>CM070579.1:78889833-88609833 GCA_036346355.1 Rhipidocladum racemiflorum | reverse complement strand
CCTGAAACCTAAACCCTAAACCTAAACCCTAAAACCCTAAACCCTAATACGTCCGAGTTAGTGTGGAAACATCCCTCCGCGACGGGTCGCAAGGTGTTCTAGAAGCTGCGTCCGTACCTAAACCCTAACCAAAAACGAATTTCTGACTTTGGTGTACCGCAATCCAATGCTTCGACATGTTATTGTTCAGCATACAATGCCAATTCGACATGTTATTTTTTGTTGGAATGCAAAACTGATCATCAAATACTGTTGTTTTCTCAAATTTTATTGGTTTTTACCCTGCTAAGACAAGCCAGGAAAATAAGGTGTATTGGTTCCAAAATAAGGAGACTACAAACGTGTTCTTAAGAAAATGCACATAAATAAAGCCGTAGGTTTTTGGTTAGATAGGGAAAAACGACTAAACAGTAACATGAAGTTCAAACCCTCAATGTCACATGAGATAAAAATGAACTTACCTTTACAAATAATCCAGCATGAACGGTTCTCCTTCTCATAGGCATAAGCAATGGGTCTTCATAGCCCTCGTGATAAAATCCAGCAACCATTGATTCTCTTCCCCGCGCCTGGGGACAAAAATAAAGACCAATAAGCCTTTTAAGTTTTAACAATGAATTAATAGAATTTAAATTAAGCAGCATTTGCGACTTTTACAATAGAAACATACACCAACAAGGTCGTATAACAATAAGGCAATTCGCATCCAATTTACAAAGAAATTAACAGGCACTCCCATAATTAGTTGGTAATGCAGGTTAGTTATGTCTAATACCTTCAACAACACAGAAGTGGATTATTACAAGAAATAACTCCAATATCGTAGCCAAGACAATCCTTTTAACGGTTTTGTATAAAATATCCTCTTGAGGAAACACTTTGAAAACCTAAGCTACTAAACTGCTAAGCATTGTACTATCAAAGAGATACAGTAGATTGTACTAAATCATTAAGTTCATAGTTTATTCAAGATATGGCGGAATTGAAATCAATATCTGTGCATGGTAATAATAAGCACAAAGGGCAATAAAATGTAAATATACTATGGTACAAACAGTAGAACAATTATGATGCGGCCAAAGGTCTTGACCGCGTCTACTGCAGGCGTAATCACCAAGATCAGGGGAAATAACCTTCCTAATAGAGTTTATCTCTTTCTTTACATAGGGTTATCTCTTTCCTAAATAGAGTTTATCTCTTTCTTTACTTAGAGTTATCTCTTTCTATCTGTTGCAATTCCAATTAAGTAGTTACCATATTTTGAGGATCTGTTAGTTAAGTTTGCATGAATAAAAAGAGGAAAAGCTAGAGGGAAAAGGTACGTTTTCAGTACCGCAAACAAGTCTCAGGCGCTGCCGTCGATAACCGGCCGGTGGCTCCGTACAGCTAGCTATCTCTCCTATTCTCTCCTTTGCGCACAGCGGCTGCTGCGACAGCGAGTTCTTCCCTGTCCCGGCCGGGTTCCAGGCCTGGTACGCGGGCGCATTCTCGTCTCCACAAGCAGCCGCAACAAATTATATGATAGAAATGCTCTCAGGCTATCTGTTCTTTACAATAAAACATCACAGGTGGAAAATAAGGGTTACTCACTCACACAAGGTATTGGTGGAAACAATGGTTCCAGCACAACAGTTGAAAAGAAGCTTGATCGCAGCAGGACAATAATGGCATTCTTTGATGAAGTCATCGGTCGCAGAAAAATCTGAGCTTACAGGTTTAATTGGTTACCCTGACGACCATGGCTGCAAGGTGATTTTGGTCTCTCACAAATTGTTGAACCTTCTCAGAGGTAGCCAAGGGTGGTCGTTTCTTAATATGATCCCTGAGCCCAATAATTGAATATCTGCAAGAATACTGAGTCAAAAAACACATTTACATGCAATACGTCTTCTTACCTGCGTTATGTATTTATTCATTTTGTGATGAGATAGTTTATTTTAACATGAAGTCGAATCAAAAGAGGTAATTTTAAAATTAAAAAGTATATATGTTTCTTGCATTTTCAAATATGCAAAGCTAGTGATTCCATCCTGAAAGCAATATCTGCAAGAATATTAAGTCAACCATGCCTTAGGTTATTCGAGCACAAAGTTACCAAGGAAATGCCAAACTTACAATGGTGGGCAAGCTTCCTGGAGATTCAAATATGCAAAACCAGCATTCTCATCCTGAAAGCAACCACACATTTGATGTAATCAGATGCAGTCAGTAGTGCAAGAAAAGGGGTTGCAGGAAAAGTAGCCAAAACTGCACACACACCCCTCCAATAGTGTTTTGGCCTGTGTTGGAGACAGGTGTGTGTTTGCACCCATGAATTTAAGCATCTGCCCTTCTGTTATGCCACCCTGAAAACCTTGATCATTAATTAATGCAGAGGGTTTTCGAAACGTATGTGACAGATAAGTCCATCATCAAACCACAGGATCAATGCAACTAAAATACTCTTACATACAATGAATGTTGTTGGATATGCTTTGTACTGACCTTGGGTGGCATCCATTCAACGCCATGGAGGAGGCAAGATTCACCATAGCAGGCTCTAACAGCAGCAACAAATAGAGTACTCCTAAAAAAGCGTGTATTTCCATCATAGGGCTCACCATAGTGTGTCAAAGAATTGACATCAGCAACCGGAGGACCTGATAAAAAGTGGTGTTAATGACATGATTGATTTTTTTATCCAGTTGGTGCTACCTAGTTCATCATCGAAGGTTAGACAATATGCTTTGAGCTCACGATCAGTTTCCCTATTCATTCGCTGTCCAATAAAAAATGCTGCCAGCAGTGCTTCACTCACCATTGTTGAATTAGCACTCATCAATCCAACTGGTAGAATATCCTTTAGTACACATTGAACTCCCTCAAAGCACCAACAAGTCTCATCTCTGCAGTGCTTTGACCAACATACCGAGGTCCTGTTAAACCATTTGCTACCATGATCGTTCCCTCAGGATCTGCTATAAACTTCACCTCAGGAGGAAGAACTTGAACAAGGCGTGGCCAAAATATGCTCAAGGCACGTCGCTCACCCTCGTTCCATTGGGTGGCCTCTGGAAAAGAATTAGCTCTTATTGTCATGCCAGCAAAGAACGCACCCAGCTGTGCACTGGACACTGGCTCATCTTTGAGCTCTCCCATTGCTACACAAGAGTTTACAAAAAGACAGCATAAGCTTTTTATGGAAGGCAAGGAAAATAATCAAAGTTCAAAGCAGACCTACTGTAAGCATGTCACTCATAATAGTGATGCTATGGTGCACGTATAATCTAGAAAAATGTCATACAATTTGAACCCTACTGTGCGTAAAATCCCAATCACCCGCAAACAATCAGCACAAATGCCACCGAAAGAAGCCTTATTTCTACACAAAATAAGCTCATTTACAAGCAGCAAGCATCATGTATCGAGTTATCTCCTAACAAGTACAGCATCTGTGTCGTCAAAATCACCCAACTATGGTGTCTACAGCGCAGAATCGAAGATAGCGATCACCAAACGGAAGCGGCAAACGCGAGAGGATACGGCCCACGAGGAGAGGAGGGCTCACCGGAGCGGAGGATGGTGTCGAGGAAGCGCATGGCCTGCTCCTCACCGAGCGGGTGCGTCTGCTCGGGCCCTATGCACACCCGCGCCTGCGCCTCCAGCACCGTGGCGTTCAGCCAGGGCAGCCCCGCCAGCCGGTACGAGTCCGACATCGCCGGGTTCCGCCGCCCATCCTCGTCCAGCACCGACACCCCTGCCTCCTCCATCCACGACGACAACGACGCCGCCCCGCGCCTGCATCCCCGCCTTCCCACCATCACCACCGAGCCGAGCCGCCTCGGCGCCGGCGAGACCCAACGGCTCAGGCACGGGCTCGGGCTCGGAAGCACCTGAGAAGGAGAGAGTTCATGGCGAGCCAAGGTCAAAGGCGAGGAGGCAAGTTCCATGTTCTTACCAACCGTCCTCGCTACCGCTGCCAGCCTTCTTGTGTCGCACCGCCTCCCACAAGATCGCGGTCGTGGGGATCATGGGAGCCACAGGCGTGGGATGCAGAGGATAGTTACCAAATTGCGGTTATTCAGGAGCTGAGCACGTGGGTAGTGATCTAGGGCACGAGGGGAGTTGGGCCGGGCCGACGGCCTTTGTTTGGTATGGACGATCCATAAAGGAGGGGTAAACTCCTTTTATTAGTTTAGATATTATTTATTATTTTTATCGTCTAATCATCGCCTAGACGGGCGCCTAGGCGTCCAGGCGGTCCAGGCTCGCCTCGCCTAGCCGGACCGGGTGAGGGCATCTTTCTTTTCAATGAGGGAAGGGCTCTATATCGGTAAGACCATCACAGCACACCCCAACCCTCTTCTCTTGCTTGATAGGGTCAAGGCAGGAAATATAGCATGGAGTGGCGGGGGAACTGTTTGCTTCTCAGCCCACTGATGTATGTATGTCTCTATGTATGTATGGCTTGCTTTCTTTAATCAGAACTCATGACTACGGATTGACTTCAAGAATACAACAAAGGGTTGTGGTGAATCCCGGTGTCGGCCCAGATAGAAGACAGCAAATTCATTATTCATTAGTTGCAATGGGGTGCCCTTGAAGTGAATGAGGTATCGAAAAAGCTAAATCAAAAGATGCATAAAAAAGAGGAGGTCCATCCGTGTACAGTAGTGAAACACAAGGACCAATCCTGAAAGACCACTCCTCCCTACCCACGGAGTTTGACAAAGTCATCAATTGGGTCAAAGCAGAAAGAAATGTTGCATGATCAAGTCAAACAAAATGGAAAAAAGGAAGGTGATCTATGGCCCGATAGAAAAGGAAAACTTGAACCAGATTATATTAGATTTTCGTCCTAGTGAATCATAGTCAGAACCTGGGGGGATCCTCATAGGACAGCTCGTGAGCGTAAAGAGTACTTTTGACCGGAATAGGGCCTTCCTTTCTTTTTAACTCTTATTAGGTAGCAAGGAGCAATTCAAGTATGTGTTCAAAAGAAAATCAACACACAACCACGCCGCCCTGAAGTCATTTATTTGCTTCTTTAATGAAAAAGGAGGACTTGATCGCCACGAGGAGCAGGTTGGATTGCATCTAAAAGAGTGAAGAAAGAAAAAGGAGGAAGAGAGCTAGAGTTAATTGGCTTAAGAAAGAAGACGGTAACACAGGCTTTTTTCATAAGGTCGCTAACAACAGGAGACGAATAAACTGGATTCTCTCATTGGATACGGGAGGAGGAATTACGGAAGACACTAAGCTGATCGGGGAGCAAGCCCATTAGAACACCAACTTCTACAAGTCGCTCTTTGGGCAATCTCCGCAGTTGGGGACGGAGAGGCTATGGCAGGAGCAGGATATGCTATCGAGGATGGATGCGGATTGCCTAGAGATACCCTTTGACAGAGGAGGAGGTTCGGTCAGCTGTCTTGATGAAGATTTACTTCAGCCAAAAAAAAAGAATTAATTGAGTTCGGGCTCGCACCCTCGATCCTCCCCCTATATTAGTAGGTAAATTGAGCAAATCAACTCAAGGGCTTCTGTTGGCTCATGATGTACCCAATAAACTAAATACCGATAAAGTACTAGTGGTTGTATCGTTCGGGCCCCTTAGACGCAAGGGTCCTTCACTTTAAGTCCATAATCAGAGGACAAGCTACTCAACATCAACAACAATTATCTTATAGTAACCAGTGAACGCGTACTGTTTCCTTTCATAAGCATGCAAACTGCATTATTGAAGGTAAAGAAGCAGCAAAGTGAGACCGATCTTACGCTACGCGCCTTAGATTTAGATCGGAAGCCATCTCCGCCCTCCTGCCGTAGGGTTTTTGCATTTCCATCCGGTATAGGAAGATTCTCTTTACAGGAACTCGAACCATAAACTATCACCGAAGCGGTATCTCTTTAACTTGGTCTGAACCTATTTCTTCTATTCCTATGATTGTTCAGTGATGGGTTTTCCCCTTTTAGGATTGGGTTTATATCCCATATCGTGTTGCGCTAAGCTCATTTCTCTTATAGGGCGGAGCTTTTTTGTATTCTGTGGACGTTAAGATTGCATACCATGCAAGTAATTCATTATCCACACATGTCATACATCTTTCATATAGGATGATCTTTGAAAGCACCTAAGTGTTGGACATTTGCATGATACAGGTAAACCATAGCCTAGAAAGAAGCAGGTAAATCGCTCTAGGTTAAAATAAAACCTACCTCGGAAAACTACTTTTCAAAACTCTTACTGCAGATCGACATCGGAGGTGGCCCAAACCTAGGCTGTGACGCTTCCTGTTGAGTACACAATGTTGACTTGAAGTTCGTTTACACCGTACGAGAAAGACAATTCTAAAGAATGGGACTTTAAGCAAGTTTTATAGATTACATTCTTTAATATAGCATCAACATAACAATAACATTTAAAAGCGTGACAACTATGGTGGGCACATAGTTGGCACGAGAAAAGAGCTAACATAAGCATATAGGAAAAGAGGCTATGAACATGTATCACCACAAAAGTTGGGAAAAAATTCATGCTTATATAAAACAGCAAAATATGCATGCCACGGTAGTCAAATATCTATGAAGTAACAAGGTAGTAGACAAATCACCTTTTCTTATCATCCTTACTTGAAAACAAGCATAGACAAGAAAACATTCTATTTAGGAACTGCACGCCAACTTTTCTCAAGGACAATGCAGTTCTGTTAAGGCATAAAGATGGTGTTTTTGCTCTGTATGTTTGTTCTCTGCGGTTTTGCGTTCTTTTTCTCTGATTTGTCTTCGTCCTGGTTCTTTCATAAATCGTTAGAGCTTCTAACGTGGTTCTGATCCCTTGCTAGATTTTCCAAGAAAATGTGAGTGCGTGCGTCTCGCGAGATTTTCCAAGAAAATGTGATCCTTTTTTCTTCTTATTAAGAAGCATTTATGGACAAGTCAAACGCAACAACGAAGCATTAGCTGATTCAAGAATATGTTTGGGGCTGCCCTGAAATTGATTTGGATTTATGATTTGTGTTGTCTTAAATTGCATCATCTTTATTGAGCAGATCTATGATTGTTTTCCAGCGTACGGTAATACCTATATAGAACATTTGCTACCCCATCAGGCAAACTATACAGAAATATAAAAGACCTTTTGTAAACATTCGATGAAATATGCATTAATTATTCATGGAAATACACGTTATAATCAGCTAGTACTCTGCTCTGACACCAGGCATAAATTATACCCATTGCTGATGATTCAATCACAAAGACGATAAGAATCTTAATATGTGTAAATACAAATCTGGTCAACGTAGAGCTGTACGAATGCAATCACTATCAGCATGCCGAAATATGCAACTTATAAAGCAAAATAATCATAAATGTTAACGACATGCTAATTTAAAACCTATTAGCCAACAGCTTAGCAACCTAGCTGAACCAATACAAATAGGAACAAAAAAAGCATTATATATGCTAAAACACACATCTATTTTGTTAGCCTGCTTGGCTCATGTAGCTACCTGAAAAGGATGAATTAATTTGCAAGTTCGTAAGATGACATACTTTTTTATCACTTTTGAGATACGAACAGAAACTGCGCATTTCCCTTTATGGCTAAGCAGTTATAAAGGGAGATCTATATTATCGAATCGTGTGGCACTCTGTGAGCTTGGCTGACAAAATGGGGGAACAAAACAAATTTGATGAGAAGTCTGCAACAACATCGAACCACTTCAATGCAAAAATCCAAATTCTAGAATAGGCAAGAGGAAAGTTTTCTGTTTTCGGCCACTACTGGAGGGGATGATGTTAGTGGTGATCTCAAGATCCGAAAAAAATGGATCTAACACCATTAGTTGCGTTTTAATCGGGAACGCATCAACCACTATTTGGTTCAGTCCCGTTAGCCAACGTTATATCAAGAGGGAAGGAGCTGGCTCTCGTGCGTGACAAAAGAGACTCACGAGTTTGCTACCTTTCTGATATACCCTACCGATCTGGGGCTTTAGCGTGAGGCTACCGAAGGTTGCTGCCATCACCGTGAGAATCACGGTGAACTCTTTCTCGCCGTCAACACTGAAGAGCTCGGTGGCTCACTGCATCTTCTACACCGACGCGTCAAGACCAAAAGCGAGCTACCTCCAGAACTCCTAATGGCATCTTCTAATCCGGGTTAGTTAACCTAATGCTATTCCGCATCAGTTCATTGTGATCATGACTTAGGCTAGAAGACTTAGTCCTTAGAAATCATCTAATATTTGGTATCAGAGCACTCTAGCCTTAGCTTGATCCAATTAAGCCCGGATTAATTCTTATGCGTCGGTTTAGCTCTTGAATTTGTTCGGTTTAGGGTTCATTAGTCCCGGATTAGACCTTATTCATGTCGGATTAGGTCGATTTTCTTCGGTTTAGCACTTAGAAGGAGGGGATAAGAATGTTTGAACCCCAAATTTCACCAAATCCCCAAATTTCCTCTCAGATCCGAACCCTAATTGCCAAATTTCCCCAAACTCCCGAAACCCTAAATCCCGAACCCCATTCGGATTTGTCCCAAAATCCCAAATTCCACGAAGCAAACCTAAAGATCTAAAGAAGGGATTTGGGGGCTTACCTCACTCGCCGCTGTCGCCATGGTCGCGGCCGACCGTCTCGTGCATCTTGCGGGGCTCCTGCTCCATTCCGCGCGTTCGTGCGCCGTCGGCAGCACTGCTCCCGCGCGTGCTCGCCCACGCACGCCCGCGCCTGTGCTCGGCTGCTCCCGTGCGCGCTCGCCCGAGCACACCCCGCCCGAGACCTCCATCGTCTCCCGCGCCTTCGCACGGCCGCTGGCTGCACCGCATCGCGTCGCCACCGATTGCCTGGGACGCCGCTGTGCGTGTTTTTCGGATCGGGAAGGGAGAACCGAAGCTAGGGTTAAGTTATGGGTTCGGGCGTTTTTGATCAGGCTCGGAATCATCTCAGCCATCCGTTGTTTTCGACGGCGGATGATCTCCCTTGTGCGATTGGGCCGCGCGTTGGGCTGCTGGGCAAGCTCCGTGCTGTTTTTGCGCATGGGCTACTGGGCCGCATGGCTTTTTAGCCTTTTAACTCTTTACTGTTTTTGCTAATAATTATCTTTAGGCCCTTTTAATAATTGTTTATGTTGTCTCATTTTAATTTAACAACAATTATTGCTGAATGTTTATTTCCGGGCATAATTTCATGACTAATTTCTGAGTAAGTTAATTAAGTGGCCATTAATTTTATTTAATGATTATTAGTTAGCTCATTTCAACATTTGTTCATTATGCCTCTTTTAATTCTACAAATATTGTTTAAAGTTTATTTCCTGGGCATTAACTTTATTAATTCCATGATTAATTTTATTGAGCAAATTAAATTAATGTGACAATTAATTATTTATGATGATTATTTCTGTATATTGTCTCTAATTAATATGGAACCAACGGGAAATATTGATTGGAGATTTAATGATGTTTTGGGATTATTTTATGATCATAGTTATATTCTGACCAAAGTTGATTATAACTATGTATCATACCTATTTAATTAAAATTGGGATTATGTTATAACCATAATCATATTCTGACCAACGTTGTTTATGACCATGTGTTACCCAAAGATTAATTTAGTTCTTTTCTGTCATTAGCATGTTATTAATCAGACCAACGTAGGGTTAATTTCATGCAAGACATTTACTTTCTCCAATATTTACTGATTATATTTTGTTTTCTTGATTCAGCCATGAACAACGCTAATATTGCCGCTTATTTAAACGGCATTGAGCAGCTGACAGGGACGAACTTTCCTTCTTGGAAGGAAAGAGTTCAGATTGTCCTTGGTATTATGGACATAGACTATGCATTACGTGAGGACGCTCCCGTACCTCCTTCCGCTAATGATGAGAGTTTCGCTGAGAAAAAGAAACTCTATGATTTAACAGCGGAAAAGTGGGAGCGGTCCAACCGCATGTCTTTGATGATTATAAAGAGCACCATATCTGTCACGATAAGGGGAGCAATCCCTGATTCCGACAACATTAAGAAGTACTTGGCCTCAGTCGAGGAGCAATTTAAGGGCTCCTCAAAAGTTTATGCCAGTACTTTGATCATGAAGATGCTCACGAGTAAGTATGATGGCTCTAGCAGCGTTTGTGAGCATATCATGATGATGAATGATATGGCTGCAAAACTCAAGGGCATGGCTATGGCCATTTCTGATGGGTTCCTGGTCCACTTTATTATGACCTCTCTCCCTTCTTAGTATAATGCATTCAAAATTAATTATAATACTCAGAAGGAGCAATGGACCATGAGCGAGTTGATCGCTATGTGTGTCCAAGAAGAAGAGAGGATTAAGGCTGAAAGAAAGGACCAGGTTTTCCATGTTGGCCATGGAAAAAGGAAATTTCAAGGGGGGGCTAAGTCCAAAAAGAAGCTGCATTTCTCCCCTAAGGCTGAGTCAAGCAAGCCAAAGCAAAAGGAGAAAGCCACTACTACATCTACTTCTGATGGGCCCATCTGTCATTTTTGCAAAACCAGTGGGCACGTTCAGAAAGATTGTGCGGGCTTTATGAAATGGCTTGCTAAAAAGGGTAATGATAAAATTTCCTTTATTGATGAAACCCTTTATGCTGATTTGTCCCCTAATACCTGGTGGATTGACTCAGGTGCCACTGTGCACGTTTCTAATTCATTGCAGGGATTCCTTACCGTGAAGACGGTAAGAAAGGGGGAGCGAAGCCTTAGAGTTGCTGATGGAAAGGAGGCTGAAGTTGAAGCCGTTGGCACACTATCATTACTATTGGATAGTGGCTTCACCCTTCTTTTGAACAATGTTGTTTATGTTCCTAGTATAAGAAGAAACCTTATTTCAGTTTATTTATTAGATGATGATGGATACACTTGTATCTTTGGGAACAATAAATGCATTGTAAACTTTAATTCTAATAATATTGGTCTCGCAACTCGACGAGACAAACTCTATATGCTTCATCTCTCCGAATTTCATGTATCAATGAATGTGTGTGATGCCACCAATAAGCGAAAGAGAAGTCTAGGTGATGAGACTTCATCGAAATTGTGGCATTGTCGTTTAGGCCACATTTCGAAGGGGAGAACGGAGCGTCTTATTAAGGAAGAGAAACTCCAACCCCTAGACTTCTCTGACTCAGATCATTGTATTGATTGCATTAAAGGGAAATATGTAAAACAGATTAAGAAAGGAGCCACACGAAGCACAGGAGTTTTAGAATTAATCCACACTGACATATGTGGACCTTTTCCTGTGACTTCAGTTGATGGGTATAACTCCTTTATCACGTTCACTGACAACTTCTCCCGTTATGGTTATATTTTCACCATTCGCGATTGATCTGAATCACTCGATAAATTCAAAATCTTTAAGGCTGAAGTAGAAAATCAGCTCAACTTAAAGATTAAGGTGGTGAGATCAGATCATGGAGAATATTATGGGAGACATGCTCCTTATGGACAAATTCCCGATCCATTCGCTAAGTTCCTCTCAGAAAATGGCATAGTAGCACAATATTCCACACCTGGTGAACCTCAGCAAAATGGAGTAGCTAAAAGGTGCAATCGCACCCTTATGGACATGGTGCGTAGCATGATGAGTTACTCCAGTTTACCAGTTAGTCTATGGATGGAAGCATTAAAAACAGCCGCACACATACTTAACCGGGTTCCCAGTAAATCAGTCCCTAAAACCCCTTATGAATTGTGGACTGGAATGAAACCGAGTTTAAAATATTTGCGTGTGTGGGGTTGTCCTGCTGAAGCTAAAGTCTTTAATCCACATCTTGGAAAATTAGATCCTAAGACAATAAGTTGCCATTTTAGTGGATATCCTGAAAGGTCTAAGGGATATCGATTTTATTGTCCAAATCATATCACTAAATTTGTGGAAACCCGCCATGCTGTATTCTTAGAGAATGATGAAATCAGTGGGAGCTCAGAGGCTAGGAAAATAGATCTTGAGGAGGTTCGGACTTATGTACCATTGCCGATAATCCAAGAGACTATTATTCCTGTACCTCATGCAGTTATTCCTCCAGCTGAGAATCCTGGAGTTGAGCCCCCATCTGAGAATTCAGATCTCAACAGTACAACACCTAATGATTAACTTGTTTTGTTCCTCACATGCTTCTTGCGCAATGAAGCAGATCAGATCATTCAACGGTACATGCTCTGAAGATGACGACGATTTACCTAGATTTCTACCTCCTCCATCAAGCTTTCTGAGCTTTGACAAACATAAGCCTTCTGGGACACAACCATTTAAGGTTCACAGTGGTGATTCTAAGAAACTGATCTCGAAGTTGGCAAAAGATATTGAGTCCTTAGTTGTCAAAGACTTAAGTACCTGGTCTCTTAGAAGTCAGTACCGCAAAGTATTGAGACCATACCTTCTATCGAGCTGCTTAGTGCTACCTTATGATCTGAACCACCCAGATGTAAAACTCCTCCACCAAGCCAACGAGAAATTTTTAGGAAAAGATCCAACATACTTGACTAGTCTCGATGTGGCGAGGAAGTCCCGTACCTTACCTTATGCAAAGTGGAAACATATGCTAAAGTATCTGAGAGATACGAGGGCCATGATAGTAGAAAGTTGGACCTCTTCACTTGGTTCTGTTGAAGACACTATCTATGATCATGGTTGTAATATCTCTCCAGGCGATAAAGTTTATCACATAGGCCAATGTGATGATTCCTATAGGGATGGGAATGTTGACCTATGTACACTTATATGGAAAGATGGACAGGTAGTCGATTGTCCGATTTTCCGTGCAATTCTTTGTGAGGGGGAATCGACAGAGGCGGAGCTGCTAGCCATGTATGCTTTGGCTAGGCGAGGAATTACCTAGGGATGTTGAATTTCTCTGTGATAACAGACAATCAACAGGTGGACAGAAATACTAGGGGAGTTTACCAGCTCAAGGAAGAAGATAAAAACAAGAACTTAAGCATGGTTACAAGATGTTTGAAGAAATACTATGATTCCTTCATGTGTTGATGGGAACCAAGAGAGAAGAACATGTTCCCTGATAGTTTGATGAGAAAAGACAAAGGAGGAGGCGAAGGACAGAAACCGAACACGGAATTACTTTTGGGTGAATGGAAACATCACCTTCTAGGCTTGCCAATTTTTAGAATTATTCAAGGCAAATCTGAAATTAAGAAATCTCTTAGCGTGTATAACACTCTCTAGTTGTTTATTGTATGTATGTACTAGCTAGCATTTTGGTGGATTTTTTAACACATTTATTTGTTGCAGGTGGATCCTATGAACCTAGTCCTTCATTTCCTTTTTATGACCGGAAAACAATTCCATATTACATCGTTTGGATCATATGGGAAATCAGCTAAGGCAACAAAAGTATGGAAAAGAGTATGTCAACGAATATAGCACTCTCACTGTATATATGTTGTAGATAATCCTGTTCCCAAACTTTTGTGATTTCTGATGCAATTTTTTTGCGCATGTCCATGCTCATTTGTATCATCCTGAACAAGAGAAAAGTAGATGTTACCCTGATGTCTAATTTTTTTTGGTTGTTCCTAATTGTGAAGAATGCAATTGTACATATAAACATCTAGAACTGTTTATATACTTCTTGAAGTAATGCTACAATTTTGTAATAAAGTGCACATCGTGCTGGAAATTCCAAAGCTTTGTCTTTGTTCAAGTTTTATTCCTGCATGTTGTGCTTCTCATCATGTACTAAACCTGTACAAGTGATAAGCATTAACTTGTTTTGTTCCTCACATGCTTCGTGCGCAATGAAGCAGATTAGACATTCAATGGTACATGCTCTGAAGATGATGATGATTTACCGAGATTTCCACCTCCTCCATCAAGATTTCCGAGCTTTGACAAACGTAAACCTTCTGGGACACTACCATTTAAGGTTCACAATGGTGATTATAAGAAACTGATCTCGCAGTTGGCAAAAGATATTGAGTCCATAGTTGTCAAAGATTTAAGTACCAGGTCTCTTAGAAGTCAGTACCGCAAAGTATTGAGACCATACCTTCTATCGAGCTGCTTAGTGCTACTTCACGATCTGAACCACCTAGATGTAAAATTGTTCCACCAAGCCAACGAGAAATTTTTGGGAAAAGATCCAACATACTTTACTAGTTTTGATGTGGCGAGGAAGTCTCGTACCTTACCTTATGCAAAGTGGAAACATATGCTGGAGTATCTAAGAGATACGAGGGTCATGATAGTAGAAAGGTTGACCTCTTCACTTGGTTCTATTGAAGACAATATCTATGATCGTGGTTGTAATATCTCTCCACGCGATAAAGTTTATCACATAGGCCAATGTGATGCTTCCGATAGGGATGGGAATGCTGACCTATGTACACTTCTATGAAAAGATGGACAGGTAGTCGATTCTTAGATTTTTCGTGCAATTCTTTGTGATGGGGAATCGACAGAGGCGGAGCTGCTAGCCATGTATGCTTTGGCTAGGCGAGGAATTACCTAGGAATGTTGAATTTCTCTGTGATAACAGACAATCAACAGGTGGACAGAAATACTAGGGGAGTTTACCAGCTTAAGGAAGAAGATAAAAACAAGAACTTATGCATGGTCACAAGATGTTTGAAGAAATACTATGATTCCGTCTTGTGTCGATGGGAACCAAGAGAGAAGAACATGTTCCCTGATAGTTTAATGAGAAAAGACAAAGGAGGAGGCAAAGGACAAAAACCGAACACGGAATTACTTTTGGATGAATGGAAACATCACCTTCTGGGCTTTGCCAATTTTTAGAATTATTCAAGGCAAATCAGAAATTAAGAAATCTCTTAGTGCGTATAACACTCTCTAATTGTTTATTGTTTGTATGTACTAGTTAGCATTTTGGTGGATTTTTTAACACATATTTATTTGTTGCAGGTGGATCCTATGATCCTAGTCCTTCATTTCCTTTTGATGGCCAGAAAACATTTCCATATTACATCGTTTGGATCATATGGGAAGTCAGCTAGGGCAACCGAAGTAAAATTTCTTAGTCCAACTTGAACGTTTCGGTATTATACCATTATGGGAATCATTTTAAACTTGGTTTAAACTCTTTTATGATAAACTAGATAGAAGAGAAAGGCTTGTATAACATGTCTCGCAAGGCTAGGAAACCTTTTCAGTTCCTCGCAAATAGTGTTTTATTAAAAGATAATATCTAGAAAGATTGGTTTCCGGTATACCAATAAACCAAGATGCCTCTGCGAGTGCTTATCAAATTATGTCATATCTACTATTAGAAATAGAAATGGCGACGAAAACAAATCTTATATCAATAAATGATTGTGATCGTATACAAGATATATATGACTTAATGTTAAGTCAGCTTAAGTCATACGCTAAGTATGATAAAAAAATTGAGTAATAATCTCATAAATATTTTAGACAAAGAACTAGATCGTTCTATAGTTAAGAGTGTGTTTATGCCTAAGATTTATAGAAAGACGCTAAAGTCTACAGCTGAAAACATAAATGAGAAACTTTCTCGTTATGTAACAAATAATGAAAACATCTCAATAGCGGGTCTCTGTTTCAGTTTTTGGAAGGAACAATATAGCTATATGGAGAACTTAATACTGATAATAAAAGATACTAGGCAGAATTGTGCGGCGCACGCCGCACCGTGTAAAATTTACTCTGTTTTTTCCCTAAAAAAGACTGTAGGAGGACCTAAATTTTTTTTTTCGAAGCGATCTGAACACTCTATACATTCACTTACTAATGGTGGTGCTCTCTGCTAATGCAATTAAGTTTCTTGTTGTTGAGGTTGATTCATCCGATATTAAGGTATTCTCTCAACACTGATTTATTTGAAAGCCAGTGATGCTTACCTTCATCTTTTGGAGCTCACAAATTAACTTCATACCAGTGACACCTTGTACTGATGAGTAACCCTGATCACTGAGTCGTAGCCTGCTGTGGGAGAAACTGTTGAGCTTTAGGGTTCTATTCATAAGAGTTGTGTATTTCTTGAATCCAAAATGGTTGCATTGTTGAGACTGCCTATATAGAATGGTAATGGCCCACTCTAGAAAAAGCATATTGAGCTGTATTATCTATTCCCTTTTAATACTGAAATTTGTACTGAAGTCCAATGAGCTTTGTCATGGCTTTCTTCTGAAGCTCGGAATGCAACACATGGTCCACAGATTTGTAAAATGTACTTTTTTTGACATGTTTTAAAAGGCCCTCTTTGAAGATATGCTCTACACTTCTCAAATTTTCGATAACCTCTTGAATTTATGTTTTAGATTGAATTTTGTACAGATTGTTTATTAGATGCGGGACAGTATCCTACTTTCAATTGTTCGATTTTGCACGAAAACTCACCAATTTTCTTCTTCTTACTACTCACAGGATCAATGCACAACTGATCTGAGTATAACATGGTGGATGTGACAGGAACCAACGGCATAGAGGAGACTGCCAGAGTGCCAGTGCAGAAGCTGTATGATGATGTGAAGGAGTGCCCAAAGAGAGGACGGCTTCAATGAAGAAAAAAATCGGTTCATTTGTGAATAAGTCAAAATGATGGTCGTGCCTATGTTTGATCCATTTTGCATTCATTAGCACTTTGTTCCGTTCCTTTTCTTTGTTTTTTGGTTAGTTGTGGTTACATATTGTAATTACATCTTGGTGCAGATGAAAGAGAAGCTGCGAGGGCTGCTAAAAAAGTGGAAAGAAAAATGCTGCTTAGAGATAAAGTAAGCTATTTCTTATCTTATGAGTCAGCAGCTCGGCTTATCTTATGAGTCAGCAGCTCAGCTTCTTGTTTTGTTGTTGAGTATCAGGCCATTATCTACTATATGCCCTTTTTGTAACAACTACTAGAAAATAACATATAAATTTGTGCACACTTGCACAAAGAACCTGTTGTCATAAATCTGTAGTGCTCTGTATTGTGTTGTTGGGCATTGAATGGATAATGATGGAATGGAATGTTTTTTTATACCTAATAAAATTGTTGAGCCTATAACAGCATCACCTTCAATATTCCAATTACCTGGAGCACACTTTGGACAATGATGCAATAAAAGCGCTGAATGCAGTAGGGAATGTATTTCCCAATCCCTTTTTTGAAAAGAACTTTGAGAGGGTATTTCTGTTACTTCCTTGACAGTATTTTTAATCCGTTGCAACGCACGGGCATCTTACTATATCTATATCTATATCTATATATATATATATATATATATATATATATGGGATATGTATTGTTTGTTTCCCTGTTTCTCATTTCTCAAACAGATGCATGTGAGGCCGATATAGGTAGAACAAACAAATTTTTTTTTTTGTCTCTATGCAGTGACTATGGTATTGTGATCTTTTCGCATTATCTTTATGTTATTAAAAACTGTAGATGTAAATACCAGTTAGAATATTCTTTAGTTTGAATTCAGTGTGGAAATTGACCAGAAAAAAATGGCAGAGATGATATCCTACCAAATCAAGAATCTGCATCACTTTTAATGGTTCATTAGTTTGGAGAACATTTTCAGTTAAGGATGCTATCATTTCCCAGAGCAGTTACGGTAGCAAGTTAGCAAGCGTAATGAACTTGTGAACACAACCTTATCCTAACTTGATCTGAAGCAAGTGCTAAATGGCTGCAAAATTGGCTGAATAACAGAATAAACCTGACTTTAATCTTTCAATGGAACTGATTGCTTTCTGGCTTGGCTGATGACATTCTGCACCCAACAAAAGTCTGAAGAAATTTCTGTATGGAAGATTAATGTGTGGGTGACGGTTGTCGGTGACAATGTGGAATTCTTCATTTGTAAGCTGGTTTGCTCAATTTTTACAAATCACAATCAAGAATCTGCTTCACTTAATGACATTGAGTCTACTGAACATGTATCAGTACAAATCACAATCAAGAATCTACTGAACATGTTAAGTATTGCTCAATTTTTACAAATCACAATCAAGAATCTCAATTTTTAGGTGAACATGCTGGCCATATATCAGTGATTAACCCAAATTGTAGTACATTGAGTCTACTGAACGTGTTAAGTATTGCCACTGAAAATTAAGGAATCACATTGAGTCTACCTCCAGGCTGGGCGGCGGGAGACTGGGAGGCAGGCGACTGGGAGGCCGGACGGGGCAGCACACACGAGTCTGCAGACTTGCCGTCACCCATCTCAGACTTATCGGTTTGTTTTCCTTGTTGGTATCTAGGGTTTGGTCTTGCTCTACCGGAAGTAGCCATAGAGCTCGAGGAAGCAAATGCAGAGGTTCCAAGTGTTGGAGACGCCGGTCGCAGGGCCCGTCAGGGCAACCCGGAAGAATCGGAAGGGCAGCAGCGCTGGCGGGCCAGTGATGGGCCACGATGCGAACTGACCCGGCTGGCAAACGGTCTGGTCGTCTTCATGGACACGAAGGCTTGTCCAGTTTCCACCGTCCATTGATCCCTGCCACACAAAACGAGCTTAATTCAGGCCAACCAACTCATAATTAAACACCTATCATGCATCTTGTCTTGTTACAAGAAAGAAAAAAAGAGCCCCTTCACCTGAAGAACCCACGACCTCATGAACGTTGTGGAGCCATCCTGCCTCACCGTGTAGTAGTTGCACATCAGCTGCAAAGGCAACAGATGATCAGCTAACTAAGAAAGAGCACAGGAAAAAGTATATATATCAGCTAAAACAAAGGAGCACAATTCATATATAACCTGGTGGTCTTGTCCAATGTCTACCATCCACCAAGAACACTTCTTGCCATCTTCATGACGAGGCCCAGCAAAACAAGTCCCCTAAAGTAGCTAGGTGTCAACTTTATTCCAAGCAAGCGGCGGAATTGTACTAGTATGTTTGTCAAGCATTCCCAACATCTACCTGGTAATTTTTTGAAACCAAAGCCTTTGGATCCGTGTACCTTGAATTCGGGCTGCTTGCCATCACAATAATATTCTAATTGCATAAAAAACCGATGAATAAATGTGGGATACTACATGGAGTGGCCTTAAACACAGACAAAGCTCCTCCCTTTACCTTGGTTAAAACAGGATTGATCCATTGATGTTTTCCAAATGATGTTCCAGCATAGTAGATGACACCGTTGTTATCGCCATCAGAAATATACTGAAGCTCTTTATAGCTGGAGCGTATATGTTGAAATCTTTCACTGAAAGATTTGAGGTTCATGATAGGCATGCCATCAATTCTTAATCCATTTTGATCAAAGCGCTACTATATACTCACCATTTATTTGCTGTTGGCATCAATGGTACAGCATTAGAGAACTCAATTGCTTCCGCAACCTGTTATCCAAGAAGTAATGAATTGTACTCTTCCGGTGTAGAATATTTTAGAAACATGCCCCACCCCCACAAAGAGAGAGAGAGAGAGAGAGAGAGAGCGGAAACTTTGGATCTATAGATGTAGTACTAACCAACTGTCTGAACACTTGTATGTGATTTGCTAGGTTACTTTTCTCCATCTGCAGTGAAGCACACAAGTGAATAGAAGCCAAACAAACTTTTTAAACAAAATATGCTTCATAATAGAACAATATATAACAAGAGAAAATAGTACCCACTGAAGGAGAGACAGCTGCAGTAAAGGGAACCGCACAAATGGTAATAAAGTATCAATGACAGTAAGCCTATCTCCAAAGAGTTGCTCTGGTGTCGAAGTGCTTAAGAGCTTATCTACAGAAGTTCAGTAAAAAATGTCACAAGCCTCCATACACCATGTTAAGATGGCATCCAGAACCCTCTCTTCCGATGTTACAGTCATATCACCGTGCTGCAAATTCACTACTAATGTGACCAATGTCGACAGAATACAGAATAGCTAGCTAAAATTCTCAGCAAGTTAGTCTATTGAGGACACATGTTATGCATATCATTTTGCAACCACGTTTCTCAAGAAATTTGACCTGCAATTCTGTACAGATCTCATTTGTTTATATAATTAGCTCAGATTTTAATAATGTACGAACCAGATGATTCTACCAATGTTCAGATTACTATGTTAGCGAAACCAACATTTGAAGTACTAAAGTTGAAGAGAATCTTCACCATTTCTATCCAAACTTGTAAAATCCCTCTCCCCCCCCCCTCTCTCTCTCAGAATGAGTAGGTTCATCAACATTATGGCTGAAAAATTTTAGGATCAATAAAGAATAAAGAGAGATCCTTGATGATGTTAAGCTTGTTGCTTCATAGTTAACTGGAAGCCTTACATCTGGAAAAGTTATCAAGGTGTAAAATAAAAAAACTAAGAGAAGTCATCTTTCTTTGTTAGGTAAAATGCAACAATTAGAAATAACAAAACTGAAGAGTGAAAGCTTCATTGACAATATTATAATTCATAAGTTCTTTCTAATAAAATTGCCGAGCTTGCAGGAGGTCATAATTGAAGCAATCTACTACAGCTTTCAAATGTGATGCTTTATTTTGATGGACACCTTCATCTATTATCGTCTCGTATTTGGTCCCATTGTAGGGCAGTTCATGAAATGAAAACAGTATTGCAACTTGCCTGAAGAATATCCTTAAATGTTGCCTCATCTAACAACACAAAGTCCGTGCAAGCAGTTGTGCAATAATCAAAGTGTGTTGCAAAATTCCTCTTGCACATTTCTTCAAGCAGTTTACAAGATGGGATTGATGAAACTGCTTGTAAGACTGAACATACTGTGTCCTGCAATAAACTTTCAGGGGTCAATCTAAACTGAACCAGCTAGCAAGTTCACCAAATTTGCAGAAGCCACATCCCTTAAATTTGGGGGAAAAAACTAGAAACTAGTCTTGGTTGATGAGCTTCTTCCAGTAGGACACGGGAACCCTGCATGTATGATGCACATGGAAAGTTGTATCAATATCCCATATACTTTATTTCTTAGGCTAATGGCCCCATTTGTCACAACCATCACAGGCCCACGTCAAGACTTGAATAGCAACACATATGGTTTCCAGTAATTGCAATAAAATATAAACGCCTGAAACTACAGAGGAAGTTATATTCAGGACATTTTGCATAACAAGAACATCATGTTAATATCTGAGCAATGGTACATGCAAAATGAAGTGTAACAAGTGCAGCTGTAAGAATAACAATGCTTTACACACTGGTGAAAAAGAAGTGTCTCTCAGCAGTAATCTTCGGTTCTAAAAACAGTACCGGTAACTTTAGTTGGTGTATCGTTCTATAAGAGAAAACATAGGTACCTCTGAAAGCAATTCCATAATTCTTTTACAGCATTCAAACTGAAGGATAGAGATGCCAAACTGGTCTGACAATAGGAGCAGCTGAACCAATACTGAAGTTATTTCCCGGGTGTCCACCTTAAGTTCCCCACTATACATAAATTGGAGGAGGAGAAAGAATGCTTCAGCAGAAACATCTTCGAAAAATACATTTGAAGTGCTGCTCTCCTTCATCCCATTCGTGAACATCTGCGTGTGCACAATTGTATCTTTGGTTATGCTAAGTTATGCATGATGCATTATGCCAAAATGTAAATGTTACATAGTAATAAGAAACAGAAACAAATACAAAGTGAGATGAAAGTTGTACCTTGGTGAATGGCATGCTCCACAAGCTAAGGATGAGTTTGTGAGTCTGAGCAACAAGACCTTGTCCAGTAACATAGATATTTATATCACTATGCTCACCACTAGCAAGGAACTGTTTAATTTTCTGCACATTCACTGGAGCTTTGAAGGGGAAATAGTCAAATTGATGAGCTTGAGATCCACTACTTGATACTTCTATGTTTTTGCTAGACTCAGAAAGGTTATTATCCATCTTCAAACAGTCAATGATTTCTTTACAACGCTTTACCAATGGTTTAATTTTAAATTGTGAGCTCAACTGTAGCAGTGAATTCAGTTGACATTCTGCAATCTGAGTCGACACAAAAGGAAGAGTGATTAACACTTTTAAAGTTTCCACCCTTGCTCAATTTCAATACAAGAGCGTATCAAACAACTCTTAAGCTTACCTGCGTAGAACCTGTATAGATATACTCAAGGAGAGAGTGGAGAACTGGGTAGGAGACTGATGGAAGCTCAATGGCAGCTCCATTCATTAAGTTAAAAGAAAAATCTCCAGAAGCACACATGACAACTTTGTGTGCAGGAACAACCTTTCTTTCACTGCCAACCACAAATATAGCATCGGAGAAATCCCAATTCTCTAGAAAGTTTGCAAGCACCCTTTGCTCACAGCCATCTTTCGATTCTTCTTTTCTGGTATGCCCTCCCTCACCATCCCACTCAACATGTGCATACTCAATTTGGCTCCAAAGGATGCTATTTTGAGGAGCTGATGGAATAACACTTATATTTCTGTACCCGACATGCTTGTCCCAGCTGGATAGTCCCACGTACTGAACATTTCGGTTGGGATCAGGGTCCAGCCACTGGAACAGGATATTCTTGTTTGGATGCCTTCCTTCTCCGATGCTTATCAATCCATCGTAGATGTTGATCCAGTAGCTCTGGAAAGATGAGGAACAACATAGCCCGACACCAGCAACATCAACAACAGTCCTTCCATCTACTTCAATCTTCAACCTTTTGTTCCTATGGCTGCCCAAGATCACAGTGTAATGACGACTATTGTCCATCTTGTAGTGGTAGTGCTGGCTCCCAAGTTGTTCGCGGAACACTAGGGTAACATCATTCTGGGCGAATGCCTCAAACGTGATGCACCCGCGCCCAGCCTCCCAAAACCGAAACTCCTGACCCCAAGCGCACTCGAAGGGGGCAACTGTTAGGGATATCTTCTTCTCCTCTACACTCATTGTGCACAGAGTTTAACTGAAAAACAACACACCGTAATTCACAAACCACTGAAAAACAGGTTACACACAGAAACTTTTCTTCAAACCAACAAAGATTAATTCTTTAAGCTATGTGAGGATCAACATTTGATCATAACACTTTGAAAAATATATTTGCAAATGTTAATCACATACTCCAAAAGAATTGCATTTAAACTTCAACTTAATTTGCAAAACATATTTGTAAACAAACCAAGAATCTATAACATCAATCCTTGAGCCATGTAATGATCAACATATGATTATGACACTTTGCAAAAACACATTTGAAAATGCCAACACATGCTCCATGTTTCAATATCATAAAAGCATATCTTGAGCCATGTGATGATTAACACATGATCACAACACTTTGCAAAATACATTGGCAAATGTCTCTCACATGCTTCAAGATAAGACGCATAAAACCCAACATTTTGCAAAAACTCATTTTACAAACAATAAGCAATAGCATTGTGATGATCAACACATGATCTCTAGCAATTTATAAAACATATCTGTAAACTCTACTAGTCACAGGCTAAGAATACAAATTGCATGAGCTCTCTCTATTTGCAACACATACTAGTCACAAGCTAAGAGTACATTGATGCAACTAATGCTTCATATACTCAAGAACTTTTAATTGTTCTTTAATCAATCTTAGTATACCATCAACATATGATTGGTTCTTTGATGGTAATTAACAACCGATCACAATTTAAATTTGCATCTGAATTGTCATGAGTATATATTAACTACATAAGTTTCATATACTTAATTTGATGGTTTTCACGTAATGATCCAATTGATATGTGGAATATATGGAAATGGATCAATACAATTGAGACCATCAATCATAGAATAAAATCCACTAAAACTTGTGCATATAAATAATTAACTTTAAATCAATATGCACAATTTCTATTTAGAATTAAATGAAGTTCATCTTAAGATATCATAAGTATACTACAACTAGGCAAGTTTAACATATACTCAAGGTTTTGTTCGAAAGTAATGATCCTTTGATAGTTGGAATGGAGAAAGGGATCAATACTATTGAAACTTTAAGGTAAAGCGTGAACAACTCCTAAATGTCTGCATTTATGTATATATGGAATTAGAAACATTATGCATATTTTGAGATTTAAACAATGGAAAAGTTCATCCTTTAACTTGAATATAATGTATGCATTAAGATAATAGAGTTGTAACAATGCATACATTTGGTTTTTCATTTTTCATCCAAGTGAGATTATTAAGAGTAAATCTCAATAAAAGAGTTAGTTTCACAATGATTAGATTTATCATTAAATAATTAAGCATTAATCCAAAACCAAAAGGAGCTTGAACTTACAGGGATTACGTCGTGTGCCAACACTTGGAGGTGTATATGCTCTGGTTTTTTGGCTAGGTCATATTTTGCTTATCCCATGGAAAAAATAAAGTCCTAACTAATACATAATTGGAGACATAATCCTAACATAAATACACCAAATACAAATAATTCAAACATAAAGTCTAACATAAAATCTATTTACACAAATAGTCCATAAATAACATAAAGTTCACTTACACAAATAGACCATAATTTAAAGTCCGGACATAACAACAATAGTTCAGATACACACATAATTAAAGACATAGTCTAACACAATGAGAGATAATTTTCTAACACATAGTCCAAGACATAGTAACATTGTCTATCATTGTCTCCTATCGTCTACGGTCCACATATAAGAATGAAGCGTCACAATAATTAACAAAATGTCACTCAACATCAACAAAATATTTTGATTAGGACAACATACAGTGTTATTTACCGCCCATGTAAAAACTTTCTGACAGTGTAGAAACTTGTGCAGGGAATTACATTTCTCCTTTGCATTGTATACCACTACGAGTTAAATTCAGTGTGGAAATTGACCAGAAAAAAATGGCAGAGATGATATCCTACCAAATCAAGAATCTGCATCACTTTTAATGGTTCATTAGTTTGGAGAACATTTTCAGCTAAGGATGCTATCATTTCCCAGAGCAGTTACGGTAGCGAGTTAGCAAGCGTAATGAACTTGTGAACACAACCTTATCCTAACTTGATCTGAAGCAAGCGCTAAATGGCTGCAAAATTGGCTGAATAACAGAATAAACCTGACTTTAATCTTTCAATGGAACTGATTGCTTTCTGGCTTGGCTGATGACATTCTGCACCCAACAAAAGTCTGAAGAAATTTCTGTATGGAAGATTAATGTGTGGGTGACGGTTGTCGGTGACAATGTGGAATTCTTCATTTGTAAGCTGGTTTGCTCAATTTTTACAAAACACAATCAAGAATCTGCTTCACTTAATGACATTGAGTCTACTGAACATGTATCAGTACAAATCACAATCAAGAATCTACTGAACATGTTAAGTATTGCTCAATTTTTACAAATCACAATCAAGAATCTCAATTTTTAGGTGAACATGCTGGCCATATATCAGTGATTAACCCAAATTGTAGTACATTGAGTCTACTGAACGTGTTAAGTATTGCCACTGAAAATTAAGGAATCACATTGAGTCTACCTCCAGGCTGGGCGGCGGGAGACTGGGAGGCCGGACGGGGCGGCTGGGCGGTGGGCGACTGGGAGGCAGGCGACTGGGAGGCCGGACGGGGCGACGGGCGGGGACAGGGCCGGACGGGGACGGGGACGAACGGGGCGACGGACGGCTGGCGACTGGGAGGCCGGTGGACGGCGGCAGGCGACGGGGTTGGAG
This sequence comes from Rhipidocladum racemiflorum, assembly GCA_036346355.1. Classification (NCBI taxonomy): domain Eukaryota; kingdom Viridiplantae; phylum Streptophyta; class Magnoliopsida; order Poales; family Poaceae; genus Rhipidocladum; species Rhipidocladum racemiflorum. The sequence goes on along the minus strand of CM070579.1, from coordinate 88,584,269 downwards.
GCCGGCGGACGGGACGGCTGGCGACGAGGAGGCCGGCGGACGGGGCAGCAGACGCCGGTGGCCGGTGGGCGATGGGGAGGCCGGCGATGGCGGCTAGGGTTGGGACTGCTGGGGGGCGGGGGCTGCTACGGGAACGAGGGCTGAGGCAGAGCCAGAGAGGGTCGCGTGTTCCGTTCCGGGGCATTTGATCATTTGCCCTGAAGTTGATGGGTGTTTGATCATATGCCCAAAGTTCATAGGCGTTTGATCATTTGCCCTACGATGTCTCACTGATATGTGGCGCAGGGACGCGTATCGATGAGACATCGTAGGGCAAATGATCAAATACTCATCAACTTTGGGCAAATGATCAAATGCCCATCAACTTCAGGGCAAATGATCAAATTTTCCGTTCCAGGCAGGGTCCGCACGGCAGGGAGTATTAGAAGCGGGTAGAACAACGGATACCTATCGGGTATCCGAACCCGATCCGAAAGTGGGGTTAGGGTTGGCTAACCCCACTTTCCTCACCTCACCTTCAGAGCAATCCCTCTTCTTCCTCCCTGTTCGGTTCCAGCCTCCAGGCCGGAGAAATCCACGCTTCTTCGTCCTCCCCAGTCCCAGACCGCAGGAGGAGAAGGGAAGGAACGCCGCACCTCGACCGTGTTCCTGTTCCCAAATCCAAAAATTTCCATGGCCACCACCACCGCCTACTATCCGGATCCAGCCGCATCCTCTCCTCGACCCTGGATCCTCTTGGACGCCGTTGCCTACATCGGCGACGGCGACCACCCCAACGGCACCACCCCGGAGGTCTTGACGAGCAACAACAAGTCCATCAAGGTTTCCATCTGGGCTCATTAATTTCTTAATCCATGACTGGGAGCTCCACACGTATACCAACAGTAAGGAGCTGTTTGGTTAGGCATTTTTTAGCCCTTAACGGTTAACCGCGCTACCGGAGGACGTTACTTTGCGTTTGGTTCGCCGGCTCCGTAATCCATCGCTCCGTTAACAGATATCGCTCCCTCACAAGCGCATTACCGCTCCCAGCCAGCGTTATCCGATCGCTCTCCCTCACGCGACGCAGCAGCCGCCGTCCTCTCCCTTTCCCTCTCCCTCACGCGACGCAGCAGCCGCCGCGCCTCCGGCCACCGCATCCTCGCCGGTGAGGATCTCCTGCCCTCATCGTCCTCTCCCTCTCCCTCTCCCTCTCCCTCTCCACCCTATCCATTTCTCCAAACCCTAACCCGTTAACGAGTTACAGGTCTGCGCTACGAGGACCTCCTCCTCTCCCGTCGCATCACGCGGTGAGAACCTCCTCCCTCCCTATATTCCTCTTCTCCTCCCCTATATTCCCGTCGCATCTTGTTCTGGGATTTCTTGCTCAAATGTTAGTTCATTAATCTTGAGTTCAGATCTTGTGCCGTGCTTGTGTTGTTTGCTTACATGCTTGTGCTGTTTGCTTACATGGTTCATAGTCTAGTTCAGATCTGTAGTTCAATTCATTAATCTAGTTCTGATATGTTGTTCGATTACGTAGTTCATTAACCTTGTTCTAATGATCTTGTTCTAATTATCAATTCATTAATCTAGTTCAGATCTGTAGTTCAGATTCTGTAGCTCATTAATCTGTAGTTCAGATTCTGTAGTTCATTAATCTTGTTCTAATGATCTTGTTCTAATTATCAATTCATTAATCTAGTTCAGATCTGTAGTTCAGATTACGTAGTTCGATTCTGTAGTTCTTGTTTGATTAATGATTAATGTAGTTCTTGTTACGATTACGTAGTTCTTGTTTGATTAATGATTAATGTAGTTCTTGTTACGATTTTACACTCACCAACATCCTCTGAATGAAACATGAGCGGTAGATTTATTCCTAAATGCTTTGAATTTGGTTCTTGTTTTCATTTATTTCAACCTTTTCTGCTTAGAGGGAGAGGGACTGTCTAATTCAATGATTTTGGAGCAAATTTCACTTCATGCCTTTGTAGCAAATTTCACTTCATGTGTAAGAGGCATCTGTCCGAAACTCATGTCCTCTAACAACTTGGTGTAATCATGCGGTGTCTTTTCTTGTCTTGGAGCGACTTCATGTAGAGGCTCGTGGCTGTCGTGAAAGAGAAGTTATCAAATTGGCAAGAAGGGGTCTCCTGGTCCAATGATATAAAAAAGCAGCTGCATGATGTTATATCAGCTGACTTTGCTAAAAATGGTTCAACCATATGATGTATTTCTTTCGGATCCTCATGTTTCATTCACTGGGATCGTTGGTAAGAGTCCAGCTTTGATTTAATATTGAGTGTTGACTACGAGGTTTCTACTAGAGAAACTGTCTTTGAGCTTCGAGCAATTCATTGTGTAGGCTTCTTTTGAGAAAAATTCTTTTTATCTACTTGCTTAGAGGTTCATTGTTGCCCTCCTAGCTGCTTTTGAAACATTTTCATTCACATGACTTGTTGTGCTCTTTATTGTCACGTTTCAAGAATATATTGTAATTTAATTCATCTCATTCCAAGTGTTCTGATGTATCACGAGATTTTGTAAGTCAATAATTTGTGCACTTTCTATGAGTATATTATCATGAACAATGTGGTTGTCCTGTATGGTTTACTGCCTAGTATTTCCAACTTTCCATTTATGAATCACAAAGATCTATAGTATTTCCAACTTTCCCTCAAGAAATTTGATGTCCTGAATGTGCTACCTGGACATTAGTTTACAGTCTATGAAGCATTCTGTTGCTACCTCAATTTCTGAGATGAAGCATTCTGTTGCTTTATATTCAGGACATTCTCAATTTCTGATGTTCACCCGATGTCCTGGATGTTCTCAATTTGTGGATGTCTAACGTCAAATTGTTACTTGTGCATCAATTTCTGAATGTGCATCAATTTCTGGATGTGCTACCTGATGTCTAACGTCAAATTTTTGGCTAACGTGATTATGCTACCTGATGCCACTTTTGTCTACCTGATTGTGCTACCTGATGCCACATATTGTTACTAGTCTCTAACGTCAAATTTCTGAATCAACAAGACTCAGGAAATGGTTACTTGTCTCTAGCCAAACAAGATTAAGGAAATGGAAGACGTTACATCAATGAACCAAACAAATAGTGTTTTCCCTTACCCTGGAATGGATAACCCTGGGATTTGATCCCATTACCGTTACACCACCACCAGTGTGAACCAAACACCACCTAAGATCATTGGTTCTTGGGAGGATTGGCAATTGGAGCACACACTCAAAGCTTCTCGCATTGATATCGACAAAGCAATGCGTTGGCAATTGCTGCAATCTGGATTGCTGCAAACAAGACAGCGAGGCACAGAGCGGAAATTGCAAAACCTCCACACATGCCAACCTGCTCTCAGCCTGGATAATAAAGGTGTTGTTTACTTGCTGACCAAGGTCAAATTTTTGCAATCCAACGCATGGGTTCTTGCTGTTGACCTTAAGGGCAACAAAATACAAGCACTGGCTGAGTTTGGTATTGACAAAACATTGGGCCTGTCCCTTGCATATTGTCCTAGTAGGATCTCTAGTTATATGAATGCATGGACTACTCCAGGTAATTAATACTTTAGCAACAAATTCCTTATCCTATGATTCGATTACGTGTTCAAGACTTCAAGGTGCAATTGATAGGATAAGTGTGTTTCCTTGGCAATTTGTACCTGAAAAGGGGAATGCCCCATTATCTACAGGATGGAGGCTTGAAGTTAACGTTAAAAACAACTGTGGATACTTGTAGTCTATGCACTTAAGAATGCACCTAATAGATGTTATAAAAATTGGAATCAATCTCAATCATTGCTTTGTAGTGGTCTGTTACAGGTCACAAGTACCGATCTATAGTCATCACAGCACAACATCTGCTTATTGTTGCATCTGACTAAGATCCTAGTACCTACTACCTACACATGATAGAAGTAATGTCTTTTCCTTGTAGAAACACAAAGCAATTGTATACTTACATTTTTTTTAGCTGTTCATTGTACCTTTTCCTTTGTTTGTATCAGCATGAGAAGATCTTGGGACTTGAAATGTATATGTAAACCTGCTTTCTAGTGAATTTATTTCATCGCTAGTTTATACTGTAAAGTGTTTTTTCCCCTGTGATGTGCTTAGTTGCTTTTACACTTTGACCTGATGCACCTGAGCATTGTTATACTTCTTTACGTGCCTACCAGTCCAGTAGTTGGCTGAACAGTGTTGTTATTAATGTATTGGTGGGAGATTGGTGTGTCATTCGTAATTAGATAGTTAAGACAGCGTCCTAGGCTTGGGTCCTAAATTGGTACACGGGACATACTGCGGAGAACTCTCCTGTTGAATTCAGATCTTAAGAGAATGATACGTGGCTACACTAAATCGATGGCTAGGCTAACATGATAGCTAATGAAATGTAAGTTAATGGTTTAACTAACAATGATGTTACTAGTGAAAGTTATGACTGAGTCCTATTGGGATAGTTGAGTCTGTAATACCATATTGAATGAACCTTTGTTTTTGTATGATTTCATCGTATATCAAATTATGGTTGCTTTCTCAAAAAAAAATAGTTGATTGATTTGCTGCCTCCTTCATCATGGGTTTGTGCTATTTCCTTGGATGCAGTACCAGGTGGCAACTTAAGATGCTTGATGAACCAATCGCAGCAAGCTGATGATGAGAATCAAGTGCAGCATAAAGATGATGTGCTGAAGGTTTAAGCTTCAATGATGCATTATGCTTCTAAGAAGCAAGGTGTTTCAGTTGTACATTTTATCTCTCAAGGTGTGTTACATTTTATCTCTCAAGGTGTTTCAGTTGTAAACTCTACTAGTCACAGGTTAAGAATACAAATTGCATGAGCTCTCTCTATTTGCAACACATACTAGTCACAAGCTAAGAGTGCATTGATGCAACTAATGCTTCATATACTCAAGAATTTTTAATTGTTCTTTAATCAATCTTAGTATACCATCAATATATGATTGGTTCTTTGATGATAATTAACAACCGATCACAATTTAAATTTGCATCTGAATTGTCATGAGTATATATTAACTACACAAGTTTCATATACTTAATTTGATGATTTTCAAATAATGATCCAATTGATATGTGGAATATATGGAAATGGATCAATACAATTGAGACCATCAATCATAGAATAGAGTCCACTAAAACTTGTGCATATAAATAATTAACTTTAAATCAATATGCACAATTTCTATTTAGAATTAAATGAAGTTCATCTTAAGATATCATAAGTATACTACAACTAGGAAAGTTTAACATATACTCAAGGTTTTGTTCGAAAGTAATGATCCTTTGATAGTTGGAATGGAGAAAGGGATCAATACTATTGAAACTTCAAGGTAAAGCGTGAACAACTCCTAAATGTCTGCATTTATGTATATATGGAATTAGAAACATTATGCATATTTTGATATTTAAACAATGGAAAAGTTCATCCTTTAACTTGAATATAATGTATGCATTAAGATAATAGAGTTGTAACAATGCATACCTTTGGTTTTTCATTTTTCATCCAAGTGAGATTATTAAGAGTAAATCTCAATAAAAGAGTTAGTCTCACAATGATTAGATTTATCATTAAATAATTAAGCATTAATCCAAAACCAAAAGGAGCTTGAACTTACAGGGATTACGTCGTGTGCCAACACTTGGAGGTGTATATGCTCTGGTTTTTTGGCTAGGTCATATTTTGCTCATCCCATGGAGATAGCGTGGCCAAGCCCATGATCTAGTATGCTAAGATGATGGCGTATGCAGACATTGATGATATCCTATAACTAGCTTGGGGGCCCACAATACTATGCGCCACACACCTTGACCTTTGTGGTCCTTTGAGGGCTTCCAAATTGGACGAGCACAAATCTAGTTGAGCCCTCTTCCCGGATCCGCTGCGCGCGTCGCCCGTCGCAACCTGCTTTGCCCACATCGGCTGCGTTTTCTTTTCGGATCTCCGGATCTGTCGCAACTAGGGGTGAAAACGGGTCGGATACGGTCGGATATTGATCATCCCGTATCCTAACCCATATTATTATCCCGGATTCGGAGTCAGATACGGATACGAATTTGGAGTAGTCTGGATTCCGACAAGGGACGGATACATGACGGATAATATAGTCGGATAGTATGCAAGGCAAAAAAAATGAATAAACCATACAACATTCATGTGAACCAATGAACTTTTCAACACAAGTAGATACATAACATAACTCTCACCCCTAGTGGCACCCATCAAAAAGAAGACAAATGCCACACAGCTTGGTGCAAGGAGGCCTTGCTTCACATGCATCTGATGCACAAGATGCTTCTCGCATTAAGATCACACCACAAGCATCCACCAACAAATTTACCAGTAATCATCGGAATATCCAGACCACCGCGAGTGGGATGCACCTTTGTTTGATTGCCACTGACGAGGACTAAAACCCCTGTCGTATTGTTTCCTGTAGTGCTGTTCAGGTGACCTACGCATCCAGCCATCCACTTCCACTCCCTCCGCCTCCTAAGTCCTAAGCAAAACACCTTCACACGCATAACAACAAACACTGTGCTGGCGGCGAAGATACCGGTCCGGCGTCGAGGCAGCAAGGACCGCTTGCCCTCACCATCGCCTCGAGAAGTGTGCCTCCGGTATCCGGTGGCCCACGGGCGGGTGGTTCTTTGGCCACGCTCCGCCGCAGGATACGCCTCGCCGCAGCCCTCCCCGGATGCGGTGGTGACGGCGTGGAGACGGAAGGAGGGGGTTGGGGTCCGGACGCTTCTGGCAAACAGGTGGGACCGAAGCCCTCCACCTGCAGTTTTTCAACTCTCGATCTAAAACAGTTCACTACTGATCCAACGGTATAAAGAGGACCCACGTAGGATCCCAGATTTTATCCATTCCATTTCGGGGTGCATGGTTTGCTTCAATGGTTAACGATATTTATCTTACTAAATTTTAGTATCATTGATTAAATTTGATAAATATTTGATTTGCTATTAAATTTTGGCAAAATTCTCTTCTCCTTGACTCTACAGCCAAATTTTGTAAAGGTTTGGTGAGGTAAATTTGTCAACAAACCAAACAGCCAATTAGATTGCGCCAAAACGCAATGCACCTAACCAGTCATGTCTCCCGTATTAGTAGCGAGGACTAAGCATTGAGCGAATTTTAGATCAGGGTGTTACTATTGTTATTAGAGCATCAAACCTCGCTTCACAGGTAGGTATATGTGTGTAGGCCCTTAGCAAGTACCCCCCCCCCACGGAGGTTGCACCAAGAGATGGCTCTAGGTATATACCGTGTATGCGGTGTGCTACTGAGGGCGTTAGCCCTTAAGAGAGGGTGAGTGTTATATCCCGACCTGTTAGTATGGTGGCCTATATGGAGTTGTGGTGGTGAGATTAGTCACATATTGCTTATCTAAAGTGAATTATAGTAGTATATAATGTATGTTGATATGATTGTAATACATGTGGTGGCCCATGTGGAGTTATGCAGCAATGGCGACTTTCTCCTCGGCCGGTGTGCGTTGTGCCCGGAAAAAACGGTGGCAGCGGTTGAGCCAAGTTACTGGGTTGGCAGTGCCTTCGTAGGTGGCGAACACCATGCAGGTGAACTTGGGCGTTATCCTGGAATCGGACGGAGGGTCGTCGCGGTCAGATGGCGACTCAATGGCTCGAGTTCCCTTGCCTTTCAGCTGGGCGGCGAGGGCACCGTCAGGGTCCTCCAAGACCGCCATCCTCTTATCGTGTGCGACCCAGCCTCGTGTTCAGGGTGGCCAACTGTGCAGCATGAAACGGTGGATAACTTGCCGTCCAAGTTCTTGGCGCGCGATGTTGTCGAGCGCTGCAAAGAGTTGGGAAATGGAAGGGTTGCTTTTGGAACCGTCGGTGTTAGACATGGCTCACCGACCGAAGAAGATTTTGAGGACCTAGATCCGCTCTGATTCCAAATTGTTACGTACTTGGGGGTGGCAACGACGACAGCGAGGTGCTACCCTCACAAGAGAAGAGGGGAAGCACTAGGATAAAATCTTTATTGCTTCTCTGAAACAGTGGCCGTCTCACCCCCTTAAGAGTCCTACGGCAGCTTACAAGATAAGGATACTAACAACCTCCTAACAACTCTGCTGAAAGTGCATCTAGGCCCCTCATTTTATTTTGGTGATTAATGATGACACAATTAAAGTAATCTAATGATTCAACCAAGAATAATGCAGTTATCGAGATCACTTCTAGCTTGGAACAAGATTGAACACTCCTAAGTGCGTCAAATTTCGACAAAACGGCATCAAGACGAAGACTTGTAATTTTTATATTGCTTTGAGTCTTAAGGATAGCCGTACTATTAAGAGGATGCGACGGAAAATCAATTTTAGGATGTGCATGTGCTCAACATCAAAATTTGCATTCAAACTAGCACCCAAACACTTGCATTTTCCAAAAACTGGATTTCAAACCGAGCCAGTTAACTCGGAGAGTCCGGACACTAAGTCCGGAGTATCCGGACTTAGTCCGGAGTATCCGGACATTTGGTCCGGAGTCTCCGGGTTAACCCTCTCGGGCAAAACGAATTCCAGATAGTCCGGAGTGTCCGGACATTTTGTCCGGAGAGTCCGGACAACCCGGAGTCTCCGGGTTAATTGTCCGGAGTCTCCGGACAGTTCAAAAAGGGGATAAACGGCTAGTTTTCAAAAAGAGTATTTAAAGCCTCCACTCCACTCCAACGGCTAGGATCTCTATTGAGCTCATTCATTGCAGCATTCAAGCCACTCCTAACCTCTTCCAATCATTCAATAGAGCTCATACTTCCTCCCACCATTAGATTTGGTTGTTGATCCATTTTGGTGAGGAGAGGAAGAAGCAAAGTGCTAGGTGCATTCATTTCTAGTTGTTGAGCACTAGTTCATCCTCCAAGCGATTCTTCGGGGCATTATTACTCTTGGAGGTTGAAGGTCTCCTAGACGGCTAGGAGTCACCGGGAGCTACCAACGCGTGTGGTGAGCCCCGGTCGTTTGTGAAGGCGAGTCTCGCCTCCGAAAGGAAAGAGACAAGAAGTGAAGCCGGCGAGTGCATTTGTGCAACACCGGGAGGAAAGCGGGTTGAAAGAGACCCCGGCTCAAGTGTGACCGAGCCACCTCAACGGAGACGTAGGATTCCCTTCAAGAATCCGAACTTCGGTGAAAAATCGCTTCTCTCGCTCTCTCTTTTACTTCCTAGTCTTGCTTATTTGGATTTGAATTTGTAAAGTTAGATCTAGCTCTTCGCTTAGCTTTAATTCAAATCCTTACTAGCAATTGTTCTAGGTTGTTCTTGCTATCTATTTCTAGTGGTTTATTGTGCTTGCTAGAGTAGTTTAATTGTGCTCCCGAGCCAACTATCCCGGAGAGTCCGGACTCAAGACCGGACACTCCGGACAAGCCGGAGTATCCGGACCAAAACCCGGAGACTCCGGATTGACCAGCTCGGCCTGCTTTAATTCCGCTGCGATTATTTAATCCGCCTATTCACCCCCCCTCTAGGCGACATCGTTGGTCCTTTCATCTGCCAATACTTCAGCTAACTTAATCAAATCCATTAGGGTCGGTTTAGCCTGACCCTGATGCATCAACATGCTGGCGCCTACCATAGGTCAGGCCAAACCTGGCAATATATTTACGGGAAGAAGACGAAAAATGCAATCTTAATATGTTTAAGAACAAGCGCTATATGACTGTAATATCACCAAGTGGACAGCTCACAATTGAGAGATCCTAGGCTGTTATGACTACATATTGTATATTTTATCAGAAACAGCGTGTAATTGTATCAGTTATCAAACAGCATCAACAATCATATGACTCACTATCAGTAGATATGCTGATGCTCTGGATGGCAGGACAAGTGAGAAAATAACGGAATGTGTATTATCCAAGAAGTTGAGAAAATTTGAGGTAATGTACCCTCCATAGATAATAAAATGGATTGCACTATAATATCATGATAATTTGGGTTCAACATGATCAAGGGCGTGCGGCTTGCCTTGCTGTGCGACGGGATCGGCTAGGCTGTAGTCGACGTAGTTGTACGTTGCTCCCGTCTGGTCCTGCTCCTGCTCAGGCTCCGAGTAAGGTGCGAACATCGGATCTAGCGCGGAAAACCGAAAACCGAAAATGGTAAATAAACAAAAAACGAAAACAGAAACGAAACGAAAAATGGAAAAAGGGCCGGAGAGGGTTTGAGGGCAATTTGGGTATTTTTGGAATTTTGAAAGTTTCAATCGGCGAAACGGAGGTCGTATTTGGACTCAGTGGCTTGAAACGGTAAAGATAGTGTATTTTGGTTATTTTTGGAGCTTCTAGGGATTTTTGGACTATTTAAAAAGGATTTCTCGGATTAATAAAATCCGAAAAAGAAAAGAAAATTCAGAAAGCAGTACTGGGCTGCTCTGGGCTCGACCCAAATAGGCCGGAATGGCCTACGGGCCAACGCGCATGCGCGGGGTGAGCTAGGTCGACCCAACACACGCGGGCAGGTCGCCTGACGAGTGAGCCCAACGGCGCGGAGGCTGGCGAGTGGGCCATTGGGCGGAGCGGGCGAGGCGAGTGGCGGGGGCGAGGCCGGAGCCAAGAGAGAAGTGGGTCGGGGTTGGGGGAGAAGAGCGGGAGGCGGGGGAGAGGAAAGGTCACGGGGAGGAGGTTAGGGATTCGGGCAGGTAGTGAGTGGCGACGGGGTGGCCTTCGGTCGGAGGGGAGGAAGATGAGGGGGCGGCGGTGGTTTCGGGCTCGATGCCGAAGAAGAAAGGAAGGGTGCGGTGCTCACCAGGGAAGACGAAGGGGCGAGCACGAGGGGGATGACGGGCGCGTGGCCTTTTATAGCTGCTTGGCGGCATGGGTGAGGTATGGGCGCAGGGCAAAGCAGGCGAGCGGTAGCGATGGGGGCAGGAGGGGACAGCGACAACATGGCGGCGACCGGGTGCGAGAGCGGGAGTTGCTCGGCGTGGGTGGCGAGGCAAGGGTGACGCGAGGACAAGACGGCGACGATGCGCGATGGGACACGAGTGATCGGGCCCGACGACGAACTAGCGGTCCGAGTGATGGGATGGACCAGTGGTTCGAGCGAAGGATGCCAGATATGCTCTCAGCCACTCCAATCCCATTTCCAAAACTCAAACAAATCCAAAACCATATTAAAATCTAGCTTAAACTCAAATTAGGATTTTTTAATTTCTTTTGAATTTTGGGGACATTTCAGCATCTAACGTTGCGTTGCATGTTTTGCAACAATCAGCGGTGATTCTGATTTTGGTTAAGAATGCTATTGTTGCGCATAAGTTGTAATCCCTTTTTATAAACATATGAAGATGCGGTTTAATTTGTCATGGGATTACTTAACGACATCGATAACCAATTGAAACAATTATAGTGTAGTTTACGAAGCGAAGTAACCATCCTTCATAAGTTGATTCCTCTGGTTACTCGAAATCCCAAAGGACAAATAAAAAGGGGTTACTGTAACAGTAGGATCCGATTAACTCATACAAAAGGACAACAAATTGGCAGCTCCAATTCTTCAGGTACCACCTGGAAGAATTCTGCACATGTTAATTCCTCCGACTTGACTGAAAATATCAAATATTCAATCACTATAAGCTCCTCTCTCAGAGACGCTTTTGTAGAACTATGCTCAGTATAAAAATATGTTCAAAGAAGCAGTCTCGTCCTGTATTTGCCATCGCCAGTCTACAAAACTGGTGTTGATTAACCTGAAATGCCGATCAGTACGAGATCGTCTCCGTGGTGTTGTCTGAACAACCCCAAGGACAACTTGTGATCATTAATTCTTAGTACACTAGCATACCAACGGGAGATACAAAAACACATTGGAATCAACTCAGAAGCCCAAGCCTCCTGTTATTCCATATCTGTACTCTCGCAACCGATCGGAACAAATACCACTTCGGATGCATTTTGCAACAGAAGCTTATGGCCACAAAGCTAAACTATGTCAGATAAGATAACTGTTCCTTTTCATTGCTAAGGAAACCATAGACCTGCTTCAAGTTTCCTCTAGATGGTCGCGCTTTAACAGCGTATTTGCAAATGAATACTAGCCTCTTCCTCATCTCCAACTTTGTGATGTCTCTTTTCACAAAAGAATTGCCGTAGTCAAAGCATCCTTGAAATAAATGATTACTTATTAATTCAAGATAAATAGACTCAACATAGTGAAAGTATAGACAAAGTGTGACAGTCCGACATATCATCTAGTATTCAATAAAATCTGATAGCACGCATCTTATGATTTGACATGATTTTATCAATTAAGGCATACAAAATAATTAGTAATGTCATGCAGCCATGCAGATTAATAATTAGTAATGTCATGCAGCCATGCAGATTAATAAAATGGTTATCTTTATATTCATGATTATGCTTACCGCTGTCATCGAATAACCGTGTAATTATTGCCAAGGCCACACAAATGCTTATATCTTCTCCTGTAAGGGAATTAAAACATAAAACTAGAGCTAAGTTTAACAATGAAAAAATGCAGGCAAGCACATGTTTTTTTAAAGTATAATCAGCTCTTTGGTAGGCGAACCCTGTTAACTTACCATTTTGACAGCATATTAGTAATCTTTTCCCTGAAATCAAATTTCTCTTTGCAAAGTTAACTGCTTTTGGAAGGTTATTCATCAACGAAAACCGGTCATCCTTTGAGCCCTATCGGCATGAAAGCATAAAATGTTGACAATGTTTAACATAAGGGGGAAAACAAAAGGTTAAGGAAGATTTCACTTACCACAATAGGTAGCTCGAGGTAAGCATTTTCTGATGAATTAGAAGGTAATTTTGATGTGCTGTCACTGTTCAGTATGCAGTCCACATCAGCCAAGTCTTCTGCAACTACATAGAGGAGCATGCAGAAAATAATTATCAAAGGCAAAAGGCCTGCATCATAACTAAACTTCACTTCCTTAAAGAACAAAACAGAAATAAAGAATGATTCTAAGTAGGCAATTGCTACCACACAATTACAAACAATTGCAGGTTAGCATACTATGCTTTGTAGTTGCCCATGAAGCATACATCAAGATATGCACAAAATGATGATATTTTACCTTGGAGACAAATAATTGCCAAAAGATTAAGGGGGTATTTGGCAGAGCTCCAGCCGCACCAAATTCATGAATCTGGTAGAGCTGGGTATTTCTAGCTCCACTAAATCTGTGGAGCTAGAGCTGTGGGTATATTAAGAGTGTTTAGGGGGGTCATCTTGTTTACATTTTAGAATAAAATTATAAACTTAATTCACTTTATTTTAGTCAACAAGTTTCAAGTCTGAGGTGGAGCTGGAATCTAAAGCTGTGCCAAACAGGGCCTAACTTAGAGCAAGAGAAATAATTGACGAGAAAACACAAACAATAATAATGGAAAAATTGCGAGTGTCATTACACCTAGGAGAGTAGATGATACTGCAAGATTTGATGTCCCAATCCAGAAGAGTACAGGGCCATCATTTGTATATTGTGTATCTATTGCAGTAATGGTAGAAGGGTCCGAGTTCATAGGTCGCAGAATAGTTGTATGATCTCCATTACAGTAAGGAGCATCATGTCTTGAACACTTCAAAGGCTTGGTTGTAATTTGAGGTGAATGTTCACCTCTCTGTGAGCGATAAACCCTATCTTTTTCAACAATATCAGCAACTAACTGATTACAAATATCTGGTCCACCATCAAGTAGATCGTACGAATGCTTCCAGAACAACGTAGGAGTTAGACCACGTGCCCAACTCTCTTCATCATCCCCTGCTCCAGGAATATAGTGCCAGCTGAACTCCGAACACATCCTTTGTGTAGCTATTGCATCAGATGCGGATGCTGAAATTAATATGATAGGAGTGAAATCCCATGACTCATGCTCTGGTACTTCATTTAACCATATACGTGTCTTTTGTGAAATCCACAGAGGACGTAGTGGTTTTTGCAAACTTAATGCAAGGGAAGCAATGTCTGCACCACATGATTCAAATCGGTCCGTCCATTCCTCAATGCGCCCCTCTATAGCATTTTTCTCGGTATCTAGAACCCATACTGGAAGATGCACTGAGCTACCCCAGTTTGATGAATCAGAGTTTTTTTCAGGATCCCCGTTTGGTATAGCAGCTGACTAACAGGCAAAATTACCAAAAATTGTGAGAACAAGTGAACATAGATAACAGATATCATTCTTACTTCAAACAAAAAGGACAAATAAAAGGCAATGAGCAAAAACAAAGAATCAGAAACTAAAAAGAGGAAGATATAGAATTAACCCAACTACTAGAGAAGGTACTATACTGCTACAACTTGATCTAAAAAAATGCTGATATTTCTTAATAATAATGTGAAACATATGGTAAATCTTAACATTAGCTATCTTCTTTCTTTACTTTGCCTATGTGCTCTTCTAGGGAAATCACTTGATCCCAAACTTTTAGCTTAACCAAAGGGTAATACTTTAACAAAATAGGCATGTGGCAGTGTACAAGGTTAAATTATAGCAAAAGAAAGCCTTGGCATGAGGAAAAAATGTGTTCAATGAAAGTTAGCAGGGTATACATACATATTATTCCAATAAAACAATAAGCAATCCATATACCAACCATTTCAGAATTCACTCTGCTGCTTTGGTTAATAGCAAGCAGCCGATGCCTCTGAATAGCTCGGTTTAGTACACAACACCAAATAGGTATGGTTTTTGACATGCTATCAGGAAACCGTTTTCCTCTCCTTGTTGAATCAATTATTATGCACCCTCCTCTCTCCCCTGCTCAAAGGTATCAACAAAACAAATCAAGGTCAATTTAGAGCTAAACCCCAAAAATTCAGGCCTTTTGCATTCTGCAGGTCATTAAATTCACCTTGAAAACCGTCGACAACAGTTCTACATTAGCCAACAGTTTTGAGGAGTTCAAATGATCAGCGTATTTGAACTCATATTCACTCAAATATTGAAACTTTTTGGCAATGGATATTTCAATTCACCACAAGCATGTTAAACCCTAAACAGAGGAACCAAAGACGCAATTTTTCTCCAATTACATGGATAGGAAAAGGGGACTGCGATGCTAAACCCTAAAACCTGGTTATACATACATGAATTATACATACAGCATAGCTTAATTCAAAACTCACGAAAATACAAATTTACAATTCAACCCATCTAGAAAAATATTGAAACTTTTTGGCAATGGATATTTCAATTCACCACAAGCATGTTAAACCCTAAATAGAGGAACCAAAGACGCAATTTTTCTCCAATTACATGGATAGGAAAAGGGGACTGCGATGCTAAACCCTAAAACCTGGTTATACATACATGAATTAAACATACAGCATAGCTTAATTCAAAACTCACGAAAATACAAATTTACAATTCAACCCATCTAGAAAAGAAAACCTTCGATAATTGGTGCATCAATTTGAATAACTAAATCAACAAATTTTGGAGACGGTACCAAGAACCACTAAACTGACCAAACGATACAAACCTGACAAGAAGGCACAAAAAGTAGCACAAAGAACAGAGGGAACAAGGAGCAGACCGGCGAGAAGGGCGAGGTGGACGTTGAGGCGGGCGGTGGAGAAGGACCAGTTGCCGGCGTGGCCGTCGGTGGACTTGAAGTAGCAGGTGGTGGCGGCGCGAAGCGGCGCGTACGAGCGGCGGAGGTTGGCGACGAGCGGCCGGCCACATGGCGATCTCGCGGCGAAGGTCGCGTCCTCACTCACGCTTCCGCAGCGCGTTGTACAGCGTGCTCTCCCTCCGCTTGATGTACTGGGCCGCCTTGTAGATGCTGAGCGTCGGCGCCTCGGCTGCGACTCAAGCGCCGCCATGGGCGCAGATCTGGCGGCGGCTGGCATTTCTTTGAGAAGCCGGTTGATCTGCACGCATTGCTCTTCTTCTTTTCCTTTTGTTTTCAGGGAGAATCAATTTGCCGCTTTTAGTTTGTGCAATTACTCATTTGACTATGATATCTTATTAATATGGATCAATAAAATATTATAAAATAAATAATTAAATAACAATAAATTATTAAATTTTTCTTGTTTAAGTGGATATTGTACATATTTCAACACCTTATTTCCCACATCTATTTGCAATTTTGCACCAAAGTTCTCGTTTGATTTTTTAATCAGATTTAAAATTTTATTTTCGATTCATATCTTATTACTTTTCAAAATTCAAAATTTAAAAAAATATAAAATTTCAGTCTAAATGATGGAAATTTTGGTCAATTTCAACAACGATGCGCTCAGGACAGAGCTGAGGTTGAGCGCCTGCAGCGCCTCGATCATGACTAGTGTGCTTATATATGCAAAGTGTTATTGATATCATTTTGGAAATACAAATTTAATATTGATTAATGGAATATGCAATGTGTTTCTAAAATGGTGTGCCATATGTTTCCACACGATGATGTTGATATGTAAAGGCATTTGTTGTTCTACATAGATGTTGAATTGTTGATTGACATATGTTGCACAATAATCAACTAGGGTGAGAAATGATTTAGACTGGGGCAAGTGGCAAGACACTGTGAGTCATGATGGGTCTGTGTGGCAATGGGTTGATGAGTATTGTGAGGGTTGTGTGCCAAACGCCGAGAGCTGCAAGTCTTGCCTCGGTCAATTAAGGACTTAACCTTGCAAGCCTTTGAATTGAGCCAAACATACAACCACATGTCTGAGTAGGACAGACTTAGTTAACTAATTTATGATGTCTAAATTATGGTACTATCGTGCTGGTGTGGGTTCCGGGTGTACGAGTAGATTCACATGGTGCAAGAGGTGGGGACCTAAGTATGGTTACCAATCCCTTCAGTGTTGAAACCTCAACGGGCAATACTGGGTTTAGACGGAGCATTATAAAGGCTTTGTTATGATCATTCGCCTTTGTGGTGAGTTGATTATATCTTATAGGTAAAGTGAATAATCTCTGCAGAATGTCAAACCTATTCGAAGAGCCGTGTCCACGGTATTGTACAATGCTCGGGAATTACAGTCAAGGGTTAGATCTTGAAAAATAAAATTTGAAGAATGGAAGGTTGTGTGCCACTGAAAGTAATGAAATTGGTTTAGGCTGTGCGCCAGTGAATCTTGGAAAATAAATGAGAAAGTTATTTAATAATGGTATTTGATAGAAAGTTATTTAATAATGGTATTTGATTTGCAATCATTTCAATCTATACATGTTAATCATTTGTAAATGTTGCTTTGTGCAAAATAATCACTTTAGCCGTTTGTCGGTGTTTCGAGCACCGGCCAATGAATTTGTATAGGTAAGAGGGGGGTGCACGCTCCCTCTCCTCGACGGCTTACTCGGGTGAGCACAAGATGTATACTGGTTCGGGCTGAACGTCCCTACTCCAGTTCGTGTGGGTTTGATTGTATTGATTTCCCGGTTGTCCGTTGTCTTACATGCTCGCTCCCTCCCCCTTTATATAGGCGAGGAGGGAGGTTACACTGTTGCTTGAAAAAGAGAAAAAGATCAGGTCTTAGTCGCCTCGCAAGTGGCGGGCCGATGGGATCGCCGCCGGCCCCTTGCCTCGGCTGGCCGGCGTAGTTGCTCGTAGTAAATGCGAGAGTTGGGGACTTGTGCCGCTGCGTCATCACTATGGCCGCATTTAATGCGCTCGACACGCAATAAATGCCGCCGCTTCTTCAGGGATTTCGCCGATTCTTTCTTCCTCGCCACCGTGGCTTCGCCCCGACCTACCTGGTTCGCCCATGCGCTTTTTCGGTCGGGGTACCCATGGCCTGGTACCGCCAAGAGCCCCGAGCCCCGCGTGCCGGAGAGGTGCCCGGGGTCTTGTTTCCGCGCCGTGATGCCGTGATTCGCTTGGCCTGATCGAGTCTCCGATCAAGCGAAGACCCGCTGGTGTAGTTCTTGAGCCCCGAGCCGGTCGAGAGCAGGCCTGGGTTTTCGCCGTTTGGTCTGAAGAGTCTTCGATCGGGCAAGCGAAGACCCGCTGGTGTAGCCCCAGCCCCCGAGCCGGCCTGAGAGCGGTGCCTGGGTTTCGCTTGCTTGGTCGTTGCTTTCAGATCGTGGGTCCGATCGCAGATATATCCTGCGTTCGGTCGTGCCGCCAGCGCCGCAGCTGGGCCGACGCTCGCGAAGCGCGTATGAGTGGGCCGGTCGCCTGGCGGCACGTGGCGCCCGGTCGCGGTTTTCGGCGCGCGCAGCTGGTCGACCGCTCGGCGAGCACGCATGGCGCCGGGTTAGCGCAGAATGGCCGGTCGCCTGGGAACACGTGGCGCCGTCGAGTCACCGGCGCTGTGAAATGGCCGACGCTCGGCGAGCACGTGGCGCCGTTAGGCGTGGTACGGGTCGTCGCCTGGCGAGCACGTGGCGCCCGGCTTAAGGCGCGCAGTACGGCCGGTCGCTTCGGCGACACGCTGGCGCCGTCGAGCCGCCGGCGCGCAGCTGGCTGACGCTCGGGCGAGCACGTGGCGCCGGTTAGCGGTACGGGCCGGTCGCTCGGGCGAGCACGTGGCGCCGGGTCGAGCCGCCGGGCGCGCAGCTGGTCGCCGTCGGCGCCAGTGGTCGCGGCCGGGCGCTGGCCGCATTGGCCGGTCGCTCGGGCGAACACTGGCGCCCGGTCGCGCCGCCAGCGCGCTGGCCGATCGCTCGGGCGAGCACGTGGTGCCTGGTCCCGCCCCTTTTACGCCCGTCCACGCGGGGACCAGGAGGGGTAGAAACGCCGCTTGCCTTCGTTGGCTCGAGCGCCCGCCTCGTGGGGCTACAAGCGAGTGATCCGGTGGAACACGAGGCCCTCGCGAGGGGTCCCTAGCGGACAATCCGGCACAAGCGTCCGACTCCCACCGGGGGCGATCCATAAAGAATCTTTCCTTACTCGATCTCAGATCGGACCTTGGATCGCTCACGATCCAAGGCGCACTGGCCGCCAATTGTCGACGTTCCGCGGAGAGCGTGAGGTGTGATCCCTGACGTGAGTTAAGGCGATTGGTCGTCCCGCCGACCCAACTAGGGTCCCCGCGGGGCTCGCCTTGTCCTCACCTCTTGCCCATTTTCTTTGTGGTGGATATATCGCCGTCTCTTGCCTTAGGGACCACGAGGGTCGGGCATTGGCCGTGTGTGTATCACAAAAGTTAGAGAGTTGGGAAATCGAGAGAACGCTCAACCGTGGGAGGTCGTTCTGACCGATCGTGGAGTCGACCGCTTGGGCACTTCCTTTCTTCGCCAAGCACTACTGTAGAATCAGTGGCCGGGCGAGGGCCGTAGTACTTTTTGGTCGAAAGTTTGGTCAGTCTTGGGAGGACCCGACGATTGGTTGTGACAACCCGACCGCGGGACTCTTGTAGCCCCAGAGCGGCGGGCGCTTGTTTGTTACCGCCGCGCGCCACCTAAGGAGTAATAACGAGTGTGCAAGAAGAAGGTACTCACTTATCTTTCTTTATGATCGGCGAGGTTTTTGTTCAACGCGGGAATTGGCGGTGCTTCTGCCTCGCTGCCGCTTGCTTCGGCCGGCTTCTCGCCATCGCCTTCGAAAGGTGCGGTCGTCATGAATCTTGGCGGGTATCCGTGCCGCTTCGCTTGCCGGATCGCTTATAAATAGGCGGAGGGTGGCGCTGACTTCATTCAATGACGTTGAGACGAGCCGTCGACTTGCTTTTATGGTCGCCTCGCTCTCCCATTCCGCCTAAGGATAAGAACCCACCGATCGATGAGATCGATCGACTCCTTCAACGAGGCGTATGAGGAGGAGGAGTTGGGGCGACGAGCCGGCCGCCCCAGAGCGGCCAGTGGCGGCGACGGGTTGATCGAGTCGCTGGAGCGGGAGGCGAGGAGGAGGAGCGAGCGGGCGCGACAAGCCGCGGCCGTCGGCCGAGGGAACCGCCACCGCGAAGCGCTGAGCAAATGGGGAGCGGGCACCGCCCTCCTCGCGCTCCTTCTCCTTCCGGAGCCTGGAGTCGATCGCGACATCTAGGCTCTTGGCGCCGACGATCTTGCCGATCGCCCGATCGTCTTGCCAGTACTCTTCTCCGACGGCGGCCCCTTGTCGGACTCCAAGCTCTGGAACCATAGAGGTCACACAGTGGGCGCAGGGCCGCCGCTTGAAGGTGCGTCCGGCGGATCGGGGCTCTCCTCATTGGTTTTGGCGACCGGCTATTTTTTTTGTCACGTCAGCAAAAATTGTGCGAAGTCAAGTGTTTGGAGAGGGACGATAAGTCCGGAGATCAACTGTCGGCGGGGAAGACCCTTAAACGAGAAAAAGCTTTCTTGGTTTTAGACTTTCTTGTTTCTAAAGAATGTAAGTGCTGTTGAATTGGAAGAAAACAAAGGTGTTCGGGTTTTACATGCATTTTTCGCTATTTTTCGGTTTGTTGCTGGTAAGATATGCCGGGGTCATGGTTCTTGGGTCTGCGGGGACCAACCGACCAGTGATCGACATGTTCCAGCGTTTTACGAAAAAAGTAGGAAAAACAGGTTTTAGCGCGAGCGTTAGTTTCCCCGGGCAACCGTATACCATCCTGTTCTGCCTCTTTTTTCCTTAGCGAGATACCACTTCGCAACCGTAGCCGCTGGGGCGTAGGCCGTGGTACTCGGGTCGAAAAAAAAGAAGACCGAACAGTCGGGTGAATGACAGCGGTTGAACGGGATGTCGACCCGAGTGGAAAAAATGCTACGCGCAGGCCCGGTAAAAAAGGTGAACATGGCGATGAACGAGGTAGAAAAAAGGGCTAAGGGTAGAATCGTCTTAGCTTTTCAATGTTCCAGGCGTTTGACAAGATATTGCCGTCGGGATCCTTGAGCCGGTAAGTGCCAGGTCGAAGGACCTCTGCTACAATGAAGGGGCCCTCCCAAGGAGGGGAGAGCTTGTGCTTGCCTTTGTTGGACTGGACCTGGCGCAGAACTGTGTCGCTGTGTTGAACGCCGCCTCTAACCTTGCGGTCGTGGTAGCGTCGCAGTTGTCTGGCCGGGTATTTGGCCGAGCGAACGACGGCGACATCTCGCGCTTCATCGAGCTTCTGGCCGACAAGCGTCTTCGGGACTCGAGCCCCCGGGTCTCGTTGAAGGCCTGAACCTTTGGGGCGCCGTAGTCCAAGTCGGTTGGTAGGATGGCTTCTGCTCCGAATGCCAGGAAGAACGGTGTGAACCCGGTCGACCGGCCTGGTGGTCCGTAAGCTCCAAAGCACGGAGGTACCTCACGCCCAACGTCCGCGAATTTCTTCGATCGATCGAAGATTCGCGGCTTGAGCCCTTGGAGGATCATGCCGCTCGCGCGTTCGACTTGGCCGTTGCTCGTGGGTGGGCGACGGCCGCCCAATCCACGCGGATGTCAAGCCGCCGCAGAGCTCGAGAAACTCCTTTCCCGTGAACTGCTGCGTTAGTTGTCGGTGATGATGGAGTTCGACTCCAAACCGGTAGACGATATTGCGGATGAAGTCCGCTGCTACCAAGTGATCGTTGTGATCGGCTTGGCTTCTATCCACTTGGTGAACTTGTCGATCGCAACCAACAGCGGGTGAAGCCCCGGGCGCTTTCTTGAAGGGCCCGACCGGATCGAGTCCCCAAACGGCGAAGGGCCATGTGATAGGGATCGTTTGGAGGGCTTGCGCCGGAGGTGAGTTTGCCGAGCGAAGAATTGGCACCCTTCGCGCGTCCGGATGATTTGCTCGGAGTCGGCCACTGGTCGGCCAAGAGAAACCCTGTCGGAAGGCTTTCCCGAGCCAGGCCGCGACCAGCGTGGTGTCCGCAAACCCCGCCGTGGATGTCGCGGAGTAGCTCTCTTCCTTGGTCTACCGACACACTTCGGAGGATCCCGGAGGGCTCCTTCAGAGAGGTCGTTGCGATCAAGAAGAAGGATTTTGCCCGACGAGCGAGGCGGCGGGCCTCGGTTAGGTCGTCGGGAGGAAGCGAGTCGGTCGGCCGTCGATGAAGGATTCCTCCAATCGGTCTTTGGTCATCGTGATCGTTGCAACCCGGCTCGACCACCAGCCTTTGTCGGTCGCTTGGCCGATCGTCTGGCGATCGGTCCGGATGGACGCTGGTGTAGGTCGAGGGCGAAAATTCCGGCGGGGCCGGCCCTCTGCCGAGGCGAGACCCGGCAGTGATCGGCCTCTCCGTTGTTCCGTCAGAGCTATGATGGAGCTCAAATCCTTTGAACTTTTGCTCCGGTTGCCATGCACCTCTCGGCGATGCCGCCATCCGATCGTCGCGAGGTTCTGCAGCCTTCATGACTTGATCGACGACCGCTTTGAGTCGCCATGCACGCATAACCGCAGAGCTCCGAGGTCGGCGGCGATGCGAGACCGATAACGAGGGCCTCATACTCGGCGACGTTGTTGGTTGCGTCGAAAAGTAGCCGGATGACGCATCAAGCTTGTTCCCAAGTGGTGAAAGAATGACGCGACCCGGCCGGCTCGCTTTTGGTGAAGGACCCGTCGAAGTACATCGCCCGATGCTCGGGGTCTTCGAGCGGAGGTGGGGCCTGGCTTCGGTCCACTCGGCGACGAAGTCGGCTAGAACTTGAGATTTTATGGCACCGAGGGACATAGGATACGTCATGCCCGTTGAGCTCGAGTGCCCACTTGGCAATTCTTCCGAGGCGTCGCGGTTGTGGATGACCTCGCCGAGTGGTAGGGAAGTTACCACGGAAACGTGATCTTTGGTTGAAGTAGTGCACCGGCTTCCTTTTCGTGATCGAATCGCGTAGAGCATCTTACGAATCTGCGGTACCGTGCCTTGGACTCGGAGAGTACTTCGCTAATGAAGTAGACCGTGGCCGGATCTTAAGGACCCGCTTCTTCTTCGCTCGCTCGCGACAAGTGCCGTGGCCGACGACCTGGGTCGTGGCGGCAATGTAAATGTAGCAGAGGCTCTTCCTGGCCGGGCGACCAAAGACTGGAGGTGGTCGGAAAACCTTTAGCGCGTCGAAGGCGTCTGAGCCTCCTTCGCCCGGTGAAGTGGTCGGATTTCCTTAGGAGTTTGTATAGGGGTAAGCCGCGTTCGAGGCGGGGCGTGAAGCGACTCAGGGCCGCTTAGGCACCCGTCGACCTTTGGGCCCCTTTGAGGTTGCCGATCGGCCCCATCCTTAAGATCGCGGAGATCTTGTCTCGGTACCGGCTTCGATGCCGCTCGGAGATGATGAAGCCGAGTAGCTTCCCCGGGTACCCAAAACGCATTTCTCGGGGTTGAGCTTGATGCGAACCGCCGAAGGTTCGCGAAGGTCTCCTCCAGACGGCGATGATGTCGCTGGTCTTCCTGGTCTTGACAACGATGTCGCCGACGACGCCTCGACATTGCGGCCGATCTGGTCGGAAGGTGTCTGCATACATCTATGGTATGTAGCTCCGCGTTCTTCAGGCCAAACGGCATTGTTACGTGAGCGTAACGAACCGCACGGAGTGATGAAGGAAGTCGCGAGTGGTCGTCTTCTTTCATCGCGATCTGGTGGTACCCTGAGTAGGCATCCGTAAAGGACAGGATTCGCACTCGCGGTGGAGTCTACCATTTGGTCGATGCGAGGCGAGGGAATGGATCTTTCGGACACGCCTTGTTGAGGCTTGTGTAGTCGACACACATTCTCCATTTCCCGTCTTCTTTTACAAGCACAGGGTTTGCTAACCACTCGGGGTGGCGAACTTCTTTGATGAACCCTGCGCCAAGAGCTTGGCTATTTCCTCCCTATGGCCACGCCGCTTTCCTTCGTCGGCGGGCGCAGACGCTGGGTGATCGGTCTAGACCAGTAGGATGTTCAGGAGTGCTCGGCGACTTCCTCGGGATCCCCGGCATGTCGGAGGGCTTCCATGCGAAGGCGTCGGTTGGCGCGAGGAAGTCGACGAGCCGCTTTCCTATTTGGCGTGAAGCGTGGTCCCGATCCGAGCGGTTTTGGTCGGGTCCTCTGGGTCGACCTCGATCGTCTTCGTGTCCTCGGCGGACTTGAAGGAGCCCTGGCCGGACTTGCTAGAGTCGGAGCGGACTGAGGTGTCGGGCTTCGAGGCCGTGAGCTCGATGGATGCGACGATCGCCGAGGCCAACTTCGCAATCGTCTTTCTCGCAGCCGTAGGCGAGCCGAAAGACGCGATTCTGATGATCACCCCATGCGCCGGGCATCTTCACCAGGTAGGTGTAGTTGGGGATCGCCATGAACTTCAGCGTAGCATGGTCTCCCAGGATGGCGTGGTAGGGCCGGAAAATCCACGACCTCGAAGGTGAGGTCTCGGTCGCGGAAGTTAACCGGGCTCCCGAGCGTGGCCAGGCGGTCGACTGCCGGCGGGTGGGCCTCTTGGCCGAGGCAGCCGTGAAAGGGTGCTCTGCTTGGTCGAAGGCTCGGCGGGAGATCCCGTGGCGTCGAGGGTCTCTACGTAAAGCGATGTTGAGATCGCCGCCGCCGCCCATGAGCACCTTAGTCAGCGCTTTGTTCCCACGATGGGGTCAATGACGAGCGGGTACCTCCTGGTTGCGGGGCGTGGTCGGGGTGGTCGGCCGGCCAAAGGTGATCGGAGACTCAGGCCACCGAAGGTATTTAGGTACTACCGGGCTTGCCGCGAACACCTCTCGGCGAGCGAGCTTGAGCCGCTCCGGTCGGCGTAGCTTCTTGCCGTCCGTAGAAGATCATGAGGCAACCGTCGGTCTCGGGGAAGCCGGCGTCTGGCGCGCTGATCTCGGTGGTCGGTGCCGAGTGTTGCCTCTTTCCGTTGCCCCGTGGCGTCGTGGGGGTTCCGGAAAGGAAACGCTTCAGGACTTCGCAGTCCCGATACTTGTGCCTGACGGTATCCGTGGTTCGCACGCGTACTCTCCATCGGCTTCGAAGTGGTCGGGGTTCTGCGGCCTTGCGGCTTTCCCCGATCGGTCGGTCGCAACCAGGCGGTCCTCGCGGACTGTTCTTGCCGTGGCGCTTTCGCTTGTCGGGCGGTCGGAGGAGAGTGGGCTCGGTGCCGATCCTCGCCGACTTCCCTTTGTCGAAGATGACATCTACGCCTCTCGCCCGAGGCGTGGTTGAGTGGCGATGTCCAGGAGTTCTTTGGTGGTCCTGGCTTCAGACACCCCGCTTTATGGACCAGGGTCTTGGAAGTGGTGCAGTAGATGAATGCCCCACGACATCGGGTCGCGGATGTCGAGGAGCTCGTTAATCGTTGGGAAAAGCGTCGGATGTAGTCCGGAGGTTCTCCCAGGCTGCTTTGCTTGCGACCTTCAGTCCCAGGAAATTCCCTGGTCGCTTGTAGGTGCCACTGGAAGTTGCCAACGAAGTGGTGCTTGAGGTCGGCCCGATCCGGATGATGTTGGCGGGCGGATATTCGAGCCATGCCCGGCCGAGTCCGCCAAGTAGATGGGGAGGTATTGGATGACAAAAGGTCGTCGTCGCTCACTTGCCCGACATCTTGGCCGGTAATCTTCGACCACACACCGGGTTTGTAGCCCTGTGTGCCAGCTATGTTGGCCGGCGCCCGGAATCTGGCGAGGAACTTACTGCGAATTCCACTGACAGAACGCCCGTGGCAGGCCATCGGGGCTCGAGTGCGATCACGCCATGCGGCCATTGTCGGCGACGTCTGGCCGGTCGGGTCGTTCCTCGTTCTTCGCGTTTGGAGGGTGGTGCGGCGTCGCGTTCGTCCCCAAACGTTGGTGCACCGGTGCGCGATGCCTGGGGTTGTCCTAAGGTGACGCCCTTGTTTCGCTCGACGGCCTCGGTGGCGTTGCGGTCGCGAGCCATCCAAGAGGCGTCCGAACGCTGCGATCCGTGGCCATCACAGCGTCTTCTTGTGGCCGCTCGCTCACCAGGCCGGAGGTTCTCGTGGGTAGCCTTGGCTGCAGGATCGTCTGGCTCGGGGATGCCGCGGAGCGGCATTCTTCTTCTTGGCGATGTTTTGGCCGAGGGAAAAAGCGATGAATCGTCAGTCCACTAGCTACCGGTGGTGAGTGGACTGGCGTCTTGTGGCCTTGTGCCGCCAGTGCAGTGGAGGAAGCGGTCGAGGAGGCTGCTCCAGTCGGCTGGAGCTTGTCGAGCTCGGCCTTTTGAGCCTCTCGGCTCGTCGGCGTCGCCCGTGAAGGTCGGCCTTGGCGGCAGTGATCCTCCTCGGTGTGTTGGCGGAGAGTCTTTGGTGTGGCCGGGTAGCGGCGCTTTCTTTGCGGTGTCGAGGTCGCGGATAGCGTGGTGCATTCTTATCTCTTCCTCCGCTAGAGCCGTGGTCGGAGGAGTTGTCCGAGTGGTGGTCGTCGGGTACATGGCCGACCATTGCCACGGCGCGAGGTTCTGGCCTTCGCGACCGCCATCGCTTTCGATGCCTCCGCGCATCGCTTGGGGTGATGGGGCCTCTGGCGTGCTTCGGCGTCGGGTCGTCCGGCGGGCCTCGAGCCGGAGGTCTCCGGCGCCGCGAGGCGTCAGTGGTCCTCGGTGGACACTTGGCGCCGAGTATGGCGGGACGATCACTATCTGTCCGCCGCGTAGTGGTGACGGTCGAGGAGCCGAACGGATCGACGCCATCGGCATGGCGATGTCGGAGAAGGAAAGGGAACCGTCGAGGAAGCTAAGCGGGAAAATGGCGGCAACGTCGTGCACAGCCCCTACCGGCGCGCCAACCGCTTGCGTGTTTGAGCACCGGCCAATGAATTTGTATAGGTAAGAGGGTGCACGCTCCCTCTCCTCGACGGCTTACTCGGGTGAGCACAAGATGTATCTTGGTTCTGGCCGAACGTCCCTACTCGATTCGTGTGGGTTTGATTGTATTGATTTCCGGTTGTCCGTTGTCTTACATGCTCGCTCCTCCCCTTTATATAGGCGAGGAGGAGGTTACATCGTTGCTTGAAAAAGAGAAAAAGATCGTGCTCTTAGTCGCCATGCAAGTGGCGGTGATGGGATCGCCGGCTCCTCCTTGCCTCGGGTCGGCGTAGTTGCTCGTAGTAAATGCGAGAGTTGGGGACTTGTGCCGCTGCGTCATCACTATGGCCAGCATTTAATGCGCTCGATACGCAATAAATGCTGTCGCTTCTTCAGGGATTTCGCCGATTCGGTTCTTCCTCGCCAGCCGTGGCTTCGGGCCCCGACCGGCCTGGTTCGGCCCATGCGCTTTTTCGGGCCGCTGGGGGTACCCATGGCCTGGGTACCCGTCACCGTTCATTTGAAATAAGCTATGCATGTAGATAATAGACTTGCATAATATGCATGACTTGTTGAGTGCTTTATGTACTCACCCTCTTGCAACAATTCAAACACCACTTGAGAAGGAGTCAACGCCAGCTCTTGAGGAGTTCTTCCAGGAGGAGTTGAATTAGGGTGTGAGCCTTGGCAGTTGCCTGTGGTATATTGATGGGTTACTATGAGCTTTTAATTCTGCTGTAGTTTTCTTATTGTTGAGTCTTTGCATTGAATGGCATATTATTGTAATTTAACCATACGTTTGACCAAATAGGTTTTATTAATATATAAAGTCTTTATTTATTATTTCGCTGTATATGATTGTGATGTTTCATCTATGTTGAGACTGTGTACTAGCGTGATCCTGGACTAGTGCTGAATACACAGAGGGTTCGAATTTGCACATTTGGGCCCCGACATTATCGCCGCCACCTCCTCAAGCCCTCAAGTCTCATTGTCTTGATCTATCAAATAATGTTGTTTCTCAATATATGCTTATTGATATTTGTACTATCATAACTTCTCAATATATTATCACCTGAAAATATCCTTTGTTTATGGATATGCATATGTCTGAGGTGTGCTGAATTATCCTTAATATTTGCTCATCTTGAATTCAATTATTGAATAGTATCATGCTTGTTTGAACCAAAATGTTGTTGTAGAAATATTATACTGCACAAGTGATGTACAAACTCCTAGAGTAAGCATGCCACAACGGAGAACCCACCACTCAACACAACAGTCATTACCCTGAGGACGTTTTATTATCGTAGTCATTACCTTCTATAGCATCTACCTTTTTTTTGTTCAAAACAGGGAACAACCTCTAATTTCCATTTTTTTTACGTAGTAGTTTATTATTACCAGTTCAACAAACCAACAATTGCTATCAAAAATAAAATATAGCAGCCCCAGGCTTCCATGCAAATGAGCGAGGATGATATGCTTCGAGGAGTATATCTCACCAGTACTAACTCCAGTTTGGTAATATCTGTCGTTTTGGACATCGACACGGTCTTTAAAACACAACTTTGACCGCCAATTTTTATTATAATATATTTATAAAACCCAATAAAATTATAATATTATAAAAGTACTTCTCGAGACAAGTCTACACATATAATTTTCATGTATCCAATTTAAATATTTAAAAATATATCGATAGTCAAAGTTTCGAAAGTTTGACCATCACTATATCAAAAACGACAGATATTACCAAACTGGAGGGAGTACAAGCTAAGTGGTTGTTCGTGCAGAAAGCCCAAAAGTTGTGCCTGAAAATTGAGGATAAAATTTTGTTGGCCTAGACAGAAGCAAGAGTCTAACCAGAAGTGAGATATCCCTGAGCCTATTATCTTAGACAAGGAATGCTTAATTGCCAAGGTTGAATGTCAGAGAAAAACTAGATTACCTACGACACAATCGGGGTTTGACTCCACTTAGTCTACTTTGGATTGTTTGATAGAAGTTGCATGCTTCATTCCCGTCAAGGACATAGAAATGAAAGCCATACCATTAGAACCGTATGAATCCCAGATTTGCCCTGTTTGAATGGAGCAACCAAGATGATTTTGTCATATTCAAAACTTTAATTTACCTATCGTTCCTACCAGAGCTTGCATGGATTCATGAAGATTACATTGAACATCATTATGATCTATCACCCCTGGATTGTTGGGCAGGTCGAAAGAATTGATCAAATCCTAGTTAGGACAAGTGTCCAACAAATGCAACGTTCTTGCACCACAAAAACTGTCAGCTTGCAAATGTCATGATTTGTAGCTCTCTGTGATCGCCCCGCAAGACACCACTAAATTGAGAATATAAATACCGCTTTGTGTTTGGACCTGTCATCTTTAAGAAGTTGGGAAAAAGTGTTAATGATCAGAGAAATATTTAAGGTGGTGTAGTCAAGTTAGAAGAACTATGTAGATATTCACCAAAGGTATCAGCAGATTCCAAACCAAGGGAATGGTGGCCCAATATTCTAAGTTATTTTATTTCTGCTGCAAGAGTTTATTTGTTTCTTAAGCCCTGTGAGGCATAGTTATGTAAACATTGACATAAGGTCCATTGCTACTATTTAATAATAATTTTCTACTTTTTTAGCTAATTCGTTGAATAGATTGGTATTTCATCTATGTTGCCACTATGTCCACTAACGTGATCTCATATAGGGTTTTGATTTGGTAATCCGGGTTCTGACAATGCTACTCTGATTATTTGTATGTGTATAGAAATAGTGTGACAATATTGATTGTGTACTAACCACTGATCATGAGAATAGTACGGTATACACATAAGGTTTAGAATTGCAGATTCTAGGTTCTAACAAAATGGTATATACTAAAACGGTATTGGTAAGTTTGGTACAGTAAGATCAAATGTAGAGGGGAAGAGGGTGAGAAATCTTACAATATACTAGCTGATAATTGTGCATTTGTGCTAACAATGACACTTCATACCCCCTCCAGTTTGGTAATATCTGTCGTTTTAGACATCGACACGGTCTTTAAAACACAACTTTGACCGCTAATTTTTATTATAATATATTTATAAAACCCAATAAAATTATAATATTATGAAAGTACTTCTCGAGACAAGTCTACACATATAATTTTTATGTATCCAATTTAAATATTTAAAAATATATCGATAGTCAAAGTTTCGGAAGTTTGACCATCACTATGTCCAAAACGACAGATATTACCAAACTGGAGGGAGTAGTTATTGTTTTCAGAAAAGAAGAAAATTAATTGCAGCAAGTCGTGGTAGTAGATGTACATCTCTACTATTCTAAAGCAGCACTTGGTGGCAGTGGTCCGTTCTTCCCACGTCATTAATTACCGCTTAATTGCCCTGCTTAATTACCCTACTTAATTGGCCTGCTTAATTGCCCTACGCAAGAAACGAAGCGTTGCTTTAATTAGCCAGCTTTCGCAAGAAACGAAGCGTTAAAGATAGATATTTGATCTTGTGAAATAATTTTTTTATTTTTTATTTTTTATTTTTCGTTATCAATTTTGTTTTTCGTAGCAACGCACGGGCATGTAACTAGTATACTCATATCTAGGACTTAGTTTGCTCAGATCAGAACTCTTAGAGTTAAAAGTGAAAACCATATCTTACACCTACTTTGGCACATGGATCAAAATCTTGTCGAGGTTTCGGTAATCTCGGCCAAAATTTCGGGTTTCGGTCAATGCCGATATTCCAAATCTTAGAGAGATAAAAAAAATTAGAAAAATTTCAAATTACTACAGTAATTTCAGAACATCTCGGTAAAAAATTTGGTAAATTTTACCGAGATTTTGGCTTTTTGATCAGTTTTGATGATTTTTTGAGCCGGATTGCCTCAGATGAAAACACTAGTGGTAGTAGTACTCTTGTACTAATGTGTCTGCCCCTGCAAGTTTGGCTGGCAAGTCCGTGGCCACTTGCCTCCCTCACACGCTCACACCTTTCTACCTCCTCCCCCCATTGACAAACTGAACTCTCTCTCTCTCTCTCTCTCTCTCTCTCTCTCTAGCTTCACCGTTGCGCCATTCCTACCCCACTTCTTAGCCATCGTCACAGCACAATGGCTTCCTCCTTACACAAGCCCCGCACTCTACTTCTGCTGCTCCTACTCTGCATTACCAGTGTGGTGACCTCCCAACCGCTCGCATCCTCACAGGCCAAGACGCTCCTCTGGGTGCGTCGGCTACCCGGTGATGCTCCCCACGGCGTCGGACCCCTGCACACTGCCGCCCACGCCGGCGCTCACCGTGCTCGGCGACTGCAAGCCCGACCCATCGTGGCGCACCGCGCTACCCTCCAACTTCTCCGCCGACGCGCTCTTCACCACGCTCACCAGGTTCCCATATCACTCGTCGCTCTCGACGTCTAGGGCCCACACACGGGCGCCAAGCTCCACAAGCTCGAGGCGCTGCAGGCGCTCAACCTCAGCTCTGTCCTGAGCGCATCGGTGTTGAAATTGACCAAAATTTCCATTATTTAGACTGAAATTTTATTTATTTTTTTAATTTTGAATTTTGAAAAGTAATAAGATATGAATCGAAAACAAAATTTTAAATCTGATTAAAAAATCAAACGAAAACTTTGGTGCAAAATTACAAATAGAAGTGGAAAATAAGGTGTTGAAATATGTACGACATCC
The DNA here is from genome assembly GCA_036346355.1 of Rhipidocladum racemiflorum. Classification (NCBI taxonomy): domain Eukaryota; kingdom Viridiplantae; phylum Streptophyta; class Magnoliopsida; order Poales; family Poaceae; genus Rhipidocladum; species Rhipidocladum racemiflorum. The sequence continues at coordinate 88,552,990 of CM070579.1, read as the reverse complement.
ACTTAAACAAGGGAAATTTAATAATTTACTGTTATTTGATTATTTATTTTATAATATTTTATTGATCGATATTAATAAGATATCATAGTCAAATGAGTAATTGCACAAACTAAAAGCGGCAAATTGATTCTCCCCGAAAACTAAATGCGTGAAGATCAATCGGCTTCTCCCAGCAGCCGCTTCGCGACCGCTGCTCGCATCTGCGCCCATGGCGGCGGCGCCGGAGCCTGCAGCCGAGGCGCTGACGCTCAGCATCTACAAGGCGGCCCGGCACATCAAGCGGAGGGAGAGCACGATGTACAACGCGCTGCGGAGCGTGGCGGAGGACGCGGCCTTCGCCGCAGAGATCGCGACGCTGTGGCCGGCGCTGCCTCTGGTCGCCAACCTTCTCTACGGCCTCTGGTACGCGCCGCCCCGCGCCCTCGCCACCACCTGCTACTTCAAGTCCACCGACGACCACGCCGGCAATTGGTCCTTCTCCACCGCCCGCCTCAACGTCCACCTCGCCCTTCTCGCCGGTCTGCTCCTTGGTCCCTCTGTTCTTTGTGCTACTTTGTCAGGTTTGTATCGTTTGGTCAGTTTGGTGGTTCTTGGTACCGTCTCCAAAATTTGTTGATTTAGTTATTCAAATTGATGCACCAATTATCGAAGGTTTTCTTTTCTAGATGGATTGAATTGTAAATTTGTATTTTCGTGAGTTTTGAATAAAGCTATGTTGTATGTTTAATTCATGTATGTATAACCAGGTTTTAGGGTTTAGCATTGCAGTCCCCTTTTCCTATCCATGTAATTGGAGCAAAATTGCGTCTTTGGTTCCTCTGTTTAGGGTTTAGCATGCTTATGGTGAATTAAAATATCCATTGCCAAAAAGTTTCAATATTTGAGTGAATATGAGTTCAAATACGCTGATCATTTGAACTCCTCAAAACTGTTGGCTAATGTAGAACTGTTGTCGACGGTTTTTAAGGTGAATGTAATGGCCTGCAGAATGCAAAAGGCCTAAATTTTTGGGGTTTAGCTCTAAATTGACCTTGATTTGTTTTGTTGATACCTTTGAGCAGGGGAGAGAGGAGGGTGCACAATAATTGATTCAACAAGGAGAGGAAAACGGTTTCCTGATAGCATGTCAAAGACCATACCTATTTGGTGTTGTGTACTAAACCGAGCTATTCAGAGGCATCGGCTGCTTGCTATTAACCAAAGCAGCAGAGTGAATTATGAAATGGTTGGTATATGGATTGCTTATTGTTTTATTGGAATAATATGTATGTATAACCTGCTATCTTCCCTTGTACACATTTTTTCCTTATGCCAAGGCTTTCTTTTGCTATAATTTAACCTTATACACTGCCACATGTCATCACATGCCTATTTTGTTGAAGTATTACTCTTTGGTTAAGCTAAAAGTTTGGGATCAAGTGATTTCCCTAGAAGAGCACATAGGCAAAGTAAAGAAAAAAGATAGCTAATGTTAAAATTTACCATATATTTCACATTATTATTAAGAAATATCAACATCTTTTTAGATCAAGTTGTATCAGTATATTACCTTCTCTAGTAGTTTGGTTAAATCTATATCTTTCTCTTTTTAGTTTCTGATTCTTTATTTTTGCTCATTGCCTCCTATTTATCCTTTTTGTTTGAAGTAAGAATGATATATGTTATCTATGTTCACTTGTTCTCACAATTTTTGATAATTTTGCCTGTTAGTCAGCTGCTATACCAAACGGGGATGCTTAAAAGAACTTTGATTCATCAAACTGGGGTAGCTCAGTGCATCTTCCAGTATGAGTTCTAGATACCGAGAAAAATGCTATAGAGGGGCGCATTGAGGAATGGACGGACCGATTTGAATCATGTGGTGCAGACATTGCTTCCCTTGCATTAAGTTTGCAAAAACCACTACGTCCTCTATGGATTTCACAAAAGACATGTATATGGTTAAATGAAGTACCAGAGCATGAGTCATGGGATTTCACTCCTATCATATTAATTTCAGCATCCGCATCTGATGCAGTAGCTACACAAAGGATGTCTTCGGAGTTCAACTGGCACTATATTCCTGGAGCAGGAGATGATGAAGAGAGTTGGGCACGTGGTCTAACTCCTACGTTGTTCTGGAAGCATTCGTACGATCTACTTGATGGTGGACCAGATATTTGTAATCAGTTAGTTGCTGACATTGTTAAAAAAGATAGGGTTTATCGCTCACAGAGAGGTGAACATTGTTAAAAAAGACATGATGCTCTTTACTGTAATGAAATTCATACAACTATTCTGCGACCTATGAACTCGAACCCTTCTACCGTTACTGCAATAGATTCACAATATACAAATGATGGCCATGTACTCTTCTGGATTGAGACATCAAATCTTGCAGTATCATCTACTCTCCTAGGTGTAATGATTAACTGGACACTCGCAATTTTTCCATTATTATTGTTTGTGTTTTCTTGTCAATTATTTCTCTTGCTCTAAGTTAGACCCTGTTTGGCACAGCTTTAGATTCCAGCTTCACCTCAGATTTGAAACTTGTAGGCTAAAATAAAGTAAATTAAGTTTATATTTTTATTCTAAAATGTAAACAAGATGACCCCCCTAAACACTCTTAATATACCCACAGCTCTAGCTCCACAGATTTAGTGGAGCTAGAAATACCCAGCTCTACCAGATTCATGAATCTGGTGGAGCTGGAGCTCTGCCAAACACCCCTTTAATCTTTTATCAATTATTTGTCTCCAAGGTAAAATATCATCATTTTGTGCATATTTTCATGTATGCTTCATGGGCAACTACAAAACATAGTATGCCAACCTGCAATTGTTTGTAATTGTGTGGCTAGCAATCGTCTACTTAGAATCATTCTTTACTTCTGTTTTGTTCTTTAAGGAAGTGAAGTTTAGTTGTGATGCAGGCAAAAGGCTCTTGATAATTATTTTCTGCATGCTCTATGTAGTTGCAGAAGCCTTGGCTGATGTGAACTGCATACTGAACAGTGATAGCACATCAAAATTACCTTCTACTTCATTAGAAAATGCTTACCTCAAGCTACCTATATTGCTGGAGGCGCACGGGAGGCCAGCGACGGCGGCTACTGGTCGCGGGCGCGCGGGAGGCCGATGCGGAGGCGTGGCAGGATGCTCCCCTCCTCGCGAGCACCTCCTCCGTCTCCGCCACCACCGGCAATGGAGGGCTTTTGTAGCATTCCACAAATCTGTGTATAATGCTGCCTATGTGAAATTTCTTTGAGATTAGATTGACATTTGGGTCCTTTTTGGGCAGATCATGCTTGACACGGTCGGCCCGGAGTTGCAGGTGGTGAACAAGAGTGAAGCCGCAATCTCCCTTGAAGAGAATGGTATTGTTACACTGACCCCTGATCGGGGGAAGGAAACCTCCTCCAAATTGCTGCCCATCAACTTCTCTGGACTCGCAAAGGTAACTTATTCTAGTGTAATTTATGTGAAATCTTGTGCTGTATTTACACAAGCAGCTGCAAGTTGATCGCTCCGTGTCCACCTTCTATAGATTTTTTTGCTTGTTTTGTAATTGTGTCGAACTCTGCTTTGTGCCTCGCAGGCTGTGAAACCAGGTGCTACAATATTTGTTGGGCAGTATTTGTTCACAGGCAGCGAGACAACTTCAGTTTGGTTGGAGGTAAAATTATTCGGCATGCTGCACTTAGGCATTCTGCATGTGTGATATTTTATATGCCTGTTAGTAGGATTCTGTTTGTTGTCTGCATTTTCTGATACTAAAAATCCAAAACTCTCGTCTGCCTGATGTAGGTTTCTGAAATTAAAGGAGACGATGTGGTTTGTGTGATCAAGAACACAGCTACCCTGGCTGGGTCACTGTTCACATTGCATTGCTCCCAGATTCATATTGACTTGCCCACATTGTATGATGAGGACAAGGATGTAAGAAATCCCTCCCTAAATAGTGATTTATATCTCCTTGTGTAATTGTTGTTTTGATTTCTTTCGCCCTGTTTGCCAGAACTTCATTTGTTGAGATACAGACAATAGAGCAGATATACAAGGCTGCATCAATTGCACTGAGTCCAAATGTTCCTAGGCAGATCTTTGTAAGTGAAACCATGTTCATTGCTTTGTTAATTTTTATGTACTTATTTAAACTTGTATTGGGTTCTCCATTCTGGCGTGACATAGATTTGCATGCCCTCCGGTGGCCATACCAGAAATTTTCAAACTGAACTATGTTATCCAATGGCCTATGACAATTACAACACAACTTCTTCCATAGGACCTACATGTTACTACTGCTTCAAAGTGCAAAATTAAAGGCTTTCTTCTAAATTAAAGCAAAATTACTAACTTGAACTCGTTGATTGGTGATAAAAATCTGCAGATAGAAGTTAGCAAATTGGATTGAGCTATTGCCTGCTTGGGTGGTAGCAGTAGGACTGATGTGAATTGTTGATTGGGGTCATTTTATTGCTATGCATTGGCATTAGTTTTATTGGTGATGTATTGTGTTTGACTATATGTTGATTGGGTTTGTCACTTGTGTACTGATATCCTTGGGAACCACAAGCTTTACCATGAATGAAAATTCAGCTCGAATGATCTATAGAATCTTCAACTTTCCAACTGTGCATTGCATTCCTAATTATTTCGTTTCAATAAGCAAACTTCAAGGACACGTCAACTCTCTTCTGTTAACTTAAATTGTGTGTCAAAAATGCTGTAGGCATGATGGAGGAGCCTAAGTTCTGAGAAGATGCGGACGCAAAGGCTGCGATAAGGGCTCGCGATGAGGACGACGACAACTGGGAGATTGATGATATTCTATGAATAAAACAATGGAATTCATAACCATTCAAATACACAGCTTCGACCAGTTGATTTCTTTTTTTTTGGCCTGCAAACCACATACTATATGTGTTATCAACAATCATCCTTTTCGCTTTAATTGTACCATTTCAATGTACTAAATCTTAGTTGATTGGAAAAAGGGCAAATGAGGTAATAGTTGCTGCTTCCGTTGGCCTGGGATTAAATGGCTATTGAATCTTCTCCAGTTTATTCATTGCTACTGAATGTGCTTCTTTATTGAACACTATCTTGGTTTGGTGTGTGCCATACACAGAAAAATGTATATTGTGCTCACTTTTTCCCCAAACAGTGCTAATTTGTTGTTATCTCCTGCGTTTGCAGATGTTGAAGACCAGTAGGGCGGATATGCGGATCACAAATACTGTCTAAAGTCATCTGTTATTCGTTCTGCAAAGAAGAGCTATGGCTAGGTATACATTATACAGCAATGCCATGGATTGTCCTTTTTTTGTCAAACTATAGACATATCTTGCAAATTAGGATGTGGTCATTTTGGATGCAGCTAGGTATAAGTACGCACACAGGTCTAAGGCAGGTTGGACGAAGGAAACCTATATTAGTGAAGATGTACTCAAGCAAACGATGTTCTACAACTTTATCTGGGCGCAAGCAGAGAATTCGTGCCGTTGATCCAGAGGATGCTTGAAATGAAAAGTGTCGGCAGAACGAAAATAACAATTCTAGCTATTCGACCAAGAGGTATGCACCCATTTTTTTAATCTATTTACATTCCCTGTTCTTTGTGTTTCTTGCCCAACTTGTGCTATGATCTCCTTCTTACTAAATCACAATAATATTTGTCTGCGTGTTATGTATGGCCATCAAGTTTTCAGTAGGCCCCTATATTTTCTCCCTATGTTTTGCAATTACAATTTACAAGGCACTATTGTTTACAACAGTGCTTGTATTTAGCTGAAAAGAATCATCAAAATGAGCACACTGATCCAATTACAACCGTTAATTCTTAAAAACACATTGGAGAGGTAACTTGAGAAATGTGTCATATTTTGTTTTATTAAAAGATGATGCACACAATCATATGTTCTTTCTGAAAATTCCACCATATTTAACTCACTTACAAGCTTCATATCCAATTGTTTTTTAATTCTTATTGATCCCGAAGTTCATGCCTTGATAAAAACCAAATGCATAATTAGCCAATGTTGTCAGTAGTGCTGTTACTTGAAACATGCACTTTACCATTCAGTTCCTATTATTTATTTATTTATTTAAAAACATCCACAATTTGATAGGATGATACAATAGATTTCCTCTGCTTTATTCAAATAGAATTTTCAAGTGGCCAAATCTATAAGCACCAAAACAACAGCATTTCTAATATTTTAAAGTGACGGATTGTTCAATGAATTGGTTGGTGTTTGGTAGCCTGTTTAGAATTTCTGAATGATGGTGATGGCATGACTCGGTTGATCATTATGACATGACTCGGTTGGTGTTGGTGTTGTCACTTGTGACAATCAGAGTTTCACCGTTGAAGAGCACCACAGCTTGGAAGGCAGGTTAGGACAGGTAATTCTAAACTGCTTCTATCTTTTTGCCCTTTTGTTTTCTTGGTTATGACATGAGTCGATCGGTGTTGGTGTTGTGCTGCCCATGTTAGGACAGGTTAATCTAACATGTCTCTTCTTTTTATCTTTTTCTTTCCTTGGTAGCTCTTATGTTTATGTATTTGTCACCACCATGCTTTCAACTCACCTAAGTATAGTTCAATTACCATATAGAACTGCCAAAAAAAAGCTCTGCCCTTCCACCTCTTGCATAGATAGAGATTGTTAAAATACTTCATATTTCATGTTGCTATTAGGCAGGCTTAAAGTCTGTGATCTTCGTTCCCAACTTAAAATGCTACAATAGAATTTAACCTCTCTTCTATTTCTTCCAAAACAATTTCTGTTGGCTGCAAGACAGCAAACAAATAAACATGTGAGTATCTTCCTCAGTTAATGATTTTCAGGTTTGGGGCTACTCGATCCCCAGCATGCCATGGTGGATGGCCCTGATTTAGGTCCCCCGGCCTGAGTTTTGGGCTATCAAGACAACCCCCCAGCCTTTCGATGGTTTGCCTGATCCATCGTACCGTGACTACGGGTCTTGCCGGGCCAATGTCCTCATCACCGGAAATGATGGAGCATTTGATGAAAATATGTCCCATGGCACAATACAACTAAAGTGCGTACATATAGTTCATTATTTAGGTCCATTTGTTCGTAACTAGAGTACTTTCCAATGGGCAGGTGTTTTAGGAGGGCAGTTTCGTGCCTTTTCTCCCACTAGATGTTATGAATTATCTTTATGCTCTCCAAGATAGTTGCTGTGAGTTCCTTTGATGCCCAACTCTCTCTCTCTCTCTCTCTCTCTCCTGTAAATTGTGTGGCCCTTTTTCTGGTTTATGGAATTATTGGTTGTGTTGATTTATCCTATAGGGTTCAGACACACACCACCACTGTATACACAATTGCTAGAGCCCTCATTTTCCTCTGGGGATACTTTGTACCCACTCCAGGCTCAGTGTCCGCCCTACCTATTGCAGACCCTTTCATACAATGCTGGGGACATACCCCTTCAGCTTGGTAAGTTAAGTTTTCCTTCCTTAAAATGTTGAATTTACAGTTTTGTGTTGGAAAACTTAAATTACTTTACTGGCAAGTAGCATAAGTTTAGAGATGTGATCCATCACTATTCCGACTTCCGAACAAAATTTATTTGAATTTGAAGAATTCTATTTAGAGGTGGAGCTGCCATTACTTCAGTTTTTGATGGATCTTCTTTTGACATAATCATAATTCATTTAAATTTCTAAATCCCATTCGGATTTGAACCCAAAATCCCCAAAAACCGAACTCTAAATCCCCAATATTCCCAAAATCCCGAATCAATCAAAGAACCCTAAAGCATTAGGAGGGATTGGGGCATACCTTGATGGTCGCCGGAGTTGCGCGCCGCCTTAGCTCGCCTGCGGATGCGCTCCGTCGCACCGGCTCGCCTCATTCGCGCGCGCGCCGTCGCGGCTCCGCTCGGCCGCCGCTGTCTCGCCCGCGTGTGCCCGCCCTCGCCCGCGCGCTTGCTCGCCTTCACCCGTCGCGTTCGCTTTGTCGCCGCTGCGTGCGCGTGGATCGGGAGGGGACGAAGCGTTTTAGGGTTAGGGTTTCCCTCAGCGTTGAGCGGTTTTGATCGCGTCCCGGTCGATCTCGGCCGTCCGTGCATTCCAACGGCTAATCTGCGCGCGCGTTTTGGGCTGCGTTTTAGCTGGGCCACCGGTCGCTTCTGGGCCGAGCTCGCCATTTGGGCTGGCAGCGCATGACCTTTTACTGTTTTGAAGTTGTTTTTAATTAGCTCAGTTAAATTTGGTACATTATGCCTCATTTAGTTCAGCAATAAATGTTGTTCAAATATTATTATTTCCTGGGTATTATTACTGTTTAATTTTATAGTTAATATTCTGAACATTAATATTTAGATTAATTTTATGATTAATTTTCTGAGCAATCTTTTCTTTACCCCTTTATAATTCACCAGTTAATTCTTTTCTACACGCACACACTATTCTGCCCCCACAGAGGGTACTTTGCTTTGTTTACCCACTATTCTGCACACAGAAATCCTATTTCCTCATTTCCTCATAATCAAGCGCTCAGATGTTGACTTCATCAAATCTGATGGATACAGTACCCTCAAACTTTTCTCCCCGCCCGTGCCCCCAATCACGCCGATCGCAATTAACCCATCGCTCTGCTCCCGTGCGCCTCCCTCCCGGTGCCTCACTCCGTCCCTGCGGACGCCGCCTCCCTCCCTGCCGTGCTCCTCCCTCCCGACGCCTCCCTCCCTGCCGTGCGCCTCTCCCTCCTTCCCTGCCGTGCGCCTCTCCCTCCCTCCCTCCCTGCGGCCGGCGCCTCCCTCCCGCCGCCTTTCTGAGGCCGGCGCCTCCCTCCCGGCGCCTTTCTGCGGCCGTCGGGAGGTGCCTCACTCCGTCCCTGCGGCCGCCGCCTCCCTCCCTGCCGTGCTCCTCCCTCCCGACGCCTCCCTCCCTGCCGTGCGCCTCTCCCTCCTTCCCTGCCGTGCGCCTCTCCCTCCCTCCCTCCCTGCGGCCGGCGCCTCCCTCCCGGTGCCTTTCTGCGGCCGGCGCCTCAGACCCTCCCTGCGGCCGACGCCTCCCTCCCTCTTAGCGAGGTAATCTACGCATATGTTTGGTAGATCGAGTGCCACATTGCAGTCATTATCTCATTGGCTTTATTTCGGATCATTCTGTTTAAAATAATTGATCATTCTGCCATTCATTGGGCCACAGATCATTATCAGCTCCTCAATCCTATTGCAGTAATTACGTCGACAATTTGGTTCGACAGCAATTCAGCTATTCAGCAATTTTGATTTTGAGGTGGAAACACCATCATGGTATTAGGGTTTTGGGGCAATTTGGTTTTGGATTGGGGTTTCTTGAGGTTGATTTTGCTAGAATTGGGGTTTCTTTTAGGTTGTTCTGGGCGCCTAGCTCAAACGTTGCTTGAGGTTTACAGAAAAAAGTGTTTAGTTCAATGATTCTAATGTGCAGCACGGCTGAATGTGGAACTCTTGAGCTCACAGTGGCATTTGTCTTTGGTGATTTGATGGAAATTCTTTGTGCCGTAGTCGAGGTTTGTTATGTAGCATACGTCTAATCTTCGAGTGTGGTGCTTGCACTGGGTCCTTGTACGGTTTGATTTTGTAGATATTGAGACGTAATATGTTGTTTGTAATGAGGAAGTTTTGATCTTTCTGCAGGACTTCCAAGAGGGTCCTGGAGCTCATATATTTTTGCTGACCTCACAAGTTGGTGCGCTTGGACTTACACTAACCAAGGCTGCTCGTGTCATAGTAGTTGATCCTGCTTGGAATCCAAGGTACCCGGAGAGTAACACCTTCCTGATTGAGTGTATTGCTTTTGTAGAATGCTTGACACTGTAATTTTCTATTCCTTAACACACTCTTGTTTATTTTTTACAGTACAGACAATCAAAGTGTTGATCGTGCTTATCGAATTGGACAGACCAAAGATGTGATTGTATACCGCTTGATGACATCGGAACCATTGAAGAAAAAATATACAAATTGCAGGTTCAAATACGATGAAGCATTTTTATTTGTTTGGACGTGTACCATTCATATCTAATTCTTCGAAGCAATGATTAGAAACCTTGTTAAAATAGAGGGAGGTTATGATATGTAAAATTTGCAAGGAAAATGTTCTTTATGAATATCTAGCCATGAAGATGTTCTTTTTATATATGGGTAATGGGTGTATGTTGGTTTTGTTAATCTGTGCCTGTGTTGCGAATCTTACTAATTGAGCAGCTCATTATTGAAAATCTAAATTATAGATCATTGTTAACATATGTTGGTTCATTAGCTTGGGAAAATTGGCTGTAATATATCCATCACTCTTATCATTACGAAATATATCTCTCAGATTTAGGCTTGACTATCAGAAAATATAAAATGATTTGGCTTCGGTGCTATATATTGGGGACTAGCATAAAGGATTGCTGGTAGTCAACAGTCTACTCAGTATTCACCCAATTCCCCTTGGTAAAGTAGCCAGAAAAATGAATGTTGATGCTGCAATGGCAACCAGGTGGGAGTTCAAGTGATGTTACCAAGGATTTGTTACAATAGCATGCAGGAAGGTGTGACTGTGAGCTACAGAATTTAGCATGTTAAAATTCTGTATTGTTTATGCAATGATATGCTATTAGGAGCAAACCTACTTTGATATTTTGTCATTGAAATCGACACATCTTATATTAACCCACTAAATTCGGCCGATAAATAGTTTGAAATTTTGAGAAGGATCATGTAGTTATCGAAACACTTGGGTATAGCTGGGTCAAGATAATGGGTGTGATGCATGAGTTCAGATCAGACGACAGATTGCATCCTCAGCTTCATTTTATTCATGAAGGTTAGAGGAGCAAATTAAGGCAATGGGTTACATTCCAGATTTTGATTAGTACAAAGCTACTGTTTGTGGGGTTATGATGTCACAATATTTGTGTGCAATTTTGATTAATACGAATCTACTGTTTCTGGGGTTATGTTTCTATAAAAATAAATCTCTACGGATTTGTGTCCTTCACTGGCACAACAGATTGCTCTCGATGTGTTTGTAAAACTGCTTCACAGGGAACCTCAAATCAGGTTTTGTTGTTATCCACAAATACTATGTTGTTATCCACAAATACCCGGTGTGTCCTGTCAGAATGCGTACATAGTCACAGGGAACTGACTCTGTTTGCTATTATTCAGTTTCTTCATATAGCTTCATAGCTCATTCAGTTTCTCCATTCTTTTTGCTTCATACGGATTTTCATTAATATGGTCACGCCGAGCGGAGGGCGAGCTGCCTTCAGCGATATATCGAACAGCAACAACACAGGTATATATTTGATCCCTAGCTATATATGTTAAATACTGTGTACGACGGCTCAATCAATTTTATGTTGAAAAAATTTCCAACAGGACTGCAAATAACTCCTTCTGATGAGGCACATCGTAGGAGGGAAGATAAGAACAAAAAACAACGTGAATACCGTGCAAGGAAGAAGGCTGAAGCAAACAATCCGTACACTGGTACGTTTAATCATCTGTTCACTATATCTGGGGTATGTAATTCTCATAACAAAACTAAATTTTTTTGATCGTTGTGAAGCTCGTTCCATCAACGACAGTATTGTTTTCTCGGCCACACCAACACAACCCACACCTATTTCCCTTTCACAACAACGTAAAAGTGAAATGTTCACGGCGAGCGGAGGTCGAGCTGCCTTCAACGATATATCGAACAGCAATAACACAGGTATATATTTGATGCCTAGCTATATATGTTAAATACTGTGTACGATGGCTCAATCAATTTTATGTTGAAAAAAATCACAACAGGACTGCAAATAACTCATTCTGATGAGGCACAGCGTAGGAGGGAAGAAAAGAACAGAAAACAACGTGAATATCGTGCAAGGAAGAAGGCTGAAGCAACCAATCCATGCACTGGTACGTTTAATCATCTGTTCACTATGTCTGAGATATGTAATTCTCATACCAGCGCTAAATTGTTGTGATCGTTGTGAAGCTCGTTCCATCAACGACAGTATTGTTTTCTCGGCCACCCCAACACAACCCACGAGCAGAGGGAGTGCTGGATCATCAAACCCGGCCACACCTACTCATGGTAATGTTTAATGTGAGATAATGTGAAAAGCACCATTGTAAATAATACACATAAGCAAAATTGTAGGTACTTCGGCCATAGAACAACAATCACCATATGGAACGACGTATTCAACCCTGTTGCAAGCACCCAGCTTAAGAGACAAGGAAAATGTCGATCCAGATGAGCCCATGGACTGGCTACATAGAAATGATCAATACGTCCGACGATATGACCCCAGTTATCGTACATGTACATTTCCGTCGGATCATAATGGTGCCACCATCGCAATTTCAAGTTCTTTGCGTCATTACTCAATAATAGATCTTGTGTTGCTAATTAATTTTTTGTTGCACTTGTCCCCAGGTAGTTCACTTAAGGACAAACTCGTAATTAACAGAGAAAGATACATCAGTATGGATGAATCCAAGAATAAAATATTATTGCAACATGTACGGGAGTACAAGAAGAGGAAAGCTTGTAGCATTGAAAAGCACCAAGAATCGGCAATCCCAGGTTAGCACATTTGTCCAATATATAATATTTAATACATTGATCTGTTTGCAATGTAGGCAGTATAGATTCTGATTACATCTTATTACAAATGGCGATGTAACTCACGGTCTAGACGGACTTACTCGAGAGGAAACTATACATGTGCCGCTTCTTCAACACAAAATTACAGAACCAAATGATATAGAGTTCGACAGTGCTATATTCGATCCTACATTACCTGATTCTGACGCAGAAGGTGACTTCCAATTGAAATTTTTTATTGTTTACGCATCAATCTATATATTATAAAATAGGGGCTAATGTACTACAATCAACCATCATGTAATAGATCATCTCGAGGCAACCCAGATTCGGGACATTGCAAACAGTGATGATGACGAAACCAGACAGATTCTTGGTCAAGGTAACAATTATGTGTGTTTACTATTTTGTTTGTTTGATTTAATATGTTCATAATTTGATGGCTAAGCCCTGTTTTTGCCACAGTTCATGAGTTCGAGTCGTATCATGTGAATGTTAAGGGTGTTGATGGTACCAACACCGATGATCCATACAACTATGTCTACCATAACCTGCCAGATAAACACCTTGTTTTAAGACCTATACCTGACTGCCAATACTGTGGTGCAAAAAGGATACAATTTGAGCCACCTGGATTCTGTTGTAGAAAAGTGTCGGTGTTTCGAGCACCGGCCAATGAATTTGTATAGGTAAGAGGGGGGTGCACGCTCCCTCTCCTCGACGGCTTACTCGGGTGAGCACAAGATGTATACTGGTTCGGGCTGAACGTCCCTACTCCAGTTCGTGTGGGTTCGATTGTATTGATTCCTTGGTTGTCCGTCGTCTTACATGCTCGCTCCCTCCCCCTTTATATAGGCGAGGAGGGAGGTTACACTGTTGCTTGAAAAAGAGAAAAAAGACTGTGCTCTTAGTCGCCCGCAAGTGGCGGTGATGGGATCGCCGGCTCCCCTTGCCTGCTCTGGTCGGCGTAGTTGCTCGTAGTAAATGCGAGAGTTGGGGACTTGTGCCGCTGCGTCATCATTACGGCCAAGCATTTAATGCGCTCGATCGCAATAAATCTGCCGCTTCTTCGTGGATTTCGCCGATTCGGTTCTTCCGCCACCGTGGCTTCGCCCCGACCAACCTGGTTCGCCCATGCGCTTTTTCGGGCGGGGTACCCATGGCACAGGTACCGTCAAGAGCCCCCGAGCCCCGTGCAGTCGGAGAGGTGCCCGGGGGGTCTTGTTTCCGTGCCGTGATGCCGTGATTCGCTTGGCCTGATCAGAGTCTCCGACCGGGTGCGCGCGAGCGCACCCGGTGGGTGTAGCCCCCGAGCCCCCGAGCTGGTTGGAGAGCAGGTCGGGGGGTTTTCGCCGGGTTTGGTCGGGAAGAGTCTTCGACCGGCGCCATGAGCGCCTGGTGTAGTCAGCCCCGAGCCGGGTCGGAGAGCGGTGTCGGGGTTTCGCTTGCTTGGTCGTTGCTTTGCGGTATCGGGAGGTCCGATCGCAGATATATATCTGCGTTCGTCGTGCCGCCAGCGCCGTGGTGGGCCATACTGGCGAACACATGGCGCCGGGTCGTGCCGCCAGCGCGATGGGCCGATCGCCTGGCGAGCACGTGGCGTGAAGCGGTCGTCGCTGGCGGGCGCACGTGGCGCCCGGGTCGTGCCTTCTCGCCGCAGCTGGCTGATCGCTCTGGCGAGCACGTGGCGCCCGTTAAGCGCTGGCAGCCGGGTCGCCTGGGAACACGTGGCGCCGGTCGAGCCGCCGGGCGCGTTAGCTGGCCGATCGCTCGGGCGAGCACGTGGCGCCCGGTCGAGCCGCCGGCGCGTAGCCGGGCTGGTCGCTCGGCGGACACGTGGCGCCGGTCGTGCCTTCGGCGCAGCTGGTCGATCGCTGGCGAGCACGTGGTGCCCGGGTCGAGCCGCCGGGTGCGCAGCGGGCTGGTCGCCCTGGCGGACACGTGGCGCCCGGGTCGTACCTTCGGGCGCGCAGTGGGCTGGTCGTCCTGGCGAACACGTGGTGCCTGAGTCCCGTCCCTTTTTACGCCCGTCCGCGTGGGGACCAGGAGGGTGAGAAACGCGCTTGCCTTCGTTGGCTCGAGCGCCGCTCTCGTGGGGCTACAAGCGAGTGATCCGGTGGAACACAGAGGCCCCTCGCGAGGGTCCCCTAGCGGACAATCCCGGCCAGGCGTCCGACCCACTGGGGCGATCCATAAAGAATCTTTCCTTACTCGATCCGTCACGGACCTTGGACCGTTCGATCCAAAGCGCACTGGCCGCCACCCGTCGGACGGTTCCGCGGAGAGCGTGAGGTGTGATCCCGACGTGAGTTAAGGCGATTGGGTCGTCCGCCGACCCAACTAGGGGCCCGTGAGGGCTCGCCTTGTCCTCACCTCTTGCCCATTTTCTTGTGGTGGATATCGCCGCCGTCTCTTGCCTTAGGGACCACAGGGTCGGGCATAGGCTCGGTGTGTGTATCACAAAAGTTAAAGATTTGGGAAATCGAGAGAACGCTCAACCGTGGAGGTCGTTTCTGACCGATCGTGGAGTCGACCCGGCTTGGGCACTTCCTTTCTTCGTCAAGCACTACTGCATGGCAATCAGTAGCGCCGGGCGTAGGCCGTAGTACTTTTGGTCGAAAGTTTGGCCGTCTTGGGAGGACCCGACGATTGGTTGTGTCAACCGACCAGCGGGACTCTTGTAGCCCCGAGTGGGGCGGGCGGTTTGTTTGTTACCGCCGCGCCACTCGAAGGAGTAATAACGAGTGTGTAAGAAGAAGGTATTCACTTATCTTTCTTTATGATCGTGAGGTTTTTGTTCAACGCGGAATTGGCGGTGCCGGTTCGCCGTCGCTTGCTTTGGCGCTTCGGCTTCTCGCCATCGGCCGAAAAGGTGCGGTCGTCATGAATCTTTGGCGGGTATCCTGCCGTCGCTTCGTTTGGCCGGATCGCCTATAAATAGGCGGAAGGTGGGCGCTGACTTCATTCAGCGACGTTGAGACGAATCGTCGACTTGCTTTTATGGTCGCCTCGCTCTCTCATTCCCGTTCTAAGGATGAGAACCCACCGATCGATGAGATCGATCGGGACTCCTTCAACGAGAGGCGGAGGATGAGGAGGAGTTGGGGCGGCAATTTGGCCGCCGTCTTATGCGCGGCCGTCGGACGACAGGGTTGATCGAGCTGGAGCGGAGGCGGAGGAGGAGGAGCGAGCGAGCGGGCGCGACAAGCCATGCGTCGGTGAGGAACCGCCGCGAGCGCTCGAGCAATTGGGGAGCGGGCGCCGTCCTCCCCGCTCCTTCTCCTTCCGGAGCCTGGAGTCGGCCGCGACATCTAGGCTCTTGGCAAGCGACCGTCTTTGCCGATCGCCTGATCGTCTTTGCCGTACTCTTCTCCGACTGGCGGTCCCCCCTGTGTCGGACTCCAAGCTCCCCCGGGAACCATAGAGGTCACACAGGGGGGGCGCAGGGGCTGCCGCTTCTTGAAGGTGCGTCCGGGCGGATCGGGGCTCTCCTGCTGCGGGTTTCGGCGACCCGGCTATTTTTTTCTGTGAGTCGCGGCAAATATTGTGCGGAAAATTTGAAGCTGTGTTTGGAGAGGGACGATAAGTCCGAGATCAAGCTGTCGTGAGGAAGACCCTTAAACTAAAAAGCTTTCTTGGTTTTAGACTTTCTTGTTTCTAAAGAATGTAAATCTTTGTTGAATTGGAAGAAAATAAAGGTGTTCGAAGTTTTATATGTATTTTTCGCTATTTTTCGGTTTGTTCTTTGGTAAGATATGCCGGGTCATGGTTCTTGGGTCTCATGGGACCAACCGACCTGATCGACATGTTCGGCGTTTTCAGAAAAAAGTAGGAAAAACAGGTTTTAAGCGCGGCGTTAGTTCCCCGAACAGCCGTATACCATCCTGTTCTGTCTCTTTTTCCTTGGCGAGATACCACTTCGCAACCGTAGCCAGCTGGGCGAGGCCGTGGTACTCGGGTTGGAAGAAAGAAAAGAAGATCAATGATCGGGTAGATGACAATGGTTGAACGCAGTATCGACCGAGTGGAAAAAATGCTACGCAGCAGCGGTAAAAGGTGAACATGGCGATGAACGAGGTAGAAAAAAGGGCTAAGGGTAGAATCGTCTTAGCTTTTCAATGTTCCAGGCGTTTGACAAGATATTGCCGTCGGGATCCTTGAGCCGGTAAGTGCCAGGTCGAAGGACCTCTACTACAATGAAGGGGCCCTCCCAAGGAGGGGAGAGCTTGTGCTTGCCTTTGTTGGGATCGACTGGCGCAGTAACTGTGTCGCTGTGTTGAACGCCGCCCTCTAACCTTGCGGTCGTGGTAGCGTCGCAGTTGTCTGCCGGTATTTGGTGAAGCGAACGACGGCGACATCTCGCGCTTCATCGAGCCGGTCGACAGCGTCTTGCTGGGACTCGAGCCCCCGGGTCTCGTTGAAGGCCTGAACCTTTGGGGCGCCGTAGTCCAAGTCGGTTGGTAGGATGGCTTCTGCTCCGAATGCCAGGAAGAACGGCGTGAACCCGGTCGACCGGGTCGGGGTGGTCCGTAAGCTCCAAAGTACGGGAGGTACCTCGGCTGCCCAACGTCCCGCGTATTTCTTCAGTCGATCGAAGATTCGCGGCTTGAGCCCTTGGAGGATCATGCCGCTCGCGCTCGACTTGGCCGTTGTTCGTGGGTGGCGGCGACGCCCAATCCACGCGGATCTTTGAAGGTCATCGCAGAGCTCGAGAAACTCCTTTCCCGTGAACTGCGTTCGTTGTCGGTGATGATGGAGTTCGGGACTCCAAACCGTAGACGATATTGCGGATGAAGTCCGCCGTCATACCAAGTGATTGTTGTGATCGGCTTGGCTTCTATCCACTTGGTGAACTTGTCTATCGCAACCAACAGGTGGGTGAAGCCCCGGGCGCTTTCTTGAAGGGCCCGACTGCATCGAGTCCCCAAACGGCGAAGGGCCATGTGATAGGGATCGTTTGGAGGGTTTGCGCCGAGGTGAGTTTGCCGAGCGAAGAATTGGCACCCTTCGACGTCCGGATGATTTGCTCGAGTCGGCCACGCGGTCGGCCAAGAGAAACCCTGTCGGAAGGCTTTCCCGACCAGGCTCGTGACCGGCGTGGTGTCCGCAAACCCCGCCGTGGATGTCGCGAGTAGCTCTCTTCCTTGGTCTACCGGGACACACTTGAGGATCCTCGGAGGGGCTCCTTCGTAGAGGTCGTTGCCGATCAAGACGAGGATTTTGCCCGACGAGCGAGGCGGGCCTCGGTTGGGTCGTCGGGGAGGGAACCGTCGATCACCGAGCGATGAAGGGATTCCTCCAATCGGTCTTTGGTCATCAGATCGTTGCAACCCGGCTCGACCATTTCGGCCTTTGTCGGGTCGCTTGGCCGATCGTCCGGCGATCGGTCCTGATGGATGCTTGGTGTAGGTCGAGGATGAAAATTCTGGCGGGATCCGGCCCTCTGCCGGAGGCGAGACCACCAGTGATCGGCCTCCGTTGTTCCGTCAGTAGCTATGATGGAGCTCAAATCCTTTGAACTTTTGCTCCGGGCCATGCGTACCTCTCGACAAGATGGTCGCCATCCGATCGTCGCGAGGTTCGCAGCCTTCATGACTTGATCGACGACCGCTTTGAGTCGCCAGCACGCTTAACCGCAGAGCTCGAGGTCGGCGGCGATGCGAGACCGATGAACGAGGGCCTCATACTCGGCGACGTTGTTGGTTGCGTCAGCGGTGCCGGATGACGTCATCAAGCTTGTTCCCGAGTGGTGAAAGAATGACGACCCGGCCCGGCTCCGCTTTTGGTGAAGGACCCGAAGTACATCGCCCAAGACTCGGGGTCTTCGAGCGGAGGTGGGGCCTGGCTTCGGTCCACTCGGCGATGAAGTCGGCTAGAACTTGAGATTTTATGGCGGTCCAGGGACATAGGATACGCCATGCCCGTTGAGCTCGAGTGCCCACTTGGCAATTCTTCCGAGGCGTCGCGGTTATGGATGACCTCGCCGAAGCGGTAGGGAAGTTACCACGGAAACGTGGTCTTTGGTTGAAGTAGTGTACCGGCTTCCTTTTCGTGATCGGAATCTGCGTAGAGCATCTTACGAATCTGCGGTACCGTGCCTTGGACTCGGAGAGTACTTCGCTAATGAAGTAGACCGGCGCTGGATCTTAAGGACCCGCCCTTCTTCGCTCGCTCTGCGACAAGTGCCGTCTTGGCCGACCTGGGTCGTGGCGGCAATGTAAATGTAGCAGAGGCTCTTCTGGCGCCGGGCGACCAAAGACCGGAGGGGTGGTCAGAAAACCTTTAGCGCGTCGAAGGCGTCCCGAGCCTCCTTCGCCCGGTGAAGTGGTCGGATTTCCTCGGGAGTTTGTATAGAGGTAAGCGCGTTCGCCGAGGCGGGGCGTGAAGCGACTTAGGGCCGCTAGGCATCCCGTCGACCTTTGGGCCCCTTTGAGGTTGCCGATCGGCCCCATCCTTAAGATCGCGGAGATCTTGTCTCGGTACCGGCTTCGATGCCGCGCCGGAGATGATGAAGCCGAGTAGCTTCACTTGGGTACCAAAACGCACTTCTGGTTGAGCTTGATGCGAACCGCCGAAGGTTCGCGAAAGTCTCCTCCAGACGGCGATGATGTCGCTGGTCTTCCTGGTCTTGACAACGATGTCGCCGACGACGCCTCGACATTGCGGCCGATCCGGTCGGAAGGCGGTCTGCATACATCTACGGTATGTAGCCCCGCGTTTCGAGGCCAAACGGCATTGTCACGAGCGTAACGAACCGCACGGAGTGATGAAGGAAGTCGCGAAATGGGTCGCCTTCTTTCATCGCGATCTGGTGGTACCCTGAGTAGGCATCCAGGAAGGACAGGATTCGCACCTGCGGTGGAGTCTACCATTTGGTCGATGCGGGCGAGAGGAATGGATCTTTCGGACATGCCTTGTTGAGGCTTGTGTAGTCGACACACATTCTCCATTCCCCGCCTTCTTTTACAAGCACAGGGTTTGCTAACCACTCGGGGTGGCGAACTTCTTTGATGAACCCTGCGGCCAAGAGCTTGGCTATTTCCTCTCCTATGGCCACGCCGCTTTCCTTCGTCGGCCGCAGACGCCGGGCGACTGTCTAGACCCAGTGCCGGATGTTCGAGGAGTGCTCTGGCGACTTCCCTCGGGATCCCGGCATGTCGGAGGGCTTCCATGCGAAGGCGTCCGGTTGGCGCGGAGGAAGTCGACGAGCCGCTTTCCTATTTGGCGAGAAGCGTGGTCCCGATCCGAGCGGTTTTGGTCGGTCCTCTGGGTCGACCTCGATCGTCTTCGTGTCCTCGGCGGACTTGAAGGAGCCCGGTCCGGACTTGCTAGAGTCGGGAGCGGACTCTGAAGGTGTCGGCTCGAGGCCGGCAAGCTCGGTGGATGCGACGACCGCCGAGGCCAACTTCGCAATCGTTTTCTTTCGCAGCCGTGGCGAGCTGGAAAGACGCGATTCTGATGATCACCCCATGCGGCCGGGCATCTTCACCAGGTAGGTGTAGTTGGGGATCGCCATGAACCGGCGTAGCATGGTCTCCCCAGGATGGCGTGGTAGGAGCCGGAAAATCCACGACCTCGAAGGTGAGGGTCTCGGTGCGGAAGTTAACCGGCTCCGAACGTGACGGCAGTCGACTGCCTGAGCGGGTGGGCTCGCCGCCAGGAACGACGCCGTGAAAGGGTGCTCTGCAGTCGAAGGCTCGGCGGGGATCCCCATGGCGTCGAGGGTCTCAACGTAGGATGTTGAGGCTCGCCGCCGATCCATGAGCACCTTAGTCAGCGCTTTGTTCCCACGATGGGGTCAATGACGAGCGGTACCTCCCAGGTTGCGGGGCGTGGTCGGGGTGGTCGGCCGGTCAAAGGTGATCGGGGACTCCAACCACCGAAGGTATTTTGGTACGCAGTGGGCTTGCCGCGAACACCTCTCGGCAGCGAGCTTGAGCCGCTCCGGTCGGCGTAACTTGCGGTCGGCCGAAGATCATGAGGCAACCGCTCGGTCTCGGGAAGCCGACGTCTGCCTCTCGATCTCGGTGGTGGCCGAAGTCTTGCCTCTTTCCTTTGCCCCGCGGCGCCGTGGGGTTCCGGAAAACGCTTCAGGACTTCGCAGCCTCCGATACTTGTGCTCGACGGTATCCGTGGTTCGGACACGCATCTCCATCGGCTTCGAAGTGGTCGGGGTTGCCGGCCTTGCGGCTTTCCCGATCGGCGGCGCCAACAGGCGGTCCTCGCGGACTGTTCTTGCCGCGGGCGCTTTCGCTTGTCGGGCGGTCGGAGGAGGGGCCGCTCGGTGCAGTCCTCGCCCGACTTCCCTTTGTCGAAGATGACATCTACGCCTCGCCCGAGGCGTGGTTGGTGGCTATGTCCAGAGTTCTTTGGTGGTCCTGGGCTTCGCACACCCAGTTTATGGACCAGGGTCTTGGAAGTGGTGCCAGATGAATGCTCCCACGACATCGGCCGCGGATGTCGAGGAGCTCGTTACCTTGTTGGGAAAAAGCGTCGGATGTAGTCCCGAGGCTCTCCTGGCCGCCGCTTGCAGCCTTTCAGTCCCAGGAATTCCCTGGTCGCTTGTAGGTGCCCTGAAGTTGCCAACGAAGTGGTGCTTGAGGTCGGCCCGATCCGGATGATGTTGGCGCGATATTCGAGCCATGCCCGGCCGAGTCTGCCAAGTAGATGGGGAGGTATTGGATGACAAAAGGTCGTCCGTCGCTTCTCCGCCTCGACGCGAGCCGGTAATCTTCCGACCACACCGGGTTTGTAGCCCTGCGTGCCAGCTATGTTGGCCGACGCCGGAATCTGGCAGGAACTTCGCTGCGAATCCCTCGACAGAATGCGTGGCCGGGCCATCGGGGCTTGGGCTGCCAGTCACGCCAGCGGGCTGTCGGCGACGTCTGGCCGAGTCGGGTCGTTCCTGCGTTCTTCGCGTTTGGAGGGTGGTGCGGCGTCGCGTTCGTCCCTCAAACGTTGGTGCACCGGTGCGCGGACGCTGAGGTTGTCCGGAAGGTAGCGCCGCCCTTGTTTCGCTCCGACGGCCTCGGATGGCGTCGCGCGCGAGCCATCCAAGAAGCGTCCGACGCGAGATCCGTGGCCATCTACAGCGTCTTCTTGTGGCCGCTTCGCTTCCACCAGGCCGGAGGTTCGGTGGGTAGCCTTGGCCGCAGGATCGTCTGGCTCGGGAATGCCGCGAGCGGCATTGCCGCGGGCGATGTTTTGGCCAGCGTGGGAAAAAGCGATGAATCGTCCGTCCCCTAGCTACCGGTGGTGGTGGACTGGCGTCTTGTGGCGCCGCCGCCAGTGCAGTGTGGAGCAAAGCGAGCATCGCCTCGAGTCGGCCTGGAGCTTGTCGAGCTTCGGCCTTTTGAGCCTCGGCTCGTCGCGTCGCCGAAGGTCGGCGCGGCGAGCTGTGATCCTCCTCGGTCTTGTTGGCGGAGAGTCTTTGGCGTGGCCAGTAGCGGCGCTGCTTGCCGCGGTGTCGGTCGCGATGGCGTGGTTCGTTCTTATCTCTTCCTCCGCTAGAGCCGTGGTCGGAGGAGTTGTCTGAGTGGTGGTCGTCGGGTGCATGGCCGACCATTGCCTGGCGAGGTCGCGGCGGAGTGCGACCGCCATCGCTCGATGCCTCCGTAGCGTCGCTTGGGGTGATCGGGCCTCTGGCGTGCTTCGGCGTGGTCCGTCTGGGGACCTCGAGCCAGGTCTCTCAAGGCGCTGGTGAGGGCGTCGGGGTCCTCGGTGGACACTTGGCGCCGAGTACGGCGAGGGACGATCACTATCTCGTCCCGCCGTGGTGGTGACGGTCGAGGAGCCGAAGCGGATCGACGCCATCGGCATGGCGATGTCGGAGAAAGAAAGGGGACCGTCGAGGAAGCCAAGCGGGAAAATGGTGGCAACGTCGTGCACAGCCCCTACTGGCGCGCCAACCGCTTGCCGATGTTTGAGCACCGCCAATGAATTTGTATAGGTAAGAGGGGTGCACGCTCCCTCTCCTCGACGGCTTACTCGGGTGAGCACAAGATGTATATCTTGGTTCGGTGAAGCGTCCCTACTCCCGTTCGTGTGGGTTTGATTGTATTGATTCCTGGGTTGTCCGTCGTCTTACATGCTCGCTCCCGCCCCCTTTATCTAGGCGAGGAGGGAGGTTCCACTGCTGTTTGAAAAAGAGAAAAAGATCGTGCTCTTAGTCGCCCGCAAGTAGCGGGCTGATGGGATTGGCCGCCGGCTCCCCTTGCCCTGCTGCTGGTCGGCGTAGTTGCTCGTAGTAAATGCGAGAGTTGGGGACTTGTGCCGCTGCGTCATCATTACGGCCAGCATTTAATGCGCTCGATACGCAATAAATGCTGTCGCTTCTTCAGGGATTTCGCCGATTCGGTTCTTCCTCGCCAGCCGTGGCTTCGGGCCCCGACCGGCCTGGTTCGGCCCATGCGCTTTTTCGGGCCGCTGGGGGTACCCATGGCCTGGGTACCCGTCAAAAAGGTAAGATAAAAATCCATATTCCAGATGTGCCTGCTAAGTTAAAACGGTTGTTCACAAGTCAGATACATGATGATGCAAAATACTTTAGAAAACATATACGGTACTTCAACTCTCATTTCTCTTTCACAAGTCTTGGAGTTACCCTTGATCGACGAGTTAGCACTGCAGCCGGGACTGGTATATACACATTCCGTGTGCATGGTGGGTTGTACCATCGTCTTGACCAATTGGTACCAGGTTCTAAAGGTCCTCGTCATTTGCAGCTATACTTTTATGATACAGAAGATGATACATTGTCCCACAGATCGCAGAGGTCTCCCAACCTTGATATCAACCTTATCCGACATATCCTTACAATATTGCAAGGTAACCCATACGTACAGACTTTTAAGAGAGTGGGTTCAATTCCAAACCTAGATAATTATAGGATTGAACTGAATACTAATGTCACGCCAGACCAACGGAGATACAATGCCCCCACGGCCTCTCAGGTTGCTGCTATATGGTCAGAAGGGAATGATCCACAGAGAAGTTTTGATAGGAGTGTTATTGTATATGCCAAAGGTGATCGCCCGCGTTATATCAAAGCATATCATGGTTGTTATGACCCTTTGGCGTATCCTTTATTTTTCCCTGGAGGGGAAACAGGTTGGGACCTCAAAATTCCATACAATGGTCCACCTATGGTTCCGGAGCCAATGAACCTAGATGAACCATGTGATGACCATGAAGGCGACAATGACATGCCAATGAACCTAGATGTAGCTCAATCTACCAGATATGTGACTGCAAGGGAATACTATTGTTTTAAGCTGCAAGTTAGAAAGGGTATTTTTAACATCTTGCTATTTGCAGGGAGGCTCCTCCAACAATGGACTGTTGACATGTATATCAAGATCGAGTCTATGAGGCTAGATTGGTACTCTAAACCTGAGAACCAAAAACTCATACGTGCTGAGCTATACCAGGTGAGTGTAATAAATCAATTTGTCACCTGTCATTACAAATGCTACATGTGTACACTGGATTCCTTGCATCCATGAGAACTCTTGACTTATTTGCTTCTTACTACATAACGACCTGTTTTACTATATATAATCATTTTATGTTTTGAATTCATGCAACTATATATGTCATCTGATTACAGTCCAGATTTCTATACTTCTGTTCTAATATATAATCATTTTCCTGAGAATGTATGCTTTTTTCTATTATTTCCATTAGTGTTTGTGCTTCAGTTCAATCTCATCTCCTATCTTCTATTGAAATGCAGGCTTTATGTTTCACATATTGAAGCGGCATCGAATCATCACATTTTGGATTCGAATGTTTAGACATAAATTTTATTCTTTATTTGATTTATTTATTGTAGGGTGTGGTTGATGTAATTTCTGCTGGGGAGACACGGGCTTCTGAGGTTGGCAAGAGAATTGTGCTGCCTCGATCGTTTCCAGGGGGCGATCGGGACATGCAGCAAAGATTTCTTAATGCAATGGCTATTGTTCAGCGTTTTGGGAAACCAAACTACTTCATCACGATAACTTGCAATCCGTACTGGGAGGAGATCACAACCAATCTTGAACCTGGCCAGAAACCACATGATAGGCCGGAACTGGTGGCAAGAGTATATAGGGCCAAATTGCGGGACATGAAAGATTTGTTAATCAAGAAAAAGTATTTTGGAGAGGTAGCCGCATATGCTCATGTTAATGAAGTTTCAAAAGAGGGGCCTACTGCACTACGAACACTTCCTGTTGATCATGAAGTTAGGAAGTAAGATATCAAGCCCAGATGGTTATGATAAAGTCATTTCTGCGGAGATACCGGACAATGACAAGTACCCCGTGTTGCATAGTCTGGTCATCAAGCATATGTTACATGGACCATGTGGCGTGCTAAATAGCAAGTGTCCGTGTATGGTTGATGGTATTTGCCGCTTTAAGTATCCTCGACAGTTCTGTGCCGTAACACAACAAGGAAAGGACTCATATCCTTTATATAGGAGGAGGGATGATGGACGCCGTGTAAAGATTAGAGGTGCTGTGTTAGATAACAGGTGGGTGGTCCCATATAATCCTGGTCTCCTTATGCGATATAACTGCCACATTAATGTTGAAGCTTGCTCAAGCATTAAGGCTGTTAAGTACCTTTTCAAATATGTGTATAAAGGCCACGACTGTGCATCATTCTCAGTCGACCCTGCTCAGAATAAAGGAGTGATAAATGAAATTCGTCAATACAGGGATGCTAGATATATATCACCACCGGAAGCGGTGTATAGGATTTTTGGTTTCCCACTGTTTGGTGTATATCCATCTGTTTTGCAGCTCCAACTTCATTTGCCTAACATGCAGTATGTTACCTATGATGGATCAGATAATCTAGAGGATGTTATCAACAGACCATCTTCTTCTATGACCACACTTACTGAGTATTTCAAGGTGAACCGTGAAGATAGTTATGCAAGCAAATTATTGTACAAAGAGTTCCCAGAACACTACCGGTGGATCAAGAGAATAAATATATAATGCAGAGAGGACAGATTGGACGGATTGTGTATGCGCACCCTGCTGAAGGGGAGAGATACTTCTTGAGAGTGCTTTTGAATCATGTGAGAGGTGCAACCTCATATGAGGATTTGAGAACAGTGGATGGCATCACATACTCTACTTTTAGAGAAGCATGCGAGAAGAGAGGACTCATAGAGTCAGACATGTCACTTGACGACTGCTTGAGTGAGGCTGCAACTTTTCAGATGCCATGTGCAATGCGAAGGTTATTTGCTACTATTCTGGTATTTTGCGAGGCTATCAACATCCGTGCACTGTGGGACAAGCACAAGGATTCAATGTCTGAAGATTATAGTCGGGACAACTATATCACAGCAGCAGTAGAGCAAATGGTGCTTAGAGACATACGGAATATGGTTCATTCGATGGGGAAGGATATCAGGACTTATGGTCTTCCAGAGCTAAATGATATAGGTCAGTTATTCATTCTCTTCAAATTATTGTAACAACACATTTTGTCTGTATGATTGTACATTTTTTTTGGTAAAAATCTGTTTAAAACCAAAAAAAATATAAGTTATATCGCGTACTGTATTGACCCGATGACTTCATCATACTTTTATTTCTATGCATTAATCAGGTGAATTTACCAATGACATAATGAGAGAGGTGAGAGAGGAACTTTCCGTGGGCATAGACCAAGAGCATGTGGCTATATATACATCTCTTAACAAAGAGCAGTGTGCAGCATTTGATGAAATCATACATCATGTATTCAATAACAATAGCCGAGTATTTTTTGTGGATGGTCCAGGAGGCTCGGGTAAGACATTCTTATACAAGGCACTCCTTGCTAAATTGCGCTCGGAGGGCTTAATTGCCATTGCAACTGCAACTTCCGGTATAGCAGCCTCTATATTGCCTGGAGGACGAACTGCACATTCTAGGTTCAAAATCCCAATTAAGCTTGCTGCCAATAGCATGTGCAACTTCACAAAGCAAAGTGGCATCATGAGTTACTTCGTAGGGCATCCTTGATCATCTGGGATGAAGTTGCCATGACAAAACGTCAAGCGGTTGAGACACTTGATAGGTCCCTACAAGATATTATGGATTGTACTTTGCCATTTGGAGGAAAGGTTATGGTTTTTGGTGGAGATTTTAGACAGGTTCTTCCTGTGGTAACACATGGGACAAGAGCACAGATTACTGATGCTACACTTCAGAGATCTTATATATGGGAAAATATAAGAAAGATAAGATTGACACGTAACATGAGGGCACAAACCGACCCATGGTTTTCAGATTACCTACTAAGAATTGGAAATGGAACTGAAAAGACAATTGGAGATGATTATGTCCGCCTGCCTAATGACATTGTGATTGGTTATACAGACAATGAAGATTCAATAAACAAACTCATTGAAGATGTATTCCCATCACTTGAGGAAAATGCAACGTCGGCATCTTATATGAGCATGCGTGCCATTCTTTCAACAAAAAATGAGTATGTGGATCGGCTGAATGGAAAGATGATTGATAAGTTTCCAGGCCATGAAAAGGTTTATCACAGCTTTGACTCCGTCGATGATGATTCACACAATCACTATCCTATTGACTTTTTGAACTCCATCACTCCAAATGGCCTCCCCCCACATGTCCTTAAAGTAAAACTCAACTGCCCTGTGATTCTTATCCGTAATCTTGATCCTAACAATGGCTTGTGCAATGGAACAAGATTAATGGTTAGAGCATTCCAAGACAATGCAATTGATGCCGAAATCGTAGGTGGTCAGCATGCAGGCAAAAGGGTCTTCATACCTAGGATCCCTTTGTCTCCTTCCGACGATATTTCACTTCCTTTCAAGTTCAAGAGGAAACAGTTCCCAATACGCCTAAGTTTTGCAATGACCATAAATAAATCACAAGGACAAACCATCCCAAATGTTGGGATCTACCTTCCAGAACCTGTGTTCTCACATGGATGACTTTATGTTGCATTGTCAAGGGGTATCTCCAAGCAAACAACAAGAATTTTGGCCAAACCAAAAAAAGAAATAGATCCCACAGGGAAAAGCACCAGGAATATTGTGTATCAGGACGTCCTGGACTGGTGATACTTGGTAAGTAATAATCCCAACAAATATCTTGTATCTTAATAAGTGCTTCATGTTTACTTGTCATCGCGCAATCAGTTATATGTCTGATCCTTCCAATCTGCTATATGGTTCAGGTGCTCATGACGGTCAATAGAGCATAGGTGAGGAATCCAACAAAAGAGAATAAAGGAAATTACAGCAATACCTAACCCTTTTCTCCATGTAGTCCTTTCCATACGATGACACATACAGTTACATTTCGTGTAAAGAAAGTTTTGCTCGTTTTACAATATAGAGGCTAAATTTAGCTTGTTTTAATCTTTTCTACCGTGCATTTATTTATCATTTGTTTATCACTTTCTCTTCCAGCTATTAATTACATATTTGAGAATACTGGTACAAAGGGTGTCCTAACAGATGAGCATGTTCTTGGAGTAGCAAAGTGTCAAGTGTAGCCTTTTTCTTTATATTTACCTGTTTAGTTATGTTGTTTCTATCCAACAAAAAGCAGAAAGTTTGTTTTTTACAACAATGTCTTCAATAGAGGCATCTTTGGGGATACATTTATGCTAAGAAGGATGGCCGTGAAAAGTCACTAGATACATTTATCCCAAAGTCTAAGAGTGACTTTGCAGAATATGCAGAGCTTATTGCAAATAAACTACATCCATATGAGGTTTGTTGAACATTTACAAAGCTATATGTCTGCTTTTATTGGGACCCCTCTCTCCGCAGGTTCTGTACTCGATGGTTATTGGTTTCATCATGCAGAAAAGCTTTCATCATGCAGATTCGACGAAGCTTATTTACTTGCCACAAGATTAATGGTTCTGTATTTACTTGCCACATGTAGAATATCATGAAGCTTATTTGGAATAACAACTGTGACCTAATTGTTCTTTCCAGCTTCGGATTGTTGAGAGTCCTCATTCTCAAATTGTTGGACCAGTGACATATATAAGGCGCCCATTCCCAAAAGTCTGACCAATTATCACAGATTCGACGAAGGAAGCTGCAGTTTTCTTACGACGCAGTTATGGATTATGGATATTGATCCATCCTGCTGCTCTTGATGATAGGCTTAATGCAAAAAGCAAAAGGCTCGTGAGGAACAGATGTTGCATCTATTGTTCCCATTGATTGGGGCGGATCTTGTGTTATGGATTACTGTAGTACATCTGCTGATCTTGTGTTTTGGATTACTGTAGTGCATTTAATCTAGCAACTTATCTGTATTGTCAGATTCTTTTTAGTAGTTGACTAACTTTGAATTCTCATTGAGGTATTTAGTGTTTTCATATGTGTGGTACAAGCAACAGGTTCTGCCTAACTCTGTCTAACTCTGTCTTTTATATTGTTTCATATGGATACAATTCTGTTAGCCTTATGTGTTTTAGGAAATGTACAAAGGCAACAACCTTTGATTAATCTCAAGGCACGTATTTCTCTAGCGCCTCACTATTCATGATTAATACTCTTTTGGCACTAGAATGTTGCTAATTGCTATTCATTGGATGTTTCACTAAGTGAAATCCTTTTCTGTTACTTTTGCTTGTGCACACTATGCTACATGTGTACACTGGATTCCTTGCATCCATGAGAACTCTTGACTTATTTGCTTCTTACTACATAACGACCTGTTTTACTACATATAATCATTTTATGTTTTGAATTCATGCAACTATATATGTCATATATAATCATTTTCCTGAGAATGTATGCTTTTTTCTATTATTTCCATTAGTGTTTGTGCTTCAGTTCAATCTCATCTCCTATCTTCTATTGAAATGCAGGCTTTGTGTTTCACATATTGAAGCGGCATCGAATCTTGCACATTCTATTGGTTGCTCTGTGTTCTGTGCTGGTTCTGATTCCAAGTCGCAGGTCTGAGATTTTTATCTTGCTAAACAACACACCCTGAAATTCCTTTCTTTGACATGATTTTAGCTGTGTCATGTGCTTGGCCTTAAAATGAGTATGGAATAATTAACATAACTTCACTGCAAATAATTATCTTAAGAAAACATTGTCCTGATCCTTTTCTGCAACATTGTTTTGGATTCGTTGGTAGTAAAATCAATTACTTAATTTCTGGTGATTGTGAGCTAGCTTGCAATTTTAGAATGCTGATTTAACTACTCTGTCTCTCTCTGCAGGATAATGTGTTTGCAAAATATTATCACATTGCTAAATTTTTAACAAAGAAACTTAACTAACTAAACAAAAAAATTGTAGAACTATATATGCATGGTCCCATGGGAAGTCATGCAGGTTGTTCTGGCAGTTCTATGCATTACAGTACCCTGAATAGTTATGGCATTTTGGATTCAGATATCCTTTTGTTTGTTTTATTCAGATACCCTGAATGAGATCGCCAATGCCGTGGAGCCTTGGCCGTGGAGGAGGAGCTCGACAAGGCCATGTCCATGTACGGCTACGATATCCTTCTGCATGTCTGGCAGCATCAGCTTCCAATATGTCATGTTTCTTACGATATCCTTCTGAATTGGTACTGTTGCTGATCTCTAAAAATGTTGTTGCATAAACATGTTTCCAATCTCGGGGTTCAGCTTCTACTGGGATTAGGCATTCTTCTCCAACTGAATAACTACAGGTACATTAGATTAGACCTGCTTATTATTTGCTTGTGTGACTGGAATTCAGATTGACTGTTTTTGATGCATTTAGACTATCTCCATATTGTTATCAGTGATTTGTGCAGCGTATGAGGTCTTGGCAGATCAAGAGAAGAGGAAGATCTATGACCGGTATGGTGAGGAGGGGCTGAAGCAGTTCCAAGGTGGGAGAGGCGGCGGCGGTGGGATGAACATTCAGGACATATTCAGCAGGTGAGGCAAATGCCGTCTAGCGCATTATTTTTGTAACCTCAATCTTGCCATGTCTTGTAGACAGTGTGGTGCTCTGATGTAGAAACTACACAATTGAGCTATTACAATGTATATATGTTAATTTTCAAACTAATAGTGATCTTAAAATACAAGGAAAAAAAGTACAAACGATAACTTGTTAATAGGATATGATGTGCAATATGCCATGTTTGCTACTGGAATATTTGGCATCTGAATTTATGTTGCATGTGGAATAGCTGGCTACACATGTAGCAGCTCAAGTCAGATAGCTCACCCGTACGTTATGAATAGTTAGATAACATCATGAAGATTATTTGTGAGTACGGGTGAGCTCTCTGACTTAGAATTACAACAGTACAAGTAAGCATATGGCACAAATGCACGGCAATGAGAGTAGTAAATCTGTAAGTCTAGACACCAGATTCATGAGTTGTAAACTACACTGAAAATGTTCAGAGAACAAGAATTGGGCACAACAATATGCGATGGTCAAACAACTCGCATCCTTTTCTGGTTTTATTCTTGCTCTTATGTATTCAAATGGTACAGATAGATTGGATAACAGACAACTACCAATTCATATCAAAAACAAACTAAAGAAGCAAACCGTTTCAGATACTGTTTCCTATCCGGTAACAGAGCTTATCTGAACGAACTTGCTCCTGGTTTGTTCAGGAAACAAAAATGCGCTAATCAAGGAGTCAAGATCTGATTTGTTTCCTATAGCCGCATGCATGCAATCAGATCTATTCGTCCAACTCGGCTCCTGGTTTGTTTAGGAAACTAAATGGCGCTAATCAAGGAGATTTGTTTCCTATACCCGCATGCATGCAACCAGAGCGTCACATATTCCTCACGCGTTACGAAATAGGAAACTAAATGGCGATAATCAAGGAGTCAAGATCCTATATCCTGATTTCTTTCCTATAGCCGCATGCATGCAATCACAGCCTCACGTATTCCTCCTGATAGCACGCCACATGCAACCTCGCATGCAAATATGCTTCCAGGTCGCTTGATTGGAGTCCAGAACGGATAGAAGGCATCACGGCGATTAAGCACTTCTAGATCGCGTTTCTCTTGCCTCTCGTCCCCATCCTGTAAGACTTGTAGCCCGCCTCGTGCTTCACCGACTTGCACATCATCCTCCCCGTGGCATCATTCATCCGCTCCATATCTACGCTGCAAGAGGAACCAAAATCATCCGCGATGGCCTCCAGCCCCTCCGACGCTTCCACCGGTCCATCAGCGACAACACCGCCGCGATCCGCATTGCACGAATCGATGCCGCGCGCCTCTTCCCCGGCGGCCAAGAAACAAACCAAATCATTAGGAAGCTTAGAAGGCATCACGGCGGCGGCCAAGAAGCGAACCAAAACAAGCAATCTGGAAGCAACCAAACTTACACACTTATTCGACGGGGCGATCAACGAACAAGGGATCTGGAAGCAGCGATTGGAAAATTTGGTAATCTCGTTTCTCTTTTTTGTTCTTACGCATTTTTTATAGTACATATATGTCAAAAACAAGCAGGTTCCACAAATATCTAGGGGATGCTTTTACAATTGTTTAACGAAATATATTTATTTAGCAAAATAAGACGTGCATATTAATCTAAGACGTGCATATTAATCTATCACCATGTCATCATCTGACGAAATTAATTATAGGGACAAGAATTAGATTCCTTTCTTGCAATACCGTATTCTAGCAAAAGCAGCTTACTGCGGTGAAAGCCACTTCTTGGACTTGGCCACAAGCACCCAGGGCGATGCTTGATTTCATCTCACTAAAATAAGAATGAAATACATGGCTTTATTTTATATGTCACTAAGAGTCTTAAGAGATATTTTATGTCACTAGCAGTATTAAATGAAAGATTAGGTCAACATGGTGTACTCACCTTGAAGTTATCCAAATCAAAAACATGCAGATCATTGTGGTACCTGCAGAAGGATATAATTATCAAGCAAGTCCAGATCAAATTAGGCGATATAACGTATTCAGAACAAAGTCTATGCCACCAGTTTTTTCTCTGTTTCATTTTGGATGATCAACTTTAAGAATGTTGCACTATTATAGTATTATATTCAAGTGATGCATAATTTGGACATAACCACTATTCCCTCTAGGACAAGATCCATATATAAATATTGCTCAAGTAACTAGATCACCAGGTAAACACAGAGTAACATACAAGTTAACCATTCTAACCTCACTTCCCTAAGAGTTCGTAAAAGCCGCCAAATTGCACAATCTTGTGCTTGTAGAGGACCTGTAACATACTTGTTTAACGATTGATCTTTGTTAATTAGTATATACTATTACTATACACAATTGTTCTGCGTGGATGACATGATTCACATGAATGAGATGGAGTGCCCTTGCCGAGTAAACTAGCAGCCTATATGTAGTAATAACCTGCTGGAATTTCCAATGTATTGATGATAATTAACCAATGGCAGCATCCTTGTTCATGTTTTATATCCTACAGTTTTGGCAATACACTATTGCATTGGATGCCATTGCTTGTTTTTGGCCTGATGCATGCGTTCTGATTATTACGTATCTCTTTAGTATGTTCTGATACATCAAACTAGAGAATTGATGGCAACTCCTCGTGAATACTAATACTTCATTTTCATTCATAGAGTATTGGTGGCAACTCCATGGACATAGAAGGGGATGTAGGAGACGCTGGCGTTGGCAATGCTGCCAAGCCTTCGCTCGATGCTGTGGCAGGCGGTTGCCTCGGTTCCTATTCGGAGCAAAAAGAGATACATACAAAAATTAGGATGCCACAACATAACAAACCAAAGAAGGTGCACATAGCTCAAGTTGTGGCGCGAGGTACTTATTTCTGCTTGTTAATTTACCCTTTTCTTTTGCTACATATGCTATTTTATTATTAAATTATTATTCATTACAGATTATATTTGCACCAAAGAAGATATTGAGATTATTGAATACATGAAATCAGCACCGGAAAAACAAATTTTGGTCGACATCGACAGTGCATTTATAGACAGATATCATATGGAATGCCTTTTTCATGGTGACATGCAATTGAATGGCGATGTAAGTACATCTATATAGAGTAATAGATATTTAAACATGGCTCTACCTAATATAATTGTATTTTTCCTTATACAGGTTATAAGTGTGTATATTAATTGTATCATGGGTGAAAAGCATCTACTTCATAGAGTTGGTGGAAACGTCTTCTTGGAGAATACATTTATTTCCAGTATTCTTAAGCGTGATGGTGGTCTTACGTTGGACCAAATAGATTATAAGAAAGATACCTTTCAGACAAGGGTTGATAATTATTTAGCACATGACATGGTGAACTTAATTCCCTACATATATACGTATATATATATAATAGTAACATTGGACAAATACTTACTAACAAATGTTTGATGTAGGTCTTTATTCCAATAAACATAGAAAACTTTCATTGGTACCTGGCAGTACTCAATGCCCATAAGTGTGAGGTACATGTACTCGATTCAATGGGCAAAATAGACCGCACAGACCTCACTATTACCGTGAGTAGCTATTACTTTTACATTATTATTGTTGCTATTATTAGCATTAATATTGTTGTTGTTTTTAAATCTTCGATGATATATATTTATCTCAACAGTTAAGAGGCCTAGATAAACATATAAAAATCACTGCAAAACATAAAGAGCTT
This sequence comes from Rhipidocladum racemiflorum, assembly GCA_036346355.1. Classification (NCBI taxonomy): domain Eukaryota; kingdom Viridiplantae; phylum Streptophyta; class Magnoliopsida; order Poales; family Poaceae; genus Rhipidocladum; species Rhipidocladum racemiflorum. Next base: position 88,518,753 of record CM070579.1, on the reverse strand, counting down.
AAACAACACAAGTGGTGGAACGTTGACGTTACAACATGGCCTGTTGTAGAGAAGATCCTAAAGCCAACGCAAAAAGATGGGTATGTTTCAACATGTGACTTGTGTAAAAATGATTGGCTTGCTTTCATTACATATAACATATGAAAATAGTTCAATGGATTACATATAAATAGTTATATGAAGTTTTTTAATCACGTAGGACATCCTGCGGTCTGTGGATGATAAACTACATGGAGTATTGGACAGGATCGCAGCTTTCTGATAGTTTCACTCAGGTATTCGAATAGGAGTTTATTGCATGTTTAAGTATATAACATGTGAACATATATGTTTTTACTACTTTGCAGGATGATATGACAAATTTCAGGTTTAAGCTACCTGCAATCTTGTGGGCCTCAAAGCTAAACACGAAGAAAGGATGTCAAGAACCTGAAAAAACAAATGAACAAGGGAGTCCACATGATGTTGAATTTATTGATGCTCCAGGCGAGGAACCTAAACCATCAAACACATCACATGAAACTACATCAGATACATCTCTATATGCCCTTTCCACTAGAATAACACCAGCGAGCAGCCCACATGAATTAATGGGTGCACTTTGCAAATATATCATCTCAATTGACCATGCAGAATCTTTAGAGTAAGTCATTTTTCTGTGCAATAAATTAAGCATAGTATAAATATATCATGTTTGATCTTGGAACAGCTAACCGAATATACATTTTCATAGGAAAGAATGGGTTCGAAGCACCAAGCCTTACCCAATTTCTATAACTCTCGGAAAACTTCAAGAAACACTGCATGTGAACAAGCCAATGGACAATGCTGCTTTCAACATGGCTGTGCGGATGCTCGCATGCGACGAGCTCTTGTTGTTCCAAGATGAAAAGTTACACCACATGGACCTGCAGTTTTGTGTAAGTTATTTCATTTATATGTGGTAACCCTATTTTATGTGTTTATTATAACATTATATGTATGCATGTCTGAAAAAACAGTTGTTGTCTGACTTCGGTCGAGAACCATGCCGGCGTTCCAAGCTTGATGTCCAACGATTGGCAAAATTATTTGAATGTTGGCCTAACATGGAACATGACATTTCACATTGCAACAAGGTAAGCTATGTTTATTTGTCAATCGTTCGCAAAAATTGTTTTGAATCATTCATTATGTTTTCCTTACATAAATTGTTTGCAGATTCTATTGCCTTATTCTTTCCTCGGTCACTTCACATTATTCATACTACACATGAAGGATAGAAGTGTATCTATATTGGACCCACAGCCTATACCGACCTGGTTTAAGGCTCAGCATCCTACCATGTACTATATTCACAAAATACATAAGATTGCCAATAACGTGAAGTTAGCCATGGAAGTAGCCAACCCTATGTGGAATGACGATATTTATGTATGGCGTCGCATATTACCGACATGTGTTCCAAAAACAGAAGACAGGTAACTTGCTTATAAATTACACTTAACAAGTTTGTTTGTCTACATAGATGAAACTATGTGTCTTTTTGTAGGGACATCACTGGATATTTTGTAATCAACTTCATGCGCTCTTGGGACGGTATAAAATTGCCATCAATTTGCACTGTAAGTACTATTATTTATTTAATTATAATTTGTCTTACCGTAGCACAATTAATATTTTCTGATGATGGTCCATAATAATGCATGTATAGGATGGGAAGCTGTTGAGGGCTAAGTTTCTCATGAGCCTATTGAACTACAATGAGAATGAATCGAAAGACAACATTCCTGAAGTTATACGGGATATCCTAAAGCGTATCAGGGATTAGATGGATTTTAATGATAAACATTTCTTATGTTACTTTATGCACTTGCTTGTGTAATCAACGATATAATAACTCTCTGTTTCTTTCTTTTGTGCACATCTTACTACACTTTATTACCAAAAAACATATAACACCTTTTGCTTATTTGAATTGTATTACCAAATATCACCGTAGCGTTAGCACATGCAATATACTAGAATAGTAGCTAGAAAAATGCACTCAAAGGTATTATTGAATAGTGAATTAGCGACTTCTGTAGTAAAGTAGTTGTAGCTCTGTTATTATTATCCAATCTAATGGCTGAAAGAGAGAATGCCATGGTGCAATTGCAATGTGGTGGTAGAGGATACGGATCCGGTTACATCATTACTCCAAGGAATTAGCACCGATTCATCGTTTCTGTAAGCTCTCTGCAAATATCTGACATAGCTTTACAAGATTTGTGTGCTTCGAAAAATCAGGGAATTTGGGGGCCATGGGCTGCCTCCCTTTCGTATTAAAGTTTGGATACCTACTTTCTGAACTGCCTTAGGAGTAGTCTCAATTGGACAAATGAATCTATACGTTTGCTGCTGCCCATCAAGAGAAAAATAGAAGCATAACATGGGGGGATAAGTCCACCCTGACCCAAAATCGACGTGGTTTTTTTTTTGTTGGTTTTCGGTAACGCAGCATCCCAAAACTTTTTGCTTATTTGAATTGTATTACCAAATATCGCCGTAGCGTTAGCACGGGCAATATACTAGTTTATTTAATGTGACAGTTAATTTCATGATTATTTATGAGTATTTGTCTCTAATTAAAATGGAACCAACGGGAAGTTTTAATTAGAGATTATCATTTAATATTAAAAATTGGGATTATGTCATGACCATTATCATTTTCTGACCAACGTTGTTTATGAACATGTGTCACCCATTAGATAATTTTGGTTCTTTTCGTTTCTGCCTAACGGTGTTGCGAGTTAAAACTATTAAATTTTCTGTCATTAAGCATGTTATTAATCAGACCAACGTAGGGTTAATTTCATGCAAGACATTTATTTCTCCAATGTTTACTGATTAGATTTTGTTTCTTTTGATTCAGCCATGAACAACACTAATGTTACCGCTTATTTGAACGGCATTGATCAGCTAACTAGGAAAAAAAATCCCTCTTGGAAGGAAAGAATTCAAATTGTCCTTGGAGTCATGGACTTGGACTATGCATTACATGAGAACGCTCCCTTAGCTCCTTCCGCTGATGATGAGAGTTTCGCTGAGAAAAAAGAAACTCTATGACTTAACAGCGGAGAAGTGGGAGCGGTTCAATCGCATGTCCTTGATGATAATGAAAAGCTCCATATCTGTTGCGATAAGGGGAGCAATCCCTGATTTCGACAACGTTAAGCGGTACCTGGCCTCAGTAGAGGAGCAATTTAAGGGCTCCTCAAAAGTATATGCTAGTACCTTAATCATGAAGATGCTCGCAAGTAAGTATGATGGCTCTAGTAGCGTTCGTGAGCATATCATGATGATAAATGATATGGCTGCAAAACTCAAGGGCATGGACATGGCTATTTCTTATGGGTTCCTGGTCTATTTTATTATGACCTCTCTCCCTTCTGAGTACAATGCATTCTAAATTAATTATAATACTCAAAAGGAGCAGTGGACCATGCCCGAGTTGATCGCTATGTGTGCCCAATAGGAGGAGAGGCTTAAGACTGAAAGGAAAGACCAAGTTTTCCACGTTAGCCATGAAAAAAGAAAATTCCAAGGGTAAACTAAGTCCAAAAAGAACCTGCATTTCTCCCCTAAGGCCGAGTCAAACAAGCCAAAGTCAAAGGATAAGGTCACTACTGCATCTATTTCTGATGGGCCCATCTGTCGTTTTTGCAAAATCAGCGGGCACATTCAGTGGGCTTTATGAAATAGCTTGCTAAAAAGGGTAACCATGAAATTTCCTTTATTGATGAATCCCTTTATGATAATGATTCCCCTAATACCTAGTGGATTGACTCAGGTGCCACTGTGCACATTTCCAATTCATTGCAGGGATTCCTTACCGTGAAGACGGTAAGAAAGGGGGAGCGAAGCTGTCAGGGCCCCAAGTTTCAAAAATTCTGGGACATCCGGAGTATCCGGATCAACATCCGGAATGTACGGACATAACCTGGAATGTCCAGACATATTGTCCGGAGTATCCGGATTAACCTGACCGAGCGCCTCAACCCGGAGTGTCCGGACCAAATGTTCGGAGTGTCCGGGTTAGTGCTATCGAAGACCCCAACCCGGAGTCTCCGGGTTGAGCATCCGGAGAGTACGGATTGTGCGGGGGTTTAGTATAAAAATCTCATTTCGTGGCTCCCCTCCATTCCTTATCTTCCATGTTGTTTCCCCACTCCTTGGTGCTACACTCCTCCACCCTAGCTCCACTCCGGCGAGCCCCACCGGCCGGCGACCTCCCGTGGCTCCTCCCCGGCGGCTCCTCCATCCCGTGGAACTCCTCCTCTAGCCGGTGTCCTCCTTCCTCTACCCGGCGTTGCTTCTCCTCCATCTTCCTTGGAGGTAGGCCTTTCTCTTGGGGGTTGATTCGTGGATTTCTTTGGTTCTAAGGCCATCCATGGTGGGTTTAGGGTTTAGGTTCGGATTTGGGGGTTTGGAGTTGAATCTTGAGCTTTAGGGTTTTGGGTGTGGTGGTTCTAGGGTTGGTTTGGGGCTTGGATTGATGAATGTGGGTACTAGTGAGGTAGATCGGGTAGTGGTAATGCCGATCCAAGGGTCGATTAGGGTTGGCTAGTGGTTTTGTGGTTGGATGTCGTCTTCTCGAGGTTTGGGCTAGCTTGAAGTTTCTCCGGCCTTGTCGCGTGTAGGAATGTCGTAGATCGGGTCCCCGCGACGCGTTGGACTTGGGAAAGCCCCCATGTCTCGTGCCAACTCCCAAGTTCTGGGCCGTCCGGAGTGTCCGGATGGAAGGCCCGGAGTGTCCGGTCTATCCGGACTGCCCGGACATAAAACCCGGACTGTCCGGGTTAGGCTGATCTGTCCGGGTCGAGTCGAGTTGTCCGGTTGCATCGTTCGTCGGGGTTTTTCAAATGTGGTTGTTTCATTTGCATGGCATGCATCTTATTACGCATTGTACTCGTGTAGAGAGCGATCCCGCGGGACTTGACGCCGCGGTGACCGAGGGTGTTACCGGAGAGCCAGCTACTGCCGATCCGCAAGCAGAAGAACAAGGCAAGCACCTAAGCATCTTGAACCTTATGTGTAAACTATTTTTGTGAATTAACTGCTTATTGGAAGTTAAGTGTTGCATTAGGAATTGAAAGGTGGGATAGGCTAGATCCTATTTGTTGCATGTACCCTATTCATTGTAACTTGTAAACACCTCCTTTGGAGCTAGATTATGGGTACTAATTGTGTCGTGCTTGGTATGCTTAGAAGTTGGGTTTGGGCCAAGTGGTGGAAGGTTCCACCGCTTGAGTTTGATGTACTTTACAAGTATTGGGTTGCAATGGGTTGATTATGAGAAATGAAATGATGAAAATTTAGACCGGGCGAGAGAGTTGGGTCACTTGGGTAAGGAGACCCAAGTGTGGTAGTCTCGTCCGTGTCGGTTAAGGACCGATCGGGTGTAACGTGGCTAAATCACCTTTCTGGTTGATCGCATGCCTGATTATGGTACGGTAAGCCGCTCTTTCATCGCATGCCGTTCGATGGGCCATGCCCTCATGTGGTTGGACGTGGTTGAGGGTGGGGCCTAGGCCGGCTCTCGAGCGCCAAGCCGGGCTTGGGCTGCTCGAGGGGGTGCTAGGTTTCCGGACCGCATGAAGATGCCCCAACGAATTGGTATGGATGGGAGGGGGTTGACATGAGGTTCCTTCGTGGCACATGTCGTGTGATCAATGCTTCCCTGCAGGGTTAATTAAGCGATTCGAATTGCCGTGCTCACGGATATGAGCAAGCTTGGTCAGATGTTACTCAACGTAGTAAGAACTTGAATAGAAGTTCGCCTCTGGGCTTGAGCTCGAAATAAGTGTGATTAACTATTACAATTGTTAAATGTTAACTTCACATTAGAAGTAGGTGCTGTTACAACCGCATTAAAGTTTTGAACTGAGTAGTTTAAGTAACTAAACAACAAATGTAAGCATTTATGCAAATTTTACCTTCAGCTTATTCCTTGCTACATCCAAATGCATAATCCTTTGGAGTCGGTCGTATATGGACCACGGGTAAGACTTGCGAGTACCTTTCGTACTCAGGCTTCTGCTTTGTGGTTTTGCAGGTGAGGATCCAGCGGGGTCTGAGTTTTGCCCCTACTGCCTATCGGTGACCGGGCGGGGCACCGAGTAGAGGCTATCGGCACTCGTGCGCCCGGAAGTGTTAGGGCATGACACTTCTGGGGTGTTTTACTTTTGTTGTATAGATTAGTAGGAGATGCTTTTGCGAACAGCTGCTACCTTTATTTCTGTAATGGAACCCGTCTGCTTTTCGTTAGGTCGTCTTTGTTGGTTGTCTTTGTTGGGCCTCTTTGTGCCGTGTGGTGTGTTTGTTTGCTTCCGCGTTTTTGCGTCTCTGGTAGTGAGTTTGGGCTCGATGCCCCTTTGTGCGAATTGAATGTTGATACGGCATTGGGAACCGGTATGTGGGGATACTGGGCGAGTTTCGGATCGCATACCGGGGGAATACCGGGGTTGTTGTCGAGTCGTTTGGATGTTTGTAGAGTTGTCTCGATTGGGCTTGGGTATTAGCATCGGGATCACCTCCGGTGGTCTGTTGCTAGAATCCAAATCCGACGGGAGCGACTGTTCATCCAACAACTCGAGGACGATCTGGGCGGCTCCTCTCAGAAGCCTTAGAGTCACTAATGGAAGGAGGCTGAAGTTGTAGCCGTTGGCACACTATCATTAGTATTAGATAGTGCCTTCACTCTTCTTTTGAATAATATCGCTTATGTTCCTAGTGTGAGGAGAAACCCCATTTCTATTTCTTTATCAGATGATAATGGATACACTTGTATCTTTGAGAACAATAAATGTATTGTAAGTTTTAATTCAAATAATATTGGTCTCACGATTCGACGAGACAAACTCTATATGCTTCATTTTGCGATTCGATGAGACCAACTCATACATGGTTTATAAGCACAAGCAACAAATTAGTTGTTAAAACAGTGCTGCTATTATCAGCCATTTTATTCTTCATATATAGGAAGTATTAATATTAGGAGTTTGTTTAGTGAGAAATCAACACTTAAAACCAATAAAACAATTATTATTATTATTATTATTATTCTCTTTGAAAAATATTTTTCCTCTAGCTGGAAAATCTTCACGAATCCACCTTCGTCTTTGAAAATTCTTCTCTTGCTCTTCTTCGTCGATGCAAAAAATTAAACAGTTCACAATCACCAAAAATAACTTAATAATCCTACGGTATTAAACTCGGGACAAAAGGCCTCCAGAGGGCCTATCCACGTGTCTTTCATGATTTTGCAAAAAGGTCCCTACGTTTCTCCAAATTACGAATAGGTCCCTGCGAATTTACGAATATGTCCTTTGTGATTTTTTGTGAGGGGAAGAAAATTTTCCCGGTTCGCATTTAGGTCCCTCGCTCGTCACTTAACGGAAAGACCCTCCCGTTAAATACGAATCGCGAACGAGCCCTTTTCTAATTTTTCAGGATAGCGATCAGGTCCAAAAATATAACAAATAGGTCCCCGCTCTTTACGTTCAGGTCCTTTCTCCGTTTTTTCCGGAAAAAAAACTTTTCGTCAATAGAAATATGTGTACCTTTTCCCCGTCTCGGTCTCTGAGGGTTCTGGAGCCTCGAAAAAATTTGAAAATACGTCTAGATCTATTTTTTCTCCGGAAAAAAAGCAAAATCTTTTTTATTCGCGTGCACGGCGTGCGCCGCGCTTACAGGTTTTTCGAGTCTCAAAAAAATTTTATAATACTTCTAGGTCTATTTTTTCTCCGAAAAAAGACCGCAAAATCATTTTTTGTTCCCGCGCACGTCATGCGTCGCGCTTACGGGTCCAAGTTCTTTCTCCGTTCCCCCCCCCCAAAAAAAATCGTCAACAGAAAGATTTGTACTTTTTTCCCCGGCTCGGTCTCTACGGTTTCTCGAGACTCCAATTTTTTTTAAATACGTCTAAGTTTATTTTTTCGCCGAAAAAAACGCAAAATCATTTTTCGTTCACGCGAGCGGCGCTTACAGGCCTAGTTTTAACTACTGATAGACGAATAGCCATATGGCAAAAGGGAACACCAAAAGTTGATTACATAAACGCAGGGGAAAAACTGCACAAAGATAACATGAAAGTAGCGAAGGGTCCATCGGCGATGACATTTGTGACGGCCCGCCTTTTAGGGGCAGATCCGTACGCCTCGACAGCTACCCAGGATGATTAGCTGCCAGGAACCAAGCATGTTATTGCCAGGCAAAAGTCAAATTCCAACATTTTTTATTCAATATAAGGCCTAACGGCCAGGGTTTTTACAGAAGAGGGCGCAGCAGGGCCCGAATAACTTACAAGCAAAACACCGCACAGGCAGGCCTGAGCAAAAGACTAAGACCTCAAAACCAAGTTGCCAACTACGCACTCCTGGAACGCTCCAGCTTCTTCAAACTCTGAGAGGGGGTCGGGGTTGCAAGGGTGAGTACGTACTCAACAAGTCGTACGGAAAACACTGAATATTACATGCAAGGGTGTAGCACAATATTGGTACAAGGTTAAGGTATTTGTGGATGCAGTTTTATTTGTAACATCATTTTACATTTAAAACACAATCCATAATAATAGTAATCAGGGGGGGTCCATTCACAAAGTCATCACCATTAAACCACATTCTCAAAACATGCACCAAGATCTACTTGAGCTAGGTTACGGGATTCACCCCAATTAAACTTAGCTTCATTTACCGGAAGCACGGCGTATTCGAATACCATTTATTCACTCTGCAGAGGTGTTCAGCTTTACCCACAAGATTCCACGATCGTTAATGCCAACTCGAGTTTAACACGCAACTTAAATGCGTGCGGCCGGATCGAGGTTATCATAGCTTTTCGTTGGACATTTCCCTCTTTAGTCCCTATCCCAGAGTTTTGGTCCACATTAACCCGGGTCCCCAGCGCCGGTGTGGAGTTCTTGGTCCCGCCATCGTGGACACCTACCGCTGTGAACCCGAATGCCACAGTTTCCTCGTGCACACTTCCGTTCCACCCCCATAACCTTGGACCATCTCCCATACCCGGGAAGGTAACCCTGCTCCTATAGGTATTCCGAGGGAAAGTACAATGTACCGAGCTATGTTGAGTCAAGCCAACGGTTGACCAGGCCCAACTGTGGTTGAACGAGTTCTTAAGTTATTTACTTTGCTCAAGAGGAGTATTAACCTTACATTGCCAAAGACCAAGCCTTTTCCGATCCACAAACCAATCCGGTACCAACTGTACCAGCCACCACAACCAACCCTGGCATTAATCATCAGCCGGGGATTGGAACTCATCCACTCCGGGATTTATCCAATTCTGTCCCCCAAACCGTAGCACTTTTCCAAACAGAACCGAACCAAAGGTTCTACAAATTTTCATTTCCATTCTCAAAAAGCATTTGACTAGACTAATAGGGTAATAACACTTAATATCGGAATATTAATTAACCTAAAGGTTACAAGGATATAATTAGGTTCAATAATTTTCAAGGAAGTCTCATGAGCAAATCGGCATTAACTAAGAATCATGTCATTCTAAACTAAACAGATTTGCAATATTTCAACATACAGTAAAGTAATGCGGTAGAAAATAGTAATTAACTATAATAAGGCATGAATAGGTTCAACATGATCAAAGGTGTACGGCTTGCCTTGCCGGTGATTGGATCGGACGAAGTGTCGTTGACGCGGTCGAAATCGGCTCTTTGTCGGGTCCGGGTCCTGCTCTGGGAACTGCGGCGGCTCCTGGAATTGTCCAACGTCCGGATCTAACGCGAAGAGGACGAACGACAATAAAGAAACGAAAAACGAAAAGTAACTGAAACGAAAACGGAAACGGAAATCGGAACCGGGCCGAGAGAGAGAAAGGAAGGGCGATTTGGGCATTTTTGGAATTTTCGGAGTCTCGGATAGAGGAACGGAGGGCATTTTTGGAATTAGTGGATCGAAACGGTTCGGATAGTGTATTTGGCTATTTTGGAATTTTCTGGTATTTTTGGGGCATTTTTGGATAATTAAAATGATTTAAAATGAATTTTTGGAATTAAAACCTGAAAAAGAAAATGAGAAAAGGGTTTTCTGTTCAGTGGGCCGAGCCAAACCGGATTTTGGCCCAGGAACCAAGCGCGCGTGGGGGAGGCCATTGGGCCGGCCCAAATCTCGCGACCAGGCCGCCCTGACAGGCGGGCCCGGGTGGGCAGAGAGAAGGAGTGGAGGGAGCGGGGGCTGACGCGTGGGCCACGAGGCACGGGCGCTGACGGGTGGGCCCGTGGGCGCAGAGAGAGGGAGGGAGTGAGGGCTGTCGTGTGGGGCCGGGGCGTCGGTGGCGGTGAGTGCCGTCGGGGCGGGCGGCGTCTTGCCGGAGCCGAGGAAGACGAAGGGCGTTCTCGCGCTTTTGGTCGCCGGCTCGAGCGGGGATTGAGGAAAAAAGGGGGAGGGACTCACCCCGTTCCCGAAACCTTGCTCGGGGAGATCAAAGCGCGGAGGCGCTAGCGGCAGCGTCTTGGCCGGAGACGGAGGAGGCGACCGTGGCGCGGGCACGGTAGGGCACGGGAGCGAGTGGGGGAGAGGGGAAAAGAGAGAGGAGTGGGCGGCGGCTCGATGAGCTGTAAATGGCGGTCGAGGGAGGCTTAAATAGCCGGGTGGGAGGGAGACTATGGTCTCCGGTCGAATGATGACGGCGGAGACCCGAGCTGGCAGCGGCGACGGGACGGGAAGGGCTCAGGGCTCGGGCGTCGCGGCGCGCAGCGGTAAACCTTCGAGAGCCCTACCCTAGGGCGGCGGCGACGGACGCGAGGTCACGGGCGGCGAGGCGAGCTCTGCCATGGCGTAGGGCACGCGTGGGGAGATGCACAGGCGCAGCGCCAAGATCTTGTGCGAGCGCCGACGGCGAGGCGAATCGCGCCACGCGGCGGCGCGCGACGCTGAGGCGTAACGCCGCGAGGGCGCGGGCAAAGGCGGGTGGCGGCCTCGCGTGGTGGGCGCAAGGGAAGGAGGAAGGCGCCTTTGCCCAAAAAGGAAAGCGCCCATACGGCGAAAATTTCCAAAAACGGCAAAAACCCGTAATTCAATCAAACAATTCCAAATAAAATCCAAAAAAAATTCAGAAAAATATAAAACGCAATTAGAGTCTAATTTAAACTTAATTTGAAAGTTTGGGGTATTTCAACCTACCCCCCTTAAAAATAAATCTCGTCCCCGAAATTCATTCCGCTTGGGGAAAGAGGTTGGGAAAATTCTGCTGCAATTCCGACTCCTTTTCCCATGTGGTTTCTGTGAGTGTGTGATTCTCCCACAATACTTGGCAAATTCTGACAGTCTTAAAATCCAAATCTGCTTTCCACGATTTCCAAGATCCTGACCGGTCTCTTATGGAGAATCGTGCTGGGAATCCAAATCCTTTGGGTAGCACTTGTCCTGACTGCTGATGGAAATGTCCTCTCTGAGGCATACTGTGAATTTCCAAACAAATCCTTCACCAACTGTAACTTGCATGCCATTCCTCTGATTCTGTAAGAATCTTCGTACGGTCCAGCCTATCCGGTCTTAGCTCCTTATTTTTCATCCAAGATGGCGTGGGTTTTGATGGTCGATATTTTTCTGACATAATTCCCTTTTTGGAGCCAGTGTATCCTTTCTCTTGCACTTAATTTATTGGTGGTGATCCTTTCACGAACTTTTGTATCCTGAACGGGCTGGGTTCCACTGCTGTTTAATCCTAGTCCTTTATTCTGTCCCAAGGGTTTAATATTTCCTTCCGTGATGTCTGGGCTGTCTTGGTAACCGAGGTGGTGTGGAGGCTTTTGTGGACAGCAATAGGTGGCCTGATTGGGTCCCAAGTGTTTAGAGCGTAGGTTCTCGACATTTTCTTCAGACTTTGGTCGTTTCTTATCTGCTTGTCTACCTGGCGGAGGGTGGAGTACTGTGTCAGAGTTCAAATCTGTCCTTGTAGTCTTATTCAGACTTTCCCTGAACATTGAGCTAAACTAGCTCACAATCTGACTCAGGGGATTCTTTGTGGTCCGTCAATCTGGGCTGAATCTAATTCTACTAACTTGTTCTTTCCAAAAGATCTCCCTGGTAGGTCAATCCATTAGTGATGTTCCTTCTGTCGTCAATCCTTGCTGATTCTTTAGGTAACCTGGCGGCAAAGTCTTTTCTTTCCTCTCCCATTTCTATACGGGCACTGTAAGTGGTGGTGGCAGTCTGGCTATTATTTTGGTGGTCCATCTTATCTTTCTGACATACTTTACATCCAAATCAAACCACGTGTTTATTCATTACTTTCTGTCAGTATTCCTTTCTTCAAAACTGGTATATTCTTGCGCTCCGTAGAGCGTCGACCATTTGGGTGGGTGAATTTTGTCAAAATCAATCCTCTTATATCCTTGTCTCAATAAACCAGTCTGTCTTTCAAGGAAGCCTTCTGGCCTTTCTGACACTATCTGGCGGTCTAACTGTCGCAACTCAGATTCTAGCTGGGAACGTGTTTTTTTTCTTAAATTATTTAATGGCATTCCTTCTTGTGCAAACCTTAGCCATCATGTTTACTTTTCCTCTGGGTGATTCCGATTTTTGAGGTTGAAACTCAAGTCCAATTATTTTCCTTTATTGCCCATTCGGACTCTGTTGTGTTCATCTGTAGGGCTGCCATTCTAGGGGTGCTGAGCTAAAGGTTGGTTATTTCTGGAATATCCTTTGGCTAATTCCTTGTCCTATTATTCTCAGAAAACTTCTGACTCCTGTCACTGACATGGGTTGCTTTCATTCTTTCATTACTTGGTTGTTGAGATCCATTTTTATTCCACCTCTCAGTGGTGATGTGTCATGGGAAGAAATCTTATTTATCTCAGTAGTCACTATTTTTTTTGTTCATCATTCGCACAGTTCATGTGTCAAAAACAACTGCTTTATTACCAATATATTGTTCAGACCTTACATTCTTGATAGTACAAGTTGGTCCTAATCTTTATCCCTTGGATCTCTATATCCAAGCTGCCACATTCAAATCTGGCTATTAGTCTACTTCCGGTTGCTTGGAATTTCCAGCAATTCCTTATTAACGGTACTTGTTGCGGTTGTTGTTCCTTTGGCGGTGACATGATTGGACATCTTCGGCTGGTGTCTTTCCTTTGTCCTATCTTGTATCTTATTCCTTGGGTATCTCTGCTTCTGCGGTTGCGGTGAACGGGTTACTAGCTGTCGGTTGGTGGAGGTGAGGGTCTATCGATTTGTCGTGGCTACCGTGGTCGATAGACTTTTCTTTGGGCAATCAAGGCCTCGAAATGTCCCATCATGCGCAATGATAGCATTTAGCCCACCTCGTGGGACAATTGCGGGCGAAGTGGTCTCCATTGCAGTTGTAGCACTTAACTGATTTGGGCTGAGGTTTCGCAGGTGTTGGTTGCTCTTTTTCTATTGAATGTTTCTTGTTAGGGAATCCTTGCGTGAGGACTATGGTCTTTCCTTCGATCTGGGTGGGAGTCGGTATCCATGTCTGTTAAATTTTTCTCTTCCTCTTTTTCATCATTTTTAATTTATTCCTGGCTTCTTCGATTGCTATCCGTTTGTCCATTTCTGATGACATGTCCTTTATAGCTGAGGTGTGGAACTTCAAGCTTCTCTGTAATCCTTCCAAAAATTCTTTCATCCTACTAGCTTGAGGGTCCATCTCCTTGGGAATATCACTGGTAAAGTAGTTGGATTCATGCGGATATCCCATCGCTGTACTTTCCTCTTGTCTGTCCAGATTTCCTTGGGTGTGTCCTTGAGGTTTTTCAACTAGCCGTTCGGAAATTCTTTCCAATAACTGCGTATGGTGCCTTTCCGTTTGTTGTCTGTTTCTTTCCATTATGGCCAGTAATTGAGCTAGGTTGACTGGGTGATTTACTGACTCTTCATTTCTGCTCAAGCTGTCATGTAGGAATTTTGATCCAAAATCTGCCATGGTTTCGATCTGACTTTCTTTTCGATCTGCAGCAGGGTTTTGAGGAAAGCGAAAAAGACGAGTAAGAATTTAGGGTATGGGGTGAGAATAGTAAGAATAGATGGGGCTCAGATGAATGGAGGGAACCTTTGAATTAGACGGGGATATATAGATAGTTTAAGCAATCAAAATCACAGAAATAGAGAACTTAGCAATTTTATAAGACATGGACCATGCAAAAACCGTTTTAAGGTTCGGCATGACCCATTTTACATTACAAAAGCCTAAAACAAAGAAGGGTACAACTTCTACGAATAACGGTCTACTACTGCTGACGGCATCATCCCCAAGCTGCTGGCGAAGATCGGCGGGGATTTTGAAATTTAGAAGGGCAGGCAAAACTTTAAAACAAGACCGGGAGGGATAAGAAGCTCTAAAGAAGATAAGGTAGCAGGGGAAGAAGGAGACAACAATAATACTTATATTTTCGAAATTCATTTTGTTTGTACGCCGAAGATAATTTTGTAAAATTTTTCTATACCAACCTATGGTCTTAATCTATGGTCAAGCCAAGGCTCTGATACCACTTGTGACGGCCCGCCTTTTTAGGGGCAGATCCGTACGCCTCGACAGCTACCCAGGATGATTAGCTGCCAGGAACCAAGCATGTTATTGCCAGGCAAAAGTCAAATTCCAACATTTTTTATTCAATATAAGGCCTAACGGCCAGGGTTTTTACAGAAGAGGGCGCAGCAGGGCCCGAATAACTTACAAGCAAAACACCGCACAGGCAGGCCTGAGCAAAAGACTAAGACCTCAAAACCAAGTTGCCAACTACGCACTCCTGGAACGCTCCAGCTTCTTCAAACTCTGAGAGGGGGTCGGGGTTGCAAGGGTGAGTACGGGAGTACTCAACAAGTCGTACGGAAAACACTGAATATTACATGCAAGGGTGTAGCACAATATTGGTACAAGGTTAAGGTATTTGTGGATGCAGTTTTATTTGTAACATCATTTTACATTTAAAACACAATCCATAATAATAGTAATCAGGGGGGTCCATTCACAAAGTCATCACCATTAAACCACATTCTCAAAACATGCACCAAGATCTACTTGAGCTAGGTTACGGGATTCACCCCAATTAAACTTAGCTTCATTTACCGGAAGCACGGCGTATTCGAATACCATTTATTCACTCTGCAGAGGTGTTCAGCTTTACCCACAAGATTCCACGATCGTTAATGCCAACTCGAGTTTAACACGCAACTTAAATGCGTGCGGCCGGATCGAGGTTATCATAGCTTTTCGTTGGACATTTCCCTCTTTAGTCCCTATCCGGTAGAGTTTTGGTCCACATTAACCCGGGTCCCCAGCGGCGGTGTGGAGTTCTTGGTCCCGCTTACTGTGGACACCTACCGTTGTGAACCCGGAATGCCACAGTTTCCTCGTGCACACTTCCGTTCCACCCCCATAACCTTGGACCATCTCCCATACCCGGGAAGGTAACCCTGCTCCTATAGGTATTCCGAGGGAAAGTACAATGTACCGAGCTATGTTGAGTCAAGCCAACGAAGTTGACCGGCCCAACCTGTGGTTGAACGAGTTCTTAAGTTATTTACTTTGCTCAAGAGGAGTATTAACCTTACATTGCCAAAGACCAAGCCTTTTCCGATCCACAAACCAATCCGGTACCAACTGTACCAGCCACCACAACCAACCCTGGCATTAATCATCAGCCGGGGATTGGAACTCATCCACTCCGGGATTTATCCAATTCTGTCCCCCAAACCGTAGCACTTTTCCAAACAGAACCGAACCAAAGGTTCGGCAGCCTTTCATTTCCATTCTCAAAAAGCATTTGACTAGACTAATAGGGTAATAACACTTAATATCGGAATATTAATTAACCTAAAGGTTACAAGGATATAATTAGGTTCAATAATTTTCAAGGAAGTCTCATGAGCAAATCGGCATTAACTAAGAATCATGTCATTCTAAACTAAACAGATTTGCAATATTTCAACATACAGTAAAGTAATGCGGTAGAAAATAGTAATTAACTATAATAAGGCATGAATAGGTTCAACATGATCAAAGGTGTACGGCTTGCCTTGCCGGTGATTGGATCGGACGAAGTGTCGTTGACGCGGTCGAAATCGGCTCTTTGTCGGGTCCGGGTCCTGCTCTGGGAACTGCGGCGGCTCCTGGAATTGTCCAACGTCCGGATCTAACGCGAAGAGGACGAACGACAATAAAGAAACGAAACGAAAAAAGTAATGGCGAAGCAGCGAAAGCGGAAATCGGGCCGAGAGAGAGAAAGGAAGGGCGATTTGGGCATTTTTGGAATTTTCGGAGTCTCGGATAGAGGAACGGAGGGCATTTTTGGAATTAGTGGATCGAAACGGTTCGGATAGTGTATTTGGCTATTTTGGAATTTTCTGGGATTTTTGGGTATTTTTGGGGCATTTTTGGATAATTAAAATGATTTAAAATGAATTTTTGGAATTAAAACCTGAAAAAGAAAATGAGAAAAGGGTTTTCTGTTCAGTGGGCCGAGCCAAACCGGATTTTGGCCCAGGAACCAAGCGCGCGTGGGGGAGGCCATTGGTACCAAATCTCGCGACAGCCGCCTGACAAAGTGCCCGGGCGGGTGAAGCGAGAGAAGGAGTGGAGGGAGCGGGGGCTGACGCGTGGGCCACGAGGCACGGGCGCTGACGGGTGGGCCCGTGGGCGCAGAGAGAGGGAGGGAGTGAGGGCTGTCGTGTGGGGCCGTGGGCGTCGGCGGGTGGGTGGCCGGGCGAAGCGGCGTCTTCTTGCCGGAGCCGAGGAAGACGAAGGGCGTTCTCGCGCTTTTGGTCGCCGGCTCGAGCGGGGATTGAGGAAAAAAGGGGGAGGGACTCACCCCGTTCCCAGGGCACTGCTCGGGGGAGATCAAACGGCGGCGGAGCGCGCTAGCGGCGGCGTGCGGCCGGAGACGGAGGAGGCGACCGTGGAGCGGGCATGGTAGGGCACGGGAGCGAGTGGGGGAGAGGGGAAAAGAGAGAGGAGTGGGCGGCGGGCTCGATGAGCTGTAAATGGCGGTCGAGGGAGGCTTAAATAGCCGGGTGGGAGGGAGACTATGGTCTCCGGTCGAATGATGACGGCGGAGACCCGAGCTGGCAGCGGCGACGGGACGGGAAGGGCTCAGGGCTCGGGGCGGCGTGCGGCGCAAGCAGCGGTAGGCACTGGAGAGCCCTACGGGCTAGGGCGGCGGGCGACGGGACGCGAGGTCACGGGCGGCGAGGCGAGCTCTGCCATGGCAGAGGGCACGCGTGGGGAGATGCAGGCGCGCACGCCAAGATCGTATGGGCGCCGGCCGGCGAGGCGAACGCGCCACGCGGCGGCGCGGCGCGCGGGGAGGCAGCAACGCGCGAGGGCGCGGGCGAAGGCGGGTGGCGGCCTCGCGTGGTGGGCGCAAGGGAAGGAGGAAGGCGCCTTTGCCCAAAAAGGAAAGCGCCCATACGGCGAAAATTTCCAAAAACGGCAAAAACCCGTAATTCAATCAAACAATTCCAAATAAAATCCAAAAAAAATTCAGAAAAAATATAAAACGCAATTAGAGTCTAATTTAAACTTAATTTGAAAGTTTGGGGTATTTCAACATTCTTGAGGCTTAGCCCACCTTCGAAGGACTCTCCTAGTCCTGACAATCAGAATGGCACCCTGAATACCAGTGGCGAAGCCAGGACTAAATCAGAGGGGGGGCTAAGCTAAACATTTCAACTACTAATAAAAGCCAAATTCATACATAAATAAGCTGGATCGGCAATGATATCATTTGAATTAAAATCTCAATGGGATAATCTTCAATTGGTTTCCGACACGTTGGATCGGCAATGATATCATTTGAATTAAAATATTCAATTCGAGGCTTCTTTGGTTGAGTTATGCTCTCATTACTTGAGGGGCTATTTGAACTTGTATTTTTCGAAAAATAAGAATGCAATGTTCCTTTATCCATCTCAAATTTTCGATCTACTGGCTAGATGCTAGAGTGAGGACTCAGCACTCAGGAGGATGGACCTGGCGTCGTGGCGCGGGCGGCAGAGGTGAAGCCAGCAGTGGGCGTCGGGGCGGCCTGGGCTAGGCTAAGCCCTGGCGTCGCCAGCGTTAAGCGGCCGGCGTCGAGTGAGTCGAGCGGCGTGGCGGCCCGGCGGTTAGCGTCGAAGCGTGGCTGCGTCGCCGCGTCGAAGCAGCCGGCGGCGAAGCGGCCAGCGTCAAGCGGCGTCAGGGCCGGCGGCTGGTAGCGTCGATCTGGCGCGGCTGGCCGGTAGCGTCGAAGCGACGGCGATGGCGGCGCCGACGGGGAGGCTGGCGTCGGGACGGCTAGAAGATTAGGGTTGCTGCTTGCTGGGGAATGGAGATGATGCAGCCACACAGGCTGAGGGGTGGGGGGTTAATGGGCTTTGGGCTGGGCCGGAGCAGGGGCGCACGCCCCAGTGCGATCCACTGGTAGCTTCGCCTCTGCTGAACACAACATATATGCACGGTTGCTATAATGAGTACACGGTCGCTCTAAAATGAATGCAATGGCAATTGAAGGGGGACTAGGTTGTTTTACATCAAAACCTAACAACTAAGCAAGTTTTAGTTAAGCCAAGTTTTATTAGAGCGAATGAATGAATATAATAGAATAACCAGAGTCTAGTCAAAGGACGACTAGTCAACTCAACAACCTCTACGATGCATCTAAACTAGACTTAGGGCATCTGCAATGGTGCCACTTCAGCTTACTATAAGGATGCCAACGTAGCATTTTGATTAGGTGGATGAGAGAAAAAGAAGAGAGAGATATAGACTGACTACTAACTTATAGTCAGGCTATAGCTGATTCCAAGGCATTTATCACCTCTTACATATGGGCCCATACTTAATTTTGTAGACAATGCTATAGCTAGTCCATTGGAGAGGTTGTCTATTAGCTATCTATAGATAACATGTACATTTTTATAGCTAGTAGTTGACTACATCATTGCAGATGCCCTTAGACGTATCTAAATTTTTTTGGAGGCTCGAGAAACCGTAGAGACCGAGCCGTGTGTGTGAATGAAAAGCGAATTTGCGTTTTTTTAGGAAAAATGGGCCACGAAAACATTTTTTCTAGGCTCCGGACAAAAAAAAGGACCACGAAAATATTTTTTCTGGTAAAAACGAAGGAAGGACGAATGAAAAACGGATTTATGTTTTTTTAAGAAAAAATGGACAACGAAAGCACAAAAGCGGCGAACGCCGCGTGCTTGAACGAAAAACGGATCTATATTCTTTTTAGGAAAAATGGACCACGAAAACATTTTCACCGAGATCCGAAGAAAAAACGGACTACAAAAACATTTTTCCCGATAAAAACGGAGAAAGAAAGAACGAAAAACGAATTTCTATTTTTTTTGAGAAAAAAATGACAACGAAAACAACCTAAGATCAGCCTAGGTTTTTTTGAGAAAAAATGGACTAGTCCTGATCCAGTGGGACGGAGATGAGGTTGAGATGGTCTAAGGCCGAGGAGGTAGATCAGGCTGGTATAGCCGATTCTAGCTATGTTGATGGTAAATGTGAAAGCCTATCGGGCAGACCGTTGGGTGATTGTGATTTGATAATTAAATCCGACATTAAGCCTTAATTAAATTAAAGTGAGAATACATTAATTAATTGCTCATTAAAGATAGAGAACTTGTCCGATAATCAAAGAGACAAAGCATGGTTCATTGAGAATAAATTACAATGATTATGACAATCTTTAGTACTTATATAGCTGCCACGATTACTACACCCGACTTATAGATGGCGGACGGTGGAGCTTTGCACGTAGCATCAGTGCAGCAGCAGCACGGCACCGTGCGCAAGGCTCCACAACTGTCAGCCTCACTGTAGGCGGAACTTTATCCTCAATGTAGCTTCTTATGGCCGCCACAGCTCTTAAGGCTTCCTCGAGCACATTCTTTCTCATGGGCGGGCAAATTGTACCATCTTCGCCGGAACACCTCTCATGATCATTGACGTCCAACACAAGGCGCTCAAGTGAGACTGCCTTCTTGACAATGCAACATGTTAGCTCAACAAGGCTCTTTGTAGAGTTGAATCCTGCCATCTCCACACTCTTGAGGCGGTCATGTCGTCCTTGTTCGGGAAGCTGCCTCAAATGTCCAAAAACTGATTCATGCTCCATAGGTTCCTGCTGTACCTGAAGATCCATGTCCAAGGGAAATTGAATCAATCAATCAATCAATCAATCAATGGACGTCCCAGCAGAGAAATTGAATCAATCCACTCCAGATGAGACATCTTAATTGATTTGCAGTATATGTATGTAGCATGAGGAACATCGCCGGCCTTACATTCAAGTACAAAGTCTCCAAGGAAGGAGACGCGTCAAAGAAAGATACCAGAGAAACATAATCATAGGATGTGGCCTTTCGTGGTGCAATAAAAACGGTCAGGTGCTTGAGGAAAAGGAATTTGGTAGGCAGCCCTGGTGTATTAACCACCTGCATGCACAACAAATATGTCATGTTCAGATTAATTAATTAATTAATTAATTATACACATGCAAGGTATATATGAAAAACAAGACTACTGTCATATGCATGCATGCATCGCTACTGTGCAGCGCATCGAGTCTTAAGAGCATATATATATATATATATATACCTCATCTTCCCATGAATGTAATGTAAGTGTCTCAAGATTTGGCATAGTGGACGGTAGCTCAGCACGAGCGTAACAGACGCCGTTCGAAAGAAACAGGGTGAAGTCCTTCATTCGCTGTGATGCTTCTCCAAGTGAGATTTTTGTCTCGAATGTAGCAAGGAAAATCCGGGAGAGATTTGGAGCTTTGCTCTCTATCACTTGCAGCCTCTCGCATGTAACGCTCAGGGAGCTGAGCTGCTGCAGCGTGCAAGGTAACTTCAGGAAAATTATCTCCGCGCAACCACAGAGCTCCAACTGCTCCAAAGCAAGGGAGTTGGAAACAAGGCACTCTAATTCATCCCCCGTGATACACACAGAATACAGACACAGACTTGTTAGCCTTCTCAAGGGGCCAAGTTCAACAGTGGGATGAAAGGTACAAGAGCCAAGTTGAAGATACCGAATTGAGTTTCTAACCCCATCAGATAAAAGCGAGCATGGTAAGTTGTGCTTTCCATCTAGCATAAGGGTCAGCTCTTCGATACCTGGTGTAACAGCAACCTGGAGCCAACTGTCTACATAAGGAGATGTAAAGTGCTCATTGAAATGAAGCTTCAATATCTTCAAGCCGATGCCTGAGTGGTTTCTCAGAATGCTGTCAACTATGCAGATGAAATTTCTCATTCTGCAGCAGATATTTCTGACTCCACGTCCCATAGGCCAAAGCTTGTAAAAATCCAAGGTGATATTGGGACGACATCTCCAGGAACGTAGAAAGGCATGAGAAAGGCAAGCAGCACGAGCAGCATCATGCATTGGCATTAGGGAATGTATATGACACCAGATGTCCTGCGTGCACAAGCATGGGATAAGATCTCAACATTAAAACCAAAAAGAATTTCAATCGGAGAACGAAAAACAGTAGAAGCACATGGTGCATTGAATGTAACAGTGGTAGGCAAACTGAGCAGAGCATTGCATAGAGTAGTTTTTCCCTAACAGTGCTACTAATGGCTTTCTGGACAAAAAAAAAAGAGAGAGAGAGTTACTAACGGCTAGCACCAATTAATTACTATGATATCTATTCTTACTTGCATTAGAGCAGCGTAATCAATGATATAGGTTTCTGTGCATTTGGGTCAACCAGGTTGCAATGATGATGTTTTATTGTGCAATAGCATGTTATAGCAAACAAACAGAAACTAATATGTAACTTCTGCATAGGGTATGAATAGTACACCTGAACATCTAAACAAACGGAAGGCCATGATGAAACAGAATCAACAAGTTTTGACAGTTGCAGTGTAAGATAGAAGCAAACCTTGCTAAATACGGTGAAAGATATAGCATGAATAGTGAAGCCAGTAGAGAGAAGTATAATTCTTTTGTAGACTGAATACGACAATCAATGCTCACAGGAACTTAGTTACAGCACATCTCAGAGTCGCAACACTAAAGCATCATACTTATGTTATCAAGATCGATCATTTTTCATATTCTTCTCAAATGAGCAAGTTTGACATTTCCTGCTCAAACTGATATTCTAATCGTAAGTGCTTGGCATGGCTCCCAATCGCTTATACCAAGGATCACATGTTACAGTTCTTGGGCTTAAAAGAAAAATGGAATTCAATGATGCCTGCCATAGTGCCACGCCTTATGGGCAATGACCAACATAAAAAAGCAACATATTATTAGGCTCTACCTTCTAAGGAAGCAAGAAACAGCCTTGAATTTCATGGTAAGTGCATCAACCATCAATACACAGGCAACTGACAATAATTTGATATTCTCACTCTTAAAGATATGTTCAATATGTATGTTATGGACTTGGGGGTGGTGGCGACGGCAGCGAGGTGCTGCCGGCGCAAGAGAAGAAGGGAAGTACTAAGATAAAATCTTTATTGCTTAACTCTGAAACTGTGGCCGTCTCACCCCCTTAAGAGGCCTATCGCAGCTTACAAGATAAGGATACTAACAACCTCCTAACAACTCTGCTAACACTTCAACTAACTAAATCAAATCCATCAGGGTCGGTTTAGCCTCACCCTGATGCATGAACATGCCGGCGCCTACCATAGGTCAGGCCAAACCTGACAATATATTTATGGGAAGAAGACGAAAAATGCAATCTTAATATGTTTAAGAACAAGCGCTATATGACTGTAATATCACGAAGTGGACAAGTGAGAAAATAAGGGAATGTGTATTATCCCTTATTTTATGACTCACTATCAGCAGATATGCAGATATGCTGATGCTCTGGATGGCAGGACAAGTGAGAAAATAAGGGAATGTGTATTATCCAAGAAGTTGAGAAAATTTGAGGTAATTTACCCTCCGTAGATAATAAAATGGACTGCGTATCTATAACATAGATGGGACAGCGATATTACAAGCCATTGCATAGATAAGTTAGAACAGAGCAAAGCTACTAATTCACTAGGGATGTAGGACCATGACCGATTGCAGCACTAAAAGATCTTTTCTCTGTTTATAGAAAATCTATATTTAGCAAGCAAGCATAGTACTATGGATTAGTATGGTTAGAGCAGTCACGGTAAAATTAAGCTTGCAATCTAAGCCTCCATCAGAATTGAATTCTATGCTGCCGTACCTCGGGGAGGTGTGGGATTGAACATGTCAATGTTTCGCCATGTCGGCAATCATCATCTCCAACTCGTTGCAAGGGCGAGTTATTTCTTGTATCAACTGGAGCAATCGATCCGTCTGCAACCCAACAAGCATGGTTATGATAGAGAAAGTTGATATTACGCCACTCGAACCAGGCAACCAGCTCGTCCGGACCTTTTAGGATCTAAACCTAAACATCTGTACAAAAATCGCACAAAGTCGAAGGGTTTTGTGACTATACCAACTGGAAGCTGTGGTTTCTTCAAGTCCTCCTCAGTCAAGAGGCTGTCTTCGTCAATTAGTTCGGTGTCATCATCAATTTGAATCTTTGGAAGAGCCTTTGTGGCTTTCTTAAGGGGGAAGGAAGAACCCATGCTCCAAGAGGCTTTCTTTGCCTTAATCTGCAAGTGATTCAAGTTAGCACAAGAAAAGAGCCTGTACAGCAGCATTAACACAATGTGACACTAGACACTCACAGTAACAGATTGCACACTATCTTGGGAAGTTGCAGCAGAAGCTTGCACTTCAACAAAACCTCCCATCAGTAGATTGCGCTCGATATAGTTGTTTGGCTAATGCAGAAAAAATTAGAAAATGAGGGTACTCAACATTACAAAATAAAATCTATGAGCAAAACCAATTAAAATAAATTACCTTCTGGTCAGAGGAAGGTGTGAAGCTCTGCACCAGTACTACTCCCCCAGCCTTCAGCACCCGGCAAATTTCAGCTATCAATTGATCCCCCAAGCTTTCCACTTTTTTAATGACAGAGAGAACAGCACCAACTGATGCATCATCAAAAGGCAACTTCCCAGCCGATGCATCCGTTTCTGCAGCCATACGCGAACTCAGAGCTTTCATCGCGTAGCAGGAAAAGGGGCAAGATGCTCACCGAGCGACGAGCACTGCGTGATGACCACGACCTCCTCCTGCGAGACCTCGGCGGCGGCGGCCAGATCCCCCACCGCGCGAAGCGGCAACGCCAGCTCGTCCGTCACCGCGAGCGCAGCCGCCATGGATTCGGATTCAGGCACCACCTGCAACCGCAAGCGAAAAAACCGACGAGGAAAGAGGACCGCTTTGAGAGAGCGATCGAGGAGACCAACAGGGAGGGAGGAGGAGCAGAGCAAGCAGCCGGATCGAAGAACCAATTGGGGATTAAAGCCGCAAACGATTTCGAGGAGAAAATTGATATGGATCGGTAGGGGTGTAAACGGGTCGGGTTCGGGCGTGTAGTAGGTCATCCCGTACCCTACCCTATTATTTTTTCTCCGGGTACGGGTACGGGCACGGGTAGTAAAAATCGGGTAGGGTACGGGTAATGGGTAGCATTTTCTACGAACGGGTAGAAATCGGGTTACGGGTAGTGTGCGGACGGGTATAATACAGACAACGGGTACTTCATCGGGTAGTGCACGAAATACCTAGGATCAAAACATACGATAAAAACAATCCAACCATCACACTAGTACATCACATAATACAATAAATAATGATGTATAGTCTAACAAACATACATAGTCCAATTACTCCTCAACAAGAACAAGAACAAAAAAAACAATGATATGCAAGCATTGTGTAGGTATCCAATCAAAGGCATTAAAGAAGGTATAGGCAGGAATTACTAAGTACGTATTTCCACAACTCAATTAGTATATGCATGCCGAACAAAATAGTTAGCCCAGTCTATCTTGTTGAAATAGTTAGCAGCCTATAATTTTTTTAAACTCTTTGACTATGTAGGCTCCAGTTGAGTCAAACAAAACTGAAAAATGATATTCCTTTAGCGAGAATGATTTCAATGAAATGTTCACTTGTTTGACAACAAAAGACCAGTATTCACACCGAAACACTGAAGTAGCTGGTACTTATTGACGGGATAACCCATTGCCTGCCAAATTATTTCCTATGCCTATATCTCTTACCCATTAACGAAACCACAAGATCAATGACTACCTTCATATCCAATATTTTACTTCTTTGCAGCCGTCCTCATTCGGTCATTTCCAATCCGCTCAACCAACTAAATCTCAATAAATAATTATATAGGTTTTGTCATTTTGGAACTCATGAACTGAGCTAAACGGGCTCCCATTTTGTTGGACAAGAAAAATTCAACAACTTCACGTATCCATGCAATGTTCTGGAGGTAAATCTGAACTGCAATTGGCAATAAGAACCATCGAGTTGGAATTTCATAGACAAGATTTGGCACAGGATTAGCATTTAATTCTTACAGGGGAGATCATAAGCTTCAGAGTTCATTTAACAGTAAAGCAAGACATGGAACATGCTAAATGAACAGGAAAGCAGACACATTACCCGCTAGCTCTCCTTCTCCACTGACGAAGGCCTTGCCGGCGACCTGAACGGTGAGGACGAGCGGGATGTCTCACTAGAGAGTGGAGACCTTCTTGGCTTCCTGCTGTGATCAAATCAGAGGCACACAACGAAGGGTGAATTGCAAGATGCAGATGAAGGGTGAAGCCCTGAAGCCTCGTCGTACCTGCTTGTCTGCCTTCGCAGGCGAAGTGAAGAACATGCAGCACGGCGAGGCCGGCGAAATGACTCTGCAGCTGGCCCTGGCGAAGGGAAGAACGCAGTGGTCGGTGGATCCCGTGCACGCCGGCTTCGAGGAAGGAAAGGACGCGACAGAGCCGCTGGCGCTAACCTTGCACTCTCGGGGCGCTGGGGGCACGCCGCGCGGGCAGGCGGACGGCGGCTGGGGACGGCCGCGTGAGGCGTGAGTAGGCGGCGGCTGGCTGGGAGCCTTGGAGGGGAGGGGATGAGGGGATGGGAGCCTGGCGGCGGCGGCTGGGGCACTAGTTCTGGCTGCAGAGGGATTGAGGGGACGAGGGTTTGAGGAATGAGGGGATGTGGGTGGGCCGGTGCAGCCACATCCCACATGGGCTTTGTGGTTGACTGGTTGTGGGCTGGACAGGCTGGTGGTATGGTTATATTCGGGTACCCGACTGTGAGAATTATTCGGGTACCCGAATCCGATCCGTATCCGTCGGGTATTGCCGATCCCGTACCCTACCTGAACCCGAACCAAACATACCCGGGTACTACCCGTACCCGGCGGGTAGTGTAAAATGGTTTTCCATTAGGGTAATTTTGCATCCGGGTACGGGTACGGGTCGGGTATTACCCGACCCATTTACACCCCTATGGATCGGATATGGTCCGATAGTACGGATTGGATACGAATTGGATATGGATTACTCGAATACAGATATGCAAACGATTACTCGAATACGTATTGAATATGGATATGGATAGTTAAAAATCGGGTATAGATACAGATACGGCTAACGGGTATCTATAATAGGTACCGATAGTATACAGCTGGGTATAATACGGATATTAGGTAATTTCTTAGTCCAACCAAAGCATATACCCACACAAATAATCCAAAATATACGGTCGTCAAAGAGCATAAAACATATAACATAGCACTAACACATGACAATTGACAAGTCCCATACAACATAGGACATCTTCATATAGCAGTCTATACAATATATATAGACTCATATATATGATTTTTTTTAATGATTTTTTTAGTAATATATATAGTCCCATACAATATATGATTTTTTTTAATCAACCACATGGATGCTGTTTTTACAGTTCAGTTCAGTTCATCCCTGTTAGGTTATCTTTTTACACACTATGCTTTGACAAGATATAGGCTGGCAAGCTTGTTACCTCTTTTTTATTTCCATTTTCCATAGTGCAATATCTGTTTTTACTTGGTGTATGATTTGCGAACAAAGAAAGTATATCCTTGATTTGCAAAGCTGGTGTTGTGTTCTGCTGTTTTCGTTCATGTTGCTTTACTCTTTTCTGTCACCTTGTTTCATGGCATATCCTTGAATTTCTCTAAAGGAGGTCTGTGTTTACTATGGGCAGAGGTACATTGTTTTTGTTGGATTATTTGGGCCAAGCCCATTTGATTGAGACAATAAATCCTAAAAAATCTCAAAGGCCCACCTCATGAGGAGCATGTGCACTAGCAATAGTACCACATTGCTAGCCTAAAGTGGTGAGCACTAGTTTAAATAGTGGAGTGTGCTACACCATGGTAGAACCATGTGGAGAAAGGGAGAAAGAATACACACGCGCGCGCTCGCCTCGCCTCGCCTCGCCGGGGCGTGCGGCACCTGCGTGAATGGTCCGCCGAATTCCGGTCCAGGGCTTTGCGTAGGCGCAGCCTTCTTTTGCAGATTACTCTTTTGCTACTCGGAATCGCGGTTGTAGTATGAGATAAGGACACCGTAACAGATCCCGTAATGGACTCCGATCGTGGCACGTCCTCGAGTCGTGTTTGGTTACAGACTGTTACCAGGGCTCCTTTATATACTGCGTCGCCGTCATCTGGGAGAGATAGAGTTTTCTGCGCCCTAGCGTTTTGCCAGTTTCCCTCGCTGCGCCGCCATCAGTTCGCTGCCGTCAGACGGCGTGCACCAAATAACGGAAAGCGAGTCTCGAAACCGTCGCCTCGCGTTCTTGCACCGGAGAGGGACGAATCAGGTTTTGGGAAGCGCTGGCGCGATCGCTTCACGCCACCGTCACGGCTCGTCTTCCTCGACGTTCAGAGCGGCCGCTAGGCATCGCGCTCATTGCGCGCTCGCCCCTCGACATCAGACGCGCTACAACGCGTCATCGCTCCATTCGCATTACCTAACAAGATGCGTTACAATGTCTCTACTGTTTATTTTCAACCTGTTAATTGTGAGCACATTAGATGGATATATGTGTAGTCTTCTAGCATATGCATCTATGGTATGCTCCTGTTATTCGTTACCGATCGTCATTCACATGTTGTTCATGATTTACCTTTGGATTAAATTAAACCTAAATGTGCCTTTATTTCTAACAGTTTTAACTGAAAAAGATATATGTGAACGTCAAGAAGAAGATATAAGCAAGGTATCTACAGTACTATCAATTCGAAGGGAAGAGGCATGTGTCCTTCATCACTACAAATGGTCAGTTTGTTATCTCAGTCCTTCGGTAAATATCCTTTTTTTAAAGGCAGTGCCCTCTTACAAACATCTGAAATTATATTGTATTCTGTAGTACACAGGCCACACAAATGCCCTCTTTATGCACCTTTCACACAGAGCATCGTACAGTTGTATTTCATTTTTTTTTTTACGTTCTACCATTTTTCAAGTTGCTTGCAACAAGCTTCCCACTTGGTTAGGTCTTGAAAATGCCTCATTGAAGTTCTAGATAAGAGCCTGTGAATGTTCCCTCAAAATATTGTCCCAGGAATGAGTATATGATATACCATGTGCTAATTGTATCTGTGGCTTTTCAATTTTCCATACAGCTTGCATCTAAACACGG
Organism: Rhipidocladum racemiflorum; assembly: GCA_036346355.1. Lineage (NCBI taxonomy): Eukaryota > Viridiplantae > Streptophyta > Magnoliopsida > Poales > Poaceae > Rhipidocladum > Rhipidocladum racemiflorum. Next base: position 88,490,163 of record CM070579.1, on the reverse strand, counting down.
GCATCAAAATTTAAAAATGCTGCCATTGCAATGTGCATTCCATTACTTGATTTTATCAATTTTCCCTGTTCTTTGACTCATGAGCTTTACAAAAGGAAATGCACACACTTTTTTGTGTACTGGCAATTTACAAAGTTCCATCATAGAAAACTGATCTATAAGCAATACAGTATAGCATTTTCTTATTGTTTGACGGTTGGATTAAGTTGAATTGGATCTCTTGGAATTTGGAAATAACATTATAGATTTATATTTGTTCTCTGTTAATCTGTTTTAGTTGTGTATACAGGAAAATCAGCAAACTGAATGATGAATGGTTTGCAGATGAAGAAAAAGTCCGTGATATTGTTGGCTTACTTTTGAATGGATTTGATTATTCTAACTCTAAGAAGGTAAACATTATTTATTCAAATATTGGTATGTTGTTGCTTCATCATGCCAGCTGTGGGTCCTATCTGATTGATCCTTTCGCTCTGGCTATATGCATACCATTTCTTGATCTCTGACAGTTGTTTTGGTTGCAGCTAACTTGTAGAATAAGTTTTGAAGGGTATTCTTCTGATTTGATGGGTACTGCTGGTTGTGCTCATTTTTATTGCCATGAATGTTGGGAAGGTACCTGTCGGCGTACTAGCCAACAGGCACCTCCGAGATGGGTGCTTATGAGGTTCTGACGGGGGGCTTTCGGGGCAATCGCCTGAGAATGGAAGACGGAGGCGACCGGAGTACCAAGAGGCTCAGGCCAACGGGGGACGCCGGGAGTTTTTACCCAGGTTCAGGCCCTCCGAAGAGTAATAGCCCTAGTCCTGCTTTCCTTGGTATTGCTTGTGTTCTTGCTTGGAGAAACGAAAACCTACCGCCAAAGGATCGAACCCCTCTCCCATGCACCCCGGCTCCCTTTTATACTCGGGCTGACGGGGGCGCATGGGAGGCTTACACTGCAAGCCATAATCATTACACTGGCATGGGCTCATTTAATGCGCACGTCACTGTTCTTACATCTCATTAATGACTGTCGCAGCCGTCACAATCCCGCCTCGGGCCCCATGCCCACCAACGCCGCCCATTCCGCCATGGGGTGAGGTGCGGTCATGACGCCTCCCGTAATCAATGCGCACCTGGGGAAGGCGCGCCGCCATACTGCAGTCTTCACGCTTTGCATTTAATGCGCACTATACGCATTAAATGTCCTTGACCCGGGCGTGGCCGGGGATGAGCGCTGAGGAGCGGCGTGACGCTTACGTGTCCTCTGGCGACCACCTTGCTTTGGCGCTCGGTGGTGCGACGATTGCCACATCGCCCACCGGGCGACCACCTTCTTGGCGCCCGGTGGTGCGGCTGACGCCACTGCCCACTGGCGACCACCTGGCCGGGCTCCCGGTGGTGCGGCTTTGATCGCCACACTCGCCCACCGGGCGACCACCTTATCGGGCGCCAGTGGTGCGGCTGTCGCCACTGCCCACTGGCGACCACCTGGTGGCGCCCAGTGGTCTGATCGCCACTGCCCATCGGGCGACCACCTCGCCGGGCCGGGGGTCTACTGCTCGCCGTGGCGGTGGGCCCGGACGTGCCCTGCCCGCCTGGCGACCGTATTTATTCATTGCGGGGGAGTGGGCACCCTGGCGTAAAATACGTCGACAGTAGCCCCCGGGCCCACCCAGGAGCGCTTTTTGGTCTTCCACCCCCTTTTTTAAACGTCCTGAGTGGGACCATAAAAAGCCCACACGCCCCGCAGCCTTCAAGAGGTTTTTTGTCTCCTCCGGTTTCCAAGGCGGTTTGTGCAGTTATTCGCTTCCAAACCGTCAAATGCGGCCCTCGGGGTGCGCCCTCTTTATGGGGCTCTTGAACTTCCTTTGCTCGAACCGTCGCGCCCTTTCGGTTTTCCCGCCGAGCCTTCCTTTGTTGCCCTATAAGAGGCTGACCGAGCGGGAGCGGTTCTTCCACCCCCCGATTGCTTCTCCCTGTTTCTTCTTCGACGCGTTTCCAACACTCGACTGTGCTTGATGGCTCCGGTCCTCCCTTCCTCGTCCGTTGAGGAGGAGCTTGCTTCCAGTCTCTCCCGGAACATTACTGCGGGTGCCCTCCGCGTCCGCCCGGGGACTGTCGAGCCCCATTGCCGGCGCGGGGAGGTGATCTTCTTTGGATGGCAGCTTCTCGCCGGCCTGCTGCCGCCAGTTTCTGATTTTTATCTCTCTGTTCTTAATTTTTACGCCATTCACCACATCCACCTTCCTCCCAATTCCGTCATCCTTCTTTCTGCCTTCGCTCACTTCTGCGAGATGTTCGTAGGAGTGCTTCCTAACCTCCTTCTGTTCCGTTTCTTCTACACTCTTCGTCATGGCGCAACTCGCCCGCCATCGAAGTTGCCACCGCGGCCGAGACGGGCAGATCGCGCTACATTCCACTGGATTGCCGATCCAGCTGGAGGAATTGGCGCGAAGAATGGCTGTACGTTGAGGACGACAGCGGCATTGAGGTGCTGGACCTCCCGTCGGGCCCTGCGATCAGCAACCCCGACTGGGGGGCCCAAGTGACTGAGACGCCGGAACTCCTGGTAATGCTAGCCCGCGTCGACCATCTCATGGACGGCGGACTGACGGGGTTTATGGTTATCCTGACTTCATCTCCGGAGGTTGTGCCCTCTGCGTCGCCGTGTTAAGTAGGCTTGGCGATACATGGAGTCGAGGATGATGGGACCGGAGCATTACCGAGGTGACCATCCCCTTCCTTCCTTTCCTTCTCTCCCCTTTTTTTTGCTTAACTGGATTTGGTCCTGACCGCGTTCCTGCTTCCCGGGGGTTTCTTTTCCCTTTGGTCTTTGCCCGGTAGCGGGAACTTGGCTTGGCAGCAGGATAGGCAGTGGATGGCGCATGGCCCAGGTTTCCTTGGTCCCGTCCCCGTTCGGAGGGAGCGGTCCCGTATCTTAGGTTGTCACGCCGGATCGCCGGCGATAATCCAGCGCCATGCCGTCGATGGGCGCCATGGGCACACGATGTAATCTGGCCGGGCGCCCACGACAATTGAGACCCTCACTTTGACGAAGTCGAGGCGTAGGCGCCCGGACGATGACGATGGCACCGGCGGGCCTTCCCAGAGGCCTCGCCTCCTAGGACCGGCCGGGGCGGGATCTTCCACGGCGGCCGGGGGGTCTTCTTTGGTCGCGACGATGGGTTCCGCAATGGCGGCGGGAGGTTCATCGACCGGCAGGACCTCATCCTCTCGCTCCTGCTGTGGTGGCGACAGAGGACCTTCCGGCGCCGACTCTTCCTCCGCCTCCGCCACTGCCGCTAGCAGCGGCGGTTCTTCCTCCGACTCCGATGGTGGGGCAACGGCCACCACCTCCGGCTCCTCCTCCTCCGCCGCCAGCAGCGGCGGTTCTTCCTCCACCGCCGGCTCCGGTCCGCAGGCTGCCAGGGCCGGTTCTTGCTCCGAGTGTGCCCCGATTCCCGAGGCCATCACCTAGGTACTCATCTGGAAACGCACATGCGATACAAAAGTTAGTCTCTTCAGGCAGTGTCTTACCCTCGTTCTTTTCCTACCCCCAGGACTTTCACTTCGGATGCTCCCGTCGCTCAAGCAGGGGGTGACCAGGGCGCTGCGGTCACGGAGGTTGTGTCGGCTGGAGTCGTCGAGCCCCTGGCCGAGCAAGGGGAGGGAGGCGACCCCCAAGCGGTCGACGCTGCAGTCGTCGTTCAGGGCCTAGGCCCGCTCGGCCCCGTGCCCACCCTAGAGCCCCCCACCGCCTCCGTCCCTTCAGCCGACGCAGACGCTCTGCTGGCGGCTCTCGGCGAGCTCTACTCCAATGCGAGCAGCCGTCTGGCGACAAGCGAGGAGCGGCCGCAGAGGCAGTAGCCGAGTCAACCGCCTCGCAAGGAGGTGGAGGACTTGCGCGAGCGGGGACAGGCCGAGCTGGAATTGCGCGGGAGCGAGAGCAGCCGAGCAAAGCGCCCGCTGCCGACGAGCTCTCCGCGAGTTGGAGGCGGAGAGGGTGGATCGGGCCGGTCGGAGGAGGACACCTTGGGGATGCTGCGGCATGCCTTCAACCGGACGGTGGCTACCTCGCTCATTGGCTGGAGCGGCTGCCCGCGGAGGAAAGGCCGCAGATTACGCTCTGTCTCTGCCGAACCGCGGACTTCCTCACGCACCTGCCGGCCGCCCTCACCGCGCGATCCGTCCAAGAGGGGCGCACAGTCGCGGCGGCCACGGCTGGCACGTCTTTGGCTGCTACGCCACCGTGGACGCTAACCGACCCTACGCCGCCGTCAGTGGCCGAGGGCGATCGGGCGCAGCGAGGAGCGGGTCCACGACGCCTCCGAGCAAGTTGCCGCACAGTTGGCGATGCAGAACCCCCAAGTGGAGGCGGCAGCAGAAGACGTGGCGATGCAGCTGGACGTTGCCCCGGTCGAAGAGGACGCGGCGGCTACGGTGGCGGCAGCGGAAGATGAGGAAGATCCCCCAGCTCCGCCAGTAGTGTAGTTTTTTTCTTTTTTGGCCTTTGTCTGCAAAACTTTAGACATTTATCATTTCGAATGGAGCAGAAGTGTAAGTTCCCTGCCAAGTTGCTTCAAAAATTCGCTTTCGCCGTAATCTTTTCCGGTTCTGCACGAACGAGCACATAATCGCTTAAAGACTTGCGCCGCGGGACCTCGGCCCTCAAACCCCTCGCCTTAGCAAAATTTGCCTCCCAGATAGCCTCTAAGGAACGAACACTTAGTGAGTCGTGACAGGACCTTGGGCTTTTGGCAATGGTGTTCAGGTCGCCGACCCCCACGGGGACACCCGGAGTGTCATGGCCGTCTTTGAGGGGTCGTCTTTGAACGGCCAGCCCAACCGCCCACTCCTGCACGCCGCTCTCACTTAGCGATTCCGCCTTTGCTACTGGGCTTTTGCAAGGCGGCAGGGCACTAGGGGCGAGTGTCCTGGCGCTGCCCAACAGTGGGCAAAAGACCGAAGGGAGGGTAGAAAGAACAAATATTTCGGATAAAGAAAGTGAATATTTAATTTTAAACATAAGGCCTCCCCCGACCCACGGCGGAGAGGAAGACATACTCCACGGTCGGGAACAGAGCCTAGGACTTACAACCGATCAAGGGTAGAACTTGCGCAGATTTTCTATATTCGGGAGTTCGCTAGCTCTTCGCCGTCTTCGATGGCTGATCGACCGCCGGGACGAGAGGCGAGACCACTTTGAAGGGTCCCTCCCAGGGGGGCAGTTTATGCGACCCGACATGCGATCGATTCTTTGCAAGACCAGTCACCCACCGCGGTGTTCTCTCATTGACCGGAGGCGTGGTACCGCTGAGACTTTGCTGGTACTTTGCGACGCAAAGCCGCTTCGATCCCGCGCCTCTTCCAAGAGGTTGATGTCGTCTCGGCGCAGCTCCCCTGGTCTTCTTCCATAAATGCGGTAATGCGGGTGACCCGATTCGGCTCAGAAGGAGAATACGACCTGCCAGACCAGGAAGAAAGGGGTTTCCCGTAGCCGGCTTAGGGGTGGTCCGAAGCGACCACAACACGGCCGGAGCTCTTCGATCCACCGGGCGCTACGCTTATGGAGTCGGTCAAACGCCCGGTCTTGAGTCCCTTCAAAGACTGCGTTGGTCTGCTCGACCGGCCGTTGCTCCTGGGATGGGCGGCCGAGGCGGCGCACCTTGGTGCCCATCTCTTCGCAGAAGTCCAAGAAGGCCGCTACCGTGAATCGCTGCGTCGCTGTCGATGATGATGCGGTTGGCGACCCCAAAGCGGGCGAAAATCCCTTGCATGAACTTGACTGCAGCTGCGGCGGTGATGGGTCTTACTGCCTCGGCTTCCACCCACTTGGTGAACTTGTCGATGGCGACGAACAGGTGGGTGTAGCCCCCTGTGGCCCGAGAACGGCTCAGATATCGACCCCACCGCGAAGGGCCAAGAGAGCGGGATGGTTTGCAGGGCTTGGGCTGGTTGGTGGATCTGCTTGGCGTGGAACTGGCACGCTTCACATCTCCTCACTAGCTCGCAAGCATCCTGGAGGGCGGTTGGCCAATAGAACCCTTGACGGAAAGCTTTTCCCGCCATCGTTCGTCCGGACACATGGCTCCCGCACACGCCTCCATGGACATCCGAGAGCAAACTGCTCCCCTCTTCCCGAGTGATGCACTTCAGAAGAATTCCGTTCTTACCCCGTGATGCAGTCCCCGCCCACCAGGGTATAGCACTTGGCCTTCCGTGCTACCTTCTCTGCTGACGCATCATCGTCGGGGCACACTTGATCCCGTAGGTAGGCCAGGATCGGATCCATCCATGTGCCTCCCTGGTCAAGTATAGCGACCACGAAGTGGTCTTCCGGCACTCACTTTGGCCGGGCGTTTCTCTGGAACCACTTTCCTCCGAGGCGAGGGTCGGGCATCACCATCGTCCCCACCGTAAACGGGCTGCAATGGACGGCCGCGGAGCCTTTCTTCAAAGACCCCGACCAGTGCAGGAGATCTGGTTGAGGCGAGCCGAGAGCTCGTCACGCGATGGTTGTCGCGCTGGGATGTGAGTATATCCTAATCCTTCAAGTGCGCTCTAATTTCCTCGACCTCGCCGATGCACGCCGCCATGATGGGGTCAGGACAGGAGAAATCCTTCCTTGCTTGGTTGACGACCAGTAGGGAATCGCCTTTTACTTGCAGGCGCCGGACGCCGATGGCTGCGGCGGCCCGGAGCCCAGCCAGCAGGCCCTCGTATTCGGCGACATTGTTGGTAGCCTTGAAGTCGAGGACGACCACGTACTTGAGGAGGTCCCCAGTCGGGGAGACCAGCAGGACCCCAGCCCCCGCGCCTTCCAGCCTGAATGAGCCGTCGAAGAAAAGCGTCCAGGGGGAGGGCGTGGGAGCTGCAGCCGGACTTCTCGGACTCCGGGGTCCACTCGGCACGAAGTCCGTCGGCCTTTGACTCTTTCTTTGCAGATGCGAGGAGCGAACTTGACCCCGAACTCCCCCAGCTCGACAGACCATTTTGCGATGCGGCCCTCTGCTTCTCGGTTGTGGAGGATTTCACGCAGGGGATATGAGGAGACCACCGTGATCTCCCTCCCTTGAAAATAGTGCCGCAACTTTCTCGATGCTACCACCACAGCATAGACCATCTTCTGAGCCTGAGGGTACCTTGTCTCTATGTCGTGGAGCATTTTGCTGATGTAGTAGACCGGCCGTTGGATGCCTTCCCGTTCTGCTACCAGCGCCGCGCTCACTACAGAGGGGCTAGCCGCCACATACAGCAGTAACGGCTCGCCTGGCTCAGGGGCGACCAGCACTGGGGGGGAAGAGAGGTACTTCTTCAGATCTTCAAATGCTTGCTGGGCTTCTGGGGTCCATTCAAATGAGTTGGTCTTCTTCAACAGTTTGAACAGCGGCAGACTTTTCTCCCCGAGCCGATATGAACCGCCCAGTGGAGGCTAGCCGGCCACCAAGCATTGCGATTGCTTGAGCCGGGTAGGCGGTTGCATCCGCCGATTGCTTCTATTTTCTCCGGGTTGACTTCGATTCCACTACCGAGACCAGAAACCGAGCAAATTTTCCTGATGAGACACCAAACACGCACTTTTCGGGATTCAACTTGAGGCGATAGTTTACGGCGAGAGAAGATCTCTTCAAGGTCCTGTACAAGCTCATCGGCCTTCTTTGTTTTTACGACCAGATCATCAACATACACTTCGAGGTTCCTCCCTATTTGGGGCCGAAACACAATGTGCATGGCCCGCTGATAGGTGGCACCAGCGTTTTTCAGCCCGAAAGGCATCTTGACGTAGCAATATACACCGAGGGGAGTCACAAAGGTGGTCTTCTCTTCATCTTCCTGCGCCATACTGATCTGGTGATAACCGGAGTAGGCGTCGAGGAAGCACAGAGCTCGCACCCCAGGAGTCGGCATTTACGATGTCTATCCGCTGCAAGGGGTACGGTCCTTGGGGCAGGCTTTGTTGAGGTCGGTGATGTCGATGCACATTCGCCACTTTCCGTTGGACTTCTTTACAAGCACGGGGTTGGCCAGCCTCTCCGGGTAGGTGGCCTCCCGCACAATCTTGGCAGACTAAAGTTTTTCCACCTCGTCCGAATGGCGTCTGGCGCTCTGGCGCTGCCGCCGGATCTTCTCGCGGCAAGGTGCGCTCCAGGAGCGTTGCCAATCGGTGCTCGATCACCCCTCTGGGACCCGATCATTCGATGGTTCCCAGGCGAACACATCCAGGTTAGACCGGAGGAAGGTGACGAGCGCGTCTTCCTATTTGGCGCTGAGGTCGGTGCCTATCTTGACGACCTTGCCCGAGCCTTCCTCGCCCACGGGGACCGCCTTTGCCTCGCCCAGGGGCCTGGGCGGAGCGCGGGTCTTGGCCGAGGGGGTGCCAGGGTTGTCATCCTTGTCGCGCACCGAGCAGGTGGTGCCGGCCAGATCCTGCAGCTGCTTGCTGAGTCACAGGGCTTCCAGTCTATCCACATTCACCGTAATGGGACCCCCAGGCCCTGGGATTTTCACCAGCATGTAGGCGTAATGGGCCACTGCCATGAACTTGACCAGGGCCGGGCGGCCGAGCAAGGCATTGTAGGGGAGGTCAAAATCAGCGACCTCGAAATCTACCAGCTCCGTTCGGAAGTTCTCCGAACTTCCGAACGTTACCGGCAATCGGACTTGTCCCAGGGGTAAGAGGCCCACCCCGGGGGCCACTCCGTAAAAGAGCGGGGCCGACGCAGCCTCAGACGGGATTTGGAGCGCCTGCACGCCCGATAGACAAAGGTTGATGGCACCGCCTCCATCAACCAGGACCCGCCAACCGCGTGCGGACCGTGGGAGACACCACGATCGGGAGATGGCCAGGGCGGAGGTGTTCTCTGGGTGGTCGGCCATTGAAAGTGATCGGCCGCCGACCACTTCACGCCGCCCGCCCAGAGGATGACGTGGTGGCACACACCGCCTCGAATCCCGCTTGTATCGCGAGTTCGAGGAGTAGGTGGCGAGCCACCGTGTATGAACGCCACCGCACGCTCACTTTCTTTGGAAGGCTAAGCGGAGCCGCATCTTCGCTGTCTTCGTCTTCGTGATCTTTCTCGCGCGCTTCTTGAGCCGCTGTCGACCGATTTGGACACAACTTGGCGATCCTCCAAGTCGTGTCCACTCGCTCGATGGATGGGGCAATAGGGCTTGCCGCCATCGCTTTCCGCGGCGAAGCGGCGGCGGTCCTGCGGTCGCCGCACCTATCCCGGCCCGTCCGTCGGTCTCGATCATCGTGGACGGGATTTGGGTTCCGCTCGGCGACCAGACCTCCTAGCGGCCGCCTCTCTCGCTTTTTCTTTTTCTTCTTGCGGTCGGAGGACTTCGAGGTGCCAAGATCGCCCAGTCGAGAAGGTCTCGTCGCGCACTTCCGAGCTTCGGCCGCCCTGGCGCACTTGTGCGCCAGGGAGAACAACTCAGACGTGGTTGAGATGACGCGCGTAGCCATCTTTTCCCGCATCTTCTGGTCTCGGACCCCCCTCTGGAAGGCAATAATCACCGACTGCTCAGAGATCCGGGGGATGGTGTTGCGGCAGTGGCTGAACTGCCGGATGAACTCTCTCAGGGACTCCCCCTCTGCCTGCTCCAGAGCGTGGAGGTCGTCCTCCACGCCTGGTTGAGCGTAGGAGCCCTGAAAGTTGGCGACAAAAATGTCGCACAGCTCCTCCCACGAGCGCACGAAGCCTCGCGGGAGGTTAAGTAGCCAAGACCGGGCAGAGCCCGTCAGTGACATCGGGAGGTAGTTGGCCATGACCTTTTCGGACCCTCCCGCCGCACGTACCACCGTGGTGTAGATTTGTAGGAACTCCTCCGGGTTGGTGGTACCGTCATACTTGTCGATGGAGGCGGGGCGGAATCTCTCCGGCCATGTAGCTTGCCGAAGGCGGAGAGAGAACGCCTGGCATCCAACGTTGTAGGGGGAGCAGCGTCGTTCGCCAGCCCCTCGATCCTGAGGAGAGGATGAGGAGTGCGACCCTGCGCTCTCCCCAGAGTCCGAGGGAGGAGCCCCCTGCCTTGTGCCCCCGCGACGTTCGCGGAGGACATGACGCAGGTCACCGCCGCGCTGACGCCGCCTCTCGTCAAGGCGCGATCGAAGGTCTTCGCGGTTCCCCCTTGATTCGGGGGGACTGCGGGAAGAAGCGAAGTCACGTGCCTATCCCCTCGTTACTGAGGGGGCTGCAACCAGAACTCTCTTCCCCTTGTCCCGACCCTTGATACCGGGGGGGTCATCGTGTGGCGGCTGGAACCTGGCACGTCAGGCGCGTGCTCCTCGCCGCCACGCCGGAAGCTACCGAAGTCGCCGCTTCAACTTGTCACAGCGACATCCACCAGGTGGACAATATCCCGCAGCCACGGAGTGGCTGGGGTGTTTCCCCCCAGTGCTACTGGGGGATGATCGAGAAGAAGCCGAGCCGCATGAAGGCTTCGTGCGGGAGTGTCATCCCCCAGCGCCAAACGCCGCTGGACAGGCTGACCCCTAGGCACGGGAGTCACGCGCGCCTCCCCTGCGGCGGAGGGACCCGGGACAGCCGGCTCCCTCCCCGAATGCCTGGACCGGCTACGGACGCCGCTTTCTTCGGGCGGACCGCTACGCTTGGAGTGCGAATCCGCCATGAAGACAAACGCCCGTACTTCTGCTGAGCCTCCCACCTGAAACGGAAGAAAGGGGGCGATCTAACCACCAATAGCCCCTACTGCGCGCCACTGCTTACAGATTAGCCAACAGCACCTCCGAGATGGGTGCTTATGAGGTTCGACGGGGCTTTCGGGGCAATCGCTCGAGAATGGAAGACGGAGGCGGCCGGAGTACCAAGAGGCTCGTGCCAACTGGGACGCCGGAGTTTTTACCTGTGTTCAGCCCTCCGAAGAGTAATAGCCCTAGTCCTGCTTTCCTTGGTATTGCTTGTGTTCTTGCTTGGAGAAATGAAAACCTACCGCCAAAGGATCGAACCCCTCTCCCATGCACCCCGGCTCCCTTTTATACTCGGGCTGACGGGGGCGCATGGGAGGCTTACATCGCAAGCCATAATCATTACACCGCATGGGCTCATTTAATGCGCACGCCATCGTTCTTACATCTCATTAATGATCGCCGCAGCCGTCACAATCTCGCCGCCCCACGCCCACCAACGCCGCCCGTTCCGCCATGGGGTGAGGTGCGGTCATGACGCCTCCTGTAATTAATGCGCACCTGGGGAAGGCGCGCCGCCATACTGTAGCCTTCACGCTTTGCATTTAATGCGCACTATACGCATTAGATGTCCTGGACCCGGGCGTGGCCGGGGATGAGCGCCTGGGGAGTGGCCTGTACGCCACGCGTCCTCCGGGCGACCACCTTGCTGGGCGCCCAGTGGTGCGGCTCGATTGCCACTCGCCCATCGCTGGCGACCACCTATCGGGCGCCAGCGGTGGTGCGGCTCGATCGCCACATCCCTTTGGCGACCACTGGTGCTCCCGGTGGTGCGGCTCGACGCCACACATCGCTGGCGACCACTGGCTGGCGCCCGATGGTGCGCTCGTCGCCACATCATGGCGACCACCTGGCTGGGCGCCCAGTGGTGCGGCCTGATCGCCACCTGTCCACTGGGCGACCACCTCGCCGGGCCGGGGGTCTACTGCTCGCCGTGGCGGTGGGCCCGGACGTGCCCTGCCCGCCTGGCGACCGTATTTATTCATTGCGGGGGAGTGGGCACCCTGGCGTAAAATACGCCGACAGTACCCCCCCCCCTCTTCTCACTTGCTTCATTTTGCAAATTTCCCTTCTACACTTGCATGGTCCCACTATCAGTGCTTATGTATGGTCACTCACATCTCTGTCTTTTTCTTTGCTTATTTGAGCATAACATACATGTTACAAAATGGTTTCATCTGTCATGTACTTGGTGGTTTTGGCAAGCATGCGCATGTATGTGCATAGCATACATGTTTCAAAATGATTTCATGTTTCGCCTTGGCTATCCCAAACTTGTTTTGTGTTTCATTGATTTTTAGGATAATGAGTTTGTGATATAGATCTTTCAGGTGCATTGTTACATGTTAATCTTGCTTATGCTGGCAACCATGATAATATAACTGTTCCATTCTTCTTTGCCGTTCTCTTTCTTCCTTCTTAAAATAAAAATAAACTTCTGATGAAATAAATTAAATTGTGTAGGCTATATTAGTGCTGCAATAAGTGATGGTCCAGGATGTTTGTCATTGAGATGCCCTAATCCATCATGTAGTGCTATGGTTCTTGAAGGGTTGATTAATAAATTAGCTAAAGATGATGATAAAGAAAAATATGCACGATTTGTCTTGCGTGCATATGTGGAAGATAGCAAGAAGGTAATTTGTTTGAACAAGCTGACTAATTTCACCGCCCTACATATATTTGGACCTGGTTTGTTCTTGTTTATATTGGTAACAATATTGAAAATTCTGAAAATATGTTCTTTGCTGTTATTCTTTTATATAACCTTAGTCATTTCCTGCAGACTAAATGGTGTCCAGCTCCCGACTGTACATGTGCAGTGGAATTTCTCAGTGACAGGAACTACGATGTATCTGTCCCCTATCTCTGTTTCTTTTTGCTTTGGTTTTCGATTCGGATCCGAAAGGTGCGAAATAAATCGCACCGGCGACGCCGATCTGGAAAGGTGCGAACGAAATCATTAACTAGGGTTATTCAAGGATTAAATAAGGTTCATCAATGTCAAAGGGGCTAAGTGCAAATCTAGATATAGCTAGGTTGCATATCATTCTAAACTATCGATTTTCAGTATTTTAATATACAAGTAAAATAATGCAGTGGAAAATAAAAATATTAATACATTATAAACATTTGGGTTCAACAAGTTCAAAGACGTGCGGCTTGCCTTGCTGCGAGGCAGGGTCGCTTAGGTCGTGGTCTACGTAGTCGAACTCGGCTCTTGTCGGATTCGGCTCCGGGTATTGTGCGAATGTCGAATCTAGTGTGAAGAAACAAAAACAAACAAACAAATAAAAGAAAAGAGAAAAACAAGAAAGAGGAAAAACAGGAAAAGACGAGAGAGAAGGGTCGGAGGGCATTTTGGGTGTTTTTGGAGTTTTAGGAACTTGAAAAGGTGAAACGAAGGCCATATTTGGACTCAGTGGCTCGAGACGGTCGACATAGTGTATTTTGGGGGTTTTAGAATTTTTCGGGATTATTTAAATCCGAAAAAGAAAATAGAAAAAGGAAAATTGGTTCAATAGTGTCGGGCCGCGTTTCGACGCAAAAGGCCAGGGGTGATTTAAGCTCTGATTAATTTCCAGGTATGATTTACGTGCAGCGAAAACAACAAAGGCGGGTGTTGCCTTAGGCTGAACCCAACGATGGCCTGGAAAACCAAGCCTGTATGAGCCCTGAACAGTGCGTCCTGCATTCGATTTGGGCCTTCATATTGAGTGGATTTCCAACCATGGCCTGAATTCCCTGCCTGTATATCAACCATCACACAAGTCTCTCCTTTACACATAACACACATGAGGACGGCCTCTCTATATAGAGATGAACCCCTTCGGTCTCTTGGATAGAGGCGCACATAGCACGCCCCCTTGGGATGGTTACAGGCTTGAATAGGCCTCTAAATATCCAAACAGGTCGTTTTAGAGGCCGTCGTTGGAGAGAGTCTTAGCTGCTATATATGGTCTAAATTAAGTTTGGAGAAAATTTGTTAGTCTGTATCCCCAGGTTTAATGTGGTCAATGCTCCAGGTTCAGGTTTCAAATATTTCTCTGCATTCTTTTTGTCCTCCTTGCATTTGGTCGCAATGGCTTCAAGGTAAGAGCCTTGAAATTAACCTCGAATTAAGTTAGCATAAAACTCCAAATTACTTGGAGAGAGCAACAGATCAATCGATATATTGTGATGTACTCACAATAGATCGAGATAGGGATGCCAGATTACCGGGGGCCCAAAAAATAACTCATGGGAGTTGGATGCTCCATGATCCTGGACCATGCTAGCTCATGGTTTTGCATTCAGTTTAACTAGATGGCTCTCCATGCTTCCTAGAGTAGCTAATATCACCCCTATTATATGGGTAAGGATTGGAACCCAACCATGCCCCCCACGTGTTCACCTCCTTTTTTGCGCAAAAGCCCCTCCGATTCTTCGAAATTACGTCTAGGTCCTCGCGCGATTTGGTGTGAGAGGAAGATATTTTCCTCGGTTGGCGTTTAGGTCCCTGGTTTGCCGTTTTGCATGGAGGCCCTCCCGTTAAGTGCGAATAGCGAGCGAGCCCTTTACTAATTTTTCAAAATAGCGAACAGGTCCAAAATTATAACAAATAGGTCCTTGCGCTTTACGTTCGGGTCCTTTCTCCGTTTTGTCCCAAAAAAATATTTTCGGGGTCCGTTTTTTCTCCAGAGCATGCGAGAAATATTTTCGGTAGCCGTTTTTCCAAAAAAAAATATGGAAAATCGTTCCCTTTCTCCGTTTTGCCCCAAAAAAATGTTTTCGTCATCCGTTTTTCCTCCGGAGCATGGGGAAGATGTTTTCAGTGGCTATTTCCCCACAAAAAAATCTGGGAAGCCGTTTTCTTTCTTCGTTTTGCTTGAAAAAATTTATTTCCGTGAACCGTTTTTTTTTTCGGAACATGGAAAAAATGTTTTCGTTGGCCGTTTCCCCCAAAAAAAATGTAAATTCGTTTTTCGTCCGTCGTTTTTCCGTTTTCCCCCGCTTTTCCTCATTTTTTTTTTATCAAATTTCGCACGGCGCGGCAAAGCGCGCGGCTCTAACTAGTTAAACAACATTTGCTACCGTGTAAGATGCTGTGTTTCTCAAGTTGCATGCAGACATTAGTACTCATGGCATCCCTATTTTTTTGCTCCATTCACAAACTAACAAAACTGACCAAAGAAACATGTGTACGTATGCTCCCTTACTCGAGCACTACCACTAATTTTCTACTACTCGTTTGCTTCATAAATCGAGCTGAGTTTGGACGAGCTCGCAACCCTACATATGCATGTAGAGGTGAATCACAAATCGCCAATACCATGGTAATTTTGGAGTATTGAAAACTCCACTCATAGTGGAGTTTTGAGTTTTTGGCATCACTTCATCATGCAAAAGAAATATTTGAAACTCATAGTGGAGATTTGAGCTTTTGGCATCACTTCATCACTCACAGTGGAGTTTTGAGCTTGTTTAAACTAGTTAGTAAAATGGTTAAACTCAACATCCTAATTTTTTTAAAAAAATTTGAATACAAATAAATAGGAAAAATACCTGTTTTAGATCATGATGCCTATGCACCATGGTGCCCCGGGTAATTGTACTATATATATTTGCAAATCTAGCCCATATACGAACGCAATTGTAAAAATAATCCTCTCACTGATCGCGAAAGCGACGGCAGATGACACGTATTACCTACTACACTCCTATAATAGCACAAGCCGTGTAGCAGAAGCTCAGCAGCAGGAACCTACCGAGCATCCTTGCATTGATAGGTATTAGATAAGTGATTTAACTAAGGCATATTAGATAAGTGATTTAACTAAGTCATTGATTAAATAGGTATTAGATATAATTTTATTCGGAATAGATCTATATTTAAAAGAAAAGTGATCCCTCAACTCTGGTGTTTTGCACTAATATGAAAACGCCTTTTTTAAAACTTGGCATGAAACCATCTTGGTTTATCCAAGTTCGTCGCCATCGTCTTCAACCCCAGTGTAACCTCATTGTCGAGTGGCACCGATCTTCGCGAAGTCTCTCCATCCGTCAGATCTTCATTGAACAGTGCTGGTAAGGACGTGTGTCGCATCATTAGTCGTAGCAAGCCGTTAGATCTCAAATGAGCGATCAAGATTGAAACACGTGTCACACGCTGGGACATGCCACATGTCTCACCCTCGCACAACATATGGGATGAATCACAAACGTTGATTTCAATGTGTGTGGTTTAGATTACACCGCGTGTGGAACCAATATGGTGATGTCGCATGTTTGTGTGAAAATCGAGGAGTCACCCCACACCATTCATTCGTCGCTGACGTCAGCCATGATGATAGCGATGACATCATCATAGCGGGCCCACCTGTCACTAGCTTTATACCGTGAACTGAGTCCACCGTGGACTCGGTAGTGTTCATGGACCCGGTCCATCGACCGAGGGCCCACATGTCAACTTAATAGGATATTTTTTAGAAAAGAATTATTTAGTTTAATTAGATTATGATGTTAGCAGTGACATCATAAATCGTGTTTTTTTAGTAGAAAAGTAATTCGGTTGGAAATTCAAAATAGTAGCGACATGTGTCGTCACGTGATTGGTCCATGTGCCACAGTGACATCAGTGTGACGTCATAAATTGATTTCCATCTATTGAGGAAGAGTCTACACTAGCTCATGAGGATAAGTTCCAAGATGAGACGGTTAACTAGGATGCAAACCTTTTTAGTTGCTTGCGGTATATTGAAGGGTTGCTACAAATATTTTATTTCTGTTGTAGTTTTATTTATTCATGAGTCTAAACCCTACGAGATGTATTATTGTAAGTTGATCATAGTTGACCAAACAAATTATATTATTAGATGAAATACTTTATATTATTCTATTGTGTATAATTGTGATATTTTATCTGTGTTAAATATGTGTACATTAGTATGATCATGACCTAATACAGGATACACAAATAATCCAAATTTATATATTTGAGTGCTGACAAATCTTCAGGTAAAAACAAAGCTTTTGCCTTTTCGTTAGTCTCGACCAGGGTTTCAAATCTCGTTAGGGTTAAAATTTCTAGTAGCGACAAATGTGCGTATAATTGGGCGATGTGTAATCGGGCCAGATTGATATGCATGCATGTATCTGTATACAAACTTGTCGGGGAGTCGGGTAGACCCCACAGAATTACCTCGGGTGCCACGAGGGGCACGGGCTCACTGCTGCCCGAACTACCGGAAGGCCGTTCCCCTGGACGATCTAGCCGGGCGCCACGAGCAGCACGAGGTCGTCCCCGTCCTGGTCGCGAGGAGTTGTTCCAAGGGACGGTCTAGCCGGGACCTTTTTAGGAGGTCGCATGGCCTGGTGGACCGATAGCTCGTGCTCAGGCCGAGGTGGCCGAGTTCGGAGTTAGACGTTAGCCGACCTGACGTGATCCCGAGGTCGGTAACCACCACCACAGAACCTCCGCTTACTTCGCGATCCTCGCGGGGACGTGACAGGAGTGTAGGATCCGTTAGTTACCACGTTGGACCTGGTCGGACGTGGAGTTAGTGGGTTTGAACAAGCACGCCCCTTTGTAAGCTATAAAAGCATCCCCACCGTGAAGGGGACAAACAGATAACTTTTTCTGCACAAAGATATACACAAGCTGGAGTAGGGCTATTATCTCCTTCCTGAGAGGCCCGAACCAGGGTAAATTACAGTGTCTCTGCCTGTTGAAGCCCAGTGAGTCACTCCTCTGAGTATCTCATCACGCAAGAAGGGGTCGCGGTTGGTCCCTCCACCAACAAGTAAGCTCGACGGGGCCTCGCTTCCCCAATCGTCGACAGCTGGCGCCGTCCGTGGGGACCGACTTTCCCTTTCGTGAGGAATCCCGGAGGATGACAAATTCCCAAGATCGCCAGGGCCTCGCCGCCCCCGGAATTGAGGAAGAAGACAAGCAGTTCTTCGACAACGGGGCCGCCAACGTTGCTGGCCTTGGGAATCACGACGGTTCCCGGAGCTTCTCCGTGGAAACCGCCGCACCGGAGCAGTTCTTTCGCTCCCAGCTCGACGCCCTCTCGGACGACGAGTATGACGGGCTCTACGATGGTCCGACATCCCCGACCTTTCGAGCTCGACCAGGGACCGCTTCACGAGGAGACACCGCGATGTCCCCTCGCGATCCGTCCAATCCCGTAACGCCTTCGTTGCGGAGGAGGATGGAAATGTCGAGCAAATCCGGCGAAACGCTGCCTTCACCGCTACGAGGTGGCCAAGGAGCACCTGCAGTATCTTCGACCGGACGCCGCCACGCCGGCAAGAAGTCCGAGGTGGCCCTACCGATAAGACCAGGGCCGGGTTCATGAGAATTTCCACGCAGCGTCACGGGACTCCGAGCCCGTGACGGCATTTAACGAAGCTCGTCACCCCGCGTTCCCCGAAGCGGAACGCCTTCAAGCCTTGGCCACGGTGGTACGCAACCTCGGAGAGTTTCTGAAGCAGTCGACCTAGAAGCCATGGAGTGCGGGTGTGGCCGACGACCTCGAGGAAATCGCCCACAGACATAAAGGCGGCGAAGCCTCCCGAGAAAGGGACGCCCAGAGCAATTCCTCGAACGCCGCCACGGCCGCGTCGAGCGCCTCCACCCGACGACTCACGCAGCCGTACCCAGAGTGACGGCGCGAACGCGGCCGGGCTCGAGGGCACCGGAGCAATTCGGGGCTCCTCGACCAGCGGAATCACTGAGCCACGGCGAACCGGCCGAACATTCCTCTTCTGCCACTCTCCATCCTACAGCGTAGGAGATATTCTCTCGCTGGGCCCACTAACCTCGGGCTCGGTGGTGGGGATCGCCGACCGCCGCGCCGCAATGACCGTCCCGACAGCCCCGCTGGTGCAGATGCTCGCGACGTCGCTGACGTGTGACTCGCCAACAAGGTTCAAGCGGGTCACATCGAGAGATTCGACGGGACTCGTAACCCCGACGAAGTTTCTCTCGATCTACACCACGGCCATTCTAGCGCCGGGTGATGAAAGGGTCATGGCTAACTTTTCGCCCACAAGATCGACGGCCGGCTCGGACGTGGCTATTCAACCATAAGGAAAACTCGATCCGGTCCTGGGCCGGTGGCGAGCAAAGACTTCTCCGAGCTAACTTCCGTAGCCGCTACGCCCGCCGGGAAGGAGCGCGACCTTGAGCGTCTGATACAGGCGGAGGGCGAACCTGCGCCAGCTGGCCAGCCGCTTCATGCAAGTGCGCAATTCCATCCCAAGCATCTCGGATGAGGCGGTCGTCAAGGCTTTCAAGTTCGGGTCCGAGACGACGCTTTACTCAGACCTCGAAATTCACCGGACATCACAGCCAACGAGCCGTTCGCATGATCGACCGTTATGCCAACGCGACGAGGCCGCCCAATGGAAGAAGCCGCCGACGAGGGAAAGCCGCCTCTCACCGCTCGGCGGGCGCTGTCGAAAGAGCGTGAGCTCGATCAAGAAAAAATCAAAAGAAGAAAAAACCCTCCGCCTCCGAGCAAGGTGGCGGCCATCGAACGACAACGACAACGGCCGACCTCGCAATCGTATAAAGGAGGAGCCGCGAAGGGAAAGGCCGACGGTTCAATGAGCAATGAGCAAAACCGGGACGACCAAGACCGCGGCGACCAACGCGGACGGGCTAGCGCCTATTTTTGCCCGCTCCACCAGGCGCACGGCCACGACCTGCGGAATTGCAGAACATGGGCCTCCCGCTTGGAGCAATTCTACAGTGGCAAGGGTCCCATGCCCACGCTCCCAGAGCAAGAAGGAGATGTCAAGGGCAAGAAGCCCGCCGAGGAGGAAGATACGGACATGGAGTACCAGGAGCCGAGAAACCACATCGCCGTGATATTCGGGGGCTCCGCCGCCTATGGGTCTCGACGGGAGCTGAAGGAGGCCGCACGCGAGGTACTCCGTGTCACCCAGGGGAAGCCTCCCGTTCAACAGCTCAGGTGGTCCGAGCTGCCCATTACCTTCTCCAAAGACGACTGCCCCCTGGGGATGACGAAACCCCAGAGGCTCCCGATGGTCGTTAGCCCGACGATCTGCAATACCGCGGTAGGACGCGTGCTTGTGGATTGCGGGAGTTCCCTGGACCTGATATCGGCCAGGGTCCTGGACGAGATGCAAATTCCTCGGTCCAAGATCAAGAGCGTCGTAGTCCCTTTCTACGGGATAGTCCCCGGCACCTCGGCCAAGCCGCTCGGGCAGATCGTCCTGCCGGTAACCTTCGGAAGCCCGAGCAACTTCCGAACGGAATTAGTCACCTTCGAGGTGGTCGATTTCGAGTCGGCCTACAACGCCATCCTGGCCGACAGCGCCGCCAAATTCATGGCCGCCACGCATCACGGTACCAATGCCTGAAGGTTCCCGGCCGTGGCGTGATCTCAGTGAAGGGAAGTCCGAAGGCGGCCCTAAACTGCGACGAGAAGGCTCTAGACATGGTCGGGCAGCTGCCCCAGCGCGGACCCGACCAAGAGCCGAGGAGTTCCCGGCCCAGGGCTACCTCCAGGCCGGGGGAGAATCTAAGGCCATCCCGCTGTACGACGCAGAGCCAGGCAAGGTCGTACATGTGGGGGCTTCCCTGGACCCTAAATAGGAACTCGAGCTCATGACCTTCCTCCGGAGAAGCGCGGACACGTTCGCCTGGGAACCGTCCGACATGCCCGGAGTCCCAAGGGAGGTCGTCGAGCACAAAGCAGCGATTCGGCTCGACAAAAGCCTGCGGCGAAGCTCAGGCGCTTCTCCCCGAAGAAGCAAGCCATCATCAGAGAGGAACTGGACAAGCTCCTCAAAGCCGGTTTCATACGGGAGGTCGACCATTCCGATTGGTTGGCCAACCCAGTTATCGTGAAGAAAAAGGGGGGCAAGTGGCGCATGTGTGTCGATCACACAGGGCTGAATGCCGCATGCCCGAAAGACAATTTCCCGCTACCTCGGATAGACCAGTTGGTCGACGCAACGGCCGGCTCCGAGGCGATGAGCTTTCTGGACGCCTACTCAGGCTATCACCAGATCGGCATATCGCCCGACGACGAGGAGAAAACTTCCTTCATCACGCCGTTTGGCACATTCTGCTACACGACCATGTCCTTCGGTCTAAGGAACGCTGGAGCGACCTTCCAGCGCCTCATGCAGAAAACCTTCTCGGACCAAATAGGTCGGAACCTGGAAGTATATGTAGACGACATAGTCGTCAAGAGCAAGATGGCCTCGGATCATGTACCCGATCTAGAGGAGACTTTTCATAACCTCAATAAGCATCGAATAAAGTTGAACCCTGAAAAATGTGTGTTCGGGGTCAAGGCCGCAAAGTACTCGGCTACATGATCGGTCCACAAGGAATCGGGCCAACCTCGAGAAGATAGAGGCCATCGAGAACATATGCCACCCGCTTGTACGCGGAGATGCAATCCTCGACCGGAAGGATGGCGGCCCTAAGTCGCTTCATCTCGCGGCTCGAGGAACGCGGCTGCCTTTCTTCAAGGCGCCCTGCACGACGGCTTCGCTTGGACAGAGGAAGCGCATCGCTCTTTCAAAGACTTAAAGCTATATTTGTCAAGACCCCTGGCCCCGACCACGCCGAGAATGGGAGAGGTTCTCTTGCTCTACCTGCCGCCACACCTCAGCGGTAAGCGCTGGCCATAACGGTAGAACGGGACGGTCTGCAGCGCCCGATCTACTACATCGAAGTCTTACACGGACCAAAGGAGCGTTACCCCGAGGTCCAGAAGCTCCTTTATGCGCTCCTCGTGGCCTCGAAGAAATTAAGACACTACTTCCAGAGCCTACAAAATTCGAGTCCCGACCAACTTCCCGCTTAGAGAGATTCTAGGAATCAGACGCGAGCGGACGGATCGCGAAGTGGGCCATGGAGCTCGCCGACCCGAGATCGAATTCTCGCCAGGACGGCGATTAAGTCCTGTGTTCTAGCGGACTTCCTAGCCGAATGGACAAATCCTATCCCATCTCGAGTCCGAACCCGACTGCATCGAGCACGGCCGCTGGTCATGTATTTCGACGGATCCCGAGCTTATAATTGCTCGGGCCGGAGTGGTCCTCGAATCCCCTGTGGGGAGCGGATCCAAAGACGCCTCCAACTACACTTCTGCGCAACGAACAACGAGGCGTAATATGAGGGTTCGCTAGCCGGACTTCGGGCGCAGACGCCGAGTCCAACGACTAATCGCGAAGGGCGACTCGCGGCTAGTTGTCAACCAGGTTAACAAGGAGTATCGATGCTCGATGACTCAATGGCGCTTTACCTGGTTGAAGTAAGGAAGATGGAAAAGTACTTCGAAACTTCAAGTACTATACATCCTCAGGAAGGACAATGCCCTGGCCGACCATCTATCGAAGGTCGGTTCCGCCCGGCTTTCGCTCGGCGGGGTGCTCATCGAGCACCTCTATAAGCCCTCCATACCCCGGAGAGGAGGCAATCGAGACGGGTGGTACCGCTCTCCTTCCTCGAGCAGGTGCGAGTTGGATGACGCCATTCATCCAATACCTCGTGCACGGACACCGCCGAGGAGGAAGCCGAGAAATCCCGGCTAGTGAGACGCTCCTCGACCTATAAAATGGTCGAGGGCCTCTTATACCGCAAAGGCGCGCTTGGCGCCCTCTCCAAGTGCATCACCCAAGAGGAAGGCAAATATCTCCTCAAAGATATCCATGACGGATGTGTGGAGCTCACTCGCCCTTTAGGACCTTGGTGAGCAAAGCCTTCCGGTTAGGTTACTATTGGCCGACGGCCTGGCCGACGCAGCTCAATAGTGACCGCTGTCGACCTTGCCGCTCCATGCCCGAAAGTCCATCACCGGCATACGATCGCAGACCATGCCGCTAACCTGGCCGTTTCTCGGTTTGGGGCATCGACATACTTGGTCCATTTCCCAGGGAAGGAGGGGTTGTAAATACTGCTCGTCGCAATAGACACCTTCACTAAATGGATCGAGGCCGAGCCTATATCAACTATCTCGCACAAAGCGGCTAAAAGGTTCTTCCGCAATAATGTAGTAACCCGCTTTGGCGTTAAGTCGCCTCATCACGGACAACGGCACTCGGTTCACAAGTGAGGTGTTTCGTGCTTATTGCGAGGAGGTCGGGACCAAGATATGCTTCGCATCCGTGGCGCACCAGCAGAGCAATGGGGCGGCCGAGCGCGAACGGGCAGATCGTCCAAGGAATCAAGAAGAGAGTCTTCAAGAGCCTCGACGGCATGGTCGAGCCTGGGTGGACGAGCTACCGCCCTTCCTGGTCGGTCCGCACCACGACGAGCCGAGCTACGGAGACCCTTTCACCAGATATGGCGCGGAAGCCGTCCTACCCGCCGAGGTTGTCCTAGGATCCCCAAGGGTGAACCTAGCCGATAGCATCGATGCAGAAGGCGAGCGCCTTCTCGACCTCGACCTCGCGGAAGCAACTCGTGAACGGGTTCTGTTGCGATCCGCGGTTTACCTGCAAGCTCTCCGCAGGCACGCCGCTAAATCGGTACGATCAAGGACCTTGCACGTCGGCGATCTCGTTCTGCGACGGGTCCAAGACCTGTCAAAAGCCAACAAGCTAACGCCAAGATGGGAAGGTCCTTACACGGTCGTCTCAACAGCACGCCCGGGGGTTGTCCGCCTCGCAATGGAAGATGGTCGAGAACTAGCTAGTACTTGGAACATCGACCAACTGCGTAAGTTCCATATCTAACCAAACCAACCTTACTCCTTTAAATAAAAATCCGACACTTGGCCTCTCGGTCTCCCTCGTTCTCTCTCGCTTTTTCTTTCTCTCTTTAAACCTCCCGCGAAGTGCCGTGACCAAACTCGATCCGGTATCAAAGAGCGGGCTCGGACCTCAGGTCGCAAACGGACAAGCATCCTACCGCCTGACATCGGACCACCAGAGCTCGACCCCGAGGGTTTCCTTCTCCGTAAGACGACCATCTTTTCACGGCAGGCCTCCGCCGCAGACAAAGGGTCGCATGAGCACCCCTCGGACGGTTCCCACCAGTCGGCGGTGGCGGCGTAGACGCACCGTATAAAGTCACACGGTCCCCGCAGGGCTCTATTCCGTCAACAAGGTCGTGTTTGCAGCCTACCCCCACGACCTCCGTTGGCGGCGAGGGCTGTAGGGCTACCGTGTGGCTACGACCTAGAGGAACTTTCGCACGAGGTAGTCACTCCCTAGTACGATCGTTCGCTAGATCGCGTGACTATCGCTAGATCGCGTGACTTTCGAGCTCCGTCGAATAGGGAGCAACGGGATAGGGCATATCGTTGTCGTTCCGAGGGAGACAAAACAGAGAAAAATAAAAGACATCTATTAAACATGATCATATTATGCCCAACTTGGCAGCTTTTTCGCTAAAGTTTTTTGCAGGAATAAGTTACAGAGGGAACGAGTTACAGGAGGCCGGCACGCTTCTCGTCCTGCAGAGCGACGAGCTCGTCCCGCACGGACTCAAGCTCGGACTCGAGGTCAAGCACCCGCCGACGAGCTTCACGACCCTCGCTTGCCGCTTGACGAAGCCGTTTGGACTCCTCCCGTTGCTGGTCGATCGTCCGTTCGGCGCTTCGTGCGGAGTCACGCAGGGACGCCGATCGCCGCCGAGCCCCGACTCGCCGCCGCTGCTCGAGGCGCTCCTTGAGGAAGAGCGCGGACTCCTCCATCTTCATCCGAATCTCAGCCTCAGAAGACCTCAGCTCGGCGACCAGGCGCTCGAGCTCCGCGATCCTAGCGTCTTGCTCGGCCTGGTGCTTCGCGACGACCTCTGGCGGCACGGTCGCGGCATGGAAGTCCTTCATGGTGGTCTCCAACACCTATGCATCAAGGCATCTCGGGTCGCAGTCGGATTTTTTGGAACAAAAACACATAAGTGTTAGGAAACTTACCCAACAGAGCCGAGCCTCCAGCCCCTCCTGGAACAGCTCGGCAGGGTCCTCCGTCCCGCTCCTTACTCCCTGGGCGGGAGCTTGAGCTCCTTCTCCTTGATCGAGCGCTGGGTCTTGAGCTCGAGCTCCCCCGTCCCCTGGGGGCGGGAGACCTTGCCCCTGAGGATCGACCCCCATCTCCTGCAGGGGGACGGCCTCGAGAGCAAGGATCACCTCCCGCTCCTCTTCCTCCCGAGCAGGAATTGTGCTCGGGGGCTCCTCCTCCTCGGCATCCGGGCTTTTGGGGTCCTCCGCCCGGAGCACGGTGTCCACGGCCGGGGGAGCTCCCTCCCCGGTGGGCCCTGCCTCCTCGCAAGACTGGGCCGTGGCGACGTCTCCGGGCGCGGGAACGACTGGAGATGCCGGCTCGGCGGCCGGGAGGTCGGGCGCCTGAAGTTGGGTTGTGGTGACGTCTTCGGGCGCAAGGACGACTGGAGACGCCGGGTCGTGGCCGAGGTCGGGCGCTGGTTGGGCCATGGCGGCGTCTTCGGGCACGAGATCGACCGGAGTCACCGGGTCGGCAGCCGTGAGGTCGAGCTCGACGTTGATGTCCGGCGGAGCGTCGCGGGCTCGGGGAGAGATCTCGGCGATCTCTTGGAGCGTGGCGGCGATAATGTCGCCAGCCGTGAGTCCTCGCGAGGAGCCTCAGCGGCGTGCTCGGTACCACCGTCCTCCTCCTCCTCGTCGTCTTGAATTATAATGTGGGGGATGCCCTCCGCCGCGGCCCGAGCATCGGCAGCCGCAATCTTCCTCCGCGTCTCCTCCTCAGGAGAGACGAGCTCTGGGGCCCGGATCTCCGCGGCGGCAGGCTCCTCTACCTCGGCGTCATCACCACCAGCGGCTCGTGGGGATTGGGCCTCCGCGGCCTCAGTTCCCACCTCGACCTCCTCGCCCACAACGGCCTCGGCAGCGCGGGCAAGCTCCCTCTCTAGCACGAGATCAAGAATTTCGTCAGCCATTGCTCCAAAATCCCATAACTCCGCACCAGCTGCCACACCCACTACAGACGATGTGGGGTTAGTGTGGTGCCGGAGGGGGGATGAGAGAAACGAGGCAGGGATAAGAGGCTGACCTCGTTCGGCATCTTTCAGCTGGCCTCGGGCGCGATCGAGGAGGGCAGCCATGTCCTCACGTGCCTTGTCGGCCCTGGCAACGGAAGGGTCGACCTCTCCCAAGTCGGCCTCGGTGATGGTCGGCGTTGGGCGTGGTTGGGGCGCAACGGACGACCTGCGGGACCTCGGGACCAGGGGGACGGGGTCCAGCTCGTCCTTCTCCTCCTCATCATCCGGAGGTGCCGAGTGTCGGCTTACTAACCAACAGGCACCCTAAGACTGGGTGCTTGAGAGATTCGGACTGGGGGCTTTTGTGGCAACCGCTCCAAAGACAGGAAGAACGGGATGCTGGAAGCAAGCAAGAAGACAGTCGAGTTTACCCAGGTTCGGGCCCTCCACAGGAGTAATGACCCTAGTCCTGCTTGGTGGTTTCTTCTCAGTTCAAGGTTCTTACAAGGCTGGGGAAGAAGACCCTCTGAGGTTCTGCCAACCAAGGATCAACAACCCTCTCCCATGCAACCTAGCTCCCTTTTATACTCGGGCCGGCTGAGGCGCATGGGGCTTACAAGCTTGCGTAAAGCAAGCGTCGACACGCATTACAAAGACATTTAATGCACCCGTCATATTCTCTTACATCACATTTAATGTCTGGCCCTAGCCGACTTAGACTTCGCCTTGGGCCCCGCCTGTCATTACCCCTACATGCTCCGCCAGAGAGAGGGGATGTCGATTCGGCGCCACCCATCATTAATGCGCGCTTAGGAAGACGCGCCGCCACACCATAGCCTTCATACTCGCAATTAATGCGCACGCCTCGCATTAAATACCCTTGACCCTTCGCCAGAGTACAGACACGGGGTTGATTCTCGAACTACGCCCGAGGAGTGGCTCGAACGCCACTGCCCTTCTTGGCGAGCACCTTTGCCGGTCGCCCGAGGAGTGGCTCAACGCCACTGTTCTCTGGCGAGCACCTTGGCCGATCGCCTCGAGGAGTGGCTCAACGCCACTGCCCCTGGCGAGCACCTTCGCTGTCGCCGAGGAGTGGCTCAACGCCACTCGCCCTTCTGGCGAGCCTCGTGGCTGGTCGCCTCGAGGAGTGGCTCAACGCCACTCGCCCTCTGGCGAGCACCTTCGCTGTCGCCCGAGGAGTGGCTCAACACCACTGTCCTCTGGCGAGCACCTTCGCTGTCGCCGGGAGTGGCTCAACACCACTCGCCTGGCGAGCAGCACCTTTGCTGTCGCCAGAGGAGTGGCTCAACGCCACTCGCCCCTGGCGAGCACCTTCGCTGTCGCCGAGGAGTGGCTCAACGCCACTCGCCCTTCCTGGCGAGCTCGTGGCTGGTCGCCTCGAGGAGTGGCTCGAACGCCACTCGCTCTGGGCGAGCACCTTCGCTGTCGCCTCGAGGAGTGGCTCAACGCCACTCGTCCTCTCCGGCGAAGCTCAGTGGTGGTCGCCTCGAGGAGTGGCTCAACGCCACTCGCCTGGCGAGCACCTTCGCTGTCGCCCCAGGAGTGGCTCGAACACCACTGTCCCTCGGCGAGCACCTTCGCTGTCGCCCCGGGAGTGGCTCGAACACCACTCGCCTCTGGCGAGCACCTTGCTTTGGTCGCCAGAGGAGTGGCTCGAACGCCACTCGCCCTCCGGGCGAGTACTTAATGCGGCCGTGGGTACCCCCGCTTAATACGCCGACACCGAGCTCGAGCTCACCCGCGAAGCTCTGCTCAAGAACCGCGATCGGCTCTCATTGCCTCCTTCCGCTGGACTACCGCGGCCTCCTTCTTCGCCCACGCGGCAAGCTGACGCAAACGAGCCATCAGCTCGGGGTTATCCCTGGTGTACTCATCCATCCACAGTTTTAGTTCGCTCACCTCCTGCCGATCGGCGTACTCCAAGTGCCGGCGAGGTGAGCGGTCGCGTGGGCCGGGATGTCTGCGTGTGCGCCTAGGCGGGGACGGCGTAGCCGACGGGGATCGGGCGCGGCGCTTACGACCCGCCTGTTCCTTGGTAAGTGTACTCATGGTAGTAGATTCTTGTATAGATGTTACTTTCATCTCCCACACCGACATGTCCAAAGCACTAAGCAATTGTCTAGCATTAGCAGCATCATCAAAGCTAACTCCAACAGCACGCAAATTGCTAAGAATCTTATTAAAACGTGCAAAGAAGTCATCTACCGACTCACCGGGTTTCATCTCAAATCGCATGTATTCTTTTTTGTAAAGATCTTGGCGAACCTCTTTGACAGTGTTAGAACCCTCATGGTAATCACAAAGAGATTTCCATACCTCATATGCGGATCGAAGATGAACCACACGATCAAAGTCGCTGCGTCCCAAGCCTTGGATGATCAAGTTGCGCGCCTTGCTATTTGCTTCAACGTGTGTGCGATTGGTGTCGTTGACGTTGTCGTTTGCAGGGACTTCATATGGCTTGTAGACCTTCTCCCAAATTGTGAAGCCCTGTGCTTGGATGAACGCCTCCATCTTGGCCTTCCAAAACTGAAAATCAACACCATCGAACACACATGGTTTTGTCGAATAACGATCCATTGATCTAATCACCGGTTAAGATAGATTAGAGAAACCTTGCTCTGATACCACTTGTAGGATTGAAGTATACGAATATAGCAATCAGAGGGGGGGTGAATGATTGTGCGGAAGCTAAAACCAAATTCTTGACCTATTAAAAGTTCACCCCAAAACAGAACCAAATAATTGCCTCGTTTTCGACAAAAACAGAATGACAGAGGTTTGGTAAAACGAGAATTCCCGGAGATCCAACCGTCGAAACGATCTGAAATTTGGACACAAGAAACTAGATTCCAATACGAATCGAACCCAAAAATAATCAGCTCGATCGGACTTACGGATCAAAAGTTATGAGCTTCGCAAGCTTGCTGATCCAGAACTTGACGAGAATCAATCTAATCAAAACTTCAAGATTAAACAAGAACGACAAAAGATTGATCAACTAGACTTTGAGAAACACTAGATCAATACCCTAGAGAGGTTTTGATGGATCAAATCAAGATAAAACTTGAAGAACAAAAACCAATCTAGAACTAGAACAAACATGCAAACAAGAACCAAAACAGAAAATACCGTGAGCGACGTGGTTATCAGAGCACGCAAAAATCTTGGAAGAATTGATCTTTATTTCTTGTCTAAAATACTCTCATCAAAAGAGTACAAACTCCTAAAACCAAGCTCAAAGCTTGATGCGCTCAGCTCTACTTGGTGCCTTTCAACAGAGACCCCACCTATTTAAAGCACCAACCCACAAGGAGTTCTCAATACGATTCCTATTCCTAGAAGGAATCAGATCCAACTCAACTCTACTTGGCCCAACCTGGCCGAGTACAACTCTTGCACGCGTATGGCAACCCTACCATACTCACGTGACTAACACTTTGCACGCAGCGTATGGCCACCTGCCATACTCACGTGACTAACACTTTGCACGCGAATGACCTCCTGCCATTCTCACGTGACTAACCATTCTTCATGTGCACCATTCTCTTAGCCCGAACGTCCCGCATGACATCCTTGACCACCAAGACCTCGGTTCCTCCTGAACCTAGTCCCGAACCTCAGTTCCTCCATGAACCTAGTTCCGGTCCGTCATCGACCACATTCGTCTTCGAGCAATACCGCACATGAACAAACCACAAAACAAATCCGAGCACAAGTCCACGACTTGACTCAATGTCAATCCATGCAACTACTCACATGAGTATTGCATAAAGTCCACTTCAAAAGAAGCATCATGAAATCATTACAAATTTCAAATTCACATTCAAAATTCAAATCCAAATCGCTCAAAACCCTAATTGAGCGAAAACGCATTCACGACTGACAAACAAAGTTGGTCCGTTGTATAAGGAAAAGTTTCTGTTCCAAGAAGCCAACCAAACGCGGAAAAACACGTTCACAACGGACAAACAAATTTGGTCCGCTGTACATGCAAAATGGCTTTGGTCATGAGCTCAAAACAAGTTCACAACGGACCCCGAGAAGCTTGTCCGCCAAGAACGCATACGCCCGGTTTCACAAAAGTACAACCCTAGAAAAAGTCCATTCACGACGGACACAAAGAATTAGTCCGTTGTATATGTGAAAATCTTGGTTCCAAGAAATTATCCAAACCGAACAAGCTTGTTCACAACGGACCAAGAAAACTGTCAGTTGTACATGTGAAAATGACTTCGGTCATGGGCTCAAAAACATGTTCACAATGCACCCAAAAACACCGTCCGTCGCAGATGGGAAACTTACTGTTTCTTGAGAACTTTGTCCGGCGCTAATGCGTAACTTACTGTTTCTTGTCAAATTGTCAAAACACATGAACAAACACATTTTGCAAATTCAAATCTAGGTTAATTTTTCAGTTCAAAGCCAATTTTTCAGCACATGATTTCACAGAGCGACGTTCCACCCTTCCCCGAGGCTGCGCTTCCACTCTGCGACATGCAGCCTCTGGATCGGGCGGAGATCGTCAAGGCGATGCCCAAGATGGACGCCATGGGGACGCCCATCATCGTCCATCAAGGGCCCTCGATAATCCGCGGCACTCCTGCATACCGCGACCAGGAGGAACAAGCGTCCCCGCCGACGACATCGCTTCCCATCGAACGCCCACCGACCACGGCTATCGGGGCCATCTTCGCTCGGCCGCCGGATCTTCACAAAGCAGCCCCGCCACGGGACTTCCTCCTCACCGCGAGGCTCTTCATCAACGGCCGCGACGCTTCGCCCGCCACCATCGCCAGATTCGTTGCTGGCGCCGCTAACGGCCGACTACGCCGCTTTTCCTCCACTACCATCGCCACCGCCGGCGGCCGACTACGGGCGCTACGATGGCGGACGACCGGCGCGGCTCGTCGCCATCGCCACACGCCGGCCGATTCACGGCCGCGATGGCGGACCACCGGCGCAGATCT
This sequence comes from Rhipidocladum racemiflorum, assembly GCA_036346355.1. NCBI lineage: Eukaryota > Viridiplantae > Streptophyta > Magnoliopsida > Poales > Poaceae > Rhipidocladum > Rhipidocladum racemiflorum. The sequence goes on along the minus strand of CM070579.1, from coordinate 88,459,547 downwards.
CTTCCACCGCCACCGCAAAGATCTCTCCACCGCCACGCCGATTCGCTGACGCCGCTGGCGGACTCCACCGGCCGCAGATCCTCCACCGCCCGCCGATTCGCCGACGCCGCGCGATGACCGGCAAAGATCCTCCATCACCGCCGCCATCGCCACGGCCGACCGCCAGCCGCTGGCGGATTCACCGGCGGTTGACTCCGCCAAAGATCCGGTGGAACGGTCCTCGCCTCACCGCCACCGAGGCGGCCTGGTGCCTCGAGGGGCCGGCTCACTCCGGAGTGCCTCGGTTTCCGAGGCCTCCAGTACCAGAGTCCTTGAAACACAAAAAGGGACGGTAAAACTTTTAACCTTCGAATGGAGCCTTACCTTTGCTTGCTTTTGCTTGTTCCAGGCACTCCGCCGCACCCCAGCCACTCCTCAGCGGCGACGGGCCGAGGGCAATGGACGGAGCAAAGAAATGATCCGCCAGACGAAGAAGCCGGCGATCAAGATGCATGGCCAAGCCCGGCCAGGCATTACTCAGAGGCGCTGGGCCACAGCCCACTCCGGATCCTCCCGCGGACTCCGTTCCTTCGGCTGACGCAGATGCACTGGCCGCCGCTTGGACAGCTCTACTCCCACACCACCACCGCTTTAGCCGAGCAGTAACGGCCGCCGACGCCACATCGAGATCGGCCGCCTCGGCAGGAGGTGGCTGATTTATGATCGAGTGGAAAGGAAGGAGCGGAGCTGGTGGGGAGCGGAGCGAGGGCCACTCGCAGCCGAGCTCATGGAAGAGCTCGAGGCGCAATGACGAACCGCATCGGTCCGAGGCGGACACTCTGCGGATCTTGAGGTACGCCGACCGGATGGAGGACCTCGCTTCCATCGGGTTGGTGCGACAAAAGCGCCATCGAGCGGCCGCGCCTCGCCTTACGCCTCGGCCGGATCGCGGACTTCACCGCCCGGCTTCCGCCCTGGCCGACGGTCCACTCGGGAAGAGGACGCGATGGCGGCCGCTCTGCGACGTTCGTTTTTTGGCGTCTTCGCGTCAAGGGCGCCAACTTTGATCCTCCGCCGCCCGTGATTGAAGGAGATCAAGGCGGAGGCGAGGCGCGGCAGCGGCCGCCGACCACGTCCGCCGCCACCGAGATGGTCAACCCGCTACCGAAGCAAGAATGAAGACGTGGCATCAAGCGCCGACGTCGGACCCCTCGCGGAAGACCTGCGATGGCTTAGTGATGGCGGACGAGGAGGAAGAAGGGTAGGATAGCCTAGACCCTTCTTCCCTTTCTCCTTTTTTTTCTTTTTCCTTTTAACTTGCTGTCCTGCAACAACTTTTGTAAAGCACTTTCATGGAGTAGACATGACATTTTTTAGGCTTATTCAGCAATGTTTAACTTGTCTTCCTAGCCTTCCACCTTACTGATCGCCAGCATTAACTTGAGTGCTACTGCTCGGCTTAAGGCTTAGAAGGAAAAAAGAAGGGAGTAAAACACCCCTTGTGTCCGGGCGATTCTTTTCGTTGTTTCTGATCCTGCAAGCGACACGTACCCTTGTGGCCTCCGCGGGCGGATACGATGTAAGACGTGACAGGGCGTAGGCTTTGGTAGCGATGTTTAAATCGCCACTTCACTGGGACACCCGAGTGTCATGACCGTCTCTGAGCCGAGTTCAAACCACCGCCCAATTGCCCAATCCCGTTCGCCGCACTTACGAGTGGTCCCGCTTTGCCATCTGGCGCTCACAGGATCGAGCGGACTAGAGTGATCGCTCAACACTTTGCCATAAAACACGTAACTGTAAAGGCATGAAGTAATCGCTAAAAAACAACGGAACGTAATACTTAATTTCTGAACAACAGTCGTTCCCGGCTAGTCGAGCAAAGACAGACATGATTCGGCCGTGGCGAGGAACGAACACGAAACTTACAACCGTTCAAGGGTAGAACTTGCGCAGGTTCTCTATATTCTCGCGAGTTCGCGGTTCCTCCGCCCTCGCTGGCCAACCCGACCGCCGGTCGAGAGATCAAACCACCTTAAAGGGGCCCTCCCACTGGGAGACAACAGTTTGTGCAACCCACCTGCGATCGAATCTTTCGCAAGACCAGTCGCCCACGCCGATGTTCTCTCACCGACCGGGTGGCGTGGTACCTCCCGAGGCTTTGCCTGATACCGAAGCGGCGCCACAGGCCGCACGATCCCGAGCTTCTTCCAGGAGATTGACGCTGTCTTGGCGCATCTCTTCCTGATCTTCTTCCGCGAACGCAAGACAACGCGGCGACCCAAATGTCAATTCTCAAGGGAGGACAGCCTGCTCCGTAAAACCGTAAAGAATGGAGTCTCTCCGTGGCTACCGGGAGTGGTCCGAGTGACCACAAGATCGCCGGAGTTCTTCAACCCACCGTGAGCCACGCTGGTGAAGTCGATCAAACGCCCGAGTCTTGAGGCCCTTCGACCAAAGGCATTGGCTCGTTCAACTTGGCCGTTGCTTCTTGGATGGGCAACGGAGGCAAAGCAGACCGTGCCCATTTCTTCGCAAAGCCGAAAAGGCGGCCCGGTGAATCGGGCGCCATTGTCGGTGATGATACGGTTGGCGACCGAAGCGGCGAAGATCCTCGCATGAACTTGACAATGGCCATGCGGCGGTAATGGTTCTCACGGCTTCAGCTTCCACCCACTTGGTGAACTTGTCAATGGCGACGAACAGATGAGTGTAGCCTCCTGTGGCCCGCGGGAACGGACCCAGGATATCCAGCCCCCAGACCGCGAAGGGCCATGAGGATGAACAATTCCAAGTTCTCCCCGAATAAAAGCAAAACGAGAAGAAGACAAAGGTTTTGTGAAAATGTCTGCCAATTGATGTTCAGTATCCACATGATGAAGCACAATGTTGCCTTTTTCAACATGATCTCTAAGAAAGTGAAATCTGATGTCAATGTGTTTTGTTCTAGAGTGTTGCACGGGGTTCTTAGCAATGCAAATTGCACTAGTGTTATCACACAAAAGAGGAACACTATCCAAATTAACCCCATAATCTTTAAGTGTAGCTACTATCCAAAGAATTTGAGAACAACAACTAGCGCTGACCACATATTCAGATTCAAGCTTGATTGTGCAAATGTAAGATTGCTTTCTAGATGACCATGCAATGAGAGAATTTCCCAAGAAGTGACATGAACCGTAAGTGCTCTTCCTATCAATTCTACATCCTCCAAAATCAGCATCGTAAAAGATCTCAAACTAATGCATGAGGAAGCGAAAGCCAAATGCCAAAATCTTGAGTTCCATGAAGATACCGAAAATCCTTTTGACAAATTGTCGATGTGAGGCACGTGGGGAAGCTTGAAAACAAGCACACACAAGCACGTGGGAAGAGTCTCTCATGTAAACCTCTAATTATCTCGTCCTCAACAAAGATTATCATCATCTTTATGAACAAAGACACTCTCCCCCTGAACATATGCACTTGTACTGCATCATTTGAACTAGTGCCTTTTGCGAAAGCGAAGTGGAAGAAGCATCTCCAAAGGCAACACTTTCAAGATGAGATGCACGAGTGAAGGAGAACCAAATCTTATCACCGAACATATGAAGTGAGCATCCAAATTTCACTAGCCACATGTTCTCCTCCTCGCGTGAGAAGCCTACATAGAAGCGAGAAAGTGTCGAGGTCTCGATCTTGGGGTTAGAAATAAGATGTTTAGGAATCGATCTTGAGACACACGACGGACAACATGAGGCACAACACAAGCAGCCTTATGCACAAAATCAAATTTGCCTGCTCCGTGTTTCTAGCAACAAAAGGTGCTTGCATCACCCTAGGCACGTAGTGAGAAGCAAAGCGTGCCTTCTGAAATTAGACCTAGCCTTAGCTCTTTCTTTCTTTTGTTGTTTGGCTAGTCTAAAGCAAAAATCTACTAAATGTCCATCTCTACCACAATGAGTGCAAGTGTATTTAACAGGATGTTTGGCTTTAGAAGTAGAAGCAACATTTGCATTCATCATAGTAGAAGATAACACTCAAGCAGACTTAAAGACAGTTTTCTTAGGCTCATTGACAATTTCAAATTTTCCTCCGTCAAGTGTTTTAACAACAGTGGGAGCATGTGATTTATGATGAGCATAAGAATCAAAACCTAAACCTTTGTTATGAGTGCTGACTTTTGATTGATCCAAAATCATGTTTAGGTTCTTCTTTCCTTTAGTGAAACGTTCTAATGATTTGTCCAAGTAATCAACTTTTCGAGAAAGAGTTAAACAATTATTGCAAGGAACATTCACTTTTCCTTTTTGCTTACGACAAGTTGAGCATGAAAGAACCTCATGTGTAAGCAGATCATCAGTCAATTGAGAAACCCTAGCATTTGCATCTTTTAATTTTAATTCAAGAGTTGAGCATTTAGAACAAGAAGTTAAACCATGCAAATCATCGGTGAAACAAATAGCATGTTTAATATGTTTCTCATTTTTCTCACTTTCAAGATTAATTTTCTCAATCAAGGAAGCATGTTCTTTCCTAAGCGAAGTAAGCTCATTCCAAATTAAGTCACATGATTTGCAAGCATCATCATCGAGGAATCAAAGTTTTAAGTCTAGCAATTTCAGCATTCAATGATTCAACAACAAAATCATGTTTCTTAATTTTCTTGTCACGCTTCTCAAGCAATTTACCAAGACGAGCAACAAGAATAGCTAATTCATCGTAAGAAGGATCTACCTCATTGAAGTCATTTGTCATGATCGCCCTCGGTGAAGCTGTCGCTGCTTTTGGCCATGAGACACAACCCCGCCAACTCATGCTTGCTTGGAGTTGCATCATCCTCGCCGCTCTCCGAATCCACATCGCTTCAAATTGACTTGTTCAAGAGCGGAAAGAACTCGATGGACAACTTTGCGGTTGATGAAGTTCTTCTTCTTTCTATCACTTGGAGAGAACTTCTTCTTCTCTTTTCTTCCTCGTTGTCCTTCTCCTCCCTTGATGCTTTACTTGCAAGTTTTGGACAGTTTGGACGAATATGGTCGAGATCACCACACTCATAGCATCTTGGAGGATCACCACCACCTCTCTTTCTCTTTATCACATTTTGCAAAGCTTTGTTAAAGCGAGAAGAGAGTAGTGACAAGTCTTCTACTGGGAATTGCTCAATCTGTTCATCGGTTAGTGAAGACAAGAAAGATAGAGCAAAACTTGAAGCAGCACCATTATGAGATATGCTAGATTGAGATGTCAAAGCAATTGATTTATGATCATTCTTTCTAGCAAAACATCTAATTCATGAGTTTTCAACTTAGAATAAAGAACATCTAAAGTAAGTGTACTCATGGTAGTAGATTCTTGTATAGATGTTACTTTCATCTCCCACACCGACATGTCCAAAGCACTAAGCAATTGTCTAGCATTAGCGAGCATCATCAAAGCTAACTCCAACAAAGACGCAAATTGCTAAGAATCTTATTAAAACGTGCAAAGAAGTCATCTACCGACTCACCGGGTTTCATCTCAAATCGCATGTATTCTTTTTTGTAAAGATCTTGGCGAACCTCTTTGACAGTGTTAGAACCCTCATGGTAATCACAAAGAGATTTCCATACCTCATATGCGGATCGAAGATGAACCACACGATCAAAGTCGCTGCGTCCCAAGCCTTGGATGATCAAGTTGCGCGCCTTGCTATTTGCTTCAACGTGTGTGCGATTGGTGTCGTTGACGTTGTCGTTTGCAGGGACTTCATATGGCTTGTAGACCTTCTCCCAAATTGTGAAGCCCTGTGCTTGGATGAACGCCTCCATCTTGGCCTTCCAAAACTGAAAATCAACACCATCGAACACACATGGTTTTGTCGAATAACGATCCATTGATCTAATCACCGGTTAAGATAGATTAGAGAAACCTTGCTCGATACCACTTGTAGGATTGAAGTATACGAATATAGCAATCAGAGGGGTGAATGATTGTGCGGAAGCTAAAACCAAATTCTTGACCTATTAAAAGTTCACCCCAAAACAGAACCAAATAATTGCCTCGTTTTCGACAAAAACAGAATGACAGAGGTTTGGTAAAACGAGAATTCCCGGAGATCCAACCGTCGAAACGATCTGAAATTTGGACACAAGAAACTAGATTCCAATACGAATCGAACCCAAAAATAATCAGCTCGATCGGACTTACGGATCAAAAGTTATGAGCTTCGCAAGCTTGCTGATCCAGAACTTGACGAGAATCAATCTAATCAAAACTTCAAGATTAAACAAGAACGACAAAAGATTGATCAACTAGACTTTGAGAAACACTAGATCAATACCCTAGAGAGGTTTTGATGGATCAAATCAAGATAAAACTTGAAGAACAAAAACCAATCTAGAACTAGAACAAACATGCAAACAAGAACCAAAACAGAAAATATCAGTAGCGACGTGGTTCTCAGAGCACGCAAAAATCTTGGAAGAATTGATCTTTATTTCTTGTCTAAAATACTCTCATCAAAAGAGTACAAACCCTAAAACCAAGCTCAAAGCTTGATGCGCTCAGCTCTACTTGGTGCCTTTCAACAGAGACCCCCACCTATTTAAAGCACCAACCCACAAGGAGTTCTCAATACGATTCCTATTCCTAGAAGGAATCCGTATCCAACTCAACTCTACTTGGCCCAACCTGGCCGAGTACAACTCTTGCACGCCGTATGGCAACCCTACCATACTCACGTGACTAACACTTTGCACGCGTATGGCCACCGCCATACTCACGTGACTAACACTTTGCACGCGAATGACCTCCGCCATTCTCACGTGACTAACCATTCTTCATGTGCACCATTCTCTTAGCCCGAACGCCCCGCATGACATCCTTGACCACCAAGACCTCGGTTCCTCCTGAACCTAGTCCCGAACCTCAGTTCCTCCATGAACCTAGTTCCGGTCCCGTCATCGACCACATTCGTCTTCGAGCAATACCGCACATGAACAAACCACAAACAAATCCGAGCACAAGTCCACGACTTGACTCAATGTCAATCCATGCAACTACTCACATGAGTATTGCATAAAGTCCACTTCAAAAGAAGCATCATGAAATCATTACAAATTTCAAATTCACATTCAAAATTCAAATCCAAATCGCTCAAAACCCTAATTGAGCGAACGCATTCACGACGGACAAACAAAGTTGGTCCGTTGTATAAGGAAAAGTTTCTGTTCCAAGAAGCCAACCAAACGCGGAAAAACACGTTCACAACGGACAAACAAAGTTGGTCCGTTGTACATGCAAAATGGCTTGGTCATGAGCTCAAAACAAGTTCACAACGGACCCCAGAAGCTTGTCCGGCGCAAACGTGCCACGCTCGGTTTCACAAAAGTAAAACCCTAGAAAAAGTCCATTCACGACGGACAAAAAGAATTAGTCCGTTGTATATGTGAAAATCTTGGTTCCAAGAAATTATCCAAACCGAAAAAGCTTGTTCACAACGGACCAAGAAAAAGCGTCCGTTGTACATGTGAAAATGACTTTGGTCATGGGCTCAAAAACATGTTCACAATGACCCAAAAACACCGTCTGTCGCAGATGGGAAACTTCTTGTTTCTTGAGAACTTTGTCCGCGCTAATGCGTAACTTATCGCTTTCTTGTCAAATTGTCAAAACACATGAACAAACACATTTTGCAAATTCAAATCTAGGTTAATTTTTCAGTTCAAAGCCAATTTTTCAGCACATGATTTCACAATCTCCCCTTGATGAAAACATTGGCAACACCACTTAGAATTGATCATTTGGCATTCACTTTACCAAAGATTTTGAAATCCAAAGGATCAAAGACCAAAGTAAGAAAACACAGAAATCCCTCTTTGACCAAAATGCACAACAAAATCTCCCGAGAATGAAAATGTGTGTGAATGTGCAATGCGCCCAAAAATTTCAAAATTCTCCAAACTTCTCCCAAAATTCTCAAATTTCCAAATACAACTCTCCTTTTTCTTTAAACTTTTCAAAGAAAGATTTCCAAATTTCTCCCCTTTGACAATGGATTCATCAAGAGTAAAAGAGAGAACAGGTTCAAAATTTTTCTGAAACAATGATTTCACCAAGAGAAACAAGGGAGTGCCAAGATAGGAAAAAGATGAGCTCATTCGATCATATAACCTTATATATCACATAATATGCAAAATACATGATCTTGATGTGATTTTAACAAGTTAGGGAATGACATGCATCTCAACCTCAATTTAGTCAACTATAGCCAAGTACTAAGCAAGATCTTAGCGTAAAAGGCAAGACTTTAAAAATTGAAGCAACTAACAACTTAGGGCGAGCAAGTAGTTTCAACTCCAATCTAGTAGACCAATTTAATCTTTAAACAATAAGTTGCATGTGGCATGCTTGAAGCATACTTCTTTTATTTTCTAGGAGTGGCATGCTTGAAGCATACATCTTATCTTTGAGGGAATGGCATGCTTGAAGCATACATCTTATCTTTTTAGGGAAAGCAAACCTGAAGCACATAACTTGAGGTTTTTTGCTTTTAACAACCCTTTTTTATTGATTCCCTTTTCTTTTCATTTTTCTTTGATTATAAACATGCAAAAGTGATTAAAAGGTCTTATGAAAGAGTAAAGTTGAAACCACACTTGCTTCATAGCCCAAATTTGTCAAGAGGATTCAATATCAAGCCTAGAAGAGTAAGATATCACAGAGTATTTAGCTATAGGTAATCAGTCTAGGGAATTCCACAATGTCATTTTTAGTTCAAGAGAGACAATTAGATTATCATATATTAGCTCAATTACATAACATATAAAGAAATATGATAAAGTGAGCTCATCAAGTGAAAGAACTTGGCAAAGAAACTCCCCCTCAAAACAATCCCATTGGATGAACAATTCCAAGTTCTCCCCGAATAAAAGCAAAACGAGAAGAAGACAAAGGTTTTGTGAAAATGTCTGCCAATTGATGTTCAGTATCCACATGATGAAGCACAATGTTGCCTTTTTCAACATGATCTCTAAGAAAGTGAAATCTGATGTCAATGTGTTTTGTTCTAGAGTGTTGCACGGGGTTCATAGCACTGCAAATTGCACTAGTGTTATCACACAAAAGAGGAACACTATCCAAATTAACCCCATAATCTTTAAGTGTAGCTACTATCCAAAGAATTTGAGAACAACAACTAGCAAAGCCCACATATTCAGATTCAACAGCTTGATTGTGCAATGTAAGATTGCTTTCTAGATGACCATGCAATGAGAGAATTTCCCAAGAAGTGACATGAACCGAAGTGCTCTTCCTATCAATTCTACATCCTCCAAAATCAGCATCAGAAAAAGATCTCAAACTAATGCATGAGGAAGCAGAAAGCCAAATGCCAAAATCTTGAGTTCCATGAAGATACCTGAAAATCCTTTTGACAGCTTGTCGATGTGAGGCACGTGGGGAAGCTTGAAAACAAGCACACACAAGCACGTGGGAAGAGTCTCTCATGTAAACCTCTAATTATCTCGTCCTCAACAGCATTATCATCATCTTTATGAACAAAGACACTCTCCCTGAACATATGCACTTGTACCTGCATCATTTGAACTAGTGCCTTTTAAGTAAAGCAGTATGGAAGAAGCATCTCCAAAGGCAACACTTTCAGCATGAGATGCACGAGTGAAGGAGAACCAAATCTTATCACTGAACATATGAAGTGAGCATCCAAATTTCACTAGCCACATGTTCTCCCTCCTCGCGTGAGAAGCCTACATAGAAGCAGAAAGTGTCGAGGTCTCGGTACTGGGGTTAGAAATAAGATGTTTAGGAATCCAGTACTGAGACACACGACGGACAACAGTAGGCACAACACAAGCAGTCTTATGCACAAAATCAAATTTGCCTGTTCCCGTGTTTCTAGCAACAAAAGGTGCTTGCATCACCCTAGGCACGTAGTGAGAAGCAAAGCGTGCCTTTCTGAAATTAGACCTAGCCTTAGCTCTTTCTTTCTTTTGTTGTTTGGCTAGTCTAAAGCAAAAATCTACTAAATGTCCATCTCTACCACAATGAGTGCAAGTGTATTTAACAGGATGTTTGGCTTTAGAAGTAGAAGCAACATTTGCATTCATCATAGTAGAAGATAACACTCCAGCAGACTTAAAGACAGTTTTCTTAGGCTCATTGACAATTTCAAATTTTCCTCCGTCAAGTGTTTTAACAACAGTGGGAGCATGTGATTTATGATGAGCATAAGAATCAAAACCTAAACCTTTGTTATGAGTGCTGACTTTTGATTGATCCAAAATCATGTTTAGGTTCTTCTTTCCTTTAGTGAAACGTTCTAATGATTTGTCCAAGTAATCAACTTTTCGAGAAAGAGTTAAACAATTATTGCAAGGAACATTCACTTTTCCTTTTTGCTTACGACAAGTTGAGCATGAAAGAACCTCATGTGTAAGCAGATCATCACCAATTGAGAAACCCTAGCATTTGCATCTTTTAATTTTAATTCAAGAGTTGAGCATTTAGAACAAGAAGTTAAACCATGCAAATCATCGGTGAAACAAATTAGCATGTTTAATATGTTTCTCATTTTTCTCACTTTCAGCATTAATTTTCTCAATCAAGGAAGCATGTTCTTTCCTAAGCGAAGTAAGCTCATTCCAAATTAAGTCACATGATTTGCAAGCATCATCATCGAGAATCAAAGTTTTAAGTCTAGCAATTTCAGCATTCAATGATTCAACAACAAAATCATGTTTCTTAATTTTCTTGTCACGCTTCTCAAGCAATTTACCAAGACGAGCAACAGCAATAGCTAATTCATCGTAAGAAGGATCTACCTCATTGAAGTCATTTGTCATGATCGCCCTCGGTGAAGTATCGCTTTTGGCCATGAGACACAACCCCGTCAACTCATGCTTGCTTGGAGTTGCATCATCCTCGCCGCTCTCCGAATCCACATCGCTCAAATTGACTTGTTCAAGAGCGAAAGAACTCGATGGACAACTTTGCGGTTGATGAAGTTCTTCTTCTTTCTATCACTTGGAGAGAACTTCTTCTTCTCTTTTCTTCATCGTTGTCCTTCTCCTCCCTTGATGCTTTACTTGCAAGTTTTGGACAGTTTGGACGAATATGGTCGAGATCACCACACTCATAGCATCTTGGAGGATCACCACCACCTCTCTTTCTCTTTATCACATTTTGCAAAGCTTTGTTAAAGCGAGAAGAGAGTAGTGACAAGTCTTCTCTTGGGAATTGCTCAATCTGTTCATCGGTTAGTGAAGACAAGAAAGATAGAGCAAAACTTGAAGCGACACCATTATGAGATATGCTAGATTGAGATGTCAAAGCAATTGATTTATGATCATTCTTTCTAGCAAAAACATCTAATTCATGAGTTTTCAACTTAGAATAAAGAACATCTAAAGTAAGTGTACTCATGGTAGTAGATTCTTGTATAGATGTTACTTTTATCTCCCACACCGACATGTCCAAAGCACTAAGCAATTGTCTAGCATTAGCAGATCATCAAAGCTAACTCCAACAGACGCAAATTGCTAAGAATCTTATTAAAACGCAAAGAAGTCATCTACCGACTCACCGGTTTCATCTCAAATCGCATGTATTCTTTTTGTAAAGATCTTGGCGAACCTCTTTGATGATGTTAGAACCCTCATGGTAATCACAAAGAGATTTCCATACCTCATATGCGGATCGAAGATGAACCACCACGATCAAAGTCGCTGCGTCCCAAGCCTTGGATGATCAAGTTGCGCGCCTTGCTATTTGCTTCAACGTGTGTGCGATTGGTGTCGTTGACGTTGTCGTTTGCAGGGACTTCATATGGCTTGTAGACCTTCTCCCAAATTGTGAAGCCCTGTGCTTGGATGAACGCCTCCATCTTGGCCTTCCAAAACTGAAAATCAACACCATCGAACACACATGGTTTTGTCGAATAACGATCCATTGATCTAATCACCGGTTAAGATAGATTAGAGAAACCTTGCTCTGATACAACTTGTAGGATCGAAGTATACGAATATAGCAATCAGAGGGGGGGTGAATGATTGTGCGGAAGCTAAAACCAAATTCTTGATCTATTAAAAGTTCACCCCAAAACAGAACCAAATAATTGCCTCGTTTTCGACAAAAACAGAATGACAGAGGTTTGGTAAAACGAGAATTCCCGGAGATCCAACCGTCGAAACGATCTGAAATTTGGACACAAGAAACTAGATTCCAATACGAATCGAACCCAAAAATAATCAGCTCGATCGGACTTACGGATCAAAAGTTATGAGCTTCGCAAGCTTGCTGATCCAGAACTTGACGAGAATCAATCTAATCAAAACTTCAAGATTAAACAAGAACGACAAAAGATTGATCAACTAGACTTTGAGAAACACTAGATCAATACCCTAGAGAGGTTTTTGATGGATCAAATCAAGATAAAACTTGAAGAACAAAAACCAATCTAGAACTAGAACAAACATGCAAACAAGAACCAAAACAGAAAATCTTGTAGCGACGTGGTTCAGAAGCACGCAAAAATCTTGGAAGAATTGATCTTTATTTCTTGTCTAAAATACTCTCATCAAAAGAGTACAAACCCTAAAACCAAGCTCAAAGCTTGATGCGCTCAGCTCTACTTGGTGCCTTTCAACAGGAGACCCCCCACCTATTTAAAGCACCAACCCACAAGGAGTTCTGAATACGATTCCTATTCCCTAGAAGGAATCAGTGATCCAACTCAACTCTACTTGGCCCAACCTGGCCGAGTACAACTCTTGCACGCCGTATGGCAACCCTACCATACTCACGTGACTAACACTTTGCACGCGTATGGCCACCGCCATACTCACGTGACTAACACTTTGCACGCGAATGACCTCCTGCCATTCTCACGTGACTAACCATTCTTCATGTGCACCATTCTCTTAGCCCGAACGCCCCGCATGACATCCTTGACCACCAAGACCTCGGTTCCTCCTGAACCTAGTCCCGAACCTCGATTCCTCCATGAACCTAGTTCCGGTCCCGTCATCGACCACATTCGCCTTCGAGCAATACCTGCACATGAACAAACCACAAACAAATCCGAGCACAAGTCCACGACTTGACTCAATGTCAATCCATGCAACTACTCACATGAGTATTGCATAAAGTCCACTTCAAAAGAAGCATCATGAAATCATTACAAATTTCAAATTCACATTCAAAATTCAAATCCAAATCGCTCAAAACCCTACTTGAGCGAAAACGCATTCACGACGGACAAACACAGTTGGTCCGTTGTATAAGGAAAAGTTTCTGTTCCAAGAAGCCAACCAACCGCGGAAAAACACGTTCACAACGGACAAACAAAGTTGGTCCGTTGTACATGCAAAATGGCTTGGTCATGAGCTCAAAACAAGTTCACAACGGACCCGAAGCTTGTCCGCCGCAAGAGCGTGCACGCTAGTTTCACAAAAGTAAAACCCTAGAAAAAGTCCATTCACGACGGACAAAAAGAATTAGTCCGTTGTATATGTGAAAATCTTGGTTCCAAGAAATTATCCAAACCGAAAAAGCTTGTTCACAACGGACCAAGAAAAACTGTCCGTTGTACATGTGAAAATGACTTCGGTCATGGGCTCAAAAACATGTTCACAACAGACCCAAAAACACTGTCCGTCGCAGATGGGAAACTTACTGTTTCTTGAGAACTTTGTCCGGCGCTAATGCGTAACTTACTGTTTCTTGTCAAATTGTCAAAACACATGAACAAACACATTTTGCAAATTCAAATCTAGGTTAATTTTTCAGTTCAAAGCCAATTTTTCAGCACATGATTTCACAGAGCGACGTTCCACCCTTCCCCGAGGCTGCGCTTCCACTCTGCGACATGCAGCCTCTGGATCGGGCGGAGATCGTCAAGGCGATGCCCAAGATGGACGCCATGGGGACGCCCATCATCGTCCATCAAGGGCCCCTGATAATCCGCGGCACTCCTACAGCTGGCGACCAGGGGAGGAACAAGCGTCCTGCCGACGACATCGCCCATCGAACGCCCGGCCGACCACGGCTATCGGGGCCATCTTCGTCGGCCGGCCCGGATCTTCACAGCCCCGCCACGGACTTCCTCCTCACCGCGGGGCTCTTCATCAACGGCCGCGACGCTTCGCCTCGCCACCATCGCCGCATTCGTTCGCTGGCGCCGCCAACGGCCGACCGGCCGCGCCTTCCTCCACTATCGCCACCGCCGGCGGTGACCGCCGGCGCTACGATGGCGGACCGGCCGCTGGCTGCGTCGCCACCGCCACGCCGGCGGTGATCGCCGGCGCCGCGATGGCGGACTCCACCGCGCAAGATCCTCCACCGCCACCGGCGCAAGATCCTCCACCGCCGCCGCCGATCCGCCGACGCTGCGATGGCGGACACCGGCGCGGATCCTCCACCGCCAGCCGATTCGCCGACGCCGATGGCGGACCCACCGGCGCAAGATCCTCCACCGCCACCGCCACACGCCGACTCCGCCACGCCGCCGGCCAGATTCACCGGCGGTTGACCACAAGACGCCGGTGGAACGGTCCTGCCTCGGCCGCCACCGAGGCCGGTGCCTCGAGGGGCTCTCACTCCGTGCCTCGGTTTCCGAGGCCTCACCAGTACTGAGTCCTTGAAACACAAAAGGGACGGTAAAACTTTTTAACCTTCGAATGGAGCCTTACCTTTGCTTGCTTTTGCTTGTTCCAGGCACTGCCGCAGACTTCAGCCACTCCTGCGGGCGACGGGGCCGAGGGCAATGGACGGAGCAAAGAAATTGATCCGCCAGACGAAGAAGCCGGCGATCGACAAGATGCACCGCCAATGGCGGGCCAGCTGTCTGTGCACTCAGAGGCGCTGGGCCACAGCCCACTCCGGATCCTCCCGCGGACTCCGTTCCTTTCTAGACGCAGATGCACTGGCCGCCCTTGGACAGCTCTACTCCACACCGCCCACCGCCTTCGCCGAGCAGCAACGGCCGCCGACGCCGCCATCGAGATCACGCCTCCGGCAGAGGTGGCTGATTTACATGATCGAGTGGAAAGGAAGGAGCGGAGCCGTGGGGAGCGGAGCGGGGCCACTCGCAGCCGAGCTCATGGAAGAGCTCGAGGCGCACGACGAACCGCATCTACCGAGGCGTACTCATGGATGCCGAGGTACGCCGACCGGATGGAGGATGCCTCGCTTCCATCGGGGTTGGTGCAGCAAGCGCCATCGAGCAGGCGGCCGGCGCACTACGCCGCCTCGGTCGGATCGCGGACTTCACCGCCCGGCTTCCGCCGCTGGCCGACCGGGTCCACTCAGAAGGACGCGCGATGGCGGCCGCTGCGACGTTCGTTTTGGCGTCTTGCGCGTCCAAGGACGCCAACTTTGATCCTCCGCCGCCCAGGGATTGAAGGAGATCAAGTGAGGCGGAGGCGCTGGTGCAGCGCCGCCGACCACGCCGCCGCCACCGAGATGGTCAACCCCGCTACCGGAAGCAAAGAATGAAGACGTGGCATCGCGCCGACGCCTGACCTCGCGGAAGACCTGCAGATAGCAGCCGCAGTATGGCGGACGAGGAGGAAGAAGGGTAGGATAGCCTAGACCCTTCTTCCCTTTCTCCTTTTTTTTTTTTCTTTTCCTTTTAACTTGTCATTCTGCAACAACTTTTGTAAAGCACTTTCATGGAGTAGACATGACATTTTTAGGCTTATTCAAAGAATGTTTAACTTGTCTTCCTAGCCTTCCACCTTCTTGATCGCCAAAGATTAACTTGAGTGCTACCGCTTGCTTAAGGCTTAGAAGGAAAAAAGAAGGAGTAAAACACCCCTTGTGTCCGGCGATTCTTTTCGTTGTTTCTACAATCCTGCAAACGACACGCACCCTTGTGGCCTCCGCGGCGGACACAAGGTAAGACGTGACAGACGTAGGCTTTGGTAGCGATGTTTAAATCGCCACTTCACGGGACACCCGAGTGTCATGACTGCGTCGAGCCGAGTTCAAACCACCGCCCAATTGCCCAATCCCGTTCGCCGCACTTACAGAGTGGTCCCGCTTTGCCATCAAGCGCCACAGATCGAGCGGACTAGAGTGATCGCCCGAACACTTTGCCATAAAACACAACTGTAAAGGCATGAAGTAATCGCTAAAAAACAACGGAACGTAATACTTAATTTCTGAACAACAGTCGTTTCCCAGCTAGTCGAGCAAAGACAGACATGATTCGACCGGCGCGAGGAATGTAACACAAACTTACAACCGCTCAAGGGTAGAACTTGCGCAGGTTCTCTATATTCTGCGAGTTCGCCGCTTCCTCCCGCCCTCGCTGGCCAACCCGACCGCCGGTCGAGATCGAAACCACCTTAAAGGGGCCCTCCCACTGGGAGACAGTTTGTGCAACCCGACTGCGGCCCGAATCTTTCGCAAGACCAGTCGCCACCGCGATGTTCTCTCACCGACCGGGTGGCGTGGTACCTCCCGAGGCTTTGCTGATACCGAGCGGCGCCAGGCCGCACGATCCTCGGGCTTCTTCCAGGAGATTGACGCTGCCTTGGCGCATCTCTTCCTCGATCTTCTTCCGCGAACGCAAAGAACGCGCGGCGACCCAAATGTCAATTCGAAGGGAGGACAGCCTGCCTCCGTAAACCGTAAAGAATGGAGTCTCTCCAGAGTCTTACCGGGAGTGGTCCGAGTGACCACAAAGATCGCCGGAGTTCTTCAACCCACCGTGAGCCACGCTGGTGAAGTCGATCAAACGCCCGAGTCTTGAGGCCCTTCAGCACCAGTGCATTGGCTCGTTCAACTTGGCCGTTGCTTCTTGGATGGGCAACGGAGGCAAAGCAGACCTTCGTGCCCATTTCTTCGCAAAAGCCCAGAAAGGCGGCGCTGGTGAACTGGGCGCCATTGTCGGTGATGATACGGTTGGCGACCCCGAAGCGGGCGAAGATCCCTCGCATGAACTTGACAGCGGCTGCGGCGGTAATGGTTCTCACGGCTTCAGCTTCCACCCACTTGGTGAACTTGTCAATGGCGACGAACAGATGAGTGTAGCCTCCTGTGGCCCGCGGGAACGGACCAGATATCCAAATTTCGCACCGCCGAAGGGCCATGAGGGCGGATGGTTTGCAGAGCTTGGGCTGGTTGGTGGATTTGCTTACGTGGAATCGCACGCCGCATCTCCTCACCACGGCTCGCAAGCATCCTGGAGGGCGCTGGCCAATAGAACCCGTGGCGGAAAGCTTTTCCCACCAGGTTCGACCGAAAAATGGCTCCCGTGACACGCCTCCATGGATATCGAAAGCAAAATGCTTCCTCTTCCCGAGTGATGCACTTCGTAAGAACTCCGTTTCCACCCCTGCCAGACAGTCCCCATCTACCAGGGTGTAGCGCTTGGCCTTTCGCGCTATCTTCTCGGTGACGATCATCGTCGGGGCATACTTGATCCCGCAGTAGGCCAGGATCGGGTCCATCCATGTGCCTTCCCGGTCAAGCACGGCGACCACAGAGTGATCGTCGGGTACTCCGCTGGCTGCCGTTTCCACCGGTGCCACTTTTCCTCCTGGAACGTGGGCTGGGGCGGCGCCACCATCGCCCTCACCGTAAACGGGTTGCGATAGGCGCCGCCGCTTTCCCATCCGAGGTGAGGGCTGAAGCAAAGATCACCATCCTCCCCACCGTAGACGGTCGAGATGGACGGTCGCGGAAGCCTTTCTTCAAAGACTCCGACCGAACAGGGGCTCTTGTCGAGGCGAAATGAGCGAGCTCGTCCGCTAAATAATTGTCGCGCCGGGTATGTGTGTATACCCTAGCCCTTCAAGTGTCTCTCCATCTTTCTAACCTCCGCTGTAAGCGGCCATGACGGGATCAGAGCAGTGAAGTCCTTCCTTGCCTGGTTGATGACCAAGAAAGAATCGCCTTTAATCTGTAGGGCGCCAGATGCCGATGGTCATGCGGCTTCGAGCTCCACCAAGAATCCTTCGTATTCCGCAACATTGTTGGTAGCTTTAAAGTCCAGGACGACTATATATTTGAGGGGGTCCCCGGTCGGGGAGACCAGGAGGAACCCAGCCCCCGCGCCTTCTAGCCTGAAGGATCCATCGAAGAGGAGCGTCCAAGGCGTGGGCACGGACTTCCTTATCTTCCCCATCTGCCGAGTCCATTCAACAATGAAGTCCGCCAGCCTTTGACTCTTGATAGCATAGGGGCAAATTTGAAGCCAAATTCCCCGGCTCGACAGACCACTTGGCGACATTTACCTTCACTCACGGTTGTGAAGGATCTCCCGCAGAGGATACGAGGAGACCACAGTGATCTCCCTTCCTTGGAAATAATGTCGCAGCTTTCTTGATGCCACCAGCACAGCATACACCATTTTCTGGGCCTGAGGATACCTAGTTTCAAAGCATCATGCAGCACCTTGCTCACATAATAGACCCGGCCAGCCTCCCTCTCGCTCCGCTACTAGTCTTTGCACTCATCGCCGAGGGGCTTGCCGCTACATAAAGGAGAAGCGGCTCACTGTGCTCGGGCGACCAAAGACAGAGGCGAGGAGAGATACTTCTTCAGATCTTCAAATGCTGCTTTGGCTTCCGGTCCATTCGAAGGAATTAGTCTTCTTCATCGCTTTGAACAATGGGAGACTTTTCTCCCCAGTAAGCTATGAACCGTACGAGGAGGCCAAAGCGACCAGCTAAGCACAAGCCGCTTGAGCCGACAGTGGCTTCATTCGCTCAATTGCTTCAATCTTGTCTGATTGGCTTCGATCCCGCTGGCCGAGACCAGAAGCCAAGCAACTTCCCAGATGACACCCGAACACGCACTTCTCGTGATTCAGCTTTAGCGGTAGTGCCGAGATGGGAGAAAGTTTCCTCCAGATCTTCAACCAACCCATCAGCGGCCTTAGCTTTTATCACCAAGTCATCAACATATACCTCCAGGTTCTTTCCAATTTGTGACTTGAATACAATATGCATGGCTCGCTGGTAGGTAGATCCGGCATTCTTCAACCCAAAGGGCATTCAAACATAACAGTACACACCAAAAGAGGTCACAAAGGCCGTCTTTTCTTCGTCTTCCTGTGCCATTCTAATCTGATGATATCCTGAGTAGGCGTCTAGGAAACATAGAGCTTCACATCCTGCCGTAGAATCGACAACGAGGTCAATCCTTGGCAGAGGGTAAGGGTCCTTAGGGCAGGCTTTATTGAGGTCGGTAAAGTCTATACACATTCGCCACTTCCCATTGGACTTCTTCACGAGTACGGGGTTAGCCAACCACTCAGGGTAGGCGGCTTCCCGCACAACTCCGGCTTGCAATAGCTTCTCCACTTCTTCCCGAATGGCTTCTTGTCGCTCTGGCGCTTTGCCTCGGGTCTTAATCGGGAGTGCGCTCCAGGTAGCGTTGCCAATCGGTGCTCGATCACCTCCCTAGGGACCCCGGTCATTTCAGATGGTTCCCAGGCGAACACATCTAGATTAGACCGGAGGAAGGTGATGAGCGCGTCTTCCTATTTGGCGCTGAGATCAGCGCCAATTCTCACAGCCTTGCCCGAGCCTTCCTCACCCACGGGGACCACCTTCACCTCACCCAAGGGACTGGGTGAAGCGCGAGCCTTGGCCGGGGGAGCGCTCGAGGGGTCTTCAGGCCACGCTACCGAACAAAGCGGCTCCAAATAAGTCTTGCACTTGCTTACCGAGGCGCAAGGCTTCGAGCTTGTCCACTTTACCACAATTGGGCCCTTCCGCCCAGGGATCTTCATCGGCAAATAAGCATGATGCGTAATCGCCATGAATTTAACTAGCGCCGGCTGGCCAAGCGTTATAGGGAGGTCAAGTCGGCGACCTCGGTTGATGAGTTCCGTCCGGAAGTTTTCGCGCTTCCGAACGTGATCGGCACTGGACTTGTCCTGCAGGCATTAGGCCCATCCCGGGGCAATTCCATAAAAGCGGTCGGGGCGCAGCTTCTTCATAAGGTATTTGGAGTGCTTGATACGCCCGATCGACAAAGAGTTGATGGCACTTCCTCCATCAACTAGTACTCGCCAAGCTTCGCATTCCTCGACCGTAGGGGCGACCACGATCGGGAGATGGTTTGGGCCTGAAGTGTTCGGCCGGGTGGTCGGCCCGATCGAAAGTGATCGATTGATCCGACCACTTCAGCGGCCGACTCGTCCGGCTCGCATGGTGGCACACACTGTCTCGGCTCGCTTGTACTGCGAGTTGGAAGAGTAGGTGGCCGAACCCCCATGAATGTATGCCACCGTGTGCTCGGCTTGTTGGAAAGCCAGTGGGATGTCATCTTTGTCGTCATCATCTTCGCGATCCTTTTCGCGGCGCTTCTTGAGCCGCTTTTCCACCAACTTGGACACAACCTGGCAATCTTCCAAGTCGTGCCCATTTGTGCGGTGGATGGGGCAAGATGGCTTGCCCTCGCTGCCTTCACTTCGGGGAGAACGGCGGTCCTCGCGATTGTCTCGCTGGTCCCGGCGATCTCTCCTTCGCTCTCGATCGTCGCGCCCGAGGCTTGGCTTCGGATCGGCCACCAAAACCTCTCGGGCGACGGCCTCCTTGCGCTTCTTCTTTTTACGGTCGGAGGACTTCGACGCTCCGGCTTCGTCAGGGTTTGAGGGCCCTGACGCACCCTTCCGAGCCTCCGCTGCCCGGGCACACTTGTGGGCCAGGGAGAAAAGCTCGGAAGTGGTAGCGACAGTGCGGGTAGCCATCTTCTCCCGCATCTTCTGATCCCTAACCCCCCTCCGGAACGCAATAATAACCGACTGCTCAGAGATCCGGGGATCGTGTTTATGCAATGGCTAAACCGCCGAATAAACTCCCTCGTGACTCCCTCCCTCTGCTCCAAAGCGTGGAGGTCGTCCTCCACACCCGCTGAGCGTAGGAGCCTCGAAAGTTGGCGACAAAAATGTCGCACGCTTCCTCCCACGAGTGTACCGAACCCCGAGGAAGGTTCAAGACGAGCGGGCGAACTGTCGGCGACATCGGGAAGTAGTTGGCCATAACTCTATCTCGACCCCGGCAAAGACGCACCACCGTCGTATAAATCTGCAGGAATTCTTCAGGGTTGGTGGTGCCGTCATACTTCTCGATGGGCGCGGGACGAAATCTTTCTGGCCACGCCGATTGGCGTAGACGGAGGGAAAACGCCTGGCACCCAACATTATATGGGGAGTAGTGTCGCCCACCAGCCCCCTGACCCTGAGATGGGGTCGAGGAGTGCGAGTCTACACTCTCCCCAGAGTCGGAAGGGGAAGCCCCTTCTGACTGACCGGCAGCGGGGGTTCGGCGCGTTGTTGCGGATGACGCCTCCGAAGAACTTGACGCAGATCGTCTCCCCGCTGGAGCCGCCCCTCATTGAGGCGTGCCCTTAGATCCCCGCGGTTCTCCTCCGGCATGGGAGTACCGCGGGAAGATGCGGAAGCTTGTGCACGCCCCTGTTGCGAGGGGCTGCAGCCAAGATTCTTCCCTTTATCCCGGCTCTCGCGGCCGGGAGAGGTCGCCAAAGAGCGATCGGAAGCTTGTGCATCCACCATACGAACTCCTTGATGAGGGCGCGGAAGCCCGGCTGAATTGCCACAAAGAACTGTTCTTGGCCGAGTCCACTAGACGGGCAATGTCCTGGAGCCAAGGGGTGGCCGGGTGTCGCCCGTCGCTTGACCGGAGGATGATCCGAGAGCAACCGGCCGCATGAAGGCTTTGCATTGGGGTATCTTCCCCCAACGACAAGCGCCCGGGCCGGTGAACTCCGAGGCTTGGAATGCGGCTCGCGCCCCTCCCGCCATGAAGGACCCGGTGACCCGACTCCTTTACCGGAGCCGAGATCGGCCGCGCCGCTTTCCTCGGGGAGGCGCTACGCTGGCGATGAGATTCCGCCATACCGGATGATCTTCTGATTCTTGCAAACTCCTCAAAAGGAATGGAAGAAAGGAACGATCTAACCACTAAGCCCCTACCGGCGCGCCACCGCTTGGCCATTAACCAACAGGCACCCTAAGACTGGGTGCTTGAGAGATTCGGATCGGGGCTTTTGTGGCAACCGCCTCCAAAGACAGGAAGAACGGATGTCGAAGCAAGCAAGAAGACAATCGAGTTTACCTGTGTTCGGGCCCTCCACAGAGTAATGACCCTAGTCCGCTTGGTGGTTTCTTCTCGATTCAAGGTTCTTACAAGGTCGGGAAGAAGACCCTCGAGGTTCTCGCCAACCAAGGATCAACAACCCTCTCCCATGCAACCTAGCTCCCTTTTATACTCGGGTAGAATTTGGCGCATGGGGCTTACAAGCTATGCGTAAAGCAAGCGTCGACACGTTACTACGCATTTAATGCACCCGTCATATTCTCTTACATCACATTTAATGTCTGGCCCTAGCTGACTTAGACTTCGCCTTGGGCCCCGCCTGTCTGTCACCCCTACATGCTCCGCCAGGAGAGAGGGGATGTCGATTCGGCGCCACCCATCATTAATGCGCGCCTAGGGAAGACGCGCCGCCACACCATAGCCTTCATACCCTGCAATTAATGCGCACGTCTCGCATTAAATACCCTTGACCCTTCGCCCTGTAGCACAGATTACGGGGTTGATTCTCGGGAACTACGCCCGAGGAGTGGCTCGAACGCCACTGTCCTCTTGGCGAGCACCTTTGCAGTCGCCGAGGAGTGGCTCGAACGCCACTGTTCTCTGGCGAGCACCTTGGCCGATCGCCGAGGAGTGGCTCGAACGCCACTCGCCCCTGGCGAGCACCTTCGCTGTCGCCGAGGAGTGGCTGAACGCCACTGCCCTTCCGGCGAGCCTGCGTGGTCGTCGCCGAGGAGTGGCTCGAACGCCACTCGCCTCTGGCGAGCACCTTCGCTGGTCGCCAGGAGTGGCTCGAACACCACTCGCCCTCGGCGAGCACCCATTTGGTCGCCCCGGGGAGTGGCCTGAACACCACCTGCCCTCTGGGCGAGCACCTTTGCTGGTCGCCCCGAGGAGTGGCCTGAACGCCACCTGTTCTCTGGGCGAGCACCTTGGCTGATCGCCTCGAGGAGTGGCCTGAACGCCACCTGTCCCCTGGGCGAGCACCTTCGCTGGTCGCCTCGAGGAGTGGCCTGAACGCCACCTGTCCTCTGGGCGAGCTCCGTGGCTGGTCGCCTCGAGGAGTGGCCTGAACGCCACCTGCCCTCTGGGCGAGCACCTTCGCTGGTCGCCCCGAGGAGTGGCCTGAACGCCACCTGTCCTCTGGGCGAGCTCCGTGGCTGGTCGCCTCGAGGAGTGGCCTGAACGCCACCTGCCCTCTGGGCGAGCACCTTCGCTGGTCGCCCCGAGGAGTGGCTCAACACCACCTGCCCTCGGCGAGCACTTCGCTGGTCGCCAGGGAGTGGCTCGAACACCACTCGCCCTCTGGCGAGCACCTTTGCTGGTCGCCCAGGAGTGGCTCGACGCCACACGCCCTCCGGGCGAGAGTACTTAATGCGCGTGCGTGGGTACTCCCAGCGCTTATCTGGGACACCGAGCTCGAGCTCACCCGCGAAGCTCTGCTCAAGAACCGCGATCCGCTCTCCGGGCCTCCTTCCGCTGGACCAGCCGCGCCTCCTTCTTCGCCCACGCGGCAGCCGACGCAAACGAGCCATCACCGGGGTTATCCTGGTGTACTCATCCATCCACGCTTTAGTTCGCTCACCTCCTGCCGATCGGCGTACTCCAAGTCTTGGCGAGGTGAAGCGGTCGCGTGGGCCGGGATATCTGCGTGTGCGCCTGGCGAGGGCAGCGTGGCGTAGCAGCGAGATCGAGCGGCGCTTACGACCACTTTGTTCCTTGGTCTTCCGGCCTCGTCCGCCCAGCTGGGCCTTGATTAGGCCCGCAGCGACCTCGAGGGCGACCTTCTCCTGCGCAGGAGGACTCGAATAGGTCAGGAAATTTCGGAAGAAACCCAACCTGAACGGACCTTCGGAAAGAGTCCGAGATAAGGACTTACCGCCTCAGTCTGGTTAAGGACGTTGTTCGGGATCTGGCGGCCCTCTAGGATTTCCTTGGCCTTGGGAGTTCCGAACATCTCGGACACCCTCGTATCCACCCAGTCCTCCGGCGGAGCTGCTACCAGACAAGAAAGCACAGTAAGCTCGAATGTTCCTTGTTTTAAAGTGAAGGTCGAGGGCGGTAATGTACCTGAGCGAGATTCCCGGGTAATGTCCTGCCACCCTTCAACCTTGAAGAAGGGGTTCACCCTCCGCCTGAGGGGCGACACCCGGTTCCTGACATAGTCCCGGGCAACGTCCCGGCCGGACAGCCCCGAGCAAGTGAGCTCATTGATCAGCATGAGCACCTTCTCCTCCTCGGGCCATCTTGGAGGTCGGGGTCTCGGCACGACCCTTGGCGCCGGAGTAGGAAAGCGAGCCCTCCTCGGCCTTCCTCAGATAGAACCAAGAGTCGGCCCACCCCGACACGGAGTCCTTGAGCGTGAAGCTCGGGTACTCGTACGGGCGGGTAGGTCGGAGGCGGAAGTAAAGGCAGCCGGCCTGCGAAGGGGTGCCGGTCTTGCGAAAAGGGTGTAGAAGTGAAGAAAGAGACTGGGAGTAGGCTCGACGCCCACAAACCCCTCACAGAGATGGGCGAAGATGGCCATGATGAGGATGGAATTTGGGTGGAGGTGGACGATCTCGCACTCACAGAAGGCGAGTACGGCTTCAACGAACTCGCTTTCGGGCGTGCGAAGCCCGTTTATGGCGTAGAGCTCGGTGGAGACGATCTCTCCTTCCTCCGGCTCGGGGCTCTCCTCGGCACCAGCGGCTCTCCATGAGCCGGCGTCAAGGTACTTCGCCCGCTCGAGAATCTCCAGCTTGCGCCTATCAAGCTTGCTGACGCCAAACTTCGCCATGAGGATGGAGGGGATGATCGGAAAGGAGGATGAAGCGCCGAAATGAAGAAGTAGGGAGCGCACTAGTTGATTGAAAAGGCAAGTGGATCTAGGGTTTCTCTTCTGGGGTTTAAAAACCAAACGAGAGAACGAAGAGGTTCCCGCCGTTATAGTCGAGGAAGCCCTAAAGGCGCAGGGGGCAGTTGAGACGTCCACCGCACGGAGAGCGACGCGTGGACACGCAAACCAAGGCTGTCTTGCCGGGCGACGGTTCCCGAGGGGGGGCGGTTCGTACTAACCGAATGAAGCTTCCAAGGGAAGGAACCGTCGGTAGGATGAGAACTAGTTCGCACGCCCAAGGCACGGCGGGGCCGAGCTCGTCTCTCGGGGCGGACTAATAGCTCGGAGGTCGGGGCAGCTGTTCGTCGCGACCAACCTGGCTGGCTCGGGAGACGGTAGGCCCGAGAGGAAGGTCTTTTCTTAAAGCCTTCTTCCACTCGAACCTCGGGGGCTAGCTGTCGGGGAGTCGGGTAGACCCCACAGAATTACCTCGGGTGCCACGAGGGGCGCGGGCTCATCGCCGCCCGAACTCTGGAAGGCCGTTCCCCTGGACGATCTAGCCGGGCGCCACGAGCAGCACGAGGTCGTCCCCGTCCTGGTCGCGAGGAGTTGTTCCAAGGGACGGTCTAGCCGGGACCTTTTTAGGAGGTCGCATGGCCTGGTGGACCGATAGCTCGTGCTCAGGCCGAGGTGGCCGAGTTCGGAGTTAGACGTTAGCCGACCTGACGTGATCCCGATGTCGGTAACCACCCGCTGCGTAACCTCCGCTAGTTCGTTGCGATCCTCGCGGGGACGTGACAGGAGTGTAGGATCCGTTAGTTACCACGTTGGACCTGGTCGGACGTGGAGTTAGTGGGTTTGAACAAGCACGCCCCTTTGTAAGCTATAAAAGCATCCCCACCGTGAAGGGGACAGACAGATAACTTTTTCTGCACAAAGATATACACAAGCTGGAGTAGGGCTATTATCTCCTTCTTGAGAGGCCCGAACCAGGGTAAACTACAGTGTCTCTGCCTGTTGAAGCCCAGTGAGTCACTCCTCTGAGTATCTCATCACGCAAGAAGGGGTCGCGGTTGGTCCCTCCACCAACAAGTAAGCTCGGCGGGGGCCTGCTCCCCAATCGTCGACAAAACTCTTTCAGGGTTTACTTCTTACAAATAGGGGGGTGTCCCATGTTTATGGTGGTAGTGCAAGGTATTAGAGTTTATACTTTTTTATTTGGAGTACTGTAATCAGACTAGACAAATAGAAATAAAAGTCAATTTCTTCATCAAGCCACGTACGTGCGAGAAAAACAGAAAAAAGAGCCAAGCTCAAGCGGCGGCACCACAGCGATCGTTCTCTCGGCGCTACAAGACTCTGAAGCTACAGTACTACCAGGTGAACAGAGGTTTGCTACAGCGTTTGCTCACTACACTAAACCACTGCAGTGCCAAATTGCTACAGGACTCTGAAGCTACAGTACTACCGGTGAACAGAGGTTTGCTGCAGCGTTTGCTCTCTACAGTAGATCTCTGAAGTGCTAAATTGCTACAGTAATTTCTGGTTTTCTCTCTACCTCTTCTTTTGCATGCGTGTTTGATTCTAGATTGATTCCTTTTTCACCGTGATAATTTTGATTTGATCTATTCAAAACCTTCCTACGACATCAAGTTATTAACCTAAAAAGTATGATTGGTTAATTCCTTGTAGATTTTGTTTAATCACGAAATTAGGGCTTAACCAATTTTCGTCATTATTGATATAGTCAACTTGTGAAGCTTATAATTTTTGATCCGTAGATCCAATTAAGCTGATTCTTATTTGGTTAGTTCCAAAATTGAATCCGGTTTCTACAGTTAAAATTTCACATCAATCCGACGGTTGGATCTTCGACAATTCATGTTTTAGTGAATATATGTCAATCTATTTTTGCATGAGACCGAAGCAATCCTTTATATTTTGTTTAGGGGTGTTTTGATAATCAATACAAATTTGTTTTAGCTTTCACGCAATCATTCACCCCCCTCTGATTGCTATATTAGTATATATCGATCCTACAAGTGGTATCAGAGCTTGGTCTTTCTAATTAATCTTAACCGGTGATTAGAAACCGTAGCGATGGATAGATATTCGACAAAACCTTGTGTTTTCGATGGTGTTGTTTTTAAGTTTTTCACTTATACATTGTTACTGATGATTTACAAAACTATGTGTGATGTTGATTTTGAATCTCCTGGTGAATAAAATGAATGGTGATGGAGCTATCGGGCAAATAAAGGACAAGCAACGGACGACGTATATAGGCAAATTAACAAAATGAATGGTGCATGTGCGCTTGCTTCAAAGGTCAATTGTACAAACAAAAATGCAATATGTATACAATAAAATTAAGCACGCACATGTTGATCAGTAGTGCATGCAGTGTATAGTCTTATACTCCCTCCATCCTGAAATACTTGTCCTTTTAGACATCGACACGGTCTCTAAAATACAACTTTGACCATTAAAAATTATTGTATTTTATTTATAAAATGCATTGAAATTATAATATTTGAAAGCTCTTTTCATAACAAATTAAATATAACTTTTATGTGTTCAATCCAAATGGTTTAAAAGTTATTTATAGATAAAATTCTAAAACTTTGACTTGGGACAACTCTAAAAAGTCTTCTTTTTCAGGATGGAGAGAGTACAATTTTGTAGTAGCAAATTAGATTGCTTTCAATTCCTTGGTTTCTTCGATAGATAGCTAGTAAGCCTGCAGCCCGGCCGTAGCCCGACCGGCCAGGGAGCAGGAGATTAAAGGGCATTCACTCAATATATTCGTTCACTGAACTAGTACTCAGTAAGTATGCATGGACCAAGGTGCATGTGCAGTGCTCGATATATCCATCTCGATATATTCGTTCACTGAACTATAGTAGTACGTACTACTCGAGGAGTAAGTATGCATGGACCATGGTGCATGTGCAGTACTGCTCGATATATATATCCATCTCTAACCAGCAGCCAGCGGAGCCCATGACTCGAGGAAGGACCTGTTTGGCAACAAAGTATTTTCATAGTTTGTAAGTAAAACTATGGTCTTGCAGAATATCATGGTATTTTTAATTGGCCATAAGGTGTTTGGAAGTAAAAAAGAAAACTCTATTTTGAAAACCATGGTATTGCCAATACCATAGCATTTTTGAACAAACCTCAGTTTTAGGCTTTTGGCGCTGACGTACAGAGAGAGAGAGAGAGAGAGAGAGAGAGAGAGAGAGAGAGAGAGAGAGAGGTGTACGTATATGACTGGTGAATACTTTGAAAATACTATGCAAAAGACTTTGTAGCCAAATAGCTTGTAGTTCCAAGAAAAACCATGGTTTCAATGGTGGTAGGTAAAACCATAGTATTTAAGCGTAATACCGTGGAATTGAAATTTTTTTTGTAAGTAGGCATGTGCAGTGCTCGATCGATCTCTAACCAGCAGGCAGCAGCTAGCGGAGCCCAGGACTCGATCGAGCAGTGACACGGACCATGCACATGCATGCTGAATGCGCGCGTGCGATTCATGAAGCCTCTGTCCACGTACGTAACGTATCCACCGACACCATATTAACTAGAGTACCAGCAATTTGACACCATGCAAAAGCGACACCATGCATGCATATGCATGTGACACATTCATAGCTAGAATCGATCGACCTTGTATATATACTTTCGATCGATAAGATCCATCACTCCCGCCTACATATCAGATCAATTTGCGGTTCATCATTTGCAAGATAGATACTTTCGTTCGTATATACAAAATAAAATATGCTGGGGCTCATCACACTGGCAGCACCTGCTGCTGCATCGTCAGCCAAGCTATGCCTATGCGTTCGAAAACAAGACCGCCGACATGACGATGATGCTCAGGTTCAGGTACTCTTGTTCATCGGCACACCTCAGAAGGGGTCTCTGCCGGCCGGCAAATCCAATGAGCAGGGCGGCGGCGGCGGCACCGACTATTTGCGATGAGAAGGCCACGGAGGATGTGGTGGAGGCAATGCGGAGCCTCAGCGCCGACGGGTGGGTGGAGGAGCAGCTGCTGCCGCTGCTCACCCCCGTGGAGGAGGCGTGGCAGCCCGCCGACCTGCTGCCCAGCTTCGCCTCCGATAGCGGCTTGCTGGTGTCGGAGCTGCAGGCCCGCGCGGCCGGCGTGCCGGACGAGCTGCTGGTGTGCCTGGTGGGCAACATGGTGACGGAGGAGGCGCTGCCGACGTACATGAGCATGGGCAACCGGGTGGAGGGCTTCGGCGACGACACGGGGTGCAGCGAGCTCCCCTGGGCACGGTGGCTGCGCGGCTGGACGGCGGAGGAGAACCGGCACGGCGACCTGCTGAACCGGTACCTCTACCTGTGCGGCCGTGTGGACATGCGGCAGGTGGAGACGACGGTGCACCACCTCCTCCGCGGCGGCATGCGCATGCTCGCCCCCTCCAGCCCCTACCACAACCTCATCTACGGCGCCTTCCAGGAGCGCGCCACCTTCATCTCCCACGCCCACACCGCTCGGCACGCCGCCCGCCAAGGCGACCGCTGCCTCGCCAAGATCTGCGGCGTCATCGCCGCCGACGAGAAGCGCCACGAGGCAGCCTACACCAAGGCGGCAGCCAGGCTCTTCGAGATCGACCCGGACGGGATGCTGCGGGCGCTCGCCACCGTCATGCGCGCCAAAATCACCATGCCGGGCCAGCTCATGGCCGACGGCCGCGACAACCACCTCTTCGCGCACTTCTCCGCGGCGGCGGAGCGCGAGGGGGTGTACACGGCAGCAGACTACGGAGACATGGTGGAGCACTTCGTGCGCCGGTGGAGGGTGGCGGAGCTCGCCGCCTCCGGGGCCGAGGGGCGGCGCGCGCAGGAGTACGTGTGCGGGCTGCCGCGCAAGATCCGCAGGATGGAGGAGCGGGCCGCAGCCCAAGCGGAAACCCAAAAGGAGCCCAAGTACGTGCGCTTCAGCTGGGTGTTCGACAGGCCCGTCCGCGTCGCCTGATCCATCGATTCCAGATTTCCGGGCCACCCCCAACCCTAAAAATATAAATAAGTGCGAAAACTTTGATTTGTATGCATTAGACAACTACGCGTGTGTGTGCTCGCATGTCCAAGTGTAGCTTGGTAATTAAGTTTCTACGCTAATGGATCGATGAAATATTAAGTGTGTTTGGTGTTTGGTTGCCTGCATCAGCGTAATCTGTCCTGTATGAGCTGTCCAGGCTAGCATTGGTCTGATCGAGTGGATGCAAGTTGAGTTGTTTGGTTACTTGTTTATGCTAAATTTGATTGTGCCGAGAAGATGTTTGGTTGGTTGCATTAAAATTGGATGGGATGTCAACTGATCTTAGGCTAATTGATGGTAGGAAATATGTAGTCTGGTTAATATGTGGATGCAAGTTGAGTTGTTTGGTTACTTGTTTACGCTAAATTTGATTGTGCTGAGAAGATGTTTGGTTGGTTGCATTTGGTTGGTTGCATTAAAATTGGATGGGATGTTAACCGATCTTAGGCTAATTAATGGTAGGAAATATGTGCACGCCTGCATCGAAAAGAAGGCTGAACTCGGCATTTCCGATGGGCCTGGACTAGGGATGCAATTTGCATCCACGGAGCCGAGGCTGATTAAGTATACATGCAACCAAATATGCGGATGGAAGATATATGTTATATCCACTCATGCCATACCAGCAACATATAGTCACACCCTAAGAAAATTGGTATATGTATGTACGGAGTTAAAAGTTAAAACTCTATAAAATTGTTGGATCATAAGTTTGAGTAACATTGCTACGTAATGCATTTAGTGATAGACTCAGCCAACCCATGGTTCTAAAAGAGGCATTGCAGAATTGAAATGCAATAAATTCTCTGTTCTTGAGAGAAAAAAACTGCAACATATAGAAAATGGTTACACTTCGATACCTTTTTTATGCGCAATAACTCTCAGATCGGATCAAAATTTGTAAGATACGGCACGAACGTGCATGATATCAAGAACGAAATAGATAAATCTCATTGAGAGGATGGCGTTGAAGTAACCACAACGAAAGAGAAAAAAATTGTACGGTTTGCTTTATTTGCTTCTTGGGTTGGGTCCTCTATGGCCACCCCTCACGGGTTTCTATGGTTCATATAGTCTTTCAAAGAGAATAGAAAATCCTACTCCAAAAGAAAGTAAGAAACCTAATCCTATTAGGATTCATCTATGGCTCCTTATAGCACATTTTTAAATACTAAAAGACTATATGTGAATCACCAAACTCAACAATCTCCACCTTAACTCTTATTTGTTGAAGTCATCATACCCCTCCAAGAATTCGCTCCAAGTTAGCTCTGTTTTTTCCCTCCCACCTTTGGAAATGCCCACACCAGAGGGTTTATGCTCATCACCGCAATATACATGTTGGTGGTCAGGTTTGGCCTTCCGAACCCTCCACCTGAGAGCTATTCCCTAGTATAGTTTGGTTAACTACATCTATTCCTACGGCCCCTCTATATCATAAGTTTGTACCGCCTCCAAGCTCTATCGGTTTGTAGGTACCACGTGATTGGTCCCACCACGTCTTTCTTCTTGGAACAACTCATACCTTTGCTTTTGCACCTACTGGATTTTGTAACCAGGTTTGTAGCTCTAGACAAAACTACAGATGAGATATGAGTACATACTCCTTCACTTAATTATGATTTTTATCATACCTCCCATAGGTTTACCCATCAATCGGAATACTTTTTATGATCGTATGCCCTTTGCATGTAACTAGTATGCGATACGGGGTTTGTCCGATATTCACGGCGTAAGATTCAGATACTCACATGCTCTCCTGATGAAGGCTAGTTGATTCCCTGCTATCATATGCAATGGGCTTGCAACTCTTCAATTCACCAAAATCACACGTATTGAACTTCACGGACACCAAGTTAAGTATATCAACATCGCAATTCCTAGTGAAAAGGCATAATAATCTTTGAAAGAAATCGCTGAATTCCCCCTGCATGAGCATGCAATAAGGAAGAATAAGCGAAGAATGTTAGTATATACAAATAGCTATCTTATTAATCTGATGTTTGGTACTATATATATATATGAAAATGGTTCCATACTCTTGGGTGTACGTACTCCCACTTATCATATACCTCTTAAACAAAAATATTATCTCTTTATCCTTTTGATCATACTCTAATAATGATTATAAGATACTTCAAAGTAAGTTCCATGACAATTTTTTATCAAAGTCCATTTTTATAGCATAATTTGTGTATGTACTTATTGTTCATATAAAAAAGAATATATATAGCAAAAATAAAGGGCTCTAATGAAAATTTTTCAACCATGTCATATTGAAGTATCTTATAATTAGTATTCAAGTATATTAAAAGTGATAATATTAAAAGCGGTATATTGTCTCTGAAGATTTACCTATTATGATAGGCGAAAGCCGTAGCTTTGCTAGAATGATTCAGCGTGCTTTCTGCCCGTAGTACCAACCAGTTAGTAGAATAACCACAAAATCTGATTTGATAGTATTATATAAGAATGAGCTTGCTGTGTTGAAAGAAACTTTTAAAAAGGTTCAGTTTTCATTTGCTTTAACCGAAAGAACATGCTATCTTAGTGTAGTTGCTCACTATTTAGATGATTCTTACAATCTAAACAAGAAAGTGATAGGCTTTAGTTGAGACAGGAAGTATGGCGAAAGAAAGGTGGAGTCTCATGCTGAGAAGAAGATAGAAACTAATCACACCCTTACTTCACACTTGTGGAAGAGGGCTAAGGGCCAAGAATATGCTGCTTCTGCCTCCTCTCAAAGATGGAATCCTAATGCTGAATTAAATCATTATCTTAGTACTAACTTTGCAGGCACTGGTCGTACTTTGAGGGGTGCTAAGGTAAATTTACTTGAGTGGTGGAAGGAACACCAATACAGTTTTCCTGTTTTAAGTCATTTTGCCAGGACATTTTACTTGTACCAGTCTCAACTGTTTCTTCGGAAGCAACATTCAGCACAGTTGGGAGGATTATCGAAGAACAGAGGTTTTCTCTCGCACCTGAGACGGTGGAAGCAATAGCATGCCTCAAAGATTGGCAA
This sequence comes from Rhipidocladum racemiflorum, assembly GCA_036346355.1. Lineage (NCBI taxonomy): Eukaryota > Viridiplantae > Streptophyta > Magnoliopsida > Poales > Poaceae > Rhipidocladum > Rhipidocladum racemiflorum. The sequence goes on along the minus strand of CM070579.1, from coordinate 88,426,605 downwards.
AGAGCGGATGAGAGGAGGCAGCATCAACTTAAAGATCTAGAGATTGAACTTGCAGCTGTAGATTTGAACATTGATTAGTTTTTACTTAATTCTTAGTTGCAGTTTGAACTGCTTATTATGTAACTGGATTGTTATGGACTTTTAAACATAGTTTGTACTCTTTTCCTTACAGAGGGAACCCCACCCTGGGGTGTAAGGTTTTTAACGAGGCAGACCATTAATAAAATTTTAATTTTTCCTTTCACTCTAAAATTTGAGAGTGTTATTTGAGACTTGTGATTGAACTATTGTGCACTATTATGGCCTTGAATCCTTGACTGGGAGTTTGGAACTTGTGTTGGTTGGAAAATTAGATGAAATTGTCATTTTTTCCCCTTACTTATTGCCTGCCATTCAGATTGAGGTGTAACCGGGTTCTCAACCGAACATGGTGTGCTTGGGCCGGCACGGCACGATCAAGGCACAATGCGCTTCTGGGCCGTGCCGTGCCCAGGATTGTGCACATCGGAACAACCCAGCACGCACGCACAAAACAATGGGCCACGCCGACCTGATGCATTTAGACCCGAGGCACGACGGGCGGGCTGTGCCGGCCCGGCGCGGCCCAACTCCCAGCACTATGGGCACCTCGCCGATGTGCCCACTGAGGCCGAGCCTTGCACTGGCACTCCACATCAGCCTCCAATCTACCAACCATCTCCGCTCACCTCTTTCAGTCATCATGGTCTAAAATTCGAATGAGAGTAGGGAAGCTGTAGGTGGTGGTTTCAATTGGCTTCCGACGAGTGAGAAGAAAGAGACGAGGGTGGCAACGCCAAGAAAATAGGCAAGTTGGTTAATTCGTTAGGAATGCAAGGCGCTAATTTTGTGAGGTCTAAAAAATAAAGTATATGACGCCAACAAAAAATACAAAGGTTACAGTTCACTAAATTTGGCCAAATGTATGACCTCTATTATGTGCAAATCAGCCCAAAGAACAAAAATAACTGTAAATCTGACGAGTTTGAAGTTATTTCAAACTTAGCATGACAACCATATACGATAATCAAACTAATAAGCTGGCACGGGTACTGATCATAGAATTAAGAGATTAGCTCCAGATTCCAACTTCACCTTAGATCTGAAACTTGTAGGCTAAAATAAAATGAATTAAGTTTATATTTTTATTTTAATATACCCACAGCCCCAGCTCCACGGATCTGGTGCCAAACAGGGCCCAAGTATCAGCAAGAATCAGCACAAAATTAGACAATAAGCTTAAGTAATTGGTTTAAATTTTAGGAATCAACTGGATGTCCAATTCATTGAGTTAAACATCATAAATCCGTTACTTAATAATTGAAGGAAATCGCTGCAACATAATAACCGCGCAGAACCTCATACATTCCAAGAAGCCCATAACTACTAAACAAATAATAGACCACATAACTACTGAACAAATAATAGACCATAACAGAGCAAAAAAAGAGAAATTGTACCTCACGCGCGCGCACATTATGTATTTCGTGCGCAATTGTATAGATGGGCAGCTCCCATATGAACACAAATATACAGACGTCAGCAGATGACAGTACAGTGCAACGAAAGGTGCAACTATATACAATCAAAGAGCACAAAACGGGAAGGCTGATCATGCAAATATAATAGTACACCGTCAAAGATTGGAAGATATGGTGTTCGTATATACTAGGTGCTTGGAACAAAGGCATGCATCTTCTTCATCTGCCGCGCAACTGCTCACTGAGGTGCTGGTGCATTTGGATCCAATGTGTTGTAGGTGTTCAATCCATACTAGAGGCCAGAAGAAAATTTGAATTATTTATCAATCCATCAGAATCAATACAAACTAAGATCGTTATTTCCAATTCCAATAGAAAATTAGAAATACAAGGCTACTGGATTGTCAAGTTATTTACTATGTCACACTAATGCTGCAGTGTGCAGTCTGTACAGAAAAAGAAAAGTATCAGCATAACCATTTGTGCTATAATAAATGATTCTTAAGGCAGTCAAAGATTTCCATCTACATTATTAGCAATGAATGAACTCTAGCAAGGCAACAGAACTGTTCATACAAAGCATTCATCAGTAAACTTGCTTCTGCATTACAGGCAATGGTTTTCAAATAATTAGTTCTACTGTCTTTACAACTCAATAGCACATGGATTCAATTCGAAATTCCGGGCTGTAAATATGTGCCAAAAAAGCTACTTAACCATCCTCTCATAACTTCCCACGACATGGTCCTGGAGCTAAATTATCGGTTAAATCTAGATTTGTAACCAGTATAAAAACATATACTGCTTTAGCACTTTTTCTTCAAATTTCCTGCGTAATTATAGGTATCAATGAACTAATACTCCTCTAGAAATGATGTAACTCTGCGCTACAATAAGGCTGTGCTACTCATGATCAATAGAGTAGCAGACAATAACAAAAGAGGAAAAGAGAAGATTTTGACAACAGAAGCAGACAAATGAGGCTATGCGACTTGTTTGTTTTTGCTCTGAAGCAACAACTGACAGTATGATTATCATTTTCAAACTCCTCATCAGATATATTGTTAAAAAGACTCTGAAAATATATATATAAATGAAATATGCAGTTTATGGTTGGGCAATAAGTTCCAGTCAAGATTGGCTACAGGACAACCAACTTTTATCGCATTTGCTCCAAGATACTGGTTTTTTTGGGGTCTTTGATAAAAGACACAAACTTTGGTAGCTCTTTGCCGTAGGACACACTGTATTAAAATATAACATCCAGCTGAGAGAGGAGAGAAGCTGGGTGAAAAGCCTGTTTTGCCCCTAACCTCTTCTTCTCTTTCCTCTTCTCTCCCTCATCTTCTCCTCCTCTCGCTGGGCCTCAAGCTCATCTTGCACCGCTGCCGATGCCGGTGAGCTCCCATAATAGCCCAAAAAATTCCAAGGGGTCAGGAACAAAATAGACTTTTCACCCGCTCTCTCCCCTCTCAGCTATATATTATATTTTAATGGGCAAAGCGTCATGAGCCACCAAAATTTAGTGTCTTTTAGCAAAGACACAAAAGGCCAGTGTCTCGGAGCAAATGCCACAAAAGTTGAGTGTCATATAACCAATTTTACCTAAGTTCCATACGTAGAAGATATCGAGCAGCTGAGGGTCATAAGTAACCGCAGGTGTTGAGATATAAAGGTTTGACACAAAATAATCTTGCAGGCTTAAAACCAAAGAACAAAATATGTGCTTAATGGATCCATATTTTCTTCAGTTTGTTAGGGAGAACAATACTGCGGAGTCATGATGCATATACTTGTGTTTTACCTGATTATCTCTTTGTCAGATTGTGCTCATCTCTACGTATAGAAAGCTACTATTTATTGCAATAGTGCATTCTTGTTAGGTTATACAGTCCAAACGAGATTATTTACGTTACTTATTGGAGTGTAAACAGTTCTCACCTTCTGTCTCATTCTTGAGTTCGATAGTTCTGGATGGAAACCTCTACTATCAACCGTGGTAGGAAGATAAGCTGGAGCACCTTGGGCAACAAGAAGTGGCCTCCTTATGATCACAAAATCTTCATCACTGTCATAGTCCACACTCTGGGTTGAAACCATGGCTCGTAAAATCATTGCCAAGAAAAGTGAGAGTGCCTGTAGGCATAAATGAATCAGGGTCAAACTTACAGAGTCATTCATTGGCTATTCCATTCCTATCATCCTATGCCATTTTGTGCTTAAGTTTAGCGACAAAAAACCAGGGCATAGATACGAATACGACAATTTGAGTCACCTCACCTGTATAGCAATAATAGCAACAGCGGCACACTTGCAGAGGTCAAGATTATTTTGAATGAAGGAAAGTAGGTTGTTTAGTTCCCCAGTGCGGTCGTAAGGCAGATCCTGTAAAGAAAGAGGGGATACGTAGCATGATTTAGAGTGAATGCCAAGAAATAAGGGACAGGAATCCATCCATCCACCTATGAAAGAGTAAAAAGGGCAAAACCAAGTTTGACCTGGATCCAGTATTTGTTGAAGATGAGATCAGCGGCCAGAGCAGCTTCTAGCAGCACCATTGCCATTGCCAAGATGATGTACTGGAACGAGTGAAACAGAGTGGAGTTGTCAGGGGATTTCGTGGGAGTAGGAGAAAGAAAAGTAGATGGTAGGGATAAAAGGGGAGGGAGGATACAAAGCATAGGCAGCATCCGCTGTTGATCTCGGCAGCAACATATCCAGCGAGGAGAAGCAGACAGTAGAAGAGGCCGGCTGCCATGAGGGCGCAAACAAACCTGCGTATGCGGATTACTAGTGAGTGAATGGATCGGATCCAAGTATGGGATGAGAATTCGATTCGCCGGAGCTAGGCTAGATACGGTTCGTACCAGAGGTCTGGGAGGAAATCGTGGAGGTGGATGTGGTGGTGCCGCGCCCAGCGGGAGAGGATCCATGCGGCGTAGATGACGGCGGAGAGGGCGGCGAAGGCCTGGAGGAAGGCGAGGAACTTGAGCAGGAAGCCCAAGCAGCAGCGGAGGCAGCCGCCGCCCCTGCCGGGGCGGGGACGAGGCATCATCCTTCCCTTCGTCGCGAAATCCTCAGTTGATTCGAGAGATTTGGAAGGCGACGACGAGATTAGGAGCAAGGAGGGATTTGTTTGTTGACTTGGACTCACTCCGCCCTGGATGGGCCACCTGGCAGCCTGGCCCTGCACAAGCCTCGTATGCAAGTGGGATGTAACGTGGGTTAACTATACATTGACCACAAACGTTTATGCAGGATATTGCGGCAACCCGCAAAAGGCTTATGCAGGCAATGCGGCGCCCACAAAACCCACAAGAAGAAAAGTGATATAGAAATCTATCAGGTTTCGATGTTCAGAAAAAAAACTATGTTTAGCATGCAAGTTAATTGGAGTTTCGATTCACCAAAACCAAGGATACAGACCATAACCGCTGTACAAGATGAAGGTAATAGAAAATAAATGATATCCTTGGCCTCTTCTTCCTTCTTATTTTCATAGAAAATTATCTCTCGTGCTGATTATAGATACATCTCAGCAGTCATCACCATCATTCATATCCTCTGTTGGCGTGTTCTTTTGATGAGAAGAGCCTAAAACATTAAAAAGTCGATTCCCTATGGCAAATTTGATGGGTTCTACTACGGTTTTTATTTTGCTTTCGCTGTGTTATTTTATATTGGATTGCATGCTATTTATGCTGTAAACACTGATAATTAAATAAATAAAATTTTGCTTGATATGTTGAGGTATCATTTCTAATGTGTGTACTAGCTTTTCCTAGACTAGTACAGCATACACAGAGAATTTCGAAAGTATTTTTCTAGGATCTGACAGAGGTGGTATCAGAGCCGTATCGACTATAGGAGTGGCCTTAATTAGAATGGTTTAACCTTAATGACTTATTTTGAAATAACAAATTATTTTAAAAAAGTCCTGCTGTCATCTTGTTCTATCTTATTCTTACCCCTAAATCCTTGTTTTTTTTAAAAAAAAAATGAGTTGTATCTATCTCTTTTCCCACTTTTCAAATGATTAGATGGTGAGATAAAGCATTAAGCAAAGAAATGGATGGAACTGTGTTTTTCAAAGTCAACTGCAAATCTTCGAAGAGATGAAGACTGTTTTGTGCCTCGAAGACTGAAGATTAGTGTTAGTACCAGAAGAATATCCTAATTAAGGTTTAGGTCAAGCTATCCATTTTAGTAGATGTTATTGTGAGCTATCCTATTTTCTCTTTTGTTGGTAGCCATAATAAATAAGTTATTAAATAAGTTGCTATTATTGCTTCTTCATTGGGTGTGAAATCCTTACCTCGTTGTTTTCAGTCTTCTCTTTCCTAAACCTTGTTGTCAACCGTCGTAGCTCCAGATCCAACAATCCCCCTCCATCCGGCCTGCCGCTTCCTTCAGCTGATGGTCCTAATTGGCAGCAAATGATGGACAACTAGAACCAACTCATTCAACTCATGGCTCAGTCCATCAACAATAATAAGACTGCTCAAGCTATTCAACGAGCTCCTGCACCTCCTCAGTCCAGACTATCAAAGTTTATGAGGATAAGACCTCCAACCTTCTCCAGCATCACCGAGCCTTTGAACGCCAATGATTGGCTTAGGACAATTGAAAAGAAGCTAGATATCTCACAGTGTAGTGATTGTGAGAGAATCTTATTTGCCTCTCACAAGCTTAACGGACTTGCTTCTGAGTGGTGGGACAACTTCTGTCTTTCCCATCATGATGCTTAAGCCATCTCATGGAATGAGTTCGTGCAGGCTTTCCGCAGAACTCACATTCCATCAGGCTTGATCACATTAAAGAAGAAAGAGATTCGTAGTCTATGCCAAAGAGGCCATACAGTGACGGAGTACCTCCACAAGTTCAACCAACTAGCACGCTACGCACATGAAGATGTGGCCACAGATGAAGCCAAGTGGGAGAGATTCATAGACAGGCTCGATGATGAGCTATCTATTCAGCTGACCTCCCACAACTACTCCGACTTCCAACAGCTGGTCGACAAGACACTTTGCCATGAAGGCAAGCACCTGGAGATGGAGAACCATAAGCGAAGGATGGCTGCCCAAGGGTTCAATCCTAGAGCTTTCCCCAAAGCTCGGATAAATCCTTCACTGTCTGCCAAGTTTGAACCGCCGGTAGCAACCTAGGAACTCGTGGTGATGAACTATCCCGATAGCCTAGCAATTTTCGACACCGTTCAGGGAAGACCAACGCAGAAGTATCCACCTCCTAGCCTCGAAGTCAAATGCTTCAATTGTTAGGAAGTTGGACACTAGTCAGAAATTGCCCCAAGAAACATCAAAATATCAGAGCTATGAATGCAGCAAGAAGGACACATCACTTTGAAAGAAGCCATCTGAACAATATCACATCTCAAGCAACACAAGACTTGCAGTAGGGTATGTCTAAGTATTAAGTTGAAGGATTCGTAAACCTATTTTCTTGCTAGCTTTTCTGAATCTCGAGGTCAAGATTCATTTTAAAGGGATAGGTTTGTAGCACCCCAAAATTTGCATATTTTGCGTTATTATTTATTTGTTATTTTCTACGAATTTTGGTGAATTTTCTAGATTTTATAAATCCTTTTGTTTTTAAGTTTTACAAAAAGAATTTTTGCAGAAAATTTATAATCTAAAAAATTTCGAAACTAATTTTACTAGGTTCCAAAAATTCCATAGTATTTTAGAAAATTTTCACAAGATTTTTAGAGCCTTTTTACTACTTCATCCCAAGCCTTTTATTTCTCAGCCCAAAATATTTCAAAAAAACAAAGATAAATGACAGGCGGGACCGGACCCCACCTGTCATATGTTTCTTCAAGATTGGGTTGTCCAGAGAAGAACTCTTCTCTCTCCCCTCCATGGGAGCTTCAATAAGCTTCAAAACCCCCTCTGTTTCAGCGTCAAAATCTGCGAAAAATCATATTCAGATACGTTGTGATCCACTCTATCTATTCATAACCAATTTCCCCAAAAAATCTCGCTCTTAAATGCTGGATTTTGCTCCCCATCCAACTCGTGATAAGCACATCATTTCCCATGCATCATGGGCTCCCTGCGACTATAAATACCTCCCTGAGGACCCCCCACTACCTCCACAACCCAGTGCTCACCTCCACAAATCAATCCCGCACTTACAATCTTCAATTTTGCGCAAGGTGGGTGTTCTTCATTTTTTTCGGCCATCCGCCGCCGCTTGGACAATTCCGCCTCAGTAACATACTTAGAGTAGGAGTCACACTTACCTTCTTCTTCCACGAAGTCATCAGCAGTGAGGTGAGCGTAGTCGGCGTGATTCAATGAATTTTCCTCATCCATTGTTTCCGGTGATAACACATTACCTTTATCAATCTTCATTTCTGACAGAGGCCCTTTCTCTAGCACCTTAAATCAAGCTTACGAAAGTAATTTTGGTTGCCTTTGTCAAGTAAATCAAAGATCGAAAAGGTAGGAAATAGAATTGCTCTTTTTTATTGAGTCACGTGTGTTTCACAGAATACAATCTTTTGAATGAATAAGAAAACTAACACTAATCACTTATCCTTAATCTTGAGCCTGATCTTGATGCCGTGAGTCCTTGCGGAAGCCTTCTATTTATAGCATGTAAAGGGATGGTAGTTTATCATCTTCTAAGAGATGTCTTCCCATGAAAAGATGCCTTCTCATCAAGAGGAGTCTTCCCGTTAAAAATGTGTCTTTTTGTAGAAAGTAACTTCCAAATAGATGTCTGTATCTGTCAGAGAAAACGTCTCACGCACATTAACTTTATGCGGTGGTAACTTCTTTTCCTTACCTCAATTAGATCGGGACGAAGATTATAGCCTACCTAGATGCTGGTCGAGGTCATCTGACCAGCGTGTATATATCCGATCAAGGTAATTAAGGCATACTATATCTTCGATCAATGTTATATACACTGGTCAGGAATATTTTCATGTGACTGATATTAGTTCTGGTTGAAGTCGTAACAGGTAATAAACCTTAGACATTGTCTTTTATTTATGGACTCTTTTCCTTTATGGAACTATAGAGCCACAAATAAGATAGAGTATGCCAATTGTCGTCACCCACAGCTCAGACGACGAGCCTACAACCTGGTCACCGCAGACGACGACGACGATGAGAATGACAAGCACAAGCAGCCCAACATGATGGAGTTGGACGGTTACAGCAGCGGGGTGGAGGACGCGTTCCTGGCGATGCTGGAGCTGGCCGACTCCGACTCCGACTCCGACTCCGGCCGACTCCGATTTGGACCTGCAAGGACGCCGGCTCATCTTCTAGTGCTGGACGGACTAGCTGCTGCATCCTATTCCTCCTAGCTGTGAAGTGTACTGGCCGGCTTGTAATAGTATACGAAAGGAACAAATTAACTTTGCAATGGCAGCCGATATACTATGTCTATATGCATGTTTGTTTTGCTTGCACGTCTGAGTCTGACTGACATTAATTATCAACGTTGGTTCGTTTTTTTCTCTAGGTACCTGCTCCAATATGCCCTTTCCAATCAAGTTAATTAGTTAACACTATGTCTATACGTACTCCTCCACTGGTTGAATCTGCCATGCATGATCGTCAGTCCCAGCTAGCTAGAGAGTATGTCTATACGTACTCCTCCACTGGTTGAATCTGCCATGCATGATCGTCAGTCCCAGCTAGCTAGAGAGTACGAGTACACATGGCATGAAATGAAATGAAATCACATCACAACCTATAGATAGAGGTTTTGCGTCGGCAAGGAAAAAAACAACTTTAACCCACAGTCACCCCTATATATAGAGGTTCAGGCACAGGGACGACGACTTCACAGGTTTCAACAAGCTCAAGATTTCATTTCAACAGTAGACGTGGTGTTGCCGACGAATCAACCGGTACAACTGATAACATACTACTCCGGTACGGCACTATCAAATTATTACTATGGTATTGCACACTAGCTCAGCTAGCTCTTCTTACTAATTAAACAGCCTCGATCACAGCAACAAGAACAAGAATTCAATTCTGTCCATCTAAGATGAGATCGGATCCATCCATTTCGTCACACGATCGAGGAGGAAACTGTACCAACAAATGGCTGGCCAAAACTGACGACGTCTGTATACCTATTCAGAGTACATCAAACTTGCCAAGGTTCTTTAATTACTTGTATTTCTCCATTATACGCCGCGCTTCTTCAGCAGGGTCCTCTTCTTCAGCTGGGTCCTCTTCTTGTGATGAATTGGCTCCTAATTCCTCCACCCAGCTGGAGCCCTCTTTTGGGTTCAGCGCCAGGAAGCCGAAATATATAAGCCCCATCATCGCCTGTCAAATTATTAGAAATCATGTATCACGAAAATTGCAGCGCAACGATCGATACGGTGAGAGTTTACGTACCAGTACAAAGAATGCAGTGGAAACAACAGACTTGAAAAGAAAAAGGGCGACTGACACGGCAACGAAGGTAACACCTATCCTGGCAATTGGCCGTGGAACTGAACCCTGTCACGTATCAAGAGGGAAAATTATTAAATTAGTCCAATTTCATAGCTTAACAAACTGCGGTTGTGTTGTATTTTTTTTTTTTTTAAAAAAAAATGAACTACAGCTGCTTGTGGTCAGTACAGTTTCCGAGATATAAGAAGAATACATGGAATTATAAGTGATAGAAATGGCTGAGGAACACGTACTGGGACAAGACTAGTTCCTGCCTCCACAGCATCCTTACCAACCCTCCATGCTGTTTGAGCAACTGTTGCGATATATAGTGTGTTAGAGGAGTACCACAACCAACTTATTATAATTTCATGCCATTCTTAACATGAGGATGTGCATACGCAGTCAGACAATTTCGTCAGGGAAGGAAACGATGCATTACTCGTGAGGAAGTGAAAGCAGCAGCTACTGAAGGCAACAGACAACAGTCAGGGAAGGAAAAGCTAAAGGTGACATTTTCAGATTAAATACACAAGTGTTGAAACAGCATAGTGCGTAGCTCACTGCGCTAGGCCTGACAATGACATCCGGGTTTAAGAAGAGCAAGAAACCTGACAGGATCACGCATCATGTATATCCGTTACTAGAATCAGAAAGTAGAAACATCAGAAAATATGTGCGTCTTTTGGTGTGATAACTATAGTAGAGCCAACAGAAGAAAAAAAAAGGAAATGTTCCAGCGAGATGCAAGTGACACAAACATCAGCAATTCACCATCTAGTCTAGTCAGTCAATACAATATCTATCATATATCTTAGTGCAGTAGGAACTAACTAGTATCTATCATATATCTTAGTGCATCATGGACCCTCCCCTTGTAACTCCACTGCGGTGCTATTCTTGTTGACAAAACTCCATTGTGAAATACTACATTTAAAATGGTAGAGAGAATACTACATGCATGACACAGCAAAGCGAGCAAGACTTAATTTGTGAAAAGAAGCAGCTTGCATTGCAGCCGATCCACAAGGTTAACAACAGCCTGAGTCTGATATGATAGGCTAGGTGGCAGCGTATATTTTCATCGAGAGGACGTAATATATTTCGCTTGAATATACAGAAAGAAGTGAGAGATCTGTAGGCCCAAAATTAAAGAATTTCTCATTAATTGAGAGAAGCCTCCTACCCTAATCAAGCATGGAGATGGAAGGAGCGAGAGTACGCCAATCCTCCTCCCAAGTTAAGTACGCATACACTTACTAGCTAGTTAGTAGATAGAAAAAAAAACAGCGAGAGGAGAGGAGAGCAGAGGAAGGAGAGGGACCTCTGGAGAAGTTGTTGGAGTGCGCCGATGAGACGACGAGGCGCGAACGCGAGCGCGACTGGATGGGAGGCGTCCGCAGCATGGTAAGAAGTGGAAGGTGCGGAGCGGCTAACCTGGTCTGGCGAGCGGCGGCCGGAGGAAGTCGGGCGGCGGCGGCCATGCCCAAGCCTTAGCCTTGGATGGAGTCGGAGTCGGAGAAGACAGGAGGAGGAGAGGAGGGGACTGGATAGGATAGGAGGACCAACTAGGAAAGGAATTGGATTGGATGGTCATGTCTGACTCTGCTTATTAGAGTCGATCACGGCCGTTCATTTTTGCTTGTCTTGATCCACACGCTCCGTCCGACGAATGCTATCGCTTGTTAAATTAGAACCGATTGTGATGACCGTATACCGTTGGATCAACATCACGCCGCGGCACAGACATCACCCCTGTGTAACCATCACCTTGAGGTATCATATGCCAAAACATCGGAACTAGATCTATTCCATTCCAGTCACGTGGTTGTATATTTTGCCCAATTCAAATACTTGCAATGTTAAATCCTTAATTGATCATGACAAGACTTCCTTCTCTCACATTTGGTACACAGCCCTCACACCACTCAGTTGATTAATGTGTAACACATGACAACAACAATTCAACATCCATGTAGAACCATACAGGCATCTACATATTAACATCATCATATATGGCAACATCACATCACACCATTCTAGAAATATATTCCATATTCTATTAATCAATATTAAGCTTGTATTTCCAAAATGATATCATAACACGTTGCATGTCTAAACATACTAGTCACGGTCTAGCAACCCATATTGGCAAATTAATAGCATCCAACTAATAAACAACAATCTTAGGGTGATAAATGAATCATGGCATACAAGTAATGATAACAAGGTGGATATAAATCAAATAGGTTAATTAACCAGTTCTAAATTAATTGAAATCATTTTTAATTGAATTAGCAGGCAATAATTTAAAACAATGTAATTTCAAAACATTGGATCAACATGATCAAATCACAACTTGCCTTTGAAAAATCTCTTGTTTATGCTCTAAACCTTGCTCCTGGATTAGTACTTCTCCCTAGTATCCTCCAGGCACTTCAACGTCTACGCTATCCATGATGATAACTTATCCATATCATGAATCAACGTGTATAACCGCACTATTCCCAGATCAAACTAGTGTAAACAATGAAAACAATGATGATAACCTATCCATATTATGAATCAAATAATATTAAAACTCAAATAAAATGTACTTAGCTCCTACTCCGTAACAGCATCCTGACAGGGGATAACTTAGCGCGGCGAGGATGGCCTCACCAACCGGCCTGTCGGCTTTGTAACACTCATTCGGAGACAGTAATCCATCTCATGATTACTTGTCATTTCGCCATAACCTTCTGGCAGATGCTCCTCCCCTTAATCGGATATGGTGTGCCATCCTCCAACCTCCTCGCCAATGCAGCTTCCGTGGAAGGGTGGTTAGTGCTATGTTCGACTCCAGCACAGCAGGTACGACACAAGATCGAAAGGGCGATATTGGTAGGTTGGTGGAACATCTGGAAAGAGCGCAACGCTCGCATTTTCCAAGACACATCCAACCCAATTCTCACCGTGGTGCAGCGAGCACACCTAGATCTGACAGAGTTCGCCATTGCCACAAAGAAATTAATCTAGGTGTGTGTGTTTGTTTGGTGCTTGTATTTGTTGGCGCACGTCTCCCCTCTCTGCGGTTGGTTTAGACTACGGGTGGTCTCTGTTTGTTGTCGTTTTAATTCTGTGCTTGGACTTGCTTTCTTCTTCTTAATTGATTAGGCAGAGCTCCTGCCATTATCTTCAAAAAAAAAATGTACTAACTTTATGGTCATCGATTACAAATAAATAACAATATGGCTTGAGTTCAATAAAGTAGCAGCGAAAACAAAATAGATAATAGCGAGATAAACTCATCCATGTGCCCAACAGGCATTCGACTGGGGTGCGCATCCTAGAATTCTAGATCTCCTTCATCGTAACCACAAGCAAAATACTTATAGTCACCTTATGCTTCTGCACACTCTTATGGCGGTTATGATATAACCGTTACAATATAGCGTTACGATATAGCCGTTACAATAGCTATTACAATAGATTTTAAATTTTAAATTCCCGTAGGTAAAAATAGCTATTCGAATTTTTTTTGATAAAAAAAATAAACATTGCTCGTATGACAGAGGGAGAAAGTAGAAAGTGGGATTTGAGAAACGTTGTTAGAGAAAGAAGAGATATAGAAAATAATTTTTTTTTGTAAAATTCTGTATATGGAGATATAGGAATTCAGATTTAGGAAAACCGTTTATGAATGGCTACTACCTAACCGTTTATAAAATTCTGTATACGGGGATACAGGGAGAGTGTATTTGGAATTTTGGATTGGACACAGGCGGTAACCCTTCCTCGTCTCCTCCGCCGCATCCTTCGCCACCCATGTCTCCGTGCCACCAACACCGACCGCAGCGCCTCCGCATGTCTCGCTCCGACGGCGACACGAGTCGCCCTGCCTTCTCCTCCTCCTCCTCCTCCAACCCCATCGCCATTCCGTCCCCATCCCCACCGTCTCCATGGCCATGGAGGCGCGCGCGCTTCTCCTCCTCCTCCTCCTCCTCCTCCTCTCCGCAGCCGCTCATCCCCACCGCTCCCTCGCCGCGCAGACCAAAGGCGACCTCGCCGCTCTTGCTGCTGGAAGTGGGAGCCCCGTCGTCGCCGGGGTCATGAACGACCGCCTCAAGTCCCTCACCGCCGCATTTGCCCAACAGGTGGGAAAGGAGCTCCGATACTGCATCAAGGACACGTACGTCAAGGATCATGCATCTACCTCCCCATCACCCTGATCAACTAGAAAAGGGGAGAGAAAAAAAAACATTTCTTTCCCACCTCTCATTACCAATCCTTTACTCTCTACGCAAATTGCAGGGACAATGAGTGGAACACCGCCTTCAACTTCTCCTCCGATCCCATCTTCCTCACCAACTGCATGAAGGAGAACGGTGGTATGCACTGCGCCGCCAATTCCATTCCCTTCCTTTTATTTTTGCCTTTGTGATGCTGATGATGGCACCGTCTTTCGCGAGATAATTAGAATAGATTTTTCTGTTTCTTTGAATGAATGGGGGAAAAATGACTACGGAAAATAGAAGCCAATGCATGCTCTGCTCGATTATATGCGCCATTTGGCTTGCTGTAGCAGAATCTCTATAAGCCAAACTTAATTGTAGCTACAGGCTTACAACGCAATTGTACATAACAATGAGGCCTTTTCTTCCTCTGCCTCTGAATTCACGATTAAGCATATCGTTTTCTAGTATCGATCGGATCCGATTCTCATACATATGCAAATCCTGTTCTTTCCTCGGAAAAAAGATCACTGATGAGCTCAATCTCAAAGTGTGAATGAAATTATCAGTTTCATCCTCATGGGTGGATCATCAACAGGAGACCTACCGCAGCGTGTGTGCACGGCTGCCGAGATGAAGTTCTACTTCGAAAGCTTCCTCGACAGCAATGGAAAAAAGAACTACGTCAGACCAAACAAGAACTGCAACCTCACATCATGGATTGATGGCTGTGAGCCTGGATGGGCATGCAGTGCTGGCAAGGACCAAAAGATCAATTTGCAAGATGCAGCCAACTTCCCTTCTAGAACGCTTGATTGCCGAGGTTGCTGTGCTGGATTCTTTTGCCCCCATGGCCTCACTTGCATGATACGTAAGTAAGCTCTCACAACCACTACCACCGTGCAAGCATTTATCCAGGACAAGTTATTTCCTTTCTTTTTTATTATAGAGATTTACTTCTTGACCCTGATAGCTACACTGTTGCTCGAGCGTGCAGCTTGCCCTCTGGGAGCGTACTGTCCAGAATCCACTTTAAACAAAGCCACTGGAATCTGTGATCCGTGAGTTGCTAGTTCTATTATTATTCTCTTCAGTATATGCAAGTCCTTTGGATCATGTTGTCAACACTAAATGCCCCGTGCAGATACAACTACCAACCACCTCCTGGGAAGCCGAATCATACTTGCGGCGGTGCTGATAGATGGGCAGATGTCGTTAGTACTGACGATGTTTTCTGTCCAGCTGGTTACTACTGCCCAAGCACTATAAAGAAACTCTCTTGTAGTAGTGGGTAATTCTATCTATCAAATGCTTCAATTCTCATTCTGTCATCCTCCTAGAATCTTGATCATTATAAGTACTAGTTATATACCCGTGCGTTGTGTCAAGGGCGTCGGGACCTAGGGTAGCTGGCCCTTGACTACGGAGTTCGTAGCCACGGTCCGTCTTCGCCGGCGAGGTTTAGCCCCTCTGCCGTCGGCTTGTTTGAGAGAGAGAGATGGGAGATTAGAGATAATGATCTTGCTTTTTCCTCATTGGTACGCCTCCCCTCTTTATATAGAGGTAAGACCCTAACAAAAGGTAACTAATGATAGTAATCCCTAATCAATCTCAATCCCTGAATTCTAGGAGATAACAACCTTATTTGATAGCAAAGGAAACAACTAATTTGGAAACAAGTAATTTCAATTTGCCGCCTGGCTTGACGCCAGCGTATGTGCGTCACATGACATCTCTCCTCGAGGTCCAAATTTCGTCCTCGAGTGAAAGTCCGAAGAGCAGGCGCGGAAGTTGTCGAGGTCTTCCCATGTTGCTGATGTGGCCTGCTCGCCGCGCCAATGCACGAGCACTTGGCGAACTCCTCGCGCCAGGCGAGCTTGCTCGACCCGGAGGGGCTCCGGAACCACCGCGCCATGGTGGGTAGTGGCGGAGTCGGGGCGTGGCCGTGAGTCCCGATGAATTTCTTGAGCACTCCAACATGGAACACATCATGAAGACGCGCGTGGCGCAGTTCGAGCGGACAATGACGTCGTTGATCGGGCAGCGACGCGGTAGGGGCCGACGCAGCGAGGCTTGAGCTTCCCCGTGGCCGAGCGTGGAAGGGAGGTGGCCGCGCGCTGACGGAGGCGCAGGAACGCCCAGTCGCCGACCTGGTAAGACACCGGCCGATGGAGCTGGTCGTAGTGGCGCTTCAGATCGCTGCCGCTTCCAAAGCGGTGACGTCGGCGAGGAAGGCTGCGCGATCTTCCATCTCCTGAGCCACATACCGCAACACGAGTCTCACTGGCTCGTAGGATCGGATGGAGGCGGTCGCGCCGTAAACCACCCGGAATGGCGTTCGTGTAGTGATGATCGTAGGTGTGTTGTAGACGATACTCATTACCGGCCAGTAAGCCAACTGTCGAGGGCGATCGCCTGTGAAGCAGCGCAGGTACATGATGATGACGCGGTTAGCAGCTTCCGTCTGGCCGTCCGTCTGGGGGTGGAATGCCGAGGACATGTGCAGCTTCGTGCCCATGAGGCGCATGAGCTCGCGCTAACGCCGAAGCGAACACCGGTCGCGATCGGACCACGATGGATCGCGAATGCCGTGGAGACGCCGCGATGTCGGCGAAGAATGCTCGCGCCACGGTCGGCCCGGTGTGCAGTGCGCCAAGGGATGAAGTGGCGATTCTTTGAAGCGGTCCACGACGGAGAGGATGACCGTTTTCCGTGCACTGGCGGCGTTCCTCGGTCTGCATCGATGTCCGCCTGCCAGGCGATGGAGAATCGGCAGCATTGCAAAGAACTCCGGCCGGGTGCAGGTGTTCGGACTTGTACCGCTGACATGTCGCGCACGCCCGCACGAAGTCCTGCACCAAACGACGCATGTTGGGAAAATGGAAGTCGCGGCGGAGGCGGTGCAGTGTGCGATGGACACCCTCGTGGCCGTCGTTGTGGACTGCGGCGAGATCTCTGCGAGAGTGAGGCGGGCGGGATGTCTGGCGCCCGTCGTGGCGATCATGTCGTCTATCGGTGCCAGCGGCAGCGCGTCTTGGCGTGGACCTCGTCATGGATGGCGACCAGGGCTGGATCAGTGGCCTGGGCGTGACGGAGGCGCGCGATGAAGTCGAAGCGTGGTGCCGAGATTGACAAAGAACTTCGCCTCGCTTGTCGCGGCGGGAGAGGCGTCGACCCACGGTGTTCGCTGCGCCGACCAGTACTCAACAGAAAATCGAACCCCAAGAGCTTGCCGACCCAATGGTCTTTGGGGTATCGTGGCGGCGCCGTCGAGGAGGTACTTGAGGTCAGAGTGGTCCGTCTTGACGACGGCGCCGCCCATAAATCTGACCTCCAATGCCGAACCGCTGGACGAGGCCGATGAGTTCCCGCCGTAAGCGGCGAGGAAGCGATGTCGAAGCGATGGGGCGGTGAAGAAGGCTACCGGTGGCCGTCCTGGACGAGCTGGCCGAACCCGTCGCGACGGCGTCACATTCGGCGATGAAGAGCTTGGAGAAGTCCCGGCATGGCGAGGGCGAGGGCCGTGGTGATCGCGGCCTTGAGCGCCGCGAACGCCGCGGTGGCTGCGTTGTCCCAAGTGAAGCCATCTTTCTTGAGAGGCGGTCGGCCACGGCGGCCGTCTGCGTAGTTGTGTGGACGAACTTGCGGTAGTATCCCGCTAAGCCGAGGAAGCCACGCACCGTCCGAGCTGAACGGGGTGGCGGCCAATCAAGGATGGCCTGCACCTTGGCGGGGTCCATGGCAACGCCCGCCTCCGATATGACGTGTCCGAGGTAGGCGACGGAGGGGACGCCGAAGGCGCACTTGGCGCGCTTGACGAAGAGCTGTTGCCGCCGGCTCGAGAGACGGGCGCGGAGATGTCGAAGGTGATCCGCCCAAGTCTTACTATATATCAAAATGTCGTCAAAAAATACGAGAACGAAACGACGAAGGAAGGGTCGAAGTACATCGTTCATGAGGGCCTGAAACGTTGCCGGAGCGTTGCAGAGTCCGAACGCCATCACCAGGAACTCATATAGGCCGTCGTGGGTGCGGAACGCGGTCTTGTGTACATCCTCCGGCCGCATCCGCACCTGGTGGTACCAGCATCGCAGTCCGGCAGAGAAGAACCGCCGTGGAGTTCGTCAAGAAGCTCGTCGACCACCGGGATGGGGAACGCGTCCTTGACAGTGAGCGCGTTCAGGGCGCGGTAGTCCACGCAGAAGCGCCACGACCCGTCGGGTTTCTTGACGAGGAGGACCGGCGACGAAAACGGAGAGTCGCTGCGGCGGACTATGCCCTGCTCGATCATGGCGGCGCACTGTCGCTCAAGTTCATCCTTGTGGGCCGCCGGGTATCGATGCAGGCGAGCGGCCGCCATTCGCGCCCATCTTGAGGGTGATGCGGTGGTCGTGTGCGGCAGAAGCGGCCGGTGGCGCGGCGAAGATGTCCCCAAAGGAATTCAGAGGCTCGTCGAGAGGGGCTCTCCGGCCGGCCGTGGCGCCGAGTCGGCCATTTGGAGGGCGCCATGCCCGACCGGCCAGATGGTGCGCCAGTCTTTGGAACGTCATCCGGCGCTGGCGAGGTCCCAAACAATGGGGCCCAAGGCGCCGAAAGCCACCGGTGCCGAGACCACATCATAGCTCGCCAACGGCATGACGAAGAGGTCGGCCGGAATGCGGCGCCGTCAATGGTCGATGGCGCCATGGATGACACCGACAAGACGCCACGACGCGCTCGCCGTTGGCGACCATAGCCGTGAGGCGTGGACGCTGCTGAAGAGGAAGGCCGGAGCGCCGGGCAGCCGCCTCGGAGATGAAGTTGTGGGTCTTCGCCGAGTCTAGGAGAGCGGCAGCGCCACGGAGCCGAGCGTGACGGCGACCTGCATGGTGTCGGCGAAGGAGACCCCGGCGAGGGCCTGTAGGGAAAAGACGGGGGCGTCCCCAGTCGCAGCCTCCTCAGACTCCTCGGTGGGGCCATCATCATCGTCCTCTTCTAAGCCCTCCAGGAGGAACAGA
The DNA here is from genome assembly GCA_036346355.1 of Rhipidocladum racemiflorum. Classification (NCBI taxonomy): domain Eukaryota; kingdom Viridiplantae; phylum Streptophyta; class Magnoliopsida; order Poales; family Poaceae; genus Rhipidocladum; species Rhipidocladum racemiflorum. The sequence continues at coordinate 88,407,463 of CM070579.1, read as the reverse complement.
TGTTGGCAGAAGCGGTTGTGGCCCCGGGTGTACTTCTCGTCACAGTTGTAGCAAAGGCCTTTTCGGCGCCGCTCCTCTTGCTCCGCCTGGGTGAGGCGCTTGATCTGGCGGCCCTCGACGGAGATCGTCGCGGGTGTGGCCACTCTGGGACCCGATGGCGCCAGGCTAAGCGTGGCGGCCAGCGAAGCGAAGGCCGTGTCGAGCGGCTGAAGCGGCGTCTGGCTTCGCAGCTCAAGCTGCCGTGCGGACTCATGGCGGCGGCGAGGGGCTGCGAGTTACGAATGCGACGTCAATCTTGGCGGCGGTACCGAGACCACCGGTGAAGAGTTGGACCATTGCGTCTCCTCGAGCGGACGGCCACGAGGAAGGAGCGCTGGAACCGATCTTGATATTCGCGATCGCGTTCGTGCCGGCACTCACCAACTCGGCCAATGAGCAGAGCGCAGTGGCGGCCCAAAGCGCAGGTTCAGCAGCTCCATGAATCGCCGCCATGACGGGGTGCCTTCGTCCCTCTGGACCTGGACGTACCACATCTGCGCACCGTCTTCCAAGTTGTAGGAGGCCATCCAGACCTTCTCCTCCTCCATGATCCGCTGCTGATGGAAGTACGATTCGCAGCGATTAACGAAGACCAACGGATCGGTTTTTCCGTCGTACCGGGGAAAATCCATCTTCTGGAACCGTGGTGGTCTATCATGGTGGTGCTGTCCATCGTGGTCCCTGACGGCGCCCGATGAGGAGGAGGAGTTGTCCTTCTGGAGCTGGACCACGGACGTCTGGAGGGACGTCACGGTTGTGGTCAGTTGCTCGATCATCTTGGCCAGATCGGCGGTGGTCGTCACCATAAACCATGACCGACGCAGCGGCCGACGGTGGCGAATTGGGTGGGCTGGGTGGTGGCGCTGAGGAGGCTGGCTGTTGCGGCGGCGCGGCAGAGGAAGACGAGGAACACCTGGAAGCTGATACCAGGTTGTCAAGGGCGTCGGGACCTAGGGTAGCTGGCCCTTGACTACGGAGTTCGTAGCCACGGTCCGTCTTCGCCGGCGAGGTTTAGCCCCTCTGCCGTCGGCTTGTTTGAGAGAGAGAGATGGGAGATTAGAGATAATGATCTTGCTTTTTCCTCATTGGTACGCCTCCCCTCTTTATATAGAGGTAAGACCCTAACAAAAGGTAACTAATGATAGTAATCCCTAATCAATCTCAATCCCTGAATTCTAGGAGATAACAACCTTATTTGATAGCAAAGGAAACAACTAATTTGGAAACAAGTAATTTCAGCCGGCTGCCCGGCGAACGTCGCGCCTGGCGTATGTGCGTCCGCACATGACACGTTGCTACGGAAAATAAAGATTAAAAAATAAAAAAAATATTATTTCATAAGATCAAACATCTATCTTTAACGCTTCGTTTCTTGCAAAAGCTGACTAATTAAAGCAACGCTTCGTTTCTTGCGTAGGGCAATTAAGCAGAGCAATTAAGTAGGGCAATTAAGCAGGACAATTAATGTGACGTGGGAAGAAACTCTCACTTTATATAGTAGAGATTATCATGCCAGTACACTAATACTATTTGTGTTACCTTATACAGCAGGTGGCTTAAGATTTTATATCCTTTGCAAACACTAATAAGTATAAGTTGCGCTTTTGCAGGTTCTATTGTAGGAAGGGGTCAACTTCCCAAACCAGTAAGTTAACTGTCTTTTCAAATTTACAAGCATGATAATTGGATGCTTCCTATTTCTAATTTATCCATGTGCATGGCAATATATATGCGTGGCTCATTCCCTTAACTTGTAATATGATTGAATTCTAGGAAGCGGAATTCGAATACATATATTTGTTGGTTAGCATCTCAGATCTTCGTGTAAACATATAACGTTATATTATTCATTCTTGTACTCAAAGCTTAGCTATTACCCCAAATTATCAAACAGGATCAAAATCCACTGTTTTAATTGTTTTAATACCTTTGTCGGTGTCATCTTCTGCTCAACCTCTTCTGTGTGGTCACTTTTTCTTTTCCTAACCGCAGAATGCTTCAACAAGGGCAGTTGCAAGCCAAATTCTGCAAATCAGGACATTACAATATTTGGTGCATTGTTAGTGGTAACATACAGTTGGAGTGGGAATCGATATTATGATATAGTATCTTGTAACATACTAAGAAGTTGGGCTTACATCTGCCATTTTACGATCCTGTAGGGTGCCTTGAGTTTAGTGCTGTTGATCATTTACAACTTCTCCGGACAACTTCTGATCAACCGGGAGAAAAGGCAAGCAAAATCCAGGGAGGCTGCTGCAAGACATGCGAGAGAGACTGCGCTGGCTCGTGAAAAGTGGAAATCAGCTAAAGATGTCGCAAAGAAGCATGCCGTTGGCCTGCAGTCATCTCTGTCCCGCACGTTCTCACGCAAGAAGACTCTCAGGACACATGAGCCATCCAAAGAAGGTACCGGGCTGCCTCCAACTGAACCTGATGCAGAGCCATCGAAGGAATCAGGAGGAAAGAAGAATAATCTTACCGACATCGACATGATGCAGTCGCTCGAAGAGAACCCCGAGAAAGGTGAAGGTTTCAATGCGGAAATAGGAGAAAAAAAGAAAACCAAAGGGAGACACGCGCACACTCAGAGCCAAATTTTCAAGTATGCGTACGGACAAATCGAAAAAGAAAAGGCAATGGAGCAGCAGAATAAAAATCTTACCTTTTCGGGAGTGATATCCATGGCTACTGAAGAAGATACTAGGACAAGGCACTCAATTGAGATTGCGTTCAAAGACCTCACTCTAACCTTGAAGGGGAGCAAGAAAAAACTTCTAAGGTCTGTGACAGGCAAGCTCATGCCTGGACGGGTAGCCGCTGTGATGGGCCCGTCAGGTGCAGGAAAGACCACATTCTTGAGTGCTATTGCTGGTAAGGCAACTGGATGCGAGACAACAGGTATGATACTTATAAACGGGAAAATAGAACCTATCCGTGCATACAAGAAAATCATTGGCTTTGTCCCACAAGATGACATTGTCCATGGGAACTTGACCGTTCAAGAGAACCTCTGGTTTAATGCAAGATGCAGGTACGTGTATTGCATTCTTCTAGATGCTGAGATTCATTACTCATCAGCTAGTAAACTTAGACTGAGATGTGCTGCACATGCCTTGTTGTGCTCCAGGCTTTCCGCTGACATGTCAAAAGCTGATAAAGTTCTTGTTGTGGAAAGAGTTATCGAGTCCTTGGGGCTGCAAGCAGTTCGTGATTCTTTGGTTGGAACTGTTGAACAGCGCGGCATCTCCGGTGGCCAGCGTAAACGAGTAAATGTTGGGCTAGAAATGGTCATGGAACCCTCCGTGTTGATTTTAGATGAGCCAACATCTGGTTTGGACAGCGCTTCGTCCCTGCTTTTACTTCGTGCCCTACGCCGGGAAGCTCTTGAAGGTGTCAACATCTCTATGGTGGTTCATCAACCCAGGTTCTTTCCAAATTCACACCGTCATGACTTATATGCAGCCTTACACTCAAGTTAACTAAACTGAATTGGGTTTACTTTACTTGCAGTTATACGTTGTATAAGATGTTTGACGATTTAATACTCCTCGCAAAAGGTGGTATGACGGTTTACCATGGGCCTGTCAAGAAAGTGGAGGAGTACTTTGCAGGATTAGGAATTGTCGTCCCAGAACGTGTGAATCCGCCGGACTACTATATAGACATATTGGAGGGAATTGTGAAACCAAACACAAATGCAGCGGTTAATGTCAAAGATCTCCCTCTTAGATGGATGCTGCACAACGGGTACGAAGTTCCACGAGATATGCTGCAGAGTGCTTCTGAGGCAGAATCATCGTTTAGGGGAGGAGGGGATCGCACCCCTGGCGGTGACTCTGGGCAATCCATTGCTGGTGAAGTGTGGAGTAATGTCAGGGACATAGTTGGACAGAAGAAGGATGAGTATGATTACAATAAGTCTTCTGAAAACTTATCTAATCGACGCACTCCTGGCATCCTTACACAGTACAAGTATTATCTGGGGAGGTAAATTGTTTTTATCAAAGTAGATACTTTCTCTGAACCTTCTGAGGTGGAGTTTTTGAGGCATTCAATTCTTATGAGCACCCAACCCTTTTGTATTTTGTTCAGGTGTGGCAAGCAGAGGCTTCGGGAAGCTAGAATACAAGGAGTTGACTATCTGATATTGGGCCTTGCTGGTATCTGTCTAGGGACACTTGCTAAAGTGAGCGACGAGACATTTGGAGCACTCGGCTACACATACACAGTCATTGCTGTCTGTGAGTTTTTCTTTATCCTGAAATGAAGGCGTTTATCCATGTGATTTATGACGCTGGTACCTTCCATTTCCATTCAGTGTATTTTTTCAAAGGCGGACTGCAAAGGTTGGTTTGTATAATAGAACAGATAGAAAAGGAACAAAATTACCTGAATCCAGTAAGTCAAATGCATTGATGCGTATTTAGAATTCAAAATTAACCTGAATCTCTTTGTGCATGATAAGAAAGGACTCATAATTACAGTGTATTTCAATTTGATAACTGAAACTTAAGGTTCATTTGCTAAGCTACTGTCAACCGCAGCTCTGTTGTGCAAGATTGGAGCCTTGAGATCATTTTCGCTTGAGAGGATACACTACTGGAGAGAGAGAGCATCTGGCATGAGCTCACTGGCATACTTCTTGTCCAAAGACACAATAGATCACTTCAACACGATTATCAAGCCAATAGTTTACCTTTCGATGTTCTACTTCTTCAACAACCCAAGGTCATCAATCTGGGAAAACTACGTCGTTCTTCTTGCGCTTGTCTACTGCGTGACAGGGATTGGCTACACTTTTGCCATCTTCTTCCAGCCTGGTTCTGCACAGCTGGTGAGCTAGCTGCTTTACTACTTTTATATAGAAGCATTAATTTGCTCCATATATCTCAAGAGTCGAGAAAGAAAGTGTGGAAATCTCGTTGTTGTAGATGTTCTAATGCACGATTATTTATTTTTTGTGATGCAGTGGTCGGCGCTGCTCCCAGTCGTCCTGACTCTACTAGCAACCCAGCAGAAGAACACCTTCTTTGCTAATTTATGCTACACAAAGTGGGCTCTGGAAGCATTTGTGATTGCAAATGCTCAGAGGTATATATGACTATATAATAATGTTAATTTCAGCTGTGGTTTATAAAATTTTGCAGGCGTATTAGAGCCGATTCGTCTGTTGGTTGCAGGTATTCTGGCGTGTGGCTGATAACGCGATGCGGTTCACTGATCAAGAGTGGGTACGACATCAACGATAAGATTCTGTGCATAGTCGTTCTTGTCGCGAACGGGCTAGTTTTCCGCTGCGTAGCATTCTTCTGCATGGTGATCTTCCAAAAGCACTGAATCAGTGATTTTCTTTCTTTGTCATACCATACCATACGTGCACTAGCTGATTTGATTTGTTCATCGATCATTCATTGTCTGTCTGTAACCCAGTAGAGTAGTGTAGAATACATACAAACAATGTGCAAGTAGGATGTCAATGTATGTAGATAGCAGGTGAAGATCACCATGCTCCCTAGAATTCTCTCCTAGTGTGCTAATGTTTTGACTGTTATTCCCTAGTCTTTTGTCGTTGTACCAGACTGTTTTTTCCTTCTTGCTTTCAATGAATGGCAGCGCTACTTCCTTTTTTTTCAAAAAAAAAAAAAGATAACAGGTGAAGATCGAACAGTTGTGTTTCAATCAGAAAAGAAAAATGCTCTCGTCCCGAGTGCCTAGCTTACAAAGTCCAAACAACCAAGCAAGGAGCTGCTGCACTCATAAAAAGCAGAAATAAAATGATACTAGCAGACTATTGTGTGTGCATCCATCATCCATCGGTTGAAATGAAATGATATACCATACGAGCAGACTATTATGTGGTAGAGGTCACCAAAGACTAGCTGAACTAGGTATCTAGAGCTAGCTAGAGATACAAACAATTCAATAGTGCTAAAAGTGCTGTGCTAGCCTTTCTTACAATTAATAAATAAACGCATGATATCTAATTCTAACATTCTATGCAAACCAACCACCCTAAGATGAGCTGAGCTGAGCTAAGCTAAGTATGATGTGAAAGCAAAACAACCTAAGAAACAGCGGGTGGAGGCAGTGCGAGTCGTACGTAGGAGAAAAATACAAAGGATGCTTAATGTTACTGTGCTTCCTTACGTCCATAGCTAGAGGGGGGAGGGTTGGTGCGGTGCCTTACCAAAAATACTACGAAGTCGATGCTCTAGTCCCTTCGCGCTCCCTTGGGTTGTTAGACCATCTCCAAGGGTATCCCTTCCCCTCTCCCTTTCCCTCCGCGAAGGGATTTCCATTCCCTTCAGCGCTCCAACAGAGTCCTTTCAGTATTCCCTTCGCGAAGGGATTCTTTCTCCCATTCCCTCCAGCAAGGGATTCTCTCTCCTTTCCCTATACAATTCCCTTTAAAGGGAATCTGTTGGAGATGAGGGCAAATAAAGGGAATGGGAATGAGGAAAGAGAACAGGGAAGGGAATGAAATGAAGGGAATATGGTTGGAGATGGTCTTACAAATGGAAAGACCACCCAAGGCCTTGGGGCCTCTTCACTTCTTCAGTGTAAGTACTAGCATTATACTGGGAAGCGACACTACGGCAAAATTCTAGACTTCCAGATGACGTACTCCAAGGGAGCTAGCCGGCCCCTTGTTGCTTTCGGCTGGTATCAAGGTGACGCGGTACAGTACAGGAAGAGCTCTCTGCTGGGATCCGAGCGATGCGACAGATCACAACACAGACCAAGATAGACAAATACGTCTACCTATGGCTTTAGCTCAAGATGACGTGGTTTGGAAATGAAATGGATAGCCAACAGAGAGTACTCGGTGAAAATAGCGTAAAGAGCGTAGTTTCAGGGCTCGGTGCCTGATCACAATTATAAACCCATTTTGCGTGTGAATGCAGAAAATAAATGCAAGTTGTTCACATGGCTACTTAATTGTTTATGACAGAATCCTAGCTAACAGCCGATAGGCTAGAAATTAATTAGAGGCTAGCCACATAGTACCTTCTGTTGGGGCAAGGGAGCCGACCTCCTCCTCCTCTTCTTCTTTCCATTTTGGGTTAACTATATCCTCTTCTTCTTCTTTCCATTTTGGGTTAACTATATTCATCGTATATTAAGAATTATAAAAGAGAGAAATTTTAACAAATTTGAAGGGTTCAAAATTGATAGTAGGGATATGCAAGGGGAGCTGAATTCGGCTGTTGGGGCAAGCCTCGGATGATGGTAGGGGAACGACTAGCGCGAGGCATGCGGCGCATCCCTCGCAGTCGCAGAGCGGGAACGGCTAGCGCGAGGCACGCGGCGCATCCCTCGCAGTCGTAGAGCTCCCACCTGAAATCCGAAGAAGAAGAAGAAGAAGAAGAAGAAGAGCGGGCAACTGAGAGAGAGAGAGCATGGCGTGCAGTGCAGCAGCTGGTAGTACCGGTGATGCCGGCTGATCATCATTGCTCGACGATACGATGACGTGTACCGCTGTCGGCTTGCTGCTAGAGCCACGTGTACCGCCAGACAAGCCAAATGGAGCAGCTGACGTCACATCTGTATCCAGAGCAGAGCAGCCAAACTCTTTTCTACTCCGATTCGATTCGAAATCCAAACCCACTCTTCGTCTTCTTCCTCGTGCTGGTGCTGCAGCTGCTATGGTTGGTCGTCGCCGTCGGAGATCCAAATCCACTCCTCCTCCTCCTCTTCCCCGAGATGCTCGTGCTAGTGCTGCTGCTAGGTTGGCAAAAGAAAGTCACAGATCCCGTACGACTATCATTGATGCCCACCAATCTCCGTCCATGGCGAGCACCGACGACTTCGTCCTGCGCTCCGGCGTCCGCGCTGGCCTCAAGCGCGAGTTCGCCTTCGCCATTGCGTCCCAAGCCGCGCTCGCCTCCCTCGGCCGCACGCGCTCCCGCACCTCCCCAAACCCCAAGCGCCCGCGCCCCCCGGATCTGCAGCCCCCCGGAGGAGATCCTACTGCCCCGCCGCCCGGAGATCCAGTGCTCGCCTTGCTGGCCGTCACGCCCAACACCACTAATAATATCAATAATAATAATGTCAAGCCCCCCGACGACCACCACCACAGGGGGAGGGGGGAGGAGCAGGAGCAGCAGCAGCAGGAGCAGCAGCAGCAGGAGCAATTCTTCATCCCGCCCGACTCACTGCCCAGGCGGATCACGCGCTCCATGCACCTCAAGCTCCCTCCGACTCCTCAACTCAAGCTCAACCTCAACCTCAATCTCAAACCCAAACAGGAGGAGCAGGAGGAGGACCAACACCAGCCTGGACAAGGAGTTGGGATAACGCAGCGGCGCTTCACGAGGTCACTACTGGAAAAGGGGCGCGCCGCCGCCGCCGACCTGTCAGGCACCACCACCGCCAGCAATTCCTCCTCATCTTCCCCCAGCAGCAACAAGAACATGGAGCTCAAGATGTCCAGGAAGATCTCCTTAGATAAGAATAAGATCCCCAAGAACCTCAAGGAACTCCTCGCCACGGGCTTGCTCGAGGGCCACCCCGTCAAGTACATCATGAGGAAAGGGAAGGTACTGCTGTGCTTTTTTTGATACTGCAAGTGGTAGCTGCCTCCTCCATGAATCAGGCACTGCAAGTGAAATAAATTCTGACACTGGACTTTTTTGAAGGCACACATACATCTTTGATCTTTGGGTAGGATTCGATACCTGCATTTTAGTTAAAGAAAAAGAAATGAAATGTTGGACACATACATCTTTGAAACGTTCGTATATAATTCTCTTCTACCATAAAAGAAGAAGCATTCTATTACCAATGTAGCAGCCTCTTTTGGTTTGGTTACCTAATTCTACCGTGTAGACTTTGGTCTCATACAGTATCCCTTATGTTCCGCATAAGAAAATGGGACTACCCTGGTCTACATGTTTCTCATCATGATGTAAGAAAATGGGAGATTGCAGATATTTTTCCCTCTAATGTTCCGCATGTAAAGATCTTGTGTCATGTGACCTGGTTGCTTCTGCCATCTCGTCTTTCCCGTTTCATTAGTGCTCTAATTTTGATTAGGAATGCGTTTCTGGTCTTGTTTCAGCGAGCAGTACTTCGTGGAGTCATCAAACGTATCGGCATATTGTGCTCTTGTTCTTCATGCAAAGGCCGAAATGTGAGTTCCCCCCTCCTGCAATAACACCAGTTTGCCATGCCAGCTAAGAAAATCCAACCAATCTACCACGTGTTGCAGGTCGTTTCACCTTATTATTTTGAGGTGCATGCCGGGAGTACTAAAAAACACCCATCCGATTACATTTTCCTGGAAAATGGAAACAATCTGCATGATATACTGAGAGCATGCGCAAATGCCACCTTCGACGTGTTAGAATCTGCAATACAGAACGCAATAGGACCAGCACCTCGGAAGAGGACGTTCAGATGCCAAACTTGCAAAAGTGAGTTGTTTTTTACTCTCATTTGCACCAAGCTTTGTTTCATTTAATGCTCTAATTTTGATTAATATTTTATCTTTCAGGTTCATACAGAACTCTCCGCGCTGGGAAATTTGCTTCGCTATGTGATTCATGTCTTGAGTCCAAGGGAGCTCGGAATAGTACCAGGTATCTTTGGAGTAATATACATGATGTGGCCATGTTGTGGTCATTCCAGTTTTTGCTGGTGATGGAAAATTTTCATATAGAGCTCCATTTCTACTATTATGTGGTCTCTCTAAACCGTTGGCCCCTTGCCCTATTGTTGTTTAGGTCACCAAAAATTGGACGGAGTCCTACTTCATCTGATAGGGGATCTAAAGATGCATCCCCAGGTGCGAAGACTGCAAGCGCAGGAAGGCTTACAAGAAAGTAGGTGTGGTTGATTTATGATTTAGCTTCGTTTCTCAAGTTTTTCACATTTTATTGATCTCCTTTCTTACTGTTTTATATCAAAAAGGGACAAGGGGTTGCATAAGTTGGTTTTCATGAGTGGTGTTTTACCAGAGGGCACTGATGTTGGCTACTATGTTGGTGGAAAGGTTTTTTTTTCTTGTTCTCTGTTATGCGACTTTTCATTTCAGCCAGTACACATATTATTTTGTTATTAACACTGGTAGTGAAAACTTTCTAGAGGTTACTGGATGGCTATATAAATGAATTTGGAATCTACTGTCACTGCTGCGGCACAGTGGTAAGTTATAGTCTCTTTCGTTGGATATGTGTTAATGAAATTCAATGGCTGATGAAGCAACTCAACCAAGAAGTCAGCCTAGACCTTTTGGTTCTGTGTAGTCATATCACTGTACTTAATCTGAAATTCTTTATACTGTATGAGTAGGTTAGCCCTTCACAATTTGAAGCTCATGCTGGCCGAGCTGCTCGACGCAAACCGTGAGTATATTTCTGTAATTGTATTTTGTTGGAGCACTATTGAGACTCTCATTCCTTTCTCTAATACTATTGCAGTTACCACAACATATATATGTCGAATGGTGTTTCGCTACATGAACTGTCAATTTCACTTTCAAAAGGTCGAAAGATGTCAAACAGACAGAGTGATGACTTGTGCAGCATATGTTCAGACGGTGGGGAACTTCTCCTTTGTGATACCTGTCCAAGAGCTTTTCACAGAGGTAATGGCATTATGCTAGCCGATAGGAGATGTTTCTTCCGTGCTAAACTAAGCTACCTTTCACTCTTTAAGGATATGGGATCGTCCAGATATAGATTTTCTGGTGGAATGACTGAATTTACTGTTTGTTTACATTGTGATTGTATTAATGCTTATATCCAGGTCTCAGAATGCCTGTCTTTCAAGAGATATATCTAAGTTGAATTGTAACACTATGTCTGCTTTGAAGTTTAAACTGTACATTAAGGTTCCTGTTGGATTTACTTTTTTTTTGCACTTTATGATACTTCATTTTGAAGCCAATGTTATTAAGTTGTCGTCTAGTCGTTGGCTAATCCACGATTAGTCGTCCAGTCGATGTATGGAGGACGACTAGGGTGGTCGACTCGACTGGAGCGACTAGTCGGGTGGCTGGACAACTAATCAGCGACTAATTACACTTGCCTAGCCAGCCGACTTGTACTCAACAAACCAATTCTTGATTTGTAATTCTCGAGTGCTTAGCAGTAACTGTGTCGGGTGTGAAGTTCATTGTCTTCGTCAATAAATTGTTGCACATCAATCAATTGTGTTTCCTGCTGCATGATGCTTAGGAAAAATTTGAATGTTGGTGATTGAAAACGTTGATTAGTCGGTCGTTCCTGTCAATTAAATGCATGACATGGCTTATCAGAACATCCAAGATGATTCTTTAGACAGATGGTAGCACTGTGGGGTCTATATCGATGTAGTCATCAATTAACCATCCCGGGAGTCTTAATTACCACTGCTTAGCTTTCAATTCGCCTCTGGTCAATGAAAACCATCAAATGTTTTTCATCTAGTCAAGATGCTCATTGTCTAGGGCTTTAGGCTTAGATCAATCACAAGTCTATATATTTTCCAACCAGGATGATTTTCTAGCCTTTTGTTTCTTTGGCTTTGTCCAAGTGGTTAGTTTATTCTACATTCAGGATTTGTGAATTTGTGCTTTAAAAGATCCAGCAATGCACATAAGCTTTGAACTGCCCAATGCTCTGTCCTAAGTATTTCATCCTGAGAAAAAGTCAAAGGATAACCTGGTCTTAGTTCATTGTCCTATAATGCACATACTTGCAGTCATTAAAGGCAATGTTGTAAATAACGGTAAGCGGTTAACGAATGGCCACCCCACCTTTTATTGTTTATACGGTAAGCTACAGCCGTTAAACGGAATAAACGGCCTAATAAAATGGACAAACCTTGAAATGTCCATAAGCATAACAGGTTGGGGACCTTTACCATTTTAACGACTGCTTACAAGTCCTTAACGGCCTTTACTTAGAACACTGGTTAAAGGTCAAAGGATAATTCATTATCCTGCGGAACCTCTAGTTTGTAGCTTGTTCTTTAGTTTTATATGAGTTAGTTAACATTATATCCTTTTTGAAACAATAACATTAAATCCTGTATAAGGGAAAATAATTATTAGAAAAAAAATGTGATTTATATGATTAACTTGTATTGTTCCTTTTTTAAACAATAACATTAAATCCTGTCTCAATATTTCTTATTGTTTGTATTTACTACAGATGCTATGTAAAGATTGGTATTTTGTCACGCAAAATAATTTCCTTTCCATAAGGTAAAATTAGTCACTGTTTTTGTCTTTTCATGATCAAGAAATGCATACGTTTTCTTTTCCCTGATCACCACTCACCAGGATAGGCTTGATATTTTAATTATTTGAAATGATAGCTAATAGGCTTATAATTTTTTGTATGTACTCCATATTAAAACAATTAAGTCATCAAGTCGTCATCATGATTATGTTGTTCTTCTCTTCATTTCATTCTTTACAATATGTATATGTGTTTAATTGTTGCTACAGCTTAGTATGTGACATGTCCTACTAACATACTTCCTAGTCTGGGGACTAGTCACGATTAGTCGGTCGACAAGTTGCCCCTCTGGCAGCTCCACTCGACTTTTCGATTTAATAACATTGTCTGAAGCTCATGTTCCAGTAATTCTGACTGCCATCTTTGTGGTTCTTATTCCTGATGTCCGGTGTTTATCAGGAATTGTGCTACACACATCCAACAAGGCTAGTTGCATGTTTTTATTTTATGTTTTGCAGAATGTGTTGGCTTGTTTGCTATACCGAAGGGAGCTTGGTGTTGCCGGTATTGCGAAAATAGGCAACAGAGAGAAAGTTCTTTGGCATATAACAACAATGCAATAGCTGCTGGGAGGATTGACGGAATTGATCCCATGGAACAAATATTTACACGGTCCATACGTATTGCTACAACACCAGAGACTGGATTTGGTGGATGTGCACTGTGCAAGTAAGTGTTCATCTATCAGCCTTGTATATTCACTGGCCTAGACATTTACTCTGGCTTGTTTGTCTTTTTCATACAATATTTTTACTGTGACTCTACCATATAAACTATCCTCCGCCAGCACAAGAAATTTGGCAAAATGTACGTCAAACAACACTAGTAGTTATAGAGTATGAACTGCTGGAGCTAAGGAAGCTCTATCTGAATGTCATCTCCTTACTCCTTGCCAACTCATTGAACACTTTTGCATTGACCTTAATTTTATTAATATGTTCTTTTTGGTGATTACGACCTTAGGTAATTCTGTTTTAGTATTAGTTCATAACTTATCACCTTGAAGTTATTTGCTATTGTGATTATCGCTTTTGCTTTCAGTATTTTCTGGTTTATAACTTTATAGAAATCACCTCATTGGTACCTCCTAGCGGTAAGAATCAAAGAAAGTTTCGGAATGTTTTCATTGAATGCCAAGTGCCATTACATCTGATCTAGGGTTTAGGATACTGCTTTGTTATTTATCTATCCTGTGCATTTGATTCTCTATTGCTCCAGCAAGCCATTCTTTCATGTTCATAATGCATGGAGATTGTCCATTTGATTATCTTTTTGCAGGCTTCATGATTTCAGCAAAAAGAAATTTAGTGCCCGAACTGTACTGCTCTGCGACCAAGTATGTTTGCCAATCACATAGACCTTAGTTCACCACTGTGAATGTTGACATAGATGGCCTTTCATGATTTATATGTATTATGTTATCATGTTTTTGAGTTGTGACAATTTGGTTTTATAATAATCGATCAACCATGGTTGCTATTTGTCCAGTGTGGGAGGGAATATCATGTTGGTTGCCTGAAAGAACACAACATGGCTGATTTGACGGTGACCTTCCTTGCCTGAGTTATCTGGAAAAGTTTATAGCATAAACAAAGAACTGTATTAATGATTGACTGCTGCAGGCATTGCCTGAGGGAGCATGGTATTGTTCCACGGATTGCGTGAGGATTAATGAGACACTGAAAGACTTACTTAGCCGTGGAGCAGAATTTGTTTCTGCTGTGGACTTAGATGTTATAAAGAAGAAGCGTGAAGAGAAAGGTTTAAATCAAGATGGTGACCTTGATGTTAGATGGAGAGTTTTGAAGGGCAAAAATTCAGCAGATAGTAAATTGGTGCTTTCCAAAGCAGTTGCAATTTTCCATGTGAGTTCCCATGGCTTCATACTGGATAATAAGCAATTACCGAAGCAGTTGTGCGATGGTTGTTTCTTCACTTGTAGAATCTGTCATAAACTGTAACTAGGATGCTGCAAATGTCTAGTAAAAGATAGTTATTATTATATAAGGTGTGTATTTTTCGATGTATTGTTATGCTTACTTCCCCTTTCATGCACAGCCTTGCACACCCTCTGTTTTAAGCTCTAATTAACTGTAAAAAAAAGACAAAATAGCGGCATCATTATTCACTAACCTACAAGTAGGGATAGCCAAGACTCGGAAGCTCATACACATTTGATCTGCAGGAGATACAATAATGACAAATTCTGTATAGCATATCTGTATGTTATATCTCAAGCATGTTAATATGACGATGTTGGGGTTCAGTTATGGTTGTCACTTTGTTTGTGTACGAATCAAGGATGCATTCTCCTGTGATTGTCCATTAGTTAATCAGTGATATCAAGTAATTTCCTAATCTGTTATTGGCACTTTTGCAGGAATCATTTGATCCCATTGTCCAAATTACAACTGGGCGAGACCTTATTCCAGCCATGGTTTATGGGTATGATGGACATTATCACCTCATTTGTGTATCACGCTCAATCCAAAATTCTGTACATAAGAAAACAAACTTATATATTCTTCTATTTCCAGGAGGAGTGTAAGGGATCAAGATTACACAGGAATGTATTGTGCGGTATTAACTGTTGGGTAAACTTTTTTCTTCAATTGTTTCTTTTCAAAAAATAAATGGCATCAACCAATTGGCTGTATAACTCTAATTTTGATTCTGTTGATGCAGCAACGCTGTAGTTTCTGCTGGTCTTTTCCGTATCATGGGTAGTGAAGTTGCTGAGCTACCGCTGGTTGCTACAAGTAGGGATAGCCAAGGCTTGGTAGGTCATATCTATTTATGTTTGATATATCTGGTATATTATCAATCAAGTGTTAGAATTTTTGCTAGCAATATATATTATTAGATAAAGAAAAGAACGCAAGTTTTGAGCGGAGTATCTGAAGTCTGAACTTAACCAGCTTCACAAATCATGCACCTGTGCAATGCCTAGTTGCTCCAACTGCCATATATGCATAGGAGACTGCAGTTGCAGCCCATTGCCTGGATAACTGTTTTACGTGCCATAGCCTATAGCCTTTAGAAGACATGGAAGGAAGACTAAATGGATGATGTTTTGGTACAAAAATGATGGTGGATGTTTAAAAAGTTTGGAATAAATGCTATTTCTTCGATACAAGCACTAGATGGTTGGAACTTGCTTTGTTACAAAGTTGTGCCCCTTTGTTCACACAAGAAGTGTGATTTAAGTAGTATTGATTTATGTTTGTTTCTCGCTCTCTGAACTGAACAGGGGTATTTCCATGTGCTGTTTGCGTCCATAGAACGATTGCTGGCTTCTCTAAAGGTGAAACATTTTGTGCTGCCGGCTGCAGATGAAGCAGTCTCTATCTGGACACAGAGGTTCAGATTCTCAAAGATAACTCAAGATGAGGTTCATAAATGTTCCGAGACTCAACCGTCACCATCTCATTGTGACAAGTCAATTTCAGGTTGCGCTGATGTAAATTTGTCCTGCACTGCAGCTGCGTGAATACCTCAAGGGTGGGCGAATAACGGTGTTCCAGGGAACATCTACCTTGCACAAGCTGGTCCCAGAATTGGAATGCTAGCTTGAGGGGTGTGGAGCTCTTTGTTTCGAGGATTGTGTGTAGATAGGGAAGGGACCCCTAGCTCCTTGTTTCTCGTGTATAGCTAGGAACATCCACCCATTCATCCATGATGGCTCCTGAAATATTGATGACCGTGGTGGCATTTGACATTGGATTTGTTTGCGTAGCTAAAGAAGAAGAAAGAAGAAAGAAGAAGAAGAAAGAAGAAGAAGAAGAAGAAGAAGAAGAAGAAGAAGAAGAAGAATTGTCTTTAGGTAGTGTTGGGTGGATCAGAAATTCAGAATCGGGATGGCGACTGCTTCTGTTTTTCTTCTTCTTTTTGGTTCAGTTCATTTTGGATTTACAATAGCAGTTGCTTTGAGTGTGACAGTGTGTGTTCTGTAGCTTAGCTAGTGTCGCAAATTCAGTATGCAGCAGCATGCAGTTGGTAGTAGAATGCGTGTTGTGGGTGTAGAGTAGGATTGTAAATTCGTAATGCAAGGAACCCATGTTGATTATTTATCACAAGGTTAATGTATATTTGATGATTTAATATGCCATATCTCCCTAACCAGAGGCGTATCCAGAAAATTAGAACAAGGGGGGCTAAAACTAAGATCTCCAAAGCTAATATATGTATATATACTAGTAAAGTGCCCGTGCGTTGCAACGGATCTCAAATAGATGATAACACCACAAATTCTAAACTCTTAAAAACAAAAAATCGAGAATATAAAACTTAAGCTATCACTTATTTGAGATCCATTACTAAAGAATCACTGAACAAGGGAATACAATGAAATGCAAATAAGGCTAGACAAACAGCAAATATGTGGCGACCCGCATGATTAACAAAGGGTAATTAACAACCACTGTGTCATCACCCTAAGCTAATTACGCGGAGTCTCAGCATAGTGGCCAACAAAATAGCGGAAGTACCGTTGTTTTGTCGACTACTACGCTGTGTTCAGAATGTTGCAGCAGAACAATAATTAGAGACTGGATGAGCTTAATATATTACAATCCAGAAGCCACACTGGGCTATGAGTTCAATAATTTACATAGAGTTCATACACCACCAAAATTATATTACAACTCCAAAATACCCTGCGAACCGCCAACTATCAGACGACGGCCTCCGAGGGACTCTACTACTCCTGGTAGTAGTCGTAGACACTCGGGTAGTCGTCGTCCGCCTGTAAGTCCTGGTCCTGCGGATCACCCTCGCTCCAGGCCTCGGTGGCCGATCCATATAGTTCACCTTCTAATCAAGGGGATATATAAGCAAGAGTGAGTACAGAGTACTCAGCAAGGAATAATAGAATGCAATATATGAGTTTTTCCTTTCTTTTCCAAAACCAATTTACCTCCTCCCGAAATCTGATTTTTAATTGGAAATAGGTTTTTGGTTTTCTTTAAGAGTTGGCAATTTTAATTAAAAGAACTACTAACACTTATTATGAGACAGACTTAGCTTCCGTAGCCTCCAATCCAGGAGACAAGCATGAATTCATGATTTTAGACCCTGCGCAGGTTTGTATCACTTTACCCATAGAGACCTCCAAGGAGAGGCTCCAGAACGTTTATCACTAATCCAGTAATTGTGATCTTCATTACTCGAGTGGGGGATCCTCTCAAGGCCATCCCACTACACTCGCAGCTAACAGTTGTACCCCAACATATGTGGCAGTACTTCCCTGGCTTCAAATATAGCGCCATTATGGGCAACTAAGTCGCCACTTAGTCCCATCTGCACGATCTCTCCGGGTCTTCCGGTAACCCGGATTTGGTGCCCTAGTAACTATCTAACCACCGTTGCAAAGATCACAATACTCTCTTAGGACAACCTTTTCTAGCTGTTTGCACACTCTATGGTTGACACTGAGATACGGCTCATTTTTCAAGTATTAGTTGGTTAAACTTATATGTTACTTATGTAGAGGACCCCCCGGCCTATGTCACCTTCTCATCGGCATCCTCTACCCACCATATTAACTCAACACAGTAATTAAAATAAGCACAGGCCAGCTGCTCCATCAGCTGTCCTGGCCAACACATTTTTCCATAAGAACCAGTTCATTCCCAACCTTCCGTTCTCCACACCAGATCCACAACCATTTTCATCCTCCATTTCAAAGTTTACAATTCCAATTTAATATATAAGTTTTGTAATGCATGGATGATATTATAATGATATGGAAAGTTATTAAAAGCATTTTAAGGAAAGGTTTCCCAAAGGATGCTTGCCTGGAGTAGTACTGATCAGTACGTCCTCGCACGAATATGGGAGATGAGGGTCGGATTGATTCTGGTCGGGTCCTGACAGATGACCAAGGTATTAATTCCATAATACTGCCCAACTTCCTTCCTAAGCTATCCCATTAATTTACCCATAATATTAATACTTTAGCAAGCAAGTAATACAGCAATTCAACTAATTCCATATTTCACCATTTACAGATTTTAGTTATTAACCCGACCTTTAGAAATTGAAATAGCATTTTTCCTACGATTCAGATACGGGCATTTTAGCCTACGCAGATGCACGAAAGAACAGATTACTCATTTTCCTATTTTCTTTTCTTTTCTTTTCTTTTCTCTTCTTTTCTTCCATTTCTCTTTTTCCTTTTCTCTTCTCTTTTTCTTTCTGTTCTTCTTTTCTCTCCTCCTGGCCGAAGGCCTCTCTGGCCCCTCGGTTTCTCCTCCCTAGCACTTCTGGGACCGAGCTCCCTGGCTCGATCTCCTTCCGCCGCCGCACTCTCCCCTGAGTTCACCCCTCTCTCCACTCCTCTACTCCTCCTCTCGGTCTCGCTTCCTCCGCCCGAGTGCTCCCTGGCGACTCCTCCTGCCGCCGCCGCACTCTCCCCTACGTTCCCCTCCCTTCACTTCTTCTCTCTGCCTCCTCCCACGGCCGGTTACCTCCGGCCGACGCCTCCCCTGGCGATGACGCCGCCCGCCTCCAGCACGCCGCCTCCTCTCTGGTTCTCCTCCCCTCTGCTCGAGCCGCCGGCTGGCGCGAGCGCCGCCGCGAGTCTCCCCTCTACATCTCTACTTCCGTCTCCCTTCTACTCTCTTCTGCTACTCTCTCCACTGCTACTCTCTCTCTACTGCTACTCTCTGTCATCCCCCCCCTTATCCTCTTTTCTAATGCTCACAAGAACAGGTACTACTTGATCTATTGGTTGCCTCTTTTGCTGGTTGTTTTACTTTGATTTGGCATTTCCAGTTTGCATGATAAGAACAGAATGCTACTGGTTTTGGGTGGTTCTTGTGTTCTACTCGTTGCCGTCGGCTTTGCTTGCAAGTTTTTACGGTCGATGATGTAGAGTTCTTAGTGGGACGGCAGATTAAGTCTAGCAACCCTAGAACTTCAATACTGAGGCTACCACTGCTTGATCTACTCAGTGCACCAAGAAATAGTAGCTACTGCTACTGAGAACGACTATGCACCTGAGGATCGGAGTGGTTTCGGGTTCGGTTGGGGAAGAATGTGTTGGTGCTGTGCTGCTCGGTTCGGCTGTTCTTGGGGTCCTTCGTGTTCTGGGCTTGTGGTTCTCCTTGTTCCACCGGGTTCTTGGGGACCTCCGGCTTCGGCTCCTTGCTGCCGGTTTGCTTCTTGCTCCTTCGTCTTGCTCTCTTGCTCTCTCTCTGGACTAGATGTGTTTGCTTGCTCTGGTTCTTGGTTTCGGCTGGGAGCTGAGAAAGGAAGGAAGCTTGCTATAAAGGGAAGGAAAGGGACGGGTGGCAGCCGTGCCCCCCTCCCTTGCTGCCACGAGTGCTGCTGGCTGAGGCAATAGAGCTGCATGGCTGCAAGCTGGCTGGGGAAAAGAATACTTAAATGCTGGGGTGTTCTCTTGGGCAGTGCATGGCTTTGAAAGGTGTGATCACTGGGTAACGCAGTGGTTCAGAGGTTATCTACTGAGGGAAAAGCTGCTACGGATACCCGCAATCCGTACAGGTAAGTACAGATTGCCGAGTGATGAATCGGTCTAGCGAGGGATACCGATACGGCCCCTACGGGTCTGGTATGTCGGAGAACAATACCTCGCCTGCGGGTCTGACGGCAATCTCTTTTCTAACTCTACTCGGTCTAATCGTATTTTAAATTCTTTTGCAATCAATTACTCTAAATTAGCAGATTAATTAGTTGTTAACATTACTTAGCAGCTTGATTAATTAGAGCTAACACTAGTGGTTACTCCCTCTAATTACCCGGGGCACTTCAAAATAGCTACGGAATTCGTCACCTACTAGGCCTTGGGCCCCTACTGTTCTGGCCCAAAAACGGCCTGGCAGACTCACCATCACCACCAACTCATTCTTATAATAGTTAAGATATGTATATATATGTGTGTGTATATATATATATTACGTACTCCTGAGAGTACGTACTCCCACCTTCAGTATACCACTTAAACTAATGTATTATACTTCTTTATCACTTTCAGTATACTCTAATAATAATTCTAAGATACTATAATGCTATATTGTTGGAAAAAAATTCATCGGAGCCCTTTATTTTTTGATATATATCCTTTTCCATACGTACAAAGAGTATATAAATACTCCCAGGGGTATGGAACCATTTATATATATATATATGGAGGAGCCGGTGGGCCACGGGTGGGGCTTCAGCCCACCAGTGCCCCACCGGCAGATACGCCTCTGTCCCTAACATTTTGGTCCAAAGACCGAGACGCCATAGGCATGGCGTGGCGAATCACATCAACTGCATTTCTTCCATCCTCTCCTGTTCCACTTCAATTAAAGCAGCAGCATTAGCCTTCTCCTCCTTCCTTTATTAACCCCATTAGGAAGATATACGCGCTACGCTGCGCCGATGATAGTATTATTTGTCTAGCAGAGACTAAGCCTAAAATAGTTTAGGAATCACACACTATAGAAATGACTAACAGAAAATCTATAATCTAGCCAATATTAATACATCTCAAAACCAATGTGTTTCATTTGTATACAGTACTAATAAAATGGGGAAAAATGATAGAGAGTTATTGTCGGGGATTGGCTATCTGGCAAAAGACCACGGTACCCCCGTGAAAAGCTAAACCCGCCGACCAAGCGGCACTAAGGGAAGATGCTCGGGAGAACGAAACGAGCATCCCTCCTTCTCCTCCGAGCATACGCGTTTGCGCCTCCGTTCGCAGAAGCACCAAACACACCCCCCACGAGCAAGCATGCTCGTGGAGGCCACGACCTGCTCGGGTGTCTTGGTCGGAGGGCTCAAATGAGCGCCGCGAGGAAGGAAGGAGGCAACCAATCAGCCGAGATCAAGGGAAATCATACCAAATTCAAATAACGCTGAATCAAGGGCAAGATCACGGATATGGATGCATAGCGTGATCCCTGAGGCGATTTTTTTCGCATCTCTAGTCATAGTATTTAAACCCCTCAAGATCTCAGAATAGGAGGGCACACGAAAGATAGAACACAATACACCGAGTAGGGTCATTATCTCGGCGGTGAGAGGCCCGAACCAGGATAAAAACACCGCGTCCCCCTTTTTCCGGCCTCCTTCTCCCGACCTCGCGTCGCTCGAACGCCCTCTTCGATCCGTGCGGCGGGGCTCGTTGATCCCCATTCAACAAGTAAGCTCGACGGGAGCCCGTTCTCCAATCGCCGACAACCGGGCGCCGTCGTGGGGACGCAGTTTGATTCCCGTGCGGATCAAGATCCTCGAGGATGCCAAACTCGGGAGACACTCGGGACCTTTGTGTCTTTGACCACGTTGAGGATGACGACGTGTACTACGCCGCCGACAACGTGCCAGTGGTGACCGATCCTATCGATCACACCGAGTCCGGGAGCCTTTCCTGACACGGGAATGCGAGGGCGGATCCTCCATTCCCGAGACATTACCCTGAGACCCCGAGGATGATCGCAACGAGCTCTACGATGGCCTGGACATACCCATTTACCTAGAGCTCGACCAGAGACCGCGTCCCAAGGGGATACAATGATGTCCCCATCGCTTTCGTCTCGCTCGTCGCCGAGTCAACATGGCTGAGCCACGCGAGCCCGGAGAGGATCCTCGACGCCGCCAGCACGACCACTATGAGGCGGCCAGACGCCACTTGGAGGCGTCTTTGGGAAAGACGCTTGCGAGCATTCGCCGCCAGGCAAAGGAGGTGCGCCTCCACGGAAAGGAACTCGCGGTACCGAACTCCCGATCGCACTCCGGGCGCCGTCAAAGCTCGCCGCCATTCACGTAAGCGAGAACGGCTACAGGCCTTGGCGGATGCGTGCATGACTCGCGCAGCTTCCCGAGCAAGTAGACTTAGAGGCCATGGGCGTGGTCGTGGCCAGAAGATTTGGAGAGGCTTGCCGCCGAGCTAAAAGTCTCGGATCCTCCCCATGGCCGGATGCCCGAGTGTGTCCCGGACCATCACAACGCCTCCGTGCGTTCGCACAGAGATGAATCTCGGAGCCATGCTCGGAGATCGCCTGTGTCGCCGACCCGATCCGAAAGGCCCGGAGCGATCCGCAGAGCAACCTCGGGCGATATCTGTACAATCGCCCAGATTCTGGCGCTCGAGCACTCCGCAACCATGCGGTCATCGGCACGACCGACGCATGAGGTTTTCTCCGACTCGGCCAGCGCCGGGCGTTGGGTGGAAGATCCGCGTGGAGGCCGCCGTGGCCGAGGTTTTCGTCGCGAAACCCCGAAGCCGGCCGCCGGGCCTTCACGAGCTCCCTCCGGACGTCGCATGGCCAAACAGTTCAAGCCCGGCCACGCCGAGAGATTCAACGGGACCCGTAACCCGGATGAATTCCTCTCGATATACACTACCGCCATCCTCGCCACGGAGGTGATGAGGGGTAATGGCAAATTACCTTCCGACGGTCCCGACGGAGCTGCTCAGACGTGGCTTTTCAATCAAAAGGAAGGATCCATACGGTCCTGAGGCAGCTCGCAAGACTCCGAGCGAATTTCCAGAGCTGCTACATCCGCCGAAAAGAAGCGCGACTGAGCGCTTGATACAGACGGACGGGGAAACCTCGCGACAATTCGCCCGTGAGGTTCATCCAGTCCGAACTTCGATCCGAACATATCGGACGAGGCCGTCGTCCGAGCTTTCAAGTTCGGGTGCGAGGCGTGCGCTTCACACAGACCTGGAGATCCACCCGGATCTAACAATAACGAGCTCTTCCGAATGGCCGATCGATACGCCAACGCAGATGAAGCCGCCCAATGGAAGAAAATGTCGGATGAAGGGAAGTCGCCGCCACCTGGCCCTAGAGACCTCGGCTAGCAAAAAGGGTTCGACTGCAGAGACAAGAAGATCAAGAAGAAGAAGAAAAAGCAACCCTCGCCGCCATGGTAGCCGCGGTGGAACAACAACGACCCGGCAACTCAGCCACAGCCGTGGGCCTAATGCTCGGGAAGAGGACAACCACCAGGCCTCGAGGACGAGGCGACCAAGCGGACCGACGAGGCGACCAAGCGGACCGACGGGGCGACCTCATCGCTCCACTTCACCAGCGCCGCACGGCACGACCTACGGAATTGCCGAGCGTGGACCTACCGCTGGAAGCGATTTTAACGGCAGGGTCCCATGCCGACGCTTCGAACAGGGTGAAACGACAAAGGAAAACAGCCCGCCGAGGAAAGTGAGGATGAAATGGAATATCAAGAACCAAGGAATCACATAGCGGTCATCTTCGGGGCTCCTCGCCTACAAGTCCCGCCGGACTTAAAGGAGGCTGCAAGGAAGTGCACCATGTTACCCAGGGTAAGCCTCCGGTGCGAATTGAAATGGTCGGAGGTATCCCTCACATTCTCCAGAGACGATTGTCCCTTGGGGATGACCAAACCCAGAGGCTTCCGATGGTCGTGAACCCCACCATCGGCAATCATCGTCGGTCGGGTCCTCATAGACTCCGGAGCTCTTTGGACCTTATTGCAGCCAAGGTATTGGACGAGATGCATTCCTCGTTCCAAAATCAAGAGTGTGGCCGTGCCCTTCTTCTGATAGTCCGGGCACCTCGATCAAACCTCTGGGGCAGGTCGTCTTGCCCGTAAGTTTCGCGGCCCAAGTAACTTCAGAACGGAGCTAATCACCTTCGAGGTGGTAGACTTGAGTCGGCCTACAACGCCATCCTCGGCAGGCGGCCTTGGCCAAGTTCATGGCCGCCTCGCATCACGCGTGTCGATTGCCTAAAGATTCCCGGGCCAAACGGAGTCATAACCGTCAAAGGGAACCACAAGTCCGCACTCAATTGCGATTTAAAGAGCGCTGGATATGGTCGGTCGATTGCCCGCCATGCTCCTCGACCAAGAGCCGAAGCATTCGGCCTAAACTTGCCCTCCAACCTGGAGGAGAGACCAAGGTCGTTCCGCTCAACGAGTCGGAACCGGCCAAATCGTTCATTTGGGATCTTCCTAGATCCCAAATAGGAACTCGAGCTCGTCACTTTCCTCCGAGCAAGGTCGGATGTGTTCGCCTGGGAACCATCCGACATGCCCGAGTCCCAAGGGAGGTGGTCGAGCACAAAGCAGCGTCAAATTTCGACAAAACCAAAGGAGACAGAAACTTAGACGCTTTTCCCTAAAAACAAGCAATCATCCGGAGGAACTTGATAAACTCCTAAAAGTGGCTTCATCGGAGAGATTGAGCACTCCGAGTGGCTAGCCAATCCAGTCCTGGTCGAGGAAGAAAGGAGGCAAGTGGCGCATGTGCGCCGACTACACGGGTTTGAACGCAGCGTGCCCAAAAGACAACTATCCGTTGCCTCGCATAGACCAATTGGTGGACGCGACGGCGGGGTCACAGACCATGAGCTTCCTAGACGCCTATTCAGGCTATCATCGATCACCGTCGCCAAGACGAGGGAAAGACTTCCTTCATCACCCCGTTCGGTACCTTTCGCTATACGACCATGTCTTTCGGTCCGAGAAATGCGGAGCAACCTTTCAACGCCTCATGCAGAAGACTTTCACGCAGACCAAATAGGTCGAAATTTGGAGGTATATGTCGGCGACATAGTTGTCAAGAGCAAGAGTACTTCAGGTCACGTTCTTGACTTAGAAGAAACTTTCAGAACCTCAATAAGCATCGAATAAAGCTAAATCCGGAAAAATGCGTATTCGGCGTGAAGGCGGCAAGGTGCTCGGCTACATGGTCGGGCCACATGGCGTTGGGGCTAACCCAGAGAAGATCGAAGCCATTGAGAACATGAGGTCGCCCACATGCGTAAAGGAAGTACAAGCTCGACCGGGAGGATGGCCGCTTAAGCCGGTTCGTCTCCCGACCGGGAGCGAGGACTACCTTTCTTTAAAGCCCTCCGCAAACATGATGGCTTCACATGGACGGAGGAAGCTGATCGCGCGTTCAAAGAGCTAAACAGTACCTCTCCAAGCCGCCCGTCCTCGTCACACCCACTACAGGGGAAGAATTGCTATTATACCTGGCAAAGCAACCCGACGCAGTGAGCTCGGTGTTGGCGATAGAAAGAGATGGTACCAATGACCTATCTATTACGTCGGCCAGTACTTCATGGACCAAAGGAGCGTTACCCCGAGGTCCGAAACCATCTGTACTCATTCTTGATGGCCTCCGGGAAGTTGCGTCACTACTTTCAAGCACACAAGATCGTAGTGCCGACCGGCTTCCCACTCAGGGAAATCCTGAAAAATCGGGGCGCCCGGTGGTCGCATAGCCAAGTGGGCAATGGAACTCGCCGAGTTCGAGCTGGTATTCTCAGCCCGCACGGCGATAAAATCACAAGTCCTGGCTGATTTCGTGGCGAATCGGTCGGCTCGGCACCACCGGCCAGTAGGACCAATGATTCGAGGAAACTCCTGGACCTTGTATTTTGACGGATCCCGAGCATACGAGCGCTGGGTCGGGCGTCATCTTGGTCTCCCGGACGGAGAGCGGCTACAAGATCGCCATCCAACTACATTTCGCTGCGACTAACAACGCGCGGAGTACGAAGGCCTTTGGCCGGACTTGAGCATGCAAATCGCTAGGAGTCCAACGGCTCACCGTGAAGGGCGATTCACGGTTGGTCGTGAACCAGTCAACAAGGAGTATCGGTGTTCCGATACCTCAATGGCGCCAGACCTGGCCGGGTAAGGAAGATGGAGAAATACTTCAAGAATTTCAAGTAATCTACATCCCAGGAAGGATAATTCCCTGGCCGACCAAATGTCTAAGGTCGGTTCCTCCCAAACCGCCGCTCGTGGTGCTCGTCGAGCACCTACATAAGCCCTCCATTCCCTCTCGAAGAGGAGGCACCAGAGACCGGCGGTAGGGTCTCATTCCTCGAGCAAAGCGCAAATTGGATGACGCCATTCATCCAATACCTTGCGCATGGGACATTGCCCGAGGAAGAAGCCGGCGTTCCGGCTAACAAGGCGATCTTCTCAAGACAGATCGATCGATCGGCGACCTATAATGAGAAAGCGCGATTAGGAATCCTTTCCAAATCGTCTCCCAGGAGGAAGGCCGATGCCTTCTTCGTGATATCCACGAAGGAATGTGCGAGCTCATTCGTCTTCGTAACGCTTGTGAGCAAAGCCTTCCGATTGGGTTACTCTTGGCCGACGGCCTTGACCAGACGCGCGGTCAATCGTAACGACCTGCCGAGCATGCCGTTCCATGCTCGCAAAACTCCGCCAACCGGCATATGCCCTACAAACCATACCGCTTTCGTGGCCATTCTCGACACTGGGGCTCGGCGTCCTTGGACCCTTTCCCGAGGTCGAAGGCTGCAAGTATTTGCTCGTGGCCATCGACACTTTCACTAAGTGGATAGAGGCCGAGCCCGTCTCGACCATCTCGGCCCAGCGGCCAAGAGGTTCCTCCGCTGACAACGTGGTAACCGGTTCGGGTACCCAACCGTCTTATCACGAGACAATGGGACCCAGTTCACCGATGAACTGTTCCAAAGTTACTTGTGAGGAGGTCGGGACCAAGGTTCTGCTTCGCTCGTGGCACATCCACGAGTAACGGAGCGGCCAGGCGAGCAAATGGGCAGCTAGTCCAGGGCATAAAAAAGAGAGTCTTTAAGACCCTCAACCAGACAAGCGGCGGTGGGTGGAGGAGCTTCCGCCCGTTCTTTGGTCTATCCGCACCACGACAAGTCGAGCCACAAAGTAGACGCCTTTCCAACTTCGTCTACGGTGCGGAGGCCATTCTCGCTGCCGAAATCGTCTTTGGGTTCCCCAAGGTGCAATCGATCGATTCCATCGATCAAGAGGTTGAGCGCCTCGTCGACCTGGACCTCGTCGGCGACACGAGCGAGGCGTTGCTCGGCCTGCAATTTACCTACAAGCTCTTCGTAGGCATGCAGCCAAGGCGATCCGACCTAGGGCCCTACAAGTCGGCGACATGGTCTTACGAAGAGTTCAAGACCTGTCGAAGGCCAACAAGTGACCCCAAGGTGGGAAGGACCCTACACGGTCATGTCTCTGGCGCGCCCGGGCTGTTCGCCTCGCGATGCCGGATGGTCGGGAGCTCACCAAAGACTGGAACATCGATCAACTGCGTAAATTCTACGTTTAGACGAGTACTCCTATCTCGCGCCCCTTGCGTTCTTTTCCAATAAATCATTTTCCCTCTTTCTCGAGTTTCGTCCTCGCTTTGTCGAACGAGCATCGTCGTCTACCGGACTACTGACGAACTTATCCAACAAGTATGTGCGCGCCATCTCCCTTGGCCCCGGTGATGCTCGCCAATCGTCCACTTTCCACAGTAGCTCTTATTTGTATGCATGGTCGGGCGCGAGCATCCACTCTAAGCCGGTTCGGTGACCACTCGGGTATGGTGGCTCTACGTATTGTTGGTTTAAGGCTCGTCTGCTCTGTGCTCACAGTTCACGCAAACACAACCGATCTATTCGAGTAATTCAAAAAATCGTTACGCCCAAAGCGACCCTTACAAACTCCCATGAACAAACTCGTGCTCGCATAGCGGTGAGGACACGACCTTTGTCCATGGCGAGGGGCTACGTATGATAGGAACGTTCGTCCCTCCTTACCAAGGCTCCTTTGCTCGTGTCTATGATATTTGATCTACGCAGGAACTTGTTTTCTTTGCTCGTATCTACGCTCCATGCAGAACTTGCTTTCTTTTCTGCAGGCAGGATCATACGGGCATATCTTTGGCGAGTTCAAGCAAAAAAAAAAAAAAGCAGGCAAGGACCAAACTCCTGCGAATATGCTCATTTAATCCAAAAGCGTTGTTTTTTACAGGTTTTACACAAGATAAAAATAAAAGAAAGAGCTAAGTCCTACGACCGGCTGGAGGGCGTGAGCTCGTCCTTAAGGGAGTCGACCTCCGCCTCTAGGTCCAGGACCTTCCGCCGGGCAGCGCGACCTTCGGCCGCGCTTTCCGAGGCGCTGCGCCTCCTTGAGCTGGGCTTCCTCGCGCTCGAGCTCGCTGAAGGTCTGCCGAAGCTTCACCACTCTTCGTCAAGCTCGGCGCGCATACGCTCTGAAGTGCTCTTCGCCGATCTCGCTCTGGAAGAGCTGGTCCCGAGCGGCGATGAGGCTCCTCGCCGATTCCAAGCCAGGTCGGCCTCGCGCACCTCGGAGACCCGACGCTCAAGATCGGCGATCTTGGCGTCTTGCTCATGATGGTACGACCGGTACTCTTCTGCTTTGAGACCGAGGTGGCATCGATATCCTCCATAGCCTTCGCGGCAAACTTCGCGAGAAGAGAAAGGAGAAGGAAAGAGCCGAGCGGACTCCCGGAAGATCGTTCGCGGCGAAAAAGAAGAAACATGGAAACTTACCGTAAGAGCCCGGGTGACCGACTTGTCCTGAAGCGGCGGTCGGTCGCGCCCGGCCGAAAGAAGGGATTGACCAAGTCATCCGGGCGGCGCGTCAAGGTCTTGCTCCTCCTGAGCACCGGTGCTCCCGAGAGCAACGGCGTCACCACCTTCGATCAACCCGGGTCGCCCGGCTGATCCTCGTCCACGACAAGCGGCTCGTGGCCGCCTTCCCCATGAGCCGCCATCACGCGCTCGGGGTCAGACGCCAACCACGAAGCCGCCACTCCATGCTCGCGGTGAGGCGATTGGTCGTTAGCAACCACCTCCGCCTCTGTTCCTCTTCAGCCGGAGGCGACCAATGCTCTCCGACCGAAGGCATTGGATCGAGGGCGATCACCTCCGCTTCTTGTCCCTCCATAGTCGGGCGGCCGATGCTCGCGGCCGAGGCGATTGATCAAATCGATCACCTCCGCCCCTTGCACCTCCGTGGCCGGGGCGCTGGTGCCCGGGACCAAAGGAGTTAGGCCGGGACGACCTCCTCCTCCTCCTCTCCTTGGCTCATGGCCAAGAAGGGCTGTTGGTCGGGGCGACCAAGCTCCCTTCCCGGGGCTCGGCGCTTGAGCCTCGCCCAGATCATCTCTTCGCAAGGGGCCAAGGCCAAGGCGTCTTGGTCCTCGATCCCTCGCGGCTCCTGCTCCTCCTTGGTAGGATAGGCTCCACGACGGCCCGAAGGAGCGCGTCCCGCCGAAGGAAGCTCGGGCTCCACCGAGTCCGAAGTTAGCACCGGCTCCTCCCGTCTCGGCCATCACCGATCGGCGACGGTCGAGCTTCGGCGTCCATCGCGGAGTTGATAATCTCCTCAGCCATCTGGCGGAAGTCCAAAACGACATCCGAGCTATCACGCCCACGCCAAACAGGGTGGGGTTAGCCGAAGAAAGTCGCAAGACAAGAGCGGAATAAGAGAATGAAGAACGTACCTTACGCGGCGGCGGCGCCATCCTCCTCGGCCTCCTCGCCGGGCCCACGGGCGACCTGCCCGCGGCGGCCTCGTAGGCCTCGGCCCACGACCACGGCGCTCCTCTGCGGCGTCATTGGCGCGTGCCATCGCCGGTCGACATCGTCCATGTCGACCTCTTCCCGGCGTCGAGGCGGTTTGAGAGGTCGACCTCCTGCTCCTTCTAACCAGAGCATAGGCGGCCTCCTCCTCTTCTTCCTCCTCCTCGGGGCATCAACCACCCGAGTGAGCTGGTCTGGAGGGCCTTGATCTGCCTCTCCACCGCTCCTTGGTCGGGAGAGACCTGGCATCCTCCTCGGCCTTCCTCGCCTGCTCGGCCCGAGCTGTTCGATCGGCTCATCGGCTCGGCTTCTTCCGTTTGAAGTCATCGAACCAAATGCGGAGTTCGCTTACCTCTGGCGGTCGGCGTACTCAAGGTGCGGGGTAGGGTCCTGGTCGGCTTCGGCGCCTCGACCGCTTAGCGCGGAGGCGAGGCGGATGCTCGGCGACCTCGACCCGCCGCCTCTTCTGGAACCCCTGGCGGGTGTCGGCTTATTGGCGGCGGCTGCGGCCGACACCGCAAGCTCAAGGCGACCTTCTCACCTTAGCAATCGGGAGGAATGAGCTCGAATACATGCCCTCGAGCGGAAGTGGGAAAATGTACTTACGCGTCGCCGCGGTCAAAAATATTCTTGGGGACCTGGCGATTGGGCGTCGGCTCCTTCTCCTTGGGCGCCGAACATCTCGGCGACCCTATCGTCAACCCGATCCGTCCTCGGGCTGCGTCACAACCGAAGACTAAGACAAAAGGCATATACGGATGCATAGCGCCGATCACGAAAGCGGCGATGCTCGGGAAAGAGGTCGAGGAACATACTGCGTTGTCCTCGCGGGTGAAGTCGTGCCACCGGTCACCTCGAAGAAGGGATGCTCGCGGCGCCTCAGGGGACACCGGTTGAAGGTAAAGTCGGGCGATATCCCGACCGGTGAGCCCCATCTGGGCAAGCTCACCGATCGTCTGAGCACCCGCTCTTCCTCGGGTTGCACGCGCGGCGCGCTGCCTCGATGGCGGAGCGTCCTCCCGATGTAGACCAACCGGGACCCCTCCGCCTTCTTACGGTAGAATTAGAGGTCGGCCCAACCCGACACCGAGTCCTTTGAGCAACGAAGGGGTACTCGTATGGTCGGTTGGGCCAAGGCGAAGATAAACGCAGCCGGCGGAACCATCCGGCGGTGCGGAAGAGGAATAAAAGTGAAAGAAGAGGCTAGCCGTGGGCATTACACCCACGTAAGCCTCGCAAAGGTGGAGAAGATTGCGAGGAAAGGATGGAGTTGGGGTGGAGATGAGAGATCTCGCACCGCAGAAGGCAAGCACGGAGGCGAGGAAGTCGCTCTCGGCACGAAGCCCGTTGATGGCGTACAACTCGCAGGAGGCGATCTCCTCTCAGCGGTGCCGGCGCCGCATCATCCCGGGCACTCGACCCGAGCACTGGTCGGCGTACCCCTCGTCCGTGAGCACTGGAGCCTCCTTCGGGTCATCGGCTAACCTTGAAGCAGCGCCATGGCCGAAGAAGGAAGGAGAGCGAAAAGGGTTCTTGGGCGCTAGGGCTCTTGGAAGATTTTTCGCGAAGACGAGCAAAGAGGCGCAATGGGACTCCGACCTCTCCCGGTAGAAAGGGTTAAAAGGATAGTGAAGAGGCGGGATAAAAATCGCCGCCTATCGCGCGACAACACTGGCCGGAAAAAGCGCCGCTTCGAGAAACTACCGTGCACATCTGAGGAGGCTTCTGAGAAGGAACCGCAGAACAACCAACGACGCCTTGCGCAGAGCAAGCACGCGGCGGGTAAAGAAGCTCGTCTCCCGGCGTAAAATGGTCGTGAGCCACGACCAAAGGAAATTCAATCCCCTCAAGTCTTCTTAGGCTCAAGGGGAAGCCCGAGGTTCCCACTTGAACCTCGGGGGCTAGGCTGTCGAGGATTGGCTATCTGGCAAAGACCACGGTACCCCGTGAAAAGCTAAACCCGCCGACCAAGCGGCACTAAGGGAAGATGCTCGGGAGAACGAAGCGAGCATCCCTCCTTCTCCTCCGAAAGCATACGCCGTTTGCGCCTCCGTTCGCGAAGCACCAAACACACCCCACGAGCAAGCATGCTCGTGGAGGCCACGACCTGCTCGGGTGTCTTGGTCGGAGGGCTCCCAGCGCCGCGAGGAAGGAAGGAGGCAACCAATCAGCCAGGAGATCAAGGGAAATCATACCCGAAATTCAAATAACGCGGGAATCAAGGGCAGCATCACGGATATGGATGCATAGCGTGATCCCGGAGGCGATTACTTTTCGCATCTCTAGTCATAGTATTTAAACCCCCACGAAGATCATGAATGGAGGGCACACGAAAGATAGAACACAATACACTGGAGTAGGGTCATTATCTCGGCGGTGAGAGGCCCGAACCAGGATAAAAAACACCGCGTCCCCCCTTTTTTCCGGCCTCCTTCTCCCGACCTCGCGTCGCTCGAACGCCCTCTTCGATCCGTGCGACGGGGCTCTGTTGATCCCCCATTCAACAAGTAAGCTCGACGGGAGCCCGTTCTCCAATCGTCGACAGTTATGTTACAAAGGCCAATGATCAGTTAGAGCTTGCTATCGATCTCGAACACACCGTGAAATCGAGGAACAATAAATATAACAATCTAACCAAACTAAATAACGTAACAAAGAGAGATGCATTCATCGTTACGGGCAGACTGTGGTTAATGCTATAAAAATGTTGCTCATATAGGTATTTGTCAGATATTATATCTTGGATCAATCTTAGTTCCACATCAATCATTTTTTTATTAACCATATGATTTGCAGTATCCATGGTAATTAACAGGAAAGGCAAACTTTATCTTGTTTAATCAGAGGACAAAAATGAAACAAACCTAAAACGTACTATTCACCAAGCATCTAATTCAACGGAGGAGTGGCATAGGAAATAGTACTTATCTATGGATACATAGCAAATTGAATCTTTTCATCTGAACCTCAGGCTTTTATCGCTGAAGCCTATGGTTAATCTACGATAACAAGTCAAGAGTAATAACGACATGAGTAACTATAGCGCTAACCTGTTATTAGGTAGTTACAGTAAAAGAAATACATCATGATAAGTAGGTCAATTTAAAATATCTAGTCTAGATTCCTCCGATGAAATCCCATTCGCAAGCATGTAAAAGCTCAATCGTCTTTCCAAACACCGGTAAAGATTGCCCAAGTTTTAACAAACACAAATTATAATAGTGTAACCGATTTTATATTCTAGCTTCAAAATTATGTGACCAAGAGAGTAAGTTACCATATAGTTGATGGTCCGTTAGCAGTAGTGATATGTTCATTATGACACCATAAATCAAATTAGTTAAATTTTTATCACGAAACACTATAATTTGAACAAATGTACAATCTGTAGTGTCATCGTAGATTGGGATTGGCAGCGAAAAAAGTCTTACCATTAATTAGCAAGCGAAATTTCAATACTGAGATAAAAATAGTAAGAGTTGGGACCATGGTATTTTTTTATAACCTTTTTATTGAAAGCAGTATTGAGGCTGCATCAAGAAGGCATTATTGGACATTAGAGATATACTTTTAGCATCTCTATGAAATATGCTTGTTAGGTATCTCTGTCTGGTAAAACCTTGCTCTATTCATTTTCCATTTCATGGTCAAGCAAAAAAAAAACAATGCTATAAGCTAAAGGAATATCAGCAAAAGTAACCAACAATGAATTCTATAGTAAAATTAACCGAGGTATATAAGGCATGGAACTGTGGGTTTAGGAAGTTTGAAGAAAACAGCTAACAGAGGATGATGTTTATGGGCACTATGTGTTAACAGTTAAAGGATGTATAGCAGCATTATCCTCTAGAGAGTTCTATATTTTTCTCCGTTTGATTGTGGAAACGATATTTTTCTCCGTTTGATTGTTCTATATTTTTCATCGTTTCATCGAAAATATGTGGTGAGCTGTGATGCTTGTTGTTTCGAATGAACTATCTGGTTTCAATATAGGGTATGCAAATATGCTCTAAGAGAGACATCTTTGGATATCGAAGTGCAGGAAAAATGTAACGTTTTTGTAAGATGTGTTTTTACCCTTGTCTGAACCAGTTTTGAACTCAGGCTAACCATCTAGGATTCTGAAGCCCTAGCCAGTGCTCAGAAATCAGGACATACCTCAACATGGACCTGCTGTTTTCTAAGAGAATTATTTCAAGCATTTTTTTATAGAACTAAGTGAGTCTTTGTTGCCATATGTAAAATGTACCATACTATTAGTTTTATTAAATTGCCAAAAAAATACCCACAGAAGAGAAGACATGGCCAAAAGATTTTTTGTAGAAGTCCATGAAACACAAGAGAGCATTTTCATGCTGAAGGGCCATATAATGATACATTCATGAGCAATAATAAATGTTTTAGATCAGACATACATGATTAAGGAACAATATAAGTAGTTATATATTGAGGCATGTTTTGCGATATACCCAGGTTAACCATCTAGGATTCTGAGGCCCCAGCCAGTGCTCAGAAATCAGGACATATCCTGCAAATACCTCAACATGGACCTGCTGTTTTCTAGGAGAATTATTTCAAGCATTTTTTTATAGAACTAAGAGAGTCTTTTTTGCCATATGTAAAATGTACCATACTATTAGTCGCAAGAACCGGCATTGGGGCAGTGTTGCAGCAGAAAGGCCACCCCATTGCTTATTTCAGTCGCAAGTTGGCAAACCGACATCAGAAATTGGCCACTTATGAGCGTGAGCTCATCGGTCTATCAAAAGTGATGCATCATTGGAGACTGTATCTGTGGGGACATTCCTTTGTAGTGCGCACGGATCGCGGAAGCCTAAAGTTCCTCCTCGACCAGGCGCTCATCACCCCGCCCCAGCAGCACTGGCTCAGTAAGTTCATGGGATTCGACTGTTAAGGTTGAGTATAAGCCGGGACGTCACAATGCCACGGCCGATGCACTTTCTCGTATGCCCCTGCAGCAGGACGGCGAGTCTCTTTGCGCAGCCATCTCCCAACCCCAGGAAGTAACCCGCATGCAATGGCTCGATCTCCTCCAAGCTGACCCGATTGTCCAGCGCCTCGCCGAGATGCACGCCAGCAGGACTAGCTCGCACATCGCGCCACCCTTCAGCGACACAACCCTCTCCGACATACAGCGCGAAGACTGGCGAGTATCGGAGGGATTGGTCTACCGACAAGGACGGCTCTTCGTACCAGGCACGTCACCCTTGGTGGATCATATCATCGCTTCGGTACATGACCTCACACACGAAGGCGTCCAGAAGACCCTACAGCGTTTGTAGGGCATGTATTATTGGGAGCGCCAACGCGCCACGGTCGAAGCTTACGTGGGTCGCTGCACCATCTGCCAGCAAAATAAGTCCAGCACGACCTCCCCTGCGGCCTTCTTCAGCCCCTTCCAGTCAGATAATTATATTGAGTATTGTAGCATGCATTCACATATATGATCCGATTTCAGCTAGAAATGTAGAATTTGTTTAGGAACTATATTTTCTGAGGAAAAACTGGTATTAAACATCTAATTAGCACCTAATCACACAAAGCACTCAACTTGTTGTTGATGTGAGAACACCTAAATAGATCCAGATCTAGGTCTCAAGTAAAGCAAAGGCTACAAATCTGGAAGGTCTATTACTTCACTCGTAGTGCAAAAAAAGCTTTTCATTTGCATTCCAAATATAGAAACATACATAGCAGGAAAAAGGAAATTATTCCATTAGCTACGGATATCGACCCAACAACGCCACTATTGCAAGCACAAGAAGACACCGAATCCTATGCATTGTTAGCAATATCGTAGAGCTCTTATTGATTCAGCAACAGAAAGTAAAATGTGCAAGAACTATGCGCGAAGACTATAATGAAAAATGTAAAACAATGGATTTATTCTAGTGTGTGAAGTTTAGAAAGTATCATACTATTATTATCCGGTCAACATTATCGATTCCTAAAAGATCCAGTTTACATCATGCCGACAAATATCCATATGGAAAACCCACACCTTGGAAGGATATTCGATCTCCAACAGGTATATGCAAGCACCACATTTCAAACATCCTGCAGAACAAAACGATCATTAGGTGCAGTGAAGAAAAAGCAATAATAAATTGCTCTTACTTGCTAATCTCTCATGGTGCCAGATCAATCCTAAACCAATTCCATCAATTCATGAAAGATTCAAAAAACTAAAAACAATTTATTGTTCTTTTCAGAAGACAAACCAAAGTAATGGGAATTATGTGCGTCCATAGGTTTTGACAAGCCAGCCCATAACAGAGTTGGTAACAGCAGAAGTATGCTATGCACATGCACTTCAGAGCAGGATTCTATTTGCAGTACTATGTCTGAATCTAGCGGTCAGAACCACTGCGCGGGCCTACCGTCCAGCTATCGTGGCTCCGCCTCCACTCGCTAACGAAGAGGGAGCTCGAGGAAGGAGAGAACCAGCGGGGGGCAGGGGAGGCGGAGCCATACGAGACGACACCGGACAGGACAGGGACCTCGAGGAAGGATAACCGGGGGGACGCACAGAGCGAGAACGGCGGAGCTCACGAGACCTTCCTAGTTTGGCGGCGGCGACGGCAGACAGGTGGTGCGGAGCAGCAGGAGGAATGGCGCCAGCGGGCGGCGGGGTTGCGGAAAGAGGAGAGAGCAGCGGCGATGCGGCGGCTGCAAATTGTTTTAAGGGTTGCGAAAGGAGGAGAGAACAGCCGCCGCATCGCCGCTGCTCTCTCACCGCAAGCAATATTTTTATATTATTGAAATAGCCCCAAAATTTTCAAAATGAATTTGTTTGATTTTATTTGAATTTTCTTGGGTTTTATTTGGTGTTTGGGCCCCCTTTTTTGCCTTGGGCCACCTCCGGCCCAGCTCGCCGACCGCGCCCTCCTCCCTTGCCTCCGGTGCCGCTACCTTCGCGCCGCCCCCTCCCCAGCTCCTCACCGCCGTTTTCGGCCGCCCTAGCCTCCTCTCCTCTTTTTCCCTGGCTATATAAAGCCCCCTCCCCTCCGTTCTTCCTTGCCCCTCCCCTTTCCGCGGTAAGCCCCCCCAACTCCTCTTCTTCCCCGGCGATGCGCCGGGCAGCCGCCTTCTTCCCCCGCGCCAGCTCCGGCCACCTTGCCCCGCCCCCCTCTCTCCGTACACTGTAACCAAACTCTTGGTTTTAGTTGTTGAGATATATCCAAACTCTTGGGTTTGACGGGTGAATTCCAAAACTATCTCTGAGGGGTTTTGAGTATAAATATAGCACCCCGATGTACAACGAGAAGCAATCTCTACAATCTACAATCAATAAAGATAAAAGAGTTGATCTCTTTATATCATATATTCATCTATTGTGATTGTTCTTCGTCTATTTTTTATTGGCATTAGGATTGATCTTCGTCTAATCGTCATAATTTTTCAACAACCTTGTCCTTGTGTATTTTCATATTTGCTTTCCCAAATGTCTTCTGCCATACATAACAGGTCAAAAATGAGATGATACCTTGAACCAGACACTACCGAAGTTAACCTCCAAACAATTCCAAGTTAGTAAGACGTTCATTTTCAGCTTGTCCAGTTTTCACCATCCTCTTTCATAATCAGTTCAGGCCCAAGTACATCGAGAAAAGAATACATCCGCTGGTAAAAAGACAGACAAAAAATGATTATGGTTTAAGGTGCATAGCCCAAATGTGAACATTCCCTAGAAATAAGCCAAATGCAAACATACCATTCGAAATAATATATGCTCAATGACTGCAAATATGCTTAGTTCTCATGAAATACCCTGACAGTCAATGGGCAATCAACAAGTTGTGCCAAATTCAACACATGGAGTAATTCCAGAAAGATGCGCATGCAATCAAAATAAGATCTGCCGGCTATTGCTTTCCGAAATAAAAGAATGTACTTTCCTCGCAAAAAAAGTACACAATATCTTCGGGAAAAAAACCAAATATGTTTCATGCATATTTCATGGGCAGTGAACCGTCACTCATGAAATGGGATTCAACATACTAATATCAATTATGCAAATGTAATATACAACAGAAAGAAGAATCATTCAATTAAAGCAATTCCACATGTACTATTTACAGTTTTACATTGATAGTGTACATGGGGACAGCAACTTTTACATATATATTCACACTTCAAGAATCAGATCCACGGGTTATGATATTCAACACTCTCTGTACGGCAAGAGTTATCTTTTGTCCATGGCTTCATCTCCTGTTCTTGGAAGATTCACCTCCTGTTCTTGGAAGATTCACCTCCTAGGAATGTTGTTCCTTGTTTATGCATTCCCATCAACTGTAGCAGACGAGTATCTTGAGTTTTGTTCCGCCAGCTTGGTAATTGTAGTTCGGTCATCCCATTTGGCCAACCCAGACTTCAACCAAAGACCTGCCTATATGCATATCCATATGCACATCATTTCAATGCCCCTTTCATCTTCCTCTCAAAATTGTAACCATGCCGGCCTGCAAACCGTTGGAGCTGGTCGTACCCAGCAAGGACACCAGCTCCTGCCATTCCTGAGAGAATATTTGCACCGACGCCTCTGAATAGTGCGGAGAACCCTTCAGTGAAAACTATCTGTTTAACTGCATGGAAGGCGTTCCTGTATTTGAAAGGTTGCCCTGAAGTTAACATCATTCTGCGACGGAGTGTGTCAAATGGATAGGCGCAGGCACCGGAGAATGTAGTTATTGCCCAGCCCAAGGCAAAACTGGCGAAGAAATTTCCCTATAATAGCAACCAATAGAAATTACGGGTGTCACATTGATTTAGCTGGAACCTCATCTGTGATATGTCACAAGAATGATATTACCTCCAATGGCCCTACTAGAACAAGAGGCTTCATAGTGTCATAGATGCCAAAATAGAGACCCCGGTATAGGGTGATACCCACAATAGACACACTGAAACCTCGATACAATCCAGGAATACCATCACTTGTAAGTGTCTTCTTGTAGACATCCAGCAGCCCCTTGAACTGGCGTTTATTTCCACGGGATTCAATTGCATCAGTAGCTAGCCTCGTCCGTGCATAATCCAGATGGTATAGCAGGGACGATGTTGTAGCTCCTGCAGCACTGCCAGATGCTACATTGCCAGCTATCCATTTCCATTTTCCATCTTTCTCCTTGTCTCGGCCGAATAAGCTCTTGAAGTAGCCCTTGAATGCAAAGTTAAAAGCCTGTAAAGCAAGCGCACAACTGAGGCTTCATTGTAATTGTGAATTGTGGAGTTTTCCAATGACAACATAGTCATTCATCAACTGAAAGAGTTAAAGGTATACATGTTCTGAGGGTCATGTTTGATAACTGAACATAAAACGAAATGCGGTGCTCGCTCTTAGCTATTACATAGAAGTATAGAACCTGCAGAAAATAATAGTGAAGCAGAACCATAAGTTTCTTCTGCAAAGTAAACTATCTGCGCGTTAGTTATCCTACTAATTCCATTGTATGCAGCAGCACCCATCAGAATCTATGATGACGAACAGGTCTACGATAACCGGTTGCAAACATGACAGGAATCCCCTATATAGTTCAACTGCATTACCAGACTTAGCATGTGACCCTGTGTGAGCACGATGAGTTGATATTCCACTAGCATATTAGGATTGTATCTTATATTCTTCTATTGTTTTTTCCCCAAAGGTTTACACCTTTTGCAGTTGGGTGTATGAAAACATACGGATGCGAATGTTGAGTCTTGATTATTTGTATGATGGTCAGCACTATTGAGCATGCCTCAACTTGGCCCAGTTTTGTGTTAATTTTTAGATTCATTGTGATGATAGTGATTCTGTTTACCCTTTTGAATTTGACAGAAACCACTGCATACGTAATCGATCAGACTACAATCACAAACCATTCCTATTTTCATGTGCTAGGTTTAGGATTGGGCTTGTACAAGGCACAT
This sequence comes from Rhipidocladum racemiflorum, assembly GCA_036346355.1. Lineage (NCBI taxonomy): Eukaryota > Viridiplantae > Streptophyta > Magnoliopsida > Poales > Poaceae > Rhipidocladum > Rhipidocladum racemiflorum. Next base: position 88,367,916 of record CM070579.1, on the reverse strand, counting down.
TATATTCTGTGGTGAGGAAAAGATGGAAGATACAGGCCAGACAGCGCCTTGGAGCTGTGAGCAACTGAGGCCGTACAAACTATATGTGGGTGAAGAAAATGAGCAGCAAGCAATACTCAAGCCACCGTTCCAGAGCTGCTTCAATTGCCGGAATAACAATACTGCTGGTCTACGTTGGATGCATAGGGTTGCTAGTTAAGTTAATTCTGCTAAGAAATAAAGGAGGTTAGCATTTGATTCGAAGTTAGCATCAATTTCGAATGGAATAGAATAGGATAGAATCGCTGGGTACAAGATTACTTGATTGATTGGCAACAAGAAATGATGAAATGGATCGATCAAGGCTAAAGAAAAAAAAATAAAGAAGAAGGAAAGGAGGTGTGAGGGGGCAGACCTGGGTGGGGAAGTAGCGGATGACATTGGCATGGTTGCCGCGCCAGAGGGCGGCGGCGCCCTCCTCGCGGACGACGCGGGAGAAGGCGTCGGCGATGCCCTTGTAGGGGCGCGTGAGGTGTCCGCGGCGGAGCATCTCCGCCTGGTTCTGCAGCAGCAGCTTGACGCGCTCGACCGGCGCGGCCCCCGTCTTGGCCACGACCGCGGCGGCGCCGCCCATGGCGAAGTCCGCCGCCACCCTGCTACTTGCCCTCAGGCCCTCCTCCTTCCTCTTGGCGGCCATTATTGCCGGTGGTCGGGGTCGGGATGCCAAAATTAATAAACGGATTATGTGTGTATGTATGTATGTATAGGTATAGGTATACATGAACCAGAAGAGTTCTAAATCTCAATTTCATCTTAGATCTAAAATTTATAGGCTAAAATAAAATGAATTAAGTTTATATTTTTATTTTAAAATATAAATAAGACGACACATCTACACTCCTAATATACTCGTAGCTTCGGCTCCGTAGATTTGATAGAGTTAGGAATATTCAGATCAACGAATCTAATGAAACTGAAGCTATATCAAACAGAACCTAAATACCTACAGTATTAATACTTGTAAACAGCCTGTACAAGCAAATTAAGCTTTTAAATGAAGCACTCGATCGATACATAAGGCTAGTTCAATAAAAATGCTACTCATAATAGTCTCCCATGCATAGCAATGTTCCCAACCTCATATAATGCTCCAATTAATCTCTGGGCGCTTAAGTCCATCCCCACGATCATAGCAATGCTGACTATCAACACGCAAATTCATGGAATCCATGTCAAGCTAGTCACCTTCAATGTCCACCTGTCAAAAAGAAAATTAGCAGGTTGGAATTCAAAACTAAACAACAACGTAATGCTTTCGGATTTTGTGGTTTAGAACTAACCAACTTTCTTTTTCCCTTCCAGAGAGACCATGCAACTTGGTTTCATGGTATATGTATCGAGATCCCAACATAACTCTACAAACAAAAAAAAACTCCATTTTTTAATTCTCTAAATTTTCTTTTGCTGCAAAATTCACATTACCATAATCGCCTTTCCCGTCCATGATTGCACAACTCGTGATAAACTCGTATTTGATATAATATATTCCTAACAAGTAAGGATGAATTAGCTTAAAAAACTTAGCATGCATTCTATTACAGCATTGAAGTAAAGGTGAAAAAAAAACAATTGTCGGTTACTAGAATAATACTAGCTCGATGAAAAAATGTAAAGCCACAATACAAACTTAGGAAAACATATAAGGTATACTAAATTATTTCTATTGTGTTACATAGACAAAGTAAGGTGCCACTAATTCAAAGAGTAACTACCTCGTTAAGTTTATATTAGTTGCTATTGATATAAAATATCGAAACGTTATTCTACTCATCATAGGAGTGTAAGTTTCATCGTAATCGATATCAGGTCTCTACATGCACCTTTGTCCTACAAGTCTCGCTTTGTATCTCACCACATGGTTATTTTTATCTCTTCTGGATAAAAACCCATTTAGCTTCCTGTTCGCGCTAAAAACGTGAGGTAGGGTCCTTAGCCTCGAACACACAGGACAAACGCTGGGTTTTGAGCGTGCCAGTCGATTTGACCTGAAATTGACAAGGTAAAAGTTGTAAAATCAATCAGAGCCGATAACGAACAATTATCAGCGTAACTCCGGTTGTCCAAAAGCCGATCAGGGGATAACTAGATTAACCGATTAAGGCTAATCCAAGGGTAAAGGTAGATTGGCTTTGAGAGGCGATGCGCAACAAAACAAAGCAAATCGAACCTAAGGCAGAATCGGCGGAATCAACAAATTGACGATGCACAACTCTTTATTGATCTCGTCGACTTATAGAGGAATGCTTATAAAACTAGAAAATAATGAAAAGACTGTAAAAGTAATAATTGTGGTTGTGTTGAGTTGATGTCCTTGCGTTCCCTGGCTCGTCCCTCTTTTATATACCTTGGCCGATCCGAGTCCGTTGTAAATACAGCAACCGAGTCCATATCGGCTCCGATTCAATCCTTGGTTTCCAAATCCGTTATGGTGACAGAATCTACGTCACGATCTGACCTTCGGTCCCCGAATCATAATCGTCAAAACTTTCCGTATTCAAGCCGATACTTTCCGTACGTGTCAAATTTTAGTGCAAACACTTCCACAAGGAACACTTTAGGAGGAGTTCGAGCAACAGGATCGAGCACTTTTTTCTATCAAGACTGTGTAATTTTGTGCCAATTACTTCTTTGATTCCCACAATGATGGAGTTTGGGTGTTTCGATCTCCTGCATCAAATTGTGCACGCAAATATTTGTTGGGTTTACCATCTTCAGGTTGAGCTTCTTCCACTATCTTAGACAGTGTTCTTACTTGTTCAGTATCTATTTCCGCAGACGTCTCCATAGAATTGTGTTCCGTGTGCCTGGAGGTCTCTTGCTCTTCTTATCATGAGGGGTAAGAGTAGATTAAATATCCTTTTTGGGTATTTCCATTCTTACCGATGCGTTTACTGCAATTATTTGATATTTTATCACTCCCTTATGATCAATGAAGGTATTTGGCAGGTTATTAGCTATTTGCTGCACATTTATTATCATTCGGACTTCAAGTTCAGATTCTCAAGCGTCCTAATGGACATAGCTATGGTACGCCCCAAGTCGGGTTGAACTCCAGCGTCTTAATGGACATAGCTATAGTGCGTTCCAAGTCAGGTTGATCTCCAACGTCCTAGTGGATATAGCTACGGTGCGCCCCAAGTCAGGCTGATCACCAATATCCTGTTGGATATAGTTATGGTGCGTCTCGAAATGGACTGATCATCGGCATATTAATGGTTACATTGTATATCACTTGGAATTCCTGACCGGCGGAGCTCTAACAAGTTCTTCGCAATCTCCTTGTCTACAACAAAGCACTCGACACAGAAGGAGGACCAGTCGAGAAGCTGCGCCAAGAACTGGGAGCACTCGCCGTGAGACAGGATTCGGCTGGATGCAACCAGAAGAGATGGCGACTCGATTGCAAAGCACTCGGGGGCTACTGTGGAATATGTGGACCCTAGGTACTTACGTGGCGGGCAGCAGAGATCAGACAAAAAGGAGTCGGACTGAATCAGTGGGGCAAGACCGGATGCTATCCGGGTTGTCTTCGACGTATCCGACATAGAGTAGTAGAAGATGGCAACTGACCCTCATTAGAAAAGATATAATTGTAATCCCATAAGCTAGCATTGCTTGCTTGAAGGGTTAGAGATAGAACCTATCCCGTAGTAGGTGGGGATTCCCCCCTGTAACTAACTCGGATTCTCCGCTCCCTCCCTTTATAAGAGCATCTGCAAGAAAGAGCCTAAAAATGAGCCTTAAATTTTAATTTTAAACCCCAACTAATTAGATTTAGGACTTCAACGAAATATTCACTCCAGCAATTAGGCTCTAAAACCCAATGAAGATAGGGCTCAATCACAGAGTTGCTAAATATAGCTACTCTCCTAGGGGCCTTAAAATAATTTGATAAATTTTAATAATTTTGGGTCTTTCCTGGAGTTAATCTTTTCCTCAAAAGCTCTATAATTCAAATTAGGGCCATATTTAAGGCACCTCTTGGAGATGCTCTAAGGGAGGGTGGGGGCTCTAGGAGAAGAGACACCAAGAGACTAGACACGCAATACGCAAGAAAGCAAATCTTTTTAGGGGCAAGTTTAAACACCTCGACAGCTGCCCAGGATGATTAGCTGTTGGGAACCAATCAATTCATTGCCAGACAAAAAGTTAACTCCAACTATTTTTATTGAATATAAAGCCTAACAACCAAGTTTTACAAAAAGAGGACGCAACTGAGCCGAATATAAACCCCCTTATAGGGGAAGAGATTGGGGGCCAACCGGCCCCCCCACGTGTCCCTGCATTTTTTGCGCAAAGCCCCTCCGGTTTCTTCCAAATTACGTTTAGGTCCTTACGTGATTTTATGTGAGAGGGAAATAATTTTTTCGTTTCGCGTTTAGGTCCCTGGTTTGCCGTTTTGCATGGAGGATCTCCCGTTAAGCGTGAATCACGAACGAGCCCTTTCCTAATTATTCAAAATAGCGAACAGGTCCAAAATTATAACAAATAGGTCCTCGCGTTTTACGTTCGGGTCCTTTCTCCGTTTTGTTCGAAAAAAATGTTTTCGGGGTCCGTTTTTTCTCCAGAGCATGCGAAAAATATTTTCGGTGTCCCGTTTTTCCACCGGAGCATGGGTAAAATGTTTTCGGTGGCTATTCCCCCCCCCAAAAAAAAATAGTAACTGTTTCCTTTCTCCGTTTTACCCGAAAAAATGTTTTCGTGATCCGTTTTTCCTCCGGAGCATGGGAAAAATGTTTTCAGTGGCTATTTCCCCCCTAAAAAAATGAGGGACCGTTTCCTTTCTCCGTTTTACCCGAAAAAAATGTTTTCGTGATCCGTTTTTCCTCCGGAGCATGGGAAAAATGTTTCCGTTGGCCGTTTATCCAAAAAAAATGTAAAACCGTTTCCTTTCTCCGTTTTGCCCGGAAAAAATATTTTCGTGAGCCGTTTTCCCTCCGGAGCATGGGGAAAATGTTTTCGGTGGCTATTTCCCAAAAAAAATATGTGAGGCCGTTTCCTTTCTCTGTTTTGCCTGAAAAATAAAATTTTCGTTATCCATTTTTTTCTCCGGAGCATGAGAAAAATGTTTTCGTTGGCCATTTCCCCACAAAAAATTGGGAATTCGGTTTTCGTCCGTCGTTTCTCCGTTTTTACCTGTTTCACCTCATTTTTCACGGAAAAATAAGCGCATAAGGTGATGTTCCTACCTTTTTTTTGAGATAAAAAATTGGATTAAATTTCGCACGGCGCGGCGGAGCGCGCGGCTCTCACTAGTATAATACAATGAGCAAAATACTAAACCAAACCAAACAAGATCGCCTCCCCTCGGACGAACAACTCCCCTTTTCCTGCGCTGCGCACGTCGATCTCCCTCCCAGATCTCCTCTACCTTTCTCCGCCGATTGCTTCTCTGTCGTGAGCTTCTTCGTTCGTTGCATCCACGTCTACTCCTCTTCTTGAGGTTCATTTGTTCGATTCCTTGCAGCTGCTTGGTTGTTGCCGGCAATGGCGGGGAGGGCCAACATCCCCACCAACAACTCCGCGCTCATCGCCATCATCGCTGACGAGGTCCTCTTTTGCTCCTGTTTTTGTTATCAATTGTGAGCACTTGTTGAATCCTTTTTTTTAAGTGATTTGCCTACGGACTTGTTGAATCCACATACCTTTGTCAGATCCCAATCATGTCCATTCCCAACCTGACTAATTTTTGGGATACTCTATTCCTTTTTTACATCTGGTAAACATGGATGAAAACTCAAGTCATCATTAAAGCAACGAAACAAAATTACAATCAACAGTAACTAATAATTACTGAATTGTTCTACTGCCATGAGATTTCACTTAGTTTTCCTAATAGTAGATCTGAGCTGTCCAAACTTCTTCTTCAAATGTCGTCGACGAACGAATCATTGTCTTCCCTGCCGATTTGTCCTGGCGCTTGCTGCAGAATCTGAACAACTCAAGCTGGCCTTCTGAATTCTCCTATAACATGGTTCCTGACATAGGGGATTATGGATGATGAATCGAAGATATCTTATAAGCTTCTGTTTTGACATCAAAAGCATGCTTTCTTATTCTTGCAGGATACTGTCACTGGGTTTTTGATGGCTGGAGTTGGTAATGTTGATCTGCGCAAGAAAACAAACTACCTTCTTGTGGATAACAGTAATATCTTCAACTTGTTAGCATAACAATTTGTTAATTAGCCATGAACATATGATTGCTATAAAAAAATATGTGTTATCCACAAAATTATCAATAGTCGGCTCCATATCATATCCCTTTTTCATGTTAATGATGTTTTTCATCTGCTACCCCTTAGATGCTCCAAATTTCTGCTTGCTCGGAGTTCAGAAAATTTAAGTGGCTAACCCATATGAGAAAGCAGATATTGAACTACCGAGGAAAGTAGCTTCCGTTACTTTTCTAAAATCTGGAACCATGGAAATAACAGCATTTGCTGCAGTATTCATGAACATGTACAACACCACTTGTTGATTGGTTTCCCACGGTATTTATGTGATAGTGTCCAGAAAATTCCTTAATGTATGTTTTCTTGTGCATTTCTTGGTGATGGGTCTTACAGTATCATATATTATCTTCTTCTGCTGCATATCATGTTTTTTCTATCCCACTGCAACTGGGAGTTTAATCATAATTTTGTTAGGAGATATTTAATCTTCTTTTGCACTGCTGGACAGAGCTAGTTTTCTCTGTCCTGTGTTTTCATCTATTTTAAAAAACATTGTGAGTCACTTTTAGCTCATAAGCTTACTAATGACACGTAGCTCTAGTTATTATTTCTTTCTGCAATGCTTGTTAGCCTTGTTGCCTATTATTTCATACTTATGTTACATGTGCTGATCCTTCGGATTTGACATCACTACTTTTATTGTGTCATACTACAGAAACGACAGTGAAACAGATTGAAGATGCATTTAAAGAGTTTACTGCGAGGGAGGATATTGCTATTGTGCTCATCAGCCAATATGTAAGTGAACCATCACTTGTAGCATATTCTTTGCGGGGTAAATAAAGAGAAAAGTGGAAGGTCAGAACCCTACATATATGTCGACCTAAATAAAGAGAAAAGTGGAAGGGAGGGGAGGAAGTCACTTGTTTTTTGGGGTTAAAGTTAGTCTTGATTAGTTTCTTTGGAGTGAGCCCCTGCTTTTGTAAACAAAATGGATGAGTTTGTTAATGAAACTTGATATATTCTCCTGTTGTTGATTTTGCTTGTGTATTAAGAATGGAATACCTAACAAGGGTTTTATGTGCATCATTAATTTTGCCAACTCAGTTAAGAAAATGTGCTTTTAAACTTGATTTTAGATACCTTGTTTCTCTAGAATTTACAGAAACCTCTCCTTGAACTCTATTCAAATAAAACTATATTTGTAGTCATGGTCAGCATGCCAACTGCTAGGTGGATGACTGTTGCATTCTTGTATATGTGCATGCATAATTCTGAAAACAGTCTAAAACCATTTTGGAAATCATGTACCACGCCACCAGATAGCTAACAGAAACCTTGTATCCCTGCAGATGTGCATAGGACAATCAATACCCAACTATTAGACGATAGCATAGCTGCTTATGTCTTTCTTGTTTGTCTTGTGTGACAGATTGCGAACATGATAAGATTTCTGGTGGATAGCTACAACAAACCAGTCCCTGCTATACTGGAGATCCCATCCAAGGACCATCCGTACGATCCAGCGCACGATTCAGTACTTTCTCGCGTGAAGTACCTGTTCTCTGCTGAATCAGTGGCTTCTGATAGGCGATAAAAGGCACCCTTGTTGATTGAAACAGGGGCATCTCCTCCTTTTGATTTTAAGCTTGAGTGACTTGATCTATGTGTGTATTAAATTACATGCCGTTGCGGCATGCCGAACAACAAGCATGAATAAGGAGTTTACAATTTGGATTATTACATTGCATAAGGGACAGCAGATGGATTGGTTACATTATCATCATCATACTGTCGAGGAACTGGAGGATGAGGAGCACGAGCTTGCAGCTAAGCGGCGACATGGAGTTCAATCTGCTCCCTGGCCGCCCTGCGCATCCAAGCTCCCTGAAAATGGACTGTGTGAGCAAATAAGATTGAAGATGGTATCCACATTACAATCAAATCATCCCTTAAAAATCTAAAATGAAATACCTCATGTTCCAGTTCCACCATGATATCATACAAGCTGGGTATTTCAGCTCTTCTCGCCTCCTGTCGGTCTCATGCATGGGTCGTCTGTGGGATTTCTCCTGAATTTTCTCTATTTTTCTGTTGTCGCACGCATTGTAGCTTAACTAATTTTGAGTATGCGGGATTTCATTGCCTTCAATCTTTGCATACTCTTTTCTACATGGTATCAGAGCTTCTCACGAATCCACAATATGTCCACCAATTCTTAAACTACTGCTTCCGCCATAAATCCTGCCACCGCTGCTAGTCTTCTTCCAACGCTATCGTTTGGCCATCTGCTGAACCATGACAACTATCCTCTTTGGAAGGCACAACTACTTCTCTATCTTCGAAGGCAACAACTCATGATTCTGCTCTCTTTGTTCACACTTCACCTCGTGATCAGACTTTTCTTCTTCTATATGTTGATGACATAATCATTACTGGAGATGATTCTCAATATATTGCCTTTGTAAAGGCTCGTCTCAGTGAGCAGTTTCTCATGTCTGATATAGGTCTTCTTCGCTACTTTCTTGAGATTAAGGTTTCTTCTACATCTAAGGCCTTTTTTTTCTCCTAAGAGAAGTATATCCAGAATCTTCTTAATCGTGCTTCTCACTGATCATCGTACAGCTGAGAGCCTGAGACTCACATGGAGCTAAATGTTCACCTTCGATCTACTGATAATGAACCTCTTGAGGATCCTACTCGCCATCGCCATCTTGTTGGGAGTCTTGTTTACCTTGGTGTCACTCGTCCTGACATTTCGTGTCTAGTCCATGTCTTGATTCCGTTCATTTCTGCTCCTACTCAGCTCAACTATAGTCATCTTCTTCGTGTTCTATGATATCTTTGTGGAACTATCTCTCGTCGTCTTTTCTTTCCACGTTCCAGGTACACTCTGATGCTACCTGGGCTAGTGATCAATCTGATCATCGATCTTTTTCTGCCTATTGTGTTTTTCTTGGTAGTTCTCTCATTGCTTGGAAGACTAGGAAGCAGACAGCAGTTTCTCATTCTAGTGTTGAGGCTGAATTGCGGGCTATGGCTCTTTTGACAACAGAGATTACTTGGCTATGGTGATTACTTGAGGATTTTGGTGTTTATGTTTCTACATCAACTCATCTTTTATCTGACAGTATAGGTGCTATCAGCATTGCTCGAGATCCAGTGAAGCATGAGCTCACCAAGCATAATGGTGTTGATGCTTCTTATATCCAGTCACAGGTACAGGATCAGGTTGCGCACAATGATTAGGCTATTTTTTTAATTAAAAATGATAGGCCATATTATTATCATATCTTAGCATGCAGATAAAATAATTATGTCCTGTCCTGTTTATCTAGCTAGTGCTGTAACCTCAAAGATTACTTGTTTGATTTGGTTTTTCCCCCCACATTGACTGCAAACACAATTTAGGTGCTGAAAAAGGTTGCTGTCTCTTATGTCATGATTGCGACGAGTGTTGTTATTCTTATCGTGTGGCTTCAATATGTCTCATCTTGCCAAGTTTTAGCTTCATGCTACTATGGTAGGCGATGTGATCCATTCATTCTATTGACTTGCTTAATCACAATACCAATCTCATCCATACGCTATGCGAGTATGAAGCCACGGAGGCTTTTGGTACCAAATGTTCGCTGTTGATCATCTATGCCACTGTTACAATGCCCAGTCCAGAAGTAGCAATGACTAGCAAAACCTTTGCAAATGGAAAAGTTTTCGCTGTCTACAAGTTCATTCAGAAACTCTCTATGTCAATTCATATAAAACAACTGCAACTACCTAATTTTATGCCAAATATAATCATGACCAAGGTTGTCGCGGCGTCACCTAATAAGGCGATGACATGGCGTCCAGTCAGCAGCTGACGCTGGCGGGGAACAGGCCCTTCAAGTGTTGGGTTTCACGAGTAATTAGCTCTTGCTCTGCTTCTTCCTCTGCTCTTGCTTGCCCTGCTGACTTCATGCTCTTAGCTCTACTTATATGATTGTGCTTGTTTACTTACTGCTGGCAGGGTGATGGCACCTATGCTATGATCCATCCAAGGGCTCTTGACCACCGTCCAACTATTGCCATGGCCGATTCATTGTTGAAGCAAAACCAAGATTGTTTTGTTGAAGCAAAACCAAGACAAGTGTCTGGAATTCTTGAGATTTGTTCATTTCCAAGGGAAGCATCATTTCCGGGTGTCGTACTGATCTGATCCGTAACTGGCGATCTGTCCTCCTTATATTTGCTCCATGTTGTGAATTAAGTAGTTGACAATTATTCAAGTATCCTCTAAAAAATGCAAGGATTCCTAAGATTGTTTCGCAGTTGAAAGCGCACCATGTATTGTCGCTAACTAACTAACTATTGAATACCACGTACATGGAGAAAACTGTATTATGGAGTGAGCATGCTGCATGCATGGTATATCAAACATTAATTCCCGTTTATTGCTGCTTCTTCATTATCATCTTATTCGGCTGTCCTCACACATAGCCAGTGCCCATTTGTCAAAACAAAATTTCCCCCATGTAAAATTGGCTATAACCATCGCCCATGGTAGTTGAGCTCTGATATGCATGACGACAGCGCTTCTCTTACCATCTTGTTATCTGCTTCCACGTACAGAACGTCTTCAAACATACTCTTTGCCTGCTCCAGAAGCCTTATCTTCTCCTTGTTCTTCCCAGGGCGGAGATGGGATCGCTGCAGCAACGCACTGCCCCATCTGTACAGAGCTGCAGTGCAATGCCGTATCAATTTCACATGAGCGCCACCACCAACCACACGGAAAGAACCAGACATAAGTTCAAACATGTAAATTCAGCAAACAATTTTGGATGGCAGAGTGGTATCAAACCTTCTGGAGCATAAGTGTTGCTTTTGGACAACATGGCATCAAACTTATCGATTGCGGCCAAATACACCCGATCAGCATCAACTGCCGCTTCCTGCATTGGTCGGTTTTTCCAGTAAATGTAACTAGAACGTAAAATTTTCAGGTCAAATGCATAAATAGCAAGGCATAGATTAACTTTGAGACTTAGCACCATGTTGCTTTGTCACAAAGTGTTGATGGATATGTAGTATTTCAGTTTCTAGGGTACAAAAACAAGACATTCCCACTAAGATAAGTGATCGCAAAAGTACTAAAATAGATGTATTTTCTTCTCATTTACCAATATCACAGGGCAACTACGTGAGAAGGCTAATATCCAAAGGTATACATAAAGTATTAACTGATCAAGACCACAGCAGTTTGTTATGTGAGCATGCATATAGTTTGATAGAAGTATATTGATGTCCATACCGGTCCGATATCGGCAAGTAGCTGGGCACGAAAGATAAGTGCCAGTCCCCAATTGTACAATGACTTGACGTCAACCGAATCAATTGACATAGCCATCCTGTAGCTTCTCCCAGCCTCGACAAGGAGGCTTTCACACTCCTCACAAACACCAACTAGAGCAGACGAAATGTTCTCTCTGCTCATGATTCTTCGATCCAGCTTCATGGATCGTGAAACACGCTCTCTTCCATTTAGATATGCCCCGCTGTTGGCCAAGAGAGTTCTCAGCTCGCGGCTAATCTTGAGTTTGAGCTCCCCATGGAGGAGGTACGTGTTCCCTAGCTGACCCACCGCTACTAAACTTGTTGGCCTCAAAGCTACAGCTGTGGAAAGAAGCCTTGCTGATTTGTACAGCAACGCATCTGCAGTCTCTTCATCTTCCCTGGCCATCATGCATTCCCTCGCCTTCCTCAAGATCTCTGCAGCCTCCTTAACGTTGCGGCTGAATCCTTCACCATCCGAATCCATGGCAGCACCCTCATCATCTATAGGATCAAAGCTGGCAGCGTTACACACAAAGTGGTCGGCTGGCCGCTCCTGCGCTTCGCTCACTTGGCCCTCACTGCCGCGACGCTCAATCTTCAACCTGTAGGACCTGTCCCGAATTTCGAGCGTCCTCTCAAGCAAAGAGGACTCCACCATGGATTCGGTGGCAAAGCTACTGCCTTGAAAGGGATCATTCCGCACACTGTCGGGCCCATACCTGTGCTTGAACACTAGTCTCTCCAATCGACCATCTTCCTGTGTACTCTGAGCATCGAAGCCTGCATCCTCCAATCCATTGGCATCTTTGTTAAACGGCGGCATGTCAAGCGTAGCCTTTGCGCTTCCCGTACAGATGACTGGTGAATCCAATGAGTTGTTCTCACCAAGGGTGCTGTGTTTTGTACTAGCATGGATTGATGAATCCGAGGGTTTACCCCCATCCTCTTGTTGAGCTCGAGCACCAGCAGCAGCAATAGCGTCCTTGTTCCCCTTGTCCATCACTGCAACATCTGAATTACTCTTGGCATCGACCGCAGCAGCAGCAGCAGCAGCAGCAGCAGCAACCTTGACGTCCTTGGGTTTCTTCCGAGGCGAGCTGAAGCTGAGCTCCCGCATGGTCTCCCGGGCCCAGCCACCGAAATAGTCGGCGACCTCCTTGGCCACATCCCCGAGCACGGGCGGGAGCGCATCGGACGCGGTCGTGTTGCCGCCCGGGCCAGCCAATCTGGCGGCGTCCACGAGCGCATCGCGCACGCGATCGACGGCGTCGAGGAGAAGGTCGGCGTCGGCGCCGGCGGAGGCCAATTGGTCCTTGAAGGCGCGGACCTGGGCGTCGAGATCGGCGAGGAGAGCGGCGAGGCGGTGGGATTGGGGGGAGGCAGGGGCGAGGTGCCTGGCGGCGAATCCTGCTGCGAAGGCGGCTGCGAGGAGGGAGAAGGGTGGGAGGCGGGAGAGGGAGAGGGCGACGACGGGAAGGAGGAGGAGCGGGAGCAGGGCATGGGATTGTGGGAGTAGGAGCGGGAGGGCGAAGGGGAGGTCGGGGTCGGCGGGGAGGTCGTCCCAGCCGTTGTAGGAGGCGTTGAGGGTGGAGGCGGCAGGTCTCCTCCTCAAGTGGAAGCAGATGGGGAGGAGAGGTCGCGGGACGCGATTCGGCGACAGGGAGACCCCCCTCGCCTTGAGAAGGAAGAGAGCATGCTTCTGCCAAGAAGACGAGGCGAGGAGGGCGGCGGCGGCGGCGGAGGAGGAGGCCGCCATTTGGATGGGTTCCCCTTCCTTATGCAGGCTAGACTTTTTAAAACCGGTTGATAAATCGGTTAAATTTAAAAATATTTTAAAAATTTATAAAAAAAATCATACGATATCTAGCTATTTTCTAGCGAATTTGAGCGATTTTTTTCGACAATCTAAAATTGAAAACCGCACGATTTTCTTAAAAAAGATAAGTTGAACCCTACTTCCAACCACGTCCATCTGGAATCCATCAACCATTGTGTTGTTATTGGGGAAAAAAATAATTTGCACCGTTTTTCCAGTAGATTGGATGATTTGTTCCACGGAATTGCTATGCAATGTACGTACGATAGAAATGATTTAAATCGGACACCTCCCTCAGTCTTGTATAGCCACATCGATAAAATATTGACGCTTATATCCACCGAATTGGCCAAGAGAGCAACCAAATCAAAGTGTTGATGTAAGAAAAATTACATTCTTGCTTTGCACTTGCAAATCGATATCTTTCAAAGCCTATTTCTTTTAAACCGTTAATCAGATTTGTGATCTGTTTCAATCTCAGCTTTCCTTACAATGAACTCTTCCAAATAAGTTTAACATTGGATAGATTGTGCGTAGAAAAATATTCTGCGACACGCAGGTCTGCCTGTCATAGTCTTAATTTGAGGAATTTTGAATACCGCATGCTACTCCTAAGTTGCGTACTTTTCACTGGCATATAGGCCACTAATTTCGAATTTATAAGGAACCGCTCCGAATCCTATAAAATTTCTATGAAATGCTTGCGACATTCTTGTTACGACTGTGCAAACGCAGTATAAATACAATCGAATCAAAATTAATAAATTGTTAAATTGTGTGATTCGATGTTCTAAATTACAAGCAGTATCGTGCTACATTGGTTGTGCTAGTAGATTGTGCCAAGAAGACGAGGCGAGGAGGGCGGCGGCCGCGGCGGCGGAGGTGGAGGCCACCATTTGGGTGGTTCCCCTCCCTTATCGTAGGCGTCACACTTTTAAAACCAATTCATAAATCGATTAAATTTAAAAAATTGTGAGACGTAAATATCGTGATAATCGATGCAAATCGAGAGAAAATCGCTCAAAAATTTGGCTTCGAGAAACATTCAATTGGCCAGTAAAAATTGGGAGAAGATCAATAAAAATCGGGAGAAAATCGAGAGAAAAACTGCCCGGACCATTACCGCGAGGCTTCATGGAGAAGGAACCGGCGTGACCCTTCGATCCTTTCTTGCCTGAGCTTCCCTTCGTCGGAGGTCGAGCTGGTAGCTTAGTTTCTTTCAACCATGCTCGTCCATGAGCGGGACATGCTTGGGTGCTGCAATAGTAATTCGCTGCAAGATTCCAATCTCTCCATTGAGTTGGTAAGCTCAAGGGGAAGGTCCCCACCAAGTAATTTTCCACTTGAGCCTCAGGGGCTAGATATCGGGGATTGGATAATCTACATAAGGATTGTTGTACCTCAGCAGCCGGTTTCGACCGACCATGCATGCCCTTGGATGATGCCCCCAAGGAGAACCCTCGAATAGTCTAGCCGACTGGTCCGCCCGATTCGGACTAGGCCCGATGCTCGCCCACGAGCACCCATGCTTGGCCGCAAGCACCCAAGCTCGCATGCTCACCCAAGCTCGCCCGTGAGCATGCGAGCTCAGAAACATCGGGCAGAGTTGGGAAATCCTCGAGCATGATTGAAAGATCATGTTCACCCCCATAACATCTAAATAGCAATAATTACGCCACGATCTAAGGCCGTTACGTCCACAGTGGGAATGTGGTGAGAGTCAAGACTTCAGTTGCAGCCACGGTTAATGCAGTAAAATGTGTATTATTCGGTTGCAGTTATTACAGATATCTTGTAAGCTATGAGTACCCCCGGGTAAATTGATAACCGGGGCACGAGGACACATTCACGACAAGCAGAAAGTAAGATACGAACACATCGATATACACGAACCTTCCTGTAAGAGTTCGACAGCAATAGTGAAACCACTGGAGTAGGGTTATTATCTCGCTGCGGGAGGCCCGAACTAGTGTAAACTCTTGTCTACTTTCTGAGTATCCTGTGCCTTTCGAGCATTCTCCAGACGTAAACCCTTCACCGGAAAAGGGACATGTGCTGATCCCTCATCCAACAAAGTAAACTCGACGGGGACCTATTTCCCAAACGTCGACCCTACGGGCTCCAAGGCACATGGAACGCACGCGCTGCAAGACTAGCGCTCGCCTGGTCAGGCGCGAGCGTCCCTAGATTTATGTTGCCTTGTCACATATTCAAACTAGGCGATATATTCGTTCAAACAAGGTAGCTTTATTATAGATGGAGTCCAAAGGGCAGGACAATCAATATTATAATATTATTATGCAGGAGGTAACAAGATACCACGAGTTTGCCAAAACCCAACACTTGGAAAATAGTACAAGCACCATCACATCACCGTATTATTACCAGTATTGATACAAATCGCCCTCTCTACAAAATGCAATAACAACGTTGTGTACTAGGAATGAATCAACAAGGTCGTCCATAACAAAAAAGAAAGCAAATAACACATCGCACGTGCATGTCTCCACCACGCCGCAGAGAATTCAGCCCCACACCCCCACTCTAGTGACATAACATCATCCTACTGCAAATGATTAGCGGCTGACCACGCTCATCTTCATTCAGGCTGCAGCAATGGGCTCTGCTGCTGCTGCTGGTGGTGGTGCTGCTGCCGCCGCTGCAGCCACGGCCTTCTCCATCTCCGGGACACTGCCATTGGCGGGGGCATCCTTGCTAGCCGCCGCCGCCGCCTTAGCTCCATCCTTTCCTGCAGCATCCTTTCCTGCAGCAGGCGGGGGAGGTGGCTTCATGTGTGGAGGGGGAGTGTGCTTCAGCTTCAGCAATATCTGCCGCATCCGTGACATGTCTGTCGGCTTCCCGGGCTTTGGGCCCTGGATCACAACAATGCCAGGCTTCTTCTCTTTATCCTTATCTTTCTTCGCCCCTCTCTTCTCAATGTTTGCAATCTCGTGTGGGATGAGTTCTGATATCGCCTTCCAGTACTGCTTATCTGCGCCAGCATGGAACTTCTCCTGGTTGGCTAGGAAAAGCTGAAAACAAGCAGTGCCATGCGAGAAAAAGGGAGCTGTCGGGTATTAAGTTGCTGATAAAACCAGAGAGAATACACAAATGCCTTCATAAAGAACCTACCTTCTCCCTTTCTAGGTTTTGCCCCTTGCTAGTCTCAACATTCAGCTTACGCTTCTCCACGAAAGCCTTCTTGAACTCCTCAGCATCAACGATGATTTGGTTCCTCAGCTCCTTCTCATTCTTCTCCTTTTCCTCCAGCACGATTGCATTTTGCCTGTTGACAGTTGGTGTTAGCATCTACTTTGCAAAAGGATAGGTGACATCAAGCAGTAAAAACAGCAGCATTCATCCACAAGAGGACACATATGTGCAAGTCCCTTAACGCATCAGCAGTGATTTAATTGAAGATATAGAACAAAACATACAACAATTTATACGAAGATATTATTATGTGGCCAGGAAGTCAGGAACTGGCCCTGGTAGTCCATATTTATATCTCTTAACTGACAGTTGATTTCCTAGAGGCTACAGCAAACTAGAGCCCTCGGCGTAGGTAACCTATGTAGACAAATAATGCACAACAGGAAACAGCAGACAAAGAACATTAAAAGCAAAGGCTTCCTCTCAGAAAGAAACATCAGCGGGATCATTAATAGTGAAGACAAATGTGGCGACCCGCCCAATTAGCCCGGGGCAATTAGCAACAGCTGGCACTACCCCTGGTTAATTAAGCGAATCTCGGCATAGTGGCTAACAAAATATCGGGCACCCCGGTACTTTATTAGCTACTATACCGTGTTCAGAGTGTTGCAACAGAACAATAATTAGAGACTGAACTGAAATATATTACATTCAGCCACGCAGGGCTTACATGTCCAATACATAATTAGACATAGGATCCAAGTACAACATAAGCATAAGACACAACTACTAGTTACACAAAAGACCGACGTAGTGTAACACAGCTACTCAACACTTTATTCTCCCTGGTAGTCCTCCGCGTAGGTTTGGTTCTGCAAGTTACCCTCACTCCAAGTCTCACGGTCGGACCAATTGGGATCCACATCCCAACCAGAAGCTTGACCCTCAGAACAAATATCTAGCAGGGGGAGAGTTAGCAAGAGTGAGTACAGAGTACTCAGCAAGTAATAGTATAGAATGCAATACATGAGTTTTTCCTCCCTTTTTCCAAATCCAGCTTACCTCCTTCCCAAAATCTGATTTTTATTGGAAATAGGTTTTGATTTTCTTTAAGAGTTGCACATTTTAGTTCAAGAGACTACTAACACCCGTATATGAGGCAGACTTAGCTTCCGTAGCCTCCAATCCAGAGACAGGCATGAATTCATGATTTGACCTGCGCAGTTTGTACCACTTTACCCATAGTGACCCCTAGCATGAGAGGCCCTGCATGTTTATCACTAGTCCAAGATTAGATCTCCAACCCTCATACCCGAGTCGCGGATTCCTTCACTAGGCAATCCCACGGCCATGGCTATCAGCTTGTATCGAACTATCCAGGCTACCGTAGTAGCACAACCGATACTCAACCCAAGGCTTTATTCATATATAGCCTGAAGAACCATCTGTGTCCTCACTGGCCTTCCAAGCATACCCACCACACGCAGCGTATTTATCTACTCTTACCCAATGTGGAGATCATAATACCTTCCTAGGACAACCTTTTCTGGTCGCTTCCACACACTATGGTTGATACTGAAAATACGGCTCATTGCCCGAGTGTAGTTGGTTATTCTTATATCATAGCCTATGTAGAGGGTCCCACCGGCCACATTCCAAGTACCTTGGCCCCCTCTACCCACCATATTAACACCACACCAATATCATAAATAACACAAGCCAGCTGCTCCATCAGCTGGACTTGCCAACACACTCCACACCTCATCACCACCAGCACTTTCATTTCCACCACACCACATTTCCATCCATATTCAATCGGGTATTTTCAATTTACATATAAAGTTTGCAATGCATGAATGATACTCATAATAATACTGAAATCAAGTTGAAAGTATTTAATGAAATTTGCTCAAAGGAAATCTTGCCTGAAGTAGGATTTGCAAATACGGCCTCGCTCGAATACAGAGGTGGTTGGTACGACCGGGTTCGATTCGACTGACAAATACAACGTATCAACTCTACGGGAATTAACCCACATCAACCTTACGACGTCTGAATCTACGGACAATACTTATTTAACTAAACCCACTAACTTAACCCGATTCTTAATATTCTAGCAGCAATGAACATGGCAATTCAATTAATACAACAATTAACAATCTACACATTTACTAACTACTAACTCGCAGCTTTTAGAGATCAAATACAGTTTTCCTACGATATGAATACGGCAAGTTAACCTACGCGGATGCACGGAAGACAGTCCTATTTTTCCTGTTCTTCTTTCTTTTTCTCCTCTTCTTTTCTTTTCTCTTCTTTCCTTTTCCTTTCCTTTTTCTCATTCTTTTCTCCTTTCTTCTTTTCTCTCTCCCCTTCCCTTTTCTTCTCTGGCCGAAGGCCTTCGCCTGCTCCTCTCGGTTTCTCCTCCCGCCGCCTCGGGACCGAGCCTCGGGCACCGAAGCGCCGGCCGGCCGGCTGCAACGCGCCGCCGCCGCCTCTACACCCTGCTTCCTTCCCTCCTCTCCCTTCTCCCCGCTCCCTCTCTACTCTTCTTCTTCTCTGCCTCCTCCCTCGATCTCTCCTCTCCCTCCTCTCTTCTGCCGAGCCTGGCCGCCTCACCATGGCGGCGATGGCCCCCTCTCCTCTCTCGCTCTCTACTAATCCTCTCCTCCCACTACTTCCTCTCTCGCTTCTCCCTCTCCCTACCGCCAAACTTCTCCTTCCTCCTCTCCCTAATGGATATAAGAGCAGATTGCTACCGATCTATTCGCTTGCCTCTATTTACCGAATGCTTCGCTTTGGTTTTGCATTTAGGGTTTAAAGATAAGAACAGACACTACATGATCTGCTTGGTTTTCGGTTTTGCTTGCACTTTTTGGGGGTCAATGATGCAAGAGCTTCTAGCGGGACGGCAAGACTACAGTCTAGCAACCCTAGAGCTCTACTGAGACCACAACTACCGATCTACTCGATGCACTAAGAAGAGTAGCTTGTCTTTGCTACCACTACTAGGATTGGTGTGCACAGGAGATCGGTTGGGTTCTTGGGGATAGCTGATCTTTGGTTCGGTTCTTGGGGTACTCCTTGCTCCTTGCTCCTTATGCGATTCAATGGATCTTGGGGACCTCCCCGCCGGTGCTTGGGGATCCTTCCGGTTCGGTTCGCTTCCTTCAGACTTGGTTGGTTCTTGTGGATCCTTCTTGTTACGGCTTGTGGTTCCTCCTGGTGCTTGCTTGGTTCTGGTTCTTCTTGAGGACCTCCTATTCCTGGCTTGTCTTGGGAACCTCCACCAGCTCCTTCTTGCTCCTTGGTCTCTTGAACTCTCTCTCGACCGAGTGTGTTTGAGTCTTTGGTGCTCTCTGTTGCTCAGGTTTCTTGGCTTCTACTGAGCCGAGGAAAGAAGAATGCTTGCTATAAAGGGGCGAGGAAAGGGACGGGTGGCGGTAGTGCCCTCTCCCTTGCCGCCACGAGTCTTCTTGGCTAGTCGGGGCATGCATCTTAGTGCTGGCTGTGAGGTTGCATTTGGGTTGGCTGGTTGAAAGCATGGAATGGTCAAAGTTACTGAGTTACCTCTTGGCTTCTTTTTACTTATTTACTATATGGGCAGTGCACTACTAACTTATCTACACGGCTACGGATACCCGCAATCCGACAGGTAAGTACGGATTGCCGAGTGATGAACCGATCTAGCGAGAGGTGCCGACCCGGCCCTTACGGTCTGGTATCTCGGTGATCAATACCTTGCATGCGGGTCTGACGGCAATCCTCTTTTCTATTTCTATTCGCTCTATTCGCATTTTTAAATTTTACACTAACAAAGAACACTAATTAATAACCTCATTAACCACTAATACTATTATTTAACTAGTTAATATAGTGGGTCCTTACATCCTATCCCCCTTAAAAGGGATTTCGTCCCCGAAATCCGGCTCGACTAGGTAGAGGGCTTCGAGAACAATTAAGATTGCACCACCTGGATGGTTAAATGGGAGATACACCTGTACCTGCGTTGGTGGTTCCATCCACCTGCTACTGCCGAGACGAAGTTCAATTGAGCGGATCTTCTTTGTTGGTGCTCCTTGTTAGATCCTTTAGATGACATGGCACTGGGCCTCCTTGATCGTGTCCAACCGATGGTGTACGACTTGGCGGTGTCCTCAAGCACTTTGTTGCGATCGACCGATGAGAATTGGGCAATCAGATTCTCCTATGTCCCTCCCGACCGCAATTGTAACACTTGATGGGTACTTGGGGCAACGACTAGCATAATGCGGACCTCCGCAATGGAAACACCTTAAAGATGGATTTGATAGGTTGCTAATGGGATGTTGAGAAGATGCATATCTCGTGATGGTTGTGGAGAGCTTCGCTTGGTAATGGTGGTTTAGAAGGTGTTGGGTAGTGAAAGTAAATGTCGGAGTATCAAATCTTGCCTTCTTTCTTCTCTCCTCATTCACTTGGGTCTCAGATGCTTTCCACTCGATGGCCTTATTGGCTAGGTCTTGAAACATCAGAACGAGTGAGTAGCCAAATGCAACTTCAAATATGAATTCATCCTTGGTGAACCTATAGATTTTCTTAGCCTCCGTGTCTACCTCCTCCGGGGCATATCTGGATAGCTCATTGAACTTATGCAAATACTCAGTAACACTTTTATTTCCTTGTGTCAAATCCCAAAACTCTTGCTTCTTTATATCCATTTCTCCTCGAGGAACATGGGTGGCGCGAAATTCTTTGGTGAACTCGCCCATGATACAGCCGATCTCCCCTGCGCAAGTGCAATAGTTTTTCCACCAGGTTGCCGCGGACCCGTTAAGCGATAGGTTGCAAATCAGATCTCTCCTCCTCCGACTGACCTAAAGTAGTCAACTTCTTTTCAATCTCCTCGAGCCAATCATCTCGCTTCTAATGGTTAGGTGGATCTAGCAAAGGTAGGTGGGCGGGTTTGAAGGAAATCTCCCAAGGTGGTTCTGTCGGGTAGAATGTGGAGTTGCAGGGTGAGGTTGGTGACAAGGGCTTCTAGAAATTGATTACGGCTCTCTTGAGCCGTGGCTATGCACACGAGGACTCTCTCTAGTGGGTCCGGGTTTGTTGGAGCTCTAGTTGCATTAGCTAGTCCTCCCAAAGGTGATGGTCGCCTAGATGGTGCGAGAAATGGTTGGTTGAGGTCATGGAGTGGTGCTTGTGGAGGCTCTACTCCTTCAGGTTGGTTTTGGGTAGCACCTAACCTCAAAATCAAATCTTGTTCTTCTACTTCGCGGTTCGACATCCTGCAAAAGACCAGGAATCCAGGGTGCAACTTAATTAAACGCTTGCCCTTAACACAAACCTTTGGTTAATAGAAGAGTCTCCCTAATTTGAACTATAGATATAACTAAGGAAAGAGTGATGTCCTTAAGAACAGCAGTCTGTTTATATGGAAAGAAGTCTGATTAGTTAAAGACAAGGGTGGACTATAACCTTTACAAGCAGTTTGATTTAAAGACAAGAAGTGTTGTGGTAGTTAGAAGGTCTTAGGGCCAAGTTGTTAAGAAGTGGGATAAGAAACCGAGAACTCGCTCTCAATCGCCACTCCCTTTTGAACTTATACAATACCATCTACCTAATCGCCTCGGGGTAAAACACAAAACACTGGATAAAGAAGCAAATAAGGCGAAAGAAAAAGGAACCAGGAAACAATACAACACAGCGAACAAAATCCAGTAAGGAAACGATAAAGAAACATGGTGCACATGCACCAAGAACTAATCAAGACTGACGCGCTCGAGCCCACAACGAAACTTAGAGAAGAACTTGACGTAAAATCAAAACAAGACAGGAAAACGGTAAAGAATCCTGATGCCCAAGCACCAAGGATTCCTCGAGTTACGTGCTCGCCACGCTTGGATTCGCATATCCAAGTACGCCACGGATTCAGCATCCGGGAGCCTTTCCTATCCTTAGCTCCTAGTTCTATGCGCTGTATTCAGCTATTTAGATACACAAGCACATCACAATTGCCTAACTGGTTCTCTACGGTTCAGCAATGCAAGACAGCAAGTTAACATGTTTATGCAGTGCATCCTATGCATACTAGTAGGAATTAAAGAATTAAAACAGCAATGCTACAAACCTACTACTCTAGGTATGCATGCAAACAATAAATCAAGATAACATGCAAAATAGTTGCAATTAACTTACTGGTCATGATTAGAACCGATGCTACAACAATGCAATTAATCTATCATCCTATATTCAGAAATATTAACCATGATGATATGCGACGCTAAAGATGCAAGTGCAATTTGCTGATTACATAAAGAGAGCAATTCTACCACAATAGCATTACAACTACAACACACAAGACCCCGTACAACCAGGAACTACACTCGCTGCCCTATCCCCCTTAAAAGAGGATTTACTTACTATTGGTGGCCACTTAACAAAATAAGTAATCTAAACAGGGCACTTATTAGTTGACAAGGTGAGGATTTCTATATACTTATTGCCATATAGCAGAGTCTTTCTAGTTTTACTTAGTCTCCCTATCAGTCTCTAGTTATTTATTTGCGTGGTTCTCGTAACCATTGCTCTGATACCACCTGTGGCGACCCGCCCAATTAGCCCGGGGCAATTAGCAACAGCTGGCACTACCCCTGGTTAATTAAGCGAATCTCGGCATAGTGGCTAACAAAATATCGGGCACCCTAGCATTTTTATTAGCTACTATACCGTGTTCAGAGTGTTGCAACAGAACAATAATTAGAGATCGAATCAAATATATTACATTCACCACGCAGGCTTACATGTCCAATACATAATTAGACATAGGATCCAAGTACAACATAAGCATAAGACACAACTACTAGTTACACAAAAGACCGACGTAGTGTAACACAGATACTCAGCACTCTATTCTCCCTGGTAGTCCTCCGCGTAGGTTTGGTTCTGCAAGTTACCCTCACTCCAAGTCTCACGGTCGGACCAATTGGGATCCACATCCCAACCAGAAGCTTGACCCTCAGAACAAATATCTAGCAGGGGGAGAGTTAGCAAGAGTGAGTACAGAGTACTCAGCAAGTAATAGTATAGAATGCAATACATGAGTTTTTCCTCCCTTTTTCCAAATCCAAATTTTACCTCCTTCCCAAAATCTGATTTTTATTGGAAATAGGTTTTGATTTTCTTTAAGAGTTGCACATTTTAGTTCAAGAGACTACTAACACCCGTATATGAGGCAGACTTAGCTTCCGTAGCCTCCAATCCAGGAGACAGGCATGAATTCATGATTTGACCCTGCGCAGGTTTGTACCACTTTACCCATAGTGACCCCTAGCATGAGAGGCCCTGCATGTTTATCACTAGTCCAAGATTAGATCTCCAACCTCATTACCCGAGTCGCGGATTCCTTCACTAGGCAATCCCGCCGGCCATGACTAGCTTGTATCGAATTATCCAGGCTACCGTAGTAGCAATAACCGATACTCAACCCAAGGCTTTATTCATATATAGCCTGAAAGAACCATCTGTGTCCTCACTGGGCCTTCCTAAGATACCCAGACTTCACACGCAGCGTATTTATCTACTCTTACCCAATGTGGAGATCATAATACCTTCCTAGGACAACCTTTTCGTCGCTTCCACACACTATGGTTGATATCAAAATACGGCTCATTGCCCGAGTGTAGTTGGTTATTCTTATATCATAGCCTATGTAGAGGGTCCCACCGCCACATTCCAAGTACCTTGGCCCTCTACCCACCATATTAACACCACACCAATATCATAAATAACACAAGCCAGCTGCTCCATCAGCTGGACTTGCCAACACACTCCACACCTCATCACCACCAGCACTTTCATTTCCACCACACCACATTTCCATCCATATTCAATCGGGTATTTTCAATTTACATATAAAGTTTGCAATGCATGAATGATACTCATAATAATACTGAAATCAAGTTGAAAGTATTTAATGAAATTTGCTCAAAGGAAATCTTGCCTGAAGTAGGATTTGCAAATACGGCCTCGCTCGAATACAGAGGTGGTTGGTACGACCGTCTTGCTCGACTGACAAATACAACGTATCAACTCTACGGGAATTAACCCACATCAACCTTACGACGTCTGAATCTACGGACAATACTTATTTAACTAAACCCACTAACTTAACCCGATTCTTAATATTCTAGCAGCAATGAACATGGCAATTCAATTAATACAACAATTAACAATCTACACATTTACTAACTACTAACTCGCAGCTTTTAGAGATCAAATACAGTTTTCCTACGATATGAATACGGCAAGTTAACCTACGCGGATGCACGGAAGACAGTCCTATTTTTCCTGTTCTTCTTTCTTTTTCTCCTCTTCTTTTCTTTTCTCTTCTTTCCTTTTCCTTTCCTTTTTCTCATTCTTTTCTCCTTTCTTCTTTTCTCTCTCCCCTTCCCTTTTCTTCTCTGGCCGAAGGCCTCTCTGGCCTGGCTCCCTTCGGTTTCTCCTCCCGCCGCCGCTCCTGGGACCGAGCCTCCACTGAAGCGCCTCGGCCGGCCGTGGCCAAGAACGCCACGCCGCCTCCTCTACACCCTGTTCCTTCCTCCTCTCCCTTCTCCCGCTCCTCTCTACTCTTCTTCTTCTCTCGCCTCCTCCTCGATCTCTCCTCTCCTCCTCTCTTCTCGCCGAGCCTGGCCCCTCACCATGGCCGCGATGGCCCCTCTCCTCTCTCGCTCTCTACTAATCCTCTCCTCCCACTACTTCCTCTCTGCTTCTCCCTCTCCCCTACTGCCAAACTTCTCCTTCCTCCTCTCCCCTAATGGATATAAGAGCAGATTGCTACCGATCTATTCGTTTGCCTCTATTTACCGAATGCTTCGCTTTGGTTTTGCATTTAGGGTTTAAAGATAAGAACAGACACTACATGATCTGCTTGGTTTTCGGTTTTGCTTGCACTTGTTGGGGGTCAATGATGCAAGAGCTTCTAGCGGGACGGCAAGACTACGATCTAGCAACCCTAGAGCTCTCATCGAGACCACAACTACCGATCTACTCAGTGCACTAAGAAGAGTAGCTTGCTGCTGCTACCACTACTAGGATTGGCTGTGCACCTGGGAGATCGGTTGGGTTCTTGGGGATGACAGTGCTGGTTCGGTTCTTGGGGTACTCCTTGCTCCTTGCTCCTTATGCGATTCAATGGATCTTGGGGACCTCCTGCTTCAGTGCTTGGGGATCCTTCTGGTTCGGTTCAGTGTTCCTTCAGACTTGGTTGGTTCTTGTGGATCCTTCTTGTTCTGGCTTGTGGTTCCTCCTGGTGCTTGCTTGGTTCGGTTCTTCTTGAGGACCTCCTATTCCTGGCTTGTCTTGGGGAACCTCCAGCTTCAGGCTCCTTCTTGCTCCTTGGTCTCTTGAACTCTCTCTGACCGAGTGTGTTTGAGTGCTGGTGCTCTCTGTTGCTCGCTGGTTTCTTGGCTTCGGCTGGGAGCTGAGGAAAGAAGAATGCTTGCTATAAAGGGGCAGGAAAGGGACGGGTGGCAGCCGTGCCCTCTCTCCCTTCTTTGCCACGAGTCTTTCTTGGTCGCTAGGCGGGGGCATGCATCTTAGTGCTGGCTGTGAGGTTGCATTTGGGTTGGCTGGTTGAAAGCATGGAATGGTCAAAGTTACTGAGTTACCTCTTGGCTTCTTTTTACTTATTTACTATATGGGCAGTGCACTACTAACTTATCTACACGGCTACGGATACCCGCAATCCGACAGGTAAGTACGGATTGCCGAGTGATGAACCGATCTAGCGAGAGGTGCCGACCCTACTTACGATGCAGTATCTCGGTGATCAATACCTTGCATGCGAATTAAGCGGCAATCCTCTTTTCTATTTCTATTCGCTCTATTCGCATTTTTAAATTTTACACTAACAAAGAACACTAATTAATAACCTCATTAACCACTAATACTATTATTTAACTAGTTAATATAGTGGGTCCTTACAACAAATAATGCACCATCACATGTTAAAGCCAATGCTAGAAAATATAAATTAACAGATGTTGCACGACACAAATTATCAAACAAAAAACCAACAATCTTCCTGAGACAGAAAACTCTCTTCTGGGCATGATAAGCTACACAGCCCTTCCTATGCAACTCAAAGAGTTGACCATGAATTTGTATTTGCCACTAGGCCTGCTTTGCTCTGGCAAGAACAAGAAGCGTCAATTTCATTTCCCTATTGGTAAAAAGCTAGTAATACAAGCACACCCAGGCAATAAAACTTAAGTTAGGTTTCACCATAGAGGAGGGCACAACCAAATTCTGAGCTTGATTCGTTCGCACATACACCATGATAGCCAAAACTAAAAAGAAGCTCAACCCTAGATTTAACAAATTTGCTTATTTTAGCAAAGCTAATCATGAGACAATGTTGTAGCATGTGGAACCATTTTATCACATTGGCAAGTCATGATGCAAAATGTTGCAGCGGTTACTTCCAATGTTGCATTTACATCTACGAAATGTCCGTTTTACCTTTTTCAGTGCTTCTGTAATAACAGTAAACAGCATTCCTATTCGACAAACCGCAGCATCATTGTGAGATGAGCTAATCAAAGCGCATCGTCAGTGTACTAGTAAGTACCGAGCAAGGAATTAGCTGCACAGGAATAGACCTGCCCAGTAATTACGGCAATCAGACTATATTCTGATTCTGATTACTGATACGTGTGCCTGTGTGGCTTTCGGATATCGTTCGCTCCTATGCAGCTAAAATCCTAGACGGCTGAAACATGGTGCAGAGCATTAGGCTAAGGTGTAAATGTCGTGGATCACATCATCATATGCACTGAATTTTGAGCATCACAAAGCCAAATCTATCTATGCTAGAAGGATTATGCCTCGTGCGTATAACAGCGAGCCACCACAGGTGATAGTAATCAGTAGGAGGCCAGATCACCACGCAGATCCACAGATCTGCCTCGGTGTAACTTGGCGCGTGCATAGATCTAGCACCCAATCGAACCAGATCTGATCGGTTGAGGCAAGGAAGGAGCATACCTGCGCCACTCGCGCAGCAGGAAGCCCTCCTCCGCGCCCATCTCGGCGGGCGGCGGCAGGATGGGCTCACCGTAGGCGGGGTCCTCGTGGAGGACACCGTTGGCCTCCGGCATGCCGAAGGGCGAGGGGGCGTCGGGGCGGAAGCCGTAGGGCTCCGGGGATGCCGGAAAGCCATCGCCGGAGACGTGGACGTCGGTGGGCGCGGGCGCGGGCGCGGAGCCGTCGAAGCGGAGGAAGGAGTCGTCGTCGAAGGGCGAGCCGGTGGGCGGTGCGGCGGCGGGGGAGGAAGTGGGGGAGTCGAAGGCGGTGGCCATGGCGGGGATCTGGAGGGCGAGGTGACGCTGATCTGTGCGTCGAGGAAGAGGAGAGAAGGGCAAGGAGGTTGCGACGTACGATACGACTTCCAATAAGGAAGCGTCGTTGCCTCGTTGGCGCCAGAAATGACCGTATTGCCCCCTGGGTAACTGGTAGTATGGGCTTCAAGATGGACTGGGCTGGGGTCGGTGGCAAGGCCGGGCATGGGGATTGTATTAACCATGGGTAGTGGGTACACATATTGCTAATTTACAAGCTGAATGTATTATTAAAAAAAAGAAGAGAAAAACTTTCTTGTGTCCATTTAAGATTTATATAGGCAGAAAAATATGATGCACACAGGCTGATCTCTCTATCATAGTATAAGTCTAAGGTCACCTTAAAATTTTGAAAAACGTTACAAGATTACTTCTTCCATAGACCAAAATTGTTGATTGAAATGGTTCTGGTTTTGGTAGTTTGGGATTTTTAAGATCTTAAAATTATTTGTAGTAATTTTAGCAAATTTTAAATATATATATATATATATATATATATATTGGATTTATGATATTACGAAATCATTATACAATACTATAGAGCTGTACGTCTAAAGTGTACACTCTTATAATAAGTTAGGGCATAAATTTGCGCAGGAGGTAGAAAGTCAGTTAACCTGGCAGGGGGTACTAGACAAAGAAAGGCATATGTGTAACATTGCAGCATCCAGATGTCATCTCACCCCAGAAGGTAGTACTTCATATTGTAAAACAATAACGACCGTCGTAGATCAAACATAATGCATCAATCGAATAGTAAGAACAATCATAGAGGGCACACACGATAAGAGAGGCAAAAACTCTTGCATGCATTGGAGCAAAGGTATCCGAATTCATGGGTATTTTTGCCATTCTAAGACTATCTCCAGCAATTTCCCTTCATTCCATTCCCTTCCCTATTCTCTTCCCCACTTTCATTCCCTTTATTTTCTATCATCTCCAACAGCATCCCCTCGAAGGGATTTCTCTCTGGGATTGAAGAGAGAATCCCTTTCTATAGGGATTCACTGTACAAATCCCTTCTGAAGGGAATCGTGAAGGGAATTCGCTGGAGCACTTGGGATCTATTCGCGAAGGGATTTGGAGGGGTAGTCTAAAGGAGAATTAGGCTGTGGTGAGGTAGGTGGTCCACCGGAATCCCGACCGAGTCCGCCCAAACACGCTAGTTTTGCTTTTGGAGCGGCGGTGGGGCCCACCGCAAAAGTGCCTCCAAGGGGCAGGATGGTCCAGCCATTCATTAATTGGCGCGCACTCGTCTCGTCTCTCTCCGCATCATCATCGCCACCGCTCCGCCACCGCCGGCGCCTCCCCAACCGTCCTTCCCCGGAGTCCCGGAGCCACAGCCAAAGGCCTTCCTCCTCCTCCTAGCACTTTTACGCTGAGGAGGATATTCATCGGCGCTCGCGATGAAGCATCATCCCCGGCGCCGCGCCGCCTCCTGCGGCCTCCTCACGGCGCTCGTCGCGCTCGTCGTCCTCGCGTCCCTCCAGATCCAGTACCACCACCTCAAGGTCCCCCTCCTCGCCATCACGTCTCCCAGCTTGGCTCGCCCGGGCCCGGCCACCCCCCCTTTCCATTTTTAGCTTCCTGCTCCTGCAACTGCATGCAACCTTGACCTTGTGTTAGGCTAGCTAGCTCATGTCAATGTCACCAGCTAGCTGCTTGGTTTAAAAAATCAGACTCGTGCGATCGACCAGGTGGATCATCTTGGGAGGGGAGGATTCGACACGCCCACGCACGGCTATCACCGCGTGGTATCTCCCTGGAGGAGGAAGACTGGCGCCGAGGGCTTGCCGCGCGGGATTGTCCACTCCCACTCCGACATGTATCTCCGGCCGCTCTGGGACTCCGCTCCCAACACCAAGGTTCGCGCGCGTCCTCTACCTATCTATCATCTACTCTCTCTCTCTCTCTCTCTCTCTCTCCATCCGGTTACTAGCGCCCGCCTGCTTTGCGGTTGTCGTGAGACGTGACCAGCTTCTTAATTTCGACGAAATCAAGCACAAGCTATGCATCTCTAGGATCCGCTCTCCACTCTTCCGCTAACGTATACTACATGTTTCATTCCTGCAGAATAAGAATGATAACTATAACGCTCTCTTGGCAATGGCAGTCGGCATTTCACAAATGCAAAATGTAGACACTATGGCTCGTAAGGTCTGTCTTTATCTCAAGTTATTTTCTTCCTTTTAAAGTTAACTATTTGTGTTGTTTCAGAAGGAAAGCTTCATCTATTCTCATATGACCTTCCTAATACGAGTTCACCGTTTACTTTGTTTAGTTTTTGAATGAGAACTACACGGTCATGCTATTCCATTACGATGGAAATGTCGATGGATGGCGAAATCTTGAGTGGAGTGATAAAGCCATACACGTAGTTGCTCACAACCAAACTAAATGGTAAATCCAAGATAGTTGCTGAGTGGCCACCCTATTTTAGTATGTACAAGGTGTCCTCTTTTACCTCGCTACATATTCCCACTCTTAAAATGGGCATGTGTTCCTGCTGCAGGTGGTTTGCTAAGCGTTTTCTGCATCCTAATGTTGTGGCTATCTATAATTTCATATTTTTATGGGACGAAGACCTTGGAGTAGAGAACTTTGATCCGAGAAGGTACGATTCAGGTCTCGTAGTCCTTTTCCTGAAGTTAGATATGTTACACAGTGCTCAGTATGGAATCAAAACTTACCGTGTTGTCATCAAGGTGCCGGATATCAACACTCTTTAACTAAAATACTCCGGACTAGTTGTGTTAATTTGATTCCTCGTACTCTCTTATGTTTTGGCCTGATTAATTATCAAACAGGGATGGGACTGAAATTTCTTTTTTTTCCCCCCTAATAGTTTCTTCTGCATTATTTGGTTGTAGGCTCATCGTGAAACTGTTCATGACATAAAACCCTTGATTCCTTGAGCAGCATTCGTGCTGTGATACAAATTCCTTAAACTATATCTCATTCTCTTGTTTTGTCCCATTATGTCACTGATGATACTAGTTGAGGGATTATAGACGCATTTTGAAAATCTTGATGAGATATAACCCATGATTCCTTGAGCAGCATTCGTGCTGTGATACAAATTCCTTAAACTATATCTCATTCTCATGTTTTGTCCCATTATATCACTGATGATACTAGTTGAGGGATTATAGACACATTTTGAAAATCTTGATGAGATATAACCCTTGATGCCTTGAGCAGTACTCGTTCTAATCACTAATATATCTTTTGACCTTTCTGTTGCATTCATGTGCTCATCTTAGTATCTTATCGATTTTACCAGTAAACCAAGCTAGACTGCTCCTTTCTCTTACTGGAAATAGACAAAAACTGACAAATCAAAACGTTGAGGGCTTACAAATCTAATCTAGCATTTATTCTGATGGAAATGCAATTACCTATTTAAGCCTTTTGGTGTTAGTGTTTGGTGGGATTTGTTAGTGACAATAATTTTTTAGTAGAATGATATTGACTTCTTTGGTTATCCATACTTCTGAGAATATATCTGCGATATGTTGCATTTTCTGTTGAAAGATGCCTTTTCATTTTCATGTTGCTCTTTGTAGGTATATTGATATAATGGTTTCTGAAGGATTGGAAATTACACAACCTGCTTTGGATCCTGATCTATCAACGGATATTCACCACCGGATCACAATCCGCAACAAGATGACAAAAGTGCATAGGTGCGTGTGTCTTTCTACTTTTCACATCTCAAAATGATAATTTCCTTTCCTTTTCCTAATCAAATATTTTTTATGCAGTAAATAAACTTTCTAATGTTTCTGTAGGAGAATATATGACAACCGTCCAAGTATGAATTGTTCTGATGAAAGTAAAGGACCTCCGTGCACAGGGTAAAGATCAAAGCTTTAGCCTTCTGCAGTTATTTGGGAGCTATTCTAAATCATATTTTCCCATTGCTGTTTTGTTTGTAGACCTCATGTTCATCCAGTTCCCTTATCTGCTTTATTTTAAGTTGTAATATACTTTACTCTGTGATTTCTAAAAATGAGTAACCTTGAGGTCATATATTCTTTTTAGTTATATTTATGTTTCTGATCGGCTACATTAAAGCCGAAAAGCGCCGCTTTGTTGGATAGTATCCAGGTATCCTTGACCTTGGTGATACATCACACAAAACTACGTCATGCAACTGATTGATTCTTAAGCAAATTCTTCTGATCCCATCCCAACAAACTTGATTGTTTGCATTCTTGGATAGGTGGGTTGAGGGCATGGCACCAGTTTTTTCTCGTGCTGCCTGGAGATGTGTATGGCATCTAATTCAGGTGCAAATTCCGATCTTCTAACGTGCTCGTCAATTTATCCTATCATCTTATTATAGTGAGTGCTACTGAAAGGTTAGAACTTTTAATAGCACATTGACTCTTTATGTCATGAGCTTGCAGAATGACCTGATTCATGGATGGGGCCTTGATATGAAGCTTGGTTATTGTGCTCAGGTACTCAAGACACAGATCCCATAGCAATATAGCACTGTGTGAGCTTCACAATATTTTAATTTCCTTTTTTATATTTTCTAGGATGTCATGTTACATATGTTATTCACTAAGATGACAAAGCGGCTAAGAATCAGGCAGTTTTTAACGTAAATTTGTACTATTTTTTCCCTTCTTTTATTTGCCGGTCCTTTTTTATTTGAAATTTTGTGTTCACAATCCATTGATAAGTTTGTAGCTTGTTTGTTATGCGCTAGGAAGGATAATTTGCTCTTAGTGTTCGGCACCTGTGGACTGTTACAGTCCAAAATTCAGATGGTTTAACTAAACATCTCCTAACATAATGATTAATTTGATCAGCTAATAGTTGTAAGATGGCTAAAATGTGAGATCCTTCAAGTTCATATTGTTTCCCCATATATTGGTTTCATCTTCCATTACTTGTAATAACAAGTTTTGACCCATAAGATGGAGTCCACCATATATTGGTTTCATAGGCCAAAGCCAAATCACCCATTAAATTGATTTGTTCCCTTCTGATGATGGGTTGATTCCTTCTGTTCTAGGCTTCCAGCTGATAATAGTCTATGTCCTGTTCTCTTCTCTTATTCTCTATCATGCTGCTGTTTTTTGTTTGTCACTTTGCAGCTCAGTTATTTCTGATGTCAACTATCATTTCCTCTGTCAATCAAGATGAATGTTTTATTAGGCAACACTTGGTTAGGAATAAAATTAACAAAGAAAAAAAAATACTGATTCATGTGGTGCCATGGGATTTCAGGGTGATCGAGCTGAGAAGGTCGGTGTAATTGACAGTGAGTATGTTGTCCATCAAGGGATACCATCATTAGGAGGACCATCACTTAGCAGCAAGGTCTGTTTGTCATCATATTTTTTGAAAAAGAAAGATGTGCCTATGCCATGTATCTATGCACTTTACTGACTCATCTGTTGTCGTACAAACTGTTTGATGACATTCTAATCTCAAATATCTCCTCTTTTCGAATTCCATTTCGTAAGACCACTTAATGCTAAAATGCATCCAACAGTACTGATTGAATCTTTTTAAGTTTTGGTGGCAGAGGAGCATCTATTCATATACTCTTCACTTTATTTTCATTTCTATCTCATAAAAGAATTGCTTGAGTTTTTTTTCCGTTATGTTCTCCCATCAATTATGGTTCCCTTAACCTTGTTTGGTCCATGCCTACAAGATAATTACAATAGTATTTTCACCTGATCAAGAATAATGGCTGTTAGCATATTCCACTACTGACTTTTTTTTCTTGCTACAGAGACCTCGAAGGTCTTTGGATTTGCGGACCCACGTGAGTATAATCTATTGTCTCTGCTTGCTAAGTCAGTAAATTAAAATTATTGCTTGCTTATTTTGTTTAATTTACATCACTCTTATTTCAATAGATTAGAAGACAATCATCAGCTGAGCTGGGGAAGTTCAAAGAACGGTGGAACAGAGCTGTAAGGGAAGATGAAGAGTGGATGGATCCTTTTGAAGCTTGATTACTTTGAAAGAAGAATCTGACACTAGGATACAAGGCCCACGTCATATGAGCGAACTGGCCACGCTCATTGCAGTAATTGGACTCGAGATCATGTCACATGACAACACGTTGGCCTCATAGCAAAAAGTAGTTACATCTTTGTGACTTATACGCACCATTCTGTCCTCAAGAGCTAAAAGAACAGCTGGAAATGGCATCATCAATGCAAGGAGCAACTGAGCAAGAAACCAAGCTAACCAGAGACTAACACACTGTCATGTAATTTATAAATTTTCATTCAATTCTCCATTTCACTAAGGTTGTATAGTGGCATGATATATGTGTTTGTGCAGTTGTGTTAATCGTAAGTATCAAAGAACAAAAAGCAAATTTATCTCCTGTTCTACTGCCATCTAACAAGAAACAGTGCATAATTAATTATCATAACCCAGAAATAAGGCAGAACAATGTTCTACTGCCACTAGTCATCTATCTCTTGGGATGCTGCATCAGATGATTGCTGTTGCGAATATTTTTTTACTATGCGAATGCAGAGCACACAAGGTAACAAGTCCTGAATTAGAGCAGAATTTCTGAATTAGAGCGAATTAGAGCAGAAAACTCCTCTCTTAAGGCGGATTCTAATGGGGATGTAAATTCAGAATTTCTGGAGCGAGCCAAGTTTCTCGCGCGGAGGGCACAGACTGTCAGACGGTGCGACCCAAGTATACAATACAGACATAGGTAGAGTGGCCTATCGTATACAATACAAAACGAGTTAAGTACACATACGTAGCAACCGCATTCAATACACCGGCCGTCTACTGTAGACGACCGGTGAGGAAATTTCAGGTTCCATCACTGCAGGTCGCGCCATGTTAACATTCAGGTAGCGGGGCACTCTTGAGCTCATCTCAAACACATCAAGGTTGAGCTCATCTTCCCAGGTAAATAAGCACGGCAAATACTGATTTGGACTACCACAACTTCTGCTCCAGCGGACATCAGAAACGAACCGTGCTTTTTCCCGAGTGGCCAGTCAGGTCAGGTCAATCTTGAGCTGCATCGCTTCCTTCCTCAAGGGCTTCTTTCTCCAGTTGTTGCTCCACTGCTCACCAGTGGTTCAAGATGAGTAAATGCCCAATCGAGCAGATTAAAATAACAACTGACAAAATTAGTTGAAAAGAAGGAACTGAACCGAGCATCTACCAATTACTCAATACTCACATGCAATCTCAGCCAGTGTTTTCTGTGTGCGCTTCTCCAGTTTGTCAATCCTCTTCTGCACATCTCGTTTCAGATCCCAATTTGGATTCTTTGGCGCTATATTTCCGAAAGGGTTCTGCATGCACATAATAATGTAGACAGGTCGGCTGACAGTTTGCAACCAGACGAGCACACTCTTTCTAATTGCTATTGCAGTATGGTTAAGGTTGGGAGATGCCAAAATAGTACCTCAAGTTGCTTTGGTTCTGCAGTTTCAGCAGTAATGGGATCTTCAAACTTAGGAAGGGACACTGGAGCCAGCTTACCACCTCGAAGTTGCTCGTCGTGAGGAAGGTAGTTTCTGAACTTCATGGCTGGCATGTCGCTGTATCACAAAGATTGCCCAATTGTAAACGATGATACCACCCAGCATTAAAAAGGAATCAATTCTAATGAAACTATTTATCTGGTGAACATCTAACACAGTCTGCTTTTTCAACAAACTACCATGCAACATGGAAGAAAGGTTGAATACTTGTAAACAATGAGGCCACCTAGCATTAACGAGAAGCAAATTTACAGCCTACGATCCAGTGAATGTTTAACACCAACTGCTTTCTTAACAGTGCCATGTAAATTCATTTTACAAAGTTTGTATTACAATGTTACCAATTTCAACAACTTTCTTATGGAAATATAACAATTCAGCTTTCACCAGAGTGCCAAGTCAGATGAAATTTAACAACTCGAACCATTTCGGATTTTTGTTCAGTTCTCGGTAGTAAGTATGGACATGTTAAAGATCATCTGGATAAATGTAGGTTTTATTGCAATCACACAAAGGGATTCAGTACATGATTATATATGGAAAATGCAAAATATAAGTGACATAGAAGGTGCTCAAACATAAGAAGTAAAGCTTGTCTGTTCAATGAACTTACCCATCATCCTCGACCTCCTCAGACTCCTTAGTGGGGCTAACATTATCCTTTGCAGCCTCCTCAGGTGCATCAAGAGGACCTGGTAATGCTGGTTGCTCTGCTTGTTCAACTGTGGTATCACGGTTACCATTTCTAACACAGTAAACAGACATAATAATCAAATACGTGAATTGATGCAGTCACACATACAATACACATTTCTAAGTTGATTATTTATTCTCATTGGTTAGTCCATTAAACTAGTGGGGTCTAAAGAGCATCAACATAGCTTCTGATTTTAATACCCATAAAAGCGCAACACAGACATGGTAAAAAAAAAATCTCAATGAAATAAATTGCTAAACATAGGCACTAGCATAGAACGGCAGAAGTGCATACAAATATCTGGTGCTTTGTTTCTCACTCACTGGGTCCACTCACTATAAAGCTTCATGAAACCAAAAGTGGACTTAGTCATGCAGGACTACCCATTCAATGAACAAAGACCTTGTTCTAGCCCATAAAACTGATGCCCCAGCAGTAAATTTAGCAATTGGATAACTAGAGTTATTTTAACATAAAGGACATTCATAACAGAATTCAGGAACCACAACAGCAATGCCTTAACAGTACAGGATATATCGATTTAGTGCTCTAATGGGAAAATCAGTTCCTTTTAACTTGCAATGGAGAAGGAGTATCAGGCAGGGACTTCTCTAAACCCAAAATGCTGAAGGGGTTGCTGGAGCAAATGTCGAAAGGACATTGTGCTCTGCTCTCTCCATAAAGCTTATGAGAGAGCCACCTCTCTGATGTAACATCCACCCTTGTTGAGGTTTTGGCTTCTCTGCTCACAAGGACCCTTGAAAGCAAGCACTAGAGAAGATTATGTCTGACATCTTAGAGGATGGATGGTCCCATGGATTCCAATTCCAAGGCCTATGCACTAATTTACACTGCAAAATATGCTCAAGTAGCCATGGAACCGCTTGCGTAACATCCAAATAACTCCTCGCCAGACACTAGAAGCATCTGGCCACTATATACCCACAGTCAAGAACCAGAGCAGAGCAGTTTTACCCCCAACAAAATATAACTCCAGCGGGGTGGGTTGGTCGGTTAGCTAGCTAGACAAGGGAGGGGAGATCGTACTGCTGTTGTCCGGCAGGGGCGGGGGCGGGGGCGGGGGCGGGGGCGGGGGCGGGGCCGGGGCCGGAGAGGAGCTCCTTGGCTGCGCGGAGGGCGCGGAGACGCTCGCGGCGGGTGGCGGCTTCCTCCTCGGCGCCCATACCCTCTCCTCGTCCTCCTCCTGATCTGGCTCCTCCTCGCCTGCTAGCACGGGAGTGGCTACCAGCTAGGGTTTCGCACTGCGATGCGGACAACTGGTGAGGAAGACGAGCGTTGCATGGGCTTTGGGCTCGTCCAAGGTGGTCTCTTTTGTTTCCGGCCCAGACCAAGCTCTAGTTTGAGTTCTTGCATTTAGGCTCCGTTTGGCAACTTGGAATCGAGCTGTTTCTACTAGAATCTAGAAAAAACTTACCAAACGGGATAAAACTCGGAACGATTCTTCTCGAAACGTTTCTTCTTTTTCCACACCGTGGCTGAATCACCCTCAACCCCGTTTCTACTAGAATCTGGAACCGTACCAAACGGTTTGCAAAAAAGTGATTCTGATTCTACCTGAAAGGTTTCTACCAATAATCTGGAACCATTTCCGTTTTTACTAGAATCTGGAACATACCAAACGGGGCCTTATTAAAGATGGACGAAAATTGAGCTATAAACACACGCCCTGCACACACAAATACACACCCGTGCTCC
The DNA here is from genome assembly GCA_036346355.1 of Rhipidocladum racemiflorum. NCBI lineage: Eukaryota > Viridiplantae > Streptophyta > Magnoliopsida > Poales > Poaceae > Rhipidocladum > Rhipidocladum racemiflorum. The sequence continues at coordinate 88,330,124 of CM070579.1, read as the reverse complement.
CACTCGACTTTATGAGGCACTCGCGTTGAGCAGTGTTCGAACGTGGGCGGATAGCGTGCTCCTCAGCGCCTTCGCGAATCGAGTAAGTCTGGGCTTCTCGAATGCAGGTGGACAATGTGTGCCTCAGCACCTTCGCGAACAGAGTAAGGCTTGGCTCTCAAACCCTCTTCAGATTCATATGCAATAATCTACCAGCAATACATTTCCCTCCCAAAAAGAGAAACAAGCAATAATTTTGACTTCTTCGTATTCACAGGTCCAAAAAAAGTACAATTGTCCTGGGAACAGACACCGCCCCCTGCGATCCAACAAAGACCCTTCGGAAAGGGACTCCCTCGATAGAGAGACGAAGCGGAGGCACTACGAGAACGAAGCCTTCGGCGAAGGCTTTAGCAAAACTTCAAAGGGACAAGCACCACCTTTGGGTCAAACTCAAGCGGGCCGAAGGGGGAATGTGGAGGGCTCGAGAATGAAGCCTGCGAAGGCCTTGACAGAACTCTGACGGGGCACAAACCACCTTCACGCAACTTCGTCGGGCCGACAGAAGTGGGTATGTCGAGAGCCCATCGTCTCGGGAAGAAAACCTATGTAAATAGGTATCATGCCATCTACAGGCGAGCTAGTATAAGGGAAAAATACTGTGAGGCCCCTAGGTCTTTAGGGGTCTTGTAGGGTCACAATTGTAAGTTCACCTCCAGCCGGCAGGAGCTCCTATAAATAGCCTCATGCCCATCATTTATAGGGCAGAGGCTTTTCTTTATCTGAAAAAGATAAAGACAAATTCTACTCTCAACATCTCGCCCATCCTCTGCATAACTCTAAGGTCTTCAATCACACTCCCTCCACGACGGACCGGTTCAGGGACCTCCCCTTCTTACTGTTTGGTTTGTAACCACAACAATAATCGACTTTAGCATGAAGATTAAGCACCATGAGACTTAAAATGACCCGATAAGTCAAGTTTGGATCATTTTAGTAATAGGTTTGCTTACTGTTTTGGCTATAATGTTAAGAGGGTCTAAGGTTAGAAGATCGAGCTTCATAAGGTTGGATAGCTAGCAGTGATGCACACTAGGTCTTTTCAGCTCATATCTAGTCAGATGAAGCTAAGAAACCAAGTGAGGATGTCAAATTTGGACTTGGTGTGAAATTTCAAAACTTGGTCAGAAAATATCAGTTGGAGTCAGATGATCCGGGGTGGGTTGGACCACCAGTTGGATCAATTCAACACAGGACATGTTTTGAAAATTTCAATGCAAGTCGGATGATCCGGGTGGATCGGACCACCAGCCGGATCAATTCAACAAAGGACATGTTTTGGAAATTTCATTAGGAATCGGGTGATCCGGGTGGGTTGGATCAATTTAACATAGGACATGTTACGAAAATTCCAATGGGAGTCGTATGATTTGGGCGGGTCAGATCTCCAATTGGTTCAATTTCACAACGGACAGGTTCTATAGATTTCAATGTGACCTAGATGATTTGAGTGGGTCAAATCATCGGTTGAATCAATTTGGTATATGAAGTGCTCTTGATACTTTGTATAAAGTCAGATGATCTGGGTCTGTCAAATGTTTCGAGTGAGTTCGTTGATTTAATTGGGTTAGACAATCCTATAGTGCATAATGGCTACTTTTTTACAATTAGAAGCATTTAAGCTGGACAGTTCGAGTGGGTCGGATGAGCCGACTCAAAAGCATATTTTGAAAAATCTGCATCTATTAGCTAGTTTCTAAGGAGTGAAGCTATATAGAAACCATATAGGGGTTCTTGTGAAGAGGTTGACGACTCCATCCCAGTGTTCATCCTATCGATGACCTCAAGAATGCTTTAAAGCTTAGATTGGAGATCCATTGAGTGTTTGAGAGAGTAAGTAGACTTAGTTTGTGTATCACTCTTAGTTACTTGACCTGTGTGAGGTTCAAATGAGCGTTTTTTTTTTCATCTTTCTTGGAGGCCCCTATGAAAGTTTGGAGTTCGACTATCTGTAGCGGAGAAGGACTACCACGAGCAAATGCCTTGATTCGTTACGCGGCTTCAAGTCGAAGTTAGATTCTTGCGAGAGTGCTCCAACAAGGAGTAAGTGAATTAGTGTGGCATGTCTTCGAGGAGGTGTTTGAACGAGAGTGATTTATGAACGAATCTTTAAAACTTGTTCAAATTTAAACTAACATGAATATTATGGATTTTCGATTCCACATATTCAAAACCAGAAAACTAGTTTTTTTCCTTTTGGAGAAACAAACACCCAAATCCAAATTTTGCGGGGAAGACGAGGCATAAATAAATAATAAAATAATAAGGGAGGTGTTTTTATGTATTTTTTAAGCTGCATAAATATTAAAATATAAATAAAGAATATATGTAATTAGTTACCCGTTCACTTGTTTTAAGATTGTGTATGACTATTTTGAGGTTAACCTTAAACTGACAAATTTAAAGTCACTTCCCTAGAATGCCATGTGTCATCTTCTCTATCCATCTCCCCCTTCCCTTTTTCCTACTCAATTCCCCCACCCCACTTTTCCCTCTCTAACACAAAATTTTAAAATTAAGACATTTACGCTTTGAAAATTTTAAATATGAAGTTTCAACTTGAAAAAATTCAACTCAAAAAAATTAAATCGAAAAAAATCAAATCAGGAAGTTTCAACTCAGAAAGTCCCAATTAAAAAAATTCAACTTAGAAAGTTTCAACACGAAAAATTTCAAATAAAAAAATTCCAAATAAAAAAGTTTCAACTCGAAAAGTTTCAAATCGCAAATTGAACTCATCACCGGAACAAGTTTACGTGTTCCTATTTAATCCACATTAAATTTCATCACCATAACGCACGCAAGGCCCCTTTCCCTTTTTCCATCACACACGTTATCACCATAAGAAAGAAGCACACGCAAGGTTCGGTGTGATTGACCGTAAATTAATAAAATCATTTAAGATTTGTATAACTTGTATGGAAAGAAAACATACAACCACTACTCAAATAAGGGTATATTTGTTTTTGCTTTGGATTCTCTAAAAGCTGATTTTGAATTGGGGTTATAGAGAAGCTAATTCTCCAAAAGCACATATAAAGTGGATTTTAAATTCTAGTGTATATGTATGGGCTGGATTATGATAATCAATTCCTAGAATTAGACTATTTATTTTTTATTCAGTTTTTGAGGCCAAAAATCCAGAATAAAAGCAAAAACAAACAGATCCTAACAAGAGTAGTGCTTCTATACTTTTCCTTCTAATACAAATTACACAAATCTTAAAGCAAGCAAAATGATAAGTAATTATCATCTACTATTTATGTATCCTTTAATACTACTTTTATTAAGAATCGGAGGTTTCTCGCCTCCTCTGCCCGTCCACGTCACCGTCTCTGCAAAAAAAGCCCTTGTTGAGTTTCATTTTTTTCATCTTGCTTCTTGCCGTCTGGTCACCCCTTCACCACGCCTCTCTCCATTTGTAGGTTCCGCGAGCGCTTGCACCCTCCACGTCGCTTTCTTAGTGGAAAAGCCCCCGATGAAATCCGAAATTGCTTGTCGACGCGTCCGCTCACTCGCTCCGCTGCCCACGTGCCACCTTGCTTCCTTCTCGATCCTTCTTCCCTTCCCGTTCTTTCCCCTTCGCCTCCCTGAACTCACCATCCAGTACCGGACGCTCGCCCTCCTCTTCCTCCTCTCAACCCACCACGCGCCACGATCGCCCTTTTGGAGCCCTCCCACCGCGCGCCATCCTCCCTCCGCCCTCGGCTTCCCGATCCAACCCAGGGCAGCCCCTGCCCTCTTTGTCTCCATCGAGAGGAGAGTCACACCGAACCCCTTGCCTCATGCGTCGCTCCTAATTGTCGTGAAACCGAAGGCCTTCCCAATCCAATCCAGGCCAACCCCCCTCTCCGTCTCCGTCGACAGGAGAATCGTGCCAAACCTCTTGCCTCATGCGTCGCTCCTAATTACTGCGAAACCGAAGGGGCCACCTCCTCGTGCTGCTCGCCACATCCATAAAGGCTTTGAAGTGTATTGTGATGCTTCGAAGCAAGGACTTGGATGTGTAATGATGCAAGAAGGAAAGGTAATAGCCTATGCTTCAAGACAACTGCGACCTCATGAAGAAAACTATCCTGTTCATGACTTGGAGTTAGCCGCAGTTGTGCACGCGCTCAAGATATGGAGACATTACTTGATCGGCAATAGATGTGAAATCTATACGGATCATAAAAGTCTGAAGTATATCTTCACTCAGCCTGATCTTAACCTGAGGCAGAGAAGATGGTTGGAGTTGGTGAAAGATTATAATCTGGGAATTCATTATCACCCAGGAAAAGCGAACGTAGTTGCGGATGCTTTGAGCAGGAAAACTCACTGCAACAATATGAGGGTGCAACAAAACCAACCAGTACTTCACGATGAATTTCGGCGCCTTAACCTGGAATTAGTAAATGAAGGGTGCATTTATTCTTTGGAGGTCAAATCAACCCTTGAGGATCAGATCCGAGAAGCTCAGAAGGACGATAAAGGTATTGCCAACCTGAAGGAAGGCCTAAAGAAAGGAAAGCACCCCGGATTTTCAGAAGATGACCAGGGAACTGTTTGGTTCGGGAAAAGAATAGTGGTCCCTAACCAAGAAGAAATCAAGAAGGTGATCTTGAAGGAAGCTCACGATTCAGTTTACTCCATTCACCCGGGAGGCACCAAGATGTATGCAGATTTGAAAGACAAGTATTGGTGGTCCAATATGAAGAAAGAAGTTGCAGACTTCAGAGTCTTGTGATGTGTGTCACCTGGTAAAAGCGAGCATCGAGAGACCAATGGTCTATTGCAGCCCTTGCAAGTGCCTGTATTTAAATGTGAAGAAATTTTAATGGATTTTATAAATTGCTTACCCAGAAACAAGTCCTGTTATGATTACATCTGTGTTATTGTGTATCGATTGACCAAAGTGTCCAACTTTATCCCGGTAAGGACAACCTATTCTGGAGATAAGCTTGCCGAGTTGTATATGGCTAAGATTGTGTGTTTACACGGTGTGCCAAAGAAGATTGTGTCTGATCGAGGTTCCCAGTTCACCTCGAGATTCTGGCAGCAATTGCATGAGGTATTGGGCACGAATCTTAATTTCAGTACTGCGTATCATCCCCAGACGGATGGCCAGACCGAAAGGGTCAATCAAATTTTAGAGGATATGTTGAGAGCTTGTGCTCTAACATATAAAGGCTCGTGGGATCAGAATTTGCCCTATGCAGAGTTTTCCTATAACAACAGCTATCAAGCCAGTCTGAAGATGGCGCCTTTTGAAGCTTTGTATGGAAGAAAGTGCCGAACACCCCTATATTGGAAGGAGACCGAAGGAGGACAAATCATCGGACCCGATGTTCTGAAAGAAGCCGAAGAGCAAGTTAGACAGATTCGTACAAATCACAAATTTCGATCCAGACAGAAAAGTTATGCGGACAATCGTCGAAGGGAATTAAGCTTTGTACCGGGAGACCATGTGTATTTGAAGGTATCCCCGATGAAAGGAATGAAACGATTCCGCGTCAGTGGAAAATTATCACCCCGCTATATCGGACCATTCAAGGTGATTGCCCGAAAAGGCGAAGTTGCTTATAAATTGGAATTACCGCCACAGTTGTCAGGGGTGCATGATGTCTTTCATGTGTCTCAATTGAAGAAGTGTCTCCGAGTGCCGGAACATCAATTGCCGTTGGAAGACGTGGAACTCAAAGAAGACTTGTCTTACCCGGAGTATCCCATCAAGATTTTGGATGAAGCCGAGCGTCGGACGTGCAGCCGAGTAATCAAGTTCTGCAAGGTTCAGTGGAGCAACCATTCGGAAAAGGAAGCTACTTGGGAGCGTGAAGAAGATCTTCGAGCAGAGTTCCCAGACCTCTTTCTTTCTCCGTCTGAATCTTGGGGACGAGATTCTCTCTAAGGGGGGTAGGTTTGTAACATCCTCGTTTTTGTCTTTCTGGAGAAAAACCTAATTAAAATAAAGTAAATTCAAAAGTTGGAGTTTCTTTGGTGTTTATATTAACCTGGCATCCTTTCCCCTTCGAAATCGGGAATTAATTCCCTCGGCGAAATCGATTTTCGATCTGGCCAGTGCAGAAAAATTCACCCGAGTCCAAAAATGCTCCAAAAATCTCCAAACCACTTCTAAATTGTTCCAAATATTCCGAAATGATTTTAGGAATCATTCCCCGGATTTTTGGACCTCCGTTCCTATTTTATCTCGCGCGGCTTTTGTTTAATGCCTGCGATCCGCGCCCGATTATTCAATTCCACAAAAATCATCCAAATTCAACCAAACCACTTCCATTGGGTCCCAAATAATCCAAAATGGCTCTAGGAATTTTTCCGGAATTTTTAGGCCATTTTTCCTAATTTTTCTCTAGGGCGAATCATTTGCGTAAAAGGGAGCCAATAGGAAAGTGACACGTGGCAGTCACTATTCATCATCCTCAACCTCTAGCCATGGCATGAACCTTGGAGCTCCAAGTCAACGAAAATGGAGATGCTCTCTTTAATCACTCATAACTCCCTCCACGCAACTCCAAATCAATCACCGCCGGATCCGTTGGGATCACAACGGACTCCTCTTCCTATCCATGGAGTTGTTGCACCCGAAATCGCGTTGGTTTTTGAGCGGTTGCAAGAAACCCGAAATCCACTCTTTTGGAGATTGCGCGGCCGTTCCTAGTCCGTTCCGCGTGATTCCACCTCTCATCTCTCCGTATAAGAGTCCTCTTTCCGTTGGTGTAACCCTTCTTTAGTCTCTCAAACCCAATCGGCCGCAAGATCAAGAAAACCGACGAACTCTCGTGTTCTTCGCGTTCTTCGTGTTCTTGCTCATATCTCCCTCCTCGGTGGTTCAATTTCTATTCCGGTTCTTTTGTTGACTCCGTGAGGAAGTCTAGATTCTAATCCTTCCATTGATTTTAGGTTTCATCGATCGTGGGCGACGAATTTCGCGTTTTGCTCGTTTCGGTCGAACCGCCGTTCGTCGTCGATTTCTTCAATTCCGGTGAGTTTTAATTCAATTCGTGGCTTCCCTAGGCTCCTAAGGATGTTGTCTAGAGATCCTAGCTTTTTGTTTGGATTGATTCCATGCAAAAATGAGATCAAAATCGGGTTTTTTTGGGAGTGTGCTTGTTCTCTGTTTTGTTTGGGCCTTCTCTGTGCTTGGGCTAGCCTCGCCGCCCGCCTTCTCGCCGCCTTTCGGCCCATGCCGCCTTGTATGCCGCCTTGCCATGCGCCGCCCGCCGCCCGCCATGCCATGCCGCCATGTGCATGCCTCAATGTACGCCAGCCGCATGCCGCCGCCCACGCCGGCCCGTGCCGCCGCCACGGCGACCCCTCGCCGCCGCCGGTGACCCCCTCACCGCCGGCCACCTCCCCGTCCCCCTCTCTCTCCCTTCCTTTTTCTCTATATCTCTCTCTCCTCCATGGATGGCATGAAAGCTTCCAGAGGAAGCTTCCTCTCTTTCCTCTCTCTCTATGACGTGGGGCCCCACTGTCATACACTCCAAAGCCAAGTCAAACCAGTCAACGTCCGGTCAAAGCGCAGTCAAACGTTGACTCGGTCAAACGGAATATTAGGGAATATTCGGTTTTGATTTATTCGAAATTCAAACTTCTAAGCTCATAACTTTCTCGTCCGAACTCCGTTTGACCTCATTCAAATTTCTAAATTCATCTAAAATCAAGACCTTTCTGCCAGTACTAATTTTATAATTTTTGGATTTTATTTATTTTCCGTTATTTATTTGTTGCCTCGTTTTGCGTGTAGTCGACGATCCCGCCATGATCACGATTTCGCTGGCCGAGCCTTCCGAGTTCGACACCGCCACAAGAATCAAGGCAAGTCTCCTTGATGCACTTTGCTCCTATGTTTGCGAAAGGATTTAAAATTGTTTATAAAGTTGCATGGCTATGTTTAATTAAATATGTCAAATATAAGAGCTAGTTATTCAACTTGTTAATTCCTCCATGACATTGTTAATCATATCCATTGTAACCCTAGAACCTTGTTTATACCATGCCTATGTTTATATGGTACCCGTTGCTATGTAGTACGGTAGAATTGCTTAGGACCTTTTCCGATAAAACAACCCATGGGTGGGATTATTCAAAAAGGATGTTATTAAATGTGATTTGAAAGTTATTATTATGATTTTGGTCCTGTTTTCTAAAATAAAAGAAAAGTAAAATGATTTCGACTTGGGCGGCCTGGAATGTCGGGTGGAAGCGGATCAAGTCTTGATCCTGTTGTGCAAAGTACCGCCCCAAGTCATTTAAGGACCGACGCTTATGATTGCCATTTTAAGCATAACCGTACTACCACATGTCTATAATGGTACGACCTGGCTCACTAATTTGTAGAAGCCTAGTTTAGACTCGCCACTCGGTTGTTGTGTGAGAGCCGGACGGAGGCATTGTTGTGGTTGTTGTTTTGCTCACACGGCGCAAGAGGGGGCTTCTGTACTGGGTGGAGAGAACCCTAACAGCGGTGAAACCTCGTGAGTGGGTCTAGCTAGGTAGATACATTGTAACGGCCTTGTCAAGATATCCTGTAAGCACACCTAAGGAAGTGTGTTAATTGCATGGCAACAAGGGTCTATCTTGTCTTGTGGGTAAAGTTGTACACCTCTGCAGAGTATAAACTATTCGAATAGCCGTGCCTACGGTCAAAGGCAAAGCAAGAAATTCTTTCATATTGGTAGACTTTGATTTTGTTTTTAAAACCGAAAAGTGTTTTGTTTTGGGGTTCGGGAGTAGTTAGAACTCTCGAATGTTGTTTGGCGGAAAGAGCCAACCAGGTGGATAGAACCTGTTTACCTTTGACGGATGGAGTCACATGATTAACCTTGTTCCTTTAAACTGTTGGCGGATAGAGCCTTTATGTTAGTGATGGTGGATAGAACCTCACTACAATAATAAATAATTCATTTATTAAAAAGAATTGTAAAAGATGCTTTGTGAAATTTATTACTTAAGTATGATTTAATCAAATGTGGCTTTATGCAAATAAACCCTATTAAGCTTCCTTTGGAAAGCCCCTCATGATCATAATTTCCCGACTTGCTGAGTACTTTTGTACTCACGTGCTACACCAACATTGTAATCATCAGAAATTTATCAAGATGCTGAGGAAGAAGAGGAGTTCTTCGAGGAGGATTGCCAGGAGGACTAGTTGCGTTCCTAGTCGTCGCCTGTGGCGTTGTGGCGTTCGCTCGTTGCTTTCTTTTTGCTTCCGCTGTTTTGAGTGTCCGGTCGTTGGACCGAGTATTGTAATAAGTGGCCATGTGGCCCATACTTGAATATTTACATTACAAGTTTCGTTATGTTCGGCAATGATGTATCATCGCGGATCGTGTGTACTAGCTGCGATCCGACTAGTACGGAAATACACAGGAGATTCTGGATAGCTGATCCGGGGTCTCACATAGATGCTCCGTTTGTTTCATTATAGGTCGTCATTTCTCCCTTATGTATCCTTCGGCATCTACCGACCAGTCCCCCTTCGACATCGCCCGCTCCAGGCGTCTATTGGGGTGCCCGTCATCAGCCTCGCCGCCGGGGGGTTGAACTTTGACATGTCGGCAGCGATCATCGAGGTGAGCATCGCCCTTGGTTATTCTTATCCCAATGCTCAGTGCAGCCCAATCGAAATCTATCAGTTGAAGCAATTGAACAACTTGATAAATTAAATCTTTACCAAAAGCATATCTATGATGCTATTCTCAACTCAGTACATAAACATTTTTGTGTATAGACATGGTGCAACCAGAAAAATATTTCTATTGAATGCGTTGCTTAACAATGTAAGGGCCCAAATAAAAATAGCTCTAGCTATCACCTCTTTTGGAATAACGGTGCTACTACTACCAGGTGGCTTAACACCTCATTCTCGCTTGAGAATACATCTCAATATAGAAGAGCATTCAGTTTGTGCTGTTAAGAAAAATAAAGCAGTATCAATTCCCAGTTTGAGTTTCATATGCAATGGCAATAAACAACAAATAAAGGCAGGTTTGCTTCATATGCAATGACAACAAACAATAAATCAATAACAAGCTCGAGTTTCATATGCAATGACAACAAACCCAAACGGATAGGATCGATTGTTGACCTTCACTAGCGAAGGAGCAAGCAAGCCATAGATTTCTCCCATATCTTCTTCCTGTTGCGCCCCCTACGCATCCACGCAGGTAGGAGCTTCTTCAATTTGGTTATACTGCTTGATGGATAAGGGTCCTTATATTCCTAACATTGCATATGTTTCCTATTTCTTTGATGCGTTGTTCCAGCCATGACAACATCCTACTTAGGATTCACACAACATATTTTCCCTCAAAAATAAGGTTCAGTTCAGTTTTAAGATCAAAGTTGGATGTGAACCATATTAAATTATTTATTGATCAATTTTTACAACCCCTGCTACTACAAAACAATTGCCTGAGGGCTATCTCAAGAAAGTAAAGCAAGTTCATCAAGATAGGAGTTATGGCTCCAGAGGCTATGTTCTGGTGTTTCTGCTCCGTTCTCACAAAACTGCAGTTTCAATAATGATGCTATACAAGTTTGCATATGAGGTAACACAACTAAGTGATGCTTATTTTATCACTTCTTTGTTGCACTGTACCTTTATAATCTAATTTGGACTATATTAGTGAAGTTGATATCAATTTGCCTTTATTTTCTGTTGAATGATTCATGACATTTGTTTTCTTTCATAATTGCCATTGAACTTTTAGAAACCTTTTGCTCCTAAGAGATACTATTCCATTGACCATGTTTTCCACAATGAAGCTGTGGACCAAACTCATCTTGCGGACTTCCATACGATAGAAGGTAACTATTTCCCTGTTCCTTGTCTACGGGGTGTTTCATTCATTGATATTTGGCCCATGTTTTGGATGACATACAATATCCTTCTGGCAAAGAGGCTAATTATAATGCTTCTTATTTCAGGTCTTATTTCTGATTATGGTTTCTCTTTTGGTGATATGATTGGTGTATTAGAGGATTTCTTCTCGAATCTAGGTGCCATAACTTAACTTTATCATAATACTTATGAACCTTGCACTTAGTTTCAAAAAAATTGTACTATAATATCATATTTAGTTATTCCGAGAGTTTTTGTGTTGCATGCTCATCCACATGAGATTTAGCTTGCATGATGACTCATTGAAAAGGATACATTCATTACCTGCTTCTGTTCGTGCATGATTAACACTTGCTTTGCCTTTCTGTGGATGCCTTATAACAATACCATAAAAGAGAATATTCTTGTGGGCTCCTATGTAAACTATGTGCTACCTTAGAGAAAGACGTCTTTATATATGATTATGTAAAAACTATGATAGCACAATATGATAATATTGTTTTCTACTATGTAGTTAAGCAATCGCCATCCAATATGGTACGACTGAAGAGGACACCCGTCCTACTACAAGACTAACGTCTGTTACTTCTCAAAGATAGCTGCACATCATCCCCTCCTTTTGTTGTATTTTGTGCATTTTCCCCCCTCTGCATTTTGTTGTGGTTTGTTTTTGCAGTGCCCACCCGAAACCTAGTTTTGCCTCCACGCTGAATCTTACGGCTCTTGTTCATCAGGTGAGCAGCAAGAACCTCATGGATGATGACAACACTAAAGATGCTATTCCCAGCTTCCATTTTTCTTATTTCCATTACTGTTTGTGCCCATTTTACCAGTTTCTTCCAATTACTCCGCTATGAAATTCCATGATGGACTACCAGCTAATTTGCCTATGCACAATTTTCCATTTTGGTGATTTCAGATTTTAGGCACGCACTATTCGTCCTGCAATCACTTTTAGTAGTTCAAGCTGCTCTTACTTAATGATGTCTTACATTCCTTAATGTGTTATTTAAGGAGACCCATTGATATTTACACACCATTTCTTTTAGTCATTTTATTTAATGTGTGCGTCGTTGAAATATGTTTATATTGGTGCTTTTGTTTTGTTCATCATGTTTACATTATGAGAATCTGGAATATAGAAATGCAAGTTCAAAGATAAATATGCTTTGTGCGGTTAAATACTGAGGATGAATATCATATGATGCTTATTTTTCTTCCCCCTTCGCTTGGCAATTCCTTTTCTTACAGACCCATGGATGAGACCACTTTTACATCTAATGACAGGCCAAAGGGTCTTGCCTAAGTAAGTTTTATACTTTTCCTTATTCCAACTTATGTAAGAGTAAAACAAGGTTTTCTTTTGTGACATGAGGATTAATTACGATGCGAATATGTATAATTAATACCAAAGGCAAATTTAGTATACTAAATAAGAAAACAAGCAGCTATAAAATGGCTAGAAATAAATCCTTCTGTGTCGCGCTATTTGCCATTTCATTTGTTCACCATATTACATGATTTTTTAGCAGCTTTCTGATACTATTGGTTTGTCTTCACGTCTAGGCAAGCTCAATCTCCATATGAACAAAGTACATGCACTTTTTCATTGTGCTCGGTTGGAATCACAATGTAACCTTCTCTCAATTTCTCTACCAAGAAAACATACAGTTTGAAACTATTTATCACTTAGATGCTTATGCTGCTACATGTAAAAACATATAAATTTTCATGCCCAAACTATTGTAGTCTTTATACATGCTTTTACCATTCTTAGATGAATCACTAAGAGTTCAACAGAGTTGCCGTGCTGCGAACATTGCCCTACTTATGTCTCGCTTATAGATTTATTAACGAGGCCAATGTCAAACTCTCTTAGTATGGCTTCTAGGATTGAAGTGAGGGAATTCTATAAGTATCTTTGTACAACACAATATCAGTAAAATGCAATTGTGTAAATGTTCAAAGAGACTTCAAATCAACATTGAACCAGTATATTTTGTCTGTGCTACATAATAAAAAGCTTATGACTACTTGCCATGTTTAGAGCCCTGCCTGTTCATGAAGTGGTCAATAAAAATTGAATACATTACATTAGCTGTTACCTTCAAAAGACGTGTTTAAATACCTGATAAAGGTTCTCAATAAAAATTTGTTCACATCTACTTAGCATGTTATTGGATTGAATATACATGTTTTGGCGAAGAAAAAACATTTTTAATAAATTTTGGAATGATAAAGCCTAAAATCTTTATTGTTCCCTTCTTGCGATACACAACTATTTTGTGCAAAGTTGAAAAGAAAGCAAGGAAATCTCCATATTGTCCGGCTCATTTAACTTGATAACAATTCACGCCCTTCGTTGAATTCATTAAGGCTTAGTCTATTTCTCATGAAATTTTTTGAGATACATTATCATTAATATATTACTATTATAGTTTATTATCTCATTTCATACTTACTATATTATTTGTAGAAGTATGCCGCACATTTCTAATATTTATTCGTAGACTACCTCCAACGGAATCCCGTCCCGGCTATTTTCCCCTCGCGATGGGAACAGAGGGCGGAAGGGAGCGAGGGCGAGGCTCCAGCGGCATCTCCTCCCGGGTGCTGCGTGGACGGGATAAGAGAGAGAATCCCGATCGATGGAGATTCTCTCTCCTTTCCCGTCCGCTCGACGAGCTGGTGGCGGAAGCTGCGCGCGCTGGGGCGGAAGGGAGGACGGAGCGGCGCCGAACCGGGCGCGACCAGCCGTACACGACGTCGAGGGTCGGCGGAAGGCGAAGAAGGCAGCGGCAGTGTGTGCTGAAGAGGGACGAGTGGCGCGTCTTCACCGGCGTGCAGGGAGTCGACAACCGCGTGGACCAGAGGTAAATTTTCCCCCAAATGGTCCCCCGAAATTTCCCCTAATTTATGGACGAATTTGTTGATGATGGTGCGATGGCCACCTAATTTTGGAGTGGATGGTGTAGATTTGGTGGTTTAGGGTTTACCCGAATTTCCCCCTATTTTCTTTCCGGTTTGTTGTCGATTTGCTGCGTTTGGGAATGATCAGTGCTCCGATATGTGCATCGTGCTCCATGTATGGTCCAATGTCTGAACGATTTCCATACTCCTCTCCTTGAAATGGTAGCTATGTATGTGTGCTTCCCTACATTTGCTAGATCTGTGCTTTTGTGTATGCTGCATAGCTACTCCCTACCTGCTTGGATCACCATCACCGACTATGTTACTTTTGTTTGGTTTTGTGGGTCTGTGGCTAAGAAAGTATACACCAATATCTCTTATTCATATATAGAACTGAACTAAAAACAAATGTCAGTGATTTTGTACAAGAAGTAAGGTTGTAGAATTACTGCCAAAGATTCATAGTGCTGCTGCAACAGCAAGAAGATATTTACATAATCTTAACCCTTGTTGCAGTTAGTAAAATGGTTTGTAAGTCAACCACGTAGGGTACTTGCATTCATCATTTTTGTTTTCAGATAAAATGGTTTGTAAGTGAACCAAAAATCAAATTGTTTGTAAGTGGGTATTTAACCCTTGTTGCAGTTAGTAAAAGACAGGAAAATATATGCTAACTTTGCAGATGTTTCCTCCTGTTCTCCGAACTTTGATGATATATGTATTGAATATTAACTCAGTAGTTGACAGAAATGTGTTAACTGCATATGTTGTTCTGAATCCCATAGATTGATCTGTGAACTATTGATTATGGCTGAAACAACGACAGTTTACCTTTCTCCTGTAATGATTAGTAGAGCGATATATGGATGAATGTTTATAACAACTTGGTAGCTCCTTTATTGATTAATGTGTGGATTTCCTAGCTCCTGATTCGATAAATCTGGGAACTTGCTTGCTTGGGCTCTGTGGAGGTTTCCTCCCTGCAATTTTGTAGGCATGATGAGATCAATAGTTATTCTAGGTTTCCTCCCTACAACTGGATCAACTACTTCATATTGTAGGTTTCCTCCCTGCAACTGGATCAATAGTTACGGCCGAACTTTGTGGAGGTTTCCTCCCTGCAACTTGGTATTCTAGGTTTCGATGAGATCATGATGCATACTTCGTATTGTAGGTTATGAGTATGGAATTGGTAACTCGGTATTGTAGGTTATCAGTGTGAAATATGCTAGGAGTTGGCCTTATGGCTTTTCTTGAGATCCTGATTCGAACTTCAATGATGAACCAACTACTTGCAGACTCTATATCTGTGTTGCTCTACTCATATTGCTGCTGAGATATAGTTTTGCTCGCATTTCTTTAACACAATCCGGGAAACTAAAAAGCATATAGCCAAAATGACCATGTGTTACAACAGTTCGAGGAAGGAAATCCAAATGAGGCCTTAATTAGTTCTAGCAATTAAGTGGCTTTTCTTCTCTACTCATGTAGCTAGTCATATAGCTACCAAGTAATTGCAAAGACATATACTGCTGGGTATGTAGTATGTAATAGAATTAGTTAAGCTTGGTAAACATAGCTACTGACGAACCATGTCTAATTATTTGTGTAGATGGATCAACAGATGCTCCAAGTATGAAAGAAAATATTGAGGTGCAGCTGGAAGCTCTTAGGAAGATAGTAAATGATAATTTCAGCCCGGCACAGTGTTGCCATTCTATCGACCTCAACTATGCCCTCCTCGCTGTGGATGCCATCGCTTGTACCTTGGACGAGTTGAGCTTGAAAGTTGCAGATGTTGTGGCAGCAGTAGAGGATGGAGGCCATCATGGTGAGGATGATCCTTCAGAAGACGTCGACCGTGGCGACGTTGTCCCTGCTGACTCGGAGGAACCACCGGTGCCTTACCAGACCGGGTGTGATGGGTCTAGCTCGGACGGATCTGACTCGGATGGATGGGAGTCCCACCGCTCGTGCCATCTGAACCGCTAATGCGTGTCGTAGATGTTATCTGTGGTGGTGTGTGTGTAGAACTATGCTGGAATGTGACAACTTGCCATGCCTAATGCTCTGTCTTCTGTGTATGAATTTCTACTGTTATGGTGGATTGTGTCTACTACTCATGTCTAATTATTTCTGTGGTGTGTTCTAATATATAATGTGACAACTTGCCATGTGGGATTATTTGTGTTTGTGTGTACTACTATATTATGTTATGGTGGAATGTGACAACTTGCCATATGGGACAACTATCTATTGTTAAGTTTGTGTACTAAACTTTTTTGTCATGGAATTTGTAAGCAGGGATATCATGGATCCATTTTCTACAGAGTATGCTCAATGAGGGCGTTGATAACATGAACTGCATTGACATTGGAGGCGAGCAAAGCCAACCATTGCCGGTCAATTCATTCACAGCGGGTTGGTCTGACTCTCATGTGGCAGACAGTAGTTCAGCAAAGGGTAAGAAGAAGAAGGGCGCACCGAAGACTATGAGGAAAACATGGAAGGCAGGGGAGGAAGAGTTGCTAATGTAGGCATGGTTGAATGTGAGCCAAGACTCAATCGTTGGCACCGATCAGTCAGCCGAGACCTAATGGGGCAACATTGTGAAATACTGTGAGGAAAATGCCACTGCGAACTGGACTATGAGGTCTGAGAAGGCTTTAATCAATCACTGGCAAACCATTAGTGCAGATTCGAGCAAATTTGCAGCTTACATGGCGAAGGTCGAAGATATTCACCCTAGCGGCACTACGCTCGAAAATAGGGTAAATGAGATAATTCAATTGCCATTTCATATATCTAATTTAGGTCAACTTTGTCATGTCCACTTATGCATTTCCTTATTTTCCCATTGCAAGATTGCCATGGCGATGAAGATGTTCAAGGATATCGAGGGAAGATCATTTGGTTTTCTCCATCTTTGGTCCACTCTCAGTCAGCACCCGAAGTGGTGAGCCCATATAGATGCAAAGCGACAAAAGTCTGACTATGCATCGTCGGCACGGTCTAGTGCCGTCGGAGTGGCATCGCCAGGTATTCCGGACGATGTGATGTCCGCTGGCTCTGGTGAGTTACCTAGGCCAATTGGTCATGATGCCGCACGGAAGGGTCGGACACGGCGTGCTGGCAGCACATCTTCAGGCAGCATGGTCGGCGGCACGTACAAGGATGAGTTAACAGAGCTTAACAAACACAAGGCAGAATTGGTAGAATTGTAGCGTGAGGAGGTTTCCATCATGAGGTGCAATGAGGAACATCTGCGTGAGGAGGTGTCCATCAAGAGGCACGCTGAGGAGGACAAGATCATGGCGATGGATATCAGTACCATGGACGAAGCTTCTCGTGACTACTTCTCGCGTCGCAAGGCGGAGATTATTGCCAGGAGGTACGGGCCATGATAGTTGCATAACAATTGCTAAGGTGTATGTTTTCCTTGCTACGTGTATGTTTCCCTAGCTACATGCATGTTTTCCTTGCTACGTGTATGTTTTCGTTCCTATGTGTGCCACGCTCTATGTTTACTATGCAATGTGTGCCACCTTGTATGTTTTCCTACTTATGTGTGCCTGCTGCATGTTTTCCCACGTATGTGTTGCTTAAAAAATATTCGGTGCTAGTAGAAATTGGATGACTTATTTGCAATGACAACTTATAGCTTCACAAGTACAACATAATATTCGGTGCTAGTAGAAATTGGAGTTATAGCTTCACAAGTACAGCATAACATTCGGTGCTACTAGAAATTGGATGACTTGTTTGCAATGACAACTTATAGCTTCACAAATACAACATAAAGATAATGTAAACTAGCTCCCTCCACGAATGGACCAAAGGTGCTCGACAAGGTCGTCCATAAGCATGCGATGTTTATTCCTACCACGGATCTCTTGTGTTGCCTGGATGAAATGAAGGACAGACCTGCACGGCGGTCGTGAGATTGGGACGGGGTCATCCATGAAGTCATATATTAATTCCTGGGTGGGACCTTCCCTTTCATCCTCAATTATCATGTTATGCATGATGATACATGCGGTCATGATGTCGTGTAAGGCGGATTGGTCCCATGATCTTGCGAGCCCGCTAACAATAGCAAAGAGAGATTGCAGTACACCGAAAGCTCGCTCCACGTCCTTCCGCACTGCAGCCTGCACACTGCCGAAATGGACACGCTTGTTCCCTCGAGCCGCCTGAACTGGTTTCACAAATGTGGCCCACTCGGGGTAAATACCGTCCGCCAGATAATACCCCATTGTGTACGTGTTGCTGTTGATGGTGAAGTTCACCGGGGGGCTAGTACCATCAGTTAACCTGGAAAGCACGTTAGATCTATGGAGCACATTAATGTTGTTAAGGCTACCTGGCATACCGAAGAAGGCGTGCCAGATCCAAAGCTCGTATGAGGCCACAGCCTCCAAAACTAATGTTGGCTTGCGAGTATGCCCTGTAAATTGACCCTACCATGCCTTCGGGCAATTCTTCCAATTCCAATGCATGCAGTCAATGCTTCCTAGCATCTCAGGAAATCCTCAGGCCGCCCCAACAGCAAGCAGACGGTCCGTGTCAACCTGCGTAGGGGTTCGGAGGTACTCATCCTTGAATACCTCCACTACGGCCCGAACAAACTTCTTTAGGGCTTCAATAGCAGTGCTACCGCCAATACGAACATACTCGTCAGTGGCATCGCCAAAGATACCCTATGCAAGTTGACGGATAGCAGCGGTCATCTTCTGAAGAGAAGACAAGCCACTACTAGAAATCTAATTTTTACCGAGTGTGAAATGAAATGGCCTACAGGCCATCGGGGAAAACTAAAGTGGCCGATGGTGCATCTTTTTTTCCGATGGTAGAACAAAAATGGACGGTTATTAGAAGATTTATCGATGGGGCTTACCACAAACCGACGGTTGGTGGAAAACCCTCAATCATAGTATGAAATCACCGAGAGGGTACAACAATTACTGTGAGTGCAATGCTAATTGTCGGCCATTACAAACAATCACCGAGTGGAAATACATTTAGTGTGTGTATATAGGTAACACTCGGTTATTGCAATGATTTGCCGACGGGGTACAAACTTTTAGCGACGGTACAAATCAAACACTGGGCTATTGCAAAATTCATACGAGGCTGGATGAAGGTGATGTATATATGAAAAATGTAGCTCTCATTGAAATCTACAACTTTGTAGTTGACAACTTTTCCATTGAAAGTCATATATTTGACTAAATAATTGATAAAGCATCATGGGAACAAGAGTTAAAAGAAGTACCTGTCAAGTCCCCAAGTTCGAAAAGTGCTGGGACATCCGGAGTATCCGGATCTACATCCGGAGTGTCCGGATCCAACCCGGAATGTCCGAATAAAATGTCCGGAGTATCCGGATTGGGCTGACCGAGCGCCCCAACCCGGAGTGTCCGGATCAATGTCCGAGTGTCCGGGTTGATCAGATCAAGACCCCAACCCGAGTCTCCGGGTTGAGCGTCCGGAGAGTCCGGATGGTGCGGGATTTTGTATAAAAGTCCCGTTTCTTGATTTCCCCACCTCATTTCTTCTCCCCACTTGGTTCCCCACCCGTGTGAGCTCGTTCCTCCACCCTAGCTCCTCTCCCGGCGAGCTTCCACCGGCCGGTGACCCTCCCGTGGCTCCTCCCGCGGCTCCTCCATCCCCTGAACTCCTCCTCAAGCCGGCATCCTCCATCCTCCACCCGGCATTGCTTCTCCTCCATCTTCCTTGGAGGTAGGTCTCTCTCTTGGGAGTAGATTCGTGGGATTCTTGGGTTCTAGGGTCATCAATGGTGGGAGTTAGAGCTTAGGTTTAGATTTGAAGTTTGAGTTGAATCTTGAGCTCTAGGGTTTTGGGTGTAGTGATCCTAGGGTTAGTGTGGGGCTTGGATTGATGAATGTGGGTGCTAGTGTGGTTGATCGGGTAGTAGTAGCGCCGATCCAAGGGTCGTTTGGAGTTGGTTAGTGGTTTCATGGGCTAGTGTCGTTCCTCGTGGAGTTGGGTTAGCTATAAGCTTCTTCGGCCTTGCCACGTGTAGGAAAGTCATAGATCGGGTCCCCGTGATGCCGTTGGACTTGGCGGCACCTCGATCCGTCGAGTTATTGGGTGAAACTCGCCAGGTCGGAGTGTCCGACACCCGTCGAGTGTCCGCTCTGCCGAGTATCCGGACCGAATGGGCGGAGAGTCCGGATTGTCCGAGAGTCCGGATCAAATACCCTGATCGTCCGTTAGGGCCGGGTTCTGTCGATTGAGTCGAGTTGTCCGGTTCGCGTTATTTCTTCGGGTTTTTCGGTTGTACTTCATTCATATGCATTGCATGCATTTTTATTATGCATTGTACTCGTGTAGAGAATCGATCCCGCGCTGATCGACGTGGCCGTGGTTGAGGGAGTTGCCGAGGGACAAATCGCTGTCGATCCACCAGCAGAAGAACAAGGCAAGCACCTAAGCATATTTACCCCATTATATGATTTTATCTTAGAGAATTAAATTGCTTATTTAGTCGATTAAGTATGCATTAGGAGTTGAATGGTGGGAACAGGGTTAGAACCTAATTGCTGCACATACACTCCTTGAATTTGTGGAACACTCCCTTCGGAACCAAAATATGGGTAATTGTAACGAGTCTACGCTTAGTTTTGCTTAGATGTTGGGTTGGGCCAAGTGGGGGATGGTTCTCCCGCTTGTGATTATTAACAATTGTTTCACTTCACACATGATGGATTGGAATGGGTATGTTTATGAGTTGTAATTGATAAAGTGTGGACCGGGCGGGGAGTTGGTTCATTGAGTATGGAGACTCAAATGTGTAGCCCCGTCTGAGTCGATTAAGGACCGATTCGATGGTTGCCCTTTGATCGAGCACACCCCGGTTGGTCGCATGCCCGATTATGGTACGGTAAGCCACTCTTTCTCTCATACGGAATCGATGGACCGTAACTTCCTGTGGTTGGACGTGGTTGAGGGCGAGGCTTAGGCCGACTCTCGAGCGCCAAGCCGGGCTTGGGGCTGCTCGAGGGGGTGCTAGGTTTTCGGGCCACAGGAGGACGCTTCAGCGATTGGGTATGATTGGGAGGGGGTTGACACTAGGCCCTTGTGGTAAGTGTCGTGCGATCAATGCTTCCCTGCAGGGTTAAATTAAGCGATTCGAATTGCCGCGCTCTCGGATATGAGCAAGCTCTTTCATCGCACAGTCACGTAGTAAGAACTTGAACCGAGGTTCGCCGTCGAGCTTGAGCCCACATAAATTGGTGTTGAGATTAATTGTTGTGAATTAATGATTGCAACTTCATTTTTTAGAAGTAGGCGCCATACATAACCGCTAAATTGTGAATTGAGTAGTTAGGTAATTAATATAACAAATGTTAAGCTTTCTGCACTTTTACCTTCAGCCTGGTCTTTTGCTACATCCAAATGCATGTCCTTTGGAGTCGGTCATATATGGACCACGGGTAAGACTTGCGAGTACCTTCCGTGACTCGGGCTTCGCTTTGTGGTTTTGCAGAGAGGATCCAGAGGGTGTGAGTTACGCCCCTCGCCTATCGGTGACCCGGGGCACCGAGTAGAGGCCCGTTGCGTGTGTGCGCCGGAGGTGTTCAGGGCATGACACTTCCGGTGTTTTACTTTTGTTGTATAGGATAGTCGGCTTTACTTTTGTAAACTGTTGCTCTTTTATTTACGTATTGGAGCCTCGGCTCTTCGCTTCTGTTTGTTTGGTCGCCTTTGGGCTTCCGTGTGCCGTGTGTGTTTTGTTGTTTCCGCGTTTCGTGCGTCTCTGGTAGTGAGTTTGGGCCCGATGCCCCTTTGTGGGAAGCTGTTGTGATATAACTTGGGAACAGGTATGTGGGGATCTGGGCGAGTTTCGGATCGCATCTGGGGGAATACCGGGGTTGTTGTCGAGTCGTTGGACGTTCGTAGGGTGGTCTCCATTGGGCTTGGGTAATAGCATCAGGATCACCTCCGGTGATTTGTTGCTAGGACCCAAATCCGACGGGAGCCACCGTGCATCCAACAACTCGAGGACGATCTGGGCGGCTCCTCTCACGGGTTGGTATCAGAGCAAGGCGCACAAAGACGGACCCCAACTCGACGACCAGTTAGGAGATTGCTTAGGATTGTCATACTGCATTAGATAGAAAGTCATACTTATCCCGCCTTAGATTGTAGAGGTGAGAGTAAATTGCGTTGGAAGTCGTGGCATGTCATCTCATCTCATGCCGTGCATGTGTCATCTTTGCCTTGCATCGAGGTTGTGTTCGGGTGTGGCAGACTTGTGGGACCCAGTGCCAAGTGCCGCAATGAGTGTGGGAGTTAGTTCGGGTTTTTCTCGCATTTAGGGCTTGTCTTCCCGTGTGGGTCCTAACTTTTGCCGCTCGACTGTTTGATGACAGAATCGCGGACCGCGGGCTTCCACTGGGTGATGGAGGTGCGGGCGGCAATGGCGAGAGGTGCTATTCCGCCTCCTCCCAATGTCTTGGATATTCTGCAGCGGACCGAGCAGCACCAGGAGACGACAAATCGGATCCTAGAAATGCCGGGTCCAGATCGGGTCCAAAGCAGGTGGCCGCGGTGATGGGCGAGGTCGGCCCACCGGCTATCTCGACTTCACGCACACGCAGCCACCGGTCTTCTCACGGCCGCCGATCCGTTGGAGGCCGACGATTGGCTGCGCTCTATAGAGCGTAAGTTTGCTCTTATCGACCGTGGGGAGCTCCGAAGGCCCACTTCGCAAGGCGGCAGCCTCCAGGGCCTGCCGGTGCTTGGTGGGCCAATTTGAGGGTGATGCGACTGCCGGGCACCGATTTACTGGCTGAGTTCCGTGAGGCGTTAGGGCGTACCACATCCCGAAGGGCCTCATGGACATGAAGAAGCGGCGATTTCTCACCCTCCGACGGCTCGGCAAGTCGGTGGTTGACTACTCGCAGGAGTTCAACTACTGGCGCAGACGCCCCGAAGAGGTCGACACCGACCGTAAGAAGCGCGGTTTGTGAGTGGGTGGGCGACAATCAAGATGCAGATAAGTCGTCCGTTTGCGACTTCGCCGACTACAATGACCTGGTGAGCCGCGCGATCACCGTTGAGCTCAAGATGCGGGCTCATCGGGAGGAGAAGAAGAGGAAGCGGCGACGCCAGACTTTCGGGCGGCAGCTCGCAATGCTCGCGATCTCGATCGGCCGAGGCCGCTCGCTTCCAGCGTCGTCTCGGTCGCGGCGCGATGCGTCGGTTTGCTGCCGGCCACGACCACCACTACTACCGCCACCGGCAGCCGTGAGCAAGAATGTTCCGGTCCGGCCTGCTACAATTTGCGGACGTCACGGGCCACTTCATCCGGATCGCCCATTTCCACGCCAGGGCAAGATCGCCGGCTCAACGGCCAGGCGCGACGGCACCACCGCCGCTGTTTCACGCCGAGCCGAGGCACCTTCGCCGACGCCGAGGCGGTTCCCGAGGGCTCCGCCGCGTGCTAGCCGGGTAATGTTCCTTGTTGAGGGGCGTGAGGCTAGAGTGTTGTTTGATTCGAGGGCTTCCCATTCTTTTATCCGCCACGGGTTTTGCGGGCGGCGTCGAGATGAGGGTCGATGGCAGTGTCACCTCTTTTCGATTGAGGCACCGGGTCGAAGATCACGGTTAGGCGTGATGGTTCCAGGCGATAGTTCGCATTCGGGGATTCCGTTCACCGTTAGTTTGCTACTTCTAGATCTTGAGGATAGATGTCATCCTAGGGATGAGTTGGTATCACGACAGGTATTTTAGATTCTTTGTAGTCGCACCTGTCACTCCGAAATCCGAAGGGCGGCCGACTCACCCTACTTCTTAACGAGAACAAGGCCACCTTGTGTTCGCTAAATGGGACAGAAGTTGAAGAGCTGGACTCGATTCCTGTGGTGTCTGAGTTTCCCGATGTGTTCCCAGCGGAACTACCGGGGATGCCACCTAATCGGGATATCGAGTTTGTCGTTGAGCTTCAGCCAGGGACTGCTCCAGTGTCCAAGCGACCGTACCGAATGCCACCCAATGAGCTGGCTGAGCTAAAGACCCAGCTGAAAGGATTGATGGACAAGGGGTTCATCCGACCGAGCTCCTCGCCTTGGGGCTGTTCGGCTCTATTTGTGACCAAGAAGGATGGTTCTCTACGCCTCTGCGTGGATTACCGTCCCTTGAATGCGGTTACTATCAAGAACAAGTACCCTCTGCCCCGGATTGATATCCTGTTCGATCAGCTTGCTGGTGCCCGAGTATTTTCCAAGATTGATCTGCGGCTCGGCTACCATCAGATTAAGATCCGAGCCGAGGACGTCCCGAAGACTGCTTTCTCCACCAGATACGGGCTCTACGAGTATACCGTGATGTCGTTCGGCCTGACGAACGCACCGGCATATTTTATGTATCTGATGAACTCCATATTTATGGAAGAGCTGGATTCTTTTGTCGTCATCTTCATCGATGATATTTTGATATATTCAGCCCGAGGAAGAGCACGCCGGACACCTTCGCATTGTCCTCGGGCGACTCAGGAGCATCGTCAGTATGCGGTTCAGCAAGTGCGAAGTTCGGTGAGGAAGTGTCATTCTTGGGACACGCCCTTTACGAGCGAGGCGTGGCGCTTAACCCGAGCAAGGTACAGGATGTACTCAAATGGGAGCAGCCAAAGATCATCACGGACATCCGCAGCTTTTCTTGGATCAAGCTGGTATTATCGCCGTTTCATCCAAGACTTCTCAAGGATTGGCGGCCGATGATCGAGCCGCTTAAGAAGGGAGTTGAGTTCGGATGGTCGGGCCGTGGAGCGCCTTTCAGACATCAAGCAACGTCGACTACAGCCTCGCCCTCACTCACCGGATATCCACAGGCCTTTTGATGTGTATTGCGATGCGTCGGGCATTGGGCTTGGTTGTGTGCTTATGCAAGAAGGCCGAGTCGTTGCTCACGCATCTCGGCGATTGAAGCATCATGAGGAGCACTACCCCACCCACGATTTGGAGCTTGCGGCGATGGTGCATGCCTTGAAGATCTGGCGCCACTATCTCTTGGGGAACCAAAGGCAATATCTATATCGACCATAAAAGTCTCAAGTACATCTTCACCCAAGCAGATCTGAACATGAGGCGGCGGAGATGGCTTGAGCTGATCAAAGATTACGATGCTGGAGGTGCATTACCACCGGGAAGGCGAATGTGGTAGCCGACGCGTTGAGTCGCAAAGCTCAATGCAACCGCCTTACTCTCAGCCCCGAGTGCTTCCCTCTGTGCCGAATTCCAGAGACTCGGCTTGGAGATGGGCGAGCAGGGATTCATAGCTAATCTCGAGTTGAGATCTACATTGCTCGATCAGATTCGAGAGGCGCAGACGAAGGATGAAGAAGTTTCCCAAATCCTGATAAAGTGAATATGGGGCAAGCTGCTGAGTTTCGCTTAGATGATCAGGGAACCTTGTGGTTCGGAGACCGCATAGTTGTCCCTGATGACCAGGAGTTGAAGCGAAGGATTCTTGATGAGGCGTATAACTCCTTGCTTACCATTCACCCGGCAGCAACAAGATGTATCAAGACCTGGCGGCGGTTTTGGTGGACTCGTATGAAGCCTTGAAGTCGCCGCTATGTGTCTGAGTGCGACGTCTGCAAGCGGGTGAAGGCCGAACACCTCAAGCCACCGGTACCCTTCAGCCTCTTCCTATTCCGGTTTGGAAGTGGGAGGATGTTGCCATGGATTTCATTACCGGTGCCGACCACTTCCTCGTGCCATGACTCGATTTGGGTAATCGTCGATCGACTAACGAAGTCTGCGCACTTCTTGGCCGTTTGCACCAAGTATCGAGTCAAGAAGTATGCGGACTTATATATCTCCCGGATCGTAAGTCTGCATGGAGTGCCCAAGCGGATAGTTTCGCATGAGGTTCTCGATTCACTTCTCACCTCGAGAAGCCTCGCATGAGGCCTTGGGCACGAAATCGCTTCTGATTCAAGATACCACCCTCGGTGGCGGTCGAGGCCGAGAGGGTAAATCAGATCCTCGAAGATATGTTGAGGGCTTGTGTCTTGTCCTACGGAAAGAAGTGGGAAGAGTGTCTCCCGTACGCCGAGTTTGCGTACAACAACAAATTTACCAAACCAAAGATCAAGATGTCTCCATTCAAGCACTCTATGGTCGTAGCCGTCGGGCACCTTTGAACTGGTCCGAGAGTGGCGAGCGTTCATTCCTCGGCCTGAACTAGTCATGGAAGCGAAGAAAAAGTGAGCACCATTCGGGAGAACCTGAGGGTAGCACAGTCGCGACAGAAGAGCTATGCCGACCGTCGTAGGAGACCCCTCTCCTTCGATATTGGCGACTTCGTCTATCTGAAGGTATCTCCTCTTCGAGGCACTCGTCGGTTTGGAATCAAAGGGAAGCGGCACCTCGATACATCGGACTGCTCCGAGTCCTTGAGAAGCGGGTCGGAGTTGCATATCGCCTAGAGCTTCCTCCGTCGCCGAGATGGTCCACAATGTCTTCCATATCTCCCGATTGAAGAAGTGTCTCCATACTCCTTTCGAGTCACTTGAAGTGGATGACCTCGGGGTTGCGCCTGAACCGGATCTATCCTATCGAGAGCATCCAATTCGGGTTTTGGAAGAAGCGGAACGCAAGACTCGACGAAGAACTCTCAAGTTCTATAAAATTCAGTGGAGTAATCATACTGAGGATGAGGCTACTTGGGAGCCCGAAGATCGTTTAAAGACCGAGTACCCTGAATTCTTCGATGCCATGTAAGTGCGAGCGTACAATTCCCAAGGTTTAGAGCATGTCCGTTAGGGTCCTAACCCGTGTGTGCGTCCGTTCTGAATCTCGGGGCGAGATTCCTTTAAGGGGGGTTTGTCAAGTCCCCAAGTTCGAAAAGTGCTGGGACATCTGGAGTATCCGGATCTACATCCGGAGTGTCCGGATCCAACCCGGAATGTTCGGACAAAACGTCCGGAGTATCCGGATTGGGCTGACCGAGCGCCCCAACCCGGAGTGTCCGGACTGAGTGTCCGGAGTGTCCGGTTGATCAGATCAAGACCCCAACCCGAGTCTCCGGGTTGAGCGTCGGAGAGTCCGGATGGTGCGGGATTTTGTATAAAAGTCCCGTTCTTGATTTCCCACCTCATTTCTTCTCCCCACTTGGTTCCCCACCGTGTGAGCTCGTTCCTCCACCCTAGCTCCTCTCCGTGAGCTTCCACCGGCGGTGACTCCTCCGTGGCTCCTCCCTGGGCTCCTCCATCCCCAGGAACTCCTCCTCAAGCCGGCATCCTCCATCCTCCACCCTAATTGCTTCTCCTCCATCTTCCTTGGAGGTAGGTCTCTCTCTTGGGAGTAGATTCGTGGGATTCTTGGGTTCTAGGGTCATCAATGGTGGGAGTTAGAGCTTAGGTTTAGATTTGAAGTTTCGGAGTTGAATCTTGAGCTCTAGGGTTTTGGGTGTAGTGATCCTAGGGTTAGTGTGGGGCTTGGATTGATGAATGTGGGTGCTAGTGTGGTTGATCGGGTAGTAGTAGCGCCGATCCAAGGGTCGCTTGGAGTTGGCTAGTGGTGTCATGGGCTAGTGTCGTTCCTCGTGGAGTTGGGTTAGCTATAAGCTTCTTCGGCCTTGCCACGTGTAGGAAAGTCATAGATCGGGTCCCCGTGATGCCGTTGGACTTGGCGGCACCTCGATCCGTCGAGTTATTGGGTAAAACTCGCCAGGTCCGGAGTGTCCTGACACACCGTACGGAGTGTACGCTCTGACCGGAGTATCCGGACCGAATGGGCCGGAGAGTCCGGATGGTCCGGAGAGTCCGGATCAAATACCCTGACCGTCCGGTTAGGCCGGGTCTGTCCAGCTTGAGTCGAGTTGTCGGTTGCGTTATTTCTTCGTGGTTTTTCAGTTGTACTTCATTCATATGCCTTGCATGCATTTTTATTATGCATTGTACTCGTGTAGAGAACGATCCCGCGGCGACTGACTTGGCCGTGGTTGAGTGAGTTGCCGAGGGGCAAATCATTGTCGATCCACCAAATAGAAGAACAAGGCAAGCACCTAAGCATATTTACCCCATTATATGATTTTATCTTAGAGAATTAAATTGCTTATTTAGTCGATTAAGTATGCATTAGGAGTTTAATGGTGGGAACAGGGTTAGAACCTAATTGCTGCACATACACTCCTTGAATTTGTGGAACACTCTTCGGAACCAAAATATGGGTAATTGTAACGAGTCTACGCTTAGTTTTGCTTAGATGTTGGGTTGGGCCAAGTGGGGATGGTTCTCCGCTTGTGATTATTAACAATTGTTTCACTTCACACATGATGGATTGGAATGGGTATGTTTATGAGTTGTAATTGATAAAGTGTGGACCGGGCGGGGAGTTGGTTCATTGAGTATGGAGACTCAAATGTGTAGCCCTGCCTGAGTCGATTAAGGACCGATTCGATGGTTGCCCTTTGATCGAGCACACCGGTTGGTCGCATGCCCGATTATGGTACTGGTAAGCCACTCTTTCTCTCATACGGAATCGATGGACCGTAACTTCCTGTGGTTGGACGTGGTTGAGGGCGAGGCTTAGGCCGACTCTCGAGCGCCAAGCCGGGCTTGGGGCTGCTCGAGGGGTGCTAGGTTTTCGGCCACGTGAGGACGCTTCAAATGATTGGGTATGATTGGGAGGGTTGACACTAGGCCCTTGTGGTAAGTGTCGTGCGATCAATGCTTCCCTGCGAGGTTAAATTAAGCGATTCGAATTGCCGCGCTCTGATATGAGCAAGCTCTTTCATCGCACAAATCACGTAGTAAGAACTTGAACCGAGGTTCGGCCGAGCTTGAGCCCACATAAATTGGTGTTGAGATTAATTGTTGTGAATTAATGATTGCAACTTCATTTTTTAGAAGTAGGCTATTACAACCGCTAAATTGTGAATTGAGTAGTTAGGTAATTAATATAACAAATGTTAAGCTTTACGCACTTTTACCTTCACTGGTCTTTTGCTACATCCAAATGCATGTCCTTTGGAGTCGGTCATATATGGACCACGGGTAAGACTTGCAGTACCTTCCGTGACTCGGGCTTCGCTTTGTGGTTTTGGCAGAGAGGATCCAGAGGGTGTGAGTTCTGCCCCTCATCGCCTATCGGTGGCCAAGGCGGCACCGAGTAGAGGCCGCTATGCGTGTGCGCTCGGAGGTGTTCAGGGCATGACACTTCCGGGGTGTTTTACTTTTGTTGTATAGGATAGTCGGCTTTACTTTTGTAAACTGTTGCTCTTTTATTTCTGTATTGGAGCCTGTCGGCTCTTCGCTTCCTGTTTGTTTGGTCGTCCTTTGGGCTTCCGTGTGCCGTGTGTGTTTTGTTGTTTCCGCGTTTCGTACGTCTCTGGTAGTGAGTTTGGGCCCGATGCCCCTTTGTGGGAACTGTTGTGATATAACTTGGGAACCGGTATGTGGGGATCCTGGGCGAGTTTCGGATCGCATACCGGGGGAATACCGGGGTTGTTGTCGAGTCGTTGGACGTTCGTAGGGTGGTCTCCATTGGGCTTGGGTAATAGCATCAGGATCACCTCCGGTGATTTGTTGCTAGGACCCAAATCCGACGGGAGCCACCGTGCATCCAACAACTCGAGGACGATCTGGGCGGCTCCTCTCACAGTACCTTTCTTACTTCTAGCAAGAAGAGAGTTGAGGTGAGTTGGTTAGGAGGGAGAGGTTGTGTTCAGTAGGTTGTGAGTTTGAATCCTAGGCATCACGTATTTCTAATTTGAAAATAAAAAATGTTTAACTTAAGGGATTGTGGTGCAAATAAGTTGTGAGCTTAATCCCTAGATTTGAAAAAAAAATTTACATTTTTTACACAAAAAATCCCACATATAGTCGTGAGAAATTACCGACGGTTAGAAAGAAAAACCTCTCACCCATGTATTTACCGAGTGCTATGGAAACACTCGTTAAACTAATAATCGAGGGTACCGTCGGGAATCACACGAATGGCCGACCATGAGTAGCCGAGGGGAAGTTATCGACGGTTTACGCTCGGTCATATACATGGCCTACGGTATTTTGCAATGGGCGACATATTTTTTCCACTCGGTAAAAGTTGGTAATCTAGTAGTGAGCCCAGCCTTCCGGCAGCATCTCTCATCTGCTCGAACCAATCATCATGGCCCTCACAGCACTTGCAATCCTAATGAAGAGGTTCCTGCTCATCCGGAACCTGGAAGGGCATAGCACATATCAGTGTAATAGGGGGTGTCATGGTTGAAAAGTACCACTTTCACGTACCTATGCCTGAAGAATGCGTGGCCGTACACCGGCGTGTCGAAGAAGTAGTCATTGTATAGCCTAGCGGCACCCTCGAGGTATCCTCGGTGCACCACCGCCCGGCCCCGAACTGAGCCCCCCCACCGTGGGACGCTCTCTTCTGCTGCTACTTCGTCCTCCTCAATGGCAATGCGCGCAAGTAGATCTTCCTCTTCATTCTCCATCAACAGAGCTTGATGAGCCCGACGAGAAAAGCTCGAAGAACCTCGAAACCAACTCATGCTTCTTGCTATGACACATCTGTGACGATTTTTTACAACTGCACCCAACCTCCTTTAAATAGATTGTTGTGTTGATGCTTCCCCTGCACATGCTACTTCCTTCTCCTGTAAGCAACTCCTACCAATAGTATTGCTTCCTTCTCCGGTAAGCAACTCCTACCAATAGTATTGCTTCCTTCTCCGGAAAGGAAGCCATACAAAGTTATCCATTCCTTCTTTGGTAAGTAACACATATAAATTTATCACTTGCTATAACGGTAAGCAACACATGTAAGTCATTTTATTCTATCCTACAAACTACAAATTGATGTACAAGCATTGGCGGTTATAGTATATTGTTATAATATGGATGAAGGGATGGGAAGGAAATAGGGAAGGGATGCTGTTGGAGATGCAGTCTCGGAAGGGAGTGGAATCTGGGAAGGGATTCCCTTCAGGGGATGGGAAGGGAATGGAGCGTGGGAAACTGCTGAAGATAGTCTAGGGGGCGTTTGGTTGCCTGTATGACAGATCCCGGCTCGTATCTGGTGAGCCTGGCTCTGGCTGGCCTGTCTGGGTGCATTCAACGCAGCGTGTTTGGTTGTCTGTACATGTCCAGACTGGTCCGTGAGAGATGTTGTTTGGTTACTTGTATGAATACTTGCGGTATGAGTTAAAAAATTGTTAAATAAATGAAAAATGTATTAATAGACACTAAGTATATGTTAAAATCATTTAATAGACACTAATTACATGTTAATAGACACTAATCATATACTAATCTTAATCACGTAAATTTTTTATTTGAAATATACATAGCATGTGTGGTCTAGTTTCGTTCGCAAAAATATCAGGAACACAAATATGAAATCGGTTCGGTAATTAAATCTTTTAATTGCAAGATATAATCGAAAAACAAACAAAACCAGTGTCTCGATTTGCGTGCTTGAGTAAACGGGCTCGGTAGAGCCTGGCGTGCGATCACTGAGGCGTTCCCGCCGGGCCTGGCTCGCGGCGCTTTAAGGTCCGTGCTAGCCTGTCTCGTGGGATGCAGCGAACCAAACAAACACTACTTTTTGCATACGCAGATGCAGCTGCACCCCCAGGGAAGGCAACCAAACACCCCGACCATCTCCAACCATATTCCCTTCATTTCATTCCCTTCCCTGTTCCCTTCCCCATTCCCATTCCCTTTATTTCCACTCATCTCCAACAGATTCCCTTTAAAGGGAATTGTACAGGGAAAGGAGAGAGAATCCCTTCCTGGAGGGAATGGGAGAGAGAATCCCAGGCTGAAGGGAATGCTGAAGGGAACCCGTTGGAGCGCTGAAGGGAATGAGAATCCCTTCGCGAAGGGAATGAGGGAGGGGACGGGAATGGGTTGGAGATGGTCTAAGACCATCTCCAAGGGCTTCCCGTGCGTCGTCCCGTTCCCTTCCCCATGGGAAAGCGTCCGCGTTCGTGCTTTCCCAGCCACTCCAACGGCGTCCCCTCTGCGCGGGACTCGGCTCGGGATAGGAGAGAGGATCCCTCGGTGGAGGGATCCGCGTCGCTGTCCCCTCCCGCTGTCTCCGTTGCGTTGGCGTCAACGACCTCTCCTTCGCGCGGCGGCTCGGACAGGGTGGAACTCGCGAAGGGCATCCGGCGCGCCGTGGGGAGGCCGTTCGGCTCACCGGCCGGCGAGGAGAAGCAGCAGGGGGAGCTCGCGTGCTTCAGGTACGCCCTACTAGCTCGAAACGTAGCATCGGATTTGGGCAAACCTTGGACTGGATTGGCCACTGGGGATTTGCCGATTGGGGTCAAATCCGAGGTGCATACTGATGAAATGAAGTAACCTTGTAGTGAATGCATGCGCCGATTTGGCAGTGTTCCGATTCATTGCCGCAAACAATTTACGATTGAACGAAATCCCCTTAGTTCATTCTAGCAAATCCCCCTAGTTCATATAGTTCACTGATTGGAAATGTACCGATTCTTATTGCGTAAAAACTGCCGACGAGAGCATCATCCCTATTGATTGCCTCACCTAGTTTGCTCTGAGATTTTTCAGTTAAAGGCTAAGAGTACTAGGGCCAACCGTTTGTCATTTTCATTGTGCAATTAATCAGATCCAGAATGTTCAGTGAGGTTGTTGTGAACGAAAATCTCATCTTTGAAGTGCAAAATCTCAGGATCTGACTTTGTAATTAAGTATAGGTGATGCTCTCGTGCATTTTCTGGAGTTAGATTAATTCATCAGTTTGTCCTGTCTAGAGCTCTCGTGCAATGGATGTCTCACGAATTATGTAGCTTCGGTTTTTTGGGCTGTACTTAATATCTGCTTTGAAGTGCAAAATCTCAGAGCATCTCTGTGCTGGATAATCATGGGCTGCAGTGCTAATTTGCCGGAATTGTAGAAGCTGCATGATCATTTAGCATCGTAATTATAGCTCTTGGATTTGTAAGCTTCAAAGTGAAAAATCTGACTATGGGTGTGGTGTTTACTAATGTCTTCTTCGGTGGCGTGTACTAATTTGTACTAATTCAAAGTGAAAAATCTGACTATGGGTGCAGTGCTACTTTGCCGGAATTGTAGAAGCTAGAATTGTAAGGTTGATAGTTCGCAAAACAAATTTGTGATCTAAACATTGCATGATCATTACAAAAAGTCTCACGGGCAAACCACGTTATTTTTTTCAATAGCTGTAATGTTGAGATTGTACCAATTCCATAGTTTCGAGATCTGTATGGAGTTAGTAGATTGAAGCATCTGGTTTTCGAACTAATTGACGAACTGCACGAAGGGTAGAAATATGTATGTTGCTTAGAACTACTTGCAAAATGTGTTAATGTGTTGTTATAGATGGAAGCCGAGATCCTCCGAGAGGTTATCTCCAAGATGCGAGCTATGCTGGACGACAAGGCTGAGCAGCTGAGGAACCTGGCTAGGGACAACTTCAGTCCAAGTGACCACATTTGGGCAATTGAGTTGAACACCGCCTTCTTCAGTCGAGTCCATAGCCGAGAGCTTGGAGCAAATGTCATTGGACACAATAGAATTTGGGACTTCAACCCCTGCCACTGTGATGGAAGATAGTGCATATGAGGAGGGGTTTCCTGACGACTACGCAAGCAGTCCTGGATCTATTTTGAGTGACTACTCCGGGGATACCGATTGGTCCATCGAGACTGATCGTTCGGGCCACCTTCTTTAGAGCTTGTCGGTTGAATGATGTTTAACTATTCTGTGATAATATGTGTACTTAAGTGATGTTCAAAACGATTTCCAGTGTTGTTTTGCTCTATGTGTACTGAAGTATTTACCCTTAGGGAATGGAACCTTGTATTGCTATATGATCCATCGAGTTTGATTGTGGTAGCTGCCTGTGATGCAAATATACATTGTGTACTGTTATGTTTGCATTAGAATATGAAGGTCCTAGTTGTTCTGCTATGGAACCTAGGTCGAATACTGCCATGCAATTAGGTTGTTGAAAGCATGATCATTGAGATCGGGGAGTAGCATGCATTGAGATTCTGTGTGTAAACCGAGCCCATCATGACTTCTAGGAACTATAATCATGCTTATTAGTATGTTATTAATTTATGCCATGTAAGTTGCAAGTCTAGTAATATTGTTATGTTTTGCAAAGAATTAACGTGTTGTTAATGTTCAGGGAGGACGACATGGACCCTTTTTTTGCCAACTACCTGGAAGATGACTTCGATGCAGTGGTACAAGGCTTATCCCCCCCGCCAGCACCGGCGATGATGGAAACTAGCGGTGCTGCCCCAACTCGGGGGACACGTGCGAATAAGGCCAAACCGAACACCAACAGGACAGAGAGGACAAAATGGAGTGCAGAAGAGGATGAGGTTTTAGTCTCTGCTTGGTTGAATGTGAGCCAAGACCCCATTGTTGGGAAAGATCAATCCTCGGAGACATATTGGAGTAGGATTGCAGAATTTTACAAAAGCAATAGCAAGGAACACATGAATGCAAGATCGAAGAAAGGATTGGTTAACCACTGGTCATTGATAAATGAGTGTGTTAGCAAATATGCAGGGTATCTCAATCAGACAGACGGTTTACATCAGAGTGGGACGACGGAGCGTGACAGGGTAAGCTCAATTGTAATCTTCTGAATTTAGCATTTCAAATAACTTCTCGTCCTGTCTTGTTTCCCCGGACTGTTTGAAATGTTAGCTCAATGTGCAGATGGCCCATTGTGAGGAGCCGCCCAGATCGTCCTCGAGTTGTTGGATGAACAGTTGCTCCCGTCGGATTTGGATTCTAGCAACAAATCACCGGAGGTGATCCTGATGCTAATACCCAAGCCCAATGGAAACAACCCTACGAACGTCCAACGACTCGACAACAACCCCGGTATTCCCCCGGTATGCGACCCGAAAACGCGCCCAGGATCACCGCATACCGGAAAACAATACGATATCAATTCAATTTGCATAAAGGGGGCAACGAACCCGAAACCTTCCAAACCACACGCAAGCGGAAACACACGGCACAAAGACGAACCCGACAACCACCAAACCAAGGTTGAAACAACTCCAAAACTCTAAACTAGGCAAGAACGGGGAAAAAGACCAAGACTCCGAAAAACGGAAAATTTCGGCATGACCCACCTAGAACCTATGGACATCCACTCAGCAGACAAGAAAACACAGTTGCAGTATATATATATTCAAAAGTAAAGCAACAACCACAACAGCCATACAATCACAAGCAGAGAGAATCCACGGGACAACGACATAGACTTGAACAACGACCAGACATAAAGTAGAAAACTAACTACACAACAAAAGTGAACCAAATCGCAACACAAGCAAAATACGACTACTCCGGAAGTGTCCTGCCACTGAACACTTCCGGGCGTGTGCGATATCGCGCTAAGCCTCTACTCGGTGCCGCCTTGGAGTCACCGAGAGGCGTGATGGGCAGAACTCACACCCGCCATCCTGGTCCTCACCTGAAAACCACAAAGCAGAAGCATGAGTACAAAAGGTACTCGCAAGTCTTACCCGGGGTCCATATATGACCGACTCCAAAGGATTATGCATTTAGTTGTAGCAAGGAGAAAGCTTAAAGTAAAAGTGCGGAAAAGCATTAACATTTGTAGTATAAATGCGACAATCGAACCAACTACAAGTTTAAAGCAGTTATAGACCGCACTTACTTCTAGTGTGAGATTGAAATTAACAACAATTAATGTAGAGCAATACATAACCATTTTAAAGCTCAAGCCCAACGGCGAACCACAAGTTCAAGTTATTTACTACGCAGAAGAAGTTCGGATTAAGCTTGCTCATATCCGAGCGCGGCAATTCGAATCGCTTAATTAACCCTGCAGGAAGCATTGATCGCACGACACTTACCACAAGGGCCTAGTGTCAACCCCTCCCAATCATACCCAATCGCCAAGCGTCCTCCTGTGGGCCCGAAAACCTAGCACCCTCGAGCAGCCCCAAGCGGCTTGGCGCTCGAGTCGGCCTAAGCCT
The DNA here is from genome assembly GCA_036346355.1 of Rhipidocladum racemiflorum. Lineage (NCBI taxonomy): Eukaryota > Viridiplantae > Streptophyta > Magnoliopsida > Poales > Poaceae > Rhipidocladum > Rhipidocladum racemiflorum. The sequence goes on along the minus strand of CM070579.1, from coordinate 88,294,330 downwards.
CGCCCTCAACCACGTCCAACCACAGGAAGTTACGGTCCATCGATTCCGTATGAGAGAAAGAGTGGCTTACCGTACCATAATCGGGCATGCGACCAACCGGGGTGTGCTCAATCCTATTCCACTTACGGATCGGTCCTTAATTGACACAGACGGGGCTACACATTTGAGTCTCCATACCCAAATGAACCAACTCCCCGCCCGGTCCACAATTTATTTCTTTCCAAAACCTTTCCCAATTCCAAACCAACATAATGTAGCGTGTGTGTAATAATAACAACCGCAAGTGACAGAACCCTCCGTCACTTGGCCCGAACCCCGACCTCTAAGTAAGACTAAGCACGGACTCAGTTATATTACCCGTATTAGCTTCAAGGAAGTGTCTAACAATTTTCAATGGGTGTATGTGCAGCAAATGGGATCTAGTCCTATCCCACAATTAACTCCTAATGCAAAACGTAACTCACAATTTAGCAATTTATTCTCAAAAATAGAATCATATAAGGGTTCAAGATGCTTAGGTGCTTGCCTGTTGCTTCTGCCGGATCCTCAGTGACAACCTGCTCACCGCGATCACCCTCGATCGCGGCCACGTCACCCTCCGCGTGAGCGTTCTCTACACGATATCAATGCACACGGAATGAGATGCATGCTATGCATATGGAAATGGAATGACAATTAATGCAAAAAGAAAAAGGTAAGCAATTTATTACATCCAAATGGAGAAACAAGGTTAACACTACACACTAATAGCCCATCCACAATTTGGAACGCTCAACACTATTTCGATCCAACCTTAACAGCTAGCGATTTAATTGCCATAATCCCCCAAGAAAGTACTAAGGTACAACACGAACCAGAGCATAAGGACCCTAACAAATTCATTTACTATGCAAGGAATTCATTAGCTATTACAAGTAGTATATTAACTCCTAAACATTTAAATTCTTCGATATTGCATAGCATCAACCAAAAACTAGCTACCATGTAATGAATCTCGTTAACACCACTGTCATCATGCTCAACTCCAGCAATTCACAGGTTATTCAATGAAGCCTAGTAGCATTCCACTCATCGGTTACTATACCCATTCCTAACAACAACTCAGTGCAAAGGAGTTCTAATTGAAACCTTAAGCACCTACTAGACCAAAGAACAATCTCATATGGTGGTGTAGCATCAAATCAACACCCGCTAAACACGTTCATTTGCTAATGGAACTCAATCACTAAATAGAACCTTATTGGCATTTGATCGAACACCTAGCATACATATTGCAACAACCAACACCATTGAGCTTGTATGAGCACTCACAAGCACCCACCCTCCCCATGGGCATTTCAACAAACACCTAGACTACAACCCACCCAAGATCCCCAAATCCCAAACCCTAGCTACCATGGCTAGAGAGAGAGAGAGGGAGAGGGAGGGGGAAAGAGGAGGGAGAGGAAGGGGAGGAGTCTTTCTTCTTGCACTACCACGAGGAGGAGGGGGTCGTCGGCCACGGAGGAGGAGCCGAAGGGAAGAAGCGGCGTCGGCCGCCACTGGGAGGCGCAGGGCGTGGCCCTCAGGCCCGAGTCTTTGGGAGGAGCCGAGGGTGGGGGAGCGGCGCCGGCCGTGGAGGCGCGAGGGCGTCGGGTGGGAGTGAGGAGGGGGAGGTGTGTCGGGCGGGTGGGGGAGAGATGAGTGGGGAGTGAGAGAGAGGAGTGTGGGGGAAAAACAAATTAGGAGGGGGGGAGAAGTTACCTATTTACCCCCATGCCCAAACACATGACAAAAATTCAGGGCCATGACACCCATGCTGGTAGGATGTACCAGGATATTGAGGGCAAGCCTTTCGCCTTCCACCATTGTTGGGTACTACTATCTGATCATCCAAAGTGGTCTTCGCACTTGTCCCAGAAGAAGCAAAAGACAGGACGATGTGCAGCAACGCACGAAGGGTCCAATGGCATTCCTATCGACCTAGGCTCCCAAGCATCCTCAGAGGAGGGGGAAAGGCCACCAGGCAGGGAGGCGGCAAAGGTCGCGAGGAAGCGTCGCGGTTCTTCGAGTACGTCATCTGTGGGAGTGTACTCCGAGCATTTCGAAAAGATGAATGAATCGAGGACTGCAATGGTAGATATCAAACGTGAAAAGTTGGAAATGGCGAAGGAAGCGGAGAATGAAAGGATTATGAAGGTGGACTTGGACTCTTGTACCGGAAAGCTTCGTGAGTACTACGAGAGTCGACAGAACAAGATTCTGAGAGCTTGTCGGGATATGAATAAATAAATTTGAAGACTATTCGCAACGAACTGTAATAGTTCTGATGAACTTTAATATTTGTCGTGGACTTTACTTGTTGTGCTGAATTTTAATATTTGTGGTGAACTTTACTAGTTGTGCTGAACTTTAATATTTGTGGTGAACTTTAATATTTGGCAAGAACTTTAATATTACTGTTGAACTTTAATATATGTTATGCATAACTGTATTTGTGAGTGCATTAACCAACATACCGGGGATAACACAGTACGAAACATATTTATTGCACACATATTAACTTGTACAACACCCCATACAATACACTGCCATTAACCCCCATGCCGTGCCCAAAGGTGTTCCATTAGATCTGCCTGCAACCGATGGTGAACTTGCCGATCCCTCCGTCGTTGAGTTGCTTCTATGCAATGCAATACGGACCCGTTGGGTGTCGTGGGTCGCCACGACGGAGTACCCATATAGTCGAAGTTAATTTGCGGCGGTGGACCATTCCTCTCGTCCTCCACGATCATGTTATGCAAAATGATACATGCGGTCATTATATGCCTTAAAGTACTCTGCTAACAATGCAAGTGGGCCCCTAACAATGGCAAACCTAGCTTGCAACACTCCAAACGCCTCTCGACATCCTTCCTTGCAATGATCGCATCTGTGAGAAGTAGACCCTTTTGTTCCCATCTACAACAAATCGCCTTAACAAAGGTGGCTCACTCTGGGTAAATGCCATCCGCCGTAGTAGCCCATGTCGTATTGATTGCCATTGACGATGTAGTTTACCTCCTGAGATGTACCATCGCTTTTCCTAGAAAAATGTTAGAACGGTGCAACACATTTATATCGTTCAAGCTTCCGGCATCCCGAAAAAGCATGCCAAATCCACGTGTCATACGGCAACACCGCCTCGAGAACTATGGAAGGTTTGCGAGTATGCCCTGTGAAAGCCCCTTGCCATGCTTTCGGGCAATTTTTCCAAGTCCAATGCATGCAATCGATGCTGCCAAGCATTCCAGGGAAACCCCTTTGCTCACCAACAGCTAGGAGTCTAGCAATGTCTTCTGCATTAGGAGATCGGAGATATTCGTCGCCCAAAACCTCCACAACTGCCTTCACAAACTTCTTTAGAGCTACAATGGCCGTACTTTCCCCAATACGAAGGTACTCGTCCACAGCGTCAGCTGGAACACCGTAAGCTAGTTGACGGAGAGCGGCTGTTACCTTCTGAAGAGGTGACAAACCAAGCTTCCCGGTTGCATCCCTACTTTGATGGAACCAAACGTCGTGTCCTTCGACAAGATTCGTTATGCGCAAAAATAGGGAGCGGCTCATCCGAAACCTGCGTATGCGGAACGACTTAGACATAAGTAAACCGTACAAGTACATCTTAAGTCTTTCTTAGGACTACTAGTTTCTTACCTTCGCCTGAAGAAAGCGTCACCATACACGGGGGAGGAAGAGAAGTAATCACCATAAAGCCGAGCCGCACCTTCAACGTGACCGCGGTCGACGACCGCATGGCCTAGAACCGATCCCCGTCGACGGTTGTTACCGCGCGCTTGCATCTCCTCCTCCTCTGCTATTGCTAACAGAAGAGAGTCCTCATCATCAGTATAGGATTGTTCATCACTAGAGGAATCAATGAAGTGGCTCATTGTGAGGTTGCCAATGGCTTGTGGGTGAGTAACCTCATCAGTGCAACACCCCAATATATAGAATTGGAGGGTAGTATGGGAGGGGATGAGGGAAAGTTAGGTATTTCTGGGAAGGGAATAGAATGGGGAAGAGAATCTGTTGAAGTGCATTGCTGGGAAGGGAATGGAATCTGGGAAGGGATTCCCTTCAGGAGGTGGGAAGGGAATGGAACCCTGGGACTCGTCGGCTCGCTCCCCCGCCTCCCTCGCGCGCACCGCCCCCAGATCCCACCGGCTCTCTCGCGCCGCCGCGCCCTCCTCTTCCTCCTCTCCTCCCTGAGCCCTTATCCTCACTCCTCCTCGCACTCGTACGCCTCCATCTCCGCCTCCGCGATGGCCGCGCCGCCGGTGGCCAGGAAGGTGCCGCGCGACCTCGTGGAGCACGGCGACGTCCGCGTCGACAACTACTACTGGCTCCGGGACGACTCCCGCTCCGACCCCGACGTCCTCGCCCACCTCCGCGCCGAGACCGACTACACCGCCTCCCTCATGTCCGGTGAGAATTATTATTATTATTATTTTCCCCCTAGACAGATGCCCATTGCATACCACTTCATGGCTTTGATCTGTGAGCGCAGTTCCTGCTATACCTGATCGTGTGTCATCACCGTCGAGCCTGAAGATCATTGCTTGATGCTAGATCGCTTACACGCTTTGGTGTGTTTTCGTCGTCGAGTTAGTGTGGCTCCACTCAGATTCCCTAGAGCTTTGGCACCATACTACAATTATGCTTTTATTTGGTGCTTATCGGTTCTTCTCGATCAAGCTGCGTTGCCATTGTTGTATTGGTGGAATTTTGTTGGATTATCAGCCTGTTCAGCGTGATTGCTAGTGGAATTCGTCTGTTTATGCCGCGGCGCTAGTTGTCATTCTAATTTCTATTATAGTCTTAGTTCATCTCTTTTATTTCCTTTTTTCTAGATGTCAAACAACTCGAGGACGAAATATTCGCTGAAATCAGAGGAAGAATCAAGGAAGACGATATAACTGCACCTCTTCGCAAAGGGGAGTACTACTACTACGAAAGAACATTGACCGGCAAGGAATATGTGCAACACTGTAGGCGTCTTGTACCAACTAATGGTCCTATTACAGTCTATGATGTGATGTCCACAGGATCTGATGCACCTAATGAGCATATTATTTTGGATGAGAATGTAAAGGCTGAGGGCCATGACTACTACAGCATCGGTGCTTTCAAGGTATAATTTGGAGCCCCCCTGCTCCGTATGTTTGTTTCAGTGTATGCTCCTCATGTACGTTCCTCTTCAATATTTCTTATATTTAGTTGAACTTAAATATTTATCTCAGGTCAGTCCCAATTGTAAGCTAGTTGCTTACTCAGAAGACACTAAAGGTGATGAAATCTACACAGTTTATGTCATTGATGCGGAGAGTGGAAAATATGTTGGGCAACCACTTAAAGGAATTACTTCTGACATTGAGTGGGCTGGTGATGACTACCTTGTTTACATAACAATGGACGACATTCTTCGGCCAGATAAAGTATGTGGGCTCTTCTTCTTACTCCTACAAGAAATGCTTCCTGGTTCGTGCTCACAAGGTGCATATACGCACGAGAAAAAAGAATAAAGAATGGAATGAGTTGATGCTTTGTGATTCAAGTTGTGCAATTGCCCTATGTCATTGTTGTTCTCAAGTCATTTGTTACAGTGCTGTGCTTGATGCTGTTCCCTACTTGCCAACTTTTTAACTGCTTTTCCTTATAAAGTAAAAAACTTACCGCACTTCTTTATTTGTAGACTGTAGTTCAAGAAATGCTGGTGGCATCTTCAGATTATTCTCTTTTTTAATGGGGAATTCAGATCATTTCGTTATTCTTGAGTCTGTAGATGTTCTCTAATTGGATATTACAGTACCTCGTTTTGGTATTACAATCAATGTCTCACAAATGTGCGTATGTTTTGCAGTGCTTGTGGTAGTTATATAGCTTATATTGGCTCATTACCTTTTTTATGGGCTTTGGCAGGTTTGGCTACACAAGTTAGGATCTGATCAATCAGATGATATTTGCCTATACCATGAAAAAGATGACATGTTTTCGCTTGGTCTTCAAGCTTCTGAAAGCAAGCAATATTTATTTGTTGAATCTGGAAGCAAAAATACAAGCTTTGTATTCTACCTAGATATATCCAAACAGAACAAGGAACTTGTAGTTTTGACACCTCGTGTATATGGCATTGATACAAATGCTAGTCATCGTGGAAACCATTTCTATATTAAAAGGCGAAGTGAAGAATTCTACAACTCCGAATTGGTTGCTTGCCCATTGGATAATGTAGCGGAGACCACTGTCTTGCTACCACATAGAGAAAGGTAATTAACTTCATTGCTATTTAAGTTTCTAACATCGTTCTTTTGGTTGATGGATCACATACGGATATACGCAGTACCTTTTTTTTTTGGAAATACCATTATCAATGTATTTGATTTTATATTGTTATATTGATTTGACATTTGCTAACTTGGAGGTGATATAGAAACGATAATGACAAATAAATATTGTTTGTGTACTTGGACATCATGCATCCAACTTGGAAAGAGAAGACATCGTTAGCATCAATCTTCAAGCTAATATCTACCCTCTCGTAAACATTTTATAGTACCACCCTCAAGCTTCTGTTTTTACGGACGATTGACAGATAAGAAAAATGCCTCTGTACGGATGCTGAAATCACAAGGATATTTCACAGCTGCACCATAGACATTTTCTCTTTAGAAGCTCTCCGATGAACAATAAGAGAAAGACACTGTTAAATGTTTGTACTAGAATTATTTGCATATTACTCACCCCATGTATGGCCAGTTAATGAACCTGCACCCCACTGATTTTGTTTTCTAACTGTGGGCACAAGCGAGTTGCTGTTTGCTTGTGATAGGAATGTTGGACCTATGGATCATTCAAATGGTGGCAATGCCAAAGTTCTAGATTTTATTACATCTGCTTCCTCGATTTTGTTATTTAGAATAGCAGAATTACCGTGCTTTGCTACAAATAAAAAATAGTATTACCCCCGGCACGTCGAGTCGGCATCGACCTACCCAACACATGCCCTCGGCTCCGCCTACCCGCACTGCCGCATCGCGCTTCCGTGTGCCCGGAACTGCTTTGCTATTCTGTATGTTTTTTTGTTAAGAAAATTTTTAGGGAGATAGAATTTTTTTGTTATTATATTGTTTTTTTTTCTGTTAGATAATATTTAGGGAGATGGAATTTGTTTGTTGGTATATTGTTTTTCATGTGTTTGTTAGAGATTTTTTAAGGAGGTGGAGTAGGAGAGGCAGATGAACCACCACCACTAGCTCCTTTTAAAGTAGTAAAGATTAGGAAGTAGGTAAGAAGCTTGATGCTCTCGCTAATTGTTCTTCGGTGTGTGGCTGTGTGCAGAGTTTTACCGAACAAAAAAAAACGTTCCAGAAAAACCGAACCGAACCGTCAACTCGTTTTGACTGGTTTATGGTATTCGGAGTGGTATGGTAAAAATCTAATTTTTTGGATACGGTTTTGTCGGTAAAAACTATGAGTAAACCGAAACAGCGAAATAGAAATATACACGTATAATTAGATAAAGTGGTCAAATGTGTATAAAGCACGGTTTCACATGGAAATAATATAACTAGATTTGTCAAAGTAACCATCAAATGTGTGTAATAATTTTTACTAACATATAATTAGATAAAGTAATGGTAAAGGTGTATTAGAAACCGTATCAATGTCCAAAACGACAAGTAAAAAAGAACAATTCACGTTAGTTTGGTCAATATGGTATTTACTGATACCAAACCGAAATATTATGGTATTTATTGATACCAAACTGAAGTTCTATTTGGTATATTTGGTATTGCATTTTAATTACCGTTTTACCAAATATACCATATGCGCAAGCCTACTTATTCTAAGGTTCTATTTAATACGCTTAAAATACCCGTGGAGAGGTATGCAATTAGATTACTAGTAAAGTCATATATAATGATGCTTCTTCAAGCTGCGTCTAATAGACAACCACACACAACTATCAGTTAAGTTATTTGTCTGCACCATATGAGTTCACATATTTAATTGATTGTACTTCGCTCTTCTTATTAATGGATGTGTTATGTGTTAGGGCTGCATTGCCTATTGGCAACATAAAGTAGCACAACTACATTAAAAACTTCAATCTCCTTTCAGTGTGAAAATTCAGGACTTCCAGCTCTTTGAGAATCATATTGCTGTATATGAGCGTGAGAATGGCCTACCAAAGGTAACTGTATATCGCCTACCAGCCACTGGAGAGTCAGTCGGGCAACTTCAGGGAGGGCGGGCGATTGATTTTGTTGATCCAGCATATGCAGTGGAACCTGAGGAGTCACAGTTCCATTCATCTGTTATTCGGTTTCATTATAGCTCAATGAGGACCCCGCCCTCTGTTTTCGACTATGATATGGATTTAGGGGTATCCGTGTTGAAGAAAACTGATACTGTAAGCTATCACTTACACTACTTTACTTAGTTTTTGTGCTATTTTGATCAGTATCAATGTGCTAGGAACGAATTGTGCATTTGTTTCTTAATATCCCCTTTTTACCTGGCCACGGTAAATGAAGCACAATGAATATCAAAATTTCAACAATAGGAAATCGAGTGGGTAGTTTTTTATTTGATGCTTACACTTCTGCTACTACTTTCCTTAATTTTCTAGACTGTTTCTGACAATATCATTGATGATGGTCTATACACTATAGTACCCAAACAAAATTCCTGTGCTGATTTTGTTTTACAAACCTAGTACTCCATCTGTCACCACATGCAAATCGTTTTTGACTTTGCATGGTGTCCAAGATGCAACTCTATAACAATAACAACAACCAAGCCTTTTGTCCCAAACAAGTTAGGTAGACTAGCAATAGTATACCCAACTGGCTGCTAGGTGCATGTAATGTAGTGCATGCTAAATTACATTCCTCCTAAGTCCTAATCCAGATTTAATTTGTAGGTTATATGGGCAAACACGAGTTTTCTTACACAAGCACAAACTATCTTGCAAGGGAATCTTGGGCTTTTATATGGTATACGTTCATAGGAAAGAAACCCAATCAAAGTTAATGAAACCCCTAAACCTTCGATTTTAGGTCATGTCTCCGGTACGTTGATCGCTAACTTCCATGCACTCCTATCCAACGCCAAATCTTTGGAAACGTTTCAATGCCTCAAGTCTCTTTTAACTGCTTCTTCCCATGTCAGTCTCAGTCGATTTCTTCCTCATGTTTTCGAGACAACTTAAAATTCCACTACGCACCGGTGCCTCAGGAAGCCTTTGTTGGAGATGTCCAAATGCTTGGCACCATTTCAACCACCCTGCTCGTATCCTATGGCTCACATCACATGTTCATCAATCTTGCCGTCACTCTGCAGTGCGAGTGTCGATCCCAAATATTGAAAAGTTTCCTTTCTGGGTTACTTTTCCATGCATACTAACATCTCCATCATTTGCCATAGCACCGCTGAAAACACACCTCATATACTCAGTTTTAGTCTTGATAAGTCTAAAACCCTTTGATTCTAACGTTGACCATTAATTTTTATACCAACATGCTAGTAAGATTTATAGAAGACATAATATTGTGAAAGCATTTTGGCAGGAAATTTACTGATATGATTTCCATGTGGAAAAATGAAAATATATACTCTTTTATTTAAATCAGTGGTTCAAATTGCAAGAGTCTAACTATACATACCCAACAATGACTTACATTTTAAAAGGAAGGGAATTATCATAAGAGGCTTCCATCAGTGGTTTTGGTTTTTTATTAATAGGAACTGAATTATTTGAATTTTTCGTTTTGTGTACAATTATTATATTTTGTGCAAGTGTTATTTTCTTGTGCAATAAATGCTTTAATGTGGGTTCATGCATAGTAGTAACATGGGTTATGCTCTAGGTCCCATCTACTTTTGGTTCTCTGCTCCATTCTGACCAATATGTTAATTTATGCACTACTTTCTGTAGAAAGGCACTTTTATGAATCCCTGGTGATTTGAACTTTTAAATGTTCTTAGGTTTTAGGTGGATTTGATGCATCAAATTATATAACAGAAAGAAAATGGGCTGCCGCTTCTGATGGCACTCAGATCCCCATCTCCATTCTATACAGAAAAGATCTTGTGAAGCTTGATGGCTCAGACCCCATGCTGCTATATGGCTATGGCTCCTATGAGGTATAATATTATTATCTTTTTTAAAAAAGAAAGTTTCTGCCATCATGAATATCTTGAACAATTTTATAGAGTGGCTTGTAGTTCAGGCCAAGGTTCATCTCAGATGCAGATGCATTTGGAGAGTTTATGTATTTCTTGTTTATTTATATGACAAACACAAAATTGTACAAACTGTTTTTTGCTAATTTGGCATCACATTTTCACATTTACCGTTTCACCAGAATGAGGTTGTCGAGTTAGATACATGATACCTAGCTTGATGAAGTTTAGAAGATTGTTAAATCAAAACAACATTCGAGGTCTGAGTCTACACAATCAAAATACAAATTTGCTTCTATTTAGATGGAGTAGTTAGTCATTATTTGAAAATTAGGTAACAAAAATGCCAAAGTAGTAGTGTAAAATTTACATCTGTAAATTAAGGGGACATGTCCAACAAAACTGTCAAGGAAATTTGAGCAAAAGAAACATGATGTTTAGGCTCCTCTCTGGTCATGCTGGTTTCACCATTGTATGTTTGGTGAAGTCTGTATAGCAACTGAATACTGATAAAACACAGCAATTTCCCTTCAACTAATAAAAATTGGCAACCAGCTGGCATTGAGACTATCAACAGATTCCGGGTTTCAGCAAGAAGTATAACATACTTTGTCCAGTGTTATTGTGCTAACCACGCATCATTTTTTTGGGTACATTCTTATGCCAACAGATATGTATAGATCCAAGTTTCAGGGGATCAAGATTCTCTCTAGTGGATAGGGGTTTTATTTATGTGATAGCTCATATTCGCGGAGGTGGTGAAATGGGCCGGAAGTGGTATGAAGATGGGAAACTGTTGAAGAAGAAAAACACTTTCACTGATTTCATCGCTTGTGCTGAGCACTTGATAGGAAATAAATACTGTTCGAAGGAAAAGCTTTGCATCAATGGAAGAAGTGCAGGCGGCCTATTGATGGGTGCTGTTCTAAATATGAGGCCTGACTTATTCAAGGCTGCTGTTGCTGGGGTCCCTTTTGTTGATGCTCTCACAACTATGCTTGATCCAACTATCCCATTGACTACAGCTGAATGGGAGGTATTCATCTCATCTGATGCATTTTAAGTTAAAAAAATTGTTTCCATGTTTCACTTCCGGATCGTCATTTTATACACTAGCATAAATAATTTGTGGCATACCAAGTGATATGCAACCAACAATTGAAGTCATACCACTCTTTGAATATTTGTCCAGATGGGTCAAGCTTGAGCTTGGGCTAGACTGGGCCTGCATTGAGCTGAGTAGGGCTTAGGCTTTTGGGCTGGGCTACACCGGGCTAACCTGGGACTACGATGATATGATGGTCTTACTATAGTATCTATCATCTGTTCCTTTTTTATATAATTTGAACATCTATATTCCTTTCGTTATGACCAAAAAAGAAAAAGAAAAAGAAACTGAATAATTGCCCATATTGATGTTCCAAAAATTCTTTCTTAGCCAATTGCAATTGATTCTAGTTATCTACTAATTTGTTTTATTCTAGTTAACTATTTGTTTCTGTTCTCATCAACCCATCTTTTTAACGCTTGGTTCAGGAGTGGGGTGATCCAAGAACAGAAGAATACTATTATTATATGAAATCATATTCTCCTGTTGACAACGTAAGTGCTGATCTATATGGTTTCCTACTCAGTTTTTTCACCAAATCAGGATTATAGTCAATGTGTTTATTTCTGGTGGATATTTTAGTGCTGAAGCATGTCAGTGACACTCGATCGTCCCCTTTATTGGTTAGACACTGAATATGTACATGTGAACAGGAACTGCGATTCTTACAGTGGAATCGTGGACTGAATACATGAATAGGAATTGTGTGGCTTGTGTCTGTATGAGTATAGGGTGCTATTTGTTCACTTTATCTCTTCTGCATGGTGTCAAAATTGACTGTAAAAATGAATTAAGCTGAGGTGGTTGTCGATGTTACAGGTAAAAGCACAAGATTATCCCCACATTCTTGTTACTGCTGGCTTAAATGGTAAGTGATCCTTCGATTCTGAGTTTCTGTTGGATTTGTTTAGGGCCTGTTTGGATCCATTAGCAGCTAATAGTTAGCTAGCTAATAGTTCCTAGCTAATATTAGCTAGCTAATTATTAATTAGCTAACTATTAGTTGAAGGGTGTTTGGATCCACCAGCTAATATGTGGCTAATAGATGCTATTGTCCAGAATACCCATGCTATTAAATGCTATTGGTGGTAGACGCGAAGGGTATTTTGGTTAAATGCCACCTATTAGCTGCTATTAGCTGGGTTTAGCTAGTTAATGAGATAACCATTAGCTGGGCGCCCAGCTAATAGTTAGTTGATATATTAGCTGGGGGTGTTTGGATCCCCTTCAGCTAATTTTTAGCAGCTAACTATTAGCTGCATGGATCCAAACAGGCCCTTAGTTGTTGTCATATCGTAGCTCACTCATTTGTAATAAGCAGATCCTCGTGTGATGTACTCTGAACCCGCTAAATATGTGGCAAAGCTGAGGGAACTGAAAACGGATGACAATCTTCTGTTATTCAAGTGCGAACTCGGTGCTGGACACAACTCCAAGTCAGGAAGGTAAAATAGTATACTTGTTTTGTTTTCTGTTGGTTTTATTACTTGATGCACCAAAAAGGAAACCGTTTGCAGATTCGAGAAATTACGAGAAGATGCGTTTACCTATGCGTTTATCCTCAAGGCGTTGGGCATGACGACACCTGGGGCGGCTTCTTCATTGTAATGCCATGCCCCCCATTCCAGCCAGCTAGCTTGATTAATTCAGCAAGGAACCCAACTTAACTCGATTGTGGTGCTGATTCCATTTCCATTTATATCCCAGACACGCTGTTATTCACTTTGATTTGCGTGCAAGGAAAAACTTTGGATCTGGAATTATTAGCTCTGAAGAAGCTGGTGTTGTAAAAATCTGAAGCGCATATGTATCGCCATGTGTGGTGGAAGCTATTAGGAAGAAATGAAGCATGAAGGTTGGTGGGGTGGTAGTATGGTACGACTACAACCGTACAAGTGAGGCAGGGAACAAGGTGGTAAGGAGCCAGCCAGCCCTTTGTTAGAAGAATAAAAATAACTAGTTGCGCAGCGGGTCTATGCCTTGCTACGGGCGGGTGGAAAGAATTATCGACATGTTAAGATTATAATAGAGAGAAGAAAATCTTTTTTTGGAACACCTAAAAATATATGCGTCCAAAAAAATGTTAAGGATTTTTTAAAAAATTACATAAAAAATATTTTTTTGAAAATAAAAATTTAGGGAAATTTTGTTTACAAAAATAAAGCCTTTGTAGCTCGGGTCCAAAAAAAGTCATAATTTTTTTAAAGAAAGTTGGGAAGAAATTTTTTTTGAATCAACTTGCCAGGCAGGAGAAAGATGATGTTAGTTTTGTCCAACATAGGATCCAAACACCCGACAGATTAGCAAAGAGAAATTAGCCTCACTGCACCGTATGTCCATTGTGTGGTTCAGACCCAGAATCGGCCACACGTCTAATGTTTCATTGCCCTTTTGCAAGACAAGTATGGTTTAACGTGTTCCAATGGAAAGAAATTCGATTGTCGCGAGTCATTGCTGTCACACCAATTGTTTCTTCATGGTGGGGGACCGTTTGCGAAAGCACACCAAAACATCGCCGTAAGAAGGTAGATGGAACTAAAATCTACTGATTTTGGAACCCATGGAAAGAAAGGAATGACCGTATTTTCAACAACTGATATCAAACGATGCAGTCGGTCTTCGATCTCATCATGCAAGACGTGCTAAACCGGGAAAGGGCATTTCATCAGCCAAGCTCAATTTCAAATTGAAGTGAAAACGCCTGGCTCCAGGAAAATCTCAAAGGATAATCACTTACCCAGCTAGATGCCGCAGGATGTTTCCACTTTTACTATTACTTTGTGGTTGCTGTTGTTTTGCTTTGCCCCCTTTTGATCCACTTTGTGTGTGTGGTTTTCTTAACTTTTGTACTGATTGCTCCCCTTCTTAGTGAATGGCAGGGCTCCCGCGGTTTCTTAAAAGAAAAAGAAAAAAGAAAAGAGAGAGAAAAGTGCGTGCATGTGACAAGCCATAAGTTCCGAGGAATAAATGGCAAAGACCAAGATGAGCAATGCGCAACCAAAACAGCAAGCCATGAACTGGGTGCAGAGAAGAGATCAATCCATGCGTGTTGCTTAAAATCTATTTTATGCTAAAAATCATTTCTTCCATATTTAGAAAACTAGTTACAAAAATACACATGTACGCTAAAAATCATTTCTTCCGTATTTCATAGCAAAAACTTTGCCCGATAAAAGGGCCATCTCGTTGAGCTCTTGACTTGTTACTCGGGACCAGGAGCAAGATTAAAAGCTTTGTAAATTTACACCAGAGCTAGCTTCAATGATGTTGCTTGTACCTTCTCAAAGACAGCCGTCGGTGTTTGCACTGGATCACTAGTACGAAGAACACCAAAGTATCTATGCTCACTGCTATCTCCTCTCGCTCCTTTTTCTTTTGTTTTCACTCTGGGGAACCTCTTCATGCCACCTGTATACACAAATACACCATAACTGCATCGCAAGTTCGCAACCAACCTCCAGAAAAGTAGCAAAATTTCTAGGGAGAAAACGTAAGCAGCTTTTGTCAATAAAAAAAATTTGTGTATAACCAGTCTCTGCTAAATTTAACTAAATCGCTTCAGACAAAATTGATCAAATTAACCTTGACCTCCAGTAAAATATATCTGTAATCAAACACAACGCTTCGAGAAAATGAGAACTAGGGTGATGAGCTTTCACTCCTAAGCAACAAGAGGAGGAAGACTTACGCATCCTGCATCTGCTTTCGTTCTCTCTTGATACCAATTGGCGTCTCCTGATCTTCGTTGGGCCTGACCACGTCATACTCACTCCCACTGTTGGTGAAAAATGCATCAGAATCACTTAATAGTGCAAGTCTGTCGAAAATGTTTGGATCGATTGAGGTCTCTTTTAGTCGCTCTTTGAAACTTTCAAGCAAAACAATCCCTGGAAAGCAAAAACATAAGCATTATAAGCAAAGAGAACGTACCATACATGTGATGGAAGACTTTGGGCCATAGTTATCATGGCGGTCCGGCTAGGCGAGGCGAGCCCAGACCGCCTGGACGCTTAGACGGTGATTAAACGATGAAAAAATAAATAATATCTTATATCATATATGACATGAAATTAATTAAATATACCCCACATAAAAGAAAATAATATCTCATGTGATAAGAAATTCACTCTTCGGCCCACTTGACCGGCCCATTTGGTTTTTTCCTAACCCCCCCTCTCCCTAACCCTCTCCCCGTCTCTCTCTCCCCATTCAGCCGGCTCGCTCTCTCCTCCCTCGTCTCGCGAAAGAGCTCGAGCACCACGCTGCCACCGAGCTCCTGGCCTCTCCACCCCTTGCACAGCCGTCGGCGCCTTCGATCGAGCTCGAGGTGTCCACGCCGCTGCCGGGCTCCTCACCTCCACCCCCTGCGCGGCTGACTTCCCTCTCCCTCCTGGCGCTAGCGCCTTCTCTGAACCAACGGCGGGAGACGCGTGCGACAGCGGGGAGATGCCGAATCATCGTAAGGAGAGGCGCGTGATGCCAGCAGAGGAAGAATCGACGGCGGGGATGACAGATCTGGGCCACCTCCTCCTCCGATCCATCGCCCACCTCCTCTGTCACCGCCCGCCCCTCGTCTCCTCTGTCGCTGACGATTCCTCGTCGGCCGCCGCCTCAACTCCAGTGGAGGCGAGCTACCCTGGCGACCTCCTCCAGCCGCTGCGACGACTAGGCGACGCCGTGACAACTATGCTCTGGGCAAAATGCTACAGTCTTCATATGCTTGCAGATCATGAGATAAGACCTCTAATAGTTTGTGTAAAGTCAGGCCAAAGACCTGAATTGCTATCATATCAGTTTGTGCCTAGGCCTACTAAATTTCAGAATTACGCAAAGTATACTTCAACTCTGAACCGGAAAAAATGTCCTATGATACGAATTCAGAATTTTTGCTGCAAATCAGTCCCCAGGTCGCAAAGGTTCAGAATATTGAGAATGACAGAATAGCTGAATATCCTATGATATGAGCACATAAATCAACAGTCGAGCACTAGTTTTACGAACAAAGAGCCAACTAAGAAGGACACTTGTGTATCCACTCGACCACTAGCTATGATCCACCATGTCATGCTGATAAAAAAAAACCGACACTAGCTTTAGCATTGGCAATTAACTAGTGTTAAGCGTGAATAGTAATAATTCATTATTAAAGGATTGGATTGCTCAGCTTAAGAGTCAGGTGTCAAAAACTCATCATGCCATGCCAGTTTTGATGGGTCGAGGAAAGGGAGGAGAGTTGCGGTAGAGTAATACCGAGAGCACGCAGGGTCCGCGGATCAAATCTGTCGGCAAGGCGAGGATGGCCAGCGTTCTTTGCCCGCGTCACGACCAACTCCTTCAAGCTGATGAGCAAATCCTGCGCACCTCAGCAAACCCCTGAGTTCTGTCAGAGGGAAGATGAAAGCAGAGAGGAAAGAGGAGAAAGAAGAGGAGGAGGGAAGGGCGTTACGAGCTCGGGCTCGGATAGGGTGGTGATCCACTGTGAGTCTTGCTGCCGACTGCTACTCTCTGCGGCTGCCGGAGATGGCTTTTCCACGACGGCGGCGGCGTCCATGAAGAGAGGGAGGTAGGCCTGAATTGAATTGATTCGATCTAGGGCAGCCTGCAGTCGGGAATTGAATTGAATTTCAAGCGCAGGAAAAATAAATTAAGAGAAGACGAGTAGGCAATGTAGCAAATAGACTTTGCCATCACAGACAGAAAGATTAAGAACCTGCTGTTTACGTCGTTCAAATTGGACGCAGGGTGGCTGCCAAATTGACAAGACAGCCGAGCCCGGTCAACGGCGGCAACTCCCAACTGTTGTGTGCTTCCTTGCTCCTGCAAATTGCTTTGTCAAGAATTAATATGAGCCGAACGAGTTCAAAGACTTGTAATATGACTAGATATATATAATTGAACAAGAGAAAGAAGTGAAGAGATAGGATAGGGAGGCGGCGGCGTTGCAATAATAATAGATAAACCCAAAGAAAGAAAGAAAAAGTGTTTTTTGTGGGAACGTGATTGTGTGATAGCGATTTTGCGTATTAGTTAGCATCAACAAAAGATTAGTTGCTAATAGTACAATTGGCACAAGAGGTGCGGCGAGAGAGAGAGAGAGAGAGAGAGAGAGAGAGAGACGCTTTCCCTTTGTCTTACTTCGCCATTACATCTTGGAGCAAGGCGGATCAAAAGAAAACAAAAAGAAATCATATTGACTTGGTTCCAGGAAAGCTGGAAGGAGGATGATTAGGATGCTAGTCTCCAACGTACGATTGCAGGAAAATTTGAGCAGAAAACCGGCAGAATAGGCGTTCCCTTGTTGAATCCACAATCGATCCCCCCAAAAAAATGCGGAAAAAGAATTGGCGAAGAAAACGTCAGCGCAATCAAATCTGTATTCTGTAGGAGGAGTGGGGAGGGGGAAATCTGCAAGGGTAAAAGGAAGACAAGCTAGGCTCCGGAAAGAAGAAGAATCCATGGGGCAATAAAGCAACCAAAAGAGGAGGAGGATATGATAACTAGCTTACCTGAGAGGCAGAAAGGGGGGAGGGCAGGGCAGGGCAGGGCTCCCTCTCCCGATATAGAGGAGAGGAAAGGGAAGGAGGGGATGAACAAGCACGCAAGCACCACCAATCTTGTCGTATGAGAGGACGCAGACCAGATAAAAATAGAGGAATTCTGAACGCCGGAATCCAGTCTCTTGAGGTGTGCGGTGGTGGGTGACAGCGCCTGCCCCACCGTCTCGCTCTCTCTCTCTCTCTGTGGGAATGGGATGCAGTTTGGTTTGTTTGGGGTGCTCAAAGAATCAACGTTTATTATTTCTTAGGTTGCTCAAAGAATCAACGTTTATTATTTCTTGCAGTCATAAAAATATACTTTGCAAGCTGCTCTTACATAATAGATCGCCTTATATGCACCATGATAGTGTGATCCCTTATCATACAAAGGTTAGGTTCTATCATACTCCCACCTCTGTAGGTACTAAACCCTAATGACATTGAATTGGCAGTAGGAACATCACTTGAGCATGTCACAAAACAAGGAGAGTGGATCTATAAGTAAGAGGAGAGAAATGAAACAATTAGGAGTACCCTGTTTAAACTTTAGATAACCTGTTTAAATTGTCACAATGATTAATTTGAAAGTAATTCAGGAGAAATGCATTCAAATTCACAGCTAGAGGAAGTAATACAAGAAGCACCCAAGAACAGATTTTTTTTTTAAAAAAAAGAGAAAACAGCAATGATGCGAGATATCACCATAGCACAAGAGCACCTCAAATAACCAAAAGACACAAAACTACCACCAAGATTAAAGGATACACTGGTTTTAGACTGTTATGGTCACCCTTATGGAAAACTGAGGGGAACGTATTTGCTTCTAAAATACCAACAACAAGATCACACATGGCACCATTATAGCCTCCTACCTTCTGTCACATTATGAATATGCCTAATCATTCATGAAAAAGTACAGAAAATGCTGTAATGAATGCTTTGGCACGTCCTAACAATGTCAAAGCATTTGCACTGTATAGAGTTACACTATTATTACACCCAAACAAGAAAGACACCCTCTGCAACATCTGCTTCGAGCACAAGTCATAATTTATGTCAGGGAGCCCAAAAAAAAAGAAAGTTAACAACTTTTATCGAGTTCAAAGTAATTGCCGCACCTAACCCCAGTTCACTCCTACTACTTGTCTTCCAACATCATCTTACTATGGCAAACTAGCTAGTACTTCATATTCCAATCCCGAGGTATACACGTAATCTCAATGGAGGTACCATGGAGAGCCCAACCCACAACTCAGCGACAGCTTTAGCTAGGCACAGAGCTGTTCCTAATATCAAGTCATAGAAATAATGGCCAGTTGCAAGTTCCAGTAGGCATACCACAAGTGCACAACAACAGCCTAATTTGACGTTCATCTGCAACTACAAGACATGCCAGCATCATGACAGAACCTAAGCAGTAATGGAATCCAGACATCTGCAAGATTTCAACCAAGCACAGTGCAATTATGGACTCCCCATCCCAATTCATCACCAAACATGAGCTCTAAACCATTGCTGAACACAACCCCCACCCGAAGGTAGGTAGATAGGACCCTCACAGCTACTCGCTTACTCCCCCGTGTCTCAGCAATTCGGCAAGGCCTAATTTGCCAATTGCCCAATTCTAGCACCAAATGCACAACAACTTGGACAGAATCACAGTTTTATGACAAATTTCCAATCTACTTGACCACAAAGTCGCAGAGAGAGAGAGAGAGAGAGAGAGAGAGAGAGAGAGAGAACTCTTAGTCTCACCCCGACGGTGGCTGCGTCGACGTAGGAGACGCTGAGCTCGACGGAGACCCCGCTGCAGTAGAACACGGCCGACCCCAACTGGTCGGCGAGCGTCGGCGTGACTCTGCAAACTACCACAAAATCGAACGAAGCACCACACGCCGTCACCACCACTCGGGAGGGGCGGCGGCGGCGACGTTTGAGGGGAGGGCCGGACCGGGGCACTGCCGAGTGGCGACGGCGGCGTTTGAGGGTTAGGGGAGGACTGCAAGGCTTGTTATGGAGTTGAACCCAAGTTCCTCATCTAGGGTAGATATTTATTTATTTTCAAAATTTTGTATTTGAAAACCATACAATTTCTAGTGAATTTTTTTCTGATAATCGAAAATCGCGCTAGAGCAGATTTTTATTTATTTATTTATTTATTTTCAAAATTTTGTATTTCAAAACCATACGATTTCTAGTGAATTTTTTCTGATAATCGAAAATCGCGCTAGGGCAGATTTTTATTTATTTATTTTCAAAATTTTGTATTTTAAAACCATACGATTTCTAGTGAATTTTTTCTGATAATCGAAAATCGCGCTAAGGCAGATATTTATTTATTTATTTTCAAAATTTTGTATTTCAAAACCATACGATTTCTAGTGATTTTTTTTCAGATGATGGAAAATCGCGCAGTTTTTGAAAAACACAGCTTGTTGCGTGCTATGGAACCGAAACACAACTTGTATTCGTAGCAGAGAGCCAGAGAGCTTGTTGGATCAATTCAACAACATCCAAGATTCCATACAATACATTGATGCTTGGCTCGAGCAAATGAGCAGAACCACACGCTGATACAGTATTCAATCGCCGACAATGCTATGCACAAATAAAAACCAACAAATGAACAGAGTCTTTCCAGGGTAAAATCCAACACAGAAAATCAATGGAAACCATCCCCTAGCACAAACGAACAATTGAGTCAGTCAACCACAGCTTTCTTTTCTTTTGTTTGCTCTCCTCAACGTTTTTACAATTGTGCTCCTAAAGTCAACCCACAAATGAAAAAAAAGTCAAAGTCAGATGTATAATTCCTGGCACATTTCAATTGATCGCACAGGTCTGTGTACAAGAGCATCGTCTCATGATGCCGAATCCCCGCAACGGGTCAGCACGCAGTCCTCCAAAAAGTTTGTCAGCTCCGACGTGTAGAGCCCCGGATTGCTCCGGTAATGGTCGACGTGAGGCGACGACACAAAGTCGCACGCCCTCACCTCGTGCCCTGCTCTCCGTTGCTTCTCAACAAACGACTCCACCGACTTGGCCGGAATAACCCTATCAGCGGAGCTGTATATGTAGAGCTGGGGGCAGTTTGGCTGCTTACAGGACAAGAGCTCCATAACATCAGACAACCTCCTGTTCAAAGAAGAAGACAAATGTTTATTAGCTCAACCATGCATGTACTAGTTGTTTGCTGCATTTAGAACATTCCAAGTTCTACTAAGACACTGTTACGCTATATATATATTATTAAATGACAAGTTGTGATATATTTACAAAGTATGGCTTGTGATGGATAGTTTCACATTATTTATCAACCACCCACATCTATCTATACTTTACTGCCATAAAAATGTCCATTGCACCGTGAGACATGTCATGATATACTGGATGATGATGGTCGTGTACCGGCGCAGTCATCAATCAAATAGTAATTAACTCTTGTGATGTGACCGGTGAGAGGTCTTAGATGCCCCGTCTCCATTTAACAACAGCTCAATTGAACAAGGCATAGAGAACTAGAGATAAGACCCTGTGACCGAAAATCCAAATGACTCAGCTGCATATGTGGACGACATGCATACCTATTAATGGTTGGATAGTTCAAAACAACATCAAACAACTTCTCCAACGCCGACAGTAGAACAGCTTCAGAAGCTGCTGGCTTGGGATCCTTGTTGGACTCCACGACTAGGACATCAGACCTTGTATCATTTGCTCCTTTCGTCGCTACGCTGTGTTTTTTCATGATGGCAGCCGAGAAGCCTAAAGCCCAAACCTGTGTTCAGAAAACGACACACACAAATATATAACTTTGTTCCAACGAAACATGGCAGGGGAACAAATAAAAGACAGCCCAAACCAGTGTTCAGAAAACAATACACACAAATATATAACTTTGTTCCAACAAAACATGACAGAGGAACAAGTGACTAAATAACAGCATACGTAAAATAACGGGAACAAATAAAAGAGAATTGCTGGAACATTTGTTTTCCATAAACGATACAATTCGGATCTGCAGAATTTACCAAGAAAAGGTTTGGATGACAATTTGATAAAGACCAAATATGGACCGTTCGTTCTTTTCGATCCAATGAATCAGATAGCTAATACTTATTTATACTTCCTCTGATAGTATAGTAGTAGGAATACTTTTAACAAATCAATGGCCGTTATATACTACCAGCATAATGCACCGTAAAATTTCTTACATAGCAAAACACTTTTTAACCCCAAACAACTAATTTTGTTCCCAAAGGCTAGCTAAATATTTTACCTGAGAATCAGGGACAGCAACAGGCGCTGAGTCGACTACGCAACCCTTAATTTTCTCCATTGCTGAAGGATCCTGCCTCTGCAAGTTCTCCAGTATTACGCCATAGCTGTAACGGCAACATAATGAAGGAAGCAAGCTTGAAATCTTGAGGTGGGAGTTAATTCTTAATGCAGGAATTCTAAAAGAAAGTGTATAAGTATTACCAAAGCCAGCCGGTGTTACTGAAAGTGTGGAAAACAATCTTCTTCCCACTCTCCTCCCTCACCCAACCGGCAAGATGTTCGGAGAGCATTTGTACATTCTTCTCAGCCTTCCCTCCGAGGTTATAACTGACAATGTCAGACATGGGGAGGGTGAAGGTCACAGCATGGAAGCCCCTGGAAGTGTACCAATCAGCATATCTCTTCAGGTGTTTCTGCCTCGAGCCCAACCACCCGAGCAGAACCACCACGGTCTGAGACTTGTCGGATGAGTCACCACAGACCCGGGGGTCCGGTAGATGCCAGCGGTACAGAACATCCGATGACAGGGAATGGATCGTGGTCATCGCCCCCTCTTGTCCCGAGGTCTTGGCAAACTTTGCATATCGGTAAACCGTCTGGATGACCGGCAAAGACGCAACAGGCACCTTAACCGGATCCAAATTCTTGACATTGCGTGGCAAGAAGTGCAGGCTAGACAGGGCAGAAACATCTGGCTTGCTGGCAGGAAGTGAGACGACTGCATCTGCATTCACAGTTGCATCGGCAAGCTTGTGGTGGGACAACCTGTCGGGCAGCTCGAGGGAGGAGACGGCGGCGAAGGCAGCGACCGCCATGGCGGAGAGGGGGCGGTGGTAGGAAGCCATCATGGATGGTGGAGACCCTCTGAAGAGTCGGATTCTTCTTGTCACATGCCAAGGAGGAACTTGTGTCTGATATTTATCTGTCTGCACCTTCCCCTTCTGCCCTGCTTCATAGGAAGGAAGGAAGGAAGGAAGGAAGGAACAACAAAGACTTAGCTGTCGGTCCTAGCACGCGGTTTGCATAAATTGAATTGAATTGAATTGAATTAGAAGGGTAGGAAAAACTAAATTAAGAGAAGGCGTGTGTGCAACGTGGGAGAAAGAACAATGTCAGCCACATTATTTGTGTGCCCCCAATTCATTCACCAAACAAGGGAAATACACGAGATGGACACGTCTTTGTCAGGGTCAATACGCCAAAAGGCAAATAGACTTGCTGTCACAGACAGAAAGATTAAGAACCCGCTGTTTACCTCGTTGGAATTGGACGCGGGCTGGCTGCCAAATTGACAAGACAGCCGAGCCCGGTCAACGGCGGCAACTCCCAACTGTTGCGTGCTTCCTTGCTCCTGCAAATTGCTTTGTCAAGAATTAATATGAGCCCAAGGAATTCAAAGACTTGTAATTTGACTAGATGTATATAATTGAACAAGGGAAAGGAGTGAAGAGATAGGAATCTAGGATAGGGAGGAGGCGGCGTTGCAATAGTAATAGAGAAACCCATTACATAAATAAAGAAAGAAAAAAAAGTGTTTCTTGGCAGGGACGGGCGGTGGGAACGTGATTGGTGATAGTGATTTTGGGTGTTAGTTAGCATCAATGAAGAAAAGATTAGTTGCTAATAGTACAACTTGGCCATTACAGCTTGGAGCGAGGCGGATCAAAAAAAAGAAAAAAAAAAGAAACCAGATTGACTTGGTTCCAGGAAAGCTGGAAGGAGGAGGAGGATTAGGAATCTAGTCTCCAACGCACTATTGCAGGAAAATTTGAGCAGAAAACCGGCAGAATAGGGGTTCCCTTGTTGAATCCACAATCGATCCCCAGAAAAAGAAAAAAAAAAACCGTAAAAGGAAGAAAACGTGAGCGCAATCAAATCTGTATTCTGTAGGAGGAGTGGGGTGGGGGGAATCTGCAGGGGTAAAAGGAAGACAAGCAAGCAACCAAACGAGGAGGAGGAGGAGGATACGATAGCTAGCTTACCTGAGAGGCAGAAAGGAGCGAAGGAGGGAGAGAGAAATCTCTCTCGCGGCAGGGCAGGCCTCCCTCTCCCGATTTAGAGGAGAGGAAAGGGAAGGAGGGGATGAACAAGCACGCAACGCAAGCACCACCAATTTTGTCTTGTGAGAGCAGGCAGACCAGATAAAAAATAGAGAGGAGAGGAGATGGCGCTGCGCAATTCTGAACGCCGGAATCCAGAGTCTCCTGAGGTGTGCGCCGCGGTGGGTGACGGCGCCCGCCCCGCCGTCTCTCTCTCTCTCTCTCTCTCTCTCTAGTTTGGTTTGTTTGGGGACTATAAGGTGAGGTCAGGTAAAGGAGAGGCATTATCCCTCCTCCTTGTCCGAATATGCCGGTCCAAGTTGGAGTTGGAGGAGCAGATTAGCTTTCTTCTTCCACACACCATCTCCTACAGTACCTGCAAGGCAACATATGCTATGCATTGTATGCAACCACCTTTTGTGGGCAAATTTTGACAAAAGATACCGCGTATTTTCAATTCGATACAACAGTTCACCGTATTTGTAAAAAAACCACATGTATTCGTTGTACTATTTCGCGAAAATATGTAAAAACAAACTACAAAAGCGAATACACTGTATATACAGCATGTAATAACGAAGATAGGTATCTGCAACACCAGGCAATAAATAAACCTTATAGCGAATACATGGGGGGCTCGATCGATTACTGGAAGATGGAAGATGGAAGATGCCAGCCAAGAGATGCATGGAAAGATACAGGTGTATTCAAGAGGGAAGATGCCAGCCAGTACGGGATGCATGGAGATGCATGTGGCGAATACGGGATGCATGGAAAGATGGAAGATGCCAATTGAAGATAGACTATAGAATGACCTCCATGTGGTCTCACACAGGGGCGGACCCAACAATATGGCAGGTTGGGCTGCTGCCCCACCTACAGTTCACAAGACCCATGTATGTTGTATATATTGTATATGTATAGACCTAACAAATTTGAAAGCTGAAACGTTGCACCAGCCACCAAGCAAGAAACGATCGGCGGCCCAGGTATATTGTATATCAAGATCGAACTACATAATAAGATTGCTAACTATTGGATGAATGACTTAATGGTTTGCTACACGGAGAGAGATCTTCAAATCACTTAATGATGAAGCCATCATCCGACGATTTCAGCGCCTCAAAACTAGGAGAATACAATTGCCTCGTCCCTCACTAATTGTTAACTGAGTGATATGTTGCCTATTTACTAATTCTTCTTTGACCGTATTAGTTGAACGTTATATTTATGCTTCTTTAATAGTACTATTGTTGTTACGGTACATTGCATTCTTTTAAGCGTTTTAATACTACTTCAAGCATGCCCCACCTATAATTTCTTCCTGGGTCCGCCACTTGTCAAGTCCCCAAGTTCGAAAAGTGCTGGGACATCCGGAGTATCCGGATCTACATCCGGAGTGTCCGGATCCAACCCGGAGTGTCCGGACTGAATGTCCGGAGTGTCCGGTTGATCAGACTCAAGACCCCAACCCGAGTCTCGGGTTGAGCGTCGGAGAGTCCGGATGGTGCGGGATTTTGTATAAAAGTCCCGTTTCTTGATTTCCCACCTCATTTCTTCTCCCACTTGGTTCCCCACCCGTGTGAGCTCGTTCCTCCACCCTAGCTCCTCTCCCGTGAGCTTCCACCGGCCGGTGACCCTCCGTGGCTCCTCCCGGCTCCTCCATCCCCAGGAACTCCTCCTCAAGCCAGATCCTCCATCCTCCACCCGGCATTGCTTCTCCTCCATCTTCCTTGGAGGTAGGTCTCTCTCTTGGGAGTAGATTCGTAGGATTCTTGGGTTCTAGGGTCATCAATGGTGGGAGTTAGAGCTTAGGTTTAGATTTGAAGTTTCGGAGTTGAATCTTGAGCTCTAGGGTTTTGGGTGTAGTGATCCTAGGGTTAGTGTGGGGCTTGGATTGATGAATGTGGGTGCTAGTGTGGTTGATCGGGTAGTAGTAGCGCCCGATCCAAGGGTCGTTGGAGTTGGTTAGTGGTTTCATGGGCTAGTGTCGTTCCTCGTGGAGTTGGGTTAGCTATAAGCTTCTTCGGCCTTGCCACGTGTAGGAAAGTCATAGATCGGGTCCCGTGATGCCGTTGGACTTGGCGGCACCTCGATCCGTCGAGTTATTGGGTAAAACTCGCCAGTCCGGAGTGTCAGGACACCCCGTCGAGTGTCCGCTCTGCCGGAGTATCCGGACCGAATGGCGGAGAGTCCGGATCGTCGGAGAGTCCGGATCAAATACCGGATTGTCCGGGTTAAATTTGTCTGTCGATTGAGTCGAGTTGTCCGGTTGCGTTATTTCTTGAGGTTTTCGGTTGTACTTCATTCATATGCATTGCATGCATTTTTATTATGCATTGTACTCGTGTAGAGAACGATCCATGGCGACCAGCGTGGCGTGGTTGAGGAGTTGCTTAGGGGCAAATCATTGTCGATCCACCAATGAGAAGAACAAGGCAAGCACCTAAGCATATTTACCCCATTATATGATTTTATCTTAGAGAATTAAATTGCTTATTTAGTCGATTAAGTATGCATTAGGAGTTGAATGGTGGGAACAGGGTTAGAACCTAATTGCTGCACATACACTCCTTGAATTTGTGGAACACTCCCTTCTAACCAAAATATGGGTAATTGTAACGAGTCTACGCTTAGTTTTGCTTAGATGTTGGGTTGGGCCAAGTGGGGATGGTTCTCCGCTTGTGATTATTAACAATTGTTTCACTTCACACATGATGGATTGGAATGGGTATGTTTATGAGTTGTAATTGATAAATTGTGGACCGGGCGGGAGTTGGTTCATTTGAGTATGGAGACTCAAATGTGTAGCCCCGTCTGAGTCGATTAAGGACCGATTCGATGGTTGCCCTTTGATCGAGCACACCCCGGTTGGTCGCATGCCCGATTATGGTACGGTAAGCCACTCTTTCTCTCATACGGAATCGATGGACCGTAACTTCCTGTGGTTGGACGTGGTTGAGGGCGAGGCTTAGGCCGACTCTCGAGCGCCAAGCCGGGCTTGGGGCTGCTCGAGGGTGCTAGGTTTTCGGCCACGTGAGGACGCTTCAGCGATTGGGTATGATTGGGAGGGGGTTGACACTAGGCCCTTGTGGTAAGTGTCGTGCGATCAATGCTTCCCTGCAGGGTTAATTAAGCGATTCGAATTGCCGCGCTCTCGGATATGAGCAAGCTCTTTCATCGCACAGTCACGTAGTAAGAACTTGAACCGAGGTTCGCCGGTGAGCTTGAGCCCACATAAATTGGTGTTGAGATTAATTGTTGTGAATTAATGATTGCAACTTCATTTTTAGAAGTAGGCGCTGTTACAACTGCTAAATTGTGAATTGAGTAGTTAGGTAATTAATATAACAAATGTTAAGCTTTCTGCACTTTTACCTTCAGCCTGGTTTTTTTTTGCTACATCCAAATGCATGTCCTTTGGAGTCGGTCATATATGGACCACGGGTAAGACTTGCGAGTACCTTCCGTACTCAGGCTTCTGCTTTGTGGTTTTGCAGGTGAGGATCCAGAGGGGTGTGAGTTCTCGCCCCTCGCCTATCGGTGACCGGGCGGGGCACCGAGTAGAGGCCGTTGCGTGTGTGCGCTCGGAGGTGTTCAGGGCATGACACTTCCGGGGTGTTTTACTTTTGTTGTATAGGATAGTCGGCTTTACTTTTGTAAACTGTTGCACTTTTATTTCTGTATTGGAGCACATCGGCTCTTCGCTTCCTGTTTGTTTGGTCGTCCTTTGGGCTTCCGTGTGCCGTGTGTGTTTTGTTGTTTCCGCGTTTCGTGCGTCTCTGGTAGTGAGTTTGGGCCCGATGCCCCTTTGTGGGAACTGTTGTGATATAACTTGGGAACCGGTATGTGGGGATCCTGGGCGAGTTTCGGATCGCATACCGGGGGAATACCGGGGTTGTTGTCGAGTCGTTGGACGTTCGTAGGGTGGTCTCCATTGGGCTTGGGTAATAGCATCAGGATCACCTCCGGTGATTTGTTGCTAGGACCCAAATCCGACGGGAGCAACCGTGCATCCAACAACTCGAGGACGATCTGGGCGGCTCCTCTCACACCACTGGTCTCACATTACACGAACTGACAGCCATATGCATTAGTATGGACACATATGCAATAGAAGCAGCACGAATTGACAGCCATCGCGGCCCTGTATTCGCTAGGTGCTGCGGCGAATACAGGGCCCCCTATATTCGCTAGGTGGTGCCGTATTCGCTACGTGACACTACGTTTACCCGTATTCACTATTTCATTTTGTGTTTACATGTTTCCGTGAAATAGTACAGCGAATACAGGTGGTTTTTTTACAAATACGTTGAACTGTTGTATCGAATTGAAAATACGTGTATTGTTTTGTATAGAATTCAAAATTTGCCCCTTTTGTGGTGCACCCGTGTAATCACTTTTTTGTTTGAACCCCACCCCCCCCCCCCAAAAAAAAAAACTAGGATGTATTACTCGATTTAGTCTACCTACCTATAAATTTTCAAATTCAAATTCATTCTAAGTTAAGATTAACAAGTAACAAAATGAGGGCTTGTTTGGATCCATGCAGCTAACAGTTAATTAGCTGCTAAAAATTAGCTGGAGTGGATCCAAACATAGCCAACTAATAATCAATTCTATGAATAGGCAGTCAGAAAAGTAAACAGTGAGCAACATGTACATAAAAAACCCTGCTCATTGCTGTTAAGTCATTCATCTATAAAGGCAAACAACATTAAAAACTTAAAATTACCCAAAATAGTGCCTTTCGCTTTCGCTTTGGCCAAGTTCCGCTCGCTTCTAAAAGAACCCTCCTAGAGCCTTCGGCTTGTTTCAGGCCTAGCTAATCTTCTCCACTCCACTGAGAAAGGCCTTTTACAAACTTGATAGAAACTTGAACCAAATGCTATCACACTAAAGACTGTAGATAGTTGCTGATGCAAGATGCTTGCGACAACAGAACAGACTTGCTACTGAGAAAGGCCTTTAGCTAGAAACTTGGCCGCCGTCTCTCTCTCTCTCTCTCTCTCTCTCTCTCTCTCTCTCTCTCTCTCTCTAGTTTGGTTTGTTTGGAGACTATAAGGTGAGGTCAGGTGTGCAGTAAAGGAGGGGCATCATCCCTCCTCCTTGTTCCGGATAACGCCGGTCACGAGCAAACACACACACTCGCCGCGCTGGAGAAGGCGGCGCCTCTCGTCGGCCTCTGCGGTGGGCTTCTTGGCCATCCTATGCTAGGGTTCCCATTTTGGGTGGGGTTAGCTTGAGGATTCCGAGGTGGAAGAAGATGCTGGAAGCGGCTGCTGCCTTTTTACGCCCTTTTTGTCTAGCCGGCTACTGTCAACACGGAGTTTATTTCCTTTTCATATGCTTGTATCGTTAATTAGAACGTAAAATGCATGATACCTTATTTAAGGCTTTAGGTACATCAATTTAATTGGCATATAGCGATCGGACAGCTTAGATCGTGGGTAGCACAAAATCATATTAGTATGGACGTAGCAAGTCATCCACTTTATTAAGCTCAATTATAAATATAATATATTTAACTAGCTAGTCCATCCATGGTGCTAATGAGCTGGTAGCTACTGGGAAGAACGACGTACGTACTCATGCAATCTATGGAATGCGTGGAATTAATTAAGCTGGCTGGCCAGCATCTATCTATAGCTAACTGCGGATCGAATGATCGATGTGATTAATATCAAGAGGCGACCGGGGTGGCAGGCATCTCCTTGCCGGCCAGGAAGTGTGCCAAGAGCTGCCTCGCCTGCACCGGCGTGATCATGGGCACCATGTGGCCGGCGCCGCGGATGGTGACCAAGGTGAGGCCGTCGTAGAGCACCGTGTAGCCGCCGACCTGGTCGCTTGTGAACCACGCCCTCCACTGCTTCAGGGTCGTCAGCTTGAGCTTGCGCAGCGCGTAGCGCGTCGACGTCACGGGCACGCGGTCGTCCGTGTCGCCGCTGTACACCCACACGCGCAGGCCGGCGTCCACCATCTTCCGGATGGTCGGCAGCGTCGACGCCGGCGCGTCCGTCCAGTTGGTGAGGGCGTCGCTGCAGGGGGACCAGCGGTAAGGGATGCTGCCGGAGACGTTGGCGTGCAGCGCCTCCTGCACGTCGGCGCGGTTCAGGTAGTCCGCCACGCGGTAGTCCACGCACGGGTCGTACGTGTTGTACGGCAACCCCCGATGCACCGTCTGCATCCATCCGTACCATCGTCGACAAGTATACAAATTAATTCATAGTATAACAGATCAGAGACGATCGATCGATCGAGGCTATATATCTGATCACGTATTCACGTACAGCTAGCGGCGTGTCGAGCTTGAAGCGGCGGCGGGCGTTGCCGAAGGAGGTGCTGCCGTTGAGCATGGCCTTGGTGCATGCCGGAGTGTAGAGGCTGTAGAGGTCGATGTCGCCCATGGCGGCGAAGAAGTTGTTCCACGCGAGGTTGCACTTGGCGCTCTCCTCGCCGTCCTCGGGGAACTTGCACTTGTCCCTGATGGCGCCGTACACCTCGTCGGAGATGACGGCGTGGTCCCACGCGTACTCCGCGAGCCCGCGGTCGTCCGAGCTCGAGTCGATGGCGGCGTTGCCGATCTGCATGCAGTACATCGAATTAATTAAAGATCGATGACGGTCGAATGAATGAATTATATAATTAATGAATGAATAGAATCGTACCATGATGCCCTTGAGATTGATGTGGTCGCTCTTGTGCCGCAGCTTGCTGTTCTTGTCCATGATCTTGTCTGCGAGCTGGGGAACGTAATGCCCGGCATAGCTCTCCCCGGTGATGTAGAAATCGTGGCCTTTGAATTGTGGGAACCTCTCGAACCAGTTCACCAGGAAAGCGTACGCGTCGTGGGCTTCAGAATTAAGTGCAGGTGAACATGCAATGCAATTAATTAATAGTACGTAGTAATTATATATATATGTTCATGCATGTACCGGTGAGCTCATCGCCGAATTGGTTGAGATCAGTGGAGGTGTTGGTGTAAGAGAAGCCAACGCCGGCAGGGGACTCGAGGAACAGCAGATTGGCCTCCCTGTTCCACGACTCTGGGTTGAGGGTCAGCTCCGCCGCCGCCGCCGCCGCCGCCTCAGGGCTGCTGCTTCCTCCCTTGTGGACCAAGAAGGGACCGAGCTCCTCCACCGCTCCGTACCCCACCGACGAGCATCCCGGTCCTGAAAATCCATGCAATTGCAATTAGCTTATAGCTAGATTCGATCGATCGACAAGCCTTGCCACATTAATTGCCACTGTAGGTCGTGCATGCATGCATGGTTACTGATCAGACCTCCGTTGAGCCAGAGGACGAGGGGCTTGCTGCGGGCGTCGTGCGTGGCCTCGAAGAACCAGTAGAAGAGGGCGCGGCCGTGCGTCTCGTTCACCGTCACGTAGCCCGCGTACTGCCGGAACCCCACCTCCGCCGGCTGCCCCGGCAGCCCCTCCACCCGGTCGGCCTCCTGCCGATCGAACACCTCCTCGTACCAGTTACTATGCCTCGACGCGGAGGCCACGGCCACGGCGGCGGCGAGGACGAGCAACAGCAACCTGCTGCTGCTGCTGCTGCTGCTGGCCGACGCCATGAGGGAGGAGGAGAGAGCCATGTATTACTATCTGGGTCGTGCGTGCATGGTACGTATATTTATACGCGTGGCGTGATACTGATCGATGCATAGTTGTTAGGCGCGCGCGCGGTGAATTAATTCCTTTAGCTAGTTTGTTACAATCTAGCTAGAACCTAGCTAGATAATAGATTAGCACGTACGTACGTACGTTTTGTTCAAGATGGATTTGGTTTGTTTCAACAAGTTTACAACAGATCATTCCATCGATCGTAACAACATCTTGAAATCAACTGTTTGTTAATTTGAAGATCCGGAAATTAAGAGTTTGTTGGAGATTGGCGAGTGCCGACCGAGCAATTTATACATACCGGTAAATGTATAATACAGGCACCCAAACATCTAAAGAGAGATCTGAAAAGGCAAATCCAGTTTGACTTTGCACATCTAAAATGAGTAATTGCTAATACAATACAGGCACCCAAACATGTACTAACTAGATTGCTTAACCAATACATCATATATGAGCTTTTCAAAGACAACCATAGCACATTGGCAGGCTGCAGAACAAGTACATGGTTGACAATAACATCCATGGCAGAACAAGACTGATACAGTTACAGCCATACCGTGTAAAAAGCAGAATGCGCCTTTCCCATTTTTGCTGCAGCCTGAATCTCACGGAAGTTACCAGGACCAAGGCATCTTTCTAATGCAAAGTCAGACATGCAGAGTTCACACAAAGGATGATTCTGTTCGACTTTGCAGGGTGATTATGTTCCATTCCAGCTTCAGATTTCAGACTTGGTAAAATCAGTCTGCCACACAAAACAACCTCCAAGCTCTATACAAACCACAAAGAGAAAGATGCCGCAGAAGCACCAGTGAATTTTCATTCCATTCCAAACAATTTGACAAAGCATTTGCACTGTGAACCTTAATGAAAACAGAATTCAAAAAGTAAAAACCGAAATCCCTGTGGTAATCTCTCAAAAACCTACAGCAGGATGATTTCCTGGTGGAAACAAGCAAAGCATGGCAAGAGAGTAGACGTAGACCTCACTTCCCTTGTGTCCTTCTAATCCAATCCAAAACGTGACAACAGTCATCATCCCCAAGGAACACCCTGTTCTCTGAACGATAGGTTTTGAGATCACGGGTTTCATGCATGCAACTTTCTCTTTTCATTTCAAGTGATTCAGGAACCACGCTTGCATTGCAGTCACAGATAAACTGAACTACTGCCTCAAAAGGTTGTGAAGCGTTGACCCACTGGTAAATCTTCTCATTGCGGAACCAGGTCATCTGTCTCTTTGCGAAGTTCCTAGATGTTGTCTGAAACTTGGTCAGGAACTCAAAGAACTCTTGTGGGGAGCTACTGCCCCCGTTCTGCCTGCAATGCAGCAAGTACTCCATGGCTTGTCTGTAACCTATTGCACGGGTTGCGGAGTTTGTATTTGGATCCAAACCGATATCAAGAAGCCATGAGGCTTCTGAAAGTAGGCCTCCTGTGTCAGCCAGCATTTCTTCACACCTCAAATCAATCGATCTGTAGAGTTTAACGCGCGGACATGCGAGGAAAATACATAGGAAGTCATAATCCAGCTCCTTAACTTTGCAGGTTCCATGTATTGAGGCGGCAGTTAGCTTGGTATCATGCTGCTCCTGAAATGCATTATATGGTAGGGTGAAGGCAGATGGAGGGGAACCAGATGACCTGATAATCTCAAGTCTACGCCTTAACCGGTACCAGTTATTCATATGCAAGTCCCGAGCTTTGGGGTCCCCAGCCTTCACCAACAGCTCTACTGCTTCTTCCCACCGCCCACTCTCACGTAAGTCAACAAGCTCAGACCATACACTTGATGTGACGTCCATGGATGATTTTGGAACGTTTGGCTTGCCATATATGTACCAGCGTAAGTAGAGTCCAGTCCCTCCAGCAACAATGGGCACACAGCCTCTGTGAAGAACATCTTCTGTTGCTCTTCTCGCATCGTGAAAGAACATCCCAGCTGAGTAGTCATCTGATGCGTGCATGATGTCGACCAAGTGATGTGGCACCATATTCATCTCCAAAGCAGATGGCTTGGCCGAACCAATGTCAAGTCCACGGTACACTTGCACCGAGTCCGCGCTGATGATCTCTCCTCCAAGCCTCTTGGCTACCTCCAACGCAAGCCTGCTCTTCCCCACACCGGTAGGGCCTGAGATCACAATGACCGTGTTCCTCTTTCTTGTGTTGGCCGGCAGAGACGCGGTTGTGATGTGGGCCTTGTTCGTAGAGCGAAAACACGAGGGGAGCTGCTGCTGCTGCTGTGAACATAGTATGACAGGCCAGTTTCTCCAAATGGTGCTGCGCGTGGACCCGAACTGCGGCCTCATTCCACAGCACATCATAGCAAGAACATCTGTAGAAATGGATTTTGAAGATAATATAAGCCAACATGGTTACTTAAAATGGAATGAAGCTGCACGGAATGAAGTGAAGAATTTATCCTTTAGGCCAGGGGCGGACCTAACGTGGGGCATGGGGGTTGAACCCCAAAATGGTTAGTGAGTGTTTCTTCTGCAATACAACAGTTAGTGATTGTTTCAACTTTCAACAGTTGAGTGGCAGTATGTGCACCTGTAATATCTGATATAGCACACAGCAACATATGTCCTCAAAGATTAGTAGACTGATGTATCTCCTTAGTCTGTTAGCTACTTGTATCTTTTTTACAGGTGATCTCTAGTCCTTTATGTTGGACTGGTTACTTTCTATGCTGGGTCCGGCTGTGTGTGATTTATTTTGTTTCTTTTTTTTTTTTGTCTTACTACAGAAGATGTGCGGCTCTTCTACATGTTCTCAAAAAGATATGTCCTAAATGGATGTCACAAAAGACAACTGGTTACAAAATGTGATATATCTTTATTGAATTTTGCGTCTACTATACTAGTCTACTTCCATCCTTCCATATGGAGAAAAATAAGGCTAGTTTAGAAGACCCTGAGACCGAATAGCTTGAAAAATGTCATATATATGGATATAATTATTTTTATATATTAAAGATCCGGCTGACAAGAACAAATGACTTTGTAGAGTACTTCATTTATGTTAACTAATTAGCAGAAGAACAATGCCATGAACACTGCAGGGTTGACAAGATTTTCGTAAATGTAAGCGGAATAGCACAACTTGACGTTCTCCTTTTACTTACAGATCCTTCCACAGAGGTCCTTACATGTTACAAGTTAACATATGACAACAACATGCATGGGATCGTTTTAGACTACCAACTTTCCAATCTACTTTGGTCTGGAATTTCTAGCCCAGGACATGATAAAGATAACCAATTTGTACCTAGTAAATGCTGGTTTTTACCCCTGATGCATTGCAGTAATTAAAACCAACTCACATCAAGGGCAACTACAAGTAGGCCCTGCCAAATTTGCCACAAAAAATTTACCATGATCAGGGACAAGGTTTATCATTCTTAAAAGTTAACCTATAGCTATCTTGCACACAAAAATAGCTGAAAAAGGACACCCTACAAAAGAAATTTCATATTCTGGGAGCTAACAATCGAAGAATCGCATATAATTTTGACTAAACAATACATGCACATACTGCTAGTTTAGGAAATAAGAGCATGGTGTGGTGATAAGCATCAATAACACCGGGGCATTCAAGCATTTCTAGCATCACATTGGCATTTGAACAATTAGGGGAGGAGAGAAATGATTCCACCAACCAAATGAAAAGGCTGTAGTCGAAGGAAACCGGTGCGGCTGAGGATTCTAAGTTGACGGCCCCGATGGCAGGCGGCTCTGGTGCGGCGAGAGGCACGCGCAAAGAGGCGACGGGGGTCAGTACAAGTAACGGACGTCGCGAAGGGTTTTCCTTATTGGTAAAAAAAAATTTACCGGAGGTCACTGGTAAACATGATTTATTGGATATATCGGATTTATCGGACCAAATTCAAAAAAAATCAAAAAAAATTGCATGAATTTGCTAAAAATTATCCCTAATCAATTATTCATCACAAATTGCATCTGACAACAATGAAATAAGACAATATGACACGTCTATAGCACATTATATAGAATTGTTACACCGAACGTAATAATGTTATCATAAATAGGTAGCCCATTAGCATGGTTGAACAAAATAATAATCATAGTCCCAAATATTACATGTTTGAAGCACATATCACCAACAAAGGTGCTAAATGAACAATTCTATTGCAAAATAACACCGACCAAACATTAACACAAGCACATGCACCAATAAAGAGCACCATATGTTGTATATTTCAGGAAAAAGAGTAGAAGATTGGAGGTCTGATCTGGCCGCAGATTCTAAATAGGAGTATGAGTACGAAAAGGAGTCCTATTGTTATACTGGTATTAGTTTTAGCAGTTTACTATTCTGTTACATAGTTTCCATGTTTAGGAGGATTCTATGAATAAAAGGAGAGGAGAGGAGAGTAAAGGGGCATGTTTTGTTACCACTAAATTCAGTCTAAGGCATTGCCGACGATAAACGGCCGGTGGCTCTGCACAGCCGCAACTATAGGTCGCCGGCGCAGTTCCACGGCGTCGACTAATCCCTCGCATTCTGGGCTTCGTCCAAGCACACGAGCCTACAACCGGAAACACCCATATCATGTCATGTATCATAACTGTTTATAGTTTCACCCCTATAAATTTGTGTTATCAATAGCTCTAATTTTCAGTCTTCATCTCTCATGTAGGAAACAAAAAGTGGGACTAGAAAAGGGTGCTCTTATATCAAATACTCTGGATTTGGATAAGTATTTTGCATAGTTATCATTTCTTATTTTGTGTTTGCTTCCTTTGAGAAATCAATTGGTATTTTTTTTACCATTCTTCATTCTAGAGGTCATGAATCCCTGAATATTTTTCACAATACGATATTTTTGTCTTATCAAGTTGCCATATGGCCTCTTTCTTGACGCACAAGATCACCTTTGCTTACACTATTAGCCTAGAGAAAGCTGGAAGTTTATGCCTTTTTCCCCTGTTTACCGAAACAAACTTTTTGACAGCTTTTTCATAAATTCATTTGATGTAGAGAATAGTATGTAACAATGTATCATTTGTGTAAGAAAGGAATGTGCATACCTCACCAATGGTGCAACAGCTCTCGAGCTAAACCAAAGCTAGCACAAATTGAAATGCAGCTGGTATCCTGTTTTTTTTCCCTATTGCTGCATACTGCCCAAAATCAAATGCTGCAGGCCTGCAGCAGTGCAGCTTCTTCTGATGTTATTCAGTAAGGGCTATACACATGTAAGATCTTGTTATTTCTTGTCTAATTTAGGTCAATCAACTTGAAAACACCTAACGTAGTTGTGTCCCTTGAAAACATACCAGTATCCCGATTTCATCAAAATCAACAGCTTCGAGAGGGAGGGCTTCTGCGCCCAGGAGGCGTAGTTTGTGCCGCTGTCCCAGGCGAAGGGCCCGTCGCCGACCGTGTACTCGGCGGCGCCGGCGGGGGTCAGAGGAAGCGACGGCAGCTATAAACCGAATTTATTCAAGCCTAGTGATTCACAAACCAATCGCAAAGTACTCGGAATCGGAGGAGGTCGAGCTGCTCACCTCGACGCCGCGGCGCGAGTGGCCGCCTCCCGACCGGAGGCTTGCAGCCTGCGAGGGCCGAGGCGGTGGCGGCCTGGGCGTGAGGCGGGAGGCGGCGGCGGGGGGGGGGGGGCGGGGCTACGAAGTCGGAAACGTGGAACGTTGCAGAGTTCCTCGTCCCGGGAACTTCGTCCCGAAACGCGAAACGTGGACGACACGGTGCGTCGACCCTAACGCGTTTGGAACGTCGATCCTAGGAGGAGGGGACGCGGGATGCGGTGGGAACCGAGGGGAAGAGTTGAGGAGGAGTTGGGGGAGAATGAGAACCTGCTGCGTTTGGGTCATTGGGAGGTCGCCGTCGGCATGTCGTAGCCGCGGAGGAGGCCCGCCAACGCCGGCGATGGAGAAGACGAGGAAGCGGCGCGCCGGCCGGTCACCTCTGTTTCCAGTTTCGGGCGCCGCCGCCCGCTGGAGGAGTTGCCCGCCGCGGCCAGCAGCAGGACGAGGAGGCGCGGCCATGATGGCAGAGGCTGGGAGCAAAGACGAGAGGCGCGGGCGCGCGGCTGCCGCGGTGACTCTCCGGCGAGCAGCAGCACGAGCATGGTGGTGGCGGCGGCTAGGTTAGGCTACGGTGGCGTGTGGACTGGAAACTGGAAAGTCCATTTATGGAGTCGATAGACTCGATAAGGGGTTGTAGTATATCTATACACGGCTGGAAATTCCAATGGTCACTAAAAAAATACCAAGGAAATTCCAAAGGTCACCATGTCACTATTAATATCAAGACGGCTTGGATCAAGCGTGAGCAGATGAACACACCGGTCGCTAGCCACACAGACACTCAGCAATGGCCTTTGGATCTGTGAAGCGTAGGCGTTCAGAGGAAGAAGAGGATGGATCAAATGGTGAAGATGATTGCACAGGCGCCGGTGATGAAGACAGAGGTGACCGAACTGAGAGCTGTGACGATGAAAGTGCAGAAGCAGACTCATCTAATCCTGGTATGAGGCATCCTCTTTTCTCTGAAATTACTATTCTTGGCGCACCGAAAGGAAAAAACAATGGTGGAACAAAGCAGTGGCAGTGCAATCATTGTAAGAGAACATTCAAAAGTAGCTTAACTAGAGTTCGAGTTCATTTGCTTGGTCCTCTACCTGGTAAGAAGCCACAGATTGGACGTCAGACTTGAAGACAAAGTGATTCCACCAAGTACAGAGCATTGCTAGACAAGGTTAAAGAGGCGGACAAAAAGGAGAATATGTTAGATCGCCAGCCATCGATGTCCAAAGTGACTCGATCATTTGGTGAAAGCATTTGGAGTGGCAGAAAGGGGTTTAGTAGATATGGCAATAATCAAATTTTTGTGTGCTAATGGCATTCCGTTTCATTCATTACGGAGCCCTCAATTTTCAGAAATGGTCAGAGCCATTAAAAATGCTCCCAAGGATTATAAAGGTCCGTCATATGAGAAAGCAAGAACAACTCTTCTAGATGCTTGCAAGAGAAGCGTGGAGAATGACTTAGCACCAATAAAAAGTACATGGTAAGTTTCAGTTCTTAAACATGCTAATGGCTAAAGTTCATATCAACCATCACTTATATTCTTTCCCTTTCAAATAGGTTGACACAAGGTGTTTCATTGTATCCGATGGATGGACTGATCTGAAAAACAAGCCACCGATCAACGTGATTGCCTCAAACAGCCGAGGTTCATGCTTCCTATATGCGTAAGATTTCTCTGGAATTGAAAAAGCGGCGAAGCAATTGCTGAAGTTTTACTAAAGGCCATAGATGAAATCGGACCAGAAATGTCCTTCAAGTGGTGACAGATAATGCATCTAATTGCAAAGCAGCAGGAAAAGAAATTGAGAGAGTAAGTAATATGGTTACTTTTACTGCTTTCAAATTTAATTCAAACTTTTATGAACAGATTGTAATAGTTCATTCCATCATGGCTTGTACAGGTGCATAAGCACATTATTTCGGCCCCTTGTGTTGTACACACCATGAATCTAGTATTTAAGGATTTTGCTAGCAAATTTTCATGGATGCTGGATACATACAAGACAGGGAAAGGTATTGTGAAGTTTTTTCAGAACCATCAACATTGTCTAGCAATGTTCAGAACTAGCTCTCGTTTGGACCTACTGAAGGTGAAGAAAACTCGATTTGCTTCGCATTACATTTTGCTTGAGAGGCTCATAGCATGTCGAGAAGCACTTGCTAGCACCGTGGTCACCAGGCAATGGAAAGAATGGGTGAACAACGCCAACAGTGATCTGAAGCATCAAGCAAGGGCCATTGCTCAAGTAATCAATGATGACAACTTCTGGAATGAGGCTGAAAACATCATTGCCATCACAGGACCATTATATTCAGTATTGAGATTCAGTGATGGAGAAGGCCCTAAAATGGGAGAAATATATGAGAGGATGGACTGCATGGTTGGAGAAATTAAAGACATAATGACCAAAGATGACAACCCACACAAACATGACTTTCCAGAAGTAGAGAATATAATTTTTGAACGCTGGGAAAAGATGAATATCCCGCTTCATTGCCTAGCTTATGCTCTCTGTCCAAGGTTTTATCATCAAAAATATCTTGAAATACCAGCTCCTGGAGGCACTGTAAGGCAAGCACCAAATAAAGATGTGGAGGTCATGACAAATGTGCTAAAAGCTTTTGAAAAGATTGCAGATACTCCAAGGGAGCAGCAGGTATTTCGTGAATGTACTTAATGCTTTCATCATGAAGAAGGGAATGTATGCTTTGCCAAGATGCAGCCTTGATGCATACACCATGGATGCCATAGATTGGTGGACCATCTATGGCTCAGAGACACCAGAGTTAGCTGACGTGGCTAAGAGGGTTCTATCTCAACCAATTAGTAGTTCATCGGCTGAGAGGATTTGGAGTACTTATCAATACATTTGCAGTGCAAAGAGGAACAAGCTGAATAGTAGCACTGCAGATAAGCTTGTCTTCATCCACTCTAATATTCGCCTTATGTCAAGGTCCACCGAGAGCTACAAAGATACCAAGTGGGACATAGACCCCGAAGATTCTATTATCTAACAGGTAATTCATTAGACAAGAGTACATTCTTCGTTTTCTTCATATTTACATAGATGCTAATCTTGCTCTTCATATTAATGTTAATCAGGAATTCAGGATTCAGGAATCAGGATCACGATGACAAAGAAGCAAGACACAAAGACCTCACGGGCTCACGGCTTCAAGCAATATTATAGATTCTAGATTTCCATCTATCCATTATATGATTATAGTTGCAGCTTTTAGTATTTATCATCAATATCTATGATCTTATTAAGACACAAGTACTTGTATCGGTTAAACTTGGCTATGAAATATGATATTAGTATTATATTTAATTCCGTTCCTACGTCATCGTTCCTACTACATTGGAACGCGTTCCTCGTTCCGAGGAATCGTTCCGGGAACATCGTTCCAAACCAATTGGGAACACGTTCCAACTCTCGAATGAACACTACGAATAGGTATACCCCCCTTCGTACCATAATTTTCAAAGTTGCGTCTCTCGTCCCGCGTTCCCGTTCCTCGACCCCCTCGACCCAGGAACTTGGCTTCATAGGGGGGGGCTGCGCGGCTGCGCGTGAGGCAGGCGGCGGGGAAGGGAAGGCGTGAAGTGGATGTGGTGGGAAGGGGAAGTCGAGGCTTGATGAGCGGGAGCATATCCTGTGCAAACGGGTGGCACAGATTTGTAATTATCATTCAGACGAAGTTATGGTCGGATAGAATTTGAATGTTTTAGATTTAATTATTGTACATATGCACAGCCTATTCATGTGCACAGGATATGTTTCCTTGATAATCACAAAGCCACAAATTACGAATTGGACCGAAATATTTGGCCCGTATAGGTTTTTACCGACCCCAACCGGTAAAACCGAAATATCCAGTTTATCACTAGTTTTTGGCCGGTAGAAAATTCTCCTGCGATACACCCCGGGGGGGGGGGGGGGATTAAGGGGAAACGAAGGAGTACGCGCTCTGAGGGCATCTGAACATGAATGCCGACGTCTCGTCGATGGACATCTCTCCCTCGTTGTAGCGCAGACAGTCGTTGCGGTGTCTGGCGAGGTCGAGGCCGCTGTGGGAGTGCTAGGGCGGCTCTAGTTCATGTGCTGGGAGGCGGCAGAGGAGGAAGAGCCGATTTTTGTGCCTCTGGTATGGGCAGAGGTGGCGGCGAGGACGGGGAACGGAGGAGGAGGCGAGAGTATAACTGGCGAGAAGATAAGGGGATCGTGGGGAAGTGGACTGGCGACGCAGGTGTTGGAAACTAATCAAGACTTGCTAAAAATTGTTGATTTGCTATGTCATGAAAGGCAAGTAATCATGATACAATAGATAATCAGAGCAATCAATTAGTTTGTTTCCTTAGTTATGCTTTCTATGTTTAGAATTTACCTTGGTTACCAAGTTGATTAGGTGATCTGCCCACTATGTAAGGGCATGTAAACCGTGAGTTTGAGACCAACACAAGAATAATAGAATATAACACAAGAGAAGTTTCTGAGCTCTTTGTGTTCGTGTGCGTGTGTTCATGATCTTATGCTAGTTCCAACAATTGGTATCAGAGCATCCTGGGAGCCGTATTCGCGATGTGAGTTCGTGAAGGTCTCGGCGGAAGGCGCAGAAGCTCTTGTACATGTTCTCAAAAAGATATGTCCTAAATGGATGTCACAAAAGACAACTGGTTACAAAATGCGATATATCTTTATTGAATTTTGTGTCTGCTATACTAGTCTACTTCCATCCTTCCATATGGAGAAAAAAAAGGATAGTTTAGGGCCTGTTTGGATCCATTAGCAGCTAATAGTTAGCTGGCTAATAGTTGCTAGCTATAATTAGCTAGCTAACTATTAGCTGGAGGGTGTTTGGATCCACCAGCTAATATGTGGCTAATAGATGTTTAAGTTGATCAATTGTCCAGATTTAGGGGTGAAAACGGGTCGGATACGGTCGGGTAGTAGGTGATCCCGTATCCTACCCTAATTTTTTTTTTCGGATACGGGTACGGGTAGTTAAAAATCGGGTAGGATACGGGTACGGGTACGGGTATTTCGGAACGGGTAAGACACGGGTATCGGATACTATACGGTAGCGGGTACTTAGTCGGATAGTACGCATATTGCCTAAAAATCAAAACATTCGATGAAAATAATTAAATAACACAGCTAATCTATTTATAACACATAATACAACACATAGTTGGAGCTTTGGAAGGGATTGCAATTCTGCCAGTTTGTGACAGATCATGCAGGAACAGGAGGTCAAGATATTGTCGAAACCACAATGAAGATGCCACAAAGAAGATGAAATTCTGTCAATTGAACTTCGTTGCTTCCTGAATATTACTTCCCACGGTATGTGAGTCTGATTCAATTGGATGATAATTATTTTCTCCACCTTTTGTGTGTTGTGTGTAAATTAAAAATTGAACCACAAAATTGTGGAAAGAATGAATGGATTGCCTAAATCTGCATTTTCCGCCAAATCATTTTATGGTCTTATTATCTGGCTCAATCCTACATGGTGAGTAGATATAATGTCACCCAATATTGATAGCAAATCCCTGATCTATAGCATCACCAATTGCCACCATTATATTCTGAAGAAAATTTTAAGATGAACAATTGATCATTTCCACGTTTTGTTTCCGTTCACGTTGTTTTGTATTATTCAAAAGATCGCATCATATTTCATGTTTGTACAAACAAATTTCTGGGCAATGACAATGGGTATTATTCATACACGGTTGAAACATATGCAGAATTGTTGATTCCTCCTACAACAGTATTCATAGCACCCACAAGCAACTCAATCACCACAACAGTATTCATAGCATAATTCATAATTATGTGTAGAATTTATAGCTGTGGCCAACCAGATTGCATCGCATCATGTTTAATTGTGTGTATAATTTTCAAAAGCTGCATACTTCAAATCAATGCAAAGCAACACGCAGTAAGAATCGAAAACTATGGGATGGTGTTGTAAAATGTGTGTCTGTACCTTGTTTGCTGTGTTTGCCCACTCGCGCTTGTGGGTGTTTGCAGACGCCAAGGAGCCGGAGACGGAGATGCAGATCGGGAACCCCACGGATGTGAAGCACGTCGCGCACATCGGCTGGGAGGGGTCACGGCGACAGGCGAAGGCGGAGGGGGCGGAGGGTTGCGAGGGGGAGGCTGCGGCAGCGGCGCCAAAACAGCGGCGGAGGAAGCCAAGGGCATCGGGGGGCAACTCGTTGGGGCGGTTGAAGTCGTCTTCGGGAGGCGGCGGCGGGTGCGGCCCTTAAGCGGCTAGGCCAGCGTCTCCTCCCACACCCTCCCGCCTGCCCTCAAGAAGAAGCACAGCCTCCCGGGAAATCCAGGTACAGCGAATCACCCATCGATCAGCTGTGTATGTAATTCTTGATTAATTTCCTGGTGTGAAGAACTCAGCTTATGATTGACTGGGGGGCAAGCGCCGGGCTGGGCGGCGGCGGGGGGCGGGGGCGGGGGCGGGGACGGGGGAGGGCGCCGGGCTGGGTAGCGGTGGCGGTGGCGTGACCGCTTGAGCTCGGTTTGGGGTTTTCGCCGACGCCGCGACGGGACTCGGGAGTCACAGGACCGAATGGAAAGGGATTCTCGGCTAGGGTTGGCTGCGGGCCTGCGGCTGCGGGCTGGCTTGAAATATTGCCACAGTAGTGGGCCAAGTGCCTCAGGCCCAACTAAAAAAACGGGTACCCGATATGTATTACCCGACGGGCACCCGTATCCGACCTATTTTTACCGGGTAATGTTGATCCTGTATCCGACCCGTACCCGACTGAAAATTATCCGGGTACTACCCGAACCCGTACCCGTATCCGACGGGTAATAATACCCGCTTCCATTTTCGGGTAATCAATAAACCGGATACGGATACGGGTCGGGTAATACCCGACCCGTTTTCACCCCTATCCAGATTACCCCTGTTTTCTTGCAGGCTTGTCTCAAGGATTCTACATGTTCTTTGTTGTTCACCTAGTGTGCTCACGTGTTCATGAACGATTTTTTTTGAACGTTGATTTGTTTGGGATTTCTCTATGGGTCTTGCTATGGGGTGACTCTCGGTTTGCACGAGTCAAATGCAGATGGTGAGCTCGCTGGAACAGGAGAGTAAAATGAGGCCCCCTGTACATTTTTGCAAGTCAAATCAACGTAGAGGTTTATGTCCATACAAAAGTGAAGTCCATAAATTAAAAACAAAAGGTTTCCGGGAGGGAGAATTGGGGGCGCAGGAGTTTCCGGGAGGGAGAATTTGGGGGCGAAGGGAGTTTTCGGGGGCTGGTTGATTTTGGTGGAAGGGTATTTTCGTCCAAAGTAATACATTAGCTGCTATTAGCTGGGTTTAGCCAGCTAATGAGATAACCATTAGCTGGGTGCATAGCTAATAATTAGCTAACCTATTAGCTGGACCTGTTTGGATCCTTAGCAGCTAACTATTAGCTAGGTGGATCCAAACAGGCCCTTAGAAGACCCTGAGACCGAATAGCTTGAAAAATGTCATATATAT
The DNA here is from genome assembly GCA_036346355.1 of Rhipidocladum racemiflorum. Taxonomy (NCBI): domain Eukaryota; kingdom Viridiplantae; phylum Streptophyta; class Magnoliopsida; order Poales; family Poaceae; genus Rhipidocladum; species Rhipidocladum racemiflorum. The sequence continues at coordinate 88,249,428 of CM070579.1, read as the reverse complement.
ATGGATATAATTTTTTGTATATATTAAAGACTCGGCTGTCAAGAACAAATGTCTTTGTAGAGTACTTCATTTATGTTAACTAATTAGCAGCAGAACAATGCCATGAACACTGCAGGGTTGACAAGATTTTCGTAAATGTAAGCGGAATAGCACAACCTGACGTTCTCCTTTTACTTACAGATCCTTCCACAGAGGTCCTTACATGTTACAAGTTAATATATGACAATAACATGCATGGGATGTTTTAGACTACCAACTTTCCAATCTACTTTGGTCTGGAATTTCTAGCCCAGGACATGATAAAGATAACCAATTTGTACCTAGTAAATGCTGGTTTTTACCCCTGATGCATTGCAGTAATTAAAACCAACTCACATCAAGGGCAACTACAAGTAGGACCAGCCAAATTTGCCACAAAAAATTTACCATGATCAGGGACAAGGTTTATCATTCTTAAAAGTTAATCTATAGCTATCTTGCACACAAAAATAGCTGAAAAAGGACAACCTACAAAAGAAACTTCATATTCTGGGAGCTAACAATCGAAGAATCGCATATAATTTTGACTAAACAATACATGCACATACTGCTAATTTAGGAAATAAGAGCATGGTGTGGTGATAAGCATCAATAACACCGGGGCATTCAAGCATCACATTGGCAGTTGAACAATTAGGGGAGGAGAGAAATGATTCCACCAACCAGATGAAAAGGCTACCGTCGAAGGAAACTGCTGCGGCTGAGGATTCTAAGTCGACGGCCCCGACGGCAGGCGGCTAGGGAGCGGCGAGAGGCACGCGCAGAGAGGCGACGGGGGTCAGTACAAGTAACGGACGTCGCGATACACACGGGGGGAGATTAAGGGGAAACGAAGGAGCACGCGCGCGGAGGGCATCTGGAACATGAATGCCGGCGTCTCGTCGTTGCGGTGTCTGGCGAGGTCGAGGCCGCTGTGGGAGTGCTAGGGCGGCTCTAGTTCCTGTTTTTTGTGCCTCTAGTACGGGCGGAGGTGGCGGCGAGGACGGGGGACGGAGGAGGAGGCGCACGTATAAGTGGCGAGAAGAGAAGGGGATCGTGGGGAAGTGGATTGGCGACGCAGGTAGGGAGGAGGAGGATGCAGGCGCTGGGAGGCGTGGACGCCGACGAGCGATGGGAGGCGGAGCACTTCTTTCTTATCTGTCAGAAATAGCAACAGCAACAGCAGCAGCTCGAATTTCAAGGGAAGTTTCGCTATTTGACATCGGAGGATTTGATCATTCGCCCGAAGTTGATCAGCCTTTGATTATTTACCCAAAATTGATCGATCTTTGATCGTTTGCTCTATGATATCTCACTGACATACAGCCCAACAGCTGGCAAAAGAACAGCTAGGGCAATCACCACAAAGCATTCAGATTCGAGCCAAATGCCAGCAGCCACATAGATACAATCCTGATCAAGTCCAGCAATCTGATAAGCAGACAGATAGGTTTCCGAAGTAGTGAGTACCAACAACGATGACAAGTGACAGAGCGTTACAGACATCAAGTTCTAATAAGCAAAAGGAAGGATAGTTGAGATGAACAACTCGTTCGGACTGGTACTGGGAAAAAAAACACCGATAAATGTAAGTGAGAAACTAGGCCTCATCGGCGTAGGCCGGCTCAAGGATGGCGGCCTCAGCCTCCTGCACCTCCTTCTCGGTCTTCCTTCCCTTCTTGGACTTGTAGTAGACGCTCATGAAGGTCCCGACGGCGCCGTACTTGCGGCGGCAGTGCTCGTAATGAGAAGCATCAAACATCCCCCAGAAGTCCTTCTCGCTGAGCTCAGACACGGCGTACTGCGGCTGGTAGCTGTGGTTCTCAATCAGCCACTGCTCCAGCCTGTGGACCGCCTCAGCGCCGTTGAACTCCTCCCCCCTCATGACGGCGCCGGGAGCGTAGTACACACCAACGTCGGTGAACATCTGAGCGTAGCTGGTGTCGCCCTGCCTGTGGTGGTGCTCAAAGCCTGGCTCCGGGTACACCATGGTCTTCACAGGGAGCCTGTAGAGCCGGTGCGGGCACAGCCACAGGGGATACACCTACCAGGACATCCAAACCATGTTCGTGAGCAGCAGCAGGTTGCGCTCCACAGCAATACTGTAATGGTTGGTACTGTAAATGACCCAAAGAGGAGAGAAACATACCTCCATTTCCCGGTGAACAAACTCGAGCGCTTCCCCAACTTTGTACAAGGGCACCAGCATGTCTTGGATCACATGGTTGTCATGGTAGTAGTTCCTGACAGACTCACCCTGGGTGGCCTTGAGCAGGGACACCTTTGGTGGCATCAGCCAGCCCAGGAGGAACCTGAACCAGAATTGGTCACCGAACGGTAAGATGAGCTTCCCCTCCCAGTATAGGCACCGGGTGTGTCGGTGGTAGTACTCCCTTGTCGGAATGTACTCCACAAACTCACCCCTCTTGAGTGCTGTCTGAGCATGCTGGTAGAACCATGGTTTGAACCACCATCCAACACTGTTGATCTTGTTGCCCTTCCTCTTCGCCTCTTCTTTGGAAGCATAAACGCCGGTCATCATGACACCCTCAGCTGCTGTGTACACCATTCCTTCAACAAAGTCAGGGACCTTTGCAGGGTCGCCATCTCTTGGTGCGAAAGAATCCGCATAAGCTTGTGCCATCTCCTTCAGAGTCCCCTTAACTGGAGTATATGTGAGCCTCATGTATTCCTTAATGGGAATGAGTTTGATCTCAGCTGAAACAAGAAATCAAGTGTTCCCTGGGACCAGGGAATGCCATAGAAAAGGTCTGAGTATTCGTTATCCTTAGTGGCTCTAACAACTCGGCCATCTGCGAGAACAACTTCCATTGCGACGACCGTGTCAGAGAACAGGCCATAGAGGTGAGAGCTTCCTTCAATTCCATAACCATTGATCAGACCACCAACGGTAAGGTCATCAAGCTCAGCAACAACGGCAAGGGCAAGATTCATCGGACAGGTAGCTCTGGTGATCTGACCCATGTTTACGAGAGGTTCAACCTTGGCAGTCATTCTCTCTTTGTCAATCTCAATAATATTCCTGAAGGCGGAAAGGTCAACCTCAAAATGCCTGGCGCGCTTGTAGTCTACATTGCGCATCCCAACAGCAATCCAGGGCTTCCTAGCCGTGCAAACAAGACCGTCCTTCTTTGGGTTTCTCTGCTTGAGCCGCTTCACAACTTTTTGCACATTGTCTTGGTGTTCCTTCTGACGGCGCTTCTCTGATTTCATGGCAGACCACACATCGCCCAGATAGATATTGAAGTAGATCAGAGCTGAAATTGGAAGGACCACGAAGATCACCACAATCCATCGGAACTGTACCAAGTAGTCCACCAAAACTTTCTTCCTCTTTGGGCGAACCAGGGGTTCCTGCAGATCCGGCATGGCTGGAGGCTGACTCTGAAATGAAAACAGACGGAAAGAGCAAAGCTGAGTTAGATGAGTAGCAATGTTAATCAGTAACAGTGAAGCATATCGAGAAAAGACTCTACATGATAAATGTGGGGAACAAGAAGAATACAGAGTTATCACGACTACCAAGACGTATCTTCATCAGCAACTGTATTGATAAAGCTAGTAAGCTGCACCCACCACACTTCCATTTTACCATCTAATGTTGAAGCAAACAAGTAAAAATGCCTTAACATGACCTATCAAGGGACAATACGACATTTATATGCTACAGCTAAGACTTTGACCATCAGTAAATCCATGCCAAGTATATGTGGACCACAAATAATTTGTAAGACAGCTGCTTCAATACTGCCTAGCATCCACATCTAAGAATACCACCTTGCATTATCATGAAAGTTCATAATAGAAACAAAGTGAGCAACATCTAGACTGAAGAGCATCAAACTACTACAGTGTGGAGGCGATATGTGGGAACATTTTTTTTACCCCTAGATATAACAGATCTGTGTCGTGTAGGCATCTAATTGAGCTAGCATAAAGAAGAAGGAAAAAAGACTAAGACTTGTAAGATCTAGCAATTATTTATGGCCCATCTAAATTCAAAATCCTTACCAAGATGCACTGCTATCCTAATAAGAGGAATCCATCAATAAATCTGTAAACAACGGCAATGCTAATCTTTTATTGGGTCCCCAAGCTCATGACTCCCTTGGAGAATGTAGGAAACCCCCTTCCCTTCATCTTCATGGTATGTTTTTGTACGATTTGCGCCCTGCTTAGCAGAGTCGGTACCAAAAAGATGTCATTTTTTGTTGAATACTGCAGCAACTTGCTCTGAGAAAAGATGGAAGAAGCTTGTTGTAACAAGAACATGCAAGGGCGGAACAATCCATCCATGATCTATCCTGTCCGGTCCTATACTAGGAAAACTGGAACAGGGAAAATGAAATCTGGCCACAACACCTAACCTAGCAGCATGGTAGTAGGAAAGGGTGGAGTCCTTTTCTGCTTTCTAGCGAAAGGTGAAAGCACAGATATTTTAGCAGTACTATCGGGATGGGATGGATGATTTTTCAGGGCAGGCCGGAGCGGGAAGGGGAATCAGAATCAGATCGAGGAAGGGGGAGGAGGAGTGGTGGTGTTACCTGGCCGGAAATCCAGAGCAGTTGAGAAGCGCAGCGCAAGGCCGGTGGTGGTGGTGGTGGGTTTTAAAGCAGGCAGGCAGCAGCAGCAGAACGCGAGGAGACGATGACGGCCGGGTTTGTCACATGCTTTGGTACCGATCCCATCTGCAAACTATGTCAGCAGCCCACAGGTAGCACTGGTCCATACTAGCATAGCAAAATGAGTGAGTAGAGTTTACTAATTGTGTGTTTGGTTAGTGGGATGGAACCATCCCATCCCACCAAGTTAGTGTTTGGTTGGAGAGCTGAGGATGACTTGGTTCCAGAAAAAAGAATATTCTCTCTAGATTCGGGACAGACAGGTTCTACAAATTTTTTGGAACGCAGCCATCCCACTTGGAATGTGAGAGTGACAGTGGGCCATGTCTGAGAATCTGGGATGGAACCATTCCATCATTGAAATCTGGAATAAAGCCGTTCCATCCCTGAAATCTGGGATGGAACCATTCCATTCCACCTCACTCTCCAACCAAACACACTATAACTACTGAATTACTCCACTAGTGCTAACAAGGATTGGGATCCTCGGTCTTTTCTTATCAAAATGCACGGTGCATTTTAACATAAGAGAATAAAAAAATCTCAGGAAAAAATAATCAAATTACTACGGTATTCGAGATTTTGGTAAATTTCATTGAAATTTTAGATATTTTGTTTGAAATTCATATTTTTAAACTAGATTTTATTAAATCTTGCAGATATTTTCGAAAATACTGTAGCAACTTGTTTTTTTTTTCAATTTTTTTCATTCTCCCAGGTCAAAATGCACCGTGCATTTTGACAAGGAAAGGCAGAGGATCCCAATCCGTGCTAACAAGCGGCGGCGGCAGTGTAGAAATAGGATTTGGCACCAGCTACAAGCATTTGGCACCTAAAGTCCTTTATAAATTTAGTGGGAACTAAATCAAATATAAATTATTCTTATATAACTATGTGTATTATGATTTTAAAAGGGTTTAGGAATTGATTTCCTCTAAATTTGGATTTATATGTTCAAGTTACAATTATTTAAGTTTCTATGCATCGAATAATAAGCCATTTATAAATTTAATTCAAACATGGCTCAAATTTAAATATATTGCAGGAATGATGGTTAATATTCGGCAATGGTCAATTTCGACTGTTAATATTCTGTGTTTAAGCCGATATTAGAATTTTTTACGAGATTCACGCAATATATTTAAATTTGAGCCATGTTTGAATTAAATATATAAATAGCTTATTATTCGATGCATAGAAACTTAAATAATCGTAACTTGAACATATAAATCCAAATTTGGAGGAAATCAATTCCTAAACCCTTTTAGAATCATAATACACATAGTTATACAAGAATAATTTACATTTGATTTAGTTCCCACTGAATTTATAAAGGACTTTAGGTGCCAAATGCTTGTAGCTGGTGCCAAATCCTATTTCTACATTGCCGCTGCCGCTTGTTAGCACGGACTGGGATCCTCTGCCTTTCCTTGTCAAAATGCACGGTGCATTTTGACCTGAAAAGAATGAAAAAATTTGAAAAAAAAAATTGCTAGCACTAGTGGAGTAATTTGATTTTTTTTCCCCTGAGATTTTTTCATTCTCTCAGGTTAAAATGCACCATGCATTTTGACAAGAAAAGACCGAGGATCCCAATCCTTGTTAGCACTAGTGGAGTAATTCAGTAGTTAGTAAACTCTACTCACTCATTTTGCTATGCTAGTATGGACCAGTGCTACCTGTGGGCTGCTGACTTGTACTACATAGTTTGCAGATGGGATCGGTACCAAAACATGTGACAAACCCGGCCGTCATCGTCTCCTCGGGTTCAACTGATGCTGCCTGCTTTAAAACCCACCACCACCACCACCACCACCACCGGCCTTGCGCTGCGCTTCTCGACTGCTCTGGATTGCAGACCGGACTAGCCATTCAGGTAACACCACCACTCCTCCTCCCCCTTCCTCGATCTGATTCTGATTCCCCTTCCCGCTCCGGCCTGCCCTGAAAAATCATCCATCCCATCCCGATAGCACTACTAAAATATCTGTGCTTTCACCTTTCGCTAGAAAGCAGAAAAGGACTCCACCCTTTCCTACTACCATGCTGCTAGGTTAGGTGTTGTGGCCAGATTTCATTTTCCCTGTTCCAGTTTTCCTAGTATAGGACCGGACAGGATAGATCATGGATGGATTGTTCCGCCCTTGCATGTTCTTGTTACAACAAGCTTGTTCCATCTTTTCTCGGAGCAAGTTGCTGCAGTATTCAACAAAAATGACATCTTTTTGGTACCGACTCTGCTAAGCAGGGCGCAAATCGTACAAAAACATACCCTGAAGATGAAGGGAAGGGGGTTTCCTACATTCTCCAAGGGAGTCATGAGCTTGGGGACCCAATAAAAGATTCGCATTGCCGTTGTTTACAGATTTATTGATGGATTCCTCTTATTAGGATAGCAGTGCAGCTTGGTAAGGATTTTGAGTTTAGATGGGCCATCAATAATTGCTAGATCTTGCAAGTCTTAGTCTTTTTCCTTCTTCTTTATGCTAGCTCAATTAGATGCCTACACGACACAGATCTGTTATATCTAGGGGTAAAAAAATGTTCCCACATATCGCTCCCCTGCCTGCCGTAGTTTGATGCTCTTCAGTCTAGATGTTGCTCACTTTGTTTCTATTATGAACTTTCATGATAATGCAAGGTGGTATTCTTAGATGTGGATGCTAGGCACTATTGAAGCAGCTGTCTTACAAATTATTTGTGGTCCACATATACTTGGCATGGATTTAGTGATGGTCAAAGCCTTAACTGTAGCATATAAATGTCGTATTGTCCCTTGATAGGTCATGTTAAGGCATTTTTACTTGTTTGCTTCAACATTAGATGGTAAAATGGAAGTGAGGTGGGTGCAGCTTACTAGCTTTATCAATACGGTTGCTGATGAAGATATGTCTTGGCAGTCGTGATAACTCTGCAGTTCTTCTTGTTCCCCACATTTATCATGTAGAGTCTTTTCCCGATATGCTTCACTGTTACTGATTAACATTGCTACTCAACTAACTCCGCTTTGCTCGTTCCGGCTGTTTTCGTTTCAGAGTCAGCCTCCAGCCATGCCGGATCTGCAGTTTGTTTCGGTAAACAGGGGAAAAAAGGCATAAACTTCCAGCTTTCTCTAGGCTAATAGTGTAAGCAAAGGTGATCTTGTGCGTCAAGAAAGAGGCCATATGGCAACTTGATAAGACAAAAATATCGTATTGTGAAAAATATTCAGGGATTCATGACCTCTAGAATGAAGAATGGTAAAAAAAATACCAATTGATTTCTCAAAGGAAGCAAACACAAAATAAGAAAGGATAACTATGCAAAATACTTATCCAAATCCAGAGTATTTGATATAAGAGCACCCTTTTCTAGTCCCACTTTTTGTTTCCTACATGAGAGATGAAGACTGAAAATTAGAGCTATTGATAACACAAATTTATATGGGTGAAACTATAAACAGTTATGATACATGACATGATATGGGTGTTTCCGGTTGTAGGCTCGTGTGCTTGGACGAAGCCCAGAATGCGAGGGATTAGTCGACGCCAGGAATCAGGCTATGGCGACCTATAGTTCTTGGTCAGAGCCACCATTGCCGTTTATCATTTGCAATGCCTTAGACTGAATTTAGTGGTAACAAAAACATGCCCCTTTACTCTCCTCTCCTCTCCTTTTATTCATAGAATCCTCCTAAACATGGAAACTATGTAACAGAATAGTAAACTGCTAAAACTAATACCAGTATAACAATAGGACTCCTTTTCGTACTCATACTCCTATTTAGAATCTGCGGCCAGATCAGACCTCCAATCTTCTACTCTTTTTTCCTGAAATATACAACATATGGTGCTCTTTACTGGTGCATGTGCTTGTGTTAATGTTTGGTCGGTGTTATTTTGCAATAGAATTGTTCATTTAGCACCTTTGTTGGTGATATGTGCTTCAAACATGTAATATTTGGGACTATGATTATTATTTTGTTCAACCATGCTAATGGGCTACCTATTTCTGATAACATTATTACGTTCGGTGTAACAATTCTATATAATGTGCTATAGACGTGTCATATTGTCTTATTTCATTGTTGTCAGATGCAATTTGTGATGATTAATTGATTAGGGATAATTTTTAGCAAATTCATGCAAAATTTTTTGAATTTTTTTGAATTTGGTCCGATAAATCCGATATATCCAATAAATCATGTTTACCAGTGACCTCCGGTAATTTTTTTTTACCAATAAGGAAAACCCTTCGCGACGTCGGTTACTTGTACTGACCCCCGTCGCCTCTTTGCGCGTGCCTCTCGCCGCACTGAGCACTTTGCCATCGGGGCCATCAACTTAGAATCCTCAGCCGCACCGGTTTCCTTCGACTACAGCCTTTTCATTTGGTTGGTGGAATCATTTCTCTCCTCCCCTAATTGTTCAAATGCCAATGTGATGCTACAAATGCTTGAATGCCCTGGTGTTATTGATGCTTATCACCACACCATGCTCTTATTTCCTAAACTAGCAGTATGTGCATGTATTGTTTAGTCAAAATTATATGCGATTCTTCGATTGTTAGCTCCCAGAATATGAAATTTCTTTTGTAGGGTGTCCTTTTTCAGCTATTTTTGTGTGCAAGATAGCTATAGATTAACTTTTAAGAATGATAAACCTTGTCCCTGATCATGGTAAATTTTTTGTGGCAAATTTGGCAGGGCCTACTTGTAGTTGCCCTTGATGTGAATTGGTTTTAATTACTGCAATGCATCAGGGGTAAAAACCAGCATTTACTAGGTACAAATTGGTTATCTTTATCATGTCCTGGGCTAGAAATTCCAGACCAAAGTAGATTGGAAAGTTGGTAGTCTAAAACGATCCCATGCATGTTGTTGTCATATGTTAACTTGTAACATGTAAGGACCTCTGTGGAAGGATCTGTAAGTAAAAGGAGAACGTCAGGTTGTGCTATTCCGCTTACATTTACGAAAATCTTGTCAACCCTGCAGTGTTCATGGCATTGTTCTTCTGCTAATTAGTTAACATAAATGAAGTACTCTACAAAGTCATTTGTTCTTGTCAGCCGGATCTTTAATATATAAAAATAATTATATCCATATATATGACATTTTTCAAGCTATTCGGTCTCAGGGTCTTCTAAACTATCCTTATTTTTCTCCATATGGAAGGATGGAAATAGACTAGTATAGTAGACGCAAAATTCAATAAAGATATATCACATTTTGTAACCAGTTGTCTTTTGTGACATCCATTTAGGACATATCTTTTTGAGAACATGTAGAAGAGCCGCACATCTTCTGTAGTAAGACAAAAAAAAAGGAAACAAAATAAATCACACACAACCGGACCCAGCATAGAGAGTAACCAGTCCAACATAAAGGACTAGAGATCACCTGTAAAAAAGATACAAGTATCATGTTGACTTTGCTGAATGGTATCATGCTCTGATTGATATCATGCTCTGATTCAAGTCCAACATAGGAGGGAAATGAGCACTGTGTTGACTTTGCTGAATGGTATCATGCTCTGATTGATCGAGAAGGTGCAAGTAAGGTTGATTCTCTACCTGTTCAATATGTCGCTTTGACGATGACTGCTGTTGGTTTTGCATCTGGAAATACAACAAGCTATATTAGTGACTACTGGTTGAACAGGTAGATGGGACAAAAGAACTTGTTTAACAAACAATGGCACTATAGAAGAATTATTTTCTTCTGTAAAACCGCAACAAAGAAACTATGCGGCAGCAGGACAAATCATTGTGAATTGGGAATGTTGTCATTACCATGCACGTGGACAAAGGCGAAAAGGTAAAGTTACCTCATGTGGTGGACGAAATCCTGAAGAACAAACTAACGGAGAACTATCATCCTCTGTCAAAGCCTAGACAAATCAAACAGAAAAATAAACAACTAATCAACTTGGTTTGCTACATTCTTACATTCTCTAAAGCCCAGTATGCAACTTACACTTGTCCCAGGGATGTCAAATACCGGCTGCTGGGTGCGCCTGTACTTGTGCCGAGGCGAATAGAATTTATAATCTCTTGAAGAAATAGCAACTTCATTTCGACCGGTCAATCTTTTGAACCTTCATATTTTAAAAGACCAAGAGTTAAACATCAAGTCATCATGGCAAATCAGCTTTTGTTCAAATGAGAGAAATGATAGTAAGAAGAGAACATAGACAGAGCTTTTGCCTGGAACTGCAGTTGATTCAAGTAACCAAAGATTTGATTATATTAACAAACTTCTGCAGTTTCTTATTCGGATTTCATCCCAGATTGAAAGCCTTCAGATATGAATGCAGTTGCCATGCCAGTTTAATTTCAAAAAGTTATCTTCAACAAGGGATCAATTCTGTAGATTGACACAGTTAAACCCCTTTCAAAGAAGACATGGTAGTGCATATAAAAGCATTCAAGGTTTGCCTTTAGAGTTGTCAAATTATGCACCAGCCAAAAACATATATGATCCGTAACTGTTCCAGAGAAATACCAACAACATATCCTGTGATTCAAGAGTATGCATTGTTTTGGTTCATGAAAGCGGCAACGTTATCCATGCCACTTATCCGTTAATAAGAAGCATTAGAAAACAACTTTCTGGCTGAAGTACATGTATGCTACATACTGCATAATGTGAACTATCATTGAAAGCATAAAATGCTCAAAGGAAAGGCCCAGAAAGACAATCCACACAACAATATGAAATGTTAAAAGACAGGACTTTCCGTACACCATCCCCCAAGAAAAACACCCAAGACAGAAAAGGAGGGTAGTGTAGGGTAAATTAGCAACAATACCATTCTGCGTCCTCCATTCTCATATTGTTTGGCCTCTCTATGATCACCAAACCATTGATTACAACAAAGCGGACTCGCTTTTCTTCATGTACCACAAGTTCAGGAAACTTTGTCCTTGTTGCGTGGGAAGTTGCTAGCTCCCTCCTCCTGAAGCTACAAGTTCCTATACATTGAGGAGACTCAAAATGAAAGGAACAAAGCTTCAGAGTAAGTGCTACAGCTACCTATTTTGTTGAGTAATCGTACCTTTCTTCGGAAACTTTTGAGACAATTTCCTGTACAAGCCGCCAGAAGCTTCCAGAGCTACCCCTATAGTTCTCTCACGGGACCCAATCAACGAAACAAGACGCGCGTTGACGTCACTCACCAAGGTTTCATACAAGTTGGCTACATACATCAAGGGCAAAGCAAACCTCGGGTCACCTTCATATCGAACCTCCTGTTGCTTTCTTTTATTTACTTTATCATTGCCCTGGAGACAGTCCAAGCCAGAGGATTCTGCCACCTCAATAACATTCTCACCAATAAAATTGTCAACAATGATGTCCAAGAACCTAGACCGTGCCATTTCAATAGGTAGAGCATCTGCAATGAAGGGAGAAACTGGTACAATAAAAGCAAGGGAGGGAAAAAAACAGGCGCACTACAGCAAACAAAGGAAGGAAAACAGCACTTAGTGAATTTCGCAGAGCTCTACCTTGAGATGTTAGGATATCAGAAGGGCTAGAGCTGGAAGGCCTGCTGCTGTTCTCAAGAGCTGAGTGTTCATCGTCAACTCTGACACCGTGGAGGCTTAAAGAGCTGCTGTATGATCCATGCATGCAATCCTAGCAGATAAAGGGACACTTATTACTCATTGCTGCCTGTGGCATTGCTGTGGTGGTTCATTACAAGATACAAGCTGTTCTGCGCCACTAAAAGGAAATGCAACCCTTGGATCAAATACCAACCAAATGTGCCTAGTGTTGAAGCTGTGCAGCAATCCCCACTACACAAAGCTAGCAATCCCCAAAGGACCCGTCTTTCCAAGCCGAATCGTATGGAAATGCACTTGAAGCGCACAAATCAATCAAAGGAACCGTCTTTCCAATACACTTGAAGCGCACAAATCAATCAAAGGAACCGTTTTTCCAAGCCGAGTCGTATGGAAATACACTTGAAGCGAGCCTCATAGATGGTTTTACATTAGCTTAGGGAGCGAGAGGGTGTGGATGGATACCACGGAGCTGGAGTCGCCTTGGTCGCCGCCAACGACGAGGCTGTCCTCCTGGGGGTCGACGTCGTCGCCGAGGAAGGACGCGGCGGCGGAGTAGGACGGAGCTCTACGGCCCCGCATGGGCGAAACCCTAGCTGAGAGGAGCAGGGGCCGCGAGCAGGCAGCGCAAGGCCGAGAGTGATTAGAGCGGCGGACCGTGAAGGGGAGAAGGCCTGGACTGACTGGTACTATTGCTGTTCTACTGTGCATTCCATTCGTTTTTTTTAAAAAAAATAATTAAATTTTGATTAAATCTTGTATTATTAAAAAAACGGACGATAGACGTATATTTCTGTAATTTCATAACCGAATTACTCCTAGCTAATGACTAGTGATTCGAGTGCCAGCACATCTGTGGATCCCCTAGAAAAAATACCTCTCAAACATAACATGATACCATTGTTTTGCTTTGCGGTTGCACCAAGCAGGCCAATTGACAGAACCTGGCACTTGAACCATGTTTCAGCAAGATTCACCTTATAAACAAACACCAGCCCACGGCTTTCCCTCTCTTGTAATATACTCCCTCCGTTTCTTTTTATAAGGCGTATTTGGTTTCGTTAGGACAAGACTTTGACCAACGATTACTTCATTAATATATCATTTATGCAATACAAAATCATAATTATATATAAGTACTTTTGAATACAAATCTGCTAATATCAATTTTGTGTCATAAAAATTATATGCTAATAGAGTAATTGTTGGTCAAAGCCTTGTCCTAACGAAACCAAATACGCCTTATAAAAAGAAACGGAGGGAGTAAGTTGCACAGATTTTAAACACCAAGCGAATTACTCCATTCATGCTTTAATTTCGGTACAACTTTCAAAAAGAAAAGCACAGAACTCGATCTCGGCAAACCAGGAGCACTTATTATGCAGAGTAGTATGCTCTAATGGAATGGAGCGGAACCGAACCCATTTCAAGACTAAATACGTACGTAGGTTATTACAAATCCCATTTCGGACACCAGGACAGGAGCAGGAGGGCAGAGAGGGGATGGATGGATGGATGGATGGATGGATGGATAGCTTTCATTTCATTACACAGTCAGTTCAGCCCTTGAGATGAGAATGCCATCGGTGTCTGCATAGAGCCACTCGCCGTCGCAGATCCTGGTCCCCGCCATCGTCACGGGGACATGCTTCTCGCCGATGCCCTTCTTGTTGGCCTTCATAGGGTGCGAGTTGAGAGCTCGCACGCCAATGTCGCAGCCATTGATCTCATCGACGTCCCTGATGCACCCATTCACCACGATGCCGGCCCACCCGTTGTTCTGCGCCTGCTGGACGGGGTTGCCTCCCAGGATGGCGCAGCGCATGCTCCCACCGCCGTCGACCACCAGCACCCTGCCATGGCCTTTCTCCTCGAGGAATTCACGAACCAGAACATTGTCCTCGTACACCTTGAGCGTCACAACAGGCCCGGCAAACACCTGCCGCCTCCCGTATATCTGCAAGACGGGCTGGAGGGCGCGCAGCTCGCCGTTCATGATTAGATGCGGATTTGCATCGCATACTTCAGCGGTGGCCAGCGGCAAGGCGGCCATATTGATTTGATTGGCTTCGGTCCTGCTTGTCGTTACAAGTAGAAAAACCACATTTAGTGAGCCAAAAATCTCAGAATGCTCATTCTTTAAGCATCAACAGGCCGCTTCTCCAAAAACAAAAAAAATGCACCTTTAAGCTTAGAATACAGCAAGATGGCATCCTTTCCTGGATTATATAGCTTAACACTACTTCTGTCATATATAGATCTCGAGCAGAAAAACTTTTTTTGGTTGAGATCCCAATTAGGAAATTGTCCATGATTGCTGGTAAGGAACAGAATACTCGACCCAAAGAGACACAAGGGAGGCTCAATCTTCCATGAAACACATGAACCACCAAACCAACCTCAACACAGGTGCGCAAACATGTCTGCATGCTTAATTTGGCAGAAGCAAATTAAAGCAAAAATTTTCTCAAACAATACCATATATGAGACGCTGACATCGATTCATTATTGCTTGCTTAGGATCATGCGGTCAAACCTCCAGCTCACACACGCAGACCTCGAGTTATGCAGCTCAAAAGCCTGAGGCTCTGAAACTGTTCAGCAGGCATAAGTTCCAGGTCGTCTGGAAGCTAGTGTTGGGATGAAGGCACGGGGATGTTCTCTAGTTGAAAATTATAATTAATTGGCATCAAAAGGAACAGAACAAACAGAACATTACAACAGCCGGGATGCGTATATTAATTTGGCCTTGTTTTTTCCACCAGCTTCAACCAAGAAGTAGAGTTGGGGACTGGATCTCCCTCGGCGGTTCCCTAATCAATTAGCCAGGCAAGGTGCACTAAATATTACTTCTAGGAAGATAATATTGCTAACCATCAAAGGGCAACACATGATCCCAATCCCAGTCCACATATCCTAGTATCATTCCTAACCCTCGAGGATTGTTCCTAACCCTCGAGGATTGTTCCTAATCTGATGTTAAGTATGCGTTCCAACCAAGAAGATTTTTACGAGATTCAAGCAGGATTTGTTCCTCGAGGGTTAGGAACAATCTCTCAAAAATAGGGGGCACATGTTGACACCCAAATGTGGCACATAGCCGATTTGGTTATGATCGGATTGGTATGATCAATTTATTAAGGAATATATTGGATTTGAGAGTCATAAGCCGATACAATTTTATTGGATTTGAAAAATATTGTGAAGGGATTTGAAGCCGATATGGGCGGATCAAAAGGAGACCAAGGAGGACACGATCGGATCTGATGCTATAAAAGAAGGCAATGGATGACGTCAATAAAAAGAAAACAAACAACACAACCAACAATTTGTTCTACTTTTACTTAACTTTTCGTCGACTATGAGTAGTTTTAGCATTGTAATCTTTCTCTGCAATTCGTCTTGATCAAGAAAGTTACATATCATCGATTTTAATCATTATCAACTTACGCCAAATCAGGTTCGCTTCTATTCGATTTTGTTGCGCATCGTCTTTTTTGAAAAAAAGCAATATTTACCCTTTATCTGATTAACTTTACGGTTAATCAGACCTATCGCCAAATCATTCGGTTTTTTTTGTTCTAAAAAATATCCAAATTTTGAACCGTACGATTAAAACACACATCCGTAGGATCAACCCACCTCGAATTCAGGGGGCGTGTGGATCGATCTGAAAGCAAATCCAATGACCAGGAATTTGGATGATGGTTGCTAAAGAAAACATACGGATGAAACTTATCAAAACCCTTAAATATATTTTAAGGATGATATGCACCTTGCTGGTTAAACTAGTAATTTGTTTTGCGGTTAGGTTCGTCCTATGATTGCTACGTAAAATTTCGATCCATATCATGCGTAACCTTTGATTGGAAGCTGGGAACCGAAAGGAAACCTAGAGCAGAAGGTGAGCCAAAAAAAAAAAATTCGGGGGGAAAGGTACGATATTATTCTTTAGATTCCCCAACCACTCATCTTTTCCAATCCAGATCAAGACGCCGGCCCTGTTCTTGAGCTGTTGCTTCTGCCTTGCCTCCCATCGATCAGATCTCCTCCGCCGCAAGCTGGTATCGATCGTCGTCTTCCATTCCTGTTACCATTCCGTTCCGTCATAGCAGGATTTGTTCCTAATCTGATGTTAACTATGCGTTCCAAGAAAACCTTGTAAAGTATATATATATATACACGTTGTTGTACACTAATTAAGGTCTTGATCGCGTGCTACACAATCCTCGAGGGTTAGGAATGATACTAGGATATGTGGACTGGGATTGGGATCATGTGTTGCCCTTTGATGGTTAGCAATATTATCTTCCTAGAAATAATATTTAGGATATTAGTGCACCTTGCCTGGCTAATTGATTAGGGAACCGCCGAGGGAGATCCAGTCCCCAACTCTACTTCTTGGTTGAAGCTGGTGGAAAAAACAAGGCCAAATTAATATACGCATCCCGGCTGTTGTAATGTTCTGTTTGTTCTGTTCCTTTTGATGCCAATTAATTATAATTTTCAACTAGAGAACATCCCCGTGCCTTCATCCCAACACTAGCTTCCAGACGACCTGGAACTTATGCCTGCTGAACAGTTTCAGAGCCTCAGGCTTTTGAGCTGCATAACTCGAGGTCTGCGTGTGTGAGCTGGAGGTTTGACCAGACAGATCCTAAGCAAGCAATAATGAATCGATGTCAGCGTCTCATATATGGTATTGTTTGAGAAAATTTTTGCTTTAATTTGCTTCTGCCAAATTAAGCATGCAGACATGTTTGCGCACCTGTGTTGAGGTTGGTTTGGTGGTTCATGGTGTCTCTTTGGGTCGAGTATTGTTCCTTGGTTTCATAGTAAGAAAAAAAGCTTCTTCAGTTGTGCTCCTTACCAGCAATCATGGACAATTTCCTAATTGGGATCTCAATCAAAAAAAGTTTTCTATTCGAGATCTATGTATGACAGAAGTAGTGTTAAGCTATATAATCCAGGAAAGGATGCCATCTTGCTGTATTCTAAGCTTAAAGGTGCATTTTTTGTTTTTGGAGAAGCGGCGCCTGTTGCTGCTTAAAGAATGAGCATTCCGAGATTTTTTGCTCACTAAATCTAAATGTGGTATTTAATTTGGTTTTTCTACTTATAATGGCAAGCAGGACTGAAGCCAATCAAATCAATATGGCCGCCTTGCCGTTGGCCACCGCTGAAGTATGCGATGCAAATCCGCATCTGATCATGAACGGCGAGCTGCGCGCCCTCCAGCCCGTCTTGCAGATATACGGGAGGCGGCAGGTGTTTGCCGGGCCTGTTGTGACGCTCAAGGTGTACGAGGACAATGTTCTGGTTCGTGAATTCCTGGAGGAGAAAGGCCATGGCAGGGTGCTGGTGGTCGACGGCGGTGGGAGCATGCGCTGCGCCATCCTGGGAGGCAACCCCGCCCGGTAGCAGAACAACGGGTGGGCCGGCATCGTGGTGAATGGGTGCATCAGGGACGTCGATGAGATCAATGGCTGCGACATTGGCGTGCGAGCTCTCAACTCGCACCCCATGAAGGCCAACAAGAAGGGCATCGGCGAGAAGCATGTCCCCGTGACGATGGCGGGGACCAGGATCTGCGACGGCGAGTGGCTCTATGCAGACACCGATGGCATTCTCATCTCAAGGGCTGAACTGACTGTGTAATGAAATGAAAGCTATCCATCCATCCATCCATCCATCCCCTCTCTGCCCTCCTGCTCCTGTCCTGGTGTCCGAAATGGGATTTGTAATAACCTACGTACGTATTTAGTCTTGAAATGGGTTCGGTTCCGCTCCATTCCATTAGAGCATACTACTCTGCATAATAAGTGCTCCTGGTTTGCCGAGATCGAGTTCTGTGCTTTTCTTTTTGAAAGTTGTACCGAAATTAAAGCATGAATGGAGTAATTCGCTTGGTGTTTAAAATCTGTGCAACTTATATTACAAGAGAGGGAAAGCCGTGGGCTGGTGTTTGTTTATAAGGTGAATCTTGCTGAAACATGGTTCAAGTGCCAGGTTCTGTCAATTGGCCTGCTTGGTGCAACCGCAAAGCAAAACAATGGTATCATGTTATGTTTGAGAGGTATTTTTTCTAGGGGATCCACAGATGTGCTGGCACTCGAATCACTAGTCATTAGCTAGGAGTAATTCGGTTATGAAATTACAGAAATATACGTCTATCGTCCGTTTTTTTAATAATACAAGATTTAATCAAAATTTAATTATTTTTTTTAAAAAAAACGAATGGAATGCACAGTAGAACAGCAATAGTACCAGTCAGTCCAGGCCTTCTCCCCTTCACGGTCCGCCGCTCTAATCACTCTCGGCCTTGCGCTGCCTGCTCGCGGCCCCTGCTCCTCTCAGCTAGGGTTTCGCCCATGCGGGGCCGTAGAGCTCCGTCCTACTCCGCCGCCGCGTCCTTCCTCGGCGACGACGTCGACCCCCAGGAGGACAGCCTCGTCGTTGGCGGCGACCAAGGCGACTCCAGCTCCGTGGTATCCATCCACACCCTCTCGCTCCCTAAGCTAATGTAAAACCATCTATGAGGCTCGCTTCAAGTGTATTTCCATACGACTCGGCTTGGAAAAACGGTTCCTTTGATTGATTTGTGCGCTTCAAGTGTATTGGAAAGACGGTTCCTTTGATTGATTTGTGCGCTTCAAGTGCATTTCCATACGATTCGGCTTGGAAAGACGGGTCCTTTGGGGATTGCTAGCTTTGTGTAGTGGGGATTGCTGCACAGCTTCAACACTAGGCACATTTGGTTGGTATTTGATCCAAGGGTTGCATTTCCTTTTAGTGGCGCAGAACAGCTTGTATCTTGTAATGAACCACCACAGCAATGCCACAGGCAGCAATGAGTAATAAGTGTCCCTTTATCTGCTAGGATTGCATGCATGGATCATACAGCAGCTCTTTAAGCCTCCACGGTGTCAGAGTTGACGATGAACACTCAGCTCTTGAGAACAGCAGCAGGCCTTCCAGCTCTAGCCCTTCTGATATCCTAACATCTCAAGGTAGAGCTCTGCGAAATTCACTAAGTGCTGTTTTCCTTCCTTTGTTTGCTGTAGTGCGCCTGTTTTTTTCCCTCCCTTGCTTTTATTGTACCAGTTTCTCCCCTTCATTGCAGATGCTCTACCTATTGAAATGGCACGGTCTAGGTTCTTGGACATCATTGTTGACAATTTTATTGGTGAGAATGTTATTGAGGTGGCAGAATCCTCTGGCTTGGACTGTCTCCAGGGCAATGATAAAGTAAATAAAAGAAAGCAACAGGAGGTTCGATATGAAGGTGACCCGAGGTTTGCTTTGCCCTTGATGTATGTAGCCAACTTGTATGAAACCTTGGTGAGTGACGTCAACGCGCGTCTTGTTTCGTTGATTGGGTCCCGTGAGAGAACTATAGGGGTAGCTCTGGAAGCTTCTGGCGGCTTGTACAGGAAATTGTCTCAAAAGTTTCCGAAGAAAGGTACGATTACTCAACAAAATAGGTAGCTGTAGCACTTACTCTGAAGCTTTGTTCCTTTCATTTTGAGTCTCCTCAATGTATAGGAACTTGTAGCTTCAGGAGGAGGGAGCTAGCAACTTCCCACGCAACAAGGACAAAGTTTCCTGAACTTGTGGTACATGAAGAAAAGCGAGTCCGCTTTGTTGTAATCAATGGTTTGGTGATCATAGAGAGGCCAAACAATATGAGAATGGAGGACGCAGAATGGTATTGTTGCTAATTTACCCTACACTACCCTCCTTTTCTGTCTTGGGTGTTTTTCTTGGGGGATGGTGTACGGAAAGTCCTGTCTTTTAACATTTCATATTGTTGTGTGGATTGTCTTTCTGGGCCTTTCCTTTGAGCATTTTATGCTTTCAATGATAGTTCACATTATGCAGTATGTAGCATACATGTACTTCAGCCAGAAAGTTGTTTTCTAATGCTTCTTATTAACGGATAAGTGGCATGGATAACGTTGTCGCTTTCATGAACCAAAACAATGCATACTCTTGAATCACAGGATATGTTGTTGGTATTTCTCTGGAACAGTTACGGATCATATATGTTTTTGGCTGGTGCATAATTTGACAACTCTAAAGGCAAACCTTGAATGCTTTTATATGCACTACCATGTCTTCTTTGAAAGGGGTTTAACTGTGTCAATCTACAGAATTGATCCCTTGTTGAAGATAACTTTTTGAAATTAAACTGGCATGGCAACTGCATTCATATCTGAAGGCTTTCAATCTGGGATGAAATCCGAATAAGAAACTGCAGAAGTTTGTTAATATAATCAAATCTTTGGTTACTTGAATCAACTGCAGTTCCAGGCAAAAGCTCTGTCTATGTTCTCTTCTTACTATCATTTCTCTCATTTGAACAAAAGCTGATTTGCCATGATGACTTGATGTTTAACTCTTGGTCTTTTAAAATATGAAGGTTCAAAAGATTGACCGGTCGAAATGAAGTTGCTATTTCTTCAAGAGATTATAAATTCTATTTGCCTCGGCACAAGTACAGGCGCACCCAACAGCCGGTATTTGACATCCCTGGGACAAGTGTAAGTTGCATACTGGGCTTTAGAGAATGTAAGAATGTAGCAAACCAAGTTGATTAGTTGTTTATTTTTCTGTTTGATTTGTCTAGGCTTTGACAGAGGATGATAGTTCTCCGTTAGTTTGTTCTTCAGGATTTCGTCCACCACATGAGGTAACTTTACCTTTTCGCCTTTGTCCACGTGCATGGTAATGACAACATTCCCAATTCACAATGATTTGTCCTGCTGCCGCATAGTTTCTTTGTTGCGGTTTTACAGAAGAAAATAATTCTTCTATAGTGCCATTGTTTGTTAAACAAGTTCTTTTGTCCCATCTACCTGTTCAACCAGTAGTCACTAATATAGCTTGTTGTATTTCCAGATGCAAAACCAACAGCAGTCATCGTCAAAGCGACATATTGAACAGGTAGAGAATCAACCTTACTTGCACCTTCTCGATCAACCAGAGCATGATACCATTCAGCAAAGTCAACACAGTGCTCATTTCCCTCCTATGCATCAATGTACAACCGCTTCACATCTATCAGATAATCCCCAGCAACACCAGTCTTATTCATCTCAACATATAGCTTGCATGCAAGCTGGACAAGGCCATCTTGGAGGTCGCATGAATATTCTTGTGAGTGACCTTCTTAATCATTGACAACAGTTACATGGGAACATATATTATCAAATCTTTCATCATGATTTGCACTTGTACTATAATTTTGCTCACAAAGGGCTATGCTGATGTGAATTTGTAAACCGTCCTACCTGTACCTGTAATTTTTCAACAACTGAACAAAACATGAACATCAATTCTACTTCCCTCATTGTTCTGCATCCAACAGATGTTCTAGGAGTTCCAATAGATTCATAGTTATCTTTCTATGCTATGCTATTTCATACACACTTCTTACTCATTTCCTTGATGATATATTTTTCTATTTCAGCCAACCGGCCCAGCAAAATTTTGTGATGAATGTGGTTCTCCATATTTGAGGACAACATCGAAGTTCTGCTCAGAATGTGGCACGAAGAGGCTAGGGATTTGATGTAATTGTCTTAATCAATGTTTAATGTGCTGCTGTATTGTATCCTATGTAATACAATTTGTATGTATGCAAGTGTTGCAGAAGCCTATCTTGCGTCTTTCAGAAGACTCAAGAAACAGATAAACGCCGCTGACCACTGCCATTACTTTTTTTAGGAAAACAGCACGAGAGACTCCTAAGGTGATAATATATTAATTATAATATGTACAAAAGTTACAAAAGACCTAAAAGGTCAAAGCGAAGTCATAATGAGTCTAGCCAGTTAAAGATTATTGGTTTGATGTCATCTTTTGCTCTAACATATGCAGAGTAATATCTGATACAAAGGCTCATTGTTCTCAAAGCTGAAATTTGAGGCTACTGATTTTGAAATATCTTCCCATTATGCTGTTTCCAAATGTTTCAAGCCGCTATGATAAAACTTTCCATGAAAAAAAAAGCACATTAAATCATGCTTGGCCTGCGTAACAATATCCAGAACACTTAACTTTTGTTGCCACTGAATCCCAAGAATTTGCCAGCAAGATGTATCGAAGGAACAGGTGCAGAAAGGATGTGTTAATATCTCCACGACCCTTAGTTGACGTAATACACAATCGAAGTCGTTGTTAACCACATTGTAATGTCTCCTCACCAGCATGTTCATTGAATTTAGTCTATCAACGATAAGCAGCCAAGCAAAAACGTTAAGCTCCATTGTACATTCACTTTTCCAGATCAGTCTGAATAAGTCTGCTAAATTGACAGTCTGAAAGTGATGTGAGTAGAATTTTGAAGAGTTATAAATCCCTGAGAGCATCTCCAAGAGAGGCCTTAAATATGGTCCTAACTTGAATTATAGGGCTTTTGGGGAAAAGATTAACTCCAGCAAGAGCCCTAAATTGTTAAAATTTACCAAATTATTTTAGGGCCCCTTAAGAGAGTAACTATATTTAGCAACTATGTGATTGAGCCCTATCTTTGTTGGGTTTAGGGCCTAATTGCTAGAGTGAATATTTCGTTGGAGCCCTAAATCTAATTAGTTGGGGTTCTAAATTAAAATTTAAGGCTCTCTCTTGGAGATGCTCTCCCCATATATAAGACCAAGAATCAGTACTCTGTGGAGAATCTGAATAAGATCAATATCTCGCTCTAAACTTTGAAATTCCTCAAAGGCTTGGGTTGAGAGTGGAAGATGACAGTATTTGAGGATCCCTATCTGATAAAAATTGTTGAACCGAAGCATCTTGGTTTTTAATTAGCACAGGAGAACCTTGGATATTTATGTGAAAATAGATGCCCAGTCCAAATATACTTCCAGAATAAAATTAATTGATCTGAGCCCAGATTAGCTGACGCTAGTGCTACTCCCCTGAATTCGTTTGCTAACCACAAGACATCTTCAACTCAACTTCAAGGCCACGCTTTATCTAATCATTGTTCTTCTACATTTCGTAAGTTTTTTTCCTTGCACAAATTTCTTCAGTGTCCATTTTGTGAGGTATTGTTGAGTTGCAAAACTGAAAAAGCATAGTATGCGTTTCATTCTCAAAAAATCACAGAACAGGCAATTATAAGCACTTTAATAATGTAATTCAACTTTTTTTTTCTGTGCCCTCTGCAGGGCTCCATTCCCTGCAAGCCTGCACAGCTTTGCTGACTCCACATCTGCAAGCTGCACAAATTTCAATGCATTCAATTTGTTTCATCATACAGTTCCGTTTATATTAATATCTGTTGGCTTGGTGTCTAAGATTAGGACCAGGTTAATTATCTGTTCTTTTTAGTTCCTTGATTTCCATTCCTATGATGCTGATTCAATTTTATATCTATCTTGCACAGTTTCCAGTTGGGTCTCATCATCTGACTTATTTACTGCCACAAAGTCTTTTCCGTCATTAAAAATGGGCGTCATTTTCCTATATTTTTCACTGCCACAAAGTCCTTTTCCGTTCTATCTTTTTTCCTCCCAGAAAGTCTTGAAGTTGTTGTTTTTGGACTGTGGAATACTTCATGTCTCAAGCCCAGGTTTTCCGAGATGACATCGAAATGATATGTTGGTTTCCTACAGAAGATAAACATTTACTTAAGTTGACCGTTCACAACTAACATTTGGATGTTTCTTTGTTTGTTGTTATTTATTTTTATTTTTTACGACCTTGATATTGTTCAGTGACGGTTTTATTTATTCTAACGACCTCAAATACACTGAGGGGTGTTTGGGAGAGCTCTGCTCCTCAATTTTCAGCTCCACTCCAAATTCGTGTAGCCAAACACCCTAGCTCCACAGAACTTCGGCTTCAGGAAAAATGCAAATCTAGGGGGCTGCTCCATGGTTTTTGTGGAGCTCCTCATGGGGTACTCCAAGAAACACCGTTTCGTACCCACTCGTAAAATTTCTAGGTAATTACCCACCTTTGCCACTGGTTACATATATGACTCAAACAAATTCACAAAACCTCCATTCAACATCCAAGGGTATAAATGGGTATCCACACCAAAACCATCTATTCTTGAAGCTGGATCTAATTTGCAAGCCAAACACCTCCATTTCCTACTTTAACTCTATGGTGAAGCTACTCTATGGTGGAGCTGGTCGAGTGGAGCTGATTTTTTTTGGAGTGGGGCTCTCCCAAACAAGCCCTGAATTAGGCCAATTAGTGTTTTGTCTTTGGTTGGTGAGGATATTTGTTGCTCCTGGCAGATTTATAGCCCTCAATCAACATTTTTTTAGCCATTACGCAGATTTTTGGAATAGTGGTTGATTAGAGTGTAAATTTGATTGCACGTGTCTCTCCAATTGTGGGGACCCGTATAATTAGCCCAGGGTAGTTAACAACCACCCTGTCATTACCCTAAGTTAATTACATGAATCTCAGCATAGTAGCTAACAAAATATCGGGCGTCCCGGTATTTTGTCGGTTAATATACCGTGTTTAGAGTGTTGTAACAGAACACTAATTAGAGACTAAAATAAAAAAATATACTACATTCCATGCCACGCAGGGCTTACATGTTTAGAACTTAATTACACATCGAATCCAAATACAACAAAAATATAATACAACTCTATTTTACCCCAAAGATCACCTAGGACTGCATGACGGTCCCTCTTGACCCCTACTCCTCCGAGCGGTGGTAGTAGTAGTCCTCCGATAGATCCTAGTCCTGACTCCTGTGCGTCACCCTCGTCCCATACCTTGTAGGTGAGTTCATAAAACTCACCTTCTAAGCAAAGGGGGGTTTAAGCAAGAGTGAGTACCGTGGTACTCAGCAAGTAATAATAGCAAATAAATGACATAAATTTCTTCTCTCAATTTTTCCACTGAGTTCATCTTCCCTCGAATTCAGATTTTTGATAACATAAATTGTTAATTTTAAAAGTTGGTCATTTTAATTTAAGAAATGGACTATTGTCACTTGTATATGAGACAGACTAGCTTCCGTAGCCTCTAATCCAGGAGACAGGCATGAATTCATGATTTTGACCCTGCACAGGTTTGTATCACTTTACCCATAGTGACCCCCACAAGAGAGGCTCCGAAATATTTATCACTAATCCAGTATTGAATCTCCAACCCTGTTACTCGAGAGGGAACACCTATCCCAGGTTGTCCCACTCTCACAGATAACAGTTGTACCCCAACATTAAGTCGGCCGAAACTCTACCCGTGACTTCAAATATATTGCCATTTCATCAGGACCTGTACCTCCATAGGCCTATCGGCATATCCCAGAGGTACGCCCTTAAATTATGCACCCAATGTGGAGATCCAAACTGTCATAGGACAACCTCTCTGACCGTTTCACACATTATGATTGATACGGTAATTATGGCTCATTGCCCAAGTATAATTTGTTAAATCCTTATATTCTAGCCTATGTAGAGGGCCCCACCGGTATGACAATCCTTCTCATTGGCGCCCTCTACCCACCGTAATAATTATACGATAACGGCTCTTTTCGTTGGATGAGCCAATTCATTTCATTAATTTTCGCATATTACAACAACAACATCATCATCCTCAATTTTGTTTTCCTCAAACCACATTTCCATCCATGTCAAATTTAAGGTTTTTTATTGAAAGATAGAATTTTCCATGCATGAATGATACACATAGATATAATGAAATCAACTTAAAAACTTTAAATGAAATTGATCAAAGGAATCTTGCCTGGAGTAATACTGAAATGTACGTCCTCGCTCAAACTGTGGGGTGGTTGGTCTGACTATTTCTGATCTGGACCTGACAATTAAAGTATTAGACTACGGCCATTTATTCAACTCAACACGTTACGGTGTTCGACTTCTACGGGTGGCACCCTTTTAACTAAAACTGCTAATTTGACCCCTATCTTTATTATTTTAGCAGCAATCATTACAATAATTAATTAATACTCATGGCAGTTTTATATTCTTACTTCCTATTTAATCGCGGTTTTTAGAAATTCAAAATACAATTTTTCTACAGTCACGGAACGGTGATTTAACCTACGTGAATCACATGGGGGCTACAATTTTTCCTCATTCTTCCCTTTCTTTGTCTTTTCTTCTTCTTTTTTCTCCTCTTTTCTTTTTCTTTTCTTCCTTATTCTCCTTTTTCTTATCTTTCTTTCTTCTCTTTTCTTCTTCCCCCTACCTTCCTTTCCTCTCTACGGCTGACACCCCTACTGGCTCTTCCGCTCTTCCCCCTCGGGTGCTTCTCCCCCAAATTGCCTCCTCGGCTCCCCTCATACAGGCCAATCCCTCGGCGCCTCCGCCGCCGTTGTTGCCCAACCTCTCGGTTCCCCTCATCTACTCTCCTCTCTTCTCCCTCTCTTCTCTACTCTCCCCCCGATTCTCTCAACCTAGCACCGCCACCTCTCTCTCAGCCGGCTCTCTACCCCGGCCGCCGCTCCCTCTCCTCCGATCTACTCTCCCCTCTCCTTATATTGCCTCCGAATCTGGCTATCCCTCACTTTGCCTTCTCCCCCCTCAACCCTAACTCGTCGACTCCTCCATGGCCGACCCTTCCTCTACCTCCTCCTCCTTCTCTTCCATTGCTGGCTTTACTCTCCCTACTGGCCGACTCTTCTACTCCCTCTACTCTCTTTTCTCTACCTCTCCTCCACTACCGAGTTATTCTAATATCATTTTACTGCTTGATTTGCATGATTTTAAGCTTTAGTTCATATTTTTTTATTGCGCTAACGCCCGATGATGCAATGGCTAGTGGGATTTCAAGCACAAGCCAAGAAACTCTAGCTCCACTCTACTGAGGTCAAGAAACTACTCAATCCACTTGCTGGCTACTTGATCTAATGCTTCTAAATATTCTACAAGTAGTAACCCTACAGCTAATGCAGCTGGGGTTGTGGCTCGGGTAGTAGAGAGTTGCTATTGCCGGGTTGGGGAGGATGAAGTGGTCGAGGTACTCTCCGGCTTGAGGGGTCTTCTTGCTCCTCTTCTTGCTTTGGGTTTGACCTCCTCCTGTCGGCTCCTTCTTCTTGCTCTAGCTTGCGACTCTTCTTCTTGTTCCTTGCTTTGGTTCTTGATCTTGAGCTTGGAGGTGAGAGTGGAGAAGGAAATGGCTGGTGTTTGTGGGATTGCTCTTGGTTCTTTGGTGGTTTGGCTTTGAGGCCTTCGGCTTGCTCTCTGGTTGCTCTTGGTGTTTGGCCCCAGAAGTGGCATGAGCTCTTGGTTCTTGGCTTTGGCTGAGAAGAGAGTGAGTGATGTTGGTGCTTTGCTTCGATGGAGGCTAAGGAATGGGGTGGCTGCTGCTGCTGCCTTGGGCTTTCTCGGCTAAAAGGGATGGTGTGTTGCTAGGGGGAGTGAACCTCCTGTGCTAGTTGTTCTTCTGGGAGTTGTGCTGGTCAAGGGAGGAAGAACCCCTGCTGGTTTGGCTGGGAAGTGATCTTGGGGTCAATTTTACTAAATTACTGAGCTCTCTCTCTTGGACTATTTACTGAGTTACTAAATGGATATACTGTTTGGTGCTAAACTACTACTGATATGCGCTACCGAACAGGTAAATACGATTGCCGAGTGATGAACCCGGTCTAGCGAGAGGTGCCGACCCGACACCGACGGGTCTGGTATCTCGGTGATCGATACCTTGACTGTGGGTCTGACGGCAAACCCCTTCTAACTGCATTCATTGTAATCGCACTTTGCATTTTATAAAAATCAAAATACATCAATTAATACTCTAATTAGTAGCTACTAATATTATTTGCCTAATTGACATTCTAGGGCATTCCAATTGTCTAAACTTGAGTGTGAGCAAGAAGATAAAAAAAAAAAAAGAATTTCTAAACTTTGGTGTTCGGCTGGCCGGTTCCATTCATGAAGAGAAGACTAGGCAATTAGCAGCAGGTTTTTTTTGGAGACAGGCATATGGAGTTGTTGTATGCGACTCAGGTTTGTATTATCGTGGTGTCTGGACCAACCTGGCTGGCTGGTTCTATTTTGTTTGGTTGTGCAAGAGAAACAAGAACAAGTGTACGCCGACAGATTCAGCTATTACCTGTATCTCGCGAACAAGGACACGGCACTAAACAAAGGCAAAACCGACAGCAAGGCCTTCTGCTTCTTGACAAGTTGCAGGCTTTCCACTACGCAATAATCGACTAGTTTAACACATAATCCCTCACTTAATTTGTCCATGGATTATTGTTTGCATTGCAGTTGGATGTTCTTCCAACTACATACGATGTTGACATGAAAACAAGCCTCTATATAATTGAAAAAGAAAACTCTGGTAATTTGTATTTGTTTGTTTTTTTCCCCTTTTGGAGTAGTTAAGATTTCATGTTAGCCGTACCATTAGTAACTGTGGCTCGCATGGAATGCACTTCCTGGTACTCACCAGTAGCGTAAATACATATTCTAGGTTCTTAACTTCCATTAAGGCATATATACAAAAAAAATTGTATTATCTATCTTTAGTATATCTTTAGATGATGTATCTTACTCTATTCTATATTAATAAATAATATTAAAAATAACTAAAGAGAAAATTATGAAAAGAAAAATGATAAAAAAAATACCTCACAATTATAGAATAATATGTATTCAAAAATAAAATCTAAAAATCTAAAAAGATATAAATTCGAGAAGAAAGAGAGAGGTGGAGAGAGTACATACTTGTCTCATTAAATATCGTTGGTTCCATATTCCTTTCGGTACGGGACCGTATCGCAATCTTTTAATCAGTGTTAGTTTTTCCCCAATTAAATGGCTGCTTCCTCTAAATGCATTGACTGATGCAATCACCAAGCAAAACGTGAAATTTCGTTTTGGACATCGACACGGTCTCCAAAACACAATTGTGACCATTAAAAATTAGAGAGTGACTAGGGAACGGTATACTGTTGCAACGGTATAGCCATGAAACTTATGAAACTTATCAGTTTCAGTGCTGTTTTCATGAGTTTCAGTGTTTAGTTTCATCAGTTTCATGTTTTATCAGTTTTTAGTGCTAAGTTTCATGAGTTTCAGTGCAAAAAATCATAAGTTTCATGAGTTTCAGAGGTATACCGTTGCAACGGTATACCGTTTTTTAGTTTTTCTGTAAAAATTATTGCATTTTATTTATAAAATACATTGAGATTATAATATTTGAAAGCTCTTTTCATGACAAATCTATTTATGTAACTTTATGTGTTCAATCCAAATGGTTTAAAAGTTATTTATAGATAAAGTTCTAAAACTTTGACTTAGGACAACTCTAAAACGACAAGTATTTCAGGATGGAGGGAGTACATGTTATTAAAAGTAAAAGTGTCCGTTTTTTTTTTTTTTTTGCTAAACTTGTTTGACCCAATTCGAGCCATCCATCGAAGCAAAAAATACAGAGTCGAAATGGATACGCTCTTCTTAGTTGTACACGCCCTGATTACATTAGTGGCGAAAATTAGCTTGCCTAGCCAATTCTTTTTCTATTTCCTCCTGAGCCCTCATAATCCTGTGAAATCTTACTAATTGCCTTGCCACGTTGATCAGCAAGAGCCCTATTACATTTTTTGCAGGTCAGGTATGCCCCTAATAATGTCAGTTTCAATGACAGTAATTTATCAAGGGTTTGGGCTAAAAATTTGGGACCATTTAGCAAAGAAACAACTGTTGTTACAGATTGATTGCCTTATAATTCCTCCTCTTTCCGTTTGTGTTCTTCCCTTGCGCCCCAGACATAAAAGATGGCGCATCCTGTGTTCCCCTTGCTACGTGGCCTGGCCTAGCCTACCCACATACCAGTATGAGGTTTTTGTCTGAATTAAGTTCAATGGAATTGAGCTGATTTGATCTGATCGAATGATATAAAAAGTTGAGGGGGGTGGAGGCGTGGAAAAAGTTGAGCAGTTCTTGACAGGGACAGATCCAAAAGCAAGCTCCTTGCTTTCTTTGATTCTTGCTTTGCAATTGGAAAAATAATGAGGAAAGGAAGGTGGTAGCCATTGAGGTGGTGGCATTTGCTGTCGCCGCTCTTTAGCTATCGCCTTCCTCTTCCTCCTCCTCCTCCTCTTGCTCTCCCAGTCCGGCCTTCTTTCTGCAGCAACAGGTAATCAAACCGATCAAAGAGCAATCAATTGTTTTGTGCCTTCTGTCGGATTTTCTGTTTGCTTATTTTCAGATTCAGCTCTAGTTTCTAGGAAGCAGCTTTCTTGATCTGTTTAGATGAATATTTCCTTCCTCTCTTTTACTCATACTGGTTCCAAAATTCACAAGTAAACCAAGAACTTTGTTACGATTCAATGAATTATTCAAGTTTGTTGAGCGGTAATTCCCTGTATCGGTTTGGTCATTAGAAGAAAAGAATTAGGGGGGAATTTATCTTTTGCAAATTCAGCAAGATGAGAATCCTGGGCAGCGTAGAATTTTGATCTTTGGAGAGGCTCCACGCTCTTGCAAATTAGGAACCCCTCTTTTTTATGACGAGAGACCAACCCAGGAAATCAATAATTTGTATTGCCTGGCTGGTTCTTTGGGCGTTTTTTTTATCTTATTGAAATGGGTGTTTCTTTCCCCTAATCCCATTCAAAGGAGCCAACTTACTGTCTGGGTACTGATAAAATTTCCACCTTTCGTTCTTGAAGGATCCATGGCAATGGTGCTGGACTCCTTCGTGAAGCGATGCACGGCGTCACTGGAGAACTTCGCCGGGCAGGACGCTTGCACCGTCCTGGGCATTGGGGACGACGTGCGGGCGCTCCTGTCCACTCTCTCACGCATCGACGCCATTGTTTCCCATGAGGAGCGCAGGAGGGTCCTGAGTGCCAAAGTTGACACATGGGTGGCACAGGTCAAGGATGCCATGTATGAAGTTGACGACGTCCTTGATGTCTGCGTGCTCGAGGGTGCCAAGATCCTCGCCGACGACCTCCCGCCCACACCAAAGGTGCGGTGCTCATTCATGTTCTCCTGCTTCAAGTATGCAGGACCCCCAAAGTTCCACCACGAGATTGGGTTCAAGATTAGGGACATCGACATTAGGCTGAGGGAAATCGAGGAGGAAATGCCGAGTGTTCCTGGTGGATCAGTGCACTCAGATGCAAAAGGGGATTGGTTCAGTAATAACATCTGCAAGAATTGTTATGATGCAATTAAGCCTCATGCAGTAGGAACACAGGTCCAGAAGTCTGTGGATGGCCTTGTGCCAAGGATGATTAGAGAGGGCAAGAAGAAGGTGGATATCTTCGCCATTGTCGGTGCAGTGGGGATTGGCAAGACGACACTTGCTAGGGAGATATACAATGATGAGAGGATGACCGAAACTTTCCCGATTTGTGTGTGGGTCAAGATGTCCAAGGATCTGTCGGATGTAGCTTTCTTGAAGAAGATCATCAGAGGAGCCGGTGTCAATGTTGGGGATACAGAGAACAGGGAGGAGCTCCTCGGTCTCCTCAGTTCTGCTCTTTCGAAGAGGTTTCTCCTCGTCTTGGATGACTTGGACAACCCAGGTATATGGAACCATCTGCTCAAAGATCCACTAGGAGATGGTGTTGCGAGAGGCAGAATACTGATCACAACACAGAATGAGGAAGTGGCGACAAGCATGAAGGCAATTGTCCAGCGTGTTGACAAAATGGACACTGAGAATGGCTGGGCATTACTGTGCAAACAAGCTTTTCCAGAATGCAATTCAGAAGAGCTTGCGGCACTGAAGGATGTCGGGATTAAGATTGCGGAGAAATGTGAAGGCCATCCTCTGGCAGTCAAGGTCGTGGCAGGTGTCCTGAGGTCAAGAGGCAAGAACAAGGCCGAGTGGGAGTTGGTCCTGAAAAGTGATGTTTGGTCCATGCGACCATTCCTTCAAGAAGTGCCACAAGCACTCTACTTGAGTTATGTTGATCTGCCTTCTGAACTAAAGGAGTGCTTCCTCCATTGCTCTTTGTATCCAGAAGAATGCCCCATTCGGCGCTTTGATCTTGTGCGGCATTGGATTGCTGAAGGCGTTGTAGATGCCAGAGACAAGAAGCTACTGGAAGAATCTGCTGAAGAGTACTATGCAGAATTGATAAGCAGAAACTTCTTACAACCTGATCCTGATAATCTTGACCAGTGCTGGATAACACATGATCTTCTCCGCTCATTAGCCCGCTTTCTGATAACAAATGAGAGTATCTTAATGGATGTCCAGCAGAGATCGAGCATGGGCCCGGTGTCCTCATTGTCAAAGCCTCGGCACCTCGCATTGTGTAACGTGGAGAACAGCTTGGAGGATATAATTTCAGTGAAACAGCAGATGAGCCTAAGGTCACTGATGCTCTTCAACAGCCCGAACGTCAGAAAAATAGATGATCTTCTTCTCGAGTCGGCCATGTGCTTGCGTGTCTTGGATTTGAGCAAGACGGCAATAGAAGCCCTTCCAAAATCCATTGGCAGCTTGCTACATTTGAGGTACCTCAATCTTGATGAAACTCAGGTCAGAGATATACCCTCTTCCATTGGCTTTCTCATAAATTTGCAGACTGTGAGCCTTCAAGGCTGCCAAAGATTACAGAGACTTCCTTGGTCCATCAGGGCATTGCTGGAGCTTAGGTGCCTTTGTCTCGAGGGAACTTCCCTAAGCTATGTACCAAAGTGTGTTGGTGAATTGAAGCATCTTAACTATCTATCTGGTGTAATCATTGGTCACGACAACAATGATCCTGAGGCTTGTGACTTAGATGACCTCAAAGCTTTGTCAGAGTTGAGGTTCCTTCACATAGAGAGTCTTGATAGGGCTACTTCAGGATCTGCTGCACTTGCAAACAAGCCATTCCTGAGGGATCTACGCCTCTCTGAGCAAGCACCATTAGTAGAAGAACTAGAGAATCGGGAGAACCAAGAGGAACAAGAGAAGGAAGAGAAGGAAGAACAGGAAGTAAACAATGGTCAATGCAGTAGAGATGAATCAACCAAAGTGAGTGAAAAGATATGGAATGAGCTCACCCCACCCCAGAGCATCGAGAAGCTAGTAATCAAGAACTACAAAGGTGGAAAGTTCCCAAATTGGATGACAGGTCCCAAGCTAGGCACCTCCTTCCCTTGCCTTGTGTTCTTGGATCTTGACAACTGCATGTCGTGCACTGCATTGCCTGCGCTTGGCCTCCTGAACCAGCTCCAGTGCCTGCAAATCTCAAATGCAGACTCAGTTACCACCATTGGTTCTGAATTCCTTGGCACCACTGTATTGTCGCCAGTCACCTCATTCCCCAAGCTCGAGGTTTTGAAGCTAAGAAACATGAAGAAACTGGAAGAGTGGTCTCTAGCTGTGGAAGACAGCCAGATACTGTTACCTTGTCTTAAGTCGCTGCACATACAGTTCTGCCCTAAGCTTAAAGCTCTACCAGAAGGCCTGAAACATGCTGCTCTGTGTGACCTTCGTGTCGAGGGTGCACATAGCCTGATAGAAATAAAGGACCTGCCAAATCTTTCTGACGAGCTCCATCTCAAAGACAACAGGGCGCTTCTGAGGATCTCTAACCTGCCCGCACTTGGGTCTCTCACTATTGACGACTGCTCGAAGCTGAAGCATGTGGCAGGCCTCGACACACTGCAGCACCTCAGGCTTGTGTTTCCCCCATCCACAGAGACATTCTATTTCGAAGAGCTCATCATCTTCTGGAGCATTGCGTTCCCGCAGTGGCTGGAGCTGTTGATCCGAAAGCGCAATGGCCTGCGTCGGTTCGAGCTGCAGTGCACTCTCCCTTTGCTCAGGAGCTGCCTGGACAGTGGCAAAAACTGGCACATCGTGCAGCAGGTCCCCGAGGTGCGCATCATGAGTAACGATGGCAAGAGATACATCCGGTACAACAAGGGCCGCCGCATCTACGAGACGAATGCTCAGTCTGAAGAATACTGAAACCTTCCCGAAAACCTTGGCACGGTATGTTCTTTTCCTCCTTGACAATACTGTTCGTGTTGTCCATGTCCTCGTGTTCAGTGATACGTCACTACTACTTACAGAAGTATTTAATCCCTTCCTTTTGCAGCCACTCGTTTGATTTGGTAGAGGGACATGGTTCAGTCGCCCTGTGCGATTGTTCGAGGAGTTTGTGTTTTTATTGCGGGTTTCGTGTTCTTATCATCCAAGTGATATATAAACTAGGAATGGTATGATGACCCCAAAGAAAGAGTACGGTTTTTTGGTGAATCAGTCAGCAGATGCTCTGGGCTTGATCCTTCAGCGGGGCTTAATGTGTGTAATTCTATTCTGTTTCCAGTCTACGCGATTTGTAAATTGTAAACATTGAGTTTGATGGATTTTGTTTTTATGTCTTGTGTGTGTATGAACTACCAGTAACTAATGGTTAAATTTGCGTCTGTCCAAATTTCGTGAGCTATGGCACAGCAAATTGGCCTCAAGATTGTAAAAACGAGCAAGATAATTGTGCAAGCGATGATCCATTGATCTACCAAGTACGTATGTGCTTATATATGCAGTCTTGAGTACATGGGAGTTGGTTGCAATACAACTAGTATATCAGATAGAGATACAATGCAACAGACTTATCTACACGCCAACAAACGCTAACAGCAAGCAGAGATAAGCTAGGATCTGGACGTGGTACAAGGTTCAGATTGTTGCAGAATCTCCCAAACAATTGCGTGGATAGCGGTTTGGTGAGCACGTCGGCAAGCTGATCATCTGTTGAAATAAATCGAATCTCCAATGTTTTACGAGCAATTCTTTCACAGACGAAATGATAGTCCACCTCGATATGGTTCGTTCTTGCATGGGAAATGAGATTTGCGGCCAAGTAAATTGCACCAAGATTGTCATATCATAGACAGGGTGCTCTTTCAACAAAGACCCTAAAATGCCCCCAAAATTTCAAAAGGAAAAATCAAAACCCTCATTTGAGTTTAATTCGAGTTTAATCTGGTTTTGGAATTGGAGGGGTTGAACTCTTACCTGGTTTCCTCGCTCGGACCATTGGTCCGCCGTCGCTTCGCGCTCGGATCGGTTCGCCGCGTCCAGTCACGCGCCTGCCCCCATCGGCCGCCGTCCTGTCTCGCCTCGCCAGCCGAGCCCGTCACCGCCCGTCGCTTCCCCGCCCACGCCAGTAGGCCGCCTGTCTTGCCCCCTCGCCCACGCCGCGCGCGGCAATAAGAGCTTGCGTGCGCCCGCCTCTGCCCCTGTGCTCGCCCTCCCCTTCTCCCTGTTGAGCATCGCCCCATCCTCATCTTCTCCCCCTTCGGCCAAAGGCCACCCCGCCGCCCCACCGGTAGAAGCAATACCAATTTCAGAAGCAAGTAAAGCAATCATAAACTATATGCCTCTTTGTTTCAACAAGCTTAGCTGAGAGATCAACAAGATTCTCTAGACCTTTGAATCTATCATCTAGTCTTATATCTTCAATATAGTTATCAAGTTGCAACTCAAGCTTTATCAAATCGGTACTTGAGATGATGTCATTAGGGTAGAACTCAGTAAGTCTATGCACCTTCTGTGCATCAAAAGAAACAAACGAGTCGGTAGGATTGAAGGCCAACATACAAGAAAGCAACTCCATATTAACCTCATCAAACCAATTATCAAGCTCTTGACTAATTTGATCAATGACCCCAATATATACTTCTCTTCTGAAGTGATCATCATTTGTTTGGTCTCAGGCAAACCGTGCTGATCTTCCATAAGGCACATAATTACCCTCCATATCAGGAACTTAGACACCATATTTATTGCAAAACAATATGAGATTACATTAAGAATATCTTGCTCTCTTCTTTGCAAATACTCAGATAAATCGTTTGTGTATCCAAGAATAACAAGCATTAAGTGTGCACTGAAAATAAAGTCAAATGACTCAAATACTCTAACCATAGTATGTATTTTTTGCCAATCCCCCCTTTGTGAAGCGTCATTACCAAGAGTGATGAGTACATCGCGGATTGTGGGATACATAGCAATAATGTTGACAACAGTTTTATAATGAGAGCCTCACCTTGTCTCACCGGGTCTAAACAAACCCATCTCTTGATTCAATCCACTCCCAGTTTCAAGTTCACCACAATCAAGTGCTTTTATGATATTCTCAAGTCTAGCATTTCGAAACATGCCATGACGCTTACAAGAAACTCCAACAATATTCAGCAAGAGTGATACTTGATCAAAAAAAACCACACACAATCGTTATTTCCCTTGGCAACAACAACAAGAACTAATTGAAGTTGATGTGCAAAACAATAGATATAATAAGCAGAAGGTGACTTTTGCACTCAAATCACATGTAGGATCAATATACACTAATATAGCAATCAGAGGGGGGTGAATGATTGCGCGGAAGCTAAAATAATTTTTATTGATTCTCAAAACACCCCTAAACAAATTATAAAAAACTGCTTTGGTTTCAGCAAAAATAGACCGACACACGTTAACTAAAATAGTAATTCCCAAAGATCCAACCGTTGGATTGATATGAAATTTTAACTATAGAAACTAGATTCAATTTCAAAACTAAGCCAATAAGAATCAGCTCAATCGGATCTACGGATCTAAAGTTATGACCTTCACAGCCATAAACTTTGTTTTTTTTTAATATATGGACTGTATTGGGCCGAATCTACGGGGTATGCCGGGTGGGCCACTACTCCAAGGCAGGGGCAATCAAGATACATTGTCGGTTGTACGAGTTGTAGACCAATCGATCATTGTGAAATTACTGAGGTAGATTTTGAAATTACTGAGGTAAAGTATTGTTGCGAAATCATGCATACTGAGGATTTGTAGCACTGCAACTGTATCTATAATCCTGTATGCATGGTCGTCTGAAATCATGACTGTGCTTGAAATTGATTGCACTCGATAGAAATTCATGATCCGAGTGACATCTACTAGTGGGCTGGCAATACATACTGAAAAGCAGGCAATGCCATCTTCTTCTTCGACCTTGTTTCGCGGGCAAACGGGCACCCGACGGATCCCTACCCGCGCCCGACAAAGAAAGGACGTGACTTTGGGATTGGATGTCAAACCTTCCACGGCAGGTTAACATTCTAGAGTATTTCATCTCCTTGCTTGTAAATTGTAATTGACCTTGGGTAACCGATCGATGCCCTTTCTCCATTCTTTCTTTCTTTCTTTCTTTCTTTCTTTCTTTCTTTCTTTCTTTCTGTGCCACAGGCCAATACTCTTATTGGAGAAGAAATGGCATACATCTATCCAACTCCAAGGAATCTTACGGTGCTACGATACGACGGTGTCCATGCCTTTCTTGCCTTCTATATTTCTTGGGCATAACTTCTCCCGGGCAATGTGCTTTCTCCCCTAAGCTCACCATCCGTCTCCAGCTGTGTCCGCAAAAAGCAATCTTTGTCCATCCTCTATATATATTGTTGCTCATCGACACCCAGCCAATCACGCAGCTTCACAGCATTCTTCCTTGGTTTCCTTTCCCAATACATCTAGCTCACCATGGCCTCCAAGCTTAGCTTCAAGAGAACGGACAGCATCGCGGAGAGCATGCCCGAAGCGCTACGGCAAAGCCGGTACCAGATGAAGAGATGCTTCCAAAGGTATCCTAACTCAACTTAGGAACCATCGTTTCGTTGATGGATTAATTAGAGAGAAAAAAAAAGGGTTTTAAATTTGCAACGAGTAGGGGTGATGGTGCGTCTTGTGGGCGGCGCAGCAATGCGTAGGTGTTTGGCCTAGCTAGTTACTACTGTAATTGGTGTAATTTCCTCTCCGTAGGCTGTTATTTTCTCAATCTCTCTTAAAATGAAAGGGCAGAGCTCCTGCCCTTAGTTTCGGAAAAAAAAAAAAAAAAAATTGCAACGAGCGCGCGCGCGTGCGCTGTGAATTGTGATACACGTAATAATAGGTTCTTCTTTATGTCATGCATGCCTGCATAAGAGGTATTGTTGCTACGGAAGCTTTGCAATCCTAAAATCTGAAATGAACATGTTTCAGGTATGTATCAAAGGGTAGGAGGCTCCTGAAGAACCAGCATCTAATGGAAGAGCTGGAAAAATCACTGGATGACAAAGTCGAGAAGGAAAAGCTTGTGGAAGGCTTTCTCGGTTACATTGTTTGTTCGACGCAGGTGACGACATCTCTTTCAAGTCGCGTCCTTTCTCTGCAGCAAAAATTAAGCTGGATTGATATATGGAGCTTCTTACCTTAACCAAGCTTACGTTTGCAGGAAGCAGTAGTGCTACCACCATTTGTCGCGTTTGCTGTCAGAGCGAATCCTGGTATCTGGGAGTACGTCAAGGTTCATTCTGAAGATTTGTCGGTCGAAGGAATTACATCGTCGGAGTACCTCAAGTTCAAAGAGACCTTATACGATGAGAAATGGTACGCATCCACCAATCTAATGGGACCTTCTACATGGATTACAAGGTAATTTGATGCCACGTGAGTAAAAGTATGAACCTGAAAAACAATGGTCTGTTCATGTGAATTTCAGGGCCAACGATGACAACTCGTTAGAAGTTGATTTCGGAGCTCTTGACCTCTCGACGCCTCGTTTGACGCTGCCCTCATCCATAGGGAATGGGCTGCAGTTTGTATCTAAATTCCTGTCTTCAAAGCTGAGTAACAAGCCTGAAAGCATGCAGCCATTGCTAAACTATTTACTGGCCCTGAATTACCGTGGTGAGGTAAGGAGATCGGCCGGCCACTCATGGCGCAGAGATCACCAGAAGATCAAAAGTAACCCTTATATCCTTGTGAACATGCAGAAGCTGATGATTAATGGCACCGTCGACACGGTGACCAAGCTTCAGGCAGCACTGCTCCTTGCAGAAGTCTTTGTTAGCGGGCTGCCAAAAAACACACCATACTTGAAGTTTGAACCAAGGTGATCTATTGTCATCTTAAAATCCGTGGTACAAAAATACGCAACTACGACTAAGGTTTCTTCATACAATGCATGGTCCTGCAGATTTCAGGAGTGGGGATTAGAGCAAGGATGGGGTGACACTGCTGAAAGGTGCAAGGAGACGCTGAATTGCCTATCTGAAGTGCTCCAGGCACCAGATCCTGTCAACATGGACAAGTTCTTCAGCAGGGTTCCTTCCATATTTAACATTGTCGTCTTCTCCATTCATGGTTACTTTGGCCAAGAGAAGGTTCTTGGCTTGCCTGATACTGGTGGTCAGGTATGGGTATCATCAATTAGTAGGAAATATATAGCCACAACTCGCCAATTATCATGCTTTGAAACATGGTTTCTCTGTAACAACAGGTTGTCTACATCCTGGACCAAGTCAGGGCCATGGAAGAGGAGCTGCTGCAAAGAATAAAGCAGCAGGGTTTGCATGTAACACCCAAGATTCTTGTGGTAAAGTTCATTACACCATCATGATCCAAGCCATTCGTATCATCTATCTCGTTTACAGAACTAGCTAAACTAGTGGCTGCTTTCGTCCTGCAGTTAACAAGATTGATACCAGATGCCAAAGGCACAAAATGTAATGTGGAGCTCGAACCAGTTGAAAATACAAAACATTCAAGCATACTTCGCGTGCCATTCAAGACTGAAGATGGGAAGGATTTGCACGAGTGGGTGTCCCGGTTTGACATCTACCCTTACCTAGAGAGATATTCCCAGGTTAATTTGTCGGCTTTGAATTACTAACTCTCATCAGTCTATCAGTACCCTTGGTGGGGTGTGATCTTGAGGTAAACTTCTACCCAATGTATTTTCAGGATGCTTCTGCCAAAATTATTGATTGTTTGGAGGGCAAACCTGACCTGATCATCGGCAACTACACTGACGGCAACTTGGTCGCATCCCTCTTGTCTAGCAAACTAGGGGTCACTCAGGTGAAAAAAGGGAGGATCCTGCAATGCCTCTTTTGGCACCAAACAAAATTTGGTATGACAACCGAAATGATCTTTCTGACAGGGAACAATTGCACACGCTCTGGAGAAGACAAAGTATGAAGACTCAGATGTCAAGTGGAGAGAGCTGGACCAGAAGTACCACTTCTCCTGCCAATTCACTGCCGATATGATTGCCATGAACACTAGTGACTTTATCATCACCAGCACGTACCAAGAAATTGCTGGAAGGTCGGTAGGCTGAATCTGACCGTAAATTGAGTGCTTAAGTAGTTATCCCTGGGATTTTGAAACATGAACATATGATGCAGCAAAGAGAAGCCAGGCCAATATGAACACCACTACGCATTCACAATGCCGGGGCTTTGTCGCTTTGCCACGGGCATCAACGTCTTCGACCCAAAGTTCAACATTGCTGCACCCGGTGCTGACCAGTCCATCTACTTCCCCTTCACACAGAATTCGAAGCGGCTGACAGGTTTACACCCGCAGATCGATGAGTTACTCTACAGCAAGGATGACACTGATGAACACATGTAAGTCCCTTGGAAACACATAAACTTTTCTTTGATTAGACAAAGTTGCTAACTGCATGCTGTGACGCCATGAATCCAGAGGGTACCTGGCCGACAGAACCAAGCCAATCATTTTCTCAATGGCAAGGCTAGACAAGGTGAAGAACATCACCGGACTAGTCGAGTGGTATGGCCAGAACAAGAAGGTCAGGGAGCTTGTGAACCTCGTCGTCGTTGCGGGCCTCCTGGATGCTTCACAGTCCAAGGACCGAGAGGAGATAGAAGAGATCAACAAGATGCACAATCTGATCGACAAGTACCAGCTGAACGGACAGATCCGCTGGATCAAGGCACAGACTGACCGTGTCCGCAATGGTGAGCTGTACCGTTGCATCGCAGATACGAAAGGTGCATTTGTTCAGGTATTTCTACAATAAACTACATAGCTAACTGTTTGGTCATGAACAATATAGATCCTCTGAATTCTAATGCTTTGGAGCAACCACCAACCATGCATTGCATAAAAATATAGAAATTTTTATCGATGGTTTCAGCCTGCACTCTATGAAGCATTCGGGCTAACAGTCATCGAGGCGATGAACTGCGGATTGCCGACCTTTGCAACAAATCAGGGAGGGCCAGCAGAGATCATTGTCGATGGGGTCTCAGGTTTCCACATAAACCCGACGAACGGCAGGGAGGCAGGCAACAAGATTGCAGACTTCTTTCAGAAGTGCAAGGATGACCCAGCCTACTGGAACAAGGTGTCCACTTCTGGGCTTCAACGCATCTACGAATGGTAGGCACTGGCTTTTATCCTGCCTCATCAGTGGTAGTGGTAGGCGCAAACCATCCTATAGCGGATAGCCATCCAATAAAAAACTAACCATTTGCTATACATGATGGCAGCTACACATGGAAGATTTACGCAGTTAGAGTGCTGAACATGGGGTCAATGTATGGCTTCTGGAGGACTCTGAACAAGGAAGAGAGGCAGGCCAAACAACGCTACCTGCAGATGTTCTACAATCTTCAGTTTAGGAACCTGGTGAGCTTAGGATCCGAATATATATATATATATATATATATATATATATATATATATATATATATATATATATATATATATATATATATATATATATATATGGTGCAATGTCCAATGCTCAATGTAATTGACAACAGGAGGTCTGACAAATGATCATGTCGATTTTGCAGGCAAAGACCGTACCAAGAGTAGGGGAGCAGGCTCCGAAAACCGCAGCAGTCGCGGCGCCTGGTGAGATCGTAGTGAGGCCAAAAGAAAGGCAAGTGTGCCCACTCTTACGAAATTTACTGAAGAAAGATCGGGGAAGCAAATGACTGACCCGTTTGTTGTTTGGAATTTGAACGCTGCAGAAAGCCTCAAAATCGGATTCAAAGGTGAGTGTTCCTCTATTCAGCAATGAAGTTAGCTGCAACACAAAACGGTGAAGAGTGCAGATTAGATCGAGACTGCTTGCCTAATCCTTGAATGCTTCTTGTGTGCTCAGGATCATGACCAGCTTACTCGGGCCCAAGCCTCCGGTCTCTGATTAGATCAGCTTCAGATGGAGAGAGCTACGGTGATATTCAGAAGCCAACATATCCGCGGCTGAATTCATTCCATTGATAAAAGAGTGTGAAGTGATTGGTGTGGGATCTGTGTACATGTGTGGTTGGTTTTTATTGTGCGTTCATTATTGACTGGAAAGATGTAACAAGATCAAAATTGTCCGTGGTTGCAAGTTATAATAATTATACGAGGATTGAAGATTGTTCTATGCTGAGAATCTGTCTGACTCAAATTTCATACTGTTACAAAATTACACGAGACTTGAGTCTTGTACCACCACCATTCGTCTACTGCCTTGATTAAATGGACTAGTTCCTGTTATGAATATGACTTGTATTCAATATGAGGGTCAATGGCCACAATATATAGAGTACATAAGGGTACAAGAGATAAGGCCAAAGAAGAGATAAGACAATCTATCTATACAGATAATATATCATTAACACCCCCCCACAAATGCAAAGCGTATGCAATAGCATTGCATTTGGAAGGGATCAACTAAAATAGGGAAAATCCAAAGTCATAGTCTTGAAATAGCCGTCGTAGCTTGTAAATCTTGAAAAAAACGAGCTGACGAAGAACAGCCAACAAAGAACCAAGTCGGTGAAGAAAAGTCGACGAAGAAACCAAATCGACGAACGGAAGTCGAAGGTAGGGCCAAGTCGACGAAGAGGAGCCGACGGTACGAGTTGACGAAGAAGATCCGACGAAGCCAACAAAACGAGCCGAGCCGAGGTAATCAGAGTTGACAGAATGAGCTGAGCCGATAAAAGAGCCGAGGTACGACAGAATCAAGAAGCTAAAGACTTAGATGGACGCAACAGAAGACTAAAGAAAAATATTAGGAATAATAGCCGCAACACTAAAAAGCAGTAGC
Source organism: Rhipidocladum racemiflorum (assembly GCA_036346355.1). NCBI lineage: Eukaryota > Viridiplantae > Streptophyta > Magnoliopsida > Poales > Poaceae > Rhipidocladum > Rhipidocladum racemiflorum. The sequence goes on along the minus strand of CM070579.1, from coordinate 88,206,426 downwards.
CTAAAAACCACAAGGCGACGAAAGTGCTAAGACGAACGAGCCGAGCCGAGCCAGAGAGTCAGTAGCCAGAAACCAGAGAGCCAATCAGAAGATCTGGATCCGAGCCAAGGAGCTGAAGTCAAAGGCCGAAGCTGGAGCCAAAAGCTTAGAAGAAAAGACCACAACTGCTCTGGAGCTAGAGCCAAGCCGAAACTCAAAACCAGGCATGCTCTTTCGCACAGACGTGAATCGTCTCTGGAGTCTGGACTTGAAATATCTCTGGATCAGGACTTGAAAGTTTCTGGACTTAAAACTGCACACGTTCAGATCCTAGAAGTGCACGTCTCTCACGTCTAGCAGTGGAAGTCCGATCTGGTGCGGCTCTGGATTTCGGCCGAAGCCGAACGACGAGCGTCCGTCGAGGCACTGCGACCAGAGGGGCGATGGAAGCGATTGGACGGCGCGCGTTGGGGTCTGCGTTGGTCGGACAGGGCGCGGGCCGGCGGTGCTGAAGCCACCACCCATCACGCCTTGCGCGCCAAGCTCGAGGCGGTGGGCTAGGTGATGGTGTGGTTCCTCCGGCGCCACAGCCTTGACAAGACCACCTCGCAGCAGCAGAGCCTGCACCAGGAGGGCAGCGGCAGCGACACGGAGATGCATGAATCCCTTGGCAATGGTGGCGACGGCGGCACTCCCCCGCTGCCCAACCGCAGGGCGGCCGGCGCGCCTCCTCGCTCCCGCGTCACCCACTACGGGCCGCCTTCAGATTTGGACACCAAGGAGCGGTGGAAGAAGGAGGTCGGCTGGCTGTTGTCCGTCACCGACCACATCGTCGAGTTCGTCCCCACGTAGCAGACCTCCGAAGACAGCACAACCATGGAGATCATGTCGACGGCGCAACGCCGTCACGGAAGCGACTGGCCGGCCGGAGGTGCGATGTTGCCGAGCGGCAATGGAAGCCGATGGCAAAGAAGGCGGCGACAACAAGTGTGATGACGAGGTGGCCGCCCCCACACGAGATAGCCGCCCTCGGGAGTAGAGATTGTTCCTCCCGAGGGCAGCAGCAGCGGAAGAATCTTGGAGCTAGGGTTTGAACCTATGCTCTGATACCATATTATGAATATGACTTGTATTCAATATGAGGGCCAATGACCACAATATATAGAGTACATGAGGGTACAAGAGATAAGGCAAAGGAAGAGATAAGACAATCTATCTATAACAGACAATATATCATTAACAGTTCCAAGCAAGCACCAACTTTCAATAAACAAATGAATATAATTGCTTCTGAAACATTTCTAAGCGCCTCGTTCCAAGTAAGAGGCTGTTCGTTGTTCAAGCGGCAAAGAAGGGCGAAACTTATGTGTAACAGAGGTTGTTCGTAAGGGTCTGGAATGCATCAGCTGTGAAGTTGTTGTCATCCCACAGGATATGGTAATGAGCAGGACGGCTTGTGCCCCATGGATGGAGATCATTTGAACTATCGCCTTATAGATGTTTATGTTAGACATTATTATGTATTTATCTTGTATAGAGATTGCTAGTGTCTTATATACATGTATTGCCTGCCTTGTATAGGCTCAATTTACTTTTGTACATATTACCTGTATAGGCTTTTCTTTTGTAGGTATTACCCTGTATAATTTTTGGGAGAAGAACGATTCTCGCCGAATTAAGTAGTTGGAGGCAATTCCTGTTACCTGAAAGAAGAAGTTTGCAGTGGCAAGAAGATCATCTTTGATTATATTCCAACAGGCAACAAAAAAAAAACCCAGTGAAACCATCCGGTCCGGGGGCCTTTTGCTGAGGCAAGGAGAATACTGCTTCTTCTTTTTTTAATTCAAACGGTTGCAAGGTATCATCCAAGCTGGAGAGATCCACCTGTGGCAGCTGGAGGAAAGACCAATTTAAAGTATGCTGCCTTTGCTTTTTTTGACCTAGGAGCATCGAGAAGTAGCTGAGGATGACCTCTTGCTTTTCGTGTTCAGTTGTTACCGTTCCTTGGTTGGATTTGAGAGAGGAAATAAGATTCCGACGTTTTCTGGCGTTTATTTTCGAGTGAAAGAATTTGGAGTTAGCATCTCCCTCCTTAATCCAGGCTAACCTGGATCTTTGTTTCAGCCGAAGCCTGTTGATTGCTGCCAATCCCAGAAGCCGAGTCTTTAACTGTGAAGCGAATATCTTCTCACTCACAGCAAGTACCCTGTCTTCTTGCGCTTTGTCAAAGCGAAAGATTAACTCGTTTGCCACGTTGCTCACATCTTCAGGGCGGCTACGACAAGTGCGTGAGCAGTGAAGGGACTGATTAATTTGATCCATAGAACCTGCTAACTGCAAGGAGAGAAAGGAACATTACAGCAGGCGGCACTATACATGCGCATTGAACATAACAGAAATTACATTTTTCCTACTTGTTTTGGTCAAATTCTGCAACCAGAATATATAGATGCATTCTCAGGAGAAGGAATACTAGCTAGTATATACTATGTACTATGTAACAAGGATCGTCAACGAAAGCACGAGTGCTGCGTGTGCGTGCGTGTGGTCATCCAGATGCACTCCGACGGCTATGCGAGTCAAAAAAAGAAGGCAAACTGAAAGGTCTCCAAAGCCAACGCCGCCATTGCTACTTGGTAGTGGACTAGTGGTAGTGCACCTGCCTCCCCGACCCACCAAACCAAGAGAGGAGACCACGCTTCTGTTGGCGTGCCTTCTCCAAACTTGCCATCCTACTAACACCACGTACGGATGGAAAGGGAGAGCCCGGCCCCATGCATGCATCAATATGCAGATCGAAATTAAGCTTCATCATATGTTGGGTAAGTGACCTGTTCAACTTACATGTGTGTTGAGCTTGAATTGTCGAAAACGCCTAAGCTTGCACGGTTACACGAAGCACGTCACGATATGCCTATAATATACAGAAATATGGCAGTGGCATTCACAAAAACAAGGCGAGCCGGGTCACGGTCCATTTGCGTTTCGTGCCGTGCCGGCCCAGGCCCGGCCCATGTAAACTATTGCGACCAGAGGAAAGGAGCCGAAAATGCATGGAGAGGAAGCACTGGATACAAATATTAAAGAACAAAAAGAACTAAATTTTATTAATTCTTGACCGTTACTCTCGCTCTCTCAATCTCTCATTCTCTCTCATCCTAATCAATCTCTCTCAATCCTTATCCTCTCTTGCTCGATTAGTCTCTCTCTTAATATCTCAGTCTCTCGTTCGCTCCCTCCCTCTCTCTCTCTCTCTCTCTCTCTCTCTCTCTCTCTCTCTCTCTCGATCGAACAGTCAATGGCTTCTCCTCGAACGTCAATGGCTTGGATGTCCTTCCATTCTTGTGGTCTTCTTCACGGTGTCATAGTCTAGCTTTAGTTCCACCTCACCACCAGCTTTCTTGCCCCATGATAAGCATCTTCTTCCATATCGAAGGGAGCAAAAGGGATTGAGAGAGTGAGAGTGAGCCAGAGACTGAGAGTAAGCAAGGTCACGAGTACCAACTACTGAGCAAGGTTACTAAGAGAGAGTGAGTAAGGGAAAAATCAATGTCGTGACACTGCATCCGCTAGATTCTATCCTCTTGAAACAATGTCAGCCAGTAGCCTTCCCTGTGAACTACTCACTTCGCCCACTTTTATAGGGCACACTTTACTTTTGATTTTGTCCAATAATATTAGGCGCATGCTTTCAATGATCCTATTAAATCTTACTGTAGTATGTCATATGTATTGAATTACTTAATCACTTGAGTTTTCATAATTTTATTTTGTTCTTTCTTTCTTCTTTCCTTTCCCGCCCCTTTTTTCACATATTTTCCCCTTCCCTTTTATTTCTTTCCCTCATTTTATTTTCCTTTCCCCCCAGTTCCCCGGGCTCCCTTGTCCGGCCCCTTTTCCCCTTGGCTCCCCCACCTGGCTGCCCTCCTCCCTCCTCCCCACACGACGCCTCCAGGCTCCCCTCCTCTCCCTCCTCCCTAGGCTCCGACCACCCCGCGCCCGCGCCCCTCCCTCTCCCTCCTCCCCGGGCTGTAGAGCGAGCCTCGGGAAGCGAACCGGTGCGCGACGATGACAAGGAGGTGCGGGCGAGTAGAGCGGAGCGGCCGAGGCACGACTGTGTGCGACGACGACGGCATGTACGCCCTCACCCCTCACCCCACTCGTCCCTCCTTGCTGCGGGTGGGGCATGCACGGCAGTGGCACGGGCGAAGTCGTGACCCGCGGAAGTGCTCCGTGCCCAACCATACTGCCGTGCCGGCACTGGCGCAACCCAAATCTCCGTGGGTTTTGGACCGAGTTGGGCCGCCGTGCCGGGCTGGCCCACATGGCAGGGCCCAGATGCCCACCCGCTGGAAGCTGTGGATCTGCAAGCCAGGAAATACCATGCCATGCCACTCCACTGTGGGGACCCACTTTTGGTCCCGCCACGTAGGACAGGCAGGATCGATGCATCCAGGTGTCACCACTCAGCACCCCCATGTGAGTTGCTGTTGCTGATAAGCCTATCCTCACTCCCTCTCCCTCCCTCAGGCGCTTCTCTTCTCCACGTCTCTCTCTCTCTCAAATTTCCCCTCTCCAGAACAGAGATTACACACGATCGATCCAAAAAGCAAGCACACGCAACACACAGTTTTGTGCCCGCATGAAACCTTAGTAGCGTATGCATATGCACACACATGCACTCCTCTCTTGCTTGATGGTGGTCTGGTCGTTTAATTGGTGCATGCACGCAGCAGACGCAAGCAAGCATATGCGGTGCCGGTGAGGTGAAATCTTGGTAGGAGAGGGATGCATCGAAGTGGGCGGTGTTGATAAGAGGTGAGTGGCCTAAGCTGTTTGTTGCTTCTAGCTAGTTAATTTCCAGCACCTTCTCATGGAACCTTTTGCCCAATTCGTGTGTCATTAGTCATTACATACGTGTGCTGCTGCCTGTGTATGTATGCAGAGACGCACAAGGCAAACCATTGGCTAGTAGTGCGGCGAGCACTCATATTGTGTTTCTCAAGAAGAATTCTTTATTCTACGTACTCATCCCGGGCGGCAGAGTAGTAGTGAATTCTTCAGATATACATTCCTTTCTCTCTCTCTTTCCTCCCCGGCGTGTGAGAGAGAGAGGGAGGGAGGGTTAATTGGTTCCATCTTGTAGATAGATACCCAATGGCCATCATGCTTCTACGAGCGGCGTCTCCTGGGCTTCCCGACGCCGTCCGGGACAGTGGTGTCAGCCGCCTCATGGGTTTCCAGTTGCCTTGCCCGTCCAAGAACCAGAGGCGGTCGCGGCGGTGGATCCTCTGCTCGCTCAAGTACGCCTGCCTTGGCGTCGAGCCGGGGGAGGCTGGCCGGAGCTCCCCGGTGTATTCCAGCCTGACCGTGAGCCCTGCCGGAGAGGCTGTCATCTCATCGTCGGAGCAGAAGGTGTACGACGTGGTGCTGAAGCAGGCAGCGTTGCTGAAGCAGCAGCTGCGCCCGCATGTTGTCGGCGTCAGGCCCAAGGAGCTCCAGCTGCCGCACAACGGCCTCAAGGAGGCATACGACCGCTGCGGCCAGATCTGCGAGGAGTACGCCAAGACATTTTACCTCGGTACGTACGTACGTTCACTCATGTCTCCCCTATATATTCTTCTGCTCTCACTCAGCCTTGAGCCCAGCTTCTGCATGAGGCCAATTAATTATTTATTAATGTTCTTCTTCTCGTCATGGAGCTCGATCGTACGTGTTAATTAGTCTTGATCTTCTGATCACGGAGCAGGAACTATGCTGATGACGGAGGAGCGACGGCGCGCCATTTGGGCCATCTATGGTATCTCAACAATCCCCGATCCCAATGCATGTCTTAATTCCTCCACTACTGTTGCATTGCTTGCCTAGTACATACATATATATATATATATATATATGTTGTATCAGATTTCAGTATTGAGCCTAGCTACTAGCTGTACACCTGAGCCAGACACTCAAATAAAAGTGGGCAACTTTTCAAGTCATGGTGCGAATTAGTTCTTGGTGGGATCGAGTTATATATTACGAATAGAAACATTAATTAATTGCTGTATGAGCTAGCTAGTCTGAAAATCTCGTGTATGGTATGGTATGGTATTTGTGCATGCAGTGTGGTGTAGGAGGACAGACGAGCTTGTGGATGGGCCAAATGCGTCGCACATCACACCGTCAGCCCTGGACCGATGGGAGAGGAGGCTGGAGGATCTCTTCGCAGGACGCCCCTACGACATGCTTGATGCCGCGCTCTCTGATACCATCTCCAACTTCCCTATTGATATCCAGGTACGTACGTAAGCTAGCTAGCTAAGCCAAACGATATCGCGATATCTAGCTAGTGAATCCAAACGATATTCAGGTACTGTTAATTGGACCGCACTAGCTAGCTAGTTGCTATTCCCTACATTAGAATTAGATTCCCCAAGACTAATTACGATTTTAGTGCAAGATGACTAGACCTAATTAAGTAGACGACGACTAAGCAAGTCATGAGTAAAGTTGTATGATTTTTTCAGCCTTAATTTTTTAGTCTCTGATGCTATGATTAAGCTGTATCAACTTTAATTTCCCTCATTGTAGTGGGCTAATCCAGGTGTCATATATAGGGGTCAAATTAAGACGATTAATCAAAGGGGGGAAATGTTAGGACTTGGACTTGGACTTACTCTCATATAGTCATATGTGTGTGTGTACATGTAATTGTGTATGCATGTGGACCGTCGACAGCCTTTCAAGGACATGATCGAAGGGATGCGGACGGACCTGAGGAGGACGAGATACAAGAGCTTCGATGAGCTCTACATGTACTGCTACTACGTCGCAGGAACTGTGGGGCTCATGAGTGTTCCTGTGATGGGTATCGCGCCCGAGTCCAAGGCAACAACCGAGAGCGTGTATAGTGCTGCTCTGGCTCTCGGAATCGCCAACCAGCTCACGAATATACTCCGCGATGTTGGAGAGGAGTAAGTAGCAATTAATGCAACACTAGTTTGTTCCAGGGCATTTTGATCGACCATTTCGATCTTCAGATAGTATATATAGTAATTGATCGATGTTCCTGCTGATATATATACATATTTTTTCTTGTTTTCCCAGCGCGAGAAGAGGAAGGATATATTTACCCCAGGATGAACTCGCACAGGCAGGACTCTCTGATGAGGACATCTTCAATGGGGTTGTCAGCGACAGATGGAGAAGCTTCATGAAGAGGCAGATCAAGAGGGCCAGGATGTTTTTCGAGGAGGCGGAGAGAGGGGTCACCGAGCTCACAAAGGCAAGCCGGTGGCCGGTAAGCACCACCACCACCACCACCACGACAAATTATTCACTACTGGAGCTAGCTAGCTAGTGTCCTTAATTCACTGCCATATATATACACTACTGACTATTGAGTACTGATATATATATATATATATATATATATATATATATATATATATATATATATATATATATATATATATATATATATGATGAGGTTTTAATTCCCTGCTCGATCGACCCGTTGCATGCAGGTTTGGGCCTCCCTATTGCTGTACCGGCAAATCCTCGACGAGATCGAAGCAAATGACTACAACAATTTCACAAGGAGGGCGTATGTCGGGAAAGGGAAGAAACTGCTGGCACTTCCCGTCGCGTATGGGAAATCACTGCTGCTGCTGCCATGTTCATTGAGAGATACCCACGCCTAGCACAGACACGATCGACAAGCTAGCCAACATGCATGTATCATCAGGTTAGGCTAGACACAAATATATAGAGCAATTAATGTCGACGTAACATCTGCTTGATTAATTTCGAGCCAACTTAGATGAAGATTGAATGTTTGCGTGTATATTCTTCTTAGAACATATGTCTTCGAAGATACAACAACATGTATAGTACTGGTTAATTATCGGTCCCAAATTTTTTTTTGGGGGGCCAAAAACTGAGTTTCCGTGAGCTTCCAAGTTTCGATTTGCTCCAACGAAACGGACGCCGCGCGCGCGTTTCTCGGATCTGCAACGACGTCGTCGTTGGCCGTTGCATCTGAAATCCTCTCTCTCTCTCTCACCCTCCTCAGCCATGCATGCATCTCCATCCCTCCCTCCTATGCCACAGCTACGTACTTTCCTTTCGTTTTTCTTCTCATGCGGATCCATCCATGTTTCTTCCCTTCCATCGATCCCAACCGGCCCGTAGCTAGTTAATCAAGCCGAGAGATTTTAATTAACCTCTGCCGCTTGCTCATCTGATCCGGACAACCCGACGCCGGCCGGAACCATGAGGGGCGCCGTGCTGGTGGCCATCGCGGCCGCCATTGGCAACTTGCTGCAGGGGTGGGACAACGCCACCATCGCTGGGGCCGTCCTCTACATCAAGCGGGAGTTCCACCTCGAGACGCAGCCCGCCATCGAGGGCCTCGTCGTCGCCATGTCCCTCATCGGCGCCACCATCATCACCACCTTCTCCGGACCCGTCTCCGACTCGGTCGGCCGCCGCCCCATGCTCATCGCCTCCTCGCTCCTCTACTTCGTCGGCGGCCTCATCATGCTCTGGTCCCCCAACGTCTACATCCTCCTCCTCGCCAGGCTCGTCGACGGCTTCGGCGTCGGCCTCGCCGTCACGCTTGTCCCCGTCTACATCTCTGAGACTGCCCCGCCCGAGATCCGCGGCATGCTCAACACGCTCCCGCAGTTCACCGGCTCCGGCGGAATGTTCCTCTCCTACTGCATGATCTTTGCCATGACGCTCACGCCCAAGCCCAACTGGCGGGTCATGCTCGGCGTGCTCTCCGCGCCCTCGCTCATCTACCTCGTGCTGGCCGTGCTCTACCTACCGGAGTCGCCGCGCTGGCTTGTCAGCAAAGGCCGGATGAAGGAGGCCAGGTCCGTCCTGGAGATGCTGCGTGACCGGGAGGACGTGTCCGGCGAGATGGCCCTCCTCGTCGAAGGTCTGGGGACCGGCGGCGAGACGGACATCGAGGAGTACGTCGTCGGGCCCGCGGAGGGCGACGGCGGCGAGCAGGAGCAGAGGGACACCGTGACGCTCTACGGGCCAGAGCAGGGCCTGTCTTGGGTGGCGCAGCCGGTGGCCGGCGGGCGTGGCAGCATGCTGGGGAGCGCGCTGGAGCTGTCGTCGCGGCATGGCAGCATGTTCGAGCAGATGAAGGATCCGGTGGTGGCGCTACTGGGGAGCGTCCACGAGAGGCTGCCGGAGTCCGGCGCTGGCGCCGGGAGCATCAGGGGGAGCACGCTGTTCCCCAACCTGGGAAGCATGCTGAGCGTGGCTGAGAGGCCCGGCTGGGACGAGGAGAACGTGCCGCCCGACGACGAGTTCAACAAGGAGAAGTACCTCTCGGACGACAGCGGCAAGGAGGCTGGCAGCGGCCTCCAGGCGCCGCTGCTGTCGAGGCAGAGCACCGAGGTGGAGGTCAAAAACGAGGGCGCAAGCCAGCCGAAAATGCGGAGGTACAGCAGCATCAACGGCGGCGCGGAGACGGCGAGCACGATGGGCATCGGCGGCGGGTGGCAGCTGGCGTGGAAGTGGACGGAGAAGGTGGGGGCCGACGGCGTGAAGCGCGGTGGCGTGAAGAGGATGTACCTGCACGAGGAGGGCGAGGGCGGCTCGGGCGAGTACGTGCAGGCGGCGGCTCTGGTGAGCCAGTCCATGCTCTACACCAAGGACGTGCTGATTGGCCAGAGCCCGACGGAGCCAGCGTTCGCGAACCCGCCCGAGGCCGTGGCGAGCAAGGCGGCGGCGAGGCCGCGGTGGCGCGAGCTGCTGGAGCCCGGCGTCCGCCACGCGCTCTTGTGCGGCATGATGATCCAGATCCTGCAGCAGGTAATCAACGAACGACGTACGCTACGCTACGTACACGACACGTACGTGTTGCTAGCTGCTGTTGTTGCATGGAATTAATTCACGTGTGTTGCTGCGTGTTGTAGTTCTCCGGCATCAACGGCGTGCTGTACTACACGCCGCAGATCCTGGACCAGGCCGGCGTGAGCGTGCTGCTGGCTAGCCTGGGGCTGAGCGCCGACTCCACGTCCATCCTCATCAGCGGCCTGACCACGCTGCTGATGCTCCCCAGCATCGGCGTGGCCATGCGCCTCATGGACGTGTCCGGCCGCCGGAGCCTGCTGCTGTGGAGCATCCCGGTGCTCATCTTGTCGCTGGTGGTGCTGATCGCGGCGAACGTGGTGCCCATGGCGACCACGGCGCACGCGGCGCTGTCGACGGGGAGCGTGATCGTCTACTTCTGCTGCTTCGTGATGGGGTTCGGCCCCATCCCTAACATCCTCTGCGCCGAGATCTTCCCCACGCGCGTCCGGGGGCTGTGCATCGCCATCTGCTCGCTCACCTTCTGGCTCGGCGACATCGCCGTCACCTACAGCCTCCCCGTCATGCTCAGCTCCGTCGGCCTCGCCGGCGTGTTCGGCATCTACGCCGTCGTCTGCTGCCTCGCGCTCGTCTTCGTGGCGCTCAAGGTGCCCGAGACCAAGGGGCTCCCGCTCGAGGTCATCATCGAGTTCTTCAACGTCGGAGCCAAGGGGTTGCCGCCGCAGAACGAGCTATGAAATTAGATTAGAGGCCTCCCGCCGGCAATAAAATTGGTACATCATCATCATGCAAGAATCTAAATCTAGTGTGTTGATTCTATAGTCAAGAATTGAAGCCCAATTCAGATACCGACGGCTTCAACTCATGCAAATCGAGACAGTCTCAAGTCTCAACTAAAGATGCTTGTAAAGCGTCAAAATGTCGGTATAGAACTCAGTTTAGCAGTAAAGCTTTGATGCTATTCACAACTCAATTAGACAGCAGATCAACATATTTTCATCAACATTGAGCTTTTGGTTTACAAGACACCTCAGTTCAGTACCAATTGGAAACCCTCCCAAAATTTACAAAATGAACACCCTCATGGTCCCGGGAGAAATATTAAGCTAGAGTATACGGATGGCGTTTCTACCAACAAGATTCTTGGTAAATATCTGAATTGATGCACAACCGATCCTAATTAAATTTTTTTAAAAAACTATTTCTAGCCATTTCCAATAACTCAACATGTTTCCTTCTTCTAAAAACCATACCTCACAACCTGCTCTACCTAGCTGCCTGCCACAGTGACGCTGGCGCGCCCGGGCCTCGGTCGTCTCGCACCGACTCCTCCTGCCTCGCCGGCAGCCCCTCAGTTCCGCCCATGAATTGAACCGAGCATCTTTTTCTCTGATTTATTGAATTGATTCCTTTCTTCCAAGTGACACTTTGAAGTTTTATTAGCGAAGGTTTTGCTCCAACATCAATTTAAGATGAAGTGTAAAAAGGAGCTTGTTTCTGCGTGGATACTACAACGTTGTTTTATTGTCTTAGCTCAATATGAGGGGGGTCTACTGCAATTTATACTCCATTAACAGCACAAAAGTTCTTTTCATCTTGATATTTTTCAAGAGCAGTTTAAACCATGCCATGAAATTTTAGTAGGTTTTTTGCCGAATTTATTATTCCAGATAGAGCATGTAAATTCCACGAGATGGGTCCGTCGCTATTTAAGTGCCATAGGCGATGTTTTGACTTATGTCATTTTGAGTATTTGTTTCATGAGGTCAGTTGCACAGATTTAGACTTTTCTGGGGTTATGAATTGTTGAAGACCTAGATTCTTTGTCTGCTTTATTATAGCTGTGTTGGTTTGACTGTTCCAGTTGTTCTCTTGATCTACTGGTGGTTTGCTCAAATTTTGCTTCGCAAGAAGTGTTTAGATTAACTATTCCGGTCTTTCATATTCGTACTGTCATTTGGACTTTCAGCGTTTAATTACCCTTTGGGGTTTTCCAGAAACAATTTCATTATATATTTTGAATTAAAAGGAGGTTTGTTAGAGATAACTTAATATCTCAACTTACCATATCTTTCGGTATTATCCAAACAGTGTGTTAAGAGTCCAATCCCTTTTACACTCGGACTCTTTGGCTATATAAACTAACCCTTTGTACATGTAATCCTTGAAGCATCGTAGTAGATTATTTCCCGCAAGAGTTTTTGTACGTTAAATTGTGTCTCTAATTTTCGTGTACGATGCTAACCCCAACAAAACGGCGTTAGAAAAAAGAGAGGTAGCATATAACAGTACCCCCAGCTGTGCTAGGTGCAAGTGTGAGGGCACATGCGTGCATGTTGTAAACTAAAGATCATGGATGGATCCTAGCCAGCCAGCAGATTAGGAAACTAAAGATCATGTTGTAAAGTTCCCTGTTGAAAGGTACTCTACTTCACTAGCTGGGTAGGGTTGGGCCAAAAATTAAAGGACCTTGCTGTGAGCAGCGATGGAGCAGCCTGATTGCCTGGGCCAACAGTTAAAGGACCTTGCTGTGCTTGGCTGGGTAGAGCCAGGCCAGGTTAGTAGAATGCAGATGCCGCCAGAAGATTCTAATCGAATTATTATTCATTCCATACGGATATCCTCTCCTCTTCCCTGCGTAGGTAAGCGTGATAAATACAAGAGCAGTGCTTCTATGCTTCTTTTTTCAATATAAATTGTATAAATCTTAAAGCAAACGCGGGATAAGTAATCCTCATACTTTAATATTTGTGCAACTTTTTTAAAAAAAAGCACTCTCTAAATATAATATAATACTGGACTGTACTATAGTAGCACGAAACGTACATGCACGCACACATACAAGTAAATTAAAAAGGAGCAATACTTCTATGCTTTTCTTTCTAGTACAAGTTACACAAATCTTAAAGCAAGCGAAGGGGTAAGTAATCACCATCTACCCTTCATTCATACTTTAAGAGTTGTGCAACTTTTAAAAGAAAGAGCATAGAACAACTTTTTTTAAAAAAGAGCATAGAAGCACTTCTCGTAAATTAAATATGGAGGATGCTAGCCAACGCTATTAATTAACTCCAAAAGCGCCGCAGATCCCACTTACCTCTGCAACCCGAGACCGAGGGAAAAAAATTTGATGGAGCCGGTATGCAAACCATTTTCCATGCATACCGGCTCCATCTGCCGACGCGTGGGCATCCAACGGCGGCAGCGTTTGTTCCCTGCTCTCCGCGATGGACGGCTCCGCTCCAAGCCACAGCACTGCAAACGGCTCTTGCATGCTGGCTCGCACGTGAGATCGCCAGGCAAACCGTCGCGCGTTGATGCTACGATACTACGATGAAGAATTGTAAGCAGCGCACTGATGAAGATTCAGAAACTGGCTGCAAAAAAAGGGAGGAAAATGTACTGAGAATTCAGGCTTGACTGGTTGTTATAAAGGGTGATATGTTGGTGCCACATTAATACCGCGAGTCTTACAGCCAAAAACAGAGAATCATCCCAACAATTCATGAAAATGGTTTAGCCATTGTGCTATTGCAGAAACTGGCTAAATCGAAACCTCTCCATTCAGAAAAACTAGAATGGGAAGTGTTTTCCTTCCTTCCTTTCGCTGGTCAATCCTAATTTCCAGCCAAAACAAGATCAAACGCCTGTGGGCAACACTTCCTTGCCACTACTAGCTATCTTCACCGAGGTAGAGAGCACAAGAGCCGCCAGCATCCAGCGTCATAAGCTCCACCTCCTCGATGTAGCCCTTCATGCACTCGCTGCTGCAGAACGCCTTCTCGCCCCTGTGTCTCTCTGATTTGTTGAAGAATGAAATCCGGATGTGCAAAATACAGTGTATCATTGCTTGATAGCAATTCAAAATGCTGTTAAACAGAGTGTTAAACAGAGCGCTATTAAATCAAATTGGATTCAAAATACACTTAAACTGAAACAATTCAGTAGTAACATTCAAACTAGATTCAAAATGCACTCAAACTGAAACAATTCAGTACTAGCATTCCTGGAGACATTACAAAGCAACACAACAAGGTTACATATTTTCATGATTTGGCACTCCATCAAAATGTAATTTTTTAACAGCCGACTGCAATGTGGCATCTTGATCAACTCCAAGTAAAAGACTTGCATATCCTCCTTGTATATATGGAGCACCCACAATAGTAGAATTCCTGTACATATTAAAGTGTGGCATTGTGGCATTAGCATATCCGTCTTGGACCAACGGAGCAGCCATGGTTGAAGATTGCCCATACACATTATTTGCAAAGTTTGGCATTGTACTATTAGCACCAATGCTACCAGCATTAAGATCCTGTGTCATAGAATATGAATTTGTTCATAAAAATTGCATGTAAGTAAATAAAATATGAAAAGGGAATAATGAGTCCAAGTCATATGTCTTACAATCAATTGCTTTGGATCAGAACCTTCATCTCTATTTTCTGCTGCATTATTTGGATCTTCTCCTATAGTCAGACATATAAAATAAAAGAAAATTTAAAAAAAATTAAATATACAAGCTTAGAATGGGAAAAAAAATGCTACAATTGGTAGGATCGATACCTTTCTTTTTAGCACTTTTCTTTTTTTTCCCTTTCTTCTTTTCAAGGGAGATGATTGATCGTTTACTCTTTGCGCCTTTTACCACCCGAGGAACTCTAAACGATATTGTACCTTTTAATATGTCTGTAGCACAGTCAGTCGAAACTAGAGGAACCTCATTGGATTTTTCTTGCATCTTGCTTAGAGAATTATCTGCTTCCAAGTCCAACTTATCTATGGCTTTCTCCAAATCATCAAGAAGTTCTTTTGATAGTGAACACTTCAATGCAACAGATGTCGCCTTTCGTGAGATACGTGCAGCATGCGTTTTCAAATTTTCCTCCTTAGTTCCTTGTTTCTCAATATAAAATCCTCTTTTTGCATATTTTGTCCATCTGTTCAGTATATATTGCGATGGCAAAATAAAAACATCATTCATATTGAAGACTTTGAGGGCATGCTTGCACAATATACCTATAAGATATGGATGCCATACTTCATCAATTTGTATTAGAAACGATATTGCAATTTAATGTGTATACATACCTACGGATTCGTACTTTCTGCAAGAACATGTAATTGCCATATCTGCTTTGTCGAATACAACTGTTGCTCCATGATCAGATTGCATATGCATAACCACATATGTCAAGATTGACCCCTCAGTTTGCAACAATTTACAAGACAATGAAAATTGTCTTTTAAATTCTTCCTCAAACTCTGAATACATCCTCCTTGTGTATGATTCAGCTGCGGTCTTCAATAGAGGTAAATTTAGGATGTAAGTAACCGGGTTCTTTCGACGTGAATTAAAATCTTCATCCAACTCATTTTCACGAAGACTAGCGGAAACCTTCTCACATTCTACAAGGAGTTCCGAAAGACCGAGTTTCCTACGAAATCTTTTCTTGAAGACATTATTCATACCTTCGCTCCTTTGAGTCGAGGTCATATCAGCTGTAAAAGAGTCACGATAAACAGCAGCCCACTTTTTCCTCAAATCATATAGGTTTGCCATCCATTCGTTGTCCTCAAGGTTGTACTCATGCAACAATTCAAGCCACTTCTTGTTGAAGTAAAACTCCGATCTGTCTTCGTAGACACATCTCTTAAAATCAGGTAGAAACTTCTCAGGATGCTTCTGAATTACATGCCCAAGATGTTTAGCAGCATTAAGATAAATGTGCCACAAACAAAGACGATGGCTTGTATTTCGGAATACATAAGCAATTGCTCCTGCCATGGCTGCGTCTTGATCAGTGAAAATTGTGCTTGGATGCTTACCTGACATTGCTGTTAGAAAGGTTTCAAAGAGCCAAACAAATGATTCAATAGTCTCATTAAATAACAGTGCAGCCGCAAAAATTATTGTCTGCTTGTGATGGTTGGTTCCAAGGAGTGGAGCAAAAGGCATTTCAAACTTATTAGTTTGAAACGTGGTGTCAAATGATATAGCATCACCAAAGCATGCGTAATCCATGATAGACTGACCATCTGCCCAAAAGAAATTAGCTATCCGACCATCTTCCTCATCTATTTGAATGGCATAAAAAAATGTAGGATCCTCTACCTGCTTATTCTTTAAGTATTCCAACAGTGTTCTTGCATCGTTGGATTCTAAGTACTTCTTGCGCTCACGACCAATCTCATTATTGCAATCCATCCTTGAGAACGGCACTTTGTCAGCTCCTCCGTAAAACTCCTTCATGAACTCATACACCTGGGCGGGCTTCATCCCGGCTTCCCGTATTTGGCCAATTAGCTTCCTGTCCGCTTCTCTAACACATCGTTGGGACCTCAGCTTGTGCGACTTATTTGGACTAGCAAGATAATGATTGTGATCAAGTATAACCTTTTGCACTGTCCAAATCCCCTCTCTGCTTACACTAAACTGAACACGAGCATCGCAACCCGTCCTTGTGGTGTCCTTTGATGACTTAGTTTCTCGATGTCCTTGGTTACTGCAAACTATATATTTATTATATATAGTACCATCTACTCGGCGCTTTGTCTGGCTCTTTCTAATACTGAACCCAACCTTACCGGCATAGGTGTTGTACATCTCATAAGCTTTGGCCTCTGATTCGAAAGCCATTCCAACTTCAGGAACGATCAAAGTGTGCCCAACTTTATCAACCACCTGATGTACAATGAGTTGAGAATTAAAGTTATATTACCACAATGATTTGTTGCAGAATGTGTCTCTCTGGTTTGTTGCAGAATGAAATCCGGATGTGCAAAATACAGTGTATCATTGCTTGATAGCAATTCAAAGTGCTATTAAACAGAGTGCTATTAAATCAAACTGGATTCAAAATACACTTAAACTGGAACAATTCAGTAGTAACATTCAAACTAGATTCAAAATGCACTCAAACTGAAACAATTCAATACTAGCATTTCTGGAGACATTACAAAGCAACACAACAAGGTTACATATTTTTCATGATTTGGCACTCCATCAAAGAAATAGACGACCCTACCTGCATTGTTTGCTCCCCGTCGGCACCACGACCCCCGGCGACCGCGACGTCCTCATGCGCAAGCCTGACGGCTGTGTCGTCCTCCTGCCCTCCTCCTGCCATGGCGGCTGCGTCGTCCCGGGTCGCCAGGCGAAGAGACGCATGAGTCGAGCGATCACAAGAGGCTCATCTCACGCGCGACGGTTTGCCTGGCGATCTCATGCGCGACGCTTTGCCTGGCGATCTCACGTGCGAGCCAGCAAGAGCCGTTTGCAGGCTTGCAGCGCTATGGCTTGGAGCGGAGCCGTCCATCGCAGAGAGCCGGAACAGACGCTGCCGCCGTTGGATGCCCACGCGTCAGCAGATGGAGCCGGTATGCATGGAAAATGGTTTGCATACCGGCTCCATCAAAATTTTTTCCAGACCGAGAGCCATCACGCAAGAGCGCGAGTGAGCTATAGGTTTCCTATCATTTCTCATTAAATATATAAGTAATAAAATACTTTCAAAGCCCACGCAAAACCTCCTTCCCTTCCGTTCCGTTTACTCCACCACCGCCGACCTGACCAGTGTCACCACCCACCTTTTGCTTCCGAGCTCACACTCCGATCCCCGTCTCCTTCCGGTGGTTCTTCGCCGCCAAATCTAGGGTTTCTCCTCTCCATGCGCCACCTCCCGAGGCAAGCCGCCAGAGGTCACTTTTCACTCCTTCCCGCATTTTCCTGATTTTTTTTTCCGGCGTTTTCTGCGGTGGGCGTGCAGGGATTTGAGCAAGTGAGCCTGCGGCGGGATGGCGGCGTCGGGGAGGAGGACGGACTCGCCCTCGCCCTCGCCGTCGCCGGCGGCCGCGGGCGGGAGGAGGCTGCTGCGCACGCAGACGGTCGGCAACCTGGGGGAGTCCATCTTCGACAGCGAGGTCGTCCCCTCCTCCCTCGTCGAGATCGCGCCCATCCTCCGTGTCGCCAACGAGGTCGAGGCCGCCAACCCACGCGTCGCCTACCTCTGTGCGTCCCCCGCTTCTTCTCCCAATCTTCCATTGAAATATTATTCCATCGTATCTCCAATTCCATGCCGGATGTACCGCTTAATTCATTTACTATTCCCATCTTCGTCGTCCCGCTTCGGTCTGGATGTGCTCTGCTTAAATAGGCCGTTTCTATGCTTTCGAGAAGGCTCATCGCCTCGACCCAACCTCGAGTGGCCGTGGTGTTCGTCAATTTAAAACCGCACTTCTGCAAAGGCTAGAAAGGGTAATAATAGTATAGTGATCCTTCCCCCCTCACCCCCACATTCATTCCTAGATGCTGCTAAACTTTTCACTCACCTCTGGGTTCTCTTCCCTTAGGAGAACGATCCAACGTTGAAAGGAAGGGTGCACCAGAGTGACGCCCGAGAGATGCAGCGTTTCTACCGTGAGTACTACAAGAAGTACATCCAAGCGCTTCAAAATGCAGCTGACAAGGCTGACCGGTGAGGCATTTCTTCGGCCTACTTTATTTATCATGCTAATTGCCGCCATCTTGATCACTAACCGCCCCTGGCATCGTCTCTCTTCTGTTTGCTCAGTGCTCTGCTCACTAAAGCATATCAAACCGCAGCTGTCTTGTTTGAGGTCTTGAAAGCTGTTAATGTTTCACAATCTGTTGAAGTTGATCAAGCGGTACATAGTTGATCTCTGCTGTTACAGTGGATACTCTTTCTTGCCTTCTTTGTTCATTTGTCAAAGAACTCCCTTTTTCATATGCTGTGCTCGTAATTGCTACGCAGATTCTGGATACACACAACAAAGTCGAGGAAAAGAAAAAGCTGTATGTTCCTTATAATATTCTCCCACTAGATCCTGAAAGTACTGATCAAGCTATTATGCGATATCCAGAGGTTTTCATCTGTCCCAAATCTCATTGCAAAGGCCACCTTAATGTTTACCATCTTTTCACTGGATTACACCTTTTGCAAGCAGTCCTTATATGTTTCTCATCATGTATCCGTGCTCCTCATAATCATGTAGATTCAAGCTGCTGTTTATGCTCTTCGGAATATTAGAGGCCTGCCATGGCCCAAGGAACATGAAAAAAAACCTGATGAAAAGAAGACCGACAAAGACCTCCTTGATTGGCTTCAGGCTATGTTTGGGTTTCAGGTAACTGTGCGAGAGATAGTTACTTACTTGTCTGCGACATTCCCCATGTTGCCCTGGAAACGTGCATCATCTAACTGTGGGTCTCTCTTTACAGAAAGATAATGTATCCAACCAAAGGGAACATCTGATACTCTTACTAGCAAACGTACACGTAAGGCAGGCACCTAAGCCTGACCAACAACCAAAGGTGATTGTTTTTTCTTTTTGTCTCCCTTCATGTTCGTGCTAGTAATGTGATGATGTATTCATGTGGTCTCTTGGGTTTCTGTTTTCCAGTTGGATGACCAAGCTCTGGATTATGTAATGAGGAAGCTATTTAAGAATTATAAGAAGTGGTGCAAGTATCTCGGCCGCCAAAGCAGTTTATGGTAGGTTCAGTGTGTTAAGGATATATTATATGTTATAGATTATTGCCTTATCTCTTGGACCCTCACGTACTCTATATATTGTGGCCATTGGCCCTCATATTCAATACAAGTGCTATTCATAACATGATATCAGAGCATTAGGTTTTTCTCCTAGCTTATCCTTCCGCTGTTTTAGATCTAATCCGCTGCCCCGGGAGGAGGAGACTCCCGGGGCGGCTCCCGCATCGGCCGCACGTTGCACTTGCATCCACCGAGTCTCCGCTCCGGCCGGTTCCTTGCGTCCTGGCCATGGTCGCTGATCGGGCGAAGTCTCTTCTTCGGAGCGACGCATCTTCTTCTAAGCGACGCCATCTTCAGCCGCCCAGGGTTTTGAATCGCGCCGTCACGTCTCGGCTTCCTGCTCCGACTCCGGCGACTGCCTCGTACTCTGGCGTCCCCCGCACGCCCGCCAGGCGCGCCCGCACTTGCCGGCCACCGAGTCTCTGCTCCGGCTGCCGACCGACGACTCCGGTTGTCTCCATCCGGCGACGACTCATCTCGGCTCTTGCGCAGCCGACCCTGCTCTCGGCCGGATCGCCACGACGTCGGCCTATGCCCGAGCGTGAAAAAGACGAGCCGTCTGACCGCAGCGACGCGCATCTTCCGTCGGGCGTCGATCCGGTTGTCAGTTTTGCCTGGTTGATCGCTGCCGCAGACATCGGCTGTCGCGCCGTCTTGCGCCCGGAGGAGCTGTCTCCGGCTGCCGTGCCGCCTTGCGATGCGCCGTCGCCATCCGGCGCTGCCATCGATGGCTTGCACGTCGGTTTTGTCGTCGCCCGTAAGGAGCTCGCCAAGCCACTCGATCGGACTCCAACTCTCCGTGCTTCACGTCCGTGGGGTGACGTCCAAGCCTTCAAGCATAGGCTTTCACGTCCGGTCCGTGGCTTTTTGGCTCCAAACTCCGGCTTCTGGCTCCATCTTCTCCAGTTCTCGGCTCCGACTCTTTGGCCCTTTTGATCGGCTCTGTCGGATCCAGCTCTTCTGATTGGCTCTCTGGTTTCTGGCCATTGTCTTCCGTTGCGTCCATCCAAGTCTTTAGCATCTTGATTCTGTCGTCGCTTGGCTCTCTCATCGGCTCGGCTTATTCTGTCAACTCATATCACCTCGGCTCGGCTCGTTTTGTCGGCTTCGTCGGTGCTTCTTCGTCGACTCAGCTCTACCATCGGATCTTCTTCATCGACTTGTACCGTCGGCTTTTCTTCGTCGACTCGGCCCTACCTTCGACTTTCGTTCGTCGATTTGGCTTCTTCGTCGACTTTTCTTCACCAACTCGGTTCTTCGTTGGTTGTTCTTCGTCAGCTCGATTTTTCAAGAGTTACATGCTACGACGGCTACTTCAGGACTATGACTTTGGATTTTCCCTATTTTAGTTAATCCCTTCCAAATGCAATGCTATTGCATACGCCTTGCATTTGTGGGGGGGGTGTTAAGGATATATTATCTGTTATAGATTATTGCCTTATCTCTTGTCCTTACCTTATCTCTTGGACCCTCATGTACTCTATATATTGTGGCCATTGGCCCTCATATTCAATACAAGTGCTATTCATAACACAGTGAAGCCGAACAATAGAAAAATGTAAAGGAACCACCTTGGACTGATTTCCCCAGATCTGTGATTATGTCTTTTGCTGTTAATTTGTTTTAACTTGCTGTAACGAAATGAAATTTTGGTGTTTAGTTTCGGCCTTACTTTTGGCCGCACTTGATACAAATATTATCTCTTCCTAAGTAACTGTTTCATCTAAAAGTTTTGGCCAATTTATCTGCAGGTTGCCAACTATCCAACAGGAAGTCCAGCAGCGTAAGCTTCTCTATATGGGTCTCTACCTGCTAATTTGGGGTGAGGCGGCTAACTTGAGATTCATGCCAGAGTGTCTTTGCTACATCTACCATCACGTAAGATCAGCTTGTGCTTTTCAGATTAAATTTACCATGATATAATTGTCTTTTTCGTAGTTTGGTCATTCTCCTTATGGTGGTCCATACTTCATGCATGATTAATTGGTTTAAGAATTTGATATCGAGTACTACACATTTAAGATTACTGTGATGAGGAGTTTGATTGATCCTAACAAAGCCACCATTAGCTTAGGAAAATTCACATACATTGATATCTTCTGTGGTGTTGAAAAAGACTTAAGCCTGGTCGCAAAGGCTTAGTAAAGAGTTAGTAATTTGACTGGGTGATGCTTATAATAAGCACAACTGCACAAGAAAGTTATACCGTGTTATATGAGTAAGTACTTCAGCAAATAACAGTTCTTGTCATCGTCTTAATAGATGGCTTTTGAGCTCTATGGTATGTTGGCTGGAAACGTGAGCCCAATGACCGGTGAAAATGTAAAACCAGCATATGGCGGTGATGAAGAGGCCTTCTTGATGAAAGTTGTGACTCCAATATACAAAGTTATAGAGAAGGTATAGTCGTTATATACTTATATTTCAAATGTTTCCTTCCTTTTATTTCAAGCTTGAATGAGGTTACGCCTTTCTGAAACTTTACAGGAAGCTGAAAGGAGCAAGACCATAAAATCAAAGCACTCACATTGGCGGAACTATGATGATTTAAATGAATACTTTTGGTAAGTAATGGTCTAATTTAATTGTTGCTTTTATGATCTTGTGGTCTGAGATTTTGAAGAAAGCCACGGAATTATTCGTGTATTGCTTGTCAGGTCAGTTGATTGCTTCCGGCTAGGATGGCCTATGAGAGCTGATGCCGATTTTTTCAAAACTCCAAAAGATGCTTATCCTAATCATCTGAACGGGGTAGGTTCTTTGATACTATTAATATCCTTACTCTTATTTTGTGCCAACACATAATTTCAGCACATTAATAGTTGTTTGTGATAGAATATTAAAATTTACAAGTGCTCAAGTACTAACTTGATAATAAAATATTCTGATCACAACCCGCATGCCACTACTTGTTTCTTTCTTTCCGTAGATAATGCGTTCGGTAATGCAATACTGCAACTAGACTTGATGTGTTTGTTTTCCATTTTTTTGCCTTAACTTTTAAGCTGTTAAGCCCATAGTAAACATCTGTGGATTAATGTGATGTATGCTGTTTCCTTCAACATAAAACCAAGAAAAAGAAAGACTTGCTTAGAGTACCAATCCTCTCTGTACTCATTATTTTTTTGTTGTGATCCAGGAGAACAGATCTGTGGGTAGTGTCCATTGGATGGGAAAGGTTAATTTTGTTGAGATACGTTCATTCTGGCACATATTCCGTAGTTTCGACAGAATGTGGATCTTCTTAATATTATCCTTGCAGGTCGGTTGCTCTTTCTATGTTTCCCCCCCTTTATTTTACAGTTCTTTTCATTCCTTTGTTTGTCAAACATTATCATCCCTTGAGATCCACATATTTCTGATGGTCTTATGTTTTAATATAGGCCATGATTATTATTGCTTGGAATGGTGGCACACCAAGCGATATCTTTGATGTTGGAGTATTAAAGCAGGTTTTGAGCATATTTATAACTGCTGCAGTTTTGAAGTTGGGTCAAGGTATTTGGTTGAACTCCTACCATCCCTATATTATTTGGTAATGTGCACCCTATATTATTTGGTATGTAGCTCAGTATTTGATAGAGAACTCTGCTGTGCGAATGTAGTTAGCAATATATCGTTTCTGTAGCGCTCTTGGTGATGAAGCATCAAGTACCTTCTCAAGCTTCCCTGCTCAGATTAATACCCTGAGGCCTGAGTCATACTATAATGCCTTCTGTCTATACGTTTGCTTTTGCCAACAACCGTTGACATCCCTAATCAAGGTTGTCATAGTGCTCCGGCAAGTCGCAGAGAGTTTCGCATAGTGGTATTGCCCGCAGCGTTGTGAATCGGCAGATTAGGTGATACATTAATAACCATGGATGGATCATAGGTCTCATCGCCTTCGGCAGCTTGCCCAGACATCTTTAAGCACACCACAAGCAAAGAGCAAACGAAGAAAGCAGAAAGTACAAAGAAGAGAACAAGAAGCAACGATCAAAGATGTAGAGCAGAGAGCAAGAACACAAAGAAGAGAACATGTCGTAGCGAACGCGGGGTGCCAGGACGCCTACGTACTCACCATGGCGAGAGTTAGACGGTGGTAATAAAAATAAGGGAAAAAATTCATATAACACCCCAAACTTTACTTGAAAGTTTGTCCGACGCCCCGAACTATGAAACCGTATATTTGACCCCCCAAACTTTGCAATCTGGTTCAAATAACACCCTGACCCGGTTTCGCATAGTGGTATTGCCGGCACAGCGTGATGAATGGGCGGATTAGGTGATACCTTAATAACCATGGATGGATCATAGGTCTCATCGCCTTCGGCAGCTTGCCCAGGCATCTTTAAGCACACGACAAGCAAAGAGCAAACGAAGAGAGCAGAAAGTACAAAGAAGAGAACAAGAAGCAACGATCAAAGATGTAGAGCAGAGAGCAAGAACACAAAGAATAGAGAGCAAAGCACGAAAGCAGAGAGCAAGAAGCATAGCAGAGTAGAGAGCAAGAAGCAACACAAGAGGGAGCGCACGAGCAAGACCAAATTAAAAGCAAGATCCAGAGAAAATCAGAGCAAAGGGAGAAGAAGAAATGAGGGAGGAGACTGGCCTGAGCTAAGGTGACATCAATGGTGGCAGCGGCGGTGATGAGTGGAAGGCGACCAATAACCCAAGACTGTCAGGGCTGATTGCGACAAGCTGCAGGAAGGCAGCAACCTTCTTACGGCAATGAAGACGGCAGAAATTAGCCGGAGAGGGGCGGCAGTGGTGCTGGAAATGAGCTGTAGAGGGGTGGCGCGGCTCGTCCCCTGCCTTACGCGAAGCCTCAGTCCGCGGATTTGTTCTCTCTCCTCTCACGTGAAACCCTACCCTTCAAGGGTTTTTCCCCCTTTAGGCACCTACCAGACTCAGCTAGATGACGCCTAGGCAACCGTGGCCTGGGCGAACGGCCTCGGCGTCTACCTTCAACCGACAGGACGCCTTGGCGCCGACTAGGCGACGCCATAACAATCTTGGCCTTGATGGACACATACCTTACCCAGCTTTGTAGTTTCGTAATGATAGCAAATTCAGTAACATGAAACTGAAGGATGTATGCTTAACCGCATTTCTGTTTAGTAAAGAAGCATTTTTTTTGTACAGTTGTATGTACGCTTATTGCACAGCATATATATTTCTTATATGGAGGCAGACTTTAATAAGTATAAACCAATACAGCAATTCTGGACATTGTATTTGGCTGGAAAGCAAGAAGAAGCATGTCGTTTGCTGTCAAGCTGCGATATGTCTTGAAGTTAGTAACAGCTGCCGCATGGGTTGTGATTTTACCTGTGACTTATGCATATACCTGGAAGAATCCTACGGGTCTTGCAAGAATAATAAAAAGTTGGCTTGGTGATGGTCAGAATCAGCCATCATTGTACATTTTGGCTGTTGTGATATATTTGGCACCAAACATGCTTGCGGCTATGCTATTTCTTTTCCCATTTCTTAGAAGGATTCTGGAGAGTTCAAATGTTAAGGTCATAACTTTCATGATGTGGTGGTCTCAGGTAATTTTCCATCTATTGGTTTGTGCTATTAATTATATGGTTGCTGTTGTTGATACCTTTTTGCCAAATATATCTGCAGCCTCGATTATTTGTTGGCAGAGGAATGCATGAAGGCGCATTCTCCCTCTTCAAGTATGTTAAGTTGTTAACTCACCTTCACACTTTGTCTTACTGTTTACACCTTTTCTAATCACTAAGCATTGCTGTAACGATAGGTATACCATGTTCTGGGTTCTTCTTTTAGCAATGAAATTGACAGTAAGCTTCTATATTGAGGTACCTACTCATTTCTTATTTGTTCTACATCCATCGCTAGATGCTGCGCTTGAGTATCCTCTTGGGTGTTATCATTAAAGAATAGAATCCATCTCACTGAAGTATTGACTATGATTTTCTGAAGTGTATTTATTGTAGAATTTGATTGTTAGGGAATAGAGAACATAGGAATCAAAATTTCACATTACTTTGTTTGTTTCAGTGGTAATGTTGTGCTGAAATATATTTAGATTGCCTACCTTTCCCTATTAAGCTTTCAGGTGAACTGGTTGGGGTGTGAATCTTAGGGCTTGTTTGTGAATTTCACAGGAAATGGTTCATTTCCTGCAAGAATCTGGAAAAAATTCTCATGCTCCAAACGTGACGTTAATATCTGTGTTTCTTTAGTTGTACATTGAAATTACAAACAAAATGCATTCGTTGATCTCAAATGTACGAAATGCTAACACATCAATGAGCGTCAACCCCATGTTGGCAAATCTCAAAAGCTACTGGATGGCATGTGAAATGCTTAGAGATCCATTGCCCGTTCTTTTGGAATTCAATTAGGACGAAGCCTCTGTGACACTCAACCTTCCACTGGTGCTGTTTATTCATCTTCTCCTACTGTCTGGTTGCAGATCAAGCCTCTGGTGCAACCAACCAAAGATATAATGAGAGAACCAATTCGAACATTCCAGTGGCATGAGTTTTTCCCTCATGGTATTTATGTTGAAACTTGTTATTTTCCTTCTTGGGTTTTTTCTTTTGAATTTTTGGCATTCTTATTTTGGTTTCAATTTGCAGCAAATAACAACATTGGTGTTGTCATCGCACTTTGGGCTCCAATAATTCTTGTATGTGTCAATCCTTCTTGTTACCTGTTAAAATAAGTTGTTCAACCAATATGTTGAGTTTTGTCCGTTGAATTATCCAGGTCTATTTCATGGACACCCAAATTTGGTATGCACTTTTCTCTACGTTGATTGGTGGTATCTATGGGGCTTGTCGTCGTCTTGGTGAGGTTAGTAAAATATTTGAGTACTGCACTTCACTACTTTGACACATTTGATGTGCTGGGCCTGATTTGATTTTTGAAACGGTTTTCTTATCTAATACACTACACTGCATCCAGTAGCAAATCAGAAACCTTAGTTCTATGACTGCTGTTTTTTCCCCTTGCCATCTCTACTTTTAAGCTACCATTTCCAGTTGTGAAAGTGCTCAAATGAAGTTCTCTCTCTTGTTGTCATATTGGTAGCATGAAGTAAATGTTATGTTATTTTGTTATGAACAAATATAAATCACTTTACCTCATTCTGTTATTTTAGTGTGATATCATCATGCTCTATTGTTTATTCCACTAGTATTGTGGAGCATTGTCTATCATTAACAAAGGAACCTATTATATACACCTGTCTTCGTCCATGAAACCAGATACGGACGTTAGGAATGTTGAGATCTCGCTTTGAATCTTTGCCTGGGGCCTTTAATGAACGCTTGATTCCTTCTGATGCACACAAGAGTAAAGGTTTCCGTGCTGCCTTTTCCAGTAAACTTTCTAAGGTATGGATTTCGTGTCTAAAGCTCGACATCATGAGTATTTGCAGACCAGTATTGAAGATGGAATATCAATCATCTCTTTGATCTGACGTACTTTAGTTTTTAGACTTCTGGCGATGAACAAGAGAGAGAGAAAAGAGCTGCAAGATTTGCTCAAATGTGGAACCTAATTATCACAAGTTTCCGTGAAGAAGATCTCATAGATAAGAGGGAGATGGATTTGCTACTTGTTCCATACTGTAAAGATCGTGAATTGAATATATTCCAATGGCCACCTTTCCTACTTGCTAGCAAGGTGTTTCCTCCTGATTACTTTGTAGTTTCTGTACTTACTATGTTGGTGGATTCAGGCATTTATTGTTTATTTACTGGATTTCAGATTCCAATAGCATTGGATATGGCAGCAGACAGTGGTGGAAAAGATCGTGACCTGAAGAAGAGAATGGGATCAGATCCATATTTTTCCTTTGCTATCAGAGAATGCTATGCTTCGTTCAAAAACATCATCAACACTCTAGTGATTGGTCAACGTGAGAAAGGGTATGCTTTATCTTATCGTGATTTTATTTGCTTCTAATCCTTGACTGCAGTTCTATTTTGGTCTTGAATATTTGAATAAACCCGCGATGCCTATTTCAGTGTCATACATGAGATTTTTACTGTTGTCGATAAGCATATTGAAGATGGAAATCTGATAACGGATCTGAACATGAAGAGCCTTCCTGCCTTGAGCAAGAAATTCGTTGAGCTACTTGAGTTACTGGTATAAAATTTTCCATCATGGTTTTAGGTCATGTTCATAGAGGATAGCTCTTCACTGTATCTATCTGTTTGAACACAGCAAAAGAATAAAAAAGAAGATTTGGGCCAAGTTGTCATTTTGTTCCAAGATATGCTTGAGGTGGTCACAAGGGATATAATGGAGGAGCAAGATCAGCTTGGCGGGTGAGGACCTAGTTTGGTTCTGTTGTAATAGCATTATAATCTTCTTGGAAAAGGGAATAATAATGCACATGCCATGCAAAGTCGTTGCATCCATATTTTTTTGGTTACATGTCTTTATGTTGTTGTCACACAGATCTGCTTGCTGTAATTAGAAATAATAATGGTTCTATTCTATTGCTAGACTGCTAGTTGGTGCTTGCTGTAGAGATTTGGGCAATGTTTTTTTTTAAAAGAAAAAATCTCGGATGCTATTTACACTTGTATATTCAATTGATCATCTTATCTTTCTTGAAATATTGTGGTAACTGGTGTTATATGTATCGTTATTTTTTCTGCCAGACTACTGGATTCCACACATGGTGGAAATTATCGAAAATACGAAGGAATGACACCGCTCGATCAGCAAGATCAGTTGTTTACTAAAGCTATTAAATTTCCTGTGGGGGAATCAAATGCATGGACGGAAAAGGTTTGATTTTCAGGCTCATTTTTTTAATAATAAAACAGAGTTTCTGATGTGATGCTTGAGTTCTTGTTACCGTAATGATACATACTTTATGTTTGTTTCAGATAAAGAGGCTTCATCTGCTGCTCACTGTGAAGGAGTCTGCTATGGATGTCCCAACAAACCTTGATGCTAGAAGGCGAATATCGTTCTTTGCAAATTCTCTTTTTATGGATATGCCAAGTGCTCCAAAAGTGCGGAACATGTTGCCCTTCTCGTAAGTTCTTACTACTATTTTTTTTTAGTTTCCTGTACAACTATTCACTAATTGAGCAGTAACTTCCGTTCCTCTCAAACCTTCCATGTTTATCTTAGAGAGATCATATTTCTCTTTGCTCAACATGTACGCTTGATGTTGGCTCTATTCATATCTTGAATATTGTAATTGGTTAATGTCATGTACCTTGTACATGACGAGGGTAACTACCGTCGGAAGAGGCCAGGCGGCATGGCTTGAAGGAGAGCACTAAGAGAACAAGGGCGCTCTTTAGGGAGGAGAGGATACGAGCGAACAGTAATTCCAGCACATGACATTAATAACTACAAGATTTTTTTTTAATTGGACCTATTTGTTACATACCACAAAAATCTGTTATTGTGGGGTGTTTAATTTCTGTCGCCTCCTTTGGTGCTCCTATCAGTTTTTTTAGGAAGTTTTGCTTTTCTGAAAGACCATAGGTTTTCAAAGTTTCATATTTTGGAAATGTAACACTGAAATTTGGAAATTTGAAAGTCCAAAATTCAAGTCATTAGTTCTTACTCATTTTAGACACGGACTTTTCACAATCTGAGTTCTTGAAATTTGAATTTTCTGTTTTGAAATACCTAAACTCATCAAATCATTCAAAGCTTATAAATATTTCTAGGAATTGATATAAAATATTATTTATATATCTATTTATAGAGTATAGACCAAAAGATCTGTTTGTAGAGTATGTGAGACACATAAGCCCAAAGGAAACACGTGGGGATAATTCTAGACTAATACAATATGCATGGTGGTTAGTTTTGTTTTGAACTACATTATCTTTCGAAGAACCATTTTCCCATGATATTTGTTGCCAATTCAATTCGTTGCAAGCTGTGATACATAGGATTATCACCTGAAATAATGTTCCATTTGATTAAATCTTGTGATCGGTTGTCTTGATTACTTGCTGAACAACATCTCTACTGCAGTGTATTCACTCCTTATTACAAGGAAGATGTTCTTTTCTCATCACAAAATCTAGAAGAGCCAAATGAGGATGGAGTTTCCATACTTTTCTACTTGCAAAAAATATATCCAGGTTCTTTTCTCCCTTAGATGTCTACCATTCGAATTTCTTTGGTTCTATTCTGATGAATCAAAACTCATGTTGTTTCACTAACCTCTTTGAACTTTTAAGATGAATGGAAAAATTTCCTCGAAAGGGTCGAACGCAAGAACGAGGAGGAGCTCCGTGAGGATGAAACATTGGAAGAGGAACTTCGCCTTTGGGCATCATATAGGGGACAAACATTGACAAGAACTGGTATTTTTTTACCTTCCACTCGCATGCCTGCCCTTTGTATTTTGTTCTCTCAAGAAACATCTTACACGGTATCATGTGTGGTGGCCCGTTTTTTTTTTTTAATCATTGTTGATCTTGCCTACACAGTAAGAGGGATGATGTACTATCGAAAGGCTTTGGAGCTTCAGGCTTTTCTTGATATGGCCAAAGATGATGGTATTTCTAATAGTTCAGTCTATGATGTGCTTCTGAACATGGCCTTTGTGACCTATGCAATGACTTCTTTTCCTGTTTTCATTAGATCTTATGGGAGGCTACAGAGCAACTGAATTGATGTCTGAGGACTCACAACTAATGACCCAATGCAAAGCTATAGCGGACATGAAGTTTACATATGTTGTCTCTTGCCAGCAGTACGGAATCCAGAAACGTTCTGGTGATCTTTGTGCACATGATATTTTGAGGCTAATGACAACGTAAGTTTCAATGAAGATTGCAAAATTCTGGATATAATTTATTTTCAGTGAAATGTGAATCAACCTTTTATTTTATTCATTTTTTTCTTCTCAATTTATATGCTCAAGTTTGAACACAATTACGATTCTATTCGATTCAACAGATCACTTGCATGTCTTTTGTGAGTATATGCTAATTGGGCTCGAACAATGGTAGTATGGCACTATCGTTAATACTTAATATCGTGAGTAATGGAAACTGCAAGTTTCATTTATTTACTGCGCTGGGATCTGTTATAAATATTGCATGGTGGTGTTCCATGTCCTTCTGGTCTATCGGATTATCAACATACTCAAAATTTTGTATCACCTTATTTCATTACTATTCAAAACCATATTGCTTGAGTAGTACATAGTTACATTTATTCAGGACACATCATTCATATATTAATATTGCCATTGTTTTTGTTCAATTCCTGCCTATTAGATGTCGCATACTTGTATATATATGATGTTATTGAAATAATAGAGATGCCTTTTTTTGGCAGATATCCATCGCTTCGGGTTGCTTATATTGATGAAGTAGAAGCACCTACCCAAGATAGAAACAAGAAGATCGACAAGGTTTACTACTCAGCATTGGTGAAGGCTTCTGTTACAAAACCTAATGAGCCTGGACAGAGTCTTGATCAGGTACTGCAAAATGCTGTGTTAATTCAGGATTTCTTAGGTGAAAATGTGAAATATGCTCTAGTTTATCTTGATTGTGTTACTTTGACCATTTTCCTCTTTACTTTTATCCAAGCTACAGTGTCGTGCACTGACATGGTAAAACATACCTGTGATGCTGAGATGCCTTTTCTTAAGTGGCATCCATTCATTTTCCCCATCTTTGTTGTCCACAGAGCTAAAGCTTAACAGCACATATTTACAAATATGTATATATTTACTAGGATGAAACAATTTTATTTGTCAGGTGATGCAGTTTTTTTTCATTGAAGTGCTTGTTTTAATTGTGCGTGAGGAAATTTCACCATTCTGTTTTTCAAAATATTCTAGATTACTTCTATTTACAGCGCCCTTTTTCTTCTTTGGAAGGAATGCTTTTGCATGGTTTCAATGGTGCAAACTGAGATGCACTTATTTGCCATTTATCTTCTTGCGTAGGTCATCTACAAGATAAAACTTCCAGGTAATGCTATTCTTGGTGAAGGAAAGCCAGAAAATCAGAACCATGCAATAATTTTTACTCGTGGAGAATGTCTCCAAACTATAGATATGAATCAGGTACAGCTTCGTGCACTTGTTGCTTCAAGGAATATTTTTTTACCTCTATTGCAACTTTTTTTTTATGTCATTCTATCGATAACAGGAGCATTATATGGAAGAAGCTTTGAAAATGAGAAATTTGTTGCAAGAGTTTTTGAAGAAACATGATGGTGTGAGATATCCATCAATACTTGGAGTAAGAGAGCATATCTTTACTGGCAGGCAAGTTGGCATGTTTCATTTTGCTACATTTGTGATTAAATTCTGTCTTGTTTCATTAATTTGGATTATTTAACCTGTAATTCGTGCAGTGTTTCATTTTGTTAAACTTGTGATTGATTTTTGCTGAATTTTTGCAGTGTTTCATCGCTTGCATGGTTCATGTCAAATCAGGAGACCAGTTTTGTAACTATTGGACAGCGTGTGCTTGCCAATCCGTTGAGGTAAACATCTTAGAAGTTAGAATATCTTGCATTGTGCGTTCACAGCATGGCATTGTGGTTTCTGTTTTTTTTTTTTTGCTTTCATAATAACACCAAATCGTTTAAATTGACTGCTCACTTTTGTTTTTTTATCAACGATGTTACGAACTTAATATTACTGGAAAATACCTTTATTCAAGATTTTCTGAAGATCTTGCCCTTGACATTGTATATCTGGACGTCTCTCTGCAGGGTTCGATTTCATTATGGCCATCCTGATATCTTTGATCGTCTTTTCCACCTTGCTAGGGGTGGTGTAAGTAAAGCATCTAAGATTATCAATCTTAGTGAGGACATATTTGCAGGTAACCTTTCGCTACTATTGCTTTGTTTTTGGAAGCCTGGAGCCATTCTGGTATTAATGTGAATTCTTCTTTTGCAGGATTCAATTCCACATTGCGTGAAGGCAATGTCACTCATCATGAATACATGCAAGTTGGCAAGGGAAGAGATGTGGGTCTTAATCAAATTTCACTATTTGAGGCAAAGATAGCAAATGGTAATGGTGAACAGACACTGAGCCGTGACATCTATCGGCTGGGGCACCGTTTTGATTTCTTCAGAATGTTGTCATGTTACTATACAACAATTGGGTTCTACTTCAGTACAATGGTATATTACTGACACTGACTTCTCTATTTCTGAATCATTGGCTAATTCTTAACCTAAGTCTTTCTTTTTGGTCTTAGATTACAGTTTGGATTGTGTATGTTTTCCTCTATGGGCGTTTATATCTTGTCCTCAGTGGACTCGATGAAGCACTGGCTACCGGAAGGAGGTTTGTGCATAATGCACCTCTCCAAGTTGCCCTTGCATCAGAGTCCTTCGTTCAACTTGGATTTTTGATGGCACTGCCCATGATGATGGAAATTGGTCTGGAGAGAGGATTCAGAACGGCTTTGAGTGACTTTGTACTCATGCAACTTCAGTTGGCATCTGTTTTCTTCACATTTTCACTTGGGACCAAAACTCACTATTACGGAAGGACGTTACTCCATGGAGGAGCTGAATATAGAGCCACTGGACGTGGATTTGTGGTGTTCCATGCTAAATTCGCTGATAACTACCGACTCTATTCTCGCAGTCATTTTGTCAAGGGTATTGAGCTGATGATTCTGCTTGTTGTGTATGAAATCTTTGGTCAGACATATAGAGGAGCTATCACTTACATCTTCATCACCGTTTCCATGTGGTTTATGGTGGGCACCTGGCTCTTCGCACCATTCCTATTCAATCCTTCTGGATTTGAGTGGCAGAAGATTGTGGACGACTGGACTGATTGGAACAAGTGGATCAACAACCGTGGAGGTATTGGTGTATCACCAGACAAAAGCTGGGAATCATGGTGGGAAAAAGAGCAGGAGCCTCTTCGACACTCTGGGAAGCGTGGTACTATTGTTGAAATACTGCTTGCGTTGCGCTTCTTTATCTACCAATATGGGCTTGTGTATCATTTGAATATAACTAAGCATACCCGCAGCGTGCTGGTAATTTTGCTTTCTTGTTTAGTACCCAGATGTTTGCATCTGTGTTATTGTTATGCAGTCCTAATTAATTCCATTTCCAGGTATATTGCCTGTCATGGGTTGTGATTTTCGTGATTTTGCTCGTTATGAAGGTAATGACCGACTCACATGTTTCTTCAATTACCCAGAGTGTATTCCTGGCCCGGAAGTGCTTTTGTAGTCAAAACTCCCTTCTGATTTAGAATATTTGGTAATATGCTATATGGTTGTTTGTACAGACACAAAATGCTGGAACTATTTCTTAGAACCCTTATTTTTTTTCAATAAGAATTTTGGTTGTTTAAGTTCTCGAGCCAGGAACACTCAGTTACGATTTTCTTTCCAGACTGTGTCAGTCGGCAGGAGGAGGTTCAGCGCAGAGTTCCAGCTTGTCTTCCGGTTGATCAAGGGGCTCATATTTATAACATTTGTCTCCATTATTGTAATATTAATAGCAATCCCTCACATGACAGTTCTTGACATCTTCGTTTGCATCCTTGCTTTCATGCCGACTGGATGGGGTTTGCTTCTGGTTAGTGACCCAACTTTTTGATATTTATCAGGCCTTCTATCTCAGGCCTGACTTATTTTGACCACCCCGGTTTACCTTGTTTGTCAGATTGCCCAAGCGATCAAACCTGCCGTCGAGATGGTCGGGCTCTGGGGATCCATCAAGGCACTCGCTCGGGGCTATGAGATCCTCATGGGGCTTCTCTTGTTCACACCCATTGCATTCCTTGCTTGGTTCCCATTCGTGTCTGAGTTCCAGACCAGGATGCTCTTCAACCAAGCCTTCAGCAGAGGCCTGCAGATCTCCCGTATCCTTGGTGGGCACAAGAAAGACCGAGCAACCCGGAACAAGGAGTAGAAGTGGATTCATCAGGGTTAAAACAATATTTTTGCGTGCTCTGACCGTGTTACCGGATTCAGAGACCGAGGGATTCTTCTGCTACACTAGGTTAGCTTGTATTATTGAGTGCAGGCGCAGCTGTAGGTTCAGGACTGTTGCATTGCGCCTGCCTGCCCTCTGCGTAAAGCTCTGCTGCTTACCGGGATTGTAACCGAACCGTATGTTGTAGAGATTTGGGATGAGGACATTATGGCTTCTGGGTTAGGATTGGTGAGCAACCTCTACCAGATGTTTGTGGGCGTCTTGCCCTGATAAGTTGCTTTCGATCCTGCAGGGCCTTCGAATTTGAGCTCAGAATATCCATGCACTGGTATCTGAAGAAGGGAACAGAATGAGTTGGTTGTGGGCACCGGCATCTGAAGAAGATGGCTCGATCGTCAAATGGTAAATACTACGAGCATGATGGAAATAATGCATGCATGCAGCAAAATGCTAATTGTCTAGTTAGTGATGAAACAAGACGCCGAGAAAGCAAAACCCCAGGACCACACCAGATAAGTAGATGATATTCTTGTCTACCCACATGCAGATGCAGTGCAGGGGCTTCAAAACCCCAAGAGGAGAAACCAACTGTATGTATATCGGGAAAGAATATTGTATTGTTGTCGGTTGTGTTGGTGGCCACCGAACCTAAATGGACCATGCACAAGGTGAAAGAAACCAGTAGAAAACAGGAAGAAAAAAAAAAATGGAAATGAGCGAGGAGGAAGACGAAGGAGGAGCAGAAAGCATTGCATGCGTGTGGCTCTCGTTTTTCTAGGGTGGATCTATCTATAAAAATTGAGAGCCGCATGTTTGCTGCCACATGAAATGACAGCGTGCTATCTATCCCTCTCGTACCTACCTCACCATGGGCCCTGTGCCTGGGAAGTGGGTCCAATATCACATTTTCATTTCGATGATACGTACTACCGTTAATTAAACTAAACCTCGCGCTAAACAGAGCTCGTCAAATCTTCACAAAGTACACTACACACATGCGTGTGTACGTCTCCACAGGAACTTTATAAACTACTGGTTAGAGTCGCGCGTTGCTCGTGCCGTGCGAAATTTGATTAATTTTTTTTTTTGAAAAATAACTGGTATAAGGACCTAAACGTAATTTAATGTTTTCGGAGGGACTTTTGGCGAATAGATACATTTCCTCGGGAAGAGCGGAGAAACAATCTTCTTTTTGCGAGTGTAACACCCTATACGTTCACGGGCGAATAATACATGCTTAGAAAAATACTATAGATCGAGTTGCAAAAAAAAAAACAGAGATACAGATTTACACATATTTCTTATTACAGACAAATATTAGGAATCGAGCTAAAAAAATAGAGAGATAGAGTTGTAAACATATTTGTTTTGACGAATTTGGTTAACTCTCTATTATTATCTGGCCAACCTTCTTTTGTCGAGTTTAACACTCTATGCGTTAACCGGGTAATAATACATGTTCCGAAAATTATTAGAGATGCCAAACTTCTTTTGGCGAGTCTAACACTCTATGCGTTCACCGAGTAATAATACATGTTTCGAAAAATATTAGAGATCGAGTTGAGGAAAAAAGTCAAGAGATAGAGACGGACACATATTTGTGCTGACGAAAATATTTTTTTCGAGGAAAATGGAGAAAGGACTTGGACGTAAGGAGCGAGGACACATTTGTTATGTTTTTGGACCTGACCGCTACCCTCAAAAATTAGAAAAGGGCTCGTTCGCGATTTGTATTTAATGGGAGTTTTTTTCCGTAAAAAAATGAACGAGGGACCTAAACGCGATTCGAAAACATTTTTCTTTCCCTCACAAAAAATCGCGGAGGACATTTTCGTAACTCGCAAGGACCCATTCGCGGTTTAAAGGAAACCGAAGGGCCTTTTCGCGAAAATCCAGGGGTGATGACGTGGAGCGGCCGGTTGCTCTCAGTTGTGTTCCCTTATAATATATGGTATATTTAGGGTCTTTTTTTTGCTTCGGATTCTCTAAAAGTTGATTCTGGACTGTGGTTGTAGAGAAGCTATTTTTTTTTAAGTTAGAATCCAAAAGTACATATATAGTGGATTGTGGATTCTAGTGTATATGAGTATGTTAAATTATGATAATCAACTTCTAGAATCGAGCTATATATTTTTAATTCAGCTTTTGAGGGCAGAGTCCAGAATCAAAAGCAAAAACAAGCATGCTCTTATAACCATATGTGGTTGTTGGAGCCAAAAACTTGATGACGGGTTGATCGCAACCAACACACGCAAACATCAGGTTTAATTTTTGGGTGCAGACGTGCCAACCGATTTGATCCTGCAATCGGCAAGAGGATAAAATATAAATCAATCAGCTAGTAAGCCGATACAAGACTTCAATGAGTTAAGCCTGACTGACTCGTTTAAACTGACTTAGATAATCAGTAACCGATAAATCCAATCAACTCTATGGAGTTGACCAGACGAGGATAAATATCGTTTGTCCCGAATAAGGCGATACGCAACAAAATCCGAGAAAGCAAACCTGCATTGGTGTAAGTCGATAGAATCAATAATCGGCGATGCGCAACTTTATTGATCAAAGTCGTTCTGCATCCGTCGGCTTTCATCTTCCTTCGCTCTCCTATCTCATCGGCTTAACCAAGACCAATGGATTCAAACCAGGTATTCTTTCCTCTTCCACTATGCTAAACTCGATCATTCATCCAGCCAACTTGTCTGCGGTCCTCCTGGGGGTACATTGATGAGGTAAAAATAATGCAAATTAAGTCATATAAAAATATAGCAGATTTATTCATAAAATCTGTCAAAGACTACTTTTTAAAGATGCATTAACTGCATTGGAATGTGGCGACTTAGAGATTTGCAGGGTTTAGGGGGAGTGAATCCCTACACCATAACCCCTTTTGCATGATCCTGGAGATCGCATTTTATCCTGAAGATTATAAGTTATGCTCATTTTCCCTTTAGTGAGTTTTTCTGAAGCTTCTCACATAAATGTTTTTAATGAGGCAACTAGTGTAACACAGAGTGCAAGTGCAATGAACTATTTTTTTCATCCCTTTTTCCCACTGGATGGACATTACGCGGTATTCGCTTAAGAGGGAGTGTTGTAAAACAGATAGACTCCTAGTCCAAGTTAGATGGACTCTATCCGTTAGTGGGCGAATCCGAATCTATCTCCTGCTTGTCTTTCTATATATTAGACATTCTCTTGTACAGAGAGAGGTGAACCTAATAAAGAGGGAGCTTTGCTCACGTACTTTTGTGTGTGTTTCTACTTACGTTTCTATTTTGTTCGTGTGAACGTGCTATCAGTTGGTGCGGGTGAACGACTACATTTCACAACATTGCTATTGCTGATTTGTTGCTGTTGGAGTATTGTTATTTCATCCCTAGGAGATGCGTCACCGATTTAATAACAGCCGCTAGATATTTGCACTGTTTTTCCTCTCCTCCTCCTTTTCAGCCTACTGACTTTACACATTAAAAAAGAAGAAAGAACAATATTAGACTGCTGTGCTGTCGACTGTCGTAGAAAGAAAAATGTCGACAGGCGTTTAGTGCATGC
Organism: Rhipidocladum racemiflorum; assembly: GCA_036346355.1. Classification (NCBI taxonomy): domain Eukaryota; kingdom Viridiplantae; phylum Streptophyta; class Magnoliopsida; order Poales; family Poaceae; genus Rhipidocladum; species Rhipidocladum racemiflorum. The sequence goes on along the minus strand of CM070579.1, from coordinate 88,168,594 downwards.
AGTACTAATCAACCATTGATAATTTGTTGTTGCACGTTACTAGTTTTTAATCGTTACTTACTCGAAATGGTTAAGCCCGAGACGTTTGAGGCTAGTCAGACATTGCACAGCATTAAAAATGAAGTGAAACCTGTCCCTGTCCATTCTCCACTTGGCGACGAGCATCCATTGCAGTCCAGATGAATCTCGACCTGCCATTGGACTTGTCACGCTTCTGTCCACTAATTCATGTCCTCAAAATACCATCGTTAGTTGATCGCATGTCAGCAGAGCATAAGCCAAGCCACCTTGTTATTGCTGTTATTGTTATTGTTATTGTTATTGCAAGCAACACCAGTTAATTTTAGTGTCGTCCTCACATTTAATATGCCCGACGTGTACTCAACCCAGTTAGGTAAGGTTAATTCGTCGCAACTTAGGTGTCTACACTTGTTATTTTTTTGAGGAAATTTTTTTGGTTGAAATTCATGCATCATTTCACATTTCGAAAACCAAAAAAAAAAAAAATCTTTTTTTGAAAGACCCAAACATAAATACTGTACCAACTATGTATGCCAGATATGCAAGGCCCATGCATTTTTAACCAAAAAAAAAAGGTAACGTGCTGAGTAAATATTTAGAATGGGGATTAGAGGTATGCATGAGTACTATAAAGTATAAAAATTATGTGGCTATGGATTGTCTGCAGCTGAACGCTGTCTTTAATGTGGGCAGATCCAGGAAAGGTATTTTTAATGAGGGTGGGCCCCATCCCCGAAAGTAGGTTGGGTGGACACGTGTCGAGAGGAGGCGTGACGTGGCCGGGAAAAAGCGCAGCCGAAGATTTCTTGTGGCTGACCTCTGCTTCGCCGCTCCGCCACACAATTGCTATGGCTACAACAAACACTAGCTCGTATATCCGTATCGTATCCGTCCGGACAAATAAAACATATATACTAGCTTTTCTAGAATTTATATATATAATATATATATATATTCTAGATTTTATTTCTCTTTATACCAGTTAGTTATCCACCGTAAAACATCTCCAAGTTTACTTCTAGCCTCTCCCTCCTACTCAAACGGATGTAGATATTTGCAGTTTATTATTTGTTTAAGCTCCTTTTCTGCTTCACGCATGCATGCGCAAAACGCCAAAATCAAAATGAATAAACATCAACGTTGTACTAACTGGAATCATATTAAGTAGAAAAATATAAATATGAATAATTCTGGGAAATATATACATACATCAGTAGATAGAAAGATAGATGTAGGCATTCAAAATTGATAAGGGGCACCCAATAGTCTCTGCAGGTGGTCCCCGCTTCACATGGAGCGTTCCCAGCCACTAGATCCCTTCCAGAAATTTCCACCCCTGACAGGTGGGCCCCACGCCGGACGTGGCCGGCCTCCCTCCCCTCCCCTCCCTACCCTTTGTTCTTCTCCTCCTCCGCTCCAATAGTCTCTCTCTCTCTCTCTCCGCATTTTCATCTCTCTCCTCCGAGGCTCCGCTTCTCTCCTCCTCCTCCTCCTCCTCCTCCCGCTTCGCCCGGCCCGCACGGCGGTCTCGCGAGCCCTTTAACCTCCCAGGCCGTTCGCTGTCCGCACGAGCCGATCGCCGGATTTTCCCCGCGATTTTTGTGGTTTTTCCCTTTCTTTTTCGTGTTCGTTCCGGCCTCCGGTTTTGGCTCGCATCGGTGTCTCGGTCGCCGAGGAGTGGTTTTTTGGTGGTTCTTGGGTGATCCGACGAGAAAGGCGAGAGCTTTCTTCTTGGAGTTGCTGTTTCTGTTGCCTCCGCCGCCGACGCCGGCTGCTTCTGTCCTTGCGCGAGTTGGAGCGGAGATTCGAACTCTGGGGACGACTCATGGCTTCCGTGGCGCAGGTGGAGGTAAAGATCTCTCTTTTGTTTTGCCGTGTGACTTTTCTTCTTCCGCAATGTGTTTTGTGTGTTTTGAGGTTTGATTTTTATGCCCTTCATGTTTGTTTTTGCCCTGTCGGTCTTGCAAAGTTTGATTTGCGCGGTAAATTTGGGGGCCGACTAGTAGCGGTTCAGATTGTTATTTGTCAATGTTTTTTGGGTGGATTATTCGTCAAAAAAAATGTGTTTTTTAAGGGTAATATTTTACCTGTTTGTCAAAGAATGTCCCGTTCTAGATGCTTCCTGTTTGGGGAGGATACAAATCACAATTTCTTTAGAGGCTTCGAGAACGACATGGGCAATACCACCATGGTTCTAGTTAGTTAAAGGTACAGAATCAAACACAACCGGAGCCGGCAATACCAAATTCAGAAACGTTGGTGCTTACTATCCAAGGTAGGAGTTGTTCTGTTAGCGCGCCGTATGTATTTTCCTTTTACAATGCTAACTAGTTGTTACACTCTTCATTTAATTCATGAATCGTTGAAAACCAGTCAGTAAAGTTCAGTTTTAGTGGTTGATAGAGCATTACTAACTCTCTTACATGTGTAAGTTGATGCCGTTTAATCAGAAACATTGTGAAAACTCAATTATGCTGTTGTACTCACCCATATTTCCATTCCCGGTGGCAAAAATTTATCACGTTTTGAATCAATAACTTCATTTCTAAAACTGTGTGCAGCAATAGCAATACATTTAGTTAAAGCACTAATCTTTGTTTTCTGTTATTGACTCTAGGAAAGGGATGGCTTGGATTCATCTGGCTCGCCAATCAACAAAAGTCTAACGTTGGATGTTGTCCAATCTCCCTTGATGGATGATGCAATAGCATTGGAACCCAAGGAGGGGATGGATGAGTATCCTGTCAAGGTATCCATTTCTTATCCCACTTTAGGATTTCTAAGCAAATGCCAGTTGGTCCCATCATTATACTAGTGTAGTATCTTACAGCATTGCCACTGTGCCTACTGATCTCCAACCTGCTTCAAATAGGTTCGAAAACCCTATACCATCACGAAGCAGAGGGAGAAGTGGACGGAGGAAGAGCATGAGAAGTTCCTGGAGGCATTGAAGCTGTATGGTCGGTGCTGGCGCCAGATACAAGGTGTGTGCAGCCTAATTTCTGACCTTACATTAGACTTGAAGACGTTGATTAGTGTTTCTGATTCATCCGAACTGTTCTCTAGAACACATTGGCACAAAGACTGCTGTTCAAATCCGGAGCCATGCTCAGAAGTTTTTCTCAAAGGTGACTGGTCCTTCCTGTAGTTATGATAAACTTGGCTGCTATATTACTGCATTGGCAACGGCACATGTTATTATGGTGACTCATATACAGTCTTTAGGGTTTGGAAATGTGTTATGTAAGGAGTGTAGTCTTTTGGATTTGGAAAGGTGTTATGCAAGGAGTCTAGTCTTTAGGATTTTCCTACTTTCATTTGGAGTAGTATTCCTACTTCCCCTTGGAGGAGGACTAAGGATGCTATATAAACCCATGAAGGTGGTCATGGAGAACTCAAGCCACAAACTAAGTCATCCAAAGCAAGAGGCGCATGAGAGGATTAGAGGCTAGATTATTCTTTAGCACTAGCTTCTTGTACAGGGCAAGGATCCAAGGGTTCTCAAAGGTTCAAGAGGGTTGTGACAGAGCGACAATTCTCTATACTCTTTTGAGGTTGCGCTTAAAGAATTTGCGGTCGGCTTTGCCAACACTTTTCTATCTCGTCGTGGTTGCTTCATCACCGTTACTTTGGTTCTCTTTAGATTCAACTTGTTCGTTCTTGAGACAATGCATGCTCGTGCCGTATCTCACTAAACATTGATCCGGTCCGGGGGCTGTTACGCATAAGAATGGGTATCACAGTATAACGGTTTGTATAGTTACATGTGTTTGTAAAAGCAGAATTGGTAACTGTTATTAATTCGAATTATTCCGACGTCTGCCTTATTCTCATGTGGGGTGTTTATTGTGCAGGTGGTGCGCGAGTCAGGGGCCAATAGTGCCATTGAGATCCCTCCCCCTAGGCCAAAGAGAAAACCACTGCATCCATACCCTCGCAAGTGTGCGAATTCGTGCAATGGGGCAAATCCCGCAATGGGGCAACAAAAGCTTGCTCCAATTTCATCTTCATCTGGTTCTGACCAAGAGAATGGTTCTCCGGTGTCAGTGCTATCTGTGATGCAGTCGGATGCTTTCGGATCATCGATGTCAAATCCGTCAACTCAGTGTACCTCCCCAGCATCATCGGATGATGGGAATAACGTTCCTCCATTGGTGAGTGGAGAGGAAAATGTGCCTCGTCAACAAGCAGGGTTAGATCAATCGCACAAGGTAAACAACCATCATTTGAATAAGCCGTACTACTGGACAACCTTAACGAATGACCACTTCAACGTATTAAACTGCTCATGTTCCTGTTGCAGGAAATAGATCAGGACAACAAAGATGCGGATATGTCTGAAGAGGATTCGTCAGATGAGGTGCAAGAAACAAGTTTGAAGCTGTTTGGGAAGACAGTCGTCATCCCAGACCCTAGGAAAAGATGTTCCTCAGAAACCAGCAGTGAAAATGGCGAGCAAATATCTCAATCCTCTAACCAAGAGACATCACAAGCACCATTGGTTGGAGAGTTTCCAGCATATATTGCACCGAATGGATGGCTTCCCTATAATTCTTTGCCATTTCGTTTCGGTGAATCAACGGATGCTAGAATTGCCCCTTTACATGTATGGTGGCCCTTCTTTGGATTTCATGTTGGCCATCCAAGAGGAGTAAGTAGAGAGGCGTGTAATAAAGTTACCAATGAGAGTGATGCCAGTAAGAGCCCTCCAGTTGACTCAAGCTCAGACTCAGGGGGCAACGAGCATATGATCCCAAAGAACCTGATAGCAGTCGAGTCGCTCGGAATGATTCAGCTCCCCGTATCAGCATCAAATTTTGAGCTAGAACCGAGCGCGAATTCAGCCTTTGTAAGAGTGAAGCCGAGCAGCAGCGGAGACCAATCGGTAAGGGGATTTGTGCCGTACAAAAGATGTAGAACTGAATAACCGAAGTGGAGAATTTATTCTGCGTCTGATTTAACTGAGAATCAGAACAATAGGAACCAGTTCCATATATCCATGTTCCGGTGTAATTTTACTTGCAGAGATGGGCTGTGTACGGCAGTCGGTGGAATGTGCATTGTTTCCTGCTTGTGCCTTAAAGGAGATGCAAGTAGTTGCTGTTAAAGTGTAGACTCAAAGATGGTTTTGTAGGGATGCCAATCTCTGCCCTCTTGTTGTATTTAAGAGAGAATTTTTAACTCTTGTTGAAAGTTAATTCCTAATGGAAATTGATTTCTTCTCCATCAGACTGGAGATTTTGTGCTCCGTCAGAAATTTAACTCTTAATTTCAGTATTTGGACGTAATACCAAGGTACGTCCGGCCCACCAACGTGGAGGTCCGGCACCAGAGGCAATTGACCTCAATTGGGATGTTGCCGGAGCTACTGCTATTGCCGGCCGGACCCGTTCATAAGAGGCCCCGCCTGCCGCCGGCCGATTGCCCTTGCGGCGAGCGACGGTGGTGCGCCTTAGTAGCTCCACAGGTATGACGACCGCTGAGAACCAAACAGGATGCAACTTGCAAGAACTAAGTTCAGCTATGTTCGATAGAATGCAAGTCTCCTTTCAGCTCAAAGCAAGTCACGGACGATATACGGGACAACATCGCCGTAGCATGCCGGCCATGCCCTCAGGCTCAAATCGTTGAAATGCTTAAGAACCGCCGATGCATGCTGATACTGCTACATCAATATCTTCCAAGTTACACACACACACACACACACACACACACACACAAAATGAACGTACAAAAGGTTCAAACATTCGACAACAATCTCACAAAGTTGTAAGCCACTGGTTTACAAGAAAACCCGTCACTGAACCGGCCAAATTACGTCCACAGTACAATCCATCAACACGTTCCACACTAAGGGTCTAAATATAATGTAGGAAGTGCAAGGATCTGAAAAACACAAAAGCATATGCAAATTTTCGATCCACCGGATCGGCTCACATCTTGTGCTTACATAATACAAGGTATAAAGAATGTTTATAAGCAACATCCCACCAAACATGTGCGGCAGAACATCCGAGCCTAGGTACAAAAAGAAACACAAAGCAAACACACAAAGCAAGCCCCGTCCCAAGCTGTAGAGTAGAGGCCCAAGCAAAAAAAGTCTCGCCCTTGTACGTGTGTGTATATATATATATATCTGCAGTAAGGTGCACAAACACATGATGACCTCTATAATACAATACCTGTCAAAATGCGCTCCACTTGTCGGTTCCATGTCTCGTCGGGCTAGAGGTCTCTGACGACTTAAACGGTCCAGTACCAAAAGGGTCATCATCATCGAATGAGTAGCCCCTGTTGTGATAGTCCGTGCTCTTCATTGAATCAAACCTCGCAAACGCATCTGTTCTGTCATGGTCGCTGGTGCTGTTGATGGAATCGTACCTCATGAAGCTGTTGCCGCCTCCTTGATCAGCATTGCTGCCGAAAGAATCAAACCTTGCAAAGGTGCCATTATTACTGCCATGATCAGCATTGCTCTGGAAGGAGTCAAATCTTGAAAAGGTGTCACGCTGCCCAAATGAATTGTTGTCATTCAAGCCAAAGGACTCGTACTGCGACAAGGTGTCGAATGAGCTGTCATCTCCTGCTTCGCTATACCTCGGTGAGAAGCTAGAGTTGTACATTGGTGTACTTGGAACAGAAGAATCAAAGAAACCCTTTTGCTCTTTGCCATAGATGCTGCTGGCAGTAGGAGATTCTGCTCTGCTTGAGCCAGAATCAAAGAGTGATCTCTGCATTGGAGTGCTTGGAAAAGAGTCGAATAATGATTTCTGCATTGGCGTACTTGGCACAGAATCAAATACTGATTTCTGCAATGGTGTACCGGGGACAGAATCGAAGAGTGATTTTTGCATCGGTGTACTTGGGACAGAGTAGTCAAAGACTGATTTCTGCATCGGTGTACTAGGGACGGAATAATCAAAGACGGATTTCTGCAATGGTGTGCCTGGTACAGAATCAAAGAAAGGCCTCTCCATTGGAGTACCCGGAACAGAATCAAAGAAAGGTTTCTGTTCTTTGCCATAAGCACTACCAGATGTAGTAGAACCCCCTGTCCTTATTGGGGGGAGACCTTGTGGCCCAAAGAATAGATCTGAATCACCATTGTCACCATCCTGAGAAACAGATTGCAGAGTTAGGTGCTAGATAGAAAAATATCTATGCAACATGACACAATGGCCCAAAGCATAAAAAGAGTTTGACCTTTTGACTGAAGTTCCATAGGGAGTCATTATCATCACCATGATCAAACGAAGGGCCCCAAGAATGCCCACCATAGGCTTTATCTCCATGAGTAGGGGAATCAGCTGCTCCACGGTTACTGTACAATTTACATGCGATAAGAAAACAGTTTTAGTAATAACAAACAACAAAAGGCACCCACAAAGTACAATCCAAATGAGGGAATGCCAATTTGTCAGCAAAAACACGCGTCAAGTATGTTGGTTATTCATATGTTCCATCATACAACAAGCATGTTTTGCCTAGCAAGTTCAGGACTTAAATTGTCCTATTCCAGTTAAATTAACAATATATGGGGTGATCAAAGCACTGGCAAGATTGAATTTATAGCAGTGGCCATTGGTTCAAATAATTTAAGATCCGACTCAAACATGTGATCTTACTCACCAACAAAACTGAAACAAGAGCCTAGCAATAAGAGCTTAAGCTTGTTGTGTTTCAAATAAATGACATGGGGAAAATGTACATGCTTCTGTTTTTCTAGCAAAGACAGTCAAGTGTATATTTCATATAAAACTCACCCACAAAAAAAAAAAAAAAACTATACGAGCTTAAGCTTGTTGTGTTTCAAATAGATGACATGGGGAAAATGTACATGCTTCTGTTTTTCTAGCAAAGACAGTCAAGTGTATATTTCATATAAAACTCACCCACAAAAAAAAAAACTATACGGCTATACCTGATACTCTCAGTACCACGTGGAGACATGTCATTAGTTCCAGATTGCTGTTTAACAGGTCCATCAGTATGGCCATCCTTTGTGTTCTTTACAGGACTAACTGGAGGACTTTTAGCTGACTCTGCTTTGCTGTTGGAATGTGTCGCTTCAGGTTCTACAGTCTGCTCAGCTGCAGCAGCAGCAGTTTTATCACTCTTTTTATCTTCTTTCTCTGTTGATGTAGCAGTTGATGCCCCATTGGTAGACACTTTACCATCTTCAACAGTAGGATGGCTCTCTTGTACAACAGGAGGCTCCACTTCGACTGTGAGTTCCTTTATTATGGAGAACCCTGGAGAAAGACAAATAGGAGTTAGACAGTTCAAATTTGTAATGTACTAATGTCCTACAAGAACATGTTCAATGTGGGAGATGGTCACAGAATTGAGATTCAAGTTAGCATACCATCGTCTCCAAATCTGTCCCATTCTTCATCCCATACAGCAGTTGTCTCTTGAATTCCAGGTTGCCAACCTACAAATTAGATAGTAAAGTAAAGTAGTAAACCATTCAATATTCATTATTGTTTAAAGAACAAGAAATAACCAAAACAGTAGGACCCCATTAACAATGAAGAGCAAATGAAGTTAGAAACAAATTTGTTTTCGTGGTGAATAGCACATTGCCTACCTGATGCAACAAAACTAACTAGAGCCAGCTAAGATTGATTTGGTGATCATAAATATTATCGATACTCGGAACAATAAACTACATTTGTGGCTTAGTTCGTACCAGACAAACTGGAAAATCAGAGTACAGAATTAATTTACACAAGAGATGGGAACTAGTTCGAGAAAGTTCATTCATTAAACAAGCAAATGTTGGGAACAGGATAGTAGCAAGTACCAAAAGGAAGCTCCACTAAAGTAGTTGGCTTAGCTCTCAACCCATATCTCTTGCACTGTTCATTCAAAGATTTCACAAGCTCCTCAAGATCGGATTGTATCTGATTAGCCCGCTCCTATAAACAAGGGGAAAATATGGTCAGACGACAGATGTACATCTGCAACATGACGCAAGAAATATACTGGAGGGACGAAAATGCCAACCTGAAGCTTTTCATCATTTCCATCCCCTTTCTGCAATTTAACTATAGCATTATAAATTTCCAATTTCTTCTCCTGTAAACAAAAGAAGAAATAATGTCACAGTCCAGATCTCAAGAATGGTTTTTACAATTTCCTAGTGCATGGGATACAATCACAAGTATACCTGGATCTCACGGAAAGTAGCCTCATCCATTGATAACTTTGATGCCACATCTCCAACTTTCTTGCATCTCTCATCATATTTCGCTGCAAGGGATTGAACCTGAATATAGAATTGATAAAAACGTGAGATTTATGTGAAACATCATAAGAACCACACAGGGTGGCCATTGTTAATTACATGTCATGATGCAGCAAGAGACATCATACGACATAGTTGAATATCAATTCCAAAAATCATGAATGACACTATTATCCTCCTAGTTTCTAATAAAGCAACAAATGATTACACAAAAACACCAAGCTTGATATTTGTGAGATCTAAAGAGTCGCAGTTATTCAAGGAAGCATGTATCACAATATACAACAGTACAACAGTCCAGTTCAATATGATGAGAGGACTGAGACACCTGAGATTTTCAGCTACTTCTGCTTCAGTCCGCATTTCAGAAACTACAAACCATCAATTAATCGGAAAGGGTAGAAAAATAAATCGCAGAGGCCGTTTCTTAATCAAGGTTACAGAAGAGCATTACCTCATGCTTATCCGCAGACATCCTTTCTGAGACTTCATTAAGCCTGTTATCACACCTACTCTTGTAAAGAATCTAGGGAAATTATGAAATCAGGTCAGGCATGACCACATAAAACTAGCAAACATGAATAGCTCATGTTAAACCATGTGATATATTTTAGCTAATCATAAGGAGGGTATGTTGAGTTGGTACAGGATGTAGGCTACAGCAGGTCACTTAGGAAACATGAAAACAGTTGAATGGAAATGCTATACCAATACCTAAAGGAATAGACAGTGCATGGGAAATGAAACTAGAATCTGAATCAACAAGACTTCACTAAGATTACAAGCATATAAAGATATAGATATGGTATCGCTTATCAATGTAGATGAACCTAGGGGTTGTTTGGTTTATTACAATTGTGGCCAATGCTTGTCTTACCAAATCTTGGTAGTGCTGACCAAATTTGGCAAGCATTTGGCTTGCTACCAAACTTTGGCAAGCTTACCTTCTCCTTTGCAATCTAGTTCATTTTCTTGCCAATCTTTGGCCAAATTTTGGCAAGGTTTGGTGGGGACAAATTTGTTATAAAACCAAACAGACCCCTAATTCTTTCATTCAGAATATATGCTTGTATTTACATATTAAGGCATATAAGCATATTGCTAGATAGTACTTACAAGCTCCTGCATCTTGGTACGATAAAACTCAGTCTTCTCTCTAGAATCCAGGATTTCCTTTTCCAACTCTTGAACCTTCATAAAAGATTTCAAATATGTTATTGTAAGACATCATGAATTCATGATAGCCTAAATGTGCACAACTGTATGAAGTTGCAAATCCATAATGCAGTCCTCGAGACGAACAAAGACAAATGCAATCTTGATTTTTGCTCATGATAATTTATCTAAAGATCTAATGCCGCTAACATTTCAATTAATCCATGACAATATGAATTATAACCTGTGAAACAATGTTCTGAACACAAATTTTTCTGCCATAGCATTTTATCTATATTCTGTCTTTAACATTTTAGCCATTATCTGCACTATAATGTGACACTCAAGAATTAACAGCCATGTGATGCCTGAGCTGATCGAGGGAATATGAGACCATAAGTAGAATAGAAATAAATGCTACCGATACTAAAGGAATTTGACTTTTCGAGTTTAATTTCTTGTCAACAATGAAACAGAAAAATAAACAAGAAGAATCCAGCTGCAGAAAATCACTTCAAAATATATTTGGGATTTCCTTTTGTTTCTGTCAAATTTTAAATCAGGTAAGAAAGCTCGTGAAATATTTCGATTAAATAAATACAAAGAGGAAATACCTTTTTATCAGCATCTGAAGCTTCCTTAAACTTTGCATCCAGTGCATTTTGCTCCTCCTTGCTCAGCTGGTCAACTAGATGTTTCTCCAAGACTGGGATCTTTGGCTTTTGTTGTTCTGTCTGCATTGTATCATTAGCATCCACAAAAGGAGGCCTTCGAGGTGGTGGCTTCATAGATGAGGGAGGCATCCCAGGATGTGATCCTTGCAGTGTTCTACTTGCAAATCCTACAACAAGCATTCAATAAAAACGCATCATTGATGAGGGACTTTCTTAGTGGTTAGTAATTTAAAAAAGTGAACAGAACAGTTTCTTTTGGATGAATACCAGCACTTGGATGGGGAGCCGGGCCACTAGCGCTTCCTGCAAACTGGCCAGTAGAGGGTAGTGAAATTCCCTCAGCCCAAATACCATCTGGTAGTACATCAGGAAGAGGACGCTGCTCACGATGCCTCTCCATCAAGTAGACAGCAGTACAAAATTCCCTGAAAGACAGCATCCCGTCCTTATCCTGGTCGGACAAATCCCAGACCTTCCTTAATATGTCTGTAAGTGGAGGTAGGCGGAATTATTAGAAATTATAAGCAAGAAATGAGAAGTATGGGAACTCAATATCAAGAGAGAGTTTGATCATTGGAAGGAATTTACAACAGGCAAAAAAAGCAAGCTAATAAATATGGGCTAGCAAAAGAAATAGGAACTCTCTGATGCACTTTGTTAATAAGTAATAACAGAAATAAAAATAAGGGATATCATAAGATTGTGGTGCTGCTCTGAGGCACTCTCCTGAGAATATAATGACAGGGAAATAAAAATGCAGCTTCAACTATACAAAACATAATAGGATGTGGATAACACGTTAACACTCAAGACCTAACATGCCAATTCGATGTGCAGCTAGCAAGAGAAAATAATTGAGCGAGTTAATTAAAGAATACTAAAAAAATGCATATATGCAGCAGGATACATAAACACGCACACAAGAGATATATTAGCAATAAGTAGTAGCACGGCACCAGTACCCAATGAATTTGGCATCCACAAAAACTAAAGATGCATATAATTAATCATCTAAAAGGCAAGTTTCATATCAAAAATAATGTCTACGGTCAACCACAACAATGGGTGGCCTTTTCATACTAACAGTTCTACTTGTAACTCGCAAATTGGTGCTTCTACACATTATACAGCACATATAATCACCAATTAGTTGTTTTCTTAGATTGCTGAAATTGCAATAAGTAGTATTGTCATAATAAAGAAAGAGACATAGCACATAGGTCATGAACCATGATGGCTTGAGGGACCGATAGTAAATATGGAATATGTGATGTACCTCTTGGCAGCCTCCAACTTAAAAACAGATTCCTTGCCTCTTCACCAGTGATCTTCCCATCTCGATCCCTGTCTACCTTAATAAATACAATCATATATTTCCTGACATCTGCTTGAGTGATTTTTGGCCATGGGGCCTGGTTTGGATTTAAAGGAATGTGTCCACCAGGAACATTAGTGCTCATTGGTGCTGAAGAGCTTGGTATGGCATTAAACTGGTTCTGCTTATGGGCTAGCTGGCTTTGTTGCAACTGGCTAGTATGAGAAGGAAGTGATGTTATACCCTGCATGAGACCAGCCTGCACTGGCTTAGGGGGGTGATGAGGTCCAGTAGCTGGGCCAAGAGCTGTAGAACTGGGCAAACTATCTGAGACAACGGAGGGTGAGGATGAATCATGCTTTGCTTGTGGAGTTGCAGAGAAAGAGTCCGCACCAAAAGATGAGTTAGGTGACAGTCCATTGACTCCATTCCCTAAGGGCACCAATGCCTCGGGGTCATTGACAGCTGGTGGTGAAGACAACAAGTTTAGATCTGTTGAATTTGCCTTTAAAGATGTCGTAACAGCCAGTGTATGGGAATTGTAGCCTCCTGCAGGACTTAAACTCTGTGATGATGTTCCCACGCTACCAAGGTTCACCTGTGGAGAAACACCTCTGGTTGGAGCTTGTGAAGTGGCACCCAGTGGACTTGCACTTCTCTTACCGCTAAACCAATCAGTTGATAGATTTGCCGTGGTTGAACCAGTATGATTTAGCCCACTTAGACCACCTCCAACAGGTGGCCTTGGAGCAATTCCCTGGGCAGGAGTGTTTGCATTTGGAGATTGTGGCGGCCTGACAAGGTTACCAGATTCAAGGACTTGTGGGTTCAATGATGCACCAGGAAGCCCCTGTGGTCCCTTTATAGCAGGATTCTGTTGACTAGGATTTTGTGCTTGAGTGGGCTGCAATGGGCTAGCAACACTATTTATCTGAGGACCTGCGGTGGCAATGTTTATCCGAGGGGCGGGAATTTTTGCAGCAGCTGGACCAAATAATGCTGACTTAACAATATTAGGTGTTAATTCTCGCCCACTCTGCGCTACTGTGACAAGTTTAAGCGAATTGTAGAAATCTTCACGCCCAAGAAAACCAGTTCGGTTTCTATCAGCGTATGTCCAGATCTGCACCAGGAAAAAAAATAAAAGGCAATTAGTACCAGGGGCGGAGCAAGCCCAGGCCCAAGCCCCGGGCTGGATCAACTGATCTTAAATTAAATCTATATTTTTAATTATTTTTCAATAGTTTTTTTAAAAAAATTAATGGGCTTTCGGTACTAGGCCCCGGGCTGCAGCACGGGCAGCCCGGGGCCTGTATACGCCCCTGATTAGTACAGTAAGCAAAAGATCACGTGTGCACAATGACACAGATATTTTAAGGTAAAAGGTGAATAGTATGAGCATTGGTTCACATATGATTTGCTTGTTCCGGTTGAAGTTCCCACGTTAAATCAGTATACTCACCAGTCACCAAATATTGAGATGTACGCCTTTAAGTACACTATTTTTGAACCAGTAATAATTACAATGCTCCAACAGATCCGTTGCTCAAATTTCTACAAATCAAACCCTGCAGTTCCTACCACAGTTCGCACAACCATTATTTCCAACTGACCACTTGGAAGTACCAAATACAGGCTAAATCATCATAACTAAAGGCCCTGAAGTTTTGGCACCACAAAGCAGCACCCCCTCTAAATCTTTATGCTTCAACTAAACATTCCTAACGTCTAGATTCCATATTCCAAAACTACAAAGTCATTCAGTTTACTACTAAGATAATCTTGTACAGAACTAGTAGGAACTTGTGTGGTAATGATAACACCGTAGGAACTTGCGTGCTTCTACTTACGAGCCTACTCCCCTGAAACATCTATTTTACTCGCAAAGAATAACTAAATTACGAGCTAAAGTACCAAATTGCACAGCCGGATCGAAGCACAAGGACCAGTCAACAAATCGACACACCAAGCACCCAGAAGTGACTAACGCTGTCTATTCTAAACTTCTAACCGATGGGAAACAGAAAACAACTAAATCATTCGCCCAGAATGAAGAGAGCACCCTCTAAATCTGCAAGCCTCCTCCACCCCACGAAATCTCAACATTTCGTTGCTCGTCGAGACCATCACGCATCGCGTCGCCACCGAACATTTAACGATTGGAGCCACACGGTGGCTCCAGGTGCTGAGGTCGCTAGAAACCAAAACAGCGTCGATGGGATTGAGGTGCGTCGCGGAGGCCGGGAGATCTGAAGGTACCTGGGCTAGAACGGGCTGCGGGAGTCCTGAGCCCTTGAAGAAGGCGACGGCCTCCTGGCCGCTGATCCGACCGTCGCGGTCCAGATCCGCGGCGCGGAAGTAGGCGTCGAACGCCGCCTCCATCGCGAGGCGGCGGGGGTCGGGGTGGGCGGATTCGCCGGGGCCGAGGCCGGCGGAGGCAGAGGCGGTCACCGGCGGCGAGGATCCCCGGCGAGATCGGGAGAGGGTGCGTTGTGTGGGCGGGGGTATATGGCGTCTGTCTGTCTGATCCGGAGTCAGATGAGATGCGATGCACGAGGAAGAGCTGTGCTGGATTTTGCTGAAAAATGCTAAATCCAGTAGGGTTTTCCTGAATAAATCTACGTCATGTCTCAAAAAGAAATTGAATTCATTGTAGGCAGTATTTTGTTAATTTATTTTTACCAAAGGCCTTCCTCCCAACTTATTTACAAACTTGACCCTTTTTTTTTTTAACTACGTAACCACATGTGATATGACGAAACAGCACCGCCACACAACGGGATAAGTTTACACCTTAGCTAGAAAATAACACTTTTGGCCACACTACTAGTGGTGTAGTGGTCAAACAACACTAGCACTCCCGATGATGGTGGAGTGGCAAGATTTGGCCGTGCTATGCTGATTGGCATGGCGGTGTTTGTCTTATCACTACTATGAGTAATAGTGTGATAAAATAGGTTAAATTCAAAAATAAATTAAATGATATATCGACAATAAAAGTAAATTAAGAATTTTAAGTAATAAAATAATCTTAGAAGGTAGACCGGTGAGTTGGATGCTGAAATGAATTTTTTTAATGAACTCAGGGGGATGGGATTCAACTGAATTTTTTGTGTCGCTTGCATGCGGGTGTGCTTACCAGGTTTAGCTAATGGTACTCCTTCCATTCAGAAATATAATTTTTTTTTATTTTACATGTGGATTAAGGTTATGGTCAAATTGAGAATGGTACGTGAGAAAATAACTTTGATAGCCCCACTTAATCGTCTTGAAAGATGAGAGGTAATACTTTGTGTTGATGATAATAAATAAATGTATATGATTGAAAGAGAATAAATATGAATATAATGGGGAAAAAAAGTCACATTAAGACCCTGTTTGGCACAGCTCCAGCTCCATCAGATCCGTGTATCGGATCTGTTGGAGCTGGATATTCTTAGCTCCATCAGATCCGTTGAGCTGGGGCTATGGATATATTAAGAGTGTTTAGATAAGTCATTTTGTTTATATTTTAGAGAAAAAAACTTAATTTATTTTATTTTAGCTTACAAGTTTTAGATTTAAGGTGGAACTGATATCTGAAACTCTACCAAATAAACCCTAAATCTACGTGCCAATGTTATATTTTTAAATAAGAGTATTTAAACTACAAGGCGTCTTATATTTTTGAAATGAGTAGGTAGCATGTTGTAGGTCGAAAACAACGCTAGCTCCGTGTAAGAGTGACAGGAACCTTTTTGGTGGCACATGGACATGGTCATGACAAAGACAACCTGCTCATCACGGTATTTTTCTATCCACAGATGTGAAGGATTGATGCGCAGTGCTGCGTAAACGGTAAGAAGATGTTCTTCAAAGAAAAGAAAAGAAAAAAATGGTCTAGTAACAAGAACAACTAGGGTTATTAACTCATCTGATGGCATCATGGTGACATTGCGTCCACTAGCTCACCACTGGTATATTGTACTAGAAACGCAAACGCGGCGCACGCCGCGCGCGTGAACGAAAAATATTTTTTTTTCGGAGAAAAAACAGATCACGAAAACATTTTTCTCATGCTCCGGAGAACAAACGGACCACAAAATTATTTTTTCTGGGAAAAACGCCGCGCGCGTGAACAAAAAATAATTTTTGTTTTTTTTCGGATAAAAAACAGACCACGGAAACATTTTTCCCATGCTCCGGAGAGCAAACGAACCACGAAACGGGAAATATTTTTTTTCGGAGAAAAAACAGATCACAAAAACATTTTTCCCATGCTCCGGAGAGCAAACGGACCAAAAAAATATTTTTTCGGGAAAAACGCCGCGCGCGTGAACAAAAAATATTTTTTGTTTTTTTTTCGGAGAAAAAACAGATCACGGAAACATTTTTCCCATGCTCCGGAGAGCAAACGGACCACGAAAATATTTTTCGGAAAACGTGCGCGTGAACGGAAAATATTTTTTGTTTTTTTTCGGAGAAAAAACAGACCATGGAAACATTTTTCCTATGCTCCGGAGAGCAAACGGATCACGAAAATATTTTTTTCGGGAAAAACGGAGAAAGGACCTGAACGGAAAATGTTTTTTGTTTTTTTTTCGGAGAAAAAACAGACCATGGAAACATTTTTCCTATGCTCCGGAGAGCAAACGGACCACGAAAATATTTTTTTCGGGAAAAACGGAGAAAGGACTCGAGCGGAAAATGTAGGGACCTATTTGTTATAATTTTGGACACTGTTATTATTTTGAATAAGTAAGAAAGGACTTGTTCGCAATTCGTATTTAACGGGAGGTTCTTTGTGTAAAACGACGAACTGAGGACCTAAACGCGAATCGGGAAAAAATATTTTATACTCACAGAAAATTACAAAGGATCTATTCGTAAATAGAAAGGACCTTTCCGTAATTCCAAAGAATGGGAGGTTTTTTTTGCAAGAAAGGGAGAGAGAGTGGGTGGGGGTGACGTGGGGGGTTGTGGTGCCCGGGATCCTTCAAGGAATATAGCTGGGTAGTATTCCTAACTCAGGTCAACGACCGACAATAGTCTCAGGAGCCTAGGGTTGTCACGACTCACGACAGAAATACACAAACAAGTATACGATGAAATAAATAAATATAATAAAGTATGAAAGTAGATAAATAATGGTGTTAGATGGAACTTAAATGGTTCATATTTAGGTAGAATCGTACCGCCTCCACTTAAGGTATAAAATTTTTGTAATTTTTTCAGGGAGTTGCGTATAAAACGTGTTTAAGTGAAGGTTCTATCTAGATCTGAACCATTCAAGTTCTATCTAACTCCCACGTTTGTTTATTTTCATGATTTCAGTATATATTTACTTTCACCATATACTTCTATATAACTCTCTATTCTTGGGGGGTACGGTAGCTAGCCACGCGTCCCTGTTCAGTGTAGTTTCTACAGTAACAGGAGCAGTGATTGCTATAGTAATTTTTACGGATGATTTTCCATAAAAAAAAATTGAATTTTTTATAATTTAAAAACTTTTAGAGGTTTTTTTTTGTGAAGTATTTCAGAAAAATATTTTCTGTTTCTGCTAAAATTCCTGTATATCTCGACAATTCTTTTTGTCCGTAGTAATGTGGGGACCTGTTGCGCATCTAATTTTACATGCATGTACAATAACAAGAGACATTATATATATCTCCTGTCTTATCTGCAAATATTTGACATCATTGCAGCTTACAACAGGGCGGGCCAATGGATGAGAAGAGTCGGCGACGTAGGAGGTGTACAGTAGTAGTAGTAGAATGCAAATATGCAATGGAGATGCATTGCATTTGCATTGTTGAATATAATTTGTTCAACGGTAATTTCACATGGAAAATTTTGTTCCTGCTATTGAAAATACGTGCAATATCAATTTTACCACTCTTTCTTTACTCAATTTTGTTTTTGCCACTCTTCCGTCAGGCGTATTTCATTTTTTCCGCTCAATCAAATTTTCGTCAATCTGTTTGGTCCTTAATAAATATTCAAAAATATCATCAAATACTATAAACTAATGCAAAAAAAAAAATGGTGAAATTACCAATTTTGCCACTCTTCCGTCAGGCGTATTTCATTTTTTCCGCTCAATCAAATTTTCGTCAACCTGTTTGGTCGTTAATAAATATACAAAAATATCATCAAATACTATAAACTAATGTAAAAAATGGTGAAATTACCAAAAAAAAAAGAGAGGAAATTTTAGGATGCCTTTTGAATAATTTTTTTTAAAAAAAAGTACTCTAGAAAAAGTTCTCAAAAAAATACATTATGGATAATGTTTCGATCTTCCTTAACTTTAATGGAACATTGCTAAAATTTTCCCGATGTAAACCTTTTGTGCAATTTTTTTTTTTTTTTTCAAGTGGTCTCTGAAGTTTCTGTATTTCCTATATTTTTATATATCTCTTAACGGTCAAACACGTTAACTTGACGGAAAATTTGACCAAGTGGCAAAAATGAAATACACGCTATTTTCTTTATGTTTTCCGATTTTTGCATTTCGCTATATTTTTATATATTTCTTAACGGTCAAACACGTTGACTTGATGGGAAATTTGACCAGGTGGCAAAAATGAAATACACACCGACGGAATAGCGGCAAAAGCGAAAAAGGAGTGACAAAAACGATATTGCGCGAATTTTGAAAGGCATGAACAACAAACTTTTCCCTTTCAAATTATCATCTCATGGCCCCTGCCCCTGTTTGTTGGTTTGGTGCGACATTACATCACCCACCTGCAAATGCGATGCACCATGGAGAAGAAAGAAGAGGTGGTTTAATCAGCTCTCAGATACCACCAACAAGAAGAGCAATGACATCGACATGGATGGTTAGCTCAGACCAGAAATGAATGAATTCCCCTTCATTGCTGAATAACAATAATGCATACATTCATTCTTTAGTTTCTTATCAGCCATCCTCGTATATGCATCCACTGGGGCAACCAGAAGCAAACAATTTTCTGCCAGATACATGCAAAAGACAACATATCTATCCATGGACCATGGTAGCATCTTCTGTGCTGTGCATGGGTGGGTTTTCCTTCCATCCATGCTCATCCAGATACTACTCACATAACCGACGGTTAGGCATGGCATGTCCACCACAAACAATGGCATGTCCTCTGTAGCTTTCTCATCCACATGCATGATGGGAATTTCAAGTTTTAAGGTCATTAAAACGTACGGGCACCCTCAAGACATCAGCAATACGATCCATCAACATTTCGAAAATGGAATTGACGGTCCGCAAGGCCAATAGCCTTTTAAACTGGACTGACTATAGTGTGCCACTATGCTCATGCATGGTGATATTATAAGAGTTTACACATAAATGGCTATGAATTTGGAAACTAACATTGGTATTAAGGAACAAACTATCTTGAAAGAGAATTCCCTTGTGCCCATGAATATGGTGAACTAAGAACAGTTAAAGTTAGCAAAGCCCTAAATAGCGTAAATGTTTACGTTTCACGTTTTAGATAGAAAGAGGGTCAGAAACTCACAATCTAAAATGGTAGCTGTTGAAATTAGGATCTAACAAAAAATGAAAACACATTCAGACATCAACCATGCAGGGTCTTTAGTTGGATCCCTTTGTCGCTGATTCTAATTCTGTAAGGAAAGCAAGCAATTCTTCAGTAGTTAAAGAGCAATGCACTGAATCACTATGCTAGAGTCGGTCATATTAAGAGAAGAGTCCTTGCCTATTATTGTCAGTCCTCCCAAATTTTGAGAACTAAACATATCTGTACCATGAAAGAGCAAAGGAGTCATTTACTCATGGGAAGACAGTACCTAGTAGCTACAAGTTAGTATCTGAATCGGAATTGGCTTCATCGCACCATCCATAATATTATATAAGAATGAAATGTATAACTTGTAACTACATTAATTTGTCACAATCTCTATTGTTGCTGGCATAAAATGGGAAGTGCGAAACAGAAATAATTCGGTAGAAACACCCAATAACTTATATACCATAAAGCAAGCACATTTGTATAAAGATCAAATCAAAGGCGGGAATCTACCAAGAGAGATTACCTCCTCTCCCTGTTTGTCCGAGCAGTAATTTCAACATACAAAAATCTCACAACAAGCATAGCTAAGACAAGCATCTGCCAACTATAAGCTAAGGTACCTGATCTCACTAATCAGCGTTCACAGAAGCAGAGGCTTCAGCTGCCGAAGTCGAGGAGCACACGTTGTGCAAGATCTTGCTGTCAGAAGAGCAGTGTGACGTTTTAAACTTTTTGAACTTCCATACGGATGTAATCTTCATCGGCACCAAACCATCACCGGGGGCATTTGCATCTGCAAGACTCACTCGCTTGTCTGTGCCGTTCGGTTCTGGTTCATCATATCCTATAGAGCCTATAGAGGGTCCTGTTACTTTGGGCTCTTCTGTTTCTTTACTGTTGTGTTGGTTCAAAAGCAGTTCCTTTCTCTTGATCTTCACTTTGCGACCAGCGCTTATGTTTCCAATTCCAACTCCATTATCAGCAATGTCCCTACTCTTTGCGGCGTGCCTAGAAGGGTCTTCACCATCATCGAGACCCTCATGCTTGGAAAAAGGGAGAGCTCTCTCGCCAGATTTCCCAACAGGGCATCCGTTCATTAGCATGCCAACCTCAATTGGCGCGTGAATCGAAGAACCATTGCAAGCATCACCCCCACCCTCAGCAGGGCATCCATCTTTCCCAGCGCTGTCGGTGCTGCGGGACCTCTTTGGTCCAGTGTAAGAAATCCGCGGTGAGCTATTCATTGCACGGTGCAATTTCCGAGCGATCTCTTCGTCGGACTCCTTGCGCCTGCGAGGCTTGGGAGCATCCCCCATAGCTCCTTTCCCCTCCACCCGCCCATTGGGCTTATACAAGAGCTTGACCTCGACGTGCTTCTTCCTCGATTTCACCTTCAGCTGGAGGCCATTTCTAGCGGCGCCGGCCCCGGAAATGGAGTCGAGAAACTCCATAGCAGTCCGCGCAGCGGCCCTAGCCTTGGCAGCAACGGCCGCCTTCTCGGCGGCGGCGGCCCGGGCAGCCGCGGCAGCATCGGAAGCGGCGGAGGCGGCCGACCTCGCGGCCTGGATGATCTCTTCGGGCGAGGATGACGAGCTCGCGGAGCCCATCATCTCGCGGAGGCGGGCGGCGAGATCACCGGAAACGAGCGGGGACGGGAGCGGCTCAGCATCGCAGGCCGTGGCCGCCGTCCTGAATCCGGCGAGCAGCCGCTTGCGGGGCGGGAGGTGGGTGTTGAGATCCGACGGCTCCATTTCTAGATCACGAGCCCCGCAATTGGTCCAAGCACATAGATCATCGGATCGAGGCACGGGATTGTTGCATCGAATCAGCAACAGGATGAGCTAAATAATAAATCACTATATCTCGGACATGTCCTAGCAAGGAATAAAAATCGCTCCTTTAGCATCAGAAACATCGAGATTTGCATCGAATTGGATCGGGAGAGGCGCACGTACAGCTGAATTGGGGTAGGGATGGCCGGGGAGGTGAGAGACGCTACCTTGGGGGCGCGGATTGGATAGAGACGGTGAGGATTTGTGGCCGGCGTTGCCTTGCTCCGTGTGAGGAGGAGGAGGAGCCTGGGGACGGCAGCAGCAGGAGGATTCCAAAACCCAACCAAGAAGAGGAGACGAGATTAGATTCATTCTTTCTTTTTACCTCCCCGGGTGAAACGAAAGGAATCTTCTTCTTTACACTATACTACCTACATCTAATGGTTAAAATCTCGCTAAAATCTAACGAAATCTTGGATTTCGGATCACCTGACTTTCATGATCCGGATGAAATTCATTTGAAAAATTAAAGTGCTATAATACTTAAAAATTTTGAAAATTCCTCAAGATTGATCATCATCTGAAAATTTTATGGATGTTTTAATTAGGATCATCCACAAAAATTTTCTAAAATTCCTAACGCGGTTTGCACCATTTTTCATCCGATTAAAATTTGCCGGTCAGCCTTTTATCAGGACAGTACCACGGTTAGATTTTTTAAAAAATTCTTATGACTCGATCATCATCTTAAATTTTTATGGGCATATTAGTGATGTGTTGGGACCATTCAAAGAAATTGTAAAAAAATTTGACATTGTTTGAACCCGTTATCGTTTAGTTTTACCGAGATTTCGGTAATTTCAAATGAAATTTTGGAAATTCCGTCCTAAAAAAATTCCGGATTTGAATTTTGCTTTTTTTTAATTTGTCCGAAATAATGAAATTTAGCTAAAATTTCGGATTTCGGAAACACCACACAAACAAAATAATATCTTAGCTTTCGTTTTAACCGCCGTTACTTAAGTTTAGGGCTTGCTGGTATTTGAGAACGGCCAAGTTGCACACAACTGCCGTTACTTAAGTTTAGGGGTTGTTGCCGTATGTTAAAGAAGCTGGAAGTTGATCTTGTAGAGATGTCCTACTACCCAAGAAAGATGGATTGCAAATAAGTTGGTGAATTGATTGATCTGCTTCATTTTTCAGATGAAAAACTCACGCACAATGTCGCCAATCAATTCATCGAAAATCGCGCGCTCGATCTTCCTCCCCGCGACATAAACATCCTCGTACAGCAGCACCTCAGCCCATGCCGATCTCCTGACTTGGCATGCCACCATGCTGTCTACCGTCGTCTCCGTTTGCTCCGTTGGAGGGCTCCTCAGAGCCTGCACCTGCTGCCACACATCATCTACCAGCATCTTCCTCCCCCGCGGCATGCCGCTGCCGCCGACGACCCAGTGGTGCAGCGAGGAGCCGGTCCTCACACTCGCCACCAGATTCTGCAGTGCTTCCGTTGCCAGATCAAACAGCACCCGGTGATCCATTGCAACCTCTTCGCCTTCGCTGCTGCTGCGCAGGCCGATATCGCCGTCGTCACCGTTTGCCGCCGCCTTCTTGCCACGGCCGTAGTACGCCTCCTCCACCTCCTCGAAGACGTAGCCGCAGATCGGTCTAGCCACCCAGGCATCGCCCTTGTTGTCCAATGATCCGTCGTCATTGCACAGTCCGGCAGCGACGAGTACTTGTCTTATGTAGACCTTGTCACGGCTGCTCTCCGTGTCAGCCGTGGTGTCGGTCTCATACGACAATTCACTGATGGGTGCCTCAAATTCTGACCAACACCTTGGGCTCAAGACATGGCGGGAGCTGTGCCCTTGTTCAACCTCCAAGGGGGGCACCGGGCAAGGAGGCAGTTGGGTGAAACTACTAGCCTGTGGAGATGACTGTGTAGTGCCGATGTCCATCTCTCCCGGCGAAGGCTTCTCGGACCAGTGCATCTTCATCCCCAACAGCCTCCCTCCCAAGCTGAAGCTGTGCCTCAGCCTTGACACTGCCCCTCTGAAGCTGAAATTACTGCTCTTGCTTGCTTCAGATGCTGTACCGGGAGTTCCATGCTTCCTGCCGCCCGCATTGGCCTCCAGAAACAGCCTAGCATGCGAGATTCCTGACGCCGGCGCGGAGAATGACCGGGCCAGTTCCCGAGGCGACACGACGCCTGCGTCAACTGACACCGCATCATCAGCCGTCCTGACCCTCCCTCTACTTGTTATCGGAGACGAGCCCTCCTTCCACTCTTCGACGGCTCTCTCTTCTGACACAGTTTCGGTTGTTGAGATACTGACACTGTGTGCCGCCATGTTCCTCGTGTCGACCATGGCGTTCCGCTTGCGGCCGCTTCTGAATGCCTCCGAGCGGGACAGCCTTTTGCCAAGGTCCTTGGTCACCGTCTCTCTGATCTGCTTCGCGATGTCTCGAGCGATTTGCCTTGGGTCAGTTCTTCCCCGATCATGAGGTGCCCTCCTCGGCTCACTTCTAGCCTTCACCTCCAGCTCTCTCCGAAGCCTCTCCTTCACCTCTCCAAGAAATACCTCCGCGCTGTCGTCCCTCTTCGCCTTGGGTTCTCCATCATCGACACCTAACTCGGAACTGGGCTTGAGGATCACTATCCGTGTCACTTGACGCGACTTTCCAGGCACGCTACTGCGGTCATGCTCACCCTCCAAAGCTCGGCACTTTTCAGAGTCTGCACGGCGAGCCGCTCCTCCTAGTACCTTCATGACCGTCTCTTCGTAGCTTGGTTCGGCTGCAACCTTGGCTGTTTCAATCTCTGAAGAGATGCCTTGCTGTGCAACATTCTTGAGCGTAAACTTGCTTTCCATCATGCTGCTGTTGCTCCCATAGCCATATCTCGCCATCTTTTCCTTGCGCAGGTTCTCCCGTGCAAGTATCTGAATGTACCTGCCGTCCAAGCCGGGCTTACTTCTCCCTAACTCTGCAACTGTTCTTGCACTATCTAGTGCTTTGGAGGTTTGCCACGCCTGGAAATCCTCCTTGATCTTCTGAAGCAGCTCCTCCTGTGGATGAGGACGACGCGATCGGCGAGGTTTTCGCGGCCTCATTTTCCTAAGACAATGCCTGTAGCCTCCATTGCTGCTGTGGTATGAGAGTAGGCTGCGTGTTGCGCTGGGTGGTTCCAGGCTGCTGGTTTCTTGTGCTTGCACCACCATCACGGCATCCTTTGAGGGTATCAGAATTGTGTCGACGCCCATCAGACGGGCAACGACACTCGGCTGGCTGGGCATATGCTTGTGGATCAGCTTCTTCTTGGCAGCCGTGTTATGAGCAATGCTCCCTTCAGATGGCCTATGCCTCACCTGGCAGTAATAGTATCGTAAGAACTAATAAGAAGGGTAACACAGTGCCATGTAAATGGCTGAAAGGAAAGTACCGACAAATGAGCATACAGATGGTTGTAATTCCAGAAACAAACGTTCAAAATTGAACGTACCGTTACGGTGTCGTCAATGCTATTCCGAGGAGCTTCAAGCACTGATGACAACGATACCACTGAAACAACACCACGAACTAGACTCCATTATATATAAACCAACGAAAGCACCAAGTTTTAAGTGCATAGCTAGATTGGAGTACTAAAAACGCACCACCGCGGTCATGTATTCTGGTAATTGCTGGCTTCCACGGATTTCTAGGCTGTGTTATGCCAGAATGTAGTAAGATTTCCGCCATGGAGTTGCTGTTGTCTCCAGGATTCCTTTGGCTGAAAAGTCAAAAATATATGGCGATATCAGGTGCGGTGGCAGAAACGAGAAAAGAGGACATGAACCCCGCAACCATTGAAAACCACACGCGTTCTATGCAGAAATTCACCATAAAACAACGTACGTATATAACAAAGTAGAAGAACTGACGAATGACCAATTCAAACCTCTCTTCGAATGATTCAGCGCAGCACCCACTCTCGTGAAGATGAGATCTTTAAGTTGTGTTCAGATAAGCCTTAACTACTGTCAATGATCTTGTACTTACATGATCAAAAGGACAGTTCTCTTCACTACTGGTGCTCGGAAACTGAATGCTAATACTCAGAGATGGTGAAATATACACGGTGGAAAATAATCTCCTATTGATTGCAGGAAAATTACAACCTACGAGAAATCAAATCCAAGCCATGAAACAGTAGGACTGTAGGAGGGAGGGATAACAAACACATGCAAGTTTAATTCCTGGGCAGTTCGGATAGAAGAAAGGAAAGGAAATAAGAAGAAAAAACAAGCAGGACACCGAAGAAAGGGATCTATTCATCAAACCTTCTTCGGGTACACAAGAAGCTAGAAGCTAGAACCCCATTGCCTGCCTGCTCAGAGTCGAGTCTCTCGCTGGTATCATACGTACCGTGATGAGAAGAATTGCAAGTTGGACACCGAAGCAAGGTACTGCTGTGTGTATGTGCTGCCTGGGAGAGGCCGGCTAAGAGGAAGAAGAGGAGAAGTACTCCCATGCACGAAGTGATTAAAAAAAAAAGAAAAAGAGTAGTATTAGAAAGCAATCGAGCCAGCAGCTAGCTAGCTAGCGTTGAGCAATAAAAAAGAAGATAAGCCATCAAGTCGCCTTTTGTAACAAAGTAGTAGCTTCCCTCTATTTAATTATGCCTCTCTCTTTTCCCTCCTAAAAGGGTCGATCGACGTGCTGCATTGTAGTGTAGTGTAGGGTCCCCCTCGATTCTCAGCTCATCTTGGATCAGAAACTTAATGATCATGACGATGCATTACATTTTTTCTTTCTTTCTGGGCTTCAGTTTGGTTTAGTAGTACTAGGCTAAGAGAAAATTGAGCAAAATTATGGAAGGTAACCACGTACGGAGCTTTTCTACCTAAGACAAAGGCGGCCAATTAAGAGCATCTCCAACAGTTCCCAATATCCACTCCCTAAACCTAATTTTGGATTTGATGGAAAAATTTAGTGCTCCAACAGTTCCCTATTTGATCTCCCCATATTTTCGCATGCACAAACCAAGGACCTGGCGACCTCAAATCTACGCGCTGCCGCTGGCTCCCAATCACCCAAATCGTGCCCCTCCCGCGGCAATTCGCGTGCACTCCTTTCTTCGCGCCATCCGACCGCCGCCGCATCCTCTCCTCCCGCCGCCGCCTCGTACTCTCCTCCCGACGCCCCCCGGTCTTCCTCCCCAGCGGCCAGCAGCGCCTCCGGCTCCTCCCTTTCTTCCCCGGCCGTGAGCCGCCTCCTGCCGGCCGCAGCAGCTCCAGCAGGCCGACGCGCCCGCCTCCAGCCCGGCCGCCACCTCCCTTTCGTCCCCGGCCGTGAGCCACCTCCTGCCGGCCGCAGCAGCTCCAGCAGCCCGACGCGCCCGCCTCCAGCCCGGCCGCCACCTCCTCTGGCCGCCGCCCCCGGCCACCCCTCTCTGGTAACCCTAATTCTTACTCCTCCTCTGGATGCAGATTTCCCCCATCTTATTTGTGATTATTGATTTCATCACCCTGCTCATGATCTGAGGTTGATGGATTTGGTGATGAGTAAATTGATACTGAAGTCATATTGCTTTGATCTGTGATGTGTCTGAATGTTTTGACCGAAGATTTCTTCTTGATTGTATTATGAACACATTTAGATGTTCTACCCATTTGTGACAACTCGGCAAGACTAATACAAGATCTTTGCAAGTATGTTGCTACAGTTTATACTTGGTCGCTATTGCAACCCTGATTAGTGAGATGTTAATTGTATGCACATTTTTGTCATGTCTAATTCTACCTGTGCTTCTATGTGGGTTACTGTGCTTTGAACATTATCAAGCTAGCTTGGAGCACTAGGTATAACAAAAAGTAAAGCTGAAGCAAATTTACCCATCTGCAACTAACTCATCAAACTAATACTGTAACATACAGTATTTCTTGAAGAAATGCTGGTACTCATAGCAGCCCTCAAGTTTATAGCCTACCTCAGACAATGCAACCACTGCTTTCGTATATGTCAAACTCCAGGTCTGAAGTGCATGCCGAATGTTCAGATATGTTCAGATGTTTGCCATGGAGGGTGAAAGCAAAAAACAAAATCATGTGATTGATTTTTTATTGGAGTGTTGTATGTATGCTCGTATTGAGCTGTGCTAGTTGATATTTCCTTTTGAATGCTTGTTCCCTGAATAGCATGTGATTGATGTGATGATTTGTGCAGCGTGCACATAAAGACCAACAAGTGAAAGCTTGATCTATTCGGTGCCAATCAAACCTCAACAACCAAATGTTCAGATATTTTAGTAGCCCTCAAGTTTTTAGCCTACCTCAGACAATGCAACCACTGCTTTCATATATGTCAAACTCCAGGTCTGAAGTGCATGCCGAATGTTCAGATATTTTCATACACATCAGCCCTTAATAACTTGTATAACCTAAACTCCGACAAATGTTAATGAACAGTACAAAATTGATAGCTGAAGAACAAAATTGTAATGTTTGCCATGGAGGGTGAAAGCAAAAAACAAAATCCTAAAGTTTGCAGTTGGCGCGCCTAAGCATACTAGTAGCATTATCACAAAGTCAAGTCAAAATTAATTATGTTTGAATGTCCTGTGATACAGTTGTTTGCCTAGCAATAGTGCGATTCATGTTTTCTTTATGCCATCTGGGCATGATGTGATCTCAAAATGGATACTTTATTTTTGTGCAAATGAAGAAAAGAAGTAGAAAACAACTTGAGGCTTGTCTTCAACCACTTGTAGCTTCGTATGCACAGAATCAGTCCTGAAGAGAACCAGAACAATGCACAAAGAAGTCACAAAATATGCTTGTAGCTTTGTATCCATGTACGAATCAGGACTTCTAGCTATGTATACATGCACAAAGAAATCACAAAAAACGAACCAGAACAAAGCACTTCTAGCCAACGCTTCATTGGCTGTTGGGTTTTGTATACATGTACGAAGCAACCAAAGTACTACTCGGACACGGCTCTGTGAACTCCACTCGGAAACATCGCGCAACAACAGAAAAATCAAAACCGGTACCACAGGACCAAGACAAAGAATTTTGGGGAAAAAAATAGAGAACTGTTGGAGTATATCAGTTTTTTCAGACCCAAAAATTATTGGAAAGCTCCCAATCTAAGATTATTGGGAATCAAATTATTGGGAACTGTTGAAGATGCTCTAAGGAGGAAAAGGAAATCTTTAGGGCGCTGAGATTACTCGCTGTGTCGACAAATATTTTGAATGGACTCCTTTAGAAATGAAAGGCTCCTATATAAATTTAGTGAGGTGTTTTCTGTTATACCCTTATTTATTATCTATCAAGCATATACATTTATTTATTATCACACATGTAAAGTATTTTTTTTCTTCTCTTTTTAAGATAACTAGCAAATTTACCCGCGCATGGAATCCAATTTCTAATTTTTTAGCTATTTGTGTAATGTAAATGATACAAACTCTTTCTTTTAATCTAGACCGTTATAATCTGAACCCACCACAATCAATGGCGTAGATCTTTCTTTATTCTTCCGATTAATATAGTAATTTCTAGCCTTGAGAGCGAACGTGGTTGCTTCTTTTGCCTCTACTTTAATATTATAATAGATTATGAGGGGTTTCTGAGTTATTTTTTCTATATCTTTCTCAATTTCGATGTCATTTCAATCCTTGTGCAAAGTAAAAAAAAAAAAACGACATAACTATTTCTGAACGGAGCAGTAGAGTGGAAACAGCTAGGTAGGTGAGGAATGAATGGCTGGTTGCATGGTAACAAGCAGCAAGCCGGTTGGTTGATTCCTCTGTAGTGTTAGTGTAGCTGCTGCTACTCGCAGGTTTCCCCCAAAGAAGAACACATTACACATGCAAAAAGGAGAAGGAGGAGGAGAAATACTAGCATTGCTTAAATTCCCTGCACATAAAACAAAACAGGACCTAATCAGCCAGCAGTCCCGGTGAGCAAAAGCAGCCCCCGGCGAGGATCGAACTCGCGACCTTTCGCTTACGAAGCGAACGCACTACCACTATGCTACGGAGGCAACCTGCCCGTCGATGCTCATTTACTTGTATGTTTTTTGGTAACCACCCAAGCAAAGGGAATATATATACACCTATGCAAACGAGAGATTTGATTATTTGCCATAAAATTAATATGTAATTGATAATTTGTCTTATCATATCTTTTTTACATGTGATTTTTGGACCTAAACATCAGTCAGATATAGTGTGGCAAACTATTAAATGCACATCAACTGTGCGTCAAATAATCAATTATTCCTATATATACACACACAATGAAGTATAAGGGTTAGCACTAGAATTGGAGCCGTGCACTGCAGTCTGCAGGGAATAAATTAGAAGTTGGATCATGGTGCACGGAAGGATATTATCGTCGTTCCAATATGAAAATATGGCTCCAGTTTAGTTATACATAGTATCAAAACCCAAGTCATTATCTTGGATGACGTAGCGTGTGAGCTTGGTCTGCGCTTAACAAGAAGCTATGCCTATATGCGTCTGCGTGTTTAGGGTAAGTATGTGTGTGTAAGCATGTATGTATATATGTATGTATGGATGTATGTATGTGTCTGTGCGATTTGCACTTTGTCAGACTCCTCTTCCTCTTCATCCTGAGGCTTCTTGGCAGTGCTCTACACAATATAAAAGAAGCTATGCCTAGTGCTTAACTTTAGTAATCTCTCCAGTCACAAAAAAGACACTTTCCGGTCGGGAAAAAAAATGTCTTTTTAGGGTAAGTGCAGACTAACTTTATAAACTTTAGGTATATATGTTTGCTTTTCAATTGTTATATCAACACATGAAAACCGTACCTGTAGATGTGTATCAAAAAGAACTTTTGTAATAATATAATTTGATTAGGTTTCATAAATATATTATAATAAAAAAAACGGTGATCAAAACTGTGTTTTAAAGATGGTGTGTCCATAGTCAAGACAACACACTTATAAAATTGAAAGGGTACAAGGGAAAGATTTGGCATAATCACAAAGAACAAGCTTCCAGTTTGAATTTTGAAATGGATGCATCCTGAACGACAATCTGAATGTACGCGTGCCGGTGGCCAGTGATGTAAATGTAGTACAATAACTAACGTCGGGACAAGAGGGAGGGGAGAGAGAGAGAGAGAAACACATAATTCACATTCATGGATGTTTAGAGACAAACAACCCCACTAGATTATGTATTCATTTGGAACATATGCCTCCCTCGCCCATCATCCCAGGCAGCACCATCATCTCAAGTTTATCTAACGCAGGGTTTGCAAATCGCTGAAAATCACGTGAAAATCGCAATTTTCGATTATATCGGAGGGGTAAGACTTTTAAAACCGACCGATAAATCAGTTAAATTCAAAAAAAATTGAGCCGTAAATATCACGATAATCGGTGAAAATCGCTTAAGGAATCGGCTTCGAGAAACAATCAATTGGCCGGTAAAATCGGGGGGGATCGGTAAAAAATAAGAGAAAATCGTTAAAAAAAACAGCTTCAAGAAACGTTCAACTGAATAGTAAAACTCAAAAAAAATCGATAAAAATCGGAAGAAAATAAAAAAAAAATTCTTCAAATTTTTGGATTTTAAAATCATGCGACATCTAACGATTTTCTACCAAATTTTAAGCGATTTTTTCCGATAATCTAAAAACGAACGATTTTCTTAAAAAAGAAAAGGTGAACCCTAATCGGCTCCTGCCACTAACCGGCTATCCTACCCTAGCTGCAAATCTAGCCTTGATAGACCAGAAAACCCCAACCTCACGGCAAATCCAAGGTCTAACCTTGATACTACCACTAGCTGGCTGCCGAGGTTAGATTCAGCTATCCCAGGCAAAGGCATAATAAACCTCCCATAACAAGAAGCTATGTAGGGCTCGAAAAAAGCTCCTTTGTGAGGCTCGTTGGCTCGGTTCAAAATTGCTTCAATTATACTTATTTTTTGATTAATCATTGAATGAGTTAATTTTGAATGAAATTGGTTTTTGCACTGGCTCGGCTCGTTGGCTCGACTCTAAAAATACTTTCAAATTGTAAATAAAATCATATTAAATCAAACTGTGTCAATTTCAAAAAAGCTCGAAAAAACAATGATTTGGCTTGATTTCCACCCCTAAAGCTATGCCTATGCGCCTGCGTGTTTGCATTCCATCACATATAACGATAGATTATGAGAAAGATGGCGGTGTGCCACACAACACAACTATGCATTACATATTTGCCGCCGAACAAAGGACAGAGTGACGCAGGCAAAACCAGACCAGGCATAACGATAACCACTGTATTTCCAAAAGAAATAAACAAAATATCCACATGAATGTCCAATTCCAATAGCATGCTAATCAAGTATTTCCAACCCCAATAGCATAACTAATCATCCCCCTAATAATAAACCAAACCCCCATCACTCGCTTCAAGCTTGTGATCCAACTAACAGCGTTAATCAAGATCAAGCAATAAGAACACACAACATGATTATCAGTAATCAAAGAACCAAGCAAGGCTAATACTCCAGTAGGCAAGCAAGTACCTAAGCATAACAAATAGCAACAATAATTTAATCTAACATACCCAAACTGATATTATCACAATGTTAGCCGATGACAATGGAAGGAGCAATCTAGGTACAAGCGGGCATTGACGGTGAAGAGAAACACATTCTGCACCGCAACACCAGCCGGTGGCGCCAACAACGAGCGCTATCCGTTATAGGACGAGAAAAGTAAAACATCACGATGTGAAGTGAAACTGAATAATTCTAGTACATTGGGATAGGCTCCTTATAACGGTCGCCGCCACAGGCCCTTGCATCGCTCATTGGAGCGTCGATGCAAGCTCACTCATCATCATCTTCATCCTACAATGGCAGCAGCTGTTTGTCAGACTCCACAGGGCAACTCTAAGTACTTGTATGATCTATAACTTAGGTTTCAAATCATTGTCAACTCGACTTAATCTGCCCATGAGTTTCATTCATGAAAGAGAAATCTTTCGATCTATATGCAGCTTTAAGGGTTCCTAGAACTTACAAAGTTGTTCAGTTCATAGGCACGATTAACAAGTTGCAAACTACATATATATATATATATACCTCTTCACTAGCCTCATCGTCATCCTCATCATTCACCTCCGATTTGGACTTGTCAGATTCCTCTTCATCTTCATCCTCTTCCTCCTTGGCAGGAGGCTTCTTGGCAGTGCTCTACACAATTCAGCGCATGCTTAGTACCGTAAAATTAGACACAGGAACAAGAGACAGGGTGAATTGTTGGGTCTGTGTTACTACCTCGCCCTTGTTGTAGGCAGCAATGGCCTTGTTGTACTCTGCCTTAAGCTTATTGGCCTTGGCTACATAGGGAGCCTTGTCCTATAATCCACAACCAAGCATCTATGCATATTAACAAATCGGCGAAGGCTTAGGTAAAGCTGCAAACAATAAGACACCGTCTCAGGAAAGCTTACCGCGTCGCTCAAGGATTTCCACCTGTCACCGGCTGCTTTTCCCACCTAGAAAGTTTCACCACAAACAAATCCACAAATCACGACACCATCTAGGCGGATTAACCACACGATTAGTCTAACTATTTGTTCAATAGTTGTGATTTTTAAAGAACTTACAGCAGCAACAGACTTATTCTTGGGGTTCTTCTCCTTGAACTCCTTGCGGAACTCCTCCCTAACCGAAACAGGATCAAACCAGCGCCCAAGAAAAATCCGCAGACAAGCACGGAAAATACTCTGAGGACAGACGGATCTCACATGAAAACGAAGAAGGCGCTGGGAGCCCTCTTGGGCTTGTTGGGGTCCTTCCCGGCCTTCCCCTTCCTGACCTTGGCGGGCTTATCCGCTCCCTTGCTCCTCACCGCCAACCTGCGAGAGAACATTAAGGTAAAATCGATCTTGCGCGAACCAAACAACAGATCTAACGCATCGACAGCGAGGAAAACCCGCAAAAGGTGGGAGATTCTTACTTGGTGTCGGCCTTGGCGGCGCCCTTGGATTTGGCCCCCTTCATGGCTGATTCCTGCGGAAAGAAACACGGGCGGAAGCGGTCAGATCCGCGCGAGGAGAAGCGAAAGCCGCGACGAATCGAGACGAATCGGGTGCCGGGGAGGAGGCGGCGGCTAACCTGGACCGGACGCGAGGAGGAGGAGGAGGAGGAGGAGGGGGGGGGGGGGGGGGGGGAAAGGGGGGGACAGACGGAGGACGGGAGGAGAGGTCTGACGAAGGTAAGAAGGGGATAAGAGGCGCGGCGCCGAGGGCATATCTGCGATCCCGCAAAATCTCCAAGGGCCCGCACCCAACTCCTAATTTGAATTGTCGTACCGACCGCGAACTTTTCTTACCTGCCTATCCCATGGCGTGTGGGGCCCAACACAATGTGGGACTGGCTTGCCATGCGAGGTTAGGGTCTGGGTGCAACAGGTGGAGGAGGTAATGGTAGTTACGGGAAAAGCGAGGGGGTCAGCGGCGCCAGGGGCTTGGGCGGGATTTTGGAAATTTTCGGCCGCGTTGGTTTTTTTGTGGGGGCCCATGCTGGCAGCCTCACGGATCGGGATATTTCTATGGGCGGGGCGCGCCACGTCACCGATCCGCGAGAGTTGCCGCGTTTGGTTGAGCGTCTTGTGCTTCCTCTCTGTGCTTTCTTCGCCACAACTCAAAAGATGAATTCGCGCTTCTGCGTGATTTCGAACCCTCGTGAATTTCAACTGTTGGTTGTAAAATCAACACACCAATAGTTCCTGCAGTGGCAAGTCGGGATAAAATTGGGTTCAAAGAATAAACATATTAAATAGCTTATATTGTATTTTCATCGGTTCGATGATTGCTACTATTACTTCATTCAAACTTTTGAAAATCTATGAACAAATGAACACCAATCAATCAAACAAATCGATTGTTGTCGGTATTCAACCCATTGACACAATCACAGTTGATAGAATATATATATATATATATTTATATTATATTAGAAGTGAAATTGAGAATATATTTATATTATAAGCGGGATTCACATTGTCTATTTGCTATTGTGGTCAGCCCAATAAATTGGTTATCCATTTGCCAACTCACGCTGCACCACCTTTCCTGTCTGCTCATGTGTTGTCGCAGCGGGTTGCTCATCGCTGCACACTTATTTCCTCGTCGCCACCTTGACATCCACTCGACGTTCTCATCGTGCCCTCGCAATCGCCGACTCTTTGCGACGTGCGTAAAGCGCCCCGACTCAGTAGGCTGCCATGTCCTTGCAAAGGAGAGGTATCAAGCCGCTGTCGCCCCTATGGTCTCTGCGTGCGTCTATGGATCAATCCAGCTTGCAGGTAGTAAGCAGAGTTACCCATTTGCCAGATTAGACATTCAACAAGCAGCGGTCCATCAAACCACATGCCCCAGGAAGTAAGTAGCTCACCATCCATTGAAACTTCTTCTTCATCCAGCCACATTTGAGCTTATGTGCATTTTGCGCTGCTACGCTTAAAATTGAGCATCGGTGCTAAAGAAGTTATTTAGGATCCAATAGCCGTAGTGTGGGTTGCAACCCAATGGAGCACCCGTGTTGGCTACGCCTCTAAATTCATGTGACTTGGCTATGCCCCTAAATTAATGTCACAGAATTGATGAAAAATACATTCTCGTTCAATCCTAAGTTTTGTAGCTCTTCGTCCCTCTCGTGTTTTCGTCTATTATATGCTCGTATCTAGACATGTTGATTACTATTCTTTTTATCTTTACTACTTAAAAAGGAGATAACAGTGGTGGTTCATCTATATCTCTTCTCCTCTTCCCTCGCATAAGAATTACGTGCTAATACATGGGTCTTTCTAAAAATCTCTTACAAAAACCAGAAAAATACAGTTCATGTAACATAGTTGATAAAAAATAGCCTTTTAGTACTCGCAAAGGTGTGCTACATGAATCATATGTGGGCATTCTAAAAAATATCTCATGTTTTCTTCTATTATATGTTCGTATCTAGACATGTTGATGACTGTTTTTTTTATCGTTACTACTTAAAAAATTGACAAAATTCGAATTGCTATGGTATTTTCGGAAAATTCGACGAAATTTAGCCGACGTTTCGTATTTGGGCCGGATTTAAGTGTTTTTTTTATCGGTGGTAATTATTTTGAACCGGATTTGGTGTGAGTTTTTTTTTTGGATCATTGAAATGACTTGTATGAGGCATACATGCAAAAAAAATGAAAAAAAAATAAGAAAAATTGTGGTGTTGTGGGTTCAGCTATAACTAACCGCAAAGACCAACTAAACCGACTGGACCTCATGTCATGAGATATTGGTAGCAAGTTTTATAGTTTGGGCTGCCCACTTCCAAAGAACAAAAGCATTTTTCCTCATTTCTTCACATGTTCAGCAGCTCACTCACTCACATTCTTCTCACTCCAGAAAGTCTTCTACCTCGGCGACGGCCAATCGCCGGCCAAATTCGGTCGTGTCTGGTGAACTTTGCTGCATATCTTGGTATCAAGGGATGAGATCTCATCCAGAGAAAGCGAAATCTCTGCTATAGTTGGCGAAATCTCGTCCTGAGAGCCTGCGGGAGGCTCCTGTTGGCAATTTACCACAAATTTCTCCACATTGCGGTGAGTTTTCCTCCTCTTATGGCATTACATCTGTTTGAGATTAGGAAATATACTATAGATTTCTCTACTGTTTGGTTGATGTGCTTTGTGTGAGAACTAACCTCGTTTTTCAGTGACCTCTGTTTGTTTCATGTCCTTCTGTAGCCAGGACTAGCATTTAGTGTTTGCTCTTAAGTTTTACCACTTTGTCAGCAGGTTCATGCTACTAATTGGATTGGTCCTTTGTTAGAGTTGCTTGGGCCAAAGTATTTTAGATATGCTGATGTTTGGTATGTGGTGATCACTTCTTAAATTACTCAAAGTTGGTGGTATTGCTAATTTGGCTGGTGGAATTCCCGCAGTATTGTGATATGCTTCTTGCAAATATACTTACTATTTTTTCTTCAACTGTTCCTTAATGGTCTCACAGGCTCATAACATATGTGGTGTTCGTAGCAAAGTAGCACATCAAAATATTTACTTGTATCGAATCAGCTACTAGGTCATGAATCCTAGTTGTGAATGAAATAGGGGATACTTTGTGGGTTCATTTGTTTTTGGAATTTATGGATTGTGGCACTATGTGTGTGTTTTCCTTGATAATGAAGGGATTAGGGAAGCATGACATATGAGCAATTGTTGGACTCATTTGTTACATTATTATATGTATTCCATTTGTTAGTAGAATTCCATTTGTAAATATTAGGAAGATGGCCATAATGATCTTCAAAGAAGAGACTTACATTAGAAACCAAGGTTTCACTTCAGGATCGTGGTCTAGGAGTGGTGTAGCGAGGGCCTCGCAACCAAACATAACGTAAGTGTTTAAGGAGAAACGACAAACAAATCTATATCAAAAAAACTTTTTTTAAAAAAAGTAAAGCCGCAGTATCAAACCGGTCGTTCGGACGGACAGCCTGCCCAACCGCCGGTTTAATTTTTATATATCAATATTATATTCAGCACTTGTCAGTTAATTGATAATCAATTACAGTATTAGGTTAAGTTGAGGGACGACGATCTGCTTGTAATGAAGGGGGAGGTGCGACCTGTTTTTAGGAATATCTTGCCGCCCGCTCCGGTGAGGTGAAGGCATGCCCTAGCATGCATAAAATGGTACCTTCGCGGATGTCAGGAAAGGAAGAAGGAGAAGGAGGTGGAGCGCCTGCGTAAGGAGGAAGCTTGCGATGATTGGCGATCGACTATCGTACTGAAAGTGCATCTAGGCCCCTAAATTGGTTTCGGTTGATTAATGACAAACGATTAAAAAGAACTAATGTCTTCAATGAGCTTGTGGACAGGTAAAAGATTGAATGAGAGATCTTCTACATGCGAAGGACACTCTCAAACGAATTCAAGCGAGTAAAACGGCTTTGTAATCCTTTTTCTCTGTGCTTTGTGTCGTAGGAATGCCGTACTATTAAGAGGGATGCATCGTAGATGATCTAGGGTAGTCTCTATGCTCAGATGAATGTTACTTTAAATCTTTTTGAGACCCTAAGTCATCGCGCATGCATCGGAATGTGTTTTTATCTAAGTTCAAGTCGGACATTCCGATATTACATCGGAAGTTCTGATGTGACCGGACGTTAGATGTGCATGCTTGCTTCATCCGATCGTAGAAGATGTATCGGAAGTTCCGATATTTACGATCGGAAGTTCCGATACGTTGTAAAGACTTCTAGGGTGCTCTCTGTAAAGATCGGAAGTTCAGATATATGTCATCGGAAGTTCCGATGTGTTCAAATCGAAAAAGAGGAGCTCTCTGGAATTATCGGACACTCCGATATATTGATCGGACATTCCGATAGTGGTATCGGAAGTTCGATGTATATATCGGACGATCCGATATGGACTTAGAGGCATTTTGCCAAGGGCTTTTTCCGGGAACATCGGAAGTTAGATGTTGACATCGGAAGTTCCGATGCATCTTGTGTAACGACTAAAGTGCGCTCGAGTTACGATTATTTGTACATATCGGACATTAGATGTTGATATCGGAAGTTAGATATGCATTGAGTGGGAGTATAACGGCTAGTTTTTGCAAGAAACTATAAATACCCCACCCCTCTCTCATTTGAGGGTTACACACTCTATTTGGCGTAACTCTAGTGCACCTTGAGCCCTCTCTAGTCTACCTTTGAGCCCTCCTCTTTGATCTTAGGGATCATCCAAGGAGTGAGGACTAGAAGTGAGATTTGGAGCTAGAGTGAAAAGCAAGTGTCTTCCATCTTGAGCATTAGAGTGTTCCTCCAAGATCAAGCAACGTGCATCTGTTACTCTTGGAGGTTGAAGGACTCCTAGACGGCTGGCGTCGATCACGAGCTCCCAAGGATTGTGGGTTGCCGTGAGAAGTTTGTAAAGGCCTGGCTCCGCCTCGAAAGGAAAGGAACCAAATAGTGGAACCAAGCCTCAAGTGTGACCGAGGTTTGGGAGGAAAGGGTTGGAAGAGACCCGGCTCTTTGGAGCCTCCTCAGCGGAGACGTAGGATTCCCTCAAGAATCCGAACTCCGGATCAATTCGTGTCTTCTTTTTCACTTTGCTTTAACTTGTCTCATTATCGTTTTGATCCAACCTTCTTATATTGTCTCTTAAGTTCATTACTTTCAGTTGGTAATTGTCCGGTCAAAAGTCGATCGGACATTCGAATCGTATCGGAAGTTCGATCCAACACCGAAGTTCCGATACTCTTTCCATTGCGACAAATTTAGTTTAAATTTTGAACTGCCTATTCACCCCCTCTAGGCAACTTTCTCATCTTTTCAATTGGTATCGAGCCGAACCTTCTCGAAGGCCTAACCGCTTGAAGGAACGTGATGGCCAACAGGATTGAAGGTTGTCGTGTCGGGGGAAGAAGGTAGTCCAAAGGCCGGACATGGAACTCCCACGAAGACCAAGGAAGGTGACACCTCAACGTCATCGCAGGGAGCTCAAATTCCTTTTAATTACGAAAAATTAATACTTCCTCTTCGCATTCCTATATCACTGTGCCCTCCGGGCGTGCACCATTTTTCGATGGCACGTACTACTCCGCTTGGAGGCACAAGATGAAAATGCATTTGATGTCACTCCATCCTAGTGTTTGGAAGATTGTTTGCACAGGTTTAGATATGCTTGGGAAGGCGATATGGAGCTCACGCCGGAACAAGAGCAAAACATCCACCGCAATGCTCAAGCCGCAAGCGTGTTGCTTGGAGCGTTGAGTCCCGAGGAATTCAACAAAGTGGATGGCTTGGAAGAAGCCAAAGAGATATGGGACACACTCCAAGTTGCACATGAGGGTACATCAAGTGTAAGGGAGTCAAAGATTGAATTGCTAGAAGGCAAGTTGGGGAGATTCGTTATGAATGATGATGAAACTCCGCAACAAATGTATGACCGCTTGATGATCCTCGTAAACAAGATAAGAGGACTTGGAAGCAAGGATATGACGGACCACGTCGTGGTAAAAAGAATGTTGAGAGCCTTTGCTCCAAGGAACTCGACTCTCGTAACTCTTATCACGAGGCGAAAGGATTTCAAAAGGCTCACTCCGAATGACGTGCTTGGAAGAATTCTTTCACATGAGCTCATGGAGGAAGAAGCAAAAGAAGTAAAGAACCTTGCCAAGCAAAGCTCGAGCTCAAGACCGAAGCAAATAGCTTTGAAGGCAAGCAAAAGGAAGAATCAAGCTCAAGCGATGACGACGAAGATGATAGCGAAGACGAAGAATACTTGGCCTTATTTGTGAGAAAATTTAAGAAGTTCCTTAAGTATGATGAGTCAAGCAAGTACAAGAAGAACTACAACGACAAATCAAGAAGAAGAAGAAATATGAAGAGGGCTTGCTATGAGTGCGGTGAAGTTGGACACTTCATCGCCGATTGTCCAAAGAAGAAGAGCAATCCAAATGAGCACAAGAAGAGTGAGCCATACAAGAAGAACAAGGCTCACAAGGAGAAGTACTCAGGCGAGCTCACATTGGAGAAGAATGGGATTCAAGCGACTCAGACTCGACACCGATGATGAAGGAGTCGCCACCCTCGCCATAGAAGCCACTCCATCGAGCAAAGTCGCTATTCGGGAATTGAGCGACAACGACTCAGACCATGACGCGCCTATTTGTCTTATGGCCAAAGGCGCAAGGTAATGGCTAAAACCAAACCCCAAGTAGCGATAGTGAATTGGAAAGCGATGATGATAATGATGATGCTCTATTTTGTGATTTGAGCAAATCGGCTATTGCTAAGATTCATAAGCTATTGAAAAGAATAGATAGCCAAGAGGAAACTCTCGAGAAGCAAGAAGAGTTGTTAATTTGTGAAAAGAAGAAAACTCTTGCTCTCGAGAAGATCCTCACTAAAGAAAAGGAGACTATTGAATTGTTGACCAAAAAGCTTGATTTGGCTAATAATTCAATTGAAATGCTAAGGAGTTCAAATGAGTCACTTCAAGAGAATGTCATAAGTCTGGAAAACAATCTCCAAGCTCTTGAAGTGCAAATTGAATCTCTTAACGATATTAACTCTCCAATTGTTGATTCACAATTAGCATCTATTCCTTCCACTATCAATGGTTGCTCTCGGTGCTACAATATCGATGTTAATGCTTGCACTACTAACTTCCAATTCATGCAAGTATTAAAAAGCGCTTGAGAGACTAAGTGCCTTGGTAAGATGCGGTTGCATGAAAACTTATCAATCCAAGGATGCCTTATATAAGACCATAAATGGTCGAGGAAACAAAAACAAAGAAGGGCTAGGATATGATAAGTATGAATGCAAAAGAAATGATCGTGTGGTGGTAAAAGGTAAGGAATGCATCCAGTTTGTCAAAGGAAATGACAAACAACCATTGACCACCACACATGTCATCAAGACCGGGCAAGAATCTAAGAAGCATCTTCAACATCACGCATCTCATTCTATTCACTTTGCCTCTTACATGTTGAAGAGAAATCACCGTGGTAAAGTGATTGCTCATTTTGTTGGTGCCCACAACTCTAGTGAAAAGAGTAAGAAGAAGGTGTGGGTACCAAAAGTTTTGATCACTAACATGCAATGACCCAAAAGGATTTGGGTACCTAAAAACAAAGTCTAATGTGATCTTGTAGGATTATACCTCCGGTGGATCAAGTTGGGTGCTTGATAGTGGTTGCACAAACCATATGACCGGAGAAAAGAAAATGTTTTCATCTTTTGATGAAAAAGGGTCACAATATGAAAATATTGTGTTTGGAGATAATGGTAAAGGTGAGGTAATGGGATTAGGTAAAATTGCTATTTCTAATGATCATTCCATTTCAAATGTTCTATTGGTCAAATCTTTAAATTACAATTTGTTATCCGTGTCGCAACTTTGTGAGATGGGTTATAATTGTCTTTTTACTAATGTGGATGTGACCATCTTTAGAAGAGACAATTCCTCAATTGCTTTTAAAGGATATTTGAAGGGTAAGCTCTATTTGGTTGATTTCAACTCAAATAGCGCTAAACTTCAAACATGCTTAATGGCAAAGTCTAGCATGGGTTGGTTATGGCATCGCCGGCTAGCCCATGTTGGCATGAGAAATCTCGACAAGCTTCTAAAAGGTGATCACATCATTGGACTAACGAATGTTGAGTTTGAGAAAAATAGGATTTGTAGCGCTTGTCAAGCCGGAAAGCAAGTTGGAGCGCGTCATCCCGCGAAGAACATCATGACGACGACAAAACCATTGGAGCTTCTACACATGGACCTCTTCGGACCCGTTGCTTATATAAGCATCGGAGGTAACAAGTATGGTTTAGTTATTGTTGATGACTTTTCACGCTTCACGTGGGTGTTCTTTTTGCAAGAGAAAAGTGAGACGCAAGGGATAATCAAGAAGTTTTCAAGAAGAGCCCAAAATGAATTCGAGTTGAAGATCAAGAAGATTCGAAGTGATAATGGAAGCGAATTCAAGAATACTCAAGTCGAAGAATTCCTTGATGAAGAAGGGATCAAGCATGAGTTTTCCGCTCCATACTCCCCTCAACAAAATGGAGTGGTAGAAAGGAAGAACCGGACTTTAATCGAGATGGCAAGGACAATGCTTGATGAGTACAAGATCTCCGACCATTTTTGGGCGGAAGCCGTCAACACCGCGTGTCATGCCATCAACCGTTTATATCTCCACAAGATATTAAAGAAAACGGCATACGAACTCCTCACCGAGCAAGTTGATTTAAATGTGCTAGGAAATGAGGAAGAACCGAGCATTGCAATCAAGAAGATGGCAATAGGAGAAGTGAGGCCGCAAGAAAAGGTACAACAGGACAATTCATCTACACAAGTCGAGCCTCCTACTTCAAGCCAAAGTCAAGACATTTCTCAAGGGAGTACAAGCAAACTCGCGGAGGATGTTCAAGATGAAGACCTTGAACCAATCCAACATGTCTCTCAAATGCCACATCCAAGGGTGCATCAAAGTATCCAAAGAGATCACCCCGTCGATAACATCCTCGGTGATATCCAAAAGGGGGTAACTACACGCTCTAGAGTATCTAATTTTTGCGAATTTTACTCTTTCGTGTCTACTTTGGAACCTTTGAAGGTTGAAGATGCACTAAGAGATCCGGATTGGATAATGGCTATGCATGAAGAGCTTAACAACTTTGTTAGAAATAAAGTATGGTCACTAGTGGAAAGGCCTAATCAAAACGTGATTGGAACCAAATGGGTCTTCCGCAACAAACAAGGCGAACGGAGTTGTCACAAGAAATAAAGCTCGGTTGGTAGCTCAAGGATTCACTCAAATTGAAGGTTTGGATTTTGGTGAGACTTATGCTCCTGTTGCTAGATTAGAATCAATTCGTATATTGGTTGCATTTGCTACTCACCATGATTTCAAGCTTTATCAAATGGACGTCAAGAGTGCTTTCTTAAACGGTCCAATCGCCGAATTAGTCTACGTTGAGCAACCACCGGGAATGGAGGACCACAAGAACCCCACTCATGTATACAAACTCCATAAGGTGCTCTACGGGCTTAAGCAAGCACCTAGAGCATGGTATGAATGCCTTAAGGATTTTCTTATTAAAAAGGGTTTCGAAATTGGTAAAGTCGATCCTACTCTCTTCACAAAATATGTTGATAATGATTTATTTGTATGCCAAATATATGTCGATGACATTATATTTGGGTCTACTAATAAAGACTTTTGTGAGGAATTTAGTAGGTTGATGACGAAGAGATTTGAGATGTCTATGATGGGTGAATTGAAATTCTTTCTCGGATTTCAAATCAAACAACTCAAGGAAGGTACATTTCTAAGCCAAACAAAGTACATCAAAGATATGCTTAAGAAGTTTGACATGGAGAACGCCAAGCCAATCCATACACCCATGACGACAAACGGACATCTCGGTCTAAATGAAGAAGGTAATCCCGTGGATCAAAAGGTATATCGATCCATGATAGGTTCATTACTTTATCTTTGTGCATCTAGGCCTGATATTATGCTTAGTGTGTGTATGTGTGCAATATTTCAAGCCGCTCCGAGAGAGTGCCACCTAGTAGCCGTGAAAAGAATTCTTAGATATTTAGTTCACACACCTAGTTTAGGGCTTTGGTATCCTAAAGGATCAAAATTCGATTTGATTGGTTATTCGGATGCTGATTATGCGGGTTGTAAAGTGGATAGAAAAAGCACTTGAGGACTTGTCAATTTCTAGGTAGATCACTAGTGTCTTGGTCCTCAAAGAAACAAAATTCAGTTGCTTTATCCACTTGAAGCGGAATACATTGCCGCGGGAAGTTGTTGTGCACAATTGTTATGGATGAGGCAAACCTTGAAGGATTTTGGTTTTTGTATGGAAAAGGTACCACTCTTATGTGACAATGAGAGTGCGATCAAAATAGCCAACAATCCCGTTCAACACTCTCGGACCAAGCACATAGATATCCGACACCACTTCCTTAGAGATCACTCTCT
Source organism: Rhipidocladum racemiflorum (assembly GCA_036346355.1). Classification (NCBI taxonomy): domain Eukaryota; kingdom Viridiplantae; phylum Streptophyta; class Magnoliopsida; order Poales; family Poaceae; genus Rhipidocladum; species Rhipidocladum racemiflorum. The sequence continues at coordinate 88,124,360 of CM070579.1, read as the reverse complement.
TAAGGGAGATATAGATATTACCTATGTGAGAACCGAAAAACAATTGGCCGATATATTTACCAAACCTTTAGATGAGAAGCGCTTTTGCGAACTTAGAAGTGAGCTAAACATCCTAGACTATCGGAATGTGTCTTGAAAGATTGCACTCATTGATTGCTGCTAACTAGCTAAATTTCGAAATAAAACGATTGAAAAAGTTATTGAGTGAATTTCAAAAGTGTTTTAGTTGGATCTTAAACTCGGATCAATTCACTTGTAATCATAGTTTTGATTGCTTGGATGCTTACTGATGACAAGTGGAATGATCCTCCTTAAGTTCACATGAATCGGAGTTTTTCAAACTTCTCTCAATTCCTGTTCCTTTCTCTGTTGGCTGGAAAACTCAACACATCGGAACATCCGATCTTCACATCGGAATATCCGATGTCTGGCAGTTTTTCCACATCGGAACTTCCGATGTCATATCGGAACGTCCGATGTGTCCTTCGCACTTAAAAAGCGTCCGTGCCCTTCACTTTCCTTTTGTCCTTTTCCTCGTGTCCTTTTAGCCTCTCCTTCCCGTTTTCATCTTTGTGCCGTTATCGGAGTTTCCGACCTCTCGGAACTTCCGATCTTCGCTTGGGAAGGATTCCATCTTGAAGAGGACCCTCATCTCCGCGCGATTTCTCCTCGTTCTTCGCAAGGTAAACCCTAGGGCTCAATCCTTTCCTTTTGGATCTAGGGCGTCTTTTCGAGAAATCGTTTCGGTGAAGTTGTTCATCTATTCCTTTGGTTCAACTCTGTCAAATTTCAATTCTCTGCATCGGTTGGTTTAGGAGAAATTTTGTGTTGGTTGAAATCCGTTGACATCGGACATTCCGATCGAAAACATCGGAACTTCCGACCTCACGTCGGAACTTCCGATATAAAATCGGAACTTCTGATGTAAACAGAATGAAAACCAAACCAAGTCTGTTTCTCTCATAAGCTTAATCGATTCTCTCTGTCCTTAGATCAATGGATCCCAGTCAAGGTGGCTCTCAGCCCCCACCAGACCCGAGTGTCTTAGGTGCCAAGAGGCCAAGGCAGACTCCAACGGGAACAAGAACCAAAAAGGCTGCGGGTAGAGGTAGAGGTAGAGGCAGTGGAGGCCCAGGGATTCAAATCAGGGATCCTCCGCCTGATCCTCCTGCTCAGACTGCAAATGTTCCTCGAGGAGCGCCCTTGCCTTCCAGGAAGGGCAAAGCTGTGGCAGGGGCTTCTCAATCTCAACCTATCCCAGACCCTGCAGTTCCAAGGTTAAGGCAAGCAGAAAGGAATCCTCGTCTAAAGAGGAAACCAGTGAGCTACAAAGGAAAAGCCGCCAAAGTGCGCGAAGCCAGAGAGCAGAACCCCAGGGCAGAAGCACAGTTCTCGACTGACTATCGTTTCTGGACCTTCTTTCAGCAGGATTTCTATGAGTCTATCATTACGGCGAGAAAGAATCCAGTCATTACGATGCAATGGGTTATTTGGGACTACATGGCTGCGGTGATGATGCCACTTTCACGAGAGGTCATTGCGGCTTGTGAGAAGCTGGGACTAAGAGAATAATGAGCTTTCGATGATTGGAATATTGAGATCATCGCTCAGTTCTACTCCACCCTATACATCTCCAAGGCCGAGTCTCCACCTTGCATTGGATGATGAAGGAGCTTGGTATGAGATTTCCTATGTGAACTTTGCTCATTTGTCTTGGTTTCACCGGTATTTGTCGCGACAAGGATCAAATTCACAATGAAGCCTCGCTCGGTGCCTCCAACCTGATTTTTCTTTATGATGAAGCTGCAGACTTTGAGGAAGGAAGCACAAAAGGCTTGAAGCCTTTCTTTGCCTGTCTCAACAGGCTTTTCAGGAAGACGCTAGCTCCCAAAGAAGGTGACGCCTCTCACATTACATCTTATACAAGAAATTTCTTTGAGTAGGATGCGAGATGGACAGCGTCCTTTTGATGTGTTTGATTTCATTTGGAATGAGATCCGTTTGACTGCTCAAGAGCCGAAGAGAAGCTGTGGCTATGCTCCTTTCATTATGCATATGATTGAGCACATCACTCATCAGCACTTTGAGTATGATGCTAAGCACGCTGGATTACAGATCAGGGCGATCAAGGCCCCAGCTCAGCCTGCTAGGCGTGCTTCGACTAGAGGTCTTTGCCTCCTCCTCCTCACTGCTCCTCTGCTGCGGCCGCGGTGGATCATCCTCTCCAATCCTCCGTGCTTTGAAGTCAATCTTTGTCCTGTGCAAGGGCAATGCAGCAACGCACAAGAAGAACACCAAGAGACTCAAGGACATTCAAAGGCATTTAAATCTAGAGTGTTCAGAGGATGAGAGCAGTGAAGAAGAAGTTGAGGATCCGTTTGCTCCAGCGACCGCAGCTTCAGATGAGTCTGAGGACGATGAGGAGTCCGGCTCTGATGCTGCTTTCGAGGAGTCGGACTAGTTTTCTCTCTCTCTCTCCTTGTTCTCCTTTCTGGTGCTTGATGCCAAAGGGGGAGAAGAGAAAGAAAGCTTACCTCGTTTTATCAGTTTTATCTTCCTTCGACTAGTTTCATTTCCAAACTTTGTTATCATGTGAACTTGGAACTTGTTACGCTTGATAGTATGCTTTACTTATGCTCCGATGGATGATTGTTACTATGGATGTTTTAATTTTAATGGTTATTCAAATATTAGCTTCCATAGTGCTTGTTTCATTATATACTCGATTTAGGGGAGCTCCTGCAATTTCCCTTCAAAATTGTGCTTTTGCGATATTTTCCTATCCATTGCACATCTTCAGGGGGAGCTCAACCAATACGAAATTCTCTTTATATCCATTTATCTGTAAGCTTTAATCGGATTGTCATCAATCACCAAAAAGGGGGAGATTGAAAGTGCATCTAGGCCCCTAAATTGGTTTCGGTTGATTAATGACAAACGATTAAAAAGGACTAATGTCTTCAATGAGCTTGTGGACAGGTAAAAGATTGAATGAGAGATCTTCTACATGCGAAGGACACTCTCAAACGAATTCAAGCGAGTAAAACGGCTTTGTAATCCTTTTTCTCTGTGCTTTGTGTCGTAGGAATGCCGTACTATTAAGAGGGATGCATCGTAGATGATCTAGGGTAGTCTCTATGCTCAGATGAATGTTACTTTAAATCTTTTTGAGACCCTAAGTCATCGCGCATGCATCAGAATGTGTTTTTATCTAAGTTCAAGTCGGACATTCCGATATTACATCGGAAGTTCCGATGTGACCGGACGTTCCGATGTGCATGCTTGCTTCAGTCCGATGCGTAGAAGATGTATCGGAAGTTCCGATACATTGTAAAGCCTTCTAGGGTGCTCTCTGTAAAGATCGGAAGTTCCGATATTTGTCATCGGAAGTTCCGATGTGTTCAAATCGAAAAAAGGGAGCTCTCTGGAATTATCGGACACTCCGATATATTCGATCGGACATTCCGATAGTGGTATCGGAAGTTCCGATGTATATATCGGACAGTCCGATATGGACTTAGAGGCATTTTGCCAAGGGCTTTTCTGGGAACATCGGAAGTTCCGATGTTGACATCGGAAGTTCCGATGCATCTTGTGTAACGACTAAAGTGCGCTCGAGTTACGATTATTTGTACATATCGGACATTAGATGTTGATATCGGAAGTTAGATATGCGGTGAGTGGGAGTATAACGGCTAGTTTTTGCAAGAAACTATAAATACCCCACCCCTCTCTCATTTGAGGGTTACACACTCTATTTGGCAGAACTCTAGTGCACCTTGAGCCCTCTCTAGTCTACCTTTGAGCCCTCCTCTTTGATCTTAGGGATCATCCAAGGAGTGAGGACTAGAAGTGAGATTTGGAGCTAGAGTGAAAAGCAAGTGTCTTCCATCTTGAGCATTAGAGTGTTCCTCCAAGATCAAGCAACGTGCATCTGTTACTCTTGGAGGTTGAAGGACTCCTAGACGGCTAGGCGTCGATCACGAGCTCCCAAGGATTGTGGGTTGCCGTGAGAAGTTTGTAAAGGCCGGCTCCGCCTCCGAAAGGAAAGGAACCAAATAGTGGAACCAAGCCTCAAGTGTGACCGAGGTTTGGGAGGAAAGGGTTGGAAGAGACCCGGCTCTTTGGAGCCTCCTCAACGGAGACGTAGGATTCCCTCAAGAATCCGAACTCCGGGATCAATTCTGTGTCTTCTTTTTCACTTTGCTTTAACTTGTCTCATTATCGTTTTGATCCAACCTTCTTATATTGTCTCTTAAGTTCATTACTTTCAGTTGGTAATTGTCCGGGTCAAAAGTCGATCGGACATTCCGAACTGGTATCGGAAGTTCCGATTACATCGGAAGTTCCGATCCAACACCGGAAGTTCCGATACTCTTTCCGCTGCGACAAATTTAGTTTAAATTTTGAACTGCCTATTCACCCCCCCTCTAGGCAACTTTCTCATCTTTTCACGTACAAAGATAGCCATAATGATCTTCAAAGAAGAGACTTACATTAGAAACCAATGTTTCACTTCAGGATCGTGGTCTAGAAGTGGTGTAGCGAGGGCCCCAGTTCAATCCACATGATGATTTTTTTTAGAACTATTTCATACATGTACACCCGGTATAGGCAGCCAAACACACCGTAAGTGTTTCAGGAGCAACGACAAACAAATCTATATAAAAAAAAACTTTTTTTTTAAAAAAAGTGAAGCTGCAGTATCAAACCGGTCGTTCGGACGGACAGCCTGCCCAACCGCCGGTTTAATTTTTATATATCAATATTATATTCAGTACTTGTCATTTAATTGATAATCAATTAGTACAGTATTAGGTTAAGTTGAGGGACGACGATCTGCTTGTGCTGCTGCCGTGGCGTTGGCGAGCTCCTTGTCGGCGTTGGTGATTCTCACGTCGAAGGAGTGCATCTCTTCCTGCTGCCGGGCTCTCACCTACAATATACGTATTCCACACCAACAGCAACATTATTAATTACCACTACTAATACTCCAACAACTTCTTTAACATACGTATTATATATATATTACTAGTCGATTACTAATATATATATATACTATACGGGTGGGATGCATGCATGCATGTGACTACTGGGTCCAAGAGAGCTAGCTAATAAACCTCAAGGACGAATTAACTAAGAGCTAGCTAGCTAGTATGAATATATACTAGCTCATCGTTAACCTGTTGGATAGACAAGGGAAATATACCTTGGCACTGTTTCCTCCTTGTTCTCCATTACCCTGCAGTTGAGACACAAAGTAAGAGCGCCTGAGTATCGAGCCAACAAGAAATTAAGCTTAGGTTGTTGAGGAAGGAAATTAAGATGCAACATAAGATTGATTGATTGATTGATTGATTGATTGATTGATTGATTGGATGCATGCCTGGGCTATGAGCGTGGGAACTCCATGATGGACCACGTACTGCACGTCCACGACGCCAATCTGCTTCTCAGGATCCTGTCAATTCAACATCCATCCATCTTTTTTGTTAATAAGTAATAATAATCATCGATCATCTTGGAGTGATGCGGCAAGCCAATTAAGCACGCACGCAGATCGACTTACGTCGACGCATCTCCAGAAGTTGAAGTCGAGACCCCATCCGTGAACCAGGTCATTCTGCAGATTAATTAATTCGTTCGTTTGTTTCAGACAAAATAGATCAGTAGTTATGCATCCAAGCCAAGCAAATGATGAACGAACGAACCTTGTCAAAAAGGAGGAGGCGAAGGAGAAGAAGGTTAAAGAAGAGAGGGAGGAGAGGAATTAATGATCCTGTGCTGTGACACCTAGCTAGCAAGCTCCTACCTGGATCATATGCCACACACATCTCCAAGCATCCCTGGAGAAGACGGGCGCCATCACCTCCACGAACCTGCGTGCGCGCGTACGTGTTCATTTGGAATTTGCGTTTTAATTAGGAGCAGGAGCATGCAGGAACCAGCGAATTGCATGCATAATCATACTAATATATAGCTAGGTTGAGAGATTAATATATACCTGCTCCTGTGCATCTCGCTGCGGTCTCTTCTTACGGTGACATCGTACTGATGCCTCCCTCTGGTTGCGTCCAGTCCGGGCTGCGATATCTCCAGGCCGTGCTTCTTCGCTGTGCTGATATACCTGCGCGCGGCGCATCCCAGATCTGAGATCAGCAATCCCCAGCCGGTAACCTCAGTAGTCAGGATATATAATTAAGCTACAACCTCCGACCGATACCTACTCCTGTGCGTCGAAATTCTCGACTCCGAGGTCCTCGTCCCACAGGAAGACGTACTCATACGGCGCCACGACGCTGGGATGCAGAAACCTCTTTGCAAACCACCTTCATCCAGGATCGATTGTGAATGTAAATGTGCATAAACAGATTAGATTGGTTGTAAATTGCTGCCCTGTCTGTGCTGAAGGCTGATTTCTCACCATTTGGTCTGCTTCCTGGCGCTGACATGCACAGCCTGCTTTGACCACTCGAACTCACCCCACTCGGTTGTGCGCCCGTCGTAGTGGAACAGCACCACGTCGAAGTTGTCAGAGAACTAAAGCGAATGCAAGGGGAATTGACATTCCCACAAGTTCGGTTCAGAGATATATACTGGTACCAAATTAGACGAGAAAGATTCAGAAACCCACGCCACCTGCCTCTTCTTCTTACCTTGTCAACAGTGGCATTGACACGGGCTTTCTCGGTATATCCTGCCGGTAGCGCCAGGAGGTACTTGCGGGTCGGCGAGTCCTGCTCATTGGAGATCAGAGTAACACAAACCAGGTGTCTAGTCTAACAGGGAATCCATATTGCTCAGAGTAAACACGTCAGGATCAGAGACCTCACTTGGGGCTCCCCACAGCCGGCGCAGGTGAAGATCAGACTCTGAAACTACAATGCCCGGCGGTAGCCTCTCTGCGCCTTTTGGATTTGCCGGTACCTGAATCTGAAGGAAAAAAGCAAGTATTGTTGACTGCTTCAGCCTTCGGCAAGGCAACACACCTAATCGATCAAGAAAGCGTTTCGGCATGCGATGAACTCATCCACAAGTTCAGAAATGCTGTACCCCTGAAGTGCCATTTGACTCCCCCACGGTTCTATTCCCGAATGGTGCCCAAAATTTGAGGAGTACATTGCTGCCACCGAAGCTGGAATTTCTACCACCACCACTGCAAGGGAACAATGCGCCACATTGAATCTGCATGCGACATACGTTTGCTCAGGTAAATAAAGTTCAGCTCAAATTAATTTGGAGCTCTTCGAATCTGACTGGCAAAGCAAATTACGCTCAGCTATTACCTTGGGTGTGATTTCCACAGGAAAAGAAATGCCGATGAAGAATCCGAATACCACCGCGGATAATACCGTCCGAACCGGAGCTGCTTGCATCCTCACTATTCTCTAAGAAGATCACTCCAGATGTTAGCATTGTCAGTCCAAAACCAAAAGAAGAACCAACGAACAGGAAAAAAAACAATTAATGGCGACAAAGTTATGTTTGAAACGAGCAACCGTAACAATATTTCAGGCACAACGACAGTGTACGCAGGGAAAACAGATACAACCCCAGGACTTACAAGATGTCCTGTACGTACGTAGGTGCAGGCAGAACAAATTAAGCCCTAAATCTATGAGTGTATGCCTTGTACCTCTTGGGTTTATACTAGCTACTCCGCTCGAATTCTTCAACTTTATCAGGCTAGAGTACGATCGGGATAACTTGAAATGGGGAAAGGATGTACTTACCTTAGACTTGCATTCAAAGCATGCATGCAGTTGACTCCCTAATTAAGCTGCACCTTCTTGTTTCCTAAGGTATACATGCATGCAAAGGAGATAAAAAAAGAGAAATTTTACAGTGGATTATACTTGTAGTATCAAATATGTAGTAGAAATCACATCTAACCGTTGATTTGTTAAGGGTGTTTCTACTACTCTACTACCATTTGTAGTATAAGTAAACTCTAGTTAATATGATCCATTGGATCGAAAAGAATGAACGATTCATATTCACCTCTCTTTAGTGTATCGTAAAAGAGCTCAAAAAAAAAAAAAAAACTAAGGCCGGCGTAGCTCTAAACAGAACATACATCGGTTGTTTTTATGAGATATATTAACTAAACCAAATGAGTTGGTTAAATTGGCAATTAATTATTCTTGAAAGTGTACAACTGTCCTAAAAGTCAAGATCACCAAGCGCTAAACCCCTATATACAAGTATAAATGAATTGCTCGATTTTTCTCGTCAGCTTACTCTTTCAGGTTAATTATTTTGGCAAAGCAGTGGCGGGACCAAGGGCCCGGCCAGCCTGGGCCTGTGCCCGGGCTCAGCCCATGTAAGTGTAACAAAGCCCATATGGCCATATACGAATAAAGCACGCCAGGGCAACCATAATTCCAAATTCTGAGAACTAGCGATGCAGTTGGGCTGTCCTTGAGAACCGGTTCTAATGCCAAGTTGCAGCCTCTTTTGTATTCAAACATCGTTTTAGTTTAAAACACTTTTGATTGTCAATTTCGCTTGTATCAATAATAAATGACTTGTGAATTTGTTGTCCTTCTTTAAGCGTGCTCAAGCTCTAGAAAATTTCTGGGTCCGCCACTGTGGCAGGGTCATATCTCAGACTCTCAGTTGCATGCACTTGTACCTCTGGCGTACCCCGGGAGACCATGCATATAGGTGAGGTGTTCTGTCCTGCTCTACCCCATTCCTAGCAAAATTCTTTGGCTGTATTCACACTGAAGTTGTTCTCGATCGACCTTGCTGATACACGAAGCAAGAGGGTGATGGATGCATGGCATTGTACAGCACAGGCCAGCTCCACGGTCAACACGCCCGCCAACCTATATGTGGCGCCGTACAGCACAGGCTCCAAGGTCAACACTCCCATCCAACCCTTAGCTTGTTCTCCTCGCGATTGTGTGCATTGCGAGCACAGATGAGATGGGGTGTCATAGTCATGTCATGCACACATGTGATCGATAGCTATGGCTAGCTAGGTCAATTGGATCATCGATCTTAAGCAGTAGCGTATGTATATACGAAATTAGTTAGTCAAACATGCACGACGGGATCGGCATGTGTATAGGCGTGCGCGCTACTTTGCGCTGGTTCAATTTAATTTTGATAAAGTACTAAATAGCATGAACAGCGTTCTTCATGATAGATATCATTTTTCGTTTAGCGAAACACAAAAAAATCTAAGAAAAACGGAGATTATCGTAATTTTAGAAAGCGGGGCCTTCAGGGACATGCTCCGAATGATTTGAAGGATGAGAAGAGGTGTTCTGACGTGGTTCTCAGGGGCATATGTATCTAGGGGCATATTTGCGGTGGCACCTCCAAAAATTTAAGAAATACTACAAGTTCATCTCTTCAATATGTGAAGAAATTCTCACATTAATTGAAGGAAAATAAGAAAGATCTACACCATTGATCGTGGAGGGTCCAAAATATAACAGTCTAGATAAAACGAATGAGTTTGTGTCATGTACAATACAGAAATAACTGGAATTCGGAATAAAAATAAAATAAAATTAGAAATTTGATTTCCATAGATCAAAGAAAGAGTCAATGTAAAGTACAAAAACAAAAAATCATAACAAAAATAAATTCATTCATCAATCGGAGCTGCGAATAAAAAGTTTGGTTAAAAGAAGGAAAAATACATATTCATGTACAAACTAGTAAGCACATTACTAGTTAGTTGGCCACTGGTCTGATTTTAATAGTAATGTGTTTCAGTAGTAAATTGATGTTCATACAGTAGCAAGTTGATGTTCGTTTGGTAATAAAATTTGATTTATATGAAATTTACTAGCCACTGATCGAGCCCTACACATGAGTTATTTCTAATATAGTAAAAAAAATATAAGTTGTAGTAGTAATAATGTATGACAAAGGCAGTTAATTAGTAATGCGTGTATAAGTGTACATTTTGCGGTATAAATTTGTGAAAAATGTATATATAAATTCTGAAAATTCTTAAAAAGTTATCATACGTAGGGAATATGAGATTCTACATCCCTATAAAATTTAAATACCAAACTCAGTTGTATTTGAAAGATATAAACATGACAAATTCACTATTCATCACTGATTAGCGATTATCAATTTCATATATTTCAAATCGAATTGATTTTAATCTTCAAATTTTACAAGGATATAGAATCTTGCCTCTCCAACTTATGATTTTTTTTGACAATTTTTAAAAACTTATACATGTGGTTTTCATGAAAAAGAATTTAATTTTGTTTGTCGGCTCATTAGTAAAATGATTGAAAAATTATCAAAAAATTATTGTAAGTGGGGAGGTAAGATTCCACATCCCGTAAAATTTGAAGACCAAAATCATATGATTTGAAAGATATGAAATTAACAAGCGCTAATCAGTGACGAATAGTAAACTTATTCTTTTCATATCTTTCAAATGAGGCTGAGTTTTGTATTCAAATTTTATAGGGCTGTATAAGCTTACATCATCTACGTATGGTAATTTTTTTAAGAATTTTTTTAGCTCTTTTGCATATAGTCCTTACGGACTTTTAATGCCAAATAACTGATCTGTGAAGGATTTTCCAATTATATTGGGCATGATAGTAAATTGATGTTCATACAGTAGAAAAGTGAAGGCTAAAAGAAGAAAAAACATATTCGTGTGCATGTAGATGGTATGCATGTTTTTACTATTGTAGTACCACTCTAAACACTGCGGTAGCTCCGGCCTCGAAAACTCCAGAAAAACACCCTCTTCTGGATTTTAACTACCGCTTTGAAGTAGTGGTAGTACCGGTCATGTGGCAGTACCGACGTCCATACGGCGGTACTGTCAGTCTTGCGGTACTGCCGACATTAACACTGCGGTAGTGCCGGCAAATTATTTTTCGTGTTTGCTGTGACGTGAGTTTGCACTTGTTTTCGCGTTTCGGTGATTCTGGGAAGCACTCCGCACGGCCCGTTCGATGACGAACGTCCGGCCGATCGAGATCTGTCGGCCCTCACGAGTTTTTCAGAACGTGACTGACGTTCGAATCGTCAGCGCCCTTCTCGCCTTGTTTCTTTTGGACCAACATGCATATGCGAGATGGATGTGTTCTTGCTCTTGCTTGCATCCTCCGATATGCTAGCTCTCCTGTACTTGTTACGGTCTCTGAGTAGCTAGCTCTCTTATTCATGTTGACTTAACTAGTATGAAGGCCTTCAAGTTTGTTAAGAGCAATTAATACTGTGTGCATGTTTGGATTTTCTCGTTGTCAGTAAGCTACTGGTGAAATTTTTTTGTGAATCGGAGCTGCTAATAAAAAGTTATGGTTAAAACAAAGAAAAAAAAAGTTCATATACGTATAAACAAGGAAACGCATTTACTAGTTGATTTGCTATGTAACTGATAGTCAACTGGGACAGTTCTGATGTGCTGAGTGCTGGGATACATGGATTAGTCGATCCGCATTAACTGGCTAGGAGTATAATAACCTATTCTACACGTAGTTGTGTGTGTGTATATAGGAAAATAGTTTCATACCCTTAGGAGTACGTACGCCACCTTCAATTTACCCCTTAAATGATATTGTTATACCTCTTTATCTTTTCAAGTATACTCTAATACTGATTATAAGATACTCCAAAGTGAGTTCCATAAAAATATCATCAAAGTTCACTCTTTATAGCACAATTTGTTTATATAATCCTTTTACATATGGAGAAATGTATATAGCAAAAAATATAGGGCTTTGATTAAATTTTTTTAACCATGTCGCATTGTAGTATCTTAGAATTGTTATTGGAGTATACCGAAAGTAATAAAAGAGCATAACATATGTTTAGGTGGTATATTAGATGTGGGGGTATGTACTCCTGAGAGTACGAAAACACACACACACACACACACACACACACACACACACACACACACACACACACACACACACACATATATATATATATATATAGGCCGCCGCCGAAATAGGGCGCAATGGAGCCTAGACTCTATGATTTCAAATGAGCGAATTCAAGTCAAATTCGGGTATATTTTTTCTTAAAAAAAATACCCATCAATGACAATTCAAATGAAACACATACCTTTTAAAAAATATACTCGTATTCAAAGATTTTGAACAAATTTAGATTGCATGCTTTGTTGATTTATATATATAATCAGCACATACATACAATCTATCACTAAGAAAAGGAACTCTTGTTTGAATTTCAGTTCAAACTTGTTTGAACTAGTTAAAGTCAATACCTTAAAAGTTAAAAAAAAATCGCATGCAATATATAGCGAAAATATCCATTTATATATATATGTGTGTGTGTGTTGCATTTTCTCTATGTATTTGCATTCAATTTTTTTTGAAATTTTTAGGATGTTGAGTTTAACCACTTTACTTACTAGTTCAAACAAGTTTGAACTGAAATTCAAACTAGAGTTTTCTTTTCTTAGTGATAGATTGTACGTATGTGCTGATTATATATATAAATAAGAAAAATATGTGATCTAAATTCGTTTAAATCTTTGAATTCGAGTATGTACATAAGAACAGACGAAAAAAAGTTGATATGACCAACTAAGTCAGCTGCAGCTATCCGATCAGTTGATCCAATTTATTTAATCAGATTAATCTTGCTTGCACAATCGAAATCGATCTACCGCTTTCCATCGATCCAATCTCCTTTTTGACTGGCTAGGCAGCTACGTGCTGCCTTTGATTCTGCCCAAATCTTCAAACTGATCGATCTCAATCTTAAATTAAATTAAAGCTAGCTAAGATAAAATTAGGTTAGGCACAACAACCAGCTGCCAATTAAGCTAAGCATCCATCCATCGATCGGCTTATGCATGCATGCATTCATGCTCCTTAACTATATAACCCCATCAAGTCAACCTATATATCCGTATGACTGTTATCCTCATCCTATGCTCAGGTACCCCAGTTAACATGGTTAAAATAATTACCATGCATATGCATGTTAATTCCCAGCTCACTGGGGAAAAATTTAAGTTGACAAATACTGTATCGATCAGTACGTAGCAGTAGCATCCTGATAATAAGCAAAACAGATCGATGGAGTCTTGGCCAAAATAAATGAGCAGGGAGGATAAAAGAGAGAGAGAGAGAGAGAGAGAGAGAGAGAGAGAGAGAGAGATGCATATTTAGTAATTCGCATTCATTAAACCTGCAGGAGGCTACTAGACTGATCTTCAGCTGAGATTCTTCATTCTCATGCGTGAGTGGACTTGATGAATTTGGGGACAACAAAATGAAGTAATTGTTCTCTGTCGGATTTTCACATGGCAAGAGGGAGGAAAAAGCTCTCGTGCATGCATCAGGGCGGGAGTAGACAGCGTTATACTATTGCCTGCCATGAAAGGTACTACTACTAGCTGGTGCGTGCTACCAAGTACCAAGACGACTACTGGTCGTCCTACCCATCCACGGTTGCAGTCATGGAGCCCGGGAAAAACCGGCAACTACCTTCAGAGACGACGAATCGAACAGAGAGAGAGAGAGAGAGAGAGAGAGAGAGAGAGAGAGCTTAGGTTGGTCGTCGTCGGTGTAGAGTAGAATACTCCACCAGTCTAGCGCGGATTCATCAAGTGAGAAAAGGAAAATACACCATCTGAAACGGCGATCATGACACGGATGGTTGCAGCGTCGTATCTTCCGTAGACATTCAGGCAGCCAGTTGGGTGGGTCAACTTAGATTTACAGTTAAACTGCAGGGTGCAAACGGTGGGGGAGCCAAGCCTGCAGTTGACGCCGTTGACTCTGAAGAGGCCACACCACCCGGCAGAGCAAGATAGGGCTGCCTGCCTCTACCGGTACCGGCCATCTATTGAAGTGACAGTCCCCGGCCTCCTCTGAATCCCGTAGCTGACAGCCGGGGTCACAAGAGAACATGTCAGAGGCACTGAACACTAACAGCGACGCAAGTAGAAGTAGAGACATAATATAACACAAGCGTGGACGGTGGACCTGCCTGCCTAATCAACCGGGGCAGTGGAGAAGAAATTGGCAGAAATGTACATTTCTTTTTTTCTTTTTCTTTTTGTTCTCTCTGAAGAAGAAGGAGGAGACGAGGATAGGTTTTAAGTGACTCACTCGGTTGGTTCGTTTCCGAGTAGTGCTTGCTAATAACTTCCTCCTGCCTTCCTTTGCGCTTCCCTCCCCCTTCCTTCCGTCTCCTCAACTCCGCTCTTGAGCGGTTGTAAAACTTGAGTCTCCTCTGCGCCTACATACACAAATTAATACACATACAGAGACGGGAGGAGAGGTGGCCGGTTGTCTGTTTGCCCATATGGGGAACTGCGCGAGTGCCATAGATGCCCTCATCAACCGGGGCAACAAGGAGGCGACAACCCCTGGCACTGGTAATCTGTCAAACAGCCGATCGCTCACCGTTTCCTTCCCTACGTGGTGCTAGAATTTTGTACTAACAAGTTTCAATCTTAATTCGGGTCTTTTGCTTGCATGCGGATGATTATTATTTAAGAAATTCATTCCATCAACTGATGATGATTTTGATTGCATGGGGAACTTTTCTTTTCCCCACTTGGTTCCCCGGACCCCTCTTTTAACTTCCGTTTCGATTCAAGAACGGTCGCCTCTTTTGCGCATTCCTCGAGTGCAACAAGCATCTTTAATCTCCGTTGCTTACTCCCTACATATGCTGTTAATTCGCGGGGATGAGAATTTGTTCGTTTTCGTTGCACACAGTGGGCGAAATCATCATCAGACCAAAATACCAATCTTTTCCTAATTAACCCCATCTTTCAACAAATTACTTGGTATATATGGCTTCATTGCACTGCCACGTTCTATCATATCACTAGAAACTCCAAGCTAGAACAACCTTTTCACCGTGCACTGACTGGATCATGGCTGCAAGTTTCAACCGTGAACGTACGCCACTATATGATCACGTTCATTTCCCAACCTTAAAATCTCACCGAGCTAGCCCTGTATATCACTCCAACATCAAATGCATCTGTAAATTACTAGATTAATATGCGTACGAAACTGCTATTTTCTATTCAATTAATTCAAGACCTCAAATCTTCTAATGCCTATGTAGGAATGTCTGCATCAAGGAGGACTAATAGCTCCGCCACCACTGGGAAGCTGTCAACGATTAGTACCAGCACATTCATGCCATCCACAGTTAGTGGTGTTAGCATCGATGATGCTTATCCGGAGGGCCACATTCTTGAGTCTCCAAACCTCAGGATCTTCACCTTTGCGGAATTGAAGAGTGCCACAAAGAATTTCAGGCCTGAGACAGTGCTTGGGGAGGGCGGATTCGGGAAGGTTTACAAGGGATGGGTTGATGAGAAAACCATGAACCCATCGAAGGGTTGCACCGGCATGGTGGTTGCTGTCAAGAAGCTCAACCCTGAGAGTGTGCAGGGAATGGAGCAATGGCAGGTGATTGTTATGTTGATAAATTGGTCATCTAGATCTCTCTCTCTCTCTCTCTCTCTTCTTGTTGTTGTTAATTTCAATCTAAATTGCATTGGTTAAATAAAAAGATGCTTTCAATTCTCAGGTAGATTTGAGTTTTGTTGCAATCAGGGAACTACGGAAGTGAGTGTTCACAAATAGGTTCAGTACTCGATTAGAAAATCATTGATAGTGCTGCCTTATAGTTTGGAGCTACTCAAGTTGTAATTGCCAGATTTGCATGCTCCTGGCAAAGTGGAGCTTGCTTGCCGTTGTATTACTTGCCATGACCTGTAAATCTTGCACTGGTTTTGCCTTCTCTATGTTTTGTTAACTCTTGTTTTTGTTCGATTTTATGGAAGAACCAGCCTGAAAAATCCCACATGGCTCCGGTTATTTCCCCCTACTTTATTTAGATTCAGGGTACTCCTCAAGTTGCTTGTTTTTAGTGCATACTCCAATACTATTCTCTGACTAGTTGTGCACTTAATACATATGGTCTTCTCGACAAGTACTATAGCAGAAAGGATTATGTATCTACGTTGCAGCTTCCTATCTTTTGCTGATGTTGCAAGTAGTACCAGTTTCTAAGATTTGATGTTATGCTGTCTCTTAGGAGGAATTATTTCTTTCCTATGCAGTCTGAAGTGAATTTTCTTGGGAGGATTTCACATCCCAACCTTGTCAAACTCTTAGGCTATTCCATGGATGACAATGAGCTTCTGCTCGTGTATGAGTTCATGGCAAAAGGGAGCTTGGAGAACCACCTCTTCCGAAGTGAGTCTTTTGGTAGATGGCCTTTTTCTAATGATAATATCTGAAACAGTTCTCTGTTTGTCAGTTTGTTTATCTCTTTATGCCAACTTCGTCTGCAGTAGCACACTTTGTAGATGTTGGTGCAATTGCAACGTCATTTTCATCACATATTATATATCTGGCACTATAGTCCATACTCCATAGTGCTATACAATTATGATACTATCACCTTTTGACAGCATCAGCATCAACGAAATTGTCTGGACCTAGACAAATTATGGTTGCTGCTGCCTTTCCATTGTTCATACCAAGTCAATTTGTCGTATAACATGAAAAGTAGGACTCCTCTTTGTTTTGCTTTACTTTATGCTGGGATATCAAGGGAATTTGTTACCAAACTCCCATTTACCCAAGTTTTGGTACTAATTCGTCCAAATCATTAGGAGGGGCAGTTTACGAGCCACTGCCTTGGAGCCTCAGGCTGAAGATTCTCATTGGTGCAGCTCGTGGCCTCGCCTTCCTCCATTCGTCCGAAAGACAAGTCATTTATAGGGACTTCAAGGCTTCCAACATATTGTTAGACTCAGTATGTATTATTTTGAGCACTATTAATAACAAATATCTTGTCTGAATAAACTCTAATCAGCCTGCAACCATGTCATGCCCAGCACTTCAATGCAAAGCTCTCAGATTTTGGATTGGCCAAGCATGGCCCAGATGGTGGAGAGTCTCATGTGACAACACGAGTCATGGGCACATATGGCTATGCAGCTCCGGAGTATGTTGCTACTGGTATGTTTATCGGTTAACCCCTTATGCTTGGACAGTCTGCACTCTGCACTTGCAGGCACATAACACACCATCTGTTGATAGCACTAAATACTGATTGAGTGTATGTTTCATGCAATGCTAGGCCACCTGTATGTGAAGAGTGATGTGTATGGCTTCGGTGTTGTGCTGCTTGAGATGCTCTCCGGCCTGAGGGCGCTGGACCCGAGTCGTCCCAGTGGGAAGCTGAACTTGGTGGACTGGGCAAAGCCGTTACTGGCTGATCGGAGGAAGCTGAGCCAGCTGATGGATGCTCGGCTTGAGGGGCAGTACCATTCCAGGGGAGCCTTCCACGCTGCTCAGCTCACTCTCAAGTGCCTGTCCGGTGAACCCAAGAGCCGTCCATCCATGAAGGAAGTTGTTGAGGCACTCGAGCAGATCGAGTCGATGAAGAACAAGTCGAGGGAGCCTAGAAGCGGCTCCTCGCTGGTGCGTGGCCAGGGACACTCACCAAGGAGTGACAGCGCTAGGACGAGCTCCAGGGGCAGATGATCACGAGGATAGGATGAATTGATATTGATGTGGAGGATGTAAAGTTAGACCGCAATTTTTCTTGTCATGACGAAGTTTGAGCCGATCATGATGATCAATGTAACAGTATAGCAATACACGAAGACTTAGTTGTTGTCATACTCATATGCGTAAATTCAATGATTTTTCCTCCCAAGTACCATGGATTGGATTGCATCAGATTGTACTAACAATAAAATTCAGTCATTGTCAGTTATGCCCCTTTTTTTGGTTAGTCATGGTTTTGTAGAACTGCTGAAGTTCTATGTTCAGCTCTGAAGAAAGCAAGCATTTGAATCATTACCACAAAGGTTTTACAAATCTTGCTTCATAAACATTTCTGGTTGTTTTTTTTTTTTTTTTTTGCTGTGGTCAAGATTTCTGGTTGCTGAAAATCATGAGACAGAAAGTGATGGTGGATTTTTACTTGCTGCACTGTACAGATTACTCCAGGATGAAGCTGAACTAATCTAAAGTACCCCAAATCAATGCGGGATCTCTTTTGTACTTTACTTTTTATTTCTAGTGCGAAGCCCACTAACAAAGCAATAACTTGTAGTGGGAATGGGGGATTTAGAAATGGTTTCAAGGCACTTACGTATCAAATGGGTCTTTTGTGCAGTAGGGTTTAGGCCTCCAATTCTGCACGCCCCACTGGGAAAAAGGCTGGTGATAAAGGTTGCAACTTGGTTGGGGCCGAGCCTACCTCATCACCACAAAAGAGGTATACAAATACAAGTCGATTTCTACACGTGTGCTACACTGGGAATTGGTTGGGTTCAAATGGTCGGACTACACAAAAAAATGTATTATAGTTGACAAGAAAAACAAATTCAGAAAACAAATGCCCATTCCTCTACATGTCTCTCACGAAAGCACCAAATCAACCGTGTAGATCGAAAAGGCAAAATGAGTTCCACAATATTTTGTGTAACCTCGTTCTCGTTCTTATAGTTGTTATACGATACTAGCAATTTGGTCTACCATAGCTACGGTTTTGCATTGAAAGATTGAAATGCACGTGTTGGGCTCGCCCTATCTTCTTATTAGAAATTGGCGTGATTTTCTATTTTTGTCGCTCGCTCTGGAAAAATACCGGTATTCCAGTTTACATCATCATTCAATTATGAAGTACCCGTGGTGTTTTCTCCGACTTATGTTAACCATACATGGATCTAAAAAGAAATTAAAAATGGTCACCATACCTTTGGTGCACCATAACATTTTTATTCCAAACCGTAATATTCCCGACCATCATCCCCGTTCTCTGACCTGGGAAAAAGGAAAAATAAGATTCCCCCACTGTTCCTGCTAGCGCCACCCAGCTCTCGTCCCCCAAACAAACATCACCAAACAAAAGGGAAGGAAAAAAAAAACCATCCCATCCCATCCCCACCACTCTACTCCTCCTCCATCCATGGCGTTCCCCTCCTCCTCCTCCTCCTCGGCAGCGGCGGCAGCGTATCCCAGAAGCCTCCTCCCACTGTGGCGGCAGCGCTCCGGTGTCCTAGCCCTCCTCGTCCTCGTCGTCGTCGTCGTCGTCCTCACTTTCATCTCCTTCCAGGTTGTGATCCTTCACTCTCATTTGTCGCTTCCTCACCGCAACGGCGAAATGTTTGTTACATACCACGAACCGGCAGAATTAGGGATTCCTTCCTTCTCATTGTTCCTCCCGCTTCAAATCCGCAGGTTGTGATCCATGTCCCCTCCGTCAGATCGGCGGTGTCCCTATGGCTCTTCTCCGATCACCAAAGGTAAGAACCATTACAAGCAACTCTCTTCATGCCGATGCGCTTAGATGTTCTAACTTCGGTGCTATCATCTTTGGGTCCTGAATTTCCAGCGATGGCGAGGGTCCCGGGAGCTGCCGTAGCCCTGGGTGCCGCAATCTACAGGTTGTCTGACTTCTCAGGCCAGGAATAATTGAGCCATGTTTCTTGTCAAGTTACCAAATGTGCATTCTGTTTGCTTGGCAGGATGCGGATAATGTCGATAAGACTGTTGCGTACACGGACCAGGATGGTCGGATCAAGCTGTTCAAAGTGTCCGCCAGAGAATTCGCGTCGTCTTCTATCTGGGAGAACCCTTCATTACTGAAAGATAGCCAGCCGGTAGCTGGAAGCGTATGTCGTGTGCAAAAACACGTTGGTTTATGCGGACAAGTTGGCGCATGGTTTTAGTTTATAGCCCTCATTAGTGTTTCTTCTGCCGTTTTAATAGCAAGAGACTGCCGAGGAGCAGCTTCTAGCCACTGGATCAGAAGCCACCAACCTATCAAGTGCAGGAATTTTGGCAACCAAAAGAGCCGATCCGATCAAACTAAAGCGTGAGGTCAATATTTATTTGTCTTATATAATGATTCCGGAAGATGATGGGTGTTCAGCTTCACTCCCTAATTCAAGTCTTCACTATCTCAGTGGATTTGTTGCAACGTCACGGTTCCTGCAGGTATTTCGTCTTAGAAGAAAGGAGCAGCGTATTCAGGAGTTGCTTCATATGGACAAGGAGGTCGAACTCCACATGCGAAACGTGGCCACAAACAGCTCGAGGAACTTTGACAATAAAGTAAGAGTCAGCTACAACATATGGAGGCAGGATTTCCACCATACCAATACAGACTCCACACTGAGGCTCATGAAAGACCAGATAATAATGGCCAAGCTGTATGCCACGATTGCACGTTCCCAGAAGGAGTCTGACCTGTATGCATCGTTAATGAAGTGCATACAAGAAAGCCAAGCAGCTATTGGGGATGCACATATGGATAGTGCACTAGATTCAACGTACTTCATTTTACACCTCTGAAGACTTCTCTCAGTTCGGTTCCTTGTTTGCATTAGTGTTAAAGGATAAATTATTTATTACCCTCATTTCTTGTGCAGTGCTTTAGACAAGGCAAAAGCAATGGGGCATGTGTTATCTTCAGCTAGAGATGTCCTGTACAACTCTGGTGAAGTATCAAGAAGATTGCGTGTTATGCTGCAGTCTACGGAACTAAAGATCGATACAGTGAAGAAGCAGAACACATTCCTGGTTCAGCATGCTGCAAAGACGGTCCCCATGCCCTTGCACTGCCTGCATATGCAGCTGACAACTGATTACTATTTTCGTGATGGTGTGATCAAGGAGTATTTTCGTGATGCTGCTTTGAAGGAAGAAGAAGATAGGGCAAAGCTTGAGGATCGGTCACTCTACCACTACGCTATATTTTCTGATAATGTCCTTGCTGCCTCAGTAGTTGTCAGATCAACTGTGACAAATTCCAAGGAACCAGAGAAGCATGTGTTCCACATTGTCACAGATAGACTTAATTTTGCAGCTATGAAGATGTGGTTTACCAGTCACCCTCCTCGACCCGCTACTGTCCATGTGGAGAACATTGACAATTTCAAGTGGCTCAATTCGTCGTACTGTTCAGTTCTACGGCAGCTTGAGTCAGCTCGGCTCAAAGAATATTACTTCAAAGCACATGATCCATCATCACTCTCTGATGGAAATGAGAATCTGAAGTACAGGAACCCCAAATATTTGTCTATGCTCAACCATCTAAGGTTTTACATGCCAGAAATACACCCCAAGCTTGACAAGATACTGTTTCTCGATGATGATGTTGTTGTACAGAAGGATTTGACACCCCTTTGGGATGTTGATCTTAAAGGGATGGTAAATGGCGCAGTTGAAACTTGCAAAGAAAGTTTCCATCGCTTCGACACTTATCTCAACTTCTCACACCCTAAGGTTTCAGAGAACTTTGATCCACATGCTTGTGGGTGGGCTTTTGGAATGAACATGTTTGACCTGAAGGAGTGGAAGAAGCAAAACATCACTGGAATATACCATTATTGGCAGGATTTGGTAAGTAGTGGAACAAAAAAACCTGTTGTTGATTATATTGTCACTATGTATGTATCTTCTGTCCATGACAGTGATGCTACAATAATATTTTATAAGTAATATCTTGTTGCCTAGTTGGTTCCACTTACTAAGAGAATGTCTATTTGCAGAATGAGGATCGCAAGCTGTGGAAGTTGGGTACATTGCCTCCAGGACTAATCACTTTCTACAACCTAACATACCCGTTGGATCGCACTTGGCACGTCTTGGGCCTTGGCTATGATCCAGCTGTTGACATTGCCGAGATTGAGAATGCAGCAGTAGTTCATTACAACGGGAATTACAAGCCCTGGCTGGACCTTGCCATTTCGAAGTACAAGCCCTACTGGTCCAAGTATGTAGATCTTGATAACTCGCACGTTCAGCACTGCTACTCGGGCAAAGAATGACATATATGTAATTCTTCATCCATTTTTTCCGGCAAGTTATTCACTAGTAGGGAGTTAGGCAAATTAGCATATGTTTAACATAGTTCAGCCTTCACAATCTTGTCATTCTTATGCTCTATAGTCTAGTTATTCCCCCTGTATCAGTTGTATGCACAGTGATTTATATCTCGTAAAATAGTAAATATTCTTTTGTTTACTTGAAAATACACTGTATGTTGTATGAATTGACCAAAGAGCATGGTTATTAAGGCGATAAGGCGAGGCGAGGCGCCTCACTACTGCCACACCGTCTTAGTGACTAAGGCGTGTGGCGAGGCAACGCAATACACACATCCTAACATATTATGGCAGTAAATTTAACGAGCGACCTCCGAGGAGTTGGTTGCATTATTACCAGTTTCATTAGCTGGAGTCATTGTGCTGCACTGTTGGCTGCTGCATAGCAAATTAAAAGAGTGCAATTCAGAGTTCCATTTCTCAGCCAACTAGCAAATTTCTATTTCGAAGTAACAAAGTAACAGAGCTAATAACTGAGGGAGGGAGGGAGAAATAGAGTAACAGAGCAAATTTCTGAGTAACTAACAGAGCAAATGAGCATTACATTGTATAACAGAGTACTAACAGAGCAAACGAGCATTAGATTTGCTACATCATGCAGCCATATGTTGGAATCTCCTATGTCCATGACTCTCTCAGGAAGAGTTGCCTCAGCGAAGTAATGCAGGCTTAACCCATCTGTAAACATCTCGATCAAAGTGACGCCGAGGCTGTACACATCAATAGTTGATACCGCAATACCTTCATATCTATTATAATATTAAAGCAGAGACAAAAGAAGCCATCACGTTCGCTCTCAAGGCTAGAAATTCCCACATTAATCGGAGAAAAAAAGAAAGATCTACACCATTGATCGTGGTGGGTCCAGATTATAACGGTCTAGATTAAAAGAAAGAGTTTGTGTATTGCACAATACATGATCTAGATTATAACGATTTAGATTAAAGTAAAGAGTTTGCATCATTTACATTACACAAATAGCTAAAATTCTAAATAAAAAATAAAGTAAAATTAGAAATTGGATTCCATACGATTAAAAGAAAGAGTCCATGTAAAATACAATAGAATATCTATCTCTACCACTTATTTTGGTGGGACCAGATTATAACGGTGCATATTAATCTATATAGATATTAGAGTTATATAAAAAATACACAATTATAGAAAATATAGTTATATATCAAAGATAATCGTATCATATCTATTATAATATTAAAGCAGAGGCAAAAGAACGTCAAAATGATGGGAGTCTGGAGAGATTAGTTAGTGACGGAGGAACAACTCCCAAGTGAATTTGTTAAATCCAAACCCAAACTGTTGCATGCTAGGAAGGAAGGCTTCTCCCCAGATCAGCTGGTAGACGGCCGTGCAGCTTGTTGTCTGTGTAACATCCTCGTTTTGGCTTTCTGGAGAAAAACCTAATTAAAATAAAGTAAATTCAAAAGTTGGAGTTTCTTTGGTGTTTATATTAACCTGGCATCCTTTCTCCTTCGAAATCGGGAATTAATTCTCCCTGCTTAAAATCGATTTTTCCAGCATCGCCATCTAAAATTCACCCGGAGTCCAAAAGTGTTCCAAAAATCTCCAAACCACTTCTAAAATGTTCGAATATTCCAAATGATTTAGGAATCATTCTCGGATTTTTGGACCTCCGTTCTATTTTATCTCATGCTTTTGTTTAATGCCCGCGATCCGCGCCGTATATTCAATTCCACAAAAATCATCCAAATTCAACCAAACCACTTCCATTGAGTTCCAAATATTCTAAAATGGCTCTAGGAATTTTTCCGAATTTTTTAGGCCATTTTTCCTTATTTTTCCTAGGGTGGAACATTTGCGTAAAAGAGGCTGAGGAGCCGCCACGTGGCACATGAATAGTGTCATCTTCAACCTCTAGCCATGCATGGGGATGAAGCTTCATGCAAGCAAAAATGGTGGGAGCTATCTTTAATTCCTTGTTGCTCCTCCAATACAACTCCACTCGCGATGAACTATCCGCTGGGATCACAACTGATTCTCTTCCTATCCATGGGGTTGTTGCACCCGACCAAGGCTTCGCTTTTTGAACGGTTGCTAGAAACCCGAAATCCACTTTGGAGATTGCGCGTCGCTTTAGTCCGTTCAAGCGATTCCACCTCTCATCTCCGTGATAAGAGTCCTCTTCCGCTGTGTAACCCTTCTTTAGCCTCTCTCAAACCTACTGCAAGATCATGAAAAACCGACTTAACTCGTGTTCTTCGCGTTCTTCGTGTTCTTGCTCATATCTCCCTCCTCTGGTTCAATTTCTATTCCGATTCTTTTGTTGACTCCGTGAGGAAGTCTGATTCTAATCCTTCCATTGATTTTAGGTTTCATCGATCGCGGCTTACTTAATTTCGCTTTGGAGCTTTCGCCGAACCGGCTCGTCGTCAATTTCTCCGATTCCGGTGAGTTTAGGTTCAATTCTTCCGGTTCTAGGTCCCTAAGGATGTTATCTAGAGGTCTCAGCTTTTGTTTGGATCAAATCCATGCAAAATGAGAGAAAAATCGTAGCTTTAGAAAATAGTGCGTTTTTTTTTTGGGTAGTCTTCGTTCTTGGAGCTCTCGTGTTGGGGCCTTGCTCATACTAGCTGGGGCCGCGCCGCCGCTGCCAGCTGGTCGGCCGCCTTGCCGCCCGCGCTCGCTTACTGGCTTCACGTGCTTGGCTATGCACAAGGCCCCATCGCGCCTGCCGGGCCGGCTGCTGCCGCCATGCACTCGCGCCGCCGGCTCCCTCACCGCCGCCACCCCTTCCTCTCCTCTCTCCTCCTCTTTCTCTATTTCTCTCCTCCATGGATGGCTAAAGGCCAAGCTTCACGAGAAGCCTCGTCCCTCCCAATAACAGGACTCCCACATAGACTCACCCTAACCAGCCCAGTCAAAATCAAAGTCCGCGGTCAAACTTTGACCCAGTCAAACCCGAGAGGAATATTCCGGGAATATTCTCTGCTTCGACATTTATTCGGAATTCAAACTTCTGGAAGCTCATAACTTCCTCATCCGAACTCCGCTTGACCTCATTCAAATTTCTAAATTCATCTAAAATCAAGACCTTTCTGCCAGTACTAATTTTATAATTTTTGGATTTTATTTATTTTCTGTTATTTATTTGTTGCCTCGCTTTATGTAGTCGATTTATCCTTGATCGCGATTTCCACTGCCGACAGCCTTCCGAGTTCGACACCGCCGATGAATCAAGGCAAGTCTCCTTGATGCACTTTGCTCCTATGTTTGCGTAAATGATTTAAAATTGATTATAAAGTTGCATGGCTATGTTTAATGAAATATGTCAAATATAAGTGATAGTTAATCCGACTTGTTAATTCCTCCATGACATTGTTAATCACATCCATTGTAACCCTAGAACCTTGTTTATACCATGCCTATGTTTATATGGTATCCGGCTATGTAGTACTGTAGAATTGCTTAGGACCTTTTCCGACCAAAACAACCCATGGGTGGGATTATTCAAAAGAATGTTATTAAACGTGATTTGAAAGTTATTATTATGATTTTGGTCCTGTTTTCTAAAAATAAAAGAAAAACAAATGATTTTGACTTGGCCCTGGAATGTTTGGTGAAGCCGGATCAAGCCTTGATCCTTTTGTGCTAGTACTACGCCCCAAGTCATATAAGGACCGACGCTATGATTGCCATTTTAAGCATAACCGCACTACCACATGTCATAATGGTACGACTGCCTCACTAATTTGTAGAAGCCTAGTTTAGACTCGCCACTCTTGTTGTGTGAGAGCCGGATTTTGAGGCATTGTTGTGGATGTTGTTTTGCTCACACCCGCGCAAGAGGGGGCTTCAGATCATGGTGGAGGGAACCCTAACAAATGTGAAACCTCAGCGGGTCTAGCTAGGTAGATACATTGTAACGGCCTTGTCAAGATATCTCCGCCAAGACACCTAAGGAAGTGTGTTAATTGCATGGCAACAAGGGTCTATCTTGTCTTGTGGGTAAAGTTGTACACCTCGCAGAGTATAAACTATTCGAATAGCCGTGCCTACTGGCCAAAGGCAAAGCAAGAAATGCTTTCATACCGGGTAGACTTTGATTTTGTTTTTAAAACCGAATAACAAAGGTTTTGTTTTGGGGTTCTGAGTGGTTAGAACTCTCGAATGTTGTTTGGCTGAGAGCCAAACTGTGGATAGAACCTGCTTACCTTTGACTGATGGAGTCACATGATTAACCTTGTTTCTTTAAAATGTTGATAGAGCCTTTATGTTAGTGATGGTGGATGGAACCTCACTACAATAATAAATA
This sequence comes from Rhipidocladum racemiflorum, assembly GCA_036346355.1. Taxonomy (NCBI): domain Eukaryota; kingdom Viridiplantae; phylum Streptophyta; class Magnoliopsida; order Poales; family Poaceae; genus Rhipidocladum; species Rhipidocladum racemiflorum. The sequence goes on along the minus strand of CM070579.1, from coordinate 88,098,210 downwards.
ATTCAATTATTACAAAAGAGTTGTAAAATATGCTTGGTGAAATTTATTACTTAAGTATGATTTAATCAAATATGGCTTTATGCAAATAAACCCTATTAAGCTTCCTTTGAAAGCCCTCATGATCATAATTTTCGACTTTGCCGAAAGTACTTTTGTACTCACGTGGTTACACCAACATTGTAATCATCGAGATTTATCAAGATGCCGAGGAAGAGGAGGAGTTCTTCGAGGAGGATTGCCAGGAGGACTAGTTGGGCGTTTCCTAGTCGTCGCTTCGTAAGCATTGTGGCGTCGCCGTTGCTTTCTTTGCTTCCGCTTTTTGTGTCCTGGCCGTTGGACCGAGTATTGTAATAAGTGGCCATGTGGCCCATACTTGAATATTTACATTACAAGTTTCGTTATGTTCGCAATGATGTATCATCAGATCGTGTGTACAAGCTACAGATCTGGGACTAGTACGGAAATACACAGGAGATTCTCGATAGCTGATCCGGTCTCACAATGGTGGTATCGTGAGCCTGGACGATCAGAGGACGTGACTCAGTTGAAGTAGCATGGCAAAGCCTTATGACTTATATTTCATATTAATGTTATTGCAAATTTTTAAGTTTCTTTGCTTCTATCTCTTCTATCTTAGTATCTTGTGCTAATCCTCTCTTTTATTTAAATTTTGGTTACTAATTCTGGCTCTTCTTTCAAAATCAGATGTCGGTTTTCACCACCTTTGCCACGAGGTCGAGGCTTTTACAGGAGTCGTTACATCGATGCTCCAGAGCCTGGGCTTTCCCATCGCCGGAGTATCGCTACTACCAATGCCTGGTCTTGGCCAGACATGTGGCAGTCCGCTTGCTAGTTCGCGAGAGCCGCCTTGGCCGAGGACCGCCGTTTACTACTACGAGAGACCGATTCCGCGCGACGCGCTTCAGACGCCGTAAAGGCTATCCTCATGTTGGGGCAGAGCTACCGCGACATGTCGAGAATTTTCGCATCGGCCAGCTTCGCCTGTTGGGCGGTGTACACCGAGGAGTTTGGCCCAGAGAGGGACCCGACTGTGGTGCACTCTGGGGTCACTCGCCCAGCGCGGATGAGGCCCTACGTCCGGATGTCCGACGAGTCACGGTCTGGCGGCTGACTTGACGGCAATGAGAGAGAGGATCTTCGGTTTGAGGAGGAGAGGAGGAGCCTCCCATCGCCTGCCAGCGCTGCAGGCAGAGGCACACTCAGTGGCCGCCATCTGCTTCGGGAGGAACCGGGCCGCCCGCGACATCCTGCAGGACGCCGCACCAAGCGCCATCAAGGCTCGAGGCTTCTGACCATCGCATACAAGAAGTCCGTTCTCGCTTCCCTCTCTTCGCCGTGGTTTTCTCGATTGCTTTGGTCGCGCCCGAAGGAGCAGTGATCTTCGGCAGCCGCTTCACCTTCCCGCAAAGCAGAGCGAGGAGGAGGAGGAAGAGGAGGACTCGTCCCGCGCTCTCGCCAATGACGCGAGTTCTGGGAGATAGTTTCTACTAGTCTGGCAGATCTTAATTTGTCGCGCAGAGCGTTGAATAAGTGATTGTCGGATTGTATCGCGCTCTAGGCATTTGTGATACTACCACTCCAAAACTATTTGATTTTAATTGAAGTTCACTTGGTTTTTCCTTCCTGCTGTGTGCTCTGTGGTTGTGCCCTTGTGTTGAGGATGTGGTTTAGTTCCCTCTGTTGCTTACCTATGCTTCTCCTCTTCCTGTGTGCTTGACCGCCTGTGCAGATGGAGAACGTTGGTCGTGGTCGTGGTCGTGGAAGGCCCCGCAGCCGTGGTAGAGGCCGTGGACGAGCCCGTGGACCGGTGCACTTTCAAGAGGAAGCAGAGTATGTGGAGCCACCGCACGCAAGGACAAGAGCAAGTGCACACCGCCGCGATGATCCGCCGCCGCCTTCACCACTCACCACCGGCCAAACATGGAGCAAATGATGGCGATGCAATTTTCAGATTCTTTAGGCGTTAGCTCGAACGCCCCCGAACCAACCTCAAGTCACGGCAGAAGACAAAATACCAAGCTCAACCGCCCCAATCTAAATTTGGGGAGTTCATGAGGACTCGACTTCGACTTTTTGTCGGATCTCGCAGATCCGCTGACGCGATGATCGCTCAAGGAAGTTGAGCGAACCGCAGACTTGGTCAAGCGATGACATCGAGAGTGTGCAAGACGCATCTCACCACCAAAGGAATCAGCCAACCTGCTGGGAGAATTCACTGTCGCCCATGCCGACTAACATCCCATGGAATGAGTTTGTGGAAGCCTTCTGCTACACATATCCCAAGGGGGATTATGGAAATGAAGCGCCGTGAGTTTCACAAGCTTCAAGAAGCGAAACTTGTCTCTGCTCTTGAGTACCTTAACCGCTTCACTCAATATCCCGTGACGCTGACCGCAGATGTCGCTGATCGACGAGGCCAAGATTTGGCGATTCATGGAGGGCCTTGACCCCAACTTGAAGGTACAGCGTTTCCAAGCGACTACCCGCTGCTCCAAAGACATGATCAACAAGGCGCGATTCAAGAGGATGCTCGCTCGCCTTTGAGTCAGCTAAGAGAAAAATGATGTTTCAAACTCAGCTGCCGCCAGCCTGTGCTCCCGTGACTTTTTCAAAGAAAGAACTAGCAGCCGCCAGAGCTGGCCCCAGTGACCCCATTGTCTACTCCCCGCTACCCCACCGACAAGCCCCTCGCCGGCAATCCGAGCCTCAAGCTCAAGAGCGAGTGGTGTGGCAGAGGCAAGGTTTTAACTGCAGGAGATGGGGCACTACGCCAACAATCGCGCTCGAACGCCAGTCACACCCTGAGGTTCAACTCTGGGATCGACGCCAGCCCGCGCCCTGGGCTGCTCAAGGAAGAGGAACTCAGACTCCAAGACGCCAAGGATCAGAGGAAGAGGGCGTGTGAACCACATCACCGCTGAAGAGGCTCAGGGATGCGCCAGACGTGGGTCTACTGCAGATGCTCACAGAACTCGCACTGCTTCGCCTCGCTTGATTCGTGCAACTCATTCATTTATTTTGAGTACTTGGTTAAAAAGCATAACTGACACTTACGCTTAAGAAACCCTTGTTAGTGCAATCCTGAAAAGAATTAAGAACAACTTCGTCATTCGAAATGGATATAGTAATAAAAGGGGTAAAGTTCCTAGCGAACTTAATACATCATGATACTAAGGGTATAGAAGTAATCCTTGGAATGGATTGGTTAATAACCAAGTACAAGGGTCGATAGATCAGGCTAGTAGAGCTATCTCTCTTACTAGCCCGAGGGGATTAGAGTGAGGTTCTTATCTAATCTTGCCTCTAAGGATAGCACCCTAAACTGGCTTGAAAGGTATTTCTGGAGAAGGTACCGATCGTCAATGAGTACCCCATGTGTTCCCCCGGATGAGTTGCCCGGGTATGCCACCAGACGATGTGGAATTTGTGATTGAGCTAGTACTGCACCGCTCCAATCTCAAGAGACCATCGACGCCTTCTAACGAAGTTGGTCGAGATGAAGAAGCAGATTGAAGAACTGCAAGAAAAAGGATTCATCGCACCCGATTCGTCACCTTGGGATCGCTGATCTTTGTGTCCAAGAAGGATGGTAGTCTGAGAATGTGCATCGACCATGTGTCGTTGAATGAGGTTACGATCAAGAACAAGTATCCGTTGTCTGGATAGATGATCCGCTTGACCATTGAAGGGAGCTCAAGTCTTCTCCAAAATAGATTTGAGATCGGGATATCATCACCAAGATAAGAAAAGAGGATATTCTAAAACAAATTTTCACCACCCGATATGGATCGTATGAGTTCACGCCATGTCTTTGGGTTAACTAATGCTCCTTCTTATTTCATGAATCATGAATAAGGTGTTTATGGAGTATTTAGACAAGTTCGTCGTAGTATTCATCGACGTACATTCTTATCTATTCCAAGAGCAGAAGAGGCATGAAGACCATCTCATGATAGTCTTGGAAACGCTTAAGAGAGCATCACCGATGCTAAGTTTAGCAAATGTGACTTCCGGGTCAAGGAAGTGTCTTTCCTCGGGTCATGTCATTTCACGCTGCAGAGTCGCAGAGATCCGCTGAAAGTGAGAGATGTCTTGGATTGACACAACCCAAGTCGCACCCCGAGATCCGGTTTTCTTGGATTAGCTGGTTATTACGGAGATTCATTGAAGGTTTCTCAAGATAGCCAGACCTCTTACTCGCCTTCAAAAGGAAAAGAAGTTTGAATGGACTAAAGCCTGCGGAGCAAAGTTTTCGTGAGTTGAAAAGAGATTAACCTCAGCCCTGTGCTTATTTTACCTGACATCCATAAGGGCTTTTAAGTGTATTGTGATGCTTCAAGCAAGGACTTGATGTGTTATGATGCAAGAAGGAAAGGTAATAGCCTATGCGCCAAGACAATCGACCTCATGAGGAAAACTATCCTCGTTTCATGACTTGGAGTTAGCCGCAGCACGCTGGCCAAGATATGGAGACATTACTTGATCGCAATAGATGTGAAATCTATACGATCATAAAAGTCTCAAGTATATCTTCACTCACTGATCTTAACCTCGAGGCAGAGAAGATGGTTGAGCAGTTGGTGAAAGATTATAACTGGGAATTCATTATCACTCCTGGAAAAGCAAACGTGGTTGCGGATGCTTGAGCGTGAAAGCTCATCGCAACAATATGCGAGTGCAACTGCCAATCGGCGCTTCACGATGAATTTCGCGCCTTAACCTGGAATTAGTAAATGAAGGTGCATTTATTCTTTGGAGGTCAAATCAACCCTTGAGGATCAGATCCGAGAAGCCTGTGGACGATAAAGCTATTGCCAACCTGAAGGAAGGCCTAAAGAAAGGAAAGCACCTGATTTTCGTAGAAGATGACTAGTGGAACCTGTTTGCCCGGGAAAAGAATAGTGGTCCCTAACCAAGAAGAAATCAAGAATGTGATCTTGAAAGAGGCTCAATGATTCAGTTTACTCCATTCACCCAGGAGGCACAAAGATGTATGCAGATTTGAAAGACAAGTATTGGTGGTCCAATATGAAGAAAGAAGTTGCAGATTTTGTGGCACGTTGTGACGTGTGCCAGTTGGTAAAAGCGGAGCATCAGAGACCAGCCGGTCTATTGCAAATTAAGCAAGTGCCCTATATGGAAATGGGAAGAAATTGGAATGGATTTATAATCGGCTTACCCAAAACCAAGTCCGGTTATGATTCCATCCTCGGTTATTGTGGATCGATTGACCAAAGTGGCCCACTTTATCCCGGTAAGGACAACCTATTCGAGATAAGCTTTGCCGAGTTGTATATGGCTAAGATTGTGTGTTTACACTGTGTGCCAAAGAAGATTGTGTCTGATCGAGGTTCCTGCTTCACCTCGAGATTCCGGCAAAGAATTGCATGAGGTATTGGGCACTAATCTTAATTTCAAGATCGCATCATCCCCAGACGGATGGCCGACCGAAGGGTCAATCAAATTTTAGAGGATATGTTGAGAGCTTGTGCTCTAACATATAAAGGCTCTCGTGGGATCGAATTTGCCCTATGCAGAGTTTTCTATAACAACAAACTATCAAGCCACTAAGATGGCACCTTTGAAGCTTTGTATGGAAGAAAGTGCGAACACCCTTATATTGGAAAGAGACCGAAGCATGGCAAATCATTGGACCGATATTCAAAGAAGCCGAAGAGCAAGTCGACAGATCCGGCAATCAAGACACTTCACCCAGACAGTTATGCGACAATCGCCCGACGGACTTAAGCTTTGTACTCGGAGATCATGTGTATTTGAAGGTATCCCCTATGAAAGGAATGAAACGATTCCGTGTCGTTGAAAATTAGCACCCCGCTATATCGACTGCTCAAGGTGATTGCCCTAAAAAGGAGAAGCTTATAAGTTGGAGTTGCGCTACATACCGCCAGGAGTACATGATGTCTTTCATGTGTCTCGCGAAGAAGTGTATCCGAGTGCCGGAACATCGCTAAGTTGGAAGACATGGAACTCCAAGAAGATTTGTCTTACCCGAGTATCCCATCAAGGTTTTGGATGAAGCCGAAGCGCCTGACGCCAGCACCGAGTAATCAAGTTCTCGCAAGGTTCAGTGGAGCAACCATTCGAAAAGGAAGCTACTTGGGAGCGTGAAGAAGATCTTCGAGCAGAGTTCCTGCAGACCTCTTTCTTTTCTCCGTCCGGTCTCTGACGAGATTCTCTCTGGCGGTAGGTTTGTAACATCCTCGCTTTGGCTTTCGAGAAAAACCTAATTAAAATAAAGTAAATTCAAAAGTTGGAGTTCCTTTGGTGTTTATATTAACCTGGCATCCTTTCTCCTTCAAATCGGGAATTAATTCCCTCCCGGCGAAAAATCGGATTTTTCCAAGATGCATCTAAAATTCACCCAGTCCAAAAGTGTTCCAAAAATCTCCAAACCACTTCTAAAATGTTCCATATTCCGAAATGATTTTAGAATCATTCCTCGGATTTTTGACCTCCGTTCCTATTTTATCTCGCTGCTTTTGTTTAATGCTCATGATCCACGCGCCAGATATTCAATTCCACAAAAATCATCCAAATTCAACCAAACCACTTCCATTGAGTTCCAAATATTCTAAAATGGCTCTAGGAATTTTTCCGAATTTTTAGGCCATTTTTCCTTATTTTTCCCTAGGTGGAACATTTGCAAAAAGAGGCTAATGAGAGTCACGCCACGTGGCACATGAATAGTGTCATCTTCAACCTCTAGCCATGCATGGGGATGAAGCTTCATGCAAGCAAAAATGGTGGAGCTATCTTTAATTCCTTGTTGCTCCTCCAATACAACTCCACTGCTGACCGTCGATCCGCTGGGATCACAACGATTCCTCTTCCTATCCATGGGGTTGTTGTGCACCCGAATTGCTGATTTTGAACGGGTTGCCAGAAACCTAATCCACTCTTTGGAGATTGCGCGTCGCTTCTAGTCCGTTCGTGATTCCACCTCTCATCTCTCCGTATAAGAGTCCTCTTCCGCTGGTGTAACCCTTCTTTAGCCTCTCAAACCCAATCGGCCGCAAGATCAAGAAAACCGACGAACTCTCGTGTTCTTTCGCTCTTCGTGTTCTTGCTCATATCTCCTCCTCGGTGGTTCAATTTCTATTCCGATTCTTTTGTTGACTCGTGAGGAAGTCTAGATTCTAATCCTTCCATTGATTTTAGGTTTCATCGATCGGGCTTACAATTTCGCGCTTTTGGAGCTTTTCGCCGAACCGCCTCGTCATTAATTTCTCCGATTCGGTGAGTTTAGGTTCAATTCCTTCCTGGTTCTAGGTCCCTAAGGATGTTATCTAGAGGTCCTAGCTTTTTGTTGGATCAAATCCATGCAAAAATGAGAGAAAAATCGAAGTTTTAGAAAATAGTGCGTTTTTTTTTTTGGGTAGTTCTGTTTGAGCTCTGCTTGGGGCCTTGCCATGCGCTGGGGCTCAACCGCCATTGCACGCCAGCCAAGCCGCGCTGCCGCCTGGCCGCTCGCTGGCCACAAGACGCGCCACATCAAGGCCACGGCGACTCTCATTCGCCGCCCATGCCACCACGGCCACCCCCTTCCTCTCTCCCTCCTCTTTCTATTTCTCTCTCCTCCATGGATGGCTAAAGGCCAAGCTTCATGAGTAAGCCTCGCCCTCCCACAACAGGTGGACTCCCACTGGCCATAGACTCACTCCTAACCATCAAAATCAAAGTCCATGGTCAAACTTTGACCCAAGTCAAACTCTGGGAGAGGAATATTTCTCGGGAATATTCTGTTCTCGATTTATTCGAATTCAAACTTCTTAAGCTCATAACTTCTCATCCGAACTCCGCTTGACCTCATTCAAATTTCTAAATTCATCTAAAATCAAGACCTTTCTGCCAGTACTAATTTTATAATTTTTGGATTTTATTTATTTTCTGTTATTTATTTGTTGCCTCGCTAATGTAGTCGACGCATCCCGCCACATCGCCGATTTCGCTGCCCGAGCCTTCCGAGTTCGACACTGGGCCGGGCCCGAATCAAGGCAAGCCTCCTTGATGCACTTTGTCTTATGTTTGCGTAAATGATTTAAAATTGATTATAAAGTTGCATGGCTATGTTTAATGAAATATGTCAAATATAAGTGATAGTTAATCCGAATTTGTTAATTCCTCCATGACATTGTTAATCACATCCATTGTAACCCTAGAACCTTGTTTATACCATGCCTATGTTTATATGGTATCCGTTGCTATGTAGTACTGAGAATTGCTTAGGACCTTTTCCGACCAAAACAACCCATGGGTGGGATTATTCAAAAAGAATGTTATTAAACGTGATTTGAAAGTTATTATTATGATTTTGGTCCTGTTTTCTAAAATAAAAGAAAAACAAAATGATTTTGACTTGGGCGGCCTGGAATGTCATGGAAGCGGATCAAGCCTTGATCCTTTTGTGCTAGTACCACTCAAGTCATATAAGGACCTACGCTTATGATTGCCATTTTAAGCATAACCGTATTTTACCACATGTCTATAATGGTACTAACTGCTCACTAATTTGTAGAAGCCTAGTTTAGACTCGCCACTCTATTGTTGTGTGAGAGCCTGACGGAGGCATTGTTGTGGATGTTGTTTTGCTCACACCAAGAGGGGGCTTCTCAGATCAAGGAGGAACCCTAACAATGCAGTGAAACCGCCGGGCGGGTCTAGCTAGGTAGATATACATTGTAACGGCCTTGTCAAGATATCCTCGCCACAACCTAAGGAAGTGTGTTAATTGCATGGCAACAAGGGTCTATCTTGTCTTGTGGGTAAAGTTGTACACCTCTCACAGAGTATAAACTATTCGAATAGCCGTGCCTACTGGCCAAAGGCAAAGCAAGAAATGCTTTACATCTGGGTAGACTTTGATTTTGTTTTTAAAACCGAATACAGTTGTTTTGTTTTGGGGTTCGGAGTGGTTAGAACTCCTCGAATGTTGTTTGGCTGAGAGAGCCAACTGTGGATAGAACTCTGCTTACCTTTGACTGATGGAGTCACATGATTAACCTTGTTTCTTTAAAATGTTGGCGGATAGAGCCTTTATGTTAGTGATGGTGGATGGAACTCACTACAATAATAAATAATTCAATTATTACAAAAGAGTTGTAAATATGCTTGGTGAAATTTATTACTTAAGTATGATTTAATCAAATGTGGCTTTATGCAAATAAACCCTATTAAGCTTCCTTTGGAAAGCCCCTCATGATCATAATTTCCCGACTTTGAGTACTTTTGTACTCACGTGCTACACCAACATTGTAATCATCAGAGATTTATCAAGATGCCGAGGAAGAGGAGGAGTTCTTCGAGGAGGATTGCCGGAGGACTAGTTGCGTTCCTAGTCGCCTTTGTGGCGTTGTGGCGTTAAGCTCGTTGCTTTCTTTTGCTTCCGCTGTTTTGTGTGTCCGGTCGTTGGACCGAGTATTGTAATAAGTGGCCATGTTGCCCATACTTGAATATTTACATTACAAGTTTAGTTATGTTCGGCAATGATGTATCATGTGTGTACTTAGCTTGATCACTGGGACTGAATGCGAAATACACAGATTCTGGATAGCTGATCCGGGGTCTCACAGTCCGCCACATAAAATGCATGCAGAGATGATAGATTGAACAGTGAGAGAGGAAGCAAACCTGAGAGATTGTTTAGGGACAGCTGAAGGAGGCTGAGATATGGATTGCTCCCAATGCCTCCGGGAATCAATCCCTGAAGATGGTTAGCTTCCAGGGATAACGCTTAGCAACGGCATGTCGCCGATCTCAGTTGGTACGGTTCCTTGCAACCCCTTGATAGTGATGGAGTTTGGCTGATCTTGGCCAAGCAGGACAACCTTGTCGCTAGACGAAAATGTCTTGGTGTGGACTGTGACACGCAGCGCTTTCAATCCTGCAAGGAACTAGTGGCATGCAAATTCAACGCACCTAGTCTGCCTGACAAGACTCAGCAAACTCTCAAAGAACAAACCTGACTCTGTTTCTTCTTTCGTCTTCTCTCAAGACAAGGCATCAAGTCCTGGAGGCTTCAGAGACCAAATGGTGTTTCCCCAAGCAACATCCAAGACTTGCCACCATGTCAAGCTTGTTCTCCGCTATACATGCCCAAGAGCTTGCAGAGATGCCCAAGGTTGTACGACAAACGCAGAGAGTAGTAGCTGTGCTATCGATAAATAATCAGGGAGCAATAATAAAACCAAGTCAAATATATAACCCATCAGCTTCTCTTAGACTGGAGAGCACTCAATGCCCCGTCATGCACCAGTGCGTATTAGACAACAAAGCAAGATTAACCGTCACATTGCAAACCCACTGCATATATGACATATTAGTGTTTCACAACTCCATCACCAGCATACATAGCATATTAGTGTTTCACATTTTATTCATGACTGCACCCAGACGGAACATTAGACACACTGCACATTCCAGTTCATGCTGCATCCTCCTCCGCTTGGCTGCAACCAAGTGGGATGAGCTTCCAGCTGACTTTCTTCCTTGCCGATCTACATGCTTGGTTTCAGGTTGAGTCGTGACGCCAGCTTCTGCCCAAGGGATGCATCACACTGCAACAAAGGTTGACGCTCTCAGAGCGGTGAAATGTTCTACACACACATGGCCACCCATTGCAAATCGACAAGCACTTATGCCTCCCCCGAAAGATAAATTGTGTACCTGAGACCAGTAAGAGATCCAGATGCCCCGAAGTTCGTGGGTCACACGGGGATCTGACAGTGCGTCAACCCACCGCTGGATGAAACGATCTTGCCTGCATTTTCGTGACAAAACATTTTAATTAGTGAGATTGCTTGCATTCTTTTATGCGTCTATACCAATCAAATCGAGCTGGGACAAACCTGGCAGGGTCAAAGGACCCATATCTCTCACCGGCCTGCTTGAAATTGTTCTCCTTTTGAATAACACACTGCAGTTCCAACAGTAGAAAGGAAGCAAACCTCGCGTCAAACACATGATGGGCATTTTACTTTGCAGAATATTCGAAAACACTCCAATTCATGAACAAGTCTTCTAATGGAGGTTCAAAGTCACCATCATGTAGTGGAACAAAGCTATGCTCACAAGGGTGAAGACTGGCAGTATAGCATTAGACTTCAAAGTGTTTCAAGTTACATACCTTTTCCCGACAGCCTGTAAGAACACGAGGGGGAATAGGGTACTTCTCAGCATGACGGGTAGGATCAAACCTTGAAGGGAAGTAGTTCACCTAAAAAACAAAGCAAATAGATGTAAATGCAATAAACCGAAGGACAATTCCATTTTATCTGTCAATTGGAGAAAACACTGTATAATGGACCAAAATAGGAAGAGCATCCCAACAAATTTGCATGAAAAAGGAGATGAAAATCCTAAAAGAACACACTACCTCCTCATCCCTGTGCATGATATTCATGAAGCCGTCATGATGGTTGTTGTGGTGAGCACATTTCGGTGCATTCACAGGAAGCATCAAATAGTTCGGACCAAGACGATGCCTTTGGGTATCAGCATAGGAAAATATTCTTGTCTGGAGCAGCTTATCATCAGAGTAATGGATTCCAGGGACGGTTATTGCTGGGCAGAAAGCAAGCTGTTCATTTTCTGCAAAGAAGTTATCAATATTCTTATTGAGGACCATCCTTCCAACTGGCTGCAGTGGGATGATATCCTCTGGCCAGATCTTAGTGACATCAAGTGGGTCAAAGTTAAATCTATCCTCATGATCAGGGTCAATGGTTTGAATGTAAAGTTTCCATTCTGGGTAATTCCCTGCTGCAATAGAATCAGTTAAATCCTTTGTGGCATGGCTGTGGCAGGTGCCTCCCACAGTAACAGCTTCATCATCCAACAGGCACTTGACACCACATGTAGGCTTCCAATGGAATTTGACAAGGTGAGGCTTTCCATCCCTGTTGATTAAGGTGTAGGTGTTGACACCAAAGCCCTCCATGTGCCTGTAGTTGAGTGGGATGCCAACATCGTCAAAGAGGAAGGTGAACATGTGCAAACTCTCTGGGTGGTGTGAAAAGAAGTCAACTATTCTCCAGTTCTCCTGCATATTAGTCTTTGGACTTGGCTTGAAAGCATGAACCATGTCAGGGAATTTCATCCCATCTCGGATAAAAAACACAGGCATATTGTTCCCAACAAGGTCGAAGTTACCCTGAAAAGGCATGATGGCAGTTATTAGGATACTTACGCGTTGAGTGAAAAAGGTTGACATATAGCAGCATCAACAGTGAACAAGTAAATAAACAGCGTGGCAAATTCGTGAGGACAGAGATAAATTCAATAATACAACATTTGTGATTAGTAAAGATCCAATTACGTTGATTTGCTATATATGAAACCAGTGCGCAGATGAGTTCAGACCATAATCATTTACTTGTTGGTGGCAAACAGTCAGTTGCATAAGCCTATAAATGGGAAAACCAGGTAGCACTACTCGACCCTTTAAATGAAATAAACAATTGTAAATTCAGATCAGCAAAAGGACTAGGGCTACAGTTTCATCTGTGTAAAAGCCTGTGCACTGGACTTATTTATGAGCCTAAAGTGCAATCCAAGTTGCCAGCATTCCACCGCACCAGATGAAACCAGTTAAACGTTTGATATTACAATCTGTGAAGCTTTAATAGCTTGCCACAAAAAGGAATTTTGATGAATGAATAGAACATATTGACAGAAAACAACTGCTCACATATATCATAATGATACAACATGCAGTAAGAAAAAAGGTCTCATCTTGCAAGCATAAGAGCAAACAACATTGAAAATGCATCATTAGTACCTCTCTAGTGTAGAACTTCACAGCAAAACCACGTGGATCCCTCAAGGTCTCAGGGCTTCCACGCTCATGCACAACAGTAGAGAACCGAACAATAACTGGGGTCTGAACCCCAGGAGCCCGGAGAAAATCAGCACACGTAAGGTGAGAAACATCATGAGTCACCTCAAAAAATCCCTTTGCACTGGCTCCCCGTGCATGAACAACACGTTCAGGGATACGCTCCCTGTCAAACTGAGCAAGCTTTTCAATCAGATGATAATCCTCGAGGAGGATAGGCCCTGTCAAATGAAGAATTCATCATGTCAAGCCACAGATCAGCCATGATAGAAAAATGCAAAAAAACAGGTTTGTCTGGGTGTAGCTACAGACACAAATAGGCAAACATTACAAGTACTCTTACCCCTGTCATAGTTTGGTGCTTTTTGTGACCATGACATTTAGAACAACAAAACTTGACTTCCAGTCACTCTCAAGACAAGGGTCACGAGGAGAATAAGAGCACCAGCATTTTGTTTTTTTTTCTGGAAGTAAAAAACTCAATCCTATATGAGGTTACTGCTAAAAGTAAATCTACAAGCCAGCTAGACAAATCACACAAATACACTAACTTGGGACTTCCTCTCACCTCAGATAATCACTGTGACTGGGTGATTAAATGTTGTATTCAGAAGGTACTAGTTGTTATCTTTTCCGCTTAAGCAACTTCATGGTATGACCGTGACTGACGAAAATATCAAGACAGTTTTGAAACAAAAGTTCTGTGAGAGATGATCAAGGAATACGACCTGTTAGAAGTTGAACAGTGCTGCAACTACAACATGTACAACACAAGGCAACCAAAATAGTGCCCTTTTCTTTATTTTATTTCTAGCACAGGTGAATCATCACACAAAACATATAAAAACAACACAGTTACTCATAACAAACAGCTGAAAACCATATCAAGATGCAAACTTTGAATGAATAAAGAATCAGCAAGGCAGGATCTAACACCTACTGCTACAGCCCAAGCTTCCTTAACAGAACCAGAGAGCATTACAATTAGCAACCAAAAAGCCTGTAATCGCCCAAAGCTAACACGGATGATCACAGCCCTGAGAAGTATTGCAAGCTAACATCAAGCACATAGGCCCCGTTCGTTTCAGCTTCTGGACAGCTTCTGCTTTAGAAAAAAGCTGATTATTTGCCGAATGGGAAGATTCTGGATAGCTTCTTTGAGAATCAGAAGCTGATTTCTGTATAGAATCAAAATCTGGCTGAAACCTGATTCTTGCTGATTCTCGCCGACTCGGTCCGAAACCTAGAAGTTGTAGCCGGCTCGATCCGATTCTCCCATAATCAGAAGCAGCTTCTCCCATAATCCAGAATCCATAATCCAGAAGCTGTCCCGAAGGGGGCCATAGTCCCTAACTGTAGTAGATTCATCGCATTGAGAGAGAGAGAGAGAGAGAGAGAGAGAGAGAGTCAAGCAGCGCCGACACGCTGTTCCCAACCTCACCTCGCTGTCCGACGGTCAGCGCGGAGTTGTTGTTCCAGACGGGGGCGCCGGAATTGGTGGTCCAGAAGGTCGAGTTGTTGCCGCTCGACGGCCGGTGCTGCAGGAACCCCCCCCCCCCCCCCCCCGACAAGGAAAGGCACAAATCCAGTCAGATCAGCACGTGAAAGAGAGACAAAATTCGCGATCTAATAGGGCAAGATCGATCGAGAAGAAGGGAAAAGGCGGCACCTTGTAGGGATCCATGGGTGGAACAATCGCGCGGGTTGGGAGTGAGTTTGGGGGGAAGGAAGCAGCAGCAATCGGAATCGATTGTTGATAAGGACGAGGAGTTTGGAGGGGAAGGAGAAGAAGGAAGCGGCGGCGGCTTTTCCAACTAAACTCAACTATCGGCTCGGCACCGAGCAATACGACATCAAAGACGCACGGACAATCCAAATCACTTTGTTGTTCTCATCTCATCTCATCGGGATATTCGTTATCTTAATATAAAAATTCACAGAATTATGCATTATACAGTAAGCATCAATATATATATATATATATATATATATATATATATATATATATATATATATATGTATGTACTCCCTACCTCTATTTGGTTAAAAACAAATTCCTAATCCGGAGAAATCAATTAACAACTTTCATTTATAGAATATGCTTTCACTTGTGTAACATCAGTTAATATCAGAGAGTAGAGAGTACGTACTCCTAGTAGTACAAAGTCATTTTCATGTATGTATGTACTCCCTACCTCTATTTGGTTAAAAACAAATTCCTAATCCGGAGAAATCAATTAACAACTTTCATTTATAGAATATGCTTTCACTTGTGTAACATCAGTTAATATCAGAGAGTAGAGAGTACGTACTCCTAGTAGTACAAAGTCATTTTCATATATATATATATGAATGATGTTATTATACTTCTTTATCCTTTTGAGTATACTTTAATATTAATTATAAGATACTCCAAAGTGAGTTTCACGAAAAATTTCATCAAAACCCACACTTTATAGCATAATTTGTTAATATACTCTTTTTATACATGAAAAATGGTATATACCAAGAAATAAATGGCTCCGATGAATTTTTTTCAACAATGTCGCATTGTAGTATCTTAGAATTATTATTAGAGTATACTGAAAGTGATAAAAGAGTATAACACATTCATTTAAGTGGTATACTAGATGTGGGAGTACGTACTCTCAAGAGTATAGAAAAGGCTTCCTATATATATATTCATAGTAAAGTGAACTTATACTACCCACGTTCTAAACCGTCCGATCGCACAACGTATGATCCAGATGAATCAAGGTGGAAAGATGTATTCGCGAAAGAGGGATCAATGTGGGTGTTTTGTGTAAAATGGTTTAAGTGGTCTTCCACCTTGATTTATCTGGACCATACGTTGTGCGATTGGATGGCTTAGAACGTGGATAGTACAAATTCACTTTGCTATCGATAGTATTCTGGCCATCCTCTCTCTATAATCTCCTCTCTCTCTCTCTCTCTCTCTATATATATATATATATATATATATATATATATAACATATCTAGTGCTAATGGCCATTGGGTGCTAACATGCTAACATTAAATCTGATCCATCAGATTTATGATAAATGGCTCAGATATAGAGAGGTGGAAACTCTATTAATTACCTCATTACTCACTCAAATGCTTTTCACACAAGCCCCTTGATTACCTCATTAATTACCTATCCAAATCTGAGCCACTCATTATAGATCTGATGGCGCAGATCTAATGTTAGCATATTAACACCCAATGACCATTAACACTAGATATGTTCCCATATATATATATATACGTATATATATATATACATATATATATATATATATATACATATATATATATATATATATATATATAGGAAGCCTCTTTTCTACTCCCGGGAGTAATTACTCCCTATGCCGTATCTCACAACGTAGGGAGTATTTCGCGCAACGGAGAGTATGTACGTGTAGTATATAAGTATATAAGATCATCTAGGTGGTATTTACATTTTTTCAGAGGTGGTATGTACACTTTTTAGACATACTCCTTTTTATATGCATATATGAAGGTATTTGCAAAATATGCTAAAAACTATGTACTCCCTTGCAATTTTTTCTTGTGGATCTCATTGGAATATCTTATAATTAGTATATGAGTGTATCCAAACTGATAAAAGGAGTATTTCAAGTACGTTTGGGTGGTATTTCAGAGATGGGAGTAATTACTCCCGGGAGTACGAAGTATTTTTCCTATATATATATAGGATAGCTAGTGTACTATCGATAGCACAGATCCTCCGTACTATAGGGTTGTGTTTGCAAAATTCGAAGATGAAGCTGTTGATCCAAACCGTGCATTCTATTCATCTCATTGAAATCTCACTACCCACCAAATTTTATATTTTTTGAACTTTTTCTCCTATTTATTTTGTATTTTTCAAAATCCACAATCTAATTAGTTGTGGGGCGTCCAATGAAGCTGTAGGGTCGAGGATGCGCCTAGAGGGGGGGTGAATAGGCGTTTATAAAAAATCTACACACTAATCGAGGATCGCCTCTAATTACCCCTATGTCAAAACCTACACAATTAAATTGCGCAAGCGGAAGAATAAGGTTTTGACAATTAAAGCCTAAATCAACTAGGCTCACTAGTGCACTAACTAAGTTATGTCTCTAAGCTAGAATTGCTAGGTTGATCAAGCAAGCTACACTAAGCAATTCTATTCACAATCAAGCAATTGATAATATTGCAATATAGTAAATGCTTGAATGTAAAAGAGAAAAGGAACACGTTACTTTTTACCGTGGTTCGGAGATAACCCTCCTACTCCACGTTGAGGAAGTCCAACTCACTTTGGACTGGCCCACTCACTTGAGCCTTCACCTCGAATCCACTAAGGTTGCTTTTTACCCCGCCGGGTAGGCTAAGCACCAACCTTCACAATCTTTCGCCGGGGCTTCTCACAATCCTTGAGAGCTCCCGCGCACGACGCACCGACGCCGTCTAGGAGGTCACCACCTCCAAGAGCAATAGGATGAGCACTTCGTTCAAGCTTCACCGAACGCACCTCCGCGTCTCCGGTGATCACTTAGTGCAACTCATGCAACTAGGGTCCTCTCAAACTCCCTCTAATTGCCACTCATGCAATTAGGGTCACTCTTGAGCTCAAAATCAAATTGGAAGAGTCAAAACCATGCAAACCCTCCCACAAACTCAAATCTAGCTCAAGAACACTCAAAACACCAGCAACAACATGCCCTTGCCCCCCAAGGGGGTCTTATATAGCCTCCCAAGCCAAAACTAGCCGTTGGGGGAAAAACCATGAAAAATTAGTAAAACTGGCACTACCGCCCTCATAGGGCCGGTAGTGCCGCCCCAACCCAACGGTCGGCTAACGGCTATAAACCCAGATTACCGCAGTAACCGCCAGGTAGTGCCGCTGAGGCAAGATCTGCCCCACTGGCGATCGGCCTTAGGGCAAACCACAGAACACCCCGTTCTGTCAAACAACTACCGGGTTCAACCCCGTCTTGCCAAGCACCAGCGATCTGCCCCACATGGGCGGTAGTGCCGGCCAAAACTCCAGAGCACTGCTTTCTGGAAAACAACTACCGATGTATTAGGGCCGGTAGTGCCGACTTGAGCGGCAGTACCGCTCCCATAAACGGTACTGCCGGCCTCAGGAGAAAAACCAGTTTTTCGCTAAAAACTTTTCTCCAAAACTTCAACCGACAACTCTTTGAGCCAAAAGGTGATCAAACCACGATCACACTTAGTTGCAAAACACTTTTGCAACACCACTAAACCATGCTCAAAGAATTCAACCAAACTCCAAATCTTTTGCGACAAACACACTTCGCAAACGTCTCAAAGACAATATTTGCAAGAACGTATTAAGCAAATAAATCCCAGAGTCTATAAGGTTTATCCTCTTAGCCATGTGATGGTCAAACCATGACCAAACGGACTTGCAAAAACCACGGTGCAAGTATCACATGCTTTCAGGACCGGAACCCATAGACCTCCCGTTTATTCGCACAACGAACTTGCAAATAGACAGTCAAACCACTATATGCTTGAGCATTCTCTTTTTGCAACAAATGCAAAAAGCCTGGCCCCAAGCAAACTCCAAACACTTTGCGGAAAAACTTTTCGCAAACAACTCAAAGACGTATTTGCAGAAACCCATTAAGCAAATAACCAACGAGTCTATGAGTTTGATCCTCCTAGCCATGTGATGGTCAAACCATGACCAAACGGTCTTGCAAACACCACGGTGCAAGTATCACATGATCTCAGGATCGAAACCCATAATCAAATCAAATCATAGTGCATGAGCTCTCTAATTGCAGCTCCTGCAATTCTCTAGCCCCATGCACTAAACCAAACACTTGCTTGAGCTTTCTCAGTTTGCAACCCGTGCAAATAAAGCTCCAAGCAAAAACTCCAAATCAAATCAAATCGAATCGGAGTGCATGAGCTCTCTAATTGCAACTCCTGCAATTTTCTAGCACAATGCACTAAACACTTGCTTGAGCTCTCTCCATTTGCAACCCGTGCAAATATAGCTCCAAGCAATACAAAATAAACGCAATAAGATTTTTGTTTGAAAAACAAAAACAAAACATGAAGCTTCATCTATTGCAACACATGCAAACAAATGAGCTTCACGCAAAAGCCAACGCATTAGCTTATCCTATTTGCAACTAATGCAAATCAAAGCTCAATGCGAAAACTCCAAGCACAAGCTTGACCTATTTGCAACAAATGCCAAATAGAGCTTATGCAAAAACCAAGCACCAGCTTCACCCATTCGCAACACATGCCAAATGGTTAACTCCATGCAAAAACCAAATCCAAATAAGATTTGAGCTCGAGTGACTACAAGATTGAGATCACCAACATATGATGAAGCTTAAAGCAAGAACTCAACCCCTCTTAATAGTACGGCGCTAAACTAGACACAAAGCTAGGAAAAATCCTTAGCCTATCTAGTTATACCTTGGCCGCCGCAAGCAATCCCCTTTGGGGTCTTTATGATCTTCAATCAACTTGTACCCCCGGGATCATCACTCTGGCTGTCTCTTGAAGTCTTTTATGATCTTCAATCATCTTATCTTCAAGATCGTCACCCAGCTCTATAAGCTTGTTCATCTCTTCTTGATGAACCTTCTTCTTTTCAACCTTTGGAACTAACCTGGCTCAATCATCACTTATAGAAATGGTTAGTCCAAGATGCATGGTTGTCTCAATCATCTAAGTACTCCATTAACACATAATGGATACCACTTACATCAATTGAGCACAACCTAAATCAATCAAATGAACTTATATGTGTCTTGAGTACATGATGCAACTAATGCTTCATACTACTCAAGAACTCTTCATTTGCCTTTAATCAATCACAAGAACACCATCAACACATGATGAAATGTTCTTTAATGATTAGAAGACAAATGAACTCAATTTAAACATTCATTTAAATTGATATGTTCCAATGTATTGATCCTTTAAATATATGGAGTGAAGAATAGATCAATACATCGATACATCAAGTTCAAGTGTGAACTCCCCTTAGATATGTGCATCCATGTAATATATGGATTGGGAAACATAATGCACATTTTGTGGTTAATGCAATGGAGAATTCAAACTTAAACTTGAATCCAAAGTATGCAATTAATACTTAGAATGAATATGCATACATACCTTGGGTTTTCCATTTTCCATCCAAATATGAGACTATTGAATGTAACTCAATAAACTTGTTAGTCTCAATAAGATTAGATTTGTCATTAAACAAAGATTAAGCATTAATCTAAACCAATCACCAAAACCAAATGGAGCTTGAATTTACAGAAGCTGGTTTTTGAAAATACAAAATAAATAGGAGAAAAAGTTCAAAAAATATAAAATTTGGTGGGTAGTGAGATTTCAATGAGATGAATAGAATGCACGGTTTGGATCAATAGTTTCGTCTTCAAATTTTGCAAACACAACCTTATAGCACGGAGGATCTGTGCTATCGATAGTACACTAGCCATCCTATATATATATATATATATATATATATATATATATATATATATATATATATATATATATAATAGTTTCTACTCCCGGGAGTAATTACTCCCATCTCTGAAATACCACCCAAACGTACTTGAAATACTCTTTTATCACTTTGGATACACTTATATACTAATTGTAAGATATTCTAATGAGATCTACATTAAAAAATTGCAAGGAAGTACATAGGTTTTAGCTTATTTTGCAAATACCTTCATATACGCACATAAAAAGGAGTATCTCTAAAAAGCGTACATACCACCTCCAAAAAAAAATGTAAATACCACCTAGATGGTCTTATATACTTGTATACTACATGTACACACCCTCCGTTACACGAGATACTCCATACGTTGTGAGATACGACATAGGGAGTAATTACTCCCGGGAGTAGAAAAGAGGCTTCCTATATATATATATATATATGCATGTATGTATGTATGTATTCCCTCTCTATTTGGTTAAAAACAAATTTCTAATCAGGAGGAATCAGTTAACAACTTTCATTTATGGAATATATTTCCACCTGTGTAACATCAGTTAATATCCAGAGAGTAAGGAGTACATACTCTTAGTAGTACAAAATCATTTTCACACACACACACATGGGATTATAGAGGGATTAAAGCTTGAGTCCTTCCCAGTTGGTCCAATAGTACCATAAAACAAAAGTCGGGAGGATTCCTGGGAGGAGCGCATGCCCACGTGTCGCCCACACTATTTTGCGAAAAAGCCCCTTTGTTTCTCCGAATTACGGATAGGTCCCTGCGATTTTATGGAAAGGTCATTTGCGATTTTTTGTGAGAGAAAGAAAATTTTTTTCGAATTGCGTTTAGGTCCCCTGTTCGTTACTTTACGGAAAGAGACTTCCGTTAAATACAAATCGCGAACAAACCCTTTTCTATTTTTTCAGGATAGCGGTGAGGTCTAAAAATATAACAACCAGGTCCCCGATTTTTACATCTAAGTCCTTTCTCTATTTTTCCCGAAAAAATATTTTCGCCAGCAAAAATATATGTGCCTTTTTCCCAGCTCGGTCTCTAAGATTTCGCGAGCCTCAAAAAAAATTTAAAAATACATCTAGGCCTATTTTTTCCCGCAAAAAAACGCAAAATCATTTTTTGTTCGCTTATTGGCCTAGTTAGTACTATATCGCAACTCGTTTCTAGCCCAACAACACTTGCTTGGCCTCCTTAATTTACATTTATATCGACGTAACTTTTGGAATTGTAAAGTAAATCGCACCTAAAGGCTATTATTAGATAGATATATACGGTTTCGTATGTACCACATATGTTTACTTGTTTTTGTGTATTATTTAAAATTTCATAAATACACATAGATCTAATTTATGTGTCAACTGCTAGTTTTGTTTACTTGTTTTCGTGTATTACTTAAAAAAAATCGTGAAGATCTAATTCATATGTCAACTGCTAGTTTAGCATACCAGCGTTAGTAGACCCTGTTTGTTTTGGCTTAGGCTTTTTGGTTTTTAGCTTAAAGCTAGCTTTTTGGCTTAATGGGCTTTTAAGCCATCTGCTTTTAAGCCAAAACATGTTGTTTGGTATCCTGGTTTATTAATGGGTTAGATGGTACAACTTATAGATGAAAAGTCTAAAATACCCTAAATGAGATGGTGGATGAATTCTCAATTTATATATGATGGTATTTGGTGGGTAATTTTGGAGACTTTTAGTGGCAAAGGGTTATTTCATTCAAAAAAGCTCAAAAAAAACTCCTCTTGTCTGGCATTTGGCTTATAGTTATACAAGGGCTTTTGTCTTTTTAAAAACCCGGCTTAGAAGCAGTCGTTTGTTTCGGCTTAGGCTTTTTTAGCTTCTAAGCCGATGAACAAGCCGAAACAAATAGAGCCATAGTAATGCTGCTAGCTAGTTTATGTCTTTTAAGTTCTATATTGAGATTCTTGATCTTTGAAACTGACACGAAGTTATTGGATTATTGACCTCTGAAACCGAAAAATTGGAATCCAAAGTGCTCATGTATTATTTAAAAAAACCAAAAAAAATTCAGCCAACGGATGGGACATAGATATGGAGTGAAGTGGTTGGCTCCATTGCTTGCTCGGCCGAATATATCGCTCCTGCTGTGTTGCATTGCCGCATGCTCTTCTCTTATCTGGTAATGCAACGCTCGTATGGCGCTTATTTGGGGCTAGTTCTACATTTTTACCAAACAAAGACTATTTTTTTTCAAAAAAAAATTAGGGAGTGTATAGGCATCATCCGGATGTTTTGTTCTAAAAATCATTCAAACTTTGGACCGTACGATCAAAACACACATTCGTAGGATCAACCCACCTCGAATTCAGGGAGAGGTGTGCATCGATCTGAAAGCAAATCCAATGGCCCATAATTTGGATGATGGTTACTAAAAAAACATCCGGATGAAACTTATCAAAACCCAAAAAATTATACAGCTGGTACAATAAAAATTTCGAAAATTTGCTAGTGTGTTGTGCATTCGTTCACTGACCGGATTACCCTTTAGAGAACATGTTAATTGATTAACTAATGAATTCGTACTTGCTAGCCCTTTTTTTTCTTTCCTTTGGATGGATCATAGATACATGATAAGAGACTACAAAAAGAGCTAAACGAAGAAAAGATGCTTACGTACGACAGGGCTAGCTGGTAATTGTGATTATGTATATATCCGGCCCAACAAAGCTCACTCTCGTACAAATTTCAGCCCAACTACACATCAGATTCGAGGCCCCATCCAAGACCTATGAGAGATTAAAATTTCGCCAGAATAAAGTGCAGCCGAGATAGACAGACAGATTTTAATAGATAGGGAAAACTTTTTAGAGAAAATCTCAAAAAAAAAAAAAAAAACGGAACAAAAGGTACTGCTTCGTTACAGTAGAAAAAACAGTGATGGAAAAAGGTAATTTTTTTAAAGCAGTGTAACTTGGCACAGTAGTTAATTTTTTTTTAAAAAGATGGTACTACAGAAAAACAGAACTGGGAAAAAGAATCAAAAAAACTTTTTATTTTTTTAAAATGATAATACTGTAGCAATTGTGGCTAAGCATTATAGAAACTGTAGTGCTTAGCGCCATGTGGTAGGGTAAGCGGTAGGCTGCCGTACTTCTTCAAAATTATATATAGTTAGATTAGATTTCCAATAAAAGAAGTGGTCGATAGCGAGCTAACAAAGGATTGCACTGTATATATAATATATACAAAAAATCTTTACAAAGAACAAAGAAAGTTACAAAAGGTTGACAAGCCAATTTTCAATTACAAGGGTTGTTATTTTCTTTTGCTATATGGATAACCATGGCAAACTCATACTCATATGTTTTTCCAGTCACTAAAAGATGCTCTTATGTCTTGGAACATCTTGTTGTTCCTCATATTCCAAATTCTCCAAGTTGTTAGCACAATGATCTCCATATAAAATTGTTGATGTATAGTTTCTTTAAGATTTTTTTTTAAAATAATATATTTTTTAAATAATTATACAAAAATAATACACCGAAAAGAAAAATTACAAAAATACATCTCTATCGCCATTTCAATTGACTACAGGGACTCTGTCGCCAATTGGAATGGCGACAGAGCCAGTTTTGTCGATGATTGAATTTGGTTGACAGATTAATTTGTCGTGGATTCATTTAGTCGACGGGGTTGTGGTCTTTGTCGCCATTTGAATTGGCGATAGACCTACAATCAAACTATCATTAAAAAAGAGAAACTTTGGTTCGAATTCCAGTTAAAACTTGTTTAAACTAGTTAGTAAACTGGGTAAACTCAACATCCTAAATACTTCAAAAAATTTCAAATTCAAATAAATAGAAAAAATACTTGTTTTGAATCATGGTGCTCAGGCACCATGTGAAAAGATGTGATAATTGCTTGGGGGGGGGGGGGTGAATAGGCTATTTGAAATTTCAAAAGAAATTAATCGCAACGGAAAGGGTATCGGAACTTCCGGTAAATGATCGGAACTTCCGAAGGTATCGGAACTTTCGATTAAGTATCAGAATATTCGATCGGTACAGAAATTCGAGAACAAGTAACAATGTCTAGCAAATTACAATATTCTTCTACTCTAGTTGAGTGCAAGAATGAGTAAACGATCTAGATTAGAGTAGCAATAATAGAGAAGCTCAAACAAAGGATTACACATGAGTAATTTAAGGAGAAATCAAACTAGGGAGACAAGCGTTTATTTCCCGGAAATCAACTCTCTTACTTGACATTAGGGGTGAAAACGGTACGGAAACGGTCGGTAAATAGCTGTTCCGTTTCCGTTTCCATATTTTTTACCGGTAACGGAAACGAAATCGGAAACCCCGGAAATGGATACGGAAACGGATAGTATCGGAAACGGAAGTGGAACGGAACGGAGCGGAAACGAAAATGAAAGCGGAAAATTCCACAAGGATGTAGTACACTAGTACATGATCTATCCAAAATTCCAAACATACCAACTCATAACATGATAGCAAGCACATATAATTCCACCTCATAACATAATAGCAAGCACATATAGTTTCACATTACAACGTAATAGCAAACACATATAGTTTCACATCACAACGTAATAGCAAGCACATATAGTTCAACATCACAACGTAATAGCAAGCACATATAGTTCAACATCACAACGTAATAGCAAACGGACATAGTTCAACATCACAACATAAAAATAAACACATAGTCATCATATCAGTCCATCATGTTCTAAGCTATTTGTCGCCATATTAGTCCATCATATTTTCCTCCATATCAGTACCATCAACATCCTCTTGCTCCTCCAACTGCAAAGGCAAGCACAGAACAATATTAATCTTCTTGAGAAGACAAATAGAAGCACATTAAACTGAAATGTTACTTGATTTGCACAATATAGTTTCAAAGTTAGTTAAGAATGGTAAACCGTTTCTATCGCGCTTGCAAAATGTCTCTCAAGACTATCCACATCCAACTCAGTCATCATAGATGCAATGGTACCACCTGAATGATTAGTAAAAATTGATTAGACTTAAATATTTTCACATAATGAACAAACTATTGAAGCAAACTAAAAAGCTACCTTTTGATGCTGCTGTCCAATCTTTAACACAAATTAATGCTTGCACAATCTCAGGATCTTGACGGCTGCGAAATGGGTCAACAACCCGTCCACTGGCACTGAATGCCGACTCCGAAGCAACCGTCGATACTTGAATAGATAGCACATCACGAGCAAGCTGGGAGAGAATAGGGAACTCAACTTGCTTGACCTTCCACCATGACAAGATATCGAAATTCTTATCTTTTATAGATGCAAGAGGTTGCTCCAAGTACACTTCCAACTCATTTTTTTGAAACATGATCTGATTCACTGATTCTATTCAAGAAATTGTCAAGCTCATCATCCTCATCCACATCAAGTTGAGAACCCACTTGGTGCACATTTGTAGCACTGCAGACTATCTTCTTTGAGGTAGAGACATAAGCTTGGAACAACTCATGAACAACTTTAGTAAAATTATCAATCTCTTGCATAGAAGTGGTGGGGTAAATCTTCGGTGCATAACATTCCACCACATTTCTCTTGTATCTAGGATCAAAGAAGCATGCTACAGCAAGTGCCATGTTGGATTTTGCCCAATACTTGTCATATTTAATTTTCATGGAATGTGCCATAGCTTTAATTATTGGGTCAGAGTTGTCACACCATTCAACAATTGCAATCTTAATTTGACATAACTTTCTAAAAAATAGATTTGCGATTGGATATTTTGTCCCCAGAGAATAACTCGGTGGCATCATAAAAAGCTTCAAGCATGCACGATATCGATGTTGCCATAGACCAATTACTAGAAGTTGGAGCACATTTCTTATATTTGCTTGAATTCCGAAGGAAAAGCCTACCAAAAGCATCTTTATAGTAAATCGAACTCTTCAACATAAGATATGTGGAGTTCCACCTTGTAGGAACATCCAATGAGAGACCCCTTGTCACATCTAAGTCACACTCTGAAGCACACTTCTTAAACTCTTCATACTGCAATGGAGAGTTCTTCACAATTGCAACTGTATTTCTAATATTTGCAATGGCCGGTGCAATTGTCTTTAAACCGTCTTGAGCAACCAAGTTCAAAATATGATTCAAACATCTCACATGGAAAAAGATGCCATCACAAATTAATGGAGATATCTTATTGAGTTTGCTTACTATCCTCGAACACATTTATCATTTGATGAAGCATTGTCCAAAGTAAGTGCAAGCAATCTCCTATCAAGATTCCAATCCACAATACTATCATAAAATGCTAAGCACAAATTTTTCCCCGAATGATGTCCTTCTACATGCATGAACTTGATAATCCTTTTTTGCATACACCAACTGTCATCTATCCAATGTACTGTAATGCACATGTAACCTTTGTTTTGATTAGATGTCCACATATCCATGGTTGTACTAAAGCGACATTCAAGTGTTTTGAAGTACTCATAGAGTTTTTTCTTTTCCTCCATAAACATATTCAATATATCTTTCCTCACAGTAATACGACTTTTAATTGGAAAAGTAGGACGCAAAGACTTGATAAAGTCCACAAAGTACTCATGCTCAACAATATTAAATGGATATTCGTGCATAATAATTGCGAGATAAAATTTCTTCAAACTGACCGCCTCATCATACCTATAAGTCTCAATAGATGCATGTGTTTCATCGCTCTCACTCTTCTTCAAGTTGATTGTTTGCTGCCCGGTCAAGATAAAATGCTTGTGTTTCAAGTGACTTTTGAAACCTGATGTTCCTCTACTGCTCTCACACCGACCTTTGTAGCAACATCCAGTCTTGTTACACCTAGCCCATAGCTGTACAACATCATTGCCTTTATCATCTTTGGCATTAACCTCATACTTGGTGAAGTGGGCCCAAACATCAGAGGTGGCTTTCTTAGCTTTCTTTCCAGGAGGTGGCTTGCACTCAGTTTCATCAGTTAAATCCACACTTGGAGTAGCAGCTGCAACAACATCTGGATTTGAAGTAGCACCGGGAGGCTCCAGCAACAGAAGTGACTGACTCAAAGGCAGAGCAGGGGATGTCGCGCTTGCACTTGCACTTGCACTGCTGCTCCTACTTGCAGTATTGTCCATGGCTATCTGTTACATTGCACATAACTACATAAGTGGATAGCAAGAAATTGACAAAGGTTGTATTGGAACACGAAATTTGCTACTTTATAAGTTGACAAACTAAAACATCATTTTCAATCTTTCATGACCAAGTATCCCTTTCAAAGTTTCATGACCAACTACAGAAAAAGACTAGCATCCCTTTCAATCTTTCATTGGAAAAGTATCCCTTTCATGACCAACTATAGAAAAAAAGCCCACAACTACAACAGTGCAAGCATATTTACAGAACAACATACAAGTATACAACATCAAATTTGGTCATGAAAGCATATTTACAGCCTTACAGACAGGACATACACAGTGCAAGCTAGCAGCCAACATTTGGTCAATACTCAATATAGGCATATAGCTGCCAACATTTGGTCAATACTCAATAGACATTAGTTACTTCAAAGCTATTACCTAGGATCAGAATATAATCTTCATTCTTGTCAAGATGTGAATTGATCATTCATGTGGAAATACTACACATTAGTTACTTCAAAGCTATTACTTCAAAGCTATTACTTCAAAGCTATTACATGCCAACAATTGCATGCCAACAATTGATCATTCATGTTGCCACAGTCCACAGGACTCCATGCTACATGCCAACAATTGCATCCAGGAGACATTTCTTTCCCCTTCTATCATTGCCCTTCAATCACACCCAAACAAGCAAATAAATGTGCTAAATTAGCATCTCATCCGCATTTGGATCTTCTTTCTCGCTTTATTGACTTTACAGGAGAAACCTCATTGCGCAGGAGAAGGGGGTATTGGCTTGATCGATGTCGACAAAGTAAGGGGATCAGGAATCAGGAACCAACACCAACCAACAAATAAGTGGTGGATTTGGATGGGGTTGTCAGTCACCTGGCGACGAGGTCGGGGCGGCGAGGTCCGTGGTGCCGCGACGCGGTCGGGGGCGAAGCGGTCGACGGCGACGCGGTCAGGGGCGACGCGTTGGGCTTGTTGACGAGGTCGCGCGGCGCTGGCGAGCTGGCGAGGAGGTCTGGCGTGCGCGGGTGCCGCGGCCGGCTTGGCTAGGAGGTCGGGCGCCACGGCGCGGGACGTCGAGGGCCTCGAGGCGTGGTGGTGAAGTCTTGGCGGCCGAGGACGTCAGGAGACCGAGCGCCGCCGTGGTCGGAGATCTGGGCGCCGCCGGCCGGGGTAGGAGATCTGGGCGCCGCCGGCCTGGCTGCAGGAGTCGGGATCGAGAAGTGAGAGTGGGAGATCGCTGCGCTGCCACGCCCGGCGCTTGGCCGCCCAAGTCCCCAACAGCCCAACAGAGGCAACACAGTCTTCGTACTCGGTATTGGGCTGGGCCACATTCGGAAAATTCCGGTTTACTTTAAACGGAAATTCCGTTCCGTTTCCGTTTCCGTCGGAACTAGCTCTCCCGTTTCCGTTTCCGAAAAAAAAATTCCGTTTCCGTTTCCGTACCGACACTTTCCGATTCCGTTTCCGAAAATGACCTTCCGTTTCCGTTTTCCTTCGGAACGGTCGGAAACTTTCCGTTCCGTTTTCACCCCTACTTGACATAACGTCAAAGTAACACCGGTTCATCGTCACCTTGAGCTTCGGCAAGGAGCGCTCCCCCCCTTTAGCTTGCGGCACTCTGAAGCAAAATGCCCATAATCAAAACTCAAAACAAATTACAGATTTGCTTATAAAGCAAACTCTCAACAAAATATTCAGTAAAGTACTTAGCAATCTACTCTGACTCTACTCCGTATCTACACTATTTACAAGATTAAAGCTATCATTTTGTTTAATTAATGCATATATGTTCCCATACCAAAAAAAACCTTTTCGATAGTATGGCGACAGAAGTGGATGATTTTTTTTTCATTAAATGCATATTCCCGCGCAAACGAAACTGTCTTGATAATGTATCGACAAAAAGGGAATGTTTTTTTTAAATGTGTGTCCGATGCAAACAAAACCTCTCCGATGACGTAACTGCGCAAAGATATATAGGCGCATCAACATAACTACTTAGGTTTAGACAAACCTCTTTCAAATATTTCCACATAGAACGATACATGTTGTACGTCCGACGCAAACGACGTTCCCTCACCACTTCCTGGAGTTTTCAACATCTTCTTAGGCAACGAATTAAGAACTCAGGCTCTGATACCAATTATTGGAACAGAACACCCAAAAAAACTTTAGAGAATTTTCTCTTGTATTATTTGTTTCTTGATTGCTTTCTTCTCTATTGCTTGCTCTAAACTCAAAACAAATTACAGGGTTGCTTATAAAGCAAACTCTCAACAAAAGACTCGGTAAAGTTCTTTGTAATCTACTCGGACTCTACTCCATGTCCTACTATATTTACAAGATTAAAACTATCATTTTCTTTCATTAATGCATATATATGTTCCCGTACAAAAGAAAACCTTTTCGATATGGCGACAAGAGTGGATGATTTTTTTTTCATTAAATGCATATTCCTGAGCTAACGAAACTGTCTTGATAATGTATCGACAAAAAAGGGAATGCTTTTTTTTTTAAATGTGTGTTCCATGCAAACAAAACCTCTCCGATGGCGTATGGATCAGAAAGATCCGCACATACGGGGCCCGTCCGCCCGTGTTATTTCAGAATTTGACACTCAATTCGTAAGCCTTTCAGAGCATTTGAATGACATGTGGGACCATCTGTGTGTATGACCGTGGACCAAAGTGCCAAATTCTAAAATGCGAATTTTAAAGCGTGTCAAATTATGAAAACTCTTGGTTGAAACCATGGCTAATGGTGACAATACTAGTGCATAGAGATCAACGAAGCACCGGCAACTAGCTTATGTTTGGCGCCTCACCCATTGCTCATTTATGTGTTAGATACGGAGTGCTGCAATGATGTACTAGTAATTGGTTGCGGCTCCTGTTCAGGGTGTGTATGGATGGTGAAAGGCATTATAATCTCTAGTGAGCGTTCTATCACAACAATTAGTGGATAGTTATAGTTAGATTAAATTATTTTCTCGGTAGTGGTATCATCAACTTTTGCTCGAACCCTCTAATACTAGATTATCTGAACCTAGCTAGGCTCATGATAGACTTCCATGCATCTTTCGCTCTGCAGTCACACTTTGAGGTATTTAGATGAAAATTGATTAGCAAACCCTAAGGCGATCAATAGCCCGCTCTGCAGTCACACTTTGAGGCATATGCTTGAAATCTCGCACGTCAATCAGCACGAGTCGAACGTTGAAGCTCCGGCCGGGACGTTGGATAACACGCGACAGGCAATCGAAAGCTGACGAAGATGATCAATACCATCGGTAACTCATATTTTGCACGTGAGAGAGCATGCATGCACGCCGAATGGCAATCACCGTCGACACCTACACCTCGGATGATCGAAGCACATCGATCGATCAGGCTATCAAAACTGATACAGATGATGAATGTTGATGGAGTAGATGAACAGCATCATTGCACGATCTTGACAGTACCTCGTCCATCAGACCTGATGACGGGTAATTTTAATTTATAACAGAGAGGAGTATAGCTTAATTTGGACTTTATATCTAGCGCTCCCGGCGATCGCTAGCTGCTAAGGCTCCGTTCGTGACGCACCGGCGGGCTCTCTGATTTTGGTCTCGGTCGGACGTACTGAAGCTACGTACCTGGATCGAGGTGTACATGTTGTGTATGTGGTAATAAAGTTATTGCATAATATTATTCCTTCCTCAATTAATTCTCAATCTCACATGGAATTAATTAATGAATTTCCAGGATGAAAAGATCGATCATAGCATAGTTTTATTGACACACTCATTAATTGCATCTTATGATTTTCCAAATCTTCTCGATCTTATATTAACCATTACACCTCAAATTTCCTGCCTCTCTTCTTCCCATTTTTCTCATGTGAACAATAAGTACTACCGTCCAAAGAAATAGCTAATACCGTCGTGCAAATCCACGGTTCAACAGTATACAAGACACTTGGCATATATGGTTGTAGGTTCAAACATGGAATTAACCCACCGTTTTTGCAGAAACCAGAGGTGGTTTTCCCCCTTTATGAAAAGAAATGTAGCAATTGTTGGGAGTTTTTCGTCTTCAAGTGAGATCGACTTTAAAGCGATGCCGCATATATGCTTAACTGCTAGCTCGGAGTCAAACATCTTTTGCTTCAAAACGTACGTACGAGAGAGAGATACCGACATCACAAGTATAGCACTATATGCTATACATACATACAAGTGGCTGCTTCTCGATCGGTCTCCTTGCTTTCGTAGCTAGCTAGCTAGGGAATCAACAAGATACATAGATTAATTTGCTGCTAATTAAGACGTACGTACTATGCCTAATGGAGCTGGCAGGGCCATACTACATACATACAAGCGTAGCTTGAGCTGAACTAAAACTAGTTAGTTTGCTACTCGATAGTGATACTAACCAAATCTTCACGATACTACTAGTACTAGTAGGTGCATGCATGGGTACGTCTGCTTCCTTGTTGTCTAGCTAGCTAGGTAGGGAAGCGCAGCCCTCCCGTTCCCGCACACCCCAACATCGATCTCACTCACGCACGCTATATATCACACAGAACTCCACTCCACCTAGTGTGTCGTGCGTGCATACAGAGACACAAACAGCAGCCACGATGAGCGGATCGGCGCAGGTGTTCATCGTCATGCCCGGGCACGTCCACCAGCTCCTCGCCGGAGGGGGCGGGGGAGGCGACGAGCCCCGCTACCCGTGGCACTTGAAGTCCGCGCACGAGGTCGACGCCGTCGTCCCCCGCCGCAAGAAGCCGGCCAACCCCGGAGGAGGGCACTTCCTCTGCCCCATCTGTGACCGTGTCTTCAACGGTGAGAAGGCTGTCCACGGCCACATGCGCTGCCACCCGGGACGCAAGTGGCGCGGCATGGCGCCCCCACGGGAGCCAACCCCCGGTGAGCTCGCGGCGGACGGGAAACGCTACCGCTACGTGTGCGACCGCTGCAAGGCCCCGTTCGAGACGCGCCAGGCGCTCGGCGGCCATCGCGCGAGCCACAACAGCAAGAAGGGCTGCTCCTGGCACTCCAAGCAGCAGCTTGCGATGGCTGCAGAGGAGGCCATCCAAGCTGTGGCCGCGGCCGCGGCGGCCATGGAGGCGGCGGAAGCTGCCGCTGCTCCGAACAACAACGGCGGGGCGGAGCAGCCCAAGCATGACTTCGACCTGAATGATCCGGCGCCAGAGGAGTAGGGGAGCAACTAGGGTTCGGTCGATCGAGCTGTGCTTGCGTGTGCTCATCTTTGGTTTGTTTATGTGTACTTCTGTTTTAATTTGTGTTTCTCTCTCTTTGACCTTTGGTCTTGACCGGACTGAAGCTAGCTTTGGGCATCCGAGACTACCTGGAGGTGTATCGTGTATGTATATAAGCTCATCGATCGAGAAAGGAAATAAATAATGCAAGCTCGTGTGTGTTGGTTAATTTGATGCATAATCCTTCAAGGATTCTCTCTTCTTTATTTCATGCACAAGAACAAAGAACAAGAAGTAGATCAAATAAAAAAAAAGAACAAGTGATACAAATTTAATGTGAAAAACCCTTGAGGAAAAAACCACGGACGCCGGCCGGCAAAATATTTTACTATTTCCTGAAGAGTTACGAACGCAGGAGATTACAATCTATATCTTTTTCTCTTCCTTTTCGTGTGGCATACAAAAAGGTATTTATAAATGGTGGCGACTAGAGTTCAACTTGAACACAAATATATAACGATCAACCTCCTGGCGACAGGCCTCCACTAAGCTCTGTCAGACATGACCTTTTGAATTTGAATTATATATCAACACTCAAGCTGCTTTTCTTAGGCTAGTTCTTGTTCTTTTGTTTGATGCGTGGTTAGATCTGGTTCTTACCCAAAATAAAATTACCGTATCCGCTATTTAAAACAATTCTATGTGATGCATGAGAGATTTAGGTGTACATGCATGTATAGTTGTTACTCGTAGAGCGATTTCCGGCCCTATGCTATACCTTGCTAGCTCATGGGGGCATGCAGTATCTGATATCTCAAAGAATGCAAAGAGAATCACATGAAATTAAGTTACTCAATGAAATGATAGACTCATTAATTGCACAGTATGATTTTCCAAATCTTTTCTTTCTTTTTCTTACAGTTTCCTTTAGAGTACAAGAAGTACGCACGCCACACATGCGCATGTGCGCATCCACTACACACGTTAAAAAGATTTGCAGAGGCTCCATGGTCTCGCGGAACGTGATTATACGCTTTCATACTAAACGTACACACGTGCACTTTAAATAAATACGATACATCGTGTCAATCGTAAAGATCGATTCTGGGTAGGTGGGAACGAACACCTTCGCTCCCACCACTGGCCACATGCCCATCTATGTTTTCCAAATCATTTCAATCTTCATTAGATTTATGTCAAATTTAATTTGTTACCTCTCTCTACCTTCTTCCCATTTTTTTCACGTGAACAATCAGTAGTGCCCAAAGAATTAGCTAGTATCGCCATGCAATTCATGGTTCAACAATATACAAGACACTTGGCATATATGGTTGTAGGTTTAAACTTTGGAACCCACAGTTTTTGTAGAAACCAGGGTGGTTTTCCCCCCTTTAAGAATAGATATATATTATTGAGAAATGGTTGGGAGTTTTCGTCTTCAAGTGAGATCGATTTTAAAGTGAGGCCGCATGCTAGCTATATTGGCCTTGTCTTGGAGTCAAACCTCTTTCGCTTCAAAACGTATGGGAGATATACCGACGTCAGAGAAGAGGAGAAGCACTATATGCTACGTACATATCCGACCTAGCCTCTTCTTACTTTCGTGTAGCTTGCTAGAGAATCAACAAAATTAATTTGCTACTAAAACTATGTCTAATGCTGGCTACACACACACACAAGACACTTGGCATATATGTATGTATGTATGTATATACATGTATGTATGTATGTATGTATGTATATGTATGTATATATATACATGTATAGATGTATATATGTATGTATGTATATGTATGTATATATATATACATGTATATATGTATGTATATATATACATGTATATATGTATGTATGTACATACATACATGTATATATGTATGTATATATATGTACATGTATGTATGTACGTATATGCATGTATGTATGTATGTACCTATATATGTATATGTATGTATGTATGTATATATGTATATGTATGTATGTATGTATGTATATGTATATATATATGGCACACATATTAAATGAAAAAATGTTCCATTACATATATATAGACATTTGGTAATTAACTCAGCCCGGCCCTCAAGCAAAAAAAAACTTATATCCAAGCACACAAATATCTTTGCTTTTGTTCAAAAAAATAAAGAAACACACACACACACACATAACAATTACCTGAGACACCATAGTGCCTAGGCATTATGATACAAAACAGGTATTTTTCTTATTTATTTGCATTATTTTTTTTTGGAAATTTTTAGGATGTTGATTTTAACCAGTTTACTAACTAACTAGTTCAAACAAGTTTAAACTGAAATTCAAACTAGAGTTTCTTTTTCTTTTTATGATAGTTTGATTGTAGGTATGTGCTGAGTATATATATAAATCAGCAAAGCATGCGATCTAAATTCGTTTAAATCTTTGAATTTGAGTATATTTTTTCAAAGGTATGTATTTCATTTGAATTGTTAAGATGGGTATATATATACCCTAAAACTGAAAGTTTCGAAAAATATACCCGAATTTGACTTGAATTCATGCATTTAAAATCATGGTGCTGGGCACCATGGTGCCCCATTACGCGTGCGCTTGTAGTAATGTGCTGCCTTCAAATTTACCCAATCAGTTGCACCTCTATGAATGAATCACAAAATTAAGCACCGGGCAAGATGAGTACGTAGTCGCCGGGCAAGATGCTAATTCAGAGCAAGGTGATGAGACCATTCTCATCATGGACAGAACCAACACTGCATACATATGGTCATCACCAAGTGTTACTGCAATTATATCGACGACGTCCTCTTATTCCGTTACGTTTGTGACAAGTTGGCGACACTTCACGGCTTCCTCTACTTCGTATACATCTACGATGAAAGCTAATCTATATGCATGGCTTTATCGACCCCCACCTTGGCCAGGTCTACAACTCCAACGGGCTTCGCCGGTTCAAGGACTATTGACTCACCTCCAAGCCTATCAACTCAATTATCAGATAAAGTCGTTCTTAAGCATATCTAATTACACTTTTGAGAATAATCCACTATCTAATGTGTGTGATGTGCTTATACATAGGAACCATGGTTTGGATCAACAAGGATGCACATCTACATCAAGCAAAGTTAGAAATCAAGTGTGCCACGTTTTTTTAAGCCAACTCGGCCTCCGGATAATAGCCTGAAGTAAAATGAGCATAACTTTTGCATACAGAGTCCAATTGATGTGTTCTTGTACTTGGTTGAAATCTTACTTTGAGATATTTCCAACGGATCTGGCCTCACCTCCAAATTCCTTGTGTGTCAACGGGAATCTGCAAAACAAATCGGGTTAACTTTCCAGTCCAAGTCAAACTTAGGCCTTGGGCCTTGTAAGAGTCCTACTCAGCCACTCCTTTTATTTTGGCCGACCCTAGCACTAATTTTCCCTCCTCTTTCTGCTATATATAGCTAGGGAGTCCCCCAAAATAACTTGGATTTTGTTTAATTGTGGTTTTCCTTGGTGAAACTATCTGGTATTCTCTTGTTCGACTAGATCAACAGCAATATCGTGCTTCGAAACCCCACATCAATACTTTAATTATATTTGCAATTTTAAATTGATTTTGCTTTGTTCTTGCTTGTTCTTCGATTGCTTGCAGGAATTGATATTCATGATTAGGTCAATCGGGTTTTGGCACGATTGATAACAATTCGGAGTTTGGTTCAGCGATTGCTTGGCGTCGATCGTGTTTCGATCGGTAGCCTGGATCGCGAGGGTCGTCTCCACTAATCGAAAGTATCCATCTCACCGAAAGATCGGGTCTCCCCATTCTCATCACAAGGTTGCTTCAAACAGTTCGGCCCAATGTGGGACTTGAACTACTAATGGCCTGGATTGGCTCATGCATGTTAAAGATGATGCAAGGTAAGGTTTTTGATGCATGCCTGTGTTCTCTAGGAGCTAGGAACTAATATTCAGAAGTTTAATAATAATAATAATAATAATAATAATAATAATAATAATATGTAACTACTGATTTCGTCTGTGTACTGTTGGTTTTAGCCTAAATCAACACACATGTTAGCCCGGATCAATACACATGTATGACGGCAAAAGATCAAGCACAAGAACTCGCGAACACAAATATTTTGGTGGTGCGACACAACTAGAATATTTTCTTACTCTTTTACTTTTTTGCTTACAAATTAACCTCAGAACTGCCTAAGAATTTATATTCATAACCTACAGCTCTAAGAATCAGAAAAGGATTCAAGAAATCGAATAAAAAACGGACTCGATCTCTCCTTGTTTCATTCAAACAAGTTTTGATTAGTCCGAACATGTACATCCATCGATCTTTATGAATTGAAGCAATAATGTAGCGCTCCTGCGCAAGCCCTACTCATGATTTAGATAAGGCAAATTAGGTGAAAATGTGCTCCTAGTTTGTTAAGGACTCGAATGATATTTGTTCTGAATATATGTACGGGCAACCAACTCGTTCTGGTATTTGATGCCAGAGGGTTTGATTGTTAAGACTGAATAAAGGCATAGCAGACAACAGGTATTACAGAACCTTCGTTTCACTTTAATAGCCATGATGCTTCCAGTTCCATTAAAACATTGAATTTTCCCTCAAAAAAACATTGAATGTAGAATTTTGAGAGGGTCACAAAGAACCATTTTGGATTGTGAACCATGATCAACTGTTAAACTGTCAATTCGAATAAGAGAATCATTTGCATTCCTTCCTATCAAATATCAACAAATATTTTTTTATATTTACTATATAAGAATTACAACAAAAATACAATGGCAATAGATAAATTACATTCAGTCTGCTCTATTTCTCTCTTTCGTTCAGTTCTTTGGTAGATGAACAAACCTGTCAACATACGTTTTTGTTCTGGTTTCTATAGTAACATCTTCCTCTCATGAACTTATTCTGACAGCCATCTATCTATACAGCATCTCCCTCCATCTAGCCAGCGCTACCAGAGCTCTTTTCCATCTCATTTGATGAGCATCTCAATTAAGCTTAATTACAAGCATATTGGAGCTCAAGTACATTCAGAAGGTGATGCTTTTCCACATGCTTTCTATGAACACTTCCGAATGAGCTGGATCAAAGAATTCGCCTTCCTTTGCGCTCTACTTGTACCGCTCTTTGCAACTTCAGATAGATGCTCATGCAGACCAAATCCAAGCGCATGCACCATGAGGGCGCTGTTGTTCAAGCCTAGCTCAAGGAGAACGGACAGTGCACACTCCTTGTTCTTCGGAGTCCCTTCCTTTATGATCTCAACAAGGACCTCAACGAAAGGCGTCGTTCCTATTTCGCTGCGGCACGTGGGATGAGATGCCAGGAGGAGGAAAATGGAGAGGGCTTCATCAACCATGCCGAGTTTCTTGTCATCGAGTATTTTCAGCAATGCCATCACAATACCTTCTTCGATGGCTCTGAATTTGTTCTGATGGTTCAGTATCAGATTGAAGATTGCTGTAGCAGCATCCTTCTTACCTCTGATTGTCCCGCTCTGTAGGAGGTCCACCAAGGGAGCTATACCACCCAAACTTCCTATGGCCACCTTGTTTTCATCAATCATGGACAGGCTAAACAAGGCTGCTGCCGAGTTCTCCTGACCCTCAACACTGCCATTCCTAAGGACTTCAATGATGAGAGGAATGGCTCCTCCTTTAGCTATCAGAACCTTATTGGCCTCATCGATGGACAGGTTCAGCAGCGAAGTCACGGTGTTTTCCTGAATCTTCTTATCGGGATACGACAGCAAGTCGATGAGAGCAGGGATCCCACCGTTCTCGGTGATCGCAAGTCTATTCTCCGGATTTTCTTTGGAAAGTATCCGGATCTTCTTCACGGCCTTCCGCTGCATATCAAGGTGAATCGATAATAGATCTTTCACCAGCGATGGGATGTCTTCTTTACACTCTTCCTGTTCGGCGACAGGCTCTAGCTCCCCCATCTGAATCTCAACTTTGTTCTTCTCACACCACTGCAGAATCAAGTTTTTGAGAGCAAAGTTTGGCGCCAGCGACAGATGAGCCAGCGGCTGCTGCGTCTTTGGGCAGGTTCTCTGGCCTGCATCTAACCACTTCTGGATGGTCCTCCTTTCATAAGTCTGCAGATGGAATCAAATCAAAAATGGACTATGAGACATGATTAATCGTCCTTCCATATTTCCAGGCAGGAAACAAAGCATACGGAATTAATCACCCGGCCGCTCGCGATGATGACAGGATCAGTCATGATCTCCAACGATATGGGACACAGGAAGTCATTCGGGATCATCAAAGATGGGCACTTCTCCAGGTACTTGGGGATGGAGACCTCGCCGAGGATGTTCTTTTCGTCGATGCCAGCAATCTCCTTGAACTTGTTGAGGAGCTCAATTATCTGCTTTGTGCTCTCCGCATGCTGGCCATTCCTCTCGTTGATGAGCTTCTTGATGGCCATCGTCTCCGCTCTCAAATCCGCCAGGCTTTGCAGCTCCAGTTTCTTAGCTAGCCTCTCCAGAATGGCTCGATCCGCGTTCCTATCCTCCTTGTTTTGGAGGATGACCATGTAATCCATCGCGAGCTCCATGTCCTGGGTGTCCATCCTCTTCTTGCTTCTCTTCAGCTGCGCATTGATGAGCTCAACCTGAAAATTTTAGAAGTCAGCACTTTTCTAGTCCCCTCGCATCATCATCGGAGGCAGATTCCAACTTCTGCAAGGGATTTGAGCAGTGGACCTACCTGCTCCTTGACTTCGTCGGAGATGCCGATCTCAGAGTAGGGCATCCCATCCAATGCGAGGTTGATCTTCTCGTACACCGCACGGAACCTCCCCATTACAGCCTCGCTCTCCAGCGACTGCAGTTGCGACACATAATCAGTAAGATAAATCCACAACAAACACGAGAGAAGTTGCAGCAGTAAAGATCAATTTTTTAGGCAATGCAGATCTTGCCGCCGTGTTGTGAGCAATGCCTGTGGAGGAGGCGGTGGGCCCGCTGCTCGCTGGGCTAGCTGGATCCTATCGCCTAGGCCGGTGAGAAAGACTGCGGTGGCGATGGATTAGGTTTAGGAGCTGCGGCGAAGGTAAGGTCGTGAGGATAAGAAGGGTCACCGTGTTTGCATGTTGGCTCGGTCAATGGTTTTTGGACACATGTGGGTCGTTCCTAGGTATCAGTTCGAACTTTATTTATTTATTTTGAATGAAGTTCGGACTTGTTTCACCTCTTTCATAAATGAAATCACCATGAAAAAAAATCATCAAGATGAGGAATACACCGGCTCAACATTTGTACAAGATTTCAAAGTCCTGTATACTCGGTGCAGGGAGAAATTTCAAAAAATAATCTGTGGATAGTAGCAGCGTTTATCTTTTATTTCCTTCTTTCCAAAATATGCCATTTTTTCTCTTGGAGTTCGGATATGATTGGAAAATTGTCCAATACCTATTGGACTATGGATGATTTTCAGACACATAGCTAATTAATATTCTAGTATAAAAATGCATGCTTTAGTTCTCACTTATGAATTCTATGCTTTTCTTTTTTAAAATTGCACAAATATTAAAGCATAAATAAAGGGTAGACGGTGATTACTCACCCATTCACTTGCTTTAAAATTTGTACAACTTGTATTAAGAGAAAAACTATAGAAATATTGCTCATACATATTTGAACTATGGATGATTTGCTCGAGTTGAATATGGATCGATCATTGGCAAGTTGTAATTAATGCATCCCGTCCTGTGTGACATTGTGCTGCATGCATGCATACTAGTTACCAGGAAGATCTTGCTGCCGTCGTGGCAGCAGCGGAGGAGGCGTCGGGCGGCATGGAAGGTGCGACCGAGGAGGGCGAGGCGGCGGTAGGCATCGTCGATGAGGGGTGAGGCGGCCTCGCTGAGCTCCTGGATGAGGGGGAGCACGAGCTGGAGCCAGCGCTGGAGGTTTAAGCACTCCTTGCGCTGTGACCGTCGGAACTCCTGGAAGGCCCGAGCCGAGCTCACGGTGGCTAGGAGCTCCTCCACCAGGTCCCCGTCAGACATGTGTCGACCCGATGACACCTCCGACGGCTCCGCTTCCGCCAAGGACGCCAGCCGCGGCACGATGGGCGTCGGCAGCATCGGTCGATCAGTGCTCGCCTAGGAATCCAGATGTTGAGAGGGAGAGAGAGGAGAGGAGAGAGCCTAGGAATTTGGCGATGGGATGGGCGGTGGTGACTGTGAAGAGAGCGAGGCCAAGGAGGGGGGAGGATGGGAGGTGGATGACTGAGCTGAATTCCAGGGGGGCCACCCCTTCCAAAATGCCAACACACTTCAAAAATAGCACACGGGAATAATGGGATCCAAAAGTGAAGAGACATGAGTAAATTAACAACCAGGTTTGCAAAAGTAATTACTTCTCCCACCGCACAATCTCCTCCACATTCGTTCAGCGAGTTGCGGGTAGAGACATAAATATTACTACATGCCACTCCCTCCATCCCATTATATAAGGCGTAACTCCTACCAACATAGAGACCAAGAAAGCAGTTGCGTCGTGCGGGGCTCGAGAGGGTTGATGCACGCATGCATGCACATGAGAGATGGGAGAGAAGGTTAATGCATGCATGCATGCATGCGGATGAGAGATGGAAGAGAAGCCAGAATAGGAGCTGAGGAGGCGCCGCGCCTTATATTCTGAGACTTAAAAAAAACAGTTGTGCCTTGTATTTTGGGATGAAGGGAGTAAACTTTATCGAGCTTATTCCAACCGATACAAAGCAACAATAGGGTATCAAACGTCCCTTACTTAAATTCTAGGTCATTTAAACCAACATTATATAGCGTTCTAGATGCTCGCAAGACGATCTTTACGGTGAGACGCCAGTGGCAATGGAGGTAAGCTGGAGGTGCATTGGAAGGTTGCCGTGGCTACTCAAGATTGTCAACCACTAGGCTAGCTTCTAGGCTAAGATTCATCAATGGCAGGCACTCCTCCATTCATCGTTGCTGCCTGACTGGGATGAGATGTGACTCATGAGCATCACTCGATTCAGCATGCATGAATGGAAAGACGCCATGCATATGAGAATAAGCATATATACACTAACGCAATTGTTTTTTGGCACCAGATTCAAGAAGATACTCATTGTTTTAACCCTAATTTATGCTTCCCTGACTTGCAGATTGGAAAAAGAAAAATAAAAACACATCGTGTGATATTCGGGCTGCCCTTTCGTGAAAACCATGGATGCAAGAAGGCCGATATCACTATAGAGGTTATATTAGACACCTCATCACTAACGGTTTTTATAAAAAAACGTCAATGATGAGTCTCGGACACATCACAGACGGTTTTTGGCTAAAACCGTCTGTGATGTGCCCCTCATCATAGACTATTTTAGCCAAAAAAACCTTCTATGATGACCATTTCTAGTAAATAAGAACAGAGAGCCCCGATCTCTTCTGTATTTTTTAGGGTTTTCCGAACTATTTTTGATGTGGCTACGATTGAGAGGCGATCTAATGGAAAGTGACATTGGATTTGGAGATGTTATTGTTGATCCTTCTGTTCGAGGTCATCTAAGGTTAGTAATTGGTTCAAATTTGCATTATATTTAAGATCTAGCTTGGTAAAGATGGAAATGAAGATGGTTTTAAAATATAGCTTAGTGTAGATCCATTTGTTTTCTGTGATGTAAAGCAGTAATTGGTTGTAATTGCATTATACTCAATATGTAGATAGTTATAATTGGTTGTAATAGTATTATATTCAAGGTATATACATCTAGCTTGTTAAAGAGGAAAGTGAATATGGTTTTGATATAGCTTGGTGTAGATCCATTTGTTCTCTTCGGTCTAAAGTAGTAATACTCAAGATGTAGCTAGTTATATAAAAAGAGAATTGAAGATGCTGAGTTTAACTGTAGCTTATATATATGTATATATATATATATATCTATTTATTCTTTGTGATGTACAGAGCTATATAAGTTAATTGGCAAGTTTACATGTAGCTTATATGTAGCATATTTGTGCATGTGCACTCCTAGTGTACTTCATTCATTATTTAACACCTATTATTACATACGTAGTGTAGATGGACAAAAGCTAGATGTACGCTGAGAACATTAATGGTGTCTCCGCTTTTAGAAGAGCTGTAGAGGAAGATATGTTGAACAAGAGGGTGAATTTATGCTTTTTCCATGCATTGACTGCGAGAATCTAAGGATGTTTCAAAACCCAGCGCAGATCAAAACACACTTGATTCTATGAGGTTTCCAAAGGAGGTATACATGTTAGACCAGTCACGATGAAGAGTAGATTATACAGGCAACAAGTAGTACTAACATCATTGACGAAGTCAACAATGCACTGGATGATATCGACTGTGCTTTCGGATAGGTTTCACGATGACAATCTGAATCAGATGCTAGGGATGTAGAAGGGAACCGTAATGAGCAGGAGTATGTAAAATTTTGAGGTTTGATGGACGACTCGGAGAAACCTTTGTTCCCGGGCTGCAAGTCCAAACACACAAGGTTGTCATCCATGCCAGAATTGCTGAAATTAAAGGCAAGCAATGGTTGGTCTGACAAGAGCTTCACAACGCTGTTAGGTCTGTTAGCGGACATGCTTTCGGAGGAAAATGAGTTGCCGACAATCACCTACAAAGCCAAGAAGGTTCTTTGTCCCTTGGGAATGGAAGTAAAAAAGAATATATGCTTGTCTGAACGACTGTATCCTCTACCACAAAGAGTATGCAAACTTGCATGTATGTTTGGTGTGCAACGCATCCCGGTACAAGCGTCAAGATAGATCAGATGATGACAATGAGGGCATTGAGGTGAAGAAAGGAAATCCTGCTAAGGTGGCATGATATCTACCTGTAATTCCCCGATTGAAGCATTTGTTTGCTAACCCAAAAGAGGCAAAACTGCTTTGGTGGCACTCATGAGCAGAATTTTTTTAATAATC
The DNA here is from genome assembly GCA_036346355.1 of Rhipidocladum racemiflorum. Classification (NCBI taxonomy): domain Eukaryota; kingdom Viridiplantae; phylum Streptophyta; class Magnoliopsida; order Poales; family Poaceae; genus Rhipidocladum; species Rhipidocladum racemiflorum. The sequence goes on along the minus strand of CM070579.1, from coordinate 88,054,506 downwards.
TATATTTTATTCGAAATTGCAAAAGTAAACGTCGTCGGGAAGAAATTACAGAATTATACGTCTATCGCCTGTTCAACGAGCGATACAATATTGTCGCCGGTCAATCGGGCGACATGAGACCGCTCGTGTCTCTATCGCCCGTTACACGGGCGATAGGCCTATATCGCCCGATGAACGGGCGAGTGATTAAAAATCCCCCGATCAATAGGCGACATAAAGGGTGCGGGGTTTATGTCGCCCGATCAACGAGCGACATACTTATTTTATAAAGCGCCGTGCGCGCCCAGCCGGCAGAAGCGGCAGAAGAAGCGAGAAGAGAAGAGAAAAGAGGAGAGAAAACAGAGAAGAAGAGAGAAAAAAGAGAGAAGAAGAGGGGAGGGAAGAAAAGGAGAGCGCGATTTTTGAGTCTCTGCATTTCATTTTCAGGTATTTTCTCGTTCTTTATTTTTTGTATTTGTAGATCTAGAAAATCTAGTTAGATGTAGATAGATTTAGCAAACCTAGTCCCTAGTTAGATGTAGTTCATCTAGTTAGATGTAGGTAGACATAGCAAATCTAGATGTAGTAAATCTAGTTAGATGTAGGTAGATCTAGCAAATCTAGTTTGATGTAGGTATGAACTACTCGTTTAAATTTTTTAGCAGTAAATTATGATTAAGTAGAAATGATTTTAGATCTAGGTTTGTGTGCGTTGATATATCGAATGTAGATGCTTTGGACGGATAGAAGTATTCATTTCTTAGGAATGTAGTTGGGTACATATAGCGAAAGTAGTTTGATGTACGTCGAGTAGAAATTAATCATAGAGAATGTAGTTAGAGTAGTTGTTTAATTTTTTAGTAGTAGATCTAGCGAATGTAGATATTGTATACCGATATGAATACATCCATATATATATATATTCAATTCTTACGAATGCAGTACAACAGAGATAGTGATTGTTACGAACCTAGATATGTATTGTTAGGAATGTAGTTAATTTTGTACGAATAAATATGTATTTTTATAGCATATAGATGTACCAAAGTTGGGAGTCATACTATTTTTCACGGAAAGTAATTAATTCGTGGGTGAATGAATGGATTTGCAGATATGGCAGAACGAGTTCTATTTAGAATATATTATGGCGAAGGGGTTGTAATGTATGGTTCGGAGGGTGCGGATCTAAATAACTTCCAGTATGTGGACAGAAGTTTGAGTAGGGTCGAAGAGCGCACATTTTCTTCAGTGTTGAAGTGGTTGTATTATACTTTTCGGATGGAAGAAGAGAAGTGGCAGCTGAAGGTATTTTGCCTCTGTAGTATGCAGAACAATCCATTTTGTTGGGAGCTAGTTGAGTTGAAAGGAACCGCATCGTGGAGATCATATGTGAGGGGGACAAAGCAACGGGGATGGAACCGGGTGCTTTTAGTGCAAGCATATGGCCGGGATGTTGCCCCCCAGCAGCAGTCGGACGGTGGTGAGTGTAGTTAAGCTCAAAATGAGTTAAGTTTTGGTGACACCGAAATTGGAAGATCTAGCCGTGAGCAGTACATTCAGACACGCAACGAGGACGTCATTTGCCAAAGTGGTGAACAATCTGAATTTGGGGTGGACGAAGAAAATGTTGGACAAGTAGCGCGGGGACTAGTAGACGAAGGTGAGCAAATTGATGAAATAACAGTTAGGATAGAAGAGGAAGACCGTGAGTACGGCATAGCAGAAGTGGAAGACGACGATGAGTCGGATGAGGAAGATGGAGGTACGGAGCCGCCCGTCCCAGCCGAGTGGAGCACGCATCAATTTGAGAGGTTGGGTGTTAATGAAAGCAACGACATACGTTGGCAGTACAACGACAACGAGGTTAGGCCTGATAGTATGTACGCGACAAAGGAGGCTGTGCAGGATGCTGTGAAAGATTGGGCCTTATCATTAAGAAGGACTTTCAGGATTAAGAAATCCACCCAAACCTGCTACGACGTGGTGTGTGAGATCCATGGGTGTCCGTGGAGAGTGCACGCGTACAAGTCGAAGTGGGGCACCCATTGGTTATGCTCGAAGGTTGAGAAGCACAGCTGTATGATTGAGGAAACAATGATGGCTCACAGGAACCTGTCATCTGGGTTTGTCGCGAACATCATGTACACAGAGATAGTGGAGAACCTGACTTATGAGCCCCGTGCTATTATCCGAGCTATCGAGAACAGATATCAGTACACAATTAGCTATGGGAAGGCATGGAGGGAGAAGCAGAAGGCCTTAGAAATGAGGTTTGGGAAGTTTGAAGACTCATACTGCAATCTGTCCGCACTGCTCAGTTGCATTCAGGGAAGAAATCCCGGCACTTACTATGATTATCAAGATTGTCCGTCAATCAAGTGGCCAACTAAAAGGCATCTGAGGAGAGTGTTCTTCGCATTCGGAGCTTGCATCAAGGCGTTCTATCACTGTCGTCCATTGCTGTGCGTGGACGGCACATTCTTGACCGGGAAATACAAAGGACAAATATTGACAGCTGTGGGCGTTGATGGAAACAACCAGATTCTGTCTGTTGCATTCGCCTTTGTAGAAAGCGAGAACTATGAGAGTTGGCTATGGTTCCTGCGGAACTTGAAGATGGGGGTGGTTAAAACTCGTCAAGATGTGTGCGTGCTGCACGACAGGCATGCTGGTCTGCTTAGTGCGATCAACCAGTTGTAAACAGGGGCAGAGGAGCCATTTCCATGGCCTGACTTACAGAGCCGATGGTGCATGAAGCATTTGGGCGCAAATTTCTACAAACAATTCAGGAACAAGGAATTCATGAACATGTTTAAAAGACTATGTAAGCAGAACCAGGAGAGCAAGTTCCGGACTCTATGGAAAAATATCGATGAGCTGACAAGAAAACACAAAGAGGAGCAGGCGAACAAGACTACTGCCAGCGAAGGATACGATGAGGCGGAGCCTCTTTCCCCCCTGCCAACAGAAGATGATGCGACTAATCGTCGTCGAAGGCAAAGGCCAATCAAATGTTTCTCGGACTGGATCAAGCACGAACCGAAGGAAAAGTGGGCACTGTTACATGACACACATGGTGCCAGATATGGTGTGATGACCAGTAACTTTGCAGAAGTTTACAACTGGGTAATGAGAGGGATGAGGTGTCTCCCATTAGTGGGAATTGTTGAGGGAGTGCTGCGGGGCACAACCAAGTACTTCGTCGACAGACATCAAGCTGCACAGATAGTGCTGAGAGATGAGAAGCTCCTGTACTCCTCCATGATCAGTAAATACATGGAAGAGAAGAGTCATAAGGCGGCCAAGCATAGAGCTATAAAAGTTGGTGCACGAACACTGCGCTTCGAGGTGATCTGTAAGGATAAAGGACGGCGTGGAACCAACCAGAAGGTTGTCATCCAGGAGTGCATATTACATAATCTTTGCAAATGCTCGTGTAACAAGCCCCACCTTTTGCACAGGCCGTGTTCTCATGTGATAGCCGCATGTGCTTTATTTGGAATGCAACCTGGTACCTATCTATCTAAATATTTCATGAAGGAAAGGGTGATGGCAACTTGGAGCGAGGAGTTTTATGGTTACGGTGTTGTGGGTTCTTTCACCACAACTCCTAGTGCTGATGAAAGGTTCTGGATCCCATATTTTAATGCAGGTATATGGAAAGCAGGGCGTTGGAAGACAAGACGTATCAGAAATAACATGGATGAGTCAGAAGCTGGCAAGCGCGTGAAGAAATGTTCATTGTGCAAGGAAACATGACATACGTTCAAGAATTACCATGCACAAAACGAAGAAGATGAAGGAGGAGATGGCAATCCGACGGTAGCGGGTGGATCGTCCTGTGCGAGGAGTGCTGCACGACGCCAACGTACCACATGAGAAGCACTTTAATCGCAATTTAATCGATGTGTTGTGTGTTGTGTGAACCCTATGTGTAAGCCTGTTGCATGTGGTTGTGAGTGTTGTGTATTAAAAAATTATTGTAACTGTTTCATTATATTTTTGATTTACAGGTATGGCTGACCAGGCCAGAGATGAGGAGTGGCCCTTCGAGTTGCTAGATCGGGTCGTTGATGGTCGTCACCGTGCCCACTTCACCACTGCTTTTCCAGAGGAGGGAGGCGATCCTGTGCAGCTTGGCGTCCTTCGACCGAGGACACCGCAGTACGGCTGGGAGATCGATCCTCGTTGGATCCCCAGGTAACATATTACAATTTAGATTTCTTAATATGTTTGTGGTAGTATAGTTACTGGTGTTGTACTGATATAAATTACATGTTTTTTTTCTTTTGTAGACTTCGAGCTTCAGGATTGCTGCCTTTCGCCCGGATGGTACAGGATGTGGGTCGCCGGTTCCCGTTCGACAGGTCCCTGATCACTGCTCTGGTGGATCGGTGGAGGCCGGAGACCCACACCTTCCACCTACCCGTCGGGGAGATGGCGATCACTTTGCAGGACGTGTCGTACCTGCTCGGCCTCCCGATCGCCAGCGACGTTGTGGTGCCCCAGGACGTCGACCTTGCGTGGCACGCGCATCTACTTCAGCGGTTCGATGGTGTGCTACCACCACCTGGGTACCGTGGCTTCACCGGAACACACGGTCCTACGCTGCGGTGGCTTCGACAGTTCGTGGTACGCAACTAGACTTTGAAAAAACAAGTGCTCTTCAATTACAGCTTAAAATAACATGTAATATGTGATCTTCTATTTTGCAGCCTTTGTAGATCATCGAGTCAAGGCAGGAACATCCTCCTGAAGGGCCACCCCAAAGCCCCGAACTGTGCGACCACGATCTGCAGGCAGTGGTTGACACCTACCACGAGGATCTAGCGGACCGAAGATTCTACCGGTGCCCTTTGACCGAGGATGAATGGTGCTGCTACTTCAACTGGGTGGACCCGGAGATGTACTACCCACATCTCAAACTTCCTGTCTGGGATAACTGGGAGAGCAACCCTCGCCGTGGTGCTACTACCTCCCAGAAAAGACGGACCCCGAGTACGCACACGGTGTTCTTCAACCACCACAGCGGGCATACTGCATTGACTGCAGGGCACGCTTTCGGTTGTACAACAAGAAGCCCAACACACACCTCCTGCACCATATAGTGGAGTGCGAGCCGAAACAGAGGAGGCGTCTCGGCAAGTCTCCCGAAGGGCAAGAAGGTTCGTCCTCTCGAAGAGAAAGGGATAAGGGGAAGCAGCCGGCCGAGGTCCGCAGTACGCAACAAATCATTGACGCATTACGAAGACCATTCGAGAACCCGGGTGGTATTAACATAGGGGGCGCCGAAAATCGGGATAGCATGCCCATATGGGAGGGCAGAACTCCACAGAATGCACACAAACAAGTTACTTCTTATACCCCAGAGATGTATGGCATAGGCTACCCATTCGGCAGCAGCTGGGAGCACTGCGCACGGCCATGGAGCTCTTTTATAAGAGAGATTGAGCGGTGTCCGAGAACAAATTGCACAAGATTGACGGGTGATGTAATATGTAGAAAATATGGCGCGTCCTTCCCACTTTATGAACATAGGCGTAACGATCACTTGTTCCACCATGACAATCAGTGTAATCCGCACTTCTTCTAGCAATGTCGTCACTGCTGTAATATCCTTGTAATATCATCTGAACTTCTGTTGTATCTGCCCTACTAAAGTTGAGTTTGCGTACAAAAGTTACTGGCTGCATCTATATGCTTTTCAGAATGCTTGCAATGATTTAAACACTTTGACTAAAGTTTTTTTGGGCTAAACTATTCATATAATGGCTAAATTACATCCAAACGAGATATTTTACAGGCTGCCGAAAGGGGTTAAAAGTTATCGTTGACAATAATACTTAGGGTTATTGCGACAGTCTATTTGCGTAGCAAAGAAAGGTGTAAATAACATATTTCTCCATAATATGGTACTCCATATATCAAACCGCAAATCTGTTGTACTGTTGCAAAAAATTACATCCAAACGAGATATTTTACGGGCTGCCGAAAAGTGTTAAAAGTTATCGTTGATAATAATACTTAGGGTTATTGCGACAGTCTATTTGCGTAGCAAAGAAAGGTGTAAATAACATATTTCTCCAGAATATGGTACTCCATATATCAAACTGCAAATCTGTTGTACTGTTGCAAAAAAATTACATTCAAACGAGATATTTTATGGGCTGCCGAGAAGGGTTAAAAGTTATCGTTGACAATAATACTTAGGGTTATTGCGACAGTCTATTTGCGTAGCAAAGAAAGGTGTAAATAACATATTTCTTCAGAATATGGTACTCCATATATCAAACCGCAAATCTGCTGTACTGTTGCAAAAAATTACGTCCAAACGAGATATTTTACGGGCTGCCGAGAAGGGTTAAAAGTTATCGTTGACAATAATATTTAGGGTTATTGCGACAGTCTATTTGCGTAGCAAAGAAAGGTGTAAATAACATATTTCTCCAGAATATGGTACTCCATATATCAAACCACATATCTGCTGTATTGTTGCAAAAAATTACATCCAAACGTGATATTTTAATTTCCATGGAACATAGTAAATTTTATTGCATAGTCTGGATCCTTTACTTATATAGCTTAATATAAATTTAGAAATTTATTTCGTTCCATTTGGAGCGTAATAAAACTAACAAAAATGTCAAAATTGGTCTGTGTCGCCCATTCATTGGGCGACAGGCATTTATCGCCAATTCATCGAGCGACTTTCATATTGTCGCCTATTTAAATGGCGACATTCCAGTGTCGCCGTTTTGTTCGGCGAGATTTTGTTTTGTCGCCCGTTGGTTCGACGATATCATACTGTCGCCCAACTAACGGGCGACAGACATGCATTTCTGTAATTTCGTTATCCCAATGTATAGTTTTGCAATTTCGATTATAATTAGTATTATTTTTTTAAAAAAATTCCTCATGAGCATAAGAATGATGGAATAATAAGGCATTCTGTTGATTCGACCCAATGAAGAAACATCGATACAAAAGTTGCAAACAAGTGCAGCCAACCCAACCTCCATCCTACGTTCATTACTTCCCCACAAATTTAAATTTTATTGCAATTTCGTATTTTTAGGGTTTATTTGGTTGATGCTATCGGCTTCATGCCTAGAAAAGTTAGTACATGAAGGTAGGGTTGAAAAAAAAAATAGAAATTCCAACGAAAACAGAAGCCCTTTTTCGAAAAGGAAAATGGAAAGTACCGGTACAGAAACATAAACAAATTTTTTTTGACGGAAACGGAAACGAGAAAGCCAATTCCGACGAAAACGGAAACGGAAACAGAAATTGCGTATAAGTGAAACCAAAAATTAAAAATAGAAATGGGCTGAAAAGGGAAATTGGCTTGGCCCAAAAAGGAGAAGGGAGAGTTTACATTTATTTTTGAATTAAAATAATTTTATAAATACAAATGGCTTTATATAAAATATCAAATAGAGTTCAAAAATTTTGAAAAAAATTCTCAAAAATACTTTCAAACATTTTGAACCTAGGAAAATTATTTTTAGCAATTTATTTATTTTACATGAATAAATTAGTTTTATAGATATAAAAAAATAGCAAAATAGTATTTATAAACTCCAAAAAATCTAGGATAAATATCAGAAAATCACAAATGGATATCAAACAATAATATAAAAATTTTAGGATGTTACACCTTTGTAGTTGGTGGAGCAAGAGGATGTCGATGATAATGATATGGAGGATGACATGATTGTCTGGTGTGGGGGACAAATAACGAGCCTTCAGCTGACAAACTTGAGAAAAAAACTTTCTAGCGATACCAGTGAATATAACACTATTCTTGTGTCCACCTTGGAGGTGGAATGAGTTACATTATTCTTGTGGTCATGTATATTGTGATTATGTACTATGTTCTTGTGAAATTTTCTGCTTTCATTTCCGTATCCGCTTTGTTCCGTTCTGCATTTGTTTTTGTCACTATCCATTTTCGTATCCGCTTTATTCCGTTCCACATTTGTTTCCGTCACTATCCATTTATGTATCTGTTTCCGGAGTTTTCGTTTTCATTTCCGTTACCGGTGAAAAACACCGACCATTTTTGTACCGTTTTCATCCCTACATGAAGGTAGCAATCAAATGATTTTTGCCTAGCCAGGCAAGTCTGAAGATGTAGTGTTTGGTTGGAGACCTATATATATTAGAAAATCGTAGAATTAAAAATAAAACGCTTTGAGAAAGAAAAGGCGTAAAAGCATGGAATACGCTTTCATAAGCAACCTTTACATAACCAGTCCTCTCCCAAATCAACCCTAATCATCCCCGTCCTCACCGACTCCCATGAGCCCGGCTTGTGCTACCGACTCCCCCTCCTCACCTTCTCCGCCTGCGGCAACTCCCCCTCCTTCTCGTGCGCTTGCTTATATTTCATGCATGCACCAGTTTGTTATGAATTTACAATTATTATCTAAATAGCTAACTATAGCTTTTTTAAAGCCCAAACATGAAGCTACGAACCAATATTACGCTATAGCAGCTACAAGTGTCATAGCTAGCAATAGCTCTGCTATTTGATGTAGCTTATAGCTAGTGATAGCTCCGCTATCCTACATAGGTATACATGGGCCAAAACATGACCCCATTTTAAAGTCTAACATTACTAAAAAGCTCAAATACATCTCTTATAAAGCCTGAACTATGAAAAAAAAACCCTAGTAAATGTTCTCATCTCGCCCTTTTTTAATAATTCAGCATTCATATTTCTCGATGATTAAATATTTGTTGTTAAAAACATTAGGATGTAGTTATCATTTATGGTTTTGTGGACATATATTAATATGTTTGTTGATTCCGGACTTGACTCATGTTTTTACTATAAAAATATCAGTACCTTCTAAAGGACTATATTTTGTATGATTTGTTTAAAGTTGACTTATATTATATACATATTTATTTTTCTTAATAGTAAAAACACGACAAATGATAGCTTATGCGATAGATACCGTAGATTTTTTAGGACCTTACCGCGAAATAGTGAAAATCGCCATTTAATACCTTGTAAATTTACTATCTAAAAATATGTTTGTTTTCGCCCCATTTCTCGCAATTGTAGCAACCCTAGTCAATCTACATGCGTAAGGACACTCGTTGGCCATTACTCCACGCTCCAAAGTAAAAGCACTAAACAAATGGCATCGTAGAACTCGAGACTTGTTGTTAATGCAACAAATATAATCGATCTACATGCTTGACCTATTCATGCATTACTATCACTTCAGCAAACTTGGGTGCATTTGCTATTGAACTCAAGAGCAACGTACATGCCAACACTGTTAGGATGTGAAAGCAACATAACAAAGAGTACATCTAGAAATTTCCCCACAACTAGAATGGTGTATCAAATACTCACCGAAGAGATATCACTAAGATTTGTTTAAGAAATTAAACTGCATAAATACGATAGATATATGTGTTCAACTTAAAAAAACAATAAAGAGCCAAATTAAGGAATATCACCCTTATTATAGGGGAAAGAATTGGAGCCCAACCATGGTGCCACCTCACCCCCTCCCAATTTTTTCAAAAAACCTCCTCGGCTTTCTCCAAATTACAAATAGGTTCCTGCGCGATTTTATGTGAGAGAAAAATATTTTTCCCGATTCGCGTTTAGATCCCTGGTTTTGCCATTTTGCATGGAGGACCTCCTGTAAGTACGAATCGCAAGCGAGCCCTTTCCTAATTTTTCAAAAATAGCGAACAGGTCCAAAATTATAACAAATAGGTCCTCGCGCTTTACGTTCGGGTCCTTTCTCCGTTTTGTCCCAAAAAAATGTTTTCGGGGTCCATTTTTTCTCCAGAGCATGCGAAAAATATTTTCAGTAGCCGTTTTTTCAAAAAAAAAAGAAAACCGTTTCCTTTCTCCGTTTTACCCAGAAAAAATGTTTTCGTGATCCGTTTTCTCTCTGGAGAATGGGGGAAATGTTTTCGGTGGCTATTTCCCCTCCAAAAAAATGGGAGACCGTTTCCTTTCTCCGTTTTGCTTGAAAAAAAAATTTCGTGATCCGTTTTTTCTCCAGAGCATGGGAAAAATATTTTCGTTCGCCGTTTTTCCAAAAAAAATTGGAAAACCGTTCTCCGTTTTGCCCGGAAAAAATGTTTTCGTGATCCGTTTTTCCTCCGGAGCATAGGGAAAATATTTTCGATGGCTATTTCCCCCCCAAAAAAAATGAGAGACCGTTTTCTTTCTCCATTTTGCCTGAATTTTTTTTTTCGTGGTCCGTTTTTTCTCCAGACCATGGAAAAAATGTTTTCATTGGTCGTTTCCCCCTCAAAAAAATGAAAATTCATTTTTCATCCGTCATTTCTCTGTTTTTCCCCCTTTTTCTTATTTTTCTCGGGAAAATAAGCGCATAGGATGTTAAACTCGGCATCTAAAATTCCTTTTGCGGCTCGATCTCTAATATTTTTTAAGACATGTATTATTGCCCGTTGACCGCATAGGGTGTTAAACTCGGCGTCTATAGCTTTTTTTGTGGTTTGAGATCTAATATTTCTCGAAACATGTATTATTCTTTTTTTCTCTCAAAAAGGGCCGTTGTTTCGCTGGTTCGTCGGCGGTTCTTACCTAACGTCTTTTTTCCAAAAAAATACCCAAGCGAACAAAAAAAAATCGGATATTCCTACCTTTTTTTAGAGATAAAAACTTGGATCAAATTTCGCACGGCGCGGCGGAGCGCGCAGCTCTAGCTAGTTGAACATATAGGTGGAAAGTTTTTGAGCCGGAGATACAAAAGCTGTAAACAAGTGCATCCACCCATTCCACCATTAAATAGCTGCGTGAATTGCAAGATATTCTTCTCTATGGTTCTAGATTTAATATACGGAGTATTCGTTCCTGCTACACAATCAATCCCACCTCAATTCCATAATTTGGCTTTCTCCCCCTAGTTTATTTATCTCACAACCAGCCTTTGATTCCATAAGAAATTAAGAAAGATGGGGATCGAGGGATGAAAAATCTAGTTGCACCAGCATGAAAATGTTATTCCATTTTTTTCGATGGAACTCCTCTACACGGATCCAGTGGCTTCATCGTTCTCTAATCTTGAGATTAGGGGGAAAATGTGGACAATGTGGGCCCACCGGCATGGAGAAAAGCAAAGCACGCAAAGCCTTCAAAAATTGTCGACAATGAACTTGTTGGTAATATCAGGATCAGTATCCTTTTCTAAGAAAATTCTCTACCCACGGTTTTACATCACACCAATTACATGACATTAATACATCTAAAACAACAACATGACAATATTCCTATTTTCCAATGGTAGCTACAGATATTTCTTTAAAATGCCGTAACTATAATAAAATCTAGCTAGTTCAACCATATTTACACAGAGCCCGTTAGCCACTTCACTTTATATAGAGTCTATCGTGACGATCTCCCTTTAAAATGCCGCAACTTATAATCAAATCAATTATTTACTCCGCATTAATTGGCATTATAATTATGGTTTCAACAATCATCTGTTGAATAATATACTTTGGTATCAAAGTAGTAGCTCATCAGAATCAACAGCATCCTCTGCCAGGGTGTGAAATTAAGCAACCTAACTGGCCTGTATATATAATTGGTAGTTAATACATGTAGAGATTTGCCCAGATGGAGGCTTAAAGAAGAAAATGCAAGTATATTTTGAAAGCAAGCACGTGTGGAATGAATCCAGGGTAGCCGTTAAGGCCGCCCCAGCACTCCACCGCCGCCCGATCGCCATCCGACGGCCGCCATCCCACGACCGTTGCGTTTAAACGCTTCGGACCGTGCCGCAGCAGAATCCCCTCCTATTTTATCTCTCCCTTGTCTCTCCTCCGCTCCTCTGACTCTCTCCTAGCTACCATAGCAGCAGCAGCAGCAGCAGCAGCAGAGAGAGCAGAGTGAGCAGGAGGAGGAGGGACGCCAGGCCGTCTTCTTCTCTCCTCTCGTCTCGGCAGGAAGAGCTAGAGCGACAAGGTGAGGCTTCTTCTTCTTCTCCGTGGGTTATGCATGCGTTCTTGGATGCGTTCTTGAGCGCGGTTGGGCCCGGGTGTGAGATTTGTTCGACAGCGTTGTTTCTTTTGGAGGCTTTGAGTCGTTTCTTGACGTGGGTTCGCGTTGGATTTGATCTCTCGAGCTGGGTTTCCCTTGGATCTCCGGTTAGGTGGAGCAATTCGGTGGCCGGGGGCCAAGATTAGATAAAGAAAGCCATCACGTCCGTCGTCTGGTAGGATTCTTCCAAGTTCTTGGCCTGGGTAGATCCGACGACAGATTGGCAAGAAATTAGCTTCTTGTTTTCTTTAAGGCAACTTCAGAAAGTGTTTGCCGGCGTTTCTTCAAGTTGCCTCCTTTTCCGTACGTGGGATTTCTTGATTCTCAAAGCAAAACCAGTTTCGTAGGATTTCTTGGCTGCTTTGATCCGGAATTCTCAAGGTTTTCATCCGTTCCTTGACCTGGGTATGCGTCAAAATTAAAGTTTTTGGGTCGTTCCTGACGCTCGATGAGATATCAGCAGCGATTCAAAACAAAAGGTCTTGCCTTTTGCAGATCCGTGTTAATTCTAGCATCACGTGGCGTGCTTCCAAATACAGTGGGTCCTCGTTTCTTCGATTTCTGAGGTAGAATTTCGTTTCACTTGTTGCTGCAGGAGTTCAACAGTAATGGAGAACATGAGATCCGAAAACTACCAAAAAGGTATCATCAAGCTTCTGCACCTGTGTGAAATTTGGGCCATTCTGTATATGCATCTTGTTGTTCTAAGAATATTTGATGAATTTCATGTAGGCGCTGCAATGGAGGGGGTCAAGTATGTGCCGGACATGGCCAACACCAACAGAAGGGCCCTGCGGGACATCAAGAACATAATAGGAGCCCCTCACCAGCACATGGCTGTGAGCAAGAGGGGCTTGCAAGAGTAATACACTGATCTATATCGAATTCTTAATTTGAACTTGCATGCACTGGATCTCTAATTGCTTTGAATTTCTTTCCATGATTCAGTAAACCCTCCGCCATGGATCCGAAGAACCAAGCTGGCTTTGCCGGGCACCGTCCGATTACAAGGTTTGCAAGCTGTTCTTCCTCTTACTTACCAGTAGGGCTGAATTTAGTGGAAGAATAATGGAGTTTTTGTCACATTTTTGGCAGGAAATTTGCTGCAACGATGGCAAGCCAACCTCCACGTGCTCCCCTGGTAATAGTCATGAAAGTGACTTAAATTGTTGCTATCTTTCTCCATGCACTGCTGTTCTTTTCTCTGAACTTCCCCATTATATTTGAGTGAACGCTCAAATTCAATATATTTGAATGTTGGCAAGTGCTTCTATGCTTTCCTAAATGCACATTGTGTCTGCTGTATGTTTGATATGCTCTGATAAATACACTGATATTTCCATTAGATTCTGTGTAGTTTGAATTCGTGCATGTGGATCTTGAAATTTGCACACAAAAGCTCGATATGGCAAATATTGCAAATAGCATATCAGCTTTTGATATATGCACTCTCTTTTCTTATTTAATTAAGTGCTGTTATATGTTAATGCAGTTTGAATGGATAGCTGTAGAGTTTGAATATGCTGAACTTCTTCCTTTGCCCTCATTCGTAACCCGGCGTCTGTGTTTCCTGACCTTTTTTTTTTATGCACATTGCTGTAAAATTTGTATTCAGTTTACAACAGCAAATTTAATACACATAGTACTGAACACCAAGTAGCAATGATCAAATAACAGTAGTCGAGTGTCGACTCAAGAATTTGAAATTTTATCGTGGCAGGCACCCATTGGAAGTGAGAGGCAGAAAAGAAATGCAGACACTTCATTTCATGCCCCTGCATATATGGAATGCACAAAAATATCTGATGAGTTGCCATTACCGATGCTGTCTGAGATGGACGAAATGGTAAATTGTGGAGCGCACTACCATCATATACTCAGAACACATTATTTAGCATTTTGTAGTTTCGTCGCTTGTCAGTCATACTTGTTATTTCAGATGAGCTGAAAGAGATCGAGATGGAAGACATTGAGGAGGCAGCACCTAATATCCTATACTTGTTATTTCAGATGAGTTCTGAGCTGAAAGAGATCGAGATGGAAGACATTGAGGAGGCAGCACCTGATATTGACAGCTGTGATGCAAGTAACACCCTTGCAGTAGTTGACTATGTAGATGAAATTTACAGCTTCTACAGAAGAAGTGAGGTAAATTTTTGGAACCTTGGTGAAGTTATTTTGCTGTTACTAAGTTCTGAACATTGGTAATCTCATTGCAAAATTCTGTATGTGTAGGATCTGAGTTGTGTCTCTCCTAATTACATGTCAACCCAAACTGATATAAATGAGAAGATGCGTGGCATTCTCATTGATTGGCTGATAGAGGTAAGAATTATATCCTATGCTTGTTGAATTAAGCATAAATGTATAATATCCATCGTACGGTTTGGGAATTCTTAGCATTTCATGCTTCTTTGCCCAATGCAGGTGCACTACAAATTAGAGCTGTTGGACGAGACTCTGTTCCTTACTGTGAATATCATAGACAGATTCTTGTCTCGTGAAAATGTGGTGCGAAAGAAGCTTCAGTTGGTTGGCGTAACTGCTATGCTGCTCGCATGCAAGTATGAAGAAGTGAGCGTTCCTGTCGTGGAGGATCTGATCCTAATCTGCGACCGTGCCTACACTAGGGCAGATATTCTGGAAATGGTAACAATACTCTACCTGTTGATTCAATGCAAACAAACTCTTGTCATGAACACACAATGTTCAGAGAAGTGACACTGACTTTTCCTGCAGGAGAGGATGATTGTGAACACACTGCAGTTCAATATGTCCGTGCCGACACCATACTGTTTCATGAGAAGGTTCCTTAAGGCAGCACAATCTGACAAGAAGGTAACATAACATACACACTGGTAGATAGATCTTGTATTCTATAGCATTGTTGAATGAGTGCATTGCCTCTCTGACATACGCGCTCACCATTATTGTATCAATCAGCTCGAACTCCTATCTTTCTTCATAATTGAGCTGAGCCTTGTCGATTATGAGATGCTCAAATTCCGGCCATCTATGCTGGCGGCTGCTGCCATCTACACTGCTCAGTGCACCATCAATGGGTTCAAGTCCTGGAACAAATTCTGTGAGCTGCACACAAAATATTCTGAAGAACAACTGATGTATGAAAACTACCTCCCTTGTCTTACATTCCAGTATTATATTAACTTAGATAGTGCTCTTGTATTCACAGTTATTATTTGGTTCATTTTTGCAGGGACAGCTCCAAGATGATGGTTGAACTCCATCAGAGAGCAGGTCATGGGAAGCTGACTGGGGTTCATAGGAAGTACAGCACATTTAAGTATGGGTGTGCTGCAAAATCGGAGCCCGCCATCTTCTTGCTGGATGCAAGAGTCTAGAATTGTAACTGATTGGTTGGTTATACACACTCTTAACTACTTCCATGGAGAGATAGTGAAAGAGGGATCTGCATATATGCAACAGTTGTTGCAGCAACTATATGATGGGTCGTGTTGGTGTACTGTGTGCGTTTACTTTCAATAACTTTAACATCGATGAAACATTGATATCAGTTCGTGGTTTTTAGGTTGATTCCAATTAAATCCGTTGGATTTTGATTTTATGTTGTATTTAGGGGGAACCTTCATTTATTCTATGACACCTACAATCTGCAAATAAACATTGATTGGATTTCCTGTCCAGTATGTGTTCGTTATGTTGCGAGTATTTTTTCTGAACTAGCACTGCCTATTGATTACAATAGCCAAATTTCTGGATGATGTTTTTTTTTTCCCCTTGTGTTTCCCAGAAATGGTACTTTCTATTGTAGCATTTCGTTATGTTGCGATTCTGCTGTATTTGTTATGAACTAGCACTGCGTATTAATCACAATAGCCAACTTTCTGGAGGACTTTTTTTTTTTTTTTCTGTTCATAGCAAACGCTCCATTTTGTTATACTTGTGCTCAGATTTGCATCGAAATGGCTTGTATAACTTGTTTAGATACGTCAATTTTTTTAAGCATCCGAGTACCAGATGTTGCTATTGCTTTGCTTCGTTGCAATGCTCAAACTTGAATTGTGTCATTCAGATTAAGGCACCCATTACTGTCGTGACGGAAAAACAGTAGACTCAAAACAACAACAGCAACATTGAAAGCGCATGGGCTCTCCCTGGCCGTCCACGTGGCGCGTCGGGCCCACATGTCAATATCAGCCTCATGTGCGTGCTTGCTTGCTTGCTTTGGCCCCAAAGCGTATGGGCTCTCCCTAGCCGTCCACGTGGCACGTCCGGACCCACATATCATTGTCAGCCACATGTATTCGTTAGTTCATGCCTCCGTCCGTTGCGTGCTAGCTTCCGCTGGACTGGCTCCACCCCACGGCGGCAGATGAGCCAAGAATAAAAAATGCTTTCGGCCCAGAATTAAAATTGCTACTTGACTGCAGTCTATATTGCTTTCATGAAGATGGATGTATTGAAATGCAAGACTTTCTAGTGGCGACATATGATGCTTACAAGCTCCTCCCTCTTTCAAGCTGATAATGTTTATTTTTTAAATAACCTTATTCGTAAATATAGAACGTATTTCATGTTACAATGCAAAGTTAGTGTGCTATTTCCTCCATACCTTTAATAAATATTCATCTTTACGTTATATCTATTCTCTATGTGCATGTATTAAGTATAGTTTTTGGTGATAATAATTAGGAGTAATTTAGTTATTTTTAATATTTTTTTGGTCTATGTGTTAAGGAGAAATATGTCTTACAAACTTGGACGAGGAAGTGTCGTTGATTTAGAAATAATGATTATTCGAATACGCCTCGACAGCTATCCAGGATGACTAGCTGTCGGAAACCAAGTAATCGCCTTCTACGAGATCTTGGCAGGCTTCATCTTCTTGGATTCTGAAAGGGGTCGGGGGTTGCAAGGGTGAGTACGAGAGTACTCAACAAGTCATACAGAAAATACTGAATACTAGATGCAGGGAATTCCAACGGAGGGCACAGGTTTAAATATTTTGGATGCAGTTTTATTTCTAAATCATTTTACATTTTAAATACAAACCATTAATAAGTAGTAATTTGAAGTTTTCTAGGTTGAGCAACCACATTAACCACAAGATTCATAATTCCAACAGTTCCAAAACAATTACTTGAGCTTGGTTAAGGGTATCACCCCAATTCAAACTTAACTTAATTAACTGGAAGTACGACGTATTCGAATAATCATTATTAACTCTGCAGAGGTGCTCAGCTTTACCTACAAGATATCTACGGCAGTTAATGCCAACCTACGAATTTCCATGCAACTTAAATGTAGGTGGCCGGGCCGAGATTATCACAGCATTTCGTTAATCATTCCTGTGTTTAGTTGTTCCCGATAGGCCTGAACGCTAATTCGGACTCCAGGTCACTATTAGCACCTACCGTTATGAGAACAGTAAATGGCACTGAGGTCCATTTCTGCTCCACCCCTTCGGTATACTCCCCTGCCGGGGAGGCCGATCCCTATCCTCCCAAGAGGATAGTAACCACCAAGATTTAAGTCCGATTTTTAAAGTCAGGAATGATTAATTTACTGAGCTATGTCGGATACTAGCCTATTGATCAGTCCGACCTGTGATTGAGCGAAAAATTAAGTTATTTACTTTGCTCAAGGGGGTTATTAACCTTACATTGCCAAGACCGAGTAAAAGAAGAAAAAATATACAAGTTAAAAGACGTTGATTCTTTTTTTTCCCAACAACACACTCGTGATTCATGACTCTCATCTAGCTTTAATCTTTTAAAGGTCTAATTAACTTGCTCAACACCCTTCCTCGCAAAAAAGAAAAAGAAAAAGTAAACCTTACTCACACCCTAACTTGAAGAGATAAGAGATCGGACTCGATTATGTGGCAGTACCTTTAATTTAGCTTGTGACAATTTAATGCACCGAACGGGCAAGGCAAATAAAAAAAAGCTTAAGAACCTTTTTCTAGCTTGTTTCCTGGTTGGAAAGGACATGAACACTATAGCTGACGACACAAGCATTCAACAGCATCGCAAATATTTGCTGTGTGCTTATCCCCCTTGCCTATGACTATACACGCAGAGTTCAAAATCGCAACGAAATTTCGAAAACCTCGGTTGAGATTTCAAATTTCTGTTAGGAGAGATCCTAAATTTGGGCCGAATAAAAAAAAATTCAAGTGCTACAGCAATCTAAAATTTCGTCTAAATTTCAGTTTTTTGATCAAAATTTAACCGAATTTAATTCTTCACGTCGTTGTCCGTGTGGGACAGTGCCTCTGAAAAATGTTTACTGTGTTTTATATGCTATTAGTAAGGAGCAAGAAGTAACTGTGCATCATTTGGCTTGCCACTTGGTAATTCTGTTCTCTTTTGATAATGGAATCAGAGTTTTTCTCATGCAAAAATATATATATATGACAAAGTTTTACATTTGGCTCAGTAGTTTATCTAGTGCCTTGAAATTTTTTGATTGCGGCATGTGTGAGCAATCAGTTCAAAAGGGGTAATTGGGGATTTGTTAATTGTCCCCTCGTAACTCCTAAGATGAGTTTAGCTTTGGATATCAAGTATAGGGATCACCTGTTAATATATCAACTAGCTTCCTTGCCCACGACAGTGGAGCATATAGGTACGTGCTCAGTCAGATTCTGGGCTGCGTTTTTTAGCTAACCATGTGGTAAGGCGCGCTACGCTGTGTTCGGTTGTAGTATATTGGATGTTTGTAGTGGTTTGTAAGTTTTTTAATATGGAGCAATGTAATCTGATATGTACTGTTTGAAGTATGAGAAAAACTAGAAGTGTGTTGTTCATATTAGATGGATTAAAATCATTGTCTTGGATGGTATGAAATTGGTATAAGTAAATGTTATATGGATGTTTTATCGGGAACACAAAGAATAGATTATATAATTTGCAAATATATCGTGCATCGACATAACATGAGTTGCACTAGGACAACCCACAAAAATTTTCAAAATTTTGTAACGTGGTTTGAACCATTTTTCATTCGGTTGAAATTTGTCGGTCAGTCTTCAGCATCACTGTCCGAATTTTTATAAATTCTTCAAGATTGATCATCGGTTGAAAATTTTATGGGAATATTACGGATGTGTTAGGATCAGGGTTCAAAAAATTGATAAAAATCGCTTCATTTTGGCGATTTTTGCCCGTATCGACGTGATCCGGCTTCTAAAACCGCTCAATAAGCCGGTCCAATTCAAAAAAAATAATCAAAAATTTTAAAAAAATAAATGACGTAAATGGGTCAAAAATTGCTTCAAAAATCAAAAGCCAAAAAAGTTCAACTAGCATGTCGATTTCCCATGAAAATTGTCGGTTTTTGAATTGTTTTTAAAAAATAATTTTGTAAACTATACGATTTTTAGCTCGATTTTGCCGATTTTCAAAATTCAATTTTCGCACAATGTTCGTCAAAACGATAAGTGAAACCCTGGTCAGGATCATTCACAAAAAATTTTCAAAAGTTTCTAACATGATTTGCACCATTTTTCATTCGGTTGAAATTTGCTGGTTAGCCTTTTATCAGGATAACATTGTTAGATTTTTTTAAAATTCCTTAGGCTTGATCATAATCTGAAATTTTTATGGGAAACATTAGTGATGTGTCATGACCATTCAAAAAAAATTTCAATATTTTTTTGATATCATTTGAACCATTTTTCGTTTAGGTGAAATTTACTGAGGTTTTGGCAATTTCGGACGAAAGTTCAATGTTTTGGATGAAAATTTAGAAATCTCGGTCAAAAAAATCCGGATTTTGAATTTTGCCTTTTAAATTTTGTCCGAATTAACGAGATTTTGTCGAAATTTCGAATTTCGGAGGGTAAACCAAAAACGAAACTTAGAACCTTGGCTATACACACGTATTGAGATTTAAGGCTTGAGGCTAAACGGATGGCAGCCTGGGAATTCAGAAACCCAACACCATGCATGGCACAACGGCTTAATTTGTCCCTTGGCTGATTAACGAAACGCTCAAGAAGGCTCTTGCAACTTTAGCAATTCGTTTTGAACACCAGGCTAGATGCTTCCGGAAAAGCTAACACGAGCTAGCGTGGCGTCATACTCATAGCCAGGTTCCATCCCACACACGCAGAGGCGAAAAGAGCATTTCTTTTTCTCTTCAAAAATTAAGGAAAGAGAAAAAAAGAAGAACCGTACAAAGTACCTTTTAATCTGCATGCTATGATCAGCTAAAACAACAACCGCTAATCTGGCCATGCAAGCGACAGATCAACATGCTCCCTCCGTTCTTTTTTTTTTCCCTTCTCCGTTCTTTTTTTTGCAAGTGAAGAAAAAGCTTTAAAAAGGAATCACCCCAAAGCGCATGGCCTCTTCCTGGCCGTCCCTGTCAGCATCAATATCATCCTCACCCCTTTAAAGAACCATGGAGTATTTCTGTATGGCCACGCAAGCGACAGACCAAGGTGCTCCCTCCGTTCCTTTCTTACTAGCGAAACGATGTTGAGGGTGATTCAATCACGGTGTGAAAAAAGAAGAAACGTTCCGAGTTTTAGCCCGTTTGGCTGGGTTTCTCCCAGATTCTAATAGAAACAGATCGGTTCCAAGTTGCCATCGGGACCTAAGACGCGCACGAAACCAAAAAAGAGAGAGAAAGAAATGAAATAGTAAGATATGCGTAGTATCTACGGTGTCAGATCGTAGGAATAAAAGAGATGTTAGTTGTTTGGGGGCTCTATTATATAGCGAGAAAGTGAGACGATCGAGATCGAGATCGAAATCGAAATCGATAGTGCCCTGCCAGGATGAGCGACCCGGAGATTGTCCGCCTCTTCTCTTCCTTCGCCTCCGCCTTCTCCGCAACCCGGCGCGGAGAGCTCCTCTCCTCCCCCTCCTTCCCACCACCATTCTCCAGATCCCGCCCCTGCTTCCACCGTTCGCGTCCCCGTTCTCCGGCGGTGAGCTCTCCTCCTCCTCCTCCTCCCCTTCCTTCGTTTCCACCCTTCTCCACATCTCCCCCCCTCCTCCTCCTTCGGCTAGGCTAGGCTACTCTTTGGTTTTGTAATGTGGCAACCTGTTTCATCAAGTGAATGAGATTTCCATTAAGGAAATTCCTCTACATTTTAAGTCTATGATTGGGATTGATCTTTTCTACTACAGTATTGCAACCGCATTACTTGCGATACAGCCTTAAAAACAAAGTAGCGTATACTCTTAAGTCTACGATCAATGTAGCAATAAAACCAATTGATACAAGCCACCACCTCAGGTGATGTGTTTCTGTTTGCTCGTCTAGTTCCAAATCTGCCACTTACTCTAACTACTGTTCATAATTGTAAGGTCAAGAGCAAATTTTCCGCGCCAGTGACTGTGCAAGAAAACAAAACAATGGCAACTACTGATGAGGATGTCCACCACCTCCCTATATATGATCTGGACCCCAAGTTGGCGGATTTCAAGGACCACTTCAGTTATAGGATGAACAGATACCTCGACCAGAAATGTTTGATTGAAAAACATGAGGGAAGCCTTGAGGATTTTTCTAAAGGTTAGGTTTACTTCACGCAGTTCAAAACTCTAGTGTTGATAGCATGCCCGGCGCAAAGTACTCGTTCATAAAAGAACCAGCATGCTACTTTATTTGCATCATCTAACTCCTATATATTTCTGGCCTTCCATATGTTGTAGGCTACTTGAAGTTTGGGATCAATACAGATGATGGCACAATTGTATATCGTGAATGGGCGCCTGCTGCCCAGTGAGTTCTAATGTTGTTATACAGCTACATGTTAATGGTCTTGTGTTAACTTATGAAATGCTGATGAAGACATCTAAGGCCTATTTTATTTCTCATTGTTGATTTCAACGAGATGCTTTGACTGGTAGCAGCTAGCAAAACACCCCCAAAATAAAAGAGATGCAGCACTAGATAGTTAATCAATTTCGGGGAATAGAAAATGTTTCGAGTTTTCACTCACAGAACGTCTTGCCTGTTAAGGTAGGCATCACCGGTTGTTCATGTTTCATTGAAGAGAGAAAAAAATGTTCTGTTTCCTGATTATGGTTGGTTGCGATTAATTAATGCTCTCCTTTTTTTTTACAACACTTAACTTCCCGCTATTTTTAATACATTAATAATGCATTAAGTTGGAAGTTTTTACCTTGTGGGTGTAGGGAAGCACAGCTTGTTGGCGACTTCAACAACTGGAATGGTGTGAACCACAAGATGGAGAAGGATAAATTTGGCGTTTGGTCGATTCAGATTTCTCATGTAAATGGGAAACCTGCCATCCCTCACAATTCCAAGGTTAAATTCCGCTTTAGGCATGGGGATGGAGTATGGGTTGATCGGATCCCTGCATGGATTCGTTATGCAACTTTCGATGCCTCTAAATTTGGAGCTCCTTACGATGGTGTTCACTGGGATCCTCCAGCTTCTGAAAGGTCTACTTCTAGTGCCTTGAACTACTGTGTAAACTTAAACAATAAATCTGAGCAAATAAGTGTGTGGCAACTTGATGCATTAATGCCTGCTGCTGTTTGTCTTGAAGGTATGTTTTTAAGCATAATCGGCCTCCAAAGCCTGATGCTCCACGTATCTATGAGGCTCATGTGGGGATGAGTGGTGAAAAGCCAAAAGTAAGCACATACAGAGAATTTGCAGACAATGTGTTACCTCGCATACGGGAAAATAACTACAACACAGTTCAGTTGATGGCGATTATGGAACATTCCTATTATGCTTCTTTTGGGTATCACGTGACAAATTTCTTCGCGGTGAGCAGCAGATCAGGCACGCCAGAGGACCTCAAATATCTTGTCGACAAAGCACATGGTTTAGGATTGCGAGTTCTGATGGATGTTGTCCACAGCCATGCGAGTAACAATGTGACGGATGGTCTAAATGGCTATGATGTTGGACAAAACACTCAGGAGTCCTACTTCCACACAGGAGATAGGGGCTATCATAAACTCTGGGATAGCCGTCTATTCGACTATGCCAATTGGGAGGTTTTAAGATTTCTTCTTTCTAATTTGAGATATTGGATGGACGAATTCATGTTCGATGGCTTCAGATTTGATGGGGTCACATCAATGGTGTACCATCACCATGGTATCAATATGGCGTTTACTGGAAATTACAAGGAGTATTTCAGTTTGGATACTGATGTAGATGCAGTTGTTTACATGATGCTCGCAAACCATCTAATGCACAAACTCTTGCCAGAAGCAACAGTTGTCGCCGAAGATGTTTCAGGCATGCCAGTGCTTTGTCGGCCAGTTGATGAAGGTGGAGTAGGGTTTGACTATCGCCTGGCTATGGCTATTCCTGATAGATGGATTGACTACTTGAAGAACAAAGATGACCGTGAATGGTCATTGGGTGAAATAGTGCAGACCTTGACTAACAGGAGATATACTGAAAAGTGCATTGCGTATGCTGAGAGTCATGATCAGGTACTTTTCTTATGTTCTAAGGACTATAGTTACAGGGTGAAAGCTAAATCCTTTCTTTTCTTAGTAGACAAATTGGACAAATAAACACTTGGGTTGATGTCTTTTAGTTACCTTACATCAGATAATAGCATATGTTATCAGGTTGCTATTCTGATAGTTACAAGCTTTAAGGGCCATGTAAACATGTCCAAAATTTGCAGCCGCATATCGTTGGCTGTATCTTCTTCTGTTGGAACAACCGAACAACTACTGAGTAGTTAATTTCACTCAATTTTTCAGTCTATTGTTGGTGACAAGACTATATCATTTCTCTTGATGGACAAGGAAATGTATACTGGCATGTCAGACTTGCAGCCTGCTTCACCTACAATTGATCGTGGCATTGCGCTTCAAAAGGTTCCATTTCTCCTGAAGTATTGATGAATTTGATGGTTCTAGTTCTAGTCTTCTAGATTATTCCTGTAATCTCCATAAGTTTACTAAGAGTTCTGGTTAGCCCTTGAAGACAATGTATTCCATTCCTCTTTGATGTATTTGGCTAATTGTGTTCCAAATATTTTAGATGATTCACTTCATCACAATGGTCCTTGGAGGTGACGGCTACTTAAATTTTATGGGAAATGAGGTAATATCTTAGTGATCTGTTAAAACTTGTTTCCCATTAATGTGTTTCATGTTTCCTCATTTTTATTCCTGTGGGTGTTGGGCAGGGTGCATAAAGGGTTAACCCTCTGTTTTCTAATATGTTAACCCTCTGTTTTCTAATATACCCAAGTACATAACAGCTATTTTCATAACATGAATTATCATTCAATTATTTGCTGTCTTTGTTCATGATATTTCTTCTGTTTATTGCTGGCCTTCCTCTTGTTCAATTTATATCTACGCCGAAATCACACACATAAGATGTGAACATTCACTGTTTGAAATATTTATTTTATACTGATATTCTCTTAAATGATGCAAACATCATACAGAATATTATCATGTCATTGTCGTGCTATTTATGTTTTACATTGTAAGACCAATCCCTTCAACAAAATGGGCAGTATGTAGCACATTGCTGCTACTCCGAAACTCTTGTACCTCTTTTCTGACTGATAGTGATAATATAATTTCCTTTTAGTTTGGCCACCCTGAATGGATGGACTTTCCAAGAGAAGGCAACAATTGGAGTTATGATAAATGCAGACGTCAGTGGAGCCTTGTCGACACTGATCACCTACGATACAAGGTTATGCCTATGCATATTCTTAATTTGCTGTTCTGGTAGCTTTTTTTGATTCTCTTCCATCATTGCGTTCGCTTTCTCTGATTCTATCTATTTACAGTGGACAAGTTCCAACTCACGTTGACATTGGATTCAAATGTCCCTTTTAACACTTCATATTAAGCCTTTCCTACTAGCGTAAATTGCGCCAATCTACTACTTGTTGATCATTACAATGATCAAACTTTGCCTGCGGTACCCTACAAATTTTATTGATTCTTAAACATTACTGATGTGTAGCACATACATTTTCCATGCATAAATTGGCATGGCCTTTTCCAAAGGTTATTCTAGAGATGAAGGAATACATTTTCTGAGGGCACGGGTGGGTTGTTTTGTTGAAGGAAGTTATTTTTGTTAAACAATACATTCTTTCACCGAATTTGTCATAATTTGTCCAGCTTTTTTGCAGTTAAGCTTGCAATTTGTGTCACCTAACATATCAAAAATTTAATTGCATCAATGTTGGACAGTATATGAACGCATTTGATCAAGCAATGAATGCACTTGATGAGGAATTTTCCTTCCTATCATCATCAAAGCAGATTGTCAGCGACATGAATGAGGAGGAGAAGGTAATAACTATAGAATCTATAGTGTGGCCACTTGCCGTGTCATTTCTTTCTTTCTTAGGAAGAACAGTAACTCTGCCTTGCTTGTGCAATCCTCAGGAAAGCATGGTGCGAAACTCTAGCCATTTGATGTGAAACATTGTTTTCTTAAAATGCACTCTGCAGCTGATTTCAACTTCCTTTTCAGGTTATTGTCTTCGAACGTGGAGATTTGGTTTTCGTTTTCAATTTCCATCCCACTAAAACTTATGAGGGGTAACTGATTTCCTGCGAACTTTGCCTTTTGAACAAAATGAGATTCCTTGTGCCCAATGTCTAATGTGCTTAATCTGATCTCCACCTCCCCAAAAAAATATGCAGTTATAAAGTTGGATGCGACTTGCCTGGGAAGTACAGAGTAGCGCTGGACTCCGATGCTTTGGTATTTGGTGGACATGGAAGGGTAAGTAATCACGATAAATTCTCGAAATCTATTTTGCAACTTTTTGTCCCACAATAGGTGCCACCAAAGTTGCATCAAATTGAATCACAGGTTGGCCATGATGTGGATCACTTCACGTCACCTGAAGGAGTGCCAGGAGCACCCGAAACAAACTTCAATAACCGCCCTAACTCATTCAAAGTCCTTTCTCCGCCCCGCACTTGTGTGGTAATGTTGCTTCTATGAAGTTTCAATGACTAATGAGCAACGACCAAGCACAGTACGAGCTCACAAAATTCTTTGCTACCAGGCTTACTATTGTGTTGACGAAAAAGGTGAAGGGTATAAGAGGAAAGGAGCTGCTGCTTCTGGGAAGATTGGTTCGGAGTGTGTCGATGTTGATGCTACTCCCGTTAATACGCCGGCTGCCAAAGAGTCTGAAGAAACAGGGGAGGCAACTTCAGGTGTCGGGAGGGGTTCCAAAAAGGCATCCACCGAGGATGAGTCTGGCAAGAAGGGAATGAAGTTTGTGTTCCGGTCTTCTGACGAAGATTGCAAATGAAGCACCAGGTCTGATGCATCAGGACTGGCTGCTGGTGGCCTTGTAATAGTTCCGCTATAGCCAGTCGTTCTAGTAGTCTTGAGTTGGGCAAACTTCAGACTCTGGATTGCCTCGGAATTAGTTATGGCTCTTTAGCGTAGTGTGGTTACCTTCGGTATGATGAAAAGAATAAGCTGGATGGTGTGGGCCGAGACCTGGGTTGTACAGTACATGGCAGGATGTCGGCCAACTCTAGCTATATATGTAAAATAAAGTTTCAGCCTGGTATCCTGGAATAAGAATTGCTGCTTGTTTGCCATTTCTATTTGCCTTCAATGTGATAGGTATGTACTGAAATGCAGGACTTTCTAATTGCATGCTAGCTGAAAGATCACGTGGGGATTTATTCTTGTGGGTGATGAATAATTGATTATGTTTGAGCATGTGATGCTCAGATTTGAGTTTGATTTGAATTAAATTTGAACATTAAGTTTTTAGGATGATTATTACATATCATTTTGGATATTGCTATATGATGTGCTTCCTTATTTTTGATGGCTACAAGACGTTAGTGCGAGGTCATGGTGGGACGAAGGATGATTGGGACTAGGCGAGGTTTCTACAAAATGAGATTGCTCTTTTGGCTTGCAAGTTTTTTCACGCATATAAGATGGTAAGGGAGAGGAAGTGACTTTGAACGATCACCTACTTTGAGTGTGGTGGCTCCATTCACATTCGAACAAACTACCCTAAGTTGAATAGCAAGAACGACCTTAGCGGTTTTAGCAAAAATGACCACACCGACAAGAACAACAACAAGAAGAAGCCTTCAGCTCGCGACGTTAATAGCATCAGCGACGACGACCTCTACAGCGACTCCGATGAGGTACCCACCAATGACGAGCTTAACGATGCCTTTTGTAAGTTAGGCAAATTTCATGCTAAGGCTAGGTCAAAGCGTTCGGAGTTAGAGAATGAAGTAGATAGTCTATCATGGGTGCTAGCTTTGCTTAGATTTTCTTCCTCTCGTGATGCTGAGTGTACTCTTTGTGATGCTTTGCATGTGGAGCTAGAGAATCTAAGGACCAAATATGATAGTGTGCTTTCTGAATTTGAGGGTCTTAGGTTGAAGAATGCTAGCGCTTGTTCTGTTGATTCTATTCTTGTAGATGTTAGTTTTCTTCATGCTCTACTACCGCATCATGTGAAAATTACCCTAAATTGCTTGCTGAAATTAATTCCATGAGCACTCACTTAGGAAGTTTTCTATTAGAAATGATGAACTAGAATTACATGCTTCTAAGGACCCAATCAACTCATATGAGGGTTATAGGCAACTAAAACTTGATTGGGCCTGAGTTGGTTATAGAGGCGGAAGAAAAGGTCAGGACTATCCAGGAAAATCTGAGGATAGCGCGGTCGCGACAGAAGAGTTACGCTGATCGCCGTAGGAGACCCCTCTCCTTCGACACTGGCGACTTCGTCTACCTGAAGGTTTCTCCTCTCCGTGGCACCCGTCGATTCGGAGTTAAAGGAAAGCTGGCACCTCGCTACGTAGGGTCGTTCAAGATCCTTGGAAAGCGCGGCCAAGTAGCGTATCAGCTAGAGCTTCCTCCTTCGCTCGGAATGGTTCACGACGTGTTTCACGTCTCCCAGCTGAAGAAGTGTCTCCGTACTCCGTTCGAGTCTCTCGAGGTGGAAGACCTCGGAGTCGCGCCTGAACCGGATCTGTCTTACGCGGAGCATCCTATCCGGGTTCTAGAAGAATCGGAGCGCAAAACACGACGAAGAACTCTCAAATTCTATAAAGTACAGTGGAGTAATCACACGGAGGGCGAAGCAACTTGGGAGCCCGAGGATCGTCTGAAGGGCGAATATCCCGAATTCTTCCAAACTATGTAAGTGCTTCAGGCCTATCCATTTGCAATCCTTGCTCAGTGACGGCCCAAATTCAACTATGTATGCATTTTTGAATCTCGGGGCGAGATTCCCCTAAGGGGGGGAGGATTTGTCATGGTCCAAATTTTTCCAAGTGTGTGGATATGGGGGTAAATAGGTAATTTCCCCCTTCCTATTTTTTCCCCACACTTCTCTCTCTCCCCTCCCTTTTCCCAGCCGAACCCCACCCGGCTCCCCACCCCCACCCGTTTCCTCCCCACTCTCACCCCGTGCCCAACCCGCTCCCCACCTGGGCGACGCCCTGCTCCTCCCCGCGCCGGCTCGTCGGCCCGTGCTCCTCCCTGTCGGCGTCGTTGCCCCCCCTGCTGGCTGCCTCCTCGCCGCCCGACGCCACCCCTGCGCCCTCCCTCACCCGGCGCCTCCTCCTCCTCCTCGTGGTACAAAGAAGAAAGACTCCCTCTTTCCTCTCCCTCCTCTTCCCTCCCCTCCCTCTCTCCCTCTCTCTCTAGCCATGGCATCTAGGGTTGGGTGAAGACTAGGTGTTTGTTGAAATGCCAATGGGGGAGATTGTTGCTTGGGAGTGCTCATGCAAAGGCTATGGATTAGTTGTTGAAATGCGCCTACTAGGTGTTCGATCAAATGCCAACAAGGTTCTATTTAGTGATTGAGTCCAATTAGTAAGTGAATGTGTTTAGCGGATGTTGGTTGAGGCTAAACCACAATGTGAGATGCTAGAATCCTTATCTAGGTCATATGCTATATGATGTTAATTAATGCTAATCCAAGTTAGAGTTTTGTGGATGCTCGATTATGTGTGATTGATTATGCGCAAAAGATTAATGTCGGCGAGATGTTTAAATGCCGAAAGGGATGGTAGCATTGGAAATCCTAGAATAGTGGGTAATGCATGTGACTGTTGTTTATATTATCATATCTTGCTTCCTCTAGTGTTTGTGTGTAAGCAGAAGTATAGTCTAAGTCTTTGTTAATAGGTGTGAAATGCTATTAGTAGAATTTTGGGTTGAGCTAACTAATAATAGATGGTTTTATGCGGTGATTCAATGAAGGAACGTTGTGGTTAGTCGTCTTCCATTTGTAAAGATTAGAGGTTGAAATAGTGTTGGGCGTTTCGAGATTGTGCTTGGCTTATTGTGGACCTTCGTGTTGTATTTCAATTTGGCGTGTCGAATACTTGCATGATTGTCTTCAATTCTCGTTCCATGTTCATATGCACGGCATACATCTCATTCCATATGCATTTGTGAACGTGTAGAGAACGATCCCGCGGAGGGTGAAGTGGCCGCGATCGAGGGTGATCACGGTGAGCAAGTGGCTAGTGAGACTCCGGCAGAAGCATCAGGCAAGCACCTATGCATCTTGAACCCGTATTAATTGTATTTTTGTGAATAAACTGCTTAATTGGTGAAATAAGTCTGCATTAGGAATTGAATTGGGGTAGGGTTAGATCCTATTTGCTGCACATTCGTCCCTTGGATTTGTGAATACTTCCGTTGGAACTAATATGGGTATTAAATGAGTCACTGCTTAGAATTGCTTAGAGGTCGGGATTTGGGCCAAGTAGCGGAAGGTTCCGTCGCTTGAGGTCGTTACCTTACCCATGATAAAAAGAGTGGGCATGGATGGGTGGTTGGAAAAGAAAAGATGAATTGGAGACCGGGCGGGAAGGTTGGGACATTGGGTAAGGAGACCCGATGTGGTAGTTCCCGTCTGAGTCGATTAAAGACCGATTCGATGGTTGCCCTTTGATTGAGCACACCCCGGTTGGTCGCATGCCCGATTATGGTACGGTAAGCCGCTCTTTCTCTCATATGGAATCGATGGACCGTAACTTCCTGTGGTTGGACGTGGTTGAGGGCGAGGCTTAGGCCGACTCTCGAGCGCCAAGCCGTGCTTGGGGCTGCTCGAGGGGGTGCTAGGTTTTCGGGACACAGGAGGACGCTTCAGCGATTGGGTATGATTGGGAGGGGGTTGACACTAGGCCCTTGTGGTAAGTGTCGTGCGATCAATACTTCCCTGCAGGGTTAATTAAGCGATTCGAATTGCCGCGCTCTCGGATTTGAGCAAGCTCTTTCATCGCACAGTCACGTAGTAAGAACTTGAACCGAGGTTCGCCGTCGAGCTTGAGCCCAAATAAATTGGTGATGAGATTCATTGTTGCGAAATAATGATTGCAACTTCATCTTAGAAGTAGGCGCTGTTGCAACTGCTTAACTTGTGAATTGAGTAGTTAGGTAATTAATATAACAAATGTTAAGCTTTCTGCACTTCTACCTTCAGCCTGGTTCTTTGCTACATCCAAATGCATAAACTTTGGAGTCGGTCATATATAGACCCACGGGTAAGTCTTGCGAGTACCTTTCGTACTCATGCTTCTGCTTTGTGGTTTTTCAGTGAGGATCGTGGGCGGATGCGAAGTTCTGCCCATCGCCTCTCGGTGACCAAGGGCACCGAGTAGAGGCTTAGCGACATCGCACACGCCGGAAGTGTTCAAAGCGTAACACTTCCGGAGTAGTTTTATTTTGCTATGTGTTGCGATCTGATTCACTTTTGTTGTATAGTTAGTCTTCTAAATTGTGTTTCGTCGTTGTTCAAGTCTCTATCATCATCCCGTGAGTTGTTTTCTCTACTTGTGGTTGTATGGCTGTTGTGGTTGTTGCATTACTTTTGGATATTTATACATGAACTGCTGTTTTCCTTGTCTGCTGAGTGGATGTCCGTAGAATCTAGAATGGTCATGCCGAAATTTTCCAGATTTTGGAGTCTTGGTCTTTTTCCCCGTTCTTCCTAGTTTAGAGTCTTGGTGTTGTTTTTTATCTTGGTTTGGTGGTTGTCGGGTTTGTCTTTGTGCCGTTTGTTTTCCGCTTGCGTGTTGGTTCGAAAGTTTCAAGTTCGTTGCCCTCTTTATGCAAATTGAGTTGATATCGTGTTGGAACCGGTATGCGGGGCGATCCTGGGCGAGTTCGGGTCGCATACCGGGGGAATACTGGGATAGTTGTCGAATTGTTAGGATGTTTCTTGGAGTTGTCTCGATTGGGCTTGGGTGTTAGCACTGAGATCATCTTCGGTGATTCGTTGCTAGGATCCAAATCCGATGGGAGTGACTGTTCATCCAACAACTCGAGGACGATCTGGGTGGCTCTCTGACAGCTAAGTCTAAGCAATCAAACAATTCTAGATAAATAATTACTCCTAAATAAACTAGAGTTGCTTGAAGAACAAATTAAAGCAAGAATGAGCAAACCACAAATATGAAACACCAAGTTTTATCTCGTGGTCTCAGAGACTTGCCAGTCTCCCCTAATCCACGTTGAGGTAGCTTGACTCACTTCAAGTCGGCTCTTTTGTGCAATTGAGCATTCCTCGATCACTCGAGGTAGTTCTTCCCCACTCTGGGTAGGCGGGCTCTTTGCCTTCACAATCACTGGGCCTTCTCACAAGCACCTTTGAGAAGATCATTGGTTCTTAATGATGTTTGCTTCAGGTTGTTTCAAGTGTCTATTGGCTCAAAAACAATTAATGCACACTTAAATGCTTCTAACTCTCTCAAAAGATAAATTTAATGCACAAGAGAGCAAGAACAGTAGCTAGAGCTCAAGATAACTTCAATGAATGTCCAAGAGAGCCAAAGAATGTGGGTGTGGCGGTATTTATAGCCTCCACCAATGGTTGGTAGTACCGCCCCTCTGAAAATGGCTTGTAACGGTCGATTGCACGCATTAAGTGCTATGATATTTTGCCCGTTACAGATGTCTAGTACTATCGGTATTTAACTTGCGGTAGTACTGACAAATGATTCGCCTAAAGACTCAGAAACAGGTCCCTCTGTAAAATAGCAACTAGCACACATTAAATGTGGTACTACCGCACTTTCGGTAGTGCCGC
The DNA here is from genome assembly GCA_036346355.1 of Rhipidocladum racemiflorum. Lineage (NCBI taxonomy): Eukaryota > Viridiplantae > Streptophyta > Magnoliopsida > Poales > Poaceae > Rhipidocladum > Rhipidocladum racemiflorum. The sequence continues at coordinate 88,022,455 of CM070579.1, read as the reverse complement.
TATTTATACAGCGGTAGTGTTGATACCCGAAACAGAGCAAAATGACTCGAAATCATCCCCTTCTGTAAAATGACTACCGCATCAAAAAATCTGGTGCTACCGACTTTCTGGTAGTATTTAAATTCAGCATTTCCTTTCTATTTACATCTCCTGGGTGTATTTGGGCTGAGTTTTAGTGTTAGGAGTTCACTTCACTTAGACTTATGGCATGTTTTGTATAGACCTCTCATATTATGCTATAGGTTGCTATTATGTTTAATTAATTGTTTCTCTTCTCTCTAGGTTGAGTTCCTTCACAGTCTTGTAGGTCTAGCAGGTGTTAGGCCACCTGGGTAGACAGGGTCAGCTTTCATATGTTAGTCATATGGGGAAGATGAGAGTGAGTTTGAGCTATAATATCCTTCACTATCTTATCTACGCTCCATAGTCCACTACACCGTCAGTTTCATGACCTTCTATTTGCATCCTACATTTTTGTTTTCAGTTGAGTTTATTTAGATATTTCTGCAATTAATTATCTAATAACTCAAATTAAATCATAATTGTACTAAAATTGACTCACTTGTTGAGGGACAGTTTCTAGAAACTGATCATTATGCATTGCATATAGATTTCTTTTTTCTATTTCTGAGCTTTGTCTATTATTCAATTAAATTAATTATGATGATATGCACCTTGCTATTTTTCTGAGAATATTTGCTAGATTAGTCTTATCTAAATTGTATTAATTCATCATACTAAGCTTCCTGAACCTTAAAATTGAGCTTTCATAAAAACTTGATAAAAACATGTAGGTTTTACTTGTTATATTTTTTTACTAGGTGCTTATGCCATGCCTTGTGAAATCTTGGGTTTATACTAGAGCCCCTAAAGTAACTTAGGTTTAGCTAGTTTGTTGTATTCTAGAATCATCAAAATGCTCATGAATCTAAGCGCTGAAAATGTTGAAAAATGTACTCGTGTATGCTAAAATTGATCTCAACACCTTACATTCACGAGACTGCTTCTCATTGCACTTGGGATGTGTTGTGTATGAACAAGACTATTCTTTTAAGCTTTTTTACTTGAGATGGTCGAATATAGCTTGAGTCAATTAAATTAAAAAATGCAAAAACAAAATTAAGGAAGAGAGTGAAGTATAGGAGACCTTTGTCGATGGCTCATAGTAGAGAATGTGTTTCACTAGGATAAACTCTCTAAACTTCAAGGTTTGCGAAGGAGAGTGAAGCTTAGGAAGTCTTTGTCAATGGCTCTTAGTCGAGGATGTGCTTCACTAGGATAAGCTCTCTAAATCGTATTGTGTGTGTTAAAATCTAGAATTTGCATTTAAAAGATTGATGGAGCAAGATGGTTCTCTTATGCACTTGTAGCTTCTTAATGTGTTGATTAGGTTGAACTCTAGTATATCCATTTGATCCTTGCATAGCTTTGCTTCTAGTCTTAAAATTATGCTAATTTTTGCTCTTGTTGAAATCATGCAAAAATAACAAATTTTCTTTGTGCTAGCTAGCAAAAATTGAAATATGCAATAGAGTATGACTTAGTTTAGCATAATTTGAATTTAAGTAGCTTGGTGTCATGTTTTTTTTCTAAAGTGGTCACTTGGATAATCTTCGAAGCTTATTTAGGATGCATTTCATGCACACATGCTCTTTTGATGCCTATATTGCCAAAAGGGGAGAAAACGTGAAAAAGACATCTTAAAGGGAAGAAAATAAAAAATGCTTTCACATGATTATGTTGTCAAAATTTTCTTTTATTTGGATCATGAGCACAATTAAGTTTTTATGTGTTTTTCTGGATTTTTAGAACATTTATGGAAATCTTGTTCTTTCTCTTGGTTTGCTCTAAATTTTTTCTAGCCTACTTGGTCATGAGTTTTCTTTCTATTTTAAATGGACCAAATATGCTTTCTACTCGGATCAAGAAGAGCCTTTGGATCGCGGTTTAAAGGGTAGAGTAGCGGTCAAGTTAGCTAGCTTTGAGAAACGTGCAAAACCCGTTATGTTATTGGGTTGCGGGTTAGCCCAAGTATGAGTGAATGAATATCAATCCTTGATGAGGTTTCTTGAGGGCGAAGAAAGTTATCCAAGGGTGGAGATTATTCTTAGTGGAGGAGTGAATCTCAACTCTTGATGAGGTTTCTTGAGGACCAAGAAGGTGAGGTTGTTGTAAATAGAGGAGTAGAGGTATGTCTCTTCCATCAAGTTTTTGAAAAAGGATTTTGGTTGTGCTCCTTTGAGCTTTACCTTTTTGCGAGGCTTTGTAAACCATGTCTCTCAAAACAATGAAAATTTAATTTTATTCTATATTCTGAATTTACTTTCTGTATTTACATTATATCTTAAATTCGGCATTTAAATTCAGTATTTAAATTCTGCAATTTACTATTCCGCACATTTGGATTTGCTTCCTCTCCTTTTAAATGCTTGTGGATTTTATGCCAACGATGTATGATTGATGGATGGATCACTTTCGGATCATATTCTCACCATCTAGGCAATATTTTATAAGAACTCGATCTTTTTGCTCAGTCTTTGAGACATCTCTTGTAGATCGCGTTTGAGGCGTTTGTTTCTTGTGTTCTTGCTTGTTGTGACAAGTAGGAGGATACACATGATCATCTTGATCATCAAAATTCCACGAGCAAGTTCAAGATCAAGATTTTGGTTTTCGCCTGATTTTAGTGTACTCTTCCTTCACATATATAAGGAGGTGCATATTAAGTTTTGTTTTTGTTTTGTTTTACTCTTTTGCGCTGAATCATTCGAAGAGAGGTTTGAATTGGGTTCTATTTAAGAGAGAAAAATTTATTTGGGAGCATTTTCCCTCTCTAATCGTCAGTTTCGATCATTCACTAGCATGGACTACGTACTGTGGTACTAGGTGAAGAAGAAGAACTGAGGAAGGTTCACTCCCCGTTTCCTTTCTTCAGATCACAGAGCGGACTGACTTGATCTTAAACCGCACTCACTCGGCCGGTGTCATGGTGTCACTCATAGGCGGGCATCTTCTCCTGTCTCCAGACTTTCTCCGATTAAAAGATGAATATGTATCACTGACGACGACCTCTCGTTCAAGGTCTTCTCCACAAACGAAGGCAACCAACCCATCGTCGTCACCATTAATTCACAGCACCGAGGGCGACATGCTGTACTGACCCACCAGCAGCCTCCTCCACAGTCACAGTCAGTGTGCATCTCTCAAGACTTGGACCGTTTCAAAGTACAACCATGCGAGGCTGGCTGCGATTGGATTGCATGCAGAGCAGTGCAAGTGCAACCATGGACTTGACTCGATGAGAACAACAACGGCGACTCGGCACAGGTTATCGGAGCCGATCGAAGAACAGGTCCAATTGATGGGGATGCATGCATAGTAATTCTTCCTTTCTTGTTATACGGAGTATGCTACGAGCAGCTCTGCTAAGCTCATGGATCTTGTGTCTCCAGTCTCCTAGCTAGCACCAGACAAGTCAGTCTATATATTGTTGTGACCTGTGACACCAGAATATACAGTCTCCCCATTTCCCTAGTATCTATCCTATGTTTCAGTTTAAAGCATTACCAAAAAAAAAAAAATGTTTCAGTTTCAGTTTAGCATCGGCCAGCTCTGTCACTGACATGTCATCGTGTGATGCGGCCGGTGCCGTGAAATTATTCTTGAGGCAAACAATAACCATTTGGTTTACAGATATTACAGCTTGGAATTAAGTACTCCAGCTAGGAGCATTTGATGTTCTTACTAACACTATGTCACTGTTACATGCATCTTGATGGTCTTAACTAGCTAGTACGATACACGCGCGTAGACATTTACTTGCTCACTTAGAATTTAAAGACACTTGTTTTTTCAGAATTGACTTGAGAGTAAATGCATGAATGCAACTTCTGTCTGCCACCAGCATCACATACGAATTTCATCGCTCACCCTATGTTCCCTCCCTCTCTTCTTACTTTAGCTTTTCGAGGAGACCTCTAACGTTGCTTCCTATGAAGCTACAAGAGGCAACTGCTTTGATCAGCTTCTTCTTCTGATTTCAACATGTACTAACGTCTAGAGAGGGCCAGAGTTGCGAATGGTAATATACCTGAAAAATGAAACCACTTTAGCAAACCATTAGTCTTTTGCGCAGCAGCCGCCAAAAGTACTATCTGCAATGATTTTCCACTTGGAAAGTAATTTCGCCAAAAGAAGAATAATTTCAAGACTTGGAACAATTCAACACGGTTTTTCTGTAGTCAGAGAAAGAGAGAGGGGGAGAGAGAGAGGGGGAGAGAGAGAGAGAGACTTGAAAAAATGGAGAGAATTGGAGATATCTGAAGATAGCACTATCAGGACCATCGCATCATGTCTTCTACTTGGAATTTCTTGTGGAAGTCATGACCTCGCACGACTAATGGGCACACACGAGTTGGACTGTCAGCACATCAAACCATTTGTGCCCTTGCGATCTTGTTGAAAATATACGGATCATACTGGAAACTAATGGTCTTTTCTTCTTGTGTTCATGAGGCTTCCTGCTGGATAGTTTAATGGTCCAGCCGAACATTCATTCTTCAAATACCGATTACCTTTTACCAGTTCAAAGTACCCTGTCAAAGTAAAGGCATCAATATCAAAGGAATCTAAGAAGCTGTTTCTGATTGTGAGAGAATCGGGTCGAGTCGGCTACGACTTCTAGGTCCGCCTAGAACCGGACCAATGTGAATCGGGTTTCAAGAAGCTGAAACGAATGGAGGGTTAGTGTACGAGCTCCAGAATTAACGGAGGGTCAAGAATGGCTTCGTAAATTATGCTTTGCGAGAGGCAGACAGAGGCGATTCTCTCCGCATCGTTTCGAAAGCTACGTGGACCAATCTAATGGGTACACACATCACCTAATTATCTACTAATTACAAACGTTCTTAATTTTTATGTGTGTGCACCCGTGGACCAAGTCTTCCGTCTTGCAGCCACTCACTTCTCCCTCACATTCTCTATCTCTGCGGAGATCTTTTGCGTTAGCATCCAGTACTGTAATAACTGCCCAGATATGTCCATGCAAGCACTAGCAGATTGAAGAGTTCTACTCCAGTAGCTGATTTGATTGTATATTGGTAGAGATTTCCAGTTGATATGTAGTGCATGATCACTGCGACAGACATGCCAAAGTACTTAAACACCTTACGTACAGTAGTGAACTAGCTACGTCCTACGTACATGCATGATCAACTCTTGAGCAGTAAATTAAGTAGGCAATTAGAGCTTTTCTGCACTTCCATATATATTGAGAAAACTTCTCTTACCTCATATGTTCGACGTTGCAGTACTAAATCTACTTGTACATATTTAATATTTGCTAGTAGTAGCTATTTTCTTTCTTCACAGGTATTTCGATCTCGGTATATTTTTTAAATTATCACTTTAGTGGAAATCTTAGATTCTTCCACTATCTTCAGCCAGGGGAAACTCCATTAATTGTGCAAAACCTAGCTAGTGGATTTTAACAGGGAACACTACCTGAAAGACACAATGTGGCCTAACCCTATTGATTTCCTTTTGCTAAAAGACTCAGCTAGCGTTCGTCAACTTGAGATTACAGTACTATTAATGACACAGTACATCCTTAGTCAGTGACTGGACTAGAAAATTTTTAATGAATGTGCCTCTACCGGTTTTTGTAGTGTCGCGCCAAGCGTCCGCTCCATCCATTGTGCTGGCTTCGTGCCTCTGCGCCTTGACGTGCCCCCTACCTCGCACCGTGTGCCACCTACGTCACTTGCCATGCCGCACTCCCGCCCGACTGCTCGAGCCACTTGCCGCGTCGCCGCCCACTTGAGACGCTTGCCGCGCCGCTCGCCTGCCCAACGGCCCATGCACCAGTGGCACAAGACACAAAATGGAAGACACTAAACCGGCCCATGCGCTTTCTCCTTTTGGACTCGCATGCACAACTGATTCAAGGACAGGCTAGATTTCGACTCATGGACCTAAACAGGTCAAGCAATCGAAATACGACGAGAAGGCGACTATTCTCTCATGTTACAACTTCCATTGCCCATACTGTATGGAGGCAATGGTCAGTCCAGTTGCTGCAGGTCATCGCTGCAACGCCTCTTAGGCTTCGCCATGGATGGAGAGCAAGAGCTGCAGGGGCGGCGGTTGGAGCCTGGCAAGAACCTCATAAAGATCCCCTCCCGTCAAGAGGTCTTCGGCAATGGCGCCTCCTCCACCTCCTCCTCCCTCCTATAACCCTAATCTCCCTAGCATTGCCGCCGCTGCCTCCTCTTCATCGTCATCATTCTCCCAGGCCTTCTTCTTCCTCAAGTCCTCTGAGTTCTACTCCCCTCCACCGTTGTCTCTCCAGCCTAGGGATGAAAACGGAACGGAAGCAATCGGTAAATGGTTGTTCCGTTACTATTTCCATATTTTTTATCAGTAATGGAAATGAAATCGAAAACTCTAAAAATGGATAGTGACAGAAATTAATGCGGAATGGAACAGATATGAAAATGAAAGCGAAAAATTTCACAAGAACATAGTACATGATCACAATATATATGACCACAAGAATAATGTAACTCATTCCACTTCCAAGGCGGACACAAGAACAATATTATGTTTACCGGTATCACTAGCAAGTTTTTTATTTTAAAGCCATTTGTATTTCTGAAATTATTTTAATTCAAAAATAAATGTAAATTCTCCTTTTTGGGTTCCAATGCTATTTTAAAGCCTATTTCCATTTCCGGCCCTTTTTTATTCTAATTTCTGGTTTCACTTATAGAGAATTTTCATTTTCATTTTCGTCGGAATTAGCTCTCCCGTTTTCATTTCTGAAAAAAATGCATTCATTTCCTTTTTCTCTAGAACGGTCGGAAACTTTCGGTTCCATTTTGAACCCTACTCCAGCCCACTGCCCCTAAGGCCCTAAGAAGGCACCCCTCCCCCTCACCCTCTTCTCAAATTTTTGGGGGTGCCGGGGCATATCCGATACCCCCTAGTTTCGCCACTATTCTTAGTCCTCATCCACAGGTACCCCTAGTCAGTATGCCTCTCTTTACACTGATAAACAATTAGTACCATAATTGAGCAAGCTATCTACAGCCTGATCAGGTAAGAGATGGCAAGTCTGAAATGCTCAAAATATATATGATCCTCCAGTCACAAATACATATCGTTTTGGACATCGACAGGATTCTTGGAGCGCAAATTTGATCACTAATTTATACTGTAACATATTTATAAAACTCAATAACGTTATAATATTAAAAAAGTACTTTTCAAAACAAATCTGTGCATGTCATTTTCATGTATCTAAATAAATATTTTTAAAAATACTAATAGTTAAAATTTCGAAAGCTTGACTGTGGGCACTCCAAAACAACAAGTACGTGTGACACGAAGGAGCAGCATGCAGTACACTAATGGATACTAGTACTGCTTGTTGGTAAACAAATCAATCTAGCCTAGCACAAATTAAAGTACCAATTAAGAATTCCGAGCCCCTTCAGACAGTCCACACACACTAGGTGTTGGGCAGTAAAAGTCAGCTGTGACGATGGAGAAGACTTGGAAAGATGGAAAGAGACCATAGCGCAGCTCGCGCGCACACACAATTTTTCCGTCTCATGCATGAGCATGACGCGTATCACCCGTCCACACAACACCGGCCTATATATGCACACAAAACCCTGGCATTCTCTTCACAACTCATCCATCAAACAGACAAGAATTAAGAGCAAAATCACAACAGTACACTGATCTAGCTGCTGGTACCCATCAGTAGTAGTTCAGTTATAAGTAAGCATAGCATGGACCGGCGGCGAGGAGGAGGCGGTGCGCCGGAGCTGGAGCTGCCGGGTTTCCGTTTCCACCCGACGGAGGAGGAGCTGCTGGAGTTCTACCTGAAGCAGGTGGTGCATGGGAAGAAGCTCAAGTTCGACATCATCCCAACCATCCATCTCTACCGCCACGATCCATGGGAGCTCCCCGGTGCGCGCGTGCATGTCCTTGATCGAATTCTCGATTACCCCTACTTAATTGTTTAGCGGAGTATTGTATTGCTAATACTGGAGAATTGATGTATATGCAGGGCTGGCGCGGATCGGTGAGCGGGAGTGGTACTTCTTCGTGCCGCGTGACAGGAAGCAGGCGGGGGGCTGCGGCGGCGGGCGGCCGAGCCGGACGACGGAGCGGGGATTCTGGAAGGCCACCGGGTCGGACCGTGCGGTGCGGTGCGCCGCCGACCCGAAGCGGCTCATCGGGCTGAAGAAGACGCTGGTCTACTACGAGGGGCGGGCGCCACGCGGCACCAAGACCGACTGGGTCATGAACGAGTACCGGCTCCCCGACGCCGCCGCCACCTGCAATGCCGTCGACAACCAGCCCAAGGTACGTACAACTACATATGCAAGATCAATACTAGTGTTGTAACGGTGCCTGATTAATTGGGGCCGGCCTCCAGAGTTAATTTGCAATACTTTTCAAGCCTTATGTTATCTAAGGAGATGCATGTAATAAAAATTCAGGAGGACATGGTGCTGTGCAAGATCTACCGGAAGGCGGTGTCGCTCAAGGAGCTGGAGCAAAGGGTGGCCATGGAGGAGCTCGCGCGCTCCGCCTGCACGCCGTCCGCATCCCACGACACCGGCTCGCCCGTCGACTCCATCTCCTCGTCGGACCACGAGGCCCATCACGCCATGGCCACCGAAGAGACCGTCACCGCCGTTGCGGTTGGCAGCAGGCCAAGCGGCGGCATGAAGAAAGAGGAGGACGTTGATGCGGCGGCGGTGCTGAGGCCGGCGACGCTGAGCCTGCCTCAGCTGGACGTGGCGAGGCACGGCGGGGGCGGGCTGGAGTGGATGCAGGACCCGTTCCTGACGCAGCTGAGGAGCCCCTGGATGGAGAGCTGGTCTCCATACTACGCCAGCGTGCTCAACTTCTAGAGGAAAGTCAGAAAATTAATACCTCCAAAAAGGAGAGATCGAGGGAGAGCGAGCGAGCTTGGAGCTAGCTAGCAGAAGAAAACGAATCAATCAGCTATTAGACACTAAGATCGATCGATGATCTTACACGTACACATAGACAGTTAATTAATATATATTGGATATATATATCTCACACACATACGTATGCAAGACATGCATTCATGTTTTTAAGCATGAGTAGAACGAATACACAACAAATTAAGAATTGGGTTAGCGCGTGCGCTTGCTAGTTAAGTTCCCGTCTACCACGCAAGTTGAGTTCCGGATCGAAGCCAGCATGCATGCAGCTTCGCCATGCTTGCGTGCGTGCAATGGAGCTACAGATCGAAGGAGAGCTAGCGAATCCCTTATTTGACACCATGTACAGTCCTATTTTGTTTTCTTGTGATTTTAAGATGGAGTGAGAAGCTCAATATTTCAATATGTGGCCATGCATATGTGTGTGTGTACAAACTACAAAGTGATTTGTGCAAGGACTGGTTAATTTGATATTTACCGTATTATTCATATGCGCAGGAGTAGGTGGTGATGGTGCGCGCGCACAAGCCGGTTGACTTTTTTCCTTTCTTCTTTCAAGGAAATGATGATACGGTAAATTAATATGGTAGTTAAAATATTGAAATGATGAGGTAGAGACAACAGGAGATGCAAATGGGTCAGCTAGACATCGTACATACTACTACCATCTATCTATTCTGTATCAATTAAACGCGTTGAATTGATCAAACCAGCAGTACAGTACTACTACTCTACTAGTGACAATCGAACAAAACACTGTGAACAAGTCAAAACGGCGACTGACTAGTCTGTAATGACGTACTAGTACCCTTGTCAGTCGTGCCTGAAAAATATCGTCTGTTTGACGTGCGATTCGATCGTGAGGTAAGGGCGGCCCGGGCCTAATCTGGCCCGCGCGGTCGTAACCAGCGGCCCGGCCCATCATGTGGAACCCCGTGGCCAAGTTTGATCAGCCCACTAGGCTTTGGTTCCGCCCGGTAGTGTTTCGGCCGTCTCCGCAGCCGCTGCCTCGGTTGTTCTGTCGTTTTTCCTTCTTTTTTTTTCTTTCTTGCTTATTTCTTTTCATGTAGTTGCACCTTGTTCTTCTGTATTCTATAGTGGATACATTTTTTTCCCTCAAGGCATGTTTACCACCATTTATTTTATTAACTAGCAAGTTGATCCGTGTATTTGTGCGTGCACCATATTTGAAGTATGTTTAAAGATATAAGATTATGATTTTTAGTTAATACATTGTTGCAGAACTCTATTTATAATATTTAAATATTATATATTTTGGCAGAGAATATGCTCACTCCGTTTCCCAACACTTGTCACATGTAACCGAAACTTTCTTCCACAAGTACTTGCGTAGCAAAATAGTAAACATAGCATAATATAAAATTTTTATTTATATCATCATCTCTTAATTTTATTACTGCAATGTTTGTCTCTTTAATTCGGTACTTTTTTAATGCATATTGCATTGGTTATACTGGTATAGTCGGCTGAATACCTGTTGATATATCACCGCCTTAATTCATCTATTCTATATCGGTCCATCAAATAAAGAGTCACGATGCTTTCTTTCTCTCTCTTTTTTTTTTTTTGAAATTTTTTTAGCATATCTTGTATTTTCTTAGTGACGAAAAAAACCTATCATACGCTTATATACAAATCAAATTCCATACTTTATTCTATTCTTAATCAAATTATCAAATTTTGAAATTTTAATTTCAAATAAAACCTAAATTCATTTTTTTCACTTCATATGGAATAGAAAAATAATCCCAAAATTTCTTTTATTTTTTATTTAATTTATAATTTCATTTTTAGGTTAGAATTTGTATATAAATCTAACTATAATTTCCATCTAATTTTTGTTAGAAATATTAGCTATGTACAAATTTAATTTAGATTTCGTATGAAAATCAAATAGCTAATTTTATTTTATTTTTTATTCCAAATTTATGTTAATTTTTATTTTTATTCTTTGTTTTGTATACTATTTTTATGTCAGAATTCGTATACAAATCCAATTTTTAATTTTTAATCTAATTTTTATTTTGAATTTTAGCTATGTACATGTTTAAATTTGGAGTTCATATAAACGATAAATGGTTGGTTTTCTTTTATTTTTTTACTCCAAATTTTTGTTGTTTTTTTCATTGTATTTTGTATGGACTCTTCTTCTAATCTAAACTGTTAATTTTATTATTATTTTTATTTAATTTCAAATATTAGTTTTGTATTAGTATTCATATACAAACTCAACTACTGATTCTTTTATCTATTTTTTCTGAAACTTTAGCTATGTGTGGGTCTTAATTTAAAGTTCGTATGAAAATTAGATGGCTAGTATTTTTTTACTTTTTATTTCAAATTTTGGCTATTTTTATTGTACTTTTATGGACTCTACTATACTTTAAGTTTATTAGAGTCTACCAGATTAAGGGACAGATGTTTTACTATTTTTTGTAAAGAATTTCTAGCATATTGCTATTTTAAACAAAAGATTACGTGATAGTTGTAATTAAAGTCCACCAAATTAAGGATATTTTTTGCCTTTTTGTTTGGACTTCTAGCATATTTTTCTTTTTTTCTTAGATGCTCACATCAGCTTTGGATTGATGAATGTCTCTCCATCTCACATGTATGTACCTACCAACCGTCACATGTGAGACGCGTTATTACGTGCATGCATAGTTTCGTTACCTTATTAATTACGCGCGATTGATTATCAAGTGTGCATCTGCAAATGCATAACCCACCAATTATTATTTTTAGTACTCTTCCGGTTTGGTAATACATGTCGTTTTGGATATAATGATGGTCAAACTTCCAAAACTTTGACTAATAATATATTTTTAAATATTTAAATTGGATACATAAAAATTATATGTGTAGACTTGTCTCGAGAAGTACTTTCATAATATTATAATTTTATAGGGTTTTATAAATATATGATAATAAAAATTAGCGGTCAAAGTTGTGTTTTAAACACCGTGTCGATGTCCAAAACGACAGATATTACCAGACTGGAGGGAGTATGTAGTATACACACACACTTACACCTATCTAGCTAGCGTATCCATCGTCGTTTGTCCTGATCGCGGCCAGTTTTGGCTTCCTCGATTGATCATGTTCCGCAGCAGCTCAAATCCTTATCTCTACTATTATAAAACAGCAGTTGGTGGCAGTGGTGAGTTCTACCCACGTCATTATTTGCCTGCTTAATTGCCCTACTTAATTGCCCTGTTTAATTGCCCTACGCAAAAAACGAAGTGTTGCTTTAATTAGCCAGCTTTCGCAAGAAACGAAGCGTTAAAGATAGATGTTTGATCTTGTGAAATAATTTTTTTATTTTTTAATATTTATTTTTCGTTATCAATTTTGTTTTTCGTAGCAATGCACGGGCATGTAACTAGTATATATACATGCACAAATTATTTTTTTAGAATGGTCAGATGCTTTGGATCATCCACTCATTTAGTTTTAAAATTACAAGGTAATATATTTCTCTAAGTACTAATATCCATTGACTAGTAGTCTGCTGGATAGAAGGTTAAATGTTTCCTTTTAAATAATAGCATCCAATGACAACTACAGTTCAAGTTAGTTAGGGTTCACCAAATTAAGGGCCAGACGTTTTGCTTTTTTGTGAGAATTTCTTGTATATTATTATTTTGAACAAAAGATCCAATGGTGATTTTAGTTCAGGTCCAGCAAATTAAATGCTAGATGTTTTATTTTTGTGAGAATTTCTAACTTATTTCTCTTTATTCTTATGGACTCTCATGAGCTTTTAATATATATAATTGATATCTTTTCTATTTTGTTTGGTTATTTGTCTTACCCGTTCCGCCAATATTTTTAATAATGTTTTAATTACGAATCACGAACGAGTCTTTTTCTAATTTTTCAAAATAGCGAACAGGTCCAAAAATATAACAAATAGGTCCCCATACTTTACGTTCGGATCCTTTCTCCGTTTTACCTGGAAAAATGTTTTCGTGACCCGTTTTTTCTCCGGAGTATGGGAAAAATGTTTTCGTTGGCCGTTTTTCCATAAAAAAATTATGAGAATTCGTTTTTCGTTCGTCGTTTCTCCGTATTTGTTGGAAAAAATGTTTTCGTTGTTCTTTTTTTCTCCGGAGGATAGAAAAAATGTTTTTCATTGGCCGTTTTCCCTCAAAAAAAAAGGAAATTCGTTTTTCGTTCGCTGTTTCTCCGTTTTTGTTGGAAAAAATATTTTCATTGTCCGTTTTTTCCACGGAGCATGGGGAAAATGTTTTTGTTGACCGTTTTCCTAAAAAAAATGCAAATTCGTTTTTCGTTCGTCATTTCTCCGTTTTTGTTAAAAAAAATTCGTTGTCCGTTTTTTCTGCAGACCCTGGGAAAAACGTTTTCGTGATCCATTTTTTCTCAGGAATTGTTGGGAAAAATGTTTCCGTGGTCCATTTTTTCTCAGAAAAAACGGAAATTCGTTTTTAGTTCATCATTTCTCCGTTTTTTGCAAAAAAAAAAAAGTTTTCGTGGTCCGTTTTTTCTTCATATCCCAGGGAAGATGTTTCCGTGGTCCATTTTACCTAAAAAAACACAAATCCTTTTTCTGTACGCGCATGCGGCGTGCGCCGCTTTTGTGTTTTCGTGGTCAATTTTTTCTTAGAAAAAACACAAACACATTTTTCATTCGTCCTTCCTCCGTTTTTGTCGGAAAAAATATTTTCGTGGTCCGTTTTTTCTCTAGAGCCCAGAAAAATGTTTTTGCGGCCCATTTTCCCCTAAAAAAACGCAAATTCATTTTCCATTCACGCACGCGGCTCGGTCTCTACGGTTTCTCGAGCCTCCAAAATTTTTGAAGTACGTCTAAGTCTATCTTTTCACCCGAAAAAACGCAAAGTCATTTTTCATTCACGCGCGCGGCGTGCGCCGCGCTTACGGCCTAGTTATATATTAAAGTTGGGAGCTTTGGAGCTCAGCCCCCTATGCCACGTTTCAAGCAACGCGAAAAGGTCCTCCGGAGATTTGTAAATTACGTCTTGGTCCATTTTTCGTTCCGGTCCATTTTTCCTAAAAAAATACGAAAAGATCCTACAAAAATCCTATATATTACGTCTTGGTCCATTTCTTCGTCCTGGTCCATTTTCAAAAAAGAAATATTCAAAAATGTCACTCCGAAAGACCCTCCGAAAATTTAAAAAATACAACGCGGTCCATTTTTTTTCCGAAACTTAGGACAGAAGCTCTATCGTTTCATTAAGAAGGAAAAAATCTCCGAAGAAGAAAATACAAAGATTAAAGAACTAAGACTAAAACAAACTCAACTCTCGGCCATCGCTACTGAGCTCACCCGCCAGCGCGGCTTACAAGTTACAACCCTTACACCATGCTGCGCCGCCGTCGGCCACAGCCGAAACACCCCACCACCCTGATATAAACGTCATCGAAAAATGTCATGGTCTATTTTTTCTTAAAAAAAATGCGGTTTCGTTTTTCATTCACGCACGCAGCATGGTCAATGAACGGTTGAAACAATGAAACGCGCAGGCGGCGCACGTATTTCGCCACTAGCTAGCTAGCTGGCACGTCCGGGTTGACCGGATAAGTAAGTAACAGATCGACCAGCTAACAGCTAGCGTACATGCATGCATGCATGGATACATCATTTCCATTAATTCCCCTGGCTAGGTACGTACGTACCTTGTGTTGCCGTGTAAGATAGGGTACACTGACTCCGTATATACTGGCAGACAAAATCGACATGCATGATGGGTATCGATCGATCGATCGATCTAGCTACCACGGTCCAAGCTGTTATGATATGGCAGACAAAAGAGAGAGGTTTTCTTCTTGTGTGGTGTGCTTCTTTTTTTTTCTGTTCTTGTGATTGCTTGACGTGTTGCGGATTGACGTGGATGAACATCTTGTTTCACAACACAAGCAACGCAGAATTTTTGGCTCCTCAATCCTCTGTTGTCTGTCTGACAAGGACGTACGTGAATGCATCCATCTCCTTGAGCTGCCTAGCTAGCTTGCTTTCCGTTTCCAGTTTGTGGAGAACGGAACCGGAATTGTTCAGGGCTTTCTGCGATCCTGCCGCATTGTGCGGCCGGCGAGATAGACGTACGTCACCCGCGCGCCTGTACGTACGTATCCTGCTAGCTAGCTAGAGTAGTGTACGTACACGGACTTCCTTGAGAGAGTAGACGCAGGAGAAACGCACGTACGTGGCCGGCCGGCCAGTGGGTGTCCCACTCCAACTTAATTTTGTCTCCGCCGCTGGAATTCCACGCATACTACCTTTTATGAAAGTTGGGAGAGTTCCTCCAAGCGGAAGCGCTCCACGTCAGTCGAACGCACGAAAAGGGCCTTGAAAGGTTCACATTTTTCGTTCGGGTCCCCAATCCGTCCGGACTATATTATATGTATGCATACTACCTTTTATTAAAGTTGGAAGAGTTCCTCCAAACGGAAGCGCTCCACGTCAGCCGAACGCACGAAAAGGACCTTGGAAGGTTTACATTTTTCGTTCCGGTCCCCAATCCGTCCGGACTATATTATATGCATGCATCCTATCATTCATTTCATCTAGCATACCCAATAGCTAGCTGCTACTTTGCCCCTTAATTGAAACGGGCCAAACCATGCATGACTTTATAAGCTTTTTCTTTTTCTTTTTACCGAGATCGATATATATATGTATATATTACAATTATCTGAGTCACCGTGGGTGCCTGAGCATCATATATGATCCAAAACAGGTATTTTTTTTCTATTTAGTTGCATTCGAAAAATTTTAAAATCTTTAGGATATTGAGTTTAACCAGTCTTTGAACTAGTTCAAATGGCTACATAAGGGTATTTTTGCTATTTTTTAATAGGTGTATTAATTCTATAAATTTTTATTAATCGATGCTATTTTATTCGATAACACTTGTGACAGTACATTTTTGCCTGGGTCTCGCATTACATTTTCCTGATCCCATCAATTTATTCATCTGTAGTACGTGCGTGCGAGTATTGTGTATACGTGTACGAGTAACAGATCGACCAGCTAACAGCTAGCTAGCGTGCATGCATACATCATTTCTAGTCCCCTGCAGGCTACGTACGTACGTACCTTCTTTGCCGTGACCATTTGATAGGGTACGTACTGATCGATCGAGCTTCGAGCACATACATCCATCGTACACACAAGTATTAAAGCATGAATGCACTGTAGACGATGATTACTTACCCCTTCGCTTGCTTCAAGATTTGTACAACTTGTACTAGAAGGAAAAACATAGAATCACTGCTCATCATTCATTTGATCTAACACCCACTAGCTAGCTGCTACTTTGCCCCTTAGTTGCCACGGGCCAAACCATCCATGCATGATGCGTGCTGTGCAGCGCGGCCAGACTTTATAAGCTTTTTTTTCTTTATATATTTTTAGGATAACCAGTTTATTAACTACTCCCTCTGTTTCACAATGGGTTATAGTTCTAGCATTCAAAATTTCTATCAAAATGGTTGTAGTTCTCACATTTCAATGCAATTTTAGAGGCAACATGACTTTTGAACCTTTCATCAATGCAACTATATGTTTAGCTAATCTATTTCGCTATCTTTTAACCGGTGTGTTATTTTTTGTAAATTTTCATTAAAATATTATTATTATTTTAAAAAATTTATCATCTGTATATATCGATATGTAAGTCTGGAAACATGCAAGCATGGATATTGTAATATTGATCGATGCTATTTTATTCGATAACACTTGACAGTACATTTTTGCATGGGTCTCGCATTACATTGTCCCGATCCCATCAATTTATTCATCTGTAGTACGTGCGTACGAGTATTGTGTACGTGCACGATCGATCGATCGATGGGGGAAAAAAAGCAAGATTAACTGAAGGGACTCTGGTTGCCGCAGTCGAGGTTGTCGCCGTAGCTGACACCGAGGATGTCGCAGTAGCGCTTGTAGAAGCCGATCCGGTCGGCGACGCGGTTGTCCGCCCCGTGGCCGCACTCGAGCCCGCCGTTGATGATGTTGGTGATGACGCCGTACCCGGGCACCCTCCCCGCCGCCTGGTCCGCGCCCGACGGGCTCCACTGGCCGGTGATCACCGCGTGGCACGACGGCTTGGGCGACTGCGCCGTCATCCAGAACCAGATGGCCGTCTTGAACGACACCGTCGGGTCCGTCGCCACCAGGTCCGGGTTGTTCAGCAGGTCTACACCGATGGCCTGCCCCGCCGGACCGTAGTTGTAGTTGCTGCATGCTCTCAAATATAAATATAGATAAATTGCATGCATGAGTCACGAGTTTAAAGAACAAAAATGCTTGATGGATGACGACACGACGTACTAGGAGATTTGGATGGGTCCGCGGCCGTAGTACTTCTTGCCCGAGGCGCACGGCCACTGCGCGCTCTGCTGGCAGTAGTCGGCGGTGGCGCCGTTCTCCTGCTTGAAGCAGTAGCCCCACGAGTAGGGGCCGTCCGGCGCCGTGGCCCAGCCGCCGGTGGTCTCGTGGGACGTCTGCGCGAGGAAGGCGGCGATCTCCCGCTTCATGGTGGCCGTGTCGCCGGTTGTGCCAAAGCCGCCGAATGAGTTGGCGGCGGCGATGAAGGCGCCGTACGTGTAAAAGCCATTGGCCTTACACGCCGCGTCGTTGCGGTGCAGCAGCATCTGGTCGAAGAGCGACTGCGACACGATGGACGCGACGCCGCCTCCGCCGGCTGGCGTTGGGGGGACCGGCGCGGGTCCGCAACCGTTGCACTGGCTCTGGCAGCCGCCGCCGCAGTATGCGTCGGTGGAGCCGCACCAGCCGAAGCGGCTGCAGCAGAGGCAGTTGGAGCAGAGCGCCCCGCCGGCCTGCGAGCCGCACTGCTGGGCGCGCGCGGACACGGCGAAGGCCGTGGCCAGCATGGCCACCACTGCCAGCGCTCTCATCGTGCAAAGCACAGCACGTACAAGCTGCTGCTGCTTACTAGTAATTCTGTCTGTCGGGCTGTGCGAGCGTACGTACTACTGTCTACTGCTGGTGGTGTGCAAGAACCCGTGGGAGTGCATGTCTTTATATATTACTAGAAGCGTGGTTGCAGCGCACGTCACGCCTAGTCACCATTCGACCAACGGGAAAAATCGTAACAAAAATAAATTTTGGTTTTTTTTTTTTTTTTGAAAAATCGAGCTGGATTTTTTGGGTTTTTCTCGGGAAAAATCGGGTCCAAAAAGGATATTAATATAATTTTAGAAATTTTTAAGGGGTATTTTCGAGGAAAATTGGATTGGAATGTATTTTTTTGAATTTTTGGAGAAAACCAGCTATAAAAATATATTTCATTATAATTAGACGAGAAAACGAAATTCGTTTTTTTGGGGGGGCAATCGAGCGAGAAGTGCATTTTTTTTTGGGAATTTTCTAATTTTTGGAGGAAATTGGCGGCAAAAACATATTTTAATATAATCAGGCAATAGAACAAAATTCTTTTTTTCCATTTTTTGGGGAAATCGAGCCCAAAAAGCTTTTTAAATTTTTTTGGCATTCTTTGAAAAATGGGCCCAAAATGGATTTTAGTAAAATTTCATGAATTTTTTATGGGTATTTTCGGGAAAATCGCAACGGGGTGTTTCTTTTTGGGAATTTTTTTTGTCTTTTTCGGGGAAAATCAGGAATGGAAAGTTTTTTTTTTGTTTTTCATGGGTTTTTGGGGGGAAATCGGGTCCAAAAAGGATTTTTAACGTAATTTCAAAAATTGCGAGCGTTGTTTTTGAATTTTTGGAAGGTCCAAAAAGGATTTAAATATAATTTGGGACATTTTCAATGGGTATTTTTGGAAAAATTGCCACGGGATGCTTTTTTTTTGGCAATTTTTGGGTTTTTTGGCGTTTAGGGGAAAATTGAGCGTGCAAAGCGTCTTTTTTGTTTTTTGGGCGGCTTTTTCAAGGAAAATCATGGCCAAAAAGGATTTTAATGTATTTTCTGAAATTTATGAGGGGTAGTTTTTGGAAAAATTGACCAAAACATATTTTTCAAATTTGCAGAAGGCCTTTTCGCAAAACAAAGGACTTGTATGCAATTTTGGAAATCTCCAAGGGTTTTTTCGCATAAAACGTGCGACACAAGGCAGCACACGCGCCAAGCGAGTCGTGCACACGGACGAACGGGTTTAAAGCTGTGTTACAGGCGTGAAAGAGAGCGGCGTTGCCACTGCGCTATGCTGCCCTTATGCCTTAGCGAAGAGGAGTGGAAATCCATTTAAACCTATGTTCAAGAGAAGCGATATGAGATTCCGAGTTGTTGAAGCCGTGATCGGACCTTTCGGACACAGGAGCGATGTGGCTCGTCAAGGAAGCTGGAATCCTGCCGGCTTTAATACATGTAGTATACCTAGGCAGACAGGCTGCTCGCTAGCTAGGGTGTTGGGACAGCCGGCGGCTAGTATACGAGTACGTTTCCAACTTTTCACGTCTTGATTAAGCCGGCCTATCCTGCGTTTGGTTGCCTGTAGCAAATTAATTCGTAATTACTCCTTTCATTCACTTTTTTAAGGCTTATTTTTTGAATGGTTTTGTTCACAAGTCTTCATGTAGATGTAATGAGTCCTTTCTTTCTATACCTCCATTTATTATCTCTCAACTATATGTATTTATTCATTACCATCCATACAAAATATATCTTTCATCTTCCAAGACAATTAAATAATGGCATCTAAGTTATTTTCTCTTATATTTTTTTAATCTCAATATAATTTTAATCTCTATGTAAAACTAAAATACGTTTTATAAAAATAAAAGAGGGAGTAAGTAGGTTGGGCTCGGCCCATGTGGGGAAAAAAAAAATCTTCTCCATCGGTAGCCAATTAAGTCAAGTCAGTTGAGTGGCGGCTGGTCAAAATTTTCTGCCGCTCTGTGCATGACGTGCCCGATCGATGGGGGTAAGAAGAGGTAGGGGCTTTGACGATCGATGCAATCAAACTCGGCGGCTAGATGGAGGACGAACTGATCGAGCATATGACATGAGAATAGATCGAGAGTGAGTGCATGCACCTGGAATTTCTTTCTTGGATGGATCACACACAGTCAGCCATCATTAATGGCGACGTCGTTTTTGATCGAGGGAGCATGCCTGGAATTCCATTCCGTACCGTGCATGCGGCCGGGCATTCTCCTCTACATTTGTTAGAGCAAAATACTACTTACTCCGCCTCTTATTCATATCATTTAGTGTAAACATTAAGATTAGTTTGTATAATAGCTAACTCTAAATATTGGCGCTAGAAGCCGTTAGAAATTAATCTTGTTATTTAAGTATTCATTATATTCAGTTATGTTACATAGTATTGTTGTTGCATCTAGAAGTTGTAGACTAAATTCAAGCTAAATACGTATGTGTTTTATAGTGTAGCGGGCGGATCAGTAACACATAGTGATAATAGATGCTTAAATTAATTGGCAGCCGGTAGTTAAGTACGCACATATTTTTTTTTTTTTTGAAAAAAAAAGGCAGGAGCGCTGCCATTCATTCAAGACGGGGAAACAGTAGCCAAGAGTACAGGGCATCCTAAGGAAGCAGCAGAACAAAAAACTCTACAGAAACAAAGAGAACTCAGGGGACAACCCTAGAGAGGACTCAGAGACCTAAAGGAAGGGGAAAGGAGTCATAGCGGACGATGCCTGGTTTAAGCTCTTGTAAAGTACGCACAAATCTTAACTATTATAAGAATGAGTTGGTGGTGATGGTGTGTCTGTCAGGCCGTTCTTGGGCCAGAACAGTAGGGGCCCAAGGCCCAGTGGCCCAGTGGGTGAGTCACTATTGCTTTGCTAACCTATAGTTGTAAATCTGCAGGACAACTCAATATATATAGATGATTTGATTTATTTACTAGCTTACAAAGATATGTTTTGCTTGATATGCGTGTTACAGAAAATTGATTTATTGTATGGTTTAGGATCCTGCATTGTAATTATGTATTATTCTCTTTTGAAATTCCGTTGCAACGCACGGACATCTTACTAGTATGTAACAGAAATTAGTCTTTAACATGCGTATTAGGGACTACGTGCTTGGCCAAGTCTTTAGGAGTGTACTAATGTTGCATGCAAAAGGTAGCGATTAGCTGTTGCATGGCATGTGCACATTGTACTGCTTGCTTGCATGTAGTAGCATGCATGTTAGCTTAGTTAAGAGGCATGCCATGCATGGTACGTGGATCGACCGATCGAGCCGTAAGTTCAGGATCAAAATGTGAGGCCTGACATCACGTGTGTGTGGCCGAACGTGCATGGCTGTGTTAGTTAGCATGCATGTCTACTTAAACTTGTACTTGTCTACTTAAACTTGTACTTAGCAGCTAATGAAAAAGGAGAGTTGAATAGCAGTATATATAGAATCAAAAACAGACGCAGAGGTTGAGGCGCCACAGAAAAAAGAAAAAGAAAAGTCTCCTGTGTTTCATCTCTATGTTGGCATTATCGAGCGTCTTCCATTGATATTGAGTGTGAGCCTTCAATTGATCCCATAGATATTGTGCAATAACTATTTCTTCTATCTTTATATATAATTAATATTCCTATATTTTTGTACAAAGGTGAATACTAAATAAAAATCAGTTCTTTTCTCTCTTCTCTTTTCTCACTCTTTCATATAGATTAAAATTGATATTTACAGTTAAAGAATCAGCTAGATAACTTTATTGTAGTGCCCTTAGCCGCCCCGGCCATGCAGTGCACTAACGATGGACTAGAAAATTAATTGGATCGGAAGCAGTCAGCCCATGCATGCCCGATCGATTAACCTTTCTCGTTGCCAGCGATGGACTGTTGAATTATGGGCTGTTTGGTTGGCTGCATCTAAAGAGATTTGCATCTGCAGATGCAAAAGATGGGTGTTTGGTTGCCTTCTCATTCAACTCAGCCTGGCTCTACAGATGCAAAACACCCCTTTCAGCCTGGCTCCAGGGAAACGAGAAAATCCACCGTTTCCCCAGAGCCAGGCTCTGCTGAGCCATGCATGCATGCTGACATCAGCATTTACTATATAATTTTCTTCTTTTCTTTGCTATATCTTTTGATTAACATCTCCGATTAACGAACCGATTTCACCTATGTGTTCCTGATATTTTTTCACACAAAACTAGACCATACTTGCTATATAAATTTCAAAAGATTAAATTTTAGTTTTTCAATTTATTGATTTTCTAGAATATATTTTAAAACTTTTTATTTTTGTTTGTGAAATTATTGATTTTCTAGTATTTTTAAAATTTATTTTATCCCTCTCTTGAATTTGCCTATCACACTTGCATTCCAGTGCAGCCAACCAAACAACATCTCTGTGCAGCCTGTCCAACCTCATACAACCAACCAAACAACATCTCCTTGCATCCACTCAGCCTGACTCCCACCAGCCTGGCTGAGCTCATGCAGCCTGGCTGAGCTGAGAAGACAACCAAACAGCCCCTTAGCCTCCAAGTAAGCATGCACCTTCGTTCCATGTAATGCAAGTGCAACCATCCGCTGGCCCTTCAATCGTCTAAGTTGCCTTTTCAAAATTATATTATCTATAAATATAATATATATTTTATATTTCAATGCAAAATCGGTATAATATTTCCTCTGTACCCCTAATAAAAAAATATCCACCTTTGCCTTATACCCATTCATTAAATATAGTGTTAGATGATAATAATTAGAAGTAGTCTAGTTATTTTTAATTTTTTTTGTTTTTATATAAAAATCCGTCTTATAAAATTAGACGAGGAATAATTAATAATCCCTAGCTGAGCACATGAGTATAAAGGCCCACATACGAGAAACAACATGAAACATGCACTTAACCCAATCGAACTTATTAATAATGGTAATCATCCATGGGCCTGAGAAAATGTGCCTGGCTGGAATTGGGCCGGACGGACCGAAAGAAAATGCCTACCATTGTTTTTTTTAAAGGCAGCTACCATTGTTCGATATATGGATGGATGGGCTACAAATACAAAAGTAACAGCCCCTTGGACTCATCTAAATAAAGAGCAACTCCTGCTTGTACGTACTGATTATTAATACACCCTACTGATCCCAATATATACTAGGTAGAGTCATGCGTTACCTTGCACCGGGTTAATTTTACTAGAGTGCTTAGATGGGAATTTAAGGGGTTTTCACAAAAACCGGGATGCAATTTTTCGGAATCACGGGGTCTTTTTTGAAAGGTGAAATATAAAAATTATAAGAAAAACCAAAATAATCACTATTTTTAGAATTCGTGGGTCTTTTTGCATGAATGGCGAATGAGAACAAGATATCGGATAATATATGATATTTTTCACAAAAAAATGAGGATGCAATTTTTTGGAGCCACATGGTTTTTTTGCAAAAAAGGGGGCATGCCCCTGGTCCAAACGTAATTTTTCCAGAACCGTGATGTTTTTTTTTTGCAAAAGGGTTCCATTCAGAGCTCGATGCTAACATGCAGAACCACGGGCATTTTCTTTTTCTTTTTGCAAAAGTTCTGGTGAAAGAGATTAAACGTAATTTCAGAATTCGCGAAGGATGTTTTCACAAAATTGATGACATGGACAAAGCCGGTGCTGGGCAATCCCACTCGCTTTAAGGAGATAGTAAATTATATATACCTTGTTGATCATCCATTCTAGGCTAGCTATTCTGATCCAGATTAAACCTTTTTTTTAATTAACCACAGCTGAAATTTACTCTCCAAGGGCCATAACAGACTAGTATAAAAGGTATTGCGTCCAAGTTTATAAGGAGTTATTTTAATGGTTTGTCTATAAATATAGGGCTTATTTTATATTTTAATGCAACTTAATATGATGTTCCATTTATACCCCCAATAAATATCTATATTTATTTGATATTCTCTACGTGTATGTATTGAATATAGTAGAAAGAAATAATAATTATGAGCAGTCTAAATTATTTTAAATATCTCTTTGATTAAAAATATACACTATAAACTCAGCGACGGAGAACAATTAATTGAATCAGCCTTCAATTCAGAGCGCTTATGTTTAAGATGGATTGCCTAGAGCCATGGAGGGTTTGCGTGCATGCGTTTGGGCCCAATTATGTTCAGTATAATACAATGTAAAATTTCTCTAATATTTAGGAGCATCCAATTATGTTTGCCTGCCTGCCTGCCCTGGTCCAACAAAACAAAAGAGGATGCAACCGGAATTGATTATGAATACTACAATGTCGGGTTCTTGGTTATGAACACTACAATGTCGGGTTTGAAGCGGAATTGATTATGAACACTACAATGTCGGGTTCTTGGTTATGAACACTACAATGTCGGGTTTGAAGCGGAATTGATTATGAACACTACAATGTCGGGTTTGAAGCGGAATTGATTATGAACACTACAATGTCGGGTTCTTGGTTAGATCAGGATCCTCGCGGCTGGTCAGCCACGGGGGGCCATGGCCCCCCGACAACCGCGCGAGTGGAGCTGGCATGGCTCTCGATCGGTGATGGGATCACCAATCGTACGTCCAGCGCGACGGTAAGTGCGTCGTTTAATTTGAGCATCGATCTAAGCTTCTTCGGACAATGGGGGTGATTTCCAAAAAAAAGGAAAAACCGGCTGTACTTGATTCGGATTCGGTTAAGGAAAGCTGGAAAGGACTGGTCATGCATGCAGCTTGCTTATTGTCGATCGGTCTCGAGTCCAACTACAGTTCGGTTTAGATTGCCTTGTATTATATATAAATCAACAGGACTGCCTGCCTGGTAACTCCAATTAATTAGCTAGTTCAATACCAGATATTCGATCCTGGAATTAACGACCAGCTAGCTAGCCAGGGATTCCATCATCTTCTTCCTTGCCTTGTCGGTTGTCGTCTAGATCTTCTTCCTTGCCTTGCGCGAGAGAAAGAAATCCAATTGCACTCGTACGAAGAAGAAGCTAGCTAGATCGAATTAAGATGGGATCTCTGCTCTCTTCCGCTGCCGCCGCCATCACTGCCGCGTTGGAGAGGATCTGTGATGAGTTGGACAAGATCGCCGATGCGTTTGATTAGGCGCGGCTCAGGAGGGAGATGAGGTCGACGATGACTGCGGACTACGACGATCCCTTCCTGCACGAGCTGCCCCGCGAGGAGCAGCTGTGGGAGCTGTCGCACTAGAACGACGTGTTCGACTGCGTGGAATCCATGGCCAGCGCAAGGCACAGGAGGAGTTCTTCGGGATGACCAACATGCATGCATGCGTGCTTGCGCGCCGAGATCAATCGAATCACGCCGCTAGCTATCGGTGGCCATTCTTAAAAGGATATTTAATTTTGTAGAGGACATATATTTCTTAGTTTTTTCAAAAAATTATATGTGCTTGATCATATATTTAATTTTGTAGAGGACATATATTTCTTGGTTTATTCAGATAATATTATAGCCGGCTAACCTAAAAAAAATCATATATGATATATAACACCAACACAAACGGTTCAACAATTGTACCCGTATGTGATATGACTCATTATAGACGGTTGATATATGAAATTGATTGTGATACCCACTCCGTCGTTTTAGATACTCCCCCACACTGTACAATTATGTCGACCTATCACAGTAAGAAACTAGAAAATATGTTGTGTCACCAATAAAGCCATTCGTTCGTGTAAGGCCAGCATCGTGTCCATGTCCGTCAAAAACACATCACTCATGCTCCCCTCCTCCCTCCCTCCTTGCGCTCCCACGCTGCATCTGCCTGTGAGTTGAGCCACACGCGCACAGAACTCTGTGGCGTGCTGAAATCGATCGAAGCATCGAGATTGGTTTATTGGTGGTTGCCTAAAAAGATATTTCATTTTCCAGATCGAGGACATACGTTTCTTGGTTTATTCGGATAATTATATGTGCATGATTAAATATTTAATTTTGTAGACAGCATTTATTTCCTGATTTATTCGGATAATATTACGACCGACTAATTAACTTGGAAACCTTTTGTGATACAACACCAATACAGATGGTTCACCAGTTGTAGTAGTTTGTATAACAGCCTAAAATTTTGCCAAATTAGATAACAAAGTTTCCAAGCTGATTTTTTCTGAGTTAATATGAATGTTTTGCATTTTCATGATTTTTTGGTATTTAAGGAAAACGCTTTTCAATAACCTAGCTTTGATACTAATTTTCAATTTTTGAACTTAAAAGATTTTGAAGTCTAGAAATATTTTATGTAAGTCCCAAATAATCCAACGAACCTCTCTAAAAAGCTTCTCAAAATTTTGAATTAATTTGATGTTTCTGCAAACTACAAAACTAGATTCTTCCATTAAGACATAGGCACTAAAAGATTATTTTCCCCCAGAAAATCAAAGAGACGATGATGCTCTGAAATATTTACTAAATCATTAGTTTAATTCCAAGAACCTTCCCAAAAAAATTTAGAAAATTCGGAATCGATTTGATAGCTTAAACAAATTCAAGAAAGATTAGCTGCAAATTTAAAACACAATTAAATGGAATTCAACAAAATCCAAAAAGGGAACTGTTGACGATTGGGAAACGGGTCCCCGCCAAGTTTAGAGCATCTCCAACAGTTCCTAATATTTAGACTCCCAATATCTTTAGATTGGGATCTTTCCAAAAGTTTTTGGACCTACAAAATACATTGTTATCCAACAGTTCCCATATTTTTTCCCAAAAAATTTTTGAATTGGTCTGGTGGGCCATCCTTTCCTCACACAATCTGTTTTTGTTCGGTACTGCATGTGCTCGCCAGACGACGGACGAACGCCGTGCTCGCCGAAGCCGATCTGTTGTTTGTTGCGCCAAAAGTGTTCTGTCGAAGCCGATCGATCTGCTGTTCGCGGCACGTTCTGAAGAGTCAACAACCTCCATCGTGGCACCTTCAGAAGAGTCCGCCTCAATGTTGGTCTCGCTGGTTGTTGCTTCAGCCTCCTCGGCGTCCGATCTTCCCCATTCAGTACAGGCTAGAGGATCCAAAAACTCATTGAATATCTTCTTGTATAATTCATTATATTCAATTTTCTCGACTTCCTTAGAATTTCTCATCTACATGGAAGAAACTTGAATTCAACTTCTGTTTCTTTCAATAGCCAATTGAAACCCAAATATGTAAATGTGGTTATGGCAGATAATGCAACATATTTCACATAACAATTGCCCTGCAAGCACCAATGGCAGGTAGTAACAATAAATTGGGTGTCAGCTTACCCAAATGGGCTTTGTTTCATTAACCAATTCCCAGTCCCAGTACTTCTCAGTAATTGAGAACTTGAGCCTTCTAACTACTACTAGCGTTTATCATGTATTCCTTATCATCTAACAAGCAGTTTAGGAATCATATCCACTTTAATTTCCTACATCACTAATAAGAAGAAAAAAAACTATTATGCATTTCAATTTCCAATGCAGCCAGAGTATCTGATTACAGGCCCATAAGCTTGATTCACAGCTTCGGGAAAATCATTACCAAAATGATGGCTAATAGATTGGCACCTAGGCTCCATGGTCTGGTGTCTTCCAACGAAAATGCGTTCATCAGGAAAAGAGCTATACATGGCAGCTTCCTTCTCGTCAAGAACTTCCTACTGAACTCCATCGTAAGAAACACCCTTCCTTATTTGTCAAGTTGGATATAGCCAAAGCTTTTGACTCCGTCAGCTGGGAATATTTGTTGGAAGTTCTACAACATTTTGGTTTTGGCCAGCGTTGGAGAGATTGGGTGGCCATCTTGCTAGCCAGTGGCTCCTCCAGAGTCACCATAAATGGAAAACCTGGGAAACCAATTTTGAGACTTGCGAGGAGGAAGCTCTTATCACCTGCCTGCAGGACTTCCCTGGCTCGGTCAGTAACTTCCCAGCAAGATACTTGGGGCTCCCACTCAGGCCAAATGCACTAAGAAGGGCAGATTTGCAGCCTCTGCTTGATAGGGTAGAAGGGAGGCTAGCAGGGTGGAAGGGTTCTTTGCTTTCAAGAGCAGGTAGACTTACTTTGGTGGCCTCGGTGCTTTCGGCTCTCCCGACCTACTTCATGACAGTCTTCCCATTGCCGGCTTGGGCTATCAAAAGGATTGACAAGCTCAGACGTAATTTCCTCTGGAAGGGCAACAAAATTGCAGTTCAAGACATTGTCTTGTCAGCTGGCAAAAAGAAAAGTTTGCCTGGGAATCCCCCACCTCCTGACTTTCGGAAGAGCCCTCAGGCAAAGATGGCTTTGGCTTAATTGGAGAGATAGTAATAGGAATACAGCTGGATTCCCGCCACCTTGCGATGTCATCGACGTGGCTTTCTTTAATGCAAGCACCCAACTCAATTTAGGGAATGGTGAGACTGCAAATTTCTGGACGTCTAACTGGATACAGGGAAGAGCCCCCATGGACATTGCCCCCTTATGCTTTCGGCTGGCAAAACGAAGGAACATTACAGTGCTACAGGGCCTTACTAATAATTCTTGGATGATCCCGCTAAAGAAAATTCATTTCAATTCACAACTTGTCCAATTCGTTACCCTCTGGCAACTCATTCAGCAGGTGCAGCTCCATCACGATAACCAGGATGGAATTATCTGGCGTTGGACAGCGGATGGAGCATTCACAACTAGCTCGGCGTACAAGGCCCTTTTCCTGGGATCCATCGCTGACACAACATGGAAGATTATTTGGAGAGCAAGGGCGGAAAATAAATGTAAAATTTTTGCCTGGTTGCTGATTCGGAACAGCGTGTTAACGGCAGATAACCTAGCGCGGAGAGGATGGCCCCACCACCAAGCTTGTCGCCTTTGCAATGCTGCGGAGGAGACGACTTTGCATCTCATGCTTGCTTGCCCTTTCGCCGTTCTTTTTGGATGTTGTTGTTTTCTTCACAGGGGTCCAATCTACCAGCACAGATTTTTCTTGACCCTCTCCTTTCTGTCAAAAGCTGGTGGTTACAAAGGCGGCTGGTGGTGCCTCATCATGCAAGACGAAGCTTGGATGGTTTGATCATTTTCGGCTTTTGGAACCTCTGGAAAGAACGGAATGCGCGCATTTTCCAAGAAGAGGCAGCCTCCGCCCAAGTGGTAGTCAGTAGAGCCCGACAGGATATTGTAGAGTTCACTATTGCCACTAAGAGAGTAACCTAAAGGTTATTGCTCGGAGTCGGTTGTTGTAGGTCTTGCTTTGGTGCTTTTGCCTTTGCTTTCGGGCTGCTTTTTGCACGGCCTCTAGTCGCCCTTTTATGTATTGGACTTTCTGGCTCTTTCTTCTTAATTGATCAGGCAGAGCTCCTGCAATCTCTTTCGGAAAAAAAATTCCAATGTTGTTATTTCGTAGTTCAAATCAAGCAGATCATGTTGTCAAAATTGTCTATCCAAACTAGGGTGTGCAATTCAGGCAATTCAGCATCTCCCATTTCACATAAATTGCATCCAAATATGCGATCTGTAAAAGGTTATGATCATCTATTGCATTTAGTATTCTAACATTAGCAAGAATACACCCAAATCTGTCACTGAATTTCAACATGTCTTACACACCAACTGAACTCCACTCGTACACCATACTAGTAAATCACCGAAGACAGACACAATCAGCCACATTGCATAAATATCAGTAGAGAAAATCTTTAGTGTGAAGCTCCCCAAGATATTGGTGAAGGCTTGAAGCCATCGTCATGTCTAAACTTTTACTGTACCCAAAGTCAAGTTCATTGTCCTGCCAAATAATTATTTCTCATTCAAACAAACTTACTGTCTGTTCTTTTTTTACAGATACTGAAGAGGAGGTAGCCAAGGCCTATGATCTTGCAGCCATCGAATACCGAGGTGCCAATGCTGTAACCAACTTCAACATTACCTGCTATCTGGACCATACACAGTTATTGGCGCAACTGCAACAGTAGCCGCAGGTGGTGCCGGCACTGCAAGAAGAACCTCAACATGACCAAAGTGACAACTGCTTTATTCTACTTCTTGATCAACAATTACTAACAGGAGGAGCAGAGAAGATGAGCAAAGAAGCTGTACTACCTAAACTAATCTTTGGTGATTCTTTTCTTCCTTTTGTGATCAAGGACAGTGCCAGCAACAGCAGAATTAAGATTTTGATGTGGGTGGCAAGGCCCAGAAAAAAATATGATCTGGAAGCAAAACTACCAGGCTCCTTACCGTTTCTTTATCAAGAACACAGACATGAGTACTAGATCAAGAAACTTATGTAGAAGGTAAAGAGAGATTAGATGGATACTAAGATTCAGATGTTTTGATGTAAGGAGCAAAGAAGAAAAAAGGATGAGCAAATCAGCTTGAGAAAGGTACTGGCGGCGGCGGCGGGTGGAGAGGACGAGGCGGTGGCGGGAGGAGAGGACGAGTCGTCGAGCCGCGCTCAACCGACTACTCGGGTGGAGAGGATGAGGCGGCGGCGACGGCGGCGGGTCGAGAGGACGAGGTGACGGCGGGAGGAGAGGACGAGTCGTCGAGCCACGCTCAACCGACTGCTCGGGTGGAGAGGACGAGGCGGCGGCTCAACCGACTGCTTGGTGGGAGGAGGCGCCGGGTAGAGAGGACTTGGCGAGGGCGACGGCGCCCCTGGGTCTGCAGCGGATGGGGTTGGGGAACCAGCGAAGAAATTGGCGTGAAGAAAGCCTGCGCATGCCGATCTGCACGCGGGAGGGGAGCGAATCACCGATTGGGAGTGCGGATGCGGCGCGCAAAATTGAGGTCGTCTGGGTTCGGTTTTGGGCGTGCCAAAATTTTGGGAGCTACAAAGGGGAACTGTTGGAGTACGTTTTTTTTCCATCAAGCCCAAAAACAAATTTTGGGAATAGATTTAAGGCACTGTTAAAGATGCTCTTACTTGTTGAATGAGGGATCAACACAGGGGGGCCCTTTTTCAGTGAAGGGTTTGCGTCCGAGGAATGCTCATGAGGGAAAATAGAACACTCAGAAAATGGATAAAGTGATTATACTGGTTCGGGTCTCTTACTGAGGAGATAATAACCCTACTCCAGTGATGTTGGTATTGCTAATTGTTTTAAACTGTGTTCATGCGTCTCTGTCTTCGCGTAACTCTTCTTTTTTCGAGAGCCCCTTTTTTCCATATCCACAGGAGGTATTTATAGCTTACCAAGATATCTAACATAATTGCAGGCGAATTATGGGCATTTGACTGCATAAATCGTGGCTGTAACCGAAGCCTTGATTTACGCCACATTCCCCGTTGTGGGCGCAACGGCACCAGACCGTGACGTAACGGCGCCATATCGTGGCGCAATTAGCGCTATTCAGATGTTACGGGCTGAACACGACCTTCCGATCATGCCACTCGCGGGTGAGCCTAGGCTGAGCATAGTTGATCAAGGCACGAGCATGGATGGCCGTGCCACGAACATGGATGGTCGTGCCGCGAGCATGGGTGCTCGCGATTGAATACAGAGCATAGTCCGATCGGGCGGACCAACTAGCCAGATTATGCGAGGGTCTTCGTCGAGGACATCATCCAAGGACACGCATGATCAGCCGAAACCGACTGCCGGGGAGTTACAGTACTTATTGAGATTATCCAAACCCCGACAGGAACCGAAAGTTGTTCATTCAATAGTTGAGACTTATTTCACCGGACTAGCAAGAATCTTCTTTCCTGTTGTCACAAAGCTGGTTTGGCATAAACCATGCAAGCGATGAAGCACATTTAAATGCAGCAATGTAAGATGTTAGCCACTGATTTCGATTCTCGACAAAGAAAATTCAGCAGTAGATAACTGCAAAGATTATATATAAACATACTAGACCGTCCCGGCCCGGCCCAGCTAGCTGAAACCTGGGCCCATTCCTTCTTTAAATACTGGCGCGCCCAAGCACCTGAACCACCTCTCCCTTCTCCCTCCTCTTTTTCATACCAAACAAATCAAGAAACCGATTCTTCAAATCCGTCTCGAGCTTCCTCTCGATCAGCAATGGAAGTCTTCCAGGGCGAGGATTTCATGCGGCTCTGGTCCCGCTTCCGCCGCATCAGGTACCTCGATGTCGAGGACGATCGGTGGGACGACATTCGCCATTCTGACCAGCGCGCGGTGGCCGTCGAGCACGTCGCGGGCCTCGATGGCGGACCCTTCCTCCTCCTCCACGGCGAATACGGGCGCTACCTCCTCACCACCGACCTCCAGGACGGGCCCTTCCACAGCGACTCCGCCGTGCAGGAGCACGGCCACCACGCCCACCAGCCGACGCCACCTGGCATGCTGGTAATTTCTTGGATGTTCACAAGAACGTGCACGCAGTTCTTGAGATTCTTGAATCGATTGTGGCGCGGGGTTTCCGTCGGCGTGGTTTGGGGCGGCGCGCTTCCGGCAGCGGCTCGCAGAGACAGAAGGAAGCAATCTCGGAGAGTTTTCAGCAGCCACGATAACGCTTGTAGCCACAAGCAGTTGTGGTTTTGCATTTTTCATCGATCGATTCATCTACAGAGCTGTTTCTTTGACCTTTTCTGGGCACTTTCTTGCTTTGGTAATTGATTATTTGAAGCGGAATTAATTATGTACACTAGGTCTGGCTAATTCCCCGGTACGTTCTTGGTTAGACCACGGTTGCAGGTGCCCGCAGGAGGGGCGAACTGAGAGCTGGAGCGCCCGTGCCGGAGCAGATCGGTGGTGGAGGCTACGCAGCAGCAGTTGGTAGGTATTGGCGGTACATCCTACGTGCTGGGTTCGGTTGGATTGCCACATATCTACGGGCGTCATGGCGACCACCGCGCGAGTGGAGCTGGCTCTCAGTGATGGCCAATCGAACAGGCCGACGGTAAGTCATTTAATTTTTGAGTATCGATGATCTATCTAGCTTCTTGGGTTCCTGTCTGTCAATGCATGCATCATGCATGTGATCACTGGCTAGCTAGATATAGCTACATGGAGTATTTGCATGGGAAGCAGAGACAGAGAGTGCTAGTTAATAAATTGCGCTCATTGTATTTGTACAAGTACTAGCTAGTACTGTAATTATACTGCTGCATGGAGCTGCACCGTCTCGGCGTGCGTCATGTGTATAGAGGCTCAGTACCGGCTAGCGTATGAGAGACTACACGGCAAGGGCTCGTTCCCCTTCAAGGCCAAATCACCGAGGGACCTCAATGTAAAATAAAGTAACGAAGAAAGGATTGCAACCTCTGGCTTTCTATAAAGCGCAGAGTCTTCAGTTTATATAATCAAGCCTTGTACAGAACGACTTACAATTGAGATCCAAAAGAATCGGCAGTGGTTGCCAGAAGAACCGGAGTAAACTACCAACTATCCTACAATCTAGGAGTGACCTGAAGAATAGGATTACAAGAAGACTAAGTAAATTACATTCTTTTACAGCCTCCCTCAATCTTAACCCGACAGGTTCAGATTGCGCAAAGTTTGTAACAGTTGTCTTGTTGTAATCAGCTTTGTAAATATATCTGCTACTTGATCTTGACTTGGAATGAATCTGATTTCTAACGCCTTGCAAGCAACTCTTTTCTCGAACAAAGTGATAATCCACCTCGATATGTTTCGTTCTTGCGTGAAAAATTGGATTCATTGAAAGATATTTTGCCCCTAAATTGTCACACAATAAACATGGTGCCCTGGTCTGAAAGATCCCGAGTTCTCCAAGCAAGGTTTGAACCCATATCAACTCGGCTGTTGCATTAGCAAGTCCTTTATACTCAGCTTCTGTGCTGGATCGAGAGACCGTGACCTGTTTTTTTGAACTCTAAGAAATGAGATTTGTTTCAAAGAAGACAGCAAATCCACTGGTTGACTTACGATCGTCCAGACAACCGGCCCAATCAGCATCCGAAAATGCACTCAACAAATCAGATCTTGATCTATTGATTGACAGACCTCGTTCAACTGAACCTCTGAGATATCTCAATATCCTTTTTACCGCTGTGAAATGCTGAGTTGTTGGGGAGTGAAGGAACTGACAGACTCTATTGACAGAGAATGAAATGTCAGGTCTAGTTAGAGTCAAGTATTGCAAACCTCCTACAATACTTCTATATTTGGATGTTTCTTCCGGTGACAATGGACTTCCTTCAGTTCTTGTCAGTTTCTCTGTAGTAACCATTGGTGTAGTGACTGGCTTGCACATCTCCATATTCATTTTTTTTCAACAGGTCACGTGTATAATTGGCTTGAGTCAGTACAATTCCTGTGCTAGTGTTCTTCACCTCAATTCCCAGGAAATAATGAAGATCACCTAAATCCTTCATAGCAAAATCTGCTTGCAGTTTTTGAAGTAATTGATTGAGAACTCGTTTAGATGTTCCGGTGACAATTATATCATCAACATAGACTGACAAGTACACAATCAACCCATCATGTTCATATATAAATAAAGAAGTGTCAGCCTTTGAAGAAATGAACCCTAACTCACCAAGCTTTGAGCTGAGCCGAGAATGCCATGCCTTTGGTGCTTGTTTTAGGCCATACAAGGCTTTGTCAAGCCTGCAGATCGTATGATGGTTTCTAGGATCTTCAAATCCAGGAGGTTGCTTCATGAAGACTTCCTCTTCTAGAACGCCGTGAAGGAACGCATTCTGAACATTCCACTGTCTCAATTTCCATCCCTTGGACACTGCGAGAGCCAATATTAGACGGATGGTCACTGGCTTGATGTAACACCCCAAAATTTTGCTTTTCTTAAATTCATGTGTGATTTGGCACTTTGGTGAATTTTTGGAATTTTCTGGAATTTATTTGGATTTATTTGGAATTTATTTGAATTTATTCCATTTTGAAATAATTAAAGAATTAAACTTTGCAAATAAAATTTTGTTGGAAATATTTTATTTGAGTCCAAAATGATCCAAAATATTTTCCAGAATTTTTCTGGAATTTTTCTAAGTCTTTTGCTATTTTTAATGAATTAAATGAATTACTGGGAATTATTTTAATTATTAAATCGCTGGAAATTCGAGTTGGGTCAAGTACTATTCATCCGACCGAGTCGGAACCCGAGTCGGACTCGAGTCCGACCCGAGCCACGTGATCCGGTCGAACCTTGATCGATCCGAACCGTTGGATCGAAATCCAACGGTCCGAAATTGGCCGCACCGATCCAACCGGATCCGGCCCGGACCCGTTGCGCCGCGCGATCTCGGCCGTGGATCGGGGCCACGCGGACGGCCACGATTTCGTCGTCTTCCCGAGTCCGGCTCGGACTGCGCCGCCGCGTAGCCGCCGTGTCCGTTAGGGTTTCACGGATTGCGCGCACGCCGAGGCACTATTTAAAGCCCCGAGGCCACCCCGTTGAAGCCCTTTGCCGTGCGCATCTTTCGCCTCAAGTTTCAGAGCCCTAGCCGCCGCCGCGTAGCTGCAATTGCTCGCCGTAGTTCCTTCCCTCTCTCCGCTTCGGTTTTCGCCCGCGCCCGCCGTCGTCGAGCCGTCTCCGCCGTCACCGAGCACAGATCCGGACTCCTCGCTTTGAGACGCACCCGAGAGTGCCTTTCATCTCGTCGGAGAAGCCCCAAGGCGCCGTCGCCGTGGTCGCCTTCCCCAACTCCGTGAGCGGCGCCACCACAACGCCATCGTCGCCTCGAAGCACGCCAACCGTCCGATCGAAATCCAACGATCCAGGTGAGCCCACGTGCAACCAAAACCCTAAAACCTAGATCGGATCGGGACCGCTGGATCTAGATCCAACGCCCACGATCATCGTGTACTTTATAACGGTGTTAGCCTAGGGTAGATCTCGACCGTCCGATCTAGATCGAACGCCCGCGATCACCGTGTAGTTTTGAACGTGAACTCCTAGGTCCGATCCGCGCCGCCGGATTTCAAATCAACGGCACAGTCGTGCCATGTGTGCCTAGCCGCGCCACGCCTGCGAGCGCGTGTCTCGACACGCGGCCCGCGTGTCACGGACAACCGAACCGCACCATGACGTCACCGCCGACGCCACGGTGGGGCCCGCATGTCGATGGCGTCACCGAGCACGATGACGTCGATCTTGGCGACGCCACCCGAGGATCCCACCCGCCGACCGAGCCGTGGGACCGAGTCCACCGTGGACCGAGCCAAGCCGTGGGATCGAGCCCATGAGCGGTACCGACGCCACCAGCCAATCAGGAGCCGACACGTGTCCTCGCTGACGCAATAATTAATTTCCGAAAAAGAAAATGATTTATTAATTCGAAATAATGATTTCAGATTTTGTTTCAAACTTCAAACGCTTATAACTTTTGCGTTTCAACTCCGATTTGAGTGATTCAAATTTATAAATTTGTATAAAATTGAGATCTACCTAAATATGAATTTTATTTAATTTTTGGACTAAAGTTTTTCTCTGTAAAATTATTTAATTGATTATTTAAACTTTAAATAATCATAACTTTTGCATTTTAACTCCAAATTTGACGATTCCAGTTTCTAAAAATTCATAAAATTATGTTCTCTTTGTTTATGGATTTTATTTGGATGTTTGGACACTTTTTGCCTATTGTTTATTTGTGTATTGCTATTTGCACGCTTTACGAGTAGACGTTGAAGTGCCGGAATGATTCGAAGGAGAAGTATTGACTCAGGATCCAACTCAAGACCAAGAGCAAGTACTTTTTGAAGGCAAGTTGTGCTTTGACCATGTTGATCCTATTTTGAAACTTATTTTGAGTTAACCTATTGCATGCTAGTTCAATTAGAAAATACTTTATTTAAATATGGGGAATTAGATAAATACCAATTTGCTGTATGACACCTTGATTACTTAAATATGTGCCATGACCCCTTGTCACCCTAGTTGTGGTTTACTAGTTGGACATTATTAAATTGCCAACATGGGAAATTAGATCGTTGTAGTATGTTGCTTAGACTCACACGTGCTCATGACATGATTTTGGACAATCAAATGTTAATATTGACTTAATGATATATTGAACCTGTTTTGGAAAGGTATCATGTGATGTTGATGGCACGTGGTGCATGGTAATCAAGCGGGGTTTGATAAATAGTTTTAGTAGGGCATGTGGCAAGAATGATCAGTGGGCCGGTTGTGGCAATCGGGATGTTGATTTGGTTCTTCTGATAGTCTTGCCCTGGTCACCCTAAGGACTTCACCTTGCAAGCCTTTGAACTGGGTCTAACGTGCAACCACATGTCTCAGAATGGGACGGACCTAGTTGACTAAGTTGCTAATAACGCACTGTGGGACCTCGGGAGGTCAACTACACCCTTTGTGTAAGTTGTACTGGGAGCATACCGGCCGAGGCCAGTACCCATCTAACGGTTGATTGGCCTAAACTTCGCCTTAGCTAAGGGAAGGGTTAGTGTGCAATAA
The DNA here is from genome assembly GCA_036346355.1 of Rhipidocladum racemiflorum. Taxonomy (NCBI): domain Eukaryota; kingdom Viridiplantae; phylum Streptophyta; class Magnoliopsida; order Poales; family Poaceae; genus Rhipidocladum; species Rhipidocladum racemiflorum. The sequence goes on along the minus strand of CM070579.1, from coordinate 87,985,230 downwards.
CCGGGGAGGACCACTTGTATTGTTAGAAGTTTCCGAAAGACTTTGTTACGGGAACTCGCCTTTGTGGTGTTTGACTGTATCTTGTGGGTAAAGTGCATAACCTCTGCAGAGTCTAGAATCTATTCGAATAGCCGTGTCCGCGGTATTGGACATCGCTCGGGAATTACAGTCAAGGGTTAGATTTTCTCAAAAATAACTTGAATTTGAAAGGTTGGGTTGGATTAATAATGATGTTGATGGAAATGTAGATTAGGCTGGGAAAGATGTTTATTAAAACTCCTTGAAAAGTTATCTATGCTTTACTTATTTCTACTGCTTTCGAATCTATTTATGATACTTGTTAAATGCTGTTTTCTGCAAATATACCTTGAGCTATTCCTTTGTACCAAGCCATGCATATAGTATATTAGCTTGCATTCTGTGCATGACTTGCTGAGTACCAAGTACTCACCCTTGCCACAATACAACACCAGTTGAAAAGGAGACTACACCAGCTTTGGAGGAGGAGCTCCAAGAGGAACCGTCTACATAGGGAGCGAGCCCAGTCAGTTGCCTGTGGTATACTGGATGGCGCCACGAAGTTATTTGATTTTCCGCTGCTACTATTTCTCTCTTAATAAGTTTCGCCCTGTGAGGCGTACATTTGTAACTTGACCTTAAGGTCGAGTAACCAGTTTGACTATTTAAATAAAGTACTTTATTAGTATCGAGTGGTATGATTGTGATATTTACCGATGTTAAGACTGTGTGCACTAGCGCGTTCCTGGACTAGTGCTGAATACACAGAGGGTCCGGATTTGCAAATTCGGGGTCCCGACACTTGACAACCGGACTGAAGGTGTCGTCATAATCAATGCCATACCGCTGCTTAAATCCCTTCGCCACAAGTCGAGCTTTGTATCGATCAATAGTACCATCCGCCTTCCTTTTTATTTTATATGCCTATTTACAGTCAATCAGGTTGACTCCTTTGCGTGGTTGAACAAGACGCCAGGTCTTGTTTTTTATTAATGCTGAGTGTTTTAACTCCATCGCTTTCCTCCAGTTGACATCTTCCAGTGCTTGAGTATGGTATATTGGTTCCTGCTCAACCAATCCTGCATATCTAATAGTGCCATCATTGAAATTCTTGACCTGCCGTATACCATCCTTGAGATGAGTTCTCATGGGATGAGCTGAGACAGGTACATCGACTGAAGTCTCTGATGTTGAACTGTTGCATTGCACTTGGTCAATATCTGACTCTCTATCAACAACAATCTCACAAGGAATAGTATTTTCAGGCTGAGACATCTAAAGACTGGAAACATTGTGTTCATGTATAGTGGGTTCCTGCACATCAAGGTTAGATGGGACAGAAATATGCCCGTTATTCAATTGATCACAAACCACAGAACCATTGGATGGTGAAGAATTGATCACAGAGAGGTTTGGTAAAAGAATTGATCACAGAGAGGTTTGATCACAGGAAGTTTATTGAATGCTACTACTTGATCGACAATAGCAGATGAAGGATGGCCAAGTCGACAATGCCATTGACGATGAGAAGTCTTGATACCAGAGAAAGCACTCTTGGTTGTGGCCGCAACATGAGATGGCAGAGGATAGAGGCCGTTTTTACTGCGGCATTGAAGGAGCACCTTCCTCGTGGTCAAATCCTTAACAACAAAATTATTTGAGTAGAATTCAAACATCACATCATTGTCATTAGTAAATCTATGAACTGATAGGAGATTTTTTGAGGCATTAGGGACATGGAGAATATTATTCAAGTGGAGAGTTTGAGAAGGAGTATGGATCTGTGAGTGACCAATATGAGTAATGTGCATACTTGAGCCGCTTGCAGTTTGAACTTGATCCTTCCCACCATATTTCTCTCAAACAGTCAGGCGATCGATCTCACTGGTGATGTGGTCGGTTGCTCCGGTGTCCGTATACCAGTTTGTGTCGACAGAGTACCTTGGAGTGGCTTGCGCTGCAGCTGCAATCTTCACCTCCTCGGCTTGATAAGAATGATCAAACCTGTGATGGCATCTGATGGCACTGTGCCCAACCTTTCCACACACCTAACAGGTAGGGCGGCTTCCATTGATGCTGTTCATTCCTTGGTTTGATTGTTGATTGTCACGGGTTTGTCCTTGGCCACCACGGCTCTGTTGTGGCCAGCCGCGGCCACGATCACTGTCAAGGCCCTAAGTTCCAAAAAATTCTGGGACATCCGGAGTATCCGGATCAACATCCGGAATGTCCGGACATAACCCGGAATGTCCGGACATAACCCGGAATGTCCGGATATATTGTTCGGAGTATCCGGATTAGCCTGACCGAGCGCCTCAACCCGGAGTGTCCGGACCAAATGTCCGGAGTGTCCGGGTTAGTGCTACCGAAAACCCCAACCCGGAGTGTCCGGGTTGAGCGTCCGGAGAGTCCGGATTGTGCGGGGGTTGAAATAAAAGTCCCGTTTCTTGGCTTCCCCCACTTCATTCTTTCTTCCCCATTTGTCCTCCACTCCCTAGTGCGTCTCCTCCACCCCTAGCTCCACTCCGGTGAGCTCCCCACCGGCCGGTGACCCTCCATGGCTCCTCCCCGGCGGCTCCTCCATCCCGTGGAACTCCTCCTCTAGCCGGTGTCCTCCTTCCTCTACCCGGCATTGTTCTCCTCCATCATCCTTGGAGGTAGGTCTTTCTCTTGGGGGTTGATTCGTGGGTTTCTTGGGTTCTAAGGCCATCCATGGTGGGTTAGGGTTTAGGTTTGGATTTAGGTGTTTGGAGTTGAATCTTGAGTTCTAGGGTTTTGGGTTTAGTGAGTCTAGGGTTGGTTTGGGGCTTGGATTGATGAATGTGGGTACTAGTGAGGTAGATCGGGTAGTGGTAATGCCGATCCAAGGGTCGATTAGAGTTGGCTTGTGGTTTGTGGTGGGGTGTCATTTTCTCGAGGTTTAGCTAGCTTGAAGTTCCCTCGGCCTTGCCGCGTGTAGGAATGTCATAGATCGGGTCCCCGCGGTGCCATAGGACTTGGCGGCACCTCGGTCCGTTGAGTAGTTGGGCCAAATGCTCCAGGTCCGGAGTGTCCGGACGCCCAGTCCGGAGTGTCCGCCCTAGGCCGGAGTATCCGGACACAAGGTCCGGAATGTCCGGGTTATCCGGAGAGTCCGGATAATAAACCCGGACTGTCCGGGTTCACCTGTTCTGTCCGGCTTGAGTGGTCTGTCCTATCGCGTCGTTTCGTCGGGGGTTTTCTTTCTAGTTGTTTTCATTGCATTGCATTGCATGCATCTTATTGTTGCATTACATTCGTGTAGAGAACGAAACCGCGGAGGGTGATACCGCCGTGGTCGGGGGAGTTGCCGAGGGGCAAATCATTTGTCGATCCATAGCGTAAGATCAAGGCAAGCACCTAAGCATTTTGAACCATAATTATAATCTATTTTTGTGAATTAACTGCTTATTGGACGTTAAGTATTGCATTAGGAGTTGAAGTGTGGGATAGGCTAGATCCTATTTGTTGCATGTACCCTGTTCATTGTAACTTGTAAACACCTCCTTTGGAGCTAGATTATGGGTACTATTGGTGTCATGCTTAGTATGCTTAGAAGTCGGGTTTGGGCCAAGTGGTGGAAGGTTCCACCGCTTGAGTTTGATGTACTTTACAAGTATTGGGTTGCAATGGGTTGTTTATGAGAAATGAAATGATGAAATTTGAGACCGGGCGAGAGAGTTGGATCACTTGGGTAAGGAGACCCAAGTGTGGTAGTCTCGTCCGTGTCGATTAAGGACCGATCGGGTGTAACGTGGCTAAAGCACCTTTTTGGTTGATCGCATGCCTGATTATGGTACGGTAAGCCGCTCTTTCATCGCATGCCGTTCGATGGGCCATGCCCTCATGTGGTTGGACGTGGTTGAGGGCGGGGCCTAGGCCTGCTCTCGAGCGCCAAGCTGGGCTTGGGGCTGCTCGAGAGGGTGCTAGGTTTCCGGACCGCATGAAGATGCCCCAACGAATTGGTATGGATGGGAGGGGGTTGACATGAGGCTCCTTCGTGACACATGTCGTGTGATCAATGCTTCCCTGCAGGGTTAATTAAGCGATTCGAATTGCCGTGCTCTCGGATATGAGCAAGCTTGGTTAGATGTTACTCAGCGTAGTAATAACTTGAACAGAAGTTCGCATTTGGGCTTGAGCTCGAAATAAATGTGTTTAACTGTTGCAATTGTTAAAGGTTAACTTCACATTAGAAGTAGGTGCAGTAACAACCGCATTAAAATTGTGAATTGAGTAGTTTAAGTAACTAAACAACAAATGTTAACCATTTTGCAACTGTTCTACCTTTAGCTTATTCCTTGCTACATCCAAATGCATAATCCTTTGGAGTCGGTCGTATATGGACCGCGGGTAAGACTTGCGAGTACCTTTTGTACTCAGGCTTCCGCTTTGTGGTTTTGCAGGTGAGGATCCAGCCGGGTGTGAGTTTTGCCCCTACTGCCTATCGGTGACCGGGCGGGGCACCGAGTAGAGGCCGCCTGCGAGTGTGCGCCTGGAAGTGTTAGGGCATGACACTACCGTGGTGTTTTACTTTTGTTGTATAGAGTAGTGGGCGGTACTTTTGTGAACAACTGCTACCTTTATTTCTGTAATGGAACCCGTCTGCTTTTCGTTTGGTCGTCTTTGTTGGTTGTCTTTGTTGGGCCTCTTTGTGCCGTGTGGTGTGTTTGTTTGCTTCCGCGTTTTTGTGTCTCTGGTAGTGAGCTTGGGGGCTCGATGCCCCTTTGTGCGAATTGATGTTGATATGGCATTGGGAACCGGTATGTGGGGATCCTGGGCGAGTTTCGAATCGCATACCGGGGGAATACCGGGGTTGTTGTCGAGTCGTTTGGATGTTCGTAGAGTTGTCTCGATTGGGCTTGGGTTTTAGCATCGGGATCACCTCCGGTGGTTTGTTGCTAGGATCCAAATCCGACGGGAGCAACTGTTCATCCAACAACTCGAGGACGATCTGGGCGGCTCCTCTCAATCACCGCGACCTCTCCCTCCGCGACCTCCTCGGCTAGCCAGATTAACTTGGATCACATTCTGATGTTGCTGTTGACGCATCTCAAATGAGAGAAGATGAGCATATGCATCATTGAGTGTGATTGAGTCTGTTCTGGTTGTGAGAGAGGTCACGATTGGATCATATTCAGGCCCTGTTTGTTTCAGCTTAGGCTTTTTGGCTTAATGAGCTTTAATTTAAGCCGTATGCTTTTAAGCCAAGACATGTTGTTTGGTATCCTGGCTTATTAATGGGTTATATGGTATATCTTATAGATGAAAAGTCTAAAATATCCTAAATGAGATGGTGAATGAATTCTCAATTTATATATGATGGCATTTGGTGGGTAATTTTGGAGACTTTTAGTGGCAAATGGTTATTTCATTCAAAAAAGCCCAAAAAAGCTCATTTTGTCTGGCTTTTGGCTTATAGTTATACAGGGGCTTTTGGCTTTTTTAAAGTCCGGCTTAAAAGCTAGTCGTTTGTTTCAGCTTAGGCTTTTTGGCTTTTAAGCCGATGAAAAAGCCGAAACAAATAGGGCCTCAGACTCCAGACATAAGCTAAACAACATCCAAATATCACATTTAACATAAAATTCCAGCAAAGGCGCATAGGCTAAAAACCGAGATTTCGGCAGCACCTCCTTTGTTTTTACATGAATTTAAGGAGAAACAATAGTATAGCATTATAAAGCAATATGAGAGACATCTAAAACAGCAATAAATAGAGTCTTAACGACAATTTAAGACTAACATCAAGCACTCAAAGTCTCCAAGTGTCAAACGAACAATAAATCTCTCATAAACAAGCTAAGACTTAAATCAATGATCATCACACGCAATTTATTATCAAACTATTAGAATAACTTGGGGAAACAATATGGTGAAGCTACGTGTGGGCGTGTGACTAATCCCCTTTCCCGCATGCCGTTCTCATGGTACCTAAAACAACAAGAAAACACAAGCGTGAGTTCGAAACTCAGCAAGCATATTGCAATGAATAATAAGAGCAATGACAAGACAATATTACGCTACAACTCATATAGCATCTCAATCTTTGAACACATAATACCATCATCATCACTATGCATGAATGCAATGCAATGCTCACATCTCCTTGGAAACTCATACCGGTATGGTTGAGTACACACCCGTCGGTGTGCACCCTCTCCCCCCTTCCATCCCGAAGATGGAGGGTGCCTACTCCTCGCTTCCATTCACCACGTGAATGGAATCACGATGTAGGTCTTACTCAATGGCGTTCTGGACTAGTCATAACTTTCTCACCGGCCTTTCCCGGATTAGTTAATGACTTTCTCACCGCCCTCGCCCCATCTCATGTCATGCATGCAACTATGCCAATTATCATATTTCACATGTAGATAAACATATGGTATCTCATCATGACAAATATTAACACATGGCATCGAATCATGATAATCATACTCAATATATCATTGGGAAACAGTATGCATGGCAAGTAATCATAGCATGTATTCAGACTTTCATCTAATCTCACAAGCAATCTACGATCCGTTATTCATTACAACACACTTGCCTCAACCGTGGGCGACGGAATTGTGGGAAGTAGAGGGCACTCCCGGTGTCACACCACCTGCACAACGGCATCACACACTCTCAATAATTCCCACAAAACAGTACACAAATCCCCATCTCACCCGACATTGCCCACTACTCGCAAAACCTAAAAATAGAGGTTCTGTCCCGGCGGGACAACAGCCTTGCAAAGGCCATAACTTGAGTTCTGGGACTCCAAATCGAATAAACGAGTACACCGTCGCGAAGCTTAGATAATTTCCCAACTTTTTCTAGTTATAGAGAAAGACTGATTCGGATTCTAATGTTGTTTAATCTAACGTTGAACACGAACTGTCTCAATCTCGTCACAGATTTGACAGCGCTCGGTAAAACAGCCATAACTTCCAAACGGCTGGGCGGAATTTCAATTTCTTTATATGCACTGAAATATAATGAAATTATCTACAACTTCCTAGAAGTACGTACGACCAGATTCCAACTCTAAATTGGCGAAAACGCCTGCCCTAGCTCGGGTCCCCAATCTGCCCGAACCAGAAACGTGGATACACCTCTAGTTTCCATCAAATCTACCCCAAGGCAGCACCTCCCTTGATCTAAAAACGTGATAAACTCTCTAATCACAGTACCTATCACATCCCCGAGGAGCCCCATGATCATACCTTCGTTGGACGCACGAGAACTCCACACGATCTCCTCGCTCCTCGCTCCTCGGGTGGATCCACGAGGTTGCAGGGGTGGGGAGACCACCCTAGGGCAGCAAGGGGATGGAGGAGAGGTGGGGAGGTGGAGAGGTGGAGGGGCAATGGGGGCGCACGGCTTGGGGAGGGGGTATGGGGCGGCTAGGGTTAGGGGGGTGGGGTATGGGGCGCAAGGGGGAGGCTTGGGGCGCACTTAAGGGTAGGGGGAGCCCCCCACCAGCCCACAACACAGAATCCGTGTCCGAGTAGGTTCCCTAATCCTTCCCACCAAAGCCCACAACCCCACTTTAAGGCCCAAAAACCCCCGGAAAGGCCCAAAACTCCGGAAACGGCCCGGAAACGTTAAAAACCTCCAAACCTTATGGTTTTAACCTTATTTCCACATCTCATACTGTTTTTGACCATATCAAGCACGTTAAATAAATTTACGACACTCCGTGGTGTCACAATATAGATGCATAGATAGGCTAGCCATTAATTAGAATTGCTCTTACGGCGATGGCCAGTCCCAATCACAGTCCCCTTTCGACGATCCTAAATAAAACAAGATGAGTCATCAAAACCAACAAAACAGTTTTGATCAGTAATTTGGCCTACTGACAATAGATTCATGGACAATTGAGGTACAAGTGAAACATCAGGTATAGAGAAATGAGAGTTTAAAAGGGAACCGTGATGAGTTATGTAACATGATGTACCATCGGCCGTCTGAACAGAAGCACCCTGAGGGACCGGTTTGGAAGCAACCAATTGTGACTTATCAGAAGTAACATGGAAAGAGGCCCCTGAATCAAGCACCCAAGAGGACTGAGGAGCACTGATAGGTGAGGCAGCTGCAATAGACACAGATCCTGTAGGAGCAGGAGTTGTGCCTCGTCCACGAGAAGCACGACGAGCACGATATTCAGCCAATTTCTCTGGATATCGAGCAAAGCAATTTTCAGTGCGATGATTTGACTTGCCACAATGATCGCAAGATTTGGAGGTCCGCTGAGAAGCTGCCAGAACACTGTGAATAGGTGTCACTGAGCCAGTAGACATAGACTTGAGACGGGTTTCTTCAGAAATCAAATCTGAGAGAGCACGAGACATAGTCAAATCAGTAGAACTGTGAAGTAATCTAGTGCGAATCGCCTCATAATCTGTCCTGACTCCCATAACAAAGCGGTATGTAAGAAACTTCTTAATGAAGTTATGTGCTAGACACCCATCTGTTGTGCACTGAGGTACCATGGAAATCAACGGTCCCATTAGACTCTCAAAGGCAGAATTATATTCATCAATGGACATATCATTCTGCTCAATTGAATGGAGCTTTTGCATTAGAGTGTTAAGAAGAGCACCACTGTCTTGAACATAGCGCTGCTTCAAATAAGACCACATAGCCTTGGCCCTCTTAAAAGGCGAAAGACTCATAATCATGGATTGTTTGACACTGTTAACAATAGCAGCCATCACCTTTCCATCGTCAATATCCCATCTTTTGACATCAGCAGCATTACTATTATCAGCCATGAGGGTTGGAGGATCATCCGTCAAATGAAAAGCAATGCCATAGGCCCTCAATGCAGTCTCAACAGAGAACGCCCATTCTCGATAATTTTGACCATCAAGAATAATGTTGATGACAATACTATTAATCTGCGACATGATGGAAGCAACTAGCAGCGGAAAATACACAGAAAAACCAGTGGCAATAGATGAACTTCACTGTTGCTCCGCTATTTCACGTTACTTCACGTTACTTCACGACCGCTTGCTATTGAAGTGATGAGCTGATAAATATCACGAGCACCAAAACCTCACCAGCCAGAGAAAGATGAAGATGGCTCCGAGCGATGAAGATGGCGGCCGAGAGGAGGTAGCGCCGCGGATCCTGGCGGCAGCGCCAGAAGGAGTAGATCCAGCGGCGGCCGAGCGCAAGCAGCAACGCAGATCCGGCCGAAACAGCAGCGCCGCAGATCCGGCCGAAATAGCCAGGAGATGGGTGGCGGCGGCCGGGTGAAGCGATGGTGGCGGCGGCCTGGACGACGGGCGACCAGACGGCGTCGGCGATGAAGAAGTGACCCGGCGCAAGATTGAACAGAGGATGGCGTCTGAGCGGCGGCGGCCAGATGGAGCGGACAAGAGCACTCCAGACGTGAGCGCAATCGGACGTGAGCGCGGCGCGTCGATAAGCGGCGTCGAATCCGTCAGACGGCGAAACATCGCCGGCTGGAAGGACAACGGTGCCCTGCTGGACGACGAAGGCGAACCTGGCGACCGGATGAAGCAGGACAGAGGATAGCGTCCGGATGAAGCAGGACAGGACGGCTGGATGTAGGGCAGCCGGATGGCGTCGGCCAAAACGAGGCAGGACGGCCAGATGGCGGCGGCTGGCTCTTGCTGGCGGACGCCGAAGACGACAGGCCAGATGGATGGAGAGCACGGCGTCCAGAAGGATGAAGCGGCGGCTGGCAGTAAAGAAACGTGGATCGGGGTGGACAGGGGAAAGATTAGGGCACTAACCCTAAACCTTGCTCTGATACCATGTTACAAATGAGTCCATCACAAGGAATACAACAGATCTAGACTTGTATATATAGCCACTACACTACGTGGGCCTATATGGGCCTTAACAGGTACTACATACAGGAGCTGGTTAATTGCAATCTTTGCTATGACTCGCCACAGTTAGTTACTAATTCCGTGCTTCTCTAATCTTTTTGTACCGGCACATTACATATTCCATCAAAATCTATGTAGATGAATATTCAGCTTCATTGATTCATTAGTCCTAATTTCCCCCCAGCTTTTTTACTGTCTACAACCCGCATTTCCAAAAAGAAAAAAAGGGCAAAACCGGCGTATTTGATTCGGATTCGGTTGTCAGGGAAAGGAAAAAATTGGATTAAAAAAAAACGGCTTCGGCTTGCTTGTTGTCGATCGGTGTTGAGTCCAACTATGATTCGGTTTAGATTGGTTATCGCTACTCCGAGCCGGCGGGGCCTTGTATATATAAATCAACAGGACTGCCTGCCTGGTAACTCCAATTAATTAGCTAGTTCAATACCAGATATTAGATCCTGGAATTAACAACCAGCTAGCCAGGGATTCGATCTTCTTCCGTGCCTTGTCGGTTGTCGTCCAGAGCGCGCGCGAGAGAGAGGAAGAGAAATTCAATTGCACTCGTACGAAGAAGAAGCTAGGTAGATCGAATTAAGATGGGATCTCTGCTCTCTTCCGCTTCCGCCGCCATCACTGCCGCGTTGCACGAGATCATCGCTGCCCAGTTGGAGAGGATCTATCATGTGTTGCAGAAGATCACCGATGCGTTGGATGAGGAGATGCTCAGGAGGGAGATGAGGATGATGCCCACGTACGACGATGATGATCCCAACCGGCCGCCGTTCCTGCACGAGCTGCCCCTCGAGGAGCAGATGCGGGAGCTGCAGCACTGGAACGCCGTGTTCGACCGCCTGCATCCTCCCGAGGTTGTTCCCTGGCCGGTCATTCCGCCGGACCTCGCGAGGTTGCAACTGGAATCCATGGCCAGGGTAAGGCACAGGAGGAGTTTTTCGGGATGACCAACATGCATGCATGCATGCATGCTTGCGCGCCGAGATCAATCGAATCATGCCGCTAGCTATCGATCGGTGGCCGTTCTTAAAAAGATGTTTAATTTTGTACAAGGAGAGGTGTTTCTATGCTCTTCCTTCTAGTACAAATTGCACAAATCTTGAAACAAACGAAGGGGTAAGTAATCACCATCTACCCTTCATTCATGCTTTAATAGTTGTGCAACTTTTAGAAGGAAGAGCATAGAAACACCTCTCTTGTACAAGACATATATATACAAGATCATCGCTGCTTAGTTGCTCTCCTCCCGTGTTGCTCTCTGCTTCTTCTTCTTCCCCGGGGAATTGGTGATCCTTTCCCTTTCCCCTCCAACCTCTGGGTTGAAAATAAGTAGCAAGTTGATCCTGAAGTTGAAAGTAATTAAATTCTATGGAGCTGAATGATTTTTGTAAAATTACCACACTTGTATTTAAAGGAGGCACACACAAGTCCCACAAAATGCTTTGCATAACCACAAGCCAATTAGAAAAATCGATCATGATGCACAAGAAAGAGAGATAAGGCACACCCCGGCACATTTTTTTTTCCTTGTCGACGATGGAAGCCCATACCGTGCGAGACCAGCAGATCGATGTCAAAGTACATTAACTAGATTTTGCCTTGTCTTAATACATTCATAGCGCAGGGAATAATGTATCTTAATAGTGTCTTAATAGTCTCTATTATCTATCTAGGCTCGGTGCGATATGTATGTTTTACAAAATTTATTGAATATTGTCGGGGATTGGGATATTCATAAGGACTATTCTGCCCCGACGGTCATGCACTCACCGACCATAAACATCCTCGGACGCGATACCCAAGGATGGATCCCGAGCACCCCCATGCTCGGACACGGGCATACCTGCTATGCCTTGGCAAAAAGTGCTCGTCTACGAGCTTCAAAGACGCGCACGAACAAACGTGCTCGACGAGGCTACGGGGCGGTCGAACCAGGACCAAGGGACCTCGGAGATCGCCGAAGGACGTGGTCAACCAATAAAATAGGAAAGTGGTGGTTATTTAGTCAAAGATCCAGGGAAGTTACACCAGGAATTCAAATATGGCGAGAATCAAGGACACGTCCAAAATGGCAACTAGCATGATTTTAGGAGGCAGTTACCATGTATATACCACGATACCTTGTATTTAAGCCCCCTCCAACAACAAGGAGGGGGGATCCCATGGCGAGATCCATGTATTTGTATCCTTCAATCCAATACAGAGAAACGCCTCTAGGCGACTGGACGTAGGGCTATTATCTCAACCGTGAGAGGCCTGAACCAGGATAAAATCCTTGTGTTTATGTCTGTTCTAGTGGACCATCTCCCGCGTCTTCGATGCTACACCTTTGGCAGAAAGGGGCTCTGTTGATCCCCCATTCAACAAGTAAGCTCGACGGGAGCCCGTTCTCCAATCGTCGACAGCTGGCGCCGTCCGTGGGGATCGACGAATTCTTTGCCAAAGGAATCCCGAAGGCGTCATCTTCCACATCTGACGACCAATACTACACAAATTATGATGAGGAAAGGTATGTAAGAGTTCTTTACCTCAATCAAACTGTGCTTAGAAGGGTTGTTCCTGTTCCGCGCCGAGCACGCACTTCGCTCGGGCGCGAGTCTCTTCCTCCGAGCACGCACTTCGCTCGGGCGCGAGTCTCTTCCTCCGAGCATGCACCTCGCTCGGGGACTGATCCTGTTCCGCGCCGAGCACGCACTTCGCTCGGGCGCGAGTCTTCCTCCGAGCACGCACTTCGCTCGGATCGTTTCGTTTCAGCCGAAAGCACGCACTTCGCCGGCCATGAAGTCTCTTCCTCCGAGCACGCACTTCGCCGGGCGCGAAGTCTTCCTCCGAGCACGCGCCGGCTGGATCGTTCTGTTCGCTCGCGCCGAAAGCACGCACTTCGCTCGGGCGCGAGTCTCTTCCTCCGAGCATGCACCTCGCTCGGGGACTGATACTGTTCCGCACCGAGCACGCACTTCGCTCGGGCGCGAGTCTACCTCCGAGCACGCACTTCGCCGGATCGTTTCGTTCGCGCCGAGCACGCACTTCGCCGGCCATGAAGTCTCTTCCTCCGAGCACGCACTTCGCCGGCGCGAAGTCTCTTCCTCCGAGCACGCACTTCGCCGGATCGTTCTGTTCGCGCCGAGCACGCACTTCGCTCGGGCGCGAGTCTCTTCCTCCGAGCACGCATTTCGCTCGGGCGCGAGTCTCTTCCTCCGAGCACGCACCTCGCTCGGGGACTGATCCTGTTCCGCGCCGAGCACGCACTTCGCTCGGCCGCGAGTCTCTTCCTCCGAGCACGCACTTCGCTCGGGCGCGAGTCTTCCTCCGAGCACGCACCTCGCTCGGGGACTGATCCTGTTCCGCGCCGAGCACGCACTTCGCTCGGGCGCGAGTCTTCCTCCGAGCACGCACGTCGCTCGGATCGATCTGTTCGCGCTGAAACACGCACTTCGCTCGGGCGCGAGTCTCTTCCTTCGAGCACGTTATTCGCTCGGGGACGCGTCTAAATTCCTCCAAACGAGCATCGCGTTTGGGGACTTTTCTTGTTCTGGGCCAAGAGTGCTCTGCGTTTGAGCACAGGTCTACCAGTGTCTTTCCCTGGACATCTGGTCCATGTCCAGGATGCGGCAGCTCGAGCTGGTCTCGTCATCGCCGCCTCGAGCATCGACCAATGCTTGGGATGCGGCGGTGTGAGTCCGCCGCACCGCTAGTTGCCTAGACATCTGATCCATGTCTAGTTCCCCTGTGCACCTGATCCGTGTGTGGGATGCGGCAGCATGTGTTTGTTTACAGTCTGCTAGTTATCTTTCCCCTAGGCATCTGATCCATGCTTGGGATGCGGCAGTGTGAGTCCGCTCGCAATCTGCTAGTTGCCTAGACATCTGATCCATGTCTAGTTCCCCTGTGTACCTGATCTGTGCATGGGATGCGGCAGCATGTGTTTGTTCACCGCCTGGCTAGTTACCTTTTGCTAGGCGTCGATCCATGCCTAGCGTCCCTGCCTCGATCCATGCTCGGGACGAAGTTTCGATCGCATTTTATTTTTCCCGCTTCGGTGCGGCTCGTGCCGTCCCTTTTCCCGAGCATGGTTCGCTCGGGATGTGATAGTATGAGCCGCCTCATCTATCGATTCCTTTTACAGTCGTTTCATGACCGAGATCTTTGAGGTAAGTGCTTCACCATCAAGAATTCAATCCCTCCTTGAACTTCTCAGTCTCAAGGAGATGATCCATCTCACTTGAGCCTCGGGGACTAGCTGTCGGGGATTGGGATATTCATAAGGACTATTCTGCCCCGACGGTCATGCACTCACCGACCATAAACATCCTCGGACGCGATACCCAAGGATGGATCCCGAGCACCCCCATGCTCGGACACGGGCATACCTGCTATGCCTTGGCAAAAAGTGCTCGTCTACGAGCTTCAAAGACGCGCACGAACAAACGTGCTCGACGAGGCTACGGGGCGGTCGAACCAGGACCAAGGGACCTCGGAGATCGCCGAAGGACGTGGTCAACCAATAAAACAGGAAAGTGGTGGTTATTTAGTCAAAGATCCAGGGAAGTTACACCAGGAATTCAAATATGGCGAGAATCAAGGACACGTCCAAAATGGCAACTAGCATGATTTTAGGAGGCAGTTACCATGTATATACCACGATACCTTGTATTTAAGCCCCCTCCAACAACAAGGAGGGGGGATCCCATGGCGAGATCCATGTATTTGTATCCTTCAATCCAATACAGAGAAACGCCTCTAGGCGACTGGACGTAGGGCTATTATCTCAACCGTGAGAGGCCTGAACCAGGATAAAATCCTTGTGTTTATGTCTGTTCTAGTGGACCATCTCCCGCGTCTTCGATGCTACACCTTTGGCAGAAAGGGGCTCTGTTGATCCCCCATTCAACAAGTAAGCTCGACGGGAGCCCGTTCTCCAATCGTCGACAAATATAAAAAAATATGATATTTTTTTTAGCAAATAAGGGATTGAAAGACATGTTATTGCCATGGTCTTATTTCAAATTTCACCGCACGACGGTAGTCGTGAGCAGGGAATGAAATCTCAGTGAAATTCCGGATCTCGGATCTCTCCGAATTTTATAATCCTAGCGAAATTAAGAAAACCTTAGAAAAATTCAAAGTGCTACAGTACCTAAAATCTCGGTGAGATCTCGGTATATTTAACCGAAATCTCAATAAATTTGATCGAGATTTGAATAAAACTCGATCGAATCTGATTGGATTTTAGTTGGATTGGATTCTTCATGTCGTTTTTCCTGTGAAACAGTCGGTAGATCGTAATTTCGTCTAAAATAATAAGATGTTTTTAAAATTTCAAATTTTGAAAGGAGTCGAGATAAAATTGAAATTTGAAACCTCGTCGATGGCGAGAGGTGCGTGGTGTCAGCGAGAAACCCATTCGTTGACGTAAGGCCAGCATCGTCTCCACGTCCGCAAAACCCACCCGGGCCATCCATCACTCGCTCTCCTCTCCTCTCCTCCCCTCCCCCCCTCCTTGATGGTGTCGGCTTCGGCTATATCTCCTCTCCCCCCGCCCCTCCCCGAGTGAATCCAATCCTGCAAGCACCCACCATGGCGCCCCCCTCCCTCTCCTCCGCCTCCCACCTCCTCATCACCGCCTCCCTCCCCAAGCCCTCCTCCCTCAAGCCGCCCCGCCTCCCTCTGCCCAAGTCCAAGCCCCTCCCCGCCCTCCTCGCCCTCGCCGCCTCCCCGGCCCTCCCTGCTTTTGCCGACGCGCCCTATCCCCCGCCGGCCCCCGCCCCCGCCCCGTCTCCGGAGCTCCAGGCTGAGTCGCCGGCGTCCACCGCCAACCCCTTCGCCAGCTCCCTCCTCACCGCGCCCAAGCCCTCCGCCGACGCCGACCTCCCCGACGGCGCCCAGTGGCGCTACAGCGAGTTCCTCAACGCCGTAAAGAAGGGCAAGGTCGAGCGCGTCAGGTTCTCCAAGGACGGCGCCCTGCTCCAGCTCACCGCCATCGACGGCCGCCGCGCCACCGTCGTCGTCCCCAACGACCCTGACCTCATCGACATACTCGCCACCAACGGCGTCGACATCTCCGTCGCCGAGGGCGACGCCGCCGGCCCGGGAGGTTTCCTCGCCTTCGTCGGCAACCTCCTCTTCCCGTTCCTCGCCTTCGCGGGTCTCTTCTTCCTCTTCCGCCGAGCCCAGGGCGGGCCGGGCGCCGGCCCTGGCGGCCTCGGCGGGCCCATGGACTTTGGCCGCTCCAAGAGCAAGTTCCAGGAGGTGCCCGAGACCGGCGTCACCTTCACTGACGTCGCCGGTGCCGACCAGGCCAAACTCGAGCTGCAGGAGGTCGTTGATTTCCTCAAGAACCCCGACAAGTATACCGCGCTGGGGGCCAAGATCCCCAAGGGGTGCCTGCTCGTCGGCCCGCCCGGGACGGGGAAGACGCTGCTCGCGCGTGCCGTCGCGGGGGAGGCCGGGGTGCCCTTCTTCTCCTGCGCGGCGTCCGAGTTCGTCGAGTTGTTCGTCGGTGTGGGCGCGTCCAGGGTCAGGGACCTTTTCGAGAAGGCCAAGACCAAGGCGCCGTGCATTGTGTTCATTGATGAGATTGACGCCGTCGGGAGGCAGCGTGGCGCTGGGCTCGGTGGGGGCAACGATGAGAGGGAGCAGACCATTAACCAGCTGTTGACGGAGATGGATGGCTTCTCCGGGAACAGTGGGGTCATTGTGCTCGCCGCGACAAACAGGCCGGACGTGCTGGACGCAGCGCTTCTACGGCCAGGAAGGTTTGATCGGCAGGTCACCGTTGACCGACCAGATGTTGCTGGCCGGATCAAGATTCTTGAGGTAAGCAGTGGCTGGTGCTTAGCATACCTGTGTTTGCTTTGCATTTAGTAGATACTACTCTGAATTCTGCTAAATAAACTTACGAACTTGCTTAGCTTAGTGTCACTTATTGAGGATGATAGTTGGTTGACATTGTTATAGTGGCTAATCCAGGGAATGGGAATTTAATTGCTTCGGACATGGTAAACTTAGTTAAGGATTCAAATTTCAGAGTAATGTATCTGAAATGTTTCGTGTCATATTGTAGAATGTATAGAAGGCTGTGGTATACCTCATTTCCTAGACGGAAATGGGGTAGACATTCTGCAGTCAGCTGCCCCTTTTATTTTGATGAGTCATAAGAGTATGTTGTTAAATCTGACATCACTGAAATTTCATACCTTGTTTTGCGTCAAGATTAGAGCCATGTGGATAGTTTATCAGTTCTGGCTACCATTGATACGAAGCTCACTCATTTTGTTTGACCATGCAATATGCATACCTAATGAGACCGCAGCTCATTTGGTCAGTGGTTGCTGGCCTTGGATATGTACTGTTCATCTGTCATCACCACCTTACTTTAGCCTGGAGAATTGGAGATCATTTCCTTTACTTCGACTGAAGTTTTCATAAATCTACCACTTCATTAACGTATTTCAACTGTAGCTTTGGAAGTTTTTTTTACTGCTGGACTTGACAATGTTATGGTCCATAGAGGTAGTCAATGCACCATCGTGTACATCAACATCCAAAACTTTCGAAATTTGTACAAATCAAAATGGAGTATGGTTCATGTCTCAAAGAATATGTGTTTATATGAATGGCACAACATGATTTTGTTCTGCATTCTAGTTTGGCCCTTGTGAACTACTTATATCTATTATAAGATAATTAGTTCATTACATGTTGCTTTTTTCTTATTTCTAGAATGATAAAATTGTTGTCAATACTGTAATGTCTTTGTTGTTTCAATTGTGTATTAATCATTTTCCTCAAAGTTAATATTGTGATAAGTAATGAGAAAAATTGTCTAACTCTTTATTTAACAAAATCAGTTACCAACTCAGAATTGGCAACGCAAGTAGGAAAATCGAATCGGATATCTTTAGCAGTTCAAGAGCATGTTAAAAAAAAGTAGCTCAAGAGATTATGTATTGTTTAACAGTAGAGCGGTCTCAGTTTGGGAGAAGTTTTAATTCAATTCTGTGCATATCTGGTCAGGACCAGCTATCTTCATTTACTCCCTCCATTAAAAAACGTAAGGCCTATAGTTTGAATGGTCTTGTTTAGAAATATAAGACTTGCATGTAGATTTAATGAGCTTTTTCCTACTATACTCCTACTTATTCTCTCTCAATCATATGCATTTATTCATTACCACCCACACAAAGCATTATATCTCATCTTGCAAGACAATTAAGTGGGGTGTATCAAGTCATTTTCTCTCATAACTTTCTCAATTTCACCACAACCTTAATCCTTGTGCAGATTCAAAATAAACCTTATATTTTCTGAACGGAGGGAATATTAAACCGTATGTGGTTGTCATATTTTTAAATATATGCTGGCCGATATGGGCAGTGAGCCATTTCTGTTTGAGTATTTCATCTTCCTAGTGGATCAATTGATAAAAGGCTTTGCATTTAATAGTTCATCTGTCCTTGCTGCTCCTAACTCTAGGGTTTTCAATGTATATCCATCTACTCCGGCTAAGCTTCTTTGTACAAGCTATGCTGAGATACATAAAGTTTGCCTCTCGGATAGATTTCTCCTTGAACTTCCCTGTTGAGTTTTTATTTATATCTATACACTAGCTTACAAGACATGTTGTTATCTAATAGGTTCACTCCAGAGGGAAAGCATTGGCAAAAGATGTTGACTTTGAGAAAATTGCTAGAAGAACCCCTGGTTTCACTGGAGCTGATCTTCAAAACTTGATGAACGAGGCTGCCATTCTTGCTGCTCGTCGTGATCTGAAGGAGATAAGCAAGGATGAGATCTCCGATGCTCTAGAGAGGATCATTGCTGGGCCCGAGAAGAAAAATGCAGTTGTTTCAGAAGAGAAGAAGAGACTTGTGGCTTACCATGGTAAATTTTGTCACCATAAGTTGTAACTTGAAATCATCCTGTACTGCCCAGATTCCTAATCTGTTTGTGAACTTTTGAATTTGCAGAGGCTGGTCATGCCCTTGTTGGTGCTCTCATGCCTGAATATGATCCTGTTGCTAAGATTTCAATCATTCCTAGAGGCCAAGCTGGTGGACTCACATTCTTTGCTCCGAGCGAAGAGAGGCTTGAGTCTGGACTGTACAGCAGGAGCTATCTAGAGAACCAAATGGCAGTAGCCCTTGGTGGCAGGTGCGATTTTCATGAAAAGTTTGTTCATTTCTGGCTTTCTGCATCCACTAGCAGCTGCTGCTGTGCAAAGTGATGAACTGTGTGAGCTGACATGGTTTGCAGGGTAGCTGAGGAGGTGATCTTTGGCCAAGAAAATGTGACAACAGGGGCTTCGAACGACTTTATGCAGGTTTCACGTGTCGCAAGACAAATGGTTGAAAGATTTGGATTCAGCAAGAAGATCGGGCAAGTTGCGATTGGGGGACCTGGTGGAAATCCTTTCTTGGGCCAGCAGGTATGCCTCTATGATGCAAGTAGATTATTGCAAGGGGAAAAAAGACGTTTACTCTTAAAGCAGAATCTGTCAATATTAACCAAAGAACTAGACGTGCAAACTTCAACTGTAAAATGGATCTGACCGACGTTGCTTGTCCTCGTTTGCTTGGTGTCCTGACTCATGAAGTCTCTACCAGCCTCTAGGAAAGGTTATTTTCTATATATGTTTAGCGTTTGTACTCGTTTACTGTCCTTTTGCCTTGATGACTGGCGCAGTTTAGTGCATTCCTGTAACACGCCACTCATATAGTGCCAATTTTGTCACCATCCATGCCCCGTGTCATAGATGGTTTATTCAAACTTGAAAGCAGTGACAAAACAAACACTACCAGTTCGGTAAATATCTCATTTGCGTGGCTGTGAGTAGAACCTGGTTACCCTGCCCAACGTGGAGCTATGTCTCACATGGATTAGCTTTGGTTTTTTTTAAAATTTCTATCACTAGTTATTATCGATGGTTTGAATAGTGGTTTGACATTGTCACATCGCTTGGTCGCAGATGTCGAGCCAGAAGGACTACTCGATGGCCACCGCGGACGTGGTTGACGCTGAGGTCAGGGAGCTCGTGGAGAAGGCCTACTCGAGGGCAAAGCAGGTCATCACCACGCACATTGACATCCTCCACAAGCTCTCTGAGCTTCTGATGGAGAAGGAGACTGTGGACGGGGAGGAGTTCATGAGCCTGTTCATTGACGGCCAGGCAGAGTTGTTTGTCGCTTGAGGAAACAAGGTAGCTGAACGTTTGGAATGATTATACGAGTGGACTAAGGGAAACGGAGTTATCCAACTTGTAGGAACAACGTTGGTTTTTACAATGTTTTTTCTGCAAACATGTATAGTTCGTTGTAAAAAGCTTGTACTGATAATGAGTAACTGTTACTAGCGCTTACGATTACAGGACCATTTTAACCAGACAGCTCTGTTAAGAATAAGTCTTGTTCGAACAAATGAAAACGTCAAGAAAAAGAAGAATCGAGACCAAACATTTGAAGGTGAAAAAAAATAAAATAGAACTGTTTCTATAAACGTTAGATTACGAATAGTTATCGTTTTGAGCATATGTGTTGTTAAACTTTTAAAACCTTGACTGTCAATATCTTTTTAACTATTTAAATTGGATATATAAAAATTATGTGTTGATTTATTTTGAAAAGACTTTTATAATATTACAAGTTTTTTTTTGCATTTTATAAATATATTATAATAGAAATTAGTGTCAAAAGCTATGCGTGGAAACGTGTTTATTCAAAACGATAATTATTTGTGATTGGAGGGAGAATTATTTGTTATATCTTTGTGAGCTCCCCACGCTACCTCTTATCTATTTACCCCTATTCTCTGAAATGCATCGACACATTGTGAACTTCTGAACTTATTATTCGATTGGCTCTCCCGCTTCCCAGTAGGATGGTGCCTATACATATTCGTTCAAAAGAGTTTCTGCAGTGATTTAAGACCATAGAAAGCCCCCATTAACAGCTGAATTCAGGTTCTCATATTTGCAGAAGTAGACTTCCGGTTTAGTAAAATTGTTCCCAAATTTCCCCTCCTAAATGATGTTATGTATATATGTAGTACTTCTATGGGTGCCATGCGAATGCTACAGTTGTCCATGACTGCTATGCATGAAACAAACGTACTGGTCGTTTGGGGACCGTGTAGACTTATGGATACATTAAATTCAATATGAATCGCTCATTCTTTTTTATTCAATGGACCAGATGAGCTAATATTTATTTATACTCTCTTCGGTAGTATAGTAGTTGAAAAAGGGGTGGAACTCATGCCTCGGGCTGGGCCATAGCCAAATTACAATTTTTATTGATTTTTTAATACAATTTGCATTGGCTTACCATGGCAGACATCGAGCCTACCCGGTGACCTGAGGCCTGACTCCACCCCTGAGTAGAAAGATATTTAATAAATTAATAGCTAAATTTAATTTCTACTATATATATATATATATATATATTATATACTACAATATAATGCACTATAAAATCAAGAACTTTAGATTCCAACTGTTCCCTCGCCTCGTATCACTTCGCTATATTGCTCCGAGTCCTAGGCAAAAGCACGTGCGTGCAGCTTGGTCTCAGCTCTGAAACACGGTGTACTAGCCAATAGAACAGAGTAGAGCAGAGCAGGGCAGCGAAGAACAGAGTAAGACAACGGTGCTACATGCGTGTGCGCCACTGTCATTTGATCTAGAGGTTAACCGACAGTGAACACTTGAAAAAAGTTTCACGTTTTACTCAAAACCGTGCGAATGTTTACATACATGATACTATCTAGTAAATGCCTTCAATTCTCCCATTAGCCATCGCTCGGCTGTTAATCCGATGCAATTAAACCACATGCTTATGCGCGTGTATCAATCGCCACCGCTCCGAGCCTCGATCCTCACAATGCATACAGATGGTTAGTCTAGCAAGTTTCAAACATGCGTGATGCGCATGCAGAATTTTACACTCGATCTGTACATCAGTCGGTGCTGCTAGCTATGCCAATTTCTATTTGCCTTGCTGATAGTGATAGAGCTAGCGATCCAAGTCGCGTCAACGAGACTGGAGAGATCTGGGGGCGATCATTTATTGAAGAAGAAGAAGAAGAAGAAGAAGAAGAAGAAGAAGAAGAAGAAGAAGAAGAAGAAGAAGAAGAAGAAGTTCATGATCAATAACAGAATAAATATCAAATAGGAATGCGAAAGGTACTGATGGTGATGGCCAATCTTTGCCAAAAAGATTTTCCACTCTTATTGCCTTGCAGTAATCACATATATAATAACCACATTAGCTTGATTACAACCTAAAAATTAGTCTCTCAGTTACGTAACTTATTTTATTTTGTCAGGAGCCAACTCAACAGGGGTTCAAATTAATGGGGCTAGCTGACATTTACTATATTGCCGGCGGCACCATCCCTCTACGGAGCGTCATGGATACAGACCATGCATGGAGATTAAAGGTAGAAGAAAGCTGGAGCACCTTTAAAATTTTAGACCTAGCTAGTCCGTCACTAGATTTTGTTGAGGAGGTATGCGTAATGCGTGCATCTCCCTCCACCACCCACCAGCTATGTATGTCCAGTTAAAATATTGGTGTGTGGATGTTGAGCAAGGAAACCCTAGTCTGCACTAGACTCCTGAACACCTTCTCACTCTCGCTCTCCAGCTCCCCAATGCACTGCTCCAGCTCCTGCAGCTTCTCCAGCGCCGCCGCCACGTCTCTCTGCTCCTCACAGGTGCCCTTCTTGCTCCTCGACGAGGCATGCACCAATGTCAGCCTCTTCTTGGACGATGACGACGATGCCGCCACGGCCGCCGAGGCGTCTGCAAGGGAGGCCACCTCCAGGAAGACGGACGCCGACGCCACCGCCATGTCGTTGATGGCCTCAGCCACCGTCCGGGCCACCTCGAGCTCCGTGGCCGCCGCGGCGTGATCTCTGGAAGATGACGTCACGCTGGCACGCGCGCACCTCGCGGCCTCGCGCGCCACTGTGGCCGCGAGCTGGGCGAGCTCCTTGTCGACCTGGCGCTGTGCGCGCGAGGCGGAGACGAGCTTAGCGGGGTCGCGGCGGCGCACGGCGGCCTGGAGCTCGCAGGCGTGCTGCCTGAGCGTGAGGAGCGCGGCGAGGAAGGAGCCGAAGGCGTCTGCGAGGACGAGGAAGCCGTCGAGCAGGCAGACCGTGGAGGCGGCGCTGCAGAGGAGCGCGGTCTGCGCCATCGGCAGGTGCAGCAGCTCATCGAGCACGCAGAGGAGCGCCCTGACGTGGGCCAGCGACAGCGGATTCTGGCCGGGGTTGGACGTCCACGACCGGAGCGCGACCAGCTGGTCGTCGACGTGCATGAGCAGCGGGTGCGAGTGGCACGGAACGCTCGCTGACCGCACGTGGCCGCTGGCGAACGATCTCATCGCCCTGCCGGGGCTCGGTGTCATCGTCGGCGCCGCCATCGATCGTTCGTCTCTCTGATCCCTCTCTCTGTCTTGAGCTTGGCGTTGATCTGTGGTCGCTATATATAGCTAGTGTGATCATTCGATGGAATGGAGGAGAGACGAGGAGGCATGCGTGTGGGTGGGACGTATATAAACGAGAAGACGACGTAGCAATCAGGAGTCGTTGAGCTGTCGTAGTGTAGGTCACTGTTTGAAAAGCCATGCACACGGAAGCAGCGCGCTAGCTGGCTTCGATCACCGACGATTACGAAGCTTCGTCTACGAAATGGACGGCGAACGACATTGTTGGGCTTGGCTTTTCCGAGCTGGCCCGCAGCCCGGGCACATCACATCACGGATAACCAACAGCTAGCAGGGCTCAGCTAGCGATTACCCATTCATGGCCTTCCTCTGGCCCTGATTACCCATTCATTGCCTTCCTCATTCGGCGAGCGGCATGCATGCAGGTCTCCACGACTCGATTACCCATTCATTGCCTTCCTCAGGCACATTAACATGCATGCAGGTCTCCACGAGGACCACGCACGACTCATCCTCCATAGCCGCCGCAAGTGATACCCTGCCTCCCTTCCTCTGCAAGTGGGCCGGGCCTGGCCCTGCACGACACGGCACGGTCCTGAGGCCCAATCCACCACCAGGACCCGAGACATGATCCAAATCCGATCGAGGATCGGAACAAGCGTACGGAGGAGAGCAGACTTTTGGCGGAGAATCAGAGTGGGATCTCGGGGGTAGGGCTGGCAGGCACCATGGCAGCCAGCTGTGCTGTCGCGGTGTTGCCGGTGACCTGTCCGGTCCGGCCGCCGGATGCTTATTCATTAGGAGTATAATATGGAGCACGGGCGAATCTCTCCGATTAGAAATCGACCCATCCATCCAAAGGCCCGGCTTGACCTAGGGAAGAGCAAGCTATTAACTGCCTCTCTCTCGCTTTGTTTTTGGGTCTAATCCACACTGAAACAGGCTGTTTCCTGGAGACCAGATCATGGTTACATCACTTGAGCTTTTGTGCAGGCAATGTCTATGGCGATGGGACATGACAGGTGTTATGCACGCCACACGCGCATATCTTACGTCCGTGACAACTCAACCGACCGATCCATCGTCCCTTAATCCAATTGTTAACTACGCAACTGTTACAGCTTATTAGTATTAAACCGTGTGTGTGCCTAGATCGAATAAGCACGTAAGCAAGCTAGACTGTAGATCAAACTGGGCTAGAGCTAGATTGGTTCTGGTGTTGAGATTCCAAGTGTCCCCTGTACGTGACGATGTTAATTAGCTGTAAGACAACGCAGTCAGTAGGTAGGCGCTGTCTTCTTTGCTCGTCTTGGATTGTTCAATTCGAGGACGCACGTTAATTGGACGATTTATCTGTTTAGTCTTGGCACAAAAAAACTCTGTTTTGACAACGAAGAACAGCGGTGGTTGCTACATGCTTGGCAGGAACTATGATCCAAATCTCGTTGAGTAAATAGTTTGGGAGGCCTCGTTCATTCTGCACTTTTTATTTGTTTATTCTGTTTTGCAATCTGAGATGAACAGATTATCGCTTTCACTTGGCAATGGAAATTGGCTGAACTGTATTGCTTTCAACAAGTATATATACTCCGGAAACGAAGAGAATTAAGCACTACAGTCTTCACTAACTATGATTACCCTTCCAACAATTAACGGCATTCATTGTCCAATTAAATCACACGGTGACGAACAGTTTAGGCCTTCCGGATTAGTACAAATTAATTCATATTTTTGCACTGCTGCATGCCTATGGGAATAGCTGAACTTAAAGGCAACCCATCTGTCTATAATCAAGCAAAACTCTGAACATATGTATGGCAAATTTTTTCCTCTCTGCATTTGTTTTCTGTTTGTTTGTATGTACAGTACAGCGTACATTGCCCTGACGAGCAAGTCGATCAGCAAGATATACATGGCCTAATTAATAAGTTTCTTCTTCTTATTCGCATTCTTGGCTTCTAAATTGCAGGGGTCCGAATGTTTAGCAATGAAACCCTAGTCTGGACAATGCTCCTGAACACCTTCTCGCAGCCGCTCTCGCACCCAATGATGGAGTGCCCCAACTCCTCCAACCTCTCCAGAGCCGGCTCCGGCGCGGTCTTCTTGGCGAAGGAAGCAAACGCCGCTGTCCTCTTGCAAGAAGACGTCGACGACGACATGGACGCGGCAGCCGAGAACACGGCCGCAGACGCCATGGCGCTGGTGGCGGCCGCTTCCATGAGCGCACCGGCCATCTCGGTGTCCTCGGGGCTGGCGCCAAGGTCCAGGCGCGCGCACTTGGCAGCGCCGGAGACGGCCGCGGCTAGGCGCGCGAGCTCCTTCTCGGCCCTGCGCTGCGACCTGACGGCGGACGCGAGCCTGGCGCCGTCGCTCCTCCGGAGAGAGGCCTGCGCGTCGGCGACGTCCTGCCTGAGCGCGAGGAGGGTCTCCTGGAAGCCGCGGTGCGCGTCGGCGAGGAGGAGGAAGGCGTCGAGGAGGCGGTCGGCGGCGGCGGCGTTGGCGCGGCGGA
This sequence comes from Rhipidocladum racemiflorum, assembly GCA_036346355.1. Lineage (NCBI taxonomy): Eukaryota > Viridiplantae > Streptophyta > Magnoliopsida > Poales > Poaceae > Rhipidocladum > Rhipidocladum racemiflorum. The sequence continues at coordinate 87,959,374 of CM070579.1, read as the reverse complement.
GCGTGTCCTGCGGGTCCGGGAGGAGGAGGAGGTCGGCGAGGGCGGCGTGGAGGGCGTGGATGTGGGCGAGGCCGGCGGAGAGGGAGGTGCTGGCCGGTTGCTGGAGCCAGGAGCGGACGGCGGCGATCTGGGCCTGGAGGTGGGAGAGGAGCGGGTGGGAGCGGCAGGGGAGGCTGATGGAGCGCACGTGGCACGGTGGAGTCCGCGGCTTGGGCCTCGCCGGGCTGAGGGGGAAGGAGATGGAGCGGCCAAAGCTGGGAGCCATAGTGTTCTTCTTCCTCTTCCTCTTCCTCTTCCTCTTCCTGAGCTAGCTGCGGTTGCTAGCTTGTTCGATGATGTGTGTAGGTGTCTGACTCTACCTAGTGTTTGTTTGAGATGGGAGGGGACGCGCGCGCGGCGCATCTATATATGCAAAATGGCAGTAGGCTCAATTGGCAAGTGGTGGTTGCACTTGCACGTGTGGGTGGGTACTGGGTGGCATCAGCAATTCAGAGGGGGAGACATGATCCGCGAGGACAGGTACGTAGCTCAATGCCTATATGCCTAGGTGTCATGTTCTTGTGCATGGGGTACCGCGTCGATCTGCATGCGATTTTATACTAGTATTTTGCACGCACGCACGCACGCGGCGGGTGAGCCTGTCCTGTCCGGCCGGCCACGCGTCTCAAATGCATGCAAACTCGTGTGTGTCTCTCAGTCTGTCCCAGCCTCCCTCCTTGCAAGTTGGGAATTAAACTTCCATCAGATTCCAAATGTTTGTTTGGTATACCACTGTATACCCCATGCATGTGCAATTATAGGCTGCGAGCTAGGTGGTACGGTGCACGAGCGCACGGTCGTCGTCTACTCGTCGATCCATCGCTCGATCTACCCTGCTGCTGTCTGTCATCGTGAACATCTTAATTGGTCGCCCTGGTTAGCTTCGGCTGTTGAATGGCTGCTGCATGATGAGCCGGCAGCTTCGGTTTCCGTTTCACCAACTTGCATGATCGAATGGGTAGTCGCATGCACGCGCCTTCTTCAATTCCAACCTAGCTAGCTGCAGGTTCTTGCATAATACAACCAAGCCGCCCATGAGCTCCAAATTTCCTAGCTTTGGGAGGTAAGACTCTTCCCGCGCGTCTAAGTTTACAAGGAGTACATATTTCCAATGCTCTTGTGCATAAAAATAGATCGTATTTCAAATTCTAATGCATATATAAGTAGTGTGATGTCTCCTCTGTACCCTCAATAAATATTAAACTTTACTTTTATATTCTCTATATGCATACATTAAATATAGTGCTCAGACATAATAATTAGCTAGGGATAATCTAGTCATTACACTTATAATTTGCGATGCATGGTAGGATAGGCGCCATTTCTTTCGATATAGCCGTGCATAATTTGCAATACACTGCAAGTATGTCTTGCTGAGTACAAATATACTCATCATTGCTTATTGATACTTATTTAGAAGATGAGAAAGAAGACCATGGTACGGCTACCTTTATCAACGCTGACGTATTAGAGTCATGACCACACTCAAATCTTTCCTATGAATTTTCAAATATTGATTTGTAAGTTAAACTATAAATGCACTCTATACTTTCATTCAATAGGTCATATTTTTCTATATCTAACATTCTTCCACTGTCGTAAGAAGATGAGGTGTAATTTCTGTCCGCGATTGAATTTCTAAACAGTTATGGAAAAATGATGAACCTGAGGTATAATTCCGCGTCGTGACACATGCATGTGTGTGGCGACAAATTAAAGATAGTATGTGCACATGCATGCCAACGGATGGTAGAGCTAACTTAGCTGCAGAAAGACATTACATTGGAAATCCAATCTGTACGTGCGTGTTCATATGTTTAATTTAGTTCTCCATCGAAAGATCATCAGATGCAATTATGTGAACACATGCATGATTAATTGTATATATGACAGTCACAATGCGCGCCGCACGTACGAAAGGGTTGTCGTCTTCCAATTCTTGCTTAATTAGGGCTTCTCCTCTCCTACTTAGGGATGCAAATGGGCTGACCCTAGGGTCTTCTTTGACCCATTCTAGTTTATTTTTTTGCACTAAAAATTTAATTTTTAGTCCACCTTTTAAGTTTTAGTGCAAATAAATGAACTAGAGTGGGTCAAAGATGACCCTAGGGCCGGCCCATTTGCATCCCTACTCCTACTACACCGGCTGTCTGGTAGCAGCTAGGTTGAGTTTGATTGTGCACGCATGCATGCGTTTATTAAGGTTCTTCAGCTACCATCCAGATCGATCAAGAGATTTCCTAGCTAGAACATATAAGAGAGGTTATGCTGCAGAATTATTGAATCAAATAATGCTGGCTGGCCTACCTGCTGTGCTAATCCAATCGTACCTAGTGATCCCTTCAGGAATCAGTCGTGCTTAATTACTTCATACCTAGATAGCTAGGTGCTGCATTAGTCATGCCTCCATAAATGTTGGTACTAGAGGGCATCTAGCTGTTGCATAAGCACGAAGAACCACCAAATTCCAGAATAGGGATTTGATTCTATGGCAATGTTGCACGAAGGGGACAGACAATCAATACTAGTTGACCAACCTAATTTAGACCCTTATTTTCTTTTGTTTAGAAGTATGTTTGGTTCCTAACTTTTCAGAAAAAATCGAATGCGACTGATGATTCGGCAAGTGTGTTTAATAATTGGCGATGATTCATTACAATCGGTTATAATATTACAACCGATTGTACAGGAAGAAGCGGGTAAAGACAAACCACAGAGGCGGCACACGGGAAGATTTTTCCTACGGTGGCTTTGGGCGAACGCATGCAAGAGAGACAGAGAATAGAGAGAAGAGTAAGGAGAAGGGCCTAACATGTGGGGCTAGGCCCACATGTCAGCCACCAAGTGGAGGAGAAAAGAAGAGTGGAGAATGACGATGGGACGGCGTAGAGCGAAGGACCCGCCTAACAGCGGCTGGGGTCAAAAGAAGGCCAGTACGGGCAGCAATTAGTGAGGGAACTTTAAATTGTAAAACTTTAATATTTATTTTCTAATAAATCTTTACTAATATTAAAATTAATCCTTTCTTTGTTTAAATGTGTTCACATTAATTTTGACGGGCCAAAACATGTTTCTCTAAGGTTCTCACAACATTTTAAATATTTGTGACACATTCTTAATTTTTACCTTTCTACCATTTTATTTTTTTTATCTTTTTACTAATTGACTTTTTCAATGAAGGAAAAATCAATAAAGATTTAGAAATTCAGAAAAGATGTGTATTTAAAGTTAAGATCATCTTTGAAATTTATTTTTTAATAGTTTGTTTATTTTAAAAAAGAATTTATATATTGAAGTTATTCTTTATTAGAATTCAAGAAAATGAGGTGAAGATAATAAATTTCAAATTAAGTTTTTGATTTTAATTAAAATTTATATTTGATTCTATTTTTAAATTTTAGATTTCTATTTTTCCCATTTTTGAAAAGTTTGGGATGTTACAAGCTTCATCCCCTTGTTGCTCCTTTTTATTATTCATTTTCTTCTTTTTCTTTACCCACCAGCACTCAGATATATCATATCCATCTTTCTTACAATTGCATGGCTTGTACTTTCCTCTAGATTTTGATCTGCTTTTGTGATTTCTGCTCGGGTTGTCGCCTTTTGATTCTCCATTTGAACTCCTCTCCTTTATGAGAACTTAAACTTTCATTCGGAACCATGACTTTTATCTTTTCTTTCGCATATAGTGCTTCATACACTTCATTAAGTGTAAGAGTATCTCGGTTATATAAATAAATTGGATATTGTTAGGATTAGCACGATAAATAAATTGGAGACATAATTTAACGTGAAAAAAATCCAAGCTTATAGAGAAAAAAATTATAGGAAACAATCTCTTATTTCTGTTCCAACGCTGAAAAATTACAGGAGAGCGTTTGGTTTGATTCGTTCAATTGGTACTATGTATGTATGTACACTTGGGTTTGGACGTCGGTGGGAATGTGCAAGAAGTAGGTAGCTAGAGTGGTGTGGAGAATGTGTGGGTGGTTTGGATGTTGAGGAGAGCGACCCTGGTGTGGAGGATGCTCCTGAACACCTTGCCGCTCCCGGTCTCCATCTCCGCGATGCATTCCTCCAACCTCTCCAATGCCACCATCTCATCCTCCTCCTCCTCGGAAGCGGCCGACTTGTTCTTCTTCACCAGAGAGATCAGTGATGAGACTGTCGTCTTCTTGGAGGTGGAAGACGCGACCGCCGTGGTCGACGCAGCTGCTGACATGGACTCGACGGCAGAGAACACGGCCGCGGACGCCGACGCGACGGCGGCCACCGCCTCGGCGAGAACACCGGACACCTCGACCTCCACCGCGCTGGCCGCTGAGCCCACCAGCGTTGGCCACTTGGTGGCGCCCCGCACGGCCGCGGCGAGCCTGGCGAGGTCCTTCGTTGCGTGGCGCTGGGACCTCAGCGCGGAGGAGAGCCTCGCGGAGTCGCGCCTCCGGAGCGCGGCCTGGACCTCGGACACGTGGCCCTTGAGGTCGAAGAGGGCCTCCTGGAAGGCGCCGTGCGCGTCGGCGAGGGCGAGGAAGCCGTCGAGGAGGCAGCCGGCGGTGGCGGAGGCGCCCTGCAGGGCGGTGCTGACTTGAGGGAGGAGGAGGAGCTCGGCGAGCGCGGCTTGGAGCGCGTCGAGGAGGGCGAGGCCGGAGGCGGGGGAGGTGGGCGGGTGGGCGACCCAGGAGCGGACGGCCCGGATCTGGGCCTGGAGGTGTGAGAGGAGTGGATGCGAGCGGCAGGGGAGGCTGATGGAGCGGACGTGGTAGGGCGTGCGGGGCTTGGACCTGGCCGGGCTGAGGGGGAAGGAGATGGAGCGCCCAAAGGTAGGTGCCATTGCTGATTGGTGGATCTCTTGTAATAATAATATGAATAATTGAGAGGATTTTAATTTGCTTCTTGCTGTCGCGCGTGCTTGCGGATGAGAAGATTGTGATGAGGAACAGCCGAACATGGAGGGAGGGGGATGGATATATAAGGAGGAGGCGAGGTGCCAATGTGCCATCCGCCATGGGAGGGAGGGAGGGAGGTTGAGGACAGGGGCCGGGGTGTTGGTGGCGGGAGGCACAGGCAGGATCCGCGAGGGGTGGGGGGCGCACGCACGCGGCTTAGCTAATTAAACACGCACGAATCTCGAGGGGAACACTCCACATGGCACGGTGCAGCAGCCACTAAAATTATACAGTAATTACTAATTAAGCTGCCGCGCGCACCGTATGTACAGTAGTAGAGTACAGTAGTAGTGTAGGAGTATTACTTACTGTACGTCATGCATGTGCGCTTGCCAAACAGATGCGCTCTGCTGCCGCATCCAGCTGATCAGCCTAATTATATTAATCGTACGTCGATCTTAGCCATGCATGAAGCAGAGAGCACGACACCATGACCAACCATTGTTCCATCCATGATCCATCCATGCATGCACGCATGCTTCTCGCTAAAGAAGTGAACGCGAAGGCCAAAGCTAAACAAGAAATTATAGAGTCGTATATATATAGAGAGAGTATCGATCTCTGAATGAATCTAGCCTGCAGGGGCGGATGCAGCATGTAAGACATCGATTACCATCTAGCTAGCTAGGTTCCTGAGGGATGCATGCTGAGATCCAGAGGAAGGAAGGAGGTACGTACGCCAGCGGCAGCGCTGACCGTATATGCTCTGTTGGGTCGGGCGCTGGTGCTTGCGTCGGCAACAACACACTCACACTTGTGCTGGAGTAGGCATTCATGCGGTCGTGCTGCATGTCTTCGCTCCAGGACACGGACGCGTCGGCGCGTGTGCGGCTCATGGCCGACACGATCCGCGGCGGCCGGCGGGAGCGGAGGTGGCAACATGTATGACCTGACCTCTGTGTTTGTACGGAGCCTGAAGCTTACGGCTACTCGCTTGCATCTTCTTGCTTGAGTTCGCCGGCCGGCCCCGTGCTTCGTTTGTCCTTGCATGCTTGCTGTGTTGGTTACCTAGTGCAATATATGCCATCGTACGTACATATATGTCCCGGATTACACAGCCAAAATTTGGCCCAACACATGCCTGCTTAAATCATCGATCAAGCTAGAGAAGAACAGGCGCCGGCCGTCAAGTAGGTAGATTTTGTTTCCCAAGGCTAACTAGTCAGTTCAATTTCAATTCGTGGCTTTCATCACAAAACTAGTTAAAAGAATCAATTCTTTGCCAGTTTAACTGAGGCACAATTCAGATCGACGGACTCTCAATCCGGCAGGGATCGATTTCTGCTAGTTTCAATCCATGTGAACCAGCGAATTAATATACTATATATCGGCCGTTGCAGTAATTCATCAGTCGGCATGCAGTATTATTGATTATTGATACTCGTTGCGAAGAAACTTGCGTGCGCTGAACAAGTGACCATTACCACTCAATTTCCAGAGCTAGCTAATTAAGATCGGGCTCCTTCTATTTACACCTCTCTCTGTTTTCTTCTTCTTTGGACAATTGACTGACTAGAAGATGTGCGTGTGTATGTTTAGCAGTGCAACCCTGGTCTGCACGAGGCTCCTGAACACCTTGTCGCTGCCGTTCTCCAGCTCGTCGATGCATTCCTCCAGCTCCTCCAGCCTCTCCATCAGCCCCATCGTCTCCTTGTCCTCCTCCGACGACGACGACGCCGCCTTCTTGATCCAGCACACCAATGCCGCCGTCCTCTTGCAAGAGCACGCCGCCGCGGAGGCCGAAGCCGACATGGCCGCCACGGAGTTGAACAGCGCCGCCGACGCCGTCGCCGTGGCCGCGGCGGACTCCATCAGCAGCCCGACCACCTCCACCTCCGCCGCGCTGCCGCCGAGCCCCAGGCGCGAGGGCCTCGCGCCCTCCCTGGCCGTGGCCGCGAGCCGCGCCAGCTCCTTCCCGGCCTTGCGCTGCGACCTCACCGCGGACGCGAGCCGCGCGCCGTCGCGGCGGCGGATGGCGGCCAGCGCCTCGGCGACGTCCTGCTTGAGCGTGACGATGGTCTCCTGGAAGCTGCCGTGAGCGCCGGCGAGGCGGAGGAAGGCGTCTAGGAGGCGGTCGTTGATGCCGCGGAGCGCCGCCTGGGCCTCGGGGAGGTCGAGGAGCTCGCCGAGGGCGGCGTGGAGCGCGTCCACGTGCGCGAGGCCGGAGGCGAGGGACGCGGTGGGGTCCTGCGCCCAGCAGCGGACGGCGCGGATGTGGGTGTGGAGGTGGGCGAGGATGGGGTGGGAGCGGCAGGGGAGGCTGACGGAACGGGCGTGATAGGCCGCCGCGCGAGCCTTGTACCTCGACGGGCTGAGAGGGAAGGAGATGGAGCGTGCGAAGCTTGGCGCCATGCCTGCCGAAGTCGAGTGCTCGCGCGTGTATGTTGTTGTTGTATTAATGTTGCTGGAGCTTGGAAGCTAGCTAGCTAGTGGCGTGGTGCCTGCGGCGGCGTTCCCTTGCCGACTTATAAAGACGAAGGTGCAGCGGTGAACAACTCGAGCAATGCTCCTCCTATCCTATCCTATTCCTACCCAGCTGCCTGTGGTGGTCTGACATTGACATGCATACCATGAGAAGTAGTTGACACGCGTTGTGATCTGAATCCACTGATTTCAGCTGCCAGACAGGACAAGTGGCATGCACGGATCATTCTTGGTTTCTGTTCTCTGTTTTCAGATCGATCGCCTGAACAAAACAAAGCCATGCAGATGCAGGTCTCAGATTGAGATCGTCCGAATAAAACCACCTCTCTGGCCGAGAGAGACTACCGGCGGTGTCGGTGTGAGAGCGGAGCAAAGTAATTAGAGCAAGGATAAACGCATGCAGGTTCTAAATAAACGAATAAAAAAACTGGCTAGGTCATTTTCGGCACTGGAATTCCATCAAAAATATAAGCATAAGTTTTTAGAAAGATGATTGGCGCGTAAAGCTCAATAAACAGGGACATGGACCAAAAGTTGCATGCAGGCGCCAGGCAGTGAGCAAAGAATGCAGGGAAGCAGTTCTACTTAGTAGTAGCTACTAGCTAGTGTTGTGATATTTGAACGCCGTTGGCATGCATACTAGTATATTATTATTAGTAGAGAGAAACACAAGACATGGAAGGGTGTGTGTGGCAACACCAGGATTAATGACCAATTAAGCTGCAGGCTGAGCACTAGAGGTGTTTGTTGCGTGGGGTGCTTGCGCGCGTGATGCAGTAGCCACGGCGACATGATCCGCGAGGCATGGTGGCACAGACAGCTACTACGGTACTATACGTGAGAGATGGAGAGGCTCAGAGGCAGCTCTTGCTTGGCGCTAAACTTTAGATTAATATTATAATAAGACATCGACCTCCCGATTTTTTTTAAATAATATTTTTGATAAAAAATTACAAAAATAATATGCTTATTAAAATAGTGAAATACTAGAAAACGCTATAGCGTTTACCACTCAATCAACGGTATAACCCACATCCATCCGATCTGAGCCATCCAATGCACCTAATCTGCCCCTGCCCCCACCATATCTTATATCTGAAACCATGAGGAACATTAAATTTCATATTTGAAACTCGCTAAAACTTAAGTCTCATATTTGAAACTCGCTGAAACTTAAGTTTCATATTTGAAACTTGCTTGAAACTTAAGTTTCAATTTTTTGAAACCTGAAACTCGTGCTTGAACTTTGAAGTTTCCGTTTATTTGTGCTCAAATTTGCAGCTCTGGAACTTGAAAAAAATATGAAACTCAAAGTCTAATCTCTACACTTACGAAACTTAGTAATTACATGGTGAAACTGCTATACCGTTGGAATGCATTCCAACGGTATAGCGTGGGCTAGCAGCACTCATTAAAATAATAACAAAAATACCCCTCTGTAGCTATTTGAAACGACGACAGGGGAAGAAGGGGAGGAGGAGCAGGAAGAAGAAAGGCGTCACGATTTTGCAGGTAATTTTTTGTTTATTTAAATTTAAATTTACAAATATGATTTAGTGACTAGATTAATTAGGTTGTAAGTAATTAGCTATGTAAAGTAGCGATGGTTATATAGATAGACGACTTAGCGACCGGATTAATTAGGTTTGCAAGTAATTAGCTGTGTAGAATAGCAATAGCTATTTACATATAATACTCAGTGAATAGATTAATTAAGTTTGTAAGTAATTAGCTGCGTAGAATATCAACAATTTTTTTGATACACGACTTGTCGACCAGATTAATTACATGTATACGTAATTAGCTGTAGAGTAGCAATAGATTTTTGTTACAATCATGACTTAGCGACCAGATTAATTAGGTTCGTAAGTAATTAGCTGTATAGAGCAGCAATAGTTTTTTACAATCATGACTTAGCAACCAAATTAAATAGGTTCGTAAGTAATTAGCTGTATAGAGCAGCAATAGTTATGGACATACAAAACTATGAAAAGTATATGTGATGGGATAGTATGCAATTGAAAACAAATTTTATGTATGCCTGCGGCAGGGACCGGGGGGCGGGGGGGCTACTCGGGTGAGCTCGGATGGCAAGGCAGAGGAGACAACGGCAACAAACCGAAAGTCCAACCGGAGTGACCGGCGGTCCAAGCGGAGAAGGAAACACAGGTAAGTTTCCCCCAAATCCAAAACCATAATTTCGATTCAAAGCCGAGTTCAGACTCAAATTTCAAAACGAAAAATCCAAATTCAATTTTTTTCATTTCTTTTGAAATTTGCAGGGCATTTCAGCCACATCGGCCAGGCACCGCTCGAGGGACATACTGTCGGCCTGCTCCAGTTCCGCAGCCAGGGACCGCGACACCGACATCGGATGTGCGACGTCCACCACAGCGTCTTGTTGTTTCCCCGTAGTCCTCATCTACAGCGCCTTATCGCGTGATGACCACCCTGAGATGGTCACCTGATCTTGCTCAACACTACGTCGCTTAGCGATGATAGCTCGTCCCGAGACGCAACAGTGGTGGTCTCCTCCGTGAAAGTGCATCTAGGCCCCTCAATTTATTTTGGTGATTAATGATGACACAATTAAAGAGACCTAATGTATTATCCAAGAATACTGCAGATATCGAGATCATATCGAGCTTGGAATGACATTGGACGCCCCTACGACTACTTAAAATCAAAAGGACGGCATCAAGAACATAATTGTAATCTTGTATTTATTTGTGTCTTAAGGATAGCCGTACTATTAAGAGGGTATGACGAGAAATCGACTTTAGGATGTGCAAGTGCTCAACAATCAATTTCTGCATCTCAAATTAGCACTCAAAAACTTGCATTTTCCAAAAACCAGAATTCCAACCGAGCCAGTCAACTCGGAGTATCCGGACATACAGTCCGGAGTATCCAGATTTAGTCCAGAGTCTCCGAACATGTTATCCGGAGTCTCCGGGTTAACCCTCTCGGCCATTTTGTGAATTCCGGAGAGTCCGGAGTATCCGGACATGTGGTCCGGAGAGTCCGGACAACCCGGAGTCTCCGGGTCAATTGTCCGAGTCTCGGTCTGCTCAAAAGGGGATAACGGCTAGTTTTTAAAAACGTATTTAAAGCCACCCCTTCTTCCCAAACGGTAAGAATCTCTATTGAGCTCATTCATAGCAGCATTCAAGCCATTCCTAACATTTTCTAAGCATTCAATAGAGCCCCATCTTCCTCCCACCATTTAATTTGGTTGTTGATCCTTTTGGTGAGGAGAGGAAGAAGCAAAGTGCTAAGTGCATTCATTTCATGTTGTTGAGCACTAGTTCATCCTCCAAACGATTCTTCGTGGTGCTATTTCTCTTGGAGGTTGAAGGTCTCCTAGACGGCTAGGAGTCACCGGGAGCTACCAACTTGTGTGGTGAGCCCCGGTAGTTTGTGAAGGCTAGTCTCGCCTCCGAAAGGAAAGAGACAAGAAGTGAAGCCGGCGAGTGCATTTGTGCAACACCGGGAGGAAAGTGGGTTGAAAAAGACCCGGCTCAAGTGTGACCGAGCCACCTCAACGGAGACGTAGGATTCCCTTCAAGAATCCGAACTTGTGAAAAATCGCGTCTCTCGCTCTCCTTTACTTCCTAGTCTTGCTTACGTGGATTCGAATTTGTGTAGTTAGATCTAGCTCTTAGCCAAGCTTTAATTAAAGTCCTATCCAGCAATTGTTCTAGGTTGTTCTTGCTTGCTACTTCTAGTAGTTCCTTGTGCTTGCTAGAGTAGTTTTTATTTCGCTCCCGAGCCAGCTAACCCGGAGTCCGACTCAATACCGGACACTCGGACAAGCCGAGTATCCGACCAAAACCCGGAGACTCGGGTTGACCACTTCGGCCTGCTTTATTCCATGCGTAATTTTTTAATCCGCCTATTCACCCCCCTCTAGGCGACATCGTTGGTCCTTTCAATTGGTATCAGAGCCAAATCTCCTTTACTTTGGCTTAACCGCTTGGAGAATCAAAGATGTCTGACATAGAGAAGGTTACCGAAACCCATGGCCAAGAGAAAGCCTCGGGTTCCGGTATAGGGGTTGCAATTCCATTAGATTATTCCTCCTTTGGAGTCTCAAACTCCTCATCCTATGTTTCCGTCTCGTCCGGTCGAGCGCCTCACTTCGATGGCACTCGATATGCGGCATGGAAACATAAGATGAAGATGCATTTGAGATCACTTCATCCGTGTATTTGGAAGATTGTTGAAACAGGTTTCAAGCCCGCAAACCCCAACAATCTCACCTCCGAAGAAGACAAAGCTCAACACTTCAACGACTTGGCCGTCAATGCCTTGTTCAATGCTTTGAGCGACTCCGAGTTCAACCGGGTCGATGGCCTTGATAATGCCAAGGACATTTGGGAAAGGCTAATGGTCACTCATGAAGGAGTGTCAAGTGTCCGTGAATCAAAGATAGAGCTCATCATTGGAGAATTGAGCCGATTCACTCTAGAAGAAGGAGAAACTTACACAAAGATGTTTGATCGCTTGATGTTGCTAGTAAATCAAGCAAAAGGACTTGGAAGCACCGAGCTCACCGACAAAGCCATTGTCAAGATCATCCTCCGGGTGATCACCCCCACCAACCGCAATCTTGTGCAACTCATCCGCGACCGGCCAAACTTCGACACCCTCACTCCTCATGATGTGATTGGCCGGTTGATGACGGATGAGATGATGGTGAAGGAAGCGGAGGTGGTGTAGGAGCTCAAGTCCGGCAAGAAGAAAGGCATCGCCTTGAAGGCCGTCAAGGTGGTGCAAGAGGCCGAAGAAAGCACAAGCGATGAAGAAGAGTCGAGCGGCCCCTTGACAAATGAAGATATGGCCTTGCTCGTCAGAAGATTCAACAAATTCTTGAAGAAGAAGGGCTACAAACCGGGTAGTCACTCCAAGAGCTATGGCAACAAATCAAGAGGGCGTCTGTAACACCCCAAAATTTTGCTTTTCTTAAATTCATGTGTGATTTGGCACTTTGGTGAATTTTTGGAATTTTCTGGAATTTATTTGGATTTATTTGGAATTTATTTGAATTTATTCCATTTTGAAATAATTAAAGAATTTAATTTTGCAAATAAAATTTTGCTGGAAATATTTTATTTGAGTCCAAAATGATCTAAAATATTTTCCGTAATTTTTCCGAATTTTTCTCGAGTCTTTTGCTATTTTTAATGAATTAAATGAATTATCGGGAATTATTTTAAATATTAAATCGCTGGAAATCCAACTCGGTCAAGTATCGTTTCATCCGATCGAAGTCGACTCGAGTCCGACCGAGCCGCTTGACTCGACCGAACCCACTCCTAACCCTAATCAATCCCAACCGCTGGATCAAGATCCAACGGCCGAGATCACCGCACGGCTCGAGCCAGAATCGGCCGGATCCGATCGCGCCCGGCGATCGTGGGCCGCTGATCGCGCTTAACGTGGACGGCCACGATTTCGCCGTTTTCGCCGAAGTCCGAGCCGGACTTCGCCGCTCGCCGCCAGAGCGAACTAGGTTTCCGCTTCAGGCACGGACGCCGAGGCTATTTAAAGCGTGAGACGCCCCCGAGGTTGCCCTCATCCTTGCGCACTGCTCTCGAGCCATCTCGCCGAGCCGCCACCGTTGAGCCGCAATCGCCGCCGGAGTTGTCTCTTCCTCCGCCGCGGTTTGCGCCGGCTTCGCTGCCGTCTGCCGTTTTCCGCCGAAGGAGCTCAGATCCGAGTCCTCGCGACGAGACGCACTGGCGAGGTTTATCTCGCCGAGCACGCCCCAAACGCCGCCGGGCTCGCTGCCGCCCTCGCTCTCCGGCCAAGCCGCCAGTGAAGCCATCGCCGTCATGCGAGCTCGGAGGACCGCCGGATCCAGATCGGACGGCTGAGGTGAGCTCACGTGTTCCCAAACCCGATTAGATTCGATCGCTGGGATCAAGATCCAACGGTTCACAATTGCCACGCGGTCAGCAAAGGCGAATATAGGATTAGATCTCGACCGCCCGATCTAGATCGAACGCCCACGAGCAACGAGTAGTTTCAACGCAGCACCCTGGATCTAATCCGCGCCGCTGATTTTCAAACCAACGGCCGAGATTGCGCCACGTGTCGGGAAGGTGGACCGCCGCGGTCAACGCCGCCCACGCGCTGGCAGTGCAGGACGCCGACGCCAAGGCCCGCGGTCGAGGGGCCGCATGTCGCTGGTCGACCTCGCCAGCGCCGACGCCACCCATGACGCCACAATGGGTCCCACTGCCGCCACCATGGGCCGAGCCCCGCCGACGCCGGGCCGATGACGCTACCCGAGAGGGCCCACATGTCGGCCGACATCGAGTCGTGGACCGAGTCCACAGAGACCCAAGCCGAGCGTGGACCAAGTCCATGGACCACCGACGCCAGCAGGCCAATCAGGAGCTGCCACGCGTGTCCATGCCGACGCAATAATTAATTTCCAAAAGAAAATGATTTATTAATTCGAAATATTGATTCAAATTTAGATTCAAACTTCAAACGCTTATAACTTTTATGCGTTTCAACTCCGATTTGAGCGATTCAAATTTCTAAATTTGTATAAAATTGAGATCTACCTAAATATGACTTTTATTTAATGTTTGGACTAAAGTTTTTCTCTGTAAAATTAGTTAATTGATTCTTTAAACTTTAAATAATCATAACTTTTATGCTTTAACTCCAAATTTGATTTATTCCAGTTTCTAAAAATCCAGAAAATTATGTTCTCTCTGTTTATGGATTTTATTTGGAGTTTTGGGATCTTTTGCATAGTGTTCATTTGTGTATTTGCTATTTGCACGCTTTTACGAGTAGACGTTGAAGTGCCTGAGGGATTCAAGGAGAAGTATTGACTCAGATCCAACTCAAGACCAAGAGCAAGTGCTTTTGAAGGCAAGTTGTGCTTTGACCATATTGATCCCATTTCGAAATCTATTTTGATTTAAACTATTGCATGCTAGTTCAATTAGAAAGATACTTTGTTTAAACCTGGGGGTTAGATAAATACCAATTTGCTATATGACACCTTGATTACTTAAGTATGTGCCATGATCCCTTGTCACCCTAGTTGTGGTTTACTAGTTGGACATTATTAAATTGCCAACATGGGTTTAGATCGTTGTAGTATACTGCTTAGACTGCTTACGTGCTCATGACATGATTTTGGATAATCAAATGCTAATATGGACTTAATGATATATTGAACCTGTTTTGGAAAAGTATCATGTGATGTTGATGGCACGTGGTGCATGGTAATCAATCGGGTTTGATAAATGATTTCGACCGGCATGTGGCAAGAGTAATCAATGGGCCAGCTTGTGGCATTGGGAGTGTTGATTTGGTTTTTCGTAGTCTTGCCCTGGTCACTCTAAGGACTTAACCTTGCAAGCCTTTGAACTGGGTCATACTTGCAACCACATGGCTGGAATGGGACGGCCCTAGTTGACTAAGTCGCTAAGGACTCACTTGTGGAGCCTCAGGGTGTCGCTTGCACCGCTTGTGTGATTGTACTGGGAGCGATCGTGGCTATGGCCGCGTACCCATCTAATCGGTGTGTTGGTCCCATACTTCGCCTTGGCTAAGGGAAGGGATGGTGTAGAGCACGCATCGAGAGGACCACCTGTGTTGTTTGAGGCTTCCGAAAGGCTTTGTTATGATCGCCATTCGCATACTCTTGTATGGCGATTCACTACCGACGTAGTGAGTGGATTGTATCTTGTGGGTAAAGTGCATAACCTCCTGCAGAGTGTAGAATCTATTTGAATAGCCGAGTCCACTTGATCGACAATGCTCGGGAATTACAATAAGGGTTAGATTTTCCGAAATAACTTGGTTTTGAAAAGATGGGTTGGTTTAACAAGGAAGATGATGGAAATATGGTTTAGGATGGGGAAAATGTTATTTAAACTTCTTGAAAAGTTATTTATGCTTTACTTATTTCTACCGCTTTCGAATCTACTTATATTACTTGTCAAAAGTCAAGCATCGCAAATATACCCCGAGCTACTCCTTTGTACTAAGCCATGCATATAGTATATTAGCTTGCATTCTGCAGGCATGACTTGCCGAGTACCAAGTACTCACCCTTGCCTCAACACAATATCGCTTGAAGAGGAGATTACGCCACTTTGGAGGAGGAACTCCAAGAAGACCCGCCTACTTAGGGGATGCGAGCCCACTGGCTGCCTGTGGTATACCGGATGGCGCCACTAAGTTTATTTGATTTTCCGCTGCCGCTATTTCTCTTTTAATAAGTTTCGCTTGCAAGGCATATATTTGTAACTTGGCCATAAGGTCGAGTAACCCTTTGATTATTTAAATAAAGTACTTTGATAGTATCGTATGGTATGATTGTGATATATACCTATGTTAAGACTGGTGCACTAGCTGCTGCCTCTGGACTAGTGCCGAATACACATAGGGTCCGGATTTGCAAATTCGGGTCCCGACAGAGGTGGTATCGAGCCATACTTGACTGTGAGGCTCAACCCTAAGCTAGAATGGTCGAGTGAGGATAAAACCTATTTTCTAAAGCTAAAAATTTGTGAAGACAAGAAATGACATCTCGACTTATCCCCTTCTCTCTTTCTCGCCTCTTGCTGAAATTTTCCCTTACCTTGTCACAATTTGAAAATTTCGAAGTTCTTACGTAAAGCACGCTGTGACAGATGGAGGAAGAGTTCAACTACGCTGATCCGGGAAGTGGTCACGCCGCTGAACTTTGGCATATGCTACATGCACTCTGAGATTTTGAGAAGCCCCAATACCAAGTGGAAGTGATCGTGCAAGGTGATTGATCAAGGCTTGTGACGTAAAGATTGAGGTACCGCCAGAAGAGGGGCCAGTGCAATCGCTCGATACACCGCACCGCTAGAAGGTCTACAATGCAGATGGGTATCCAAGAAGTATCACGACGAGCAATGCGGCACATTACCCGTGGTTCACGCCAGAGAGTTGGAGAGTACGGTGTTCGCTACTATCCGCAAGAGCGATAACCTTCTTGACCAAGACGATTCAGATGAGAATGCCACGGTTACATACAGCTTGGCACGATTCGTCGTCGCCCAGAAGATGTACTAGATAATACAAGCAAGGAGCTACGTAAGGCCCGCAAGGAGATCACGACAGAGAAGAACAGATGGCGGGAAGCTCAAGAGTATGTGGCACATCTTCTCGCGAAGGATTGACGAGTTGGAAATGACTTTGTACGGACTGCACTCAGAGCCAAGATTGAGCTACACGAGCCAGATCCAGAGGAGTCGATCTCGATGAGGACATCGCTTCTTCGACTACCACAGATGACATAGTCGCTGGACATGGCGATCGCTTTCGCGCTTATGCCGCAAAGACCCGCACTCCAGCCGTGGAGGTTTTCTCGATGAGTGAGCTTAGGTTCTATAGTGAGACTCCTTCGCCGAGTCACGCCATAAAATAAAGAGTCACCCTTTAGGCGTTAGGACTCCAGAGTTAGTTCGATTTGGATTTGCTTTGTTTGTCGAGTGTGCAGATGTGTTGCAAGGCCCTTAGGCATTGTAAGCACCATACCAAGTTATTAATAATAAAGATGGACCTTAAAGTTACCCCTTCGCTCGCATAAGTTCCATATTACTTGTCTATTCTTGTTTCCTCTCATCTCTAAACCTAGAGCAAATCGACAGATGGTGAACACCCGTGGGAACTTTGGAAGCAATGGGAGTGGATCTCGCCCAAATGTAAAACCCCAATGATGGAGCACCAAAGCACCGCCATCGATGTGCAGAATTTTGGAGCATTTCTTGTCGCTCAGACCCGCTTGATGCATGCTATGATGCAACAAATGCAGCACGCCATCGCCAGGCCATCGCTAATCAAGTTAATCGGTGATCACGCCGTAATACAAGGTCGCCGTGAGTTCATGAGGACTCACCCACCCACTTTCTTCGAAATGCCAATCCATTGGAGGCCGATGATTGGTTAAGATCAATTGAGAGGAAGCTACACATAGCTCAATGCATAGGAAATGAGAAGGTACTTTACGCTTCTCATCGCTTGGAAGGAACAATTACGAATGGTGGGAGAACTTCGTACACGCAGAGAACCCTCAAGATATCACTTGGGAAGAGTTCACAATGCATTCCGACAAGATCACGCATCGAAGGAATCATGGACCTTAAGAAGGAGGAGTTCAGAGCACTCAAGCAAGGTAATCACCAAAGGGTCGACTACCCGAACAAGTTCACACAGCCTAGCACGCTACGCACTGAGGATGTAGCGATGCATAAATCCGCATACCTCGCTTTATGAA
Organism: Rhipidocladum racemiflorum; assembly: GCA_036346355.1. NCBI lineage: Eukaryota > Viridiplantae > Streptophyta > Magnoliopsida > Poales > Poaceae > Rhipidocladum > Rhipidocladum racemiflorum. The sequence goes on along the minus strand of CM070579.1, from coordinate 87,941,680 downwards.
GGGACTTAACTCAGATTGCAAGTAGGGTTGATCACCCACACCTTTCCAGATTTCCAAGAGTTGGTGAATAAGGCACTTATTCTTGAGGACAAGCGCAAGGAACTGGATGAGAACAGAAGCGCAGGATGCAACAAAGAAGGATCACGCCAGGAACGCACAATAGCGCTTGAGAGTTGCACCAAATCAATTCTTCGATTCCAACCACGTAATGCAACGAGGACACCATCCTCAAAGACCAAGACCTGCCAATCGTAACTACCAAACCCCACTTCGCTAGAAACGCTACCCCAGTGCAATGCAAAGAAGGAACAAGTTGAGACGTCACATAACCGCAACGAGCCAGACACTTTGCCAACAGCTGTTCGAAGAAGACAGCAGAGCGACTCCCCGCCGCTTCAATCTAGGAACCACCCCGCCTAGGACGCCAAAGACTGTGAGCCACACCCTGCATCGTGGTGAGAGGCCGAGTCAACCATGTCACCGCAGATGCACCGCAGAATGCTACTGACGTCAGACGGGTAAGTTACTTGTTAACTCAAGCACTGCAACAGCTTTGTTTGACTCGAGCTTCAGATTCGCTTGTTTCGCAAGGCTTTGCTACTAGAAATGACTTGAGAATTGCAAGACTTAAGTGCACGCTTTTAGTTCAAACCCTGGTTCAACTCCGAACGGAAGTAGGATGTTCCGGTGAGAATACTAATAGATGGAATAGAGTTCCTAGCAAACCTTATAATTTTGGAGACCTGCACCTTAGATGTTATATTGGGAATGGATTGGTTATCCAAGCACAAGGCCGTATTGATTGCGGACGAAGGACTATCTCGCTTGAGAGCCCGTGTGGGAAGAAAGTGGAATTTCAAGCCACCGCAGCTAGAGATGGACAGCTGATGGTTAACAGCATCAAGGCAATCAAGATAGAGGATGTCCCAGAGTGAATGAGTACCCAGACGTTTTTCCCGAGGATCTACCTCGTATGCCGCAGACAGGACATAGAGTTTGTGATAGAGCTTGTACCTGCACAAGACCGATAGCAAAGAGACCCTATCGGATGTCTACCGAGGAGTTGGTAGAAATGAAGAAACAAATAGAAGAGTTAATGGAGAAAGGATTTATCGCACTGAGTTCGCCACCGTGGGGAGCACCGCTTTGTTTGTCAAGAAGAAGGACGGAGTTTCAGGATGTGCATTGACTACCGTGCACTCAATGAAGTCACCGTGAAGAATAAGTATCCGCTACCCAGGATTGATGATTTGTTTGATCGCTTGAGAGGAGCCGGAGTTTTCTCCAAGATTGATCTCGAGATCGGATACCATCGCTGAAGATCCGATCGTAAGATATTCAAGATCGCATTCTCGCCAAGATATGGACATTACGAAGTTTACGCTATGTCCTTTGGGTCGATTTAATGCGCCGGCTTATTTCATGAATATGATGAATAAGGTGTTCATGGAATATTTGGACAAGTTTGTCGTCGTGTTCATAGACGATATCCTAATCTACTCCAAGACAGAGGATGAACATGCCGAACACTTAAGGCGAAGTTTTGGAAAAGCCGAGGGAACAAAGAACTTTTCGCCAAGTTCAAGAAGTGTGATTTTTGGAAGGACAAGGTGGAGTTTCTTGGACATGTGATGACCGCAGTATGAGTCGCCAGAGATCCAAGCAAAGTGGAAGTCGTGTTACATTGGGAATACCAAGACTGTGACTCAGATTCGAGTTTCCTTGAATGGCAGGATATTACCGCTGCTTCATCGAAGGCTTTTCGACAATTGCGAAACCTCTACGCAATTGTCAAGAAGGAAAAGAAGTTTGCATGGACGCCGTAATGTGAGGAAGGATTTCAGGAGTCAAGAAGCGATTGACATCAAGACCGGTGTTAGTTCTACCGATGTTGCTCAAAGCTTCGATATTTATTGTGACGCATCGCGCCAAGGACTTGGATGTGTGCCGATGCAGAATGGAAAGGTCGCCGCTATGCATCAAGGCGCTTGAGGCCGCATGAGGAAAATTATCCGACACATGACCTAGAGTTAGCCGCCGTAGTGCATGCCTTGAAGATATGGCGCCACTATCTCGATTGGAAACAGATGTGAGGTATATACGGATCATAAGAGCCTTAAGTACATATTCACCCAATGATCTGAATATGAGGCAAAGGAGATGGCTAGAGTTAATCAAGGACTATAATGTTGGAATCCATTACCATCCCTGAAGGCCAACGTAGTAGCCGATGCTCGAGTCGGAAGAGCCATACCGTGAGTACGCTGCTAGCCACAAGTCGATGAGTTATGTGAGGATTTCCGTAAAATGAAGATTGAGGTTGTACCTAGCTGATTCTTGGCCGCCTTGGAAGTAAAGCCTACTTTAGAGGACCAGATCCGAGAAGGACAGTAGGATGATGACAAGATCCGTGAGGATTAAGTCCAAAATGGAGGAAGGCAAGGCAAAGGATTTCAAGCTAGACGAGCAAGGCACGTTATGGATGAAGGATCGCATTTGTGTGCCTAACAAAAAGGAGTTAAAGCAATCGATTCTCGAAGAAGCCCATGACTTAAGTACTCGATTCATCCTCGAAGCGCCAAGATGTATCAGATCTCAAGGAGAGATTCTCGTGGCCGAGTATGAAACGTGAAGTTGCCGAGCATGTTGCATTGTGCGACGATGCCGTAGAGTCAAGGCAATGCATCGAGACCGCAGGATTGCTACACCAATGAAAATACCTGAGTGGAAGTGGGAGGAAATCGGAATGGATTTCATTACCGGCTTGTCAAGACTCAAGGAGGTTATGACTCCATATGGGTTATAGTGGATCGCTTGACTAAAGTAGCCCATTTTATCCCCGTGAAGACCACTTACTCTGAGATAAGTTAGCAGAGTTGTACATGATCAGATTGTTTGTTTGCACGGAGTGCCAAAGAGGATTGTATCGGACAGAGGTACCCAATTTACCTCAAGGTTCTGGAATAAGTTGCATGAAGCCATGGGAACCCGCTTAAACTTCAAGATGTGCCTTATCATCCACAGACGGATGGACAGATCGAAAGAGTCAACCAGATTCGAGGATATGTTGAGAGCTTGTGCATTGGCTTATGCTACCTCTTGGGATAAGAGTTTGCCGTGATGCCGAGTTTAGTTACAACAATAGTTATCAAAGCTAGTTTACGATGTCACCTTTGAGGCATCAGATGGTCGACTCATGCTCGGACGCCATTGAATTGGAATGAGACCGCGAGCGCCGTGTCTTTGGGCCTGATATTCTTCAAGAGGTCAAGAGCAGACGCCATAATTAGGGAAAGGTTGAAGATAGCCCAATCTCGATGTAAGAGTTATGCCGACAATCGTCGCCGAGATTTGAGTTTTGAACCGTAAGACTTTGTATACCTCAGAGTTACGCCTCGTGGGAGTTAAGAGGTTCCATGCCAAAGGGAAACTCGCACTCAAGCTATGTTGGACCATTTAAGATTTTGAGTCGCCGAGGCGAAGTTGCTTATCACCGAGTTGCCACAATAAGTAGCAGGAGTACATGATGTATTCCATGTGTCCTGGCTTAAAGAAGTGCCTCCGAGTTCCCGAGGAACGGACACCGCTAGAGTCAATTGAGTTGCAAGAGGACTTGACTTATAAGGAACATCCCGTGAGGATTCTAGACACAATGGATCGAGAAACTAGAAACAAGTCAACCCGCTTCAGTAGAGTTCAAGGAGCAACCATGAAGAAAGCGGGCGACTTGGGAGCGAAGAGGATTTGAAGAAAGAATTTCCAAACCTATTCCTTTAGTAAGCCCGAATCTCGTGGACTAGATTCTATTAAGGGGGAGGTTTGTAACACCCCAAAATTTTGCTTTTCTTAAATTCATGTGTGATTTGGCACTTTGGTGAATTTTTGGAATTTTCTCGAATTTATTTGGATTTATTTGGAATTTATTTGAATTTATTCCATTTTGAAATAATTAAAGAATTTAATTTTGCAAATAAAATTTTGCTGGAAATATTTTATTTGAGTCCAAAATGATCTAAAATATTTTCCAGAATTTTTCTCGAATTTTTCTCAGTCTTTTGCTATTTTTAATGAATTAAATGAATTATCGGGAATTATTTTAAATATTAAATCGCTGGAAATCCAACTCGGTCAAGTATCGTTTCATCCGATCGAAGTCGGACTCGAGTCCGACCTTGAGCCGCTTGACTCGACCGAACCCACTCCTAACCCTAATCAATCCCAACCGCTGGATCAAGATCCAACGGCCGAGATCACCGCACGGCTCGAGCCAGTATCGCCGGATCCGATCGCGCTTCGCGATCGCGGGTCGCTGATCGCGCCACGTGGACGGCCACGATTTCGCTGTTTTCGCCGAGTCCGAAGCCGACTTCGCCGCCGCCACGCCAGAGCGAACTAGGTTTCCGCTCAGGCACGGACGCCGAGGCTATTTAAAGCGTGAGACGCCCCCGAGGTTGCCCTCATCCTTGCGCACCTGCCTCTCGAGCCATCTCGCCGAGCCGCCACCGTTGAGCCGCAATCGCCGCCGAGTTGTCTCTTCCTCCGCCGCGGTTTGCGCCGGCTTCGCTGCCGTCCGCCGCCTTCCGCCGAAGGAGCCAGATCCGAGTCCCCGCTGACGAGACGCACTGGCGGGAGGCTTTATCTCGCCGAGCACGCCCCAAACGCCGCCGGCTCGTTGCCGCCCCTGCTTCCGGCCAAGCCGGCTGCGGAAGCCATCGCCGTCCGCGAGCTCGGAGGACCGCCGGATCCAGATCGGACGGCTGAGGTGAGCTCACGTGTTCCCAAACCCGATTAGATTCGATCGCTGGATCAAGATCCAACGGTTCACAATTGCCACGCGGTCGTAGCAAAGGCGAATATAGGATTAGATCTCGACCGCCCGATCTAGATCGAACGCCCACGAGCAACGAGTAGTTTCAACGTGTTAACCCCGGATCTAATCCGCGCCGCTGATTTTCAAACCAACGGCCGAGATTGGCGCCACGTGTCGGGAAGGTGGACCGCCGCGTCAACGCCGCCCACGCTGGCAGGCAGACGCCGACGCCGCTACGGCCCGCGGTCGAGGGGCCGCATGTCGCTGGTCGACCCGCCAGCGCCGACGCCACCCATGACGCCACAATGGGTCCCACCTGCCGCCACCATGGGCCGAGCCTCGCCGACGCCGGGCCGATGACGCTACCCGAGAGGGCCCACATGTCGACCGACGTGAGTCGTGGACCGAGTCCACGTGAGACCCAAGCCGAGCGTGGACCAAGTCCATGGATCGGCCGACGCCAGAGGCCAATCGAGAGCTGCCACGTGTCCATGCCGACGCAATAATTAATTTCCAAAAGAAAATGATTTATTAATTCGAATAATGATTTCAAATTTAGATTCAAACTTCAAACGCTTATAACTTTTATGCTTCAACTCCGATTTGAGCGATTCAAATTTCTAAATTTGTATAAAATTGAGATCTACCTAAATATGAATTTTATTTAATTTTTGGACTAAAGTTTTTATCTGTAAAATTATTTAATTGATTATTTAAACTTTAAATAATCATAACTTTTGAGTTTTAACTACAAATTTGACGATTACAGTTTATAAAAATCAAGAAAATTAGGTTCTCTCTGTTTATGGATTTTATTTGGAGTTTTGGGATCTTTTGCATAGTGTTCATTTGTGTATTTGCTATTTGCACGCTTTTACGAGTAGACGTTGAAGTGCCTGAGGGATTCAAGGAGAAGTATTGACTCAGATCCAACTCAAGACCAAGAGCAAGTGCTTTTGAAGGCAAGTTGTGCTTTGACCATATTGATCCCATTTCAAATCTATTTTGATTTAAACTATTGCATGCTAGTTCAATTAGAAAGATACTTTGTTTAAACCTGGGGTTAGATAAATACCAATTTGCTATATGACACCTTGATTACTTAAGTATGTGCCATGATCCCTTGTCACCCTAGTTGTGGTTTACTAGTTGGACATTATTAAATTGCCAACATGGGTTTAGATCGTTGTAGTATAACGCTTAGACTCATACGTGCTCATGACATGATTTTGGATAATCAAATGCTAATATGGACTTAATGATATATTGAACCTGTTTTGGAAAAGTATCATGTGATGTTGATGGCACGTGGTGCATGGTAATCAATCGGGTTTGATAAATGTATTTCGACCGGCATGTGGCAAGAGTAATCAAAGGGCCAGCTTGTGGCATTGGGAGTGTTGATTTGGTTTTTCTGTAGTCTTGCCCTGGTCACTCTAAGGACTTAACCTTGCAAGCCTTTGAACTCGGGTCATACTTGCAACCACATGGTCGAATGGGACGGCCCTAGTTGACTAAGTCGCTAAGGACTCACTTGTGGAGCCTCAGTGGTGTCGCTTGCACCGCTTGTGTGATTGTACCTGGGAGCGATCGTGGCTATGGCCAGGTACTCCATCTAACGGTGTGTTGGTCCCATACTTCGCCTTGGCTAAGGGAAGGGATGGTGTAGAGCACGTACCGGAGAGGACCACCTGTGTTGTTTGAGGCTTCCGAAAGGCTTTGTTATGATCGCTCATTCGCATACTCTTGTATGGCGATTCACTACCGACGTAGTGAGTGGATTGTATCTTGTGGGTAAAGTGCATAACCTCTGCAGAGTGTAGAATCTATTTGAATAGCCGAGTCCACTGTGATCGACAATGCTCTGAATTACAAATAAGGGTTAGATTTTCCGAAATAACTTGGTTTTGAAAAGATGGGTTGGTTTAACAAGGAAGATGATGGAAATATGGTTTAGGATGGGGAAAATGTTATTTAAACTTCTTGAAAAGTTATTTATGCTTTACTTATTTCTACTGCTTTCGAATCTACTTATATTACTTGTCAAAAGTCACATCGCAAATATACCCCGAGCTACTCCTTTGTACTAAGCCATGCATATAGTATATTAGCTTGCATTCTCAGGCATGACTTGTCGAGTACCAAGTACTCACCCTTGCCTCAACACAATATCGCTTGAAGAGGAGATTACGCCACTTTGGAGGAGGAACTCCAAGAAGACCCGCTCACTTAGGGATGCGAGCCTACTGGCTGCCTCGTGGTATAATGGATGGCGCCACTAAGTTTATTTGATTTTCCGCCGCTGCTATTTCTCTTTAATAAGTTTCGCTTTGCAAGGCATATATTTGTAACTTGGCCATAAGGTCGAGTAACCCTTTGATTATTTAAATAAAGTACTTTGATAGTATCGTATGGTATGATTGTGATATATACCTATGTTAAGACTGCGGTGCACTAGCGCTGCTCCTCGACTAGTGCTGAATACACAGAGGGTCCGATTTGCAAATTCGGGTCCCGACACGAGCTCCTCAACCCGAGTCTCCGGATCAAACCCGAGTGTCCGGATCGTCCTGAGTCTCCTGGTCCATTACCGGAGTCTCCGGATGGGAATGGCTCAGTGTGACGCTCCTCCTCATCCAAGCAAGCCCAAGATGGTTCACATGTCACTCAAGATGATGATGGCCCTATTCAAGCCTTGGACTCAACCGCACTTCATCCGAGAGTTCATCAAAGCATTCAAAGGGATCATCCAATCGACAACATACTTGGAGATATCAACAAGGGAGTATCCACTGATCTCGAGTTGCAAATTTTTGTGAATTTTACTCGCTTGTTTCCTCTCTTGAACCTCTTAAAGTAGATGAAGCGCTTGAAGACCCAGATTGGGTGATGGCTATGCAAGAGGAACTAAACAACTTCCAAAAGAATCAAGTCTGGGAGCTTGTCAAAAGACCCAAGCAAAACGCCATCGGCACTAAGTGGGTCTTCCGAAACAAGCAAGATGAAAACGGATCGTGACAAGGAACAAAGCTCGCTTAGTTGCTCAAGGGTACACACAAATCGAAGGTTTGGATTTCGATGAAACATATGCTCCAAAGAGGCTAGGCTTGAATCTATTAGAATATTACTTGCCTTTGCTACTCACCATGATTTCAAGTCAATCAAATGGACGTGAAGAGCGCCTTCTTAAATGGACCACTTTCCGAGATGGTCTACGTTGAGCAACCACCCGGATTTGAAGATCCAAGACATCCTGACCACGCCTACTACCTTCACAAGGCACTATATGGACTTAAGCAAGCTCCAAGGGCATGGTTCGAATGTCTACGAGACTTTCTTCTCGAACAAGGTTTTGTAGCTCGGAAAGGCCGACCCTACTCTCTTTACTAAGCACATTAATGATGATTTGTTTGTGTGCCAAATATATGTCGATGACATTATATTTGGATCTACTAATGAACATTTGTGTAAAGAGTTTAGCAAGATAATGACCAAAAGATTTGAGATGTCCATGATGGGAGAGTTGAAGTTCTTCCTCGGATTTCAAGTCAAACAACTCAAGGAAGGAACTTTCATTTGTCAAACCAAGTACATCAAGGACATGCTCAAGAAGTTCTAATGGAGGACGCTAAGCCTATAAGGACGCCTATGCAGGCCAACGGCATCTAGACCTCGACAAAGAAGGTAAACCGGTCATCCAAAAGGTATATCGCTCGATGATCGGTTCTCTCCTTGATCTTTGTGCAGCTAGGCCCGATATCATGCTTAGCGCTTGTATGTGTGCACGTTTTCAAGCCGCTCCACAAGAGGGCCACATGGGGGCCGTTAAGAGAATCTTGAGATACTTAGTGCACACTCCTCATTTCGACTTTGGTATCCGAAAGGATCCTCCTTTGAACTCATTGGCTATTCCGATGCGGATTATGCCGTTGCAAAGTGGATAGGAAAAGTACCTCGGGAACCTCACAATTCTTGGGTAGGTCCCTTAGTCTCGTGGTCTTCCAAGAAACAAAATTCCGTGGGCCCTATCCACCGCCGGCCGAATATATAGCCGCCGGAGTCAAGCAGCCCAACTACTTTGGATGAGACAAACCTTGAGTGATTATGGCCTATCCTACAAAAGCTGCTCCACTCTTGTGTGACAATGAGAGTGCCATAAAAATTGCCAACAATCTCGCCCAACACTCCCGAACAAAACACATTGACATTCGCCATCATTTCCTAAGAGACCACGCGACCAAAGGCGAAATTGATATCCAACATGTGAGTACAAATGATCAATTAGCCGATATCTTTACCAAGCCCCTTGACGAGAAAAGGTTCTGTGAATTGAGAAGTGGTCTAAATATTCTAGATTCTCGTAACGTGGCTTGATAAGTACTCATATATTGTTTGGTGAATGAAAAATGAATTTTAAAACTTTATTCATCTTTTTCTTTGAAATTATCCAATGTTGTTGGCTCTTGATCCTCTGATCTTGTCATTTGATATGTGACCATAGTTTGTTCGCTTTATTGTTCGCTGGTCATGTATCAAGTTGACATCTTAGGAATCTTTCTCCCTCTCGCTCCGCCGAATTCCTTGAGCTATCCTTCTTCGTGTCTAATTCCTAACCAAGCTGGGCAACCCGGACTGTCCGGTATTTAATCCGGAGTCTCCGGATAATTCGGAGTCTCCGGACTATTTGTCCGGACTATCCGGGTTGGGCCGGAGTCTCCGGTCTGAAAACCCGGAGTCTCCGGGTTGGGGCGGACGGTTTAAGTTAACCCCAATCCCGCGCGGTTTGTTTTCATTCCTTTTGCACCGGGCGCCTCTCCCTCTCCCGTGCTCCTCTCTCTCTCCTAGGGCTTTGGACTCCTCCTCATCTTTGGTTTGGAGATCGTGGTAAGGTTCTTCTTGCCCTAATCTCAATTCTTCCGGGTTTGGATCGTTTTCTTGCGGATTCTTAGGGTCTCCCTCGTGCTTCATCTCTTCTAGGGTGTGGCTCGTCTCGTGGAGGCTCTCAAGATCGAAGAGTCGATCTCTCTTTAAGCCCGTTTCTTCCTGCTTCAATCTCGTTGAGGTGAGTTCCAATCCGTGCCCTAATTTTGAGAAATCTTGTTCTAGATTGTGCCCTAGACCTCATTCCTTTATTCTTGTGACAATCTAGATTCAATTTGTTGGTTTGTGCGGGTTGGGTTGTCCCTTCCTTGGCCGCCCGTGCTCTCCTTCCGCACATCCGAGTGTCCGACTGGGTCCGAGTCTCCGGTCAATCCGAGTGTCCGAACATTCTCGTCCGAGTCTCCGGATGCAATCCGAGTATCCGGACCTTGTCCGACTCTCCGTTGGGTGCCTCGGCCGATTCAGCCATTGCTTCACGTCGCCTCTCGGCTAATTCCTATCGTTCGCTTTGTCTGATCAGATGGACCCTTCCCAGGGAACTTCCAGAGGCAACGATCCTCCTCAGCAGGCAGCTAGTGGCAGCGATCTCCCACAGCAGGCAGCTAGTGGCAGTGCTCCCGCTCAGGGCGTGTCTCCCACCAATTCGCCTCCGCAGCCTCCGCAGAAAGGCGTAGAATTGGAGTGGTCAAAAGACTCGCTTCTGCACTCGAGGCCGCCTAGCTCTGTGGTCAAGACTGCCCTGTCTCCTCCTCCTCAAAGAAGCTCTCGATCCAGATGAGCATCCAGCAGATACTCATGCCAGGCTTCGTGATCAGAAGAGAAGCCAGATTCGTGCTTCTGGGCACTTCATTGGTCCTCTGATCAAGGCCAAGCCTGTGTGGAACTATCCAATGTCCGTGAACCCAATGAGAATAATCGATTACCGGACATGATCTGGAAAAGGGAAAGCCATTGTCGAGCACAGGAAGAAAGATCCTCTAGAACTCCATCAGGATGAGTATGTGGACCGCCGGTTTTGGAACCGGTTTCAGTCTGATTTCTATGAGACGGTCCTATACCCACTTGAGCACCCAGTGGTTCGCATGAAGACCATTGACTGGGAATACATGGCTGCTGCAGGCAATCCAGTCTTCACAGAGATCATTCAGATTTGCGAGCTGCATCAGATGAAGAACATCATGGCATACAAGTATGACTGGAACAATGAGGTTATCATGCAGTTCTATGCCACCTTGTACTTTGACAAGAATGATGAGGCCATATGGTGGATGACTGATAAGATTTGGTATGTGGCTAGCAAGAAGAGGTTTGCCAGAGTCCTCAATCTCAGATATAATGACAGTCCAAAGCTTCATGCAAAGAAAGTGATGACTCCTGAGCAGATTGAGGCTTTGTATGACACTTCAAGGAGTTTCATAGTGGGTACCATCAAGGGATTGAAGGTTGTTCCCGCTGTACTCAACAGGATGTTGAGAGTCACTCTTTCGCCCAAGGAGGGAGATGCTTCTACCATCAGTTCCTATGGGAGGAACTTGTTGTTTCATCTCGTCGAGCGAACCCACCCGTTTGATGTTGTCGATTTCATGTGGGAGTCGATGAGACAGAATGCTCAGAGCAACATGGCCAGTTGCAGCTATGCACCCTTCGTGATGACTTTGATCTCTTCAGTGAGTGGGCTAAAGTTTGTCAGAGATGAGGAGCATCTTGCTTATAAGGTCCGTCCTCAGTCTACTCCAGCCCCTCCAGCTGCTCCTGGTCCTGCTGCTAGGCTTCGCCGAGGTCGCGCTTCGGCCTCCACCTCTGCTCCTGCTCCAGCTGTGCCTCCAGTCACTCCTTCTGAGCAGTCCGAGGTCCCGAGCAGCACTCTTCAGAGGATGCTCAAGCATGTCTTTCTTCTTTGCCGCGACATCTCCACCAGGCAGAAGGTGATGAGTCGGCAGATCAAGAAGAATGGTCAAGACATTCGCAGCATCCGCCGCCACAATGGCGAAGTAGTCAGTCCCAGCGACTCTTCCGGGTCTTCCGAGGAGAGTAGTGATGCCACCTCAAAGAGACGCCTTTCAAGATCACCTCCTCCACTCCGCCGCCGCCGAGATGACCCGGCAATGAAGTACTCCGCGTCCGACGACGAAGGCGACGACGAGTGATCCTTAGTGTTCCTTCCTCTTTTTGGTGTCTTGTTGCCAAAGGGGGAGTGATATCTTTAGTCGCGTTGTTTTTAGTCGCTCGCGTTGTTTTTAGTCGCTTTTGGGCGCTGCGCTTTTGGGTTTCCTTGTGTTGCTTCATTTAGTGTCGTGAACTCTGTTATTCCATTTATTTTGTCTCTAACGCTTATTTAATGCATGGTTTACTTTCAGTTATTTGTGATGAGATGCTTGTGCATTTGAGGGGGACCTCTCGGTTATTTCTCGTTAAATATGTGCATTTGATTCCACTCAATTCTTCTAATGCACACATTTAGGGGGAGCTTCTCTTTTTATTTGATTTGCTAAAGTCGTTTTCATATCGTTTATTTGCTGTTAATTGTGTTGTCATCAATACACCAAAAAGGGGGAGATTGAAAGTGCATCTAGGCCCCTCAATTTATTTTGGTGATTAATGATGACACAATTAAAGAGACCTAATGTATTATCCAAGAATACTGCAGATATCGAGATCATATCGAGCTTGGAATGACATTGACGCCTACGAATAATTAAAATCAAAAGGACGGCATCAAGAACATAATTGTAATCTTGTATTTATTTGTGTCTTAAGGATAGCCGTACTATTAAGAGGGTATGACGAGAAATCGACTTTAGGATGTGCAAGTGCTCAACAATCAATTTCTGCATCTCAAATTAGCACTCAAAAACTTGCATTTTCCAAAACTAATTCCAACCGAGCCACTAACTCGGAGTATCCGGACATACACCGGAGTATCCGGATTTAGTCCGAGTCTCCGAACATGTTATCCGAGTCTCCTGTTAACCCTCTCGCCATTTTGTGAATTCGGAGAGTCCGGAGTATCCGGACATGTGGTCCGAGAGTCCGACAACCCGAGTCTCCGAGTCAATTGTCCGAGTCTCCGGTCTGCTCAAAAGGGATAACGGCTAGTTTTCAAAAACGTATTTAAAGCCACCCCTTCTTCCCAAACGGTAAGAATCTCTATTGAGCTCATTCATAGCAAAGATTCAAGCCATTCCTAACATTTTCTAAGCATTCAATAGAGCCCCATCTTCCTCCCACCATTTAATTTGGTTGTTGATCCTTTTGGTGAGGAGAGGAAGAAGCAAAGTGCTAAGTGCATTCATTTCATGTTGTTGAGCACTAGTTCATCCTCCAAACGATTCTTCGTGGTGCTATTTCTCTTGGAGGTTGAAGGTCTCCTAGACGGCTAGGAGTCACCGGGAGCTACCAACTTGTGTGGTGAGCCCCGGTAGTTTATGAAGGCTAGTCTCGCCTCCGGAAGGAAAGAGACAAGAAGTGAAGCCGGCGAGTGCATTTGTGCAACACCGGGAGGAAAGTGGGTTGAAAAAGACCCCGGCTCAAGTGTGACCGAGCCACCTCAACGGAGACGTAGGATTCCCTTCAAGAATCCGAACTTCGGTGAAAAATCGCGTCTCTCGCTCTCTCCTTTACTTCCTAGTCTTGCTTACGTGGATTCGAATTTGTGTAGTTAGATCTAGCTCTTAGCCAAGCTTTAATTAAAGTCCTATCCAGCAATTGTTCTAGGTTGTTCTTGCTTGCTACTTCTAGTAGTTCCTTGTGCTTGCTAGAGTAGTTTTTATTTCGCTCCCGAGCCAGCTAACCCGGAGAGTCCGGACTCAATACCGGACACTCCGGACAAGCCGGAGTATCCGGACCAAAACCCGGAGACTCCGGGTTGACCAAATTTCTACTGCTTTATTCCTCAATGCAGAATTTTTAATCCGCCTATTCACCCCCCCTCTAGGCGACATCGTTGGTCCTTTCACTCCGGGATAAAAAGCTCGCTCTAATACCAATTGTTGGAACATGACACAAAAAACTCTAGGATATTTTTCTCGTGTATTACTTCTTAATTTCTTACTTTGCTTTCAAACTTAGAACTACCTCTGAATTTATATCCAAACTATAGCCTTAAGAAACGGAATATAATTCTACTTTTTTGTTATAATTGGACTCTTCATCCTAATCAACTCTAGTTAAAACTTCTAAGACTCCAACCCTACTCCGTTAACAAGATTAACTAACACCGGTGTTGCATGGACGGCGCCGCGGACTCCTCCATCAGCCGCCGATCGAGACCCTGCATGCGCTGCGACCTCGACGCCGACGCACGCGAGCCCGTACGTGCCCGTCCCATGCGCTAATGTGTTTTGGATCTGCGCACCATGGTCAAGATTGATCGGTATGCGCTAGCTTGATCCGGTGATCGCACACACGTACAGCCGCCAGAAGAACCATGGACACGAAGCGATCAGCTCCATCTTCCAGCCAGCAGCCGATTCTATCGCAACGTAATCAATTTGCAAATGATTAATAATGCTCTGATATCTGAATTAAAAGTAGTATCTGATACGCCGCATGTGCTGCGATAGCGTACGACTGCAAGGGAGTAGAAATAAAATGGACACTACATACGGGCTACCGCTACCGATCCGCAACCTGTACACATCTGAATCTTCCTTGCACTGTCATGACAATTGACACATGACTTCCAGTACAACCACGCCTTCGCAAGACTTACCTTCGCGTCATACTAACCATCACTTGAATTAGCGCGAGCTTACTAAGGAACACAAGCCTAGGGGTGGAGAAAAAGGTGCGAGCCGGCTCGGCTCTAATTTGCCTAGCATGCAATTTTCTCGTTATGCTTGATTAAATCAAAACCCAGCCCAGCAGGCAGCAACAAGCTGGTTCCAACAACAGCATTTAGACCCCATCACCCATAGCCTCAACACCAGAATTCAACCAACTGTGGAACCCCTTATCGCCTCGACTCCCCAGGCTTTACATGATATAGGATCGCACGGCATCGACTAGTACCGCGCTATTGTTATAGCCCACATGACAGATCTGGTAGACTGTCTATGGGTAATAGCATAGCAAGTTGGGGGCATCACAGATACTGATCACAACGACCTAACAACATACACGAGTTGTTTCTCACAACATTTCCACCGAGCTTTCAAAGCAAATACATAAGCACGACCACAAGGAAACCAGTTTGTGCTAAACAAGCTGAAAACAACACGAATTCCATCAGAGTATACTTTATTAACCGAAACTTTCAGTTGGAACTTAATGAGAAGCAGCGAGTCTCCCTCAGCCGCCTTGATCTGTGAACTTAATGAGATGACGACGAGGATGACGCCTGCGCAAAATAATAAGAACACATAAGTTCCCAACAAGGCACATAACTCTCTGATATTTTTTTCCTTTGCGCTTGAAAAGCACTACGTTGGTTTATTGATGGGCATTATCAAACAGGCATGCTGCTTGCACACAAAGGCCAGTGATGACATCTGCTCCGGCATTTCCGCATCCCACATGCCAAATCATTGTTTGTGTATCGCATGGCCTATAGATGTTACAGGATAGGGAGATTTGCAATAATCCGGCATTTCAGTAACTTGCAAGTTGCAACATTTCGTCCGATTTGGTTTTGGCATTCTCAAAAGCAAAACAACTGAGAAAAAAGGGAATAGATCCATGAGGGGGAAAACTTCCAGGTGTATGATTGGGGGGCCAACAGATTGTTGACAAGCGCAGGAATCACGAGGTAGAAGCTTTTCAATAGTTGGCAAAAGTAGTTCAAGCATAGGTCTTATTACACTATGTGAACACAGCATGGTATGATAGTAATACCTCGTGCTCATTTCCATGACCATGAGAGTGATCGTCATGCCCATCCCACGGATGACGCAATCCCTATAAACGTTAATTTTATCAAACAGGAATCAAAGTAAATCAAGAACAAGTGTAGAGTGGAAGTAACAAAATGGAAAGACAATGTTACCAAGAGAACAGCACCATCCTGCTTAGCCCTGTAGAAAACCCAAAACCTGCACACAGCGAAGTTTGGTTATGGTTGTAAAAATATGCCAAAATCATGCTGCCTAAAATAATTGGACCTGAATATATCGGTAACAACGGTCATACCTGGGTACACTTGAAATCAAAGAACAGAAATACAATCTAGCTTGAGAAACCAATCAACTTTGAAACTCTACTGTCTTAGTGCATCTATGCTCGTGTGGTCATGGTAAGGTACTCGGGCAGGATATGGACAAGAGGAAGTGAAAGACTTTCTCAAGAAGCACATAGAAAAAGGGTTTAAGGAGGCTGAAGAAGAAAGTGCACAGTGGAACTGGAGAGTTCACTATCATGCATATTTGTAGACTGTGCTTTATGAACTAACGGCATTCTGGTTTTCGATCCATACTTACTGTGGTCACCGTTGTTGGTTGGTGACGGGTTCAGTAGCATCACCGTGGTTTCAGTATGCATAATTTTTTTTCCCCTGACGTCTTGTTTAAGTTGTTTGACGAACATAACAAGACAACCAAGAAACACCAGCAAATACGGGTTTGTTGCAAGCTGATGCTCAGCATTAAATCTTAATACTGAAGACACAAGCCTGAATCTGGGAAAATCACCCACCACCCTGCTATGTGTTTATTGTCATCTATCCGTGTGGCTTTGATTAAGGTCTTAAGGCTGTACCATGATGATCACTTAGAATCACATTCCGGTTTGATATGGAAGTGAAACAGCACAGAGCTTCTTATCAATCTCTTGTATAACAGAGCACTGAGCGACAGCAATCAAAGCCGGCCACAATTAGAACCTGAAACGCAGCTATGCTTTGAGCGGCTTGCCATGCAGCTCCTCTTCAAATCGCCTAATAAAAGCCCAATACGGATTACAGGGAAGGAGGGCACGGAATGAAACGATCGGCGGAGATCAGTACACCAAACAGCAGAAATCTGTCGATCGCCTGGCCGAAAAAGGACCAGATCGGACAAACAAACTCTGGCTGGCAGTCAAGATCCCCATATCCGACTAACCTAGAAGAAGCCCCCGGCGAGGACGGATCCCATTTGAGCAAAGCAGGGAGACAAGGTGGCAGGCAGGCGTTGGAAGGGAAGGGACGAAAGCGACCACCGCCAGATTTGGTGGGGATGGAGAAGAGGGGAGGGCGTACCACATGACGGCGCAGAGGCCCTTGCCGGCGACCGTGTGCCAGCGCTTGTTGTGGGGGATGGTGTACCCCTTGTACGTCGTCCCGCCGCCGCCGCCGCCGCCCATCGCCGCCGTGTTCCCTTTCTCCTCGCGTCGGGTTGGGAGTCTGCGCCTTGTCCGTGGTGGCCGGCGGGTGCGTGGATATGGATCGATCTCTCACCGGCGTGGCGCAGGGTGTTGGGCCAAATAGGGTGTTGGGCCGAATGTTGAGGGTTAGCCCGTGTGTGCTGCTGGGTTGGAGGCCCATCGCAGTCAAGAAACTAATCGTCAAGGAATAACCAACGGCTCAAATGATTACCTCTTTGTTAGACAACCTCGCTATCGAATAGTCCGGGGTTGCCTAATAGATATAAACTGGAGAACAGAGAGAGAGAGGGCGAGAGACACAATATGAGGAGGAACGGGTCTGCTTTATTATTCTGTATGCTTGTGTACAATGGGATGACCCCCTGCCTCCTATATATAGCGGTTCTACTTAGAGATAAGGAAGAGTCCATATAGGATACGTCAATCGATTTCCTAACACTCCCCCTTGGACTCTTCACTGCGAGATGCATATGCCTCATTAAAACTCCATAAAAACCCAGTGGAAAAAATAATTGGAGAAAGAGTACATAGCACACGCTTGCTGTGTTGCACGGATTGCCTCATCAAAAACCTTATGTAAGAAAACTTCAATGAAAAACTTACTTAAGGAAAAGAGTACAATCCACCCAAACTTCAATGTTAATCTTCAAGATTCACGTTGGGTACTCAAACTTTATGTTCAAGATTTATGTAGGAGTATGTGGAAATTCTCCTCCTGAAATCTGCACTTCTCTAAGCCTCATCATCCCGATTCCTCTAACACATCTTCCAAAGGAAGATGCCGGGAGTGACTTAGTGAATAAATCTGCGATATTTTCACACGACTTAGTATGCAGTATTTTTATCTCGTTCATCTTATGCAATTCATGAGCATAAAAGAACTTGGGGTTGATATGCTTTGTGAGGTTACTTTTCACATATCCCATTTGCACTTGAGCAACACAAACTGCATTATCTTCATAGATAATGGTGGGGATTTGTTCCATGTTCAAACCACATGACTTCTGGATGTGGTGAACCATTCTTCGAAGCCATGCACATTCTCGAGAGGCTTCATACAAGGCAACTATTTCTGAGTGGTTTGTCGACGTCGAGACAAGAGTCTGCTTTGATGACTTCCACGAAATTGCTGTTCCACCGCAAAGGAAAACATACCCGGTTTGTGACTTTCCAGTATGCGGGTCCGATAGATACCCAGCATCGGCATAGCCCACCAAATTCAATTCATTATTCTTTTTATAGAACAAACCGAGATATTTGCTTCCTTGGAGGTAACGGAAGACGTCCTTAACCCCTTTCCAATGCATTTTGGTGGGTTCTCGCCTTTGTCAGTGCTAGCAAATTCACTGCCGAACGCAATGTCCGGCCTAGTGCTATTCAAGAAGGTACATGAGTGCTCCAATTGCACTCAAATATGGGAATTCCGCCCCGTGACTTCCTCCCCCTCTTCTCTAGGCCTGTATGGGTCTAGGTCTGCTTGGAGTGACCTTCCGACCATTGGGGTCTTTATGGGTATGCCTTCTCAAAACTAAATCTCTCCAACACTTTCTGCGTGTAGGATGATTGGTGTACCAAGATTCCGCCTTGGACATGTTCCGGTACCAAGCCTAAACAGTAACTTGGTTTTACCTGTGTCTTTCATTTCAAACTCAGATTTCAAGTATGTGCATGCTTCTTCAATTTCTTCATCCGTCCCAATGATGTTCAAGTCATCTACATAGACGGAGATTATACAAAATCCATTCTGGGATCGTTGTATAAACACACATGGACAATCTTCGCTGTTCGAGTAGCCTTTCTTACAAAGAAAGTCACTCAAGCGATTGTACCACATTCTTCCCGACTGTTTTAGCCCATACAGTGATTTCTCCAATTTCACACTGTATAGGTTTCTGTTTGCTCTATCTTGGTTCGGGATAGGGATACCTTCCGGTACTTTCATATAAATCTCCGAATCCAAGTTTCCATATAAATATGCTGTGACAACATCCATTAACTTCATTTTCAACTTCAAGTTGACTGCCATTGAGATCAAGTATCTAAAGGTAATTCCGCCCATGACCGAAGAATAGGTTTCTTCATAATCAACCCCAGGACGTTGAGTGAAACCTTGAGCGACAAGCCTTGCCTTGTACCTTACAACTTCATTGTTTTCGTTTCTCTTGCGAACAAAAACCCATTTGTGACCTACGGGGTTTATATGGGGAGGTGTGCTGCACACATGCCCAAACACCTCTCTTTTGTTCAGAGAGACTAACTCTGCGGTGATTGCCTTTTTCCAATCTTCCCAATCGAGCCTTTTCTTGCACTCTGCGAGAGATGCGGGCTCGGGATCATAATTAATGATCGTGGCAATCTTCTTTGCAAAGTATGCATCGACATTGGCTGTTGCTCTATTCATTGATTCTCCTGATATTACAAAATTTATGGCCATTTCATCATGGGGTGCTTCGTGCACTTCTACTTGCTCTTCATTGCTATTTCCCATTCCAGGAGCAAGTTCCTTTAGTTTTTCTCCGCCAATGTGTGCGCACACATTATTTCCGGCGGCTTCTTCCAATGGAAGGTTCAGATCAGGAATTGCCTTTTCCACAGGCTTCTTTCCAGTGCCAGGTCTCAACTGGCTCCCCTTCTTGCTTTGGGGCATTTTTGTGATTGGCTGTGGTAAGTCCTCTTGCCCAGTTTTCCCCAGATGTCTCCGGGTACTTTGGGTTTGAGAAGCCAGATTTCCTGTTCTTTTTCTTTGAGGCCTCTGAACAGGATGAGGGATACCTTCTGCTTTCTTTGGTATTTCCACCCTCTCTGGTGCATTTCTTGCTGGTACATGCGACTTAACCACGCTCTTCAGATCACAAAAATGATCAGGCAGTTCATTTGCTAAATTCTGCAAATCAATTATCTTCTGGACTTCTTGATTTGCTTCATTGGTACGAGGGTCATGCGCGGGGATCCCAGTGGAATGCCATACTATTTCCCGGCATTTTTCATCCAATGGTTGATTCTCTCCCCCTAATGACGGGAAACGGCCCTTGTCAAAGATACGATCGGCCAATAATTGGGTCATATGCAAGTCTCCAGTCATGGGTTCCAAATACCTGATTATGGATGCACTCTCATAACCAACGTATATCCCAGACTTGCGGAGAGGGCCCATTGCAGTCCGCTGTGGGGGTGGTATAGGTACATATACCATACAACCAAAATTTCTAAGATGGGAAATCTTCGGGATGACCCCTTGTACTAGTTGCATAGGTGAATGGATGTTGTAGGCCGATGGTCTATAATTGATGAGTCTTCTTTGCGTGCAAGGCGTGTCCCCAACAAGTGTTGGGCAAGTTACAACTCTGCAAGAGCTGTCCGGCAATGAACTTAATCCTCTTTATTAGTGCTTCACTAGCCCATTTTGGCGTATGGACGCGGTGCATGCAGTGCTCAACAGTTATTCCGTTCTTTGTGCAATAATCATCAAATGCATTGGAAGTAAATTCGCCGGCATTGTCCATTCGAATAGACTTCACGCGATGATCAGGAAAAGCATTCTTAATTCTGATGATCTGCGAGATCAGTTTTGCGAATGCATGATTCCTTGTTGACAGCAAACATGTATGCGACCATTTCGAGGAAGCATCAATGAGCACCATAAAGTATCGAAACGGTCCTGACAAGGGCTGAATCGGGCCGCAAATATCCCCCTGAATGCGTTCCAGGAATGCAGGGATTTCATGTTGCACTTTCATAATGGAGGGTCTAGTTATTAATTTCCCGGTGGCACATGCATGGCACACAAAATCTTCATGATTCGGAAAATTTTTAACATTGATGCCATGACCTTGTGAGTTATTAACTATATTTCTCATCAATCTAAGAACAGGATGACCTAATCTACAATGCCAGAAAGAAAATAATTCAGAGCTTCTAAAGACAGTCTTTAAAGAAGTATACACTGCGTGTGCATTGATTTTCGTGTAGTACAACCCTGATTCATATGAGGGACATTTTTCTAGTACCATCTTTCCATATTCCGCGTGCTTCACAATGCACAAGTGTTCTTTGCCATTTTCTTGATTGGTTTCTACGTGAAACCCATTGGCGCGGATATCCTTGAAACTTAAGAGAGTGCGAGTTGATTCAGGGTACAAGAGGGCTTCTTCAATTACCAAAGTTGTACCCATTGGCAATATAATTGTGGCTCTTCCTGAGCCTATTATATGCGTATCGCTTCCTGCGATAGTCGTAATCCTTCCAGCGTTCTTCGTGATCGTCTGGAAGTATTTCGACTCTCTTAAGATGGTATTTGTTGTGCCACTATCAACAATGCATATTTCCTCCATTGGGCGCTACACGATTTCTAGATGAAAAAAAATATAATTCTAATCAGACAGTGGCAAAGTAATTCAAACATTGCTTGTAAATAAAGAATACTGAAATAAAGAATAAATTACAATTCTATTCATGAGAAAAATGTATGCTCTTCGAGAGCTTACTATTCATTATGCAATCTGATGTCTATGTGAGATAATTCTGACAATTCAGGTCAGTTCTTCAAAAACTCACGTTTGACAATGCCAGACCTTTTCATATTCAGAAGGTTCTTCCATTAGATTACTTCGTGCAATCTAATAGGAAGTGGCTGTCAGATGCGTAATTAAATTCTCATGAATTTACAGTAAACTAAAAGAAAGCCATAATTGCAGGATTCATAAATACAAGATTCATAAATGCATGATTCATAAGTACGGAATTCATAAATACAAGATAAATGTAAAATTCATAAGTGCGATATTCATAAATGCAGAATTCATAAATATTCAGAAATACAACTACGTGCATGTAGGTGATCGGCTTCGTGCAAACGATCAGATTCATATGCACGATCGGCTTCGTGCGATCGGTTTTAACGCGGCTTCATGCGCGTGATGCATTCAGTTCCATGCGCGTCGGCCTTCCTGGCGCGACGGTGGCCGCTTCGTGCGGCGTGCTTGAATTTCTAATGAATTATATTCAAGTAATAAATACAATGCATGGAACAGAATAATTGCACAATTCATGAATTCAGAGTAAACAATAATTGCATAATTCACAAATTCATAAATACGGAAAATAAATTCCCAGAAATTTCCGATATTCTAAACAAGACAATTATTGCAAAATACATGTAAAGTATTCATAAATGCAGAAAATAAGGCTAAGGAAAATAAAAACAGAGCCAATTAATTTTCTGCAATTTTCTAGAATTTTTCATAATTTTCTATCAATTTTTCATAATTTCCTGAATTACTATTCAATTTTCAGAAAAGAAAACAATAAAGAACTATAAAGAAAATGGGGGAGGGCAAAGAGATAAAATCCTCTGCCCTCCCCGTAACCCAACTAGTTTCAGAACCAAATTGAAGTCCCATGGACTCCATGTCCAGACGGCATAGAAAAATTTATGTCCAGCTGGTGCGCTGCTTGCGCATGGCCGGGCTGGTGCGCGGCTTGCTTGTGCTGCGGCAGCCAACAGGCGCGGGCGTGGCTTCGGGCCGTGTCGCGAGTTAGCCAGGTGGCGACGCCGGCCTTCGAGGCCGTTCGCATGTAGCGCGGTGGAGCCAGATCGGATATTTGCATGTCCATTCTGCCGAAAGATACTGATCTGGACTTCTTGTCCTGGCTGTGCCTACCGACCGATCTTCGCTTACAGCGCGACGGGCGCGCGGAGGTGCCAGAGCAATGGCGCCGGTCTTTGTGTGGCAGCGCTACGAGTGGCGCCGGCGGAAATGGCTTCGCGTCAGCTTGGCAACAAGGCGGTTTCGCAGACGAAGGCGAGGGGCGCGGCGAGCAGCAGCCGGCTTCGAGCGGCGTTTCTTCGGGTGCGTGACACCGATGGCTCGGCGGCACCGCATTGGCTGTGGGCGCGCGCCGGCTTCGAAGCGGCACTTCTGGCCGGGCGCTGCGACTGCGGGCGCACCGCGCCGCCGTTGCCGCCGTGGGCGCACGGTGGTCGGCTTCGAGCCGAGACTCCGGGTCGGGATCACGTGGGTCGGGCGACGCCGAGCCAGGTGGCTGTTGCCGAGTGCGAGCTCAACGTGCGATGGCCAAGCTTTGTCGGATACCTTTTCCTGCACGCGCTATTTCTTCCTTGCATGCATGCAGACACTAGCCAGGCGTTTCCTCCATACAAGCACTAGCTGGATGTCTTCCTCTTGCATGCAAGAAACCAACGTGTGCATGCAGGCACTAGCCAGGCGTTTCCTCCATACAAGCACTAGCTGGATGTTTTCCTCTTGCATGCAGGAAACCAACGTGCACTCGTCGGCCTCTATAGGTGCGCTACGAGCGTATTCGGCCGGAGCGACCAGCCGACGGCGGCTGCTGCAAACGCGCCGAGGTCGGGGCGCTGGGCGAACTGCGGACCGTGCTTCGTGCACGGGGTTCACGGCTTCATGCCGTATGGTAGTTGCCGTATGATTTGTTGTTCAATGGCTTCCTACCACAGATACAGATCTGTCAAATTATTGCGTGTAGCTTCGTGCCACAGTAGATCTGTAGAGCATTGGCTTCGTGCCTTGAATCTGTAGACTGCGATCCGTAGCTTCATGCCACGAGCTGCGAGACTTGCTGCGAATTGTAGCTTCATGCTATGAGAGAAAAAACAAACGAGCGATTTAGATTCAATCACCCAATTCTTACCGTTTCTCACCTTTTCAATCTAATCTCCGGTAGAGCCTCGTGCTGATAACGTGTTAGACAACCTCGCTATCGAATAGTCCGGGGTTGCCTAATAGATCTAAACTGGAGAACAGAGAGAGAGAGGGCGAGAGACACAATATGAGGAGGAACGGGTCTGCTTTATTATTCTGTATGCTTGTGTACAATGGGGTGACCCCCTGCCTCCTATATATAGCGGTTCTACTTAGAGATAAGGAAGAGTCCATATAGGATACGTCAATCGGTTTCCTAACACTCTTAACACAGTTTTTGTTACTAGATGTAGTATTTTTTTTAAAAAAAAAACACACTTTATGTAACTAGCACAATTGCAAACAAAGTTGTAGCTAGCAGACAAGCATAAAACTTAATTAGATACGATGGGGCGGCAACTGAATCGCGGAATGTCACATTGTGAGATCCACATATGACACACGTACATGGGAAAGCTAGCGGCGCACAAACGAAAGAGCCCATTTTGTCAAGAGTAACATGGGCATGTGAATGTGGCGATGAGATACTCTAACGTCAATCCCAGGGGCGGATCCAATGGGTAGTCCAAGTAGGCCCAGGACTACCCTGTATTTTTAGCCCTCGTTGTATATTAGTAATTAGATAAGCCCAGGAGAAAGAAGAAAAAAAGCCCAGTATAGAGAACCACGTCCAGTTTTCTCATGCTCAACCGCACAACTGACTCCTCGTCTCCTCGATTCCCTCCGCTCGATCTAATCTGTATTGCTGTGCTAGTTACTGGCTTCCCCCGCGACTGCTCATCTGCAGCCTGTTTGACTCCTTTTGATCAAATCATCAGTGATTCAGTGCCTCCTGGTTGCTACCTGCTGGCTCCCTCTGTAAGGTCCATACTGCTTGCCTGTTTGGAGGATGAGATCAAGGACTTCACAGTTCAAAGACTGACAGACAAGGAGCAACAAGTGTCAGGTAAGACCGTAAGAAATCTTACCTTCTGAATTTTGCACTCGCTTTTCTAGCTTGGTGTTTGCGTACAATTATGCAATCTAGTATGCAACATGCCTATAGATATCAGAGAAGCCTTTCTAGTGTCTGTCATAGAATGATAGAAAAATGTAAAATTAATTCATTGATTGGAATTAACCAACTTTGTTTGAAAGCTAAAGGTGTACAACCTACAAAGGAAAATAACATATTTCTGATATACAAACCATCGCAATGATCACAGCAGTCAGCACACAGAACTACAGAAGACATACACAACTAACCAACATTCAATTATTCAACATAATTTAGGAATTTGATTGTGTGTCCATTGTCAAACTGTGAATAGCTATTTGTCTTAATTGTAGTTGTGAATTGTGAATGTAGAATTGTTAAGACATGAAGAGGAATGGAGACATTGCATCACTTTTTCGGAAACATGAAGAAAAGGCAAAGAAGATTGCATCTTGTTCACCATCAGTTCTGGCTGCGGGTGAAGGGCAATTTCAAGAACAAGAACCTCCGGTTCAGGTAGTGATTGAAGGGCAAACTGCAGAACAAGAACCACCTCCAGTTTCGATTGTAGATGAAGGGCAAACCGTAGAACAAGAACCAACTCCAATTTATGATATTGATCGTCTCCAACATGATCCAGGCTTAAGGGTGCCTATTTCAAGCTATGGTGTTAATGATCAAGATGCAGTTCGGAGAGGATATATTCTAAAAGGTCCATGCCAACCTTTTGCTCATGATTACAAAACCAGAAAAATATATGGTAAAGATCGCCACTTCAGTATTGTTTGGTTATATAATTACCCTTGGCTTGAATATAGTATTGAGAAGGATGCCGCGTTTTGCATGGTATGTTATTTGTTTGGCAAGGGTAATGGTAAATTTGTTAAGGATGGATGGAGAAATTGGAACATAGGCAGTGATGCACTTAATAAGCATGTGGGGGTATAACAAGTGCTCATAACATAGCTCAAGAGAAATACAACTCATTTGTGCGAGGTAAATCAATTGATAATGTTATTGTGAAGGTGTCACAAGAGAATCTATGTCTTTACAAGGTTAGATTGACTTATTCTGTTAGATGTTTGAGGTTTCTTTTGCATCAAGGTTTGCCATTCCGTGGACATGATGAAAGTAAAGGATCTAACAACAAAGGGAACTTCCTTGAACTTTTGGAATGGCTCGCAAGAAGTAATGAAGAGGTTAATAAGGTGGTTCTGAAAAATGCTCCAGGAAATTGCATTTTGACTTCCCCTGCCATACAAAAACAAATTATTCAATGTATTGCCGAGGAAACTACTAAGCACATAATTGAAGAACTTGGTGATGAGCACTATGCAATTCTAGCTGATGAGTCAAGTGATGTATCACATAAAGAACAACTAGCTCTTTGCTTGCGTTATGTTGATAAACTTGGAAGAGTATGTGAGAGATTCATTGGAGTAGTTCATGTAGCTGATACCACTTCTTTGTCACTTAAGGTAGCAATTCAATCTTTACTTATTGGTCACCACTTGACTCTTACTCAAATCCGTGGACAAGGATATGATGGGGCTAGTAACATGAAAGGACATGTTAATGGGCTGAAAACATTGATCATGAAAGAGTCTCCTTCTGCTTATTACATCCATTGTTTTGCACATCAACTCCAATTGGTTCTTGTTGCTGTTGCCAAGGGAAATGATGGTTGTGTGTGGTTTTTTTCTCAAGTTACTCGTTTGCTAAATATTATTGGACTCTCTTGTAAAAGACATGATATGCTGCGAGATGTTAGAGCTCAAAAAATTAAGATGGCACTTGAATTGGGTGAAATTGAAAGTGGGAGTGGATTAAATCAAGAGATGGGAGTAGCTAGACCATGTGATACTCGGTGGGGTTCTCATTACAAAACTATTTTGCACATTATTGATATGTATTCCACAATTCGAGAAGTACTCATAACTCTTGGAAAAGATCCCAAGCAAAGAGATGATTGGCCAAACATACATGCTATGGTTGACGCATTTGAGTCATTTGAATTTGTTTTCAATGCACAATTGATGCTTGTTATTCTTGGATACACAAATGAGTTGTCTCAATCTTTGCAAAAGAGAGACCAAGATATTGTTAATGCAATGTCACTAGTGAGTTTGGCAAAGGAAAGAATGCAACAAATGAGGTCTTACGGTTGGGAAGAATTCTTTCAAGGAAGGGTTACATCATTTTGCATCAAACATAGCATCGATGTTCCTGCATTGGATGGTAAATATGTTCCTCATGGAAGATCATCACGGTTTTATCCGGAACAAACAATTGATGATCATTTTAGAAGAGAAGTATATATCAGTGTCATCGATAAAATTCGGCAAGAGCTTGACAATCGGTTTGATGAGGTTAATATGGAGTTGCTTCTTTGCATGTCAGCCTTGAATCCCATCAATTCATTTTCTTCTTATGACACACAAAAAGTACTTACACTTGCCAAATTTTATCCCAAGGACATTTCAAGTACAGACTTGATAAGACTTGAACTCCAACTTCACAACTTTATTGATGATATGAGGAAAGATGATAGATTCAAAGGTCTAAACAATCTTGGTGAGCTCTCTATTAGGCTTGTTGAAACAAATAAGCATGCTCTTTATGATTTGGTTTACTTGCTTCTTAAATTGGTGTCGATCCTTCCGGTGGCGACAGCAAGCGTTGAAAGAGTATTTTCTGCAATTAGTCTAGTGAAAGATAAGTTGAGAAATAGCATGAGTGATAAGTTATTGAATGATTGTTTAGTCATATTTATTGAGCGAGATATTTCCTCCAATGTAAACGAGGATGATATAATTGAGAGTTTCATGGTCATGAGAAAGCGTAAAGTTAAGAATCTAGAGTAGTATTGTATTTTTTTATATTTAAACAATTTATGTTGTAATTTTTGCAAATTGTAAACTTATTTCTTGAATTTGCGTTATTACGAGGCATCTTAATATATTAATATTTTACTTTTGCTAATTTTATATTCATATATTGAATTTATGATCCTATAAAAATTCGATGTGACTACCCAACGTAAAAATCCTAGTTCCGCCACTGGTCAATCCCTCTGACGTTGAGAGGGTGAAGTCAGAGGATACGTTCCCGTGAATGTGATCCCAAGGGCAAGAATTATATCGCCCGTAGATCAACTGGTACACATGTGACGCTACATGACATCCACCCGGCCCCTAGCTAGGTAGCTAGCTAGTAGTAGTACAAGGCATAGGCGGAGCTGCTCGTGGGGCTGGGTGGGGCTGAAGCCCACCCCACGCCAGCTCCCAAAACCCTCTCTGCCTTTCGGTATTAGCGATTAGCCATGCAATTAGCCATCTGAAATTCTGAATGCATTGCATTAGTCGCAAATTAGCAAACCGCGTAGCGTCTCCATGACTCACATCGCGTCAGTTCGTCTTCATGGCAACAACGGCAAGGCGAGGCGCTGCTCTGCCTAGTGCCTCAGCCTCACGCAGCGCACACACGTCTTCCCGGTGATTTGCTGCTCTATCTCGGCCTAGTGCCTCGGCGGCTCAACCTCGCGCGCACCTCGTTGATTTTGGATGTCTCTTTTTTTAGCCCCCCTCGTTGAATCTTTCTGGCTCCGCCACTGGTACAAGGAGCTTAATTTGCTGGCTCTTGGGTAGATGACGACACACGAAACGCGTGCCCTCCTGACCTTATCTCGACCACGACACACGAAACACGTGTCCTCCTGACCTTATCTCTGCTGCTGCTGTTGGCCCACAGCATTGCACTTGTGCATCCATCCAAGTCGAGTATCCAACGCAACGTTTCCAACCTCAGAGGCTTAACCTTGTGCATGGAAGATTTAGTATTCGTGCATAGATGGACGTACGCATGTCAGGTCGATCGGTAAAAAGTTGGTGCAATCCTGCCCTGCTAATGCATGCTGAACATTGTGCATAGATGCATGCATCCATGTCTCTGCTAATACTACTTGCTAAAGAAAACATCCGGATGAAACTTATCAAAACTCATTAATCAAGGCAAACACTGGTAGGAGTAGGTATCAGCCGGATGTTTTTGTCCTAAAAATCATCCAAACTTTGGACCGTACGATCAAAACACACATCCGTAGGATTAACCCACCTCGAATTCAGGGGGGTGCATCGATCTGAAAGTAAATCCAATGGTCCAGAATTTAGATGTTTTTGTCCTAAAAATCATCCAAACTTTGGACCGTACGATCAAAACACACATCCGTAGGATTAACCCACCTCGAATTCAGGGGGGTGCATCGATCTGAAAGTAAATCCAATGGTCCAGAATTTGGATGATGGTTGCTAAAGAAAACATCCGGATGAAACTTATCAAAACCCAAACTTAAAAAGTAGTGCAGCCGCATACCAAAATAAAACTGTCAAACTAGCGCAAGAGATCGATTGAAAAACTTAATTTGTGCCTGTATTAATTGATCATGTCGATCGAATTACGTACATATGTATGCACGGATTAGCTAAGAAGCAGCCAGCTGGCTTGTGCCAGTGTATGCCTTGATTAATTTATCTATTCTAGCCCGAATTAAGATATCATCCATGGTCAGATGCTGGTTGCTGATCAAACTCTTCTTGCTGCTGCATGCGTACGTACGCGCATGTCATCTGAGCTCCTCGCTCTCGTCGTCTACGGTGGCGCAGGAGAGGCTGCAGGTGCCCACGGCGACGTCGGTTACCCGCAGACCGGTGTCGTACACCTCGCCGGGCCGCCAGTCCGCGGGCAGCACGGCCCTGCCGGTCCGCAGCCACTTGCCACCGGAGCCGGCCGTGACGACGAGGCGGAGCTGCAGCGGGCCGGCCGGGGCGCGGGACGTGCGCCACAACGGGGGGGCTTGGGCGCCGCCCCTGCGCAGCGTCATGTACCGCCACGACGGCATGGCACTGCCACCCACCTGCGTGCATGGGCTTGCAACGTGTGCTCAGTTTGCTTGCGTTTGCACGGATTAATGCATGGATGGTACCTGTGCGATCTCGACGGCGGCGATGTCGGTCTGGCCGCCTTGGTACAGGAAATTGATGGCGAGGTGGCCTCGGCTCCTGCTGCTCGTCTCTTCCACTCGTACTGCCAGGTTCTTCTTCCTGTACTCGTACGGTATCCTGCTCGCACGCACGCACGCACGCTCCCTTGTATTAATTCCATCCATATTATAAGTATATCTCTTTTAATGCTGAAAAATAGATAATAATTATAGAAAATTTTTACGATGCATTAATTATACTAGTAGTATATAGTGACTACTATAAATCATATCTAGGTGTTAATTTGTTAAGAATGTTTATACTGCTCTACTATCAGGGGAAGTATAAATAAATTCTAGTTAATATGATCTATTAGATTGAAAAGAATAAACGATTCATATTGAATTTGGTGTATCATAAAAGAGTTTTAATTATAACATGTTATTTAAGAGGAGCGCTTCTATGTTTTTCTCTCAATACAAGTTACACAAATCTAAAAATAAATAAAAAGGTAAGTAATCACCATTTATTATTTTTTCGTACTTTAGTATTTATGTAACTTAAAAAAATATAAAAACACCTCTCGTTCATGCGCGATCCATTAACATTAAAAATTTTCCTAGATTAAGTGTCATCTTGGTCTGTATATACAGTGTGCTACAGACTTATATCCCGAGACGGACAGTAGTACAGTTTTGCAACGTTACCAACTTAAGCCAGTGAAATGAAACAGTGGAAATAAATTATCGGTGAACGGTAATATTGATTGGTAAATTCCACCGTAATTAATTACCTCCTGAAATCGACCTCGACCGTCGTGAACTGATCATCAGCAGACATGGCGGTGAAGGCGTCCTTGGTGAGCAGAAAGTGGGGCCCAGCTGTCCGGTTCGTCGCCTCCTCCTTTACCACGTCGGTAACTACGACCTTGACGCCGTCCAGCCCGCACACCCTCCGGTCTCTGCACCTCAGCTGCGACCAGAAACTAATTGAAATTAACCACCAAATTAAGGCTGATTTCAGCAGCATGCATGTCAGATACACCCAATTGATTGCAGCCAGCGTGTAGAAGCAGAGTACGTGCCTGATAGCAGGAGCCGCAGCCATGGCCGTCGCGGAACAAGTGGGCGCTCGCGGCCGCAATGTAGTAGCCTCCGTTGAGCTCCATTGCCGTGTGTGCCCCCCCGTACCCGCAGGCACCGTTGATGAGGTCGGCGGCGTCCGGAGGGAAGAGAGAGGCGGTGGACTGGCGAGGGCACCAGTCGCAGTGGTAGGGCGAATAATGAGAGGAGCACGAGGCCGGCGAGAACAGCCGGGCCGTGATGAGGAGGAGGAGGAGCAGCTCCACGAAGGCGGTGGTGCTGTAGCAGAAATGGACGTCCATGGAGGTGGAGATGGATGTACTACTAGCGAAGCAAGGTACTAGCTCCTAGCGGCCGATAGAGAGAGGAGGGGAGAGACACGAGCACATGGACGCGCGGTATATCAACTCAGGCGACGACGATCGAACTCGAGGGGAGAGGGAGATCATGAGAGAGAGAGAGAGAGTGCGCTTTGAGCATTGGGGGACGTGGGGGCATCAACGTAAGGTAAGGTGCCATGATGCATGAGTAGACGAGAAATGAAAGAATAAACGTCGATAAGTGCGCGAGCCTTTGGAAATGGAGATTGGAATTGGTCGACGACAAGAAGAGGAGTGGGCGCGGCCGGAGAGCAGAGGAGCGTCGTTCTGGTGTCAGACGGCGATCGACATGGATGCATGCGAGGCGCTCAAAGTGCCTGTCGCCATTTGATGTGTATCTATCGCCGCCCGCCGGAGAAAATTCCACCATCTTGATCACTCAGTCCAAACCTCAATATCCTGCCCGTGCATGCATTGCATGGTATGCCAACAGCAAGCAGGGCCTGTGACTTTGGGAGAGGTCGGCATTAGGCATTATTTACAACATCATCAAAAGGGACAAGGCATCAACTAGTACGTAGTATTGTAAGGTACAGTTTTAGCGGTAAATGGTGGGAGAGAAACAGGGCACCTCGCCAGTCAGCAACACTAGCTAGTAGTGGTAGCCTGTGACTCTGTCTGTACCACCACCTCAGGACAGGCCGGGCTCAGGCAGCAGCAGAGCACACGGGCTCAACAGCGCCAACATGGCCGTCTCTGTGGGTGTCACGGTGGAAGAAGAATGACAGGAATCTTTGGGTTTGGACCGCGAGGAGGAGACTCTGACTCGCTCTGTATCCCACGCATTACACGAAAGGTTCCATCGATGAGTTATTAAGATTATTTACCCACACTTACTACAATTTTTCTTTAGAGAGAGATAGAGATTTACCAACACTAGTGGCCGGGCTGTGTTTCTTATTCAGAGATAAGCTCATTTTCTATGTGTCTTCAGAGCCAGGATGCATGGAAAATCTTGTATCCAGAGAGCCAGACTCAAAACTAGATGTATGTAGGCAACTAAACACAAGAAAAAAAAAAGCAAGATTCTGTATCTGTGGATACAAATCTCTGTGCATGCAGGCAACCAAACAACCACTTAAGTACTATTCACTACAAGAAACGAGCTCAGTGTCCTCGGCCGAAATATTTGTGTCCTCGGTAAAATTGCCGACGACACAAAATTTTACATCTCTCGACGGCGTCAATAAAAATCGACGACATATACCGCGCCAGCGAGCTATGTAAGTCGGCAACACCCCTAAACCGCCCGTCTGAGAGAGAGTCTGTGTCCTCGGTCAACTATTCGCCCGACACGAGAGGAGATCTGTGTCCTCAGCCTACCTACCCCACGGCAGGCACGAGAGGCGGACACGTGTCCTCGGCCCACATACCCGCCCGAGCACGGGAACTCCACCCCGGAGAGGAACATCGGCGCGTGATGAAATTTGAATTTCACATCCCGCCAACACAAGTGTGTCCTCGGCCCCATACCCGCAGCCGACCTGAGATCACGGTGTGTCCTTGGCCCGCCTACCCCGACACCAGGCACTCCGACATGTGGGACCAACATGCGAGGATGCTCGGTAGGACCAGTGGCAAGAAGACTCTTTGTCGTCGAGGAAGAAAGCAGTACCGACGACACAAACATTTCTATGTCGTAGGACAAAGCTAGCCGACTACCACGAGAGAACATTTTGTCACGGCTTTATTTTAGTAGCGATAATAATAATTCGGATTAATTCAGAAAACCAATTTGAAAATGTTTTTGTTTTTAAAATTAAGAAAAATGAAATAGAGCTTTAGAATAGTTGTTAGGCAACATACATATATATGACATGTAATTTTTATTATTTAATTAATTGGTATGTTCTGGTATGTGTGTATGTGTCTCGTCGCGTTACCTCGAGTACTTTGAGTAGAACCTTGTGATCCAAGCGGACCAATTGAAAGAGTGAGGAATGACGCGGAATAAATTTGTGAGTGTTGTAAAACCTTTAAATGACCGTACAAATGTCTCGTTCGACCCGTCGTGGCGACAAAATATCGAAGAGCGTCACGGCCGGTGGTGATGACTCTGTTACTCTCCTTGAGTTTTCAGATGAATTTGTTGTGGCGATGAAATGCGAGGCGAAAGAAAAGCGAGCAATTAGCTAGAATAGGTTGTGCATGTTCTAAAAACCTTAAAGCGGCCTTAAAAAATCTCGGGAGAAAGAAGCGAGCCACGACACGTGTCGATGTCGGGTGGGCCCCATGAGTCTTTGTGCGTGTCGTCGGCATAGTTAAAAGCGAGGACACGATGTCACCTGTGTCCTCGGCTCTAACCATCGCGACACAAGATAGCCAGGTTACGGCACGAGAAGTGCAGTAAAGTCGGCTATAGCTCAGGCCGAGGAGACACGATGTAACTAATGGTAGCTAGTTCGATCTTGGATCCAACTATTAAAATTGGACACTTAATTAAAATTTGAAGCACCCATATCATAGTAAAATTGAACACTTAGTTGAAATTTGAAGCATCCATGCCATGGTAAATTCAAAATATAAGAATACTAAAATTAGAGTTTGGTCATTTGTGAGGTTAAGAGGAGGGGACACGTTATATTTCAAATGTGATCATACCAACACTCTGGTACTAGATCATATAAGAGTGCGAAGTTAAGCGTGCTTGGTGAGAGTAGTATTAGGATGGATGACCTCATGGGAAGTGCTCATTTGCATTAAAATTAGTGGTAGAACTCACTAGTTAAGCGTGCTTAGGCGAGAGTAGTACTAACTAGGATATGGGTGAGGTTGATCTCTTGGAAAATATCTTCGTTTTGTGTTTCAAAATGTCGAATATTACATAAAAGTTGAACTGTGTCCTTGGCTCTAACCATGCCGGCGACACAAGATAGCCCAGGTTACGGCACCGGAAAGTGCGTATGCCTGGCATAGTTAAAGCGAGGACAGATGTCACACAATGTCCTCGGCTCTAACCATCCGGCGACACAAGATGGCCCAGGTTACGGCACCAGAAGAGTGCAGTAGCCGTCGGCATAGTTAAAGCCGAGGACACGTATGTCACCTGTGTCCTCGGCTCTAACCATGCCGACGACACAAGATAGCCCCAGGTTACGGCACGGAAAGTGCGTAATGCGTCGGGATAGTTAAAGCCGAGGACACGGATGTCCACTCAATGTGGCCGGCATTAATTAGGCCAGGACACAGATGTCACTCTGTGTCGGCGGCATTAATTAAGTAGAGGACGAAGTGTCTCCTGCATATCGGCGACTTTAAGTTCGCCCGACGACAAATGTGCGGGTGTCGGTCGGCCCCGGATGGCATGTGTCGTCGGGATTTATTGTGGCCGTGGACATAGGTTGGTTGTGTCGTCGACTCGTGTCGTGGGACTTGTGTCGTCGGAGCCCGGCAGACCACGATACTGTGTCGGCGGTTTTGGCATCTGTGTCGTCGGTAAAAGCCGAGGACACTGAGCAAGATCCTTGTAGTGATTGGCCGCTAATGCAATACTAGTTTCCTAGTGTTAGCGGCCATTATGATGGAATATAACAGTATACTCCCTCCGTTAAGTACCGATCATGTACATGCAAATGCATGCATGAGCATAATCCTTCCATTAAGGAATCCAGTTCATGTCTTGCTGCAGATGCACTACACCAACCGTTTTTTTAGGGTGGAAACACCAACCAAAGCACAGCATCAATCAATAAGTGCTTTGTCTGTGTCAGGCAGAAGTAAATTAGAACTGGTTTTCTATCTCTCAATTGCCCAAAATTTTCCTATCTCTGAGTCGTCTAAAATAGCACAGGACTAAGTCTAAAATTGCAGTGCAACTTTTAGTTCTATTTGTTTTTATATCTGTAGGGTTCACCTATATTCACATTATTTTTGTCTAGATTAACAAATTTTTATTTGTGTTCTTCCATTTTGTAGAGGTTAGTGGTGGGAAAAATATAGTAGCCATGGGATACAAATCCTATGGACACCCCCAAAAAAAGACTGAGATTAAAAAAATCAGACAACTTATCAATAAACAATCCCAAATTAAAATATCTTTTTTAAACGATGTTAATGTGATGGCCATGCACGTGGAGCAGGAACTGTGTGGAGATCGATTATTTGGAAGAACATTTCTATTACTATCCAAATGCAATTGAAACTGGTGGTTGGGGAAAAAATGTTGCAAGTAGATTACGAAGTCTCCTGCACGACGTGCCTACCATGAAGCTGCATGCAATCTTTTTTCTGCTCATCGTTCTATGTGCCCAGCGCAACGATTTTTTTTGTTTTCAAATGCAGCCACACAAAAAGGCTGTTAAAACGTTTTTTATTGTCATAATTCTGTGATTATGCCTACATCGATCGTTACATTTATAGTTAATTGGATTTCTTGGTATGGTAAATTGGTAACGGTGGTCACTTCTTCTTCGAGGGTGATCTCAGGGATGATCTGGTCTGGATAACGAAACAGCAAGCAAAATCACAAAGACCTGAAAATTGCATCCTTCAGTTTTCGTTTTGCTACACCCACATCAAAGAAAATCACAGATAATGGTGTATGGGCATGTTATCTTGCTAAACCAAATGATATAAGATAATTAATACATGCTTGGTACTGTATTTTGACCAGGCTAGCTGTTTCCAACAAGTGGCAATTATATTTATATATATATAATCCATTTAATTGGAGTTGGAGATGATCTTGGTTTCAAACATGCATGTTGTCCCATTTGGATCGGAACGTACCATGCGCGCACAAACTGCCAAGAAATACGACACAAGACCGGTCAGTTCATAGATGCATGGGTTCTGGACTCCAATCACGCAGTCTCTTTTGTGCGCAATCTTCACTCACGAGAAGCTTCACGGGAGCAACATCATTTGCCTGCCAAAACAGTATAAGATCGATGCTACGTACAGAACATCCAAGGCATTATATATTAGCTGTGAATCAACCCAAAACAAAAAATAAACCCCTCTCGCTCGCATAATAACAAAGTCAGACGAAACAAATCGGTGCGATCAGAGCCTGAACCCTCGCTGAATCTTCTTCCTTCAATTGCGTCGATTTCATCCATGAAGATGATGCATGGCTGCACAAACAGAATGAAATAACAGCAAAAATTATGAGCAATGACTAAGATGGTAACACGGTTGTAGAGTCTACTGGAAACTAAATGTAAGAAGGCAGGCTAGGCTATGCTTCGTTTATAGTAAATTGCTGTTGACATTTGTTTCGGAGATGCGCTCGACTGCAATCTAGCATCCACCAAGTAAAACTCATAACTACAACATGCGTTTATAGCATATGCTATCAGGGCAAAACATCAAGGGGAAAAAAAATCAGAACAGAAGCTGGCCTTTGTTAATTATCTCGAGAGATTTCTCTCTCTCAAAGAAATAGGAAATTTACACTGAAAAAAGGTTTGGATGACAAGAATACCTGATGATCACGTGCATAGGCAAGCATCTCCCCTACTAATCGACCACTTTCACCAATTTACTTGTCGACGATAGCACTTGGGACAACCTTCAGAAAGTTGGCATCAATATTACTTGCGATAGCCCTGGCCAGCAGCTTCTACCCAGTCCCAGGTGGGCAGCAAATGAGCAAACCCTGAAACGAGCCAAATGGTTCTCTATCTGTAATGTTTGAATCTCTTTTAACAACTTGCACACATTGTAATAAAGAAAGAAAATGTATTAAGTTGACAATAACTGGAAGCGAAGCGACAATGCATGACTTGTCTGTAAGGAGGAAAGGAGTTGAGCAGAGAGAGGCAGAAATCTGAAATCGTTTGCATGAAAGAAGATGAGGCTGCCTGAAACGATTTACACTTACAGCGATCATCGTCAAGCGGGCGCACCACGTCGCCTATTAGTTGGCCAGCACCCTGAAACGACCTCAAGTCATCCTCAGTTTTCGCGGACTCCAACTTAGTATTCTTGAGGTTGTCACACCCTGCAATGGAAGCGTCCAATGTAAATACAATGTAACCTGACAATGACATGCGTATGGATTTTCCAGAGAAGAGCCGTGATCAAAACAAGAGCCTGGATTACAGTTCAAGTAAATATGGCACCTTTTGTTGGAGTGCAGCGCCCAATACAACGCCGACTTTGATAAATACCGAAGAGTGAAGAATGACGGGGCGAATTAACAGGCTAATCCTATTTGACGCTCCAATTCATCTGTTTTCCATGACATTGTAGTTCTTGTGCGCAAGAATCTTTGCCTGGGAGTGAAAAGCGTATACTCGTCAATTTGCAACAACCCTAATTCTTGCTTGTACTATTACTATTATTAATGTCTGTGGTCTTCAGATGAAATAGAGGGTCTTAGATTAAAATGCTATGCTGATGTCCTCGTTGTTGGCAAGAACTGTTGAAATCTAAGGATCTTGATGCCTAGATAGAACGCCTAGAGGAGTGGCTTAGGGTTAGGGTTACCTTCGGGATTAGAGGACGATGAAGCCATTGCCAGTGACGGGGTCGTAGCAGTGGCGGTGGAGAGGATGGTGTGGTCCGACCTGCAGAGAGAGAGTCGGTGTGGCCTTCCCGTTGCTCCCACACGTGAGTAGATCGGGTTCTTAGGGTTTGTTAGGGGGTATGTACTCCGGGGAACCTTGGTTCTCGAGCCGGTCTAGTCCCCTCCTATTTATAGCGCGTGTGCAACATGGGGCCACAACCATGACGGTTGGTTGCGCCCCGATTAGGGCGCGAGATCAACCCAACATTCTCCCCCTTGATCTCGAGGCTAAAACAGTTTTGACTAAATATCAACCCCGCTTCTTAATAGAATAGTGTACCAAGATCAAGGCGTTGCAACAGCCAGTTACGCGCTATTGAACTCAATGACTATAATACACCTTTATATTTCAAAACGAAAACTTAATCATGTGGGAGATGGTTGCTTATTTGACCCCTTATATCCAGAATCATAGACTTTCCAATAATCCCATGCCGGCTACGTGCTCTCTGAACACATGTGGTGGTAAGCCCTTAGTCAACGGATCTGCAAGCATTCGCTTGGTACTTATATGCTCAATCTTTATAGTTTAATCCTGGATTTTCTCCTTCACAACATAAAACTTAATGTCAATGTATTTGGCAGCACCACTTGACTTGTTGTTATAGGAGTAAAATACTGCTGGTTCATTGTCACAGTATAACGTGAGTGGTCTTTCAATGCTGTCTACCACTCTCAATCCCGGTACGAATTTCTTAAGCCATAGTGCCTGCCCGGTTGCCTCATAACAAGCTACAAACTCAGCATGCATTGTCGATGATGCAGTGAGTGTTTGCTTGGAGCTTTTCCACGAAATAACTCCCCCTGCGAGGGTGAATACATAGCCTGATGTGGATTTCTTGTGTCTACACACCCCGCAAAATCTGCGTCAGAGTAACCCACAATCTCGAAGGTACTCGACTTTCTATACGTTAACATGAGGCTTTTAGTTCCTTGCAAATACCGCAAGGTTTTCTTAACTGCTTTCCAGTGATCTATTCCTGGATTTGACTGATATCTGCCAAGCATTCCGGTTACAATTGCACAGGGTTTTTAGCAATGCAAATTGCACTAGTGTTATCACACAAAAGTGAACACTATCCAAATTAACCCCATAATCTTTAAGTGTAGCTACTATCCAAAGAATTTGAGAGCAACAACTAGCAGCAGCCACATATTCAGATTCAGCAGTTGATTGTACAACAGAATATTGTTTTCTAGAAGACCATGCAATAAGGGAATTGCCCAAGAAATGACATGTACCAGATGTATTTTTTCTATCAATTCTAAATCCTTCAAAATCAGCATCAGAGAAAGCTCTTAAACTAATGTATGAGAAAGCAGAAAACCTTCAACAAGCTAGAGTCACTCCTGTACCTGCACCTTCATGACCAGGACAAGGACGGTATACCATCCAAATTATTCACAAAATTTACCCTTCGTCGCTTGCAGATCCTAGAGCTGTTTGGTAAGATTGACACACACAGCAAGTGTTTCGGCGGAGGAGCGGTACACGCTGCCCAACCTCACCAGGCTCGTGCTCAAGCTATCAATGGTGGATCAAAGCTTCATGGATAAGATTGGCGAGTTGCCGAGCCTCATGGAGCTGGTCTTGTCCGATCAATCCTACGACGGGGAAAAACTCTTGTTCTCTGATAGTGGATTCAACAGTGTCACAAACCTTGTGATGGCAAACCTAACAGGATTATCAGAGTGGAAAATAAGGCCAAAGTCCATTCCAAAGATCAGAAGAATCGCTCTATCAGGTTGCCGCAAGATGAAGATCAAGCTTGAAGGGGAAGAAGGGCCGGAAGGTCTGATGGAAGAGCTTAATGAAGTAGTGTTCTGCAACATGCCTGAGGGCATCAGCATCGAGCCTGAAAAAAGTGCTTTCAGCGAAAAGATCAACCGGGTGAAAATCGAAACAAAGAGTGAAGACATGACGGACGCGATGCAGAGAGCTGGAAGATGGAGGGAAGGTTCCCTAGCATAATACATACAAAATGCACTTGCCTAGACCTAGCTACTATATTATCCTCGTCCTCGCGTGTGTTTTTAATTCATATGTTTCCTAGTCATCGCCCCTTCCAGCTTCCACCTGAGTGTACGGTCGATATTACCAATCACAAAGTTTGGATGATTTTTAAGACAAAAACATCCGGATGATGCCTATACACTCCCTAAAGCAATAGCAGTGTACATACTACTACTGCATATTTGTGTGTTTTTCTGGCTAGCTTGTTGTATGTACAATGAACAATGTAAACATTCGTGTGCTATATGCCCATATATATATATATATATTACTGTGATGTAAAAGGAAAACTGTACCTTAGTTTGATTTCTTGTTGAAAGTTATAAGCTGCGCGCGCTCATCCTCTGCTAGGACGCATGTCAATTAAGGGAAGGGAATATTGAGTGACTAATCTACCATTCGCCTTAATTAGTACGGGTGCTTTCAGACTCTTCTGGAAAAAAAATACACAAATCTAAAAGCACCTGCGCTAGTTAAGATGAAAGGCAGATTGGTCACTCAAGGTTCTGAATAGGGCCCGCGGATCCGAAGCCCACGACCCCCCTCCCTCGTCGCCACTCCAGCGCTCGGCCACGGTCCACCTCCCATCCTCGCCTCCTTCTCTGCCCGATCTGCCTCCCAT
This sequence comes from Rhipidocladum racemiflorum, assembly GCA_036346355.1. Classification (NCBI taxonomy): domain Eukaryota; kingdom Viridiplantae; phylum Streptophyta; class Magnoliopsida; order Poales; family Poaceae; genus Rhipidocladum; species Rhipidocladum racemiflorum. The sequence continues at coordinate 87,901,449 of CM070579.1, read as the reverse complement.
CGCCGCCTCCTCGCCTCCCAGCGCGGTGCACAGGGAGGAGACCCAGAGAAGAAGGTCTGTCCGATCCCCTCCCCTCTTGCCTGTGCTCCTTTCTGGTCCGATCGCATGTTAGCTGCCTGCTTTCTCTATTTCTTTTGTTCCTCGGGCACGATCTGATCTGATTTTATCTGCTACGCGGCAGATAGATCGGGAGCGAAAAGTTCCTCGTGTATATGTGATGTGGCTAGGTGGTGGATTCGTCGTGGCTTCTTCATCTGGTTCTGGTGTGATTTCTAGTTTGCGTTGCATGTGCTACGATTTGTGGTCGGTGCCTTCTGCAAGTGATGACCGTTGATACGAACAAAACATAGGGAAATAGCTCTAAGCGCAAGCATGGCACTATCCAGGTTCTTGTGTTTCATGTGCTGTGATCTGCTTTCAGATGTTAGTTATGCAGGCAAGGAAAATATATTTTGCAGTTGGTGATTTCACCTGGCTGCTATACGCGATCTTGCTTGGAGAAGTTGTACGTCATGTTGAAATGATTTTGGTCTCTGACTTGCCGTCATCATTCCAAGAAGAGGTTTCTCCACACTATCATTTCCATGAACAATTAACCATGTGAGAGCTCAAAGATTATATGACCAGGCCAATTAGGAAATGTAATCATAGAAAGTAAATAGACCAGACCAGGGTGCTAGCAAAGCAAGTTCGGACAAGAATTGTCCTTCCCTGGGAGATAATGGCTTCCCCCTTCAACTTGCCGCTTTTTTCATCACTTTGTCAACCACAGGCTGCAAGTCTTCTCTTCTCAATGTAGCAAAATGTGAAGGTACACCCAGATATTTGAAAGGAACCTGTCCAATGTTACAGCTTGAGCAGCCATATTATACTAGACATATTAATAGGTATAATACCACTTTTACGAAAATTGATGCAGTGGTTAATATCCCTGAAGAAATAGCAACAGAGGAAGCTTGAATCACATTTGTATATAACCAAGGGATGTCAAAATGCAAATAATGACAAGGCAGTACTTGTTTGAAATAACGAAAATGTGCGTCCATTGTTCCACTAACAGCCTCGAAAAAGATCTCGACCGAAAATAAGACTCTCAAAGAGGTTTTGGGAAGGATTGGACGCTTTGTATTGTAACCTGCTTCGTCCAGCACAGTTGAAGAAAGGCCTGGTCTAGCTTCTATGGAAGGAAATGGACTCTATACGCCTAGCACAGTAGGTCGACAAGCATTTTTCTCTATTTCCCATAGTTCCCTAATCCCTAGCGGTGATTTTTTTTTTTTAAAAAAAAAAAAAAAAAAAAAAAAAAAAAAAAAAAAAACTGCAACACTGGGATTCAATTAACTCATTACAACAACTGGGAATCGGTCTGGCGAAACAAGACGGCCGTCCCCATGCCGATTCATATCAAACTAACCTAGAAACATGAGCTACATTACTGCACCATCGAACAGTAATGTAGAGTTTTATTTTCCAGTTTCCAAGAGTGCCACATCAGCTTTTGTCTAGATAACCGTGTATCTCAGGTTTCATCCAGATGAAACTCACTCACCTCCCATAAAACTCTTTCTATATCTCTCTTCATAATTATTTTGCCATGTCACCAAACATGATGATGTGTCACATCATTTAATGAAAATGAAACTCCCACTGTGAATAGCCTAAGATACTGAGCCAGCATTTGGCTTCTAACTTGTCTTTTCTCTGAAAAGCTCTCCGTCTGGGGAAAATCATATGCCATTCCTGTAGTTGTTAGAAAAGCAAGAAAGGGAATGGGAATGGTGAGAAACGACCTGAAGATGGGAAAGGAGGGGATCGCCGCGCAATGCAGCTAAGCTATTCTCATGTTGTTAAGAGAAGCAGAAACTTAGATCAAGAACGAATGCCAATGATTCGCACGGAGGGATGAGCTAGTCGGTGTTTCGAGTGGTTAGAAGTTGAGTTTCGAGGATTTTTCATCAAGGCTGTCCATCTTTGCGTTAGGAGATTTTGGGATGAAATATCGATCTGTTTGGGATGAAATATTTCTATGAAGCTCTCTCACCGCGTTCTCATCGTGCTTGTTGAGTTATGATCCAAATTCAAGAAAAGGGGCTAACTTCTAGCGTTTTTGTAAACACTCTCCAAAAATAGTGAAGTTTCGCCGCCGGCGCCCGTGGTTTTTTTTCCCTTCCGCATTGGAGGGGTTTTTTCCACGTTAAATCTTGTGTCTCGATCTGTTTTGTTTTGATCTACTTCGTTCTTGTGTTCGTGTCGATTTACAACAGTGCTTGACGACAACTCCCTCTCCGACACCGAGGCTGATGATTGTTCTCTTTGTTATGCTTTGCTTGTGAAGTATAGTAGTTTATCACGGGTGTTTTCTTCATTTAGATCTAGTCCATCCCATGGTACTGATGATTGTTCTCTTTGTTATGCTCTGCTTGTGAAGTTGGAGAACCTAACAACTTTGTATGATAGTGTGTTTCCTGAGTTTGAGATTTTTAGAGTGAAGAATGCTAGTTTGATAGGAGAACTTGATATTCTAGGATTACTTCTAGTGTTACTATGAACTCTCACTTAGATCTAGTCCCTAGCATCAAAGTCAAGAGTACTTGGTCAAAGCTTGCTTTTCCAAGTTGTATATTTAGTACTCCTATATAGTATCGGTAATCACCGCGTGATAAATGAACCATGCGTGCAGTAGAGTAGACAACCTTGTAGAAATGCACGCGGTTTTATATGTTAGTTCTTCTTCTTCTTTGTGTGTGTGTGTTAGGGGCAAATCAATTTTTTGCTAATCATATCAACATCCAACAGCTAACCACGCACATCAATATACTTGAAGGCGCCTCTATAAAGCTCAACTTGCACTTCAAATAACTTCAGTCGCCTCACTATCACTACAAGATTAATTTACACGCAATAATTTCTCGGCGGTTATCTGTGAAAGGCAAGCGGTTGCTGTACTCCTTCGGTGTTTTTCCCATATAGTCGATGGTGTTTCTAGTTTGTAAGAGAGGTGTTTTTACGTTCTTCCCTTTTAAAGTTGCACAAACATTAAAGTATGAATGAAATGTGGATGAGGATTACTTACTCCTTCGTTTGCTTCAAGATTTATATAACTTGTATTAAGAGGAAAAGCATAGAAGCACCTCTCGTATATTTCACGGTGGTACGTAAGGATAAATCAACATTCAACAACAACACAATTGCCGACAAAGTGGTAGACAACAAGATGATGTATATATAATTGTGAAAATTGTTGCAAAAAGATATATCACCAGGCATGGGCAATATACTAACAATTGTTGAAAAATGATAGAAATCTAGTAGTGTATTAGAAAGACCAATAATGATTCGGATATGCCAAGCATGAGGCAATATACTAACAATTATTGAAAAATTTAATAGATAAATCATGCGTGAGGCAGCTGCCAAATTGTTAACCGCACAAAGAGCAGATCATAGTAACGTGTTGCCTATAACCAACTAATAATTTGTTTTCCTTTTTGCACGATGAATCATTGCGATTTTGGACGTGGTCATCCGCGCTATCCCAAATAGAACAAGATAAAATACAAAAGTAGATAAAATATATAACATTAGGATATGGTTGAGATCTGCACATCAGCTAATTAACCCAGTTCGTATCATTCCTTTCCTGCATTCAATCATCCCCGCCACATACATACATACATATATATATATATATATATATATATATATATATATATATATATATATATATATATATATATATATATATATATATTATAGAGTACAATTACCTGGGACACCATGGTGCCTGGGCACCATGATCCAAAACGAGTATTTTCCATATGTATTTGCATGCGAAAATTTTTAGGATATTCAATTCAACCAGTTTACTAACTAGTTCAAAAAAAATTGAACTGAAATTCAAACTAAAGTTTTTTTTTTATGGTAGTTTGATTGTAGGTATGTGTTATTATATATATAAATCAGCAAAGTATGTAATCTAAATTCGTCCAAATCTTCAAATTCGAGTATATTTTTTTCGAAGTTATGTATTTCATTTGAATTCTTATAGATGGGTATATACCCTAAAACTAAAAGCATTGAAAAATATATAAAAAAAATATCCGAATTTGACTTGAATTGACGCATTTAAAGTCATGGTGCTATATATATATATATATATATATATATATATATATATATATATATATATATATATATATATATAAAGCTTTTTTCATACTCCTAGGAATACGTACTCCCATCTTTAATATACCTCTTAAACGAACGTGTTATACTCCTTTATCACTTTCAGTATACTCCAATAATATATATAGAGAGAGAGAGACTGCTCATGAAAAAGGAGGGTCGATGGTAGTATTCCAACATGCAAATTAATTAACTAATGCCCTAAAGTGATCGGTCGGTTACTTATACGTACGTCCAAATTAACCAGCCCTGCCATTGATCTGTATATATACATATACAATTAAAGCCGTGTCCATTCCTTCTGAGCAGAACTTTCCTGGGAGCATCGATCACATGACTCACCTTAAAGTATGCAAGGTACAATAAGACACGGGCTTGGTAGAGTTGGAAACATGGGCTTATAAGTCTGCCCTCATTGCAATCTGTTATGATATGGATTCATGTTTCTGTATTGAAGGACTCTATATATTAGTGGACGAATATGAATTGATCAAGGGTTTCTCTATTGTATATTGGGTATTGCCTTATACAGAAAAATCAATCTAATATAGAGAATAATTTGCCCCCCTTACATTGTGTGTGCTTCTACTCTGTTCGTGAGATTGCATTGGCGTGCTATCAATTCATCATGGGTGAACGACTACGTTTCATAACACGTTATTAGCACAAAGCTCTACAAGGCTAAAGTCAGCGTTTATCGTTCTATATTCTTTGCAAGTAGATCAAGCTTGTTTTCTTGATACTAACCACATATTGATCTATGTTTGTTTTGCATGCATGCATGAACGAGCGCATGATGTTCTGCTAAGGTTAGTTTTCAGCGCCACGCGATCGACCTACGACAAGCCCTACGTAAGTTAATCGCGTTTGCGCAAAACTTTAATCATGGAGATAAATTTTCCCTTCAAAAATGGAGATTAAAATGCTAAATCTAATCTGTCATCGCTCTCAGTAGTTTCTGTACATCACAAAAATTACTATTCATCTTGAAAAAAATTCAAGATGGCGCACAGCCCGTAGCCGCCGTTGTTGTCGTGGATGCGCCGCCTCAGTCGCTCGTCGGCCTGCGCCACAACCCGCCCTGCTGGCCATGCCACACTCAGCCCCACAAGCCTGCGCCATCTCGGCTCCGGCACGGCCTTGGCCTGCCGCTAGCTGCGCCCGCCACCTTCGCACCAACCTCGGCCCTGCACGGCCGGTGCACCACCTCTGCTCTGTGCCGGTGGCCGCATCCACGCTCGAAGCACCGCCTCGGCTCCCGAACTGCGCACTTCAACTTCCCCACCCGGTCGGCTCTTCGGTTTCCTCGCCAGGCCGGCGCTTCGGCTCTAGCGGCTCGCCTCGACGGTGGTGTTCACACCTGCCGGCGCACGCAGCGCTCGCTTGTAGCACCGCCCCAACACCGGCCAGCTGCCTGCGCCCGTCAGCCTAATGCCAATCCGCCTTCGGCCCATCGGCCGATTGCCGCATCGTCTCCGCGCCGTTGGCCCGAAGCCGCGCCGCCGGTCACGGTCGAATCGGCCTTCTGCGCCCGTACCACGGAGGCCCCAGCAGTGCCGCACCCGCAGTCACTTCCTGGCGACCGTTTTCCTCGTGGGTGAAAGTCGGCAGCAGAGACGGCAGTTTGCCGTAGACAAAGAGGAGGGTATCGGCAGCTGACACGACAAGAAAATGAAGAGGCGACTAGGGTAAAACCTTAGCCACAGCCATTCAAGCCGGATATTAGAGCCCCATGGGCTCCATGAGCCGTATTCAGTCCATCCATTTTTTCAAATATAGTAAAAAGGAAAAAGAATATGGGATATTTGCATTTTTACCCTTGGAATTTCTAGTAATTTAAAAATAGTTATTAAATCCTGGAAATTTAGGATAAATGCTAGAAATTAGATTTCTAAGTTTATGGACTTCCGTAAATTTGAAATTAAATTATATGTGAGTACAAACCACTGATTATAAGACTATTACCTATGTATACATAGGAATTCCTCTTAATATTCCATACCAAAAAGAAAAGATTCGACAAAAAACTACTAGTATCATGCCACCTACATAGCATGGCAACGGGGCTATTGCGCCATTTCTCCACTCCCTGCTTCGCTATTATCCGGGCGATTTCCCTCCCGTCCGACCGTCCCCTTTTCCACCGTCGATTTGGCAGGGAACAGCCCATGACCATTTGGTTCATATAGCGTAGCCGGCTTGAAGTGGGCCTTATGTATATATTAGCTTCTCCCATATATAATCAGAAGCAGCTAATTCTCCCATAATCCAGAATCCATAGTCTAGAAGCTAAAACGAAGTGGGCCTTATGTATATATTATCTTTTCAAAGACAAATCTACGTGCACGCAACACCTATATTTCATCGATCTATAGTAGCTTTCGCTTTCATTCAGTTGGGAGTAGTTAGCTTCTGATAAACAAATACATCAATTACTTTGATTAAAAAAAGCGCGGTATGCGAGTTTAATTATCCTTGCCCCCCGAATTAGAAACCAAAGTCAAAAGTACTTGGTCAAAGCGTGCTTTCTCACGTTTTATATTTTATATAGTAATCACCGCGCGATAAACGAACTATGCATGCATGCATGCAGTAGACAACTTGTAGATCAAAATGCACGAGGTTTTATGTGTTAGTGCTTCTTCTTTACGTGTGTGTGTGTGTTAGCGGTAAATCAATTTTTCGCTAATCATATCAACATATCCAACAGCTAACCACGCCGATCATATATATCTCAAGGCACGTCGTAATAAAACTCAACTTGCACTTCAAATAACATCAATCGCCTCACTGCCACTATAAGATTTACACACAATATTATTTTCCCATATAGTCGGTGGTGTTTCTAGCTAGTTTATGCTGTAATCGAAAGATTTCACGATGGTACGTAGGATACATCAACATTCAATAACACCACTATTGCCGACAAAGTACGTGGTAGACAACAAGATGATGGATAATTGGGAAAATTGTTGCAAAAGGGATATCACCATGCATGGGCAATACATATACTAACAATTGTTGGAAAATGTTAGAAATATAGCTAGTAGTGTATTAGAAAGACCAATAATAACTGAGATATGCCAAGCATGAGGTAATATTGACTATCTCATGACAAATTTAACACGCTATTTGAACAGTAGATAAATCATGCATGAGGCAGCTGCCAAATTGTTAACTGGGCATAAAGCAGAGCATATGTAGTAACGTGCTGCCTGAACCAACTAATAAATTTTTTTTTTTTTCATTTGCACAAAGAATCATTGCAATTTGGACGTGGTCCTCCAAAGTATCATTTATTAGGATGTGGTTCGTATCATTCCTTTCCTGCATTCAATCATCCCCGCCTCAAAAAAGTCATTACTTTATTTCAAATAATACCTATATATATTGGAATGAACAATCTTATATATATAGTCTATCGTTTGCATTGTTTATGGTTGAATAGTGGCCTTCTAAGAATGCATGTGATGTACATATAATGTATATTATACACGTACGCGCGCAGGTTGATATATATATAGCAGACACGTTATCGGATAGAGTTGAAAACGAGACAGCAGACACGTTAACGGATCGATCGGTGCTGACGCGAGACGGCTTGAATTTAGGCTTTTGGCAAGAAACTTTTGGCAAGAAAATGCCTTTCAGAAAAGCTCTTAAGCAGGCAGGCAGGCCCTAATATGGGATAGAGTGATCGATCGGTAACTTAGGGTGTATTTGGTTGACTGTACTAAGTGATACATATATGAGACGTACGGTTCAAGAAAAAAGTCAGGGTTGTTGTTTGAATGGAACCATTCCATCCTAAATCAAGTGGTATAAATTTGAGTAATATTCCCTCTAAATGCTGAACCATTTCATTCACCTTAAATAATAGAACCAAACAGTACAGAATCATCTCATCCCATTAACCAAACACACCATTACTTATACGTCCAAAGCATGCAGCCAATGCCAGCCATTGATCTGTATATATATACAAAGCCGTGTCTATTCCTCTCTCCTTTTGAGCAGAACTTTCCTGGGAGCATCGATCGATCCCATATGCATACATATACTTAGACTCCAGCTAGGCTCGCCTTAAAATATGCAAGGTACAATATATAAGACCCGGCCGGGGTAATTGGTAGAGTACTAGAGTTGGGAACTCGGGCTTATAAGTAGCTGTGCCCCATTTGCAACCAACCTTACAAGCATTTTTCCTGATGAAATAGTTCGTCCTAGCTAGCTACCTGTACTGTACACAAGGCTTAGAAGCTTTCCCGTCTAGCCATACATAGGCTGTACGTACGTACGTACAGATCTAGAGAGTCGATCAAGAGATAACGGGGGTACGTGCGACTTGTTGGCCATGAGGATGAAAGGTCTTGTCGTCAGCCTTGTTGCGATATCCATCCTGCAAGTAGTGCTCGGTGCCGTCGCCGTCGCCGGCGTCGGGCCGAGCAGGATCAGACCGCAGGTGCCGGCGATCTACGTGTTTGGGGACTCGACGCTGGACGTCGGCAACAACAACTACTTGCCGGGGAAAGATGTCCCCAGGGCCAACGCGCCCTTGTACGGCGTCGACCTCCCGGGCTCCAGGCCCACCGGACGCTTCAGCAACGGCTACAACATCGCCGACTTCATCGGTACGTACGTACGCATGCATGTAATATATATATAACAAGATGATCGATCGATCGATCAATATATAAATATATACTGCGGCATGCATGCATGCATGGTCGAGATGATCATGTGCTCATATCGATCGATCGGTGTATATATGCAGCAAAGACTCTGGGATTCGAGAAGAGCCCTCCGGCTTATCTGTCGCTCACAGCACGCAAACGCAGCTATCTGATCCCGACTGCTCTGCTTAGAGGAGTAAGCTATGCTTCGGCGGGAGCCGGCATCCTCGACTCCACTGTAAGTGCCTCCATACTAGCTCGAGCTCCTGCGTACACACACATTGTGTGTGAGCGATGTTGGCTGAAATCACCTAAATCTGAGAGTATTGGATCATTGTTGAGATTCACAAGTATCGATTACATCCGATACTATGATTTGATCTAACGGTTGAATTTTTAATTCTACGGTCTAAAATTTGAATGTTATTTAAGATAAAAACATCCGAGAGATGCCTATACACTCCCTTTATTATTTTGCTTGCATGCATATGCAGAACGCGGGGAACAACATTCCACTGTCGAAGCAGGTGCGGTACTTCGAGTCGACGAAAGCCGAGATGGTGGCTAAGGTGGGCTCCGGTGTGGTGAGCGACTTGCTAGCCAGATCCTTCTTCCTCATCGGCGTCGGCAGCAACGACTTCTTCGCCTTTGCGACCGCGCAGCAGGCTCAGAACAGGTCAGCAACCCAGAGCGAGGTGGCCGCGTTCTACAGCAGCCTCATCTCCAACTACTCGGCCACCATCACGGTAATTAACCATTTTTTTTAGGTCTTGTTTAGTAGAGTTCTAGATTGCAGCTCCATTTCAGATCTGAAATTTGTAAGTTAAAATAAAGTGAATTAAATTTATACTTTATTCTAAAATATATCCTTAGATCACCTTGTTTACATACATACATACATACGTATGTGTGTGTGTGAAAGGCTAGGTACTTCCTGGTAGGAATAGAAACTTGCTTGTTTGGTTGTTGGTGGTAACCTAGCTAGCTTCGAAATTCTAATCCAGCTGCGATAATCTGCATGCGAATGCGTAGGATCTGTACAAGATGGGCGCGAGGAAGTTTGGGATCATCAACGTGGGGCCGGTGGGGTGCGTGCCGAGGTTGCGGGTGCTCAGCGCGACGGACGCGTGCGCCGACGGCCTCAACCAGCTCGCCGTGGGGTTCGACGGCGCCCTCAAGTCCCTCCTCGCCGGCCTGGCCCCCAAGCTGCCAGGCCTCGCCTACTCCCTCGCCGACTCCTACGGCTTGGCGCAAGTCACCAACGCCAACCCATTGGCAGCCGGTAAGACGTATCGAGCTGATTAGTTTAGGAAACAAGGGTTCGAAACTACTGATATGGATCTGACGAGCAAAATCACAGTGATCCTGACGTGATTCCTGCGTGCGTGCAGGGTTCGTGAACGCGGTCAGCGCGTGCTGCGGCAGCGGGAGGCTGGGGGCGCAGGGCGGCTGCCTGCCCAACTCCACGCTGTGCGCCAACCGCCGGCAGTTCGTCTTCTGGGACAGTGTGCATCCCAGCCAGCGGGCCGCCATGCTCAGCGCCCAAGCCTTCTACGACGGACCGCCCGCGTTCACCATTCCCATCAGCTTCAGGCAGCTCGCCCTCAAGGCCTAGCCTGATCGATTTCAGAAATAACCTGGCCGGCTTATTCTTTTCTTGTTCTCCCAAATGTAATAAGCTGAGTTGATTCTCCCGAAGTCACGTTATTTTTTATATATATGCCTTTAGTTCGTCCATCCATGCAGTGGCGGAGCCAGAAAATTCTAAAGAAGGGGACCAAGAATAAAATGAATCTCTACCAATGATTGATATTCAAAGTTCAGTATATAATAAGTACAATATGTAATACTTGTAACTTGCAAGAATTTATGAATGAAAACGTACCACTAATTATTTCACATGAGACGATAGTTGATATTTGCGAGTCTTCATATTCTGAAAATGCTGTAAAATATCTTCTATGTCTATCTTTGCAAACACACACTACAAGAAACAAGAATAGTGTCCTCGGCCGAAACATTTTTATCGTCGGTAAAAAAACCGACGACACAAAGTATGACTCTATCGACGGTTTTAACATAACCCGACGACATATATACACCAAGCAGGCATGTGTCCTCGGCCGCCTAAACCCGCCGATATAGACCACAGTCTGTGTCCTCGGCCACATTAAACCCGCCGACACAGGCACTCCGCCTCAAACAGAGAGTATCGGCGCGCGATGAAATTTGAATTTCAGATCCCGCCAACACAGGCTGTGTCCTCGGCCTCATTAAACCCGCCCACACAGGCACTCCGCCTCACAAGCTGTGTCCTCGGCCTCATTAAACCCGCCGACACAGGCACTCCGCCATGTGAGACCAACCTGCAGGATGCTCAGGCCCACCAGTGGCACGAAAACTGTTTGTCGTCGGGAGAGAAACAGCCGACGATAGAAATAAGTCTATGTCCACGGCATAAATGTCGCCGACGACACAGGTTAAATTTTGTCGACCGTTTAATTTTAGCTGACGACAATAGTAATTCCAGATTAAATCAGAAAATCTTTTTGAAAATGTTTTTGTTGTTTTTAAAATTAAGAAAAATTAAATAGAGCTTTTAGAATGGTTTGTTAGGTAACATACATCTATATGACATGTAACTTTTTATTATTTAATTAATTGGTATGTTACGGCGCTATGTGTATGTCTCCGTACGTACTACGTGTCGAGTACATTGAGTAGAACCTTGTGACGATCCAACGCAGACCAATTGAAAGAGTGAGGAATGACCTGGAATAGGCTGTGAGTGTTGTAAAACCTTTAAATGACCGTACAAATGTCTCGTTCGACCCGTCGTAGGCGACAAAAATATCGAAGAACGTACGGCCGGTGGTGATGACTCTGTTACTCTCCTTGAGTTTTCAGATGAATTTGTTGTGACGATGAAATGCCGGGCGAAAGAAGAGCGAGCAATTAGCTAGAATAGGTTGTGCATGTTCTAAAAACCTTAAACTGGCCTTAAAAATCTCGGGAGAAAGAAGAGCTAGCACGACTGTGTCCCAAAGATCTCGACGGTGGGCCCATGAGTGCTTTGTCAGGTCCACGGCAAAAAATGTTACCGACGACACAAGTTGAACCTGTGTCGATGGTGATCATTTGTGGCATTGTATTGGTGAATGCGAATGTGGTAATGTGTGTGAAATTATATGTTGTGATTGTTCTGGGAAATTGGGGATATAAAACTACTGGGAATGGGGTTTTTTTGCAGGTTAAAATTTGAATTTTTTTTTTAATTCGCAGTATTTTTTTTTACAACCTGTGTCCTCGGCTCTAACCATGCCGACGACACAAGATAGCCCAGTGTTCGGCACGGAAGGGGTCTGTCGCCGGCTACCAAAGCCGAGGACACAGATGTCCACTCTGTGTCCGCGGCTTTAACTATGCCGACGACACAAGATAGCCCCAGGTTCTGGCACCAGAAGGGGTCTGTGTCGTCGGCTATAGCCCAGGCCGAGGACACAGATGTAGCTTCGATTGTTGCTAGCTAGTAGGTAGCTAGTTCGATCTTGGATCCAACTATTAAAATTGGACACTTAGTTAAAATTTGAAGCACCCATATCATAGTAAAATTGAACACTTAGTTGAAATTTGAAGCATCCATGCCATGGTAAATTCAAAGTATAAGAATACTAAAATTAGAGTTTTGGTCATTTGTGAGGTTAAGAGGAAGCGGACACGTTATATTTTAAATGTTATCATACCAACACTCTGGTATTAGATCATATAAGAATTTTGAAGTTAAGCGTGCTTGGGTGAGAGTAGTATTAGGATGGGTGACCTCATGGGAAGTGCTCATTTGCATTAAAATCAGTGGTAGAACTCACTAGTTAAGCGTGCTTAGGCGAGAGTAGTACTAAATAGGATATGGGTGAGGGTTGATCTCTTGGAAAATATCTTCATTTTTGTGTTTCAAAATGTCAGAATATTACATAAAAGTATCAGTGTTATCAGTGACGGTTTTTCTTTAGAACCGCCACAAATAATGCGTTATCCGCGGTTTTAACTATGCCGACGACACAAGATAGCCTCAGGTTCTGGCACCAGAAGGGGTCTGTGTCGTCGGCTATAGCCCAGGCCGAGGACACAGATGTCCACTCTGTGTCGGCATCATTAATTAGGTCGAGGACACAGATGTCCACTCTGTGTCGACAGCATTAATTAGGCCGAGGACAGAAGTGTCTCCTCTGTATCGGCAGCTTTAAGTTCGCCGACGACAAATGTCTGGGTGTCGGGTCGGCCCCGGATGGCATCTGTGTCGTCGGGAGTTATTGTGGCCGTGGACATAGGTTGGTTGTGTCGTCGACTCTGTGTCGTGGGACTTGTGTCGTCGGGAGGCCGACGACAGAGCCCTGTGTCGGCGGTTTTGGCATCTGTGTCGTCGGTAAAAGCCGAGGACACTGAGCAAGATCCTTGTAGTGACATCTCGCTCAATATAACAAATCATGAGATCATTCAGCCAATCGTCACTTATCTAATTACGTAAATCTGTTTTGATAATCTTCACTGCTGAGAAAGGCGTAAAATATCTCTTCATCTAATAATCCACCAGCAATAAAAGATTCAATCACTCAAAAAATCAAAATTATAGACATTAAATCGGCATAGATTGATCATTGGTATTTAATAGATCAAAATTATTGTACAGTTGTATTAGATACTAGACTATTAGGGCTTGGATTGCACATACATAACGTCCGTTCTGGACAGCTGGACTCCTGGCGCTGGCCGCGACCAGCGAGACGCAAGAGCGATGGACGAAGTCACAGAGGGAGCACGCCGCACACGAGGTGAGTCACGGAGGGACCGAGGGAGCACGCGAGACCGTGGCACCGACGACCGAGCGCGAGAAGTCGCGAGACCAGCTAGGACGCGATTGTTTGGTCTCCCATCTGGCCGTCTCCCCACGAGTCCACATCTTCACGAATCACGAGTCCCCACCAAGCACCAGCCCTCCTGGCTCCTGGTCCTGCTGGGCCAACGACGCCGACCGGGGCCCAGGCCCACCTACGCCCCAGTCTGGGCTCCACCTATGCATCCATGTGTATACTGTTGTAGCTCCATAATTGGTCTATTCGGCTAAGGCCTGTTTATTTGGACCTTTTTCTGGTTTAAAAGCAAAAGTCCAAAGAAATGGACAACTTTCTATTTAGTTTTTTTTAAGTCATAAAGCTCTATATAACTAAAAGCTAAAAGCCACCGATAAAGTGTTTTTAGCCTTATTGAGGGTTGATTTTAGACTAATGTCACTAAAGTTAGGTAAAATTACATATCTCTACCACGTATCGGAAAACGACCTCCAAACACAAGTTCCTTCTTATATGTAGCCGCCCACCTGGGTAGGGATGAAAATGGTCGATAAATAACTGTTTCGTTTTCACATTTTTTTTTACAGTTAATGGAAATGGAATCGGAAACCCCAAAAATGGATACATAAACGGATAGTGATAGAAACGAATGCGGAACAAAACAGAGCGGGTATGAAAATGAAAGTGGGAAATTTCACAAGAACATAGTACATGATCACAATTTACTTGACCACAAAAATAATGTAACTCATTACACCTTCAAGGTGGACACAAGAACAATATTATGTTCATCGATATTATTAGGATTTTTTTTAAGTTTGTCAGCTGAAGGCTCGCTATTTGCCCCCTCAGAACAGACTGTCATGTCCTCCTCCATACCATTTATAAAATCAATTTATTCATGAAAAATAAATCCAAAGTTATGCTTAAAATAATTTTCCTATGTATAAAATGTTCCAAAGTATTTTTGAGAATTTGTTTTGAAATTTTTAAACTCTATTTGAAATTTTCTATAAAGCTATTTATATTTTTAAAATTATTTAATTCAAAAATAAATGTAAATTCTCCGTTCTTCTTTTTAAGCTGAAGCACGTTTCCCTTTCCCCTTCTTCTTTTTGGGCCGAAGCCCGTTTCCCTTTCCAGCTCATTTTCGATGAAATTTCGGTTTTATTTATACGAAATTTCCGTTTTTGTCGGAATTACTCTCTCGTTTTCGTTTTCGACAAAAAAAATTCGTTTCTGTTCCTGCATTTTTCGATTCCGTTTTTCTCTAAAACAATCAAAAACTTTCCGTTCCATTTTCAGCCCTACTACTAGTAGACATCAGCTAGGGTCCACTCACGAGCATTGATGGAGCACATGGGGTACCTTTATTTGGCCACCATGACCAACGACGGTACTCACGACGTCCTATCCGGTCGGGCGAGGTGCCGGCGATCTACGTGATTGGGGACTCGACACGGGGCGTTGGCAAGAACAACCATGTCGCGGAAAGATGTGCCCATACCAACAAGGCCTACTATGGCGTTGACTCCCCGGGATCCACGCCAACCGGACGCTTCAGCAGCGGATACAGGTCCTATTTGGTAGAGCTCCGGTTTCACCAGATTCGTGGAGCTGGGTATTCCTAGCTCCACCAGATGCGTGAAGCTGGAGCTGTGGTATATTATGTGTTTAGGTGGGTCATCTTATTTAAATTTTAGAACGAAAAAAATATAAACTTATTTCACTTTTTTTAGCCTACAAGTTTTATATTTAAGATGAAGCTGAGATTTAGAGCTCTGCCAAATAGGGTAAATGTTGCCGACTTCATCGGTACCACTGCAGCTCTGCTCCATGTATGAGCCATGCTTCCACAGGAGCTGGTATTCTCGACACATCACAGGGGCCTTCTACGATGATGGCCCAGCCCACATGTTAGCTTCAAGCAGCTTATCGAGCGAAGCAAAGTTATCGGACTACGGACTGGCTATGCTCCTCTTTGAAAGTCGAAAGGTTTCTTAAACGCTAATTTCTCCGTAGCTCAAAGTTAAATGTCAGTAGCTATTTATACTATGAAAAAAATTGAAAAGCAAAAACTAATTTAGAATAGCTTCCTACAATTTCGATGAGTTAGGATTCTAACTTTATCATTAGAATTTTTTAAAAAATAGCCTATAAAATCCTAAACCCAACTCCTCTCACCCTTATTCCTGATCCGTATCCTTCACACATAAAATCCAGACTACCAAACGACAAACTTCTTCAGCTCAGTAATTCAGCCGTGCAGACCTTTAGCCATGTAGCCCAGCCGAAAGCTATTTCTCAGAAAAGCTATAACCATGCAAAACATGGTCTTTGGAATACAAAATTGATCGCTATTTTTATTATAATATATTTATAAAACCCAATAAAATTGTAATATTGTGAAAAAATTTATTGAGACAACTCTACGCATATGATTTTCATGTATTCAATTTAAATATTTTAAAAAATATGGACATTCAAAATTTTGATTCTATTTATATACAAAAGATAACTATTTGTGACTGAATGGAGTAATTAATTAATAATTGGAGAACGATATCTATTTCGTACGTAACACCACTGCTGTCAGCATTAGTACTTCAACTATATCACGTCCAGGGCGTTGGACATCGGTTGACCACGACGTCCAGTGCCATTTTTTTTTGAATCTGCTATAAAACGATAACGTCCATCATATATCAATTACAATGTACCGATCAAATAGAAAGCACATAAGGAAGCACACACAATATAGAGGTAAAAATATGTTATCATTTATTAGATTGCTTTTTTTGGTACAAGAGGGTGCTATATTTATAGTAGAAACAAACAAGAAATATATTCGAATTCACCCACAACAAGATATAGTTTATCTATATATGGATCACTAGGACTAAGAGTCCTCTTACTCCCTCCGTTCATTTGTATAAGGTGTATTTTGATTTTACTAAAGGATTAAGGTTGTGTTGAAATTGAAAAAGGTACGAGAGAAAATGACTTAGATACCCTCACTAAATTGTCTTGAGAAATGAAAGATATACTTTGTGTAGTGGTAATAAATAAATGCATACAGTTGAAAAAGAATAAATAAGAGTATAAAAGAAAATATCTCATTAAATCTTACATATAAGTTGTATATTTATAAATAAAATTATTTAAAAGATAAACCAATAAAACCCACTGACAGCTGCTCTGGGCTGGGCGTTGAAAACGAGACAAGCAAGGCAGCGTCAGACGTGGCGAGAAGGCCGTCGATCTTATCCGATTTGCGTAGGGCTCAGCCTGGACTGCCACGATTGGCTTCGCTGCAAATCCAACGAACCAAAATCCATTGCTATCACACCCATCTCTTCCCCCCGTCGCAGGTGGCAAAACCTGAGTGATAAGGCATCAAATCTAATTTCGCTGCATATAAATGGCAACGCATCAAGGCCAACCGTAATTCGATGACCCACGAGAGAAACTATTTACTCCTTCCGTTCCTTCCCTCTGCTGGCTAGGGTCCTGGGTTTCCAAGGAGGACGAAGCTGCTGGCAATGGCGACCTTGGCCCGCGTCTCCCACCCCGCAGCCCTCGCCAGGCAATCAAGCGCCTCCGATCCTTTCCATCGCTTCCTTTGATTTGCTGCCTGCGTCCGCCTCCGCTGACATTTTAGTATTTTACCCATGCTGCGCGTGCGCTCTGTTCAATCCACAGGCTCCGGCGTGGTGCTTCCACAACTCCTCGGTTCGTGGCCGCCATGAGGCCAACGGCCGCCAAGAGGATGCTCGGCTCCGTTAGGTGAGTGAGCGAGTCGAGTGCCACCTCGCGTACGACTCTTGGCCAAACACTCCCGTACGATCCTTTTTCTTCCTTCTTCTCCAGGTGCGGCATGGACGGCGCCGGGGCGTTGCGCGCGGACGCGGAGACGGCCGTGCCGCGGTCGGTGCCGGTGCGCGTCGCCTACGAGCTGCAGCAGGCCGGACACCGCTATCTCGACGTCAGGTACAGAATCTAATCGAATCCATCACTGCCCTGCTCGATCTCTCTGCTCATTACTGACAGCTTATGCTTTAATAATGAAAGATTTAGTCTCTCGTTACGTGATGAAGAGATCTCATATTCTCATACCATGATTTCCATCGTTTTGCAAGCTGGTAACACCATCTCCGGATCGTTTTGACGTTGAAGCACATACCAAGATCATAACTAAGATCATAAACAATTGGTGCAAATATAGATAATCTACAATGGATTAGATTTTTTTTCCAATAAAAAACCACACCATTTCGATATAACCAAATTGATCGACGCAGAGCGATAGCTCCAACCAAAAAGTGAGCCTTTAATTCTTTTCTCAATCCCAATAACCAGTTCCAAACACAATTTAGGTGAAAGCTGCGCAAATAGTAGTTGTTAGTAGTTAATAGATTTAATCGAACAGCTTCAATTTCTTTCTCGGATTGTTACAGTAGTAATGTGCGGATTTCTTGAGTCGGAGATTTGGGAGTGGCTTATTCTGCCCTGCTGCTGCTTTTGTAGAACTGAGGGTGAGTTCAGCGGCGGCCATCCAGTAGGAGCTGTAAATATCCCATACATGTACAAGATCGGCTCAGGTAATCCACATTGTTTTACTCGCTGCTTGTTTTGCCTTGTGATTGAGACCTCATCAGGTTAAGCTTGCCATCGTCTAGATCAGGTGTAAGCTATCGATTCTCTCGACTTCGCCACGTTATGATTACTTCAGTGTCTCGGTCTGGGTAGGTGTTGCTATCCGGTTCGGTGCTGCTGCTCTTCGATATACAAGTTGGGCACAAAATTATTCTTTAATTCGCATACAGGAATGCATTTCGCGGCCAACTTGTAAGTTGCAACCTTAACAAACTGTAATGGCGCCTCGGCACAGCCAAGGGGCAGATAGTACTTGCTTTCGAGATCATCAGCTTGTTGCGTCCGTAATCTGATCTGATCTATTCTCCAGACAGTTGGTCCCCGGTACAGAAACACGAACGTGCAGATTTATATATAATTGTCTAAGGTTACCAACTAGCTAGATCAAATCCATTTTAAAAACAGACTCATCAGGAACACAGCTTTCCATTGGTGATGCGTTACTGTACACCGATTTGCCTCTTTTTTTTTACTGTAATAATGGCACTTCCCGCTGCCGTTCTTCTCTTTCTAAGATGAACATACTGGCAGCTTGAATTTCCTCTCCTTGCTCTGATTAAGCTCTGGTTCACATCTCTGAACATTTTGTTCTTCTATCATTCCTAGGAATGACGCAAAACACACACTTCCTTGAGCAAGTGTCGAAGATCTTTGGGAGGGACGATGAGATCATCATCGTACGTCTGCTGAATACGCCATGGTTTCGAAACATGCTCTGTTCTTTCCCAATCATGCTTCTAATTTGTACGCTTGATTCCAGGGTTGTCAGAGTGGCAAGAGATCTCTCATGGCAGCAACTGAACTTTGCTCTGCTGTAAGCACGGCAAATGTCACCATTTCTAATATGGCACCAGTTAGTTCCTGGCTTTCGCCTCTCTGTCGTATGTGATGATTTTTCTCATGGAATATGTGTTCAGGGTTTTACTGCTGTGACCGACATCGCCGGTGGATTTTCTGCTTGGAGGGAGAATGGACTGCCGATCAACCAGTGACGCTGGCTTGCCACCTTTTCTGCACTTCTGAAAAACGTAATGATCCGTCGTCGCTGCTCAGCTCCAGGGTTGTACAATATGGTCTTCTCGGCTGAGACATCTCAACAGTACTGAATAAATGGAGCTAGAATGGTAGCATACAGAGATTAAGGGTTTATGTTTAGTCTCCTTTCCTCTCTTGCATGTTTTCCCTTTCAACCTTTTGTATCATTTGCTTAGCAGCATGGCAATAACATCCGTCTAGTTACTGCAAACAAGACAGAAACCAAAACGGAATTACAGATACCAAAACAAGTTCAACGTATATCAGTCTGGCAGAAATGCATATCTTCAACCGCACCACTGCAACAAATTGCAGGACATGCTATCAAGCTTCTTTCCCGTGCACACATGAACATCTTTGGTGGCATGTAGCTACAGTTAAGGAAATAAAGTCTCTCAACAAGCTACAACAAAATACTTCGAATTGACTCGTATTTTCTATTTTTCAGAGGACAAACAATTGAAAAAAAATACATGATTAAGCTTACTTCACATTTGGGGGGAAAGAGTAATGTGGGTTAAGTGATCTGGCAGTCAGCAACCACAGAGAAATTTTATGATGCATTATATTGGTGGCATATAATAGGTAGCAGAGTAAGTATAAATAAATACTAACTAATATGATTCATTGGATCGAAAAGAATAAACGGTCCCTATTGAATTTAGGGTGTGTTTAGTTCATGGGATGAGGTTGAATGGGAGAGAATGGTCATGTACCATTTTATTTCATTATTTTTGGTGAATGAGATGATTCAACATCTAGAGAGAATATTCTTTAATTTTTATCACTTGATCCAGGATGGGATGGTTCTATTCAAGCAACCAAATTAACACATGGATGGTTTTTTGCTTAAACTATCTCATACATGTACCACTTGGTACAGGCAATTTGTATCACTTAATCCAGGATGGGATGGTTCTATTGAAGCAACCAAACACATGGATGGCTTTTTTCTTAAACTATCTCATACATATACCACTTGGTACAAGCTGAAAGTAGATGAGAATTGGGAGAAATGATGGATGATTAATGGGGAGCAAAGGCTCGAGTACAAATAGGCAATGGTGTCCCCAGGAATAGGAAAGCAATCCAATCAGGGGAATAGGAAAGCAATCCAATCAGGGGAGATCCTTGCCTAAGTTAACCAACTAACCAAAACAAGGAGTGGGCACACAAGGCAACATGCATGTGCAGCCGCACCTCCCTAAACCCAAAAGGGCTTGCCAAAGATAGCAAGAACCCTGCCTAATATAGACCATGCTAACACGCCCGCCATCGATCGTCGACCATCTGCGCACGCGTTGACCGGGTCTGAATTACGAAAATAGCGAGGAAGGCAGCCTTTGGTGAAGATGTCGGCGTCGCGAAGATGTCGGAACATGCAGACGCGGAGATCACCAATGGCAACACGCCGCGGCGAAGTGGAGATCAATCTCAATGTGCTTCGTGCCGATCTTTGAACCGGGTTGGAGGACATGTAGGCGGCAGCGATGTTGTCACAATACACCGGTGTGGCACGGCGAAGGAGCACGTAAGCTCCTGGAGGAGGCTGGCGCAACCATGTCGCCTCGGCGACTCCATTAGCCAACTGCGCGATACTCGGCCAAAGATCGACCTTGATACGGTAGTCGACGCTTGGAAGACCAGGAAATGAGATTGTCACCAAGAAACACAAAGATAGCCCGAGGTGGACTTGCGGCGTATCCTGACGACACCTAATCGACATCGAGATACACCACAAGGTTGGTGCACGAGGAGGGTCGTAGCGAGGCCAAAGCGAAGAGTCCCGCGGACATAGCGAAGAATGCGCTTGAGAGCCGCAAGGTGAGGCTCCGTGGATCATGCATGTGAAGACAAACTTGCTGGACAGCATATGCAATATCTGGCCTGGTGAAGGTGAGGTCTTGCAGGCACCAAAGAAGGCTGCGAAAATCCAAGCATCGCCATCTTTGGGGCACCATCAGTGGCAGACACTTTGGGGTTAGTGTCTACCGGAGTGGAGCACGGCTTGCACTCTGCCATGCCTGCTCGGTCAAGAATCTCTAGCATGTACTGCTCCTGAGATAGAAGAAGGCCATCACCACAATGCTGAACATGCATACCAAGGAAATGATGTAATTCACCGAGGTCTTTCATAGCGAACTCCTGCTGCAAGGCTGAGGTGATCCGCTGGCGAAGACCGGTCGAGGAGGCAGTGAGGATGATGTCATCGACATAGAGAAGTAGGTAGGCCGTGTCGGAGTCATGCTGATAGATGAACAGTGAAGTATCCGACTTGGCCTCAACAAACCCAAGAGAGAGCAGGTATGTGGCAAAGCGACTGTACCAGGCACGAGGAGCCTGCCTGAGCCCATACAGGGACTTGTTGAGCCGGCAGACATAGTCAGGATGGACAGAATCCTCAAAACCACTGCTTTGGTATGCTTGATCTCTGTCGGTGCCATGGAGAACGCATTCTTCACATCAAGCTGGTGAACAGGCCATTGCCGTGAGAGAGCCAGAGAGAGCACAGTACGAACTGTCGCCGGTTTGACAACCGGGCTGAAAGTCTCCGCGAAGTCGACACCGGGGCGTTGTGTGAATCCCCGAAGAACCCAACGTGCCTTGTATCGTTCCAGAGTGCCGTCGGCGGAGAGCTTGTGCTTGAAGATCCACTTCCCAGTGACAACATTGGCCTGGGGGGGACGGGGCACCAAGTCCCAGGTGTGATTCTTCAATAGAGCATCATATTCTTCCACCATGGCGGACCGCCAGGCAGGATCGGTAAGACCCGCGCGGTACGTCTTTGGAACCGGAGACAGGTGCGTGGCGGTGAAGAGAGCGGGAACACGGAACCCGTGCTTGGCCCGAGTCGCCATGGAGTCTTCAGTTGACGACGGAGAATACGGTGGCGGCACCCTTAAGCGATGGTGCCACAAGCGCAGTGAGCCGGGCGCCGGTGTAGATGCTGGCACAGGGCGAGGCCGGCGCGAGAAGACTTGCGTGACGACATGCTCCAGCGGCGAAAAACCAGGTGGCGGGCCGCGAGGGCCAGGCGACGAGGTGCCTTGGCCGGCACGGGGTGCAGGCGGGACGTAGCGCTCGGTGGAGGATGGTGAGGCCGTGGCCGCGCGTGGCGCAGGGGAGGAGGCCGTCGGGGAGGAGGCGTCCAGCTCACAGGTGCTAGGAGCACCGGGAGGGGTGCGAGGGGCACCAACAGCAGGTGTGGAGGCGCCAGAAGATGTTCCTGCAGGCAAAAACTTGTGCGGCGATCCAATAGGAGCGAGCACAGCGTCAGATTCATCCAAAAACTCAAGGGTCGCAAGTGTGGAGGGGCCATCACGCTCAGCGAAAGGAAAGGCATTCTCATCAAAGATGACGTGCCGTGAGATGATTATCTGGTTGGAAGCCATGTCAAGGCAGCGGTATCCTTTGTGGTGAGCAGAGTAACCAAGGAAGGCACACAAGGCAGACCGAGGAGTGAGTTTGTGGGTGGCTGTGGCAGATAGGTTCGGATAGCATTTGCAGCCGAAGACTCGAAGGTGCGCATAAGCCGGTGGTGTGCCAAGGAGGGCAAGATGCGGCGTGGAGAAGCCAAGAGTCTTGGTAGGCAAAATGTTAATCAACGAAGTGGCTGTGGAGAGGGCCTCAACCCAGTAGGAGGGAGGCATGGAAGCCTGAAACAGCAGTGAGCGAACGACATTATTGATTGACCGAATGATGCGTTCAGCTTTACCATTTTGAGGCGAAGTGTAGGGGCAGGACATGCGAAGATGGATGCCCCGAGAGAGGAAGAACGTGCGGGCGCTGGAGTTGTCAAACTCGCGCCCGTTGTCACACCGACACCTTCACAAAGTGCGACAAGCGTGTGGAGGCGTAGGCGATGAACCCGGCAAGTGTTTTGAAAGTGTCAGATTTGAGACGCAAAGGAAAAGTCCACAGGTAATGGGTGCAGTCATCAAGAATAACCAAATAATATTTATAACCTGAGACACTGACAACTGGTGATGTCCACAGATCACAATGTATAAGCTCACACTTATTAGGCGCGACGGACGATGAATTTGGAAAAGCTAGGCGAACATGTCGACCTAGTTGACAAGCATGACACAATTCGGAACAATCCTCTATGGAAAAAGAGACAATAGACGCAAGCTTGGACAAAGCTTCATGGCCGGGGTGACCGAATCGCCGATGCCACAGTGGAGAGGAGCCCTTAGCAACTAGGGAGTGTGCTGGATCGAGACGCAGGGGATATAGCGGCCCGTGAGCTATTGCACTGGCGATCACGTTCTCGAGTTGAGATCCTTCACGCAGAACAACCGGAGGTCAAACTCAATGAACAATTATTATCGGTAGTGAATTGACGAACAGAGATGAGATTCTTAATAATTTGAGGAGAAACCAAAATATTATTAAGACGCAAGGAATTAGGTAACTCTGTAGTGCCGATGGCGGTGGCAGAATCATGGAGCCATTAATGAGCAATAATAGATGAAGGAAGCAGGATACCGCCGAGGAAAGGTTTGTGAAAGGAAGTGAGGGTGGATGTCATGTGAGAGGAGGCACTGAGTCGAAATACCACTCGCTGCTTGGCGGGTTCGGCGTTGCCGTCTTTGAGCGGAGGCAAGCGATCGCGTGCGTCCAGGAAGAGTCCGGCCATGGGGTTGTAAGGCCGGCCGGACCCCATTGGCGACCTCGAGGCGCCCAGTGGAAGCGGCGAGTGAATGCAGCTGCGGTATTGGAACATTTCTTGCCGGTAGTGCAAGCTGCTGTTGTTAGGCGACGAACGCTTCTTCTTCTTTGCGGTCGCGGTATGGGCGCCAGAAGGAGGATGGCGGGCACCGGACCACAATCGATGGTGCCCGTCAAGGATTGTAGACGGTGGGCCGACCACTGAAGGAAGGCGACGGTCTTGGTGCCCCGACTGCTTCTTCTTTGGGCCCTTCTTCTTTGGCGCTATTTGTCTTTTGCGTGCGAAGCGCCGCCCGGCCAGCTGCCAACTGCCCGCGCTTTGCGGCGATTTATGGATTTGGAGCGCAGTCGTTCAGCGCCCGGGCCAGTGAGTGCAGAACTTGGTGGTGGCGGCGAGTGCGGCGGCCGGCGATGGTCGGGCGGCTTCCCAAGGTGAGTTCCTCCAGGGCGACGATCGTCCTTTGCCTCGAGGAAGGTGGGAAGGCGGCGCGCGCCAGAGCAGGCACCGATGTGCGTGAAGCGCTCGTTGAGGCCACGAATCACGTTGAGGACGAGGGTGCGGTCGGTGACGACCTCTCCCAAGGCGGTAAGATCGTCGGCCATTTTCTTCAGACGGCGGCAGTACTCGGTGATTGAAAGATCGCCTTGCACGAAGTTGCGAAACTTCGTCTCGAGCTGGATCGACCGTGTCTCCCGATTGCCCAAGAACTGGGATTCGACGGCGAGCGGCGGCCCGTCGAGGCGCCTGGGAGGAGATGATCTCGGCTAGGTCGTCGGTGAGAGAGCCGAGGATCCAGGACTGGACAACGCAGTCCATCCGAGCCCAGTCCGGCGAGGGGACCGGGGTGTCGATGAGGACGTGCGCTTGGAGGGAGAACTTGCCGAGGACCAGCAGGAACTGATCGCGCCAACGGTTGAAGTTGCTGGAGTCGACGTCGAGAACGATGTGGACGAGGCTCCGGATGTTGTTGACGGCGACGGCCTGGGCGTGAAGGTTCGTGGAGGCGGCGGCCTCCTGGAGCAAAGCCAGAGCGAGGTCCGCCGCCTCCCCGCAGGGAGGCCGACCGCCCAGAGGGTTCCTCCCGAGCGAGGGTTGCGAAGCGGCGGCGGCGGCGAGCGCTCGCTCTCTGTCCGCGCGGGCGATGGCGGCGTCGCGAGCCTTGGAGGCGTTGGCGGCCGCCTCTTCACTGGCGAAGCGGCGAGCGAGGCGCATCATAGGCCTCTGCCGTTGGCAGCGGCCTTCTCTTGGCCAGACGCGGTGACCTCCTCGCCGGAGGTCGGATGGGACGGCAGAGGCGTCGCCGGCGGCGGCGGCAGCGGCAGCCGCGTCCCGATCGGCGGCCTCGGTGACGGAGGCGCCGGTAGAAGGGTGGCCGGTCATGGCGCAAAGACGGCAGAAGCCGTGGCCTTTCGCAGCGCTGACAAGAAAGGGCGAGGGTGCGGAAGCGAAAATCCGAGGTCAAGCTCGGACTCCTGATACCATGAAAGTAGATGAGAATTGGGAGAAATGATGGATGATTAATGGGGAGCAAAGGCTCGAGTACAAATAGGCAATGGTGTCCCCAGGAATAGGAAAGCAATCCAATCAGGGGAATAGGAAAGCAATCCAATCAGGGGAGATCCTTGCCTAAGTTAACCAACTAACCAAAACAAGGAGTGGGCACACAAGGCAACATGCATGTGCAGCCGCACCTCCCTAAACCCAAAAGGGCTTGCCAAAGATAGCAAGAACCCTGCCTAATATAGACCATGCTAACACAAGCAACCAAACGCACCCTTAGTGTATCATAAAAGAGCTCTAATATAAACCATGAATAACCAGTATCATCATTGGTTCAGAAAAGTATACTTCTTCGAAACTTTATCAGCATCATTTTAGTGCTATCAATACAACCAACTTATTCAAAATGATCTGGAAAAGTAAATGTATCATGAAACTTAAGTTCTTTGCCTGGCTACTACTGGTGGATTGACAATACAAAGGGTATCCTACATATGATGCACTATAACGTGATTAATAATGACTATTATTGTGTTCTATGTCACGCAAGGGCTGAAGAAACTCTACAACATCCTTTCTTTACATGCACCTTCAGTACATGTGTTTGGCAAATCCTTGAAATCCAATGACAACAAAACTTAAATATTATGGAAAGGATTATGCGAGCAAAACAAACCTTTCATGGGCTTTTCTTTATGGAAGTTTCGTCATAGCAGCATGCAACATTTGGAAACAAGGTAATGAGCAAAAATTTCAAAATCAACAATAACAAATTTCAGTTTGCAAGGGGGCCTTTGTGTTGAACATCTAGGTATTATTTTGATTACAGATTTGAATATAAAACATAATTCCAAAATAATCAAACACAGCAAGATCTACTTTTTAGAAAATATTTGTGGTATCTTCTGTCTAGCTTGCTGTGTTTGATTATTTTGGAATTATGTTTTATATTCAAATCTGTAATCAAAATAATACCTAGATGTTCAACATTCCAGAAACCTTATTGCCACCCCCGTGCAGGTTCTCGCAGCGGCAATGGTTCGGAGATCCCGCTCTCCCTGCCTCGCGGTGCACGCCGAGAGGAAGGTCGGTGAAGAACGAGCGCAGCACGAAGACGCAACCACGCATCACAATGGATGAACGCGAGTACCAGAGCAAAAACTCCAATTCGATCTGGGCGTCTCCATTTTATAGCCTCGCATCAGTAACGGCCATTTAAACGCTAGTAAACAGGATTTAATCCAAATGACTGTTTCTATTAAAAACTGATGTCATTACCATGGCTGTTTCTATTAGAAACTGACGCCATTACCATGGCAGTTTCTATTAGAAACTGAAATTTAAAAAGGGTTTAAACGTGCCAGGATTTAATCCACCGTACGGCGACCCGGGACGTCGCAAGTCACAAGTCACGCGGGAAAAATACGCGGTAAATCGCGAAATACGCGCGCGCGTGCGTGTGACTTTAGCCATGCTCCTCACCCTCCATCTGCCTTATTACAAGGCATGGTGGGAGCTCTCCCTTTTAAATTGGTATTCTCCTCTCTCAACTAGCAATATGGTACTAATCTTTGTAGCTTTGACATTAGAGATAAATGGGCCACTTGGGCCTTATTTCTAACACTTTGTACTTTTTTATTTTTTTTAAGCAAATCGGCACTTTTTGTTTTTTAGCAGTTTTCCTGAAATTTTTTTTCTCTCTGTTAAAATCCATGCATGTCTCAGCGCTTCCTTCCACCCGCAGCAACGCGTGGGCCAATGGAGCATCTAGCTATACTACAATGAGGTTGGACCTAGACAAACATTGAAGAAAAAAATAACAAGCACATGTAAAAAAGAACTTCAGTTGGTCCCTTACCTCTTGGACAACACCAATGGCTGCTTGGAGTGGCGTTAGAAACTCGTAAGGAATCCAGTAAAGTATGTTAAAAAAATAAGGATGTTGGCAATAAGCAGAAGAATATTTGCCAATGATCCACTGTACCAACCGACGATACCTTTCCTGTGAACAGCTCCCACATAACAACACGGAAGCTAAAGACATCAGCCTTGGAGCCATATGGTCTCTGCTCTAGGCACGAAGCAAGACGGCATCCCACTCTGTACCAACCTCTTCAAAAAGTTTTGAGATGATTAGGACAATCTTCTTGTCTTTCAAAAAATTACGACAAGAGAGGTGCTTCTATGCTCTTCCTTTTTAAAGTTGTATAAATATTAAAGCATGAAAAAAGGGTAGATAGATTACTTACCCCTTCGTTTGCTTCAAGATTTGTGCAACTTGTATTAGGAGGTAGAGCATAGAAACACCTCTCTTAGGACAATCTTCGATTGATTGGTATTACAATATCATCGTTAAAAAAAAAGAAGCCTACTGGCTATTTTCTGCATAAACAACTCAAATTTTGGTTAACTGTACATTCGGAAAAATTACCTCAGGAACCATCCAACTATTTGTGCCAGTCTCTGCAGTCGTAACCCCTGATTCAGCTTTTACACGTGCAACACCAAAACAAGCAGCTGAAAAGATGCCTTCCGAAGATAAAATATGCATATCTTCATGCTTCATAGGCAAATCAATGACAGTGACTATATTTGTTTACTGACCTAGTGCAAGTCATACGTTTTACAAGTAACCACAATGTAAACAGTATTTTTAACACCAGTTCATGGACCAATGTAGTAACCATTTTTATGGTGTAGTACACATTCTAATTTGCTGTTCAAGGATGCAGTAAAGCACACAGTTGATACAGGGAAGTTATGATACTTGAAAAAAGAAGTGAGCTGCATAGCGTAATAGCAGCACAAATGGTATATAACTATTAATCATGATAATGATGACAACATTAAAATCAAAGTTCAATCATGCAACAAAAGTTAGTGACAAAATATTATCAGTTGCGACAAACTACAGTCTATGAAATACTATGTTTGCAAGCAATATCTATCATGAGACGACCCACAATATAAAGGAGTTTCCATGAATAACACAACATGTGGTTCGACTATCGATGATAGAAAACTTGCCTAATGTTCACCCATCAGAAGATTGGGTATCTTCAAGTCTCAATGAATAATCCCATTTTGGTGTAAATAGTCCATCCCTTTTGATGCATCAACTGCACCTCTAAGTAGACCAGGAAGTTTGAAGGACCCTCTGCACTTATGAAGGTTGTCATACACACTTCCATTTTTCATAAATTATGGTAAAATATATTAATTTCAAAAACAAAAAGGCGAAAATAGCATCATGTCTCAGATGAACAAAATATACGTAACAAGAAGGAACTGGCACATATATTTATTTTACCTGTGACAATACATAAGGTTGTTGGCTTGGTGCATGCCCCAAGAAATCGAACAATGTTCCTATGACAGATCTTCCTGGAATTTGGCAATTCCATCAACAATATGATCGTAGAAATATGTTGCTTACCCAGGGAAAAGATTCCGGTACAGAAAATTTATACGTAATTGCAATCAGATGATCAAATGAATGGTGAAATTACTTGGTTCATGAAATTTGGATGGCTGTAAGTTTGTTAAACTCTTAGCTTGGGCTGTACTTCCACTCAAAGTTAGAGTTAGGTTTGTAAGAGTCTATGTCTAGGCTTCAGGCAGACACCACTGGAGGGTCTGCATGTATGTAGCTATCTAGCCACCCGCAAGCTAAATAGTGAAAACTGGGTAAACCGAAGGCAGCATGGTGTTGGGATGGGGATCTAACCTCGAGGCCTATGGCATGGATGGCCTGCTTCCACTGGATGACAGAATTTCAAGAAGCTTCACATAAACTACTTTAAGCTTTAAGGACTTGACGTCCTCATCAATTTTGTTTCAGGATATGAATGGCAAAAGTCAGGCCACATTTGAAATGGGTTCATTCGCATGATTTGCACATTCTCCTCTGTAGAGAAGTGGCTGGGTGGTGAGCCTGTCAGGTTTGGGGCATTACAACTTTTCTTTTCTTTTCTGGAGAATTCCATTACAGCTTTACTTACCAACCTCATGATATATACTTCATGGGCAAATTCCTTCTCCATGTTCTCATGAAGACAATCGGACTTGAGCACCTTGATAGCAACATCCTGACCAAAATATGTACCATGGTAACTGCAGCATCAAGGAATTTAGTAATTTATTTTGTAGGCAATGTTTAACAGACTAAATGTTCCATGCAAGCAATAACATAATACTCACAGATCATCATATGCTCCAGATGCCACATACTACCTTTATTATAGTTGGGAGAGTTCCCGGATGGCCAGCTATGCCACATCGCTAGCAATGCGAAAAACACCTCGGCCATCCATCATTTTGTGTTTCGCTCGTTCTGGCTGTGCCAGCTGTTGATCATCGCCGGCACGCCGCTGCTCAGGCCTTGCATCCCACTCATTCTAGAAGTTTCTCTCCATCCAGTCACCTCCCAGCCAGCGCCTCTCCTCCCCTCTTCTCCTCCCACCCGCTTTAGCCGCCCGCTCCTCCTCGCTTCGTCCTCGTGCCCGCGCCGCCATCATCTCCGCTGTAGCCACCAGCGATGTCTCCCATTCGATCCCCGGTGCAAGATTCGCTTCAAGCGCCTCAAGGGCAATGGTTGCCTTCCAGTTCATTGTCTTGAAATGTCAATGCTTTGGAGTTGATTTCCCATTCATCAGTGTTATCTTTAGGTATCTCAACATGGTTAGCTTGCGATTTAGTCTGATACTGCTTGCCAGCCAATTCAGGAGGCCAGCAAGAAGATGTTAGATGCGTCTGAACAAGAATTTTGACAATGCGAAACATAAGCACCAAGAATAAAGAAATGCTTGAGTTGGTCTTGGGAAAGCCAAAAGAAATTAACAAATGATCTGAATCTTTAAAATAAACAATTTAAGAATAAAAAAGATCCACAATTTGTGGGCCATAGTTTTTGCGCTTTGCATAGTAACACTTGCAGAAAGTGGATTACTAGACATTATCATGTTGCAACCGTTTGTCAAAATATTCCTGACCTAGACCAAAATGTACTACTCCACTACTTCTGAATCCCAATTCTCTTATGTAGGTTAGGAGCTTGTGATGTAAACTATTGACCTTTAAGTCAGTACAGGTACTTTTGCCTGCTGGACAGGCAAAATCTTGACTCCTTTCAAGTTGTATTATTAATTTAATTTCTTATTTCACTTTAATTCATGTGGCTTCTTCCAGGTTCAGGTGTTCTTTTTTATGCATGTCTGCCAACCGACCCAGGGGTAAATGCATCTCATTGGTAGAGCACAAAGGCAGCCGGTAAGCACCATTTTCAGTGGATAAAAGAAATAGGAACAGCAATACAACTCTACCTGTGGCTTGTAACAGTGAATTTCCTTCTCCAATGCTTCTTCAAGTTGTTGAGTTTCCTGTATAATCAAAAGTAAGAAGTCTCCTCCCAGCTCGCAAGTATATTAGAATTCAATAAAGGGCATGAATTCTTGCCAAGTTAAATGAACTGGACAATATCAAAACTTCCTCCGAGTTTTTGGCAACTTTTCACAAAATAGTTGTGTATTGCCAGAAGGAAACTGAAAGTAGATGAGAATTGGGAGAAATGATGGATGATTAATGGGGAGCAAAGGCTCGAGTACAAATAGGCAATGGTGTCCCCAGGAATAGGAAAGCAATCCAATCAGGGGAATAGGAAAGCAATCCAATCAGGGGAGATCCTTGCCTAAGTTAACCAACTAACCAAAACAAGGAGTGGGCACACAAGGCAACATGCATGTGCAGCCGCACCTCCCTAAACCCAAAAGGGCTTGCCAAAGATAGCAAGAACCCTGCCTAATATAGACCATGCTAACAGAAACAATAAAAGATTTCATGCCTTATCATTCCGAAATTTATTTAAAATATTTGTTCTTGGTCTAAACATTTCTATTCAATCCAATAACATGCAAGTAGAAGTCTACAAATTTTCATTGAGAACCTTTATCAGGTAGTCAAACATGTCTTTTCAAGGTAACAGCTAGTGTGACGCACTCAAATTTTCTTGACCACTTCATGAACAGATGATAGGACTCTAAACATGGCAGGTAGGGGTGGATCCAGGCCTCGGGCCACCCGGGCCTGGGCCCGAGGCCTGGGATCCATGGAGCAACTGGCCCGGTGGCCTTTGCACAGAAGAAGGCATCCTATTTCCAGTGAAGAAACTACCATCCGGTGAGAGCTGAGACGGCGTGAGCCCCACCGGCCCGAGGCTTGTCGATTGGCTGGCTCCGCCCCTAATGGCAGGTAGTCATGAGCTTTTAGATTATGCAACATAGATAGAATATGATGGTTCCATCTTGATTCGAAGTCTCTTTGGACATTTACACAATTGTATTTTATTGAATTTTATTGACATTGTGTCTTACAAATATATTGATAGAGTTCCGTCATTTCACTCCTAGAAGCCTTATTAAGAGGGTTTGACTCTGGCCTCATTAATAAATTTGTAAGTGAGACATAAGTAGGCCAATGTTCGTAGCATTGTAACTCTGTTGGACTCTTAGCGATTCAGTTAAGAACGGTAAAAGCATGTACAAAGACTATAATGGTTTGATCATGAAAATTTATATGTTCATACATGTAGCAACATGAACATCTAAATGGTAAATAGTATGTTTTCTTGGTAGAGAAATTCAGAGAAGACTACCTTTTGATCCCATCCACCTACAATGAAAACATGTAAGAAGTAACCATCATTTGTTGGAAGTGCATGTACTTCCTTGATATCAAGATTGAGCTTGCCTAGAAGTGAATACAACTGGAATAGTTTTTTTTTTTTTTTTGAAAAGGCGGCAGGACCTCTGCCGATTCATTGAAGAAGGAGCAAAGAACAAAAGATAGCGTCCAAACAAAAAAAAGGCTACAACAGTACCGCTCGAAAGGCGATTAAGGAAGGAAAAGGGAAGAACTGCAACTGGAATAATATGTTACCAATAGTATCATAAAGCTTCTAAAAAATCATGTAATATGGCCAACAAATGAAATTGCAAATAG
This sequence comes from Rhipidocladum racemiflorum, assembly GCA_036346355.1. Classification (NCBI taxonomy): domain Eukaryota; kingdom Viridiplantae; phylum Streptophyta; class Magnoliopsida; order Poales; family Poaceae; genus Rhipidocladum; species Rhipidocladum racemiflorum. The sequence goes on along the minus strand of CM070579.1, from coordinate 87,868,882 downwards.
AACGACACAAGAATTTCTTTCTAGCAGTTTTACAGCTGCTTGTTTCCTTGTTTAGCATACTAATTCGCATGTGCATCAGAACACCTTGTGCCCTCTCAACATTCACATTCATGGCATAACTGTCGCATGCATATGTGTTCATCCGGAATTAAACTTTGCGACGGAATTAAGGGCGCGAGAACGAGGTAGGTAGTGATGCGGCGCGAGATTAGATAGAACCTGGCGTTGAAGCGGTGGACATGCGCCCACAGCTTGTCGGCGAGGGCCTGCGGCGCGCCGGCATCCCTGAGCCGCTGCAGCACGACGTGGTAGACGCCCAGGCTCATGCGCTCCCTCCCGAGCTTCGGCGAGTAGACCCGACCTCCTCACCTCCATGCATCGGCATGCGCGCGACGTGTTCGGCGAAATGCGCAGGCGGAGTGGCGGACAAGGGCGCGAATGTTTCGACCGTGGAAGCGTTTCGCGGGCACAGGTTGGTTCGTGCTAGTTGCGTTCGCGGGTTCGTATCGTTTCAGCTTTTTCATCCGTTTAAAAGAAAAAAAAAAAACTAAGCTAAAACAAACGACTGGCTTTTAAGCTGTGCTTTAAAAAAAAAACAAAATCCCATGTATAACTATAAGGCCCTGTTTGGGGGCTGCGCTTGGTATCTTGACTTTGGGCCTAAAGCTCTCAAAGCAGAAGTAGCATTTCTTGTAGCCAAGACTTCAAAAGCCACATTTGGTAGGGAGGTGCTTTTACCGTGGCTTCACTCGATCGTCTCCTGCTCGCTCCGTCTCCCTCCTCTTCTGTTGTATCCTGTCGGTCGCCTCCTTGACTCCTCCGCTCGAGTGCCACCTACCCGACTCCTCCTCACTTGGGCCACACAGCTGATTCGCAAAGCTACACCGCAGAAATTGTTTGCCAAACGATATATCAAGAAAAGCCACACCGCCATACAAATGCGATGCAACAAACCAAAAGCTTTTTCAAATTTCACAAACCCCAAACAGGCCCTAAGCCAAAAGCCAGACAAGAAAAGCTTTTTTGGGCTTTTTTGAATGAAATAACCCTTTGTCACTAAAAGTCTCCAAATTATTTTGTACGTTATGATTTTATGGATAGTGCTCTTCTTGCCTCATGCTGCTGATTTTTACAGAAAAATATTGGTACTAAATATACTTCAATAAACATGACTACTAAATATACTTCAACAAATATTTATACTAAATATACTTCAACAAATACTACTACTAAATATATATAATTCAACAAATATTGCTATTAAATAAATAAAATGGCTCAAAAACATCTTCAAACTTTATTTTTTTAAATAATATTCACATCAGAGGTCATAAGGCTATTAATACTAATTATGGAGAAATTTTGGAGAATATTTTTTATTTTTTTGAATTTAAATTTGAATTTGAGCAAAATTCGAAACGGTTTTCTTTTTCGCTTGCGAGGGTAATTCATTCGAAAAGTTGAACCCTGGATTAGAGACATGATGATGCATGTCGCCCGTGTCAATATTGTAGATCGACAACTGTGGTAGATGCCATCATGGTCCGCTCTAACATCATCGGTCTCGCGCAAGCTCACAGTTCATACCTGCCGACAATAGCATACGCAACACAAAATTCTATCCGAAACAATTCTAAATATGGCTAATTCGTCGCAAACAAGTTGATTTATGCGTAATGCACAAAAAGTTCACAATCATTATAGTTTTAGACTAAAACCAGTCCTGAAATTAGAGAGGCAAAGGAAGCAAAAATAATCCTCTCAATTCTCACTGTTAGTTCTTAGTCAGATAATCCTCCATTCAGATATCCATCCTCAAATAATCAAATTTAGTACGTAGATATTATTTCGCAATAAAATTTGACATACAAATTTTTATAATATCAATCTCTCAAATTAACACGTAACTTTCACTCATTCGCTCCCACAAAATTTGACCTCATATATGAGATTAAAATTAGAGTGGAGATTGTGGGCTACCCGCACCGGAGGGTGGGCTCGACACCACTGATTACTGAAGGATGAAGGCTACCACCCCCTGCCTCGGTGCCTCCAGTACTGCCGTGCTGAGCTTTATTATTTTATTAAAAAAAAGCGGCCGTATGATGCAAACCAGTTGTGGTGATTTGGGGCCAACTTGGGATGCAGGTGAGGCCCATCCAACCAGGAAGTGGGTTCAAGTATCGGGCCCAGATGGAGGCCCAACTAAGCCTGCAGCCGCAAACCCACGAGCGTATAGCCGCGCGCATACAGACGGCTACGCGTACGCCCGAGTCGCGTACCCAATCCCGTTCGAAATTCAGGAGGGGAAGGGGTGCCCCGAACCCTCCCGCTCCCGCTCCGGCGGCGGCGATCGCCGGCTATGGCCAACTTCTCCAGCCACATCCAGGAGCTCCGAGAGATCATCACCGCGTCCACCGCCACCACATCGGCCTCCGTCCACTTCGAGGCCAAGCTCCGCGAGGTCCTCCCCAACCTCGTCCGCAACTACGTCCTCCCAAGCCGCACCGGTCCGCTGCCCCTTCTCTCACCATCCTCCTGTGGTTTCATTCATATCGCATCGATGGCGACGGGGTGGGTCATTGTGCTGACCATTTCTGTGGTCGCGCGTGCGAGATGCAGCGAACGAGAGGGAGGCGACCGCGGTACTGAAGCTGCTCTCCTACACGGCGCGCAGGTTCCCCGGGGTCGTCTTCAACGGCCACGCCGCCGACGTCATCCGCGTCATCGGCCGCATCCTCCCCTTCTTCGCAGAGCCCAACTTCCGGTAGTGCCTTCCTCCCTCATCTCCCCCAAGCCCTAGCCCAGTTGCTCCTCAAATTGAGGGTTTCTGGGGTTTCGGCCCTGACCTGATTGTAACCACATGTTGACGTGTGTCCTTGTCTGTATATGTGGCTGAGGTCTAGACAAATTGCTCTCATTTTGGGGGACAGCGGTGCTGCTTATTGTCCATTGATACTCGTTTGCAATGCGAGACGTGGGGTGTATTTAGCTGATGCTATGAGCGTGATACAACAAATAACATTTAGGTTTTGTTGCTTGTTGGCATGGAAAAAAAAATGTGGGCATTTGAACAAAGTATGGTTGTGTAAATCTAATACCTGTGAATATCAACTTCAAGGAATAATGAGAACTAGAAGTTTTATTTCGGTAGTTTATCTTTCGTCCTTGCAAGCAATTCATTAGAATACTCGTATCCTAGTGGCAAAGCAGGAATTTCACTTGCTACGTGTGCTACCTGTTGTTTACATATATACTTGTGTCTTCACTGTTGCAGGTCGAGGCATGAGATTATATTCGACACATTTTGGTCCCTTCTCTCACTTCTCCGAACAGGTGATCGAGAAGCCTACAGGCAGTTCTTCTTGGATGCCATGGTTGCAGTAGATGGTATGCGTTTCTGTCCTCTTATTTAGTTACAGTGCATGTACAATTGTACGATTTCAGTTTGTTAAGTTATGAAGAAAGGTTTGAAGTTGAACTTGTTGTGAAATCCAACAGATGTACAATATGTAGCATCAAAGCATGCAGAGAGTCCAACTGGTGTACTTCCTGGAAGATTTTTAGTTAAATGCCTCTGCGGATCTTTCTCTGATATCTTGGACTCACCTGGAATTTTTAGTGAGCTCCCAGACTGTTGCCAGCCTAAGAATGGTCCTGGCGTGCTGGTTGATCTGACAGGTGACACAAGGTGGCGTCCATTTGCCACTTCGTTGATTAAACTCGTCAACAAGTGCCTTACAGACGGGACCCTATATGTTGAAGGGCTTGTTAACAAGTCATTGGTTTCTGCTGCTTGTTCTGTTCTCTGCTATGGGGATGAATCCCTGCACAAGGTTGGTTTTAACCTTTTTAGTTGAACCTTCATGTATTTCATTTGTTATACCTATGTACCTTGGGAACACTGATAATCAATATGGTGAAACAGGTTTGTTTTGATTTTGCACGGATTGTTGCAACCGTGATGACTGTTGAGATTCTTCCTATAGAAACAATTATTCGTTCCATGACATGCATTTTGAGCCAAGATGTTAATGAGATTTCTGATGTCAGGTATGCTCTTGTTATATTTTTGCTTCCAGCTGTCTAAATTACTGCACTCGTTCCAATGATTTCAAGTAGAGCGGCCAACAGTCACACCAAAGGAATTTATGAATGAAAAGTATAGACAGTTTGCTATATTAAATTCTTCTGCAGATTTTGGCTTTTTTGGTTTTGCATATCTGCTATGCTGATATATATGTTTGCCAATGTTTATGATTCCTCTGGTCCCAACTTTGTTTTATCTATATTTCTTAACATGAGATGACAAGAACCAATGCGGAAGCATCCTGGGTTGCATAAACAGCAAAACATATTGGTCTATATGTACCTCCCCTATGTTTATCTGGCATACCTTATTATGATCCATTTCACATTGTTACAGGTGAATTTATAATAAACCAAGATCATTTTGTGAATCAGACCTTTGTTTCTACAAAACAGTGTAATAATAGAAAAAATAATATTAAATATTGCATTGAATAGAGATTGGTTGGAACTTGGAAAAAAATATTGGGTGCAAAACTGCAAATCTATAATCCTGGATTGTAAATTTCATGTTTTTTGGGTCAGTAATTTATGTACTTTTTTTGCTTACTTTGTCACAAGAATATTACTATGTCGCCTTTTTGGGATATGCTTCATATGTAGTAGCCTATTATTGGGAATTTTCTTTCTGTAAAGTTGTATTGTACCGATGAAACTGATAACGGTTTGTTAACTGTTCAATTATAGAGTTTCTGGTCAACTGTTTTGAATTATAACAAGGGACTTTAAGACAGTAAAACACAAGTTTTTTTTGCCTGGTTATTATTGAAGTGCACATAATCATTGTCAAACAACATTAAACTTTGTATCGCTTTCTGCAGAGATGCATATTATGACTTTTCAATGGGTGCCTGTCTTCATGCACTGCATTCTTCGTGTTCTGGTTATATTGTTGAATCTACGGCTGCTGACATTGTTAATGTTTTCCCAACCACAATGCAGACAAGCAGAAGCTCAGAGCTTCAGGTTAACAACATGACTTTCCCAGGTTCTATGAGTACTTCCATATACTAACTACTACTCCGTTGCAGGTTGCAATGTGCAATGCATACAAGAGAATAGTCGAACTCTGCTCCCCACGAGTATGGAAACCAGAAATCCTTCTGAAGTTACTCTGCTGGCCAAAGCCTTACGACAAACTGATTGAATGCATTCGACTGGTTGTGGAAAAATTTGGTCAGAGTTTTTTATCTTTGGATGACAGCGATGATCCAAGTAGTTTTCAGGCAAATTCTGAAGGAATTGACATAACAAAAGTCGGCCAGAAAAGGATAGCTCAGAACGTGGGAAATATTTTCTCCAAACGTCAAAAGATGACGGAATCAGGATTTTCTACTGGTTCATTTATGATTACTGAAATTTCTGCTGGCATCGGACACGAATTAGGAAAGGATTATGGTTGTGATCTTCGACTGTCACTAAGTTCACTTATTAAGTTCCTCTCACCTAGCAATCACAAAGCTTATCCATTGGAGCCTGAGATTGCTATACAAGCGCTTAGTCTCCTGTGTCTTTCATTCTGTGTTTTTCCAAAGACAAATCTGTTTATTAGAATTTCTGAACAAGTTATGTCCTGGATTCCTTGGATTTGCAAGCAGGTAAGCCGAAATCATCCGAGACTTGCATGTTAATTCATTGTAGGTTGTCATCATTTTTTAACTTACACACCCTAAACAATGTTGAATGATGCAGACAACAAATGGATGTTGGTTTTCCTTTGACATATCTCTATATCTTGAAGCTCTTCACACTGTAATGCTTCTCCAATGTAAGGTTTCGTCCATCTTCTGCATGTCTTTACTTTAGCATCGTTTTGCATTTTGTACATGCCTTGTTGCGAGGTTTGCGGGTTGTGACTTCCTTGAAGTATATTTGAAATCTTAGGTTGATTTGTTGATTTATTTAGGAAGAGGTGTAATACATGTGCAATTGCTTAATATCCCTTTTGAAGTTTGGTGCTCCTTTTTGCTGTTTTTTAAGCCATTGCTTGTGTAGCTTAGGCTTATGCTATAAGCCAACTTCTTGGGCTTATGGCTTGTTGGCCATATAAAGTAGGCAGATAGCTTATTAAATAAGTCAGAATGAGCTGTTTGTGTAAGTCCAGCTTATACACCCTTGCAAGCTTACACCCCAACAATCCACCCTTACCTGAACTAAGCATCTACAATATGGAAGGGAACTTAGGCCTATCAGAAGGGTATAATTATAGATAAGTGATCTCTTTGTCCTAGCATAAGCCATAAGCTTATAAGCCTCATAACTTTGAGCTTATGTCAGGCCAAACATTCCTGAGTACATGATGTCATGTCAAAGTTATGGCTCTCTCTCAACTTTTGTGGTTTACTTTTTGTCTAAATGTCTAAGCAGTCTTTCTTCCGGGGCACACTAAACTGTTTGAAGATGGACCTCAGTTGATTGGTGATGGTAGTGTGGATTTTGTTTATCCAAGATATGTTGATCTGATCAGCTTGCTGAAACTGGTGTGGGATGATGGCCATGTTGCCAGTCAAACATGTTCAGACTGGAAATTAAAATCCCTTTCGGTACAAATTATTGCTAAGATAGGCCATAAACTGAATGCTGAATTTGATCTTGAAGTCCTTGAATTGGCTATGTGTAGTGAAATTGCGGAGGTTCAAAATGAGGCTCTATTGTCATTACCCATTATTGTGTTGTACTCTGGTCCTAGGATGCTTGGAGTGATGTTCAGGAAACTTGAGTAAGTAAATGTGCTCCTTTTTCCATGATTTCAGATTAGCCTTTTTTTTTTTCCAGTTTAAGCTTTGTAAGAAACACAACAATAAAGTTATGGTTATGAAATAGTATTGGAGGCATTGTCTTGGTTGAGAAATAGAAGTTTATTCGAATTTGCATATAACATCTTCTAGTATTAAGTTCCTTCCTTGTCTGGATCTGCAAATTCTGATGGCCTCGAGTTGGCTTGTTATTCTTCAGGTCAGTTGGTGCTTTAGGACTCAAGAATGTGTGGAGAAGTATTGCCTTTTCACTTGGTTTTCTATCTTGTTTAAATGGAACCACTGATTGTACTGACAAAGTGGTGAACCGTTGCAAGTTGTTCTTGGACAAGCACTCTGGACAGCCAGTCTCGACATTAGATCTTCTCTTAAGAGGTTTTTGGTGCCCTCAATGTGATATCAGAACTGTCCATTTTGAAGAGCAAATTTCTGTCATGGACATTATGCTATTACAAGATGAGAATGTTGACTTCAAAATTAACATGTTCAAGGCCCACTCTCTTTTCTTTAAGTTCCTCTATGCAGAGACCTCCGAAGAATGTATAGTTTCTATGATTGAAGTTTTGCCTCGAATATTGAGGCATTCTAGCAGGGAGATTTTGCTTGAGATGAAAATTCAGTGGGTACAATGTGTTGATTTTCTTCTACTTCATGGAGTGAAAGCTGTCAGGGATGCATTTTCTGGTGTAGTGTGCTGCTTCTTGGAAAAGGGTGTTATGGATATTTTGTTTTCTGATGGACTGGGAATGAATGGAGGGACCAAAGAACTTGAATTCATGGACAAAATAAAGCATGCTTTCATTGAAGCTGAAGATTCTCAGATTCTACTGACTCTTTTGGAATCAACTGCTGCAATTATGCAAGCTAGTGATATTCACGGAGAAGTTTTTTTCTGCTCATTTGCATTGCTTATTGGTCATCTTGATAACCATGATTACATCTTAAGGATGACTGCATTGAGATTAATTCACAGATGCTGCACTCACTGTTTCAAAGGAGGAATAGAACTCTTCCTCTCGAAGTACTTTCATGTTAGAGATAATTTATATGATTTTCTGTCATCTAGACTTTTGACTCATCCCATAATGATCAGTGAATTTGCCGAGGCTGTTGTTGGGATTAAGACTGAAGAGCTGATTAGGAGAATGGTTCCATCAATTATACCGAAACTTATCGTGTCTCACCAAAACAATGACCAAGCAATTATTACTCTGCATGAACTGGCAAACCATCTAAATACTGAACTAGTACCACTGATTGTTAATTCGTTGCCTAAAGTGCTCTCGTTTGCTCTATTTTATGAAGATGGACAACATTTGCCATCTGTTCTACAATTCTATCACACTGAAACAGGAACTGATAGCAAAGAGATATTTGCAGCTGCTTTGCCAACACTGCTTGACGAAATTGTATGTTTTCCTGGGGAATCTGATCAGATCGAGACAGATAGAAGGTAACTCTTCTGTTCATTATACACGCAGTTCTCCAGATACTTGCTTTAGGTAATTTAGTATTATTTTGAACGAGTTATAATGAAGTTCTGATTTTCAGGACAGCAAGAATTTCACCGACTATTCAGAATATCGCTAGAATTTTGTCATGCAATGACACCCTTCCTGAGTTTTTGAAGAATGATTTCGTCCGGCTTCTCAATAGCATTGACAAGAAGATGCTTCATTCTGATGACATGAAGCTTCAAAAACAAGCTCTCCAGCGTATAAGGAAGTTGGTTGAGATGATGGGCCCTTATTTGAGTACACATGCACCAAAGATTATGGTTCTGTTGATTTTTGCCATTGATAAGGAAGTTCTTCAAATGGATGGTCTTGATGTCTTACATTTTTTCATAGAGCAATTGGCAGAGGTATCGCCTACCAGTATCAAGTATGTTATGTCCCAAGTCGTAGCTGCTTTCATTCCGTCTTTAGAAAGGTGCAGAGAATGTCCTTCTGTGCACCTGAGCAAAATTGTTGAAATCCTAGAAGAACTTGTTGTAAAAAACAATATCTTGCTAAAACAACATATACGTGAATTGCCGCTGTTGCCTAGCTTACCATCTTTGTCAGAAGTAAACAAAGTAATACAGGAAGCGAGAGGATTAATGGCTCTGCAAGATCATCTAAAGGATGCCATCTATGGTCTTAACCATGAGAGCTTAAATGTAAGGTACATGGTAGCATGTGAGCTGAGTAAATTATTCAATGCCAGAAGGGAGGATATTACTGCTCTTATCATTGGTGAAGATATTGCCGATTTGGATGTAATAAGCTCTTTAATTATGGCTTTACTGAAAGGATGTGCAGAGGAATCAAGGACAGTTGTTGGCCAGAGATTGAAACTAGTTTGCGCAGATTGTCTTGGTGCACTAGGTGCCGTTGATCCTGCTAAGTTTAAAGTAATTTCATGTGAGCGCTTTAAGATTGAATGTTCAGATGATGATCTTATATTTGAGTTGATCCACAAGCATCTCGCAAGGGCATTCAGAGCTGCTTCTGACACTACGGTACAAGATTCTGCTGCCTTGGCTATTCAAGAGCAGCTAAAATTGGCTGGATGTCAATCTTTACCTAATGAAAATAGCGGGAAGGAATCAAGTTGCGAGATGAGCAGAAGGGGTCAGAAGTTGTGGAGCCGTTTTTCTAATTATGTTAAGGAAATAATTGCACCGTGCTTGACATCAAGATTTCATCTTCCTAACACGAATGATGCTGCTTTAGTTGGCCCAATATATCGCCCAACAATGTCTTTTAGAAGGTGGATATATTATTGGATTAGAAAGTTGACATCGCATGCAACTGGATCGCGTTCTGATATTTTCAGTGCATGCCGTGGAATTGTTCGGCATGACATGCCTACCGCGATCTATCTCCTACCTTATTTGGTTTTAAACGTTGTTTGCTATGGAACCACAGAGGCTCGGCAAAGCATTACTGAGGAAATGTTGTCTGTTCTCAATGCAGCTGCTTCAGAAAGTAGTGGAGCTATTGTTCATGGAATTACTGGGGGACAGAGTGAGGTCTGTATTCAAGCCATCTTCACTTTGCTTGATAATCTTGGACAATGGGTTGATGACCTCAAACAGGAAATTGCACTATCCCAGTCTAGTCATGCCATGGCTGGAAAGCATGGAGGTAAATTCAAAGATGAAAGCTATGCTGTTTATGGCCAAGATCAATTGCTGGTGCAGTGTAGCAATGTTACTGAGCTGTTGGCTGCTATACCTAAAGTTACTCTGGCTAAGGCCTCGTTTAGATGTCAAGCTCATGCTCGTGCTCTAATGTATTTTGAATCTCATGTCCGGGAAAAGTCTGGGTCCTCCAATCCAGCCGCAGAGTGTAGTGGCACCTTTTCAGATGATGACATCTCTTTTCTGATGGAAATATATGGAGGATTGGATGAGCCCGATGGCCTCTTAGGTTTAGCTAATCTGAGGAAATCATCAAGCCTACAAGATCAACTTATCATCAATGAGAAAGCTGGAAATTGGGCCGAAGTGCTGACATTATGTGAACAGGCCTTGCAAATGGAATCTGAATCTGTCCATAGACATTGTGATGTTCTCAACTGTTTGCTAAACATGTGCCACCTTCAAGCCATGATTGCACATGTGGACGGTTTGGTGTGTAGAATACCACAGTATAAGAAAACTTGGTGCATGCAAGGAGTACAAGCAGCTTGGAGATTAGGGAGATGGGATCTCATGGATGAGTATCTATCCGAGGCAGACAAAGGTCTGGTGTGCAGCAGTTCTGAGAACAATTCTTCTTTTGACATGGGTCTTGCTAAGATATTCAAGGCAATGATAAACAAAGATCAGTTTATGGTTGCTGAAAAAATTGCCCAGTCAAAGCAAGCATTGCTTGTACCTTTGGCTGCAGCAGGCATGGACTCGTACATGCGTGCATATCCTTACATTGTAAAGCTCCACATGCTGTGCGAGTTGGAAGATTTCAACTCCCTGTTGGGAGATGAGTCATTTCTTGATAAGACTTTCAGTGCAGATGATCCAAAGTTTCTTAAGTTAACAAAGGATTGGGAAAACCGTCTGAGATGTACACAACCATCTCTGTGGACAAGGGAGCCTTTGCTAGCTTTTCGAAGGATGGTGTATAATCTGAGTCATATGAATGCTCAAGTTGGGAACTGCTGGCTTCATTATGCAAAGCTGTGCCGTTTGGCTGGTCATTACGAGACAGCGCACCGTGCAATACTGGAAGCAGATGCTTCAGGTGCTCCTAATGCTCACATGGAGAAGGCAAAGTACCTCTGGAATATACGGAAGTCTGATAGCGCTATAGCTGAACTTCAGCAAACACTTTTAAACATGCCTGCAGAGATTTTGGGAAATGCTGTCCTTTTGTCCCTTTGTAGCCTTTCTCTTGCTTTGCCTAATGCACCTCTCTCTGTAACACAAGCATCAAAAGAGAATCCAGACGTGTCTAAAACCCTTCTTCTTTATACTAGATGGATCCACAATACAGGGCAAAAACAGAGTGAGAATATCATCTCTCTCTATGCTAGAGTGACAGAGTTGCGGCCCAAGTGGGAAAAGGGTTTCTTCTGCATGGCAAAGTTTTTTGATGATTTGCTTGTTGATGCTAGGAAACGCCAAGAAGATAAGAAATTTGCATGTGGAGTTGGACCTGTCCCTCCTAGCTCCACTGGCTCTTTAAGTACGCCAGCTGAAGAGAAGCCTTGGTGGGATTCGCTTCCAACAGTCTTAATACAGTATGCAAGGGGACTTCACAAAGGACACAAGAATCTTTTTCAAGCACTACCGCGATTGCTCACTCTTTGGTTTGAATTTGGAAGCATATACATCCGAGATGGATCTTCCTCCAATAAAGAAATGAAAGAAACTCATACGAGGGTAAATTTTGTTGCACATCTTCTTCACTATTTCAATCTTTTTATGAGATCTAACCATCCCATTGTAGGTGTCAGGCATCATGCGTGGGTGCTTGAAGGATCTACCAACATACCAGTGGCTGACTGTGCTGTCTCAGTTGATCTCCCGCATCTGTCATCAGAATCCTGAAGTTGTCAGAATTGTCAAATTGATCATCACATCTATTTTACGGGAGTACCCTCAGCAAGCTCTTTGGATGATGGCTGCTGTGTCAAAGTCAACAGTTGCTGCGAGACGGGATGCTGCTGCAGAAATATTACAATCCGCGAAGAAGGGCTGTCGGCGTGGAAGTGACAATAGTGCATTGTTCATTCAATTTCCTTCTCTGATAGAACATCTGATTAAGTTGTGCTTTCATCCAGGGCAGCCGAAGGCGAGGACAATAAATATCTCAACTGAGTTTAGTTCCTTGAAAAGAATGATGCCACTAGGAATTATCTTGCCCGTCCAGCAGGCTCTAACTGTGACTCTGCCATCATATGGTACAAATATGACAGATCAATCAAGTTTTCACCCCTTTTCAGTTTCTGAGCATCCTACTATAGCCGGAATAGCCGATGACGCCGAGATCCTTTCCTCTCTTCAGAAACCAAAGAAGGTATATCTAATATTGCCTTACTTCACACCTACATTTGTTTGAGGAGAAACAACTGTCTGACATACTAAATTTTGTGTACCAAAGTAGGCCTAAATTTTTTGTTGGATGGTGAATATCACGGGAATGTGGGTGCAAGTCATTGGTTGGATTTGGTGTGGGAGTTATTGAGGGTCTAGATTACTTCTTAGTACACATTTAAGTACAATTTTGTTAGTGCGTGATTTGTTTTCATTGTTTGAGAAGGCTCGCAATTAACTGTAACTTCGCTGGACTAATGGTAACTGACAAGCATGAACATTTTGAACCAGGTTGTTTTCCTCGGTAGTGATGGAATCAGTCGCCCATTTCTGTGCAAACCAAAGGATGATCTTAGAAAAGATTCACGCATGATGGAGTTCAATGCAATGATTAATCGTCTCCTCTCCAAAGTCCCCGAGAGCCGCAGGAGAAAGCTTTATATCAGAACCTTTGCAGTGGTTCCACTTACAGAAGATTGTGGAATGGTAGAATGGGTGCCCAATACTCGTGGTCTTCGGCATATTCTTCAGGACATCTACATAACTTGTGGGAAGTTCAATAAGCTGAAAACAAATCCACAAATCAAGAAGATATATGATCTATGCCATGGTAAAATGCCTGAAGATGAAATGCTGAAGACTAAAATCCTTCCAATGTTTCCCCCAGTTTTCCACAAATGGTTCTTAACGACATTCTCTGAACCAGCTGCATGGTTTCGTGCCAGAGTGGCATATGCGCATACCACCGCAGTTTGGTCGATGGTTGGGCACATTGTTGGGCTCGGTGACAGACACGGTGAAAACATCCTTTTTGATTCGACAACTGGGGACTGTGTTCATGTGGATTTCAGTTGCTTGTTTGATAGGGGTTTGCTGCTTGAGAAGCCTGAGGTGGTGCCGTTTAGGCTTACACAAGTAAGCGTTGGAAATCTTGTTTTGTAGTTTCTTGTCAGCACTTTATTGAACAAATTTAGCCGGAATTTTGTACAAGTATTAATATGGTCTTGCTAAATCTGTAATTGCAGAACATGATTGATGGCTTGGGCATAACTGGATATGAAGGCATCTTTCTGAAGGTCTGTGAAATTACTCTATCGGTTCTCAGAAGTCACAAGGAGACACTCATGACTGTTCTTGAGACCTTTATCCATGATCCACTAGTAGAGTGGACCAAATCCCATAAATCTAGCGGAGTGGAAGTCCGAAATCCACATGCACAGGTATTAATACTGCACCAAGCCACCGTGTTTATAATTTGACATCGCTAAACCAACCAACCAACCACATCGCTCTTCTGACCTGCCCCCTTTTTCCTATTATTTAGAGGGCTATTAGTAACATCACAGGAAGGCTCCAGGGAGTTGTCGTAGGTGTTCGCGCTGCTCCCTCTCTGCCACTTTCTGTGGAAGGCCAAGCACGCCGCCTGATTGCAGAAGCAGTCTCACACAGCAACCTCGGCAAAATGTACATTTGGTGGATGCCTTGGTTCTAACAGGTCCCTCCTTCCACCCCTGCTAACTTATGTATATTTATTTATGTATGACGTGGAAGAGGTAGACAGGAACTAAAGGCAGCTATTGGCATTTTGTGACTGGCCATCTAGCTTCCTTAACCCTGTCAATGCTAGCTACTGAACATACCCTTGGCCCCTTGGGTTATCCATAGTTATTAGCAAGGTTATTTTTATCGTTGGCATAAATTTAGAGTGATGTGTTGGGCTTGGTGACGTGGTCTCATACATGTATGATCCCATACACCAAACCTAGTACACTCATAATAAGGTGATTCCATTCTAGTAAAAAATCCATGCTGTACTTATCAATGGGGGATGAACCAAAGCCTGGGCGAATGGGTTTAGGCTGCGACGACTCGTTTGGAAAGTTCAGTCAGCCTAGGGCTTATCCAGCAAGAAAGAAATGTTTAATTGTTCACAGCCTTGGCAAGGTCCGGCCCACCCACTTAGCTTAAAGCAGTTGGGTAGGTAGGAAGCAAGAAAATATGTCGAAGCCGAAGCCCTTCTCTCTCTTTTTTTTTGGAAGAGGCCCAAGCCAAATCTGGCTAGACCTGCGAGTTCTAGTAGTCAGTCTATAATAGGGCCCCGTTTGGACCGTAGAAACTTTTCGGTTTCATTCGGGAAGTGAATGTTTCATGTACATTTTTTTGCATTCCAAATATGACCTATAAGTATTTTTAATCCGTAAAATTATTGTTTTTTTACCGTACAACATAGCATTAGCTCCAGATTGAGCCTACAAGTTCAATGTTAACAGCACACCCTACTTTAGAGGGACAATTGAATTACATAGGGTAAGAGCAGTATCTATTCTGGTCGCAGCATAAGTCTACTTTATGCCCCTGCATACATAACGTCAGGACTCAAGACCTACAAAGCAGACAGATGGAAATTGAGGTGGCCAGGAATGGAGGGGTCCCTCTACGTTCGTCATGGTAAGCCCGTGCAATCCTAAGCTGGCTGGCTTGCTGGGATAAAACAATTCAATCCCCGTGGGATGTGTGACGGTGTGAGTGAGCCCTGGAGAGCCACTGCGTTTGATGATGATGGGCAAAGCAAAGGCATGGTGTGGGCCTGGGGAGGGAGGCATCACAACCGCAGGAGATCTCGGTGTTAAGACGATGAGATCAACACGAGGAGCATGGGCATGGCAAGACTTGCCAGCTGCTGCTGCTGCTGCTCTTGCTCATCATCGTGGGCGTTTGCCATGGCACCCCATGCGGCGGCGGCCGCATCTCAAACAGAGGAAAACGAGCGTGTCGAGGCGTCAGCCGTCCCCGCCCATCCATCCGACGGAATGCCATGCCCGCGTCGTATTCAGAGGAGAGAGAGAGCTCGCATGCCGCGTGTGGGCTGTTATCTCACCGGCACGCGCTGTGACGCGCCATTTATACAAGATTGGAGCATTCTACACAAGATCCTAAGTAAGCTCGTAACCATTTAAATGTTTGTCATGGATCTTACAATCTCTAGGATCATGATTTTTAAGGTAAGCAACAATATTGTGACCATACGCACAACCCATGCGAGTACAAAGTTTTCAGAGCCGAGTTCCATTGGAATTTTGCAAGCCTGGCATTGCATTGCAATCTTTGGTTTCCGAGCAGAGCTTTGGAGCTTTTGCTACGTAACTGCATAAAAGAAGTACCATAGCAAAGTTCACTATAGCTTAATACTCCTTCTGTTTTATAATGGTTATAGTTCTAGCTAAATTCACACAAAATACGGAGACATGAAAAATAACTTGTCTACCCTCATTTAATTTATCCTCTTTGTGATTAACCAGAATCGATATGTACAAACTAAGCGTCATGCACTAACACGCTCCCTAAGTGTAGTTGCGTTGCTTGTGATCTCAAGACCCTATATCTTAATCGCCCTAAGCGTAGTTGCGTTGCTTGTGATCTCTAGACCCTATCTTAATCGCAAACCGGGCATTGTTATCTTCTGCTCCGAAAAGGACTAGTTCTTGGGCTGGGCTCTTGCGGAGAAGAGTACAAACTTTGGAGTTTAGATTGACCAAGTTTTACAAGGTTCAGGCATGAACCCGAGGAACCCAGACAAAAGCAAAAGTGGTTGGTTAGGGCAGAATTGGAGGCTGCCCTTAGGGCAATAGAAAAATTTCAGGGTAGCTCAAGAGGAAAATCGGGCAGACGGATACCACGATCGATTAGACGATAAAAAGTAGGGGTCAATGTTGGGTAGCTAAAAAGCTTAGCTCGGCTCTCCTGCTAATGAGGGTATTCAATTGAAAGGGGGAACCAACCCCAGTGAGGGAGGATAAGTTATTATTAATGGAGTTGGTCCCCAACCTCCTCCTCCTGGGCAAGAAGGCCAAGAGATGAGACAAGAGGCATTGATCCGCTTAGGTGGTGAATCTCTTCCTCCTCTTAGAAAAAGGAGTTTTTGCACGGGACTGAAGCAAGCAAGCAAGGAATGGAGCGCGAAAGCGACCCAACGGGGAGGGGAACTAAGAAACAGAGCTTGGTCTCAATCTGTCCCCACATACAATGTGATCAGTAGAGATGGAGCTTGGGCAAAAGTTCACTTGTTGATTCATGCGGCCGGAATCTGGTGTGGCGCAGGTCAAATTGGATGGACGGGCAGCTCGGGACATATGTGACAGCCAAAAGATGCAAGATCTTGAGACACGATCGATTCAGCCATTAGCCGTCTAAAAAAAAGAAATACAGGAACTGAATCAAGAGCCTCCCTTCCTTTCTTTGATACAGGATGAACAGCAGAGGTGAGGAGCATCGAGAATGGCGAAAAAGTGCAAGGGCCGGGGTCTCAATCATTAGAAAGGCTCCGAGATTTGTTAAGAGAGAGTTTCTTCATCACAGCAACGCACGTACATCGTCATGACGGGGAGATGGGTTGCTAAAAGGAAAGGCCTCGCAATTCCCAAATCTGCCTGCCTTTTTCACTCCTGCCCTACTACTGCTACTTTATTACTATCCGCCCTCGGCTTCACTTCTCCTCTACAAGCAGCCTCCTCCGTAGCCTGCGTTCTTCAACAGCTCCTGCTTTATCACCTCCGCGCTGATCCTCTCCCTCTGCATCTGCAGCCAAAACCGCCACTCATCAGCATGGACATGTCTCGAAATTTGTTTACATAACATGGCCGGCATGCTGCAGAGATTGGATACCTCCGAGCAGGAGGCGTGCATGCCGAAGTCGTTGAAGCAGCTGACGACGCACTGCTGGATGTCGAGGCCCAGCGTCTCCAGCGTGCTCACCGTCGACAGCAGCAGCCTGGGCTTCGCGGCGCAGTAGATCTCCACCCGGGTGTCGCCGCCGTCCTTCCTCTCCACGTCGAACTGCACATCGCCAACATAAACGCCCCAATCTCACGCTCCCGATGAAGATAGTGCGCGCGCACCGGTCCTAATTAAGCTTAGCTATTGGTATGGTACTAATGGCTTTCTTCACCTTGGGGGTGTTCCTGGCGAGCATCTCGCTGGGGTTGAGCTCCCGGAACACGCTGAGCACGCCCGGCGTCTCCTGCTCCTGCTGCTCGTCGATCTCCTCCCGCAGCTGCCTGATCCTCTCCAGCAGCTCCTTCATGTAGTCGATCGTGTCCCCAAGAATCGATGTCCTGTCCATCTAGTTACGACAACCAAGAACGCATTGAGACGTCATCTCCAGTTAAATATACCCTCCTCATTTTGCTAAGATTATTGTTTCTTGCAAGTTTAATCTAGCGAAAAATAAGTCTTCTTTTTAATTTTCTTGTGTTTCGACATTGTAGTACCTTGCTGATCTTGGGCACGACGGAGCGGAGCATGGAGAGGCGGTCGTTGAGGCGCTTGCGGCGGCGGCGCTCGGCCATCAGGTTCTTGGACGGCATGCCCTCCACCCTCTTCTTCTTCGACGCCGGCGCCGGCGGCACGGCGCCGGCGTTCAACCCGCCGCCGCCGCCCTCCACTAGCCCGGGCTCCACCTTGCAGGCTCCAAGGCCGCCCTCCACCAGGGGCGCTTTGGGCTCAATGACATCAAGAAACCCCATCTCGTTGCCGTAGTCGCCGGCGCCGGCATTGGGGCCGAACACGCCGTTGCCGTAGACTTCGCTGAGGCAGTCGAACCCAGGCGCCGCCGGCTGCTGCGTCTGCTCGTAGGAAGCCGTGAAGGTGGGGAGGACACTGACAGTGGTTTGGTGGCGTTCTTGGAAGCAATCCATGGCGGCGCAGGCCGGTGAGAAGAAGTCCCCCATGGCATTGTACTCCCACGCGTCCCTCCTCAGAGAGAAGAGCTCCTCCAAGAACGCCTGCTCTTCCAGCTCCATTTCTCGCTTGGCTGTTGCTTCACTGCAGCTTCTTCTTGGCTTGAGAGGCCTGTGAGACTCAGGACAGAGAGAGAGAGAGAGAGAGAGAGAGAGAGAGAGAGAGGGTGCTTATTGCTGTGTTTGTGGCCTGTGAGAGGGGCGTCCACGGCGAGGGGATTAATATATGGTGGATGGAAGGGGACAATTATTCCTTGTAATAAATGGTGAACAGAGGTAATAGGTCGCAAATGGTTATTATTTTGGGACGTCGACACATCTCAAAAACAAAGATTTAATCACTAATTTTTATCATAATATATTTATAAAATCTAATAAAATTATAATATTATAAAAGTACTTTTGAGACATATATGTGTGTGTGATTTTCATGTATTTAATTTAAATATTTAAAAGGATGTTAAGTTAGATTGTATCTGCGTCTAAAATGCGTCTAAAATGATAACTATTTATAACCAGATGGAGTACTAAGGTTAGTCAAGGTTTTATTAGGGAGGGGCATGCCTGGTTTGGTCCTATGGAGCCTACGGCTGGGATGGGATCATGGGATTGGAAAGGATTCGTACCTATTCACTTCCATGTCTCTCTTTCGTTCACCTCTCATTCAATCCCCAGATTTTGCTCCTGAGGTTCTCAATTTGATTTTGTAGTATTGTGACTTGTGAACCCTAGGCCAATATAACAGTGATAGGGGTCAGGATTTCTCCTGCTTAGTATATTTCTTCCTTTTCTTGTGTATAATGCCTTTTCATTAGTGGGCTGTAGGGGAATAGGCAAGAGGGTGACAGGAGATATGATGCTTCTGTTGGACATAAAGGTAAGATATTGTTGCCTTGCAAAATGGGATGGGATTGAAAACACACACACACAAGCCATTGTGTAGCATGTAATTCTCATTTCTAAAAGGCATAAATCAATTTAACCCCCCTCAACTATCTTGTTTGTCTAAATTTCAACCTCCACTTATCATATCACTACTCACAGTGCACATTGCCAATTGCCTCAAGGTGATGATTAGCCATGGGTAAGTTGTCTGGTTTTGAAATTTGAGGGAGATGGTTACCCTCTATGTATTTGAGGGTTGATTTTTTAGACAAACGCAATAGTTTAGGGATCAGATAGGCTCGTTCCTTTCTAAAATATGCTTATGCGACCTTTCGTGAATGTCTTCTTGATTGATAGCTCATGAGTGATGAACTCATGAACCGCATAATTAGAGTTGAACTAATTGCTCTATTAATTAACTAATCCCATTGGGCTAGACTACTAGAGATATCAATCGAACCCAGGCCTCAAGATTACCATGCCTTGTGTGCAGGGGCGTATCTACAGGGTATGCCGGGTGGGCCACGGCATACCCTGCAGATTCGGTCCAATATAGTCCATACAATCAATTTCCGTTATTATCTTATTCATTCAACTTGTGAAGGTCATAACTTTAGATCCGTATATCCGATTGAGTTGATTCTTGTTGTGTTAGTTTCACAGTTGAATCTAGTTTCTACAGTTAAAATTTCACATCAATCCAACGGTTGGATCTTCAGGAATTACTATTTTAGTTAACATGTGTCAATCTATTTTTTTTGAAACCGAAGCAATTTTTTATAATTTGTTTAGGGGTGTTGAGAGGGTATTTTCTGCAATGAGTTTAGTCAAAAATAAGTAGATAAATAAGATGGGTGGTAGTTTTTTGGATGATTGTCTAGTCACGTTTATTGAGCAAGATATTTTCTTCTATGTTGATGAAAATGATATAATCAATAGTTTGATGGCTATTAGAAGGCAGAGGCAAGACAAGAAGGACAAGAAGTAGTATTGTATTCTTTGAACTATTGTAGGTGTGTAAACTTCTTTTATGCATATTTCATATTTAGAATGTTCGAACTATTTATATTGTAATTTATACTTATATTATCATGTTTCTAATTATTTTATTTTATAATTGTATACTGAATTTATCGATAATATTTGTAGTTGTTTACCGAATTGTTCATTGGATTTTACCAAATTGTATATTACAGTATTAGGTTGGCATACCCTAACTTAAAATCCTAGATCCGCCACTGCTTGTGTGTAAAGGCCAAATTAATAAGGAAAAAATTTTAATTTACAACTTTGAACTCTAGTCTCTGTTTGATTTTCAACCCTAAACTCTAAAACCTTGCAAATCAG
The DNA here is from genome assembly GCA_036346355.1 of Rhipidocladum racemiflorum. Lineage (NCBI taxonomy): Eukaryota > Viridiplantae > Streptophyta > Magnoliopsida > Poales > Poaceae > Rhipidocladum > Rhipidocladum racemiflorum. The sequence continues at coordinate 87,848,546 of CM070579.1, read as the reverse complement.
AACCTCAAACCTACGAAACCGTCCACCTTACCTCTGAACCTAAACCATGGTGGTTTCATCTGACGTGGCACCTACATGTCAAGTGGTTTTGACACGTAAACATTTTCGATGATATGGCAACCACTCAGTAAACTCAACAAATAACACCAAAAAAATATGTATGGACCTACATGTCATCATCTCATCCCTTTTTTCTTCATACCTTTATCACTCTTCTCTCTCTTTTTCCCTCTCTTCTCCAAAGCCATCACCGGCAAAGGCAGGACTAGACCACACCAGTGTCATCCATTTCACCTCACTAGTATCGCCGCTCTTCCCGCCTAATCCTCCCTATTTCTCTCTCTAACCCTACTTGTATTCCTCACCATTTCACCTCGCCAGCACCGTAGGGATATAGAAGGGAGGGGGAGAGAGAGAATAATTAGTGTCGACTGGTGTAGCCACGTCATTAACTATGTGCGTATGTGGACAATACATCAGCAAACATCGGGCCACATTGGCACCATGTTAGATAAAACTATTCTGATTTGTGTTAAGGGCAGTAAATTGGACAGTTTTGAGTGTTTGAAGTTGTAAAGAGGATGATTTCATAGTTCATAGTTAAAAATTAAACGGGATCTACGGTTCAACATTGTAAATTGGATTTTTTTTTTAATAATTAACTAATACCAATTCCATTCTGAATGAGTTTAGTAAAACTAGGAGGAACCAGGAAGTATCCAAAGTCATCTTTCTGGACGGTCATTGCGGGCACAAACTTTCGTCCACTTGGAACGCTCAACGATCTTTGAGAGACTCCACTGAACTCTTGGCTGCGGGGAAACTTTGGTGACCTCCACCTCCTCATTGTCAGGTACCAGTACGGTAGTACTCCCTCCGTTTCTTTTTATAAGGCGTATTTGGTTTCGTTAGGACAAGACTTTGACCAACGATTACTTCATTAATATATCATTTATGTAATACAAAATCATAATTATATATAAGTACTTTTGAATACAAATCTGCTAATATCAATTTTGTGTCATAAAAATTATATGCTAATAGAGTAATTGTTGGTCAAAGCCTTGTCCTAACGAAACCAAATACGCCTTATAAAAAGAAACGGAGGGAGTACTACGGCACTAAATGAGATCTTGTGACTCGCTAATTAATTATTATTGATAGCCTCATGAGACCATGTACAATAATAAAACTCACTATTTACTCTATTTCTCATTTATAAACAATAAATTCAATTTAAACAATAACTATTCCTAAAGATTGTCTCTAGAGAAAGAAACACTTCTGACTAGAGGAAGCATATTCGCTCCAACAATATCTTTTGGGTGGCGATAGCATGTTGTTTCCCATTTTCTTCTCTCTTTTACTTGGCTGCTAATAAATAAGAGCCGATTTTCTTTTCTCTTTTTTTCTCACTCTTCTACGTAGGACAAACAAAATCGATGAATACATGTTTATAGTAAGCTGAAGTGGTCTAACAGGTAGGGTTGGCATACACGTAAATGTGGATCATCTGCGGTTGGGTGGGAACTGTATGCAAGCATGCAGCTGTGCTCCATCTCATCAAGCCCATCGACATGGATGTGTACACATTCATATACACATGTGTCTTGTGAGCCGCAGGGGATCCCAGCTAGGAGGGCGTGGGGCCCCGTGGGTGTGGCAAAGTTTGACCCACAGGTGTGTCTGAATCGAAAACGGCTTTGCGGGGCCAGCAGAGACAGTGTCAGGTTCCCTGCTCATCTATACACTGGCATGCCATCCGGGCCCACGTGTCCTCCATGGGAGCCCTTTTTGAGATGGTGTACATCTGTGATTCTGTGTGGCGCCATGGGGATGGTGACTGCCGAGTGCTGACCACCACCTCATGAGTCATGCCCTAGCTAGGGTAAATAAGTTACTCCTGGAGTCTGCAGAACTACTTTTTACTGAGGTGGAGGCAGCATGAGCTTAATTTGTATAATCGAATAATCGATGGATTACAGCAACTCACACCAAACTTACATTGTGGCAATGGCAGTAGGATCGATGAATCACCACCTGCACATTCCTTTTGTGTGTATATCCAGTTTGGATGGACCATGCATGTGCATGGACCTTATCACAGATCGTAATGCTGCCCAGTATAGGTAAGCACAAGCATTACCTAACGAATAACAATACTCTGCTAGGTTTCCCAGATTTATTTGCCTTAATCTCTTTGCGGCAGCAGCAGCAGCAGAACAGAACAAAACCTGCCTATCTTTGATTTGCAGCATTCCATAGGCTAAAAAGAAAGGGCTGGCTGCTAGTCATCTTCAGGTCAGGAGGAGTATTTGCTTGGGGAGTGTGTGCCCGGACACAGATATAAGAGGGCGACGACCGTTGGCTCACAGCTAAAGGCGAGCGGTTTGGCTCCTGTTCGTGCTTCAAGTGGCATTAAAATTCAGATGGTAGCTAGTGTTGTTGTTGTTTTTTTTCTTGGAAATTAAGTGGATGCTGTCAAGTTTTCTGCATCCCAAGAGAGAGATTGATTTTGTGGTCTTGGTCTCACGGAAATCGGATCACCTGCTTGCTCTTGTAGGCTCTCCGGCTGCCTCAGGAGTACTGCTAAAATACAGTACACCACTTGCTTATACTCAATAAACAGCCACATGCACTTCAATATGACAGCATAATAGCCTGGCCTTGTAGTCATTCATTCTATGCACGTTATGATCGCTAGCTTATCAGTCGATATGTCGAACGAATCCGATCTCGCTTGTTCGATCGAGCAGTTTTCTTGGCTGGTATACTGATCGAGATCATAAACATGTACTGGTGAGAGAGGTACTTATTCGGGCGTATATACTCAATAATATATATCAGCTCGATCGATCGATCAGTTATTTGATCGATGAGCTTATCTAGCATCAAGTTGCCATGCATGGCTGTGCCTGAACAACGCATTATATTGGGAATATGGCGACATGTCAAGATTAAGCAACAGTATGTTAATTTTGACGCATCGATCAGTTAGTTTGCATCGGTAAATAGCTAACTAGCTGGATGTTGCTTGCCTTGGACACCAACTCCTCCTCACCCCCACAGGCTGCTGCGTCTGCTTCACCGTACGTACGTGTTTCGTGCTCATCTTTTCGTAAGAGACGTGTGCTAGCTTCATGTAGCCGCGTACAAGCAGTAAATAATATCGATCGATCCATACTTGCTCGACGTATATATAGTACGTAGGAGCTAGCAATGTATATCAGATTAAATTATTTACAATATTAACTCCCATATAAGGGAAGAAAATGGAGGCTCCGCCACTGTTTTTGCGAAAAAGCCCTCCGATTCTTTAAAATTACGAATAGGTCCTTGCGCGATTTTATGTGAGAGGAAAATCTTTTTTCCCGTTCGCGTTTAGGTCCCTCGTTGGTCGTTTTACGCGGAGAGCCTCCCGTTAAATACGAATCGCGAACGGGCCCTTTCCTAAATTTTCAAAATAGCGAACAGGTCCAAAATTATAACAAATAGGTCCCCGCGCTTTACGTTCGGGTCCTTTCTCCGTTTTGCCCGAAAAAAATGTTTTCATGGTCCGTTTTTTCTCCGGAGCATGGGAAAAATGTTTTCGTGATCCGTTTTTTCTCCGGGGCATGGGAAAAATGTTTTCGTTGGCCATTTTCCAAAAAAAATATATTATTTTTCGTCCATCGTTTCTCCGTTTTTCCTGGGGAAATTGTTTTCGCGGCCCGTTTTTCCCGAAAAAATGTTGTTTTCATTGTCCGTTTTTCAAAAAAAAAATGAAAGATAGTTTTTCGTCTGTCGTTTTACCGTTTTTGTCCGTTTTTTCTCGCTTTTCCCGGTGAAAAATCAAGGGAGATAATTTTTTTTGTAAGGTGTGAATAATTGAAGCTAGCATATATGCAGAGCCAATTTCTCTGAGAACGTACGACAGAAGTTTTAATCCCGTACGTCTTGGAACCAGCGGCTTCGAGGCCGGCCTGTTTTGTAGCGTTTTCGCTACACGAGTTTTCTTAATGAGTATTGAGTACGTGATTGATCTGTTTGATTACAGTGTGTGTGTGTGTGTATAAGCTAGCGAGACATGATCGATAACGTACGTACGCTGGCACAAGACGTGCCAGTACTGTTTGAACATGTGAATCGATCGTACGTATATCGCTGACGTACGTGCCAGTACTGTTTGAACATGCGTATACGATGAGATGCATGATTCATTAATACAAGTGAAGAAGTCCATATAGCATCTTGAACTTTGGTTGAAAGTCTATCCGACCAGCATCCCGAACTATGAAATAAGATAGAGATTTGACCCTCAAACTTTACAATCTAGTTCAAATAACATCGTAACCCGGTTTCACATAGTAGTATTGCCCATGTGGCGGAAGAAGCCCTTGTAAGCCTTACCTTGCGTTGAACTAGAATTGACCGATGTGTCATCCTATTGGCAAAATCGTCCACTCATCACGCTACGCAGGCAATACCGCTATATGAAACCGGGCAAGGGTGTTATTTGAACCGGATCGCAAAGTTCGGGGTGTCAAATGTCTGATTAAATCATAGTTCAGAGTGCCGGACGAACTTTGCTCGAGCAAAATCTAGGGTGTTTATGGACATTTTCCATTAGAGAACAATAAAGGCATTAAACAAACCAAACAACCCCTCTTAAGTACTCATCGCAGGCAACGCATACAAAGTGATCATCATATAGACTAGCCTTCACCATACATGCATGTTACAAGAGAAGGCTAGACAGTAACAAGATTGATGAAGGAATAGACGGCACATTGCTGTCCTCTCGTCTCGAGGAGGAAGAAAGGAAAAGGGAGGCGATGCCATTGCCATGACATGCATTGCACCTATGGCCCATCCATCGTTGGCTTGATTGTTCCTTCTCCCTCTTTTGCTTTTGTTGTTTGTACCTACCTACCTCACCTAGCTAACCTTAGCTTCAATCTCTCTCTCTCTCTCTCTCTCTCTCTCTCTCTCTCTCTCTCTCTCTCTCTCTCTCTCTCTCTCTCTCTCTCTCTCTCTCTCTCGGTAGGAAGAAGTCACAACTCACAAAGTCACAAGGGTGCTGGTTGCAAGCGTCCAAAGAGCTCAAAAGGTGAGCAAAACCGCAACCAAACCACGGTGGTTTTGTATGTAGCAGCACAAGGCCGGGTTTTGGCTTGTCTTATGTTACCTCCCAACTCGCCCACAATATTTTGATTTGCTCGCATCGCATCGCATGGCTGCTTTTTTGGTGCTGTCGCATGCATTGTGACCAGTAAATTGTACTAGATCCGCGCAGGCCTTTCTCTCTTCCACTTCGGTTGCCGCCAAGGAGACGGACGGATGGCATGCCTTCCTCTCTCTCCCTCTCTCTCTTCCTTTCTTTTCTTAATTGTATATATGGCCGTCTTCTATCTATCTCTCGCACGGCACAACATGCATATATGTAGCTACCTGCTACTACCAGTAATCGTATTTGTTTAAGCGATCGATCGGCTGCATTTCTACAGCGATGTGATGTGATGTGATGCATCATGCATGGGTGTTTTCTTTTGCCTTAATTTTGAAGCGAGCGAAGAAATTAAATCGAAAGGATCGATTGAACAGCAACATTAATTGACCCGGCCGGCATGGGCGAGGTAGCCAGTATGCATGTATACTTGCCGTACGAATACGTACGTGCTTGCCACTGGAGTGGAGTGGACTACTCCTACATGTCTTGGATACGCTCGTGCATGCATGCATGCACTTGCTAGCTGCCACCTCTGCAGCACTGAATAGCATGCGCACGCATGCATGCATGTCTGAACCGATCGACGAGCTAACCTGTCCTGATTCCTGAATGCATATACATATACGCCTGGGCGTGGCTTTACGAGCTTTCAACGTAAATATATATTTCACACGGATTACTCTGTAATCTTGTGTAATAGTTTTATTGTATCATAAATCCAGCACATGTATTTAAGATTTGCTAAAAATACAATATAAATAGTTCTAAAGTCTTACAAATTTCAAACTACCAAAGTCTGTCTTACAAATTCCAAACTACCAACATATTATTAATTAGACTCGGTATGTAGCTCCAGAGTATGTTGCTACCGGTATGTTTATCAGTTAATCCCTTATGTTTGGACAATCAGCACTCCGCACTAGCAGGCGCATAACTCAACATCTGTTGGGGTAGCACTAAATACTGATTGAGTGTATATTCCATGCAATGCTAGGCCACCTCGTTATTACAAAAAGGATTACATTAGACCCCTCAGGCTATGAAATAAAAGCAAGCATTATTAACTCTTGAAAGTGTACGTAACTGCAAGTATGCTAAGTGTAGTGTAAATCCTGATATAATATGCTAATTGTAGAGTATTCTATTGACCAGGATTTACACTAATATTTGGAATTTATGTGTTGAAACATGTCTTTTTGGCAGCATTTGGGATTTCTTTCAGTCCATAGACTATCGTACTGTGGTTTGGTTCAAATGAAGAGTCATTGTCACTATCTTTTGCGTTATAGTCATGGTATTTCTAATCGACAATATTAGTTTCTAGGATGCTCCAAATTTACCATGACTTAGAAGCTCCAAATTTGCCATGACTTGGATGCTTAAAAATTTGGGCATGCATGTCATGGCAAATTTGGAAACCTGGAGGATGTACCATATATTTTTGTAGTGTTGAATCAGTGTGATTACAAAATTAGTTTCTTGTTTATGCTGCTTGAGATGCTCTCTAGCCTGAGGGCGCTGGACCCGAGTCGTCCTAGTGGAAAGGTGAACTTATATCGGTTCCACGCTTGGAATCGATAGAGATCAAGCGGACTTCTCTGCTCAGAACTGATAGAGATAATTGTTTTTCTGAGTTTGTTATGAGATCAGAACCGATATAGATAACCTGTCGTCTAAGTCAATTCCGATCTCCGAACCGATATAGATAAGTTGTTTTTTGGGTCGACCCAGAAAACTCTATATCTCTATCGGACGAAAACCAACCGTGATAACCGTCACTTTCGTAGAACTTTGTATTGTCACAAAAACCGATCGAGATAACGAAAAAGAACCGATCCGCGATGGATGGACGGACCGAATGGCCCTCCCTCCCTGTATCTGTCCGTCAGGAGTCCGCTGCATGCGATGGATCACCTGATCTGCCATGCGTACGTTGCATATGATTCATATTACATCCATCGATCTCCGTACGTACGTAGATGCATGCATGGACGTATGTATGATGGATCGATCCAAAGTGTCCCTGCATCACGACACCGACTCCACATATACGTCGTACGTAACGTACTGCATGCAAAGCCTGCAGGAGGCCTGTACGTACGTCTCTTGGTCGCCAGCATGCATGCGTCACCATCGCGTACATACACACATTACCGTACGTGTGTGCAAAAGCTACCATAGTACCACGTCCGTACTATCTAGCCACAGTGGGCCCGGCACAGGCAAGAGATCAAGAGGAGGCAGCGAAGCATGCATGCCATCCATCCATCGCAGCAAGTGATCGAGGGAGCGTAAAGGTACCATCTCATCTCAATGTTTTTGTTTTAGCTATCATTCAAATTTTGAACCGTTAGATAGCTCACTCGGATATCACCGTACCGTTAGATCAAATCATAGGATCGATCGGATGTAATCGATACTCTCAAATCTTAATAATGATCTGATGGTTCTAGATTTGAGTGATTTCAGCAATAAAAACATCCGGATGAAATTTATTAAATCCACAAAAATATATACGGCGGTAACAAGCTGCCATCCTATGTATACAGCAACCGGTAAGCTAGAGACGGTTTCTTACTAATTTCGATGAAGTATGATGTTAATGCCTGTGACAGATCAAACGAGACTAAACACAATACTATGAGAAAATTTTAAAATGTAGAAATATGAAAAAGGAAAAGAAGTAGCGTCCGGAATAGACCAGAAACAAATCGGATATCACCACCTACCGTACAACGTTCCAAACTACGATCGAGTATGTTTGGTTGTATGTACTAAGTGGTACATATATGAGATAGTTTAAGAAAAAAGACATCTATGTGTTTGGTGGCTTCAATGAAACCATCTCATCCTAAACCAAATGATACAAATTTGAGGAATATTCCCTCTAGATGCTGCGCGTGCGCACACACACATATATGCATGTGAAAATCGATCCCACCCACCCATGCATGTTTCCTAGGTACAGTATGGTACGGTCGGCCGGTACTGGATATGTACCACCGCTGTTGTGAAAAATGGCTGAAGAATCGATCAAATAATTTAATCGGTGACGGTAACTAAACTATCACAAATAATTTAATCGAAATGCAATTAACGTATTCGGATAATTAATTGACAGTGTAATCCGATTAATAGATCGTTTTCCGATTAATTACCGTCTTTTTCCGTTTAATCACGAAAATGGATTATTTTTATTCTCTAAGTACGACAAATTAGTTTATAATATTTTGTCACATGTTAATAATACGTACCTTTTGGATGAAGTATAGACAATGAAATATAAAACATATATTTACAGAGCGATAATTTATAATAACTTTGGGCAACTATAAATAATTCTAGTTTATCCTAAATGTAAATAAATATATTAATAAAAACACATAATCCTCCGTTGAATTTTCATTAATCGGTGGTATTGCGGCGGCATCGTATATATCTGCCCATCAAACGTCTACAGTTTTTGACAGCGCTGTGTGTACTACTACACGACTAGACCTGCAGGCATGCCTTCCTGTACGTAGCAACAAGGATTCGTTTCGTGGTACAGTACTGGCTCATTAATTTGCCAGAAATTAAGACAAGTGCGTACTACCAGCCTACCATTACTGGAACTAGCTGCACGCACGCAGCCATGAACATACATTTCGCCCGTCGGGTAGCACAGCACGACCTGAGAGCGGCATGGACTGTTGCATCGGAAGGCGGTGGGATGAACGGTTGTGATCTTTCCTAGCTCTGTCCACTGCTACAGAAAAGGTAATCATAGGCTGTTCAAAAATATTACCACAGACGGCTTTCTGAACCGTCTGTAATATGTGTCGGTGATAATAACAATTAACGTATCACAAGTGATTTTTGAACTGTATGTACCACACCTATCACAATGATTTGTATAAAGAACTGTCTGTGATAGCTTATTATCGTATCAACATAATGATTTACAGGTATAACAGAAGGTTAGGTACCTCATTGCATATATGAGATCAAATGTTGATGGACTCCCAGGCAAAATCCAATCCCATCTATAGTTCGTACTCCATTTTAACATCATCTCCAATGAGAGCACCATGAGTAGCCGATTTTTATTTTGGTATGGTGCGAGGACAAAATTATTTTGATGGTTCTCCCGTCGTTTTACTGCCGAATCCTTGCGGCTCTGCCACACGTTGTCGAAGATTGGGGATATACAGGAGATCGGCGATGTGGTAAAATATATGGGGTAAGGGGATGGTCGAAGACGTACAGGTCAGACGAATTTACTGGCGGTTTCTTGGAGGCTAGGCGTTGCTAGGTGGATCGTCATTAAATAGCACTCGTGGTGTGGTCGGTCGGAGCGGATCGAGTTATAGCCGGTGTGTAGAATACTAGCATTTTCGTACGTATTTGTGTATACATGTACACATGGATCGTCGGCCTTGGCGAGATGTCGATCATGTAGAATAGAATAGCATGCACTTTTTTTTTCTATATATATATATATAAGTGTGTGTATACACACAAATGGATCGTCGACTTTAGAGTCCTTGACGAATATGTAATTAAGCGACCCGTACGTACGTGTCGTCAAGGGCGATTATACGGTGCACTGCATGCATCATGATTCATGAGAAACTACTAGCAAACGGCCGGCCGCTTGGACGAGAGAGAGAGAGAGAGAGAGAGAGAGAGAGAGAGCGAGAGAGCGATGCAGGTGTAGGTGCAGGTAGGCAATAGCTAGGAGGAGGGAGGAGGAGGAGAGGACAAGCACTAGACGCCACCGCTTCCCTCGGGAAAGCGGAGGCCTAGCACTGCTACTGCTACTGCCACCGCTTACTCCGTCTACGTAGTCCTTACTGCTTAGGCCCTCGCCGGCCCGTGGGTCCCACAGCACAGGCTCAGAGGCACGTGAGCTGCGTGCCATGAGTGCAGAGAGGAGAGCTAGCTAGAGACGGAGGGTGTGCACAGGGCTAGCTACCTGCTGCTCGCCAGTCACCATGGCTCATGGGCTCATGGCTGTGCCTTCTTCTTCCCTCCCTCCTCTCGGCTCTCGCCGCTCGAGGTGATAGCCTGCGCTGCGCTGCGCATACATGCATTTGCTGTGGCAAAGCCATGCTCCATTAGAGTACGTGGCAGCTAGCTAGCATTAGAAAGCGTACTGTACATAACACCTAGCTAGCTAGCGCAGCGCATACAGCAGGTAGTACAGAGGAACAGCTAGGTTCGTAGTCGTAGGGTTGGGAATGTTGTTGTGTCGCTGCAGTCGCTAGCTGCACTGCGTGCACAAGGCCGGCCGGTCCGGGTCTCACAGATGAATGGCTGCAGCAGCGGCGGCCATTTTTGGCCCCCACAAACAGGGCAAACAGCTGCCTGCTGCACTGTGCTAATTAACTAGCCATCCCGTGACATATACTACAACCAAGCATTCTGCAGCAGCCTACGTATATACACACCGCGCCGCTGATAATGTGCAGACCAAGAGAGCCATGTACGTAGCTGCTGCCTGCTGCATATTTATATATATATATATATATATATATATATATATATATATATATATATCAAACTGAATAGGAGGAAATTAAAGGGTTGAATCGAATCAGTTGTTACGATTCTCTAAATATATATCGCCATGGTGGCCATTGAGGTACGTATATAAGTGATCTCGAGAGCACGTCACGCGTGTAACATGGTGATTTTGTACAAACTAAATTAATACAGTTCGTGTGATGGGCTCAAGACGGACATTTGCTCAGGCATTATCAGCACGCGTAAAAAGCTTCTTCTCCGGCCTCCTCGGCAGGCAGCTGGGCCTCGGTTGATTCTGATTCGATCACAGGAAGCAGCAGCAGCAGCCAGCAGCAGAGACACAACAGAATTCCATCGGCGACACTAGCTTGAACGTCTCGTGATGGTAGCTCCGTCTCTCTCAATCGCAACGCGAATCAATCAACCCAAGTCAAGTGAACTGAACTGAAGCCCCCTCTCTCTCTCTCTCTCTCTCTCTCTCTCTCTCTCTCTGATTTCTGGGATGGAATGGTTCTGTTTTTTTGTTTGGTTGCAGGAATAGAACCATTCTAGTTTTTTGTTTGGTTGATGGAATCCATGGGATGGAATGATTCCATCCTTTGTTTGGTTGAGGAACCAGAATGAAGAATATGTTTGTGGTCACCCTCTTTTTCATCTGGGTAACTTTACCCCTCTAGTGTTATATATCTCTATGATCATTCATTTTAAATCAGATTAATAACATGCAACAAATCTTTATGAATACATGGAATGGTCAAAACATCGACACTCTCGATTTCTGTTCTCCATCGATCTGATGATCTGACGGGTGTGCAAGTTGATCATTGTATAAAAGGGAATAAGATAGCTAGAGATTGCAAGTTCTACTATGACAGAGCCCGTGACATGTAGAATCAAACTTTGTGTGTATACATACGCTTCAATCGATTTCTCAGTAAATAGGACAAGCAACCACACACATAGCAGCTCAGTGCATAATTAACCCAGTGCATACATCATAGCAAAGGGAGTGCATACATCACAAAGTCACACATCACATAATGAAGCCATACATTACAATTATAAATATATCAACTCTATGGATATTTATGCATAATTAACCCAGTGCATATATCACAGCAAAGGGAGTGCATACATCACAAAGTCAATGCATACATCACAAAGTCGCACATCACATAATGATAAAGCCATACATCACAATTATAAATATAGCAAGTCCATGCATCTATTGGTCTGATCCATCATATAGCAAGTCCATGCACTGAGCTATAAATATAGCAAGTCCATGCATACAACACAAAGTCCATACATCATATAGGAGGTCTCACCAGCCCATAAAAACAAAAGATGATCCATGCATCTATTGGTTTGATCACTTCATAAGAACAAAAGCCATAATTTCACACCGGGCATGAAGAAATGGATATACCACTTCCTATAATCAAAAGACTTACCACCAACTTGAGTCACTAGCATCAAGGAAACTTCTCACCCACAAATTCTGCAACCCACAACAACTTGTGTTCCAAAGGTAGCCCACTGAAAGCTCTAGCAACATGAGGATTGTCAACCAAATAACGGTAATAAAGGGACTTGTGTGTCATTTCAAAACCTGGCAGGCTGTTCACATTTTCAAACAGCCCCTCAGGCACAGCTTTGTCTGCAGCACCAGCCTCCTTTATAGCTTTGGAAAGACATTGAGCGGCACGATCAAATGCTGCAATCAACCCCTCTCCTTCACCCTCAACAATCTTGGATCTCTTGTGTGGTCTGGTGGCTGAAGATGTTGCTCCAGTGTCATCAGCAGTGGCTTCTCCTTCATTTTCTTCAGTGAAATCCCCTCCAATAGCTAGAGAATCATTGGAGCCTTTAGCAAACTGACCAGTTGCCACACTATTACCAAAGATTGTAGCCATTTCACCATAGTGTCTGAGAGGCTTGTTCAAATATTCATCATCACCCTTGTGATCCTACAAAAAAAATCAGCAAGCAATTATATAAAAAAAATTCAGCAAATAAATTCAGCAAAACTAATGTATGCAGCAATCACCTTAACATAATCCGTGTAATGCTCATGATCAAGAGAAATGGTGAAAGTGTCTTCATCCCAAAGAGCAGCACTCAACTTCCTAAGTTGGTTGATCTTAGAATACTTCCTTTTCCATGTCTTAAGGTGATTACCAATCTGCTCCCCAGTCCTTGTCAACTTGAAATGTTCATTCAAAGCCTTAGCACACTGGTTGAGATGCACTTTCTTGAAACCAGATGATGTTCTAGTGCCATTTGCCACTATATCGGCCAGGTAAGTGAGCATAAAAGCTGACTGAGTTGGTGTCCATTGAGTTTGTCCACCACCCTCAGCCTTTCCCCCACTTGGCTCAGCCTCCATTGCCTACCATTTTATGATTTTAGCAAAGTAATAAAAAATACAGCAACCAACAGGTTCATACAAGCTGACTTTAGCAATAAATATGTCCATACAAATTTAGAGAGCAAGCAATGGAAGAAATACAACAACCAATAGGTCCATACAAGCTGCCTTCAGCAATCAATATAAAAGAAATACATGAAAATACAAACTGATTTCAGCAAGCAATAAAAAAGAAATACATGATCAAGAATGGTTGGCTAGGTGGTTCTGACGGTCTTCCCACATACGATTCGCAATGTTCTGCCTGAAATTAACCATGTATGCATGGTCCCTTGCTTGGCCACTTGATGATGTAGCATGGTTATGAATAGGCATCGAAACACTTTCTGGTATGATTATTTCATCACCACCATCTTCTATAACCCAATTGTGAATAATGCAACAAGCAACCACAATGTCTACTTGGGTTGGAAATGGAAAGAAGGGAGTGGCATCATCAAGAATTTTAAATCTCCTCTTAAGAGTTCCAAAGGCACGCTCTACTGTCACACGAAGGGATGAGTGCCTAAGGTTGAATAGCTCCTTCTCATTTTGTACAGGATTGTTGCCCCACTCATTCAAGTGGTACCTTACTCCACGAAAAGGCGGCAAGAAACCTGGTTTGGCTCCATATCCGGCATCAACTAGGTAGAACTTGCCTAACATAAACGGAACATGTAGTTCACAATTACTACCAATCCGATTAACCATAAACAAATTGAGGTACGAAAGATATATTTTACCTTGTGGGATACGTAGCCCATTTTCACGTTCTAAAGCATCTCGTAATACTAGCGCATCATGGGCAGTCCCCTCCCAACCGGCCAACACATATGTGAACCGAAGATCGAAATCTACGGCCGCCATTACATTTTGCGTAGCATGAGACTTCCTACCTCGAAAGGAAGCCTCCAAATCCTTAGGAACAGAGGCCCGTACATGTGTACCGTCAATAGCCCCAATGCAATCCTAGTTTATGATGAATAGAAGGCACAAAAGGTAAGCAACCATAAGCTTTGAAGCTTCAAAACTGAAATTGAGTTAGGATTCCCACCTTAAAGTAAGGATCCCACCTTGGGTTCCCTGCGATTTTAGTTGGGGTTGCGGATGTAGGTGGCCTAATAAGCTCACTCCGTAGCTCACCAATAGCATGAAGCACTTTGTTGAAATAGCGGCTAACTGTTTCACCGGATCTATCATAATTTGTGCCAACTAACCTATTTTTAAGATTATGTCCTACTGTGTTCAAAAACATAGCAACCTGCTGCTCAACGCACATATGTATAGTGTCTTGCAACAAGCCACGATCCTTAAACAATTTACAAAAACGGAAGAACGATGATTTAGTAAGCCTAAGCATGTTTATACACGTTACATCGTTCTTCCATATTTTATTATTTAGATAATCAATTCTCATCCTATCCCTTTCATCTATTGGAGCATAGGTAATTCTTTCTCTAAGTGCTGCCCTCTTCCGTTTTCTGGAATGAATGACCATGCTCATCATTGATAGCAACATATGTGCAGCAGCCGCATAAATTAATAGCTTGGTCCCCTTGTCCATCTAAACAAATAGCAATCAGGACAACTTCAGACAGATTTCTACCATAAATCTTGATAGGAACAATTGTCTACTAATATATGGAATCAATCTCAAGAGGCATAAACCATGTTTCTACTAGCATGTAACTTGTACTACACTGTGAGGAGCAAGAACATGACAGAAGCATAAACCATGATAGGAACAATTGGGAGGAAGAGCACTGTGAACATGACAGAAGAAGAGAGGGGATGGGACGCACCGAGCGGGACCGCCGAGCCGCGTTGCCGGGACTGGAAGCCGGGACCGCCGAGCCGCGCCTCCGCGTCGCCTACCTCCGCGCCGCCGGGACCGGGAGCCGGGACCGCCGAGCCGCACCTCCGCGTCGCCTGCCTCCACGCCGCCTGCCGCCGAGCCGCAGCCTGCGCGCCGCCTGCGCGCCTCCTGCCTCGCGCCGCTTGCCGCCGCGCCGGGACCGGGAGCCTGCCTCCGCGTCGCCTGCCTCGCGCCGCCGGGACCGGGAGCCTGCCTCCGCGTCGCCTGCCTCCGCTCCGCCTGCTGCCGCACCGCCGGGACCGGGAGCCGCCGCCGCCTTTGCCGCTTGCCAACCGCGCCGCCGGGACAGGGAGGCGGAAGGGACGAGCGGGGAACGACCGGGAGCCCAGATCTGGATCTGGTGTGAGAAGTGGTGAGAAGAAACGAGAGGGAGGTGAGAAAGCCGTTGCCTGGCGCACGTGAAGGAGCCAGCGAATCGGGACGGCTGCGTTCGACGATTTTTTTGGTACCGAGCCATCCCGCATCTGGTGGGAATATTCCTATCCGGGAGCCACTCCATCCCAATTGCTTTGGAACCAAACGCCTCTGAAAATGGAACGGAGCCATTCCATCCTGGCCCATCCTAGCATCCAAACACACGCTGCGTGCACAAGGCCGGCCGGTCCGGGTCTCACAGATGAATGGCTGCAGCAGCGGCGGCCATTTTTGGCCCCCACAAACAGGGCAAACAGCTGCCTGCTGCACTGTGCTAATTAACTAGCCATCCCGTGACATATACTACAACCAAGCATTCTGCAGCAGCCTACGTATATACACACCGCGCCGCTGATAATGTGCAGACCAAGAGAGCCATGTACGTAGCTGCTGCCTGCTGCATATTTATATATATATATATATATATATATATATATATATATATATATATATATATATATATATATATATATATATATCAAACTGAATAGGAGGAAATTAAAGGGTTGAATCGAATCAGTTGTTACGATTCTCTAAATATATATCGCCATGGTGGCCATTGAGGTACGTATATAAGTGATCTCGAGAGCACGTCACGCGTGTAACATGGTGATTTTGTACAAACTAAATTAATACAGTTCGTGTGATGGGCTCAAGACGGACATTTGCTCAGGCATTATCAGCACGCGTAAAAAGCTTCTTCTCCGGCCTCCTCGGCAGGCAGCTGGGCCTCGGTTGATTCTGATTCGATCACAGGAAGCAGCAGCAGCAGCCAGCAGCAGAGACACAACAGAATTCCATCGGCGACACTAGCTTGAACGTCTCGTGATGGTAGCTCCGTCTCTCTCAATCGCAACGCGAATCAATCAACCCAAGTCAAGTGAACTGAACTGAAGCCCCCCTCTCTCTCTCTCTCTCTCTCTCTCTCTCTCTCTCTCTCAATGGCAGTACTGGGAGACTCCTGCATTGCAGTGACCGAGTGACGCCCCGTGATAATAACTCTGTGCTGCATCGCGCTCTCAATTATGAAGGAGATGGCCAAACGCGCGCAGAGAGAGAGAGAGAGAGAGAGAGAGAGAGGCGCTGAGAGAGAGAGAGAGATGCGCTGCTCCATCCGGCGCCAGGATCGAAGACACATGGAGCGATGTCAATGTAACGGCAGCCTTTACTTTTTACGACATCGTATTCACAATTTCACATCGGCATGCATCAGGCACCCAGGCTAGCTACCACTACTACTTGTGTCCATGTACTGCTGCTACCATGCATCTGTCTCAGTAATCAGTATATATATATCATCAGCAATTCAGCATGCATCAGTTGTTGCCGCTTAGCTCCTGTAGCGTCCGGCACTATGTGTATAATTTATTATATTTTCTTATGTGTATAATTTATTATATTGTTATTTGAGTAATGTTATTATTATTTATTAGTAAGTACTTGACTTATTTGTAAAACACACACTCTCTCTCTATATATATATGACATATAAAATGATGATTATTCTAAAGTGTTCCATAGTCGATAGACATATGATGACATATGTAAATAGATTAACATATGTATTAGTTGATGATCATGTTTCACGGGTTATAGATGTGAAGATATCAAACCAATAGTATGAACATATGTTAGAGAATATGGAGTTGAATCAATCCATCTTGAGACACTTCGAGAACGTTGTAATCTTACTTATCACCTGTTGGTCTTATATACAATGTGTATGCTATATCCTTAGACCTAAGGTTGACGCATGTACTCAAGATGTGTAATGACTTACTTAGGGGTTTGCTAGACGCTACTCCGTAATTGAATAGTTATAAAGGTCATCTTTGGATTTGTCGTGAAGCATACAGCAAGACATGGTCGATCAAGATGGGATTTCCCCCTCCATACAACGGGAGATATATCTCTAAACCTCTCGAGCGGTCGGATTTCGAAAATGTATGGCTATACTACTCGTGGTTAAAGAGCTAACCGTAGTTGGGTATTCCGAGTCATGTAATCGAGAAAGGGTGATCGTGCTAACTAACTAAAAATGGCACATACTTGTCGTGAGTTTGATCGATATTATGAGGCAAAAGAAAATGCATATAACTAAGTATTGTTAAGGTTCATCTGATGTGATCTTTGCATATATTTGGGAGTCGACATGTTTTGCTAGGGACCGCTACCGATTAATGGTCGAGTAAGAGTACTCGGAGCATCTCTAACTTGAAAGGACCTGTCTAATTAGCACCTTTCAAAGAAAGGATTAGGATAAAATTACATGCCCGTGCGTTGCTACGAAAAACAAAATTGATAACAAAAAATAAAGATTTAAAAATAAAAAAAATTATTTCACAAGATCAAACATCTATCTTTAACGCTTCGTTTCTTGCAAAAGCTAGCTAATTAAAGCAACGCTTCGTTTCTTGCGTATGGCAATTAAGTAGAGCAATTAACCAGGGCAATTAATGACGTAGAATGGACCACTGCCACCAACTGCTGCTTTAGAATAGTAAAGATAATACGGTTTGCAAAAGAAAATCTTGTGATTAAGTTATTCAAAAATAAACCTAGTCAATTCATCAAACAAATTGCAACGAACATATACGCATACATTGAATCTTCACATACATAAATCGATTTAGTACTCGGGGAAATTAAAAATTTTAAACAAAAGTGAACTCTCAAATAAACCCGAACCAATCGCTTTTCCTGATCAAAAGCATTAATTAATAAAGTTGAATTATACAATTTAATAATTACAGATTGAATACAATAAAATAAATTGCAAAATTCAACAATTCATTCTTTTTCTCAATGATAATTCGATATAAACGGCTATCCAAACCGATTAAACCATAAGTAACGATAAATATGAACAACCCGATTGAACTGAGTAAATAGTTGGTAAAGGTAGATTTTTTTTTCCGAAAAGACAATGCGCAACAAGATCGGAGAAAAAGCAAACCTGAGATAACGTAAGTCGATAATGATCAAAATCGGTGATACGCAACTTTATTGATAAAGACGAATTACAGAGGAAAGAGTACAATTCTATAAACTACTCCTAGTCGACGAAAAATATATAAAAAGTAGAACAAGTTGATTGATCGTTGGATGATTTTTCGTCTTGCCCATCTCCCTCTTATTATAGCGTCTAGGCCGATCATATCTTTCTCCGATTCCTGTAAAAATATGATTCGTATCTGCCTCAATCTCCAAAAATAATGTTTCACCTAAACCGATGTTGGCTAAGATTTTTATCTATGTTTAGCTTTATTTTTCCAAATCTGCTAAATCTGCCAAAGCAGTCAAATCTACTAGATCGGCTACGGCAAGGATCCAAATTTCGGTCCGAAATCCGAAATCTCGATCGAGATTTCGGATTTCAGATCCCCCCGAGATTCAAAATATCTGTTGTTTTTTAAAAAAAAAATTCAAAATGCTACAGTGCATATTCAAATTTCGCTGAGATCTCGGCGATTTTGGCCGAGATTTTTATTTTTATTTTTACCGTATTTTTAATTTTTTTCACCAGATATGGTTGCATTTAGGTTGAAGATCATCCACAAAAAATTTCAGATTTTTTTTTTTGATGTTTTTTGACCCTTTTTTGGTCGGTTCAAACCGGGCCGAAATCTCGTATTTCCCGGTTGGAAAAAAACCGGATTTCAAATTTGAATTTTAGATTTCGTCCAGATTTGATTTGAATTTCTGAAATCTCGCCGAGAGTTCGGATTTCGGACACCTCTGAAATTTTTTGAAAACGAGATTTGTAACCCTGGGCTACGGGTGCTAAACTTTGGTGTCAACAGATGGCTTACCCGTTCTCTTTCAATTGGATCATCACCAATGGCCCTAGACGACTACAGTAGCCGTCACACACCATCCATGTATACGGATAACCTCTAAATTTGGTCCACGAGCAGCCTCTAAGCCTAGCACAATTTTCTGCGGAATACAGAGACTAAGG
This sequence comes from Rhipidocladum racemiflorum, assembly GCA_036346355.1. Taxonomy (NCBI): domain Eukaryota; kingdom Viridiplantae; phylum Streptophyta; class Magnoliopsida; order Poales; family Poaceae; genus Rhipidocladum; species Rhipidocladum racemiflorum. The sequence continues at coordinate 87,829,168 of CM070579.1, read as the reverse complement.
TCCTGTTTGGCAGAGCTCCAGATCCCAGCTCCATCTCAGAGCTGAAACTTGTAGACTGAAATAAAGTGACTTAAGTTTATAATTTTATTCTAAAATGTAAACAAGATGACGCACCTAAACACTTTTAATATACCCATAGCTCCAGCTCCACGAATCTGGTGAAGCTAGGAATACCTAGCTCCACCAACTCCAAGAATTTGGTGGAGCTGGAGCTCTGCCAAACACCCCCTAAGGGCATCTCCAATGGTGCCACTTCAGCTAGCTATAAGGGTGCCAACTCAGCATTTTGCTTAGGTGGATGAGAGAAAAGGAAGAGAGAGATATATGCTTAGAGCATCCCCAATGGAGACATGTCAGCAGGCTATAAGGAGTCCATCTCATCTTTTTGCTTATGTGGAGGAGAGAAGTAGAGGAGAGAGACAAGAGCTGGCTCTTAACTAAGAGCCAGGCTATAGTGTTTTCCAAGAAAAATAAAAGACAATTACATGTGGACCCACATTTAATGTTGGAGAATATGTTATAGCCAACCCATTGGAGATCTTGTCTTTAAACTAGTTATAAGTGACATGGAGCTTTCTTATAGCCAGTAGTTGGCTCTACCATTGGACATACCCTTACTACTATCTTATAGCCAAGCTATAGCTGATTCCAAGGCATTTATCACCTCTTACATATGGGCCTATATTTAATTTTGTAGACAATGTTATAGCTAGTCCATTGGAGAGGTTGTCTATTAGCTATCTATAGATGACATGTATACTTCTTATAGCTAGTAATTGACTACACCATTGGAGATGCCCTAATACTGAGATAGTGGCCACAGCCGTGATAAAAAGCAAAAAAGATGCCCCTACTCCAACTCCATCCATCCCAATCCTGCTGCAAATTCTATTCAACCCAACTGACAGGTGGGGCGTACAATTTTTTTTTATTTTATTTTATTAGCTGGATGTAGCCTGTAGCGCTGAAGGCAATATACCTAGGAAACTTGCTTGATGAAGGCTTGTTTGTTTATACAGTGTTTGGAGACATTCTTCGCTTTTAGAGGCCAAAAAGAAAAAGAAAAAGTAGTTAGTAAGTGCGACAAAAATAGATTATGTGATCCATTGGTTCTCTCGAAAGGAGAAACACGGTGAAACAAATAAAGTGTGACAATGCAACAGGATCCTAATGGGGGCATCGCAAATCGCAATGTGCGGTGCGCTTATATGATTGCTAGGAGGATACGCTGGGCTGGTTACAAGGCTGCCTGGGAGGGCCGCTCGCGGAATCTCCCTAGCTTGGCTCTTTAGCCTCCTCCTTCTCTTCGCCCAAAATCTCCAGCGCCTTTCACACAAGGAAATTTGACAGCAAGCCAAGTGCTAGCACAGTCGAGGCTACAGGGACCTTCGCATCAAATCAAATCCCAATCAAGCAGAGCCCTGCGCCATCTAATGATGAGATACCTACCACTACCCGCGCTACGGAGCAAGAGGCTAGGGATTCATTCCAATAACCCAACAAGAAGATCCCGGGGCGGCGGACGAGGAGGATAAAAGGCAAGGGACTCACATGAGCACAATCGAACCGCAGAATTCAAGAGCAAGAGGGCTCCAGCGCCATCAGACACAATGATACAAAGGGGCAGGGTGGCACATCCAAGCCTTTTGTCTTCTCATACCCACGTTTTTCACCGCACTACCCCCCCGGCTGTCCTTGGCGGTGAACCCTGGCTTCTCACCTTTCAAGGATTCGAATTATGGCCACGTCAAATAATAGCCGCGTAGCCACTGTCCGCCCATGATTCCAAATAGTTAAAAAAGATGACAGAGAGAACGTGCCCCGGTCATTCTTAGAATCATTGCGAGTTACAAACCGCTAGGTGCCAATACAGCGTTTCAAATCCGCGAATATACCATCATTCCAGCAGTAGGGCAGCTACACCAATCTAAACATCATGGAGGGCCACCGGGAAACAGCACGGTATCCATCCGGTGTCTTTCTACCGAGACAAGCGAGGGAGCAAACCTTACCTGTCGTAGCCACCGCCACCGCCACCGCCTCGGCGGCCGTAGCCTCTTTCGGGCATCCGGTACGGTGAGTACTGCAGAGATCTGGAGCGCTCCCTCCTTGCCCTACCACCGTAAGGAGACCTGTGGGGGGAGTATCCCCGGCCACCCCTGCCTTCGTAATAATCTCGGGCATCCCTCGGCGGGGAGTAGTCTCGGGCGTCCCTGTAGGAAGGGTAGTCTCGAGTGTCCCTGTAGGACGAGTACATAGGCGGTGGAGACCTGCGGTAGCTATTGCCATAATGCTCATCACGACCGTAGCCTCTGCGATATCTCCCACCTCCACGCTGCTCTCTACGATCATATCGATGACCTGTCAAAGGAAAGTTTCAGCTATACCATAAGCTCTACTACATAGCAAGGCATATGAACATCACAAAAGTGCAAGCAGCACAGAGAGGAGAGAGAGTATAAGAGAAGGTTTAAACAGGATGGTGTGTATTCAAATGGCAACCGCTATCTACAGATGCAGACCACAATCCTTGGCTGCTTTTCATACCAAGATAACTTCCAGGGGTTGGTGTCCTTGGGCGACCTCGGCGTGACTGAAATAATAGAAATAATAGTTAGTATGAAGTCAGGTTCCAAGATATAGTTAAAAAAAAGTCATATGAATTATGTAGGTAATTTAACAAGTTTCTCTTACAATCAATGGATATACACCCTGAAATAACGGACCAAGGAGGAAATAAGTAATGAAGAGCACAAACTCCAACTAGCAGGCATCCAACATTGCAATGCATATGTCACCACACATCTTGACTAAAGAGTTGGGAATGCCCGTTGATTAATTGATGTGGAAATTGAGGGTGAATGCTCAGGTTTAGTTGAAAATTTGCTACGTTTAGTTGTTGTGAATCTTGTGGTGCATAGTAACCCTTTGTGCTGTCCATGGATCAAGCTGTATGAGCTAAAGTTGAAATGGATGAACTGAGCATCTTGATTGCTGCACATATCTTGCATAATCTCTTCTGAATAATAACCAAAAAAACCTCCAGGTCAACATACAGGAAATATAAGGTTGCATCTGTATCAACAACCCAAGCAAACGAGCAAACAATTACCTTTTCAACTGTAATGTGTCGGCCTTCCATTACAGACTGGTTAAGATACTTGATACAGCGTTCAGCATCTTCAACGGTGTCCATGTTGACAAAAGCAAATCCACGAGAAACACGTGTATGGGGTTCAAGGACAACATGGCAACCAACCACCTAACAAACAGGAAATGTCATAACTTGGCACTTCTGAGGAACTATAACTCTTTGCGCACTTCATATGAAGTCAACTAACCCTTCCTTCCTTAGAGAAGTAGTCTTTAAGTTCCCTTTCAGTCACTCTAGAAGAAAGCCCAGTCACATACAGAGTATTTCCATTATTTACAGCATCAACCTCCCTGCAACAAGAAGTAGGACACGATTAAGAATGTGCGTATCGCAGATGAAGAGTTGTTGCTTGTGAAAAAAAATGAAGTGACACGTTAATTATTGGTAGTTCATCTAATTTTTTAAAATATACTGCCATATTCCAGTATAACTGTAAAAGTACTTCATTTCCTTTTTATCTGACGCATCACTTCTGACAATTCATTTATTTACACTGATAGTATATTGTCCATATGGTAAAACATTCTCATTAGTGCAATCTGTAATCTACTTCATCTTCCATGGATAAAAGTTCATTTCCCTATTACAACATATATGATATATCCATATTACAATGCATTTTTTTACATAGTAGTCTCTCATTTCTTCATACATGTTTTATGGTCATTGCACAGAACTAGCTTCATCTTATCATAATGTGGTTTGCATGTCACGGCCATTATAACATGACTTTCAACTATCACAACTAGTCCATACAGACAGTTGTCACGTTGAGTAACACCTAGTGTTACATGGACATGGATACGGGAGTATTTGGGGTGTCCGATTCGGCAAGAAATTTTGGACACGGGAAATGCTACTTAGAATCGGACACAGGTGTCAGAATCCAACTCGGATTCGAGGTGTCCGATTCGGCCAAAAAAAAATTGGACATGGGTGTCCAAGTAACACTGGTAACACCAAATACTTCAATACCCCTATACTGCAGCTATTATAGCAGGATGGCCAACTATCACAACTAATTTATATAGACTTTTATGCCACACTTGCACATGTTATTACAACATAAACTTGTCTAGTATGAACTCAAGTCTCAACTACAAGAACATATTGCATAAAGTACTGCAATAATCTAAGTTAGTTTCTATTATATTTTTAGTGAGGAGAAACTTGATATGCAAGTAGATTGAGTACAGGAAGCATAAATATTAAGCAAACGAGTTCAATGAAGAATCCTCAACACCTCTCATGGCTTCTTGATCTTGCCCTCGTCTGAGATTTTGGATCAGGCAATGGAGACCTAGACTGGGATCGAGGTGCAGGTGATCGTGATCTTGACCTTGATTTTGGGTGGCCCCTGTAAGGAGAAGGGGACCTTGAGTACCTGAAAGTAAGCAATTAATCGATTATCACTAGCATGTGTTAAACAATAAATAGTCCGGATGGCTCCGACAAGGATGCTCTGGCAATTGGTTAAAGAAGGCAACAAAATAAGCGGTTGAAAATCTAAATTAACATGCAAAAACGCTGCACTAATGTGCTCAATGCAAACCATGACCAAGATTAGCAAAGAAAATCCCTCTTTACTAGTAGGACATTGATGCAGAGAAAACCAGAAAATGATGGATACCTACTACAATATACTTATAAGGAAAGATTAGCAACAAGCTTAACATTGTTGCTCTTTTAAAAGTATAAATCGGTTTCATGGGCAGGGTCTGCTCATTAGAACAGGGAAACTGAACTAAGAGCACTTTGAATATCATAGATTATCACTGCATGGTCCTTACAAAATTGATGTAACATTAAGATGATCATATGAAATGCTGATAAAATAGCTCTTGATAAAATATTCCTAACTGAGCATTCACTCATCGACCTACACATTTTTTACTAGGCTTATCTGAGTGTGCATTACACCTGAATTCAACTCCGACCATAGCCTTCTAATGGCTGCAAAAACATAGCACCATTATCGCTTACTACGACCACAAACACTAAGCAGCACCGCTTTCTAAAGTGGTTTAAAGCCTCATAGACATACCAGAGCGAGTGCAAGTAATATAACCAAGAGAAAGCACCAACATTAACTTTCGTTTCCAATGACATTAACCATCTGCCTAAGGAAATGCTAAGCGGAGGAATAACACTACATGTATAAGGATATTTATGAGAACCTGGTCGAGAGAATAAAAATAAAAAGAAACATAAGGGCAGGTTTAGCTCTGTAGGTGAACTCATGGAATAATTTGTTCATCCATTTTACAGCATCCTGTGTAGGTAGCCCAATTTAACTTAATCTAAACTATAACCCCTGTGAGACAGATCTAGTTGATCTACATTCAAAATAGAACTAATATAGGGCCTTTTCATTAAAAAAAACTTCTAGATAAACATTACAGATGAAGCATGACAGGTTAAGGCATCAAACTGCAATAAAAAAAATTGACTAACCCCTTACCACTCTAAAGTTCATTAGGAACAACTTAAACTCTATAGTTTATTGGCAAGTCACAATTATTTAGACCTAATTCCATGGCATGAAACATAAACACGATCAGTTCGGATAGGAAGCAAGTTATTCCAAATGTACCACAATGTCCCGATGCATTCCATTACTTCTGGTTTAATGTATCATAAGCATTTAGAAGAAAAGGACCTAGTAACAACAACCTTTTACAAGTGGATTAGTGAATCTACATTTCAGCAATTAAAGCTTATCTTAACTATTAAAAGAATGAGTTGGTGGTGATGGTGAGTCTGCCAGGCTATGGGCCAGAATAGTAGAGGCCCAGAGCCCAGTAGGTGAGTCACTATTGCTTTGTTAACCTATAGTTGTAAATCTGCAGGACAGCTCAATATAGATGATTTGATTTATTTACTAGCTTACAAAGATATGTTTTGTTTGATATGTGTGTTACAGAAAATTGATTTATTGTATGGTTTAGAATCCTGCATTATAATTATGTATTATTCTCTTTTGAAATTCCGTTGCAACGCACGGGCATTTACTAGTATAGATAATAGAGGACAAAACCAGAGTTCTAAGAAACGATAGCATTGCAAAAGCTACACAACAAAAGACAGCTACCATTGTCGAACACCACACTAGAGATAGGAGCAACATGCAATCAACCTCGCCATGTACTATTTAACTCAAAACATAACAAACAAACAGCAAGATCCACAGTAAAGTCATACACACTACGAATCCTCGTGTATCATGTGTTGCCTTGCGCCTAGTGAAATGGAATGCGTAAAACGAAGCTACGACTCCAAGCGGCATCAACAGAGCCAGATCAGAGATGGCCAAACAACGAAAAAGCAAACCAGGCACCATCAAATCGGAGAGCGAGGATTGCAAAGGCGCATCTGAGAAATCGGCGTATTTACCTCCTGCGCGGGGAGTCAGCCTGCGAAGAGGGGAGAAGAAGCCGGGGCAACACGCAAAAACGAGGAGTCAGTACGGGGATCAACCGAAGCACCCGACAAAACCTTCATAACGAGAAGGGGGCGCGAGGAGGAGGAGGAGGAGGAGGAGGGGATCACCATGGAGCGAGGCGGAGAAGACCGCTAAGCCGACGGCGGAGCTCCGGTCCCGGCCGTCACACGCGCGCTCGGCTAGGGTTTGGCTGCGCGTTCGCTCCCCTGCTCCCTCTCGCGAGACTTGGTCGAGTAGACATGGTTTGGGTTTTTGTATTGCATTGCTCTCGGAAATTAACGGCGGCCCAGGCCCAACAAATCCACGGTGGCAGTGCGGGATTCGAACCGTTCGTTCTGCGATGGACGGCCATGATATGTCCTTACCCCGCTCCTCTTCCCGTCTCCCCCTAGGCCCCTACCCGGCAACGCAGCTAGGTCAGACAGAGAGAGGCGGGGAAGGGAGGGTGGGGGGTGGGCGAACCAGGAAACCCTCGTGACTGGCGACGGAGGAGGCGATGCCGCCGGAGGGGACGCGGATGTCGGGGCTGTGGGGGCGGGAGGTCGGCCACCTCCCGCCCAAGCGCTTCGCCAACTCCGTCATGGCCTCTCAGGTCCAACCCTCTCTCTACCTCTCTTCTCCCCACTCCTCTACAATTCTTTTTGTACCAATCATTTGATCCTGAGAAATTAGGCTGTACTTGGAGCAAGATTAGGCTTTACTGCACCAATACTGAGAAATTTAGTGCGTTCGTTCAGGTTTCTGGGTTCCTGTAGCTTCCCCCTTGCGAAATCCAGAGAGGACTGTTCATAGCTTGAAAATTGTAATTAAACTTCTGATTCTATCTATAATCATGGAGTCTGCTTGACTGGCTGTGCAGGACTTTCTGCATTCTCTCAGTATCCGTAAGAGACTGCGGAAGCATGGGGGTTGTGTAAACACCATAAGCTTCAACGGTGACGGGAGCCTGCTACTGTCCGGGTCGGATGATCGGACCGTCGTGCTGTGGAATTGGGAAGAGGCCAAGCCGGCCTTGACGTTCCACACTGGCCACAGTAACAACGTGCTCCACGCGCGGTTCATGCCCTTTTCAGACGATCGGAGCATTGTCACATGCGCTGCTGACGGCGAGGTATGTACATGCTGACTGTATTGCTTGCAACCAACCAATTGCATGGCCTCGTTTCCTTATCTTGCTCGTTACCATCATGCTGTGGTTCTTTGTTGTGACCGCGGACAGGTGAGGCATTCGGAGATACAAGAAGGGGGTTGTTTTTGTACAGACAAGCTTGTTGAATTAGAGCGCCCAGTGCACAAGTTGGCTGTTGAGCCGGGAAATCCTCACACATTCTTTAGCTGCGGGGAAGATGGCTCTGTGTGGTTTGTAAGTTGTTAACTTGCCTCCTTGACTTGTAACTATTGCTGCTGGATTCGTTTGTTGCTGACTCTGTTTCCCCTCCAGTTTGACCTAAGGGGGAAAAATGCCTCTGAACTTTTTAAATGTGGGGCGGTTGATGATCACTTCACAGGCGAAATTATCGAACTCTATGCTATTGACATAGACCCAAGAAATACCTGTTGCTTTGCGATTGCCGGATCTGATGAGTATGTAAGGTTATATGATACCCGCAAGATTTATCTGAATGGGGATTCTCATTCCGGTCGCCCAATTGAGCACTTCTGCCCTCCGCATTTGATTGGTGAAAACAACGAAGGAATAACTGGTTTGGCTTTCTCACAAACCAGCGAGTTATTAGCATCCTACAGCTATGACAATATCTACCTTTTTTCGAGAGAGCATGGGTTACACTTCAACAATATTGAGGTAGGTAGACAACTCCTGATGGATGAGACTAAGGGAACCTGCCATATAAATAGAGCCCCGTTACCTTTTCGTAGTGATATGTTGCCTGTACCTCAAACTTTCAAGGGACACCAGAACATGCGCACCATTAAGGGTGTTAACTTCCTTGGTCCCAACTGTGATTATGTTACCTCTGGATCAGACTCTGGCCATGTATTTATTTGGAGAAAGAAGGATGGGGAGATTATGCGAGTGATGAAAGGAGATAAACGGATTGTGAACTGTGTTGAACAGCACCCTTCTGAGATTGTTGTTGCAAGCAGTGGCATTGAGAATGATATCAAGATTTGGGCACCTGCTGAAAGTGAGAACCCATCCCTTGCTCACATCGATGAGGTATGTTCTTTGTTTTAGTCAAACTAGCTGAACTCCTGTGCAATTTGTGTCAAAGTAACCGGTTGGCACTATGGCGCTGACTTTTCTTCTGACCCATTGTTTGGCACTGTTGGAGTACACTTTCTTGTTGCTGTGCTACTTTCAACAGAGGATGTTGGAACAGAGTTGAGCACTGCTGTATTCAATTATATGAATGTATGATTGATATCATAATTTTGACATGTGAATTTTGCGTTTTCAAGGTTTTGACAGATCCTTGTTACTCCAGCAGCAGTGATTCTGATGGCTTTGTTTATTTTGATGAGTACACGTTCTCCTCGGATTGGTATTCATCTGATGAGAGCGAAGTTGAAGAGGATGGGGATGGGGATGGGGGTGAGGAAGAAGAGGCAGATGGAGATGAAGATGAAGGCGAGGAAGATGGCGAGGGCGATAGCAGCAGCAAAGACATGAATGATGATTGATGAGGGTGTAGTTGGCAGCCATAGTAGGGAGAATGGAGATTGTGTTCAGCTATTACTCACTTTAAGAGTTGTTGCTGGTTTCCTAAGAGCTGATCATAGGACTCGGACTTAAAAAAGAGGGCGTTTGTGCTCAGTTAGGATGTGTGTTAGATTACTGTTCAGTTTATCCTTTTCACTCTTCAGCCGTTTTGTTTGTGTATATTCTTTAAAGATAGTTCAGTGGTGTGCTGTACATGTTTCCTGAAAGCAATATTATGTAGTGACCGACGACATATGAACAATGCAATTGGTTATTTTTTTTCAGAAAAACTAACCTACGGTATACCGTAGGAACGGTATACCTTTAAAACTTGTGATTTTTTATACTGAAACTCACGAAACTTAGCACTAAAAACTGATGAAACATGAAACTGATGAAACTAAACACTAAAACTCATTAAACCAGAACTGAAACTGATAAATTTCATAAGTTTTACAGCTATACCGTTGGAACGGTATACAGTTCCCAAGTTTCACTCTATTTTTTTTATGGGAGTAAATTTTGTAAAACCATGCTACCTTTGATTAAATCACCACAAAAGCATACTTTTAAACATCAATTTCACAGAATCACACTTCTTTTTTGCATAATATTTTTACAAAATCACACTTTTAAACAGTATTGTCATATGCAACGAATCTAACATCCCAAGTCCACTCGTGAGACTAACAGGGCTTATCCCATTTTGTGTCACTTCTGCGTGCCGCATCCTGCTTCACGGCATTTCTATGCACCTAGCCCCATGCCTTGCGCCCTTCTCGGGCTTGGTTGATGGCTTCTAGAGGAGTCAACGCCCTTTGGAACGTAGAATTTCACGAATAACAATTGAATTCCACAAAAATACAAAAAAAATCGGTTTTTCGGACAGGACTTAAGACATGTACAGTGGTATAGACAATAGCTGTCTATAATATACTTTCATATCATCTATAAATAAACATAAATACAACTTATACAATAAGTTATCTATATAGTCGTCAGTAATAACCTCTCATACAACAATAGACTGTCTATACAATGGTACAAACAGTCTAAAACCGTCTATAAGAGCATCTGTTAAATAGCAGATAATACTTTTCTCTCTCCTCCTCCCCTCTCTTTTCACATCATCTGAAATACTACATGGCATTAATTTACAGTAGTGATTGTAAGGAAAGCATATCGATAAGAAAAGCATGATTGTAATCCCGTAGTACTCGGCATGATTGGATATAGGAACCAACCTTGTAACCGCCTAGGATTGCTTCATTGTATCAGACTATGACTCCATGTAACCCAACCCCCCTAATTATATAAAGGGGGCAGGAGCCTTAGACGAGTCATCCAATCACGGGATATCTCATCCAATCTCGTGATCTACACCCATCAATACATACCATCAAACACAGGACGTAAGGTATTACCTCTCCTTGAGGGCCTGAACCTATATAAATCTTTGTCCTGTGTTACCATCGAGCTTCTGATCCAGCACTTTACCACATAGATTCACACCCCCCTAAGATTGTTACCGAAACCAAACATCTACGATGCCCTAACCTCCAAACCAATCAATTGTACGGCATCGAGAGAGTACCCGTTCCCTGTATACTGACATGCATCATCGGTTGCCGCACGCGCACATGGAACTAATGGTTTCTTTTATTTTCTTTTATTTTGCATGAACACACGCCTAGTCATTCGGATGCACATACTTGAGTACTCGCTCCAATGTTATGACTGTAGAGAATTCAGATTTTTAGAGCAAAGAGAAGGTAAATTTGTAAAAACCCACCTAAAACTACGACGGTACTATTTGATTCCCCCCTATGATTTTTTTTAGCTTTTCATTCTGAGGTCCTGTCTGGCAGAATTCCATATTCTATTTCAGATATGAAATTTATAGGTTAAAATAAAGTGAATTAAGTTTATATTTTTATTTTAAAACATAAACAATATGATGAATCTAAACACTCTTAATATACCTATAGCTCCAGCTTCACGGATCTGATGAAATTAAAAATATTTAATTCCATCAAATCCACAAATTTAATAGAGCTGAAACTCTACCAAACGTCATCTTACTAGTACGCAGCGGTTTGAAACTCCCATTATCGTCTGTTTTCTTGCGATTTCAGATGACGTGCTCAACCTAGCCTTTCAGTGCAGCGAGATGATCTCCTAGCGTGACGATTTGAAACAATTGCGTATCGGTGAGGGTGAAAGTGCAAAAAAAACCAGTAGAGAAAGGGGGGAGAAAAATCAAATTCCGACTACGTTTCGATGAGATTTTATAGTTTTGCCAGAGAGAGATGTGTAACTGACTGACATCTGTTCTGGAATGGTGGGGCCGACGTGTATTAATCCCCACCCGCTCCTTCCCAGTTGTATTTTCTCTGCCTGCCTTCCCAGCTCCGAGCGAAAAAAAAAAAATCTCCTCCCGTCTCTCGCTCGCTCGCCGTCGCCGCCGCCCCATGGAGTCCGTCGCGATCGCCACCACCTCCCGGTCTCTCCCGCTCCCCTTCTCCTCCAACCCCCTCCACCGCCGCCGCGCCGCCTCCCTCCCCGTCGCCGCCTCCAAGCGTACGTACCTGTGACTCCCCCCCGGCGTCTCATCTCATTTCTACTTCTTGCACCGGTGCTAATGTCCCCGTTTGTATCTACGCGCTTGCAGGCCAAGGCGACGACGAGGAAGTCCCCAGGTCGGGAGGCGCCGGGCGTGAGCCGACCAGCCTCGCGCCGTACGGGCTCTCCATCTCGCCGCTCTCCAAGGTACGGACGCTGCACGGCGGCGGTTAGCCACGATCTGATGCGCCTTGCTCTAATTTGTTCGGCTTCGTACCGGTTCTGGACGCTGCCTCATGCAATTTTGTCTTCTTGTCGCTGTTGGATCAAATACGATGCTCTCGCGGTTGCTTTACGGCAGAGTTATGCCATCTTTACAGTTTCTCGCTTCGACACCATTTGATGTTACTGCTTGTCGTTTGATTTCTTCCTTCGATAGGACTTAATTTATTAATCAATACCTTTGATCAACATGGAACATGGTCTTGTAATCTTGTTTATGGCGTGCATCAAGATTTCCGTGCTTCGGCCGATACGGCCGGATCAAGTTAATTTTTGCTGATCTTGGCTGCTGGCCTGGTTGCTGTGCATCTGCAGAACGCGGCCATGGGACTGGTGCTGAGCGCCGCGAAGGGGAGTGGCTGGACGACGGGATCGGGGATGGAGGGGCCGCCAAAGGCGAGCAAAGTCGGCGGGGCAGACCGGCCGGAGGTGTCTACGCTCCCATGGTCGCTCTTCACAAAGTCCCCGCGGAGGCGGATGCGGGTGGCCTTCACCTGCAATGTGTGCGGGCAGCGTACCACGCGGGCCATCAACCCGCACGCCTACACTGACGGCACCGTGTTTGTTCAGGTATATATGGATGGCTTGGTGTAATGTTAATGTGTTAGATAAGGATCCAAGTTATGTCTTGAAAAATCGAATTAAGATGCCCTTTTGGTGATTTGAGATTCCCTTTTGGTGGTGGTCCTTATTTCATGCATACCGAAAGTGAAACATAAGATTAGTGTAGTCAACAGATGGGCTATTACCAGTTTTCCATAGGTAATGTGTTCTTCCACAGAATTTGCTTTGGACATCAGTAACATCGAACTTGAAGGAGGTTAGGACATCCTATTATATCAGAATTATCTGTGTTACTACACAGATAAAAAAAGAGAGCAGAATGACCTGTTTCAGTGTGATACAACTTCAGGTTATTGTTTCAGTGTAGGATTCTGTTCTTCTGGTTCGTAGAAATTTAGGTGTATAAAAATCAAACAGGCTAGATAAGTGTGCAGTTTGAGTTATGTTGGCCGGTAGCAGAGGTTAACCGCACAGCCCTTTTAGTCCAGTATCCCAAGGTACTCATTCATTTGAGTTGTGCGACCTTGATATTTCTATGATTTACAGATGTTGGTTCTTTTGTTCTATGAGCTCAATCTTTGCTTATGTAGTGAACTTGCCATTGTCCTTGATTGGGTTATTGTTTAAGTTGTTTTTTTTATGGGAAACGGGATGATAAGCAGTTAACAAGTACAAGTAAAGCCAAGGCCGAGGCACAAGCTCGCACCAAGACTCAAGAGAGTAGAAAATAAAGAAACTACTATATGATATTACTTTTTACTCTCCATCTGTCAAGCCAAGAATCTATAAACAACTGTAGAGATGTGTTCTTCATATGGTTCTTCACCAACATAAACTCTTGCCTACAAGATGACACCACTAGAAATTGACCCATTTCAAGTGACCCGAACACCTTTTTATTTCTTGCCACCCAACTATTCCAACATATCACTGTAGCAAGCGTGGTCCATGCCGGACACAATACCTCAGTCAGGTTGTTCATACCTCTTTCCAAGAGCGCCAAATCTGATTCTATCCCCACTATGTCAGAGTTCCAATTAATCTCCAATTTTCTTTTGTTCGCACACAACTTATTAAAAGATGGCTTATGGATTCATCACAGCCGCAACCATGCGAGCATACAGCATCATTGAGTACCCCTCGCTGATGCAGTCTTTCTTTGGCATTGATACGGTCTTTCAGAAGAAGCCAGAGATAGAATTTCTGCTTAGTTCTTGCACCAACACCTTCCAAATTAGCTGAGCATTGTAGTCCAACTCCCTTCCTTCATGCATGATTGTGTACATTGCCTTGGCCCTGAAATTCATCTCACTGCCATGGGCCATGGATCTTTGATCAGAACCTGCACCATTCCTCGAAATGTGGCCGTTCGCAATCAAAGCTGCCTGTTCATTCACTGCTGCCTCCAATCTGAGAGGCGAAAAAAGTTCAGAGATATCATCCACTTCCAACCAGCCTTTTACTGTGATCATAGGGCTCTTTCCATATGTATAGATCACTGGGTATTTCAGAGCTAGTGGGCTATTCTCATGCCACCTATTCCTGGTGCATTGTTTTCTGCCTGTCTACTTGTGTGCCTTTGTATGTATCAGATTGCAACTTGTCTTGACCTACACATTTGTTGATCCTTTGTTTTTGTGGTTTTGTTGTTTCAGTGCTGTGGTTGCAATATATTCCATAAGCTGGTGGACAACCTCAACCTGTTTCATGAGATGAAGTGCTACGTTGGTCCAGATTTCCGCTACGAGGGGGATGCTCCGTTCAACTATCTCGACGTTAACGAGGATGGGGACGATATCTTTCCAGTTCTCTAAGGAAGTCTGTCATGTTCCAATGCATGATGGTTTTCTAATCTGCCCGTTCGGTTAGCAGTATGTGTAATAAACAGATGTTCGTAAACGTGGAAGGGTGCCTTTTGAGTTTTCACATCCTGAACTTGTGATATACACATATGTATATAACTGTACTCCTAGTGCACAAGTATGGTGCAAACTTAGTAGTTTGTACAGCTATTGGATAATAACAGATACGAAATTTGATGCGTTGCGCTTGTTGTGTTGAAGTGGAATGTGATTCTGTGCAATTCTGGGTTCAACGGGAGTGCCCTTCTTGTGTGCTGCCTGCATCGCATTGCACCTTAGCCGTCAGCTTTGCCCTGGGCTTCCACTGCACCGCATTGTTGTTTTTTCTTTTCATTTTTGCCATTAGTTTACTTCTCAATTATACAATTAAATTTAGCAGCCTCTTCTCTTATTTTTTCACTTTTCATTTTTTTTTTGTCACTTGTACTGCAATGTTTAGGAAATTAATCAGTACTTGTTCCATAATATAAATCCGTAGTTATTGCAATGTTTGCACCGTATATCCTTTTATTTAATGATGAAAAATGAGAATGAATGGTTATAGTATATCATTTAATAAGAGTATGCATAGTTTAATAGGATTAACCTTTATTAGATTTGGAGTTTTATCGTGTTACGGAGGAGCAACGATTAGTACTCCATTGTGAGAATATATATTGTGGCCTCCATTGTGGCAAGGAGCCGACGCCATTGTGGCAAGGAGCCGACGCCACATGGTATCGAACCCGACAAGCTGTTGTTTCCGAAATGAACATACCTCAACGACGATGTGCCATTGAAAAGGTATCTTGGTATTTGGCCACTTAAGTAGTTTGTATTTAGAGCAATGTGTGTAAGATTGCGCAGATTTTGCAGCTCCGGTGGGATTTGTTGCGAGAGGAGGTTACGGCTTAGATCAAGAACTTTGAGTCTTGTGAGGTACCCTATGGCAATAGGAATGGTACCTGACAACGCATTGCCGCCAAGACCCAGGTATCCAAGACGAGGCAGTCTTCCAAGTTGAGATGGAATGGAGCCCGTCAGGTTGGTGTTGGTGAGGTTCAGGACTGAGAGGAAGGAGAGGTTACCGAGATGAGCCGTGATGTCTCCTTGCAGGGGAAAATCCGTCAACACCAGGGCAGTGACGCGCTGGCGATGCCGGCGGCTGCACGAGATGCCGACCCAGTCGCACATGGATGTGCTGCTCGTCCAATTGCTGCGAAGAACACCGAGCGGGTCGGAGACCTGTGCTTTGAAGGCGAGGAGTGCAGAGGCATCGGTTCCATTGTTGCTTGCTTGAGGAGAAGCTGTGGGCAGCAGCAGCAGCAAGACGGCCAGAAAGGTGACAGGAATGCTTGGAAGGGCCATGGCGAGAAGAGCATTAGCTTGTGTTGGTGTTTTGAGCTGCATGCTGGTTTCCGACATAAATAGAGAAGAGCATTAGCTTGTGTTACGGTCAGTGAAGCAAGGTCCGGGCACGACAGGAAATCCTCCTAGGTGTTGACCATTTCCAAATTTTTAACACCTTTTTTATATTTTTTTCCAAATTTTTTAAAATTTGAATTAGACTGGTTTACCGACCAGTTTTAAATTTCAAGCAGGCTCATTACGGTCAAAAATCATAATTTTGATCGATTTTCATCTATTTTTAGAACCCTGAGTGTTGTAGTCAAATGTTCAACTTCGGCTAAATAGAGGGGTAAATTTATTCTATTAGCTACTTGCCATTAATCCTTAGCCACTCTTTGTAGCCAAATATTTTTTACACCGGAGCTGCAAAATCTGCGCAATCTTACACACATTGCTCTAAATACAAACTACTTAAGTGGCCAAATACCAAGATACCTTTTCAATGGCACATCGTCGTTGAGGTATGTTCATTTCGGAAACAACAGCTTGTCGGGTTCGATACCATGTGGCGTCGGCTCCTTGCCACAATGGCACATCGTCGTTTAGCTCCTCCTTGTTCATCTTCTATCAATCACAGGACACATTGTTTTATTTAGCCTCATGTTTGTTTTTTGGCAAATCAATTCTTCTCTTATATATATATACACAGACAAATTTGATCTCGTTCCTCACCGCGGAAGACGATGCCTGTCTCCTAGAGGAGAGAAAAAGCTGGCCGCTCGTGCTCGCTGCCGCGTCTAGGTAGTGCGGAAATTATCATGTCATGGTGGATCACATTACTCTCGGGGTTAATCTAGTTTCTAGAGTGTTAATTAGGAATAGTTTTTTAAGATGTGGCAGGAGATAGATATCATTTGTTGCTCTTGTGATGTGAGAAATGCATGTATTTAGGGGGGGAAATGATGTAGAGGGGTGGGCAAGATAAGCGATAATAATTTCCCAACGAGACGAGCGTACAGGGCAGGATGCGTATTCCTTTCCGTTCCGTTGCATTCCGTCGGCTCGCTCTCCCTCCCTCTCCCATCCTTCCGCATCTCCACCTCCCCCAATCCGATCCGATCCGATCCTGGCGCCGCCCAAACCCTAAATCCCCCGTCCCCATCCCACTCCTACGGGAGATTAGGAGGAGGAGGCGGAGCAATGGCGAGGCGAAGCAAAGGTACGTGACCCAATCAAGTAGCCATTCCAGATTTTTCCCGAAACCTGCCTACCTCCTTTTCCTGTTTGGATCTGGCTGAGGCTCGGAGGATTTGGTCGCTGGCAGGCGGCGGCGCGGAGGCGTCGGTGAAGGGGGACGCGATGCGGGTGGTGTGGCGCAAGGGGGCGGTGCGGCTCGTCCTCGTCTCCGCCATCGCCTGGGCGCTGCTCGTCCTCCTCGCCCTGGCCTTCCACCTCTGGTCCTGCAGCTCCTCCGTCGCATTCCTCTCAGGTCCCTCGCTTCTTCTAATGCATCCGTCCTTCGCAAGGCCACTTCGTGTGCCTGTCTGTGTGTGTGCATGGCACCATATCACACTTGTCGGGCTTCGTGCTCCCAGTGCCTTGGTTAATCACTCCATGATGCGTCGGTATAGCGTTCTCAACTTGTAGTTGTTTGGAAGGGTCCAATGTGGTTGTTTCTCATGATTTTACCTTGCACAAAAGAAGGAAATGATGTTATCGACTGATTCCATTTGTCAACCCTGTTACTGGCTTAAGATGGATTCTTACTTGGAAGTTACAGACAACATCCACAACCCTGTTACTTTCCCATGGGCAACATAATCATTGAGCCTCTATATTAATTTTCTGTGCTAGAGGCTAGAGCTTCGGTGTGCTTATTTTGGACCACATTCTCAAGTCAAATACATCTTGGCCTTTCTATCAAGACTGCCTATTAAAATCATCCTGACATTGTTTGCCATGTTTTGCATCCATGCAGCTCTCTGTAAAAAAGACAGTAAGGTACTCTATGTGTTGGACTCGATGGGTCTCTCATCGAAACCACTGCACCGTAAGATTTATACCTTGCCATGTTCTGATGATAAATTATGAGTTTTCATAACCTAACATTGGTTTTGTCGTTCTACAGGCTGCCAGATACCTGTTGCAGATAATCCCAATGATGTTGTCATTCCAAAGAGAACTCCCAACACAATTGTAAAAACGCTATCGTATATAACAGTTGACAAGAAGGACAAAGATCCTTTACCTCTGTTTGGAGGACGTCAAAGCTGGAAACAGAGGGAGGAAAGCTTTAAAATGAATGCTACCATGAAGGTACCTACTTGCCTTGTTGATGTATATCAGCTTCCTTATCTTAATTCCTATTACGTTAAGTAGTAAAGAGGGTGATACAGGTCGAAAGATCAGGTACATTTCCTTTGGTTCAGTAGATTTGCACTGAAGCATGTCTAAATGAATGGGTCTGATATCAAACCACATACAAGACTACACTGCAGGAATTACCCCATTGAGTAGGATTATTTTAATATTTTTTAATTGAACAAGTATGTTGTTTCATGGGATAATCAACATTCTGCATATATTGATTTTGATGTTTCACCATGCATTGCAAACTGCACAGATGAGGTGCACATGATGTGCAAGCTGGGTTGGAAACACCCTTAAGCTCACAATTTACCTGAAACTCTGTTTCAATCTTATAGATTTGGCCGCTACAAATCATAAAAATAATTCTGGGCAATATATGCAAATATTTGTGTTTATTGTTTGCCTAATGCTCCATGGCCTTCTTATTCCATTCTTTCTTACAACAAGTAAATAATAGAACAGCAGAGTCACTAGAACCTATAATAAAGTTGGAATGGTAGCAGCCAGTTAGTGTAACTTTTAAGTGTTTGGCTACAGTATAAAATATCACTTGTACTTTGTTCATTGTGTCTAAAGCAAAATAAACATTGATTATCTCAAGCAATTGTTTATTGCCACCTCTTCATGTGCTGAATCTATGGTTATGGTGGTTCATTTTTAATTCATTGACAACTTTCTTCCATGTGTTTGGTTTGTGGTATATGTTCAGGTGCATTGTGGATTTATGAAAAACAGCGGTGCGGACATGGATGATGTTGATGTCAAGTACATACGTAGATGCAATTTTGTGGTCGCCTCTGGTATTTTTGATGGTTATGACATTCCCCATCACCCATCAAATATTAGCCTTCGGTCTCGAAAGTTGTTCTGCTTCTTGATGGTGGTAGATGAGGTATCTCTTGATTTCATTGAAAAGAATACCACCGTCAAAGTTGACAGTGCAGGAGGGAAATGGGTTGGTATATGGAGACTTATAACGTTACACCGCCTTCCATTTGATGAACCTAGAAGGAATGGAAAAGTTCCAAAGATATTAACGCATAGACTGTTTCCTCAAGCTTGGTATAGCATTTGGATCGATGGGAAAATGGAGCTTATGGTTGATCCACTGCTTATTCTTGAAAGGTTAGTTTTTTTATCTGCAACCTCGGACAAATTCGTATTGTTTTGTTGATGATCTGAAGACAAATTCAACAGGCCAAATTCTTTACAGATATCTCTGGCGGGGAAAATACACATTTGCAGTAGCTGTCCATAAGCATCATAGGAGCATCTATGAGGAGGGTGATGCGATCAAACGGAGGAAGCGATATGCTCGGCCTTTGGTTGATCTTCAGATGCAGATATACTATTACGAGGGAATGGAGCCTTGGGACCCGAAGAAAAGGATGGCCAGTGGTGAGTGGAATTGCATTTTCCCACCAAGTTATAGACATTTATTTGAAGCTGTTGCACGTTTGTTAGGATACATAATCTACTGTATCTGAAGTAACTGATGACTCCACCTCCTCTGCAATTCTGTCACGCTACCAAAGTTCCTTTATACTGAGTGCTGATTAAACAAATTGCAATGTGCAGATGTGCCAGAGGGAGCAGTGCTGATCCGGGAGCACACGACGATGACTGATCTGTTCAGTTGTCTCTGGTTCAACGAGGTCAATCTTTTCACACCTCGTGACCAGCTCAGCTTTGGCTACGTGGTGTATAGGCTTGGAGAGGCTCTTAAATTCTTCATGTTCCCCAACTGTGAGTACAATTCGCTGTTCATCTTGCACAGACACACAAGGGAGCACTCATCAAGAGTCGAGTGGGCCAAAACAATCGATGAGATTGTGAAAAGGGGATTGAAGGAGACTAGGGGAGGCTTAGGGCTGTGGACTCCGTATCCCGCAGACCTCAGCTCTGTTGAACCTCCCGCTATAAAAAGAACTTCACCGGCAGGCTAGGCTCTAAAAATGTTTGGCCATGATTCTTCTGTGATTATGCAAAGTAGAAGACACTTTTTTTTTGTTTAATCAGCGGAAATTCTGTAATTTCCTGTACAGCCTGCTGCAGATGAGATAGGGAGGTACTGTAGGTTAACGTCTGGAGTTCCGTTACTTCCAGCACTTTGCCATGTTCTACGACAAACCTGTAACTATATGTTAAAGAATCGTGGATGTAACAGATCAGATACGTGTATTTGGTATTTGGAATCCAGATTGCCCTAGATACAGAAACGGTAGAAATATTGTTTCCCGAACGAGTGTTGTTTGCAATATAACTTGCAAGGCTGGACCAAAACCAAGCTCACTGCCGCCGCAGCTAGCCCGTAACGTTTTAGACCAGCGAAGGTGTAGCCGTGCCAACAAGAATAAGAAGTTCAGAACAATCACAACACTTGGACAACAAGAGCAACGAACAGTGCGCTTCCTTCCGCTTATAAAACATTGTTTGTTTTTCTTTGAGATGGTCTGAATGATTTGTTTCTACATTCTTTGAGATGGTCTCAGAAGCGGCACACTGCAAAATCACTCGGGCCTCAGAAGAACCAATTTGACTGGCACACAAGAGCAGGTGCGCGTCCCCTTGCGTCCAAGTTGAACACGACGCCAGGCTGCAAGGTGGCCTTCTCGCCTAGATGGAAATGAAGAAATCCTTTCAGCTGAATCCGTTCTGGATTAGCCTCAGTGCCCCTCCGCAAGCTCACGCCCCAGCCCAGGTCATCTTCAGGTGTATCTGACAGCGAGAGGGCCCACCTCACCGACCTCGGGTTTGACTTCTTGACCTCGATCCAGGCCCCGATTCTTGAGTCCTCATCAAACTTGAGTTCGAGATCAATGCATCCTCCGGCACTTGGTTTGCTCTTCCGAGAAATTAGACTCAGGCTCGGTCCGTGCCAGGCCGCAGACATGATCAGCTTTATTTCATCACGCATCTGACATGAAATTTGCCCAAATCCGGTGAAAATACTGCTGGCTTCACCTGTGTTTTTCCCGGATGCTGGAATCAGCTCAGCAAGAGAAGCAGCAAAGTTCTTTGACCTCAGTATTAGGCCAGCAGCGCACTCGTGACCCTTAGTAAGCAAAGGTGGCCTCGGCGAAGAATGGAAGCTAGCAAGCCAATGCCCCTGTCAAGAAAACTATTACCTGATACATTAGCAGGCAAAAAGATAGCATGCAGGTAACAGTGCATGTACGAAGAGATTACCTCTAGGAGATTTGGGTCGGTTGAAAAATCATCGCACCTTGCTCCGACTGGAACAGCGGCAACAGACAAGGACTCGTTGATATTCTTAAGGTACATCACCTTTGACAACACAAGAGGGCTCCTGATAGGATCATTTTCTCGAGACAAGCATCTATGATCAGTGACGAGCTCTGCCAAGAGATAATCCTTCTTTCGAACATTGGACAGGAACACAAACTTTGAACTAATACCAGAATTTGCTTCTGAGCTATCTGGTACCGTGTCTTTTTTGTTTCTTAGTGCGAGAGCTACAGAAACATTGATTAGGCCCTTGACCCGAGTGCCTTCTTCTGCAAATGGTCCACTTTTGCTAGATTTGTACAATGTAAGCACTCTCTCAACCTTCTCTTGCCTCTCCCTTAGCCGCATAATGTCATGAAATGCTTCTCGCTGCAAGCGCTTCAAGATATCTATCTGAAGTATATAAACAAAAGAAAGGAAGGCAGAGAGATCAACACAATTTGCTGTTCTTGGCATCTTCCTAAGGTACAGGAAATCAAAGGGTACAAAGTATGTCCATTAAGATAAAGACGATGACAATTGAATACCAAGGTCACACCTGACCAGAACACTGGCAAATGTATGACAGTAAATGACTAGAGTATTTCAGTCTCAGAAGGGGAATAGTATTGTCTTGTTTCTTGCTGGTGTAATTAAGCCATGTCCAAACATATTATAGGAAACTAGCAGTAAACAACCTTGTCTAATTGAGCTGTATCATTACAGATCCGGCAAACAAAAACACCTCGATTACAGGTTACCTGCTGTAGCTTGTGACCACAGTGTTAAGTGAGATTTTCATCAGAAGCAACTACTTCAATGTCATAACACTCAGTGCAGTAGTCCTAAGAACAAGTCATGATTCATTTTTTACTTCACATAACAAATTCACTAACGAAAACACGAGTTACACAGCACTCAAATGAGCTGAGTTCATGACTGGCATTGGGTTTTTTTTCCTCCCAAAATCCTCACAGTTCGTAAGGGTACTCGCATTATCAGATTGTTTCTCGTTTTATTCATAAGCAAAACACATCAGATTGAGGTCGAACAGTTTCCCCCCAGCAAACGAAACAGCAGTACCCTACATCATCCCAAGAACCCCATCCCGCGGTGCTGGTGGCGGCGGCGGCGGGGGGGTTTGATATGCTGCTATACCTGGTGCAAATGGTGAGAGGAGGTGTGAGTTTGCTTACGGGGTTGGGGCTGGGTTGCGGCGGAGGAGGGCGGCCGAAGGAGAGGAAGAAGCGCCTCGCGGAGTCGGCGATGCCGGTGGCTCGATCCACCGCGCACGCCCACGCCGCATCCATCCACGCGACGATTGATTCCTTCCTCTCTTTTTTTCTTTCTGGGCTGAGACGAAGAAAGCGGAGAAATGGGTGACGCTTCTGGTGGAGTCTGGACGAAGAAAATGGAAGTTTCAAGTGAAGTGCGTCTGGTTCCGTGGGTTTAGGTTGCTTTTGGTTGTTTGTGTCACGTATATGATAATTTAAGAAAAAAAAAGTATTTATGTTTGAATGGAACCATCCTATTTTAGATCAAGTGATACAAATTTGAGGAATATTCTCTATAGATACTGAACTATTCTATTCATCCAAAATAATGAAACGAAATGGTACAGGGCTATCTCATCCCATCAATCAAACACACTCAGAATTCAAGTGGTATATAGATATGATGGTTTAAGAAAAAGAAATTATTTATGTTTGAATGGAACCATCCTATTTTAGATCAAGTAATACAAATTTTAGGAATATTCTCTACAGATACTGAACTATTCTATTCACCTAAAATAATGAAACGAAATGGTACAGGGCTATCTCATCCCGTCAATCAAACACACTCAGAATTCAAGTGGTATATAGATATGATGGTTTAAGAAAAAGAAAGTATTTATGTTTGAATGGAACCATCCTATTTTAGATCAAGTGATACAAATTTTAGGAATATTCTCTACAGATACTGAACTATTCTATTCACCTAAAATAATGAAACGAAATGATACAGGACTATCTCATCCCGTCAATCAAACACACACTCAGAATTGCTACGCCTCTAGAATTGAAATGAAAAGAAAAACAAATTTTGAAGGAATCTATTCCTATGAAAGAAATCTTCTAAATAAATGTTCCTAAGGCAGTTGGTTCAAAAGAACGGGCACGAGAGTTTCTTCTAAATTTTTATGAAATGACGTACTTTCATAGGGATTTTGGAGAAAAATAAATGTTCATTCAAACCTGAAAATTTTCCTTTCGAGTCTATGACAACCATACCAATTACTAAACATTTGTTACACGTTCCTGTGTTTCTAATTTCTATAAGATTTGACAAGATATGGCATCTAATTTATGTGTTTTTCCAATTCCTATGTTTATTAATTCATGTGTTTCAAACAGGGTCTTTGATCGGTGGGAACTAGAAATAGGGTTTAAAATGTTATTCTTTGGTACCTCTTCTTTTGTGCAATAGCCCTTGAATCGAATCAGAGTTGTGGGATATGGCTCAAACATATGCAGTATAAAAACGAAGAGGATGAATCCCGTAAAGAAACTAACATAACGGCGACAAAGCAACAACAAGAGATGGAAGATAATTGACTGTAAATTTCTTAAACACAATCTAATAGAGTTCAAGGGATTGCCATTCTCTGCTAACCCTCTCAAATATTTTAAGACCCTCAAATGCAATCTAGATTCTAATCCTGACGTATACCTCTTGCTTAACTTACGGCTTAGCTCTTTGGATTCTCTATGGCCATATCTGGTACCTTTATATAGTTCCTCTAATCACCCTTCAAAGTGAAGTAGACATCCTGTAGAATTTATCTAGAAAGTGTCTGATACGACCCAGTTTCACAGAATGGGAAGAGATGACTTGTGGCTTCGCAAATTTGTCACTGAACCCATATTTTATTGACTCAGATAATCCCATATGTCATTGGCTCAAGTGACATCATAATCCAAAGGATTAATCTTTCGAGTGACAAATTATCAGTTTTATCAAACTAGCCTTGCTGTTTATCTCGCAGCAGCCCCTGGCCAGAGCCACCTCCTCATGTCCCTCCCATCCTCATTGTCACATGATGCTATTGTGACAAAAAAAAAAAAAAGACAAATTCGTTGGTATTTTGGCAAAGCGCATGAAACATACCACTGCAATTTTTCCATTTATTTTTGCCGTGTTTTATTAGGGCTTCTTCTGTTCTCTTAAAAGAATTTCGCACTTCACAAACAAAAATACATAACAAGATCTTCAGAACAGAAAACGTATCTCAGGTAATGTTTCTCCAGAGTGGTAGCCCAAAAACAAAACCGGAACCCGTTCTGGGAGCTGCATCAGCCGCAAGAAAGGAACAGCACGTAATCGAACAGATTGTTGCAACAAATCAAACTGTAATACATTATTTGACTCTACACAGATTTGCAAGCAACAAAAGGAAAGATTCAAACAAGGACTGACGAAAGTTCAGACATGGTAAACACACTGTTTTTTTATTCATCTCTTCCTCCGTTCCCATTATAACTGTGTACTAAATTAGACCCGCGATTCATGTACAAAAAGCAAAATTAGACTCCCTTAAGGTAATGAATGACTTGTAGATCGAAGTAGAACCCTGCATTATGGTGCTCAACGAGCACTAACGAGGAAAGGGTGCTGGCATACACCACACTCTATTGTCTCCGAACCAGATGTTGGAACTTGCACCTGTAGGAAAGGAAAAGGTTAATTTGGATCAAATGCCATGTTCAGACATCAATGCTGAACATTGAAAATTATTTGTCATAAAAAGGAATAAGGAATGCCACAGTAATAAACCTGAAGATGCACTGTGCAGATGGGGCATGCAACCTCCCGCATTCGCTTGCCAGATCCATCAGAAGACCTTGAGGCTGTCAAGGTTCCAACACGTTGATAAACACTATCATGAAGAGAGCATATCTCAAACAGAACACGTATATAAATATACAAACCTGAAGATGACTTCTTATTTATATCCATTGCTTCCTGTATCAAACCACAGAAGTCAGCATATTTATTCCAAATATGAAGTTTGAGAAGTAAATGCACTCATTTTATTCATGGGAAAAAGGAGGGAGAGCCCTACTATGTATTAGAGAAACAAATGCACAGCAGGTTATATACAAGAAAAGGAAAGAGAAGAGAAGAAAAAGAAAATTAACCCAACCAGCAGGTGAAATCTGCTTCCATTTGTCACCTACTATTTGTGTAATAGGAAATTTGTTTTGCAGTAATTATGTACTATTGGCACATATGCAAATGAACCCAACATGGAATGATACTATAGAAGGTTGCAGATGTCTGTCTCCAGTTAGTGGAGCATTTCTATACATTCAAACCACCCAAGTATTCTTGTCCTATGTGCTTTTAGGGTGCGTTTGGTTCGTGGGATGAGGTTGAAATTTGGTTCCATTATTTTGAGTGAACGGAATGGTTCAGCATCTAAAGGGAATATTCCTCAAATTTGTACCACTTGATCCAGGATGGGATGGTTCCATTCAAGCAACCAAACACATGGATGATGTTTTTTTTGAACCGTACCATTTGGTACAGCTAACCAAACACACCCTAACGAGACTAGAAGATCCAGTAAACAAGCAATCCTCTCTAAAAAGTGAAAAGCAGTCAAGCATACAGTATGTTGTATCATTGTATGAATAGTACAACTTATACTGGTTGACTAGAAGATTTGGAAGCTGAAAAGAAACAAAATAAGGAGCCAAAAAACAGACCTGAAGTTTTTTGGCAAGATCCTCATGGCTGTGAACAATAGGTCGATTTGCCACTTCCCTTGAATTGTTCAGTCTTTGAGAAACTTCAGCCTATGAAAATAGAAAGTCACGACATTAATATCACTCATTGAGAATAGACCTTCGGTTTGTCAATAAATCAACAGTATTCCTAATTTGCAACTATCAATTTACCATTGCCGTTATAAAAATGGAATAACAGACCATAATTCACAAATGTTATCTAACCACCCCACATGGTTATGACAGAAAGATGTTAAGAAACATGACTGCAACATCAGACGGGCCACTTCGCAGAAAGTAAAGGAGACTACCAGTCTCAACATTGAACACCATTGCTCATGTTAAAAGTTTGCAACTGATTTTGTCCTTAAAGATGATACTCCATTACAGGTTTTATCAAAACAAAACTTTACAGTGTCTCACTCTATTTTTCAAGACCAGAAAAGGCACTAATTGTGGAAACTCCCTCCCTCATTTATTTCCCAACAGTGCAGTAACAAGAAAGCATATAACACACCTTTTTTGTTGAGAAAAAAATATATAATTCCAATCCCATAAGTCTAACAGTATCCAAGCCTAACCCCAGTGCTTCAAATGAGCAATGAAGTCTCAAGTCAAAACAGATAGTAGCATTCAATATCAAAGTCTCACAACTTTTAGGCAGTATATATCATATTACTCAAGTGACAAATTTTATTTTTCATTTTACATTGTCCACCTCCTCTAAGCACAGTAAAACACCAAAAAGGTATGCATAACATAAATCATAACTAGGACTGCAAATGCAATTGAAAAGGATGAAAACACCATTACCATGCATTTGTCGCAAACTCGGACTGGTTGAGCATCAGAATCTGTAGTTAAAGGAGTCCTTCCCTGAGTGCACTTATCGCAGAAAATATCACCACAGTTTCGACAGTGATGCTGAAAGTACAGGCACACAACATTAAAAGATGGACTAGCAGGCTGCACAGATCAATAGCAAACTGTTCTTACCCTGCGGTTGAAAGCACTGAAATCTGCTGCACATCCTGTGCATTTACTGACAGCTTCATCTGGGACCTAACAGTAAATATGCAGAAAATAACGTGATGCCATTAGAAAAAATGAATAAATGCTTAGAACAAGATAAAAAAAAGGAAGTACACACAGAAATGCATAAACATAGTAACATATATTGAGGGAACAGCTAAAGATTTCACTACATCAATGGGACAAGACAGGTAAAAGCATAAGCAGACTATTTTATGCCAGGTAGGGCTCATTATAATAATGTCAAAACCTGAAAGTAAGTCAAACTGACAGTGCAAAGAACAGACCACAAAAGAACTCAGCAGTTACTGACGCCTAACTGTGAGATGCACAAGTGAAAACTATATGCAATCATGAACCATAAAACACGGCCCACAAACTATAATTACTTTGCTATGTTGACAATTCAGAAACCAGGATCATGTTAATGACATCAGAGACATACAGAATTGGATAGGCCAAATAAATTAAATTTGAACTGTAAACTATCTTCAAAATAGCCGCCGTGTAATTCTGATCACATGGCATCAGTTTTTTTTAGTCTTTTGGATTAGATTGGCAACACTAAGATGTTTGAGCATGAAGCAGAACTTACAATAATTCATCAATGGTAACAAACTTACAATATAAGAGAAACTACGTAATGGTATGTACCAAAAGATACATACAATACTAAGAGCTATAAGAATCGTTCAGCGAAATAGAAAATTAAAAAAAAAATGTTTGTTTTGCATGAATCTACCTAAGCAACTAATGATAGGCAATATTTCAATCAGAAGAATACAATTGCGGTATCACTAAAATTTAACACTGTAAATAAGCAGGAAATACAACTTAGTAACTTTCAACCTACATGTGTGGCATTTCATAAAGAGAAAAAGGAGAACTCACCCAGTGATCTTTCTCCTCATTCATGGGCTTCATTAAGTTCCTCCAATCAAGGAAATTTTTCCTCCTCTCATTTTGCTGTTCAGAAGGCTTGGCAACATCAGCAATTGCTCTGCTTCTCGAAATGCTGCTTCCACCCATCTCTTTGAACTGTAGTCCAAAGAACCTAACAGCAATCAACCTTGTTGCACAAAATATGTGTACTACCACCTAAGAAATCACAAAGAACCAAAGGATGAAAAAAAAGAAGTATATCATTAACGCAGATGGGAAACCTGCACAGTCGCAGCTGTCACAGTATCTAGAATGGTGTTAGTTGTATAGCTGTTTGACTTCAGCCTTATTCTTTTTGCCTCAATATCAACGGAACTCTTAGACCAAAAGGCAAAGATAGAAGAATCTAATACCTGCATAAAGAGGGTATAAGATTTAGTAAAATAAATTGCCAAAAAAATACCAAAACTAACACCTTTTACCAAGATGCAACAAATTACTTACATCCCATCTAGTTACAGTTTCAAGGGGATATATCCTCAATGTCCTACTAGTGCTGGGATCAAGCATCCGAATTCCATCCAAACCAACCTGCATAAGGTACAACCAGTTATAAGTACAAAAGCGTCCCTTCCTTAACAGTAATGCAAAAGTTTACAGGTGTGAGAAGCCATTTCTTGACATTTTTAAATACAAGGTCGTGAATAGCTTTGCAATAAAGGTTCTGCCCCAATCTGATCATTTTCGGTTTCATGTAAATTCACAAACGTAATTCAATGAGTAGATTGCAGGTCTGCTTTGACAACCATTTTTTGTGTTAGAAAAGTAGAAGTAATTTTCATTGACAAATTCACTCACTGGAAGTGATTTCTATAGCCACAGTCAACCATTTGATTTTGGCCTGTTATTTACCCTGCATTTGATTAGCAACGAAATAAACAACTCTACTTGGCCTCTGTTATCAGCTAGCCTACATTATACATTTGCACAATCACTTCAGTCTCTGCAAACAATTCTGCGAAAAGCAGATACGAAACACCCTATAGCAACAATTGGCTACTTGACAAAGATCATCTACTGCTCACTATTTCCCCATCCTGCAAACTTTCAGCCAAATTACATGCTCTAAACAGCCGATGCTACACTGAAAGCAACCTAATTCCACACTAGATGATCAATTTTATAGAACTAGCCACTGAAACGAGCAAGTTCCTCATAAAAAAGTTATCCCTTCAGGCAACCGTGGAACAACAAACTACCTGGCACAGCACATCCATGGGGGTGCCTGCCCCCTCGGGCAGCAGCTTCACTCGGAACTTGTGCACCCCATTTCTCACGTCCTCCGACGTCTCCACCTTCGGCACGGCCCTCACCACCTTCGGGCTCGCCGCACTACCCCCACCCCCACCCCCACCTCCACCTCTCTCCTTGGTCGAACCAATCGACCTCCCGTAATCATCAAACAGCGCAGAACTGGACGACCTCGGCGCGGTACCCCTCGCGCCATACGGCTCCGGCGCGTCGCCGCCGTCGTACGCGTACACCCCGTCGTCGGACCACCCGCCCACGGCCGCCTTGGGCGCGTACAGCTCCTGGGCGTACCCGGAGCCAGATCCGTAGCCATAGCTGCCGGCCCGATCTAACGAGGGGTAAGGCGAGGGAGCGGCGTTGTGCGGAGATGGCGGGGGAGGAGGCTCATAGGGGTAGTACGGCTGCGGGGGCGCGGCGGAGGGTGGGCCGTAGTGAGGGAGATCAGCGGGCGGGGGGTAGGTGGGGTACGCGGCGGCGGGGGCGAAATCGGTGGGGTAAGGAGAGTACGGGGGAGCGGAGGCGGAGGCGGAGGGGTACGTGGGGGGCGGTGGAGCAGCTGCGGGTGCGGAGGTGGGGGAGGGGTAAGGGGGGTAGTAGGGGGCGTAGTCGCCGGCGCCGGGGGGATGCATCGCGGGCGAGAGGAGGCGCGGCGGCTAGGGTTCGGGGAGTGGATGAGGCGACGTGGTCTCGGGGGGGAACCAGGCAAGCTGCCAGAGGAAAGAGACGACGACCTGAGTGGTGAGTGGCTTTTTTGCGGGCAAGACCCTGGGATGTGGACATATTATTGTGCAGGGGCTTTTACATGTAAGAAAACTTCCTGCGGACCAAACACTCGTGAAAGTGAAGGCTCGGGGCAGTCTGCATTAATGACAAAGCTGCATTAATCAGCACGAGAAAGTTCTACCAAGAGCTAAGAAGTTAGCTCTTGTGTGGATACTGTAACGTTCATCTAGTTGTCGTATTTATACCTTATTGATGGCACATTGAATTCATTTTATCCAGACAATTTTACAAGAGCGGTTTCAACCATGTCATATAATTATGTTATCATTGAATCCAGCAGTTTAGCATACATTTTTTTAGATAATGGAAGATTGAATCTCCCAGCCTCTGCATCCTGAGATGCATATGGCCAAAGTATTATTACACAATTACAGCTAACCACCAGCCGTCATAAATGAAAAATGAGATAAAATGAAAGATAGCAACAAGTTCAAAATAAAGATGATATAAAAGATCTCAAACGCCACAAATCCTGTGGCTAGTTCTCCACCCATGTATATTGAAGAACTCCCTGGCTACCACGTCTAGCGCTTTGCATCCAGAAAATATCGCGTCCTTGGCCTCCTGGGGTTGTAGCAATGACCACGACCGCAGTGAACCAATGCACACAAAGACTACCTGCAATGGGTTAAAATTCCTTTTCTTATCAAACACCATATCATTCCGAAGTGACCAAATTGACCAACAAATTGCAGCAACGCCCACTAAAATGTGAGATTGTAAATCTTTCTCCATCCCCTGTAACCAGTTTCCAAATATGTTGGTTATACTCCTGGGAGGTGTCAAATTAATAGCCACTTGGATGATACGCCAAGTCGAACGAGCAACATGGCAATCAAAAAAAGATGTTGTATAGTTTCATTATTGTTACAAAAACAACAAATTTTGCTACCATTCCAATTTCTTTTTGCAAGATTATCTTTTGTCAATATCACCCCACGACGAAGATACCAAAGGAAAATTTTTATTTTAAGCGGTATCTTAAGCCTCCACAAATTTCTGTTTGTAAAGGGAGCATTATGATTCATTAAAATCTGATACATCGAATGAACAGAAAATTGTCCATTTTGATGTAGATTCCATCGAAAGATATCTCTTTCTAAAGTTAAATGTACCCCACTAACCATTGTAATGAGGTTATGTAAAGCCCTCAAGTTATGTCCCGTAATAACTCGGCGAAAAGACAAATTTAAAGTGTCAGAATTCATGACTTACGCCCTTTGTGGCATTCTTTTTCCTAACAATTTGGAATAGACCTGGAAATTTTATGTTAAAGGGTGTGTTTCCATTCCAAATATCTTGCCAAAAGCA
The DNA here is from genome assembly GCA_036346355.1 of Rhipidocladum racemiflorum. Taxonomy (NCBI): domain Eukaryota; kingdom Viridiplantae; phylum Streptophyta; class Magnoliopsida; order Poales; family Poaceae; genus Rhipidocladum; species Rhipidocladum racemiflorum. Next base: position 87,797,622 of record CM070579.1, on the reverse strand, counting down.
AATTTGAGTGCCATTACAAACTTGGAAAGAACCGAATCTAAAGAAATGATGCTTAACCCGCATTAATCCTGACCAAAACTGAGAATCCGTTGGTTTTCTTTCTACATTAGAAAGAGTCTTGTTTTGCAAATACATTAGAAGCAGTTTAGCATACATGGATGGTCACACGTGCAAGCTGCTCTTCAGTTTGCATTATTTACTGAGTTTTATGTTCTATATAGAGCATATCAGAATCCGTACATATGTTGTTTGGCTTATGCAATTTGATATTTGAGCATTTGTTTCAGGATGTCAATTACACAGACTCGGATTTTGCTGGGTTATGAATTTGATGAAGACTTGTGTTTGTCCGTCTACTTTGTTGATAGTCGTGTCTTTGAATATGTTGGTGATTTGCTCAATTTTTCTTCACGATAAACGTTTTGGATAAGACTGCTCCAACCTTTCTTGTTGATATGTCCTATGAATTTTTAAGAAGCAAGGTCTGTTGATGAACACTTATTTTGAGGAGATTTTTTTTTATATTTTTGCTGCATGAGCGAATTCATCTTAAGGTAGAAAATCGTTAAAGTGTGATATGAATTCATCATCGTGTATCTGCTGGACACTATACTGGACGTGACGTCGAGCGGTGCATGCGCTAAGTCGTGTCAGACATGGCTTATCTGACTATGATTCGGTTTTCCTCTCCGTTTGAGACTCTGATTCCTAGTCTATATATGTACCACTATAGTCATACGGTTTAGATACGCTGAAGTTTCCCATACTTGTAATCTCTTCTCATACATTGATATTCTGTGATTTTTCCGTGAGAATTTTTCATGTTAAACTCGTATCTCTCTTTCCTTCTTAGCCACTTGCAAGTCAAGAACCGATGCTTCTGACGAGGCTGATGAAATCTGACAACAACTAAGTTCAGGTCAGTGCGTCCAAAATACATGGAACCTCCATCTTGCCGGAAGTGGCGACTGCACAATCGGACAGTGTTAATTCTATTTACACACGCACATACATACATACATACATACATATATATATATATATATATATATATATATATATATATATATATATATATATATATATAGACACACACACACACATATACACAGGGGTGGAGCCAATCCAGGTCCAAGCCTCGGGCCGGCCCAGCGGTTAGTGGGCTAACTTGTGAATTTATAAAAAAATTTGAAAAATTTACATGGGTTATTTGGGCTAGGCCTGGGTGGCCCGAGGCCTGGCTCCACCGCTGCATATACATATATAAATTCACAACAATATTTGTGATAAAAAATAATATTAGTTATTGGGATGGAAAGCAATATTAGTTATGAAATAATTTATTTATTGAAGTCAATGTAGCGTGTAGGTTTGTTTTTTAGTAGTAACAGGAGATGCAGCTTAGGTGTAGAGACGCAGCATAGGTATGTACCACGTATATTGTAGGTCGGGGAGATTCTGCTTAGAAGACACGTAGCATGGGAGTTGCAGGTGAGAACTCGCGCTGGAGGCGCATAGCCTAGGAGCAGCACGCAAGGGCCACGAGCGCAACGAAATAGGATACGAAAAGGCCTACGTGAAGAGATGACGCAGTGCAGTGGCTAGCGAGCGAGCTTGTGAACATTTTGAGTTCTGTGTATGTATGTATGGGAACAGATCATATACTAGGTGTATATACATGGATGCATGCGATAGGAATACAAAAATTAAGGGCAAGAGGAGTATAAGAGCAAGTACAATAGTAAAGCCCACTGCAGGCTAATAGTAAGCTAAAAGCCAGCTTATATAATAACTGTCTATAAAAGTTGTCTCTAGATGTTGTGCAATAACTACCTCTTCTCTCTTGTACATAAATGATTTACCTATGCATCTGTGCAAAGCTGGCTACTAAATAAGAGACAGTTATCTTCTCTCTCATCGTTTCTCACTCTTCCACATAGACTAATGCTGACATGTACAAACTAAGAGCCAGCTGATGTGGCCTTTTTCGTAATTTTACATGGCTACAGACTTACACGAGGTGGCGCAATAAATTGGGAGGAGCGGCGGTAGGACCGTAGGAGTAGCTCCGTTCATCCTGGCTTCCGACAATGCTGGTTCGGTGCCGCCGCGTGTATGTTGTGGGAACTGGGAAGGTCCCTCGAGAGAGAGAAAAAGTGTCGTACGGCCGGCGAAGGCAGGCAGCGAAGACATCGGACAGTAGAGCAACCAGAAAGGCAACGTCCTTGCGGCAGTTGTGCAGCGTATTTCTGAAAAAAGAAAACAGGAGAGAGAACCAGCAATTCAGCGACAAGACGCAAGAACAGAGCCAGCGCATTATTATTATTATTGTTGTTATTCTTATTATTATTATTATTATTACTACTACTACTACTATTACAATCCGGAGGTTTGAAGTCTCCTCACCGCATCCACCTATCACCCCGCCGGTTTTTCGAAAAAATCCCTCTATTTTTTTGAATTACGGATAGGTCCTGTAAAATTACGAAAAGGTCCTTCGCGATTTTTTGTGAGGGCAAGAAAAACTTTTCTAAATCTCGTTTGGGTCCTTCGCTCATTACTTTACGATAAAAGCCTCTCGTTAAATACAAATCGCAAGCGAGCCTTTTTCTACTTTTTTGGAATAGCGATGATGTCCAAAAATATAATAAACAAATCCACGGTTCTTACATCCAGTTCCTTTCTCCGTTTTCCTCGGAAAAAAATATTTCCGTCAACAGAAATATATGTACTTTTTTCAACCTAACCTTTGATATTTTTTGAGCCTCCAAAAATTTAAAAAATACATCTAGATCTATTTTTTCTCCAAAAAAAACGCAAAGTTCGCGCGCGTGGCATGCGTCACGCCTATTGGCCTAGTGTCTCAAACAAGAAAGAAGGAAAAGAGAAAAGAGAGCAAAGAAAAAACGAAAAAAAAGAGAGAGAAGAATGAAAAATGTGTAAAGAGTTTTTTTTTGTTACCTGTTCTGTATTTCTAGTTTGAGAAATAAATCATTTAGTGTGGATTTCAATCTACTAATTATTGTTCTTCAAGTTTTCGTACAGTTGCTTTCTAGTTTGATTGTTTAATCTAGTTTTTTTCCAGTCTTAGATCAATTATTCTACATTGACTCTTTAAGTTTGGTCCTTATTTTATTAATTTTTAGAATTAATAAAAAAAATGTTTAGCTGTTTGTTTGCACAAATTCATCCTCTCTTGGTGCGCAAGGATAGACAGCTGATGCGAATAAGCTATAAGATATTAAACTAGTCAGTAGCTATCTTGGATGTTGATTAGCATCTAGCAAACTGATATTTAGCCCTCTCCTCCTCTGTCACTCATGTACACGTATGAGATGAATACAGTGTCCTCTCAAAAAGAAAAGAGAGATGAGCAGCATAGAGAAACATATCAAAATATGCAACTAGGCAAGTAATATGCCTAGCTAGGGGCTACTATTTTTTTTTTTTTTGAACACAATTATGCGAGGTTTGCAATTTACTCAATTTATTTTGAGTGAGGATTAGTCAGACAATCTATTAGTATATTATACGCATGAGTATTCAACCCACCAAATTGCTTGTGAGGGGGAACTAAACACTGCAAATTGAAGATTCAGGATGGTGCTTTGTCTGGAATGTTTTTTTTTTTTTTTTTTTGAAAAGCAGCCGAAGCCAGAATTAAATTAGGAGAAGAAAAGGTTTATAAGAGGGTAACAGGGTGCAGGAGCCTGCATCTAGGGTAACAAAACAAAAACAAAAAGGGGGGGATACATAAGGAAGAGGGAAAAGTCCTCTACACCGAGACTCGAGCAAGTAGAGTTTTTAGACCTTGGGCACTGGCTAGACCCCAGTTGAAAGCCTCATCCTTGATGGTTTGCAGAATTTCATCATTTGAAATGCAGATATTTTTGAAAACCCTGTTATTACGTTATTTCCACCATTGCCAGCAAACTAGAATTATGAGAGATATTTGTCTGGAATGTCAAGTGGAGTTTATTTCCTTTTCCTTGGTGTTTTGAGAAGAACACAGAGTTTGCCCAGTACTGTTCCTAATAATTTCCTCAGGAATGTTTGTCACTTTCCGTGGGTGTCTTTTGCTTCTCTTTAAATTTGGGCATCCTAAGATCGGCATATACAAACATATCTTGATCATTCAGAAAATGCAGACCTTTTGTAGTCTAAATCAAATGAATGCTAGAGTCAAAAGCGCAAGATTCCAAATTAGGTGACGACATTTGCATCTAATTTTTTATGAGAAGGACGTTAATTATTTTCGTCTAGAAGTGTCCACTTTGAAAGATTGGGCTTGTGGCACCTACTTGGCAATTGACATGAATCCAAAAACATGACAACGAAGGATCCGAACAAGCGTTAGGATCTGTTTGAATCCATGCAGGTAAATAGTTAGTTGCTAAAAATTAGTTGGAGTGTATCTAAACACCCCAGCTAATAGATTAGCTAACTATTAGCTGGTAACTTAGCTAATGGTTATCTCATTAGCTAGCCAAACCCAGCTAATAGGTAGCATTTAACCAAAATACCATTCGCGTCTACCACCAATAGCATTAAATAGCATGGGTATTCTGGACAATAGCATCTATTAGCCACATATTAGCTGGTGGATCCAAACACTCTCCAACTAATAGTTAGTTAGCTAATATTAGCTAGGAACTATTAGCTAGCTAACTATTAGCTGCTAATGGATCCAAATAGGCCCTTAGTGTAGGTTTCAGGATACATACAGTTACATGGGTCAGGACAAAATTAAATTTAGAGTTTTTTTTATGGTACACTAAATTTAATATGGACCATTAATTATTTTCGATCAAATGGATCAGATTAGTTAGTACTTATTTATATTTCCTCCGAAAGTATTGTAGTATAAATACCTTTAACAAATTAATGGCAAGATTTGATTTGTACTACATATTATATACTACCGGTATAATGCACCGTAAAATTTCACTAAATTTAGATTCTGAATTGCTGAAAATATCTAGTAGCACAGCACAATCAGACAAAAGGTGCGGACATCGCAACAAAAAGGAGCGAAGAAGAGGTAAATACTGAAGTGCTATCTTGACTTCGGGGCTTCGATGTCTCATCCCGTGTAATTCTATTCCAATGATTTGCAGCTATGTATGTTCTGGAGAGTGCGACTAATTATGTACTAAATGCATCTTTCTGCATGCCCACCGGCTTAGACAAACAACAACTCTGATTAGTCAAACTATGGCTACAATTAGATTAGTTGTAAGATGAAAGCTGATGGAATTGTGATAAATTGTCGTTTCCAACCATTTGGAGTTGGAGCACATGCCATCCGTTCCTGCTATCCGCTTCAGGGCAGATATTTAAACCCGCAAATTTTGAATGAAGTTGTTATCTGCTGAATTAATTCCTCGAAACACAGCAGAATACAAATACAATCTACGTTCGGCACCATATTCCTTGGGGCATATGTGATAATTAATGGTGATGGCATCAGCTCATCTCTACATCTGACACGAAAATGAGATCTGAGGTGTGGTGTGGATTAGTAGTGGTACAAGACAAATCAGCTCATCTCTCTATATGTCTTGGAAAGGACGCATCACTGGAAAAGTGCGTGTCTATTAGTAGTTAGTAGTAATTCACACCGATCACAATTTCGAGGTGTTTGTAGCGCTGACCATGTAGGTGCAACCTAAGTTAAAAGGCAGAGAGGAGAGAGGCCAGGTTAATGACAAGATACATGTCCTACGTACACTCATGCTACAGTACTCCAGCACAAAGTAAATCACGGTTGCACTATGTACAAAGAAAACTTCCAGATCCGATCGATCGACAAGCAAATAGATAGGTAGCTCGACGGATCGATCGGCAGTAATGTGTCGTTTCCCACCACAGTTATTATTCTTGTGCGCTCACATATGCATCGATTAGCGCATTAAAGCATTCCAGCCCCAATTAATCCCCAATTACCTCTCTAACACGGTGACACCCTATCTAATAAGTGGGTTTAGTCAACTGCCCCTGCCCGCCCAACTCCAATATGTCTCTAAATAAATAAATAAATAAATATATATATATATATATATATATATATATATATATATATATATATATATATATATATATATATATATATGCATGAATCCCTCTCCCTTTTCCTTTTCTTTTCATGATGGAAGGAGCTAGCTAGTGATCAGGATACATCTCCTTTTCACAAGCTTTAGGATATGGTAGCAATTGCGTGTTTAAAAAAAAAGCAGATGATTAAATGGAGTTATTAATTAATCGGTCCATTTGGAGCTAGCTAAACAGCAAGCATGCGTACGACACCAGCTGCATCGATCAGCAACAAATAATTATACAGATATCGATCGCTGCACGCTAGCTGCAAGTATATATAATCCTGGCTCGCTAGCTACTGCAGGCAGGGCCATGAAGAGGATGAGATATCTCTCACAGCAAAAGCAAAGTACTACAGTGCAGTACTAGCTAGTGACCTTAAAAGCGGCAATTAATATACCATAGCAAGCTTAGTTTAGCTTAAGCTGCACTCAAATATCCAAACAAAGGCCATAGTGGTGGTGGTACAGTACGTACGTACTAGCTAGTTGCCTAGTTAGTGATCGGAGTTTATTAGTAGTTGTTGCTGCTGTTCTTGTTCTTGTTCTTGTCTCCTGATCATCCAAGTCCGGCGGCCATGGCCAACTACCACCACTACCAGATGGCCGTGCACGCGGCGGCGGCGTGGAGGGAGCCGGACAGCCCGCAGCTGAGCATCTTGAGCGGCTGCAGCTCCCTCTTCTCCATCTCCACCCTGCGGGATGACGACGGCGGCGGCGACGTCGTCCTCGGGGGCCACGCGCTGCCCGCCACGCCCGTCTCGCTCGCCGGGTTCGCCGGCGACGAGGTCGAGATGGAGGTGCGCCAGAGCGGCGGCAGCGGCGACGACCGGAGGAGTATCAGGATGATGAGGAACCGGGAGTCCGCGCTACGCTCCAGGGCAAGGAAAAGGGTACGCACGCACGTTCCTAGTTCCTACCCTACGTACGTACACACGCTGTTGCATACGTGTATACAGTGCACTATACCGATTAATCGGTATACATACGTATAAGAGAATTTACATTTCTTCCGAGTTGATTTTCTTAGTTACTATTACACTGCTTGATTCAATGGATAAAACATGCAACTAATTATGATCATGGTATCCACTATACTAATTATGATTCTTCGTTCCAAGCAAATCCTTAACATGCTTCCACTAAATTTCCCAATGAGTTCTACCTATGATCATGATATCTACGTCATATATTTATTCCCTCAAGATATGTGCTATTCTGTTTTTTTTTCTTTATGTCCTGCACAACACACATCCCAAAGCAGAAAAGAATGGCATAGATATCATATGTATGTACACATGTGCGTAGATAAGACTTTTCATATATATATATATATATATATATATATATATATATATATATATATATATATATATATATATATATATATTAACATGTACTATGTGGCAGTGAAAGTTCGAAACTCTGCAGTAGTGATATCGATTGAGTTTGGTCAATGTGTTAAAGACCGAAAGGTGTCTTAAAAAAATAATGGAATGTGTTATCTCTTGGATCATGCAAGGGTTCCTGCCAATAATTTTTAGTCAACATGGGCTAAACATGCATATCTCTTCTTTGAGTAGTGCTCTCTCTTTTACCTAATGCACACTATTAATTCTAGAACAAGTTAATTCTTTATCAATTTATCATCCAAGTAGGCACTAGAGAAGCTCAGAATTAAGAGCAAGTTGCACCTAACCCAAGTCCAGCAGAAAATGGCACAGACAAGAGTACAGTTCCGCGGAATATCAGAGCCAGCCGGTGATAGTATCTGAGGTCTCTCCATGCATATATATTGGAAGTTTGAGATTATTTGGACTTGGATATCAATCAGTACATTAAGCAGCCGTTTCTTATATGATTTATCATATCTACTAGCTAGCTAGTTTTTCTTTTGAAAAAAATGAAAATATATGCTATCCCAAATTTGAAAGAACCTTGATTGTAAGTGTAACTAGCTAGTGTTAAGGCCAAGTTGCTGCCAAGAAAAAAATCATTACATGAATACCCAAGTGATTATATTTACAACTGGGTTGACGTCGGAGAGTCCAAATTAAATACAGTTACCAGGTTCGATCCGGCTTACATCAGAGCTAACAACCCCAATGAAGTGATGAACTACATCTTCCTCAAATGCTTATGAGATTGAGACCCGACAGCTAGCTAGTCTCATGGTAATATGCTTATGCTGCACTGAATAGAAAAGTCAAAAAAAATAACTGCTATTTGACCAGAACAAAAGGTCAATGAAAGCCAGCATCTCAACAGATCCATCTGTATAGGGCTGCAGTACGAATCTCTCACATATTCTTCACTGAGATAGTGAAATACCAGCACATAAAAACCCATATAGTATATTATTTTGGGACTGCATTTGTACAGGTTGTGATTTGTGAACTAATTGTTGGTGTGCAGGCGTACGTGGAAGAGATAGAAAAGGAGGTTCGCCGGCTGGTGGATGAGAACCTGAAGCTGAAGAAGCAGTGCAAAGAGGTACCCAAACACCTTAGCTAGCTACTGCTGCCGCCTCTTTACTTCACTAATGCAACTGACAAGTGCTTGATTAATACACCCTGGTCTCTCTTTGATCAAAGATGCTTCACTTTGCTCTGCGTCATATAAATTTCATGGATGATTAGATGCACATGCAAGTTCGATTAGTGATCATGCAAATTTCTCCGGACAGCTCAAGTCGGAAGTGGCTGCGCTAGTCCTGCCTACCAAGAGCTCGCTGCGACGAACCTCATCAAGTCAATTCTGAAGGGGCCAGAGAGGCGAAAGCATCCTTGGCAGTAGTAAATCATGAAGAGTGATTGGGCTTGTGTACATTTGCAGCTGTGTGTGTATCTGCAGGGGTCAGATGTGTACCTCCGCCGTTGGATCTAGCTTGTCTCTGCAAAGAAGAAGAACTTTCCATGGATGAAAAACTAAGCACCTGTTCGACCCAACCACATCTTTCCCTGCTTTTCCATTCAGCTTTGAGCTCTTTTACGGTGGATTAAATTGAATATGAACCGTTCATTCTTTTCGATCCAATAGATCAGATTAACTAGAGTTTACTTATACTACACCTGATAGTAGAGTAGTAGAAACACCCTTAACGAATCAACTTTCCATGGATGAAAAACTAAGCACCTGTTCAACCCAACCACATCTTCCCCTACTTTTCCATTCAGCTTTTGACTAATATTTGTTATCTTCAAGGGACAGCTGGGCTTGTCTTTTGTCAGCAATCACCATGGTTTTGGCTCTCGGCAATTTTTTTTTTTTTTTTTTATCACCAAGTGCGTGTAAGCTCACACGGCATCTTTACTGGGTCTATCGTTAATAATAACAAGGGGTTAATTTGTCTTGTTTAAACTGAGCATCGATCGCTGCTCATCCTGAAAGTGACGCGGCACCATGAGCGTTTGGCGTGTGAGAGGGACGTGCTGCTGATCTAATTACTCGTACGATCTCGAGGAATAATTACTGTTGGTTATACTGTAAGTACCAGTGTTAAACCTAGTTGGCCGTATCGTAAAGGCTGAAACAAAGTGCCCAATTCGTTTGGAACGCCATGGAAGCGCTCTCTCAATGGCTAACAACTTGCCATGACAGTGGAGGAACTTTTGTCGAGAAATTGTACTTGCAAATTATTGGTCAATCTTGTATGCGCTTTGCGTGATAATTCTCCTAGCTACTTGGCAAAATACCTTTTGCCAAGTCAAAGCTCACTGGTTTCAAATACATTATGGAATGGTTGACTACATTTTCGGTTATGGTGATAGAGATGGCAACGGGTCGGGTCGGGTGCGGGTTTTACAGAACTTGACCCGACCCAAAACCCGAATTGAAAAACCCAACATGAACCCGAATACCCTATCGGGTAAAAAACTATACCCAAACCCGAACCCACGGGTACCCGACGGGTTTGTGTTGTATGGGTGGTAATAGGTTGGGTCGGGTGTGGGTTTTGCAAAACTCAACCCGACAAAAAACCTGAACCCAAAAACCCGAGCCAAACCCGACGGGTACCCGAAACCCGATCCCAAACCCGACGGATACCCGAAACCCAACGGGTACCCGTGGGTGGAAATTAAAACCTGAACCCAACCGAACCCATTTTGGGTACCCGACCCAAAGAACCCGCAGGTAAAAATTAAAACCCAACCTCGACCCGATCGAGTGCAAAACCTGCGGGTCCAATTGCCATCCCTATATGGTGATTGCTGACAGGCTAAGGCCCTGTTTGGGGCTGCGGCTGGGTTGAAATGTTATTTTTTGCTAGCTGGACCGAAAAGTTGTTATGGTTTGTGGTTGTGGCTTTCCTTGAGAGACTGTTTGGTAAATTGGCTCTGACTTTTATGTTGGAACAGAATACCCAAAAAAATTTGAGGCAATTTTGTTTTCAATTATTCTTTCTTTCTGGCTTACAAAACTCAGAACTATCTCTGAATTTATACCCAAACTAAAACCCCCAAGAAATTGAATAGGATTCTACTTTCTTGTCCTAATTGGACTTCTCATCCTAATCGGACTCTAACCAAAACTCCTAAATTGATTACAAGATTATCTCTAATATTCACACCCTTATCTTGTAACACCAACTCTTACTTATTGAGGCAATCGATCGGAACTACGATTTGTTCAACACATACTCGACATAGAACAATGAACGCATCTCCAAGAAGTTCCGTCTTCTTCATGCTAGCCATACACCAGTGATGCATCTCCAAGTAGTTTCGCCTTCATGCTAGCTATACCACTAGTGACGCACCTCGCCGGTGATTAACAATAACGACAACTCCTCAACTTCTCTCGACAAGACATGCAGATGACCATCAATGCCATCTTGTCACGCCGATTATCGACAACACTCATCAATTAGCGAGTATCCAACAATACCTCTTCTGTTTTCCCTATATCTATTCTACTACATTTTATGCACCCAACAATACCTCTTCTGCTTCCTATTTCAACACACTTACTACAGCAAAGCATTCTCCCCATGTATGCTTTCTTAACAGTGAAACAGGGTTCGTAACTTTATGGGGTGGCCATGCTCAATTATTCAGAGCTGATACACTACAGACCATTTCTCATAATATGCCGATCCTTGCCCTCTTTGTTGGTATGCTGGTTAATACATACGCAGTTTTTTCACAATCACTTCCTCTAAACACATACATCGCGTAGATTAAAATTATGGCATATATACTATCATCTTTTTCTTATATGCCCCAGCTTCTAACTACACCAATATGCTTTTTCATATATATACAGGTCAGCTTGCACTACAGAGTACTTCTGCATGCAAGTGGTACATTAACATACCGATCCCTGAAATACAGGCTCTTTGCAACGCATAAGCTTCTGCAAACGCTTCCTATACAACCAGTTTACTATTAATACCTTCATGATGGTTAATATTACAATTCTATGAATTCTGCCTATTTTGATTCCCTCCATACCACACAACATTGGAGACCAACTCCACCACATCGAATATCAGCATGACTACCGTGGTTAGATCGATCCAATCAACACGACGGTCAAAAAACTCATACAACTCATACCAAATGAATCGCTGGTATATCACTCAAATTAATTTTTAGATATTTTTATAATAATCTAGATTACTACTATATTCAGCGTTTCATAATGACTGAATGCTATTACAATTAGGACAAGCTCTTCAAACTGACCATACTTATTAAGGATATAGCACCAAATCAATTATGGTGGTACTTATTGTGCTCAGCATGTTGGAAAAAACTTTTACGGATGGAGATGGATACAAATATCGAAGATGCGGTGCTGCAACAGCCGAACCAAGGTACATAGCATCCTCCACAGCTCCATATGCCTCATTCTTCTATTTGTGTTGATATTATACAATTTAGTTGTAATTATAGAACTTAACGTATTTGCAAAACAACACAATAGGTACAGAATAAACATGATTGCCACCAATCCTCACACCAATGAAGACATCGGTACTGTTGCTACAGCGTTCATGCTCTTATGTGACATAGCGCAGAATTTAATTGGAAGACCTTTGATGCTATTAGTTGCCGCAGCCGAAGGACATCCGCAGTATATTCCACCAGAAATTAAAAGACTTATCGGATCGCAATATGAGATCGTAGTTAGCATGTCAGAAGGATCATTACATAGTGACATTCCAACATTCCATGTGCCATCAATAATCTCACAGCTTGCCCCTACTGTATAGCTCCTCGCACAAAACGAAGGCACTCCATTACTGCTACAAGGACCAATACAGAAAGACCTACCACTTAAAACAATATGCTCATCCCAAAACAGCAACACCATCATCTGTCGATACTGCTACTTGTGCATCAGCATCCACCCCTCCCACCATGACAAGCTTACAGTTTCTGAAGGTTCGAGAAAAAAAAAAAACCTCCTACAGTTACCAACCTTCCATTTGCTATTCACACAAAGCTTAAACGCATTATTATCAGAAAACACCACATGAAAAGGCTGCTGCATCTACCGATCCTCGGCTGTCTGCCTCAGTCGAAGACCCACATAAAAAGGTCGATATATTTTCTGCACTTTTTCGTATCTTATAGCATGATATAAACATACTTACACAAAACAGCTCATGACTATTCGCAGCAGATCAGCTATCTAACCAAACTCTTTCCTAACAGCACAATGCACATTACTAAAAAAACTCAGAACTGCAAAGAAGCTTTTTTTTTTCTGACAATGAAAATATTGACCCATCCAAGGTACATACAACACAGTACATATAAGCTAACCGTAATAATCTTTAGTATATATAAATTCATCAACAATCCTATACACTAACTTAATTTCCTAATATCTCCCTTGCAGTGATTTACACAATCTTAACTACGAGACTCAGCAAGGCTTACGGCGTACAGCAATGCCGGCTCTGATATCCAACCCTTTTGATATACAGTATAGCAACATGCTCTCTGCTTTTCGATCTGCTACCGTAACCTCTTTTGCACTATTAACGCCACCATCAGCAAACCTATAGCCTCAGCAATTATGGTTATAAAAACAGAGACCAATCCTATATAACAAACCTTTTGCTTCTAATTTACACTACCTAATGCATACCTAAGGGCCTGTTATGGATCCATGCAGCTAATAATTAGCTGCTAAAAATTAGCTGAAGTGGGTCCAAACACCCCCATTGGCTAGCCAAACTCAGCTAATAGCAGCTAATATGTGGCATTTAACCAAAATACCCTCCGCGTCTACCACTAATAGCATTTAATAGCATGGCTATTCTGGACAATAGCATCTATTAGCCACTGGTGGATCCAAACAGGCTCTAACTAATAGTTAGCTAGCTAATACTGCTAATGGATCCAGACATGCCCTAAGCTATGTCGCCTTTTTCATCGCTTCATTTACTTCTTTTCCCTGCAAAACGATATGATTTTACAACATCATTATTATTTGCTTTACCTACTATCATAAACATGCATAGCTGCGTCCTCTGCATCAATATATCAACGACTTACACAAACATATACTCCAATATACTTTCACATACCAACATATTTGCAAACTATACAGATCCCAAAAATTAAATACGTACCAAACAAATACTCCAGCTTATTCATTCAATTAAACTATTACTAAATTTATCATCTATATTCGTAACCGCCACGTACGCATTCCTTCCTTAATTAACAACAAAACCAAATTAAGAGAAGCCCACAACCACTACGGTCATCTAGCCATCCCATTTGATCAAGAGGACTCCAAATGCCAACGTGACCCACGCTATCCAATTCCGGCGACCTCCGGCCGGCGATGCCGCATTGCGCGAAGGCGACGGAGCGCCTGCCTGGGCTCCGGCGGAGACGTTGACGGCGACCTTCATGCCCCCGATGCAGTGGCCGGGAATGTCGCAGATGAACCAGTAGGTCTTGGCCACCGTGAGCTCGACCCTGTCATAGCCGGTATCGTAGGTCTTGAGCACGCCGGTGCCGCCGCTGGTGTCGCAGGACTGGTACGTGCCCTCCGTCACGTCGTACACGTTGTGCTGGCTCTTGGCGTACCTGAAAACTGCACCGCAATTAAAATATCAGAGTTACTGACTAATTTTTTAAAAAATAATTGAAGGACTTCGTCCAGAGTGTATTGCACAAAAGTAAAAAAAAAAAAAAAACGTCACCTTTTAATCCCTGGAACGAGTAATAAGCATTGCAATCCATGCTGATTGGGTTAAAATTTACAGCAGAAGTTAAAAATTGAAGGAATCCAGGTGTACTAGTTGCACAGATATCAAGCAAAAACCCCATCAGATGGTCATGACTCATGAATATAAGCGCCGCTGGCATGTCATCCATGTCAAAGGAAACAACAAAAAGAATCGATTGAACCATATTCGTAAATTCCTATGAGCATGGGGCGACCGACTGACCTAGGACATCGCCGACGTTGAAGGCGTGCTTCTGCGCCCAGGAGGCGTAGTTGGTGCCTGTGTCCCAGGTGCCGTCACCGACCGTGTACTCGGCGGCGCCGGCGGGGGACAGAAGAAGCGGCGGCAGCAGCAGCAGGGAGACGAAGAAGGCCGGCGGGAGGGACGGCATGGGTTGACTGGGCAAATCGAAGACCGGCTCCGAGGAGGGAGCTGATTTGGGGGTAGGTTTGGGGGTTGGGTTGCTGCTGTAGCCTGCAGCACCGTTAATAACTGTTGGTATTGGCCGGGAGGGGATTAATTATTAATTAATCCACCGTTAATAATTGTTGGTATTGGCCGGGAGGGGATTAATTATTAATTAATGCACCGATCGCTGCGCGTTGTGATTGATGCTGACGGACACAACTGGGCGGCCAACCACGTCCTTCGCTTGACTCACTCCGATGAGACAAGAAATAGTCAAATAGTAGCAGGAGCTCTGCTTAGAGCAGTGCCGAAAGATCGTGTAACGATGAGGTGGGTGGCTGGCTCCGCTCCACATAGCGCGTTAATAATTTGTTGGAATTGGCCGGGAGGAAATTAATTATATTAATTAATGCACCGATCGCTGCTTGTCGAGGTTGACGCTGACGAACACAACAATAGGCATACGAATAGGAATATTTCTAATTACAACTCCGGGGATTCCCAGCACTGCTTCGCGCCACGCCGACTTTTAGTCGACGTGTTCGGCTTCGGCGGTCAATTACGTTTTTCGCTTGACTCATTCGCACCAGATTTTTTATATATATACAAAAGAAATAGCCTTGCGTTTGAACACCACCACCTTAACCGTTCGAAAGGAGGTGTTGAAAATCCTGTTGTTTCGTTTTTTTCTATAGGTTCCAAATGGTACAAATTAGAATCCCATGGATGTAGGATCCAAACGGTGTAAATTAGAATCATGTTGTTTCGTTCTTCCCATAGGTTCCAAACCGTTTTAAAGTTTTTGCTTTGATACCTAAACCATTTGGTTGGACTCTCCAAAAGCTCTAAATTGTAAGTTCAATCTCTCAAGGATTCTCTATATGAGATCCTTTGTATAATTGAAATACATATAGTGGAGAAATTATATGTTAAGCTTTAGATTTTCAAGAAAATCTCTTAATATCTCATCCACCAAAAGGGGATCTTCAAGCAAAACCATTGAGATTGTTTTGAAGTGGTATTCTCTTTTCTCAAGTGGTATCGTCTTTCGCTTTCAAAAGCTTGAAGATTTCCTACAAGTGATTTGTTGATTTTATTGCATATTTTCTGTAAATGGTATCAAGCCAATTCAAAATCATTTGGTTTTGCTTATTTTTTAAAAAAAATCTTTTCAAAACCAAAATTCATTGCCAAGGTTATATGATTTATTTTTAAATCCTTGTATGACCTACCTTCAATTTGCTTCAAAGGGGGAGGATTGGTGAAAGGGGGAGAATTGAATCCCTTCATTTCTTTAATTCGAATTGTTTCCCTCTCCATACTCATTCGCTTGGCACTTGTGTTTACATGTGGTATTCTTAATACCCACAATATCTCCATTTTGGATTGGTTTTTCATTTTTGGTGTTCGATGCCAAAAGGGGGAGAGTTATGATGCCACTAATTATTCTCCAAATTCGATTGTTATTTGGATTATCTCAAAATGGGGAGAATTAGTAAAGTGATGTGTAGAATTGGTGTTAAAGCTACTTCCTTATTTTGTGTTCAATTGGTATTTTGTTCAATTGGTTTTAGAGTTGCTCCTTATTGTGTTTAACAGTATGAGTGCCTCTTTTGTGTTTAATTTGGTTCTTTGTCAAAAAGAGGAGCATTTGCCTTAAAGGGAGAATCTTATTAAAAAAGGGAAGGATTTAATGCAAAAGGGAGATTTGTGAAATTTTAAAATTTTATTGCCAATTCGTTTTGATCTTCAAAACCCTTTACTTTGTTTTTCATCCAAATAAGGGAATCATTAGTGGTTTAGTGGGTTTGTCATCAATCACCAAAAAGGAGGAGATTGTAAGTTCAAGCTCCATTAGTTTTGGTGATTGGTATTAGATTAATGCTTAATCTTGTTTAATGACAAACCTCATCTTTAATGAGACTAACATGTTTGTTGAGCTTATTGTTAGTAGTCTCATATTTGGATGGAAATTGGAAAACCTAAGGTATGTGTGTAGGCCCCCGGAACTGCTTTCCGGAATCCCTTGTGTATTTCTGTACTAGTCCCAGATCAGTAGCTAGTACACACAGTCAAACAGTGATGAATCAACAACCATATCACGATTACATATAACCAAATAATAATAACACCAAATAAAAGCAAATACCTTATGGTCGAGGTTTACCATTACTGCCTTTACAGACTGAACAACTTGAATAACTGCAGCGGAAGACGATAACTCCAAGTGGTGACCCATCCATATGCCCACAAGCAATCGAGTGGGGTACGCGTCCTAGTCCTTGGAATATTCTTTTACGGCTTCCTTCACTTCTAGGACATGTTTAGAATGTAGCATGTGAGTACATAAAGTACTCAACAAGTCTGAGAAAAATGCATAATGCAGGGCTATCCAAGGATGGTTTTTTATGGTTCTTTTGCGCAAAGCAATACTTTCACAAACTTTACATGTAATATTTTAACACCCTATGCGTTCACCGGGTATTATACATGTTTTGAAAAATATTAGAGATCGAGCTGCAAAAAAAATTATAGATGCCTAGTTTAACACCCTATGCGTTCACCGGGTAATAATACATGCTTCGAAAAATAATAGAGATCGAGCCGCCAAAAAAATCTAGAGATAGAGATGCACACATATTTCTGTTGACAAATATATCTTTTCTGGAAAAAATGGAGAAAGGACCTGGATGTAAAGGATAGGGACCTGTTTGTTATTTTTTTGGACCTATACGCTACTCCGAAAAATTAGAAAAGGGCTCGTTCGAAATTCGTATTTAAATGGAGGTTTTTTTTTGCAAAATAACGAAGGAGGGACCTAAACGCAAATCGAAAGAATACACGGTATATTTTGAAAAAACGCTTTTCACTCTCACATGTTTGGGGTAAAAAAATATTTTAAAAATTCTGAGGGTTTTTTTGTAATTTTACAGGGACTTATCCGTAATTCGAAGGAAATCAAAGGGCTTATTCGCATAACGTCAGGGGGGTGACGTGGGTGGGCTGTGAGCTCTCCAAATCTTTCCTATGTAATAGGTGTATTATTAGTTTTTACTTTTGATTATGATCTGAATTAAAAATAAACTGTCTGATTTTAAAAATTGATTCTTATAATTCAGCCTATCCATATACACTAAAATCCACAATCCACTTTAGCTTATATGGATTCCAGCTTTTGGATAATTAACTTCTCTACAGCCACAATTCAAAATCAGCTTTTGATAATTTAAAACAAAAACAAATAGAGCCTTAATTAGCCTGCTCACATGCCAGGTGGGCATTTTTGTTAGAAATTTCGAATTTAGCTTAGTGTGAGAAGCAGGTTGATGGTAGATTGATGTAAAGACTATCGATCGGACTAGTCGTACAAACTATCAGATAAAACTAGTCGAGCTCCTGAGCGAATCATGCGTTGGTCGGGGCAAGATGTTATGAATTGATCATGAATGGCTTTATGGCTGATTGTGATTGTGATTAACTAGTCGTGAAATTTTACGAATTGGTCATGAATGGCTTTATGGCTGATTGTGATTGTGATTAACTAGTCGTGAAATGTTACGAATTGGTCATGAATGGCTTTATGGCTGATTGTGATTGTCATTAACTAGTCGTGAATGATTATTACCCGTCCTTATTGCTAATTGTGCATTTCTCTCTCCTGTTGTTTGATCCAGTTGGGGCTTAGGAGCTGTTATAAATAGCATTATCTAAACTAATAAAAGAAGGAGTTTACCCTGCTTTTTGGATCGTCCAACTCAGTGAAGCCCAGCTTTAGCCCATTTTCGACGGAGCGCTTTGGCCCATTTTCGACGCCCCCTGGCCGCTCGCACGATCCCCACGATCTCCTTCGCCAGTTCTTCCCCCGCTCTCTCTCTCCCCGTCCCCCCGATGCCCTCCCGGCATGAGTTCCTCCTCGCGCTGCTCGGCTTCACCAGCGACTTCGTCGTGGACAACTCCTCCTCCTCCTCCTCCCCCTCCCCCTCCCCCTACCACCCACCACCGCCTCGCAACCCCGAAGCCCCAACCGCTGGAGACGGTGATGTGGGCCCCGCGTTCCTCGTCGCCCCCGACCTCACCTTCCTGTAGTGGGATCCCTCCCTCTGCCTCTCTCTTCGCCGCCGCCGCCGCCGCCGCCGCCGCCGCCATGTCCGCATCCGGCGCCTCCCGGGTCCTCAAGGCCGTCTCCACGCAATGTCTTGGCAGGCAAGGCAATGGCCGTCCTAGAGGCCGGTTCTCTTCCATTCACCGGTGCGTGTGGTGAGATCGCTGGTTTCTCCGCTTCTTCGCATCGCCTCTAATCTGGATGGTAGGATTCGCAGGAGAGAAGGAGCCGACTGGACTGTCATTTCTTGAGGAGCGGGCCGAAGGAGATGGCGCCTTCTTTGTTCGCCTACCAGGTCTTCTTTCTGCTTTCTTTATTTTGATTTTTCTAATTGGCCGGACAAAATATAATGGAACTATTGCCAAATTCAATCTGGCCAACCCTGTAATTGTTCTGTTGTGGGAGAAGCTATTGTCTCTCCATCATACAACAGGACATGGCAACTCTGAAGCTTCACAGCCGACAAAACTATATATGACCCGCTCATTCTTGATCTGAAAAAGAATTTGTGCCTCTTTTGTAGGGACCTAATGTAGCAGGCAATAAAGTTCGTAGCAGATGCATTAGTTGCTTGTGCTTGCCCTGTTAAAACTATAGGTTTTCATGTGAAAATCATGTGAAAAATCCCAGATGAGAATGCTATTGCGACACTAATGCTGCGCCAGTTATATAAAATGCTAAAACAAAAAAAACATACAACATGAGAGTAACACTAAGAAATGAATAGATGTTGCAATTCAACTCAATAGCCAAAACATATAAACTTCAGTTAAAACAACTCGACAATTTTATATAGCATAATATGGTATTTTAGCTCAAATAATGAAGCTTAACCCTAGGACAAACTTACCTAGGAAATTTCAAAAGCATCGTACCCCCCCCCAAATAACAATTCTTTCAGAAACCAAGTTTATTGAATTTTGTTCTGCCCATGGGGTACTCATAAATAAATTGAGAACTTTCTTCAAGTAGAGAAATTCATTGCCACAGGCATATTTATCATTCGGATTCTGTTGATTCTTAGTGGTTGTCCTCGGGGAGTCACTATCCTGGAAGTATAACATCTACATTCCAAGTTCTAGCTATGAATGTTGTTTGATTACTTCTTGTGCAGCTCACTGGCGATAATTGTTAACAATAACCTTTTCATTGCAGTTATGTCAGTGTCCAGATACTTTTTCTCCACTGATTTTGGTCACAGGGGACATTGGCGAGGGATTTGAGTGTTGGAGAGGTTACTACCAGAGCCTGTGCCCAACACAGATGGAACTTTGCTCAATATAGGTATTCCCCCTTTAGTTATCATGCTAAGTTGCAGTGCATTTTTGCCTTATTTATCTGATCTGTTTCAAACAAGTATCGTTTTGATATATCGTCATTTAGATATGACTGCAACATCCTTTTTTAAGCCTCTGACGGTGATCAAATTTGTGGAGTTGTTCCTGAACTTGAATGACACTTTACGACCTCTGCAGGACAGGGATAGTGTGAAGGTACTATTTCTACTTTGGCAATTTACCAAACCTGTTATGCAGTGTGCAAAATGTTGTCACTAACTCACCACTGACTAATCTCAATTCTAAAAAGGAAAACAATCTCAACATATTTTTTCCCGATACTTCATACTTGAAAAGAAGACAAGGGAGCAGGAAAACATCAACTCTATTGTGGCTGCTACCGGCAAGTGTTTGGTTTTAAATTAACAACATGGGCATTCCTGAGACAGTAGGATAATGTAGAATAGATAAGGGCATTAATGATTGATAAGCTATTATTTCTAAATCCATGGCTGATTGGCTGGTTTCATGATACTATTGTCTATCTGCTCTTGTCTTGCCCAACACATGTTGCTTCCTTGTAGTTGTCTCTTACTGGTTTTGGGTAAGTTTATTAAGCTACCTGTCGGTGTTTCGAGCACCGGCCAATGAATTTGTATAGGTAAGAGGGGGGTGCACGCTCCCTCTCCTCGACGGCTTACTCGGGTGAGCACAAGATGTATACCTGGCCGAACGTCCCTTACTCCAGTCGTGTGGGTTTGATTGTATTGATTCCTTGGTTGTCCGTCTGCCTTACATGCTCGCTTCCTCCTTTATATAGGCAGAGGGAGGTTACATCGTTGCTTGAAAAAGAGAAAAAGATCGGAGCTTAGTCACTCGCAAGTGGCGGCCGATGGGATCAAGCCCGGCCCCTTGCCTCGCCGGTCGGCATGAGTTGCTTGTAGTAAATGCGAGAGTTGGGGACTTGTGCCGCTGGCATCATTACGGCCAAAGCATTTAATGCACTCGACACGCAATAAATGCCGCTTCTTCGTGATTTCGCCGATTCGGTTCTTCTCCTCGCCAACCGTGGCTTCGCCCGACCTACCTGGTTCTACTACCATGCGCTTTTTCAATGGGTACCCATGGCCTGGTACCCGCCAAGAGCCCCCGAGCCCCGGCAGGTCGGAGAGGTGCCCGGGGCCTTGTTTCCGCGTCGCGGATGCCGTGATTCGGCTTGGCCGATCGAGTCGATCGAGGCACGAGCAAGACCGGCGGGGTGTAGTTCTCCCCGAGCCCCGAGCTGGTTGGAGAGCAGGTCGGGGGTTTTCGCCGGTTTGGTCGGAAGAGTCTTCGATCGGTGCGCTGCTGAAGACCCGGTGAGTCTTCGAGCCCCGAAAGTGGTCGGAGCAGCTCCGGGGTTTCACTGCTTGCTTGGTCGCTGCTTTGCGGTATCTGGGAGGTCCGATCGCAGTGATATATCTCAGGTTCGGTCGCGGCCGCCAGCGCTGGTGGACGCCTGGCGAGCACATGGCGCCCGGTCGTGCCGCCAGCGCCGCAATACCGACGCTCGGGGCATCGCGGGCGTAGCGAAATCGGGGTCGCTCATGGCGCACGTGGCGCCGGTCGCGGCGCTGGGCGACCTGCAGCCGTGGCGCCGTTGACGTGGCGCCGTTAAGCGCAGCCGCCGTCGCTCGGGCGAGCACGCGGCGCCGTTAAGCGCTGGCCGGTCGCGGCGACACGTGGCGCCCGTGTCGAAGCCGCGCCGGGCGCTGGTCGCCTGGGCGGATACGCGGCGCCCGCCGAGCCGCCCGGCGCGCTGGTCGCCGGGCGCTGGTCGCTGCCGGGCGCCGGCTGGCTGGTCGCTTCGGGCGAATACACTGGCGCTCGGTCGTGCCGCCAGCGCTGCGAATGGCCGACGCTCGCGAGCATCGCGGGCGCCGTCGAGCCGCTGGCCGGGCGCTGGCGTTGAATGGTCGCTCGGCGGACACGTGGCGCCGGTCGGCCTTCGCGCCAGCGGGATCGCCTCTGGCGTAACACGCAGTGCCTGGGTCCCGCCCCTTTACGCCCGTCTGGCCGAAACGGGGAGGGTGAGAAACGCGCTTTGCTTCGCTACTCGAGCGCCGCCTCGCTAAGCGAGTGATCCGTGGAACTGAGGCCCCCTCGCGAGGGGTCCTCTAGCGACAATCCCGGCGCGTAGGCCCGACTTCACTGGGGCGATCCATAAAGAATCTTTCCTTACTCGATCCCGGGATCGGACCTTGGATCGCTCACGATCCAAGGCGCACTGGCCTCACCCGCTGACGTTCATGAGAGCTGCGAGGTGATCCCTGACGTGAGTTAAGGCGATTGGTCGCCTCGCCGACCTAACTAGGGGCCTGGCTGGGCCTCGCCTTTGTCCTCACCTCTTGCCCATTTTGTCGTGGTGGATATCGTCATTGCCTCTTGCTCTTATGGGGACCACGTGGGCCTGCATTGGTCGGTGTGTGTATCACAAAAGTTAGAGAGTTGGGAAATCGAGAGAACGCTTCAACCGTGGAGGTCGTCTCACCGATCGTGGGTCGACCGCTGGGCACTTCCCTTTCTTCGCTACACTACTGTCAGAATCAGACGCCGGGGCATAGGCCGTGAGTACTTTTTGGTCGAAAAGTTTGGCTGCCTTGGGAGGGACCCGGCGATTGGTTGTGACAACTTCCACCTGGACTCTGTAGCTCCTTGAGTGGGGCTGGGCGGTTTGTTTGTTACCGCTGCGCCACTTGAAGGAGTAATAACGAGTGTGCAAGAAGAAGGTACTCACTTATCTTTCTTTATGATCGGCGAGGTTTTTGTTCAACGCGAATTGGCGGTGCTTCGATTCCCGCTGCCGCTGCTTGCCGCTCGCTTTCTACGCCATCGCCTTCAAAAGGTGCTGGCCGTCATGAATGTCGGCGTATCCTTGCCAGCCGCCTTCATGAGCCGGACGCTTATAAATAGGGGCGAGGGCGGCGCTGGACTTCATTCAAATGACGTTGAGACGAACTGGCCGACTTGCTTTTATGGCTGCCCGCTCTCTCATTCCCGTTTAAGGATGAGAACTCCACGATCGATGAGATCGACTCCTTCAACGAGGCGCAGGATGAGGAGGAGTTGGGGCGACGAGCTGGCCGCCTTTATATGGCGGCTCGTCCGGGTTGATCGAGTTGAGAGTCGCGGAGCGGAGGCGAGGAGGAGCGAGCGGCGCGATAAGCCGCGGCCGTTTGCCGAGGGAACCGCCCGCGAAGCGCCGAAAGCAATTGGGGAAGCGGGCGCCTCCCTCGCGCTCCTTCTCCTTCCGGAGCCTGAGTCGACGGGCGACATCTAGGCTCACGCGATGAGTCGTGGCCGCCGATCGCCTCGTGCCGCCGCGACACTTCTCCGACGGCGGCCCTGCTCTGTCTCGGACTCCAAGCTCTCTGGAACCATAGAGGTCACAGTGGGGGCGTAGGGTCGCCGCTTCTTGAAGGTGCGCTGATCGGGGCTCTCCGTCATGGGCCGGAGTTTCGCGACTATTTTTGGTCAGGCGTTGCGTAAAATTGTGCGGAAGTCAAGTCGTGTTTGGAGAGGGACGATAAGTCCCGAGATCAACCGTCAGCGGGAAGACCCTTAAACGAAAAAGCTTTCTTGGTTTTAGACTTTCTTGCTTCCAAAGAATGTAAATGCCGTTGAATTGGAAGAAAATAAAGGTGTTCGAAGTTTTACATGTGTTTTTCGCTATTTTTCTTGTTGCCGTAAGATATGCCGGTCATGGTTCTCGGTCTCGCGGGGACCAACCGACCCTGATCGACATGTTCCAAACGCTTTCCTAAAAAAGTAGGAAAAACAGGTTTTGCCGAAGCAGTCTCCCCGGCAATCGAATACCATCCTCGCTCGCTCTTTTTCCTTAGCGAGATACCTCCTTCGCAACCGTACCGGGCGAGGGCCTGGTACTGGCCTGAAGAAAAGAAGAAGACCGAACGATCGGGTGAATGACACGGTTGAACGGGATGTCGACCAGTGGAAAATGCCACGCCGCACTACGCCCGATAAAAGGTGAACAGGTAATGAACGAGGTAGAAAAAAGGGCTAAGGGTAGAATCGCCTTAGCTTTTCAATGTTCCAAAGCGCTTGACAAGATGTTGCCATCGGATCCTTGAGCCGTAAGTGCCGGTCGGCGACCTCTACTCTGGCGAAAGGGCCCTCCTAAGGAGGGGAGAGCTTGTGCTTGCCTTTGTTGGACCGGACTCGCGCAGTAACTGTGTCGCTTCAGGTTGAACGCCGCCTCTAACCTTTGCGTCGGTAGCCGCAGTTGTTCACGGGTATTTGGGTCGAAGCGACACGGCGATATCTCGCGCTTCATCGAGCCTGGCCGACAGCCGTTTTTTGCCGACTCGAGCCCCTGGTCTCGCCAAGGCTCCTGAACCTTTGGGGCGCCGTGAGTCCAAGCTTCGGTCGGTAAGATGGCTTCAGCCCAATGCCAGGAAGAACGGGCGTGAACCCTGGCCGACCGGTCGGGTGGTCCGTAGCTCAAAGCACGGAGGTACTCTGGCCGCCCAACGCCCCGCTGCACCTCTTCGGGCCGATCGAAGATTCGCGCTTGAGCCCTTGGAGGATCATGCCGCTCGCGCTCGACTGGCCGTTGCTCTCCGCGGTGAAGCGACGGCCGCCAATCCACGCGGATGGCCGTTGCTGTCAGCAGAGCTCGAGAAACTCCTTTCCCGTGAACTCGCTCCGCTGGTTTTGTGATGATAGGAGTTCGACTCCAAACCAGAGACGATATTGCGATGAAGTCCCTACGCGCTACCAAGTGATTGTTGTGATCGGCTTGGCTTCTATCCACTTGGTGAACTTGTCTATCGCAACCAACAGGTGGGTGAAGTTTCGCGCTTTCTTGAAGGGCCCGCATCGAGTCCCCAAACGCGTGGCGAGGCCATGTGATAGGGATCGCTTTGGAGGGCTTGCGCCGAGGTGAGTTTGCCGAGCGAAGAATTGGCACCCTTCGCACGTCCGGATGATTTGCTCGAGTCGCCACGCCATCGGCCAAGAGGAGAAACCCCCGCCGGAAGGCTTTCCCGACTGTGCTTCGTGGACTCCGGGCAGGTCCGCAAACCTCGCCGTGGATGTCGCGGAGTAGCTCTTCCTTGGCTCACGACACACTTTCGAGGATCCTGAGGGCTCTTCAGAGGTCGTTGCCGATGACGAAGGATTTTGTTCGACGAGCGAGGCGGCGCCTCTCTGGCCGTCGTCAGAGGGAACTCACACACCGACGATGAAGGGATTCCTCCAATCGGTGCCGGTCATCAGACGTTGCAACCTCGACCACCACCTTTGTCGGCGCTTGGCCGATCGTCTCGGCGATCGTCCGATGGACGCTGGTGTAGGTCGAGGATTTAAAATTCCTGCCGGATCGCTCATTTGCGAGGCGACCACCAGTGGATCGGCCTCTCCGCTGTTCGCTCGTAGCTATGATGGAGCTCAAATCCTTTGAACTTTTGCTCCAGCCATGCACTTCCGACAAAGAGGGTCGCCATCCGATCGCCGCGAGGTTCTGCAAATTTTCATGACTTGATCGACCGGCTTTGAGTCGCCATACCGCATAACCGCAGAGCTCCGAGGTCGGGCGGCGAAGCGGAGACCAAGAACGAGGCCTCGTACTGGCGACGTTGTTGGTTGCGCAAAAGTAGCCGATGACGCATCAAGCTTGTTCCCCGAAAGTGGTGAAAGAATGACGCACTCCCGCCCGCTACTCCGCTTTTGGTGAAGGACCCGTCAAGTACATCGCCCGCACTCGGGGTCTTCGAGCGAGGGGCCTGGCTTCGTCCACCTCGGCGACGGTCGGCTAGAACTTGAGATTTTATGGCGTCCGAGGACATAGGATACGCCATGCCCGCTGAGCTCGAGTGCCCACTTGGCAATTCTTCCGAGGCGCCGCGGTTGTGGATGACCTCGCCGAGTGGTAGGAAGTTACCACGGAACGCAGTGCTTGAGGTCGGCCCTGATGATGTTGGCGCGTATATTCGAGCCATGCCCGGGCCGAGTCCGCCAAGTAGATGGGGAGGTATTGGATGACAAAAAGGTCGCCTCGTCGCTTCGCCGGCATGCGAGTTTAATCTTCCAACCACACACCGGGTTTGTAGCCTCTTGGCATATGCTATTGGACCGGTTCTGGACCGCAGAACTTCGCCGCGACTCTTTGACAGAACGCCCGTGGCCCGGCCATCGGGCTCGGTGCCGCGTCACGCCGACGGAAGCTGCGGCGACGCATCACCGGTTGGTCGTCGCTCGTTTTTCGCGCTTTGAGGGTGGTGCGAAGCGCCGCGCCGCCCCAAACGCTGGTGCACCGGGCGCGCGATGCCTGGGGTTGTCCGGAAGGTGACGCTGCCCTTGTTTATTTCGCTCGACGCTCGGCCGCGTAGGCGCGCGCCATCCGAAGAGGCGCCCGAACGCCGCGATCCGTGCTACACGCTGGTGGCCGCCGCTTCCACCAGGCCCCGAGGTTCTCGTGGGTAGCCTTGGTCAGATCGCCTGGCTCGGAATGCCGCTGAGCGAAAGGAAGATTGCTGGCGCTGCGATGTTTTTGGCCAATGGGGAAAAACGATGAATCGCCCGCCCCCAGCTACCCGGTGGTGGACTGGCGCGGCGCGAAGCGCCGCGCCGCCAGTGCGTGGAGTGAGCAGCGGGCGTAGCATCGCTTCCAGGTCGGCCTGGAGCTTGTCGAGCTCGCCTGAGCCTCCAAACTGCCGCGTCGCTACCGGCTGTCGGCGCTGGCGAGCATGGTGATCCTCGGTGTGTTGGCGAGAGTCTTGCTGGTCGGGGTAGCAGCCGCCGCCGGTGTCGGGTCGCGGTAGCGTGGTCTCGTTTTATCTCTTCCTCCGCTAGAGCCGTGGCTCGAGGAGTTGTCCGAGCGGTGGTCGCCTGCACGCGGGTCACCATTTGCCACGGGTGGTCGCGCCGAATCGCGCCATCGCCGATGCCTCCGCTCGACGCTTGGGGTGATGGGGCCTCTGGCGTGGTCGCTGGGTCCGGCTGGGGACTTTGAGCCGAGGTCTCTCAAGGCGCTGTGAGGGCGCCGTGGTCCTCGGTGGACACTTGGCGCCGGAGTATGGCGGGACGATCACTATCCGTCTCCGCCGTGGTGGTGACGGCGCAGGGAGCCGAACGGATCGACGCTTATCGCATGGCGATGTCGGAGAAAGAAAGGGAACCGCCGAGAAGCTAAGCGAAAATGGCGTAACGCCGCACAGTGCTCCCTACCTGGCGCGCTAACCGCTTGCAGCACCGCCAATGAATTTGTATAGGTAAGAGGGTGCACGCCTTTCCTCGACGGCTTACTCGGGTGAGCACAAGATGTATACCGTTCGGGCTGAACGCCCCTACTCCAGCCTGCGTGTGGGTTTGATTGTATTGATTCCTTGGTTGTCCGTCGCCCATGCTCGCTCCTCCCCTTTATATAGGCGAGAGTGAGGTTACAATCGTTGCTTGAAAAAGAGAAAAAGACTGCGTTTTAGTCGCCCGCAAGTGGCTGGTCGATGGGATCGGCCACGGCTCCCTTGCCCTCAGGCCGTCGGCGAGTTGCTTGTAGTAAATGCGAGAGTTGGGGACTTGTGCCGCGCCATCATTACGGCCGCATTTAATGCACTCGACACGCAATAAATGCTGTCGCTTCTTCAGGATTTCGCCGATTCTTCCTCCGCCTACCGTGGCTTCGGGCCCCGACCGGCCTGGTTCGGCCCATGCGCTTTTTCGGGCCGCTGGGGGTACCCATGGCCTGGGTACCCGTCACTACCACTTTAGCTACTGTCATAGATACTATGGTCTGAATAATTGTGGTTAAAGTTTGTGTTTTATGTGCAAGTGATTGTGCTGTTAGTGGGGGAAACAATAGAAGAACCAATCTTATGTCGTTATCAAGGTAAGGGACTCTTAGTAGTTTGTGTTTTAGTGATTTTTAATATGGTAAGTCTTTATCTCTAACGGTGTTGTTCAGTGGCAAATATCAGTCAGGACATTGATATTGTTAGAATCTGAGACATTAGTTTCAGGAGCATTTGTGATTTGTTGGTCCTGTCATGTATGGAAACATGAAACATAGAACACTGAATTTGCAGAATTCTTATAGAAAAAAAGAAAAGAAGTACCTTAAGATGCTGCTTGGTCCTGGTGGATATTGCATTTTATTGCAATCTACAGTTAATTTTCTTATATGGTTTAAATATTTAATGACTCGATTTCTTTGTAGTTGACTGATAGATTTACTATTCTGTTATCCTATCTAATTTGTGTGCCATTTTGAGCAGAAAGCATTGTTTTTAGAAGGCTGGCTGAAGTCATTATGCTCATTGTTCAATAATGCTGAGGACCAACCTTTGGCAAACGAGGCCACAAATGATGAAGATGGTTTTAGCCCAAATGTGTCACAGAAAGTTATGCTTTCCTTTGCAGTGAAGTCCTTGCTCAACGTATATACAAGTGGAAATCAGCAAGCTCTTGCTCATAGATTTGAGCAATTGGCTAGAAACATAGCGTGAATGCCAAATATCTATGGTAATCTCCATACCATTAACAAGCAACAAGATCTTGGTTGTCTACCTCTTGGAAAGCCAACTCACCTATCAATTGATTCCCAAGGCTCCATAAAGGGCGGCAACATAACTTGTTCAGTGATATATTCTGGACTGGGTGATTTTTATGAACTCAACGAAATTGCTGGGTTGGGCGATTTTAGATCTTGGCCATCATGCACAATCTCCTGGACCTCGACAGAGAACTTCGATTCACTGAGAAAGCAAACTATTTATGCAACTTCTATGCATGTTAACAGAGACCTTCGATTCACTGAGAAGCTGGACTTAGACATGCCAGCCCTGCAGTACATGATGACGGAATACCATGGGAATGAGGAGGAGAGGAGAGAGAGCTGCAATTGGTAAGTTAGGCCTGTCAGGGAAAGCGCAAGTGATGTCAATGAGAAATCTATTTGATGAGCAGAGGAGCAATGTCATCTTTGTGTGGCTGGCATACAGCACCGCAATCGTTGTCAGCCTGGATTTGAGCCGACAACCATCTTGACATTGAGACCATTGACTCCCTGGGTGAGGCACTGAACGAATGGGATGGGATTTTGGTCGTGGTGAGCCATGATTTCAGGCTGATCAACCAGCCGCCAGAGATCTGGGTGTGAGAGAATCAAGCGGTAACTAGGTGGGAAGGTGATATCATGGATTTCATAGAACACTTGATGAGCAAGGCTGGTCTATCCAATTAGGAGACCTTTGTTTTATTTCTTGGCTTCTTTGGAGATCTATAGCTAATCCTAAGGTTTGCCTTTGTGTCACAGAATTTTGATTATTTAGAGTGACTGCAAGAATGATCATTATTGCATTGAATTGAGAAATATCATCGTGTATGGTGTTTCAGAACCAGATGATTCATGCTTGAAATATTACTTGTCATATGTTTTGATGTCATGCCTGGATAACATTAGCTATTGTTTTGTTATGGTGTGTTTGTTCGCGAGCATGATTTTCAGTGATGTGAAGCTAGATTTAGTGCAGCTATTTCTAAGGGAGAGAAATCATTTATTTGTTCATTGTGTGATAGAAAATTAATGTTCATTGTATGGTTTAAGATCATGCTTGATGATATGTATCATACTCTTATAGGAATCCGTTGCAACGCACGGGCACTCTACTAGTTTAGTTTGAATTAACAGTTACAAATGACCTAATTTGTGTTAATTGTGTTAGTTACTATACCGTGCATCCTAAAAGGACATGGAGACGTCCAAGTTCAATAAGACACAAATTTCTCGATTCCTTTCCCACATCTTATTCCTCGCAGGGTCCACAAAATCGATTTGTCGATTTTTCGAATGAACAGTAATTTTCGATAATCGTATAAACCAACCCGAAAATAGTCAAAAATCGGATAAATTCAAAAACCAATTTTTTTTGAAAAAAAATTCAAAAATCGTCGATTTTCGTGGAAAATCGACGACCTTGTTGAACTTTTGTGCGATCAATTTTTTGTAGTGATTTTCAACGAAAATCGACGAATTTCCACCGATTTTTGACACGTAATTTTTTTCGAAATTGTTTTTTGAATTGGATCGGTTTATCGACCGGTTTTTGATATCGGGCCGCGGCAATATGGGCGAAAATCACGCGATTTTCGTCGATTTTGTGAACCGTGTCCTCTAGTGAGCTATGTTAGAGACTTTGAGTGTTGAGCCACCAAAATTTGCTGGCCTTTCTTTTCGGCATACATTAGGAAGGAAGAAGAGTGGGATCTCCAAATCATTGCTGTAGAGAATGCTTGCAAGGGACGTCAATAAGATTTCTAGCCAGTGCGCATCTGTGCAACCGCTTGCTTCGCTGCTTTATCTATGTTCTGCACTGTATCGAGGCTGCACTGCTTACTGTTCTTCATTAAGCGCAGTTGTAAATCATTTGTATGACCGATCGATTCTGTTATATAATATTCTTGAGCATATATAATTCGAAGTGCAATGTGTTACCTGTTGTTAGTATTGATTTATGCATCACTAGTTATTTGCGATATTTATCTCACTATAAAATCTAAATTTAAGGTATTAGACGTATTTCCAACGACAACTAATGAATTAAATGTGCACAGATATTAAGTTTACTAGAATGAAGCAAACAATCACTTCTGCAGTTCGATGGTATATTACTGCTCCTTTCTTTGTTAGCTTAATCTTCTGGTCCAATGATAATTCTACGTGGGGAAAGATTAAGCAGGAAGTACGTACACGTGATCGAAGACTCCATGTGGTCGTCGTTGTTACTCCAATATATCAGTCGCCGGCGGCAAAAACCGGCCGGCTGGCCGGCGGTCACGTACACAATGAGCAAGCAACTAAAGCTAGAATTAATGCACGGACCAGGAGACGTACACAATGAGCAAGTAGCTAGCATGGAGACTTGTGCAAAATGTTTTTTTCGATCGTCAACATCGATCATGGATGGGATGATACAGTATATGTGTTGCACCTCACAAGAAGAAAAAACTATATATATGCTTACCCTTTTAATTTTCAGTCTTATCGTTTGCTTTATGGAATAAATATAGTAAATGCATACTTGTTTACATTGTTCTTGTTTGTTTCAGTTTTTTGAACTTGTGCTTTTTTAAAAAAAAAGAAGAAGAAGAAGAGGAACTAGCTAGCCAAGATTTTCTTTACATGTAAAAGGAATGTTCTTTTTTTCTTCATGCACATGTATTATTGTTGATATAGCCCTATATATCCTTGCGAATGTTTGCATCACTCAATTAAAAAAAAAACCTAGCGTAGTCCAATGATTTAATTACGAACGAAAACTCGTCCATGGTCCATACATACGTAGTCAAAGCTAGCTAGGTAGCTAGTCCTTCAAGATAAACATGAGCCATGATTAATCAAGGAATCAAGTGCTAAGAACCACAGCATGTTAATTACAGCCATAAGCTAGGGTTGAACTATGCGTACGCATGCATGCTTAATTTCCTTAACTTGCCAGTGCTTCACACCAGCATGCACTCTCTTGCTTGCTAAATGCTAATGCAAGTGATGAGCTACGTACGTACCCCTACTTGCATCTCAAGCAATGGATTTCTTGATGCCAATATGCCATGTCATGCATGCTCTACGTACCCGTACGGCAGTAATACGTTGCTTAATTTGCTTCCTTGTGTTGCGTTTGCGTGCTCAACTCAACTCTCATGATCTCCGTATTAAATGGACTCGCGCGCGCTGCAGCAGCGACCATGATGGACAGAAGCAACTCCACCCCTTGCAGCACTCCGGCGCGGCCGCTCGACGTCGACGAGGAGTACGACCAGGTCTTCAGGTCCAAGTCCTTCCTCGATCTCTGGTCGAACGCGCACCACCACCGCAGGCACACCTTCTCCTACTCCTCCAAGCTCTCTTCCGACGTCAAGCCCAGTTTCAAGGACCTGCACCAAGACGACGGTGACGAGGAGGACGCGGCCGCCATGGTGGAGTCGTGCTCGTACACCGTTAGTGACGACTTCGTCCTCGAGCCGAGCCCGGAAATGCTCGCGCGGGCCGGGCGCCGCCGCGTGGAAACATTTCTTCTCGAGTACTTCGACATGACGCAGGAGGCGTGCGAGGCTTGCTCCGCGCTGCTCGCGGCGATCGGCGCGGCGCGGCGCCACCACCTCACGCTCCGACGGCTGCTCCTCCGGCTGGACGGCGGCGGTGACCCTGCCGCGGAGGACGCGCTCGCGCGTCACGTCCGCCTCGACAACCCGCTCTCGCCGGGCACCCTCTCCGGGTTCCACGAGGCGCACGCGCGCTGCGCCCCGCTCGCGTCGCGCCTGGCCGCGGCGCAGCGCCGGCTCCGGAGGTTGGCGCTTGCGGCGCGCATCGCGCGGGGCACGGCCGCGGCCGCCTTAGTCGGCGCGTGCGCGGCGGCCATCGTGGTCGCGGTGGTCCTCGCGGCGCACGCCGTGGTGGGCATCGGCATGGCGGCCGCGGCGTTCGGCGCCTGCCCAGCGGCAACGGTGCGGTGGGCCAGGAGGGCGACGAAGAAGGTGAGCGAGCGTCACTACGCGCTCGCCGATGCGACGGTGGACGCGGCGGCGCGCGGCGTGTACATCGTCGGGCGCGACCTGGACACGGTGAGCCGCATGGTGCGACGCGCGCGCGACGAGCTGGACCACGGGCGCGACATGGCGCGCATCGCGATGCGCGGGCACCGGGTGCGGCCACTCCTGCAGGAGGTGGCCAAGGAGGAGGAGGAGTGCGAGGAGGACCTCAGGGAGCAGGTGGAGGAGCTGGCGGAGCACCTCTGCCTCTGCCTCATCACCATCAACAGGAGCAGGAGGATGGTAGCCCACGAGATGACGCGTGGCTTGCCGTCGTCCCAAGATTAGTTTTGTTTGGTTGAAATCAGCAACTGTTAATTAGTTGTTGATTATTTTGTTCAATTATTACTCATTTCTTCTTTATTCTTTATTCTCTTACTTAATTTTCATAAGACTCGGTTTAACTTGATGCGATTTATAAAGTTGAATACTATCTTTTAATTTTTTTTACAATACTTTGTTCATAAGTATAAAATCATAATCAGAATAAAATTGTTTTAAATATGGATCGAAGTTTTCACTTTTATGTCACAGGATCTGTATACTAGTATTGAACTACAGGATCTGTATACTAGTATTGAACCAACTATTAATCAAAGTTGACGAACTTTGAGTTTTGAAATGCGTGCCTTATAAAAATAAACAGAGCGAGTATTACTCTAGTAATATGAAGAATTAAAGAGTGTTTATTTCTTACGTACAGGTACACGATTTTCCGTGGATAGGCACAAGTAACCTGTTTAAACGTATGGTTTTCCTTGTTTTCTTTGTTCTCACGGCATTTCTTTCTTTCTTCTACTCTTTGTATTTTTTTCTCTGATGATCTGACGGCATTTCAAAGCAGAAGTTTCAAGGAAAGACTGCCTTGCATTGAGTCAAGTTGCAGGGATTCAAGAAGAAAGCCAGATATCACAATGGTTATCTATCACCCGCAAGGTGTCTTATGCAATTTGTTGTTTGCCTTTGTTGGCAGACCATTGTTGACAAAAAGATTCCATCAACCTAAATCTTTCTCTGGCAGTGGGTCACTTGAATGGAAGAGCCGGCACATGGTTTAGGGGTACAGGAATATCATGGCAAGTGATAACCTGGTCCCAATTCTGTGCTCTTTTGTGTGACAGATTCTCAAAGGCAAGTGCGCATGAAGCTGTCGAAAGATTACAAGGAATCAAACATGTTAGCTCAGTTGGAAAATACATTGATTATTTCGAAAAGTGTGTAGAGTTGGTCAAGCGGGATTATCCCTATCTACAGGAGAATTATTTGTTAAGCTGTTTTAACTTGTGGTATTTTAAGGCATCCTATTCCGTTTGAAAGGGTAAGAAAATTCTACAATAACCCTAAAAAAATAATGAATCCTAGAAATCCGCACATTAATCGAAAGAAAAAGAGAAGAATCCCTACCACTTATTTTGATGGGGCTAGATTATAACGTTGCAGATTAATTATATATAAATATTAGAGTTATATAACAAATACAATTATATTTCAATTATTAAAAGTGGAGTTGTCTATCAAAGATAATTGTATCACGATATCTAGCCACGCAATTGCGTGGGTAAATCTGTATGTTCCTATAACAAATGCGGCCTAATTATTGGCCGATCAATAATATAGTATTCTCGTGCGTACGCATCAGTCAGCAAAATTTACAGTATAGCAGTAGTGATCTAGGCATCTGAATCAAAATCCGATTGTACACAGCAGCTGAGCTGAGACGAATCACATATCCGCGGTGCCTGAACTCTGAAGCTCTCAACTCTGACGGCATCCGTGCATCAAACAGCAGCTGCAACCAGCAGCAGCAGCAGCAGCAGCGAGAAGGAGAGGCCTCCGAACGCACGGCGGCCGGCGTGGCCTGCACCGGTGGGCCGCGGTACCGGCCCCGCGGCGGGGTATGGTCTGTTGGTCGCGTCGTTCTCCTTCGGCTTGAGGGGAGCTGCAGCCGTTGGCCCCGGAGCAGGGCTGGGGCTCCCGTCTGGGGCGTCTGCCATCCTCACATTCTTGTAACCTGCAGGTGGTTGTTGCAATGGTGGTGATCAGATACAGCACTTGGTATATCTTTCTTTCTGCGTAAATTTATTTGGTGATACACTTACAGTCGAACTTCTGCCAGCCCAGGACTGATCGCTCCCGGTCGAAGACGACTTTCAGGCCGGTCATGAAGTTCTCTGCATGCACGCGTCGATCGTCAGGTGAATGATTGGCCATTGATTTATGCGTGTGTGTTCCTCTCAAAATCAAGCGATTCTAATTGTGCAACCGGCAAGAATGAGATATTGGTGGAGCTAATTTTGAAGGAGGAGATGGATCGAAGAACAGGGCCTGCATGCGTACGTCCAATGATGTCGATGCTGATGTCGCTCTTCAGGACCGCAAGGCAGTAGCCGACAGGACGAACATTTCCATTGCTGTCATCGACAACGCCAATGAACGGGCGAGTGACCGGGAACAGGGCTCCCCCCCCGGTCGTCAGGGTCAGGCTCACCTTGGGGATGAGCACCTCGGTTTGGTTAGGCCTGCACATTAACATGCATGCAGCAAGTAGAGATGAGATCGATGCATGGGGAAAACTAAACTAAAATGCTCCTAGTATCGAGCATCTGATTTAAGGTTGTGCCGATGCATCGCAAATAGTTCTTGTCATCATCACACAAAACTGCATGTCGAGCTGAAGCCTCTGCAGGTGGTTTTTGCCAGAAAAAAAAAAAATTAGACGGACGGAAGCAGTGCAGATGACAGCAGACTTACCTAAGTTCGTAGCAGTACTCGAACGGGAGAGAACCGCTAAAGTTGGCTCTTTTCTCGCGAATCTGTGAGTTGAACTACAATGCAACGAGAAGAGATAAGTTGGCCCCCCAAGTCAGAACAAGAACACAGTCGAGCTAGTCATGAACTACAATACAACGATCGATGATGCTTGCGCAATGGATCCTTCTTCAAATTATATATGTCAATCAACTCGCCTAATTAAACACATGCTGTGGGGGAGAGAGAAGGAACACTTACACTGGTGGCAAGCTCTGTGTAGGCCGGGTCGTTGAGGTAGGTGAAGGAGGTGCCGGAGTCCACAACCGCCGTGAATTGCACCGGCAGAGACTTCGTCTCAACGTTGATCGCCGTGATGCTGATGTTGTACGTCGGGCTGCACAACAACAACAAAAAAAAATATATCAACAATGAGAAATGTGGTTCATCCGAATCACGGTACAGAATCTTGGTTCACGATTTATCACTTTTTCATTTAATTTTCGTTATAAATATAAACCATGTATCTTAAACTGGCTATAGGATTCAACGAATTTGAACCGTGGAGGTTTACGATGAATCGGGTGACTATGCACGTAAACCAGCAGACGACTGCGCGTGCTAGTTGGTACGACTGACATGTGGACCCCACCGAAATGCGTCTTGTACGGGGCCCACAAGCCAGTCTGGCCTTGGAAGGGGTTTGGAAGTGACGAAGCACCTAACTGTACTTTTCTGACGATGAATGGCGTCTCGGCCTGGTCCCGGCTGCCGGCGTCGCCGAAGTTGATCCGGCCGACGCCGTCGCGGCTGAAGCACATGGAGAAGCTGTTGGACGTGACGAGGCCGCTGCTGGCCAGCATGGTAGGCACGGAGACCTTGTCCATGCCGAGCCCCAGCAGGCCGTCCGCCGACGCGCCGTCCAGGAACGCGCCCGTCTGCTCCTGCCCGCACCCGAACACGATGCTGGCCTTCACCACCTCGCCGGCGCCGCCCTGCTTCTCCCTTCTGAGGTAGAGGACGTCCTCGACGAGCACGCCCGAGGAGGAGGTGTTGGCGGACGCGTACCTGACGCTGTAGGGGCAGCTGCTGTTGCGCGTGGCGCAGGCGTTGGGCCGCTCGCACAGCCCGTGCTCGCACGTCACCGTCTTGCTCGTCGACGACTGCCTCGGGCTGTAGGGCCGGAGCTCCGTCCCGCCCGGCCCCGTGGCGTTGTTGTCGATGCAGTGCTTGCAGTCGCAGGGCACCCAGAAGAGGTCGCTGCCGGTGTCAAGCGCCACCAGGAACGTCGCGTTCGGCGTGCCCACCGCCACCTCCGCGTAGTGCAGGCTGCAAGAAAAATTGGACCGACACACGTTCAAGCTTCCTTCTTAATTCGGAACACGACGTACGGATTGAACCAACAAGATTAATCAGCGGCACGCACGCGAGAGCTGGGCATGAAGGTCTTACAATCCATCTAAGCGGAATGTGGCGTTGCCGTCGGCGAAGGTGAGGAGGCCGTTGCCATCGGCGAGCCAGCGGCGGGCGAAGACGGCGCGGTCATGCCGGGACAGCGCGGAGTAGTACTCCGGCGAGCCTTCCCGTGCCTCGGGCCACCACGCGCCCGGGTGGCCCCGTGCCTCCGCCCAGCGGCGGACCACCGGGGAGAAGCGGTGGTGGAGGTTGAACCCAACGACGGACGCCTCGCCGGCCGCGAGCAACGCGGCGACGGTGGCAGCTAGGAGGAGGCCGCGGAAGTGGTTGGAGTGAGCCATGAGGAGGAGAGACGTGCAAGATGGTTGGTGCACGCATCATCCATCTTAAGAGCGGGAGAAGAGGACGCATGGTGGCGATCGAGCAGGTCAAAGTCTTGTGTGGCTTTGGTCAGCGGTGGGAAGAGAGGGCGGACTTGGTCGGCGACGGGAGGAGGAGGAGGAAGGGAAGTGGCAGGCGGACGGCGGACCACGAAATGTTTCATGTGAAATGTCTACGTTCTAAACATTTTTAGTGCAACATGACTGAAATGACCTCAAATTTCAAAATGAATTTGATTTGAACTTCATTTGCATTTTCTTTTGAATTTGAAATTTAAATTTAGTTTTGAATTTTCGATTACCTCTTTTGGGCCGATTTCTTCGCTTCTTGGGCCGTCCGGCCCACCTGGCCGATCGGACAGCTAGTCATCCTGAGTAGCTGTCGAGGCGTACGATCCTGCCCCTAAAAAGACGGTCCGTCACAATGACGTCCAACAGAAAGAAAGAACAAAACCCAAGAAAATATATGCATGGCCTTGTGGGTTGTGGCACCGCGGATTGTTGTCCAGTTTAATTAATTAATTAGCACTTGTCGAGCGTCCAACAAACCTGCTGATCGATAATCTGCAATTGTTTTCTACGATGACTTGGTTTTTCTTTTTCTTCTTTGTTTTGTTTAATGGAATAGCAGGAGCTCCGCGTTGCATTAAATAAGAAGAGAGTAGAACGAGTACAATCAAACCGCCCAGAGGGAGCGAGCGAGCGAATAACGACGACCAAATTCTATGAGTAACATGGCCATCCAAATTCTATGAATCTGCATAGTATAGTTGACCTATACGACAGACTAATCTAAGTAGAAGCATAGTTTAAAGAAATATTTTTCCTGGAATCAAGGTACCAACCTTCAATTTAGTCAAGTTGTTAGTTTCACCCAAATAAAAACGACGACGATGACGACGACGACAGCGAGACAAATGCCGGGTCTGAAACGCCATTCGTGGACTGGAAAAAAGAACGCGTCGAGTTGGAGGATCAAAGTCAGAGAAAGAAGAAGGGAAAAAGGCAAGGTGTGAAGTGGCGTTTCAGATGGACGAAGCGAAGGGAAACGTATGCATGCATGTTTCCATGGGGCCGGCTAGCTAGAGAGATCGATGGATCGACAGGTACGATCGAACGCGCCAAGCGCAAAGAAAGTTTTGGCCGCTCACGACCGCGACCACCACACACACATGTATCACCGCGTTAACACGTGTATGTACCAGCTGATCAAAAATAATGTGACGTCTAATTTCATTCACAAACTAATCTGTATGAGCAGTGACAAACACGCATGGAAAAAAAAAGGTTTTGATAAATTTCATCCGAATATTTTCTTTAGTAACCATTATCTAAATTCCTGACCATTGGATTTGCTTTCAGATCAATGCACGGCCCCCTGAATTCGAGGTGGGTTGATCCTACGGATGTGTTTTTGATCGTACGGTCCAAAGTTTGGATATTTTTTGGGACAAAAACATCCGGATGATGTCTATACACTCCAAAAAAAAACGACCGGATTTTTTTTTGGAAAAAAAAGGGTTTTGATAAGTTTCATCCGGATGTTTTCTTTAGTAACCATCATCTAAACTCCTGGCTCCCAAAAAAAAATCTGATGCTGCCGTACCAGCAGTACAATCGTCGGAGGAGAATCCGTCACAAAGGAAGGTGGCAAAGAGCCATCGATCGCCGGAGGTGACGGTGAGTAGTGTGAGGAATGCAAGGTACGTAGGCAACAAAAGGCATTGCGTCCAAAGCTATGGGAGAGGTAGACCGCCACTGGTGCTGTCTTAAAATCGATCTTTTGAGACAGAGATGTGGAAATTACACACACATGTATCACCGCGTTAAAAGCATGTATCACCGCGTTAAAAGCATGATAAAACATGTAGATATGGAAACATGCAAGCATCACAGTAGCATTAGCGTTACTAGCCTATCTCGTCAACTATCATACTTGTAATTAAAGATTTGCACTGGCTAACAGATACAAAAATTTTCTGATTTTAGGCCAATTCGTCTACAACTTTGGTAAGGAAAAAAAAATGAAACTACTATGTTGTTCATTACATGTAGAAAGCTAGTTCGTTTAACTTTTATCAAGCACTACATGTTCTACCTGTTAAGGAATAGATTGCTAAAGGGAAAAAAAATTTGGTCTCAGTACGACGTCTTGCTTCAGATAACAATGCCTTCCTTGAATTTCATCCTGATTTTTTTTGTATCAAGGATCAGGAAACGAAGAAAATTCTACTCCAAGGTAGATGCAAAGATGGACTTTATCCTATTCCTCTGAAGGCTTCCGCACATCAAACTTTCATGATTACCAGACCCTCATCTTTTAGATGGCACAATCGTCTTGGTCATCCATCTTTTGCTATTGTTCACAAAATTCTTAGAGAAAATAATATCCCGTTTGTTAGTGAGTCGAATAAAGACACTGTTTGTGATGCCTGTCAACAGGCGAAGAGTCATCAATTACCTTATCCTAGGTCCACTAGTAAGTCTTCTGCTCCTTTGGAGCTTGTTTTTTCAGATGTTTGGGGCCGAGCGCCCACGTCCATAGGGAAATATGAGTACTATGTAAGCTTCATCGATGATTTTAGTAAATTTACTTGGATCTACCTCTTAAAGAAAAAGTCTGATGTGTTTCAAGTATTCATAAACTTTCAGCAACTCGTAGAAAGGCAATTCAATCGAAAAATTCTCACCATGCAGACAGATTGGGGTGGTGAATATCAACGATTGAATTCCTTTTTCCAGAAAATTGGCATTGCTCATCATGTCTCCTGCCCCCATGCCCATCAACAAAATGGTTCTGCTGAACGCAAACATCGTCATATTGTTGAGGTTGGGTTGGCTCTTCTCGCTCAGGCATCCATGCCACTTAAATTTTGGGATGAAGCTTTTCTCACAGCCACTTATCTTATCAATCGTACTCCTAGCCGTGTGCTTGAATTTTCCACTCCCTTGGAACTTTTGTCTCATGAAAAACCGAACTACAACTTCCTTCGAGTGTTTGGTTGTGCTTGTTGGCCTAACCTTAGACCATACAATAATCATAAACTCCAGTTCAGATCCAAACAATGTGCCTTCCTAGGATATAGTAATCAACACAAGGGATATAAGTGTCTTGACATCTCAACTGGACGTGTCTACATATCTAGAGATGTTGTCTTTGATGAGTCCATTTTTCCGTTTGCCAATCTTCATCCAAAAGCTGGTGCTCAACTCCGTGCTGAAATTCTTCTTCTACCTCACTCGTTGCTAAATTTTGGGGGTATGCAAAATAGTATTCTTCCTGTGACTCATGCTCCTGATACTATTGTTGAAGTTTCTCCTATACAGGATATAGGAGAAGGCTTGATTCAAAGCAGTGCAAGATCTCATGGCTCTTGGCAAGATCTGTCATCGCCAGCACAGCCAGGCTCGCCTACTCCTATGGCTCCTAGTGCGCCTGGGCAGATTGACTCCACCACACAGCAGCATAACAACGTTTTGATTTCGTCTGAATCTCTGCAACAAGGAGGTGGATTCTCTACAATTCCTGATGGACAAGGTACTTTGACCGAACCTGGTTCTCCTGTGGATAGTGAGGTCTCTGCACCTACAATTGCTCCTGAAACTGATCGACCGCGTACAAGGTTACAAAATAACATCAGAAAGCCTCTCATTCGATCTGACGGTACTGTTAGGTGGGGTTTACTGAGTTCCACAGAAGAACCTACATGCCTAGAAGATGCTCTTTGTGATGATAATTGGAAAAAGGCTATGGATGAAGAATATGGAGCCCTTATGAAAAATAACACCTGGCGTTTGGTTCCCTATGAGAAAGGGAAAAATATAATTGACTGCAAGTGGGTCTATAAAATTAAGGAAAAGTCTGATGGAACTATTGATAGATACAAGGCTAGATTAGTAGCAAAAGGATTTAAGCAAAGATATGGCATTGATTATGAGGATACTTTTAGTCCTGTCGCCAAACCTGTCACCATTCGTCTTATTTTGTCTCTTGCAGTTACAAGGGGATGGAGCATGCGTCAGTTAGATGTTCAGAACGCGTTTCTTCATGGTGTTCTGGAGGAGGAAGTCTATATGAAACAACCACCTGGTTATAAAGATAAGTCTGCTCCCGACCATATATGTAAGCTTGAGAAAGCATTATATGGACTAAAACAGGCACCCAGAGCCTGGTATTCTCGTCTTCATAATAAATTGTACCAGCTTGGTTTTACCGCATCTAAAGCAGACACCTCACTATTCTTCTTCAGGAAAGGAGATATTGTTATATATTTTTTGGTGTATGTTGATGATATTATCGTTGTTAGCTCTCGCCATCGCTATTCTCGCTTTGCTTAAAGATCTTCGACCGAGTTTGCTCTCAAGGATCTCGGGATGCCTAAATTATTTCTGGGCATAGAAGTTACATCTACACGAGAGGGATTAATTTTATCACAAGGAAAGTATGCACCGAACCAATTACACG
This sequence comes from Rhipidocladum racemiflorum, assembly GCA_036346355.1. Classification (NCBI taxonomy): domain Eukaryota; kingdom Viridiplantae; phylum Streptophyta; class Magnoliopsida; order Poales; family Poaceae; genus Rhipidocladum; species Rhipidocladum racemiflorum. The sequence continues at coordinate 87,755,952 of CM070579.1, read as the reverse complement.
CCACGGATTGAAAAATTGCAAACCTGTAGGTACACCCTCTCGCTTTAAAATCGCCCTTATCTCGTTGGAGATCTATTAGGAGGCAAGATAGTACAAAATACAGAGTATTGTTGGAGGTCTACAATACTTAACTTTGACTCGTCCGGATATTGCATTTGGCAAGAAATAAAGTATGCCAAGATTACATGCTCCAACTACAGCTCATTGGACTCAGAAAAAGGATTTTGAGATACATTAGTGGATCTCTCTCGAATGTCGGACTAAAAATTGTCAAACTGAGTCTAATATGATTAGTGCTTTTTTCGATCGAAGGTGCTTGTTCTCGATGATAGAAGGTCTGTGAGGCTTTGCGCTTTCTTGGGCTCTAATCTAGTGTCGTGGAGTGCAAGGAAACAAGTAACTGCTCAAGATCTAGCATGATAAGAGTATAAAGCATTAGCCAATGCAATCAGAAGTTATTTGGATTCAAACTATACTCAGCCAACTTGGAGTATCTCACCTAAAGCAATGGACTCTATGGTGTGACAATATTGGAGCTACATATCTATCTTCTAACCCCATATTTCATGCCAGGACAAAGCACATTGAAGTGGATTATCACTTTGTTAGAGAAAGAGTAGCTCAGAAGTTACTAGACATTCGATTTATTTCTTCTGGTGATCAAATTGCAGATGGTTTTACCAAGGCACAGTCAACAAGCAAATTGCAAGAATTCAAAAACAATCTTAACTTGTGTAAGTTATGATTGAGGGGGAGTGTTAAGGAATAGATTGCGTGATTGTGATTACCCGGCTATAGATAGAATCTATCTGTGTTTTGGAAAGACTTTGTATAGATGGAATCCTTGTATAGATGGAATCCTTGTACGTGCCTTGCCGGGGGCTGTTCCCGGCTATATAAACATGCAATCGCGGCCTCTGTTAAACAGGGGTAGAAAACGCTTCCTTAATTTCTTTACTACCCAATCCATCCAAAGCCATCAGCCACGCCGGCGAGATTTGATGGACGACTCAGCTTGAGGAGACACCGTACACTTTCTGATAAATAAAAAGCAATGAATTTGAGATGGAAATCTGGTTTGGCATGGCTGGTAATACTTAGTAATAAGGCCCATAACTCGTACCTGATGGGCTGATGCAACAACAAATGGGCCAAGCAGAGTGGGAAGATTCGGCCCAATAGAGCCCAATGAATTTGGGCGTATCCACTGTCTCAGCACTTCAAGAGGCTAACGAGGCTGCTGCTCGCCTCGTATCGCTCCGTGCCAAAAAAAATAAATAAAATAAAAATAACAGACATGTGCAGGACTTTCAACATGTAACTTTTGACCATCATTTTCTAAATAAATAGGTTTCCATAACAAATCACTAATCTAAATAGTATCTGACATATTAGTGGTCACAGATAAAGAAGCTTGACCAACGTTTTTCTTTTCTTCTAAAACGTCGCAGCTCGCAGGTGAGCTCGGGCAGCCGCCCGTGCTGCCCGGGAGCTGCCTCCGCCGTTGTTCGTATCCGTTTTTCTCCATGTACAAAACCACCACCACCAGCCGTCATCTCTACGAAATGAGACCATCTGTAGTCACTGCCTCTGTAGTTGGATCACTAACACGGTGGGACTCACACGTCGTAGGGTCCACGTACAGTGACCCAGATATGTGCTACTGTGCTTGGCTAATGGCCATCTATTCTATGCTCTCTCTCTCTACGTCGGTGACAACAATAACTCAGCAAGAAAGAAGTAGCAGCCTCGATCACTAGTGAATTGCCTCGCCGCAACCCATTTTTTAAAGCGTGTTTGTCCTGAAGCGCCGACTGATGGAGATGCATGCAACCCTGCCTTTCTCCCTGTCCTCACTCTACTTGGCATCCATCCTCAGATCTTCTTTTGTCCAACTTAGTTGCCTGCCTCAAGTAGTAATCTACCTGTCTGACTTGGAACGTCGTACAGAGACACAAACAGAGAGAGAGAGAGAGAGAGAGAGAGAGAGAGAGAGAGAGAGAGAGAGAGAGAGAGAGAGATTTTCTTTTCCATTCAAATTCTGTAAGTGCAGTAGCTGCTGTCAATCACTGTTCATAAATGTTTTGACAAGAATCTGTTCATACGTGCGGTCAATCCGTACACGCCTACAAATATGAACACAAAAAATCATACACACATATATACATACACACTTCTCAAAGACACCATGGTGCCTGCACACCATGATCCAAAACGGGTATTTTTCCTATTTATTTGCATTCGAAAATATTTAGGATGTTGAGTTTAACCAGTTTACTAACTAGTTCAAACAAGTTTGAACTGAAATTCGAACTAGAGTTTCTTTTTTATGATAGTTTAATTGTAGGTATGTGCTGATTATATATACAAAATCAGCAAAGCATGCGATCTAAATTCGTTTAAACCTTTGAATTCGAGTATATTTTTTCGAAGGTATGTGTTTCATTTGAATTGTTATAGATGTGTATATACCCTAAAATTAAAAATTTCAAAGATATACCTAAATTTGACTTGAATTTGTGCATTTAAAATCATGTGTTTTTAAGCAGTTGCTCTCTGCATAATTTCAGATTGAAAACAGCTGTCTTGGTTTACCTATAAGCTAGTAGTTTCCCAAATCTTATTTCCCCTTTTCCTCTGTCTCCTGCTTACGTGTCGGGCCAGTGGCTAGTTGTAAGCAGCAGCTTCTTTTCCACCCTCCATTCTTTTGTCAAAAACAAATGGGAGTATCGGTATTACTACTCCACTGGTTTGGAATAATGAAAAAGCCAACACGCCACTACTAAGGGGAAAAAAAAAGATTTACCCCTTCTTTTTTATGTCATATATAGCTAGCTAGTGCGATTTTTCTATGTACCAAGCGCTATGCGATCCTAATATACAACCTTACTATCTGCCACCGAAAAAGAATAATATATCCTGTTTGAAGATAAGCCCATTTTTGTCACAAAAAACGGTGGGTGGTGCATGCCAAAATCAGTTCCAAACTGTTTTAATTTGGATATGCATATATCTCATGCTGTCATACATGAATTATTGGCTGTCGCTTCTTGAACAATGCATGCGATTTCTGAGCCTGAGATTGCCACCACACCAAGGTCAGATTGACAGCAACTTGTCTGAATTTCCCTCTTTTTGATGCACCGATTTGATGTTAAAGACTTGAGAGGGCTTACACTGCAAGTCAGAAGTACTGGCTTAATTGATGTTTCAAGCTAGCAGAAATAGATTCATTTCAGTGCAGACCCAAGGTTAATTTTCCTATTCTCGATCTCCAGCAAGACTGGTCGTTCCATAGATCTCCTTGGACATTTTGCCAGAAAGAAAACTTGGGCCAAACCAAAAGAAATTAAGGGGGGTCCTCTGGTCATGTGGTGAGAAGAGAAGAGATGGTACATGCATGGTTACTCCCCTTAATATTTATCTAATACCTTCGTGCACGACGCTTGCATAGATTGGTCACAACATTCTTGCTAGTTAGCACCGGAAAACTACATTTAGAATTCCACAAGGCACCAAGCCCTGACTTTTTTTTTTATAAAACTAACAGCGAATGGATGAATAAACAAGAGGCTAGGCTCGGATGAAACCTAAGGGGTGTGAAAAGAATATATATATATTTCCCTTGACCTGTATAAGTAATTAAGCAATCAGGCAAGTAATGAACAAGGCCAGTGAGTCAACAATGAGTCATTGTTGGATGGTAACACGCCGTAAAGATAAAGCAGCACTGCAAGCATGCGTAGAAAGCACTAGATAACTGAGCTAGCTAGCTCCATCCTTTTTCTTCAGTTTTTTTTTGTTTTGTTTTTGCAGCGTATATCCATGCACAGCGCTGGCACCGGCCTCTCAAATCAATTGGTCATGAGTGTTGCTGTTGTTCTGGCCTGACCGAGACAGAGTGAGCCATCTTATGGAGCAGTATCTGTGTGAGCGTGAAGTATGAACGCTTGAACTAGCCATGTCACACGTTCAGACTTTGAGGTGCTGGGTTGGTGTGACATGCATATCGGGCGTTTGCTGGTGCAGGCTCCAATTCCTCCTCCTCCTCGACCTCGATGCATGTCGTCCATCATTCACCTGCAGAAGAATTGGGAGTCTGGCTAGTTAATTAGAGAGGCTTGTTCTGACAAGAAATGGATGGAAGCAGGCAGACAGTGCTCTCTTGTGGACCAGGCTGTGCTTGCTGCTTTCCTGGTGAAAACATCCAGATTTCAGGTTGTTAAGTAGTAGTAGAGTTTAATGGATGTACTGAATATACGGCTCAAATAACATCTTTTAAAGGAGGTAGCTATCTGGGTACCGTGAGTTTAAGCTGATCGAGTGGTGCAACTAAGTTAGTTGAGACTTGAGAGCAGAGCGGAGGAAGAGATCGATCTAGTTAAGCTTGTACCTTGTCATGTTGGTGAAGCCGATGGCCATGGACAGACAGGGTGGGTAGGTGAAGAAGGTGCCCGAGTCATCATCAATGTGTGAACCAACATCGCAGTTCGCAGCAGAAGATCCGGGGTTCACTAAGGCTACTCATTAAATAGATGCCACATAGGATTTTTTGTTGATGTGGCAAAGCATTAAATAGGAGGGAGAAGAAAGCTGTATCTTAAGCAAGACACTGCTTTGGCACGATATCTTAGGCTGTGGCATAGAATCTAAAGCATTGGACCCACTTTCATAGACACAACATCACATCAATTAATTATTTTAACCATATAAGTATGATACTATGCATTGTAGAGAGTGTTTCTTCAATGCAGTATCATACTTTGCATCCTACGTGATATTCTTGGATATTGGAGTATGATACTTTGCACTGGGAATAGCCTAATCAATCTCTCTCTCTCTCTTGTTGGGAGGAAAGAAGTCTCAATAAACAAACGGGGATTTTTGGTCAGATATTTCCACTAGGTAGCAGCAGGGACTGATACGCAATTATAACGTTTATCAAGGTTGTCAAGTTCCCGCACTACCTTTTTTCTCCCTATTTATTACATCTCTGCCGTTTAAACGCACACGTCATCAAACGGCTGTTGCAACGGGCTAGTTTTATACTACTACTCGGCTCGGCTCGGCTCGAATAGCCGAATCTCTCCGGCTCTCTCTGTCCCCCGCCGCCGGTGAGCCGCCGCCGTCGAGGCCGCGCCCCGCCGCCGCTCGTCTCCGACGCCGCCGGGGGGTAGCGGGTTCCCTTATCCCCGTAGTCGCTCCAAGCAGCATCCGGAGCCGGGTCGGGCGGGTGGTACCCGATCCGTTTGCGGTTGCGCCACCCTACCCTCCTACGGTTTTCTCCCTTCTCTCCCTGTCGCGCTGCTATTTTTCTCCCTTCGTTTCGACAGAGATAGGGGGAGAGAGAGAGAGAGAGAGAGAGAGAGGGAGAGGGGAGAGCAGCGTGGCAACGCCCAAATCGCGCGATTCGATCGAGGCCCCTCCCCCAGTTCGCCAAATCCCCTATCCGAATCCGCCAATTGGGCGCCCCCGCAACGCAAAGGTGCGATTTTTCCCCCCTTAGCTTTTTGTTCCCTTGGAGTCGCGTCCCCCGATATTGGGGGCCTCCCCTTCTTGATCCGAATCTGCGAATTTATCCCTAGTTTTTTTTTTTTGGCGCTTGGGCGTTCGGATATCATTCGATTTCTGTACGCCAGTTTGGATTTCTTTGATCGGTGTGTGGAATGGTGTTGGGAGGTGTCTCGATTTGGTAGAGACGGTCGGTCTGTCACTTAGGAGAAGCGGCCGCCCCGATTGGATGGTGGAATCGAGGATTTGGGGAGAGAGTGCGCGAAATTTCGAATCATGGTGTATGGTTAGATTCGTTGGCTTCCTCTTTAATGGTAATTATTAATCTGCGATGCGAACGATAGGGGGGGGGGGGGGATGAGGTTTTGGATAATTGATTCTTATTGACATGTCAACATATCATTCCTTTTGTTTATCCAACAGAAGTACAAAAAAAATCTGCCTTCGCCACTGGTTCTCTAGATAAGCAAATCCTTAGCTTTGATCGGTTGCTGTAAGTAAGTTGTCATAATGTCCAAGCGCGTGATGGGAAATATTGGCTTTTTTAACATTTGATGTTTCCTGAGTAAGGAATCTGGTGACAAACAGCGACCAAATCGGGCCTTTTGCTGCATTATTTTTTCCTCTTGTGACATAAAAGATGCATGCATGTGAATATGTGATGTCCTTTTGCAATGAGATACAGCGATGATGTGGGTTATCAATTAGAAGCTTTCTTTTACTAGAACCTAAAGGTGCCAAAAGAGGCGATTTGATTTCCTGTCATTCCACTTGTATTATTGTAAGGAATGAGATTTCTCAGACCTTTTGGATTTTGATTTGTAGACATATCAACTGTGCTAACATTGATACATAATGTTAGATGCTTGAGAAAAAAGAAAGAAAGGTCAAAGATGTTATCCTTGAAATTGTGTTTGCAAAACGAGTGCAAGCGATGGATTTTTGAGTTTCGTTAACTAGCCATACTTGTGTTTCATATACTTATACATGTTTCTTTTCCAGGATAAAGGAAAGAGATATATCAGTGCACTGAGAAGTGAAACTGCATCTTTTTTAGAGCACAGATGAAGCGGGCTCGGAGGCGTATGTGAGTGGGATGACTGATGAGGGATGATAGTGACATTGATGAACTTGTTACGGGCATGCTGGAGACCGGCATCCAACCGGCATGCCCGGACAGGCTCAGATGTTACTGGTAGGCAGGATGGACTTCTATGGTACAAGGACACTGGGCAGCATGTAAATGGGGAATTTTCCATGGCTGTGGTCCAGGCCAATAACTTACTCGAGGACCAGTGTCAGATTGAGTCGGGTCCATTGAGCTTTCTTGACTCTGGCCCATATGGCACCTTCGTTGGGGTTTACGATGGACATGGTGGCCCAGAGACAGCTTGCTATATCAATGATCACCTCTTCCACAATCTGAAAAGTAAGTGCTAACCTAGGAGCATTATGCATTAGTATGACGTTCATTTCTTGGTGCTATATCCACACTGCTGTTTTTCACTCGCCTCTTGAAGAGAGTGATTCGTTGATCATTCTATTCTTCCATGTTGTATATTGCAGGGTTTGCATCGGAGCAGAACTCTTTTTCTGCTGATGTACTGAAGAAAGCATATGAAGCTACAGAAGATGGATTCTTCTCTGTTGTCACCAAGCAATGGCCTGTGAAGCCTCAAATAGCGGCTGTTGGCTCATGCTGTCTGGTTGGTGTAATCTGTGGTGGCGTGCTTTATGTTGCCAATGTTGGGGATTCCCGTGTTGTTTTAGGAAGACATGTTAAAGCCACTGGAGAAGTTTTGGCTGTCCAGCTGTCAGCAGAGCATAATGTAAGTATTGAGTCAGTGAGAAAAGAATTGCAGTCAATGCACCCAGAAGATAGGCAGATTGTTGTTCTCAAGCACAATGTATGGCGTGTTAAAGGCCTAATTCAGGTGCGCCCTCTATCACTGGGAAGACATTTGTAGCTTTGAGAAAATTTTATTCAATGGTCATCTCATATTACTTGCGTGCATCCATATTGGCAAATGATACCTTTAGTCTTATCACCTTGAAGTTTAGCCTGTTCTCTTCCTTATATTCTGAATGGTATTTACTGAATAACCTCAGCCACGTTTGTACAAATTAAATGACAAAACGAAGTGATTATAGGTGTTAGGGTCGCAGGGTGCAGAAACCCAATGAACATATTCTTATGCTTGTGGTCGATGAGGGATATCCCCTTGATGTGATGGATGGCCATGGCGTCACTGCTTTGTTTGTTAAGCAGTGAGGTGCTTGAAAATAATTGGTGGTTTTGCGTTGTTAGTGCCAACATCATCTACTTAACTGAGCTATTTTCATGGCATGGGGCAATACTTGATGAGCATTTGTTAGGGTTCAGTTATGTTCATTTTATCACTTGGTTTAGCCATTCATTAGTGAAAAGTGTTTTTGATGTTTAGCGTCCTGATTATTCACTCTCCAGGTCTTTGTGGCATGCCCTCATTGGGTTGCCATGATAAGTCATCCAGATGTGTGATGTTTAGTTTCTTTTGTATGAGTAACACATTTGATGAATGACAATACTTGCTGCTAAAATTACATTGTCATATTCTTTCAAGGTCCAAGTGAAGGTTTTTGAGTTTTATTTATTTGTTGTATGTTGCAGGTTTGCAGATCAATCGGTGATGCCTATCTCAAAAAGGCTGAGTTCAACCGGGAACCTCTGTATGCAAAATTCCGCCTCCGTGAACCTTTTCGAAAGCCCATACTAAGTTCAGAACCATCGATTAGTGTGCAACCGCTACAACCACATGATCAGTTTCTCATATTTGCATCTGATGGACTTTGGGAGCACTTCACGAACCAAGAGGCTGTTGACATTGTTCACACTAGTCCTCGCAGTGTAAGCTTCTTACTCCTGTGTAAATAAATTAACCTGACAAACATACTGATACAGTGCTTGGCATATTCTACTGCAATCTTGCGTGACATTACGAGTTGGGTGTGCTATTTCAGATTACATTTCTGGTCACATCACAAACTTAAGAACTAACTTACTATTTTCTGCTTTTGATCATCCCCCAGCCTATGGAGCATGAGCTACATGCTCAAAATATACTCTTATGAAATAATAAGGCTTCTCCAAATGCAAAATTGGCCTCTCAAAACAACAATTTGCATACCACATTGATGTTGTAAAATAATAATATGGATGGTTCTTCTCCTCGAAACTACAAATTGCACATTGCCATGGCATTTATTTAGAAACATAAAATATAGCATCGCACTATCAGCAAAATATTGATGTAGAATTGTCACAGGGAAGTAGTAGAACCCTCGATACAAAAATTTGTGGTTGTCATGGACTGGGATGAAATCAGTTATTGCTACCACAGAAGCTTAGCATCTCATTTTTTTTTCCCTCAACGAAAGGCAACTAGCGTGAATATGAAATGGGCGTGTGTTTGGTGGCTGCTGTAGGTCGAAACTCTGATGATCTCACTCTCTTTGATCTTTCCAGGGAAGTGCCAGGCGGCTCATAAAGGCAGCATTGCAAGAAGCAGCCAAGAAAAGAGAGATGAGGTACTCTGATCTCAAGAAGATCGATCGCGGCGTTCGTCGCCATTTCCACGATGACATAACCGTCATAGTAGCCTTCCTTGACTCGAGCCTTGTAAGTAGGGCGAGCACCTACAGGGGTCCTGCTGTTTCTCTAAGAGGAGGCGGTGCGAGCCTGCGCAGCAATACGCTTTCACCTTATGCGTCGCAGACGTAGCCCCAAGCAAGCGGCTGATGGAGGAGACGACGACACACCTGACTGAAGAAGGCTTTTCTTCCCTTGTGGTAAACGTCAGTCATATTGGCCAAGATCACCCCCTCAATGATGTAAAAAAAAAAAAAAAAGGAGAGGCACAGAAGCTCCTCTCCGGCTTTTTAATCCCATCGTCATAGTAATGTATGTTTCAAAATTGACTTAAAAAGGATAGCTAGCTGCCCTGCTCTGTTGTGCTGTTGATGCTCCATGGAAAGCGAAAAATCTTTCCAGCTGAAAAGCAAATGTCCTGTTCCACCGCCGGAATTTTAACACCAGTGCATATGAAATAATAAGCCAAAAGGAGTAACTTATTAACTGATGCTGTAGTCTGTCTGTCTGTCTCTCTCTTTATGTATGTATATACTGTTTTGACCTGTACACGCGCTGCCATTTATTGACCCACTATACGTGAAGCTGTTGATCTCCCCTTGAAGTTCGCACTTTGAACTAGCATGTCTCCCAACTCTCAACAAGATGCTGTAATAAATTGGATTGAACTAGCTGGAGTACTAGATCATACTAGTGTCTTACAGACGACCGATGCTACAGCCATTGAAGAGCTAACTAGACCGTCCTCAGCTCAGGTCAGTGTCGTGCGCATCAAGAATAGGGTTTGGATTTGGAACCTGACGGATCGGTTCGACTGTTTGTCGGAGCCGGCGGCGCTCCATCAGATGTCAGTCTAATCGAGGCACCACATGTAGTACCATCTGTTGTCAGAAGACGGGCGGGTGAAAGGAGTGACGTGATGCCCATGGCCGCGGATGAGACGATAGGATAGGGTTGCCGGCGAGTCAGGGTGCTGTAGCCGCCGACGCCGAGCCACGTCTGCTTCCCACGTGTGAGGCGCGGGTTCGCACGCGTTTTTTTTTCTCGCTGTCGGCGCGCGGTGTGCGTGGCCATGCGAGCTAACGGGATCAGCTCGCAGTGCAGCTCATCCGCGACGTGACATGAACAGAGCACCTTGAAATGGGTGGGTCGGGGCAGTCAAGCTTCAATCAATGAAAACTCGGAGCGATCCTTAATCGGAAATCTCCGTGAGATTTTAGAAATTTTGATCGAAATTTAAACAGTAAAATTTAAATCTGATTTTTTAGACCGGGATTTCTGAGCCGAGATCTCGATAAATGAAAAATGGTTTAAAACATTTTGAAAATTTTTGTCCATCAGGCTGCTTATTTTTGGGCATCATCCGAACCATATTTATTAGCCTCGCTCGCGCCAAGCTTGGTGATTCCGATATTATGAAATGAAATTGGAGAACATGACCTACTGTATATAACTATACTAGTTATATGCCCGTGCGTTGCTACGAAAAACAAAATTAATAACGAAAAATAAAGATTAAAAAATAAAAAATACTATTTCATAAGATCAAACATCTATCTTTAACGCTTCGTTTCTTGCAAAAGCTGGTTAATTAAAGCAACACTTTGTTTCTTGCGTAGGGCAATTAAGCAGGGCAATTAAGTAGGGCAATTAAGCAGGGCAATTAATGCATCGCTTCGTTTCTTGCGTAGGGCAATTAAGCAGGGCAATTAAGTAGGGCAATTAAGCATGGCAATTAATGTGACGTGGGAAGAAACTCTCACTTTATATAGTAGAGATTTATATATATTTTAAAAAGAGAGAGTACAAGTACGAAACACACAAAAAAAAAACAGGACAAAAAAAGAAGAAGCTAGAGACGTCAATTTTTCAGGATGTGTTAAATGTTCCTTGAAAATTTTGCTCTAGCTACCTTTTCTGAGCCAAGCTAGGCCGTTCACATCATACTACTCTCCATTTTTCTCCCTATTAATTGATCGTCGAAAGAAATTATTGAGTTTTTATGCACGGATCAATTCACCCAAAATCTTAAACTTCAACACTCATGTTCACATCTAGATTCCATCATACTTAAAACGTGGGATGCAATTATTTTTTTGAATATCTCGCCAGCGGATCTTAAACTTAAGGGTGTCTTGACTATAGTACTATTATATATATTATATATATATTACATCATATCACCAGTCCGGAGATCAAAGCGCAAGCCGTTCCAGAGCTTTTGGTAGTATATAATACATCAGGAGAAAGGAAGGATCGATAGATCAAAAAAGAAGAAAGAGATATTAAGAACACGTACGTACCAACATAAAGCAGAAGCAAAAACAAAAACAAAAACAAAAACAAAATGCTCTACAAAATTAAGGGTTCTATAGATGTCAGCCTCCTAGCAAGAAGAGCAACACAGGCACGCGCGGTGGACACAACTCGCAGCACAGCGCACACAGCAAGCAGCAAGCAGCAAGCACAGCTCCCTCCTCCTCCTCCTCCTAGTACTAGCAAGTACTTCACGGTCGTCGTCGTCGTCGTCGATGATCTACAGCTTCCTCCTGCACAGCGGGCAGGATCCATGCTTGATCAGCCAGCCGTCGATGCACGGCACATGGAATACGTGCCAGCAGTCCGGCAAGCTCCTCACCTTCTCGCCGGTGTGGAAATCCTGAGACAGGAGGGCCAAGAGTTCAGAAGCCCGACCAGGTGTTAGGGGAGACGTAGTAGGATCTCAGAAATGCCGTGTGGTTTAATTCAGACCTGGAGGCAGACGGAGCATCCGGAGAGGTCACCAATGGCGTTCCGCTTGTACTCCTCGGTGATCCTGACCTCGGGCAGCTTGTCAATGGATGCCCTTGGCATGCCGTTGGTGCCCTCGATCTCGAAGAGGTCGGGGGACTCCCTGAACGGCGACGAGTCGACTGCGTTCATCTGTGTTCAAAGAGACATTACACTGTCAGCCAAAGGCACAGTTCGTAGTAGCTGGCTTAATTCAGGTATTTTTTTGCCTCGAACCACGCATGTACGTACGTACAGGCAGGTGATCAACTGACCTGGCTCCGGACCACCCTCTGCACCGCCGGGTCGACCTTCTCGCGGACAAGCCTGCCGGTGAGGAGGCTGTAGATCACATTGAGCTGCATTGCCCGGGCCAGATTTGCGTTAATTAGGCTCAATTAGGCCAGAAAGTTTCAGCAAAACTAAGGCTATGCATGAAGCAGCAGAAGAGATGTTCAGAAATATATGTCGTCTCAGCAGAATCTTGCGCAGTATCATCACGTCTCAGTCATGAGCTACAGATTTCTAGGTTTCAGAAGAGTGTTCGGACATGATGAGGATGGGGAGGTTAGGTCAGTAAGAACGCACATACTGCTTCGAAAATATCATCGATCTCAGCTTACTTCAGAAATTAGAACGATAGTTTTGACCCTGGGATGATCATGAACAGATGCATTTATATTGTAAGAGCATGCGGTTTAGGGTTCTAAAGATCCAGCAGCAACATCAGTAGTACGTCATTAGGCAACGAAAGAGACACAAGCTAGTAGCCCAAATAAAGTAAGCAACACAGATTGACACGGGCAAGGGAGTGCAAGCAATTACAAGCAAGCAAGCAAGTGTGCAGTTATGAGTTGCCGTCCTACTCCTAGCTACTTGCAAGCATCGATCAATCATCTCATGCTTACCACATACAAGATGCTCCAGATCCCGGACCGCCGGGAACGCCACAGACGGATCGACGAGTCGACGACCTCGATGGAGACGAGGGCACCGGTGATGGCGCCGATACCGGTGCCGCGGAAGAGGCCGCTCTCGGTGGCGAGGCCGATCAGCCCGCCGGTGACGGCCCCAAGAAACAGCCCAGCTGCACACGACACACACATGCCAATATTCAGATGTGGTACCACTACAACAACATCAGCTCGAAGTTTGGACCAAATTAAGTCTTTTTCTGAAACAATGTTTGAATAACTTCGAGCCAAATTAAGTCCTCTGAAAAAAAAGGTTTGAACCAAAGAACAATACTGCGGGATATAAACCAGATCAACCCAGAAAGGCATAAATACTACACTTGGAAACACTGCGCGAAGCTCAAATCATTGAACAAACAAAATTTGCTTTTTTGTTTAGGAAACTCCCATTTTGTAAACTCAAGAATCTGCTACTTTTCGGCTAATCTGCTGATCCAGCCTTAAGCCCAGGGGTCTCTCTTGTCTTGTCCCTCCACACATGCTTACATTCATTTTCGAAGAAAAAAACAATTGAAGGAAAAACAAAGGAAGGAAGAGCAAGAACCCTCCTCTCCCTCGACACAGATTTGCATCCATATGAGCAAGAACCCCCAGAAGAAAAAGGTGGGGAATGATTAAGGGAGATTCGATGATTTGCCACAAAATTGGTGTGTACTTGACGATTTGCCATGATGCCATGTGATATTTACACATGATTTTATGACAAATAATCAATTGTACCATCAAGATAATTTTTGTTAAAAGAAAAATCACAAGAACCAACTGAGAATCGAAGATGTTGAAACAAGTATACAGAAATTTCTCCTTTTCTACCTAGGCTAGCAGATGGAAAGCAAACCGAAATCAGGGGGAAAACACTAGGATATATGAAGAAAGGCTCTGAATCATGGATGACATCGAAGCTATCTATCCCCCAACCCAAGCATGATCAGGCTCATCAGAAACATGGTCCAAATCGGCGTACGGCCGGCTCAAAGAAACGAGGTCGTCAAAGAAGGATCAAACAAACAGGGAGCTGAACAACCAAAAGAAGAGGAAGTGGAAGAGGAAGAGGAAGGGAGGCGAGCTGGCAAGCGAGAAATCACCTATGGCAAAGATGAAGGTGATGACGCCGCGGAAGACCCTGCGCATCATCATCCTCCCGCCAGCGCCGCCGCCCCTCCCGCGGCCGCTGCTGCTCCTCGCCAGCGACGACAGGGAGACACTGCTCGAGCTCCGCTGGACAGAGGCCGCCGCAGCGGCAGAAGCAGCGGCAGAAGGCGTATGCAAGAACGCACCGGACGGATCCATGCCGGCCTGCCGCAGTACCGCTAGCCGTCGACCAGCTTCCTCTCCTCCTGCTTGATGGATCAAGGTGAATCGCGGCGAAACGAATCGAAGCGAAACGCAACGGAGCTCGGAGAGATGGATGAGGAGGAATTGATGATGCAGGTGAGGAGAGAGAGAGAGAGACGGAAGGGAAGCCTAGACTTTATGGCGCCAACCAACTCGTCACCGGTGACATTAAATCTGCCGTGCGGGAGCCGAGAGTGGTAGGTTTGGTTGGGCTGAAGTTAATCGTCCATCTCCTTGGCCTGCTGCTCCTGTCATCTACAGATCTACTACTACGTTACGTCTAGCAAGCTACCTCTTCCTTAACCTGTAAATAATGCATACTACTGCGTAACCTGCTTGCTCAATGCTCATGCAGTTCCAGATATTTTCTAAGTTAAGTACGTACTACGTACCTACTCCTTCCAGGTTCGTTCACCTATACGGTTATACGTACGATCGAGCGACTTCAAAAGCTGAAAATGTCTGTGCATGCTTACATGCATGTTAGGGGTGTCATTGGGGTTCTAACTCGCATCGCGTCATTCATCCTTCGATCCAAGCTAGCTTGACGTCTTCTAAGTCCACCCTCTATTTTCATCCTGATTTCACCACCGCTCGCTATGCTCTATATTGTGCCATGTCATTTTCGAAATGGGCTGGCTGCCAATATCAAATTAGTACACATATTCGAAATGGGCTGGCCGCCAATATCAATTTAGTACACCGAAAATGACATCGCACGATGTACATATTTCAACTGCATTAGTACAGTAATGATCGATTCCGATGTGGCCCTAATTGATCGATCGATCGATCTAGCTGTGACCAGGCTAAGCTAATACTAAGCCTAACTGGATTAGCCGTGCAGTTAATAACCACGGAAAACGATATACATACATGTCTACATGCATGCATGATGAAGGCCGCCATAGCATAGTTTAGCGCTTGCATAGATCAACCATGTGGTACCATCAACTTAATTAAGCTTTATGGGGTAGTCGATTATCGTATACCAGAAGTAATTAATTAGTTTAAGCGGGTTTCTCCCCCTTCTTTGTCCGCAGTAGGGATACGCGCGCTGGCCCGTCCGTCTGTCTGCCTCGCCATTGTTCCTAGTATATGTTTGCAGTGTCACTGATGATATGATGTGAAGCCAGAACTAAATATGTACAGGTGAGGTCTCAACATACAACAACGCAGCTATCGATCTGCCGATCGTCACCGGTCTATGCTCACGAAATTTGTACTTTTGCATAAATTCTAATACGTATAAGAGGCATTTTGCAAAAGCTGTGGGCCCAATATCTTTATACTAGAGAAATTTTACGGTGCATTATACTGTTAGTATATAATGTGTAGTAGAAATCACATCTAACCGTTGATTTGTTAAGGGTGTTTTTACTACTCTACTACCAGATGAAGTATAAGTAAACTCTAGTTAATCTGATCCATTAGATCGAAAAAAATGAACGGTTCATATTCAATTTAGTGTACTATAAAAGAGCACTTATACTATGTGGATGATCGGATTTCCCGTCGAACTCACGGAAAAAAATAAAATATAATAGCACGATCAAGTAGTGACTTTATTACCATTAAAAAGATTGTTAAAAGAATGAGATTGCAGTCAGATTTCGATTCCAACTTTCGGCACGCAATCCTCCCAATTTGTACCCACATAAGGAGTGGTAGTTAATACTAATGCAGGCGCCTCTAACCTTCACACACGAGTCTTCATCAAGCCTTGAATCGTCTTGCTGTTTGCTCTTTGATCAACCGTTATGTTCCTTGGCCAACCATCGTAAGTTGCTAGATACATTAATAACTGCTTTCACGTTAATTACGTGGAAAACTGACATGCCTTTCAACCAATTACTTGGTCGGGACTTATAAGACCATATAACTAGTCATCACTGCACATAATTAGTCGTTATTTGATCTTAATTGGTTATTATTAGCTTCGACAAGTTTACCACTAGAGGGATAATACCTCCTTTGCGTTGTGTTTATAAACATAATCGTTATGTTAAGTGGGCACCCAAATGTGGGGTCTACCTTTTAGAGAGACTGATCGTAAAAATATTGACCTCGTCAATAATCCTTGTCACTATGTGCTCTACTTGCCACTCAAGCTAGCTAAGCTCGATCTGTAGGTCTGGATCCGATATCGGAGAAAATCGCTATAGGGTGTGTGTGTATATATAAACTTCTATTTTTTTTTTTTGGAAAGAAGTATAAACTTCTATTTTAAACAAGGAAAAAAGTCTACTTTTCAGCCTTGAACTCTAACCTTAGTTCATTTTTCAAACCTAAATATTAAGACTATCTAAAACACAACCCTAAACCATCAAAATAGTCTAAAATACAACCCTCGACGAAACCATGATGGTTTTGGTTGACGTGGTGCTACATGTCTACCACATCATCCACTACATCATCTTCTTTAACATCTTCTCCCCTCTATCTCTCTCCATTCCTCCTTCCAATTCGACATGAACTAATGGACTCGTCTCGATCATGGATTTGGGGTGGTGGAACCATATATGGGTTTTGGGGGCACTGGTGGCTATGGATGGCAATGACTCCACCGAATAGATGGAAGGAGAAAGGGGAATGGAGGTAGTGGCAGAAGAGCCCCATCGGCAAGGGGAAGATCCGAGCTGGTGCTGATAAGAATGATGACCTAGTGAAGTGGTTTGTGTTGGAACTACCAAGAAATTTTGTCGATGTTGCCAATGTAGCTTCCATCGTTTTTCTCAAACCAAGTCAGCAAACTAACCAGCTAAATCTTATCTCTTAGCTTCTTGAACTAACTAATCTAAGAACCAAACTACAACTCCTATTAACCCATACAAACTTATTACAAGACTATCTCTAATATTTCACCCACTTAATCTTCGATTTGCCCAACACATACTCGACATAGGACGATGAACGTATCTCCAAGGAGGTCCACCTTCTTCATGCTGGCCATACCACCAGTGACGCACCTCGTCAGTAATTATGACCTTTGCTTCAGCTCCAATTGTCTTTTCACTGGTAACATGACTTGATAGCGATGCAGACTCGCATTAGAGCTTACCCACGAGGTCACGAGAGAACTTAGATGCACCTACAAGAACTCTTGTGCACACACATCATCTAGAACGACGATGACAACTCCTTAACGTCCTAGACTCAACTCAAAAAAATTTATTTCTTACTTGCAGACACCTTAGCCTCCATGAACACATGTCTTGCTGTAGCTTGGAGCTTGCTTCTTTGCTGTTTTGCTTCTCCTCCTCCAAGTCCTTCAGCATCGCAGCCGCCTCACGGAGCCCCTGAGAGGTACCGCACGAAGGTGGCATTGTCGTGTGCACGCTGCTTCTCGATGTTGCACTCGTCTTTTCTTGATTGGATCTCTCGCTCAACACCGCATCGTTCAACGACGATAGCCTACCCCAAGGCGCGGCAATGGTGGCCTCCTCGGGGCAAGCATGACATCAAGATTAGAACCTCGCTTTGATACCATTTGTTAGATTAAATAGTGCCTAGATTTCGCACGCGCGCACACACACACCTGCTTTGATACCATTGGTTAGATCTAGAGGTTTAAAAAGAATTTTATTTTTAAGAAATTCCAAAAATTTGAAAAAGCCAAAATAAATAGCAAATAAATTAGAAAAAAAAACTCTAGAAAATTCTCAAAAGCACTTTTATGCATTTAGAACCCAAATAAATTATTTTGAACGCATTTAAACTTATGATTTTGATTCAATTGATTTGCTTGCACTAAAAAGGAAATTTTAAATTCACCAAAACTTTAGAAAATAAAGAAAAACTAAAAGGGCTCAAATTTGGAATGTTACAACCTTTTTACTTTTTACTTTTACTAATTGAATACAATTGATTTTTTTAAGACCATAATTCAAGAAATGGGAAAAAGATGATGTTTTGAATAAAATTTTTTGATTGTAATTAAAAATTTTATTTGATTCTATTTTTAAATTTTTTACTTTTCCTAATTTTGAAAAGTTTGAGATATTACACGCACCACCGACCTACTGCAAACCACCGGCTTGCTGCCATTGGCCACCTCCTCTAGGCCACCAGCAACACACCTCGATGACGATGGAGACAATGACCTTGCCGTCCTTGCCATCACAACGCTCGCTCCGATACCATTTGTTGGAACTACGAGGAAATTTTGCCGACGTTGCCATTGTAGTTTGTGTCGTTTTTATGTTTATTCCTTTGTTTATATAGTCAAGCTAGATTACAAACAAACTCAAGAAACTAACAAACTAAATCTTATCTCTTAACTTTCTGAACTAACTAATCTAAGAACCAAACTACAACACTTATTGACCATACAAACTGATTACAATATTATCTTTAACAGTTTGCCGAACATGTCAATGGTGACATCGAGGAAGGTGGTGAAGAGGCTGGCGCCATTCGCCGTCGTCACTAGTAGCTAACTACCACAGCGCCGCCGCCGCCTTCTCCTCCAGATCCAAGCGCTCATTGCGGGGTTGCTCCTCCACTTGCTCTAATTGTCAAATCCAAGGAGAGCCCTTCCAAAATCCATTGTCCCCACTGTTCCCCTCTCCAAATTGAAGACACCACTTTCCTCCATAGTAGTTGAAGTTATATTTTAGAGACCGTATTAATGTCCGGAACGATATACATTCGTGATCATAGCGAGCATAAGTCATATCACTTCACACTAATTAATTAGCTCAAGCACTACTAGGTTGTGAGACTCAAGATCTATGGCTGCACTGCCCGATTAAAATATCACAATCGCATAACTATGGAGTATATACATATACATACACATATTATCGTGCATCTAAGTCGCGTCGCATACACACACACTACAGGAATCTATACTGTTTTCGTCAGTCCATATTATTTTCGTTGGCCCAAAAAAACTGACGTAAATAACAGATTAATTTCGTCGGTCCACTGTAACCGACGAAATTAATAGTATTTTCGTCGGTATATTTGTGTAAACCGACGAAAATCAATGAGTCATCGCGTCCGAGGGGGTTCGGTAACTTTTGTAGATCATTTTCGTCGGTCCAGTCCGACGAAAATAAAACACGTGACGAGGCGAGATATATTAGCCGACGGAAATAAGACACGTGTACTACAAGGATGGGCGGAGTGGAAACTAGTTGGATGGCAGGATGGGCGGAGTGGAAACAAACAATGATGCAACTTGCACGTAGCAAGACGTACAAGGAGGAGGAAGCGGCTTACTACAGGCTGGCTGGCTTAACAGATGAGCGAGTGCATTAACTAGGGGTACTAGCTACTGTTACTACCTCGTACACAAATTTCTGGTGGACCTTTCTAGGAAAAAGCAACTGTACACGTCTGTTAATTACAAAGTGTAATACTACTCCGTACTCCTACTACAGTACTAGTCTTTTTCTTGCTAGCAGCCGGTGCTAGCTCTCCGTCGGTAATTACCGTTGAAAAAATAAACTTTTTTACCTGGATGACCACTGCACATGTAGGGCTTGAAGATTCTACTGGTATCTGTTCTTAACTAGTTACATGCTCCTACGAAAAACAAAATTGATAACGAAAAATAAAGATAAAAAATAAAAAAAATTATTTCACAAGATCAAACATCTATCTTTAACGCTTCGTTTCTTGCGAAAGCTGGCTAATTAAAGCAACGCTTCGTTTCTTGCGTAGAGCAATTAAGTAGGGCAATTAAGTAGGGCAATTAAGCAGAGCAATTAAGGGGCAATTAATTAATGACGTGGGAAGAACGGACCACTGCCACCAAACGTTGCTTTAAAATAGTAGAGATTACAATGGTATGCAGCTTTTTTTATCGATGGTACTCCTCGTTTATTTTTATAAGGCGCTTTTATGAGGTCTTCAGAGTTGAACTATGACCGTTGATTTCTTTTATAGTACTTTGTTCGTAGCTACAAAATCATAATTATAGAAAAGTGGTTTCAAGATACGAACCTAACGGTATCATTTTTGTGTCATATAATCTATATATTGTTGGACCACTTGTTGATCAAAGTGTACAAACTTAGAATCGCAAAACGCATAAGTATCTTATAAAAATCAACACACAGAGAGAGATACTATAAGAAATACTACAACTTTTTCTGTCGGTCGGAACAAATGGCTGATAGCTCTAAAAACTTTCGTGATTACTCAATGTCCCATGATTTTTCTATTGTACCGGCAGTTCTACCAAAATATGCCAATCATCCTCTCGTATTTATCAATGGTGTAGAGACTCTCAACTATTGTATTTACCGATGATGGTTGCTAAAAACCACAGGCAATAATACATCATTGACCAACCAAATCCAACGGTAATTACCGACGGAGAGCTATCAACCAACAGAATTTACAACACCTCCGAAGAAAAAACTGAGTCTCGATACAGTAAATAGTAAAACTTTTAAAATTTTGACTATCGATATATTTTTAATATTTAAATTGAATACATGAAAATTATATATGTAGACTTGTACCTCGAGAAGAACTTTTATAATATTATAATTTTATTGAGTTTTATAAATATAATATAATAAAATTTAGTGATCAAAGTTATGTTTTAAAGACCATGTCGACTTTTAAAAGGTCAGTTTTTTTTCAGTCCGGAGAGAATAGTATAGCTCGAATTCCTAGCTACCATTTTCGGAAAACCTGTGAATGCCCTACCTTTAAAAAAAGAAGTCAATGCATGAGACCGTACGATTCTAGGAAGATC
This sequence comes from Rhipidocladum racemiflorum, assembly GCA_036346355.1. Classification (NCBI taxonomy): domain Eukaryota; kingdom Viridiplantae; phylum Streptophyta; class Magnoliopsida; order Poales; family Poaceae; genus Rhipidocladum; species Rhipidocladum racemiflorum. The sequence goes on along the minus strand of CM070579.1, from coordinate 87,735,020 downwards.
TAGCGTAGCTGGTGAAACTAAGCCAATTAGTTAAGTCCAAGCAACACAACCACTCCTACTGCTGCAGGTGTTAACTCTAGCCAGCTGGTCCTGCATGTGAAAGATCACCATCGTAGGCCCTGTTTGGAAGCAAAGTTTTTCAATACCATGGTATTACAAAGCCATGGCTTAGAAATTGTTTTGGCATAAATACCATGGTTTCATCTACCACCATTGAAACCATGGTTTTTCTTGGAACTACAAACTGTTTGGCTACAAAGTCTTTTGTATGGTATTTTCAAAGTATTGACACCTCTCACTCTCTACACCAACACCAAAAGCCCAAAACTCCACTTTGAGTGGAGTTTTCAATACTCCAAAAATACCATGGTATTGGCAATACCATGGTATTCAAAACAGAGTTTTTTGGGTTGCCTCCAAACACCATATTGCCAAAAATACCATAGTATTCTCCAAAACCATGGTTTTGCCTAGAAACTATGAAAATACTTTGTTGCCAAACAGGCCCGTAGTCTCCCTTATTCTTTTTGCGATAATTCAAGAATGGCCATCGCTAATTTGACCGTAGTTCATGTGAAAGATCACCATCGTAATCTCCCTTCTTCTTTTGAAACAGCATATACAAAAAAACAGATATATCATACACATTGTAATAGATGTATACACAAAATAACATAAGATTAGCCAGAATGAAATATCAATTTACACTTTGTAACGAAACAAAATTTAAATAATAAAAGCCTATATTAGTTTTCTAAACTAAGCCTACCAGCCTTTGGTGTTGGTTGGAGACGAATGACATGTAAGATGAGTATGGATGATTGTATCGTTGTTGTCTTTGTTATAAAACTCATCGTTTTTGTTGATGACTTCTTTCATGATGAAGTAGGCGAGCTATCTCTAAATGGCTTAGATTTCAACAGAAAGCAGTCCTCCCAAGGGGCGACGACAAGGGGGAGGGGGGCCTGGCACACCCCAACGTTGTTGTAATTCCATTGTCCCCCCTAATCAGCAGGGGTTAATAGAGGTGTAACTTCTGTATTGCAAAACAAATATACCTTCTTTTGTTATTCAAGTTATGTTAGAGCCAGATAACAGACCTTTAACTTTATTTTGTATCTCAACATATGTTGGTCGTTATGCACTTATGTTTGTTTGCTGCGATGGATCCTATATTGTGTGTGTGTGTGTGTTAAAAAACATCGATATGTTATATTTTTCTCTGATTGTTGTCAACATTGGCCCCCCAATATCCAAATCCTGGCATCACACCTAGTCCTCCCGTGGGCAACATGAGGCCCTATAAGTAGGGAAAATAAATTCAGAGTATATAGAAATTGAGTGGTGCAAATCAATGTGATGTTAGCATGACAAACCTCTACGTTATTGTCTATTAATATAGAACCTAAGAACAGATATATCATACACCTCGGGTGTAATGGTTCGCATTGTACATCTATTTCCGGACCATCTACAATTAATTAATGTAAACAATTATTAATATCCAATAATCTTAATATATGCTTGATAAAAATTAGCTAACAATTGCCACTAATAGAGCAAGATGTATATGCATGCACTAATGATAAAAAAATTAATGGTAATTAAAAAACTAATCTTAATTACTTAATTTTTATATATGCTCATACCTAACCAAAATTAAATTTATCCTCTGAAGGAGTTAGATAATAAATTAATCATCTCAAAATGCAAGGCAACTTTATGATCAGTCATCTACCATATTAACTAAAATTAAATATTTATTTATATATAATAATCTTAATTAAATAAATTTAATATATGCTTGATCATAATTCATCATCTAAAAAAGGTAGACAACTTAATTTAATGGAGCAAGGTAATAAATTCATCATCTACAAAATGCTAGGTAAAAAAACAAACTAAATCTAAACCTTGCATTTGAACTACATATAAATTAACCTTAATTAAACTAGATCTAAACATTAAATTGCAACTACATTACTACAAATGAAGTGAGAAGAACAAATTACTCACCTTGGAACAACTACAAGAAGAAGAAGGACAAGAATCTTTGCAAACGAAATCTGAAATCTAGAGATGAGTATGTATTCTCGAGGAGAAAGATGACCACATGACGTTGCTACAGGGGTATTTATAAGGGGCATTATTTGTGACGGTTTTTCAGCCACAGATAATACTATAAGTGACGGTTTTTAAGAAAAACCAACACATACATTGCTTTATCAGTGATGGTTTTTGGCTAAAACTGCCACAAATAATGCCCCCTTATCAGTGGCGATTTTAACCAAAAACCGCCACTGATAAAGCAATATCTGTGACGGTTTTTCTAAAAAAACCGCCACAAATGATGCCCCAAATATTTGTGACGGTTCTAAACAAAAATCGCCATAGGAAATTAAATATTTGCGGCGGTTTTTGTTTAGAACCGTCATAGATAGTGTTCTCGCTATTTTGAATTTTAAAACCGTCACTGATAATTCTATTTGTAACGGTTCTAAAAAATCACCACAAATAAGGTATCACCTATATGCTGTTTTGCAGCAGTGTGTACTCCAACTTGTTACTAACAGGAGGGCCCTGAAGTGCTTGACCAGGCATTGCTGATTTAGGGTGGCCAGTTAAGCAAAGCTAAGATTTCCTTGCACTTGTTCAAGAGCAAAAAGTTTTTTTTTTTTTTAAAAAAAAAACAAAATTCTTCTAAGCTTGTACAAATATCCAACACCTGTATCTCATGTGGCAGAAAGAAGACACAACATTTTATGAATAAATTAAATGCTTACCTTTTCTTTTTGTGGGAACAGTGAAAACTATGAGCTGACCTGACCAAGCCGGCCGGCCGTCAACCCGTGAACTGAAATTAATTAAGACCACGTAAGAGATTGGTGTTGGCGCGTGAATTAGTCACGTGTATACGAAAATCACATGCAATATGCTTCTCTGCGCCCCAAAAACAAAAAAAAAAATCACATGCAGTCAGTGGCCAGAGCCAGATTCGTGCAAAATCAAAACAAAAGGACACTCCAAAAATCAGAGAGGCAACTAATTCAGCTGCTCTACGTTAAAACAATTAAAGCTAATTATATATGTTGGTCAAATGAGGAGCCCAACTCCATTTGTGCAGGTTAATTACGTGTTACAGCATGAGTTTAGAGTATACGCTGACCGGTAACACAAGCTGCCTAAAAAGATTACTCGAATAATGATCAGCAGAAGAAGAGGTGGATCAGAAAGCGAATTAAGGAGTAGATGTGACGTCTCTGGGAGAGAAGGACGTCCATGTGCTCGACTCAAAAGGAATGCACGGCCCAATCGAAATCCAAAATTTCCAAGTAGAGCTGCTGCGCCAGCGAGTTATGGTGATGGGCCAGTGCTCGTAATGCTTGGGGCCCACCACATTGATTCCATCTCTTTTTTTTTTCTTTTCTTTTCAGGACTGTCTGATAGGAATAGGATCATAAGACTATCTTCAGTGGATTCTCTTTAGCCACCAAATCCTTTCACGAACAGATCCTAAGTGCTCCAACGGATTCCCTTCACGATTCCCTTCGGACGGGATTTGGAGAGAGAATCTCTCTGTAAAGGGATTCTCTCAAGGGGATGCTGTTGAAGATGGTAGGAAATAAAGGGAATGAATATGGGGAAGGAAATGGAATGGAATGAAGGGAAATTGCTGGAGATGGTCTAACGATTAAACCATGGTTACCACGTCACGAGTCGTCCATCACTAGTGCGGAGATTCAGACCAAACTACATGTTTTAATAACTGTACTGAAGGCTCGAGCAAAACCAGGCTCTGGGCACGGAGGATTGGCCAAGGAATTCTGGAAGATGCATTCTAGCTGTCCCCTAGCATAAAATTTCGGAGTTCCAAACAAACCATTTTATGTTTTGTTTTCCGGTGGGGTCTGGAGTAGCCTTATTTTAGGCTCAACGTGTGGTGTGGTTAATCCTTTCTTTAGCAATGCAAATGCTCTGGTGCCCAGAATAGAAAAATGCCATTTGCAGGCTGTTTCTCCAAGTAGCAAGTTTTTTTTTTTAATATAAAAGGAAAAGAAAGAGGGAAATTCTAAAAAGAAGGGGGGCAAAACGTGTACGTAATGCTGGCAGGCCCATTAACAGGCCCAACTACTCCGAACGTTATCCTCCTTCCCCTTCGCAGCCAAAGCTTGGCAGCTGAGCCGGCGATCGCCGCCGCCTTCCTACGCCGACGAAGTAAACATAGCCTCCAGGCTTCCCGTCTCTCCTCCGAATGCCGAGGCGGCGCCAGGTAACCGGAGGGGAGGCCATGGCGGGACGCGCTTGGAGGATGCCGCGCCACCCGGGGAAGCGGGTCGACACGTGGATCTCCGCGCTGCTGGGCGGCGGAGGCGTGAGCCGCGCGCGCGTGCAGGCCAGCATCCGCGCCGACCTCGTCACCGTCAATGGCCGCCCCCGTCTCCAAGGTGTCGCCATTCTCCCGCACCTCATTTGCTTCCTAGGATCTCTATTAGTGCAACAGCAAATAGTTTCTCAAGCATTTTAACAATTGTTTGTTACTCCTTTAATTTTGCTTAATATCCTAGCGCACCGTTGGGTAGGCCCGCGCATGCATAGCACCCGCTTACACTTTCTTCCTCACACGGGTTAACCCAGATGTGCTATATTTGAACCTAACATATTATATACTACTACGACTCACTGTAGATAAACAACGTGAGACTACGACTTAGACTAATCCCGCCATCTCTACACATGGGCCTCCTGAGCCTTCACGTTAACGGGCCAGGGTACTACATTCATCCCCTTAAGTGCAGACGCCCTTAGCAGCACACCGTATATACGAAAAATGTCGAAAACTACCCCTCGATACACATCCGTATGTCCAGTGCCGACGTACACACACGCATACGCCATATGCCCGTGCCCGTACAGCGAAGGTTGATGCTATGATACTATCTATAACACCCTAGTCCAAATTCCACTCAATGTCTTAGCCCACCGTGGGGAGGACCCGCGCATACATAGCAACCCGCTTACACTTTCATCGTCACTTCGTCTAAAAGGGTTTACTTGGAGGTGCTATGTTTAGACGCAACAGGCATTATATACTATTATAACTCACTTTAGACAACCAATATGAGACTAACCCCACTACCGCTCCACATGAGCCTTCACATTATTACATCTCCATCCAAGCTTATAGGGCATATTTTTTGGACGGTCTTGTGTATAAATATAGGACGTGTTTCATATTCTAATGCAAAAATTAGTGTAATATTCCCTTTATACCCCTGATGAATAACCATATTTACTTGATATTCTCTACATGCATGTATTGAATTTAGTGCTTAGAAGTAATAATTATGGGTAGTCTAGTCATTTTCAATATCTTCTTGTTCTATGTACACCTTCTAAATTTGGACGGGGGAGTAGTTGCTAGCTTAAAGTAGAACATTGCCTTTATGCTGAAGAGAGTAAAGGATTGCATAATTCACCGCACACATTGCACATATGGGATCATGAGGTAGTAGTAGTTGTGCATATGCTTACAACAACAACAAAAACCAAACCTTTTGTCCCAAACTAGTAGTGCATATGCTTATATGCTAATAATTGTTTGCTTGTTTATATTTGCCCCTGGCCATTTGCTGGTGTTCTTAAGCTGGTTTGCTTTTCGTGTGCGTAATAGGTTTCACATATGGTGAAGTGAGGGGACATGGTCTGCTGCACCATATCGGAGCTACAACCGCTGAGGGCAGAGGCAGAGGACATTCCATTCGACATTGTTTACGAGGATGAGCATCTTCTTGTTGCGAACAAATCGGCTCATATGGTATTTAACGCACCATCTTTTGCAGTTATTTGCAGTTATATTGGAGAGTAAGCTTAGGTTACTTGGTTCTTACTTCTTAGGAATAACGCAAAACAAGGTTTTGATGCATAGCATGAATGGTTTGTGTTTAATTCATATATTATTTGAACATTACGATAAAAATGCCAGGGTTTTGAAAGCTTGATGTTATCCTGCCCGTAGCTGGAACTTGAGCATGAGACTTTATGAGCTGCATGAGGCTGTCTAGTTAAATAGGAAACAGAATTAGTAAAAAGGTAAAGGAAATATACAAGGGGAAGTATGCAATTATCTTGCAAATTTGATGATGTTAATGTGTAGTCAAAGTAACTCTTGTTTCTACATATGTATAGTCAAATTGATTGTCTGATATTTAGCTTGGTTGAACTATCCTATTGGGCTATTGGCAATCTATTTTTTCCATACATGTTACCCTTCTCATTCTGTTTAGTTCTTAAACTTTTTTTTTTCAAGTTTTGAACTCATGGGGACTGTAGTTATTCTTGCGTAGTGATACTCTTGTGTTGTGACGTTTAGGTTGTTCACCCAGCACCGGGAAATGCAAATGGCACCTTAGTCAACGCTATACTTCACCATTGCAAGATTTCAACTTTTACCTGTTTAGCACGCAGTTCAATTGATGATGAATGCCTGGATTCTTCAGATGATGATATTGATGTATTTGATGTCGATCAATTCACTGCTGGTGAAGTAAGTTCAGGTGTCTGCAAAGCTCTTGGGCGTCCTGGTATTGTTCATAGGCTTGACAAGGGAACAGGTGGACTTCTTGTGGTAGGCTTGTAGCTAAGGTACTGACTAATTCTTCATAGCCCAAAACAAACACTTCAATAACTTTTGGTAACGCTTGCACATAATTGATGAAATTGCTAAGGGTTACCATATTGAATTTGAATTCTCTTATTCCTATGAAGGATTCAGACTTGCTTTGAACTCTCCCCTTGTTGACAGGATGAGCATTCTCATGCTCAATTAGCAGAACAATTGAAGCTGCATACAATACGTAGGATTTACATCAGTCTTCCTTGTGGTGTACCAAATCCAAATTCTGCCAGGATTGAAGTTCCTATAGCTCGTGATCCTAACAATTGGATCCATATGATTGCTGCTCCTGGATCAGGTCACAGATATGCACGCCATGCTGCTAGTAGGTGATTCATGATGCTTTTCACTTGTGCCTTTTCTTTTGTGGTTCCATATATGATGTTGCACCTCCGAGACTGTTTGGCTTAAATACTATCAATTCCAGGCAGGGTTCACAATATCGAAATTCGATTTTCGACCGGTCGAAAATCGGCAAAAAATCGGATGAAAATCGGTAGAAACCGAAGGAGTTCGAAGTCAAAAAATTTGAACTTAGCGGTCAAAAAATTTGCAGAAAATCTGAATAAATCCCAATTAAGTTCAAAGTCAAAAAATCCGAACTTAGCGGTCAAACAACGGTGAAAAAAATCGGAAACCGGCCGACTTTAGCAATTTTCACCGATTTCCGACCGGTTTTGCTCGATTTTTGATCGGTTTTGTTCGATTTTCAGCACATACAAGGAAAATTGGGAAAAATTTGCAGAAAATTTGAATAAATCCCAATTAATCTATAAAACACCTCAGAGAAATTTCAACAATTTTTTTAATTCATTTAGTGCTTTTGGAAAATCAAAAATAGCAATTAATGAAAAGGAACAGACTATTAGATTTTTATAAAACTTTACAAGCTTGATCATGCTCTGAAATTTTAATGGTACCATAAACAGTGCCTAAGGATCATGTAGTAAAATTTATAGAAATATTAGACTTCATTTAGTGCCCCTATAAAATCAAAAACGGAACAGTATATACAAAGACAGTAGCACTATCAGATTTTTAAAAAATATACAGGTATGATCATCATTTGAAAATTTTTCAAAAATTTACAACACTTTTTAAAAAAAAATCAAAATTTTCCGAATTTTTTTAATATGAATTTGAATTGGATCGGTTTACCAACTGGTTTCAAATCTCGAGCCGACTCGATACGGTCAAAAACTACAATTTTCGAGCAGTGAAGCTTCTTTGAAGTGTAGAAGCAGTGTTATTTATGTGGATATTTTTCTGTTCTTGTGAGCAGGATATGTACGATTACAGGAACCAGCAATGTTCAACGTTCAGCTTCTTAATTCTTTGACGGCACAGTTAATGCTAGGAGTAAGAAGTAATAAACTGAGTGTGTCCAGGTCAAAACAGTCAAAAGCAGGCAGATATGTTAAATCTAGTCATAGCCACCTGATTTAATGAATCCTGATTTGCACAAGTTGAACTGGTTACCATAGTTCCATGAGCAACATAAACTAGTAGGCTATTTTGGCTTTATGACAATGACAGAAAATTATTTCATTTAGAAGTGTTTTTTTAAGTATAAACTGTGAAGTATTTTTCAGTCATAAACCTTATTTTAGTACGGATTGGTATTTCGTGTCTATGTTAGGCTCTCTTAGTAAACAGTTTTGTTATTTCAAAAAAATTCGACAGGTATAAAGTAAGAGAGGTCTTTGCTGGTGGTGAATCCGCATTAGTAGAGGGGAGAATGGAGACAGGGCGCACTCACCAGGTGATTACATTCCATGATATCCTTATATTTAAGAAGGGAAGCATCGCAAGTACAGTAAAAAAAGCTTCCATGATATTTATAATGCGTGCACAATGTTTGGATTGCATCTCTGTTTTGTGGGCTTCAAATAGCAATAGAAAACATTCTGAGCAACAGTTACAAATTTTATTTGTATACATTGTACTTGTTTATATTGGGGAATGCTATTCAAATACAGCTCCTTCTTTTTTCAGTCTTGCTAATGATCTTGCACCTGTTGATTTTAGATCCAAGCGCATGCAAAATATCTAGGGATCCCCCTTCTTGGTGATGAAACATATGGAGGTGCCAAAAGCATGGCATCGTCACTTTTAAGACCCAAAATTCCTTCAAGATATCATAGTGATCTTTCAAATCTGATATCAAAGATAGACATGCCATGTCTCCATGCCGCATTGCTTGGGTAGGTAATTACCCCAGATGCATCCAACTGCCGAATTTTTTCTTGCATATTAGTGTGATTATTTTTTTTTCTTTTCAGATTCAAGCATCCTCACTCAGGAAAGATCTTTGAATTCTCATGCCTCCCAGCCAGATGATTAATCTGAGGTACTCGAGGAACTGCATCGTGTTACACCACCAAGTGATGGCCAAAATGGTGATGATGTTGCTCAATTTTGTGATTAATACAACGGGAGAATCCAAAGTATGCTGATTAGGATGTGGTATGTCTGATCTGAAGGACTTTTTGATCGCGCTTGTGTGGCCATCTCTGACTGAATGAGGGCCAAAAATGCCAAAAGATCCTCAGGCTTTCAACATCTTCAACTAGAGACAAGGATTGCACTGGCCATGAGGGAGAAGCTTGGAGCATTTTGAAAAGACTTAGATATAGGGTTTTAGCACATTTTATGTATGTTTAATGATTTTTTTCTTTTGGTTATGGATATAATAAAAAACTAGCAATGTAATTGCTGAACGCATTTTAGCACAACTTGCTGTGTAAAATGCAGACAAACAAAATACGTGAACACAATTGCTATGTGGAATGAAAATTTTGGCTCCTACCAAGATCTGTTGCTTGTTGGTTTCAAGCGGTTGCTACCTTATTATTAGGGCACTGACATTTTATGGTTGTCCTGTCCTTTTTCCTTGTGTTAGGCAAAATTTGCTCATTAACATTACAATGATGTACAGATTGGAAAATAATGTCCAATATGAGGATGACAGGTGAGCTCTATGTTAGCAACACATCCATGTTATTTTCCTACTCGTGGTATCTTTGTAGTGTTAATGAGCAAATTGCCCCCTTTGTGTTGTTGTAACGCATTTCTAATACTTTCTTCCCTAATAGACTCGGGGACGAAACCATGCAGTGACAAGAAAATACATAAACATATATTCCATAAAGAAAAAGGAGGAACAAATTTCACAAAACTGCAAGTTTTTCTACAAACTATCAAAAAAGTACATATTTTACCTACTATTTCATAAAATTACAGATTTTAGGAGAACTTATGTTACAAAATTATAAGTTTTATAATTGATCATTTCTTGTAAGAGGTCTAACTGTGTGAACCCACATAATGGTCTCACGTGCCCCTATTTCCTCTTTCACTCGCGCGTAAGATTACCATGTGGGCCCACCTAATCATTTCATATTTCACTCGTGTGTAAGGCTGCCATATGGACTCACTTAGTCAGATATGTTATAAGAAACGACCAACTCTAAAATCTATAGTTTTGTGACATAAGTTTTACTAAAATTTGTAGTTTTGTGAAATACTCTATCCCATTATATAAGACGTAACTCTGACCAACGCAGAGACAAAAGAAGCAATTGCATCGTGTGGAACTCAAGGGGGTTAATGCATGCATGCGCATGAGAGATGAGAGATAAGCCAGAACAGGAGCCGAGGAAACACCGCACCCTGTATTATGTGACTTGAAAAAAAAAACAGTTGTACCTTATATTTTAGGATAAAGAGAGTAAAAGCTAAAACATGTAATTTTCTGATAATTTGTGTAAGAAACATGTAGTTTTGTGATATTTACTCAAAAAGAAAACACATCACTGCTCTACGTTGGTCACTGGGTTCAGATTATCGTGGGGTAGGCAGAGAAGTAACTGAATATCCATGATTGCAGCAGCACATTCAACAGTCATACTTTCTTATGCAGCTTATATATACCCCTGGCAGTAATACATCTAACAAATGGGCAAAAGAAAACGTAATACCTTTTCTGCGTCTAGCACAGGAAATATCAACATATCACATCGTTTACAGAATTGTTTGCACATATACGAGATGCAAGTTCTTAAAACAAGCAGCTAGCGCCTAACGGTAGTATGGTCTATTATGTTAAAAGCATGGCTGAAGACACAACAACATGTTTTATGATCTTCGGCGGGGCAAAGGGACTAAGAAGAGTGCGATGAATCAGATGAAATTAGGATGATCACTTCTGCTTCTTAGATTTCTTTGGTGGGTTGTTAGCAAGTGCTTCTCCCTCGTCATCAGATAAGCCCTCGATGGATTCATCAGGGACATCATTTGGAGCGTTATGCATGGTGATGTAGTCCTTGAGGATCACCATGCTCTTCTCCTTCATGGCAGCCAGCTGCTCCGACAGGATACCAGACTCAGAACTGATTGCAAATGACTCTCCTCCAAGAACAAAGTTGGCTTTCACTCTTGGATTAGTAATTGTCGCGGCATTTGTTTGGTCTTCCATCACCGCTGGACCTGCCGACAAAATTTGGAGCCGAATGACATAAAGTGTGACCGGGGGTTTCACGGTTTCATTTGTATGGCGTGGTGTATTCACAAAATGATTTGTAGCAGGCAGGAACACAGTAAAAACTGCCCATCAGTGCAAAGCAGATGAATAATCAACAAGATATGTAAAACTACAAAAGGAAACCATCACAGCGAAGGAAAAGAGTAGGGCTTGACGCCTTGAGGGCATTACTATCTGTCGAATCTGCACAAATACCCTTTGTTTAAGATTTAAGAAGCAATGCAGAGAAAACACATATCGGTGAGTTCATTTGTTTCAACTGTGACACACATCTTTGCAGATGCAGTTGAATCAAGTCCTTTTTTTTAGAGAAATTTTACAGTGCATTATACTAGTAGTATATAATAGATATAATAGATAGTAGAAATCAGATCTGGTTATTGATTTGTTAAAAGAATCCTACTACTCTGCTACCGGAGGAAGTATAAATAAATAGTAGCTAATCTGATCCATTGGATAGAAAAGAATGAATAATCTATATTGAATTTATTGCACCATAAAAGGGCTCTTATTTTAACAGCTTTACTGCAAAATGAATGTGGTGAGAAAAGAGAAAAATATCAGGGCAGGCGATGGGCTAATTGCAATTGGAATTTTGGTGTTGAGATTCGCCGAACTTACACCAAAGTGATATCAAACCATGCCCCCTACTCATTATGACCAAATTCTTCTACAAACACATGCTTGTGCATCATACAGAAACCTTGCACGCAGAGAAAAGATCTTTCCAAAATCCTATCGATAGCTACAATTATAAACACCACTGCAGTTTTATCATATCCATCCAGAAAAACCAACAAACCAAACCAAGTACTTAAGAACATGAAATGCTACGTAGGTGTATGTAAGCTTGAAAATTAACTTAGATAGGATATGTTCTCTTATAGTAGAAGAATAACTATTTTGCCATTTAACCTAGATATTTGTTTGGGACAATTCCATGCAGAGCTACTTACTACGTACCTCCTTTTGTGAAACGTTTAGTGAGAGAATACCATCCCTGCGCAAAGTAGATACTTCCTCCGGTCACAAATGCATAAATACATTCAAAACTTTCATATGTGTATATTTGCCTAAAAATACACATAATGTTATAATTTTAGTAAATTTTATAAATATATTACAATAAAAGTTAGTGGTTGAAGTTATATTTTAGAGACCGTATTAATATCTAGAACGATATATATTTGTGATCGGAGCGAGTATAAGTCAGATCACTCCACACTCTAATTTAATTAGCTCAAGCACATGCCAACTGATGTTGCATAGCTTCGTGGTATGTCACCCCATTAGTACAGAAATCGTCATTAGTGGTGATTTTTAACTAGCATCAGCGACGGTTTTCAAACTGTCACAGATTAAGTGACAGATAATCGGGGATTATCGGTGATGGTTTTAAAACTGCCACATATAATACTATCAATGGCGGTTTTTGGCTGAAACCGTCATAAATACTCATATTATCAGTGGCAGTTCCCTTTCCCAGTTCTGTTGCTTTTGCACCTAGATCTATAGTCGTTTCTATACTTTCTTTAATGTTACTTCTATCAAACAATGCAGGATTGGAACATCTTCGAATGCAGAGTCACTCTATAGGGTCACCCCAAACCCTATTCAAAGACAGCAAACATAATTTAGGCCAAGTGGAAGGGAAAATGAAAAATGAAGCAGTTCGATGACACTTCAAGGAACGGATAGTTCTACTCAAAGATGTTTACACTACCAAGTCCACCATAGCATCAGCCAGCGCAGAATTAGTACTACAATTACTAACAAGAAAGGTGGGTAACCAACCTTGACAGAAATATTTTTACCATTTCAGAACTACAATTACTAACAAGAAAGCATCCGTGCTTGCCTGATAAATAAATAATCAGAGAGATAAATCAATAAGCGGCTATTAGTTACCAGTACTAGTTTATGGCAATAGGCACCCTGATGACGCGCCCGCACCAGGGGGTCGCAACACAGGAGCCACCCCACCCCCACCCCCATTCACCCGCTGAGATCGATCTTGCGCGAGCGGCGGGGAGAAGAGGAAGCGGATCGAGCCATGGATGGACGGGTTTGATTGCTCACATCAAAGGAAGAACAAATCCGAGCGAGGTAGGGCCTACCAGCAGCGAATCCGGACGGATCTCCTCCGCTCGACGCCATCCCAGTGGAGCGGAGGAGGAGGGCGCCGGGGTGCTTCGCTTCGGCGGCGCGGGCAGACGGGGAGGAGGAGGTAGGGGGTTCTTGCTCTTCCTTCCCCTTCGATTGATGGTGGTGCACGAGAACGACGAGACGGAGGATGAAACTGAACACACAAGGTAGGGCTGTAAACGACACAAGCTCGAATAGGCTCGAGTTCGACTCGATTAAGCCCGAAATCAAGTAAACCGTAGACAGGCTCGAATAGGCTCGAATTCGACTCGATTAAGGTCGATAATAATTAAATGTATAGACATCAGACATGCAGCAGCCCATGAGTAATATTTAACTATTAGAAATATTTAACCATGAAATAATTCTTAGTAGGTACATAAGCAACATAATCAAATCCAACTTGGCATATAAACCAAAATAAGAGAATGTTATAGACAATCAATCCTACTTTCAGACTGAAATTAGAGAATGTGATAGAGCCATATAATCAATTTGTAAAACAATCCTATAATCCTATGATCAATGCAGAAAGTAACCAATTAGAGAATGTGATAGAGCCAACCAGAGTCATATAATCAATTTGTAAAACAATCTTATGATCAGAAGATTCTTGGCCAAATCCTATGTATCAGTTTATTCTAGCTACCCCCGAAACATCAATTCTTGGCCTAATCCAATTTCTCTAAAGCCACAGATCAGAAGATCTCACAAATCACAACACAACAATATCACACACAAAATATACCATGCTATATCATCACAAGATCTCGCTGAAAAATGAGAGAAAGTAAGTGAGATTATTACCCTAAGGCGCTCAGAGTCTCAGAGATCAATAAGTGAGATTATCCCCTTGCTCCACTGCTTGTACTTGGGGGCGCTCACAAGATCTGCTTCACTGCAACCCCAACCACATCAGAATCAAATCCATGAGAAACCGTGAGAGAACAACCAAATCAGAATCAAATCAAGAAAAGAGTGGCGTACATCACCTTCTTCTTCTGTTTCCCACCGCCGGACTTGGCGGGCTTGGACGACGGCGGCGGGGCCTTGTCCTTCTTCGGGGCCTGCGAGAACAAGCCAGGGGTCAGCATCCATGCTGTGGGAGGGAGAAACGCCGACGCCGCCAAGTGCATCTGTGCTCACCTCGTCGGCAGTAGAGGAGATGCGTCGCGCTCGCTTAGTCGCCGACTCGCCTCGTCGACAGCACAGCCGCACAGGAGATGCGCTGACTCGCTCGCACCGTCGCCGATGCGCCGCGTCGTCGCCAACTTGCCGCGCCAACCGGAGCCAGGGACGGGGACTCGGGGACGGCCAGAGCCGCCGCCTCGCCGGCCGCCAAATGGGGAGGGAATGAAGTAGGGTTTGGGTCCTTTGGGATAGAATGGGGAAAGGGCACTGGCAGGGGTTTTGGTCTTTTGGACTTTTTGCGACGCGACGAGGTTGGGCTTTGGACCTTGCTTGCGTTCGCTCGCCTGGCCTGTTGCTCGGGAAGTCAGGAGGGAGTCGGGCCGACTGGAGAGTGGAGGCTACAGTCACTCGAATCTAGTTCGTTTAGAGCTCCTCCATGTTTGCGAGCTTGAAGACAGGCTCAAGCTCGATTCGTTTTAGGCTCGAGCCGAGCTCAAATCAAGAATATTTTATCGTATTTTTTAAAAAATCACTCGTATCCGAAATTTAAAATTTAGTTATACATACCAGGAATTTCAAATTCCGGATATGGTGTATTCGGTTTTCTAGCTCCCGGGTATTTGCCCCATGGGAGCATATCCTGTGCACATAGAGGCTTTGTGCACATATGCAAACATTAAATTTGGACCGTCCAAATCTCATCCAACGGTGGCTTGAAATCACATGTGCAAACATTTTGCAATTACCCCCCTAATCGAGTCACCGTTGGATGGAATTTGGACGGCCCAGATTTAATGTTTGCATATGTGCACAAGGCTTCCATGTGCACAGGATATGTTCCCTTGCCCCATACCCGAATTTGAAAATCGGGTATAAGTTTTTCTTTTTCTTCTTGCTTATTTACACGGTTTTGACTAACAAAAAAACATTATACATGTTTTAAAAAACCAAGTATGGGTTTTTCTTTTTCTTTTTCTTATTTGCACGGTTTTGAACAACAAAACATACAAACAAACCCTATACCTGCCTATACCCGGTTTTTGAAAAACCAAGTATGGGTTTTTCTTCTTCTTCTTCTTTTGCTTATTTGCACGGTTTTAACTAACAAAAAATAAATAAACTCAAATATACAATACCCAAGATCTGGGAAACCGAATACGCCAAATTCCGGGTATGCATAACAAGAATTTCAAATCCCGGGTATAAGTGGGTTTTTTGTAAATATGCGAAAGTGTTGTATCGTTTTGTGAATACGGGTTAAATCTTGTATCAAATACGAAAATTTCCGATGAAGGAGGAGGCGAGAGTGCAGCTAGATGGGCCGGGTTTGGCTTTCTGTTTCTCTTGTCCTTTCCCTCTTATTAATATACTCTGTATATCAAACGTTATAGAGCGATATTTCTTAAAAAAAACGTTACAAATGGTTTCAAAAGTATTTATGATGATTTCAAAGAAAAACAGTTATTTGTGATGGTTTCAAACAAAAACCGTCACAAACAGGTGCATTCCCTGATCCTCCAGCCTCGCTAATAGTAACATTGGTAAATTTCTGCCCCTACTGATCGTCATTTCTTTTCTTATTATGACCAAATTCTTCTACCAACACATGCTTGTGCATCATATAGAAACCTTGCACACAGAGAAAAGATCTTTCCAAAATCTTATATATAGCTATGATTATGAACACCACTGCAGTTCTATCATATCCATCCAGTAAAACCAACAAACCAAACCAAGCCAACTGACGAGTACTCATACCAGGGGTACCTCCATCAGCCCGAGACCACGAGCAGGCTAACATCCTTCCAGAAGCCCAGTCCTGGCAAAGGTCCGCGGGCCGCGAAGGTTTGGCATGGCACCGTTCCGAGCCAGCCCTAGGCGGTCGTCCGACCTCGACCTCCCGAGTCGAAACACCTGGTCGGCCGGTGATCGGCTGAGTCCGACCTCTCGACCCGGGCCATGGCCGGCTAACTCCACTAGGCGATAGGTTCGCTGGTGCCAGGCCGACCGCCTTCAGGCACGCCGGGCGTCTCGACGTCTGCATTCAGGGTAGGCGGTCCCTTCCCGATGATGTCAGAAGACGTGCGGGGGAGTCAAGCCCCAGTCCCATCCGCTGACGCGCCGCAGGGGAGGACGCTCCCTCCCGAGGCCAAGCCGAAGTCAATCGCCATTAAAGCCGCTGACGGGCGCACGCGACAGTGCGTCACCCTGGCAAGCCCAGCAGAAAACCACGCACCGAAGGTCTACCAACCCAGGACAAGACGAGGACCAGATTCCAAGACGAAGACCACCCCCTCACCTTTTTTCCAAACTTCCGTGTAACCTGCTACCTCCGTCTATATAAGGAGAGGCAGGGTCTGAGGAAAGACACACAGAGATTTTCAGATAGCGGGCAGCCAACTATAAGGGGATCGGCCGACCGAACCCTTGCCTCACTTGTAACCCTGTTCGATCCACGAAATCAATACACCCCCACCGAGCGGACTGGAGTAGGGACATTCAGCCCGAACCAGTATACTTTCCCGGCTTCTTGAGTCGACCATTCGGGGAGAGGGAGCGCGCGACCCCCACTAACCCACAAGTTCGTATTGCCGGTGTACGAAACACCGACACCAACCCTAAGGTGCAAAGATGCTGCAAGAACCAACTGGGCATCACAATACAAAGACAATACAATCGAAACGCATGCTCTTCAGTCAATTCAACCATGGCTCGTTCTACAACAACCGCGGGCGGGGCAGCTAGCCTCGGGCCGACCAGAGGCTTCCTCCCTACCAAGACCGACTGCAGGTGGAGAATCTTGTAAAACCATAGACCATAGTCATCCACACTGTAAAGCTCGCAGCAAGGCGACTAGTCTAGTAGTACGTAGGAGGGCTTCATATCGTACCTTTGGCGCGGGGACGGCGAGGCAACGCCGCGTACCGGCTACGGCGTGGGGGCTGGACCGGAGGGTGCGGCGACGCGAGACGAGCGTGCAGGGTTTGGATGGCCGGCGGGTGAAAGGACCGGGATGTCGGCCTAGAGGGGGGGTGAATAGGCGATTACAAAATTATACCCAATTAAAATTAAACAAACAGAGATAATGCGGGAGCGAAGGATATAATTAAGTTTTGCAACTTAAACAATTTAGCCCGAGACAATTAACTCGGAGACTCCGGATATTTAGTCCGGATACTCCGGGTTATCCGGATCAATGTACCGGATACTCCGGATGATCCGGATAGTTCGGATAAAATACCGGATACTCCGGGTTGAATGTCTCGGCCAAGAATTCAAGATCTGAGCAATCTAGAAGCAATCCACTTGAACAAGAAGTAAGTAAATACTACCAAGAACCTATATCAAGTGGAGAACGGGAGCCAAGCACAAAAACAAGATAGATCGGGGCTCCTAAATAAATCAACCCTATACAATCAACTCAATCACACATATAGGAATAAATTCAAGCAAGTAATG
Source organism: Rhipidocladum racemiflorum (assembly GCA_036346355.1). NCBI lineage: Eukaryota > Viridiplantae > Streptophyta > Magnoliopsida > Poales > Poaceae > Rhipidocladum > Rhipidocladum racemiflorum. The sequence continues at coordinate 87,717,069 of CM070579.1, read as the reverse complement.
AAAGAGATGAAACCGAAATGAAGATGGAGACACGAAGATTTTATCCCGAAGTTCGGATCCTTGAGGGGATCCTACGTCTCCGTTGAGGCGGCTCGGTCACACTTGAGCCGGGGTCTCTTTCAACCCTCTTCCTCCCGGTGTTGCACAATGCACTCGCCGGTCTTCACTTCTTTGATTCCTTTCCTTGCGGAGGCGGAATCGGCCTTCACAAACTTCCAGTGGCCTTCCACACAAAGCTTGGAAGCTCACTGGCAACTCCTAGCCGTCTAGGAGACCTCAACCTCCAAGAGCAACAAATACTCCCGAAGAACTCACTTAGAGTCCACCTCAAGTGCTCAACAACTCAAATCGATCCTCAATCCAAACACCTCTCTCCTCTACCCAACCCTTCACTCAAAAGGGGATCACTAAGATCTAAGGAGTAGGGAGGAGTATTGGGGGCTCAAGAACTCACTTAGAACACCTCTAAACCCAGCAAAAACATCCCCCCAACGGCTACCTTGAAGTGGGCAAGAAAGGGGCCTTAAATAGAGGAACCCAAAAACTAGCCGTTTGGGACCGAACTGGGCAACCCGAGACTCGGGAAAAAACCCGGAGACTCTGGATCATCCGGATACTCGGATCATCCGGATACTCCGGATAACCCGAGACTCAGGTTACAACTCGGATACTCCGGATCTCCCAGCAAAGACACGGCAGTCCGACGAAAACGGGCATAACTTTTGATCCCGGACTCCGATTTTGGCAAATTCGGACTTTTCGGAAAGCTATGAACGATGGCTATCCAACTAACAAGGTCTCACTACCCAAATCCCAAAGGATAAAATTTGATTGCACAAAGAATCCACAAGGGACCTACAACCCTCACTTTCCGGAACTAACAACACTTCTAACCCTCACACCAACCCACCTACACCTAGGTGAACAAAGTGTGACTTGGGTTTCTCAACCTTAGACAAGGATAGACCACTTTTGAGCACTTGAGACTTGTCTAAGTGATTTCAACGATTGCATCCCTCTTAATAGTACGGCAATCCTTAGACTCAAATTTAACACAAAATCTAAGTCTTACACTAAGCTTACATGCCGACTTCTTCCGGATGCACGGTGCATGATGACGCTTCCACAAAGATTGATGATGCCCTTCGTCTTGTCAACCTCAACGCGCTTCACCTCATGAGACTCTCGTCCTCTCGACCTTGACCTCAATCATCACCAAGACGATCCTCCATCAAGTCGAATCTGACTTAGTCCTCACCGTTGGTGACACATTTGTCTTGTTGACTTTGACTCGCTTATCATCCTTCAAACCACTTGGTCATCATACACACAGCTTTGGGACCTAATTCTTATCAAAGCACTCAGCAAACACATTAGTCCCACAAGCTCAAAAGATATGAATTAGAATTAAATGAATGAGATGAAATACAACAAGTGTTTCATATAAATAGGCATGATATCAACGGAAACACTTGACATAAGAAATGTTCTCTACTAAGTGCGGCATGATGAATATGTGATTGATCTATATGCACTTAGAGAGATAATTGCCAATAAGATGAATCATTTAAATCATGGCAATGATCACATACTTTGCTTAAATGAAATACATGATAGAATATACATGAATTGTACATGTGCAAATAATATTTGGAATGAGAGTAAATGATGTGATCCAATTCTAGATTAAACTTCACTAGGAGAGGTGCATTAGAAGATATACAACTAAGACATGTATGCACCAAGTCAATATGAAGCAATGAAGTTTAACTCTAGTTAACACAAGCATATTAAAAACAAAACACATAATGAACTCAAATGAATATATATATGCACAAGCAATTATGACATGAATCAATGTGCACATATAAAATCAACAAGTTACTTAGAGTTCAATATGCATTTGCTAAAGAGGAATGCAATGACAAATATGGAAGGAATACCGAGATTGCATACCTCATTTTTGCTTAACTAAATTTCAATTGATTTTCCTCTAAAATAGATGAGACTAATATTCAACTAGGCAATAAACATGTTAGTCTCATAACAATATAAATATATTAGAGGTTTGTCATTTGTTAAGCACTAAGTTAATATTTATACAATTATATTGATTGATATTACATGCGTTTGTCATTAATCGTTTGTCATTAATCACCAAAACAACATAAGTGCCTAGACGCACTTTCAGCGGGCGTGCGTTAGGGCAGTCCAGTCGCTCCAGCCGTCTGGGCCGCACCGATGTGGGCCGTGAGATGGGCCAAACAGAATAGGGCTCGAGAAAGCCATGGAAGATGGAACCGACAAAAGCGAGCAAGAAGAGTCTTCACCTTCACTAGGAGGAGGGAAGGTGCGAAGCAGGGTTTGAAAACGAAAATCGCTAGTTCGATATTTGCAAATAAATGGTCTAATATAGAGTGAATTCCGATGAAATCTTTTATGGAACTCGCGTTGGAGTATTTTATAATTAGTATTATAGTATACTCAAAAGGGTAAAAAGATATAATAACATCCTATCATTTAAGTGGGAGTACGTACTCCAAAAGTATGGAACTATTTTCCTATACACACACCGGAATAGATCCAAATGCGTGGATTCAAGCCAAATTCGGGTTTTTTTTTTGTTGAAAATTTCAGTTTTAGAGTATATACTTATCTATAACAATTCAAATGCAACTCATACCTTTGAAAAAAATATACTCGAATTCAAATATTTTAAACGAGTTTAGATCACATGCTTTGCTGATTTATATATAAAATCAGCACATACCTACAATCAAACTATCATAAGAAAATAAATTCTAGTTTGAATTTCAGTTCAAATTAGTTTGAACTAATTAAACTCAACATCCTAAAAAAATTTAAAAAAATCGTATGCAGTACATAAGGGAAGTGCCCGTTTGGAATCATATATGTATGTACGTATGTACGTATGTTATTAAATGGAGGAAAACACAAAAGAGGCCAGGTTAATGGAAGGAAGGGGTGGAGGAGAAATGTTGCAGAGTGTAAATTCTCCATCCTTACCATGAACTTACCTATATTCCGTTTTGATCTTGCAGTGATATTAGTCTCTCTCTCTTTTCTTCCCCTGAAGTCATCTAGTGATCTTATATTAATCATGCTAGTCTAGCTAGTTTTTTGTTTTGAATGGTGCATTTTTATGCTGTCGAGTGTTCATAAAATGGATAGCCATGAAAATCCGTAGTGGAATGTGGATTCTGATTCTCTCTCAAATTTGTGCGCTTTGCTTGTCCGCTCTCATTGATGTTCTCCCACTAATTATTGAAATTTCTCTTAGATGTTTCATATATTAATTAGAATTTATTCAGATTTTCTACATTTTTTTTTCAATTTTCCTTGAATGTTTTGCAATTTTCGTTGACTATATTGATTTTCGAAATAAATCGATCGAAAATTGAAAACTGGTCCTTAAGTGTACCGGTCTAGGTAGAAAATCTAATAAAATCGATCAAAAATCGGTTGAACCGCTAGGTTTTTAACTATTTTTTTCCGTTGTTTGACTGTCGAATTCAAAATTTTTGAATTCAAACTTGTTCAATTTTTACCGTTTTTTACCAATTTTTTACTGTGGAAAAGCGATCAAAAATTAAATTTTGATATTGTGAATCGTGCAGGAGAAAGGAGGAGTTGAGGATGAGTGAGACGACCACACTAAGTATTTTTTACCTGCCATGAATGCTGGTATGATTAATTGTCCCCATGCTTTACAACCGAACCATATTCTCCATACACATGATTAAACAAAAAATAAAACTTGAGGAATAATGCAAATGCATTCTGAGCCAGCCGCTGGTACCAGTTTTCCCAATTCAGTCGATGTGGACTGTGACGGACCGCCTTTTTAGGGGCAAGTTATGGAACTCACAACAAGCTACTCCAGAAGACTAATCACGCTGTAATACAAGAGTAAAATTACCTTGCCAAAAGCCAATTCAAAACTTTTTATTCAATATAGCCTAACGCCGTGGTTTTTACAAAAGAGGGCGCAGCAGGCCCGAATAACTTATAATCAAAAACATCGCACAGCAGTGCCTGAAAGCAAAAGACTAAGACTCAAAACCAACAAAATCGCCAACTACGAACTCCTCAAACGCTCCAAATTTTCTTCAAACTCCGAAGGGGCGGATCGCAAGGGTGAGTACGGAGTACTCAATAAGTCGATTTTAACCACTGAATACTATATGCAGGGGTTTATCCAATGGAAGTGACTAGGGTTTAAGTATCTGGATGCAGTTTTATTTTCCAACTCATTTTACATTTGAAACACAAACCATAAATAATAGTTAGGGGTTTTCACAAGTCCACAACACTTAACCAACTTCTTCGAAATTCCAAAACAAATATCTTGAGCTTGGTTACGGGTATCACCCCAGTTCAAACTTAACTTCATTAACCGGAAGTACGGCGTATTCGAATACCATCAAGATTAACTCTGCAGAGGTGCTCAGCTTTACCCACAAGATATCAACGATCTGCTACTCACAGTGCAACTAGAATACATGCGGCCTGGCATCGAGATGATCACAAAGATTTCGTTAACCATTCCGTTGTTTTAGTTGTTAACCGATAGTTGTATAGCTACCTTGGGCTCACAGTCCCCATTAGCATCTACCGCTGTGAGAACCAAGAATGTCGCGAAGACCATTCCTGCTCTCCACTTCCTCCGGCACTTCCCCCGCCAGAAGGCCCGGCCCCCATTCTCCTCGAGAATGGTAGCCACCAAAAGAATACGATTTTAGGTTCAGAATGATTAGTTTATCGAGCCATGTCTGATACTAGTCCGCACACCACCACTGTGGCTGAGCTGCACTTAAGTTGTTTACTTTGCTCAAGGGGTTGTTAACCTTACATCACAAAGATCAAGCTCTTCATCCGCAAACCCGATCCAGATCCCATAATACCGCCACCAAACAAACCAAGGCATTAATCATCACCGGGATCGGAGTTACATCCACTCCGGATTTATCCGACTCGCCCCCAAATCAGTAGCACTTTCATTAAAACATCCGAATCGTAGATTCGCAAAGCATTTTATTTCCTTTTTGAAAAGCATTTGAGCTAACTACTTGAGATTAACAAGAATAACTAACTTAACAGGTAATAGTAATCATCTAGGGTTACAAAGGATTTAACTGTTCAATAATTTCAAGGAGGTTTCATGATCGATCTTAACATTACCTAGGTATCATGTCATTCCAAAATAACGGTTTTCAATAATTCAACATACAGTGAAATAATGCGATATAAAATAATTACTAAGTAATACATGGCATGTTTGGGATCAACATGATCAAGGGTGTACGGCTTGCCTTGCTCTAACGATCGGACGGGAATCAGAGAGGAAGTAGTCGCTCGGGCTTCCGCTGATTCAACGCTCGCCTCCGGATCCACGCTCGCTTCCTCGAATCGCCCCGCCTGTGGATCGCTTGGAATTGTCCAACGACCAGATCTAGCGCGAAAAGAACGAACGACAAATAAAGAAACGAAAAACGGAAAAGAACCTAAATCTAAAACGAAATCGAAACCGGAACCGCCGAGAGAGAGAACGGCGCTTAATTGGGCAATTCGGAATTTTGGGAACTCCGGATTGAGGAACGGAGGGCATTTTTGGACTCAGTGGATCGAAACGGTTCGGGTAGTGTATTTGGTGGATTTCTGGGGCTCACGGAATTTTCGGGGATTTTCTGGGTATTTTTCTGGAATTTTAAACGAATTTTTCGGATTTAAAAATTAATTAAAATCCGAAATACGAGTTTTACTGTTCCAGAGGAATCGGGCCGCCGCACAATGGGCCAAGGCCCACTAGCGGCGCGGGCGGGCGAGGCTGCTGGCCGCGGCTCAAAGACGCGACGGGCATGGGGCTACACGCAGAGGCGGGCGAGGTCGGGTAGCGGGCACCGTCACGAGCCAGCGCGGAAGGGTTAGTGGTTCGCGGCGACGAATGAGTGGATGACGGCGACGCTAGGGGTACTGCATGGCCGAGCCGAAGCAAGGGCTGGTGACCTGAGCCGAGAGCGAGGAGAGGAGAGCTCACCCATGAGGGAGGCGAAGGCGAAGCGGGCAAGGAGTTAGCGGGGCTGTGGGAGGCTTTTATATAGCCGGCAGGAGAGAGCATGCGGGCAAGAATGGTGAGGCGGATGCCACATACGCGATGCGCGGCGGCTGGCCGTCGGGGACCAAGCTGCAAGGCGCGCGACAAGGAGGCGGTGCAGGCGGCGTGGTCGCTGGCAGCGGGGCCGGACGGAGACCACGAGGGCGAAGCGGCGGTTGCTCATACGCGCACGCGGGCGGCGGAGCGGCGCACGGCGGCGGGGTGGTCGGCGATTAGGCGGCACGAACGGAGGCGAAGTGGCGCGAGGCGGTGGTAAGTGGGCGAAACAGCCGACGCTGGGAGCGGCGCCGGAGGAGACGGCGGCTGCAGCGCGCGAGGGCTGCACGGCTTGGCGACCGGGGACTAAACACGCGCGTAACGCCGAGGATTCGGCTGGCGGCGCATGGCACGGCAGTCAGACGCGGGCGCGACATCGGGCGGCGCGAGGGCGCTGGAGGCGGCGCTGCCGCCGAGGCGGCGGGGACGATGGTCGCCGAGTCACGGGCCGCTAGGGCCAGCTGTGGAGGCGCATGGGCCGAAAGCCAATGGGCCGGAGAAACGAAGAACGGGCAGGAAGCCCAAAAGGAATTGGCCCAAAACCAAAGAACGAAAACCAAATTCAAATTCAAATAAAACGCAAGTTCAAATTTCCAATTCAAAACTTGAACTCGAAATTCGAACAAACTCCAAATAAATTCATTTTGAATTTTTGGGGTTGTTTCATGGACGTACACACCAGCACCATGCCTGCAGCCTATCAAAAGTGGAATCCTTCGTGTTTATATCTGTAGGTTAAAATAATACGAATTAAGTTTATTTTTTTTATTCTAAACACTTATTATATATACCTATAGCTCCAGCTCCACAGATTTAGTGAAGCTAGGAATACCCAGCTCCACTAGATTCACGAATCTAATGGAGCTGGAGCTCTGCCAAACACCCCCTAAACGTCTCGGCAACAGGCATGAGTGTGAGAGGATGGTCTATCTGATAGAGATTAGAGAGAGACAGGATGACCTGCTGCGCTCGAATAGCGTAGCAGATAACAAGCCGCGAATGAAAGAGGACCAGATCTAGAAATTCAGCAAAAGTGGTGGGTGAAAGTGGCAGCGATCACTCGCTCACTCATGGAGTTGGCACGCTGGCTAGCTCTGCATATATTCTCACCCACGGCAGCGACTCGAATCCAATCAGATCGAATAGCCTTTTCCACTGCCACTGCGATGGATGGATGCCGTTTTCTTGCGATTAAACATGAGTTGATCGGTGCGATTCTACCAGAGTTGCATCTTTACGGAGTAATTAACTCGGCAGGCCAAGAAAGCTGCCCCCGTGCGATGGCCACCTTTCTCATGTTCTGCTACTAAGCTATCAACAGCCTTTCTCGGCTGTGGATCGTGCATGGATAGACACGTATAGATGCCTTTTGGGTTTAAAGCGATAAGGTAGTATAACATGTTTGTTTAAGTAGTACGTTGAAAGTGAGAGTACGTACTCCCAAAGCACAAAAAATGCTTCATATATTTGTATGTATATATATATATATATATATATATATATATATATATATATATATATATATATATATATATATATATAGCACCAGTGATACGTGTGTGTATATATATATGTATATGTATACTTTTTTCCATATATAAAAGGAGTATATACACAAATTATGCTATAAAGAGTGAACTTCAATGAAATTTTTTATGGAACCCATTTTGGATTATCTTATAATTAGTATTAAAATATATTCAAAAGGATAAAGAGATATAATAACATCCTATCGTTTAAGTGGGAGCACGTATTCCAAGAGTATGGAACTATTTTTTCTATACACACACCGGAATAGATCTAAATGCGCGAATTCAAACCAAATTTGAGTATTTTTTTTTTGAAAATTTCAGTTTTAGGGTATATACTTATCTATAACAATTCAAATGCAACACATGCCTTTCTAGTTAAACTCAACATTCTAAAAATTTTAAAAAAATTCGTATGCAGTACATGAGGGAAGTGCCCGTTTGGAATCATATATATGCATGTATGTATGTTATTAAATGGAGAAAAACACAAAGGAGGCCAGGTTAATGGAAGGAAGAGGTGGAGGAGAAATGTTCCGGAGTGTAAATTCTCCATCCTTATCATGAACCTACCTATATTCGGTTTTGATCTTGCAGCGATATTAGCCCTCTCTCTCTCTCACACACTCTCTCTCTCTCTCTCCCCCTAAAGTCATCTAGTGATCTTATGTTAATCATGCTAGTCTAGCTAGTTTTGTGTTTTGAGTGGCGCATTTTTATGCTGTCGAGTGTTCATATGCCAGCGACACCAAGTTAAATGGACAGCCAAGAAAATCCGTAGTGGAACGTGGATTCTGATTCTCTCTAATTTGTGCGCTTTGCTTGTACGCCCCCATTGATGTATGTTCTTCCACTAATTAAACCGGCTGCATCTTCTCCCCCGTGCTACAAGTAACACTGAAACTGAAAGAGCCAACACCAGCAATTTAATAATCACGTCGTCGAGAACTTGAGAAACCAGCCCACACAGTGACACGGACCGAATTGAACAACATATTTTTCTCTGGCTGGACCCGCCTGTGTCCAGTCCAGGTTCGATGAAACATGAAACTCTCCGGTATTGGACTATCTCCAGCAGCTCCCCTTCAGGCTTCAAATCCCTCCACGAACAAATCACAGGTGTTCCAGCGAATTCCCTTCGCGATTTCAGTCGGACGGGATTTGGAGAGAAAATCTGGATAGAAAGTGATTCTCTCTCCAATCCCTTCACAAATTCTCTTGAGGGGAAGCTGTTGGATATGGTAGGAAATAAAAGGAATTAATATGGGGAAGGGAATAGGGAAGGGAATAAAATGAAGAGAAATTGCTGGAGATAGTCTTACTCTTAGTTCCCTAGCTGTTCTGAAGAACAAATACGCTGGAAACTCAACATGAGCCTGTTTGGCAGTCAACAGTCCAAAAACCTCCATCAGCCTGTTCTTGCAGCTCCTTGCTGCCATGTCAAACGCTCCAACCTGTGGAGAAGCAATCGATGCTACACATCAAGTGCTCGTACGTAGTGTGCCCAGATCGATGTGCACAAGGGCGGCGCGTTTCTTGCTTGCTCTGGCCCTAATAGGCGAAGACCAGTTCATCGTCAGTTCAGCCCTTCAGGGGGCAGCAACCTACTGTAGCTCACGAGTCATGGCCTAGCTAGCTAGTAGGGCTCTAGGAGCGGCGGCGGCGGCGGCGGCGGCGGCGGCACCGCCTGCCCGGAGCAGCGGTACTACTCTAGCTTGGAGAAGACGACGATTTTTCGTTTTCCTTTCCTGTCCTTCCAGCTGGGATACAGTCCTGTTTGACATGGGTTGCACTTGTCTGAAAATCAGCTTTCCCGATAAGTTTATGGTTAAAGTGTTTCACGGTTGAACAATAGAGAGGTTTGGTGTTTCGTAACCTAGTTTTTATGTAGACTGCTGTTCGGAGTTAAAAATATATTAAATGCTTTTGTGTAAAATGGCAGTTTATTTGATACCATTTGAATATCATATACGCGGATTTTATTTATTTATATATTTTTGCACGTAACATACAAAAATGTAAATCTAAATGTCAAATATAGTGTATTCATAATTACCAAAATTCCAACTCTGAATGTCCATCGTATAATATTCAGTTTTGCATGGAGACACCAGCTCCATCTCTATATAATACTTGCTAGCACATAAAAGAAGTTCCTAAAGGAATTTAGTTTTAAAAAAAAGTGTATACTAGCAAATAAATTATTTCATTTTTTGATATCATGGATCATGGATAGATCAATGATGGCTGCAACCACTATTCTACCACATCCATACACAAAAATCATGCCAAATATTTATCAGCAGCCCGAAAACTTTTATAATTATTGTTCTCGCAGATCTTACAATGATCTAAACATAGAAATCCGTAGAGTTTCAATTAAATTTCTAATTTAATTCATACGAATCAACAACCAAACAATCGATCAAGCCATACATTAACTCATGAATGGCAAAAAATAAATAAATAATTTAACTTGGACTGAACATAAAGGTAAAGAACAAACTACAGAATTAAGGGTAATGAACACTCATGAGTCGGTAAAAAATTAAGGCTCAGCTTTAACTTCCGAAAAGCTAGCAAATCCCTCCCCAATAACTCAACTTTTAATCGGCTTTTGGCATAATCTAGAAACCATATATAAAAGTTGAAAGCTTAATTAAACCTACTTTTGTAGCTTATTATTGAGGAAAATTAGCTATTTATCAAACGGTTATTTATAAAAAGCTATAGCTACTTTTCAGCCCAAAAAAGCCAAAAAAACAGCTTTTCAGTAAAGTTATAACTCCCCAAACAGGCCCTAAGTTTTGTATGATAGGTCGTTGTTTCCGTATGGGTGTGCACTAGCTAGCTAGATCTATAGCTAAGGGAGAAGAGAGGCCAAATTTACGGCCGGTAGGAGCCAACTGAGAAGGGCATGAATCTGAAGGCCATATAGCCTATGGAAGACAAGTCAGTCGTATGCAGTAGGAGGTGGTTTAGGGCGGCGTTTACGAGGGAGGCAGGGACGACTCAAGGGCGTGCGATGGTCGGAGGTGGTGGCATCAAGCAGAGATGGCGGGGACACGGCATCGCCGGATCCAACGGGGAGAGGACCAAAGGAGGCGGTGTCGGGCAAGGACACGGCATCCCCGAATCCGTTGAAGAGAGGGCCAGAGGTGGTAGAGAACAAGGAGGAGACGGAGGAAACCGGCAAGGAGACAGCGGAAACCGACAACGAGGTGGCGCGCGCCGACACAGGGCGACCGAGGTTCTCGAGCAACCCTAGCGCTGCTATTGGGTCGAGGATGCCGACTAGAGAGGGTTAATAGGCGGCTTTAAAAATCCTCTACGAAATAATTAATCGCCTAAGTACCCCTATGTCAACACCTAAACAATAAATAATGTAGAAGCGATAATCTAAGATTTTGACAATCAAGGCATAAATCTTCTATGCTCATTAACTGCACTAACTATAATTAAGTCTCGAATTAAAACTAGCAAACCTAAAGACAATCAAGCAATTTAATTCTAGTAATGTAAGTTGCAACAATGTAAATAGAAGATTGCAAGTAAGTCCAAAGAGACACACGATGTTTTACTGTGGTATTTGGAGACTAATATTTCATTATACTCAAGAACTTTCCGTTTGTCCTTAATCAACAAAAAATACCATCAACACATGATGAAACGTTCTTTAATTGATAAAGACAACCAAACTCAATTTAAATTGCATTTAAATTTATATGAGTATATATAACTACACAAGTTTCATATACTCAATTTGATGGAATTCATGTAATAATCCAATGTATTAGAGTGGTAGAAAATGATCAATACTCTTGTAACCATCAACTATATATAGAATAAACTCCACAAAAAAAAATTGTGCATATAAATAATTTACTTTGAATATATATGCACAATTTCCACTTGAGAATGCATTGGAGTTTATCCTAAGGACCATGAGTATACTACAACTAGACAAATTAATCTATACTCAAGGTTTGTTTCAACGGTAATGATCCTCAATATATGGCAATACAAAATAGATTAATATTATTGAAACCTCAAAATAAAGCATGAACTCCCGCTAGATGTGTGCATCCATGTATATATGAGATTGGAAATATAATACACACCTTCAAGGTATTAGTAATGGAAGAGTTCATCCTTTAATTTGCAACCTAAGTATGCGAAAGGATATGAAATGAATACGAGTGCATACCTTGGGTTTTCTATTTTACATTCAAATTTGAGACTAATAAGAATAAAACTCAATAATTATATTAGTCTCATAAAAATTAGATTTGCCATTAAATAAAGATTAAACATTAATTTAAAATCAAACACTAAAACCAATTGAGCTTGAACTTACAGCTCCTGCACTCGTGGGTGCGGGTGGGAAGAATGGGAGAGAAAGAGAGTTTCATCGTGGCCCACATGCCAGATAGGGGTGCTAGCCAGCCACTAGGGATTTCACGAATATTAACTTTCCTTATAGCAGAAGGAATTGGCGAGCTCTGCAGGGTGCCACGTCATCGCTCTGTGCGAGTAGGCCCTTCCGTTTTTTCCTGGTTGCATCCGGCTCCATCTTCCGTGCTGGCGCTGCTGCCGTCCATCATCCGCGTTGCTGCGGCCTCCACCGTCCACGTGTGCCCGAACGCTGGACCGTCAAGCGCCATGGAATCGCCACCCGCGGAGCACTCGAGGGACACCCTTCCTTTTTCCCGTCGTTGTTGCAGAGACTCCCCCCATCTGTTCCTCTCGCCCGCCCGCTTCCTCCCCGGGCCCTACTCTCCAGATCCCCTTTGGCGTCCTTGCTTCCTCCCACCTGTTCCGACCGCGCCATGGCCGAAGCCTCGCACTCTTAGATCCGGCGTTCCCCTACCCGGAAGCTTCGGCGGTTCCCTGCGTCGTTCCCCAGCGAGATCCTCGCTACCGGTTCCCGCCTCGCTCGGAACGGCCACAACCGCAGCCGCGTCTGCAATAGCGTCGCCGATGATGTCAACATTCCCCCCCCCTCGGGTGGGCCGATTCAGCCCTCTTTGCTGCCGACGATTTGGCCCTCTTCGCTGCTAACATCCGAGCAGATCCCGCTACATCCGGTGGCAGGGGCGGCCAGATTCTTCAAACAACGTCTGCTGCTTCATCCAAGTGCCACCCGTTCCATGTTTAGATTCGGTCTTACACAGATAAGCCTCTCTATTGTCTCCTCTCTTTCCCTTTACTACTCGTTTGGTGCTGCTGTATGCGCTTCTTGATGTGGTTCTTCTTCTTTGTGTATGCTACGATGTGTTTGCCTATTGATTATTGACATCAATTAATTTATGGGTGGTCGCAAATCACTGCAAAATGCCCTCAGGTGGTCATCTCGCTAGCTAGATAGTATACACAAAGAATAAATCAATTGTATTTGACTGGTGTTTATAGTTCATCATGTATATCATCGAATTTTATTCATCTGCGCTTTCATTTGCATTGTATAAGCTGTGAGGAAGTATTTTTTGTTCTGCCGCCATCCTGAATGGACGCAGGATTATCCTTATCGCAGCTTCAGAAATGATCCTACTAAATAATATGACTAGGTTGTCTAAAAAAATATGTGGTACGATATGTTCTTATTGATGTCAACCATGCAAGTAGGAATAATGAGTAATCAATCCTCATTATTTTAGTGTTTTTGAACTAGCTAATATGCCAATGACTTTGGGTATTGGTTGGTTCTAAACATATTCAGTTGTGTTGTAGTCTTCTCAGTAGCTATTGACTGGTTTTCTTGATAGTTCTTCCAACAACAGAATATGCATAAATATTATGTGCAGGTATGCTACTTTTGCTGCCTGCAGCCTTCGCTAATACTAAGTCCATGTAACTGCACCTAATGTTTATCACCAGGGCTTAAAGCCAAAGAATATATTAGCAAGTTCTAAGTGTAGACTGAAAATTTGTGATTTTGGACTAGCACAGGTTGCATTCAATGATAACCCAACAACAATCTTTTGGCCTTCGCTAATACTAAGTCCATGTAACTGCACCTAATGTTTATCACCAGGGCTTAAAGCCAAAGAATATATTAGCAAGTTCTAAGTGTAGACTGAAAATTTGTGATTTTGGACTAGCACAGGTTGCATTCAATGATAACCCAACAACAATCTTTTGAATGGTATGTTCAGCGAAATGCCTATCTTTAATGTCTTAGTTCCTTTCATTTCACTTGTTGCGTGTGAGTTGATCATAATGAGGATTTCTTGTTCATATACTTTGCAGGATTATGTTGTAACAAGGTGGTACGGATTTCGAGAGCTCTGCGGATCCTTCTTTTAAGAAGTAAGCTTTGTGGTGCATTATAGTCTTCTCTTTGTTGAATTTTACTTTATTCGTTGAACTGAGGCAGGTAAAGGCCAATGATGCTATACTAGCTTCAAATGCATGATAGTTTTTCGAGGATGCCGACCATCATGAGCGATGCAAAGCTTGTGGTCCGATCCATGAACAAGGCTTTTGCCACCACATCAGCAGATCTTAAGGTAAATCTTATTTGACCTTTTTTCCTCTTCTCTATTGCTTGAGGTCATCAGCCTGTTCCTATTGAAGTTGAAATTTTGTTAAGTATAGCATGTAAAGAGGTATGTTGTACGCACCATACATGGGGTCTCCTTCTATTCTACCTTTTTCCCCGATATTATTATGAGCCTGTGAATATGACTGTTCTAGGTTTTAGCCCTGCTTTATTTTCTCTTTGCTATTTTATATGTATCCATGCAATGATTCACAAAGTTTGCATATGTTATTGATTTCTAAATTACCATGGTTTGGTTATTACATTGTTTTATTAACCCTGTCATGTGTTGTTAGATGTCCCAGATACATGCTTGTTTTAACTGTTTATATCTGTATTGAGTCTAGATACCTTTGAGACTGGGCCCTAATTTTCCTTTCTTTGACATTCGTGCAGGTGTGCCCTAATGATTCTTTCTCAGATCATGTCTCAAGATCTCATGTTGGTAGCTACTATCTTCGGAATTATATTGTTCAAAAGGCGTGCTAGCAATGATTTGTTCCACGGTATGATAGCCATCCTTATTTTACCCTTGTGGCCTTAACTAATATGTTTAGAGTTCACAGCCGTTTTGCTAAAAACAGAGAACTCAAGCAAAGCCGTATAGGATCATACGTGTTGAATTCAGAAGGTAGCCTGTGAAAGATTTGTTCTACGGTATCATAGCTACCCTTGTTTTACCCTTAAGGCGTTAACTAATATATTTAGAATTCATAAACGCTTTCTTTGGCGGAGAACTCAAGCAAAGGCATATAAAATTGTGTGTATTGAATCAAAGTGTTTGTTTCATGAATTGTTTTACTGAAGAGTACTTGTGTAATCTTTTGTGACCCCTCAAATTTCAAATTGAACTACAATGTATAATCAGTTCGGTGTTATGTTATTCAATATGATGTCGTGTTCGACATTATTTTGTTTGTACAGTGTTTTTCCTTGCCTCTATATCGATCTTATTTTGTTTTAGGTTATATCCATCGAAATCAACTCGCTGTTTGTCTGCACCGCTTTCTCCCTGTTTTCTATCTATTATCGTTGTTTTATTGTTGACATTGCTCTCTTATCTTTTTGTTGTACTTTTTCGTCCTTAGCTTATCTATTCCATGTCTTATTTTCGCTAAGCAGAATAATAGTTCCTGCTTTATAGTTTCAGGGTGCCATGATGGAGGCTCAAGTTCCTGAACGACGCCTTCCAGTGTTTCAGCCGATGCTAAAGGAAGCCGTATAGCCTTCTTACATCATGTAGGCTTATATTCATATAGTAGCTTTGTTTATTTTTGTTAGATACTGCTAGAATTAATTACCGTTCACATGCTCCTCCCGACTATCATTCAGATATAGGCCCAGGCCTCGAGCTCTGTTCTTATCGATTATGGAGGATCCATTACACCCCAGGTTTGCCTTCTGTTATTCCATGCCATTTGCCTTTGTTTGCCTTACGTGTTCGCTTTCCCTACTGGTACAACATGCCCTTTCATGAAAATAACTATGCTACATGTCACAGAAAAGCGACATCAAATCTACTGATCCTGAGACCCACGCCAACAACCCTGGAGGTTAGTCATAGCAATTATGAAACAGCTCCGCTCTTGAATTACAGCCTATCACAGCATGTATTGCCTCATAACTCTATACCGCTCATGATACACAGTTCTCACCTATCTAAGGCATGCTGTGTTTCTTGTTTTATATAGCTATTATAAGCATTTAAGACTCCTGTACTTGTTTCAAGGAGCCAATCGTGTTTTGTCATAACAATGATATTTTCTTGTTTTCAGTGGAAAGCTTGCAAAGTCACCTGAATATTTTGAAGGTTTATTTTGTGGTCTGACTTGCTTCCAGGAAAACAGGTTGAGAACCAGTGGCAGGGCCCTGCGGTAGGTGTGATATTTTTTTTTTCCTTTTGCCATTAACATAGATAGACAAAGTTTGAAGTTTCCCTGCTGTACAAATAAAGATAATTTCCCAGCTATACATACAAACATTGCGAACTAGATAATGAAACTTATGCTTGTTAAATAATTTCTAGGCACTGTTTCAGATAGAACGTGGTATATGCTCCCAGTGCAAGCTTGACTGTTTGAAGCTTGTCAAATATATTAAACCCTTACACAAGGCAAAGAGAAGAATACATCAGGAATGTTGCTCCAAATATTGCAAATAGAAAGAAACTGTAAGTGATGCAGTCTGATACCATGCTTTTCCAATATTTTTGTGCCTTTGTTAGCTTTCTGTGCATATCTGGGAGGTTGGTAGAGTGCTGTGGTTCGAACTTACCGAATATTAATGAACATGGGAGTAGTTAGCATTGTTAATTTGTTGGTCTAATGTGGAATTGTGGATGGCATTTTCTAATACTGTACTGTACCACAGGCTAGATAAGCTTGTCCATGAACCAACCAAGGGAAATGCTTGGCATGCAGATCATATTATACCTGTATATAAAGGAGGAGGTACAGTATATGCACAGGTTGCTATGGTTCCACTCCTTTTTCACATTGTCATTGCCCTCGATCACTGTGCTCTCATCTGATCATTCAAATATCGGCAGGTGAGCTTTGTTAGTATCCTTGCAAATTTTCTTTATCATATCCCACTGGACTACACTTTTGAAGTCGTATACTGCTTAATATGTTTAGCTCCATTGTACCTGGAGGGAAACCCTTGGCTACGAGAAAACTATTTGAGGCCGGCGCTGAGAAGCATCCCTGAAAAAGTTTCTTCATGATCTGGTAACTTTAATATATTTATTTTCCCCATTTCTTACATAAGCAGTTCTTTTACATAGCAAAAGTGCCGCTATTTTGCTAGCTTACAGATTTTCTCTTCGATTTACTTTTGTTTGCAGAATATCCCAGAGAGACCCCGGAGTATCTCTGCTCATGATCTAATATATGCAGCCATGACAGGCTTATGTTTTACCTCCAAACAGCTTATTAGCCACCGAACGAATACTACAATGCTATAACGTCAGCGTTATCTTATACTACTACTGATGCCGCTGTAGAACATGCTCGGCTTTTGTTTATCTCTATATTACATATTGCAAAGACTGTTGGTGTATTGTCTATGTCCTAGATCTACCTTTGTATATCCGTTATGTGCAGATCAACCATACCGCTGCCTATGCTCTCACGAAAGATGTGAGTCCATCAATCTGTGTATATGTCACTATTAACAACTAAATTATATGTTCTATATTGCTGTTTGTGATATTGTAGATTCATGTGGTTGCTTAAAAGATCATTTGGTTACCGAAATATGCACCTAAAATAGATGGAGCCGTATGAGCTCAGGTCGGATGAAGTGCACCGAAATATGCACCTAATATGTTTAGCTCCATTGACTTCCTAAAATAATTCATACTTAGTCTCCATCAAACGATCGGTATAATTAACGGCGCGGTATACCGCGCAGATCTGCCTAGTCACCCATATCCATGCCAAGGTTCCCCAATACCCATTTGAACTAAGCATTCCCCAACTCCCCGTGTATATTTGAACCAAGTAATACACAATGGGTTTGGGCAAACCTATGGGTAAAGGAGGGAGAGGAGAGGTTAAAGCCACAGCTCACTGTGGACAATAGTCGGCTTCGGTAACTGCATGGGTAAAGGAAGGAGCTGGGTATTCCTAGCTCCACCAGATCCGTGTAGCTGGAGTTATGAGTATATTAAGAGTGTTTAGGTGGGTCATTTTGTTTACATTTTAGAATAAAAATATAAACTTAATTCACTTTATTTCAGCCTACAAATTTCAGATATGAGGTGAAGCTGGGATTTGGAGCTCTACCAAACAGAACCTTAGTAAATGTCAAAACTCTTAGCCATTTTCTTTAAAAGAAAATGAAAATGTCATGTATATCTAGTGGAAACAAATACATTTTATATCCTGGACTTTACAAAAGGTCGACTTAACATCACTTGTGTCTCCGCTACAAAAGTAGATATTTAGCGTCCCCCCTCCAAACTTATAAAATCGGTTCAATTTACACCATAAACCATTTTGATAATGTGGATTCCCCATTGTGGTTTGTCATATTGGCCACCATACCATCAATTTTTTTTCTAACAAGGATCCAACTCAAGGGTGTGAACATTTTCATCGTCGACCTCTTTCTTATTTCCCCCTCTCCCTCTCTCCATTCTCTTTCTTCTTCTTGTCGTCGTCACTCATCTCTCTTAATTGAGATCCCTCTTAGCGAAAACCAGTGACATAGTTGCTAACATAGTAAAACCCACTCTAAGATGGAGGCCCTTTAGGAAGACCACCTTAGGTGTTAATTCACCCGGTTTAATGGTTGAAAGTGTTAATTGGACTTTATGCGTAGTTTAAGATGTAAAATTGACTTATTCCTAACCAGTGTAGGTATTCAGCTAGAAGTTGCCGAGTCTGGGAAAACTCTTAAGCCTTGCCAGATATGTTACCACGGTTTGAGAAAACTCGGCCTCTTTAATTTGCTGAATTCAAAAAGCGTAGGAATAAGAAGCACAAAAAAATATAATAGAAGCGTATACGTACGTAAAATGAAGGATTGTGAAAATGAGTTTGGACTGGATGTTTTGATTCCTATGAAACATACAAACAACACTTTTTGCGTAATTTATGTGTATTCATTACATATAGGATTTCATAGAACTTACCATCCTAGTTCCTGCGGGTTTTTCGTTCATATGTTTCCGACTTTTACGCTCCAAAACGACCCTAAAGCATAGCACACAATAATTTCGTTGGATTTTCGATAGAACCATTTCAATTCGCACGTTCCGAAGAGAGAGCACGAAGCTCACGGAAAAATCGATTGTCGCTTGGATTTGGCAGGTACACTCACAGCCTAGATGTTGCCCTTAGTCCAAAATCCATTTAATATCCTAGGTCACCGTAAAGCGAAATATATATAAATCCCTAAATTTTTATGTTTTATATTGAGTAATTCTCAATATGAGGGTATCTAGGAAGCACCTGAGTGTTTTTTTTTTTATTTGTGGGCATTTAAATTTGTAGTCTTTGGATCTAAATCCATCCATGCAAATCAATTTACTATCTCTCACCACCACCCTCCTCTTTACAGGCCTCCAAGTTAACTGCTCACAAACAAAAAAAAAACACTCGAGTGTTACTTAGCCATTCTCAATATTATTTTTAACTCCGAACACCCGTTCCGAAATTCCTGGACCGTCGTCAGGCTTTCACTCACCGTCCCTCTGATGGATCAGACGACCCAGAGCCGAGTACAAACGGCGCTAGCCCTGCACTGCACAGTGCCTCCGGTGGAGAGCTGCGGCCTTCTATTGGCTACTCTGGCGTTGCACTTGCACCCCGACCGACTCCGCCGATCGATTCCATTTCCATATATGCTCATTCCCATCCCACCACCACCTCCTCCTCCTCTCCTCTCTTTTTATTCCCACCTCCTCTCCTCTCCACACATCCCTCCGCCGCCGCTTCGCCATAACCGCAATGCCTCCCCTCCTCCTCCTCGTCGTCCTCCTCCTACTCCCGGCCTCCTCCTCCACCTCGCCGGAGAGCGACATCCACGCGCTCTCCAAGCTCAAGGCCGCCCTCGTGCCAGCTACCGCCGCCGCGCTCGCCGACTGGGACCCGGCCGCCACGTCCCCGAACCACTGCTCCTTCTCGGGCGTCTCCTGCGACGCCGACGCCCGCGTCGTCGCCATCAACCTCACCGCCGTGCCGCTGCACGGGGGCGCCCTGCCTCCCGAGGTCGGGCTACTCGACGCGCTCGCCAACCTCACCATCGCCGCGTGCAGCGTCTCCGGCCTCGTCCCCGCCTCGCTCCCCGGGCTCCCCTCGCTCCGCTACCTCAACCTCTCCAACAACAACCTCACCGGCCACTTCCCTGCCCCTGCCGACGGCTCTCCCTACTTCCCGTCCCTCGAGCTCGTCGACGCCTACAACAACAACCTCTCCGGCCCGCTCCCGCCCTTCTACGCCGCGCACGCGCGCCTCCGGTACATCCAGCTCGGCGGGAATTACTTCAACGGCGCCATACCGGACAGCTACGGCGACCTGACCAGCCTCGAGTACCTCGGACTCAACGGCAACAGCCTCTCCGGCCGCGTGCCCGCGTCGCTCGCGCGCCTCAAGCGGCTGCAGTACATGTACTTAGGGTACTTCAACCAGTACGACGGCGGCGTTCCGCCCGAGTTCGGCGACCTTGACGCGCTCGTCCGCCTCGACATGAGCAGCTGCAACCTCACGGGCCCCATTCCGCCGGAACTCGGACGGCTCGCGCGGCTTGACACGCTCTTCCTGCTCTGGAACCGCCTGTCCGGGGAGATACCTCCGCAACTCGGTGATCTCAGTAATCTCCAGTCCCTAGACGTCTCCGTCAACGAGCTCACCGGCGAGATACCAGCCAGCCTGGCCAACCTCACCAACCTCAAGCTCCTGAACCTTTTCCGGAACCACCTCCGCGGCGACTTACCGGAGTTCGTGGCCGACCTCCCGAAGCTGGCGGTGCTCCAGGTGTGGGAAAACAACCTCACGGGCCATCTCCCGGCCGGACTCGGGAAGAACGGCCAGCTCAAGACATTGGACGTGGCCACCAACCACCTCACCGGCCCGGTACCGCCAGACCTCTGCGCCGGCCGGAAGCTGGAGACGCTCGTGCTCTTGGAGAACGGCCTGTTCGGTCCCATTCCCGAGTCGCTCGGCGACTGCAAGACGCTCGTACGCGTGCGTCTTGGCAGTAACTTCTTGAGCGGCCCCGTGCCGGCCGGGCTGTTCGACCTCCCCCAGGCAAACATGCTAGAGCTCACCGACAACCAGCTTACTGGCGAGCTCCCGGACGTGATCGGCGGCGGCAAGATTGGCATGCTGCTGTTAGGAAACAATGGGATCGGTGGGAGGATTCCTCCGGCCATCGGCAACCTCCCTGCGCTGCAGACGCTGTCGCTGGAGTCCAACAACTTCTCCGGGGCCTTACCGCCGGAGATCGGCAGGCTCAAGAACCTGTCCAAGCTTAACGTCAGCGGCAACTCGCTCACTGGCACGATCCCGCGGGAGCTCATGCGCTGCGCCTCCCTCGCCGCCATCGACCTCAGCCGCAACCTCCTCTGCGGCGAGATACCGGAGGACATCACGTCTCTGAACATATTGTGCACGCTGAACGTGTCGAGGAACAGGCTGTCAGGCGAGCTCCCATCGGAGATGGCCAACATGACGAGCCTCACCACGCTGGACGTCTCGTACAACAGCCTCTCCGGCCCCGTTCCGATGCAGGGCCAGTTCCTGGTGTTCAACGAGAGCTCGTTCGTCGGTAACCCCGGCCTGTGCGGCGGGCCTGTCGCCGACGCCTGCTCCCCGTCGGCGGCCGGGGCGGGCTCGCGATCTGGTGGAGCGTTTTCTTTGCGGCGGTGGGACTCCAATAAGATGCTGGTGTGGCTGGTGGTCGTGTTCGCCGTGCTGATCATCGCCATCCTTGGCGCGAGGAAGGGGTGCAAGGGGTGGACGGAGGCGGCGAGGAGGCGGTCGGGCGCGTGGAAGATGACGGTGTTCCAGAAGCTGGACTTGTCTTCGGACGACGTGGTCGAGTGCCTCAAGGAGGACAACATCATTGGCAAGGGCGGAGCCGGCATCGTGTACCACGGCGTGACGAACAACGGCACGGAGCTGGCGATCAAGCGGCTCGTGGGGCGAGGCGGCGGCGACCACGACCGCGGCTTCTCGGCGGAGGTGAC
Organism: Rhipidocladum racemiflorum; assembly: GCA_036346355.1. Classification (NCBI taxonomy): domain Eukaryota; kingdom Viridiplantae; phylum Streptophyta; class Magnoliopsida; order Poales; family Poaceae; genus Rhipidocladum; species Rhipidocladum racemiflorum. The sequence goes on along the minus strand of CM070579.1, from coordinate 87,695,131 downwards.
CACGCTGGGGCGCATCAGGCACCGCAACATCGTGCGGCTGCTGGGCTTCGTCTCCAACCGGGAGAGCAACCTGCTGCTGTACGAGTACATGCCCAACGGGTCGCTCGGCGAGATGCTGCACGGCGGCAAGGGAGGCCACCTGGGGTGGGAGGTGCGGGCGCGCGTCGCGGCGGAGGCGGCGCGCGGGCTGTGCTACCTGCACCACGACTGCGCGCCGATGATCATACACCGCGACGTCAAGTCAAACAACATCCTGCTCGACTCGGCGTTCGAGGCGCACGTCGCCGACTTTGGCCTCGCCAAGTTCCTCGGCGGCGGCGCCACGTCCGAGTGCATGTCAGCCATCGCCGGCTCCTACGGCTACATCGCCCCAGGTAACCATCCATCCGAACATCACTTTCTTGCTTAAATTTACGTGGTTCCTACTTCCTAAACCTTTTTAACAGAACAAATTAACCAAACGTGGATGAGCATATTTACGTGGACTTAAATACGCAATTCTCTCGCGCAAGTCAATCTTACCAATTTACCGATTTCATCCTACCCATTGATCGATCTGATTACAAACAACTTTCACAAGAACAAAAGGATTTGATAGCAACTGCAATTCTACTCCACTTGGGAGGCCACTGCATGCGCACAGCATTCCACTGACCCTGCCAGGCTGCTAGAACTGCAACTTGTGTTGCCTTGGACACTGTTTGCACTCACGCCTTGTTGCCTTCTGCACGGTCTGCCGGAGAGAGGACAAGGCCAGGGTTACCTTTGGATCAAGGATAGTGGAGCAACTTTTCGAGAGAGTTTTTAACTTTTTATTTGGCGTCTGGTCTTTCTTTTCTTTTTTTTTTTCTCAGCTTGGTTCTTATCGGAACGAAATTGCAAATACAGTTTCCTTCTCAACCAGAATCTACCATCCACGATCAATCAGAAAGGGAATATATTTAATTTCAATGGCCAAGCTTAAACAAAATAAAATTGGGCTAAAGAGCCAGAATTTTTTTATCTTCTTTTCCAGAAAGGCAGAAACAATGTTAGTTCTATACAGTGGTGCTGTAGTATCTTGCTATTACATGGTTGTAGCACTGGGACAGTTCCAGTGCTGTTCTAAGTCTCAGAGGGTGTAGACCGTCCAATCGAGTAAATACAAATTTTCAAATCTATGTGCTATAATGATTGCTACAATGCGCTACAGCTACAGGACTTTTACTACAGTATTTTCGGATCAATCTAATAGCTCGTGCGCGATTCTTCAGATTGCAGTCATGAACCGAGTCCGTACCACTGGCCGTAGAGACAGTGATTAATGGTTAGTGTCTTGTCTCCTGCCCCTGTTTCTTGGATTCTAGCATGGGTTTGTCAGGGTGTAGAAGCAGATACTGTTGCCATCTGGTGAGGTCAACGAGAGAGAAGACAAAGCCTGCCTTTGGATTAATAGATGTGGCCTGTACGATTTAGTACTCGTCTATTGTTGTGTTGTGGCCTTGTGGACCTCTCCCTCTTGGATAGTAATCAGTGAGGGAGACAGGATGAGAGGAGCCAGATACTGTAGTGGTGTCTCTTAGGCCATTTCATAATGGAGAGTTTCATTACACAGTTTTCAAGAGTGCCACATCTACTTTTGTTTGCAGGAATCACAGATCTCGGTGCTTTATCTTGATGAAACTCACTCACCTCCCATGAAACTCTTTCTATCTCTCTCTTCATAATTATCTTACCATGTCACCAAACATGATGATGTGTCACATCATTTAATGAAAATGAAACTCCCACTGTGAATGGCCTTAGCTTGGCTCTGTCTCCACAGTAGTAGATGTGCGTCAGGTTGACTTGACAGCCCCATCGTAAATTGTGTTCATGGAGCTCTAGCTTCGGCGTGATGCAGTCCAAGCTAAAAAGGAGTCGGATACGGGATATCGCTCTTCCTGTGCCGCAACATATTTTTGTTTAGATTTGATAAATATTATCCAGATGTTTTTATTGCTGAAATCATCCAAATCTAGAACCATCGGATCATTGTTGAGATTCGGGAGTATCGATTACATCCGATCCTATGATTTGATGTAACGGCCCGGTGATATCTAGGTGAGATATCCAACGGTTCAAAATTTAGATGTTAGCTAAAATAAAAACATCCGGATGATCGATACCTATACACTCCCATTTTTTTGTCGCATTTGAACCAGATTCCGATATAAATTTGGGTTATTCACGATATGAATATAGGATGAATATGTGGTAGATTCGGGTCGATATGTTAAATCAAACTATATGAGCGTATGACCATAATAGTAAGTTATATATCATCCAAACTCAATAAATATTATAGAAAATTTTGAATATATGTATCCCATCCCGTATTTACTGAATACTGACTGCTCTGCTTGAATCTAATACTGAATTCGAATCCAAAAATCTAAATTCCGTCCCAGATCCGACTCTGGATCGAGCGGGAAATATCTCATGGATTTCACCTCTAGATGCACACTCGAGCAGGATTTGGTTTGTCGTATACTGACACCGCATACAATGCAACGCAGTAAAATGCCTGTACAGGCTGGCAGGGATTCAGACATTGACTGTTTAGCTAGTGTGTTGAAAGAGTTGTAGAAATTTTTTGATAGATCACCAAGTACGGTTGACGGGTTGAGTGTGTTTAATTTCTTTTTATCTGGTGTGGCAGAATACGCGTACACGCTCCGGGTGGACGAGAAGAGCGACGTGTACAGCTTCGGCGTGGTGCTGCTGGAGCTCGTCACGGGGCGCCGGCCAGTCGGCGGGTTCGGCGACGGCGTGGACATCGTGCACTGGGTCCGGAAGGTGACGGCGGAGCTCCCGGATACGTCGGACACCGCGGCGGTCCTCGCGGTGGCCGACCGGCGCCTGACGCCGGAGCCGGCGGGGCTGATGGTGAACCTGTACAAGGTGGCCATGGCGTGCGTGGAGGAGACGAGCACGGACCGCCCCACCATGCGCGAGGTCGTGCACATGCTCTCCGGCAACCCCAACGCGGCGCAGCCCAACGAGCTCCTCTCCTTCTGAAGCTCATTAGCTCTCCCGCGCGCTCTTCCCTAAAATAGGTACGGTTTGGGGTTAATGTATGCGCTAAGCCGCTAGTTTTGTGCTTTTTATTCGCGTGCCATTGTTGGTGTGTATAATAACATCGAGCAGATGACTGAAGCAGGCGATGGGAGGTTGCTTTCTGCCCTGATGCTATATATATACTCATATATGTGCATATATATATACTGCTAGTAGTAAAGTTGAAGTTGAAATATCTATCTCCAAGGTCTCGCATATGCTCATGGCTGTTCCTAGCTTGTCAATTAATTGCTCAAATTGCCATGCTGCTGCTTTCTCGTTTTTCTGTCCCTATCCAGGACGGAGGCGAGAGAGACGTAAAATTTGGGATATGGAGTCCCAAAAGATGAGTTGGATTGTGAGTTGAGTTCTACCATTGATATGTATCCCTCTGTGGATGGCTGCAAGCCGTCGCTGCAGAATCGAATCCGAGCAGACGAACAACAACAACGATAACACACACACACACACACACACATATATATATATATATATATATATATATATATATATATATATATATATATATCAGAAAAACTATTAAACGGTATACCGTTGCATAGTACTGAAACTTATGAAACTCGTGAAATTTTTACACTAAAACTCATAAAACTTAGCACTAAAATTGATGATGACGACAACACACACATATATAGTATACTATCAGAAGTATATACTCTCTACTCCATATACATTAACTATCTCTACTATATAAAGTGAGAGTTTCTTTCCACGTCACATTAATTGCCCTACGCAAGAAACGAAGCGTTGCTTTAATTAGCCAGCTTTTGCAAGAAACGAAACGTTAAAGATAGATGTTTGATCTTATGAAATTGTATTTTTTTATTTTTTAATCTTTATTTTTCATTATCAATTTTGTTTTTCGTAGCAACGCACGGACATATAACTAGTGGTAAGTAAGCGGAAGCATACTATGGCCCTCTTTGAAGAAGCTGTGTTTTAGCTGTGCTTTAGTTTTGGACCTAAAGTTTCCCAAAACAGCCCAGCGCAAAGCTGCTGCACAGCTAAAGCACCCTTAAAAACTACAACTGGTAGGAAGGTGCTTTTTAGCTGTGGCTTCGCTCGACCACCTTCCCGCTCGCTCCGCCTCCTTTCTCGTCTTGTCGTTTCCCCGCTCGGTCACCTCCTCTACTCCCTTCGGCTCGAGCGCCACCTCCCTGACACTCTTCTCACTCTGGCCCACTCTGTTGCCCCCCAAAAACTAAAGCTACAGCAACGGTTTGCCAAACGGTATATCAAGAAAAGTTACAGTTGCTTTACAGCCCAACAAACCAAAAGCAACTTTTCAGCTCAGCCACGGCCCTCCCAAACCTGTCCTATATAAGTGGAAGTTGTTCCTTGATTCCTTCTAAGTAGGAAGTTGTTATCAACCAAATAGAGATAGAAAGTACAGTATATATATTGGGATGTGTTATACTCTTTTATCACTTTCAGTATATTCTAATAAAAATTCTAAGATACTAAAATGCGACATTGTTGAAAAAAATTCATCGGAACCATTTATTTCTTGCTATATACCGTTTTTCATGTATAAAAAGAGTATATAAACAAATTATGCTATAAAGTGTGGGTTTTGATGAATTTTTTCGTGAAACTCACTTTGGAGTATCTTATAATTAGTATTAGAGTATATTCAAAAGGATAAAGAAGTATAATAACATCATTTATGCAGTATATTGAGAGTGGGAGTAATGCATTCTCCCAAGAGTATACAACCATTTTCCTATATATATATATATATATATATATATATATATATATATATATATATATATATATATATATATATATATATATATATATCATTGCGTTGTTCTTCATGCGAATAGGGCGATGGCATATATTCGTTACATGGAGGGCGAATAAAGCTTGGGCTTTGCTTAAAGCTTTGGTTTCTCAGATAGCTGCTTTTAAAAGTCTGAATACTGGATGCACACAACATATAAAAAGTGAAGTGGGAATCAGAATGTCGTTGTGGGAGACGAAGTGGGCTGGGCATCCGCATCTACAGGGTAGGAAGTGGTGGACGTTGTTCATGAGCTCCCATAAATAAATCCAAACAAAATGCTAGTTGAGTAACAACAATGAGCCAGACGCAGGCCTTTCTATCCTCTTTTTTTCCCCCTTCCTTCCTTCCTTCTCTTTCTTTTATGAAAAGAATTTGACATCATGAACCCAATCTGATAAGGCATGCGGATGCATTACCCTTGAAGTTGCTTACTCAGGTTGAGTTTGAATGAATGAGTTCAAGTTAGGGTCTAAATCTGAATCCAGCCTCGATACAAGCTCAATGATACTAACTAATTCAATATGCACTATTTTTTCAACAATAAAAAATGTTTAAGCTCGAGCTCTACTCTAGTAGACTCGGTAAAAGTTAACATATAGTAATATTTAGCAATTGATTCGTAAATTTATCTAGCTCACCTAGGAGAAGTTCGCGAGCTCGTGATCAAGCTTGATTTCGACTCGTTTGGGGCTCGAACTAAGTCTAGAGCGAGTCGAGCACGAGTTGTTTGTGAGCTTTGAACTTTTTTTAAGCCCCTACTAAGGGCCATCCCAATAGAGTTAGAGTTATTGATGTAATATCTATATATATATGAAACTGGTTCTATACTTCTGGGAGTACGTACTCCCACCTACAGTGTACCTCTTAAATAATGTTATTATACCTTTTTATCCTTTTGAGTATACTCTAATATTGATTATAAGATACTCAAAAGTGAGTTTCATGAAAAATTTCATCAAAGTCCACTCTTTATAGCATAATTTGTTTATATACTCCTTTTACATTGAAAAAGGGTATACAACAAAAAATAAATGGCTCCGATGAAGTTTTTTCAACCAAATCGCATTGGAGTATTTTAGAATTATTATTAGAGTATAACGAAAGTGATAAAAGAGTATAACATGTTCGTCTAAGTGATATATTCGAGGTGGGAGTATGTACTCCCGAGAGTACGAAAATGACTTCATATATATAGCCTCTTTTCTACTCCCGGGAGTAGTTACTCTATATGTTATTGAGAGTATCTCGCACAACAGAGGGTATGTACGTGTAGTATACAAGTATATAAGATTATCTATGTTGTATTTACAATTTTTTAGAGGTGATATATATATTTGTTAGACATACTTCTTTTTATATGTATATATGAACGTATTTGCAAAATGCGCTAAAAATTATGTACTCTATTGCAATATTTTTATATGGATCACATTGGAATATCTTATAATTAGTATATGAATATATCCAAAGTGGTAAAAAAAAGTATTTCAAATTCGTTTGGGTGGTATTTCAGAGATAGGAGTAGAAAGTATTTTTCATATATATATATATATATCCAAGTCAACCGAAGATTGAACCTAAGGGTAAGGAAGAAAGTTGATATTAGCAATCATCTAGCATAGCTATAATTCGAAACTATGCACTTAGAGCGAGGAAAACTCCATGACCGTCGCGGTACGCCGGGTAGACAGCAGCTATGGCCCACTCGTCAGCCAGATAAGCATGGTCTCTTCCACTATTGGGGAACGAGACGTCCACGTGGGCCGGTGTGCCCCACAAATCTCAACCAAAGCTACCCACCATTTACTTCACCGATAGGTGGGTCCACAGTCAGTTAGGAAACCCAACAAGGCTACTACGGGGCCCATCTGTCATTGCCATGGAAAACCACCCTTAAATGGGGAAAACCAACCGACTAATTAACCATCCCACCGCGTGGACCCCACCAACCTCCCGGCCGTGGCGCCCTATACAAGCGCCACGTCGCCGCCGACTCGCCGTCGCCGTCGCCGTCGCCGTCTCCCTCACGATTCCTCCACCTCCCTTCCCGGCTTAAACTCTCCTCACTGCAATCCAATGGCTTCATCCAACTCCTCAAGCCCTAAACCTAGCCCCGCCCCCTCGGCGCCGCCGCTCTACCCGACGCTGATCACCAACTTTGCGAGGACCATGCTGATCACCAACTTTGTAGCACATGGTCTCCGGATGTTTAAGGAACTTGTTCCGCTTGGTTAAGCTGATTGTATTATCTCTTTTGGGATTTCTTGTCTTGCTAGGCTTTGATGGTTTTTGTTTTCCTTGAGCTTAATCACGCCATTTGGACACATCACACATGTAATCCCAATAAAATATTTTAGTTATTTGATTAATTTCTGCTTCAAAGAACTTCTTGTCCTTCTAGGCTTTGATGGTTTTAGTTTTACTTGAGCTTAATTACACAGTGTGGACACATTTTCAATCAAATATTTCAGTTACTTTTTTTTTGCTTCAAAGTATTCATGCCTGTATTTTCCGGTAGGGCTAAGAAAGTGACAAGAATGCCTGAGAAAGTGGCAACTGGAATATTGTCTGGAGTTGTGAAGGTTACCGGTTATTTTACAAGCTCGGTGGCTAACTCAAAAGCTGGCAAGAAGTTTTGTAGCCTATTGCCTGGAGAGATTGTTCTTGCTTCCCTTGATGGGTTTGGTATGCGGTCTTTAATATTTCAATGGTATTAATGGTTGTATTATAATATTACATCATTTGTCTGTGGTATTATTGATCATATTCATGGTATATTGAATGTTGGCATCTTTTTCTTGATTCGAACACTACACCTGCCTTCAATAATTTAACAGATTATCAGTCTGCTGAATAATGCCTAGACAGCATTTGTCTCATGACACAGTGCGATTATTTTTTTGATTACCTCTATTACTAACTGAACATCCCTACCCTATGGACACATCAATACGTTTCACTGGTTGAAGGCAGGCAGGCTTTGGATGCCCTTTAGTGGCATTTTTTTGGTTGCATATGCTGTGAAGTTGTTTTTTTCGTGGAAAAAGTTCTCACTTGTGTATTTTAGTGTAGAACTTGTAAGGAAACCATGAATTTGGATATAAGATGATGGGCAATTCTCATTTTCCTGGTTGTCCATTTCCTTCAGGTTACACACATTAACCATGTTTTAGTACTATATTACAAATGGTGATTGGTGAATTAGTGCGTTTCTGCTGCTAGATGTTGCGCATATTAGATCAGCTACCACCTTCATATGCTTAATGAAGTCACTTCCAGTGAGCTAATGTAGCCACCCAGTGGTACTGGTGATGCTATCAAGCTCTGGAGAGTGAACATGCCTTTTTTCCACTATGGATGCTGGTTGACCTTAGCTCGACATGGTGGATTAAACCAAAAGCCAGTTATCTGTTTGCTACCAGGCGTTCTGATAGGATAATACCTCATATTCAGGTAGAATTGCTGGTTGCATAGCTATAACTGAGTTTGTGTTAAGCCATATATAACCCGAGGAACTTTCCTGGATGTGCATGCGTTCTGCTACTGCAATCGCCGAATAGTCTGTATCGGATCATTCGGTTCATCTGCTTTGCTGTATCTCCTGTGCTAGTGTTGGTGAGCATCGTCCTCAAAAGTAATGAGAGTCTGATGAATTCTCTAGCCTTCAAGCTTGCTTGGGCAAAGCTCTTGAGCTCCAACTGCCTTGCTTACATCTGTTATGCTGGTTCCAACAGGGAAGATTTGTGATGCTGTAGAAGTGGCTGGGACGAATGTTCTATCCACATCGTCACCTGTAACGACTGGGCTTCAAAGCAGCATCACTCGCCGAGTCTACCATCAAAGCAGCAGCTGCAGATCTTCGGGCTAAGCGCGGCAAGTAGTCTCATCTTCGTCACAAGCGGGTTGTCTCCCGTGCATCTGCAGCTCTCCCGCAGTTTATACTTGTCCAGAGCCCTGGCTAACAGAAGCGTGTCCCGTACTCCCATCGTCCAGCTATTCACTGTGCTAGCCCATTCGATTTTCTGAAATAGTCCTCTAGCCCACTCCTACCACGCTCGAGCGGAAGCAACCTTTCACGGTGTGGTAGTGCGGAAGGAAGCTCCCGCACTGTCCAAACGTTGTAGCAAAGCGAGCTGGCGCAACTGAGCCACGCGCAGGCGTGCAAGCGTTGGGTAGGTGTGCGCTCTCGCGGGGCCAGCCAGGCAGGGGCCCTGGCGTGTGGCAGGGCTGGGCGAGGTAGCGTGGGAGCCGTTGCAGCGCACGAGTTTTCGTGCTATCCAGTCACGGTCGAGTTTCCGCGCTACCCAGTCACGGTAGGACCGCAGGAGTGGATCAGAGGACTAATTTTGTAAATTATTTTGTATGGGTTAATTTCAAAAAAATCTAAGGCTAGCACAGTGAACAGTACCTCATCCCAGCTAGCTTTCGCAAACGTTGCTGTTTTCTCACGGACTCACGGGTTGTCGAACCAAGAACAGCTTGCCTACGATGCGATGTCCTTTCCTGCTGATGTAAGCTGCTGAAAACCGGAAACACCTGCGAGGCTTGTTTGTGTATTGTGGAATTTGGAGTTGTATTTCGGTGGGAATGTGTTGGTTAATAAGTGGACTAGTACTGTCTTGAGTCTTGACCTGGGGACGATCGTTTGTTCTGATGCCGAAGGCGTAAGCGTGATTTGACTCTTGTCTTTGGTGTCATTCAATAGGAACATAAACAGACAGCGGCGTACACCGTACTGTATCATGATGATCATACCAGTAGTTACTTTTACAAATGTGTTGACAAGTGCAATCAAACAGAACATGTACTGGTGTTTCTCCCCGATCCATAAAGGATAACAACCCATTAGCCTCTCGTATTATCTAAACTAGTTATATGCCCGTGCGTTGCTATGAAAAACAAAATTGATAACGAAAAATAAAAAAAATACTATTTCATAAGATCAAACATCTATCTTTAACGCTTCGTTTCTTGCAAAAGCTGACTAATTAAAGCAACGCTTCGTTTCTTGCGTAGGGCAATTAAGCAGGGCAATTAAGTAGGGCAATTAAGCAGGGCAATTAATGTGACGTGGGAAGAAACTCTCACTTTATATAGTAGAGATAATAAAAGATACGGTTTACTCCGCTCCTCCCTCGTGACTCGTGAGTTGAGTTCGGTCCATCTACCCAGCACGATTCACTAGAAAACCGGTTCTTCCAACCCAACCCACGCGCTCAACTCCTCCCGTCATCTCCCCACGATCTCCATCCCTGTCGCGCCTCCTTTCCAAACCATCGCTCCAAGCCCGTTGCCCTTCTCCACCAATGTCGCCCCCGACCTCGCCCGTCGACCCACTTGCCCCTCATGCCTGTCGCCCCAGGCCCCAGCAGTGTTAAGTAAGTTGCGCAAGAGTTGGTGTCAGCTAATACATTGCTTGACCTCATGCAATCTCTGCTGACATACCCAATCTATTATGTCGGGCAGAACATCCAGAATGTTAAAACCGTGGTCGACCCAAAACAGCTGACCGTGATTTTTTCGCGTAATCCTGGTATGAGCGGGATTATTCATTACCAGGCTTATACAGATTGCTCCAAATTAGGCAACCAACGTCTATCCTGGATCGACCGCTTAGCTGATTGAGACCAACGTACATCCTCAGTACGTTGAGCCGATTCCTCCAAGGAATCTGGCCCTTTATAGGGTTGTGTCGTATTCGAAGCCATTTATTCTGCTTCCTGAGCCGACTTGAGGTCACAAAATGACAGCTATGAGCAATCACGTGCACCGATGCAACCCTTACTGAAGCGCCAACTCGAGTTTGCACTCAGGGGGCAGCATAATGAATTTGCCCCTAGTTGGCAAGCACATCAAGCACGGGTAGCATCGACTAAAGAAACCGATTGGGCCAAAGCTATTAGCACTGCCTTGAGAGACTAATTTGGTATCCAGCCAAAGGAGCAAACCATCGGCTATAGAAAGCCGTATCCTGACTACATTGACCGTGTAATAGAATTTTATTGTTAAATTTTGTAATTTAGATCACATTTGATGATATATATCATCCTTCTCTTTTTATATTTTGTTACAATGCACATACACCCTACTAGTAACAAATTGAAACAAAAGTTCTTCGTGGGTCATGATGACCAGAGTTCATTTCTCATCAACTACGGGCTAGATGAGTTATTTATGTAGATTTTTCAGTCGTATTTTTCAGAATTTAAACCCGTGACGCATAATTATGTCTCGAGATAATTACACTAGTCGGTTGTTGTCACCATATTAAAAAAATATATAGACAAACAAAGAGTTCGACAGTGCAATACCAATAGACAAATAAATTGCACTTAGAGTACTCTGTATAACTTGGCCAAAAGGACTCAGAGTAAATGACACAAAAATAACTTTTTTTTTCCATCTTCACTCTTCTCCTTTCTATGGTCTGCCCCCACAGCACCTTTGTATGCCAAGGCCAAGTTCTAAACTACTACTCCCTCCATTGATTTTTATAAGGTATCCATGATACTTCGAAATTCTAAGTTTATAAATTTTGATCAACAAACGGTCCAACAATATACAAATTATGACATAAAAGTGATATCATTCTATTCATATTTAAAAAACTTTAAAGATCACGCTAAATCACACCTCGTGGAAGTAAACGGAGGGAGTAGTATTTACTAACTCTCATTCCCCACTGTGTTTGCATCGTATCCCAATTTCCCTAACACGACGTAGAGCTTTAATTCGGGGGGAAATTGGTTATATGTCATCGTGAAGAGTGGGTTCCACATATTTGCCACTGTGGTCATTCAGTTCGGTTTAATACCCTTTACCACGGTGACACCTCGTAGAAATACCATTACAGCCCAATTATTCCCATTTTACAGGATTTCCCCTGTTTTATCGTGGGCCCGGGCAAGTGACTGACCAAACTGCCCCCGGTCGCTATCCCTTGTGCACGGTGCGATCGGACCTCATTCCCGTTCTTCGATTCTTCCCCATCCTCACCTCCCCACTGGATCAGGCGACCTCGCAGGCGACAGCGCAGGCGGCCTCTCCCCTCCGGCGAGCTCCTCCACAACAGCGCTCTGGCGACGGCAAGAAAGGTATGTCTTACGAAACCCTAGATAAAAACCTCTGATTCGTGAAACCCTAGATAAAAACCTTTGAGTTCTTCATTGATTCATGAAACCCTAGATAAAAACCTTTGATTCGAGCTGTGTTTATTCGTTGTGTAGGCGGAATGAGACAGAAGTTGAAGGATGTCCATGGGGATCGTGTTTATTCGTAGTTGTATTTTTTTTATTTTCCATTTGACAAGAGCCTAACCCTAGATGAACCTTAATTGTTGCTATTTTTTCTTTGTTCACTACATTGTCGTAGAGTTGCTGCCGGGATGGATAGTATAGGTGGGTCGCAAAGTGTGGTTGATTGCTCCCCTCGGGTGATGAGTGAGCTGTTGACAAGCTCCTCTGGTGTGATGAATGAGGCAGAGGCAAGTGCTGAGGCAGGACAACATGGTGATAATTGTCACCCAACTAGAGGATCTATTAGTAGCTCCCATTGTGTGATCAATGAGGCAGTGGCAAGTGAACACCCATCTGTTGTTGCAAATAATGTTGTTAGGGATCAGCCCAGTGCAGGATAAAGTGGTGCTAGTGATCACCCAGCTGTTGCTGCAGGACAATCTGGTGTTAGTTATCACCCAGCTGTTGTTGCATATAATGGTGTTAGTGATCACCCAGCTGCAGGACAATATGGTGTTAGTGATCACCCATATATTGCTGCAGATAATGGTGATGGAGCGACAGACTACATAAACTGGGGTTCTCTTGACATACTGGGCGCAGAAGATGAAGAAGGGAAGACAGAAATGATGAATGAGTATGACATGTTTGTGTTATTGGGTTTGAGGGATGATGATGAAGGGACACAGGGTTATGCAGAAGAATATAGTGGTGAAGGATTAGGTGAAGGTAGTGACATGGTAGTTGATGATGGCAACAAAGATGAAGTCAATATTGCATATGACAAGGATGACCCGAAGATGGACCCTGGCACCCTATATCCATCAATAAAGGATTTCAGACTAGCTGTGAGGCAATTTGCCATCAATGAGGAGTTTGAGTTGGGCATAGAAAAATCTGATAAAACTAGGTTTAGAGGTTATTGTAAAGCTAGGGGATGCTCTTGGAGAATTGTTGGGCATAGGAGACCTGATCTGAGGACATTCATGGTACAAACTTGCTTACTTGAAATTGTTGAACTGTCGTGGTACTACTTGCTTACTTGAAATTGTTGAACTATCATGGTACTAAATGTTTGTCATGCAGGTTTCTGTTTTGGTTGGAGAGCACAACTGTGCATCAAGTAGCAGGGTAAAAGGCCATACCGCTTCAAAAGGTTAGGTAGCTGACAAGGCTTCAACCATATTAAGGACAAACCACACTATTGGTGTTGTAGAGATGCAGAGAAGCCTGGAGGATAAATACAAGGTAACTCTTTGACGAATACACATACCATGGGTACCCCCACCAGCCCGGAACCACGAACGGGCTGCCCTCTTTAGAAGCCCAGCTCTGGCGAAGGGCCCGTGGGCCATAAAGAGAGGACCTGGCCCTAATTCGGACCAGCTCTAGGCGTCCAGCAGGCTCCGACCCCTTAGGTCGGAGCACGCGGCCGACTTCGTACCCGCCCGGTCGGCTTCACCAGCAGTCGGGGGGTCAAGCCCCGCACTGACATCTGGCCAACTGCCCTGTGCGCGCGACGTCCCATGACGTCCGTGCCAGGGTAGGCGGTCCCTTCCCGAGGATGTTAGAGGACTCGCCAAGAAGTCAAGCCCCGGTCCCGTCATCCTGACACGTCATGGAGGATAGCGCCCCCTCCCGAGGCCACGCTGAGGTCAGGTACAATTAATTATCGGGGCAGACGGTCGTACGAAGTAGTGCGTCACCTCGCCCGGCCACGGCCGAGACCCCCGCAGACTACCAACCGGCATGGGGTGGACGGAGTCAGCCTGACGACAAGACAGAAGACCAGACTCCAAGGCGTATAGTACCCCTTCTTTTTTCTTTCCAAACTCCCGTGTAAACCTGCCACCTCCGCGTCTATAAGGAGAGGCAGGACGCCAGGGGCGAAGGGGAGAGATCGATCAAACTAGAAACCGGTCGAACGCAAGAGGGAACCCTCCCTCATCTGTAATACCCTGGCGATCGTTCGCCTTAAGAAACAATACACACCGACAGCACGAACTGGAGTAGGGACATTCAGCCCGAACCAGTATAAACCCTTGGCTTCCTGAGTCGACCATTCGGGGAGAGGGAGCGTGTGACCCCCACTAACCAAACATTCGTATTGCCGGTGCACGAAACACCGACACTCTTCAATATGACACAGTTTGGAGAGGTCACCAATTGGCATTGCAAGATATGTATGGAAGCTGGGAAGAGAGTTTCCACTGGTTATACAGATGGAGGGATGAGGTATTGAAGAGATCACCAAGTAGTGTAGTTGAGCTTGACACAAAGGTTGTTGGTGGTAGAGTCTTTTTCCATAGGGTTTTCTGTGCTTTGAGCCCTTGTATTTCTGGTTTTATAAAAAGTTGTAGGCTATATATTAGTATAGACTCCACTGCTTTGAATGGAAGGTGGAATGGACATTTAGCAGCTGCCACAGCCCTTGATGGTCACAACTGGATGTTTCCTTTGGCTTTTGGGTTCATAGAGGCAGAAACTGAAGACAAGTGGACTTGGTTCATGAGTCAACTTCACAAGGCCATTGGTGACTTACCACTTCTTGCAATATGTTCAGATGCTTGCAAGGGTCTGGAAAATGCATCACAAGGGTGTTTCCAGATGCAGAAAAGAGGACATCTGATGAAAAATTTTATGAAGAGGTTTCATGAAAGCATATTTGGAGAGATGTATCCTGCGGTAAGGGCTTACAAACCTGAGGTGTTTGAAAAACACATGGACAACATTGTTGGAGGATGCCCTAAGGTGATGAATTACTTGAGTAAGTATCATTCCCTCAAATGGATGAGGTGTGCTTTCGAAACTGGTGTGAAATGTGACTATATCAACAACAATTTGGCAGAGTGTTTCAACAATTGGATAAAAGACATAAAGGATCTCTCTGCAGTGGACCTTGCTGATAAGCTTAGGCAAATGATCATGATTTTATGGGACAAGAGGAGAAGAATTGGAGAAAGGCTCCAAGGAAGAATACTTCCAGATGTGATTATGCAATTGAAGGCTAGAAGTAGAGGGTTAGGACATTTGAAAGTTGTTAAGGCTGATAGAGTGGCTGCAGAGGTCCTTGACACTAGCACTTACAATGCCAGGCAGGTAGTGAAGATATCATCACAGGAATGCACATGTCTTGAATGGCAGCACACTGGTAAACCTTGTGAACATGCACTAGCAGTGATAACATCTCAAAGGATGGCCCACATTGGGGATTATATACATGAATACTACTCTATTCAGAGGTTTCAGCATGCATATGCTGATAGAATTGAGCCTATGCCTGACAAGTCCCATTGGCCAGAAGTGGAGATAGAACACGTGGGGGCACCTCTCGGTAGGAGAACTATGGGTAGGCAGAGAAAGTTGAGAATAAAAGGATGCCCCCACATGTTCTATCTCGGTTAGAGGTCCTATCAAGTGCAAAAGGTGTGGAGAGGTTGGCCATAGACAAGCTAGCTCCAAACGCCCATTGAATGGGACCAAGAAAAGAAAGAGGAAGGCTAGGAAAACAACCACTAGAGCTAACAAAGAAATAAGTGCAGAACCAACAAATACGGTTGTAACTAGAAGGTATGGGTTAAACTTGCATAACATATCCTTTTCCTCAAATCCTTGTAATGAACAACTGATATATTTTTTGCTTACTTGAAACTAGCCGCCTAAGTACCCTTCTAGGACTGGATGGGGGCAAGTCAGACAAGCAGGGGAGTGGAAGCTGAAGGTCAGACCCGAGGGGCGGAGTGGAAGGCAAGGTGAAAGTCGACCAACAGGGCGAAGTGGAAGGCGCAAGTCGGACAGCGAGGAGGAGGAGTGGAAGTCAAGGTCGACCCAGGGGCAGGGGAGTGGAAGCTGAAGCTGAAGGCACACAATCTTCTCCACCAAGGAAATGTCCAATGAAAAAACAGAAAAAATGACTCCATAGAAGGAACTGCAAACAGTTTACTACTGTCAAAGCGTTGGCTCTAACTGTGTGCGCTTCACGCTATGTAATGTTAATGCTTCTGCTTTCAAGATATGTTATTTTGGTTATGTTTTTGCTAAACCAAGTTACTTTCGGTGGATGTTCTAGCTAAACCAAGATACATGTTATTTTGGTGGATGTTTTTGCTAAACCAAGACCAAGACAGATGTTATTTTGGTGGATGTTTTTGCTAAACCAAGTCACTTCATTATCTGATTAACTGATGATCTTTTGCTTGCAAGCTTTGTTGATGTCAATGATGTCAAATTCTCTCTTCTTTATCCAAATATTAGCTACTTGTCTGTATATTGCTTGTAGACATTTGATTCTGGGGAACCTTTGTAGACATTTGTATACATGGTGGGTACAGTGTGTTCTAACAAAATGCTTGTAGTCAAGAAGATCGGCCTAGAACTGTATGCATCTGATGCTAGTCTTACTCATGAGTTACTCATAGATATGTGGCTCCCTCCTCTGATAGACTATTTTCTAGTGCACATTATTGAC
The DNA here is from genome assembly GCA_036346355.1 of Rhipidocladum racemiflorum. Taxonomy (NCBI): domain Eukaryota; kingdom Viridiplantae; phylum Streptophyta; class Magnoliopsida; order Poales; family Poaceae; genus Rhipidocladum; species Rhipidocladum racemiflorum. Next base: position 87,678,540 of record CM070579.1, on the reverse strand, counting down.
CTGGACTACATTATCACATTACAGATCACATTACGGACAACCAATTCTCACTTCATTACAGACCACATTACGGACAACCAATTCTCACTTCATTACAGATCACATTACAGACAACAGTTCGTTATACAAACTGGATTACAACTAATCTAAATTATTTGCCAAGCAAAATTACAACACATATCAGCACCAAAACAATGATGACAACATTAGTCAGTAGCAACAGCCTCACAAACTTCACTAACTCGGGGACACCTATCACCCGTGCACTACCTTCTTTCAGCTTTTCGGCTTCTTCCACCGGATGACCATCATCATAGAGAATAGAATAGCCGGAATTAGCAAGAAACTCCATGTATTGATCACGCCATAGGTAAAAATTGCATCTGCTAGGCATCTACAATGATCAAGAACCATGAATCGAATCAGCACCTAACACCGAATCCGCACAAAAAATCAAAAGCCAAGCATACACCTACATGTTGCTCATTCTTCCTGCACTCAAAGAAGATCTTCCCTGGGTTTTGGTTCAACCTCGACGTCAACTCCACCATCTCGTCCCCGCACTTAGGGCAAGGCATGAGTGAAAGTCCGCTACGGCTAGCCTCAAGTTGACTTCGTAATCTAACCTGACTGGAGCCTTTCCCTCGGGACCCCGATGAGAAGCTTGCTTGTGACATCTCCCGCCGTGGAGCCTGACCTCGTTGACTGTTGCCGCCTGCGCCGTCGCCTGCTCCAGTGGGGAGGTGAGGACGGGGAAGGAAGAATCGAAGAACGAGAACGAGGTTCGATCGCACCGTGGTGCAAAGGGATAGCGACCAGGGAGCAGTTTGGTCAGTCACTTGCCCGGGCCCACGATAAAACAGGTAAAATCCTATAAAATGTGAGTAATTGGACTGTAATAGTATTTCTACAAGATGTCACCGTGATAAAAAGTATTAAACCAAACTAAAGGACCACCGTGATAAATTTGTGAAAACCACTCTTCGCAATAGCATATAACCAATTTTCCCTTAATTCGGAGTCCTTCACAGAGAAGTAAACGATTCCACGCCGCAGACCTGACCTAGGTCTAGGGATGGCAACGGGTCGGGTCGGGTGCGGGTTTCTGAAACCCGACTCCGAACATTCCGATTCGAATACCCGATCCGAACCGAATAACCTTTCGGGTAGAAACATATACCCGAATCCGAACCCGACGGTTACGAAAGCAATTGCAGTATCAAACATAGTGTCATGCATGCAAAAATGGATCATTTCAGATAAAGAATTTCGATGGCTGCCACGCCCATCCATCTGTGTGGTGTAGGGACAAATGAAGCTCGCCACTGGTTTTCCTCTTCAAACTTTCTTAGATTTTTGTTATGTGTTACAAACTACGAATCGAACAATTACAGCGATAGCTCTAATTTGGACAAAGACAAAATCACTTAACATGCTCCTATGCCACGATAATTTGGAAGTATTGCCACCACAAAATCACTTAACATGCTCTTCGAAACTTTCTTAGATTTTGTTAATGTGCTTAATATGCTCCTATGCCACGATAATTGAAACTTTCTTAGAATTTGGAAGTATTGTCAGTTTGAATGATTTGAAAAGAGTCTTGCTCTAGATCAGGATGTGGAGAAAGTTCCTATGCCACGATAATCTTAAATCAAAGGACATATTAAGCACTTCAAAGCAAACTCTGAGACTTATCTTGAACTTCATAAATGAAATGATGTTTCCAGGCACCAATTTTCCTATGAATAAGAAATAATTTGACAAACATGAGTGAATTTGAAGAAACTCACGAAAGAAGATGGAGATGACCGACTTCTTTGGCGTCGAGTGTGCGGCACGAGGCGGGAGGAGGGCACGGAGGCGGAAGAAGATGCGGTCATTTGGGCCCCCTTGGTGCTCTCTGCGCCCCTCACTTCGCCAACTTCTGGCGTCAGCGCACCAGGCGGGAGGGAGGCGTGGGAGGCGGAAGAAGATGCGAGATGGCCGGACCCCCTTGGTGCTCTCTGCCTCCTTCCAGCCGGCTTCTTTGGCGTCAGCCTTGTAACCTGGCGAGGAGGGAGGCGCGGAGGCGGAAGAAGATGCAGATGGCCGGACGGAGGCGCCTAGCCGGCCGTCGAACAGGATTAGGGGTTAGAGTTGGGGAAACAGGAGGCGGTTGGGGAATTGGGATTAGGGATTAGCCCTAGCCGCCCGCCGCGGGGAAGGGAAATGGGATGGGTAGGATGGCTCATGGTGGTCATTGGAGCTGGGAATTTCGGATACCCGACGGGTACCCGTGGGTGCTTTTCTAAACCCGAATCCGATCCGACTCATCGCGGGTACCCGACCCATAAAACCCACGGGTAAAAAATAGGACCCGAATCCGAACCCGACGGGTGCAGAACCCGCGGGTACCCGAACCCGCGGGTATGATTGCCACCCCTACCTAGGTCTGCTTTCTCTGGTTGTGCGGTGCCTCCAATCTGGACTCTCTTCCGGTCCAAAGTCCGACGACACGCTTCCGGTCATCGCTTCGCCGCCGTCCCAAAAGGAGCGACCGAGGCGTTCTCCGGCTCTTCTCTTCGTTTCCACCGTTCGCATCACCCTTCTCCGGCGGCCGGCGCGGTGAGCTCTTCTCCTCCCCTCCCTTCGTTTCCACCGTCCTCCAGATCTCCCCCCTCCCCCTTCTCCGGCGCGGTGAGCTCCAGCCGGAGGTGATCCCCCGTCAACACCCTCGTGGGGGATCGTTTCTTTCCTCTGGGCAACCTCATCCAAATCTTCCTCTCTGGGACGGATACTCCAATCCATGCAGTTTGTTGCGTGTTGGCCAGCGGTTTATTTTCGGGAGATTTAATTATTTTCTAAAATTTTGTAGCTCATTTCTTCCACTTCCGCCAAGAAATCCTTCTTCAAAAGATTCTACCAATGAGAAAGAAACGACAATATTTTATACACAACAATAATTGGATTAGCAACAGATTGTTTATTAAACACCGTATCATTTCTGTTTAACCAAATGGACCAGCAGACTTCTGAAAGCAATATTATCTTGGATTTATTTTTCTCGTTCCTTCTAATCCTACAATCTCTATATGGTAAATTGGTAATCATCAACATTTGAGGGGATGGCTTCCCATTCAGGCTATCTCCGAGACTCTGACGACACACCAAACAAATTGAGATAAGATACACCCAAAGAAAATATTATTAGAAGTTTCAGCTCTACCACATAAACTGCATTTGATATTGCCATTCCAGGATCTTTTCACCAGTTGTTTAGCTGATTGGATTCTATCTCTGTACACTAAGCTGCAGCGAGTTGTAGCATTAAAGCATCTGACGCTTTCGTTACCAGGTGTGTTCTTCGTTGCCAGTGGCAACTATGGATGATGGGGATCTTGATTTCTCAAACCCGGACACATTCCTGTGCTCGGCCATTGGCACCGATCCCCCAAGCAGCTGCTCCATGGATAGCTACTTCAATGACATCTTGGAAGATACAGAGCACCATGCGTGTACTCACACCCACACCTGCAACCCGCCCGTTCATGATCTTTCCCACACCCACACCTGTGTCCATGTCCACACCAAGATCGTCTCAGCTCCATCAGATACTGCTGAGACTCCTGAGTCCCCAGCTGAGAACAACATCTCCAAGAAGCGTCCATCTGGTAATCGGGCAGCTGTGAGGAAGTACCGGGAAAAGAAGAAAGCCCACACAGCATCGTTGGAGGAAGAGGTGGTTCATTTGAGGGCTTTAAACCAGCAGCTTGTGAAGAAGCTTCAGAATCATGCGGCACTTGAGGCTGAGGTAGCCAGGCTTCGTTGTCTGCTTGTTGATATTAGAGGGAGAATTGAAGGGGAGATTGGCGCTTTCCCTTATCAGAGGCCCGTAAAGAACATTGATTTGGTTTCTAGTGTTGACCAGGGAAGTTATCTTGGTGGTGCCCAGGTTATGAATTCCTGTGATTTCAGATGCAATGATCAGATGTATTGCAGTCCAGGAATGCAGGTGAGAACAATGGGCGAGGATGGTTCGATGAGCGGTCAGGTATTGGGGCAAGGTGCCTGTGATGTTGCGAATATCCAATGCATCGGGAGTGCGAAATCTGGATCCACAAAGCTCCCAGGCTGTGGGTGTATGGGTACGATGCCCGCTGGCTGTTTACCAAATGCTGAAAAGAAGTGAAGGTTAGTTATGTTCCTCTTTTGCTATTATTTATAAATCCTTTTCTAGAAACGACAATTTAAAACATTAATCTGCTAGTTACTTCCTTTTTGTGTTTCAGGCTTTCAGTTTGTTAAAATTATAACAAGTACGTAAAACTCATGAGGGTAAGCCTTCAGATAAGAGCATAAATGCATAACTCAATTTGTGTGTTATTGAGCCATTATTCTGCACTGCATTTGATTTGCTGCAGTCTGGTTGGATGTATTTTGATTTAGTGAATTGGCACCTGGTTTTGACTAAATATGATATTTTTTCCTTGTGTTGTTCACCCATGCCTAGAGTGCTAAAATCTAATGGTATGTTCTTGGCTGGTTGTCTACTACACACCATACACCTGAGTAACTGCTATCTATGAAGCACATAACATTATTTTAGAGGAAAAAATGACACGTGGTTTTAGCAGAAATCAATTAGCAATGATACCCATGCAGTTGTGCTTGATTGAACTTATCAGTCATCACAAACTGATATGGGATAAAAACCAGTTATCAGTTTCCATGTGTCCTTATAATCAGTCATATTTAGTGAGTCAAGTGATACTATTAACTACCAACAACCTAGCTGTTTCATACAATATCTGCAATTCTGCATTTGTCTGTGTTTATAAACTCGCATATTCAGCACTCAGTGGTTGCCTCGCATGTTTCATCATGGTTTAGCTTGCTAGAAATGCTTCCTGCTGCAGCAGTAATACTGTCACATAAACATTCCAGCTTCCACTTGTGCACTTTGTTCAGTGTAGAGTATGTTTCAGAAAATGATAGTTAGGACAGTCACAGAACATCATCTACAATGTCCTGTTGTACGTATGATTCAAGAGTTTTTTTTTGTCATTGTAGTACGAAAGAAAGAAGTTGTTCATGCAGCAGCACCTCCAAATTATGTTATTATAAATAGTTCATTCTTGGTATTAGCATCACTAACCTTTGGAGATTATATAATAATCCTTTTCTTTGGGTCGGTCATTTTAATGAAGAGCTAGTAGTAATTGTCACTAGAATCTTTGTTCATTCATGGAGGTAGTGCTTTTAGGCAGTGGCATAATATGTATTTTATAATGCACCAGCCTGTCCCTAGCATTGGTTCACTTAGGTTAGGGCCTGTATGGAATGCGAGAATTTTTCCTAATTCCTGTTGGAATTGAACTATTCCTGTGAAATTCCTGCAAATTTCCTGTGTTCCAAACGGGCACCTTAATGTTGTTTAGGATGTTCTAGTTATGAACAGTGATGCATGGCTTTCGGTCATATGTTCATCTGATGCTCCACTTGGTAATTTGTTACTGAATGTAATTTTTGTTCATCTTTACTCTCTAGTCATGAAACTGAAGTCAAGGAGAAGAATGAGCTAATATCTCAGCAAATAATGCTATTTCTCCCAATAGTCCCTAGGTGTATCCACTACTCGCTATGCATTTTAGTATGTGGTTTCTACCTTGTTAATTTACAAAGCAAACATGTTTATGTTGTGACAATTTTTTCTTTGTTATCTTTTCTACCGTCGGAATCTTCTTAAAGTCAGTACTGATGTTTGGTTCAGGACTCGAGTAACACACGTGCTACTGCTCCTTTTCAGGACTTCTGCGCTGCTTATCTTCTCCTTGCCAGAGACTATTGGTTTCCTCATCCAAGGAGCATTGTATAAATAGCTAGCTTCTATCTATAGGGCCGCGTTCGGTTTCAACTGTCGTTTGTGTGATTCTGTCGCCGATGATGCTTCTATGGTGCCTGAGGCGCTTCAAGTTCGTTAGCTCTAAAGCTATCAGGCCATCCTCCTTCATTTTGCACAGTTTCCTTTTTCCATTTATGTTACTGGAGTTGGACAGCCTTGCTCCTAGTCCCAGATGCTCTGTGATAAAAAGTGGAAATGGCCTGGATTTGAAGAGATTGTGATTTGTTTAAAAATTCAGCATCCATGTTTTATGCCAGGATACATATTCAATTTTGGGTAGACCTCAAGTTGGATATGAATCTTGTGTAAACACATTATGCATGAATAATTTTAAGTGGTTTGTATGTCTGTATCCTGTTATGTCCGTGATTCAAGCACAATGATTCAATAATTATTTGGATATTTCATTATTTGATTCTTCAGTAAGTAATATATATATTGCATCATTTGAAACTCAGTGGTAGGTGTCGGTGTAACTCTAGCTCTGGCTGTACGCAGAGGCATCAGCTACTGCATAATCAGATTAATTTATTACATTAAGAAGAACTGAACAGTGCATCGGCATCAGCTACTGTATAATCAGAGAGTAATTTATTACATTAGAAGAACTGAACAGTGCATCTCTGTTGTGCTGCCTGGTTTACCTATGCATTCGGCAGGCCAGTTTATCCTTCTTTCAAACCGGCACATATTTTAGGCCGTATCTGGAATTTTACAAGGAACCGTTCAATTCGGCATGAATCGAGAAAATTTCCTCTGTTCCAAATGTGGCCTTGAGGAACCCCCCTAATTGTGATCATCGGCATGGTAGCTGAGCGATGCGTTGGAAGGCCATAGCATCGCAGGCGCACATTCTATCGAGGCATTGGACTTTATGAAACATAGATACTCCCTTCAGTCTTTTCCTTCGGTCTTAAAAAAAAGGTTTTGGACATCAACATGGTCTTTCAAACACAGCTTTAACTACTAATATTTATTATAGTATATTTATAAAATTCAATAAAATTATAATATTATAAAAGTACTTCTCGAGACAAGTCTGCACATATAATTTTTATATATCTAATTTAGATATTTAAAAATATATCGATAGTCAAAATTTCGAAAGTTTGATCATCATTATGTTTAAAACGTCATCTTTTTAAAGACCGAAGGGAGTACAACGTAAGTAAAGAAACAGGCCAAAAGAGACAGACAAGTATCTACAACTCGAAACCTCAAATTTGGGCACGGATCAGATGATATGGCTTACTACGCACTCGTGCTTGCTAACTAACTGTGCGGAGAGAGAGGGAACAAGTTATTTTATTAGGGACAAAAAATGACAGTATTATACCCCTTTTTTTTTTCTTTTTGCGAAAAGACAAAAGCTGATGGACCAATGCCCTGTCATTAACCTAGTTTTATCATGCACTGTAAGTGATTTTTTTTTTCTGGACTCTCCTGATAACTCATCTCTTGCTATCTGGTCTCTGTCCCGTCTTGCAGATTTTCTGCTTCCAGCCCTATCGAGTTTGTAAACATAGGGACAAGGTGTGAGGAGCCGTCCAGACTGTCCTCGAGCTATTGGAACGCCCCGTTCACCTCATTGGATTTGGAGGCTAGCAACGATTCGCCGATGGCGCTCGCGATGCTAGCATCCAAGCCCAAATGAGATAACAGTGGAACCATTCAAATAACTCGACCACAGCCCCGGTATTCCCCCGGTATGCGAACCGAACTTCGCCAGATCGCCCGCATACCGGTTTCCACTGCCACATCAATTCGGTTTGCATAAAGGGGACAACGAACTCAAAACCCCACAACCGAACACGCAACGCGGAAGCACAACAAGACGACTAAACCAAAGCACAAAGACAAACCTGACAACCACACAACTCAAACAATTCAACTAACATACTAGAAAATTAAGTCGATGCAACCTAAACCAAGATAGCACAAAAATTCGAAATTTCGGCATGACCTTCCTAGATTCTAGGACATCCACTCAGCAGACAAGAAAAGCAGTTGATATAGCATGATAATATGGAAAGGATAAAAGCAACAAACAAGCATGATAAGGACATCACAACACAACCACGATCAACAAGAGGAATACCAAGTCTTTAAGCCTTACAGACGAGGAATACACAAACTAGCTATACAACAAAAGCGAGTTAACCAACATATTAGCAAAATACGGCATCTCCTAAGTGTTACGCCTGAACACTTCCGGGCGTGAGTGACATCGCAGTAACCTCTACTCGGTGTCCCGCCCGGGCACCGAGAGGCAGTAGGGACAGAACTCGCAGACCTCCTGATACTCACCTGTAAAACACACATCATAAGAATGAGTACGATTTTACTCGCAAGATTTACCAGTGGTACATATATGACCGACTCAAAAGGGTTATTAATTTGGGTACAGAAAGGAATAAAGTCAAGGTAATAGTGCGGAAAAGCATTAACATTTGTAGTATGAGTATGACAAATAAACCAATTACAAATTTAAAGCAGTTATTGACCGCACCTACTTCTAACATGAAGTTGAAAGGTAACAACACTAAAGTAAAGCAATTACAACCATTTTAGAGCTCAAGTACAACGACGAGCCAGGAATTTAAGTTATTACTACGTTGAGTGTCGGATGACGCGAGCATGCTCATATCCGAGAGCGGCAATTCGAATCGCTTAATTAACCTGCAGGAAGCATTGATCGCACGACATGTGCCACAAAGTACCTCATGTCAACCCCTCCCATCCATACCCATTCGTTGAACCATCTTCATGCGGTCCGAGCACCTAGCACCCCCTCGAGCGGCCCAAGCCCGGCTTGGCCCTCGAGGGTCGGCCTAAGCCTCGCCCTCAACCACGTCCAACCGCATGAGGGCATGATCCATCGAACGGCATGTGATGAAAGAGTGGCTTACCCTCCATAATCAGGCATGCGATCAACCTAATGGTGCTCGATCAACATGGCACACAAACGGATCGGTCCTTAATTGACACAAAGGGACTACGCCAATTGAGTCTCCATACCCAATTGATCCTACTCTCCCGCCCGGTCGCCATTTATTAATATTTACCTCCAAGTAACATGACTGAACCCATTTCCAACATAGTTCACATGTGTAGTATTTAGTACTCTCAAGTGATGGAACCGTCCACCACTTGGCCCAAACCCGACCTCTAAGCAAACTAAGCATGGACACATTGTATTTACCCATAAGCTAGCTCCAAAGGAAAAGTTCAACAAGTGTCAAGGAGTGAGTGTGCAAGAATTAGGTTCTACTACCCTTACCACCATTTGACTCCTAAAGCAAAACCTAATCATTCAATAAGCATTTTATTCACCAAAATAAACATATATAGAGGGTTGAACATGCTTAGGTGCTTGCTCGATGCTTCCTGCCAAGTCTCAGTAACCACCTGCTCACCGTGATCACCCTCGACCACAGTCACGTCACCCTCCGCGTGATCGTTCTCTACACGACACATATATATGAAATGAGATGCATGCTATGCATATGAAATGAAAGGACAATTAAAGACCATAATGCAAACATTCATCGAGCCAAAACGAAATACAAGGCGAAATTCACAATAATAAACCAGCAACATTTGGAATCACTTAGCCATACCCCAACCAACATCCTTACTTTGGATTACCGCTTAGGACGGCATAAACACTATGAACGTATCTTTCCATCTACTCAACCAACTTGGGCGATTCCAATTTATGACTAAACATACGAACAATACCTACTCTTAATAGGGGCAAATGATATAGGACGAGAAGGAGCAGTAAAGACTTAAATACTAAGAATGGAATTCTTAGTCTCAGTGTTTGGGGAAATTATGCAAGGATTGCACTATGTATTCAGTTAGCCGCATAGGTTCTCAAAGTATTAGAATTGGGAACACATAACACCACCCGACTTGCAAGACATGTTAATAGTCTTTACATCGCGAACCAAAGGAGGAAATAACATTCCCGAGCATGGCATCAATTCATTATCATATACCATGTAACCCAAAACATTAACCACGATCATCACGCCATGACTAAGCATTTAAGAATACCAAAACCTAGTATAGTATCAATTTTGTCATTTGCCATTATCACCCTATGGTACATAAGCATTCACAGACCCAAGGACAATAGCTCACCCTTATATCATAGTATCAAACTTCACATTTTCTATGTAAGGAATTCATTGGCCACAACTAGCAGGGTACTAATTCGCAATTATTCCGAATCATCGATATCGCTTAGCATCAACCAAAAACTATCTACCATGCACTGAACCTTGACAACGCCATTGCCAGCATGCTCATCTTACGCATCTACAGATTATTCACCGAAGCCTAGTAGCAAACCCCATCACCAGTTACCATGCCCAACCAGGGTTAAAAATTCCGTTTTAGGGCAAATCTCGTCAACGACCGAAATCCGATTTTTCGCCGAGATCTCGTTATTTCGGACGAAATCCGAACGAAATTCAAAAAGCAAAATTTGAATCCGGTTTTATTTAAGCAAAATTAAGATTTCGGTTCAAAAACCGAAATTTCGCCGAGAATTACCGAGATTTCGGTAAAATTCAACTAAACGGAAAATGGTTCAAACGACGTCAAAAAATTTTGAAATTTTGGTCAGACATGGGAAATGCCTTGAAGAATCCAATCCGGTCAAACTCCGGTCAAATTTTGGTCAAATTTCGGTCAAAAAACCGAGATTTCGGTCCATTTCACCGAAATTTCGCCGAGATTATAGGGTACTGTAGCACTTTTAAATTTTTTTAGGGTTTCTTTAATTTCGTCGGGATTATGGAATTCGGGGGGTCCGAAAACCGAAATTTCGCCGAGATTTCGCGAGATTTCGGCGAGAATTTGAACCCTGTGCCCAACCATATCGACAATTTAGTGCAAAGGCGTTCTACTAAAACACAAGCATACAACATACCGAAGGTAAAATCTCAGTGCAACCTATATACAACAACCTTACAGCACAAATCCTCATCCGAACCAAGCACATCCGGGCATAGCACCAATCCATCAATCATTATCACGGAGAACTCAAGAAAAGCAATTTAGCATCAACTTGCGCATCATTTGCTAAATGTGTTTATACCATAGTAAATCAAGATAGGGGATAGTAGATCAGACCATCCGAGCACATCACGGACCGCACAAGAATAGAAAGATAATCAAATTCCATACCTGGCATCGTGTTCAATGAAGTATTCAGAGAAGTAATCAGTAACAGAGTAGCATGCATCAACTACCATGTAAGTAGAGCAATAAAGGAATCAGCATCCTCATGATATACCCAAGCATTCAGGGACCCCCCACTCATTTTAGCATCGATCTATTTATCATTTGCTAAACTCTTTCGCATGGCAAATCAGTACAAACACCCATAGCTAACCCTCAAGAAATCACAGATCAAGGAAGGATGATCTCAGTATTAGTGCTTAAATCTTAAGTATCATCAATCCCTAGTATCAATCATTATGGAACCCTCTCAATCACAAGAAGGATTCACCTCCAGAGAAAGGAATAAGAACATCGGGGATACCTCAAACCTTAATCGAACCGAATTAACGTCAGCAGCGCAAGAGACTAGGAATTAGGGGGACCCCCAAACACTAAATCGAACTGAACCACCATCATTCCACACAAGCGGCAAGGGGGAGATCGGCATCCAGAGAGAGAGAGAGAGAGCACTGGGGGGGGGTTCACCTAGCAGCTCAGGAGGTGGCGGAGGGCCGGCTCGGCGACGGCAAGTGGAGGAGGCCAGGTAGGCGGCAGCGAGGAGGCGATCTTGGCGGCGTCGGCGACGAGGCACCAACAGGGAGGCGCCGGAGTGAAGGCGCGAGGAGGAGAAGCGGCAAGCGGGCGGCGCCGGCAGAGAGCGGCCGGCCCGAGCCAAAGCGCGAGCAAGGAGGCGCTGCCGCTCGCTCCTCAGTGGAGCCGAGGCGGGAAAGAAAAGAAAAAGGTGGGGAGAGAGATGGGTGGAGAAGGAGAGGAAAATGGCTGGGGAACACATTGATTGATGAATTTACCCTTCTACCCTCATGCCACTCACATAGGAAATTAGAACCATGACACAAGGATGGTATATAATCCTACAAGATTTCAAGCAAAAACTGGAAATAAAAGAGGAGACTGTACGAGGCAAAGAAAATCTCCTCATAGGATTTAGTGGGTGGTGGAAATGTGTACGTAAATCGCATAAATTATGTACATATATGCACCATAGTCACTCTAACAAAGATGATTAGTTTTTTCTTTTTGAAAAATGCTAAGATTTGTGTAACGTTTCTCCCTCTTCCTCTCCTCATTGTAATTAGATTTTGCAGGGTGAGTCAAAAATAGGGATGCAATCGGAGCGGATACATGCGGCTATTGCTCATCTATGATCCTATTTCACTCTTTTTTTTCTTCTTAAAATCGAAGTCGAACATGGATAATGTTAGACATGAATACGAATGTGGATTGTCTCGGCCAGCGAATACATGTCAAGCGGAATGCAATAGTCTCGGTTATAAATATTTAGTTAGATATTACGCAAAAACAGAACCCATATGAATCACACATAAAAGGATCAATCAACTGTACTACATGTCTAAAATGCAACTCATTAGGAGTTCAATGAGCAAATTTGACTGCAACAATTAAATTCAAAAGTATTTTTTAATGCTCCTTATGTTCAAACGTATTTGTCTAAATTGTTTGAAACTATTATGAGTTTATTCGCTATTTTTCTTGGCTTATTTGGTTTTCTTGTATTTTTTTAAAATAAAAAACTAATTTCAATATTTGAAAATTCTTGTGGGCCAATTTATCTCTCCGATCGACTCTGGGCAAGTGAGAGGCTAGTCGTGTAGTCATGTGCTTCTTTATTGGGTTGATATCCAAATATTCGAGATAAGTTTATCAGATACTATCCGATTAAATTCTCGGATAGCTTTGAATTCGACGGATGCTTCTATTTTAAAACCGATCTCATATCCAGAAAAAACTATCTAGTTTCAAATAAAAAAAAGTCGGATATCTGTTTTCCTTCTCCGAATTAGATCTGAATGAATATTCAGTCCATTTGCGCCCCTGTCAGGAAAGTAGAGCATTCAGCGGACTGGTCTGGTGGCCCAACCAGCTGAAAAGCCCAGCAAAATAACGTCCCAAGCACGGCAACACCCGTTGACTGACATGTGGGTCCAGATCTGCCCTCTGTCCCACCACTATTTCTCCTCCCTGAACGAATCGTCCACTAAGCATGCGAACATTCTAGCACATCGAGCCTCATCGACGTCGACGCCCCGTCCGGCCGCCAATAGCATTCCTCCACGTGTCCCGCGTTTAAGGCACGCACGAGATCCCGACCCTCCAAACCCCCAGTTCTCCCCATCGGACGGCCGAGGCCACCCCCTCCCTCACGCTCCACGTCAAGTTCGCCGCGTCGCCCAGTAACAGCCCGCCACGTGGATCGCCTCCAATCGGCGCCGTTCGCTTGTCCGCGTGGACCGGGCGTTCGGGTCTCCGGGTGGGAGCCATTTAAGTAGGCTTCGCTTCGGCCCCCCGAGGTATAGAACGCGACGGCGAACTCACCACACCACACCACCGGTCTCGCAGAGTGAAGCGAGCACGATGCGCAAGTGGGCGCTCTCCTCCGCGGTCCTCCTCCTCTTCCTCATCACCACCCTCCCCGAGCCAGGCATGCCTCTGCCGCTGGAGTTCTTCTTGCCCTGATTTTTTGGGTGATTTTTTTTTTTTTGCGGGATCTAAAGCAAATTCAGGTTGTAGTTTTGTGATCTGTTGGTTTTGGAGTGGTTACTAGTAGATTCGATCTCACTCGATAGATATTTCGCCCTTCAGTTCACTTTGCCGTGTGATTTTTGGTGTCACTCCTTCCAATAGGCGTGGGATGCGATGAATTTGTGGTGTTGAATCGCTTCTAGTTGTCCGATCCGTTAGTATAGATGCAAGTGCTACTAGGTGCGGTCTCTGCCGGCAATTTTAGTAAAATTTTCATTCTAGATCTCGCGTTTAAGATTCAAGCTTTATCCCGAGCTGGGTTCGCGGCCATTCCGATCTGATGTAATGGCAGGGTTTATTTGGAGTTCGAGATCACGGGCTTACCTCGTTCTTAGATCCGTCGTCTGTTATTGCGCTCCATGCTTTTTTCGGCAAATTACGCGGCTAATTATGTCCGGGGTTTTGATAGGGTTTAGTCCTGTTAGTTCATCCATCCCTACATTTATACTGCATTACTGCTTGCTTAGAGTGAATCTAGTGCTGATTGTTACTGATCTAGCGCTGTACCACTCTTTTCGTAGTGAATTTTAACGACTCTCTACTCCGAAACCACATGTACTTCTCTACCGTAAATCTTCACCTAATTCGAATTATTCAGTGGGTTCTGACCCTTCCGGTACTGCAGCTAAGAAGCTCCAAGTGAATGCTGAGGAGAGCAGCGATGACATAGCTGACCTGCCCAAGGTGGAGGAGAAGCTTGGTGCGGTTCCCCATGGCTTGTCCACCGACTCTGAGGTTGCCCAGAGGTGCGCATGATCTTCTGATCAATGCCGATCATTTCCACCTTGTCATGTTGTTGATATTTGTATGAACAAAATGTTTCTGATGTGTGCAGGGAGTCCGAGTCGATCTCGAGGAAGACCCTCAGGAGCTCCGCAGAGAAGTTTGAGTTCCAGGCCGAGGTGTCCAGACTCATGGACATCATCATCAACTCACTCTACAGCAACAAGGACATCTTTCTGAGGGAGCTCATATCCAATGCATCTGATGTATGTATTGCTTGCATTTGACGCCCTGTGTTAAGGTTGCGTTGTGGGTGCTAGAAATTGAGGGTGGTACCTTTTGTGTTTGTAGGCTTTGGATAAGATTAGGTTCCTTTCCCTCACTGATAAGGAGGTTCTGGGTGAAGGTGATACCGCTAAGCTTGAAATCCAGGTACAGTGGACTGCAAAACTGAGAGCCTTTTTTTGGGCATGTTTTGCTTTAGAATGGGCCTTGAGGCATCTGGTTTGTGCACATGCAGATTAAGTTGGATAAGGAGAAGAAGATACTATCCATTCGGGATAGGGGTATTGGTATGACCAAGGAAGATCTGATTAAGAACCTTGGAACCATCGCAAAATCTGGGACTTCAGGTATTGCTTTTTCGTACTGAATACTCCACTCCAAGATATGTGAAATCTGTAGCATAAGGTCAGCATTATCTATGAGTTTGTAAAAAGAAATTTGCACCAAGTACCATTTAACGTATAACTAAATCCTTGGAACGTGCTCTAACGTTAATTGGTTGCAACTTTTGCAGCTTTTGTGGAAAAGATGCAGTCTGGAGGTGACTTCAACCTGATCGGGCAATTTGGTGTTGGCTTCTATTCAGTGTACTTGGTTGCTGACTATGTTGAAGTGATCAGCAAGCATAATGATGACAATCAGTAAGACATTGCTGTCCCTGTATTCAAATACAACAGTGATATGTTGTGTTTTTGGCTCGGACCTTGCCTTCTCTTTGGCTCTTTGCAATTCGTTTCATGCTGCTGTGGCGTTGTACTTTTGATAGGTATGTGTGGGAATCCACAGCTGATGGATCGTTTGCTATCTCTGAGGATACATGGAATGAGCCCCTGGGCCGTGGAACTGAGATAAGACTACATCTCCGAGATGAAGCAAAGGAGTACTTGGAAGAAGACAAGCTAAAGGTATCAGTTCACCATATTAGCATGTATTTTATTACGGTTCATTGGAATCTTGCTGCAACATCAAATATGCCATATGCAGAGTTAGTGTAGCTGCTATCTGTATTTCAAGTTGAAGTTCAGCAGCATATTCTGAATCAAACATTTGCCTTAAGTAGTGTAGAAATTTTTCTGATTGTGAGATAAAGGATTCATGATCCTATTTGTTGTACGTGCTTGGCACCTAAGAGCGTAGATGTAGTGTTGCTTTGCAAGCTGACTAGATGCTAACACTTGGCTTCTGGTTTGCTGGATCTTTGTTCTGCAGTTCTTATTAGGCATGAATTGCATGATTATGCTAGTGATGATATGCTATTCTCAAGTATCAGTCTCTCAAATCAGTATTTTGTATACTTCAAATGAATTTCTATGACTACTGCCTTTGGGTTGAAGGTTTAGGTCCATCAGCCCTTGAAAATAGGAGACTGAAACTTCATTTTCACAAGCCATGAAATAATTGCTGACAGTACTAACTAGGAAGCTCAACCTGACCTTTTGTAAATTCATAGTTTCATACTGGTAAAACTGTTCTATATTTACAGTAAGACTTGAGAGCATGTGGTTTTGCAACTGTCCCTGATCATAAAATTTCATTTTCACTGAGAGCATCCATCAGTTTTCACTGAATGACTTTTATGGTATTGTTTACATATCATCGTCGTTTCCGTCTAATAGTTGCAGTGGAGACATTATAATCGAAACACAGCTGTTATTTTGATCATTTTCATGTTATCATTTGTATAACATGTGCGCCTGTTTTGCAGGACTTGGTGAAGAAGTACTCTGAATTCATCAATTTCCCCATTTACTTGTGGGCGACCAAGGAGGTTGATGTTGAGGTGCCAGCCGATGAGGAGGAATCAAGTGAGGAAGAGGAATCAAGTAAGTTTTTGGTCAGTTTTATTCATTTTTCTTAGATGCTACCATGTTGCAGCGCTAATGCATCATGTATTCTTTGATAGCCACAGAGACTACAGAGGAAGAAGAGACAGAAGAGAGTGAAGAGAAAAAGCCGAAGACAAAGACAATAAAGGAGACTACCACCGAATGGGAGCTTCTGAACGATGTGAAGGCTATATGGCTTCGTAGCCCCAAGGAAGTTACTGAAGAAGAATACTCCAAGTTTTATCACTCCCTAGCTAAGGTGCAGAATATAGTGATGAATTTATAGGAGAAACTTTTTTGAACAAAAGCTTTATGAATGCCTCGTAGAAGGAACTAGAAAGTAAGAAATCTTGCCTAACTTAACATTTTCATCTTGGTAGGACTTCGGTGATGACAAGCCTATGTCTTGGAGCCACTTCACTGCTGAGGGCGATGTTGAGTTCAAAGCTTTGCTCTTTGTCCCCCCGAAGGCTCCACATGATCTCTATGAGAGTTACTACAACTCTAACAAGTCTAACCTCAAGTTGTATGTTCGGAGAGTTTTCATCTCTGATGAATTTGATGATCTTCTGCCAAAGTATCTCAGCTTTTTGATGGTACTGGATTACTATTTGATGGATGGCACACTATACCATTCTTTGACTAACGCAGAATAAACTTCTAACACGCTATTCTCTCTTAGGGTATTGTTGACTCAGACACACTGCCTCTCAACGTATCACGAGAAATGCTTCAACAACATAACAGTTTGAAGACCATCAAGAAGAAACTAATCCGCAAAGCTCTTGACATGATTAGGAAAATTGCTGAGGAAGATCCTGACGAGTACAGCAACAAAGAAAAGACAGGTAACTGGGTTTGCTGTCAATGTCAAATGACGTACTCTATATTTATGTTGATAGTCCTAATAAGCCATCTTCTGTAAGCAGATGAAGAGAAAAGTGCAATGGAGGAGAAAAAGGGCCAGTATGCCAAGTTCTGGAATGAGTTTGGCAAATCAATTAAGCTGGGGATCATCGAAGATGCAACTAACAGGAACCGCCTTGCGAAGCTTCTGCGATTTGAAAGGTTTGTCTTGTATACTGACTTCCATTAATTGTAGCTGTAGTTCTATACACTGGGAAAAAGAAAACTGATCTTGTATCTGTTTCAGTTCCAAGTCGGAAGGCAAACTTGCCTCTCTTGATGAGTACATTTCAAGGATGAGGCCAGGACAAAAGGATATCTTTTACATCACAGGAAGCAGCAAGGAGCAGCTAGAGAAATCTCCCTTCCTTGAGAGGCTAACCAAGAAGAATTATGAGGTATGTTATTGTGAATCTTGTGATGCCTGTTCCTTTTCGTCTCATACATTATGAAATTCTGCAATCCGTTTAGAATTTTACATTCTGAAATTCTGATTTGAACCCAGCCTACAATCCTGCACAGAAGTCAATCTACTGCACTGCAATCTCTCTTTAATTAAACATGTCCAACTCTAATGCTGTCATAGTACTCGTCAAGCTCTGAACCCCTTTTATCAGCTTTTCACACCAAGCAAAAATAATAATACGAGCAGGTATAAAATCAAAATAATTTTTCATTCGGGATCTGGATGCTGCTGCATTACGTGCTTTGCCCCCTTTTAGCCTTGTCCAATAGGATAGTCTGCAATCTGGATACAATTTGTTGGGTAACACTGCGGCCGCCCAATTTGTTTTGCAGGTTATATTCTTCACCGACCCAGTCGACGAGTACTTGATGCAATACCTGATGGACTACGAGGACAAGAAGTTCCAGAACGTGTCCAAGGAGGGTCTCAAACTCGGCAAGGACTCCAAGCTGAAGGACCTCAAGGAGTCCTTCAAGGAGCTGACCGACTGGTGGAAGAAGTCTCTTGAGAGCGAGAACGTCGACTCTGTGAAGATCAGCAACCGGCTGCACGACACCCCCTGCGTGGTGGTGACATCCAAGTACGGGTGGAGCGCCAACATGGAGAAGATAATGCAGTCGCAAACCCTCTCGGATGCCAGCAAGCAGGCGTACATGCGCGGCAAGAGGGTCCTCGAGATCAACCCCAGGCATCCCATCATCAAGGAGCTCCGCGACAAGGTTGCCCAGGACAGCGAGGTACCGTACGAAGCCCCCGCTTCTGGCTGGCTACTACTATACCATCTTTGCCTCCAAACGACGGGTGCTAACGCGCTCCTTGACGCAGGGCGACGGCTTGAAGCAGACGGCGAGGCTGGTGTACCAGACGGCCCTCATGGAGAGCGGCTTCAACCTCCCTGATCCCAAGGACTTCGCCTCCAGCATCTACAGGTCGGTGCAGAAGAGCCTGGACCTGAGCCCGGACGCGACCGTAGAAGACGAAGAGGAGGCAGAGGAGCCCGAGATTGAGGACAAGGAACCCAGCGAGCAGGAGCCCCAGCCGTCGTCGTCCCAGTATGACAAGGACGAGCTGTAGTGACCCCCACCCCAGCTGCTGGTGGCGTCCTCGCCAACTGTTGTTAAATTCACCTCCTTTTAGGTGAAAGATTAGACGATCTCGTGTTAGAAATGTGATGGCTCTGAGGGACGTTCATTTTTCCATGCTTCATGAGTACGGGATTTTGCCACGTACCTATTTTGACACTACCCGAGTTCAAATTAGCGGCTGCCGAACTTCGACATGGAAGCTTCTCGGGAAATTTACACGTCCATTCCATTGGACGCACGACGGAGTCCGTTGCGAACAAACGAACTGGGTGGTGAAAGCTCAAATTCGTGCATGCGACACATTCGTGCATGCACATAATGTTTAAGATCACCAACTTTGCATCGATACCACTGAAAAGACGGCGACGTGCCTGGTCGTCAACTCTGCATCATCCCCTTCCCCTGAGTACGCCGTTGTTAGGTTGGTTGGTGGTTGTTGTAAAACAAGTAGTTCTCCCATGTCGATCACCGGCAATCAACAAAAACACGAAGAACACACGAACAAAGAACACAAGATATGGGTGGAACTCTCTCTTCTTTATTGATCAATGTGTGTCTATACAATGGGAGGCACCCTATATATATAGAAGGGGGGTTCGGGATTCGCCCACATTAGAGATAGACTCCTAACCGAATACGGTTAGGGTCTTTATCTCATAACACTCCCCCTTGGGCGAATTCCGCGTAATGCATATGTCTCATTAAAAACTCCTCCCAAAAACCTAGTGGGAAAAAAGGGATGGAGAAAAGAGTACATTGCACTCGCACTCCGTGTTACACTAGTTGCCTCATTAAAAACCTTCATGTGAGAAACATCAGGAAAACTCACCAAGGATAAAAGAGTACAACTTATGATCTTCAGGATTATGCAAAGGGGTTGTGGTTCAGGGATTTACTCCCCCTGAACTATGCAAATCTCTAAGTCGCCTCATTCCAATGCCATTAATATACCTTTGGAAAGTGGATTTTGGCAAGGATTTTGTGAATAAATCTGCTAGATTTTCACATGACTTAGTTTGCATTATTTTTATCTCACCATTCTTCTGAAGTTCGTGAGGATAAAAGAACTTAGGAGCAATATGCTTCGTGATATTACTCTTTACATAACCCATTTGCATTTGTGCAACACAAGCAGCATTATCTTCATAGATAATAGTAGGGGTATCGACGGTATTCATCCCACATGACTTCTGGACATGGTTGATTACACGCTTTAGCCAAACGCATTCCCGTGAGGCTTCATACAAAGATATAATCTCTGAGTGGTTGGTAGAAGTGGCTACCAAAGTCTGTTTGAAAGACCGCCAAGAGATGGCTGTACCACCACAGAGAAATACAAAACCAGTCTGAGATTTGGCACTGTGAGGATCATACAGGTAGCCAGCATCCGTATATCCCACCATAGTTAATTCTTGGTTCTTTCGGTTGAATAAACCAAGATCTTGAGTACCTTGGAGGTATCTGAGTAAAGTCATAACGCCAGTCCAATGTCTTCTGGTTGGAGCAGCACTGTGCCTTGCTAGCAAATTTACTGCGAAGGCAATATCGGGCCTTGTGCAATTCGCAAGATACATAAGTGCACCGATAGCACTTAGGTATGGAGCTTTGGGTCCTAAGACTTCCTCATCTTCCATCCTTGGTCTAAAGGGATCTTTGTCCGCTTCCAGGGACCTTACTACCATGGTGGTTTTCAAAGGATGAGATTTATCCATGTTAAATCTTTCCAATACCTTCTTGGTATAGGCAGACTGATGTATTAAAATTCCTTCTGGGAAATGATCAAGCTGCAGGCCTAAGCAGAATTTGGTTTTACCCAAATCCTTCATCTCAAACTCCGTCGTAAGGTAAGCACTTGCTTCCTTTATTTCCTCTGTGGTTCCGATGATATTCAGATCATCGACATATACTGAGATGATACAAAAACCCTTCTGGAATTTCTTTATGAACACACAGGGACAATTATCATTATTTGAATATCCCTTCTTCAGAAGGAATTCACTAAGTCGGTTGTACCACATTCCTCCCGACTGTTTTAATCCGTATAGCGACCTTTGCAGTTTAACGCTATACATGTTGCGATTATTGGGATCCGGGACTTTGACGCCTTGAGGACTTTCATATAAATGTCCAGATCCAATGACCCATATAAATATGCGGTCACTACATCCATCAATCGCATAGTTAAATTTAAGCTAGCTGCCATTGATATTAAATATCGGAACATTATTCCACTCATCAATGGAGAATATGTTTCATCGTGAATCGATGCCGGTCTCTGCATGAACCCTTGTGCTACAAGCCTCGCTTTATATCTCACCACCTGGTTATTTTCGCTTTCTCTTAGGACGAAAACCCATTTTGATCCTACAGGAACACTTTAGGAGGCGTTAGGTCAACGGGACCAAACACTTTCCTTTTATTAAGCGGCGCACTCGCCTCAATTGCGGCTTTCCAGGTGACCCAATCTGAGCGCTTATGGCACTCTGCCAGGGAGTTTGGTTCTGGATCCAGGTCAAGATTTTTAGCAATTTTAGAGGCAATATCTATGTCGACAATTGTAGTCTTTCTCTTATATAATTCTCCGTAATCCACATAATTGGTGGATATTTCTTCATTTATTTCTTCCGGCTCCTCGTGATTTCCCATAACGATGGAGTCAGGTGTTCCGATCTCAGCGTTAGATTGTGCGCGCATCTTTGGGATTGTCATCTTCGTGATGTGTCACTTGGGGACATCTTCATCTTCAGGATGGCTCTCTTGAGGATTTTCTCAACGCCAGGTTGAGCTTCTTTATTGCCGTAGGTAGTGATCTCATCTGCTCGGTCCTCGGTTTACTGCGGACGTCTCCATTGAATTGAGTCCGTGCACTGGAGGCCTCTCCCTCTTTTGTCATGAGGGGTAAGAGTGGGTTGAATATCCTTCTGGGTATTTCCACTCTTTCAGTGCATTTATCATGTATATGAGATTTTGTCACTCCCTTATGATCAGTGAAGGCATCTGGCAGATTATTAGCTATTTGTTGCAGATTTATTATCCTCCGAACTTCGAGTTCGGATTCTTTAGTGTGTGGATCTAAGGACTGAATGCCCGTGACATTCCAATCAATTTCCCGGCATTCTTTTATGTGGCACTTATCTCCCCCTAATGCCAGAAAATTGTCCTCATCAAAAATACAATCAGATCTGCAAGTGTGAACAGATCCCCTGTCTTAGGCTCAAGGTATTTAATTATCGACGGAGATTCATAACCTACATAGATCCCCAACTTCCGGTGAGGACCCATGGTGGTACGCTGTGGTGGAGAGATTGGCACGTATACATCACAGCCAAATTTTCGCAGATGGGAAATTCTTGGTTCTTTTCCACGCACTATCTGCAAAGGGAAAATTTCATGATATGCAGTTGGCCTGAGTTGAATTAATACAGCAGCGTGTAAGACTGCATGGCCCCAACAACTGGTAGGTAGCCTACAATTCTGCAGTAGTGGCCTAGCAATGAGTTTTATTCTTTTAATTAATGACTCTGCAAGGCCATTCTGGGTGTGGACATGAGGTACAGAGTGCTCTACATTAATGCCCAGAGCCATATAATAATCATTAAATGCTTTTGAGGTGAACTCACCAGCATTATCCATTCGAATAGTTTTGATCCTTTCTTCTGGAAAGGAGGCTCGTAATTTAATAATTTGGGCAATTAATTTTGCGAAAGCATGGTTCCTAGTAGATAAGAGACATACATGGGACCATCTAGTAGAGGCATCTATCAGTACCATAAAATATCTAAAGGGGCCCGGACAGTGAATGGGTCCACATATATCACCTTGAATTCTCTCCAGGAAATTCAAAGGTTCCTTCCTAATCTTCATGTAAGAGGGTCTCACTATAAGTTTTCCCTTGGCACATGCAGGGCACATAAAATCTTCAGGTTTAGGGAAGTTTATAGTTTTTATGCTATGGCCTGCAGAATTATTAATTCTTCTTCTCATCATATTCAACCCAGGATGGCCCAGTCTATCATGCCAAATCTTAAATATTTCTGGACCTTTAAGGATGGTTTGCATCGCAACATAAACTTCAGGTTTTATATATGTGTAATATAACCCAGAGGAGAAGGAGGGAAGTTTTTCAACCACATGCTTATTGTACCCACTTGACTTAGTCATAAGGAGGTATTCAAGACCATCCTCATTTGTCGGTTTCCATATGGAAGCCATTAAGACGAATGTCTTTAAAACTTAACAGAGTGCGACTAGATTCAGGGTATAAAAGGGCATTCTCAATTACTATACGAGTGCCCATAGGGAGAACTATAATGGCTCTTCCAGTGCCAACAATGAGTGCCTCGCTTCCGGCGATGGTCATAATATTTCCAGTTTTCTTGGTCAATGTCTGAAAATATTTAGTCTCCCTAAGAATAGTATTCGTGGTGCAACTGTCTACAAGACATATTTCCTCCTCCGCCATTGGATTATATGATTGTTGTTTTTGATGCCGGAAGCGTTGGCTATCGCGTAGGATATAGTCGCATAGGACTTTTCGGCAATCCGAGTGAATGCCGGCTTGATGTCGAGTTGATTGCAGATCGGATCGGGCGATTAATCGCCGGTAGTAGTCGTTCGTCGTCGTCGACGATCCTTCGCTTCTTGCGGTAGAGACTCGTGCTGATAACGTGTTGTAAAACAAGTAGTTCACCCACGTCTATCACCGGCAATCAACAAGAACACGAAGAACACACGAACAAAGAACACAAGATATGGGTGGAACTCTCTCTTCTTTATTGATCAATGTGTGTCTATACAATGGGAGGCACCCTATATATATAGAAGGGGGGTTCGGGATTCGCCCACATTAGAGATAGACTCCTAACCGAATACGGTTAGGGTCTTTATCTCATAACAGTGGTAACCCTGCTGCCTCGGGATACCCACGAGATTTTAGGCTGCAGGTGACGGTGTCAGCTCATGTTGTCATGTAGGGGTGGAAAAAAACTCGAAAACTCAGCTTGACTCAGCTCGAACTCCTTCCTTAACTAGTCGAGTCGATTTGGGTTTTGAACTCGTTAAACTAACGAGTTAAATGAGCAAGCTAACGAGTTAATCGAGTTATTGAATCCAATGAGTAATGAATCTAAATCCCTAAATCTTATACTCTCCTCCGCTGCCTAGCCTACCCCTCAAATCCCCCATCGCCCATCGGGCGACTCCCGACACCTCCAGGATCGGCGAAATCCCCATCCGCCTCCAAGCGCCCGACGGCGATCGCCGGTCGGCCCTTGCCCCTCCCCTTGCTCAGTTGCTCGGTTGCTCCCGCCGCGCCACCTCCCTTCCCCTTGCTCCTACCGCCGCCTCCCTTCCCCTTGCCCGCGACGCTGCCGACTAGCTTTCCCCACCTCGGTTGGCTCCGCGTCGAGCTCCTCCCCTCCGGGCTCTGGTTCTCCACGGCTACACCCGCCTGGCCGCCGCTGCTTCGAGCTCCTCCCCTTGCTCGGTTGCTCCCCTTGCGCCACCTCCCCTCCCCTTGCTTCCACCACCACCTCCACTTCGCTTGCCTTCGCCGCTCCGCATCGAGCTCCTCCCCTTCGGGCTCTGGTCCTCCACGGCTCCACCCGCCTGGCCGCCGCTGCTTCGAACTCCTCCCCTTGGGCCTACACCTGCCAAATCCAGTCCACCGCCACCAAATCCAGCTCTCCACCGGTGCATGGTGTTAGTGGTGATCTCGGCGTAACTAACCACCTCCATGATTTTCGGATCTAAGGGCCAACTGATCACGTATTAGCTGAGCGCAATGATCGGGAGCGCTCCATCGTTCCTTTGGTTTTGGTTCCGTCAGCCAGCGCAAAAGATAAAAGGGGAGACCGGCACTCAAGTAGGTTCTGTTCTTGAGTTCGTTTACTCCCCGATACACCCGCCCGATCCGGTTTTCTTGGCGCTAAGGTTGACGAAGGCCTCACATCATCACCGAGCAAATCTCGGTGATTTTTTTTCGGCATTGCTGCTTCACCAACGCACTACTCCAACCGGCAACCCTAATAGCTTCTAATTCTCCGGGTCAGTGATGATTTCTATTCCGCATTATGATTTTGTGATCATGACTTAGGCTAGATGAGATTAAGACTTTGTCCTTAGTTTATTGCTAACATTTGGTATCAGAGCCACTCTAGCCTTAGCTTGATCCCTAATTAAGCCCGAATTAGTCTCGGATTATTTCTTGTTCGTCGGTTTGGGGTTCAATCGGTTCCGGTTTACCATTGTTTTTTCGAGAATAGGCAGAGATTTTAACATAAATAAATAAAAAATCGAGAATACCTCCGGAAATTTTTTCGAGATCTCGGATTTCGGACCCCCAAAATTAAAAATTTCAAAAAACTACAGTATCTCGGTGAGATCTCGGTAATTTCAGCCGGGGTCTCGGTTATTTTGACCGAATTTCAATTTTTGTAGGACGGATTTGATTAGATTTGCTGTCAAGACTATCCACAAAAATTTTTGACATGTTTTTGATCTTTTTTGTTCGGTTCAAGTTGACAGAGATCTCGATGATTTTTAGCTGAAATATCGAAAATCCCAATTGAAGAAAAACCGGATTTAAAATTTGACTTTTGGATTTCGTTCGGATTTTGTCCAAAATTTGAAAATCTCACCAAAATTTTGGATTTTGGCCACCTCCGAGATATATACAAAAACGAAATTTGAAAACTTGATATAGATGCCAAATGGATGCAGCGACGACGTGCCGCACCCAAATCAGCTAAAAAACGTAACATGCCGAGCCAGTGGCGGACCCAAAAAAAATTATAGGTGAGGCAAGTTTAAAGTAGTAGTAAAACGTTAGAAGAATGCAATGTACCGTAACAACAATAATATTATTAAAGAAGCATAAATATAACGTTCAACTAATACGGTCAAAGAAGAATTAGCAAATAGGCAACATACCACTCAGTTAACAATTGGTGAGGGACGAGGCAATTGTATTCTCCTAGTTTTGAGGCGTTGAAATCGTCGGATGATGGCTTCATCATTAAGTGATTTGAAGATCTCTCTCCGTATAGCAAACCATTAAATCATTCATCCAATTGTTGACAATCTTATTGCGTTTCTTGCTTGGTGCAATGTTCCAGCTTTCAAATTTGTTGGGCTTATGCATATGCAGTATATACAAAATACCTGGACCTAATAAATTGTAGGTGGGGCAGCAGCCCAGGCTGCCCCACTGGTGGGTCCGCCCCTGTGCCGAGCCTGTCCGAAGGGAAAAATACATGCATGCGCAGACATGTAGATTAACAATTAAGGTACGACGTAGCTGGACGTGCTGGGGCACGTGAACGTCGTCGCCGCCGCCGGCCGCCGCGCACGTGAACGTCGTCGTACTCGTACGCGTAGCTGTAGGCGCGCGGGCACGCGCTCTTGAAGAGCCGCGAGTACGCCGTGGGCAGGCACGTCGATGGCGCCCCAGCCATGCTTGCTGAGATGCTTCCCTTGCATAGGTTCAGCAGGTGATTTGTCACCATGACACATCGATTTAGATTGGGCATCTGAATGTGAGGGAAGCCCCTCAGCCATGATGACAAATTGACTTCTTCAAATTATTCCGCTGCTGATCGACTTCTAAGCTCCTTTCATTTTGCCGTTTCAGAGCATGTGACAGATCCTTCAAAAAAAGAGAGAGAGAGCATGTGACAGATCGATTTAGGGCATCTGTATGGACAGTACGACACTCCAACGAGTACTGTACATTTCACACTCCTACGTTTAGGCATGTGGTGTGTCGAGCAATGGAAGATCACAAGGTGGGAGGCCTTACAAGGATGAGAACAGATGATCCAATGTGGAGTCCTGGTGGCGGATCTAGAAATTAAACATGCTTCGGGCAGAGTGATGAACAATAGGCCCAATTGAGAACATACAACATGGGCTAATATATTTATTACACCCTGGGTTTACCTGAGCTAAATACAAGCTAAAATTTTAAATCCTGGACTACAGCCTACTTTGCCATGGATGCACCGAGAATGGCTTCACCTGACGGGTTTTGAAGACATATGTATGCATACGTTGAATTGGAGTGAATTTTTGAAGCTGTAGAAGCAAACTATGTTCTAGACTTTTTGTCCTACAGTCCCTGAATAGAAGTATTACTGTATTACCTTTGGTGGTAGTACCATATATAATACAATTCGGTTTGCTCAACGAGACAAAATTTTGTAACATGAATAAAACTTAAACAAAAAACACAATCAGTTATTATTATTATTATTATTAGTCATGGCATAATCATGGAAAGCTCGCAGATCAAAGGGACAAGATGTACTCCACTAGATTATCGATGGCCACACTAGCAGGCCCTCCTTTGGCAACACACTGGCTAGCTTGAACTTTGAGATCACGCGCCTTGTTCCTCACCATAGCCCCTTCTTCACCAACCATCAGGCTTTGCACCGCCATGGCGACGGTCGCCCTCTCGATCACCTCCCCCACCTCCAGCCCGACGCCCCATTGGTGCGTCACATACCTCGCATTCACCATCTGGTCTGCGAAGCATGGCTGCACGAGCATTGGCACCCCTTCACATACAGTCTCCAGCGTCGAGTTCCACCCGCAGTGCATCCAAAACCCACCGATTGCTGGGTGCGCCAAGACCTCTCTCTGTGGCGCCCATGGAACCACCATCCCTTTGCACCTCACCACGTCGTGGAACCCTTCAGGCATTGGTGGCGCCTTCTCGATGCCACCGACGAAGCCGGGCCGGACGACCCACAAGAAAGGGACGCCGCTGTTAGCCAGCCCCCACGCCATCTCCTCGAACACACAGGGGTCGATGCGCGCCACGCTTCCGAGGCTCACGTACAGCACCGAGCGCGGCGGGTGCGCGTCCAACCATGCCAGTACCGCGTCCGGCTACAGCGTGCCGTGCTCCACCCCGAGCCGGGGACAAGAAGTGCAATGCCCGATGCCGGCGTCGGCGAGATACCGCTACCAATCTTAGCCAGCTCCGACGCCTCGATCGCGTCGAACGTGTTCACCACGACGCCCGACGCCGACGCCCTTGCGGCGTAGTTGACGCAAGCGATGAAACGGCACACCGTCCCCATGTCGCTGTCGTCGACGCGGATCAGGTCTCGAGCGCGGAGCGGCTCGAGCCCCGGCACGAGCTTGTCAAGTTGCTTTTCTACAGGATAATTAACAAATTAATAGCTAATCAGAGAAATCCATGCTCTGAGAATCAGAACGACCCACTTGAAAATTCTGATTGCCTTTGATTGGGGCGTGGCCGGCGACGCACAGCCGCGGATCGGCGAGCATGCTGTGGAACGTGGCGGCGCTATCCGTGCGGAGCGCGAGCGCGGGGACGCCGACCTCCCTGGCCGCGCCCAGCATTGCGTACCACTGTCCGTCGACCACCACGCACGCGACGTCCGGCGGTTCTTGCCCGCGCAGCACCGACGCGAGGGCCTCCTTGAAAGGCACCTCGCAGGCGACGTTCAGGCCCAACATCTGCTCAACGATGTTGGCGCCGGGATCTGCGACCTCGTTGGGGAGGGACTCGTGGATGGAGATGAAGTTGAGCTCCGGGTGACGCGCGTGGTCGTCGTCGGGGGCATTGAAGTCGGTGTGGAGTACGGTGACCGCGAGGCCGCGCGAGCGAAGGAGCTCGGCGAGCTGGAGCATGGGGGTGATGTGGCTCCGGAAGGGGAAAGGGAACAGCACGACACCGCAGCAGGCGCGGGTTCTTGCGTGTCCTGCCATTGGTGCTAGCTGGTTGAGACTTGAGAGGACAAGGTCGAACAGTCTCGGGATGTGGTTCAATAGGCAAAGTTACCCAAGAAGCATGTGAAAGAAATATAATCAGTATTTAAAGAAATATTTAAAGAAATTAAATTTTATTAGAATTTTTGAAACGAAATTCGAAACCTTAGTGGCGGGTAAGCGTGTGAAACGGAAGCAGAAATGTTTGGTAGCTAATTACTGATTTGCATGGAGCTCGTGAGGAGCCATGTGAAAGGACATCGCGAGGCATCACTACTATGACATGTTTCCAAAAATATTAGGATTTGCGTGTATAAATCTGTTGTTATCTCTTAGGGCAGAAGTATTTTAATTAAATATTTTTTTCAAGAATATTTTATTAATAATGCCAACTTTATATCTAATTTTGATCTTTTGATGGCAAGACAACACTGCAAGTCATCTACCACGGAATGGCCAAATCTTATCACTTCACCACCGTAGCCCGTGTGGCAGTATTATTTGGTCACATCTGTAGCTTTTTACAATGGCAAAATATCCGGTGTAACCACTGTTTTTGTGCAATCATCGTGCAATCCTACTAAGAAAAGTTTCAAAAAATTCTGAAAAAAATCATGGATGTACATCTCAACTTACCCCATTTACGTATAAAATTTCATGATCAAATACGTCCTATGCTAGAAGTTACAAAAAAAACAAATTTTGTGTTGTCTACTGTAGCAAGATTCCAAACGAAAATTTGTCTTTTTTGGAACTTCTAGCATATGACGTATTTCATCATGAAATTTTATACGTAGATGGGGTAAGTTGAGATGTACATCCATGATTTTTTCAGAATTTTTTGGAACTTTTTTTAGTAGGGTTGCACGGTGGTTGCACGAAAACAATGGTTGCATCGGATATTTTCCCTTTTACAATTTATCTATCATTGAAGTGCCAATTTGGAGTAAAAGTATAATGTTTACTATATTATACTTCAACTCGAAATTACCACTTCAGAAAGTTTGGATCCAATACTAATCTCAGATTACTACAACGCAACCTAAATTTTTTTTTCTAGATGTATGTGGTAAATACCTGTACGTATTGCATATTTGTTCCAAAGTTCAAACCAATCCGAAATTCAAAGATGAAAACAAATTCTGTCAAGTGATTAATTTCCAGAACGTAGCATTATTTCTGAGGAATTGTTAGGGATCAGACGTCTGATTTTTTTGTAACATTTTTTTTTCTATGCGTGAAACATTTTTTTTCTACGTAGTGAAACATTTTTCTTCGACAAACAGTAAAAAAAATGTTTCATACAGTAAAAAAATGTTTCATACGTTCAAACAAAATATTTCATACAGTAAAAAAAATTACGCGTCATCCGAAAACAAAATTAAAATCGGACGTCCGGCTGCTAGTTCCTCCCTTATTTCTTATTTCTGATAGCTAGCCTACCATATTAACAATCACACTTTAAATTAGTCATAAATAGTATACTTTTCGCACGCGCAATACTGCAGCAATAGTGCGCCGCCTCGCACGCGCTCTTGCACGCCACCACCGCGCCGCCCGTCACGACCTGCGGCTCGCCCGGGCACGACTTGTTCAGGTCCGCCACGCAGCCCGTGAGCTGGCAGCTCCCGTTCGCCTTGGCGCTCGTCGCCAGCGCCTGCGGCGCGACGAGCATCGGCACGTTGTAGCCGTCGACGAGGCTGACGTCGTAAAAGTGGAGCAGGTGAACTCGGCCAAGGTGGCCGGTGGGGCAGCGCCACGGCCTGAGCACTCGACGGCGCCTGAGCCGACCGCCGGTGGAAGCGGTGAAGCCGCCGAGGGATCCGCCCGCAGAGTGCGGCCCCACCGCAGTGACCAGGCAAGCGACGGATACGGGCGAGGATCGCCCGGGTAGGGCGAAGCCTGTGGTGGACGGTGGCGAGACTCCGGCGTTAGAGAGGATGCCCGGCCGCACCGTGTAGCCGCAGCTGTTGCTTATGGTGATTGGTGAGCGTTGCAGGCTGTGCTCCTGGTAATTATAGTAATTCACTGTGCATTGATTAGCACCGGCTTAATTGGAAACACCTCGAACATTTAGCAAGAATACAATTAGGATGCAACAACATGTACAATTGCAAGCAAAACTTGTGAGTTATGATCGGTGACACAAGCACACTCCATTACGTACACAGGAAACAAATGCAATTTACATTCCTGTGTAAATTAATGCGTGCCTCGATGAACTGCTTCGCTGTTTGAGGTGTCAACTCACCTTGGAAGAACGAGAGGTGCTCCCATGGAGGAGGAAGGGGAGGGAGAGAACGGGATCGAAGAGAGAAATTTCTAGCTTGCCCATGCATGTGATCAGCTAACTACTCCTTAATGTACTACTAACAGGAGCTATTAAATTAAGAGGTTTAGTTCCAAGTTCCAAGAAACATTCAAGGAAGGTTCGATCTCCATTTTGCTGTATAAAGAAATGCAACGTCAATATGCGTGCTTGCAAGAACAAGATCAAGACGTGTCACTCAAACGTGTACAGTGAAACTGCGGCCCCTGCATGCAGCGTCAGTTCACTGTTGGTAATGGCTCTGGTCCGGGAGTTGCAAGTAGAAGTAGGTGAGCCATTTCTCAACTGAATTATCTGACGGCCTTCGCGTGTTGACTGGAAGCTGGGACATGTCTCACCAGTCACAATATATATATATATATATATATGTATATGTATATATGTATATGTAGATATACATATACATATATATGTATATGGAGATATACATATATACATATATATGTATATATATACATATATATATTGTATATATAGGGCCTGTTTGGGAGAGCTCCACTCCAAAAAAATCAGCTCCACTCCACCAACTTCACCATAGAGTAGCTCCATCATAAAGTTGAAGTAGGGAAGGGAGGTGTTTGGCTTGCAAATTAGATCCAGCTTCAAGAATAAATGGGTTTTATGTGGATACCCATTTGTGCCCTTGGATGTTGAATGGAGGTAGGTAATTACCTCATATGTGTAACTAGTGGCAAAGGTGGGTAATTACCTATGAACTTCACGAGTGGGTATGAAACAGTGTTTCTTGGAGTACCCCTTGAGGAGCTCCACAAAAACCATGGAGCAACCCCCTAGATTCGCATTTTTTTTGAAGCTGGAGTTCTGTGTAGCTGAGGTGTTTGGCTACACGAATTTGGAGTGGAGCTGAAAATTGAGGAGCAGAGCTCTCCCAAAGACCCCCATAGATCGTAAAGCTCTGTTATTATTAAGGTTTCAAGTGAGCAGTGAGTCGGCGAGGTAACTAAGTTTGCAGCGATCGGGCTGTTGATCATCAGACTTCACCTAGCTAGCTGTAATGTCCCTTAACCGAGAAGCAAAGCAATCACGGTGTGAGATCGGAAACCCAACAAGAATACCCAAGAATCAATCAGCGAACAACGAATAGAGAACAGAGAAGATAGCAGAACATGGAAGAAGAGATGGATAAAATGTTCCTTTACTTTTCGTATCTCATTCGGTTACAGCCGAAAAGGTTTTATACCCTTCTTAACTCACACTTACAAGTGGGCCCTACCACACTAGTTTTCCCCTTCTCCACGTTGGTCGCTTCCATTGTCTTCCCGCCTCCAGATTCTTACTTCTTCAGCTCAGCGTTGGTCATCCTCATGACATTACCCCCCCCTCAACAGACTCTGCTTGACCCCAAGCACAAGCTGCCGGGAAACGTTGACGAATCACATGCCAATCTTCCCAAGTAGCCATATCCCCTGGAATGCCAGCCCATTTGATCAATGCCTGAGGTACTGCCGCGTTTCCCTTCCGAACAAGGCGACGATCCAGAACGTTTTCTGGCTCAGTATCAGACATATTCAGATCAGCAATACTTGGTGGATGAGTAAACACCGGAGTGTAGTCTAGCACAAAGGGTTTCAATTGAGAGACATGGAAAACTGGGTGTATTTGACTACCCGCCGGAAGTTCCAGTTTATAAGCAGTCTGGCCGATCTTGTCAATGACTCGGTAAGGCCCAAAGTACTTAAATGCCAATTTTGGAAAGGGTCGGTTGACTACTGAAGATTGCGCATACGGCTGCAGCTTCAAATAGACCTGCTCACCTTGCTGAAACTGCCGATCGACGCGTTTCTTGTCTGCCTGTATCTTCATTCGGTTCTGGGCTGCTTCCAATTGCCATTTGAGTAAGACAGTAGCAGTCTTCCGTTCTGCTAGAAACTCATTCAGAGATGCATACTGACTTTGATCAGCAACCGGCATAGCTCCATAGCGAGGTTCTACTCCATATAATGCTTGAAAAGGCGAACACCCCAAAGATGTGTGGTACTTTGTATTATACCAAAATTCCGCCATAGCCAACCAACGGCGCCAGCTACTGGGAGAAGCATGAACCGCGCAACGCAAATACATTTCCAGGCATTGATTAACACGTTCGCTTTGGCCGTCGGTTTGCGGGTGGTATGCCGTTGAATATTGAAGCTTTGTGTCCAGCAGAGTAAAGAGCTCCCGCCAAAACCCACTAGTGAAGATCTTATCACGATCTAAGACAATAGACCTCGGCATCCCATGGAGTTTCACAATACTGTCCAAGAACACCCGAGCAACCTGAGGCGCTGTAAACGGATGTTTCAATGCCATTAAATGCGGATACTTCGAGAAGCGATCCACAACGACCAAAATTGTATTGTATCCCTCTGACTTGGGAAGGCCCTCAATAAAGTCCATGGTCACATCCTGCCACGCCTCATTCGGTACTGGCAATGGTTGAAGTAACCCAGGCAACTTATTATTCTCATGCTTAGCCTGCTGACAGATAGCACACTGCCGCACAAAAGTAAGCACATCTCTCTTAAGGCCAGACCATTCAAATAACTTCTTAATACGATTGTATGTCGCTGTGACCCCCGAGTGGCCACCAACAGTGCTTGCATGAAAAGCATGCATGAGCTTTGTCTGCAACGCCGAATTTTCGCCAACCCAAATTCGCCCTTCATGTTTAATAAGTCCTTGATTCAATTCAAATCCGTGCTCATCAGGGCTATGAAGAGCTAGTGCTGCCAGCAGTTGTTGCGCTTTGCCGTCTGTAGCATAAGAGTTCAATACCTCTTGAATCCAGAGCGGCTGACAACCTGATATCGCCTGTAAACCCATCAGATGAGGCATGCGCGACAATGCATCTGCTGCCCGATTGCAAGAACCCTTCTTATACTGAATTTTAAATTGAAGACCCATCAATTTAGTCATGGCTTTTCTCTGCAATTCCGTGATCAATTGCTGTTCCCCAAGATAACAAAGACTGCGATGATCCGTATTGATAATGAATTCCCCACGTTGCAGATATGGGCGCCACCGATCCACAGCCAAAATGACAGCTAGAAACTCTTTGTCATAAATGGCGAGCTTCTGATGTTGTGGACTGAGTGCTTTGCTCAAAAATGCAATGGGATGTCCTGATTGCATCAAGACCGCCCCGATACCGACATCACAGGCGTCTGTTTCCACCACAAACTGTTGGTTGAAATCAAGCATTGCTAAAACCGGAGTCTGAGTCATTGCTAATTTAAGAGTCTCAAAAGCCTGTGTAGCCGCTGCAGTCCACTGAAAACACTTCTTCAGGAGTGATGTAAGAGGTCGAGCTAAGACTCCATAATGACGCACAAACTTTCTGTAGTAGCCTGTAAGACCCAAAAAACCTCTTAGTTCAGTCACTGTTGTCGGCACCGGCCACTCAATCATCGCTTGAGTCTTCAAAGGATCAGTTGCAACCCCCTCTTTAGAAATAATGTGTCCTAAGTATGACAAACTGTGTTGGGCAAAGGCACATTTTGTTCTCTTGACAAACAGCTGATTTTGTTGCAAGGTTTGAAGTACCATGGAAAGATGATAAACATGATCCTCCAACGTGGGACTATAAACCAGAATGTCATCCATGAAGACAAGAACAAACTTACGCAGAAATGGAGCAAGGATAGAGTTCATAAGACATTGAAATGTTGCGGGCGCGTTTGTCAATCCAAACGGCATTACACGAAATTGAAAATGCCCGTGATGTGTTTTAAAGGCTGTCTTTTCCATGTCACTCTCCACCATTCGGATTTGATGATAACCCGATTTCAAGTCCAATTTCGAGAAGTATTGGGTACCGGCTAATTCATCCAACAACTCATCAACTATCGGCATGGGGAACTTATTTTTGATGGTGATGCTATTCAATTTGCGGTAATCCACACAAAATCGCCAACTACCATCCTTCTTTTGAACCAGCAATACAGGTGATGCAAAGGGACTCATACTCTGTTGGATCAAGCCATTGTGCAGCATTTCCGCCACCTGCCGCTCAATTTCATCTTTGTGCATCGGATAATATCGATATGGTAGTGTATTGACTGGTATAGATCCAGGAATTAGAGGAATAGCATGATCATAAATGCGACTGGGTGGTAATTGCATTGGTTCTGAGAAAACTGATGAGTATTGCTGGAGCACTTCTTGCACTGCGACCGGTATTTGCTCTGTTGTCGGAAGAACAACAGTATCATGCACAACCGCAACTGCCCAGATCTCATTCCCACATGACCATTTCTGCAATTGTTTCGGTGGCATCTCCTTCACCAATGTAGCCACCGCAGCATCCATACCTTGTAACTTCACTTGTTTCCCCCGATATGTGAATTCCAGAGTCTTGCACTTCCAATTACAAGTCATTGGACTATGGAGCTGAAGCCAATCCATCCCCAACACCGCGTCATAAGCTCCTAACTCCAATACACGCATACCAGTCTGGAAAGTATAACCCTGAGTCCACCATTCCAATTGGGGAACATATCTATCACAGGACAAGGTTTCTCCATTTGCAACTTGAACTTGTACTGCAGATAGCGGAAATGATTGCAGTTTAGTGCGCTCCAGAAAAGCCGCATTAACAAAACTATGGGAGCTTCCAGAGTCAACTAGGATCAACATCAACAGATTACCAACTCTGGCTTGTATGCGCAAAGTGCCATATTCTTCAGTACCTGCCAACATGTGAAACGATAACTTGTACTGTTCTTGCTCAAATGCTTTGTCAGTCTCCTCTAACAACTGTAATACCTCCTCACTCAAATGTTCAGGACCATCACCCACTTCCATAGCATGAAGCTGAACCTGTGGCTGGGGTTTACATTGATGGTCTCTATCAAACTTCTCACCACATTTGAAACAGAGACCACGAGCACGCCGATAATCTCTCAGTTGTCGTGCTCTCCCCAAATCCTCTGAAGTTGCTTTCGTCTTGCCCGCTGTAGGTTCATTAGAGGTAGCCATCCCACTCTTATATGTAAAGAATGACTTCGATGGTTTTGCCTTCACTCTTTCCCACTTTTCTTCCTGAATCTGGGCCAACAAAAAAGCTTTACGAACAGATTCAGGTAACTGAGTTTCAACTTCATAACGCAACTCCTCCTTAAGCCCCATGATGAAATGATTCACAAAAAATTCCTCAGTGCAAGCTTTACTGTATGCTTTGACTTTGTACATTACCAAATCAAAACTTGTTTTGTAGTCCATAACACTACCAGATTGCTTCATTTGAATCAACTCCCGAATATACCGACGGTAATCATATGCACCAAATTCCAAATCTACTGCCTCCATAAAATGTTCCCAAGTTCCCATAGGGTGTTCTTCCTGATAAAGTTGTAGCCACAATGCTGCATTTCCTTCCATGTGCATCGCCGCAGCTGTCACCCATAACGATTCATCCACATTATACATCCGAAAATACTTCAAACAATGGTTCTTCCAAATTCGTGGTTCCTCACCATCGAATCTTGGAAATGAAACTTTGGGCATCGGTGGTCTCTTCTCCCCACACCCTGAGTCCCATGTCTGAGATGACATTGATCCACCCGACTTCTGATGAAGATGATGGCCTGGCAGAGGTGTTAAAGGACACCGCCCCAATAAGCCTGCTGGTGTCGTCGCCAACACCCCTGCTTGCTTTGATGATGTTGTTGCTGGAACAACTGACGGAGTGAGAGTACCCATTTCGTCATGTGGTTGCGAAACTTTACCATGATCTGGAAAACGCTCGATCAACCCTTGTATGGCTGCACGATGCTCCTCTATCTGTGCCTGAAGGACTGGAATCGCCTCGATCGGCTTGATCTTCTCTACAATAAAATCAAGGCTCACCTTTAAAGATTCCCAACGTTCATCCATCTGCATCCATCGAGCGTCCGCATGGCTACTCGCCTCATCCATTGCATCCAACAGAAATTTGGTTTGCACAGATGGTTTGGGAGGCGCCGTGATGTTTCTCCGATGTGAACCAACCAATCAAGATCGTAAACTAAGATAGAGATCCTGAGACACGAAATCGCTTGGAATTTTACGGTTCAACGCCAAATAATCAGAAAAAAAATCTCCCCTCAATCGAGTGGCTCTGATACCAGATGTAATGTCCCTTAACCGAGAAGCAAAGCAATCACGGTGTGAGATCGGAAACCCAACAAGAATACCCTAGAATCAATCAGCGAACAACGAATAGAGAACAGAGAAGATAGCAGAACATGGAAGAAGAGATGGATAAAATGTTCCTTTACTTTTCGTATCTCATTCGGTTACAGCCGAAAAGGTTTAATACCCTTCTTAACTCACACTTACAAGTGGGCCCTACCACACTAGTTTTCCCCTTCTCCACGTTGGTCGCTTCCATTGTCTTCCCGCCTCCAGATTCTTACTTCTTCAGCTCAGCGTTAGTCATCCTCCTGACACTAGCTAGCTAGACTCGTTAATTATCTGAATGCATTGATTAAACAATCCGCAAGTATATATAGAGTAGCATATAAGCATCTCAAAAGGCATATACATATGCTGGTAGCTCGGGGAAAAAAAGTATATAACCGCGCGAAATTAATTGCTGTACTTGGCGCCTGTGAAGGCTCGTTCGAAAGATCAGGTGTATTTGGAACAGCTAATTGGCAGATATATGATCTACTCCCTCCGATTTGGTAATATCTGTCGTTTTGGACATGGACACGGTCTTCAAAATACAACTTTGACCACTAATTTTTATTATAATATATTTATAAAACCCAATAAAATTATAATATTATGAAAGTACTTCTCGAGACAAGTCTACACATATAATTTTCATGTATCCAATTTAAATATTTAAAAATATATCGATAGTCAAAGTTTTAGAAGTTTATCATCACTATGTCCAAAACGACAGATATTACCAAACCGGAGGGAGTAGGTAACACATGCATGGTCGGCATCCGATCGATCGTGCACGTGGTATGATGCGTGATGTGACTTCGTGTTGAGATGTACACGATCGATGCTAAGCTGTCCACGCATGACGACTCGCCTTGCTAAATTGGCACGGCGAGCAGTAGAGATTAAGAAATGCTAGGAGAGCAACATGCATGCAGGTGATGATGGCGGCGACCGTTTCCTAGCTGAGAAATGCCAGGGAAGCACAGCCCGGTCCCCCGTCCACGGGCATCCACCCCCCTCGTCCCCTTGGTGATCCCCTGTTACCTTATCTTGTGATTGTCTATAATTTGGACATTAGTCATGTTCTTGTGAGTAATGTTTATCCTGTGATTCATGGATAACATATATATGCTTATCTGCATGTCCCATTCCTTATGTTCTTGTAAGTGGTGTTTATATGTGGATGCTTATTTATAGGCAACATATGTATGCTTATCTGTAAATGTTTATTCATGGGGCCTCACTTGGTTCATGTTTTCTGCTTTCACACTTTTTTTTTTGGTTAAATCTGTTATTCCTTATATCCCTATTGTGGTGTTGAGATTAGTAGAGGTAGAGTTGTGGCATGTGAAGATCATTAGCCCATTGTGTATATACTTCTAAGTTGGTGATAATCCTTGCACTTCACAGTAATGTTGATATTTCATGACTTTATTAAGGATAACTATTGGTATAAAAATATTCCACGACTTTGGTTACATTGTATTGTAGCTTCTAGAATAATATATCCTCTTAAATCCTTTGGAACTATAAAACTCAAAAATTGTTCACTTGTGATATTTGGATGCTCCACAAGAATAGAGTACATGAGATAGAGTTTTAATCCCACAAAGTATCTCTATGTTTGTTTTATTCCGAACAGTGCCTTATAATAATTAGTGTGATGTTCACTCTATACTATATAGGATGCTAGTGGTGTTTAAAGTATCTCGTGAATATCCCATTTCTTAATTACTCGATGATAAACATCACATCGTAGTTTTTGATCTAAATTAATTGAAATTCTGATTTGGTAAAAATAGACGACATGGAAAAGTTGTTAGAAGCTAAACAAAAACTTGAGGTGGAAATCGAACAACTGAAGGGCAAGTCCGAGATAACAGAAAAGATTTATGAGATGAAAAAAGAACTAAAAGACATATATGATCGCTCGTAAGATATTAAATCCCTTAGCACGGCACTCATCACTAAGGACCGCAGGGCGAATGCAGAGCTGAAAGAAGCTAAAGCTGAGCTTATAAAGGTAATATAAAGGTTTCTAGTATTTAAATCGATGTGTTTACTGATAATATACCATGACACCCTTTTCACAACAACATGATCATTTCTGTAGGGATTAAGAGATATGACGGAAGATCAATCATTTATTAGTTTCAAACAAATAAGTACTGAACTGGAGTTGTGAAGCTTTAGAGAGAATCAAAAAGTTTCTTTTGCGGAAGATATAGCATGTATAATGGCATACATAAAAAAGCTTAAGGCCTTCTTGTCTTGAACTATGTAACAATGCGGTTTCTCAATGAATGCTTGTTGATATTTGTCGTATCATATTTTGTTAATGTATGATGGCAGACATTATCCTTAATTTTTT
The DNA here is from genome assembly GCA_036346355.1 of Rhipidocladum racemiflorum. NCBI lineage: Eukaryota > Viridiplantae > Streptophyta > Magnoliopsida > Poales > Poaceae > Rhipidocladum > Rhipidocladum racemiflorum. Next base: position 87,638,971 of record CM070579.1, on the reverse strand, counting down.
GTTCATCTTGAATGCAATAACTTGTTGGAACCAAATATTTTTCCTACACCCACAACAGAACTTTCATTATTAGTATATGTTGTTTGAAATTTTCTACTGCTTAGTTATTTCTGTAACGACATTTACAAGACACAACCAGTTATAGATTTTGTAATTGAATATCTAAACATCCTAGATACATTGAGGCAACAGCTTGTCTGATCAGAATCGTTTTAAAATATGAAGTTTTGTAGCACTTTCATCTCCTTCCTTATGATAGTGTTGATGGATTAAAGAAAAAATCTATTTTATTCCATAATTTGTCTTGAAAGTTGTCATGCGTTGATTTGTCACTATCACTTTATCCTCGTCTCCAAATGAGAATACCATAAGCAGCCTATTTTTATTCTGATTTTCTGCAGAAACATGACTATTTTGATGGTTCTATATTTTATCAAATATGAAATTAATTAAGTCATTGCATACCCGATAGTTTAATCAACTCTATATTTAACGAAATAGAGAACCATCAAAATAATCTTGTTTCAGCACAATACCAGAGTGAAAAATAGACTATTTAATTATGAAACTCTCGTTCGGGGATGAGGATGAAGAAATCAGAACATGACAGCATTCAGGACGAACTATAAAATAAAATGGATTTTGCCTTGGAGACCATCAACATTATAATAAAAAAAAGAGATGAAAGCGCTACAAATGTTTATTTTTTTAAGATGATCCTATTTAGACGAACTGTTGTCTCAATGTATCTATGATGTTTATATATTAAATTACAAAATCTATATCAGGCTATATCTTGTATAGAAAATTTTGTTACAGAAATATCTACGCAGTAGAAAATTTTGAACAACATATACTAATAATGAAAGTTCTGTTGAGGGTGTAGGAAAAAACGGAATCACAGATGATTCTAGATGTTCATTTATCATAGACAATTTTCAAACTATTATATCACTGATACATGATTGCAGACGATTCGAAAAACTGTCTGTGTGATAACGATTCTAAACCTGTGGCAACAAACCAAACTTACACGGTCACTGGGGGCAGCCCTTTCTCTGATCCAATACAGTGAATTCATAACGTGTACACATTCTCCTCATGATCAGAGATACTTGCCAATGATTCTAGAATGAAATGGATGGCTTCTTGGTCATTTACAATCTGATTGAACACGCAAGAGGTTTTTAAAACGCCTCTGTTCGTGTTGTACACTATACACAGATCATAGAGGGAGAGAATGGAAAAGTAAGGAGAAGAAACAAAAAGGGAGGGGGGGGGGGGGGTAACCAGTACCAGAGGCAGGCAGGCATTGGTTCGTCTCCCACATCCGCCGGCGAGACGCCAGCACGGCCCGCCGCCGGAGCACCGTCAGGCCTGCCATGGCGCTTCCGTGTGGACTTAACCATACGCCGCACCGCATGCAGCCGGAACTCGGAAGAACTCGCCGGGCCAGCCAGGGTGTGTAGTGGGTACATTTGATAATACAGTATAGGCAAGGGTTTCCTATGCAAATGGCCGTCCGCGATTCCTTTTGCTGGCTCGATTTTCGCCGTACAAATCGATCTGACGGCTGAACCGAGCCCACTTTTGGATCGCACATTTTCATCGCGATCGAACCCGGGAACGTGCCAACGATTTACTATATCGTAACGGGAGATGCCCGCCGCAAAATCCGGGCCGTTTAACCTGGATCGGAGGGCGCAAAGTAGCTCAGGGGATTTCCCTCGAGGCCCCGACCACCGATTGCTCCGGCGACTGCAACGCCGTGCCTGATCCTACCAGCACTGGTCCGTCTCCCACGTCCGCCGGCGAAACGCCGGCGATGCCCGCCGCAGCGCCATCGGACCGGACATGGCGCGGTCGTAGCGCGCGCGCTCGGCGGGGTCGGCCAGCGTGGCGTACGCTGCGTGCAGCCGGATGAAGTCCTCGTCGCCGCCCTCACCCCCGGCAGCGTCCGGGTGCACCTCCCTCGCCAGACGCCGGTACGCCGCCTTGATCTCCACTCTGCTCGCGCCTGAACCCACCCCGAGCACCTCGTAGTGCGTCCCCGCCGGCGCCGCCGCCACCACCGACATCGCAGACGCACGCGGAACACACGGGGCGCACCGGCCGCCACGGCGAGCTCCGGCGACGCAGCCCGGAGGCACTGCGGCAGCGGCCGTGGTTCCAAACGAGGCCATTCTTTCACAACCTTCCCGTTCAGTTCTTGATTTCTTGGAGAGCTTGGAGTGCGTCGTCGTCGAGCAGAGCGCAAAGGCGAACGGATCTATTATTTATAGGGAGTTTGGGGGTGAGGAATTTGTGGCGCCACTCGGTACGTTGAGCTGTTGATCTTATCTCTTTGGGAGGATTTATCGGAGAGGCTTACGTGGGTCTCCGCTGAGTCAGCCACCAGTGTGTGTGTCCCTTCTCCTCGGCCGTTGCTTTCGCAACTATAATACCCGTATTATTTTGCTACCGAAAAAAGCCATTGAGCACGTTAATTTATTATCGCTAGGCTTAGTTTATATCACGCTCTTATCTCCATCTCAATCCATATGGCGAGTTTGACTTGCGTTGTTCCTTTGGATTCGGCATCGTACCATTGTTTGTATTGCGCCTTAGACCATCTCCAACCGTGTCCCTTCCCATCTCCTATTCCCTCCGCGAAGAGATTCTCATTCCCTTCAACGCTCCAACGGATTCCCTTCAGCATCCCCTTCGTGAAAAGATTCTCTCTTCTATTCTCTCTAGTAAAGGATTCTCTCTCCTTTCCCTATACAATTCTTTTTAAAGGGAATCTGTTGGAGAATGGAGATGATGGAAAATAAAGGGAATGAGAATGAGGAGAGAGAACAGAGAAGGGAATGAAATGAAGGGAATATGGTTGGAGATGGTCAAGGGAGATAAGAGAGATTGTTAAGATAAATATTGTATTTTTTAGCAGTTAATTTGTTTGTTGCGTGATAATTTTTTGTTTTTGTTAGAGATCTTATAAGAACGGAGGAAAGATCCGAGAAAGATAGATAATCCCAAACATCATTCACCGCTCCCAAGATCTTCTAAAGGAATAGTTGTTCGCATTATAACCCTATTATATCTGGGAGGTTTGGAGCTCCCTCAAGCATCCACCTTCTCTCTCCTCTATTTTGCGAAAAGGCCCTCCGTTTCTTCGAAATTACGTATAGGTCCCTATGTGATTTTCTGTGAGAGGAAAAATAATTTTCCCGCTTCGCGTTTAGGTCCCTCATTTGGTATTTTACATAGAGAGCCCCCATTAAATGCAAATAGCGAACGAGCCCTTTTCTAATTTTTCAAAATAGCGTATAGGTCCAAAATTATAACAAATAGGTGCATGTGCTTTACGTTCGGGTCCTTTCTCCGTTTTGCTCGGAAAAAATGTTTTCGGGATCCGTTTTTCCTCCGGAGCATGGGAAAAATGCTTTCGTTTACCGTTTTCTCTAAGAAAAAAATTGAAAATCCGTTTTTCGTCTGGCGTTTATCCGTTTTTGTTGGAAAAAATGGTTTGTTATTCGTTTTTCCTCCAAAGCATGGGAAAAAATGTTTTACGTCGTTTTTCCTCGTTTTTCGTTTTCTCTTAAAAAAAATGAAAAGATCATTTCATTTTTCGCCCGTCGTTTATCCGTTTTTGTTGGAAAAAATGGTTTCGTTTTTCGTTTTTCCTCCAGAGCATGGGAAAAATTGTTTTACGTCGTTTTTCCTCGTTTTCCTACGAAAAAAATGTTCCATGGTCCGTTTTTTCTCCGGAAAAAAACACAAATCCATTTCCCGTTCACGCGCGCGGCGCACGCCGCGCGTACCATCCTAGTTATCATTGCAGTGTGCCATCTTCCTCCAACAAGAGGAAATGGGCTCGCATCCGTACGGTACAGTGTCTTTCTGATTAGAAATGAACGCTTGTGATAGATCGTGTAATGAACTCGACCTAGATTGTCCATTGTTTTCGCTTGAGAGGCTAATAGGCTACATGGATTATTGTCGGAGGTGGTGATCCTTTGGATTGCTTGTGGGGGAGAGTTCTTCTTCAGAGCCTACTGCCCCCACTAACTGGCTGAATGCTGCGTCTGTGTTAATGAGTCCTGTGATTGCATCTGGGATGACAAAGAGCCTGTCTTTGTTCTGCCATAGAATTTTTTTTTTCTCACAATTTCTGTTTCTGCAGATGATCCATGGTAGTATGTCTATCATCTAGTGTTTGCTGTGTGTTGAATTAAAAGGTGCCTTAGAGCTGTCTTGTGTGATGATGCACTGTGCACGCACATGCTAGTCTCGTGTGTCGGTGCATCTAGATCGGTATCTGCAGCGACAAGATTCACATATAGAAGAGAAGAGATACATGATGATATTATCTGTACTTGCCTGTGCACCATGGAAATCAAGCGACAGACAAGGTAGGAGAAACGTTACCCTCAACGCGGTGTTCTTTTCCTCTCTCGCCTCAACTGTGCATCTGAATCCGGTTTTGACGCTTGGCTTACCACTTGGTGTTCTTTTCCTCTCTCGCCTCAACTGTGCATCTGAATCCGGTTTTGACGCTTGGCTTACACCAAGTGGTATATGTATAGGATGATTAAAAAAATTTATTCATGTATTGGATTGCTTGAATGGAATCATCTTATCGTAGACCAAGTGATACTAATTTGAGAAATATTCCCTATAAACACTGAACTATTTCATTCATCTAAAATAATAGAACCAAATAACATAGAACTATCACGTTCTATTCAACCTCGTCTCATCATCAAACACACGCGGGTGGGTCGCAGGTGCCGACCACGGCTAATGGCGCGGGCCGCGGAAGCCGGCGCGGCGCCCCGCGTGGGGGTCGCTTTCGCTTCGTACAGCTGGGTGGTGGACATGGACACCGCCGGAAATGGAAGAAAAAAGTTCGTGTGTAACCATCCGGATAAGATTTGGAGGAGGAGGCAGCGGATAAACTTGGACCACCCCAAGGCCAACCTCTGTTGAAGAGTATAGCTGAACAAGCAATACACAAATAACAAGGCACGTACACAGACAGAGAGAGGCCAGAAACAAAGATGAAGACAGAGCATCGCTGGTGATCTTGCTATATTTCCACTCAATCACCCAACTATAATACGGAGTTATGCTTATGTATGCACATAAACTAAGAGAACATATAGGTAGATCACACATATACAAGATGTACGTATCGGTGAACCGGAGGGAGGTGGCAAAAGAATATACCTATGTCGTGCAGCATATCTAACAAAACGTTGGGGATGTCGGTGAGTGCGAAGTCAGTCTATCCAAGCCATCTATTACATCCAGATCCCTTGTCCTGCCACGGTCTGGAGCCGAGTTCCTACCGAATTCCCTCGCCGGCGAGTTGCCATGGCTCCGGCACGAGCCCCAGTTTCGATGTGCCTTGCTCCCTCTACCAGGTGGAGGCTCGCAGCTCTTGCTTCTCCCGTAGCTCGTCGGCTTGGAGCTCAGATGGCCCAGCGTTTCGCGGTCGGAGTCCGACAGCGGGCTCGGGAACGTGCCCTTGTTCACCGGGGATGTGTTGTGCTTGGTTTCAGCTTGCAGATCGGCCAATCCCTTGCGGGATCGAGGCAGGTCCTGCTTTGCGGACTTGTGCACGTAACCTCTGTTCTTCACCTGGACCACTAAATGGTGGAGCAGCACCACAAGTTCGAGCATGTAATACTCTGTCTTCGCTTTGTCTGCGTGAAAAAGTGTCTGGATGCGGGTGACGCTGTGCTGGGAACCTGATTTCTTGCTCATTTCGCTCCTGCAAAATCGCTACGTTAGGTTATGCTGCGGAGAGGAGTGAGTAATTGGTGCTATATTTGTCAGTGGGAAATCCAAAGGGTACAAGATAGGGAGATCATGATTTGATACTAACCCAAGGTTTGCCCATTCGCCGACCCATCCAAAACCTTGATGTGCTCTGGTACAAGTAAGCATGAAAACAGTGAATTTTTGTAGAGGAAAGAAAAAACTAGGCTCAGAGGTCGGAACGACTGATAACAATCTCAACACACCTTATTGTATTTTCTGCTAATGGCAGGATCCAGCGAAGAGTTTTCTGCATTTCAGCCTTGATTTGAGCTACAGAACGCTGCAGAGAATAAAAAAGGATCACATTTACCAAGAGTAACAACGCCAAAATCACGACCTGGCTCTTGTTGAGAAAATATACGCACGAAAAAAATATCGTAATCTAGAAACTAGCATGGTGGCCCGCGCGGCTAGATATTTTAGAAATGTTTGCTGCCTCCTGTAGGATATGATACTATCTTACCACTTGGAACGCAGAAAGGAGATCATACTTTTTATGATGAATGTAGCTTCCCTTTTATTATTTTACAAAAATATCCATTACAACCTTTTTTTTGCTTGTTCGTGTAGGATCTAGGCAACATAGGAGACTTTATCACCTTTGTTTTACAATTCCTTCCAACAAATTTTCTGTGTTTTTCATACATCCCGTCCAAAAGGTAATTCATGCGATTTTAGTTTGTTTTCGAACAATTTGTTTTGCACTTGCGTACGATCAAATTTCTTTGTTTTTTCATGCTTGTACGATTTTTCTAACCAAAAGTTACAAAATTGCAAATTTATAGACACCCTTGACTTGGCCAGCTCACATACGCACTTCTGAGACTATGGGTGGCAACGGGGAGAATCACCGTGGGGAGTGCCCTCCCATCACCGATCCCCGATAATAAAAATTTTCCCGTCCCCGTCCCTGTCCCCGTCCCCGCACACAGGGCTTAATTCCCCCGTCCCCAATCCCCGACAGGTTCGCGAGGCCCCGACGAAGACTACTCCCCGACAGGTTCGTGTGCACCCCTTTCTACTACCATGCTAACTGGTGGTTACTTTTTACCCTTTTATTCCACGTTTATTATTAGATTAAAATGGTTGTATCTTTTAAATCAAGTTACGTGAATAACTAAGTTGGAATGCATTCAGAAGAAATTTGATTTGGATTCGGTTTCAAATTTGAGAATATTTGAAGTCACATTCAACTTATAAAAATTATGGACACTCCCATTAGAATTCACATACAACTTAAAATTTCATTCTACATCCATGCACGCCCGTTATGGGATTAGACCAAAATTAGGGGAGGAAAAGTTGGATGGTTTTGTTGGTTTTAGGATGCGGTTGTTGAATAGAATATCGGAGGAGCGTACAGTTCATTTTTCTTAACAGCTTTCCTTCTGCGCTTGTCTCTATTTTTGTCACATTCGTGTATTTGGTCTATTTTGTCTAGAGCTGGGTACATGGGTCGTGCCTATGTGGGCCAGCCTGAGGCATAGAGGCCCAGTTCGACTCAAAACCCGTCATCGCACGGATTGGACCATACTGTGTTGGCTTGGCACTAAACACCAGGCCATGCCGTGCCGAGAAAACGCAGACGGCAAGATAGCCCCAAGACGGACATTTGGACTGCTGTCTTTGCCGGCACAACGGCACTACAAGATCGCCACGGCCACGGCAGGGCACGCCGCGTCTCATTCGCAACAGGGAGTTAGGGTGAGTGGGGTGAGGGCGTACCCGCGCCGTGCCACGCCTGTTGCCGTCGGAGGTGGCAACGGGGAAAATTCCCTCGGGGAGTGCCATCCCATCCCTGATTCCCGATAATTTTCCCCGTGAGGAGTGCCCTCCCATCCCCGATCCCCGATAATCAAAATTTCCCCATCCCCGTCCCAGTTCCCGCACACGGGGCTTAATTCCCCCCGTCCCCGATCCCCAACGGGTTTGCGGGGCCCCGACGGGGACTAATCCCTGAAAATACTACATAAAAGACCATATGCTACATGAGTGAATCACAAGAGTAATGGTGTATGTGTGATTGAACTTTGAGTGAATCACTAGAGTAATGAGTTAATTACTAGAGTAATTCATATTTAGCATGTTTAATAATAATGATCTCATATATATTCTTTTTTCTTTTGAGAATTGATCGGGAATGGGGAAACGTCCCCATCCCTGCGATCCCCGACGGGGGCAACATTTTCCCCGATAGGCCCCCTGCGGGGAGAGATTTCCCTTCGTCCCCTTCCCCTAATAGAGAAATTCCCCACGGGGAAACGGGGATCGAAGCCCCATTGCCATCCCTATCCGAGACATCGGGTCCACCCTCGGACTAATCCGAGCTGTTCAATGCAGTGAGGAGACCCACTCTGGGTGTCTGTGACTTGCAAATTGCGATGGGTTAACTCCCAAATTTCTACTGTATATTTTGCAATAATATTTTGTAAATAACTTCTCCCTAACCATAGACTGTAACGTGACCCAAAGGGTCAAAATTAGAAATAAAGTGAGGGAGGGATTAATTTTAAAGTATTATTTTAAAAAGATTAATTAATTTGTGCACATGCAAGCGTGCACGTGTGGTGTGTGTTGAGTGTGCATTTGACTTTTTTTTTAATTTTTTCTTTCTTTCTTTCTTTCTTTCTTTCTTTAGGAACTTTAAATATTTTTAGTTTTAAGAAAATTATGGAGCAGATACATTTTGAGAAATCATAATTGAAGGATGGTATTTGTTTTGTAAAAAATGAAATGATGCTTTGAGGGAAAATATGTACATATTGTTTAGGAGAGGTGCTTCTATGCTCTTTCTTTTAAAAGTTGCACAACTATTAAAGCATGAATGAAGGGTAGATGGTGATTACTTACCCTTTCGTTTGCTTTAAGATTTGTGCAACTTGTACTAGAAGGAAGAGCATAGAAGCACCTCTCATTGTTTAGGCATGTCTCCCGTCACTCACTCACTCTCTCTCTCTCTCTCTCTCTCTCTCTCTCTCTCTCGCTCGCTCGCTCGCTCTCTCATATACACACACACATACATACTTAATTGTTAGATTTTTGAGGCTCTGAATTACGTTGTGCACCTATACGGCATTAGTTCTGACTCATGTGGCTAACTCATACTGCTCAGCATTGATTATGGATATTAACCAAATTAAGCATTGTTTCATGTGGAAAGTAATATAACCTGCCATTCAGACTCAAATTGGAACTCATTTTTCTTTCTTTCTGGTTGCTCCTGCCGTATGAGAATCTGAATAGGAAGTCTTATGGATTGGAGACATTGTATTTGCTATAGGTTATACTAAATATTTGATCAATGGGCACTGTTATAATATGGACCCACCACATGGACCCACCACGATCGACGGTACAGATCTTTCTCTTTTTCCACCGATCAACATGGTAATTTCTCCCCCTTAGAGCGAACACTGAACATGGTCGCTTCTTTTTTTATCGTTTTAATAATATAGATTCAGTTTTAATAATATACTTTCAGTGCTTCAAACTTGGAAGCATGTTTATGGAAAATAAAATAAAATTTTATGAGTGTTTCGCTCAACCTACCATCACTTTAAATTTCTACAGCAGATTCCATGTGCATAGATAATACAATGGGATGAGTATTTTTTTTCTGTTGCAGGATTGTGTAAAAGACAAACCTCCTCTTCAGTGTTAAATGATTGCAGCCGTGATCGCAGAGCTGACTTCACTGTTATTGGAAGCCCATGGTACAAATTGTCCCTAGCGCTAGGAGGAAGAGAGAGTGGTCGAGAAACCTGCATAAGTATACATGATATTGAGAACTTTCTTACTTTTTCTTAATCAATGAAGCATCATCGATAGCAGGCTGAAGACTGAAACATGTAGAGTTCGGTAATACAACATATGCACCAAGATGTTTATTCATTTCAGAAATGAATTTGGATTGGTATTTTGCAGCTAGGGGACAGATAAATGCATGGTTTGTCAACATAACAGAAACAGATTTATAGATAGCAAGGGATTATATGGAAATTACTGCCAAGTCAACATAATGAAAGTGGGACATCAAGCAGGTATAATAAACATAGCATGGGTGTTCAAAATAACTTACTATATTTTCAATTTGATTGATAATGTTAGCATAATGTAGTGCCAGACCACAGGGACCTAGCCTTTTGTTCTGAACTTGCTCGGAATCCAGTAAGTCTGTATCTACAGGAACTTTTTATACAAGGAGGTATTAGGATAATGTCAGATACATTTTGTGGCAACAATAGAACAATGAAACATCCAATTGAGAATTACTTACCTGCTTCACTGCATGCGTCCCGGATTTGTTTATGCAAAAATATGACGATATCAACAAGCTTCTCCACGATCTGGATAGATGATAAATAAAAGCAACGTTGAAAGAAAGAAACATCAATATATGAGTATCATATTCATTAAAAAAAACTTAATAGTGTGGCAACGCTACCAGAAATAACCTTCTGGACATAGATTCATGGAATAAAGTAATGAACCAAATGTGGCCAAAGATAATTACCTCCTCCAAAGTTCTAGACCACAAGGATTTCTTCTTCAGATTTTTCACAAGCCTCCTTTGGCGCTTTAGTTCACTATGCAGAATCATAACACTCTCTGCACATAACAAAAATTGAACACAATAAACATCTCCGATAGCAGTTTCAGCAGTACCCAGTGTGTAAAAAGTAACAGCACCACAAAAAATGCCGTATAAAAAATATACCGCAACAGAAATGCTTACATCTATTTGTACATTTTACGTATTTTCCAAATTCACATAAAAAGTATTCATCACAATATCTCCAATTATAATGGCATGGTTAATTGCCCTTACTGTAGCTCATCATAAAAAAATGTGGACCCCCCCCCGGTTCCCTATGTAAAGAGTCCTAACTGTGCTAGTTTTACCGATCTATTTATTACAGCGGCTGTCAAAAGTTGGTTCGCATGGAATGAAAAAAATTTAGGGTGAAACGTTACCAGATAATACATACTGTTTTACTTTATCAATTTTCTTACTAAACTAACAGGAGTTCTGAAAAAAAAAAGTGCACCACAACCAACATAAGCTTCATTCCCCTTTTAATGGAAAACTACAATGCATGCCTGAGTAACTTTTTTTGTATTAAGATCTCTTCACTAAAGTCTTCATTTTCGTAGTACAATCACTATTTCCAGGTGAGATTCTGGAAAAGCATTGTGCATGCATTCTAGCATCTTCTGATATTATTTCAAAAAATGGCATTAGTCTGGTTGTACCCCGTCTAGGTGCTGGCACAGACTCCTCTTCATGAAATTTCCTTTGAAAATCCTGCTCAAACCTGTCCAGTGCGTGCAATTCATGGTAAAGCTCCTGCAATTAAAGAACTAGCTCCTCAGCATATATTTCTAGCCACTGTAACATTGCAATAAACAGGTAAGATAATAGCAGCGCCCTCAAAACTGTAGTTTTAGCCTACTGTTATGTAAGAGGCTTAATTCTTCTTGATGCCACTGCAGAGTTTTAGCCATTCAATAATTTGAAGAAACAGATAGTAATGACAACAGTGCCACTTCTTGACTAAATAAAAGTAAGCAGTATTATCAAGTACAGGCAGCTCCCAAAGTATAGAAATGAGGAAATTATGTAAAAATAGAAGAGTTCTTTATGGCATAGCATACGTACAGAAGTATTTTGAGCCAAATCAATCAACTGCTGGACGGTGGTTTCCATTTGCTCTTTTGAATGATCCTGGGGCGTAAAATCTGCCACTAACCTGCATATTAGAGTAATCCATAGTGTTAAGAACAAGAAACGCTTGACATGATTGTAAATAGTGTCATCTCAAAATGAAATGTATACTTGTCAGAAGCATACTTGTCGAAATAGCGTCCCAAGTTATGCCATATGGGATCTTTACACAGGTCGCCGAATCGAATTACTTCTCTTGAAAAGATGGCAAGTTCATTCCTGTTGGATTCCATTTCAAGTCCACGTCAACCATGATTATGATTAGATGAATAAAAAAATCTAATTCGACTTCCTTTTTAACCAATCATACCTTTTGTCAACAGCAGCAATATGCAAGAGCTCACTAGAATTTGAGGAAATCAATATTCGCACTCCATCTGACTGCAAAATTTCTTCTTTCAATTCTTTTATACTCTCGTCGGAGCATGATCTCCATAAACTAGAAGCTTTAACTATTGTATTTGCGACTTCAAATGCTAAAATACAGGCTTTATTCCCTCGATTTGTGCCCCCAGATAGAAATCCACTGCCATGATTCAAACTTGTCATGCTACTCCCGAGGGTATCTAACACTTCAACAGCCTTTTCCAGACCAGCAATACTTGCTCTTCCTAAAAATGTACCTGTTTCTGATACCTGGCATAGCTTAGTATGTCAGCGTTAATGTGAAAAAGGCTACCGCTATCTTCTCAGGTAATAACAACTGATTTCTATGTCTTCAACTTCCAGTAGAAAGATAAGCAGTTATAGCACAAAGCAAAGGGAAGAAAATGAGAGATGTATTGTCTTTTACGAAACATAACATCAGCTGTTACCTTGTAACATCAACTAAGAAAGGAAGATATATTTGTTTTGGACCATTGACGCTGTTCTTATTGATGTTGTTGCTAATGAAATAGCACCATATTAAATCATATTAATATTAGTATTATCTTTTCAGTTTGAAGTGTATGTTACTCAATGAGAACATGAACTAATTGAATGACATGGATATGTGAAAACAAAAATGGAGATATCACTCCTTTAAGGCTAGTCTGTATAAACCCTTCTGAATTTTTTGTGCTACTGAAGATCACCCCTGATGCTCATTGGCTAGATCAAAGCAGACTTGGAAGAAATGCTAGCACATAAATGGCGATGTGCCCATGGACAACTAACAACAGTGAATTCCCTTAACCAGATACTTCAGTTTCAGTATCCTATAGCCTAGATTAGCCATCTCCAGGTATGAGGTTTCAATCATGTTCAATTGTCCAATCATTGCTTATCCAAATCATTCACTACACGTATTGACAGTAACATACACGAAGACTGCTTCTTTTTTGTCATACAGTCTGTACTTCTTACATGCCCAATGCTTTGTTCCAACTGTAAATCAGAGTGGCCAAGTTCATGATTTGCAAGAGAAGCGACAGTATAATATCTCAAACTCCATGGATGGCATGGAAAAGTGGCCAACAGCAACAAAGGTAGAAGTTTATGTTTCGGTCACTGGCTTGACCATTCCAGAGAGTAGACTATGGCTGACAGCGACCTGAATGTAAGATTAAGCACTCCCGCTCTTCGCTTATCTGAGTAAAAGGAATCCTCCTAGGACAAAGCTTTGAATATGAAAAAACGAAGGCCGCCAAGGTTGACTTCACATTCTATCTCGACTAGCAGATTTGCGGGCATTTTGGCTCTACTTGTTTTATCTGCTTCCCTCTTTCCCCCTGCTCCGCTTGAAGAACACATGCAGATTCCCCATGGTTCATCAAAATGTCCGAGCGTCCTCAGACCATTGCCAAACTATTTAGACGGGGTTAACTAAATTGAAGACCATCAGCGCCATGCCGAAATCGATTAGGCATGGCAGGCTTGACCGCAGAAGATAGCTTAAGCCTCACTTTGACCAGTACCACGGTAGCTAAAAACAACAGCTGTTTGATACGCAATCTGGAGGGGAAGAGATGTCTCAGAGCCCCCAGCAACTTGACGTTCTAGGCGGATCGGAATTTCGAGGCGAAACCTTCCATGAACGCGTATTCCGCGTCACAATTCGTTGGGAATTCTCACGAACCGGCTACCTCACGAGCCAGCGCACTCTGCAAGCAAGCCCGCGCACCACATGTTCACATGCTGCTGAAGCTGAACCAGGTGCATCATCACAGAGGTCTCCTGCGGCTGTCGGATCTTGCAGCCAACCGGCGAGCGCAGCTCAAGCCCGCGCGCGCTAGAGCTCAACAACACATGCACACAACGAGAGCGGTAAGACCGTAAGAGGTGACGGCAGTAGCACGTACCTTGTGCGACGGGGGCGCCTTGGGCGGCGGTATGGCGAGCTCGCCGGAGTCGAAGTCCCCGGGGCCGTAGCGGCCGCGGCGCCCGTCGTAGGCGGCGGCGAGCGACCGCGGCGCCCCCTCGTCGGGGAAGCGCCTCGAGCACACGCACCCCATGGATGGGTAACCAACTATCTAGCAAAGACAGACAGAGGGGTAGCTCAACGCCTCGATCGGCCTCGTCGTCGGAGCTGGCGGGAGTCGCTCGCCGCAGCTGGGGTCGCGACGGAGCTGGTGGCGCTTGAAGTTTGAGGTCTCGAGTGAGGAGAGGTGGTGTGATCGGAGAACGGGGAATGAAGCGGGTCGCTGCTCGCTGGTCGCCTCGTCGCCGTCTTGTTGCGTTCGCAAGTCGCAACCTTTGACCCGTTCCCACGCTTCTTCCGCTTCCAGCCGCAACAGCAGCCTCTCTCTCTCTCTCTCTCTCTCTCTCTCTCTCCAGTCTCCCCTTTCGCTTTTGCCTCCGCTTTTTTTTACGGGTCGGGTTTTACTTTTACTGCCGAAGCTGGTCAGTCGGTCTTTCTTGTTTGTGCATTATTTTACTGGCTTTCTAAAGCTAAAAATTACTAGACAGTTGGTTCTTAATAAAACAAATTGTTAATACTCTCTGATCATTTTTATAATACTTGTTTTTAAATAATCTTATTTATAAATATAAGACTTGCATATAAATTTAATGAGTCATTTCTTTCTGTACCCCTATTTACTCTCTCAATCTTTCGATACAACCTTATTTCTTGTGCAAAGTTAAAATACCTTTAAGTAAAATAAACAGAGGGAACTAAAAATTGGAATTAGCTTCCTCACGTTATCAAGCTGAAAATTTCGTGCCATTTTGTCAATGACAATAACACGTGGTATTTGATCGGTTCATAAACCTATTGTTATTTTATTACACGCAAAAACACGGAGTGCGCACTGGAGATCTGCAATAGACCCATGGTAATGCTCAAATGTATATAACCAATGCTCCTAACTTTTTCTGCTTCTTTCTTTCTTTTTTTACCAAGGAGGTGTTGATCCTGCGGATTCCTTTCTCCAATTTGCTGGCTGCTAACAATGAGCTGTTTTGCAGATAATTAATTGTAATAGACTCAATTGTAATGATTCAAAGCATGCCAACTATTAGTCACTACTAGTAAATTAAAACAGTAGAAAGTGAAGACTTGAACAACTCAGTATTAGCCTACCAGCTAGTCGCATGGCAATTTTTTTTAACAAATTAACAAAACAGAAGGGAGCATAATTTGACCAAAACCAGCCAGCTATACTTCTACGATAGCACTCTCTCCGGTCCCGCATAGATGATGCTTTAGGATTTTGTATTTTAACTCGGTCACACACATATAGAAATAACTAATCGTCCTCTTTTATTAACTCACTTGTTGCTCTTGAATGATATTTGTTAGTCTATTTCACAGTAATAAATAACATTAGGAATCAAAAATGGTAGAGGTAGAAAAATAATTAAAAATTGTAGGATAATATATATTTAAAAATAAAATTTAAAATTAGAATAACATGTATTTAAAAATGAAAAAAGTACCACGTGTACATACTACTCTCGCCATTCATTTTTTGTCTTTCTAGAATCCTTTCTAAAGATTGGTCATCAGTAAGCTTAAAACTATTTAGTATGGCTACACACAAATTATATCACAAAAAATTTCATTAAGAATATTTTTATAATATTATAATTCTATTAGCATATCTTATTATAAAATTATGAAAACAGTCATCAAAGTCGCACCTTGGTAGCTGTGAAGAGTAAAAAATAATGAAAGGAGGAATAAATAATAACAATTGCACCATCAGGAAAGTTTCTTTTTTTAATCTGGTCAAGGATTTCATGCGTAAACATGTGTCTGGCCACTAGATCTGCCCAGCTAACATGCATGTCCACATCCCCAACAACACACAACACAAGCACCAGCTCAAACTCAACATTGCACATCACATATATATGTATATATGTATGTATATATAGAGAGTACATACTCCCACTCTCAGCATATCACTTAAATGATGTTGTTGAACCTTTTTATACGTTTGAATATACTCTAATACTAATTATAAGATACTCCAAAGTGAGTTACATAGAAAATTTCATAAAAAACCACCATTTATAGCATAATTTGTTTATATATTCCTTTTACATATGGAAAATGGTATATACCAAAAAATAAAAGGCATCGATGAATCTTTTTTGTTGTTATACCTTTTTATCCATTTGAGTATACTCTAATACTGATTATAGGATACTATAAAGTGAGTTCCATAGAAAATTTCATAAAAGTCCACCATTTATAGCATAATTTGTTTATATATTCCTTTTACATATGAAAAAAGATATATTTTTCATCCAAATACGAGACTACTAACAATAAAGTCAAGAAGCATGTTAGTCTCATCAAAAACAAGTTTGCCATTAAATAATAATTAAGCATCAATCTTTAAACCAATTACCAAAACTATTGAAGCTTGAACTTACAATAAAGCCGATATTGGTTTCAAAAGGAAAGATCGTTTTAGGAAGTCAAGGCTAAGATGAACAGTGTTATGAGTCCAAAGAGGACACGGTCTGATCGAACGCTATAAAAGAAGATGATGAGACACATGAATAATCAATCGATCAATCAACTCGTATTACCCTTTATTTTTCTATTGACTAGGAGTAGAATTTTAGATTTATAATATTTCCTCTGTAATTCGCTTGATCAATAAAGTTGTGCATCATCGATTGTTGATTTCGTTGACTTACAGCATTCAGGTATGTTTTTTCTTTGATTATGTTGCGCATCACTTTTTTCGGAAAAAAACCTACCTTTATCTTTCATCTGATCAACTCAATCATGTTGATTAAATCTATCGGTTACTTTTCGTCTAATCGGATTGAACGCATGATTAGATTAGATCGTTATTAGAAAATACATCGGCCTAAAGGCCAGTTGAATTAAATCTTCTTCTTGCCGATTATAGGATCAAATCGATTGGCACGCTCGCATCCAAAATTAAACTCGATGCTTGCGTGTGCTGATTACCGATTAACCCTTCGCCAAATTTTCGACGGCAACACGATTGATAAGTACTCTCAAAACAGAGGTGTGCACGGCGAATTCACCTCTCGGGCAGAACATACTACTGCTCGGAGTCATCGCTGATGAGTCGTAAAGGCGCAGTACAGTTCTATTGACATAAACGTCGTAAAACTGGAGTCTTCTCATGTAAACATTTGTCTTAACCGTCATCAAGTAGCTAGGCTAGCCTGATCCGGCAAAAGTGGAAGGGAGGAAAAGAAAACCTGCCGCAAGTACATACTCCAGTACAGTACGTATCATCTCATCCGAATGTGAAAGCAGGAAGATGCGGCAGCGGCGTGTAAATTACCGAAAGATCTGCCGCGCGATCGGGACCGTCCGATCGTCGCGGGGTGTGCGTGGAGCCCGCACGACCGTCCCGTCAGGGTCGCGCCCGTTGCTGTCGCCTCCATTAAAGTTTGGTCAGCTTCCGTCTCCGGGGCCGAAGATTTTTTTTTTTTTCTCTTGGCGTGGTTCGACCATGGATGATCCCGGTGACCTTGGGAGATTAATTATTGGCACCGTCGAGTTTTCCCCTCTAGTCAGGTGTAACCAACTGGTTATCCTAGTTAAGACTATCTTCAGCGGTTTCCCTTTCCTTTCAAATCCTTTTGTGAACTGATCTTAAATGCTCCAACGGATTCCCTTCACGATTCCCTTCGGAAGGGATTCAAACAGTGAATCTCTCTAAAAAGGGATTCTCTCTTGAATCCCTACACAAATTCCCTTGAGGGGATGCTGTTTGAGATACTAGGAAATAAAGAGAATGAATATGTGGAAGGAAATAGGGAAAAGAATGGAATAAAAAGATATTGCTGGAGATAGTCTAACAACATATAAGCGATTACTGATCGACTAGTCATTAGTAGGGAGTATAGTTTTCAGAAAGAAGAAAAACAACAACTTATGTTGTCCGACAACCGCGATATCACGCTGCCTTGGATTAGCCAACAATTGAAAAAAAAAAACTTGGAAAGCGAAAAGATTACTAAATAATACCTTAGAAAAAAATTTGCAAAACCTCAAAAATATTTGGGAATTTTTTTTAGGAAAAAGTATTTTTTATAATAAAAAATAAAAAATACTACCGGCTGAAGCTCCGTGTTTGTGTATATAGGAATAGTAGTATTAATAGATTATTCACAGCATTCGGATTAATTGACCACGTAAGCTGCGTGTGGGTCGATGGATCAGTTTGACACTGCCGTACGTAAGAACATGTAGCTACATTGCTGGTCACGAATGAGATTGTCAGTTGACTAATCGCAAAAGAAAAAAAGATATGGAGAGAGAGAGAGAGAGAGAGAGAGAGAGAGAGAGAGCACGTGCAGTACCGTGCGAGGTAGTAGCTACTACTGCTGGCTCGATCTTTCATCTCTCTCGGCCGTGTCGTCATGTCCCCTCCTGATCGATACGATACAGCTAGCGAATAGCGATTGCTTCTCGTGATGGATTTTTTCGACGCCGCCTCAGATAACGCGTTGCGTGTGTGTGTTGAACTGTTGCGCATGGGTTGGGTGCCCCGCGCGCGCGTCGGCGTAGCACACAATGAACGAATGATTCAGACGGAGAGCGTTCGTGGTCAACACGCGCGGTGGCCCCGATGCAAAAAGATTTTCATGCGTCAATGTCAGTGTTTGTTACTCTTGACTTTTAAGTTCATAAGTCGTATTTTTTACGTACTCCCTCTGTCCCACAAAGAGTGTATTTCTAGTGTTCAAATTTTGTCCCACAAAAAATGCATCTTTAGTCTGTAGGGCCCAGCTGTAAGTGTATGCATGCTCATTTAAGTGCTTGTGGAAACCGAAGCACCACCATGCTTGTGTATGGAGTAATAAGAGGCGCATTAGTCATTTACCTTGCACACTAATCTGTCTTAAAAATCCTAGAAATGCACTCTTTGTGGGACAGAGGGAGTATGGATCAAAAAGATATTCACAATGAATAGATTATCTCTAGTTATTATCATTAAACATTACATTTAATACATGTATGTAGAGAATATAAAGTAAATATGAATACTTATTAGGGGTAAATAGGGCACTAATTTTGTATTAAAATATGATGTACGTCGTATATTTATTGGCAAAAATAGTAAAAAATACGTTAACAAGTTTACCAACTAGTTCAAAAAAAATTAAAAAATTCAAATTAGAATTGCCTTTTTTTTATTAAATTTTTATTGTAGGTATGTGATGATTATATATACAAATCAACAATGCATGTGATCTAAATTCATTTAAAATCTTTGAATTCAGGTATATTTTTCAAGGTATGCATTTCATTTGAATTATTATAGATTGTTATATACCCTAAAACTAGAAATTTTGAAAAATATACCCGAATTTGGTTTGAATTAGCGTATTTGAAATCATGGTACATTGACACTATGTTATTCCATTTCGGTGCCGTATACCCGAATTTGATTTAAATTCGCGTATTCAATGTGTTGACACCATGTTGTTCTATTTCATCGTCGTATATATGAAAAATACTATATACTCGACTGAACGCCTTAGGTTTAGTTATTCTCATTCTATCCACCATTTTCGGCGTTTCAAGATTTGTGCGGCTTAGACCATCTCCAACCATGTCCCTTCCCCTCTTATTTTCCCTTCGTGAAGGGATTCCCATTCCTTTCAGCGCTCCAACGGGTTCCCTTCAGCATTCCCTTCAGCCTGGGATTCTTTCTCCCATTCCCTCCAGCAAGGGATTCTCTCTCCTTTCCCTATACAATTCCCTTTAAAGGGAATCTGTTGGAGATGAGGGGAAATAAAGGGAATGAGAATAGGGAAGGGAATGAAATGAAAGGAATATGGTTGGAGATGGTCTTAATGGCTATCCAGAGGCAATGCAAGCAGATTAGTATGTTAAGTCCGACCTGTATGGAACAATCGTTCCTAAATTTCTGGGAATCCATCGTTTCGAATGCATGGTGATTGTCACACGACGTTATTTTAAATATGTTTTTCTCTCTCATCGTCTTGCGCCATTCGCCGGAGAGCCGATCCGGAAGCACCAGAAGGCTGCCGTGCCGACAACGAGCGACATGTTTCCGGCCGATTCAACGACACGCAACCGCTTGCCATCGCAGTCATCCAGGACGAGTGGAGAACTGGAGATCATATTCGCAATAGGGATGGATGCAGAGGCCAAATGGTAGCAGAGTATTCAGCATTTCCCGTTCTCATTTCTTGGAATTTCTGATCGAATCTCCTTGTACTGCCGATTTGGAAATCCATATTGGTTTGCTGCTGTAGATCCCTAGTACTCGTTGTTCAAGAAATCCATACTGGTTTGCTGCTGTTTCGTTCTTTCTTGTTCACCGCTGTTAGAGAGAGAGAGAGAGAGAGAGAGAGAGAGAGAGAGATCATGAGAAATAAACAAACAACTGCAAGACATGGAAGCATGCTTATGCTTTGGAATAGGGTCTGTCTAGCTTGTAAGCTCATAATAACGCATATATTTCTGAACATTTTACAGTGTTTCTGAACATGTTGCAAACTCTGAACATTGCAGCTCCAATGTTTCTGAACATCCTGCAAACTCTCTCTGAACATTAACACGCTTCTGAGAGATTGCAGCATAGTGCACTGAATTGAGAAAAGAACCTGAACACAACGCGATATAATACAAATGATTAGACCACCTCGTGAATCATGAATTGCAAGGTGGTATCATCGGTCTGCCTCAGGTCTGACACCAAAAAAAAAAACTACCAAACATCACGAACAAGGGCATGCCATTAATGAGCAGCGGGTAAAGGTGCACTGCCATCACTTCCATGGACAAGCAGACAAGCAATAGCAACCACAAGTCATCGTTTTCATGGATTCATGTATAAAAATAACAAGCAGTTCAAGAACAATTTACCATGAATCACTGCCATACATTCTAATCACCAATTGGTTCATGTACAAATACATTGCGATTTAAATTCCGGATCTAGCCAATCCTACAGAATCCTACACATGACACATCACAACAAAATCGAGGCCAAATCCAACACATAGTCCTACAAAATTTCATCCGATTTACACGGTCAAAGGGAGGAGAGAGGGCAAGAGGAGGGGGACAAGTTCGGCCTTACCTTCACGGGACGTCGGCGGGCTGGGACTGACGCGGTGGCGAAGGAAATGGGGGCCGGAGGCCTGCTGGGAGCGCGTCGACGACCGGCGGCAGCCAGCGAGGAAGACCGGGTCGAAGGAGTAGGGGACCGGAGCTTGCTGCGAGGGAGTCCGGAGGCAGCGGCGATGGCGAGCAAAACCGACGGTGAGGTACTCCGGGAACGGCGGCGATGGCCTCCCGGCAGCGGCGCGACGGTTTGTCCTGCTGAAGCGGCGGGCGACCGAAGGATCGAGGCCGATTTGGGCTTTTACGGAGTGGCATTTGGTGGGTAAATACACTTCAACTTCGTGGGTCTCTCCTGAAGTCCTGAAGCCAACAAGACGACGCGGGAGACGAGAGGGTACGACCGTACGAGTCCATCGCCACGCCAAACCGCAACCGCCGCCGGCGATGTCTCCGTCCGCCGACACCGCCGCGCCCGCCTCCACACCCGGCGCCCCGCTCGCGCCCCTCATCGCCGCGCAGCTCGATTTCCTCCTCTCCCACTCCAAGCTCCCCATCAGGGTAGGGTACCGCTCCCCCCATTCCACCCATCTTCCTTTTCCTCCCCTTTCCGCTCCCCAGCTCATCCGTCTCGCTCGCAGGTGGGCCAGATCTCGTCCGGCTGCCGCAACGGCCTCTACGCCGATCGCTTCACGCTCGCCATCCCCTTCTGCCTCGACTTCGTCTACTGTAACGCATCCCTCCTCCTCGATGTAATGGTTTAGGGTTCGAGTTTGGATTCCGTGGCTCTGATTCTTGGCATCGCAGGGGATTTCTTGTATAATGCGTTGTACCCGAAGGCGGCGCCGGACGTGCTGTTCGGGCCGGAGGACGAGGGGTTCCAGCCGTTGGTCGATTATGATGAAATCGGGAATGGGGATAAGAGCTGCTTGGCACGATGGGATTGCCGCGACCCCGGGGGCCTCCTTGCCCTCGTAAAGGAGCTCCGGTGAGGTTCTTCTGGCTTCTCTGGTTCTCTATGCTAGTGATGCGATCATTACTTGTTTTGTGTAATTGCGTTGAGTGTGTATTGTTCGGAGTCAGTAGTAACAGAGAATTGTAAACTTGATGAGATGGTTTCACTATGTACTGCTATGAAGTGGGATTAGGATTGTCAGTGCAGCTGCTTTCTGCTGGGATTTAATATGTGCTTTGTCAATTTTTGTTTTTTGGGCCACAGTTTGTCGGGGTGATTGTATGGTGGGGGATAATATTGGTTTCGTGGGATAGTATCCCACATCGATGGTGCAAACAGCATGCTAGAGATTATCCTGGAAGTTTTGGTAATAAACTTGCTTTGAAACGATTTGCTGTTGACTTCATTTACTGCAGGGAATTGTACATTGAATACCAAAAGAAGCGGGTCGCCGATGTAGATGATGCAAGACTGAAGTTTGAAATAAGCACAGTTCTCTCTAAGGAGGTAATGCACCACATTTGCCCTTCCTGTGGCTGTCGTTTGAGAATGTGTACAGTCAACCTTTTTTTAAAAAAATTTGACCACCAATATGTACCAAAATATTTTGATATGTAACATGGAAATGATATTAGTAGATTTATCACCAAAAAAACTTCCATATTATTATGTTTTTAAAATAATTTCTGCTAACATACAATTGTAAATAATTGCCAAAGGGTTATGTTGGAACTGTATCCATATAAAAAATGACAACTAAAAGAGAACGGAGGCAATAATAGAATTAATGCACTGCATATCTAAATGTATGAAGAAATCTAGAAGGTTTTAAATCTTAATATGTTGTGGTTGCAATATAGTGAGAAGCATACATGATCATACGTATGCCACAAAGGTTGATCGACTTGACCAGCTTATTACTGTCTGCTTTTCCCAGTCAGCTCAATTGTTTGAAGAAATTCGTTGGTTAAATGATTTTATTATTTGACGTTGAACAGGGGATTGAAGTCTGCATGGTATCATCCACTGATAGGGTAAGTTTTGCAGTTTCCATGACCATTTTCTTTCGTGAAAATTGATGATTGTTCTCATCTTGTATTTGCTATATTCCTTTATAGCCAGATGCGGTGAAATTTGCTGTTCCACTTCTGGATTTGGACTTCGCAAAACTGGTGCCTGCATGTCCTTGGAAATTTCCTCAAAAGGTCCATCTGCAGGTTAACCTCGAAAGCCACTGCTTACATGATCAAATACTTAAAGTCTTAAACATATAAAAGTAGTAGCAGTAATGACAATGATAAATACAATGTCAACAAAATTTCAGCTGGTTATGCCCTGTTGAAACTTGAAAGTTTAATACTACAATATTGATTTTCTCTAGGCCGTTTTTTTTATTCTGGAATAGTATTTTCTATATCTCATGTAACGAAGATAATCTGCATCTTTCTCCATCTAAGATAGCCTGCACAGCATAATCATGTGAAGGTCACTATTATTGTTACCTGCTGCTTTAGATTTTAGAATATTCCAGCTGTTGTTGCATATTAGACTGGCCAGATCACTGTGGGTGTGTACCATTATATGACATGCAAATGGATCAGAAGTTTTCCCTGTAAAAAGAAGGAACATAAATTTCAACACTAAACAATCCCATGACTGCATTTAGTTATTTTCTTCAGTGAGGGCAGAGGAGTGTCTTGCATTGTTGTGGGATTTCAGTCAGATGGTAAATTTGAAGTATATGATGTAATTGTCAAGGACTAAATATGCAAACAAACATAAAAACCTCTTGCAAAAACTTTCCAATTAGTGGCAGACATATCATGGTTCACTATTCACTATATATGATGTATTTAGTGTTAGACATCACTATTCACTATATATGTCTTTATATTTTGCAAAACATTTGAAGTATATGTTGTATTTAGTGTTAGACATCACTATTCACTATATATATGTCTTTATATTTTGGATAATCTGATGAAATGGGTGTTCCTATTCTGCATTTGTAATGGATTGCTGGGTAATGATGCAGGTCATATTTCCAATTAGCAGAAGTTACTCCTCTGATCCCTCTTCACCACGACTCAAACTAATCTCAACCCCGGATCTGAAGTCATTTTTCTCAGTGGAAGATGTCAAACTCCCTCCATGGTTAGATGGGATGTAAGTCAACTTGTCACACTCCTAGATGAAGCTTGTCCCTTGTTGCATATTATATGCCAAAACAGACAACACCCCTGTGATATCCCCTTTTATTATAACATGTTCACCAAAAGAAGTAAAATCACTCTGTCACTGATGTACTCTCTTTCTTGGTCTAATTATATAAAGGTGCATGGCTGAGTATATCCCTGCTTTAGAAGACAATCTTAAAATCCAGGTAAATTATTCTTTGCGTTTTACTGGTAATTGTTTTGGTCTTGACTGTATTGTTATTGTCAAGGATGCACCAATAATTCACCCAGGCAGCGTACCAGTACCCCGAGACGTATCGGGTATCAGTAGGCATTGATACGTACCCGATACGTACGTGTTGAGCACTATCGGGATATTTTTTTTAAAATAAACAAAAATAAAATTATGATACGGTCTGAGACATGTCAACACGTCAATACTGCCCATAAGACACCTCTTGAATGGAAGCCCAACCCACTAGGATTGCATATAACCCTAGCAGACAACTCGGATACCACCACTGCACCTCCATTCTATTGCCGCTTCCATGTGCTCGTCTCTCCCTCGTTGCCTCCCTTTTGCTGGCAATCTGGTGGAGTGGGGTTCCAGACTCAGGCGGCCTGCGAGGCTCCGGCTAGGCAGCAACTTCGACTCTGGTTGTGCTACTTCTGCACATTAGGTTCTTCCTCTTGTGCCCTTGCATATCTGAGTTGGGTTGTGTTGCATTGATTTTTTTATGTAGTTTTGTGGAATATGTCAAGTGGAAATGCAGAAGGAAGTGCTTCAGCCCCCCCCGTTGCGTTTACCTATGCTTAGGACCTTATGGTTGTTGAACTGAGATATTGTGGATGTTATTGTGTACTACTGTCTAATGTTTAGTGCTTCTCTTATGAGCTTATCAACTATCTGTCTTTTATATTTTTATTATTTTCTGTATCGGTGATTTCGGGGAAATGTTGTATTGCCATATCCGTGTCGACATACTGGTATCATGTATTGGGGCATCCTAGGTTATGGTTGTTGTTATTTTACCGTATCTTGTAGTTATCGTGTCAATGCTGTGGATATTGGATATGATATGGTAGCTAGGGATTTCAGAATGTTTACTTGCTCCGTTACATGAAAGCTGTAAGCACTTCTGTGTTCAAGATTTTGTTCTGTTTTTGTCCTTTCAAATAAAAAAAAGGACAAAAGGAAAAAAGAATCAGGACAACACAGTAGGCCTTATGCTATTGTACCTTCTGCATTTCATTCTTTTTTTATTGGAAGTCTGGAATTACCTGGATATATGAAACATACAAGCTTTTTATTTACTCAAGTACGCTAAACTCATTGGGAACTTGAACTTAGCTACTATTGAAACATTATTTGGTTAAACAAGGTGTTTTCTTTGGCATAATATTAATGTCACTATTCTTTTCGTTGTTACAAACTTGTGTTTCTGAACTATACTGAAGGTTGTGGATGCATCAGCTTCAATTGGTTCCAGAAGACGTTTCATTGAGGCTCTAGCTCCTACTTTTGGGAGGCCATTAGAGGCTGATCAGGTGCTTGTTTAACATTGTTTTTCTTTTGTTATTGTGGATTTTGCCATGTTGCCTAACAGCTAACAACCTCATATATGCATCAGATTTTTTGTAGGAGAGCTACAGTCCTTTCCATTTCAGGGATCTTCACATTTCTGGTATGTCATAAAATGTGTAAACCCAGTGTTTTCTCTGTTTCGCCGTTCCATGGAGTTAATCAGGAATGAAATAAATGCATTTGTTTCAAATCCTGCATTTGCACTATTAGCTGTCTGCAAATATGTGTTAGATTTACAAAATCTGTCAAGCACATTGAACCATGATCACATTCAATTTACAGGAACAGTTGAAAGAAAAAAGGCCATACAGGCATAAATCCAGAATCAATCTAACTTCTTATGGCACTGCACCACAATCTTGTACAGGATGCTTTGTCACCAATTTCTGGAATGTTGGTGGCAGATGCATCTCTAACAATTATTGTACTGAAAACGATGAAAAGCAGTAGATGGTGGAATGCCTTTTTCTACATTTCCTCCAACTTTGCATGTCACTAATTGTTTATGTCACACATAAAGTAAGAATGTTTTCTATAAATTAAAAGGACTTATTTGGCATTTGGCATCATATCTTTGATTCTTTCATGCTATAGTCTTACATTTGTGGATTGACCAAAGGAACACGATGTGATGCTGCAGGTTCACTTTGCCATCCCGCTTCAATTCCCGAAGCAGCAACCTGTCCTGACATTGCAGAGTTCTCAGGTAGTTACTTGACTCCTCACTGCTTACGGTTATTTGTAATTTACATGCTCGATCAGAGTTCTCATTCTTGTATTCTGGTATATGCATATATATTCAGGTGGGTGGTAGAAGTGACTTTGATAAAACTGCATTATTTCTGTGTTTTGGCCTGGAGATTGAGATCCTATGAGACAAGCAAGTGAAACAACCTCTGTTCATTTCATTGTGGCTGTAGCCGCTTTCTGTCTTGGGTTTTGTTCTACTTCATGTCACCCCCTTCCATGGTTCTGTCTGATTGTTCTTAAAATGAACACATAAGTAAGCATGTAGTTTGATATCTCATGGAAATACTCTGGACTTGTTTGAGGAGCCACTTGGAAGTTGAAAGCACACTTCGATGCTAAGAAATACAACCTGTCCTGAAATTGTTGTTACTAAGTTGCTAAGGTTCTTGTAATTGTTTTTTACTGGTATAGTGGCATGCAAAGAAATACAGATCTGAATGCTATTACTAATCTATGGCCTTTATCCTTGTAAGTCGTAATCTGTCATTCTTTTCAAGGTTTGAGCATTAACATTTGCTTTCCTAATACCTCTGCAGCACTTTAATTCCCAAGGGATACCTACCATGTCACCTCCAATAAATGACTATCCCTGGAGTCCTAGATGGGATTCAACTGAAATGGTGGAACGCATCTAGTGAGTCTATGGTCTACCTGTATTGCATCTACATTAGCTTTCAAGGATATAGTTTTAAGATTTCTCTCAAAAATTTGCAGCGACTTTCTGGCTGACGAGTGCCAAAATTTCAAGAAATTCTGCAGTGATGCTCTCCCTCAACAGAAGTAGCTGATGAGGTGATTTTTCAAAAGAATAGTTTTTTTTCTGTCAGCGATTGTTAATTCATGTTTCTTTGGCAGCACAAGTGCAATCATTGACTGATTGTTCTCATCTGCTTTGTCAGGAAGCATCTCTGGCCTATTGGCTTGCTCCCTCTGTTTGTTACCTGTAGTTGTCAACTTCTCATGTGACGAGGGACGAGCAAGGAAGTGTCCTGATCAGTCAGTGGAATCCATAGAATAGGAGTGCTTCTATTTGGCAAGTAAATTGTGTACACTACACTAGATGGAAGCAGCATTGCTGGTCAATTCCACCCCTGCTGGTCATGGTGATTGTTGGGGATAAATATCAATCCAGTTTATTCTGCCTTGTACATACATATGGATAATGGCCGCTGAATTCTCTCCAGTGTAAAGTTTGCTGCAAGTGACAGTAGAAAGTAGGAACCATTTTGTTCGTGGTCATCTATCACAATTCGGATGGCAAATCGAAAACCTGCTCTTGCTGTTGTGCAACTGCTTGCTTCTTCTTCTTTGAAGTACTGGTCTGCATGACATACCAGATCCTGAGACTTGCTTGTTTGACGGGGAAAAATAAGCCTCGCTCCTTGTTCGCTGGGAAGAACAAGTGAATTGGCAATGACTAGAAGGGCCGGACGACCCATCTTGCTTCCAATGAAACACGCAACTTAAGAATCAACGCAGCAGACTAGTTTTTAGAGGCGATCAATTTATGGATTATCACCGCGGATTTCAAAAATCTCGGCCAAGATTTTTGATTTTGAATCTCTCGAGTTTCTAAATATTGACAGAGTAAAAAAATTTAAAATGCTACCGTATTTATTCAAATCTGAGCGATATCTCGGTGATTTTAGCTAAAATCTCGATGTTTTTTTTACCGGATTTTCATTTGTTTTTTTGCCGGATTTGATTGGATTTAGGGTCAAGACTATCCCAAAAAATTTTGACGTGTTTTTTTTTATCATTTTTCGGTCAAAAATTTTGGCTAAAATCTCGGATTTCCTGGTGAAAAAAAAACTGAATTTAAAATTTGGTTTTATAATTTTATCTGAATTTTATTTAAAATCCCAAGATTTCGCTGATATTTTGAATTTTGACCACCCAAAATTTCTTCTACCAAAAACGAAAATTTGAACTTGACTATAACTATCTGTATCATCTGTTTTGTTGGTAACGGGCACAGCAGGTCGTGGCGAGAGGCGTCACTGCGTGTCACTTGGGATTTGGGAAACGGAGACCGATACACACGCTATCTCAGCCGTAAAGCCATGCAGATCGGACGGCTGAAAGAGGTCCACATGTCTCCCGATCTACCAACTGCTCATCTCGCGTCGGGGCACCCATCCCAGCACACAACCCTAGCTTGCACGCCCATCCATAAATACCACTCCAACCAAGCCTCTCCCCGCCGCCGCTCGGTTGCTCTCCTCTTCCTCCGGAGATTTCTTTATGTGGTTGGTAGATTGGTGCTCTGCTTTGTTCTTCGGAGCTCCAATGTTTCTATGTCCAGGTCGTCCTTTACTATAATCGCCCACTTGCGGCGTTTCCTCTTCTTCTTTTTTTCACTTCAACTTGCGCCTTCTTAACGCGTCCGCCGATTTGTTTTGCGATTCTCTCTGTTGGTTTGATTGGTGGGGGGAGTTGTCTGCAGATGACGACATGTGTATCCTGCTTGAGAGGCAGAAGCTGGCTTTGCTGAGCAAGCTGTGTTGCTCGTCTTCCATGACTCTGATGCCATCTTATCCCCCATCTTTGGTAAAATCTCTGGTGTTTTGGCCCTAGAAATCTAGACGGAGACAGGGAGAGTTGTTTGTTCTTTTGCTGCTTCTTTTTTTCTCATTTCTTTGGAAGGGCTTGATCAGTCCGTTCTTGATTTTTCGTGATTACATCCGACATCTTGGTCTGGTGTTTCTTCTGGATCTTGTTAATAAGATAATAAAAAGGCAAAACGACTTGACAACGCAGCAGCCCTGCGAGTCCAGAGGCCAGAAACAATTGTTAGCAGACCAAGAACTGAGTAGAGGGTACATACACTCTTCTGTCAAGCATCGGGTTTCCATGTTGTGCTTTCGGTTCACCACTTGGAACCGCAAAGTTTTGATCCCGGATTTCGAGCCCAAATCGCCTCATTTCGTAACCTGGAATCCGGAATTGATTCAGCTCTGAAGACTGAACTTATTCGTCTAGAACAACTTAGCAAATGAATGATGTCCGACAGACGGGTGTGTTAAGGAAACCAACTGATCTAAGTTTTGGCCCGATTTGGTACCTGGGCTAAGTGTTACTCATAGGATAAAGTGTATTGCGAATGCATGATGACATCAAATGCAGGGAGGCTAGATGCTTCCATACAGAACAATCTAGTATCTGCTATACATTGAAATAGACGTATCCCGCACTATACAATCTTGGGAAGAATGGTTTCCATGCGTGTCCCAAGAGAATGGTTTCCTTGCGTGTCCCAAGATATAGGTCAATCATCTTTCTGAAAATCGAAAGCTAGAATATCTTGCAGTTTTATGTACTCTTGATAAACTCGCACTGTTAAGCTTCTTTTTCTCATAATATAAGTCCAAAGTCCAAATCTTGAAGTAAGTGGAGGGGCTACCTACTTTTCATTTATATTTTAATAATTATGTAATTTTTAAAAAGAAAAAAATAGAAACACCTGTCAATATACTCCCTCTGTCCCACAAAGAGTGCATTTCTAGGATTTTTAAGACAGATTAGTGTGCAAGGTAAATGACTAATGTGACCCTCATTACTCCATACACAAGCATGGTGGTGCTTCGGTTTCCACAAGCACTTAAATGAGCATGCATACACTTACAGCTGGGCCCTACAGACTAAAGATGCACTCTTTGTGGGACAAAATTTGAACACTAGAAATGCACTCTTTGTGGGACAGAGGGAGTAATTCTTAAACAAAAAAGCTATGTGAATCCTTGACAAAGGGATACGGTCTTGGGAAAGATTGAGTAAGAAAGTAGACATTCCAATTATCCCCAAACAGACCCATGGGCAGGCTACTTCGACTAAAGTTAAGTTGGCGCTACGGCCAAAAATTTATCTCTTCTCCCTTTTCCTCGCTCCCGTGATCAAATCCGCAACATCGTCCATATTATTTCCCAGCTACAGACCCTAACCATGGAAGGCGTTGAAGGGTCATCTTGCCTTCACCACC
The DNA here is from genome assembly GCA_036346355.1 of Rhipidocladum racemiflorum. Taxonomy (NCBI): domain Eukaryota; kingdom Viridiplantae; phylum Streptophyta; class Magnoliopsida; order Poales; family Poaceae; genus Rhipidocladum; species Rhipidocladum racemiflorum. The sequence continues at coordinate 87,608,529 of CM070579.1, read as the reverse complement.
AAAATCCCAACCGTACCGGTCACGAAAGCCCAAATTGTGTTGAGAACATGAGCAATATTTTTATTTTAGATTTTATATTGAGGCAAATCTATAGATGCATAAAACATGTAACAAATTGTATTTCAAAATATGCTTAAGTATTGTAAATTAACAGAGTCGAACGACAACACGAACGACTTATAGTTGGGCTTGCTGAAGAATTAGAGGCAGTGCGGTGTAGATGCGGTTGTGTAAGTAGTCAACGTCGAGGAAGAAGCAAAGCGGTTTCGTTGAAGCACTGCCAAGAAACTTTATTGCCGCCCTGCGCAGGTGAACTCTGCAGCAATGGTTCGGAGACATCGCTCACTCTCCTTCACGGTGCACACCGAGGAGAAAGGCTGATGTGGTTCAACCGCTCAATACAGTATTACAAAGTTCAGAGAGGAGCAAGAAGAATGGAGGAGGAATTCAGTGTCTCTGCCCTGGACGTCTCCAGGCATTTAAATATACGCGCACCAGTAACTGACATCATTATATCTGTTGAATGCGGTAGTTACTAGTAACTGATAGCATAATGTCAATTAACTCATTAGAAACTGACGGTGTTTATAACACTTACACTGAATTGAAATATATGTTTAAATCACATTTAAACAGAATAAATAGAGAGGTAATTGCAAGATTTAGCAAAACAAAAGGTGAATTCAAAGTGCCAGGAGATACACTATGACGCGGTGCGCGCGCGTGTGTGTTTAATCAGTATTCACCCTATAACATCCTCATGCCAAATGTCTTATTAATCAAGAGGTGGTAAGGACTTCACCTTTTAAATTGTTTTTCATTCACTTAGCTAGGCAATATGATACTAAACCATGCGTGCTTTGGAATTGTATAAATATTGCTACTAAATTCACATGCTGGTTCTTCTCTGTTCCACAGAATTCACATGCTGGTTGCTATAGTGTGTTGGTCCTTGAGACCAGAAATTCATGTGGATTATTTAGTGCTCTGTGCCGTACCTGGCTTGAACTTAGGCCCCATTTGGAGAATGAAGTGCTTGTATTTTCCCAATATTTTTTTGCTTTGCGATAAACTTGGAATTGTTAGTTGTTCACTTGTTCCATGTTTTTAAATTGAACTGATAACTTTCAGAAACCTAGTGTTGCTCTATTTTGTTATGAAAATTGACACACTTGTTGTGGTTTTGTGTTGATCCCTATCCCTGTGAAGCTTCGCTCAATTGGCAAATTGAGTGTAGGATCTGATGGGATTAGTTTTCATTGTCTTGGAGGCTGGCGAATTAACTGCTAGTTCTCAACGAGTTATTGGTGAATGGTGACCATTCAATGCTATCTGGTACTTCAATATTGCACCTTTTTTTTTGCTATGGTTAAATTTGTTGTCCATATACGATACTGATTCCTCCATTGATGTTCTCATTTTTTGGGGGGTTGGGGTGGGGTGGTGAGGGAACAGGGGAATGTGATTGTTCATCTCTATGTTGTGTAATGGGAATTTTTTTGACATATGATCTAGTATTTCAGATATGTAGTGCTTGTCTGCTTGAGCAGTTTACAGAGCTTGGTTTTGAGCCTAGGCATTTATTTGCACAACTGTTTGTAACGCTCCTTTCTTGTCATGTTTACGGTGCATAAGGTAGAGCTCAGTAGCAAGGAGATCATCTTGTTCTGCAGAAGTTTATGGATAAGGCTAATAATCATGTAACTATGGACAAATCCTTGGTTATTGTGGCATGTAGAGTGTCTAGTCACTAGTGTGTCCCTAAAGTGAGAATATTGGGTGGTGGTTATTCTTATGGGCTTGTAGCTGTTGTCCACCATTAGCTCTTAATGTGCACCAGCTTCATGATAGCTGTCTGAACAAATAATGGCCAATCTTGCTACTGTTTACCATTGTTGTTTCCCTGGGTGGTTGTGATATACTGATAATTCTCACTTTTGTGCAGTGTTACACATATCAATGTGTAATCCTTTCTTGATCCATGCACTGTTTGTAAATCGTTCTTCGTCAATGAACATGATGTTGGAACTAATCTTGTAATAGGAAAGTTTTAGTTTGGAAAGTTCGTATTAAGAAAGTTTAGGATGAGGAGTCCAAGTAGGACAAGGAACTGGAATCCTATTCCGTTCTTTAAGGCTGTAGTTTTGAGTATAAATAGAGGATAGTCCTGAGTTTTGTAAGACAAGCGAGAAGCAAGAAGCAAGCCAATAGGTGAGAAATAAAGAAGAGAAAATTGTCCCACGATTTCTGGGTGTCCTGTTCCAACAATTGGTATCAGAGCTTAAGGTTTTAAATTAACCTGTTGCCCCCCGGGAGGAGGAGACTCCCGAGGGGCGACACCCAACGAAGCAAGGCGGCCACCGGCAGCACAGAGGCAAACAGCCGTATGCTGTTCTCGTCAAAACGACGTACAGTCCGAATTGAAGTTCAAGTCGTCGGTTGTGAAGTCGAGTCGCTTCTGTGCTATAGGGCAAATAAAGTGTCCGTGCGGCAATCGTGTAGCGTCAAGGGCAACCATCCGCAAAATAGAGGGGCTCTGGCTGCAGAGCAAGGAGTCCGAGGCGGCTTGGCTGCCGAAGGCCAGCACGTACCTGAGCAGCAGCAGGAGAGGTCCAAGCAGGCGGGAGAGGACATGCACCTGGCATGTGTGGCCAAGCGAAGGGAGTCATGGCATGGAGCAGCAAAGAATTGAAGAAAGACTCGTGCAGCTGCTCCAGCAAAGCAAAGAAAAGCAAGCAGGGTCTGTGAGGCAACGCAAAAAAAAAGGAGTGTGGATACATGTATCCATGCAACCATGCAAAGAAAAAGAAGACAACCTATGGATGCTTCCGTGACGTGCGGCTGGGTGCAGGGAGCATGAAGTTCGGATGAGAGCGCAAGGCTACAGGGTCCTAGAGATAGTAACCGAGATTTCCAGCAGTCACAAGAAGGCAAAGATGTGAAAGTAGCTGGCGAGGTGTGTCACCGGCGGTGAAGATTTGTAGATGAAAGGTGGAGGAAGTGTGTCATCGACAATCGACGTGACAAGATGGTGTTGGCGGCTATCTGCGTGTCTCGTCGAAGGTTATTGAAGAGTTGGCGTCGTTGTTCTTGCTGTGTCTGGTGAGTTCTAATGCGAGTCTGCGTTTCACCGTCAAGTTGGGTTATCGGTGAAAAGACAATTGGAGCTGGGCTCTAATGCGTGTCTGCGTATCACCGTCAACTCGTGTTACTGGTGAAAAGACAATTAGAGCGGAGGCAAAAGGTCATGATCGCCGGCGAGGTGCGTCACCGGTGGTATGGCTAGCAAGAAGAAGACAGAATTTCTTGGAGAAGCGTTCATCGTCATGTGTCGAATAAAGTTGGGCAAATCGTAGTTGTGACCGATTGCCTCAAGAAGTTAGAAATTAGGCGTTACAAGATTAGGGGGGTGAATGTTGGAACTAATCTTGTAATAGGAAAGTTTTAGTTTGGAAAGTTCGTATTAAGAAAGTTTAGGATGAGGAGTCCAAGTAGGACAAGGAACTGGAATCCTATTCCGTTCTTTAAGGCTGTAGTTTTGAGTATAAATAGAGGATAGTCCTGAGTTTTGTAAGACAAGCGAGAAGCAAGAAGCAAGCCAATAGGCGAGAAATAAAGAAGAGAAAATTGTCCCACGATTTCTGGGTGTCCTGTTCCAACACATGATGTAATTATTCTGTCCTCTCAAGCACATTTTACTTATATCACCCTTCCATCCATATGAATAGGAACTCGAATGCATTTTTGTAGAACTATTCATAATGCATGTGATCTGATATGAACTTGTGAAGGACTAGAACGTTTGTAAGCTGTTTTTTTGTAACTATTAAGTACACCGTGTGCTGTTTGAATGTTTGTTCTGTTGATGATAGCCTTCAAACTGGTAGTCATCTTTGCATATTTGTTTCTACTTTGGAGCATAGTCTTTCCCAAGCTCATGGCATCTTTCAATTTGTAAGGATAAGAACTCCATTAGCATTTAGCAGTGATCAAGGTGGCTCCATGGAGAGCTCTCTTGGTGGACGTAATACCTGTAAATAGTCCATTACTTGGCGGTGCTTTCTATTTTAGTTTTTATTTTTCTTCTTTTTTGCTGCTCCATTAATTCCATTCGGTTTGTCATGGGCCTGTTTGATGCGGTTTACCCGTTGCTCTTTGGCTAGTTTTTTTAATCCAGTTTTATTTGGCCAGCCTAGGTGGGCATTCTTAGTGTGTTATGGTTAAAATGGGCCATATCGGATTATCTGGGGGCGTAAATTGGCTTCCGCTGCGACGTGTGGCCCTTTAATGGGCTTCAATAGTACTGTGCCTTCCCCTAATGCTCAGGGGACCTCTAATGGGCTGGCCTTTGATGAGCTTCCACTATTGCATATTGGGCCATTAATAGGCTGCACCTAGTGCGTATTGGGCCGGCCCACCTAGTGTGTATGGTCGTTGATGGGCTTCCACTAATGCGTATGGGTTAGTACTGGGCCGTTAGTGCACTTCACCTAGAGCGCATTGGGTTGGGTATTGGGCGTTACTGGGCCATTAATAGGCTAACACTAATGTGTATTGGGCCGAAAATTGACGTTGATCGTCTCGTCGAAGAAGTCCTGTCGCGTATTAGGCCGTATTTAGGCCCACTCTTGCGTTGGTCTTGAGATGGCCCGGACTAATAATACACATCGTGTAACAAAAGGGCCTCGTTTATTTCTCATTGGGCCGCAGGGGTGCCAAGCCTAACTATTGCGGAGCAATTAATATGTATTCGTGCGTTAATGGGCCTATGCAACTGCGTATGGGGTCGCAAATGGCGTCCAGTGTTGCGTATTGGGCTACAGGGAGGCCTCATCTATTTTGCAGTGGCCCATTGATGGGTCAACGACATCAAGCTTCTATTTCCTCACTCTGCTTTTGCGTTTTGAGCAGCAAGAGCGCCCTTCCGATTTGGTTAACCGTAGCTAACGTATCAGTAATCTATTGTAACACTCTCGATTCATCTTGCAACTCTTACGCCATACAATCATCATTGAAATCAAATGCGCCATCCTCGTGTTGCGGCTCGATTGTCCGTTTGGGCTTGATAATGCAAGTGCAACCGAATAATCTGGCATCAAAATGTTACATGTTTGCTTGCGTCAGAAAAATTTAGAAACCAAGGGTAAAGAGCAACGCTGTTTCCATGTAAAGCAATTTCATCATCTAAAATTCTAAAAGCACCTACCTTGTAATCTAAAAAAAAAAAATCAAAAGCACCTTGCGTTTCAATTAACAAAGGGCAGTATCACAATAGAATAAATGCCGCCACTCATTAAGAAGTGTGTTCGTACCTGTGTCAATAAGATTGTCAATATCGTGATCCCAGGTAGAATCCTTTTTCGTTTGACGGAATCAGATCGTAGAATCACGATTCTATCAGGTTGGATCTTGTTGCCCTTCAGTTATTCCACATCAGAAAAGATGTCACGTTTATCCATGACAGTGATAGCATTAATTTTACAAGGGCATAAGAGGAAAAAAAGGTAGACAAGTGCTACGAAATTATAGAATAACTTATATTTTGAGAAAAGTTGATAATGCTAAAATGATTTATATTGTAGGGGTTAGGGTGTAGATAAAAGCACGATTAGTCAATTTAGAACTTTTGATCAAACAATATATCAGATAAAATAAAAACATGTCTTTTATATGTATCCATACATGCATATTCTTCACATTCTATTTTATCTATCTGAGTACAGGATATATGATGTGGTGTTGCATCATAATCTACATATCATCTGCAGATTCAAGCATTTCCAAGACTTACCTAATCAGTTAAATCATCAATCACTATGTCCAGTCAAGGATTTTTTTTTAAATAATATTTTTTTTAAATAATTTTGTAGAAAGGCGAGTACCTTTTGCGAAGCATGATGTAGGTACAACACTGCTAGCACTAGTAATTTTGTCGTTTTATAAATTTAATGCCAATTCTTTCTGATGTTTTTCACATAGATGTAAGGGCATAAACACATAACACAGAGCTGCTGACATTGTGAAACCATCAAAATCACAGTGGGTAAAATTTACCTCCAACTATACATTTGTATCTACTGAGTTGTACTGCAGTAAATTACACCGTGGATTCTAAAACTTCTATGACAGCGCCAACTTATGCCAAACTTGTTCGATCAGCGGTGTTTCTACAAGCAAAAACAATTTTTACCGCAACACCTTGCATATGTATCCTTTCCAATACAACTAAATTTCTTCAGGTATTATTTCATCTCAAAAAGAAAGTTACGGTAATGCTGCCACAAGGCCCAAACATACTACGACTATTAGATTACACCCTATCACCACATTGGATAACCTTTGACTCGCACTCTCTCTAGTGTTCAAGGTAGCCCAGCCACCACATATCAAGACCACTAATGCACACAACTGCAGAAGTAACTCCTGCGCCCAGAGAGCACAGCAAGTCAGCAACTCGTCGTCTCTCACTCCCTGTCCGCAACAATCGCTTTCCGGTTGCCTCCTACGCTCCACCATCGTGGCAGCTGGGTTGCTGTGCTCCCTGAGCACCGGCTGATGCACTCTCTAGCCATGGGAGTTGTTACCACGATGAAGAGATAGCTAAATCTAAAAAAAAATGAAAGAGTGCTAGACTTAAAAAATCCATGTACTAAGTTTGGACATGAAAAATTGGAGGTGGTATAGTAGTTTTCCTTAAAGGCATTTTCCAGTTTGAAATCTTCCATCACCCATGGCGAGCAAATGCAAAATACAGTAGCACACACATCAGGTAAGACCAGAAATCCCAGCGATAACATATACCTTAAACAAAATTGTGTTTAAAGGAAACTTTCATGTAAAGTACACAACAAGGTCGAAAATGGTGTCAACAAAGATGTGCAGCCACGACTGCTAACTTAAAACACCTCCGTTCTCATCTATCTTCTGCAAAGTAACTTGTAAAGGGCTACCCTCAATTGTCTCACTCTAGATCCTGAGATGATTAACTAGGCTCAACAACCTCGAATCTATTTCTTTTTCTTAGATTTGCTTCCCTGTGCAAATGCGGTACCCTGCAAGGTAAGCGGAAAAGATTTTAAATCTTGAAGTAACACGAATTGGGTCTCATTTGAAGAAGCCATTGGCTGGTGGAATGATACCTCGAGCCACTCATCCATGTCGGCATCAGTAGTTCCAGTTCCCAGCTCCACCTTGGGGGCCTTCTTCGTTTTCTGCAGCACAGAAACAACTTGGTGAGAAAAATATACATGACTCCCCCCATGAGCTCTAAAAACAAATTATGCACCTCTCAGCATGTGTACAACTTGCGTTCATGCATTAGTTTACCCACTTCTACAAAGAACATCTAGTAACACCAGGGTTCAAGAAAATGACCGGTAACCTGGCAGTACTGAGGTTGCAGTAACCAGTCACCAGGAAGCAGCCTGGATTACTGGTTCACGATGATTTATTGAACAATGAACAACTCATATTTGCAGAGCAAAAGAAAACAAATGGCACTAAGTAAACAGATAGAAGTAGGGGAAATGCCAACGTAAAAATTTAGAAGTACAGTTCAGCGGTACTAATATCGCATTCTCACTACAAACAAGAGAATGAATTACCTTTGAAAGTTGTTGTACTTGACCATATGCCCACAATCCTAAGAAACCAACAATTGCAATTCCGAGGGTAATAAGGAACACAGACTCAACACTGAGTAAACCTCCAGCCTCAACAACTTCAACAGTGCCATTGTAGAAGACGTTCTGATACGGGTGCTGATCGATCTCATACACTATGTAACCAACTAGATCATATGCTCCAGGCTGCAAGGTTACAAGCATTAGAACTTCATGAAATCAAGAAGTGAGCATCATCATTTTCATTAGTTGTTTCAAAGGTAAAGGAAAGAGTTAGATTGTGAATTGACAGACCTGCAAGAACTTGCTCACAGCAAATGTATAGGGAAAGGCCGCTTGCACGGAGACAGGAACTGATGCATTGAAGAAATTCTGTTAAAAAAAGGCAAAAAAAACCAAAGTTACTAATATTGTTAGTCTTCCAAAAGTATGTGCTTGACTCAAACTAAGTGCTTTAACTTGAGTTCTACCTTCTACTCGTGCACCTCCATTCATCTCATTTACATTACCCAAATGACTATCACTTCTCTCCACAAACTGAACTCATGTTTTGTTCATAGTTTCATCAGGTTGATAAATCCTAGTAGCATCCAACATATTTCTACCACCTTTCACTCCACCCTGTACCCTCCCCGCATCTCAGCCTCCTGCTCCTCTGTCCCCATCCCCGTACCTTATCGCTACCCACTCTGGCTCACCCCTATTCGGTCCAGGCCCTCTTCCCTTTTGTCCAAATCAAATCCATTGATGCATGTGAAAAAAGAAAAGAAATTTAAAGAAAAATCAACAAAACAAGAACAAAATCACTACAATTATGTCTCCACATAAGAACAGAACAATGGTCAAAAGTAAAAACCATCTCTTGAAAGATAAGAATCGAGTATATGATGACTGAGTACGATGGTTGGATAGTAAATCCACCAGTGTAAGTTTAAGTTACTTCAGCTAGTATAGACGATAACAAGCAATAAGGATCCTAACAACCTATATCTCCTCACCTGAACAGTAAGGTTCTGGCCATACATACGATGATCATAAGGAAGATGGAGAGTTGAATGAATAGCAACAACATTCAAAGTTGATTCACCTGTAAACACAGTGTACAAGAAGGGTGTAAGCCAACAATTCACAGGTAGTGCATTATATAAAAAATATTAAATGTAAAAACAGACAAATCGATATCACCAAAAAAGAACATAGAATTGCTCATCTATGCACATGCCAAATATTTTGTAGCTGTAAAAGAACATAATAACTTATAAGGCTGAGCATCTACTTTGATTCATCAACTTATGAGAGTGAGACAGGGCATCCACATAGGTTTGAAATAAACAACAATACAACATACAAGCATTTGTCACCAAATGGCACATAAATATGGTGCTATGAAGGGACAAGCACATGTTACCATTTATTTTATCCATTTGGCCCTACCTAAAAACCAGCAATGTTTATGGAGTTTTAAAAGATCCTATAAAAGAAAAACAACAGTTTACATGAAAATATTTCGATGCTTAAACCAAATGGAGATGAACTTGCATTAAGTAACTACACATAAAGCAAACAATTGACAGCACACACCAGCATCGCTGAAATAGAAATCTTCTGTCCAATTCTACCAAATAGAGGTAACCAAGCCCACCACTAATCCTAGCTTAGTAACCGAGGTGCTAGAAAAAAAAAAGTGTACAAAACTTGGAGGAAACAGCATACGTTACCCTCATTTTGCAGCCCAACCAGTAGTTCAGTTTCTTCGCCTGCTAGTACAACTGCAACCAAACAATAGAAGGGAAACATTATTGGTTATTGAACTCAATAAAGATAGGATGCAGATTTTCAATAACAAAAATGGCTGCTCTAGAAAATGGTTGCAAATCTCAAGGATGCATCAGGTCCTACATGCTATTGCTACAGATATTAATGGAATCCTTTCAGATGAACAAAACAAACAATTTCAGTTTATTATCTCCTGAAACTATCATGAGCACGATGAACTTTAAGAGAACTATTGCAATTACATAAAAATGATACTACAATGCTAGTGACTGATCATCAAAGAAAAGGTTTACCAAGATTGCATGCTAATACTCACTTTTGCCAGCATTTTTGGGGAAGACACATACTGTCTCTACACCAGGAGCTGGGTTTAAAGGTCCATCGCTGGAAATCTGAGTATCATCACCCACAATTCCTAGATCAGCCCCTTCAACAACTTCAGCTGTAGCAGCTTCTTCCTCCGACTGACCTCTAGCAACTGTAGGAAGAGAAGTAATATATAGTTCAGTCCAAAAGAACATGGTAGTAAACAGTTGTGCATGTGGAATCAGTATTATTTGAGTAACTGAAAAATATGAAATTATTGTATTAGACAACCTAGGCTTCGTAAAATTTTCTGCATGGAGCATTGCCAGCAATGTTTGGACATGCAACAGAATAAGGCACCCTTATAACAATGAAAAATATCCAATAACATTAGCAAAACCTACTTTGAGCTTCTAGTACAAGGTTTCTGGTGAAAGCAGATCAGTGCAACAACACAAACTATTCGGTGAAAAAACCAGTACTAACTGGTTAAAATACCTGCCATGTGAGCACCACATCCCTATTACTTTTTAGTGCTTCAAACTTAGAATTCATGCTGCCCATTTGCTTGCTTATTGGAAACAATGATTCTGCTCTTAATACCTCCCAATGTTGTAATGGTTTGTTGGAGTGGAACTCTTCAAAATTTTAACCTCATCAAAAAAATTAACCAATCCATCAATCTTTAAATGGCATAGTTCCAAAATTTCACAGCGCTAGAAATTACCACGCAAAATCTATTACACCAATCTACCAACGCTAACCATAAAACACATGATAACTCGGGCCATTTCAGAAAATGCTAATTACCATGAGAATCTATTACATGCAGGCACAGATACACGCGCTCAAAATAGTTTCCTCATGCAAATTTCGCACAATACCCTACCAAGTAGCTCTTGACAACCCGTGGCATCCCCGCCCCCCACCCACATCCCACCAACGCCGCTACCCACAGACAAAACGCACCGATCTAATCCACCTAAACTGGCTCGCCCGAAATCCCAATCCGTGCCGGTGCAACCCCACAGAGCCCGATTGGCCCCATTCCCGCGCCGCGGAGGGTCAAAGCGCACAGATCTAGCGCCGCTCAGCCGCGAAATTCTCAAGAGCGAGCCAGCGGACGATATCCCTGGCGCGGATCTGGGCGGCGGAGCGCACGCGAGAGAGAGAGGAGGGGAGAGGGGACGGATCGGCGTGCGAGCGTTGTTACCTTGGACGAAAGGGGAGGCCGCGAGGAGGAAGGCGAGTAGGAGGGCGGAGAGCCAAACCCTAATCGCCATGGCCGGCTCAGATCGGATCGGGCTCTTGGGAGCGTGGGGTTTTGCGGGGCTGGGTGCAGGAGTCGTCTCGTCTAGACGCCACGAGGTCCACGGCTGGTGCACGTGGTGTAGTAGACTAGCAGCGGCAGCAAGATGAAGGGAGCCACCGACCCGCCGTACGCAGCTGTTCGGTCCTTTGTTTGGCACATTTAATACAGTGTCAGGGGATCGTGATCCGCGCTGCGAAGCGTCCGTCCACTGACAGGTAGGACCCACCGTATGCGGTGTAGTATTAAAAATGAGAGCGTGCCATTAGCTTACGCCGTAGAAACACACGTTCCTACGTTCAGCCTCTTCCGTTGAGCTGCTAGAATATTTGTCCACGCCAACTAATCCGTTTTAGGCATGATCGGTAGTTCCGGATTTTTGATAGAAACATTTTAGGTAAGATCATGTGAATCGGGTGGAACAGGGTTGAGATCGATTTGACCACAGAGTAGAAAAAAAAACGATTCGAGGAGAATCGTTCCGAGCTTTAGCTCATTTGATTGGACTTCTTCCAAAATCTAGTAGAAATGGCACGGTTCCAAGTTGCCAAACAGGGCTTTAATACATGTGTTTATTCAGAAAATATATAGCGTAGTTATTGTAATTTTTACACTCACTGTCTCTACTTAAATGTTTTAGAGGAGATTGGGTAGTTATGTTATATTATTTATAGGGATTTAGATAGTTATTTCTCATTAACTGTTTCTTAGATTTTTATTGTTTTCTTAGTCGGACAAATATAAGGAAACTAAGGGAACAGCATTCTAGCACAGACGCATCACTACTCAACTGCTGACATCCCATAAGAGGTATACAAATTTGAAATCTCTCTCTCTCTCTCTCTCTCTCTCTCTCTGAAACAGGACTATACAAAATTCTCGGAAGCAAAAAAATCTGCTCCTAGCTATCAGCCTCTCACTACTAGTAGTTTCAGTAAAAGTGCAAAACAATTCAGCACATGTTCAGCTTGGCATGTCCAGTGTCGTCATCTGCATGCCTTCTTCATAAGCCAAGCTGCAATATATACAATCATTCCGGTTAATTTTAACAGCACCTTGACGACACAGTGGCTGAAGCAGCGCACAAGCAGACAACGAAATTATAGTTATATTTTTCAATGGGTATACGAAATTGGACAAATGCGCCCAGTCTTTTACACACATTTCAGGATACAAAATGTCAGGGTTACAGTTCCTCCAACACATCACACCTAAGGTAACAATTTTCTTGCGTCACAAATCACAGCCCCGGGAACTCAACGGCAGCATCAGTTATTTTGCAACATCCAGGGCTTTTCCCCCTCTCATGACAATGTAATCTGCAAGTGACATCAGTTGGGAAGTGCAGGCGCCTCTGATATATCTCGCACTAGTTGGGATGGTTCAGCGCCATGAACTTGCACTGCTCACTCATCGCCTGAAGCTGTGCCTCCTTCTTATCAACCATGGCACGTAGCCTCACATTCTCCTCCATCACCTTCTGGACTTCGGCTTCTTTATGTGCTTTCTCACTCTCAAGCTGGTTAGTCCTCGCAACTAGCCTGTTCACAAACAAAAGAAACCCAACACCGGATTGATTACATAGGAAGTATAGGATACTACTTAAGAGTACATATAAACTTATCTGACCAGTTCCTAAATTATCTGCCGTAATAGTTATCCATCAGTAAACTAAAGACCTATCAATGGATGCTCTCTGTTATATCTACAATTTTGTTGATCCACATGCAACAAGACAATGGACCCTTCTCCCGGTGGGAGGTGGGGGAGGATTTCACCAGCAGACATCTCTCTATAATTCTATGACTATGATATGCTAATTACACCTGTGTCAAGTAGAGCATAGAAGAAGAAAGCAGGCAGAAGACAATGGACAAAGGCAAATGATTTATAAGCAGGCAGAAGACAATGGACAAAGGCATATGATTTATCCACTTCTCCCCTAGAATGTGATTCCTATGTTTACAGTTTTGCGACCGTACAAACGGTAGAAAGCTTACTGATTTAAAATGTCAATCTGAAAGGCCTATCAGGTTTGGAAAGCAGCAAAGACTGGAATTTTGGACCAAATACAAAACAGTTTTGAATATCCATTTACATTTTGGACACTATCAAAACATAAAACTCTTTAGTTGAGTGAGAAGTTGGACCAACTCTCAGAATTGAAGGTGCTACTTAATTTACATTAATCCAATGCTATGATTGCTGACATCAGTCTCTATCAGATATCAAGGAGTGATAAAAACATTAAAAAGCAAATTCATGCTGTGTAATAAATTTTAATCAAAGATTGCCTGATATTTAACTGGATTCAAAGCAAGTATCACAAAATTTCTCACAATATCATCACAAATGATCAAGAGACCGAATAAAATGTTGAATACATGCGATAATGAGAAAGGCCTTCTGGAGATGTCATATAAGTGCTGATATATAAGAGAATATATGTAGCTTTGTGCCTTAATCCTTATAGATAAGATACAAAGGTGGGGCTCACTTAGCCAATAATAGGATGAAATTGTTAACAAAAGAAGGCACTTGGTCTCTGACTCTCTGTTATACCTGCAGATAGAGTTTTTCATTTTGCGTTTGGAAGATACTAATGTTTATGCAGTGTTGTAAAGAAAGTTAAAAAGGAATACAACTATAAGCATAAGGTCTGGAAAGCAGTTGGCTTGATGGGCAAGTTGTTAAGATGGTAGCTGACTCCTACAGCACTGTGTCGGTTTTCGTGAACCGTTAACAGAATAGTATGAAAAACCGACCGGACCGGCGGTTCAACTGGAAAAAACTGGGACCAGTGCCATATCCAGTTTGGTTCACAAGATGGTTCGGCTGAGTATAAAACCAGTGAAAAAATATTTTAAGCACCTGGCTGCAGTAGGCATCAATCCCACCAACCTCCTACGTGGGAAAGGACCTTACCAGCCCAGCTAGAGAGCTTCCAGTGACTTACAAGCAGAGTGGACCCTATATTAGTGCATTTCCACTAGAAGTTGGTATATACTCTGTGTTTTTCGAGTTTAAAATCAACAAAAATATTAAAATATAGTATTTTTGAACCGCCGGTTCACCGGTTGAACCCGCTCTCAAACCAGTGGTTTGTCCGGTTCACAAGCCGGTCCAGTTTTCTGTACTATACTGCTGCTTGTTCAAAATTGGGAGGAGACAATAAAAAATTTCAAGACTTCCTTCACCAGAACTTTTCTTTTAGTTCTCTACATAGTTTTCTGAGCAAAATGAACTCATCACAATCCACTCATACAAAGAATAATTACTGAAAATAGCATGATACTTGTGAAAGTACCTGTCAAACAGTTTTTCCATTGTTTCGAATTGCTTCTCTGATGAAAGAAGAGTTTCCCTGACACTAACAAGAGTGCTGACATAAGTTCTAAGCGACTCAAAGTCCTGCTTCACACGACTAAGCTCCTGCTCATTTTCTGCTGCGCGCTGCCTCTGTCTAGTGGTTTCCAGCACCATATCTTCAACCCTCTGCCTCATTTCATTCAGCATACCATTCGTACCCACTGCAAATTTCTCCATCTCCTCGACTTTCGTTGACATGGAATCAACCTGTATGGTCTTCCTCCTAATCTCTTCCAACCCCATCCTCACCTTTTCTTTCTCATTAGCAGCTTCAGATTCAGCAACAATCACCCTCTTCACAAGGGACTCCATAACGTCTGTCACCACACGGATCGACTTAAGAATGCCATCCACGTTTCCATCCCCCTCACTGGTGTCGCCATGTTCGGGAACACCGCTACTCTCTACCACCATTTCGTCGTCCAAACCACCACAGGAAGCGAACTCGGCACCCTTGGACCAATCAGCCAGCGGCACCCCGTGCCTGTCGATGTACCCCACGCCGTCCTGGTGCCTAATCCCGCACGACGTGTGCGCGAGGTGCGGTATCGCCATGATCCTCGCCTTTGATTTGAGGTACGCCAGCAGCGTGGCGATGGTCTTCACCCTGCGGCACAGGTGCTCCCGCTCCCTCCTTGAGTCCTCCTCAGAGAACTCCATCCCGACCTTCACCTCCACAAGCCTGTCGCGCAGCGCGTCGACCTGGGACTGCTGCTGCCTCAACTCCTCCCTCCATTCGCACTCTCCAACCGGCAGGTCACTCTGATCAGGGGCATGCTCCATGAAACCTCTGGAATTGGGGAAATCAAACAGGAAGTACTACTCGTCACCTCTCAGATACATTTCGATTGGGCTACAGATGGATCTATCGCCAAATTTGACCGGCCGAAAGAGTAATTGGATGGATTTGCGCAAGAAACTGCGGGGTTTCGAGGGGGGCCGTACCTTCGGATCGCAGGCGAGGAGCGCAAGGCCGGCGGCGAACCGGATGTGCTCCGTTGCGGCGGTCGCTTTCTCCCTCTTCTGCTTCGCTCGCGTTCGCCGGTCGCCTTTCCTCTCGTCTTCCCCAACCAATGAATTATTTCCTCTTTTTCCTTTTGTTTTTATTTGCTTTTCTGACTAGGAGCGTACGTCCATCGGACTGGTTGGTGGGCCCTCGCGATGGACTGACTGCTACTGAGAGTCTGAGACTTGCATCGGTATTATCCCTCAATTACATATGGGAGGTTTCAAGGCTCCTCAAGCATCCACCTCACCTCCACCTTCTCTCTCCTCTATTTTCCGAAAAAATCCTCCGTTTCTTTAAAATTACGTATAGGTCCTTGTGCGATTTTCTGTGAGAGGAAAATAGATTTCCCCGTTTCGCGTTTAGGTCCTTCGTTCGGTATTTTACAGGGAGACCCCCCATTAAATGCGAATAGCGAACGAGCCCTTTTCTAATTTTTCAAAATAGCGAATAGGTCCAAAATTATAACAAATAGGTCCCTGTGCTTTACGTTCGGGTCCTTTTTCCGTTTTGCCCGGAAAAAAATGTTTTCGTGGTCCGTTTTTCCTCCGGAGCATGGAAAAAATATTTTCGTTGCCCGTTTTCGCTCAAAAAAAATTTTCCTTTCTCCGTTTTGCTCGGAAAAAATGTTTTCGTGATCCGTTTTTTCTCCGGAGCATGGGGAAAATGTTTTCGTTTGCCGTTTCTCTAAAAAAAAATGTAAATCCGTTTTTCATCCGTCGTTTATCCGTTTTTGTTGGAAAAAAATAGTTTCGTTGTTCGTTTTTCCTCCAGGGCATGGGATAAATGTTTTACGTCGTTTTTCCTCGTTTTTTGCCCCCAAAAAAAACACAAATTCGTTTCCCGTTCACGCGCGCGGCGTGCGCCGCGTGGGAAAAATATTTTCGTTGCCCGTTTTCTCTAAAAAAAAGATTCCTTTCTCCGTTTTGCGCGGAAAAAATGTTTTCGTGATCCGTTTTTCCTCCGGAGCATGGCAAAAATGATTTCGTTTACCGTTTTCTCTAAAAAATGAGAATTCGTTTTTCGTCCGTCATTTATCCGTTTTTGTTGGAAAAAAATGGTTTTGTTGTTCGTTTTTTCTCCAGAGCATGAGAAAAAATATTTTACGTCGTTTTTCCTCGTTTTTCTACGAAAAAATTGTTAAAGTAGTCCGTTTTTATCCGAAAAAACACAAATTCATTTCAGATTAGCAGCGCGCGGCGTCTTGTGCGTACCATCCTAGTATATATAATACTAGTTACATGCACGTGCATTGCTACGAAAAACAAAATTGATAACGAAAAATAAAGATTAAAAAATAAAAAAATTATTTCACAAGATCAAACATCTATCTTTAACGTTTCGTTTCTTGCGAAAGCTGGCTAATTAAAGCAACGCTTCGTTTTTTGCGTAGGGCAATTAAGCAGGGCAATTAAGTAGGGCAATTAAGCAGGGCAATTAATGACGTGGGTAGAACTCACCACCGCCACCAACTGTTGCTTTATAATAGTAGAGATAATGAAAATGGTTCTATACTATTGGGAGTATGTACTCTCACTCTCAATATACTACTTAAATGATGCTGTTATATCTCTTTATCCTTTTGAGTATACTCTAATACTGATTATAAGATACTCCAAAGTGAGTTTCACAAAAAATTTCATCGAAATCCACCATTTATAGTATAATTTGTTTATATACTCTTTTTACATATAAAAAAGGGTATATAGCAAAAAATAAAGAGGACTGGTGATTTTTTTTCAACAATATCATATTGTAGTATCTTAGAATTATTATTGGAGTATATTAAAAGTGATAAATGAGTATAACTGAAAGTGCAAGTAACTCTTGCAATGTTTTTGGTGATTAATAACAAACGTATTTTGATGACAATCATATTAATGAAAGATATTTTTTGCATGTATATTCATTTGAATTCATTATATGCTTTGTTTGTAGTATACATGCATTAACTAGAGTTAAATTTCACATTGCTTTAGATTGACTTGGTGCATGCTTGTCTTAGTTGTATATCTTCTTATGCACCTCTCTTAGTGAAGTTTAATTTAGAATTGGATCACTTATTTACTCTCATTCCAAATATTATTTGCACATGTACAATTCGTGTATATTCTATCATGTGCTTCCTTTAAGTAAAGACTGTGATCATTGCCATGTTTTATTTGATTCATCTTATTGGCAATTGTCTCTCTAAGTGCATATAGATCAATTACATATTCTTCATGATGCACTTAGTAGAGAACATTTCTTATGTCAAGTTTTTTCATGAATGTTGTGCTTTATTGACATGCATATATTGTTATTGATGATGTTTATGATGCATAGCTTTAGTGTCTAATGACAAGCGCGTATTGATAGCAATCTTGTTAAAGTCATTAGTTTATTAAGCAATCAATACTTGCAAATCCTCTATGTTGCGTGCTAATTTGAGACTATGAAGTTTACTGTTTAAGATTACTCTAAGTCTCACTTTGTTAAGAGGATTTTGGTTTACTTCAGTTAAATTCTTTCATCAATCTTAATTGAGTGCATTTGGATGAATTGCTTATTCTTATTGATATATTCTGTAAAGAATCCTTCTTTGTCAAGTGTTCCTAGTTGTGTCACGCTTATTTACATGGAACACTTGTGTTTTATTTGCTCACACTCATTCAAATCTAATTCTATTTATTGAGTCTTTGGGACTAGCATATTTGCTGAGTGCTTTGATAAGAATTAGGTCTCAAAGTTGTGTGTATGATGACCAAGTGGTTTGAAGGATGATAAGCGAGTCAAAGTCAACGAGACGGCGGTGTCACCAACAGCTGAGGACTAAGTCAGATTCGACTTGATGGAGGATCGTCTTGGTGATGATTGAGGTCAAGGTCGAGAGGACGAGAGTCTCATGAGGTGAAGCGTGTTGAGGTTGACAAGACGAAGGGCATCATCAATCTTTGTGGAAGCGTCATCATGCACCGTGCATCCGGAAGAAGTCGGCATGTAAGCTTAGTGTAAGACTTAGATTTTGCGTTAAATTTGGGTCTAAGGATTGACGTACTATTAAGAGGGATGCAATCGTTGAAATCACTTAGACAAGTCTCAAGTGCTCAAAAGTGGTCTATCCTTGTCTAAGGTTAAGAAACCCAAGTCACACTTTGTTCACCTAGGTGTAGGTGGGTTGGTGTGAGGGTTAGAAGTGTTGTTAGTATCGGAAAGTAAGAATTTGAGGTCTCCTAGTGGATTCTTTGTGCAATCTGATTTTATCCTTTGTGATTTGGGTAGTGAGACCTTGTTAGTTGTGTAGCCCTCGTTCTTAGCTTTCCGAAAAGTCCGAATTCGTCGAAATCGGAGTCCAGGATCAAAAGTTATGCCCGTTTTCGTCGGGCTGCTGCATGCTGCCTGGGAGATCCAGAGTATCCGGACATTTAATCTGGAGTATCCAGATTCCGGAGTATCCAGGATTAAAACCAGAGTATCCGGATGATCCAGAGTATCCGGGGTTTGTTCCGGACATTCCGGGTTGCCTAGTCCGGTCCCCAACAGCTAGTTTTTGGGGTTCATCTATTTAAAGCTCTCTCTTGGGTAGCCGTTGGAGGCTGGTTGGGAGGCTAGTTTCTTGGTGCTTTGAGGTGTATTATTAGTGATCTTAAGCTCCCAAAAGCCCCTCTAACCCTAGATCTTAGTGATCCCCTTTTGAGTGAAGGGTTGGGTGTGAGAGTGAGTAGTGCTCGGGTTGAGTGCGATTAATGTGGTTGAGCACTTGAGGTGGACTATAAGTGAGTTCTTCGGGAGCATTTGTTGCTCTTGGAGGTTGAGGACTCCTAGACGGCTAGGAGGTCACCTACGAGCCACCGGTTCTTTGTGTGGTGTGCCGTAGGAAGTTTGTAAAGATTGGATCCGCCTCCGGAAGGAAAGGAATCAAGAAGTGAAGCTGGCAAGTGCAAGGTGCAACACCGGGCGGCTAGCGGGTTGAAAGAGACCCCCGTGTCTTAGGTGACCGGGCCATCGGCGAGTGCAAAGTGCAACACCGGGAGGACAAGGGTTGAAAGAGACCCCGGCTTGGTGCCGCCTCAACGGAGACGTAGGATCCCCTCAAGGATCCGAACTTCGGGATAAAATCTTCGTGTCTCCTTCTTTATTTTGGTTTTATCATCTTTGCTCATCCGCTTAATTTGCTCTCGATTCTTGTGACTAGATTGATTAGATTGAATCTACTGCATCTATTCTTGCTTGTATACTCACTTTGCTGTAGTAGAGTAATTTGTATCTCTTGAATCGAAGAAGTAATTAATTTTGTTGCACTCTCTCTGTTCTGACCGAAACAGGCAACCCGGAGTATCCGGTATATTGATCCGGAGTATTCGGACTAAATATCCAGAGTCTCCGAGTTGATTGTCTCGGGCTGACTTGTTTAAGTTGCAAAACTTAATTATACCCTTCGCTTCCGCATTATCTCTGATTGTTTAGTTTTATTTGGGTATAATTTTGCAATCGCCTATTCACCCCCCCTCTAGGCCGACATCCCGGTCCTTTCAATAACACATTCGTTTAAGTGGTATAATGGAGGTGGCCAGGTGGGAGTACGTACTCCCAAGAGTACAAAAAAGACTTCCATATAATATATATAATTGTATAAAAAACCGCAGAAAGTGAAATACATCATGTGGGAAATAATTCTATAAGGCTAAATTTTAATGTATACGAGTTTAGATTCAACTTAGAGTATGGCATGTGACATAAAATAACTTTTGAGAAATATTTTCCCATTTCTA
The DNA here is from genome assembly GCA_036346355.1 of Rhipidocladum racemiflorum. NCBI lineage: Eukaryota > Viridiplantae > Streptophyta > Magnoliopsida > Poales > Poaceae > Rhipidocladum > Rhipidocladum racemiflorum. The sequence goes on along the minus strand of CM070579.1, from coordinate 87,588,390 downwards.
TTGCTTCATGTTTTAGTTACAAAAACCCATCTCTCTACTCAAGCACCCACTTTAACCATGAACAAGTGGCATGTGAATGCTTGGTGGGGATCTTATTGTGCATGAGTGTTTGGAGGCTTATATTATTAGATTCTACCCAAATTTACGAAATAAAAGCAGGGATGTGGTTGTCTAAAGAGTACGAACGGTATGCATTTCTCAAATAGAAAGATTAAAGCGGTTTCTTCCTAAGGTTTGGAAAAGTACATCTTTTCACAGCTGAGTATTGTACCGACTGGGTTAGCATCTGGTTATGGGCTCGATGGTTAAGGCCTTGTTTGGAAGCTCATTTCTAGTCGGAGTATATGTGGATGGGTCAAAATTTTAAACTAAAATCTTGACCCATCTACATGAATCTTGACCGGGAATGGATCTCCCGAACCAGACATAAAAGTGGTTAGCTAAACCGTTAGATTTAACGTGTTTGTCCGTGTGATTTTTCACTTAATTCCCAGTAACTCCCCATGCAGCGCACCCATAAAAAGAATGTGTAAATTAGCAGCTAATCATCGCATGGCCAGCCTCTAACTCCCTACGAACTCGCACCTGACACGCATCTCTCCTTTCCATTACCGGTATCACGTTTACGCATGAAGCTGGTTACGTCATCAGAAGAGAGGCTCACATTACCTATTTGCTGTTACAATCAGTCCACTCAGTGGGTTAGACACTCGTTGTCGCCGTACCTACCCACTCGCCGTTGCCACGGTTGGTTGCGTGTCACTGCACGCTCGCTCTCTCGCTGACTCCCCGCCATCCACTCGACGCCCTTATTATTCACTCACTTCGCTGGTCTCCTTTCCTCTTCTCTTCCCCAACCATTGAATTCTTTCCTTTTATTCTCTTGTTTTTATTTGCCTTTTCTGATTAGGTGTGTACGTCCATGGGCCTGGTTGGTGGGCTTTGGTCATGGACCGATTTCTCCTGCCACTTGCATAGGTATAAACCTGCCGAAATCTAATAAAAACTGGCAGAAATTGAGATACAGCATGTGAAAAATAACTCTATAAGGCTAAGTTTTAGTTTATTCGAGTTTAGACTCAAGTATGATATGTGACATAAAATAAGTTATGAGGGTTATTTTTCGTTTTCTATAGCTTCATGTTGTAGTTTTGTAAACAAAAACATATGTATGTCTCTACGGAAGCACTCACTTCAACCAACTAGAGTTATAGGCCAAAGCCTAGGATCGAAAGTCCCCTAAGATCTTTTTGAAAAATCATCAAAAATACCTATTCGGCCTAAGAATATATGGTCTAGCCTGAGGCTTATGAGCAAGTGACATGTGAATGCTTGTGGAGATCTTATTCTATGAGTGTTTGGGGGTCGGCTTATATTATTAATTAGTTTCTACCCAAAATTATGAAATAACAAGGGATGTGGTTGTCTGAAGAGTACGAATGGCATACATTTCTCAAATAGTGAGATTAAAGAGGTTTCTTCTGAAGGTTTTGAAAAGTACGTCTTTGCACACCCTGAGTATAGCTGTCTATAAGGCCGTCTGTTAAATAGTAGACATCATATTTCTCTCTCTCCCCTCTCTCTCTCCTCCACATCATCTAAAATCTGATGTGGCATACCCTTATAGACAGCTGATATGTACCATTGTACATGCTTAGGGCATGTACAATGGTATAGATGGCAGCTGTCTATAATGTAGCTCCACATCATCTACAGACAGCACTGAAAATAATTCATACAATGGATCGTCTATAGAGTTGTCTGTAGTGGTCTCTCATTCAATTAACAGACTGTCTATACAATGGTACACAAAATGTAAAGCTGTCTATAAGCTGTCTATTAAATAGTAGACAACAGTCTTCTCTCTCCTTCTTCTCTCTCATCCACATCATTTAAAATCCTACGTGTCATCTCTTATAGACAGCTAAATATAACCATTGTACATGCCCTAATGGCTTGCTCCATGGTTAAAAGTGGTTAGCTAAACCGTTAGATTTAACTCGTTTGTCCAGGTGGTTTTCCACTTTCCCAGTAACTCCCCATGCAGCGCACCCATAAAAAGGATGGGCAAATTAGCAACTGATCATCGAGACGGTCATGGCCGGCCTCTAACTTCGTCGTCGTTGCAGGGCGGTTAATTACTTCCCGATCGGTCGACGCTGCTCCTTGATTTATTTCTTCGATGCGACTGATCGAGGAGAACAATTCTGGGGGGAGCTGATCTTTGATCAATAATTAATCGATCCATGGCGCACTGCGTGCGGTGCTGCTGCTGGCTCCTCGTGCTGACGCTCCTCGCGCTCACCGTCATGGCTGTCGTCGTGTTCATCCGCAACAGGAACGGCGGCCAGCTCTTCCCCCTCCCCGGCATGCCGGGCTCCGTCGACCACAAGTACGCCGAGGCCCTCGCCGTCGCCCTCCAGTTCTTCCAGGTCCAGAAATGTACGCACGCCATAATTTCATTTCCTTCCAAATTGAACGCCTTTTCAGTTTGCATGCCATCTAAACGATCGAGTTTATGGTTTCTGTCGTTTGATCAATGAAGTTGGGAAGCTGGTGAACAACGAGATCCCGTGGAGAGGGGACTCGGCGCTGGGCGACGGCGAGGAGGCCGGGCTGGACCTCTCCAAGGGGATGTACGACGCCGGCGACCACATGAAGTTCGGTTTCCCAATAGCATTCACAGCGACCATGCTGTCGTGGTCCGTCCTCGAGTACGGCGGCGCCATGCGCGCCGCTAAGCAGCGCGACTCGGCCTTGGACGCGCTGCACTGGATCATGGATTACCTCATCAATGCGCACCCCTCCGACAATGTCCTATACATCCAGGTGATCTAGCAAAAATGCTTGTGCCTTTTCTTTTCAAATGTGTTTGCCTAGCACTTGTACTTTGGTCCGGCGCCATGTCAGAGTTCTTGTTTCTCTGTCATTTCTTCTACTCGACATAATCCAAATTTTGGAACTCAACTAGAAATAGCGCCTGCCAATGGCGAAACAATTTAGCACTGAACACAAACAAGCAAAAATGAAAAATTCAGGTTTGCGTGCCATGAAATTTCTCCTAGTTAATTTGCAGTGCCCATGCATGCATGCATATATGCATGATGCATCTCTCGACTGAATGAGCTCTGAAAGCGGATTTTATCTTATGATCATCAGGTAGGTGACCCAGAAGTAGACCACAAGTGCTGGGAACGGCCGGAGACGATGGCTGAGAAGAGGCCGGTCACCAAGATCACCACGAAATCCCCCGGAAGCGACGTGGCCGCGGAGACGGCAGCGGCCATGGCCGCGGCGTCCATGGTCTACAAGCCCATCAACAAGACGTACTCGTCGTCCCTCTTGGACCACGCCGAGAGGCTCTTTGCCTTCGCCGACAAGTACAGGGGCTCCTACACGCGGACCTTCCCGGAGCTCAGCAAGTACTACAACTCCACCACGTACCAGGACGAACTCTTGTGGGCGGCGAGCTGGCTCTACCACGCCACCGGGAACCAGAGCTACCTGAGCTACGCCACCGGCAAGAACGGCAAGGAGTTCGCCGACCTCGGGAACCCCAGGTACTTCAGCTGGGACGACAAGCGCGCGGGAACCGAGGTACTGACAATGATGCAATCAGACTTGGAGAACATTGGAACTTGGTAGTTTATTCTGATTAGCTGTTGTTTCTGAAGTGAATTTTTGTGGCATTTCCTTGAATTGTAGGTTCTTTTGTCAAGGATAAGCTTCTTCGCCTCTCAGGGATCTGATGCTGGACAAGACAACGGGCTTAAGTCGTACAAGCAGACTGCTGATGCCGTCATGTGCATTCTTCTACCGGACTCCGACACTGCTGCTTTCAGGACAAGGTGAATTTATTTACAGTTCAAGTCATCCGTTGTGATCTTGGAGAGAATTCGCTATTTAATTTGTAGCTGGAACGACCAAAGAAACCAATGCGATAAGTAACTCCCATGCCATGCAATGGCTGCAGGTGGATTGTTGTACGTAGCCGAGTGGAACTCACTTCAGCACCCCGTGGCGTCGGCCTTCCTCGCCGCCGTTTACAGCGACTACATGCTGACCTCGGGGGAGACGGAGCTAGGCTGCAGCGGGCGGAGCTTCACGGCCGCCGACCTGCGCAAATTCGCCAAGTCCCAGGTTAACACAAATCAGAACTGTTCAGACTCCAGATCGAGGGAAATGGCTGTGTTCGGAACTTGGATTTGATCGATCTCCTTTCACCAGGCGGATTACGTGTTGGGCAACAACCCAATGAAGCTAAGCTACCTCGTCGGTCGGGCACGACTTCCTCGTGGTGCACCATCAGCGCGTCGATCCCCACCGACGTCGACACCGGCTGCGACGGCCAGGAGTGGCTCGAATCGTCCAAGGCCAACCCAAACATCGCCACGGGCGCGCTCGTGGGCGGGCCGTTCAAGAACGACTCATTCGCAGACGAGCGGGAGAACGTGATGCAGAACGAGGCGACGACGTACAACAGCGCGCTCATCGTCGGCCTGCTCTCCGGCCTCCTCTCCACCTCCTCCGTGGCGCAGTCCTTGTCCTGATTTCTCTTTATTAATTTCTAACCGGCCAACTCCATGTGATCCATGAAATAACCTAGAGCATTAATTTAAATAATCAAGAGTATTAGACAGTAATTAGTATAATAATTCATGTATTTTGCTTTTGTAAAATTCTAAAGTGCGATTAGAACGAATAGAATTAGAAGGGGATTGCCATCAGACTCGCAGGCGAGGTATCAATCACCGAGATACCAGACCCGTTGGGGCCGCGAGTCAGCATCTCTCGCTAGACCGGGTTCATCATACGGCAATCGTACTTACCTGTCGGATTATGGGTATCCGTAGCAATTTAAAACAAATAGTAGCCACCTGGTAACTCAGTAACTCAGTAAATTTAACCCAAGCAACCAGTCACAAGACGAATAGGAGGTTCACCCCCCTTCGGCAACACTGCAATCGGAGCAAAGGACCAAACCATGCCTCAACTTGCAGCCCGAAAAAGCAAAGGGCATTACCCATTTAATCACTCCACCAGCACAAGGTAGAAGGAGCACAACTCATTCACTCAGCCAAACCAAGAACGGAGAGCAACCGAGCCCAGCACCCACATTTTTTAGCCAATAGAGAGCACCTAAGAACCGGAGCAAGGAGATCCTCAAGAAAAACAAGCTGGAGCAAGACGAAGCAAGCCAGAGGCCAAAGAGGAACGAGAAGGTAAGAACCACAGGAACCACAAGAGGAGGAGCCAGTCAAGCAAGGTGCAAGGGGACCCAAAAAGGAGCACTGAACCGACCAACCACCTCTTCTTCCTCTACCTCAACAGAACCACATCGACCGCCTTACCCGAGCTACCAATCTTAGGTGCACCATAGTAGTAGTGCTAGCAGTTGTTTGGAGTCCTAGGGCTGCATAGATCGAAACCTTTCCTTCCCGTTAGGACTCATGCATCATCGGCTAGTCTTGCTTAAATCAAAAAATGCGAAGTAAAATTGTCAAAAACTTTCAAACCACCGTACAACTCCATTAGAGTGGCTCGGCAGTTGAGAGGGAGTAGGGAAGAAAGAGAATAGGATTCGGCCACTAAGGCATATTAGAGAGTGGAGTAGAGAGAAGAGAGGAGGGCGTCGCCGACCAGGAGGAGGCGATGCTCGGTTAGGGCGGAGAAGAGGGAAAGGGGAGATTAGAGGGAGAGGAGAGATTAGGGGGGAGGTAGAGAGAGGAGAAGGGGGGATGAGGAACCGACAGAGGAGGAGGAGGAGCGGTGGCTGATAGTCGGCGGCGGAAAAGGAGGCGGCCGCCGGGCAGGCGAGCCGTCAAACTTGGGCAAGGAGGCGGAGGAGGGTCCGAGAGGAGGGAGTAGACCAAAGAGGAGAAGAAACCGAAGCCTTCGGGCAGAAGTGAAGAAACAAAAAGGGAAGGGAGGAAACAAAGAAAGAAGAGGAAAATAAAAAGGAAAGATGAGAAAAAAAGGAAAAGAGGAGAAAAAGAAAGGGGAAAAGTAGAAAGATTTATCCTCTATGCGAACCGCGTAGGTTAAATCACCGTAATTGGATTGTAGAAAAAGTTTTATTTAATTTCTAAAAGCTACGATTTAATAGTTAACAAATGTGTAAAGTGGTAAAATTTGGTATTAATTGAATTGTTGTTAGAATAATAAAATACGGTTCAAGTAGCGTGTTTAGACAAAAAGGCGCCGCCCATAGATTTCAGGCACCGTAAGATTGCTATGGGTTGAAGTCCGTAGATTTAATACCTTGTAATTGTCAGGTCCGGATTAGAGTCAGTCAAACCAACCACCCCTATATTCGAGCGAGGCCGCACCTACACATACTATTCCAAGCAAGTTTTTCTTTGATCAATTTCCATTAAATGTCTTTAAAAAAATTAATTTCAATATATCTATCTGTATTATCCATGCATTAAAAGCTCTATATGTTAATTGGAAATCTCAAATTGGAATCGGTTGAGTTATGAGTTGGTTAATGGAATTGAGGAGGTGATGGTTGTATTTATTTGAGAATATGATATGTGGATATTGATTCAATGCATTGGCTCATCCAACGAAAGGAGTCGTTAGCGTATTATTATTATTATGGCGGGTAGAGAATGCCGATGAGAAGGTATAAAAGGCCGGTGGGATCCTCTACGTAGGTTATCATATAAGGATAAACAACTAATACTCGGGTATTGAGCCGTATTTTTAGTATCAACCATAGTGTGTAAAATCAGTCAGAAATGGTTGTCCTATGTAAGTATTGTAATCTTCATATGGTGGTTAGCTAGTAACTAGGACGCCAAATTTGGGATACCGGAAGATCCAGAGAGACATCGGCAAATGGAAACCCAACATGTGACTAAGGTTATCCATATGACGCTATATGTGAAGCCAAGGGAGTATTGCCACCATATGGTAGAGTACAACTGTTAGTTGCGAGTTTGGTGGGATGTCCTTGGGAGGGTTCCCCACTCGAGTAACAGGGTTGGAGATCATAATCACTGGATTAGTGATAAACGTTCTAGGGCCTTTCTTGTGGGGTCACTATGGGTAAAGTGATACAAACCTATGCAGGGTCTAAAATTATAAATTCATACATGTCTCCTGGATTAGAGGCTACAGAAGCTAAGTCTGCCTCATATAAGGGTGTTAGTAATTTTTTAAACTAAAACGTACAACCCTTAAAGAAAAATCAATAAAATTATAATATTATAAAAATACTTTTCAAGATAAAACTACACATATGATTTTGATGTATCTAATTTAAATATTTAAAAAGGTAGTGACATTCAAAATTTCAGAAGTTTGACTTTATCAATATCCAAGACGATAAGTATTTGTTTCGGATGGAGTATACTTGTAAATTAAACAAGCCAGCTTAACCGCAATGACAAGATATACGGTGATACGGAAATGCTTGTGTCCGTGCTAGTCAGCATGTAGCTAGGTTCGACATGACAGTGTAGCAGCCGACTCTGTAAAAGTCAACACTTCTGTACGCTACGTAATTACTGCAATTAGAGTTAAAGATTTTAAAAACCTCCTATTCACCTTCTGAAATCGATTATTCTTGATGCTGCAAATGTGGAGGAGGAGAGGGAATGGAGAGGAGAGGAGGAGGTGCTTCTTGGCGTGGCTGGAAATCGGATGGTCTCTGCTGTCCAGAACATGCATGTATCCTGTGTGGAAAAAAGGTTGCATAACTTGTGTTTTGAGTCCAATATTTAGAGTTTTATGCAATATGGGTGTAATCGGGATTGTGAACCATGAATACATGTGAGATTTCTGACTTTGTAGATTAATAATTGTTTATTATGTGCTTTACCGGAAGTTTTCAAAGCTATAACACATATGGTTTTGAAAGTATTGCCATTGCAATATGTTTCATTTAATCTATATTGGTCAAGGCGTGCATTGCAAGTGCACACTTACTAGCAAAATATTATTTCGATTTTAAAGTGAAAACACCCTGATGTCGCTTTTATTTATCCGTTGTGGCGTGGCCATGGATTTTTTGGATGGTGGGCAAGTATAATTACATGAGCAGTGCTTTTATGTTTTTCCTTCTAATACAAATTGTATAAATTTTGAAGCAAACGAAGGGGTAAGTAATCACCATCTACCTTTCATTCATGCTTTAATAGTTGTGCAACTTTTAAAAGGAAGAGCATAGAAGCACCTCTCTAATTACATTCAATAAGCACAAACAAATCCATGTACACACTAGATTTGAGAACCGCTATAGTTTTAAGCTAAAAACATAGTGTAATATACTCCCTCCATCCTGAAAAAGAAGTCGTTTTAGAGTTGTCCTAAGTCAAACTTTTAGAACTTTATCTATAAATAACTTTTAAACTATTTGGATTGAACACATAAAAGTTACATAAATAGATTTGTCATGAAAAGAGCTTTCAAATATTAAATTTCAATGTATTTTATAAATAAAATGCAATAATTTTTAATGGTCAAAGTTGTATTTTGGAGACTGTGTCGATGTCCAGAACAACTTCTTTTTCAAGATGGAGGGAGTACATATGAGCATTCATACATGAAAAAGAAAGGAGATTTTGCCAGAAGAACTCCATCTTTAACCCCTTTTGCTAGTAGACAAGCTTCACTGCTCCTTAATTGCAGTTCACCGATGAGCTCAGTAAACAACGACAATCACATCGAGGTAAGAGTCACTTTGAGGTTGGTTCGGAAGAAAACACGTTGTGATTTATTGCTACTACCAAGCATTCATAGCTTGAAGCCTTAAACTATGCTTCTGTTCGATTCAGCTTAAGACTCTCTTCAACGACGGCCTCTAAAACGGCCTGTTTGGATATTTGAAGGCCTATTTAGGCCTGTAACCATCCCAAGGAGGCGTGCTATGTGCGCCTCTATTCAAGAGGCCGAAAGGGTTCATCTCTATATAGAGAGGCCGTCCTCATGTGTGCTATGTGCAAAGGAGAGACTTGTGTGATGGTTGATATACAGGCAGGGAATTCAGGCCATGGTTGAAAATCGACCCAATATAAAGGCCTAAATTAAATGCAGGTCGCACTATTCAAGACTCATACAGGTCTGGTTTTACAGGTCATCCTTGGGTTTAGCCTAATTAGCTGTGATGCAATGGTCAACAAAGCGGCTGAATTTTGGGGGTTGGTTGATGTGAGCTTACACTCACTTAGACCATCTCCAACCATATTCCCTTCATTTCATTCCCTTCCCTGTTCCCTTCCCCATTCCTATTCCCTTTATTTCCACTCATCTCCAACAGATTCCCTTTAAAGGGAATTGTATAGGGAAAGGAGAGAGAATCCCTTCCTGGAGGGAATGGGAGAGAGAATCCAGTGAAGGAATCTTTGAAGGAGCCGTTGGGCTGAAGGGAATAGGAATCCCTTCGCGAAGGGAATGAGGGAGGGAACGGGAATGGCTTGGAGATGGTCTTATGTTGGATCGATACCTTCCAACGACCACGCGTGTTCATGCTCCTGGCCTGGGACATTGTCAGGTCAACGACGACCAAGATCACATCCCTAGAGAGAGAGAGAGAGAGAGAGAGAGAGAGAGATGGGAACAGGAAAATCCCAGATTTTCTTCTTCTTCTTGAAGCTAGGGTGATGTTTTTGATGTTACACAAACATACCGTGCAAAGTATCGCTCACAGAATTTCCAGTAAATGTTTCGAATACATATCATGGTATTGTTTGGGACGCGATAATTTGGGAGTTGCATCAGATATTAGTTTTGATTAGGTAGAAAAGTAAGAAAAAAGAAGAGCGCTAGCTCTTAGAGACTAATAATAAGTTAAAAACTATTAGCTTGTATAATAATTGTTTATAAAAGTTGTCTCTAGATGCTATGCAATAACTATCTCTTCTCTCTTATACATAAATAATCTATCTATATTTTGGTGCAAAGCTGACTACTCCCTCCGGTTTGGTAATACATGTCGTTTTGGACATAGTGATGGTCAAATTTCTGAAACTTTGATTAACAATATATTTTTAAATATTTAAATTGGATACATAAAAATTATATGTTTAGACTTGTCTCGAGAAGTACTTTCATAATATTATAATTTTATTGGGTTTTATAAATATATTATAATAAAATTTAGCGGTCAAAGTTGTGTTTTGAAGACCGTGTTGATGTCCAAAACGACAGATATTACCAGACTGGAGGGAGTACTAAATAAGTGCTAGCTCTCTTCTCTCCCCTCTTTTCTTACTCTTTCATATAAATCAAAACTAATGTGTATATGCTAAAACTTAGCTAAGGTAGTCTTATTGTACATGTCTCTATTTAGTAGTTAATCTTGTATGGGAGTATATGTAGATTATTTATGTACAAAAAAAGAAGTGATAGTTATTATATAGCATTTAGAGATAATCATTGAAGGTATAGATGAGAGATAGAGTAATTAGTGGTTTAATTGTATTCGCTCTAGCCCGTAAAGCGAAAGCCAAAAAAAGAAAAAACCAAAACAAGAACACCGTGTTCCCGACCGGGCCTGCCGGAGGCCACCACCACGGCGACCACTCTGGGCGTGGGATCCACCCCTCTCGACCTGCGCCCGGCGAATCCAATCCCCGCCGCGTCCGCATTGGTCCCCCTCGCGCCGTCCCCATCGATCCGGCTGTTGTGGGGTTTGGTTTGGTCCTCGAGGTCGAGGATTCTTTTTGTTTGGAGTTTCTTTTCCCCTGTGGGGTTCGATTTCTGGTGTGGCTGTCCCGGAGGAGGAGGAGATGGATTTGGCGTCGGTCAACGAGGAACTCGCCGAGATCGACGGGCAGATCAGCGATATCTTCCGCACATTGCAGTAAGCTCGAATGATTTCCGTTCATTTATCTTTCTTTTTTCAGTTTAAATTTAGATGTGTTACGCGAGAATGCCTGGTAGATCTCCTTTTGCTTGATGTGATTTCGCCTGTGGAATACAATTTTGGAGAACAAGTTGTTGAACTGTAGAAAAAACCATTCCTTGAGGTTGGCGGGCCTGTATTTCCTGATCTCCACATATATAGTAGTATAATGTGACTAAGTAGCGGGGGTGAATCGATTGATTGATGATTTGGTTGATTTATCTGCAGAAATGGATTTCAGAAGCTAGACAAGATCAAGGATGCCAACCGCCGGAGCAGGCAGCTCGAAGAGCTTACCGATAAGATGCGAGATTGCAAAAGGTCATTCCTTCTTCTTTTCTTCCTATATCATATGGCGTAGGAGCACATCATTCATAACACAGATCATTTGGGATTGATAAACACGAATACGATGCTTGGAAAGATTAGAGATAGCGGCTCTGTTTGGCTCATGTTAACTCATTGATCTGCCATTGCAATCATTTCAGTATCTTATACCAAATACACTGCACTGCGCACATCATTCATAAAACAGAGCATTTGGGATTGATAAACAGGAATACGATGCTTGGCAATATTAGAGATAGTGGCTCCGCTTGGCTCGCGTTAACTTATTCATCTTCCATTGCAATCATTTCAGTATCTTATATCAAATACACTACACTGCATACTATCTGCAATTTCTGCTTTTGGAATACTAGTAATGTGATCAAGCAGTAGTTTATAGGACAAACAGATAGCTGGTTACTTAATTTTAATGTTGTATGAGTAGCTTCATAACACAAACGTTTTGCTCTCTTCGTGTGATTTTCTAGACTTATCAAAGACTTTGAACGAGTTCTCAAAGAGGAGGCGGGCCGCACTGACCCTGAGACTGCTAAAATGCTGCATGATAGAAAGCAGTCAATGGTACCATTGCAGAAAATTGTTCCAGGATATTAGATTTAATTTTTACACCCTTCCTGCTCTGATTCCATGCCTTCCGCTAAAGCTGAGCTTGTCATGTTTTGCAGGTCAAAGAGTTAAACTCGTACGTAGCTCTCAAGAAACAGTGAGTTTCTACCTATCCCATCATAATATCATAGGCTCAGTATATTCAACTTGTGTGTATGCCCTTGTATCACTAGTTTCTACATTACAATATAATCTTGCTTATAGACTTTATGGAGTAGGTTTACTCTAATTTTAGTTAACACTTCATGGTACTTATATGCAAAGATCTTTTGGATTGCAGACATGCAAGTGAAAATAAGCGAGTTGATCTTTTTGATGGTCCAAGTGTTGAAGATGGCTTTGGTGAAGAGAATGTCCTGCTAGCATCAAGTAAGTAGCAATGTTACAGCCCCTCTAAGTGCACCAGTGTCATAGTGTAATTCTTCCACGTTCAAAAGCTAGGAATCTTTTAGACAAGCTCCTTTCCTTTTGAGGTTTATACTTGGCTATTGAAAGCACTGAAAGAAAATAGACCTCTGTGACATCACCAGCGTGGATTTATACTACTCTTTAGATTAATGAGATGTGCTATTCTTTTGCAGATATGACAAACCAGCAGCTAATGGATAATGGAAATCAACTAATGGATGAGACTGATCAAGCTATTGCACGATCTAAACAGGTTAGCTTTATCTTGTGGTGTACATGGAGAATTATATGTTATTATTCCATTCAACTATTTTCTTGTGTTGGAGTGCATGGGTAGTTTAACTATTAGCCGCTCCATATTTTATATGTGAGTTTTCAGATGTAAAAGTTCGTAAATATTCCTTTCAGCCATCCTGATTCTTTATCCGGTATTCTATTTGCAAAAGACATTGAAGTATACTAGTCACATTTTTATATATGCAATATTCCATATTATTTGGATATTTTTCATGGTTGTTTGTTTTGTACCTTAATTGACTGGAAGTAGTTCATGATGTGGTTTCACCTATATCTAAATTTCTAACTGCTGCTCATATTCTATTTTTTCTGTATGGTGCAAGGTGCAATAATGTTAGATTCTCTTGCATCACCAGTGAGGTTACCACACAACATATATTTTGCTGTGTTCAGTTTTCCATTTGAAGTGGCTTGATCCCTCTTTGAAAGAATTTGCATTCTCTTAGTCTCTTACTAGATCATTCGAGCACCGATTTTCTTGCATTTGTTATCATAACTGTTACTGTAAATGTTAACAGAAGCCTTTGTCTGCACGCTTTGTTTTCCCTCTTAACATGCAAAATGTAGCATCTGTCAGTGTAGTTATGTGGCCTACAGCTGAGCTTGTAGCATTATCTTCCAAGGAACACCCATTGATCTTATTTGACAAACCTGTAAAATTGGTGGCTCACGAAGACAACTATTGCATTTTCATCTGATCCTGTCAATTCTTTTGTTACTTGTGCCACAAGGCTGTTGATATGCTGCTATCTGCGAACTTGTTATGATCTGATGGCCGGGTTTATTCCTCTTCATCTGTACTGAACAGTAACACCATTCATGCTCTCACCTGTTTCAGTGATGAGGAAGTTTTTCTCCTGCAGTCAGATATGTATGTAGATATAGATCACCTCTTCTTAACTTGTTATCAGCCAAGGAGAGGTCATCCTCTGGACATTTTATGTTATGTGTGTGGAAGTGAGACTATTGCTAGAGTCCTCAACATTTGCATTTCCGATATGCTTTAAGCCTTTAACTTCTAAAAGCAATTTGTTGGGGGTGGACTTTTAAGCCTTCCTTGTTCTCTTGCTCTCATAATAAGTTGCATCCGGCCCTTCGCCCTTTATTGCTTCCTGATACCGATGTATTGTAATTTTTTGGTAGACCGTCCAAGAGACCATCAATGTAGGTACAGAAACTGCAGCTGCTCTCAAAGCACAGGCAAGGCGTTCTTTCTGATTCTCAGAAGCAACCAATCATTTCATTATGCTGTCCAATCGAGATATAGCAAATCTAATTTTGATTATTTCTTATTGATCAGACAGAGCAAATGAGCAGAGTCGTTAATGAGCTGGATTCCATCCATTTCTCCATTAAAAAGGCATCGCAAATGGTGAAAGAAATTGGTAGACAGGTATGTACGCCTCCCAGTTTTTTCATTTTATTTGTCAACTCCATTATTGTTTATTGTTACTTTCTTAAATATAGGTTGCAACTGATCGCTGCATCATGGCCTTGCTTTTTCTCATTGTCGCTGGTGTCATAGCAATAATAATTGTTAAGGTGAGTGCTTAGCTTCTACTGAGATCTGCTTAGTTGGCAGTTACTTTTGTTTATTACATATATGCAATGCGGGTATGCGGCTAGGCCAAATGCCTTGGAGATTCTTTGGTAAACTGCCCTTATCATTTTTTTTGAAAGATAAACTGCCCTTATCATTGCTTCAACTTCCATTACCGTTCTTTGGCCCAGTGGACAACAGTACTTTTGCATAGTAGTTTACGGAGCATAGACACCATAAGGCTAAGATGATGGGATGGGACAATAGTGCGTGCATGGATATTAAAACATTGATGGCTAAGAAATAACCTACAAGAATATCAAAAGGAAAAAAAAAAGAATTTTGGGACCTATTCTGCTCTTCTTTTTTGTTTATATTCAGATTCTATGGTGGCTTGTTGGTGATCATAGTGTTTCATTGCAGATTGTAAACCCACACAACAAGGATATTCGTGACATTCCTGGACTAGCTCCACCAGTTAGCAGAAGGCTGTTGTGTATTGTAGAAGACAAGTGAATCTCATATATGTGTAAACATCCACCAGTTAGCTTGAAGTTCGCAAACCACTACTTGAGTCATGTCGCGTATAATGCTGTATCGATGGGATCCATTTGCCAACCAGTGTAAAACTGTATGTTCTTAATTCACTGACAAGCAGGTTTGTTTTGCAAGAACAGTGGTCTCTGTGAACATTCACATCTGTACACAAACTATCAATCTGGTAAGAGTGACAACATCGTATGGATCATGCAAATAATACACATACACTTGAATTGCAAACAGAATATTCACTTGTATTGTTTTTGTGTTGTAACTACTGCGTAGCTAAGCTTTGATAATGCAGGGGGAGCTCGACAGTGACTTTAGAATCAGATGGTTCACATGATCTTACATATAATTTTGCATTATCTTTTCCATGTTCTTCTGCACCATTTGGTCCCTTTCCTGTCAAAAGTAATGGGAAGAGAGTTCATCGCTTACCTAGCCCCGTGACTTTTTTTATTTTACAAATCTAACTCTCTTGTGTATGTATTTACAAATTTGGTATCATCCCTTTCCCTTATTGTGCCTGGGGAGCGTGGAAGCTCCCTGCCACGACAACTCACCAGAGCGTGGGATCAGCGGGGGCCATTGTGGTAGGAGAGCTTCTACACTCTCCGAATGCGGCAGCGGGGGCCATTGCGGCAGGAGAGCTTCCACACTCTCCGGATGCGGCAACGGCGTTCACCCGCCTTCACCCGCCTGTGCGCTCGCTTGCTCTTGCTTGAGTGGCCGCCTGTGCTTGCGCGGCTCTCGTGCGCTGCCGCGGTAGGTTGGTCCCTCCTACGGCTACGCGTGTTGCCGTGGTAGCCAGCAAGCTTCTGCGCTCGCCAAACGCGGTAGGGTGCTTTCGCGCTAACCTGGTGTTGCAAGGGACACGTGTCGTTTGCGCACCTTTTGTGGTGAGGGAGGGGGCTACATGTGTAAATGTGTCCGCGAGAGAGCTAGATTTGCAAAAAAAAAATGAGGTCAAGAACTAAATAAATCACTTTTTCGTACTGTTTTCAATGCCCTTTTTGGTGTTAGTTTTTATAGAGGTTTGGGCGGCTTCCAGTTAAGTAGTCTCTTTACCCCCTGCTTATGTAAGTTGTAGGTTGGCCAACTATGTTAGAATCTACCTATCCAAGGTTTCAAATTTCATTTTCGAATCACATCTTAGGGGCAGTGAAATCTGAAATATCGGTGAGATTTCAAAATTTCGACCGAATTCCAACTAAGATTCAAAAACCAAAACTTCAAATCCAGCATTTTTAGGAACCCTAAACCGAAGTTTCGGCATAAATCACCGAAATTTCAACAAAAGTGATCGAAATTTCAGTGATTTTCCCGAGGCAAGAAAATTTGGGGGGGAAATATGAAACATCATGCAAGTAACCAATAACAACGGATATTCTTGCAAGGAAAAGGGCACCGGCGCGGGGGAGGATGGGGCGGCTTGAGGGAGGAGGGCAGGATCTGGTGGGGCAAGGAAGAATAGAGGCAGTGCTTATCTGTTCCACGAAAGCGGCCACCTGAGACAACGAGCGTATCGTAGGAGGACGGGTCAGATGCCACCGCCGAGCGAAGTCGGCGGTGACAGAGAACCGGTGACCCGGGAGCTTAGTGTAGAGGTCGTAGCCGAGAAAGTCATGGACAGCGACGTCAAGGGCGGCCAACGCATAGAAGGGCACGACGGCCTCGTGGTCCTCCATGTAGTCGAGCGCAGGGAAGGGCACGGGATCTGGCAAGGCGGGGAAGAAGAGAGGCGGCGCAGGGGAGGAGGGCACGGGCGAGGCCGCGATGCGAGGGAGGCAGCACCGCTCGGGGAAGAGAGAGGCGGCGGGGGGTTAGGGAAGAGAGAGGCGCCGTGCGAGAGAGAGAATGAGAGAGGAAAAAGAGAGAGTTAGGGTTAGGGGAGGCTGGCTCGGCCAAATAGACCGAATCTGGTCCTAAAAACATAAAATCCAATCGATTTTGTAGCAATTTTGGTCCAATAGGTTTAAATCTCAGCTTTTCAGATTCGCAATCTCTAGGCGCGTTGCGAAATACAAAATTTTGACCGAGATTTTTGAAATCTCTGCGAAACTTTGAACCATGCGCCTATCTGGCTGAAAGTTAGGATTTGCGTCGCAGTAATTGTAGGTTGCATGGGTTATTAGTATTTCATTCCGTAACATCTCTACAAACATTTTTCCAACTGCATCGAGCACTGCATGATCTGAATGACTTTTTCCCGCCTAAAGTTTGGTAAAATGGTTGGGGTAATAAAATTCTGGAAAATCACTAGCCACGTTCAGACCGCGTCTCAGCGCTAGCAAGTTTGTTCAGTTGCACAGTACCATGTGTAAAATCTAGAGAGAACAAACAAAAGAAAGAAAGGCCAGGGCATGAAGAAAGTGCCAACCTTTGAAAGAGAACAGTCGGCATGCTCTAGTCTCCAAAGGAGTAGCACAAATGGCGATGGACAGCTCAGGCATCAATTGTCCTCTTTGGAACCCACCACGAAATCTCCATTGTATAATACTCCCTCCTCCCAGTTTATAAGGCGTAGTTTGATTTTACACAAAGATTAAGATTGCATTAAAATTGAGAAACGTACGAGAGAAAATGACGTAAGATATACTTTGTGTGAATGGTAATGAATAAATATATGTGATTAAGAGAGAATAAATCTACGTACACGTCTTATAATTTGGGACGGAGGGAGTACTATTCTTTAACTAGGACCACCCTCGGCCCCATTGCCCATCTGATGATCAATGCAAGTACTGACAAAGTCTCACCAAGTCGGCACATTTGTTGCATCCTCCACCGTCTGAAACACGGACCATATCTTCTTCTTCTTCTTTTCCTTTGACCACTCTCTACTCCTATTAGCACCCTTTCACCAGATAAATTTGCCCATTAACTAAAGGTCTCGTGCACCTTAGAAAAAGATTGTGCCTTTTTTTCTTCTTCTTTTACTACTAACCCTTGCTGCTGCATTCCTACCTGTTTCTGGGAAGAGAGCACTGGTCAACTGAGCACTGAATTTTCATTTGTTTGGGTGGAGATGAGATTACAAAGTTTTAGATGGTCATGGGTCGATAGTGACCTGTCTGAAGACTTACTTCCAGGAGGACCTGAAGGTGACTCGTCTGAATCTCCAAGAGACCTCGACCAATAAGCTAGCTAGCCACTTCAAGTGACTGGGTTGACCTTTCAAACTGATGAACTCAAGGGAATGATTTGATGAAACACCAAGGTTTTGTTAGTTTTAGCTCGGATCAGCACACGTATAAGACAGTAAAAGAAAATCAAGCACAAGAGCTCACGAACATAAGTATTTTGATGGTACGACACAACTAGCACTTTTTCTCGTTTTCTTGCTCTCTTTCTCCCTTGTTTATATAAAATGAAAACTCAGGATAACCTAGAAATTTATGTATCCCCAAACATTTCAACGTGGGTATGTCAGCTGCAAAGAAGTTTGTGTGCCGGAGGGGAGGTAGACGACGGCGAAAGCGGGAGCGTCGGCAAGAGTTGATTTCTCTCGTTAGACATGGTTGGCACACATCTACTCTCATCGCGTAATCTTTCCCGTCCTTCCACACCTCGCGTCCTCACCTCAACACCTTCCTTGGCCATGAATCCATCACTGCTGCTACTACCATGTAATCCCGTCAGAAAGAAAGAAAAAAAGTTTGAAGGCTAGAGAATTAATTCCTCGTCATCGATCTCCTCTTTTACTGAGAGTGTTTGCAGTTTGCACCATGCGTCATTGATCTCCTAGCTACTAGTACTTGCGTATTTTTTCTCACATGGATCGACATGTTTCTGACGGGAGAAGCTAGCGTACGTCTCTGATCGATTGCCTAGCACAAGACCAGCATTTCAGCTTCCACCAATACTTACGTTGTAAACAGTTCGTTGTGTACACGAATTCTTAGTCAAAATCACTTCTTCAATGGGTCCTTTCTGACCAAATCGACAACCTGGTTTGACTGCTCTTCACCAGGAGGGAAGCAGATGAATCAAAACTTTGGGATTTGACCGAACCACAATGTTGTCATGTTGCTCTCACTCCGCATGACTAATTGGAGCACAAGTTTTTGTCTTCTAGATTAGTATGGCATGGATGCACGTACTTTTCTCCAAGAAAGATACAAGAATCGACATGGCAAGCGGTACCCCACTGAAGCAAGGTTTCAGAAGTTCAGAGCTTGATACCCCACAAGTGATTTTATCCATGGAGCATTTCCATCGTTGAATAGTCTCTTCTTATTTTGTTAGAAGCAAATACATGGCTCGAATGGCAAAATGAATGGCCAATAATACAACTCTGTCACCATCGTCCTGCCTGGTGTACAGTGCCAGCACCAGTAGCTGAGTAGGACCCGTTTGGTATCTAATAGCTTGGCATTGCCGCACCAACGCGGCAGGGAGGAGAGACCACCCGGGAGGCCGGGACACGGCCCACACGGGGGCATCGTCTCTCTCTCTCTCTCTCTCTCTCTCTCTCCTGGATTCCATGCGAGTCTTCTCTCCACTTGCTCGTAGTTGCACGATTGATACATGCCACTGCAGTCTCCGTCTTACGTACTTACCTTACGGAACTAAATATCCGTAATTGCACTGAGCTCGAGTCCAACTCGCACCAATATTTTCTCCTAGGATAGATAAAAAATATCAAAGGAGGTGTTTTCATATTTTTTTTCTTTTTTAAAATTGCATAAATATTAAAATATGAATGAATGAAAACTCAAGACAGTAGAACATGAATATTGAGTTTTCTTTAATGGAAAACTGGAGCATCAGTTTGATGTCCTCTTGATCTAAAAAAATATGAATGAATGATATATGCCAATTTTTTACCTCTTCGCTTGTTTTAAGATTCGTACAACTTGTATTACGAGAAAAAACATAGAAACACCGCTCAAATATCAATCATTCAATCTTGTTATATATTATAGCATTCTCGTTAAGACCTAGCTCTTTAGTAAAGTAGTCAATCAACCGTTGACTAGACTTGGCGTACTCTAGTTTCACCATCTTAGCATTTAGCTTCTCCCTGATAATAAAAGAACCAATCGATTTCAACATATTTGGTATGGCCATACTGTATCGGATTATTAGCAATATTGATAGTATATTTATTATCACAATGCAACATCAAAGGGCCACTCCTCAACACCCAAAGTTCAGACAATATACCTTTTATCCGAACAATTTTCTGTTCATTCGACTTATGCAGTTCTATCTTATCAAAATATCCCAGTTACAAACAGACAACTGTGGCGGATTAAAGTACCTTTAAAAATTAAAATCTTTTTATGGTACTTACATCGTGGAGTGGTTTTGACAAAAGATAATCTGAGTAAACGCCGTCGGATCGGGAATAAAAATCGCTTTTGTCATAACGAAGAAACTATTCAACATCTCTTTTTGAGTGTCCGTTTGCTTGCTTTGCTTGGCGCATTGTACAAGTGGCTTTTACTTTGTCTCCTCCTAATAGCACGACTCATATGTTTGGGACATGGCTAGTAGGATTGGAAAAGGAGGCACAGGATCAATGTTTAATTGGTCGCCACCTATGTTGGTCACTTTGGTTATGTCGAAATGATGTGGTCTTTAATGAAAAACAAATTTCTAATCCGTTGCAGTTATTTTTATGTGCATCAATTGGTTGAGATCATGGTCACTATTGCGTCGGGAGGCTCAGATATGGTGTCAATAGCTTGTGATTGCCTACTTGCCGTGGCTAGAGACGCTCTTCATTGGACATGGTCGGCGTATTTCAAAGAAGACTCACCAGCTTGAGACTCGCAAAGATTTCTTACTTGTTGCAAGTTTTCTTATTTCTTATTTTACTAAGTTTTTAATTGGCAGCTTTCTAGCTGAAAACATGAACTATGTAATAATTTTCTGGCTGTGTGCATCTCAGTATGCAGAGGCTGGAAGTCATATTCTTCCATTATCTAAAAAAAAGCTCAACGCCATTGTTGTATACTCTGTCTCTGCAATAGATCGAGTTGCAACTTCTTATTTCTTACTACTCCATGACATAAGGTTACCACCAAAAAAGATGCAGTATCTAGATATAGACCTACTATTATCTGCACTACTCGCCTAATCAGCATCATAGTATCATTCCGCATTCAAATGCTGATTCTTCCTAAACCAAAGGCCTTTCCCGGGAATACTCTTCAAATACCATAGGACCCGATACACAGCTTCCATGTGCCCCATTCTGGGACCATGCATATATCGACCTACCACACTAACTGCATGTGAAATATCAGGTCGCACAACAACTCGTTGACCCAAGGCGATGATGGTGGTGGAGGATGACAAAGACAATGGTGGTGGATGGCGGCGATGACGGTGTCATCAGGTAGCTAGAGTTAGTGATGAGATCGAGTAAACTCTGATACCATGTAATAATTTAGAAAAAAATTATGTATTTCTATAAAAAACTTATACTCTTTATTTATAGAACCTATTATAACCGAAGTCTATTCTGACTAGATTCTACATGCCACGACTTCTTATTTTAAGGTGATTTACATCATTACATGACGGTGCGTGCATACTTCCGTGTGCTTTGTTGCCTTTGTCAGAGCTACTCTCTCCGTTTCACGCTGGTTGTAGTTCTAACATTCAAAAATTTTATTAAAATGGTTGTAGTTCTCACATTCCAATGAAATTTTAGAGGCAACATGACCTTTGTAACCTTCATCAATGCAACCATCTGTTTAGCTACTTCCGCCGGTTTTATATTTCATCAATGGCGTATTGATTGCTGACACTTGAGCTCTGCATGCACACATAATGATTGAGTATCCTTGCTTTGAGAATTGGGATAACACCATTTTCAAACTATTTAATATGGCCACATTAGAAAATTAGCACTATATTAATCACTCCTTGGTATGTGAGATTATGTCTAAAACGATAGAAATATGAAACCGGAGAGAGTAATCTGTTTAGCTCCCCTTTATTAACGAATGAATTAAATAAGGATAGAAAAATCATTTTGCACGTCCCTTATTTTAGTGAATTTAGCTCAAACTATAAACGTTGTGAAACCGAGGGAGTAGTTTGCTTCTGTTCAATATTGCTTCCTCGCCGCCGCTTCCCTTTCCCTTCCCTTGCTCTGCTTCCTTTTGATTCAATTTATGGTGTTCTTTGCCTTTCCATCGGTGTAAACACGTATCTATGAAGTCGTCTTTAGCCTTCTCTGTTCCATTTTGGCTCCCCTTCCTCTGCTGCTAGGCTATTCTTCCGAACCTGTTCTTGGATTGTATCGTCTCCAGGAGCATCTCCTGAAACCTTGTGAATTTGTGATCAGATGGGGTGTTTCACCTTCAAGAGCGGTAAGAACAAGGCCAAGAACCAGCAGCCGACTGGCGCCAAGACGCCGCCCAAGTTGCCGGCGCTCAAATCCGGCGGGCAGAAGAGCAGCAAGGCGTCGTCGGTGTCGACGTCCGCGTCGACGCCGACGAGGAGCATACAGGAGCTGTCGGAGGAGAGAGGCGCGCAGCGGCTGCGGGTGTTCGACCTGGAGGAGCTCAGCAGCGCCACCAACGGATTCAGCCGCGCCCTCAAGGTCGGCGAGGGCGGCTTCGGCTCCGTCTACCGCGCTTTCTTCCGCTCCGCGGCCGCCGGCAGCGCCGGCCGGGTTGTCCTCGCCGTCAAGCGCCTCAACCAGCGCAGCCTGCAGGTCAGTTTGCGTTTTATCACTTCTGCTCTGTCTTGTTGTTTGTTCATCACAAGTGCTCCTATATTAAGCCTAAAAATCTGACATGTACATTTGATTTCGATTTGTTCATGAGAAAGCTTGAGTTGTTAGCATTTGTGCAGTATGTTTATCATTTCGTATGAACATTCATTTACCCATAGATTTGCAGTTGTTCATGTTAAAGGGAAGGAATCTGCAGTTTTTGCCTTTCTGGTGCAGAATAATATAGGGCACATGGCCGCATCCTTTCTGAATTTTCACAAGACTTTTCACTTTCTCAAGACTAGAGATTGGCCGAAATTTCTCATAACCCATATTTAACAGGCATAAGGATGACATCCATATTTCCTTGGATTTGACATATCTGGTGTATGAGCATTACTAATTTTAAAACATTTTTGTGTGCCAAAAACTGTCAAGAACTACCAGCATCTAAAACTCTAGGGCGTCCTGTTTTGGACCGAGACCTAAAATAAAACTTGGAGCATTTTATTTTATATTGAAATCACTAGAAAAATAACCTGAGCTCCATGACAATCTTAACATGTAAATAAACACATCCACCGGGACAAGGACATCCACTAATGTCAACTTCAATCAGAATCGCCCAACGAACCACGTGATCATTGATCCAGGCAGCATCACAAGTCAACCTATTAAATTCTTGAATTCAGAATCACGTTGTAAACATCGTGCCAAGTTTGTTCAGGACAAAAGCAGATGCCAGTACTGCAGTACATCAAACAACTTCATGCAATTTTCAATTGTTTAATACTAGCAATGAAGCACACACAAAAAGAAAAGATCGACAAATATCAATAGCTTAAAAATGCGATAATATTTTCTTCCTGATTTCAGGGGCACAAGCAGTGGCTTGCTGAAGTCCAGTTCCTAGGTGTTCTTGAGCACCCGAATCTAGTAAAGCTTATTGGCTACTGTGCAGTGGATTCAGAAGCAGGCAAGCAAAGGCTGCTGGTCTACGAGTTCATGCCCAACAAGAGCCTGGATGATCATCTGTTCAACCGAGCCCATCCTCCCCTACCATGGAGAAGGAGACTGCAGATTATGATTGGCGCGGCGCTGGGTCTACATTATCTCCATGAAGGACTGCAAGAAGTTCAGGTTCACTCGAAAACATTGCTCTTTCTGAATCCACAATATAGCATCTCGGACTGAACCTATAGTTGTCTGAAACTCTGAACTGAACCATCTATAAATTCAGCACCTGTGTTAACACTCAATCTTTTCTGCTGCATTTATCTACTCAAATGTTTAAGAATCGCAAGACTAATTGCCAAGATCTGATCCATGGCCTTCTAGTTTGGCAGGTGATATACAGGGACTTCAAAGCATCTAACATTCTTCTCGACGCCGATTTCAAGCCAAAGCTGTCAGACTTCGGCCTGGCGAGGGAGGGGCCGACCGAAGGAAAAACACACGTATCCACTGCGGTACGTACCTGCTGAATGTGATCTACTACCATGCAGAGCAGCTTATATATGTGCCATGTTTGTTGCATCTGACGAGCTAGCTACATCTGAATGGCGGATGATGATCAGGTGGTGGGCACGCATGGGTACGCGGCGCCGGACTACATCGAGACGGGTCACCTGACGATCAAGAGCGACGTGTGGAGCTTCGGCGTGGTGCTGTACGAGATCCTGACGGGGAGGCGGTCGCTGGAGCGGAGCCGGCCAGCGGAGGAGCAGAAGCTTCTGGGGTGGGTGCGGCGGCACCCGCCGGAGAGCCAGAGCTTCAGGTCCATCATGGACCCGCGGTTGGGCGGGCGGTACCCGGTGGCGGCCGCGCGCGAGGTGGCGAGGCTGGCGGACCGCTGCCTCGGCAAGAACCCCAAGGAGCGGCCGGCGATGAGGGAGGTCGTGGAGGAGCTCGAGCGGGTGGTCCAGATGGAGCCCCAGCCTCCGCCGCCGGCCGACAAGAGAGCCGACTGCAGGCTGCCGCCGGCAAGACGTGACGATGGCTGAAGAATGTACAGCTGCTGTTTCTAAATGAGCAAATTCTTTATTTGCTAGTAGCAAATTGCTACCGAAAGTTGATCAAATCCCTAAAAAACCATCTCGAAACAGCGCAGACCCCTGATTTGGATGATATACTATTGCACAATTAAAGGTAATGCAGCGCCATAGACTTCATACTATCCACCCTCAGATTGTGTTCGTTCAGCTGCAGCAAACGCTAATGAATAATGATGTTTGTGGGTGTTGAGACGACTGAACTTGGATTGCTAAGCTTGCGCAAGTTGAGTCTTCTGGAGATTGATTTGCCACCCCAAGTTCAAACCTCCAACTTGGAATCTACCGTGGCTAGGTCGGTGATAAATGTTGCATGGTTTCTAACGGGGGTGTTAGTGTGAGGGCACACGTATTTCCCATCTTTAATTTACCACGTATAAAAGCCAATAGCTTTTAAACTGTTTAAGCTCGAAAATTAGCTCTAAGTTGGAAACCAAAAAGGCTAAGCTAAACAAACAAGTCTTTAGTGTA
This sequence comes from Rhipidocladum racemiflorum, assembly GCA_036346355.1. Classification (NCBI taxonomy): domain Eukaryota; kingdom Viridiplantae; phylum Streptophyta; class Magnoliopsida; order Poales; family Poaceae; genus Rhipidocladum; species Rhipidocladum racemiflorum. The sequence goes on along the minus strand of CM070579.1, from coordinate 87,563,596 downwards.
AAACTCCGAGCCAATTTTGATTGATGTTGTCGGAAATTTGATTAGAATTTGAACATATTTAACATATTAATAATGCTGAGTATCCAATTGAATCGCACTTCCATATTTTGGGCGTTAAAATCTGGATCCGAGTCTTTCAAATTTCTTGCACGAAAACCGTGCCTTTATGTTTTCCCTCTCAATACAAGTTACATAAATCTTAAAATAAGCGAAAGAATAAGTAATCACCATCTACTATTCACTCATCACTCATGGTTTAATTTTCATGCAACTTTTTTTTTCTAAAAAAAAAACGCATCGGAGCAACTGCTCTCTCCCTCTTTTTTTCCTTCTTCAGGACGAACCAGCAGGAACGAACGGAGACCGGCTCCAGCTTCCAAACAGAACACGCAATCGGCCCAATTACATTTATTCATGAGGCCCAACCCTCCGCCGTGGTCGCACCCTCGTGGGCCGTCTCCCAACCCTGCAAACCTCTCGTCGGCCGCCGCCGCCCCCCCCTCTCTTCTTCTTCCTTCCCTGGAACTGGAAGCGAATCTGCCGTGCCGGCGGAAGTGCCTCGCCCTCGCCCTCGCCCTCGCCGCCTTCCGTCGCCTGTCCTCTAGTGAGTGATGCAGGCAAAGAAGCTGACACTAGCGCAGGCGGTGGCGGCTGCAGGAGTCTTCTCCGCCATCTCCTTCTGGTATCATACATAGCCTGATATGAGCTTCTAGTATCCCCCCAGTCAAATCTATGCATGTTTCTAGGCTTCTAGCATTTAGATTCTTGTGCTGCAGGTATGGCTTCATGTTTGGGAGGGAGTCTGCGCGGCGTGAGCTCGGTGGCATCATCGATGACCTCCGCTGCAGCAGCAGCAACCCCACGGCCACCTCTACTGCTCCCCCCGACTCCCACGCTCATTCCAAACCCTAGCTTGGTATGCTAATTTTTCTTTCTTTCTTAGTGAGGGGCGTATTGTTTGTTTTCTTATGCTAAATGTGGTCAATTTCTCTGGGGGGATTTGGTAGACAGACCGGGCGCAATTGACTACTAGTTATTCGTGTAATGCGCATACAGCTATGCCAGCATCTATTTTAACTGAAAGTAAAAATGACAAGGTAAAGATGCTTCGTAGTGAATGCTTTTTATGAATAATGGCTTAATGAGTGATGAGTCAAACCAATTTTGGATGCTTTGGATGCAAACACATTGTTTTGTGGTACTATATCAAAAGAAGGGGAAAATTATAAAAACTTGACATGTCTATTGAGATGTGGAAGAAAAACCAATTTTTGGTTGGCACCTTGCCCCCTTCTGAAGCTATGGCTTGCAGGATTCCTTGGAACAGTGCCCAGTTCAGTAAACAGTAAGCTATGGTTGGTGATCGGTTGGAAGCTGGTATTTGCGGTCAAGCAAAATCTGCTTCCATACTGATTTTAACGACTTGTTTGCAGCATTTGCAAGGGGAGAAAGAAGGCTGCAAGCAGTAAAGATAGCTTTGTGTTTTATATTGATGCAAAGAGCTGAATTTGTTTGTCATTGTTAAAGGGAAATTAAGTTTTGGCGGAAGGTGTTGTTTAGGATAACTGGATAAGCATGGGAATACATCTCTTTACAAATTGGAAGGAGAGTTACAATAAGGTGGGTGTTTGATATAGACGTTCTTCATTCACTAGGAACTCAAAGCCTTGACTTCTAACGACAGTTGTATGGTAGCCGAAGAGCGAAGGTGGCTAAGGTGGCTGGTGGTGATGAGGATTAGGACATTTGGTGTTAGCGTAATTGTATTTCTATGGAGTGTTTGAGTTCTAAAAGCTACTATGGACATTCGATGTTCATTATGTTAGGTTATTCCAGCTTGTTCATTTTGTGATGTTGATTTTCTCGTACAAGTCGTACAAATTAGTCAACACAAGTTTACCGAAAGGCTTATTTGGTGATTTTGTGGTGTCTACAGATCCTGCTCTGCAATGTCAAGAACAAGAATGGATGTCCACCATCAATGACGAGGTTAGCTATTAGAAGAGTTTACCGAGGAGAACATTGTCAGATAAAGATCTAGGCAATTGGATTTCTGCTTACTAGGTTTCTATTTTGCTACGGATGCTCTTCAGATTTATGCAAATGAATTAAAAAGAATTTGGTATGTGGCGTCAATACCTTCCCTTTACTGGGATAACAATGTTGTCCATTCGCACTTCAGGTATACCAGAATTACTAATGCATTGTACTGCTGATAATGATTGGATTATCATGCCATGAATTTGTTGAACTCCTAGCTCTGATCATAAGGGCCATCTCTTTTGCTGAAAAACTAGATGTCATTTTGCATTTTTTTCATTTCGTTGAAGCTTCATTTGTTTGTCACTGCCTCTGCCTGCACAAGCAAGTATGATTTTAGCATGAACTACAAACAAAACATCTGTAGGCTGAGAGATATCTTGCAAATATCTCTTGTCCTTTTCTGTTTCCTATGAGCGGAGACCCTCTATAATGCAGATGTCTTGTTCAGCACAATAATTCATTCTTGCAAATCAGTTTTCTGTGTAGCTGGCGGAGCTTGGAAGTTTCGTTTCAATGCTTATTCCTTGTGTACTTTTTGGCACCTTTATTGCTGAGCTGTTTTGTGCACCTGTTCGTAAGCATGGGTGAGTTGGACATGTTGTACAATGTGATGTGAGGGCCAAATACATGAGAGATCGAGCAGATGCTGGTACGACCTGCGTCGTCGGGTACAGATCGACCAGCGGTGTTGGCGGCTGGCCCAAGGAGGAGAGGAGGTAAGAGGAAATAGATGCTTCATGTCATGCCCATCTTAACCGTGTCCCTTCCCCTCTCCCTTTCTCTCCGTGAAGGGATTCCTATTTCCTTCAGCGCTCTAACGGATTTCCTTCAGCATTCCTTTCCCTGTACAATTCTCTTTAAAGGAAATCTGTTAGAGATGGGAGGAAATAAAGGGAATGGGAATGAGAAAAGGAAATAAGGAAGGGAATGAAATGAAGGGAATATGGTTGGAGATGGTCTAAAAGACCTTTTATGTGAGCCACCTTCTGACAAAACCTCTTGCCCCTTGGCCCCTCAAATGTTGTAAATAACAGGTTAACGAACGGTCAACTCATTTTTTATCGTTTATACGATAAGCAGTCTTGTAAACGGTTTTAATGTTTAAAATTCAGATAAATATATACATGTTTGCAGTGAGAAAACGATTATCTATTTATCTTCTTTCCTGAATATAGAATGGAACTACCAAGCTCTCAGCAATTGTCCATGGCGGTGCCAGAAAAGAGATTTGATAATGTTGTACACTTATATTTGCTAAATACTTCATATGAGATGCTCATGTTGTGCCATTAGTCATCTTCTTACCCACAATGTGAATGTAATCAGGCTTAGTATCAACGATAAAACGGGCCTAGTAATCGTTAACGGCCATTAATTCGTATAAATGGTCCGATATAAATGGTCTGATATAACAGACCAACCCTGAAATCTAAATAAACATAACAGGCAGGCCATCTTTAACGTTTTAACGGTCATTTACAGGGCATTAACAACCTTTATTTAGAACACTTGAAATTCCTGCTTCCAATGGCCTTAAGGATAGAAAATGTGCTACAAACAGGGAGCGAATTATCTATATAGTTTATTTATTCACACTTTGGTCTCTTGATTCATATGAACATTCAAGAAATAGGACCATTTTGCAGCAATTCCTACCACAGAAACTTAGTTTGCCTTGTGCATCATGGATAATTCAACGGTTTAATTAGATGCACCTTTGAACAACACCAAAACAGCTGGGCATATCTGAAATCGACCATTCTGACTGAACGGTTTGGTTCTTATCGTCACCGTTCACTCTGGGATTGGAGAGGACCAAGACAGGGTAATAATTGGATAGATTGCTACGAAATAGACACGATCTCGTGTTCCTTTCTTAATTCTACCCTTTTGTTGTTGGCATGCCCTCTCATGATCCTGAATGTGCATGATTGTGTCTTTCTATGTTTGTTGTCAATATGTTTTTTTTTATGTTCGATTTGTATACCGTATTACCATATGGTTTGGAAAATCTTGCACAAGTATCTCCTCATACTGCTATGAGCTGGAATTTTGTTGTCAGCTGCTCCAACAAAGAGAGATGTATGTTGAACAGTTGAGGTTTGATAAACTACAAAAACAGATTCTAATTGGAATTTTTCTGTAGAGAAGGGGCCATATCCTATATAAAGCTTCTACCTCGACTTCCACATAGTACAAGCAGAACCTTGTAATGGGATTGCCACCAAATGAAAAAGAACTCTCATAAGTCCCTCTCTCGAGGTGATAAGCAAGCAAAGCCAACCAAAGATCAACTACTACTTCTACTTCATAAAGAAAAGGTTAGAATAAAGAGCACATTGCTATCAAGTAGAGGAATCTCTTGCCTTTCTATCTAGTTTCTCTCCATATTGATGTGCACTCTCCTGTCCTTTGCAAGCACTTGTCACAGCCTTGATAGGCTCTCTTGTCGTTATCATGGCGGCGAGCTAGTAGAGGTCAGGGAGGGTCCATGACTTGCCCTTTTCTTGCAGTCACACTCCAGTTCTTGGAATATTTTCGGTGGCATGGCACTACGCATTATTCGATCGCGTGCTAATAAATTGTTAATCCCCATGGATTTTTAATCTAGCTCCCAAATCATGACGGATTCTCGGACCGTGTATCGACTTCAGGGCCTTACAATTATGGCTTCTTCCTCTATGCTATATTTTGTGTGTGTTGAGCTTTTCATTGTCTTCACTCGACCATCACCTACTAACTATAATCTCTTAAGTACCTCCTTAGCTGGCTTTTAATCCGTATACATCAGCTTTGATCTATATAGAAGAGTGAAAAAAGAAGAGAGAGAAGAGAGCTGGCTCTTATTTAGTAGCTAGCTTTGCACAGAAGCATAGTTAGATCATTTATATACAAGAAAAAAGAAGAGAAAGTTTTTGCATAATATCTAGAGATAACTTTTAGAGATGGTTATTGTACAAGTTAGCTTTTAATTAGAGATAACTTTTAGAGATGGTTATTGCATAATATCTTGGTGCATGTTTACCAGTCAAAAGTGCAAGCAACATGCTCATGCATGTGTGCTAATTCTGTTTAATTAGTATGTTTTGTGGCACAATGATGGCCGCCAAATCAATGAAAAACTTCATCCTGGGAAATTTTCTCTCTCTCTTTGGGGTAAAATTAAACTCGAGGGAAAAAAGACATGCTAGTCCAGTGATCAGAAGGCAGGCGATGATGTCAAAGGAAAGAAAAAAAAAAGTGCAACTTGAGAAGATTCACACGACTTCTGCGAGGCCCTTGATTGCACACAGTTAATAAAACACTGTGGAGACTGAAGAGTTCTGCCCCTTTCGTAGAACATGTCATGATCATGAAATGGCTGGATGGCTGGATGGATGTAAACTTTGATGTGCTTTTGTTTGCTGCAAAATGAAGGAACATGATGCGTATATGCGCAGCTTTTTATACCGTAGCCACTTGGCAATAATTTCGAACGGGTGAAAAGGGAAACTAATGTTTTAGCCTCCTGATCACAGAAATATATATCTTGGCATGCAGCCTCCAAGGTGAGTCATGTGAAAGTGAAGATAGGCAGAACATCTGAAGTGAAGTCCGAAAGAACCAGACCGAAATCTTCCAACATAATAAGCTCTGCAAAAAGTGCCTAGTAGCACAGTAGATTTAGCTAGGATGAAGTTAAACTACTTCTGCTTGTCTGACGCCGAGATTAAGCTGTGATCGAGCATAGCATCAATTGAAGTTACATAATAAACACATACACGCAGGTCTCCTGGAAACATATATACGCAGGAAATTAATAGCCTCTTTCTTTATTTTGTACCGCATGTCGATCGATCGATCGATCACAATCCAGAAAGATGATGGCTTTATATATAAATGTAAGATTTTTTTAAAAAAATAATTTTTTTTTAAAAAAAATTGCGGTTTTAATACTCGAAAAATTAAAATTGCAAAATTAATATGTAATCGCCAGACCGTATGGCGAATACCCTATTTTCGCCATATGGTATGGCGAAAATACCCTAATTACCCGATTAAAGCTGATTAACCGTCGGCTGTTTGGTTAAGGCTATTTTCGCCTCACCATATGGCGAAAATACCCTATTTTCGTCAAACCGTATAGCGAAAATAGGGTCTTCGCCATACCGTACGGCGAAAATAGCCTTGATTCCCGTGTAGCAGATTAACTGCGGATTTAGTGTATCATCGCCACACGGTTCGGTGAATACGGTCTGGCGATTACATATTAATTTTGCAATTTTGATTTTTCAAGTATTAAAACCGCAATTCTTTTTAAAAAAATATTATTTAAAAAAATTCATAAATGTAATAAAGCTCCTTTTATTTTCATCTCTTCCCTCTAGCTAGTACTACTCGAACGATGGAATAACTCGTATCAATTCAGTTGTTGCATGATCATGCAAATGGCCTGGATGGAATCAGAAGGACCTGCATGCATGTACAGACAGCACCACACGGGGTGGCGAAAATACGCAGGCACCGTCTACATTTCACCCGGCCACTGATTCCTGCGACGTACGACACGCATGCACAGCACAACCAGCCAATGGTGATGCGCGCGCGCAGCTGCACGAGTAAGTAACCCAGGTAACGGAGCGTTGCCTAGTTAGCTAGCTGGCGGCCACGGGGGTGCGCGCGGCGAGGTTAGCGATGGTCGGCCGGCGGTGCATCATCGGCGGCCTCGACGACGCCGCCTCACGCCGCGCGGTGCCGGCCAGGTCGTCGGCCGCCGGGGAGGGCGGCTTGCAGTGCAGGAGGAGGCGGTGCCGGCGCGCCGCCGCGTCGAGCGCCTCGTCCATGTCAATCTGCTCCTGCCTGCAGTCCTCGCTGCAGAACGCGGCGTCCCCTCTGCACGCGCATCCAAAACAACGGACATCACTACCAAGACACCAATTAAGGCATACTAAAAACCAACCGTTCGGATCAAATAGCCTCCTTCTTTTGAGCTAGCTAGGATTAAAGATTATAGCAGCTCTTGTGCAGATGCATGGGCTGGGACGATCATGCATGGAAGCAAGCTGGGAGCCGCTAGGTAGGAGGCATATGTTTGGATTATGGGTTTTGATAAGTTTTATCGGGATGTTTTCTTTAGCAACCATCATCTAAATTCTGGGTTATTGGATTTGCTTTCAGAACGATGCACCCCTCTGAATTCGAGGTGGGTTAATCCTACGGATATGTATTTTGATCGTACGGTCCAAAGTTTGGATGATTTTTAGGATAAAAACATCCGGATAATGCCTATACACTCCCTTAGATCATTGCATGGATAGCAAAGTAGCACTAGCTAGATTTAACCTGCACGAACCTGTACATGAAGATGTCGCGGTTGCATGAGATGTTCTTCTTGCAGAGGAAGCAGGACTCGAGGTAGTGGAGACGACGGGCCATGGTGCCGCTGCCGCCACTGGCCGGCTTCACCCGGAAGAACCTCGACGCCACCTTCACGTACCGCTCCTCTTCCATCGACGCGGCGGCGGTGGAGGTGGCCTCTTGCATGTGCTCTCTCGATCGTACAGTAAAATATAGATCTCAAGCCGGCCAGCAAGCCATCTGCTGCATGGTTTTACTGCCCTTGTGAGGATCGGATTCGGAGTACGTTGCTACTCTGCAGGCCACTTCATGATCGACCTGGCTAGCTAGCTAGCTACTGCTTTGTGTTTTCTTCTTGCGAGAAGAGGAGAGTACGTGATGCTTCTGCTCCTCTTCTTGCTGGTTAATTTGGTAGATGATCATGAGAGCTAGCTACCCAAGGTTATATATGAGGCCGACTGCTTTGGTTGTATATGCACATCTGTGCTGCCATGCTGATTCGTGTAGCAAGGCCGGAGGTTTGTGAGAAAACCATGGGTGGTAGGGGAGGACAGCACGGGCCGTGTGACGTCGGAATCTGTTGGCTGGGTGTGGGTCTGTGGCAAGGGGGGATTCATCTAACCGCAGCTGCAAGTTGATGGCTGAACCAAATCCTTGTTGTATTCTTGTTGGAAGGAGCCAGACATCAGATCAACGATTAATAAACATTTTTTGGGTCATGTCTGCACAGTTGCCCATCCCTACAGGCTGCAGTATAATACTAGATAGATTCGCGCGTTGCCGCGCCGCGCAAAATTTGATCTAATTTTTTTTCTAGAAAATAAACAGCGTAAGGATCTAAACGCAATTTAATTTTTTCAGAGGAACTTTTGGCGAAGAGGACGACCTTCTTTTGTCGAGTTTAATAATACATATTCCGAAAATTATTAGAAATCGAGTTGGAGAAAAAAGTATAGAGATTAGAGATCGATTTGAAAAAAAAAGTCTAGCAATAGAGCTATACATATATTTGTGTTGACGAAAATATTTTTCCCGGGAAAAACGGAGAAAGCATTTTTGCTGACGAAAACATTTTTTCCGGGAAATCGAGTTGGAAAAAAAGTCTAAAGATAAAGTTGTACACAAATTTCTGCTGACGAAAACATTTTTTCCGGGAAAAACGAAGAAAGGACCTGGACGTAAGAAATGAGAACCTGTTTGTTATCTTTTTGGACCTGTTCGCTATCCTGAAAAATTAGAAAATGGCTCGTTCAAGATTTGTATTTAGCGAGAGCTTTTTCCGTAAAGTAACTAACGAGGGACCTAACCGCAATTCAGAAAAGTTTTTCTTGCCCTCACAAAAAAATCGCGGAGGACCTATTTGCAATTTACAGGGACCCATCTATAATTTAGAAAAAATGGAAGGGCTTTTTGAAATTTAGCGGGGGTGACGTGGATGCCCCGGTTGGGCTCCAACTCCTTCCCTTGTAAGGATGTTAATATACTAAGGAATTGCTAGGTATCATAAGCATGATTTATCTTTCAATATTGTTGGAATTTCTGATCCTCGATCTGCATCATCACGATTCGTGTGCCTTCCCTCCTCGTCTCACCTCCGGTGGGGCTCCACGGGCTGCTTCGCCAGATAGTGTGTGTTATTATATTCCATAGTAATCAACAATATCGTGAATCATGAATGATAGAGATATGTAAAAGAAAAGGTAGTTAAAATTACCTTGAAATTGAAGCTTGATATGTAATTAAGTGTAAAATTTAAAAGTTAGAATGACATACATTTAGAAACTTAAAGGCCATGTAGAGATCTATCCATATTTGTGATGAATATTTGACTTTATTTGAATTAGGTGTGCTCATGTTTGAGTTTGGATTTGAACTAGATTTTGAAAATGAAGCAATTTAAGGTACTGTCGGTCAATTGACACAACCAACCCTGAGGGATAGTAGTGCCGATAGGCGATAGTTGTCTCTCTTGTGTCGGTGCAATTGGCACTACCGTCCAAAGGAATCAGTACTGCCGATCTAATGGCACTACTGGCCTCCAAAAGGGCAGTAGTTATTCTTCAGAGGGTTCTTCGCTGAGTTTATCGGGACCGAACCCTAGTTGGCGATAGTGCCAATTTCATCTGCGAAGTGACTTTTGAATTTTAATTTTGGATCATTATTGCATATATTTATTGGACATTGCTATGTGATGTGTTTCCTTGTTTTTGATAGGTGCAAGACGTCGGTGCTAAGTCATGGTGAGGCGAATGAAGACTGAGACTAGGTGAGGTAGGCCGGAGGTCTAAATGGTCGGAGATCGTTGGAAGATGACCTGAGACAGAGTTGCTGCGAGTCATGGAGACAAGGCAATATCTGGATGCTAGCTTAGAGCTGCTTGGACCAAGGAGAGCTGTTAGATCACGGTTTAGAGCATATAGCGATTAAGTTAGTTAGCTTTTGAGATGTGTGCAAAGTCTGTTATGTTAGTGGGTTTCGGGTTAGCCCATGTTGAGTGGTTGAGTCAATCATAGCCCTTAGATGGGTTAATTAGGACTGAAGCAACTCATCCAAGGTTGTATGATAATTTATGAAGGCTATATAAATAGAGGGGTAGGGGTAGCTCTCTCCTCTTGAAGATTTTGGTGCTCCTTTGAGCTTTGCCCGCTTTGTTCTGAGGCTTTGTAAACCTTCATTCCATGAAATAAAATATTATTTCCTTACAATTCTGAATTTATTTTTTGTATTTACATTATATCTTAAATTCAGCATTTAAATTTTGCAATTTAAATTCCTGCAATTTACATTCTTGCTTGCTTGTGCTTCTTATGTCAATGATGTGTGATTGATGGATGAATCTATTCCAGATCATATCTCAATCATGTATGCAAATCCTTTCTTGAACTTTGTAAGAAATCGATCTTTTTGTTTGAAATAAAGAAATCTTGGTAGATTGTGTTTCTGGGTTTTTTTTTTATTGTATTCTTACTTGCTTTGAAGTTGGGAGATTTTCTAAGATCAAATTGATCATCAAAACCCTATGTGCAAGTCCAATGCCAAGATTTATGTTTTTGCTCAAACTTAGTGCACTCTTTCTTCAATTGGAAAAATGCTGGAACTTTATATTTTTTACAAAAAATTTTCTCATTTAAAATTCAAAAATCGCCCGCGGGATTTTCATCTAGCACCATCCAATCTCGATCCGATCGAGATAGCATAGCCCGCACGCGCGCGGCGCCCACCAACAGTCACCACTCGTTTCCCAGCTTAGCGCCATGGACGCGACCGTCTCCCTGCACGGGGCGCTCCCGCTTCCCGCGTCCTTCCCGCCGCCACCGCCTCACGACGGCCACCACCGCCGCGCGCTCCACCTCAGGCGCTCTGCTTCCTCCGCCTCCTCCAAGCAGCCCACGCGTCTAGCTGCCACCGCGCGGCCCAGGGGGGCGGCCCTCGTGCGCTCGGCGCTGCCCTCCTCCGATGCTGCTCCTGCGGTCCCGGCCCGCTCCTCCAACCGCGCTGCGACGGGCTACGCGGCCGCGCTGGCCGACGCCTCCCTCCGCGCCGGCACGCTGCTCAGGGCCTACCGCCACGCGCGCGCGCTCCTCCGGCCCCAGCAACCTGAGGGGGAGGAGTCCGACGCGCGGGCGGGGGCGCTGGTCAGGATGCTCGTGGGCAAGGGCAAGGCCGGCATGGTCGCCGAGGTCATGGCCGAGTTCGCCGCCATCTGCGACCACCTGCTCCTCCGGCCCCTGCCCCACGCCTCACCATCCTTCTAGTGCTCTGTGTGCCTCGTTCGTCCTGCTCATGCCATGCTGGTACTGTGCTACACTGCTTCCGCTCTGGATTGGGTATAATATGCGTTGTGTCAATTGTGAAATTTATCATGGTTGATCAGTCTCAGCTGATGATAATTCCTTTCATGTATGATATCGATAAACCGAATGTTCCCATCTTCTAATGGTGCCGCAAGAACAACTTCAAAACAAGTGCTCAGAATGCATTGCGGGCATCAAGAATTCGGCTCTGCATATGAATTCAGGGTCTATAAAATCTGAACCTTGAGCACAAGCAGACCGTCTGGTACTCTGGTCGATCAAAAATTACTACTCAAAATCGAAGTCTGCCCATTCTATTGTGATGGTTTCATCTTAATTTCTCGTTTCAGATTTCTCAACCATCTGTTTAGTTCAGATATGCCAATTTGCAACTCTAGCAAGTACCTAGCCTAGAACTCAACTGATGGCTATATTTATATGGGCTAATTAACTCACTTAGCACGTGTTTTCAGATTTCATGGATACCATAAAATTTGTTATTGCACTGAAAATAGATAAATCTGTTAGAGGTAATCTTGTAATCAGTTTTACGAGTTTTGGTTAGAGCCCGATTAGGGTGAGAAGTCCAATTAGGATAATGAAGTAGAATACTATTCCGTTTTTTAGGACTGTAGTTTGGGTATAAATTCAGTGATAGTCCTGCATTTTGTAAGAAAAACAAGAAAGCAAGAAACACAAGAGAAAATTGGCCCCAAATTTTTTCTTGGTGTCTTGGTCCAACAATAGATATCAGAGTTTAGGGTTTAAGATCAAATCGCTGCTTTGGAAGGAGGAGACTCCCGGGATGACGCCTCCACGACAGAAGGCGAATATGTCCCGTGCGACTGCAAAAAAACACGCCCTATGCGGCTTTAGGCGCAAGAAAACGGACACGGTTCCTGTACAGTCTCCAAGGGACTGCAACTTAAGGAGTCGCGCACGAGCCTTTGGATCGAAAAGTGATGGTTCAGATTGATCCGAAAGTACTCTAGCAAAAGTACCGTAGCTATAGAGCACTATAGTAAAACACTGTAGCACATGGATTTAAAAGATCTGGGCTGTTCGTTTGCCCGATCGAACGACCTACACCTTCTAAGACTACTTAAATTGCAGTTCTAAAGGGACTGCACTGGATCTATTTCCCAGGAAAACAGCAGGCTAGAAGGGGTGCGTGTTTCGCTCCAGGCGGTAGCAGCAGCATCTACACTCTGAGGAGACACACAAAGAAAAAAAGATGTAATGGCAACAAGGGAATCAAGGGGGATCCGTGAGACTGCAGAAAAAGGTAGGAGAAGTTCCGGCAAAGCCGACGTCCTTCCAAGCAGCAGCGGAAACATCCCTCCTGACGGCAACGCTGTGCAAGAAAAACAAAAGGCAAAGAAGAAGAAAAAAGGTGGTGCGGCACTCCAGCAGGACACTGTTAAGCATGCATGTAGAAACAATCCATGCTTAATGTATATGTGTATGTAGATCTCAAGTTCAAGTTTATATGCCATCAAAATTGCATCACAGGCGGAAAAAGGCGCCAAAAAAAATATAATGGCGAAAGGGTGGAGGAGGTGTGTCTCCCTGATACGCGCTACTGACGAGCGTCATCATTAAGTTTAAGATGTTGAATAGGTGTGTTCGCCGTCTAAACTCATGTTCGTCGAAAATAAGATCAAGATGTTGAGGAGTTGTGTTCGCTGTTTTGAGTTAAGTAAGTTGAGTAAGGGGGTGTTGAGGAGATGCGTTCTCTATCTTGTGTCGAATATGAGTTAGGTAAATCGTAGTTGCGACTGATTGCCCCAACGAGTAAGAGTCGGTGTTACAAGATTAAGAGGGTGAATGTTAGAGATAATCTTGTAATCGGTTTTAAGAATTTTGGTTAGAGTCCGATTAGTATGAGAAGTCTAGTTAGGATAAGGAAGTAAAATATTATTATGTTTTTTAGAGCTGTAGTTTGGGTATAAATTTAAGGATAATCCTAAGTTTTGTTAGAAAAGCAAGAAAACAAAAGAGAAAATTGCTCCCAAATTTTTTCTTGATGTCCTTGTCCAACAAAATCTTGCTTCGAGTAGCATGGATGCCTGCATGGAGCAGCATCCAGGTGCGTCTCGGAAAGCTTTCTTTACTTGTGTTTATTGGCCTTTCCAGATTTCATGAGCTTGATTTGTAATAATATATGACTTACTGTTATCAGTAACGTTCAGTGTCACAAGATAAGCTGCAAAACTGCTGCTAACCATGCATTAGAGGCATCAGGAATTAGGCTCAAGTCTGAACGTGAGCACATGAAATACATAACGCATCAATCTCAATTCCTCAACAGAAACCATGTAGCTCAAAATTAATCATCGAATAGGGGCCAGATTTTTTTTTTCCCATGGTCCCGGCTTCGATGTTTTCCTCTTTCTGGTTTCAGATTTTTTAGCTACAGAAGCCCTTACTTCGTTCAGGAATGTGAATGATCCTAAATAAATGTTTTCCCACCTACTGGATAAGAAAAGTCTACCTAAAACTCAAAGAACCAATCGAGACTAAACTTGCTCTTGGAACTCGGTACACACCTCCTTATGTATGTCAGGAACCTATTCCAACCATCAATCGTGAAGGTTGATGTCAAAGTTCCGATTGAGGGAAGAGTGCACTAAGTTCGATTAAAAATCAAAATCTTGGTCTTGAATTTGATCGTGGGGTTTTGATAATCAAGATAATGTTAGGTAACCTCCCATACAACAAAACAAGCAAGAGAACAAGAGAAAAACTACACAAACCCGATCAACAAGAAGTTCTTCAATCCAAGCAAAAATATTAGTTCTGACAAAAATAAGACAAATATTGACTAGATGATGATATGATCTAAAGAAGATTCATCTATCAATCATGCATCATCGGCACAAGAAGCACAAGCAAGTAGAAAGGCAAATCCAACTTGCAAGAATGTAAATACTGAATTTAAATTAAGGAATTTAAGATATAATGTAAATACGGAATTTAAATTCAAAAGTAAGAAAATAAATTTTTATTTCTTTGGATGAAGGTTTACAAAGCCTCACAACAACGTAGGCAAAAGCTTAAAGGAGTTTCAAAATCTTTTAAGGGAGAGACACCCCTCTCCCCATTTGTCTATAACTTTCATGAATCATTCTACTCCATTAGATGAGTTACTTCAATTCTAAGCAACCTCTCCAAGGGCTAGGATTGACTCAAACACTAGGAGCAATCTCCACCTTTGGATGACTTTTTTAGCCCTCAAGAAACATCATCAAGGATTGAGACCACTCACTCATACATGAGTTAATCAGAAACCCACTAACAAACGTGTTTTATCTACTAAGCTAACTTGACCGTTACTCTACCTTTAAACCATGAATCAACGGCTCTCTTTGATCCGAGTAGCTTCAAATTAGCATCCCAGCCATTCCTTGTCTTCTAGACTTACGGCAACTCTGTCTCCGGTCATCCTCCGACGATCTCCGACCGTCTAGACCTCCGGCGTACCTCGCCAAGTTTCGGTCATCCTCCGTCTCTTTATGACCTCACACCGTCGTCCTGCAACTCAGCGGGTCCTAGCCCTGCACCTAATCGAATCGCTTAGCAAATGTTTTCAGATTCCATGGGACACCATAGAAGTTTCTTATTGCACTGAAAGAAATAAAGCTTGCCTCAAGCTGTGTGTAGGTCAGATCGATCAACTGCTTCTAAATGAGATCAACTGATGATCACACGGTCTAATCGAATCGCTTAGCAAATGCTTTCAAATGCAGGGGTTTCTAAATGAGGTCAGATCAACTGCTTCCAACTAAAAGAATCATTGATCTGTGCGGTGCACTAGCCACAATATGCAATACGCCAATCTTATCACGCTCAATATAATACCTGGGCGTTTACGTAGATGGCCAATTGAAACTAGAAACAAGTGAGAACGAGTGAGACGCAATCGAACAGATACTGTACTGTGTTGAGAGTAGCAGTTGAGGGTTGTACCATTTGGCTGTTAAACTAATCACTAATGCAGACGTAGTCCATCTCTCGGCCAATCAACGTGATTTCTCCCGGTCTAGTTGCGAACACAACCACTCTACTAGTGTCATACAGTAGTAATTAGATCAAGCATCGCGTGACGCGAGGCTTAGAGGTTGTGACATCTGATGTCTGCAGATCCCTGCTTTCGTTCGATCCTTGTTTTTTGTATATGACTTGAGAGATATCTTCTATATAACCACACGTTGGCATGTAGTATGCTTTTTTCACCTTTCTTTCCTATCAAAAGAGAAATTGGATAGGCATGTACTGACATACATGGATAATCATATAGCGGATTTATAACATGGACAAGGCGATTTTTTTTTTTTTTTTGGTATAATAAACTTTAGTGAATACTGATACCAATGCGTGAGATCTTGAAAGAGAAACAACACCACCTGGCTTGTCCTGCGTACTCTACAATGAATGCCGAAAGAGAAAAGTGGCAGACGCAGGGGGAGTACCAGACAATAGATCTACAGTGAGCTGCTTGCATTGCACCACTCGTAGCAATTGACCAATCAGAGAGATCAACACCAAGAACTCTTCAATTAACTCTGCAATTAATCTTTTGAGGGTCCAAAAGGATTCTTTTATCTTAAGAATCACCACCTCTCCAATAGTCCAATAGTCCAATAGTAGGAGATCGACCAGGAGCAAGAGCAACCTCCTCCCCACTCAACCACTCTCTACATTACCAAGATATTATTTATATACACATGCGGATGTCAGATGAGGAGGAGATACACACACAATAAGCATCCATCCACACACGGCAAGATAGGCCAGCCGCTGGCGCAGTAGAGCTTGCGTTCGGAGCAATCGGTGCGTCGGAGCGACCGGGAAGCGGGATGGAGGAGGACTACGTGTTCAAGATCGTCGTGATCGGCGACTCGGCGGTGGGGAAGACGCAGCTGCTGGGGCGGTTCACGCGCGACGAGTTCTGCTTCGACTCCAAGTCCACCATCGGCATCGAGTTCCAGACGCGCACCGTCGACATCGCCCGCAAGCGCGTCAAGGCCCAGATTTGGGACACCGCCGGCCAGGAGAGGTGCACCGACACACACACGTCCCTAGCTACATATACGCATGTACATCGCGTATTCATACATATGCACTTGCAAAGACACATGTATATACAGTACGTGTAGTGTAGCTAGACATGCATACAGAATAGCGATCGATAGCTACTGTGTACTGTGTATATGCTGATGCATAGCTAGTAACGTAGAGACAACTGCTTGGCGCGTACGTGCAGATACAGGGCGGTGACGAGCGCCTACTACCGGGGCGCGCTCGGGGCGATGCTGGTGTACGACGTCACCACGCGGCGCACGTTCGAGCACGTCGCGCGGTGGGTCGACGAGCTCCGCGCCCACGCCGACAAGTCCATCGTCGTCATGCTCATCGGCAACAAGGCCGACCTCGCCCCCGGCGGCAGACGCGCGGTCGCCACCGACGAGGCCGCCGCCTTCGCTGAGGAGCAGGGGCTCTTCTTCTCGGAGGCGTCCGCGCTCAGCGGGGAGAACGTCGAGCCCGCCTTCCTCAGGCTCCTCGAGGAGATCCACGCCATCGTGTCCAGGAGATCGCTGGAGATGGACGAGCTGTCCAGAGTCAACGGTGACGGCGCCGGCGTGCTGACGCTCGAGGGTACCAAGCTGTCGCTGTCTGAAGAGCTATCTATGATGGAAACGAGCGCCATGAAGAGAGCAAGCAGCTGCTCCTGCTCGTGATACAATCGCCCATGGCCGATCGCCTCGACCGGCAAAGAACAAGGTTGAAAGTTTTTGTTCCCCTCTCGCGACTTGTGACACAAATCAACGTAAACATTCTGCTTCAATCTGATCAACCAGTGAGACGGTTTGCATAGGAACAGTTCCAAGGGGGAAAGGATTCAACAATTCTTGCAGTGAAGACAAGCGTACCCGCCTCATCAGTATCTCTTCGAAACATCAACAGAGTGCTCTCTCTCTCTCTCTCGCTCTCTCCAAAAAAAAAGCTCTCAACAGAGAGAACGGGATGTAAATAATCGGACAAAAACAAAAACAATTATATTTCTGAATCATGGAAGGGCCCCTTTCTTCATTATGTATAAGACTATATAGTCTACCCTAAAGCAGTTAAATTTCAAATACAGGATGACTAGAACAAGCATTCCACAGAACCATAGAATGCTGAATTTTCGGACACAGAACCATAGAATTTTGAATGAACTTAAATATCAGTGCAAGCTTCCCAGCTGCAATTAACTTCAAAAACTGCTGCAGCCTCGCAATGCTAAATGAATAGATACATATGCTGAACCTTGCAAGCTGCATAAGAAAACCTAAGGATATTGAGGTAATGCTTGTGCTTACTCCACTGCAGATTTTTCACGAGATCTAGCAAAAGGAAAACCTTCTGGTTTTAGATTAAGGTGAAGATGGCTCTTGCGGTTCCGACTGACTGTTCTGAACTATTCGAGACATCAGCTTAGATATCTCAAAAATTGCGCTCTGTACCTGATCATCTTCTGAATCTGATGGCCGAATCCACACAGGTGACTGCAAGCCCGTTAGTGTTCCACTTGCAGCCTTCTTTCCCTTTCTTGATGTTGATAAAGCTTTCTCCAAGTCTGATTGCTTCAAGGGTCTTGGTTTCTAAACCAGCAGGTGTGAACCAAGAATCAGAACCAATGTGTAATGAACAATTAATAGCTATACAGAAATGTGTAATGAACAATTAATAGCTATACAGTCACTGTATCCAACGATAAATGACAAGATTCCTAATTATTCAAGCAGAGCAATCATACCTCAACTATACTGACACCACTAAATTATCAGAAGTGAACATTATAAATAACAGTATCAGTGTGTAATCTAGTTCCAAGACCGATTGAAAACAGAAGGAATACTTACATCTGCTTTCTTCCCATCCTTCTCATTGTTCAACAGCTCCCTGATAGGGTAGAATGCTGCCTGCTTGCACAGTTCTAGGATATCTGATCCAGTAAAGCCTTCGCACAAATTGGCAATGTAATTGTAATCAATGTTAGGCTCGACATTTTCTCCTTTCAATACAACCTGAAGTATCTTGCTTCTTTCACACTGAACAGGAATCCCAATTTCAAATATCTGAGTAAAGCGCCTAAGGATGGCCTCATCTAGCTCAGAAGGCCTGTTTGTAGCAGCAAGCACCATCACACGAGCATTCTCTGCAAAGCCATATATAAACTATCATAAGATGCTCAGTATTACTATTACCTAGGGAAGTAAGTCTGTAAAGTAAGTTGCATATCCATACGGAAAAATAATTCATTATTTTCACAAATAAATCTGCCAGCAAGGCAGATCTCATGTCCACCTTAGACATAATGTGACAGTATAACTTCATGTAAATCATTTAAGCTAAAACAGTATGGCAAAGACTACCCTTTTTTATTAGTTTAGTTTCTCTTAAGTTCACATCCTTTCCTCATTTATATTCTGAGATAAATAATCTTCGATAAACATGCCTATAGGCTATAGCCATACTAGTATAGCATTTCTAAAAGGAGCACACAAAAAGCATTTCTAAAAATTGCATGTGCACAAAAGATCCTAAATCTGTCATTCTTCTCTTAGCTAGCCCCATCGATGCCTGCACATTAGTAGGTCCTTGTTCATTAAAAGCATCTCACATGACTGGCCTTAATGACTAACAAGTGGGCACACATGCTAGCAAGGGCGAATATTAGCCAACATATATAACACAAGTAACCTACTCAATGTTCTAAATAACGGTAAATGGTTATCGAACGGTCACCCCACCTTTTAGTGTTTATATGGTAAATGGCCTTGTAAACGGTTTTAGTATTTAAAAGTTAAATGGTTATACACCTATTTATACAGTAACAAAATAAGAATCTAATACATCTTTCATATACATAGAACAAAATTCCCAGCAATTGTTCACGGCAGCGGCAGAAAGGGGAAGGTTTAACTAAATTATGCCTGCCAAATGCTTCGTACTAGATGTTTCGTGCTATAATTCCTGACGAGAAAGAGTAAAATAAGACTCTGTTCAGGGAAATGAAGCAGATATGCTACTGTGGAACTCATTGCTCACACAAAGCTTAACAAAAAGTTTATGGCATGGGCTGCTAAATTCATTAGTTGGAGTTCAGCAGAAGTACAGAACATGAAGTAAATTTGTATATAAATTCTGATAACGCAAAGTGTGTTGCATAATTAACAATACAGCCAGTGGAGTCCCATAAATTATGTAACAAGTAGCTCTAATGCGAAAATATATTTACATGGTGTGAATGTTCAATATATATGTCAGAACAAGCTTATGGAGTAACTTGTCAACAAAAATGCTCAATGGGAATGAAAACATGTGAAATCCTCTGATGGGCATGTGTTGAATTTTATGTTCATCCAAACTGCTACCCTAAGAGGCAAAGACATTACTGCTTCATAATATTGTCAACACATGTTACATATCGTATATACCATGCCAGAACGCAAAGAAAGAGAGTACTCACGATCGGTGGTGAAACCGTCCCAGAGGGACATGAATTCCGTCTTCATGTTAGTCATGGCTTCGTGGTCCGTGGTCCGTCGCTGCCCCAAGAAACTATCGACCTCATCGATGAAGATTATAGCGGGCTGGAGCTTGTAAGCGAGGCTAAATACAGCAGCCACTGCCACACAGTTATATAATCAGTATCATTACCACACACACACACACGTGGACATAGAAAAATTAGAAATAAGCAATAATCGAGTCCAGTGAGCAATTAGCGACAGGATTTACCACAGGACTGGCTGCTGACTTACCGAGCTTCTGGGCGTCGCCGAACCACTTGCTCATGAGATTGGATATCCTGATATTGATGAAGACGGCGCCCGACTCCTTGGCGATGGCCTTGGCGAGCATGGTCTTGCCGGTGCCGGGCGGGCCGTAGAGGAGCACCCCCTTCTGCGGGCTGAGGAGCTTGCCGAAGGTGAAGAGCTCGGGGCGGCGCAGGGGCAGGATGACGAGCTCGTAGAGCGCCTGCTTGACGTGGTCGAGGCCGCCGATGGAGTCGAACTCAACATCGATGTGGTCGGGGTTGATGACATCGCACGCAATCACATCCTACGATCAGATGGAATAGAACCCCAGGGGAAAAGCTTAAGGGCAATGCGAAGTGACGAACCCTAGTGGATTGGATTGAGCTGTGTTGGTACCTCGTAAGGGGTGGTGGAGACGAGGGGCCGGCCGAGGCGCTTGGCGATCTCCTTCTTCTGCTGCAGCGCCTTCTGGGAGGCGGCGCGGTTGGGGTCGAGCTGGCGGAGGCCGGCGAAGAGGACGAGGCAGCTGAGCGCGGCGCTGGCGGCGTACAGCACGAGCTCCTGCACGAAGCGCGACGACTCCGACGACCTCATCGCCGGAATCCCTTTTTTTGCTTGGGGAGGAAGGAAGGGGGTTCGAGATTAGCGGAGTGATTGGATTGGATTGGATTCGTGGAGGGGAAAGGCGAGAGAAGACGATGCGATTTTCGGATTCGCTTCCGTTAACTCGGTGGCTTCAGCTTGGCAGTAGCCTAGTAGGCACAGCGCAACAACGACCAGACGCATCCATCCAGTACTTCTTCCACCGCCCAAAAGCCCAAAGCAAAGCCCAGCCCAGCTCTCCTCCAAGCCGAATTGGATTGGGCCGGCTTGGGTTTGGCTCGCAAATCACTTGCTCTGCACTGTACTCGTGTGGTTTGGTTCTATTATTACGCATCTTCTTCTCTGACGACGAATTGATCCTCTTCTTTTTTGACAAAGACGGCGAGTGGATTCTGCCTGGTCTCGGAAGATATAGCCCATGTTTTGGTATGGTTGAACTTTCCACCGACTAGGCTATAAGATTATTGTACGGTTAAATGATTGGGTTAAGGAGATTTGGTATTTAGCAGTTAGATTTTTAAAGTGTGAAGATGCGAGTCGAGAATGGCGTGTGAGGGGATGGGCTTTGCGATTTTCTTCAACTCTAATGGCGAAGTTGGAATCTCAACCTATCGAAATCGTGAGAAGCTAACCTCATACCAGCCTTCAACTTTCACCTTCTTTTAGTATAAATGGCTGTAACTTATTTTGGAGGGTGTTTGGCTAAGCTCTAGCTCTATCAAATCTGTGAAGCTGGAGTTATGGATACATTATTCGGGCTCAAGCGGGATGAAATGTTCTCTTCCAATGAATGGGAGGCGAGGCACGTTGGAAATGGATGCACACAAGGAAGGCGATGCGACAACCAAACCGCACGACATTCTCAAAAAAAAAAAAAAAGATTCGGTAAACCTCTACTTTGTCGTTGGGCCGTCTAACCATACTTTTGTTAGGAAACCGGATTCGTATCCGATATGGACTCTTCCTTATCTCTAAGCAGAACCGCTATATATAGGAGGCAGGGGGTCACCCCATTGTACACAAGCATACAGAATAATAAAGAAGGCCCGTTCCTCCTCATATTGTGTCTCTCTTTCTCCCTGTCTATTCTCCACTTAAGATCTATTAGGCAACCCCGGACTATTCGATAGCGAGGTTGTCTAACACGTTATCGACGGCAGCTCTCTGGGAGAAAGATTGAAAGGTGAGAAAAGACAAAAGCGAAGGATCATCGGCGGCGAACGTCTACTCCCGGCTTTTGATCGCCCGATCCGATCTGCAATCAACTCGCCATCAAGCCGGCATCCACTCGGATTGCCGAAATAAAAGTCCTCCGCGACTCTATCCTACGCGATAGTCTACCGGAAAGCAGATTGAAAAAGTGAAAAAGGTGAGAATCGCGGGATTAATCTAATCTCGTATGTTTTTCTAGCATGCATCTAATCAAGGCACGAAGCTGCGAGTATGCATCTAGATTATGGCATGAAGACACAGTACATATCAATGTTTTGCAATTCGTGTCAAGAAGATACAATACACAACAATTCTCAGTATATGGCATGAAGCTATCTACTGTAGCATCTCCTGCCGCGTGCTGCCTCGGTCACGAAGTGCCGAGCCGCCGCCGCCGGCTAGACCATGAAACGCCGAGCCATTCTTGTTGCCAGCTGCCGGGCGCTTATCGCGCCTGACCGGCCGCTCACGCGCTGCGGCTACTTTGCAGCGTAACAGGCTCTGCCGCGCGCCTTTGCTATCTCGTGTCTCAGAGCCGACGCAGCCGACGCCCCGGCTTCTCTTGGCCATGAAGGACCATCGGCCATGAAGCACCGTCGGACGGCGCGCTTGAAGCCGCCAGCTCGGTCCAAACGCCGCGCAATGCCAGGACCGCAGCCCCGTCGCCTCCGGCCTGTCGCCAACCCGAAGGCCCGCTGCCGCGCCGAGGGCCGCCTGTCGAACCAAGATCCGCTGCAGCAACCGTACCACCGGCTTGCCGCGCCGCGCGCTTGGGCCCGAAGCCTCGCTGCTCCTTGCGCTCTCGCCGAAGCGCCTGCCATGGCAGCACCGCCGCCGTAGCGCATGCTGTGGCCACCCATTTGCGGCCAAAGCGCTTGCCATAGCAGTACCGCTATGGCCAGCCTGCAGTACCGCCGCAATTTTCTACCATGGCTCCTTTGGTTTTGGACATGAAGTCCAGCTTCCAATCTTGAATGGATGAAGAAGCCGATCGGCAGACCACGCAGGTCGCCGCCTGCCGCGACGAAGTCGCTGCCACGACGAAGCCCGGATATCGCTTGCCGCGCCCGCGTCAAGGCTCGGTCGCCGCGCCACACGGGTTATCTGCCACGTCGCCACATCGCCGCTCGCTTGGCTCCATGGCCGGCTACTCTCCGGTCTGGCCGGCTCGGCCGATCTCGCGCTACCGCTTCGCCACGGTGGTTACAGCGTTGCCGTCCGGCGCTCCGGCCAACCGAGCCCCAAACGCCGGTTGAAGCAGCCCACGCGAACAGGCCGCCCAGATGCCGGCGCTGCTCCTCCACTGCGCGAACCGCCTGACGCCACGATGCCTCGGCTCGTCGCTCTCGTCGGCGCTTGCTGCATCGCCGCCGCTCTCACGCGCACGGCCGTCGCGCCCGGTTTCCAACGCACCCGGTCGGCTCCGCTCTTGCATGGCGCCCGAACAAGCCCACCTGAAGCAGCCGGCACCCCGGCTTCATCCGGCCTTCCACGTCGCCCCGGCGCTCTCCCCTGGCACGCTGCGCACGGCCTGGTCGCCGCTCGCTGGCACGGCCACCACACTTGGACAACGGCACCGGATGGATAAGCTCCAAGGGACATGAAGTCCAAGCATGGTGAATAAGGACATGAAGTCCACATATTTCTGGACATGAAGCTCCCGATCTTCAATTCGGTTTTGGGGACCGGCTCGGGCACGGGGAGGGCAGGGGAAATTCCCCCTTTGCCCTCCCCCAATTTCTTTATTTATTCCTTTTTCTTGAATATGGAATAAGAAATTTAGAAAATCGAATAAAAATACCAGAAAATCCTGAAAAATTGCCAGAAAATTAGGAAAAATGCTAGAAAATTCCAGAAATTATTTGAATCTGGTTTTTAATTTCCTAGCATTATATTGCAGCATTTATGAATAAATTATGAATATTTGCATGAATATTTGCAATAATTGCCTTGTTAGAATATCGAAAAAACCCTGAGAATTTGTTTTCCGCATTTATGAATTGTGCAATTATTGTTCATTATGAATTGTGCAATTATTCTGAATTTATGAATTGTGCAATTATTGTTCTGTTCCATGCATTGTATTTATTGCTTTAATATAATTTATTATGAAATTCAAGCACGCCGCACGAAGCGGCCACCGTCGCGCCAGGAAGGCCGACACGCATGGAACTGAATGCACCACGCGCATGAAGCCGCGTTAAAATCGATCGCACGAAGCCGATCGTGCATATGAATCTGATCGTTTGCACGAAGCCGATCACCTACATACACGTAGTTATATTTCTGAATATTTATAAATCTGTGTATATATGAATCTTGCAGTTATGAATCATGTATTTATGAATTCTGTATTTATGAATCTTATATTTATGAATTTTGTACTTATGAATCCTACATTTATGAATCTCGCACTTATGAATCTCGCATCTATGAATCTTGTATTTATGAATCTTGAAATTATTGCTTTCTTTTAGTTTACTGGAAATTCATGAGAATTTAATTATGCAATTATGAATCTTGCAACCACTCCCTATTAGATTACACGAAGTAATCTAATGAAAAGAATCTTTTGAATATGCAAATACCTGGCATTATTAAATGTGAGTTTGAAGAACTGACCCCGAAAGGTCAGAACTATCTCACATGGGCATCAGGTTTGAAGATCATACTTGCGAGCAAGAAGCTCCAAGTCGCCCAGGCTTAGGGTCCTCGAAGGACACGCAAACTATTGCCGAGCAAAACGATCAAATTTTGTACTCCCCAGGTATCACTTTTCAGCCACTATGAATAATGAATACATGGCTGAGGTGAGTACACTTGAGTTACGGACTGCGCTTCAGAAGCAGTTCGAGAAACTCAAGCCCACCATCTTGCTCCAAGCACAGCAAGATTGGGTTCGCCTGAAGTTTGCAGGCTATAGAACAGTGGTTGTTAATGAATTTTGAGTAATGAATTGTAAGCTCTCGAAGAGCATACATTTTCTTTTCTCATGAATAGAATTGCAATTTATTCTTTATTCCAGTATTCTTTATTTGTAAGCAATATTTGAATTACTTTGCCACTATATGATTAGAATTATATTTCTTATCATTTAAGATATTGTGTAGCGCCCAATGGAGATGATATGTATTGTTAATAGTGGCACAACAAATACCATCTTAAGAGAGTCGAAATACTTCCAGACGATCACGAAGTACGCTGGAAGGATTATGAAAATCGCAGGAAGCGATATGCATATAATAGGCTCAGGAAGAGCCACAATTATATTGCCAATGGGTAAAATTTTGGTAATTGATGAAGCCTCCTTGTACCCTGAATCAACACGCACTCTCCTAAGATTTAACAGATATCCGCGCCAATGGGTTTCACGTAGAAACCAATGAAGAAAATGGCAAATAGCAGTTGTGCATTATGAAGCACGCGGAGTATGAAAAATGGTATTAGAAAAATATCCCTCATATGAATCTGGGTTGTACTACACGATAATCAATGCACACGCAGTGTATACTTATTTGAAGACTGTATTTAGAAGCTCTGCATTATTTGCTTTATGGCATTGTATATTTAGGTCATCCTGGTCTTAGATTGATGAGAAACATAGTTAACAACTCACAAGGTCATGGCATTAATGTTAAGAATTTCCCGAATCACGAAGATTTTGTGTGCCATGCATGTACCACCGGGAAATTAATAACTAGAACCTCTGTTATGAAAGTGCAACATGAAATCCCTGCATTCCTGGAACGCATTCAGGGGGATATTTGCGGTCCGATTCAGCCCTTGTCAGGGCCGTTTCAATACTTTATGGTGCTCATTGATGCTTCCTCGAAATGGTCGCATACATGTTTGCTGTCAACAAGGAATCATGCATTCGCAAAACTGATCTCGCAGATCATCAGAATTAAGAATGCTTTTCCTGATCATCGCGTGAAGTCCATTCGAATGGACAATGCCGGCGAATTTACTTCCAAGGCATTTGATGATTATTGCACAGCAACAGGAATAACTGTTGAGCACTCTGTACCGCACGTCCATACGCAAAATGGGCTAGCTGAAGCACTAATAAAGAGGATTAAATTCATTGCCAGACCGCTCTTGCAGAGTTGTAACTTGTCCAACAATTGTTAGGGACACGCAGTCCTGTATGCAGCAGCACTCATCAATTATAGACAATCAGGC
The DNA here is from genome assembly GCA_036346355.1 of Rhipidocladum racemiflorum. Classification (NCBI taxonomy): domain Eukaryota; kingdom Viridiplantae; phylum Streptophyta; class Magnoliopsida; order Poales; family Poaceae; genus Rhipidocladum; species Rhipidocladum racemiflorum. Next base: position 87,537,615 of record CM070579.1, on the reverse strand, counting down.
CTACAACATCCATTCAACCATGCAAACTAGTGCATTGGGTCAACCTGAAGAATTGAATGTATGGTATATGTACCTATACCACCCCCACAGCGGACTGCAATGGGCCCTCTCCGCAAGTTTGGGATATACGTTGGTTATGAGAGTGCATCCATAATCAGGTATTTGGAACCCATGACTGGAGACTTGCATACTCTGATTCGCCGATCAGTATCTTTGACGAGGACCGTTTCCCGTCATTAGGGGGAGAGAATCAACCATTGGATGAAAAATGCCGGGAAATAATATGGCATTCCACTGGGATCCCCGCGCATGACCCTCGCACTAATGAAGCAAATCATGAAGTCAAGAAGACAATCGATTTGCAGAATTTAGCAAATGAACTGCCTGATCATTTTTGTGATCTGAAGAGCGTGGTTAAGTCGCATATACCAGCAAGAAATGCACCAGAGAGGGTGGAAATACCAAAGAAAGAGGTATCCCTCATCCTGTTCAGAGGCCTCAAAGAAAAAGAACAGGAAATCTGGCTTCTCAAACCCAAAGTACCCGGAGACGTCTGGAGAAAAATGGGCAAGAGGACTTACCATAGCCAATCACAAAAATGCCCCAAAGCAAGAAGGAGCCGCTTGAGACCTGGCCTTTGGAAAGAAGCCTGTCGAAAAGGCAATTCCAGATTTGAATCTTCAATTGGAAGAAACCGCCAGAAATAATGTGTGCGCACACATTGGCGGAGAAAAACTAAAGGAACTTGCTCCTGGAATGGGAAATAGCAATGAAGAGCAAGTTGAAGTGCATGAAGCACACCATGACGAAATGGCCATAAATTTTGTAATAATAGGAGAATCTATGAAAAGAGCAACAACCATTGCAAGGCTTGTTGTTTAAGGTTTCACTCAACGTCCTAGGGTTGATTATGAAGAAACATATTCTCCGGTCATGGGTGGAATTACCTTTAGATACTTGATCTCAATGGCAGTCAACTTGAAGTTGAAAATGAAGCTAATGGATGTTGTCATAGCATATTTGTATGGAAACTTGGATTCGGAGATTTATATGAAAGTACCGGAAGGTATCCCTATCCCGAACCAAGACAGAGCAAACAGAAACCTATACAGTGTGAAATTGGAGAAATCACTGTATGGGCTAAAACGATCGGGAAGAATGTGGTACAATCGTTTGAGTGACTTTCTCTGCAAGAAAGGCTACACGAGCAATGAAGATTGTCCATGTGTATTTATACAACGATCCACGAATGGATTTTGTATAATCTCCGTCTATGTAGATGACTTGAACATCATTGGGACGGATGAGGAAATTGAAGAAGCATGCACATACTTGAAATCTGAGTTTGAAATGAAAGACTTGGGTAAAACCAAGTTCTGTTTAGGCTTGCAGCTTGAACATGTCCAAGGCGGAATCTTGGTACACCAAGCATCCTACACGCAGAAAGTGTTGGAGAGATTTGGCTTTGAAAAGGCATACCCGCAAAGACCCCAATGGCTCGGAAGGTCACTCCAAGCGCACCTAGACCCGTCTGAGGCCTAAAGAAGAGGGAGGAAGTCACAGGAGCGGAATTCCCATACTTGAGTGCAATTGGAGCGCTCATGTACCTTGCGAATAGCACTAGGCCGGACATTGCGTTCGCCGTGAATTTGCTAGCGCGGTACAGTGCATAACCCACCAAAAGGCATTGGAAAGGGGTGAAGGACATCTTCCGTTACCTTCAAGGAAGCAAAGACCTCGGCTTGTTTTACAGAAGAAACAATGAATTGAATTTAGTTGGCTACGCCGATGCTGGGTACCTATCGGACCCGCATATCTTGGCAAGTCACAAACCAGGTATGTTTTTCTTTGCGGTGGAACAAGCAATTTCTTGGAAGTCGTCTAAGCGGACTCTTGTCTCGACGTCGACTAACCACTCGAAATCATTGCATTGTATGAAGCCTCTCGGGAATGTGCATGGCTTGAAGAATGGTTCACCACATCCGTAAGTCATGTGGTGCGAACATGGAACAAACCCCACTATTATCTATGAAGATAATGCAGCTTGTGTTGCACAAGTACAAATGGGATATGTGAAGAGTAACCTTACAAAGCATATCAACCCCAAGTTCTTTTATGCTCATGAAATGCATAAGATGAACGAGATACAGATCTTGCATACTAAGTCGTGTGAAAATCTAGATTTATTCACTAAGTCACTCGGCATCTTCATTTGAAAGATGTATTAGAGGAATCGGGATGATGAGGCTTAGAGAAGTGCAGATTTCAGGGGGAGATTTTTCACATACTCCTACATAAATCTCAAACATGAAGTTTGAGTACCCAACGTAAATCTTGAAGATTAACATTGAAGTTTGGGTGGATTGTACTCTTTTCCTTAAGTAAGTTTTTCATTGAAGTTTTCTTACATAAGGTTTTGATGAGGCAATCCGTGCAACACAGCAAGCGTGTGCTATGTACTCTTTCTCCAATTATTTTTCCCACTGGGTTTTTATGGAGTTTTAATGAGGCATATGCATCTCGCAGTGAAGAGTCCAAGGGGGAGTGTTAGGAAACCGGATTCGTATCCGATATGGACTCTTCCTTATCTCTAAGCAGAACCGCTATATATAGGAGGCAGGGGGTCACCCCATTGTACACAAGCATACAGAATAATAAAGAAGGCCCGTTCCTCCTCATATTGTGTCTCTCTTTCTCCCTGTCTATTCTCCACTTAAGATCTATTAGGCAACCCCGGACTATTCGATAGCGAGGTTGTCTAACAACTTTGTCGTCGGGCACGTGACCGACACATCGGCCTCGTTAGTAACAAAACCAGATCCTGCAAGCACACGACAAATTAGCCCTCCTGCTAACGACCCCGGTATGGGGGTCTCCTGCAAAATGACAGGCTCTTTCTAAAGGAAAAAAACATCATCTTGATAGGACAGTTACAGTAAAATTACTTTAACTTATTGTTAGTATGTACCTATTGAAATCAAAGTTTAGCACTCTTAGCTAAAATGGCAAATAAGACCGATTTGATAGTTATAATCAAAGAAAAAAAAAATTAAAACTACTGTAGCACAGGTACCGTATATATGTTTTTCATAAATTTCGAAAGTATATATATTAAAACTGCTGTAGCACAGGTACGCCTTTTTACACGCTCGCTGCACAGGGTCACTGAGCGATGGACCCCGGTTGTCAGCGAGTTTGGCCCAATTCAAATATGCGAGCGTGTAAAAAGGCGTTTTTGCAAATATTGATCGCAACATTTCAAAAATATTTTATCAAATATTTTCTTCCACGCGCTATGTTTCATAAAACTGCTATATTGTGGGATATAGTAGATATAACCCTCGTCGATGGATTTCCTTAATTAATGTTGACATATGAACCTTGAAATCATAGATCATGGATTGACACATGAAAAATTTAAAATGGGTATATCCGTTTATAACTGCATTTGTTTAGTCACGCTTTAGATTAGGGTTACGAACAAATGGTTTTACTGTTCGTAATAGATTTAAAATATTGGACATATTAGAAGTAAATGTTGGACATGATGGATATTATGATCAATGGTAATTTGATAAAAATGATATAAAACAATGATTTTGATGCGGGCGAATATGGGCAATAGCCGGAAGTACATGGACTTGCACCAGGTCGAATTAAGGACCAAACTATTGTGGTGTTATCAAGCCAAGATAACCGTGCAACCACAAGTGCTGGCATAAGATGGCTTTAATCTATTAAGTTACTTAAAATTAGCTTTGCACATTAGAAGACTGTAGTTGCATGGGCTGTTCCAGTGTGAATTGCTCGAAGGGGTGCCCTCACCGAGGTGTTAGGAATGACACCTGCTGATGTAACTGTGTACGCCTTATTATGGGGATAAGTGGGATGTCGGAATGTGAAACCGTTCGTCGTACAAGAGTATACAAATATCTTCTGCTGCCATTAATAAGGGTTTGTCATCACCGGGCTGGTGAAAGGTTATGATTAAGTAATGTAACTATTCTGTTATGATCATCAGCCGCGCGCCTAATGAAGTGTGTTAATAGCTTGGCATTATGAAATGATCATATCTTGTAGGTAAAATAGTACACCTCTGCAAAGTTAAAACTAATCGATTAGCTGTAGCCGCGATCAAGGGCATTTGATAAAGTCATCACATGGTTATATATTTTATATTTTTCATAACATAAGAGGGATGGCATGAGACATAATTATATGGTTTAGCTTTCATTATGACATGTTTAAGTTCTACCATGTGTTTTGGCAAGATTTTAAATGGTATACCATGTGTTTGCATTGGACGATATGCTGTTCATGAAGGACTGTGAGTGAGTTGTTATGTTTCTGTTATTCATACTTTTTATTTTATTTACCTGTCAAAAATTGCTTTACAAATTTACGCTTCCAACTTATTATTCCATATTTACAATTCAAATCAGCTTTATGCAAAATAATTGTAGTAGCCTTTCATTTGGTTTAACCTACATGTATTTTAGGTTTGCAAAAGACTTGCGAGTACTTGTTGTACTCAACTTTGTATTAATGTTGTTTTAGGTGAAGAATCCAATATTCTCGATGAATCGTACTATGACACAGGAAATGAGATTAATAACGATGATCTTTACTAGGGTTCATCTTATCAGTTGCCTATGGAATACTGGACTTAGTGGCATACTACAACATGAAGAAAAAAATCACTGCTGGTTTACTTTTGGTTTGTGTAATATTATATTTAAAATAACTTCAGCTGTAATAAATAATACAACTTGTGTATGGTTGTGATTTCAATTTATAGAAGTGCGTGCTAGCTACTGATCATGGGACTAGCACAGTATGCACTTTACAACCTTTCTTTTATGGTATATTGTATCATAAAAGTGAGGGTGTCACACGTGTGTGTATATGTGTATGTATGTATATATGCATGTAGGTATGTATGTATATATATGCTAATATTCACCAATAGTAGAATAACCTATTTTACGCTCCAGCACCTTCCGTGGGTCAAAACCCGCGTCCTACATTTATCAAATATAGGACAAAGAAATCCCACTAACTCCCACCTTCATTAACCACCCATATTTTTTGTGCTAAAATGATACAATAATTGTCTAGCTTAGGTATAGTAAATCCAAACTCTTGATGCAATAATTATTTTTTAGAATGTTAAAACATATTCATCATGTATTTCTTTTTGTTAAGCATATTTTTTCAGCAAAACGCTCTAAACGGATTGTAAATAGGATAATGGCTTAGGAGATATCATCTCTCAAATTTTGCAAGCAACCCACATTTCTCTCTCCACATGCCCCTATGTGTTCAATATGACAGTAAAATCTAATAACACGTCCAGCAAATTGGAGTGTATTTGGCAGTAACTTTGTTCTATTTCGTGTTGCCGCTATCACACGACTATAAATACACCACGGTGAGGTTCAAAAGTAAATCTAAAGATGTGATCAGTAAATCACTACAAGAAACGAGCTCAGTGTCCTCGGCCGAAATATTTGTATCCTCGGTAAAATTGCCGACGACACAAAATTTTACATCTCTCGACGGCGTCAATAAAAATCGACGACATATACACGCCAAGCAGAGCTATGTCGTCGGCAACACCTAAACCGCCCGATCTGAGAGAGATCTGTGTCCTCGGTCCAACTAGCCCGCCGACACAGAGGGAGATCTGTGTCCTCCGCCTACCTACCCCGCCGACACAGAGGCAGACCTGTGTCCTCAGCCCACATACCCCGCCGACACAGGAACTCCACCCCAGACGGGGAACATCGGCGCGTGACGAAATTTGAATTTCACATCCCGCCAACACAAGCTGTGTCCTCGGCCCAAATACCCCGCCGACACAGATGCGGTATGTCCTCGGCCCACCTACCCCGCCGACACAGGCACTCAGGCATGTGGGACCAACATGCAGGATGCTCGGTAGGACCGACTGGCAAGAAGACTCTTTGTCGTCGGGAAGAAAGCAATGACGACACAAACATTTCTATGTCGACGGACAAAGCTAGCCGACTACACAGAGAACATTTTGTCCACGGCTTTATTTTAGCCGACGATAATAATAATTCCAGATTAATTCGAAAACCAATTTGAAAATGTTTTTGTTTTTAAAATTAAGAAAAATGAAATAGAGCTTTAGAATAGTTGTTAGGCAACATACATCTATATGACATGTAATTTTTATTATTTAATTAATTGGTATGTTACTACAGTGTGTATGTGTCTCCGTAACGTTACCTCGAGTACTTTGAGTAGAACCTTGTGACGATCCAACGCAGACCAATTGAAAGAGTGAGGAATGACCTGGAATAGGTGTGAGTGTTGTAAAACCTTTAAATGACCGTACAAATGTCTCGTTCGACCCGTCGTCGCGACAAAAATATCGAAGAACGTCACGGTAGGTGGTGATGACTCTGTTACTCTCCTTGAGTTTTCAGATGAATTTGTTGTGACGATGAAATGCCGCGAAAGAAGAAGCGAGCAATTAGTCGGAATAGGTTGTGCATGTTCTAAAAACCTTAAAGCGGCCTTAAAAATCTCGGGAGAAAGAAGAGCGAGCACGACTGTGTCCCAAGATGTCGGCACGGCCCATGAGTCTTTGTCAGGTCCACGGCAAAAAATGTTACCGACGACACAAGTTGAACTCGTGTCCTCGGCTCTAACCATGCCGACGACACAAGATAGCCATGTGTTACGGCACCGTAAGGGTCTGTGGTCGCTTGGCCATACCAGTGCCGAGGACACAGATGTCCACTCTGTGTCCGCGGCTTTAACTATGCCGACGACACAAGATAGCCCCAGGTTCTAGCACCAGAAGGGGTCTGTGTCGTCGGCTATAGCTCAGGCCGAGGACACAGATGTAGCTAGTAGGTAGCTAGTTCGATCTTGGATCCAACTATTAAAATTGGACACTTAGTTAAAATTTGAAGCATCCATGCCATGGTAAATTCAAAATATAAGAATACTAAAATTAGAGTTTTGGTCATTTGTGAGGTTAAGAGGAGGGGGACACGTTATATTTCAAATGTGATCATACCAACACTCTGGTACTAGATCATATAAGAATTCTGAAGTTAAGCGTGCTTGGCTGAGAGTAGTATTAGGATGGGTGACCTCATGGGAAGTGCTCATTTGCATTAAAATCAGTGGTAGAACTCACTAGTTAAGCGTGCTTAGGCGAGAGTAGTACTAACTAGGATATGGGTGAGGGTTGATCTCTTGGAAAATATCTTCCTTTTTGTGTTTCAAAATGTCAGAATATTACATAAAAGTTGAACCTGTGTCCTCGGCTCTAACCATGCCGACGACACAAGATAGCCCCAGGTTCTGGCACCAGAAGGGGTCTGTGTCGTCGGCTATAGCCCAGGCCGAGGACACAGATGTCCACTCTGTGTCGGCTTTAATTAGGCCGAGGACACAGATGTCCACTCTGTGTCGGCGACATTAATTAGGCCGAGGGCGAAGTGTCTCCTCTGTCGGCGACTTTAAGTTCGCCGACGACAAATGTCCTGGGTGTCGAATTCGGCCCGGATGGCATCTGTGTCGTCGGGATTTATTGTGGCCGTGGACATAGGTTGGTTGTGTCGTCGACTCTGTGTCGTGGGACTTGTGTCGTCGGGAGGCCGACGACAGAGCCCTGTGTCGGCGGTTTTGGCATCTGTGTCGTCGGTAAAAGCCGAGGACACTGAGCAAGATCCTTGTAGTGAATTAGAGTGCATTTAGCAGTAACTTTGGTTTGTTTTGTATTACCGCTATCGCACAGCCATCACGCACCACTGCAAGGTTCGGTAGTAAAATCTAACAATATTTCTAGTAAGTTGGAACGCAGTTGGCAGTAAAATCTAACAATATTTCTAGTAAGTTGGAACGCAGTTGGCAGTAAAATCTCATTCATCTGGAATTTATTGGTGAGACTTATATCATTTTGTTTATCCCATTATTAGTAAGTTACCAGTAAAAACCGTTCATGAATCGGAGCTGTCAATAAAAAATTATGCTAAATAAAAAAAAGATTCTATTAAAAAAGAACCATGCTTATTAGGTGGTTTGAATGCACTCGTTCGACCAATGTGTAGTATTTTTCATATATGTATGTATGTGTGTATGTATAGAGGGCCGTACTTGAGAAATCGAAGGCCTTGTGCTAAATCAGAATTAGGCCCTATACCTAAGAAAATCCAATTAAAAAAAATGATGAAAATTGTAATATAATTTTCTCTGAGAATTAAAATTGCAATATGTGTGAAATAAACAAGAAACCAACATTATTTTGATGTCCTCGGTATTGCTCAAATTTCCTCGTAAATGAAGTGATAGCTTGATCAACAATGAGCATAATAAAGTGATGAAGCCTAAATAACTCCTATGCAGACTGTGAAGCAATCGACATATCTCTTGTCGAAATATTTCTTTCTTCGAATTTCACGCTTTCTATAAAATGTTGGATCAATATCCATCTCGAGTGCAATATCGTTTGCTATTTCTAGTGCATTAAAAGGAAACCAGTGTCTCTGTACCCATTGAAAAAGGAAATCAGACCCTGCACTTTTTCAATAGAAACATGAATAAGCATACCATTTGGTTGTCAGTTCTTGCTAACCAAATTTACTGCGCATAGCATTTCATAGCAAATGTTTATTGCTATTAAAAAGAATTCAAAATCACCAAGTTCATTATTCGTTTTTGGATCATTATCACTATCAATCAGTACGTAGAGTAAAGCTTCATATTTATATGAAGAACAATAAGAGGCTTTCCAAAGTCCAAACTCACTTCCACCTAGATTGACCGGTGACTCATACTAGTAATCAAGGGTCAGTTAAAAATTTAGGGCCCTAATTTCTTGGTGGAGGAGGTGTGCAAACTCTTTCCCGTGCATACCTAACTCTGATTGATGCCACGTGGACAATCCTGCAATCCAACGCCACGACATTAAAGTATTAAAGTGATGATTTTGAACTCACCTCTTGTTTATTTCGATGCAATTCTGGGCATTAACTAACAACTTAATATCATGGCGTTGGATTGCAGGATTGTCCACGTGGTATCAATCAACGTCAGGTATATATGCATAGAAAGAAGTTTACCCACCTCCTCTACTAAATTTATTTCCTAATTTCTTGGGGCCCGTGCAGTTGGGCAGCCTAGACCTGCTTAGGTACGGGCCTGTATGCATATGTACATATAATATGTATACGTGTATGTATGCCGTTTTACCTATGTATATGTATGTACGGATGGTGGTGCGCGCTTTTGTTTTTCATAGCGTGCAGCAGAAACATTTCCTGTTCTCTGCAACTCGAACCGAAAGGAATTGTCAAGTCAGCCACCAGAGCTATAATGACCAGCCGGCCGGGCAGAGCAGAGCCCATGCGTGCATGTATCGCCATGCATGCAGCTTGCGATCGATGATGACACGGCCGGCCTCGAAAGCATTAGGCCTTCGCTGCTGAATCACACCACATACGCAGCTACATGCATGCATATATATATACATACATATTATGCTATTATCCTCTGATCAGAAAACCTGCAGCCAACTATACATGAACGACGCTACGTGCATGCCAAGCAAAGCTGCGTGCAGCGAGTAGCAGGAAACGATAGTCTAATGCTTTGCTTGGCATGATCGATCATGGCAAGGGAAAGAATCTGAGAGAGATGGATGCATGCATACATGCATGGTGCGCGCGCGTTCTCACGCGCAGAGCAGCGGCGCTAGCTCGGGAAGGATACGCATGGCGGTCAGGGGCGCTTATATAGGCAGGCGTACGTACGTACGTAGAAGAAGCAATGGCGATGGGGGGTGCGTCGTCGTGGTCACATCAGTCTGAGCACCGAGGAGGAGGAGACGATGCTCCATATGCATTCATGCATGCCGGACGCCGGTTGCCGAAGAAGAAAGCAAGAGAGAGAGAGAGAGAGAGAGAGAGATTTATATATTGCTCTTCTCGTGTCTTGCCTGGCTTTTGGTCCACAAAACCACGAGTATGTTACAATATTCTGTAAACTGGTAGTGGTAGCAAAGCGGCCATGGCCGCCTGCTGCGGTGCTAGCTGCTCCGTCCTGTCTTTCTTTTACTTCGTCTTCTTTCTTTCCAACCAGGCAGGCAGGCAGGCAGGCCCCACACACTCAATCATGTCCTTCATCGTAAACTCTGCATTTAAACCTGTGTCTCAAACAGGAAAGGGGTGGATGAAAAGAGGAGAGAAAAGCCTTTCAAGTGTCATGGCCTTATAGTCATGGGTGCATGTTCACTGCTGCTCTGCTTGCGAATTTTTTATTGTTATAGCTTTTTAATTTTTTTTAAAAAAATATCGATCCTCCGTGTAAGTGTTTTTTTATATAATTTGTTTTAAAAGATGTAGTTATGTCGTAAGCTGTACACGGCTAGTGCATCTCCGTAAGGACGCTACACATGATTGTAACTCCATAGAGACGCTGAACACGGCAGTTTTTATAAAAACGTTTGTGCGGGGTTAATTTTGAAAAAAAAATTAAAGAGGCTAGAATGGTTAAAGATTCCTGCTTTTAGGGCTTTTTTTAGGTGCCGTTTGGGGGGCTTAAAACTAGTAAATCTCTCCAAACAGCTCAACTTTAAGCGACTTTTGGCATTATCTATAAATCATATATAAAAGCTGAAAGCTAAGTTGGATCTATTTTTGTAGCTTATTGCTAAGAAAAATTAGTTTTTTTTTTATCAAATGATCTCTTATAAAAAGCTACAGCTACTTTTCAATCTAGAAAGTCAAAAAGCAGCTTTTCATAAAAGCTATTGCTCCCTCAAACAGACTTTTAGTGTAACAGACGGGGTAGACATGGTGTTCAAAGTTGAAAATAAAATAGAAGCCTTTCCTAGGATTGGGAAAAGATTTTTAGAGATGCCTTTTTGAATCTTGACTACTATTTGATCGATTAGACTCAGATCTATGCATGACAACATTACATTAGCCACGCGCTTCTAGTTAGGTTGATGGCTGGAAATAAAAATTTGTTAGGGCTCGAATTAAAATTTATAGCAGTTAATAAGTTTAAAATTGAAATGAACCTATTTCGAACGAAAAATGTTAACATGGCTCGGATAGTGACTGTTAGCTCGAATTTAAAATAACCATTTAAATAATAGATAAAATGATTCAATACAGAATTATATCATTTTTTTTTAAAAAAAACTCGACAATAATTTATTAAACTCGATAGACGGCTCTTATGCGTACCTAAGCAGATGATTAATTGTGAGACCTTTTTAGATGTTCTTAAGTGGACTATATGTAAGAATTTTATTTTTGTTAATCTTGAATCAGTCAAATGGATAAACAACGGCATATATCTCTAACCACAGCGTGGAGGAAGAAGTGGGAAGAATAATTGTTAGTGTCGACTTTAAGTTGCCTAAGGACACTCACAATGCAATGATGTAATCTGTTTTTATATGATACTAAGTAACATAAAAATCTGATGTGGAATATGAGTTAAAGAAGAGAGAGTAGAGTTGTTTCTCATATAAGATAAAACCTAATTGGGGAAAATAAAAAGTTGGAGAATAAGGATTAGTAGAAAGGGGGAGAGAGGGGGTGAAATAGGAGTGAAGAAATTAATTAAGTAGAATATTTGTTAGATACTCCCCCGTTCACTTTTATAAGAGCATGTACAATAAGACTATCTCAGCTGGCTTTTAACCTGTACACATTAGTTTTGGTCTATGTGGAAGAGTGAGAAAAGAGGAGAGCGAAGAGAACTGGCTCTTATTTAGTAGCTAGCTTAGCACGGGAGCATAGATAGATTATTTATGTACAAGAGAGAAGAGATAGTTATTGCACAACATCCAGAGATAATTTTTGAAGACAATTATTTCCTCCGAAAATCGCCAAAAACCGCATGGTTTCGAAACCCAAATTGATCTTAGACCAGTATCGATTTTCTCCGAAAATCGCCAAAACCCGCATGGTTTCGAAACCCAAATTGATCCTAGACCAGTATCGATTTTCTCTTAAAATCGCCAAAAACCGCATGGTTTCGAAACCCAAATTTTTGGTGAAAAAATTCAAAAAAATTACTGATAATCGCTATTTTTTTTACCGATTTTCTCACGATTTTCACCGATAATCGCGATATTTTGATCGGGCAATTGAATATTTTTCTATCGATTTTCACCGATTATCTCGATATTTACAACGTATAATTTTTTTTAATTTAACCGATTTTTTGGCCGATTTTTGATGCTTTACCCCACCGATAAGGCCGATAATCATGATTTTCGGCGATAAGGTGAACCCTGATCCGGGGTAAAACCGTTCCTGTGGGCAGATGTGTGAATTTGCATGCATTCTTGGCACACGGATAAAAGTTGTCATTTGTGTAGCTAGAATTTGATGGATGGAAAGTAGAAATGGTTAGGCCGGGTTGGGTAGTAGGTGGAGCTAGCAATTCTTGTGGGCAGGGCAGGGCAGGGCAGAGGTGAGGTCCACCATGACTCCCCCAATTAAAAGCTCCCCCTCGCCTTCCCCACGCACAGCACAGGCACGGCACGCTCTGGTCTGGTTTGGACTTTGGACAGCTCTCACTCTCGATCTAGCTTGTGGCCTTGTGCTTGTGTGCCCATTCAACTCACTCGTTCCTACCAGCTTGGCTTCTCTTTCTTCCTACTCCTCCGTAGCATATACCCTTCTGATCTCCTCTCCTCCCACCTTCGATCCGCTCACGCTCCAAAAGGCAAGAAAAGATGAGAGGGAAGGAACAGAAGATGCTGAAAGATCAAGGAAAAGTTGGCTAGAGAAGAGAGGGAGCCTTTTCATTTTGAGGGGAATGTTGTCTGGCTCGGGGCTCTTTCCCTCTCCCTCTTTCTCTCTCTCCCTCTCTCTCTCTCTCTGTCTTCCTCCTCAATCCCTCCCTCTTTTCAACAAGAGTGAGGGGCCGGAGATCGATGGTGAGAGTAGATGTGTGTAGATCTCGGACCAGGCTTCATTCCCCCCAAATAAAAGGGCTCCCATGGTCTCTCTACCTGCATCAGCTCAGCTAGCACTGCTTGTCTCTTCCAAATCTGAACTGGGTAAGCTGATCCTTTTCTCTGATTGTTTGGGTGTTTGGATGGATAGATAGATAGATCTTGCTGGGCGGCATGAACTGCATGAGATGCATATTGGTGTAATGATGGGGGGCCACGACTTGCATGACCGCACAGTTGCACACATATCATAGCTAGCCCATGGTGAATGAATCGCCTCTCTCTCCTCCGCAATAATTAGGCTCTGATGAGAGGGGGTGGGGAAAAGGTTGTCATCATCATCACCACCTTATTAGAGGTCTCTTGTTCGATCTCCCCTCCCATGCATGCAGATTCTTCTTATGATCCATGGTTGGTGGTGTATTCAGGTCGAATTAAATCCTTCGCTTCATTTCATCCATCTCTCTTCTTTTATTTATTTACATGTTCGATGTTGGAACTTGTGTCCTCTCTATATGTTCACTGTATATACCGTGTTGATTTGTATATATACGCGCCTCTGATGATCATGTTTTCAATTTTTTTTCCTCCCCGGTTCGCGTAGGATGAACAAGTTAGATAGAATACGAGATACACTTGGTTTGCTAGTTACAGCTAGCTGCAAGCATACTAGTACATGTGTACACCTATAAATATATCCTCTCTCTCTCTCTCTCTCTCTCTCTCTCTCTCTCTATTTGGCCATGAGTTTTGCAGTAGCTAACAACTGGACCCAATCACCATATACAAGCCCACAAGAAACGAATATGCATATTTGTTGCTACCTGGGGTAGATCTAGAGCGGCCTCCGATTGTACTGTGCATGGATTCTGCATCCTTTCTTCTTAATTCCTCTGTCCAAATGTTGCATTGGTATTAGATTCCAGTTTATGGGAATGGTAAAATCCTATACTTTCAATATTGGTCTAACTATTTTAATTCCTGCTTCATTTTGAAAAACTGGTGCAAGTCAAAGGAAAAAAAGAATCAAAGAAAGTGATTATACTTCCTTCTTTAGAAAATAAAGATAAGGGTTTGATATCAGAGCAGTTTTTGTTCTAGCTAGCTAGAATAGTGTCAGAGCAGTTTTAATTGGGTAGTATTAATTATTTTCATCTCATCAGGAAGTTCGCGGTGTTTACTTCGAGAACAACAGAAGCATATATATATATTTTGAAAGCACAATCTAAAACAAGAGCTTGTCAGTTGTCACACACGTAGTTCTTCCCCTACAATGATCTTATGAAACAATTAATGGCCAGTTTATGAGATATGCTATATACTTGATGAGCTACCAGAGACGATGATGATCGAGATTTGGTCCAATTATTGGAACATATATATGTATATGCCAGAACCCGGAAGAGTGGAATAGTTAAATTATTTTTCAAGTCTTGATCACAGTGCATGCATTGGTGTTGGTGTAATTAACCTTGTTGTTATGCAATCAACTCTGAGTTGTTTCCTGTTTGAAATCTAGAACTCTAGCTAGCTTCCCCATACAGTACTATATATGCCTATTAATTTTTGTGTCGAGATGCCCATACCTTAAGTTATACTCCCTCTGTCCCACAAAGAGTGCATTTCTAGTGTTCGAATTTTGTCCCACAAAGAGTGCATTTCTAGTCCGTAGGGCCCAGCTGTAAGTGTATGCATGCTCATTTAAGTGCTTGTGGAAACCGAAGCACCAACATGCTTGTGTATGGAGTAATGAGGGTCACATTGGTCATTTACCTTGCACACTAATCTGTCTTAAAAATCCTAGAAATGCACTCTTTGTGGGACAGAGGGAGTATAGTGCATGCTAGCTACACAGAACGGTGTTTCCGATGACCCCAAATCCTTAAAGATTCTCTTGTTATATTGATCTAAAAAAAGATTCTCTTGTTATGCTGCACATTGTCTTACTCTTATACCCAGTGGCGGATCTAGAATTTAAACATGCTCTGGGCTAGGTGATAGCTCAATTGAGATGATATAACATGGGCTAATATATTTATTACACCCTGGGCTTACTTAGGCTAAATACAAGCTAAAATTTCAAGTCACGGGCTACAGCCTACTTTGCCATGGACCTAAATCCACCCCTGCTTATACCCCCTTCTTCATGTTCCTCTCTCGGTGTACGTAACTATCTTCAGAGGAGGAGTAAAAGTTCATGTCGTGCCAATTCATCTCTTTTTGCAGTTTTGCTGGTCTTGTTGGCTGTTGCAATGTAATGAGCTGTACTGCTGTACTGTACGAGTTTCTTCAGAACAAGGACCCCTTGGAAGACAATCTGAATCTGGCCTAATTAATATTTTGGCTACATATATACTTCATGAAATTTGATATATAGTAGCCAGTACATACTACATAGTAATGCTATGCATCACGAAATTTGATATATCTAGTACATATTAATATATGCTTGCACCAAAATGTGAAAGAAATTAATGAAATTGAGGTCACAACTATTCAGTCCATGGATACGTCTCTGAGAAAAAAAAAATCTCAAAGAATACTGTAGGACGGTAGGAGATCATGCATCTACATTCAATTTCATCATAGAGAAGATTAGTTTAAACATACTACTATACTAGCCCTGTATAAATAGACAATATATAACACCACTGATTAATTAGCACACCGTATCGGACCGTCAGAACATTAATACAATGGATTATTGCATATCCACCCGGTCCATGTGCGTGTAGTTACTATCTATATCCATATCCACATGTCATATAAAGTCTCTTTTCTATTTCCGGAAGTAGTTACTATCTATATCGTATCTCTCTACGTAGAGAGTATCTCGCGTAACGGAGAGTATGTGCGTGTAGTATATATACAAGTATATAAGACTAGTTAAGTGGTATTTACATTTTTTTTTCGAGGTACATAGTATGTACATTTTTTTAGACATAAAAACATACTCCTTTTTATGTCTGTACATAAAGGTATTTGCAAAATATGCTAAAAACTATGTACTCCCTTACAATTTTTTCATGTGGTTCACATTGGAATATCTTATAATTAGTATATGAATGTACCCGAGTGATAAAAGAGTATTTTAAATTTGTTTAGGTAGTGTTTCAGATGTAGGGGTAACTACACCCAAAAGTAGAAGGTATTTTTCCAAAAACAGGTATTTCCCCTATGTATTTGTATGCGAAATTTTTTGAAATATTTAGGATATTGAGTTTAACCAGTTTACTAACTAGTTCAAATAAGTTTGAACTGAAATTCAAGTTAGAGTTTCCTTTTTTATGGTAGTTTGATTGTAGCTATGTGCTGATTATATGTGTGTGTGTGTGTGTTTGTATCAGCAAAGCATGCGATCTAAATTCGTTCAAATCTTCAAATTTGAATATATTTTTTCAAAGGTATGTGCTTCATTTGAATTTTAATAGATGGGTATGTACCCTACACTGCAATTTTTGAAAAATAAACCCGAATTATGTATGTATGTATGTATGTATGTATGTATGTATATATATATATATATATATATATAGAGGATGGCTAGTGTACTATCGATAGCACGGATCCTCCGTGCTATAGGGTTGTGTTTGCAAAATTCGAAGACGAAACTATTGATCAATCGCATTCTATTCATCTCATTGAAATCTCACTATCCACCAAATTTTATATTTTTTGAATTTTTTCTCCTATTTATTTTGTATTTTCAAAAACCACCTTCATTGGACGCCCCACAACTAATTAGATCGTGGATTTTGAAAAATACAAAATAAATAGGAGAAAATATTCAAAAAATATAAAATTTTGTGGGTAGTGAGATTTCAATGAGATGAATAGAATGCACTTGCCTGATCAATAGTTTCGTTTGAATTTTGCAAACACAACCCTATAGCACTGAGGATCTGCTATCGATAGTACACTAGCTATCCTCTATATATATATATATATATATATATATATATATATATATATATATATATATATAAAGTGTTGCTTTTGTATATATAGATACATAACCGTTGAAGCAAAAAGCAAGAAAGAACCATTGTGTTTCTTCGACTCACACATGTTCTCAAAGCAAATAATGGACAAAAATTTAAAAGTGGTCGAGGAATACATGGAAAACGCATTGGTGGTTCAATGCGATACAGATTACAACTTTTACCCTACAACCCAGGGTAAGTGTTGCACTACTTGCTATACTTTGATTTGTATTTTACACATAACTCAAAGTTAGATTGAATGACCATGGTGACATATATGTATAGGCATTTAATTATATGTTTATCGTTAAATTGAGATAATATAGAAAATATTTGAGCCCTTTACTGAATAAGCTATGAGCATAACCGTGACGGGTATGGGTACACATTGGGTATCGGGTACCCATTGGGTTTGGGCGTGGGCACAGATCTGTACCCAATAAGCTTAGTGGGTTTGAGTCGGCGGCACAAGTTTGGGTTTCAGATTTGGGTCTGAGACAGTTGTACCCGGATGTACCCACCCGATTATCATATCTAGATCTAGTATTTACTAGCTGCTATCAAATTCAGTAGAAATATTAGGGGTGGCAATAGGTCCTCGATTCCCGTTTCCCCGCGGAGAATTCCCTTATTAGGGGACGGGGACGGGGGACATCGCTCCCCCGTGGGGGCCTTAGCGGGGAAATTGTTCCCCCGTTGGGGATGGTGGGTCCTAGACCATTCCACCATTCCCCATCCCCGCCCCAGTTAGCTGATAGATGGGACCATGCAAGAAAACCTAACCCTAATCCAAATGATCCTAGTCCCAACTCCCAATCCAGTACTCCACCCAAGCAACCGGCTACAAATACTCCCACTCCCCAGCCGCTGCTTGCCCGCTAACAGCGCCTAGGCACTCCGTCGCTCCGGCAGCCGCTCTAGCTGGGCCAATCTCCCACCACTCCAACCACCATTTCCAACCAAATATCATTTATTAGGATCACCTCTTTGGCTTGCCCTAATTTTTAGGGATTAGTCCCCCATCGGGCCCCACGAACTCGTCGGAGGTCGGGGATTGAGGAAATTAAGCCCCGCATATGGAAACAAGAACGGAAAAGCTTTAATTATTAGACATGGGAGGGCACTCCCCGCGGAAATCCCTAATACTACAGAATATAATCTCAAGCAGCTGGGTGTCAATGTATATGCGTCAGACTTAGTACACGTACGGGGTTGTCTCCCTCCAGTCTCGACACGCATATATATATATATATATATATATATATATATATATATATATATATATATATATATATATATAGAGGATGGCTAGTGTACTATCGATAGCACGGATCCTCCGTGCTATAGGGTTGTGTTTGCAAAATTCGAAGACGAAACTATTGATCCGAACTATGTTAACTTAACTACGTAGGTACATGCATGATGCAGCATGCACACTGTATATGTAGATGTATACGCATACGAGTGGCCTGGCAGGCAGCTTTTGCCATGCATCTATCTCCCTATGTAGCTCTGTCATTTGTGATGCGGAAATTTCCCATCATCTTCTACGATCCATCTCTTGACGTGAGGGTTCATATGCAGCCAGCCATGCATGCAGGATTCGCTACTCACGTATGTCAGAAGCAAGGCACTAAGCTTCCATATCTATACCGATCTGATCTGGCTTTTCATGTCGTTGAACAGCAACGGTACGCAGCCATGCACGTTGCACGCAGGAATTAATGTGGCCGAAACCCAGACGTGCTTGCAAGTTGCAACGACGTTCGATCGATCGAGTAGATAAGAAAAAGGCAATCCCTGATAATAATAAAAAAAAAATTACATGCTAAGAAACATCAAATGTACATACCGGGAAGGTTGCTTTTTTTGTGAGTGTGTGACAGGGTTTGCTTGACAAGTAAGGCCCAATTCATTTCAGCATCTGGATTATGGGAGAAGCTGCTTCTAATTATGAGAGATTCTATTTAGAAAACATCTTCTGATTCTCAGAGAAGCTGTTCAGAATCTCCCCGTTCGGCAAATAATTCACTTTTTTAAAAGCAGAAGCTGTTCAGAAGCTGAAACGAACGGGGCCTAAATTGCCTAGCTGAATTATGTGTGGGTTTACTTATCGTTCGAATGACATTTTGTTCCCCGAAACAGTAAAATGAAGACTCGACAGGATGCTTAACGGGCCTGAAATAGCTGAATTATGTTTTGTTTTTGTTTTTCTAGCGGGCTTTTTTCCAAGTGAAACGGTGCTCTCCTTGTCAGAGTGCCCATATCAGAATACCTGCATCAACCAAATGTCTATTAAAAATCACCAAAGGAGCTACTGGGAAAAATAACTATGATAGACAAGTTTAACACGGTTTTGCATTGAGACAAACCAAATAAATTACTAAAAGTGAATTACAGCCTATCTCTAACAATACTAATTTTAGGGAACATTGAATAATTTTTTCCCCAAATTTTCAGATTTTTTTAATCTGAAGTTGAATTGGACAGGTTTATTGACCTGTTCCATTTCTCGAGCCAGACTGATACGACCGAAAATCATGATTTTTGTCAATATTTCAAACCCTGTTCCCTGATGAATGATGGTCCAGGAACATATACATTTAAAATTATTACACCTTGTTTTTAGATCAGGCACTTATGACAACTAGAGGGGAAAAAACTTTGACTTGCTCAGAGAAGCCATCTAATGGAGGTTGAAACACACTTCAACACCTACAAAAGCACAAACAATTTTGTCTATTAATACAATTCAGAGAAGATATTTGAATTACATGCAAGTGGTCATATATGAGTGATAATGCACAAAACAAAGGAATTATGGTACAACTCATTCCTTGCAAACACGCAACATTAAAAAAAAACATATCAACAAGCAGTATATAGTTCATATAGCATATCAAAACTGAATATACCTGAATTCTTATAGTACCACCTCACAAACAATTTTGTCTTGCTGTTACAATAAACTTGTTGATATAGCTAACAAAACACATATAATTGTATCAGAAAAGGCCCATTGGAGATCTTCGTACAATTAAATTCGACGTCCAACCCACAGGGATACATTACATATTGGAATCTGTATTTTGCACATTCTATCACTATATTATACAGCAATGCTTCTATACTTTTCCCCTAATACAATTTGCACAAATCTTGAAGCAAGTGAAGGAGTAAGCAATCGTCATCTACTCTTCATTCATGCTTTAATATTTGTGCAAGTTTCAAACAGAAAAGCATGACAAAATCATTGGCTTCAAATAAATGTATCTACTGAAAACAAAACTGCTGACTTAAATAAAATCCACTAAAGCCTAAAAGTTCACTGCGAAAAATACACATAACCAGTAGGATTATGGAGTGACATTGTTACCTATAGAGACCAAATGATTGAGTACTGCGGCACTAAATTTGCAAAAGCGAAAATAGAATCAGAAAATAGAACTACCCATCATAGTAATCACATAATAACAGCCATATGCAGACAGTTTCAGAGATCGAATCAAACCAAGTCTACAAACAAGAGCCCAAAAAATCCTAACATGCAAAACTTGAAATCGACCACAAAAATAATGGAAACTGTTTGCTCTTGCCTCGCCTTCTCTCAGACATGAATCGTCTCCTCTCCAGCTCGAGTCCTCCGTGTCGGAGAGGTATGGTTTCAGCCAGGAAGCCTAACACGGGTTCGATTCGAAACCATACAGAGAGGTGCATTTATGTTTTTTTTTAAGTTATATAAATATTAAAGCATAAATAAAGGATAGATGATAAGTACTCACCCCTTCACTTGCTTCAAAATTCGTACAACTTGTATTAGGAGGAAAAATATCGAAACACCGCTCAACCATATAAATAATGCGGATTCGACGCAAAAAAAAAAAAAAAAAAACCGAATGATGGGGGAAGAAATCATTCGCAAGATGTTTAGCAATTCTGTTGAATAATAGGCATTGTTGCGTTAAGAAGCAAGCAAACCCTTTGGAGAACCGGCACAATGGCCCATGAACTTGCCTAAAAATCTATATCAACCAGTGTTGACAGGTGGGTCAAATGTCTACCCATAACTAATTCACGATATTGTTATAATATAAGGCATTTATTTATCTATCCATAACCAATTCACAATATTATTACAGTATTAAGTTATCTGTGCTCCCTTGCAACATATGTGCATCCAGCTAGTTAAATAAAATAAATTAAAGAAGCCCAAAAGTAGGGTTGGGGCATCAGTATCACGGCCACCGTCGCCTTTCCGGCCCAATCGCCCGGTTTCGAGTCGCACCGCACCGCGCCGCACGTGATTCGGCCGCAAGCGGTTGCAATCTTAGCCGCACAGAGCGGATCGGGCGGCCCACGATCGCGAAGATCATTCGCGATAAAAAAAACCGGGAGGCGCGAGCGGATAATACAGAATAAGGAAAGGGCTCTTGTGAGAAAGTGCCTCCACTCTGTTTACTTGCTCAATCTGTTTGACCATACTTCATAAAGATAGAATCACACGCTTAATTACAGCGTCGTCATGTCTTCAACAATCCAATTTGTAACCTCTTCAAAAAAAAAAATTCTTCTGATTCCCATGGTTTATTAATTTGTCCATCCATTTAAACGACAAGAATGCATGCATGTAGGGGTGGCAACGGGAGTATTCCCCGCCGGGGAGTGCCTCTCCGTCTCCATCTCCGCGACCGAAAATTTTCCCCGGCTCCGTTCCCGTTCCCCGTCTCGGGGGAAAAAATTCCTCCGTCCCCATCCCCGTTCGGGTATCGGGGCCCGTCAGGAACCCATCCCCGCGAAATTTTCACACAAAAGAAGAGCTCTTATAGCCATTTTAACTCTAAAATCATATCAACAGACAAGAAAAAAAAGAATGCATGCATTCATTGAAGATTATGTTATCCTGTTTATAAAAATATGAATATGATGGGCTAGAGAATATGTTTGCAATCTAACAACTAAATTGGACTAAACTAAATTCGGAATCCCAACCGGATCCCCAGCGGGGAAAAAAAATTCCTCGTCCCCGTCCCCACCATCCCCGACGGGGGAATAATTTTCCCCATCTCCATCCCCTAATAGAGGAATTCTCTACCGAAGATCGGAGAACGGATCCCTATTGCCACCCCTACATGCATGGGCATATATAGCATTGTATCAGGCAGTGTTACATATATTTTGCGGCCCTGTAAAATCTGCCACACAGAGTGCTCAATTATTAGCCTTTAGCCAACAAAAGATCTCCCCCAGATAAACCGAATCGAGGATTGAGGAGGCGAAAAGGAGTAATCTCGATCGACACATTGCCGCACATTTTCTCGGATGCATCCGCGCGTCAAGATATAACCTATCGTCAAGATATAGCCAGTAGCGATAGATTATGGGCAAAGGATGCATCGGGTAAAGAATTGTCGTTGTTGAGAGCTAGCTTTGGCAGGCAGACATGATGCAGATGCAGTAGCATTGTCTACTACTGCCGGTACAAGTGGGCAAATGGATGGCTGCAAATCTTTTGCTTTCCCAGCCATTATTTGCAAGTGCAGATTAAAGGCTAAGATCGACGACCATGGCCTGATGGCCAGGTCTCGTTCCATGCTTGGTCTTTCTTGTTATATATTAGGCTCATCTTCTTTTTGTTATGCAAAGATATACATGCTTCAATATATGCTACAATGAAATGGCAAACATCTGATAGGCTGAATAACCAAAGAGCTTAGCTTCACTGCCACTAATAATAATGGAGGAGTTCGATGTTTGACTAGCACCACCCAACAACGAAAACCCTTAGCTGCTTGCTTTCATTCTGCGGCTAACTTTGGCTGAATTATTGGAACCAAAGCAAAGCGATTGCGACGAGTGACCCCAGAGACCATGCTTGATGCTTGCTGCTGTGCTGCTCTGCAGTACAATCTAGGATTCCATTTGTCCTTCGTGGTACTTGTGTAACTGTCTCAGTGAGGCCAGAGTAGACCGAGATATATAATACTAGACTGTAAGCGCGGTGTAAACGAAAAATGAATTTTCGTTTTTTTTTTTGTTGAAAAAATAGATCTAGACGTATCTTTAAAAAATTTGGAGGCTTGAGAAACCGTAGAGACCGAGCCGCGTGCGTGAATTGAAAACAAATTTGCGTTTTTTTAGGAGAAAATGGATCACGAAAACATTTTTTCTGGGCTCTGGAAAAAAAAACGGACCACGAAAATATTTTTTCCGGCAAAAACGGAGGAAGGACGAATGAAAAACGGGCCTGTGTTTTTTTAAGAAAAAATGGACCACGAAAACACAAAAGCGATGCACACCGCGTGCGCGTACGGAAAACGTATTTGTGTTTTTTTTAGGGAAAATGGACCACGGAAACACTTTCCCCGAGATCCGAAGAAAAAACGGACTACAAAACATTTTTTTTGGCAAAAACAGAGAAAGGATGAACGAAAAACGAATTTCCGTTTTTCCGGAGAAAAAATGGGCCACGAAAACGTTTTTCCCGGGGTCTGGAGAAAAAACGGACAACGAAAACATCATTTTTTCGGCAAAAACGAAGAAAGGATGAACGAAAAACGAAGTTATGTTTTTCCTAAGAAAAAATGGACCACGAAAACATTTTTCCCATGCTTCGTAGAAAAAACGGACAACGAAAATATTTTGTCCAACAAAAACAAAGAAACGACGGACGGAAAACGAATTTCTATTTTTTTTTAAGAAAAATGGCCAATGAAAACATTTTTCCCATACTCCGGAGAAAAAACGGACCACGAAAACATTTTTTCCTAGCAAAACGGAGAAAGGACCTGAACGTAAAGTGCGGGGACCTATTTGTTATATTTTTGTACCTGTTCGCTATTTTAAAAAATTAGAAAAGGGCTCGTTCGCGATTCGTATTTAACGGGAGTCTCTTTCTGTAAAACGGCGAACGGGGGACCTAAACGCGAACCGGTAAATTTTTTCCCCTCACAGAAAATTGTAAAGGACATCTTCGTAAACTCGCAAGGAACTATTTGTAATTCGGAAGAACCGGAGGAGCTTTTCGCAAAACAGGCTAGAGGACACGTGGGGGAGCTCTATGAGGCCTTCCTCCGAGGTTTAATACCGGAGGATTTAGCCAATCTAGATGATATAACGTAAATTTGCGGGGGAAATATGGCTACATGTTTTCTGCAACTTAACTTAATTACAAACGAGGATTTTTTTTTTTTGGTTATAACGGTATTGTTTTATTTTTATGCAAGTATTTTGTGACCTAGAGGTCAAAGTGACATCTTATTGATTTATAAAAACCAAAAGCAACTTTTCTTCTTGATCGAATAGAGTAATAAAAGCCAGAAGATATCTCATATTTCTGTCGACACACAAGAGTAGTTCATGCATAGCTGTATGCACCAGTGCTAGCATTAATGTCAACAAATTATTTGCAAAAGGGAATATATGAAGCTATTAAAAATTAATGTCAACAAATTATTGAAATTTTGTAAGCTGAAAATTTTCTGATTCGAAAATTTTGTAGTGATTCAAAAATTTTAGAGTTGAAAATTTATGATTTAAAATTTCCAAAGTTGAAATTTAGCCTGGTTAAAAAAATTTTGAGTTGATTTTTCTAATTTGAAAAAATTTCCAAGTTGAAACTTACTATTTAACATTGTCAAAATAAAAAATTTCTAGATTGAAAGTTTTGTGTTAGAGAAGAAGGATGGCATGAGGGAAGCACGTAGGGAAGTGGGAGCAGGGATAGCAGAAATACCCATGGATCCGGGTACCCATGGGTACCCGACCCGATGGGTCTGGGTTCGAATTTGAACCCATGGGTATTTTTGGTCGGGTTCGGGTCCGACTACAGATATAGATCCGTGTGTATAGTAGATTCGAACCCGAAACTACTGTCACGTTGAATCTGGTGTCACTGGTTCATGAGTTTATTATCATTTAAAAGACATGTTGTGACATTGTGTACTTGTTTTGGATTGTTGGAGTGTTTCTAGCTATGAGAAAACATTTTGAATTTGTAGCTTGCTTAATGCCTTACTCATGTACTGTTTGGTATGTTTATTTTTGTTGTTTTCTGAAAAGCTGTTCCGGGTCCTGGGTACCCGACAGGTCCGGATCTGGGTCTAGATATGGACCCGTATGAGCTTTTGGGTTCGGGTTCGTGTTCGGGTCTAAAATTCGGGTCTCGGGTTCGGGTCCAGGAAGGCAGGACCCGGAGCTACCCGACCCGATTGCCATCCCTAAGTGGGAAAGGTGGAAGTGGGTGGTGAAGATGACACGTGACATCTTAGGAGGGTGTCCTTACAAAATTTAATTTGAGGGTAAGCTCAAGCTAGCTGTACCGGTAAAATATTGTCTCATGTTGTGCTTGCCATGGAATCTTCTATTCGCGTCAACACTTTTTTAAATGAATATCTATAAATTTAATTTTTAATTAGGACTCAGAGTTTCCATAGATTACTCTAGTATCTAGCTATCTTCTCCACCAAGAAAAGTGCCCCTCCCCTCTAATACATTAGTAGGGACACAATGGAATATTGTATACACACCCCAGAAAATCTCTACTATATAAAGTGAGAGTTTCTTCCCACGTCACATTAATTGCCATGCTTAATTGCCCTACTTAATTGCCCTGCTTAATTGCCCTACGCAAGAAACGAAGCGATGCATTAATTGCCCTGCTTAATTGCCTTGCTTAATTGCCCTACGCAAGAAACAAAGTGTTGCTTTAATTAGCCAGCTTTTGCAAGAAACAAAGCGTTAAAGATAGATGTTTGATCTTATGAAATAGTATTTTTTTATTTTTTAATCTTTATTTTTTGTTATTAATTTTGTTTTTCGTAGCAACGCACGGGCATATAACTAGTTTTAATTAAGAGGAGAGAGTTGTGGGTCTATATCTTTCTATCTATATTCTGATCTTGTGTTTATACCATCTTCATTAGTCAACAACGATCTTGATACATAACATGTTATCAGCACGAGAGTGCTCCCTAGCAAAAGCCGTTCACGCATCAAAGGTTGTTTCTTGATCTTTCTTAGTCAATGCTGTCGCTGAATTTATTTAACCTTTCACCAATTTTTTATTTTTCTAATCTGGCCCATGTGTCAATTTGAGTGGGACTAGCATTGACTAAACTCTAGCCATCGTTTCACGCCTTGGTACGATCTATGTTATTTCATGCCTTGATATGTATCTAGTTCTTCGACCGTCGATTCACGACTTGGCACGATCGGTATTAGTGTCGCGCTTTGACATCGCCACCGAATAGATCTACTCATCGGCAGCGCCGTGACACCATCAAATGATGCAACTGCTGCTGAATCACGTCGTGATGTGACCGATGTCATGTTGTGTCTTATGTATGGTTGCCAACCGGCCCACCGTGTGCGTGCCGCCGCCGTGTCACTGGCCGTGGTGAGGACGCCATTTGCAATCAACTAGCTAATTTTATACTATTGCATTATTGCCAATATCATAGGTCATATATCGTGGACAGTAGCATATATATTAGCTAGTAATCAGCTTCGATTGTGCTAACATCAATATGATGTCTAGAAATGATTCAACACACAAGAGAATATGATCGATTCAAAATATGTTTAAAAAGGCAATTAACATCTTGTTCCTCTCCGGTTTTTCATCAAACGGATTACACTTGTAACATGCATGCAACCTCCTGATGGCCGCAGTAGTAAACCCCCCCTCTTTGCCAATAATGAACTCCCCACTTCCGAAGATTTACATCTTGCATGTACGCGTGCTCTTCTCTCGTTCAACATAACAGATCGATGCATCTAACATTCTAATGACGTATAAACATGACGACATGTGTGCCACACATGGTCGTTGACATTTACTCGATTCACACACGTAAGCATACAAACCAAGGTCGCTCGTACAGTCATACGCAGCACGTACGGGCCCACCCGTAGGACCCGGCACCACTACAACAATTCATCGTAGACGATTCTAAAAGATGATCACAAACGGTTTTGTGAACCATCTGTAAACATATGTTAATGATATTAACAATGTATCACAGACGATTTTTGGACCGTCTATGAAACTCACATCACATACGATTCTATTAAAGAATTGCCTGTATTGTGGTACACATTACAGACGATTCTTTAATAGCACCGTTTGTGAAACTCACATCACAGGCGGTTCTATTAAAGAACCGTCTGTATTGTGGTACACATCACAGATGGTTTCTAATTAGAACCGTCTATGATTTTTTTCCACTACACCCCCAGCAGAACTTCCATAATTAGTATCTGTTGTTTGAAATTTTTTTCTGCTTAGATATTTCTGCGACGACATTTATATGGCACAACCAGTTATAAATTTTGTAATTGAATGTCTAAATATCATAGATGTATTGAGGCAACAGCTTATCTGAT
The DNA here is from genome assembly GCA_036346355.1 of Rhipidocladum racemiflorum. Lineage (NCBI taxonomy): Eukaryota > Viridiplantae > Streptophyta > Magnoliopsida > Poales > Poaceae > Rhipidocladum > Rhipidocladum racemiflorum. The sequence continues at coordinate 87,510,288 of CM070579.1, read as the reverse complement.
CAAGATCATCTTAAAATATAAACATTTGTAGCACTTTCATCTCCCTTCTTATTATAATGTTAATGAATTCTAAGGAAAAATCCATTTCATTTCACAGTTCGTCATGAATGCTGTCATGATCTGATTTATCGCTTCCACTTCATCCTCACCTCTGAACGAGAATACCATGGGCAGCCAAGCTTCTTCAATTATATAGTTCATTAACTCATCGTATAGAGTTGATTAAGTCATCGTATGAATTAATCAACTATATATGATGTGTTAATCAACTCTATAGTTTAAGAAGCATGGCCGCCAATGGTATTCTCATTCGACGATGAGGATAAAGTGATAGCGATAAATCAGTGTATAACACCTTTCATGACGAACTTTGGAATGAAATGGATTTTACCTTAGAATCCATCAACATTATAATAAGGGTCTGTTTGTTTTTGCTTTGGATTCTCTAAAAGCTGATTCTGAATTGTGCTTATTAAGAAGTTGATTCTCTAAAAGCTGGAATCCAAAAGCACATATGAAGTGGATTGTGGATTCTAGTGTATATAGATAGGCTGGATTGTGAGAATCGGATTCTAGAATCGGTCTGTTTGTTTTTTATTTAGCTTTTGGGGTTAGAATTCAGAATCAAAAGCAAAAACAAACATACCCTAAGAAGAGAGATGAAAATGCCACAAAACTTCATATTTTAAGATGATCCTAATCAGATAAGCTGTTGCCTCAATGCATTTAGGATATTTAGATATTCAGTTACAAAATCTATAACTGCTTGTGCCTTATAAATATCGTTGCAGATGAAAATTTTGAACAACATATACTAATGATGAAAGTTCTGCTGAGGGATGTAAGAAAAATATGTGGTTGCATAGTTGAAGACAAGAATGTGGAAAGGTCAAAGTTGCATACCTTTAGTGCTAACTTGCTATCTCTTCACACAAGGCATTGGATGAGATCTCAATGAATCAGATTCATTCTTGATCCATGGATATGTTATACTTAAAAATATCTCCAATTTGATTCCTCTAAATCTCACCCAATGGCTCACGTAAGGAGTTTAGCAAGTTAGCATTTAAAATGAGTTACCACTGAATGTTCTAAAGAATACTAAATCAGCACCACATTGATTGCAATACACAAATACAACTTTAGTAATTTCAAATTACATGTAGTTAATGGCAAACACAAGTATCCCAAAAAAGAAAATGAGTGTGTTGAGAATTATACACACTCAAACCAGACACATAGTAAAAGGAGTATGTTATCATTTATGTTATCGATAAAAAATGTGGAGAGATGAAAACGGTATGACAATGGTCGGTAAATGGCTGTTCTGTTTTTGTTTCCACATTTATTATCGGTAACAAAAACGAAATCGGAAACACTGAAAATGCATACGGCAACGGATAGTGACGAAAACGAATACGGAATGAAATAGAGCGGATACGAAAACGAAAGCAGAAAATTCCACAAGAACATAGTACAGAATCATAATATACATGACCATAAGAACAATGTAACTCATTCCACCTCCAAGGTGGACACAAGAATAGTGTTATGTTCACTAGTATCACTACAAAATTTTTTCTCAAGTTTGTCAACTGAAGGCTTGTCATTTGTCACTTATATCAGACCATCATGTCCTCCTCCATATCATTATCATCGACATCCTTTTGCTCCACCAACTACAAAGGTGTAACACCCTAAAATTTGTATATTATTGTTCAATTTTCATTTATGATTTTCTAAGATTTATCCTGGATTTTTAAGAGTTTATAAATATTATTTTACTATTTTTAGATTTATAAAATAAATTTATTTATGAAAAATAAAAATAAAATTATGCTAGAAATAACATAATTTCCCTAGGTTCAAAATGTTCCAAAATATTTTTGAGAGTTTTTTCAGAATTTTTGAACTCTATTTGATATTTTATATAAAGCCATTTGTATTTATAAAATTATTTTAATTCAAAAATAAATGTAAACTCTCCCATCTCCTTTTTGGGCCAAGCCCATTTCCCTTTTCGGCCCATTTCTGTTTTCATTTTCGGTTTCACTTATACGGAATTTTCACTTTTGTCGGAATTGGCTCTCTCGTTTTCGTTTCCGTTCACGTACCAGTGTTTTTGTTTCCATTTCTAAAAATGGGCTTCTGTTTCCATTTTTCTCCGAAACGGTAGGAAACTTTTCATTCCGTTTTTAACCCTACCTATTACCATGGTATCGGCTTTTACATGCAAGAAGCAAATCGATAGGTGTGCAGCACGTGTAAACGTCATCATTTGTGAGAGACTGCATACGTCTCATATTGATTACTAGACGCAACGTGAGCATACAATGGATCCCAATCCAGCCTGCATGCTTCCCATGCTGACTGCTAGACGATCGTAGGAGATTGTATTGCCTCGTGTAGTCGTGTTGAATACTAAGCGTAATATGAATGTGACAACAACATACATCGTACCTCTATCTTAATTTGCTTTGCCGTTTGCAGGAACGTATTGCATTGTATCATATTGAATGCTAGCACTACTGCACAAATGCTTATCACAGACGGTTCTAAAACCTCATAATAGACGGTTTTGTGAACCATCTATAAACATGTGTATGTGATAACAATAACACATTACAATCGGTTTTGAACCGTCAGTGAAAATTAACATCAGATATGGTTCTAAGATAGAACCATCTCTGATTGTATATTATCATAGACGGTTATAGGCTAGAACCGTCTGTGATACCTATATGTTCCACCAAGTACTTGTAAGAGGAAATGTTGATGGACTCCAAGGTAAAATCCAATCCATCCACAGTTCGTCCTAAAGATTGTCATCCTCTAATTTATCCATCCACTCCATCCTCAACCCCGATTGAGAATACTATAAGTAGCCTATTTTCACTTTGGTATTGTGCAGGAACAGGATTATTTCCATGGTTCTCTATTCCGTCAAATGTAGAGTTATTAAGCCTTTGGGTATATGATGATTTAATCAACTCCATATTTCATGAAATCGAGAACCATCAAAATAATCCTGTTTCTGCACAAAACCAAAGGGAAAATAGATTACCTATGGTATTCTCATTTGGCAATGAGAGGATGAAGTGAAAAGAAAAATCAGAAGATGGCAACTCTCAGGATGAACTACGGATAGAATTAGATTTTGCCTTAGAATCCATCAATATTTGCCCTCACAGATGCAAGGAGGTACTTAGCAAGCAATACATCAATTTCAGAAATCAACTCATATATATATATATATATATATATATATTAAACAATTGAATGCACACATGCTACTATGTCAATAGTACTAGCTCAATATACGTTTGATTATATTGCCTAGTTCTTCACCGCAAACATGAAAATAATTTGAACATGTAGTAAGTCATTAAGTACCAATAATATATCTTTGGTTGCAATGGTAATTGCCTAGAATAATTAAAATAGTTACATAACGAGTCAACTCTTATGAATCAACACATGTTTTGATTGGATATTACAAATACCTAGAGTTATGTAATATGCATGACATAGATTGGCAACGGACCATAATATAGCATGAAGCGAGGGGAGAATAACACTTAGCTTAAGGGGTAGGAGAATAGGCATAAAGGCAGCCCTTGACTCTCTTTTCTTCTTCTGCCACTCCCACATCACCTTCCCCTGCAATCATAAGGAGACCACTAATTAGAAACTTATCACCCTTACTATTTACCTTAATCAAGCAGAAAATGAAAACTTGATGACAACACATAATCAATGTGTATCTAAATCATTGGGGGTAGCTTTATTCAAAATTAACTTAGAATAATCCAACAACAAAAACATAATGTGGTAATCAGGAAGATATCAAAGAGCAATAACAACATAATTATATCCTCATATCCTATGATAGTTCACTAATGATAGTCATGCAATCCACTTTGTTGTGAGTGACATCCCATTTATAAATTCTTAAGGGAAATAATGCAAAGACTAAGCACACTACTCAATCTGGGATTTTATGCACTGACTCGTGTACACTAATCCTTGAGGACACATAACACAAATATACATGAGGGTGAAGCTAATCCCATTAACTGGATGACCAAAATTTGCACCATGATATTTGCCATGCCAATGCACATAAAACACTCCCAACTACAGACATACATATCTTTGATGATCACAACATGGAAGGATTTAAAACACTGAAGCAAGCAAGTTTAATCAACAAGGGTAAACACTTTGGTGTTGCATCACCCACAAATTCATACATGTATCATTCCAGATCTGTAAAGGAGTTTTGCATGCATGCGTAGTAGATATAGAAACTCATGGTTAATGGGCGCCAAATATAGATCAGGAAAAGGGGATCAAGAAGAGAGTGAGAAGACTTAACTTAGGAAAAAGGGGGAGAGGGTATCCATGGACGAGCCGTGGCTGGGAGGTCGACGTTGATGAGGACCAGAGCCCGACTGCAATCACCTAGGAGGAAACCTAGAAAAAAAAAGAGAAGAAGAGAAGGGGTGAACAAAGGGAGGGTGAAGAAGAGGGAGGTGGGGGTCACCTTGCTTGGGGACGGCCGAGAGAGCCGACAGTGTCGGTGAAGAAGGCCGACTGCCGACGCTAGGAGGAGAGGAGCGTGGCGACGCTATATCGGGGGAGGACGTCGGGAGGAGGTCGCCGAGAGGGATGTCGCCGAGGACAACGACAAGGAGGGGCTAGGGTTTAGGGGAGGCGAAATGTGCTAAGTGCTAAGGTCTGCGCGAGGGATTTTGGTATGTTTATATAGATCTCATATCACAAATGATTTGTAGCTAGAACCGTCCATGATAATCATATATCACAGACGAATTTATTTTAAAACCGTCTATGATATCTACAGGAGTCATCACAGACGGTTTTATATTAAAACCGTCTACAATATTCCTGTATATCACAGACGGTTTCTAAATAGAACTGTCGACGATTGGGGAGCAGGCCCCCGCCGAGCTTACTTGTTGGTGGAGGGACCAACCGCGACCCCTTCTTGCGTGATGAGATACTCAGAGGGGTGACTCACTGGACTTCAACAGGCAGAGACACTGTAGTTTACCCTGGTTCGGGCCTCTCAAGAAAGAGATAATAGCCCTACTCCAGCTAGTGTATATCTTTGTGCAGAAAAAGTTATCTGTCCGTCCCCTTCACGGTGGGGGTGCTTTTATAGCTTACAAAGGGGCGTGCTTGTTCAAACCCACTAACTCCACGTCCGACCAGGTCCAACGTGGTAACTAACGGATCCTACACTCCTGTCACGTCCCCGCGAGGATCGCAACGAACTAGCGGAGGTTACGCAGCGGGTGGTTACCGACCTCGGGATCACGCCAGTCGGCTAACGTCTAACTTCGAACTCGGCCACCCCGGCCTGAGCACGAGCTATCGGTCCACCCGGCCATGCGACCTCCTAAAAAGGTCCCGGCTAGACCGTCCCTTGGAACAACTCCTTGCGACCAGGACGGGGACGACCTCGTGCTGCTCGTGGCGCCCGACTAGATCGTCCAGGGGAACGGCCTTCCGGTAGTTCGGGCAACAGTGAGCCCGCGCCCCTTGTGGCACCCGAGGTAGTGCAGGGGTCTACCCGACTCCCCGACAGCTAGCCCCCGAGGTTCGAGTGGAAGAAGGTTTTTTAAAAAAAACCTTCCTCTCGGGCCTATCGTCTCCCGAGCCAGCCAGGTTGGTCGCGACGAACAGCTGCCCCGACCTCCGAGCTATTAGTCCGCCCCGAGAGACGAGCTCGGTCCCGCCGTGCCTTGGGCGTGCGAACTAGTTCCCATCCTACCGACGGTTCCTTCCCTTGGAAGCTTCATTCGGTTAGTACGAACCGCTCCCCCTCGGGAACCGCCGCCCGGCAAGACAGCCTTGGTTTGTGTGTCCACGCGTCGCTCCCCGTGTGGTGGACGTCTCAACTGCCCCCTGCGCCTTTAGGGCTTCCTCGACCATAACGGCGGGAACCTCTTCGTTCTCTCGTTTGGTTTTTAAACCCCAGAAGAGAAACCCTAGATCCACTTGCCCTCTCAATCAACTAGTGCGCTTCCTACTTCTTCGTTTCGGCGCTTCATCCTCCTTTCCGATCATCCCCTCCATCCTCATGGCGAAGTTTGGCGTCAGCAAGCTTGATAGGCGCAAGCTGGAGATTCTCGAGCGGGCGAAGTACCTTGATGCCGGCTCATGGAGAGCCGCTGGTGCCGAGGAGAGCCCCGAGCCGGAGGAGGGAGAGATCGTCTCCACCGAGCTTTATGCCATAAACGGGCTTCGCACGCCCGAAAGCGAGTTCGTTGAAGCCGTACTCGCCTTCTGTGAGTGCGAGATCGTCCACCTCCACCCAAATTCCATCCTTATCATGGCCATCTTCGCCCATCTCTGTGAGGGGTTTGTGGGCGTCGAGCCTACTCCCGCCTCTTTCTTCACTTCTACACCCTTTCGCGCCGGCACCCCCTCGCAGCCGGTGTCTTTACTTCCGCCTCCGACCTACCCGCGTCACAGTACCCGAGCTTCACGCTCAAGGACTCCGTGTCGGGGTGGGCCGACTCTTGGTTCTATCTCGAGGAAGGCCGAGGCGGCTCGCTTCCTACTCGGAGCCGGGTCGTGCCGTCGAGACCCCCCGACCGACGGTGCAGCCGGAGGAGGAGAAGGTGTTGCTGCTGATCAACGAGCTCACTTGCTCAGGGCTGACCGGACGGGATGTCGCCCGGGACTACATCAGAGCCTGGGTGTCGCCCCTCAGGAGGAGGGTGCATCCCTTCTTCAAGGTTGAGGGGTGGCAGGACATCACACGGGAGTCACGCTCAGGTATACCACCGACCTCGGCCTTCTCTCCTATGCAGAGGACATTCGGTCTTACCACTCCCTCTTGCTCGGTACGCAGCTCCACCGGAGGACTGGGTGGACGTGAGGGTGTCCGAAATGTTCGGCACCCCCAAGGGCAAGGAAATCCTAGAGGGTCGCCAGATCCCGAATAACGTCCTCAACCGGACCGACGCGGTAAGCTTTCGATTTGGCCCTCCTTTCTTGACGTCCTACTTGGTCCGAGTCTCTCCAGGGTGCCCCGACCTCATAAAACTCTCCCTGGCAGGAGAAGGTCGCCCTCGAGGTCGCCGTGGATCAACTGGCATCGCAGCTGGGGGGACGAGGTCGTAAGACCAAAAAATTGGCGGGCCGCAAACGCCGCGACCGATCTCCTTCGGCCACGCCGTCTCCGCCTCGGCGTTCGCGCAGGCGTCCTGGCTCGGACGACCGTTCACCCCGCCAGCATTTGGAGTATGCTGATCGGCAGGAGGTGAGCGAACTAAAACTTTGGATGGATGAACATACCAGAAAAAACCCGGTGATGGCTCGTTTACGTCGGCTTCGCCAAGCGAAGAAGGAGGCCGCTGGTCCAGTAGCGAAAGGAGGCACTGGAGAGCCGGATCGCGGTTCTTGAGGCGAGCTTCGCGCGGGTGAGCTCGAGCTCGGCCCCTACGGATGACGAGGAGGAGAAGGACGAGTGGATCCCGTCCCCTAGTCCCGAGGTCCCGCAGTCGCCCATCTGCGTCCCAACCACGCCCAACGCCGACCATCACCGAGGCCGACTTGGGAGAGGTCGACCCTTCCGCCGCCCGAGGCCGACAAGGCACGTGAGGACATGGCTGCCCTCCTCGATCGCGCTCGAGGCCAGCTGAGAGATGCCGAACGAGGTCAGCCTCTTAGCCCCATCTCGTTTCTCTCATCCCCCTCCGGCATCACACTAACCCCACACCGTCTGTAGTGGGTGTGGCAGCTGGTGCGGAGTTATGGGATTTTGGAGCAATGGCTGACGAAATTCTTGACCTCGTGCTAGAGAGGGAGCTTGCCCGCGCTGCCGAGGCCGTTGTGGGCGAGGAGGTCGAGGTGGGAATCGAGGCGCGGAGGCCCAGCCCACGAGCCGCAGACGGTGACGGCGTCGGGCGGAGGAGCCACCGCCGTGGAGATCCGGCCCTCAGAGGTCGTGTCTCTGAAGAGGAGACAAGGAGGAAGATTGCGGTGCCGATGCCCGAGCCGCGAGGAGGGCATCCCCATATCATAATTGACGAGGACGGCGATATGGGGAGCCTGGTGGTGATGATGACGCTGGGAGCCGGTGGTGGCGAGCATGTCGCTGAAGTTTCGCGAGGACTCGCCGAAGCCAGCGACATTATTGCCGAGGCGCCAGAGATCGCGGAGGCTTCTCCCGAGCTCACGACGCCCGGCGGACATCAACGCCCGGCCCGGCGTCGGGGACCTCAACCCGAGCGGGGCCGCCCTGACGAGGAAGAGCCGTTGTCTTGCCGAGGCCGCCTCGGTCGACGCCGTCCTTCCGGTTGCCGACCGGTGCCCCGAGTCGGCGACCTCGCGCCCGTGGATGCCGTGCCTCACCGGAGGAAGTTCCTCCCGGCTGCAGACGCCGCGCCCCGAGTGGAGTACCCCGCGGACCCGGATGCCGAAGGGGAGAAGCCCCCGAGCGCAACTCCTGCCCAGGAGGAAGAAGAGCGGGAGGAGCCCCCGAGCGCAACTCCTGCCCGGGAGGAAGAAGAGCGGGAGGTGATCCTCGCTCTTGAGGCCGTCTCCGTTCAAGAGATGGAAGCCGATGCCCAGGGCCAAGACCCTCTGCTCCCAGGGGACGAGGGAGCTCGGGCTCAAGCCCCTGTGCCCGTCGAAGGAGAAGGGATTGGGGCGAAGGATCCCCTGCCCGCCCAGGGAGAACCAATCGGGGCGGAGGACCCCGCCAAGTCGTTCCAGGAGGGGCTGGAGGCTCGGCTCTTTTGGGTAAGTTTTCCTTGCACTCGTGCTTTTGTCCTAAAAAAACCGATCGTAACCGAGATACCTGTCGCCGCAGTCTTTGGAGACCACTATGAAGGACTTCCACGCCGCGACCGTGCCGCCAGAAGTCGTCGCAAAGCACCAGGCCGAGCAAGACGCTAGAATCGCGGAGCTCGAGCGCCTGGTCGCCGAGCTGAGGTCTTCTGAGGCCGAGATTCGGCAGAAGATGGAGGAGTCCGCGCTCTTCCTCAAGGAGCGCCTCGAACAGAGCGAGCAGGCGAGGTCGGGGCTCGAGGCGACGGTGGCGTCCCTGCGTGACTCCGCGCGAAGCGCCGAACGGACGATCGACCAAAGAACGGGAGGAGTCCAAACGGCCGTCAGCGGCAAGCGAGGGTCGTGAAGCTTCGTCGGCGGGTGCTTGACCTCGAGTCCGAGCTTGAGTCCGTGCGGGGCGAGCTCGTCGCTCTGCAGGATGAGAAGCGTGCGGCCTCCTGTAACTGTTCTGCAAAAACTTTAGCGAAAAAGCTGCCAAGTTGGGCATAATACGATCGTGTTTAATAGATGCCTTTTATTTTTCTCTGTTTTGTCTTCCTCGGAATGACAACGATATGTCCTATCCTGTTGCTCCCTACTCGACGGAGCTCGTCAGTTACGCGATCTAGTGATAGTCACGCGATCTAGCGAATGATCGTACTAGGGAGTGACTACCTCGTGCGAAAGATCCTCTAGGTCGTAGCCACACGGTATCCTTACAGCCCCCGCCGCCAACGGAGGTCGTGGGGGGAGGCTGCAAACACAACCTTGTTGACGGAATAGAGCCCTGCGGGGACCGTGTGACTTTATACAGTGCGTCTACGCCGCTCACCGGCCGATCTGAGCTGGGAACCGTCGAGGGGTGCTCATGCGACCCTTTGTCTGCGGCGGAGGCCTGCCGATAAAAGATGGTCGTCTTACGGAGAAGGAAACCCTCGGGGTTGAGCTCTGGTGGTCCGATGTCAGGCGGTAGGACACTTGTCCGTTTGCGCCCTGAGGTCCGAGCTCGCTCTTTGATACCGGATCGAGTTTGATCACGGCGCCGGCGGGAGGTTTAAAGAGAGAACGAGGGAGACCGAGAGGCCAAGTGTCGAATTTTTATTTAAAGGAGTAAGGTTGGTATGGTTAGATATGGAACTTACGCAGTTGGTCGATGTTCCAAGTACTAGCTAGTTCTCGACCATCTTCCATTGCGAGGCGGACAGCCCACGGGCGTCTTTGTTGAGACGGCCGTGTAAGGACCTTCCCATCTTGGCGTTAGCTTGTTGGCTTTTGACAGTCTTGGACCCGTCGCAGTAACGAGATCGCCGACGTGCAAGGTCCTTGGTCGTACCGATTTAGCGGCGTGCCTGCGGAGAGCTTGCAGGTAAACCGCGGATCGCAACAGAACCCGTTCACGAGTTGCTTCCGCGAGGTCGAGGTCGAGGAGGCGCTCGCCTTCTGTGTCGATGCTATCGGCTAGGTTCACCCTTGGGGATCCTAGGACAACCTCGGCGGGTAGGACGGCTTCCGCGCCATATACGAGCTGAAAGGGGGTCTCACCCGTAGCTCGGCTCGTCGTGGTGCGGACCGACCAGAGGACGGGAGGTAGCTCGTCCACCCAGGCCTGACCATGCCGATCGAGGCTCTTGAAGACTCTCTTCTTGATTCCCTGGACGATCTGCCCGTTCGCGCTCGGCGCCCCATTGCTCTGTGGGTGGGCCACGGATGCGAAGCATATCTTGGTCCCAACCTCCTCGCAATAAGCCTGAAAAACCTCGCTTGTGAACCGAGTGCCGTTGTCGGTAATGAGGCGACTTAACGCCAAAGCGGGTTACTACATTATTGCGGAAGAACCTTTTAGCCGCTGTGCGAGATGGTTGATATAGGCTCGGCCTCGATCCATTTAGTGAAGGTGTCGATTGCGGCGAGCAGTATTTACAACCCCTCCTTCCTGGGAAATGGACCGAGTATGTCGATGCCCCAAACCGAGAACGGCCAGGTTAGCGGCATGGTCTGGCAGCGTATGCCGGTGATGGACTTTCCGGCATGGAATCGGCAAGGTCGGCAAGCGGTCACTATTGAGCGTCGTCGGCCAGGGCCGTCGGCCAATAGTAACCCAACCGAAGGCTTTGCTCACCAAGGTCCTAAAGGACAAGTGAGCTCCACACATCCGTCATGGATATCCTTGAGAGATATTTGCCTTCCTCTTGGGTGATGCACTTGGAGAGGACGCCAAGCGCTTTGCGGTATAAGAGGCCCTCGACCATTTTATAGGTCGAGGCGTCTCACTAGCCGGGATTTCGGCTTCCTCCTCGAGCAAAGGTCCGTGCACGAGGTATTGGATGAATGGCGTCATCCACCCGCATCCTGCTCGAGGAAGGAGACGGTACCACCCGTCTCGGTTGCCTCCTCTCCGGGGGGTATGGAGGGCTTATAGAGGTGCTCGATGAGCACCCCGCCGAGCGAAAGCTGGCGGAACCGACCTTCGATAGATGGTCGGCCAGGGCATTGTCCTTCCTGGGGATGTATAGTACTTCGAAGTTTCTGAAGTACTTTTCCATCTTCCTTACTTCAACCAGGTAAAGCGCCATTGAGTCATCGAACCTGATACTCCTTGTTAACCTGGTTGACAACCAGCTGCGAGTCGCCCTTCGCAGTTAGTCGTTGGACTCCGAGCGTCCTGCACGCCCGAAGTCCGGCTAGCAGACCCTCATATTCTGCCGCGTTGTTCGTTGCGCCGAAATGTAGTTGGAGGGCGTACTGGATCCGCTCCCCCTGGGGGGATTCGAGGACCACTCCAGCCCCCGAGCAATTGTAAGCTCGGGATCCGTCGAAGTGCATGACCCAGCGACCGTGCTCGGTCTGGTCGGGTTCGGACTCAGATGGGGTAGGATTTGTCCATTCGGCTAGGAAGTCCGCTAGAACCTGGGACTTAATCGCCGTCCTGGCCGAGAATTCGATCTCGAATTCGGCGAGCTCCATGGCCCACTTCGCGATCCGTCCGCTTGCGTCCTGATTCCCTAGAATCTCTCTAAGCGGGAAGTTGGTCGGGACTCGAATTTTGTAGGCCTGGAAGTAGTGTCTTAATTTCTTCGAGGCCACGAGGAGCGCATAAAGGAGCTTCTGGACCTCGGGGTAACGCTCCTTTGGTCCGTGTAAGACTTCGCTGACGTAGTAGATCGGTGCCGCACCCGTCCCGTTCTACTGAATTATGGCGCTTACCGCTTTGGGGTGTGGCTGCCAGGTAGAGCAAGAGAACCTCTCCCATTCTCGGCATGGTCAAGACCGGGGTCTTGACAAATATAGCTTTAATTCTTTGAAAGAGCGGTCTGCTTCCTCTGTCCAAGCGAAACCGTCGTGCTTCCAGAGCGCCTTGAAGAAAGGCAGGCGCGTTCCGAGCCGCGAGATGAAGCGACTTAGGGCCGCCATCCTTCCGGTCGTGGATTGCACCTCCGCTGCGTACAAGCGGGTGGCCGCATGTTCTCGATGGCCTCTATCTTCTCGTGGTTGGCTCCGATTCCTTGCGACCGATCATGTAGCCGAGTACTTTGCCACCTTGACCCCGAACACACATTTTTCAGGGTTCAACTTTATTCGATGCTTATTGAGGTTATGAAAAGTCTCCTCTAGATCGGATGCATGGTCCGAGGCCATCTTGCTCTTGACGACTATGTCGTCTACATATACTTCCGTGTTCACCTATTTGGTCCGAGAAGGTTTTCTCGTGATGAGGCGCCGGAAGGTCGCTCCAGCGTTCCTTAGACCGAAGGACATGGTCGTGTAGCGTAATGTGCCAAACGGCGTGATGAAGGAAGTTTTCTCCTCGTCGTCGAGGCGATATGCCGATCTGGTGATAGCCTGAGTAGGCGCCCGTCGAAGCTCATCGCCTCGGAGCGGCCGTTGCGTCGACCAACCGGTCTATCCGAGGTAGCGGAAAATTGTCTTTCGGGCATGCGGCATTCAGCCCTGTGTGATCGACACACATGCGCCACTTGCCCCCCTTTTTCATCACGATAACTAGGTTGGCCAACCAATCGGAATGGTCGACCTCCCGTATGAAACCGGCTTTGAGGAGCTTGTCCAGCTCCTCTCTGATGATGGCTTGCTTCTCCGGGGAGAAGCGCTGAGCTTCTGCCGCCGCAGGCTTTTGTCGAGCCGAATCGCTGCTTTGTGCTCGACGACCTCCCTTGGGACTCCGGGCATGTCGGACGGTTCCCAGGCGAACGTGTCCGCGCTTCTCCGGAGGAAGGTCACGAGCTCGAGTTCCTATTTAGGGTCCAGGGAAGCCCCCACATGTACGACCTTGCCTGGCTCTGCGTCGCACAGCGGGATGGCCTTAGTTTCTCCCCCGGCCTGGAGGGTAGCCCTGGGCCGGGAACTCCTCGGCTCTTGGTCGGGTCCGCGCTGGGGCAGCTGCCCGACCATGTCTAGAGCCTTCTCGTCGCAGCTTAGGGCCGCCTTCGGACTTCCCTTCACTGAGATCACGCCGCCGGGGCCGGGAACCTTCAGGCATTGGTACCCGTGATGCGTGGCGGCCATGAATTTGGCGAGCGCTGGTCGGCCCAGGATGGCGTTGTAGGCCGACTCGAAATCAACCACCTCGAAGGTGACTAATTCCGTTCGGAAGTTGCTCGGGCTTCCGAAGGTTACCGGCAGGACGATCTGCCCGAGCGGCTTGGCCGAGGTGCCGGGGACTATCCCGTAGAAAGGGACTACGACGCTCTTGATCTTGGACCGAGGAATTTGCATCTCGTCCAGGACCCTGGCCGATATCAGGTCCAGGGAACTCCCGCAGTCCACAAGCACGCGCGTCCTACCGCGGTATTGCGATCGTCGGGCTAACGACCATCGAGAGCCTCTGGGTTTCGTCATCCCGGGCGATGCGTCTTTGGAGAAGGTAATGGGCAGCTCAGACCACTTGAGCTGTTGAACGGGAGGCTTCCCCTGGGTGACACGGAGTACCTCGCGTGCGGCCTCCTTCAACTCCCGTCGAGACCCATAGGCGGCGGAGCCCCCGAATATCACGGCGATGTGGTTTCTCGGCTCCTGGTACTCCATGTCCGTATCTTCCTCCTCGGCGGGCTTCTTGCCCTTGACGTCTCCTTCTTGCTCTGGGAGCGTAGGCATGTGACCCTTGCCATCAGAGAATTGCTCGGGCGGAGGCCCATGTTACGCAATTCGCAGTCGTGCCGTGTGCCTGGTGGAGTGGGCAAAAATAGGCGCTAGCCCGTCGCGTTGGTCGCCGCGGTCTTGGTCGTCCCGGTTTTGCTCATTTGCTCACGTGGCCGGTCGGCCTTTCCTTTCGCGGCTCCTCCTTTATACGATTGCGAGGTTGGCCGTTGTCGTTGTCGTTCGATGGCCGCCACCATGTCGGAGGCGGAGGGTTTTTTCTTCTTTTGATTTTTCTCGATCGAGCTCACGCTCTTTCGGCTTGATGCCCCTTCGAGCCGGGTGAGGGCAGCTTTCCTCGTCGGCGGCTTCTTCCATTGGGCGGCCTCGTCGCGTTGGCATAACGGTCGACCATGCGGAGCGGCTCGTTGGCTGTGATGTCGGGTGAATTTCGAGGTCCTGAGTAAAGCGTCGTCTCGGACCCGAACTTGAAAGCCAGACGACCGCCTCATCCGAGATGCTTGGGATGGAATTGCGCACTTGCATGAAGCGGCCAGACGGCGCGCAGGTCTCGCCCTCGTCTGCATCGAGGCGCTCAAAGTCGCGCTCCTTCCCGGCGGGCGTAGCGACTCTGGAAGTTAGCTCGAGAGTCTTTGCTCGGTGGGCCAGGACCGGATCGAGTTTTCCTTCTGGTTGAATAGCCACGCGTCAGCCGGCCGATCGGGGCGTAGGCGAAAGTTAGCCATGACCCTTTCATCACCCCGGCTAGAATGGCCGTGGTGTAGATCGAGAGAAACTCATCGGGTTACGAGTCCCATCGAATCTCTCGATGTGACCCGGCTTGAACCTTGTCGGCCAGGTCACACGTCGTAGCGGCGTCGCGAACGCCTCTGCACCAAAAACGGATCGTCGGGACGGTCACCACGAGCGCGGCGGCCGGGCGATCCCCACCACCGAGCCCGAGGTTAGTGGGCCCAGCGAAGAATATCTCCTACGCTGTAGGATGGAGAGTGGCCGAAGAGGAATGTTCGGCCGGTTACGCGTGGCTCGCATTCCGGCCGGTCAGAGGAGCCCCGGAATTGCTCCGGTGCCCTCCGAGCCGATCGCGCCGCGCCGGTCACTCTGGGTACGATTGCGTGAGTCGTCGGGGTGGGCGCTCGGACGCCCGGCGGCGTTCGAGGAATTGCTCTGGCGTCCCTTTCTCGGGAGGCTTCCGCGCCTTTATGTCTGTGGCGATTTCCTCGAGGTAAATCGGCCACGGCGCGCCCATGGCTTCTAGGTCGACTGCTCAGAAACTCTCGAGGTTGCGTACCACCGTGGCGAGGGCTTGAAGGCGTTCCCGGCTCGAGAGGCAGCGGGTGACGAGCCTGGCTTCGTTAAATGCCGCCGCGAACTCGAGTCCGTCTGGCGTGGAAATTCTCACGAACCGGCCCTGGTCTTATCGGTCAGGCCACCTCGGACTTCTTGCCGCGTAAGGCGGCGTCCGGTCGAAGATGCCTGCAGGTGCTCCTTGGCGCCTCGTAGCGGTGAAGACGCCGGCCGGGGATTTGCTCGACATTTCCATCCTCCTCCGCAACGAAGACGTTACGGGATTGGACGGATCGCGAGGGGACATCACGGTGTCTCCCGTGAAGCGGTCCCTGGTCGAGCTCGAAAGGTCGGGATGTCCGGACCATCGTAGAGCCGTCATACTCGTCGTCGAGAGGCGTCGAGCCGAGCGAAAGAATCGCTCGGCGCGGCGGTTTCATGAGAAGCTCGGGAACCGTCGTGATTCCCAAGGCCGGCGACGTTAAGCGGCCCCATTGTCGAAGAATCGCTTGTCTTCTTCCTCAATTAAAGTGCCGAGGCCCTGGCGATCTTGGGAATTTGTCATCCTCCGGGATTCCTCACGAAAGGGAAAGTCGGTCCCCACGGACGGCGCCAGCTGTCGACGATTGGGGAGCAGGCCCCCGCCGAGCTTACTTGTTGGTGGAGGGACCAACCGCGACCCGCGACCCCTTCTTGCGTGATGAGATACTCAGAGGGGTGACTCACTGGACTTCAACAGGCAGAGACACTATAGTTTACCCTGGTTCGGGCCTCTCAAGAAAGAGATAATAGCCCTACTCCAGCTAGTGTATATCTTTGTGCAGAAAAAGTTATCTGTCCGTCCCCTTCACGGTGGGGGTGCTTTTATAGCTTACAAAGGGGCGTGCTTGTTCAAACCCACTAACTCCACGTCCGACCAGGTCCAACGTGGTAACTAACGGATCCTACACTCCTGTCACGTCCCCGCGAGGATCGCAACGAACTAGCGGAGGTTACGCAGCGGGTGGTTACCGACCTCGGGATCACGTCAGGTCGGCTAACGTCTAACTTCGAACTCGGCCACCCCGGCCTGAGCACGAGCTATCGGTCCACCCGATCATGTGACCTCCTAAAAAGGTCCCGGCTAGACCGTCCCTTGGAACAACTCCTTGCAACCAGGACGGGGACGACCTCGTGCTGCTCGTGGCGCCCGACTAGATCGTCTAGGGGAACGGCCTTCCGGTAGTTCGGGCAGCAGTGAGCCCGCGCCCCTCGTGGCACCCGAGGTAATTCTGTGGGGTCTACCCGACTCCCCGACAAGAACTGTCTATGATATATGATTATCATGGACGGCTCTAGCTATAAACCGTCTGTGACACAAGATCTATATAAACATACCGAGGTTCCTCGCGCAGACCTTAGCACTCAGTTTATTTTAAAACCGTCTGTGATATCTACAGGAGTCATTACAGACGATTTTATACTAAAACCGTCTGTGATATTGCTGTATATCACAGAGGTTTCTAAATAGAACCGTCTGTGATGTTGTCACTGATGATTGCACTATAGAACCATTAGTGATGTTCTTCATCATAAACGGTTTATCAAAATCGTTTGTGGTAAGGCATCTAATATAAGCTTTTTTTGTAGTAGTGTAGGTTGCATGCAATATGGGACAACAACATATATCATATCTCTATTCTCTCTCCGTCTTTTTTAGCACACTACATTTTCTCTTGTTGACGGCTAAGCATAATATGTGACAACAGCATACATTGTATCCCTCCTCTGTCGTTCGTAAGAGACTGCGTTCTCTCATGTTGACTACTAGATGCAATATGTTATGGCATCATGCATATGTAACACACAAGGTATCTCAAAATTGCATGCTTTTCATATATATGGACCGCTAAGCGCAACATGCCACACAACATCATACATTGCATCCATACCCTATATTGTTGTTTGTAAGTGATTGTAGTGTCTCATGTTGACTATTGGGTATGTAACATGTGATGGCAACATACATCGGATCCCTATAATATGATGTTTGTAGGAGACTACATACATTTCATGTTGACTGCTAGGCTCAACATGTGGCAACATTATCATATATGCTATCCTTAGCCTCAAACGATTATTTGTAGGAGGTTGTATTGTCTCATGTTGACTGTCGGGCGTAACATGTGAAGGTAGCATCAACCGGATCCCTATCGTAGGTTGTTAGGAGTCATGCATCTGTATTGTCTCATATTGATTGTTGTACGTAATATGTGATGGTAGCATACATCGGATCCATTTCTTTTGTCATTTGCAGGAGGCTCTGCATCTATATTAACTAATGGGCGCAACATGTGACAAATGCCTACCTCTATTGTCGTTTGTTCGTAGGAGGTTGCACATCCCTATATATGTTAGCTACTGAGTACAATATGTGTGACGGCAATAATATACATTAGATCCTTATCCTTTGTTGTCGTTTGCAGGGGGCTGCATGCGTCTCATGTTGACTGATGGGCCACATGTGGCGACAGTATGCACTGAATCCCTATCCTCCCATTGTCGTATGCAGAAGACCACATGCGTTTCATATCAACTACAGAAATATATATAAAGAAAAGAACCGTTGAGACCGAGTGTACGTAAATGAGTACAATGAATAATTTCTATGGAAATAATAATAACAATCTCCTGCGTGAAATAAAAATTTTAATCTCTTTCAAATAAGATTTCAGTATATTGCCAAATTACACATGTATGCTTCATTTGTTCCCGAACACCCACGGCATATGTGTCAAAAAAAAAAGAGAATGGCTAAGTAACACTCGAGTGTTTTTTTGGTTTGTGAGCACTCAACTTGGAGGCCTATAAAGGGGAGGGTGGTGGAGAGAGATGGCAAATTAATTAGATCAATGGATCTAGATTCAAATGCTACAAATTTGAGTGCTCACAAACTAAAAAACACTTAGGTGCTCCTAAACACCAAAAAAAAAAAAAAAAAAAAAAACTCACACCAGCTGCTACGAGGGGATCAGATACCCTCTCTGGCTCTCTCCACGCTTGAACTAAAGACACGCGGATACAGAGAGCTCTAGTGCGCGCGTACCCTCTCTTAGCTACAGAGGCAAATAGCACGAGCACATATATAAAAACAGTGGAAAATGATTTTTGTTAGAAAAACAAAAAATATGAAATCAACATAAACAGGAAACAAATACTCGTAAATAAACGAATTAATTACGAGATTCTTTCCCTGATGGCATTTATTTATGATGAAAGATTTATATACAGAAAAGATGAAGAGAGAGAAAAATCGCAGATAGAAGAAACGCGGCAGTGCTCCTCCCACCCACCTCGTATACACATACATATACATACGCACGCCTCCGCTTCCTCCGGCCTCGCACAGAGACACCTCAAGACAGTCTCGAATACCCAAACAAGCCAAGAAGGAAGCACACCCCACCGCACCAACCCTAACCAAGCCATCCATCTCCTAGCTCCTCGCCATGGAGCACCCACCGTGCCGCCGGTTCGCCTCGGCGCCGTCCATCTGACGGACGGTGTCGTCCGTCGTGGTCGTCGTCCGCCGTAGTCTGTCGTCGGTTTCTTGGGCTGGATATATAGCATGGGCGTGCACCTGCTGAAGAAGCAGCACTCGTCGGCGTCGGCGACCGGAGGGGGGTCGAGCGGCGGAGGCGCGCCGTCGATGCCGCCCAAGGGGTGCATGGCTGTGCGGGTGGTGGGGCCGGGCGGCGGCGCGGAGGAGGGGAGGTTCGTGGTGCCGGTGGGGTACCTGAAGCACCCGCTGTTCGTGGGGCTGCTCAAGGAGGCGGAGGAGGAGTACGGCTTCGAGCAGAAGGGCGCCATCACCATCCCCTGCGGCGTCGACAACTTCCGCCGCGTCCAGGGGATCATCCACCACCAGAGGCACCACTCCCACGGCGGCGGCCTCCTCTCCGGTGGCGGCGGCCACCATGGGTCGGGGCACCACCACTTTCACATCGCCGCCTGCTTCAGGGCGTGATGGATGATGGATGGATGGATCTTGCTGTGCATGCAGCTGCTAGCTCGTCGCTCCCGTCGTGGCTTGCTCGATCAATTAATAATACTTAGGGTTTTCTTAATTAGAATTTAGATGGTGATGATCGAAGGATCATGGGTAGTTCGTGGATCTTCAGGTTAATGGATCCTTAGGATTTTGTTCTAGGATTTGATGATGATGATGATGATGAAAATGAAGATGAAAACATCATGATTCAGTGCTCAATTAAACCAGATGCTTTCTTTTCTCTTGTCAATTTCCTTTTCTTTTCAGATTGTGTGGTTGGTAGTATTCCCTTTCAAAAAAGAATCTTTTTTTTTGGGTGTGTTCATCAAAGCTCATACAGAGGGATGAAGAGTAAATTAAGGATGAATTAAAAGAGATTAACTTAAGCGAGTACTCCTGGTTTAGAAACAACAGAAAAAGAACTCATGGACAAGAAAATAAAGGGGAGAGCTGGGTAGCAAAAGTTCTTTCTCTTTTGGGGTTCTATCCTCCTTTTGTCCCATCAAGCAGATGATTAGTGCTACCTATTTAGTGCTGCACTCATTATTATACTCTAGAACTTGCTAGTACTCCATCAGCAACATTCACCATTTGTACGTGCCGTCCAAGAGCTAGCTAGCTAGCAACAACCCCAGCTACTACATATTTCTCCTTTTTTTAAAGGAAGTGCAATACGCATGTGGAGTTAATTAAGTCAAAGCTTAATTTCATTTTGGGATGAGAGCCCTGGTACAGCATGCAACCGTTCACAGCTTCTTGTGCATAGCGAGTTAGAGACCTGGCAGAGAGAGAGAGAGAGAGAGAGAGAGAGAGAGAGAGAGAGAGAGAGAGAGAGAGAGAGAGAGAGAGAGAGGAATCTATCGACCAGAGCAGGCACTTACGTAGGGCGGCGCCGCAGTAGGAAGGATGGAGATGGAGAGTGAAACAAGTTCTTTGGCCAAAAGGATACATGCAGACAGAGTACTTAGGCTAGTTTATTCAATTTCTTCTTGGTAAAACTCTCTTCCATCTTGTCATTGTTTGTGTACGTAGTGGAGTAGTTTTCTTGGTGAAATCAACATACTCTCTCTTGTCATAATCCCCTGAATGGATGGAAACAACGATGTCCCCCTACTTGATCATGACAACAGTCGGCTATTTGCGGTTTTGTTATTCTCTACGCGCGCGTTTACATATATCTCTGAGAAGCATGAGTAGAAATTTGCATGTGGATTTGGAGGGGGGAAAGTGGCATGTTAACTTCCCCGGTAATGATTTGTAATATATATGTCTCACATTCGGTAATGGACAATTTTCTGTTTAATCGATGTATACAGCCTTAATGCATCGAGATATATATCCCAATTACAAATCGACAATTGTGGAAGCTTAAGGTGCCTTTAAAAATAAATTTTTTTCTTTGGTACGTACGTCAGGGGTGATTTTGACAAAAGATAACCTTGCAAAAAGAAATTGGTATGGTAGCAAGATATGTTGTTTTTGCAACAAAGAGGAAACTATACAACATCTTTTTTCGATTGCCATTTTGCTCGTTTTGTTTGGCACGTTGTACAAGCGGCTTTTAATCTGAATTCTCCTAGAAGTATGACCAATATGTTTGGGAATTGGTTGTTGGGGTTCGGAAAAGAATTAAGGGCTCAAATTTTGGTCGGGGCTGCCGCTTTGTGTTGGTCAATTTGTTTTTGTCGAAATGATGTAATTTTTAATAAGAAAAAAAATTATAATCCGATGCAGGTTATTTATTTGTGTACCAACTGGTTGCGATCGTGGTCTGTACTACAACGTCAGAAGGTCCAGGAGGACGTATTATCAGCTTGCAGAGCGTTGGAGATCATGGTCAAGGATCTCTTCTTCAACCATGGATGGCGTTTTAATAATAGACTGTGCTTGGATTGAGGATTTTTGTTACATGTTTGTCACGGATTGTTGCAAATTATTATTAGGGTTTTCTTTTGTTGGATTTTTTGCTATTATCTTGTAATAAATGTTTGGCTATGTGCATCTCTTGATGCAGAGGCCGGGGGATTTAATCTTCTATTATCTAAAAAAAATATCTCACATTCGAGAAAGACCATAGAGAGAGAGAACATTTATACCAATAGAGTAGCTCTAGCACTAAAACTTTCCCGATAACGATTCACCATGTTGATTTTTTTTCCTTTGATCATGGAGGAAAGGTTTCAAATTTTATTTTTTTACTATATCTTGGAGGGGATCGAAATCCAAATGAAATCTAAAAAGAAAAATTCAAATCTAATTTTTTTAACCGAAATTTTCAATATTTTGATTGAAATCATCGGAATTTCGGCAAAAATTGACGAAATTTTGGTCTTTCTGAACTCGTGTAAAATGATCTAAGGCTTCATGGCAGGAAATGGAGATGGCTCGATTGGTCTAAGGCTTCACGCTAAGGTTTGGCTCGATTTGATCTTGAGATCATCGAAATTTTCAAAATTAATTGAGCAATTTATTTTTTAAATTTTTTTTAATTTCACGAGGATTATGCCTTCCCTATTAATTGGAGGGTTATCCGCGCAAGCGTAGGTGTGGAAGAACGTACTCCATGTAACGTGCGTGGAAAGGAATAATGCGGTGCATGATTGTCTCTAATTTTATAGGGCATGCTTTCTTTTTCATCCAAATTTATATAATATATTTTCTTTTAATATATAGATCAAAGAAATATAAAAAATAAGTAGATTATCCCTAATTATTACCTCTAAGTATTATATTTAATACAGAGAATAGAAGTAAAATTCGCCAAAAAAAAGAAGGTGGCTCATAACCAGCTAATTTTTTAGAAAAGCATCACCGAAAAAATCAAAATTATGTTTTTTTATAAAAAAAAAATCTCTGATTAAATTTCATACGACGCGATATCACACGCAGTTCGACCTAGTCGTACTTAGCTCTCCTGAAACCTTTAGCAGAACAGCGTGAGCAAAGCTAGAATTTCAAGTGTGCGGGCAAATTAAGCGTGCAATGTGGACAAAGCAGATATCACAAAGGCGTAGTGTCATCTACTGCTCTGACTCTTCTGTTTTTCTACGGATTCTCTCGACTCTTGTATTCCCTCACAATCTCTGCCTCTGCTTTGGAATGCCATGGCGTGCAATACTGCAGAGGCAAAGCCTCTCTGCCTCACCTTTTCGATCTCCTCTTAGATGACGTTGACTCGCATGAAGCGACATCCATGCATCTCTGTTCCATGGACATGTATGTCTGTACTTGGTTCTGTACAATTTGATTCTATTATTTTGGATAAATGAAACAGAAAAACTAAAAAACGGTATACTGTTGCAACGGTATACCTCTGAAACTCATGAAACTTATGATTTTTTGCACTGAAACTCATGAAACCTAGCACTAAAAACTGATAAAACATGAAACTGATGAAACTAAACACTGAAACTCATGAAACCAACACTGAAACTGACAAGTTTCATAAGTTTCATGGCTATACCGTTGCAACGGTATACCGTTCCCTAGTCACTCTCTAAATGAAATGGTTCAGCATCTAAAATAAATATTCCTCATATTTGTATCGTTTGGTCCAGGATAGGATGATTTCATTCAAGCAATCAAACATATGGATGATTTTTTTTCTTAAATCATCTCATATATGTACCACTTGGTACAGGCAACTAAACACACCATAGATCTAGAAATTAAAGAGTTTGACGGTGAGTCCAGGATGCCTCCTGCATTGTGCGTCCGCGCGCGCTAATTATTTTGCAATTTGCAAGGTCCTGTAGTGATCATGCTCTGCGATGTTAGCTAGGGAATGCATGGACCGCCTAATCGCCCTGTCGACGTTGCCACGTCGGCCTGATTACGATGAGTTTCTGTTGATATGTTTATCTCCTGTTCGTTGCATTCTCATCTAACTCGATCGTTACCAAACATTCTTTTCTTTTGCAAGATTCTGCATCGGTCCCATGTCAAGGCATAGCAATCAAGCAACCGGAAGGGGTTTTTATGAACACCGTCCTCATGTCAGGACCCAATCAAAAGACATGGAAAAATCGACCGGTTTTCGTGGAAAATCGACGATTTCTCGTGGAAAATCGACGACCTTGTTGAACTTTTTGTGCAATCGATTTTTAGTAGCGATTTTCGACGATTTTTTACGAAAATCAACCGATTTCCACCGATTTTTGACCGGTTTTTGACACGTAAATTTTTTCAATTTTCAAATTTTTTCGAATTATTTTTTGAATTGGATCGGTTTATCGACTGATTTTTGATATCGGACCGCGGCAATATGGGCGAAAATCGATGATTTTGTGAACCCTGCTCACATCGTAATCATCAACAAGTTGCTATTTGGAGTGTATATTTTTTTTTGGGGGGATAATTGGATATATGCCACTACAGGAACAGCTTATTCGAGATTTGCCATCGTTCCTTTGCTTTTTCGAACGATGCCATTATGAAACCGTGCTTATTCGAAATATGCCACCGCTCGCGTCCGGTCACGACACGTGTCCCGTATTAATTGGATATATGCCACTGTAGGAACCGCTTATTCGAGATTTGCCATTGCGGACGGGACACGTGTCGTGACCGGACACGAGCGGTGGCATATTTCGAATAAGCACGGTTTCATAATGGCATCGTTCGAAAAAGCAAAGGAACGATGGCAAATCTCGAATAAGCGGTTCCTGCAGTGGCATATATCCAATTATCCCTTTTTTTTGGGGGGGGGGTGTTGGAAAAACATACTGATTCAATCTTTCCAGAACGGATTGTGCATGGATAATTCTTCGGTTTCAAATTTGGCCTGTAGACTCATTCACTGCATGCATGCCGTGTGTTGCCGACTTGACGTACTACTCTGCGAGGGAGACCATACATCAATAATTCTTCTTTTAATTCCGATCAAATTTGCAATTTCCACCTGATGAAGCCGCCGTTGGATGAGATCTGGACGGCTCGGATTTAATTATTGCATATGTGCACAGGATGGATATGTGCACAAGATATGCACCCATATGTGCGTCTGTGCATGTCTTTGTGTAGTTTTGGTCCACGAAAACAAACTTGTTTCCGCATCGATCGCCAAGTTACACCATGGAATTATCCTTCCAAGATGCTGTGATTGCTTTGGCGGCAAAAGCAAACGAGCCAATTATGCCATTTTGATCCACAGATCGGAAGAATCTCGTGTATTTGGAATTTGGATGTACATGCGTAAGTTGCATGCGTGGGAACAAGGAAACCAAGGGCTGAACGACTGAAACAGCCAAATGCCATCTCCTTTTCAGGACAAGGAAACCAAGGACTGAAACAGCCATTGGAACGCCCTCATGCTCATGCATGCATTTCAGGGTCCTAGTAACAATCTTCCAAAAACTGAATAAAAATGGGTAGCTAGCAGGTTGGAATGATGCCGTGCAGTAGACGTTAGTGCAACGAGAATTAATGGCGTCTAAAACAGGGCGTCCAACACTTTGAATTGAACCAGTGTCGTCAGGATTCAAGAACCCCACTGTTATTATAGATCTGATTAGTTGAGGCTGATGAGCGATAGACTCAAGCGACCGATGGTTATGCGCGTGAATATCTGATCATCATGGAGCCATGAACAGCACGGAGTTGCTGCTCTCCAAGCGCTTCACCGATCACCAGACAAGGGTAACAAAGAACGTGGCTGGACCGTAACAAGGCAGTAAGCTTCAGGTGTCACAGCCCCAGAAAGACACACCCGGAATTATTTGTGTATTCTGTACTAATCCTAAAAAAGTTAGTATACACGATAGAAATGAAATCACAGCATAGCAAGCGTACTTTATTAACATCAATATTCAGAATTGCAAAATGAATGGTACGCAGGCCGATAAATAAATAAGCAAATAAGTAAAGCAGCGAAAAATAAGGAACAATAATAAAGCCGCGATCGATTAGAGAAACAGCCTAGTCCTCCTGATCCCCACCATCGACATAAAACTTCTCCTCTACAACAACAGAATAAGCAAGCGGGTGAGTATTAGAAGTACTCCACAAGTTTCATCGGAAATGCAGTATTAATGTAAATGTGACAAAGGAATGTTGTGTGGTTGATTTTAGCATAAAGCCGCGATTTTATAAATATTCTATTTAATTTTTCAATTACATAAAAAAAATTAAAAAATATTTTTAAATATCTTTCAACTCAGGAATCACTCCAGGAGCTAACCCAATTTTCTTCCATAATGGACTTAGGCCCTGTTTGGTACGGTTCCAGATTCTAGTAGAAATGGAAACGGTTCCAGATTCTTGGTAGAAACGTTTCAGGTAGGATTCTGTGAATCGGATGGAATGGGGTTGAGGCCGATTCAACCACAGAGTGGAAAAAGAAGAAACGATCCGAGGAGAATCGTTCCGAGCTTTAGCCTGTTTGGATGGGTTTCTTCCAGAATCTAGAAGAAATGGTTCGGTTCCAAGTTGCCAAACGGGGTCTTACTCTATCCCAATCTTATTTTTCCAAAAGATAAATTTTAAAATATCAAATATAGCCTGTCCTAAATGGAAACGAACAAACTCCGTGGTGTAGTTTTTCATTTTTTATTTAAAATAATTGTACATATGGCTTTAAATAAATATCAAATAGAGTTTAAAAATGTTACAAAATTTTTTAAAAATACTTTAGAGCATTTTGGACTTAAATAAATTATTTTCAACATAATTTTGGTTTTATTTATTCAGATAAATTATTTTAGAACACTAAAAATAGCAAAAAGATATTAAAGATTCTAGAAAATTCGGCAAAAATCTCATAAAATCACAAATAAGCAATAAATGGCAAAGTGCAACTTTCAGGGCGTTACAAGATGTGAAAAAAAAAACCCATAATAAAAGCCAAGGGGCATTATCCAGGATGTGGATTTAGATTATTATTTTTAAAAAAGGAAACGAACAAACTCCGCGGTGTAGTTTTTCTACATAGCCTGTCTTAAATCAAGAAAAAGGAGAGTGATTGTGTCAGACTTAACGAGACAACATAAAATAAAACTTTTCTGAACAATGTTTCTATGCTTTTCCTTCCAATAGTTGTATAAATCTTAAAGCATGCGAAAAGGTAAGTAATCTTCATCTACTATTTATTTATACTTTAATATTTATGCAACTTTAAAAAGAAGGGCATAGAAGCACCTTTTAACCTTTTTTTTATGCGATGAGAAGGGGAAAAACGGACGAATCTTGCAAGCTATTGGGATTGTAAGAATCACTGACAGACCAAAGAAACCAAGCCCTGCGACCAATGGGGATGAAAAGACTTGTCGGTTTTAAGTAAATGAATGATGTTATTCGCTCTCAAGGACTTCTTGCGAGGCTGTTTAAATACAAACTCATTGAGAGCTCTGAAGTACCAATGTTTCAATCCTGTATCGCATAGAAATTTTATCTACTGCAACACTCCCCACACCAGAACAAAAAACAGCTTCGTAGAAAGATGAAACATAAAATGAACTCAATTGGGTTCTGGAAGGCTCAATAACCAAGTCAGCATATCCAGACTTCCTACAAGGATGAAATAAATGTTGTGGCGCAGGAACCACAGGGTTCATCTGGCTCTCAATTACCAATGTTTCAATCCTGTATCACATAGAATTTTATATACCGCAACACTCGGCAACGGGGCTGAAACACCAAAACAGTCAGCTTCGTACCGGATTCTGCATGGCTCAATAATCAAGTCATCTCATCCAGACTTTTTACAAATGCTGTGGTGGCAAGCTTTATATAATGCAGTGCAGAAGCAGACGGAGCACGGAACAAATGTGTCGAGGATTACCAGAGCGTAACGAAAAAAAAGGTCCAGCTCACGTTGCGGTACATCTGGGAATTACATATACTTAAAATGTTATTAAGCTGAGTAATACGATCAACTCCAACTCTTCATTGAACAAAAAAGAAGAACATAACACTATATTTCTTGAACAAACCATATGATTACCTTCATTACAAACGACCTTTACATGTATCCTCTCTACAAAAACTACCATGACAACAACCGACAACATCATAGACAAGAAGAATGATCATTAACCAAGAGGTGCTTCTGCGCATCTCTTTTTAAAAGTAGCACAAATATTAAAGCATGAATAAAGGGTGGATGCTGGTCACTTACCCCTTCAGTTGCTTTGCAACTTGTATTGAGAGAAAATGCATAGAAGCACTACTCTAACCAAGCAGAACACAGGGGGAGCAGGGACGACAACAATCAGGGCCATATAATGAGCGGCTTGAAAATTAGAACCAAATACATTTTTGCAACCACTTAATGTCGTCTTGTGTTTGAGACCCGTATTGTGACACCATGTAAAAATTTGGTAAACCCGAGAAAGTTTAGCTTGCCATCTGATTTTCTAATCCAGTCTTGCACGATGGAATAATGAGTTGGAGCAAGATTTAGTTCCTGTATACAAAAAGGAATGTCAGGGTAGCCATTATAGTACAGGAGCACCAAAAAGAATATTACTTTCTCCGTGAATCCCAATTCACGATGTTGACATTGCAATGGTCAATATGGATGCACCTGTTCTGTCAAATTACTGTCATCCTACATACCTGTGCCAAGTCCTCAACTGATATAACTCTGTTGCCCTCTTGTTCAAAGTGCTGAAAAGCTGTTCCAGCAATCTCCTCCCACCTTTCCAGAGCCTCAAGCTGGTAAGTGCTGATCGCTGCGGCACAGAACTCTTCGAAGTCCATCCTTCTGTATGCAAGAGGTTCCAACTGAGATATAGACAAGAATGAGATCAGCAACTTCAACTATCAATTACACAAATGCTAACAGATGGAAAACCATACCATAAAATGCAAAAGAAGTTATAAAAGAAACGAACAAAGTAACAACAAACATCAAGAATCAGCACAGTAGCTTTGATCCCTAATATTCAACATACGGCTTTCACCATGACAGTTACAAATGGAATTTGCCCAGTAATATCAATATTCGAACAGTTATGACAACAGGGCAATTGTATAATTCTTTTTGTCTAGCAGAAATTAATCAAATCATGGTTAGAAATATAATTAATAGTCATACATAAAGTCAAACCGCATCTACATGTAAAATAGCAATAAAAAATTCACAACCATAACATGCCAAATGAAAAGCCATGAATTGAACCAATGAGGGCAAGATAATTAAGAAATCCCCTTGCTGTCAAGCTCCATGATACATAGGGATGGCAAAATTACCCGTGGGTTCGGGTATCCGTGGGTACCCGACCCGATGGGTTCGGGTATGGGTTTGATTTCAGACCCGCGGGTTTCAAATTTCGGGTTCGGGTTTGGGTTCGGGTTCGGGTTCGGGTTGATTACGCACCGTGGTACCCATGGGTACCAATTAATTAATATAAATTAAAAATAATGGAAAGTTAATTCAAGATTTTCAAGCATCGTTTGAGATGTAAGATGCGGTAACTTTCATGATTATATACACCATATATTTTTCCTTTAAACATAGAAATTACAAATGAATTGATTGACAATTGATGGTTGAAAATTTAATTGTAAGGTGATTAGGTGAATTTAATTTCGGGTTTTGGTACCCGTTCGGGTTCGGGTACCCATCGGGTTCGGGTATGGGCGTGGGTATGTACCCGTGAGAGATTTTGGGTTCGGGTTCGGGTATGAATTTCGGGTTTCGGGTTCGGGTATGCGGGAGGTCTACCCGCCCGAACCCGCCCGATTGCCATCCCTAATGATACAGACAACATGTATCGTAGGATAAGAAGAAAATGAATCTCGAACGCCCTAAAAACAAAAGTCATTGTCTCTATAGATGCAGAGGTTAGCCTGTCAAGTATGTTCTGCACAGTATCTTTGCAAATCTTCTACTTTAAACACAGATTTTAGTTGCACCACCAGAGCAGCTAAAGTAAAAAAACTCATCCATTGCTTACAGATATTAATGAAAGATCCTTACCGCATGCAAAAACTCAAGAACCCTTGACTCCTTCATTGCGTCGGTTAAATATTGCGTTAGACCCTAGATAAGACCATGAAACATTAAGATTAAAAGGTCGGAACTATAATACATGGAGATCATTTATCATGACAATTCATAGGAAGACAAGAACAAGTGTTCCGCATCTCTTCATCTTTATGAGGTACTGTAATCAGCAAGATCACAACAAACTCACCGTCCGAAAGTTGTCAAGTGATATGAATCCATCTCTAGGTACAAGCAGCTTAAACTGCAGCGTAAGATACAAGAGTTCTTCCTCCCTTAAAGCCTTAGATAGTGCCTGTAGTAAAGATCTAATTGTTAGAAGCTTTAGATTTTCAGTAGGAGAGAAGCCCTGCTTATTGTCCAGTTACAGCACAATTTGCCGGTACAAGAAAATTCGTAGCAAGGACTTCTGTGGTTGGAACACTTTCTATGCAATAGCATGAAAAATAAAAGTGTCATCTGACATAACCCCCCATAAGAATACATTAAAGAATGTGGGCTCACAAAGTGAAAGATACAGCTCATTGTATTGGTAAAAAGCTTAGCCAAAGCATATATGTGAACAGGAAAGAGATTCCTATTCCCGTAATCCCGTACCCACACCAATACACACGCACGTATGCACACGTCTTCCTCAACTTTTACAGCTGAGCAGTGTTAACATGACCTACATGTGAGATTTTCCCCTTTTTCTTTTTGGCAGCACAGCAAACATTTTGGCCACAGAATAATTAGACAGGCCATTTAAATTTGTCAATTGTGTATAACAATAAAGAACATTTACAAATGCAGAGAAGGTCATGGAAGTCCATAACTTACCTTTAACGCCAAACGTTTAAGAGGTGTAGCACGAAGATATTGCTTAATTAATCTGAAGATAAGTATGTCCAATGGAATCTGCATTTGTTCATCTCGCAACCAAGGGTGATCTGCCAGAAAAACCACGTATAGTTGTATTTCGGGTCTCAAACTCTCATATATCATGTATATAGTTAATTTATCATAAAATAGATTGTACAAAAAAAATGCTTAACAAAGAAAAATACAAAATGAGTATTCTGACACCACACAATGATACTAAATAATCATTGCCAATGACTTACTCAATGCTTGAACAGCAGTCATTCTTTTGCGGTAATCCTTGTTTAGAAGTCTTTTTACAAAATCCTTAGCTTCAGCTGACACTGAAGGCCATGGTGAATCATCAAAGTTGGGATCAGCTCTTAACACAGATCGGAAGATTCCTGATTCTGTCCGAGCCCAAAATGGCCGACTGCCACAGAGCAGAATGTATGTTATGACACCTATACTCCAAATGTCTGCTTCCATACTGTATGATCTGTGTAGAACCTCTGGGGCAACATAATATGCACTCCCAACAATATCATTAAGCCTTTCATCTGCATTATATAGCACAAGAAACAGTATCTTGTAAGCTAATGAAATATGAAGCAACAGTGAGCGGAAAACAATTACCACAAAGTTCATTCCCAGCATCAGGAAAAATGACAACAATAACTGCCAGCTATGAATGCATTCACTATTGATTTGGAGTATAGACAGTTCTGCCAAACTAAACACTGGGTGAATTATGTCACGCACAAAGAAGGTAGACTACTGCAAGACATGACAACAATAACTGCCAGCTATGAATGCATTCACTATTGATTTGGAGTATAGACAGTTCTGCCAAACTAAACATTGGGTGAATTATGTCACGCACAAAGAAGGTAGACTACTGCAAGACATGACCAACAAGCAAAGGTTTACCATATAAATAAAAACAATGCACAAGTCGTTTAATTACATCTTTGAGATATAGATATATTCTGTTATTTTTCATTGTAGTTTTCTGTCCTGCCAATCATCAAGATGCAGCATGCAATGAAATTTTGATGACACAACAGTTAACTGACGTATATGATTGAACGAAGGTATGAACAACCAAAAACAATAAGATATTATACACCCAATCTAATCTCGAAAATGGCACTTAGCACAGAATGCAAGCCCACGAGCTAGCATTGCACTAGCACAAAGTAATAAGTCCTTTGTTGCACTAGCTTACTTAAACTTATATTTCAACAACTAACTGTATAAAATTATGCCTTTGCAGATTTGCTTATTTAAGCTCGTAACAGAGGGATCTATTGTCCTCTTTTGCTACGTCTCAGTACTTTATTGTATTAAATCATCAACATGAATTTTCTCTCTTTTTCTAGTTAACAATAGCTTCAATGAGCAGAAAAGTTTTGTGATCAACAGGGCATAAAATTAAAAAGGAATTTACTAACTAGACAAAAGAAAAGCATGTCTAAATGTACAATTTTGCAGTCAATTGAGCTCACTATTCCCCTAGGCCGCCTAGGCACTAGGCCCCTCCCTCCCGCCTAGCCGCCTAGGCTAATTTTTCCCGCTAGTCGGCAATTAGGTGCTGCCGACCGCCTAGCGCCTAGGGGAACACTGATTGAGCTAAACAAATAAGGTAAAAGAACATTATATGGATGTCAACAGAGTTGTTCCAGCATCCATCCGATCGCATAAACGGGTTCCTCATGATCAAAAACAGTGGAGAATTTTAGAATGGTCTATAAAGAGGGTAGATCTTGGAATTTTGAGAGAATATCCAACCGAACCTCGTGATTTGACTAAAACCTTAGACCATAAGACCAGAATATAGTTCCGCATAAAAAAGGAAGCATGATGGGGGTAAGGGCCGTTAGGCTGAACAAGGTGTCCCTGGACCCAACTGGTGCGAGCTAGGGATGGCAATCTTACCCGATTATCCGTGTACCCGCGGGTAAAAACCCTAATAGAGGCGGGTATGTTCCTCTTTTGTTGCCCGCAGGTATGTTTATGGGGGTCAAACTTTACCCAACGGGTAAATAGGTATGGGTATGGGGGAGCTCCACCCGATTACCCGCCATCTTCTACTGACATGTGGGCCATAATAGACATCTAGTTGGCCCCTTGATCTCCGATTTGTGGTACCTCATATTAGTAATTTGTGATTGGTAATGCTATGATGGGCAATTTGTAATATGTGTGATGATTGATGAATTGTTTCTATTTTAATTATTGAACTTCAGCATGTGTGATGACTAATGAACTATTTTCATTTTAATTGTTAAACTTGAACATCGTGCATCATTTGTCTGCATATATTATTTTAATTCTTATCCCTATGTGCATTTGAAATTTTGAATCATTGATAATCATTCTTCAATTCACAGAATGTAGCTGATTCCCACAATTTCATCAAAAGGATTGTATCGGTACCATTACTCATTAACTCCTAGTGCCCTTTGGTTGGAAGGACTATTGATGGTGGCGGGTAAACGGGTATACCGCAGGTAACTGGTACCCGCGGGCGATGGGTATGGGCGAGATTCTTTACCCGCCACCCTTCGTAGGTATACCCACGGGGGAGATTGTCTGGCGGGTATGGGTATGGGCGAGCACTACCTGTACCCGTCGTACCCGATTGCCATCCCTAGGTGCGACAGTGTGGTGACTAGCAGTAGGGATGCAAACGGATTGGATAGTTTCCAACCGATCCGGATAATTTTCGGATACAGATTCTGTCGGAACGGATATTTGTATAGTATCGGATCGGATATGGATACGAATTTTTTTTGTCGAATACGGATACGGATTCGATAGCTCACTATCCATCGAATACAGGTACGTATTCGGATAATCCGGATATTGATGGGTCGGATATCAGGATATGCATGTGGGCTGGGCCAAGCTACACTTTTGGCTAAAAAAGGTATCTAAATTGTAAAATCATTTTCTAATTTAATTAATTCATAAATCAAGTTTCAATTATTAACATTAGCAAACTAGCTCTAAAAATTACGAATTTTTTGAAAAAAAAAACTGACATAATCTATCATTTAAAAAGTTATTTTCAAGATCTTATCAGAGTTTAATTTTTCTGAAAAATTCTAACACTCCTGTCCTTAGTAGGAAAATATTTTAAATAAGTAGCTAAAAAGGCATAAAAACTCGTAAATACATAATTTAAAAAAGAATACAAATCTTGGGTTTAAGTGTCATATATTTTTTTACTAGAGACATGGTATCTAAGTATTATCAAACTTTTAGTGTGTTATGTATTTGCTTCCATTTGTATCTCTGAGCAAGGATCACCTTCATTTTGTGTTTTGATCTACATGTATGGTGAACTAATCGTATGTGTGTGATGAACTAAGTCTTACATAATTTTGTTCACGATATGGTATCTAACTATTGTCTAAGTGAATGAAAATGTTTATATTTGTTCAATTTTCAATAACGTTATGATCAAATCAACTAGTTATGTGTTTTTGTTGATTTTTTATGTACAATCTAAGGGGTTATCATGTTCCGATAAATATTTGTAACCGTATCCGATTCGATTCGTATTCGTATTATCTGTATTCGTATTCGTATCCAGACTATCCATATCCGTATCCGCATCCGAAAAAAAATATGAAAACAAATATGGTAAAGCCATTATCCATCTGTATCTGATCCGTTTTCACCCCTAACTGTCAGCCACACCACAAGGGCAGGGGAGAAGGGGGATGGACTAAGAACTCTTTACTCTTGATTGATAATAACGATTACATTAGGCATCCTTGTATAGAGGACTCTCCTAACAAATATATCTAAATATATCTTGCCTAGCTAAGAGATAAGATACCAAACAATGTTATTAAGGCTTCGACTAGTCACCGACTAATCCACGATTAGTCGTCCAGTCGGGTGCATGGAGCACGACTAGGGCTCTCGACTCGACTGGAGCGACTAGTCGGGTAGTTGGATGACTAATCGGCGATTAGCCACAACTAATAACTAATCTAGCTTATCTAGCCAGTCGACTAACGGCCCATGTTCAAAGGGATGACCAATCGAGACATTTATACCTGGAATGGAGGGGCCGAACCCTAGACGCCTCCAATCCATATCGATATACACCCCCTGCGCCGCCGCAATCTGCCACTACGCCCGAGCAGCCTCTGCCTCCTCCTCTGCCCGCCTTCGCCTCCATCTCCACGGCCGCCTTCGCTCGCGCAGCCTCTGCCTCTGCCTCTGCCTCCGCCCGCCTTCGCCTCCACCTCCACTTCCGTCTCCGCCCATCCGCCTTCACCCGAGAAGCATCCAGTACCCCCTCTGCCTCCGCCTCTGCTTGAGCATCGTCCGCCTCCGCCCGGCCCGAGCTGCCTCTGCCCGACCCGAGCAGCCTCCACTGGAGGCTGGAGCCGCCTCAGCCCAAGCAACCTCCGCCCGAGCTGTCTCCGCCCCAACAGCCTCTGTCCGAGCCATCTTCACGGGTAATGCTCTATTCTAGACTTATAGTAATGCTTTTTATTTCACAGGTAATGCTCTGTCCTGAGTCATGTTCGCATAGCAAAAGCTGCCACCCGTCTCTCTGTCCTGAGTCAAGTTCGCATAGCAAAAGTCTTGAGTCAAGTTCATGAAGAAAGACATGATAGGTCAAAACAAGTAAGTTATCAAGTCATCACCATGCGTATATTATTCTTCTCTTCATTTCATGCTTTACAATATGTATATGTGCTTAATTGTTGCTAAAATATAGTATGTGGCATGTCCTACTAACATACTTCCTAGTCTGGGGCCTAGTCGAGATTAGTCGCAATTGGTCGATTGACTAGTCGCCCCTCTGGCGACTCGACTCGACTTTACAATTTAATAACATTGATTACCAAACAACCTAGTATATAGATTCCTAAATAACTAATGCCTTCCTAATACTCGTGAGGTGGTTTCTATCCACGTGATACAGTACTGCGCGTCTACTAATCACGTGAACAGCCCCACCTGCCGGGCCTGTTGCAGCCTTGCTCCATCACATGGGCCCTAATGGGTTGCACATAACATTTTTATTGTGTCACAAACATGTACGCTGAAGAGCGCATCCTCTCCATCTATGATGCCTAAAAGCACCGGGCACCATGCCTTCCCTCAAAAGATTTCTGTAATTGTTTCAGCTTAAGCATATTAAGTTATGCTGTCTGGTTGGTACACAAAAATCAGGCTAACGTGGCAGCAATGTGGAATGTTTTACCGTGTGACTAGTGAAAAAATAAATGGGACCAAAAAATATTGTTTTGGTCGAACAGTGTGTGTCAGTTCCTGGAGAGTTCATCTTAACATAATACTTGCCAAACAGAGTGGCTTAAATTATTCAAGAATGGATGAATTGATGAACATTCCATACAACAAGTTGGTTGGCAGGTGTCAATGACCAGGTCGTAGTTACTGATATAATAAGAGATGTGCTAATTGGTTACCATGGTAGACATATCAACTCATACAAGCAAAATGTCCAATGTAGCACAACAAACTGCATCCAATGTTTCTTTGGTAAGATACATCATGTGCTCGTTCTTTTAGCAACAAGCAAGCAGGAAAGGGAGCTATCGAGGAAAGATAGAGAATATTAGAAAATGAGATTAAACGCTTGATCATGCTGATGATCCCTTAGACAATAGAAAAACACATCAATAATTAGTAAGCTTGTATCACATGTTAGTACGTACCAAGATGAAGATTAATCTACTGTACCTGGTCTAATGAAATCGGAGAGACCAAAATCAATCAACTTCATAGGAGCATTTTTATCTCTTGTTGTGAAAAGGAAATTCTGTCGAAATGAACATAACTATGTCATAAAAGGTAGTCTAGAATTCTATAAAACTTGAAGACTACAGTCTAGAAATATAATAGATCTCACTTAGAAGAAAGAAGATGGCGGTGAAGGAACCCAGTCAATCACCAATGTGCTTGCATACATACATAAACTATACAAATAATAGTTAATACGTCAAAGTATACCTCTGGCTTCAAATCACGATGCACTACTCCCTGAAGATGACAGAAGGCCACTACGCTCAAAATCTGTACAACGATTGCTTTAGCATCTTCTTCTGTGTATCGCCCACCTCTGCAATAGTTCAAGTTTGCATCCTTGGTAAGAACTAACAAGAGATACTGCTAGTTTGCTACTAGGGATGAAGAAATTGTAGAAAGTACCTTGCTAATATTCTGTCTAGCAACTCTCCACCCTCACATAACCTGTTAAAGTGAAACAAGATGAGAAAAGTACTGCTAGCGCGCGCACACACATTACATAAGATGTGATAATAACGCTTATGTGCAATGGACTAATAATATATACTACAAACATCAAAAGATACGTAAAATAAGCAAATACTCATTTTGTAAATGCATAACTTGTAGAAAATCTGTTTTTCAAGCATGTCAGAAGGAATCTGAGATCAAATGTCATCTCCAGAGAAGGCTTAAAAAGTAAGCGGTTAAAATCACATATAAAAGGTCATAAAAACATACTCCATGACAATGTAGACATTGAGGGCATCCTCACATGCATCATAGAATTTGACAAGATTATTGTGCCCTGATAGAGCTTTCAAAATCTTCACTTCCCTACGAACATCTTCAATGGATATGGCCGTTGTCATCTGTCAAACACAAGAGCAACTTGCTAAAAGACTTACTGATTGCAAAAAGAGCTTACTGAAAATTTTATTTCATTTACAACCAGCAGCGTATTGTTTAAATCATCCATGCAATGAAGCAAATTTAAGTGGTCTACATGACCAAATCTTAATGAGATAAAAGCATCGCAAAGCATATCCAAATGAAGAATGCTGTCACAGAAAACAACTCTTTAGTTGAGTAAATGGTTTATACTCGTAATAATATATGAAGTTATTTTCCAGAAGTGCTAGTCACTATACTAGATTTACAGATGGCATTGTGGAAAGGCTACTTGCATCATTGCAGTTTATACCCGAAAAAAGAGAGCGTAAGTCAAATAATGAGGTCATTGAGCTTCATTTCCAAAACATGCTACTAACTGTCATGCCCCTTCCCTTTCTTCACATACAATATTTGACAGCCCAGTAACATTTATAGTTTCTTAACAGACCTTTATACATTATTTCCTAGAAGCTGGATCAAGCAAGGATCGGATGGTGGAGCCAAAGCACCACAACTACCGGCATTCACCATGTTAAAGTTCGGCTGTTTGTTAATTTCATACCCCCACCCCTCTTTTTGACTTGACATTTTTTACATATCATGGTCTCCGATATGCAACTTCGACAGTTACCTTTTATATCTTTACATTAAGGTGCATCAATGAAAGTATAATATTATGAACGCATTTTTAACATCAAATCTAATTATATAAGTTTCATATAGCCAATTTAGATAGTTTTGAACCTATTGACGGTCAAACCGATTCTAGGATGTCCAGTAAAAAAGAACGGAAGGAGTACAAATATTGAAGTGTAATTATAAGAATATTTCGCTGCACAAAGTAAACTTGCTTTTTAAACTCTAAGAAAACAATTGATGCTTCATTTGGCCTTTGAGAACTAATATGGTTAGTAGCACGAACTCGGGGTTATTTCAGAATTTGACACTCAATTCGTAAGCATTTCAAAGCATTTGAATGACATATGGGACCATCTGTGTGTATGACAGTGAGTTAGAGTGTCAAATTCTGAAATGCGAATTTTAAAGTGTGTCAAATTCTGAAAACTCTCCACGAACTCGGGGAAAGATATTTGAGCAAGTCAGAGCTCTGTTACATATGGGTTACCAAATTAATGACAGGATTAATTATAGCATCCTCCAGTAGTTCTTCTAGACCTGCTACCAAATCCTCTGTAGTATATCAATTGCCTGTCATTAACCAGATGCCAGCTATTGGACAGTATAACACAGTCTGCCAGCGAGATTATGTATTTATGTCTAACACATTTAAGTGTTTAGGCAGCAACTGTCCAGAATGTATTAAAATTACGAAATGTTTTTTTCAAACTAAGAATGCATCACCTAAAAGGCTATAGAGTAAAGCAGTATAACATGGTCTATGCAGCCCCTGACAATTAATGCCACATAAAGGACAACGTAGATCGTTCTTTGTTGTATCACTCAATTAAGCAATGCCACCCTCTGATGTCTTTGCTCCTATCAACTATAGGCTCTGTAGCTTCCTTGAATATTTCTTCATTTCAAACCTCTTCCATACTTATCTATCCCACTGATTGTGACTGGTAAATGGCAAAACCTAATACCTACCTTTCCTATGCTGTGAACAAAGCTAACATTACCTGCAGGGCTGCAAATATAAGCTCTTGTATCCTTCAGATAATTGATTACTGGGACCAGTACAATCATGCCAGCAATCCACCTCAAAAATTTAGAGGTCTTAATTTACTAAACAAAAAAGGAGAGATGAAAAGGTAGGTTAGGACATGTACTGCTGATTGGTTAGAGTATCATTTATCATGAGCAAGGATTGGGTAGGCCACCAAGAATTTAAACCACTGTACTAGACATCCTAAAGTTACTACATACATTCCTATTAACCACCAATTAAGTCTCGGGGAATTTCCAGCAATAACTGAAACCACCTTGAATCTTCAAAAATCCTAATTCATACCACGGAGAGCCACTTCAAAATAACCATTTCTCCTAAGTCTAATCTAACTATCCACACGAAAAGAACACAGACATGGTAAGACTTAACAATAGAACAGTACAATATTAAACTTCCCTTGTTCAATCTTACTGTCTAAAAGTCGAAAAAAGTCTCGATCCAGGAAAAAGGAATGAAATAATCTTACTCTAAAAATTGCAAAAGAGCATCACCAACATAGAACTACCGCGTTAATCCTGAAATATCCTATCTTCCCTTTTGTGCCAATATCCTTCATGGAAAATCTAAAGAGCTAAATCCTAAAATTTGAAGGACAAAAAAGGTTCCTCCTAGTACACCTATCCTTCAATCTCGAACGTTTGGATCATCAAACTACCCATAGATTTCCGTTACTACCTCAGAAATGGGGCGGAACACATAGCAACAGCAACAACTAACATTTGGAATTTTAAAATTTCCGAAATTAAAGCTTCAAATCAGCGTATCACCCCCACCACCACCGCGCCCTCACCTTAGCTTTGGAGATGACCTTGACAGCGACGGTCTGCCCCTTGTACTCGCCCTTCTTGACGACTGCCGAGCAGGTGTGCCCGAAGTGCCCCCTCCCCACCTCCTTCCCGAGTTCGTACTTGGCCCCGAAGTTTTTCCCGAACCCAAACGTCTTGTCCAATGGCCTCTCCGCCTCCGCCCCATCCCCGCCCCCTCCGCCGCCCACCCCGCCCTCCTCCGGTATCGTCCCCTCCTTGGGCTTCCCCCCACCCAGCCTCTTTGCTAGCGTGGCCTTTATGTGCTTGGCCGGCGACGGCGGCGGGAAAGGCCGCTTGAAGAACCTCCTGGGCGTCGACCTCGCCGGCGACGGTGACACCCCCGCCGGAAGCGGGCTGGCTCCCCCGGCGGGGTACGGGCTGGGCCAGGCGACCCCGGGCGTCTGATGCACCGGCGTGGTCGGTCCGGATTTGCGCCGCCTCGGTGTCCCGGCCGCGGCCGCAGACGACGCGTGCTCCCGCGGCGGCGTCTGCGGCACGCCGTTGGCCGGGGGCGGGGAGTGCGTCGCCGGCACGACCCCGAGATCGTCCTCCGCGGCGCGCGACGAGGCGCCCTTGCCATAGCACTGCCCCATGGCCGGCCCCCCCGCCTCGGCCTGCCCTACGCGGACGGAGGCGGAGCCTGAATTAGGGTTAGGGTTCGGGGCCCGGAGGCGCAGCCGCGAGCGCGAGAGAGACGACCAGTCGCTTGCCTCCTCGACAAGGGAAGGCGAAGAAGAAGAGGAGGTAGAGAGGGAAACGGTGCTCTGATCGTTACTATTTCTCTCTCCTCCCCTCCGGTTACACCGTTACAGCCGGGAGGGAGGCGGCAATGAATTTCCCGACTCGCGAGGGGGCGGAGGGTAAAAAGGGGCTCGAGGAAAAGAGAAAGAGAAGGAGATATCTCTATGATCGCTGGTCCCCACGCGATCCCGGGCCCACGTGCCAGGGAGAAGGGCGCCGCGTTCGGCAGCCGTGCGTGGAAGCTGGAAAGGGTGAGGTCGGAAATGGAAAAACAAAAGGGGAGGAGGTAACGGTAATAAATACGGAGAGTTGACAGGTGGGGTCCGTAGGGTGACGTGGAGGGATATGAGTGGGCGGGGTCGGGTGTTTGGTGTTGGGTGACCTCGTCCTCGGTGGCCGCGTGTGGGGTGGTTTGGGAGGTAGTTGGGTCGATGCCTCGTTGTCCCGTTTTATTACAGCAAAACCTGCCTTGTTTAGTGATAGGATTAGTCGTTTTATTAAGCTGCTTTTCCATGGGCACGTACGTATAGACAGTGATGGCTATAATATACTTTTATATTATCTTTAAATAGTATTAAAGATAATCTATATAATTATGTATTTATATAGCTGTCTATAATGATCTCCCATATAATTAGAGAGTGACTAGGGAACGGTATACCGTTGCAACGGTATAGCCATGAAACTTATCGGTTTCAGTGCTGGTTTCATGAGTTTCAGTGTTTAGTTTCATCAGTTTCATGTTTTATCAGTTTTTAGTGCTAAGTTTCATGAGTTTCAGTGCAAAAAATCATAAGTTTCATGAGTTTCAGAGGTATACCGTTGCAACGGTATACCGTTTTTTAGTTTTTCTGATATAATTAATAGGCTATCTGTATAATAGTATATACTAGTTACATGCCCGTGCGTTGCTACGAAAAACAAAATTGATAACGAAAAATAAAGATTAAAAAATAAAAAAAAAATTATTTCACAAGATCAAACATCTATCTTTAACGCTTCGTTTCTTGCGAAAGCTGGCTAATTAAAGCAACGCTTCGTTTCTTGCGTAGGGCAATTAAGCAGGGCAATTAAGCGGCAATTAATGACGTGGGAAGAACGGACCACTGCCACCAAGTGCTGCTTTAGAATAGTAGAGATAGTATAAAACTGTCTAAAAGGTTGCTTGTAAATAGTAAATACTAGTATATTTCTCTCTCATCATTTCCTCTTCAGCACATCATCTAAAATTCTATACGGTATACTAATGTAGACAGATAACTTATACCATTGTACATATCCTAATACTTCGTATAATAAAGATCGGAGGAAGATCGCTTGGAGGACCGCCCAACGTGGCGCCACGCGTTTTTCCAAAAAAAATCCTTTCGTTTCTCCGAATTACAGATAGGTTCCTGCGAATTTACGAAAATATCCTTTGCAATTTTTTGTGAGGGAAAGAAAAACTTTCCCGAATCGCATTTAGGTCCCTCGCTTGCTACTTTACGAAAAGAGCCTCCCGTTAAATGCAAATCGCTAGCGAGTCTTTTTCTACTTTTTCGAGATAGCGATGAGGTCCAAAAATATAACAAACATGTCATTGGTTCTTACATCCAAGTCTTTTCTCTGTTTTTCTCAAAAAAAATATTCGTGAAAAGAAAGATGTGCACTTTTTTTCGGTTCGGTCTCTAAGGTTTTTCGAACCTCCAAAAAATTTGAAAATACGCCTAAGTTTATTTTTTCTCCTGAAAAAATGCAAATCATTTTTCGTTCTATTTTTTCTTCGAAAAAAAAACTCAAAATCATTTTTCATTCACACGCGCGATGTGTGCCGCGCTTATGGGCCTAGGTCATTTCTCCGTTTTCACCCAAAAAAAATATTTCCGTCAACAGAAGGATGTGTAATTTTTTCGGCTCGGTCTCTAAGGTTTCTCAAGTCTCCAAAACATTTGAAAATACATCTAAGTCTACTTTTTCTCTAGAAAAAAAACGCAAAATCATTTTTCGTTCAAACGTGTGGCATGCGTCGCACTTACGGGCCTAGTGGATTATTATTGTTGCTGTCTTCCAAGCTTTAGGAGATTCTTTCATGTCGTTTACTTATTTCACTGTTGGAATATAGTTTTTTCCCTCAATGATATCGTCGTGGATTTTACACGAGTGTGCCGTACATGAACATTGCAAATTTGGTCGTCGCGTGCTCCACTTGGTGATTTATGTATTGAAATATTGCAGAGTTTTTTTACTTCTTAGTTACTAGGTTCTTATATTAAAATGAGTGGGTTTTCTTAGGAAAAAAACTGTGATCCTCTATATATTGAAAATGGTATTACCATGCAAATGGTATCACTACTATACAAATATTCATCACAGATTATTTTATGAACCGTCTGTAAACATATGTCAATAATAACAACGACACATCGCAACCAATGTTTGATCCGTCAGTGAAAATTAACATCAGAGACAGTTCTAACCTAGAATCGTCTCTAATATTATATTATCACAGACGGTTCTAAGCTAAAACCGTCTCTGATAGTATATTATCACATACGGTTCTAGCAAATTCTAATTCATCCACAGTTCGTTCTAAAAGTTATCATCCACGGATTTATCCATCCACTCTATCCTCAGCCCCGAATGAGAATACCGTAGGTAGCCTATTTTCATGGTTCTCTATTCCGTCAAATATAGAGTTGATTAAACTATCGGGTATACAATGACTTAATCAACTTCATATTTCATAAAATAGAGAACCATCAAAATAATTCTGTTTCTGCATAAAACCAGAGTGAAAATATATTACCTATAGGATTCTCATTCGGGGATAAGAGAATAAAGGGGAAAAAATAGGATGAACTGTGGATGAAATTGAATTTTACCTTATAATCCATCAACATTTTCTCTCACAGATGAAAGGAGGTACTTAGCAAGCAAGACACTATTAAGTTATTGCATTCAAGATGAGCAAATATTAAGGATAAATTAGATGACAATACATTGACAAAATATGATACGACAATACCGCATTATTTCATAGTTCAAGACAAGAAGACCTTAGGGTTTTTTCATGTCTATTATCACATGTGCCATAACTTCCGCAACAGAGGTTTTTCGATTCTCCTTGAAGTTCCATAACTTCAGTTCAATGCCCATTTATTTGACACTAATGACCGATTGATCTCTAGTATCCCTTAATCCCTACAAAGCGATCATGTGGTATATTATCAGTAACCATATCGAATTAAATACTAGCTTTGGCTTTATATTACCTCTATAAGCCCAGTTTTGGCTTCTTCCAGCTGTGCATTTGTCCTGTGGTCCTTAGTAATGAGTGCTATGTTACGGAATTCAATATCTTGCAAGCGATCATCTATGTCTTTCAGTTCTTGTTGCATTTCATAAATCTTATCTGTTATCTCAGACATGCCCATCAACAGAGAGACGGTTGTACCTTCGCAGGAATATGATGTTTTTAACTAGTGAGCAACCTACATTTTCTGCATTGTGAATTCATAGTGACCTTGAATCTATGACTTATTGTTTAAGCGGTCAAGGAAATAAGGATAGCATGCCAGAGCTTCTTTAATTTGTCATATGTATTTAATAGGAAAAATATTTGAATGCAACCATCAGTGAAACATTTAAATTGAATCCTTTAATAGATCATACACATTCTAATCTACACAAAAATAGATTTCTAATACGTATATATCTTTAGTTTTTCTAGCCAATCCGAATATCGGGGTCGATATTCTTTTTAAGGTGGGTAGGTTTGTGAAGCCCGGCTTCTTCCGCGCTAGGCGCTACCACACCAACGGCCACCCCCCGCCCTACCCGCGCCCGCCGCCATAGCCGGCCATGAAATCCATGACGCTGATTCGCCACCAGCCGCGCCCCTATAAAGTCCCCTAGGCCCCCTTCTCCTCATGCCCCTCCCCTCTCTCTCCCATGCCCCCTCTCCTCCCAAGCCGCCAGCATTCGTCCCCATCTCCGGCTTTGAGCCAAGCGTCTCGCCCGACTCGCCGCTCTCCCTCGCCCGCCATCTCCGTCGCTTCACCCAGCCTCTGCGGCCGGTCTGCGCATGCCGCCCTGCCCCCGCTTGGCAGCGCCGCGCGCTGTGGCGTGCCACGAGTGCACGACGCGTGTGGACCCGGTCCACGGCTGGGGTGGGCCCCACCTGTCAGCGTTTTTGGTTTTAAAAATAATTCAA
This sequence comes from Rhipidocladum racemiflorum, assembly GCA_036346355.1. Classification (NCBI taxonomy): domain Eukaryota; kingdom Viridiplantae; phylum Streptophyta; class Magnoliopsida; order Poales; family Poaceae; genus Rhipidocladum; species Rhipidocladum racemiflorum. Next base: position 87,466,164 of record CM070579.1, on the reverse strand, counting down.
AAATCAAAAACCCCGGTGCTGGCGTCAGTAGGACGCAGTATTCCCAATTTTCTTTTTAAAATAATCCAAAATTCAATTATGACGTCAGCGCTGACGTCATAAATCGGTTTTCTTTTAAAAATAAATCCGAAAAAGGGCCGCTGACGTCATCGCGCGCAATAATTTGGATTTTCCTTTATAAAAATAATTCCGAAATTCCAGAAAATCCCTTTTTTGTTTTTAAACTTCCGGGAGCCCGTTTTCGCCCGTTCAAACTCCGTTTGGCTCCGTTTTTCTTCCTAATTTCATCTAAAATCTTAAATTTTAGTTTAGTACTAATTTGAATTTATTTGAATTTGGGTGTTTTTCACGCGTATATTACGGAGAGTCCGAGGAGTTCCCGAGCGACGAATTCTAGCAGCAACTCGTCGAACCTGCAAGTCACACCACCTTGAACATGTTGCTCCCAGTTTATGAACTTGTATGTTGAATTTTAATTATTGCATGCTTATTTGTTATAGATGTTAATATCCGACCTAGTTTTAAATGATAGTTATAGCCAATATTGATATGCTACCTTTGGCATTTGAATTCCGATACCCATATAACCTTAGAAAAAATATAAACTATGACTATGGTAATATTTAGATATTGCTTAGACACGTTTAGAGCTGAACTTAGGAAGTCTTGGGGAACTTTATGCCAAAATGGTATCATATTTAAATAGAAACTTATGACGACCAATGTTAGTATTAATGTGGAAATTGTATAGTTAAAATGAAAATGACTTAGACCGGGCGAGAAAGGGTTGGAAAGTGGTGTGGTTATCATATTGGGTTTGTGAAAAGTCTCGCCTAGTCAATTAAGGATCAGTCTGAGTTTCGCTGAATGTAAAGCCTAACCGTACTAACACGAGTCTGGAATGGGACAGAGCTGGCTAGCCATATTAAGTCATAACATGGACAGTCATGCCATATGGGGGTAGTGGTGTGGTGAAAGCATGATGCTGCCACTTTGGCGCAAGAGGGGGCTTCTGAATAAAGGGATTTTTTCAGCGGTGAAACCTTAGCAAGTATGACTACATGTATGAATTATTACAGGGGCCTTGTCATATTTTTCTCTGTCACTCACCAAATGAAGTGTGCCGACACAAGGGGAATATTATGTCTTGTGGGTAAAGTTGTACAACCCCTGCAGACTGTCAAACTAATCGATTAGTCGCGCCCACAGTTATGGGCATGCCGAGCAAACCAGTCTCAAATTAGACTTTAGTAAATTAAAATTTGGTTTCCAAAAATGATGTTGGATGGAGGGAGTCCATCATGGGTAAAACTTAGACAATTCCAGGAGAGATTCCTGAGCTATAAAGGAAATGTATAGATTTGAGTTTCATTATAAACTATGCCATTCAAAATTTATTTAGAATATTTATTAAACTGTTGCTTTACGCTTAAATAAACCATATAGACATCCTTTGAATGCTCAAACATTTATATTGCATTCTCGATGTGATTTGCTGTGTACGCCAGTACTCACCCTTGCTTAATTTACTGCTTCAGAGGAGGAGTACCACGATGGTGAGGATCAATTGGACTAGGCCGTGCCCCCAGTCGATTGCCTGTGGCAAATAAATTGAGATCTATTTATTGTTCTTTAATTCCGCTGCTTTTATTTAGTCGTTTATTTATTTGTTGGCCTGCGCACCATTTCATTTGTAACTCTGAATATTCATTATTAATAAAGAATGATGGATATGCTATGGTTTCATTTCTACTATGTGTACTAGTATTTTCTTGAACTAGTACAGAATACACAGAGGATTTCGGAGGTGTTATTCCGGAGTCCGACAGCAATCAAAATCTTCACCAGTGAATTAGATGATTTATCTATTTTCGAATGGCTATGTTGAATGGCTAGCTATATTGTTGTTCTAAAAATTCCCATTGATCTTTGAACAGTACCCAAGGTTCACTATATCGATATTGCGATAATCGAATGACTTTGAATTTTCGATTATCGGTAAAATCGGGTTGAAAATCACCAAGAAACCGAAAGGTTACAAACTCCAATTTTTTTGGGAAAAATTCAAAACAAAGCAAAATGCGACCGATATTTCCTCGGTAATCGTGATATTTCCTCGATAATCGCGATATTTGCCTTGAAAATCAGTCGACTAAGTGAACTTCCTCAGCGGTCGATTTTTGAGTGATTTTCGCTCGATATACCTTGATAATCGCTCCAATTTTGAATTTTTGAATTTAACCGATTTACCAACCGGTATATAATATCTTACCAGCTAGATAAGACCCATTATTGCGATATTCGACTGATATTCTCTAACTTTTGCACTCAAAGATCAGAGCGGATTGTTCTTACAGCTTGACTGCGGTTGTGGGTGTGCTCCTTTCTGAATCGCCCCTTTATCTTTTTGGCTTCGGTGTCTACGTGACGCTTGCAGTGACGCGCCTTCGATCCAACCGTGTCGACATTTCTAGCTTACTATTCATCAAAGGTCCTTTCTTTTTTTTTTACTCTTTCAATTCAAACAGAGCAGGAACACATGTTGCTAGACTAGCCAATATGTGATCCGTTGAACAATTTCTCCTCTTAATTTACTCTGTCTCGAGTCTTGACAAACTAGGCTTGGCAGCTTTAGGCAAGAAAGCCCTGAATTATGATATGAATAAACCGATCTCCCAAATAGGGGCGGAACTGCATGTTGTTACCCGGTGTCACAGGACACCTGGTTAAAAAAAAATTAGTGTATGTTAGTCTATATATAAAAAATTATTGTATGTTAGTCTATATATATAGTATATGTGAACCCCTTTGATCTAAATCTTGTGACACCGGGAGCCAAATAACAAGCAAATGGTAAGAATAATAAGTTATTATCATATATATGATGAAGTGGTGAACTCCGATAATTTTTTCTCTAGTTCCGCCTCTGTTCCCAAAGGATGACTGAGATCAACAATTTTTGAAGACTTAGATAAACGTTATCTTGAGATGAGACGGTGGATAAGCAAAAACTAGCACCGATGCATTCAGAAGCCATCGATCAGATCTCCTATTCTCAGTAGCTCAACGGCTCGCTGTGCATGGATGCAAACGAATCTGCCATTTCTGTTGCGAGATGTATCTCAGACATGTATGATAGCTCGAAACCGATGGAGAGCTGGAAAATTTTCCATGGCTGGATAGACTCGGTCGCTTTCACAGTGATGTAAAGGTGGCCAAGGCGATCCAGGCTTCTAAGAACAGTACATGTTTCATATTTGATAAAAGAGAAGAGAGAGATGGTAGGTTAGCTGCAAATTCCTTTCAGAAAAATATGTTTTTCCCGTTGATCTTGTTGGATCGTAGTACAAGAGATGACTGAAATAAGAATTTGCTCTCCCAAGTTACACAAATTTTGATACAAAGGAAGGGGTAAGTAATCAATATCTATTCCTTATTTATGCTTTAACATTTGTGCAATTTAAGATAGAAAAACATAAAAACACTGCTATTTTTTATTATGCGGTGAGGTTTTATAATTAACCTCCTCAATTTTTGCACCACACGGGCACACAGCCATACAAATATATATAGCTTTTATATCCTTCTTAGAAGACATGCTTATCATAACATTGCAATGTTAACAATGCAACTAATTTGATCTGTTAGATCGAAAAGAATAAACTGTTTATATTAAATTTAGCGTACCATAAAAGAGCTCTTTGTTACGAGGGGATAAATTTCAACACAGTGTAGAGGACGAAATCAAAGGATGCCAATTTTTTCGTTGTTATCCATAACACTAATTAATCTGATAGATCTTTGATTTACTTGCTGGGAGGTCTACCTTGAATCATTGTTCCTTCTCTGAACGTCTTTTTCCACTGATGGTGATACCTGATGAGCACCTGTGCAATATAATTAATTTTGGTATGTATTGTCACCCATGATGCAGTTGACATGATTTTTGTATGTGTATTTGATATTAACACCGTTCTTATATAATCTGGTATATCCAGGTTATATGTTCAATTCGATCACATGATATTTATTTTTTTTCTTTGTCTTTTTTTTCTTCGAATTTTGGCCAGGAGCTCTGGCAATCACTTAAGAAGAAGAAAGAACAACAGCCGGGCTACAAACGCCCACACACGCGCTGCACCCGACCCGTGCGCACCCGCTTTTTTTTCTTTGTCTTGGATTTTGAGGCAGATCATGACTGCGAAAACAGTCCATCTTCGAAAATTCATAATTTCGATTATGACCCAAGTGCATGTCGTTATAAATCAAACCAGTGACTTGTAGTGTACTCCAAATTAATCAAATTTGTGGAGCGTTACCTTTTGATTCGATGTCGATTGAGAGAGGCGATCGCACGGCACAATTAACCATCGTATCTCTACTATTCTAAAGCACCACTTGGTGGCAGTGGTCCATTCTACACGTCATTAATTGCCCTGTTTAATTGCTCTACTTAATTGCCCTGCTTAATTGCCCTACTCAAGAAACGAAACGTTGCTTTAATTAGCCACTTTCACAAAGAAGCGTTAAAGATAGATGTTTGATCTTGTAAAATAAATTTTTTTATTTTTTAATCTTTATTTTTCGTTATCAATTTTGTTTTTCGTAGCAACGCACGGGCATGTAGCTAGTAATAACTTCAATTGGAGGGTCTGAATCCGTGATATGCGCGTGGTTAATTTCCATCGGCAAGTAGCACTGTAGCAGGTTGCTTATGCATGATGTCAGGTTGCGATCGCCTTTTCACAATGGAAATTCCAATGCCCATCGCTCACCTGCACCTTTGCTAGCTTCATAAAAGCACGCAGTCTAGCTCGAAAAGTTGCATCATGTCCTAATTCTGAGGAATTATGAGCCACACCTGTCGAATCGAAACAGCCACGATTTTTTTTTTTTTTTTTTTTTGCAGCAAAACAAACTGAGTATCTTAATCAATGCCTGCTCACTTCACTCGCCGAAAGGAAAGCTTTCGATAATCGTGCCGTGATTCTTCAACTACTCCATTACTCACCTGTAAATTATTATTAGTAGTACCAATAAGATTTAAGAACCTCGCAGAACAGTAGTAGTACAAGGGACTGCTCCAAATTAATCTTTTTATCTTAGGCTTTCTTCAAGGATGGTCTGAAAAACGGTCTCTTTGGATATTTAGAGGTCTATTCATTCCTATATGTAGAGGCAGTTCTCGCGTGTGCTATGTGCGAAGAAGAGTTCAGACCTTGGTTGAGAATCGATCCAATATAAAAGCCCAAATCGAATGCAGGCTGCACTGTTCATGGCTCGTAGAGGCCTGTTTTTCTAGGCCATCCTTGGATTCAGCCTTACTACTTACTAGGTCTCTTTTGGAGGAGGACAGGATTTTCTCTCGAAAAGGAGTGGGCGTTCCTTAATTCCCTCCAAAATTCCTGAGAAATATTCCTGGTGTTCCAACTGAGGCCTTGCTCCATTTAATTTGCTGCATCAGGCTAAGCTAGCATTAACTAGTATCCTCATGTATCGCAATGTGCCAGCCAGCTAGGAGTATTATTATTCCGCGATTGCCAACTAATCTACAGGATCCTGATCGAGTTGTCATTTTCAGTGCATTGTGCATATACAGTATTAATAATAACTAAACCAGAGAAAAGCCCATGCAGCTTGGAAGAAATTCAGATGAACTGATGAGAAAGGATCAAAGGAATCAAGATTCAGCAGCCAGCAGCGTTAGTTGGCACAAAGAAGCAGGTGCAGTACTACTCCCTCTGTCTTTCTTCTTGTCACGTAGACCAAAAAGATAATAAAATAACTATATTACCTTTAATTATTATCACTAAGTAATATATTTAATACATGTATGTATATAATATAAAAATAAAGATGGGTATTTATTATAGGTATAGACAAAACATAACAGTGATTTATATTAAAATATAAAATACATAATATATTTATAGACAAAATCATTAAAAAGTACATCTCATACGTTTGAACGGAGTGTGTGCTATGTCCGCATCCCCTCCTCTCCTCCTTGGAGTAAACAAATACTACTCCTGCCACTGTACCGCATCATGATACTTCCTCCGGTTTGGTAATATCTGTCGTTTTGGACATCGACACGGTTTTCAAAAAACAACTTTGACCGCTAATTTTTATTATAATATATTTATAAAACCCAATAAAATTATAATATTATTAAAGTACTTCTCGAGACAAGTCTATACATATAATTTTCATGTATCCAATTTAAATATTTTAAAATATATCGATAGTTAAAGTTTCAGAAGTTTGACCATCACTATGTCCAAAACGACAGATATTACCAAACCGGAGGGAGTATAGTAATTAATAATAATAAGCCATTGGATGGAGTAACATACTACTACTCGTAGGCCGTAGCTAGCACAAATTAGTAGCAGGTGCGGAATCTGACTGACACATGAAGGTTCCAAGCCATTAAACAAGACCCAACCTGCATCTCCATGCGACGCAAGCTTCAGAAAAGGTCCCTGTGTTCTTGTTTATTCAGACTTCAGACTTTCAGAGCAGAGAGAGAAGAGAGAAAGATAAAGAGAGAGAGAGAGAGAGAGAGAAGGGCGATCCAGGTCGCCGTCAGTGAAAGCTAGGTCCGGGACCGGAACGCAAAGGCCAATAAATCCCTCGCACCCAATTACCTGCCTCCTCTCGTGCACAGAGTAAATGCAGATGTACAATGGCTGGATGCCAATGGCCTGGCCCTCTTCCTCCCCCTGCTGAGTATAATGTGCTTGCTCCCCTTGCTCTCTGTTCTTGGCCTGGCTCCCGGACGAAGCTTTGAGCTTAGATCTCATCTCACGTATAGTAGCAGCAGCAGCAGCAGCAGTACTAGCCATAAGAGTAAATGGTCAGTTTCTTACCAGTAATTATGCTCATAGATCGGAGCAGAAGAAGGTAGTGCTAGCTAGTACCAATAAATAGGGTACTGTGCTGCTACCACCATACTCTGGTTAGCTGGGAGTATTGCAGATGAGCAAACCAGGTACCTGTACGTGTTATTCTGGTTAGCTGGGAGTATTGCAGATGAGCAAACCAGGTACCTGTAATGTGTACTGGTATGCACCTGTATCATTTAGAAATTAATGGTAGCATCGTTGTATTCTCTCAAGAAATACTACTACCCAAGTACCTCATGTACCTATCGATAGATCTACTCTCAACAACTTCCGGTATCGCCGTACATACAGATGATGGGTCTTAATTGGGGGGAAAAAATCTCTCAACTTTTTAATTGGAGGTATTAATTAAAGGGTGAAATAAGAACTGAAAATACGTATGTATTCTCCAGAGTCTTGTGGAAATTTATATTATGTTGTACCACTGGCGTATAGTCAACCGAAGCTAGTGTTGGGCCATTTGTTTAATTAGCGTAAATACCACATTCTACATGCAGCTTAATTATAGAAGCACTGAATGTCAATTCGACTGTAGGTTGAGAAATTTGAAGTTTGAATCTTCAGCTTATCATCAACGTGAGAATATCCACTTACAATAATATAGGAGTATAGCCTATCTAACAAGTAACAAACAGTACTACTAGCTAGTAGTGCAAAAAACTAGCAACTAAATAAAGAGGAAACTCTTGATGTACCAAGGTCAGCTTGACTAGAGCTGAAATATTTGACTTAATACTATAGTCATTTTAACTATCGTTGTCGATTTGAAATTCGGTGTTATTTATATCGATTGTTGGCCATCTACTACAAGTTAGAAGAATATAAAGATAAGGTTGTTTTAATTCACGTGCCATACGTTAAAATTTTCACCTTGACTATCAAATTCAATATTACATAAATATTCCACCGGCCTTCGGGAAACCGTAATAAATCAAAGATGATCGGTGATGGCTATTGTGATTAATTTGTAAGCTAATTAAGTCTATCTATATTCGACTAATTTATGTGGTAGTAAATTCTTATTAAATCAACATCTCCACAATATGTAATCCACTAATCCTAGGCTTCCTAGCAAATCTCCATCACAAGAAGAAAAGGAAGGATTTTTTTGCCACACAATTAGATTTCCTTTTAGACAAACTAAATACGATTTCCTTTTTTACGTCACAAGAATTTCCAGCATATATGAGGTAGTGCATCATTAGCATGCAAGTTAAATGCCCAAGATCGACGTGTATGTATCAATTATATTACATATACTCTAGTAAAAAAAAGTGACACTTACTGAGGCGTGCACTCAAATTTTTTTTTTAACTTCGATCTTTATGAATATTTAAATCAGTTATATGAAAACCATATGAGTATATTTATCTTAAAAACTTTCATAGTATTATGATTTTCTTAGGTTTTACTCCACCCTTCAGAAATATATATGATGTATTAGAAAAAGTGCAGCTAAAATTCTTTACCTTTTACCTCTAACATATTAAAGGCTATTTAGATTAGTCATCAAACAAAATATCACTAGATTTTTAATGGAAAATATTTTCGTAGTATGCTGCTTTTACAATTTTTTTACAAATTATTGATATTGAAAATGATGGTCAAAATTATATGTTGGAGACCATATGTCCATATCCAATACGTCATATATTTCTAAACCGAATTAAGTAGTATACATCTGATAATAATACAATAAAAATCAACGGCCAAATCTATATTTTAGAGACCATGCCTAAGTCTAAAACGTCACTTAATTATTTGCAGAGGCAGTGATAGATCTAATTTGTCTGGTAGAACGATCGATCGGATACTTTAACGATCAGTTAATTGACTTGACATTTTGCAGCAATTAGCAAACTGTTTTACCAGACAACGAGTGACGCATCAACTGCCATAACAAAAACACGCCTTAATTCATCGATCGATCAATTGCGCCAATTCAATCAGCTTCAGCTAGCATATGGGATTATTTTATGGGTTACGGCTTGGGGAGGAGCAGTTGATCGATCCTCCCGTTGCTTGTCACTGTCATCTTTTCTCCTAACATTGTTCTTGTTGTTGTTTGTAGGCTTCAAGAGCAATTACAATAGCACAACTCACCAGAGACTAGCTTGTACAATAACTATCTCTAAAGGTTGTCTCTAGATATTGTGCAATAAATATCTCTTCTCTCTTGTACATAAATAATCTATCTGTATTCTCGTGCAAAACTAGCTACTATAATAAGAGCCAGCTCTCTTCTCTCTCCTCTTTTCTCACTCTTCCACATAAGACAAAGCTGACGTGTGCAGGTTAATAGTAAACTGAGATAATCTTATTGTACTTGCTCTTATTAATTGCGTCTTAATCCGGGTTTGACTAATGGGAAAAGCTTCTCTCAAATCAAACAGGACTAATCTACATATGATGCATTTTAGGGGAGGCGCACCTTATCTGTGGAGACTGACAAACCAATTAAACCTCCTACATGGCAAAGTCTAACGTCAAGTCTTTCTATAGTCGGCTTGCCTAGGGTTTCATACTTCGAAGTTCTAACATAGGGTTTCACTTTTAGTTTTGAATTAAAATTTCAACGTCCCGACGATATCGAAATTCGTAAAAAGTTGCTTAAAATTCGCTCAAATTAAACTGCTCGGTTCGAATGTCAAATCAATTTGAAATCTAGTCAAACCTTTGAGTGAAATTCATAGTTCTCAAGCGAAAACCGCTCAAAAAAGGCTCAAAATTAGCTCGACAAGCTCGAAAAACCGCCGGTAGTTGAAAAAATAGGGAAAATGCAAAAAAGAAGAAGGGGAAATTGTAAAAAATTATTGTACAATTTGTAAAACGCCATTAAAGGCCAAAAAATGATATTTGAAGAATTACTTTAACAAATATCGCTACTAAATATAATTGAACAAATATTGAAACATGCAGTGTGCTATGGAGGTGCAGTCCAAAATTCAATATATTCTTATTGATGTTGACAAGTTAAACTGGGGATTTTGATTTAGTTTAATGATTTCTTAGCAACATGTGGTTTTAAGAAAAACTCAGATATGCTTTCTCAATATAGGTCATAATTTTATGGATATTACCCTTCTTAGCTCATGCTGATGGCTTTTACAAGGAAATATTGATACTAAATATACTTCAACAAATATTGCTACTAAATATACTTCAACAAATATTGCTACTAAAATATAATTAAATGACTCAAAAACGTTTCCAAATTTCGTTTTTTCAAATAATATTCACATCAAAGGTCATAAGGCTATTAATACTAATTATAAAGAAATAGGAAACATGTTAGAAATAATCTTACTAAAATATGTTGAAGTAAATATTGCTACTTGACATAATTGAACAAATATTACTACGAAAAATATTTCTATTTTTTTTTCTTTTTCCACTTATCTACATTTTGAATTGCTCAAAAACGTCTCTGATTTCGTTTTTTCAAAAATATTTACATCAGAGGTCATAAGGCTATTAATACTAATTATAGAAAAAATTGAGATAAATTTTATCAAAATTTTCATTTTTTGAATTTGAGCGAAAAACCGAATGAAATTCCTTTTCGCTGGAGAGCGGTAAGAACAAAATTCGCGAAATTCGATGAATTTCATTTGAAATTCTGAACCCCGCTCTAACAACCTACAGTTGAAGCTCCTTACCCAGAATTCCGAGTTTTGTCTATTCCACTGTGAGTTGCGATAGCGAACTACTACGAAGATTCAATGGAAAACATGGGTGTTTGGTTGGTGCCAAAATAAGAGGGTTTTCTTAGAATTTATTGAAAGAATGCAAACCAAAAAGGGCTTTCTATGATCATATGTCTGTGTCAATGTTATACACGACTAGTTATAAGTTTCGAAAAAGAAACTACCATCCTATGTTAAGCGAGACTTGTACTTCTATAATGCCCTGTTTTCCAATTATGAAGCATGGTTAACTGATTTTCCTCACCTTGGATACAGACACCTAGCGTTCAGGTAGTTTGGCCACTAGTAGAGAAAAAAATATTAAATGGTGACGGGACGTAGGTAGAGGCATAAGCAGGGTTCCAAATTTCGGTCCGAAATCCGAAATCTCGGCCGAGATTTCGGATTTCGACTCTCCAAATTCAAAATCCGGTCCGTAAAATTTGAAAAAATCGAAATGCTACGATGTAAATGAAATCTCAGAAATCTCGCCCGTTTCGGCCGAAATCTCGGTGATTTCGGCCGAAATTTCAAATTTTTTTGCCAGATTTTTATTTGTTTTGGGCGGATATGATTGGATTTAGGTTGAAGATCATCTACAAAAAATTTCAGATTTTTTTGACGTGTTTTGACCATTTTTTGGTCAGTTGAAATTTTACCGAAATCTCGGATATTTCGGCCGAAATCTCGGGAATTTCGGCCGAAATCTCGGATTTCCCGGTAGAATTTGAACCGGATTTGAAATTTGAATTTTATATTTCGAACGGATTTTATTTGAATTTCCGAAATCTCGCCGAGATTTCGGATTTCGGGCATGTCCGAGATTTAGCTCAAAACGAAATTTGTATCCTTGGGCATAAGAAAGAATCCAGATAACCTCTGGTGTTGGAAATCAACTCAAAGCCCCATCAGCAATTTACGAAGTTTTTTTTTAAGGGAAGCCATGACCATGAGCTTAGGAGTTGGACAGTTTTGGGCCTGTAGCGCTCGTCTTAGGTGAAGCCCAAATCCTTTAAACATGGGCCCAATATAATATCTCGTGTACTTATCTGGGCCATTTAAATAGACCTGGTCCATGGAAAGCCCATAGATGCCATACCAGGCTAATTATTACCTGCCCACCTCCGCTTGGGCCCCTGCAGATCGTCCTCCGCTACCAATCCGAACCCCGCCACACCAACGCAAAGAGAAGAGAAGAGAAGAGAAGAGAAGAGCTGAAGAGGAGAAGAGAGAGGGTTGGAGAAGAAGACGCGGCTGCATCGGCGAGGTCGATGGCGACGACGGGCGGGGTACCTGGCGTGGCGGGCGACGCCGAAGGAGCGGGTGTGGCTGCTCTACCGCCGTGAGCTCAAGGACACCCTCAACTGGGCCGTCCACCGCCACCTTTTCTATCGGGACGCGAGAAGCCGAGAACCTGTCTCTTCCCTTCCACCCCCTCCCTGATCTCCCACTCCTCCCTCGCAGATCTGACCCTGTGTTCTTCTCCTGTGCAGGCGTCGGATCTCAGGAACAGATTCGAGGGTAATAGACATGTGGTAACGCCCCCTTTTCGTTGATGCATCTCTCTCAATCTCCCTCCGTTTGTTGTGGCGACGAGTGAAATCATGAGTTGCATCTAGTGAACATTTTTGTGTGTTGTTCTTATGCTAGATTTTGCGTGCGCGCGGGTGTGGGTGGTGAGGGGGTTGCTGGTCAGTGGTCACAACTCACAACGAACTAATGTGATCAGTTGATGAGATATCAATGACTTGCTGTTTACCTTTACTGTAAACATTAATATCTTAAACCAGAAATATTGAAAGTATGCACATAATAATCTTACATTTCTTAGTGTTAGCTGGGCATCCTATTCTGGTGCAGGTTAATTTCTATTTACCATTAGTTAACTACTGAAGAAAGGCTGCTTCAGCAATATAATATACATCCTGATACTGAAATTGACATATTCTAAATTTTATTGTAGACATTTTCTCTTAATTATCTATGAAGCAATTTGCTTAAAGTGAAACTAACACTTTCTGAAATTTTGTTGTCAATACTATACCATCTCTAAAGATCATACAATGTTACAACCTATAACGAACTACCCATATGCACCATAGCTCTACTTTTCCTTTGATGTGATCAATCTTTACTGTATGATATTGGTTAAACAAGTGTATTTTATGTTTTTGGGAGCTATGATTCTCTCGAGCAATGAGCAATGAGCCTGAAGCAATGTTCTTATATGCTTGTTTGAAACTCTGCAGTTCCGTGGGCTCATGGTGGCACTAAATTCACAAGGAACTGAAGCATCTAGGCTCCCAAATTTGTTTTAGGTTTTGGTAATTAATGACAATCGTATTTAAAGGACTACCAATTTTCATTTGAGTATATGAGAACAGGTTGGTCCATGTAGATGCACGAGAAAATATGAAAACGTGATGATGGAAGTAAAAAATTATTAAGTGTTCGAGCTCAAAGCCAAGATATATGTATTTAAGGACCTTTTATAGCCTTTGCCGATCTTGGTGGTTAGAGAAAAGATCGGGTTGTAGATTAGGTGCCATACTATTAAGAGGGAATTTTTCTAGCTAGTAGCTTGATTTTGAACAATTATCGTGGCTTAATCATGCTCACATTTGATCTAATGCATTTATTAAAAGGTTTTGTGAGAAAATCCGTATGACCGGTGCTACCGTCCATATAGGAGCGATACTACCGGGCTCTGGTAGCACTGACCCATGTGGTGGGAGGTTTATTCTAGAAAGGCACATTTATGAGGATTTCAAGTGTTCGGTAGTACCGGCCACATAGAGTGGTAGCTTTCTTCCAGAACGATGCCGTTTTGGTGAAGTCTGGGGCGGTAGTTAATTTCCAGTAAAGTGCATTTTTGCACATTTTTCTTCGGCCGGGGCTACCGCCTATGTGGGAGCTTTAGGGCGGTACATTTATTCCAAAGAAGCACCCAACCTCAATCCTTGGAGATTCAAAGACCGATGCTACCGGTCCTACATTAGCGGTAGCACCGGGACACTTTGTAACATACATTACCTACCGCATTAAATGCTATTTCTAATCATTGGTTTGAGAGGCCGATGCTACCGGTCCTACATGGGCGGTAGCACCAGACTTGCTGATTTTTTATGATTTCTGCTCCTAACGGTTGGTTTAGCGGGTGGGGGCTATAAATACACCCCCACCAGCAGCAAGGGTATAATCTTGAACATTATTGCATATTTGTGAGCCCTTGCATTCCCCTCTTCACCATTTGATTCTCATTTGATGGGTGATTAAGAGGATTAAAGTGTGAGCATCATTCTTGAGCCATTAGACACTTGATTAATCTCAAGCAAGCGCCGATTTCTATTTTCTTGGAGGTTACCGCCTCCTAGACGGCTTGGAGGTGAAGAACCAGTGATCTCAAAAAAGCTTGTGAGGAGGGCCGGGGATTGTGAAGGTTAGAGCTCGACTACTTGGAGCGGGAAAGAGTTACCAATAGTGATTGAGGGAGGCTCAATTGCGCCGGTTTGATTCGTTTAAGCTTCCTCAACGTGGATTAGAGGAAACCGGCAAGTTTCCAAGAAACGGGAAAAATCGTTGTGTTCATCTCCTATGGTTTGCTCTCTTGTGTTCTTTTGTGCAAAATTTACATTCCCAGTGTAATTAATGTTTGATCATCTCTCTAGGTTTGTTGTTTTGCTTAGACTTAGTTTGTTGATGCACTTTAGTGAGACCTAGACGATTTAGGCGTTATTGCTAATATTCTCAATTCTAGTATTACTTGCTAAATTATTGCAATTAGAGCCAAAAAAATTTAAAAAACCTCCTATTCACCCTTCTGTAGTCGGTTATCCTTGTTTCTCAAGGAACCCTCCTCCACCTGAAGGGGTAAGAACATATATTTAATCTATTTAACATTTTTTTGAAACAAGCCAATCTATTTAACAAGTGCTCTGTCAATGTCTTTGTCTTGTCTTAGTGGGAATTTTTGGCATGCTCTTCTCTTATACTTTATAATGTTGTCCTTTGATTTTTTTTGTAAATATTTAACAAAATTACACTTTGCAGATTTTAGTTCTATTTGAATAAAAAAAGGTTATTTTGCAGTGTGTTTCTGTGTTAAAATGCACAATGTCTCTGCACTATACCTTCCACCTCATGATACGGTCGTATGGGCATCATCGTGCTGCAAAATCTTCCTCTGACTTGCCTTGCAAAATCGGCTATGGATGGCACAACACTTACAACTTGGGGGGAGGGGTGGGGTGGCCAAATCAATATTTCTGTCAAATGTGTCATTGAAACCTGGAAACTGCACATCCCCTCTTCATTTACTGCACTCAAGTTTGACATTTGTGGTCATCCATTGCTTGATGGGTCCATCTGCCATCAATCCTACCGGATCAATGGGAACCGAGGACACATCTAGAGCAGTGGAATCTTGATCGGGTAAACTACCTATTTGGACTTCGGAAAGATATCAAATCACTGGTCATTTTAATATGCTGGCAATGGTAGAAAGAATGCAATAGTAGAGTCTTCTAAACAAATGGTCAACTAATGAAGACATCCTTCGATCAATCAAGCATGAGGCACAACACTAGATTTTTGCGGAACAGTGGAACTTAAAAAATTAGTAGAGCGACAAACTTGAGAGAACCATCCTGTCCTCTTTCTTTTTATTTTCTTTCCTTTTCCTTTTGTTCCGAATTTGGTACAGACTCCTGTGCCTTGTAAATTTTGTTCTATCCTCCTAATATAAACACAGAGATAATATGCCCCTTGCAGATTGAGATCATCTACAAGTATGGCAAAGAAGACTCGTAAACAAGAGTCCTGCATTTGGGAGCAGAACCTGGCACCTCCAGAGTTCCAAGTACTTACTTTCCCCTTTTCCAGTTGATGACGTGCAATCGAGCTGTTGTATGATTAATAAGGACGAAACTAGTCGCCTACTTCCGTGTGTTCCTTCTGTCATGGATACATTGCATAAATTTTTGAAACGCATAAGCACTGATATGTGTTCGTCCGGCTGCTCGTGGTATCTTCGAGCTTTGCTGTGGTTGTTCTTGCAAAGGATTTGTTAGTTGTTACCATGTGGATTGAGCTACCTTCAATTTCGATCTGAGTGCCATTTGCTGTGCTGTAGCCGTATGCTTTGCTTTTTCGCGAGCCTAAATCGAGTTTATATCTCGACTCGGGGGTAGGATATTACCTGGGGTTTAGGTACTCGTGGATATATGATCTGATAAGAACGGATATGGATAGCACTTTAGAATTGTAGGTTTTCGGATTTTAGTACCTAATAAGATAGTAGGATATGTGTGGGTATCAATTTGTACTCATAGATACATGATGAATATCTTATCTTATAAAAACAGTTCATAAGTTTTTAGAAATAAAATATGACCATCATTTGATAACTTGAACTTTTATTTTTATAGCGATGTTTAATTATATGTTTATCGTTAAATTAAGATGATATATGAATTATTTAAACCCTTTACTAAATAAGCTATGAATTATGTTTATGAGAGGTGCTTCTATGCTCTTCCTTCTAGTACAAGTTGCACAAATCTTGAAGCAAACGAAGGGGTAAGTAATCACCATCTAACCTTCATTCATGCTTTAATAGTTGTGCAACTTTTAAAAGGAAGAGCATAGAAGCACCTCTCTGTTTATATTGTCTCTATGGCGTGCAACTTGGGATGGAAATCAAGTGATGTTAAGTCTATAGAGTTTATTATCTTGTTCATTAAAACTAAATACAATTTGAAATAGCTAGCGGGTATATGTACCCATTAGGTTCGGGTGTGGGCACATATTTGTGTCCGATAAGTTTAGTGGGGTCGAGTGGGAAGCACGAGTTCGGATGGACATCATGAGTTCAAATTTCAGGTTCAAATCTAAGGCCTCGTTTGGTACGGTTCCAGATTCTTGGTAGAAACGTTTCAGGTAGAATCAGAATCACTGTCTGGAAACCGTTTGGTTAACTGTCTGGATTCAGATTCTAGAGAGAGGATGAAGTGGTGAAAATAACCGAAGTGCCCTTTGTATTTGTGATGAACTGGAGAATTCTACATCCGGAGGAAATTCTACATTCTGTGGTCAATTCCAGTGCTAGTGCAGATATATAAGCATGTGAAAGGTGAAACACAGGTGACTTCAAAGCATAAGAAATTAGCAGCCATATTGCGACATAGTAATAATGTTGTGGATTGAAGTTGGCTGAAGTAATAATGATGTGTAAGGGCTTCTGTGCTTGGCTTGTTTTCATAAGCAACTGAACCAAACATGTCCGTTTGGAGTGACAGCATATGGCATATAAGGAAACTCCCCTTCGTTTCAGGTTCACCCAAACCATTAGTCTAAACTCTAAAGACAGAATCAGATAACATCAGATCATAAACCCTGTGAACTCTTGAACTGACATAATTACAATTATGAGATGCATATTAAAATGAACAATAATGTTTGTTTGAAATGTCAGGACTTAGGATTTGCAAGCACAAGCACAATGCCTACTGCCCTATCGAGCGTCTTAACATTGTTTGCCTCCAATTACAGATTCAGTTATATGAGCCGCTGTTCCCCTCGGCGCTAAGCGGGGCCCATAAATAGAGTATGAGTAAGAGTGCAACTTGTCAAGACCATACTTGAGCTAAATACCTTCTTCACCGGTGGTCAGGGGCGGATCTAGGTCTCGGGCAGAGTAGGCTGTAGCCCGAGGCTTGGTACTGAAAGCCTATTAAAATTCTCCGAAAAGCTATTGAAAATCATTGAAAACAGATATTTAATCTAAGATCACCACCCACCGGCTTAGGCACTGGCTAGCTCCGCCGGTGGTAGAAACCAATCGGCGTTAGGGCGACGATCCGCCGGATCCAAAGTTGGAGGCGACGGCGGAGGGGTAGGAAGCGCCGAATGCGACTAGGAGGAGGCTCCGGTGGCTTGTGTGGGGCGACGCGGAGGCGCGCCATCGCTTGGGGGGTGGGGCGTCGCCGTCGGCGCGCTGTCGTCGTGGGGCGACTCCGGCTCGCCTACGCACCTAGCTTGCGTCGCCCAACAAATTCACGAGGACGGCGGGTAATCTTGGCCGAGAGCTAGCGAAGGGTAGGGGGTAAAAGGTTTCGCGAATCGGGGAGGAACGGGTTGTAGAGCGATTCGGTAACGATGTGGAAAAATTGGAAACGTTTCTACTCGGAACGTTTCAAGATAGAGACCGTTTGATCGAGTTTCCTTCAGATTCTAATAGAAACGGTTCGATTTTAAATCGCCAAACGGGCCCTAAAACAATTATATCGAAGGCACCTATTCGATTACCATTTCTGCTCCCGGGGACTTTGAGCAAAAAATTCACGAGCAAGCATGAGCGGAAAGGAGCACACCACCTGTTCTGATCGGCGATCACGGCAGCGTCCTCCACTCCAGGGCTGCCACGTGTCACTCTCGGCCCTCGTGACAGCCGACGCAGAGGGCAAGCCCTCGAAGCGACGCAACGGTGCGGCGGCCAGCCTCACCGACATGCAGGCCCCGAGTTCAAGTCGCCCCTCTGACAAGGCGGGCCCAGTCACCGGCGTCAGTTTCTCGTTAAACTAAACTACTACTACTCCTCGGCAAGAGGGAGGAAGGAATTGGAGTTGGACGCAAACGCAAGCCACCACGCGAATCGGATCGAGCTCAGCACCAGAGGGATAAACCGGTCGGCGAGAGGAGGGAGTAGGTGAGCCCCGCGATGCAGGCGCAGAGATCCCCGGCGATGGTGGGCGGCGGCGCTGCGGCGGTCGGGTCGCCGTCCCCGGCGACGGTCCCGGTGAGGCGGCGCTGCGAGGGCACGGCCATGGGGGCCATCACCCTCGACCTCCGCCCCGGCCTCGGCGTCGGCCCCTTCACCCTCGGTTAGCCCCCCAACCCTAATAACCCACCGTCCCGATCCGCCCCGGTTGGGATCGGAGGTCGTCGGTTGCTTGCTTGCTTGCTCTCGCTTCGCATGGTAGAGGAGGAAAAACTTGTCTTTCAAGCAACCGCCTAGCGGAAAGTTTCCATTTTTGGGTGGTGAGTTCTGACGTGAGAGCTCGCGATCGGTGCAGGGATGCCGATATCCGATGCGTTCACGCAGATAGAGCACCAGCCCAACATTTACGATGTTGTCCACGTGAAGTACTTCGACGAGGTTTGTGATGCTTGGCTTTGTTTGATGCTACCAGAGCCACGGAAGTAAGCTTAACTGATTGGTGTTGATGCTTCTGTGGCTTCAGGAGCCTCTAAAGTTGGATTTTGTCATAAGCTTTCCGGACCACGGGTTTCACCTACGCTTCGATCCTTGGTCACAGGTACATTTGTATTGGTACAAACATATGCTTGGATTTTCGTCGATACTTGGTTGCATCTTAGGCAGCATCGAACTCACTTATACTGAACGTGTGAATACCACATTTGTTTGTGAAGATTGAATTCTGGAATTCTGTACTGAACCGCTTATATAATCAAATTTGAGTGGCTTATGTATTGTATAAACTAGAAAGTGTGGCACAGAACCTTCTAATAGGGAAATTTCATAGTCATTTGAATTCTGACACAAAAATTACTTCCAAGATATGTGTTGTATTATACAAAAATGCATGCTTTACATGTGCTAAAGTTGGTGAAATTTATTCATCATCCTTCAGAAAATGCTAAAGGTCATTTCTTTTTCCTTGCAGAGGCTCCGTCTCATAGAGATTTATGATGTTAAGCGACTGCAATTGCGATATGCAACATCTCTAATTGGGTGAGGAACTTGTAGGCATTTCTTTTTGTCGTTTTTAGTCTGTATTGAAACACTCTTGGGTAGTGCAGAGCTGATATGTAGCATGGTCACTCATTTCACCTTAACCATTCAGCACCAGGTTCTGTGCTGTGTCACTGATCATTCTCTTCTCTCTTTTCCTCTTTCAGCGGTCCATCGACATTAGCCACTTTTGTGGCTGTTTATGCACTATTCGGACCTACTTTCCCTGGTATATATGACAAAGAGAGAGGCGTTTATACCCTCTTCTATCCAGTATGTCATGACAACTAGCTCTCGCTTTGTTTTCTTTCACTGTTTCGTCTTGTATTCTCTTTTGTTGGTCTGTTCGGGTCTGTCTTACTCACAAGCTTTTGTAGGGGCTATCCTTTGCATTCCCTATACCCAACCAGTATACAAATTTCTTCACCAATGGGGAAGGTATGCTGTTAAATAGTTACGTTCAAGTCTGAATGTTCTGTTGTGTTGCATACTTATGTTTTTTAGCAGCTCATACCAGCTCCCTAATTGTTATGGCAGTGGCAGATTTGCCCCTGGAATTTCCCGATGGGACAACCCCTGTTACTTGCCGGGTTTCTATATATGATAGCTCAACGGATAGCAAGGTTGGGGTTGGGTCATTGATGGATAAAGCGGCTGTTCCTGCGCTGCCTGCTGGCAGCCTGTATATGGAGGAAGTGCATGCTAAGGTACATTGCCTATTTATTGATAATATTTTCGGCATACTGTTTTTGTGAGAACTGCAGAGATTTTTATGTTTCATAATTCAGTAATCCAGACTATCCAGTATTACTTTGACTGCCCAAGCATCTTCTTTTTTTAAAGCAAATATATGGACCTAAAGAACAAAACAAAATGAAGAATTGCATGTTGAACAGCTTGTACTGTATGTGTTGTACAATCATTGGACAGCTTTGTGCATATGAGAAAAAAATGCGTTTCTATATAACCTTTTGCCTTACTATGTTCTTATCACTGGAGCAAACCGTTTTACAGTTTTATCTTGTTTTCAGCTTGGTGAAGAGCTTTGGTTCACAATAGGGGGGCAGCATATTCCTTTTGGAGCATCACCACAGGTAAAACGTTTTACCATCTCCTTTTTCTTTCTGAAGTGTATTGTGAGGCAATCAGGCGATGAGTCTGATTTCTCTCTTGACTTGGTATCCTTTGGCAGGATGTCTGGACTGAGTTGGGTCGTCCTTGTGGTATCCACCAGAAGCAGGTCTGTTTTTTTAAGAATACTTAAGCACTGCAGTAGGGATTTTCATAGAGGTTGTGACTTGTTAACCTTTCAGTGATTGCACAAATAACATGCGCTAAATTGATTTGGTCTGCATATGTTTTAGTTTAATTATTCGAAGCACGTATATGCACTTCCATATTTTATCCTATACTGAGCTGGTGAGACGGAAACCAAACCGAGCTCTCAACTCTTGTTAACTTCTGAGCATGCTAGAGAAGTCAGAGGTTTATCCAGTTTTATAGAAGATCATTATACCGTGCATTATCCCATGCACACAGGCAATTCAATATATGGGCAAATAGATCTGAGGGCATCTAAATCTCATACTGTATAGCTGTTAGGTGTTCTTGTAACATGGGATTGTTAGGAGAGAACAATATGGTGAAATTTGATCTAACAAGGCAAAAAATATGCTCCACTGAATCATGTCAGATGTCAAAAAATATGCTCCACTCAGTCATGACAGATGTCATGGTTCAGCAAGGTTTTTTTCCAGGCGCTTGCAGATTCTCTTGGGAGGTTTGAATTATATTTCCTAGCAAAACAATGTGGCGCCTTATGCAGCTGAGGAGCTGTTTGAATTTTCATTTGCTGATTTATAGCTGTATTGTTGGGTCCCTCGTTAATACTGAACACCAATATTTTCCCTCTTGATACACCGCAACTCTTCAGTGGTATATGCTCAATTCTTTTTCAAAGATCAATATAAAGGAAAACCATGCCCCTAAGAAGTAAGAAGTCAATGCTGCATTCTCATCTGGAATGCTTACCATATTGTGCTCTCCCATTCTGTCAGGTTGACCAAATGGTAATACACTCTGCATCAGACCCCCGCCCTCGAACTACTCTTTGTGGCGATTACTTCTACAACTACTTCTCTCGTGGTATAGATATCTTATTTGATGGGCAGGTATGGAGTATTTTTCTCACACTATTAGTGCCTGCACACTTCAGAGATTTTTTTTATCAGGTTCAAAGAGCATGTTGAACTGTAGATGTTTTATTTCCTTGCAGACACACAGGATAAAGAAGTTTGTTTTACATACAAACTTCCCTGGTCATTCGGATTTCAATTCCTACATGAAATGCAATTTTGTTATCTACGATGCTGAAGGTCTGAACTACTTGCTATAGAATTAATTTGTTGTGAAGATATCAATACTATTCACTTAGTAACATTTTTTTTGGTTTCAGCTAAAGGGACACATCAGCCTTTTAGTATTTCCAAGAATTGCTTAACACCTCGTACAAAATGGGAACAAGTTAAGGTATGATGTCTTTTTTTGCTTTAGATTGCCCTTGATGTTTGCTATGTGGTTCTAAAGTCACCAACTTTGCTTTGAGTTATTTCTTTACTCAACTGTTATGCTCCCTCTGTTGCAACTTGTTTCCTTGACTCCCTAGATTATTTTACGAGACATCTCATTCTTTTCAAATGTTGCATGACAAACTTATTGAACTTGATACAAATAAATGATTTACCAATATTTCTTTGACATAATTGCGCTGCTATTATAAAAGTATAATCAGATCATGGCTAATGACCTCTTGCTAGGAATGTCAAATTTAACCCTTCTTTTACTTGTTCAAGAGCAGCTAAAATGTTTCCATTAGGGTTTTATCTTAGTTGAGGTAATGTAACAATGCTTTGATTGGCGGTGCTGTTTTTCGGTTTTTGATTTCCATGCTTCTTTATTGATTGACCCCTGTGTTGGTTGTACTGTATTAGGAGATCCTCGGTGATTGTGGTCGAGCAGCAATCCAGACACAAGGCTCCATGAATAATCCATTCGGTTCAACTTTTGTCTATGGATACCAGAATATTGCTTTTGAGGTGGTTATTTATTAATCAGATTCGAAATCAAGTTTCTTTTCCTGTGCAAAGTATATTGTCATAACTTGCATTTGACATTGCATTTATTCTGCCTTCGTTGATTAATAGGTGATGAAAAATGGATATATTGCTACTGTTACCCTCTTCCAATCATAAGGTATGTATTTGTACTTGTTGCAACTAGTATTTGGGCATTTGGGAACACGCACCGACACTGAAACAGAGCGAAATTTCTGAGTTTTGACAGTGCTCACAGCTGATGGCGATGCGAATCCTGGCTGCTTTAATGGTTGGACCATGCTGGTAATAAACCTTAGACTTCACCAAAATGAAACCTTCAATAGTAAGGTATGTACTCACGCATGCTTCATTCGCAACAGCATTTTGCTGTCACTTAAGGCTAATTATTGGGAACTTCTCTCACAGTTTTTGGTTTTGGACATGCAATGGAGCCACGCAGTCTGTACGGATAAGCATCGCCGCTTGTAATTACTCTGTAGATTCCACCCATTGTACAGGAACTAACCGTGTTGTGAGATGCTGCGTTCTGTACATACGATATTTATTTGTTGGAACAAGGAAGTGCGCATTACAGCAGCTCTACTGCCTGTTTAGCTCGTGCCCTGTTTCGGATTCTTCTCAGATATCATCATCTGCACATATGATTGGCAGAGGAGAGTCGCACCAAATTGAGTAAATTGCCAACGTGTTTGCACCAAATTGAGTAAACTGCCAACGTGTTTGCACCTACACAAGAGCTGAAACAGAACTTGCACAGAAGTTTGATCCACATCATGTGGCTAAATCTGTAGGGTTTTTTTTCCTGATTTATCGCGGGCGGGAAAGGAAGTGTTTCATGTGAGATTCTTGCTAAATTTGTGCGCTCCAAACTGCTTCACGCAGAATTCCCGTGTTCGTCAGCCTTTTTTTCCCGTGGCACCGCGCAGCATATCTAAATACGTCCTTATTCGTCTCAAAATACAGGTTAAAATACAAATACGCAGCACCATAAAGTACGTGTACTCCAGTACATCCTCGATCCTGGTCTCAAGGTATACACAGCCCGAAATAAGCAGGGTTCAGTGCAGTAGTATGGAAACTGCAACTTAAGCAGTCTTCGTGTTTTCGTTAGATAAAAAATCAACGCTGATCTTCCTAAAAAATACTAGCAAAGTACTATGCAGGGATTTACCGTAGCAATACACTGCTAAGCAATTTGAGCCCTCCATCGAGTGCCTCGATCCAACAACGGTGAGGTATAGAGACTGTTTAAGTTACATCTCCATACTAACTAAGTGTAATTAGTATAGAAAGGGTAACTTAAGCCGATCCTATACCTCGCAGCCGTTACTATATCGGAATTGTTAGGGATCAAACGTCTGATTTTTTTGCAATATTTTTTTCTACACGTGAAGCATTTTTTTCTACATAGTGAAATATTTTTTTTCTACGTAGTGAAATATTTTTCTTCGACAAACAGTAAAAAAAATGTTTCATACGTTTAAAAAAAAAATATTGCGCGGCGTCAAAAAAACAAAACAAACCGGACGTCCGACTAGTTTCCCCCCTAAGGCTGAACCCAAGGATGACCTGGAAATCCAGGCCTCTATGAGCCTTGAATAGTGTGACCTGCATTTAATTTAGGCCTTTATATTGGGTCTATTTCCAACCATGGCCTGTATTCTCCTTTACATATAGCACACGCGAGGACGACCTCTCCATATAGGGATGAACCCCTCCGGCCTCTTCAATAGAGACGCACATAGCACACCCCATTGAGATGACTACAGGCCTAAATAGACCTTCAAATATCCAAAAAGGCCATTTTAGAGGCCATCCTTGGAGATAGTCTAAGCCCCTACTATATATACGGCCAGTTTCTCGAGAGTGTCAGAAACGAAACGGAAATCGATCACACGAAGGAGAGGAGCAGCGGTAGAAACGGAAGCTCTGCCTCTGCACAAGGAGACGAGAGGCGGCGGCCAGAGGCGAAGGCGAAGCGCACTAGCCATTTCACGCCACCCAAACCTCTCCCCTCCCTTGTCGCCGCGCCTTTTTGCCGGCGGGTATGGAGAGTGCCGGCGAGGCGGGGGCCCCCACGGTGGGGGATGCTGCGGCAGCGCCGCCGCCTCGGGTGGCAGCTGGAGGCGGGGTGGTGAAGGGGAGGTCCTGCAAGGGCTGCCTCTTCTACTCGTCGGTGCTCAGGTCGCGAGCCCGGGGCCCCGTCTGCGTCGGCGTCACCCGCGCCATCCCCCAAGGTCACCTGGCACATCCTCCTCCTCTTCTCTCCATTTCGAAGCTTATTGCTAGATTAGGATCTCACAAGGGCTAGGTTTACCCTGCTCCTGCTTCAGCCGCATAGTCCCACATGTCCTGCACACAACCAAAGAGGCGCACGAATTGGGTGTCATATTCTGAAATATTTCGTGAACTCCTGGAGCTTTTGCTGGGTTCTCCCTTCTGCGCCAGTTTGGGGAGCCACCTATTTTGGTTGCCTATCTGGCTGCGTCACTGCGAAGTACGCAGGCATTAACCACGGGGAGCATAGGGATTAGGGCTCCTGTATGCAACTGCACGTTCCCACAAATGGGGAAGAAATATTTCTCAGCAGTTCTGCTCCCAGAATGCGCAACAAACAACCTAGTTGAGTTGGGGCTTGTCTTCCATCGAATTCGTCAAAATCGCATTTCATTCGCATCATAGATTCATTTGTAAAGTACAAACTCCTGTATTATGGTTAGTGATTCTGGCCTGTTATCGTTAATGGAAAAACTGACCTGTTATATAACTGCACATACGGTCCTCGTGAAGCTTTCCATAGAAGTTTTCTCCAGTATCATTTAATGTTGATCCCTGTGCAAACGATATGTGCTGGGGTTTGTTTGTTGACTGGCCAGAGCAGTACAAGAAGCCATTGCGATTATTTCATGACATGTGTAATTTGGAGCTTGTGTTGGGTTCTTTCTGCTATGCGAAAAAAGGAGAGTACACCCAGAAAATTGGACGTATGAGATTAGGGTCCTCCTATGCGCTGCACATCCCCAAAAATGGCAGGAAACAGGAGCATTTCCAGCTAGTTTGTAGGGTCTCGGATTGTTTGAGCAAATATTGTTAGGATAGGGCATGACTTACCGCTGAATTTCAAATATCATTGATCCACTTAGGTTCATCTATAAACTCCTGTAATGCAGCTAATGATAATTGATGCAAACAATCAAATGAGTAGGTTAGATATACTAGAAAATTTTGATCTGGTCTAGGAAGACTAGAATTATGTGCTTATGGCTCTCACGACACACTCTGCAAAAGTATTCTTCTGTATAGCAAAATGTTTTTCTGTCTGTAGCATGTAAGCTGGATTTATTGTCTCACCAGAGCAGTAAAAATCGTTGACTTAATTTCATGACTTGTCTATTTGTTCGATCCAATTTGTGTACTTCATAATGGTTTGGTTGACTGTTTTCCCCTTTTTTTACCCCTTAACTTGGTACCAGTTCCTGATCGCATGGTCGGAGAAGTTGAGCTGATAGCTATCCAAGAAGGCCGCAACCTTTCCGAGTTCAAATATGCGTGTGTTGGCTATTCCATATACCTAGACGACAAGGATAATTCTACAGGGAAAGGAGATAGGCAGGCACAGTTGCCTATTTGTGTTGGAGTCGAGGTAATTTCCGCTTAACCATGCTATTGCTCTGGAATTATGTGTAATTGTCAGTTTAAACGTGAGGAGCATGTCAGTGTGACATAATTTGCACAGGAAGCAGTTAGAGACAATAGTGTGTGTTAATGGTGTAAAAGTTCTCCTAGTATTGCTGACGTACCATAAAGAATGTTGTGACTTGTGACAATTAAGAACATGATGAGAAAAGTAATTCAGCATACAAGCCTAGTTCTGTAGTATGCAGAAATGGTTAGAAGAGCATCCATGGCAATTTGCATATATTTTATTTTGGTTACAATAATGATATCTGCCTTCTTTTTTTGTTCACCACAGTAGAAATGAATTGTAGCCATGCATGTCATTCTGTTCTGAAATCTATTCTTGATTTGTTTTTCCTAATCTGTTTTGTATTGAAACTGCTTAGCCAGTATCTTGCTGTTAATGCATATGTTATGATAATTTATGTGTATTTGTTGCTAAAAATGAAAAGTGAATTATTCCCTTTTGCAGCTATTGGAAGATAGAAGAGCCTCAACTAAACAAGCACCAGCTCACCTTAAAAAAGAAGGTATGGAAAATACATCCTTTTATTACTTGACTAGTGTTTATAACAGCAACTCCAAAACTACTGCAATATGTTAGATCACTAAAAGAAGTGTTTAGCATACGCATTTGCCTGCCTGTGGCTTTTGTATTACAGATCCAGTGTAGCAAAGCAGATCTCTCTGTAGAATATAACATGTTTTCCGTGTAATGAACTGCCTTGCATATTGTGACATGTCAATGCCTAGTTGGTTGAACTATCAGACCTGTCATGCATATGCCTAAAATCCACTCCGAATTGTCATTAGAAATTAGTTGGGGCGGAGAATCAAGTGCTGAATGAATAAATGAATGGTCACACAGATGCTTCCTCCTTGATTATGCCTATTCTTTTCACCGTAGTAGTCAAATGATGCCGAAAATGTTACCCTAAAACACAACTGGTTGTGTAAGTAACTATTGGTGAGGAACTTACACTTAATTGGTAACACACTGTATTCTTTCTCATAGTAGTGTATAAATGTTTCCTGTGCACTGCATATGTGTCGCCGATTTCTCTTGGAAACTACAAGTTCAGCATGGCTTTTGTGGTAAAACAATCTGTTCACTTGGGAACCTGCATCATTCTCTCCAGTGTATCTGAAGCTGGACTTCTCTGCATATTGATTAATAAAATTTGGTGTGCATGAATAGCTTGTGTTGAACATGCTTCTTTCATTGAGTTTGTTGTCAGTAGGTGACTCGAGAATTTCAATTTTTTTTTGTTCTTGGAAGTTTTACTAATATTGATAACACTGCAGCTCCTCAACCACGTCGATACAAACCTGGACACGGAGGAGAGGATTTCTTAACCAGGTGAGTTGCTCTTTTGGTTGAAATTATGCTTATATCCTTAATTTTGCATTAAAATTCAGTTAACTACAATTTTTTCCGATGAATCTGCAGATTTCAGAGGAATTCTGGGCTTGTGGCCAATGGAGTGGCTAGGAACCTGAATAAAGTTGGGACCTATATCAAAGACACTGTGGGTGATATCATGTTCCCTTACCGCAAGCCTCCCAAGTAAAACCTTCGTCTGGTTCTCTTTAAATCCTGGAGTGGAGTAGACAAACGGGGGATTGTCTAATCCATTACTTCCTGAAACACCTGGAATAGAAGTAGCCTCCTCTTGATTTTCTGATGCCTTGGATGAGATTTTGGTGAGATTTCATTGTTTGTCAACTTATGCCTAACAGCATAATGGGCAACCACACAGAGGCCAAGCTGTCCCCTGGGACATGGTACTCTATTTCACTAGCTGTTCAATGCCTTCATATCATGTTTCTTCCTAGCACCCTCCCAATCCCCCCGCTTGCAATGCAATCTTCATCTTGTTGGGTTGCTCCAGCGTGTATAGGATGCAATGTAATAATAAAACATTACAACAGCTCCTATATGCCAAGTTGAGGCCATGGTTTCGAGAATAATAATAGGTCACCATTTCGACTTCCGTTGATAGATTTGCTTGGGGTGTTGGCAGTGTCTTGAGTGTATCGAACTTTATCACGTCTTATTTTTGAAGTTCAGAATAATTTCTTAGATAATATCATGAACCCTTGAGGTTTGTCATTTCTTACATCCTGGCATGCATGTTTGTGCAAATTATTTTTTAGAACCGTATGTAAATCATCACTTTGCGTCTTGATATGTTCACCACATGCTCTAAGCGTGAGCAATAACCAAATAAGGAAAGATGCTGAAATTCCTGGTTCTATACAGAAAACTTTCGTGCATTCTTTCGTGTATTCAGCTTTAAAGTGACACTGAATGGGAACTGAGATTTTGTTATTTTTCTTGTTCTAACAATTAAAGTGTCCAATTGAGTATTCAATGTGGTGTAGACACTTCTATTGTGCACAATTCATTTTAACATACGGATAGCGTATTTGCCTCTTATGCCCCTTTTATCCTCACACACACACCACCGCAGAGAGGAACGTGCTAGCTTATTTAGTGCCGTGTGAGCATTTCGCACTATTCAGCTTGGGTACGATTACACGTAGTTAACTCGTCCTTGAAATCATGCTCGAATGATCAGCTGAGGCTTCAGCTCCGCTTGGGAGTCGTCCCTGCTGCGCCCTTCTCCCAGACGGCGTAGTCGTTGCCGTCGGCGGCCAGCTCGAACCCCGCCGGGATCAGGTGCCCGACGTCGTACCTGGATCCGATCTTCATCATCACCTTGCCGTCGATCTCGGCGACATATGCGTCGGCGTCGTACAAGTGGATCTTGAGCTCGCTCGCCGGCGTGATGCCATTGCGCTTCCTGACCGCCACCAGCGCCGCGATCTCGTCCTTGAACCCCCAATCGAAGAAATGGTCGTAGAACTGGCACGGTTTTGGTATTCGTCGTAAGCTCCCCAATTGATTAGTTTGGAGTACTGGCTACTGTTGTATAAGAGTGAGTCGAGTGGGAGATCGAGGTGGTTGCTTGCTTACGATGCATGGGTTGCCGGGGTGGGTGAGGATGTAGGCGTAGCCCTGCATGACCTTGTCGGACGGGAATGGCCACATGTTCTGCGTGGAGCCGGTGTCGTGGTTGTCGACGAAGGTGACGGCCTTGGCCGGCCACCACCCGATCACGCCGGGCGCCTTGCCCTGCGGGTCGATCAGCCGCCACAGCTCACCCTCCACGGCGGCGTTGAGGATGCCCTTGGTCGTGAAGTCGAACACCGAGCCCGGCGAGGCCGTGCCGCCCACCCTGTCCACCCAGTTCACCAGCGCCTGCCGGTGCGCGTCTTGGTCGTACTCGGGTTTTCCGTCGCCGCCGTAGGCCATGTCGTCCCACACCTCCGCGACGGCGAGACTCGGGGACGCGCCGTCGATGTAGACCTTGGTGACCTCCGGGGAGTAGCCCTTGGCGAAGTCCAGGCGCCAGGCGTCGAAGCCGAGGTCGGTCTTGAGCCAGAGCAGCCACTCGGTGAGCTCGCGCTGGACGCGGTCGTTGAGGTGGTCGATGTCGGGCGCGGGGGGGAAGTCGGCGCCGGTGTCGAGGTTGCCGGTGCCGTCCGAGTACTGGGTGTCGTCGCGGCAGATCATGTGGGGGCCCCAGTCGAGGCGGCTGTCCGGCGTGCCGCCCTCGAAGATGCAGTAGATGCCGCGGCCGTCCTTGTAGTCGGCGCATCGGTGGTTGATGACGATGTCGGCGATCACCTGCACGCCCTTGCCGTGGAACGCGCCTATCAGCGACTTGAGCTCCACCGCCGTCCCGTACTTGGACGCGTCCAGGTCGTACAGCCGCCCAGGCATGTAACCTGTACTAAGCAACCACATGCTTGGTATATACACTCTACACGTATGCATATACATACTATATACGTCTTCCTCGTAATCGCAAAAATAAAATACATACTATATACACTCTACTCACTGGTATATACTATATACTTTCATTTCATTCTTGAATTTCTGCTATAATTTCGACGCAAAAAATGGCCAAAAATACTGCTCCTAACTGCCGAAACATCTCAAGTGCAACACCTCGCAATCAAACCAGCGTGCTGTGCACTCCACGCTTTTATAATTCTTGATTAATTTCGCTTCTGTATGTTTAGACATGGAGGGATTCAGGGACAGGAGGGGTGACCCTGGGTGGAGACGGAGTGCGACGGCGGTGGCAGCCAGACGTGCGTCACTCCAGCGCCGGCGAGGTCGTCGACCTTCCCCATCAGCAGGTTGAACCATCCGCCGTCCTGCTTCCACGACTCCCAGTTGAACCCCTGGACGCCATCAACAGTTACCCCGAGTTCTTGAGCTCAATTCTCTTCTTCAGAGCAACAAACCAAGCAAACAAACTGAAATCGCTTCTTCAGAAGATGATCACGCACGCACGCATACCTGAAACAGGACCTGCCCGGATGCCAACCCGAGAAGAACAAGCAGGGAGAAACAGAACAGGTGTTTGCTCCCCATTGCACCGGCTCTCACAAACAGAGACACTCTTCTTCCTCTGATTGATGGATCGATCGATTGATGCCTACAAGTGTACTAGTATTTGACGACTGCAAGTGCTGGTGCGTGCTGGGTATTTATGTTGTCGTAGTAGATGATGCGCATCTTGGAAGGCTGGAGAAGTGTACGTGACGACGCATTGGAGCCATCTCTGTCAGTCTTGCGTGACCGAAAAGCATACGAGACAGTGACGACCCAATATGGTTTATCCCCTGAATGGCTGAATCGACAAACAAGCTGTCAGTAGCACAAGATGTTTTCACACATCACTCTCATGCTGCCTGAGTGCTAGTCTACTAGATCTATCATCTACCATAGCGCAGATGTTAATATGTTATGCATGCACTTATACTGGCTGATTTTATTTTTGCATCCATTCGGACAGGTGATTTTTAACGATTTTCGACTGATTTTTGGCTTAATATTTTTAATTTTTGAATTTCGTGCAATTTTCTTTTAATCGATATTGTTAACCCTGTCCGTAGCCACTGGACAAGGGAGTGCGAAATACTAGTAATAGCAATTCGAAAGACTGATGATGTGGATAGGACGGCAAGAAAGAACAATATTGGATGAGCCGGTCGTATCCATCTTTAATTTGGTTAAGAGCCCAGAGAGAAGGGATGAAGCTTCTTTTTTCAACAGTGGGTTAAGAGCCCAAAGAGAAGGGATGGAGCTTCTTTTTTCAACAGTGCCAACCTGCAGCTGTCTTCTTTCAGTCTGCAGAGTCCTAGTATACTGTCGTCAGAAACCAAATCACCGCGAAATGAGATCCTCTGACGTCGAGTCCTCTGACGTGAGTCACTGACATGTGGGCCCTTCAACACGTGGGGCCCACATGTCAGTGACTCAACGTCAGAGGACTCGACGTCAGAGGATAGCCTCCCAATCACCGCACGTACAAAGATTGCCTGATTGGACGGTGGCAAAAGCTAAGAGATTACCACCCAGATTAATGGACAAATCAAGATGAACCGGCAGAAGCAGCTAAGGTTCCAGGGATCGATCGTTTGCCGTACTATTTCAGTCACCTCCTTTCTGCACAACACAGACAGAGTTCAGGTACCCATCGATCATGTGCTGTTGTTGTGCTCTGCTCGCCTCGTCGGGCAGGCTTACGGCGTGAGACGCGATCTGCAGAGAAGCCGGTGGGCAGCGGCCCGCCGTATCAGATGGGCTGCAGCCGGACGGGCCTTTAGGCCCATCGGATGTTCAGTAAAGAGGCTACGGCCCATGGCGCTTCCTGCTTTGGTGCTGGTGCCTACGGCCGTTAGGCGGCCTATCCCCATGTTCGGTTTTAAAATAAACGAGCCGAACCGACTTATGATTCGCTAAATCAGCAAGTTCTTAGGGAGTTGACTGTTTTGGTGCCTTTTTGTTGGACTTTATCAGATAGCTAATAGCTTGTACAAGTTCCACGTACCATTGTTTCGCTCTTACGATTCTTGATTAATCTACCGATGCATTGACCATTGCATCCACCACCCCATTGACCGTTACTTCCTCTGATTTGTCGTCTGTGTCGTCCATCACCTTTTGTCAATGGCATCATCACTATCTGTTCAATGCCTTCATACCATGTTTCTTCCTAGCACCCTCCCACTCCCGCCGCTTGCAATGCAATCTTCATCTTGTTGGATTGCTCCGGCAATGTATAGGATGTAATGTAATAATTGTTAGGAATATGCCTTAATATCCCAACTTTTCTAAATATTTAGGACTCATTCCTTATCTAGGATTCCTTTTTTATCTCCAATTGATGGCTATATAAAGCCAACCCCTATGTACATGTACATTGAACCAAATAGTGCATCTTCGTCTGTTTCTCCACGTAAATCCCGTGTTCTCGTTTGTGTGCTGTGCGAGAGACCCAAACGCTAAATCTAACAAGTGGTATCAGAGCATACCTGGGTTCTGATCTGCTGTTGCGCCGTCACGCCGCGACATCATCCTCCGCACACCGACTGCGTCTTCACCTCGGTCGGCTCGCATCTCCGTGTGCCTCCCCCTCGCCTTCTGTATGTGCCACACCTCGTCTTCCTACGCATCGTCGCTGCCGTCTTCTCAGCTTCCGCTTGGCCACCACCGCAACCGTGTTACCTCATCTTCAGCGCCGAACCGCCGTCGGCTTGTACATGAAGAAAAGTCTCGCCAACAAACTACACCTTAAAGAATGTTTGTACACAATTCGGATGGCAGAAGGTACATCGATTTAGTCTCATCTTAATGAGTTTAATTCACTCATCATTGATCTTGAGAAATTAGAGGAAAAAATTGATGATAAAGATAAGACTATTCTGTTGGTCGTCTCTTTGCCTGCTACCTTTAAATATTTCAAGAAAACTATGTTTTATGGCAATCATGATACCCTTAGTTTTGAGAATGTTAAATCAAATTTATTGTTCAAGGAGAAATTTGATATTGATTCTCGTTCTGAAGTTAAGGCTGAGTCTAATTGTTAGAGGTAGATCACAGTATAAAGGCAATTATCATAGATCAAAGTGTAGATCTAAGTCAAGAGATCGTAAATCCATCAATTTTTACCGTTATTGCAAGACGCTTAGTCATTATATTTCCAATTGTTTTAAGTTGAAAAATAAGACAAACAAAGATAAAATGACACAATCTGATTAACCTGCTGAGGCTAGTCTTGTTGAAAAAGAATCTGATAGTGAGGCTCTAATTATCACTTCCAACTTGAATAATCGAACTGCATGTATTATTGATTCAGCTTGCACTTTTCATACCTGTCCATTTGAAGAGTGGTTCTCTACTTATGATTCTATTGGTAGTGGTGATGTTGTGATTGCTGATGAGTCTTCATTTGAAAATATTATCATCGGTTCTATTCAAATTTAAACTCATGATAGCATTATTAGAACCCTTACAAATATTCACCATGTTCTCAGAATGAAAAGAAATCTTATTTCTTTAGGTACTATTGAATCTTTAGGTTATAAATATACCTGTGAAAATGGTGTTCTTAAGATTTCTAAAGGCAATCTTGTTGTTATGAAAGCCAATCGAACCAATAGTCTTTATTACTTGCAATGTTCTAAAGTTACAAGTTTTGCAACTGTTTTTACAATTGCATCAAATCCTTACATCACCAAGTTTTGGCATATGCGTTTGGGTCATATGAGTGAGAAAGGTATGCCTCTTTTACGCAAGAAATAACATTTAAATGATATTGTCAAACTTCATTTATGTGAACATTGTGTTTTTGGCAAACAAAAGAGGGTCAATTTTACTGTTTCAACTCATCAGTCCAAAGGAATTCTTGATTATATCCATTCTGATATTTGGGGTCCTAGATTTCTTTCTATTGAAGGATGTAGCTACATGATAACCTTTATTGATGATTTTTATCGCAAAGTTTGGGTTTATTTCTTGAAACATAAGAATAAAGCTTTTTCAGTGTTCAAGAATTGGAAAGCTTTGGTTGAAAATCAAACTGGTAGAAAAAATCAAAAAAATTAGAACTAACAATTGATTAGAATTTTGTAGTGGTGAGTTTAATCAGTTTTGTGGTAATCATGGTATTGTAAGATATTTGACTATTTCAGTTAAACCTCAGCAAAATGGTGTGGTAGAGCGTATGAATTGCACTCTTCTGAAAAGAGCCTGTTGCATGCTTTTAAATGCAGGTTTATAGGACAAGCGTGCTTTGTGGGCTGAGATTGTTTCCACATCCTCTTATTTGGTTAATCGCTCTCCAAATTCAGCCATTGATTTTAAGATTCCATTAGAGGTTTGGTTTGGTAAACCGGTTGATTATTCAAACTTGATTTTTTTTTTGTTATTCTGTTTATGCTCATATTATTGATGGCAAACTAGAGCCTAGAGCAAGAAAATGCATATTTGTTGGATATAGTTCAAGTGTCAAAGGATATCGTTTATGCTGTTTTGATTCTCGTAAATTATTCATTAGTCATGATGTTACTTTTCATGAAGATGCCTTACTTTCATATGGTAGTGATAATGATGGTTGTTCGTCCACAGATGAATCTGAAATTTATGAAGCCACTGAAAGAAATGCAGAATTTGAGGTAGTTTTCCCTACTATTAATAATGATTCTTCTTGTGGTTCTACTTTATAACCAATTTCAGCATCTAGTGATTCTATTTCACAACCAGTCTCAGCATCACTTAGTACTAATAATCATTGTATTGCTCGAGATAGAACAAGAAGGATTATTTAATTGCCTGCTAGATATCTTGACACTGATGATATGGCCTGTTATGCTCTTCTTGCTGCATAAGATATTTGTAGCTAAAGGATCCGATGACATTAGCAACAGATTTTTTGTACCGACGCAGACAGCCCAAGGCTATGTATGAAACGGTCTGATGAAAACTAGGCCGTAATGGAGATGGAAGCAAAGCTCCTGAAGAGATCGGTGTAGTATTCTTGTTACTGGGTGAGACGCGCGAACCACAGCCGTTAGGGAAAAAAGCGGAGCGGACCCCGCGTGATCTTGACCTTGTATCTGGAAAAATAAAATCTGCACTAAATATTATTTTTCAGTCTAGATTGTATTCGATATTATCCGTATCTATATTATTTTTCAGTCTAGATTGTATTCGATATTATCAGCATTGCACCGGCTGTCGCACACACAGAGACACCGTGCTTCCTCTGATTGATGGATGATTGATTGATGCCTACATGTGTACTAGTATTTGGAATTGGACGGTCGAGACGAGTCGGTGCATGCAGGGTTGTTTCTGGTATTTTGTATACTTTCGGACGGGACAAAAATAGTGACTCTTCGTTCTAATATAAATATATTATAATAATTTTTATTTTTATTGTTATTGGACTTAGTACATCGTAAAAATAAAAAGTACTTATTGACGATAATTCATGAGCACATTAATATTATAAATAATTCTAAAAAACTATAATATGCTGTTAAGGACAAAACAATTTAGGAGATGATTACATTAGCCAAAGAACGCTAAGGGAGAGCCATATATTTGTTTCAAAATTTATGCAATTTATGTTATATGAGAAAGTATAAAAGCACCACTCGAGAAGAGAGGAAACACCTCTCAGCACATGTTTAAAAAGACACATACCGAGAATAAATATGTAACCTTTTAACATTCCAAAGGTGGACTTCACGATTTAAATCCTAATGATGTGCTAAATTTCGGTGTCTTAGTGGCTTCGGTAGAAAGGTGTGCTAAATTGCCAATGTTGTGCGTTGTAGAAAGCCGTGCCCACGCATCTAGTTTGTATTCAAATAACCAATATTCTGAATTGTACTAGGACCTGACCTGAGCAGGGTTCAAAAAATCGACGAAAATCGCTCGATTTTCGCGATTTTCGGCCATATCGCCGCGGCCCGATATCAAAAACCGGTCGGTAAACCGATCCAATTCAAAAAATAATTCGAAAATTCGAAAAAAATTACGTGTCAAAAACCGGTCGAAAATCGGTGGAAATCGGTCGATTTTCGCCAAAAATCATCGAAAATCGCTACAAAAATCGATTGGACAAA
This sequence comes from Rhipidocladum racemiflorum, assembly GCA_036346355.1. Classification (NCBI taxonomy): domain Eukaryota; kingdom Viridiplantae; phylum Streptophyta; class Magnoliopsida; order Poales; family Poaceae; genus Rhipidocladum; species Rhipidocladum racemiflorum. The sequence goes on along the minus strand of CM070579.1, from coordinate 87,430,025 downwards.
AAAGTTCAACAAGGTCGTCGATTTTCCACGAAAATCGACGATTTTTGAATTTTTTTTGAAAAAAAATTGGTTTTTGAATTCATCCGATTTTTAACGATTTTCGGCCGATTTTTGACTCGATTTTTGCGATTATCGAAAATCACTGTTCATGCGAAAATCGCACGAAACGATTTAGTGAACCCTGGACCTGAGTGCTGAGCCACTCGACGACGGATTGCGAAATACTAAGACTAGGTTGGTCGAAAAGACTTGGATGATGTTGGTAGGAACGGCAAGAAAGAACAAAATTGGATGAGCTGGTCGTATGCATCATGATTCGGTTAAGAGCCCAGAGAGAACGACTGAGATGTAGCTCACTTTGCAAGTACGCCGGTGGATGCTGTCCGTTCACGTTCGAATTTCTGGTTCGACACGGATCAGGTTTTCAAATTTCGTTTTGGATTAAATCTCGTCACCTACAGAAATTCGAAATTTCGTCGAGATTCGAAAATTTCGGACCAAATCCGGACGAAATTCAAAAATCAAAATTCAAATTCGTTTTTTTTTAACGGAGAAATCCGAAATTTCGTCCAAAACTCCGAAATTTCGGTCCAAATCAACGAAATCTCGGCGAAATTTCCCGGTACTATCACATTTCAATTTTTTAGGGGTTTTTCAACTTCGCGGAAATTATGATCTACCGACTGTCCCACATGGGAATGACGTGAAGAACCCAATCCGGTCAAAATCTGGTCAATTACAGTCAAATCCGGTCAACTTTTATACAAATCTCGTTCAATTTTACCGAAATTTCGGTCCAAATCACCGAAATCTCAGCGAGATTTTAATGTACTGTAGCACTTTAAAAAAATTCTAGGGTTTTTTAATTTCGCCGAGATTATGAAACTCGGAGGGGTCCGAAATCCAAAATTTCGCCGAATTTCGGCGAGATTTTGAACCCTGACACGGATGCTCATCAATTAATGGGTATAGACGTGTGTTCAGTGGAACAGTACACACTCACGCTCCAGAGACTATTGAGCTTTCAAAAAATTTCTTGCTTATAATAGATTTTTTTTCTTTGGATTGGAGCTATCAATAAAACGTTATGGCTAAATCAAATAAAAATATGAATTTATGTATAAACAAGACACACATTTACTAGTTGGTCATGTGGTGTAAACTAGTGACTTGTTATTTGTTTCAACTAGAATATTTAAAAAATAAATATCCACTTCATATCCATATTATATTTGGTAGGATATATGGAAGATATATGATAAAAAATAGCTATATGATAAAACATCAATATATTTTAACATCCTCTGGCTTTCTAGTCATAGCCTAATTTATAATATAAATTTACATTTAATCATGTTTAACGATGATTAAGTAATCCTATTCTATTTTTGGGCTTTTATCCCTTAAAAAAAGTTCATAAATAAAAGATAAGACATATGACCCATTAATTGATTACAATTTCGACCAGAGTCATGCTTTGGTCACGTGGCTATATTTTCGACCAGTGGAGGCCCTGTTTGTTTCGGCTTAGGTTTTTTGGCTTTTAGCTTAAAGCTAGTTTTTTTGGTTTAATAAGCTTTTAAGCCTTCTGCTTTTAAGCCAAGACATGTTGTTTGGTTTTCTGGTTTATTAATGGGTTAGATGGTATAGCTTATAGATGGAAAGTCTAAAATACCCTAAATGAGATAGAGAAGGAATTCTCGATTTATATATGATGGCATTAGGTGGGTAATTTTGGAGACTTTTAGTGGTAAAGGGTTATTCCATTAAAAAAAACCAAAAAAGCTACTCTTATCTGGCTTTTGGCTTATAGTTATACAGAGGCTTTAGGCTTTTTAAAAGCCTAGTTTAAAAGCCAGTCGTTTGTTTCGATTTAGGTTTTTTGGCTTTTAAGTTGATAAAAAAAACCCGAAACAAACTGGACCTAACACTGGTCGGAGATAAGCAGTATATCACTTACCCCGACACGAAGATGACTTATAATTCAATTGCATCGACCAGCTAACTAGTTAAGGTATTAAATTACCTTCACGTTCGACCAAGTAACAGGCCAAAACAGATAGTTACTTCTGCCCATAACTGGCAAAAATATGCTTATCCAGGAATATCTGTTGTAAAATTACTGCAACTATGGTAACTGGTGGTTGTTATGCAGCACAGAACAAAGGGAGGTACTATGTCTAGAGCAAATGAGACGCTTAGGGCAGACTAAAGAATGATGGTTGTCTTTGGTGACTATACATCTAAATCGGAGCCACTGACATTTGAAGAGTCCCTTGGATTTGTCAAGAAAGTGAAGGAGAGTTTAATGTTCTAATAATTTTCTAATTCCTTTACATGATTTACATCCTTTGATCATAATGTCAATCTTGCATCTCTACTTCCCCTGTACAGTAAGCCATAAGTTGTGACAATGATCAAGATTTAACCGGATTGCTGTCCCTAAACTTGCAGAACAATATATATCATCGAATTCTCTAGCGTACATGTAGCCTACTGGTAATAATAATTTGAGACTGAAGGTGACAGGCAATAACCAAATTGCTTAGTTCTGTAGGATCGATATATACTAATATAGCAATCAGAGGGGGGGTGAATGATTGCGCGGAAGCTAAAATCAAATTTTTGGTCTACTAAAAATTCACCCCAATTCGGAATTAAATAATCACTTCGTAATCAACAAAACAGATTGATATGCGGTTCGTAAATCGTGAATTCCTGGAGATCCAGCGGTCGGATTGATCTAAAATTTTAACACAAGAAACTAGACTCCAATACGCATCTAACAAAAAAAGAATCAGCTTGATCGGACTTACGGATCAAAAGTTATAAGCTTTGCAATCTTGCTGTGATAGACTATACCGAAAATAGATCTAACATGGATTCCCGAAAATCTAGCCGTCGGATTGATGTGAAATTTTAAATGAAGAAACTAGATTCAATTTAGAAACTAACCCAACAAGAATCAACTCAATCGGATCTACGGATCAAAAGTTATAAGCTTCGCAACTTGACTGTTCCAAAAGTGACGCGAATTGATTAAACCCTAATTTTGTGATTAAACAAAATCTATGAGGAATTAACCAATCAAACTTTTTAGATCAATTACTTGATGCCCTAGAAAGGTTTAGAATAGATCAAATCAAAATTATGATGGCAAAACAATGAATCAATCTAGTTATAAAAACCTTGCTAGTGTTGAGATTAATTAGTACGTTTTGGTTGAAGCTACGTAAGAGAAGAATTACCTTGAATTCATACCTGCACAGAAAGCCTTTCTATTGCTATGCAATCACGTCAGGAGCAAAGCAACAAGAAAAAGCTTTTCTATTGCTATGCCGTCGGGAGCAAAGCAACAAAACTTTTCTATTGCTATGCAATCACGTTAGGGCAAGGCAACAAGGAAAACGTCACGGCAGATTGAAGAGTAAATGCATCACAACGGCCACGTCTCTCTCCTGCGTACATACGTGGTTCCCGGGCCGATCCGTCCGCCCCTCGCCGCAAGATATTCGCTAATACCTCGCTGCTAACCACGGACTGCATCGAGACAAGGTAGCCGTCGAATTTCGATCTGGCCATTCTTTGAACCTTCCTCTTTCTCTGCAGTGCGGCCTTGTTGCCTCCCAGCACTTCTATTTTTCTCCGTCCGCCTCTACGGCTTTGAAGAAAAATACTTTTTATTTCTTTTGTCTAGTATGGTTACAATACTCCAAACAAAAGAGTACAAACCCTAAATTCCTTATCACGATAAACAGGGGACACCTCCCCCTATTTATAAGAAAACCCTAGAAGAGTTCGCATGCATGTCCACTTGGCCCAACATGGCCCAATACATGCAAACTACCTCAAAACGAATACAACTGCACGCGTACGGCCCACCTGCCGTACTCACGTGACTCACTAGCAACCACGTGCACCGTTCTCTAGTCCGAACGCCCTGCATGACATCCTCGACCACCAAGACCTCGATTCCTCCCTGAACCTAGTCCCGAACCTCAGTTCCTCCATGAACCTAGTTCCGGTCCTGTCACCGACCACGTTCGACCTCAAGCAACACCTGCACATGAACAAACACACAACCGTGTACGAGCACAAGTCCACGACTTGACTCAAGATCAATCCATGCAACCACTCACACGAGCGCATTGCATTAAGCAAAACAATTACCATGCTATCACAAGCATATCCAATAATTATCTGAAACAGCACATGCACATGCACATGCACCACACATATCATAAGCACAACCACTTTGCAATACCAAAATCATCATTAAGCCAATTTTTCAGCACATGATTTCACAATCTCCCCCTTGATGAAAACATTGGCAACACCACTTAGAACTGAACATTGGCATTCACCTCATAAGAAAAGTTTTTGAAACAAAAAGTTTAAAACCAATAATCAAAGTGAGAAACACACAATCTCCCCCTTTGACAAATATGCAAAGTGAAAAACTCCCCCTAGGTGAAGAAAAGAAAAACCTCCCCCTAAGAAAAAGTGTGTGTGAATGTGCAATGTGCCCAAAATTCTCCCCCTTTGACAATGGATTCATCAAGAATACAAAAGAGAGAATAAATTTTTTTTTGTTTGTTTTAGTTTGCCATTTTTTTTTATGTAATGAGCATTATAAAATCATCCACAAATGTAACATCCTCCAAGTCATGCTATCAAAAGTACTTGCACCCTCAAATCTACACATAAACAATGTAGAGTAAGCACAACTAGAAATCAAGCACTATTAACGATTTTTTGCATGGCATGATCTCTCTTTCTCAACTATCTCAAAACCTGAAAACATTGAACTTTTGTGCACTTCTTTGGTGCTTGAAAAGCTGATTTATTTATTGGTTGCAAGAAAATATAAAATTGCAAGGAATTATATGCACCATCAGCCTTACTTTTCAACCATGCCAAGCAATGAGCTTAAGGTTTCATGGTTTCGGTCATACACAACCTCTTCCAAGTTCATATCAGAGTGCAATGATAAGCAGTCTCGTAAAGAGGAAGTGCGATAGTACACAACCTTGATCTTGCATCTATCAAAAATCACTTTTTGAGCTTTTAGCTCTTTAACTTTGAAAAACTTTCACATTGAGCATCTTTTTGAGCAGGATCAAGATAGTTAAGAAAGTTCAACCATGACAAGATTTAATTCAAGTTTTCATTCCATTTAAATAGTCATGTCATAAACTACACCATATATGCATAAAGATGAAGTTACAAAGACTTTGTAGCATAGACATGGCTTCAAATCACATATGTGTATCAAATATAATGCTCAATACTTTTTCATTTTCCCTTTTTAAATTTTTATTTAAGAAAAAGAAAGAAGAAAGTGTAAACAAAGAATCACAAAGTTTTCACAAACTCCCCCTCAAAACAAGCCCATTGGATGAATAACCCCAAGTTCTCCCCGAATAAAAGCAAAACGAGAAGAAGACAAAGGTTTTGTGAAAATGTCTGCCAATTGATGTTCAGTATCCACATGGTGAAGCACAATATTTCCTTTTTCTACATGATCTCTGAGAAAGTGAAATCTGATATCAATATGTTTTGTCCTAGAATGTTGCACAGGGTTCTTAGCAATGCATATTGCACTAGTGTTATCGCACAAAAGAGGAACACTATCCAAATTAACCCCATAATCTTTAAGTGTAGCTACTATCCAAAGAATTTGAGAACAACAACTAGCAGCAGCCACATATTCAGATTCAGCAGTAGATTGTGCAACAGAAGATTGTTTTCTAGATGACCATGCAATAAGAGAATTACCCAAGAAGTGACAAGAACCAGATGTGCTTTTTCTATCAATTCGACATCCTCCAAAATCAGCATCAGAAAAAGCTCTTAAACTAATGCATGAGGAAGCAGAAAGCTAAATGCCAAAATCTTGAGTACCATCGAGATACCTGAAAATTTCGCTTGATGGTTTGTTGATGTGAAGCATGTTGGGAAGCTTGAAAACAAGCACACAAGCACACAGCAAATTCCAATTATCTCATCCTCAACAGCATCAGCATCTTCATGATAAAGATACTCTCCCCCTGAACATATGCACCTGTACCTGCACCATTTGGACTAGTGCCTTTTGCAAAAACAGAGGTGGAAGAAGCATATTCAAAAATAACACTTTCAGCACGAGATGCACGAGTGAAGGAGAACCAAATCTTATCATCGAACATGTGACGTGAGCATCCGAAATTTACTAATCATATGTTCTCCTTTCTCGCTTGAGAAGCCTACATAGAAGCAGAAAGTGTCGAGGTCTCGATACTGGGGTTAGAAATAAGATGTTTAGGAATCCAGTACTGAGACACACGACGCACAACAGTAGGCACAACACGAGCATTCTTATGCACAAAGATAGATTTGTCTTTTCCCATGTACTTAGCAACAAAAGGTGTTTGCATCACCCTAGGCACATAATGAGAAACAAAGCGTGCCTGTCTGAAATTAGACCTAGCCTTAGCTTTTTCTTTCTTTTGTTGTTTGGCTAGTCTAAAGCAAAAATCTACTAAATGTCCATCTCTACCACAATGAGTGCAAGTGTACTTAATAGGATGTTTGGCTTTAGAAGTAGAAGCAACATTTGCAGTCATCATAGTAGAAGATAGCACTCCAGCAGACTTAAAGACAGTTTTCTTAGGCTCATTGTCAATTTCAAATTTTCCTCCTTCAAGTGCTTTAACAACAGTGGGAACATGTGATTTATGATGAGCATAAGAATCAAAACCTAAACCTTTATTATGAGTGCTGACTTTTGATTGATCCAAAATCATGTTTAATTTTTCTTTCCTTTAGTGAAACGTTCTAATGACTTTTCCAAGTAATCAACCTTTTGAGAAAGAGTTAAACAGTTATTACAGAGAACGTCCACTTTTTCTTTTTGTTTGCGACAAGTTGAGCATGAAAGAACCTCATGTGTAAGCAGATCATCAGTCAATTGAGAAACCCTAGCATTTGCATCTTTTAACTTCAATTCAAGAGTTGAGCATTTAGAACAAGAAGTTGAAGCATGCAATTCATCAGTGGAACAGCTAGCATTTTTAACATGTTTCTCATTTTTCTCATTTAGATGTAACAGAAGAGAATGTTCTTTCCTAAGCAAGGTGAGCTCATTGTAAATTAAGTCACATGATTTGCAAGTATCATCATCAGGAATCAAAGTCTTAAGTCTAGTAATTTCAGCATTCAATGACTCCACAAGAATATCATGTTTCTTAATTTTTCTATCACGTTTGTCAAGCAATTTTCCAAGACGGGCAACAGCATTGGCTAATTCATCATAAGAAGGATCTACCTCATTGAAGTCGCTGTCGTTCTTTGTCCTCGATGAAGCTATCCTTGCTGCTTGCCATGAGACACAATCCCACCAAATCATGCTTGCTTGGAGTTGCATCATCCTCGCTGCTCTCCGAGTCCACATCGCTCAAATTGACTTGTTCAAGAGCGGAAAGAACTCGGTGAACCACCTTGCGGTTGATGAAGCTCTTCTTCTTCCTGTCATTTGAAGAGAATCTTTTCTTCTCCTTTCTTCTGTTGTTGTCCTCCTCTTTTGATGCTTTTCCTGCAAGCTTAGGACAATTTGTACGAATATGATTGAGGTCACCACATTCATAGCATCTTGGAGGGCCACCACCACCTCTCTTCCTCGTTCTCACATTCTGCAAAGCTTTGTTAAAGCGAGAGGCGAGTAGTGCTAAGTCTTCTTTAGGAATTTCTTCAATCTGTTCATTGGTTAGTGAAGACAAAGAAGACAAAGCAAAGCTTGAAGAAGTATTGTTAGGAGACATGCTAGTTTGAGAGGATAAAGCAATTGATTTATGTCCATTCTTCCTAGCAAGGACATCCAACTCATGAGTCTTCAGCTTAGAGTAAAGAACATCTAATGTGAGTGTGCTCATGGTAGTAGATTCTTGTATAGATGTTACTTTCATCTCCCACACTGACATGTCCAAAGCACTAAGCAATTGTCGAGCATTTTCAGCATCGGTGTAGCTAACTCCAACAAAGACGCAGATTGCTAAGAATTTTATTGAAACGTGCAAAGAAGTCATCGATGATTCACTAGGTTTCATCTCAAAACGCATGTATTCTTTTTGTAAATATCTTGACGAACCTCTTTGTGATGTTAGAACCCTCATGGTAATCACAAAGAGATTTCCATACCTCATATGCGGATCGAAGATGAACCACTCGATCAAAATCGCCGCGTCCCAAGCCTTGGATGATCAAGTTGCGCGCCTTACTATTTGCTTCAACATGTGCGCGATTGGTGTCGTTGACGTTGTCGTTTGCAGGGACTTCATATGGCTTGTAAACCTTCTCCCAAATTGCGAAGCCCTGCGCCTGAATGAACGCCTCCATCTTTGCTTTCCAAAACTGAAAATCAACACCATCGAAAACACAAGGTTTTGTCGAATACCTATCCATCGCTACGGTTTCTAATCACCGGTTAAGATTAATTAGAAAAACCTCGCTCTGATACCACTTGTAGGATCGATATATACTAATATAGCAATCAGAGGGGGGTGAATGATTGCGGGGGGTGAATGATTGCGCGGAAGCTAAAATCAAATTTTTGGTCTACTAAAAATTCACCCCAATTCGGAATTAAATAATCACTTCGTAATCAACAAAATAGATTGATATGCGGTCCGTAAATCGTGAATTCCTGGAGATCCAGCGGTCGGATTGATCTAAAATTTTAACACAAGAAACTAGACTCCAATACGCATCTAACAAAAAAAGAATCAGCTTGATCGGACTTACGGATCAAAAGTTATAAGCTTTGCAATCTTGCTGTGATAGACTATACCGAAAATAGATCTAACATGGATTCCCGAAAATCTAGCCGTCGGATTGATGTGAAATTTTAAATGAAGAAACTAGATTCAATTTAGAAACTAACCCAACAAGAATCAACTCAATCGGATCTACGGATCAAAAGTTATAAGCTTCGCAACTTGACTGTTCCAAAAGTGACGCGAATTGATTAAACCCTAATTTTGTGATTAAACAAAATCTATGAGGAATTAACCAATCAAACTTTTTAGATCAATTACTTGATGCCCTAGAAAGGTTTAGAATAGATCAAATCAAAATTATGATGGCAAAACAATGAATCAATCTAGTTATAAAAACCTTGCTAGTGTTGAGATTAATTAGTACGTTTTGGTTGAAGCTACGTAAGAGAAGAATTACCTTGAATTCATACCTGCACAGAAAGCCTTTCTATTGCTATGCAATCACGTCAGGAGCAAAGCAACAAGAAAAAGCTTTTCTATTGCTATGCCGTCGGGAGCAAAGCAACAAAACTTTTCTATTGCTATGCAATCACGTTAGGGCAAGGCAACAAGGAAAACGTCACGGCAGATTGAAGAGTAAATGCATCACAACGGCCACGTCTCTCTCCTGCGTACATACGTGGTTCCCAGCGACCAGTCCGTCCTCGCCGCGCAAGATATTCGCTAATACCTCGCTGCTAACCACGGACCAGACCGAGACAAGGTAGCCGTCGAATTTCCAGTACGCCGCTGCTGAACCTTCCTCTTTCTCTCTGGTGCGACGCCGCTGCCTCCCAGCACTTCTATTTTTCTCCGTCCGCCTCTACGGCTTTGAAGAAAAATACTTTTTATTTCTTTTGTCTAGTATGGTTACAATACTCCAAACAAAAGAGTACAAACCCTAAATTCCTTAGCACGATAAACAGGCGACACCTCCCCCTATTTATAAGAAAACCCTAGAAGAGTTCGCATGCATGTCCACTTGGCCCAACATGGCCCAATACATGCAAACTACCTCAAAACGAATACAACTGCACGCGTACGGCCCACCTGCCGTACTCACGTGACTCACTAGCAACCACGTGCACCGTTCTCTAGTCCGAGCATACTGCATGACATCCTCGACCACCAAGACCTCGATTCCTCCCTGAACCTAGTCCCGAACCTCAGTTCCTCCATGAACCTAGTTCCGGTCCCGTCACCGACCACGTTCGACCTCAAGCAACACCTGCACATGAACAAACACACAACCGTGTACGAGCACAAGTCCACGACTTGACTCAAGATCAATCCATGCAACCACTCACACGAGCGCATTGCATTAAGCAAAACAATTACCATGCTATCACAAGCATATCCAATAATTATCTGAAACAGCACATGCACATGCACATGCACCACACATATCATAAGCACAACCAGTTTGCAATACCAAAATCATCATTAAGCCAATTTTTCAGCACATGATTTCACAAGTTCATTGTTGGGTTGGTGGTTCTGTGTCTTTATAATAGTCATTACGATCAGTTGCAAAAAAGATAATGGAGTTCTTGTGATTCTTGGATGGTGATGCCCTGAATGGCTGGATATATGTCATGTCTAAGTAAATGCAAATGTTTATATTTGTTTAACTTTCAATAATGTTTTGATCAAATCAACTAGTTTTGTGTTTTTATTGATTTCTTATGTACAATTTAAGGGGTTATCGTGTTCTCATAAATATCATTGATGTATTCGATTCAATTCGTGTTCGCTCCGTATTTGTATTCGACATTATTCGTATTCGTATTTGAAGTATCCGTATCTGAGAAAAAATATGGAAATAAATATAAAAATATATAAAAATAAATATGATAGATCCATTATCCATCTATATCCTATCATTTTTACCAATCTAGCCTGCTCAATGTAAACAGCATATACCGGAGCAATACACATTTGACTTTGTTATATAATTCTTTTTAACTGAACTATTGGCTCTACCTAATTCGCTGATTTGCCATGTGCCTTATCTGTCCATACGCAATCCTCCGTACGGGGACACCTAAAATACTGCAGAATGGTGGATCAAATGGCAATTTTTGAATACAATAAAATATTTGATCCGTATTTACAAATTGACACAATAAATTTGCGTATTTACTGAAAAACCACCATAGAGGAAATTTGAAATGTCGTTTAACCTTTACCGAAATTTGCAAATTCGTTTTCGCTATATTTGGAAGCTGAAATTTCGGGTACACCTTAAACGAATTATAAAATTTTGGGTATGGGAGCCCCACCCCATACTCGAAATATAAATTTCAGGTATGAGGTGGGCTCCATACCTGAAATATGAGGTTTCGGTGACGGGTAGCTATTGCCTTCGTCCCTGCCGCGTAGCCTGTAGGCCCCCGGATCGGCTATCCGGAGTCCTCTGTGTATTTCTGTACTAGTCCCAGATCAGAAGCTAGTACACACAGTCAAAAGTGATGAATCAACAACCATATCACGAATACAAATAACTAAATAAGAATAATACCAAAAGAAAGCAAAGACCTTATGGTCAAGGTTTACCATTACGGCCTGAACAGGCTGAACAACTAGAACAACTGCAGCGGAAGACGAAAACGCCAATGCGACCCATCCAATTGCCCACAGGCAATCGAGTGGAGAACGCACCCTAGTCGTTGGAAATCTTGAACATCTTCTTTCACTTCTGAGAGAGGATTAGAATGTAGCACGTGAGTACATAAAGTACTCAGCAAGTCTGGGAAAAATATGCACAATGTAGGCTATCCAAAGATGGCTTGATATGGTTTATTTGCACAAAGCCAAGTTTCAACAAAACATACTTGTTAATAATTTTCACAAAGCATCATTGAGCAATTCTTTTTAATAATTGAATTATGTAATATTGTAGTGAAGGTTCTAACCACCACTCACTAATATCTGAGCTCTATCCGCCACATCTCAACAAAATCAGGGTTCCATCCAATCACATGGCTCTGTCCGCCATGGTTCACAAAAATCAGGTTCCTTCCACCTACCTGGCTTTAGCCGCCAGAAGCACACCCGAGAGTTCTAACCGCTCCCGGATCCCAAAACGAAACTGTCGGGGATTGGACTATTTTCTATAAGGACCATTCTGCCCCGACGGCCGAGCAACTCCCAACCATGAGCTCGGATGCGATACCCGAGCGCGAGCCCCAAGCATTCTCAAGGCAGCCGAGGATTGACTATCTCGATAAAAGACCGTTGTACCCCAGAAGATCCTGAAGCTACCGACCATACAAAGACTACAGTAAGATGCTCGGAAAACCATCCGAGCAACATAACTCCCGAGCATGTGTGTCTACCCATTCGCCTATGACCATACCGGACGATCACGAGCAACCATGCTCGTGAAGGCCACGCCGTTACCCGGGTGGATGGTCGGGGACCCGGTCATGCCACTAGAAAGGAAGATGGCAATCAATCCACCACAAATTCAAATTAATTGCGCAGATCAAGGGCCCCGGATCGTGGGCACTACGGTTATGGAAACGTGGCGTAAATCTAGGGGGTGGTTACCTTGTGTACAGCGTGAGGCTCTGTATTTAATCCCCCCAAAAACACACGTGAAAGGGGGATCCCGGGGTGAGATCCATGTACTTGTATCCATCATTTCAATAGAGAAAAACGTCACCAGGCGACTGGATGTAGGGCTATTATCTCGATCATGAGAGGCCTGAACCAGGATAAAATCCTTGTGTTCTATGCATTCCTAACGGACCATCTTCCGCGTCTTCGATGCTACAACCTTTGGCAGAAAGGGGCTTTGGTTGATCCCTCGTTCAACAAGTAAGCTCGGCGGGAGCCCGTTCTCCAATCGTCGACAGAAACATTGTTTAGTTTGAAACCAAAAACCAAAGTCTACCAGTATGAAAGCATTCTTCACTTTGCCTTTGACCGTAGGCACGGCTATTCGAATAGTTTTAACTCTGCAGAGGTGTACAACTTTACCCACAAGACACGATCATCTCCTAATGCCAAGCTATTAGCACACTTCCTATGGTGTGCCGGCAGAGAGATCATGACAAGGCCGTTACAATGTATCTACCTAGCTAGACCCACCCGCTGAGGTTTCACCGCTGTTAGGGTTCTCTCCACCCAGTACAGAAGCCCCCTCTTGCGCCGTGTGAGAAAAACAACAACAACCACAACAATGCCTCCTTCCGGCTCTCACACAACAACCGAGTAGTGAGTCTAAACTAGGCTTCTACAAATTAGTGGGCCAGGTCGTACCATTATAGACATGTGGTAGTACGATTATGCTTAGAATGGAGACAGTCATAAGCGTCGGTCCTTAATTGACTTGGGGCGGTACTTGCACAAAAGAACCAAGGCTTGGTCCGCTTCCACCCGACATTCCATGCCGCCCAAGTCAAAATCATTTTTCATTTTATTTTTAATTTTGTAAACCATTGGCAATACTCCTTGCCTATAACTTCCAATACAAGTTTTCAAGAGATAATTGAAAGTCACACCCATAGGTGAATATTGACCGTTTGCGAGTCTAAGCATTTCTACCGTACTATTCTATTCCACCAATAGTTTATTTTTATAAAATACAAATCCCCGGGTTTGATTATAATCCTTATAATCAACTGCGTATTCTCCAATAATCCCTCTATTGCCATAACTCTACAATCATAAGCATAATCCAATTCGATATAGTATCCACCAAGTAGGAAGTACATCATGGTACTATTATAACTCCAAAATCTTATGGAACTACAATCATATTTGTATAGGAAATCTTTCCCTTGAACTCTAACTTGTATTATTGATTTATCCACCAATCATACGCGATCAACCTTATCGTCCACTAAGAATATTTCACAAGGTCATCTACTAAACCACCGAGAATACTTCACAATATCACACCTCTAAACAACTAGAATACAATCCACCGATATTACTTCATAATAGCATATAACCAATCCTTCACATCATCACCTCTAAATCATCGACTTTAGTCCATCAAGAATACGGAATATTATCATTTACTAAACCACCAAATATTCTGGATCATTCACAATTCTCCATAAATGATTATCACATATCTATATTTCCCCAATCATCTATTTCTTAATCAATCATAAGAATAAACCCCAACAAACACTAATAATCCAACTAACTCTGATTCTCACCTCCTACTAGTTTATCAACCCAAGAATCCAAGTCGACATATTATTTACTTGCAATGATCTGTTTAATCCACCCCGAATACTTTACAATCCCATACATCTTCCAAAATCTCCCATGACTATATTGTTTGAATTGAGAACTACTATCACTGTCCATCTCCTTAGTAATTCAACGATCATCATTCAAAGATCAATTTCATATTAACAACCCCCACATTATCACTACTATTCACCCATCTCCAATTACATTCCATACTATGGGTTCTATTCAAACTATCCTCCAAATAGTCATTTTCCTAATCGAAGGGTATTTTATTAAAAAAAAAATTATTATGGTGGATCACTATTCTAGGGCGACAAAGGGTTACGGATAGCAATTTCAAGGAGGTATAAACAATAGGTATAACTAACAACCTAAAGTTTGACATCATCATTTTATATAAATAGCAATGCAATTTGTAAAACATGGTAAGACATTGATAAAACATGGGATCAACATGCGTCAAGGAGACTTGCCTCGGTCACAGCGAGAATGTTGCACTCTTTGAAGTCCAGCGGCGGGGTCGGCGGACTCGGCGAAATCGTCGACTACGCGCAAAACGAGACAACAAATAAATAAAAGAAAATAAATAAAATCCAAAAAATTACAAAATTAGTACTGGCAGGTAGATCTTGATTTTAGATGAATTTAGATATTTGAATGGAGTCAAACGGAGTTCGGATGAGAAAATTATGAGCTTCCGAAGTTTGAATTTTGAATAAATCGGAAAACCGATAATATTCCCGGAATATTCTCTCTCGGGTTGACTGGTCAAAAGTGGACTTTGACTAACTTTGACTGGGTTTGACTTGGTCTTGTGCCTATGGCAAGTGGGGCCACCATGTCATTGTAATGGCTTCATCTCCTAGCTTGGGCCAACACCATGGATGGCAAAGAAGCTTGAGATAGGGTGGAGCTTGGAGGCTAGGGGGCTCGATTGGCCGGCGTGGCGCGGCGACGGCGAGGCGGGCGCGACGCGAGGCACGCGGTGGGCACGCTGGGCGGCGGGCGGCGACGGCGGCGGCTGGCTCGGCCGTAGGCCATGCGCAGGAGCAAGGCCCAACCAAATGCTCCCATCCAAAAACAGAGAACACCAAAAACAAGACTAGAACACAAGTTTCCCAAAAACTTGATTTCTTTGTCGTTTTTGCATGGAATTGATCCAAACAAAGACCTAGAACCTCTAGATAACATCCTTAGCAACATCTAGGAGGAAGGGATTGAACCAAAACTCACCAGAATCGGAGAAATCGACGAAGAACGGAGGTTCGGCCGAATGCACAAAAGCTCCAAATTCGTCGCCCACGGTTGAGGAATCCTAAAATTGAGGATTGGGTTAGAAGCTAGACTCATCCACGGTCATGAGGAATCAAGTGGCATGAAGAATGACTCACCGGAGAAGGATCTATGAACAAGAACACGAAGAACACCGAAAAAGTGTGACACACCGTCGGTTTTCTCGATCTCACGGGCAAATGGATGGAGTAGAGGGAAAGGGGAGTACACTCCCGGAAAGGGGATACTTATACGGAGTGAATGGAGGTGGTGGTGCGACGTATGGACGAGAAACGGCAAAGTTATGAGCAATCAAAGCCATTAATGGTGATTTCGGTTTTTGGCGAACTGCGCACATTCCGGCGAGAGTTAGGGCGGGAGACCACTGGGGATGGAAAGGTATCGTCGCTACGGACTCAACGGATCCGGCCGTTCGTAATTTGGGTGATTAATGAGGAAGTTATGGAGGTTTGAATCCATGGAAGCAAGAATGGAGGTGTTCTGTTCTTTCCCTGGGAAAAAGATTGATCGGGAAGATGAATAGCACTATGTGCTACAGTAGCGCGACGCTACAGTACCCCCATGCTACAGTCCCACCACGTGGCAAGCTCCGATTGGTTCTCTTTTACGCGAATGATCCGCCCTAGAGAAAAATAAGGAAAAATAGCCTAAAAATTCCGGAAAAATTCCTAGAGCCATTTTAGAATATTTGGGACCCAATAAAATTGGTTTGGTTGAATTTGGATGATTTTTGTGAAATTGAATATTCGGGCGCGGATCGCAGGCATTAAACAAAAGCCGCGCGAGATAAAATAGGAACGGAGGTCCAAAAATCCGGGGAATAATTTCTAAAATCATTTTAGAATATGTGGAACACTTTAGAAGTGGTTTGGGGATTTTTGGAGCATTTTTGGACTCGCGTGAAATTTCGGGTACCGGCGGGAACTGGAAAAAATCGATTTTTCGACCGGAGGGGAATTAAATCCCGATTTTGGAGGGGAACGGATGCCAGGTTAATATAAACACCAAATAAACTCCAAATTTTGAATTTAGTTTATTTAAATTAGGTTTTTCTCCCGAACGCGAAAACTAGAGTGTTACAAACCTACCCCCCCTTAGAGAGAATCTCATCCCCGAGATTCAGACGGAGAAAGAAAGAGGTTAGGAACTCTTCTCGAAGATCTTCACGCTCCCAGGTAACTCTCTTCTCTGCCTGATTGCTCCACTGAACCTAGCGGAACTTGACCACCCGACTTCTGGTTCGACGCTCGGCTTCAACCAAAATTCTGACTAGGTACTCCGGACCTGACAGGTCTCCTTCTAGTTTCATATCTTTAAACAGCCTCTGACGCTCGGGCACTATGCTACCCTTGATTTCTGACGGCAGTTATCAACATAGCTCTCCTATCTCGACCGCCGCCTTGATTTACCAGATCTATCTCGACTGTTCTTGACTTCTTTCGTAATATCGGCCCATCGATTTGTCCATTATCGGTCTCTTTCCCATACAAGGGTATTCTGCCATTTTCTTGAACATAGAGCTTCAAAAGGTGTCATCTTCAGATTCGTCGGGGACTGTTGTTATTCTGATCCCACGAACCTTGACACGTCAGCGCACACGCTCCCAACGCATCTTCTAAGATCCGACTGAATATTGATGAGATAAACAGCAGTGGAGACAACCTCGGCCTAAAAGGGTTAAAAGGGACGAGGAACATATGAGGCAAGCATAAGTGTGCCTGGTTTTCAATTTTTGAATTTCATGCAAACATACGATTTTTAAAGATTTTCGACTGATTTTTAACTTGATATTTTAATTTTTGAATTTCGTGCAATTTTCTTTTAATCGATATTGTTAACCCTGGTCCTTAGCCACTGGACAAGGGAGTGCGAAATACCAGTAATAGCAATTCGAAAGACTGATGATGTGGATAGGACGACAAGAAAGAACAAGATTGGATGAGCCGGTCGTATCCATCTTTAATTTGGTTCAGAGATCATCGTTAGATTTAGTGCATCATAAAAATCCTTTAGCGCTTACGCTCCGGAGTACATGATCCGGAGGCCATAGAGCCTTCAAAACAAAATGTTAACGTGTATGTGCGTGTACGTGAAGTATGAGTGTAACTAGTATATGTGGATTATACGTGTCATTTTAAAAAAGACCAAAGGGAAGGACTGAAGCTTCTTTTTTCAACATTGCCAACCGGCAGAATCCTAGTATACTTTCATCGGAAACCAAATCACCGCACGTACACAGATTGCCTGATTGGACGGTGGCAAAAGTTAAGAGATTACCACCCGGATTAATGGACAAATCAAGATGAACCGGCAGAAGCAGGTAAGGTTCCTGTCTGCACAAGCACAACACAGACATAGTTGCTCACTGATTCTTGCCGTAATATTCTCACTGATTCTTGCTTATTCTCGTCGTCCCAGTCTAAAATCTAGAAGTCGCAACCGACTCGACTCGATCATTCCATAATCAAAAACAAATTTTCTCATAATCTAAAATTTATAATCTAGAAGCGGAAAGAACAGGAAATGTACCCATCGATCATGTGCCGTCGTTGTGCTATGCTCGCCTCGTCGGGAAGGCTTACAGCGAATTTTTTTATTTAATATTTATTTTAAATCTTTTTTTAGAAAATAATCAACGAAAAAAATTGTGAAAATAGGCTCCCATCGCCCGGATATAGGGTGATCGCTCGGATATGATGCGATAGGGATCTGGATACAAAAAACGCTAGTCACTAGGCGTCCATGACCGTCAATGGCTGTCAAGAGACATATCGCCCTAATATGAGGCAATAGGGACCTAGGTGTAAAAAGGTTCTTTTGCATCTAGGTACCTATCGCCCCAGCATCGGGCGATAAGGACCTGGATGCAAAAAAACTTCTAGCCGGCCGTTACTTTTAGCCGTTATGCATCCCCCATCGCTCGAATATGGGGTAATCGCCCCATATTCGGGCGAGAGGAACCCATTTTCGTAATATTTTTTTTCGTTAATTATTTTTGAAAAAAATAAAATAAAATAAATATTAAATAAAAAAATCCGAGAAGAACAAGGAGCAGGGAGAAATAGCAGAGGTGTCTGCTCCCCATAAGGATAGATGCTGAAATTCCTGGTTCTATATATACAGAAACTTTTGTGCATCTTTTGCGGTTGTGCTGTGCCAATGTTCCTGTGATTCAGCTTTATAGTGGCACTGAATGCATGGGAACTGAGCTTTTGTTTTTTTTTCTATCAATTAAAACATATGCGGAAGCAGGGTTCACAAAACCGTACCGTTCGGTTTTCGCGGTACGGTTTTCGCAAAAACCGAGCGAAAAAACCGTTAAAAAACCGTCAAAAACCGAAGAGTTGGAAAATCCAAAAAAATTGAAAAAATTTGAAATCCGTTCGGTTTTTCACGGTAAACCGCTCGGTTTTTACGAAAAACCGTTAGGGTTTCACGAAAAACTAACCCGACCTCTTCGAAAACGGTTTTCAGCGGTTTTACGCGAAAAACCGTGGTTTTTCACGAAAAACCGAACATACAAATTTTTTCAAATTTTTTAAATTTTTTTAATTTTTTTCTAATTAGACCGGTTTACCGAGCGGTTTTGCATCTCGAACCGGAGCGGTACGCTCGAAAACCGCGGTTTTCGCCGGTTTTGTGAACCCTGTGCGGAAGTATCAAATCGAGTATAAAATGTGGCGTAGAAACTTATATTACGTAGGATTCATGGAAACATACATACATACATACTGCTAGCTTATTCTCACGTAGCGTACGTAGTTGCCTCTTGCGCCCCTCTTATTCTCACATACATACTGCTGCCTTATTTAATGCCGTGTGGGCATTTCACAGTATTCGTAGGTAACCATATGTGCAGAAACACATCATGAGGGACGGTACGTAGTTCAAATCATGCTCGAATGATCACATGAGGCGTGAGCCCCACTTGAGGATCCGGATCCCCGCTGCGCCCTTCTCCCAGACGGCGTAGTCGTTGCCGTGGGCGACCAGCTCGAACCCCGGCGGGATCACCTGCCCGACGTCGTACCTCGACCCGATCTTCATCACCACCTTGCCGTCGATCTCGGCGACATACGCGTCGGCCTCGTACATGAGGATCTTGAGCTTGCTCGCCGGCTTGATGCCGTTGCGCTTCCTGATCGCCAACAGCGCCGCGATCTCGTCCTTGAGCCCCCAGTCGAAGAAATGGTCGTAGAACTGGCACGGTTTGACTATTCGTTAAAATCAATATATAAAAGTGAGTCGAGTGCGAGATCGATCGAGGTGGTTGCTTGCTTGCTTACGATGCATGGGTTGCCGGGGTGGGTGAGGATGTAGGCGTAGCCCTGCATGACCTTGCCGGACGGGAATGGCCACATGTTCTGCGTGGAGCCGGTGTCGTGGTTGTCGACGAAGGTGACGGCCTTGGCCGGCCACCACCCGATCACGCCGGGCGCCTTGCCCTGCGGGTCGATCAGACGCCACAGCTCACCGTCCACTGCGGCGTTGAGGATGCCCTTGGTCGTGAAGTCGAACACCGAGCCCGGCGAGGCCGTGCCGCCCACCCTGTCCACCCAGTTCACCAGCGCCTGCCGGTGAGCGTCCTGGTTGTAATTGGGCTTGCCGTTGCCGCCGTAGGCCATGTCGTCCCACACCTGCGCGATGGCGAGGCTCGGGGATGTGCCGTTGATGTAGACCTGGGCGACCTCTGGGGAGTAGCCCCTGGCGAAGTCGAGGCGCCAGGCGTCGAATCCGAGGTCGGTCTTGAGCCAGAGCAGCCACTCGGTGAGCTCGCGCTGGACGAGGCCGTTGAGGTGGTCGATGTCGGGCGCGGCGGGGTAGTCCGCGCCGGTGTCGAGGTGGCCGGTGCCGTCCGAGTACTGGGTGTCGTCGCGGCAGATCATGTGGGGGCCCCAGTCGAGGCGGCTGTCCGGCGTGCCGCCCTCGAAGATGCAGTAGATGCCGCGGTTGTCCTTGTAGTCGGCGCATCGGTGGTTGATGACGATGTCGGCGATCACCTGCACGCCCTTGTCGTGGAACGCGCCGATCAGCGACTTGAGCTCCTCCGCCGTCCCGTACTTGGACGCGTCCAAGTCGTACAGCCGCCCAGGCATGTAACCTGTGCCAACCAACCACATGCATATATGTACTGTACACGTATGCATATACATACTATATACGTCTTTCTTGCAAAAAAATTTAATAAATAACATATACACACTACTCATCGGCATATACTACTCCGGCCCTTTAGTCACAAATAGTTATTGTTTTGGGTATAATTATTGTTAAACTTTCAAAACCTTAATTATCAATATCTTTTTACATATGTTTAAGTTGGATACATGAAAATCATACGTGTAGATTTATCTCGAAAAGTATTTTTATAATATTATAATTTTACTGCGTTTGATGAATATACTATAATAGAAATTAGTTGTCAGGGTTGTGTTTTTGAGACCGTGATGATATCTAACACGACAACTATTTGTGACGGAAAGGGTATGCACTTTCATTTCATTTTTGAATTACTGGTATAATTTCGACGCAAAAAATGGCTAAAAATTCAAACGAGCGTGTTGTCCACCGTAAGTTAAGTTTTTATGATTCTTGATTAATTGTGCATCTAGGCATGAAGGGATTCAGGGACAGGAGGGGTGACCCTGGTTGGAGACGGAGTGCGACGGCGGTGGCAGCCAGACGTGCGTCACTCCAGCGCCGGCGATGTCGTCGACCTTACCCATCAGCAGGTTGTACCATCCGCCGTCCTGCTTCCATGACTCCCAGTTGAACCCCTGGACGCCATTAACAGTTACCCCGAGTTCTTGAGCTCAATTCTCTTCTTCAGAGCGAGAAACCAACCAAGCAAATTCTCTTCTTCACGCACGCATACCTGAAACAGGACCTGCCCGGATGCCAATCCGAGAAGAACAAGGAGCAGGGAGAAACAGCAGAGGTGTCTGCTCCCCATTGCACCGGCTCTCACACACAGCGACACTCTTCTTCCTCTGATCTTTCGATCGATCGATCGATTGATGCCTACAAGTGTACTAGTATATGGAACTGGACGGTCGAGACGAGTGCGAGTAGGAGCTGGTGCGTGTTGGGTATTTATAGGCGGCCGATGCCATGGTTCTGAAAAGAGAAATTAATTTTCCGATGGATTATACTCGTAGCATAAAATATGTAGTAGAAATCACATCTAACCGTTGATTTTCTAAGGGTGTTTCTACTACTCTACTACCAGATGTAGTATAAGTAAACTCTAGTTAATCTGATCCGTTAGATCGAAAAAAATGAACGATTTATATTCAATTTAATCCACCGTAAAAGGGCTCGATGAAAAAGCCAGGGAGCAAAGAAGTACTAGCGATCTGTCCCAAGCAATAATTGCGTCGATCAATACTCCCTCCGTTTCTTTTTATAAGGCGTATTTGGTTTCGTTAGGACAAGACTTTGACCAACGATTACTTCATTAATATATCATTTATGCAATACAAAATCATAATTATATATAAGTACTTTTGAATACAAATCTGCTAATATCAAATTTATGTCATAAAAATTATATGCTAATAGAGTAATTGTTGGTCAAAGCCTTGTCCTAACGAAACCAAATACGCCTTATAAAAAGAAACGGAGGGAGTATATAATTGCAATGTGGAGTAGCCGGCTTTTGGAGACAGACCAAGAAAACGCAGCAATAATTCAGGGACCATTAACGTAGATGGATGGCGCGCGCTAGCTATTGTCAAGACGGACAGACGCACAGTACGTGAGACAGAAGACATGCAGCGTTTAGGAGCAACATAACAGGTAGCTAGGCATATTAGCCATCAGAATCCGGATGATATTCTCTTCTTATTTTTTAGGAAAACACATGAGCGGCCAATATCTGGCTACTTTGGCCAGAGTTTTTGGACGTGCAGAAAGATTAGGATTCAAATAGGGTAACTGGTGGAGCGGTAAGTTTTTCATTTGTTCCTAAAAAATAATTTTAGGAATAAATTTAGGGAACAGTTGGAGATGCTCTTATCGTACGTCACTATTATTGGCGTTGCGCGTACATGCACATTTTCTTCGCACCATTCACGCTTGCTGTACCACACACACTAGCCACCGCTACAAGAGTATTTTCCCCTAGTAGTGATCTGTCACTGAACACCAATCAGTTGTGACAATGATCAAGATTTAACCGGAGTGGCTGTCCTTAAACTTGCAGAAAAACATATATCATCGAATTCTCTAGCGTACATGTAGCCTACTGGTAATAATAATTTGAGACTGAAGGTGACAAATTGCTTAGTTCATTGTTGGGTTGGTGGTTCTGTGTCTTTATAATAGTCATTACAATCAGTTGCAAAAAAGATAATGGAGTTCTTGTGATTCTTGGATGGTGATGCCCTGAATGGCTGGATATATGTCATGTCTAAGTAAATGCAAATGATTATATTTGTTTAATTTTCAAATAATGTTTTGATCAAATCAACTAGTTTTGTGTTTTCATTGATTTCTTATGTACAATTTAAGGGGTTATCGTGTTCTCATAAGTATCATTGATGTATCCGATTCGATTCGTATTCGCTCCGTATCTGTATTCGATATTATTTGTATTCGTATCTGAAGAGAGAAAAAAAATGAAAAAATATATGATAGATCCATTATCCATCAATATCCTATCCATTTTTACCAATCTAGCCTGCTCAATGTAAACAGCATATTACCGGAGCAATACACATTTTGACTTTGTTGTATAATTCTTTTTAACTGAACTATTGGCTCTACCCAATTCGCTGATTTGCCATGTGCCCTATCTGTCCATACGCAATCCTCCATACGGGGACATCTAAGATACTGCAGAACGGTGGGTCAAATGGCAATTTTTGAATACAATACAATATTTGATCCGTATTTACAAATTGATACAATAAATTTACGTATTTACTAAAAAACCATCCATAGACAAAATTTGAAATTTCGTTTAATCTTTACCGAAATGTGAAAATTCGTTTTCGTTGTATTTGAAAGCTGAAATTTCAGGTACACCTTAAACGAATTATAAAATTCCGGGTATGGGAGTCCCACCCCATACCCGAAATATGAAATTTCAGGTATGGGGTAGGCTCCATACCCAAAATATGACGTTTCGGTAAAGGGTAGCTATTGCCTTCGTCGCTCCCGCGTAGCCGTAGCTATCCACCCAGTACTGACAGACACTAGCTAATGCTATACACTGCCATGATCTGTCTCTAGTGCACGCATATATCACGTATGCGTATTTTTTTCCCGGTTAGTAGGAAGAGAGATGCTTCGGTGTTTTTTTCTTTTTTAAAAAAAGTTACATAGATACTAAATAGATGATGATTACTTACCCATTCGTTTGTTTCAAAATTTATGCAATTTATGTTATAAGAGAAAGTATAAAAGCACCACTCGAGAAGAGAGGAAACACCTCTCAGCACATGTTTAAAAAGACACATACCGAAAATAAATGTGTAACCTTATAACATTCTAAAGGTGGACTTCACGATTTAAATCCTAACGGTTGAAATTGTACATCTACAACCCTACCACTCACCAAGAGGTAGTTCTCTACCACATATGTGTATAATTCGACTATCAGTGTCAGTATTTATAAGAGGGCTATCCATCTTCCTTAATTTCTAATTTCCTGGCCGCTTTCTTCATTTCTAATTCCATTTCCTCCCATCCCATGCAGAGCAGGGCTGAAGCTGAAGCAGGGTTCACTAAATCGTTTGGTGCGATTTTCGCATGAACAGTGATTTTCGATAATCGCAAAAATCGAGTCGAAAATCGGCCAAAAATCGTTAAAAATCGTATGAATTCAAAAACCAATTTTTTTCAAAAAAATTTCAAAAATCGTCGGTTTTCGTGGAAAATCGACGATTTCGTGTGGAAAATCGACGACCTTGTTGAACTTTTTTGTGCGATCGATTTTTGTAGCGATTTTCGATAATTTTTGGCGAAAATCGACCAATTTCCACCGATTTTCGACCGGTTTTTGACACGTAAATTTTTTCGAATTTTTGAATTTTTTTGAATTGGATTGGTTTACCGACCGGTTTTTGATATCGGGCCGCGGCGATATGGCCGAAAATCACAAAAATCGAGCGATTTTCGTCGATTTTTTGAACCCTGAGCTGAAGCCGGCCGGTGTAGAGTCGCAGAGATTGCATCTACTGGTGATAGCTAGACTGATTGATTTCTGCTAGCAAGTAAACAATTTAATCTACACGGATCGAGTAACTGAGATGGATGAGGATCGATGGATCTCGTTAATTAATCAATTAATAACCAACGATCTGCATGTATATATGACCGGCCTCTATTGGTTAGAGCATCTTCAATAGTTTCCTGTAATTTGACTCCTAATAACCCTGAATTGGGAGCTTTTTAAAGTTTTTGTGCCTAAAAAAAGGCCATTCTCCAGCAGTTCCCATTTTCCTCCCCAAAAAATAGTGATTGGGAAAGCACACGCGCGTCGAATATCTGGCCACTTCGGCCGGAGTTTTTGGGCGTGCAGAGAGATTGGGATTCCGATAGGGTAACCGTTGGAGCGGTAATTTTTCTATCTGTTCCTCATAAAATGATTTTGGAAATAAGTTTTGGGAACTATTGAAGATGCTCTTAGGCGCTCAGTCGATCAATTGCAGATTGCTAGCTCCAAAATAAGACAGGGATGGCCCGGCTGGGTGTACGCGATGCTGACAGTGCAACGAGCAGGGCACGCCCATCCAAAGCGATCGATCGAGAGCCAACATGCAATTCTGGAGACCACCTGCAGGAGCAAGCTAAAGGATCCGATGACATTAGCAGCAGATTTTTAAGCTGTAGCTGAACCTGACGCAGACGGTACAGCCCGAAGGCAGCTATGTATGAACAGTGCAGTAGAAAACTAGACCGTAATGGAGATGGAAGCAAAGCTCCTGAAGAGATCAGTATAGTATTCTTGTTACTGTACAATGATAGTTGCGTTAAGATCTTGCGAGTTGCGACCATGCATGCACATGTATGCGCCTGCCCTAACCCTTCGCCGAAATCTCATATTTCGGGTATGGATGGGTCTTTCTACCTGAAATTTCATAATCCGTTTAACATATACCCGAAATTTCATATTTTAAATACAGCGAAAACGAATTTTTAAATTTCGAGTAAAGGTTAGACGGAATTTCAAATACCGCTGTGCTCGCCTTTCACCACCGCGTAATCTATCAAGGTCTTCACCACATGGACATGGTACGCCGGCCTCTTTCTTCCCATCTATGCCGTACGCGGCGTGGCCCGCACGACCCGGCCGCGGCACCACGCCGCACCTGCCCAAATACTAGGACTAGGTTGCTCGAAAAGACTTGGATGATGTTGGGTAGGAAAGAACAAAATTGGATGAGCTGGTCGTATCCATCATAATTTGGTTGAGAGCGCAGAGAGAACGACTACTCCCTCCGGTTTGGTAATATCCGTCGTTTTGGATATCGACACGGTCTTCAAAACATAACTTTGACCGCTAATTTTTATTATAATATATTTATAAAACCCAATAAAATTATAATATTATGAAAGTACTTCTCGAGACAAGTCTACACATATAATTTTTATGTATCCAATTTAAATATTTAAAAATATATTGTTAGTCAAAGTTTCGGAAGTTTGACCATCACTATGTCCAAAACGACAGGTATTACCAAACCGGAGGGAGTATCTCAGTTAGCGAGCACGCCGGTGCATGCTGTCCGTTCACGTTCGAATTTCTGGTTCGACACGGATGCTCATCAATTAACGGGTATGTACCCGTGTTTAGTGGAACAGTACGCACTCACGCTTGGAAGACTACAAAGCCTCCAAAAAAAATTTCTTGTTTATACTAGAATCTTTTTTTGTTTGAATCTGAGCTATCAATAAAACGTTACGGCTAAATCAAAGAAAAATATGAATTTCTGTATAAGCAAGATACGCATTTACTTGTTGGTCATGCGGTGTAAACTAGTGATTTGTTTCTTTGTTTGTACTAGAATATTTTTTCTTTTAATTAGCCATAACTTTTTATTAACAGCTCCGATTCACAATCAATTGTTACCAGTAGCTTCCAGACGACAAGAGCAGTATAATGATATGTAACAAGAGCAGTATAATGATATGTCTCGCTAATAAACATTGTATGAATGAGAGTTTACTGCTAATTTATTGAATATGTTGTAAGATTTTACTATCACATAAGCTGCTGAACCCTCTGGCACGATACTGGCACTAATTAAGGGCCTGTTTGGCAACAAAGTATTTTCATAGTTTCTAGACAAAACCATGATTTTGGAGAATAATATGGTATTTTTGGTCATAAGTTGTTTGAAAGCAACAAAAAAAACTCAATTTTGAAAACCATGGCATTGCTAATACTATAGTAATTTTGGAGTATAGAAAACTCCATTCAGAGTGGAGTTTTGGGCTTTTGGGGCTGTTGTAGAGAGAGAGATGCGTTAATATTTTAAAAATACCATGCAAAAGACTTTGTAGCCAAACAGCTTGCAGTTCCAAGAAAAACCATGATTTCAATGATGGTAGGTGAAACCATGGTATTTATGCCAAAACAATTTCCAAACCATAACATTGTAATACCGTGGTATTGAAAAACTTTGCTTCCAAACAGGACCTAAAGCTCCTTGTCAAAGATATATGCTTATCCCCTGAATCCACAAACAAGCTGTCAACATATTTTTACACTTCACTCACGCTGCCTAAGTACTAGATGTCTAGATCTACCATAGAGCAGATATTATGCATGCACTTGTACTATTTTTATTTTTCTTCATTCATTCAGACCAATTCTTCGGAAGATGATCAGCGGTTGAACCCCTGGACGCCATACCCCGAGTTCTTGAGCTCAATTCTCTTCTTCAGAGCAACAAACCAACCAAACAAACTGAGATCGCTTCCTCAGAAGATGATCACGCACGCACGCACGCACGCAAAGCCGACAAGAACAAGAAGCAGGGAGAAACCGCACAGGTGTCTGCTCCGCCATTGCACCGGCTCTCGCACACACTGCGACACTGCATGTTCTTCCTCTGATTGATGGATGATTGATTGATGCCTACTACATGTGTACTAGTATTTGGAATTGGACGGTCGAGACGAGTCGCTGCGTTCAGGGCTGTTTCCGGTATTTTGTAGGCTCTCGGACGGGACAAAAATAGAGATCATCGTTAGATTTAGTGCATCATAAAAGTCCTTCAGCCAGCGCTTACGCTCCGGAGTACATGATCCGGAGGCCATAGAGCCTTCAAAACAAAATGTTAACGTGTGCACGCATGTAATGTGCGTGCACGTGAAGTATGAGTGTAACTAGTATATATGTGGATTATAATGGACAAATTTCAGGTACCCATCGAGCATCTGCCGTTGCTTTGCTCTGCTCGCCTCGTCATCGGGAGGGTTTACGGCTTGGCGCGAGGTAGGTGGGGGGCAGCCTGTCGTGTCCGGTGGCGCTTTCTGCATTGGTGAGACGCGCGAACCACAGCCGTAAGGGCAAAAGGCGGAGCGGACCCAGCGCGATCTTGACCTTGTATCTGAAAAAATAAAGTCTGCACTAAATATTATTTTTCAGTCTATATTGTATTCGATATTGCCCGTATCTATATCTAAGAAATATAGTTTGGTATCTGAAAAGATAAATATCCACTTCGTATCCATATTGTATTTGGTAGGATATATGAAAGATATACGATTAATCAACAAAATAGCTATATGATAAAACTTCGATATCTTTTGACATCCTCTGTGGCTTTCTAGTCATAGCCTAGTTTATAATATAAATTTACATTTAATTATGTTTAACGATTTAATTATGTTTAACGATGATTAAGTAATCATATTCTATTTTTAGGCTTTTATCCCTTAAAAAAAAGAAGTTCATACATAAAAGATAAGACATATGACACATTAACTGATTACAATTTCACCTAGAGTCATACTTTGGTCACGTAGCTATATTTTTGAACCAGTAGACTAACACTGGCCGGAGATAAACAGTATCTCACTTACCCCGACCACGAAGATTACTTATGATTCAATTGCCTCGACCAGCTAACTAGTTAAGGTATTGAATTACCTTCACTTTCGACCAAGTAACAGGCCAAAACGGATAGTTACTTCTGCCCATAGCTGGCAAAAATATGCTTATCCCTTGAATTCCCAAACAAGCTGTCAGTAACATGTGATGTTTTCACACATCACTCATGCTGCCTGAGCACTAGATCTATCATTGAGAAGATGTTATGCATGCTAGGGGCAGGGCCGTTCCTCATATTTCAGAGACCCTAACGCAAGTCAAGAAATGAGGCCTTTAATTTCAGCAACATAAAATTATTTTTATCTATTAATTGCAAAGGCATATGTTAAATATATAATCAAAACATTTCTTCAGTTGCAAAGATGACGCAAACATTTCGTCACGAGGAGTCAAAGGACTGAGACGAACGGGGATTGGGGAATAGATTGCTGGTTCGCGACAATCACGTGACTGCTCGAGCTGGAAGAGAGCAATGGCGTTCGTTGAATCTGATGACTCCATGACCTGGTGATCATATATGTGCAGATTTGTTGTATACTTACATGGACTGGGCCGGCCGGCCGGGGCCCCTCCCCATCGTGGGCCCTAGGCGACAGCACCTATTGCACCGGCCCAGGAACGGCCCTGGCTAGGGGTTAACCAAATTGTTTTCGGATTGAAAATCAGGGTCCTAGTAGTACCATTTACCACAAAATCGAGCGAAAATCGTCAAAAACTGAAAGGTTTTGAAACCAAACATTTGTAAAAAAAATTCAAAACAATCAAAAATCGATAGGTTTTCTCGAAAATCAACCGACGAGTTGAACCTTTTAGATGGTCGATTTTTTAAGCGAATTTCATCGATTTTTTTTTGAAAATCGAGCGATTTTCACTGATTTTCGACTAGTTTACGTTACATAATTTTTTTAAATTTGACCGGTTTAGGATTCCGAAATGACTTGATACGGCCGATTTTTCGTGAAAATCGACGAAAACCGACCGGTTTTGTGAACGCTATTGCTTGCACGTATACTAGTTTTATTTTTCTTCATTCATTCAGACCAATTCTTCAGAAGATGATCAGCAGTTGAACCCCTGGACGCCATCCCCGAGTTCTTGAGCTCAATTCTCTTCTTCAGAGCAACAAACCAACCAAGCAAACTGAAATCGCTTCCTCAGAAGATTATCACGCACGCTAATCCGAATATCTGATAAGAGCAAGGAGCAGGGAGAAACCGCACAGGTGTCTGCTCCCCCATTGCACCGGCTGTCGCACACACAGCGACACTGTCCTTTCCTCTGATTGATGGATGATTGATTGATGCCTACATGTGTACTAGTATTTGGAATTGGACGGGCGAGACGAGTCGCTGCGTGCAGGGCTGTTTCCGGTATTTTGTAGGCTCTCGGACGGGACAAAAATAGTGACTCTTTGTTCTAATACAAATATATTACAATATTTTTTTATTTTAATTGTTATTAGACTTAGTACATCGTAAAAATAAAAAGTACTTATTGACGATAATCCATGAGCACATTAATATTATAAATAAGTCTAAAAAACTATAATATGCTGCTAAGGACAAAACAATTTAGGAGATGATTACATTAGCCAAAGCACGCTAAGGGAGAGCTATGAATTATCATCTATCACCTACCGAACAAACAAATGAGTTGTGAATACAACGATCATATAAAGCAATTTATTATAATAATAGTATCAACATCAATCTGATCCAACATATCCTTCTTAATGCGTGAAGTGTCCAGACTATTCAGCTTTACCTGTGATATTGATGGCCTCAAATTGTTATAACTTTGAAAAGCTTCTTTCGGCTAATGCTACAGCCATAGGAACAACAAACAAGATTCGATAAGCAATTGAAATATTTGCAGCATTCTTAATTAAGAAAAAGTTCATCTAACTAAATATCAAATGAATCATTTTGAGAAAAAGTATCTGCAAATTTAGTGCATCACTTTCGTAGTTTGACATCATCCTATATCTTCATGTTTCTAATACCAGCTACTGTGGTACAACATGGCGTTGCTTGGAGGCAATAAATGGGTACCGCTCTGTAATGGAAGGGGTGAGGTGAGCTCTAACTGATGATGATGATGAATTCAATGGGGATAGCACAAACTCCATGGTAAAAATCGTTGGAATTTAAACTCGGCAATACCTTTTTTTTTTTTCTGAGTGGACAATAAGCATGAATAAATTGGTGTAAAAGAGGTGAAAAATGAGGAAATTGATTAGTTGCGTCGCATATATGTAAGTAAGATTTGTCAGATTACCATATGCTGTATGTGTTCAGTATATATATGGTCACTTGTGCAAATGAGGAGTATTTGCTATAATATATCAGAAAAACTAAAAAACGGTATACCGTTGCAACGGTATACCTCTGAAACTCATGAAACTTATGATTTTTTACACTGAAACTCATGAAACTTAGCACTAAAAACTGATAAAACATGAAACTGATGAAACTAAACACTGAAACTCATGAAACCAGCACTGAAACTGATAAGTTTCATAAGTTTCTTAGCTATACCGTTGCAACAGTATACCGTTCCCTAGTCATTCTCATAATATATTGTAGCCTTTTCCTTTATGTAACTAATATCTTCTTGCCTGCTCACTCATATACTGGAGCGATACACGTTTGATTTTGTTATATAAATGTTTTTAACTGAACTTTTGGCTCTACCTAATTCGCTGAGCTGAAACTGATAAGACCGGATTTGCCTTGTGCCCTATCTGTCCATATGCAATCCTCTGTACGGCGACACCCAAAATACTGCACAATGCTGAATCAAATCGAATAACGGCGGCAAGCAAGTAATCACGATTTGTCGAGAAAGAGTTTCAAGGCAGGAAACCCAGAACCAAATCTAGCGGAAAACTTTTCTTTGAAAAATTTGTATTCAAGGGCACCATGATTTTAAATACGCAAATTCAATCCAAATTTGAGTGTATTTTTAAAAAATTTCAGTGTAAAGGTATATACCCATCTATTACAATTCAAATGAAATACGCACTTTTGAAAAAATATAGTCGAATTCAAATATTTAAACAAATTTAGACCACATGCTTTGCTGATTTATATATAAAATCAGCATGTACCTACAATCAAACTACCATAAAAAAAGAAAATTCTAGTTCAAACTTGTTTGAAGTAGTTAGTAAACTGGTTAAACTCAGCATCCTAAAATTTTCAAAAAAATTCCGCATGCAAATATACAAGGGAAACACCCATTTTGAATTATGGTGCGAGGCAACACACACACACACCGGCAACAGAACCAAATCAAGATTGCCACCCAGAGGGAAGGAATGAAGCTTCTTTTTTTCAACAGTGCCAACCGGCAACAGAACCAAATCACCGCATGAATTACCTAATTGGACCGTGGCAAAAGCTAGAGATCGCCACCCAGATTAATGGACAAATCACAAGATGAACCGGTCGAAGCAGGTAAGGTTCCAGCTATCGATCATTCATTTGCTGCCGTAATATCCAGTCACCCCTCGTAGGGGTGCAATCGGATCGGATTCGGTCGGATATCGCTCTTTCCATATCCTAAACCATATTTTTTGTCGGATTCGAAATCGGTTTCGGATAGTGCCGGATACGAATACGGTACGGATAATATCGGTCGCGGATTCGAATCGAATACGGATCCGATTTCACCCCTAACCCCTTGTCTGCACAGCACAGACAGATTTCAGGTACCCATCGACCATCTGCCGTTATTGTGCTCTGCTCGCCTCATCATCGGGAAGGTTTACGGCTTGGCGCGAGGTAGGTGGGCGTGAGGCGATCTGCAGAGAGGCCGGTGGACAGCGGCCCGTCGTGTCAGATGGGCCGCAGCAGGACGGGCGCTTAGGGCCATCCAATGGCGCTTCCTGCATTGTTATCTAGTAGTGTATAATGTAACCTTCTATGTAGTTGGACTTTTGTTGTAAATAGTATGCTTACGAATAAAAGTTTTGGTTGAGAATTTTCAGTGTTATTGGATCGCACTCGTGAATGCTTAACACTAGGCTAAAAATTTCAAGACGTCGTGACCCATGAAAATAATAATAAATCATATGATTAATTAACTAAAGAAATTCTTAGATATAAGGGGCGTGATCCTAACATAAAATAAATAAAAATACCTCATTAGAACCAAACCACTCCTTCCAAATTATAAACATTCTAAATATTATTAAAACAAAATGTTGCCTGAAAATCAAACCAAAATTTTGCTATATCTATCAATCTTTATCTATTCTTCTTACCTGGATAATGTTGCAGAATGCCTGCCACAAGATTCTTAAACAAGCTTTTGGAGAGCAAGGCAACTTAGGAGATGCAGCCTCTGGGAGTTACTCTTCCCACTCCAGCCCAACCTAGTCCGGTGCATCCAACAGCTAGAGCCTCTTCTTCGCGACGTGCGAATCATCGTGAATCTACACCACCTCCAACCAAGGATCAGCAATAAGCTATTCTTGAAGAGCAATTGCCAAGACCGCCAACCATGGCGCAAGTACTCGCCATGATTGAGCAGGGTTGACAAACTCATAGTCTTCCGCTCCAACAAATGGTCCAGAACACTGCTAACCTTGGTGCAGCAATTGCTAGGGGTGGAAATGGTGACGCACCTCACCATTTTAAGTTGAAATAGTTTTTAAATACTTGACCCGCAACTTTCTCCACTTCAAAAGATCCACTCGATGTCGATGATTGGCTCCATACTTAAGAGGTACTGCCTCGCGACGGTTATTTTATGCTTTTACCAGTCGGCTTGATCATCGCTCTGTCACTGAGTACTGCATATTTCTTAGATCACCTCTGCTTGTACGGAAGTCCAAGAAACAGATATATGTGTCTTGTTCCAACACTGAGGCAAAACTTCGAGCTTTAGCCATAACTACTTCTGAGATTGTTTGGCTTTAATGGTTGCTTGCAGATTTTGGTGTGCAGTGTTATACTTGGACCTTGGACTCCACTTCTGTGCGATAACACAAGTGCCATCCATATTGCCAATGATCCGGTGAAGCACGAGCTGACAAAGCAAATTGGTGTTGATGCTTCATTTGCACGCTATAGTTTGGGACCATTGCTCTTCAGCATGTTCCCTCTCATCTTCATGTTGCGAACTTCTTTACAAAGTCACATATTAGGGGGCAACACATTGGTCATATCAAATCAACTGTGGGTGATATCATGTTCCCTTACCGTAAGCCTCCCAAGTAAAATCTTGCTCGGGTTGTCTTTAAATCCTGGAGTGGAGTAAACAAACGGGGGAGTGTCTAATCCATTACTTCCTGAAACACCTGGAATAGAAGTAGCCTCCTCTTGATTTTCTGATGCCTTGGATGAGATTTTAGTGAAATTTCATTGTTTGTCAGCTTATGCCAAACAACGTAATGGGCAACCACATAGAGGCCAAGTTGTCCCTTAGGACATGTTACTTTATTTCACTAGCTTTTCAATGCCTTCATATCATGTTTCTTCCTAGCACCCTCCCACTCAAGCAATCTCCATCTTATTAGGTTGGTCCAGCAATGAATAGGATGTAATATAATAATAAAACATTACAATAACTCCTATATGCCAAGTTGAGGCCATGGTTTTGAGAATAATAATAGGTCACCATTTCGACTTCTGTTGATAAATTCGTTTGGGGTGTTGGCAGTGCCTGAGTGTATCGAACTTTATCACGTCTTATTATTGAAATTCATTATAATTTCTTAGATAATATCATGAACTCTTGAGGTTTGTCATTTCTTACATCCTGGCATGCAGGTTTGTGCAAATTATTTTTTCAGAACCGTATGTAAATCATCACGTTGCATCTTGATATGTTCACCACAACATACTCTTTAGCATGTGCGATAACCAATAAGGAAAGATGATGAAATTCCTGGTTCTATATATACAGAAAGTTTTGTGCAATCTTTTGCAGTTGTGCTCTGCCAAAGTTCCTGTGATTCAGCATTAAAGTGACACTGAATAGGAACTGAGTTTTAGTTATTTTTCTTGTTCTAACAATTAAAACATATGCAGAAGTATTCAATGTGGTGTAGACACTTCTATTGTGTATTTCGCAGTATTTAGCTTGGGTGCGTATTTGCCCCTCTTATCCTCGGATACACACTGCAGAAAGTGAAGTGCCGTGTGAGCATTTCGCAGTATTCAGCTTGGGTACGACTATACATATACATACATAGCTTCGATCAGCTGCGCTTGGGAGTCGTCCCTGCGGCGGCGCCCTTCTCCCAGACGGCGTAGTCGTTGCCGTGAGCAGCCAGCGCGAACCCCGCCGGGATCAGGTGCCGGACGTCATACCTGGACCCGATCTTCATCATCACCTTGCCGTCGATCTCGGCGACATATGCGTCGGCGTCGTACATGAGGATCTTGAGCTTGCTCGCCGGCATGATGCCGTTG
Organism: Rhipidocladum racemiflorum; assembly: GCA_036346355.1. Classification (NCBI taxonomy): domain Eukaryota; kingdom Viridiplantae; phylum Streptophyta; class Magnoliopsida; order Poales; family Poaceae; genus Rhipidocladum; species Rhipidocladum racemiflorum. The sequence continues at coordinate 87,395,238 of CM070579.1, read as the reverse complement.
CGCTTCCTGACCGCCACCAGCGCCGCGATCTCGTCCTTGAGCCCCCAATCGAAGAAATGGTCGTAGAACTGGCACGGTTTTGCTATTCGTCGTAAGCTCCCCAATTGATTAGTTTGGAGTACTGGCTACTGTTGTATAAGAGTGAGTCGAGTGGGAGATCGAGGTGGTTGCTTGCTTACGATGCATGGGTTGCCGGGGTGGGTGAGGATGTAGGCGTAGCCCTGCATGACCTTGTCGGACGGGAATGGCCACATGGCCTGCGTGGAGCCGGTGCCGTGGTTGTCGACGAAGGTGACGGCCTTGGCCGGCCACCAGCCGATAACGCCGGGCGCCTTCCCCTGCGGGTCGATCAGCCGCCACAGCTCGCCCTCCACGGCGGCGTTGAGGATGCCCTTGGTCGTGAAGTCCAACACCGAGCCCGGCGAGGCTGCGCCGCCCACCCTGTCCACCCAGTTCACCAGCGCCTGCCGGTGCGCGTCTTGGTTGTACTCGGGCTTGCCGTCGCCGCCGTAGGCCATGGAGTCCCACACCTCCGCGACGGCGAGGCTCGGGGACGTGCCGTCGATGTAGACCTTGGCGACCTCTGGGGAGTAGCCCTTGGCGAAGTCGAGGAGCCAGGCGTCGAAGCCGAGGTCGGTCTTGAGCCAGAGCAGCCACTCGGTGAGCTCGCGCTGGACGCGGTCGTTGAGGTGGTCGATGTCGGGCGCGGCGGCGAAGTCGGCGCCGGTGTCGAGGTTGCCTGTGCCGTCCGAGTACCGGGTGTCGTCGCGGCAGATCATGTGGGGGCCCCAGTCGAGGCGGCTGTCCGGCGCGCCACCCTCGAAGATGCAGTAGATGCCGCGGCGGTCCTTGTAGTCGGCGCATCGGTGGTTGATGACGATGTCGGCGATCACCTGCACGCCCTTGCCGTGGAACGCGCCGATCAGCGACTTAAGCTCCGCCGCCGTCCCGTACTTGGACGCGTCCAGGTCGTACAGCCGCCCAGGCATGTAACCTGTACCAAGCAACAACATGCTTGGTATGTACACTCTACACGTATGCATATACGTACTATATACGTCTTCCTCGTAATCGCAAAAATAAAATACATACTATATACAATCTACTCACTGGCATATACTATATACTTTCATTTCATTCTTGAATTTCTGGTATAATTTCGACGCAAAAAATGGCCAAAAATACTACTACTCCTAGCTGCCGAAACATCTCAAGTGCAACACCTCGCAATCAAACCAGCGTGTTGTGCACTCCACTCTTTTATAATTCTTGATTAATTTCGCTTCTGTATGTTTAGACATGAAGGGGTTCAGGGACAGGAGGAATGACCCTGGGTGGAGACGGAGTGCGACGGCGGTGGCAGCCAGACGTGCGTCACTCCAGCGCCGGCGAGGTCGTCGACCTTCCCCATCAGCAGGTTGTACCACCCGCCATACCCCGAGTTCTTGAGCTTCCACGACTCCCAGTTGAACCCCTGGACGCCATCAACAGTTACCCCGAGTTCTTGAGCTCAATTCTCTTCTTCAGAGCAACAAACCAACCGAACAAACTTCTTCAGAAGATGATCACGCACGCACGCACGTATACCTGAAACAGGACCTGCCCGGATGCCAATCCGAGAAGAACAAGGAGCAGGGAGAAACAGCACAGGTGTCTGCTCGCCATTGCTCCGGCTCTCACACAGAGACACGGTTCTTCCTCTGACTGATGGATCGATCGACTGATGCCTACAAGTGTACTAGTATTTGGAACTGGACGGTCGAGACGAGTGCGAGTAGGAACTGGTGCGTGTTGGGTATTTATAGGCGGTTGATGCCACGGCAGAAATTTAATACCAGCTGCTGTGCTATGAGCCTATGAGTGACATGGCTTTGCTTGGAGGCAATGGATGGGTGCCGAACTCTGTTATGGAAGGGATGGGGTGAACTCTAACTGACGATGATGATGGTCAAGTCAATCGGGATGGCGCAAACTCCGTGGATAAAATCGTTGGAATTTAAAAGCGGCAATGCCTTTTTTTTTTCCGAGTGAAAATTAAGCATGAATGAATTGGTGCAAAAAAAGGTGAAGAATGGAAGAAATTGATTCAATGCGTCTGGCATATATTCTGAAAAATGAATCAGATCGAATAATGGCGGCAAGCAAGTAATCACCATTTGTCGCGAAAGATTTTCAAGGCAGCAAACCCAGAACGAAATCTAGCGGAAAACTTCTCTTTGCAGAATTGGTATTCAAGGAGGCAAGTATTCTGAATTTTACTACCTGCTTGCATGCAAGAAAATGCAGAGTAAGACCCCGTTTGGCAACTTGGAACCAGACCGTTTCTACTCGATTCTGGAAGAAACCCAACCAAACGGACTAAAGCTCGGAACGATTCTCCTCGGATCGTTTCTTCTTTTTCCATTCCGTGGCTGAATCGGTCTCAACCCAGTTCCACTCGATTCACAGAATCCAACCTGAAACGTTTTCACCAAGAATCTGGAACCGTACCAAACAGGGTATAAATCTGATAACTGGTACTGGGAACTATTCCTAGCTTGGTGGAGCCATGGAAGGATCGGATCACACAAACCGTGGTTGCGTTTGGTTGCCTGGATGGGGTTGGATGGGATATGGCCTTCTGATCTGGATGGAATGGAGCCAACAAGGTGACTGTTTGGTTGGGTGGATAGGGATGAGCCAATTTTTTGTTTTGTTGGGTCGATGAGGATGGATGAGATGAGATAATTTTTTATTTGGTTAGATGGATGAGGATGGATGGGCTAGTTGTAATCAAGGTTTCGAATTTTCGTTTAAAAATTTTGGACAAAATTTAACCAAGTTTGAATTTTTTTGGTCAAAATTTGACCGTAATTTATTTTTTTGGATAAAATTTGAACTTTAGGACAATTTTTGATTTTTTTTTTTTGGGGCCAAATTTTGATTGAAGTTTGAATTTTTGACCAAAATTTGAATTTGATCGAGTATGCTTTGGCGAAATTTGAATTTAAACGAGTTCACATCTTTATGCAGCAAACTGGATTAACTCGTCCGGCCTTTTTTTTTTAATAACTCTATCCAGCATCTTAAGAGAATATTCTAAAAAATTGTATAACCATATCTCATTCATCCAATCATCTAAACAATTAAATAACTTCAAATCCGAGATGATCCTCGTCCACCAAACCAAACGCCACTAAGTAGCTAGCAAGATGAGGATTTATGTTGTCGATGATGCTGCGCATGGCCGGAGAAGTGTACGTGACGACGCATTGGATCCATATCTGTCGGTCTTGCGTGACCGAAAAGCAAACGAGAGTGGCGGGCAGGCACTGAGTGACCCAATATGGTTATCCCCTGAATGGCTGAATCGACAAACAAGCTGCCAGTGACACAAGATGTTTTTACACATCACTCTCATGCTGCTTGAGTACTAGATCTACCATAGCGAAGATGTTATGCACGCACTTATACTGGCTGGTTTTGTTTTTGCATCCATTCGGACAGGTGATTCATCTCTACATTGTTGAATACAGTTAGGGTGTGTCTTCTGAGGTACAAAGACGGGAAGACATTGGCCATGGAACTTTAGAGTTGGACATGTTGCCGATCTTTAGAGTTGGACAGATCGACCTGACCTGAGTCCTGAGCCACTCGACAAGGAGTTGGACATACTGGTAATAGATTGGTTCCAAAGACATGATGTGGATAGGACGGCAAGAAAGAACAAGGTTGGATGAGCCGGTCTTTAATTTGGTTAAGAGCCCAAAGAGAAGGGATGAAGCTTCTTTTCTCAACAGTGCCAACCTGCAGCTGTCTTCTTTCAGTCTGCAGAATCCTAGTATACTGTCGTCAGAAACCAAATCACCGCACGTACAAAGATTGCCTGATTGGACGGTGGCAAAAGCTAAGAGATTACCACCCGGATTAATGGACAAATCAAGATGAACCGGCAGAAGCAGCTAAGGTTCCAGGGATCGATCGTTTGCCGTAATATTTCAGTCACCTCCTGTCTGCACAATACAGTGCCCTATTCGTTTCAGTTTCAACGTAGCTGCTACTTTTTTTTAAAAAAAATAGATTATTTACTAAACAGGAGGATTCTGGACAACTTCTTTGAGAATCAGAAGCTGCCTTCTACGTATAATCAGAATCCGGCTGAAACCTGATTCTTGCTGATTCTCGCCGGCTCAATTTAAAACTTAGAAATCGCAGCCAATTCTCTCTTAATTAAAAACAATTTTACGGCGTGAGACGCGATCTGCAGAGAAGCCGGTGGGCAGCGGCCCGTCGTATCAGATGGGCTGCAGCTGGACGGGCCTCTAGGCCCATCTGATGTTGAGTAAAGAGGCTACGGCCTATGGCGCTTCCTGCATTGGTGCTGGGAGTTTGGTGAGATGAGGCGAGATGGCTTGGCACTATGGCTCAAAGAAAAGCTCCAATCGGGTCAGCAGCTTGAATTTGGCTTGTTATAAGTTTGGTTCGTAAAACAAATAAGTTAAGTCTGAGCTTATTCGCAAGTCGCTCTTAGTTCGTTAAGACTCGATAATTGAATATTTACGTTATGATTTTTGATGTAAAAGATTTTTATTTAGATGAATATTTAAATTATGTATATCCATGTAATCATGTTAGGTTGGAATATAGTTGTTATGATTATTAATCGGCTCCTCACTAATTATCTATATATTACTTGTATGGTGGATAATTAGTTACGATTTTCATTTATGTAGTCCTCGTGTTGCATGTATGCGTTAATGTATGCCATGTGCTCACAACGTGGCTTGCCTTGGTTTTTGACTAATTACCTTAGCTCACGTAGCTTAGCTTAACTCAGTTCATCTTAACTTACGTGGCTTGTGAGCTGCTCGAGCTTTTTGTCGAGCTAACCCCGAGCCAAGTTTTTAGCTTGTTAGCTTAACGAGCCTAGCCACTTTTGTTAACGAGCTTAAAAGAGCCGAGCCGAGCTGGCTCGATAGCTAGCCCTACTCGACACGGCACGGCCATAGCGGATAATAAGACCGTACCGATGATACGATTTTCACATTAAAATAATATCACTAGATTTATAAAAATTAGTGATTAAATGTGTATAATAGTTTTATTAACGTATAATTAGATAGAGTAATAGTCAAAGGTGTGTATTAGACACCATATCAATATCCAAAACGAAAAGTAAAAAAATAATTCATGTTAGTTTGGTAGATAGTATTTACCACCAAAATTTTATTTGGTATATTTGGTATCATAATTTAATAACAATATTTCAAAAAAAACTATATTTATCAAATATACCATATGCACAACCCTACCCGATCACATGTTGTATCCGAAAAAAATTCGCATGAAATATTATTTTTTAGTCTCAATCTATATATGATATTATATGTATCCATATTCAAAAAAAAATATGTGTTAGGATATGAAAAGATCAATATCCACTCAGTATCCGTATTTGGTAGGGTATCCAGAAGATATATGACAAATCAACAAAACGGGCAAACGGCTATCCAATAGAAAATCAATATCATTTAACACCCTCTATGGTTTTGTAGTCATTATCATTTAATATCCTCTATGGTTTTCTAGTCCTTAACTAATTATAATATGAATTTATATTTAATTATATTTATGTTGTTAAGTAGGATAAATAATTCTCTAATATGTACTACAATTTGATAGTTTTGTTGCTAAAGTTACATCTTTTCTTTATGTGCGTAGTATCCATCAAATTTTCCATGATCAGTTAAAATTCGATATGCAACCGTCCGTGTCCGTACCTAAAAATCTATATACGTATCTTGGATAGCTGTATCCGAGGTAAAAATATACTCCAGTTGAGATAAAAAAGAGTGATATCGTACCCAAGAATAAACTCTCGGTGAAATTTCACTCATCTCGACCCAGATACCAAGGTCCTGTTTGGTACGGTTCCAGATTCTAGTAGAAACGGAAACTGTTCCAGATTCTTGGTAGAAACGTTTCAGGTAGAATCAGAATCACTTTCTGCAAACCGTTTGGTACGGTTCCAGATTCTAGTAGAAACTAGTAGAAACGGGGTTGAAGGCGATTCAACCCCGGTGTGGAAAAAGAAGAAACGTTCCAAGGAGAAACGTTCCGAGTTTTAGCCCGTTTGGTTGAGTTTCTCCCAGATTCTAATAGAAACACCTCGGTGCCAAGTTACCAAACGGGGCCAAATCTCCGTCGGAAACCCGCGCGAATCAACGTCGAATCACTTCTCACCAACCGTGCGTGCCTCGTCTTCCAACGCGGACCAGGCTGGGAAGCCGACGCGGGGGCTCCGGCTGTCACCGACACGCCAAGAATGAACGAATGCCCGCGGCGACTTCCTTGTCTTCCTCCAAAAGCCAAGCGATGTTCGTACGTAGTAGATTCCTTTTCTCGTCCCAAAGCAACAGCAACAGCAACATCAACAGCAATCGTCCATCGTTCAAAAGTTGACTCTTTGGTGTTTTCCTTGGTTACAATGTTCGCAAGCTATACATTGTCCAAAATTACAATGTTCTGTCCCAGCGATTTTTCTTGATTGCTGCGAATTCCGACCCTTTTTTTTTCTGTCATGTTTTGTAAACCTTAGTATATCTGTCCTGTACTAATGAACATAGCTGCATCTTGGTCAAATTTTGCGATTAGCAAAAAAAAAGGTGTATGATCCACAGTATATCTCGCTCGGACCTTAAAAAATGGAAAAAAGAAAAAGAAACAGATGTACTACATCTCACGAAAATATGTCCCAAGTATCATCTGAAAAAATGGACGGCCATTTCAGAAATAAAAAAAAAATAAAAAAAAAGAGAGAGGGAGAAAGAAACAAAAGAGCAGCACAAAATAATTTCCTTTTCCTTGGAAAAACTCGGCCTGGCCTCCTCTTTTCAATTCCACTTGGCTTCTTCTTCCTCCGCAAGCCTTAATAATAATAGCCGCCTCCGCCTCCTCCTCCTCCTCTTCTCCGTCTCCCTCACCTTTCCCAAATTAGCACCACCGCCTCGTCCAATCCCACCGCCGCGACGCCCTGAAACGAAGCCAAACCGCCCAAATCAGCGACCGCCCCACCGCTTATAGTCCAACCCCAACCGCCACACCGGCCCCGCCCCGCTCCCCCGGCCTCACTCCTCCCTCGCGTCCCCGTCGCCTCCGGTCGAGGCATCCCACCGCCTCGTGTGGGGGGAGGAGATGGCCGCAGCGGCCGCCGCGTGCAGGCGCGGCCTGTTTCTGCACCAGCACCAGCAGTGGCCGCCGCGGTGGGCCGGCCACGCCCGCGGCATCTCGCAGCTCGTCAAGACCAACGGCCGCCGCGCCTTCCTCGTCGACACCCTCGCCCTGGTACCCGACTACTGCTAATGCTACTCGTATTTGCCTACCGGATGCTCGCTCCCCCTGGGAGTTTGCGCCCGAGAGGTGTTCGACGAAATGCGTGTGCGGAATGCTGAGATGCCTGCTCGTTGGCGATCGCAGGTGAGGAAGCTGGAGTCGCAGGGCGTCCCGACGAAGCAGGCGGAGGCGATCACCTCCGCGATCACGGAGGTCCTCAACGACAGCCTTGAGAGCATCTCCGAGTCCTTCGTGCTCAAGGCCGAGATGCAGAAGGTAACGCCCGCCATTGCGTGCGATCTTCTGCCTCAGAGTTTCGTTGGGGTCGGCGACGGCTTGGTTAATTGTTGATTTGGCGGTTTTGCTTTGCCGTCTGCAGGGTGAGATGCTGCAGGAGTCCAATATCTCCAAGTTCAAGTCGCAAGTGCAGAGCTCGCAGGTATTGTTTCTTGGAATCAAACTATTGTTTTTGGTCAATGTGAATTGGACGGTCATTGACGTTTCTAGCAGCTACTGTTCTTAGGGAGTTCAACTGTTTTGGTGCCTTTTTGTTGAACTTTATCAGATAGCTAATAGCTTGTACAAGTTCTCCTTACCATTGTTTTCTCCCTGGGTTATTCTATATTGCTCCATTTGGATATTGCAGATACCAGGTTGGGATGATCCCCATTTGGGCCCTCATAAGCTATTTCCCATTTCTGTTATGGGGCTATTGGTTTGTGGAAATAGGTGGTTGGGAATGGGATCAGGGGTTCGGTAACTATTGTGCAACCATTCTTTGCTATTTGATTTTAGTGGCAGTGAGTCTATCGTGGAAATCTCTTTAGGTCACTGCTATTGACAACGGTTGAATTCCTATTGCTATAGAAGTCGCTAATCTAACAATGCTGGCTAGTTTGCTGCCCTCTGTGGATGCCCTGCTTATGTCTTGACAATTTTGTTTGAATTAGTTTCATATGGAGACTGCTATAATATGTACTTTCTCTAAAATTTGACCTTGTATTTTGATGCGAGATTGTTGGTTTTTTCTAGTGCTTAGCTTGGAGCATTATGTTCACCTTACCATGTCTCCTAGTCTTTGACGTATTGGATTCATTAAATTCTCTTGCATCAATTACTGCGTCCTTTCTTAAATTCGCTTTCATCCATGAAATGTTCGCTTGCAACCCACAATGAGAGCTGCCAGTTCTTTGAGGCTTTTTAGCAGTGTCTGATCTGGACATGCTCACCAGCAAAGGTTGGGAAGGAACCAACTAATCTGCATGTCAAAACACTAAGTAAATGGGGTATTAGTAACACTGCAGCTTGCGCATGCCCACTTGAAACAAGTTGTGGTCAGTTTTAAGTATAGAGTATAGTATCCCACTTTTATTTTTTTTCATACTTTCAAATGTTTGTTCAAAAATTGTATGATTGTTGGTTTCACAGATGCTGCATGTATGTAGTGCCAACATTTCAGAGTTTTGTATCAAGCCATACTCAGACCCTGTTTACCTATTGTTGTCACCCAGAAGAGGAAGTTTGGTTCTTAACCCATGATATTGTTTTCTAATAAAGATTTTATTGGGACTTTCAAATAGCACTAATGCACTATGTTAGCATATCTTGGAAACCTCGTTAGGTCGCTGCTATTGACAATGGTTGGATTCCTATTGCTATAGAAGTCGTCGTGGTTATTAAGTCGTAAAGTTGGGTCGCCACAGGACCGATTTGTTGACTTAGGCGATTAGTCATTCAACTAGGCGCGACTAGTCGTGACCAGGTAAAAGGCATGGCTTGGTGCTAGTCCTGCTGCTACTGCTACTACACCACGACTGTAGCTGCCACTAGATTTCAAGGGAGACAACAAAGCAGAGCAGAAAAACCAAGAGAAGGGAAGAGATGACGAGAAAAATGATCTCAAGGGAGAGGGGGGAGGGGAGAGGAACCTGGAGGAGCAGGTGACGCTGCCAATGGCAACTGGAACCGAGGACAAAGGAATCGTCGCCATCGGCAGCCATCCCCAGCACCCTCTCAAATTCCTTCTCCTCCTGGTGGTGGTGGAGCAAGGGAGAGGGGGGGGGGGGCAGCACCATAGCAGCGTCGTGGGACAAGGGGACTGCAGCTGCGAGAGGGAGTGCTGCAGCTAGGGTATTCCTTTTAGTAAACCTTGCTTGCTTACAGTACTCGGCCAGTCGGTCCATTCAGCCCAAGAAGCATCCAACAAAGTGGAAACCCTAAGCTACCGATCCTCAATCTCCCATCATCTCCCTTACACTGTCACCCCCATCACCTAGCGTCGCGGGACAAGGGGACTGCGGCTTCGTGAGGGAGTGCTGCAGCTAGGGTATTCCTTTTAGTAAACCTTGCTTGCTTACAGTACTTGGCCAATCGGCTTGCTTGCTTACAGTACTTGGCCAATCGGTCCATTCAGCCCAAGTAGCATCCAGCAAAGTGAAAATAAACTAGAACATGATGTGTAGATGATGCTGCGGTGTGGCTCATTGAGACTTTTTTTTTTCTGATACAATGTTTGCAAAGGAAATGCTCAATATTGTAGAAACATGTTTACATGTCAAGAAGGCTTGACCAAAAGGCAGTAACTACTAGCTAGAATTGTAGTACTCTGGTTTACATGCATGATGCTGTGCGGTTGTCTAGCTTGTACCCTAAAGTTAGGTACATGGCTGTTCACTACAACAGGAATAGAGCATAACATTTAGCTGAACTGAACAGTACATATTTGACGATATGATCATTGACTAATAGTTCTATCTTCTGATGTCAATGCAAGACATTTTATGTGCACTACTGCACTGTATTATCATGGATTGCAGTTCTTGCATCCTCATCTTATAGCTCCTTTTTTTTTCAGTTGTTGGTATTTACAACTTCTGTTTTCTTGAAACCTTTGTCCTGTACTTATTTCTCCAGAGAGATGTGTTGGAAAAAAAAAATGCATTTTTGTAATACTAGTTGAAATGCCCAATTCTGTCACAACTCACAACTGATGTTTGTTTTAAAGTAGCTCCTGAATGGACCTTTTCTGTCTGCAGGAAAACCATTTCTCTTTGTTGCAGCGGGAGACTGAGAAACTCCGTGGAGATATTGACAAGATGAGGAGTGAACTGAAGTCAGTATTAAGTTTATGACCTTTTTTTATAACAGGAATGTGAACTAGCACACTTGGTCTAATGCTTCATTTTGTGTGAAACAGGTATGAAATTGACAAGGTCACTGCAGGGCAACGGCTGGATCTAAACCTTGAAAGAGGGTAAGATCGCATGTTTCTATTTATATATGCTGTCTGATAATCGACTAACGGCTGTGGTGACAATTGAAACTTCAGAAAGTACACTTAATTTGAACTTGTTAAGAAAGAACAAGAAATAGAGAATGCTTAACTTTCTCACTTTGAAAACAAGTGTGGTCACTGTTTGGCCATGGTCCTTGTTCATGGGCCTTTAATTTGAATGGCTCGTCTGCTCTAGGCAATCATTGCTCAATTCTGTGTGTGACAAAACTTTGTTGTTCAGTATTTAAGCTTTGCAGACCAATCTACCGTTCTGCTAGGATCAAATGCAATTTGCTGGTTCAAACTTACACCTTTTAATTTTTTGGTCCAGATGCCCATTATTTTCTCTTAACAAAATACTCCAGTAGTAAGAATGTAAGTAGTGCTCAAGAGCATAAAGGATTATTACCTCTTGCACATCTTACTGCACCTGTTGACTATGTGAGATAGATTGACAGACCATCTACTTCCGCATTTGTTCACTCATCTAACCTCTTCCTTTACTTTTTTTTTTCAAAAATAGCTCCCTTCTGAATTGTTTTGCAAAACTGGCCCCCCTCCGAGGTACAGTACCGTGGAAGTACCTTCCGTGCTACAGTATCGCATAAGGCACTTCTGTGGTACTGTAGCGCAGAAAGCAACCTATTGTGGTCCCAGTTCGCAGCAACTGCCTGCCCCACGCACAACGCCCCGCCTCCCATGCACATCCCGCTTCGTGCCACGCTCCCGCTTCGCGGCAAGTTCGCTGCTGCGCCTCCAGACCGCGGCAACTCGCCGGCCTCTGCACTTGGTGCACACCCGCCTCCCACGCCACGCATGCGCGCCTTCCGCGGTTTCCTGGTGCGGAAGGTGTCAGGTGTCACGCCCTAGTCCTTCTACGCTCGGGAAGGGGGTTATTTTTGCAAAAATTTCGAGAGGGTGCTATTTTTGCAAAATAAAAAAGAGTGAAGGGGGCTAAAACAGTGAAAAATTTAGAATTCTGTGCCCAACCTTAGTCCCCGTGCATTGGTATAATAAGATATGAATTACACGTGATTTATTTTGTGAAGCATTGATGAGTTATGGGAAAAACTAACTTTCATAGAACATTTCCAAATAATTGATACTAGTAGCCCTTGCCCCTTTTCAACCTATCGAAAATGGAACCTCCAGTGAGTTACACTGGGCATTAATGCCATCGTAATGCCAGGTGCCAATCTTTTTTTCTGTCAATTTTCTGCCATGATGGCTAAAAGCTGCCGCTTGTTTATCTTATCTGATAAAAACACAATCACTTCAGGCGCATACGTGATGAACTCGCCAAGCAGAATGAAGAAACTACAGAACTCACCACAAAACTTGACAAGGTGGGCAAAACGGCCTGCATGTGTGGGCTTGTAGCATTAACTCTTTCAGAGGCATCTGAATTTGTCTGTTTGCCACTATTTGCAGGAAATTCATTCACTGAAAGCACAGCTGGAGGGAGCAAAGTATGATGTCATCAAATACTGCATAGGTACCATTGTTTCGATATCAGCGGTTGGACTTGCCGTCCTCCGCATCGTGATGTGATCATGTGAAGTGACTACTTTCTTTTCTTCACCCATTCATCCGTGGAAACGGTGAGAAGAGTTTAGGTTCTGATTCTGTTCCTAGTTTTTTGGAAGGGGCAAAACTTATTCAGGCGAGATGTTGTAACATCTGTTAGAGAGAGAGAGAGAGTTCGGCAAACTTGTAAAATAGATCGACTCGCAGAAGAAATACACCCGAAATGATTCTTTGCCTGTGCTTGAGCATTTTCGTAATGTGGATTAACCTGCTTCCTTTGTCTCTGCGGAGGCGGATGCCACTGTTGCATTAACACGCTATGGTCTGCCAACTTCAAATCCAACCAACGAGGGAAGGAGTACTGATTATTCCTCCCATATTCTGCTTAGTTTTTTTTCTCCTGTGTTGTTGCAGCAGTCACTCCTTTTCCTTATGTTATGTGCATGGCACGTCGGAGAAGCATTTTGGCTTCACCATGCACCAGGAAGAAGCCATTGAGTTTGATTGGCGGCATCGAGAGCCGTATAGGTTGCAAAGCTGCTGAAAAGGCTGGACAAAAGCTAAAACTGGTTTGGAAGCTTCTTTGCCACTAATTATTGTTTGATGGCATATTGTCTTTTGCATCAATAGGATAATATTCAAAATGATTATGTTTTAGTGGACTTGATTATCTATACTTCTGCCGTTCTTATCTAAATGTTCCAATCCCCCCGCCCCCCCCCCCCCTATTTTTTTCAGAAGCACATTTTTTGCAGCCCGTAATCTTTCCTCCGTGTTCAGCATTGCGAAGTGTTCTGATGTTTACTTGTACTAGTTTGCATACTCTGGGCCCCACTCCTAGTAAAGTATATGATGATACTTTTGGAGCCAAGCTAGAGCTGATAAGGTATGGCCTAGATTAACATATAAGTCTTGTCCTTAGACATGTCCACACTCCACACCTACCTTGAAAAAAAAAGGCAGCCGCACCCGCACCCGCACCCGCACTGTGGTGGTTTGGGGGCGCGGTGAGCGTGGAAACACACAACTAAAGTTGTGGGTGAAAGGCGCATGGATGGAACCATCGATTCGCAGGCTCGCAGCTGGCCTAGTTGCTCAGTCAGTCAGTCTTAAGCATTCAGAGGCACTTGGAACACTGTAGCTGCGGTTGAAAGCCACCTGAAACTGACATTTCCTTGGCTCTCTGCTACCTTGTTCGGTAGATAAAATCATAAAACATTCAGGATTTTTCGGTCGTGCCAACTTCCATTCATTTGCATCTCCACGCTACTTGCTGAGCCCAACATGACAGCTGATTTATGCATTTTTGTGTGTGAAGGGTGGTTAACTTTCGCTAAGCATAGACGCCTGTACAAATGTTTTACACAGTAGACACAATATTTGTCCGATACACATGTCAACAAGACATAAAACTTAAGTAATAATAACTTATCTATTAAAGCTAAAGAAATTGGAGGCTCCTTAGCTGCGTCATGTCACTATCTTCGTGAGGAGGCCCTCCAGAAAAATTGAAATTATATATAGGTCCTTTCATCGGTAATTTTGCAAAAAGGATCCCGTAATCCGTATATTTACGAACGAATCCTCCACCGGTTGTTTTTGTAAAATCAAAATTTGTCTAGGCCCTTCCACCCTAATTTTGCAAAAGGCCACATAGTTCCGCATATGGGGTCCTGTACTTATTTCGCGAACGGACTCTCCACCTGTTGATTTTGCAAAAAAAAAAAAGGATCGTAGTCATGGTCGTTTTTGTAAAATCCAAAATTACATACAGGTTCCTCCATCGGTAATTCTGCAAAAAGGACAATGTAGTTTTGTATATTCGCCATCGGTTGTTTTTGCACAAAGGACTCCGTGATAACACAAATTCACCGTCGTCTCCTAGCCAGCCCTTTTTTTTTAAAACAAAAACTCTTTTGAAAAACGAAAATTACGATAAGATTCTCCTACCATTTTTTCTAAAAAAAGAATCACCGAACCAAATTTTGCACCAAACGGTATAGTGCGAGATCCTATCTAGTGTATAATGAAATTGGATCATGTTTGGTTCTATCAGATAGCGTTGTATTACGTCTATCTAACAGGGCAGATATTATCATATTTATTAAATATTACTTTTATACTTCTTCATTCTGAAGCCATCTCAAGCTCAACTGGACTAGTCTAGAAACACATGGTATGGTATGGTTGCCTAGACTCGCATAGATAAATATCGTTGGTACATGCCAAAGAGCCCATGCTGTAATGTCCCTTGTCTATGTACACTGGACTGGCATCTCTATCCAATGCCATGTACACTGTATACTTAATACTTATTTATTGAGTTATTAATATAAATAAGTAAAAACTTCTAAAAAATGTACACTATTACAGATGCGTGTCTTACGCTGAAAGCGACGGGAGGTCCAGCACTCAAACTCACTCACCAATCCATGGATGGACGGGCGGATTGGATGGTGCGTGGCACGGATGGTCGCAAGCGCGACGCCATAAATAATCCGACGCCAACCTTTCCCGGCCCATACCGCGGCTGGTCCCTGCAACTGGCGAGTCCAACCTTAAGTCCTCAAGACCTCAACCCCGTAGTTTGGGATTCTCTGTGCTTCTACGCTTTATTTTTTTATCCGACAAACTTTTTTTTTTAAAATCTGGTTGAACAATATCCTTGTCCCTGACAATGATAACAAAAGCAGCAGCAGACGATAAGTATCACCTACTACACTTTTATACTATAACACCTTGCCAATATAGTAGCACATGGGCTCTCGCATACCCTGAGCTCAGCAACAAGTGTTGTGGACTGTAGCTCGGCAATTTCTTATCAAGCACCCATTCGTCGGTGTCGGTGTTTCGTGTACCGGCAATACGAAATTTTGGTTAGTGAGGGTCGCGCGCTCCCTCTCCCCGAATGGTCGACTCAAGGAGCCAAGGGTATATACTGGTTCGGACTGAATGTCACTACTCCAGTTCGTGTAGTGGATATGTATTGCTTCTGGGAGCAAGTAGATGTGGGGTGTTACAAGCGAGGAAATGTTTCCCGAGTTCGTCCGACCGACCTTTTGCTTGATCCATCGGGCGCCCCCCTCTTTCTGTTTGTTGTGGCTATCTTTTTCTCATCCGTTTGGGGTCCTGCCTTTCCTTATATAGGTGGAAACGGCAGGTTACATGGGAGTTTGGAAAGAAAAAAGAAGGGGTACTATACGCCTTGGAGTCTGTCCTCCTGCCTTGTCGTCTTGGAGTCTGGCCTTCCGTCTTGTCGCTTGCCAGGCCTTCGTTCCCTCACAAGCTGGGTCGGTAGTCTCGCCTGTGGGGGTTGGTAGCTGCCTCAGTCGGACATGTGACGCAGTGCTTGGTTCATCTGTCTGGCGCCTGCGTCATTACGTTTGACTCTTGGTGTTGCCTCGGGAGGGTGTGTCCCACTCCGCTATATGTCAGGATGATGGGACCGGTGCTTGACTTTATGGTGGGCCTTCTAACATTCTCGGGAAGGGATCGCCTGCCCTGGTACGGATGTCAAGGGGCGACACGCCCGTTGGGCAGTCGGCCAAAATCCAGCGAGGGACTCGGTGTCTCGACTGCTGGAGAAGGTGACCTCGGTTGGGTCGGAGCCACTGGCCGGACCGGGTCTGAGCGCCCAGTCCTGGCCCAAGTCAGTGTCTTCGAGCCCATGGGCCCTTAAATCGAGCTGGAGTTTTAGGAAGCGACACGCTTGTTGTCTTGGTCTTGAGGATACCCATGGTACATATACTCGTCAGTCGGTGGGACACAAGTGATATTAATTAGGTAAATGATTTAAATTAAATAGATGATTAATTAAGTATGCGATTAAATTAAGTAAGTGTTGATGGACGTCATGCCGAGCAATGGCAGCTCGGCAAGTCATTGGATATGCTTCCGAGAAACGGGAGCTTAGCAGCTAGTGGGTCCGCAGATGCCGTGCTACTGGCGTCTTGCCGTGGTACAGAAGCACGATAGGTGGTATTGTTGGGGAACGGGTAGGCTACTCTATCGTAAATTCAAAATTTTCTACTGTGTAACCAATAAACTACTGCAAGTTATAGATCAAAGAATTACTACTAGATGCGTATACCCGTAGCGGAGTAGAGTCGATGTAATGTGGTGGTGCAAATGTAGTCGTACTAGCCTCATGCCTCCTCCAATAGCTCTTCGTGACCGTCACAGGTTACGGATTGTTCTAGCGTTGAAGCCTTGCAGTAAGGCCTCCAAGGTATCCAGAAGTACGGGGTGGGAACACCATACGCCGTAGTGCTAGCATCGGCCGCTCGGTTCTGGGCAGAGAAGGGTTAGCGACTAGGGTTTCAGAAATTTTGAATTCCTATTGTGTCTCTTAACCCTAAAGCCAGTACATCATCCCTTTAAATGGATGCACCATAATGGACTCTACATTATAGGACTATTAGGAACTTAAAACCCATCAGAATTTGGATCTCCACTCAAATTAAGTACCAACCCTTTAAGCGTGCGACCCTATAGGTTCACATATACCTAATCATGACCGAGTACTCTTACTCGACCATTATCGATAATGGTCCTTAGCAGGACGTGCCGACTCCCGGGTATATGTAAAGATCATATTGGACAAACCTAAACAATACTTAGTTATATGCATTTCACTTTGCCTCATGATATCCGTTAAACTCAAGGGGAGTACATGCCATCCTTGTTTAGTTAGCTTGACCACTCTTTCTTGATCACGTGACTTGAAATTCCCAACTACGGTTAACTCTTTAACCGCGATTAGCATGGTCATGTATTTCCCGAATCCAAACACTCGAGAGGCAAAGTTATATCTCTCCCATTGAAAGGAGGGGGCAAATCCCATCTTGATCGACCATGCTTCGTAGCATGCTTCATAACAAACCCGAAAATCACCTTTATAACTACCGAGTTACGGAGTAGAGTTTGGCAATCCCTAAGCAAGTCATTACACATCTCGAGTACATACACCAACCTTAAGTCTAAGGATATAGCATACATTGTATATAAGACCAACTAATGACAACAAGGTTACAACATTCTCGCATTGTCTTAAGGTGGGTTGATCCAACTCCATGCTCTCTAACATGTGTCCATATTATTGGTTTGATATCTCCATATCTATAACTCGTAAAACATGATCATTAATCAATACATATGCTAGTCTATTTATACGTGTCCTGATATGTTTATCGAATAGGGACCACTTTAGAATAATCATCACAAAGTCATATATAGAGTTTTACAAACAAGTCATATACTTTCTAATAACAGAAAAACTAAGAAACGGTATACCGTTGCAACGGTATACCTCTGAAACTCATGAAACTTACGATTTTTTGCACTGAAACTCATGAAACTTAGTACTAAAAACTGATAAAACATGAAACTGATGAAACTAAACACTGAAACTCATGAAACCAGCACTGAAACTGATAAGTTTCATAAGTTTCACGGCTATACCGTTGCAACGGTATACCGTTGCCTAGTCACTCTCTTCTAATAAATAATGACGATGATATTCGAGGAATAAGACAATTAATTATAGATATAAAAAAATATAATCAACTTACCTGGGGGCATATCTCCAGGAGATACGTACCATCTGGCTCTATTTTTACGGTCGGAGATGGATAGTTTTCCAAATTCACTTACCGGAAAGCTAGATTCGTAAGACCATCTCCAACCATATTCCCTTCATTTCATTCCCTTCCCTGTTCCCTTCCCCATTCTCATTCCCTTTATTTCCACTCATCTCCAACAGATTTCCTTTAAAGGAAATTGTATAGAAAAAGAAGAGAGAATCCTTTCCTGAAGGGAATGGGAGAGAGAACCCCTTAGGCCAGAAGCAAAGACTTCATCGGGAGCGTCCCCCGTAGCTGCGTGCGGCGCGGCGATCCAAGTCGCCGGCTCTCCCTCCTAGGCATTCTTATAAAGCCGCCACCTTCGTACGGTGGCGCCATGTGATTCCTTCCTAGATTTTGAGATGATGATGGGTCTGAGTTGGACTTTGCTCTGGATCTCGTGTGAAAAATGTGGCCTAATCGACGATCTCAACGTCGCCGAGTTAGTGACGTGAGGAGAACTCGTACGCAAGGACGAGGCACCGTCAACAGAAATTAAAGAGTAAGGAAAAGCGGCGCCTGAGGAGAGAGAGAGAGGGGTGACGGTGGCTGGAGATTGGGGGTGGCAATAGAGTTAAATTTTTATTTTTTTGAGTTTTTCTTTAAATTGATATAGTTTGATTTAATATTATTTTATTTATAATTTGGAAGCATTTTTAGAATCGAGCTAACGAGCTGAGTCGAGTCAAAGCAAAAAACAATTTCATTCAAAATTGACTCGTTCAATGTTTAATCAATAAACGAGTGTAACTGAGGCAATTTTGAAACAAACCAACGAGCCTCACAAACAAGTTTTTTTTTCCAGCCCTGGCTGGAGGCTAGAGGGAGAGGTGGCAGCAAACATGAGCACGTGCAGCGTCGTCCTCGACAGAGACCATGGCGTGACGGGACATAAGCTATCGCCGTCGCCACCCATTGTGGTCATCGCAAGACCGTCGTGCCACTGCCCTTTGCAGAGACCATGGTATCGTGGGCCATCGGCCGTCACCGCGGCGCCGCCACGCATCATGGCCATTGCAAGCCCTTTGAGCCGCCGCCCACCTTAGCATCGCCTGGTGTCGCCATGGGCCACCTCGAACCATTGTCCATGACTCAGATCCCATATAATCTAGGACCCGCTAGCTCGGATCCAGCAATAGTCGTAGGGGCGGTGACCGAAGGAGAAGGAGAGAAATGGCGCTGGTGGGATCTCTAGGGGGAGAAGGTGGGAGGAGGGAGGCCGACGCCGATGAGGGTGGATAGGGGTGATGTAGGGGTGAAAACGGATTAGATACGGGCGGATATTGCTTTTTTCGTATCTTAATCCATATTTTTTCTCAGATTCATAACCGGATACAGGCTAGCCGGATACGGATCTGGGTTATTCGGGATACGGATACAGGATGAATATGTGATGGATTCGGATAAAAAACGGATAAAGATATACGGATAATACACACATATATAGAATAATATATGTTGGATTAAAACTATAAGAATACAAAACTATAGTAACAAATTATATATCAATCAAACTCAATAGACGTCTAGAAAGCATATGCTACTTGAGGATCAATATAACCAACTAATTGTTAATATAAATGGGCTACCATGGAAAAAATATAATGAAAATGGGATGTGCCTTGCCGATATCCGAATAGGAAAAATTCGAATATCTGAATAGAAAAAAAACCCAAACATTTAGATCCCGTTCCGTATTTACCGGATATTAGATGCTCCAGATCCAATCCCGAATCCGGATTCAAGTATCCAGATATGACCAATAGTCAAACCCGGTCCCGAATCCGGTCTGTAGGATTAAGGATAACTGACTAGAACAGGGTAAATAGGAGGTTTATAAAATTATCGGCTCTAATTGCAATAATTTAAACAAGTAAAATTAGAATTGAGAATTTTAACAAATAAGACGTAAAAACTCTAGGTTTGGCTAAGTGCACCAACACCCTAAGTCTAAGCAAATTATACAATCCTAGCTAGAACAAGGATCAATCATAAGGTATATTAGGAAAGTAAATTGCTTAAATAAATAAGAGAAAGCAAACCACATGAGAGGTTGACACTAAGAATTTTTCCCGTGGTATCGGAGATTTATCGGTCTCCCCTAATCCACGTTAAGGTAAGCTTGATCAACTAAACCGTCTCCTTGCGCAAATTGAGCCTTTTTCGATCACTCGTGGTAGCTCTTCCTCGCTCCGGGTAGGCGAGCTCTTTGCCTTCACAATCAATCGGGTCTTCTCACAATCTCTTTTAAAAAGATCACCGGTTTATAACTCGTTACCTGATTACCACATCAGCTAACAACTTCTGCGGGGAGATTTCAGTTAGCCGTAGGAAGGAACTAGTAAGTACCAGGGGCGGAAGTGTGTATAGTTGCCCGGTGTCACATGACACCGGGTAAAAAAAAATTAATGTCTGTTAGTTTATATATAAAAATATTAATGTATGTTTGTCTATATATATAGTATATGTGAACCTCCTTGATTTAAATCTTGTGACATCGGGAGGCAAATAATAAGCAAATTGTAAGAATAATAAGTTATTATCACATATATATGAAGTGGTGAACCCCGATGATTTTTTATCTAGTTTCACCTCTGGTAAGTACAATTATGTATTACTAATAATTAGTTAAGTCCTCTCCTTGAATCCAAAAGTTTCGCTTGATTTGATGGCATCATCCATATTGATCACCAAAAGGGCCCGACTGGCTCCGATCATCTATCTATGCACAAATACGTCCTAAAAAAATTGCACATTGGATTTGGGGTGAGAGACCCATCGCAACAGCTAGAAACTAAGCTGACCCCTCCCTGTTTTGTAGGAGAAGGGGAAGTCGTCGCCGTGGCAACTAAACTGCTGTGCTTAGTTGTGTACCCTTGGTTGACCAGCAATTGGGGCGAACAGCAGCAAACGTGGACCGGTACTATGATGCAGTAATCAGCAGCAGTTCACTTGGAGCCAGGGTTCACCTTATCGTTTTTGCTCAGAAAATTAAGTGTAGCCTGGTACCGATTTTCAGAGAAAATCGTCAGAAAACCGCCAAAAATCGCATGGGTTTGATATCCTAATTTTTGAAAAAATAAATAAAAAATGTACCGATTATCTCTCGATTTTCACTGATTTTCTCTCGATTTTCACCGATTATCGCGCTATTTGGACCGGCCAATTGAATGTTTTTTAGAGCCGATTTTTGACTGATTTTCTTTTGATTTTCACTCAATTTTCATCGATTACCGCGATACTTACATTGCATAATTTTTTTGAAATTTTGAATTTAACCAGTTTTCCAAGCTATTTTAAATATCTTACCCCATCGATATATCCCATAATCACGATTTTCTTCTGATTTTCTGCGATATTTGAATCCCTGCTTGGAGCACGCTAGTAATAAATGATTAATGAATGAATGACTTGAGCTACTCCCTCCGGTCTGGTAATATCTGTCGTTTTAGACATCGACACGGTCTTCAAAACACAACTTTGATCTCTAATTTTTATTATAATATATTTATAAAACCCAATAAAATTATAATATTGTGAAAGTACTTCTCGAGACAAGTCTACACATATAATTTTTATGTATCTAATTTAAATATTTAAACATATATTGTTAGTCAAAATTTCGGAAGTTTGATCATCACTATGTCCAAAACGACAGGTATTACCAAACCGGAGGGAGTAATTAGCTAGGGGATGCAACGCACTATTCTTTTCTCTCACATGGATCGTACATAACTACTGCTACTGCTACCTGTAGCACGTGTCCGGAATCGTGATCTGAGGCGTGCGCGTTTTGAACCTTTCAGCCTACTAATTCACACCGCGTAGAAACTTGCACCGCAAACAAGCGAATCCGTTTAGCAGGACGTTTTATGAGATGGTACTTAGGGGGTGTTTGGCAGAGCTCCAGCTCCACCAAATTCTTGGAGTTGGTGGAGCTAGGTATTCCTAGCTCCACCAAATTCGTGGAGCTGGAGCTGTGGGTATATTAAAAGTGTTTAAGTGGGTCATCTTGTTTACATTTTAGAATAAAATTATAAAGTTAAGTCACTTTATTTCAGTCTACAAGTTTCAGCTCTGAGGCGGAGTTGGGATCTAGAGCTCTGCCAAACAGGGCCTTACTTGGGACCCTCCAGGTCCAACCACCCAAGACAAGCTTCCATTGTCGGACTACACCCTCGGTTCAGTTTAATAAATCCTATTCTGATTTTGCACAGGTATTAAAATTACATTAAAATTAAGAAATATACGAGAGAATAACCCATATGCCCTCACTTCATTGTTTTGGAAGATGAAAAATATACTTTGTGCGGATGATAATGGATAAATGCATATGGTTAAAAGAGAATAAATAGAGGTATAAAAGAAAAGACCTCAATAAATCTATATACAAGTCTTATATTTGTGAACAAGATCGTTCAAAAAAGGAACAATTGATTATTTGCCACAAATTTGATGTGCATCTGATGACTTGTCACATCATATCTCACAAACATTTGGACCCAGGGGCCACATGGCAATGAGGCATAGCGTGGCAAATCATAAACTTTGTGGCAAATAATCAAATCTCCTTTCAAAAAATAAGTCTTATAAAAATGAACGGATGGAATATTTTCTTTAATTTTTTTAGGAGCACATCAACAGTCATACTACCATGATTGAGTTACATACACCAATCAATTAGTATCAGGACAAAGTTTGCTACACAGAATTGGATTACGGCTCTATTAATTAATCCCATCACGTATAAGATTGTTAGTGCACATAAACCAAATAGCTGTCTCCCAGTTAGCACGATGACCTTTGCACCTGAGCATATAGGGTTTGTTTTCTATACTTTTTGTGATCCCTTGTGTTAGTTTTTGTAACGGGTGTAGCGAGTACGGATATTGCTCGCTCATACTTATGCTCGTTAGACAAATTCTCTCCCACGAGTATACCTACGAAGGCTGACGGATAAAGAATCTCGTCCAAAACCATCGCCCGCGGGTATACCGTTTACCCGCCACCATCAATAATTTTTTCAACCAAAGGGCACTAAGAGCTAATGAGCAATGGTACCAATACAATCCTTTTGATGAAATTATAGGAATCAGCTACATCAAGTGAATTGAAGAATAATTATTAATGGTTCAAAGTTTCAAGTGCACATATGGATAAGAATTAAAATAACACATGCAGTCAAATGACGCATGTATGCTCAATTTTAACAATTAAAATAAAAACAATTCATTAGTCATCACATGCTCAAGTTCAATAATTAAAATAAAAACATATCATCAATCATCGCACACATTACAAATCGCCCATCACGGCATCACCAATCACAAAGTACTAATATGAGGTACCACAAATTGGGGATCAAATGACCAACTAGACGTCTATTGTGGCCCACATGTTAGTAGAAGGTGGCGTGTAATTGAGCGGAACGGGTACGGGTGAAGCTCCCCTATACCCATACCTATTTACCCGTCGGGTAAAGTTCGGCCCTATAACATACTCGCGGGCAACAAAAAGGAACATACCCATCTCAATTAGAGTTTTTACCCGTGGGTACACGGATAATCGGATAAGATTGCCATCCTTAGTTGCACCCAATGATACTATAGGTATTATAGTGTTTAAACTTTAAGCCCATGTTTTTACTCTCTCTCTCTCTCTCTCTCTCTCTCTTATATATATATATATATATATACACTAGAAATAAACTGTTTTCTTTGAAATTTCTATATCATTTTTAGAGTATGTACAATAGTATAGACGGTGGATGTCGGTAATATACCTCTGTATCAACTAGAGATAAGGCTAAAGACAACTCATACAATAAACTATCTATATACCTATATGTAATGAACTCTCATACAATTAATATATTGTCTATACAATGGTATACACAGTATAAAATCGTTTATAAGGCTATCTGTTAAATAGTAGACAACATCTTTCTCTCTTCTCTTTATTTCTTCTTCACATCATCCAAAATCCTATATGATATAATCTTAGATACAACTAATATATATTATTGTAAATACCCCTATAATTAAAATTTATACATTCTAAATAGGATCTGATTTTTTAGAAGGGAAAAGCTGTGTGGAAGCAAATTAGCAGCTAACGGCAAGGCGAGCTAAAGGTCCTGTTTGGAATGGCTTCAGCTTTGGCTTATGTTCTCTGTAAGTAAGAAGATGTTCCAAACAGCTAGCTTTTTCGTAGCCAGAAGCTAGCATCCCATTTATACTAAAAGAAGCTAAAAGCCGAAAGCTGGTTTGAGATAACTATCTACAACTTCCGTGGGTTGGGGTTATTATTTTACCACTAGAGTTTAAAGAAAATTACCCCTCTCAACCAAGTATAAAAATCCCAAACCACACTCCACTATTCGCAGCCCGCATCTCTCACACCTAAAAGCTGTACTGAAAAACAGTCTAGCTACTATTTAGCTGTATAATACTTTAAAAATACAGTCTAGCTACTAAACAGAATCAAAGACATCGCTGTTGCCTTTCCCAAACGAGAGATCTCGTCTCTCTGTCATGGTCGATAAAATAATGTCACCACCCTACTTATCGTCCTCTTCCTCTGTTTTGTTAGCTCCCTCCCTTCTTTCCCTCCGCTTCCTCCTCCCTCCCATGTCCTCCCCCTTTCTCTCTCCGCCTTTGACTTAACCGGCGGGTCGCCTCCCTCTCCTCTCCTCTCCTCTCCGAGGAAGCCGCGCGAGGCCGATCGCCATGCGGGTGCAGTGCAACGTCTGCGGCCAACAGCCGGCCGCCGTGCTCTGCTGCGCCGACGAGGCCGCGCTCTGCTCCGCCTGCGACCGCCGCGTCCACCGCGCCAACAGGATCTCCGGTAAGCACCGCCGCCTCCCCCTCGTCCACCCCTCCTCGCCCGCCAACGGCGGCGACACCGCCGCGCCACCGCTCTGCGACGTCTGCAAGGTGCGTGCCCTGTCTGCGTGCCCGATATTTTCTACCAACACCGGACATGTAGCCGAGCTGAGCTGCTGCTGATTGCTCATGGTGTTGTTGGATTAATAGCAGGAGCGGAGGGGGCTCGTGTTCTGCGTCGAGGACCGGGCCATCCTGTGCGCCGACTGCGACGACCCCATCCACAGCGCCAACGAGCTCACAGCCAAGCACAGCCGCTTCCTCCTCGTCGGGACCAGGCTCTCCGCCGCCCTCGTCGATCAGGCTACGCCCACTCCGGACGAAAGCTCCGACGAGCCCGACGACGTCGCCGCCTGTGCCGCCGAGGACTCCTCCATGGACTGCAGCAGCGGGGGAAGAGGAGGAGGCAGCAGCAGCATCTCGGACTACCTCACCAACATCTGCCCCGGCTGGCGCGTCGAGGACCTACTTCTCGATGACGCCGCCTTTGCCGCCGCCGCCGCCGCTGTAAGTCTCTAGCTACTACCTCTTCGACGTGTTCTCTCCACAGCTTCATGGATCATAGGAGTGAACGCTAAAACAATGGAGCCTCTTCGAAGCAGAAGGGACGCGACGAGCGGGTGCCGTTCCTGGACGCGGACCTGTTCGACGTGGTCGCCGGGCGGCCGGAGAAGCCCGGCGCGTGGGCGCCGCACGTGCCGCAGACGCCGGCGCCGGCGTGGCGCCTCGGGGAGGTGCCGGCCGCCATGGCGCCCCCAGCAACGGTGAAGGCCAAGCAGGGGCACGTGCGGGAGAGGTACTGGAGCGAGAGTGATAGCGACGTGTTCGCCGTGCCGGAGATCTCGCCGCCGCCGGCGAAGAGGGCGCGGCCGTCGTCGTTCTGGTGCTTCTGAGCTGCGGCGCAGCAATCCGGCGAGCTAGCTCGATCAATCGCTTGTGTAATATTTACCTGTTGTAGCTTGGCGTCACTGTTTTACGGTTACTTAGCTACTACTAGTACTAAATTAAACCACTGGTTAATTTTAGTGCAACTATGCTATGCTACTATGTATGAGATTAAGATGTTGTTATCGTATTGTAAACATGTAATGTGCCGTCATCTCCTTCATTATCGATCAATAAGGCATAATGGTTTGTTCGATCTTCGTAACTACAGTAAGATGGAAAAAAATCTATATTCGGTTTCTATACTTGGCAGCTGGTTCAATTTAGATTTCAACTTAAAAACGGTTATTTTACTCTATCTACTTTGAAAACCAGATCAAATAGCCTCTTAAAGGCGGTATTAAGAATAGTTTTGCCAAGTGGGCCAGCCATATGCAAATATCACGTATTTGAGTCGGCAAATAAAAGAAAAAAAATATCGGCCTTCATCTCTCTCCAAAATTCATCTTTCTTCCATCGTCTTCTACCTTCCTCTCGTAGTCACATTCCGCCATTGCCTTTGCCTCGCACCTTGGTGTCTCCTTCCTCGGGCTCACCTTCCTTTCCTCTCGCGGCAGCCAGAGCGTCGCGAACGCTCTCATCTTCCTCCTATGCGGCCATGCCACCGCTCGCGGCCCTACATCAACCTTGTCGTTCTGTTCAACCCGTTGAGCTCCTTCCATTTTTGCTTGTGTCTGATTGTGTTCTAGGTTGTCCTCTACAAATTTCCTCAACCAATTTCGGCTTTCACCCACGGGACCAGGCCAATGCGGCCATCCACCCTGAGCTCGGCCGAAATCCACCGCCATGCATCACCTGTTGAGCTCGCTTTCGATTCCTCCCAGCCAGAGCATCTCATGACCATCCTCGATCTTTTCCAACCCCTAATATCGTCCTTCTTTTTTGTAGCGTCGTCGCCACGATGGGCTGCCCGCGCCGTCCTTGGCTCCTCAGCTGGAAGCATCTAGCCACCTAATTTCAGTTAATTTATATGTTTCGATGATTAATAACTTTGATTGTCATGGGAGTTGTTGAGTTGATTTACATGGGAGGAGGATGATCCGAGTGGGTCAAACCATCAGTCGGATCAATTTGATAGAGATAGTGCTCTCGAGATTTTGCACAAGCCAGCAAGATCCGAGTTGGTCGGATAATCTAAGTGGGTCAGATGATCCGACTTAACCTGGACAATCTGACTTTGCATATTGGCTATATTTTTACGCTTCTCAATTTGTTAGAGATAGTGCTCTAGAGATTTTGCACAAGCCAGCATGATCCGAGTGGGTCAAATAATCTGAGTGGGTCAGATGATCAGACTTAACCCGGACAATCTGACTTTGCATATTGGCTATATTTTTTTACCATTAGAAGCATTTAAGCTGGATAATCTAACTGTCGGTGTTTCGTGCACCGGCAATACGAATTTATGGTCGGAGGGGGTCGCGCGCTCCCTCTCCCCGAATGGTTGACTCAAGAGGCCTGGTGTTTATACTGGTTCGGGCTGAACGTCCCTACTCCAGTTCGTGCTGTTGGGGTGTATGGAATTCAAGAGATGATCCGAAGGTTACAGACGAGACAAGGGGATCGTTCGATCTCCCTTGCGCTCGGTGAGTTTTTTACTTTCTTGATCGGTCTCCCCTCCCCCCGGGGCCCTGCCTCTCCTTATATATCCGGAGGCGGCGGGTTACAAGTGGGAGTTGGAGAGAAAAAAGGAAGGGGTATAGTACGCCTAGGAGTCTGGTTTCCTGCCTCGTTGTCCGACCTCTGCCCGCCCCACGCCGGGTTGGTAGCCCCGCGGTGAGCGGTCTTTGGCTGGGCTGTCAGGATGACATACTGCTCTGTACGCCTGTCAGCATCGGTTGTTTTAATGGTGCTTGACTTTGGCTTGGCCTTGGGAGAGGGCGCCTCCCTCTGCGGCGTGTCAGGCGACGGGACAGGGGCTTGACTTCTTCGGTGGTTCTTCTGACATCCTCGGGAAGGAGCCGCCTACCCCGGTATGGATATCAGAGAACGTCTCGTACACTGAGCGGCGGGCCCTTCGCGTGTTAGCGGAATCGGCCGACCACGCGTTTCGCCTTGGAAGGTCGGGGTCGGCCGACCGCCCGGGGCTGGCTCTGAACGGTGGCAGGCCAGAACTCCACAGCCCACGAACCTTTGGCAGAGCTGGGCCTTCGAAGGAAGTCAACCCGCTCGCGGCCTCGGGCTGATGGAGGTACCCATGGTATGGGTACTCGTCACTAACTTAAGGAAATATTTTGAAATATATGTGTCTACCGATTAGTTTATGAGGATTGGAGCTATATATAGACCCTATGTGGTTCATTTAATAAGGTATGCAACTCCATCTCAATATTCATCCTAGTGAGGACCTTGAGGGCACTATGAAGATAGGATTGAAGATCCTTTGAGTGCCTCAGAGAGTAGATAGGTCTATTTTGTTCATCACTCCTAGTTGTTTGACCTCTCATGATTCAAGTGAGCATTTTTTTTTGCTTATTACACTTAGAGGTCGATGACTTCTAGACGTCCTAGAGACATTTAGCTCGGTAGCTTTCCTCAGAAGGTCATGTAGAAGGCACCAGGAGACTTGTAAAGGTTTGGAGTCCACCTATCCAGAGTGGAGAAAGAGCACCACGCGTTGATGGATTTATTCCTTGCATGGGTTCAAGTCAGAGCTAGACTCTTGCAAGAGTGCTCCAACGAGGAGTAGGAGAGATTCCCGAATCTTTGAGACCTTGGTAAAAAAATTGGTTGTGTTTCTTGTCTCTTTAATTTATGTTTCCGTATTTACTTTGTTGTATCTCTATTCTTGGAGTACTAGAATTGTGTAGGGTTGAAATTAGGTTGTAAAACTCAACTAGAAACCCTAGGAACTTAGGTTGAGCTAGTAAAATTCAAATTTTAAATTAAACCTTTGTTGCCAAAAGAATCCCAGTTCACCCCCTTTTGGGCATCCGATCCACTTCAACGGTGCCAGTCTGCCTCATCTCATATATGCCTTCGCCGTCCGTGTTGGTGAGTTCCCTAGTCTTGTGAATGTTCGTGACATACTCTATATTTAGCTTTAATTGCTGTTTAGTTGTCTCCATAGCAGCATGTACGATGCCGCCTGTTGGAAATATGCCCAAGAAGCCAATCATGAAGATGATTATCTTGAATTTATGCTTATATTGTTCTTTTAATAATGTTATATTATCTATTATCAAGTATATGACTTGATCGTGAAACTCTGTAATTTAATTATGATATTATTATAAATTGTCCCTTGTTTATTTATTGGTTAGGACACCAATAATCTTGAAAACAAGGACATGAATTGTTTCGATAATCATGTTTCATGGATTATGGGTATGTGATACAATTCAATCATGTGAATACATGTAAGTGTACATGCTATTGGACTGACCCGCTTATTAAACATCTTTTGAGGATTTGATTAGTGTCATAAGTTTGTTTCATACAATGATAATGATTGATCCTTAAACATGAGATCAACACAGTTTCCTACATGAGGATAGTATGCTTTGATGTTGTCTAACGTTGTCTATAACTGGATAATCATAAGGATAATACTCAGGTATACTTTGAATCATGCAGAGGGAAGTGTATGATTAAGTTGTATTTGTCCTCTTCATATTGAGGATATGAGATCGGCCACTCGATGAAATAGACTAAAGAATGTGTATGGCCATGCCCGAACGATTAAGATGTTAATCGATCGATCTTGTTAGTTTACTTCAGAGAATCGAGAAAATCGGTTTAACAGTACAAGGATGACACATCTCAACCTTGAGTTAAACCATGATATCAAAGTGACAAAGGGATCGATATATATTCATTGAAGGTTTGTCGGATAAATGATATTCGTGTAATTTGGGTAGTTGTTATGTTTTGCTAGGAACCACTTGCGACTTATGAATCAAAAAGAAATTTTCGGTTTATTGCCAACATTGCATGAACCTAAAGGGTCATACACAAGAATAGGCTTAATATAGACTAATGAAATCCTCTCCCGTGACATATGTTCAATGCGATTGAACATGATATCTGGTTATCCCAAAAAGATTGCGAACCTTGCGTACAAAAATACGATCTTTGTATTGAAAATACTGTAGCTTTTGCTGAATTCACGGTACCAGCGCTGAAAACACTATTCACACACTGAAAAAACTGTAGCATGTCGGCAGGCTCTGTAGCAACCGACTAGTGAACAGTGCCACTTTGTCGGTTACTGTAGCAACAGACATTGCTGCAGTGCTAGGTGTCGATTACTGTAGCATGACTTTGCTACAGTATTTTGGCTATAAAATTCGGGGTTCGAGCTCAGAAAAATGCAGAAAAAAATGAGAGAAAAAGAAAGGATGGTGAAAAAATTTCACCTGAACCAGATAAAAGGTCATAAGAGTCGTATTGCGCGGTACTAGCATACCGGCATACGGTGTCGCTCGCCTATTCATGTGGATACCTAAGGGTCGTGGCTGCTACTGCCACGAAGATCCGACATATCCATACAGCTAGGGGTGAAAACGGAACGGAAAGTTCCCGACCGTTCCGAAGAAAAACGGAAACGGAAGCTCTTTTTCGGAAACGGAAACGGAAAATATCGGTACGGAAACAGAAACGGAAATTTTTTGTCGGAAACGGAAACGGGAGAGCCAATTCCGGCGGAAACGGAAACGGAACGGAAATTCCGTATAAGTGAAACCGGAAACTAAAAACGGAAACGGGCCGGAAAGGGAAATGGGCTTGGCCCAAAAATGAGAAGAGAGTTTATATTTGTCGGGGGGTCGGGTAATTTCCATAAATTACCTCGGATGCCACCAACGACCAAGCTCGCTCCCGCCTGAGCCACCAGGAGGTCGTTACCCTGGGTTGTCTAATCAGAACTTGGAAGGCTACGCATTCCGGCCAGTTCCGAGCTCGGGCTCGGGTGGGACCGAGAATGCCACGTATTCCAGTCGATTCCGAGCTCGAGCTCGGGTGAGATGTCCAAGCTCGGTGCCGGCCATCGGCCGACCTTACGCGGTCTCGGGGTCGGTGGGAATAACCACCCGAGCGTGAATCTCCGCTGGGTCTGCTACGTTTCGTGGGAGCGTATGAAAGATAGGATCCACCAGTTGCCACGTTTGGTCGAGGTCCAAAAGTGCGTGTTGTGGGGTCGTGGATTTCGTTCCTTTGTAAGCTATATAAGGGTCCCCTTAGTAAGGGGGACACACAAAGATACGACACACAAAGATACGACACACGCATGCATCGATTGTAAGACAAGAGTCATACACTCAGACACTTTGCAAGAATATACAAGAGCTGGAGTAGGGCTATTATCTCTTCCCTGAGAGGCCCGAACCAGGGTAAACTGCTGTGTCCACGCTCGTTGAGATCTGGTGATCCGTTCCTTGAGTAATCCCTCACGAGAAGGGTCACGCTTGGTCCCTCCACCAACAAGTAAACTTCGGCGGGGCTGTTCCCAATCGTCGACAGCTGGCGCCGTCCGTGGGGACCGACTTTCCCTTTCGTGAGGAATCCCGAAGAATGTCAGAATCCCAGAACCACCGGGGCCTCTACGCCCCCGAGATCGGGGAAGAGGACAAGCAGTTCTTCGACAATGGGGCCGGCGACGTCGCCGGCATTAAGAATCAAGACGGTTCCGGGAGCTTTTCCCTGGAAGCCGCTGCTGCACCGGAGCAGTTCTTTCGCTCCCAGCTCGACGCCCTCTCGGACGACGAGTATGACGGGCTCTACGATGGTCTGGACATCCCCGACCTTTACGAGCTCGACCAGGGGACCGCTTCACGGGGAGACACCGTGATGTCCCCCTCGCGATCCGTCCAATCCCGTAACGTCTTCGTTGCGGAGGAGGATGGAAATGTCGGGAGCAAATCCCCGGCTGAAGCGCGTCTTCACCGCTACGAAGCGGCCAAAGAGCACCTGCAGGCATCCCTGAATCGGACGCTGACCAGCTTACGCCGGCAAGTCCGAGGTGGCCTGACTGATAAGACCAGGGCCGAAGCTCGTGAGAATTTCCACGCGTACGGGACTCCGGAGCCCGTGCGGCGCATTTAATTTAACGAAGCTCGTTACCCCGCCTCGAGCGAGGAACGCCTTCAAGCCTCGCCACGGTGGTGCGCAACCTCGAGAGAGTTTCTGGCAGGTCGACCGAGCAGCCATGGGCGCGGCCGGGGCCGCCGACCTCGAGGAAATCGCCACAAACATAAGGGCGGCGGAGGCCTCCGGGGAAAGGGACGCCCAGCAATTCCTCGAACGCCGCTGCCGTCAGGCGTCAGCGCCGCTTAGCCACCCGACGACTCACGCAGCCGCACTCAGTAGGATCGGGCGCGAAGGCTCGGGAGGGCACCGAGAGCAATTCCCGGGGCTCCTCGGGACCGGAATGCAGCCACGGCGAACCGGGCCGAACATTCCTCATCTGCCACTCCCATCCTACAGCGTAAGGAGATATTCTCGCTGGGCCCACTAACCTCGGGCTCGGTGGTGGGGATCGCCCACGGCCGCCGCTTCGTGGTGATCGCCCCGACAGTCCGTGTTCGGTGCGAGGCGTTCGCGGCGTCAGGCTGCGGCGTGTGACCTGGCCGACAAGGTTTAAGCGGGTCACATCGAGAGATTCGATGGGACTCGTAACCCCGACGAAGTTTCTCTCGATCTCCACCACGGCCATTTTAGCTGCCGGGGTGATAAAAGGGTGATGGCCAACTTTACGCCTGATCCTGGGCGGGCGGCTCAGGGCGTGGCTATTCAACCGAAGGAGAACTCGATCCGGTCCTGGGCCCGGTGAGCAAGCACTCTCCGAGCCAACTTCCGTAGTCGCTACGTCGCCCGGGAAGGAGCGCGACCTTGAGCGCCTGACATGCACGGAGGGCGAGACCTGCGCCAGCTCGTCTGCCGCTTCATGCAAGTGCGCAATTCCATCCCGAGCATCTCGGATGAGGCGGTCGTCCGGGCTTTCAAGTTCGAGTCCGAGACGACGCTTTACTCAGACCTCGAAATCCACCGGACATCACAAACAACGAGCCGTTCGCATGGCTGACCGTTACGCCAACGCCGACGCAGGCCGCCCAATGGAAGAAGTCGCTAGACGAGGAAAGCTGCCCCTCAGGGCTCGAAGGCGTCAAGCGAAAGAGCGTAAGCTCGATCGAGAGAAAAATCAAAAGAAGAAAAATCCTCCGTCTCGGCATGGTGGCGAGCCATCGAAGACAACGGCCGACCTCGCGCATCGTATAGGGGAGCCCTCGAAGGAAAGGGTCGACTGCCAGCGGAACAACGAGCGTAACCGGACGACCAAGAATGCGCGACCAACGCGGCGGGCTAGTGCCTATTTCTCGCCGCTTCCACCAGGCGCATGGGCATGACCTTCGAATTGCGAACGTGGGCCTCCCGCCCGAGCAGCTTCTACAATGGTAAGGGTCCCATGCCCACGCTCCCGAGATGGAAGGAGACGCCAAGGGCAAGAAGCCCGCCGAGGAGCAAGACACCGACATGGAGTACCAAGAGCCGAAACCACATCGCCGTGATATTCGGGGCTCGCCGCCTATGGGTCGCGTCGGGAGTTAAAGGAGGCCGCGCGCGAGGTACTCCGTGTCACTCAGGGGAAGCCTCCTGTTCAGCAGCTCAAGTGGTCCGAGCTGCCGATCACCTTCTCCAAGGACGACTGCCCTCTGGGGATGACGAAACCCCAAAGGCTTCCGATGGTCGTTAGCCCAACGATCTGCAACACCGCAGTAGGTCGGGTCCTTGTGGATTGCGGGAGCTCCCTGGACCTGATATCTGCCAGGGTCTTGGACGAGATGCAGATCCCTCGCTCCAAGATCAAAAGCCTGGTGGTCCCGTTCTACGGGATAGTGCGAGCGTCGGTCGAGGCCCTCGGCCGATCGTCCTGCCAGATAACGTTCGGCAATCCGAGCAACTTCCGAACGGAGCCGATCACGCGTTCAAGTGGTTGATTTCGAGTCGACATAACGCGATCCTGGGCCGACCAGACTCGCCAAATTCATGGCCGCCACTCACCATGGGTATCAATGCTTGAAGGTCCCCGCCGGCCGTGGCGTGATCACGGTCAAGGGAAGCCCGAAGCAGCCCTAAAGCTGCGACGAGAGGGCGTTAGACATGGTCGGTCAAGCGCCTCTGGCCAAGGCCCGAGCAGAGCCGAGGAGTTCCGGCCCAAGGCTAGCCTCCAAGCCGGAGGAGAAACCAAGGCCATCCCGTTGTGCGGCGCAGAACCAGACAAGGTCGTACACGTGGGGGCCTCCCTAGATCCTAAATAGGAACTCGAGCTCGTGACCTTCCTCCGGAGAAGCGCGGACACGTTCGCCTGGGAACCGTCCGACATGCCCGGAGTCCCAAGGGAGGTCGTCGAGCACAAAGCAGCGCTCGGCTCGACAAAAGCACTGCGGCAGAAGCTCAGGCGCTTCTCCCCGGAGAAGCAAGCCATCATCAGAGAGGAACTGGACAAGCTCCTCAAAGCCGGTTTCATTCGGGAGGTCGACCATTCCGATTGGTTGGCCAACCCAGTTATCGTGATGAAAAAAGGGGGCAAGTGGCGCATGTGTGTCGATCACACGGGGCTGAATGCCGCATGCCCGAAAGACAATTTCCCGCTACCCCGGATAGACCAGTTGGTCGACGCAACGGCCGGCTCCGAGGCGATGAGCTTTCTGGATGCCTACTCAGGCTATCACCAGATCGGCATATCGCCCGACGACGAGGAGAAAACTTCCTTCATCACGCCGTTTGGCACATTCTGCTACACGACCATGTCCTTCGGTCTAAGGAACGCTGGAGCGACCTTCCAGCGCCTCATGCAGAAAACCTTCTCGAACCAAATAGGTGGAACACGGAAGTATATGTATACGACATAGTCGTCAAGAGCAAGATGGCCTCGGACCATGTATCCGATCTAGAGGAGACTTTTTCATAACCTCAATAAGCATCGAATAAAGTTGAACCCTGAAAAATGTGTGTTCGGGTCAAAGCCGCAAGGTGCTCGGATACATGATCGGCCGCAGGATCGGGCCAACCCAGAGAAGATAGAAGCCATCGAGAACATGCGACCACCGACTTGCACTCGGGAGGTCGATCCACGGCCAGGAGAATGGCGGCCTTAAGTCGTTTCATCTCGCGGCTCGAGGAACGTGGCCTACCTTTCTTCAAGGCACTCGGAAGCACGATGGTTTCACTTGGGCGGATGAAGCAGACCGCTCTTTCAAAGAGCTTAAGCTATATTTGTCAAGACCCCCGATCTTGACCACGCCAAGAATGGGAGAGGTTCTCTTGCTCTACCTGGCCGCCACACCCCAGGCGGTAAGCGCCGTCATAACGGTAGAACGGGACGGGGTGCAGCGCCTGATCTACTACGTCGGCCGAAAGTCTTGCACGGACCAAAGGAGCGTTACCCCGAGGTCCAGAAACTCCTCTATGCGCTCCTCGTGGCCTCGAAGAAATTAAGACACTACTTCCAGGCACACAAAATCCAAGTTCCGACCAACTTCCCGCTAAGAGAAATTCTCGAATCGGGGCGCCAGCGGACGGATCGCGAAATGGGCCATGGAGCTCGCCGACCGAGATCGAATTCTCGGCGTAACCGCGATCAAATCTCAGGTCCTAGCGGACTTCCTAGCCGAATGGACAACGCCGCCCGCCGAACCCGAACCCAACCAGGCCGAGCACGGTCATTGGTCATGCACTTCGACGGATCCCGAGCTTACGATTGCTCGAAGTGGAGTGGTCCTCGAATCCCCTCGGGGGAGCGGATCGATCGCCCTCCAACCGCATTTCGGCGCAACAAACAACGCGGCGAATCTGAAGGTCCGCTGGCCGGGCCGGGCATGCAAAGCGCTCGGAGTCCAACGACTAATCGCGAAGGGCGACTCGCGGTCGCCAACCAGGTTAACAAGGAGTATCGCGGTTCGATGACTCAATGGCGCTTTACCTGGCTGAAGTAAGGAAGATGGAAAAGTACTTGAAACTTCAAGTACTATACATCCCGGGAAGGACAATGCCCTGGCCGACCATCTATCGAAGGTCGGTTCCGCCCAGTTTCCCGCTCCGGCGGGGGTGCTCATCGAGCACCTCTATAAGCCCTCCATACCCCCCGGGGAGGAGGCAACCGAGACGGGTGGTACCGTCTCCTTCCTCGAGCAGGATACGAGTTGGATGACGCCATTCATCCAATACTTCGTGCACGGGACACTGCCCGAGGAGGAAGCCGAGAAATCCCGGCTAGTGAGGCGCTCCTCGACCTATAAAATGGTCGAGGGCCTCTTATACCGCAAAGGCGCGCTTGGCGTCCTCTCCAAGTGCATCACCCAAGAGGAAGGCAAATATCTCCTCAAGGATATCCATGACGGGATGTGTGGAGCTCACTCGTCCTTTAGGACCTTGGTGAGCAAAGCCTTCCGGTTGGGTTACTATTGGCCGACGCACGCTCAATAGTAACCTCCTGCCGATCTTGCCAGTTCCATGCTCGGAAG
Source organism: Rhipidocladum racemiflorum (assembly GCA_036346355.1). NCBI lineage: Eukaryota > Viridiplantae > Streptophyta > Magnoliopsida > Poales > Poaceae > Rhipidocladum > Rhipidocladum racemiflorum. Next base: position 87,359,216 of record CM070579.1, on the reverse strand, counting down.
GTCCATCACCAGATACGCGCTCTGCACCATGCCGCTAACCTGGCCATTCTCGGTTTGGGGCATCGACATACTCGGTCCATTTCCCAGGAAGGAGGGGTTGTAAATACTGTCGTCGCAATCGACACCTTCACTAAATGGATCGAGGCCGAGCCTATATCAACCATCTCGGCACAGCGGCTAAAAGGTTCTTCCGCAATAATGTAGTAACCCGCTTTGGCGTTCGAGTCGCCTCATTACCGACAACGGCACTCGGTTCTAAGCGAGGTGTTTCAGGCTTATTGCGAGGAGGTCGGGACCAAGATATGCTTCGCATCCGCGGGCCCACCCACGAGCAATGGGGCGGCCGAGCGCGAACGGGCAGATCGTCAAGGAATCAAGAAGAGAGTCTTCAAGAGCCTCGATCGGCATGGTCGAGCCTGGGTGGGACGAACTACCCCGATCCTCTGGTCGATCACGCACCACGACGGCCGAGCTACGGGAGACCCCTTCAGCTCGTTTATGGCGCGGAAGCCGTCCTACCGTCGAGGTTGTCCTAGGATCCCCAAGGGTGAACCTGGCCGATAGCATCGACGCGAAGGCGAGCGCCTTCGACCTCGACCTCGCGGAAGCGATCAGTGAACGGGTTACATTGCGATCCGCGGTCTACACCGCAAGCTCTTCGCGAGCACGCCGCTAAATCGCAGTACGACCAAGGACCTTTGGCGTCGGCGATCTCGTTTCGCGACGGGTCCAAGACCTGTCAAAAGCCAACAAGCTAACGCCAAGATGGGAAGGTCCTTACACGGTCGTCTCAACAAGACGCCCGGGCTGTCCGCCTCGCAATGGAAGATGGTCGAGAACTAGCTAGTACTTGGAACATCGACCAACCGCGTAAGTTCCATGTCTAACCACACCCGCTTTACCTTTTAATAAACTTTGTCACCTTACCCTCCCATTCTTTCTCTCTCTCTTTCCCCTTTACCTCCGCGAAATTCTACGATTAGGCTCGACCCAGACAAAAGCGTCAGGGGCAGGTCGGACGGTGGGGCAAAACACCGTCTGACAAGAACTTCGACCTCGAGGGCTTCCTTCCTCATAAGACGACCATCTTTTTCGCGGTAGACCTCCGCCGCAAGTAAAGATTCGCACAGGACACCCTTCCGAGCGGTTCCGAGCTCAAGTCGGCATGGCGGCATCAACGCACCGCACCCTAAGAGCCACACGGTCTCGCGAACTCTACTCCGCCAGCGAGGTCGTGCTCGCGATCCTACGCCAACGACCTCCGTTGGCGGCGGGGGGCTATAGGGGTACCATGTGGCCACGACCTCGTGCAGCTCTCGCGCGAGATAGCTACTCCCTCGTACGATTGACTGCTAAGTCACGTAAGGCCGAACTCCGCCGAGTAAGAAACCACGGCACGAAACAAATCGTTGTCATCTCGTACGAAACAACCAAAAACGTTTAGAGATAGATAAACGCTCTTTCTATGTTCAACTGGACGTTTTTCCCTCAAGTTTTTTACAGGAAAAGACAGGAAAAAGAAAATTACAGAGCCGACACGCTTCGCCCTGCAAGCGACGAGCTCGTCCCGCACCGAGTCAAGCTCGGACTCAAGGTCGAGCACCCGCCGGCGAGCTTCCCGACCTTCGCTTGCCGCTTGTCGAAGTCGCCTGGACTCCTCCCGTTGCTGGTCGATTGTCCTTTCGGCGCTTCGGGCGGCGTCGCGCAAGGTCGCCACCGTGGCTTCAAGGCTCGACCTTGCCTGCTCGCTCCGGTCGAGGCGCTCCTGGAGCTCGTGCACGGACTCCTCCACCTTCCGCCGGATCTCGGCCTCAGAAGATGTCAGCTCGGCAACCCGGCGCTCGAGCTCCGCGATCTTGGCGTCCTGCTCGGCTTGGTGCTTCGCGACAACTTCTGGCGGCACGGTGGCGGCATGGAAGTCCTTCATGGTGGACTCCAGCACCTGCGCGGCAAGGTATTTCAGGTCGTGATCGAATTTTTTTTTGATAAAAACGCATGAGTCAGGAGTACTTACCCAATAAAGCCGAGCCTCCAGCCCCTGCTGGAACATCTTGGCGGGGTCCTCTGTCTCGTCCTGTTCCCCCTGGGCGGGCAAGGGATCTCCCGCCTCGATCCCTTCTCCTTGATCGGAGGCGGGGGCTTGAGCCCGAGCTCCCTCATCCCCTGAGGGCGAAGGAGCTTTGCCCTGGGGGACGACCTCCGCCTCCTGGAGAGGGACGGCCTCAAGAGCAAGGATCACCTCCCGCTCTTCTTCCTCCCGGGCAGAAGTTGCGCCCGGGGGCTCCACCCCTTCGGCGTCTACGGACATGGGAGCAACCGGGGACACCGGGTCGGCATCCGGCCCTTGAGGCACATGCGGCATCCCGGCCAGCGGGATCAGCTGGGGCACCGAGTCGGCGGCCGGAGGTCGGTCCCGATCGAACAGCCTCGGTGCCCAGCAGATCCCCTTCATCTTGAGCTGCCCGGCTCACCTACGGTGGCGGGCTCATCTCGACCGGCGGGGTAGCCGGCTCTTCCTCGTTGGGACGAGCTCCGCCGAGAATGGGGTCCCCTGACGCGGCCGGGCGCCAGGACCGGCGTGGCGTCACGAGCACGGGGAGACCTCGGCGATCTCTGGAGAGTCGCGGTGATGATGTCGCCGCGCCGAAGAATCCTCGCGGGAGTTTCGCCGCCTGCTCATCACCATCACTCCACGACTATGATGTGGGGATGCCCTCCTTCGCGGCTCGGGCATCGGCGTGCGATCTTCCTCCGTGTCTCCTCTTCGAGACACGACCTCTGGGTCCCGGAGCTCGCGGCGATGGGCTCCCCACCTCGACATCGTCGCCACCCGGCCGTGGGGACTGGGCCTCCGCGGCCTCAGCTCCCACTTCGGCCTCGTCGCCCACGACGGCCTCGGCAGCCCGGGCAAGCTCCCTCTCTAGCACAAGGTCAAGAATACCGTCAGCCATCGCTTCGAAATCCCATAACTCCGCACCAACCGCCACACCCACTATAGACGATGTGGGGTTAGTATGGTGCCGGAGGAGAAAGAGACAAACAAGAGGGGAGCAGGAGACTGACCTTGCTCGGCGTCCGCTAGCTGAGCTCGGGCGCGGGCCAGGAGGGCGGCCATGTCCTCGCGCGCCTTGTCGGCCCTGGCGACCGAAGGGTCGGCCTCCCCCAAGCCGACCTCGGAGACAGTCGGCGTTGGGCGCGGTTGAGGCGTGGCAGACGACCTGCGGGACCTCGGGACCAAGGGGGCGGGGTCCAGCTCGTCCTTCTCCTCCTCGCGGTCCCCGGAGCCGAGCTCGAGCTCACCCGCGCGAGCTCACGCTGAAGGGCCGCGATCAGCCCTCCGGCTCGACCTTCCATGGGCCGGCCCGGCTGCGGCCTCCTTCTTCGCCCAGCGGCAATTTGGCGCAAGCGAGCCATCGGCTCGGGATTGTCTCGGGTGTACTCATCCATCCACAATCTTAGTTCACTCACCTCCTGCCGGCCCGCATACTCAGTCTTTGGCGGGGTGAGCGGTCGTCGGCCGAACGCTGCGTGTCGCTGGCGAGGACGGCGTGGCCGACGGAGATCGAGCGCGGCGCTTGCGCCTGTCCCTTGGTCTTCGACCCGCCCCGCCAATCCATCCCACCGGGACACGGCGACTTCGAGGGCAACCTTCTCCTGTTGAAAAAGAGAAAAACTCAAATGAGGTCGGAAGGCCCCCAGCGAAGCCTGTCCGGACGAAAGCTTCGGAAGAAGTCCGAATCAGAGACTTACCGCCTCGGTCCGGTTAAGGACGTTGTTCGGGATCTGGCGGCCCTCGATGATTTCCTTGCCTTTAGGGGTGCCGAACATCTCGGACACCCTCACATCCACCCAGTCCTCTGGCGGAGCTGCATACCAGCCAAGGGAGAGGTCGTGAGAAGGGGCATCCTCTGCTCGGAAAAGAAGATTGAGGGCGACGACATACCTGAGCGTGACTCCCGGGTGATGTCCTGCCACCCCTCGACCTTGAAGAAGGGATGCTCCCTCCTCCTAAGGGGCGATATCCGGTTCCTGACGTAGTCCCGGGTAACGTCCCGGCCGGTCAGCCCCAGGCACGTGAGCTCGTTGATCGTCATGAGGATCTTCTCCTCCTCGGGCTCCACGGGCGGTCGGGCGTCTCGGCAGCGACCTCTGGCCGGAGTAGGAAGCGTGCCGCCCTCTGCTTTCCTCAAGTAGAACCCAGAGTCGGCCCAACCCGACACCGAGTCCTTGAGCGTGAAGCTCGGGTACTCGTATGGTCGGGTAGGTCGCAGGCGGAAGTAGAGCGGCCAGGCTCTGCGGCGTCTTGCGTGCGAGAAAAGGGTGTAGAAGTGGAAGAAGAGATCGAGTGGGCTCGACGCCCACGAACCCTTCGCAGAGATGGGTGAAGATGGCCATGATGAGAATGGAGTTGGGGTGGAGGTGAGCGATCTCGCACTCGCAGGAGGCGAGTGCGGCCTCGACGAACTCACTTTCGGGCGTCGAGAGCCGTTCATGGCGTAGAGCTCGGTGGAGACGATCTCCCCTCCTCATTGTGGGCTCTCCTCGGCGCCAGGGACTCTCCATGTCTGCCGGCATCAACGTGCCTCGCTCTTTGGAGGATCTCCGGCCTCGCTGTCGAGCTTCTTGGCCGAACCTCGCCATGAGGGTGGAAAAGATGATCGAGAAGAAGGATGAGCGCCAAGGCAGAGGAGTATGAGACGCAGCGATCGCAAAGCGGCCAAGTGAGTCTAAGGGTTTTCTCTTGAGTGTTTAAAAGCTCCTCCGAGGAAATGGGAAAGCAAAGGGACTTCCGCCGTTATGGTCGAGAAGCCCTAGGGGCACAGAAGGCGATTGAGGCGTTCGCCATTCCAAAACGACACGTGGGCACGCAAATCGAAACCGCCCTGCCGGAAAAGACGGTTCCTCAGAAGGACAGATTCGAGGCTTCGAGAGAAGGAACCGCCGAGAGGGGCCCACTGCTAGCTCGAACGCGACAAGCCGGGGAACAAGCTCTTTCCTGAGGAGGTTAATAGCTTCGTTGGTCGCGGCAGTTGTCCGCCGCGGCGAACCGACATGCTCAGAGAACGGTAGGCCCAAGGGGAAGGCCTTCCTTAGACCTTTTCCCACTTGAACCTCGGGGCTAGCTGTCGAGGGTCGGGTAATTTCCATAAATTACCTCGGATGCCACCAACGACCAAGCTCGCTCCCGCCCGAGCCACCAGGAGGTCGTTACTGGGTTGTCTAATCAGAACTTGGAAGGCTACGCGTGCGGCGATTCAGAGCTCGGGCTCGGGTGGGACCGAGAATGCCACGTATTCCGATCGATTCGAGCTCGAGCTCGGGTGAGATGTCCAAGCTCGGTCGGCCATCGGCCGACCTTACCTTGATCTCGGGTCGGTGGGAATAACCACCCGAGCGTAACTTCCGTTGGGCCCGATTCGTTTCCGTGGGAGCGTGGCGGAAAGATAGGATCCACGGTTGCCACGCGTTTGGGCGAGGTCCAAAGCGTGCGGGTAGTGGGGTCGTGGAGTTCGATCCTTTGTAAGCTATAAAAGGGTCCCCATCGTAAGGGGACACACAAAGATAATGCATGCACAAAGATACGACACCGCAGATCGATTGTAAGACAAGAGTCATACACTCAGACACTTTGCAAGAATATACAAGAGCTGGAGTAGGGCTATTATCTCTTCCCGGAGAGACCCGAACCAGGAGTAAATCGTGTCCACGCTCGTTGAGATCTGGTGATCCGTTCCTTGAGTAATCCCTCACGCGAGAAGGGGTCACAGTTGGTCCCTCCACCAACAAGTAAGCTCGGCGGGGGCCTGTTCCCCAATCGTCGACAATATTTATTTTCGAATTAAAATAATTTCATAAATACAAATGGTTTTATATAAAATACTAAATAGAGTTCAAAAATTCCACAAAAATTCTCAAAAATACTTTGGAATATTTTGAACCTAAAAAAATTATTTTCAGCATAATTTTTTTTATAAATAAATTAATTTTATAAATCTAAAAAATGCAAAATAGTATTTATAAACTCCAGAAAATCCAAGATAAATCTCAAAAAATCATAAATGAACATCGAATAATAATATACAAATTTTAGGATGCTAAACCTTTGTAGTTGGTGGAGCAATAGGATATCAATGATAATTATATGGATGAGGACATGATGATCTGATATGGAAGACAAATAATGTGCCATTAGCTGACAAACTTGAGAAAAATTTTCTAGTGATATCAGCGAACATAGCACTATTCTTGTGTCCACTTAGAGGTGGAATGGGCTATATTGTTCTTGTGGTCATGTATATTGTAATTCTCTACTATGTTCTTGTGGAATTTTTCGCTTTCGTTTCCGTATCCGTTCCGATTTCGTTTCCGTCACTATCCGTGTCCGTATCCGTTTCCGGGGTTTCCGATTTCGTTTCCGTTACCGGTAAAAAATGTGGAAACGGAAACGGAACAGTCATTTACCGACCGTTTCCGTACCGTTTTCATCCCTACATACAGCTGCTACGTCTAGGCATTGAAGTTGTGAGCTTCGCCGAGATCTTCTCAAAAAGGCTTAATGCTTGCGCTTTCAGGACCACGGTACGCATTTATTGCTTTTTGTATTTTCTAAATCTTGGTTCTAATGCATACGATTGGTCCAGAAAGCGAATAAATTTTTGAAATTTACTAGGGCTTTCCACCCCGTTCCCAACACCGCCATCGTGCGCAACCGCCCTAGCCCTTGTAGGCTGCCTTCTAGCACGCCTTCACCACCCATGGGGTCGCTAAGGTAAGGGGATCCTATTTTGCTGCTTGCCGGTAGCTGTCGTTGCCTTGTTTGTTTTAGAACGAAGAAAAAGCTTGTATAGCTGTCGAATAGGGCCCACGTGTTTTAAGTGATCATTGTAGGAGGAAGAAAGGGGACTTGGCTGGCCAGCATGGCATTACCACCATTACGTGGCAAAACCGTCCTCAATACCACATATGTTTTTGAAAGTAGAGGGTATAACAATAAATGGTTTTAAAGTAGAGGGTTTAAATTGTACAAACTTGAAAATAGAGGTACCAAATGTGGAATTTTTTCCTAGTTAGTTTGGCCCAAGTAAAAAGATGACAAGATTGCTCTCATTTATCTTTACTACTTATATACTACTTTAAAAATGAGTTGTTGAGTGGTGATGATCGAATGACATCCCTTTCTATCCTAAAAAATATCAAACAAAGAATATAAAATCCCAACAATTTAACTTGAATGTACAATTGTAAGTAGAGGCAGAACTACCGGTGGGGCGCAGGTGGGCTGAAACCCCACCCGTGGCCCACCGGGCCTCTTATATGGTTATACCCCATGTGAATGAATCGCCTGACTCCTCCGTGAAAAATAGTTTGTTACTTATCATCATTATTATTATGTCGATACTTTCCTTATTGTGGTTGATTCACTAGCTACCGAGTTGGACAGTCGATTCAGTGAATCTTCTATAGAGCTTTTGAGATGCATTGCTTGTCTAGACCCAAGAGATTCATTTGCAAACTTTGATCATGGTAGGCTTGTTTGTCTTTCAGAGATATATTCTGATGATTTCTCAACATATGATTGTGTGGTTTCAGGAGAATAACTTTACTTTTTCGTTGATGACATGAGAAGAGAAGAAATTTCAAGTTGTGATGATCTTGCTAGTCTTGTTGTGATCATGGTCAAGGAAAAGAAGCATGTTGTTTATCCATTGTTCTATAGACTTATTGAATTAGCATTAGTTTTACCTGTGGGCACAGATACAATTGAAAGGGCTTTCTTGATTTGTGTAATAAGATAAGTGATGATTGGTTAAATGATCTCATGGTATGCTACATTGAGCGGGATATATTTTCAAAGATAGACATGAAAGATATTTTGCAACGTTTTTAGAACATTAAAACCCGTAAATATCAACTATCAACTCTTCAGAAGTAACGATCGGTACATTTTTTTTGTATTGTTACATACTAACATTATATGCGACTGTTCTATGTTCTAGAAAAATTATATTATATATATGTATGTATGTATGTATGTATGTATGTATATGCTTTGGAGATCTCAGTTTTAGCCCCTCTCATTCTAATTTTCTGGATACAGCACTGATTGTAAGGTGTAGTAGCCGAGCCAAGGACATGGTGTAGGACGACAGGTCATCGGACACGCCACATCAACTTGGCCGGAGCTCGAACGAGCGCGGAGCAGGTCGATCATGTATTCATGGCGATGTTTACTCGACGTGCTGGAAAATATAATCTCAATGAGTATTTATGTGTACAAAAGCGCGGGCATTCAGCTACTAAATGTTAAGTCCATCGTTGTTTTGCCACCTCGGTGCAACGAGCATATTGGTCACTTTTATGCTATTTTCCCGTGCTGTAACTTGAAAGAGCATGTTTAGAGTAGTAGAAACTTATTTGATAAATCAACGATTAGATATGATTTCTACTATATATATTATATACTATCAGTGTAATGTATCGTAAAACTTCTCATTAAAAAGTTTGAGTATACAATAATTAGTATTTTTTTTTCTTCAATAGTCAGAATTAAAGAGATTAATTGTCTAAAATAGTCAACAATTATTTTCATCTAATCCTCGGATTTTGGACCGTTGGATCTGGATCTTGTGGATCAAATCGCTATTTACTTGTTGTGTGTGTATATATACAGAGAGAGGTGCTCCTATGCACTTTTTTTAAAGTTGCACAAATATTAAAGCATGAATGGAGGATAGATGGTAATTACTTACTCTTTCGTTTGTTTCAAAATTTGTGTATTAAGAGAAAAATCATAGAAGCACTACTACAGAGATCATCTCCGCGTCTCCCCGAATGTAAACCCTCGCTTAGATATATATGCCGCAGGCGGCGTCATCGGTGACAAAGTCGATCGGGGGCTGCCTTTGGCATTAGCATCAACTCAAAAACCATAATCCTGACAACGTCGGGGGGCAAATTAAGGCGGCGTCGGTGCACGCATTTGAATCGAAGCACATTCAAAAGCTAGCTAGACATGCGATAGACACTGATTAGCTGCTGTGTTGTGTTGTATATAGCAATTCCGCGAATAAAAACATATAACTTGATCAGCCGTATCCAAACATACATACCTCCTGCAAGCAGGGTAAGAAACCACAGGCAGGAACCAGACTGATTCTTTTATCTTTCGAGGAGAACCAGACTGAATTGGTTATCCAGCACCCATGCATCCACCCTTCCAACATGAATAGAGAATCGATGGTTGTAAGATTCTTCTGTTGTCCATCCTTCTGTTGTAAGCGTGCTTGAAAGGCTGAGGTCCTTATTTCGAGAGCGATTGCCACCCGACAATACTGGCAATTGCTTGTTGAAAACAACAGCAGCAGCAGCAGCAGCAACAACAACAACAACAACTGGAATTAATTATCTCCACTGCTTCGAAAGTCAGGCTGATCTACGCATCTAATTTGAGTAGCTAGTGGTTAAGTAGGCATGTGGGGATGACAAAGTATGCCAATCTTTTCCCAATCAAAGTTCAGGGCAGACAATGAATGAACTCAAACTCACGATCCATGCATGTTCGTGGCTAAAGAAAAGGTCGTAGTGAAAGGGAGAGGAGTGTTCTTGGTGCAGTGCACGCAAGTATAATTCCTATCCTGTGGGGGGGTGTGCAGTTACGAGTGAGCTGCAACCTGTAATGCACTTCACATCACACGCATGCATGCATGCATGCTCCCTCTCGGTGACCATTTTGGAGTGCTGCACTTGGTAAATTTAACGTTCGTGGCGATCGAACCAAAGCTAGCGTGAGGTGGATCTCCGACGCGTTCCAGGCCACACACGGCGAAGAGCAGCAGCAGGAGAGAATTGAAGCATGCAGCCGCGTCAGTGTCACCGTGTTAGTTTCTTCTCTCGCTCTCATGACGATCGAAACCCTTGGCACGCACGGCGCTGCGTTTTTTCAACCGGTTTTTCCTTCCTTCAATCCCTACCTTATTTCCTCCCGAGCTAAAGCTAGGTTCTAATAATTCCTACTAGCTAGCTTATGTTAGAGTTAATCTCGTAACAAAGTTAAAACGTCCGAGTAGAACACACAAGTAGAACGACTAGTTTTGTTTTGATCAGAGTCTCTGTTTGCCGTATGTGTTACGGTGTCACGACGAAAACCATCTCTGTGGTCCGACTCAGTATTTGAGTCGTTTCTCCTGTGTTTGTGCTTTACTAGTTACATGCCCGTGCGTTGCTACGAAAAATAAAATTGATAACGAAAAATAAAGATTAAAAAATAAAAAAATTATTTCACAAAATCAAACATCTATCTTTAACGCTTCGTTTCTTGCGAAAGCTAGCTAATTAAAGCAACGCTTCGTTTCTTGCGTAGGGCAATTAAGCAGGGCAATTAAGTAGGGCAATTAAGCAAGACAATTAAGTGACAATTAATAACGTGGGAAGAACGGACCACTGCCACCAAGTGCTGCTTTAGAATAGTAGAGATTATAAGCCGAGTCCGTACGTGAAGAAGTAACGAGAGAACAAGGCAAGCAAAGCAATAAACTCAGAGTTGCATGCAGAAAAAAAAACTTCTCGATCCGTGCGACATTAAACTTTGGTTCGATCCAACACAGCTTACACACTTTCTAAGGTATCTACTCCCTCTGTCCCACAAAGAGTGTATTTCTAGTGTTCAAAATTTGTCCCACAAAGAGTGCATCTTTAGTCTGTAGGGCTCAATTGTAAGTGTATGCATGCTCATTTAAGTGCCTGTGAAAACCGAAGCACCAGCATGCTTATGTATGGAGTAATGAGGGTCACATTGGTCATTTACCTTGCACACTAATCTGTCTTAAAAAACCTAAAAATGCACTCTTTGTGAGATAGAGGGAGTATATACGTACTCGCTGATCAGCTCATGCATAGATACTAACGAGAACTGTTTTAGATACATCAATGTTTGCAATTATCTAACTGTAATAACTTGGATCGTCTCTTCACTTAGAGACACGCCTCTCCCTCTCCTTATTCTCTCTGTGCCAACAAAAATCATACGTGGCGGGACGACGAAGTAACCAACGTCGTGCCATTTATTAGGTTAAGGTTTGGATCGCAAATGCACCACACACAAGAAAATTGGAACACAAGATTTACTGAAAAAAACCCTTGTGCAAAAAAACCACGGGAGACAAAGATGATGCACTATGATGGTTCAATGTACATGTACATAGGGGTTAACTTTATATAACCGCCAATTACATGTACACAGGGGTTAGCTTTATATAACCACCAATTAGAGATAATGAAGGACTCCTAAATATTCATGAAAGTTAGGATATTGAGGCATATTCCTAACAAACCTCCCATTGACCCAAAATCTATAATAAAAATTTGTCTCCAAGAAACCCCGAAGGGCAATTAAGAACCATGAATACCAACCAAGTCAAGGCAACGCTTGAACTTGGTATTAGAGAGTGTCTTGGTGAGTATGTCTGCGGGATTATCATCAGTATGTATCTTTCCCATAATAATTTACCCTTCAGCAATAATATCACAAATAAAGTGGTACTTAGTATCAATGTGTTTGATCTTGACATAATAAATATCATTCTTGGTCAAACAAATAGCGTTCTAGCTATCACAGTAAACAGTAAGAGTATCCTGTTTAATACCAAGTTCATAAACCAAACCTCGCAACCAAATAGCTTTCTTAACGCCTTCAGTAGCTGAAACATATTCCACTTCAGTAGTAGAAAAAGCGGCAATAGGTTGTAAGGATGCTTTCCAACCGATTGCAGAACCACATAAAGAGAAGATATATACAGACGTTCTTTGAGGTGCAATTTATTGGTGAGGCTTTTCTTCATGTACAAAGATTCTAATTTCTTCCATAGACTTAGCCGGCGCATTTTTCACCTTTTGGAATATCCACAATAAGGTGCTTCTAAAACAGAACAAACGTGATCATCAAGCAGGCTTGAAGGATTATTCTCGATGGTAAAACCGGTTAAAAAATCATTGGTTTTGCTTTATGCTTGCTAGTGGCCGGGCCGCCGGGGAATGCTTCTGATTCCGCTCCACCAGTTAGGCAACGCGAAACCGAGTTGAAAGATCCATATTTATCTGAAACAAACAAAAAGAAACCGAGGAATAATAATTATATGATCTAGTAGTGGTTGTCAATTGTTCTAGATCGATGCCACAAACCCGTATCAAAGGTGGCAACTTGGACAACTCATATACTTATTCTACTCGAAATTGTGATGGATCGATTGAATTCTTTGAGAGAGAAAAGTGCTTAAGAGAACAAAGAATATTTACTTATTATATGAATTTTCAGGTGTTGCTCTATGCCTGTGGATCCGACAGGAGTGACACGCCAACAATTTGGTAGAACAGATATGATCATGGCTCTCTATCTAACGCAGCTTGGTGGGGGCGTCCTAGTATTATTATTAGTATGGAATAATCATGTTAACCGTCCCATCTAGGCCCCGTTCGTTTCAGCTTCTGGACAGCTTCTGCTTTAGAAAAAAGCGGATTATTTGCCGAACGGGAAGATTCTGGACAGCTTCTCTGAGAATCAGAAGCTGATTTCTGTATAGAATCAGAAGCTGTCTGAAACCTGATTCTCACTGATTCTTGCTGATTCTCGCCGACTCGGTCCGAAACCTAGAAGTTGTAGCCGGCTCGACCCGATTCTCCCATAATCAGAAGCAGCTTCTCCCATAATCCAGAATCCATAATCCAGAAGCTGTCCCGAAGGGGGCCCTAATATGGTGGCCAAAATATGTTCCTGCCCATTCTATATTGCTGAACATTTTTAACCTATCTTGAAATAAAAAAACATTTGTTGTCCCATCTGAAAAGAACACTCTGTCTTTTTAGGAGAGAGTTGACACTACTAAGCAAAATATCTAGCCTTAATTTGGTTGCCCGTTCCCCGGTATTTACTCAACATTCTCGTGGTGCCCTCGTAATTACCGACTCCCCACAACATGTGTCAAGTGCACCTGACTTATTACGCTGCCACGCTCTTGCAGAGGAGAGAGATCGACCCACCCACCCTCTTTCTGTATGGTCTCTGTATGCATATATGGTTCAAATCCAATTTTGCACGCAGCAAGCGAAGTTACCAAGTGCCAAATTAGACATTCAACAAGCAGTGGCCTACCAAATTACATGGTCTAAGAAACAGCTCAACATCTAGTAAAGTTTGTTCTTTCTCCAGCCGCGCCCTAGCGCTTGTGCATTCGCCGATGCTATACCAAAAACTAAGGGTATGTTTGTTTTTGCTTTAGATTATCTAAAAGCTAATTATGAATTGTGGTTGTAGAGAAGCTGTCGGGGAGTCGGGTAGACCCCACAGAATTACCTCGGGTGCCACGAGGGGCGCGGGCTCACTGCTGCCCGAACTACCGGAAGGCCGTTCCCCTGGACGATCTAGTCGGGCGCCACGAGCAGCACGAGGTCGTCCCCGTCCTGGTCGCAAGGAGTTGTTCCAACGGACGGTTTAGCCGGGACCCTTTTTAGGAGGTCGCATGGCCGGGTGGACCGATAGCTCGTGCTCAGGCCGGGGTGGCCAAGTTCGAAGTTAGACGTTAGCCGACCTGACGTGACCCCGAGGTCGGTAACCACCCGCTGCGTAACCTCCGTTAGTTCGTTGCGATCCTCGCGGGGACGTGACAGGAGTGTAGGATCCGTTAGTTACCACGTTGGACCTGGTCGGACGTGGAGTTAGTGGGTTTGAACAAGCACGCCCCTTTGTAAGCTATAAAAGCACCCCCACCGTGAAGGGGACGGACAGATAACTTTTTCTGCACAAAGATATACACTGGGCCGGAGTAGGGCTATTATCTCTTTCTTGAGAGGCCCGAACCAGGGTAAACTACGATGTCTCTGCTGTTGAAGTCGGTGAGTCACCCCTCCGAGTATCTCATCACGCAAGAAGGGTCGCGGTTGGTCCCTCCACCAACAAGTAAGCTCGGCGGGGCCTGCTCCCAATCGTCGACAGTGGCGCCGTCAGTGGGGACCGACTTTCCCTTCGTGAGGAATCCGGAGGATGACGAATTCCCAAGATCGCCAGGACCTCGGCGCCCGGAATTGAGGAAGAAGACAAGCGGTTCTTCGACAATGGGGCCGCTTAACGCCGGCCTTGGGAATCACGGCAGTTCGAGCTTCTCGCGAAACCGCCGCCGCCGGGCGATTCTTTCGCTCGGCTCGACGCCCTCTGACGGCGAGTATGACGGGCTCTACGATGGTGGACATCTCCGACCTTTTCGAGCTCGACCAGGGGACCGCTTCACGGGGAGACACCGTGATGTCCCCCTCGCGATCCGTCCAATCCCGTAACGTCTTCGTTGCGGAGGAGGATGGAAATGTCGGGAGCAAATCCCCGGCCGAAGCGCGTCTTCACCGCTACGAGGCGGCCAAGGAGCACCTGCAGGCATCCCTGAATCGGACGCTGGCCAGCTTACGCCGGCAAGTCCGAGGTGGCCTGACCGATAAGACCAGGGCCGAAGTTCGTGAGAATTTCCACGCGTACGGGACTCCGGAGCCCGTGCGACGACGAACGAGCTCGTCGCCCCGCGTTCCCCCGAGCGGGGAACGCCTTCAAGCCCTGGCCACGGTGGTACGCAACCTCAGAGAGTTTCTGGCGAGTCGACCTAGAAGCCATGGGCGCGGCGATGGCCAAGCGACCTCGAGGAAATTGCCACAGACATAAAGCGGCGGAAGCCTCCCGAGAAAGGGACGCCCAGAGCAATTCCTGGGAACGCCGCCGCTGGGCGTCCGAGCGCCTCCACCCCGACGACTCACGCAGCCGTACCCAGAGTGGCCGGCCTTGGCGGCCGGGCTCGAGGAGGGCACCGGAGCAATTCCGGGGCTCCTCGGGACCAGCGGAATGCAAGCCACGGCGAGCAACCGGCCGAACATTCCTCTTCGCCACTCTCCATCCTACAGCGTAGGGAGATATTCTCTCGCTGGGCCCACTAACCTCGGGCTCGGTGGTGGGGATCGCCCGACCGCGCTTCGTGGTGACCGTCCGGCAGTCTCGTTTTGGTGCGGGCGTTCGCGGCGTCGCTCTGACGTGTGACCTGGCCGACAAGGTTCAAGCCGGTCACATCGAGAGATTCGATGGGACTCGTAACCCGACGAGTTTCTCTCGATCTACACCACGGCCATTCTAGCCGTCGGGGTGATGAAAGGGTCATGGCTAACTTTCGCCTGATCCTGGGCGGGCGGCTCGGGCGTGGCTATTCAACCGTAAGGAAAACTTCGATCCGGTCCGGCCCAACCGGCACTTCTCCGAGCTAACTTCCGGAGTCGCTCGTCGCCGGAAAGGAGCGCGACCTTGAGCGTCGTCTGAGGCGGGCGAGACCTGCGCCGATTCGTCAGCGCTTCATGCAAGTGCGCAATTCCATCCCAAGCATCTCGGATGAGGCGGTCGTCAGGGCTTTCAAGTTCGGGTCCGAGGCGTCGCTTTACTCAGACCTCGAAATTCACCGGACATCACGACCAACGAGCTGTTCGCATGGCCGATCGTTATGCCAACGCGACGCAGGCCGTCCAATGGAAGAAGGCTGTGGGCGAGGAAAAGCCCCTCGGCCGGGCTCGAAGGGGCGTCAAGCGAAAGAGCGTGAGCTCGATCGAGAAAAAATCAAAAGAAGAAAAAACCCTCCGTCTCCGACATGGTGGCGGCCATCGAACGACAACGACAACGGCCAACCTCGCAATCGTATAAAGGAGGAGCCGCGAAAGGAAAGGCCGGCCGGCTCGTGAGCGGCGAGCAAAAGCAGGGACGACCAAGACCGCGGCGACCAACGCGGACGGGCTAGCGCCTATTTTTGCCCGCTTCCACCAGGCACACGGGCACGACTGCGGAATTGCGTAACATGGGCCTCCGCCTGGAGCAATTCTCTGATGGCAAGGGTCCCATGCCTACGCTTCCGAGCAAGAAGGAGACGTCAAGGGCAAGAAGCCCGCCGAGGAGGAAGATACGGACATGGAGTACCAGGGCCGAAACCACATCGCCGTGATATTCGGGGGCTCCGCCGCCTATGGGTCTCGACGGGAGTTGAAGGAGGCCGCACGCGAGGTACTCCGTGTCACCCAGGGGAAGCCTCCCGTTCAACAGCTCAAGTGGTCCGAGCTGCCCATTACCTTCTCCAAAGGCAGCGCCCCACAGGGATAGCGAAACCCGGAAGGCTCCCGATGGTCGTTAGCCCGACGATCTGCAATACCGCGGTAGGATGCGTGCTTGTGGACTGCGGGAGTTCCCTGGACCTGATATCGGCCAGGGTCCTGGACGAGATGCAAATTCCTCGGTCCAAGATCAAGAGCATCGTAGTCCCGTTCTACGGGATAGTCCCCGGCACCTCGGCCAAGCCGCTCGGGCAGATCGTCCTGCCGGTAACCTTCGGAAGCCCGAGCAACTTCCGAACGGAATTAGTCACCTTCGAGGTGGTTGATTTCGAGTCGGCCTACAACGCCATCCTGGGCCGACCAGCGCTCGCCATATTCATGGCCGCCACGCATCACGGGTACCAATGCCTGAAGGTTCCCGGCCGTGGCGTGATCTCGATGAAGGGAAGTCCAAGGCGGCCCTAAGCTGCGACGAAGGCTCTAGACATGGTCGGGCAGCTGCCCAAGCGGAGCCGACCAAGAGCCGAGGAGTTCCCGACCCAGGCTACCCTCGGTGCCGGGGGAGAAACTAAGGCCATCCCGCTGTGCGACGCAGAGCCAGGCAAGGTCGTACATGTGGGGGCTTCCCTGGACCCTAAATAGGAACTCGAGCTCGTGACCTTCCTCCGGAGAAGCGCGGACACGTTCGCCTGGGAACCGTCCGACATGCCCGGAGTCCCAAGGGAGGTCGTCGAGCACAGGCTAAGCGATTCGGCTCGACAAAAGCACTGCGGCAGAAGCTCAGGCGCTTCTCCCCGGAGAAGCAAGCCATCATCAGAGAGGAACTGGACAAGCTCCTCAAAGCCGGTTTCATACGGGAGGTCGACCATTCCGATTGGTTGGCCAACCCAGTTATCGTGATGAAAAAGGGGGGCAAGTGGCGCATGTGTGTCGATCACACGGGGCTGAATGCCGCATGCCCGAAAGACAATTTCCCGCTACCTCGGATAGACCAGTTGGTCGACGCAACGGCCGCTCGAGGCGATGAGCTTTACGGGCGCCTACTCAGGCTATCACCAGATCAGCATATCGCCTGACGCGAGGAGAAAACTTCCTTCATCACGCCGTTTGGCACATTACGCTACACGACCATGTCCTTCGGTCTAAGGAACGGCTGGAGCGACCTTCCAGCGCCTCATGCGAAAACCTTCTCGGACCAAATAGGTCGGAACACGGAAGTATATGTAGACGACATAGTCGTCAAGAGCAAGATGGCCTCGGACCATGTATCCGATCTAGAGGAGACTTTTCATAACCTCAATAAGCATCGAATAAAGTTGAACCCTGAAAAATGTGTGTTCGGGGTCAAAGGTAACAAAGTACTCGGCTACATGATCGGTCCGCAAGGAATCGGAGCCAACACCGAGAAGATAGAGGCCATCGAGAACATCGGCCACCCGCTTGTACGCTGGAGGTGCAATCCACGACCGGAAGGATGGCGGCCCTAAGTCGCTTCATCTCGCGGCTCGAGGCGGCGGCTGCCTTTCTTCAAGCGCTCCGGAAGCACGACGGTTTCGCTTGGACAGAGGAAGCAGACCGCTTTTTCAAAGAATTAAAGCTATATTTGTCAAGACCCCCGGTCTTGACCACGCCGAGAATGGGGGAGGTCCTCTTGCGCTACCTGGCCGCCACACCCCAGCGGTAAGCCGTCATAACGGTAGAAACGGGACGGGTGCGGCGCCGATCTACTACGTCAGCAAAGTCTTACACGGACCAAAGGAGCGTTACCCCGAGGTCCAGAAGCTCCTTTATGCGCTCCTCGTGGCCTCGAAGAAATTAAGACACTACTTCCAGGCCTACAAAATTCGAGTCCCGACCAACTTCCCGCTTAGAGAGATTCTAGGGAATCGGGACGCAAGCGGACGGATCGCGAAGTGGGCCATGGAGCTCGCCAAATTCGAGATCGAATTCTCGGCCAGGACGGCGATTAAGTCCCAGGTTCTAGCGGACTTCCTAGCCGAATGGACAAATCCTACCCCATCGAGTCCGAACCCGACCAGGCCGAGCACGGTCATTTGGGTCATGCACTTCGATGGATCCCGAGCTTACAATTGCTCGGGGTGGAGTGGTCTCGAATCCCCCAGGGAGCGGATCGATCGCCCTCCAACTACATTTCGGCGCAACGAACAACGCGCGTAATATGAGGGTTCGCTAGCCGGACTTGGGCGTGCGGGGCCTTCGAGTCCAACGACTAAGCTGCGAAGGGCGACTCGCGGTGGTTGTCAACCAGGTTAACAAGGAGTATCGGTGCTCAGATGACTCAATGGCGCTTTACCTGGTTGAAGTAAGGAAGATGGAAAAGTACTTGAAACTTGAAGTACTATACATCCCAGGAAGGACAATGCCCTGGCCGACCATCTATCGAAGGTCGGTTCCGCCCGATTTCCGCTCCGGCGGGGGTGCTCATCGAGCACCTCTATAAGCCCTCCATACCCTCCGGAGAGGAGGCAACCGAGACAAGTGGTACCGTCTCCTTCCTCGAGCAGGGTGCGAATTGGATGACGCCATTCATCCAATACCTCATGCACGGGACCTTTGCCGAGGAGGAAGCCGAGAAATCCGGCTAGTGAGACGCTCCTCGACCTATAAAATGGTCGAGGACCTCTTATACCGCAAAGGCGCGCTTGGCGTCCTCTCCAAGTGCATCACCCAAGAGGAAGGCAAATATCTCCTCAAGGATATCCATGACGGGATGTGTGGAGCTCACTCGTCCTTTAGGACCTTGGTGAGCAAAGCCTTCCGGTTGGGTTACTATTGGTCGACGGCCCTGGCGACGCCGCTCAATAGTGACCGCTTGCCGACCTTGCCGATTCCATGCCCGAAAGTCCATCGGCCAAGATACGCATCTGCAGACCATGCCGCTAACCTGGCCGTTCTCGGTTTGGGGCATCGACATACTCGGTCCATTTCCCAGGAAGGAGGGGTTGTAAATACACATTAGTCGCAATCGACACCTTCACTAAATGGATCGAGGCCGAGCCTATATCAACCATCTCGACACAGCGGCTAAAAGGTTCTTCCGCAATAATGTAGTAACCGCTTTGGCGTTAAAGTCGCCTCATTACCGACAACGGCACTCGGTTCTAAGCGAGGTGTTTCGTGCTTATTGCGAGGAGGTCGGGACCAAGATATGCTTCGCATCCGTGGCCCACCCACGAGCAATGGGGCGCCGGCCGAGCGCGAACAGGCAGATCGTCAAGGAATCAAGAAGAGAGTCTTCAAAAGCCTCGATCGGCATGGTCGCCTGGGTGGATGAGCTACCTCCCGTCCTGCAGTCGGTCCGCACCCTGACGAGCGGAGCTACGTGTGAGACGCCCTTTCATCTCGTCTATGTCGCGTAAGCCGTCCTACCCGCCGAGGTTGTCCTGTGATCACCAAGGGTGAACCTAGCCGATAACATCGACGCAGCGGCGGCGCCTTCGACCTCGACCTCGCGGAAGCAACTCGTGAACGGGTTCTCATTGCGATCCGCGGTTTACTGCAAGCTCTACGCAGGCACGCCGCTAAATCGGTACGACCAAGGACCTTGCACGTCGGCGATCTCGTTCTGCGACGGATCCAAGACCTGTCAAAAGCCAACAAGCTAACGCCAAGATGGGAAGGTCCTTACACGGTCATCTCAACAGCACGCCCGGGGGCTGTCCGCCTCGCAATGGAAGATGGTCGAGAACTAGCTAGTACTTGGAACATCGACCAACTGCGTAAGTTCCATATCTAACCAAACCAACCTTACTCCTTTAAATAAAAATTCGACACTTGGCCTCTCGGTCTCCCTCGTTCTCTCTTTAAACCTCCCGCGAAGTGCCGTGATCAAGCTCGATCCGGTATCAAAGAGCGAGCTCGGACCTCAGGACGCAAACGGACAAGCGTCTACCGCCTGACATCGGACCACCAGAGCTCAACCCCGAGGGTTTCCTTCTCCGTAAGACGACCATCCTTTATCGGCAGGTCTCCGCCGCAGACAAGGGGTCGCATGAGCACCCCTCGACGGTTCCCAGCTCAGATCGGCCGGTGAGCGGCATAGACGCACTGTATAAAGTCACACGGTCCCCACAGGGCTCTATTCCGTCAACAAGGTCGTGTTTGCAGCCTCCCCCCACGACCTCCGTTGGCGGCGGGGGCTGTAAGGATACCGTGTGGCTACGACCTAGAGGATCTTTCGCACGAGGTAGTCACTCCCTAGTACGATCGTTAAGCTAGATCGCGTGACTATCACTAGATCGCGTGACTGACGAGCTCCGTCGAGTAGGGAGCAACAGGATAGGACATATCGTTGTCGTTCCAAGGAAGACAAAACAGAGAAAAATAAAAGGCATCTACTAAACACGATCGTATTATGCCCAACTTGGCAGCTTTTTCGCTAGTTTTTTGCAGGAACAGGTTACAGGAGGCCGGCACGCTTCTCATCCTGCAGAGCGGCAGGCTCGTCCCTGCACGGACTCAAGCTCGGACTTGAGGTCCAAGGCCACCGACGAAGCTTCACGACCTCGCTTGCCGCTTGAAGCCGCGTTTGGACTCCTCCTCCGTTCTTTGGTCGATCGTCCGTTCGGCGCCGTGCGAAGTCACGCAGGACGCCACCGTCGCCTCGAGCCCCGACTCCGCTGCTCGCTCTGTTCGAGGCGCTCCTTGAGGAAGAGCGCGGACTCCTCCATCTTCTGCCGAATCTCGGCCTCAGAAGACCTCAGCTCGGCGACCAGGCGCTCGAGCTCCGCGATTCTAGCGTCTTGCTCGGCCTGGTGCTTTGCGGCGACTTAGCGACGCAGTCGCGGCGTGGAAGTCCTTCATAGTGGTCTCCGGCACTGCGCGACAGGTATCTCGGGTTACGATCGGTTTTAGGACAAAAGCACGAGTGCGAGGAAAACTTACCCAAAGAGCCGAGCCTCCGGCCCCTCTGGAACGACTTGGTGGGGTCCTCGCCCCGATTGGTTCTCCCTGGGGCAGGGATCCTTCGCCCCAATCCCTTCTCCTTCGACGGCACGGGGGCTTGAGCCCGAGCTCCTCGTCCCCCAGGAGCAGAGGGTCTTGGCCCTGGGCATCGGCTTCCATCTCTTGAGCGGAGACGGCCTCAAGAGCGAGGATCACCTCCCGCTCTTCTTCCTCCCGGCGGGAGTTGCGCTCGAGGCTCCTCCGCTCTTCTTCCTCCTGGCAGAGTTGCGCCTAGGGGCTTCTCCCCTTCGGCAGCCGGAAGGGCGGCGTCGGCAAAGCGGCCTCGGCGCTGCGGCTCTTCCTCGTCAGGCGGGCCCCGTTCGGGTTGAGGTCCCCGACGCCGGGCGTTGATGTCCGCCGGGCGTCGTGAGCTTCGGGAGAAGTCTCCGCGATCTCTGAAGTGTCTCGGCGATAATGTCGCTGGCCGGCGAGTCCTCGCGGAAACTTCAGCGACATGCTCGCCTCCACCGGCTCCCGCGTCATCATCACCTCCAGGCTCCCCATATCGTCGTCCTCGTCAATTATGATATGGGGATGCCCTCCTCGCGGCTCGGGCATCGGCGGCGCAATCTTCCTCCTTGTCTCCTCTTGAGAACCACGACCTCTGAGGGCCGGATCTCCGCGGCGGTGGCTCCTCCGCCCGACGCCGTCACCGTCGGCGGCTCGTGGGGACTGGGCCTCCGCGACCTCGGTTCCCACCTCGACCTCCTCGCCCACAACGGCCTCGGCGGCAGAGCAAGCTCCTCTCTAGCACGAGGTCAAGAATTTCGTCGACCATTGCTCCAAAATCCCATAACTCCGACTACCGCCACACCCACTGAGACGGTGTGGGGTTAGTGTGATGCTTAGGAGGGATGAGAGAAAGCGAGATGGGGCTAAGAGGTTGACCTCGTTCGGCATCTCTCGGTGGCCTCGGCGCGATCGAGGAGGGCAGCCATGTCCTCACGTGCCTTGTCGGCCCTGGCGGCGGAAGGTCGACCTCTCCCAAGTCGGCCTCGGTGATGGTCGGCGTTGGGCGTGGTTGGGACGCAGTGGACGACCTGCGGGACCTCGGGACCAGGGGGACGGGATCCAGCTCGTCCTTCTCCTCCTCGTCATCCAGAGGGGCCGAGCTCGAGCTCACCCGCGCGAGCTCTGCCTGAAGAACCGCGATCTGGCTCTCCAGTGCCTCCTTTCGCGCTGGACCAGCCGCGGCCTCCTTCTTCGCCCGCGCGGCAAGCTGACGTAAACGAGCCATCAGCTCGGGGTTTTTTCTGGTATGTTCATCCATCCAAAGTTTTAGTTCGCTCACCTCCTGCCGATCAGCATACTCCAAATGCTGGCGGGGTGAACGGTCGCCCGAGCCAGGATGCCTGCGCGAACGCCGAGGCGGAGACGGCGTGGCCGAAGGAGATCGGTCGCGGCGTTTGCGGCCCGCCAATTTTTTGGTCTTACGACCTCGTCCCCCCAGCTGCGATGCCAGTTGATCCACGGCGACCTCGAGGGCGACCTTCTCCTGCCAGGGAGAGTTTCATGAGATCGGGGCACCCTGGAGAGACTCGGACCAAGTAGGACGTCAAGAAAGGAGGGCCAAATCGAAAGCTTACCGCGTCGGTCCGGTTGAGGACGTTATTCGGGATCTGGCGACCCTCTAGGATTTCCTTGCCCTTGGGGGTGCCGAACATTTCGGACACCCTCGCGTCCACCCAGTCCTCCGGTGGAGCTGCGTACCGAGCAAGAGGAAGTGGTAAGACCGAATGTCCTCTGCATAGGAGAGAAGGCCGAGGTCGGTGATATACCTGGCGTGACTCCGTGTGATGTCCTGCCACCCTCAACCTCGAAGAAGGGATGCACCCTCCTCTGAGGGGCGACACCGGCTCGATGTAGTCCCGGCGACATCCCGTCCGGTCGACCCTGAGCAAGTGAGCTCGTTGATCAGCGGCAACACCTTCTCCTCCTCCGGCTGCACTGTCGGTCGGGGGTCTCGGCAACCACGACCCACGGCTCGGAGTAGGAAGCGAGCCGCCCTCGGCCTTCCTCGAGATAAAACCAAGAGTCGGCCCACCCCGACACGAGTCCTTGAGCGTGAAGCTCGGGTACTGTCTGGCGGGTAGGTCGGAGGCGGAAATAAAGGCGGCCCGGCTGCGAGGTCTTGCCAGGCGCGAAAGGGTGTAGAAGTGAAGAAAGAGACTGGGAGTAGGCTCGACGCCCACGAACCCCTCACAGAGATGGGCGAAGATGGCCATGATAAGGATGGAATTTGGGTGGAGGTGGACAATCTCGCACTCACAGAAGGCGAGTACGGCTTCAACGAACTCGCTTTCGGGTGTGCGAAGCCCGTTTATGGCGTAGAGCTCGGTGGAGACGATCTCTCCCTCCTCCGGCTCGGGGCTCTCCTCGGCACCAGCGGCTCTCCATGAGCCGGCGTCAATGTACTTCGCCCGCTCGAGAATCTCCAGCTTGCGCCTATCAAGCTTGCTGACGCCAAACTTCGCCATGAGGATGGAGGGGATGATCGGAAAGGAGGATGAAGCGCAAAGCGAAGAAGTAGGAAGCGCCTTTGGTTGATTGAAAGGGCAAGTGGATCTAGGGTTTCTCTTACGGGGTTTAAAAACCAAACGAGAGAACGAAGAGGTTCCCGCCGTTGTGGTCGAGGAAGCCCTAAAGGCGCAGGGGGCAGTTGAGACGTCCACCACACAGGGAGCGACGCGTGGACACGCAAACCAAAGCTGTCTGGCCAGGCGACCGTTCCCGAGGGGGAGCGGTTCGTACTGACCGAATGAAGCTTCCAAGGGAAGGAACCGTCGGTAGGTTGGGAACTAGTTCGCACGCCCAAGGCACGGCGGGACCGAGCTCGTCTCCCGGGGCGGACTAATAGCTCGGAGGTCGGGGCAGCTATTCGCCGCGACCAACCTGGCTGGCTCGGGAGACGGTAGGCCCGAGAGGAAGGTTTTTTTTAAAAAAAACTTCTTCCACTCGAACCTCGGGGGCTAGCTGTCGGGGAGTCGGGTAGACCCCACAGAATTACCTCGGGTGCCACGAGGGGCGCGGGCTCACTGCCGCCGAACTACGGAAGGCCGTTCCCTGGGCGATCTAGTCGGGCGCCACGAGCGACGAGGTCGCCCCGCCCCGGTCGCAAGGAGTTGTTCCAAGGGACGGTTTAGCCGGGACCCTTTTAGGAGGTCGCATGGCGGGTGGACCGATAGCTTCGTGCTCGTGCCGGGTGGCCAAGTTCGGTTAGACGTTAGCCGACTGGACGTGACTCGAGGTCGGTAACCACCCGCTGCGTAACCTCCATTAGTTCGTTGCGATCCTCGCGGGGACGTGACAGGAGTGTAGGATCCGTTAGTTACCACGTTGGACCTGGTCGGACGTGGAGTTAGTGGGTTTGAACAAGCACGCCCCTTTGTAAGCTATAAAAGCACCCCCACCGTGAAGGGGACGGACAGATAACTTTTACGCACAAAGATATACACCGGTGGAGTAGGGCTATTATCTCTTTCTTGAGAGGCCCGAACCAGGGTAAACTCTGATGTCTCTGCCTGTTGAAGTCCAGTGAGTCACCCCTCTGAGTATCTCATCACGCAAGAAGGGGTCGCGGTTGGTCCCTCCACCAACAAGTAAGCTCGGCGGGGGCCTGCTCCCCAATCGTCGACAGAAGCTGATTCTCTAAAATTACATATGAAGTGGATTGTGGATTGTGTGTATATGGGTGGGTTAGATTATGAGAATCGATTCCGAAAATCGGGTTGTTTGTTTTTTATTCAGCTTTTGGGGCTAGAATCTAGAATCAAAAGCAAAAATAAATAGACCCTAAACATCGTTGCTAAAGATGGTACTTAGTATTCGGCGACCGGAGGGTAGGTTCAAGACCAAGAAACCTTACAGCTGTTGCGCTCCTGTTCCACACCAATAGTTAGGATATGTTCTGGAGTTCGGTACATATGTGATACTAGGGCAGTAAGCGCGGCGCACGCTACGTGCATGAGCGAAAAACGAATTAACGATATATGTTTCGAAAAATATTAGAGATCGAGTTGGGAAAAAAGTCTGGAGATAGAGATGCACACGCATTTCTATTCACGAAAATATTTTTTCCTGAGAAAAAGGAGAAAGGACCTGGACAAAAGGAGCGGGGACATATTTGTTATATTTTTGGTCCTGGGCGCTATCCTAAAAAATAAGAAAATAGCTCGTTTGCGATTTGTATTTAACGGGAGCCTCTTTCCGTAAAGTAACGAACGGGGGACCTAAACACAATTTGGGGAAATTTTTCTTGCTCTCACAAAAAATCGCAAAGGACCTTTTCATAAATTCGTAGAAATCAATCCGTAATTTGAAGGAATGGGGGCTTTTTTCGGAAAACAACAGAGAGCCACCTGGATACCCTGAGGAGGCTAGAACCTCCCGGTTGTAATAGAGGGATAATAATGTGTCCATGCTCCATATGACCATCCTTTGGGTGAAAACCACTCCAATAAACAACCCTGCATGGTGAAACAGACCACGAGCCATTTTGAAACCAGGAATTTGATGGAAATCCTACCAGTATTGCACCATTTTTGATATAAGATTTCTACCAGGTTGCTGTCAAATTTCTTCTTTCCAAACAGTGCTATGACCCAGCCAGCCTGAAATTTACAGAGGTTGATAAGACAGTCTCCAGGTGGGCCTAGCGATATACTCCCTCCGTTGGAATTTAGAGGGCGTATTAGGTTTCGTTAGGACAAGGCTTTGACCAACAATTACTCTATTAGCATATAATTTTTATGATACAAAATTGATATTAGCAAATTTGTATTCAAAAGTACTTATATATAATTATAATTTTGTATTGCATAAATGATATATTAATGAAGTAATCGTTGGACAAAGTCTTATCCTAACGAAACCTAATACGCCCTCTAAATTCCAACGGAGGGAGTACTTTTCTTTGCCCAAAAAATCTATACCTGGGCAGAAAGAGCCCAGAGCAATTTCATCCTCGATTATCTCACTGACAAGTGGGCCCCGCTCTCCAGAACGATCGGACCAGAACTCAAGAAGCAAAACTCCGACCCGACCCACGCCTCAGGCTGCCGCTCCGAACCGCATGCCACCACGCCGACTCGCTCCGCGCCCCGAAACCCTAGCCTCACCATCTGTCAGGCCGCCGCCGCCGACCTGACCACGGCCTCCGACCCCGACGAGGACCTCTGCTCCGGGGCCGCCGAGGGGATGGCACCACTCTCGCCCCTTCCTCCGCCGACGGTGTCCGGGGAGGAGAGGGTGGAGCGCGCGTGGGCGCACTGGAGGCGGGTGGGTGCCCCGAGGCTGATGGTGGCGCCGATGGTGGACAACTCGGAGCTTCCCTTCCGCATGCTGTGCCGCCGCTACGGCGCCGGCGCGGCATACAGTACACGCCCATGCTCCACTGCCGCATCTTCTCCGAGAACGACAATTACAGGTCCATGGAGTTCACCACCTGCAAGTAGCATTAGGAGCGTCCAGGTCGTCACCTCACTGCGATTCGGCTTTAGGATGCCCCAGTTGGAGCACTCGCAATGTAGCTCAACGTGCGTATAGTCATCGTAGCTGCTCACTGTTGGGTTCGGATTTAAGTAAAGTTGGGTGATGAAACAATGGTATGTTGAGTTTGCAATGGCAAATGCAAATTGGTGGAATAATAGCTTCGATGTAGATACGGATGATGGGTTGTTTTGGAGAGGTGAGGCCAAAATGTGGAGAAACAAAAGATGAACAACGGAGTTTAACTTACATTAGTACACATTGGAACAAGATGGTTGTAGTGGAATATAATACTCCTTTTCCTTGAAAAGGAAGTACCATGTCTGAAGCAAAATTTTGAGTAATCAATTTTAATCACCTCATTGTGGTAACAGCTAGTGTGTATTTGCATGCGTTATACAACTTCAGGTAGGGTCGATTTGCAATTGGATTAAGCTGCTTTGCAAATTGTGTTGGTGCCGATCTACTCTTAATTGGCTAATCAAATCGTGTAAACCCAACACCGAAAGAAGCACAAATCTTTGAACTGACAGACTATCAGCAGCGCCTCAGCTGCCGCAGTCATCCCAATTCTCTGTACCAGTCTTGGTTACAGATACTACTACGATAATGGCAGAACCATGTGCTAGTACCACTATTGCTGGTGACGTGTACATTATTTGTAGGGTAACTACTACAGAACTATATCAAGTACTAACCAAAGAAATTAAGAACGAAAAGAAGAAGAGAGAAGCCCTATCTATCTCGTGTTGGAGAAAATTGGCTGTGTGAGCCTGAACTGGTCGTTCAGGAGATGATTTAAGATGGCTCGGCGAGCAGCTCCGGCCGCCAATCCGATTTCTCAGCATACAGAATCCCTTCATGGTTCTTGGAGAAGGTCAGCCGCACATCCCAGCGAAGTGATCTCAATAGCTTCTCCACCTCACCGACGGCGCCGGACTCGTCGCGCACAATGATGCTGCCGCCCGGCCTCACGATCCTGTCGACCTCGACGACGACCGGCAAAACCGCGCATCTGAAGAACACACATTTGCCATGTTAAAGCGGGATCTATACGAACACCGATCGAACCAGTCATGGCTGGAACAGGTAGTACACTGAATTACTGAGCAGTGACGACTGACCTCTCCTTTATCTTTGAGAAGAGGTGATCAGCGTGCAGGAGGTCGTAGGTCCTCGGGTAGGTGCTGAAGGACTCGCACCAGTCATGGTAGATGCCGAACAGCCCGCGCTCGAAGATGATCGGCAGCGTGTCGGGCGCATCGACGTTGACGACGTTCATGACCCAGATCTTCTGATCTCTAAGCGCAGCGGCAAACCTAACAGAGATCATTTGCTCATGACCAATTTACTCAATGTCGTGCACGATTGCCGGTAGCAATGGCGATGCTGCAATGGTGGGAGGGAATTCTTCTTACCCTCCATAGGCGGCTCTCATGTCCATGACGTTCCTCACCCTGGACCAGTCGATGCCCAGGCCGTTGAGGTACGACTTGTCGATGACGCGCCGCCAGTGCTCGTGGTCCACGGCGAAGTCCTCTGGCGCCGGCTTCCCGTACACCCCGGCCCGCGTGGTGTTGAGCCAGTAAGGCGGCGTGCGCACCCGCCGCGGCCACTCCGCCGGCCACCTCGCGCCGCGCTCCGACGGGCCGGTCGGCACCCGGTGCATGCACGAGTTGAGACGGACGTACCTGGCACGTTGCAGATGATGCACATTGGCTAATTCGCTCCTTCAGTTCACAAGATGAGAAGAGTAAATGCAGTGTGGCGATGCTACTGCCGGCGCAAAGAAGCTCAGCGAGTACCACGCGGCGTCGGCGTCGTCGTCCTCGCTGCACATGGGAGGTTGCTGCCGCCTCCTGGTCTCGTAGCACTCGTTCGACGTCGGCTTGCGGTAGAAGGCGGCGCCGATGCCGTTGAGCCGGTCTTTCTTGATGGTGACCAGCTCCCAGCACATGGATTTTGTCAGAGCTGACATCGCTGTACGTGTAGGAGAACAAGAGTAATAAGCTCCCCCCCCCCCCCCCCCACACACACACAGAGGAAGAAACCGATTCATGGCGGTGGTGAGAATTCAGATGTGAAATTGGTGCTTATGCCTACGTACGTACCTTTCCAGATCTCGACGTCTTCCGTGAGCTTCTGGTACACCGGCGTCGCCGACCAGACGAAAAAGCCGCCGGGCCGCAGGACGCGGTTCAGCTCCAGGAGGAGGGCACCACCTACATGGAGACACGAGAGGAATTTTTTTTTAAAATAATTTATTTTTTTATTCAAATTGCAAAAATATATTTCGATTCAAAAAATTTACAAAAATATACCTCTGTCGCCAATTGAAATGGCGACAGAGTCTCTGTCGCCCTTTCAATTGGCGACAGAGACTGTTTTGTCACGTATTGAATTTGGCCGACGGATTATTTTGTCGTAGATTCATTTAGTCGACAAGGTTGAGGTCTCTGTCGCCAATTCAAATAGCGACAGAGGTATATTTTTGTAAATTTTTTGAATCAAGGTATATTTTTGCAATTTGAATAAAAAAATATATTATTTTAAAAAAAAGTCCGACACGAGAGGCCATTGGCGCCATCAGTACTGAATCGCAACTAACGATCTCAAGTAAGAGAGGTAGCAAGCGGCTAGCGTGCGTACCATCGGCATGCCATGGGACGCGGCAGCGCGCGCAGTGGACGAGGTCGAACGCCTTGCTGGGGAAGGGGAGGCGCTTGGAGCCCATGACGGCGGAGATGGCCGGGATGCGCCGCTCGAGCGCCATCTGCACCTGCGCCTCGTGCTCGTCCTTGGGAGCGAATGACATGGTCACCACGTCGCGCTCGAACAGGTAGCCGCCGAAGCTGGCCACGCCGCACCCGACGTCGAGCACCACCCTCGTGTGCTTCCCCCACGCAATGCCACGGACCGACTGCATCGAAGAATTAATCGATTTTTACTCTGATTAATTTTTAATCTGCGTCATGAGACCGGTCAAACTGTGGTGATCATTTGATACTACTGTACTGCTCTGAGGGAGGCCACCTGCTGAAGGAAATCGATGTAGTGCAAGGCGCCATGGATGAACTGCGTGCCGCCGCCGGGGAAGGTCAGGTACTGCCCGCTCACCTTCACCCAGTTCTGGTGACCCTTCACCTGAACAAGCTTCGTGTGAGGCACATTGCTGTACCAAATCTGCGCAATTGATGGTCATCGTCATCAACATCGCAAGTCAGTAGGCAATCGTGCAAAATGCATACCAAAAACACCTTCATATATAGCCCTGGTTACGTGCATACCCTGTCTCGGCTCTTGGGCCACTCGACGGGCCTGCGGTAACCGCTCGGGAGCACGACGAGGCACGTCGGGCCCTCGTCGGGGCAGTGCCGCTCCCGGTGCTCGTACCGCCGGTAGTTCTCGGGCCGCAGCTTCTTGATGGCCATCTCGTTGTCCAGGCACGGGATGTAGTCCGCGCCAGCCTTGACGTTGCACAGCCGCCAATCGTGCTCCTCGCCGGCGCCGTCTGTGTCGTTGGTGCCCTCCTCCTCGTTGCGCCGGTCCTTCTCCCGGTGGGACTGATCGGCCTGCGTTGCCCGCGCCTTCTGGCCGACGTTGCCGGCGGCTGACACCTCCCCCGCGACGTCTTCTTCGCCGGGGAGCGACTCGACGACGTTGGGGTTGTCTAGGCTGGCATTGCTGACCGCGCCCTTCCTGTGCTCTGACACGGCTGGCTTGTCGTCCTCGCCGCCGCCCTCTTCTTGGTTATGGAAGGCCTCGCCGCGGGCGTCGAACGCCGACGTGTGAGAATCCTCTTCGCTCTGCGAATGGTCGTTGCTACTCTCCTCCTCTGTTTGATGCTGCTCCGGTCTCTCGTCGCCTTCGATGGGGCGGTCCTCCTCCGGCCGCTGCTCTGTTCTATCGCCTCCTTCGCCGACGTGAGTTTCTTCCTGCTCTTCCCGACGCAGGCTTCCACCGCCGGCTTGCTCATCGCGCTCTCTGATCTGCTCCTCCTCTCGTTGCCGCTGCAGCGCGTTGCTCTCCTCCTCAATGCCACCGTCCAAGCTCTTCTCCTCCACGGTGCCGCCGGGAGTCTCTTCTTGCGGCATCTGCAGATGCGGCTGCTCTTCCTGTTCGAGCGGCACGTGGCTCTCGGCTTCCTGCTCCCTCTCGTTCTCCGGTGCTTCCTGCTCCTTGCCCGCGCCCGTCACCGCCGCGTCCTTCGCCTCCTCCTCGGAACTGGCCTCGCCGGCGGCCACGTGGTCGGCCTCCTCGCCCCGCTGCTCGTCCATGGCCGCCGCAGCGCTCTTGGGCTCCACGTCAGGGACATGCTCATCCAGACCAGGCTTTGCATGCGGGTCGTCCAGGGCGGCCGCGGCGGAGCTGATGTGCTCCTCGTCGGAGCCACCCTCCCCAGCGGCCTTGCCCCGCGCCGCGTCATCGACCTCGACCTCGCGCGGCGGCGCCGGCACGGCCCTCTCCCTGTTCACCTCGTACGCGAACGACGACCGCGTGGTGTGGCGATACGCCGTGACGGTGCCCTTGTCCCGGTCCGACGTGAGGAAGTAGGCCCCCGCGACGCAGAGCGCGACGAGCACCCCCGTGGTTGCGTAGTAGACGCACGCCGAGGCCGTGGCCGACGACGCGGCCCCGCGCTTGGCGGCGCCGCGCGAACTCCGGCCCACCCCCGCCATGGATCGATCTCACATGCAGTGATGCAGATGTCGCGGCGTCTATCTCTTAGTCTTAGCAAAAGGAGTTTAAGTTTGGAGGTGGGTTTAGGTTGGTGTGATTTTGTGGGTGCGATGGATGCCATGCATGCATATTGCATAAGCCTCGGGACGTGGGGTGATCCCCACGCGTCGGAGCCGCCACCTGCGGGGCTGACATGTGGGCCCTCGAGTAGCCAGCGAACGCTTGCGTATTAAGCGGCAAGTGGCGTTCCGTTTCGTTGCAGTGCATGGGACTGGGAGGATGGAGCAGCAGGCCAGATCGCCCGTCTCCTTCCCTCTTCTCTCGATTGACCTTAATTCCTCTCGTCTGCCTTTCTCTCTCTCTCTCTAGCTAGTCTCTACTCTACTCCATGCCTTAATTTCTCTTCGGGATTTGATAAACATCATCCGGATGTTTTTATTTGCTGAAATCACCTAAATCTGGGAGCATTAGATCATTATTGAGATTCGGGAGTATCGATTACATCCGATCCTATGATTTGATCTAACGGTTGAATTTTAATTATACGGTCCAAAATTTGGATGTCATTTAAGACAAAAACATCTGGAAGATGTCTATACACTCCCTTTTTCTTCATCTGTCATGCACCGCCCCAATCTCTAGATAGATTATAGATAGAAGCATTCTTCGTCTTGTTCTTCTTCTACCTACTGTACGTTAATTATCTAATGAGATTTGGAAGATTTAATTGGAACTTGCAATATTGCATTTCGCAACATAAACTAGTACCGGTTAGGGTTTCGGAGTTTAGTTGCGATTCGCCTTGTTCTGGCAAAGATTTTCCATTCAAAAATCCACGTACGTACTAGAACATAATACAGAATCATAATATACATAGCCACAAGAATAATGTAACTCATTCCACCTCCAAGGTGGACGCAAGAATAGTGTTATGTTCATTGGTATCACTAGCTAGAAAGGTTTTTTCTCAAGTTTATCAACTAAAGGCTCGTTATTTGTCTTCCATATCAGACCATCGTCCCCCATATCATTATCATCGACATCCTCTTGCTCGGTTGCTCCACCAACTACAAAGGTGTAATACCCTAAAATTTGTATATTATTATTCGATATTCATTTATGCTTTTTTGAGATTTATCCTGGATTTTCTGGAGTTTATATATACAATTTTGCTTTTTTTGGATTTATAAAATTAATTTATTATGAAAACGAAAACAAAATTATGCTAGAAATAATTTTCCTAGGTTCAAAATGTTCCAAAATATTTTTGAAAATTTTGAAGTCTATTTGTTTTTTATATAAAGCTATTTGTATTTATAAACTTATTTTAATTCGAAATAAATGTAAACTCTCCCTTCTACTTTTTGTGCCAAGCCCATTTCCCTTTCTGGCCCATTTCCTTTTTAATTTCTGGTTTCATTAATACGGAATTTTCATTTCTGTTTCTGATAAAAAAAATTCGTTTTTGTTTCCGTATTGGTATTTTCCGTTTCCATTTCCCAAAAAGGGATTTTGTTTACATTTTTCTCCGGAATGGTTAAAAACTTTCTGTTCCATTCTCAAACTTACCCATCATAGATTTCCGGGGAGGAGGGTGCAACAACTATGGCATCACTAGATGTAGTCTCAAAGGAGGGTGATGGACGGCGAGGTAATAAGAGAATGGGATGATCAGTTTAGTTTTTGAGCAGTGATTTTATGTTTTTCTCTAATACAAGTTACACGAATTTTAAAGCAAGCAAAGAGGTAGGTAATAATCATCTATCCTTCATTCATACTTTAATATTTGTGCAACTTTAAAAAAAAAGAAAAATATAGAAGAACCTCTCTTAGTTTTTGGGATTGGCGTAGGTGTTCAACGAAGGCGGAGGCACCACCCACGGCATTCAAAACCGCATCGCGAATGGCAGGGCGACAACACGTGAGTGGGATAGGGACTTTATATGTACATCGAGAGGAGGGAGAAGAGGAGATGATCGATCCTTAGACATTAGTTAGAAAATCTAGCTGATATTTTTTTTTTTTTGTAAAACTAAAGAAGATCGAAGAAGAAGAAGATACAATTGGCTGATGTATAAATAACCCCTAATGAAATATACACAGTTAATGCCTCGCATATGTGCACAAAAGAAGAAGGACGAATTTTGTTCGATGGTTGTCAGGTCGAACCATGCATGGTAGTTGCAAAGTGGCACTCGCCTATTACCTAACAAATCACGGAAGTAATATATCTTGAGATTCTTGACTTGTGGGTATTTTCTGCAATAATAACTTAATTTAAGGGGGGTGTTAGCTAGTTTGGTAACACATTTTTCCATCCGTGAGTTAAGCATGCTTATCTGTGGTAGTTGTTCGATTCGTTGTTATCACATGTCATGGATACCTTAGAAAGAAATTAATTTGTGGCAAATCGATTGCATCCATCCAAACATCAGTACGCACTTAGTCTCCATCAGTAATACAAGTCCATCAGTAATAGAAGTAGAACCATGGGAAACATGTCAGGCATGTACGTACTCTTGTACAAACCTCCCTAGCTCGAAACTTTGCTTGTCGCATGCTACGCGTTGGCATGCATGAAGCAAGCTAGCACCCATCCCAACCTTGAAGTACTTAGTCCCCGTTTGGCAACTTGAAACCTTTCTACTAGAATCTGAGAGAAACCCAGCCAAACGGGCTAAAACTTGAAACGATTCTCCTCGGAACGTTTCTTCTCTTTCCACACCGTGGCTGAATCACCACCCTCAACCCCGTTTCTACTAGAATCTGGAACCATACCAAACGGTTTGCAGAAAACGATTCTGATTCTACCTGAAACATTTCTACAAGAATCTGGAACCGTTTCCGTTTCTACTAGAATCTGGAGCCGTACCAAACGGGGCCTAAGTACCGTTGGCCAAAAAAGTAGCTCCAAATTAATTTCCAATAATTCAGGCCGGGTGAGAGTCAAAGGTTAACCAACAGCACATTGTCCATTGAGGCAAACCAAAAGACATTAATAAAAGCAACCTTCCTTCTCTCCCATGTAGTTTGTGCAATGACATGTCACATACAAGTGCTAGAAATGACACCGTGAGCTCATTAACTCACTGCCTGGACTAGAAAGTTGCACGAAGTGTTTCCTCTTGAATCCACAAGCGCATGATTGACCCAAGAAATTGCATCTGTGGAATTGAATCCACAGTGTCGCAAGCTAGCTAGCGCCTATCACGTCCTGTCTTCTCAGATCAAGTTCCATGGCTAGCTAGTAGCTCGAGTAAAAGGCAGGCACCCATTTCTGAACTTGCAACTTTGAACCGGCCATGGTTACCACAGATGTCCGGTAACAACGCTAGTTGTCAAAAGAGCATATATACATGGACGGTGATATTGCCAAAAGCAATTGGATGTACATGACTAGTCATGAGCTGTTGAGCTATAAGTGGCTAAGTAGCACCTCGTTTTTCTTGTTGGACAATGAGAGTTCTGCCTCTAGATCGATCTTGCTTGGGTGGTGGTAGTAGTAGTAGTAAGTAGTAGTAGTAGTAGTGCACCCTTTTGTCCTCACAAGAATAAATAACATCAAATTAAGCAAGGTTTTCTAGGACATGATCATCTTCCAATGCTAACCAGAGTTTAGTCAGGTCAAGTTATAATGCCTTAGTCAGGTCCATCAGGTGCACCTGAAGTGCTTGCCTAGTCATGTTGCCCCTCACAAGGATGAATAACATTGATTAAAGCAAGGTTTCCTAGCTAGCTAGAACATTGCCTAATGCCAGGCAGAGTCTTGGCCATGCCAAGCTCTAGTTACTCTTAATTGTATTTGAGTCTGACTTGTAATCGTCTAATCGATGCCCTTCCTCATATGGGGTTGAGCATTATTCAGTCGGCTATTAGTTTAGTGGAGTGTATAGGCATCATCGGGATGTTTTTGTCCAAAAAAACATCCAAACTTTGGACCGTACGATCAAAACACACATCCGTAGGATTAACCCACCTCGAATTTAGGGGGGCGTGCATTGATCTGAAAGCAAATCCAATGGCTAGGAATTTGGATGATGGTTGCTAAAGAAAACATCCGGTTGAAACTTATCAAAACCCTTAGTTTAGATCTGGGCTAGTAGTTGGGGGGAATTCTTTGGTTGGGGTGTTGGCACAAATCTGAGTTTTAGATCTCAAGTGAGATGGGTCTAATTAGGATTATTTTTACCATACACCACTTTTAGTACGAGCTATTGGTTTCCCTTGATCTTATGGATGTGATTCAATGGGATGCCCTGGCTATTACCTCTTAGGTCACATATGTTAGAGGGTACGTACTTACATATATGGTTATATAATACGTGATCACATGTTACCTGGAGTTATTACCAGAAACTTGGGCAGCACTGTACACTGTAATTTTGATGTGTCTAGATACAGAATCTGAAGCAGGTAGCAGATCACCGTCGCTGGATATATATACTTGGTGCTATTATCACCGTAGATATATGTCGACCGGAGGACAGAGATCATATGCAGTTACAATAGTAATTGCAACTTAAGCAGTTGCGTGCGAGCCGTTGGATTAAAAAACGACGTTTCAGATCGATCCAAAGTATTGTAGTGAAAATACTGTAGCAAACAGATTTAGATGATCTGGGTCGTTCAGTCGCTTGATCGGACGGCTCACACCACACGCAACTGCTTAAGTTGCAGTTGCTATTGTAACTGCAAATGATCTCGACTGGAATTACTCTGGGTTGATGAGTTCAAATTACTGTTTGTTGTGTTACAAGCTCCCCTGTTCAATCCCAACCTATATTACTCTGGGTTGAGTTCAAAATTACTGAGATGATCGATGCATGGTAGTAGCTAGGGAAAGAATAGCCAATCTCTCTCTCTCTCTCTCTCTTTCTCTCTCTCTCTTCTCTCTTTCTGCGCATGCCTTGGGTGTAGAGACAGCGTGCAAGGCGCAGGCAGGTAGGTTTGGCAAAAGAAAAGAAACAAATGATGTTCCGGAAGCCAAAACCGTGCTAACCGTTGGGCCGATGGAAAGCCTCCCTCCGCTCCCTGCCTCGCCGGGTAAGTACTTCCCGCGGTCACAAATCGCCGTCGGTCCGAAACATACTAAATTTTTAAAATTTTAACTGCTAATATCTGTTAAATTAGATACATAAAAACTATATACGTAGATTTGTCTTAAAAAAAGTACATTCATAATATTATAATTTTACTAGCTAGACCATGAGTAAGAAATATAGCAATAACTCGAGTAGAAACACCATGGTGCACAAATAAATTTGGCATTGATTCGATCAAATATATATAAAGAAAAGTGTGATACCGAAAGACATAAAATTCAGAAGTAAACTATAACATCGAAGTTTCGAAGCTCCATATATACTTCAAAACATGTGGAGTTTCGAATTGAAATTCGTAAGTATTTTCCTGTATGAATTAATATAAAATCCAACGCTAAATTACGAAAAGGCAGCATCGAAAAATATATAGTCCGTGTGGATGCACGGGTTGTAACTAGCTAGTGATATAAATTAGCAATCAAAATTGTATTTTAAAGATTATATCGATACCGAAAATGATAATTATTTTCCAAGGAAGAGTAAGATGCGTGAGCCCCCCAGCGCCATGGCTGACCGCGCCACGGCACCACACGCACGTTACGGGCGGGCGCGGCGCTCCACGCTTTCACGAATTCGGCATCTGTATCCGTCTGTGGCATCCCCTAGCTTTCGTCCTCACCACCCCAAAACACACACACACCATCACCTCCACTTCCACTTCCTCCTCCTCCTCCACCCTTATTAAGCTGGAGGGAAGCCTTTCTCCTCCTTCTTCCTCTCCTCCTCCCTTCATCGATCCGAAGCAGGCTCTAGCTAGCTCGCTGGCTAACAATCCGATCCGCACAAGTGGAGGAGCAGCGGCAGGAGGAGGAGGGCGACCGATCCATGGGGCGCGGCAAGATCGAGATAAAGCGGATCGAGAACGCGACCAACAGGCAGGTCACCTACTCCAAGCGCCGCACGGGGATCATGAAGAAGGCGCGCGAGCTCACCGTGCTCTGCGACGCCCAGGTCGCCATCATCATGTTCTCCTCCACCGGCAAGTACCACGAGTTCTGCAGCCCAGGCACAGAGTCAGTCCATCGCCAACCTAGCTAGCTACCTGCTATTTTTCATCGGCTGCTTAATTTTGTGATTTGTGCAATTCGATCTCTTTAATCGTGTATATAATTATGCTTGTGTCTGTACGTGGTTGCTGTTCTTGTAGCATCAAGGGGATCTTTGACCGCTACCAGCAGGCCCTCGGGACCAGCCTATGGATCGAGCAGTATGAGGTTAATTGCCTCTCTTTTACTGTCCTTTTCTTTAGCTAAGAACGCTTTCTTCTTTCTTTCAATTGCTAACTCATTTGCTGTTGGTTTTCATGTGTGCACGGGACGAGATCTGAGCTCCATTTCTCTTCTTGTGTTTAATTTGTTTTGGCTAATTTGGTGTGCTTAATTTGATCACAGAATATGCAGCGCACGCTGAGCCATCTCAAGGACATCAATCGGAACCTACGCACAGAGATCAGGTGCAGGGAGTTCTTTAAAAATTCCTCTCTCCCCTTTTTTCCCGTAAATTTTGACCAAGACAAATTAACAGCTTGTTGAGATCTACTGGATTTATGTGTGCAGGCAAAGGATGGGTGAAGATCTGGACGGGCTGGAGTTCGACGAGCTGCGCGGTCTTGAGCAAAATGTCGACGCCGCTTTGAAGGAGGTTCGCCATAGGAAGGCATGCACTACGAAAACCCTAATTTGTGCTTCAATTCCTACCTAAATCTATGTGGTCTGTACACTGATCTCCCCTTCAGATCCGTGCATATTTCATGCTCCTGGGTAGATCTACGTGTTTCTTCAACTTTGTTTTGTGTGGAAAGAGAGGGTTTAATTATGACCTCAATTTTTCTGGCACTTAAACAACATATATTCCTTTGTTGTTTACCAGTCGAAAGATATCAATGTTCTCAATCTCTTGGAGTAAATTAAAATTTGTGCTCCATATTCTTTTCAGTTTCAAATTAAAGAATTTCTTGGAGCTTCCCTGTATAATTTCATCTCGATCATATATCATGTTTTAATATCTCCCCTCTTTCTTGATTCTTTTGGTTTGATTTTGCAGTATCACGTGATCACCACACAAACTGAAACCTACAAGAAGAAGGTGAGAAAACCAAGTCCTAAATGTTCTTTTATACAGGTTTTCATATATAGTTCACTAATTTTAGGAGCTACCCAAATTGGGTATGACCTATATCTTTCCCCAGATCATTTGACTTCCTTTGGGGACAGTTCTCTTACAGTTTCTTAATTTGGTTAATTCTCCATGTCACTGTTCAAGAACCTCGTGTCGTCCAGATTTAGTGTACCATCATATCAATTGGTCGCATTTTTCATCGATCGATATTTTATCGAGATATCATTAAACTCCGTGAGTTACATAATTTGCATTAATTAGTGAATTAAAACTCCATAGCTATATATCTCCCAATCTTTGTACCTGAATGGTTGAACCTCCAAGTGTTGAAAGCAAAGATCTGACAGACACCACGACGCCTCAATTGAAGCATGGATGCAAATGTACAGTGTGCATTAGCACGCGTGTCTGTGCATTTCCACGCTCAACTCCCTCAGTACGTACGATAACTTGAGACTGATCTACACATCTAGCTAGCTAGATCAACGTTATATAGCAGATCTTGGAATAGAATGCATGCATGTCATGTGCTTAATTACATGCGCACACGACGCGATTAATAGATGCAGTGCTCGGTCTCTTTTTAGAAGCTGGATTTGAGAAAGAGCAAAGGACAATAATATCGGAGTGTCCATGCATCTATACATCGCTTGTTAAGCCTAAGCTCGATCAGTAGCTAGCTGCCTAGAGGGCATGCTTATTTGGTCCCCCGGCTATTTCGGGGTAGCATGTCAAACACGGATTTTTATGAGATTGCACCGTAGCATGATACCTTCGGTAGATAAGGTCCAACATTGATACTTTATGATTTGCAGAAGTTCGGAAATGAAACCATTACAGCCGTTGGCTTTACTGAATGCTCAAATATAATTAGGACCGAGGAAAAAGTGAAAACCTGCCGTGACCTTTCTTTTTCACTTGGAGTGTTAATTCAGCTTGTGGAGTCGTGTGAGTCGTAGTTCTTAATGAGCATCGTAACTATGCGGCTAAAGTGCTTTAAGGATCCAGACAACCAGTTCATGTTGACGTCGCCGTAACAAATTAAATCACCTGAGCACCTCGCTCAATCAGTTTTTATGTATAATAGTAAAAGATGGTTTGCTCCCCTCTTTTCTTTAAGCCAAGAATTACATATCATTCCCATCCCTTATCTTTATAAAAGTTACTTTACCTGTTTTTAAGTTAAATGTAAATTGAACATGATTGATAATCTTAGAGTTTCTTCGCTACAATCTCCAACAGGGAGTTCCCTGATTAATGGTAGTTTTTTTTAGATAATAGAAGATTAAATCTCCTAGCCTCTGCATCCGGAGATGCATACAGCCATAATTTATTACAACGTTACAACTTAACATCCTTACATCCTTCTTAAATGGAAAATGAATAAACAAGTTTGCAACAAGCTAGAAATAAGTATGAAACAAAATGTCTCAATCCGCACAAATCCTGTAACTAGATCTCCACCCATGTCCGCAGAAGAAATCCTTGACCACCAAATTTAGTGTTCTGCAACCAGCTAATACCACTTCCTTGTCCTCCTTAGATAGCATTAGTGACCATGAACGAAGCCATCCGATGCACGCATAGATAACCTGCAATGGATTAGAATTCCTTTTCTTACCAAACATCATATCATTCCGAAATAACCAGATTGACCAACAAATTGCCGCAGCACCCACTAAAATGTGAGATTGGAAATCTTTAGTCATCTCATTCAACCAGTTTCCAAACATATTATTTATACTTGTAGGAATTGTCAGATTAAAGGCCACTTGAATGATTTGCCACACTAAACGGGCAACATGGCAATCAAAAAAAGATGTTGTATAGTTTCCACCTTATATTGCAAAAGCAACACGTTTTGCTACCATTTCAGTTTCTTTTTGCAAGATACCAAAGGAAGATTTTTATTTTTAGAGGTATCTTAAGCTTCGACAAATTTTTGTTTGTAAAAGGAACATCCTGATTCATCAAAGTCTGATATAAAGATTGGACAGAGAACTGTCCATTTTGATGGAGATTCCATCTAAAGATTAATGGTAGTTATACAAACAAGCTAGATCCACAAGCCTTTGATAGAGCATGCGTTAGTAAATAGTGCTATTCCTGCTGTGATTTGAGAGGAAAATGCATGCCTTTTAATTTTATGTGAATGGACGATCGCACAGGGTATTTTTGTAAGATTGCATCATTTATTACTCCTCAATGCACATATGCCAGTGTTTATTTTGTCATGCTTGTAGAAGTTCATGTACATATGCTAGCTTTTGATATTCTCTTGAGTACACAGAATGCTTGCATCGATGATGATATTGCCTGTCCCTGTTTTGCTATCCTAGTGAGACTTGTCGTCAGGGGAAGGATATAGAGTGATGTATATATAGGACCATGCATATATAGTAGTACCCCTGCATGCATATATGGAGGAAGTAGAGGGATCATAAGTCTTAATTAGTTCTCCATATGAACTTGGTAGATGCTACTCATTTTTACCATGCATTGCATTCAGACAACAGACAAACGCAAGATATTATCTGCCATCTGAAACCGTTTATATATTGTGGCTTTTGTCATTTGATGCCTAGTGCGCGATCCATTCATGGATTGGAGTTTTGATCATCTATTACGCGGATACGGTTCCTATGCAGTCCTTAAGGGACTATAACTTAAGCAGTTATACGCGAGCCGTTGGATCGAAAAAAGACGGTTCAGGTTGATCCAAAAGCATTGTAACAAAAGTACTACAGCAGTTATTGTAGCAAACACTGTAGCAAATGGATTTGGATGATCTGAGGCGTTCGCTTGCTCGATTGGACGGTCCACGCCTACGAAGACTGTTTAAGTTATTGTGGCCTGCATTTGATCCCTGTTCCTATTATGCACAGCCTGACAGCTTGCTTGCAGCAGTCGTGTGATAAGTGTTTTTTTTCATCGAATGTATGTATATATATCATATATGCAGGTGAAGCACTCGTACGAGGCATACAAGAACCTGCAGCAGGAGCTGGTGAGCTGGCCGGCAAACTCTCTAATATATACGATCGATCACTGCTAGCTCCGGCCGGCCGGCCGGCCTTGATATTGGTTACGTTTTTTATGTATTTGCATTGGATGTCAGGGCATGCGCGAGGACCCCGCGTTCGGGTTCGTGGACAACACGGCGGGGCCCGGATGGGACGGCGCGGCGGCGGCGGCGGCGGCGGCGGCTGACATGTACGCCAGCTTCCGCGTGGTGCCGAGCCAGCCCAACCTGCACGGCATGGCCTACGGCGGCTCCCACGACCTGCGCCTCGGTTAATCGGAAGGAAGCAGCTGCTTCCACTCCTCCATGCATGCATGCATATGCCTGCATCTGCATGCAGCAGGTGGCGCCCTCGCTCCTCCGTTTAATGTCGTCAAGCAATCCAGTAACCTAGCGAGAAATAAAACGCATGCCCATGCATGTTATGAACGCATGGAAACCCATTGTGTGTGTCAACTTATATCTGTCAGCGATTTGTTCGTGCTTGTTGTTTTATGCATGCCCATGCTATACATGCATGGAACCCATTATATATTGCAATGTATTGTGTTGGTCTCGAGTGCGCGCAGGTGAGAAGCGAGGGGATCGACAGTGGCATATATGTAACGTACTTTATTTACTCTATGTGCATGCATGCGTCTATGGGCGCTTGATTGTGTTGTGCTCGCGAGGACCTGTTCAAATACTTGCTAGTGATACGGTATCTGAAAGTAACTTGCGTCACTAATTTATATTGTAATATGTTTATAAAATTTAACAAAAACTATAATATTATGATAGAGCTTTTGAGGCAAATATATATATATATAATATAAATATTTTAAAATATATCAATAATATGTGCTTTAAATGTTTGACTGCATCTATTCCAAAACCGTACATATGTGTGCTCTGCCGCTGCATGCGGTGAGGCTCCTCGGCACCCGGCCCAGCTTGGTGATCAAGCGGGTCATCATGGCCCATAGGGTTGGAGCTAGCTCACGCTGAGGCCTTCTTCTCTAAACAGGCTGCATGGCCTACGAGGCCCAACATGGATAGTCCATCTTTACATTATCTTGGGATGCATCATCTTCATTCTTTACGGCGTGTGTAAGCTAACTAGCCCTACAATTCAATTTTTTTTTATATAAACCATTAGAAAATTATAGGTTTTACCTCTTATTTTGCAAAACTACAGATTTTAGAGTTGATCGTTTCTCGTAACAGCTTTGACAGTGTGAGCCCACATGATAGCCTCACGTGTCCCTATTTTTTGCTCCACTCGTGCGTAAAGCTATCATGTGAGACCACGCCGTTAGACTTATCTAATGAAACGGTCAATTCTAACCTTACAGTTTCGTGACACTAGTTCTCTTAAATCTGTAGTTTTCTGATAGTATATATAAAAAATGGTTTTTGTTCGCTACTGCTTTTCTACAGCCGTAGAGAGCAGCACTATGGTTATTGTCCTCGATCTAGCTGCTTTCCATTCTCACCAATCGTTCCATCAGACAAATATCGGGATGCAAAGTGGGAAATAAAAAAAACCAGATACTGGTAAGTTGCCAGTGTGGCTTTCCGCTGTCTACTTTAAGGTCATGTGCTAAGCAAATGGCGCGGCTAATAATGGGGTCAAATCAAATCACCATCATCATCGCCGTCGTCGTCGTCACCACCATCACCATGATCGCATAAAGAAAGTCAGCTCACGTTAACTGAGACTGGGCTCTGAGCTCAAACAGACACCGAGCGCGAGGAGACTTTCTGCAGCAAAAGAAAGGGCCTCGCCGGCCGACCGGGATGATAAAAAAAATCATCATCTACTCTTCATTTATGCTTTAAATCTTTATATACTATACATGTATAAATCTTAAAACAAACAAAGAGTTAAGTAAT
Source organism: Rhipidocladum racemiflorum (assembly GCA_036346355.1). Lineage (NCBI taxonomy): Eukaryota > Viridiplantae > Streptophyta > Magnoliopsida > Poales > Poaceae > Rhipidocladum > Rhipidocladum racemiflorum. The sequence goes on along the minus strand of CM070579.1, from coordinate 87,315,854 downwards.
CATCATCTACTTTTCATTTATGCTTTAATATTTATGCAAAAAATTTTTTTTTAAAAAAAACACAGAAACACCTCTCGTATTTCATTTGTAATCCTTGCCTTTTGTCCGTTTGGAATTAATATAGGAATTTCTTTTCCGCCGGCCCCTCGAGGAATCGAACAATTCATCGTTAAAATTCTACGAAATTCATCGTTAAAATTCTACGAAATTCATATAAAATTCCCGCGTTTCAAAACAATCTCGATCGATCCTCAACCATTACACACAACAAGAACCGACGATCGAGATGTATGCGCCGTTTAATTGGACCTATTCGCGTAATTAGTTCCCGGCGGTGATCCTACTTCACTTCTCCTTTAATTTCTTCCTTTTGTGATTGAGATGGAAGAGAAAAACTTTTTTTTCCCCCAGCCATAGATCGAGGTGATATGTGGGTCGTTGGGCCCAGCGGTCTCGGGGAAAATGGCTTTCCTCCAAATCTGCTCGTCTTCCCCACAGTGACCAGAAACCTAGCTCCTATGGATCTATGTTTGTCCGTTACGCATTGGCAACCATCGGAGCCGGTCGGATGCATTGCCATTGCCATTGTATCTGATATCTCCGGCGATCTTTATTAGTGGTCAGTCAACTTGTGTATCATCGTCGGAAGCAACTCTGAATGTGTGATGCACTTGCTTGCCTCGTCATCTAAATTGGACAGTCCAGATGAAGGCGACTGGACAGAACGTCACCGAATTTTGGTTGATTAGATATTTAGGTTAGTAGTCCAGATTCGATCTCTATCGAATTAGTAAGCAGCAAATTAAGGATAAGCTATCGCTATCGCAAGATCGAGGTGCCATGAATGAAAATCTTACAACAGTAATTAGAGTACCTAGCTAGCTGTGTGGTTAGGAAGTACTAGATGGTTTGATTACGAATCTTTTTTATATATGCTTCTCTCTCAAAAGCTTGCTAAACAGATCGATCGCGATATATATATACCTCTTGCGCGCACTAGTGCGCAGGTCCAATGCTCAATTAGCGAAGAGACGCGACAATTAACTGCTTATATCTGCGTAGAGCTCATTCATTCGAGGGTAATCTATTCTCATAATTAATAGGCCATGCACATGGTAGAACTCTTGATCACGAAATCCTAACTACAATCATGCTTGTTTTGCGTAATGTTTGTTATTTGATTTTCCATCTCATTTTCTTTTGCCCTTATTGAAAATGCTATTTGCTATTTGTTCTTTCTCGCTGAACGACGTGTAGACTCCGACGTTCCGAACTCCGTCGTTGACAACTTCAAGATCACGTCTTCGACTTCGTCGCTAAAAACAACGGATAGCAAGGCAAGCACCACTTGATCATATTGATCCTAATTTTCCATAATTAACTAAAATGTTAATTAAAACTTGCATGCATATGCTATCTTTGATAAAATTATTATTGGGTACTGGTAGATATACCTTTCATTGATGGATTTCCTTAATTGGTATTGATATGTGAACCTTAATAAACCTAGCTCGTGGATAGACTCTTGATGTCAAAATGGGTATATTTGGTTATTACTTGCATATGCTTAACCCTGCTTTAGATTGGGATACGAACAGATGGGTTACTGTTCGTAATGAACTTAAATCTTTGACATATTGGATTAAACATTGGACATGATGAACTTTAATCTTGAACTTGATGGAATCTTGCGGATTCGATATTTTATCACTTCTGAAAATAAAACTATGTTTTCGACGTGGGTGATTATTGGCAATAGCCGGAAGTGCAATTAATAATGCACATAGATAGGGAGAAGTATCACCCATATCACATTAAGGACCGAATGATCCAAGTATAACCGTACATCCACAAGTGCTGGGATGGGGCAGCCTTGACTTATTAAATTATTTGGGGACTAGCTTTGCATATTGGTAGGCAATTGTAGCACGGGCACTCCGGATATAGGTTTGCTTGAGGGAGGTGCCATCACCGAGGTGTTGACACTTTCCGATGTAACGGTGTACGTCTGGCTATGAATTGAGACTGTTATTCTATTGAGCTGCGGCTCTTGATTATCATTATTACTTTACTATATTTGGCTTCCATCATAGTCAGGGTGAGTCGACATCGGGCTAGTGCAAAATTAGGTTCAAATAATCGAACGGTTTCGTTATGAACTCTCTGGCGGCACACCAAAGGAAGTGTGACTATGTGCACTGCAAAAAGGGAGAACATATCTTGTGGGTAAAGCTGTACAAACTCTGCAGAGTCTAAAACTAATCGATTAACCGTATCCACGGTTATGGATGACTTTGTGCATTAGCATTAGTTATAATTTTTGAATTGGTGAGCTTACTCTTACAGATGATTCAATACTTGACATTACGTTGGCAAGATTGAATTCAGCTGTTGTGCCCTGTGTGGACAAAAATTTAATCTTCAGATAATATTTCATATGATGGGACTGGATGTTTTATCACTCACGAAGGGTTGTGGGTATTTTGTTACATTTTATTCACAAAGGGCTGTGAGTTATCTATCTCTTCTTATTACTTTTATGTACATACTTTTTACTTACTTATGTGTTTACTTTTACAATTTCCGCTTTCACTCTATTATTCAGTATTATAATTCAATTTGGCTCCAAGCAAAAGTTACCGTAGAAGCCTCCTTTTGATTCAGCTTGCATATATTTTAGGTTTGTAAACACTACAAGTCTTGCTGAGTACACAATGTACTCACCCTTGCTATTATTGTTGTTTTTAGGCAGGATCCCTCGATAATTACTTCGACGCAGCAAAACGGGATTAATGACGATGATTCTTTCTAAGGCTTTACCATGTCAGTTGCCTGCGGGTTATGTGGCAAACTACAAGTCATCTGATTCTTTTGTTATATTTTAGTTGACATCAACAGTCATATTGTATCAATACTTCCACTGTAATAAAATATGAAACTTTTGCATGGTTGTGATCTCAAATTGTGTTTGTGCGTGCTAGCTACTGATCATGGGACTAGCACAGTATGCGCATTAAAACCTTGCTTTTATGTTACACTGTAGCGTAAAAGTGAGGGTCTCACAAAAAGTTTCGTCATAGTCTAGCAAAATGGGTACTCATGTATCGCGTGGCATGGTTGGTATAATTGCTAGAATATGTCATGTGGGTAAAGTGTACACTCTCTGCAGAGATTAAATCTAATCGATTAGCCATGCTCATGGTCAAGAGCAGCTTGGGACATAATGTCAAGTATAGTATTTTGGTTTTTGTTTTGCAAGCACTTTAAAAAAAAGTGTGTTGGTTCGACGAGTTGGATCGTTGATATGAAAGGTTGGATAAATGGTATGGTGATGAGTTGGTTTAATATACTCGTTGGATTGGTTATGAATTGTTGTACAAATGATTTATATACTGTTAATTATTTTCTTACTAAAGTGCTCTTTACAATTTCGAAATTGTTTTGTGTCCTACTCTATTGCCAATAAAATCTGCTTTATGCTGAGAATAAACTTAGTGTAGAAGCTTGATCCTTTTGGACTAGCCCTGGATATATATTTATTTCTATACACTAAAGTCTTGAGAGTACATACTGAAAGTGCATCTAGGCCCCCTAAAACTGGTTTTGGATGATTAATGACAAACGATTAAAGAATCTAATGTGTTCAACTAGTTGATGAACAGGTAAAAGGTTCGAGAAGAGATCATCTACGTATTTGGGTATCCTCAAGTTAGTAGAGTAAGAAAAACGGCATCTCAGTTTGTAATTTTCGATCTATTGAAGTCATAGGTTTGCTGTACTATTAAGAGGGATGCATTGAAATTAATTTAGAGACGGTCTTCTTGCTCAAGATGAATTTTGTCTAGTCTCTCAGAGTCAGTAGTGTCCTCTCTCGCTTCGGATTGAGGTTTCTTTTCCAGATCAGGTCGGATGTTCCGAAATTGTATCGGACATTCCGATGGTTGAAGTTCAAGTGTAGTTGTGTTTTAGTCATTGTGTTCTGTTAGGGTCGAACATTCCGATGTAGTGTATCGGATGTTCCGATACCTGTTGAGTTTTAGATTGGGAGCTCTCTGTTAGCTTCGGATGTTCCGATCTTGGGTATCGGAAGGTCCGATGTGTGCTGTCTTGTGTAAAGGTGCTCTCTGTCTAGTTCGGACTGTCCGAAGTTTCATCTTCGGAAGTTCCGAAGTGGTTGTATTCCAGGTTGGGAACTCTCTGTTTATTTCGGATATTCCGATATTTTATATCGGACATTCCGATGTGGACTTAGCTTGTTTAGTTGGGTTCCCTCTCCGGGTGTCATCGGATGTTTCGAAGCTGTTATCGGACATTCCGATGCTTGTTGTTTTCGACCGTTGGAAGCTTTCCAAGTCTGGTAGTTTGCACGCATCGGATATTCCGAAGTTCGTATCGGACATTCCGACGTGGGGCTGAGTGCGGGGGTAACGGCTAGTTTTGAACCAAAACTATAAATACCCCTCTCCCACTCCTTTGTTTGGTTACACACTTGCTTAGGCTGAACTCTTGAGCTTCTTGAGCACCTTCTAGAGCAATCTTCAGCCATCCTCCTTCTTGATCTTAGGGATCATCTAGTGAGTGAGGTTTGGTTGAGTGTGGTTGTGTGGCTAGAGCTAAGCGTTCATTCATCTTGAGAAAGTAGAGAACCTCTCCAAGATCGAGATTCAAGTTCATTCATTTCTCTTGGAGGTTGAAGGACTCCTAGACGGCTAGGCGTCACTCACGAGCTCCCGAAGGTTGTGGGACGCCGTGAGAAGTTTGTGAAGGCCGAATCCGCCTCCGAAAGGAAAGGATTCAATAGTGGAACCAAGCCTCAAGTGTGACCGAGGTTTGGGAGGAAAGGGTTGGAAAAGACCCGGGCTCTTTGGAGCCTCCTCAACGGAGACGTACGATCCCCTCAAGGATCCGAACTCCGGGAATCAAACTATTGTGTTCTCTCTAGTCTCTAATTGCTTGATTAATCTTATTGATTTTCTTAAGTGCAATTTTTAGTTGTCTAGAGCTAGTTGTCGTATTGCTCTTTCTACTTGACTCCTTTTGTCAAGTGCTAATCGGATAGTCCGAAGTAATTACAGAAGTTCCGAAGTTTTCGGAAGTTCCGATATTAATTCGGAATATCCGACCCTTTTCCGCTGCATTAAATTGTTTTAAATTAAAATTAGCCTATTCACCCCCCCTCTAGGCAATCTTCTAACCTTTTCAATTGGTATCAGAGCCAAACCTTCTCGAAGGCTTAACCGCTTGAAGGAACGTGATGGCCAACACCGGGTTGAAGGTTGTCGTGACGGACGAGCAAAATAGTCCGAGAGCCGGAGATGGAACTCCCGGCAAGAGCAAAGAGGATGCTACCTCTACATCTACTCAGGGAGCTCAAATTCCGTTCAATTATGAAAAATTAAATACTTCCTCTTCGCATTCATATATCACTGTGCCCTCCGGGCGTGCTCCTTTCTTTGATGGCACGTACTATTCCGCTTGGAGGCACAAGATGAAAATGCATTTGATGTCACTTCATCCTAGTGTTTGGAAGATTGTATGCACAGGTTTAGATATGCCGGAAGACGATATGGAGCTCACGCCGGAACAAGAGCAAAACATCCACCGCAATGCTCAAGCCGCAAGCGTGTTGCTTGGAGCGTTGAGTCCCGAGGAATTCAACAAAGTGGACGGCTTGGAAGAAGCCAAAGAGATATGGGACACACTCCAAGTAGCACATGAGGGTACATCAAGTGTAAGGGAGTCAAAGATTGAATTGCTAGAAGGCAAGTTGGGGAGATTTGTTATGAATGATGACGAGACTCATAACAAATGTATGACCGCTTGATGATCCTCGTAAACAAGATAAGAGGGCTTGGAAGCAAGGATATGACGGACCACGTCGTGGTAAAAAGGATGTTGAGAGCCTTTGCCCCAAGGAACTCTACTCTCGTAACCCTTATACGAGAGCGAAAAGATTTCAAAAGGCTCACTCCAAATGATGTGCTCGGAAGGATTCTTTCACATGAGCTTATGGAGGAAGAAGCAAAAGAAGTGAAAAACCTAGCAAAGCAAAGTTTGAGATCAAAATTAAAGGGAATCGCATTGAAAGCAAACAAGAAAGAAGACTCAAGTTCGAGTGAAGATGAGGAAGATGAAAGTGAGGATGAGGAAGACTTGGCCTTGTTTGTAAGAAAATTCAAGAAATTCCTCAAGTATGACGGGTCAAGCAAATACAAAAAGAATTACAATGACAAGTCAAGAAGAAGGAGAAATGCGAAGAGGGGTTGCTATGAGTGCGGTGAAGTTGGACACTTCATCGCCGATTGTCCGAAAAAGAAGATCACCTCAAATGAGCAAAAGAAGATTGAGCCAAACAAGAAGAATAAAGGCTACAAGAAGAAGTACTCGGGGCGAGCTCATATTGGCGAAGAATGGAATTCTAACGACTCCGACTCCGACACCGATGATGAAGGAGTCGCCACCGTTGCCATTGAGGCCGCTCCTCCAACAAAATCACTCTTCGGCAACATGAGCGACACCGACAACGACGACGCACCCGTTTGTCTCATGGCAAAAGGGCGGAAGGTAATGACTAAGTCAAAACCTCCGAGTAGTGATAGTGAATTGGATAGTGATGACAATGATGATGATGATGCTCTATTTTGTGATTTAAGCAAAACGGCTATTGATAAGATCCATAAACTATTGAAAAGAATAGATAGCCAAGAGGAAACTCTCGAGAAGCAAGAAGAGTTGCTAATTTGTGAAAAGAAGAAAAATCTTGCTCTCGAGAAGGTCCTTACAAAAGAAAAGGAGACAATTGAATTGTTAACCAAAAAGTTTAATTTGGCTAATAATTCAATAACATTACTTAAGGGTTCAAATGAGTCACTTCAAGAGAATGTCATAAGTCTGGAAAACAATCTTCAAGCTCTTGAAGTGCAAATTGAATCTCTTAATGATCTTAATTCTCCAATTGTTAATTCTTCAATGGCTTCTATTCCTTCCACTAGCAATGGTTGCTCTCGATGCTATAACGTTGATATTAATGCTTGTACTTCTAACTCTCAATTTGTGCAAGTATTAAAAAGCGAAAACGAGAGATTAAGTGCCTTGGTTAGATACGGTTGCATGAAAACTTATCAATCCAAGGATGCCCTATACAAGACCATAAATGGTCGAGGCAACAAAAACAAAGAAGGGCTAGAATATGATAAGTACGAGTGTAAAGGAAATGACCGTGTGGTGGTAAAAGGCAAGGAATGCATCAAGTTTGTCAAAGGAAATGACAAACAACCATTGACCACCACACAAGTCATCAAAACCGGGCAAGATTCAAAGAAGCATCCTCAATGTCATACATCTCATTCCATTCACTTTGCTTCTTACATATTGAAGAGAAACCACCGCGGTAAAGTGGTTGCTCATTTTGTCGGTGCCCACCACTCTAATGATGTGAGCAAAAAGAAGGTGTGGGTACCAAAAGTTTTAATTACTAACATGCAAGGACCCAAAAGAATTTGGGTACCTAAAAACAAGACTTGATGCATTTTCGTAGGATTATACCTCCGGGGGATCAAGTTGGGTGCTTGATAGTGATTGCACAAACCACATGACCGGAGAAAAGAAAATATTTTCATCTTTTGATGAGAAAGGGTCACAATATGAAAATATTGTGTTTGGTGATAATGGTAAATGTGAGGTAATGGGATTAGGTAAAATTGCTATTTCTAATGATCATTCAATATCAAATGTTCTTCTAGTTAAATCCTTAAATTACAATTTGCTATCCGTGTCGCAACTTTGCGAGATGGGTTATAATTGTCTTTTTACTAATGTGGATGTGACCATCTTTAAAAGAGACGATTCCTCAATTGCTTTTAAAGGATATTTGAAGGGTAAGCTCTATTTGGTTGATTTCAACTCAAATAGCGCTAAACTTCAAACATGCTTAATGGCAAAGTCTAGCATGGGTTGGTTGTGGCATCGCCGGCTAGCTCATGTTGGCATGAGAAATCTCGACAAGCTTCTAAAAGGTGATCACATCATTGGACTAACGAATGTTGAGTTTGAGAAAAATAGGATTTGTAGCGCTTGTCAAGCCGGAAAGCAAGTTGGAGCGCGTCATCCCGCAAAGAACATCATGACGACGACAAAACCATTGGAGCTTCTACATATGTACCTCTTCGGACCCGTTGCTTATATAAGCATCGGAGGTAACAAATATGGTTTAGTTATTGTTGATGACTTTTCTCGCTTCACGTGGGTATTCTTTTTGCAAGAGAAAAGTGAAACACAAGGGATAATCAAGAAGTTTGCAAGAAGAGCCCAAAATGAATTCGAGTTGAAGATCAAGAAGATTCGAAGTGATAATGGAAGTGAATTCAAGAATACTCAAGTCGAAGAATTCCTTAATGAAGAAGGAATCAAGCACGAATTCTCTGCTCCATACTCTCCTCAACAAAATGGAGTGGTAGAAAGGAAGAACCGGACGTTGATCGAGATGGCAAGGACAATGCTTGATGAATACAAGATTTTCGATCACTTTTGGGCGGAAGCCGTCAACACCGTGTGCCATGCCATCAACCGATTGTATCTCCACAAGATCTTGAAGAAGACGGCATACGAACTCCTCACCGATAACAAAGCAAATGTCTCATATTTTAAAGTTTTCGGTAGTAAATGTTTCATTCTTAATAAGAAACCCAAGAACTCTAAATTTGCTCCAAAGATCGATGAAGGTTTCTTACTAGGATATGGATCAAATGCCTACGCTTATCGTGTCTTCAACAAAACCTCGGGTTGTGTTGAAATTGCGAGAGACGTGACATTTGATGAATCTAACGGCTCTCAAGTAGAGCAAGTTGATTTAAATGTGCTCGATAATGAGGAATTGCCAAGCATTGCAATGAAGAAAATGGCAATAGGTGAAGTGAGGCCGCAAGAAAAGGTACACCAAGACTACTCATCTACTCAAGCAGAGCCTCCTACTTCAAGCCAAAGTCAAGACATACCTCAAGGGAGTACAAGCAAACTAGTGGAGGATGATCAAATCGAAGATAATGAGCAAATTCAACAAACGTCTCAAATGCCACATCCAAGGGTGCATCAAAGTATCCAAAGAGATCACCCCGTCGGCAACATTCTCGGCGACATCCAAAAGGGAGTAACTACACGCTCAAGAGTATCTAATTTTTGCGAATTTTACTCTTTCGTGTCTACTTTGGAACCTTTGAAGGTAGAAGATGCATTGAAGGATCCGGATTGGGTGATGGCAATGCATGAAGAGCTCAACAACTTCGTTAGAAACAAAGTGTGGTCACTAGTGGAAAGACCAAGTCAAAACGTGATTGGAACCAAATGGGTCTTCCGCAACAAACAAGACGAGAACGGAGTTGTGACAAGAAATAAAGCTCGGTTGGTAGCTCAAGGATTCACTCAAATTGAAGGTTTGGATTTTGGTGAGACTTATGCTCCCGTTGCTAGATTAGAATCAATTCGTATATTGGTTGCATTTGCTACTCACCATGATTTCAAGCTTTATCAAATGGACGTCAAGAGTGCTTTCCTAAATGGTCCAATCGCCGAATTAGTCTACGTTGAGCAACCGCCGGGAATGGAAGATTACAAGAACCCCACTCATGTTTACAAACTCCATAAGGCGCTCTACGGGCTTAAACAAGCACCTAGAGCATGGTATGAATGCCTTAAAGACTTTCTTATAAGAAAGGGTTTCGAAATTGGTAAAGTCGATCCTACTCTCTTCACAAAATATGTTGATAATGATCTATTTGTGTGCCAAATATATGTCGATGACATTATATTTGGATCCACTAATAAAAACTTTTGTGAGGAATTTAGTAGGTTAATGACAAAGAGGTTTGAAATGTCTATGATGGGCGAGCTAAAGTTCTTCCTCGGATTTCAAATCAAACAACTCAAGGAAGGTACATTCTTATGCCAAACAAAGTACATCAAAGATATGCTCAAGAAGTTTGACATGGAGAGCGCCAAGCCTATTCACACACCCATGGCTACAAACGGACATCTTGGTCTAAATGAGGAAGGTAATCCCGTGGATCAAAAGGTATATCGATCCATGATAGGTTCATTGCTTTATCTTTGTGCATCTAGGCCAGATATTATGCTCAGTGTTTGCATGTGTGCAAGATTTCAAGCCGCTCCGAAAGAGTGTCACCTAGTAGCCGTGAAAAGAATTCTTAGATATCTAGTTCACACACCTAATTTAGGGCTTTGGTATCCTAAAGGATCAAAATTCGATTTGATTGGATATTCAGATCTGATTATGCGGGTTGTAAAGTGGATAGAAAAAGTACTTCGGGGACTTGCTAATTTCTAGGTAGATCACTAGTAGCTTGGTCCTCAAAGAAACAAAACTCAGTAGCTCTATCCACCGCAGAAGCTGAATATATTGCCGCGGGAAGTTGTTGTGCACAATTGCTATGGATGAGGCAAACCTTGAAGGATTTTGGACTAAAGTTGGATAGAGTTTCACTCTTATGTGACAATGAGAGTGCTATCAAAATAGCCAATAATCCCGTCCAACACTCCTGGACCAAGCATATAGATATCCGCCACCACTTTCTTAGGGATCACTCACTAAAAGGAGACATTGACATTACCTATGTGAGAACCGAGAAACAATTAGCCGATATCTTCACCAAACCTCTCGATGAGAAAAGATTTTGTGAACTGAGAAGTGAGCTAAACATCCTAGACTATCGGAATGTGACTTGACATCCTGCTCGCATTTGATTGTTGCCTCTCTTATTGATCTCAACATAAATTACTTGCAAAATTGTTTTTCTGTCTTTAAAAAGAGGATTTATTGTCATTTGCATCGTTGGTCATTCCACTTGTGATCATTGCTTTTGGTTGTTGCTATGTTCTCTAATCACAAGTAGGTTGACTGCCAAGTTCACTAGCTCAAAGTCTGGATTCCTCAAATCTCAGAAATCCTATCTTTTCCTTCTTTCGGCTGGAAAATTCAACTCTTCGGAACTTCCGATACGGGCATCGGAACTTCCGAAATTCTGTGAATTCAGCTTCTTCGGAATATCCGAAGATTCATATCGGAATATCCGAAGCCTGCTCTTCTGGAGCATTGCTGAAAACTCCAACGCTTCGGAACTTCCGAACCACAGTTCGGAATGTCCGAAGTGTGTGTAATCGCTTGAAAAGGACTGTTCGGTTGCCCCCCTCTTTTTCTCATTCTTTTATCCAAAGCCTCCGTACACTTCTCCTTTTCTCATTCCTTGTCGCCTTCGGAGTCTCCGACCCTACGGAAACTCCGATACTTCTCCGGAGAAGGTTGTGCTTTGGATCAAGGAGTTCTTTATCTTTTCAATCTTGTTTTTCGATCTCTCAAGGTAACCTTGTTCCTCTATCTTTGAGATCTCTCAATCCGTAGTTTCTTTGGTCTTTATCTCTTGGTAAACTTGTTGTTCTTGTCCTCCTTTGCTTAGATCTGAAGTTTCATCAAATTCTTTCGGTCGATCTCGTCAGAATCCTAGTTTTAGGGTTGTACCGAAAACTTCGGATCTTCCGAAATCTTGCATCGGAACTTCCGATAAAAGTTCGGAACCTCCGATGTGGGATTGGAACATCCGATGTTAACAGTACAGCGCTAAACCCAGGTTCCTCTCAGGTTTCTTTTTGTCTTATCAAGCTACTCCTTTCTCAGTTGATCTCGATGGATCCCAATCAAGGTGATCAGCCCCCTGCCGGCTCTGCCAAAGTCACCTTTAGTCGGAAACGCAAAACTCCAACCGGAACTAGAACAAAGCGAGTTGTCACCAAGGGATCACAGCCAGGTATCTCAATCAATGAACCCACCCAGGCTGCTCAAACTGTGAATGTGCCTCGTGGAGCTCCGCTACCTTCTAGGAAAGGAAAAGGCATTGCTGGTGCATCAGGGTCTCAGGCTAGAGACATGCCGCGACTAAGGAAACCTGAAAGAAACCCTAGACTTCAAAGAAAGCCAGTAAACTACAAAGGGAAAGCAGCACAAGTCCGAAAGGCACGAGAGGAGAACCCCAAGAGGACAGACAAGTTCTCCACTGATTCTCGCTTCTGGACTTTCTTTCAGCAGGACTTCTATGAGTCAGTCATCTTTCCTAGAAAGAATCCTGTTATCTTGATGCAGTGTGTTGATTGGGAATATATGGCAGCTGCAGACGACCCTATCTTCAATGAGGTCATTGCTGCTTGTGAAAGAACTGGCATCAAGAGGATTATGAATTTTCAACATGATTGGAATGTGGAGATCATTGCTCAGTTCTATGCAACAATGTATGTCTCCAGGGATTGAGTCTCTACTCTCCACTGGATGACTGAAGGAACTTGGTGTGAGGCTACCTATGCTCAGTTCGCCAGATTACTTGAGTTCACAGAAGCAGATTCGAGAGACAGAGATCAGATTCACAATGAAAGTCCTCTAGGAGCATCTAATCTGAATTTCTTGTATGAGGAGAATGCAGAGTTCGAGCCAGGTGACACCAAGGGGATGAAGCCCTTCTTTGCTATTCTCGACAGGTTGTTTAGGAAGACTCTAGCTCCAAAGGAAGGAGATGTGTCTCATGTCCTATCATACACAAGGAACCTTCTGAGCAGAATGCAAGATGGTCAGAGGCCCTTTGATGTCTTTGACTTTATCTGGAATGAGATCAGACTCACCAGTCAGGAGCCTAGAAGAAGCTGTGGATATGCTCCATTCATCATGCATTTGATAGAACAAGTGACTGGACAGCAGTTTGAGTGTGATGGGAAGCATGTGGCACTTCAAGTCAGGGCAATCAAGGCCCCATCTCGGCGAGTCACCAGGGCTTCCACCAGGAGGACTACCTCTTCTGCTGCTACTCCTTCAGCTTCTGCTCCCAGCGGATCTTCTTCACCTATTCTGCGGGCCTTGAAGTCAATATTTGTTCTTTGCAAGAGCAACTCAGAAAAGCAGAAGAAGAATGCCAAGCGTCTCAAGGACATCCAAAGGCATCTCAATCTGGAGTGTTCAGAGGACGAAGAAAGTGAAGAAGAGATCGAGGACCCTTTTGCTCCAGCACCTGATGCGTCAGAGTCTGAGGATGATGAAGAGGAGTCTGGGTCTGATGAGCCTGCGTCAGAGGATTCTGACTAGTTCCTTTGTCTTTCCCTCGGTCTATCCTTTGTGGTGCTTGATGCCAAAGGGGAAGAGATCCAGTAAAATTTATCTTATCCCTCGTTGATGATTCGAATCCTTGGGTCCAGTGAACTTCATTTATGTCTGTTGGTTTTTAAACAAACTTCGTGTTAAGTGTTCTTTATTGTTGCTGCATGGAGATTTTTTTTTGTTGTTGACTTGACTGGTTGTTAATCGCTTAATTACTCATACTGTTTATCCTGTCAACCTTGTGTTAATCTCCTATGTGCAAGGACATAGGGGGAGCTCTCTCATATTCCTTTCTCTCAAAAAGTGTTTTTGGCACATATCGAGGGGGAGTTCCATCTATATTCATTCTCTCATTTGCTTTATAAATTTGTCCTTAATCGTGTTGTCATCAATCATCAAAAAGGGGGAGATTGAAAGTGCATCTAGGCCCCCCTAAAACTGGTTTTGGATGATTAATGACAAACGATTAAAGAATCTAATGTGTTCAACTAGTTGATGAACAGGTAAAAGGTTCGAGAAGAGATCATCTACGTATTTGGGTATCCTCAAGTTAGTAGAGTAAGAAAAACGGCATCTCAGTTTGTAATTTTCGATCTATTGAAGTCATAGATTTGCCGTACTATTAAGAGGGATGCATTGAAATTAATTTAGAGACGGTCTTCTTGCTCAAGATGAATTTTGTCTAGTCTCTCAGAGTCAGTAGTGTCCTCTCTCGCTTCGGATTGAGGTTTCTTTTCCAGATCAAGTCGGATGTTCCGAAATTGTATCGGACATTCCGATGGTTCAGAAGTTCCGAAGTGTAGTTGTGTTTTAGTCCGCTGTGTTCTGTTAGGGTCGAACATTCCGATGTAGTGTATCGGATGTTCCGATACCTGTTGAGTTTTAGATTGGGAGCTCTCTGTTAGCTTCGGATGTTCCGATCTTGGGTATCGGAAGGTCCGATGTGTGCTGTCTTGTGTAAAGGTGCTCTCTGTCTAGTTCGGACTGTCCGAAGTTTCATCTTCGGAAGTTCCGAAGTGGTTGTATTCCAGGTTGGGAACTCTCTGTTTATTTCGGATATTCCGATATTTTATATCGGACATTCCGATGTGGACTTAGCTTGTTTAGTTGGGTTCCCTCTCCGGGTGTCATCGGATGTTCCGAAGCTGTTATCGGATATTCCGATGCTTGTTGTTTTCGACCGTTGGAAGCTTTTCAAGTCTGGTAGTTTGCACGCATCGGATATTCCGAAGTTCGTATCGGACATTCCGACGTGAAATGAAGTGCTTGAGGGTAACGGCTAGTTTTGAACCAAAACTATAAATACCCCTCTCCCACTCCTTTGTTTGGTTACACACTTGCTTAGGCTGAACTCTTGAGCTTCTTGAGCACCTTCTAGAGCAATCTTGATCCATCCTCCTTCTTGATCTTAGGGATCATCTAGTGAGTGAGGTTTGGTTGAGTGTGGTTGTGTGGCTAGAGCTAAGCGTTCATTCATCTTGAGAAAGTAGAGAACCTCTCCAAGATCGAGATTCAAGTGCATTCATTTCTCTTGGAGGTTGAAGGACTCCTAGACGGCTAGGCGTCACTCACGAGCTCCCGAAGGTTGTGGGACGCCGTGAGAAGTTTGTGAAGGCCGAATCCGCCTCCGAAAGGAAAGGATTCAATAGTGGAACCAAGCCTCAAGTGTGACCGAGGTTTGGAGGAAAGGGTTGGAAAAAACCCAGGCTCTTTGGAGCCTCCTCAACGGAGACGTACGATCCCCTCAAGGATCCGAACTCCGGGAATCAAACTATTGTGTTCTCTCTAGTCTCTAATTGCTTGATTAATCTTATTGATTTTCTTAAGTGCAATTTTTAGTTGTCTAGAGCTAGTTGTCGTATTGCTCTTTCTACTTGACTCCTTTTGTCAAGTGCTAATCGGATAGTCCGAAGTAATTACGGAAGTTCCGAAGTTTTCGGAAGTTCCGATATTAATTCGGAATATCCGACCCTTTTCCGCTGCATTAAATTGTTTTAAATTAAAATTAACCTATTCACCCCCCTCTAGGCAATCTTCTAACCTTTTCACATACGTTGCTTGTTGACATTTATTCAGAGAAAGAGAAAGAAGACCGTCGCTCGGTTTCCTTTGCTTTCAGCGGTGATGGCGTATAGGGTCACGACCGCACTCATGCCTTTTGAAGAATCTAGACCCCGGTTTATGATTAGTTTTGGTAATTAATGACAATTGGTTATTTGTGGACTAACAATTTTTCTTGAGATTGCAAGGAGTTAGTCTTTGCAAATTGAGCACAAGAGGAATCCACGCAAAAATGGCTATGTACAAAAGATCAAGGCCAAGCAGCGAAAAGGAAGGTTACTGCGTCTATTTCCCTTTTATTCCGATCTCGATGTCTAGGAAAAAAATATCAGATTTGCTAGTTTTAGACGCCGTTCTATTAAGAGGGACTTGATCTAGTAACTTGAAGTCTAAATGCATTCATATATGGCTCAATTAGTGGTTGAATCATTCGCATCAAGTCGCATGTAGAAATCTCCTTTTAAATCAGAAATTCAACCTGTGAGCGGCACTACCAGAGATATATGTGCGGTACTGCCGGCTCTATGCGGCAGTACCATCCGTATAACCTCGATAGTTATCTGGCAGAAAGGATGCAAAATGTGCCCATCTGATCGGCACTACCGACGTGGTTAGGCGGTACTACCGGATCTAAGCGGTAGTACCGTGTAGAACACTGCGGTAGACATTTGACAGAAGCAGTATGTTTTGGCTGAGATCCGAGCGGCACTACCGGGTGTATTTGAGTGGTACTGCCGGTTTAAAGCGGCAGTACCACCCTAATACCTACGATACTCTTTTAACAGAAGGGGGATTTTCTGAAAATTTGGTGTCGGCACTACCGGCCTTTTTATAACGGTAGTGCCGAAATTATTTTAACTGTCTCAACGGATACTGACATCGCATTAATTACAAAGAAAAATGCCATTGAACTGTGGGCGGCACTACCGGCCCTTTGAGGCCGGTAGTGCCGGCCTCGGCTGATTTTTCAGAAAAAAAACTCCCCCAACAGCTAGATTTCTTGAGGGGGGCTATAAATACCCCCCCCACACACACACACACCTGCTTCCTTGGGCTGGTTGGTGATCATATTAACTCATTCTAAGCCCTTGCAACTCTCTCTCCACTCTCTGGAGCATTAAATTCTCAAGTTTGAGAGAAAAGGAGAGAAGAGGCTGAGTGATTTGATTTCAAGCATTAATTGAGCCACTAGAATCATTCAAGATCATCAAGTGAACTCCAAGTTCGTTACTCTTGGAGGTTGCCGCCTCCTAGACGACTTGGCGGTGGTTGATCGATGATCTTCTCAAAAGTGATTGTGAGAAGACCCGATCGGTTGTGAAGGCACGGAGGTCGCCTACTCGGATTGGGGAAGAGCTACCCCGATTATACGAGGAAGGCTCAATTGCGCAAAGGAGCCAGCTTGAAGTGAGTCAAGATACCTCAATGTGGACTAGGGGAGACCGGCAAGTCTCCGATCACCACGGGATAAATCACGTGTCACAAATTTGTGGTTTGAGCATTCTTACTTTCATTGCTTATTTTGAATTGTTAGCTCTCTTAGATTTGTTCTCTAATTTGTGAATTTATAGTTCTTAGACTTAGTCTTGTTGGTGCACATTAGTGAAACATAGAAATTTTAGGCCTTGATTGCAATATTCGTAATTCCTAGTTTCGATTGTTTATTTATTCCAATTAGAGCCGAAAAATTTTATAACCTCCTATTCACCCCCCTCTAGTCGGTTATCCTTGATCCTACACCTTTCATGTGGGTTTTGCTTTCAAATGATGGTTCATAATTTAAATTCTAGGCCAGTGGCCTACAATGTTCTTTTAATCTCATT
The DNA here is from genome assembly GCA_036346355.1 of Rhipidocladum racemiflorum. NCBI lineage: Eukaryota > Viridiplantae > Streptophyta > Magnoliopsida > Poales > Poaceae > Rhipidocladum > Rhipidocladum racemiflorum. The sequence continues at coordinate 87,298,826 of CM070579.1, read as the reverse complement.
TAAATGGGCCATAATTACACATCTGACATTTTTTCGCTGTCTTTTGTTGATGTAAGCAGGTGATATTCAATCTCTGTTCAAAACCAAATTCCTGGATGGTTTTCGGGTCGTGGCATTTATCGTCCAAGTCAAGTCAAGGACCGAACGTAGTGTTGCATGATCCAAATAATAACCGTACAATCATGAGGGCTGGTATGGGACGGCCTTAACCTATTAAGTTATTTGAAACTAGCTTTGCACGTTGGTGGGCTGAAGTAGTACGGGCATTTCGAGTAGGTGTGCTTGAAGGGACGTCCACACCGTGGTGATTTGGAACCAATATTTACCGATACAGCGGTGTACGCCTGGCTATGGGAAAAAACGGTTGTTGTTTTATTAAGCTCAAAAAGATTTATGATTTATGTGATTATTTGTTTCTACCATAGCAAGGGTTTGACGTCCCGGGCTGGTGCAAAACTAGGTTTGAATAATGTAGAGATTTTGTATGATCTCTTTGCGGTACACCAAAGGAAGCGTGTTAATTAAGCTTTGCAAAAAGAGATGATCGAATCTTTTAGGTAAAGCAGTACACCTCTGTAAAGTGTAAAACTAATCGATTAGCCGTATCCATGGTCATGGATAACTTGGAGAATTGATACTAGTTAACTCTTTTCTATTTTCATAAAATGGAACAAGTGATATGAAGTACATGCTTTCACAAAATTTCTTTATGTTCACTTAATTATTGCCATGATGGCGTTGTTTACTTTATTTCTTATGAATGACTGTGAGTTTGCTCACAAAGGGTTGTGAGTAATTTATTTTATTTATGTTAATTGCTACTTGTTATTTAATTACTCATCAAACTGTTTTTAATTTTCTTTTATGCTTTCAATTTAATATTCAGTATTTCTCATTCAAATTTCAGCTTTATGCAAAAATAACCTTAGCAGTCTTTCATTTGATTCAGCTTGCATATATTTAGGCTTGTAAAAGTCTTGTGAGTACTTTTGTACTCAAATTGCATTACTGTGGATTTTAGGTGAAGAATCAGAAATACTAGAAGACGTTTACAATAACGCAGAATTTGGGTTTACTGACGATGGTTCTTGCTAAGATTCACCTTGTCTGTTGCCTGTGGAAAATTGGGCTTAGCTGGCATACAACAAGATGAGAATGTTCTGCTGTTGCTTTACTTTTGGTTATGTAATGTTATATGTATTAAACTTCCGATGTAATAAAATATTATAACTTTTGTATGGCTGTGTTTTCAAATTGTGATGGTGCGTGCTAGCTACTGATCGTGAGACTAGCACAGTATGCACCACATAACCTTTCTTTTATGTTGCACTGTAGCATGAAAGGGAGAGTCTCACATAGATATAAAACAGTTACACAATCTTCAAATTTTCTCTTCACCAAACTGGCTAGCTAAATCTTAAATATAATAATACAATTAGAACCCATTACTAACCTTAGATCACGAAGAACAATTCGATCTATAAGCTAGATCTAAATAATCTTTAAATTCTCTCTCACCAAACTAGATCTTGAATATAATGCAATTAGAACCCATTACTGAACTTAGATCACCAAGAACAAATGGATCTACAAGCTAGATCTAAACAATCTTCAAATTCTTTTCTTACCAAACTAGATCTTGAATATAATACAATTAGACTATTACTAACATTAGATCACCAACAACACATGGATCTACAAGCTAGATCTAAACAATATTCAAATTCTCAACTAACCAAGCTAGATATTGAATATAATGCAATTAGAATCCATTACTAACCTTAGATCACCAACTACACATGGATCTACAAGCTAGGTCTAAACAATCATTAAATTCTCGCCAAACAAATTGAATATAATGCAATTAGAACCCATATTACTAAACTTAGATCGCCAAAATCAAATGAATCTACATTCACTCTTTGAAATCAATTGTCTTCTTTCACAATATCGCCTCACAGCCGCAGCCAGTCTCAAGATAGATCCTGGAACCCTAAAAAACACGAAGTGGCTCGGGGCTCTGTATTATATATTATTAGAATTTATCACAGACGGTTCTATTCATAAAACATCAGTGATATACATAATAACGCAGATGATTTTATTATAAAACCGTCTGTGATGACACTTGTAGCTATCACAGATGGTTTCAAATTAGAACCGTCTGTGATGTATATCAATATCACAGACAGTTTATTAATATAACCGTCTGTGATGTTGTCACTGACGGTTGCAATATAGAACCGTCAGTGATGTTTCTCATTATAGACGGTTTTTCAAAACTGTCTGTGATAAGGCGTCTAATATAAGCATTTCTATAGTAGTGTTGGTTATTGCGATACAACCGGACTCATAGCTTTGGTGGATGAATTCTAAAACTAATACTGAGGGATTTTCGGTATAAATATAGCACATCATTGTACAAGGGAATCAATCTACGATCAATAAAGAGAAAGTGAATTGAAATCCTATATATATTATGTTCATCTATTATGTGATTGTTCTTGAGGTATTTTTAATATTCTTAATTGACACTACGATTAGTCTACGGCGATCAATTTATTATTCCACAATTTTTTGCTTTTTAATTGCTAGGATTAACGTGGCTTAGCAAAGGTACAGATGGATCGGTAAGAACATTGGTATTCGCGTAAGAATCCAGAATGTATATATGTAATCCCAAACATCAAAGGCACCAGCCGAAATTTGCGCTAAAAAGAGAAAGGGACAAGCCGACAGAACGAAAGAAGCATCACAACATGCTGCCAATCAAATAATTAATTGCACTGATGTCATCATCACACAGACGATACAGTGCCATAATATGGTCAGGAGTTAAATCATATTCTTCTTTAGGCGATTGTTAGAGCCATATATATATATATATATATATATATATATATATATATATATATATATATATATATATATATATATATATACACACACGTAGCGTGAAAATAAATGCATGCTAATAGACCAAATCAGTGGCGGAGCGAGGAAATTTTAGGAGATCAGACAAGTCTAACTATTTAACGATCTAGGACGAAAGATTTATCTAAGGAAATTCCGTTTTTACGGTATTTACGACACTAAAGCTGTACTGCATCTACATGATGCGTCGCCGAAAAAGTCCAGACAGTAGCCCACACCGCCCAGGGGTACTGAATACTGAATCTGCCGGTGGATCGAATTAAACTTTAGTCTTCACCAAAGCAACCGGATGCCATGCATGCCTTATATACCAGTTAAACAAAAATGCACCAGTGCTTGTGCTCCTAATTAAGCTGAATCCGTTTGCTGCAATTTGCTTAATTAATCTCTCTCCCAATGAACTAGATACGTACCGTGCATAGATGATAGAATACATATGGGACTTACATATCGTGGTGCATGTCTCGATTCCTGACACTGAGTTGGATCTGGCGTTGCTTTTGTACCGGCTACACTGTCAGATGGAGGACCATGTCCATGCATGCAGTACGTAGGTGCATGTAGGACCGATTGGTTCGAGTTAGCTCGTCACTTATATTTTGTACCAGCAAGAAAGCAGAAGCAGACTGACTCGCTGCATATGCCTCCGCTGCAAATATGCAGGCAGGAACACTGGAAGCTCCCTGGTGTCTCCATCCACTTGAGCTAGCAGCTGGCATGGCCCCATGCATGCATTAATGATTAATCCATCCATGTGTATTCATTTTCGTGCTCTTCGTTTTAAAAGTTGCACAACTATTAAAGCATGAATGAATGGTGGATGGTGATTACTTATCCCTTCGTTTGCTTTAAGATTTGCGCAATTTGTATTAGGAGGAAAAGCATAGAAGCACTGCTCATACAGATATCTTGCATCTCGATTCAGAATTCAGAATTAAGAAAGAAAGAGAGAAAGAGAGAAGGGGGAAAAGAAAAGGAAAACATTTGAGCTGGGATGCAAGGTCACTATGCTGCCTCCCATCAGCAAGCACTAGAAAACACAAAAGCACTCCTCTCATCTCGATTCTGACGAGCCGGGCGCTGAAAGCGTTAGCCGGGCGCGTCCGTCACACTGCCCAAGGCCAGCTCTTTGCGGAGTACGTCCACTCAATTTACAAATGCTTAGTACTACCCGCTGGTACGCCGTTCTAGTTTCAAATTTTATTTTTAAATACATATTATTTTACAATTTCAGAGTGATTTACTACTACTATTATTATATTCTATACCTTTCCTTTTTCGCTGTTTTTAATATCATTTACTACTACGAATTAGAGTACGATGTATTATCTAAAAACACAATAAAAAAAAAGATGTAATACAGGTTTTTTAATTAGATGTGTCTCGGTAGGAATGCAAGAACCTAGCTAGAACGAGCTCTATTCAGAAGCGAAGTGACTACATGGTTAATGGTCCGGTTGTTTAGCTTAAGATAGCGATTAAAAAGTTAACCATTGTTTCCTTTGTCACTACTCCTACGTACCGAGTGATCTTTCTAGCTAGCTGCATACATGACTAATCAATCTCTTGTTCCCCTATATCTGCGCGTCCATGCCTAGCTAGGCTAGGCTAGGCGCTGCGTAATTACTAACTGCTTAGTATATTCTCGCGCGCGGCGCGCGCATATGCTAATCAGAGTGCCGCGCATATGTGACAAGCTCCAACGCGTTTTGGCTGCATAATTATATGCCTTGGTCTGCGTCATGCACGCAGCATGTGCCTTCAGTTAAGTATGTATATATACAACGTACTCGATCCGGGCTAAGTGTAGCTAGGTACACCCCTCTTTTCTTTTCCTAACTAATCCTAGCTCTTGCGAAAGGTTGGCAGCATGCAAGACAAAAAGTTCAAACTTGATCGGTTTATAGGGGAATTCTTGAGTAAGATAATAGATCGTGCGTGCATGCGATGCTTTTCTTCCCTTTTCTTTCAGATGTTAGGCGTATATATACAAAGGTACAAATAATCGTTGTCTATAATACCCATCTATATATGGCGTTTATAGATAGCATTAAAGACCGTTTCTGTAATGGGATGGATTTTAATTAGATGTCTCAATAGATAGTTTTCCCAAGTACTCCCTCCGTTTCTTTTTATAAGGCGTATTTGGTTTCGTTAGGACAAGGTTTTGATCAACAATTACTCTATTAGTATATAATTTTTATGACACAAAATTGATATTAGCAGATTTGTATTCAAAAGTACTTATATATAATTATGATTTTGTATTGCATAAATGATATATTAATGAAGTAATCTTTGGTCAAAGTCTTGTCCTAACGAAACCAAATACGCCTTATAAAAAGAAACGGAGGGAGTATAATATTGTATCTTGTTTCTTATGTTACCGTCAACTACTGCACGAGAGATGGTCTAATTCTTCATGCTTCCCTTCTCTCTCCTCCACATCATCTTGGGTCCTACGTGACGAGACTTACAAATAGCTTACATCACACCATTGCACATGCTCTAAGTACTTATAATTAATTAGTAAAGAAATGGTTTACGCATGCAAGACAAAATCAAGTGCAAGAGTTGTTTTGAGAGGATATTTAAACAATTTTGTTTTGGGGGACGGTACAGTGATAGGTCAACCAACATTATATGGTATGTATATGTTATTGTCATCTTTGGTACTAGCACCCTGTTCAAGCATGTGTGTGATTCTCCCTAGCTAGAATGATCAGGCATGCATGCATGACATATCGGGCCAAAAATTGGACTAGCAAATCTCTTAATAATGTCTCCCAACTAAAAATATTCCTCACACTTAATTAATTAACTACTTTTAATAAGAAATTAGCAAATCAAAAGTCCACAAAAAATGGTATCCAGCCACCAGAAACTATACACCCTCAGTAAGATAGTTAGAGGAGCTTGCACTACTATAGAATGGTACAACGCTATCGTTTCATCTGGTCGGTTCCTAACTTTTCAGAAAAAACACCCCGATTATGATAAAAGATTCGGTGAGGGTGTTAATAATTAGCTAGCAGGGAATCATCACAATCGGTTCTAACACAAGAATCGATTGTGATGTGCATGTGTACATCACAATTGGTTCTAACCTAAAAACAGATTGTGATGCGCATCGCTAGGTTTTTTATACCCTCGAATTGAATTATCCTCTGTTGTTGATCTAGAGGCAAAAAAAACTGCCGCCGCCCCAAAAAACTCAACATGCTTGGTTGAAACCAATACTTGAGTGAGAATTTATGAAATCCTTGAGTATGAGTGTTAAAGAGGGCAAAACCAATATTTACGTGAGAAATTATCAAATCCTGAAGAATGGGTGTTAAGAGGGTAAAGTTGAACCCCTAGCTTGAGGAGATTTCCCCTCAATTTTTTCCCATTTGTGTTTTTCTTCAAAAGGTAATCATTCCGTCAAATCCCTTCAATTTTGCGCTAGGAAATTCGATTTTGACTTAGTGAATGTGTTACATGTCATTATTGTTGCTATAATATGATTAATACTAGAGTTTAGATTGCGTAACCTACATCTCCTGTTTGAGGTTCTTGTTTATAAATATGCTAAAATAGCATATTTATAAATAAACAATCTCGAATTGTTCATATTTTTTTTGGACAATTCGAGGATATGTGGAGACCCCACCATCACAATCGGTTCTAGCTCATAACCGATTGTGATAGTAGGGGTCGTCATAACCGGTTCTGAGATAGAATCGATTGTATGATCATATTATCACTATCGGGCGAAAACCGACTATGATAGCACCTCCTCATTACTGTGTAAAAACTTTATATTGCCACCAAAACCGACTGTAATGACGAAAAAAAACCGACTGTGATGTACATTTTTGCATTAGTGTTGCCAGTGCCAGCTACAGTCCACACCATTATTTGTGATCAATTAAACCTTGTGCTTGTCTGTTTGGTGAAGCCTATGCATACCAAAATTTGGGTTACCAAACTTTGGTAACTTTGACCAAAATGGGCAACCATTTAGTTTGTTACCAATGTGTTACCAAACTTTAGTAAGATTTTTTTTTACTTTGCATCCTTAGTTTATTTTGTTGCCAAAGTTTGGCCAAAATTTGATCCAACAATTCTACGACTAAATTTTTTAGTACCAAAATTTGGCATACATAGTAGGGTTTGTATGAGTAACGATTAAACAGCCCCTTATTTGTGACAGGCGTGTGAGCCAACAACCTTTACAAAGCTTCCCTATGGGACCATATATACATGTTTTTGCTCTTCCATATATCCCCTCTATTAATCTTACCCCCACACACTTGTGTTAAGCCATCCCTGGGGCCTGGCTAAGTGGTCGGCCTTAAGCTAAGCTTAGCTTATAGCAGAGCTTCTTTTATGTTGGGAGATTCTTGCATGTATATAATGCTTGCAGACACAGACAATTGACTAGGAGGGCCCCATGCGCCAACGAGGCCCACAAGCTCAGTATACAAGACACACCGCGAATAAATGGATCTTTACAATTAGGACCCTAGAGGGGAGGCTATGGTTGTACATATAGCTAGATAGAGGGTGTTAGGTGTGGATAGCTTGGCTCAATTTTTTTTTTCTTGTTAGGTCTGAATCCTTCTTTGTTGCAGTGCAACATGAGTAGTAGCTTCGTTCGTTTCAGCTTCTGGATAGCTTCTGCTTTAAAAAAACGGATTATTTGCCGAACAGGAGGATTCTGAACAGTTTCTCTGAGAACCATAAGCTGATTTTTATATAGAATCGAAATCTGTTTGAAACCTGATTCTTGTTGATTCTCGTTGGCTTGGTCTGGAACCTAGAAGTTGTAGCCGGCTCAGCCTGATTCTCCCATAATTAGACGCAGCTTCTCCCATAATTCAAAATCCATAATCCAAAAGCTGAACGAACTGGGCCGTAGTAGTAGTAGGATTCTGGTGATGACAAAGAGAGCCACTATCCCTTTCTTATAACAAGGTCAAAATTTTGTTGTTAGATAGAGGTCAAGGGAATTAAAGTGGTCCACAAAATCTAAGAAGGCCTAACTCATGTCCCTTTCCTTCCTATGTATGTGATGGAGAATGAGCTGCTATATATTAGGCTTATGTAATCCGATTTATAGCCATTTAGCTAATTTGTTTGCCGTAAGACCCAGCAATGTATAAATACAGTACACATCAACCGCTTTTGGTGTTCCCTGGTCCACTTCGTACTTCCAGAAGGGTTAAACTGAGTTAGTATGCATGCATGGTAGCATACACGCAAGTCCAATGCGACTATAAACTAGCTAGCTAGCACTTGTATGCATGAAATCGATCAATTAATCTCATCACCCAACCTAGCCTAGATGGGCCAAACTGATCCGGGGTATATATAGCTATGTGGTAATTGCTCCTCGATCCTCTTCATCTATGCATAATTAAGTGAAAAAACATGAGAAGAGAAGCGATGAGTATCTTTCCCATTCTCATGGAATGAATTTCAATATCATGTAGAAGCCCAACTTGAGTGTAAATCTCGTGAAAACCATGTGTAAAAGCTTTCACAAATTCTAAATAAAATTGTACATATAGGGCAGGATACATTCTAAGTAAACCTTCCTTCTGTACTCTTCTTGGGTTCCAGATAAAAGTTGGGCTATGCTTTGTGTATAATGATATGAATAGAACAGTTAGGAAGTTAGGGTATATTAAGGGGGTGTTTGGTAGAGCTCCAGCTTCACCAAATTCGTGGAGTTAGTGAATTAAGCTGGGTATTCCTAGCTCCACCAAATTCGTGGAGCTGAAGCTGTGGGTATATTAAGAGTGTTTAGGTGGGTCATTTTGTTTACATTTTAGAATAAAAATAATAAACTTAAGTCACTTTATTTCAGTCTACAAGTTTAAGCTCTGAGGTGGAGTTGGGATCTGGAGCTCTGCCAAACAGGGCCTAAGTTTCATCCGTCCACCAACGAGTTCACTTAAAAGATTAAGCTATTGAGAAAAATATGAACAACGAGTCGACGGGGAGGCGAACGCAAAATGAAGACTTGCCGAGCACCTCGACACAAAAAACAATGACGTGGACATCCTCCGGAGCGAGAGAATTAACCTTCGGATTGTAATATAGGTATAATATACTTTAATAGGCTCCTCGCGAGAACATATGCTGGTCTAAAAAAAGAGAGCAGGGAGATTTGGTACTTCGTTCTAAAAAACATCCTACATATATGTACGTATAATGCGAAATATCGCCGAGAAACAAATAAAATTCATAAATTCGATTCCTTTGCCTATATATGCTGTTTATACTTTGGACTTTGCACTAGTGGAAAATGAAAATAATAAAACTATACGTAGCATTTTTTTTTGTTTAATTACATGTATACCAGACACCAGTCATGCATCACATACATACATGCATCGCAAACAAACAAACAAACAAACATACAAACATACATACATATTCCTTTTTTCTTAAGAATTAAACCAGCGTGTTTGGCTAGCTACAAGCCTAGCTACAAACAACAAACAGATATTCATATTAAAAAAAATTGCACTACGACGTACGTACATCGATTATACTCAAAGGTACAATTGCATAAGAGGTTATAAGTCCTTTAAAAAAAGATGAACACAGATCATGCATGTATATATAAAAATTGCTGGGGACAACAATGCAGTTATATCGTCAGTATATAGGCTTCCAGGTGAATTTTTCTTGCAATTTTAGTTATTAATTCACGAATTGTACTTTTCTTGAATATCTGGCAAACAGTACTAGTGATAATTATCCACTATTACGGCAAACAGCTCCATGACAAATTGGAGAGAGAGAGAGAGTATTTACCTTTTCTTTCTTATGTTTTCATATACAGATACAGATTTAATTATTAATAAACTACAGCATGCGTGGTGTCATTTCCCTATATATTGTTGGGAATATTTTGGAAAATTATCAACTACGGCACTCTAAATTAAGAGGTTAACTTTTTTTTTTTTTACAAGTTCTTGTTCAACCCATAATCATCAATACACATGGGTGCATATATCACACACAGATATATATGTATATATGTATATATGTATATATATACACATATATACACATGCATGCATGCATGGTTAGTGCACTGTACGTATGTGTACAAAGCCGGACGACCCTCTACATACCTAGCTAAATTATTTCTTTGTCGTCATTTGTTCAGCTTGCTCGAGATCTATATATGCTACTAGTGCACCGACCAAACACTGATCTACCATGCGGAAGAGAGTAGGGGTGGGCATTCGGTTTTTTCGGTTCTTTTTTTTTTTCAGTTTTTGAAAATTGATAACCGAACCGAATTAACTGGAAAAAATAGACTTAGACATATTTTTGAAATTTTTCGAAGGCTCGAGAAACCTTAAAGATCGAGTCGAAGAAAAAGTACACATCTTTCTGTTGGTGAAAATATTTTTTTCAGGAAAAATGGAGAAAGGGCACTGGGCTCAGATCTTGTGGCGGCGTACACCGCGCATGTGAACGAAAAATGATTTTGCGTTTTTTTCTGGAGAAAAAAATAGACTTAGACGTATTTTCAAAATTTTTGGAGGCTCGAGAAACCTTAGAGACCTAGTCGGAAAAAAGTACACATCTTTCTGTTGACGAAAATATTTTTTCGGGGAAAATGGAGAAACGAGCTGAAAGTAAAATTCAAATTTTTTTGAGGCTCGAGAAAGCTTAGAGACCTAGTCGAAAAAGTACACATCTTTCTGTTGACGAAAATATTTTTTTCGAGGAAAACGGAGAAAGGACCTGGATGTAAAAACCGGAGACCTATTTGTTATAGTTTTGTACCTCACCGCTATCCCGAAAAAGTAGAAAATATTTAACAGGAGGGTCTTTTTGTAAAGTAGTGAGCGAGGGACCTAAACGCGATCCAATAAAATTAATCTTTCCCTCATAAAAAATCGTGAAGGATTTTTCTGTAAATTCGTAGGCATCTATCCGTAATTTAGAGAAACGGAGGGACTTTTTCGCGAAAACGCAAAGCGCCACGTGTGCAGGCCCTCTTGCCGAGCTTCCTCCCGATCTTAATATACGAAGTAGTTTTAGACCTCACCGCTGTCACGAAAAAGCAGAAAAGGGCTCGTTCGCGATTTACATTTAACGGGAGGGTCTTTTTGTAAAGTAGCGAGCGCGGGACCTAAACGCGATCCGAAAAAATTAATCTTTCCCTCATAAAAAATCATGAAGGATCTTTCTGTAAATTCATAGGGATCTATCCGTAATTTAGAGAAACGGAGGAACTTTTTCACGAAAAAGCAAAGCGCCACGTGTACAGGCCCTCCTGCCGAGCTTCCTCCCGATCTTAATGTACGAAGTATTTAACGGGAGGGTCTTTTTGTAAAGTAGCGAGCGCGGGACCTAAACGCGATCCGAAAAAATTAATCTTTCCCTCATAAAAAATCATGAAGGATCTTTCTGTAAATTCATAGGGATCTATCCGTAATTTAGAGAAACGGAGGGACTTTTTCACGAAAAAGCAAAGCGCCACGTGTACAGGCCCTCCTGCCGAGCTTCCTCCCGATCTTAATATACGAAGAATTTAGAGAAACGGAGGGACTTTTTCACAAAAAAGCAAAGCGCCACGTGTACAGGCCCTCCTGCCGAGCTTCCTCCCGATCTTAATATACGAAGTATAAGCCATGCATACTCACGAGCTAGCAGCCTAGCATTGCATTCCCGAATTTGTTTTTCTGACAATGCAATTAAATCCCACAAAACATCAGGAGTTGATCGTAAATATTAATTTTCTCATGAATTATGTTAGTTTAAACCCTTATTGAGCTCTCAGTTAGAGCCATAATTAAGATTGATCAAGAAAAAACCTATAACATGGAAAGTGTTTAATTTCTAGTGAGAATTCACAGTTTTGCGAAAAAGCCCAAGTTCAACTGATATTTGTAGATCAATCTATAAACATCTAAAGATTTTGCAAGGGTTGACAACACAGGGTTTGTATGGTGGCTCTGCCACTGGTTTTATACATACTTAAACATGCATCTAGCATACGTACTTCTGGTTCTACACTCGGATACTACATCTATCATGAGTCATGACCGTCTAACTTACTCTAATGGCCAGGAAGAACCGATCAGATTATCATAGTAAATAGGTTAGCAATTTTGTTTCTCAATTTTAAGCTATTATATGCTGGCTAGAGTTGAGCATTAATTGTACCGCACCAATTAATATTCTCAACTTCAAATTTCCATTCATATTTACGAAAACCCGATTAAACACTAGCTAGTTGTTGAAAATGTGTGTGTGTGTGTATCCCATCCTGAGCATGCATGTGTTTCACTAAGCCCAAAACGAATACACAATTGACTAAAGATAGATCAATGTACATGCAAATTTCAAATTATATATGGCAGTGAAACATACCATGTATAGAATTCATTATGACTATGCTAACTTCACTAATACTTGAAATGTTGAGCAACAAATGGACGAATAACTGATCGGATGCGCAAGAAGAATTGTACATCAGACGCTCTTTCAACGAGGGGTGTTAAATTCTACACTCTATATATACAAAGATAAAATTTGAAGCATGGATCTGATAGAGCATGCATGCATGCATGCATGTGAGGTTGAGGCGGCTGCACCAATCTTAGTTCATGTCTCTTGTGATGATTCAACCATTGCTAGTTTTTGCAAATTTTACTCTGAATGATTGAAAAGTATACGTATGCATACCATGTGAGGTCTATCTAGAAACATTTATGTAATGTATGTAACAAAACAATGTGCCAAGACTTGAATCTAGCTAGCTAGGGGATCAAAGACAAGTATGGATCACGATTAAACTTGTAATTAGGTAGGAGTAATTCTCCATACTGATATTGCGCCATTAATACATCATATACTAGCATAAGTGAGCTCTCAATCCACGAACGTGTGGTTCATATTTGCTAATTAACCACTTCATAATGAGTAGTATATATCATATGAAGGACTGAAAAAAAAAATCAAATACAAACGAGTGTAAAAGAAGCACATGATGAATGATGTTTTGGTTCTAGTGATCACTCGCAGGCCACAGTGCATTACAGTCCTCGTGTGCTGCCACCCCATATGTAAAGTTCAATGGTTTCCTTGAAAATAAAAGAAAACAAGTGTACATAAGGGGGAAAAGAAACAAACTAGAGATGAGGCTGCAGCTAGATATAGCATATGGACAGTACACACTGTGCCACTCTACGTATAGGCCGGGAGCTAAGCAAAATTGCAGAGTGCTGATCTGAAGGAAAAGATATCACACCGACTGTGTTCTTATTCTTTTTTTTTTAAAAAAAAAAAACAATTAAAACGGCTGTATATATGCACAATGCATAGATAATCCTACGTACTAATTGAATGACAGATAAACGAAGATGCTTGAAGACAAGCCACCTAGCGTTAACCAGCAACGCTACCTTCGGACCATCTAATGCCTAGGCTTATGTAGATCAATGTTTACAATAGTGTAAAAAACAAATCAAACACATTGTTGACATTCCATCATTCCATGTGACTTGTATTGGTTGGTATATGCATTTCTCTTTTTTATTTTAAAGAATTGCAACATCGATCTACGTCACCAACAAAGAATATTAAAAATAGTACCCTAGGAAAAGAAGGAACAGTGGTGTGACAAGCTAACTATGTACCCGGGGAGAGAGAGAGAGGGAGGGGGGGGGGGGGGTAGTCCTAGATGGCTCAAGCTAGGTAGCATTGTCGAGATTAGCCAAAGGAACTACTAATCCAAAAGCCACATCAATCTCTGAAAATTAATGCATAGAATTGCTGTACTTCCCTTGTCTGGAGCAAGCACAAGCCGATTGCTCATCCGTCCCAAGGCAGAACAGAATGGCTGGCTGCTTAAAAAGAACCAAACTAGCTAAGAGTAGAAGAAGAACAAAACATGCACAGATCATAGAGCCTGAAAAACATGCAACAAATCATATAAAAATTAAGCATCTGCAAGAAACGCCCAACTTTACCCAGGCCAAACAAAGCCAGAGAGAAGCTTCTCCCCCCATGCACTCGTACAAAAGCGAATCCCAGCTTGTTGCAATAAGCAAGCAAAACCACATGTCTGCATACTTAATTACTCAAGCTAATTAACTAATCAAATGCTGCATGCCAAATGGAGTAAACAGTTAAGGAGAATTAAACTCTCTCATCATTGGAGGAAGCTACATTTAATTTTTCTCTGTGCCATGCATTAAGGTCATTAATTAATTAACTCGAAATTAAGATCGATCGACAAGTACAAGCTCTACTAGCTAACAAGATGCATGCGAGCGCGCGAGCGCATCAGTGTTCATCGACGACGACTCGAATAACAAATATTATCTTCTTCTTCTTGTCTTACCTTTGTTTGCTCACGTACGATACGACGACGACGACGACTTAGAAGAGCTCAATCATCTTTGAGAGTAAATGAAACTTGCTAGGAATTGAAGCGAGGAAGCAAGCTAAGTTCTAGGGTTATGAGGGAAGAACTGGGTGCCTGCGGCGAAGGCGCCGATCGGCGTCGGGTAGGGGTCCATGAGCACCGCCGCGGACGTCGCCACCGCCGCCCCGTGCCCGCCGACCGCCTCGCTGCTCCCAGCCGGCGAAGACCCCTCCCTCCCCTGTCCGGCCAGCTGGTGGTACTCCGCCGAGGACGGCGGCAGCTGCCCCACGGCGTCGTCCGCCGGCCCTTGGTCCCGCAGGATCCCCTTGAACGTGTGCCCCCCGATGTTCACCGCCGTCTGATACGCGAACTCCGCGTCCGGCTCGTCCACCGGCCCGATCCGCACGCACCGGAACACCGCCTCCACGCTCAGCTCCGGCGGAAACCTCCCGTCGGCCTCGCCTACAATTAAACACAGCCTCGACGTGAGCGTGCGTGCTCCGGCCATTCAGTGTCGTGTGTGCGGGCGCGCGCGCAACAGTGCAGTGCACTGACGGCGGTGTAATTGAGTAGCTCCCATTATAAGTAGGAGATCTGGAAGCTAGTTAGTAGTCTAGTACCCGATGAGGTGGTGGTGATGGCGGTGGTGCCTGACGGCAAGCGGCCGAGGGAGCGGACGAGCTCGCGCGGCCGTTTGTTGGCTGCAGCGGCCGCGGCGCTGGCGCTGTTGTTGGCTGCGGCGCCGCGGAAGAGCGCGGCGAGCTGCTGCTGGCGCTCGCGGCGCTTCGCGGCGGGGACCCAGGTGCTCTTGAGGTGGGTGGGGCAGCTAAACCCGCGGCTGCGGCAACAGGTGCGGCAGCGGAGGTGGGTGCAGTCCTTCTTGGCGTTGTTGCCGCAGTCCTGGCAGCTCGTGCCCGCCCTGCCACCCACTGCGCCGGCGCCGCCCCCCGCACCGCCGAACCCGCCGCCGCCGTCATGCGACGAGAAGCCCAGCACGACGCCGGTGGCCACGCCGGAGGAGAAGAACTGCGATGTGTGCGGCGCGGCCGCCGCCTGCTGGTGCGGGTGCCACAGCTGGAACCCTATCCCCCCACCCCCGCCGCCGCTGCCCGCCGTGTCGGCGGCCGCGGCGGCCGCGCCTCGCGCGTACAGGAACAGGCTGTCGGCGCCGATGGGGTGATCGCCGCCGCGGTCTCCGCCCCTCCCCTCGCCGCCGCCTCCCCTCAGAGAGAACCCGGCCATGCGCGGCAGCAAACACCCATCAAGAAGCCGCGAGTCTCCTCACTCTCTCCTTTCCTTTTAGCTCCTGCAACGAAAAATAAGTAGATCTTGGGTGTAAGAAAAAGCACCACCAGCATCAACAGAACAAAGCATGGATTGTGTGACATACATGTATGTATGTTAGATAAGCTCAGAAGCATAGAGATGGATGGATATAGCTCACTTCTATATAGATAGATCTGCAATGATATGCTCATAGATATAGAGTTATATGCATACATACATAGGAGGATAGGCTTGCTTATGACTTGTGACATGTAGTGAGAAACTTGTGCCTAACTTGCACTTACTAGCTCCTCGCATATCCTTACTACTGCTACAACTACTACTCAGTACTCACCTTTGCCTTGCTGAATATAGGCTAGCTCAGTCTTGCCTCTAGCTAATTCTCCTCCTCATCCTCTTGGTTAATTTCTTTAATTCTTCTCTTGGCTTCTTGGGGGCCTTTGGGGCCTAAGGCTTTCTTTCTTTCGCTACCACTAGTGGTGGTAGTGGTAGAAGTAGAAGCGAGGCTGCTTTTGAGGCGGTGAAGAGTAGCTATATAAAGAAGAGGAGGAGGAGGAGGAGGAGGAGGAGGAAGATCAGAAGAAGAGAGAGGATGGGTGGGAGTGGGTGCGTGGGAGGAATTCTAGAGCGCCTGCAAGCGCCGCCATGGTGGCGGCTCGAGCACCTTAATTTCTATTTATTGCTCACGCAGCTCAGCTCTCTCTCCCCCTCCCCCTCCCTTATCTCTGTTTGTTTACTTGCCTCCTTCTCTGTGTACCCAACTAAATGAAAGATCAAAAGATGAAAGAGGGAGGAAATATTAAAGAAGAAGAAAATGGGGAGAGAGAGAGAGAGAGAGAGAGTTTTTTTTTTGTTTTTTGAGATTTTGCTATGCTATTTGGCTTGTTGCATTATTACCAAAGCTGTGCTGCCTTGTCAAAAACAGTATGACTACATGGCGACAAAAGGGCATGGAGGAATTTTTACTGACAGGAGAATACACCTTTGCACTGGTCCTCGTCTGCCAGGCCAAGTCCCACGCACCGCACTCGTACTAGTTTGTAGTGGTATAGTTTTTAGTAATTAATTGGTTTCTCCGTATCTTTGTGGGTTATGTTATGTAATGTATATATATACTTCTAAGCCCTTTCGAAAAAATGCACTCGGTGTTTAAAAAAAAAGATTAGCATGCTAATTAGATTAGATGAAGAGATCAGATCTTAATTAGGTCCATTTTGTGATTACAAAAAACATAAGCAAGTATCTCTCTCAAAAAAAATATATGTGTTTGTGAGCATGTAACATTCATGTTGGATTTAAGCTGCCAAAAGTACTAGTACAAGGACTATTTAAGCAGCCACAAGTATGGTCAAAAGCAACGTACATGCATGGAGCCTACCTGCAACACTATACAATTCGTTCAATCAACATATACATAGCGCATATGCATGTACAGCTTGTCGTATTGAATGTGTTATTGTTCTAGTCATAAACAACTAACAGCTTTATTTGGATATATGTTGGTACAATAAAATTAATATAGATGCATTTCAAAAAAAAATGGGAAAATGTTGTTTTTTAAGGACTGTTTGTGCATCATTTACAAAAATTTGATTTATTCAGCCCACAAAATTAGTCACTTTTCAACGGCACGATCATAATCCAGCGGTCCATATTGATCCACCCATTTCTACACAAACCAAGCCCACACCTAAAACCCCAACCCTACCACCCACGCCTCCCTGCCCTGCCACCACCCGTCGCATCGCCGGGCCATTTTCTAGCGGCGGCAGGAGACGCCGGCGTCAAAGAGGAGGATGAGCTCACCTAAGCATAAATATTGAAACGTATCGAAAGGTTAGAGGATTTCAAAAAAAAAAAAATTTAATAGATTTTCAGCATTTCTGTTTTTTTTAATACGTAGTGCACATGAATTAATTACTCATACTTTCATGCTTAAGCCTATCCCGGCATGGATATACATTCTATTTGTGCACCTCCTCTTTTCTAACAAAACAACAACATATTTTTTTTAAAAAAAAAACAACAACCATAGCACAAATTAACGCACATCAAACAAGAAACAATTTTATATATGCGCATTCAGAAAATTCTTTTGGAATGAACTTGTACATCCATATATAAAACCACGACATTGCAGACAGGAAATGTTGCACGCACTGACGATTGTACGTCAACACATTTCCGTTTGTACCATCACGTACTAGAAAACTGAACAAAAACGAGGAGAGAGAGAGAGAGAGAGAGAGAGAGAGAGAGAGAGAGAGAGAGAGAGAGAGAGGACGATTTGCTGCTGCAGCAGCAGCGAAAAGGAAGAAAAGAAGAAAATAAAAGAACGGAACGGGACGGGATCATGGGCTGGTAGGCTAGCAGTGTACGTGTAGCTAGCTAGGCGAGTTTAAAACCCCGACGTGGTGCCTCGAGTGGGACCATCTCGGCCGTCTGGGCACGAGCGGACGGCGCATGTCTCGCCACGTGGCGCGTGTCCCCGGGCGTGAAAGCCGCTGCCTTTCCGGGCCCACGCCACCCACGTCTTTCGAAGGCCATGCGAGGGAGAAGGGCAGTGGCACAGCGGTAAACAGCGTTGTCAGCGGCTCGATCGCTCAGCGAGTGAATACAGTATACATGCACAGTATCTATAGTTAAAGAAGCTTCGTGTCACTCGTGCCCATGGCGTTTTTAATTGGTGTCTTGTTGTCACCATATGCTCCTGCCTTGCCTTTCTGCTCTGCTGCTTCTTCTCCTGCTCCTGCGTCGGCACTGGCACCACTTTGGGCTACAACCTGTCTGCCAGTGGCTCAGCCCCTTCTGGCTTACAAATGTTGGTGATCTGATCTCTCACCATGTAAGGCTCCAAGGCCTGCACTAATTAAGGGAACAAACCCAGCTCTGTGCTCATCCGTCCGACCGAAAATGAGCCGTTCGGATCTCGGATTGATCGTGGAATGCCCGAATCAACGGTCCAGATCAAGAAAGCATTATATATGTATAATATAATATAACGTTTTCTTGATCTGGACCGCTGATCTTTTGATAAGGATCGAATGTATACATTGTTTGTCACCAGTAAGCTTGGACAATCGCTCATCCTGCTCGGGAGGTAGCTGCGCCCCGACCCTACTGTTCCTGCGTGCACCTGCTAGCTAGCTTTGATCCTACATGCACCCAAGTGCATCCATGCACGACCATAGCCACTTTTGTTGGTTAAGCTAGAGGTAGCCTGATTAGCTTAGGTCTCTGGTCTCTCTACCTAGCGGGTCCCTATCATCTGTTGGTATGTAGAGTGTGTGCCTCATGATGCACCATGGATAGTGATCACCAACTCAACTCAAGTCCTTTCGAGCTACTAGTGTGTACTACATTACACTGGCCAGCCGGAGACCAAACGAGTGTATGTCGTATATGGTGTCGCTCTACGTACGAGAGGAGTGTGTAGAAACCATCGCTATCTAGCTTCATGCAACTCGATCATAAGCTAGCTATGGGTCGAGATCGATCGCCGGGTTTGAGTCAAGTGTGTTCCTTAATTTGGAATTAATTAATGTAACGATCGACAGGCGTGTGGCTACGTACACTACCAGACTAGGGGCCTATTGCGACGGGGCAAAGCCGCCAGGAATAATGGCAAAACCGCCGGAAACATATTCGTGACGGCTCCCAGTGAGGAGTTACCGTGAGTAATACGAGCACGCGAAAGTCTTTTTGACTGACGGGTTACCCGACAGGAAAATAACTCCTCATGGTAACCGAAGGGGAAATGTCTCCCACGTCAGGATTTGATAGGTTTCTACCCATTACGGCAAACCGTCAGGAAAACCCGTTGCGGATATTATTCCTGTCGGTTAGTCCCGTCAGGGTATGTGTCATTTTGTTGTCGGTTAAATGAGATTGAGACAAAAAAAAATACAAAAAGAACACACTAATTTAGTTTGAGAGGTGCTTCTGTGCTCTTCCTCCTAATACAAGTTGCACAAATCTTGAAACAAACGAAGGGGTAAGTAATCCTCATCTACCCTTCATTCATGCTTTAATATTTGTGCAACTTTAAAAAAGGAAGAGCATAGAAGCACCTCTCATTTAGTTTTGTTTCTAGTAGTTATCACAGCTAATCCATACACACATCTATCCAAGTAATCGACACATTAATATGAATCATCAATTGAACGCCATATACATCAACCTTCCATTGAACACACACCCTTCTATACAGAACCACACAACACACACGTTCAAGCTTCCGTAAACACACTCCCCATCCAAGTTCAGTGCCGAAATATTCATCCAAGAACATTAGTGCCACAGAGACATCCAACTCCTGCATAAGGACATGAAAGAACAAAACTTAGTCAAAAGATCATTCCATATGCACCATGTCTAGAACTCATCCAACCAGTAATAAAATGGGAATTGCAAACTTTGGTATTTGAAGCAGCAAGCATCCCGTACATATCAATTGACTTTTATTTTCCAGGTCTCTAACAACATGCACAATATAGGCTTGGATGTTCTCATGTCTCTTTTCTCTTTTGAGTGATGTATGACAGACAAAAGAACAGTAGTTCCGACGTCAAAGCAAATTGATAAAGATGTACACCTAAGTAACTAGATGAACAAATAAGCTTGGCCACGCACAAGTATACACGCGGCTAGCTGGTAGCCACAACTAGAAATATGCAGCTTCTCACTTGAAAAAATTTCAGAAATCAAACGGGCACAAGAACAAATAGCAGGATGAAGAGCTGGCCTCTTATGACATCCAGTAAATGTAATCTGCACCTCAAGTTCAAATTGATGAAACTCTAAGAGTTTGTCCAATTTTCACAATAGAACATTTAGATTAATTGCTTCAGAATGTAGAGAGAGAGAGAGAGAGAGAGAGAGATTACCTTAATTGCAAAACAGCATGAGGCCGTATAGCCCAAGAGTTATTCCTAGAATAAGACATCTTTAAACGCTCTTGCTCTTTCTTGCTTGTCTCCTGTACAAAGAGAAATATATGAAGCATTATTATAAAGCATCTGGCTAAAACATTCTAAATTACAACACATTATTGGGCAGCAGGCCAGAATCCCAACGAGCATATTAAACACAAAGTACTGTTGTAATATTTCTCTCATATAACTAGTAATAGAAGCATGGATTAGATGAGGTAAAACAGAGTACTAGTGTACTTGAATTATCCGGATCTTCGTCCTCTGTTTCCTTTGTTTTCTTGCTTCCCTGACAGATGTAGCCAACAAGTACTTCCATTAGCATTTGTTTTGCTGGCTAAACTCTCGTTAGTTTTTCCTGAGCTTATTTTACGATCTTACGTCGTCTTTCTTTTTCCAGTTGTGTCCATCCTTACAGGTTAGAACGTCAACCTGTTTAAGAACAATTTTATAACAAACTGGATGAATGAATATCTACTTGACATGAACTACGAACGAATATCTATTTGACATGAACTACCTCTGCTTAGTTCTAGGTATTGACTGATTCCAACTTTTACTTTGTTTTATGTCCAAAGTGACATACAAGATTCAGTTCACAACACATAAACAGTGTCCTCCAACGCCAAAACTTGCTAACTAGAAATACATGACATACAAAAAAAAAATGGTTGTTTTGCATCTACACTTGCTGGTATACAATTATCCAGTTCAATGTTCTATGTAATTATGCCTAGATTAATCCCAAATCTGTGAACAAAACAGGATCCCTCCGAACGACAACGAAATACAGTACAGCACACTTGAAACGACCAGAGATTTTCTGTACACTTCACATCAGTATGCGTTATGGCTTGTTGGAAAGATAAGAAAGCCCTCTAATATTTCAGTATCAAACAACCTCAAAATTTCAAGATATTCTACCAGCAGCATACCGGATTTTCCAGAACAAAGATAAAAATTTCCCACTCTGCTGCTCCCAGATGCAAACCATACAAGAACCACACTGCCCAACCAGTCATCAAGATCAAAATAAAGGGCTTGAATCGAAGATTCAGTACAAGGACGAATACACCAGGCTTGGGGATCGAGAGTACCCTTCGTTCCCCCCCCCCCCCCGCCCCCCTCTTCTTCTGAACCTGGCCAGCACCTTCTCTCCCCTTCTCCTCCATGAAACAGCAGCAGAATACACCATGGCAGGACGCTCGTGGCGAGAGGAGGAGGATCTTGGCGGAGGTGACCCGATCTGAGCAGCGGCAACTGGATCTCAGAAGCTACGCCGCAAGGGACCCTACCTCAGCACGGCCGTTCTCGCCGGCACCACGGGCGCCGTCCAGGAGCTCCTCAGAAGCTACGCCGCAAGGGACGCCGACGGCCGCGATGCTCTTGACGAGGGAGGAGGTGAATCTTGGCGGAGGTGACCCGATCTGAACAGCATGCAGCGACCAGATATTTTCCTGGCGGCCTTATAATCCCGTCAGGGAAACTACTATTTCCGATGGCTGGTTGCGGCCCCGTCAGGAGAATCCGAAACCTCCACGAAAGATAGCAAGCCTGGTAGTGATGGGCGAGTCATGTCAGACTGTTGGTGATCTGAGATAGATCAACCAACAGCCATTAGGTTTATACTTTATACTGGCTGATCGACCTGTGTTTCTGCTCCAAATAAACCAAAAAAAAAAAAAGAGAGAGGAGAGAGAAATACGCAAGCGGAGAGAGATATATAGTCTCTTCTAGAGAAAAAAGCTTAATTACTGAAACACATACTCTTGAATGATATAAAG
This sequence comes from Rhipidocladum racemiflorum, assembly GCA_036346355.1. Taxonomy (NCBI): domain Eukaryota; kingdom Viridiplantae; phylum Streptophyta; class Magnoliopsida; order Poales; family Poaceae; genus Rhipidocladum; species Rhipidocladum racemiflorum. Next base: position 87,276,501 of record CM070579.1, on the reverse strand, counting down.
TCTGTTAAAACGTACTCCACGCCTGGCCACTAACCGAGACGATGAACGGCCTGGGCAACGGGACCCGAACGCGAATACGAAAAGTGAGCAGGTTTTCTCCGCGCAAACGATCGACGTGGCACTCCCCAGCGCTCACGGATGCCAGGCACTGTAAAGAAAGTTAATATTTATCAAAGTGCATTCTCGATGAATTTGGCATGCGGTTTTCGACTGATCAATTCATACTGCCGAAATGAACGGACGGATGGGATTGAGTGGATTCCATCAGGGGATTTGATAAACATCATCCAAATATTTTTTTTTTTGTTTAAAATCACCTAAATATATGATCATTGGATCATTGTTGAGATTCGAGAGTATCGATTACATCCGATTCTATGATTTGATCTAACGGTCTGGTAATATCCGGGTGAGGTATCCAGCGGTCCAAAATTTTAATGTTCACTAAGATAAAAACATTCAGATGATACCTATACACTCCCTTTGCCCGTTACTCCACAGCGCGGGGGGAGGGGGGGGGGTAAGAATAAAAACCACAGGCAGGCAGCCTCCATTCGCTCCTGCTGCCAAAAACACCGGCTGGGGCGGTTTGTCTGAACGCCGTCCTGCCAGCGCAGAATATTGGTGAAAATATTCCCTCGCTGCTTTTTGCGCGAATTAATCATCACCCCGTTCATCTCCTCAGCTGGGCGCAAAGGAAAACGAATACAACGTATCATTGCGCTGGTACATGTGGTGGGTCCAAACTTGACATCAAATCCTTTTGAATTAAATCGATCGATATGAAACCAGCCACGCATATATATAAACTAGCTACCAGCTGGTTAATTGCGTTTTGATAAAGTAATTTTAGTGCGTGGTATTGAATTGCAAGAACTTTACACATATATACTTATCACTTTTGGTATACTTAAATACTGATTCTAGGATACTCCACATCGGACCTGAGGACTTTATTTTTGCTATATACATTTTTCATATGTAAAAGGAGTATACACGTACACAAATTATGCTGTTAAAAGGTGGACTTTGATTAAAATTTTAATTAAACTCGCTTTAAAATATTTTATAATCATTATTAGAGTATTCTCAAAAGGTAAGGAGGTATAATTTTGTGTGTGTAATCTTTGTTGGCTTAATTAGTTATTAACCTGATAGGAAGAATTTCTCTCAGGTCACAAGATAAATCATCGAGGGGTAAACACAATATCACGATCCCTTCACTATATGTACTTGGTAAGTAATCCAATCTACAGGCGATCGATCTTTGGACTTGAATTTTAAGGGTGGGTTTGGGGCTTTTTTAGGCTCGCGCAACCACTTGATTTTTTTTTTAAAAAAAATGAAATAGACGTAAATATAGATCACGCGAAAACTATGTTTGTAAGAAAATAATAATGAGATGTATATGTATGGGCCTAAATGGCATTAGGCAAAGCGGGCTTGAATTTGTTCCAATACAACCATGACATTTGCAATTAATTAAATCCCTGTAATAAGCGCCGTGCCTATATATGACCCTTGTACTACTCGGGAGAGCATATTGAAGCCTATTGTACTGCATGTAGAAGGTACCGTCACCATCCTAAAATATAAGGTACAACTTTTATTTTAAGTCCCAGAATACAGGGCGCGTCGCCTCCTCGTCTCCTGTTCACGCGCGCGGTATTAGCTCTCACAGCGGTACGGCTCCTGTTCTGGTTTCTCTCCCATCTCTCATGCGCATACATGTATGTACTGTATTAACTTTCTCTCACATCTCTCATGTGAATGCATGCATGTATTAACCACCTCGAGCCCCGCGCGGTCCAACTGCTTCATTGGTCTCTGTCTTGGTAGGAGTTACGATTTATATAATTCAGCGCGATTAAACTCCACAATTCTAACGCTGAGCGTTCTGTTCAATGTGAGGACGAACATCGATCTACATGGGATTAAAATCCTACACAAATTAAGGGAAAGGTAAAAGTATTTATATTTTTCAGATTCACTTTGTATGTGCTCAAAGAATAATTCAGTTCTCCACAACAGCAACAGTTAATATTTAAAGGTCCCTGTGATTAGAAGCTTGCCTAACCTTTCTTCAGTGCACATATGAGCAATGCTCTGCATATATGCAACGAACAGGCAGCGTGGGTCATTCAGGCAAGGCAAAAGGAGAAGAGAAGATGCCCACTTTATATATTCATTTCATGTGATGAGAATTACATATGCAGTGTATATATATACCTGTGATTTCCTCCTCATGATGAGAGATTTTATGTGCGACATTGCAGGCAAATTTTGCTCTTAACATTATTCGCCCGTCCAAGATTCAAATGCATCTTTTTTTCTTCCGGTTGAACATTTGCTTCTTAATTACCATGCGTGACAAAAGTAAGCCATTAACTAACTCGATCGCTTCCTCCCTTCAAACATCCTAAGAAAACATCAATCCATTGACCTGCAGTTGGAGTATAGCATGGATTTACATCAGCTGACGACTAATCTCCTTGGTACGGAAGAACGAATGCATTCATATATAGCCTTAATTAGCCATTTGATCCAAGAAGAGCTAGCTAATTATCTATCATTTGCTTGAATGCTTGATTATGGATTTACATGGATCGATACTAAAGAAGGTACACATGTCTCGTGACTTGTAGTATAGATTTCTACACATACACATGGTTAATTATTTCGTGTGGTTGACTGTTGTACACGTTCTCACAATTAGAGGAGTAAAAAAAACCACTTCAGCTTCTAGTTCCAGAAACTTAATTACATATACTTCTGCGCCAAGAAAGTAAGTTGAAGGCTGTTTTATTTTATTTGAGCTCTAGCTTTTATGGTACACTTAATTCAATATACACCATTTATTCTTTTTTATTCAATGTATTGGATCAGTTAGTAGTCCCTTCATTTATTTTTATAAGGCTTATTTTTTAATGATCTTGTTACAAATATAAAATTTACATGTAGATTTAATGAGCCCTTTTCTTATATACCTCTATTTATCCTCTCTCAACTATATGCATTTATTGATTACCACCCACATAATTAAAGTATATCTTTCATCTTCCAAGATAATTAAGTGATGCCATCTAAGTCATTTTCTCTCATATTTTTCTTAATTTTAACGTAACCTTAATCTTTGCGCAAAGTCAAAATACACATTATAAAAACGAACGGATTGAGTATTTATTTATGCTTCCTCGGTAGTAGAATAGTACAAATACCCTCGACAAATCAATATAAGCTAGATATGATTTCTAGTACTACTAGTATACTAGGTGGGTAGTAGAAATCCGATCTAGTTATTAATTGGTTGAGGGTATTTCTACTCCTCTATGGTCGGAGGAAGCAGCATAAATGGACACCAGCTAATCTAAACGAATAATAAATTTGGTTCCCATTAAAAGAGCTCTTTTATCTATCTTCTCTCCTGTTGCTGGGTACAGAAGGGAGATTAAAATGGGGCCCGAAGTTTTGACATTGACAGTGATGTGGGTGAGGTCCCAATAATTGAGTACTTGTTGTGGCCTTTGCTCTCGAGCCCTGTGCAATACACGAGTTGACTCTTCTTTTACTCCCTTTCACTCATTTCAATCCCTTTCTGTCCCCATCCAAAACCACATGTATGTATGCGTCTGTGTACGCGCACATATGCAAAGGCATGGCATTGGCATACACACCCAAAGGAAGAGAGAGAGAGAGAGAGAGAGAGAGAGAGAGAGAGAGAGAGAGATGCATGGAGGAGAGAGTGGCATAATATGCCCAAATCCCTATGCTTAACTAACTCATTCCCTTTGGAGTTTGGGGGTCACCTGTGAGGAGCATGCATGCAACCTGAGTGAGAGGATGGTGCCTAGAGAGGTGTGCCATTAGGTTTTCGAATGGAACGCTTTGGCTTCGCCATATGGATATGATGCCAGCCTCGGGTCAGGCCGTCAGGGTTCCAAACCCTACAGACAATTCTTGTTCTCAACCAAATAATTTTTTTTACAATAAAAATTGTCTCTACCAACATCCCATCGAAGATCTTTTACGCTACTACAAGAAAACCGTTCTGAATTAAATCCTGTGTGTGTAAAGATGGAAAAAAAGACTTGCAATTTAATTAGTGTTTGGAAGGCAATTATATATATATATATATATATATATATATATATATATATATAATTTCAAATGTGAAGATTGCTTCAACCATGCATGATATAAGAGAGCTAGTTCAAACGTTTACCCTAGCTAATTTGTGACGGACCGCCTTTTTAGGGGCAGTGCGAAAATCACAACAGTTACCCAGGAAGACTAACTGTTGTAAAACAAGAGTAAAATTACCTGGCCAAAAGCCAACTCAACACCTTTTTATTCAATATAGTTGGTCTAACGACCGGTTTTACAAGAGAAGCATCCAAGCTTCTAAACTTACACTACCAAAAGAGAGAAACCACAGGCAGGGCCTGAGCGAAGACAAAGACCTAGAACCAGACTAAATCGCCATCTACGATCTCCTGGTAGGCTCCAGCATCTTCGAACTCTGAAAGGGCGGGGGTTTGCAAGGGTGAGTACAGAGTACTCAACAAGTCGTACGGAACCACTGAATACTATATGTAGGGGTAATCAAGGGATGGCAGTAGGGTTAAGTATCTGGATGCAATTTTGTTTCGTAATTCATTTTACATTTGAAGCACAAACCAGTAAATAAGTAATTTGAATTTCACAAGGTTCAACAACACTTAACCAATCCATTCACAAATATCAAAACAGTAACTTGAGCTTAGTTACGGGTATCAACCCCGATTCCAACTTAACTTCATTTACCGGAAGTACGGCGTAATCGATTACAATTAAGATTAACTCTGCAGAGCGGCTCAGCTTTACCCACAAGATATCTATAACCTTTATGCCAATCGCGAGTTTCATGCAACTTAAATGCATGTGGCCCAGTTTAGATTATCACAGCATTTCGTTTAATCATTCCTGTCCTTTAGTTGTTTACCGATAGTACCGCTACCTTGGACTCAGGGTCCCCATTAGCGTCTACCGTTGTGAGAACCAAGAATGTCACTCTGGACCATTCCCGTTCCACCCCTCCGGTCCATTTCCCTGCCGGGAAGGCCCGGTCCCCATTCTCTTCCAGAGAATGGTAGCCACCAAGACAGTCCAATTATTATCTCAGGAATGATTAACTTAATGAGCCGTGTCGGATACGGGTCACCGACCAGTCCGACCTGTGGTTGAGCGGGAACTAAGTTATTTACTTTGCTCAAGGGGATTATTAACCTTATACTTTTGCCAAAGACCAAGCCTTCATCCACAAACCCATTCCGGGACGCGCAGGACCGGCCACCAGACCAACCAAGGCATTAATCACCAGCCGGGGATCGGAATCTCATCCACTCCGGGATTAATCCGATCGTCCCCATTTGCGACATTTTTTATAAACAATCCGAATCGGAGATTCGGCAGCATTTTCTTTAAATCCAGATTTTGAACTAACCTAGCAGTATTATCTAACCTATTCATGGCAATAAGCAATTAACTAGGGTTCCAAAGGATTAATAGGGTTTCAATATTTCAAGGAGGTTTCAGTAAGCAATTTCGGCATTACCTAATTATCATGTCATTCTAAAATACCGGATTTCAATAATTCAACATACAGTAAAATAATGCGATAAAATAATTACTACTATAGCATGGCATGATGGGATCAATATGATCAAAGGTGTACGGCTTGCCTTGCGAGGCAGCTGGATCGGATGAGTCGTCGAGGAAGTAGTCGTACTGTGCTCCCGTCTGGTCCGACGTCTGCTCCGGGAACTGCTCCGACTCCAGGGACTGCTCCGGCTCCACTGGCGTCTCAACGGTCGAATCTAACGCGGAAAGTCAACCAACATAAATAAACGACAAAACAATAACCGAAAAAGAAAACGGGAACTGAAACGGAAAACCGGAACCGAGTCGGAAAGGGACGGAGGGCAAAACTGGGATTTGGGGATTTTCTGAGTTTCGGATTTGGGAACGGACAGCATTTCTGGACTCAGGGGATCGAAACGGTTCGGGAAAAGTATTTGGTGGGGCTCTGGGCTCTTCCGGGATTTTTCTGGCTATTTTTGGAATAAAAACGAGTTTTCGGAATTAATAATTAAATTAAAAACCGAAAATTGGTTTTTACTGTTCCGGCCGGAACGGGCCGAAACCGATCGCCAAGACCCACGCCCCACGGCGAAGCGCCAAGTTGGGGTTGGCCGGCCAAAGACGCTGGCGAGGCGGGGCCACACGCAGGGCGAGGAGGGTGAGAGGGGATCGACGGGGGCCACCGGTCGAAGCGGCGCGAGGAGGGTTAGGAGCTAGGAGCAGAGCGGGCGACGGCAGCCAGGCTGGCGGCGCGCATGGCCGAGCCGAAGCAGGCGAGGCGAGGAGAGGGAGGGGCTCACCGAGAGCGAGGAGCGGGCGAGTTGGAAGTGGAGCTCGGGAGGGTTTTTATAGGGCGGCGAGGGCGCAGCGGCCGGCACGGCGCGCGCGCTGAAGCGGCGGCGCCAGCGGCGCGGCGACGGGCTGGCGCAGCGACGCTGGGAGGCGGCAGCGGCGGGCGCGCGCGCTGATCGGGAGACCAGCGGCAAGGCGGCGGCAGCGGCGCGGCAAGCAGCGGCGCAGCGGCCGAGCGAGGCGCGCCAAGGAAGCGGTCCGGCCAGTCGGCCGAAGCGAGGGGCGTGAGCGAGCAGCCGAAGCGGAGCGGCCGACGGGCCGAGGAGAAGCAGGACGCAAGGCCCAAGAAGAAAAGGAAAACGGCCCAACAGGTTTGAAATTCAAACTCGGTTTCAAAATTTCCAAATTCAAATTCAAACGCAAATTCAACAAAAACCGAATAAATTCGTTTTGAATTTTTGAGGGTTGTTTCATAATTAACGAAGTGACAAACTAGCAAGCTGCATGCTCGTTGATTTGTGCTAAGTGACTAGCTAGAAAGATGCCCATCTGTGCTAATAAAGAAACTAACAAGGAATCCGCCCTGATGATCAGCTCAGAGGATGGCCCGACACGATGATTTGAATTAAGACCTAACACATCGCATCGCATGCGAATGAAGCTGACATGCAACACTTGTACCAGTGAATCTATATCTGCACAAGAGAATATCTCGAATATTGCAGCAGAGCAGAAAACAAAACAAATAGAACCTCCATTTTATATGCGGCCGGCATACAATTATAGCTAGGCACGCATGCATGTTTAATTAGTTCTCCATGATCATGCATGCACGATAAGAAACTAGACAAAGTCAAGTGATGGCCCTAACTCCCCTGTGCTCCAGCTAGCATGTTCCGTACGTACTCCCACCTCCAGTATTAAGAATGTGTTATACTCATTTACCACTTTTAGTATACTCTAATAATAATTCTAAGATACTACAACGCAATATTATTGAAAAAAAATTATCATAATCCTTTATTTTTTTGCTATATACCTTTTTTCATATGTAAAAGGAGTATGTAAACAAATTACACTATAAAGTGTGGATTTTTTTAAAAAAAATCGTGGAACTCACTTTGGAGTATCTTATAATCAGTATTAGAGTATACTTAAAAGGATAAAGATGTATAGTAACATCATTTAACACTACTACAGAACTGGGCATCACAAGCGGTATATTACAAGCGGTTAGGTGCGAACCGGTTCTGGCCCACGCACCAGAAGCGGTTCCTGAGCAACGGGCGGGAGGGGGTCACTAGAAGCGGTTGGTCATACGAACCGCTTGTGTTGACAAGCATCACAAGCGGTTCGTTTTCCAAACCGCTTATGAATTATCACAAGCGGTTTGAGACCTCAACCGCTTGTAGAGATTTATATTTAGAAGCGGTTTGTGTATAAAACCGCTTCTGAAGTCTTAGTTTTAGTAGCGGTTTGTTTTTCAAACCTCTTACAAAGTCGAAGCGGTTTGACATACAAACCGCTTCTAGAACTCAACCTTGAAGCGGTTTGTATATGAAACCGCTTCTAGAATCCCTCCCGCCCAGCACTTTAAACTTCTTCTTCCTCCCGAGCCAACGATCGATGAGCAGAGAAGGGCCGAGCAACTGTTCTTCCGAGGTGCTGCCCAAATTTTTGTTTTGAAATTGCATGGTGATTTAGCTTCAAATTAAGTGTTTTAAGGTCAAGAAGAGCATGTTAGCATCTTTCTCACCTACATATTGCTGTTTTTATGCATTGGATGTGGAGAAATCATGATTTATTCATGTTGAAATGTGTTGCTTTGCTAGGTAGAACATGTTGAAATGTGTATGGTATGAAGTTGTTCCCCAAAATTTATTTTGTATGCTTGTTGTTGTTATGGTATGAAGATGTATGGTGATCTAGTTCAAAATATGACATTGCAATGAAGTAATTAGTAGTGTATAAAATAAAATAAGGATAAAAATAATTAGAAAGGTAGAAAGGGATAAAAAAATTTTAGAAAGGTAGATCTTTAATTGCATGAAGGTGTAGGTGGGGTTGTTTTTCTTGGAGAAGAAAAAATAAATGAAATTATTACTTTATTGTAGATGAACCGGCAATGGATGTACAATGCGGACCGTCGATCGAGAGAGTTCATTGATGGCGTCAGTGTGCTTTTCTCGATGCGGCCATTGCATTCCTGCCTCGAGCAGCTTCATATGTTGTCCGTGCGTAGATTGCAAGAACGAGAAGGAGCACTCACAGCGATGGCAGGTTATGAACCATTTGATGATGAGAGGTTTCATGCCAAACTATGAACGTTGGACCAACCATGGCGAAGACGAGGAAGACGAGGAAGAAGACGAGGAAAAAGAAGAGGGATTCAAAAATATCTCGGACGCCACGCAATGCTATTCCGTGGGAGGTACACTCAGTGACTTTGGTGATGATGAGTGGACCGAGATCTTTGCGTGACGGTGAGGGAGACTACACAGATGAAAGACAGTTCGAGAAATTCCAGCGCATGTTAGAGGACTACAGAACTCCTTTATACCCAAATTGTGGGCAGGACCACAAGAAGTTGCGTACCACACTTGAACTTATGCAATGGAAGGCCACAAATAGTGTGTCAGATAAGGGATTCGATGAGTTGTTGACACTCATAAAGAAGTTGCTTCCAGAAGATAACACTCTGCCTGAATCTACATATGAAGCAAAGGAAGTCGTCTGTCCTTTGGGACTGAAAGTACAGAAGATACACGCATGTCGTAACGATTGCATCCTGTATCGCAATGCGTATGCCAATTTGGATGTTTGTCCAGTGTGCAAAGAATCACGGTATAAGGTGAAGAGAGATGATCTAGGTGAAATAGATGGGGAGCGTAAGAAGAAGAGACCTCCAGCTAAAGTGTTGTGGTATTTCCCAGTGATTCCCCGATTGAAGCGTATGTTTGCTAACAAAGCGCATGCCCAGATGATGCGTTGGCACAAAGAAGAGCGTAAAGATGACGGTATGCTTAGACACCCTGCAGATGGATCACAGTGGAGGAAAGTCGATCGGACGTACCAGACTTCGCACAAGAGGTGAGAAACATAAGGTTTGGGTTAAGTACCGATGGGATGAATCCTTTCGGAGAGTTGAGCGACAACCATAGCACCTGGCCTGTTACACTATGTATGTATAACATTCCTCCATGGTCAGTGCATGAAGCGAAAGTACATCATGATGCCGTTGTTGATCCAAGGCCCCAAGCAACCTGGAAATGACATCGATGTCTACCTGAAACCATTGGTTGCAGATCTTGTGACGTTGTGGGAGGATGGTGCACGGGTATGGGATGAGTACAAAGGGAGTATTTCACCTTACGTGCATTGTTATTTGTAACAATCAACGACCGCCTGCTCTCGGTAACACTGTCTGGCCAAACTATCAAAGGATATAGAGCTTGTGTCCAATGCTTAGATGAAACGGACAGCATGTACCGAAAAACTCTCGAAAGGTTGTCTACATGGGCCACCGTAGGTTTCTTCCTACGAGTCACCCATGGCGGAAGAAGTGCAGGAAATTTAACGGGCAAGTAGACCTTCGTGCTAGGCCTCGACATCGCATCGGGCCACATGTACTTGCTATGGTAAAGAATCTGAAAGTAGTATTCGGAAAGGGTCTGGAAGCAAACACATGCGAGAATGAGGATGGTCGAGCGCCAATGTGGAAGAAGAAGTCGATATTTTGGGACTTGCCTTATTGGGAAGTCTTGGAGGTTCGTCACTCACTTGACTTCATGCACATCACGAAGAATGTTTGCTTGAACTCGCTAGGCTACATAGATATGTATGGCCAATCAAAAGATACACTGCAAGGCTCGGAAGGACCTTAAACTCTTGGAACCGAGGAACGACCTACATCCGGAAAAGAGAGAAAAAGGACAACATTACCTACATCCTGCGAGCTACACTCTAAGCAAAGAAGAGAAAAAGCATGATAGAGTGCCTGAATAGTGTGAAGGTCCCTTCCTGATACTCATCAAATGTAAAGAGACTCATAAACACGAAAGAGAATAAAATCGTACACCAAATCCCATGACTGTCTTGTGTTGATGACACAAATTTGCTCCCAGTGGCTATAAGAGGTATACTTCCGAGTGGAGTACGGGGATAATCACAAAGCTGTGTTCTTTTTTCAATGCGATTTGGCATAAGGTCATCGACCCAGATAAACTAAGTAAGCTGCAGGATGACGTGGTACAAAGTGTGGTTTGTCTTGAGATGATATTTCCTCCTGCGTTCTTTGATATTATGGTTCATCTCACTGTTCACCTTGTCAAAGAGATAGGTATTCTCGACCAGTATCTGCACAACATGTTCCCTTTCGAGAGGTACATGAGTGTGCTAAAGAAGTATGTTCGTAACCGTTCTCGTCCAGAAGGATGCATTGCCGAGGGTTATGGGACAGAGGAGGTGATTGAATTTCGTGTGGATTACATTAATGATCTAAATCCGATCAGCGTCCCTATATCACGCCATGAGGGCAGGCTACGGGGAAAAGGGACAGTAGGAAGGAAAGCAATTGCATGCAATGATCTTCTTACATTTAAGCAAGCACATTTCACGGTTTTGAAACAATCAACTGTGGTGGCCCCGTATGTTGTTGAGCACAAGAGTATTCTACGCTGTGAATTCCCTGGGAGGTCTGAGGATTGAATAACACTGAAGCACATGGATTCTTTCAGCGCTTGGTTACAAAACTATATCCTTTTCAAAGGGTCAGACAATGAACAATTGCAACGATTGGCACGGGGACCTTCTAGTGAAATCGTGACATTCAAGGGGTACGAGATAAATGGTTACACATTTTACACCGTATCCAGTGATGACAAGAGCACCAATCGTAACAATGTGTCCGTATAGATGCCGAAGACAACAAAGGAAAGGTGGACACATATTATGGTTTCATAGAAGAGATATGGGAGCTTGACTATGGACCTTTAAAGGTCCCTCTATTTAAGTGCCAATGGGTCAAACTGACTTCAGGCGGCGTAAAGGTCGACAAATACGGCATGACAACCGTTGACCTCACGCAAGTCGGCTATAGGCGTGAACCGTTCGTCCTTGCAAATGATGTGAGACAAGTCTTCTATGTAATAGACATGTCAAGCAAGCCTAAGAAGCAAAAAGATAATAATAACAATAAGCCAAAGCGACACGTGGTTCTCCAAGGCAAACGAAGGATTGTCGGAGTTGAGGACGTCACAGATGAGGAAGACTATAGTCAGTTCGACGAGCTCCCTCCTTTTGCGGTGGATGTTGACATAAGCCTCCCGAATGACACAGACACTGGATGCTTATATACGTCACGATCATAACGAAGGAAGACTTGTAAAGACATAGTATGGTACTACTTAAAATGTAGTATTACTGTATGAACTTATTTATTTGAACTTTTGTGATCATTTTTAGACGTGTCTTATACTGTACGTGTTTATTTGAAATAAACCTCATGAAATAAAACCCTAGAAATAAACCTTTTGGAATAAACAATAAATAAATAAAAAATATAAACCTCAAGAAGTAAACAAAAAAGAAAGGTAAAGAAAGTAAAAAAAAATAGAAAGGTTTAACAAATGAAGAATATAAACAAAAACAATAAAGAAATAAACCTTATGGAATAAAGAATAAAGAAAGTAAAAAAAAAGAAAGGTAAAGAAACTAAAAAAAAAGAATATAAATGAAGAATATCAACAAAAAAGAAAGGTAAAGAAAGTAAAAAAAAAAAGGTAAAGAAACTAAAAAAAAGAATATAAATGAAGAATATCAACAAAAAAGAAAGGTTAAGAAAGTAAAAAAAAAAAAGGTAAAGAAAGTAAAAAAAATGAAAGGTAAAGAAAGTAAAAAAAAAGGTTTAAAAGAAAAAAAAAAAGAATGGCCGGCGGGGAGCGAGTGGGGCTCGAACGGGCGACCTCAAGCCGCACTCAAGCGCCCGCTAGCCAGGGGGAGAGGAGAGTTCTTGTTAACCGTAATAGGCAACACACTCTTTTAAGTAGTATGTATCGGTTCCAATAATAACTTGAGATGGCTTCTACAAGCGGTTTGTATTAATAACCGCTTGTAGAGATATCTCTACAAGCGTTTCCGATTAATAACCGCTTGTAGAGAGAGCTTCTACAAGCGGTTATTAATTAGAACCGCTTGTAGAGATCTCTCTTTACAAGCGGTTATTAATTAGAACCGCTTGTAGAGATCTCTTTACAAGCGGTTTGTATTACGAACCGCTTGTAGAACAGTTTACAAGCGGTTTGTATTAAGAACCGCTTGTAGATCTCACGTTTACAAGCGGTTTGTATTAAGAACCGCTTGTAGAGGTGGCTGCCTTTATACACGCCGCGCTTTCTCCCTTCGTCAAACCTCCAAATTTTCCTAAGTCCCGCGCGCTGCAGCTCACGCCGTGTTTCGCCGCTTTCAGGCACCGCGCCTCCGCCGCCTCCGCCATGCCGACGCGCCGCTTACCCCACCCCGAGGAGGTAGGTATAGCTGTGTGTACCCCCCACCTCCTCTATTCTGATCGCCCATAAGGTGTTCGATGAAATGTCCACAAGGCATTTTCATATATGTATTATTGATATGTTGGTATGTATGTTGTTAATTATGTTCATATATGTATTTGGTATGTTGGTATGTTGGTATTGTTGGTATTTGGTATGTTGGTATTTGGTATTGTTGGTATGTTGGTATGTATGGTATTTGGTGAGAGACATTGTATTTGGTATGTTGGTATTAATTGGTATGTATGGTATTTGGTATGTATGTTCATATATATATTGAGAGACATTGTATTTGGTATGTATGGTATTTGGTATATATATATACCAACATACCAAATACCATACACCATCACCAACAACATACACACACACACACACATATATATATATATATATATATGTGTGTGTGTGTGTGTGTATGTTGTTGGTGATGGTGTATGGATCGGCTTGGCTCGTTAGCTCAATTCCAAAAATAAATTGAATTTTGCGGTAGATCGGCTCGTTAGCTCAATACCATATATATATTGAAATTGAATTTTGCGCTAGATCGGCTCGGTTCGTTAGCTCAATTCCAAAAAAAAATGATATTAAATTAAACTATGTTAATTTTAAAAATGACCGAAAAAATGTGAACTTGACTCATTTCCACCCCTACCTCCACAACAACTCCTGTGAGATCAGTTCTTTCACCGACGTCCCCTTTCCTCCTCATGTTGGTATATGTATACCTATATATATATATGTTGTTATAGATGTTTTCGAATTTAAGTTTACATTATATCAACATTTATAGATGGCACAACCAACACGTGGTGACCCTAATTTCGACGAGGAAGAACAGTTCCTGTTAGACTCCATCGCCGACTATGAAGGTTATCCTGCAGCCGCTGTGGCCGGTAACACTGGTTCCGGCGAGAATGTGGACACCGTTAACACCGAGGTATGGTCAGAAGAAAATAATTCCTGTGGGCATGTTAATTAATCGCAATTCATTATTAGAATACACCCTGACATGTTATATATATGTTTGTTTATTTAAAGCCTGTTACATCGAGCAACCAATCCAAGAATCGGGGACCTAACAAGAAGCCGCCCACAAAGCATGTGTTTACCGAAATTGACAACGATGGGAAGCCGATTGCCCTCTTTTCAAAGCTTGGGCCGTTCAACAACGCTGTGGTTACCACGTAAGAGATCACGTCCCAATTAGCATCAAGAAATGGGCTGAAGTTCCTCAAGCTACCAAGGACCTCCTCTGGCAAGATATTCGAAAATTTCACATTTCCTCAAGGGTTTGGAGACAAGGCCAAGAATTATACGTTGAAGAAGATGGCACTCTCATTTCAGTCATGGAAGTCGGCTCTCAAAGAAAAATGCGTGCGAAGGAGAAAGACTGACTTCAACCAATTTCATATCCGCCGATCAACGGGAAGCATTCGAGGAGTACAAGATGTCACCAAGGCCAGCCGCAAGTCGGAAGAATAAGACCAATGCACGTAAGAAGAAGTACCACCACCATCTCGGCACCGGTGGTTACCTCAAGGCTGGACCGAAATGGGACAAGAAAGAAGAAGAATTATTGGCCAAGAACGTCACACCGGTTACTGCTTTGTGGGAAGAGCGCCTGCGCAATTGGTTCATGGGTCACGGGGGGAGCCTTGCAGATGATGGCGGTTGGTGATGCTACCAAATGTACAAGATGTTGGCCGAGAATTGTACAAGCCGTCGAGCGCCTCGGTCGAGGCTCTTTTGTGGTAGACAGGAGAACGATGAGCTAACACATGCCCTCCAAACCCCTGAGCACCGGGACGGACACGAGGTTTTGGCAAGACGCCATGGAAGTACGGTTTCGTGAAGGATACGCTTTAAATGCGAGCCGCCAGAGAACCAAAACAAGAGAAGCAAATAAAATGGCTCAATTGGAACGGGAGCTTAGAGCAACCCAGGCTAGCATTGGAGAACTAGTGGCGCAACAAGTTGCGCAACAAGTGCGGGTAGCTCTCGATAACCTTCCGGGATCAAGAGTCCAATCAATCACCGGACGCCATGATCAGCCCGTCACAAGTGAGCAGCCGCGCTGGCCCACCGGCCCCTCAAGGGGACGAAGACTTGCAAGCCCATTATCCCGTTGATGACATAAGGGTTCGCCGCCAGTGTGAGCTACACATCGATGCGCGCAACCTCTCCATCAGGGTGGCTTACGGCATGGCATTGCCGGTGTCACCGGGCCAGACCTTCCACTGCAACACAATACCCATGGGTTACTCGAAGGTCGCAGTGGAGGAGGTGCTGAGCGGATTTGAAGAACTAGTACTCGATATTGCTGGAGGCGACGACGTTACCAAGCTTGGGCAGGCCCTCCACAATATCATCCTCTGGCGAAAAAGGTTGATCATATTTCCAGATGGCGTGGAGGTGTCATCTCCGGAGCCGCCGGCTGTAGGAAGCTCGTCTCCTCCACAACGACAACCCACGCCTCCTCGACAACCGACGCCTCCTTCAGCGTCGCCTCCTCCACAACGACAACCGACTCCTCCTCCACAACAACAACAGACGCCTCCACAACGAGAACAGACGCCTCCACAACGACAACCGATACCTCCACCATCTCCTCCGAGGAAGAAGCTCAAGAGCCATACTACTCCACCGCCTCCCACGAAGGCACACCCAGCCGGTCAAAAGGGTAAAGGAACCTCCAAAGAGGGCATATGATAGGACCGACGAGGAGAATTACGCGATCGTCACCGAAGAAGTGGCTGCACACTTCGCACCAAAGAAGTCACCGACCCAAACGCATACAAGTTGATCCAAAAGTGATGGAACACTTCTTGACTGTCGTGCAATGCCACTCCTGTGCCGCCCAACTATGAACGCATAATAATAAAGGCTACGGAAGAGTAAACGGGGTCAGCGGCGGCGGCAAAGCGTAAGAGAGATCAAGATCAGTGCGGCAAGATCAGAGAACCTTGAGAGATTTATGAAGGAGGCAGACTCACTTCCGTAGTCTTTGCTCTAGGATCGATGTTCTCCCAATGGCGTAAGTCGATGGCAATATAAGCTTGGCCGGAGTTAATTGATCCAAATAAGATAAAGGACTCGCCAACCAAGATGCGACAATTTCATGAATGGTACATGATAGAGTCTGCTCAACAAAGAAAAATGTTCCCCTCCCGGTCGACAAGAAGATTTCTATCGTGGGGACAACACCATATGGCTCGACCAAGACATATACAATATCTACCATAGCGACTCTATGAACGTGTCTCTCATGAGTGCTTTGGTGCCTGTAAGTATCAAGCTCATAACTTTACCATTTACTTCCTTGTACCATAGAAGTGCAACTCTAATAACTTATACATTTCTACGTAGAATGGAGATACAACGATGTAGAAAACAGAACATATTCAACGTGGGCTTCCACGACCCGGAAATTGTCAATGAGATCGTATTTCGATACAGCGCTAAAGCTCTTGAGGATTACGTTCTAGATGCATTCATGGGACAACACTACAAACCATACATACTTCTGCCCTTCAACTTCATGTACGTATATTTACGTGTTCTCATAACGCATTAATAAACTTTTCTTTTCCAAGGCATTGATAATATCGCTAGCTAGTTATATATATGTCGCAATATATGACCAGGTATCATCGATCCTTTTGGTCATCAAGCTTGATAGTAGCAAGATCATTGTTCAAGACTCAAAAAGGGGACCGGTGGAACAATATCAATATATCATTGATGTCCTAAACAGGTTTATAGCAAATATATATACAATTGTTTCCTTATTATATTGAAATACCTTGCTAATTCCAAGTCTGATAATTGCTATTCATAATAACGCGTCACACAGGGCATTCGCAAGGTTTCGCAAGAAGCAACAAGGACAATTCGAGAATGAATTCACTGTCCAAATAAGCACTCGAGTATTAAAACAGACAGATGGAAACAACTTATGTGGCTATTATGTGTGCCACTACATGCAAAATATTACCTACTGATATGCCCATAAGCGACAACGAGGTGAGTGCACATATCAATTAATACTTACACTTTAATTACATGCTCAAAGATTTATTAATTTCGTTCTTTGTCAGCCCAACATCGATGTGCAAGATGTGATCCCGCCGCACCGGGTTGAAGCACTTCAAGAACAACTCATTGGCTTTATTGTTGACGAGATTGTATCCTCGACGGCGAGTTCCACACACCGGGTTGGAGAGATTGTCCTTCTATAAGGACAGGTGATCTCGACATCAACGCCGACCAAGGGCGTAAACAATGATGCACGCAAGAATTAAATCAGCTCGAGATTCACCCTTTTATTCTTTCAAACTTGTAAAAGTTGCTTATGTGTAAATCAAACTTGTAAAAGTGCTCATTATTTCATGTCTTGTCCATCAAACCTATCCATCTTTTAGTCTATTAAGTTCGTACTTTTACGTAAATGATCTGTGATTATTTCAATGAGTACGCATGAGTAATATATATTTAATTGTATACAAAAACCAAATATTTCTATGTATTTTTAATGTCAAAATCCATATATATTGATACCCTACTCAAAAACATATTATATATTGAATATATAATATACAATGCCTCTCCACAAGCGGTTATTATCTCCAACCGCTTGTGGAGAGAGCACCTCCACAGGCGGTTTGTAATACGAACCGCTTGTGGAGAGGAAGTCTTCACAAGCGGTTTATAACACAAACCGCTTGTGAAGATCTCCCACGTGGCGCTCCCCCGAGCCTTCCTGGACGCCTTTCGAACCGCTTGTGGTGTCTCACCACAAGCGGTTGTCCGAACCGCTTGTGATACCCCAAAGGGTATCACTCCCGGTTGCTTACCAGCGGTTCTAAAACCGCTTCTGAAAGCGGTTACGAACCGCTTGTGATGACCGGTTCTGTAGTAGTGTAAGCGGGTATACTGAGAGTGTGAGTACGTACTCCTATGAGGGTATGGAACTATATATGTATGCATATATATGCCTATATATATGTGTATTATGGCCAGTCCTTTTGGAACGTTTAAAATAATTTCTACAACAATATTGTATTATAAATGTTCTAGCCAGATGTAATAATGGTCAATTCTGTCTCGAGTTAGCATGTCCCTGTTATAAACACCAGTTGCACGTAATTTTGTCTCGAAATTTGCATCAATTTTTTTTTATGCCTTACTATATTCTCTACTTCCCAAAAAATACATACACCGATCTCAAGGTAAAAGGAGACGAATTGGATGGTAGATGATATAAGAGATACCCCCTTAACATGTAAATATCCATTTCCTTGACTGCGCGCATTGCTTGCCTTCTCTTCTTTGATTTATATGCCAGCTAATGCAACCACGAGAAAGAGAAGAAAATAGAGCTGTTTACTTATTTGACCTCCTTGTTTTTACGGTAAAAATAGTCTTTATCAAAAAAAAATTGTGAAAATAACTTTTTCCTCACCACGGAAGGACCATCGGCGATACTTGGCTCTTTCCGCGCCAGGGCACCGCGGGATACAGCACCAAGCGCGGCAAGCCACCCGTTGCCAAGAGTTGCGGCAGGAGACGCGTCGTATGCTACAGTACCTTCGGCGGTAGTGTAGTATGAAAAGTATCTTCCATGGTGCTTAGGTTTATTTTTGCAAAAATTTTGAACAGAATTCATTTTTGCCAAAAAAAAAAACATAAGGGGGCAGATAAGCCAACACTTCAAGAAGAGAGAGGGAGAGAGAGAGAGAGAGAGAGAGAGAGAGAGAAAAGGCAAGAGGCCATGTCTTTTAGAGTATTCTCAAGGAGGCGAGTTGAGGGAGGCGAGAGGGCTAGCTAAGCACAGGCTTGTCCAAGTAAGTATAAGAAAGTGTGGCGATGTCTATGGCCTCGATGGATGTATCGGTCGTACTGGTTGCACTATAGGCTAACAGTAGCTTTTTCCAACTCCAAGCCGATAGCTGGAAACAAATGTTCCGTTTCTACAAGCAAATAGATGCAATAGGGATGCCCCTTGTCCCTTGACATGAAAGCGCAATAGAAGCTCGACTTGATAGCTGGGCCAACCATCACATGCAAGCATGCCCCTCCTCTCTCCCTGGTCTCTCCTTCCCCTCCTCACCTCTCAACTCACCCACATCCACTCCATCGATCACCTCCCTCCCCTACTACCTACTATACTAATATTTCTTTACATCTACATATATACATATACATACATATACACACACACATACACCGGACAAACTAATGCTCCAAAATTGACCGTAGTATATACACCATATCTATCTATGTGATAAACTGGTTTTAAGCCTGCACCTGCCAATGTGCAAAAGAAAATGGAGGGAAACAAACACTTTCTTGTTCACTTCTCTACCGGCCCCATTGATTCCATTTGTAGCAACCCTGCCTCCAATGGGCCAGCAGTTGAACAGGGTAGACTCCGTAGCCTCTTGTGATCACTGAAAGGTATGCTCCAAAACGTATAAAGTATTTTGGCCCTGGGATGTGGTACATCATCCCTTAGCTAGCTAGTAGCTATA
This sequence comes from Rhipidocladum racemiflorum, assembly GCA_036346355.1. Lineage (NCBI taxonomy): Eukaryota > Viridiplantae > Streptophyta > Magnoliopsida > Poales > Poaceae > Rhipidocladum > Rhipidocladum racemiflorum. Next base: position 87,257,012 of record CM070579.1, on the reverse strand, counting down.
GGCTTCAAAACTTAACCAAAAAAAAAAAACAAATAAATTCTACTCCCTCCGTCCAAGTTTATAAGACGTATTTTTTCTTGATACATAGATCAAGAAGATATTGAAAATAACTAGATTACCCTTAATTGTTAGCACTAAGCACTATACTCAATGCATGCATGTAGGGAATTTGAAGTAAACATGGATATTTATTAGGGGCATATAGAGAACATTACATTAATGTTGTACTAGAATATAAAATATGCCCTATATTTATAAACAAAATCATTTAAAAAATACGCTTTATAAACTTGGACGAAGGAAGTGCAAGTATGTTACGGGTGTCACGTGTGTTAGCACTTTGCAGCCCTTGCAAACCATATTCACCCTTTAATGAAGCATTAATTACTAGCAGCATACTCCCTCCGTCCCTGTAAAGAAGTCGTTTTACGATTCAAACTCCAGTATTAGCATGGCAAAGAAATGTCGCATGTACCCCTGACTCGTGCCATTAAGAAGCCTGGACAGTTTATTAAGTCATTAATTGTTGCAGCAAAAAAAGAGGAGCACATGCTGATCGCCCAAATGTATAGATGGAATTTACTGTTAGCGCCAAAACAGTGGCCAAAAATATTACGATTAAGTGGCCGGGCCTACAGCCGATTAGCGCCAAAACAAGGGCCAAAAGAATTTACAAATGACAGATCGCTAAAAACATGCAGATCACCAAATCTACAAGATTAGCGCCAAAACATGCAAGATCTCCAAAAAATGACAGACCACCAAGGAAAATTACAGAGCGCTAAAAGGATTAGCGCCAAGGAAAATTTGAGCATTCCCGCACCGCTAACTGTTGTGACTATAAATGTAACCGAACCCATTGTTAGTAGTATCCCTCTTCCGTCATTTGCACAAAGGAAAGCAATTAGCCATGATCAACCTGGACCTAAACCAGCCAATATTAGATGAACAGGAGTACCTTGATCTAAATGTAGCTCTTGAAGATGAACAGGCTGGAGATGAAGTTCATGGAAGAGGCAACCAGCAAGCAAATAATCTGAATGGAGATGAAGTTCATGGAGGAGGCATGCACCACCCAGGTTAGCAGCAAAAGCAGATAATAAACAAAAGGAAGAGCCAACCAGAACTCGCCGAAGCAATGCATTTATAAAACCAAGAACTTACTAATTGAATGTTGTCTTTACGTTAGTGCATGGATGAAGACCGCGGGCGTCTTCGCAGACCAGGTTAATGTTGAGTTCGAGGAGGAGGATTTGCATGACTCAGATCAAGTATTTGCAGAAGGCAACATCAACCAGCCAGGTCAGCAAATAGTAGCACTATGGATTGATGTTCTTAACACTATTGATTGATGTTCTTACATGGGTTCATATTAGCACAAGGAAGAGCCAACCAGCAAGCAAATAATATGAATGGAGATGAAGTTCATGGAGGAGGCATGCACCACCCAGGTTAGCAAAGAAAAAGCGGATAATAAACAAAGGAAGAGCCAACCAAAGAAGCAACTGCTATAAAACCAAAGAACTTACTAATTGAATGTTGTCTTTACGCAGCATGGATGAAGACTTTGGCGCCTTCAAGACCAGATTAATGTTGAGTTCGAGGAGGAGGAGTTGCATGACTCAGATCATCAAGCACCACATGAAAATGAAGAAGGGAGCAGGTTAAAAGATTTGACTGACCGTGAAAGGCAAGATATATATGAAGCTTTGCTACAGAGAACCAACCCTCGTGGTGAACTAAGTAGAAAAAGTACCACCATTGTTGCTAACATGTTTCAAGTTCATCATCGTACAGTGCAGCGAGTTTGGCAAAGAGCAAAGAAGTGTCGACAGCAAGGAATCCCTATAGATGTGGGTTCTAAAAAGCCTAAGAACTGTGGTAAAAAAGTCGGAGTTGACTTGACACAGTTCAAACATTCCCTTGCCTCTAAGGAGCACTATACGCTCCTAGCAAATGAACTTGGGGTGAACAAAAGCACTTTGCACGGGTGCTTCAAACATGGATGTTGATGCCGCCACCCAACTCTCTTAAACCTTCACTAAGACAGGGAAACAAAAAAGAGAGGCTGGAGTGGTGTCTTTCAATGTTAGATGTTGATTCCTTGGCAGATCAACCAAAATTTATTGAAATGGACAACATTGTCCATGTTGACGAGAAGTGGTTTAATGCAACCAAGAAGGATAGATCTTTCTACTTACTCCCTGACGAGATGGACCCACATAGAACTGTGCAAAACAAAAATGCAATTGACAAAGTAATGTTCTTGGCTGCTGTTGCAAAACCAAGGTTCGACGATGAAGGTAAGTGTACTTTTGATGGCAAGATAGGCTTGTGGCCTTTTATCAGAAAGGTAACACAATTGATACCGTTTAAATATTTGTTATGCACATAGTGACCAGGTTAATGTTGGTAATTTCGATTTATTTCTAACAGGAACCAGCTCAAAGGACAAGTCGCAATCGACAAAGGGGCACCCTAGTAACCAAAACAGTCAAGGTTGACAGACACACTGTCAGGTCTTACATGGTTGCTAAATTGCTTCCAGCCATCGTATCACGTTGGCCACAGAGACCTGACGACGAGAACTATATGGATTCAGCAAGATAATGCACCATCCCATGTGCCAGTTGATGATCCCCAATTTGCTTTTGCTGTTTCACAAACTGGGCTTGACATTCGTCTAATATCTCAGCCACCAAACTCCCCCGACATGAATGCATTAGATCTTGGTTTTTTTGCGTCTTTACAATCTTTGACTAGTACCAAAACCTCTAGAAATATGGATGAGCTCATAGAAAATGTTTGCCAACAGTACGAAGAATACAACCCAAGTACACTTAGTAGGGTGTTCCTCACACTACAGAGTTGCTTGATTGAGGTCATGAAAGATGGTGGAGGCAATAGGTACAAGATCCCTCACATGAACAAGGAGAGGATGCAGATTCATGGAATCATGCCCAATCAGCTAGAATGTGATCGTCAGCTCTATGAGTCTGTCCTACAATCGTTAGCTAACTAGGGTTTTCTCCCCATTGTATTTGAACAAATGACATCATTGGAATGATAAGTGGATGGAGAAATGCACTCATTATTGAACTAACAGGTTGTTAACAGCAGGATGTGTACATTGTCCATCATTGGAAATGCACTCATTATGAAAAATGCACTCATTAGTAAACTAACAGATGGAGAAATCGCTACCAACCATATCATGCAACTCATGGTAAACTAACAAAGATGGAGAAATCACTAACAACCATATCATGCAACTCATAAGTAAACTAACAGGATGGAGAAATATGCTAATAGCCAACTCATAATGTATTTGAACTAACATCATGCAACCAACTCATATTGCTAACAAAATGGAACTGACATCATGCAACCAACTTCAGAAATATGCTAATAACCATATCATACACATGTGTCCTTCGTGATTCACCACTGGCGCCACCTCCACGCCGTGGGCGACCTTCACGCGCCACCTCCACATCGACGGGCGCCTTATCCATGACATTCTCCGCTCCTTCACTCGCCAACTTGTCCTTCTTCTCACGGCGGGTTCTCCACCTCCAGGCCGACCGCCACCTCCGCTTCCCTTCGCTTCGCATCACCGCGATGACCGCTGCCGCTCCACCTTTCTAGCGCGTGGCCCGCGAAGGAACCGGGTTGCGCCGCCCCGGCGCTTCCGGCAGTCTCTTCCGATCCCATCGCCGGAGGTCTCCTCCAACACATCGCCGCCGCACTCCTCGATCTCGCGCTCTTCTTCCTCTCGCCAGAAGACGCTGAAGCGCTACGGCGATGCGCGCCAACTCACGGTGTCCTCCTCGCCATCTTCGCAGTTGATAGATTAGGGGTTTTGGACGGACGAGTGGATTTAGACGGGGAAAGAGGGGATTTGGGGGAGATTTTCTCCGTTCGGTTCGAGGAGAGGGTGGATTTGGGGGAGATTTTTTCTCCGTTGTTTCGAGGAGACGGGGGCTTTGGAGAAGATTTTTTCTCGTTCGGTTCGAGAAGCCTCCATTGGGGTACGAGCCGTTTAAGTGCTGCCGCAACGTCGGGTGGGACCAAGAAGCCTAAACTGACTTGCTTCAAGGGACAAAAAATGAATCGTAAAACGACTTCTTTACAGGGACGGAGGGAGTATGTCTAAAGATCACTAGGCAGTATCTTAAACCAGGCTATCATCTCCTAGTGGTAACTAGAAACGCAAACACCTGCTGTGTTGGTCTAAAAAGGATCATTAGGGGTAGGCCCCATGCCCAACCCTTTCCAAATGGTGGTGATCATGTGATGTTTAGTAGTGCTAATTAGAATATGTCCTAAATGCCTCTCTTGCTGCTCCAAAGAATAACCATGCATATGAACCATCATTAATTCTGCCACTCCCTTATTGTGACTGAGTGACATATACATATACAGCCGTGGATACAACAGGGGCGGATCCAGGCCCCGGGCAGAGTAGACTGTAGCCTGGGGCCTGGTACCGAAAGCCTACTAAAATTCTACGAAAAATTATTGAAAAATCATTGAAAACAGATATTTAATCTAAGATCAGCTAGCTCAGCCCGGGGCTTAAACCTGGGCTAGCTCCGCCCCTGCGTGGATACATACAAGCATGGATGGACGGGTTCCCATGTACCATATATAATACATGAGACATTTCTTCGTTTGTTTATGTGATGATGAATCCAAAGCTTCAGGTAGTACAAGAAGATGTTTATGCCCTGTGTAAGACGTGTAGCAGCAGAAGCAATGCACGCATACAGCTGGAGTGGAGTCTCTCCTCCAGTGCCGGCATCAAATCATTCGACAATACACGCATCTAGTCCTACAATAAAACCATGTTGATATCACTAGCAAGCTCATAACTAATGTTTTTGCAACACAAACTAACCAAATCTGCTTCCAATTTGACACGACAGAGTAATTAGAATATATGATTCAGCAAAAGTTAAGTGCGATGTGGTACTCACTGTAGCGGCTGTGGTTGAGAGATTTCTGAAGCATCCACATAGATGGATCGAGGAGTACACATTTCCTGATGAACAGTGCGGCGCAAACCGCACGATGTGATCGATTCATGGAGGCATGTGCAATGTCCGCACGGCCGCATCAATCAAACCATCAATGTTTCGACTCCACAAACACCGAGTCAATCAACAGCTGCGCCAGCATGAATGCGTGATGGTACTCCACGGGACAAGTTCATGCACACGTGCACACGGCGAAAACATCTGTAGCTGCGGCCCCCAGATCGAACGACCATGCCTCCGCGTGCAGTCTTCTTCTTCCCTTCCCCTGGTTTGAACTTTGAATCATACAGTTGGTCACAGTTCCTGAATTATTTGCAGTCTAGTGTATATAGCGGGAGTCGTTTTCATCTGCCATCTGCCAGAAAGCATGCAGCATAAATCCAATAAGAGAATTGCACATAATGATCGAGATGATGCATTATCAGCAGGAAAGATTGGGAGAAAAGAACAGAACATGGGAATGCATGGCTCCATCGATCTGAAGGAACCTGGTGACCAGCTCCTATATACCAGGTAAGTTACTGTTTCGATCTTGTTAAACAACATCAGGACTTGTAGAGTTCCAACTACAGAATCTAGCTGTTGAACCTATCAACACCAGATCCTGTCAGCATTCATAGAGCACTGCGAAGAGGAAAAAAATTCAAAGGAAAATGATCAATGGGCTTAGGCATGTCTGGTACATTGAAAGCGATCCAAGACACTTTCGAAGTGTGATACAGACTGGAAATAGTTAATAGTAGTACACACAAACACCAAACAAAATGTCTGGCTTGTCTAGGTTGATTGCCATCAATTGTACAACGAACATAATTAAGACTTAAGAGACAACATTTATAGTGGAACACAAGATACAACAACATATATATTTGCACTAAGCATCATGGCAACATCAATTAATAACATTACCGTATGTTCTTATTAGGATGTATTCTGAATGTCCACGTAGCATACCTGATAGAAGTTTGGCAGCACAAGAACAGAACTGGGATTACCATTTCTGGAGTTTCCATGTCTTGCTCCAATTCATGGATGACAATGCAGGTTACTGTTCAGTGAACAAGGCAAAGACATCATGGAACTACAGAAAAATACTGGCAATATAAAGAGGTCTTAACATAGACTTTTTATGAACTACATAACCTCTGACTGGTAGTATAAAGACTATCTTGACAATGTTCTAAATATGGATTTTTTATTGAAAAAAAAAGTCAATAGAAGCACCACATCGCAATATAGGAACAGTAGTTAATAGTTTCAGGTGGAGGAATGAGACATGCTACAACACTGTGATATCACGATCAAGTTTAACTCAAAAAAACAGGATCAGGTTGATGCAACTAGATCTCTATTTTGGTTCTTAGAAAGAATCCGGGAAACTATTCCCATCCTGTCTAAAACCTACATCCAACAAGTTGACAACATTAGCCTCTAGCAAAAAAAAACTAAAAATACAGCGATTTCCAGGAAAGACGCTATATATGCCAGATATTGCCAAATAGAATAATAGACAGATCAATGGTGATAAAAGCGCAAGTGATTGCGCTTTCTCTCTTTTGGCAGTTTCGGATGTTTATTTGCCCATTCTTTACAGGTTGAACTGCTATTTTGTTTAGGCAAGAAAAATCGTGTTTTGGGTTCGTAAGGAAACCCAGCTTGTCCATAGCAAATTTCATGTACATCTTCAACACATCATGGAACTATGTATCATTGAGGCTTGATGTAAATACATCTCTTTCTGGCTATCCTGAATAAACTTTCTTGGGATCTTGTCCGGTAAAAATCTTGCCTGTTCAACCAAGCTTAGACAAAAGCTTATGATATGATCATTAATTAATCATAAAGAAAATCTAGCGAATAAATTACTCAATCAGAGTTTAGCTGGCTTGTTGAATTCTGAAAATCAAAGCTAGGAAAACAAACAAAAAGGAGTGATTTATGTGGTAAACTTATGCAACATGTACTCTTCTACAGGCATGTTATATTTCTTTCTTCTTTCTGTCTTTGCTTTTTTTGAAACAATTACAGGCATGTTATCAAGGATTGGTAAACAAATGTCAATGGTTAACAAACTACTCTGCCAATAAGTTGTGATAAACTTAAGACGTCACCATACTTCTTAAGTCTCGCTGACATCTTGAATGCCTGATTATTTGCTAGCCCTGTTAGAAATATCTTGATTCTGAAAGCACGCTTTTCATTTACCAGCGAGAATCCGTCTTTTATGGGCCTGTGATTGACTTGAAGTCAAACACGAATATCTCAATATACAAACTGCTAACAAATACACTGATTCGATGGTTAATTACCATGTCAAAAACTCAACATGGTTTGATAGTCAAATCATATGGACAGGAGCAACTCTTGGTGGTAACACACAATTCTTCATGTCTCTATGTTACTACTGCCAACTAATAAATCATCAATAACAAGCTAAAAATTAGGCGTAGTAAATATCGCCCACTTCAAAGCTCAAACAGAAGTATAAACTGAGTACTTGACAAGTGCAACAGACATGAAACGATCTTTTATATATTTGTGCTAGTGACATGTATAGTTTGCGAGAAACAGGGGAAGCTTCATGGCTGCATACATAGCGTGACAACCACAACATAACACCGAAGATGGACTTGCCCTATCAGCAAAGTTGACATATTAATTCAACTACCCAAATTAAAATCAATAATTCTTCACACATGACGGCAAGGGCACTCTTATCATCGATTCACAGCGTAGCACACGTTGTTGCAAAACAACGGAAATCCCTATCCAGAGACCAACAGATGTATGCTCCTAACCTCGCGATGATACTACTGCAGTAGTAAGCAGGTCGAGGCAGAGTAGGCGGAGAGAAGATATACCTTAGCAGCTGCTGCGGCGAAGGCTGGGGCGCCTTCCCCTCCTCGATGACGATCCACTCGAATTCTCCGGTGAGGCGGGGGAGGAAGGCGCGCGACGGCCAGGAACCCATGCGGCGGCGCCGGGCGAGGCCGAGAAGGCAGCAGGAGCGGAGCGGCCCATGCCCGCTCGTGTTTTGGAGACGGACGAGGCTCGCAAATTGCAGAGAGGCACCACCTCCCATAGCGAGTACTGTATTTGCCTTGCGGCGAGCAGCAGCTTGCGATAGATCCTGACCGTTCATCTTGGAACGAACGGGTCAGGCCATCCAGATTTCAGACAAGGGTACAGAGATGGTCGTAGGCAAGTAGGCAACGCTGCAAAACAAGAATCACTTGCCAATACAGGCCAAATGACAGCATTATATTACATACACAAATTCAGACAGGTCATTTATCAGCTGATAAAAATCACAGGATTCATCGTTCTTTTCAAGAGAAAAAGGAAAGGATTAAAAAGAAAGTCCGCAATGGACTAGAGGAGGAAGCAATACAAATGGGCGAGGCAACTACGTACACCAGATACCTGACAAATCTAATAACATGAATAAAGAACATGCAGTAGATCAAGCTGCTACTATGAGGGGACGAGCTTCTTTCGTAAGTCCCAATTACTCCAATGTTCATCAAAGAAGAATGGATGCTTTCAGGTAGCGTCTATTGGCTGATCTTGCATCCACGAACATAGGAATGCTCATAATTGATGTACTTTGTCCAGTAAGGTCGGTATTTTGTCATTGCAATTTCCAGCCAGGGCTTCATGTTACCGTTGTAGTGGATGACGGCGGCATTATCTATTTCTGGGCGCTCGATGGTTGGGTTGTACCCTAAGCCGAGCACATGCCATGATTTGTCCAGGGGATGTGTCAGCTTGTAGAAAGTTAGGAGACCCGGAGGTAGTGTCCCGAGCTTCCAGAGAAGCCTGTTTTCATTCTGCAACAATAGAGGAAACGAAGTGTGAAGTACACTAATGAGATTTTGTAAATGTATTACTACTATTTTTATTTGGTCTATAGATCTCACAAAGTGCATCTACGCTTTGAATAGTTTTAGATGCTAAGAGAATGAATGAACTGCTAGTGCAGCAGAACTGCAGATACTACATCTGTTGTTGATATCAAGAAATATACATTGCAGAAGCTGAAATATGGCATCTTATTTGCGAAAGAAATTTACCAGTGAAGAAGTCCACACACATCATGGTATGATCAGAAGTAATTGGAGGTTCAAATGCAATAATACTCATAAATAAAGACTATGTACAATGCAAAACTCACTTGAGGGAATCTGAAGCTAATTGATTCTGTACGAACACCAAGGCACAATATTCTACAGTAAATTGGCAACAGTAACCATAATATAAACTGTATTCCCAACTCACCATGTTCTGCCATTTGTGGTAAATGCCAGTGATGTCCTTCTTCTTCCATTCTTCCAGATCAAACATATTCATTCCATAAGCCCAACCACATGCATTAGGATCAAAATTCTGAGCAATATGTGGATTTGAAAAATTGAGGTACTTGTCAAATCGATGAAAACTCTCCCCGCAAGTTTCCACGGCACCATTTACATTCCCATTAAGATTGATCTCCCAGAGCCTTGTTAGATCCTTCTGGACAACTATGTCGTCATCCAAGAAGAGGACTTTATTCAACTTAGGATAGACTTGTGGGAGGTAAAATCTTAAGTGGTTGAGCATGGACAGATATTTCGGGTTTCGATATTTCAGATTAGAAGAACCAGCAGAGAGAGTTTTTGGACGATCTGCCTTGAAATAGTACTCTTTCATAGCTGCAGACTCAAGCTGCTTCAGAACAGGGCAGTACGAAGAGTTTAACCATTTGAAGTCGTCCACATTTTCAACATGGATTGTTGCGTCTCCAGGTGGATTCAATAAAAACCACATGTTCATTGCTCCGAAGTTCAGTTTGTCAGTAACAAGATGGAATACATGTTTCTCAGGCTCCTGCAGTTTTGCAGCAAGAAGATGAGGGATTGCTACTAAATTCGCCCCTACAATTATACATGGTAACCCAGAAACTGCGCCTCCAAATTGAGGTTCAGATAGCACTCACCTTTGCGTTCATGATGGTTGAGTTGACCACAACTGATGCTGCTAAAACATTGTCTGAAAAAAGGGCATAGTGATAAAGATCAGCATTTTCCAAGTTCTCACTCTTTGGAAACTTTCTTTTCTCTGGAGAGAGAAGGTAGTAGTCTATTGTTAAGCGCATGGACAAGCAATGGATGCCATTTGGGATTGTCTTTGCTGCCAACTGGCTCAGGAAGGTGCTCTGCTTCTTTAAGCTCCTGACCTGCTCATCAGCTGACTGAAGCATTGCTCTTAATCGCTGAGTAATGGCCTTGCAATCATACAATTGATCTCTTGCTTTTGATAAAACTTGACCCATTGCTTTGACTCTCTCAGAAGCACTTCAAATAAGAGAAGAAAGAGATCAATGGTGCAGGAAATTTTGGCGAAAAGACAGTTAGAACAGACAAATACCTATTAGGAAGTTCAGCATCATCAGTAGCTTCCCCGAGGGAGCGCTGGCTTTCCTTGAGCCTGGCAAGTAGCTCCTGATAAAGATCAAGCTTGTCCCTCGATTTGGCAAGCACAGAATATATTCTGGCCATGATCATTTGATCTCGCATCAGACGAACCTTTGAATCTGCCTTCTCATTTTCATTTTCACGTCTCCATATACTATATTTACCCAGCACAGCAGAATCAACAGCTTTTGAGCGTTCAATGCCAGCATTCTCAAGCTTAACTAAGGCTTCATCGTCCAGCTGTACTGGTTCCATTTTCTTCTTTACTCCGTTTCTCTCCCTCAATTTCTAGAATAAGGAAATATCAAACAATGGTCAGAGTTTAACAGAGATAAGATTTCATTTCAAAATAAGCTGTAATGTATAAAAGAATTGACATAAAAAAGAAAGATTATCCACTGCTATCCCTAGTTAATGTGCAAGGACTAAGTAATGAAGGAAAAAATGTTACCCTGCGAGTCACTTCTTCTGGCCCGCCCAGCAGCTGAAGTCCATCTGCATTAAGAAATATTGCCTTGTTAAATGAGTTGTTCTTAGTATATGTACTTACATAGAACCACCATTTCTTATTAAAACTCACCTTCTTCAGTCAAGGAGAAATTCTGCAGTTTAAAGTTGGGTTGCCTACTCCAGTCCAGTACCTGCCATCACAGAAGTTCACCAATGTAAGCACATATATTTCAATAACCAAGCACACATATTTCAATAACCCTGAGAAATAAGTAGCAAGGCAGGATAACAGTCTGGAAACCTGTTTGCCGGAATAAAGTGGGTCCACTTGAGCTGCACAAAGCAGAAACGCTTATGTTAGATTATCACTCTAGGAAATAGGTTATAAAATCACCATAAGTTTCCAGAAGATATTTGGATTGTAGTTACTGTGTATTAGGAATAAATATTCGAGAGCACTCATTTCATGTTATTTCTTTTTAATTGTGTGTGTGTGTGTGTGTGTGTGTGTGAGAGAGAGAGAGAGAGAGAGAGAGAGAGAGTGAGAGCCAATCAAATACTTAACACGTCTCCTCGAAAGTCAACGGTTACTATTAAGCTAAAAAGGGCAGTAGCAAACTGTAAACGAAAGAGAACAAGATGACATTGTTTGCAAAGGATAAAGGTTGTTTATATGTCACTACCTATTCCAAACTTTAAACAGAGGAGTGAAGGGGCATTATCTTCTTAAGAGGGAGGTATACTATTCCAATCTGAAAGACAATTGACTGTTTCCAAAACAGAATGCCAAAAAGAAGGTGACATATATAGTCATCTCCTCCATGATTTTTAGATGCTCGTGTAAAATGATAAATAATGAGTTTCCTGGTTGGCCACACTCGAGCTAAGTGAACATATATAAACTCTGAACCTTGTCAGCATATGCCATTGAGAACATGATCACTTGAAAATGTATTGAAGTAATACAGACACCCCACTACCCCAGGACTAGAATAAATCATATATGCCTGAAATGCCACTAAAATGTTTCTAAGCATCTCCAAAATGGCATCTGTAGTTATTTCCCCTATACACTTGACATGCTTGTCAGGACTAACAGCTATGAATTTGACTGGAGAGCTCACTCGGCGACAAACAAATATAGACCCTAAAATTTATCAGAAAATGACAGTGAAATGCAAAATAATTGCTTGAAGGAATAATCTAAGCTACAGATTGCCTTCTAAGAATCTAATCGGATACTAGCACACTATTGATGCCAGATGATCCAGGTGACACTGTTCTAGAAATGGGTCCACTAGGTCGTATACAAGGAACAGGTGCCCTTCCTGTTCCCATATGATCAGCGGGTTAGGCCGTATAATCAGTCATCTGGTGCTGACAATGTATTCTAGCCACCATTTGGGTAACCAAGATATCAATGTTTGCTTGTGATGCAGTAATGTAGATGGCCACACGGGCCACTCTCTGTTGGGGTTGATCTCGCACCCTGATCGGGGGTGCAACTAACCGCATTGGTTGTGGCCCCCTGTTGCACGTGTGTCATATAAAAGAGGGGGTAAGGGGCAGTACGGAACAAACTCTAAGAAACCGATCTACTGGCGCACGTAGCAACGGGAAGGCCACACCCACGCCAGCCACGTCCTCGTTCTGGCGACTGTCGCCGCGGTCCTCTCCATCGTGTTCGTCACCGTGATGGCTTCCTCGTCGAGCTCCCTACCCGAAGGTAACCCTAAGTCTCTCTTCTAGGTGTTGATTCTAGGCATCAAGATTCTTAGCTTTCTACAATGGTATCAGAGCACGGTTGCATGCCTAGATCTAAACCCTAGATGAAGTTCCCATTCGGGTAGACATGCATAGCAAATAGAAAAGGATTAAGCAACAATTTCATGTGCAAAGAACCAAACAAAGAGCAATGACAGAGTGTAGCATGCATTTGCGAAGACTCCAATACGGTAAGAATCCAATCCTTAGCAAATCAGATCAAACAAAAAAAAAAAAGGGAAAGGGGGTGGAGAGAGGAAATCCTCTCCAGGCTTCTCCCCTCGACGTTGCACGCGCTGCACGCCCGCACTGGCTCCGTGCGCTCCACTGGGGCAAGCTGCCGCCAACGCATGCGCGCCGCCCTCCACGCGCGCCCGAGCCCGGCCGCTCCACGCCGCTTATGCTTGTCGCGACGCTGGCTGGCCGCCAGCGCCGCATGCGCCACCACCGCCGAGCCAACGCGCCGCCAGCCGCCGGGTCGCACGGGGAGCCCCCACCAGATCCGTTTTTCACGGGAAAGCATTAGGGTTAGGGTTCAATCTTGAGGAAACCGATTTTTCCGGTTTTAATAGCAGCACTAACCGATCTCAGCCGTACGATCAAAAGGAACGACTGAGATGAGGGGCGTTTTTGCCATGGGCCGATTTTTCCAGGCCCACCAGGGGGCGCACGGCTGCCCAGGCCCAGGGCGCGCTGGGGTATAGTTTTGGGCCGTTTCGGCCCAAACAAATTTAGCCCTGTTTTTTTTTATATTTCAAGTCTAAGTTTAAGCTTTTAATTGCTATGCATGATTAGCTTAAGTATTGAGTTAAGATATTTTAAGTCTATTAACTCATTTGTTTAAGCTCTGAGTTAATTAATTTAGTTATTTCCTTCCGCTGCTAAGATTAAGTTTAATTCTCTGATTAAATTGGATCCAACGTGAAAATTTAAATCGGAAAATTGTATTAAGTTTATTAACTCATATTTAGTTTAAGCGCTAAATTGAGTTATTTTCTTCCGCTGCTAAGATTAAGTTAATTTTCTGATTAAATTAGATCCAACGTGATAATTTAATTAGAAAATTGCATTAAGTCTGTTCTGTCAGTATGGAAATTTTATCTTCTGACCAACGTTGATGATAAAATTTGCCAAAATTAAGTTTAAATTTTTTATTCTATTCTAATTCTGCCCAACGGTGATTTAGAAGTAGAACAATTTTGATTAAGAGCATGTTATTAATTGAACCAACGTTAAATTAATTCATGCAGTTAATTTAATATTGTGATTAAATTGTATTTTCTTTCCGAAGGTTCAAACACTTCGAACGTTTTGAGTTTAATCTCTGCAATTGAGCCCCTGAAGGGGGAAATTATCCCTCTTGGAGGGAGAAGATTGAGATGGCACTTGCTCTCTCGGATATTGATTATGCAATTACGCATGATCGTCCCACTGAGCCTCAGCTGATCCCTGATGGTCAATCGGGTGCTGAGAATAATCCATCCATAAGAATCGCATACGACCTTGAGCGTGTGAAGTGGGAAAATTCCAACCGTAAGTGCATGGTGGTGGTTAAAATTCCATCATGGAAGCAATAAGAGGTGCCATCCTAGAATGTGCAAGTGCTAAGGAATACCTTAGCAAAGTTCAGAGCCAGTTCACTGGCTCTACTAAGATGTACGCGAGCTCTCTCATGCAAAAGCTTTCAAATGAGAAGTTCGACGGACAAAGCAACATAAGAGAGCACATTCTGAGAATGAGCAACATAACTGCCAGACTTAAGACCATGGAAATGGAAATATCAGAAGGGTATTTGATGCAATTTATCATGAATTCCTTACCAAAGGAATATGAGACTTTTGCAGTCAATTACAACTCCATGAGTGAAAAATGGAGTATAGAAAAATTGATGGCTATGTGTACTCAAGAACAAGAAAGGCTTAAAGCTCAAAGCTTGTTTCAGTATCCTGTTTAGATGATGATGGCTATTCATGTCTTTTTGGGAATAAGAAATGTTTGATTCAATTCAATAATATTGATGTTCGTCTTGCTTTCATGCAAGACAAGCTTTATTTAGTTTCCCAAAGCAATGATGTGAATGTTGTGAATGCCTCTTCATCTGTGAATGAATGTAATAAGCGTAAGAGAATATCAAATGAGACGTCTTCGAAATTATGGCATTGTCGTTTAGGCCATATTTCGAGGGGGAGAATTGAGCGATTAATCAAAGAAGATATTCTCCACTCGTTAGACTTCTCAGATTTAGAACATTGCATTGATTGCATTAAGGGCAAATATGCTAAATAAATTAAGAAGACTGCCAAACGAAGCTAATGTGAATTTTAGAAATCATTCACACGGATATCTGTGGTCCTTTTCTGTGAAGTCGGTGGATGGTTTTGATTCATTCATAACATTCACCGATGATTTTTCAGCGTTATGGCTACATCTATCCGATCAAAGAACGATCGAGTACTAGATAAGTTTAAGATATTTAAAGTGAAGTTGAAAATCGATGATCTAAAGATCAAAGTAGTAAGATCAGGCCAGTGGAGGGAGTACTACGGTAGACATACCCCTTATGGCCAAGTTCTGGACCTTTGCAAGGTACTTACAGGAAAATGGCATAGTGGCCCAGTATTCAACACCGGGCGAACCTCAACAAAATGGAGTAGCTGAAAGGCGTAATCGTACCTTAATGGATATGGTACGTAGTATGATAAGCTACTCCACTTTATCAAGTTAATTTATGGATGGAGGCATTAAAAACCGCCGCCCATATTCTTAATCGGGTCCTCAAGTAAGTCGGTGCCTAAAACACCATATGAGTTATGGATCGAGGACGCCCACTTTAAATTATTTACATGTATGGGGATGTCCAGCTGAGGCCAAAGTATTTAATCCAAATATTGGGAAATTAGATGCTAAGACAGTCAGTTGCCATTTTATTGGCTATCCTGAAAGATCAAAAGGGTACTGCTTTCTCATCTTTGACATGCACTAAGTTTGTAGAAACGAGACACGCTGTGTTCTTAGAAGAAGATATGATCGAGGAGCATGGTATCCCGAGAAATAAGCCTTGAGGAGAAGCGGTCTGCGTGCCCCAACTCCGATGATTCAAGAGCCCATTTTCTCGATACTGTTGTTGCACCTCCGATTGGTTGCAACATCTGCCGTCGGCTCTCCTAATGCACTATTGACATTCCCGAGGTTCCGTTGTCATGGAGCCCCACGAACTCGTTATAGTTGCACTCAAGAGCCACAACATCTCAGATCGAACAACGAACTCGCCTCCAACCTCTCAGGAGGTCGCAACGGAACAGGAATTCGGCTATTTCTGCTGATTATGAAGTTTATATAAGTGAAGAATTAAAAACAGAAGGTGATCCCACCTCATTTGAGGAAGCCATGAGAAGTCCCCATTCATCTGAATGGTTCGCAGCCATGGAAGATGAAATGAGGTCCATGGACACTAATAAGGTATGGGACCTAAAAGAAATTCCTAAAGGAGCAAAAACAGTAGGCTGTAAATGGGTCTACAAAACTAAGCTTGACTCCAGAGGGAATCTCGAAAGGTTCAAAGCAATACTCGTGGCAAATGGGTTCACTCAGAGAGAAGGGATCGATTATAATGAAACCTTCTCGCCTGTTTCGACAAAGGATTCTTTCAGAATCATTATGGCGCTTGTAGCACATTACGATTTAGAATTACATCAAATGGATGTTAAGACGGCATTCCTTAATGGAGATTTATATGAAAATGTATACATGACTCAACCCAAAGGTTTTGTCGTGGAAGGAAAAGAGAACATGGGATGCCGACTGAAGAAATCCATTTATGGACTAAAACAAGCGTCTAGACAGTGGTACCTTAAATTTGATGAGACTATAAGAAATTTTGATTTTAAGGAAAATGAGGAGGACAATTGCATTTATACTAAGTTTAAGAATGGAAAATTCATTTTCCTAGTCCTGTATGTAGACGATATCCTGCTGACGAGCAGTGATAAAAATCTACTTCGGGAAACTAAGAGTTTCTTGTCCTCAAAATTTTGATATGAAAGATCTCGATGAGGCATCTTATGTCTTAGGAATTGAGATTTATCGAGATAGAACAAAAGGGGTATTAGGCCTATCGCAAAATGCATACTTAGAAAAGGTTCTTAAGAAATACAGTATGCATGCGTGTAAGGCTTCGCCTGCTCCAATAGTCAAGGGTGATAAGTTTGGGAATTTTCAATGTCCCAGGAACCAATATGAGATCGATCAAATGAAATCGGTTCCATACACTTCAGCTGTCGGAAGTATAATGTATGCTCAAGTATGCACTCGCCTTGACTTAGCATTTGTAACCGGAATGCTTGGCAGATATCAGTCAAATCCAGGAATAGATCACTGGAAAGCAGTTAAGAAGGCCTTGCGGTATTTGCAAGGAACTAAAAGCCTCATGTTAACGTATAGAAAGTCGAGTACCCTTGAGATTGTGGGTTACTCGGACGCAGATTTTGCGGGGTGTGTAGACACTAAGAAATCCACATCAGGTTATGTATTCACCCTCGCAGGTGGAGCTATTTCGTGGAAAAGCTCCAAGCAAGCGATCCTTTGCATCGTCGACAATGCATGCCGAGTTTGTAGCTTGTTATGAGGCAACCGGCGAGGCACTATGGCTTAAGAAATTAAATGCAGGGATTGAGAGTGGTAGACGGATTGAAAGACCACTCACGTTATCTTTGTGACAATGAACCAACAGTATTTTACTCCTATAACAACAAGTCAAGTGGTGCTGCCAAACACATTGACATTAAGTTTTATGTTGTGAAGGAGAAAATCCAGGATCAAACTATAAGAATTGAGCATATAAGTACCAAGCGAATGCTTGCGGATCCGTTAACTAAGGGCTTACCACCACATGTGTTCAGAGAACACGTAGCCGGCATGGGATTATTGGAAAGCCTATGATTCTGGATATAAGGGGTCAAATAAGCAACCATCTCCCACAAGATTTAAGATTCCGTTTTGAGATAAAAAGGTGTATTATAGTCATTGAGTTCAATAACACGTAACTGGTTGTTGTAACACCTTGGTCTTGATGCACTAATCTATTAAGAAACGGAGTTCATATTTAGTCAAACTAATTTAGCCTCGAGATCAAGGGGGAGAATGTTGGGGTTGATCTCGCACCCTGATCGGGGGTGCAACTAACCGCATTGGTTGTGGCCCCCTGTTGCACGTGTGTCATATAAAAGAGGGGGTAAGGGGCAGTACGGAACCAACGTTCCCTGGCTACCCACGTTCCTAACAAACTCTAAGAAACCGATCTACTGGCGCACGTAGCAACGGGAAGGCCACACCCACGCCAGCCACGTCCTCGTTCTGGCGACTGTCGCCGCAGTCCTCTCCATCGTGTTCGTCACCGTGATGGCTTCCTCGTCGAGCTCCCTACCCGAAGGTAACCCTAAGTCTCTCTTCTAGGTGTTGATTCTAGGCATCAAGATTCTTAGCTTTCTACACTCTCCAGTCACCGCACAACTTTTATAATTTCCAAATCACTCTCATGTACATCTAAGGAGCTTCCCTCAAACTAGCATTTTTTACTTGATTTCACAAGATGTCAAAAACTGTTTTTACATGTCATAAACTACAATAGCTATTTGTATCCAAAAACTGTTTTTACTTGATTTCACAAGATGTCAAGTAAAAATAGAAGTAATGTCAGCCGAGCATTTTTTTCCCCTGCGTGACAGAGAAACTGGCAACCGCAAATTTGCATGTCGGCAAGAAATCGCTGTTGATGATGGTTCCCACCGCCCACTTAAATTTCAAGATGCTTCTCAATATATAGATTACATTCCTAGAGAATAAAATCTAGCGTATTTCAACTGTGACCGGATCGACTACACAATGCCAACAGCTGAACCCACATAATTACCCTACACTAGCAGTTCAAAAGGCAAAAATTGCCGTACTCCATAAGGAAACAAGATAAATGCATTTGAAACAACTCGTATCTAAAGAAAAGTCCCTGTTTTTTTTTTGGTTTTTAATATCAAGCTTTTACGACATTGCACCTGTAGATCCTAATCTCATATGTAAGAAAAAACAACGGCCCAAAAGGGGAAAAAGAATGCGAGAAGAAGCAAACCCCTCACCTCCGGTGGCGGCGGCGAGGATGCAGAGAGCGACCAAAGAGATCGCGCGAGCCCTCGCCATTCCCCCGCCCGATCCGCACGAGCAGCCAGACACTGCGCCCAGGAAGAAGAAGAAAAAGAAATCACGAGAAACACAGCAATTAGCAGGAGGCGATTTGGGCGGAGACGCTGGCTAATTGCGAGACAAAGATCCGCACCTTCTCCCTCTTCGCTTCTAATGTCGGTGATTCAACTCCTCCTCCGGCTTTCGGGGGTGGGGGAGTGGAGTACCATGGCGAGGTGGGACTTGGGAGTGAGGAGAGGACGACGGGCTGGGTGAAGCTGCTGGACCCAAGAAAAGACAAAATCATGGGCCCAAACGAGTGTATTGGGCCAACATTTCAGCCCACGTAGGCTACCTCACCGGCCAGCTGAGCGGCCCTGTTCACTGGCTGGGCACATACAGAGGCCTCCTACTCGCAGCAAATGTTTTTTTTTTTGGTTTAGGAGGCAGTTTGTTAGTTAGCAGCTAGCGGTATACCAACCGGAGGCTGAGCCAGTCCAATCTAAAGCCTCGATCTAGACTAACAATTAAACCGACTTGTGATTTTTGAAAAGATTTTATTATTTTTGATTGGGCTTTTCGTACCAGTCTGGGTGGTCCGAGATTTGGCTTCGCCTCTAATACGAACTATAGAGATGGTGACATCACCCTTCCCATGATGGGATGATAAGTTGCAATTATTTGGCAATTAGTGGCTGTGTTGATTACTTGTTACCAGTAGTAACTAGTATTCACCCATTCATTCCAATGTGCTCTGCAGCGAACTTTTGAATCATATTATCAATAGGGGTCGTCGCTGGTCACGTGGTTAGGTGTCGCTGGTCACGTGGAATTAAGCCTTGCTTACTGTGCACGCCACTCGGACGGCTGGATCCGACGCATCGCGGGGGCATCCGACGGCCGAGATGCGCGGGAGATCGCGTGTGTTTTTTGCTCTACCAACCCTGGGGAGCTCCGTATTTGTTCGCGGGTCGGAGAAAGAAAACGCCGCTTGAAGATAAGCCAAAAAGGGCTCGCGCTAAGAAAACGCAGCGAGTCTTCTCCCTATCCGCGACTCCTCCAAGCAAGCGCGTGCCGTTACCTTCCGCGCTAAGCTTTCGTCACCAATCTTTATTTAAAAAAAAGATTAATTAGAAGAAAGAACAACAGATAACCTACATACGCAAATGCATATATCTCTACACGCACGTATATATATACATGCACTCGCCTCTACGAAAAACACAGATTCAAGAATTGAAGTTGATTGCACGTATATACATACATGCACTCGCC
Organism: Rhipidocladum racemiflorum; assembly: GCA_036346355.1. NCBI lineage: Eukaryota > Viridiplantae > Streptophyta > Magnoliopsida > Poales > Poaceae > Rhipidocladum > Rhipidocladum racemiflorum. Next base: position 87,236,860 of record CM070579.1, on the reverse strand, counting down.
TCTACGAAAAGCACAGATTTGAGGATCAAACCTGAATCAACTGGACGAGCAGCTTCCATCGCCTTCATCACTAAGCCATCCTCCGTCACCTAACTTAAAAAACATCGATGCGTCATGCGTCTTGCTCGATCGATCACTACGAGGATGTTCGAACGCGTACTGCCATACGACATGTCACAGTCATCTCGACTCTCCATACGACCTGCCATTCATGTTGTATATACTATATATATATGTGTGTGTTTGATTTCCTAATCAGTTTGGCCTGTGCTTGCTGTCTAGACTGTAATTAATGAACTAATTAATTTTCGACGTTTGATTTGGTTGGGTTGTATGATAAAGTAGTGCAGGGCACTTAAAATTTAGTGGTGTCTTGTATCCTTCCGTTGTATCCAGCTAGCAATATAGCTGTAGTATCTCCTTAAAAACGAAATACCTACGGCTGACGTGCTTAGAGTAGTTTCGGTAAAGTATGGAAGAGCCATGTAGGAGTAGTTCTCAAATCTAATGCCCCGCTGCTTCTTTTCTAAATCGTTTTAGAATATATGTAATCAATCTCTGCAACTTTTGATACATGAAATTATTATAGATTTGAGTAAAAATAATGTCAAAAGGACATATTGAGACCATGTTGATCTTTAAAACGATTTTTGTTGTCTGCAATGACAGGGGCATAATTATCCCCCATTGGCACAGGAGCTCAATGTTCGCATCAAGCTAGATATGAAGTAAAAAAAAAGCATCCTGGCTGTAGAGATTATCCTACTAAACTTGGAACCGAGCTGTTTCTACCAGAATCTGGGAGAAACCCAGCCAAACGGGCTAAAACTCGGAACGTTTCTTCTTTTTCCACACCATGGTTGAATCACCCTCAACCCCGTTTCACTAGTTTCTACTAGAATCTGAAACCGTACCAAACGGTTTGCAGAAAGTGATTCTGATTCTACCTGAAACGTTTCTACCAAAAATCTGAAACCGTTTCCGTTTCTACTAGAATCTGGTGCCAAACGGGCCTAACAGGCCCCCAAATCGCAGAATAGAGAACTAGAACCCCAGTTAGGCAATTACCCTAAACGACGGGGGCCAAATCGAAAACAAACTCGATAATGATCTTCTGCCGTTTACTAATAACTTTATTTATACCCCCCTCTCAAGTCCCACCCCACCCCACTGGAGCGAATTATATTCCGCTCCTCCACATTTCGCCCGTCCTCTCCTCTAATCCACTCCGGCACTCCGCGACGCCACCGAAGTACCGAACGCACGCCTCCTCCCCCGACGGCGACTCCCGCGGCGACACCTAAGGTTAGGGTTCCGGCGACCTAGGGCGGCGATCGCGGGAGAGATCCATGTCCGCCGACCCGCCTCCGCTCCCGCCGCCGGCGCCGCCGCCCGGCGCGGCGGATCCCGAGCCCGCGCCGCCGACCGAACCCCGCGAGGTGATGCACAAGATGAGGGCCGTCGACTTCCTCGGCCGCCGCACCCCCATCGTCTACCAGAACGACAACGGCCCGTGCCCGCTCCTCGCCATATGTGAGAGACGCCTCCTCTCGCTTCCCCGAACCCTCTCCCTAGATTCCGCGCGCTGCGTGGTGGTTGCTTGGCTTCGCGATTTCACCTGGGTTTTGGTGGCGCGCGTGTTGCAGGTAACGTGCTGCTGCTGAAGAATGTGATCAGCCTGAACCCGGATGCAGGCGAGGTGTCACAGCAGAAGCTGCTCTCGCTCGTCGCTGAGCGCCTCATTGATTCCAACAGCAGCTTGCAGGTTCGATCAGCTCCCACGGAATTAGGTTGCGGTTGTTTGCTGTGTTCATTTGTGAACGGGGTTGTTTGGGATGCCTTCGCAGGGCAAGGACGAGGAGTACGTCCGTAACCGGGAGCAGAACATCTCAGATGCAATCGACCTACTGCCGTTCCTTGCGACTGGCATCGACGTGAATGTGATGTTCAGGAAGTGCGTTTGAGGTTTTTAGTTTGTTGATCGGTGATTTACTGATTTGTGTGTGTGTGTGTGTGGTATTCCATTTGTTTTCATGCATATTGGGCCGTGGACATTGCAGGATCGATGACTTTGAGTTCACCCGGGAACGTGCTATATTTGACCTTCTGGATATCCCACTGTACCACGGATGGATAGTGGATCCTCAGGTATGCTTTTTGTATCGGGCTGCTGCAGTTACAGAACCAAATTGGTGTGTGGTTTATGCTTCTTTGAACATAGAACATAATACTTGTGCTCGGAGATAGCTTCATGCTGCTTAACAATTCACAGCTTCTGTTCATGATTGTCATCTGTAATGACTGTAAGCAAGGTCCAGAAAAAAATAGTATAATATGCATGTTTGTTGATGCACACCATGCTTTTATCGCTTATGTGATCTAGCTTGCACAAATTTTTTATGGTCATTGTCACTTACGTAATCTAGCTTGCGCAATTTTTTTTATGCTCATTGTCAAAACCTGCTTAATAGTGGTACAACCAACGGTTTCCCCCACTTGCAGGAGAAGTTCCCCTGATTTTTTTGAGTGATACGGAGTTGTACATAGTTAAAAGTAAATGTATTCCATGATTCTGCTTTATGCTTACTACTAGAGTAATGCCCTACTAGTTGTTTAGTGTTGAGAGTTACCTTGGACTGGTTATTTAATGACCCATAAGCAAACCTTTGTTTTATTGTTTCAGGAGTTATGCTGAACTGGTTGCTTGATGAATAACAATTAAAATTTAATTTGGCTTGGTTCTTAATGAGATGTGTAAATGCTGGTTGTCTCACGTAACTGGCGTACTACTACTTAAGACGACACCTTATAATTTTTATCAATTACACCATAGGTCCTTGTGGCATGAATGGTCCTGTTAGGTCCATGAACCTGACAATTCAACGTTTAGGTTCCTGAACTTAATTCAAGGCTTTCTTGCATATGGTCCTTAAGGTTACTTCGTTCATCCACGTTTATGTTTCCAAGCTGAATAATATGATTTTCGACTGTGCCCATGAATACATCAATGTGGATAAATCTTATATTACATGGATGAATGACACATAGCATCAATATTTGGCAAGAAAATTAAAGTTGTATGAATAAAAATATCTGAGTGATGTAGAGCATCCAAATGTTTTTTTCCTTACAAAGGCATTTCTATGCATGTGCAAGGATAGATCATCTTGAGTTTTTCAGCTGTGGTCTGTCTTTAAATGCAAGTGTCTGTGAAATGTATGATATTGGGTTTCAGTGAGTGTCAAGAGTCAATAATATTTTGCTAGGTATTTTATGCGACGTTAATACTTTATATTCAGTCTCTAAAGCCAATTTGCATGCAGGTGCACCCTGCATGGCAGATGAATTGCCCTACTTTTGCTAGAGGCTGTGAATGTTCGCGGCCTTTTTGTTTGCCATTGACGTCTTGTAGTTGTGTGGATAAAATTTGGGTGTTCTACTATGTTGTTTATTTTTCAAAACCAAAGGCAGTTATTTGAAAACTGATTATCACTCACCACATAGCAGAATGCTGGAGCTCTCTGCTGTACCTTGGTATTGCCAATGTGCTCTGCATTTGTTTATGTTAGCTTGCTCCCAACTTTGCACTCATTACTACATTCCAATCTGCAGTCAACTGATGCAACTGATTCTTTTACTCCAAATCTCCAATGGACCTATGTTTGTATTTCAATTTGAAGGTTGCCTGGGGTGCTCCAGCAAAAGCTTATGCTTACACTATGCAGACATGATATGTAAATTTTGCCATAGGTTTGGTAGATTTATGGTATCTTTACTGACCAAAAATTGATTTATTTATTCTATGCAATGCAATTTGCTAATCTGGGATGATTAATCAACATAGTCTCTGAATGCCTAAGTCTGCAAGTGCTAGCAGATGCACAGTTCTTCAACGTTGATATCCTCTTAAATATGCAATGTCTACAAAATATATGCAAAATTACCTTATTAGTTAAGCCTGCATCACCACTGACATGTGCGTGAACAGTAATTCTAGCACATGGACAACCACCTACTTGCTAATGCTGATCCATACTCATTTTTAGGATACTGACACTGCTACTGCCATTGGGTCAAAGTCTTACAACGTTCTTGCTTCTGGGCTTGCTGAATTTAAGTCGGGGAAACCAGCAGAAGAGAAAAAACATGTGGAGGAGGAAGAAACTGTTGATTTTGCTGCTGCAACAACTGCAGCATTAGGGGTTCCTTCACCCAGTGTTTCTCGAGGGAGATCATTTGATGAAAATACACTCACGGACCCAGTTGAACTGCAAATAAGGCAGGGCGACCGCGAGGAAGAAGAGGAACTAATGAGAGTCCTTAGTCTATCCAAAGCTGAAATATCCAATGCCGTTGATGGATCTGTTTCCTTCGACACTTCACAAAGTTATTCATCCTCCAATATGGAGGAAACAGCACATAGTGGTAGCTTTCCATTAAAGGCACCTGAGATGGTGGGACCAACAAATAAAGGGGAACATGGTAACCATGCTTTGGGTGATGGTTCTATGTTAGAGAACACAACTTCTGTTGCTAATGTTAGAGAAGTTGTGTCTGAAGAATCCCAACAACTTCTGACATCTGAAGAACCAGAGGACAATGGCCAAAAAAATGTGTTACCAGGGCACCTTGATATACCTGTTCAATCTTCAGAATCTACTCTTGCTTGTTCCTCTCATGAATCTTTTCCTCCCATTGACCAAGCTGGTGTTCCTGCTCCTGATCTCCGTCAAGCTAATAAAGAAACCTACAGAGAACATTCTGCTGTGCAAATGCATGAACAAACTTCTGATACTGAGGTCAGCTGTGACTCAGCAACTGTGACTAGTCAAGCTACTCCAAGTTTTGCTACAACAGAGCTGGATGAGAAAATTGATTCTTTAGAAACCCCTGAGCTTGTTTCTTCAAGCATTCAGGGTAGTGAGCCAATATATCAAGGAGAAGAGCACATACTTGGCACTCAAAACATGGCATATGAAAATCAGGAGCCGATGTACGAAGGTGAGGTGGTTCTCGCGAAGCAGGCTGACAATACTGGGACAAGTAGTCATTGCTTTGAAAATGGAGCTACAGAACATCAATGTGAGAATTTTTCCAGTTATCAATTAGTTAAACGTGTAAATCTCCTTTGGTCATGAATATTCTATGCACAATATTTCGCTTTACACTCAGTTTTTTATTTGCAGGGGAACTGATTGATAATTTTCTGCGGAACACTGCTAACCAGCTGACTGTCTATGGGTACATATTTATTGTATAAGTTTAAGCACATTTAATTTTTTTCTCATTTATATTTGTAATGAATATGTGGCCAAAATTTCAACATTACAGATTGTTTTGTTTACAAGAGGGCCTTAGTGAAAGAGAGCTTTGTGTCTTCTTCCGTAATAACCACTTCAACACTATGTTCAAGGTATGATAATTAATTAGGCTATAGTCTGCGATTGCTATAATAAGCTTGCTGGTTTTATTTGTTCATGCTTTTTCTGCAGTACAATGGAAGCCTATATCTCTTAGCAACTGATCAGGGTTTTTTCAGCCAAACTGATTTGGTATGGCAAAAGTTGGATGAGGTAATGTCCTAGCCCTTTTCGCCACCATCTGTGTTTGCTTGAAACGAAAGTTATGTGATTTATTTTGTTCTCAATTGACAATCATTAGGTGAATGGGGATGGGGTTTTTCTGACTGGCAACTTCACACCATTTAAGGCTGAAACTCCGAGAAATGATTCTTGGAATCAACAGCAGGCTATGACGAGTACTGCTGTATGCTTAACATCAATAGACTGCTGTGATTCTCATTGGGTTCTATAATATTAGCTGATTTGACTTGTATTCTGTCCCCAGGACTATCTCGCTCAATTTGATAATTCCACTCTACCGCACTCATCTGGAAAGTATGCCCTTCCTACCTGCATTTTTTTATTACCTAGTGTTATATTGGTCAGATAGTAGGTCCTATTCAGATCACTGCTGTACATTTTTTGACCTTTGCAGCCATGTGAATACTTGTATGGTATTGTGCTGTGCAACAAGTGATGCCAGTTGAATCCATAAAGTCTTTGTCCACTGTTGTTCTTAGCCATGCTTTGTAGTCCTTGGCTCCCTTCTTGTTTTAGGCTTTAGATATTGGTTTATTGCGCATCACTATCCAAGTGCCTTTACTATTTCCCATTATTAGTTCCTTGCCTAGTTTATGGGCTGGCTTGAGGATCTCAAAATTTGTATTGGACTATTCAATTGGTGTCAGCTTGAATGATCATCTCTAGGTATGGTTTATGGGGATTATGTGCCTGCTTAATGTGCTGTATCATTACGTGACGTGTAGTTATCGTGTTTGTAGGTTCTCTATGGGCATCAGGTTATTATATACTGTTTTCGAACATATTTTTGGCTGATACATAATCAGTACGGTAGGATTGGAAAATCTGATGTAAAGTGATGGCTGTAACAACTATGTGATCCACGGTAACCTGTTTAACAAGTTTGCATGACATTAGCTTGATTAACAAAATGTGCATGACAAAGGAAGAGAGCTGCACAATGAATGGTTGCAGAAAATACAGTAACAAAATATCATATGATTATTGCGCATTTGCACTAGTTGTTCTTTGTTTCGTTCATGTCTCCATTTACTTACATTTGCACATGTATGACGTAAGGTCTAACCGATGTGTTTGGTTTTTCTTCTATGCTAGCAGCTCTGATCTAGAGCTAGCTATAGCACTTCAACAACAGGAGTTTGAGCGGCAACCTCAACGATACCAGCCTCCACCACAGCAGCCGCAGCAACAGCAGCAGCAGGAGCAGACGCAGCAGACACCCAATCAATCATATGGCACAGGCCGGCCAGGGCTCGTTGTTGGTCCAAGGGTATGTTTTCTTTGCTTCGAAGTATTTTTTTCTATACAGCAAATGTATAAACCAGCACACACCTGTTTATCATGTACTGCCTGTTATGACCGCTAGATTTGTTGGATTTGATTTGTATGATACATGTCATCCCATGGCGATGTCATTTTATTTTAGAGCCGAATATGTGGCCACAATCCGTAGTCCTGAAGAACTATTACTATGCCCAAATCACTTTTGTTCATAGTGGTCTTTAAATTAAGGTTAACTTGTACACACTGCATACTGGTGCTAAGATGTCGCAAACTTACCTGTGAACATAGCAAACTAGTGTACCGCACAAATCATTATTTTTTCCAAGTTCAGTTGTGGGCCCTAAATAATGAGTACATGATCTGCGGAGAAGAGCATGCAAAGAGCATAGTTAGTTACAGTGTGAACTAGTTGTAATAGGCAAGCATAGTTGCTGTTTGAAGTGGTGCCTCTGTAGTCTTTATGAAGCGTGTCTGGTTTCTAATCGTGTTTTACTAACATACTTCCATCATTAAGTTTGGCTTCACCTACCTAACACATTCTCTACAAGTAATACTTATGCTTGATCGCTTCATGCTTCATGGCACATCAGAACACTTATTTTATAGTATTGACTAAGTTGCTTCATGGCGCTGAATAGAATATTTCGTGGTTTAATAACTCGTACAGAGGTCAAATGTCCCACCGCCGGCAAGAAGCGACTCGAAGAAAGAGAGGTGCATTGTGATGTAAAGATATATCTCGGGAACAGAAGAGGGGAAAAAAATGGTCAAGAAGCACCATATATATATATATTATATATATTACTGTAAAGAGTCTTCTTGTCTGTCTTGTACGGTGGCGGCACGGCAACGGCGGCCTCCTTCACGCCGTTTCCTTCCCATTTTGAGCTCTCTTCATTTCTTATTTGTTTCCCCTGGTGTATATTACCTAAAAAATGGTCATGAAGCGTAAAAATAGACCCTGATTCATCTTCCATCTTATCCTCGTCACCATAGTACGCCCGTGTTTTATACCCCGTCACGTGCTGGCTGTTGCAAATGCTTTCTATACACGTACATGAGCCTAACTCAGGTTTAGATTTATCTCAATTATAAGCTCACGAGAGGGAAACCAAAAAAAAAAGACGCATCCGTGATGCTCGTACGTTCGAGTGCTTGCATTCTCTACCCAAAATTTATGTTACATGACAGAAATGTTACAAATGCTTTCTATGTGCACATCATCTATAAATATACCATTTGAAAAAAAAAATGTGGCGCTATACCGGTTAGCCACTTGGAGATGTGTGCGACGAATAAGGCTCTGTTTGTTTTAGCTAGGGATTGTAGAAAGCAGTTTTTAAAATCTGGATTGTAAAAACTGGATTGTTAAAAGCTGAAGGTTGAAAAGATGATGGCTGTTTGGCAATCCAGATTATAGTGTGTTTGGATTGCTATTTCTACTTGGCAAAAGTCTGTGATACCCTCAATTATAGGTTGAAAAGTCTGTGTGAACAATGGGGAGCAATGGTGGGTAATTTTCACTGAAGTTGGATGGGTATTGTGGTCTTTTGCAAAAAAAAAAAAAAAAAGCTGAGAAAAAGTCCTCCAAAGTGGATTGTGGGATTGCTACAATCTGGTCTCCAGATTGAAAACTTCCTGTTTGTTGACCTTCCAACTTTAAAAACAGCTTTCTACAATCCAAAACTGAAACAAACGGGGCCTAAACTGGGTTTGGTCTGTGAGCGGTAGTAGCCTGGGCAACCAGTCAAAAGTATCTCGATGTAGACTTCCCCGTTGATGGGGCCGGCAAAGAGGGCGATCATGAAAGGGAACCTCACAAGGCATGCCGTGAAGTCACCTTTGCTGATTTCGTCGTCGTCGTCAACGTTAAACGTCTTGAACAGCTTCGGCACCTGCGTCATCAGGGTGCGGCGAGGGTGAGCTGATGCCAAGAGCATTAGGCCTGCGTTGCAGCGAATCGACGGCGGAAAACTTACCCCGTCATCGGTTAGCACGAGCATGCCGGACCGCAGCACGTCAGCCAGCTGCGCCCGGGAGATGTCAGATGTTCCGGGATCCCTGCACTTCTCAAAAGCAGCCTCGCGTGCTCCCTCAAACAATGGCTGCTTCCTTAGGTGCGCGCACCCAATCACCAGCAGCGTACATCGTATACTGGCACGTTAGTAAGTGGTAGAACATGTGCAAGGCAGCGGGTACGAGATTCGTCGCATTCGAGTTAATACCTGACGGAATGTAATGGATTCCTTATTGTCAGAATCGAAATATTGGAATATCTGAAAAGAATGTAGAAATTCAGCAAAGGGGGTGGCTTCACTTAGCATCGACAGCATTTACAGGAGAATAATGTTTCGATTCTCCTGCATAGAGGACTGCAATCTAGGCCAAAAAGAGGATTGCAATCTAGGCCAAAAAGAGCCCAGAAAGCTGCCGAATGTGCAATTTATTTGAGTGAAGAAGACTTACATTCTCTGCAAAATAAAGGGCATTCTCTTGCTTGATCTCAGGTGGGTTAACAACAGGGAGATACTCAACCTGTAAATCATGTGATTGAACAACGAGCTTATTGTTTAAGTAATTACTGCCAAAAGATATGAAAGATGAGACCCCTGGTAGGTCAAAGTAGCTAAGCAATGCATACCTCCATGAAATTGTGAAACTGGGTGAACATCTTGAACATGAGCTTTCCTAATGATATATTTCCCCTGAAACACAGCACGAGCATAAATAAAAGGGCATTGAGGCAAAACAAGAAGCAATGCCTTTTCATAGAGAAAAATTTACCATGATTGGTCAAAATGCACGTGTGGATAACGGACAACAACAGGTTGAACGGGGTAGCCAGGTATGAATGCTCTGTGTTGGAATGAAATCAGGAATCTCCCATTTGTTGTGGTGCCTTCAGGGAATAACAAGACACGCGGAAAGCTATTGCAAGCTGCCTTTCTCTGAAAGCACATCCTAGAGAGTATGTACCATATGAACAAGATAACTAACAGACAATCATGGTGTTGTATTCTTCTAGGATGAGTCGCATGGTACTGATTTTAGAATTGATTATGTTGTTGTACATTATACGTGACAGTAAAAAGAAGCTGCAAAAATGACGATTGCAAGCACCTGCTTGTGTTCTTTTCTGGCTGTTATCGTTTTTTATCATGTCAACAGTGTTAAGTACTGATAATTTGACAGCCTAACAGCTATAAACAAGAGACAGAAACAGGATAGCTTGAATGTGAGATGTTACCCAATAAATAATGCCTAACACCATGACTATCGTTTCTTCAACCAAAAAAAAACATGACTAAAAAACCATGACTATCGTTTCTTCAACAACAAAAACACACGACTTTATAGTTTAACCACAAGCAATTTGATATGGTTAACTAAAAGAATGCAGAGCAACCATGGGGCTGAGAGGAACCATTCTAACCTTTATTTCGCTCACAGCTGCCTTCCTTGAGACAGTAGACATGAACTAGGAAGAATAACACAATTGCAACAATCATACATCATGGAACTGCTAAAACGTAAGTAGACATGAACTAGGAAGAAAAGAAACCAAACAAAATCACAACGGAATGGCGCCAAGTAGAGCGGATTTTATCAGGCAAACGTCACCTAACACTTGGTAGATAATGCTAGCATATATCCTTCCTACAATCCTACTGCGCGCGCTCGCCCTCGCCCTCGTCGGCGACGTCCTTGTGGTCCTCGTCGTCGTCGACCCACTTCCAGTAATGCCGCTTCACGGTGATGGCCTCGCCGCCGCCCTCGCCCTCGTCCTCGCCGGTCTCCTCCGTCTCGAACTCGCCGTTCTCCGGGACGCCCTCCACCACCTCGGCGTCCACCGCGTGCAGCACGTACCTGGCGGGGAGGCCGGGGTAGGACGCCGACTCCCGCTCCTCTACGCGCGGCTCCGCCTCCGCCCCTCCCCCGCCGCCGAGGATCCGGACACGCACTCGCTCGCCGAGCTCCTCGCGGACGGCGCGCGCCGCGGCGGCCTCGGGGGACTCCCCGGGGCGCATCTTCTCGGAGAGCGGCCGCGGGCCCCGGCGGCGGAGCGTGCCGTCGGAGAGCAGCTGCCGGGTCTCCACGAGGAGCGCGCCGCGGCGGTTGCGGATGCGTACGGTGGCGACGTGGACGGCGCGGACGACGGCGGGTTGCTGCGGCGGGTCGGCGGCAGCGAGGAGCGCGCAGTCGCCGTGGGAGAGCTCGAGGAAGAGGTTGAGGAGGGTCTTGGTGCCCGGCGCGGTGCCCCAGGAGGCGAGCGCGGACGCCGGCAGGCGCGGGCGGAGGAACGCCGCGAGGGAGTCTAGCGTCGGGAAGGCGAGCGACCGCGGCGGGGACGGCGGCCGCATGGGTGCGCGTCGATTTGGGGACAGAATTCTCGGGAATGGAGTCGACTGGGTTGCGCTGCGTGGAGAACTCTCCGCGCAGGAAGAATCTAATTCTCGTCTCACCGCCCAATCGAGGGACGCGTATCAAAATGCAGTTGGCCCAATAGCCCATCTATCTCAATACGAAGCCCAATTTGATTAGAATCCGGAAACCGAAGGCCAATACGAAGTGGATGAGCATCCCATCCCACCCACCCACCCATCCATGCATTGTAAAATCGAGCGAGACGAAAGAAAGCAAGAATTTTTTTATTTAATATATATTTTTTAAAAAAAATTCATAACTAATCGACGGGAAAAAAATGATATAAATAAGCTCTCATCGCCTGTGATTGGGGCGATCGCCCCATGCTCGGGCGATTTCTCTGCCGTGCAGGGAAAAGTGTTGCCGTGGCAGCATTTACTGACGGCGTTTGACTAATCGCCCAAATAAGAGGCGATAGCTGCCACAGCAACCCTTTTCCCTGCCACCTGTCGCCGGTAGTTGGGACGATTGTCCTTGAGTGGGGCGATAGCTGCCACAGTAGCTAAACGGCAGTGACGGCAGCTATAAACGTTGCCGTGGCAGGCTAGTAGCACAGTGATAAAAGAGCTAAGCTTGAATCGGGAGGTGTTGTCTTCAAATCCCAACTCAACCTATATTTCCCCTTTTTGCTTCATTTAATTCATCTTTTTATATATTTTGCTAGGAAGGCCCAAATGAAGTAAACTAAGAAACTAAATTTGAGTTAAGCCATAAAGATTCAGAATATGCAACAAAATTTACATGATCACTGTAGTTTAAATCATTTGAATCAAGTTTGTTTAAAGTCCCTTTTATGGTATGCTCAAACTTATCGCAAAATTAACATTTTGTAATTAGAAAATTACTTCTGTTGAACTGAAAAAATCATAAAATAATTTTTATATGTTCCTAAGGTCATGAATGTTTCATTTTTGCAAAAATATTTAGGATTGAACTCAGTTTGAATCAAAAAGTAAGCATAGGAATCCTCTCTTGCATACAAAATTAAGTAGTTAAAATATGGATCAAATGAATTAAAAATTAGGTAAAACTAGTTTTGGTTATACCCCTGAGGTCACAGGGATCCGAAATATATAAAAATATTTAAGTTTTGCTATGATATGCATTAATTGTTCAATAGTCGAAGTTTCAATACTTGAATAGTATGAATAGTCGTAACTTTCACAAACAAATCTAAAATTTGACGAGACCAAATCCTAGGACCTTGAAAAGTGATAGCCTTCCTGGTTTAAAAAATAATATATGTTTTATGCAATGTTGAATCAAGTCCACATGAGGCCTTAATGTTCTTTTATATGAAAACGTCGCAGATAAAAGTGAGATGTTGTGAAACCAACTCTAAAATACTCTTAGAGACATCCCCTACTAGCTCCTAAAAATGGTTAAATAATCTTATAAGGTGCAATCGCAAATATAAAACAAAAATTGAACCTTTACCGCATAAACTTTATAAACGCTTAAGCCTTTTTGGCACCCTGTAAAATATCTCGTCTAAAAGAAAATTTTGGGCAGATCAGCCCAGAAACACTCTTTGCTATATAGAATACCATATTCTAGAAAAATATCTTATTTACATCTTACTTTGCATCTGAATCCAACTGGTGCAATAACCCTAAGTATTATGGTCGTCAATAACACATTATATGAGTAGTTGTGCCTAAAAAAACTTTAGCTAAATTACTTGCATCATAAGAATCATTACGTAACCATGTAAATATAACCAATAGGCTTATTTAGTAAACCCAACTTGTATAAATCATTGTTTGTGCAAAACATACTTAAAGCTAAGTATTATTCGTACAAACACCTTAACTAATGTTTTACTTCTATGAATCCAAATAATCTTAGCTTCTTAAATTCGATGCATAGAAATAATTGATACATAAAGATAAGGTAATCGTGCTCTAGAATGAACCCTAGCTTGATTTTAGGCTTAATAATGTGAAAAGGACCTAATCGCGAATAAAAAAGTTAACAGAACCAACATGCATGATATAACAACCCTAAAGTCCTATAAATCACACACATCACCTTTACTATAAGTTTTATTTTGATATTACATCTGATTTCTTTTTGCTCCATTTTAAAGCTTGCTAATTTTTGTTGTTTCGTTATGCTTCTTCTCGAACCATGAGTAGCCGCCGATGAATCAGAGTTCGTTGACGATGAATCCACTGCCGATACCGAGTACACTCCAAAAAATGAGCAACAAGACAAAACACCCTCATTTGATCATGTCGATCCTATATTTTACAATGCCTACTTTGTTTTGTTAAACTACCATGCATACATGTACTTTCTGTGAAGTTTGTTATCTTGTGGGTGTTGGTAGTTATAGCTCAGACTCATGGAATTTCCTTAGTAAATATGACGATATGAACCTTGGTAACCATAAGTTAGGGTTAGATAATACATAATGTCAATCAGGATATATGCGATTACTTAACTACCATGCTTAGCCATGCTTTAGTTAAGAAATGGTAGAATGGTAGACTGGAGTCTTTATGAAATTTAAAAAGATTGGTGACGAGTACCCATACCATGGGTACCCCCATCAGCCCGGAAGCACGAACGGTCGATCTATCACGACTTTAAGTCCTAAGACTACCGAAAGGTACTTGGGCCGCAAAGAACGAGCCCTGACAGGCGGGTCGACTCTGACGGCCCGGACTGGTTCCAAGCGCCCAGACACGCCGCCGCTAATATCGGCTCAAGCTCCGCCACAAGACAAGTCGCCAGGCCTACGCTGTCGTACCGCTTTGTGCGCAGCTGGCCCCTCGACATCCGTAGAGGTAGGCGGCTCCTTCCCAAGGTTGTCGAAGAGCCACCAAGAAGTCAAACCTCTGGCCCGTCGCTCAGCACACCGCAGGAGTACGCCACTCCCGAGGCCTAAGCAAAGTCAAGCGCCATTAAAGTCACCAAGGCCGATAAGAGCACCACGCAACACGCCACCCCGACAAGATACGCAAGATCAGACGCCATTAGAAGCCACCAACCCTACCTCGACAGTGTTGGCTTGACAAGACAGAAACAGACCTTAAGACATGCACTCTCTCTCAGTAGTCTTCACAACTCCTCGGGTAAACCGCTTCCTCCGTCATATAAGGAGAGGCAGGCCCGAGAGGAGGGGCGCGAGAAAAGGGAAAAATGGGCCCGAGGTAGCCTCGACTCCCTAGCTTAAAACCTCAAGGGGACTCGACAAATGACCGTCCGCCTCGCCAGACACCCTCGTCCGTCTGTCAAAAGATCAATACATTCACACCGCATTAATCGAGTAGGGACATTCACCCGAACCAAGATATCATCTCTCGACTCCACGAGTCGACTCATTCGGGAGAGGGAGCGCGCGACCATCCGACCATAATACCTGCATTGCCTGCACGAAACACCGGCTGGCGCGCCAGTAGGGGTCTCGCTGCCTTCACCGACATCTTCATCTTCTGATTCCCATTCTCCTCCCCGATGGCTTCCTCCCACTACGCCACGCCGTGATCGGGGCTGGATCCGCTTCGGGCGCCCTCGATTTCATCGCCACCACGGCGGGGAGCTTGTCCTCGCCTCGCCGCTGCCCGACCGGACGCCTCCGCAAGCCTGGATGCGATCGCCGACGCCTCGGAACCTCAACAGGCCCTCAAGGCAGCCGCGCGCGGCTGGACAGGCGCCTGGCCATGTTGCTCCAACACCGCGATACGCTGCATGGCGAAGCGGCGGAACTAATTCTCCACGAGCTCACAACTGCGGGCTATGGCTTCTGCTACGCCGGCTTCCTCCACGACTGGCCGACGATTCCTCTAGCCACGGCCTAGCTCCGACAAGGAGTGTGCTCCTCGGCGGGCCTACGCTGCGAAAGTGCGATATGTTAGGACGGTGCGGCGGAGCTATCCTCCACCTCGCTACTATCGGATTCTCCTCCTCAAGGCGACGTGCCAAGTGAGGAATCAGCGGAAGACGACGCGACAAGACTTATAACGCTTCACGACCTCCACGACAGCTGGCGAGGAGCTAGAAGCCCGAAGCTCGATAAGCCGCAGTCGAATCGAGCGCTGGCACTTAGCTCACTACCACTGGCCCGCACAAGGCGCACAAGGCCGTGTATCAAGAATTGGCCGGAAGCGAACGGCCTTCCGCTTCTTCCTCACGCCAACTAACATTGCCGCCGGTAATGCCGCCCCGAGGGCCGCCTCGAGCCAACGGAGCCTGCCAAGGCCACCTACCGTAACCTTTCGGGATCGTAGAGCCGTGTCGGCCGCTCAAAGACGCCCAAGGTTCTAGTTCCCGCTTAACGGCGCCACCTCGCCGCTCGGGCCACTCCTCTCACACGGCGGAGCTCACCAAGACGGCCCCGCTTCCCAACTCCCCAGTGCATCATACACCCCGGTGCGCCATCGCTGGGGACAAGTATGATCTCCGCACCACCCTCGAGGCACGAAGGAGAGCTACCGACGCAAGAAGACTCGCAGACGCCGAGAAGCGACGCGACCATCCCGACCAGATTCGACGGCCTCGGGCTGCGGCGTCACCCGCCAGATCCGCAACGCCGACTTCCCGGCCGATTCCGGCCCCGACCAACATAGCCAAGTACACGGGGCTACCAACCCCGTTGTCTGGTTAGAGGACTACCGGCCACCGTCGAGTCGGGGAGCGACGGACGACTCCTTCGTTATCCAAGACTTCCCCATCTATCTTTGCCGGACTCAAATGAGCATGGCTCGAGTACCGCTCACAGATACCATCGGGTACCGGGCCGACTCGACGAACCTTTGCCGGAAATTTCAGGGCACATACAAACGCCCGCAACTCCTCGGGACTAAAAGTCGCAAGCGGCGAGACCTCCGACTACATCCGCCGCTTCTCCCAAGAAAGGTAATGAGCTCCCGACATCCGCGACGCCGACGCTGCTTGGCGTTTCATCTACGGCACCACGCGCAGGCTCGTCCACAAGTTAATGTATGGCCCCCGACCACCAAGGAGCTCCTTGACATCGCCACTCAACCACGCCTCTCCGAGGAGGCCGGCCATCTTTCGGAAGGAAGACGGCCCACAAGACAGCCTAGCCTGGCCGGCCACCCGACCGCCTGACAAAAGAAAGCGGAAGGGGAAGCAGGTCCGCCAGGCCGAATGTCGCCTGGCCAGCCGACCGACCCGCTAAGCAAGAGTTCAAGACGCCCGACCGATTCGAAGTCGATGGATAGTCCGTGTTCGAACCACGACTATCCCGGGCCTACACAAGATCGGATCGCGAAGTCCTGGCGGTTTCTTCCGAAACCCCACGACGTCGCTGCAGGGAAGAGCGCGACCTGGCCGCCCGACGGATAATGAGCCACCGACGAGTTCTACAACTCGACTATCGCCTCCATGATCTTCTGAGGGGCGGAGGCTTACGCCGACAAGCGACGGCCAAGCTCGCCCACCGAGAGGTCCACACGGCTACTCCCGCCGTGCTCACACTTGAGGTGGCCTGAGTGCCCGACGCTTTCGACCGGACCGACCACCTCGACTCATCCCGCACCGACGCTTATCCGCTCGTCGTCGACCCCATCGCTGACGGTTACCGACCAAGGTACTCATGGATCGGCGGCGTTAGCCTCAACATCATGTATATTGAGACCTTGATGCCCTCGGGGTCTCGCTCGCCTCCGCCCGCCGAAAGGCGCCCTTCCATGGCGCCGCACTGTGCCAACAGCCCACCTCTGCAAGGCGCCTGCCCGTCACCTTTTGGGAGCCCTGACAACTTCCGCACCGAAAACCTCACTTTCGAGGTTGTGGACTTCCCGGCCCTACCACGCCATTTTGGGACGACCATGCCACGCCGGGTTCATGGCGGTCCCTAATTACACCTACCTCAAGCTGAAGATGCCAGGGCCGCAAGGAGTCATCATCGTGGCCACATCTTTCCAGCTCGCCTTACAATCAAGGAGCGCGAGCTAAGCCTGGCCTCGCGTCCTCGCTTCGGCCGAGCTCGCCCAGCCCCAGGAGAAGGCCCTTGATCCACCCCTCACTCCAAAGAAGTCGGGACTAGCTCTTTCAAGTCCGCTGGAGGACACGAAGGAGGTCGCCGTTGATCCCGAGGATCCCGCTTAAGACTGCGGATCGGGCCGCCTCACCACCAAATAGGAAGGCTGCCGACTTCCTCCAAGCAAACCGAGATGTCTTCGCTTGAGACCTCCGGACATGCCAGAGTCCCGAAGGAGGTCGCCGAGCACTCCGAACATTCGACCGGGATCCATCGACGCCCAACCGTCATGCCTGCTTTCGGGACGAAGAGAAGCGACGGCCATTGGGGAAGAGATCGCCAAACTTTGGCCGGCTTTGTAAGGGAGGTGCGCCACCCGAGTGGCTCGCCAATCCCGCCCTTGTAAAGAAAAAGCTCGGGGCAATGGAGAATGTGCAAAGACTACACGAGCCTCAACAAGGCCTCATCGGAAGATCCATTCCCATTGCCTCGCATCGACAGGTCGTGGACTCCACCGCCGGTGTGAGTCCTTCCTTTTGGATGCCTACTGGCTATCACCGCATTGTGATGAAGGAGTCCGACACCGCGACCTCCTTCATCACCCCGATGGCTCATATCGTTACGCCACGATGCCTTTTGGTCTAAAAACGCAGCGCCACGCACTCGGCGTATGCAGCGTGTTTTTCGACCAAATTGGCCGTAACATCGGCTTCACGCCGACGATATCGCTTGTCAAGACCAGGAAGGCCGATGACCTCATCACCGACCGAGGAGACTTTTGCGAACCTCCGACGATTTCGCAAGATAAAGCTCAACCCCGGAAGTGCGCTTCGGGTCCCTAAGGGCAAGTTGTCGATTCATCGCTCAGCGCGCATCGGGCCAACCGAGATAAGATCTCCGCTTATCGCAAGGATGGGGCCAATCAACGATCCAAGGAGTTCAAAGGTCGATGGATGCCTCGCGCACCGAGTCGCTTTTGTATCCCGCCGAAACGAGGATGCCACTCTACAAGCCGATGAAGAAGTCCGCCACCACTTTTCCTCGACTAACGAAGCTCAGAAGCCTTTAGTCGACTAAAGCCTTTCGACCTCACCTCCGGCCCCGTCGCCTGAGCCGCAGGAGCCTTTGCTCCTTCTACATCGCCGCCACGACCAGGTCGCCGGGCCATGCACTTGTTGTGGAACGAGCGGAGGAAGGCCGCGCTCAAGGTGCAAAGGCCGGTCTACTTCGCCGAGGTGCTCTCCGATACAAAGGTCCGATATCCCTGTACATGGTTGCTATACTCGGTGCTCATCGCCAAGAGGAAGCTTGCCCATTACTTCGACGCACCCCATCTCCAGCGGTAACCTCCTCGCCGCCGGAGAAGTCGCCCACAACCGCGACGCTACCTAAGAATCGCCAAATGGGCTCTCGAGCTCAACGGCCTCGACATATCGTGACGCCCTCAGTGACGGCGATCAAGTCTCGTGTCTTGGCGGACTTTGTCGCCGAAAGTGACCGAGGCGCAAGTCCTCGGCGCGTCGAAGACCCGAGCATCGACGGCGTACTTCGATGGGTCTTACACCAAGAACGGCCGCGCTGGTCGCTATCTCCCCACTTGGCAACAAACTCCAGACGCCATACGACTACTTCTTCGACGCCACTCAACAATGTCGCGAGCACGAAGCCCTCGCCAACGCTCGCGACCGCCACGACTCCGGGCGCACGACGCCTCAACGCTCGCGGCGACTGCCGGGTCGCCGATCAAGGATGAAGCTAACCGAGCCCCGCGCGACGCTTGATGGCCGCCATCGCTCGGAGGTCCGCAAGCTTGAGGAAAAGTTCAAGGGTTTCGAGCTCCATCATAGCTACCGACGCTTATAACGTGAAGCCGACTCCTCGCCAACCTCGCCTCGAAGGGGCCGGTTCCCCAGAATCTTCGCCTCCGACCTCACACTCATCAATCCGGCTGATCCGAATGCCGAGGGCGCCGCCGACTTCAGCAAAGGCGTGGCCCCACCGATCTTCTGGCCGATGCCCTCGCTCCGGGTCGGACTTGGGCGCCCTAAGCATCGGAAACCGACCGGAGGCGACCGCTCAGTCGATCGATTGACAACCGGCGTCGCTCTCGCCGATACCACCGAGGCTCTGCGCCTCGCCGCGGGCTAAGTCATTCGCCCCGACGAGCGCCTCTACAAGAGGAGCCCGTCCGGAATCCTTCGTGGCGCTGCCTGATCGACTAAGGGAAGCACCTTCGCAGACATCCATGACGGGTAAAAGCGGCACCATGACGCTACCATGTCCCTGGTAGGAAAGGCCTTCCGACAAGGTTTCTAATCGCCGATCAGAAAGGTAGATGCGACCCGTGATTGTCCGGCACTCGCGAAGGATGCCAATTCTTCGCCAGACAGACGCATCTTCCTCGCAAGCCCCGCAGACGATCCCCATCACATGGCCCTTCGCGGCTTGGGGACTCGACTGGCCTGACCCTTCGCAAAGGCGCCCGGGCTTACTCACTTGCTTGTCGCCGAGACAAGTTCACAAAGTGGATTGAAGCAAAGCCATTGCAAAAGATCACATCGCCAGCGCAAGTTTCTTCCGCGACATTGTCTACTCGGTTTGGGGTGCCCAACTCATCATCATCGACAACGGACGCAGCTTCACTGAAGGAGTTCTCGAAGTTCACGACAACTTCAACATCCGAGTCGATCAAGGCGGCTGAAGAGCACACTCGAGCCAACGGACAAAGCCGAGCGAGCCAATCGCATGATCCTCCAGGATTCGCCGAATCTTCACCGATCAAGAAATTGGCGACGATGGGCCGAACTACCGCCCGTGCTTTGGAGTTCCGCGACCACGCCAACCCTGGCCGACCGGTTCACTTTTTCTTGGTGTTCGGGCGAAGCTGTCCTCCGACCGACTTGAGTACCGCACTAAGGGTGCGTAACTACAACAACGCACGGGCAAATGAGGAACAACAAGATAACCTCGACCGACTCTCGGAAGCTCGAGACGTCGCGGCCCTACGGCCGGCAAAGTATCGCAGGCGCCAACGCTACCACACGCCGACGGGTCCATGTCACATTGCTCAATCGGGCGACTTAGTGCTACGCCAAGTCCAAATTACAAGGATGTGCACAAGCTCTCCCACCTTGGGAGGGCCTTTCACCATCATGGAAGTCCCCGACCCGGCACTTTCCGCCTCAAAGACACCGAAGGGAATCTCGTGACAAACGCCTCGGAACATAGAGAAGCCGAGAAGGTTCTATCCATAGTCGGCCTCTCTCCTCTCTTTGTACCATACTAAAAACACTCGAGCAAAGAAAGTCGCAAAGCCTGGACGACCGACCAAGTGGTTTTTCTCTCTCAACCTCTCTCGCTTTGTCGATCATGAGCATCGCGACCCCCGCCCGAAGCAGAGGTCCCGAAAGCCAGTCTCCTTCGATCACGCGCGAAAGAAGGGGCTAGATCTCAACACAAAAGAGAAGGAGCGAAACGAAAAGGGAAACTAACACTTTATTTATTTATGGAGGAACATCGCCCCAACCAAGAGCGAACCGCCCATTGCGATCTTGGTGCGCTCGCCACCGAGCTCGCAGACGGGCGTGCCTCTACCACCGCCCGCACAGTGGCGCCTCACTTCTCGGCCGATAACGCCGACGACGAGGACGCCGACTCAGACGCCCTCACGTAACAGCCGCTAAGCTTCAAAGATCCGCCACCTCCCGCAACCAGTGTTCGATGGGCAACCACCTCGCTGGCCGAGACATTGTGGTCCGCCATGGCGCATGGATAACAGCGCTTGGCGCTCTCCTTTATAACTGCCGCATGAAGATAAAGCGCCCTAAGTCGCTAAGGCAATACGAGAGGAGCAAGACGGCGCCTTGGGTCACGCGACGGCGCAGACGGACGGCCCCAGCTGGCCGCCCCAAAATCAGCGCGTCCTCAAGGCGAAGTTAATCCACCCTTATCTCCGAAAGCGTAAAATTCCTTTTTCGAAAAATCGCACACCCACCACTTAACTCGCCGGCGCTGTGACAGACCAAATTCCCCACGCACCACTCTGGGGTCGCATGACTCCTGGGGCCGGCGACTTAAATCGATAATCGTTACTCACCCGACCGAGCTCCTCCTAAAGTAACCTCTCAAAACCAAAATGCTACTACCACACCAAATGGGTTACGGTTCCAAGTAGCACTTTGTGCAAAAAGGAGGCTACCTGAGCGAAGGGCCGAGCGGCTGATGGAGCCTTCGATATAGGTTGACGAATGCTACGACTTACGCCACCTGCCCAACCCGACCATCATTTAAAAACGCGCGGTCGCTAACCTAAGCCGCAGACCGACCGATCGAAGCTATCTACCTCGCGACTATTTCCTCGCTCAGCATTACTACTACGCCCGCTGCCACGGGCCATAGCACTCATGAGGGAAACAAGCCCCGAGCAAGAAACACTACGAGCGGCCTGAGCACCCCACTTAGGTTAGATTTCAACCCGCCAGCTTCAAGGAGGTGGTTCGACTCAACACCTCCTTCACTAAGCAATCGCCGAGGCAGCGCCTCCCCATGTCTCTTCGCATGAATTGGTGTAACGCCACGCCTCAGTGGCACCCAGGACCCCTCGTAGCTACGGTTGAAAAATTGCCCAAATTCATAAAAGAAACACGGATAGACGGCAGAGTAACTTAAACAGCCCGGCGCCGAAGTTCGACTAGGGCAATTCTGTTCATCACATACATTGCCAAAAAGCAAACTAAGAAAACTAATCCCTCCCCTTTCGACGGAGAATTTACGCCATGAGATTCGGCCGGCAATCTCTTGGGCACACGGATCGACTCCGGCCATGAACGCCAACCTCTTCATCGCTTTGGCCGCCAGCCGACGCCGCTTCCCGATCGGGCTTCAAGGTCGACGCCGTCGTAATAAGAGACGGTGTTGACCAGAAGCCGGCGCCAAGCACCGCCGCTTCTCGCATCGACGCCTCGACGCCAGTGGATCCACCTAGCATGGCGGATGGCGCTGGGCCCGGAGTAAGCCCGAACAGCCGGGCCACAGACAGCCTGGACGCCACGTGGAGGATCGCTACCGGGTGTGGTTTCGGCCGCGTCCTCGCCTCGGCCACCGCATCAAAGCGGCCGAAGTCGCGTGAGCGGATCGACCGCCTCGTGCTCTCCACTGCCGCTCTTCGCGACTCCAGCGCCGGTAAGGTTTTTTCGCAGATCTGCAGGACGAAACAACGCCAGGACGCCGCAGCGACTTCCGGAAGACTGGGCTACTCACCACCACGAAGCCTCCTTGGCGCCGAAGTTCCTCCTCGCCTTGGCACGCGCTTTCCCGGTCGTAGCGGGTCGGGCAAGCCTTCATCGCCACGAGCTCACCCCGAGCGAGATCCGCCGGGCGCTGGGATCGGGCCTCCTCGCGTCGACTCGCATTCCTCCCGACAGAGGATCGGCCTCCGCCTCGCGGACGCCGCCAAGACTGACCATGGAAGTCTTGGTCGCTCAAAGATCCGCCAGGGACGACTTCGCCCTCTCCTCGGTGGCCAACGACTCAGACGCCGCCGAAGCCTCCCGCAAGGCTTCAGCCGACTCTCCCCACCCGACCGCCGAGGCAGCTCTTCCTTGCTCGCGCAAGCGCCCCGAAGCGCCGAGCGCCTCTCGCCTTATGGCACTCCTACCAGCAAGTGCCGAGGAACTTTGACTTGCCCACCGCCGGATGTCAAGCGCTGCAGTACCCGCCTGGGCCGGGCCTCTTTTCCTTGGCCAAGAAGATGCACAAGAAAAATCCCCGCCAACTTACTAACTGCCGAGGACTCTCAAGAATGGACTTCTCGCTTTGGACGCGCGTCAACGACAAGGGTAAGGTAAGTTCGGCGTGATCCTTCCCATGTCATCCTCCGTAGCGCCCCAATCCGACGCTCGCCGCCGCCCGTAACTAACGCCGGCCCTCGCCGGTCCGTCAAGACTGCCAGTCAGCCACGGCGATCGGGGATCGCTTCGACTTGATTTCTCGCCTGAACGCCGGCGGTGCATGGCTTGCCAGCGCTTCATCGGCGACACTTTCGGACCGGGCCTGGCGGGCTGCCGGGCGGGTGGCAGATTCGCCCACGGCGCTGTAAACGACGCGAATCTCAAGAGCCTCTGGCATCGCGTTCACGACTTCCACAAGCGGCAAAGACGGGGAAGGCAGATCGGCAGAACTCCGCCGCCTCACCGGTCGGGCAGCACGGGCGGAAGCACGCCCGACGGCTTCGCGCTGGCCACATCCGGCAGCCGCCCAGATGCGCCCTGCAAGTGGCCCTCGCTAACGGCCCTACCGCGGAGCGATCCGACCCATCCCTCCCGACAACCACCACGCGCCCCGGGCGGACAGACCGAGGGGGCGATTCTCACCACCGGGCGAGCTCGGCCTCCCCAAAGATCAGAGGCCTCCCCGACGGCCACGGCCAGAATTGCGTAAGTCACGACTGCAGGAATTGCGCAAGTCGCCATCGGAGGAGCGAACAACCTGCACTTGACGTGCTCCTCTTTGCCGGACTTCGCGAGGAGGCGATCGACCCGCGCTCACAGATAAAACTCGCTCGCGGTCTCTTCGAGGAGTCGCGGGCCGCCCCGCGACTAGGGATCGCCAAGCCGCCAGACCGCCTAATTTCTCCCCCGCCGACAACGACTCGCACCTCACTCGAGGTCTCTTCCGAGGTCTCCTCCGAGACCTCTCGCCACGCGCCGCTCGGTCCGCGCTCTTTCCTCTTCCGCCTTGGTGGCCTTTTTTCCGCTTAGCAGGCGTGGCAAGGCCTCCGCTTCTCTCTTTTCAGCGCACACGGCCGCCAACTCTCTTTTCCCCGGCAGCAAGGGACGGAGATCAGTCCACCGAGCCCCTACGGAGCACGCCGGTAAGGAGGCGAGGGAGCGAGCAAAGCAAAAGCGAACAGAGCCGCCGACGTATTGTGTCTCGCTGGATTCTCGCCGAGAACTGGCAAGCAGCGCCGCTGCCCGTTCTGTCTCCCGTGATGGAGATCGCGGACACGCTGCCAGGATCTCCGACAGGGAAGCTCCCGCCCCGACGACCAGGGTCGGCCGCCCATGTACTCAAACATGGGGCGAACCGGCCCTTGAAGGGTTGGATGCGCCTCCATGAACGTGCTTGAGGACCACCTTGCCTCGTCAGGCCTCGCGCCGTCAGTCCGCGAGCTTTCAAGGATCGCGGCCCACCTTCTTCCTGGGCCTCTTGGCTGTCAGGCCTCCTGTGTCCAACAAGGATGCGACTTCTAAGATTCCCACCGAAGGCCGCACTGTCGAGGTTCCGACATAGAACCACTCGCTATGCCACCCCGCTGGACGCTCTCAGCCTTCAAGTCGACGAGAACGGCCATGTGTGGTGCGTTAGCTTGAATCATCGTAGTTCGAGGAGGCCGGTGTCCGATGACGACCTCGCAAGAAGAAGTGGCGCCAGAGCCCCCAGCTGGGGTTCGGGATCCTCAGAAGGCCTCACATCACATGAAGACCGCAATGTGAGGACTCCATTCGGGTTCAGATGATGAACCTCCTCCCGCATTAGTGCAAAGAACCCCCGATTTAACGGTGGAGTGGAAGTCCAAGCCCTGTCTCGTAGAAGGACGCCTAACGAGACTATCTCGGCCCCCAAGTTCGGGTCCTGGCCCGGGCTGAACTCGCCACCGGACTCAGCCGCGAGGAAGGAACTCCTTCCTCTCCTGCATCGAGATAGCGACTCCGCCACTACCGAATCGCGGGCACAGACATCAATTCCACTATGCCGGCGAAAGCAGGACGACGCGCGAGCAGAGACCTCTTCTTCCCTCGCTTTTCCTCCTTTTCCTTTTGCAGAGCGCACGACAAGGCTTGGCGCCTACCACGCCACCCACTCCTTCCTTTATAGGCTCCAGCGGGAACAGACGCTTCCGCGCCAAATCGACGCCTCGCGCGAATCAACGCGTCACAAACCGCCTCGCCCCTGGCCCGCTTCTTGAATGCGTCGTACCATTTAAATCCCATCGCGACATTAACTACTCCGACAGATGGCCGCCTCGCGCCACAAGGCCAAGACAAAGACGCGAGCCTCGCCGGTTACGATGGGGCCAGGCGCCCGGAAAGGTATGCAAACGCCCACCAGCGCCCGGCCTCGGGAGAGTAAGTCGCCTTATAGGCTCGCACTCCGAGGCCCGTGCGGCCGGGTTACGAAGGCCGAATTCAAACACCGAATCCAAAGCCGCCTCAAAGACGTAAAAAGAGCGAGGGGCTAGTCGCAGCGAGCCCCCAGAGGGCCTCCAGCTTGGGTCGGCGACGAATCCAATCACTGACTCACGCCCGAGACCATACTCACACTCTCCCGCTGAACTCATCGATGAGTAGGCCACCGCCTCGGACGGCTGACGCACCCGGCAGTCCGACACGGGATCGAGTAAGGAAAAGGTTTTATGGAACGCCTCACCGGCTCGGACGCCCACGCCGGAGCTACGCCTGGCTTGGAAACGAACCCCTCGAGGGATCGCCAAGGTTCCACTTTGATCACCCCCGATAGTAGCTCGCACGCAGCACGCTGCTCAAACCGACGAAGGTAAACGCGCCCGCCACTGACTCTAAGGACCCACGTGCACCGTGGCCTGCCAGATCCGATCGTAAAACCCTCGACCCGCCGGCTCTGGAGTGTTACCATCGGTGCCAAGGCACTCCGGCTCTTGGACGGGCTTGACTGACAAGCGCCCCACCTAAAGCGCCGCCGCCTCGTGGTCCGCGACCACTTTTCGACGATCGGGAAACCCCGATCGGCCTCGACCCGCCGGGGCTCTGGTTACCCAAAGCGCCATACAAGACCTGCTCTTTCAGCCGGGCGCGACTCCTGCCAGCCCGACGACACTGGGCCGACCGGTCGACGACCATGCGCCGGTAAACCCTCGACTGCCTCCCGACTCCGCCGGGGCTTTTGAAAGCGCCATCGTAGCGCTACAAGACCCTGGTTTGGACGGCTTGACCTGACAGCGGCGGCCCCGACCAGTTAAAGGCCGACCGTGGTCCGCGGGCCACTTTTCGATCGGGTAAACCCTCGACCGCCCCTCGACCCGCTGGGCTCTGGGGTTACTACACCCAGCCGCCAAGACCGTGCTCTTTCTAGGTCAAGGGCGGCCTGTGCAGCCACACCGACCGGTCGACGGTTATCGCCGCCAAAGAACCCCGAGCGGCTCTCCGATCCGCCTCCGGCTCGGGTTATCGACGAGTACTCCATACCATGGTACCCCATCACCTGGGAAGCACGGAACGGGCCGACTTTATCACGACGGAAGTCCGCAAGACCACCGAAGGTACTTGGGCCAAGAAAGAACGAGCCCGACTCAGGCGGGGCCGACTCGACGGTCGGGCGGACTGGTTCCAAGCGGTCGCACACGCCGCCGCCAATATCGGGCTCAAGCTCCGCCGCGCACAAGTCGCCAGTGGCCACGCCACGCTGTCGTGCGCACCGCTTTGTGCGCAGCTGGCCCCCGACATCCAGAGCAGGTAGGCGCCTTCCCAAGGTTGTCAAGAGCCACCGAAGAAGTCAAACTCCCCGCCCCGCCGCCTCGCACACCGCAGAGGAGTACGCCACTCCCGAGGCCTGGCAAAGTCAAGCGCCATTAAAGTCACCAAGGCCGACAAGAGCACCACGCAACACGCCACCCACCCGACAAGATACGCAAGATCAGACACATGAGCCACCAACCCTACTCTCGGGACAGCAGGTTGGCCGACAAGACAGAACTGCACTTTTAAGACATGCACTCTCTCCTCGTAGTCTTCACAACTCTGTAAACCGCTTCCTCCGTCTATATAAGGAGGCAGGCCTTAGAGGGAGGGGCGCGGAGAAAAGGGAAATAGCCTCCGAGGTAGCCTCGACTCTAGCGAAAACCTCAAGGGGATCGGACAGACCGCCCGCCTCGCTTCAGACACCTCGTCCTCGTTTCCAAAAGATCAATACATTCACACCGCACGAACTGGAGTAGGGACATTCGGCCCGAACCAGTATACATCTTCTGACTCCACGAGTCGACCATTCGGGGAGAGGGAGCGCGCGACCCCATCCGACCATAAATTCGTATTGCCGGTGCACGAAACACCGACAATTGGATATGATAATAAATGATACTAATATGTTAGTAAAAATGAAAACAAAGTTATGATTTGGACGCAAGCGGGTTATGGCAGTAGCCAATAGTGCAAGGGTTTGACTTGCACGTAGATAGGAGAATATTTCCGCCCGAATCAACCTGAGGATCGATACAACCAGAAAAGATCAGTACCGTTGCAAGAAGCACAACGCGAATGGACCCTTCTTCGCTTTTAATACTTTAAAACTGTGGCAGCATGTAATTATGCTATGCTCAAACTTATCGCAAAATTAACATTTTGTAATTAGAAAATTACTTCTGTTGAGATGACCGACAAAATTTTGTGCATCTTCCACCCCAATATAAAAATAATACAGCAACAATACCAAAAGTACCAAAAGTCTTTCGGCGGAATCCAATGAAGGAACATCACGGCGTAGCATACATGCCAGCGGGGAGGAAACGCCGCTAATGTGCTCCTCCTTGTCAGTGAATGCTTGCGCCTGCCTGCCTCTTGGAGCTCCAACGCCTATCCACCAGGTGCACATATCCAAGCGCCCGGCTAGCATGCAGCGCATCGGTAGCTTCAAGGGTCACGCATTTGGTCTTTGCCGACTTTCCAGCAGTGGGGCAGTTTGGGGAGAGTTAATTAGGCGTCCTGCTTCTTGTTAATTTCGCCAGCCATTAGGGATGCAAATGGGCCGACCCTAGGGTCTTCTTTGACCCACTTTAGTTCATTTGTTTGCACTAAAAACTTAATTTTTACTCCACCTTTTAAGTTTTAGTGCAAACAAATGAATTAGAGTGGGTCAAAGATGATCCTAGAGCCGGCCCATTTGCATCCCTACCAGCCATACATCCATCATAGATGGATCGATGTGAACATCCGTCTCAGGCTTCACTTGTTGTTGGGCGATGGCCTACCAAAACAAGATTTGGCAAAAAGACAGCACCCAACTCTGTGTCAAAATTTTTCTGCCGCATGTGTGACAATCAAACTGGGCACAAATCACAATGCATTGCAGAAGAACAGGCACCACCCACCTCGCGTGATTGGCTCCGGCAAAGTACATGACCAGCTAGCTCATCAGATCCTGTGCAGAAACCTGTGCATGGATCGTGCGTGCAGGGTGTTAGATCGTCTAGGGTTGAGAACGTCCTTACGATTCAACAATTGGTATCAGAGTCTGGTTCTAATATTTTTGGCTCGGTGGACACTAGGGTGTGAAAGCCTGATAAACCGTGACTCTGAGGGACCGTCGGTGTACGGTGAAGGGGCGGTGAACGGCTGAGAGATACCAATGTGTGAAGGGGGGATTGTTAGAATAGTCCCACATTGGTTGTGGAAGGACAAAAGACCTAACTTATAAATAAGGAAATCCCTCACCTCTTAAGCTAGCTTTTGGGGTTGAGAAGTCCCTTACGATCCAACACAGTGTTGAAAACGATCGATGCAATGTGTTCGCGGGCTCCTAATTTCACACTGGTGCACTAGCTAAGACTGAACATACTTGCAGGTTTGGCGCAGGAAACAGTGGGAGAACTGAAAAGAGAACGGATCGATCGTTCCTAGCGGAGATGGAGGTGTCGACCTCTCCATTCCCGGCGCCGTTCTTCGTCGATGGAAGACCAGAGTGCGGTTCTCCTTTGACATCAGATGAAGGGCGGAGCCAGCCATGGCCTAAACCTCCGACTGTGCCAACTGTTCTTGAGCTGATAGTACATGTTTTTGGTGATTTTTGCAAATGATTCTTCATGGGCCTTCTAGGAGAGAACAAAGAAATGGCAAGAGCACACGAACAAATTAAACGATTCTCATGTCCTTCAGTGGCGGAACTGCGTATAGTGACCCGATGTCACAGGACACCACGTCAAAAAAATTTAGTGTGTGTATATATATATATATATATAACTATTGTATATTAGTCTATATATATAGTATATGTGAGCCTTTTGAGAGGTGCTTCTATGCTCTTTCTTTTAAAAGTTGCACAACTATTAAAGCATGAATGAAGGGTAGATGGTGATTACTTACCCCTTCGCTTGCTTTAAGATTTGTGCAACTTGTACTAGAAGGAAGAGCATAGAAGCACCTCTCGAGCCTTTTTGATCTAAATCTTGTGACACCGGGAGGTAAATAACAAACAAATAGTAAGAATAATAAATTGTCATCACATATATGATGAAGTGGTGAACCTCCGTAATTTTTTCTCTAGGTCCGCCCCTGATGTCCTTTTAGCTCCTTTGCCCCCCCCCCCCCCCCCCTGAAAAGTCTCTCTTTTTCTTAGTTGATGTTGAGGCAAAGCATCGATCTACAAGCAGATGTATTAGTTCTAGTATAAATTATCATCCATGGTAATTTATCGTCTCTCCACAGGTCAACAAAGGTCAGCAGAGTTTAGAACTCTGCTGAGTATTTGACTAATGTACCAGCAATTGGTAGTATAGCTAACTCAGCCTAACAGCAGAGAGTATGTGTTAAAGATGGTTGAAAACCATAGTGGGGTCAACAGGTGTAGCCACCGTTCCAAACCCAGAATGGTAGTGTCATAGTGTGTGTGTGTGGACCAAACATTAGGCCACATCCAACCATGAATGACTCAAGCTAGCTAGCATACATGTACTACAAATTATCTGCACAGATTTTCAAAGTTTCTTTAATCTTTTGACACAGTACTACATTTATATATCTTCTTTCTATTAATGTGCTTTATCACACCCTCGTCATTGTTTTTTTTTTTTGGGTGGGGTGGGGGGGGGGGGTGGAGTCCCATCTAATTTCCAACTGATCCAATACTATCAGATTTTTTGTTTTATCACACCCTCGTCAAGTCAAACTTTCACCCATGGCATGATGCAAATGTCTTTGTCCATGCAAGGTCCAAACCGAAGAGGGAATTTAAAAAAGAATATCTCCAAATTTACATAGTGATTTTTCTCCTTCCCCCTATATAAGGAGAGACGAGGTGAAGTTGGTCGTTTCAAAGCAAATCAATTAAGTGAGCAAACGAGCTAGCTGCCTAGCTCGCTCCTCCAAACACCCTAACAAGGCAAGAACTCAATAATGCATCGCTCCAGCGCTGTTCCTCCCGTCCTCGCCGCGCTGTTCCTGGCCCTCGCGGCCGCGGCCGCGGCCGCCTCGCCGGCGAACTCCGCGCCGGCCGCCACCGACTTCATCCGCAAGTCGTGCCGCGCGACGCAGTACCCGTCGGTGTGCATGAAGAGCCTGTCCTCGTACGGCGCCGGCGGATCGCCGCCGCGCAGCCCGCAGGAGCTGGCCCGCGCGGCGCTGGCCGTGAGTGCCGACCGCGCGCGGTCGGCGTCGGCGTACGTGGGGAAGCTGTACGGCGGGCCGGGCCGCGGCGGCGCGGGCCCCGTGCGCGACTGCCTGGATAACATGGCGGACGGCGTGGGGCACCTCCGCGACGCGGCGAAGGAGATGGGCGGGAACATGGGCAGCGCCGGGTCGCCGGGGTTCAAGTGGCACCTCAGCAACGTGCAGACCTGGTGCAGCGCCGCGCTCACCGACGATAACACCTGCCTCGACGGGCTCTCCCGCGGCGTCGACGCCGGCACGCGCGCCGCCATCCGGGGCAAGGTCGTCGAGGTCGCCCAGGTCACCAGCAACGCCCTCGCCCTCGTCAACCGGGTCGGGCCCGGCTACTAGCCCGGGCCCTCAGGCCGAGCCAGCCTAAGGTGGGTCGATCTTGTTCTGGTGCGCGGGTTAATTAATTAGCTCAGCTTCGATGTGTTCTGGGCATACTTACTGATTCGCTTAAATCTCGGTGAATCGTGTACCGGATTCCATCAACCCGAACCGGTTTAGACTGCGGGTTTCGTCTTTACAGTAAAAATTAGAATAAAAAGTGACGAATCGCAGACCCAAATCCTATATCGCAACTCAAAAGAACCGTGTGTCTTGTAACTATGGTTATTGCTATGCTTGTACCATATACTACTGTCTACTGGCTAGTTAAGACTTAAAGTCACTGTAATGTTAAGTCTTCACCAAAGGTGGTGAGAAATTAAATCGATCGATGCTTGCTGATTCTTGCTTCTCCACACGGTTTACACCGTCTATTATTTGCAATTCTTTTAGAATCTATATATGAAGTGTGCTATTGTAAAGTTGCTGTTTAGTGATATTACATGAGGAACAGGGTAGGGGAAAATGTAGCAGCTAGCGGTACAGAGTGATGAACATTGATGGGGTTAGAATTCAGTTGGGAAGACGACGCATCTTCTTTTGTGGATTCGGAGTTTTGTTTCTGGTTTGATGAGTTCAAAAGCCTTCATGTGCAGCCAGTACCCAGGATTGGATAGACAGCTACCTGCCTTGCTCAGTCAGCAAATGAAAGTTGTGTCCGACTGCTGGCCTTCATGAGCATGTGGTGTCCACCTCATCGTCGTCCTCTATGGCACCTAAATAATCAGCAGGAAAATTCAGACAGGCAATAGCATGAGAACTCGAGACGATCTGCAACGTCGCTGCGCTCGTTAGACCATCTCCAACCGTGTCCCTTCCCCTCTCCCTTTTCCTTTGCGAAGAGATTCTCATTCCCTTCAGCGCTCCAACGGATTTCCTTCAGCATTCCCTTCGTGAAGGGATTCTCTCTCCCATTCCCTCTAGCAAGGGATTCTTTCTCCTTTCCTTATACAATTCCCTTTAAAGAGAATCTGTTGGTGATGAGGGCAAATAAAGGGAATGAGAATGAGGAAAGAGAACATGGAAGGGAATGAAATAAAGGGAATATGGTTGGAGATGGTCTTAGCTCCGTCCCGACTCCTGACCAGCATTATCTTGCGAGACGTGCTTCAAGGCATTTCTTTTTTAAAATTGTACAAATATTTTGACAGTAATTACTTACCTCTTTATTTACTTCAAGATTTGTACAATATTGAAAGGAAAAGTATAGAATCACGGCTCTTACTTTGCAGATTGTACGGTGATAGCCGCCAGTTAGTTTAGCGTTTGTACGAGAGGTGCTCGTAATTATCCGTAATCTCCACAGTACTACTTCTGTCGACTAAAGGCGGGGTTTAAGATTGATTGATCTGGGCTACATACGATCTAATTAAGGCTAAGCGAACGTATACGTACGTTAGTTAAGAGCGTGGTGTTGCGCCATGAAAATTTAAGGGCCCGAGCTGGCAGCTTAGGTGGTGTTTGGTTCACACTGGTGGTGGTGTAACGGTAATGGGATCAAATCCCAGGGTTATCCATTCCAGGGTAAGGGAAAACACTATTTGTTTGGTTCATTGATGTAACGTCTTCCATTTCCTTAATCTTGTTTGGCTAGAGACAAGTAACCATTTCCTGAGTCTTGTTGATTCAGAAATTTGACGTTAGAGACTAGTAACAATATGTGGCATCAGGTAGCACAATCGGGTAGACAAAAGTGGCATCAGTAGCATAATCACGTTAGCCAAAAATTTGACGTTAGACATCAGGTAGCACATCCGAAATTGATGCACATTCGAAATTGATGCACAAGTAACAATTTGACGTTAGACATCCACAAATTGAGAACATCCAGACATCGGGTGAACATCGAATTGAGAATGTCACGAATATAAAGCAACAGAATGCTTCATCTCGTAAATTGAGGTAAGCAAATGAATGCTTCATAGATCGTAAACTAATGTCCGTAGCACATTCAGACATCAAATTTCTTGAGGGAAAGTTGGAAATACTATAGATCTTTGTGATTCATAAATGGAAAGTTGGAAATACTAGGCAAGAAACCATACAGACAAATCCACATTGTTCATGATAATATACTCATAGAAAGTGCACAAATTATTGACTTACAAAATCTCGTGATACATCGTAACACTTGGAATGAGATGAATTAAATTACAATATATTCTTGAACGTGACAATAAAGAGCACAACAAGTCATGTGAATGAAAATGTTTCAAAAGCGACTAGGAGGGCAACAACAGAACTCCTCTAAGCAAGTAGATAAAAAGAATTTTTCTCAAAAGAAGCCTACACAATGAATTGCTCGAAAGCTCAAAGACAAAGTTTCTCTAGTAGAAACCTGTAGTCAACACTCAATATTAAATCAAAAGTGGACTCTTACCAACGATCCCGATTGAATGAAACATGAGGATCAGAAGAAATACATCATATGGTTGAACCATTTTTAGCAAAGTCGGTGATATAACATCATGCAACCGCTTTTTTATATCATTGGACGGAGACCCTTCTTGCCAATTTGATAACTTCTCTTTCACAGCGACCCACGAGCCTCTACATGAAGCTGCTCCAAGACAAGAAAAGACACACAGATTACACCAAGTTGTTAGAGGACATGAGTTTCTGACAGATGCCTCTTACACATGAAGTGAAATTTGCTACAAAGGCATGAAGTGAAATTTGCTCCAAAATCATTGAATTAGACAAATCCCTCTCCTCTGCTAAAAGGTTGAAATAAATGAAAACAAGTAACCAAATTCAAAGCATTTAGGAATAAATCTACCGCTCATGTTTCATTCACGAGGATGTTGGTGAGTGTAAAATCGAACAAGAACTACATTAATCATTAATCAAACAAGAACTACGAATCGAGAACAAGAACTACATTAATCATTAATCAAACAAGAACTACAGAATCTGAACTACGATCTGAACTAGATTAATGAATTGATAATTAGAACAAGATCATTAGAACAAGATTAATGAACTACGGAATCGAACTACTGATTAATGAGCTACGAATCTGAACTACTGCCGATCCGAACTAGATTAATGAATTGATAATTAGAACAAGATCATTAGAACAAGATTAATGAACTACGATCCGAACTCTGAGATCTCGAACTAGATTAATGAATTGAACTACGGTCTGAACTAGACTATGAACCATGTAAGCAAACGGCACAAGCATGTAAGCAAACAACACAAGCACAAAGACAAGATCTCGAACTCAAGATTAATGAACTAACATTTGAGCAAGAAATCCGAGAACAAGATGCGACGGGAATATAGGGGAGGAGAAGAGGAATATAGGGGAGGGAGGTTCTCACCGCGTGATGCGACGGGAGAGGAGGTCCTCGCCACAGACTGTGAATCCTCGTTAACGGGTTAGGGTTTGGAGAAATGGATAGGGTGGAGAGGGAGAGGGAGAGGGAGAGGGAGAGGGAGAGGACGATGAGGGCAGAGATCCTCACCGGCGAGGATGCGTGTGGCCGGAAGCGCGCTAACTGCCGCTCAGCGTGAGGGAGAGGGAAAGGGAGAGGACGGGGCCGGGCCGCCGTCGCGTGAGGGAGAGCGATCGGATAACGCTGGCCGGGAGCGTAATGCGCTTGTGAGGCGATATACATTAACGGAGCGATGGATTACGGAGCCGGCGAACCAAACGCAAAGTAACGTCCTCCGGTAGCGCGGTTAACCGTTAAGGGCTAAAAAATGCCTAACCAAACAGCTCCTTAATTGTACGTACGGCCGGGGACCTGTCAGCCTTAGGTGGTCTTGCGATTGTACGGACCCGCATGGCCAGTGGCCGGCCGCTTCGCTGGACAGTGCAGACCGAGGAGGCGAGGACACAGCTGGAATCGCAGGAATCTGTTCCGTTGGGCCGACATGGTCTCGCCGGAAACCTTTTCCCCTTCGTTTTTTCGAGCTGATCTGGCAAGGAGCTTGGGAATTACGTACAAAATCCTACCAATCGAACTGCTGTAATTTCTGTACCAAACCGGCGGCTGTAACCGGGCAAGCTCTTTGTAATAATTCCCTTCTTCATGATATGCTGCTGAGCAGTGCTTCTATGCTTTTTCTTCCGGTACAAGTTGCACAAATCTTGAAGCAAACGAAGGGGTAAGTAATCACCATCTACCCTTCATTCATGCTTCAATAGTTGTGCAACTTTTGAAAGGAAGAGCATAAAAGCACTTCTCCTGCTGAATAACTCGCTCTTTGTAATATGTCATCGGGTTCCAATTGTTTGTTGGGGGTGTCTAGGGAGCACATGAGTGTTTTTTTAGTTTGTGAGCACTCAAATTTGTAGCCTTTGGATCTAGATCCATTAATGATCCAATCAATTTGCCATCCTCCCCACCACCCTCCTCTTTATAGGCCCCCAAATTGAGTGCTCACAAACAAAAAAAAAACACTCG
Source organism: Rhipidocladum racemiflorum (assembly GCA_036346355.1). Classification (NCBI taxonomy): domain Eukaryota; kingdom Viridiplantae; phylum Streptophyta; class Magnoliopsida; order Poales; family Poaceae; genus Rhipidocladum; species Rhipidocladum racemiflorum. Next base: position 87,201,399 of record CM070579.1, on the reverse strand, counting down.
AGTGTTACTTAGTCATTCTCTTGTTTCTTACATCACGCCATCACCGTCGCTACAGTATCTATGCTCCTCTGTTAAGCCCTGAAAAAAGAGGCATTTTTGCCCTCATTTGTGGAGTTTTACTCCATGCCACTTTGAAGTGCCTGATGGAGGTCCAACTGTGGTTCAGATTGCTTTAATTTCTTCCCAATTGACGAAATTGACATTCGCAACCCCATTCGTGGTCCTATCTTGCTTCAATTTCTTCCCAGTTGGTGAGATTAACAATAGCTAATTCTTTTTGCTTCCCGATTATGTTCTCGCTAGCCTGTGCTATAATTTCTTCCCAATTGTACGAACTGTGTTCGCAGAAAAATTTTACAATGCATTATACCGGTAGTATATAATATGTAGTAGAAATCAAATCTAGCTATTGATTTATTAAAGATCTTTGTACCATTATACTACGGGAGAAAGTATAGATAAGTATTAGCTCATCTGATCCATTGGATCAAAAAGAATGAACGGTCCATATTGAATTTAGTGTACCGTAAAAGAGCTCTCACTCTTTACCCAAATTCATGCACACTGCTGGGATAAAATGAGATTCAAGAAGTAATTTTAGTTCCCGTAGTGAATGAATTGGGAGTAGAATTAAAGGAGATCTTTCTTGGTGACCACAGTCGTCGACATCATAGAGTGCATGCATGTCTCCGGCCATGGTTGCAGTCTCCATGCCTCCACAGGAGCAGAAAGGTGGGTGGGTCAGCCGACGGGAGCCGCATCGCCTTCAAGCTCGCCCACGGTACCCGCCTATATATGTTGGTGGCTCCACGCAAATGGGCAGATGGAATTAATCTCTCTCTCTCCTACACCACGAACCGCGCGCATACAGTGGAGTAGTAGTCCGACCGACGTAATAAGTAGTGAGCCGCGAGCCACCCCCGTAACAAGTAGTCAGCCCGATCAGCCTTGCAGCGAGCTCGCTGGGGAGTAGGGTCCTGTAGAAGAACTGGCTCTGCAATAGTTGCCGCTGCTGAGGCGAAAAAATTGTTACGGTTTTCTTCGACTGGCAATACGGTAGCTAGGGCCAGGTTTTGGGGTGGCCGAACAAGTCTGCTGTCCATTCCAACACCATCCACAGCCGTGGCCCGAACCGAACCGAATGCACGGCGCTATCTCCAAGGGAATCCGCCGCTCGATCGTCCTCCTCCCCCGCTGCCGGTCAGCGAGGTGCCTTGGCCTAGCCGGTGCAGGCCGGTAGGAACTCAAAAGGCTCTCTTGAAATATTCTCCGATTCATTTCTTTCTACGTACGTGCCATGCTAGCTACTAGTTACGCACGGACGGACGAACTGATCTTGGTGGGTGACCAAAGTCCAATCGCTCACGTTCTCGACGAGATCGAGGAGCACGCGTACGAACTGATCTTGCGGTGGGCGCCATCGTCACCAATTCGCCCGCGCCGCCGTCCGTGGTGATCGACCATCCATCCAGTCGGTCATCCACGCACACAGCACAAACGAACGCTACGCCTCGGCGAACCACGCCCTTGGACTGGTATTCACCCACCATTTGTCTCGTCGTTAGGAATGGCGCCGGTCCAACGCCAGTTCGCTCATGCCTGGTGCCATTTTGCTTGCTTGGTTAGTTACTCGATCGCCCGTTTCAAGGATTGGAACGCACCTGTGCCTGTGTGGCTCCCTTGCTTCATCAATGGGTTTATCTCCGGGTGTCATGAAGTTTACGTTTTGAGCAGTCTTGAGAGGAACGATAGGTACCATCAAATTGCCCTTAAACTTGTGTACATTCGCCTTTTTAAACTGTTGACACCTCTTGATATTAGTAAAAATGTATATTTTAGTAGCTAGTAAGAATTGTAAACAGTCTCTATAAAGTTAACTCTCTCAAAAATGAAGGTCAATGCGTTGGAGCATTTCGTACTTGGATGTTCTTTCTTCTATGTTAGCGATAACAGAAATCCCCATGTCATGTAAACGTGGACGTTCCTTTTAACGAAAGTACAAGCCCTACATAGTTTCTACAGAAACCATTAACGCTTTGGATGAACGTAACAAATCATCAAAGACCGGAACCAACAGCGCCATATCGTACCAACTACACTTTACACCACAGCAGATACCATTAATTTCCATCAGGACAAGCTATTGGACCACGGCTGCATGAATACTGACATAGACTGAACCGTAAGAGAGTTTTCATTTTAAATTTTTGGAACTCTTTTTATCTCTACATTTAAACCTTTGTTATCTTCTGGTACTAGCTTAATGAATAAATTGGTACCTTCCAATCAAAGATGTTACAACCAGGTTCCTGTTATCGCACCTGGTTGTAATGTTCTGAAACTGATAGCATGTACATTACAACCAGGTTCGGCCTTTACTATTACCGATTCAGCTCACTAGGATACACAACTGTTTGTGCATGTTATATGTCTCAGAACATTACAACCAGGTTCGGCTTTCTTACAGTTCCGAAGGAAATTGTTGACCACAAAGTTACGCAACGAAACAAGGGGGGGGGGGGGGACAACAAGGGCACTCTCTGCTAGTTGAGTGGATAACTCCAACGACAGAACTTTGCTCAAGGCTACTAATCCGGCAAGGCAGTCCCTCTTTCTAAGTTGTTCTTGATCTCGAGCGTGTACTTACCAAAGGCCCTCTCGATCTTCTTGTTGAAGTGCTCGTTCCGATCGTTGATCGAGTCGATGTCCTTGTCTTCGTTGAACTTGCGCCTCCTGCTGAACGATTTCCGCTTCTCGTCCCTCTCCTTGAGCTCATTGACCATTCTGTTGATGTTTTCTTCCGGAACCTTAGACACCTGTCAGTGCAAATATTCCAAACCATCAATAGGGTATCTTTTCTACAAGGATCTATGCAAGCCCACAAAGCATTTGTTAAATGATTGCAGTACCTTCCCATACTGAAGACTTGAAGCGTCACGATAAAATTCAGGATCAGCATCCTTTGCTTTATTATATGCATCCATGTCAACTTCTATATTCTTGGTCCTCTTTTTGTATGCATCGTACAAGGTTTTCTGATTGAAAACTGCAAGCATTGACACCTCACTCAGATACATGTAAAAGATTTTTGTTTTCTGAAAAAAAGGTGCACCCTGACTCCTGAGTTCACAACATGATGTGTGGTTAATTGCAAACGGTAAATCCAAACCATTCTACCTTCATACTTGAAAAGCATAGAAGACAATTCAGAGAGCAAAATTTGCCATTGATTGAATATTAGGCACTAACTAAATTTTTTCATGCGATGTAGAAGTACACAAGGAACATGATATGAAACATTTATCCATTGTGCATACTATATAGACATATTTTCCCTTTATTTTCAACAAACGTAAACCTAGCTTGCTGGTTCTTGCACATATGCAGGACCAAATGAGATAGTAAGATAGCTATCAAATAAACTTGGCCAAGGATGAAGTCCACTTTACACCCCTAACTTTCTGAAAAACCCATTTAACACCCTCAACTACAAAAACCCGGATTATAAAACCGTGCCACATTATCAACACCCTCATCATACACCCATTTGGCACGGTTTTATAATTGAAGGTGTAATTTAACACCCATTCACTTGTTTGTAAACCGTGCCACATTATCAACACCCTCATCTTAGTTCATGCATGATTCTTTCACTACTTCATGAACTGGCACTAGATGTGTCAATCACCTGTACTAGCTGATGAAGCTGGATAGAAACAAATATATTTTGAGTACCAAGCTAAACATGACTCTTTCTAAAATGATAAATGGATATCATTCATTTCTAACTATATGATCTAAATCACACATCCATGCTCCTTGAGTCATATAGTTAGAAATGAATGATATACATTTATCATTTTAGAAAGAGTCATGTTTAGCTTGGTACTCAAAATATATTTGTTTCTATCCAGCTTCATCAGCTAGTACAGGTGATTGCCACATCTAGTGCCCGTTCATGAAGTAGTGAAAGAATCATGCATGAAGTAAGATGAGGGTGTTGATAATGTGGCACGGTTTACAAACAAGTGAATGGGTGTTAAATTTCACCTTCAATTATAAAACCGTGCCAAATTACACCTTAAGGCGGTTTTGATAATGTGGATCCCACTCCCACTCAAGTTGGTCTTCGCCATATTGATAGCCGCATCATCGAGATTTGGTAATGGGGATCCAATTCAAGGGTGTTAGACATCGACATTGTCAACCTCTTTCTCACTCCTTTTCTCTCTTACGTATATAGTTTCTTCTTATCTTCATCATCCCTTCTCTCATTTGGATCCGCATCAGTACAAATCGATGACATGGCTGCCAACATAACAAAAACCATCTTGGGTTGAATCCTCGTCAGCAAAACCGCCCTCCAATACCGTCTTAGGGTGTAAATTGACCGGGATTTGTAAGTTTGGGGTGCTAAATGCCCGGTTTTACAGTTGAGGGTGTTAAAATGGGTTTTTTTGGAAAGTTCAGGGGTGTAAAAAGGACTTGTCCTAAGAATTATACAAAGATAAATGATCAACACTACAATACCAAGCCTGATGTTCTTATAAAACAATCCCACACTTACACTGCAATCTAGATCCTAATGTGAGTGGAGCAGAAATTCACGAGATTAAGCAACAGCCAAGTGGTGGTTGTACAATGAACATAAAGCTGTATACTGTCAACTTTCAGACATTTCGTTGCAATATAACAGCCCATGCTTTTTTTTCCACACTTCACTGAAGTAACACTTTTCTCTACCAATCAAATGACTGTGGATATTAGAGTGAAGAGATGAGCTCACCATCCCACCCATATGGTGCAGGTTCCTTCTCCCACTTCTTGTATTTCGCTTCTGCCGACTCCTGCGTATCAAGCATGTAAGACTTTGACATGTCCAGCCCGTTCGAGTCGAGCAGCTTCCCAATCTTCTTCTTCCTGTCTTCCAGCCACTTCTGCTTAGAAACACCTCTACTCTCAGGGCGAGGCTCCATCCTCTTCTTCTCCGCAACCATCGCCGACTGATTTGCCTTCCTAGCCTCATTCTGCAGCACAATAAAACAACATGGATATGAATATCCTAAACTGCAGTTGCACCGGCTACATTAACTAAATGAGGGACACGGAATCACCAATTCACCGTACCATCTTCAGCCGAAGGTCGAACAGCTTCTTCTGCTTTTCGGTCATCTGCGGGTAACCGTCATCTGCGCCAGCGTCCTCCTGCCGCCCGGCATCACCATCACCATCACCATCAGCTTGCTCTGGGGCGACGCCAGATTTGCCAGAACCACCAGCAGACGGTTCTTGCTCCCCGCGCTCCGATCCTAACAAAAAGTCAATCGATAAGCACGCAATCAACTTCAGCCTTCAGGACGGAGTAAATCACCCCAAATAATCATCTGTTGTCGAAGAATCTAGGCAGCACAATTATTGAAATTACAGGCGAGAAGAAGATTTCGCTACCTAATTTGGCGTCGGCGATCCTCTTGAAGCAGTACTCGGAGCAGTCGTGGTAGGGGTTGGACGCGTTGATGCAGTCGGGGTGGACGGTGCGCTCCTCGGGGGGCCGCTTCCACGAGTCGTCGAGGCGCCGCTCGGCCTCTTCGATCTTGCGGAGGCAGTAGTCGGAGCACTCGTGGAACGGGTTCGACGAGTTGATGCACTCCGGCCGCGACTTCCCCTCCGCCGCCCCCTCCTCCTTCCCCATGAAGTCCCCGAGCCGGCCTGGACGGAACCCTAGATTCGCTTCGCTTCCGTCGGAGACTTGGCTCGCGTGGGGATTGCCGTATTGGAGAGGAGGACGTGGCGGCGGTCGAGCCGTTGTTACAGGTAGGTGGGAATCAAATTCGGCCCGGCCAAAGCGAGGCCGGGAAATCAAGCCCTCGTCGGCCCGTTGGGCCGGGTTTGGGTGTCCGTGTCCGACTCGGCGTTGCATGGTTCGTCTCGACCGATTCAACGTCGTCGCAGGCTCGCAGCTACCTCCCTCGGCACCGCAGCGCCTTCCTTCTTCCACGGGTAAAAGCCAAAGCGAAGACGACGCAAACAACCAGCAGCACGGGGCCACGGGAAGCATCTAGAAAGGAAGCTAGAGGGGCAAAAAAAAAAAAAAAAGAGAGAGGTATTTCTATGCTCTTCCTTTTAAAAATTGCACAACTATTAAAGCATGAATGAAGAGTAGATGATGATTACTTTACCCGACTTGCGTGAGATTTGTGCGAGCATCAGAAGAAGCGTAAGCGGCTCTCAAAAAGAAAACACACAACACCAACCAGATCGTGCGGTGCGTGTGAACCCCATGGAGGACGACGACGACGACGCGACGCCGCAACCGCGCCCGCGCGTGCCGCGGATCGCACGATTACATCATCCCGCGCATCAGCCGTCCCTTTCCCGTCGGAAGAAGTCGTGGCACCGAATTGGACGGCGCCAACCAACCAACCAACCAACCAACCAACGCGATCGAAATTTCCAAGTTTGAGCGAGATTCCTGCTGCCAAGTCTGGTGCCAGTGGTAGCAGAGGACTCGTGGTTTTCTCCAGTACTCACGCTGACCCATTGCTCCATGATTCCATATTTCTCGGAAAAAAACACTTTGTAAGGGTATGTTCGATAATTCGCAGTCGGTTGTCGATAAAAAATACCACGTATGGTTTTAAGTGATGTGAAAAAAGAGACAAAAAGCTGCTGTCATTATTTAATAGACAGCTTTGTATTTAGTTTTGCATTATAAACAATTTATTAATTGTAATGAAAGACCATTACAGGTAACTATAGATTATCTATTGTATAAATTGTTTTTAATGCCATCGCAACCTGAGCTAGCTTCCCAACCAGAAAGCGCAGCTCATACTTCGCGGAGTGACGATCTCATGATGAGCCGCTCCTTGTTCATCGCAGCCAGATCCAATCCAGTCCTTACTTATGACTACAACTTTAGCAATCACAGCATGAACTGTTGGATCAAAAAACAATGGGCTAGGTCTCCTATGGAACCCTCGGACAATACTGTAGCATCCGCAATCATGTAGCATCCACTGTAGCAATTTACTGCACATGTGCAGGAACCCCATCCTGTTTATAGATAAACAAATATAATGGGGAAATAAATGCCCTCAAATCTTGGTTTACAAGCACGGCTTGCTAGCAAACATCACTCTAACCCCCCCCCCCCTCTCTCCTAATAAACATAACGGAAGACACGATGAAAAAAACTGGCTTCTTAGAGCAAGTACAGTAAAATGAGGTAAGCAGTTGTAAGGATTGCCACATCAGATTTATGATGAGTTGAAGGAGAGAATAGAGGAGAGAGGATATAAGCGGGCTGCAGATCTACAGCTGACTGCAGCATGGGCTCAAAGAAACTTGATGAGAGAATGAGAGGATGAATGTGAATCAAGTATTAATAACTTTGTATGTATGTATGGCTAACTATTATATAGGTGGACTGTTATGTTGGCTATACAATAAGATAAAACCTGTAGTTGGCTGGTGCCAAATCATATAAGCTGGCGATATCTTACAAAAGAATAGGACGTCTCCATTTTTACAACCTTCAAGCAATAAATATGTGTGTGTGTGTGTGTCTCGAGAAGTACGTTTAACACTGCAAAGATTGAGATGATGCAGTCACACTACAAAATGAGCCGACCGAAACACAGCTTCTACTGCAACTTATAAAGTCTACTGTCGCGGGAGTTACTTATTTTTCACCATCATCATCTGGAGAAGAAGCATATCTCGCCAGCCTAGCAGCACAAAATGAGATACTGTCACCAAATAAAGATATCACACTTGTATATGATTGGAGCAAACAAATAAACAAAGAAACGCATGTGCTAATTATGTTCATCGCTGTCAGATGTTCTTGTATCCAACTACCACATAAGATCGGCTGACTGGGTTTTCACAAAAAAAGAAATAGAAAAGATTGATCGACTGGATGCTCAAGTAACTCGTAAGAAAGTTCAAAGCTTGACCAAAGAAGAATCATATAGAAGTGGGTGTAGATGAAAGCGCATTAAGTAAGTAAGCTTTACTAGTATGCCATATTCGATGTTTGGGGGGGTCATGACAGGATTCAAACAAAAACAAAAGAAAAAGGCCCAGATAACCAAGCAGGGCAGCCACCCAAAGAAAAATCAAACGTATGCTAAAGCTGTTTTTGACTCTTGTAAAAACTTCAAAATTATTCAACACAAAGAATTGTGCAACAGCTTGATCTCCAAGATAGTCTTGCTGTTAGGAGACATATATCTGCTAGTTGACCGTATGGGATCTGGGGTCTTACCCCTTCAGCGCAATAACACAGTTTGAAAGATAACAACCTGTTCTTAAATGAAATGTGGACTCGGTCAAAGGAATTTGTCTGGTTCACATTTCACAACTACCTAATTTTAACCAACCAGGATCTTGAAGGAAGGGTGAATTCAGTCAAAAGAACTTAGCAAGATGAAATTTACAACTGCCAAATATTAGCTCGATCAAATGCTGCCCATGTTAAGTAAAATATGTTTGGTTAATAGATATGCACATCCAACTGAAGCATTTGATTTGTTAAGATAACTTTAATTGACACAAATGATGAAATATGAATGACTCAATTCACAGTAGAAGACTGAATGTACATTACCTTCTCTACCTGTCACCCCTTCTCTTACAATATTCCCCACACTTGTGGTAGGGGTTGGATGCGTTGACGCAATCAGGATTGATTTCTCCTGTCTGTTCCGCTTTCAAAACAGCCTTGCCTTTTCTTGAGTCTGAAAACAAACAGGAAGATAGCGAAGCATAAATATGACTGCCAATTGGACCTTATATCGATGCCTCGTACCCATGCATACACCTCATTTTGAGGGTAACTGAAGAACCACACCTGGCTGCTGCATTGCATCTTTCTGCGCCGTTTCATTCAAATGATCAAAGCAGTACTGGGCGCATATATGGAATGGGTTGGACGCGTTTGGGCACCTCGGATCCACCTTCCAATTTTGCACTGCCGTAATTTCCTTTCCCCCTGTAGCAGTAACCATCAGTTAAGACAATGCAAATTGAAACTACAAAAGGAACCCTCAATTGAGCATCTTCAGGTATTTTCTGATTTTCTCGAGAAAAAATGCATCTTTAGGTAGAATGCATGCAAATGCACCCATCTATAGTGGATTGAAACACGTGAAATAAAATATTCCTAATGATTCATGGATTTCTCATATGAGAACCGCCAGAATTGTCAAACAGTTGGAAACATCGATCCATACGATAATTCAGCACACCATTGCAATGCCACTAATTAAGACATACAATCCATATCAATAGAGGAAGCCCAGTAGTTTGTAATACCATTCTTGAGCGAGGACTTGTTATCGGTCCCCTTGTGCTGCTCTACCTCCCTCATCTTGGCAGTACAGTACTCTGCGCATTCATGGAACGGATTGCCGGCATTCGGGCACCTTGGATCCGCCTTCTTGCTGTTCCCTGCCTTGACGCTGCCATCTGGCACAACCAACCAAGGGAACACGGCAATTATAACCACAAAATGCATAGACCAACAAATCTCAAAAGCTTTGGCTTTTCTATCCCCATTGAGGCTCTGTTTGTACCGGCTTAGGCTTTTTGGCTTTTGGCTTAAAGCTAGCTTTTTGGCTTAATGAGCTTTTAAGCCATCTGCTTTTAAGCCAAGACATATTGTTTGGTATCCTGGCTTATTAATGGGTTAGATGGTACATCTTATAGATGAAAAGTCTAAAATACCCTAAATGAGATGGTGGATGAATTCTCAATTTATATATGATGGCATTTGGTGGGTAATTTTGGAGACTTTTAGTGGCAAAGGATTATTTCATTGAAAAAAGCCCAAAAAAGCTCCTCTTGTCTGGCTTTTGGCTTTTAGTTATACAGAGGCTTTTGGCTTTTTTAAAGCCCGGCTTAAAAGCCAGTCGTTTGTTTCGGCTTAGGCTTTTTGGCTTTTAAGCCGGTGAAAAAGCCGAAACAAACAGGGCCCGAGTGGGTTGTTTGAAAACCTAGCCTTCACCCGAACGTTTTGCCAAAAATAGCCCCTCCCCGACTGTGGAAGTAGCGGCATACGACATGTGATGCTTGTCACGCTTATGCACCGCGGAAGGTATCTAGCGAAAAAAAGGCCGTGTTGCCCCGCAACCTCAACCTCGGCTCGGCAGGAGCTTCCGCGGCTGGAGCGCTCGGCAAGCCTCTACCGAGCTACACTACCCCGAAAGGTCACTTAATTAAATGACTAAGTAGTGATAATTAGCGATTTAGTTAATGACTAATTAGTGACAAATTAATGGCTACTTAATTAAACCACTAATTAAACATCGACATCAACTACCTTCCGCATAGTGTAGCTCGGCACGGGCTTGCCGAGCCAACAAGATTCAACAATCCCAACCGCCCAAGATGCCAGCCAGTCCATGCGAGAGAGGAGAAGCTATCGGTAATAAGTGATGAAGCAAGCAACAACCTTCCGATGACGAGGACGAGCGGCGGGAGAAGAGGGATATGGAGGACTTGCCGCCCTCCGACGAGCGGCTGGCCTCGGCCATCTTGGCGACGCAGTGGTCGGTGCAGACGTGGAACGGGTTGGCCGCGTTGGGGCACCGGGGGTCCACCTTTTTGCCGTCCTCGTCCGAGCCTTCGCGCACTGCCCCACGCATAAAAATCGAATTTTTCGTTCGTAAATAACTTCACGCCACCATGGACTACAATCTCTTGTCGTTACTAATACGAAGTATGAAGTGTTGGGAGAGAGAGAGAGAGAGAGAGAGAGAGAGAGAGAGAGGCTCACGAAAGACGTAGAGGGGTAGGCCCCCGGAGCCGCCGCCCCTGTCGCGGCGGCGAGGCCTGGGCTGCAGCTCGCCGTCGCTGTGCACGCTCCCGTTCTGGGCATGCGCGCTCCCGTTCTGGGCATGCGCGCTCCCGTTCTGGGCGGTGCGGCCCGGCGGCGGCGGAGGCTTGACGGCGGCGCTAGGGACTGGGACGGGGCAGTACTCCGCGCAGCGGTGGAAGGGGTTGGCGGCGTTGGGGCAGTCCTGGTTGACCGCCTGCCGCTGCACCCCTCCTCCTCCGGCTTCCTCGTCCATCGCCGGCGGCCGGGTTATCCTCACCTCCACCTACCTCTTGTTCCTCCTCTGGCCGGAACAGCAGTGGCAGGAAGAATACACTACAAGGTTTGACTTGTAGTAAGATGTTGCGGAGAATTCAAAGGATGACAGGTACACGGAGAAGGATGGGATTGGAATTAGAATTTGGGGTGGAACGAGGAGGAGACGGACGCATGGTGGAGGAGGCCTCGAGGTTGGCGACGATGAGGAGAGGAGTTAACGAAGGTGGGAGACTTTGGAAATGAAACGGGGGTGGAAGCGTGGAAGAAGGGGCCAAGTCGCAGTTGCTGGCGGCAGCCGCAGAGCGGTCCAATCTGATGGTCCGCCTCTCTTTCTTTTTTATTTCCTATCCTTCAGTTTATTCATTAACGCTGCTCTCCATCACTCCCACGGTACAATCTATACTCAATTGTAAGACTATCTCCAGCATTCAAATCCTTTCGCGAACAGATCCCAAATGCTCCAGCGGATTCCCTTCAACTTTTTCTTCAAAAAGGATTCAGAGAGAGAATCACTTTAGAAACATATTCTCTCTCCAATCCCAGAGAGAAATCCCTTCGAGGGGATGCTGTTGGAGATAGTAGAAAATAAAGGGAATGAATATAGGCAAGGAAATATGAAAGGGAATAGAATGAAGGGAAATTGCTGGAGATAGTCTAAGTACATATAAATTACCGTCTATCATTTTATTTATATTTAAATAAACTTTCAAATAATAATTTATAGAAATATCCCTTTTGTTTATATACAATTATATATATATATATATATATATATATATATATATATATATATATATATATATATATATTTGAAGCTAATACATACCGTTATAATGTATATCGTAAAACGATATCGTCCGTCTTTAATCAATCGCACGCATTAGTACATATTATGTAAGGAGGCAAAATTATTCTCTTTATTAGATTGATCCTCTTGTGCAATAGAGTGCCAAATATACAGTGGTAGCTAATAAAAGATAAATTCGGATCCATCCATACTGAGATAGAGTCTTACTATATTTAGATAAATTAGACTTCGAGTCTAATTATATCTCAATATTATAGACCCATACGGTATTATACAACTATTAATAGAATTTGGATGTGTGTATGCCTAAGCAGCAGCAGTAATTTGCTACGAGTAATACATACAACCCATATGTTGTACTACACCCATACAGTGTACATCGATTGCATAGAGTACTCCTTTGTTCATTTTTATAAGGCGTATTTAAATCTGCAGAAGGATTAAGGTTGTGTTGAAATTGAAAAAAGATACGATAGAAAAAGATTTATATGCCCTCACTTAATTGTTGAGAGATGAAAGATATATTTTGTGTGGTTGGTAATAAATAAATGCGTATGGTTAAGAGAGAATAAATAGGGTATAGAATAAAAAGATCTTATTAAATCTATATACAAACATTATATTTGTGAATAAGATTATTTAAATAGTAATAAGTCTTACCAAAATGAACGGGAAAGTAGGAAACGGTTTCAGCCGCCGTACGGAAACTTGTACAGTGGTCTGGAGTACAAGAATGAATTAATGGCGGTAGAGTCACCATTCAGACCACCAGCTGGCACATAATATGGGTTTAATTTGCACGCCTCAAACAGCTTTCTTCGCTCTTTTTCCTGAGAGAGAGCAGTTGCTTCTCTACACGACACAGGTTTCTTTCAACTCTCATCTTTGGGCTTTCTTCTCCACGATACTCTCTCGTCAGTCGTCTGTAGGTGCGCGCTTCCCCTTTTCTTTGTCACTCCATTTGGCGTCAACCTTGGCATTGCCTGCACTGCCCTCGTGTCAGCACTAGGATTAATAATATTGTTTTGATATCGGATTTCGACGAGTCAGCAGTACCAAAATTTGTCAAAAACCGAACGATTTCGAGAGTTAAACAAATTTGAAATCTGGCTAAACTCGGAGCGAAATTCGAACAAAAATGTCGAAAAGCGGCGAATTTCGAGCAGTTTTGGACGAAAATCGTTGACAAGTTGAAAAATTGGGGGGAAATTGTAAAATTTTAAACTTCATTTTTTTTCAAAAAATATTCACACCAGAGGTCATAAAAGCTATTAATACTAATTCTAAGGAACTTTTAGATAAATTCTTTTAATCTTTTAAAAATTGAATTTGAACTTGAGCGGTAAATCGAACGAAATCCTTTTCCGAACCGGAGCAGTATGAGCGAAATTCGTCGAAATGTGAAACCCTAGTCAACACAACACTACTGTATCTGCGCATATAAGACATGCATTGTCTTGCGGGCCTGCGGCACACATTTTTTCTTTTCCGTTTTCCATCTGGCGTTGCATTGCCATGCGCTAGGGTGCAATCGCCTCCCATTCGATTACACATTATTTTTTATTTTAAACGGTATATTTTTTATCGGACTCAGAATTGAATACAGATAGTGTCAAATATAAATATAGCGTGGATAATATTGGTCACGAATTCAAAGCGAATACGAAGCGGAATCGATACAGTACCGAGTATTTTTTGTAAGATATCGTGCAAAAACAAATGCTGCATATAGCACACATGTAGCAATGACTAATCAATCGTATGAGTTCAATACAGGGGCGGAGGTAGGCCTCGAGCCACCAGGGCTTGGGTTTGAGGCCTGCCATGACAAGTCTATGCAAAATGTGTTAAAAATCAGGAAACTTGTAGCTTAGCACAAGAAGGTGTGGTCAGGCCCAAGGCATGGGTTGGTTCCGCCCCTGGTTCAATATACAACAAGATTATTGCAATTTAACAAGTTATTTTATCAGCTAGTCCAATACAATTGCAAAAGAATCAAATGTCCTTTTATATTTCGCAAAAGAATACAAGTATTCATGTAGCCAAGTGGATTCTTGCATGTTAAGATTTGTTGGCGGCCATTATTAGCCAGCGGGAAGGCGGATGGGACAACGACTGGAGGGAGGACATAACTTTGGCTATTTGGTTGGACCAACTGAAGCCGTTAAAATATAAACTGTAAATATCCGGAGCTATCCGGAATTATCTGAGAATATAAATCGAAAAATTCCAATCCGACGGATAGTGATCTTCTGAATCCAAAACCAACTATTCGAAACTGATACCGAATTCGATTCGAACAGATTCGATCAATCGGTCAGTCGGCACTCGGTATCTATTCAATCCGATTACACCTCTGCCATACACAATAAGTTCAGTATCAGATTATCACTTCACTGCCATATATATTTATTTTCATTTTACAGTATTTAGTGCATCTTTCTGATCCCTCTATCGGTTTTTTAGGTATTTAGCGCATCTCTCTCTCTCTTTTTAAGACAACTCATGAATATGACATATTTTTCTTCCACTACACACGCACTCTCCCTCCTCACTTCACTTACACGTGGACCCATAGTTTGTTTGTTTAGTGGCTTTGGCACCGGAGAGACAACTTGCACCGCACAGCCACAATATCTTTTCCGGCTAGACGGAATGGGCGGCTCCGGAGCCATGTCCGGTCGAGTGGTTGCTTTGCTTGTCCGACTAATTTGAAACTGCCCTGCTCGTGTCGTGCAGGCGACATGCATATTTGTCCAACCGCTAAGGACATGTACAATAGTTCATATTCTACCGTCTGCAAGAGATAACACGCAAGATTTTATCTGACCGTTAAGAGCATGTACAATAGTTTGTCTTCAGCTCTCTATAAGTAATACATCGCATCGAATTCCACAAGTAATACATAAATAAATCTAGCACGAGCTCTACGTAAGTTTGATCTAACCACCTAGATTACTTGTTTACTATGAAAACTTAGAAATTAGGGTACTAAATTGATTCTCCATGCTACCGTTCATGGCCCCGCCGGGCACCGCGTGCGCCGGCCGCCGTGCTACTGTCAGGCGGCACCCTGGCCGGCCGCGTCCATGTCGGTTGCAACATCCTGCGCATGGTGCACTCTGCGCTAGCTCCTAGCATCAGCATCATGCCCATGGCTCGCATCATCATCCACGGGCGCCATACGTACAGCGGAAAAAATGGATGGCACCGGGTAGCACTTGCCCTTGCACATGGCACCTGGGCACGGCTCCACGACGAAGCACTTCAAGTGCACCATAACACGGTGGCACGGCGAGCACGCGCCGCACGTGTGCGAGCAGTCCGGCAGGCTCGACGTCCCGGTGGTTCACCTCTCCCTGCAGGAGGAAGCCATCTCCGTACCAGCGTCGCTGGCCGTGCGGCCGTCATGGCCCACAAGTGAGAAGATCCCACAGGCCGGCCCGGCGTCAGTTTTCGGCCTCAAAAAAAAAAGAGAGAGAGAAAGCAACTGAAGATAACCGGCCCTCCTGGAGACCAAATTATTTTGGGCTGTTGTAATTTTTTTGTTTTAACCCCTGAAATTCTGGTTATTTACAGATAGTTGTGGAATCTTTCTTTAAAGACCCTGAAGTTCTAAAAATAATTAATAAATTTTTAAAATTTATATTAAATCCTAGAGATCGGATTTTCTGTGTATGGACTTCCGTAAATTGTTGAACCCTGGTATTAGCACATATTGGAATTTTCGTATCTCTGTTGAGAAAATCACTAAAGTGAGTCATCCTGGAGATAGTAGCATCCGTGAAGTGATTCATCTTGAAGATGATAACCATAGCATATATTTACACGCACAATCCAACGCTGGAAAGTTGGAACACCCATCGTTATGGGAAATCACGAGAAGCTGGAAGAAATTAATGAAAAGATATCACTGAAGCAATGTAGGAGAATTGTATAAAAAAAATATTACAATTATCGACATATATTTCGCCTTTAAAATTGCTAAAAGCTGGACCCTGAACCAAAGTTCATGGCAGAGTCCTGAAAGCAATCAAATAGAGTCAAATTAAAAGAAGCAATTAAGGCAGCGCCCACTTAATATGACAAAAAAAATTTAGTAGTGTTGACTGAACACCTCCTAAAGTATTCCCTGTAGGATCAAATTGGTTTTTCATCCTGAAGAGAAATAAAACTAACCTGGTTGTGAGATATAAAACGAAGCTTGTAGCACAAGGGTTTACGCAGAAACCTAACATCGATTATGATGAAACAAATTCTCCTGTAATGAATGGAATAACATTCCAATATTTAATATTAATGGCAGCAAGCTTAAACTTATAAATGCGGTTGATAGATGTAGTGGCCTCATATTTATATGAGTCACTAGATACAGATATTTATATGAGAAGCCCTGAAGGAGTTACAATTTTGAAATCTAATTATCACAATATGTATAGCATCAAACTGAAGAAATCGATATATGGATTAAACAGTCAGAGAGAATATGCTATAACCGACTTAGTGAGTTTCTCCTGAAGAAGGAATATTGCTCATGTGTGTTCATAAAGAAATCACAGAATTGATTCTATATCATCTTAGTATATATCGATGATCCGAATATCATCGGAACCACATAGGATATATAGGAAGCAAGTTCTTACTTTTTTCGGATTTGGAATTGGGTATAGCCTAGCCAGATACGGATACGAATCCGGGTTATTCGGGATACGGATACAGGACGGATATGAGACGGATTCGAATTGGAAACGGATAAAGATATACGAATAATGCATGTATATGTGGAGTAATATATGTTGAATTAAAACTATACGAGTACAAGACTATAGTAACAAATTATATATCAATAAAACTCAATAGACATCGTAGAAAGAATATGCTACTTGAAGATCTACCATAGAAAAAAAAACATGATGAAAATGGGTTGGACCTTGCTGATATCCGAATATGAAAAATCCGAATATCCAGATCACATCCCGTATTTACCGGATATTGGATGCTCCAGATCCGATCTCAAATCCGGATTCGGTCCTGGATCCGACCGGATGGTCAAACCCGATTCCAACCGAATCCGGTCCTAAATCGGACGGGAGATATCCGATCCATTTTCACCCTAGTCATTCGGACCTCCCCTGGACATGGACTGGGCTTCCCTCTCGTCCAGAAATAGAAGATCCAGACTACACTATTACAAGATAACTCCCAGCCTAGCCCGTCCCCCGCACACACGGGCAGTTGTTCTGGCTCGTAAGTCCGTAAGCGGGTTCCATATTTGGGCTATAACACATAATACACCAACCAAACAGACTGCATTAGAGCGATCGTTTGTAGTACCTTTTAGTAGGCGCATACGAAGGCACGCATGCTGCGATCAAATAGGATTACGAAGCAACAGCACATGGCATTTTCCAAAAATAAAAGACCTCATGCTCCTTGCCAGATTTACATTCCCGCAATCCCGCTTAACCATGTCCAATGCAAAGACGCTTAGACAAATGATTAAAAAGAGAAGTAATACCACATCATCAAGCATCTATTCAAGAATTCATACCTCCAATGCAAACAATTATTTAACAGATGCTTGTTTGATTTACTAAAAGGCTATCGATGCCAAACAGCGCGCACGAAACGGTCCAAAGATCGGACTCCGTACCAACAGCGGAGGAGACGGTTCTGCATGCTCCTGCAACTAGCGCTGTGTTGAACATGCCTTAGGAGTTAGGAGATTGGATACACGGCAAGCGTATCGCCTGGACAGTAGTATTTCGCAGTGCATCGTCGCCTGATCACCATTACATACATGGATGATTGATTGATGGACTAGTATCGATCTCTCTCGATCCTGCCCGCGCCCATGTCAGGCGACCGAAGCCTGCACTGGCTGGATAGGGAGACAACCAAACCGGCGGCCGACCAGCTCTCGCGGCCGCCGGAGCAGTGCCCGGCCGGTGTCGGAGTCACACAACCGGTGGGCGGAGAAGGCGCGCGCTTTATCGTGTCGGCTCCCACCTTTTCACGCAGAGGCAGAGGCAGAGGCAGAGGCAGAGGCAGAGGCAGAGCCGAGCAGGGCAGGACACAACGGTCAAAAGCGCAGGCCTCCGAGGGGGGCCCACCGCGACACGACGCGCCGGACGTGACAAAACTGCCTCCTCCGCTCCGCTCGCCCAACACCGCTCATTATTTACAGGCGCAACCAACAACAGAATCAATCGAAACGGCCGCGCTTCACGTGTAGCTCAGTCACTCCCCACTTCCGGCCTCTCCCTCCCCATCCCGCGGCGCCCTCCGGCATGGCCTATTCCAGGGGCGGCGGCGGCGGCAAGCTGTCGGCCGTGGACGCCATCCTCGCCGAGGCGGCCGATCTGGTCGCGCTCGAGCAGATCGCTAAGCTCAACACCGCCCACCTCGCCGACGATTCCGCCCTACCGTCCAACCTCGAGTCGCGCTTCCGCAAGCTCAAGTCGCTCCCCACCGCCGCCGCCGCCGCGCCCGCCAAGACCTTGGCACGCAGCAGCACCGCGCCACCGCCGCGCCACGACGATCCCGCCGACCCGCCGCAACCGAACCCTCCTGCGCCTGCACCGTCTGCCCCGACGGTCCGAGAGCAGCGATCGGAGGAAGCGGAGGCCGCACAGAAGGAGAACTCTCCGCCGCAGGCTTACCCTACTGTGGCGACCGTCCCCGCGGTTGAGGAGGAGGAGGACGACGACCTGGAGCGGCTGTTCGGGCCAGGGCGCGGCCGGCCGACGCTGAGGGAGCAAAACAGGGGGAGGGACGACTCGCCGTCGCCGCCGCGCCAGGCGTGCTGCTTCGGCTTCTCCTCCCCCAAGAAGTCCCTGCAGAGGACCCCGACCAGGAGCAAGAAGAGCCACGCGGAAGGAGGAGGCGACCTGGGCGACGTTCTCGGCGTCGGGGACGCCGGCGAGTGGGGCGACGAGAACAGGAGGATGATCACGGAGCTCAAGGAGCAGCAGCGCAAGCTCAAGAAGGCCCTGGAGGAGCAGGTCGAGGTCAGCAGGGAGACCGCCAAGATGGCGCGGTGGGTCAAGCAGGCATCCGCGCGCATGACCCACACCGCCGCCATTGACGACTTGCTCAGCGACGGCGACGACGACGAGGATCTCAAGTGAACAAAATCACCGCCTTCCATAGCTTCTACTTTACTTCCTCGGGCTCGAACAGACTAGGAAAATGTTTTAAGTTACAACAGAAGAGCTGCATGAGCAAGTCGCTTAAGAACTTAAGAGAAAATGATACAAACTCTGCTGTTTTTTTTTGTATGACAGAGACGAAGAAAGAGGTATGAAATTAAATATGTAGCGAGGTGATGAGTTGTAGGCATGAAGAACCTACTTCTGTGAAGGTTTGACCATTTGTTCTATAATTTACAAACATTGCCCATGTCACCATGCACGATGCAGCTTATGAATTCAGTGATAGTTCGGTACTCAAAAGAACAACAGCACAAAGATGCTTGATAATTCAAATTGTACTATAGTACATCACATATATACACAAACAAATACAGAAACAGTGACACTTAAAGACCTAAATGGTCGCTCCTAAATTGAGTGTACAGTCTATCGGCAGAGATCAAAGGAATGGAAACCGTGAAGCACACAGAAAATGATCGATTATAAATTAATTGCCTTAGTTGTCTATATCACGGGATGGTTGATTGCATAAGCTATCTTGTACTTTAGCTGAATCAAGTGATATACAAGTCAATAGTTAGCACACCTAATATTTTTCAAATGTTCTTTATCGACATGACTCGGAAAGAAAACAATGTAAGGAACTTCCAAACTCTTGATGTATTTCACCATCACCAAACTTTTCTATATCCTTCTCTCATTATCCATTATTTGAAGGTCCCTTTTTTTATTACTCCTTACCCTGATGCCCGAAAGTAGTTTAGTTGTTTCCTTGACTGCAAAATCTGCACCCAAGTACAAAGACAAGCGTATACCCGTTGATTCTACGCTGTAAATGAATGTAAATAGTGGCTGACTGTTTGTGGAACCAGACATGCTTACGATATTATCATTTTCAGCCTTCTGTACAACAGAGAGATCGCTGTCGTCATCTCTATCTATGATTTGTCGGCCCAGTAATTTTCAACAACAGAGAGAATCCAATGGATAAAATACCAGAGAGGGTATTCTCTGGATTCCATGAGTTTGTCACATGCAATGCACCACAAACAACACCACGTGGATTGGAACTTAACTTTCTGCGTGCAAAGTGACAGTTTTCTGATGTTCTGCCACTTAAAAGAGAGGCAAAATATCAACTATTATGTTGAGGATAAACCGAGTACGTCATCAAATCCGAAATGAACATGTGATAGAAGAACATTTACTCAAAACCTTGTTTTGTTTCATAGAAGTTGAGGCCTAACCTTTCTTATTCTAATCAAGATACTATGTTCAGTTTTTTTTCATCAGATTCAGCAGTACATAAATTACAAGCTAATCGAAAAACTTAGTTGGAGCAACTTCATGAAAAAAGGGCATCTTACAGTGTTATGAGGGAGAACTGTAGAAGCAACCGTGTGTAATTTTCCGAGTAAGACTGGAGAAATGACTATATGTAAATTTTCAAGTAAATCCAATCAACTCTGATGCGGCCAAGGGTCTTGACCGCGTCTACTGCAGGCGTAATCACCAAGAGCAGGGGGAATAACTTCCCTAATAGAGTTTATCTCTTTCTTTACTTAGAGTTATCTCTTTCCTAATAGAGTTTATCTCTTTCTTTACATAGAGTTATCTCTTTCTATCTGTTGCAATTCCAAATAAGTAGTTACCATATTTTCAGGATCTGTTAGTTAAGTTTGCATGAATAAAAAGAGAGAAAGGCTAGAGGGAAAAGGTACGCTTTCAGTACCGCAAACAAGTCTCAGGCGCTGCCGTCGATAACCGGCCGGTGGTTCCGTACAACCAGCTATCTCTCCTATTCTCTCCCTCGCGCACAGCGGCTGCTGCGACGGCGAGTTCTTCCCTGTCCCGGCCGGGTTCCAGACCTGGTACACGGGCATATTCTCGTCTCCACAAGCAGCCGCAACAAACTCACTTGTGTTTACTTTCAAAGGATATCTCTATCAGACATGCGCAAGCAAAAAAGGAGATTATGTTCTTGAAGTTATAGACATTGAGACCTGAGCCACCTCAAAATTGCAGGGGTTCCAACTTCAGAAAACCTGCCAAAGCATGCATCATCCAATACATCCTTAAGAAGCAATAGGACAGCTGCAGATAAAACACTTTTTTTGGTAGCGCAATAAACACTTACACCCCCTTTGTTCCAGTATAACAGAGGCATCATGCAGCATTTCTCTAGCTTTTCTATCCGGGGTACATCCAGCACGCTCCATTTCCTTATATACTTCTGATACCTATTCAAGACAGTGAGCAGAATTATTTCGAGCTTCTCAAATTATTCAGGTGCATAGATTTTTACAATGTTTCACAATCTCAATTGCACAGATAATTTTTTTAGCACGTCCTTATCAAGACAATCAAATCTTCATTCCATAAGGAGGGAGTTGCGTGTTATGAGGAAGAATCATTTTGAACAGTTACAGTCAAGAGCTGAAAACAAGAGCTTTTCGTATGTTTTACCAACAATTAAGGTTGTGTGTTTGCTACAACGCACAAATATTATAGTTACTAAAGTACTAAAGAGTAGAAATACAATGGGCCAACCTTTTCAAATTTTTTTGCTCTCATGAAAGCTTTCATAAGTGTAGTGTAAGTCACAACATCTGGGCTCATACCCTGAAAAAAAGTAATGATAGGAAGAGAGAGTGCAAATAAAGTTAAATCATGAGAACCAAACAAGAATCCACAAAAAAAATAAAATATTAGAAATATCTCATTTCAGGAGAAAGTACATACACTATCATTGATATGCTGGAATACAGCTAGTGCCTCCAAATGCCTTCCAGCAGTACCAAAAGCATTGATTAACAAATTCAGCATAACAAGATTCGGCTCAATTCCTTCTGCCTCCATCAATCGAAGAACATTTACGGTTTGTTCACACAAACCCTGAAAAGAGATAGACCAATATGATCCACACAGGCAGATATGCATACAGAAAGGCAGATATGGATGTTTTCTGGACCAATTAAGATTCTTCTCACGGAAAAGGCAACTAAACTGACAAAGCATTATGAACCTGTACAGTAGTGAGCAAGGCAATTTACTCGTTCTTAACAGAAGCCTGAAGGTCAAATACTACATCTTGAAGAAGCTTGGTTTGGCTGAAGCGCTAAACCAGATGGCATCATAATTCAATTAAGTCAGATCACTTATGTTTGTAGACAAACACAAAATGCAGAATCTACGGAGTAAAATATAGCTGTATAACAGGGTATTCTTATTCTAGATATAACCTATATCAATCATGCAAATTTGATTTAACTTAACATCAGGTATGGCATTGAACTTCTACACGGAAAACAAAAAGGCTGAAGATCCAGTGAATTATTTATGGAAGACACCATTCCAGACCTAGAACTGTGTTTTAACACTAAAAAATAATAGGATTGAGATTTATTGTCCTGGACAATTAACATAATGACTTTGACAGGAACTATTGGTCTGCCTAAGAAGAACTTGTCGACTATCATCCCATTATGCAGAGTTGATTTCACCTATGTCCAGTAGGTAGGCTAACCTGTTGAGCATAAGCGTTGGCCAAGACGCAAAAGATGCTAGGCGAAAGCTGCAGATTTTCAGCCTTAAGAGCAGTTACACACTCATGGGCGTCGCGAAAATGGCCATACTGACCATAGATGTCAACCAAAACTGCGTATACTGCACCACTCTCCTTGAGCCCTCGATTCCTCATGCTATCAAACAGCTTTTTGATCTCATCCCACTTCCCCTTCTCCCCCAACCGGGCAATGATCGTAATAAAGATTTTAGGGTCAGGATACATCCCTTCATCCTGCATTGCGGCGAAGAATCGCAGAGCACGTTTCATATTCCCAACCCGACAATGCCATCTAATCAAAGCATTCCAAGTAGTAATATCCGGCTTGACCCCTTCTGCGCGCATTTTGTCGAACACCTTGCGTGCGTCCGCTAACTGTCCATACTTGCCGAATGTATCGATCAAGCCGTTGTAAATCTTAACATCCAGATCCACCCCGAGCTCCTGCATCTCCATGATGAGTTCGGTGGCCTTCTTCCACATGCCATTGTCCCTGTAAAGCCGTACAAGCATGCTGTACCCGGCAGTGTCGAGCCGAACCCCCCGGCGCCTCATCTCTCCGAGCACCCACCACGAGTCCTCGAGGCGGCCGGCACGGGCGTACGCGTCCAGCAGGAGCATGTAAGTTCGCCGGTTCAGAGCGACGCCGTCGTCGGCCATCTGCAGTAGGAGTCGGTCGGCGAGGCGGAGGTGCGCCCTGGCGAGGAGGCCCTCGAGGAGGGCGTTGTAGTGCGCGGCGTCTGGTCGGAGCCCGAGGTGTTTCATCTCGTGGAGGAGCGCCTCGGCCTCGAGCGTGCGGCCGGCGCGGGCGAGCGCGCGGATGAGGCGCGCGTAGGCGGCGCCGCTGGGGCACATCCCAGCCGCCTGCATGTACGCGAGGAGATGGAGGGAGTGGGCGAGGTCGGAGCTGGCGTGGGAACGGATGTCGCGGTCGTAGGACTCCCACGGCCGCTCTTGGTGGTGGTCCGCGGCAGTGGAGGAGCAGACGACGACGGCGCCGGTCATAACGCGGAGGTATCGTCGGCGTGGAGTTAGACGCGGGATGGGTGGACACTGGAGTGGCGGCGGCAGATGGCGGACGTGGAAGTATGCGTCCATGGAGCACGCGCTCGCCGTGGTTGGGAGTTGCGGCCTGCGGGTGCGGGGGAGAGGAATGGGTCACGGAAGAAGCGAAAGCCCCCTCCGCGTTACTTCACAGAAGACGCGAACCAAATCGGAAGACGCATTTACCCAATTCCGCGAACTTCTCAGGTTTGCAGAAATTGCCGCATGCAAGGCATCCCGTGAAAACGCTGAAAGTGAGACACCATGTTAACCTTGTGTGATGTTTTACATCAGAAGGGAAGGAAATGGCAAAGTCATTCCCCCTCTTCTTTTTTTCCCCATTCAGCATTATACTACAGGAGAGTTGAACACAAGCTCAGGAAAGTTGATCCTTATTCTACCTGGAGTCTCCAGCCTCCAAACTCCTCTGTTTAACATCATCACATTGTATGATGTTTTTAACTCAAATGCTGAATTGTATGCACATCTGCTCAGCATTGGTGCATGGTTGTACTCTCACAGTTTGAGCAGAAACTCCTCTGTTTTCTCGGCATGTATCAAACTGAGCTCTTTCAGCCAAGAACACAAGGCTGCTGCTGGCAAGTGGCAAATCATGCTCCGTGTTGAGCCATGAGATCATATCTACGTCAGCATCTGTCAGCCCCCATTTGCATGGCTCGAGACGTCTACGATGATGTGGAGGCGACGCCATATATTCTTGCAGCGTCGAAGAACACAGGCGAGGAAATTGAAAACGCACCATGCAGGGCTCAAATGGCCGGTCACATACCCACCAACCAAATATTCCCCATAATTTGTTAGAGTAGAAGCTATGACGGAACTAAAAAAAATTAGTTGGATGCATATTTCATGCCTATAACTCTAATCTTTTACGATTATTTCATAATATTATAAATCCAACATATATATTTAAAATTTACTAAGCACAACATAAATAATTATAAGGACTTAAAAAATCCCAAATCACCAAAACTGAAACTAATTCTATCGATAAATTTAGTCCATGGAAGATATAATTTAGTATCACTTTTCAAAATTTTAGAGGTGATAGGATATACTCAGCACCCTCAAGTACCGCCCCTGCTTAAAAGAGGACTTGCAGACCGTTGGTGTACAGTACCATGCAAGTCAGTGGCCACTGTGGCTCGTCATTGCAACGTACGATTTGTCTTAAATTTGCCGACAATCAGCGTCTGCGTATATATATGTACTCCATACTCATTGTATAGTAACTGTTGTTAACATGTGGAAACATATTCCATAAGTGATTAGGAAATTGTTAACATGTGGAAACATATTCCATACTCATTATATATATGTACTTCATAAGTTGTCAACTGGTTCCTCCTGATTAGGAAATTATTATCAACCAAATAGAGGTAGAGAGTATCAGGCTTTATATATATATATATGTATATATATATACATATATATATATATATATATAGAGAGAGAGAGAGAGAGAGGAAGCTTTTTCCGTACTCCCAGGAGTACGTGTACGTACTCCCACCTCCAGTATACCACTTAAACGAATGCGCTATACTCCTTTATCATTTTCAGTATACTTCAATAATAATTCTAAGATACTACAATACAATATTATTGAAAAAAATTCATCAGAGCCATTTATTTTTTTGCTATATACCCTTTTTCATATGTAAAAAAAGTATATACACAAATTATGCTATAAAGGGTGGACTTTGATGAATTTTTTTGTGGAACTCACTTTGAAATATCTTATAATCAGTATTAGAGTATACTCAAAATGATAAAAATGTATAACAATATAATTTAAACGGTATACTAAGAGTGGGAGTACGTGTGTGTGAAGTATGACCATGCGAAGAGTTGAAACATGGTAAACGAAACTATTAAGAGTTCCATGTTTGTAGCCAAACGAAACTGTTAACCGTGCATGTCTCTTGTATACCGATAGTGCCAGTGGATGTACGTCTTAGACAAAAAATATGGCCACTTAAAGCACCGATTAGAGATGCCTATGCCTACCCTAGTTTGACAAGTATGTAAGCACATTAATAGGTCGTCTCTCCGTCGTGCAGCTGGCCAATAGAGAGGAGTAAGGTAAGGAGTTGGTGCACCAACCTGCTCCTGATCAGAAGACTAATCGATCCATGCATGCAGTGCTACAGGGTTAACGCAACAAAACCATTGTACGTGGGTGGACGATTCAAGAACGGAGGGACGTGCCCCCCGTGCTATTTCCACACGAGAACGAGGATTTAGGGTGTGTTTGGTTACCCGCACCATCCTAGCTTGTTTCGTATGAGCCATCCAGGCTAGCCTTGGTCTGATTGAGTGAATGCAAGTTAAGTTGTTTGGTTGCTTGTTTGTGCATCTCATAGGCCTGCATTAGAGAGAAGTCTAATTTCTGTGTTTTCTCCGTCCTGTATGAGTGGGTGCAATTGCATCCACCTGGCCAGGATGAACAGGAAACCAAACATGCGTCTAATAGATACAGTTGCATCCACTCATGCGATTCAGGCACCATGCAGGCAACCAAACACATCCTTAGTGGCCCGAAGGGCACTCCTAATTTATGGTTTTGGTCGTATCTAAAAGTATTCGTATCATCGTATGGTTTATTTAATAAATAGCACCTCATCGGTTTAGAAATACAAGATATATAGTTTGAACGATCTTGTTTATAAATATAAAGTTTGTATGTAGATTTAATGAAACTCTTTCTACCATTCCTCTATTTATTCTCTCTCGATCTTATACATTTATTCATTACCACCTACGCAAAGTATTACCTTTCATCTTTCGAGACAATTAAATTTGAGTATCTAAGCCATTTTCTCTCATATATTTCACAATTTCATACATTATCTTTATCTGAGATGCTAGCTTGGAGCCGAGAAGACAAAGAGAATGACTGAGATGCAAGTTTGGAGCTACTCGGATAAAGGAGAGCCGTTGGATCGCGATTTAGATGATAGAGTAGCAGTCAAGTTAGCTAACTTTGAGAAGCGTGCAAAACCCGTTATGCTATTGGGTTTTGGGTTAGCCTATATATCAGTGAGTGAGTTCATCCTAACCCTTGATAAGTTTTCTTATGATTGAAGCAATTCATCCAAGGGTGAAGGATAACTCAAGTAGGCTATAAAATAGAGGGGAGAGGGTGATCGTTTGAAGGTTTTGGTGCTCTTTTGAGCTTTGCCCACTTTGTTGTGAGGCTTTATAAACCTTCAATCCAAAAAATAAAATTTTATTTATTTACAATTCTGAATTTAATTTCTGTATTCACATTATTTCTTAAATTTAGCATTTAAATTTAGCAATTTCTTCCTTGCAATTTTCTATTCAGCACATTTGGATTTGTCTCTCTCCTTCTAAATGTCTGTGGATTTTATGCCAAAGATGAATGATTGATGGACGAGTCTTCTTCAGATCATATCCCAATCATTTAGGCAAACCATGTCTTAATTTTGCAAGAAACCGATCATTTTGTGCTTGAAAGAAAGGATTTTTTTGATGGATCGTGTTCTTTATTGTTTTAGGAGTGGTTCTGTGACAAACTATCTAAGATCGTTTTGATCATCAAAACCACACAAGCAAGCCAAGATCACACATTTTGGTTTTTACTCCCTCTTGGTGCACTTCTCCTTTAATTTTGAAAATATCATAACTTTTACATTAATCCTCACGATTAAAGGTTGGAATACATTCTTAACATCCATAGAATGGTGCACATCAAGTTTTGCAAAAAAAATTTATCAGTCGATCAAAAGATACATCGATTTTTATTTTTGAAGTCATACTGATTTTACTATTCACATACCCAATGCACATATATTTTTTGTATCTTCCTTTACTTTTGTGTGTCCTACTGTTTCTCATTCAAGAAATAGCTTTTATCTCTTTATTCTTTAATCTTCTCTTCGCTAACCATTAATTATAGATGATATATTATTGAAGACAATGATCATATAGGAGTGTCGATGTTCAAGAGCTGGGGGTCCCTAGACCGAGCTTATGATTATAATTTGGGTTGTCTGTCTGTAGAAGTGACACTGAAAGAAAAAGAAGAATGGAATTCGTATTGCTCTGCTCTTTTACAAAGTGCAGATGATGTTGTTATAGAAGATGTCTATTACAAATGCTGATTCATAATATGAATGTGTCTGAACGTATCTTGCTCAATGTGTTCTTTGCCCTTGGTGGGAGAAGCCTATTTATAATATCAAAGGGATGCCAGTTGTCGTCTTCGGAGAGGTGTCTTCCCGTCAGAAAGCGTCGCTTGGTTAAAAGGTGTCTTCTCATTGAAAAGGTGGCTATTCGTCAGAGAGGCGCCTCTTCGCAAGGAGTAACTTCCAAGCAGTTGCTGTACCTATCAGAGAGAGGTTCTTCTGTACGTTATCCTTACGCAAAGAATTTCCCCCCGACCAGAGCCTGGTCGGGCTGAGTTAGATATAGGTCAGTATGGTAAAAGACAACATAACCCGATCTGGTAAGGTTTTTAGGTCGGGTCGTTACCGATTTGGTAACGCTTAGCTTTCGTTCAATCTAATTTAGGTCGGCTAGTCATTTATGAGGTCAACAGTAACTTTGACTGATTAAAATGTTACTCCCTCCGTTTCTTTTTATAAGGCGTATTTGGTTTCGTTAGGACAAGACTTTGACCAACAATTACTTCATTAATATATTATTTATGCAATACAAAATCATAATTATATATAAGTACTTTTGAATACAAATCTGCTAATATCAATTTTGTGTCATAAAAATTATATGCTAATAGAGTAATTGTTGGTCAAAGCCTTGTCCTAACGAAACCAAATACGCCTTATAAAAAGAAACGGAGGGAGTAATGTGTATCTTCATTATATGGTCCACATTTATGTGGACATGACGGGCTTATATGAATCCGTGTTCATTTATGATCATCGATTTAATTATCGTCGTCAAGGAGCATTAGGAGTGCCGTGATCAAACCACTCACCTTATCCTATCTAATCCAAGCAATAAGCATGGAAATAGGGCCGTCAAAAATGCCCACGACTATGTGCCTGTTCGATCTCGACTCGCTCTAGGCTCGATTTGAGCTCCAAACCAGCCGAGCTCTAGTTTAATCTCGAGCTCGTGAGTTTCACCGAACCAAGCTCGAATAGCTCTTAAGGTTAGTAGATTTATGAATTACTTATTAAACATTACTGATTTTATTCGAATCGAACTCGAGTTTAAATCATTAATTGTTATCGAGTTTATCTGAGTTTAGACTGAACCGAGACTCAAAGCCCAGCTTAGACTCATTTGAACTCGTTTTAATCTTTTACCGAGCTCAATCTAAGATTGGGAGGCCACTACGTAGAAACTCGATCTCCGTCAATTTCATAAGTTATCTGGTGCCCGTAATCGCGCGCAAGCTGCTAAGACCATCTCCAACCATATTCCCTTCATTTCATTCCCTTCCCTGTTCCCTTTCCTGTTCCCATTCCCTTTATTTCCTCTCATCTCCAACATATTCCCTTTAAAGGGAATTGTATAGGGAAAGGAGAGAGAATCCCTTGCTGTAGGGAATGGGAGAGAGAATCCCAGGCTGAAGGGAACCCGTTGGAACGCTGAAGGGAATGGGAATCCCTTCACGAAGGGAAAATGAGAGGGGAAGGGACATGGTTGGAGATGGTCTAAGACTATCTCCAGCAATTTCCCTTCATTCCATTCCCTTCCCTATTCCCTTCCCCATATTCATTCCCTTTATTTCCTACCATCTCCAGCAGCATCCCCTCAAGGGATTTGTGAAGGGATTGGAGAGAGAATCCCTTTCTAAAGGGATTCACTGTTTGAATCCTTTCTGAAGGGAATCGTGAAGGGAATCCGCTGAAGCACTTGGGATCTGTTCACGAAGGGATTTGGCTGGGAAGGGAAGCTGCTGGAGATAGTCTAATGATTTATGCAACGTGGGAGACGCACAAACATTCTTCGTTCTTTCTGCTCTGTCTCCTTTGGTCCTTCAATAATGAACCCTGGCTTGCGCGGTAAAAGATTTAATTCTGATTTAAGACTCCTGACCTGTGCGTGGTGAGCCAACCCATCGTGTCGTCTTCAGACTTTGACCGCTGAAAAATAGAGCTTTTTTATTGTCTTTCACAGGTACAAAGTGTTTTTGTGGAGGTAATACTAAAAATCGATAGCTTCACCTTTTTAGTTTTTTTTTTACCTTTTAGTAGCACAGCAATATAAATTTTGGTAGCTTAAAGGGCAGTAAAAAGTTGAAAAAGGTAACGTGAACGAGGAAAGTAGTAAGGTGCGTTTGGTTCATGGGATGAGGTTGAATGGGATGGGATGGTCCTGTACCATTTGGTTCTATTATTTTGGGTGAATGAGATGGTTCAGCATCTAGAGGGAATATTCCTTAAATTTGTACCGCTTGATCCAGGACGGGATGGTTCCATTCAAGCAACCAAACGCATGGATTGTTTTTTTCTTGAACCATCTCGTACATGTACCACTTGGTACAGGCAACCAAACGCACCCTAAGTAAGCCCCCCCGTCTCACGATGGTTATAGCTTTAGCATTTAATTTTTTTTTATCAAAATGGTTATAGTTATCACATTCAAATGCAATTTTAGAGGCAACATAACATTTGTAGCCTTCATCAATACAGCCATCTGTTTAGTTAATCTGTTCAGCTACCATTTATTAATCACAAAGAAGATGAATTAAATAAGGATAGATAAATCATTTTTCATATCTCCTTACTTTATATGAATTTAGTTAGAACTATAATAATTATGAACACATTTCGGCTTACCTTGCAGGCTGCCGTGGGCACAGCCGAAGTAAGAAACGTGCTGCGACTTGCTTGCCTGTGTTGTGTTTGTTTGACCCAAATGGCTAGATCCACGTGTCCCCACCGCCGAAGTAAGAATTGGATGGCAGCCCATGCCACATTGGGTTGGCACCAACCCCAGCTTCTTCCGCGCCCGCCCTATAAAACGAACCCACTCTTAATTAGCACACTCCACCGCACCACGTACATTTTACAACTTGCATTCTTCTTCTTCTTTTCGAGAATACATACGACTTGCACTCGTACGTTTCTGCTTTCCGGTGTCACGTACTGTGATCTCTAGCCTAGAATTGCTCACCTAGAATTTGGTGGCTGATGGCGTCGACGGGTGCATTGCCGGCATTCGCGGTGCGGCGAGGCGAGCAGGTGCTGGTGGCGCCGGCGGCGCCCACGCCGCGTGAGGTGAAGCCGTTGTCTGACATCGACGACGGGGAGGGCATGCGGTTCTACAGCTCGGGCATCCACCTGTACCGCAACAACCAGTCCAAGCAGGGCCAGGACCCGGCCAGGGTCATCCGGGAGGCGCTGGCCAGGGCACTCGTCCCCTACTACCCCCTCGCCGGCCGCCTGCGCGAGGAGGCCGGGAGGAAGCTCGTCGTCGATTGCGGCGCCCAGGGCGTCATGTTCGTCGAGGCCGACGCCGACCTCACCGCCGACGACTTCGGCGACGTGCAGAACCCCCCGTTCCCGTGCTTCGAGCAGTTCATCCTGGAGAGCACCACCAACGTCGGCGCCGAGCCGGTCATCGACCGCCCCTTGCTCTACATCCAGGTACGGACACATGCATGCATGCCGTTTTGGTCGTGTCAATAAGCTAATTAACAACGTATGTAACTATCGATGTTGCGTGCAGGTGACGAGGCTCAAGTGTGGAGGCTTCATCTTTGGGCAGCGCTTCTGCCACTGCGTGGCGGACGCGCCGGGCGGCATGCAGTTCGAGAAGGCCATCTGCGAGCTGGCGCGCGGCGCCGACGCGCCGTCGGTCACGCCGGCGTGGGGCAGGGAGATGTTCATGGCGCGGACGCCCCCACGGCCGTCGTACCCGCACCTAGAGTACCGCGAGCCGGAGGGTGGCCCAGACCGTATGCTGTCGACGCCCCCGGGTGACATGGCGCGCGTCCCGTTCTTCTTCGGGCCACGGGATATCGCCGGGCTGCGGCAGCGCGCGCCGCCGCACATTCGCGGGAGCTGCTCCCGGTTCGAGCTCGTGGCCGCCTGCATCTGGCGCAGCCGCACGGCGGCGCTCGGGTACGCGGCCGATGAGGAGGTGCGGCTGTCCTTCATCGTGAACGCCCGAGGCCGCGCCGGCATCCCGCTCCCGGAGGGCTTCTACGGGAACGCGTTCGCCTACTCCGTCGCGGCGACCACAGCGGGCGAGCTCTGCGGCAAGGACCTCGGCTACGCGCTGGAGCTGGTGAAGAAGGCCAAGTCCGCCGTGACGTACGACTACCTGCAGTCGGTGGCGGACCTGATGGTGCTGAGGGAGCGGCCGCTGTTCGCGCTGTCGCGGACGTACATCGTGTCGGACGTGAGCCACGCCGGGTTCAAGAGCGTGGACTTCGGGTGGGGGGAGGCCATCTACGGCGGGCCGGCGAAGGGCGGTGAGGGGCCGTTCCCCGGCGTGACCAACTACTTCTCGCGGTCCAGGAACGGCAAGGGGGAGGAGGGCACGGTGGTGCCCATCTGCCTGCCCAAGGACGCCATGGAGAAGTTCCAGCTCGAGGTAGAAGGCCTCACCGCGGAACTCTAGAGGGGCGCGCCCATACGTTGGCGAGTGGCGACTACAACGATGTGCATCCATCAATCGTCACGTACTTATACTCCATGAGTGCACTGTTTATGCTCCATGGTTTATTCTGCTGATCGATTATGTTTTGCTCTAGTACTCATATTTGTCTGTGTGATAAATATAATGCACGGCCATGCTCTATCGATACAATTTCAATGTTTAATTAGTGGATCCTAATTAGAAGCAACCAAATATAATGTGCTTCTACATCATATTTGACGGGAAGGGAATTTGCAGGAGGAATCGTATACACCCCCAGGTGATTTTATGAAGTGTCCACGCATTTCGAGATTCCAAATTTGTAAACTTTGATCAACAAATAGTCTAACAATATATAGACTATATGACACAAAGTGATACCGTTATATTGATATTTGAAAATATTTTTCTATGATTATGATTTTGTAACTATGAACAGAAAACTATAAAAGAAATTAACAATCAAAGCTCAACTTTGAATACATCTTAGGCTCCTTGAGTCAGGCTATTCGAGAAAAGGAAACGCGCGATCCTAAGACTAAAAATCGTACTAGCCGGTGCTCGAAACACTGACAATATATAACCTGTAAGCCAAAATTTGACCACCATAGCAGAGAGCGAGGATGCTAAGACTCAAGACAAATGAGCAACCAGCCAAGAGAGAAGGAAGAAGACAGCACTTCTCATCTCACACCAGTCACAACTCACAGACGGGTAGCAGAAGAGTAGAATAATAACAACGACCGATCATTTTGTCCTAAACAAATTGGGATAGATTTGTAGGGGATTTGGTCAACATTGCCGTGCCTGGTGTGCAAGATCTTGAAGATGGTGCTATACCTGAAGAGCTGCTCCTAATCTCTACCTACCTTAAAAATATAATGAGTTGAATGTCCTGCTTTTCATTTTTGTTGCTAAAAAGTTCTGTTTGTGTTGAATTGCTGTTTTGACTATCCTTTGGATGTTTATTTCGGAGGTTCTGAGCGTTGAGAGCTAGACTCTGGCATCGTATCAAGTTACTATCCGGTTTCTAAATGGAAACTGGGGCATCAACTTGTTTTTTATGTCCTCTTGATCGGAAAAAAATTAGGATAGATTAGAATAAAACATAAAAGAAATCGCTTGATTTCATTCCGTATAAAGAAGGCTGTATATTTTTTTACGTTGGCTGCATATCACCATCCTCCTTTTTTAAGAGCTCTTTTAAAGTGCACTAAATTGAATATGAACTGTTCATCCTTTTCGATCCAATGGATCAGATTAACTAGAGTTCACTTATACTTCATTTAGTAGTAAAGTAGTAGAAATACTCTTAACAAATCAACGGATAGATGTGATTTCTACTACATATTATATACTATCAATATAATGCACCGTAAAATTATTCTTCTTCTTTTTTCCTTGGCTTATAACAGAATGGATAGAACACTACACGGGCGGAGTTTACCTGAGCAAACTTCTCCCCAAAGAGACAAAAAATCAAGAGCAAATCAGCAAGATTGTTACCTTAATTAATCACCACCAACCCGGGGGAGGAGAAGAGCCGACAAGGAGGAGGTGAGCTGACCAGGTGAAGAAGGGGAGGACCAGCCGATCGATGGGGTACATGGGAAAGCAAAGCACAAACAAGACAAGGAATAGGCCATCACCAAGGAAAAAGGTTCTTCTCACAAGCCATCATATTTTTACCTTGGCATGCATGCAAGTTCCATATGATGACAGCATTCACAGGCACCCATTAGCAAGAAAATGTAGAGAGTGGCATGTAAAATATATAGTTTAAGACAAGTAAAGTACTTAGTACTTAAAAGCATGTGAACCATAGAAGCATAGCAAAATTGGTTATATTGAGAACTGAAGTGGTTCTGTTCCCTTTCTAGCGTTGATAGATTTTCCTTGCCAAGATAAACATCTGGACATCAAGGTTAAATTAGATGAACGGTAGGCCTGTCATTGCGATAAAATATCGTTATCACTGATGGTGCAGAAATGTGATCTAGGCCTACATAAACATGGGGACAGAGGAGAATAGGAGATTGTGTTGGGCTGTTGGCAACCTAATCAGTTACATGTTAAATCAAGACTAGCAGCATGAATCAATAGAAAATCATATTATTAACTAGGTGGCACCAAAGCTAAGGAGACTGAAATCCTGGAATTATCATGAGAGAATGGACATGGCAGTAGCAGCCTTAATCACACCCAAAATTAATAAAGCAGAGAACACGGTAACCTTTTGAGTTAAACGAGAACTGCGCCCCAGAAATAGACCCCTCTAACCTCTTCAGAAGTTCCTACGTAGTTAAGCAAGCCATGTGAGAAGATAGGTTAATAAGATAGGATCTTTGCATACAGATCTTTATCTTTGCAACAGAAAGGAAACCACAGCCATTCTGCTGTAGAAATAATACCATTTTTTTTTACTTGTACTTACTACTCTATCTCACTGGATTGGGCACTGACATATACTACTCGACACAGGATGTTATCGGCAGCGAGAAGCATGCATTACCAACTTGAGTTATACCGAGTTGCTCTGGTCCATATGCCATCTCAATTCAGAAAACCAACAGAAGTGCAGATCAAGTAGGCGATTCAAAGTTAAGTGGAGTAATCATCCAGAATTAAGAGGAACATCAAAGTTAAGAGGAAAAATTTTTAGCTGAACTGAACATATATTCAGGGTCCGAAACTGGAAGAAGTATACACTCCCTCCAAATCAAATCGATGCAACGTTACACACATAACTGAAAGATGAATCGATCGAGAGAGCTTAGCTGGAGAGAGTCGATCGATCGAACACGGAGAAGCTCGCCGGCCGGACGCGTCGCGTCGCCGGCTCCGATTCAGTTGGTGCAAGGCGGGACACGCACACCCATGCAGGTCAGGTATTTGTATCGATCACCAAACAGGCAAACGCCGTTCCTTGATGAGGGGGGCGGTGCTTCCCGACCTGCACCAAGCGAACCAGAGGCGGCTGCGATCCCTCTCTGGTTCTTCCCCAGGAGCACGGGACCTTCACCTCACACACAAGCTCTTATATAGCTAGAGAAATTTCGGATGCATTATACCGATAGTATACAGTGGGTAGTAGAAATCAGATCTAATCGTTGATTTGTTAAAGATATTTATACTACTATACTACCAGAGGAAGTATAAATAAAGACAAATTTTACAGTGTATTATACTGATAGCATATAATGTGCAGTATAAATCAAATCTAGCTGTTGATTTGTTAAAGGCATTTCTACTACTATACTACCGGTGGAAGTATAAATAAGTACTACCTAATATGATCCATTAGATCTAAAAGAATGAACGGTCCATATTGAATTTAGTGTATTGTAAAAGAGCTCTAAATAAATTATAGTTAATATGATCTATTGGATTTAAAAGAACGAACGGTTCATATTGAATTTAGTGCACTGTAAAAGAGCTTTCGCTTTGTATAATAATTTCGTACAATCGTAAATCCAATATATATATATTGTCGGGGATTGGATAATTCCCCTAATTACCATAATGCCACGACGGCCGAGCTCGTCCCGACCTCGGGCACCTCGGAGGTTGTTCCCGAGGATGACCCAAGGATGGTCGAGCACCGCTGCTCGGCTTGCCCGTTCGGTGCGAGCTCCTTGCCCGTTCGGTACGAGCTCCTTCCCCGTTCGATGCGAACTTCATGCCCGTTCGGTGCGAGCTCCTTGCTCGGTTAATGCCCAAGCACGTTGCTCGGGTGAACTTGCTCGGGTCGGAGTCAAATGAGCTCGGCCCAAGCTCGAGCTCTGGTTGCGTGGTCGGAGGGTTGCGACTAACGGTTACGGCGATAATCGCGCCACCACGAAGGACCGCTGCGCTCATGACTCCGGACGTGGCGTAAATGTAGGATTCGATTCACGACCATGTCGAACACTGGCCAAACGCGTGTATGGCGTGGTCAGAACTCGACACGATACCCTTTGTAAACTATAAATACCCCAAATATTGGAGGGAGAGGGAGAGGAAATTAATACATATACAATACACACTACGCCGAGTAGGGTCATTATCTCGATCATGAGAGGCTGAACCAGGATAAAATCCTTGTGTTTCGTCATGCTCTAATTGACCGCCTCCCACGTCTTCGATGCTACACCTTCGGTAGAAAGGGGTTTTGGTTGATCCCCATTCAACAAGTAAGCTCGGCGGGGACTCGCTCCCAATCGCCGATACCGGGCGCCGTCCGTGGGGATCGACGGATTCTTTGCCAAAGGGATCGGCGTCATCTTCCACATCCGATGACCGATACTACACAATTTATGATGATGTGAGATATGTGAAAAGAGTTATTTACCTCAAACAAAAGCGTGCTTAGCGTAATTGTTTCGCTTTTGCGCCGAGCAAGTTCTTCGCCGGGAGCAAGTTTCATCCCTTTGCCCGAGCAGGCTTTTCGCTCGGATCTGCGGCAGAGTAAATTTTTAGCTCGGACGCGTGTTTTTCACATCGAGGCGGGCATTGCGCTCGGAATTGATCTTGTTATATCTTGGAAATTGCTCTTATCCCTGAGCATGTTTTTCGCTCGGGATCGCTCGTGTTCCACGCCGAGCACGCACTTCGCCGGCGCGAAGTTCCTTCCTCCGAGCACGCGTTTCGCTCGAGGACGGTTTGTTTTTCCGCCCGAGCACGTGATTTCGCCGGGCGCGAGTGTCTGTCTTCCTCCGAGCATGTTCTTCGCCGGATCGCTTGTTTTCCGCGCTGAAAGCACGTATTCGCCGGGCGCGAGTGTCTTCCTCCGAGCATGTTCTTCGCTCGGGATCGCTTGTTTTCCGCCGAGCACGTGCCGGCTCGGCGCGAGTGTCTTCCTCCGAGCATGTTTTTCGCTCGGGATCGCTTTGTTTTCCGCCGAGCACGCATTTCGCCGCGCGAGTATCTGTCTTCCTCCGAGCATGTTCTTCGCTCGGGGACTGTTTGTTTTCCGCGCTGAGCACGTACTTCGCTCGGGCGCGAGTATCTGTCTTCCTCCGAGCATGTTGTTCGCTCGGGGACTGTTTGTTTTCCGCGCCGAGCACGTACTTCGCTCGGGCGCGAGTGTCTTCCTCCGAGCATGTTGTTCGCTCGGGGATCGCTTGTTTTCCGCCCGAGCACGTGCCGGCTCGGGCGCGAGTGTCTGTCTTCCTCCGAGCATGTTCTTCGCCGGATCGCTTTGTTTTCCGCGCGAGCACGTGCCGCTCGGGCGCGAGTGTCTTCCTCCGAGCATGTTCTTCGCTCGGAGATCGCTTGTTTTCCGCGCCGAAAGCACGTGCCGCCGGGCGCGAGTGTCTTCCTCCGAGCATGTTCTTCGCTCGGATCGTTTGTTTTCCGCCCGAGCACGTTTCGCCGGCGCGAGTGTTCTGTCTTCCTCCGAGCATGTTCTTCGCTCGGATCGCTTTGTTTTCCGCCCCGAGCACGTACTTCGCTCGGGCGCGAGTGTCTGTCTTCCTCCGAGCATGTTTTTCGCCGGACTGTTCGTGTTCCGCCGAAACACGCACTTCGCCGGGCGCGAGTGTCTTCCTCCGAGCATGTTTTTCGCCGGATCGCTTGTTTTTCCGCGCCGAAGCACGAACTTCG
This sequence comes from Rhipidocladum racemiflorum, assembly GCA_036346355.1. Classification (NCBI taxonomy): domain Eukaryota; kingdom Viridiplantae; phylum Streptophyta; class Magnoliopsida; order Poales; family Poaceae; genus Rhipidocladum; species Rhipidocladum racemiflorum. The sequence goes on along the minus strand of CM070579.1, from coordinate 87,163,540 downwards.
CTCGGCGCGAGTGTCTTCCTCCGAGCATGTTTTTCGCTCTGGATCGTTCGCTTTTCGCGCCGAAAGCACGCATGCCGCTTCGGGCGCGCGAGTGTCTTCCTCCGAGCATGTTTTTCGCTCGGGGACTCTTCCTGTTCGCTACCGGGCACGAGCCGCGCCGGCGCGAAGTCTCTTCCTTCGAGCACGCAGCGTTACGCTCGGAGGCGGTTGGTATTCGCGCCCGAACACGCTCGTGTTTGAGCACATGTCCTTCCAGCTTTAGTTTCCTGGATGTCCGGGTCCATGTCCAGGATGCGGTAGCTCGAGCCTGGCTCGTCTGTCAGTTCCTCGAGCATTAGACCCATGCTCGGGATGTGGCTATGTGAGTCCGCTCGCAATCCGCTAGTAGCCTAGGCGTCTGATCCATGCCTAGTTCCCCTGTGCATCTGATCCATGCATGGGATGCGGCTGATGTGTTTGTTCACGATCGCTAGTTACCTTTATCCTAGGCGTCTGATCCATGCCTAGTTCCCCTGTATCTGATCTATGCATGGGATGCGGCAGCATGTGTTTGTTCACAGTATGCTAGTTATCTTTATGTTAGGCATCTGATCCATGCCTAGTTTCCCTGGGCATCTGATCCATACTCAGGACGAGGTTCGACCGCGTTTTATTTTCTCGTTCGGTGCAGCTCGTGCCGACCTTTTTTCCCCGAGCATGGTTCGCTCGTGATGTGATAGTGTGAGCCTCGCCTCATCTATCAATTCCTTTTCCTGGTAATTGCGTGCCCAGATGATGAGGTAAGTGCTTCACCATCAAGAATTCAATCCCTCCTTGGATTTCTCAGTCTCAAGAAGATGACCCATCTCACTTGAGCCTCGGGGACTAGCCGTCAGGATTGGATAATTCCCCTAATTACCATAATGCCACGACGGCCGAGCTCGTCCGACCTCGGGCACCTCGGAGGTTGTTCGAGGATGACCCAAGGATGGTCGAGCACCGCCGCTCGGCTTGCCCGCTCGGTGAGCTCCTTGCCCGCTCGGTGCGAGCTCCTTCCCCGCTCGATGCGAGCTTCATGCCCGTTCGGTCTGAGCTCCTTGCTCGGTTAATGCCCAAGCACGTTGCTCGGGTGAACTTGCTCTGCCTGAGTCAAATGAGCTCGGCCCAAGCTCGAGCTCGTCACGTGGTCGGAGGGTTGCGACTAACTGCTACTGGCGATAATCGCGCCACCACGAAGGACCGCTGCGCTCATGACTCCTGACGTGGCGTAAATGTAGGATTCGATTCACGACCATGCTCGCACTGGTCAAATGTGCATGGCGTGGGTCAGAATCGACACGATACCCTTGTAAACTATAAATACCCCAAATATTGGAGGGAGAGGAGACGAAATTAATACATATACAATACACACTACTGTTGGAGTAGGGTCATTATCTCGATCATGAGAGGCTGAACCAGGATAAAATCCTTGTGTTTCTGCATTTCTAATTGACCGTCTCCCACGTCTTCGATGCTACACCTTCGGTAGAAAGGGGTTTTGGTTGATCCCCCATTCAACAAGTAAGCTCGGCGGGGGCCTGCTCCCCAATCGTCGACATATATATATATATATATATATATATATATATATATATAGGAAGCCTCTTTTCTACTCCCGGGAGTAATTACTCCCTATGCCGTATCTCACAACGTAGGGAGTATCTCGCGCAACATAGGGTATGTACGTGTAGTATATAAGTATATAAGATCATCTAGGTGGTATCTACATTTTTTCAGAGGTGGTATGTACACTTTTTAGACATACTTCTTTTTATATGCGTATATGAAGGTATTTGCAAAATATGCTAAAAACTATGTACTCCCTTGCAATTTTTTCATGTGGATCTCATTGGAATATCTTATAATTAGTATATGAGTGTATCCAAACTGATAAAGGAGTATTTCAAGTACGTTTGGGTGGTATTTCAAAGATGGGAGTAATTACTCCCGGGAGTACGAAGTATTTTTCCTATATATATATATATATATATATATATATATAATTTGCTAAAAGTACAATATAAAAATTCTAAGGTCTTGAGAGTCTCAAACTACCAAAATCAAAACCAATTCAATAAAAAATTTAGCCTATCAAAAGGTTAAAAATTTTAAGTTTCTCAAGATCATTAGGGTGCCGGCGCCCCTGGTTCCGCCCATGCTTCCATGTGACGCGCCCGCAGCAGGGAAACATTATGCGGAGCCGATTCACCGGCCGACCAACCGTCGTCGCGTCTACGAATGCGGCAAGTCGGCGAGGCCTGGATGCAGCCGGACCAAGGACAGCCTCAATAATGTCGACGACGTGAGGTCGCCCAGGACGTTCCCGTGACACGCTGTGCCCCCGGCCCCGGCCGCCAGCGATCGTTCTGATGACCTGCCAGCTGCCACGCGTTCTTGTTGCCTCCACGTCTCTTTGCTTGGCTGGCTGGCCCCAACACCAACAGCCCGCGTGAACGACTCCTGGAGCCTTGCGTTTGACCTTTTCTATGGCACGCTAAATTCAGATTATAGATTTTTTTAATAGCATAGTAGTATAATTATTTTTAATGAATTAATGGCTAAATTTCATCTTTACTATTTACTATATACAACCATTATAATATACCGTAAATTTTCTACGTGCTTGTCGAAACGCATCGACAACTCGTGTGTTCCGGTTGTGGTTTCCAAGGTTAACCGGTGTTACTTAAAAACAGACACGGGAGTTGGAATCCGACTCGGATTCGAGGTATCCAACTCGGCAAAAAGAATTGAATAAATGAAATGCTACTTGGAATCGACACGGTGTTGAAATTCGACATGGATTCAAGGTAATCAGGCAAATTTTTTGAGAAATTTTACGGCACATTATAATGGTAGTATATATTAGGCAGTAAAAATTATATCTAGCCATTGATTTGTTCAAGATTTCTATTACTCTCCGCTATACTCTACTGCCTGAGAAAGTATAAATAATTTCTAGGTAATCTGATCCATTAGATCGAAAAGAATGAATGATTCGTATTAAATTTAGTGCACCACAGAAGTGCTATAAAACTATAAAATTGTACGTGTAAAATATGCACTTCCCTCAACAAAAATTTAAGTTCCGTCAATGCATGCAAGGGCTTGGGCGCGCGATTTGTGATCGACGACAGAATGTTCAGTCTTGAACAGGATGACTGACATGTACGGTCGATCACGAGCTGCTGCATTGTATGCCGATATAAAAAACAGATTAGAGTTTTGGTCTCGTGTGTTCTGCATCATGGTCTGGTGTGTTCTGCTAAGTGGTTAAGGGCTTTTTTTTTGTTTTGAATTCTTTAGAACTGATTTTGGATTGTGGTTACAGAGAAACTGATTCTCTAAAAGCCAGAATCCAAAAGCACATATGAAATGAATTGTCAGTTCTAGTGTATATGGATGTGCTAGATGGTGAGAATCGGATTCTAAAATTGAACTGTTTATTTTTTTATTTAGCTTCTGAGATTAGAATCTAGAATCAAAGGTAAAAACAAAGGATCCTAAATAGTAGGTTTTCATTTGGTCTCCTCACACACAACTACACGGCCTTTTCTGATCAACCCATGAAACTAGCGGCGTTCTGCTGCAGACTTGGCCAGTGGCCGTACCATGTACGGTCACGGCCGCAGCTGCTAGCTGGAGGTAATGGCGTATGGGTCCAGCACAGACCACGACTGGCCTGACGAAGTGACGAGTGACGATACAAATCAACCAGTGTTACCATTAATCAGCTGCCACTGCAAATTGAAGCCTATGCTTTTATAGCCGGGGCAGTTCTTGCCGAGCTGATCAACTTTAATTAATTAGTCATTTAATTAACCACTCAATTAATCACTTATTTAACACTTACTTAAATAACTTAATTAACCACTTGGGGCTAGCCTACCTAGCTAATGGTGCTCGACAAATCCCTGCCGAGCAGTGGCGGACCCAACAGGGGGCTAGGGCACACCTTACTTCTGATGAGACCATGGGTACCCCTTTAACACCCCCTGTCTACCGTGAGGTGCTTTTCATAATGACTGTACTTTATTTAATTTATTCATCTTATTTTAATATCGTATCACTATCAGTTTAAAACCCCTAAATTTATGTTCTGGGTCCACTACCACTGGCGAGCTCCAGCTGAAGAGCAAGGTTCCTACAAATTGACCCGATGACCCTCCAGCAAAGGGTGACGCGTGGGGCCCAGGTTCTACACAAATGCTGCGATCAAGATTGATAAATGTGCCGTCATCTTTGCTGCTTTTCCTTTGTACACAGACTCACGTCAGGCGATAGATTCTATTGGCTTGTGCTCCCTGCCTTCCTACTATCTTTTTCCTGACGATGCGCGCGCGGTGACGGATGCCTCCATCTTTGCAGGTAAAAGCAGCAGTTTTGCTCAAAAGAAAAAAGGCCTGCCCAGATGGCAGTAGACTCCAGACTCCAGAGACCGATGGATTAATCACGGGTTGAAATGGACAGTTGAATATTGCAGCGGATCAGGATATATTACGAGCAAAATCACACGACAAAGCAGATCCGATGATGCGTGACTGTGAATTTGAGTATAATCTGTGATGATTTAATACTACTGGAGCTGAGTTCTAAACCAAAGCAAAGCAAGCATGAAGCACCCTGAGCATGCAAAACTCCAGAAAGGAAGCCGTGAGAGAGAGCAAAGAAGATACCAAACCCTTCCCTTCCCCTCCCCTTACCCAACCTTAACCATACCATCCAATTCCATTCCCTTAATGCCACTTCACTCCTCCGGCATTAACCCGATCCCCGCGCGCGCGGCCTCTCGCTGCTCGCGGAGATGAGAGAGCGGGGGGAGAGGATGGAGGAGAGATCGATGGCGCACGAGCACGAGCGCCATCATCGTGGGAAGACGCGGAGCGTGATCCTGCACGGCGACGAGCACAAGAGCTCCCGGTTGGTGTGGGCGCTGGTGATCCTGTGCACGCTGCTGGCCATCGGCGTCATCGTGACCGGCGCGACGGTGTTCGCCGTGTACCTCATCTACAAGCCCAAGATGCCGTACCTGGTGGTCGCCGGCGCGCAGCTGGAGCGGCTCGTGTACGGGCAGGACGGCATCATCGAGTACCTGGAGGTGTCCATCACCATCCTGGCCAGGAACACCAACTCCAAGACGGACGCGTCCTTCTCCCGCGTCGACCTCGCCGTGAGGTTCCACGGCGCCGACGTGGCGTGGCTGAGGGCGGCCCCGTTCAAGGTGGCGCGAGAGAGCTCGGTGCCGCTGCCGTACAACGTGGTGTCGGCGAGGCGGCAGCTGGACCCGGCCGGGATGCGGACCATGTACGCGTCGCTCAACGCCGGGGTGGTGCCGCTCGACCTGTCCGGCAAGGCGCGCACGAGCTGGAAGGTGGGCATCTTCGTGTCGCTCCAGTTCTGGACGCGCATCTCCTGCCGCCTCCGCTTCAACTTCCCCGGCAACGGCACCGCCTTGCCCATCGATCCCGACCGCTGCAAATCCAAGTCGCCCTAGTATCATCATCATGATGCTCCTCCTCTGCTCTGCTCACCCATTATTTGTTGCGTATGATCTACCATTCATGATTCGTTCGTTGTATCAACGACATTCAACGCCTACTTAGTAGCCATACATATACTCCATCCGGTTAGTTGTCAGTTTGAACATCGATATGGTCTTCGATATACAGTTTTAATCACTAATTTATATTATAGTATATTTATAAAACCTAATAAAACTATAGTATTTTGAAAGTACTTTTCGAAATAAACCTTCACGTATGATTTTTATGTATTCAATTTAAATATTTTAAAAAATATTGATGCTTAAATTTTAAAAATTTTAACCGCAGTCTAATACGCAGCCGCAATACCTCAATTCGGCACGACAAGTACATTTGTATTTCATTTTTCCGGGACCCTTGTTAATTTGTACATCTCAACTGTTTTATAAATTGGTTCAACGCCGTTCATTCCATTTTTTTACTTGCGATTTGTGATGATAAGATCATTTCCTGATGATCTCTAGAAACGAAGTATAGATACAGTACAGTACTAGTGTGTAATTTAGTCAATGTCACTGTAATCCGATGAGAATTCCTTGGTACCATCAGCACAGGCTCTGACATGTTTCATACTTTCGTCATTCTGTGTGTTGTCTTTTTTTTTTGTTCGAGAGAAATCCTGATTGATAACTCAATGACTAAGGCCTCGTTTGGCAACTTGGAACCGAGCTGTTTGTACTAGAATCTGGGAGAAACCCAGCTAAACGGGCTAAAACTCGGAACAATTCTTTTTTTTTTTCCACACCGTGGTTGAATCACCCTCAACCCCGTTTCTACTAGTTTCTACTAGAATCTGGAACCGTACCAAACGATTTGCAGAAAGTGATTCTGATTCTACTTGAAACGTTTCTACCAAGAATCTGGAACCGTTTTCGTTTTTACTGGAATCTGGAACCGTACCAAACGGGCCTAAATATACAAGTACCAAACTTTTACACTGATGAAGATTGTAGATGAACAAAATATCATCATGAAATCCATAAGTCAATGAACACACTGAACTTCTTTATCTTCCTCGCAACCCATGGATAGTGTGTTCTGTCTGAGATTGTGAACTGTGTTTATTTGCGTCTTCTCTTGCGTTTTTGGATGGGCTAGAATTTTTCTGAATGTATTTGTTCTAGGGTACGAAGCAAGAACAACACTAGCCCGGTTAAAACTTAGTGGGACTGAAAGCCCACACGTCTCGTCGTCTTGGGCCAAGAGTCAAGCCCAATCAAACCAATCAGTCACGACAAACGAGCCGTGACGTGTGATACTGTCGTGTGGCGCTGTGAGTTGCCGCGAAAGGAATGGCTGGGGCTCGCCGGCGAAGAGGAGGACGGCACGAGGCCAGGTCACAGCTGAGCTGACCTCATCGGCCATCATTCACACGGAATTATCTCCGTCGCTGTCGCCACCGGCCGGGAGGAAGCACGGAACTGGCGACGGGGGCTGGCTCCCCTCTCCTCCGCCAGCGTGGACTCGTTGGCCGCAACCCGACGAGCCGTCGCCGTCAGTGTCCACACCCGCACGGTGCACCGAACTTGGCGCCTCACTTGTGAGTGGCGGTGCTCTCTCACGTCCCGCCGTCTACTTAACCACCAAAGCGCCCGCGGCGGAAGGAAGTAGCAATCATGAGGCCCCGACCTTTCGGTTCCGCAGTGGCGGCGGCGACCGAGGTTTCGGTGGGCGCGGGATGCGGAGGCTGGGCGTGGCGGCCGAGGCCGGGGGCGCGGCCTCGAGTCGTGAGGGTAGGTGGGGCGTCGAACCCCCACGCGGCCGCCGCGGCGAGCGCGGTGCACTCGGAGCACCACCACGGCGGCGTGCACGGGGTGGGGTTCCGCCCGGTGGGGCTGCCCGGCATGGGGTACGGCTCGGACGTGGAGGCGCAGATCGAGAAGGCCATCTACGCCTGCCGCTTCATGACCTTCCTCGCCATCGCCGGATCGCTCGCCGGATCCGTCCCCTGCTTCCTCAAGGTGCTTTCCTGCTTTGATTGCTTGAATTGGTTCACGAACCCCTCGCAATCTTTGATTTGTTCCTTCCGATTTGTCAATCTCTGCAGGGCTGCGTTTATGTGATGGACGCCTTCATGGAGTACTACCTGCACGGCGGTGGGAAGGTCATTTTGATGCTGGTTGAAGCCATTGGTAACCAGACTGACTCACCTCATGCTCTCTCTAGTTTACTCATGCACAATTAGCCACCTGTGTCTTCAAATCCATGTTACCAAAGTACAATTTTAACACAGCAGCATAACTATGGCACAAGATTTGCATCGTCACCACATGCATGCGAGGGGATCACATATGCCATCAGTTGAGATATGTGGTAATGGCTAACTGTTGCACATTACTTGTTTCGCCTCAGATATGTATCTCGTCGGAACGGTCATGTTTGTCTTCGGGACGGGCCTGTACGAGCTGTTCATCAGTAACATGGACATTGCAAAACAATCTTCCTATGGCTCTAACCTCTTTGGCTTGTTCAGACTTCCGGTTAGTTCGCACACACATCCCTCTCAATGATTATAGAGCAGTGTTACTCGGGCACATGTGTCCAAAAATTTTTGCCGAATACACCCCTAATCCGAGTCGGATTCTGACACTTATGTCCGATTCCGAGTAGCATTGCCCGTGTCCAAATTTTTTTGCCGAATCGTACACCCTAATCCGAGTCGGATTCCGACTCCTGTGTCGTGTCCAAGTAACACTGTCATAGAGGCAACGGGGTCAATTTCAGTGTCTTGATATCTCTGATTCTGTCTGTATAGGAACGGCCCAAGTGGCTGGAAATCCAGTCGGTGAATGACCTCAAGACGAAGCTGGGTCATGTCATCGTCATGGTTCTACTGGTTGGTATCTTTGAGAAGAGCAAGAGGGTGACCATCACATCGTGTGCTGACCTCTTCTGCTTCGCCGCATCGATTTTCCTCTCTTCGGTTTGCCTCTACCTGCTCTCCAGGCTCCGTAGCACCAAAAGAGGGAGCCATGCCTGAAACACAAGTCTTGTACATAGGAGATAGGTCTGTTCTGTGGCCTGTGCAGCACCTCAGGTTGGGGGTAAATACATGTCTCATGTATTCTGTGTATGGGTTGACAGTTACTTTTAGACACACTCTATAGCAGGACAATAAGACAATTTCATTATGTACATCACTTGATATTTCTAATAGTGGTATATCTAATCAATTGCCGGTATGGTGTGTTGTGAGCTGACTAGTAATGTAGTGATGATTTCTTTTAGAGTTTCTAGAGCATGAGTGCTTTTGAGGTTTGCTTCATTACTTCCCAAAAGGAAATTTTTTGTAGTTATTAGTATTAGATCAGAAGGAGGTGCACCTGTTGCTACTCGTTCTGATGTCTTTCATAAAAATATTTGAGTTAGATGACTGCTTCTTAAACCTTCTCATTCTTATTGCTTGGCTTTACAAATCAAGCGCCTGATAACACATATCTTTCCAACTTGTTCTTCCTAAAATTGGTGATATGGAAATGCTCCTACATCCTCCTTGTTTGGTAGTTGAAGCTTAACAAATGACCAAAATAATAATACGTGCTTGTATGGAGACTATATTTGATGAATGGAGGCTGCTTGTGTGGTGCTGGTGCATCTCGTTTCTTGTGCAGGAGCTGCCTTGTGAATAAACTGAACCTGCAGAATATAATTGCATATAACCAACATAATGGATTGTGATAAACTGATATCAGGTAACTATAATAGTTCTGACAAAAAGCTAGCCTAATATTGCAGTTTGAGTAAGAGTTTATGAGGTAAATATAATAGTTCTGACATTTTTTTCCCCACAATGATATTGCAGTTTGATGAAACTACTGTAGCTGACTATCACTTCTGAGACTTTTGTGTGATCAAGTGCCCACAAATCTATTAGATGCGGATGCCGGATTGCTTGCTTTCAGGTATGCCGGAATGCTGTTAGGTATTTACAATTCTTAGCACCATTCAATCATCTCCACCTGGATGAGCGCTTGACGACTGATGCCAACATGAGCTAGTATTTATCTTTTCCTAATGTGAGTTGGTATTTTCTTTTTCTTAACATGAGTTGGTATTTTTACCTTTTCCTAAAAAATTTCACTTGAGTAACAAAACTGTCGTGGCAAGAATGATGAAATTCCCATGCTTTATGCCCTTTGGTTAAGTTTATGACACTCTTTCTGGGGGCGATTGAATTAAAGGTGAGGAGTAACATGAGATTAGTTGTATGGTACCACGAAGGATGACATAACCTCAAATAAATTATTTGATGTGTTCCAAGCCAACCAGTGGGATGTAAGGTTCCAAATCAAAAAAGATTTCAAAGTGCCTTTTCCAAATTTAAATCAAAGTCCCAGGAATTTGAGAAAATGGGGATCCCACAGATAAGGAACAATTGCTGGTGGTGCAATGCCTTAAACATGTATATAATAACTTTGAACACTTGCTATTGTAGACTCCCTTTTCCATATGCAGCGATGAGAAACAAAATTAGAAGGCCCAACTTGCTGTTGTTCTCTCTACCTAATGGCCTGAAGAGCTCTGATAGGTCATGGCTTCTTGTACTTGATTGGAACATGCAAAGTGTTGCACTTAGATATTTCAAGTTTTCAAGTTGCATGCTTAATGAGGCTTCCGTGATATATTTAGCCCATGGTAACTTCGTGCTGCCAAAATGTGGACCGTGGAGAGTTATATGTTAGATTAAGTACAAATGGATCAACTTGTGCGTTAAACACGCGTTACTGAGCAGATGTTTCGCTAGAAAAAACTTATCATGATGGTGAGCAGATTGTAGTTTGTTTGTTGAGTAAATTTCACAAAACTACAAGTTTTTTGTACAAATTATCAGAAAGCTACAGGTTTTACTTTCTATTTCACAAAATTACAGATTTTAGGAGAATTTATGTCACAAAACCATAAGTTTTAGAATTGATCATTTCTTGCAATAGTTATGATAGTGTGGACTCACATGGCAGCTTCACGTACCGTCATTTCCTGTTTCACTCACATGTGAGGCTACCATATGGATCCACACTGTCATACTTGTTACAAGAAACAATCAATTCTAAAATCTTTAGCTTTGTTATGCAAGTTCTCCTAAAACATGTAATTTTATCAAGTAGAGGCTAAAACATGTATTTTTCTGATAGTTTGTGCAAGAAACCTGTAGTTTTGTGAAATTTACTCTTGTTCCCTTTGATTAATGCACTGCCAAAAAAAAGAGTACAAAATGATCATGGTGGTAAGAAGGATGAATTCACATGAAAGCATTGGCTTGATACCTGTCAAGCTGTCACAGAGTACACCCCAGACTCGTGGCATATTCCCATGCCATCAATTTTTAATTATTGACCTCACAGCATACAGTGTCTATTCAGGCAGGAGAAGCTTAAATGTTTCTTAGAATAAAACCGGATTGGGAAAAGGTGAACCCTTCGGTATAGGATTTGTAAAAAAAATTACGATATTGAGACATCCAAATCGTAAACAATTGGCTAGGGATTGCTGTTATCACCTCCCTGGTCCTCCCATCACTCAACTCCTCTAAAAGTACCTTTTCTTAACTAAAATAGTGATACAATCTGATATATAAAGAAGGGAGCTGGCTCAAGAGCCGAGCCATCTTAGCTTCGAGTAACTTGTGTACTGAGCTCTTAACTCTAATCTTCCTCTTCCAATCTCCAAACTAGCTACCACCATCTGTTTTCCTTGTCACCTTCATGGCCAATTCATCAAAAACTGTTGCCATTTTCGTGTTGCTTGTCAGTACTGTCTGCTTCGTGCAGTTCTCTATGCCAGTTCATGCAAGGAGGCTAGAAGTTCGGGCACCTATCATCAGCATGTATCGTCCATTCACTGAAAGGAGTACTCTGGAGGCGCCTGCTGAACAATTCGTTTCGACCAGTCCAGGTAATAGCCCTAGCATTGGCCATAACAGTCCTCCCAACTGAGATGATCTGATGCTGCTACGTACTGTCGTGATCCCTACATGAAATTTGTAACTCGGGTGTACGAAACTCTTATGGTGTTTTCTTGAGCTTCTGCGTGTTTGTTACGAAAGGCATAAGGCATGTGATCGAGGCTCGCGAAGATTATGTTTCCCTTAATTCTCTCGTAACCATTAGAACTTGTGCCTGCATGTCACTCGTGTGAATTTGCTTACCGTTGTCTCTGAGGAGGGTGGATCTGTAGCAGTGTGCCTGTCGAAAATTTGAACTCATTATATGTTGTATACTTGAGGAGGTATATTGTAAGGTCAGCTTGTCCAAAGTTTTCCTTCTATGATGATGTAAACTTGAAAGAGGTTCATTGTGATTGGCTCTTTAGTTTTCCATGTAGATGAAACAGCTCTGCATGTACATTTGTATTGGATACATATCTCTGTAACCTCTGTACAATACCTTCCATATATGCATCAAGTTTGTGTAAACTGATCAGGACTAATCTTTTTCTTTAAGAAACGTTGGTAGACCGCAGCATCACGGTATACCGTTCCAACGGTATAGCCGTGAAACTTATGAAACTTATTAGGTTCAGTGTTGGTTTCATGAGTTTCAGTGTTTAGTTTCATCAGTTTCATGTTTCATATCAGTTTTTAGTGCTAAGTTTCATGAGTTTCAATGTAAAAATTCATAAGTTCCTACGGTATACTGTTTATTAGTTTTTCTGTAAAAATTTTTGTGGAAGATAATCAAACGCTTATAATAGTATGCAGCTGTACATTGGCTTCCCTTGGAGCTCTGAATAATGAGGCATTTATTTTCTAACCTGTGTCATATTGTCATGTCCTCGTTCTTGTGTAAAACAACCAGCTAGTATGTTCATTTTGAAGTGAGCTGATCTCTGCACAATAATTTTGTTGCACTGAGTCGCTCTTTTGTTCAGAAAGTTTCTTTTCGTTGTACCGAGTCTGAGAGAAAGGGAGGGATTGTCTAATAATTTGGCTATACTCACTACACACTTGTTTGGCTCAGTGGTACTATGATCTTAAAATCTGAGGCAACTAAATGTACACAGATCACTTGCTGTTGCTGGTCCCAGTTTGTAAATAAATCACCGTGTACTAGGTAGTAGTGCTCCATGTGTAATGCATATGCTTTTGAAAAAGGGAAACCTTATTGTTATCAAAAATTGGCCAGCAATAGGTGGTGACCGAGAGATATTTTCGAGTTAAAGGCATGTGCGTGCATTATACTGATAGTATATAATATGTAGTAGAAATTAAATTTAACCACTGATTTGTTAAAGGTATTCTATCGAAGAAAGTATAAATAAGTATTAGCTCGAAAAAATAAACGGTCCATATTAAATTTACTTTTAACACGTACCTCTTATTTGTTTTTCATTTCTTAGTTTGATAGGAATCTCCACCAACTGTCTTCAGCAATACAATGCAGCTTTTCTATGGGAAAGTAGCGAGTGTGAGATGTCCTAAGACTGACGATAAAAAATGGCGATGGCTATCCTAGAATTAATATCCTCTCTTTGTGCGGGAAAAACAATTCCCTCGAGGACAATACGGTGCTATTGTTGTGATGGCTAGTGCTATTTTAGGAGACACTAGTTACATGCCCGTACGTTGCTACGAAAAACAAAATTAATAACGAAAAATAAAGATTAAAAAATAAAAATAATTATTTCACAAGATCAAACATCTATCTTTAACGCTTCGTTTCTTGCGAAAGCTGGTTAATTAAAGCAACGCTTCGTTTCTTGTGTAGGGCAATTAAACAGGGCAATCAAATAGGGCAATTAAGCAGGGCAATTAAACGGTAATTAATGACGTGGAAAGAACGGACCGCTGCCACCAAGTGCTGCTTTAGAATAGTAGAGATGTTACTCGATCCAAAGTTCATGGAACTACGTGAAAAGTCGATAAGTTTAGTGACTTGTGATGCAACTCGCCTTGTTTATAACTCCTGTGAGGCTGTGATGTCAAACTAAAGTCCAACGATTACAACAATTAATTTGTTCCTTGTTTTGCTAAACACTGTCAGCGTAATGATTCTTAAAAAGAACATTAATTGTATACAGGCGCTGATTTCCCACTATTAGGGTTAGCAAAACTCCCATAGTATCGGCCGGGACATGAGAAATGTCGAAAAGCTATAAATAAATTCTCACATGCAGGACACATTATGTATGGTTTACCTTCGGAAATTCATGATCACATGAGAGATGTTTGAGAGAGAGAGAGAGAGAGCGTGCATGATACATTTTTCCCCAATTTTACTTTTTTTGTGTATATCCCACCCATTCGTGTTGGAACAGAACATTAAAACAAATTAGGATAATTTTCTCCTGTAATATTTTTTACTTATAAAACTCATGACTACCACTGAATATATATCCAAACTACAACCCTAAAAAATGAATAGAATTCAACCATCCAAATAGGAAAATAGCACTGTTCTTGTTTAATTTGGATTGGACTCCTTCCAAAATTAAATCTAACATTTACCTCATTAATTTTGTAATAATATTAATTAGTTCTAACTCTAACTTGTTGAGGCAGTCAATCTCAACTATGACTTACCTAACTTTTACTCGACATAGGACGGTGAACGCATTTTCAAAGAGTTCCGCCTTCTTCTTGCTAGCCATACCACCGGTGATGCACCTTGCCGACGATTACAACCTTTTGCCTCTGCTCCAATTGTTCACTGGTAACGCAACTGGATAACGACACAGACTCGTAATAGAGCATATCTACGACAGAACTTGGACGCACTACAAGAACTCTTGTGCACAGATACATCAAAAACATCAAAAATGATGATGATAACTTCTGAAACATCCTTCGATGAGATACGCAGATAGTCATCAATACCATCTTATCACGCCGACTATCGGGAAAACTCGTGTAGCCTTTTTTTTTTCTCACGGTTCCCTCTCTTCTCTATCTTACGTGCAGTCGTGCAGATGAAGTGCACCCGTATGTGCATGCCATTGCTGCTGCACACGCGTCTATTGCACGCTCGCTGCGGGCCTGCGGTCGTGTCCACCACCAAGTACTGATGCATCGGCGCTGATCCGCTGGTCTGCTGCCATTGCCATATATGCTCGGTTGCTGACGTTGAACTCGGCCGCACGTGAGAGTGCCGTGCTCAACGTCAAGTCACCGGAACGACGTTTCTTTTTCGAATTAGACTCCTTTCAAAATTAAATCTATCAACTCCTACGTATGATCATATTTGTAATGAGCAGGACTAGCCAACGGTATACCGTTGGAACGGTATACTTGAGTTTCATCAGTTTCAGTGATTGGTTTCATGAGTTCCAGTGTTTAGTTTCATGAGTTTCAGATTTCATCAGTTTTTAGTGCTAAGTTTCATGAGTTTCAGTGCAAAACCTTACGAGTTTCATGAGTTTCAGGAGTATACCGTTGGAACGTTATACCGTAGAATAGTATATCTGATTTATAATTTGTCCCCGCAACTTTGCATGCACACTTTTTAGACATACTCATTTTTATGTGCGTATATGAAGGTATTTGCAAAATAGGCTAAAAACTATGTACCCCCTTGCAATTTTTTCATGCGGATCTCATTGGAATATCTTATAATTAGTATATGAGTGCATCCAAAGTGATAAAAGAGTATTTCAAGTTCGTTTGGGTGGTATTTCATAGATGGGAGTAATTACTCCTGGGAGTAAAAAGTATTTGGAACCTCCCTGATGTCGCAACCGAACTTGGAGTGGCCGCGCATCAGTTGAATTGCTTTTTTCTTCGTTGTATGCCAATGCAAATGAATGATAACTATGTCGAAACGTGCGCGATGTTGCGCCGTGTAAAATTTAATCCGAAGTATTTATTTATTATAAAAAAGTAATTCTGATTTTTTTTTTGTGGTGATTTTTTTAAAAATTGCCTGGCTAGGAGCCATCGATGAACTTGCATAACCACGGAGTCATTTGTACAAAACAAAAAATGTAATTTCGGTTTTCTTGATGGTGTTTTTTTAATTGGCTAGCTATGAGCTATCGGCGAATTTGCAAAACCACGGGGAAAGGTCTATCTGCGATTGCAAAAAACCGATGGAAGACCTGTTCGCGAATATATGAAAACTACGTGGTCCTTTTTGCAAAATAATTGGGGGAAGGACCTAAATGTAATTTAAGAATTTGTTTTTTTTTAAAAAAAAATGGCTAGCTATGAGCCATCGGCGAATTTGTGAAACCACGGGAAAAGGCCTATCCATGATTGCAAAAAGCCGGTGGAGGACCTGTTCACGAATATACGAAACTATGTGGGTTTTTTTTTGCAAAATAACCGAGGAAAAACCTAAATGTAATTTAAGAATTTGCGAAGAGTCTTTTAGCAAAAAAGGTGTCTCGTTTGCAGCATGATTGCTCTCCAATTCTATGCGCTTTAAGATATATATAAGTGTGTGGTGTCTGTAAATGTGTGTGTATATATGACGTCGTAATGGGTCACTATGGTGACCAAGCACTATAATTTTAAATGCACAAATTTAAGTTAAATTCGGGTATATTTTTTGAAACTTCCAATTTTAGAGTATATACATATCTATAACAATTCAAATGAAACACATACCTTTGAAAAAATATATTAGAATTCAAAGATTTGAATGAATTTAGATTACATGCTTTGCTAATTTATATATATACTCAGCACATACCTACAATCAAACTATCATCAAAAGAAGAAACTCTAGTTTGAATTTCAGTTCAAACTTGTTTGAGCTAGTTAGTAAACTGGTTAAACTCAACCTCTCAAAAGTTTCAAAAAAAATTTTGAATGAAAATAACTAGAAAAAAATACCCATTTATCATGATGTTCAGACACCATAGTGTCATAAGTAATTGTACTATATATATATATGAGAGGTGCTATATGAATAATGCATGCCAGTTCCAACCTCCAAGTGTCCTAATTTCAGTACATGACTGCTGTGATAACTAGCATGCTTGCCGTATATGCGGCCGATCGGCAAGTTCAGTTTGTTCCTACGAAAGTAGACATTGCTTTCTTTTTAAAATTGACTAGGAACTTCAGCATTCACTGAAAAAAAATAGATAATACATATCTTTACATACGTATGTATTCATCCACACGCTTGCACTCTAATCCGTGAGTGCACACATCAAGCAAGACTCGAACGCGGACAGACAGGGCGCGCAGCCGATGCCCTCACCAACCGAGCTGAGCTCGGTCCTCAGACATTGCTTTCTCAGGACGCTTCTAAGCTTTTCTTTATAAATAAGTATTAAAGTATAGATGAAAGATAGATGATAATTACTTATTTATTTGTTTATTTTAAAATTGATGTAATTTGCATTAAGTGGGAAATTATATAAACACTACGTCTTTTCATCCGGTGTCCTCTAGCTAGCTGTTGGTGAATGGTGACTTCAGCTTGAACCGTCAAGAACACTAGAGCATGTGCACGTACGCAGATGGATCACTCAGTCCTGAGGCCATAATGCATCTCCTTTTGAACAAAGGAAACCTCGTTGTTTCCAAAACTCGACCAGCAGCAGCTAGTGCCTGACAAAGCTTTTCCTCATTCAGCCATGTGACTAAGCAGTGATAATGTGATGTACGTTTGTTTTATATCTTCTGGTGGTCAGGTCACTGCAAGTATATGAAATAAAGAATCAATCACCAACCTGCGTTCAGCAATAATACTAATATAATACAGCTTCAATATACTAATTCAAAGCTGCTTTTTTGCTTATCTCAGTGTGCGATGCTGAACTAGCATAAGATAGAGAGTAGCACATCAAATATACTAATTCTTCTCTCTCTCCGGGTATCGGGCTATGTGGCTCAACTCTTCTCGTCAGGCATTGAACTAGGATAGCGATGCACAGAGCTTATGCTTATCTCCTGTGCATACATGCATAGGCCAACTGAACCTGATAACTAAGCCATTTTAACTTTGGGAATTCAGATATTTGCCTTGATCGATCTCTACTGATACGGTCGATCGATGTGATGCACTTGCCTCACCAGCAGTGGTCTTCCACTTCGTATATATATCTCGCAAAGCGGCGATATCTTATCCATCAGTTATATATACTTGGTTAGTGCTATGCTTTTGTGACACCATCGATCGTGGATGGCATGTTCTCCTCTGGAATTTTTTTTTAAAATAATATTATTTTAATCAAAATTTACAGAAATAATACACCGAAAAAGAAAATAGCAAAACTACCATCCTATGTCCATTTGAATTGGCGACAGGGTCCTGTCGCCATTTGAAATGGACATAGGAGTCCTGTCGCCATTTAAAATGGACATAGGAGCTCCTATGTCCATTTCAAATGGCGACATGGGGTAAAATCGGAATTTTCCCCGTCCTAGGACATTCAAGCACGACCCGTTTCAAATGTCGCCAATTCAAATGGCGACAGGACCCTGTCGCCAATTCAAATGGACATAGGATGGTAGTTTTGCTATTTTTATTTTCGGCATATTATTTCTGTAAATATTGATTAAAATATTATTATTTTAAAAAAAATTCTTCTCCTCTGTGTATACCATCTACCAGAGTTCGGTATTGCTGAGACAAAAGGAAAAGCTTCAGGTCAGGCACCACAGAAATGCCATATGCTAATTACGGTGATTCGTATATAATCTTTTTATAGCATTTGGATATATAGTCTTTTATGATTTAGAAAGGTGTGCTGGATTGAAGGACCATATGGAGGTTTATTCATGTTTGGGATAAGTATTTGATTATATTTGAGCAAGGTGTGCTTAGGTTTAAGTTTTATTTGAATTTGGTTTTCAAAATGAAGCAATTTGAGTGATACCAGTTCCAGGTGGTGCTACCGGCCCCAGGTAACGATAGTACCGGCTAGCGGTGCTACCAGCCTTGTGGTGGCGGTAGCAACGGCCTCTGGAGGGTGTATTAGAGGTAATACCGAGGTGCGGTACTACCAGCCCTTGTTGGTAGTAGTACCGCCCGAGCGGTACTACCGGTCCCAACGGGCAGTAGTTTTATTCTAGAAGGGTCTTCACATGGGTTTCCAGGGCGAGCGGTGCTACCGGCGTCTCAAGAGCGGTAGTACCGACTTTGACTGCGAAGTTTGGATTTGAGTTTTGAATTAGTATGAGGTTTATTGCATATCATTTTTGATAATGTTATGTGATGTGTTTTTCTTGTCTTTGATGATTGCAGGACGATAATGCAAGGTCATAGTGAGACGAAGGATGACCGGGGCTGCGAGGTGCGCCAAAGATCCAAACGGTCGGGAATCGCCGAAGGATGATCGGAGACGGAGTCGCTACGGGTCTAGGAGATGAGGGAACTTTTTGGATGCTAACTTGGAGCTACTTGGATCAAGGAGAGCCGTTGGATTGCTGTTTATAGGATAGATTAATGGTCAAATTAGCTCGCTTTGAGAAGTATGCAAAATTCGTATGTTAGTGGGTTTCGGGTTAGCACATATATGAATGAGTGGACACATCCTAGCTCTTGTAAAGGTTTCTTAGGATTGAAGCAACTCATCCAAAAGTGTAGGATGATTCATGAATGCTATAAATAGAGTGGGAGAGGGTTCTGATAGAGCGATAATCCCATGTACTCTTTTGAGGTTGTGCTTAAAGAATTTGCGATCGGCTTCGCAGAAACTTTATCTCTCGTTGTGGTTGTTTCAATATCATTATTTTGGTTATCTCTATGAGATCCATCTTCTCCATTCTTAAGACCATACATGCTCGTGCCATACCTCATAAAATTTTGATCCGATCGTGGGGCTGTTGCACATAAGAAGGGTATAAGAGTGTAACAAGTGGTATCAGAGTCAAAGCCGGATTAATCAGATTTGTGAGAAGGTTGATAAAAGTGTTGAGTGGCACAAGATCAAGATTGATGTCAACAATGTGGAATTAAGTCGAGAAATTTGATAACAGAGAAAATTTTAGCGTGTGACAATGCATGGTGAAGGATGTCATTGACTAGCAAGAGTTAATATTGCTTTTGAAGGGAACAAACCAAAAAAATGTCTATTGAAGATTGGAAGGTGATAGAGCGGAAGGCTGTCAGTAAAATCCGTCTATGTCTCTATAATAATGTAAAATACTCAATGATCAAGGAGAATTCACTGAAGAAATTATGGAAGAACTTAGAAGAATTCTATATGGCAAAGTCGCTGACAAACCGGTGGGTGCTAAGCAACAATTATACAAGTTGAGCATAGAGAAAGGTACACGGTTCGTGGACCATATCAATATCCTCAACAAGTTTATCACACAGCTAACTAGTGTAGATGAGAAAATTGAGGAGCATGATAAAATTATTATACTGGCATAATCTCTACCACCATCATGGGAGTAATTGGTGGTGAATATTCTCATTACGAAAAGTGCTCTCAACTTCAACGAGGCAGTTGTATATCTATTGAAGGCAGAGTCCTTGAAAAAACTAGCGGAATCTTCATCCTTGGGTGATCAAGCATTAGCTGCAGTACGTATTGTAGGCAGAAGCAAAAATAATGGGAAGAAGAAGGACAAGAGCAAGGGCATATATGTGTGCTATCAATGTGACGAGGAACGTCATATAATAAAGGATTGTCCGAATTTGAATCAAATGAAGGGTACATGCTCAATGGTGATAGCAAAAGATGATTCAAGCGTACTTGTCATCAGTGAATCAGGCACTTCTCATGTATGGATATTAGATTCAGGTTGTTACTTATATATATGTTCAGCGAGGGAGATATTTGACGTAGAATCTCTACGCCCAACGTATGGAACTGTTCACTTGATTGATTGCACTGAGTATGCAATTACTGATGTGTGAATAATTACATTGGAGATGTATGATGGAGCACATCGCACATTGACGGGAGTTCAGTATGTTTGCAGTTTAAAGAAGAATCTTATATATGTGAAGTTATTTGAACTTGAAGGTTATAATGTATCACTTTGAGATGGAGTCATGTGAGTTACTTGCAAAGGGTGGGTAATCATGAAAAACATATAGAGCAATGAATGATATTGATTGATGGGTAAAACTAAAGGAAGGGCAACCAATGGGAGGTCTGAAAAATCCTGATCAGGAGAAGGAAACCGTTTCGTCAACGGTAGGTACTCAGATCTCAAATGTAGTTATGTACAAATCTATGGCATGAAGGGCTATATAGGAACATGAGGTGTGGTTAACCAAACTACATAAAGAAAGGTCTTTCAGGTGGAGAATTCGGACGGTCAAGCCCAAACACTAACACATGCATTGTGACGATATGCATTAGCCCCTGTGGTGGAGGCACTTCCAAAGGTGGGAGGAAAAACAAAAAATATAGAATCGACTTGGAGCGAGTTTTTGGAGTAGTACGGTGACTTTAATAGATAACATATGGAGATTGTTAATTATGGTGACACATGTCTATTTTTTTAGAATTTGAAAAGGTGCGCTAGATGAATCCTAATAGAAATATGATTCCTAATTACTTTGGATGAGAACTAGGGAGGTGGTTATATAAACCTAGGGGGTGGTCATGGAGAACCAAACAACCAAGAAGCCAGAAATCAACTCATCCAAAGCAAGAGGGGCATGGGAGGATTAGAGGTTATGTCATTTTTTAGCACTAGCTTCTTATATAGGATAAGGATCCAAAAATTCTAAAAGGTTCGAGAGGATTGTGAGATAGCGACAATCCATTATATTTTTTTTGAGGTTATACTTAAGTAGTTTACGATCAGCTTCGCGAAATCTTTCTTTCTTATAGTGGTTGCTTCAACGTTGTTGTTTTTGTTCTCTCTACAAGATTTATCTTTCGAAGGCTGCTGCGCATAAGAAGGGGCATCGGAGTGTATATTAACACCATATGTAGCCTGCATTTCTTGTGCTGTTTTACAGTGAACACTGCGGCTAATCAAGCAAATCCTGTCTTTGATTCACCTTCTATCCTGTTAGGAATTCAGAATTATTCGATCCAGATACCGCTGGGACATTGCAAGACTTCCGGTCCAGTTTCTGCACGTACAAATCATGCAATGCCTCCTTCATACAAGTCTTTGAACGCTTGTAACTTGTAACTGCCAAGATCATCACACCAAATGAGTTACATCAATTGGATCTGAATGTCAACGCTACGAGGCACGAGCCGCTGCAGTGGTTAGCATGAACGCACGATCTCCATGCAATGCCTCCTCTCACTGAGTCTCAGTCACATCTTGAACCTTGACGTGTAGATCTTACCAAGCTGCAGCTCCATTAATTTCTTAACCCCCATTGATTTCTCCTGGAGATCGATCGAGTGATTAATTGCTTTGCATCATCGCCTGACATCAATCAATGCCACCGAGAGCCGTTTCGCCTTGCCTGGCTGTCCATCTCTCTGAGCCGGCCGGAGCCGCTGCCGTCTGTACGTACGTCGTATCATCGTATGCTCGCGACAAGCTGCTGCCTTTTTGACCATGGAGCTAGCGATTCATTGAATGGAACGGGTGGTGGTGGTGGCGAGTTTCTAACTTTCTATCTGGGATCGAATTATCAAGTGCAAGAATCCAAGAGCGTAGTAATTGCAACAACTACCTCTTAAGGATTTATATATATCATCAGTCATCAGTTCATCACTGCCTCCTGCCATTGCAGTCACCTTTGCTTTGCTCCCGTGGCCATGGCTTCCTTTGGCCACCTTGTCCTCGTCGCCAACCTTGCCTTCTTTCTGCTGAGCGCGCAGGCCCCCGCGAGCCATGGCGTGGCGGAAGCAGCAGGCCGTGAGGGGTGCTCACCTTCTGTGGCCACTGGAGCAGCCGTTCAGGCACCGGTGGTCCCGCCGCCGCTGCCGCCCTCCTGGCCGACCGTCCCTCCGTCCGCCCCGTCCGACAGGTACAACTCGGTCGTCACTCACGAGAAGATGTCGGTTTGCCGCCGCCTCAGGTCGCCGTGACGCGGCCGCCGTCGGCCGGCTGCCTGAGCACGCGATAAAACACTGTTGCATGTGTGAGGACTGAGGAGTGCTTCTAAGCTCCACTAGAGATATTCAATTCTGAATTCGCTGTAAAATCTGTACGATTTTCTTTTTAGTGGATAAAAGAAGCATTTCTTACCAGTGGAGCTAGTTCTTGTTTCTTTCTTCTTCTTGTTTCTTTTTGGTAGTTTCTACCAGTTTGATGCATCCGTGGCGTTGAGTACTTACTTTGTGCTGTTTCACCTTGATGCTAGTTCTAGTAGCGTTGCTTGCATATATATATATATATATATATATATATATATATATATATATATATATATATATATATATATATATATATATATATATATATATATATATATACAGTGCTCTCTACCTGAACCTGATGGGATCAACGATCGAGCAGTAGTGCTAATGCCTTGAATATTTAAGAGACGAACGAACCACTAGATCTTCTCAGATGAGTGCTAATTTTCATGGGGCTTGTATGTCGTATGTGTTTCCTGGCGAAGGTATGCGTACACAGGGAGTGCTCAGGGAACAACTTGTGATCTGTTTGAGATAATTGTTTGGTCAGAAGTCAGAACTCAGTGCAAAGTTCAGAGCTTGCAGACGCATCACACATAACCAAAAGAAATAAGAACAACAATCTATCGATCACCAAAAACGTAGATGGCAAGATTACAGCTTTCAGAAACGCCATCAAGTATCCATTTTCCCCTTAGATCAGATACAGTACAAAGTTGTTGTACTTGAACAAAGCACACGAGAGCTATCCTCGTCATTTCCTTGTAACCTACTTTTGCCAAACATGCAGGTGTTTCAAGACGGGAACAATTGATAATTTACCCTCATTTACATGTGTCATTGATCATTTGCCCTATGGTATCTCATTGATATGCGCATCCTGAGGCCGCATGTCAGTGAGATACATGAGGCAAATGATTAATTGCACCATAAAAAAGAGAGCAAATGATCAAATCTCCCTTTCAAGACATGATAAAATTAGTTACACATGAACAAAATAGATAAACTTTTTAAAAGATTCTGTTTTCTATTCCCTCTCATTCTTCCTTCTCGGTTTTGTCCCCCTTTGAATCCTTTTGCTCCACCTTGCAGGGGTGGACCTACAGTTAGGTGACCTCTATGGCCATTGCGGCGGTTAGTTTCGTTGGATTCACCCTGCCACCATGTAGGAATGTCAATTTTCTTCGTATGAGACAGCCCGAGGTATAATACTCTATGTTTAAATTTATAAGACATAGTTTTTTAAATAATCTTATTCACAAATATAATACGTATTTTATATTCTAACGCAAAATTAATATGTTGTTTCCTCTATACCCTAATAAATATCCACATTTACTTTATTTTCTCTATATGTATATATTAACTATAGTACTTAGTAATAATAATTAAGAATAATTTAATTATTTTCAATATCTTTTTTTTTTTTTTTTTTTTGTCGTGCGATAAGAAGTAATAAAGCGAACTCGCGCTGCACTTAAGGGAAGACGAAGATGGACGGGCATTGAACTCGATTAGTTATGACGCGGGCGGCCCTCAAGGCCCGCCCCGTTGCCCTCCCTACGCGTGTAGTTGTGGGCCGTGATGGATACCAAAAGAACTGGGCCTGGGCCAGGTATATTGCTCCAAGCTGACCTCGAGACCAATGGGGTATGGGCCACAAGCCACTACCCACTTGGAAATTTGGGATTGCTGGCTCCACTCGAATCAACCCCCCATTTTTTTAATCGATTTTTATTCCACTCAATCGAAGCCCCTCTCGAGCTCTTCCTCGTTCTTCCCCATTTGGGGACGAATCGTTTGCTTCATTGCTCCGCGATCTCCTTTCCCCATTCAACATTCGTCGAGGCACTGATGGACGGAGCGCTGGAGCAGAGCCATGGAGAAGCGGACGAGGAGGAGAATCTCACCGGAGGGGAGGACGAAGAAGGCGACGGGGAGCTGGGGTTGCATCTCGGCTTCCCCAGCACCGGCGGCGCGGGGGTGGCCGGGGAGCCGTCGGTGGGGATGCTGTTCCCGACGGCCGAGGCCGCCAGGGCGTTCTACTGCGCCTACGCCGCCCGCGCCGGCTTCGCGGTGCGCACCGACAAGTCACGCCGCTCCCGCCGGGACGACTCCTTCATCATGCGCCGCTTCGTCTGCACCCGCGAGGGCTTCCACCCCAAGAAGCCCTACCTCCCCGAAGGTACTGGCGGTGGCGGTGGCGGCAGCGACAGGAGGAAGCGGAAGCGCGTCACCGTCCGCGAGGGCTGCATGGCCATGATCGAGGTCACCAAGAAGGACTCCCCCGCGCTCTGGGTTGTCACCAAGTTCGTCGCCCACCACATCCACACTATCGTGCTCCCGGGACAGACCCGGCCGGCGTCCACCGGAGCAGCGCCCACGGGAGCGTTCGACGGAGCACCCACGGAAGCGTTCGACGGAGTGCCGGCTGCAGCGATCGACGAAGAGCCCGCCGAAGCGCCCACCGGAGAGTTCGAAGGACCCACAGGAGAGCTCACTGCAGTTTTCAACGGAGCAACGACTGCAGCGTTCCACGAACCCACCGGAGCGCCCGCTGCAGTGTTTGACGCGGTGTCCAATGGAGGGGCATTGTTCTGCAATAGGGCCGTCAGAGCGAACCCGTCCAGGGAACACCGTGAGGTGCAGGGCTTGCTGGAGTACCTCTGCAAGATGCAGGCTGAGAGCCCAGGGTTCTTCTACTCAATGCAGGTTGATAGCAGCAACCGTGTGACCGGTGTGTTCTGGGCAGACGCAAAGGTGAGGATGGCGTACAAGAGCTTTGGGGATGCAGTGACATTTGATACCACCTACAAGAAGACCAAGTACATGATGCCATTCGCGGTGTTCCGGGGCATTAACCACCATTTGCAAGGGGTCACATTTGGGTGCTGCCTGCTTATGGATGAGACAAAGGGTTCATACACCTGGTTGTTTGATACATGGCTTGCGGCGATGGGTGGACGCCATCCTGATCTGCTGGTGACCGACCAGGGCAAGGCGATGGAAGCGGCTATTGCAAGGGTGTTGCCCAATACTCGCCATCGTTTCTGCCAGCGGCACATTTTGAGCCGGTGTAAGCAGAAGCTGTATGATGTGTATATGAAGCACATCAGTCTGAAAGCAGATCTCAAGGAGTGTGTCGGTGGTGCTGAGACAATTGAGGATTTTCAGGCTCGGTGGGAGTATGTACTTGACAAGTACAATCTCCGGGAGAATTCTTGGCTTCAGTCATTGTATGATTCTCGGCAGCAATGGGCTTGGGTGTATCAGAAGGGGTTCTTCTTTCCTGAGTTACTCAAGTCGCAAAGATCAGAGAGCTTGAACAAGTTTTTTAAGGCGCATTTCAACATGAAGACCCCATTGCTCGTCTTTATTTCGAGGTTCGATCAAGTGATGGCTTCGCGGTTTGAGAAGGAAGCTCAAGCAGACTTTGTGACAGTGTACTCGAAGCCTGTTCTGAAAACCCCATCTGTAATTGAAAGGCAGGCCGCAAGCATCTATACACAAGCAGTTTTTGACCTATTCCAGGAGGAATTTATCGAATCACTGGGCTATCATGCTGATAAGATTGAGGATGGAATCGTCCTCAAGTACAATGTGGCCAGAGAGGAAGATAATGGGCGGGGCTATATAGTCACTTTCAACCAATTGGACAAGAAAGCAGAATGTACATGTTGCAAATTTGAGTACGCTGGTATATTGTGCAGGCATGTACTAAGAATCTTCTTCATGGTTGGGGTTCGGAGTCTACCAGAGGAATACATAGTGAAGCGGTGGACCATGGATGCTATGAGTAGTGTTGTACAAGACGAGCGATCATTGGAGCCAGGAGTTAGCTTTCCAGAGTGCCTAGTTGCTTGGTACAATGATCTTTGTCTTGACGGTTTAACATACAGTATGAGGGGGGCCATGTCGCCAGACGTTTACAAGGTTGCAAAGGCTGCACTTCAAAAGGCATTTGCTGATGTTGTGGCTGCAAAAACTCAGCAAATGGGCCAACAACATACTTGTTCAAGGCAGCAGGACATGCTTCATCATAAAATACCTGCGCCAAAGCTCCAAGCAAAAAAGACACCTACAAACAAGTAGCTGAGCATTGTCGTATGTTTGGAAACGAAACACGGGAGTGAGAATGGGCGTTGGCCGTTTCATAGGCTGTCATCCACGAGAGAATAAGTGTGACATGAGGGTTTATACAGGTTTGGACGCTAAGCAAACGTTATACTCCTGTTGGTGTGTTCCTAGGGTAGTAGGGGGGTAGAGGGGTCTCTCCTTGTTCCGGCTCTCCGAGGGACATACCAGATATAAGTCTTGTATTTAATGAGAGTTCAAGTTACAAGCATGTGTTATAGTGAGTTTTTATAGGCGCCCAATCTGTTACACAAAATACCATCCTGCTTCTACTGGAGCGGCTTAAGTGGGGGTATCGTGGTCATTCCAGTGAGAAGATAGTGGATCCCACATCATCGTCTTGTAGGGGTAGGCCTCTGACTCCAGAGTCCCACAGGAGACTTAGTGACCCCACTCGACAGTTGGTCCCAAGTGGCACAAGAGTGTCCACCCATCTCTACGAGCGTCTGGGGTTGCGCCCTCTTGGACCGGGTGTCTTGCCATGTGCCTATGGATAGGTGGCAGGGCAAGGCCCCTTGTGGACTGGAGACCACCCTAAGTACTTCCTCTGGAGAGCTCGCGGGGTATGAGGGGATCTCTCGTGACACTCCCGCAGGGTACAAGTGGACCTCCTGTTGGGTATGAGACCTGCATGGTATACCCACGGGATATGTTTGCGGTGTACGAGTAGAGTCCACGGGCATGAGGAGACCTCCCCTCAACACCCTCTGGAGAGACCGCGGGGTATGAGGAGACCTCCTGCGACACCCACACAGCGTATCCCCATGGGGAGTCCGTAGGGTATGCGGGGATCTCCCCTCAACACTTCTCTTGGAGGGCTCGCGAGGTGTGAGGGGATCTATCGTGACACCCGCGCAACGTACCCCCTTGGAGAATCTTGGGGGTATGAGGAGATCTCTCCGCAACCCTCCTCTTGGAGGGCTCGCAGAGTATATCCGCGGGGTGTAAGAGGATCTCTTTCAACACGTGACCACCCTCCCGCGAGGGATGAGGGCCGACCTCCCTTGGCTCGGAGGTAACGGAGGATCCGACAACCATGATACTCCTGGTACAAGAAAGAAAAACTTGATGATTGAACCTTGTAGCATACTTGGCTTAATCCCTGTTAGGAAACCGATTGACGTATCCTATATGGACTCTTCCTTATCTCTAAGCAGAACCGCTATATATAGGAGGCAAGGGGTCACCCCATTGTACACAAGCATACAGAATAATAAAGCAGACCCGTTCCTCCTCATATTGTGTCTCTCGCCCTCTCTCTCTGTTCTCCAGTTTAGATCTATTAGGCAACCCCGGACTATTCGATAGCGAGGTTGTCTAACACGTTATCAGCACGAAGCTCTACCGGAGAAAAGGTGAGAAAAGGTGAGGTTCGCGGGATTAATCTAATCTCGTACGTTTTGATACATGCTTCTGTCATACAAGAAGATATAGCACATGAAGCTACAGAACTCAACAAGCAACAAGCAATAATATATGGCACGAAGCCATCTACCGACGGCCACGGCGCAGAACTGAAGTCACCGTCGCTGGCCGCTGAACCCAAATAAGACGCATCACTGGTCCAACCGCGGACGCTCCTCGGCCAAGACGCTATCGCCTGTGGCCCCTCGCGCACGGTCGCTGCAGAACCCTGGCCAAGAAGAGCCAAAACGCCGAGCGCCCGAGCTAGCGTTGCCGCGCTACTGCCGGGTTGACGTGCCTGCAGCCTTGGCCCGGCCTGCACCTGCTCCCGATCTGCCGTCGCACCCCACTAGAAGTGGCGCAGCACCACCCGTCCAAGTGCGCCCGAAGACGCCACGGGCTCTTCGGCCCCACCGCCAGCTTCCGCCGCCACACAAGACGGATCGACGGCAAATGAGCGTGGCCGCCATCAAGCGCAAATCCCTCCTCTTCTTGCGTTTTTATGAAGGAATCAGTGTGTATTGCAAATCGGAAAAGGGCATGCATAAGAAGGACATGCATGCATGCAATTGCAAGCTTTACGTGACTTGGTAAAGCTTTATGCAGCTCGAAGGAAGGACTTGCATGCATGGATGCTTGTGGAGTCTTAAGTACTATGCCTCCATGCAATGCATCTATTCGTTGAAGCCAACGAAGCCGTGCCACTGCTACCGGCTTGGAGCATGCACGCATGGACATGAAGTCCAGATTGAAGACCTCGTTGCCGTCGCACTGACCGGCTGAACTCGTCGCTCAGTCGCTTGATCCAACCGACTTGGACAGGAAGTCCAAAACGAGATGGACATGAAGTCCAACCTTGGATGGATTTGAAGTCCGATCAGGACATGAAGAACTGGAGCCGGCTGCCGCACGCATGAGGTTGCCACCCCACCGGTCTCGACCGCCAGACGGCCGGCCTCGGCCACCGCCGCTTAAAGTCGGCTCAATAGCGCGCACGAAGGAAGCTCGGTAATTTCTTTTTGGACGATGACTCCAATTGGACATGAAGTCCAAATGCCGCCTTGATGCATTCGGCAGGACATGAAGTCCTTGCTGCATTCGACAAGACACGAAGTCTACTAGGACATGAAGTCCTTGCTGCATTCGACAAGACACGAAGTCTACTGGGACATGAAGTCCAAACTTTCAAAGTTCACTAGACATGAACTCACGTGTACTAGTTGAACACGCCTGTACTAGTTGGACATGAAGTCCTTTTTGGGACTTTGAAATCCTGGATTCAGAGCCGGAGTTAAATCCGGTTAAAACCGGTGTCGGGCACGGGGCAAAGGAGGAAATTACCTTTTGCCCCCCAGAATATTAATTCATTTCTTTTAGTTTTTCCGAAAATCAATTACAGAATTCAGAAAATTGATTAAGAATTCGGAAAAATAATTAGAAAATCATGAAAAATCCTACAAAATTCCAGGAAATTTTATGGCTTTGTTTTAATTTGCACTTAGCCTTATTTTCTGCATTTGTGAATATTTGCATGTATTTTTGCAATAATTGCCCTGTTTAGTATATCGAAAATTCCTGGGAATTTATTTTCGCATATATGAAACTATGAATTGTACAATTATTGTTATGTTCCATGCATTGTATTTACTGCTTTAATATATTTCATTAGAAATTTAAGCACGCCGCACGAAGCGGCCACCGTCGCGCCAGGAAGGCCGA
This sequence comes from Rhipidocladum racemiflorum, assembly GCA_036346355.1. NCBI lineage: Eukaryota > Viridiplantae > Streptophyta > Magnoliopsida > Poales > Poaceae > Rhipidocladum > Rhipidocladum racemiflorum. The sequence goes on along the minus strand of CM070579.1, from coordinate 87,133,817 downwards.
CGTGCATGGAACTGATTGCGCCGCGCACATGAAGCCGCACTAAACCGATCGCATGAAGCCGATCGTGCGCATGATCATTTGCACGAAGCCGATCACCTACATGCATGAAGCTGTATTTATGAATATTTTATGAATCTGTGTATATATGAATCTTGCAGTTATGAATCATATTTTTATGAATTTTGTACTTATGAATCTTGCATTTACCTTGTATTTATGAATTCCGTACTTATGAAGCTTGTACTTATGAATTTTGCATTTATCTTTGTATATATGAATCTTGAAATTATTGCTTTCTTTTAGTTTGTTGGAAACTCATGAGAATTCAATTATGCATTTTATTGAATCTAGCAGCCACTTCCTATTAGATTGCACGCAGTAATCTAATGGAAGAACCTTATGAATGTGCAAAGGTATGGCATTATCTAACGTGAGTTTTTTTGAAGAACTGACCTGAATTGTCAGAATTATCTCACATAGACATCAGATTGCATAATGAATAGTAAGCTCTCGAAGAGCATACATTTTCTCATGATTAGAATTGCAATTTATTCTTTATTCCAGTATTCTTTATTTACAAGCAATTTTTGAATTACTTAGCCACTGTCTGATTAGAATTATTTTTCTTTTCATCTAGAAATCGTGTAGCGCCCAATGGAGGAAATATGCATTGTTGATAGTGGCACAACAAATACCATCTTAAGAGAGTCGAAATACTTCCAGACGATCACGAAGAACGCTGGAAGAATTACGACAATCGCAGGAAGCGATACGCATATAATAGGCTCAGGAAGAGCCACAATTATATTGCCAATGGGTACAACTTTGGTAATTGAAGAAGCCCTCTTGTACCCTGAATCAACTCGCACTCTCTTAAGTTTCAAGGATATCCGCGCCAATGGGTTTCATGTAGAAACCAATGAAGAAAATGGCAAAGAACACTTGTGCATTGTGAAACACGCGGAATATGGAAAAATGGTACTAGAAAAATGTCCCTCATATGAATCTGGGTTGTACTACACGAAAATCAATGCACACGCAGTGTATACTTCTTTGAAGACTGTCTTTAGAAGCTCTGAATTATTTGCTTTATGGCATTGTAGATTAGGTCATCCTGGTCTTAGATTGATGAGAAATATAGTTAATAACTCACAAGGTCATGGCATTAATGTTAAAAATTTCCCGAATCATGAAGATTTTGTGTGCCATGCATGTGCCACCGGGAAATTAATAACTAGACCCTCTGTTATGAAAGTGCAACATGAAATCCCTACATTCCTGGAACGCATTCAGGGGGATATTTGCGGTCCGATTCAGCCCTTGTCAGGGCCGTTTCGATACTTTATGGTGCTCATTGATGCTTCCTCGAAATGGTCGCATACATGTTTCTTTGTCAACAAGGAATCATGCATTCGCAAAATTGATCTCGCAGATCATCAGAATTAAGAATGCTTTTCCTGATCATCGCGTGAAGTCCATTCGAATGGACAATGCCGGCGAATTTACTTCCAAGGCATTTGATGATTATTGCACAGCAACGGGAATAACTGTTGAGCACTCTGTACCGCACGTCCATACGCAAAATGGGCTAGCTGAAGCACTAATAAAGAGGATTAAGTTCATTGCCAGACCGCTCTTGCAGAGTTGTAACTTGCCCAACACTTGTTGGGGACACGCAGCAGCACTCATCAATTATAGACCATCGGCCTACAACATCCATTCACCTATGCAACTAGTGCAAGGGGTCATCCCGAAGATTTCCCATCTTAGAAATTTTGGTTGTATGGTATATGTACCTATACCACCCCCACAATGACTGCAATGGGCCATCTCCGCAAGTCTGGGATATACGTTGGTTATGGGAGTGCATCCATAATCGTGTATTTGGAACCCATATTGGAGACTTGCATACTGACCGATTCATTGTATCTTTGACGAGGACCGTTTCCGTCATTAGGGGAGAGAATCAACCATTGGATGAAAAATGTCGGGAAATAATATGGTATTCCACCGATCCCCGCACATGACCCTCGCACTAATGAAGCAAATCAAGAAGTCCGTAAGATAATTGATTTGCAGAATTTAGCAAATGAATTGCTGATCATTTTTGTGATCTCAAGAGCGTGGTTAAGTCGCATGTACCAAAGCAAGAAATGCACCGTAGAGGGTGGAAATACCTAAGAAAGCGGAAGGTATCCTCATCCTGTTCAGAGGCCTCAAAGAAAAGAACAGAAAATCGGCTTCTCAAACCCAAAGTACCGGAGACGTCTGGGAAAAGCGGGCAAGAGGACTTACCACACCAATCACAAAAGTGCCCCAAAGCAAGAAGGGAGCCAGTTGAGACCTGGCACCTTTGGAAAGAAGCACATGGAAAAGGCAATTCCAGATCTGAACCTTCCATTGGAAGAAGCCGGAAATAATGTGTGCGCACACATTGGCGGAGAAAAACTAAAGGAACTTGCTCCTGGAATGGGAAATAGCAATGAAGAGCAAGTAGAAGTGCACGAAGCACCCCATGATGAAATGGCCATAAATTTTGTAATATCAGGAGAATCAATTAATAGAGCAACAGCCAATGTCGATGCATACTTTGCAAAGAAGATTGCCACGATCATTAATCATGATCCCGAGCCCGCATCTCTCGCAGAGTGCAAGAAAAGGCTCGATTGGGAAGATTGGAAGAAGGCAATCACTGCAGAGTTAGTCTCTCTGAACAAAAGAGAGGTGTTTGGGCCTGTGTGCCGCACGCCTCCCCATATAAACCCCGTAGGTCACAAATGGGTTTTTGTTCGCAAGAGAAACGAAAACAATGAAGTTGTAAGGTACAAGGCAAGGCTTGTCGCTCAAGGTTTCACTTAACGTCCTGGGGTTGATTATGAAGAAACCTATTCTCCGGTCATGGGCGGAATTACCTTTAGATACTTGATCTCAATGGCAGTCAACTTGAAGTTGAAAATGAAGCTAATGGATGTTGTCACAGCATATTTGTATAGAAACTTGGATTCGGAGATATACATGAAAGTACCGGAAGGTATCCCTATCCCGAACCAAGACAGAGCAAACAAAAACCTATACAGTGTGAAATTGGAGAAATCATTGTATGGGTGACGATCGGGAAGAATGTGGTACAATCGCTTGAGTGACTTTCTTTGCAAGAAAGGCTACTCGAACAGCGAAGATTGTCCATGTGTGTTTATACAACGATCCCAGAATGGATTTTGTATAATCTCCGTATATGTAGATGACTTGAATATCATTGGGACGGATGAAGAAATTGAAGAAGCATGCACATACTTGAAATCTGAGTTTGAAATGAAAGACTTGGGTAAAACCAAGTTCTGTTTAGGCTTGCAGCTTGAACATGTCCAAGGCGGAATCTTGGTACACCAATCATCCTACACGCAGAAAGTATTAGAGAGATTTGGTTTTGAGAAAGCATACCCCGCAAAGATCCCAATGGTCGGAAGATCACTCCAAGCAGACCTAGATCCATATAGGCCTAGAGAAGAGGGGGAGGAAGTCCTGGGAGCAGAATTCCCATATTTGAGTGCAATTGGAGCACTCATGTACCTTGCAAATAGCACTAGGCCGGACATTGCGTTCGCCGTGAATTTGCTAGCACTGCAGATCTGAGAACCCACCAAAAGGCATTGGAAAGGGGTGAAGGACATCTTCCGTTACCTTCAAGGAAGCAAAGACCTCGGCCTGTTTTACAGAAGAAACAATGAATTGAATTTAGTTGGCTATGCCGATGCTGGGTACCTATCGGACCCGCATACTGGCAAGTCACAAACTGGGTATGTTTTTCTTTGCGGTGGAACAGCAATTTCTTGGAAGTCGTCTAAGCAGACTCTTGTCTCAACGTCGACTAACCACTCAGAAATCATCGCATTGTATGAAGCCTCTCGGGAATGTGCATGGCTTCGAAGAATGGTTCACCACATCCAGAAGTCATGTGGCCTGAACATGGAACAAACCCCCACTATTATCTATGAAGATAATGCAGCTTGTGTTGCACAAGTGCAAATGGGATATGTGAAGAGTAACCTTACAAAGCATATCAACCCCAAGTTCTTTTATGCCCATGAAATGCATAAGATGAACGAGATAAAGATACTGCATACTAAGTCGTGTGAAAATCTCGCAGATTTATTCACTAAGTCACTCCCGGCATCTTCCTTTGAAAGATATATTAGAGGAATCGGGATGATGAGGCTTAGAGAAGTGCAGATTTCAGGGGGAGAATTTTCACATACTCCTACATAAATCTCGAACATGAAGTTTGAGTACCCAACGTGAATCTTGAAGATTAACATTGAAGTTTGGGTGGATTGTACTCTTTTCCTTAAGTAAGTTTTTCATTGAAGTTTTCTTACCTAAGGTTTTTGATGAGGCAATCCGTGCAACACAGCAAGCGTGTGCTATGTACTCTTTCTCCAATTATTTTTCCCACTGGGTTTTTATGGAGTTTTAATGAGGCATATGCATCTCGCAGTGAAGAGTCCAAGGGGGAGTGTTAGGAAACCGATTGACGTATCCTATATGGACTCTTCCTTATCTCTAAGCAGAACCGCTATATATAGGAGGCAGGGGGTCACCCCATTGTACACAAGCATACAGAATAATAAAGCAGACTCGTTCCTCCTCATATTGTGTCTCTCGCCCTCTCTCTCTGTTCTCCAGTTTAGATCTATTAGGCAACCCCGGACTATTCGATAGCGAGGTTGTCTAACAATCCCCACTATTTAGTAAGGTAGTCATTCTTTATTCTCCCTGACTTTTCTGCATGGCAGAGATAGTGTCGCTGGCACCTCCTCCTGTAGCAGGTGATCAAATTCATAGAGAACCTGACATTTCTTTTGGATATAACTGTCTGATTTTGTAAACAATTATCATCATGTGACATCCGGGCATGCTCATTTCGTGCATATCATCTTTTGTAGGCTGTTCTTTCATCTACGAGTATCACTTGGAATTTCTTCAGTGTTTCTGGGTTGTAGTAAGCCAACCGGCTAGAACTAAATGGGTGAACCTGAGAAACTCAATTTGACAATGACATCTTCAAATGTCGGGATATCGCAATGCCATGATAAAGGTTTATTATTAACCCGTTTGCTCGTTTTTCCTGTAGAAACATAGCACTACATCAGTTCTAATTTACTTGTTCTTTTGGATATTGGCACGCTCTACAATACACTATTTTGACCATTACTTCCCCCCTAATTATATGTCAATAAAATTATTAAAAATATGATGATATAAAAATATTTTTTTATGACAGATCTAGTACTATCATTTCCATACGGCAAATCAGAATGCTCAGTGTAGGAGGCGCACGGTGATAAGAGAGCGATAGCGGAACTAGAGAAAGGGAACAAATGGTTAGATGCTATACTGTTCGGATCAATGCTCAGTGTAGTAGCTCTCTCTAAAATACCATTAAAACAGAACAGCGAGAGTATATGTTAAAGAGTGTTCCTGATTACGAACTGCGTCTCCACCTCTCAATGTACCGCTGCTGCAGGTGTTGACTACCATCAGTATAATGATGGTACACAACAAACATAGATAGAACAGGAAGATCAGAAAATGAAGCACTTTCTGCTTTACATGCTTCACTTCAGCAAAAAAACAGCAAGTTGAGGCATGCGCCAACCACAATAAGAATTAGAATTGATGATGCGGCAGCATATTCCTTGAATCTACCGATAGTAACAAAACGAGGACAAATAGGCTAATAGTGAGGATTACTAGCATCTAGCATACATCTTCGTAATTTAGGAAACTATACAACATAACAGCTTCCTCAACTGATCAACATGGATCAGCATTTTAGCTTAAAGTGTAATATTTATGCTGGAGTTGCATTCATAATCATAGGTACAATCCGGAGGCCAAAATTAGGTAAAACATAGCACAGAGCTCTCTACAGTTTATTTCCCAGGCCCTAGCAAAGACTTAATCTTATATAGCCAGTGTTGAGTGAAGGATCAAATCTCCATGAATATATCAGCAGAACCGCAAAGTGTATTCAAGTTCCTCCTCATCAGCACAGTTGTAACCCAACAGATAAGCACGAGCTGTTCATAGCATCAAACCATGAATAAGTAACTCAATGTAAAGAATCAAGGCACTTCTGTATTTTAATTTTAAATATATCCTATGATCACAGCCTGGTACAGTGGTGCCACATTTCTTATTGGAAGACTCAAAAAAAGTACAAACAAAGCAACAATCACAAATTGTTAATGTGAAATGAAAAAAAAGATGCCCATCTACTTGTACGTTACATAGGATATAAGAATTGTTATTGTGTAGGCAAGTGTTTAGATGACTAGACAATACCTAGCAACTCTGCCTCCTTACCCTACACGATCTAATATTTCAAAGCAGTACAAACAAGGATTTGTGTTTCTAACTACTAACCAGTCCAATTTATAAATATTCACAACACATTATCTTGGTATGACCTACACTGGAATCCACGAGAAAATGCCAAAAGCTACTTTGTTCACACTCGATAATCTCACAGAGCAACTCCTTGATCCTTAAATTTACTCTTAGAATCAAATGCAATACATGGAAAAAAAATGTTTTCTCAATTAAAAAAAAGTTAGTACCAAATAGTCCAGATCCCATAAATGGCTCCGCTTCATCAGTTATGCCACCTTGTTGCTGATCCTAAAAATTGCAAAAAAGCAAAAGGTTACGAATAAGTACAAAACAAGACAATTAAATTCAGATAGATTTGTTGAATTGCTGGAACAATCAAGTGCAAATATGGCGAGTTACTCCCTCTGGAAGATCGATCTGAACACATATCATACACATTTTTAGAACAAGATTACTACAGTATTTATGGACAAAAAGGATACACCATGTATTGGGACTTACATTATCATAAGTGTCCCATTCGTCATCTGGACACAACCATCTCTCAAAGCAGTGCCCAGATATTGTACAAAGAAGCAACCCACTTGACTGGTCCAGGATAAATTCACGACAAGCATCATCGCAAACTGAAAACAGAAAAAACCAACCACTTCAGGCATATGCAATTATATGTGAGCAGACAGTGTGCGAGGAAATATAAATATACCATGGACACGACCAGTCTTTTCACAAATGTAAGCATCGCCAATCTGGGTGTAAGAACAAGTATTTCCAGAACAAGAGTGCCCCTTGACTGCATCATCATTCAGGCCTCTGCTGCTTTTCCAACTAGACACCTGATCAGCTATTGTTTTATCAAGAATAACCTTGTCGTCGTTGACCTTCAAATTTCAGATGAGAAACAATTAATTTTTGCCAACATAAGACAATTTCTTTGGTGCGTGGGGCAACTAAAAGAAAGATACATGAAAGAGATAAATCAAAGGCTTAAATTAGTGATTACTTCTGAGGGAAGGGGAGCTTGGCTCCTCTTGGCAGCCTGCATCTGGATAAAGTACTCCTTGAATTCTGTTGGGGTATTCCTAACGAATTCAACCATATCCTCTCTATCTCGCTGGTATTAAGAGCAACAATAACATCATTAGCAAGTTCATGCATACAACTGTAGGAACAAAAAATGCAGCAATATGAAAATAAAGTATTTTGTTCGGTGAGTACGAGTAGAGAAAACTCAGCTATTAGTTTTGTATTTTCGATTGCTTGTGCTTGCTCTGTCAATAATCAGTTCAAATTCTGTAGCACTTCTCACATTAAGATAACTGTACTAGTCTCTGAACTCTGAAGCTAAATTGTGTAATCTAATCTTTATTATCCATGACCTCAATGAGCTCGAACTCAAAAGTAGCGGTGAGGAACAGATGGAATTACCTGGATGTAGAGGTTCTTCCAAGCGCACTCCCTGAGTTTAGCATTGGAGGACAGGCCCCACCTCATGCAATAGCTGAAAAAATTGGAGAGGGATCAAATATGTAGGCGAGTCGAATTGCACCGAACGCAAAGATTGGATCACAAGGGAAGCCTTATATATCTTACAGGCAGCGCCAAAGGGTCTCGTCGGATGCAGCGGCGTTCATGAAACGGCAGGCGAGTGCACAGGATATGAGATCCTCCGAGGAGAGGAACTTGAAGATCTGCAGGAACAGCTCCGGCGGGATATTGCTGAACATGCTCGTATCGATCCGAGGCTCCACGGACAGCACAGCTTTCCCTTTCCCCTTCCCCCTCCTCGCCCTCTTGTTCTGCTCCTCATCATTGCCGCAGCCGCTTCCGCTGCCATCTCCGTCAGACTGCGTATCTTTCTTCCTCTTATTCTTCTTAACATCATCGTCCTCCACCCGCTTCTCCTTCTCCTGGCCTTGCCCACGCTGCAATCGATTCCCAATCACCACCAGATTTGCCTGCGGCAATAATGGGAGAGATCGATCGAGAGCGCTTACATCGAGAGGGTCGTCCGCGCTGGATCCGGAGAGGATCTCGGATTCGAGGAAGCTGGCGAGGCCGTCGACGTCGTCGTCCTCTTCCTCCTCGCCGCCACCGGCTTCCCGTTCACCTTCCTCCTCCCCATCTGGAGACTCGTCATCGGGGAAGGGGTCGGCGTCCATGGCCGCCGCGGCGTCCTGCCCGCCGGCCATGCTCTTCGTCGTCCGCCTCGCCACTCCTCCCCTAACCTTAACGAAAAGAAGAGAGATACTGGTGTGGGAATGTGTAATTTCAGAATTTGACACTCAATTCGCGCGCTTTCGAACATTTAGATGACGTATGGGGCCGTGCATTGTGTATGTTGGGTAGAGTGTCAAATTCCGAAATGCGAATTTTAAAGTGTGTCAAATTCTGAAAACTCTCGTGTGGGAATGGTTGGAGAATGCGTGAGCCACCCGAACACGACGGGTGGGCCGAATGTCACATGGGCTCAATTACACCACTAGTGGGCTAGTAGACGGCCCATGGTTACTCTCTCCATCATCCAACAACGGCGACTCGGCCGAACCGTGGCTGGGCGGCGGCGAGCTCTCGAAGAGCTGCATCCGGAGGACGTCGTGGAGGCCGTCGAAGAGCCTACTCCTGACGGAGTAGTCCATGGCCCACTCGAGCCGGTTGAGCAGCTCCGTCGAGTCGTCGTTGTACATGCAGAGGCTGTTGTACCAACTACCAGGTCGAAGCTGTCACTGCAGGTGTTGTCCACGAGCCGGAGCAGCGTCTCGTACGCCCTACCTAGTATTGATGGGCGTGAGCCGCAGCTCCAGCATCCGCCCCACGGTGTGAGTAGGGAACTGCGTCTCGGCGGCGTTCCTGGGGAACTCCTTGACGGAGAGGACGTCGGAGAAGAGGGTGTCGCGGCGGAGGCGGTGCACGGGTAGCGAGCGGTGAATGGTGTGATCTAGGTTTCGAACAAACGAAGCGGCCTCTTTAATGGGCTGGCCCAGACGATCGCCCCGGCCCGTCAGATAGAGCCCACATACCCGGCTGGGAGGGGAGAGAGAGAGTTTTGGGAGTTGCGAGGAGAGAGAGAGAGAGGAAGGAAGCGAATAATTTGGTTTGGCGATTGGGAGAGGCGGCCGGCGATGGAGGAGGAGGTGACCGGAAACCGCGGGGGGCAGGGCGGCGGGCGGAAGACGACGGCGGCGGGGGAGGTGGAGCTGAAGGAGAAGGCGGGGACGGCGTGGAGCCACTCGTACCTGAACCAGAAGCCGTGGCACCCGCTCTCGTACCCGAACCAGCGCCGCAAGTGGATCGCCGAGCAGATCCACACCAACCGCGCGCGCCGCCACGAGGAGGTCCAGCGAGAGTTCGCGCAGGAGCAGGAGTTCTTCCGCCAGACCGCCCTCTTCTCCAAGAAGGACAAGGAGAAGGTATACATATACGTACTCTCTTTGATACGCCCAACTGTTACTTTTATCCATGGCTCTGTACTATGCAGCCCTTGGCTTTCGATCCTATATTGTCATCTACAGCTGCTCATTAACATTTAGCTTCAACAGCTGCTGCTTTTGATCCTTTGTCGTCATCGACAAGTAGCCGTGCCATCGATTGTAGCCATTAGCTTAAACATCCTAGGGAAATAATGCCATGGGTTTGGTTGTAGGCTTTCTTGCTTAAATGACAAATAGTGCCAGGTAATCGTCCCAGGTTGCTGAGATTTTGTCGAATAACTCAGAGGCTTAAATGACACATAGTGCCAATCATATTAGCAAAGTTCCTTTCCCCCTCCCTTCGTGCCAATGGAATAGCCACTTTTGCCAAAGTTCACTCGAAATCCAGTTAGCTGCTGACAGCAGTATAAACCATCAAACTTCATCTTGCCAGCTTTTAGATGAATTTTTGTATGCAAAATTCATTAAATGAAAAGAATAAAATAAAGTGGTGGTGGCTCACATTTAAGTCAATATATATACATTATGAGCAGTGCTTCTATGCTTTCCCTATACATGTACTCATGGCATAAGAGCAGCCTGCAGTGTACAAATTTCCTAGAGCAAGACTATGACATACGGGCCTCATGTGTTGTCAAATATTTTGCTACGCGCGATATATTCAATATTGGACCCTGGGTTCATCATATGGAACGAGGGTTCAAACGGATCACAAATCTGATGTCTGGTTTAAAAGATATGGGCCCTGAAAGATTAGAGATTAACATGTAATCAAAGGGCAATCTGATCACCGCGTCACTTTGCACGACCGTGCCTTGCTGGTTGGTTCAGTGGTGGGCTAGGAAATCATGTGCACATGAATTCGTACCCTGTGCATAATTAAACGAGATTAGACCCACATGGGATGGATGGGGACTTCATCTGGGTATATTTGTTGTGTACGTGTAGTAATTTAATTAGAGGATTGTAGTAACAGTTAAAATGCCACACGGATGCTGTGCTTGGAGATAGAGTCCTCACTGATTTAAAAAAGAAAAGAAAACACATCAAAATAAATTCGGAGGCTGCCTATGCTATAAAAAGGCAGACTCCTCCCTGGGAGAGTGGAGGCACGGACTCTTGGCTCTCGCCCAACGCACACACACACGTCCTCTGCCCGCAAATTCACGCTCAGGTGCAACACATAACACCACAAAGAAAATCATGAAAGACCAAATCAAGAGAAAACAACAAAAAACACTGTTAATTTCTCTCGCCTTTTGCCGTCACCTCTACATCTCGACTCCGCGCGTCGCCATCAACATGCTACAACTCGCGACGTTCGTGTTTGATGGTGAGCAACTTGATCTTGCCTGATGAGAAGTACCCACTACTGCCATTGCAGATCAATCCAACAATTGGATAATACTGTAGCCAGCTATTTATCCATGAAAGTAGGGTACAGATCCCCCATTGAAGTGAGACCGACTATAGATTGAAACGATCGTAGTGCATGTTCTCCCAATGAATTGGAATTGGCCACACTAGCTTAGTACGAATTTTCCCAATACGACAGAACTAGCTATGAATTCTATGGTTCAAATTCCTGTTTGGTAGAAAACCAACTATGACTCCATGGAACCAATGAAATAAAGTATCAGATCATATTATTTTGCCCCTCGCATGGGAGCAAGATTATTTAATGCTTCAAAGCAAACTTCGTCCAATGCATCATAGGCACATCGCTACTTGCAAGACCGAGGCGCACAATCCACATAATTTCATACATCGACACCATGGCTAGGTGTCGATGAGAGATAAAGGCCATTTGATCATCTACATTACCATCCGTCTATGTCTGATGAGGCTAGACGTATCCGCATTATCATCTATCTAAGACTGACAAGGCTAGACAAAATTAGGGCCTAGTGCCGATGAGGCAAGGTCACGGCCCCATTTACATGTCCCAAACGGACAGGACTGAACACTCTGTTGCGGGCACCGACGAGGCAAAGGCAGCACACACGTCCGCGACCGATGAAGTTAGGCATGCACATGATGTGTCACCGATGAGGCAAAAGTCATCATCTTCTTCGACATAGCCTGTCCGTTAACCGACACGACGATAACGTACCTTAACCGAGCATCGGCAAAACGAAGCCACCCGCATCACATCTACATACCACATGCGTCCACACCAACACCATACATGTATTTGGATGAGTGATGTAAAGACGACAACCGCAATACAGCTTTATCAGAGATATTCTGTAGGCTTGCTCTACCGATGTAATTAACCGTATGCCATGCGAAGGCGGGCACCGGAAATCAGTGGACTACACACTCTCCACTCAGATTCCCCTTAAGCATAGACGTAGAAGACAAAAAGATGAACTCATGTGGGAGCATGTTATTTTGTATGTACAACATAGAATCAATGAAATACAGTGTTCCCCATATGTTCGATTGTCTTTCGTTTTCACAAACACCAGTCATCTTTTCGTCATTTCTAAAGGAGTTAGGGGAGTATCCCATATGCATCCTTCATAACAATGGCTCCTTGAGGGACTATGAGTCATGAGTTAGCTGCCCTACTCTTGTACTGTCCAGCTTAGCTTTTTCAAATATACCGGCAAGAACAGAAAAGGGGTTTCTTTGGGAATTTTTTGAATTTAGTTCAAATTTCAACTAAACACTAAGGGTCTGAATCCAAGTCCTCTAACCAAACAGGCCCTAACGCGGTGTTTGGATAAGAGCAATTTCTTTTGGATTTTTTATATTTATTTCAAACTAAATCCTAATGATTATATCCAAATGGGCCCTATGTTAAACAAGGAGTGCCACGATGTTCCGCACTTGAACTAAGGGCCATCAATCTAACCAATGCTGAGACATATACTAAATTCGGACTGTGTTTGAATCCAAGATGTTTAAGAATTCTTTGGGAGCTTTTACGCTGCCATAAACAACTACTCATCTTTCCATGTTCATGCTACTGTTATCACTCACGGAGAGTTGGCGTCAACAATATTCAATTTGTTTTACAACTCCAGATGGAGACAATGAAAGCTGTGAGTTTCATGTACGTCCGCCCACCTGGCTACAATGCAGAGAGTGCAAAAGCTGCTGAAATTGAAGATGAGAAGAAGAAGTCGGATCAAGGTGATGCCACACAAGGTCCTGCAGCTGCAAGTACCTCTTCAATGTAATGTAACCAATTTTGTCTTTTCTTGAGATGTTCCATATTGTTTTAGAAGTTTGCACAGAGTATTGAGTACTGTCACTCTACTGTCTGAGTGCCAAGACAGATTTGGAGTGTATTTACTATATAGCAGGCAGTTCTGGTCAAGTAGATCTCAAGTTATTTGGTGTCCTGTTATCCTCAGACTGCTTTTTCACTATAGATCTTTGTTGCAGGCCTGTCAGGGCGCTTGACAAGACCCACTCAGGCCCAGATAAGAAAAATAGGCCAAAAGATGTTTTTGGCCGGCCATTGCCAACAGAGCATGAATTTGAAGTTCTGAAAAATGCTCCAAGGTACTTCTGGTTTTATGATGATTTTTGAACAAACAATGCAACATGAAACATTAAATTACTTTTCCGTTCTCTCATAAACAGACAAACAAGATAAGAGAATCATTCCTATTTATTTTATTCTATTTATTTTCCCTTCATTTGTCATTCATCTACGTCTTCTCTGTCTCTCTTCATCCAAATAGAACATTTGTATGCTGTGCTGATATTACTGTTAAGTAACGTTTGAAGATTTGGTATGTGTTTTCGTCTTATTGTCAGGTTGGACACAGGTGCTCCTGTGAGGATTAAACCATTTGGAGTTGAAGTTCGTAATGTAAGATGTTTAAGATGTGGAAACTACGGCCACCAGAGTGGTGACCGAGAATGTCCCCTGAAGGATGTGATCATGCCTAATGAGGAGAGTCGGTTGAAAAGGGATGATCCGCTTACAGCTATAATGGCACAGACTGATTCAAGTGAGGTTAGAATTTTCTCTTCAATGTGAACTTGATGTTGCAATTTGCATGGAAATAGGCAACTCATAACAAGAACTTGCAAATAAAGAGCTATATATACCTGTTTTACAGCTGGTCTGACATTTTACCCTCAGTCCATATTTGCATATATTTGGTTGTTGATAATAATTTATTGAGAATTGCATGTTTTCCTGTAGTCTTGGTCTATATGTGTGCTAATTTTATTGTTCATTGTTCTTCTAAAGATCAATGGTCTGGAAACCTTGTTTGCCGAATGGAATACTGTAGGCAGATATGAACTTTTGTTGAGCCAAATATTTAATCAGCATCTGTTTTAAAGATACATATCTATAATCTTGTTAGCAATATGGACGCAAATATATGTCCTTCCATTGTAGACACGATGACATATTTTTTGCTCATTATGCTTAGTTTTTATTAAATGAGAAATTCTCTCTCAGCCTTTGAAGTGGGAGCTTAAGCAAAAGCCAGGCATGAGCCCTCCTCGAGGTGGATACAACCCAGATGATCCTAATCAGCAGATTGTAGCAGAAGATATCTTCGACGAATATGGAGGTATGGCTTGTAAACATGGATAACATCCACCTTGCCAAACTCTTATCGGAAATGTAATACTGTTAGTTAAATTTATGGCCTGCTGACCATCCTGCCTTACTGTATTTCAGGATTTCTGGGTGGTAGTGACATTCCAGCTCTCCTTACCAATTTTTATGCCAGCAAATCGAAGAAATGCTTCAAGAGTAAAAGCAGACATAAGCAGTCTGGGCCTGCTGCTCATGCAGAGTCCAGAAGGCAACACAGCAGTCATGATTCATCCCCGGACTCCGAACCTGAGAAGAGCAAGAGAACATCAAAAAGCAAGAGAAAGAAAAATTATTTCTCCGAGTCATCATATTCTGATGCTGATGTGGAAGCTGGAAAAGGCAAGCAGATGTCAAAGCGCAAGCATAAGGAACATCATGTGTCAGAATCATCTTCTTATTCAGAAGATGGAGTTGATGAAGATTCAAGGAGGCATCCAAAGAAAGAGCATAGGAAGAAGAAAAATGAGGAGGAAGAAATTGCTCAATCTTCCTTATCTAAAGGCAAAGAATATAAGGAAAGCAAGAGACATTCAAGGCGATCGAGGGAGAGGCGCAACTACAGTGACTCAAGTTCTTCTGAGAGTGGGAGGCATTCAACTCGACGAAAAGCCAGGCAATACTACGGTGATGCAAGTTCTTATGAGAGTAATCGGCATTCAAGGAGAACAAGGGGAAAGAGATGCGACAACCCAAATTCGCCTGTGAGCAATAGGCATTCAAGGGAATCAAAGGAGAGGCGGCACTATACTGATTTGATCCCGCATGAATGCGATATGCATTCGAAGAGATCGAGGGATAAGTGGCATTATATTGAATCGAACCCTTATGAAAGCAATAAGCATTCGAGGAGATCGAGAGAGAAACGACACTACTCTGATTCAAGTGCGTCTGATTATTCAGAATCCGAACGGCACAATAGTCACCTTCATCGCAGAAGAAAATGAGTAGAAGTGTGTAATATATGAAAGCAATAGGCATTCGAGGAGATCGAGAGAGAAACGACACTACTCTGATTCAAGTGCTTCTGATTATTCAGAATCCGAACGGCACAATAGTCACCTTCATCGCAGAAGAAAATGAGTAGAAGTGTGTAATATGCAATGCTCTGTGATGCAATGGTAATGTATGCTGCGTGATTGAATTCTGTCATGTGGCCATGTGGGGAAAGAACTGTTGTGCCTTTCGCTGTGTATTTGTATTCTTGTATTTGATAGGCTCGTGGTATATTTTTGACTCACTTAATATGCCCCTGACATGCTCCCGAGCCCACTTGTAAGCGAGGTTCTTATGAAATTTTTACTCTTTTATGCATAGAAAGCTTCCCTATCAAATTCGCAAGCTTTCACTAACATTGAAGTAGTTTTTCCAAGTGTTCGGAATGCCTTTCGGCAGAATTCAACTTTGTGGAGTATATTCAAACCTGCACTTGGTAGCAAAGTGCTACGCTGATGAAGTGATGATGTTGGACTTTTTTTTATAGTTAATGAAACACTCAGGCAAAATGAGACGCGATTATCAAACACTTAATTTCGGTAGTTGTTGCCTGTTGGACATAAATTCCGGCTTCCGGATATGTAATTCAAGTATTAACGAAAGCTCATTGCACTAAAAATGTTATTTGAAGTTAGCTCACAACTTGGTTACCTACCTTCCGAGGTGGTTACCAAATCCACGCGTTCGTCCCAATACCATAAAAGAGTGAATGATTGTTTACCTTAGAAATTCCTGTAAATTTCAAGCGTCCCAAAACTGACCAGTACCTTTCAAAGGAATTTAAAAAATGGAGGAATTCAAATCAACGGAAATATTCCTACAAGTGGTGTTTGGATTGTATGATTGCTTCAAAGGAATTTCACAGAACAGCAAAAATTCCTACAAATTTGGAGGAATTCTAGCATGAGGTCTAACTTCACGTTAGCGTTTACTTTGAGTGTTCCAACGCATCATGCATCTTCTCCCTTCCTTTTTCTATCATCTTTCTAATCGATTAATGTTTAAACTTAAAATTTATGTATTTTTCATGTGAGGTATGTAAACACATCTTCTTCTTCTTCTTTTTTGCAACCATGCGGTTTTAGTTTCTACTTTCTACGAGATTCAATATTATGTCATTTCAATGTATGTTTTTTCTACTATTATGTTTTTAGAATCATGTGAAGGAGTGTTTCTGTTTAATATCGACGATCGAATCTCTTCTGCAACCGCTGACCTGTTGCTTTTGATAGTTTAGTGGAATAGCTTCAGTTTGCTTGCACACATCTAAATCCTCACCGAAGAGAGAGAGAGAGGGAGAGAGGGAGGGAGGAAGCGGCAGCTAGACCAAGGAGACAAGATGCTGTCGTCTTCCGCCTCCTCCATCCGCCCGCACAAACCAACCAGAGCCCACCGCCGCCACCCGCCGGCTCCGGCGAGCCATAAATTCCGGTCAGCGGCCGCCGCCTCCCGGCGTTTTCCCCCGGCGGCGCCCCTCTGCGTCCGGCCCCACCGCGGCGGCACCATCCGCGCGCTGGACGCGGCCCAGCCGTTCGACTACGAGTCCCGGGCGGCGGGGCTCCTGGAGGAGCGGCAGCGCCTCAAGATCGCCATCGTCGGGTTCGGCAATTTCGGGCAGTTCCTGGCGCGCACCTTCGCGCTGCAGGGCCACACCCTCCTCGCCCACTCCCGCTCCGACCACTCCTCCCTCGCCACCTCCCTCGGCGCCTCCTTCTTCCAGGACCCCCACGACCTCTGCGAGTGCCATCCCGACGTGGTGATCCTCGCCACCTCCATCCTCTCCGCCGAGGCCGTCCTCCGCTCGCTCCCCGTCCACCGCCTCCGCCGCAACACCCTCTTCGTCGACGTCCTCTCCGTCAAGGAGTTCCCCAAGAACCTCCTCCTCAGCTCCCTCCCGGAGGACTTCGACATCATCTGCACCCACCCCATGTTCGGCCCCGAGTCCGCCCGCGACGGCTGGAACGGCCTCCCCTTCGTCTTCGACAAGGTCCGCGTCGGCGACTGCCCCGCCCGCCGCGCCCGTGCCGAGGCCTTCCTCAACATCTTCGAGAGCGAGGGCTGCCGCATGGTCGAGATGTGCTGCGCCGAGCACGACGCGCACGCCGCCGAGACGCAGTTCCTCACCCATACCGTCGGCCGCATGCTCGCCATGCTCGAGCTCCGCTCCACGCCCATCAACACCAAGGGGTACGAGACGCTGCTCCGTCTCGTCGACAACACCTGCAGCGACAGCTTCGACCTCTACAATGGCCTCTTCATGTACAACAAGAACTCCACCGAGCTGCTCAACCGCCTCGACTGGGCCATGGATTCCGTCAAGAAGAAGCTATTCGACGGCCTCCACGACGTGCTCCGGAAGCAGCTCTTCGAGGGCTCGCCGCACACCTCCAACACCACCGTCCGGAAGTAGCCTCCTCCCTCCATGAGCCCATGCCTAGCTCCATGGTGATGTATGATGAATGCTCAGTTAATTCAGTTCACTTCTTGCTGGTCATGAATCATGATATGCATTGCATTGTATCAATGGATTTGTATCTGTATTATTTTTTTGACAGGGTTCTTTGAATTGAACCCCAGGTGATTTCCCCTTGGGAAAAAAAAATCTTATCTTGGAACTATGATACGAGTCTGAAGAAATAAACCTGATACTGTGAAAAAAATTCAGGATTTTTTTTTTGAAAATTGACGAGAAGCTCTGATATCTTTGGTATTTATTATAGATGAAGAATAACCGCCGAGCTACAAATCCATACACACTCCACGCACGCACGCACGCACGCATCCCTTATGTTTGCACTCCATTGAGGAATAAACTTGACATTGTGATTTGATTACGAAGAACAGAAGGAAGACCAGGAACAAACTTGGCTTGTGTGTTACTCGATTCTTGGATCAGGAGTAAATTTTAGTCCCAAATCACTTGCCTTTTGGACCTTGCGAGTCCAAATTTCGCATCGTGTTGGTTGTGAGAGCGACCTCCCTTCCCCTGCGACGAGGTTAGGTGGCCATCTGCTCATCAATTGTGCTGTTCATTTGGTTGGTAAGCTGCTTTCTGGACAGCGGTATTAGATAATACTAACAAAGGAATCACAAATCCATGTGCTTTAGCTACGCATCATGGAAACCACTTCTGTCATGTTGGCATGTTCTGAAACCACTTGTCGCTTGGCATGACGCAATCTCCAAGTCATATCGAGCCTGTTCCTTGTTCCACTGGAACGCAGGAGCCTCGCGGAAAACATAAGGATTCATATAAAATTCCTATCGAAGTCCCCGTATTGCAAACGACGCGGATGATGCAACGCATTTGAGGATGGCTTGCTGGTGTCAATTTTGTTTTAAAAACCTGAGCTTTCCGTCTTTGCAGAGAGCATGGAAGAAGCACTTCATGTAAATAATTTCGGGACACAGGTTTATCATCAACTCCAGTAGTTCAGTTAGGATGTCTTAACGTCGGCCAGCACACGATGATGCATCGCCCACGACATGAAACCAAACAAGACTTCTTATTAAGTATAAACCGTTCATTCTTTTCAATCCAATATATCAGATTAACTAGAATTTATTTATACTTTATCTGATAGTAAAGTAGTAGAAACACCCATAACAAATTAATGGTTAGATGTGATTTCTACTACATATGTTATACTATCAGTATAATGCACCATAAAATTTCTATTTATCTCGGTTCTATTTCTACAAGGAGTCCTTTAGAGCATTTCCAAGAGGAGCTCTAAATATGGCCATAACTTGAATTATAGGGCTTTTAGGGGAAAAGATCAACTCCAGCAATAACCCTAAATTGTTAAAATTTATCAAATTATTTTAGGGTCCATGGGAGAGTAGCTATATTTAGCAACTCTGTGATTAAGCCCTATCTTCATTGAGTTTTAGGGCCTAATTGCTGGAGTGAATATTTCATTGGAGCCCTAAATCTAATTAGTTGGGGTCCTAAATTAAAATTTAAGGCTCCTCTTAGAGATGCTCTAATAGATAGAGGCAAACACGATCGGAAAAGATGTAGAGAATAATTCCACTGTAGGATAGGAAGTGAAATGGTTCAGCGATATCAAGTTCTCCACTACATGTGGAACGGCCCAGCGGAGCATCTTGATAGAAAATTTTCAAGCATTGTTTTCGGATAGATCCTTGAAGGGACGACGAAAATTTCAAAGGGAGTAGTAGTACAACTATGCAAATAGTACATTTGCTTGATTGGGTTTGGAAGGAAGAGGTGAAGCCCTAATTTAAACTAACCACCATTAGTCAAATCAGGCGGCCATTTGGGCCGTCCCGGTTTCCTTTTCTTTTCTTTCCTCTGTGCTGGTGATGACAGATGTGCACTCATCAGGCTCCTCAGGTTTATTTAACTAGTTGCTCTGCAGTTTGCTGTGAGTAGAAGGAAGTGTCGAAACAGACACAGAGAAAGGAGATCTTTTTGGGAAAACGTCCAAAAAAGTAAACAAAAAGTACTGATTTTCTTTTTAAAATATTTCTTTTAAAAAATTAATATTTTTTAATAAAGACTAAAAATATTGTAACTTAATTAGAGTGTTTGGTGGGGGTGGGGGTGGGTGTGCTAGCTTGCCGTATGTCTCCAACAATTTAGATACAGGTTGATTTGCGGGCGCGAAGGAAGTACCAGAGAGATTTTAAAAGAGAGAAAAAAGATTAATCTTTTTTGTTTGAAAAAACTCAAAAAAGAAACAAAGTACTGATTTTTTAAAATATTGCTTTTAAAACATTTTAAAAATAAAAAAACTATCTTTAAAAATACTATAGCTTACCACTATATAAACTACAGTATTGGGTGCTATGTGTCGCGATGGGACGGCCGGTTCCTCTAATAATATAGATATGTAGTTAGATTATATTAGATGCAGTGGCACGTTGCCGCACGGCTGTTGCCTCTGTTATGCTGCTGCTGCATCTCATTTTCGTTGACATTACTGAAGAAATGCCCGTGGCTTGCCAGGTGCTTACTACCTACTTGGCTACTTGCATGAGTTTGGTTTGTGGCACCATAATTTTAAATATAACCTTTATTACAATCGGGAGGAAGGGCCGGCAGAGGGCCTGCCCACGTGTCCCACCCTCTCTCTCTCCTTTTTTTGCGAAAAAGCCTCTCCGGTTTTTGAAATTACGGATAGGTCCTTTTGCAATTTTTTGTGAGAGGGAGATTTTTTCCCGGTTCGCGTTTAGGTCCTCCTTCGCCATTTTACATAAAGAACCTCCCGTTAAATACGAATCGTAAACGAGCCCTTTTATAGTTTTTCAAAATAGCGAACAGGTCCAAAATTATAACAAATACGTCCGTGCACTTTTCGTTCAGGTCCTTTCTTCGCTTTGCCCCAAAAATATTTTTGTGGTCCGCTTTTTCCTCCTGAGCATTGAAAAATGTTTTCGTTTCTCCGCTTTGCGGAAAAAATGTTTTTGTGGTCCGCTTTCCCTCCGAGCATGGAAAAATATTTTCGCGTTGCTTTTCCTATAAAAAACCGAAAAAATGTTTTTGTGGTCCGTTTTTCCTCCGGAGCATGGAAAAAATGTTTTCGTTTCTCCGTTTTGCCCGGAAAAAATGTTTTTGTGGTCCGTTTTTCCTACGGAGCATGCAAAAAATGTTTTCGTTTCTCCGTTTTTCCTAAAAAAACGAAAAATGTTTTTATGGTCCGTTTTTCCTCCGGAGCATGGAAAAAATGTCCTCGTTTCTCCGTTTTACCAGGAAAAAATGTTTTTGTGGTCCGTTTTTCCTCCGGAGCATGGAAAAAATGTTTTCGTTTCTCCGTTTTTCCTAAAAAAAACCGAAAAATGTTTTCGTGGTCCGTTTTTCCTTCGGAGCATGGAAAAAATGTTTTTGTTTCTCCGTTTTACCCGAAAAAAATGTTTTTGTGGTCCGTTTTTCCTTCGGAGCATGGAAAAAATGTTTTAAAGTGTTCTCGTGGTCCGCTTTTTCTACAAAAACATTTTCTCGGTTTTTTTGGTATTAATTTTTTTTTCGTTCACGTACGCGGCGTGCCGCCGCGCTCAATTTCCTAGTTATAGATATAGTTAGATTATATTAGATGTAGTGGCACGTTGCTGCAAGGCTATTGCTTTTGTTATGCTGCTGCTGCATCTCATTTCATTTTGACATTGACTGAAGAAATGCCCTTGGCTTGCCAGGTACTTACTACCCACTTGCATGAGTTTGGTGGTTTGTGGCTATTGTTTTCCTGTGTGTGTATATACAGAGATATGGGCACCATAATTTTAAATGTATTAATTCAAGTTAAATTTAGATATATTTTTTGTAACTTTCAGTTTTAGGGTATATAACCATCTATAACAATTCAAATGAAACACATACATTTGAAAAAATATACTTAAATTCAAATATTTGAATAAATTTAGATCACCTGCTTTGCTGATTTATGTATAAAATCAGCACATAACTACAATCAAAGTATAATAAAAAAGAAAACGCTAGTTTGAATTTCAGTTCAAACTTATTTGAAATAGTTAGTAAACTGGTTAAACTCAGCATCCTTAAAATTTCAACAATTTTCAAATGCAACTACACACGGGAATACTTGTTTTGGATCATGATGTCTAGGCATCATGATGCCCCAAGTAATTGTACATACATACATAAGTACATACAATACAATTACCTGGGGCACCATGATCCAAAACGGGTATTTTTCCTATCTAGTTGTATTCAAAAATTTTTGAAATCTTTAGGAGGTTGAGTTTAATCAGTTTACTAATTAGTTCAAACAAGTTTGAACTAAAATTCGAACTAGAGTTTTTTTTATGATAGTTTGATTGTAGGTATGTGCTGATTTTATATATATATCAACAAGCATGTGATCTAAATTCGTTCAAATCTGTAAATTCGAGTATATTTTTCAAAGATATGTGTTTTATTTGAATTGTTATATATAGGTATATACCCTAAAACTGAAAGTTTCAAAAAAATATACCCAAATTTGATTTGAATTTATGCATTTAAAATTATAGTGCCTGGGCATCATGGTGTCCCATTACGGTGTCATATATATATATGTATGTATGTGTGTGTGGGGGGGGAGTTTGCATTTTCACGAGCAGTGTACACTGGTAGTTTGGTGTGGTAGGTAAGGTTCTCTTGCCAATTGTGTTTAGGAGGTTTTGCATAAATTTTTTTAACTAAAAATAGATCATTCTGGCTTATTAAATAACTAAGTTCTTGCAGATCCTTTGAGAATAGTGGGGAAATAATTTGCCACTATCTTCTCATTGCCACCAGCAGCTTGGATGGTGGTGGTATAAATTTAGAGAAATTCTTACAGATTTTGAGCCCCATCGTAGCTTTTTAGAGGACCTAGCTTGAATTTTTCAGGCCAAGTGATATTTTTGAGCACTAGAGAAAAGTATTTGCATCCTGTATACAATCCTAAACGTGTCCGTACGTTAGGTACTTGTTCTATATAATAAGGAGAACTAGGTTGTCACCGACCACGGTTAATATTTTCACCTAGGCCAAGCCTATCGAAAGCATTCTCCTTCGTGGATTGCTTCTCTGTTGGTGGTCGGTGTTCTGTTGACACCGACCAGACAAAGCAATGATCCACATGGGTATAAGTCAAGGATCCCGTGGATGGAGACACAGTTTGTACTTCTGCAGCAGCTTCTTGCAGATCAGCAGGTAGGGATCTTATAAACGGCACATTGTCTCCATCCATGGATTGGCTTAAAATTGCATTCGTGATAATGTAAATTTTATCCACATGAGTTTTTTCTTATAGATTGTTAAAAACCATATCTATGTGTCTTACTGCCAACCTTAGAACCTATGGCGTGATTAGAAAGACAGATCGGGGATAACTTCCCGATGAATCCGGCTTACGCGAGGTTCCTGGCTGGTTATCGTGGTAAAGACGTTTTGCCTCTTTCATAGCCTTTTGTTTGGTAATCGCGAGGCTCTCGCATTATTCCTAGGCGGCCTTTTCATGAACTTAACGTTGTTCATGTTCCACTCGTTGTGTCTTTGTCTCATCCGTTAATGCGTAAATGCAAAATCCAGAATTGACGAAACGGGTGAGCACTCCCTCATCGGAGGATGATGATGGGGTATAATTGTGTTCAAAACTTTGAAGAAAATCTTCTGAAGATGAACTCTTATAGAAATCATTATCGTTCTTGTGAGTTCGTACATTATCGACTTCCATAGGGCATACGCCCTGATCCTCTGCCTCTGAGATAAGAGCAGGTACAGAAGCACTCTGTTTTCCTAATCTTTCCTAAGAAAATGGTGCTTCTGATGTGGCCTCATCAGATTTGGATGAAGTTGCAATTTGGATGACTCCACCTCAGTAACATACTCGGAGTAGAAGTCAGTTACCTTCTTCTTCCTACACGAAGTCATCAGCGGTGAGGTGAGTGTAGTCGGTGAGATTGAATGACTTTTCTTCATCCATGGCTTTCGGCGACAACACATTACCTTTTTCAATCTTGAATTATGACGGATGCCCTCCTTCTAGTGCCATCTGTCGATGTTCAAAACCTAAGGGTCCCTAGATCGAGCTTACGAATATAATTTATGTTGCCTTTGTCTAGAAAACAAGATTGAAAAGAGTAGAAAATAAATAGGGATTGTATTATATCAAGAGTGTTTTTACACTGGACTATTCTTAATCTTCGACTCTCTACTATTCAACCACACTTCTGAATTATTACGGGAGTACAAGGATCAAAATTTCGTCCGAATTTCATTTTTCTTGGACGAGATTTCGATTTTCGGATGTAGACGAAATTTGAAATCTCGGCCGAATAAAACAATTTGGAAAAATTTGAAATCTCATTTTTTCGGTGAGATTTCACTAAAATCAGACGAAATCTCTCAAATTTCATCGAATTTTGAACCAGATCTCATAGAAATTTTACCAGATTTGAGTTCTTTTTTGTGTAGCATTGTAATACAACAATATGAATAACACATATGAAAAAAAATAGAAAAAAAAGAAAAAAAATAGGCACATGGGATTCGAACCCATGACCATTGCTTCTGCCTGGAGACCAACCAAGCGGTAGTCACCAACTCCACTAACTGTCTTGGCTTGCTCAAAGTGGATTACAAAGTTTTATATAATCTCATTTTGTATTGGACTATAGAAGGGCACATTTCCCCTTTTTGCTCATGGGTTCAGTTTGTCACTCAGCCACATTCATCTCTAGACTCTCTTCCCGACTGGACTGCGCCAAAATTCGGCCAACTCCGGCGGTCCCCGACGAGCTTTGAGGTCAATCTCGCCTCCCCACAGTGAGATCTCGGCCAACTCCAGCGAGAACTCGGTTGCCTCCAGAGAAATCTCGGTTAGTCAGCTGAACTAGGAATGCATTGTACTGAGGGAAATAACTGTATTCTTGTCCTTTGCTTTTAACTATCATATGGTAACTGCATTACTAGATGCTGTGTTGAGTGTGTTGGTTGACTAGGTTCTGCATTCTACTATCATATGTGTAGTCCTTTGAAAGAACAGGGGATGCGCCTAGAGGGGGGGTGAATAGGCGATTACAAAATTATACCCAATTTAAATTAATCTATCAGAGATAATGCGGAAGCAATTGGGATAATTAAGTTTTGCAATTTAAATAATTCAGCCCGAGACAGTCAACTCGGAGACTCCTGATATTTAGTCCGGATACTCCGGTATGTCCGGATACTCCGGATCAATATACCAGATACTCCGGGTTGCCTGTTTTCGCCGTAATGCAGAGAGACAATAAATTGAAGCGCTTCTTTGATTCTAGTGATACAAATTACTCTACTGCAATGAATCAAGTATATTAGCAAGAATAGATGCAGTAGATACAATCTAATTGATCTAATCACAAGAATCGAAAGCAAGTTAAGCGGATGAGCAAAAGAGTAAACCGAAGTAAGGAAGGAGACACGAAGATTTTATCCCTGGTTCGGATCCTTGAGGGATCCTACGTCTCCGTTGAGGCGGCTCAGTCACACTTGAGCCGGGTCTCTTTCAACCCTCTTCCTCCGGTGTTGCACAATGCACTCGCCGGTCTTCACTTCTTTGATTCCTTTCCTTGCGAGGCGGAATCGAACCTTCACAAACCTTCGGTGGCCTTCCACACAAAGCTTGGAAGCTCACCAAGCAACTCCTAGCCGTCTAGGAGACCTCAACCTCCAAGAGCAACAAATGCTCCCGAAGAACTCACTTAGAGTCCACCTCAAGTGCTCAACACACTAAACACATTCAATCCAATCACTACCCACTCTCACACCCAAACCTTCACTCAAAAGGGATCACTAAGATCTATGGTTAGAGGGGATTTTGGGAGCTCAAGATCACTAAGAAGAACACCTCAAAGCACCAAGGATCTAGCTCCACTCCTCAAATCAATCCTTAATCCAAACACCTCTCTCCACTACCCAACCCTTCACAAAAGGGGATCACTAAGATCTAAGGAGTAGGGAGGAGTATTGGGGGCTCAAACACTCACAAAGAACACCTCTAATACCCAGCAAAAACCTCCCCAACAGCTACTTTGAAGTGGGCAAGAAGGGGGCTTTAAATAGAGGAACCCAAAAAACTAGCCGTTTGGACCGAACTGGGCAACCCGGAGACTCCAGGTATTTAACCCGGACACTCCGGATCATCCGGATACTCCGGATTGTTCGGATACTCCGGATCATCCGGAGTCTCCTGACATTTAATCCGGAGTCTCCGGATCTCCCAGCAAAGACGCAGCCGGACGAAAACGGGCATAACTTTTGACTCCGGACTCCGATTTCGACGAATTCGGACTTTTCGGAAAGCTAAGAACGAGGGCTACACAACTAACAAGGTCTCACTACCCAAATCCCAAAGGATAAAATCAGATTGCACAAAGAATCCTCAAGGAGACCTCAAATTCTCACTTTCCGAAACCAACAACACTTCTATCCCTCACACCAACCCACCTACACTTAGGTGAACAAAGTGTGACTAGGTTTTCTTAACCTTAGACAAGGATAGACCACTTTTGAGCACTTGAGACTTGTCTAAGTGATTTCAACGATTGCATCCATCTTAATAGTACGGCAATCCTTAGACTCAAATTTAACACAAAATCTAAGTCTTACACTAAGCTTACATGCCGACTTCTTGGATGCACGGTGCATGATGACGCTTCCACAAAGATTGATGACGCCCTTCGTCTTGTCAACCTCGACGCGATTCACCTCATGAGACTCTCGTCCTCTCCGACCTTGACCTCGATCATCACCAAGACGATCCTCACGCCAAGTCGTTCTTGACTTAGTCCTCAGCTCTTGGTGACACCGCCGTCTTATTTGACTTTGACTCGATTGTCATCCTTTAAACCATCTTGGTCATCATACACACAGCCTTGGGACCTAACTCTTTTCAAAGCACTCAGCAAACATATTAGTCCCATAATCTTAAAAGATATATTGAATAAATTGATAATAACAAGTGTTTCATATCAAGAAGCACAATATGAATGGAAACACTTGACAATAGAAATATTCTCTGCTAAGTGCATCATGATGAATATATGATTGATCTAACTGCACTAGAGAGATAATTGCCAATATGAAGAATCAATTAAATCATGGCAAGGACCACAGACTTTGCTTAAATGAAGCACATGATAGAATATACACGAATTACACATGTGCAAACAATATTTGGAATGAGAGTAAATAATGTGATCCAATTCTAGATTAAACTTCACTAAGAGAGGTGCATTAGAAGATACACAACTAAGATATGTATGCACCAAGTCAATATGAAGCAATGAAGTTTAACTCTAGTTAACACAAGCATATTAGAAACAAAGCACATAATGAACTCAAATGAATATATATATATGCACAAGCAATTTTGACATGAATCAATGTGCACATATGAAATCAACAAGTTACTTAGAGTTCAATATGCATTTGCTAAAGAGGAATGCAATGACAAATATGGAAGGAATACCGAGATTGCATACCTCATTTTTGCTTAACCATCCCAATTGATTTTCCTCTAAAATAGATGAGACTAATATTCAACTAGGCAATAAACATGTTAATCTCGTAACAATATAAACATATTAGAGGTTTGTCATTTGTTAAGCACTAAGTTAAGCATTTGTACAATTACATTGATTGATATTACATGCGTTTTTCATTAATCGTTTATCATTAATCACCAAAACAACATAAGTGCCTAGATGCACTTTCATCCTTTTAACTATCATATGCAGTAGGTTCTGCATTTTACTATCTTTATTACTAGATGCTGTGTTGAGTGTGTGCAACAAATAAGTGTCATAGCCTTGCATGCAACACATCCTTGTAGATGATTCGTCAATATTTCTGAGCTACTTATCATCATTAATTTCGAACATACACCTGCATCGGTTACTTTCTTCTTGGGAACCTTACTAAAGGCCAAGGAGGTATAACAAGTGCATAGATCTATATGGTTGTCTTACCAGCCCATTGCATTGTCCATGGTTGCTTTGGTGCCAAATTGTGCCAAATGGTTGTCTTACCAGGCCATTGCATTCCCATCTTATATTTGACTACGTATTTTATTATTGGAAGAATGGCATATGAAGCATAATCTTATGCTACACACTAAATGTAATGTGTGGACTAAATGTAATCTTATGCTACACATTAAATCTGGTTGTTGAATTTTTAAAGGTATAATAGACTTTTTTAATTACCCAATCCGAGAATAGTCCTACTATTAAGCCAACTAAATTGAAAATATTACTCTTGTGCCTGCTATGTGAGATCCACATAATTCCAAAGATACATTGCCTCGGTGGGCAAATGGGATGTATCATGTACGATGGTCTTCTATGTATGCAGATGGTGTTAGTAATGCGTATCTTCCATTGCAGAATATCGTGATGGATGCCGTTTGGGAGCATGGGGAGCGTGTCGGGCAAGGGTCAAAGTGCAATTACTGTTCGCATATAATGAAGGGGGGAGGAGCAACCCGTTTGAAGGAACATCTCGCCGGCCGCTCCGGTGAAGTGAAGGCCTGCCCTAGCGTACCTAAAGTGGTTAGGCAAGCCATGCTCATGGACCTCCGCGGGGGTCGAGAAAGGAAGAAGGAGAAAGAGGTGGAACGCCTGCGTAAGGAGGAGGTTTGCGACGATTGGGCGTCGATGGCGAGAGATTACCGTACAGAGCAGGAGCAACTGAAGATGGCCATAAAGGCCTCCAAAGGAGAGGCTTACCTTATGAGTCAAGGTTTGACTCCAGGATCGGGATCTGGGAGTGGTGCAGCGAGACACTCAGTCCAATCCACTATCAGCAAAATGTTTGGTAGTTCAAAATCAACACGGTCAAGCCAAGCCTCCATCGATGTTGACCTTGCACGGAGTGGTGCCCCGCAGCAACCTCGGATTGACACTGCATTTAAACAGGGGGCGAGGCAAAAGATTGGGAGGGCATGGTCTAAGTGGTTCCATGCAAATGCAATTTCAGGAAGGAAAGCCGAGTGTCCTTACTTCACAGGTATGCAAAAGCTCGTGGGTTTATAAGTTAAAATTATTATCATCATTGGACTAAACTCTTACGGTCCATGTTTTCAGGTGCACTCAAGATGATGCAGGAGCTAGGCCCAGGGGTTCGTGCACCACGGGGCCACGAGATCGACGGGAAGTACCTTGACGAGAATGAGAAGGAGATTGTACAGTACCTTCAGATTTTCAGGGACGACTGGACGACATTTGGTGTGACAGTCATGTTTGACGCGTGGACTGGACCTACAATGCAGAGCATCATTAACTTCATGGTGTACTGTAACGGGGTAATGTTCTTCCATAAAACCGTTGATGCCAAAGGCAAGATTCAAGACCATAAGTACCTGCTACGCGAGATAACAAAAGTGGTTGCCGATGCAATTGGTGCCGATAACGTGGTGCAAGTGGTTACTGACAATGGAGCCAACTTCAAGAAAGCATGCTAGATGTTACGTGTGCAGTAACCAATGATTATCTGGCAACCATGCTTGGCACACACGGTGAACTTCATGCTTAATGATGTGTATGAAATGGACGAGATCAAGGATGTTGTGGCAAGGGCGAAGAGGATTTGCCGCTTCTTATACAACCACAAGAATCTACACACGTAGATGAAAGCCCACATAGGTGGAGAATTGGAGCACATTTGCCTTAGTGCACACACAGGTTAGGAACCGATTTATGCAAAGCTGCAACAACTCGTGTTTGTGCACTACAATCTCTGACTTCGCATACGGAACTATGAATCCACTTGCCACACCGATGACATCGACCCATTTGATCGCCTCATTGAGGATGCGATGCATTCTGGTAATGATCTGATTGCAGAATGGTTCGAGTCATCCATGTCTACGGGGGAGCCTCTACTAGATAAGGATAGTGGCTACGATCCGCCTCTCCCGGTGAGATTCGTGGTTGACAGCATCCCATTGCAAGAGCTCCACAAGGCCACAGGTAGCGTGCAATTATTTTTATTCATTACGGTTATCAGAATGGTGTTAATATATTTATTCAAACTGGCCACAGGTGGGAAGACCATCGCAGATTGGAGTGAGGTTGTGATTGGCGACACTCACACAGGCAAGAGGAAGCGTTGTACTAATGACGATGATGTTGACACGCTAGCAGGTGCTTTAGGTGGGTTGGCAAAGTTGTCGGCCAGCCAGCGTGGGAAGGCAAAGTTGTCGGCTAGCCAGAGTGGGAAGCAAAGGCCAAAAGCGATGAGGAGGCCGAAGTTGGCAGTGACGATGACACCCAGACACCCCCAGGAGGTTGATATCGTCAGCAGATCGTCCAAAGACTTTGGAGGCGGCAACGGACGGTACACCCTCCGACCCAGTTCACAGCCACACTCACCGGTACAAATGCAACATAAGGGAACTGTGCCGAGGAAGGGCTCACAGAGGCAGACCCGTAGCACGATGAGTGGTGGGGTGGGCGACAGGCAGCACATCCGCATGATGATATGGGCTCGTTGTTTAGTAGCCAGTTTTCTAGCCATTGGGGCTTCACTGGTGAGCACCCTGGGTACCCTATGTTAGGGTACAGCTCGATGAGCTATGAAGGAGATATGGGAGGGGATACAGGTGGATACAGACATTCATCCTACGATGGATCAAGCATGTCATCATTGTTCGACTATACTGATCCCTACGCTGATCAGTATGCACAACACACAGCTGTCAGGTACCTGTACCAGTCAGAGAATCCTTCAATCTGGATGTCGCATTATGAATAATGGAAGTCCGCCTGGCTGGCACAGAACATGAGCTGGAAAGAGTACAAGCAACAACACCAAAGGAAGCGTGGTGAGATCATTGTCGATAACGCGCAGATCCAGTTTTCACCAACATCATACTACTACTCATAGGTATGGCAAGGCGTAGTTGTTCATGCATTACATGTTCATGCTCCTTTTAATTATGCCTCTTGTTGTAAAATAAATTCATACCACGTCTTGTGATTATTCTTTTGCATCTTCTTGTAATATGTGTTGAATTGTCATATGAGTTAATTTTATTTCATGTCTATCATTTGTCATGACAATATATATTTAATGTTGCCAATTATCACTTTCATAATCCGAAAATTAGCTAAAATGTGCTGAAATTTTCAACTTCTCGGTTAAAATATTTCTCTATAATACATAGGATGATAGGAACATATATAAAACTTTTCAAATGATTTGATGTTCATTTGTTACATTTGAAAAATCAAAAACTGATTTTACATACGGTTTTTATGACGACTTTACCACTGTTAGATTTTAAAAAAAATTCCTCATGCTTGATCATCATCTCAAATTTTTTTATGGGGACCTTAGTGATTTGTTAGGACCATCCAAAAAAGTTTTCAAATTTTTTTTGACGTGTTTTGGACCATTTTCGGACGGTTCAATTTGGACCGAGATCTCGGTGATTTCGACCGAGATCTCAGATTTTTCGGTTGAAAAAAAAACAGATTTGAAAATTGGTTTTTGCATTTCGTCCAGATTTTATCCGAAATTTCCGAATATCACCAAAAATTTGGATTTCGGGCACCTCTGAAATTTGACCCAAAACGAGATTTGAAATCTTGCGAGAGTATCATATTTATAGCATCGAAGGGATGATAGTTGTCATATTTAGAGAGGTGTCTTCCCGTTAAAATGTGTCTTTTGGTCAAAAGGCATCTTCTCACTGAAGAGGTGTTTTCTTGTTAGAGGCGTCTTTTCGTAGAGAGTAACTTCCAAATGACTGTCTGTACTTGTCAGAGAAAGCGTCTCCCACATGTTATCCTTGCGCAGAGGTTCTTTGTCAACCTGGATCAGGTCGAGGCGAGAGTTATCATTTACCCGATCTTGTCTAGGTCAGTGTGATAAAGTGAAATATCCGACCTACAAAGATTTATAGGTCAGACCGTTCTTGACCTGGTAGAGGCTTAGATCAGAGACATAAGATAAGTTTTCGACCGATCTATATTGCAAGTTGGGGAGTTGTTTACACAGTAAACTGTAACTTTGACCGAATAATCGTGAAACATTTAATGTGTCTCTTCGTTATATAGGACACATTTATGAGGACGCGACTGGCTTCTAAAAATCTATAACCATTTATGAGCCTCAAATAGATTAATCGTCGTCAAGTGGGTGGTGGCTTTAGGATTATAAGACACCATAGGAATTTATAATTCTCAAAACCCTAGCAGCCACACCTCCTTTGTCCAAAACAACGCAATTGGCGCTAGCACTCTAGTGTATGGCATTCCTGCCCCGTACGTGTGGATACCTAGAAGGTGTTGCTGTGAGGTTTCAATACTAAATAATCCAATAGGATTCACGCTTTGGACCCTAGCTTGCAATCAATTTTGTGTTCTTGCTTGCTTAATTGCATTCGGTCGACGACGCTTCTGGTCTCTTCCGGCGAAAATGTTGCGTTGATCGCCGCTGATACAGAACCACCCCATGCAATGTGTCTACAAGCTCCACATCAGCATGCCAAGGTGAAGCGTAAGATGTCCAGCATGGCACTGTGGATGGGGTCACCTTGCCAGCTCGTGTGTGATTTCTTAAGTTGAGGTTTTGTGGGGTTTTCCGTAACTCTTAACTACAACACTTGGGGTTTTATAAAATTCACTTTAGCATTTTACCAGTACTGAGTGTTATGATATAGATAGAATCTTAGTCCAAGTATGAAAGGACTCAATGTATCGATGAGCGAATCCGAATCTATCTGTAAGTTGGCTTTGCTATATATTACTCCCTCCGGTCACAAATAGTAGTCGGTTTGGAATGCCTGCAGTCAAACTTTTAAAAGTTTAGCTATTTATATCTTTTTGAATATTTAGATTGGATGGATAAAAATCATATGTGTAGATTCGTCTCGAAACATACTTTCATAATATTATAATTTTATTGGATTTTTCAAATATATTACCATAGAAATTAGTGGTCAAAGTTGAGTTTTGGGGACCGTGCCGATGTCTAAAACGACTACTATTTGTGACCGGAGGGAGTAAACACCAATTTGTACAGAAGAACTAATCTAATAAAGAGAGAGAACTTTGCATTCCAATATTGTATGCTCCCTGTTCCTGTTGATGTGAACGGGCCACCACCACCCGCCAATAGGAACTGTCCGTATTCTCTCTGTCACAATGGCATTAGTGCGTGTTGGGCTGTTGGCCCCTGCCGCCGGCTGATCGGGTAAGAAGGAAATGCAGGCCTCCCCTGTCATCGCATCATTCCTGTTAGGAAGCAGTTCAGTATCTGTTAGGAAAGCAGTTAAGTATCCGATATGGACTCTTCATATCTCTAAGCGGAACCGCTTATAAATAGGAGGCGAGTCACCCCATTGTACACAAGCAATGAGAATAATAAAGCGGAAGCGGTTCCTCCTCATATTGTGTCTCTCTCCTCTCTCTCTATTCTCCAGTTTAGATCTATTAGGCAACCGGACTATTCGATGGCGAGGTTGTCTAACCGTTATCAACCGCAGCTCTACCGGAGAAAGATTGAAAGGTGAGAAAAGACAGAAGTGAAGGATCGTCGACAACGACGACGACTACTACGGCGATTGATCGCCCGATCCGATCTGCAATCAACTTCGCCATCAAGCCGGCATCCACTCGGTTGCCGAAAGAAAAAAGTCCTCTGGCGACTCTATCCTCTGTGATAGCCTACCAGAAGAATAGATTGGAAAGGTGAGAAAGCAGAAGATTGAATCTAATAGCTCGTTCAATTCTTTACGCGGCATCTATGTGGCACGAAGCTACGAGTTCGCGATGTTTCTCTAGTACATAGTATGAATGCATCTAATCGCGGGCACTCACGAGTTACGCGAGTGTTTTCTTTAGTACATAGTATGAATGTATCTAATCGTGGCATGAAGCCACAGTATGCATCTAATCTACGCATCTAAGAAATCAGTGTTCTTCAGCGTGTACGAAGCTACAAGTTCACAACAACTTTTCGCGATCGTAGCATGGAAACTACGAGATCGCTATAGTACATCGGCCGAAGCCCTATCACGAAAACAGCGATGCGTGAGCACGGAAGCCATCACTACATGCCGCGTTTAATTGGCAGAACCCGAGTGGTTGGGATTTGATTTTGGTAATGAATAAGCAGACATGAGACAATTGGTGTCTGGAAAACACACATGAGGCTTGGTTCTTTAATTGGCACCCGGAAGCGGAAGTGCTCCCTCCTCATGTGAGCCCCTAGGCGGCAAAGTTGACCTGGCCAAGAGTCGAATTGACGGAGATATTCGCACATTTCGCTCCCAACCAACGAGAGTTACATAAGTTGTAATTAGCATTACACCGCATTTAATTTATGTTGGAATTTATTTTCACATTATCAAGTAATGATGAAAAATCACCTTAATATAATTCATTGGAAATTCAAGCATCTGCCTGACACCGCCGTATCGCGCCAAGAAGGCCGGCGATGCATCGGTAATGCGCGCCTTACGCCTGAAAGCCCGCTATGCCGATACGCCGGCGCTATGCCGATCGCCACGAAGCCAATCGTGCACACAAAGCCGATCGCGTATGAATCCGATCGCAGAAGTCGATCACGCACATGAAACGATCGCATGAAGTCGATCATGCATATGAATCCGATCGCGATGCACGGTCGATCATGCACATGAATCCGATGGCATACATGAAGTCGATCAGCGCATAAATCGATCGCATGCACGATAGATCACATACATGCAGTGTATTTATGAATTTTTATGAATATTTATGAATCGTGTATATATGAATCTTGCATTTATGAATCCGTAATTATGAATCTTGTATTTATGAATCTTGAAATTATTACTTTCTTTTAGTTTCTTTGAAATTCATGAGAATTTAATTATGCAATTATGAATCTTGCAACCACTCTTTATTAGATTACACGAAGTAATCTAATAAAAGAATCTTTTGAATATGCAAATACACGGCATTATTAAATGTGAGTTTGAAGAAGCCGACCGAAAGGTCGAACTATCTCACATGGGCATCGGGTTTGAAGATCATACTTGCGAGCAAGCTCCAGCACTGCCAGGCTTAGGGTCCTCGAAGGACACGCAAACTATGCCGAGCAAAAGGATCAAACTTTGCCCTTTTTCTCAAGCATCACCTTTTGACCACTCGGAAAAATGAATACATGGGTGAGGTGAGTGCACTTGAATTATGGTGCACTCCGAAGCGATTCGAGAAACTCAAATCCACCATCTTGCTCCAAGCAAAGAAGATTGGGTTATTTCGAAGTTTGCAGGCTCTGAGCGATGGTTGTTAATGAATTTTGAATAAAGAATTGTAAGCTCTCGAAGAGCATACATTTTCTTTTCTCATGAATAAATTTCAATTTATTCTTTATTCGGTATTCTATATTTTCAAGCAATATTTGAATTACTTTGCCAACTGTATGAATAAATTATATTTCTTGTCATTTAGAAATTGTGTAGCGCCCAATGGAGGTGATATGTATTGTTGATAGTGGCACAACAAATACCATCTTAAGAGTGTCGAAATACTTCCAGGTGATCCTGAAGAACGGCCAAGGATTATGAAAATCGCAGAAGCGTCTGCATATAATAGGCTCGTGAAGAGCCACAATTATATTGCCAATGGGTACAACTTTGGTAATTGATGAAGCCTCATCTTGTACCCTGAATCAACTTCGCACTCTCTTAAGTTTCAAAGATATCAGCGCAATGGGTTTTCACGTAGAAACCAATGAAGAAAATGGCAAAGAGCATTTGTGCATTATGAAGCACGGAGTATGAAAAATGGTATTAGAAAAATATCCTCGTATGAATACAATTTTGTACTACACGAGAATCAATGCACACGTTATATACTTCTTTAAGAAGCTCAGTATTATTTTCTTTATGGCATTGTATATTTAGGTCATCTTGGTCTTAGAATTATGAGAAATATAGTTAACAACTCACAAGGTCATAGCATTAATGTTAAAAATTTCCCAAATCACGAAGATTTTGTGTGCCATGCATGTGCCAAGAAATTAATAACTAAGCCCTCTATTATGAAAGTGCAACATGAAATCCCTGCATTCCTCGAACGCATTCGTGGGGATATTTGCGGACCGATTCAGCCATTATCGGGGCCGTTTGATGCACTATGGTGCTCATTGATGCTTCCTCGAAGTAATTAGCATACATGTTTCTTTGTCAACAAGGAATCATACATTCACAAAGTTGATCTCGCATCATCGGAATTAAGAATGCTTTTCACGATCATCGCGAAGTCCATTCAAATGGACAATGCCGTGAATTTACTTCAAGGCATTTGATGATTATTGCACAAAGAATGGAATAAGCTGAGCACTCTGTCCGCATGCGTCCATACGCAAAATGGACTACGAAGCACTAACAAAGAGGATTAAGCTCATAGCCCGACCACTCTTCTTGAGTTGTAACTTGCCCAACACCTGTTGGGGACACGATCATGCACTTGGAGCAAAGACTCATCAATTATAGACCGTGCGCCTACAACATCCATTCAACTATGCAACTAGTGTAATGGGTCATCTGAAGATTTGAATGAATGGTATATGTACCTATACCACCCCACAAATAACTGCAATGGGCCCTCTCCGCAAGTCCAGGATATACGTTGGTTATGAGAATGCATCCATAATCAGGTATTTGGAACCCACATCGAGATTTGCATACCCAAATTCGATTGCATTTTTTTGACAAGGATCGCTTTCCGTCATTAGGGGAGAAATGAACCATTGGATGAAAATGCCGAAATCATATGGCATTCCATTGGGATCCCCGTGCATGACCTCGCACTAATGAAGCAAATCATGAAGTCAAGAAGACAATCGATTTGCGAGAATTTATCAAATGAACTTCCTGATCATTTTTGTGATCTGAAGAGCATGGCTAAGTCGCATATACCATCAAGAAATGCACCAGAGAGGGTTGAAATACCAAAAGAAGCGGGAGAAGGTATCCTCATCACGTTGGAGGCCTCAAAGAAAAGAACAGAAATCTGGCTTCTCAAACCCAAAGTACCGGGAGGCGTCACGGGAAAAATGGGCAAGAGGACTTACCATAGCCAATCACAAAAATGCCCCAAAGCAAGAAGGGGAGCCGAGTTGAGACCTGGCCTTTGGAAAGAAGCCTGTGTGGAAAAGGCAAATCCAGATTTGAATCTTCAATTGGAAGAAACCGCTAAATAATGTGTGCGCACACATTGGCGGAGAAAAACTAAAGGAACTTGCTCCTGGAATGGGAAATAGCAATGAAGAGCAAGTAGAAGTGCATGAAGCACACCATGGCAGAAATGGCCATAAATTTTGTAATAATAGGAGAATCTATGAAAAGAGCAACAACCATTGCAAGGCTTGTTGTTCAATGTTTCACTCAACGTCCTAGGGTTGATTATGAAGAAACCTATTCTCCGGTCATGGGTGGAATTACCTTTAGATACTTGATCTCAATGGTAGTCAACTTGAAGTTGAGAATGAAGCTAATGGATGTTGTCACAGCATATTTGTATGAAACTTGGATTCGGAGATATACATGAAAGTACTAAGGTATCCCTATCCCGAACCAAGACAGAGCAAGCAGAAACCTGCTCTGAGTGTGAAATTGGAGAAATCACTTGTAAATTTTAAGCGATCGGGAAGAATGTGGTACAATCGCTTGAGTGACTTTCTTTGCAAGAAAGGCTACACTAACAAATGAAGATTGTCCATGTGTGTTTATACAACGATCCCCGAATGGATTTTGTATAATCTCTCGTCTATGTAGATGACTTGAACATCATTGGGACGGATGAGGAAATTGAAGAAGCATGCACATACTTGAAATCTGAAGTTTGAAATGAAAGACTTGGGGTAAAACCAAGTTACATTTTAGGCTTGCAGCTTGAACATGTCCAAGGCGGAATCTTGGTACACAAGCATCCTACACGAGAAAGTGTTGGAGAGATTTGGCTTTGAAAAAGGCATACCCCTTAAAGACCCCAATGGTCGGAAGGTCACTCCCAAGCGGACCTAGACCCGCACAGCCTAAAGAAGAGGGGAGGAAGTCACGGGAGCGAATTCCCATACTTGAGTGCAATTGGAGCTCATGTACCTTAGAATAGCACTAGGCCGGACATTGCGTTCGCGTGAATTTGCTAGCGCTGCAGTTGAGAACCCACCAAAAGGCATTGGAAAGGGTGAAGGACATCTTAGTTTACCTTCAAGGAAGCAAAGACCTCGGCTTGTTTCTGGAAGAAACAATGAATTGAATTTAGTTAGCTACGCCGATGTCGGGTACCTATCGGACCATCTGGCAAGTCTAAGCAACCGGGTATGTTTTCCTTTGGTGGAGCGGCAATTTCTTGGAAAGTCGTCTAGCGGACTCTTGTCTCGCGATCGACTAACCACTCAGAAATCATTGCATTGTATGAAGCCTCTCGGGAATGTGCATGGCTTGAAGAATGGTTCACCACATCCGAAGTCATGTGGTCTCGAACATGGAACAAACCCCACTATTATCTATGAAGATAATGCACATGTTGCACAAGTACAAATGGGATATGTGAAGAGTAACCTTACAAAGCATATCAACCCCAAGTTCTTTTATGCTCATGAAATGCATAAGATGAAGCGAGATAAAGATCTTGCATACTAAGTCGTGTGAAAATCTACAGATTTATTCACTAAGTCACTCCCGATCTTCCTTTGAAAGATGTATTAGAGGAATCGGGATGATGAGGCTTAGAGAAGTGCATATTTGGGGAGATTTTTCACATACTCCTACATAAATCTCAAACATGAAGTTTGAGTACCCAACGTAAATCTTGAAGATTAACATTGAAGTTTGGGTGGATTGTACTCTTTTCCTTAAGTAAGTTTTTCATTGAAGTTTTCTTACATAAGGTTTTTGATGAGCAATCAAATTGCAACCAAACGACAGCGTGTGCTATGTACTCTTTCTCCCGATTATTTTTCCCTTGGTTTTATGGAGTTTTAATGAGGCATATGCATCTCGCGTTGAAGAGTCAAGGAGTGTTAGGAAGCAGTTAGTATCTGTTAGGAAGCGGAGTTCAGATATAGACTCTTCCTTATCTCTAGCGAGAACCGCTATAAATAGGGAGGCGGGTCACCCCCATTTATCTGTAATGATGAGAATAATAAAAGCGAGCGATGTTCCTCCTCATGTGTGTCTCTCTCCCTCTCTCTATTCTCCGGGTTTAGATCTAAGCGGCCCGGTTATTCGATAGCGAGGTTGTCTAACAATTCCAACTCCTCGGCTGCCAGCAACACGACAATCAATCGATGCTCCCTGCTGCGTGCTACATCGAGGATTCAAGGTAATTACAGACAAAAAATGACGCTGGGAAATCACTGCAAGACGGCATGGATGCTGCAGCACCGTGAGGTTGATTAGTACTCCTCCGGTTAGGCATCGCCAAACTCTAATGGTACCGCTGGAGCATGTACGTTCTTCCCCGTACGCCGCCTGACGGTCCCTAACCCTAGTGGATAAGGCTGACACTGATGGTTTACCTGCTCCGGAACTACTATTACAGATATAAAAAGAGAGTCATTAGCGGTGCTAGATGAGATTGCTAATTACAACATTTCTGCTCCTCGCCGTGGTTAAGAACGCTGCAATTTCCTGCCGATTTGCGTTGCGTGCGTGGAAGGAATGGCATGACCCCAAATCCCCCGGAATGGGAGACTTTTCTCCGGCAAAATCTGGCACGCCGGCGCAAACGCCATAAAACCGGCTAAAAAGCAAAAGCAAAAGCAAAACTCGGGAGGAGAGGCCGTGCGGCCCGTGCGATTGCGTCGTCATCGTCGTCGGTGCGGGGAGGGAGATGACGCTGCTGCAGCGCTGGTCGTCGTCGGTGTGGAGCATCAGCAGCAGCGGGCGGCTGCTGTGGGCGGACAGGGCGTGGCGGGCGCACGCCGGGATGGCCTTCACGCAGCTCGCCTACGGCGGCTACCACGTCCTCACCAAGTCCGTCCTCAACGTCGGCATGAACCAGATCGTCTTCTGCGTCTACCGCGACCTCGTCGCGCTCGCCCTCCTCGCCCCCGTCGCCTTCCTCCGAGAGAGGTACCACCCCATCCCATGCTCCTCCACTTTCCCCCTGCCCGGCTGTTATCAAAAAGAGCAAATCTTTCCTTCCGCCATTCTCGGCAAGCTGATGCTCTGTATTCCTGTGGATTCGGATTATGAGTAGAATCGAATCCAACTTAAGTGTATGTTGTGGAGACGACACGCCGTACCTTCCTTCTTCTCTTCCCGATGACCGGTGTGCTGCTAACTAACAGGCCATTGAATGCTTACTAGAGCTTTGTTTCGTACCCATTATTGCAGAAGGGTGCGGCGCCCGGTGACCCCTCAGCTCCTCGCATCCTTTGCTCTTCTTGGCCTCACTGGGTAATCTAATTCTTCTGCTGGGCACCAATCTCTTCAAGAACTCCTCGGCCTCTTCTCTGTCTTCCATCGCCAACACCTCAAAAATGGCTCTCTCCTGATCTTCTTGCAGGATCTTTGGGAACCAGCTTCTGTTCCTGCTCGGCCTCAGCTTCACCAACGCCTCCTACGCCGCAGCTTTCCAGCCTGCCATACCGGTGTTCACATTTCTCCTGGCTGCAATCGTTGGGTAAATTACTCACTGGATATGATCTTTTGTCTTTCTGACAGTGCCTGGGTTTCAAATGTCAACTAGATTGTAAACAAACAAATCCTGCATGCTCCAGTGTTGAGGTGATTGACATCTTCAAGAAAGATGGGATCGTCAAAGTTCTTGGCACAGCTGTGTGTGTCTCCGGTGCCGTTTTGATGGTTTTCTACAGAGGCCCGTCCTTGATTGGCCTTGGAGGCGCCAATGCTGTAAACGACAGCGTGTTGGCCGGCACACGGAGTGGAAATCCCTACCCTGCTCAGTGGTTGACATCAACAATGCTCCAATATGGTGTAGAAACCTGGCATCTTGGTGTCGTGTGCCTTATAGGCAACTGCTTCCTGATGGGCGCTTATCTTGTCATACAGGTAATACAAATCTGGGAGCGTTTGCTCAAACCTGGTAGAGTGCTTGATAATATATCTATTGACAAATCTTTTTGTTCTTCAAGAAAAATACCTAATGCCAGGATAGGAATGCTTAATGTTCACTGTTTATGTTTTGCTTATGCTCTTTACCTGTTTATGTTCATGACTGATGCGAATTGGTGTCCTTTTTCTGTTGTGATGATATTCCAGGCTCCGGTGCTGATAAAATATCCAACGAGCTTATCCTTGACAGCTTACTCTTATTCTTTTGCCACCATCTTTATGGTGTTGACTGGGGTACTTGCAACCGATGGGCTCCACGAGTGGGCACTGACAACAACCGAGATCATAGCTATTCTATATGCTGTGAGAATCTTTGTATTAGGCTTAGATTAGATGACTTGTATGCCAATGCTGTTCTAATTAAATTTCTTTCTTGCGCCACCAGGGAATTGTTGCATCTTGTCTGAACTACGCGATCATGACTTGGTCGAACAAAATTCTTGGACCTTCTCTGGTTGCCCTCTACAATCCGCTCCAACCAGCATGTTCTACCTTCCTCTCAACTATTTTTCTTGGTACCCCAATTTATCTCGGAAGGTTTGAACCAACACTCTACCCTATTAGTGTGCCAAATGTGCTGTCTGAACATTGCAATCTGATGGTTTCTCAAATTTTGGATCCTTTGAACTGCTTGCTCTGCATGGTGTTTATCAGTTGTCCATGATACTCTTTCAGGCAAAATAATAACAGTAGTGGTGCTTGTAAACCGATGGTGTTTTCCATAGATATATAGCTGTTGTTATCGCGTACTTCATTTCTCTTGATTATAAGTTCCGGAATTTCAACAAATTTATGAAACATAAATTCTCACATTGTGTGTGTTTCTATCCTACTGCTTTCAGCATTATTGGGGGAGTCTTCATCATTGCTGGTCTATACCTGGTTACTTGGGCTCGTTACAATGAGGCACAGCGAGTGTTGACAGTCGGTTATTTGGACCCTCTTCTGGTGGAGGAGGATCCACCAGCCCCCAAGACACATGAAGGTTCCTTCAGTGGCTCCATGGATCCTTAGACCTCAAGAGGGGTCAGTTTGTTTCAGAGGAGTCGGTTCTCTTCAGAAACAGCAGCAGCAGCAGCATAATTACTTAGTGTATTAATACCGTTCTCGCCTTGTCAAGATATCAGACATGTTTCTTAGAAAGCATGTGGTTACCATTTCCAGCATTGGATTAATAAGTTCCATCATCAGAGAGATGTGGAGGATGCTGAGCAAACCCTGAACATAAGCTGGAAGTAAGCGCGTTGCAGTTGTCATTTTTTCAGCATCCTCAGAAGATACCATTGGCTAACGATGTGCAGTGATACTCCAGCATCAATAGTTTCCGTCACAGGTCCAAGGCTAACAATTGTACGAACAACTGCAGCAATGAAAGGTCCTCACCTCAACCAGCTTTGTCAATGACTTACCAGTTCTATTTTCGCACCGTATATCCTACAACTGTTCTTTCCATCCAAGTTATTATCATCATAATTGGCATCTAAACTTGATATTAACAACTTCTTTTCCAGCGGCATGTCTGAACTTGAAAAATGCGTAGATTTTGCTCCGGATATTGGTGCTGACCCGAGCTTATCTTTTTCTTCAGAAGATTGTTCGTTCAGGGCTGGGAACTGAAGCTGCAATACAGTAGAGCTACTAAATACGCTTGCGGCATGATAGCTGTCCTTCTGTGATGATGGGATCCAATGTGTTATTTACCTTCCTTACCAAGTTATTTTATGTTGAGAGCACAGTTCATTCAAGGGAAAAGCGATACATTACTCCAAATTCGAAAGTTCAGCTTTCCGAACGTCAGGGTAATGGAGTCCTGGAACCGCGCTTTCGCTGTATCGGTTTGTGTATCTTTTCGAAATAAATTTGTCCCTTGACCTCCTATGTTGTCTCTGGCCTCTGGCGATGTAATCTGTTGCAGCTACAAATTGATATTTCGAAATACCTAGTGTAAAATATAATGGACAACAATAATAGGTAAGTTGTTGGGTCAAATAGAACTCCCGTATTGTGGCGTGCGAGTGCATAAGTTGTTACATGCGGGGATCAAAATCTTATCGAAATTCTGTTAAATCTCGCCGAAATCTCGGATTTCGGACTTCCCGAGATTCATAATCCCGACAATTTTTTAAAAAAAAATTGAAAAAAAATAATCAAAATGCTACAATAACCTATAATCACGACGAAATTTCAGTATATCTGACCAAAAGTTGGTCGGATTGGATTCTTTACGTCGTTTTCTAAGAGTCAGTAGATCATTCAATTAGTTTATGCACATTAATTCTCACGGTTATTAATTAAACACCTAGGTTGTCAGAATTTTTAAAAATTTCTCAAGCTTGATTATCATCTGAAAAATTTATGAGAATATTAATGATGCATCATGACTATTCAAAAAAAAAACTTTCTAACATGGTTTGAACAATTTTTTATTCAGTTAAAATTTATCGGTTAGTCTTTAGTAGCACTGTTCGAATTTTTAAAAATTCCTGAAGATTGATAATCATCTAAAAAATTTTATGATAATATTATGGATGTGTTAGGACCATCCAAATTTTTTTTCAAAAAATTGTAACGTTGTTTGCACCATTTTCCATTCAGTAGAAATTTGACGTTCAGCCTTTTATCAGGACAATAACACTATTAAATTAAAAAAAAATCAGGCTTGATCATCATCTGAAATTTTTATGGGAACATTAATTATGTGTCAGGGCCATAAAAAAATTCAAAAAAATTTAACGTCGTTTGAACTATTTTTCATCAGTTGAAATGTACCAAGATTTCGATAATTTTGAATGAAATTTCGTTTTTTTACCAAAATCTCAGTTCAAAAAATGCCAAATTTGAATTTTACCTTTTGAATTTCGTCCAGATTTCATCCTAAATAACGAGATTTCACCGAGATTTCGGATTTCAGAGGTTGACCAGATTTGAACCGAAAACGAAATTTAGAACCCTGGTTACATGGTCATATAGCACAGCAAATCGGCACTGTGACTGCACAATGGGATTCTGGCATCTCGATCTCAACATACTGTACATACTAGAGCTATGGTGCATTTGCAACGAGGGCAACAAAAAATACCTGGTTGCTCAAGGGGCCGCATCGGTAGCTTATATAATGTGCTGCTGATCAAATCCAAACAACTGAGCAAACGTTTCAAGTAGTGAATAGCTTTCCAGATAACAACTTCAACATGCCTTGCAGCAAACGGCATTTCAACATTGATTCCATGCTATCCAAAGAAGGGTGGAGTCAGGGTTCACAAAACCGACGAAAACCGCTCGAAAATCGCGGTTTTCGACCGTATCGAGTCGGTTCGAAATCCTAAACCGATCGGTAAACCGGTTCAATTAAAAAAATAATTTAAAAAATTTGAAAAAATTGAAAAAATTTATGCGATGTAAACCGATCGAAAACCGGTGAAAACCGAGCGGTTTTTCGAAAA
This sequence comes from Rhipidocladum racemiflorum, assembly GCA_036346355.1. NCBI lineage: Eukaryota > Viridiplantae > Streptophyta > Magnoliopsida > Poales > Poaceae > Rhipidocladum > Rhipidocladum racemiflorum. Next base: position 87,089,407 of record CM070579.1, on the reverse strand, counting down.
AACCGACGAAAACCGCTCAAAAAACCGATCGCCCAAAACATTCAACTCGCCGATCGGTTTTTCGAGCAAACCGGTCGGTTTTTCGAGAAAACCGAATGGTTTTCGTTTTTTTTTAATTTGTTTTGAATGTTTTTTGTTCAAATGCTCGGTTTTGAAACTCTTCGGTTTCTAACGATTTTCCAACGATTTTTGGCTCGATATTTTCGAATTTCCAATTTCGGTTTTCCGTCGGTTTTTTCGGTTTCGGTTTGGTTAACCTGGGTGGAGTGCCCCTCGGCCCCTCCCCATGCTTCAAGCATCATAATATCACATCATTGCAATGCATTGCCGGTGGGCACTACACTGACTAAAGTTTATCAGCTTTAGAAAGGCAACTATGTGCTGTAATAAAATATTAGCATAAGTCATCAATTATGGTGTTAACCCCAACGATAGTTAGCAGTCCACGTACCAAACAGATGGTAAAAATTCAGTTACTTTGAAGAGGCGCTAGAAGCTTTGAAGGCCTTATTTCTGTACATCGCTGCAACGGCACATCATGGTCAAATGATCGTGTGGCGACACTACCAAGTGTTTGGCTATACTCCTGAGAGAACAATTCTTTCAAGCCAAGTAGAAACGTACTTATTAATGATGCAGAGTGATCAGTATGCTATAAGAAATCACATGGACCAAATGATGCATGGTTATCTAGTAGTATGCTACAGATCTTCCATCAATTCCTTGAAGGTCTTACTAACATGATGAGATTGATTAGTCTGCGCGTTAAAAGGATCATGCTGGGTTTAGAATATCACTAGTCCTCATAAGAAAAATTGTAAATTTTGCTAAGAGGAGAAACCATTGCTATCAAATGACACCATTAGTAGAAACAAATCACCTATTAGTCGCAAAGTTGGCCTGGTAGCACGACTGGAGGACCTCGACTCGAATAGTTGCCTAGTCGAGGGACTTGGAATCCAAGTCGACGACTAATCGCGATTAGTTGGGCGACTTAGCCTGTCGACTTGGCGCCATGGAGAGGAGATGAAGGGGATGGGGAGGGTGGAGGAGGAAGGTATCAGCAGGCAGTAGTAGGTAGTCAGACATAGCAAGCACCAGCAGCAGCAAGTAGTAGCAGTGGTAGAAGGCGGTAAGTAGTAGAAACAACAGGCAATAGTAAGTAGTTGTAGAAGGCATCTAGTAGTAGAAGCAGCCAGCAAGTAGTAGTGGACTAGTTGAGGACTAGTCGTGACTAATCAAGTAATCAGCAAGTCGGTAGCAGGACGACTCGACTCGACTTAATAACTATAGGAGAAACTCTTGAATACAGGTTTAACCATGTGAGGTGTGCCTCTAAATTCAATATTGACATGTGTCCTTCCTTGTACCATTGGACTGTAATTCCACCATCCACATCCCCCTTAAACTATCCCACTGTAATTAAGTTCCATGTTGCAACTATTGCTACTTGTTAGAGGCAAGTACTTTTCAGGAAAAGATTTATGAAACCAACATCTATCCCTCGCTAAACAGGCACAGATTCTCCTCATGAGTCCTAGGGTACGTACAGGCAAGTCAGGCTCGGATTTAGGCCAGATGAACATACCCTACTGCACGAAGCCAACAATCGATAAGCTAAAAAGATTTCCTATTGACACCTTGACGATAAGAAACACAAGTGCAAATTCCCAATTCATGAACTTTACTTGCCGATAAAGGCAAAGGTTTATGATTGCTTGAGCGCTAGTAGACATCAATATTAGCGACCATTGCCATTTGCCAGAATCATAGAGTAGCGACGCATAATTAAACATGCTGATCAGGACGAGATGGAAGAACAGGCAGAGCCATAGCAACAGATATAAGGGGATAAATTAACGCGTCTATCACACGACACATGACATGTAATTGTAAAGCGGCAGCGGCAGCAGCGAGTATAGTGGACCAGTAGCACGCTGCAGTAGGACGACGGCGGCAGCAGGCGGCGGCGGTAGTAGATTGGGTGGGTGGATGCCAAGGAAGGGATTACCCCTGGTTGGCTATTTCTTGAGGCTGCCGCGGACCCCGGGCTTGGGGGTGGTGGAGGTGGTGGCCTCCCCGACGCCGGTGGAGGAGTGGAGGTTGACGAGCTTCTCCATGTCGAAGGGGAGCTTGGGGTGGCGCGCCTCGTGATGGATCTGCATGGACTTCATGTCGGGGGCGGTGATCTTGCAGAGCGGGCACTCTAGCTTGGCGTGGCCGCCCTTGACCTGCCCCAGCCGGTCCGCCTGCCCCGCCTTGCCGCCGCCACGGTTCGTCGTCGCCGCGTCGATCTTCGATGCGATCTCCTTCGCCGTGTGCTTCTTCGGCTTCGCCTTCCCCGTCATCGCCGATGACGACCTCCTCCTCTTACCCTTGCTCCTCCTCCTCCTCTCTCTCTCTCTCTCTCTCTCTCTCTCTCTCTCACCGCCTCGCTCGCCGCCGCCGCCGCCGCCTCCTAACCCTACTTGTTTTTGTGTTGATGCGCGTCTTGTCTTCGTTGATGGGTCGGGTGGGACTCGCCAATTATTTTAAGCTGCCTCCCCTGGACCGGTCTCCGTACATCAATCATAATGCATCAATTAAATAGTAAAAACATAAAAAGAATACACACGAAATATAAAGATAAAATTTTTTATTAGATTAATTCTTTTATAAAGATGTATTGTATCTATAATATAAATCAATAAAAAATAGATTTGAATTCATCTATAACGAGATAAAATCCAACCATGTATATACTATCAAGACGGAGAGTTCTATTATATCTCAATACTCTCCATTAGACAAACACTGCGTAATGCATGTATCTCATAAAAAAAACTCTTCCTAAAAACTCAATAGAAAAAAATAGAGAAAAATGTACATTGCACCGACACATTAGTTGCCCCATTACAAAACTCCATGTGAGAACGTCAGGAAAACTAAGAAAAAGGAGTGCAACTCATAATCTTCAGATTTAAAGTAGTATCTTTAGGATCATGCTAAGGGTCGTGATTCAGGGATTCACTCCTTCTGAACTCTATATATCTCTAAGTCACATCATTCTAATGCCACGAACAAATCTTTGAAAAGTAGATATTGGCAAAAGCTTAGTGAATAAATCTGCTAGATTTTCACATAATTTAGTTTGCAGTATCTTTACCTCACTGTTTTTCTAGAGTTCATGAGGATAGAAAAGTTTACGGTTAATATGCTTCGTGATATTTCTTTTAATATAACCAATTTGTATTTGTGCAAAACAAACAACATTTATGCTTTTAACATAACAGATTATCTTCATAGATAATCGTGAGGTATCAACGGTATTAAGACCACATGACTTATGGATATAGTTAATGTAAAATCCCAATTTTTGTATTTTTGGGAATTTTTTAGAATTTATTTGGAATTTAAATGTTGTCTTTGAAAATAGCCTTCTTCCAAATAGTATTTAAAATTGGGAAAAGTTTAAGTGAACTATTGCCAAAAAAAATTATTTGAGTTCTAAATGTTTTGAAAATATTTTTCAAAATTTTTCTGGGTTTTCCTAAGCATTCTTGCTATTTATTAGTTGGAAATGATTCAGAACTCAGATTTTGGTTTTTGGGCTGAAACCATAGCCGGCTCAGTTTTCTCAGCACGCCTCGGCTCACATCGCCACACTGCTCGACCTAGTCCCGTAGTCCGTCACGACCTAGGTTGCCAGCCCGCTCCGAAAACCCTAGCGTCGTCGCCGTTTTCAACCCGAAAACAAGTTGCCAATGTGCAGTCTGGCTCACACCCACCTTCTGAGGCCTTTATAGCCTCGGCGAAACCCTGTCCTATGATCTCCGTGCTTCGCCAATCGCTTGTAAGCTCAAACTCCATTGTTTAAATTATTTGTTTTAGATTAATGCTTAATTATTGTTTATGACAAATCTAATTATTATGATACTAACATGATTATTTAGCTTTATTGTTATTAGTCTCAAATTTGGATGAAAAATAGAAAACCCAATGTATGCACTAATATTCATTTTATTATCTTAATGCATACTTAGGACTCCAGTTAAAGGATGAACTCTTCCATTGCTTATATATTAAAAATGTGCACTATATTTCCAATTATATGCATTACATGAATGCACACGTCTTGGGGGAGTTTATGATTTAACCTGATGTTTCAATAGTATTGATCCATGTATTCTTGCCAAATAATATAAAGGATCGAGACTTTAAAACAACCCTTTGAGTATATATAACTTGTGTAGTAGTAGTATACTCATGTCAATATATCATAAACTCAGATGCTATCTAAAATTGATTATGTGCATATCGATTCCAAGTTAAATTATTTATGTCGGGGATTGGATAATTCCCACAATTACCATAAAGCCCCGGTGGCCTGGCCCGTCCCGACCATGTGTACCCTCGGAGGTCGTTCCTGAGGATGACCCAAGAAGACCGAGTATCGTTGCTCGGCCAGCCCGGCGAACACAAGTTCCTTACCCGGCTAGTGTCCAAGCACAGGACCCGAGCATACCTGCTCGGGCCAGGATCAAATTAGCTCGGCCCTAGCTCGTGAGCGGGATGCATGGTCGGGCGGTCGTGATAGGCGGTTACGCTAGAGTAGCGATGATCGCGCCACTACGAAGGGTCGTTGCGCCCGTGACGAAGACGTGGCGTAGATTTAGGATTCGGTTACGGCCACGTTAGCCGCAGTCAAACGTTCGTGGCTTGGGCTGTAATCAATGGAATACCCCTGTAAACTATAAATATCTCCTAGACACTGAGAGAGGGGGGGTGAGCAATATATACACAATATATCCCACGTTGGAGTAGGGTTATTATCTCCCTTGTGAGAGGCCCGAACCAGGATAAATCATCATGTCGTTCCCTGAGTATTCCTAGTCCCGGGCTATTAGAGCATCCTTCGGAAGTAACCCTTCACGCAAGAAGGGGACAGGGTTGATCCCCCAATCAACTAAGTAAGCTCGGCGGGGGCCCATTCCCCAATCGTCGACAGCTGGCGTCGTCCATGGGGATCGACAGTTCCTTTCGTGAAGAATCCCTGAAGATGCCAAACTCTCAAGATTCCCTGGATCTCTGCACCTTCAGCGATGCTGGAGACGAAGACCTATATTACGCCACCGATGACGTCACCGGTGTTACCGATCCCGAGGGGCATATTGATCCCAGGAGCTTTTCCCCGGTGGCTGCCGCGCGAAAGCAGTTCCTTCGCTCTCAGCGCGACACCTTCTCGGATGATGAGTATGACGGACTCTACGACGGTTTGGACATCCCAGACCATCTTGAGCCCGATCAAGAGACAGTGTCGCAAGGGGACACTGTGATGTCGCCCTCGCGATCTTTGCAATCCCGCAATATCAACATGGTGGGAGGAGAAGGGAACCCCGAGGGTGAACCTTCGGGAGACGCCCGTCTCCAACGGTATGAAGCAGCTGTAGGGTCGAGGATGCGCCTAGAGGGGGGTGAATAGGCAATTTAAAAAACTTCTACTCACTAATCGAGGATCGCCTCTAATAACCCCTATGTCAAAACTTACACAAAGATTATGCGCAAGCGGAAGGCTAAGGTTTTGACAATTAAAGCCTAAATCAACTAGGCTCACTAGTGCACTAACCAATTATGTCTCTAACTAGAATTGCTATGTCGATTAAGCAAGATACACTAAGCAATTATATTCACAATCAAGCAATTAATAATATGCAATAAGGAAAATGCTTGAATGTAAAAGAGACACGATACTTTTTACCGTGGTTCGGAGACTTCTCTCCTACTCCACGTTGAGGAAGTCCAACTCACTTTGGACCGGCCCACTCACTTGAGCCTTCCATCTCGAATCCACTAATGGTTGCTTTTTACCCCGCCAGGTAGGCTAAGCACCAACCTTCACAAACTTCGCCGGAGCTTCTCACAAACCTTGAGAGCTCTCGCGCACGACGCTTCTACGCCGTCTGTGAGGCACCGACCTCCAAGAATAACAAGTTGAGCACTCCGCTCAAGCTTCACCGATCGCACCTCCGCAACTCCGGTGATCACCTAGTGCAACTAATGCAACTAGGGTCCTTTCAATCCTCACTAGATGCAACTTATGCAACTAGGATCACTCTTGAGCTCAAAACCAAATGGGAAAATGCAAAACCATGCAACCCACTCCCACAAACTCACACAAAGCTCAAGAGGACTCTCCAAGCCAGCAACCACAGAGCTAATGCCCCCCAAGGGGGTCTTATATAGCCCCCCACTCCAAAACTAGCCGTTGGAGGGGCAAACCCTGAAAAATCAGCAAATGTGGTACTACATGTTTGCGTATTCAAGCTTTGGCCACGGTCGTACGTAACCTCAGAGAGTTCCCTGAGCAGGTGGACTTGGGGGCCATGGGAGCCGTTGTGGCGGATGATCTTGAGCAGATCGCCGTCGATATGAAAGCGACAGAGACATCCCGCGAAAAAAGGACCTGGAGCGCTTCCCGGGAGCTTTGCTGTCGCGCTCCCGTTCGTTCCCACCTCGGTGACTCTCGCAGCCATGCTCGAGATGGCCGGAGGGAACACGACCGGTATCGCGAAGATACTTGGAGCAATTCCCGAGCAAGTTCACGGGATCGCGGGGATGCTCGACGCAACCAGAGCCGAACTGAGTAGGGGTGCAATCGGATCAGATAATTTCCGATCGACCGACCGACCGGATAGTTTCGGTTCGGATTCGGATATTTTTTCGGATAGTTTTCGGATTCGGATTCGGATATTTTGTATCGGATTCGGATTCGGTAGATTACTATCCGTCGGATCGGTATATTTCGAAATTATTTTCGGATATATCCGAACTATGCTCCTCGGATATCCGGAAATAGCAAGCGGCCTATAGGGCGATGGGCCGACGGCCTATAGGGCGATGGGTCGACAGCCCATATGGCCTTAGCCCTTAGGGTTACCCAGGCAGGCAACTCCCTTAGCCCTCACTCCTCAGCACGTTGTCCTCCTGTCCTCCATCTCTCCCAATTAGGGGTGCAAACGGAGCGGATACGGACGGATTTTGTTCATCCCGTATCCTATTCCAAATTTTTTCTCGGATACATAATCGGATACGGACAGTGCCGGATTTGAATACGAATATGGATTACTTCGGTCACGAATACAGAGCGAATACAGGTCGTTCCGGATACGGTTAGTCTCGGTCACGAATAGTTAGTCGGATAATGCGTGAAAGCAGAAACCATATATGTCACATATATTAGGATCAATCAACCATACACAAAACTTTACTATAACTTTCAAGACATGTAAGTGTTTCAAATTCAATAATAGTTGCATTCCCTACATAAGAATAATATACAACCAAGTACAATTCCAATCAACATATGCACTTATATGATGTAGCACATCCAACTGCAATCAAGTGTTTTGTAGTGCAATTATAAGAGCTTGCTCCAGAAAGTAGTGCAATTATATTACAACTTGCTCACATTATATCACAGGCTCACAACAGCACTATGTTTCACATTATATTACAAATTGTCTAATCAGATAGCACATAACCAACACGCAACATCTAAAATACAGCTAGCAAGCATTGTAATTCAAATACACATATTATGAGCAATATTACGAGGGTATCGGCTCGGATATTTACCGGGTATTGGGTCGGATATTTACCGGGTATCGGATCGGATATTGCTCTTCCCATATCCTAACCCATATTACATGAGATTTTTCGGATACGGGTCGGATATTGCTCTTTCTATATCCTAACCCATATTACATCGGATTTTCCGGATACGAATACGGATAACATCGGTACGGATTTTTTTCGAATACGGTATCGGATCAGTCGGAAAATATCCGCTCCGTTTGCACCCCTACTCCCAATCCCTTCGGTATTCCGCCGCCCCTCCCGCCGCCGAGTCCCACCGCCGCGTCCTCCGCCCCCCAGTGCCCTCCTTCGCGCCGTCCCTCCGCCCCCGAGTCCCGCCACCCTCCGACCCCTTCGTCCCGTCGCCGCGCCCTCCGCTCTTCTTCCCCTGAGTCCCGGCGCCCTCCGACCCCGAGGTGCCGGCGCCGATCTCCGTCCCGTCGCTGCTGCCGCACAGAGGTGGCTGGCTGGCTCTTCTCCCTTCACTGTTTGCCCCCGCCGGTACGACTATCCCATATCTGAGCCTCTAAGGTAATGCCGACGCCAAGTCCCAACTGTCGATTGCTGTGTGCCTGTGTGATATACTGATATATGTATGTATGAATGTATGATCATCATCTGAAATATGAACAATATGGGGTGATGATTTTTTTGGTCATGTACTCATGTATGATCATCATCTGAAATCTGAAATCTGAAATATGTATGATTGCTGGGCTATTTTCCTCATGTGCCGAAGTGCCGATTGTTGTGTGATGAACTGATGATGTGGACATGAGGTGATGATTTTTTTATTGGTCTAGTATGAATTTTCTTATGCTGTTGTATGTTGTTGGATGAATTTCCTTATGCTGTTGTTAGTGTTGTATGATACTATGACCTCGGTCCTTATGCTTATGTTGTTGTATGTCACTGATGCTTATGCTTATGCTTATGCTTATGCTGTTGTATGATCTCGGTTGTATGTTACTGTTGAATGATGATGTACAACAAGGGGTAATGTTACTGTTGAATTATAAGTAATATCTTTATGCTGTTGTAGTATCCTTATGCTGTTGTATGATCTCGGTTGTATGTTAATGTCCTTATGCTTACAGTGGTAATGTTTTTTTTGCTTGTGTTAATCTTGTGTTCTACAATTTCTTTAGAAATAATGATTGTGTTTTTGTTGTGTTAAACTCGGTTGCTGCATTGTGATGGAGTCTGGCAGTGCTAGCGCAAATATGTGCGCTGGAGCATCACCTGCTGCCAAAGTTGGTACGAGTCTATCTGCACTGAGTGATAGCGCATTAGTTGTGCGAGAGGCTCATGCATCAGAAGCCGAAGGAACTCAAGCTGAAGCTGAATGTGATACCACTGGAGAAAATGAGCCTCCTAACAAGAAGCAAAAAAAAAGTCCATCTCTAAGGTATGAGAGCACTACACTAAGGATACTGTGACGAAAACCGATTCAAATGGTGTAGTTACAAAGGAACATTGGGCGAAATGCAAGAAATGCACTTATAAAGCCCGATGTGAGACAACAAGGGGTACTTCATGCTTTATAAGTCATTTGAGAAACAAGCATTCTATAACTCCAGGACAACAACTAATCAAACTAGAAAAGGGTGAAGATAGTACTGCCAATGTTCAGACATATAGGTTCGATGCTGATACCAGCCTTAAGAAGTGGCATTTAGCACTTGTTATGCATGAATATCCCTTTAATATGGTTGAGCATAAGCACTTGTTGACTTCAGGTTCTAAGGACAAGATTGCAACACTGATTGATGAGATGGACATGGAGTATAAGGCCAATGTATGTGATTCACCTATAGATATGACTTCAGATGTTTGTTTATGGAATTTTATTTGTTATCTTTGTGTTACAATATCAAATATTTTACTTCATAGTAGTATAAAATACCAAAACAACATTTCTTATTCATGTTAAACATGTCATACACTCTTTTCTTACCAATAAAGGATATTATTTTGTAGGATGGTAATGACTAAGTGCTTGTCAACGTACCTGCTCGAGCCAGGATCAAATTAGCTCGGCCCTAGCTCGTGGGCGGGATGCATGGTCGGCCAGAGTAGCGATGATCGCGCCACTACGAAGGGTCGTTGTGCCCGTGATGAAGACGTGGCATAGATTTAGGATTCGGTTACGGCCACGTTAGCCGCAATCAAACGTTCGTGGCTTGGGCTGTAATCAACGGAATACCCCTGTAAACTATAAATACCTCCTAGACACTGAGAGAGACGGGTGAGCAATATATACACAATATATCCCACGCTGGAGTAGGGTTATTATCTACCTTGTGAGAGGCCCGAACCAGGATATATCGTCGTGTCGTTCCCTGAGTGTTCCTAGTCCCGGGCTATTAGAGCATCCTTCGGAAGTAACCCTTCACGCAAGAAGGGGACATGGTTGATCCCTCAATCAACTAAGTAAGCTCGACGGGGGCCTGTTCCCCAATCGTCGACAATTTATATGCATATATTTAATGGAGTTTATTCTATAGTTAATGGTCTCAAGAGTATTGATCTCTTTCCACCACTCCATATAATTTGGATTATTACTTGAAGACTATCAAAATGAGTATATGAAACATGCGTAGTTAATATATACTCATAACAAGTTAAATGCAATTTAAATTGTGTTCGGTTATCTTTTAATTATTAAAGAACTCTTCATCATGTGTTGATGGTGTTCCTTTGATTAAGGACAAACGGAAAGTTCTTGAATATAATGAAGTATTAGTTACATCAATGTACTCGAGACACATAATTAATCATTTAATCAATTGATTTGGGTTGTGATCAATCATCAAAGGATAGATCGAAGGATCTTAGGAGCAACCATTATGTGTTAATGGTGTGCAATTGATGATTGAGACAACCATATTTGTTAGACTAACTATTTTTAATGAGTTATGGATATATGATTAGTCCAACAGATGATGAAGACTTGGATGGTATCATGTGTTGATAGCCATCAAGTCGAGGTACGGGACAAAGAAGTTATCATGTGTTGATGAACTTTAAGAGGATCGTGAAGCGAAGATAAGAGCAAGTGGAGGTTCATCATGTGTTCATGAACAAGAAGAAAAGACGCGAACGTGGATAAAGGGTGAAGGTCACCATGAAAGCTCCTAGTGATTGCACAAGGGCAAAGATATAATTAGATAGGCTAAGAATGTGTTTCTAGTCTTTTATTGATCTTAGTGGTTGGATGAGAGATCGGGTTTCTAGTTTACTTACCGTACTATTAAGAGGGGTTAAATCATTTAGCTTGAGCTTCATCGTGTGTTGATGAACTCAATCTGGTTCGCTCTAGCTCCCTCTCTTGGTTGAATTTTGCATAAAGCTCATATTTGCATGTGTTGCAAATATTGAAATTTATACTTGCTTCTTCAATTACATCTTAATTGTTGTTGTTTGCATGGAGCTAAGTATTTGTGTGTGTTGTAAAAGGAGAGAGCTCATGCAACTTGATTTTAATTGTTGTTGTTTGCATGGAGCTAAGTATTTGCATTTGTTGTAAATAGAGAGCTCATGCATTGAAGTCTTAGCTTGTAACTTGATCATGTGTTGATCATTATAAGGCTAAGAAATGTTTATGTTTTATGTTTAAAAAATGATTTTTTGTAAAATATTGGTTTTATTGAGTCTTATCTTGGAGCATGCGAATAGAATTTGCAAATGTGTTTCCAAATTGACTTGATCATGAGTTGATCATCACATGGCTCGAGATTTATTTTTAAGTGGGTTGATTTGTTATTTGCAAATGAACTGGAGGTTATGGATTTCGATCATAGAGTATGTGAATAGGGTTTGCAAATGGGTTTACAAATTGACTTGATCATATGTTCATCATCACATGGCTAAGAGGATTAACCTCATAGGTTCTTGGTTTATTTGCAAATATGTTTTGCAAATAAGTTCGAGTTTAATGCTATTCTTTGGAGCATTTGAATAGGGTTTGCAAATGTATTTTGCAAATTGACTTGATTATGTGTTGATCATCACATAGCTCAAAGAATTGATCTTTAATGGTTTGAAGAAAAGTTTTTGTATGAAATTGGGTTTTCTCCGGTGGTCAGCACTACCGCTCATTGAGGCTGGTAGTACCGTTGGGCCAGCAGTACTGCTTATGGAAGCCGGTACTGTCGCTCAGCTGGTACTACCGCCCCAATGAGGGCGATAGTTATTTTTCAGTGGGCATGTTTTGCGCCCATCTCTTGGCCGGCACTATTTGGGCTCAAGGGCGGTACTATCGGAGATGCGGTAGTACTAACGTGTAGCCGTCAGTAGTTATTTTCCAGAGAGTTTTTCTAGAGGTTGCGCTGAGGCTGGCAGTACCGCCTGTGGGGGCTGGTACTGTCGCTCGAGCGGTACTAGCAGGTTTTTGCCTGCAGTAGTATCGGATTTCCTGTGCAACGGCTAGTTTTTCGACCGTTGGGGTCGAGGCCAGCACGACCAGGCCTCAGAGGGCGGATTTGCTGATTTTTACCCTCCAACGACTAGTTTTCTTTGGGGAGGCTATAAAAGAAGCCTTGGGGGCTGGTATTTTGGTTTGCTGGCTTTGTTGAGCATTTGGGTGGAGTTGTGCATGCGTTGTACTCCCACATTTGGTTCTTGAGCTAAGAGTGAGTCTAATTTGCATGTGTTGCAAATTAGAAGTGGATTGAGAGCCTCTTGTGCATTTGTTGCACTTGAGGGGAGCCTTGTATATGTGTTGTACTTGGTGATGTTCACGCTAGGTGCTTGACTTATTACTCTTGGTGTTTGCCAACACCTAGACGGCGGTGGGAGGTGTCATGCGCAATGATCTTCTCAAAAGAGTGTGAGGAGGCCTGGTAAAGTTGTGAAGGTTGAAGCTCACCTACCCGGAGGGGGAAAGAGCTGCCACTAGTACATTTGAGGTGGGTGTTCAATTCGTGGAGCCGGTCCAAAGTGATTTGGGTTTACCTCAACGTGGATTAGGGGAGGCCGGTAAGTAGGGCTGGAAACGAACCGAGCTGAGCCCGGCTCGGCTCGGCTCGATGCGGCTCGGTCTAGTGGCGAGCTAGGCTCGGCTCGGCCCTGAGGTGAGCCCAAAAAACCGGCTCGGCTCGGCTCGAGGTCGGCTCGCCGAGCCAGGACATTTTATCAGAAAATTAAACATTTATACAATAATTCATGTATTTGCAGTGAATAATATTAACTTACTAGTTACTACTAAATAATAGTAGTTGCTTAGTTGCTCTCTATCACACTTGTAGGAAATGGAATTGTTTCAACATCATCTTCATCATCTTTTTCTTAAAAATATAAGTCATTAGTCATACTAAATTCCCTGCATGGGCTGAGCCGCCGAGCCAATTTGGCTCGAGCCCGAGCCGAGCCACGAGCTTATTTTCCAGCCCTACCGGTAAGTCTCCGAACACCACGATAAAATATATCGTGTTTCTTTGTGGTTTGCATTCTATTCTTTATTTACATTCAAGCAATTTATATTCATTGTATTATTATTGATTGCTTGTCTCTAGAATTGCAAACTAGTGTTAGACTTAGGTTGGTGCACATAGTGTGTCTAGTTGATTTTGGTCTTGATTGTCAAAAACTTTATATTTAAGCTTCCACATATTATTTATGTTTTGACTTGGGCGTTCTTCGATTACATTAGTTGTGGAAGAATATTGGCAAGAATTTAGTTGAATCCATTGCCACAGAAACATGTGGGTTATGGTTAGTTGAATAATGCCATACTTGCCCTCAATTAACAATTTTGAATACTGCTACCAACATATGCATTCAACATATGTACAATAACCTTTGAAAACCCATCATCCAAGCTAGTTGTGCAATCAGCATCAGTAATTTAGTATATCCATAGCTGTTCAAATGTCCAGGAGTTGAGATATTCCCTTTTGAGGACATCATCTAGAAGAGGTAAAAATATGTCCTACAATTTCTATTTTTTTCTTTTCTAATAACAACTGTCACTACAAAAATTCAGGTTCTAAGGATAAGATTGCAACGTTGATTGATGAGTTCACCTATAGACATGACTTCAAAGCTTTGTTCATTATCCTATGAAATTACTACTCCCTCCGATTGGAAATGTAAGGGGTTTTAGGTCTCTATACTATTTGTAAAATATAAGGGGTTCTAGTATCCCAAGGCTAAATTTAGCCCATTTCTTCCAGTTTTGCCCTTGTTCCATTTATTACCCTTGTACAATTTTCCATGTCTCTTTTTTATGCGAACGTGCTCTTTAATGAACAATAACTAAGGGTATTTTAGTCTATTCACCAAGCTTCTAAATATATGTGCACAAGGCTAAAACCCCTTACATTTCCAATCGGAGGGAGTATTATGCTTAGTGAGAAATTTAGGAGAAAATGCAAAAAGAAGAAGAATCAGAACCATTAACTTGGTGGAGAAAATGTCAAGAATAATCTTATCTAGAATTGCTAGTAATATGAATTTATGATTACCACTATCCATTTGGATATCTGAATTTAGAATCATTTGTGCGTATGTGTGTGATGTAAGCTACATAATCTTTGCTATTCTGTATCTTTCATTGTACAAACATGGCCTCTGACTTTATTCTAGTATTGGTCATAGGATAAAAGAGTGTTTCATTTATGTTTTTTGTTACATATTAAGGGGGTGTTTGGCAGAGCTCCAGCTCCACCAGATTCGTGAATCTGGTGGAGCTGGGTATTCCTAGCTTCACTAAATCTGTGGAGCTGGAGCTATGAGTATATTAAGAGTGTTTAGGTGGGTCATCTTGTTTACATTTTAGAATAAAATATACTTAATTCACTTATTTTAGCCTACAAGTTTCAGTTCTGAGGTGGAGCTGTGATCTGGAGCTCTGCCAAACAGGGCCTAAGGCTATTATTTTGTATAGTTGCAGCTGATAATGACTGAGTGCTTGTCAAGGACAAGTAGCCATGGTCATGAACTCGTTGTCTCCTTGAGATGTTGCTAGCCTACCTTAGCCACTTCGGATGTCAAACTCTTATATAAGATTGTGTATTTGTTGAGTCTTCTGTCTATATATCTATGTGATGTAATCCAAATATTATCGACTTGTCTTATTGTCTATATCATAAAGCTGTGAAGTCATGGCCATGTTAACGTGATATTATTTACGTGTCATTTTATGTTTCGTATATTTTCGCATGTGTATCGTTTAAATTGAATGTACTTTTGCAACGTTGTTGGGCAACCTGATGAAATGACTTGTTAGACTGCGATAATCTTATTGCATGTTAAACTCATACTGTTGGTTAATCAGTGCTATATGTGTGCTTTATGTGGTATCTATTTTCGCGCGTTGTTTGACAGATTATTCAGTATTGTATCGATTCCGGTCTGTATTCGATTCGAATCCACGACCGATATTATTCATGCCGTATTCGTATCCAACACTATCCAAATCCGATTCCGAATCCAACAAAATATATTAGTTTAAGATACAGAAAAAGTGATATCTGACCGAATCCGAGCCGATTGCACCCCTAGCTCATTGTCGACGACGCTCGGTCCGACCCCCTCTGCCTCCAGTTGTTGACCAACAGGCCCGCTTGGTCAGCCGCACACATGGGCGTGCCCATTGCCGGACAGGACCCACGCGACAGTCACTTGCTCACACGTGCACATTGCCGTGAGGTCCCATGTAGAGATGGCAACGGGGACCCGAAACCCGAAACCCGACGGGTATTTACTCTATTAGGGGCCGGGTATGAACCGTTTTTCATACCCGCGGGTATATTAATGGGAAAAAACTATTACCCAGCGGGTAGAGCGGGTACGGGTCCGTACTCTTTATTTGCTACCCGGGTCCCGAATTACATATGGGTGGCTAATATGGAATATGTCATGTATATATAGGTGTGAACAAGAGTGAAAAAGTTGCTAGCTGCTGTTTGTTGTAACTAGACAGTAGATCAACGAAATGTTTTTTTTTTTGTGCCGAGGATCTCTACGGCCCATTTGTCAAGCATTTGGTGTTAACCAATGGACTAGTGCTGCTAAATCTGTTAGCTACCTTTGTTCTACATGATCACATACCATCAATTAATACAGTAGCTAGGTGACATAAACGAAGGCATGCACAACTTTGTCTTAGTACAATCAATATGATAGCATACGATCTTACCGGGCCCAGCATATTATATATTGTATACAATCATATTGTGTAACCCTTCGAAATATGAGTACTATATACAAACAAAATAGAACTTTTGTCATGAAACCCGAGTCCTGACTTTCGGGTGCGGGTTACCCGCACGGGTACGGGTACGGGTAAATTTTGTACCCGTATGCGGGTATGGGTATTGTAGCGGGTGGATTTTGCTACCGCGGGTATGGGTACGGGGTGGTGATACCCGCCGGGTATATACCCGTTGCCATCCCTAGTCCCATGGTATAAGTCGCTTGCGCAAAACGCACTTGCTGACCATTGGGACCCACGCATTAGCTTCATGTGCACGCTCTCAAGCCACTGCTAGTAGGTCCATTTGGTCAGCCCGAGTGGAGCAAATTCAAAAGATCCCACGAAAAAGGGGAGAATGCGCTTTCAGTACATGAAAACATATTCTCAATTTTTGCATGTATTTATCCAAACGGATGTAATTCAAATTAGCATAACTTTCAAACCATAATTCCAAATGAGATAAACAAGTTTCTAAATTTATGATAAATCATTTAGTTTCTGAATATGCAAAAATATTTTGAATTTGACCACTGGGTAAAATTGAATTTTAATTTTAAAGAGAAGGTATGAATTGTACTCAATACAAATTTTGTGCAGATGAATTTCAAATTGAATGAGACAAATTTTTTAAAATCCTTAGGTCATTAACAACCCAAATATATAAAATATTTAAATTTCAACTTGTTTTAGATCTTTTTTCAATTAGGGTTAATTTCAATGTATTAATTATTCATATATGTATAACTTGTTCAAATAAGATCCAAATTAGGTGTAATCAATTTATTTGTGTTATTAAGACAGTGAACAACCTAGTTATACAAAAATACTTAGGGTGTACTTTTGAGCTTTTACATGTTACTTACCCTGATACTTTATGTCTTATTAATTTTAATCCAAATAACTTTAGCCTCTCTAATTCAAAATAAAGTTTATGTAAATACATAATTTTAGCTTCTTGAACTTGTAAAATAAGAATAGATAAATCATGAAAATTAAAGTAGCTTCTTATAGCAAAATCTAAGACTATTATTATTATTAAGTAAGAGTAAAACGTTAGATTAAAACACTTGCTTAAAAAGTCACGAAACTCCACATTTGTTTTGAGTAGATTTTTTTTTTTTTACATCTGATTTCTTTTTGCCCTTATTGCAAGTTGTTATTTGTTATGTTCTTGTTTAACGATGTGTAGACACCGACGTCACTGATACTGTCAACGACGATCCTGACTGTCAACTTTGACAAGCAGCAAGGCAAGCACCCCCTTGATCATATTGATCCCAGTATTTCAAAAATGTTTTATCAAATATTTTCATGCATACGCTATGATTCATAAAACTGCTACATTATGGGTTCTGATAGATATAACCTTTATTGGTATATTTTCTTAATTAATATTAACATGTGAGCATTGATAACCCTAGATCATGGATTGACATATGAAAAATGTGAAATGGGTAAACTCAAATAATAATTACATATGCTTATTCATACTTTAGATTGGGAATATGAACAGATGGTTATACTATTCACATTAAATTTAAATATTGGACATGTTGGAAATAAATATTGGATATGATAGATAATGTGATTAATGGTATTTTGGTAAAAGTTAAATATAAAACTATGGTATTGAAGCGGACGAGTATTGGTAATAGCCGGAAGTGTATGAAACTTGTACGTAGATAGAGGGAGATTTCTCGCTAGATCAAATTAAGTACCGAACTATTGTGCTGTTTTCAAACCAAGATAACCGTACAATCACAAACATTGGTATAGGACATTATTAACTTATTAAGTTATTTAGAACTAACTTTGCATATTGGAAAGCTGTAGTAATACGGGCATTCTGGGTAGGTTTGATCGAAGGGGCGTCCACACTGAGGTGATTATGAAACAAACATTTACCAATACAACGGTGTACGCTTTATTATGGGGAAATGGCTATTGACAAAAATGAGCTCATGATTTTTATGATTTATACGAAAGTTTATTTCCACCGTCATAGCAGGGGTTTATCATCACCGAACTGGTGCAAAATTAGGACTAGATAATGTAACAGTTATGTTATGAACTATCTGCAGCATACCAAAGAACGTGTGTTAAAAGACCATGCAAAAAGAGATGATGTATCTTGTGGATACAACAATACACCTCTGCATAGTTAAAACTTTTCAAAAAACCATGCCCGTGATCAAAGGCACTTGATAAAGTTATCACATAGTTAAATGTTTTCGAATTCTCGTAAAAGGTGATGGTCACTAGAAATGTGTTGAGAAATGATTGATGCGAAATTATTACTCACATCCATATGGAATTGTGAGTTGTTATATTCTTGTTTATTTACTTGGTATTTTATATACCTGTCAAATTGTTTTACAAAATTACGCTTTCAATTTATTATTAAGTATTTATAATTCAAATCAGCTTTATGCAAAATAAATGCAGTAGCTTTTTATTTGATATAACCTACATGTATTTTAAGTTTTGCAAGTCTTACAAGTACATTTTGCACTCAACTTGCTGCTAATGTTGTTTTTAGATGAAGAATCAGAAATCCCGGCGAATCTTACTTTGACATGGAAAACTGGGTTGACAATGACGAGCTTTACTATGATTTGCCTTATCACAATATAAGATAAAGTATTTTTTCTGCTGATTTATTTTGGTTTGTATTATATTATGTGTAAAACTGTTTCCGTTGTAATAAATAATAAAATTTTGTGTATAATTGTGATCTTAATTTGTGAATGTACAAACCACTGACTATGAGACTAATACTATATGTACATTAAAATCTTTTTTATGGTATACTGTATTATAAAAAGGAGGGTCTCACAGTGCGTCAGCCAGGTACACTTCCTCCCCTCTGGAGCGGGCACAGGCGCAGCGAGCACCCGCCGGTGCGGGCGCGGACGTGACGAGCGCAGCCACGGGCGAGGCGACCGTGTGCCACAGGCCCGCGGAAGTAAATAACCACAGAAAAGACATGCAAAACAGATGGAAAACGAAAACGATGTAGCACGAGAACTAACTAAAAACAGTTCTACCACGAGAACCAGTCACGGTAGCTTCAATCAAAAGATCATTTCGGCTCATCACAGCGGCAGTTCTCCACTGTCTGCAATGACAACTTTGCTCTTTGGTGACCCATTCTGCCGGCCTTCAGCTTCAATCTTGTAGATCACATCCATTCCAGACAGCACCTTGCCAAACACCACATGCTTCCCGTCCAACCTGTAGGAGATCATCCATAAAAAGTTTCAACAGAACAAAACACCTTCAGCAGAAACTAGAAATAGTGCTGCCGTAATTACAAAGCAGTGAAGATTACCAGCTTGTGGTTATAGTGGTGATGAAAAACTGGGATCCGTTTGTATCTTTCCCAGAATTGGCCATGGAGAGAAGGCCTGCACCGATAATCAACCGAACATGAGAAGGTCTTAACGGCTTACCACTCAAATGAAGCATTTCTAGCTACAAATAGGATTTCAAGAATAACAGTTTATCACCTGGTCCAGTGTGCTTGAGCTTGAAGTTTTCATCAGCGAACTTTGTGCCATAGATAGATTCACCACCC
Organism: Rhipidocladum racemiflorum; assembly: GCA_036346355.1. Taxonomy (NCBI): domain Eukaryota; kingdom Viridiplantae; phylum Streptophyta; class Magnoliopsida; order Poales; family Poaceae; genus Rhipidocladum; species Rhipidocladum racemiflorum. Next base: position 87,070,016 of record CM070579.1, on the reverse strand, counting down.
CTTCCATCGCCAAGTGTGAAATCACCTCCTTGGATCATGAAGCTGGGGATAACTCTGTGGAATGCACTTCCCTTGTAGTGGAGAGGTTTGCCACTCTTGCCAATTCCTTTTTCTCCTGTATAACAATAAATTTGAGAGAGCTACGTGAAACCACAACAAATAAATAACCTGGACATGTTAAGTGACCACAAGCAGACATCGGAGAGAAAGCTACTAAACAGATTGTAATAATAAAGAGGGAGCAGTGCTTCTATGCTTTTCCTTCTAGTACAAGTTGCACAAATCTTGAAGCAAACGAAGGGGTAAGTAATCACCATCTACCCTTCATTCATGCTTTAATAGTTGTGCAACTTTTAAAAGGAAGAGCATAGAAGCACCTCTCAGAAAGAGGATATCTCTGAATATATGCAGTAAACAATGACAGGCTTTCGTAATTACTGTTACATATGAAGAATGTTGCAACACTTACTGTTAATGTTACTGTTTTCGTTTTCATTTTTTTTTTTTTCATAAAGTATATTTTGTGACATTTCTAGACCAGGAAATAATCAACTACAAATTCAACTAGTCATTCAAGTTCTCTTCATTTTCCTATTGACATTCACATGCAGAGGTGATGAATGGTAGAGCAAGGAGATGAACAACGAAATTTCTGCACAAAGGGATTAGTTCTAGCCCCTCCCATTATGGTTGAGGGAGCAAGCTTCCGATTTAATGCAGTCCCCAATTTGTAGGTCAAACAGGTTGCCATTCTTGTCTATGAAGAACTGACAGAATAATATAGGTAACTCCCCATTTCTTTTAAAGAACATGGTAAGCAACTTGGTTAAGCTACAAGCATACAAGTGCATCAAATAAGGCGTATGAGTATACTGTGTAATTTTGTTTGACTCTTTGGAGGAGCGCGTCTATTTGATTGGCTAAACTTCCTGAAGATGTCACCAACTTGTGCCATTCCAAATAATTTTATGCCAACATTACAAAACAATTGTGATTGGAAAGTGCAAATATCATTCAAACTACCAAGCTTGCCATGGGATTAATCATCTGGAAACTTTAACAAGTAGACGGAGTAACATTTTTAACATATAAAAAACAGTGCAAGTGGTTGGGAAGCATACCTGTGCAAAGCGCTCGGAAGTTCTCTGTAGGATAAAAATATAGGCCATTAGCGTTGCTGTCATCTCATAGAAAAAAATTACACAGTTTATTATGTTGAATAATAAGTTGATGATACCTGCTGTTTTAGGGACAGTCTTCCCGAAAAGTCCCATGACAACCCGACCTATGATAATTCAGAAGCAATTTAAATGTCTTCTTTTTAAAAGCAAAGAAGCAATTTAAATGTCAATGAATCAATCAATTACCAGGTGGAGAACAGACACAAACAGCGCATTGGCGTTTCTCCTTAAACATAAATAAGACTAGGTGCAGCCAACTCAAAATAATGGAGTTGGCTTCAGGTCAATCTCAAATTTTGATAATCGTAATCGAAGGAATCACTCTATAAGCCATAGCTAGGCATACAACACAGCTAATGCTAGGCAATAACCCTTGTAATAGAGTTTTATCTTCTTCTTCCTTTTTTGCCCCTAAAGATGATAAATTGCGCTGATCTGAAGATAAATCTGGAGAAGTGGTTCACCACAAACCTGCGGGCTTGCCGTCGATCTCGATGTCGAAGTAGACCTTGTTCGTGACCTCCTTCAGTTCCGCGTTTGATTTTTTCGCCTGAAAGCCGTAAAATAATTGTAAGGTTGCAGCCATACATAGATGCCACCTCAAACTCTTAACAAATCAGCAATCGAACACATCTAAGGCCACTTGGATCCACAACAAACAGATTCAGGTATTAGCGCAAGCGTCACGCGCGATCATATCGCAGAGGGAGAGGGAGAGGGAGAGTAGAAAAGTATGGGTGGGTGCGCAGGAGACGGACGAGGTGGATGAGCACCTGGGCGAGCGCCAGGGTGGCGGCGACGAGCGCGAGCCACAGGCACAGCGACACGGGGCGCGGCACGGCCCTCGCCGCCGCGCTCCTCCTCCACCCTCTCGCCGCCATCTCGGATCTCGTCCCCCTCGCTCGCTCGCCGCCGGTGTGCTCGAGGGGATAGATCTGTCTGCCCGTTCCACACCGCAGTCTCGTCTCCTCCACGAGCAAAATAAAGAGGAGACTCGATGCGCTGGCTGACGGAAGGACTGAGCGGCCGGGCCCACCTGTCAGACTAAGGATTTCTGTGGCAGACTGTTCGTCCTCGACCGCACGTTGGCCACTCATTGAAGTTGGCGGTGTCTAGAGCACCTGAGTGCTTTTTTAGTTTATGAGCATTTAAATTTATAGTTTTTGGATCTAGATTTATTGATCCAATCAATTTACTATCTCTCCCCCACCACTCTCCTCTTTATAGGCCCCCAAGTTGAGTGCTCACAAACCAAAAAACACTCGAGTGTTACTTAGCCATTCTCTTGAAGTTGATTGTTTCTTTGTTAGTTCGAGTCCAGATTAACACAGAAACCTGTGATAAATGAAGGTAATTAATCATACGCAGATGGAGAGATTAACGTCTGGAGAGTGGTTTCGATCAGATTCAATTATCCATGAGGCTGCATTAGTATCGCAATCGAAGTTAATTATCAGATCCTACGTACGTCGTAAAGCTCTCGGCAAGTATCAACGTGATCTTAACAAGGTATGGTCCGTTTGTGTTGCGTGGATTGCATCCTCAATTCACAGTAGAAAAGTAAGACTACGTGATCAGGCTTATTTAATTTCAGCTCGCCACATTCGGTAGTTCTCCGCTCTCTGTTACGATGACCTTGCACAGTGGTACACCACTTTGCTGACCTTCAGCTTCGATCTTGTAGACAGTATCCATTCCAGACAGGACCTTGCCAAACACAACATGCTGCCCATCCAACCTGTTTGGATCAACAGAAAAAGTAGGCTATCATCAACAGCACAGCTTCAGAAGGAGAAGGAAAATGTCTGTAGTACAAAGAAGAAATTGTGCTGCTGCAACTACAAAGACTAATGGGACCTGTTTGGATCAACAGAAAAAGTAGGCTATCATCAACAGCACAGCTTCAGAAGGAGAAGGAAAAATGTCTGTAGTACAAAGAAGAAATTGTGCTGCTGCAACTACAAAGACTAATGTCTCAATGCCACAGCTTCCGGCCGGCGAAGAGATTATACAAAGACTGATGCTGAGGTGAGGGATCACTGAAAGATTACCGTCTTAGTGGCACTGCGGTGATAAAGAACTGGGATCCGTTTGAGTCTTTCCCAATGTTGGCCATGGACAGAATCCCTACACCAACCACCAGTCAAAACATGAGGGCGGTTTGCTAGCTGCATGCTCGCGTAAATCATTTCCAGTTACGACTAGGATTTCACGAAGCACGGTTAATCACCTGGTTCGGTGTGATTGAGCTTAAAATTTTCATCTGGGAACAGTGAGCCATAGATAGAATCACAACCCGTTCCATCGCCGTGCGACAAGTCGCCTCCTTGAATCATGAAGCCTGGGATGATCCTGTGGAACGTGGTTCCCTTGTAGTGGAGAGGTTTGCCGCTCTTGCCAATTCCTCTCTCTCCTGTATAACTAGTAAACTAAGAAGAAGCATATCTATTTGATTGACTAAACTTGCTGCTGATCGAGGTGACCAAAATGTGTTATTCCAAATAATATCTGCGAACTCATGGCAAAATAATTGTGATTGGATTGGATGGTGCGTGATAGTTGCGAAGTGGTTAGGAAGCATACCAGTGCAAAGTTCTCGGAAGTTCTCTGTCGGGAGAAGGTATACAGTGTTAGCATTTCTCTCGTCCCTGTGCAGTTATCATTGAATTGAATAAGTTGACGATACCTGCTGTTTTAGGAACAGTCTTCCCAAAAAGTCCCATGACAATCCGACCTATGACAACCCAGAAGCAATTTAAACATCAAGAAGCCTATCAGTAACTACCATATATAAATAGTTAAATAATTGCTCCAGTCACAAATAGTTATCGTTTAGAATATAGATGTAGTTAAACTTTTAAAAATTTAACTATTAATATCTTTTTAAATATTAAAATTGGATATATGAAAGTTATATATAGATTTATCACATAAAGTACTTTTTATAATATTACAATTTTAATGGGTTTTACAAATATATTATAATACAAATTAATGATGAAAACTGTGTTTTAGAGACTCTGTTGATATCCAAAACGATAATTAATTGTGGCTGACGGGACTAATACTCAAGGCCCCATTTGGATACCATACATTTGAACGAGTGGTTTTTCACTCTCCTACGAAATTCCCGTGTTTTAAACGGGACCTAAACCTGAAATGTCAAAGATATTAACCACAACAATGGCTCTGCACATGCCATTACAGGCATCTGCGATATAACTAATGTGAGGAAGAAAGCAACATAACGGGTCTTGTATCAGTATTTTATCTAATTAATTTTTTTCATAATCTGACAGTATATGATAACACCAAAGGGAGGCCAGGGTGACCACAAACCTGCGGGTTTGCCGTCGATCATGATATCGAAGTAGACCTTGCTGGTAACCTTCGTCAACTCCGAGTAAGATTCATCCGCCTGAACAGCAAAAACAAAAACCAAAAAGATTTGTAAGGACACAGAGGTACCATCTCAAACTCCAAAAAAGAATCAGCAATCAGATCAATAGAGAGAGAGAGAGAGAGAGAGAGAGAGAGAGAGAGAGAGAAGCAAAATAGCAGCGGGTGGGAGGAGGCATGCAGACGAGGTGGATCAGTGGACGAGCACTGAGCACCTGGGCGAGCGTGAGGGCGTCGGCGACGAGCGCGAGCCACAGGCATAGCAACACGGGGCGCGACCTGGCCGTGGCCGCCGCCGCGCTCCTCCTCCACCCACTCATCGCCATCTCGGTTGAAATGACCCAAAAATTCAAAATGAATTTATTTGGAGTTAATTCAAATTTTCGGATTCAAGTTGAATTTGGAGATTTGAATTTGCTTTTTGTTTTGGATTTAGTTTGAGTTGTTTTCGTTTTTGGGCCAAATTCCTTTTGGGCCTTGCGGCCCGTTTCCGTTCCGCCGGCCCGTTGGCCTTCGGCCCAGCTGGCCCAGCCGCGCCCGACAGCCCCCGCCTCCTCCGCCTCCGGCAACGCGCCAGCGCCGTCCGCCAGCGCCGCCAGCGCCATCCGTCCGCCAGCGCCGCCTTGCGCCGTCATTATGGCCTTGCCGCCGCCGCCGCGTGCTCCCCGCGCCGCCTCGCCTCGCGCCGCTTTGCAGCGCCCGCTACGCCTCTGCGCCAAACGGCCGCGCGCGCGTCGCCGCGCTCTGCCGTGCCGCCGTCGCCGTGCCACGCCGTCCGTCGCCTCGCCGTGCCTATAAAAGCTCATCGCCCGCCCCTTCATTTCCTTGCCCAGCTCACCTCGCCCTCGCCGGTGAGCCCTTCCTCTCCGCTCGCCTCCTCGTTCCGGCTCCGGCGCGCGTCGCCAGCGCGCCGCCGCGACTCGGCCGCCATGCTCGCCGTGCCACAACCTAGCCCTGCTCGCGTCGCGCGTGGGCGATGACTCAGCCTCGGCCTCGCTTGTCCGTAGCGTGGGCCACGCGGCCGACTCGGCGATTCGATTTGGAGCGATGGCGTTTTTCGGAATTTAATTCAATTATTAATTCCGAAAAATCGTTTAAAAATCCAGAAAAACCCCCAAAAATTCCCGAAAAATTCCGTGAGCCCCAGAAACCCACCAAATACACTACCCGAACAGTTTCGACCCACTGAGTCCAAAAATGCCCTCCGTTCCTCAATCCGGAATTCCTAAAATTCCGAATTGCCCAATTCGCCCTTCGTTCTCTCTCTCGGCCCGGTTCCGGTTTTCGGTTTCCGTTTTCGTTTCGGTTTCTTTTTGTTTTTCGTTTCTTTATTTGTCGTTCGTTCTTGTCACGCTAGATCCAGACGTTGGACAGTTCCAGGAGCAGACGCAGATCCCGGAGCGAGTATTTGGACCCGACAGGAGCCCCGAACGACTACGTCAACGACAGTTCAGCCGATCCGATCGCCGAGCAAGGCAAGCCGTACCCCTTTGATCATGTTGATCCTATCATGCCATGCTATAGTAGTAATTATTTTATATCGCATTATTTTACTGTATGTTGAATTATTGAAAACAGTATTTTAGAATGACATGATACCTAGGTAATGCCGAAATTGCTTGTGAAACCTCCTTGAATATTTTGAACCTTATTATATCCCTTGTAACCCTAGATGTTGGTATTATTAAATAAATTACTGTTATTCCTATAGGTTAGTTCAAATGCTTTGAAAATAAAATAAAGTGCTGTCGAATCTCGGATTCGGGTGTTTGTGAAAGTGCTACAGTTTGGGGGACAGAATCGGATAAATCCCGGAGTGGATGTAACTCCGATCCGGTGATGATTGATGCCTTGATTTGGTGATGACCAGGTTGAGTGGGATCTTTGGAATAAGTAGTGAATGAAGGCTTGATCTTTGGCAGTGAAAGGTTAATGAAACCCCCTTGAGCAAAGTAAAGAACTTAGTTCCCGTTCAACCACAGGTCGGACCGGTCGATGGACCCGTATCCGACATAGCTCGATGGGTTAGTCATTCTGATATAATAATTGGACTGTTCTAGTGTAACTATTCTCGTGGGAGAATAGGGACCGGCCTTCCGGCGAGGAAGTATCTGGGGAGAAGTGGAACAAGAATATTGTGTGGTGTCATTCTTGGTTCTCACAGCGGTAGGCGCTACAGGGACTGATAAGTCCAAAATAGCCCTAGGACCTATCGGTTAACAACTAAGGGACAGGAATGATTAAGCGAAATCTTTGTGATGATCTCGACCGACGCATGCATTTAAGTTGCATGTTTGTTAGCGCTTGGCATTAACGGTCGTTGATATCTTGTGGGTAAAGTTGAACACCTCTGCAGAGTTAATGATGGTATTCGAATCTGCCGTACTTAGGTTAACGAAGTTAAGTTTGAACTGAGGTGATACGTAACCAAGCTCAAGTAATTATTTCAAAATTTGGTGAATGTGAGTAAGTGTTGTGTGAACTTGTGGAAACCCCTTTAGCTATTATTTGTGGTCTGTGCTTCAAATGTAAAATGAATTGAAAATAAAACTGCATCCAGATACTTAACCCTACTTCCATCCTTTGGAATACCCCTACATATAGTATTCAGTGGTTCCGTACGACTTGTTGAGTACTCCCGTACTCACCCTTGCAACCCCCGCCCCTTTCAGAGTTTGAAGAAGCTGGAGCGTTCCAGGAGGTCGTAGATGGCGATCTTGTTTGGTTTTGAGGTCTTGGTCTTTTGCTCGAGGCACACTTTGTCACGGTGTTTTGGTAATGTACTTAGGGCCTGCTGCGCCCTCTTTTGTAAAAACCACGGCCGTTAGGCCCCTATATTGAATAAAAGAGTTGGATTTGCTTTTGCACAGCAATTGTACTCTTGTTTTCCAACGATTAGTCTTCTGGGTAAGCTGTTGTGAGTCTCGGATCTGCCCCTAAAAGGCGGTCCGTCACAAGTGGTATCGAGCCTTGGCTTGACCATAGATTAAGACCTTAGGTTGGTATAGGAAACTTTACAAAATTATTTTCAGCTTACAAACAAAATGAATTTGAAAATATAAGTATTATTCTTTGTCTCCTTCTTCCCTGCTACCTTGTCTTCTTTAGAGTTTACGATCTTTCTCAGTTTTGTTTTAAAAGTTTTGTCTGCCGTCTAAATTTCAAAATCCTCGTCGATCTTCGCTGCGGCTTGGAGGTGATGCCGTCGGTAGTAGTTGGATCGTTAGTCGTAGAAGTTGTGCCCTTCCTTGTAGTAGGCTTTTGTAATGTAAAATGGGTTATCTTAGAACCTTAAAATGGTTTTGCGTATAATCCATATTATAAAAATGCTAAGTTCTCTATTTACGTGATTTTGGTTGCCCTAATTATCTATATATCCCGTCTAATTCAAAGAGTCCCTCAATTAAATGCAGAGCCCCGTCTATTCTTGCTATTCTCACCCCATGCCCTGATTCTTACTCGTCTCTCTGCTTTTCTCCAAAACCTGCTGCCAGGCCAGAAAAGGAAAGTCGAGGATTAAGACCATGGGAGACATCAGAGGAGAACAACAGAATAGCAACCCGGCGGTGATGCGAGTCAGCGGCAACCTGTCAACCTCGCACAAGTCCTGGCGGCAATGGAGAAGAACCGGTATCTGGCGAGCAGCGACAAGAGAAGATGATGGAGAAGATGTTGGAACACTTGATTGCAGGACCTCGGGGTTTCAATCAAGGAAACATAAATGGACAGGCCAGGAAATATAAGCTGGGTCTAGGTGGTCGACTTCCAAAAGACCAGGCCCCTATATTTTCGACCGATTGACCCGTTGGCGGCGAGATGGCTGGATCCGAGACATTGAGAGAAAGTTGGACCACGATCCGATTACCGACCACGAAAGAGTCTGTATCGTCCCATCGGCTACAAGGGCGGCGGCGGCTTGGTGGATGAACTTTCACGAAATGAAGCATGGACAAGAAATCACGTGGATCGAATTCGAAGGCGCTTTCGGGAAAGCCCACATACCGAATTTGGATTAATGGCGTCGAAGAGAAGAGAATTTTTAGCTCTCCATCGGGGAGGACTAACTTGGTGATCGAGTACCTCCACCTATTCAACTACCTAGCCCGCTATGCTCCGGGAGAAGTTGACACTTTGAAGCCAAGAAGATGGGCGATTTTGAAGGATTGCGAAGAATTTGAAGTTCCATATATCGGCTATAGAATTCAAGGACACATCATCTATGGTGGACAAGGTGATAGTCTCGAGAGGAGACCAGGAATGATTTGGAGGACACGAGAAGAGAAAAGCTTACGAGCGAGAGGATGCACTCTTCCGCCAATACGGAGGAATGACCCGACCTTTTCCTCCGGATTTCCAAACAAGAGGCCCGATGAGTGGGACAGCAGTCAAGCTCCATCTCCACCCAATCGGGGACACTAAGTTGCTATAAGCGCAGCGGGAATCACCTTGTCGAGATTGTCCCCGGAAGACTTGAGGATGTTTCCACTTGTGGGCGGCCGGACACATCGAGCGATCTTGTCCACATAGGGATCTACCAACGGTGTTGGCTAGATCACGTCGTCGACCTCGCCCCCACCGACATGCGATCGGTACCTCGTCAGCAGCGATCCAGACCGAGGATACCTAAAAGTACCGGTGAAGTCGAAGGGAACCAAAGCAGTCAAGGTCGAGCGGCAGGACAAGTCCAAGGAAGGATCAATCATGTCACTTTCAAAGGAACAACAAGGCCAACAGACAGAGTTACTGGTAAGTTTCAGACTCAGGAGTTGTTATGGTCTACCGAGTGCTGTGGAAGAATCACACCTCGGAAAAAAAGAATCGGGTTTTGCAGCAGTAGTTTTCCCAACCGCTCCCCAGGAGGAATAAATCTCGGGGACGAGATTTGTTTTAAGTGGGGTAGGTTGAAATGACCCAAAAATTCAAAATGAATTTATTTGGAGTTAATTCAAATTTTCGGATTCAAGTTGAATTTGGAGATTTGAATTTGCTTTTTTGTTTTGGATTTAGTTTGAGTTGTTTTCGTTTTTGGGCCAAATTCCTTTTGGGCCTTGCGGCCCGTTTCCGTTCCGCCGGCCCGTTGGCCTTGGCCCGGTAGCCCGGCCGCGCCAAGCGACCCCGCCTCCTCGCCTCCGTGACGGCAGCCGCGCCGTCCGCCATGCCCGCCGCCAGCGCCGTCCGCCGCCCGCGCCACGCCGCCGCGTGCTCAGCGCCAGCGCGCGCCTCGCCTCGCGCCGCTGGCAGCGCCAGCTACGCCCTCTGCGCCCGACCGGCGCCGCCAGCGTCTGCCGCCGCCTGCCGTGCCGCCGTCGCCGTGCCTGCCGCCGTCCGTCGCCTCGCCGTGCCTATAAAAGCTCGCCCGCCCTTCATTTCCTTGCCCGCTCACCTCGCCCTCGCCGGTGAGCCCTTCCTCTCGCTCGCCTCCTCGTTCCGACTCGGCCGCGCGTCGCCAGCGCCGCCCGACTCGGCCGCCGCCTGCGCCGTGCCCTAACCCTAGCCCCTGCTCCTCGTCGCCCGCGTGGGCCAGCCCAGCTCCCCGCCTCGGCCTCGCCCGTCCCGCGCGTGGGCCACGGCCCAGCTCCCGGCCCAGTTCCAGTTTGGAACAGTAAACGTTTTTCGGAATTTAATTCAATTATTAATTCCGAAAAATCGTTTAAAAATCCAGAAAAACCCCCAAAAATTCCCGAAAAATTCCGTGAGCCCCAGAAACCCACCAAATACACTACCCGAACAGTTTCGACCCACTGAGTCCAAAAATGCCCTCCGTTCCTCAATCCGGAATTCCTAAAATTCCGAATTGCCCAATTCGCCCTTCGTTCTCTCTCTCGGCCCGGTTCCGGTTTTCTGTTTCCGTTTTCGTTTCGGTTTCTTTTTGTTTTTCGTTTCTTTATTTGTCGTTCGTTCTTGTCACGCTAGATCCAGACGTTGGGACAGTTCGAGGAAGCGACGCAGATCCGGAGCGAGCCGGACCCGGCAGAGCCCCGAGCGACTACGTCAACGGATTCGGCCCGATCCGATCGCCGAGCAAGGCAAGCCGTACCCCTTTGATCATGTTGATCCTATCATGCCATGCTATAGTAGTAATTATTTTATATCGCATTATTTTACTGTATGTTGAATTATTGAAAACAGTATTTTAGAATGACATGATACCTAGGTAATGCCGAAATTGCTTGTGAAACCTCCTTGAATATTTTGAACCTTATTATATCCCTTGTAACCCTAGATGTTGGTATTATTAAATAAATTACTGTTATTCCTATAGGTTAGTTCAAATGCTTTGAAAATAAAATAAAATGCTGTCGAATCTCGGATTCGGGTATTTGTGAAAGTGCTACAGTTTGGGGGACAGAATCGGATAAATCCGGAGTGGATGTAACTCCGATCCCGGTGATGATTGATGCCTTGATTTGGTGATGGCCAGGTTGAGTGGGATCTTTGGAATAAGTAGTGAATGAAGGCTTGATCTTTGGCGGTGAAAGGTTAATGAAACCCCTTGAGCAAAGTAAAGAACTTAGTTCCGTTCAACCACGCAGTCGGACCGGTCGATGGACCCGTATCAGACATAGCTCGATAGGTTAGTCATTCTGATATAATAATTGGGCGTTCTAGTGTAACTATTCTCGTGGGAGAATAGGGCCCGGCCTTCCGGCGAGGAAGTATCTGAGGAGAAGTGGAACAAGAATATTGTGTGGTGTCATTCTTGGTTCTCACAGCAGTAGGCGCTCACAGGGACAGTAAGTCCAAAATAGCCCTAGGACCTATCGGTTAACAACTAAAGGGCGAGGGAATGATTAAGCGAAATCTTTGTGATGATCTCGACCCGGCGCATGCATTTAAGTTGCATGTTTGTTAGCGCTTGGCATTAACGGTCGTTGATATCTTGTGGGTAAAGTTGAACACCTCTGCAGAGTTAATGATGGTATTCGAATCTGCCGTACTTAGGTTAACGAAGTTAAGTTTGAACTGGGGTGATACCCGTAACCAAGCTCAAGTAATTATTTCAAAATTTGGTGAATGTGAGTAAGTGTTGTGTGAACTTGTGGAAACCCCCTTTAGCTATTATTTGTGGTCTGTGCTTCAAATGTAAAATGAATTGAAAATAAAACTGCATCCAGATACTTAACCCTACTTCCATCCTTTGGAATACCCCTACATATAGTATTCAGTGGTTCCGTACGACTTGTTGAGTACTCCCGTACTCACCCTTGCAACCCCCGCCCCTTTCAGAGTTTGAAGAAGCTGGAGCGTTCCAGGAGGTCGTAGATGGCGATCTTGTTTGGTTTTGAGGTCTTGGTCTTTTGCTCGAGCCTGCTGTGCGGTGTTTTGGTAATGTACTTAGGGCCTCTTTGCGCCTCTTTTGTAAAAACCCTGGCCGTTAGGCCCTATATTGAATAAAAAGAGTTGGATTTGCTTTTGCCTGGCAATTGTACTCTTGTTTTCCAACAGTTAGTCTTCCTGGGTAACTATTGTGAGTCTCGGATCTGCCCCTAAAAAGGCGGTCCGTCACATCGGTCCTCCTTTCCTATTCCTCGTCGTCGCCGATGAGAGCTTGCTCCGCATGCGGTCTCCACTCTCAACACAAGCGCCCATGATCCTAATATAGTGGGGTCACAAGGCGCAAAGGGTGGGGCCAACCTGTCAGCTTGTGGATTTGTTACAAACCGCTCGGCCTTGGCCGCACATTAGCAACTCATTCAACTGTTTGTTTTAGTTTTAGGCCCTGTTTGGTCGACGCAGGGGAGGTCCAACGTGTTGAATAGGCGTTGCTGGCCATCCGAAGAGGATCCGATGGTCAGGAACAGATCTAGTCTAAAATTTTGTTATTTTTATATACGTGCGTATAAATTTGAAAAAAAAAATTCACAAAAATATGACTATTATCTAATATACACCAGATTGAACATATATTATTTTCAAATTTTTTATGAAAGTTTTTGGTTCACTTTATACTTTAGAACACTTTTTAAATAAAAAATATTAAGCTAAAAAATTTAAAAATAATATATGTTCAATCTGGTGTATATTAGATAATAGTCATATTTTTTTGAAATTTTTTCCGAGTTTATACACAGGGATACAAAAATAACAAAATTTCAAACTAGATCTGTTCCTGACAGTAGGATCCTCATCCGATAGCCAGCAACGCCCATTGGACGGGACCTGTCCAACGCCCGTTGGACCTCCCCTGCGTCGCTGTTTGGTATGGTTCCAGATTCTAGTAGAAATAGAAATGGTTTCAGATTTTTGGTAGAAATGTTTCGAGTAGAATCAGAGTCATTGTCTTGAAACCGTTTAGCTAGCTGTCTAGATTCTGTGAATCGGGGTGGAATGGGGTTGAGGGCGATTCAGTCCCGGCATAGAAAAAGAAGAAACGTTTTGAGTTTTAGCCCGTTTAGCTATATTTCTTCTAGATTCTAGTAGAAACGCCCCGATTCCAAATTACCAAACGGGGCCTTAGTGCAGTTCCCATAACAAGAGCATCAGTTGTTGTAAAGCGCTAGCCACACAATCAGAACCCGCAATTGAGAGTATTAACCACGGTCGGTTAATGGACACACAAAGGAGACATCTAAAGATTAACCAGTAATCCAACTCATAGCACATACTCCCTCGTCACAAATAGTAGTTAATTTAAAATACGTGCGGTTAAACTTTTAAAACTTTAACTATCGATATCTTTTGTAAATATTAAGATTGAATGCATAAAAATCATAGTTACAGATTTGTCTCGAAACGTACTTTTTATAATATTATAATTTTATTAGATTTTTAAATATATTACAATAGAAATTAATGATTAAAGTTAAGTTTTGAAGACTATATCGATGTTCAAAATGACTACTGTTTGTGATCGGAGAGTAATAACAAGCTCCATGTCATTTTTTGTTAAAAAGGTAGTGCTATGTGTTCGTTACAGACCCCAATGGTTTTGATTTGCATTGCACCCGATTCGATAGGTTCATAATCTCGTCCACACATGTGCAGTACAACAGGACAACTGACAAATGATAGCAGCGCATGTCACGATTCATTGTACAGAGGCTACTGGTTTGCAAAACAAGCATCAACAACCAACGCAAAGTCTCGTTAGCTTCTTCCGACTAGGCGAGTAATGGTTTACAATTCACTGTCAGCAGCTGGTACTAGAAAAACCACCATGCCAGCATTGCTGGCTCGCAACAAAACAACACAGGGATTTGCTCTCCAGGTCTCAGTCTTTAGATCCACTGGCTGCTGGGCCTTTCTTTCCACCGTACCTCTGCATTGGAATTGCAAAACCAACTTTAGTAAACCGCTGTTTAGTAAAATCCGACAATCCACAGTGGTGCAATATATTGTATCATATGGTGACTTGGTGAGCCAAGATACCGAGTCACACACAGGTGTTTATGATATCCTAAACAACATATGGTTTATTCTTGATCCCAAGGCACCAAACTACCGTGGAAACAGTGCATTAATCAGTGGGATGGCAGTTTTACCCATGGGTTTGGGTACCCATGGATAAACGACCCGATAAGGTTGCGTACGGGTAGCATTTTAAACCCATGGGTTTTCAGGTTTGGGTACCCGATAAGGTCACAGGATGGATGTGGGTATCATTTTGTACCCGATGGTATCCTATGACAAACGGGCCTCACTTTTTATAATATATATATATATATATATATATATATATATATATATATATATATATATATATGAAAATCAAAATCCTAACTCACTAATTTGCCACCACAATCTTCTCGCTTCCTTCGGAATCCCTTGCCGCAATCCCTTGTGCACCCCTCCCTCTCGGTAGTCGGCTCTCCCTCCCGCTACCGCCTCCGCCTTTCCCTTTGGCCCCATCCCCCATCCTCTTCACCTCCTCGCCCCCATGGCCCCCATCACCCCCACTTTGGTGGCTCAGTTCTCTTCGGCTCCCTCCCTTGGGGTCGGCCATCCGCATGGCGGTGTTACCGGCGCAACTACGTGGCGTTGATGGGTCCCTCCCTTCCCTCTCCAGCCAGGTATGGTTGCCCTCTCCGCTTCCCCTTCCCGATTCCACCTTCGGTTGCGTCATGCCCTCCCCCTCCAGTGGCTATGGCGACTACGACCTGGCATATTTGTTTGTTGCTATAGATACCCATGGGTATCGGATACCCATTGGGTTTGGGTATGGATACAGATTTATACCCGAAAAGCTTAATGGGTTTAGGTGGACGGCACTTTGTTTGGGTTTGGGTTTAGGTATGAAACGGTGGTACCGGGAGGTACCCACCCGATTGCCATCCCTATTAATCAGCACTGAACCTGCTATCACTGACTAGACCTATATGCAAAAAGTAATTGCCACCGGACAGAACCATTTTTTTTACTAGTTTTAAGAAACACCGGTAGAAATCATGACCTACTTAAAATTCAAGCAGCAGAAGGAAACAGAACAAACTTTCAATCGATAGAAAGCTCTCACCTGCTTTCCTGAGTTGAACGGTACATACTTGTACTTGATCATATGTAGAATCTGCCGCTTCATTGTCAGGACAAAGAGCACAATCCAATAGCAGAGTAGTATTGGCCAGAAGACAGGAACATCAAATACTGAGAAGAATGTCATGACAAAAGCAACGCAAAAGGCTTTTGTGATGGCATACCTGAGAGAGGAATAATAACTGGTTGAAGTAGTTGTTGTACATTTGCATTGCAAGCGGATAAAGAAAAGACTGGAGCCCATTGACACACTGGAACTGATTATAATGCCTTCATGGCAAGGTGTGCTCCCAGCAGCGAATCTATGATTATAGTTTTAAGATATGGAGTATAGATCCTGATTGTATCTATACTCTACGATACAATATTCCACACACACAAAAAAACAACATTACTCCATCTTCCCAGAAAGCATCAAATGCCTGTTTTCACTGAGGCTGCCAGGGGAAAGCAATGCTACAGAAGCTGCCCATCAACTTAAAACTATGTACGGTTTGCAAATTGGAAAGAGATAGATTGTACAATTCCACCTGATTCTGAACCATACAACCATACAATAGTAAGAAACTACCACTGGAAGAAAATAGAACACTACAATGGCTTAAAACGGAGTTAAAAAGTATCGTACTAGCACATCAAAAGACCAACAACTCTCCACTAGAGATTAGAGATGTAACAGCAATTTACAGCATGGAAATTGCACAAAAATAGCAAGAACTCCACTAGAAAATGTAGATTATCCTTTTCATACTAATGTACTATGTAACCTTAAGCCATTGCATTACAAAACTTTGTAAAGCAGTAGCTCAAACCACGAGAGGAAGTCTGAAAAGCAGATCAACAAAATGGGTGTATTGCGTTTATTTCATAGGAATTGGCAATGCATAGGCATTAGCGAGGATGTATCATGGTATTGAAGCGGTGAAGCCTATCCACTTATTGTTTTGTCCTCACGTTGTTCAGTGAGAGAGAGACACACATTTTGCTGCTCGGCGAATCTTGAAAAATGGTCCAAACCAGCATATTTAGTTGTTTCAATCAAAATCTGACACTGAGAGTGTATTTCTTTGTTTACCTTGTATTGATTGCATCTCCAATTAATAATCAGATATTACTAATTTTTCATGATTAAACGATGCACAGAACTAGCTAGACTAGCGTGATGCCTAGGAACAGAAGCAATTAGGCTAGGATGGAGCAGGAATCGTATACCAGAACTTGAACTCGGGGAGGCGTCGGATGAAGGGCTTGAACTCGTCCGAGCCGCGGGTGGGAAGCGCGGGGCTGGCGTCGAGCGCCTCGAGCTCCGGGTCGACCATGGGGGAGAGGAACCCGATGAGGAGGTTGAGCAGGTAGATGCCCAGCCCGTAGGTGACCACGTAGAAGCCCTGCACGTAGTAGACCCGCAGCGCGTACACCGCCGCGGCCACGAGCGTGCCCGCCCACCGCCCCGCCGTGTGCGGCGCCGCCCGGTCCAGGTAGTGCTGGAATTTCCGAGCAGCATCCGCGCGCCACCGCTCCGCCCAACCGCCGCCGCCGACAGGAGAGGCATCCATGGTCGCCGCTTGGGGATTTGGGGAGCGAGTCGGTGGGCTAGGTTTCGTACGCTGCGCCTGGGTCTCTGCGACTGGTTCTGGTCAAGCGCCTACGGGCTCCGACGCGACACGCGAGTTCACGTCAGACGCATCCTGCGAAATCATCGATTATGCAGCTCTTGGTAACTTATTTTTTTTCAAATCGGCCGATATTTTGGATTTTGACCGCTCCGAGATTCAAAATATCGGTCGAATAAAAAAATTCAAAATAATACGGTGTATATACAAATTTCGCCTGGATCTCAACGATTTTGGTCTAAATTTCGGTGATTTCGACAGAAATTTCAATATTTTTTACCGGATTTTTAATTTTTTTTGACTAGATATGATTGGATTTAGTTGAAGATTATCCACAAAAAATTTCAAATTTTTTTTGATGTGTTTTGACCATTTTGTGGTCAATTCAAAAATCTTAATTTAGTTCACGGCAGCGAGTACCGTACCATGGGTACCCCAGCGCCCAAAAGACGCCTGGCCGACCAGGCGGTCGAGGCCGAAATCACAACCGCCGGGCGAGGTCTGAAATCACGACCAGGTCTCCGATATCCCAGAGAAGCGACGGCATTTATTGCGTATCGAGCGCATTAAATGCCAGCCATAATAACGATAACGTAGCGGCGCAAGTTCCCGACCCTCGCATTTACTACAAGCAACGCAGCAACTACGGCGACCAGCGGCGAGGCGAGAAGTCGGCGGCCCGATCCATCGGCCGCTATTTTCGTGACGGCCAGGAAACGCAGTCTTTTCCTCTTTTTTCCCACCAACAGTGTAACCTTCCTCCTCGCCTATATAAAGGGGGGAGGGGGAAGCGTGTAAGAAAGAACAAACGAGAAAAGAAGATCAATACAATCCAACTCACACGAACTGGAGTAGGGACGTTCAGTCCGAACCAGTATACATCTTGTGCTCACCCGAGTCAAGCCGTTCGAGGAGAGGGAGCGTGCACCCCCGTCGACCTATACAAATTCATTAGCCGATGCCCGAAACACCGACACGGCTCTTATGGTGAACCAGTCGGTGTATGCGTCACTTTTAAAAATTATATAACTATTAAAACATAAATGAATGGTAAATGATGATTAATTATCCATTCGATTGCTTCAAAATTTATGCAATTTGTATTAGTAGGTGATGCATAGAAACACTGTTTATAGAATATTTGAAAAAAAATATATACAGACATGTCATCGTGAATGAAAGGAAGGGAAATGCTATGCACATTGGTAATTGCATTATCTGAATTTTGTATGCATGAGGTAACAACTAGCAAGTCAGCAAAAGTTGTTAGCATTTATAAATTTGTCTAGTAAGACTGTCTCACAGCATAGTGGACGACGTGGAGCACTACATGATTGGCAAGACAATGCTAGAAATCAAAAACCATATCTTCATCTTCGTCTTGTTGGCTATCTTCGTCCAACTTCTCGCACTCGAACAGATAAGGCGCATTTTCCTCTACACTCTCCTTGGTGTCATTCATCTCTATGATACCGGTCATCTTCTCGCTGATGCAGGATTTGACTGCCCCTTCTGAGATGTCTTCATCTGAGCCTAGCCTGAGAAGCGCGATGCATTCATCCTGGAACTCTTGATCATCGGATGATAAAATCAGGCCGGCAATTGATTCTGCAAGGTCAGGAACATATTCACGAACCTGAAATGATATAAAGAAGAGCTTACAATAATTGTGGTCACTTAGCATATCAAAAGAAAGAACAAATGGCCAGGCAATTCACATATTTAATTTTGATTACTAGGAAGCCCTAACTCTATAATATAGAGCTCATTCCCAAGTTAAACCAGATTGGCACTTACTCTTTGTTTCGCTTTCGCAGATAAAAGCAGTACATCAATATGAATGAAAGTGAAGTTATTCACAAAGTTAGGAAGTAACACAGTGCTGATATGAGTTGATAAGTTCCGAAATCTAAAAAGTATGTATAGTACCATGACATGCAAACATGAAAAAGTGTAGGCTCAAGTTATACATAATATAATTGAACAAGTATTTTTTGCTTGCAATGGAACATATTGGAGAACTTGAACACAGCTTATAATGATGGATCTTTTTCAGATCATGTAACATACCATGCTTATTAAGATGTCATCCTTATTTGTGTCACTAACAATAAGACGCTTGGTTTGCATTGTCAATTGCACAGAGTAAGACAATCTGCACCTGATTCTATCTGGTGACAGTACAGCATTTTCTGTCCAACTAATAATAAAATGAGAGTTCTTCAGTTACAAAATTATAACAGGTTGAAAAAAACACAAGTTAAGGAATGCTTCACGATTATGTTAGTTAACAGAAAACATGTGAAAGGCACAAACCTTCTGACCATG
The DNA here is from genome assembly GCA_036346355.1 of Rhipidocladum racemiflorum. Lineage (NCBI taxonomy): Eukaryota > Viridiplantae > Streptophyta > Magnoliopsida > Poales > Poaceae > Rhipidocladum > Rhipidocladum racemiflorum. The sequence continues at coordinate 87,051,025 of CM070579.1, read as the reverse complement.
GCAACTAAGAAAGTCTCCTGCATGATCTGCTTTCAGGTGATACAATGCAGATTTCAGTGCCTTCCTTACAAGATGTTTATCTGGTTGAGATCTCTGCCGTTCTTGCACTGTAGTGGTTACAGCAAGTCAAGGATAACCAGATAAAATGTAAACCTTGTATATACTATAACTCAAAGCTTTTAAGAAAAAACTTGTGAAAACCCAATTGTGATATCCACCCCCAAAGCCTCACTAGAAAAAAGAAAGAATATGTACAGAGCTAAAATGGATATCCTCGATGGTAAGTGTGAATGGCAATATCAACACGAGCAAATGTCAGATTGTCCCACTCAAGCACAGCATGTCCTTCATCATCCATGAAACCTCCTTTTAACTTGAAGCCGTAGCTTTGCCAGTCTATGCTCATCAGCACATTGAAGGAGGACTGTGAGATGGGACAAGGTATGAAGTCTTCAAAATACAAAACCTACAATTAGGCCAGCCAACAGTGGTATAAGCAATGAGCTCAGTTGAATCACACCATCAGCATAAACATGAGACGTCATGCTGTTTTATCTCCTTTAAGCTCACTGAGTACAAGCAGAATACATCTCATGAGAGGTATTCTTACTTCTATATTACATCCAAAAACATTTATGCATCACACTAACAAGTAACTTGAATATAAATGCAAAATCAGATTGTGTAACTTAACGGTGTATGGTACAAACCTGTGTGGACGAGCAATTCACCATCCAACAACTCAAATCAGATGCAGTATGTGCAATAATTATGACTATTTCAACAAGTAGCCCATTAGCTTTTCTTTTGTCTACACTGTTTGCTGCTCCAGTTCCAATCTTTAGATGATCTCTGAAGTGATAAAGCAGAAGAGTAAAACTTACTGATCATATGAAATGTGGCAGCACAGCAATCTGAGTAATGCATAATGCCAAAAATAAATGACATGCAAATGTTGTTCATTATTCTGCCGATAACTTAATATAATGACTACCAAGGACAAAAATATCGGTGGTAACCAACGGTTACTGGGCATACCGGAAAGAAAAGCTTTAAATTTGAATTTGAATTGATGAATAGTAATTTCTGGTGGTAATTGTTGACGCTATTTCTACATGTATTTTATACTCTCCTACAGCACCATTTCCTGTTATTATGTATCAATAATGCTATGTATTATGCTACAAATGACTAATCATCCATATTCAAGATATACGTGCAAAGTGCAAACGTGTTGTATTGCAGGAAACATAGCGTTGCTGAACCGTCAAATCGACGGGTTCTGAGGACCTTTCCATGAACTTTGAATGGTCATGATATTTTCAAACCCCAATTTTGATGCTCTCAAGATGATGCCCTCATTGAGACGATTGACACACATATATTACTTGCTTAATTCGGAGTTCGGACGGAAAAGGTATGGTAGAAACACCAAGCCTTTGACGGGTCAGTGATACAACGAAGTAGAGAATTGCTATGTGCGCGCCAATTTCTGAGAAGAAAACAATGGTGGGACCCACAATCAAGCTTATCATGGCGTCGCCTAGGCGTCCGGTCGCCGGAGGATCGTCGCCGTGGAGCTTCGCCTCGCCTGGCCGCGGAAAGTCGGTCGCTGGCGACCAGGTCGCTCCAGCGTCTCCCAGCGAGCGAGCGGCGCGGCCCAGGGCTGAGTCGGTGTGGCCGTGTGGGCCGTGGGGTCTAGTAGTGGATTAGGGTTTTGGGCGTTTGGCGGCGCCCGAGCTGAAGCCGAGCAGATCCGGAGAGGGAGAGGGAGAGGCGGAACCGGAAAGCCGATCTGCTGCCGCGCGGCCCGCGCCTCCACCTCCGACGGTCGGCGAGGTCAAGATCAAGCGGCAGCGAAGAGGGGAAGAGGGGAAGTCGATCTGCCGCCGCGCCTCCACCTCCGACGGTCGGCCAGCTCCATCGCCCACGCGCCTCCACCGTCGGCGGCTCCGGTAAGTGAAGAATGCGCGCGCGAGGCAGAGCGGCGACGGCGGGAGCAGAGCACGGCGTGGGCGACGGCTGGTCGGCTGGAGCAGAGCACTTGATGGTTGATGTTGATGGGAAGCAGGGGATTGCTTGAATGCTTGATGTCTGGGAAGCAAAGGGTTGAATGCTTGAATGCTGTGATAGTCTGGGAAGCAGAGGATTACTTGATGTCTTGTTGATGCTTGATGGAGTAGATTGCTTGAATGCTTGATGGATGAATGCTTGATGCTTGCTATGATAGTGTGATAGTGTGATGATTGGGGCTTGGTATGCATGCTTGATGCTTGATGAATGCTTGTCTATTAGATGCTAGCTGTGATGCTGTGAAATGTGAATGACTGATGCTTGTTGTGAATTTGTGATGTCTTGATGGCTGATGCTTCATGCTATTGTTGTGCTTGCTGTGAATCTGTGATACTTCATGCTATTTTTCCTTTGTGCTTGATGATTGATGGGTTGATGCTATGGTTTTGTACAGTTGCATGGCTGATCAAGCTCTAAGTGCCGTTGTTGCGGAGAGGAGTGATGCTGCTAGCCAAGATGAGGCATACGATCCATCGAAGGATCCAAAGCGGAAGGCGAAGTCGAAGGATCCTGGGTGGAAGTATGGATTTTGGCCAGACTTAACGAACAAGGATATGGTGCAATGTACACTGTGCGGGAAGCAAATGCATTCGGGCATCAAGAGATTGAAGCAGCACCTTGCCGCGGGTTTTGGGGATGTTCAAAAATGTTCCAAAACCACCACGGCAATAATGAGAGAGATGCAAGATTACATAAAGAAGACTGCAAGGAACAAGATGATTACTCTAGATGATGATGAAGAGGAAGGTGGAGGTGATGATGTTCAGGAGGTTGAGGTTAGTCAACAAGTATCCTCAAAGGCGTCGTCTTGTCATCCAAGTTCTGGGACAGCTGCCAAGAGGAAGCAAGCTGCCATTATGTTCAAACCGGTGGCCAAAGTAACAAAATCAGTTGCCTCCATGATAAAAAAGGCACCCGAAGAGGTAGTTGCGGAAAGGCATTCCAAACAGTTGTCCTAAACCTCCATGGAGCAATATATGAGGACCAAGGAAGAAAAAAAGAGGGTGAATATGCATGTTGCTAATTTCTTTTATCAGTGTGGCATACCATTCAATGCTGCAAATTCTAGGAGTTTTGAAATTATGATAGAGTCTGTTGGACAATACGGGCATGGATACAAGCCTCCTAGTTTTCATGAGTTAAGGGTGCCGTTGCTTGCTAAGGCAAAGAATGAAACACAAGCATTAAGAGAGAAGCAAGAGTCTGGTTGGAAGCAATATGGTTGTACACTAATGTCAGATGGATGGATTGATAGGAGAGGAAGACACCTGATAAATTTTCTTGTCAATTGTCCTGAAGGGACTTTCTTCTTGGAGTCTGTAGATGCATCCTCTCAGTCGGCTGATGCAAGGATGTTAGCTGATTTGCTTGAGAAGAGGATTGAGGAGATAGGCCCTAACAACGTCTTCAAGTGGTCACCAATAATGGTGCCAACTTCAAGGCTGCTGGTAAGTTTCTCTTTAGCCAAAAAAAATTCTTATGGAGAGGTTTGCTTGGAACTCAATCTCTTTCTTTGGCAGGTAAAATTCTTATGGAGAGGTTTCCCACTCTCTTCTGGACTCCTTGTGCTGCACATTGTTTGGATCTTATGTTGGAAGATATTGGAAAAATAAGTGTGTTCAAGAAGGCCATCAATCAAGCCAAGCATGTGACTACATTCATCTATAGGCACGGGAGGCTTCTCGGTTTGCTACTTCTTTTCTCACTTTGCAGTTTATATAAGCATAAGGATGCTTTGAGACTACTCTTTGTTAGTGAGGATTGGACTAGGGCCAAATTGGCTCACACGGAGGCGGGGAAGAAAGTTTGTGATATTTTGTTGTCCTTGCATTCTTGGCATGCTGTGGAGGATTGCATAAGAGCATCCCAGCTTTTGCTGATTGTGCTGAGAATTGTTGATGGGGATGAGAAGCCTGCCATGCCAGAAGTTTCAGCAAGTATGGATCATGCTAGGAATAAGATAAGATCATGCTAGGAATAAGATAAGAGAGTCTTTTGGAAGCAAACCAAGGGTACTAAAGAAGGTAATGGACATCATTGAGAGGCGGTGGGTGCACCAGATGGAGCAAAGGCTACATGGGGCAGCATTGTTTTTGAACCCAAACAAGTTTTTCGACATCAAAGAAAAAGACATTGATTATGCTTCGAGGCTCCGGATTGCATTCAATGACGTGCTTGAAAAAATTGTTAATTGTGATGACAATTTGCTTAGAAAGATAAGTGATCAAGCGGATGATTATGAGAAAATGAGGAAGAGCTTTGGAAAGCAATCAGTTATGATGCAACAAAAAACAAAGAGCCCTCGTAAGTATTAAATTTCTATTCTAAGTTGATTCAATTTTAAACATTCTAAGTTTCTAACAAAGATACATTTTAGTTGATTGGTGGGATGCTTTTGGTGGCCTTGCTAGAGAGCTTCAAAAGTTTGCAAGACGCATCCTCAGCCTTTGTTGTTCAGTCTCCGGTTGTGAACGCAATTGGAGCATCTTCGAATTTGTAAGCAACTAAGTTGTATTTATTTCAAGGCTGCTCATATATTCCAAGTATTTTCTGTTGTTGATTAGTGATTCATTTTCAGATCCATACAAAAAAAGAAACCGGCTGGAGCACCAAAGATTGAATGATTTGGTCTACATTCAATACAACTGGAAGATTGCTGAACGTTTTCAAAAGAGGCGTGTGGAAGGGACAAATTTCAACCCTTTGATCTTGAAGAGTTCCAATGGGACAATGAATGGGTTGAAATGAGTACCGAAGAAGTCCACCACGGAGAAAATCTTTCATGACTACAGACCAGGCAACAGAAGGTTAGGCACCTTGCACTTGCATGCCTGAAAGGCTGAAAGAGATTGGGATTGGGCTGATGGGCAAATATGGCAAATACTCCAGTTTAGCCACGGATGCTGTTAGATACCATCAACAATATTTCTCATGGTTTTCGGTAGTTTGTTAAACAAAGATTTTAGGACCAGATTAGTAAATATTGAAGTTTATAACTAAAATGCCAAAGTTTTGATGTCTTCAAATGTAAGTATGCAGATGCCTTCAGCTGTAAAATATTTTGATACATACATCTCAGAATTAGTGAATGCAACATACTTTTTAGTAGTAGTAGTTCTTCATTATCTGTTCATCTCTATCTGACATTGAAAGCACGACATAAATGAACATGAATCTACTTCATAGAAGATAATCCATAGTAGCTGAGTGGATTCAAACCATAAGTCGGAAAAAACCAACTGATCTGCTTAACAAGGTTGATCAGCAACAAAAACCAAAGAAAAGGAAAACCAAAAATCTTCAGCCATATCATTTAGCCTTCTAAACCGCTTCAAGAAAAAATGCTCAAAGATGAATGTCAATAACAGACAAGTGAAACAGTCGACTCGAGAAAGATAACACATATACACCTATCAACTATTAAGTACATGATTTTTTTAATAAGTAACAGTAATTATGAACATAATATCACTATCGTAAGCTCTGTTCAGGAGCAAAGGCAAAACAAAATTAGCACAATCCCTATCTAGTTGCCTTCAGGTAAGCGTGGGAGGACTTGAGCACCAATACCTTGGAGCATATATTAGCAATTTTGACAAAACAATCATAGCAGTCTAAGTGACAAATATATATTACATTCACATCGAATCAAGCAATGAAACATTTACCTATTCATATAGCATGTGCCACACTTTTCACAAGTGTTTCCATGTGAGAGTGTGTAATTTTTAAGGCCAAAAACTAGCCGCTCAATACTTGATGCAGCAATAGAAAGATGGACATCATCAGGATCTTGTGATAGAAAAGCATTTCTTGATCCAGCACTGCCGGTTTGCTCAACAAAGATCTCACATACTAAATTCTGAGTAAGTACAAAAGACCAAACAAACAGCCACTTAAGAGCTCAGAGCCTCAGACTAAGAAGCCAAAAACAGATCAATGCTTCAATTTTATGCCTACTTGGTGTTGGACAACTAAAACTGAAAATATGCCACAACCAAAACAAAATATATATATGCCAGAAAGAATATAATATGACTGACAACTGAAAATGGTCATCAATTTTAAGCATCCTTTTTCTTTCAGTTAATCAACTTAGGGTACTACAAGATTCTTGGTATAATACAATTAATCAGACAAATTGGTGCATATAAAAGCATCTCATATGTTAGTGTATCAAATATATGATAATAAGCTTATTCTTCAAAAGATAGATAGGGAAGAATATCCTTGCAATTTTCTTCTTTGAAATTATTGCTGGTGTAATAGTGCCAGTATATTTCCACTGAAGGTAGGAATATGCATTTTCTGTTGTGTTTTTCCACATTCCATGAGAAACATGGACATTAGTATACATGTATTACAGTATATTCATGGTCTACACAGTATTTATTGATTGTCTCCTGGCATTCTCAATATGAAACATACATAGCGTTGGTAAATGTAAAGGTTGTCAAGATCTTTTCAAATAAATGCATCTCTAGGCGCCGCCTAATGCTGAGATTATGTTGTTTCTCACTGTAGCATGTAGACTTTTGAACGTCTTGTTTGAATATATGTATGCTTCAGCCAATCAAAACTATACAAATACATGGATATGTACTACATTTTTCACATACTGTAGACCCTTACAAAGGCATGAGCCTCCATGTAAAATGGAGAACATACAGAGAGCTACAAAGAATTCTGCCTTGCAACTTGTGAAGTATTATGCAATCTGTACATTTGATCTTGGATGGTCTAAATAGCATTAAATTTATTATTTCATCAACCGATAAAAAGGTAGGATGTATACACTACAAGGAAACATAATTGACATAGACACATTCTTCGAACAAGAAAGACTAGAACATAACGCGATCCATAATAAACAGCACTGTTACTGCTAAGGTACAGCCACTGCGGTTTATGACACTGAGCGTTTTGAGTCAACGATGCAATAACTGAAGATTAAACAAGATTAATCACAAGTACAATCTGAGATTTCATCATGAGAACTGTCAACCAATTAATCTGAAAAATAATAGCAACAAGGAAACCATATGAAATACTTAAGTTAAATCTTGAAAAAAAAAAGCAGTTCAGAAACACTTACAGCTGCTCTTAGCACGAGTATCTGCACAGGTTAACAATGAAAACAGGCTAGTCAGAAAATATTTGTGACAACAACTCAACAGAAATGCCTAACCACATAAAGTTAACAATTCTATGAGATTTGAAAAATAATTTTCTTTGGTGGCATCTATTATAAGATCATTGTTAGGATTCTAATACTGACAGGATAGCAAATCACATTGATCAAAACTGTTGGCTGAGGTTGTGCAGGTAAATCTAGGGATAAAAAAGAAGAAAAAATGTTTCTCAAGACAGACCTTACGGACAAAGCCAACCAACCATAATATGAAGTCATCAACATCAGCTTCATTTGGAAGGCAAAGGCATACTTCAGTTCCACTGTTGAAAAATGCATAGATGATTCTACTAACCCCGGTATTCAATGAGTCGCATCACACTAACAAGAGATGACCTGCCTGAATGTCGCATGATTTTTGTATGTGGTAGCCAGCTTGGTGAATCTTGCACTTGAAGATATGTCTTCTTGAAGATTAAATTGGTAACAATAAATAGCTTTGTCATTGATTCCTACAGAATGGAAAATAGGCAAAAAAAAAAAAAAAAAAAAAAAAAAAAAAAAAATGTCCTTTCTGAAATCACAATATCATTAACCAAACAAAACAATCTTTTGCAATACATAATTATCTGTCTTTACATCGCAAATGCAAATTTACGGAGAAGTTCACAGCAGTGACTTAATATACACAACCAAACAGAATAAAGGTATGCAGAAAATTGCTGAAAAACATCTAAAGAAACATAATAAGGTAAGTAGGTAACATAAATATTTGACATACTCTACTACTTTAGAATTCTTTTCATGCTCAGGCTTTTCAGTTTTCACCAAAGAAAGCCCTTGCAAATAAATAAGAAAAATTGTACAGAACTACATTATATCCAAACAAAAAGGAAAGCAAAACAAGGAAACAAAAAAACAAATTGCAGTAGTGAGCAGAGCCAGAAAACAGCAAAATTTCAGGACAACGTGGTGATAGTTTGACTGTTTTTTGTGTAAGCATTGCTTTCAAGTATCAACTTTTGCAGCCCTTATATTATAAGAGAAAATTCTCAAGAGCATCAGGTTGATCAGTTATTTGTTATGAGCAAAAATAAATTATGAGCATTATTGGCATGGAGCCATGGTGTACAATGAAGAGCACAGGACAACTTAACCAACCGATTTAGAATAACTGAAAGTAATGAGATTCCATTAGACTGTAGGAAATGGTGTATAACACGAATGGGACAGTTAAGTATGAAATACATCAAGGAAACAGTAAGCATACCAGTAGTTGTGATTAAGAGAGTACCATCTGCAGATAGAGAGAAGCTGCGTGAGACAAAGGATGATGAACCTGGCTAAGAACAAGAAATATTGCCAAGTCTAAACCAAATGGAGATCTGAAAGAAGGCACAATGTTGGGTATACAACTCATTGTCGCAAATACAGAAGACGAACACCTCCATGTGAAGAAGGAGACAACGGTGCTGTTGCTAACTAAGGATATTTTTCCTAGCATCAGAACTCCGAAGCGAATTTCGATGCAAGCTTCGGACTCTAGCGGCAAGTTTGCTTTCGCTAATCGAAGAATTCGTGCAAGAGCAGGTAAGCATCGCATCACATACCCCATTTCTCCGCGGGAGTCTCACGCGCCAGGGCGTCGAGGTCCAGGAACTCCTCTAGCTTGCTCCCGACTCCAGTGTCCGAGACTGCATCAGTTCACAAACCCGCACCAAAATTGGAGACCGAATTAACCAAATGTAAGCACAAAGGAAGTTACTCCGCCGAAGACTACATTACCGGAGATACGCAGTGGAGAGGAGACGGCGGGGTCTGCGGGGCGCTTGACGGAGACAGTGAGCCGGCACGGCGACTCCGACAACCGGCAGCGCTGCACCGCCCAGTAAATCAACTGAAGCGGAGACGAAAACAAAATTGTGAGGAGGTGTAGGGAGGAAATGGGAGGGGTTTGAGATTAGAGAGGCGTACTGAGTGGAGGAGCTTCCGGTGGGGGGAGGATGAGGATGCCATGGAGGCGAGGAGGAAGACGCCGCCTGTTCTCGGGGAGTCGGCGAGGGGTTAGTGATCGCGCCTGCTCTTCGGAAGAAGAGGGTGTGGGTTCTCAGGCCCTGTTTGTTTTATATTTGGCTACATATCCTGTGCACATGGATGGATGGTGCACATGGATAGCTTCATCGGGGTGGTAATTACAAATCTATGTACATTTTACAATTACCACCCCGATGAAGCAACCGTTGGATGAGATTTGGATGGCTCGGATTTAATTATTGCATATGTGCACCATCCATCCATGTGCACAAGATATGCTCCCTTTATATTTTGGATTCGATTATTCGGAATTGTAGCTGTAGTGAAGTTGAAACTTTAAAAAGCTAAATTTAAAATCACATATAATTATATGTGAATTATAAATTTTTATATATATAGGTGGGCTGAATTGTGAGAATCAATTATCGGTGTGTTTATTTTTTTTATTCAGCTTTTGAGGCTATAATCCAGAATCAAAATCAAAAACAAACAGACCCTTAGTCTTCTTATGATTCTCGGCGTATTGCCATGGAGGTCATATGATAATAGAGAGATAGTAGAATTAGTCATATATGACTGATATAAAATAAGTCGTAGTAGTTGTGAGGGTTCCGGTCTTAGATTAGTGATTCGGATTCTTACTATTGCGTCGGACTGGTAATTAACGCAACCCGCGAGAAATCTGATTCACTTATCCAAAAACCGTAACCGGATTGAGGCTAATCGATTGGCAATCACACGTCACGCGTGCTCAAGTGCCAACTGATTGAATCCAATCCAAGCTTCTCGCATATGTGTCTAGAGCTAGTTACCTAGATCAGTAGCCTAGCACTCACGTTTTTACAATCGAGATGCATCACAACCACATACACAACTGATTGACATACTTTTAAAGGGTAGAACTATTACAACTGACTTAAACTTTACAGCTTACGGCCGACCGGCCAAATTCAACACAAAGGAAAACTAAGTGCAGCGGAAACCAGTCACCAATCAAAAACAACGCGGCGGTGTGCCTTTCACAACCCATAGGCAACCGACTGGAGAAAGACCCAGTTAACCATCAACGAAGTCGTCGAACTCTGAAGCGTATTGCAACTCATCGAGCGGATCTTCATTACCTTCTTTTAGTCAAAATTTGTGAGAGCAAACGGTGAGTACACGTATGTACTAGCAAGATTTTAGTGTATGAAAGTAATAATATAGATGCAAAGTTGTAACAATGGATGAAAGTTTCTACACTAAGTCTGATTTGAGCACAAAGCGAACTTTATTTGCAATAGATTAGTACATATGTTGCAATCAAGATTTAAAAGAGCAATTGATATAAAATTCAATACAGTAAAGTAAACATTTGAACAACAATTCATAACCCTCCTTGGCCATAGACCTCACATACCAATCCACCAATCCACTTACCGATCGCTTCCGAAAACCATTTTCTCAAACACTTGCCAAAACCTAAAACCAAATTCTTTCTGACATTACTTTCCAAGTTGCTCTTGACCGCGAGCACGACTAATCAATTAAATTTATTCTATGTAGAGATTGTACACTTTGCCCACATGACACATTCTAGCAATCGTGTCAACCATACCACGCAATACTCATCGTACCCGTTTTGCTAGACTATGACGAAACCTTTCAAAAGATTAGAGTTTACCCCTTGCATCGGCCCAGTAATGTGCGCTCCTTGCTACGTCTCAAGAGGGGTCACTAGCGGCACCTTAGTGCTCACGATGTTTATGCATCGCCGTCCCCCTCCCTGGAGCAAGGCATGACCCCGATGCCTCGGCGAGGGAGTACCTAGAACAACACCCTTTCTCAAGGAGTGTCCATACTACTTCAGCTTTCGAAGTGCAAGGTCAAACCCCAACCAATTTACTAGGTTAAGACTATTCCATACTAGCACATATGGTTGTGTGTTTGACTCAATTGTTAACATCAAATTCAATCCTTAACTGACTCAGACGAAATCTTCCAATACCTCTTGCTATGGCGACAGGAGTCACCAGCGGCACTCACTGTGTTCACGATGGTCCCACGACACATCGCCCTCGTCCTTCCCATAGCAAGGCACCCACCGTACAAGCCCTCACTTGTACGTCCAACACGAACACAATTTCCAATCCACCTTCGTACAAGTCCACATCTTGCACGTTCAACCACAACACATCTCGCGTGTGTCCAAAACATACATTTCCCATTTTTCATTTTTGCCAAAGTAACCACACTACTTAACCATTTTCGAAAGAATTCACATTTTGATTGATTGATGACTCAAGTGACAATTTTTACGGCATGACTAAGCATATACAGGTATGAAGCAATTATACCCATCTAACATCCTATTAATTGTCTAAAACTATCTTAGGGTCCATCAAAGTTGTCATGTCAAGCAATTAAGGAACTTCCACTCAATATAGGATGTAACTACCAATTCCCGCAAATTAGCAACTTTACTGAATATACACACATGCATAATAGTTTTGACAAAATGAAAATAACTTTCCAAATTATGGGATCAATATGATCAAAGGAGCTGCTTGCCTATTTGCTCTTCAACAAATTCGGACTCTAGGACGTAGTTGGGATCGTCGTCAATGGGTTCTGAAACGTCAACGTCTAGCGGAAAACGATAAGAACAAATAACAACGAATCGCAACAAGGCAATTAAGAATCAAATGTAAAAGCGAATCAAATTTGGAAAGGTTAAGATCAAAAGGGTTTAAAAGGTTTAGAATCCACAGCTCACACCAGCAGTATCGACTACCAGGATACGGTAGTACCGCTAGTCCGGCAGTACCGATGTTCAAGTCACATGACAGGCTGCAGGGCTGCGCTGGCGACTCTCGATGATAGTGTGCGAGGCACTGTGCGGTTTGGCGACGGCTCCGTCATCGACACACATGGCATCGGCTCGGTGGTTCTGCAGTCGAAGAACCATGGCCACAAGGTGCTCACAGAGGTATACTTTATACCAAAATTGAGGAGTAACATTGTGAGTTTAGGTCAGCTTCAAGAAAGGGGGTGCGAGGTGGTGCTGATGGGTTCTGCAATGTGTTCGACGTTGAGCACACACTGCTGGCTCGTGCACCGCGCACCAGCAACCGGCTGTACCTGCTCAAGACCCAGCTCACCGCACCGGTATGCTTGGTGGCCAAGGTTAATGATCGTGCGTGGCTGCGGCATGCCCGTTACGGCCATCTAAACTTCCGCACTCTTCGGGAGCTTGGGTTGAAGAACATGGTGGAGGGCCTGCCGGCGATCAAACGCGCTGAGGAGTTCTGCGATGGGTGCGCGTTGGGCAAACAGCACCGAGAACCATTCCCACAAGTGGCGGGACGACGGAGTGTACGTGGCCTGGATATGTTCCATGCAGACCTCTGTGGGCAGATTAGGCCAAGCATTCTTGGAGGGAAGAACTATTTCCTCCTGATCGTTGATGACTACAGCTGATTCATGTGGCTGGAGTTGCTCACAACGAAGGACGAGGCATTCCAAAGCTTCAAAAAGGTCAAGGCTATGGCAGAGAATGAGATCAGTGCCCGGCTCAAGGCGTTCCGATCTGATCGCGGCGACAAGTTCAACTCGCTAGAGTTCAAGGAGTACTGCAATGAGAATGGCATCAAGCACTTTACCACCACGCTGTACTCGCCGCAACAGAACGGTGTTGTCGAGCGACGCAACCGCACGGTGGTGGAGATGGCGCGTTGTCTTCTGAAGAGCAAGGACATGCCGGCACAATTTTGGGGTGAAGCGGTGAAAACTGCCGTGTACATCCTGAATCGGGCACCAACAAGAAGCCTGGAAGGGAGGGCGCCATATGAAGCTTGGTACGAGCGGAAGCCCTCGGTTCATCACCTGTGCACGTTTGGATGTGTCGCCCACGTCAAGCGCGTCGGTCCCGGCGTCGACAAGCTCACGGACAGGTCTATTCCCATGGTTTTCTTGGGCTATGAAACAGGAACGAAGGGCTAGAGAGTCTACGACCCTGTGGCCAAGAAGCTGCATATTTCACGCGACGTGGTGTTCGAAGAGCACCGTGCGTGGAATTGGAGGGAGGAGAACGGCGATAGCTCACCGCCGGCCACGCTCAACATCGAGTTTTATACTATGGTCAGGGGTGAATGCGCGTGCGATAACGCATTTGATTCTCAGACTCCGTCATCAGCATCGGGTACGTCGGCATCGACACCTTCAGCTACAAGCTCATGGCCCTCACGTACACTGGCAGCCGAGTATGTCACACCATCGACCAACGGCGCTTACGACTCTGAGGGGGTGCCGCAGTGGTATCGCACGCTGCGGAATCTGCTCGACACCACCGAGGAGATCACCGGGTACGACTACAGCGGGCTGTGTTTTCTCGCGGCCGAGGAACCGGCAAGTGTTGAGGAGGCGTTAGAAGAAGCTTGGAGAAAAGCAATGTGGGATGAGATGTTTGGCAACAAGGTTTTTTTATAGTTTCGAGGCAAAATCATGGTTTTGGAGAAAAACTATGTTTTAGAAACAAAGAGGTGTTTGGTAGCCCGTCAAAAAACTCTGTTTTAAAAACTATGTTTTTTTCTCTGTTTTGGAAACTTTGGTCTTGGGCAAATTTTTTCTGAGCAATAGCGCCAAAACAACTCAAAAACTTTGAAAATGTCAACCAAAAACTTTGTAGCCAAACAGTTGGAAGTTCCAAGAAAAACCATAGTTTCAATGAGGTTTTGATAAAACCATGTTTTTTATGCCAAGACAATTCTCAAACCATGGTTTTGCAAAACTTCTCTACGAGAAGCCACCCCCGGGGCAACTTCTGATTTTAGGAAAAGTTGTTCAGAATCCTACCGTTCGGTAAATAATCTGTTTTTATTCTAAATAGAAGCTGTTCAAAAGCAGATAAGAACGGGGCCATACTCAAAGCATGAACTTGTGTCCATAAAAAACCATCAAGACTGAGCCAAGTAAGGTAGACGCGACGGGTAATGCTTGATGATCTATTAATTAACACTCTTGTGAGGGAAACGGGACACTGGTACGTGTTCATTTGGCAGCAGAGCCATTGCAATTTACAAAACTCATGCATAGATGATAGATCTATATCCCATGCAAGCACATAAAAAAGTGCTAATCATCTTGAACTGGCTGTTGCGGTGTCCAAAATCCAAACTTGCGGTACAGTATTTTGCTCCCCCAGGTTGTCTTCTATATTACAAGCATCTGGTGTACCTGACAGAGATCTCGCGCCGAGATGTCATCGTCGCCATTGCTGCATTAGGAGTGCATCCTGGAGACCTCTTCAGACAATCCATCAACTGCCCCTTCCATTTCCTCGGAGATTTCATCATCCTGAAGAGAGAGAAAAAAAAAAAAAACGAAAACGAGTCACCACTTGAGGAATCAATCAAAACACATCCTTTCTTACTGTTGATAGTGCATACAAATGCCACTTTACCTACTTACAATAATCGTGCAAGAAATCAGGCGGTATGGCATTAGTACCTCTGGGTTTTTATTCCTATTGACAACGACACACTTGGAAGCACTGATGCTTGCGCTCTTCAGGTAGCTGCGCGAACTTAAGTTTGTGAAACTCACACCATTCTGACCAGGAGATGCATGCTGCTGCCCTGCATCTTGTGACCTTGGAGGGCTTAAAGTAGTGCGGGCGACAGAATCTGAACTCCTCTCCTGATCATTAGTATGTTGTTCATTATTGCCATCCTTTGATGCACCTACTCTCTCCCTGTTACATGCAAGCCAGTGAAGAACTTAGCACAAGAATTGAGATCAAAGTAAGGATTTCTGCTCTTTTGATTTCTTACTGCCACATTGCATACCTTGGTAAAGAGGCGTGCTTCCTCTGCAGTGGAGAACCTCTTTCTCCTTTGGTGTAATGCTCTTCAAGGTGTGCAAACTGTCGTTTGAAGCGATCAACCCCACTGCAGTATGATCGTAGCATTAACAATAGCCATATCCAAATGAGATCCGCCAAAAAGAGAGGAAATGTAACATAGCTAAGATTTCAACGCACAATCATACTGCAAGATAAGTTATTTGGCAATGGCACTTTGGCGGTGCGAAGAAATAACACAAGCTATACAGTGAACTTGCTTGGAAAAAGATAGATTGATCTTCACCATTCCCATGGGAATGGTAGACATAAAACCATAGTTACCGGATTCGCTATAAATCCCCATGACTAAAACCGGTTTAGGGAAAATTGTAAAAAAAAAAAAAAAAAAAGTGGCGAACGGTAAACCCAACTCCCGTACCGCGACTCGGACAAACCGTGTTTCTAGTAACTATGCATAAAACCAAAGGAAGAAGGAAAAGTTAATGCAAGTCTGCACCTTGGATAGAGGAAGCTAATCTGCTCTCCACCTTTCATATACTCCTGCAGCATCTGTGGATGATACTCCAAAATCTGTTTGCTTTTCATGAAATAATCAGTTTTCAATCCACACGGATATATTATTAACACAAAACAGGAAACTGAAGCTGTTGTTCTCCACCTCTCGATAAATCAATTCTCTAACATCATCTTTTGTCAGCTTCCGTCTCTCAAATTCAAACTCAAGTTTTGAAATTGGATGTCTTGAGGGCTCACGTTCCACATTAGCAAGACTTGCAAAGTATGGATCAGCCAGAGCCTGAAGTAAGATTAAGAAAAGAGAGAATTATAGCATATCAAAACATATATATATATATATATATATATATATATATATATATATATATATATATATATATATGTGTGTGTGTGTGTGTGTGTGTGTGTGTTTTATGAAAATTTTAAAGCGGTTCAAGAAAGTAGAAGTACTTTTAAGATTACCTGTTCAGCCGAAGGCCGATCTTTAGGATCAAATGCAAGCAAACGCCCTAGCAGACGAAGAGCCAAAGGATCCGCATTACGAAACTTCTGGGTTAAGGGAACAGGATGTTTTTTCCGCATGCAACTTAAGTATCTCCTGGCCTTCTCATTTCGAATCTGCAAAGGTCATAGACAATAGCAAGGTGATTATTTCTGTGACCCTAATGTACCAATGCAAAATCTGTAGAAGAAAGAATAGCATAAATCACAAAAGAAGTAATAAATGGAGCCTGGAGGAAATACTTTACGGGCTTGCAATGGATCGTTATTACCAAACTGGTTCATCAAGAATGAAATTTCATAGATGCATTTTTTCATCGTGTTAGAGATGTATCTCGTGAATGTTACTGAATAGGATGTTCAAGCAAAAACAATGCGTGCAAGAATTGTTACAAAGTCAACATACTCGGGATAAGGTTTCTGATGATGGACTTCCAAGAAGATCTGTTATAAGATCCAATTGGTGCACAACATTCTTCCCCGGAAATAGTGGCCTACCAGTGAGAAGTTCGGCGAATATGCACCCAATACTCCAAATATCAATTGCAGGAGTGTACTGCATAAAAATTGACACTTATCAGAAAAATAAAAGAAATGAAAGTTTATGGCATAAGCATTACAAAAAGGGTTTACAATATAGTGTTCTCTACAAGAATGTTACTCCTCCAGTTTTTAGCTGAGTTTACAGCTTGTTTTGACAGAAGAATTGTATTTATAAATAATTACAATGAGAAATATCAAGAAAAAAACTTATTGTACTGGTTAAAACTTAAATTTGTTTACTTGTTTAGCACCAACTATAGATTGTAGAGAATTTTTTAAGAAAGAAGACAACAATACAGAAATATAAGTATATAACATGAGACTATGTTCAAGAGTTGAAGACCTTACTTTTGAGAAAAAGGAGCCACATAATTCTGGTGCTCGGTACCACCTTGTTGCCACATAATCCTTTGCAAAGAAGAACAATGCAAAAATTAAGAAATTAAAGGGGGATGTTAATTCTTATATACAACGAGAAGCGCCTTACCGTCCAAAATATAGCTGAAGGAGCATCATTAAATGATGCACGGGCAAGTCCAAAGTCGCAGATTTTCAATTTGCAGTCCGAGTTGGCCAGTATATTCTTGGGCTTTAGATCGCGATGAAATACATTAGCTGTGCCATCATAAACAATTAAGATCCACATTATCAGAAGAATAAACAGGAGGTCCACGGAAATCTGATAAATCAATCCAATGATTTGTGCTCAATAGACGGGAGACAGGTTCATAGGGATCAGTAATTGTTCACCGACTTACTTACCTGCATGGATGTACTTGAGAGCACGGAGAAGTTGGTACAGGAAAAACTGGTGATGCTCCGGGGTGAGGTCATCATTCGCTTTGATGACTTGATGGAGGTCCGACTCCATGAGCTCAAAAACAACATAAGTATCTTGGAACTCCCTCCGAGAAGGGGGGAGCATGATGTGCTTGATCTCGACTATGTCCGGGTGACGGAGCAGCCTAAGGAGCTTGATCTCCCGCAGGATGCGTGTGGCATCTGAGACATGCTCAAACACGTCATTGATCTTCTTAATCGCAACCCGCTCACCGGTGCGGGTATCTACTGCAGCAGCAACTACTCCATAACTCCCTTTGCCAATGACTTCTTGGATCTGGTACTGGCTTGCCTCCCCATACTCTGTGAAGAACTCCATTTCCAATGTGTTCTACAAGATCATAATTTGCAATAACAGTAGATCAGCAAAAGCAATTCAGATGCCATATCGTAAACCTCTATAATAGGGTTATAAACCCACGATCTTACCTGGAATTATTATGACCAAACTACCAAAGACTGACCTTTTCATTAGAGAGATGGTCAGGTTTGTTCAGAATTCAGAAATGAAGGTAAGGCATGCACCATGGTGCAAGGGCAAGACCTATTCCTAGTGGAATCGGTCCTTACTCCTTACCAGCAACTGGTGAGTTGAACTGATGCTCGACCCAGACCAGGTCAACCTATTTAGTAGCCGATTCAGGCCATCAAAACCCAAGTGGGCAACTTGGACAAGAGCTCCTAAGCTCCTTAGGATCAGTATGACACGGATGATGCAACCAATCGTAGAGAACTAAATGCAAGTATGAGAGAGAGAGAGAGAGAGAGAGAGAGAGAGAGAGAGAGAGAGAGAGAGAGAGCACCAGATTAATGGAGAAGTGCTTCAGTTGCACATTTCTTATGAGACGGATCATGTAGAAACAAACAATATCACAACCAAGAAAAAAAAATTCAGTTTCACATAATCGTTTCCTAGATCAATCGAAGAAACGGATCAAAAAGCCGAGTAGAGAAATTGGATCGCAAGCACTGAAGCACACATCGTTCTATCGATCGAAAGATTAAAAAAAAATGGATCAAAGACACAAGCTTTATCTGCCCAGATGCTGTATTACAAAAGGAAAAACAAAACTAGTATTGCACGGTATCTAAGTAAGCAACTGCTACAAAGATCTGATCTTGGCTAAAAGCTTCCCGTGATGACGAATCAAGGGTCACGAGAAAGCTGGAAACTTTTGCCCCCAACTGAAATCAAGCAAAGCAAACGTCAAAGGTAACCACCGGAGAGTTTCAGACTCCAGACAGGCCCTCACCTTCTTGTGGCTCTCGACGGGCAGCGGCATCTTGCGCTTGCAAACGCGGATGGCGCGGAGGCCGGCGAGATCCGGGTCCTCGACGACCTCGAGTTCGGACGGCTCCTCGCCGGCGGACAACTGGTTGGAGTTGGAGCCGGATGCCGTGCGGCGGTGGAACAAGCGACGGAAGCCGTCGACGAGCGCGCCCCCTCCCCCCATATACCCCCCTATCTCTGCGCCCACGAGCGCCGCGGCGGCATTGGCTAGCTGCTATAGCCTCTCCTCCTCCTCCTCTTGCTGCTGCCACTCGGTCACTGCTCAAGTTCTTGGGTGCTTCCTCCGGACGCTGCTGCGTTGCTTCCGTGGAAGTCGCCGGCACTGTGGAGGAAAAGGATGGATGCAGAACGGAAGGAAGAGAACGATGGAGTTGAAGGCGATGAATATAGTTCTATTTTTGTTGCGTAGATATTGAATGGCCACACGCACTGACACTCACATGGCGTGTGTTGATGAAGGCAAATGGTGCAGACCTGAGGCAGGAAAAGGAAGTATCGGCTTGACACTATCGGATATATATTATTTTGATATTCTAAATTATATTTTTTTTATTGAATTCATAGTTGAATACATATAAGTATTAAATACGAATACGACGTGAATAATATCGGTCACAAATTTAAAATAAATACGGAACAAAACTAATACGGTATCGAATATCTTTTTATCGAAATTCGCATGAAAACAAATATTACATATGTGAAGAGGAATTAGATGACTCTACTAAAGATCGTTCTGTCTTTTCACCGAGAATTGGGAAATCGATATACGTTACTCGAAATCTGTGAAGTTCAATGTATATGATATTGGTGAGTCGAAGAGTTGCAAGTCCATTGCATCTGACAACGGTGGATCAAGCAGTGTTCATCAAGAGTGCATGTGAGTATTCAAATCCTACTCCGTGAAGATCGGGCAAGCCCCGTATCAATGAAGAATCTCGATTCTCAAATCTATACATGGTTGGTGTAAGAGCAAGTACAATAACAAAGTTCACTACATGCTAATAGTAAACTAAAAGTCAGCTTGTACAATAATTATCTTTAAAAATTATCTCTGAATGCTGTGTAATAACTATATCTTCTCTTTTGTACATAAATAATATACTTAAAGCAAGCAAAATAGCAAAGCCCACTACAGACTAATAGTAAGCTAAAAGCTAGTTTGTACAATAGCTGTCTCTAAAAGTTGTCTCTAGTTGTTGTGCAATAACTATCTCTTGTCTCTTGTACGTAAATAATCTACTTATGCTTCCATACAAAGCTGGCTAATAAATAAGAGCCAACTCTCTCCTCTTATCTCACTATTCCATATAGACCAAAGCTGACGTGTATAGGCTAAGAGCCAGCTAAGTTGATCTTATTGTGCATACCCTTATATTTCTATGTAAAGCTGGCAACTAAATAAGAGTCAACTCTCTTTTCTCACTTTTTTTATATAGGTTAAAAGCAATGTATATGTACTAAAAATCAGCTAAAATAGTTTTACTGGACATGCGCTAGCTCGGCTCCAAAATAAGAGTCCATCCGAAGTGAAGTCCACCGTGCAGCTTGGGGCTGCCTGACTACTTCAATTCTTCAAATGGTTGGCAAGTCATCTTGAATAAAACGGGGCTGCTTGTAGCATTGCCCAACCATCCGAACCAAGCCACGCACACGGTCAACGTTTGCACATGACAAGAGTTCATGCCATCCTGGTTCCGGTTTGTTAACCTGACGTCGATGTAAACACCGAGTATGCCGAACAAAAACCAGGAGACTTCATTTACTACATGGCTGCAATGGTGTCCAAGATTGCACGCAAGTATTTTTTTTTTTTAGCTTGACAACATATGCATGATCTACACAAGGTAATCCATTTGCGTATACACACATATAAAACTGAAATAGGTTAGGCCTGTAACCTTTCTTTGCGTAAGCTCGATCGCAGCTATACCGTGAGTGTAAACAACTAAATACCTCGGCGAGGCGCACGCCGTGCCAGCCGCTATGTGTCTAACGGTAAAAATCATGCGAACCCCAACATAATTTAGGAATTTTTATAAGGCCCGCGAGAGAAAAAAAAAAAAAGGATATCGGTTTTTCTGGGCTTTTACGCAAAAAGACCTATATGTAATTTGGGGGATTTGCGAGGAGTTTTTCAAAAAAAAAAATGGCGCCATGCTCAAGCCACGCTATTTGAGGAATTTTTAAAGGGCCCTCGGGGAAAAGTGGATTCACATGTAATTTAGGAATTTTGTAAGGCCTGTAAGAGCAAAATATTTCGTTTTTGTACTTTTACGCAATATATATATATGTGTGTGTGTGTGTGTAATTTGAGGATTTGTGGGGAGTGTTTTAGCAAAAAAACCGGTGCCATGTGCCAGTTGTCGTGCGGGAAAAATGCGGAGCAGCGCACGTGCAGGACTCGAACGCGCGCCGCGGCTTACAAGGGAGAGCCTCTTCCCGTTGCGCCATGCAAGCTTTTGTGTATCAGCGACGTGATTATTTATTTAAACCGTATCAAAATGCAAGCAAATGGACGACGCGCGTCGCTCCAAAACCCACTAGCTCGCTGTGGAGGCCGAAATCTTTTAAACTTTAATATACAAAGAATCATGAATATATTACTTTTTGGAATACACGCGGTCAATTTTATTGGAACTTGGAACACCACCGACATCTTTATAAAATATTTATATTAGATATATAAAAACCCGTAAGTATAGATCTGTCTCGAAAATATTTTTTATAATGTTATAATTTTGTTAGATTTTATAAATATATTATAATATAAACTAGCGGACAAAACTGTGCGTTGAAGAACAAATCAACGTGAAAAAGACGTGTATTTATAACCGGAGAGGGGGCATCTTACGAATGCCAGAACATGTTACTCCCGTATTTACAAATGAAGACGGGACGGCTTAATTCCCACACGAAACGCTGAACGTTTCCGTGTTCGAAACGAGTTTAATTTAAGGATGTTTTGGTAAACAAGCCATCAGCAACAGCAAGACAGCGATGGCGGGCAGGTGGCGCGTGCGGCGGTGGACGGCGCGGCCCATGCCACGCGCACATCTCGATCTCGTGGAGGCGGGAGGGAGCCATGCACGCATCCAATAATGGCCGCCCAGAAGGAGCTTAACGCGTCGTCTCGTCCCGTGGGATTGGTTGCGGTTTGCGGGGCCCACCTGGACGCGTGCCGACATCGCGCCGCCACCGGTAACGAGGCGGCCCATTCTACCGGGCCGATAGCTCGGTTTGGCTGGCCCATATCAAGCCCATTCGCGTAGCGAAACGGAACATTCTTTATATATAAGGACATGCACTATGTACCTTTGTGGCTCCTTCCGCTAGTGAGCAGCGTATGCTGTGAAAACCCTTTGTGGCTAGAAAGTTTTAATGGTCGTAAGTGAAGTATCAATATGGTTACTAATTAATAGGTGAATGGCCTGCTTGTTTTGTTTGTTTCATATGGATAATAGCTAGGTATTGAATGAAAATTAAAAAAAAAGGAGTACTAAACCTGTTAAAATTTATGGACAAACAACTGAAACAAGGGGCATAAAAAAATTATGACATGCATCGCCATCCAGCACCCACTACTGAAATTAACTACATGTCTGGATTTAACTAGGAAAAAGGGTTTTGGTGTAGATCATATGAAAATCTAGCAGCTATATAAAAACTATCTCCAAAATTTCATTTAGAACTTTTAGCGGTCTAACATCCAGCAACAGGGCAAACATACACACCATGATGTTTTGTTATTGAAATATTTAGAGAATAAATTAATAGGGTGTGAAGGACAATAGGAAAAATTAAGGTAAAACATGCATTACTTACATGGGAATGCTCAATTAACTTGATAAAACATCTATCTGCGAACGGCATTCGAGCACGACATGGCACAAGGGATGGCTTAACATGCTACGTACGTACTCGAGCATATATTCTTGCTGCCGCTCGTGCCTAAAACGCGTACGTGTTAGACACAGCTCTTGCATTTGTTTGCCACATGACAGATTCCCTTGTGCCTGCAAAGAGGAGAGCTGGAAAGAAGGCGAGGATGTCGGTGACCTAACCCAGGGCCTAGAGAAACACTGGCATGTGCGACCTAATATGAGGGTTTGGGAGTTTAGGATGATGGCTATGTGGGCAGGTGGCGAAGAAAAGGGGCGTGCTCGAGAACAATCTAGAAAAAGAGGGATTCCTATTATTTACATGTGCTCGATGGAAAGTGCGAAGGGTAGCATGGCTCACACAGGGAGGCGAGGAAAAAGTCTTTCATCATCCCACATGTCATGAATACATGACGCTGATTGATGTCACGTGGACACCCCTGCAATCCAACGCTCGTTGGATCAATCAACGTGCACGGAAAGGGAATTTTTTTAAAAAATATTATCTTTTTTTATTCAAATTGCAAAAATATATCTTTGATTTAAAAATTTTATAAAAATATACCTCTGTCGCCAATTGAAATGGCTGTTTTGTCACGGATTGAATTTGGCCGACGGATTATTTTGTCGTAGATTCATTTAGTCGACAAGGTATCGCCAATTCAAATGGCGACAGAGGTATATTTTTGTAAATTTTTTGAATAAAGGTATATTTTTGCAATTTGAATAAAAAAATATATTATTTAAAAAAAAAACTCCACGGAAAGGGGTCTGCATACCAGCTTCACTAAAAAATTTTTCCGAACTTGCCAGCCGCTAGAGATTACGGATCAGCGACTGTCCAGCTGTCCTACGCCCGTGATTGCAAAGCGGTGCCGCAAGCTAAGAGGAACCGTTCCAATAATCGAAGATTTCAGTCTTGAGATAGAATAATCCAAGGTAGAAGTAACAATCACTTCCTTGTTTTCACTCTTCCCAGTTTCTCATTCTGTTGGGTGCACCGCAAGCATCGCAGGGCTCTTCTTGGATTTGTGCTTTGTGCTAGGCTAGCAGAATCCTCTCTGCGTCCATGCAGAGTTCTTGAGTTGCCAAGCTTGAATACGTCGACCTGTATCTTCCATCATGTACATAAAACTGGTTCGTAATTCCGTACATGTTCATCTCTGCTGCTTGTCGTTTTTGTTTATCATCTCTTTTCTCTTTCTAATCTTTCAGCATGCAATCCTGGATTTCCACAATCGGAGTTCATGCAACTATTGGCGGAGAACAATTTGTTTGTTTCCATGGTAAAATTATCTGTGCAAAGTAGTAGTTTTCTGAAGAATTGAAATTTATGCAGTATGTTAATGGCCTAGTTTAAGAGATTGTATTGTTTCTAGGGGCACGGGTCAATATGTCCATGTCGATCTTTCTTTCTTTCTTTCTTTCTTTCTTTTTTCCTTATTTCCTAGTTGGCTCAAGGTGGTGCAATATTTACAGTTTAACACTTAATAGTAGCCTCACAAAAAAAAACACTTAATAGTAGGAACAAATATTCTTTTCATCAAATGTACTGCAATCCGCATTATCTCCCTCAGACTCTGACAACAAATAATTATCATTTGTTGATCTGAACAAGATACTTAATTCTGCAATTGTTTTTCTTTACCATTTCAGGCCTACGATAGCATCAGCGAGCTCACCCAGTTTGCTGTCCTTCTTGGGTTTGTTAATGACTACGGATCTTTGCGCCTAGTATCAACACCTAGATGATGCGGTTCTTTGTGTTACCTTCGGGATTGTTGTTGCTTGATGACGCCATTGCCGATGATTGGGGAAGACGGATCGGCAGTGGTGTTGGAGAGAACAACAACGTAGGAGATGGCTATCGTCTCCTGCGATGAAGAGCCGGTGATGAAGGAGGAGGATGGCCTCCTCAAGACGGCAGTGAGAGGAGGTAGGGCCGTGGCTCTTCCCCAAGCATACTCCACGACTGTAGATCGGTTTCTCACGAGTTTGTTAGGGGACGTGTGCAGCAGGAACGCTGGTTCTCGTGGTCGTCTAGTCCCTTCTATTTATAGCAAGCCAAGGGGCCACAACTATGTTTGCGCGCCGATCGTATGCGAGATCAACCAACATTCTCCCCTTGATCTCGAATTCAACTTTGAAACTTTATATCTTGATCTATTAACCTTTATATCTCACACTTTTAACTTAACATTCCACTCCTCCATAGATTAGTGTACCAAGACCATAAGGCGCCACAAATGTACCAAGTTCGTGATCATTGAACTCAATGACTATAGCACACCTCTCTACTTCAAAGCAGAATAACTTTGTCTTTGTGGGAGACGGTTGCTTTCAATGACCCCTATTATCCGTAATCATAGTCTTTCCTTTAAACCCATGCCGCCACGTGCTTCTCAAACACGCTGGGAGGAAGACCTTGGTGAGCGGATCCGCTAACATGTCTTTTTGTGCTTATATGCTCAAGCTCTATTGTTTGATCCTGGATTTTCTCCTTCACAACATAAAACTTGATCTCTATGTGTTTGGCAAAGACCACTTGACTTGTTGTTGTGAGGAGTAAAATACTCGCTCATTGTCGCAAAGATAATTTGAGTGGTTTTTCTATGTCAGCCCACCACTCTCAACCCGGGTACAAACTTTTAAACCACATTGCCTGCCTGGCTGCCTCATAGCATGCCACAAACTCTGCATTGTCGACGCTGCAACGATCGATTGTTTTATACTTTTCCATGATATAGCTCCTCCCGGCAAGGGTGAACACATATCCCGATGTGGACTTTCCAAAGGTGTCTTTACACTCCTGCCCTAATCAGATCCGCATAGCCCATAATTTCTAGGGCACTTTGACTTTCTATATGTTAGCATGAGGCTCTTTGTCCCTTGCAAATACCAAGTAAGGCTTTCTTTACAGCCTTCCGTGATCAACTCCTGGATTAACTGACATCTTCCAAGCATCCCGTTGTAAATGCTAAGTCAGTAGTACATATTTGAGCATACATTATGCTTCCGACAAATTAAGCATATGGTACCATTTCATTTGATCGATCTCATACTTGTTCTTTGGACACCGAAATTACCAAACTTATCGCCTTGACTATTGGAGCAAAGCGTGGCATTACACATATGCATACCAGATCTTTTCAAAACACTTTCTATGTATGCCTTCCGTGATAGCCCTAGCACTCTCTCTTTTTTCTATCTCGGTATCTCAATTCCTAATACATAGGATGCTTCACCAAGATCTTTCATATCAAACTTTGAGGACAAGAACTTCTTTGTCTCTAGCAAGCAGATCCTCGATCACTGCTTGCTAATAGGATATCATCCACATATAAAACTAGGAAAATATACTTCCTCTACTAAACTTTGCATAAATGCAGCTTGTCCTCCTCATTCTCTTTGAACCCAAAATTTCTTATGGTTTCATCAAACTTAATGTACCAACGCCTAGACGCTTGTTTTAATCCATAAATGGACTTCTTTAATCGACATCCCATATTTTCTTTTCCTTCCATGACAAAACCTTTGGGTTGCGCCATGTATACATTTTCATATAAATCCCCATTTAGGAATGCCGCCTTAACATCCATCTGATGTAATTCTAAATCATAATGAGCAACGAGTGCCATAATGATTCTAAAAGAATCCTTTGTCGAAACAGTGAGAAGGTTTCAGTGATAATCTATTCCTTCTCTCTCGAGTGAAGCCTTTGCGACAAGTCTAGCTTTTAAATCTTTCAACATTCCTCTTTGGAGTCACGCGTTTAGTTTTGTAGACCCATTTACACTACTGCTTTGGCTCCTTTAGGAATTTCTTCTAAGTCCTGCAGACTTTGTTTGTACTCATGGATCTCATTTCATCTTGCATGGCAGCAAGCCACTTCGATGAATTGGGACTTCAGATCGCTTCCTCATAAGAGGTGGGATCACCTCTATCTCTATGTCTTCACCGACATAAACTTCATAATCACCGAATAGTCGATCTCCTGCTTCCGTGATCTTCTAGTGGTTCTTGAGCAGTTCATCGCTTCTCTACAGAGGCTGCTCAGGTTCCTCACTAGCAACAAGTAGGGGCCTCGGCTCACAACAAAGGTGCCTCCGCACACCATCGACCGTTGAACTCGAGAAACACCGGCAGTGTGGTCAGAACTTCAGGTGATGCAAAGAACAATGTATCGAGAAGTAAGGCTCTTGAATCATAGGAGTTGGGGCACAAACCCGCTTCTCATCAAGGCTAATTTCTCGGGGTACCATGCTCCCCGATCATATCATCCTCTATAAACACGCGTGTCTAGTTTCTACAAACTTGGTATGTCCTGTCTGACAAGAGAAACGTATAACCCTTGATCTTTCAGGATAGCCATGAAATGGCAACTCACCTGCCTTTGGATCTAACTTTCCTATGTTTGGGTTGAATACTTTTGCCTCAAATTTGACAGCCCCACACATGTAGATAGTTTAGTGAAGGCTTCCTCCCAGTCCATAACTCATACGGCGCTTTTAGGCACCGACCTTTCGGGTACCCGATTAAGAATATGGGCAAATGTTTTTAAAGCTCCATCCATAGACTAACCCGGAAAGTGGAGTAACTTATCATACTTCTCACCATATCCATTAAGGTACGGTTACGCCTTTCACTACTCCATTTTGTCGAGGTTCGCCTCGATAGAATATCGAGCTACTATGCCATTTTCCTCGCAGTACCTTGCAAAGGTCCCGAACTTGGCCATAAGGGGTGTGTTTACCGTAGTATTCACCT
Source organism: Rhipidocladum racemiflorum (assembly GCA_036346355.1). Classification (NCBI taxonomy): domain Eukaryota; kingdom Viridiplantae; phylum Streptophyta; class Magnoliopsida; order Poales; family Poaceae; genus Rhipidocladum; species Rhipidocladum racemiflorum. The sequence continues at coordinate 87,023,606 of CM070579.1, read as the reverse complement.
CCACTGGCCTGATCTACTACTTTAATCTTTAGATCATGTTGATTCTCTATTTCAGCTTTAAATATTTTAAACTTTTCTAATGCTTCTGATCTTCTTTGATAGGATAAATGTAGCCATAGCGAGAATAGTCATCAAGTGAATGTAATGAATGAATCAAAACCATCCACCTGCCTTTACAGAAAAGGACCACAAATGTCTCAGGTGGATTATTTCCAAGATTCCGTGCTACGCTTGGCGCCTTTCTTTATTTGTTTAACATACTTGCCTTTAATACACTCTATGCAATGATCTGTGTCTGAAAAGTCTAGGGGAGGAACAATTTCTTCTTAATTAATCGCTCAATTCTTCCCTCAAATATGGCCTAAACGACAATGCCATAATTTGATGACGATTCAATTTCTATTCTCTTTCGATTTGTATTAACATTGCATAATTACGCAATCGAGGAGGTAATTATGTCATTCACAATATCATAATGGGATAGCAAATAAAGCTTGTATTGTCGGATGGAAAGACAAACATCTTTATTATTAAACTTTATTACACACTTTCCATTCCCAAATGACACTGAATGTTCTCATCATCTAAGCAAGACACTGAAATCAAATTCCTTCTTAAAGAAGGCACTAATAAAACATCACGCAAAATGGAGTATGAAGCCGCCATCCAACTCTAATGGAAGATCTCCAATGGCTTCCACATCGCCTTCAACTCCATTCGCCACTCTAATTCCTCTTCTCCTCTTTGTAGGATCCTCCTCGCATGGAATCCCTCAGATAGAATTAGCAACATGAACAGCTTGCACCAGAATCTATCCACCAAGTGCTAGTTGGTGAATCTATATACAAGGATTCATCTATGAATGTAACTTGATCTTTACCTCTTTTGTTCGTACCCACTTGAGGAAAAGAACACAATCCTTCATGCGTGTCCTTTCTCGATGACAACGCCCCAAGTGTCTGGATCTATGTGCTCAGAGGCTCAGGAGGTCAGCCCATTGGAACCATGTCTTCCATTTGAGTTCTGTCCTCCATTTGAGTGTTCACCCTTCTCAAAATTGGTGAATCTTTTCACTGATAATTGCCCTTTGGTAGTTGCCTTTCTTGAAATTTACTTATTCTGAATCTGGAAATAATTCTTTTCTTTTGAGAATGCTTAACTGTGATTCACTCTTCAGCCTTTTGTGCCTTTAATCTTTCTTCTTCTTGGACACACATAGCAATGCACTTTTCAATAGACCACTTTTCTTCACTAATGTTGTAATTTACAACAAAAGTCTCAAATTCTTTTGGTAATGAAACCAGTATAAGGTGGACTATGAAATCATTCTTTAAAGGCATATCAAAAGACGTGAGAGTGAGCCATGTTAGACATCTTGAGAATATGTTCTAATGCTCATCCATTACGCAGCACAGATCCATCATACTTGTCATTGACAAGTTTCTTGATTAATGTGCCTGCATAGGCCTTTGTGGATCCAGTAAACTGCTCTTCTATTTTCTTCAGATACTCAGTAGCATCTGTACATTCTGGGATTGCTCCCCTTATGGACTCAATGATGGTGCCTTTGATCACCATGAGGCACTTTCTATTTGAGTTGTCCCATTTTGCCTTCTCAATACTATACGACAATTCTGCCGCAGCATTATTTGTGGCTTCCTGACTCCCAGCAGCTGCCAGAACCGGTGCCACAGGCCTTGGATGAAGCAAAGCATAATCTATCTCAGCCATAGCCATGGCCAAGCTCAAATTCTCTCCATGAGGAGTAATTGTTACCGTTCAACCTTTCAAGCCCTTGAAAGACACTCAAGGAATTGGCAATCTTGGTTGGAAAAGCTTCATTGAATAAAACAAGAATTTAATCAGTAAACTAAAAGTTATAAACTTTGGCATGAATAAATCAACGTTGGTCAATCAAACATGCTCTCAACTATAATAAAGACTGATCTATTTCTAAAACACCGTTGGGCAGTATTAGAATAGAGCAAACTTTATTCAAAAAAAAAAAAAACTTTCTCTCATTCTTAACATGGTCATGGCAAAAATTATTTTCAACGTTGGTCAGAAAATAAAATTACCATAACTATGTGAAATATTATAAAACTATTTTTCATTTACTATTTTCTCTAATTAAATATCCACGTTGGTTTCAATTTAATCAGAGAAAAGAAAACTTAAACTTGGCAATAAATATAACTTTAATTCAAGTGCTTAATCTAATTGTGTATCATTAGCAATTAAGTGTTTATATATATATATAAACACTTAAACTCAATTCTTAATCTAACAATGCACAAAGAAACAAAAAAATTGAGCTTCTAGTTCTCGCCGAATCACTAAAAGAATTCAAGCGCCATGGGCCTCTTATTTTCCCTTCGTGGGCCTTTAGCTTTATTTGGCCCACGAGAGGTGCTAAGCCAAAGACTTCATCTGTGCGCGCCTAATTAAAAACGGACGGATGGGATGGCTCGAGAGGAAATAAAACGCGGAAAACCGCAGCTTCTCCCCAAAACCCTAACTAACTTCCACAAAACCTGACCGAGGCATGAGGCGCGCCGCCGCTCACCTGCTCGGGCGCTGCTGGAAGACACAGCGCGCAAGGTGCGCGCGGGCGGTTAGTCGGCGCTGTACTGGCCGCAGCAAGAGGTCAGAGATAAGACGCTGCAAGGACGCCTGGCCAGTGGCAGAATACGGCCCAGAGCGCGACGCAGCCATGGCGGTGGCCAGCGGTTTGCGCGTAGCGGCGTTCAAGAAGGCGCTGACGCGGCGGTGGCCCGCTTGCGCAGAGCCGCAGGATACGCTTCGCGTAAGGCGCTCGAGCCTCCGGCCAAGCGCGGCCCAGTTCTTCTTCCGTGACTTCATTCACGACGATGAGCACGGTGAGGTTTTCATCTACTTTTGTTGATCCGGTTCTTGTGGTTCTTTGGAATTTGGATTCTTCTCTCTTTTCTAGTTTTGCTATGCACTATTGTGTGTCTACCCGAAGAGAAATTTCATTCTAGGGTTAGATCTAGGCACTACTTAACACCGCCCGATACCATTGTTAATGACTACGGATCTTTTGCGCCTAGTATCAACACCTAGATGATGCTAGTTCTTTGTGTTACTCTTGGATTGTTGTTGCTTGATGACGCCATTGCCGATGATCGGGGAAGACGGATCGGCAGTGGTGTTGAGAGAACAACAACGTAGGAGATGGCTATCGCCTCCTGCGATGAAGAGCCGGTGATGAAGGAGGAGGATGGCCTCTCAAGGGACTGCCAAGTGAAAGAGGAGGTAGGGCCGTGGCTCTTCCCGTTACTTCCACGCACCGTAGGATCGGTTTCTCACGAGTTTGTTAGGGACGCGGTGCACAGGAACATTGGTTCTCGTATGTCTAGTCCCTTCTATTTATAGCGCGTGTGCAACAGGGGGCCACAACCATAAAGGTCGGTTGCGCCCCCGATCAGGGCGCGAGATCAACCAACAGGGTTCACATCCTTGATGAAAGGCGCTTCTACAAAAGTCTATCTTATTTCGTTTGCCGAAAAAACAATGTTAAAAATCAAAGTTCAGTCATTTCAAGTTCAAACATTGAGAATTGGATTCTTCAGTTGCCTGCAGTAGCTGTGAGTGAAATTCAAAGACATCAAGGAAACAGCTAGTTTCGAGGCAGAGCTTTTTCATCCTTGCCTGGTAAAAGTGTGCAGTAGTGCGTAGGGCGGTAAAAAAAGCTCGAGCTCGGCTCGCTTTAGGCTCGATTCGAGCTCTAAACAAACCAGGTTCGAACTTCACCCATAGCTCGCGAGTCTGGTAAATTTACGAATCACTTGTTAAATATTACTACATATTAACTCTTGCCGAGCTTACTTGAGTTTGATAATTTTTTTATTTTTGAAAAACAGTGCATATTGAATTATTGATTGTTACCGAGTTTTTTCGAACCGAGCTCGAGCTACTCGAGCTTGGACTAAGTTGAGCTCGGACTCCTAACTCTGGCTCGCTCGAACTCGACTCGAGTTTTTACCGAGCTTAGTTTGAGAGACCAGGCCCGCTCGATCGCGGTTCGTCTACTCGCCTAATACTGTGTAGCCTGCAGTTGTGCACAAGCTTCTCGAATTGACTTGGGGTCACCGTAAAACAAAAGAGCTCCCTTCAATCATGCATTCATTCATGTGCCCTTCATCGTCCTTTTTATCAGGATCTTAGTAATTCTCCCAGAAATGTTTACCCCAGAAAAGAAAGCGCTGCAAGAAATCAGTCAGTCCGTCCGGGGCACCCATGGACTCAGTTTTGCCAGTGCATGCGAATGTACATGAACTCTGAAGGATATTACGGTATGATGCTAGGGATAAGCCTGGACTCGGTTTGAAGCCAGTGCATGCGAATGTGCGATCCTGGTGTTGCTTTACTCTGAAGACTTGATTCGAACTTCAGACTAGGTGAGAAGAGTTGGTTCATCCTGAAGGCAATCTTGGTGTTGATGCCGGCTGGGAGTGAAGTGTTTGCGTTGGCACCGGCACGGTGGCACCAGGGACGCTGGACGTCGACTGTTGGGCGCACAGAGGTGTAAATCAACAATTCCTCTCGAAAGATTTATTTAACAATTTCCCCTCAAAAACAACTTGGCAATTCCTCTTCTTGTTCTAGCCAGAACAACAGGTTATAAGTCGCTTTTGTCACAGTTGACAGTACTAGTTGAATGTTTAATCCCGTTCCAAAAAGTTGAATATTTAATCGCTCAAATTTGAGGTACATTGTTCATCCTTATCGCAAAGCATGCACCGCGAGCTGAAGCACTCCACTAGCCAAACAAAAAACGACAAGGTATCAAGATAAACTGAAAAGGTTAGGGTTTTTTTTAATATTGAATATTGAATTTGTTAAAATAGAAAAAATATATAGTCAAGAAAGAAGATCTAGAATATATCTAGAGGTTTGTGTGTGTGTCTTTTTATCTATATTGTATATATACAGATGATATAATCTTTGTTAAAAAAAATATCCTTAGTTTTACACTTGTTGCATTTGCAACGAGCAGGGTCTCTCAAATAGGGACAAACTGCTAGACTAACTCCCCTACACAACAGTATGGAAAACCACGTCGCCGAGACCGTAAAATTTGCGGCTTTACCGCGAGCGCCCACCGTTTTTACCCCGTCGCCGGCTGAATGGACGACGTACTTACCCCGTTCTCCCCGGCGACCCCGACCAAACTGCATGACGAACCGCTCAGATAAGATTCAATTCCAAGCTGCTGCTTCCGGTAGTTCTTGACCCGCTACGAGCTCACGACACCATGGGCAGCACGGCCCGGCCGCCGCACGCAAGAAATACGGGGGCACGGCACGACGGAATGACAGCGTTTTAAGTTTCGTTGGCACGCGCGCCGCCCTCGCGATCACAAGAACCCAATCGCCTCCGTTTCCTCTTTCGCTTCTTCTCGTGCGATCGAGCTGCACTGTGTTGCGCCAATGGCGATGAGCAAGATCGTGGCCGCGGTCAGGAGGCCGTCTGGCTGGGCCGACCTCCCGCGCGACCTCCTTGAGTCAGTCCTCGGCCGCCTCCCCGTGACGGACCGCCTCCGCTTCCCCGCCGTCTGCACCGCGTGGCAGTCCTCGGCCGCCAGCGCCGCGCGCCTTCCGGCGGTGCAGTCCCTGTGGCTCATGCTCCCCTTCGACCCCACCCTGCGCGGGCAGAGGCAGAGCAGTGCTGCGGACGCCAAGTTCTTGGAGGCGCGGTTCCTGAGCCTCTCCGACGGCAGGGCGTACGCCATCCCGCAGCCGGCTCCCGCCGTTTCCGACCGCCTCTGCGTCGGCTCGTCCGACGGGTGGCTCGTCACCGCCGACACCGCCTCCGAGCTCCAACTCCTGAACCCGCTCACCGGCGCGCAAGTCCAGCTCCCGTCGGTCGCCACGCTTCCGTTTGTCGACGCCAGCCGCGACGCGGACGGCCGTGTCGTAAGCTACAACCTTCGGTGCTCCTTCACCGATGGTGACAATGGGGACGAAGTCGTGATCCCGCTGGAGTCATTTGCGCCGGACAGGCTCCGGTTCGAGCTCTACGAGAAGGCCATCCTCGTGTCCGAGCCGCGGAGGCTGACCCCATCGGGCTCTTGGGGCGGCTACGCCGTGCTGCTTATCTGCCAGCCTCTGTTCCGTCTCGCCATTGCCCGCGCCGGGGACACGAAATGGACTCTGCTCGACACGCCCTCGCGCTGCTGGGTCGATGCCATACGCGCGTCCTCCGCGGTCAGTGCCGATGGCCGGCAAGCGGTGTACACGATGGACTCCGTGGGGCGCGTCGAGGCATGGGACGTGGATGTCGCGAAGGACACGGCGCCGACACCGTCCAAGGTGATCGCGCCGCCGTGCTGCTGCTCGGGCCACACGTGCTCCATGTCGACAGCGTGCAGCAAATACCTCGTGGAGCTCTCGCCGGGACACCTGCTCCAGGTGCACCGGCTCAGAGACGCGGCACACGCGCGGTACAATTGGGAGCCCAGGCCGGAGCACGTCGAGTACACGACCGTCAAGGTCGAGCTCTTCGAGTGGAAGGCCGGCGCCGCCGCCGCGAGAGCCCATGGCCTGTGGGCGCGGGTGGACAGCACGAAAGGCGGCGGCGGCATCCTGGCCCGGGGCGCGCTGTTCCTGGGGAAGAACGCGTCGCTATGCGTCCCGGTGGATTTCTGCCCCGACGTGTGGGGCAACTGCGTCTATTTCACCGACGACGTGCCGTGGTCGCACGACAGGTGCCACGAGGTGGCCCCGGACGTCGGCGTGCTCGACCTTGCCGACGGGAGCTACAAGCCGCCGCGCGGCGCGGTGCGCGACCTGCTCTGGAAATGGCCGCCCCCAGTTTGGGTCTTCCCATCGTGCGCCGGCTGACAAATCCATCCGAATTGTTAGATATTTTTCCATCAGCGTCAGTTTGATATTTTTCAGCAGCTGCAGGCTGCAGCTCAACTACGAGTTGACCTGCCGCCTGTGCGCATAACCGCGTGCCACTGCCTGTACCTGTACGTTGCAAAACGAATGTGCGTGTCAGGTCAATCTCTGGTTGACCTGCGTGCAAGCTGTAAAGCGGATGTGCCTGTGTGAGAGCTGAGGTCAATCTCTCGTTGACTTCGTGCAACACACATTGCTACCTGTAAACATTTCCGTCATGCTCACTGTCTGGTTCTGACTTACAAGGTCAGACTTCGAGATGATATGAATTAGCAAGAAAGGCCGAAGCAAGCCTACGTTCTAAAATGTGAAGGGCCATGCATGGAGGCATCAGGCGACATTTATGCTGTCAGGCTGTTACAGTGACCCGATTCCCCGGCCAATCACACTGCATGCACAGCCTGCCTAGGTTGCCTACCTAAGTTTATTCTCTTCTCATGTTCTTGCTCTCTTTATTTTCCGTAGGCTGTAGTGATTAGCGACTAATGTCCTCATGCTACGAGTGTGTTAGGTCGTGATTGATTGAGCTAGTGGTCACGATTTGCTCCCTTTCGCCCTTCCGCTTTGGCAACGAAAAGTATGCTTCCTAGGCTTAACCGATTTGACTTTCTTCCCCATGAAAGGTTGTCTGATGCAACTATGAAACGATCGGAGCAGATAGCCTAGATACATACTACATCGATTTATGCCTATCTTTCTGGCCTTGCGGATTGCCCAGTGAGCTGGCGCTGCCTCATTTGAGCACGACCTCTCATACCCACACACGTGAGACATGCACAGCTGATATCTGAGCGAGCAACATCGTATTTTCATGTTCGGATGTTTTTATTGCTGAAATCATCTAAATCTAGGACCATCGCATCATTGTTGAGATTCAGGAGTATCAATTACATCTGATCATATGATTTGATCTAACGGCCCGATGATATCCGGATGAGGTATCTAACAATCTAAAATTTAAATATTAGCTAAAACAAAAACATCCGGATGATAGATATACACTCCTTTTCCCAAAAGTTTGAAGCAACGTTGCTTTTGCTTTAATCCGTGAGCCACGTTGAGAAGCGATAACTTTTTTTAGCCCTATTCTCTCTCTTTTTTTAAATAAAAAATAAAAAAAAAAGTGACACATTGTGCAGCCAGCACCAGCAAGTTTGCAACAGAAGCAACGTATTTATTTTCGGTAGTACTCCAGTATTTATTCAACAAGGACCCCTCAAGCAAAGCAAAGGTCCAAACCCATTAGACAAACAAGGCTAATGGCTGCCTGGTCCATCCATTTGGGGTTTATATAAAAGCTGCGCACCTTCCATGGAGGTGGACACGTGAAACCGACGTCTTCTCCTCTTTCGTCGCAGCAGTAAGCTGCGCTGTCTCTCTCCTGCCTCCTCACCATTGCCGATCATTTAAGCTACCAAGCTGTGTCTGCCATTTTCGGCACATCTGAATGAATCGCCAACGCAACCATTCGGTTCCTTCGTGAAGGCAAAGCCGGGCGTGCGCGATAGATCCCACATCGGACCCGTTAACACACGGAACAGCCTTTATCTATAAGTTACTGCATCGGAGGGTCGAACGTATCCAGCTCCCGGTTTGGCCAACTGATCTTAAATTAGATCTCTGTTTTTAATTATTTTTTAATAACTTTTTTAAAAAAATTTAATGGGCTTTCGGTACTACGCCCCGGACTGCAGCACGGGCAGCCCGGGGCCTGTATCCGCCCTATCCTGCCAAAATCGACGATAGTCGTAGGCTGTGCCTATGAAATCCAGCGGGCTGGGTCAGGCCAGATAAGTGGGCCATGCTGGCCTGTAAATCAGGTCTCGATGGGTGGTACGATATGGTACGGTAATTTGGGTCGTACTTAGGTTGGTTTGTGTCGGGGGGTCGGGTAATTTCCATAAATTACCTCGGATGCCACCAACGACCAAGCTCGCTCCCGCCCGAGCTACCAGGAGGTCGTTACCCTGGATTGTCTAATCAGAATTCGGAGGGCTACGCATTCCGGCTGGTTCCGAGCTCGGGCTCGGGTGGGACCAAGAATGCAACGTATTCCAGTCGACTCCGAGCTCGGTGTCGGCCATCGGCCGACCTTACGTAGTCTCGGGGTCGGTGGGAATAACCACCCGAGCGTAACTTCCGTTGGCGTTCGTTTCCGTGGGGCGTGGCGGAAAGATAGGATCCACCGGTTGCCACGTTTGGGCGAGGTCCAAACGTGCGGGTAGAATTCGTGGAGTTCGATCCTTTGTAAGCTATAAAAGCGTCCCATCATGAGGGGACAAAAACATACCACGCCTGCATCGTAAGACTCGAGACACATTGCAAGAGTAAACGAGAGAGGAGTAGGGCTATTATCTCTTTCTGAGAGGCCGAACCAGGAGTAAAGCTGCGTGTCCACGCTCGTTGAAATCACGGTGAGTCGTTCCTCGAGTAATCCCTCACGTAGAAGGGTCACGTTGGTCCCTCCACCAACAAGTAAGCTCGGCGGGGACCTGTTCCCAATCGCCGACAGTGGCGCCCGTCCGTGGGGACCGACTTTCCTTTCGTGAGGAATCCCGAGGAATGTCGTAATCCCAGAACCACCGGGGCCTACGCCCCGAGATCGGAAGAGGACAAGCGATTCTTCGACAATGGGGGCGCGACGTCGCCGCATTAAGAATCATGACGGTTCCGGAGCTTTTCCTGGAAGCCGCCGCACTGCCGGGCGATTCTTTCGCTCGGCTCGACGCCTCTCGGACGACGAGTACGACGAGCTCTACGATGGTCCGACATCCCGACCTCTACGAGCTCGACCAGGGACCGCTTCACGGGAGACACCGTGATGTCCCCTCACGATCCGTCCAATCCCGTAACGTCTTCGTTGCGGAGGAGGATGGAAATGTCGAGAGCAAACCCCTGAAGCGCTGCCTTCACCGCTACGGCGGCTAAAGAGCACCTGCAGCATCCCTGAATCGGACGACGGCGCTTACGCCGGCAAGTCCGAGGTGGCCTGGCGATAAGACCAGGGCCGGTTCGTGAGAATTTCCACGCCAGACGGACTCGGAGCCGTGCGGCGACGAAACGAAGCTCGTCACCCCGTTCCCGAGCGGGAACGCCTTCAAGCCCTGGCCACGGTGCGCAACCTCGTGGAGTTTCCTGGCAGTCGACCTAGAAGCCATGGGCGCGGCCGTGGCCGATTTAACCTCGAGGAAATCGCCACGACATAAGGGCGGCGAGGCCTCCCGAAAGGGGCGCCCAGCAATTCTCGAACGCCGCCCGGGCGTCCGAGCGCCACCACCCGACGACTCACGCAGCCGCACTCAGAGTGATCGGGCGCGACGCGACCGGGCTCGGGAGGGCACCGGAGCAATTCCGGGGGCTCCCGGGACCCGGCGGAATCACGAGCCACCAGGCGGCAAGCCGGGCGAACATTCCTCATCGGGCCACTCCCATCCTACAGCGTAGGGAGATTTTCTCTCGCTGGGCCCACTAACCTCGGGCTCGGTGGTGGGGATCGCCCGACCACCGCGCTGCGTGGCGATCGCCCCAAACGATCCGTGTTCGGTGCAGGCGTTCGCGACATCGCCGCGACGAGTGACCTGGCCGACAAGGTTTAAGCCGGGTCACATCGAGAGATTCGATGGGACTCGTAACCGACGAAGTTTCTCTCGATCTACACCACGGCCATTTTAGGCCGGGGGTGATGAAAGGGTGATGGCCAACTTTACGCCTGATCCTGGGCCAGGCGGCTCGGGACGTGGCTATTCAACCGTAAGGAGAACTCGATCCGGTCTGGGCCCACCGGCACTCTCCGAGCCAACTTCCGTAGTCGCTACGCCCGCCGGAAGGAGCGCGACCTTGAGCGTCGACATGACGGAGGGCGAACCTGCGCCATTCGTCCAGCGCTTCATGCAAGTGCGCAATTCCATCCCGAGCATCTCGGATGAGGCGGTCGTCGGGCTTTCAAGTTCGGGTCCGAGACGACGCTTTACTCAGACCTCGAAATCCACCGGACATCACAGCCAACGAGCCGTTCGCATGGTCGACCGTTACGCCAACGCGACGAGGCCGTCCAATGGAAGAAGCTGCTAGACGAGGAAAGCGCCCTCGGCCCGGGCTCGAAGGGCATCAAGCGAAAGAGCGTAAGCTCGATCGAGAAAAAATCAAAAGAAGAAAAATCCTCCGTCTCGGCATGGTGGCGACCATCGAAAGACAACGGCCGACCTCGCAATCGTATAGGGAGGAGCCCAGAAAGGAAAGGTCGACCAGGTTCGGCGAACGAAAGCGAGCAGGGACGACCAAGCCGCGGCAACCAGCGCGGCGGGCTAGTGCCTATTACGCCCGCTCCACCAGGCGCATGGGCATGACCTTCGAATTGCGTAACATGGGCCTCCCGCTGGAGCAGCTTCTACAATGGTAAGGGTCCCATGCCCACGCTCCCGAGATGGAAGGAGACGTCAAGGGCAAGAAGCCCGCCGAGGAGCAAGACACCGAGCATGGAGTACCAAGAGCCGAGAAATCACATCGCCGTGATATTCGGGCTCCGCCGCCTATGGGTCGCGTCGGGAGTTGAAGGAGGCCGCGAAGTACTCCGTGTCACTCGGGAAGCCTCCGTCCGGCGACTCAAGTGGTCCGAGCCGCCGATCACCTTCTCCAAGGACGCATCGCCCTCCGGGATGACGAAACCCCAAAGGCTCCCGTTGGTCGTTAGCCCAACAATCTGCAACACCGCATGAGTCGGGTCCTTGTGGATCGCGGAGCTCCCTGGACTGATGTGCGCCAAGGTCTTGGACGAAATCTGCATCCTCGCTCCAAGATCAAAAGCATGGTGGTCCCGTTCTACGGGATAGTACCGAACGTCGGTCAGGCCACTCGGCGGATCGTCTGCCCGATAACGTTCGGCAATCCGAGCAACTTCCGAACGGAGCTAATCACGCTCGAGTGGTCGATTTCGAGTCGGCCATAACGCCATCCTGGGCCGACCAGCCGCCAAATTCATGGCCGCCACTCATCACGGGTACCAATGCTTGAAGGTCCCGGCCCGGCGGCGTGATCACGATCAAGGAAGCCCGGCGGCTCGAATCGCGACGAGAGGGCGTTGGACATGGTCGGTCAATCGCCCTAACGCGGGCCCGAGCAAGAGCCGAGGAGTTCCCGCCCAAGGCTAGCCTCAAGGCCGGGAGAAACCAAGGCCATCCGTTGTGCGACGCAAAGCCGCACAAGGTCGTACACGTGGGGGCTTCCTAGATCCTAAATAGGAACTCGAGCTCGTGACCTTCCTCCGGAGGAGCGCGGACACGTTCGCTGGGAACCGTCAGACATGCCGGAGTCCCAAGGGAGGTCGCCGAGCACAAAGCAGCGCTCGGCTCGACAAAAAGCTGCGGCGGGCAGAAGCTCAGCGCTTCTCCCGGAGAAGCAAGCCATCATCGAGAGGAACTGGACAAGCTCCTCAAAGCCGGTTTCATTCGGGAGGTCGACCATTCCGATTGGTTGGCCAACCGATCATCGTGTTGAAGAAAGGAGGCACGGGGCGCATGTGTGTCGATCCCACGGGGCTGAATGCCGCATGCCCGAAGGACAATTTCCCGCTACCTCGGATAGACCAGTTGGTCGACGCGACGGCCGGCTCCGAGGCGATGAGCTTTCTGGACGCCTACTCAGGCTATCACCAGATCGGCATATCGCCCGACGACGAGGAGAAAACTTCCTTCATCACGCCGTTTGGCACATTCTGCTACACGACCATGTCCTTCGGTCTAAGGAACGCTGGAGCGACCTTCCAGCGCCTTATGCAGAAAACCTTCTCGAACCAAATAGGTCGAAACCTGGAAGTGTATGTAGACGACATAGTCGTCAAGAGCAAAATGGCCTCCGACCATGTATCCGATCTAGAGGAGACTTTTCATAACCTCAACAAGCATCGAATAAAGTTAAACCCGGAAAAATGTGTGTTCAGGGTCAAAGCTGGCAAGGTGCTCGGATACATGATCGGCCCACAAGGAATCGGGGCCAACCCAGAGAAGATAGAAGCCATCGAGAACATGCGACCACCGACTTGCACTCGGGAGGTCCAGTCCCTGACTGGGAGAATGGCGGCCTTAAGTCGTTTCATCTCGCGGCTCGGGGAACGCGGCCTACCTTTCTTCAAGGCGCTCCGGAAGCACGACGGTTTCACTTGGACAGATGAAGCAGACCGCTCTTTCAAAGAGCTTAAACTATATTTGTCAAGACCCCCGGTCTTGACCACGCCCAGAGTAGGAGAGGTCCTCTTGCTTTACCTGGCCGCCACACCCCATGCAGTAAGCGCCGTCATCACAGTAGAACGGGACGGGGTGCAGCGCCCGATCTACTACGTCAGCGAAGTCTTACACGGACCAAAGGAGCGTTACCCCGAGGTCCAGAAACTCCTTTATACGCTCCTCGTGGCCTCGAAGAAATTAAGACACTACTTCCAGGCACACAAAATCCAAGTCCCGACCAACTTCCCGCTGAGAGAAATTCTCGGGAATCAGGACGCAAGCGGGCGGATCGCAAAATGGGCCATGGAGCTCGCCGAATTCGAGATCGAATTCTCGGCCAGAACCGCGATCAAATCTCAGGTCCTAGCGGACTTCCTAGCCGAATGGACAAACCCCACTACCCGCGACCACGTACCCCACTAGCCGAATGGACAAACCCCACTAGCCGAATGGACAAACCCCACTACCCCGCCCCGCCCGAACCCGAACCCAACCAGGCCGAGCACGGTCGCTGGGTCATGCACTTCGACGGATCCCGAGCTTACGATCGCTCGGGGGCTGGAGTGGTCCTCGAATCCCCTCAGGGGGAGCGGATCCAGTACGCCCTCCAACTGCACTTCGGCGCAACAAACAACGCAGCAGAATCTGAAGGTCTCGCTGGCCAAGCCGAGCATGCAAAGCGCTCGGAGTCCAACGACTAACTGCGAAGGGCGACTCGCAGCTGGTCGTCAACCAGGTTAACAAGGAGTATCAGTGTTCCGATGACTCAATGGCGCTTTACCTGGCTGAAGTAAGGAAGATGGAAAAGTACTTCAGAAACTTCGAAGTACTATACATCCCCAGGAAGGACAATGCCCTGGCCGACCATCTATCAAAGGTCGGTTCCGCCCAGTTTCCCGCTCCAGCGGGGGTGCTCATCGAGCACCTCTATAAGCCCTCCATCCCCCCCGGGGAAGAGGCAACCGAGACGGGTGGTACCGTCTCCTTCCTCGAGCAGGACGCGAATTGGATGACGCCATTCATCCAATACTTCGTGCACGGGACACTGCCCGAGGAGGAAGCCGAGAAATCCCGGCTAGTGAGACGCTCCTCGACCTATAAAATGGTCGAGGGTCTCTTATACCGCAAAAGCGCGCTTGGCGTCCTCTCCAAGTGCATCACCCAAGAGGAAGGCAAATATCTCCTCAAGGATATCCATGACGGGATGTGTGGAGCTCACTCGTCCTTTAGGACCTTGGTGAGCAAAGCCTTCCGATTGGGTTACTATTGGCCGACGGCCCTGGCCGACGCACGCTCAATAGTAACCTCCTGCCCGATCTTGCCGATTCCATGCTCGGAAGGTCCATCGGCCAAGATACGCGCTCTGAGACCATGCCGCTAACCTGGCCGTTCTCGGTTTGGGGCATCGACATACTCGGTCCATTTCCCAGGAAGGAGGGGTTGTAAATACACATTAAATCGCAATCGACACCTTCACTAAATGGATCGAGGCCGAGCCTATATCAACCATCTCGATGCAGCGGCTAAAAGGTTCTTCCGCAATAATGTAGTAACCCGCTTTGGCGTTAAGTCGCCTCATTACCGACAACGGCACTCGCTTCACGAGCGAGGTGTTTCGGGCTTATTGCGAGGAGGTCGGGACCAAGATATGCTTCGCATCTGTGGCCCACCCACAGAGCAATGGGGCGCCGAGCGTGCGAGCAGGCGGTCGTCAAGGAATCAAGAAGAGAGTCTTCAAGAGCCTCGATCGGCATGGTCAGGCCTGGGTGGGACGAGCTACCCCGTCCTGGTCGATCAGCCCACGACGAGCCGAGCCACGCAGGGAGACCCCCTTTCAGCTCGTATATGGCGCGGAAGTCGCCCTACCGCCGAGGTTGTCCTAGGATCCCGAGGTGAACCTGGCCGATAACATCGGCGCAGGCGAACGCCTTCTCGACCTCGACCTTGCGAGGCGACTTCGTGAACGGGCTCTGTTGCGATCCGCGGTTTACTGCAAGCTCTTCGCAGCACGCCGCTAAATCGATGCGACCAAGGACCTTACACGTCGGCGACCTGCGTTCTGCGACGGGTCCAAGACTGTCAAAAGCCAACAAGCTAACGCCAAGATGGGAAGGTCCTTACACGGTCGTCTCAACAAAGACGCCCGGGCTGTCCGCTTTGCAATGGAAGATGGTCGAGAACTAGCTAGTACTTGGAACATCGACCAACTGCGTAAGTTCCATGTCTAACCTCACCCGCGTTTACCTTTTTAATAAACTTTGTCACCTTACCCTCCCATTCTCTCTCTCTCTCTTTCCCATTCTACGATTAAGCTCGACCCGGACAAAGTGTCGAGGCGGAGTCGGTCGTTGGGGCAAAACACCGTACGACAAAAGCTCGACCTCGAGGGCTTCCTTCCTCGTAAGACGACCATCTTTTTTCGCGGTAGACCTCCGCCGCAAGTAAAGATTCGCACAGGACACCCTTACGAACGGTTCGAAGCTCAGTCGGTCGGTGGGCGGCGCCAATGCACCGTAACCCTAAGGGCCACACGGTCTCCGCAGAATTCTACTCCGCCAACGAAGTCGTGCTCGCAGTCTACGCCCACGACCTACGTTGGCGGCGGGGGGCTATAGAGGTACCATGTGGCCACGACCTCGACCTCGTGCAACTTTCGCGCGAAATGGTCACCTCGACCTCGTGCAACTTTCGCGCGAGATAGTCATTTCCTCGTACGATTGACTGCTAAGTCGCGTAAGACCACGCGACGAAACAAATCGTTGTCATCTCGGAGAAAAACAAAAACGTCCATTAAAAATAACGCTCTTTCTATGTTCAATCAAGCGGTTTTCTTTCCTTAAGTTTTTACAGGTAAAGACAGGAAAAGAAAATTACAGAGCCCGCGACGCTTCTCGCCCCGCAAAGCGACGAGCTCGTCCCGCACCGAGTCAAGCTCGGACTCAAGGTCGAGCACCGCCGGCTGAAGCTTCCCGACCTTCGCTTGCCGCTTGACGGTCGCCTGGACTCCTCCCGCTGTCGGGTCGATTGTCCTTTCTACGCTTCGAAAGCAATGTCGCGTAAAGGTCGCCACTGCGGCTTCCAGGCCCGACCTTGCTTGCTCGCTCGGCCGAGGCGCTCCTGGCTTCGTGCACGGACTCCTCCACCTTCCGCCGGATCTCGGCCTCGGAAGATGTCGGCTCGGCAACGGCGCTCGAGCTCGCAATCTTGGCGTCTGCTCGGCTTGGTGCCAGCGACAACTTCGGCAAGCAGTCGCGGCATGGAAGTCCTTCATGGTGGACTCCGGCTGCAAGCGCAGCGGCGTTTTCAGGTAATCGAAGCTCTTGGTAAAAGTACAAAAGCCAGAGTACTTACCCAAAAAGTCGGGTCTCACCACTGATGGAACAACTCGGCGGGGTCCTCCACCTCGTTACGGGCGGGCAAGGGATCCCCGCCTTAGTCCCTTCTCCTTGATCGGGCTCGGGGCTTGAGCCGAAGCTCCCGTCCCAGGCGATGGACTTTGCCCTGGGGCACCTCCGCCTCTGAGAGGGACGGCCTCAAGAGCAAGGATCACCTCCGCTCTTCTTCCTCCCGGCGAGAGTTGCGCCCGGGGCTCGCCTCCTCGACTAGGGGCTCGCCTCCTCGGCCAGGGCTCCACCCTTCGGCGTCTCTGGCCATGGGAGCAACCGGACACCGGTCGATATCCGGCCCTTGAGGCTGCAGCAGCGTCCGGCCAGGATCAGCAGAACGCAGAGTCGGCGGCCGGGAGGTCGGTCTCGACTGGAGCAGCCTCGGCGCCCGGCAGATTCCCTTCGTCTGGAAGCTGCCCCGGCTCGCCTACGGTGGTCGGGCTCGTCTCCCCAACCAGCGGGGTAGCCGGCTCTTCCTCGTCGGACGAGCTCCCGCCAGGATTGGGGTCCCCTGACGCCGGGCCGGCGCTGGGGCCCGGCGTGACGTCATAAGCCGAGGAGAGGCCTCGGCGATCTCTGAAGAGTCGCGGTGATGATGTCGCCGGGCGCCGGAAGTTTCGCCGCCGCTCACCACCATCAGACTCCCCGGTGTCATCCTCCACAACTATGATGTGGGGATGCCCTCACCGCGGCCGGGCATCGGCGGCGCGATCTTCCTCCGTGCCTCCTCTTCGAGACACGACCTCCGGTCCGGGGCTCATGACAGCAGACTCCCCACCTCGACGTCATCGCCACCGGCAGCAGTGAGGCCCAGGCCTCGCGGCCTCGGCTCCCCGCCGGCCTCGTCGCCCATGACGACCTCGGCGGCCGGGCTAGCTCCTCTCTAGCACGAAGTCAAGAATATCGTCGACCATCGCTCGAAATCCCATAACTCCGCACTAACCGCCACACCCACTATAGGCGATGTGGGGTTAGTATGGTGCCGAGGGGAAAGAGACAAACAAGAGGAGTAGGAGGCCCGGCCTTGCTCGGCGTCCGCTAGCCGAGCTCGGCGCGGGCCAGGAGGGCGGCCATGTCCTCGCCCAGCGCCTTATCGGCCCTGGCGGCCAGAAGGGTCGACCTCCTCAAGCCGACCTCGGAGGCAGTCGGCGTTAGGCTTGATTGGCGTGGCGGGCGACCTGCGGGACCTCGGGACCAAGAGCGCGAGGTCGGCTTCGTCTTTCTCCTCCTCGTGGTCCCCGGGAGCGAGCTCGAGCTCACCCGCGAGCTCACTTTGAAGAGCATAATCAGCCCTCGGCTCGACCTTCATGACTGGGCCGACGCGAGCTGCGGCCTCCTTCTTCGCCAGCGACAATTTGGCGCATAAGCGAGCCATCGGCTGGGATTGTTTAGTGTACTCGTCCATCCACAATCTCAGTTCACTCACCTCCTGCCGGTCCGCATACTCCAAGTCTTTGGCGGGGTGGCGATCGTCGGCCGGGCGCTGCGTGTCTTGCTGGCGAGGCAGCGTGGCCGACGGAGATCGAGCGCGGCGCTTGCGACCCGCCTGTCCCTTGGTCTTTCGACCCCGTCCCGCCAACTGCGATCCCAGCTGGGACACGGCGACTTCGAGGGCAACCTTCTCCTGTTGAAAAAGAGAAAAACTCGAATGAGGTCGGAAGGCCCCGGCGAAACTGTCCGACAAAAGCTTGAAAGAAGTCCGAAGTCGAGGACTTACCGCCTCGGTCCGGTTAAGGGCGTTGTTCGGGATCCGCGGCCCTCGATGATTTCCTTGCCTTTAGGGGTGTCGAACATCTCGGACACCCTCACATCCACCCAGTCCTCTGGCGGAGCTGCATACCAGCCAAGGGAGAGGTCGTGAGAAGGGGCATCCTCTGCTCGGAAAAGAAGATTGAGGGCGATGACATACCTGAGCGTGACTCCCGGGTGATGTCCTGCCACCCCTCGACCTTGAAGAAGGGATGCTCCCTCCTCCTGAGGGGTGATATCCGGTTCCTGACGTAGTCCCGGGTAACGTCCCGACCGGTCAGCCCCAGGCACGTGAGCTCGTTGATCGTCATGAGGATCTTCTCCTCCTCGGGCTCCACGCGGTCGGGCGTCTCGGCAGCCGCGACCTCTGGCCGGAGTAGGAAAGCGTGCCTATACGCTTTCCTCGTAGAACCAAGAGTCGGCCCAACCCGACACCGAGTCCTTGAGCGTGAAGCTCGGGTACTCATATGGTCGGGTAGGTCGAAGCGGAGGCAAATAGAAGCGGCCTGCAAGCGTCTTACGCGAGAAAGGGTGTAGAAGTGGAAGAAGAGACTGGGAGTGGGCTCGACGCCCACGAACCCTTCGCAGAGATGGGTGAAGATGGCCATAATGAGAATGGAGTTGGGATGGAGGTGAGCGATCTCGCACTCGCAGGAGGCGAGCACGCCTCAACAAACTCACTTTCGGGCGTCCGGAGCCCGTTCGTGGGGTAGATCTCGGTGGAGACGATCTCCCCTCCTCATTGCGGGCTCTCTTCGTCGCCAGGGCTCTCCATGTACCGGCGTCGAGGTACTTCGCCCTCGAGGATCTCGGCTGCGCTGTCGAGCTTGCTGACGCCGAACTTCGCCATGAGGATGAGGAAGATGATCAAGGAGAAGGATGAGCGCCGAAGCAGAGGAGTATGAGACGCAGCGATCGCAATACGGCCAAGTGAGTCTAAGGGTTTTTTCTTCGAGTGTTTAAAAACTCCTCCAGGAGATGGGGAAGCGAAAGGATTTCCCGCCGTTATGGTCGAGGAAGCCCTAGAGGCACAGAGGGCAGTTGAGGCGTTCGCCATCCGGGAAACGACACGTGGGCACGCAAATCGAAACCGTCCTGCCAGAAAAGGCGGTTCCCCAGGAAGGACAGTTCAGGCTTCCAGGAGAAGGAACCGATGAGAGGGGCCCACTTCCGCTCGCTCGAAACACGACGAGCTGGAACAACAAGCTCGTTCCCGGAGAAGGTTAATAGCTCGTTGGTCGCGGCAGTTGTCCGCCGCAGAACCGACATGCTCGTAGAACGGTAGGCCCAAGGGGAAGGCCTTCCTTAGACCTTTTCCCACTTGAACCTCGGGGGCTAGCTGTCGGGGGGTCGGGTAATTTCCATAAATTACCTCGGATGCCACCAACGACCAAGCTCGCTCCCGCCCGAGCTACCAGGAGGTCGTTACCCTGGATTGTTTAATCGAGTCGGAGGGCTACGCATTCCGGCTGGTTCCGAGCTCGGGCTCGGGTGGGACCAAGAATGCAACGTATTCCAGTCGACTCCGAGCTCGGTGTCGGCCATCGGCCGACCTTACGTAGTCTCGGGGTCGGTGGGAATAACCACCCGAGCGTAACTTCCGTTGGCCCGTTACGTTTCCCGTGGGAGCGTGGCGGAAAGATAGGATCCACCAGTTGCCACGTTTGGACGAGGTCCAAACGTGCGGGTAGTGGGGTCGTGGAGTTCGATCCTTTGTAAGCTATAAAAGCGTCCCCATCATGAGGGGGACAAAAAAACATACCACGCACAGACTGTAAGACTCAGACACATTGCAAGAGTAAACGAGAGCTGGAGTAGGGCTATTATCTCTTTCCTGAGAGGCCCGAACCAGGGTAAACTGCTGTGTCCACGCTCGTTGAAATCTGGTGAGTCGTTCCTCGAGTAATCCCTCACGTAAGAAGGGGTCACAGTTGGTCCCTCCACCAACAAGTAAGCTCGGCGGGGACCTGTTCCCCAATCGTCGACAGTTTGGTAGGAAAAAAATAGTTTTAAGCTATACACCTACTCCCCACCAGTCCGCTGTAGTTGGCCGGCACGAAGGTGACCTTACGTGCCTCACGTTGTGCTTGATCGTGCTGACAAGGCACTTGCACCCCACGACCTGTCGTGCCCATGCCATGCCGCTCACCGTACTAATCGGCAACAAGGGGACGAGGAGTGGGTGAGTGGGTTGTTACTGCATCGCACTTATACACTCCACCCTGTAGGTGTTGTAGTCGGTTGCTCTGCCCCTCGAGTCAATTGAACCACCCACCACGCTCGGCCCCACCACCAACTTCGTGTCGCACTTGAGTCGACACGGCAACTCAGGTCATGCTTGAGTTGGTGCGACGAAAAGGCATGTTTCAGTTTTAAGTGTAGCCTATGCCATCCGCCTATCATTACTCTGCAAGCCCAGCACATCTACCTTTCTCCTCTTCCTCCTCCTCCCACTCATTTTCGCCTCGCCAAGAACAATCGCTGTCTCACTCCACCAGTCCGCCACCGCCAATGTTTGATCCCTCTTTTGTGCCTACGCCGCCGCCTTTCTCTTCCTTCTCCTCCCACTCCTCTTCCCCCTCTCTGCCTTGCAAGAACAGTCGCCATCTTCCTCCACCAGTTCGTCGATGTCACGTCCCTCTTCTACGCCTGCGATACCGTTTCGCTCCACCAGCCTGTTGTCGCTGAAATGCCACGTCCCTCTTGTGCAGGGGTGATACCAGGATTTGGACATAAGGGGGATCAATGTCGACAACAATAAGAAAAAAGTATAGCATATCGATGTTTTTTAACACACACACACACACACACACACACACATATATATATATATATATATATATATATATATATATATATATATATATATATATATATATATATATGAGAGGTGCTTCTATGCTCTTCCTTTTAGTACAAGTTGCACAAATCTTGAAGCAAACGAAGGGGTAAGTAATCACCATCTACCCTTCATTCATGTTTTAATAGTTGTGTAACTTTTAAAAGGAAGAGCATAGAAGCACCTCTCTCTCTCTCTCTCTCTCTCTATATATATATATATATATATATATATATATATATATATATATATATATATATATATGATCCATCGCAGCAAACAAATATAAGTACATAACAATCAACACATGTTGAGATACAAAATAAAATTAAAGGTATGTTATTTGGCTCCAACATAATTTGAATAACAAAAAAATGTAGCATTTATTTTGCAATACAGAAGTTACATATCTGTAACTTGAAATTAGAATTACAACAATGTTGGCGGTACCCTGTTGACGTGTCGTGTTCTCGCCATCTCGGCACGGAGGCTGCGGTGCCTGGGCCTCGCCGGTGGCCCGTCGTGCCGACTGCACGGCCTAACCCGCATCACTCGGCGACGAGGGGTGGGTTGTTACTGCTCCGCGCCTTTACTCGATCCCCCGGGCTGTAGCTGCCGAAGTTGGTTGCCCGGCCCCTCGAGTCAACCGAACCACCCACCACGCGCAGCCCCTCCAACAACTTCTGGTTGCCCGCGCGCGCGCTCGCCATCGCATCGACGCGACGCCGCCTTTAATATCCTCGCCTGCAGTTTTCGCCCATTGCTCGCCTGCCCGCTTGCTTGCTTCAGATCCAAAGATCCGCCGAGCCGCCGGCGAGCGATGAAGCAGCAGAGGGGGCGGCAGGTGCCGCGGCGGATGGGCAACACGGCCATGGTCGTCACCATGCTGCTCTCCCTCTGCGTCCTCACCTACATCAAGGCGCGCTACTGCTCCACCCCATTCCGTACGTCCCCTCCTCCTCCACTAGCTCTGCTGCTGCTGCTGCTGCGCCAGGCCAGCTTCGTTGTTAGATGATGGTGAAGCGGACGGACGATCTGATGTGATGTTGTTGCTGTCATGGGCGGTTCGTGCTTGCTTGCAGCCAAGCCGGCGACCGAGCTCGAGGTGGAGATCGACGAGGACTACGACAGCACCCGGTACAAGACCGACGGGCCGATTGGGGAGGAAGACTTCGACCCGAGCCGGCCGACGTGCTACGAGACGAGCAAGCGGTCGGAGCGGTGCGCGGCGGTGGGGGACATCCGGGTGGATGGCAACCACTCCGCCATCTACATCAGCCCGCTGGACAAGGAGTGGAAGACCAAGCCGTACGCCCGCCGGCACGACGCCGTGGCCATGGACGAGGTTCGCGAGTACACCCTCGTGCCCTTCGGCGGCGCCAACGACACCGCCGTGCCGCCGCTCTGCACCAAGAACCACTCCGTCCCGGCCTTCCTCTTCTCCAACGGCGGGTTCGCGGGCAACCTCTACCACGACTACACCGACGTGCTCGTGCCGCTCTTCACCAGCACCAACCACTTCAGAGGGGAGGTGCAGTTCCTCATCAGCGGCGTCAAGGACTGGTGGGTCGACAAGTTCACGCCCCTGTTCCGGCAGCTCTCCAAGTACGACGTCATTGACGTCGACAACGACCTCGAGGTGCACTGCTTCCCGCGGATCTTCATCGGCGCCACCTTCCACAGGGCCATGGGCATCGACCCCACGCGCGCGCCGGGGGGCGTCACGGTCGCCGACTTCAAGCGCCTCCTGCGCCGGACGTTCCGGTTGGAGCGCGCGGTCGCGTCCCGCACGGGTGCGCCCCGGCGGGACAGGCCGCGGCTGCTCATCATCTCGCGCAAGACCTCGCGGCGGTTCCTCAACGAGCAGGCCATGGCGCACGCCGCCGCGGCCGCCAGGTTCGACGTGCGCATCGCCGAGCCGGACAACCACACCGACATGCCAAACTTCGCGCGGCTCGTCAACTCGGCGGACATCATGATGGGCGTGCACGGCGCGGGGCTCTCCAACATGGTGTTCCTCCCAAGCCGCGCCGTGCTCATCCAGGTGGTGCCGTTCGGCGGCCTCGAGTGGCTCACCCGCGTCACGTTCAAGGACCCGGCCAAGGACATGGACGTCAACTACATGGAGTACAACGTGTCTCTGGAGGAGAGCTCGCTGAGAGACCTCTACCCCGAGGACCATTTCTACTTGCAGCATCCGTACGATGTGCACAAGAAGGGTTGGGACGCCATCAAGACGGTGTATCTCAACAAGCAGAACGTCAGGCTCAATCTCACCAAGTTCACCAACACGCTGGAAGAGGCGCGCAAGTACTTGCCCTGAATGATTGGGAGCAGCTTGCAAGTGGTAGCTCCATAGGCTCATGTTTGGTTTACCTTCTTCTTCCTCTTCTTCTTCTTTCGTTCTTGTGGCAAGATTCATTTCTTTCATTGTTTTTTGATAAGGGAGGAGAGGAACAAGATCGTGTCATAGACAAGTGTCCAAAGGTTAAATTACACACTTTGTAAATTGATTGATTGCTGATAAATGTCAAGACAAAAAAAAGGTAATTATTTGTCCATGGGAGTGAGTGATCGATCCCTCTGCCATCAACAATTTTCTTTCAAGATTTCCAAAGGGCTTGTGGGAGCCTGTCAGGCAAACGGGACATGTCAACCGTGGACAGTAGTACTGTGAAAATCAGAATATTCAGATCACATTCAGAGGGGGTTGAATAAAAGAAGCAAGTAAAAGTTTAAGCAAAACAAACCTACTTTTCTGAGGGGAAAAAAAAAACTTGGTTGCCTTTTTGGTCCCAAACTGGCTTTATCATGCCCCCTCTTTCTCAACATCAGAGGTTTCAGACATGCATTCACTTCGGACTAGTTCTTAAACTCTAGCTTAAAACACCTAGAGGCTTAGCCCTCACTGATCTTATGTCGTTAAGAGTAGCTTATAGGCTAGATCGAAATCCTATCTCTACAGAGTAACCCAATTACCCAAACCCTCTCTCTGAGTTTACCTAAAAAAACCAGTTTTTGCAAGAAGGTAAACCCTGCCCCTCAAAAAAAAAGACCTTAGGCTAGCAGCCTAGCAAGCACCACGAGAAGGTCTTAAACAAGCCATGAGCCCAACAAGGTGCAGTGGTTGCTGAACCTTTTTCCAAAGATTGGTAGGACAAGACAGTGAACCACTTGAAGGAGTCATTTCCATTTCTCTCTCTCTCTCTCTCTCTCTCTCTCTCTCTCTCTCCGTTTGAGCCGGACAAACATGATCATTAGATGCCATCAATCGGCTGTGGAAAAACGCCCATATGACCGACAATCGTGGTCTTAATTAAACCATCGCAATTTGCACATCTCCCCGTCTCTTGTTTTTTCAGACCGATCACTAGTATCTTTCAGATAAGAATCGATTAACCCACAAGGGTAGCAGGTAGGCTATTGAGATTTGGAAACAGCTCAGCTTCCACGACAACCTCCACTTGGGAGCCACCAAATTTCTGTTGCTCCCTCGCCTTTCACGGTCTGATCGTTGAGCAGCGGAAGCCAGAAAGAAAGCGCCCCCAGAACCATGTCCTGTAAGCGAAGCAGTCTCTACTCTCTACTGCGTGGTTGATAGCTCAGTCCTGCCATCGCGGTGGTGCCCTGCGTGTTGCGTTTTATATTGCAGGGAAGGGGTGGTCATGGAAGAACAGAGAGATGCTCGTCATCTGTTGTATTTTGCAGAGAGTAGTACTGATTTAAGAGGATAGGCGTGTTAGAATACTCCCACATTGGTTGTGGAAGGGTAAATAACCTAACTTATAAGTGGGGGAGTCCCTCACCTCTAAAGCTAGTTTTTGGGGTTGAGAAGACTCTTACGATCCAACAATCGGTATCAGAGTCCGGTTCTAACATCTTTGGCCGATGGACACTAGGGTGTGAAGGCCTGATGGACCGTCGGTGTACGGTGAAGGAGCGATGAACGGCCGAGAGATACCAATGTGTGAAGGGAGGATCGTTAGAATAGTTCCACATTAGTTGTGGAAGGGCAAATGACCTAACTTATAAGTGGGGGAGTCCCTCACCTCTAAAGCTAGATTTTGGGGTTGAGAAGGCCCTTACGATCCAACAAGGCGGTCACATACTGGCATGCTGCTGCAATTGCATCAGTTTGACAGCACTTTAATTCTAGCTACAATTCATCCTCTACTTCCTGGTGGATCACAAGGCTGGAACTCCGTTGTTTCACGACAAGTCGCATCTAATTTGGAGCGGCTGAATGGTAACATGCAAGCATTTCTGCCGAAGCATCATTTGCCTGTTCGACCAAATATAAAAAGTCTCTTTTCGAACAAGACGCCACTGTTCCACAGCAAATGGCAAGTGCAGTCTTTGAAAATGCTGTACTGAGATGTAGGTTTCGCGGTCAGAGATCTCAGTCTCTGCTTTTTTCCGCTTCAGCCCTTTGACCCTCACAGACCTAATCGGAAGAGCAAATGTAGCTTTTGGACGACATCAATTGCGATGGTTGATTTCTTGCACGTTCTTCTGCTAAATGCATTCTTGGTCTTGTATGCTGATCCAAGCAGGCAAGCGATGGTGATTTGCATCTAGAAGCTCTAACTCAGGTGCTGCTTTACGTGCTGGAGACTTCTGCGCCAACAAGAGAGGGACACATGTGTGGCAAATTATATCACCTGGGCATACCTCGATCGTTAAAACCAATAGTAACTAGATGCTCCGCTTGCCCGCACGCTTGCTGCGGATAGAAGAAAACACCAAAACAGGTAGAGATTTAAAAAAAAGATAGAAAATATCTTTCGGGAAAACTCCTAAAAAAAGAAACTAAAAATGTTGATTTTCTTTAAAAAAATTAAACATATTTTTGTTAAAAAAAATTATAAAAAAACTGAAAAAGAAAATATTGGCATGGTGATTTCAATGTGTTGCTGCTATATCAAGAAAATGATTGTCCTAGGGGCAGGGTTAACAAAACCGAAACCGAAAAAACCGATGGAAAACCGAAATTGGAAATTCGAAAATATCGAGCCAAAAACCGCTCGAAAATCGTTAGAAACCGAAGAGTTTCAAAACCGAGCATTTGAACAAAAAACATTCAAAACAAATTTAAAAAAAACGAAAACCATTCGGTTTTCGAAAACCATCGGTTTTCTCGAAAAACCGGTCGGTTTTCTCGAAAAACCGATCGACGAGGTGAACGTTTTAGGCTATCGGTTTTTGGAGCGATTTTCGTCGGTTTTTTCGAAAAATCGCTCGGTTTTCACCGGTTTTCGATCGGTTTACATCGCATAAATTTTTTCAAATTTTTTGATTTTTTTGAATTATTTTTTTAATTGAATCGGTTTACCGACCGGTTTAGGATTTCGAACCGGCTCGATACGGTCGAAAACCGCGATTTTCGAGCGATTTTCGTCGGTTTTGTGAACCCTGCCTAGGGGTGACCCACCGCCCCCTACGGACTAGCTAAGGACCTTGGAGGTGGAGCCCTTTGTCATACTCGAAGGGACAAATTTCACCGCAAGGTCAAGCATGTAGAGCCTTAGGCTAAAAAAAACTTGGTGACAACCAAACCCCCCTTGGGGGACCCAAACAGGGGCCTTGGTGGCCTCCCAAAGGGACTACCAAACCCAGAGGGAGCCCCCTTGGGAGGATGAAGGGGGAGTCGCCGAAGGCCAAAGGTGTTAAGAGAAGTGACACAAAAAATAGAGTACGTTGGGGACCACCTAAAATAGGGTTATCGTCGGAGAAGGAAATGACTGTAGAGCATCTATTACCGTAGGACATTTTTAAGGACACTGTTCTAAATCCAGCCCCGGACAGTAGGAACCTTATAAATATCTCCCCCAACGTAATACATAGGGAGAAATCTTATTCTTTTTCACACATTCTTATTACTCCTCGCACCCAGTGACCTTGTCACGCTCACCCCCCCTCAAGGGAGGTAGTGACAGAGGCCCTCTCTTTTTATACTATTTGATTGACTACAGAAGCAGTGTATCCATTCTCTCTCTGTTTTTTTCGTGAATCTTGTTCCTTTTCGTTTTATATATGTATAACCGAGAGAGCCCTGCCAACAACTAAAGCTTGTTGAAAATGTAACATCAAATGCTCGAGGACTTTCTTTAAGATCTAAGCTACACTAGCTAAGTAACCTCCCCAAGGAAAGAACAAGTTGGGTAGAGCAGCTCGTCATTGTATAGTAATTTAATGATTAGTACTGTTTGGCTTCAAACGATCGTGAACCGTAACGATCTGACCTGGTGAAGGGATGGAAAAGGTATAAATAAATGTGTACTACCAGGACTACTAGTTCACAAGCTTTTATGACCTCAATTTATGTCTATGATGGTTTAGTTTCGTCTGCTCCCACTGGAGAAATAATTGTAGAAACAGTGTAGGGAAAGATGCTCTGGTTCATGCAACAGCCTCAGAGTGACCAACCATGTGGTATTCCATTCACAGCTCAAGTCAAGTGCACACCGTATCAACTATACAGGAAAAGTCTCGAACGCGCGATCAGTCAATGGGATGAAACATACAACAAAGAGGTCTCAAATGCTCAACGGTATCACCCGCTATAATGCAATGAAACAACTATCTTAGGGGTGGTATAATCACAGCCCGCGATGACATTCAGGCCAGTATTGTGCTGCCATCTGATCCCTGAACTCTAGTCCTAGCCCGGGCCCTTTCAGCCTACAAAGAAAACAAAAAGAAAAGGTATCAAAGACAAGTTCGTCAAAGATGACATAGTAGGATAAAGCATATTACATCATCCTAGCATAGCATGAAGGTTAATTGTTGATGTGGATTTCTCTGTGAGGCAAGGCCCCATTGGGTATGTCGCGATGCAAATTCAATCAAACCTAGGCTTAGTTATCATACTAAGCCATCCAGGAGGTTAATTGTTGATATGGATTTCTATGTGAAAATTAAGGTCCGTTTGGCAACTTAAAACCGGACCGTTTCTACTAGAATCTGGGAGAAACCCAGCCAAACGAGCTAAAGCTTAGAACGATTCTCCTCGGAATGTTTCTTCTTTTTCCACGCCGAGGCCGAATCGCCCTCAACCCCATTCCACAGAATCCAGACAGCTAGCCAAACAGTTTCCTGACAGTGATTTTGATTCTACCTGAAACGTTTCTACCAAGAATCTGAAATCGTTTCCGTTTCTACTAGAATCTAGAACCGTACCAAACAGGACCTAAGTTTAGGAGAAAGGAAAATTGCATATTATTTTCTAGTGCCAGATCAGAAAACCCAGCAATTCATAGAGATAAGCGCTGCATCCCCTTTGCCACTGACCCAGTCTGCTCCACGTATGCCGTCCTGCCCTGCTGCCTAGGCTGCACCCTCTAAAACAGCAATTTTGTGTAGGTTAAAATTATCTACTGCCAAATTCCATCAATTGAGCATCAATGTACCTCCTTATCCCAGCTGGTACGAAGCATCATCATGACCAGAGCTAATATTTGCACTGCCATAGCACATATGATTCCCAACCAAAGCCCCTGCCACAAAAAGGGAACTCAGGCTAGAATTCAGGCAGAATCCGCACAATATATCTCCCCAGAATTGCATAAAACATAGAACTTACCTTACCACCGATCTTTAGAACAAATGCAAAAATAACCGCCGAAGGAATGCCAATAGCATAGTAAGCACATAAGTTGATAACCGAGCAAACTTTTTGCCAGCCACACCCTCTAGCAGCACCTTACGAGCCATAAACAGCAAAATCAAACAAACGGTGAGCAAGATCAATAAGATAGAGGATTGCTTATATCATGATTAATAACAGTCACATAGGACAATCACTAACGAGGATTGCTGAAAAAAAAATATGCAGAGCTTTCTGTTAGAGATAGTCCTGTTATTCTAGTATCTATATTAGAGATAGAGTCATGTTATTCCTGTCCCTCATGTACTCTATATATTGTGGCCATTGGCCCTCATATTTGATATAAGTGCTATTCATAATATGGTATCAGAACTCTAGGTTTTTTCCCTAGCTTCTTCCGCTGTTTTAGATCTATTCCGCTACCCCGGGAGGAGGAGACTCCCGGGGCGGCACCCGCACGGCACATCGCCGCCATCCGCCGCATCTTCACGCGAGACGTCGTTGTCGTCTTTCGCCAAACCTCGCTGCCATCTTCATGGGAGCCATCGACGCCATCTTCGTCGCCGCCATCTTCGTTCTCTACGACCATCACTCCTCTGTTTCGACTGGGTCGTCCTTGTTGCTGTCGCCCGCCGTTGCCGCTCTCCGCCCGACGACGACGCCAGTCGTCACCGCCTCTCCGGCGAGCGCCCACCCGAGGCCTTGCTCTGTTCGACGGCTTGCGACGCCGGCTCTTCCCGTTCGGCCAGCCCGTCCTGAGCTCGTCTCCACCGGTTGCGTCGAATCTCCTCAGTCTCAGCGATCTCCGGTCTTCCGCGTGCCGCCCGGCCATCTTGCCTTCACGTCACCCGTGGACAAGGTTTTCCTTCAGGTTGTTCTGCTCATCCAGCACGTGAAGAAGCTTGGAGATGTTTGACCAAGTCATGTTCGTGACTTGCTTCCTTTGATTTCTTTTTGTTCAATTCCGTGAAAGTTTGTTTCGAGTCCGGCAACTATTTTTCCCTCAAGTCTGAGCTGTTTCAACGTGAAAGAGAGCAGCTCACTTTGCTGCCCAGTTCGGTCGGCTCGGCTTCGGTGCTTTTCAGCTAGTTTCGGCTCATTTCAGCATGTCTCTGCTATCTTGGCTCTTTCGTTGGCTTGATAGCTTTCAGGCTACTGTTTTTTAGTGCTGTGGCTAGTAATTCCCAATGTTTTCTTTAGTCTTCCGTTGCGTCCATCCAAGCCTTTAGCTTCTTGATTCTGTCGTCGCTAGGCTCTCTTATCGACTCGGCTCATTCAGTCAACTCTTATTACCTCGGCTCGGCTCATTTTGTCGGCTTCGTCGGTTCTTCGTCGACTCGGCTCTACCTTCGACTTCTGTTCGTCGATTTGGTTTCTTCATCGACTTTTCTTCACCGAATCGGTTCTTCGTTGACTGTTCTTCGTCAGCTCGATTTTTCAAGAGTTAAAAGCTACAACGGCTACTTCAAGACTATGATTTTGATTTTTTCCTATTTTTCAGCCCTTCCAAATGCAATGCTATTGCATACGCTTTGCATTTGTGGGGGGTGTTAGAGATAGAGTCCTGTTATTCTAGTATCTATATTAGAGATAGAGTCCTGTTATTCCTTTCCCTCATATACTCTATATATTGTGGCCATTAGCCCTCATATTTAATACAAGTGCTATTCATAACACTTTCATGCATAAAGACGAAATACAAATTACCAAAGTATACGACTCCATAGCACAAGAGCTAGCACTCTTCCGCATAATACTAATGTCAATCTTCTTTGATAAAAGGATTAGTAGTGGTTGACATTAGTAACAACATGATTTTGGAATGGTATTGGTCCTAGTTGAGTTACATGAGCACACATGACTTTCTCAACTAGGTGAAAAAGTACTACTCCCTCCGTTTCTTTTTATAAGGCGTATTTGGTTTCGTTAGGACAAGACTTTGACCAACAATTACTCTATTAGCATATAATTTTTATGACACAAAATTGATATTAGCAGATTTATATTCGAAAGTACTTATATATAATTATGATTTTGTATTACATAAATGATATATTAATGAAGTAATCGTTGGTCAAAGTCTTGTCCTAACGAAACCAAATACGCCTTATAAAAAGAAACGGAGGGAGTACATGATAGATGCAAAAATGGCACATTACAAAATATATTTCGATTGCAAACCTGATAGCGTGCATTGTATTCCATCCATGAAGTCAGAAGTAGCAAGAATTGGCATCATTGTTGATACATACTTCACAACCTCTTCTTCATTACTGTATAAGTAACCCCATATATCGCGTACCAAAACTGTGATGACAGCTACAAGCAGGCCTTCAGTTAGACACATGATTCCTGAAATAAAAACTGATAGACGTGCCGCTTGCGGATTCCCAGCACCCAATTCATTGGACACTCTAATACTGGAGAGAAACAAGAGCCACGGACCAAAACTTGTTAAGTACAAGTTTGTGATGTTAAATCTCAGAAAATGGAAAGAAAGGAGTGGTATTCTGGATTTGTGTTCCTCTGACCTTATTGCACTGCTGAGGCCACTTGGAATTGTATAAACCATCCACATTGTGTTTAGGCTGAAAAGAGCTATGATTACTTCACATAATCAAGCATAATCTGTCAAGTCTGCTAACTATATACCTCATGACTATCACAAGAAATGAAAAAGGAAATGCTTGTATGATGTAACACCATGCAACTGCAACGTGATTTGAATGTACCAACCAGCTAGTCATGTTATAGAACAATGTTGGATCCAAAAGAAGCCATCCATTTCTCAGAAATTCTTAGTGCTAAAAGGCACGTGAGAGTTTCTAGTTTTGTTTGCTTACCTGATGGACAAAATCGAAGTTTCCAGTTTTGGATTTGGAAGAAAACCTGCTAGCAGAACAACCATCTCAAACGCCCAATACTCCAAGCTGAGCTATATTGCGATTCAAATAACCAGTTCCGTGCAGAAAAAAGAAGGTAAACCACATGTTACTTCTTTGTCAAATCGTAAAGGAATGCTATTGATGAAATGCTTGTCATAAAAACATGATTTTTTGGAGGTTGCTCCATATCAGGCTTACCAAGTCATAAAAGTAGATGGAATGGCTAGCCTTAGATACATGTTAACATCCTTTAACTTTAGTGCCCCACTTGACCATCCATGCCAACTCCTTCTGCCAGCTTCGGAGACTTTAACATATATTACCAGCAACAACACATTGAACCAGTAAGATACTGAAGTCGCCAAGGCTGCACCTTTGTTGCCAAGGCCAAAATTTTGAACCAGAAACCAGCACAGCAGAATGTGGAGTATCAAAGTTACTCCAGAACAAACTACCAGTGGGTGGACAATATTTTGGGCTTGGAGAAACTTGGTAAGGCACTGAAGCAAACCGTACGCAAAAAGGCCAGGAATCAACCACCGAGCATACAGTCCAGCTTCAGATGATATCTCCGGATTTTGGCCAAGAGCAGTAAGAATTTGACCAGTGAAGGCCAAAACAAAGGCCAGAGGAACACCGGCCAGCATAAGAACAAAGATAGCCCTTTGCGCATGTGTCCCAAGCATATCATATTGTTTTGCCCCATATGATTGTCCACAAAATGTATCCAGCGCGCTTCCCATTCCCAGCTTGTCATGGAACAAACAGATACAGGTTCCATTAAATTTACTTGCAAGTAAATTTAGGCATCATCTAGTAAAACATTCGAAGGAAAGGTTAAAATACATACGTTTCTGCGACAAATGCTAGTCACATAAGCACACTACAACTACAAGCATGAGGATAACCATTTAGGTGAAGTATAGTTCATATGTATCTAAGGCTAGCCATATAACTCTACTAATTTATCTCATAAGTGGAGGAGTCATATTTCATACTCCACAAGTAACAACACGAATTGAAGTATAGGTGCTTAGGTACAAGTGTGGCTACCACTTACCAGGACGCTGAAGCCGGTGACGTTGGCAAAGGAGGAGGCGACGGAGGCGCCGGAGAGGGAGAGCTCGCCGAGGTGGCCGGCGAACATGACGGAGACCACCTGCAGGCTGTACTGAAGCAGGCTGCACGCCACCAGCGGCG
Organism: Rhipidocladum racemiflorum; assembly: GCA_036346355.1. Lineage (NCBI taxonomy): Eukaryota > Viridiplantae > Streptophyta > Magnoliopsida > Poales > Poaceae > Rhipidocladum > Rhipidocladum racemiflorum. Next base: position 86,990,797 of record CM070579.1, on the reverse strand, counting down.
CCGCAAGCCCCACCTGCCGCCGCACCTCATCCCCCACCGCCGGCGCCGCCGGGGCGCGGGGGAGGAGGAGGGGCGAGGACGCCGCGCTCGCCTCCTCGTCCGCCGCCGCCGCCGCCGCCGCCTCGGCATCGCCTCCTCCGCCGTCCATTTCGCGGTGGCCTCAAGCCTCTGATCACCTGGATTTGACCGAATGGATTGAAGGGAGGAGCTGAGTGGAGGCGGTGGCCGGGGCCAGGGTCACAAAACCGACGAAAACCGCTCGAAAATCGCGGTTTTCGACCGTATCGAAATTGGTTAAATCCTGGCCGGTCGATAAACCGATTCAATTAAAAAATAATTCAAAAAATCAAAAATTTGAAAAAATTTATGCGATGTAAACCGATCGAAAACCGGTGAAAACCGGCGATTTTCGAAAAAACCGTAATCGCTCCAAAAACCGATCGCCTAAAGCGTTCAACTCGCCGATCGGTTTTGAAAACCGGCCGTTTTCGAAAACCGATGGGTTTTCGAGAAAACCGAATGGTTTTCGTTTTTTTAAAATTTGTTTTGAATGTTTTTTGTTCAAATGCTCGATTTTGAAACTCTTCGGTTTCTAACGATTTTCGAGCGGTTTTTGGCTCGATATTTTCGAATTTCCAATTTCGGTTTTCCATCGGTTTTTTCGGTTTCGGTTTTGTTAACCCTGGCCGGGGCAGTTCCGTTTCGGAGTGTCTCATCCTGTCATCGTTGGCAAATGGCCGCTGTTTCGGGTGCTCGCGGAGGCGCAGCCTAGAGATGCAATAGGTTGTAACCAGCGGGTATTATGACTCCAAATTTGTAACTATACTAGGAAAAATGCGCGTCTAACGCCGCACCATTTAAAATCATCTTTGTATAGAAAAGTTTTTTTTATACTAAAAAAATTGCAAAGGGTCTCTTTGTAATTTACAGGGACCAATTCGTAATTTAGAAAAGTGGAAGGACTTATTTGCAAAAGGACCAATCCGTAATTAGAGAAAGAGGAAGGGCCTACATGCAAAACGCCGGGGAGGGTGGCGTGGCAAGGCTGGGGTTGCGGCAAATCTTCCCGACATAGTATATATAATATTAGTAAAATGTACTCGTTACAGTATCTATACATATACGCAAGTATAAAATATACACATATTCGTATTTGTGCGGGTAACGGAGACCCAACGGATAAATCGCATTCGCATTATAGACAGATGCTCGTGCAAACTATAGCAGCATATCTTGTAAAGCAATTCAATGAAAATGCAATGAATATTAAGATTTAAAATTAAATATTATACCTGAGTGCACAGATGAGTCTTGGGCAGCATATCTTATAAGACGGTTAGAGTTCAGAGATTTTGATAGGCTGACCAGCTGGGCTGTACAGTTAGGCCAGATCGCTAGTGGACCAGACCCACGGGTGAATATGTACGGCGTACAGGTAATAGCAGAACACATTCGTACCCGTTCTACCTGTTGGGTAATAACTTTTGCCCGTTAAGACTGCGAGTATGAAAAATAGTTCATGCATGTCTCCTAATAAAGTAAATGTCAATCGGTTTTTGGGTTTTGAGTCCCGTTGCTATCTCTAGGTGCAGGGAAGGCAAAGAAATATGGGCTGAGCTGGATTGGGGAAGCCGAATTGATTTGACTTTAGGATTGGTGGGTTCAATCTGGGCTTGTTTTCTCAGATTGGCTAGGCCACACTAATTTAGGCTTGGGATAGTTATAACGAGGTTGGTGTGAATTTTGAATGTTTGCATCAATAACGAGGCACATTAAATAGTGGTGATTGTAAATGTGGTCAAACCATTCTCATGCTTCAAGCTCCAAATCGGTAGGGATTTTGGAGGGAAAGAAATATCCATCCCCATTGAGTCTTTGGTTTAGTAGAATTATGCATCCCAAGATTCATCCAAATACCTTTTTTTTATATATATAAACAGACTGGCTGTTTTTGGACTTGTCAATCATCTATACTCCCGTGGTCTTACTACGTTCGTTCAGCAATCATCCAATCCAGCAGTCGGGTGGCTCGAATGCACCCTAACTAGTTCACAAAGTACAAACTGGCAATATTTGAGGACATGGCTAGCACTACTGCCTTTTCGTAAGCAACTAAGCAAGAACGTTGGCTTCTTGGCTATTGTATTGTGTGTGTGGTAATGTGGAGAGACATAGGGTCAGAACGGTGGCAACTGGCTATAGAATATGGTAGCCAATTGACACCAGATGCTAGTCAAACATCCTATTTTAAGGGTAAGTCAACCATACGAAAGATCATCCATCTATCACAAACATGTGCGTTCGAATTTAGAAATTATCTACGCCGTTTGCGAGGTGATCAGAGCTAGCTACACTACATGCATGCACAGCTCGCTGGATGCTCCATGTTCATGGTGTCTGCGTCCTGGTCTCTGCATATTGTTTAGCTGTCGTTTGGAATTGGAGTCTTGCTCACTCCAGCTTTGCAACTGTTTCTGTGTCATGGCCGGACGGCAAAAGATGAAGCTTTGAGTCGTTGTATATGCAGCAAAAAGATACAAAGCTGTAAGCACTACGAATTATGTCCGGGCAAAATACAGAATCGAGAGTACTTCACTTCTGAATAAATAATCTGCTACTTTATGTAAGGTGAAATGTATTAATAAATTAAAGTGCATACTTGCAATCTGGACAATCTCCCCTACCATTCTGTTGCGCGCGATTCCTTCCCACCATGTGCCCATGGCTATCAAACAATTCCTTTCGCTGGAGCAGCCAAGAAATGCCAAACCGATAGAATAAAGGAGCACGCATCACGCTTGTTTTTTTTTTCTTCTTCTTTCCTGTTGTAAGTCTGCAAATGTCATGGATCTGGCCTCTGAATTCACTCAGCTTTCAAGCGATATAAACACCATCAGATGGCGCACATGATACCCATTGACTTCCCAATATATATGTGGAAGATTTGCCGCTTGATCCCGATTAATCTCAACTGCTGATCGCAATGCGAAGTTGTTGGTATCCAACTCGTGAAATCTAGCAGCTTCAGAAAGTCTAAAGACGAAGCAGGCAACGTTAGTTCTCGTGAACGAAAGAAAAGAAAAGAAAAAAGAGGAGAAGAAACGTGGTTTCCATGAACTGCCCAGCTGGTTCTATCGACCAGCGATCGATTAATTAATTAATTAATTAATGGCCTTCAAATCATGCACCAGTATTGTTCCCCACGGCCACCGCTGCTGCCTCGCTGGGTCTAGCGATTAACAATTGATTTGTTAATTCCTCTCATCGAGTTAACTAATCAACTTGCCTGCCGATGTACTTGAAAATGCAGTACATTTACGGATGCCACCGTCGGAGAGGAGCTCTCTGCTTTGTATGGTTGTGTAAAGCTGCTGATCTTGTTGTCCCTGGAGCGGAGCTGCTTCAGACATGAAGGCTTCTGCGAGGAGCAAGAAGAGCAGGGGAGCTTTCTGCAGCCTCCCTCTGCTGCTGCTCATCGGGGCAATTCAGTTCTTGGTGATATACTCCCCAACGCTCGATCGATATATGGTGGTGCTCACCACAGGTACTCATGTAGCAATAGTAGTACAAATGTATCATACATTGTATCATTTACTGCATTTTTCGTCAGAGAAACATTGGTTGTCCATATTTCTCTGGCTAGGTAGGTGACGGTCGTTGAATGACGAACTATATTCAGTTGCATGTCAATGTCCATCATGTATACATGCACCAGCTCTTGCTGTTTGTCAGTTGCTAGTTCTTTCTCCAAAAAAAAATTGCTAGTTCTTAGGATGGAAATGGTGGTTTGACACTCGATGGTTTCTGCTGCAGGCAAGCCTGGGTTTCCGTCACTCTTGATGGATGGCAGGAGGGGCTTCAAACAAGTAGGTATGGGTCACTTGTATAATCAACACGATGCGAATCTACAATGTGATTGATTAATTTCTCCTTCGGGGGAAGCATAATTTTTGAAGTTGATTTGTGTTTTTTCTTCTTCTCTCGTGTAATGCAGAGGAGTTCATCCCGGTGCCTCACCTGAAGTGCGACTTCACTGACCCGAGATCGGACGTCTGCGAGGTGGACGGCGCCATCCGCGTCCGCGGGAGCACGTCGGAGGTGTTCGTGGTCACCCCTAGCAGCGCCGCGGGAGGCGGAGGCGGAGGCGTGAACGCCACGGGCCTAGACATGAACGCCACTAGCTGGAAGATTCAGCCGTACAGCCGCAAGGGCGAGGCGCGCATAATGACGGGCATCAAGGGGGTGACCGTGAGGCTGGCCACCGCCGACGAGGCCCCGGCGTGCGAGGTGATGCACGACGTGCCGGCGATCGTGTACTCCAACGGCGGGTACTGCGGCAACTACTACCACGACTTCAACGACAACATCATCCCGCTGTTCATCACGTCGCGGCACCTCGGCGGCGAGGTGCAGCTGCTGGTGACGCAGAAGCAGGCGTGGTGGTTCCACAAGTACAAGGAGATCGTGGAGGGGCTGAGCAACTACGAGGCGGTGGACCTCGACAGGGAGGAGCGGGTGCACTGCTACCGGCGCGCGGTGGTCGGGCTGCGCAGCCACAAGGACCTGAGCATCGACCCGCGGCGGGCGCCCAACAACTACTCCATGGTGGACTTCAAGCGGTTCTTGATGTGGCGCTACTCGCTGCCGCGGGAGCACGCCATCCGGAGGGACGAGGAGCCCGGGAGGAAGCCGCGGCTGCTGATCATCTCGCGGCGTTCCCGGCGGCGGTTCGTGAACGTGGGGGAGATCGTGGCCATGGCGGAGGGGCTCGGGTTCGAGGTGACGGCGACGGACGTGCTGTCCAAGGGCGGGGACGGCGGCCACGCGCGGCTCCCGGAGGCGTCGGCGATGGTGAACTCGTTCGACGTGATGATGGCGGTGCACGGGTCCGGGCTGACGAACCTGGTGTTCCTGCCGATGAACGCGGTGGTGGTGCAGGTGGTGCCACTGGGGAGGATGGAGGGGCTGGCCATGGACGAGTACGGCGTGCCGCCGCGGGACATGAACATGCGGTACCTGCAGTACAACATCACGGCGGAGGAGAGCACGCTGTCGGAGATGTACCCGAGGGCGCACCCGGTGTTCCTCGACCCGATGCCCATCCACAAGCAGAGCTGGTCGCTCGTCAAAGACATCTACCTCGGCAAGCAGGACGTCCGGCTCGACGTCCGGCGGTTCAGGCCCGTGCTCCAGAAGGCGCTCGACCTCCTCAGCTGACACTCATCAGTAGAAACACGAATGAATACAGATCGAATACAGGATACAGTGATGTTTTTTCTTTCTTTCTTTCTTTCTTTCTTGATTTCTATCATCATCTTCTTCTTCTCAGATGATCTTAAACTTCTCAGGAAACGAAAAGGAATGATGTACTGTACAATTACTCGGTAGTTTTGGCTGTCGCACAACGATGTTGCAACGTTTTTGTGTGGCATACTACTAGTTCATCTCTGTCGAGACTCGTGGCAGGCGCGCGTACGTGTCCAACTGTAAGTTTGCAGTAGCAGCCCAACAGCAACAGAACAACGTCATGTGAAGCAACAGCTCCTGTCCTGCAGCCACCTTGCGCCAAGAGATTCCATTCCACTGGTGTTGCCAAATAGTACTTGTTTTTTTAATGGCATATGTTTTCTAGGGATTACGCGTGGTGAGGCGAATGGGCTACCAAACAGGGATTAAATTCTCGCCGAAATCCTGCGAAATTTCGGTAAAATTTCGGATTTCGGACCCCCCCCGAGTTCTATAATTCTTGCAAAATTAAAAAACCCTACAAAAATTTAAAAGTGCTACAATACCCTATAATTTCGGCGAAATGGATCAAAATATCGGTTTTTTGACCGAGAGTTGAATTTTTTTTTAACTGGATTTGACCGGATTAGATTCTTCCCGTCGTTTCCCATGCGGGACTGTCGGTAGATCATAACTCCAACAAAATTGAAAAAACCCTAAAAAATTCAAAGTCCGAGATCTTGGTGAAATGAACCGAAATCTCGGTGAAATGGACCGAGATTTGATTAAAACTTGACCGGATTTAAATTTTAGTTTTTGTATTTCGTTCGGATTTCTTCCGAAATAACGAGATTTAATCCAAAACAAAATTTGAAACCATGCTACCAAGTACCAAGCTGGGAGACGAAGGCTCAGGGCCTGTTTGGCAACAATGTTTTTTCATAGTTTCGAGACAAAACCATGGTTTGGTTTTGGAGAAAAACTCTGTTTTAGAAACCAAGAGGTGTTTGGTAGCCCTTCAAAAAACTGTTTTAAAAACCATGGTTTCCACAAAACCATGATTTTTTCTTTGTTTTGGAAACTTTGGTCTTGGGCAAAATTTTCTGAGTGCTAGTGTCAAAACAACTCTTGTTCCAAGACTTTGTCAACCAAAAACTTTGTAGCCAAACAGTTAGGAGTTCAAAAAAAAAGCATGGTTTTAATGGGGTTTGGTAAAACCATGATTTTTATGTCATGACAATTTCTAAATCATAGTTTTGCAAAAACATGGTTTTGCAAAACATTGTTGCCAAACAGGCCTCACATGGTAGTCTGGGCCGCGAAAGGAGATAGCCTTTTCCAATGTTTTGTAACAGGCCGGTACTAGTGCTCTCTGTAGCTTGTTTGCTACTCCCCCCACGGTCAAACTGGTCAAGGATAGTGTATATGCTCACAGATTGCTATGCAGCAGGTGAGCTCTTCGGAGTTTGGCCGGAGTAAATTCTTCTCCATCGGGTTCATCTACGTTGACCGCGAGGCGTCACCGTGCATGGGACTTTGATTGTTTCCGCTTCCCGGTGAGCGCCGTCCTCCTCTATAAAAGGGCACTCGCTCTCTACTCAGCACTACAGGGCTCCTACGCAGCAAGGTCGAGTAGCTTCTTCCTCTCTTCTTAGACTGATCAAGGGGCGACAGATCGATATGGGTGGTAAGGGCGGCGGTGGAGGAGGTGGCAAAGGGGGAGGGGGCGGCAGCGGCGGCGGTAAAGGTGGCGGCGGCGGAGGTGGTAAGGGCGGCGGCGGAGGAGGAAAAGGAGGTGGCGGCGGCGGAGCGGGTTTGGGAAAGTCAGGAGGCGGGCACGGTGGGCATGCTGGTGGTGGCGGTGGTTCTGGAAAGTCAACTACCGGCGGGAGCGGCGGCAGGAGCGACGGCATGATGAAGGCCCCCGGCGGCGATGGCTACATCTCCCGCTCCGGCTTCGAGTCCAACCCGCAGGACTACTTCCAAGGCCTACACCACGGGGGTGAAGGCAAGTAGAGACTTGGAAGTGCTCCTACGTTAGGTGGTTAGGCTGCTAATCGTCAATGCCAGTCATGTTTATGGCTTCTTAAATAATGTATTTACTGCTTCGAAAGCAGCCTACTGCTACTAAAGCCGATCGTCTGCTTGTAATGGAACTACGGTATGAATCGTGGAAACTGAACTGCCGGTGTTAATTAATTCGTGTGCTGGCTTATTGAATCGATGCAGCATCGTTAATCATGCTCGATCTATTCCAATATTTTCGAAGGTGAAAAGCTCCGTACACATGGGTGCATCCAAAGTAACACCGATTTTTTTACGTATCATAAGTATCACTGTTTATTCATATGCGATTGAAAACGTGAACGTTCATTAGAGTACTCTATCCTTCCCTAAATATATAACACTAACTTCTGATTTTGTTTCTAAATACATATTCTTCTATAATTTTGAGAACTTTTAATTGTTTGTTTCTTTTGTATACATCTACCATTTATTATTTCTAATGAGTAGAGTAGTACACTTTTCAAGAGTAATAAGTAAGCTAACGAAGGAGGACGAGTTGATCATTTCTACATGTTCTTTACTTGCAAAATCTTAAAATATCATCTATTTATGAATAAAGGTAGTACATGATACTTCATCCCTTGATAAATTTAAGGTCTACTCTCTTTGTCCAACAAAAAGTGCATTTCTAATGTTCAAAATTTACCCTACAAAGAGTGCATCTTTAGTCTGTAGGGCCCAGCTATACGTGTATGCATGCTCAATTAAGGACCTGTGGAAACCGAGACACTAGCATGCTTATGTATGGAGTAATGAGGGTCATATTAGTCATTTGTCTTGCACACTAATCTGTCTTAAAAAAACCTAGAAATGCACTTCTGTGGGACAGAGGGAGTATAATTTAAATAATCTTGTTTAAAAATTTAAGGCTAATGAGCTTTTCTTACTATACCATTATTTATTATTTTTCAACTATATGCATTTACTTGTTACCATCGACACAATGTACTCTCTTTAGTCATAAATAGTTATTGTTTTATACATAACACAGCTAAAACATAGCTTGATCACTAATTTCATTTATAATATATTTATAAAACCAAATAAAATATAATGTTAAAATTATTTTTTGAGACAAACCTACACGTATGAATTTTATGTATCCAAATTAAATATTTAAAAGATGTTGACATTCAAAGTTACTACACTCAACCTATTTGTGATTGGAGGAAGTATTATCTCTCATTTTCTAAAACAATGCAAGTTATTTTCTTTCATAACTTTCTTAATTTTACTGCAAGCTTAATCTTTTATATAAGGTTAAAATACATCTTGTAGTTGGACAAGGGTCCCTTGCAGTTGCCATAGGCACTGCAACTTAAGTAATTCCCCGTGCCTTCCAGCTGTTCGATTGGTCTGGACCGTCGATTTTGAATCGAAAGATCCTGCTATGACTACTTAAATTACAGTCGCTACAAACTGCACCTTGATCATGCGAGGAGCACTTTGGTTCCTATCTAAAATCCGGTGTCCCTACCAGGGTTAACAAAACCGAAACCGAAAAAACCGATGGAAAACCGAAATTGGAAATTCGAAAATATCGAGCCAAAAATCGCTCGAAAATCGTTAGAAACCGAAGAGTTTCAAAACCGAGCATTTGAACAAAAAACATTCAAAACAAATTTTAAAAGCGAAAACCATTCGGTTTTCGAAAACCCATCGGTTTTCTCGAAAAACCGACGTCGAGTTGAGCGTTTTAGGCGTCGGTTTTGGAGCGATTTTCGTCGGTTTTTTCGAAAAATCGCTCGGTTTTCACCGGTTTTCGATCGGTTTACATCGCATAAATTTTTTCAAATTTTTTGAATTATTTTTTTAATTGAATCGGTTTACCGACCGGTTTAGGATTTCGAACCGGCTCGATACGCTTGAAAACCGCGATTTTCGAGCGATTTTCGTCGGTTTTGTGAACCCTGGTCCCTACACGCTTGCTTGAGGATAGATGCTCTCGGATTTAGTGGGAGGGATATATGCACACAACTTGTTTTGTGCATGACCACCAACAGAAGTTGAATTAGGTTCAGTTTGTTTTAGTTTTTGGATTATTCGTTTTAAATTATACGAGAGGCTGTTTTTTTATTATAAGAGAATGAACTATGATTTCTAAGTTTCGGACCGAGCCAACAAAAATCAGTGAGAATCAGGTTTCAACCAGATTCTGATTCTATGTAGAAAATAGTTGTTGTGATATGCCTCTCTCTTCACTCTTTCCCTTTTCCCACCTCTTACTTTTCCTCTAACATATTTTGAAAACTTTTCATTTCAAAACTTTTGATAAAAAACATTCAATTCAACTGAAAACTTTTGATTCAAAAATTTGATGTTTCAAATTTATTTTTTGATTAAAACAATTTCGGTTGGGAAAACTTTGATTAAAAACTTTCGGAATGATTTCTCTCTGGCTTTTACTTGGCAGTATAGTGGATAGATCGATGAGACGGGCAAGGCCAGTGGTAGCATATAAATACTACTAGTTACATGCCCGTGCATTGCTACGAAAAACAAAATTGATAACGAAAAATAAAGATTAAAAAATAAAAAAATTATTTCACAAGATCAAACATCTATCTTTAACGCTTCGTTTCTTGCGAAAGCTGGCTAATTAAAGCAACGCTTCGTTTTTTGCGTAGGGCAATTAAGTAAGGCAATTAATGATATGGGTAGAACTCACCACTACTTGCTTTATAATAGTAGAGATTATGAACAGCAAGTCTGATTTCATTTTGACTCAAATCAACGTACAGCATGAAATATACATTGACAGAACCAAAAAAAATCATCACCAGCCAAAGGCCATTAAAGCCTGAAGAATCGACAATAATTAACTTGAATACGAACGTCCAGCAAGAATGTGCTACTCACCAGGGTCACGATATCAAGGAAAATCGCGATTTTCACTTTTATTGGAGGGATACGCTATCTAAAACCTGCCGACAAATTGGTTAAATTTAAAAAATTCAAAAAAAATGATGGGGTGTAAATATCGCGATAATCGATGAAAATCGCTCAAAAAATCGCGCTATGAGAAATATTCAACTGGCCAGAGAAAATCGGTCAAAATCGCAAGATTTTTTATTGTTTTTTCTTTCAAAATTTTGGATTTCAAAACCATGCGATTTCTAACGATTTTTGAGCAATTTTTCCCCAGAAATAAAAAATAGGTTGATTTTCTTAAATAAGATAAGTTGAACCCTGTTACTCACTGCTTTCTTTATAAAAAAAAAAAAAGTCAAAGCAATGTTCTACCATGTATACTTGTTAATATCGTACCGAAAGGTACCGGCCAATACTAGCATACTGTTTTGGGCATAGTTTAATAATACTGCCTTCGGTCACAAATAGTATTTGTTTTGGACATCGATATGGTCCCCAATCTTAATTTTGATCACTAATTTCTATTATAGTATATTTTAAAAATCTAATAAAATTATAATATTACAAAGTATGTTTTGAGACGAATATACACATATGATTTTCATGCATCCAGTCTTAATATTACAAAAGATATCGATAGCTAAATTTTTAAAAGTTTGACTGCACGTATCCCAAACTGACTACTATTTATTATCCGAGGAAGCATATACCCATAAGTATACACATCTTTAATTATATATACACCGAAATTTTCTAATAATAAAAGTCCAAATACATAATAGTACTATCAAATACTCCCTCTGTCCCACAAAGAGTGCATTTCTAGTGTTCAAATTTTGTCCCACAAAGAGTGCATCTTTAGTCCGTAGGGCCCAGCTGTAAGTGTATGCATGCTTATTTAAGTGCTTGTGGAAACCGAAGCATCATCATGCTTGTGTATGGAGTAATGAGGGTCACATTAGTCATTTACCTTGCACACTAATCTGTCTTAAAAATCCTAGAAATGCACTCTTTGTGGGACAGAGGGAGTATAACTTAGTGAACTAAATAGACCGACTATCGAAGCCGGTATGGCCAGTATTGAGTGGTATTGAACCTGTATTGATCAGTGTCGGACTAGTATGATCGGTATCGAGACCGATACGGTAATAGAGCTATTTTATATGAGTTTAGGCACCGAAATGGTCCGATCATACCAATCGGTACTACCATTATTGATAACTACGCTATGGTGTATTAGAACATCATCTTTAGCCGCATGCGTTGCAATTTGCACGATGGAAAAACTCACAGCCGTTGGTGATGCACCGAAAACGTTTTCAAGAAGGCTTCCTGGACTTGTATCTCATGGCGCAGCTCCCAAACGCCGTCAGATTCAGGCAACACAGTCCGGTCATCATCCAGAAGAAGCGATCCAGGTGCCCCTCGTTCAGGTCGTCCGGGATCCAGCCCGGCCGGCCGCCGGCCGCCGTGGCCCACTGCACGGCCGTCAGGACGAGCGAGCTCAGGTAGTCCCCGGCCGCAATAGCGAGGAGCCCGAGCGCGGTGCACACGGTCTTCATCGCGGGCGGCGCCTGGTTGTAGAAGAAGTCGAGCTGCCCAATGGTGGTGAACACCTCGCCCACTCCCACCAGCACGTACTGTGGCGCCTGCCACAGTATGCTCATCGGCGCCCCCGCCGCGCGCAGGCGCTCCGTCTCGACCAGCGCCGCGGCGGCCATGGCGATCACGGACATGAAGAGGCCCACGCCGATCCTATGCAGGTCCGAGATGCCCTTCTCCCTCCCGGTGAGCCTTCTGGCTGCTGGCACGAACACGCGGTCGTAGAGCGGGACCAGGACGACGATGGCGAGCATGTCGAAGGTGGAGAGCGAGGCGGGCGGGACACGGACGGAGCCGACGCGGTTGTCCATCGCCATGCCCTGCTCGACGAACGTCGACGAGACCTGCAAGGACGCGGTGTAGAAGAAGACAATGGTCGCCCACAGCGGCAGCATCCTCACAAGAATCTTGAGCTCCTCGACCTGTGTCACGATGCATAGCCTCCATGGATTGCGCCGCGCAGCTGCCGCCTCCACCTCCTTATCCGACGACGTTACAATGGCGGCCTTGTCGAAGAATCTGATCAAGCAAGCAGCAGATGCATCTCAAGAATTAGCAGTAGGAAAACTAACACTACTCACCAGTACTACCGTACGCAATCACAGAGCATCTATAGGAACTAACTGGAGATCAGTGCTGTGCTTTATCGTCTGGACTCCTTTCATGGAGCAGCCGTCCTCCGGTAGCTCGTAGAGCAGAGAGCTGTCGGCCGGCGGCTTGACGTTGAACTTGCGGACGGCCGCGACGACGACCTGGCAGACTCTGGTGAGGGGGCTGGCACGGGTTCTCTGAAACCTGTACGACGGCGACGCCGCGATCAGGCAGGACAGCCCGATGGCTAGGAACACCGCCGGAATTGCCAGGCCCAGCGCCCAGCCGTAGTGATCCTGCACCCACACGATGCCGGTGCTGGATATCACCGACGCGCAGTTCATGGTGAACACGTACCAGTTGAAGAAGGATCCTTTCCTCATGCGCTCCGACGGATCGCCATCGTCGAACTGGTCGGCGCCGAAGGACATCAGGCACGGCCGGAGGCCGCCTACCCCGAATGCAATCATGTACAAACCAAGAAACAAGATGAACTGCTGAGCTGAGACCATGTTTGAGAGGGTAATGCCCGTGAACGATGCAGAGTTCTTGATGAGCAGTGGCAGAATCGCTGAGAGAGCTGCCACGAGCATGCCCTGATCGGTAAAAACAGAGAGAAACCAAACAGGAGCTGATTAGCACACAAATCCTGCCCACAGTCACTGGTCACTACGCAAATACTCGATCATGATACAATTGCGTTCGGAAGGGATACAGATTTGCAAAAAAAAAGTTGCCATGCGGCTAAAAAATTGATGATTTCAGTTTGGGACACTAACGGCGACACCGATGGCGCCGGCGACGACCATGGTGCGACACCTTCCCCAGTAGGAGTCGGCCACGACGGCTCCGGCCAGCGGCGTGAGGAAGCAGGTGGCCTGCCAGGTGGACATGTTCTTGGCGGCGGCGACGTTGCTCTCGTGCAGAACGGTGGTGAGGTACGTGACGAGGTTGTACGAGATCCCATAGAACGCCAGGCAGTAACAGAACTCGGTACCTATCATGCAAGAAAGCGGTGGCGAAACGAGAAACCGTCAAGAGCCAAAATTCTTCCGGCAATCCCAGCCCGAACCAAGAAGAAATGCATTTGCCAGCAGAAGAGATCAACAGGCGACGAACAGGGCGTGGCTATCTAGACGAAGTGAAGTGCTTATACATACATATATATAGATTAATTTACCAAGAATTGAACGGCATGCCCTCCATCCACCTGTGCGATGCTTCAGCGCCGGGTTTCCGTCGATGTCGAGAGATCCATCCGTGGTGTACGCTCCTGCTACCTGCAACACCGAACATCCATCTGGTAACTAAATTCCAGACAAAATCTGCGCCAGGAAAAGAGGAGAAGCTGAAGAAAGCACAGGACAGATCGACACGAGGGGAGAGGCAGAGGTGAGGGACGAGCGAGACCTCGGCCCTTGCGGGGGGGCGGTCGAGCAGCGCCACCGCGTGCTCTTGCCGCTCGCCGCCGGAGGCCATGGCGAGATCTGCGCAGCACCAGAGTGCCTTTCACTTACCCGACAGGTCTGGTCGGTCGGCCGTAGCAAGCCAAAGTTCAGGTGATGATTGCTGTACTAGCCTGGCAATATGACATGGCATGGGAGTAGTATGCTCTTGTTGTGTGCGTCCGTGTGCAATTGGCGTCTCGGAAATCGGAACGGTACAAACGTCGGTGAGCATCCTTGAGATTTAGGCACCTTGGAAGCAATGTTTTTCAATACCATGGTAATACAAAACTATAGTATGGGAATTATTTTGGCATAAATAACATGGTTTCACTTACCACCATTGAAACCATGGTTTTTCTTGGAACTACAAACTGTTTGGCTACAAAGTTTTTTGCATGATGAAGTGATGCCAAAAGCTCAAAACAGAGTTCTTTTGGTTGCTTCCAAACACATTATGGTAAAAAATACGAAAAATACTTTGTTGCCAATCAGGCCCTTAGAAGTAGGGGTGGAAACGAGCCGAGCCGAGCCCGGCTCGGCTCGGCTCGGTCTAGTGGCGAGCCGAGCCAGGCTCGGCTCGGCCCTGAGGCGAGCCCAAAACCGCTCGGCTCGGCTCGGGCTCGGCCATGAGCCGGCTCGTTGGCTCGCCGAGCCGTAACATTTTCTCGAGAAAATTAAGTATTTATACAATAATTCATATATTTGCAGTGAATAATATTAACTTACTAGTTACTACTAAATAATAGTAGTTGCTTAGTTGCTCTATATCACACTTGTAGGATATGGAATTGTCTCAACATCATCTTTTTCCTAAAAATATAAGTCATTAATCATACTCAATTCACTGCATGATGGGCCACTGAGCCAATTTGGCTCATGGCCAGTCTCATGCCGAGCCGAGCCGGCTGTTTTTTTGCGAGCCTGAAAAGTAGGCTCGGCTCGAGCCCGAGCCGAGCCACGAGCCTGTGCGAGCCGAGCCAGGCTCGGGCGAGCCCGAGCCGAGCCACGAGCCACGAGTTTTTTTTCCAGCCCTACTTAGAAGTACCATCAAAACCATACAAAAAAAAATCTCCTCGCCTTTAGCGCGCATGTCAATTCCCTACTTTTTCAGATGATCTTAGGGCCCCCAGTGAGAGCTACAGCTCTGGGCTCTCCGCTGCATGCAAGAGGCGCCTTTCCAACAGCGTACACCGTTTATGGCAAAAAAAAAGAGAGGAAAGAGGAAAGTTTGTTTCTGTAGGAATAATAGGATAAGACAAGCCATATGAGCAAGTCAAATGGTAACTATTAGGAAACCGGATTCGTATCCGATATGGACTCTTCCTTATCTCTAAGCAGAACCGCTATATATAGGAGGCAGGGGGTCACCCCATTGTACACAAGCATACAGAATAATAAAGCAGGCCCGTTCCTCCTCATATTGTGTCTCTCGCCCTCTCTTTCTGTTCTCCAGTTTAGATCTATTAGGCAACCCCGGACTATTCGATAGCGAGGTTGTCTAACACGTTATCGCACGTAAGCTCTACCGAGAAAGATTGAAAGGTGAGAAAAGACAAGAAGCGAAGGATCATCGACGATTTACTTAACGTCTACTACCGGCGATTGATCGCCCGATCCGATCTGCAATCAACTCGCCATCAAGCGGCATCCACCGGATTGCCGAAAGAAAAGTCCTACGCGACTCTATCCTACGCGATAGCCTCACCGAAGAATAGATTGAGAATCGGTAAGAATACGACGATTGAATCTAATCGCTGCTCGTTTTGCATCCACATGGCATGGGGCTACAAATCTGCATTGTTTCTTTCGATTTCCAAGATATATTACAATATATCTACAAAGACATGAAGCTCTCAGATGGTGACATGTAACACGGTTACAGAAACTTCGACGGCAAGAAGCCGCTAAAGCACAAAAGCCACCGGCCGCCAGTTCGACTGCGCATGAAGTGCCGCGGCCTCCTCTCACACCGCCGATCGGCCACGGCGCCGACTGGCGCCACCAAGCGCCGCCAATACCACGAAGACACCGCTTGTTCCTCGTCGCTCAAAGTCGATCGCCGCCAGATTGCCAGCCGCGTCATGGCCATCGTTTCGCCGCCACCGCCATGGTCGGCTCGCTGGCGCCAAAGGGCTCGGCCGCGAAGAGCGCTCGCCTCGCAGTTCGTCGTCGATCGCCGCTACGCGGACCAAGCGATCGCCGCCGGCTGAAGCCACCGACGCCGACCTCGCGGTGCGCCGGGCGCCGCTCCATGTCCCGAACATGCGCTCCGTGTCCTAACCGGCCTGGACAGGAAAGATAGCTTTGTGGACAAGAATTTTTGGACATGAAGTCCGATGTCTTTTGGATGTGCCATATGCGACCATGCAGACCACGAAGTCCAAGTTCTTGCAAAGTTCGGACGAGGCTATATGCAGCCATGCAGACACGAAGTCCAAGCTCTTGCAAAGTTCTAGGTGGACTTGAAGTCCTTAAAACACCCAGATCAAATCCGGTTTAAAAAAAAAAAAGCGGATTTGGCGCCACGAGGCAAGGGAAATGACCCCTTTGCCCCCTCATTTTTTTTTTTCTT
The DNA here is from genome assembly GCA_036346355.1 of Rhipidocladum racemiflorum. NCBI lineage: Eukaryota > Viridiplantae > Streptophyta > Magnoliopsida > Poales > Poaceae > Rhipidocladum > Rhipidocladum racemiflorum. Next base: position 86,974,420 of record CM070579.1, on the reverse strand, counting down.
CTGAATATTGCATTATAAATTCAGAAAAGCAGATTAAAATAGCTAGAAAATTCTGAAAATTTTTGTGGCTCTGCTTTAATTTTCCTTAGCCTTATTTTCCGCATTTATGAAATATGGAATTTATTTTCCTGTATTTTATGAATTATGCAATTATTGTTTATTTTGAATTTATGAATTATGTCATGATGATATTTGCTGAAATTAAATTTTTCGTTGTACAAGAATCCCAAAATTGCTTGGAAATTAGCGTAAATTATGAAAAGTGCTAGGAAAATTCAGAATATTTCATATGGCATAAAGTGAGAACATGAGTGGTTGGGATTTGATTTTGGTAATGAATAAACAGATATGAGACAATTGGTGTCTAGGAAAACACACATGAGGCTTGGTTCTTTAATTGGCACCGGAAGCGGGAAGTGCTCCCTCCTCATGTGAGCCCTAGGGGCAGTTGACTGGCCAAGAGTCAAATTGACAGAGATATTCATTACCTGTTTTTGTTCCCAGCCAACAAGAATTATATAAGTTGTAACTAGACTTATGCCATGTTTAATTCATGTTAAAATTTATTTTCTGTTATCAAGTGATGCTGGAAAATTGCTGTATAATTAACATAAAATTGCCAAATACTAAGAAAATTCGAAATTCATGAGAATTTACTTTCCGCATTTTACTAATTATGCAATCACACTTTATTAGATTACACGCAGAATCTAATGTAGGAATCTTGTAAAATGCAGATGTCGGCATTGTGAACCGTGAGTTTGAAGAATTGGCCCAAAGACGGTCAAAACTACCTCACTTGGGCATCGATGTGAAGATCGTACTCGCGGCAAGAAGCTCCGAGCTGCTATTGGCTTAGGGTCCTCGAAGGACGCACCACCTAATGCCGAGCGAGCGATCAAGCATTGCACTTCCTCAGGCACCATCTCTCGACCACCCTGAAAAATGAATATATGGTGAAGAAAGTGCAATTGAGCTATGGATCGCACTCCGAAGCGATTCGAGAAGCTCAAATACACAATCTTGCCCCAAGCACAGCAAGATTGGGTGCGTCTGAGGTTTGCGGACTACAAAAGCGATGGCCGAGTACAATTCCGCTTTGCACGAAATTTGTACTAATCTCTCCTATGTGGCAAGAAGATCAACGAAGAGGAGAAGATTGAGAAAACTCTTTCCACTTTTCACCCCAATGCTATCCGGAATGCCCAGCCTATCGCCGACGCATACAAGGAGTATAGCGAATCGATTGATGTTATGCAAGTTCTTGAGTCACAAGATGAAGTTCTCCAAAGAACTTCGCCTCACAACACTGGAAGGGGCATTGTACCGTAAATCAATGCCAACAGCTATAAGGTGAAAGCCCGCCCACATGAAGTGGGTCAAGAAGGGTGGAAAAGAGAAACATCGTGCCAAAGGAAAGTCCATAGCCCAAAAGAAGAAGAATGACAAGGAAAAGCCGCAGGCAAGCCGTATGGACAAAGAAACCAAACGTGCTTCAAATGCGGCACTTGGGGGCATTGGTCAAAAATATGCCGAATCCAAAGAAGTGATCAATGCATATCGTGCCAAGAAGAAGGCCAAAGGAAATGCACCGGCAGAGGCACATTTTGCCGAAGTAGGCAATGATGATGTCATGGAAGTTGACACCCCACATGCTTCATCCTCGCGGCCGGCCTAGACATCAATGATGCAACAAGCCCTTGGCAAATGAAGAAAACACTTCTGTGGATGACATAGAAGCAGAAATGAATGCATACTTTACAGATTCCGTTTAGTGCATGAATAACATTGTTAGCACTTTCTTTTAGATTGTGGTTGATTAGTTAATATTGAATAATTGTAAGCTCTCGAAGAGCATACTTTTACTTTCTCATGAATAAGAATTGTTATTTATTCTTTATTCCAAGATTCTTTACTTGCAAGCAAAGTTAGAATTACTTTACCACACACAGATTAGAATTATATTTCTTTTCATCTAGAAATCGTGTAGCACCCAATGGAGGAAATATGCATTGTTGATAGTGGCACAACAAATACCATCTTAAGAGAGTCGAAATACTTCCAGACGATCACGAAGAACGCTGGAAGGATTACGACAATCGCAGGAAGCGATACGCATATAATAGGCTCAGGAAGAGCCACAATTATATTGCCAATGGGTACAACTTTGGTAATTGAAGAAGCCCTCTTGTACCCTGAATCAACTCGCACTCTCTTAAGTTTCAAGGATATCCGCGCCAATGGGTTTCACGTAGAAACCAATGAAGAAAATGGCAAAGAACACTTGTGCATTGTGAAGCACGCGAAATATGGAAAGATGGTACTAGAAACATGTCCCTCATATGAATCTGGGTTGTACTACACGAAAATCAATGCACACGCAAAGGTATACTTCTTTGAAGACTGTCTTTAGAAGCTACTAATTATTTGCTTTATGGCATTGTAGATTAGGTCATCCTGGTCTTAGATTGATGAGAAATATAGTTAACAACTCACAAGGTCATGGCATTAATGTTAAGAATTTCTCGAATCACGAAGATTTTGTCTGCCATGCATGTGCCACCGGGAAAGTAATAACTAGACCCTCTGTTATGAAAGTGCAACATGAAATCCCTGCATTCCTGGAACGCATTCAGGGGGATATTTGCGGACCGATTCAGCCATTGTTAGGGCCGTTTTCGATCCTTTATGGTGCTCATTGATGCTTCCTGGAAATGGTCGCATACATGTTTGCTGTCAACAAGGAATCATGCATTCGCAAAAGCTGATCTCGCAGATCATCAGAATTAAGAATGTTTTTCCTGATCATCGCGTGAAGTCCATTCGAATGGACAATGCCGGTAATTTACTTCTAAGGCATTTGATGATTATTGCACAAAGAATCGAAATAACTATTGAGCACTCTGCATCGCATGTCCATACGCCAAAATGGACCAAATTGAAGCACTCATAAAGAGTATTAAGTTTATTGCCGCACCGCTCTTGCAGAGTTGTAACTTGTCCAACAATTGTTGGGGACACGCAGTCTGTATGCAGCAAAGACTCATCAATTATAGACAATCGGCCTACAACATCCATTCAACCATGCAAACTAGTGCATTGGGTCAACTCAAGAATTGAATGTATGGTATATGTACCTATACCACCCCCACAAATGATCAAGCAATGGGCCCTCTCCGCAAGTCTGATATACGTTGGTTATGAGAGTGCATCCATAATCGTATTTGGAACCCATGATCGAGACTTACACACTGACCGATTCATTGATTGCATCTTTGACGAGGACCATTTCCCGTCATTATTGGGAGAGAATCAACCATTGTATGAAAAATGCCGGTAAATAGAATGGCATTCCACTGGGATCCCCGAGCATGACCTCGCACTAATGAAGCAAATCAAGAAGTCCGTAAGATAATTGATTTGCAGAATTTAACAAATGAACCGCTCGATCATTTTTGTGATCTCAAGAGCGTGGTTAAGTCGCATGTACCAGCAAGAAATGCACCGTAGAGGGTGGAAATACCAAAGAAAGCAGAAGGTATCCCTCATCCTGTTCAGAGGCCTCAAAGAAAAAGAACAGGAGATCTGGCTTCTCAAACCCAAAGTACCCGGAGACGTCTAGGGAAAAATGGGCAAGAGGACTTACCATAGCCAATCACAAAAATGCCCCAAAGCAAGAAGGGGAGCCGCTGAGACACTGCACTGGAAAGAAGCCTGTCGAAAAGGCAATTCCAGATTTGAATCTTCAATTGGAAGAAACCGCCAGAAATAATGTGTGCGCACACATTGGCGGAGAAAAACTAAAGGAACTTGCTCCTGGAATGAGAAATAGCAATGAAGAGCAAGTAGAAGTGCATGAAGCACACCATGACGAAATGGCCATAAATTTTGTAATAATAGGAGAATCTATGAAAAGAGCAACAACCATTGCAAGGCTTGTTGTTCAAGGTTTCACTCAACGTCCTAGGGTTGATTATGAAGAAACCTATTCTCCGGTCATGGGTGGAATTACCTTTAGATACTTAATCTCAATGGTAGTCAACTTGAAGTTGAGAATGAAGCTAATGGATGTTGTCACAGCATATTTGTATGGAAACTTGGATTCGGAGATTTATATGAAAGTACCGGAAGGTATCCCTATCCCGAACCAAGACAGAGCAAACAGAAACTGTCGGGGATTGGCTATCTGGCAAAAGACCACGGTACCCCCGTGAAAAGCTAAACCCGCCGACCAAGCAACACTAAAAGAAGATGCTCGGAGAACGAAACGAGCATCCCTCCTTCTCCTCCGAGCATACGCATTTGCACCTTCGCTCGCAGAAGCACCAAACACACCCCCCCACGAGCAAGCATGCTCGTAGAGGCCACGACCTGCTCGGGTGTTTTGGTCAGGTGCCCTGGCCAATGCCACAAGGAAGGAAGGTGGCAACCAATCAGCCGGAGATCAAGGGAAATCATACCCGAAATTCAAATAGCGCCCGGATCAAGGGCAGTAGATCGTAAGTACGATTGCGCGGCGCGATCCCAGGAGGTAGTTACCTTCTATGTACCTCTAGTCGTAGTATTTAAACCCCTCGAAGATCTCAGAATAGGAGGGACACCGAGATAGAACACAATACAATCGGAGTAGGGCTATTATCTCGGCGGTGAGAGGCCCGAACCAGGATAAAACACCGTGTTCCACCCTTCTTCTTCTCCCGACTCGCCGCTCGAACGCCCTCTTCGGTCCGTACGACGGCTCTGTTGATCCCCATTCAACAAGTAAGCTCGGCGGGAGCCCGTTCTCCAATCGTCGACACCGGCGCCGCCTGGGTGGGGACGGCAGCTTGATTCCGTGCGGATCAAGATCCTCGAGGATGCCAAACTCGGGAGACACTCGGGACCTTTGTGTTTTTGACCACGTTGAAGATGACGACGTGTACTACGCCGCCGACAACGTGGCCAGGGTGACCGATCCTATCGGTCACACTGAGTCTGGGAGCCTTTCCCCGGACACGGGAACGCGAGGGCAGATCCTCCATTCCCCAGACATTACCCTCGGAGACCCCGAGGATGACTGCGACGAGCTCTACGATGGCCTGGACATACCTGCATTTACCTAGAGCTCGGCCAGAGATCTGCGTCCCAAGGGGATACAATGATGTCCCCATCGCTTTCATCCCGCCTCGCCGAGTCAACGTGGCCGGAGCCGTGCGGAGCCCGGAGAGGGATCCTCGGGCCAGCCAAGCACGACCACTACGAGGCGGCGGACTCCACCAGAGGCGTCTTTGGGAAAGACCTCGCAAGCATTCGCCGCCAGGCAAAGGGGAGGTGCGCTTCCCACGGAAAGGAACTCGCGGTACCGAACTCCGATCGCACTCGAGCACCGTCAAAGCTCACCGCCTTGATTCACCGGAAAGCGAGGCGGCTACAGGCCTTGGCGGCGGTCGTGCGTGACTCTGTGATTTCCCGAGCAAGTAGACTTAGAGGCCGTGGGCAGGGTCGTGGCCAGAAGATTTGGAAAGGCTTGCCGCCGAGCTAAAAGTCTCGGATCCCCTCGTGGTCGGGATGCCCGAGTGTTTCCGGGACCATCGCAGAACACTCCCCGCGCTCGCCAGAGGTGAATCTCGGAGCCATGCTCGGAGATCGCCCTGCATCGCTTAATCCGATCCGGAAAGGCCCCGATCCGCAGAGCAACCTCGTGGCGATATCCGCATAATCGCCAGACATTTAACGCTCTGAACGCTCCACGACCAAGCGGTCATCGGCACGACCGTCACAGGAGGTTTTCTCCGACTCACCGCGACGCTGGGCGTTGGGTGGAAGACCAGCGTGGAGGCGTACCAGACCGAGGTTTCACCGCGAAACCCCGAAGTTTCGCTTGTCGCCTTCACGAGCTCCCTCCGGACGTCGCATGGCCGAACAGATTCAAGCCCGCCACGCCGAGAGATTCAACGGGACCCGTAACCCGGACGAATTCCTCTCAATATACACTACCGCCATCCTCGCCACGGAGGCAATGAGGGGTGATGGCAAATTACATCGACTGCTTACGGGCGGAGCCGCTCAGACGTGGCTTTTCAATCGAAGGAAGGATCCATACGGTCCTGAGGCGGCTCGGCAGCCCTCAGAAACAAATTTCCCAGCTGCTACATCCGCCGAAAGGAGCGCGACCTGAGCGCTTGATATGCAGACGAGGAAACCTGCGACAGATTCGTCCAGAGGTTCATCCAGTCCGAACTCGATCTCAACATATCGGACGAAATTTGTCGTCCGAGCTTTCAAGTTCGGGTACGAGGCGTCGCGCTTCACAGGACACTGAGATCCACCCGATCTAACGGGCGAAACGAGCTCTTCCGAATGGCCGATCGATACGCCAACGCAGATGAAGCCGCCCAATGGAAGAAAATGCTTTGGATGAAGGGAAAGTCAGCCTCGGCTGGTCTAGAGACCTCACCTAGCAAAAAGGGCTCAGTGCAGTAGATAAGAAGATCAAGAAGAAGAAGAAAAAGCAACCCTCGCCACCATGGTAGCCGGTGGAACAACAACCCCGAGCAACCCAGTACGCGGCCACGGGCTTAATGCTCGAGGAAGAGGACAACCACCCAGGCCTCGAGGACGAGGCGACCAAGCGGACCGACGAGGCGACCAAGCGACCGACGAGGCGACCAAAGCGGACCGACGGCGACCTCATCGCTCCACTTCACCAGCGCACGGCACGACTCTACGAAATTGCCGAACGTGGACCTACCGCTGAGCAGCTTTCTGGCGAGGGTCCCATGCCGACGCTTCCAGAGCAGGTGAAAATGACAAAGGAAAACAGCCGAGGAAAGTGAGGATGACATGGAATACCAAGAACCAAGGAATCACATAGCGGTCATCTTCTGGGCTCCTCCGCCTACAAGTCCCGACGGGACTTAAAGGAGGCCGCAAGGGAAGTACACCATGTTACCTGGGTAAGCCTCGGTCAAAGAAATTGAAATGGTCGGAGGTATCCCTCACCTTCTCCAAGGACGATTTTCCCCTTGGGATGACCAAACCCCAGGGGCTTCCGATGGTCGTGAACCCCACCATCGCAATACTGCTGCCGGTCGGGTCCTCATAGACTCCGGGAGCTCTTTGGACCTTATTTCAGCCAAGGTTTTGGACGAGATGCAGATTCCTCGTTCCAAAATCAAGAGTGTGGCCGTGCCCTTCTTCGGGATAGTCCCGGGCACCTCGATCAAACCTCTCTGGGATAGGTCGTCCCGCCTGTAAGTTTCAGCGGCCCAAGTAACTTCAGAGCGGGCTAATCACCTTCGAGGTGGTAGACTTGAGTCGGCCACTAACGCCATCCTCGGCGAGCCGCCTTGGCCAAGTTCATGGCCGCCTCGCATCACGCAGCGTGTCGATTGCCTGAAGATTCCCGGGCGAACGGAGTCATAACCGTCAAAGGGAACCACAAGTCCGCACTCAATTGCGACGAAAGAGCGCTGGATATGGTCGGCCAGTTGCCCACTCGCGGCCCTGACCAAGAGCCGAAGCATTCCCGGCCTAAACTTGCCCTCCAGCCTGGAGGAGAGACCAAGGTCGTTCGCTCAACGAGTCGGAACCGGCCAAGGTCGCTCATTTGGGATCTTCCTTAGATCCCAAATAGGAACTCGAGCTCGTCACTTTCCTCCGAGCAAGGCCGGATCGTTCGCCAGGAACCATCCGACATGCCCGGGTCCCAAGGGAGGTGGTCGAGCACAAAGCTAGCGGTTCACCGACAAAAACCAAAGTGAGACAGAACTTAGACGCTTTTCCCTAAAAACAAAGCGATCATCCTGGGAGGAACTTGATAAACTCCTAAAAGTGGCTTCATCGAGAGATCGAGCACTCCGAGTGGCTAGCCAATCCAGCCGTCGGGGAAGAAAGGAGGCAAGTGGCGCGTAATGTCGACCACACGGTTTGAACGCAGCGTGCCCAAAGACAACTATCCGTTGCCTCGCATAGACCAATTGGTGGGCGCTTAGCGGCAGGTCACGAACCATGAGCTTCCTAGACGCCTATTCAGGCTATCATCGAATCAGCCTGTCGCGAAGACGAGGGAAAGACTTCCTTCATCACCCTGCTCGGTACCTTCCGCTATACGACCATGTCTTTCGGTCTCGAGAAACGCGGAGCAACCTTTCAACGCCTCATGCAGAAGACTTTCACAGACCAAATAGGTCGAAATTTGGAGGTGTATGTCGGCGACATAGTTGTCAAAAGCAAGAGTACTTTGGTCACGTTGTCGACTTGGAAGAAACTTTTCAGAACCTCAATAAGCATCGAATAAAGCTAAATCCGAGAAAAATGCGTATTCGGCGTGAAGGCCGGCAAGGTGCTCGGCTACATGGTCGGGCCACATGGCGTTGGGGCTAACCCGAGAAGATCAAGCCATTGAGAACATGAGGTCGCCACTTGCGTAAAGGAAGTACAAGCTCGATCGAAGAATGGCCGCCTTAAGCCGGTTCGTCTCCTACCGGGAGCGAGGACTACCTTTCTTTAAAGCCCTCCGCAAACATGATGGCTTCACGTGGACCGAGGAAGGCGATCGCGCTCAAAGAGCTAAAACAGTACCTCTCCAAACCGCCCGTCCTCGCCACACCCACTGGCAGGAAGAATTGCTATTATATCCGGCGCAACCCAAGCGTAAGCTCGGTGTTGGCGAGAGAGAAATGGTACCCGGCCGACCTATCTATTACGTCGGCGAAGTACTTCATGGACCAAAGGAGCGTTACCGAGGTCCGGAAGCTCAGTACTCATTCTTGATGGCCTCCTCGAAGTTGCGTCACTACTTTCAAGCACACAAGATCGTGGTCTTAGGCCAGGCTTCCCACTCGGGGAAATCTGAAAAATCGGGGCCGGTGGTCGCACAGCCAAGTGGGCAATGGAGCTCGCCGAGTTCGAGCCGGTGTTCTCGACCGCACGGCGATAAAATCACAAGTCTTGGCTGATTTCGTGGCGTAATGGTCGGCCCGGCACCACCAACAATGGACCAATGATTCGAGGGGAAACTCCTGGACCTTGTATTTTGACGGATCCCGAGCATACGAGCGCTCGGGGGCTGGCGTCATCTTGGTCTCCCCGGATGGAGAACAGCTACAGTACGCCATCCAACTACATTTCGCTGCGACTAACAACGCGGCGGAGTACGAAGGCCTTTTGGCCGGACTTCGGGCATGTAAATCGCTAGGAGTCCAACGGCTCACTGTGAAGGGCGATTCACAGCTGGTCGTGAACTGTGTCAACAAGGAGTATCGTTGTTCGATACCTCAATGGCGCCAGACTGGCCAAGTAAGGAAGATGGAGAAATACTTCAAGAATTTCAAGTAATCTACATCCCCGTGAAGGATAATTCCTGGCCGACCAAATGTCTAAGGTCGGTTCCTCTCAAACCACCGCTTCCCGTGGTGCTTGTCGAGCACCTACATAAGCCCTCCATTCCTCTCGAAGAGGAGGCACCAGAAGACCGGCGGTAGGGTCTCATTCCTCGAGCAAAGCGCAAATTGGATGACGCCATTCATCCAATACCTTGCGCATGGGACATTGCCCGAGGAAGAAGCCGAGCGTTCCCGGCTAACAAGGCGATCTTCTCAGTACAGACTGATCGAAGGCGACCTATACCGGAAAGGCGCATTAGGAATCCTTTCCAGATGCGTCTCTCAGGAGGAAGGCCAGTACCTTCTTCGTGATATCCATGAAGGACTGTCGGAGCTCATTTGTCTTTCGTAACGCTTGTGAGCAAGGCCTTCCGATTGGGTTACTCACGCCTACGGCCTTGACGGACGACGGTCAATCGTAACGACCGCCGAGCATGCCGTTCCATGCTCGCAAATCCTGGCCAACCAACGTCGCCCTACAAACCATACCGCTTTATTGGCCATTCTCGACTGGGTCTCGACGTCCTTGGACCCTTTCCCGAGGTCGAAGGCTGCAAGTATTTGCTCGTGGCCATCGACACTTTCACTAAGTGGATAGAGGCCGAGCCCGCTCGACCATCTCGGCCCAGCGCCAAGAGATTCCTCCGCAAAGAATGTGGTAACTCGGTTCGGGATACCCAACCGCCTTATCACAGACAACGGGACCCAGCTTCACTAGTGAACTGTTCCAAAGTTATCTGCGAGGAGGTCGGGACCAAGGTCTGCTTTCGCTTCAGGCACATCCACAGAGTAACGGAGCAAATGAGCGAGCAAATGGTCACTAGTCCAGTATAAAAGAGGGTCTTTAAGACCCTCAACCAAAGACAAGCGGCAGTGGGTGGAGGAGCTTCCCGCCGTTCTTTGGTCTGTCTCGCACCACGACAAGTCGAGCCACAAAGTAGACGCCTTTCCAACTTCGCTCTACGGTCGCGGAAGCCATTCTACCTGCCGAGATCGCGGCCGGGTTCCCCGAGGGTGCAAGCGATCGATTCCATCGATCAAGAGGTTGGCGCCTCGTCGAGCGACACTGCGAGCGGGCGTTGTTCTGGCCTGCGACTTACCTACTGTGCTCTTCGTAGGCATGCAGCCAAGACAGTCCGACCTAGGGCCCTACAAGTTGGCGACATGGTCTTACGAAGAGTTCAAGACCTGTCGAAGGCCAACAAGCTGACCCCAAGATGGGAGGGACCCTACACGGTCATGTCTACAAAGACGCCCGGGCTGTTCGCCTCGCGATGCCGGATGGTCGGGAGCTCACCAAGACTGGAACATCGATCAATCACGTAAATTCTACGCTTAGACGAAAGTACTCCTATCTCGCGCTCTTGCGTTCTTTCAAATAAATCATTTTCCTCTTTCTCGTGTTTTCACATCGCTTTGTCGAACGAGCATCGTCGTCTACCAGCACTGCAGACGAACTTATCCGAAAAGTATGAGCGCACCATTTCCCTTGGCCCCGATGCTCGCCCAAACGTTCACTTTCCGCAGTAGCTCTTCACTGTATGCGTGGTCGGGCGCGAGCATCCACTCTAAGCCCGGTTCAGTGACCATGCGGGTATGGTGGCTCTACGTAGTGTTGGTTTAAAGCTCGTCTGCCCTGTGCTCACACTTCTCTCAACACAACCGATCTATCTAAGTCATTCAAAAAAAATCGTCACGACCAAAGCGACCCTTAAATTCTCCCATGAACAAACTCGTGCTCGCAACAGTGAGGGCACGACCTTTGTCCATGGCGTGGGGCTCAGATGATAGGAACGTTCCGTCCCTTCTTATCAAGGATCCTTTGCTCGTATCTATGCTATATGCTCTATGCAGGAACTTGTTTCCTTTTTCTGCAGAACCGGGATCATATGGGCATATGTTGAAGGCGAACTCAAGAAAAACAGGCAAGGACCAAACACCTGCGAGTTTGCTCATTTAACCCGGGCGTTGTTTTTTTACAGGGTGTACACGAGCTAAAAATAAAAGAGGAGCAAAGTCCCTACGCTCGGCTGGAGGCGGCAGCGAGCTCGTCCTTAAGAGTCGACCTCCGCCTCTAGGTCCAGGACCTTCCGTGGGCGCGCGACCTTCGGTCGCGCTTTCCCGAGGCGCCGCGCCTCCTTGAGCTGGCTTCCTCGCGCTCGAGCTCGGGCCAAGGTCCCGCTGAAGCTTCACCGCTCCTCGTCAAGCTCGGCGCGCATACGCTCAAATGCTCTTCGCCTCGCTCTCGAGGAGCTGATCCCGAGTCCGGCGATGAGGCTCCTCGCCGATTCCAGCTGCCAGTCGGCCTCGCAAGACTCGGAGACTCCGACGCTCAAGATCGGCGATCTTGGCGTCTTGCTCATGGTGGTACGACCAAGATTTTCTCTGCGGAGACCGAGGTAGCGTCGATATCCTCCATAGCCTTCAAGCGGCAAACTTGAGCGAAGAGAAAAGAGAAGGGAAAAAGCCGAGCGGACTCCCGGAAGATCGATCACAGGAAAAAAGAAGAAACATGAAACTTACCAGAAGGGCCCTGACCGACTTGTCCTGAAGCTGGCGATCGGTCGCGCCCGGCCGAAGAAGGGATTGACCAAGTCATCCTGCCGGGCGCGGCCGGGTCTTGCTCCTCCTGAGCACCCGGCTCTCGTGAGAGCAACGGCGTCACCACCTTCGACCAACCCGGGTCGCCCGAGGTGATCCTCTTCCACGACAAGCGGCTCGTGGGCCGCTTTCCCTGATGCCGCATCACTCGGGGTCAGACGCCAACCACGAAGCGCCGCCACTCCTTGCTCACGGCCGAGGCGGTTGGTCGTTAACGACCACCTCCGCCTCTTGTCCCTCTGCGGCGGAAGGCGACCAATGCTCAAGGACGAGGCATTGGATCGAGGGCGATCACCTCCGCCTCTTGTCCCTCCGTAGTCGGAGGCGACCGATGCTCCGCGGCCGGAGGCGTTTGATCAAGGACGATCACCTCCGCCCCTTGCACCTCCGTGGCCGGGGACGCCTGGTGCCCCAAGGCCGAAGGAGTTAGGTCGGGGACGACCTCCTCCTCTCCTTGGCTCACGGCCAAGGGCTGTTGGTCGGCAGCGACCAAGCTCCCTTCCTCGGGGCTCGGCGCCTGGGCCTCGCCGCATGATCTCTTCGCAAGGGACCAAGGCCAAAGCGTCTTGGTCTCGATCCCCTCGCGGCTCCTGCTCCTCCGCGGCCGAATAGGTTCGCGTCCACGAAGAAAGCACGGGTCCCGCCGAGGGAAGCTCGGGCTCCACTGAGTCCGTAGCTGGCGCCGGCTCCTCCCCCGTCTCGGCCATCACTCGGTAGACGACGCGGTCGAGCTCGGCGTCCACTGCAGAGTTGATAATCTCCTCGGCCATCTCGGCGGAAGTCCAAACGACATCCGAGCTATCACGCCACACCAAGCGGGGTGGGGTTAGCTCAAGAAAATCGCAAGACAAGAGCGAGAATAAGAGAATGAAGTAAGAGCTTACCTTCTCGCGTGGCGGCGGCGCCATCCTCCTCGGCCCCTCGCTGCCACGGCGACTCGCGGCGGCCTCAGAGGCCTCGGCCCACGACCACGACGCGCTCCTCCAGCCGTCGGCGGGCACGTGCCATCGCGGGTCGACGTCGTCCATGTCGACCTCTTCCGCCGAGGCGGTCTGAGAGGTCGACCTCCCGCTCCTTCCGACTGCAGCATAAGTGTCCTCCTCTTCTTCCTCCTCCCTGGGCATCGACCACCCGAGTGAGCTGGTCTGGAGGGCCTTGATCTGCCTCTCCACCGCTCCTTGGCGGAGAGACCTGGCCTCCTCCTCGGCCTTCTTCGCACGCTTTCGGCGAGTCTGTTCGATCGGCCCATCGGCTCCGGCCTCCTCCGTTTGAAGTCATCGAACCAGATTCGGTTCGCTTACCTCCGGCGGTCGGCGTACTCAAGGTGCGGCGTGGGGGTCCTGGTCGGCTTCGGCGCCTCGGCCGCTTGGCGCGGGAGGCGAGGCGGATACTTGGCGGCCTCGACCCGCCGCCCTCTTGCGAGAACCCACGGCCGAGTGCGAAGCTTCTGCGGCAGCCAGCGGCTTCGACCGCGGCAAGATCAAGGGCGACCTTCTCCTGCAAACAAATCGGAGGAATAAGCTCGGAAAACGTGCCCTCGAGCGAGCGAGGAAGATGTACTTACCGTCGCCCACGGTCAAAAATGTTCTTGGGGACCTGGCGATTGGGCGTCGGCTCCTTCTCCTTCTGGCGCCGAACATCTCGGCGACCCTCTCGTCAACCCAAATTGGCCTCTGAGTCGCCGCATACCGAAGACTAAGACAAAAGATATATATATATGCATAGCACCGATCACGTAGCAAGCGATGCTCGGGAAAGAGGTCCAGGAACATACTGCGTTGTCCTCGCGGGTGAAGTCGTGCCACCGGTCACCTCGAAGAAGGGATGCTCGCGGCGCCTCAGGGGACACCGGTTGAAGAGTGAAGTCCAGGCGATATCCCGACCAGTGAGCCCCATCTGGGCAAGCTCACCGATCGTCTGAGCACCCGCTCTTCCTCAAAGTTACCGCAGGCGGGCCTGCCTCGATGGCGGAGCGCCCTCCCCAAGATAGACCAAGCGGGACCCCTCCGCCTTCTTCCGTAGAACCAGAGGTCGGCCCAACCCGACATCGAGTCCTTCAGAGCAACGAAGGGGTACTCGTATGGTCGGTTGGGCGAGGCGAAGATAAACGCATAGCCGCGGAGCCATCGGCCGGTGCGGAAGGGAATAGAAGTGAAAGAAGAGGCTAGCCGTGGGCATTACACCCACGTAAGCCTCGCAAAGATGGGAGAAGATTGCGAGAGAAAGGATAGAGTTGGGGTGGAGATGAGATATCTCGCACCCACGAATGCAAGCACAGAGGCGAGGAAGTCGCTCTCCGGCGACGGCTTAGTTGATGGCGTACAACTCGCAGGAGACGATCTCTCCGTCTCAGCGGTGCCGACAGCATCATCCCGGGCACTCGACCCGAGCTTGGGTCGGCGTACCCCTCGTCCGTGAGCACACTGGAGCCTCCTTCGGTCATCGGCTAACCTTGAAGCAGCGCCATGGCCGAAGAAGGAAGGAGCGAAAAGGGTTCTTGGCGCTAGGGCTCTTGGAAGATTTTTGGCGAAGACGAGCAAAGAGACAATGTAACTCCGACCTCTCCCGGTAGAAAGGGTTAAAAAGACAGCGAAGGCGAGTTAAAATCGCCGCCTATCACGTAGCGACACCTGGTTGGAGAAAGCGCGCTTCAGAAACCGCCGTCTCAGATTACAAGGAGGCTTCTCGAGAAGGAACATGAGAACAACCAAGCAGCGCGCCCACGCGAGCAAGCACGCCGCGGGTAAAGAAGTTCGTCTCCCGAAGCGAAAAATGGTCGTGAGCCACGACCAAAGGAAATTCAATCCCCTTCAAGTCTTCTTAGGCTCAAGGGGAAGCCCGAGGTTCCCCACTTGAACCTCGGGGGCTAGGCTGTCGGGGATTGGCTATCTCGGCAAAAGACCACGGTACCCCGTGAAAAGCTAAACCCGTCGACCAAGCAACACTAAAAGAAGATGCTCGGAGAACGAAGCGAGCATCCCTCCTTCTCCTCAGAGCATACGCATTTGCACCTTCGCTCGCAAGCACCAAACACACCCCACGAGCAAGCATGCTCATAGAGGCCACGACACCTTTCGGGTGTTTTGGTCGGGTGCCCGGTCAATGCCACAAGGAAGGAAGGTGGCAACCAATCACCAGGAGATCAAGGGAAATCATGCAGAAATTCAAATAGCGCCGGATCAAGGCGTTAGATCGTAAATACGATTACTTGGCGCGATCCCAGGAGGTAGTTACCTTCTATGTACCTCTAGTCGTAGTATTTAAACCCCCACGAAGATCTGTAGCTGGGAGGGACACCGAGATAGAACACAATACATTTGGAGTAGGGCTATTATCTCGGCGGTGAGAGGCCGAACCAGGATAAAACACCGTGTTCCACCCTTCTTCTTCTCCCGACCTCGCGTCGCTCGAGCGCCCTCTTCGGTCTGCATTTAATCAGGCTCTGTTGATCCCCCATTCAACAAGTAAGCTCGACGGGAGCCCGTTCTCCAATCGTCGACAGAAACCTATACAGTGTGAAATTGGAGAAATCACTGTATGGGCTAAAACAGTCAGGAAGAATGTGGTACAATCGTTTGAGTGACTTTCTCTGCAAGAAAGGCTACGAGCAATGAAGATTGTCCATGTGTATTTATACAATGATCCATGAATGGATTTTGTATAATCTCCGTCTATGTAGATGACTTGAACATCATTGGGACGGATGAGGAAATTGAAGAAGCATGCACATACTTGAAATCTGAGTTTGAAATGAAAGACTTGGGTAAAACCAAGTTCTGTTTAGGCTTGCAGCTTGAACATGTCCAAGGCGGAATCTTGGTACACCTAGCATCCTACACGCAGAAAGTGTTGGAGAGATTTGGCTTTGAAAAGGCATACCCCGCAAAGACCCCAATGGTCGGAAGGTCACTCCAAGCAGACCTAGACCGTGCAGGCCTAAAGAAGAGGGGAGGAAGTCCTGGGGCGGAATTCCCATACTTGAGTGCAATTGGAGCGCTCATGTACCTTGCGAATAGCACTAGGCCGGACATTGCGTTAGCCAGTGAATTTGCTAAGCCTTGATGCAGTCTGAGAACCCACCAAAAGGCATTGGAAAGGGTGAAGGACATCTTCCGTTACCTTCAAGGAAGCAAAGACCTCGGCTTGTTTCTGAAGAAACAATGAATTGAATTTAGTTGGCTACGCCCGATCTTTGAGTACCTATCGGACCCGCATCTTGGCAAGTCACAAAGCTGAGTATGTTTTCCTTTGCGGTGGAACAAGCAATTTCTTGGAAGTCGTCTAAGCGGACTCTTGTCTCGACGTCGACTAACCACTCGTAAATCATTGCATTGTATGAAGCCTCTCGGGAATGTGCATGGCTTGAAGAATGGTTCACCACATCCAAGTCATGTGGTCCGAACATGGAACAAACCCCACTATTATCTATGAAGATAATGCGGCTTGTGTTGCACAAGTACAAATGGGATATGTGAAGAGTAACCTTACAAAGCATATCAACCCCAAGTTCTTTTATGCTCATGAAATGCATAAGATGAGCGAGATAAAGATCTTGCATACTAAGTCGTGTGAAAATCTCGCAGATTTATTCACTAAGTCACTCCAGCATCTTCCTTTGAAAGATGTATTAGAGGAATCGAGGATGATGAGGCTTAGAGAAGTGCAGATTTGTGGGGAGATTTTTCACATACTCCTACATAAATCTCAAACATGAAGTTTGAGTACCCAACGTAAATCTTGAAGATTAACATTGAAGTTTGGGTGGATTGTACTCTTTTCCTTAAGTAAGTTTTTCATTGAAGTTTTCTTACATAAGGTTTTTGATGAGGCAATCCGTGCAACACAGCAAGCGTGTGCTATGTACTCTTTCTCCAATTATTTTTCCCAATGGGTTTTTATGGAGTTTTAATGAGGCATATGCATCTCGCAGTGAAGAGTCCAAGGGGGAGTGTTAGGAAACCGGATTCGTATCCGATATGGACTCTTCCTTATCTCTAAGCAGAACCGCTATATATAGGAGGCAGGGGGTCACCCCATTGTACACAAGCATACAGAATAATAAAGCAGGCCCGTTCCTCCTCATATTGTGTCTCTCGCCCTCTCTTTCTGTTCTCCAGTTTAGATCTATTAGGCAACCCCGGACTATTCGATAGCGAGGTTGTCTAACAGTAACATCATGCCCAGACCTTTAATTTTGTCGCGACGGTCATTTTACTGTTGTTATCGTTGTTTTTGTTTTTTGGTTTAGGACAGATTAGCATTGGATTTTGTTGCTCGATAATGATGTGATTTGCTCTACCGAAAGGTTCTAAATAACTTAGCTATGCTGTGCTACAGTTTTTTTTACTCAAAAAACAAATCCACTGGCCATTATTTCGTTATGTTAGCTATAAATGATGTAGCTAGAAGTATCTCCGTTATTTGATGTAGTTTGCGGCTAGCGATAGCTCCGACATCGTTACCTATGGGCCAAAATATTGGGTGGCAAAATATCCGGTGCAACCACCGTTTTCGTGTAACCACCGTGCAACCCTACTAAAAAAAGTTTTAAAAAATTCTTAAAAAAAATCATAGATGTACATCTCAACTTACCCCATCTACGTATAAAATTTCATGATCAAATACGTCCTATGCTAGAAGTTACAAAAAAGACAAATTTTCGCTTAGAATCTTGCTACAGTAGACAGCATAAAAATTGTTTTTTTTTTGTAACTTCTAGCATAGGACGTATTTGATCATGAAATTTTATACGTAGATGGAGTAAGTTGAGATGTACATCCATGATTTTTTTTCAGAATTTTTTGAAATTTTTTTTAGTAGGGTTGCACGGTGGTTGCACCGGATATTTTGCCATATTGGGTCTATGTTGGAATCCAACATTATTAAAAAAACTCAAATGCATATCTTATAAATATGAACTATAAGAAAAATTAGTAAAATACCTAGTCTCGCTCCTTTTCAATAATTCAACTTTCATAATTAAGTACTTGTTTTTTTAATCAAGAGGACATCACCCAAAACGGATGCCCCAGTTTCTATTAACAGAAACCAACCAAAAGATTCGTACAAAGTCTGAGGATAACGCAAACAACAGGAAAAGCAAAATGCTCACATCCGAGCACAAATCTAACCCAGATCAGTACTAGATAGCATTACATCAATAATTAAGTACCTGTTGTTAAGACATTATGATATAGTTACCATTTATGAGTTTTTTGATATGTATTAATATATTTGTTGGCTCGAGACTTGACTTATATTCTTATTACAAAATTACCAGTACCTTCTAAAGTCTAATATTGTTATGATTTGTTTGGATGTGGTGTATATTATATACATATTTAATTGTTTTTTATTTTTCAGTACTCAAAACACGACGAATGACAGCTTCTAAGATAGCTGCTGTAGCTTTTTTTTTGGGATGCAAGGTGTACGGAGATATTTTCTATTGGGGCTAATCAGCTACTCCCTTAATCATGCAACTACTCCCTTAATCATGCAACTACTCCATGAGCACAAGCCCGATCACAAATTTCAGGCCCGGAAGGCCCAAATTATGGGCCTGAATTTATGATCGGCCCGGCCTAGCCTAGCCACCTTTTTTTTTTTTCTCAATTCAGTGTGGAACTTCGTGGACTGGGCTGTTAACCTTTTAGGCCTATGGGCCGAAGCCTTGGTGTAGTATCCAATGGGACGGAGGGCGCTGAACCACAGGGAAGCCGTGCCTCATCTCAACCGTACATCTGTACGCTACGGCGGTCTCTAGCCGTCGGATGGTACCCCTCGCCAAGGCCACTTCAGTTCCCTTCCCCGTCATCTTTTCTTTTCCTTTCCTTTCCCCTTCCTCTGCCCTCCCACTTCACCGGACCACCACGAGAAGCCGAAGCGACACGCAAGCACCGACGCCGGCGACCACACTACTGCTCCGCCTCCTCCGATCGTCACGAGGTACTGAATCTCCGCACGATGGATCTCTGGGTTGTCTGCATCTGACGTGCCGCTCATCTACTGATCCCGTCGAGGTCAATGATCTATCTCGCCTCGAGTTGGGTCGGTTCTTGCAGTCGTGGTTGATCTGATCCGGTCGTTTCGCGTGCGAGTTCCGTTAGTTCCTACGCGAAATAGACTTTGTTCTTAGCTAGTTTTCTTGCTGTGTACTGGTGCGCTTCATGATCCTTTTGTCAGGATCGTCTTGTACTCTTGTCTCATGCAGATTTATAGTTCATTTGAGCAAGTGGTTGATTCACTTCATATTGATGTGGTTCTTTGGATAGATGAGAAGCTACTGCAGCTTTAATGTAGTGGGAAAACCGGTTTATCTTGTAGAATCTGTAAATGGTAAAAGATCAAGTAGAATCCTTACGAGGAATACGAGGCAAGAGCTCGTTGGAGCAAGGCTTAGAAAGCTTTGTGCCTCTGATAAAAGAATGTAAATATTTGCAGTTTTGCTATGTAATGTGACATTTTGGTATTTTGGTTCGTTGTAGGTGATTTGGGTTTTCTTATGTTTAGACAACAGATATTTTCCCAGCTTTATTGAAAGCCAAAGTCAGGATTATAGGGGAGAGGACGATTTGGTTTTTCTTTGCTTTCATGCAACATCTGACTTTGATTCTTGGCCCTTTGCTTACATTAAAAAGCTTTTTGGCTCAAATACATGCTTGCTGCTATTCTTTACAAACTGCCCCTTGTGATCTAAATTAAATCTTGGCCAGCGACGGATCCACTAACTGAAACAGTGGAAGTTTACTGATATGCTGTACTTAGTTCTGCTGTATGCAAGTTAGGAACCTATGCTTATTATCTGCAGATAAGCAAATGGTACTGTAACTCACCAATGTTGTGGCACTAGCATAGGGTCCTGTAGACTAGATGAATAGTTATGGTCCCAACTCCCAACCACTATCAACTAGTATATTGGAGCTTCCTTCCCGCTTTAAGGGTTATCAGTGTCTATCTGACTACATCTGAAAAAAATATGTGCATGTTTATCATGGTGTATGGACCCATATGAACACCAAATGCATGCCGAGCATCTGGCACCGTATTGTACTCTATGTACTCCAGTGACGATTTGCCATTGTAAAAGTATGATTTTGAGAGGCATATTGTCATGATGGCATCCCATGTCAATGTGACACTCTGAATGATTTTGAGAGGTACTTGGCATTCCATGTCAATATGACATTCTAACTGAGGGCAACTTGTTGCAACTATTCACTACGTATTAGTTTGTGTAATTTGAATTTTCAAATGGGAGTTGTTTGCAACAATCTTCTAAATTGATAACTTCACAATTCCAGAAGTAAACCTTGTAATAAAATCTGGGTTACTCTTTCTAGTGCAGCAAGATTGTCTCTGATTTACACAGCAGGCAAACCAAGATCGATAATTGCTACATAAGAATCAAAATCTTCGCTAACGTTGTTGAACTACTTGAGAATATAGTATTATCTTTTGAGTCAATTCTTCACTAACCTCGTAAATCCAAGTGATTCTTATGTTTATTGACACACTTGTCAATCAAGGAGAAATTTTATGTGTTCAACCACAACTTTATATCATCCATTATATCTTATTTCTTAACTTAATTGCTGTTTGTAAAAAAGAAGTGGATGTTCTCTACTTAGTTTTTATCAGCTAGTATTTGCACTATCTCATTAAGTATATCTTGATATCAGAGATTTTGGTCATTGTTTAACTGCTTTTTTTGTAAATGATTACATGTGCCAATTGTATTTTTTATTCTCATGATCGCACATAGAAATTCACACTGAAATTTCCTCTCTGGACATTTACTGATCTGTTGAACTTAGAACGATGGAAGGGCTGTCCAGGTTGAATCCGGATGCCAATCCTTTCATACCTGCCTCAATGAGTTTGTTTGCAGACAAGGCCTCTGAGAAAAAAGCAGGTGAAACTGAAAAGGAAATTTCTTACAAATCTCCTGGGCTTCAGCTCTCAAATTCCTTTTCTTCATATGACTCTACACTCAGTGATTAGGACTTATCATTTCTGCAGAGTCATCCTCAAAGGGAGACCCTTATGGTAGCACTTTTGATCAACTGCAGAACGATCCACTTGCTCTGGTCAAATATGTCTTGTCTATGTTCCCCAATATCTCTGAGGAATTCATTGATGAGTTACTCATGGCAAATGAGTTTGACATAAATCTAACTATCGATATGCTTTATGAACTGAACTCACAAAATATGCTTCATGATGAAGCCGAAATGGGCTTGCCAACATTCTCAGTCATCAATAACCTTGACGACAACCTAGTATGTAAAATTCTCTTGATTTTATTTTTTGGTACACATTGTGTGCAACTGCACATTGTTTCCCTCCGTTACATTAGTTCATCTATATGCTGCATCATAACGGGGAAAGGCAAAGCCTATATTATCCGTGCCCTCTGACAAAGTTTCTTGGGCAGCATTGCTCACATTTCTTCATTAATTGGTTCCTCCACTGCAGGGCCTACCTGGTGGTGACGATGTGTCTAAGAGTAACAGCAATCTTGATCAAGCTCTGCCGAGTGATAAGTCTGCCGCGACTTCTGATGTGAAATCTTATGATGATAAGTCAGCAAGGACTTCTCATGCAAATTGATCTTCGCAGTCAAGAATGCTGCTTGAGTAGAGTCACCGCATGGTGATATATATATACTGCAACCCGCAGTGCTGGCTTGGAGGTCGCAAATATTGCTTGTGTTTTCTCTTTCCGTTTGGAGGACTACTGGACTAGGTTGTTGCTTTTGGTATTGATGTGTGCTTCATTGACTTCAGTTTGCCGGTTATCCTCCCAAGTTGTATAGCTCTTTTGGTGTATTTGTCTCAGTCACTAGTTCTGTAGTCCGAACTCGGCGAGTTGTGCTGCAACAGCTCTTGTATGATGTATATCCTGCATGTACTGCGGCAAGTGCCCACTGCTTCTGAACTTCTGGTGCTTGTGTAGCAGAGTACTAGTAGGGCTGATTCTACTACTGGTAAGTACATGCGAGTGAAATTGTCAGTTTTTTTGTGTGCCTTGAGTGTGAAATTGCTCATGATATTGTTGTATGAGACTTGTGATTTTATCGAGGGATGAACGGAAGCTCCCAGTTTGTTGCGCGAAAGAACCAGAAAATATTTGAGGCCCGAGTAAATCGTATGCGACAGTAACTGTACCTCCGTGAAATCCATGGACATATGGCTAGCTACGTACAACTGCGACAGTTTAGCTGCTCCAGTAATTTTATTCATACGTAATAAAGTGAAAACATAACAGGCAGTCGTACGTAGCTAGCTAGCAGCTAAACAGTTGCCACACTCTGCATCCATGCGCAGCTTGCAGCAACCATTGCATTTCTAGCTAGCCAGATAGCAGTAACGTTTATTAAGGCGCGTCCATGGATCGATGATATATCAGCCATGGACATATGGCGTGCCGTCGCGCACGCGAGCCGGCCACACGCGCTGTGCGGGCACGCGCACCAAAAATAGAAGGTGCTAACGCGAAAAATGTATGTCTAGTCCTGTCTGCCACCTCCTCTTGATGTGTTTGTCTCAGGGAGATTTTATGTCTCTCCCAATCGTTACTAGAAACGGCCAGGAGAGATCTTGAGGGAGTGGCTTCATACGCACTAAAGTCGGATCGTAACTATCCCGGGATTACTGTTCACGTCTGGCTTAACTCCATCATTTAAGGATCTTGGTAACTGACGGCGGTCCGACCGAGATTCCCGAGGTTGACCCCTCGGACGGGAGCTAGCTCCTTGCTCTCTAGCTGGAGCTCGAGCTAAGAGCCCCTGACCACGTCCTTGACCTCACGGCTCCCGCTCGATCTCGAGCTAGGGGTTTGTTGACTGTACTGTTGACCAGGCAGGGGTTTTTCAGTCCCCGACAGCTTCCATACCCGGGTTTCCAGGAACCGGGTATGGAATACCCGGATTTCCATGCGCCGGATACACTATAGCCGGTTTTCTAGATTCCGAATACGTAATATCTGGTTTTTGGATTTTCGGGTATTCAAAACCTGATTTTGAGATTCCAGATATGACTGATTTTTTTGTTAATACGCGAAAATGTTGTATCATTTTGTGAATACAGACCAAAACTTGTATCAAATACGAAAAATTCCTTTTTTAAAACCACTTATTCACCCCCCTCTAGTCGGCATCCTCGACCCTACACTCTCCCGTGTCGATGGCTGACGGGGCTAGAGCCGCAGGCGATAGACGATGACAGAGAGTGGTGGTTGGTGGCGCAAAGCAGGATAGCTTGGCGAGGATGGAGAGAATATTTGGTTAGGCGGAGTGACCGGTTTGGAGGGGAGCCGGTGACGCGCCGAGCTCGTTGCCGGGCGCAAGGGAGGCGGGGGTAGCGGAGGAGGCGCACAGAATTGCGACCGACATGACGGCAGCAATAGATGAGCGATAGATGAGTCGACCGATGAGAAAGACAGCGAGGCTGAGAAAGAAGAAGCGAGAGGGATGAGTAAGAGGAGAATAGAGAGAATGAGAATAGACAGAATCAGGTGAGATGCTACACCATTCGGATTAGCATAGTCTGATGCTCTCTCTCTCTTTAAGAAGTCCCATAATACAATACAATGGAAGAAGGAACCTAGCCGTGGATTAAGAATCCGGGCCCTCCTCCTTAGCTCCTTTCTCCCTTCCCCAGCTCGCCATTGCACCGCCCACCACCACCACCACTTCCCCCCTTTCCCCAGCTCGCGTAGTGCAGAGTGGATCGACTGATTGGAGTTGGTTCGTGGCGGCCGCTCCTCTCGTCTTCTCCTCGAGCTCTCTCTCGCATCGCCGCAAGGGCAAACTGAAATCCTCTCCGAGGGCATCAAATTAGGGCAAGCATGATCCGTAAAACTGGCCTGAACCTTGGAATCGTTTGATCTCTTTTGGTGCTGCTAGTCTCACCCCCCATCTCTGGTTCTTGGTTCTTGCAGGGAGATCAGAAGGGGCTCGTCAAGAACAGAGGGGATTAGGGCTGCAAGAGGGAGCACAGGCGACATGTCAGGCGAGGACGTCCGCAAGGTCTCTCGTCAGGACATACAGCTCGTCAGTAGTATTTCACTGACAGTACCTCTGCTGCATTTGCTGGCTCGTGTGCTCGTTCGTCTATCTTTGTTGATTTTGCTCCCGGATTTTATTGTTTACCATCCACTCCAACTAGCTAGGTTCTAGGATAATCTCGTATATGCATGTCCTGTGCTCGCTGCAGTGCACACAAGCAACCAAGATTTGCTACTATGCATATTTTGTGAATCTGTTTCATTCAAAATTATGCTCGGAAGCTATCTTTGGATAAAATCCAGTGTTCTTGCTGTGACATACTTATTTTTACATACCTAGATCGATAACTCCTGTTTCTAGCAACTGCTGTACAGGTCCAGAATCTTATAAAGCACTGCCTTCAGCTGTATATGAACCGGAAAGAAGTGGTTGATACCCTCTCGGACCAGGCAAAGATAGAACCTAGCTTTACTGAGCTTGGTAATGCTCTTACCTTGCATGCTCAAATATTAAACTATGGACAAATGCTGTTTCGCACTCCATAAGTAATGCTTTAGGTTGAAACCATGTCTTTAATTTTGCATCAAGCATTGTTATATGCTGTCCAAATATACTGTTCTTAAAATGGTGTTACTGGAAAGTGTTCTGTTCCCCCTTTTGGACCTGTCAGAATTCAGAAGTGTTGCTTCCAATGGAATGGAAACATCACTTGCATACTGTTTAGGTTATACTCTTGATTTTCACCTTATTAATTTATGCTGATGAAAGTATTTCTTTGTTCCCATTCCTGCATTAAAGTTGTGGCAACTTGAGCACACAGTGCCAGCACCTGCAGTAATCATTTCTGAGAGAAGATTCAGTCCATAGGCTCATAGTCTTGACATTAATAACAAAGAACAAAAGTAGGGCAGCATGTCCACCACATTCCAGTTCTACGATCCGATTGATTGAAGATTTGCTTTGCATCAACTGCTTTGAATTGAAGGTTTAGTGGTGGTTCAAACTTAACTGCAGCTCCGTTAGCGTGGAAAAATGAACCTATTAAGTAGCATCTGAGTGAAAAAATTTTAGCTTCCATTTCATTAAACTTAAGCATTCTGTAAGACTTCCCAATAATATTTAATTTCGTCCCATTTATTTTTTAATTCTTTTTTTTAAATGTATTTGTTGTTGTTGTTGTTGTTGTTGTAGTTTTCATTGTTAACATCTTGGTGATCTCCTTTTCTGTTTATTCTTTCCAGTTTGGCGAAAACTTGAGGAAGATAATTGTGAGTTTTTCAAGGCGTACTATTTGAGGCTGATGCTTAAGAATCAAATAATGGCCTTCAACAGGCTTCTTGAGGGTCAGTACCGGCTGATGAATAAAGAATATCCTTCAAGGGTGCCTTCTATGCCTCTTCCTAGTGTCTCCAACTCCTACCCATGTAAGACATTTTTTCCAGCTTTAGGGCTATCTACAGTGACTGTTTGTCTGTAACCGCTGTAATAATGCAATGCTCGCTCATCATTTAAGTGAATATAGAACAAGTGACAAATATATGGTGTGCGGAGAAAAAGTGCTATAAAAATATTTGTGAGTTTCGAGAACTGCTTTTGCAAAGTGCTATACTCCAACTATAAGCTCGAGAAGTTTATGTTTATTTGGTCAAAGTGGTATTTTTGCTCAAGAGAGCTATATTTGTTTGTATCCACTTTCTACTTTTTATCTGCTTATGGACAAGTCTATATTTTAGGGGGGTTTTGATGGTTAGTGAATCTATATTTTGCATTCGGTGCAGACCACCCACCTTCCTGATAATGAAATTTTAACATGATCTGTTGTTTTCCTTGTTTCAGTGAACCAAAAGTTATGCTTTTTACCAGAGTCTGCTCCCACATCTGCGCTGCCAAATGATCTAATGCGTAATGGAGGTTCAAGTGGTGTAGTAAATGGCACACCATCTAGTGATCAATTAATTTATGCTGGTAAAGACATTCATGGTCTTCATAGTGGCATGGATGCTTCAACTTGTCTGCTGTCAGCACAGAATGCATCTGCTGTGCTGTTTGGTGCAGACAATGCGACAGCAATAAAGACGGAGTCAGGCTATTCAAGCAATGCTGATTTTGCTTTCTGCGGGAATGCTTTCCTGGAACCATGCCAATCAATTGGTGATGCCTCAGGTGGATCCTTTAGCAGCTCAGAGTTGAACGGTCAACCACTGAATGATTCAATTTTGGATATTGAAGCATCATCATTTGGCTTCTTGAGCCAGATTCCCCGAAATTTTAGTTTTTCAGACTTAACAGAGGATTTTAGCCAAAGTGCAGGTACATTATATAGATAGTACTGGGTACTTCTTTTTTTTCCTTTCCCGATCCTGCCCCTGGGTGTATACATTATTTGTCTTGCTGTGGTTTATCTGCAGAAATATTAGACGATTATGGTAAGTCACCATTCCTCGCTTCTGAGCCAAATAACTTCTCAGATTCAACAGGCGGGGAACATACAGGTAAACCATTTTCCTCCCTTTGCCTCCTTTCACAGCCAACCACGATAATAGCACGTACCAGTTACCACCACCACCACACCATCTCTTCTCCCTGTAGTTGATGGTTATGTTGCATTAGTTTGTGTGTATGTGCTCACGTCCACGCTCACTTATGCATGCAAGCTAGCAATTTCCTATTTCAGTTAATTTAAGTTGTTTTTTTTTTCCTTCCTGTTTGGCTCCTCTTTTCTTGTGTGCGAAACATGCGTTCTGGTATTTACTTTTGGTTAATTCATGCCGTGTCTGCAGGTTGAGCCGCGTTCCACTATTTGTACATATTTGTTTGGGCAGGCAAATGTCCATTGGAGAACTTCAGCAACTTTTGTGTTAGCTTTTCCTTTGTTAATTCTACTGTCTTCTAATGTGGTAGTTTTGGATGAGTTGTGTCCGAGTGTCTCCATCAGATGAAACAGTAGGACTGCCTTCTTGTCTGCTCGCTGATGGTATATTGTAGTTGTGCCTCACTGCCTTGTATATTGATGTGGTTCTGTAAGATAATGGTTAGTAGCTGCGATGTGAATCTGCGGCCTATTCGTTCACGTTCTTGTGTGGCATGTCAGGCATGAACATTACACACCTCGCTTTCATAAATCATATTGCAGGTTGAGGGTAAAAAACAGACAGAAGCCATCGATTGCTTGCAAATGAACGCTACACAAAGAGGAAAGAACTCTTGCTTAATTTCCTATTACATCGCAAGGAATTCCTTGACACGAATTACGCCTTTTTTTTAACTTTCCAAGGGGAGAAAAAACAGTGGGAATGGCTATTTCTCTCGCAGATTTTTGCCTGAAGCCTCGGCCACGATACCCTCTGATAATTAATGTTCACAGCTGCCGAATCCATGTACTCGCGTATGTCCATCTTGTACAAACAAAACAGTCTTGCTTGTCTGGAGACACCACAGGCCAGTGCTTGGAAGGAAAACATGATCCATGTACTCGCGTACGTACTTAGTCACTCTGTCAGCCAATTCGTTGGGTATCAGAAGCCCTTGAGTTGGCCACTCAACCCGGCCAACGCAATCCATTTCTCCAACGCTGTCGCGGACGACACAAAAGCAGACTTGGACGACTCGACATCACGCTTGCTCACTGCAACAAGAGGAGGATATGTTAAGTGTCTCAGATTCAGATTGGCACAACAGATGGACAACTGAAGGATCAAATCGGAGGTTTGGAACCAGCTAGGTTATTCAGACAGAGTTCTAGGGTTTGGTTCTTATACTAAGGTAGTAAGCTGTGTGTATGTACCTGATGTAAACAAGGAGGCCAACGATGAGTTGAAGCTATCAACCACGTTCTTCTCCTCGGTGCTAGAGCTAAACTGTAATATATATGCAGACACTGAAACAGATGACAAAAAAAAAATGTACTACTAGAGAAGGAAATCAAAGCCTCCATGTAAAAGAGAAGCAAATTAACCAGGATGGAGAGGAGATAGAATCTTGTTATCTGCGGTCGGCTAACCTTGGAGAAAGCTGCATTGATGTTCTGCACCCACTGAGCTTCAGAGTTTGGGCCGAGGACATTGCTTGCAGCGGGGAGATCATTCTTGTCAATGGCCTGCCCTACCTTGCTCAGCTTGTAGATGAGGTCCTGCAAATATCCTGTGGTTTTGTAAACTGTAATTATTAAGCTACAGTATTATTATTATTACTACTACTGTCATATGCAAAGCATCAGAGATTGGTTACTGAGAAGACACTCTGCATGGACTGACCTGTCTCTGTGCCTGAGGAGCTGATGATCCCCTGCTTCTGGAGCCGCTTCTTCCTGTCCTCCTTGACGCGCTCCAGCAGCTCGACGTCGTCGTCCGCCTCCAGGATGGCGGCCCGCGCGGCGGCGGGGGAGAAGGAGGCGGCGAGGGCGGCGAGCAGGCACGAGGCCAGGCCACCCCGCCTCCCGACGACGACCTCACGCCGACCTTGGCAGCATTGGCTACTGACGCCGCCTCCGAGTGACACGGCTTTCTTGGCCTTGGCTGGAGGAAGAGAATGCCGCACGGGCGCCTCCTGAGCCGCCGCCGCCTTGGACGCCGCGGCGCATCCGGCGAGCGCCCATGCTTCGGTAACAATGGCCACCATCGCACGATCGATCCGAGAGATTCCTTGTCTCCCTCGCTCGGGACGCAGAGCAGCAGGACGAGCAGAGCAGAGCAAAGCAAAGGGGGTGACGCGCGGCTGATCCGATGGATCGATGCAAGTATTCGCCGCCTTATCCTCGGAATCTTGGTGCGTGCGTCCCAGCCACAAACAAGTTAGCCTGAACTGAATCGAGTCAGCATGGACACCAGACACTTTATGTACGTACGTGCCTGTTACAAATGGGCCTTGTTGCACTGTTAACACCACCAACATGGCACCAATGGGCCTGTTGCACTGTTAACACCACATGTTTCACCTCTCTGTGCTGTGAACAAGTCGAACCTGCTACAAATGGGATTTTTTTTGGAAAACTGGCGGGGAGACCGGTGGATACGGTGAGGAGCTTTCAAACCTGAGTGTAAATTACACTGTGAATTAGAGGGATAATGCGACCGCTTACACCGTCGATCCCATGGTCGGTGGCTGCTTCTTCTACGGTGGCCTCTTGCGGCCGGCGGCGACATGAGATCTTGCAGAAGCTATGAGCTGTGATTCCCAAGAAAAATACTCTCTTTAGAAATATAAAACCTATAGTTTAAATGATCTTATTTAGAAATATAAAGTTTTTGTGTGTGTGTATATATATAGTACAATTATTACTTAGATCACCACACACACATATAATGAGATTTTTCCTCGACCGAGGACGCAACCCGAAGGGAAATCGACGGCGGTGACTCGAGGAAGTGCTGGCTCGGGAATCGAAGATCGGCGACTGATCGGAGTGGAGCGCCCGTGCGCGTGAGACCAGGGAGTTTGTCAAGACGGCGTGGGCCGGGGAGGTGGAGCCATAGAGCCAGAAGGAGGGGAGGTGAGAAGTAAGAGTGAAGAAAAACCGAATGGATAAGAACAACAGGGTAGCTCGTTGGGGAGCTCAAGCCAGAGAGTCGGGAGAGTGGAGTGTCTCCAATCGGAAGCTTCCGGAAAGGTGCGTCACAACGTTATGTAATGGGCTGGTGCCGGTCCCGTGGGCCGATTCAATCAAGTGGGCTAGTTTTTGGAAGGCAAGCCCGATTGTAAACCCAATCTTTGATTTGATCTAATATTAAGTGATGTGGGTTTTATCAAAAAAAAAAAGAAGTAAGAGTGAAGAAGAACCGAATGGATAAGAACAACCGGTAGAGGAAAAAGAAAGAAAAAGTAGGAAAGAAAAGAAAAATAAAAAAGAAGAGAGAAGAAAAGAGAAAAATAAGAAAATTTAAATTTTAGTAAATCAGTTAAAATAATAAATATCTGTCTTGTTAAACCTTCAAAATCAATCAAAATAACAAAAATCTATTGAAAACACTAATATCAGTCGATCGACCGATTAAATAAAGCGCAATGGTATAAAATCGAATGAAGCTCTAAAAACCATAAGACAAATTTAATAAATTTTAAAATAATGGGAAGAGCACATTGGGCATATTAAAATATGCAAGACTTATTCGCCACTAAATATGATATTTATGTAATTTCAAGAAATAAATCAAATTGGACTGTGAATCAGTAAATAGGTGAAGACGAATATTTCAATCAAAATCCAGGCAAGCTCCCTTTGTTCATATTTACGAAATGGTTTTGTAAAGGTTTGTGAAATTCACTGATGCATGGTAAATTTTAACTTAATTAAAATTTAAATCAGTTGTTGGATAAACTACGAGTGCAGTTGGAATTGGCATTTTGACTCAACCAACATGTGAAGTTAGGGAGAGTTGTTAAAGGGTGGGTAGAGGGTGCCATGTTTGATGTTGTCGGCGGGGCTCTCTACATAGGAATATAATGTAAGGTTAAAACCACTATAATCGGGCAATGAGCTGTATTAAATTGTATCAACCATAATGTGTGAGAAACAACCAGAAAATGTTGTTCTATGATGGGGTCTAATATCCGTATTGGTTAAGTAAGATGTGTTAAACTGGGATTACCGGATGCCCAGTGAAGTACATGTTGATAACAAGTGTTAGTTATCTGGCGATATATTTTAAAGCCATCGGATGACTATCTCTAGTTTTTGTGACGGAGATCAACTGGTTACCCCATTGTCTTAGTACCACTGATTTGTATTATAGCACAATTGGTGAGTGGTCAAGGGATATGAGTACTTCTGATTTTGTGATGAGGTACAATTGTCTAACCTAGATCTCAGTACCATCGAATCAGTATAAAGTACAACTGAAAGGGGCCAGGGTTGGAGATTTACATGCCAAAGTAGTGATAAACATTCTAGGAAGTGATACAAAACCTGCGCATGGTTTAAAATCATGAATTCATGTCTGTCTCCTTGACTGGAGGCTATGAAAGTTAAATCTGCCTCATAAACGAGTGCTAGTAAAAATCTTACAAATAAAAATTGAGACTCAAGATTTTCCTAATAAAACCTATTTTGAATAAATGGATTTGAGGTATGGATTGAGGAATGGAACCGATGAGGGTTCCGGATGATAAAATTCATGAATAAATATTTGATGTTAATGCTTGCTGAGTACACTTTGTACTTACTCTTCTATAATTCCATCTTTACTTAGGCCCCGTTTGGCAACTTAGAACCAGGCCGTTTCTACTAGAATCTGGGAGAAACCCAGCCAAACAGGCTAAAGCTCGGAACAATTCTACTCAGATAGTTTCTTCTTTTTCCACGCTGGGGCCGAATCACCCTCAACCCCGTTCCACCCCAATTCACAGAATCCAAACAGCTAACCAAACGGTTTTTAGACAGTGATTCTGATTCTATCTGAAACGTTTCTACCAAGAATCTGGAACTATTTCCGTTTCTATTAGAATATAAAACTGTACCAAACAGGGCCTTAGATTCTAATTATTATGGAGGCTCCGATGAGGAGTAGATGGATGATCACCTGCCATACCAGGGTGATGAGGAGGCGGTGGACGACCCAAAGGACTAGGTGGAATAGTGGCCCCTACAGCAAAGGCCCTCATTCTTTAGGACAATTAGTATAATAAATGTAATATTAAATTTTTGGTGTAAATTATGTAATAAGATAGGTGAAGAACTGTAAAATGATACTGCATATATGAAATGTAATAAATTTCCTTTGAAGTCTCTAATTAGTGTTCTGCTGCAACACTCTGAAATGCATATTAGTTAATAAAACGCCGAGCTTACTCGATGATTTGTTAATTAAATATGTCCATATCAGTGTAATTAACTCAGGATTAATGGCAAAGCTACAGTCATTATTTGGGGTTAATTATGTGGGTCGCCACAGTTTTGGACATCGATACGGTCTTCAAAACACAACTATGACCACTATTTTTATTATAATATATTTATAAAACCAAATAAAATTATAATATTATGGTAGTACTTTCGGGACAAATCTACATGTATGATTTTCATATATCTAATTTAAATATTTAAAAAGATATTGACAATCAAAGTTTCGAAAATTTGACTACACCTATGTCCAAAACGACAACATGAGGGAGTACTAACAATCTGATTCATTTAATCGAAAAGAATGAACGGTTCATATCGAATTTAGTGTACTGTAAAAGAGCTCATTAATTAACATTGAGCAGTATTATCATTATGGTCACTTTGTCTTAATTTCAGTGTGTACAATCACAGGCGGAGCCCAGGCCGGGGCCAGGGTGGGCCTGGGCCCTGGTCGGAGCGTTGCCCCAGTAAGATCGATTAGCGATCAGTAGCCAGGAGAAACATCGAACATCAGGAGCCACCGAGCCAGCCCAGACGGGAGTCGGAAGATCAAATGTCGAACGGACGGAACGGTCGAAGCGTCGAACGATCGCGTGTGGCGCCGGCTGTCTCGCGACTTCTCATGTCCCGACGTCCGATCGCCGGCGCCCGGCGTCACGGTCTCACCGAGATGTGATTGCAAAGATAGACATGGAAGATATGTTACATCATTTTCAGAACATGAGGACTCGCAAATATCAACTATCGCCTCATGTGAAATAATTAGTGGTACATTTGTATTCATAAATTCTTACAAATTACATGTGTACATATTGTACTTATTATATACTGAACTTTGAATATCAATCATTAGCAGATGTTCACTTCTTTTTTGGCCTCCTCTTTTAGAATTTTCTGGCTCCGCCACTGTGTACAATTCAATCTGTGTTCTTAGGTGTTGATGAATTATGCACAAGCACACTAGCCTGATAATATGGGCTAGGCAGCACCTAAGGAAACGCAAAACACGAACCAGAGAACAGAACCAAACCAAACTTAAGAATATATCACCAGAACCAGCTCGTGCGGCTATCAACAGCCTTGACTGTTGTGGCTACTAGAGGCATATGGCCATACATGGCAGCAAATGTATTAAGACATCTAGATCTCCGCAAATCATGGCCTTTCAAACTGCTGATGCCGCTCGATCCAATCTCGAATATCTTTCCTGCAGTAGTATAAAGAATGTGACTGAGTATGGCAAACTGCAGTGGCGGAACTAGAAAATTTTCAACGGAGATGTACACTTCACGTGTATAACTTTATAGTCTTATATAATGGCTTCGTAATATTATAAGTCAAATACATACATTCGAAATTTTCTAAAAGTACAACACAAATAGTTCTAAGGTCGTATAAATCCCAAATCATTAAAATCAAAATCAATTCAATCAACAAATTTGTCCCATTGAAAAACTGAGCTCGTGACGTTTTTCAAAGTTTTGGGGGTGCCGGCGCATACCCACCACCCCACCTAGATCCGTGCTGCATGGCCTCATGAGAACAATGACAGCCAGGATAACATGATAGCCATCTCAATACTCGCATCCTATTATATTTCTGTGGTTAGTTATTTTTGTTTACTGTATTAATGTCAAAATTATATTACTGCTATCGGTTCTTTTCGGTTTGTTGCAATGAGTTTTCCATTGCTTCCGCATGGTTGTTGCTAATTCAAGTAAGGCACTTCAAGTAACACTAAAAAGTAGATGACAAACTACAGTAACTTACTGCGTTCCTAATAGACACTAGAGGACTGGTTAGAGTTACCTGTGATACACTTTAATCGGGAAATTCAATAAAACTGAAAGTAACTTAAGTGATATGCATTGAAATAAAGTTTGTATAGTGATTATTTTCACATTTCGTTAGGCATATACATCCAGCTAAGAATTAAGTTGCCTTAAACCACTTGACTGTCTAGTACCATCTGAAGAACTTGAATCGGAGATTTAATGATAGTAACCAAAATGATGTGTATGGAAAAGTAAAGATCACGGCAAATCTTTTGAAACATTTTGAAAACTAACCACAACCGAATACCATGAGTGCTTAACTCACACACTCTAACTGGACCTTCTAGTTAATATAGTCAAGTCACAAACTCTTGTTCCACTGTTAAACAGTATGAACTGCATATTTCTCCAAAATTGTATTTTGATAAGAGTACAGGAGGATATGGTCCCTAACTCCATATGGTTGCTGATGATCCATTTGGATGATAAAATGCACAGGCAGAACAAAACACTAAGATCGACTATCTAAAGACATTTCACATTTTGTGTTGCCATAAGTAAAACTGAGCGTTGACTAGTAATTTCCGTTCTCCAAAGATGAAATTATCGATATTCAGAGCAAATGCGAAGGATAGTTGCAGCATGTGAATTAATTAAACTAAATAAGGCTGTATAAGTTTCTCAGAATATGACGCAAAAGGATTCTAGTGCTGCACAAGGATGCTTTACTGACCTTGAACCCATATTGGTGGAGCTCCCGTTGCATTTGCAACAAGAAAAGACATAGCAATATCCTCACAATTCCTGTCAAGCAGCACTGAAAATCTTAAGACATACTGCATAAGGGAATCATTTACAGTACAGTAATACAAAGAATATTTTCTGAGAAAAAAACGGAGATGCAGTAAGCCAAGAGATGCACCTGTTCTCTTTCACATAATCGCGAATAGACGGTAGCATGTGGTTGGTATATAGATCCAAATACCTCCTGTGGAAAAAACTCGATTTGGAGAGAACCATACTGTATGTCCCTGTCCACCAAACTGACCACCAGCTTCCATATCGGTATTCCTCTTGATTTCTTCTCTGCAGAAGCAACCATTCCAATTAACATCAACTAACTGCCTCATTATATCCAAGCAAAATTCGACATACACATAGAAGCAGCCACTCGCAATCATACAAATGTCTCACATGATACACTACAAATACAAAAGACACTCGTTATCCTAATCACCAGAAACACGGTTCATCCGAGTCACGATACGAGATTTGGGTTCACGGTTTTTGGGTTCACGGTTTGCCACCTTTTCTTCCAATTTCCATCGTGAACACAAACCCCATAGCTTAAACCCATTCGGGTTCGACGAATCGAGTTACCATTCAGCTACGAAAAATTCAGTTCGCGAATCCGGCAACTATGCTCGTAGTGCAGTGCATTCATTCATCCATACCGGTTCAGCAAGCCAGTGCATCCGGGGCACGAAGCCCACCATCGCCGAGGGCGCGCTCTGCCACACTGTGAAGGCGAACCGCAGCGTGGAGCACGGGACGATGAGATCGTCGTCGACGGAGAAGACGGCGTCGGTCCCAAGCCCCTGGATCGGCCTGAACCTGCTGTTGAGGCTGTCCTCCCCGCTGATCACGAACCGCACCTCCGCAGCGTTGGCGTTCCCGAGCCGGCGGCTGCAGTTGAGGACGCTCCTGCGCAGGGCCTCGGGCGGCTCCTGCGGCTCGCTCCACACGACATGGACGGCTTCCACGCCGGCGCAGCCGGAGTAGTGGGCCACGGATCTCCTGAGGAGGTCGTAGCGCTTCCACGTGTTGATCACCACGGCGAAACCGCCGCCGCCGCTGCGGAGGAGGAGACATAGGCAGTATTAATCATCACAGCAGCTGCACATTAAGTGGAGTAGTAATCAGTCGAGGAGGTGGCGTGTGGCTGGTTAGTGGTTACTTACCACGGCGAAGCGGCGGCGTCGGGGCGGCGGAGTGTGACGGCGAGCGCGAGGGTGGTGGCGGCCGCGAGGGCGAGGAGGCACGCGAGGAAGCAGGCGGTGGCGGTCGGGTGGCGAGCGGAGAGGGGAAAGAGGAGGTGGCGGCGGCGGGCGGAGCCGAGGAGGCCGTGCCTCCTGTCCGCCGCCGCCTGCATCTGCAGCTGCAGCTGCAGCTTGGTCATCCGCTGCACACGCAGGCTCAGGCTGGGCTCCTCGGGATGATTTGGTTTGGTTTGGTGCACGGCACGACCGCACGAGCTGATCTGGACTGAGTTGAGTTGATGAGATCTCAGCAAGCTTCTGGAGCGGAGGAGTGGTGCTCCTTCTTCGAATATATATAGATAAAAATTGCTGAAAAAAAGTGAATTTTATCGGTTAGGCTTAATAAACGGAACCATCGAATCGATCTAATTCAAATTTAAAAGTTGGAAAATTTGAAGAATTTATCCAAAAGTTTCCTAAAATTAGTATTAATAGCCTTTTGACATCTACCATAAAATTTGGGAAATTTTTTTTTGACAATTTTTTGTTGAATTTTTTCTAATTTTCGCTGAATGTACCGATTTTTGATCGGTGAAAATCAGTCGAAAATCGGTAAAATCGAACAATTTTTTATTTTTTTCGTCGTTGTTTGACCGTCGAGTTCAAAATTTTGACTTTTAATTTCGTTCAATTTCTATCCATTTTTGATAAAAATCGATTCTATTTGGGGGTGATTTTCGAACTCGATTAGGTAATGTAAACCGTAGTGGTGGCAGATGCCGGATGTGCCGTGGCCACGGCTAACTCGACGCACTCGCAACGGGTCTTGTACGCCCGGTGGTTGCAAGTCTAGTTCCCTAGAAGAAAAGGACTGTCCGGTGACAAGTTACCGGCAACACATACATTGCAGAAGTTTCTTCAGATTGATGACTGAAGAATCCGTGGAATTTTGACGAGTTGTTCTATTCTTCTCTGAATGTCTAGTGACTGGTTACCGGTGGCTGCAAGTCTGGTTGCCCAGAAGAACAGGACTGTCTAGTGACTAGTTACCGG
Organism: Rhipidocladum racemiflorum; assembly: GCA_036346355.1. Classification (NCBI taxonomy): domain Eukaryota; kingdom Viridiplantae; phylum Streptophyta; class Magnoliopsida; order Poales; family Poaceae; genus Rhipidocladum; species Rhipidocladum racemiflorum. The sequence continues at coordinate 86,937,800 of CM070579.1, read as the reverse complement.
TAATACATTGCAGAAGCTTCTTCGGATTGATGACTGAATAATCTGTGGAATTTTGACGACTTAATTTCCTTCTTTTCTGAGATTATACGTTCTCTGAACGTCGTGTTCATCTGCGAACGTATCAGCAGTGCGAACCGTGGCCGGGGTTGATGCTGAGAACAGTTCCATGACTAGGATGAAAGCAGCCACTTTCAGCTTTCTTTACGACTTTACGACTTTCTTGGAGAAATCTAGAATCGATCCAAACCAATTCTACAGCTCGATAAAGGCACTTTCAGCACTGGGAGCATAATCATGTGAGGATTGGCTGTCGATCCTCCGTCGTTAGGACTTGGGAATCGGGAACGCTGCTTTTCTTATTCTACAGCTGCTCGTCTCCTCTCAGATTCGAAGTCACTACGGCTAGTAAAGCGCTGCTGTGACGGCCCGTCTTTTTAGGGGCAGATCTGTACGCCTCGACAGCTACCCAGGATGATTAGCTGCCAGGAACCAAGCATATTATTGCCAGGCAAAAGTCAAATTCTAACATTTTTATTCAATATAAGGCCTAACGGCCAGGGATTTTACAGAAAAGGGCGCAGCGGGGCCCGAATAACTTACAAGCAAAACACCGCACAGGCAGACCTGAGCAAAAGACTAAGATCTCAAAACCAAATTGCCATCTACGCACTCCTGGAACGCTCCAGCTTCTTCAAACTCTGAGAGGGGGTCGGGGTTACAAGGGTGAGTACGGGAGTACTCAACAAGTCGTACGGAAAACACTGAATATTACATGCAAGAGTGTAGCACAATATTGGCACAAGGTTAAAGTATTTGTGGATGCAGTTTTATTTGTAACATCATTTTACATTTAAAATACAATCCATAATAATAGTAATCCAGGGGGTTCCATTCACAAAGTCATCACCATTAAACCACATTCTCAAACATGCACCAAGATATACTTGAGCTAGGTTATGGGATTCACCCCAATTAAACTTAGCTTCATTTACCGGAAGCACGGCGTATTCGAATACCATTTATTCACTCTGCAGAGGTGTTCAGCTTTACCCACAAGATTCCACGATCGTTAATGCCAACTCGAGTTTAACACGCAACTTAAATGCGTGCGGCCGGATCGAGGTTATCATAGCTTTTCGTTGGACATTTCCCTCTTTAGTCCCTATCCCAGAGTTTTGGTCCACATTAACCCGGCCCCATCGCCGGTGTGGAGTTCTTGATCCCGCTTCTTGTGGACACCTACCGCTAGAACCCGAATGCCACAGCTTCCTCGTGCACACTTTCGTTTCACCCCCATAACCTTGGACCATCTCCCACACTGGGAAGGTAACTCGCTCCTATAGGTATTCCGAGGGAAAGTACAATGTACCGAGCTATGTTGAGTCAAGCCAACGGTTGACCGCCCAACTTGTGGTTGAACGAGTTCTTAAGTTATTTACTTTGCTCAAGAGGATTATTAACCTTACATTGCCAAAGACCAAGCCTTTTCGATCCACAACCCCTTCCGATACCCACGGTACGGCCACCGCACAAACCAAAGCATAATCATCACCGGATTGGAACTCATCCACTCCGGATTTATCCACCTGTCCCCAAACCGCAAAGACTTTTCCAAATGTAATCAGACCAAAGGTTCGGCAGCCTTTTATTCCCATTCTCAAAAGCATTTGACTAAACTAACAGGATAATGATAATTAATACAGGAATATTAAGTAACCTAAGGTTACAAGGATATAATTAGGTTCAATAATTTTCAAGGAAGTCTCATGAGCAAATCGGCATTAACTAAGTATCATGTCATTCTAAAATAAACGAATTTGCAATATTTCAACATACCGTAAAGTAATGCGGTAGAAAATAGTAATTAACTATAATAAGGCATGAATAGGTTCAACATGATCAATGGTGTACGGCTTGCCTTGCTGGCGATTGGATCGGACGAAGTGTCGTTGATGCGGTCGAAATCGGCTCTTTGTCGGGTCCGGGTCCTGCTCCGGGAACTGTGGCGGCTCCTGGAATCGTCCAACGTCCGGATCTAACGCGAAAAGGACGAACGACAATAAAGAAACGAAAAACGAAAAGAAATCAAACGAAAACAGAACGGAAATCTAATCGCCGAGAGAGAGAAAGGAAGGGCGATTTGGGCATTTTTGGAATTTTCGGAGTCTCGGATTGAGGAACGGAGGGCATTTTTGGACTCAGTGGCTCGAAACGGTTCGAAAAAGTATTGTTGGGGCATTTTTGGACTTTCGGATATTTTTGGAGCATTTTTGGTATTAAAATGAATTAAAAAGGATTTTGGAAATTGAAAATCAAATAAGAAAAAAGAAAAGGGGGTACTGTTCACGCTGGGCCGCACCCAAAATCGAACCCGGCCCAAGAAACGTCTTGCTGTGAGGAAGTCTGGCCGGCCCAAAATGGCGGCAGGCCACCTGGCCGATGGGCGAGCGCGGCGGTGGAGTGGAGGCGGTTGTGGGGGGCTGACGGTGGGCCTTGGCGCGGAGGGGATCGGGCAGTGGGCCACAGGCGGAGAGTGAGAGAGAGAGGGGCTGGCGTGTGGGGCCTGCTGGCGGCGACACGGCGGCGGGGTGGCGTGGTCGAGTCAAGGCCATGAGGCCGAAGTGCGCCGGAGCTGGGGGGAAAGAAGGAGACGGCGCGATTTAGGGCACGGGAATGCACGAGTCTTGAGGGAAAAGAGAGAGGGGGTTCACCCGGTTCTAGGACACGGCTCGGGGGAGGCCGAGCGGCGGCGGAGCGGGCTGGCTGCGCGCTTGGCCGGAGCCGGGGGAGATGGCCATGGCCTTCACGTGGAAGGGCGCGGGAGAGCGAGGGGGAGAGGGGAAACTGGAGAGGAGGGAGTGGCGGGTTTGGCGAGCACGAAGGCGAGGCCGGAGGAGGCTTAAATAGCCGGGAGAGCGCGGGGGAAATCGCCGGTTTCATCATTGCGCGGGGGAGACTGGTGCGGCGATGGGACGGAATGGCGTTGAGGGGCTTGGAGCGGGTGCTAGGCGGCGGAAGGTGGAGTGCCTACGGGGCTAGTGCAGAGGCGAGGGCGGCGGCGACGAGACGCAGCAGCGGCAAAGGCTGCCATGGCAGGGCTCACGAGCGGGAGGAGGGAGAAGCACAGTGGCAAGGCGCCACCGTCTGCGGCGCGGCGCAGCGCGAGGCGCCCACGCTGGCGCGAGCGTGCGCGGGAGGCGGCAGAGCGGGGCGAGGCGTAGGAGCGAGGCGGAGGCGCAAATGCCGGAAAAGGAAAGCGCCCTGGGAGCGAAACTTTCCAAAAATGGAAAGAAATCGTAATTTAATCAAATAAATTCAAATAAAATCCGAAAAATTCAGAAAAATTCATAAAACGCAATTAGAGTCTAATTTAAACTTAATTTGAAAGTTTGGGGTATTTCAACCTACCCCCCTTAAAATAAATCTCGTCCCCGAGATTCATTCCTCCTGGGCGAAAGGTTGCGAAACTACTGCTGCTAGCCTGATTCCTTTTTCCAAGGTTTCCTTGAGTACATGATTCTTCCATCGTACTTGGTAAATTCTGACAGTCTTAAATTCCAAATCTGCTTTTCCATGATTTTCGAGATCCTGACCTGTCTCTTATGGAGAATCGTACTGGGAATCCAAATCCTTTGGGTAGCACTTGTCCTGACTGCTGATGGAACTGTCCTCTCTGAGGCATAATGTGAATTTCCAGACAAATCCTGAACCAACTGTAACTTGCATGCCATTCCTCTGATTACTCGAGAATCTTAAATGCAGTCGATCTATCCGGTCTTAGCTCCTTATTTTTCATCCAAAATGGCGTGGGTTTTGATGGTCGATATTTTTCTGACATAATTCCCTTTCGAAGCCAGTGTAACCTTTCTGTTACATTGGAGCTTACACTTAATTCATTGGTGGTGATCCTTTCACGGACTTCTGTATCCTGAACGAGCTGGGTCCCACTGCTGTTTAATCCTAGTCATTTATTCTGTCCCAAGGGTTCGGTATTTCCTTCCGTGATGTCTGGCTGTCTTGGTAACTGAGGTGGTGTGGAGGCTTTTGTGGACAGCAATAGGTGGCCTGATTGGGTCCCAAGTGTTTAGAGCGTAGGTTCTCGACATTTTCTTCAGACTTTGGTCGTTTCTTCTCTGCTTGTCTACTTGGCGGAGGGTGGAGTACTGTGTCGAAGTTCAAACCTGTCCTTGTAGCCTTATTCAGACTTTCCCTGAACATTGAGCTAAACTAGCTCACAATCGGACTCAGGGGATTCTTTGTAGTCCGTCAATCTGGGTTGAATCTAATTCTTCTAACTGGTTCTTTCCAAAAGATCTCCCTGGTAGGTCAATCCATTAGTGATGTTCCATCTGTCGTCAATCCTTGCTGATTCTTTAGGTAACCTGATGGCAAAGTCTTTTCTTTCCTCTCCCATTTCTATACGGGCACTGTAAGTGGTGGTGGTAGTCTGGCTATTATTTTGGTGGTCCATCTTATCTTCCTGACATATTTCACATCCAAATCCAACCACGTGTTTATTCATTACTTTCTGTCAGTATTCCTTTCTTCAACACTGGTATATTCTTGCGCTCCGTAGAGCGTCGACCATTTGGGTGGGTGAATTTTGTCAAAATCAATCCTCTTATATCCTTGTCTCAATAAACCAGTCTGTCTTTCAAGGAAGCCTTCTGGCCTTTCTGACACTGTCTGGCGGCCTAACTGTCGCAACTCAGATTCTAGCTGGGAACGTGTCCTTTTTCTTAAATCATTTAATGGCGTTCCTTCTTGTGCAAACCTTAGCCATCATGTTTACTTTTCCTCTGGGTGATTCCGATTTTGAGGTTGTGAAAGTGCATCTAGGCCCCTCAAATTGTTTTGGTGATTAATAATGACACAATTAAAAAGATCTAACGTTTTATCCAAGAATACTGCAGAGATCGAGATCATATCGAGCTTGGAATGACATTGGACGGCCCTATGACTACTCAAAAGCAAAAGGACGGCATCAAGACCAAAGCTGTAACATTTTATTTATTTGTGTCTTAAGGATAGCCGTACTATTAAGAGGGTATGACGAGAAATCGACTTTAGGATGTGCATGTGCTCAACATCAAATACTGCATCTCAAATTAGCACTCCTACATTTCGTTTTGAATAGTTTCAAATTGAAACCGAACTGGGTAACCCGGAGTATCCGGACATTTGGTCCGGAGTCTCCGGATTCAATCCGGAGTATCCGGACATTTTGTCCGGAGTCTCCGGGTTGGACCTCTCGGTTGCTTTTGGTTCCAACTGGTCCGGAGTATCCGGACATTTGGTCCGGAGTCTCCGGATAACCCGGAGTCTCCACTCCACCCCAACGGCCAGTTCAAAAACGGCTAGTTCAAAAACGGGAGTAACGGCTAGTTTTCAAAAAGGGTATTTAAAGCCTCCACTCCACCCCAACGGCCAGGATCTCTATTGAGCTCATTCATAGCAGCATTCAAGCCATTCCTAACCATCTCTAAGCATTCAATAGAGCCCCCTCTTCCTCCCACCAATTAATTTGGTTGTTGATCCTTTTGGTGAGGAGAGGAAGAAGCAAAGTGCTAAGTGCATTCATTTCATCTTGTTGAGCACTAGTTCATCCTCCAAGCGATTCTTCGTGGTGCTATTTCTCTTGGAGGTTGAAGGTCTCCTAGACGGCTAGGAGTCACCGAGCTACCAACTTGTGTGGTGAGCCCCTGGTTTGTGAAGGCTAGTCTCGCCTCCGAAAGGAAAGAGACAAGGAGTGAAGCCAGCGAGTGCATTTGTGCAACACCGGGAGGAAAGCGGGTTGAAAGAGACCCCGGCTCAAGTGTGACCGAGCCACCTCAACGGAGAAGTAGGATTCCCTTCAAGAATCCGAACTTCGGTGAAAAATCGCGTCTCTCGCTCTCTCTTTTACTTCCTAGTCTTGCTCCTTTGGATTTGAATTTGTGAAGTTAGATCTAGCTCTTTGCTTAGCTTTAATTCAAATCTTGTCTAGCAATTGTTCTAGGTTGTTCTTGCTTTCTATTTCTAGTAGTTTATTGTGCTTGCTAGAGTAGTTTTTATTACGCTCCCGAGCCAGCTAACCCGGAGAGTCCGGACTCAATACCGGACACTCCGGACAAGCCGGAGTATCCGGACCAAAGCCCGGAGACTCCGGGTTGATCAGCTCGGCCGCTTTATTCACAAGCGTAATTTTTTAATCCGCCTATTCACCCCCCCTCTAGGCGACATCGTTGGTCCTTTCAATTGGTATCAGAGCCAAATCTCCTTTATTTTGGCTTAACCGCTTGGAGAATCAAGATGTCGGACATAGAGAAGGTTACCGAAACCCATGGCCAAGAGAAAGCCTCGGGTTCCGGTATAGGGGTTGCAATTCCTCTAGATTATTCCTCTTTTGGAGTCTCAAACTCCTCATCCTATGTCTCCGTCTCGTCCGGTCGAGCGCCTCACTTCGATGGCACTCGATATGCGGCATGGAAACATAAGATGAAGATGCACTTGAGATCACTTCATCCGTGTATTTGGAAGATTGTTGAAACAGGTTTCAAGCCCGCAAACCCCAACAATCTCACCTCCGAAGAAGACAAAGCTCAACACTTCAACGACTTGGCCGTCAATGCCTTGTTCAATGCTTTGAGCGACTCCGAGTTCAACCGGGTCGATGGCCTTGACAATGCCAAGGACATTTGGGAAAGGCTAATGGTCACTCATGAAGGAGTGTCAAGTGTCCGTGAATCAAAGATAGAGCTCATCATTGGAGAATTGAGCCGATTCACTCTAGAAGAAGGAGAAACTTACACAAAGATGTTTGATCGCTTGATGTTGCTAGTAAATCAAGCAAAAGGACTTGGAAGCACCGAGCTCACCGACAAAGCCATTGTCAAGATCATCCTCCGGGTGATCACCCCCACCAACCGCAATCTTGTGCAACTCATCCGCGACCGGCCAAACTTCGACACCCTCACTCCTCATGATGTGATTGGCCGGTTGATGACGGATGAGATGATGGTGAAGGAAGCGGAAGTGGTGGAGGAGCTCAAGTCCGGCAAGAAGAAGGGCATCGCCTTGAAGGCCGTCAAGGTGGTGCAAGAAGCCGAAGAGAGCTCAAGCGATGAAGAAGAGTCGAGCGGCCCCCTGACAAATGAAGATATGGCCTTGCTCGTAAGAAGATTCAACAAGTTATTGAAGAAGAAGGGCTACAAGCCGGGTAGTCACTCCAAGAGCTATGGCAACAAGTCAAAAGGGCGTCACTCCTCAAGAAAGTGCTATGAGTGTGGGGAACCCGGTCATTTCATTGCCGAGTGCCCACACAAAGAGAAGAAGGAAGAAAAGCCCTACAAGAAAGACAAGTTCAAGAAGAAGGACAAGGACAAGAGCAAGAAGTACAAGGGCAAGGGTCATGCATACATTGGCAAGGAGTGGAACTCCGACTCCGACTCTGAGTCCGAGTCCGAGTCCAACTCCGACAATGAAGGAGGACTTGCCACCGTCGCCATCGCTACTCCACCGACAAAGTCGAAGAGCCTCTTCGACAACTTGAGCGACGGAGATGAAGATGCTCCAATGTGCCTTATGGCAAAGGGGCACAAGGTATTATCCAAGAGCACTATTCATTCTATTGTTGATTATAGCTTGGATGATTGTGATGATGTTAGTGATGAGGAAGAAGTAGCATTTAAGTCTATGGATGATTTTGATGTTAAAAAATTAGACTTGCTACTTAAGGATATTGAACGATTGGAGGAGGTTGTTGAGCAAAAGGAAGCTATTCTCGAAGCTCAAGAAGATCTCCTTATTTTTGAGAAGGAGAAGAACCTTGAACTAGAAAAGAGCTTGGCTTTTGAAAAGAAGAAAAATGAGGATTTGGTCAAAAGTTCAAATTTGGCCAAAAATGAAGCAATTAGTCTTGAGATCACCAATGCTTCACTCTTAGAGCAACTTGCAAAAGCAAAGGATGCTTGCAAGGCTCTTGAAGTGAAGCTTGTTGATCTCTCGAATAAAGCTTCTACCTCAATCAACAACTCCAATATTTCATTACCCTCGACGAGCAACGGTTGTGCTAGATGCTTTAATGTTGATGTTGCTACTTGTGCTACTAACCGTGAGACTTTGAAAGTCTTAGCTCATGAAAATGAGAAGCTTAAGGTGATGCTTGAAGATGGACTTCAAAAGTCCTACAAGGCAAGCAAGGGTTTAGAGGAGTATCTCGGTAAGCGCCAAGGTAATCCTAAGAGGCAAGGGCTTGGGTATGTTCCGCTAAAGGGCAAAAAGAGCAACATTGTTGTTGCTCCTTTAAGCAAGCCCATACACTTTGTAAAAGGCGAAGGAACATCCAAGCACAAAGCTCACTCCGAGTTCTATGCTTCTTATGTGCTTAAAAGGACTAACTTTGGTCGGGTAGTTGCTTATCATGTTGGGCGTAAGCCGAAAAATACACCTGGTATTCGTTCTATTTGGGTCCCAAAATCGCTTGTGACTAACGTGGCGCGGACCTAATCAAGTTTGGGTACCAAAGAGCAAAAACTAAATGCCGCTTTTGTAGGCCTATATCTCCGGTGGAACAAGTTGGATTTTGGATAGCGGATGTACGCACCACATGACCGGAGAAAAGGCAATGTTCGCTCACTTGGACGCAAATGGATCAAATAGTGAAAGCATTGTCTTTGGAGACAATGGAAAAGGAGAAGTAATTGGATTGGGTAAAATTTCTATCTCAAGCAATTTTCAATTAAATAATGTTTTGCTTGTTGAGTCATTAAGCTACAATTTATTGTCCGTTGCACAATTATGTGAAGCGGGCTATAATTGTTTGTTTAATGAAAAGGGTGTGGATGTCATTAAGAGGCTTGATGGTTCAATAGCCTTTAAAGGGCGTTTGAAGGGTAAGCTCTATCTCGTAGACTTCAATACGGATAGACTTAATCTTGAAACGTGCTTAATGGCTAAATCTAGCATGGGTTGGCTTTGGCATCGCCGGTTAGCCCATGTTGGTATGAGGAATCTTCACAAACTCGTTAAAGGCAACCACATTCTCGGACTAACCAATATTGTCTTTGAGAAAGATAGGATTTGTAGCGCTTGTCAAGCCGGCAAGCAAGTTGGTGCCTCCCATCCCGCCAAGAATGTAATGACGACCACAAGACCGTTGAAAATTCTCCACATGGATCTATTCGGTCCCGTAGCTTACATAAGCATCGGGGGAAGTAAGTATGGTCTAGTAATTGTTGATGATTTTTCTCGATTCACTTGGGTGTTCTTTTTGCATGACAAAGGTGAAGTCCAAGTGACTTTGAAGAAATTCATGAGAAGAGCTCAAAATGAATTTGAAGTGAAGATCAAGAGAATCCGAAGCGACAACGGTACCGAATTCAAGAATATTGGTGTGGAGGAGTTCCTCGATGAAGAAGGAATCAAGCACGAATTCTCGGCTCCCTATTCTCCTCAACAAAATGGGGTGGCCGAGAGGAAGAATTGAACCCTCATCGAGATGGCGCGGACGATGCTTGACGAGTACAAGGTTTCCGATAGCTTTTGGGCGGAAGCCATCAATACCGCATGCCACAGCTCCAACCGCCTCTACCTCCACAAGATCTTGAAGAAGACGGCGTACGAGTTGCTCACCGGGAAGAAACCAAATGTCTCCTACTTTCGAGTCTTTGGGAGCAAATGCTATATCCTTAACAAAAAGGCTAAGTCATCTAAATTCGCTCCTAAAGTAGATGAAGGTTTCTTACTCGGTTATGGAACTAATGCTTACGCGTACCGAGTTTTCAACAATACCACCGGTGTCGTTGAAATCTCGCGTGACGTGACTTTTGATGAAACTAATGGTTCTCAAGTAGAGCAAGTTGATCGTGTTGTGATTGACAGGGAAGAACCTCCTTGTGAAGCTATCAAGAAAATGGCAATCGGGGAGGTAAGACCTCAATTTTTGGAAACTCACCCGAGCACCCCAACCCGGAGTCTCCGGACTGAAACCCGGAGTGTCCGGACTGGTCCGGAGTCTCCGGGTCCAATACCGGAGTCTCCGGATGGGGATGACTCAGGCGATATTTCCTCCTCGTCCAAGCAAGCCCAAGATGGTTCAAATGCCACTCAAGATGATGATGGCCCTATTCAAGCTTTGGACTCAACCGTACCTCATCCGAGAGTTCATCAAAGCATTCAAAGAGATCATCCAGTCGACAACATACTTGGAGACATCAACAAGGGAGTATCCACTCGATCTCGAGTTGCAAATTTTTGTGAATTTTACTCGTTTGTTTCCTCTCTTGAACCTCTTAAAGTAGATGAAGCGCTTGAAGATCCAGATTGGGTGATGGCTATGCAAGAGGAACTGAACAACTTCAAGCGAAATCAAGTCTGGGAGCTTGTCAAAAGACCCAAGCAAAACGTCATCGGCACTAAGTGGGTCTTCCGAAACAAGCAAGATGAAAACGGGATCGTGACAAGGAACAAAGCTCGTTTGGTTGCTCAAGGGTACACTCAAATCGAAGGTTTGGATTTCGATGAAACTTATGCTCCAGTAGCTAGGCTTGAATCTATTAGAATATTACTTGCCTTTGCTACTCACCATGATTTCAAGCTGTATCAAATGGACGTGACGAGCGCCTTCTTAAATGGACCACTCTCCGAGATGGTCTACGTTGAGCAACCACCCAGATTTGAAGATCCAAGACATCCGGACCACGTCTACTACCTTCATAAGGCACTTTATGGACTTAAGCAAGCTCCAAGGGCATGGTTCGAATGTCTACGAGACTTTCTTCTCGAACAAGGTTTTGTAGTCGGAAAGGCCGACCCTACTCTCTTTACTAAGCATATTGATAATGATTTGTTTGTGTGCCAAATATATGTCGATGACATTATATTTGGATCTACTAATGAACATTTGTGTAAAGAGTTTAGCAAGATAATGACCAAAAGATTTGAGATGTCCATGATGGGAGAGTTGAAGTTCTTTCTCAGATTTCAAGTCAAACAACTCAAGGAAGGAACTTTCATTTGTCAAACCAAGTACATCAAGGACATGCTCAAGAAGTTCGGAATGGAGGACGCCAAGCCTATAAGGACGCCTATGCAGGCCAACGGGCATCTAGACCTCGACAAAGAAGGTAAACCGGTCATCCAAAAGGTATATCGTTCGATGATCGGTTCTCTCCTTTATCTTTGTGCATCTAGGCCCGATATCATGCTTAGCGTTTGTATGTGTGCACGTTTTCAAGCCGCTCCAAAAGAGTGCCACATGGTGGCCGTTAAGAGAATCTTGAGATACTTAGTGCACACTCCTCATTTCGGACTTTGGTTTCCGAAAGGATCCTCCTTTGAACTTCTTGGCTATTCCGATGCGGATTATGCCGGTTGCAAAGTGGATAGGAAGAGTACCTCGGGAACCTGCCAATTCTTGGGTAGGTCCCTAGTCTCGTGGTCTTCCAAGAAACAAAATTCCGTAGCCCTATCCACTGCCGAAGCCGAATATATAGCCGCCGGGAGTTGTTGTGCCCAACTACTTTGGATGAGACAAACCTTGAGTGATTATGGCCTATCCTACAAAAGCGTTCCACTTTTGTGTGACAATGAGAGTGCCATAAAAATTGCCAACAATCCTGTCCAACACTCCCGAACAAAACACATTGATATTCGCCATCATTTCCTAAGAGACCACGCAACTAAAGGCGAAATTGATATCCAACATGTGAGTACAAATGATCAATTAGCCGATATTTTTACCAAGCCCCTTGACGAGAAAAGGTTCTGTGAATTGAGAAGTGGACTAAATATCTTAGACTCTCGTAACGTGGCTTGACATGTGCTCACATATTGGTTGGTGAATGAAAAATGAATTTCAAAACTTTATTCATCTTTTTCTTTGAATTTATCCAATGTTGTTGGCTCTTGATCCTCTGATCTTGTCATTGATATGTGACCATAGCTTGGTTGCTTTATTGTTCACTGGTCATATATCAAGTTGACATCTTAGGAATCTTTCTCCCTCTCGCTCCGCCGAATTCCTTGAGCTATCCTTCATTTTGTCTAATTCCTAACCGAGCTGGGCAACCCGGACTGTCCGGTATTTAATCCGGAGTCTCTGGATCATTCGGAGTCTCCGGACTATTTGTCCGGACTCTCCGGGTTGGGCCGGAGTCTTCGGACTGAAAATCCGGAGTCTCCGGGTTGGGGCGGACGGTTTAAGTTCCCCCCAATCCCGCGCGGTTTCTTTTTCATTCCTTTTGCTCCGGGCGCCTCTCCCTCTTCCTCTCTCGTGCTTCTCTCTCTCTCCTAGGGATCTTGGACTCCTCCTCATCCTTGGATTGAAGATCGTGGTAAGAATCTTTGCCCTAATCTCGTTCCTTCCGGGTTTGGATCGATCTCTTGCGGTTCTTAGGGTTTCTCCTCGTGCTTCATCTCTCTAGGGTGTGATTTGTCTCGTGGAGGTTCTCAAGATCGAAGAGTCGATCCCCCTTTTCTCCCGCATTTTCTCGGTTTCAATCCCGTTGAGGTGAGTTCCAATCCGTGCCCTATTTTCGCGAAATCTTGTTCTAGATTGTGCCCTAGACCTATTTCCAATCTTCTTGTGGCAATCTAGAGTCAATTTGTTGAGTTGTGCGGATTGGACGGCTCTTCCCTTGGCCGCCCGTGCGCTTTCTCTGGCACATTCGGAGTGTCCGGACTCTGGGTCCGGAGTCTCCGGGTCGATCCGGAGTGTCCGGACATTTTGTCCGGAGTCTCCGGATGCAATCCGGAGTATCCGGACTTTTTGTCCGGACTATCGGGTTGGGTGCCTCGGCCGATTCCTTTCTTCATTGTTTTCGTGTCGCCTCTCGGCTAATTCTTCTCGTTCGCTCTATCTGGTCAGATGGATCCTTCTCAGGGAACTTCTGGTGGCAGCGATCCTCCTCAGCAGGCAGCTGGTGGCAGTAATTCCGCTCAGGGCGTGTCTCCCACCAATTCTCCTCCGCGGCCTCCGCAGAAAAAGCAGAGAATTGGAGTGGCCAAAAGACCCATTTCCAGACCTCGTGGCCAGCTAGCGCCAGCGTCAGCACCTGTCCTGTCTCCTCCTCCTCAGCCAACTCCTGATCCAGATGAGCATCCTGCAGATACTCATGCCAGGCTTCGTGATCAGAAGAGGAGTCAGTTTCGTGCTTCTGGGCGCTTCATTGGTCCTCTAGCCAAGGCTAAGCCCGTGTGGAACTATCCAATGTCCGTGAACCCAATGAGGATAATCGACACGGACAGATCTCGAAAAGGGAAGGCCATTGTTGAGCACGAAAGAAAGATCCTCTTGAGCTCCACCAGGATGAGTATGTGGACCGCCGGTTTTGGAACCGGTTTGATCAATTTCTATGAGACGGTCCTATACCCACTTGAGCACCCAAGTGGTTCGCATGAAGACCATTGATCGGGAATACATGGCTACTGCAGCAATCCAGTCTTCATCGAGATCATTCAGATTTGCGAGTGCATCAAATCAAGAACATCATGGCATACAAGTATGATCGAACAATGAGGTTATCATGCAATTCTATGCCACCTTGTACTTTGACAAGAATGATGAGGCCATATGGTGGATGACTGACAAGGTTTGGTATGTGGCTAGCAAGAAGAGGTTTGCCGAGTCCTCAATCTCGTGTATAATGACAAATTCAAAGCTTCATGCAAAGAAGGTGATGACTCTCGAAAGCATTGAGGCTTTGTATGACACTTCGAGGAGTTTCACAGTGGGGACCATCAAGGGTCTCAAGGATGTTCTCGCTGTCCTCAACAGATGTTGAGGGTCACTCTTTCTCCCAAGGAGGGAGATGCTTCTACCATCGATTCCTATGGAAGGAACTTGTCGTTTCATCTCGTCGAGCGCACTCCACCCGCTTGACATTGTCGATTTCATGTGGGAGACGATGAGACAGAATCGCGCAGAGCAACATGGCCACCGCAGCTATGCACCCTTCGTGATGACCTTGATCTCTTCAAAGGAGTGGGCTGAAGTTTGTCGAGATGAGGAGCATCTTGCTTACAAGGTTCGATCCTCGCCTACTCCAGCCCCTCCACCGCTCCAGTCTCGCTGCTAGGCTTCACGAGGTCGTGCTTCGTGCTCTACCTCTACCCCTACCGTGCCTCCCGCCGCGATTCTTCGGGGCAGTCCGAGGTTCCTAGTGGCACTCTTCAGAGGATGCTCAAGCATGTCTTTCTTCTTTGCCGCGACATCTCCACCAGGCAGAAGGTGATGAGCAAGCAAATCAAGAAGAATGGTCAAGACATTCGCAGCATCCGCCGCCATAATGGCGAAGCGGTCTCTCCCAGCGACTCCTCCGGATCTTCCGAGGAGAGTAGCGATGCCACCTCTGCAGATCAGTTCTTCGGCATCACCTCCTCCTCTCCGCCTGCCGCTGGAGATGACCCCGGCAGCGAGTACTCCGCGTCCGACGACGAAGGCGACAACGAGTGATCCTTCGTGTTTCTCCCTCTTTTGGTGTCTTGATGCCAAAGGGGGAGAGATATCTTTAGTCGCGTTGTCTTTAGTCGCGTTGGGCGTTTTGCGTTTCCTTGTGTCTCTTACTCGCTTGTGTTACTTGTGTTGCTTCATTTCTTTGCTTATTTCGTGTCGTGAACTCTGTTATTCCATGTAATGACTTTAATGCTTATTTTATGCATGGATTGCTTTCAGTTACTTGTGTTGTATTCTCGGATCTTTGTGTTTGAGGAGCTCTCGGTTATCTCTCGTTAAATATGTGCACTTGTTTCCTCTAATTTCTTCTAATGCACACATTTAGGGGGAGCTCCTTTTTTTATCTCATAGCTAAGTCTAGTTCTCGTTATTTTATTTGCTGATTAATTGTGTTGTCATCAATACACCAAAAAGGGGGAGATTGAAAGTGCATCTAGGCCCCTCAAATTGTTTTGGTGATTAATGATGACACAATTAAAGAGATCTAACGTTTTATCCAAGAATACTGCAGAGATCGAGATCATATCGAGCTTGGAATGACATTGGACGGCCCTATGACTACTCAAAAGCAAAAGGACGGCATCAAGACCAAAGTCATAACATTTTATTTATTTGTGTCTTAAGGATAGCCGTACTATTAAGAGGGTATGACGAGAAATCGACTTTAGGATGTGCATGTGCTCAACATCAACATCGTGCATCTCAAATTAGCACTCCTACATTTCGCTTTTGAATAGTTTCAAATTGAAACCGACCGTAACCGGAGTATCCGGACATTTGGTCCGAGTCTCGGATTCAATCCGAGTATCCGGACATTTTGTCCGAGTCTCCGGTTGGACCTCTCGGTTGCTTTTGGTTCGGTGGTCCGAGTATCCGGACATTTGGTCCGGAGTCTCCGGATAACCCGGAGTCTCCGGGTTATTTGTCCGGACACTCCGGCCTGTTCAAAAACGGGAGTAATGGCTAGTTTTCAAAAAGGGTATTTAAAGCCTCCACTCCACCCCAACGGCCAGGATCTCTATTGAGCTCATTCATAGCAGCATTCAAGCCATTCCTAACCATCTCTAAGCATTCAATAGAACCCCCTCTTCCTCCCACCAATTAATTTGGTTGTTGATCCTTTTGGTGAGGAGAGGAAGAAGCAAAGTGCTAAGTGCATTCATTTCATCTTGTTGAGCACTAGTTCATCCTCCAAGCGATTCTTCGTGGTGCTATTTCTCTTGGAGGTTGAAGGTCTCCTAGACGGCTAGGAGTCACCGGGAGCTACCAACTTGTGTGGTGAGCCCCGGTCGTTTGTGAAGGCTAGTCTCGCCTCCGAAAGGAAAGAGACAAGGAGTGAAGCCGGCGAGTGCATTTGTGCAACACCGGGAGGAAAGCGGGTTGAAAGAGACCCCGGCTCAAGTGTGACCGAGCCACCTCAACGGAGACGTAGGATTCCCTTCAAGAATCCGAACTTCGGTGAAAAATCGCGTCTCTCGCTCTCTCTTTTACTTCCTAGTCTTGCTCCTTTGGATTTGAATTTGTGAAGTTAGATCTAGCTCTTTGCTTAGCTTTAATTCAAATCTTATCTAGCAATTGTTCTAGGTTGTTCTTGCTTTCTATTTCTAGTAGTTTATTGTGCTTGCTAGAGTAGTTTTTATTACGCTCCCGAGCCAGCTAACCCGGAGAGTCCGGACTCAATACCGGACACTCCGGACAAGCCGGAGTATCCGGACCAAAGCCCGGAGACTCCGGGTTGATCAGCTCGGCCAGTTTTATTCCGCTGCATAATTTTTTAATCCGCCTATTCACCCCCCCTCTAGGCGACATCGTTGGTCCTTTCAGGTTGAAACTCAAGTCCAATTATTTTCCTTTATTGCCTATTCGGACTCTGTTGTGTTCATATGTAGGGCTGCCATTCTAGGGGTGCTGAGCTAAAGGTTGGTTATTTCTGGAATAATTCTTTGACTAATTCCTTGTCCTATTATTCTCGGAAAACTTCTGACTCCTGTCACTGGCATGGGTTGCTTTCATTCCATCATTACTTGGTTGTTGAGATCTATAAATATATATATTTTTGTTCATCATTCGCACAGTTCATGTGTCAAAAACAACTGCTTTATTACCAATATATTGTTCAGACCTTACATTCTTGATAGTACAAGTCGATCCTAATCTTTATCCCTTGGATCTCTATATCCAAGCTGCCACATTCAAATCTGGCTATTAGTCTACTTCCGGTTGCTTGGAATTTCCAGTAATTCCTTATTAACGGTACTTGTTGCGATTGTTGTTCCTTTGGCGGTGACATGATTGGACATCTTCGGCTGGTGTCTTTCATTTGTCCTATCTTGTATCTTATTCCTTGGGTATCTCTGCTTCTGCTGCTGCGGTGAACGGTTTACTAGCTATCGGTTGGTGGAGGTGAGGGTCTATCAGTTGCGTCGTGGCTACCAGGATAGACTTTTCTTTGGGCAATTGCGTCTGAAATGTCCCATCTGTCTGCAATGATAGCATTTAGCCAACTTCGTGGGACAATTGCGGGCGAAGTGGTCTCTATTGTAGTTGTAGCACTTAACTGATTTGGGCTGAGGTTTCGCAGGTGTTGGTTGCTCTTTTTCTATTGAATGCTTCTTGTTAGGGAATCCTTGGGTGAGGACTGGGGTCTTTCCTCTGGTCTGGGTAGGAGTTGGTTTCCATGTCTGTTGAATTTTTCTCTTTCTCTTTTTCATTATTTTTAATTTATTCCAGGCTTCTTCGATTGCTATCCGTTTGTCCATTTCTGACGACATGTCCTTTATAGCTGAGGTGTGGAACTTCAAGCTTCTCTGTAATCCTTCCAAAGATTCTTTCATCCTACTAGCTCGAGTGTCCATCTCCTTGGGAATATCACTGGTAAGGTAGTCGGATTCATGCAGATATCCCATCACTGTACTTTCCTCTTATCTGTCCAGATTTCCTTGGGTGTGTCCTTGAGGTTTTTCAACTAGCCGTTCGAAAATTCTTTCCAATAACTGCGTATGGTGCCTTTCCGCTTGTTGTCTGTTTCTTTCCATTATGGCCAGTAATTGAGCTAGGTTGACTGGGTGATTTACTGACTCTTCATTTCTGCTCGAGCTGTCATGCAGGAATTTTGATCCAAAATATGCCATGGTCTCAATCTAACTTTCTTTTCGGTCTGCAGCAGGGTTTTGAGGAAAGCGAAAAAGACGAGTAAGAATTTAGGGCATGGGGTGAGAATAGCAAGAATAGATGGGGCTCAGATGAATTGAGGGAACCTTTGAATTAGACGGGGATATATAGATAGTTTAAGCAATCAAAATCACAGAAATAGAGAACTTAGCAATTTTTATAAGACATGGATCATGCAAAAACCGTTTTAAGGTTCGGCATAACCCATTTTACATTACAAAAACCTAAAACAAAGAAGGGTACAACTTCTACGACTAACGGTCTAATTACTGCTGACGACATCATCCCCAAGCTGCTGGCGAAGATCGGCGGGGATTTTGAAATTTAGAAGGGCAGGCAAAACTTTAAAACAAGACCGGGAGGGATAAGAAGCTCTAAAGAAGACAAGGTAGCAGGGGAAAAAGGAGACATCAATAATACTTATATTTTCGAAATTCATTTTGTTTGTATATCAAAATAAGTTTTGAAAGGTTTCCTAATCCAACTTAAGGTCTTAATCTATGGTCAAGCCAAGGCTCTGATACCACTTGTGACGGCCCGCCTTTTTAGGGGCAGATCCGTACGCCTCGACAGCTACCCAGGATGATTAGCTGCCAGGAACCAAGCATATTATTGCCAAGCAAAAGTCAAATTCTAACATTTTTATTCAATATAAGGCCTAACGGCCAGGGTTTTTACAGAAGAGGGCGCAGCGGGGCCCGAATAACTTACAAGCAAAACACCGCACAGGCAGGCCTGAGCAAAAGACTAAGACCTCAAAACCAAATTGCCATCTACGCACTCCTGGAACGCTCCAGCTTCTTCAAACTTTGAGAGGGGGTCGGGGTTACAAGGGTGAGTACGGGAGTACTCAACAAGTCGTACGGAAAACACTGAATATTACATGCAAGGGTGTAGCACAATATTGGCACAAGGTTAAAGTATTTGTGGATGCAGTTTTATTTGTAACATCATTTTATATTTAAAACACAATCCATAATAATAGTAATCCAGGGGGTTCCATTCACAAAGTCATCACCATTAAACCACATTCTCAAACATGCACCAAGATCTACTTGAGCTAGGTTATGGGATTCACCCCAATTAAACTTAGCTTCATTTACCGGAAGCACGGCATATTCGAATACCATTTATTCACTCTGCAGAGGTGTTCAGCTTTACCCACAAGATTCCACGATCGTTAATGCCAACTCGAGTTTAACACGCAACTTAAATGCGTGCGGCCGGATCGAGGTTATCATAGCTTTTCGTTGGACATTTCCCTCTTTAGTCCCTATCCCAGAGTTTTGGTCCACATTAACCGGGGCCCCCACTGGCCAGTGTGGAGTTCTTGATCCCGCTTACTGTGGACACCTACCGTTGTGAACCCGAAATGCCACAGTTTCCTCGTGCACACTTTCGTTTCACCCCCATAACCTTGGACCATCTCCCACACCTGGGAAGGTAACCCTGCTCCTATAGGTATTCCGAGGGAAAGTACAATGTACCGAGCTATGTTGAGTCAAGCCAACGAAGTTGACCGGCCCAACCTGTGGTTGAACGAGTTCTTAAGTTATTTACTTTGCTCAAGAGGATTATTAACCTTACATTGCCAAAGACCAAGCCTTTTTCGATCCACAACCCCCTTCCGATACCCACGGTACCGGCCACCAGACAAACCAAAGCATAATCATCAGCCGGGGATTGGAACTCATCCACTCCGGGATTTATCCAATTCTGTCCCCCAAACCGCAGCACTTTTCCAAACAGAACCGAACCAAAGGTTCGGCAGCCTTTTATTCCCATTCTCAAAAGCATTTGACTAAACTAACAGGATAATGATAATTAATACAGGAATATTAAGTAACCTAAGGTTACAAGGATATAATTAGGTTCAATAATTTTCAAGGAAGTCTCATGAGCAAATCGGCATTAACTAAGTATCATGTCATTCTAAAATAAACGAATTTGCAATATTTCAACATACCGTAAAGTAATGCGGTAAAAAATAGTAATTAACTATAATAAGGCATGAATAGGTTCAACATGATCAATGGTGTACGGCTTGCCTTGCTGGCGATTGGATCGGACGAAGTGTCGTTGATGCGGTCGAAATCGGCTCTTTGTCGGGTCCGGGTCCTGCTCCGGGAACTGTGGCGGCTCCTGGAATCGTCCAACGTCCGGATCTAACGCGAAAAGGACGAACGACAATAAAGAAACGAAAAACGAAAAGAAACTGAAACGAAAACAGAAACGGAAATCGGAACCGGGCCGAGAGAGAGAAAGGAAGGGCGATTTGGGCATTTTTGGAATTTTCGGAGTCTCGGATTGAGGAACGGAGGGCATTTTTGGACTCAGTGGCTCGAAACGGTTCGGAAAAGTATTGTTGGGGCATTTTTGGACTTTCGAATATTTTTGGAGCATTTTTGGTATTAAAATGAATTAAAAAGGATTTTGGAAATTGAAAATCAAATAAGAAAAAAGAAAAGGGGGTATTGTTCACGCTGGGCCGCACCCAAAATCGAACCCGGCCCAAGAAACGTCTTGGCGCTGGGAAGTCGCCGCCCAAAATGGCGGCACACTGACCGGTGGGCAGCGGCGGTGGGTGGAGGCGGTTGTGGGGCCTGACGGGTGGGCCTTGGCGCGAGGGGATCACAGGTGGGCCACGGGCGGAGAGTGAGAGAGAGGGGCTGGCTTGTGGGCCGCTGGCAATGGCACGGCGTGAGGGGCGCGGGGTGGCGTGGTCGAGTCGGGCGGCCGAGGCGAAGTGCGCGCCGAGTCGGGGAAAGAAGGAGACGGCGCGATTTAGGGCACGGGAATGCACAGGTCTTGAGGGAAAAGAGAGGGGGTTCACCCGGTTCTAGGACACGGCTCGGGGGAGGCCGAGCGGCATGAGCTGGGCCGGTCAAGGCTGGCCGGAGCCGGGGGAGATGGCCATGGCCTTCACGTGGAAGGGCGCGGGAGAGCGAGGGGGAGAGGGGAAACTGGAGAGGAGGGAGTGGCGGGTTTGGCGAGCACGAAGGCGAGGCCGGAGGAGGCTTAAATAGCCGGGAGAGCGCGGGGGAAATCGCCGGTTTCATCATTGCGCGGGGGAGACTGGTGCGGCGATGGGACGGAACGGCGTTGAGGGGCTCGGAGCGGGTGCTAGGCGGCGGAAGGTGGAGTGCCTACAGGGCTAGTGTAGAGGCGAGGGCGACGGCGACGGGACGCAGCAGCGGCAAAGGCTGCCATGGCAGGGCTCACGAGCGGGAGGAGGGAGAAGCACAGTGGCAAGGCGCCACCGTGCGGGGGCGCGGGCGCAGGCGCGAGGCGTCCACGCGGGTGGGCGCGAGCGTGCGCGGAAGCCGGCAGAGCGGGGCGAGGCGTAGGAGCGAGGCGGAGGTGCAAATGCCGGAAAAGGAAAGCGCCCTGGGAGCGAAACTTTCCAAAAACGGAAAGAAATCGTAATTTAATCAAATAAATTCAAATAAAATCCGAAAAATTCAGAAAAATTCATAAAACGCAATTAGAGTCTAATTTAAACTTAATTTGAAAGTTTGGGGTATTTCAGCTGCTTTGGGCATGTTTTTCTCCCTTCCTATTTTGGCCTTTTTTTATTCTACTTTTAAAATATCCATCTGAAACTAATACCAGAAATGCTGTCTTACCCCCCACACCATCGCGAATGGCATTAAGGTTAAACGTCTCCACACTAATGGTAATGGAATTGAGAACCCATCCTTGCTGGAACATGGAAGATGACGTGCCGTAGCTCCCCGCGAACAACGCTTCCACGGATGTGTCGAATAGGGACTTTGGTATTTTTTTCTTGCCTTCATTGGTGTTGAATTCTCTGGAGTGGATGCAGACCTAGCATGGAGGTGTTATTCCTAAGTGTCAACACTGATGGCGTGGAGGTATCATTGTCCCATGCCAGCGTTAGTGGCGCGGAGGTCCGGTATATTATGACGTGGAGCTGAGCTAGGGCCCGAAGGTGGAGCCCGACAAGCGTCCGCGTCGATTCCCCCTCCAAATCCACTCAAATCTCGCCATTTGTGCGTGAGATTTGGCGTGGGAATCGCAAGAGAAGGTAATCCCCTTATTTTCCCATGATTTTACTAATTAGATTTGCTTGATTTAGTCAAAATTTGAGCAAACCTTAATGTTGTGGTTATAGACCAAACAGTAGAAAAGGAGGGGTCCCCGTATCGGGCCCCTATGGAGGGGGTTCGCTTGAAGACCCCCAAGAGATGTTGGGGAGCAAGCGAGATATGAAGTGAAATGGCTTCTGATTTCAATCAAAATTGATCTTGCCTTCACAACTCCTGGGCTAGGGCTATTTACAGGGCCCTACCGACTGAAGGTGAAGTTACAATTGTATCCCTACAAAGCCCATATGGAACTAGTGGTCCTACGGTATTTTCTCTAGTGCTAGCTAGGCCGTAGGCATCATGATGCTTGTACATGTACTTTTCCTGTAAGTTCAAGCTCCTTTTTGGTTTTGGTGATTGATTTTGGATTAATGCTTAATTATTATTTAATGACAAATCTAATCATTGTGAGACTAACTTTTTTTATTGAGCTTTATTCTTATTAGTCTCATTTGGATGGAAATGAAAAACCCCAAAGGTATGCACTCGAATTTATATTCTCATATCTTAATGCATTCCTTGGATTCAAGTTAAAGGATAAACTACACTATTGTTTCAACCTATAAGATGTGCATATTGTGTGCAATTCCATATATACATGAATGCACATATTTATGGGAGTTCATACTTTACCTTGATGTTTCATAAGTATTGATCCATTCCTTCTTGCCACATATATTAAGGATCTTTACTTTATAATAAATCTTTGAGTATATATAAAACTTATGTAGTTGTAGTATACTCATGAAAATATAGGATAAACTCCAAAGCAATATTAAATTGAATATGTACATATTAATTCAAAGTTCAATTATTTATATGCACACATTTAAATAGAGTTTATACTATGTTTGATGGTCTAAATAGTATTAATCCATTTACTTCTTTCCAATATTTTGGATCATCACTTGGAAACCATCAAATTGAATATATGAAACTTGTGTAGTTAATATAATATATACTCATAACAATTTAAATTTAATTTAAATTAAGAACCATTCATATGTTGATGGTAAACTTTGATTTATCAAAGGACAAACGAAAGTTCTGAGTACATGAAGCACTAGTTGTACTAGTATACTCAAGGCTGAGAGCACGCTTCGAGAGAACCTTTAGGTAAGGTGTTCACCAGAGGCTGAGAGTATGATAGGACATTCATCATACAAAAATACATATTGAACTACATAATTTCTCCTGAGAACTTCACCCATGGGAAACCTTACACGCCGGAGGACAAGGGAAATGCCAAGTGGGGGGAGAGACGAGGGAAAGACGCCAATGGTCCCTAATGCCCTTGCTGAAGGTGAGGTTGTTTCGGATTGGGAGAACCCTTAACTAGACCCAGAAGACCAGTATTAAGCTTTGTTGTATGTGAAGCAATGGAAGAAGGCCAAAACCTGCGCCCGCAGGGGAGACAAGGGAAAGGCACCTCAAGCCTAACTTTTTTTCCATCCCGCAGTGTTTTCCATTCCAAAAGATGGTACTGTAGTAGTAATTCGCACCTTCATTACGAAGTATCATGTCGGCTTGAAATGGTTTATTTGAACAAAAATCATTACTCAACTTCCCTGCGTGCATACAACAAACTTGTCAAATCCTTGGATGCCCTTATTTTCCATTTGTCATGCAATTGTGTCACAAATACAAACTGCTACAACTATGTGCATAGCACACGCTACACAGCGTGCATAAGGCTATCTTGATTGAAGCACCCACCATCGTTGTACTCCTTATATGTCATTCTTTTTCCTATATGACAAGATCCATCACCGCACCCCTTTGTGCTAACCTACTAGCTAAGGCACCTTACGTAGGCCTGTCTAGCTCATAGCGTTGCACACAACCTCAAGTACAGGCATGGAGTCCGTGAAGAAAATCCAGGCCTGAAGATTGTGACTTAAGTTCGGCTTAACCTATAAAGCCCACCTCATCACACACAACCAAGCCACTACCACACTAACTCATTCACCACCATGGCAGACAGCCCGGGTACCTAAAGGAGTGGGAGGGGACAATAGGCTAGGACCAGGTTTTGAGGCCATGACCCCTACCTAGAAGCCACATACATCTACATTTCTCCCAATCTTGAGTTCTTGACCCCAAGCTTTGATACTTTACTCAGAAACAGGGGCTCCTACACCCCTAGAAATCCCCTCCGCGACTACCCACACATCCTTGAGCCTTGGCTACAATGCAAGCACAAACTCGACGTGGTGGTCTAGGTTTCCAACGATGAGGGGAACCTAGGACATCGATTCTTTTGCTGCCCTCCATTCATGGTAAGTAATTTATTTCCTATCTATATTTCCACACATGTATCACGGTATCGCTCGTAATCATCTCATCTTCTTTGCAGACCGTGGATTGCATGTTCACTGAGTGGGTAGATCAACCGTATCCAATTCCTAGCCCATGTTTACATAGCAACTCTCCAGATCCACCTACACGAGTTGCAGGAGGAGCTCCAGACCCAAAGGATCAACAATGATGAGCTCCACCGGCAGAGGGCTAGGGAGAAGAACAACGAGGTGGTCCACCTCGTCAATGACTACCACCCACACTGATGTTGCACTAACTTGAGCTACAATTGTACCTACCACTACCACAACAACCAGTCGTGCCCACATCGCCTTGACGACTAACACATGATGCAGGTGCCTTGCAGTGTGCCATTTTCGCCTTAGGGCGTAAGTGCGCAAGCCCAAGCAGATCTAAATCCACCATCTCATTTACTTTCCAAAAGACACACATGTACCGTAGCTGTAGTTCATGTGGTTATTTCGTGCTTATTGCTGTGGTTAGTAGTGGCCAAGCAACATATGCACCTATAAACAACACATGCGTCATGTATCTCCATGTTTCATTCTTAAAATACATCTAACTAATGTTCAGGTTTAATTATGTCAAGTTTGCATACGCCATATGACGACTATCTCATACTTTTGTGCACGTATTTAAGGATATATAAAAAAAATTACCTATTGCAATAAAAAAACTAATCCGCCCTTCAAGAAAAGTGTTTTATCTCAGTTTGACATGTCGGCGCTAAAGCTTTTGGTGCAGAATCATAAAGGACGACATAGCCTCAACCTAGCCACGTTAGCCTTGGCGGTTGAGGTGACAGCAATACTCCGCGCCATAAGCAGTGGTGCTGAGACATTAAACGTGTGCGGCATTCGTGATGACGCGTTAAAAAGGATCATTAATAGAATTAGTTTTATGATGAGGAATTTTTGGAAATAGAATGAAAAACCAAAATAGGGGGGAATACCATGTGCAGCAGGTGCGTTGTATACAATGACCACAAGATAACGTATCGTCATGACGGCATCTCAATGTCCCCTGTACCAATACAAGGCAATAACTCAGATCTCCCAACTATATACAATACAAATATACGATGATTTGGTTCCTGCGGTTGACAGCGACGCCGAATCCACATGCTGCGACAGCGATTAGACAACGCAGGCGCTACCTGCCTCCTTCAAGTTATACGAACAAGTCGGAAACATTTTCATAAGTTGCAGAAAGCAGAACTAAAGAAAGCCACACGCTGCGATCTGCATCCGCAATATTGGTATTCTACTCATGTATGAATTGCATGGACTCAACTCACAAACACAATGCATTTCGGTCTACATAGCAGGTGAGTGACACATTTTAACTCGGGGTTGAGTTTAGACTTCCTCTCACCGGAGGATCCATATCAAGCCTTTTATTCCTCCTCACCAGAAATTGCTATTGAGGAGCCCCGTATTGGTTAACTTCAAGAATTGCATGCAAGTCTTTGCTGAATTTTAGTAGCAATCAGGACTCATTGTCAGTAATTTGGGGCTTAGAGTTATTTTCAACACAGAAGACTTATTTGGCTCTCTCTGTAAATTTGCAAGTTTCTTCTATTTTTCAGTGGGTTCGGAAAAATAAATGCATGCTAAAGCATATAATATTCTTGTAGATTCTTCTTTTATGGAAAAATTAACACCAAAGGTATGATGCTTCGAAAAAACTTTAAATTTGATGATGTTCACTGTGTGCTTGAAACAATCAAGGTTCTGGAGCGGAGGCATCTTTTCCTTGAGTGCTAATGTCGCAAATATTGTTGGAATTTGATTCAAATCAATTGAATACTTCCTAAGAGATTATGGGCATGTTGCCTCTTGCTAGGTCACAAGCTGGACCTGCACAGATATTTGTCAAGAAACTTGTTACTTTAGGCTGATAGAACATATGTACTCAAATAAATAAGTATATTTTTGAAGAAAAAAAAACCTCCCAACAAGTTTAGCCGAAAGAGGTCACTGCTAATGGATTTGTAATTATTAAAATTCAGGATTCCCTCTAGGATGGTTGATGCTTTGGGAAGCTGGATTAGTAGAAATTAAATAAGTTAGTTCATTTTGTAATCGGTTGCTTTGAGTGGTAGCTAACCTATGTCAGAGATTTTTTTGGATCTTCTATGTAATTAAGTTAATTATGTGATATATATTAATTAATATTTATCTGTAGCGTCCTCACCTACTGTTTCCCATAAAGAAAAACTCAGGTTGAGATCATAAGAATCAAACTTGGCTCAAAACTCGTCATCTTCTATGCTAATCGTGTGGATCACAAGTGCTGGGCAAATTGCGAATTTCCACGCGGTAAGCAGTCACATGAAGCGCAAACTGCATCTAAGGCTATGCTTGGAAACAAAGTTTTTTTAATACTATGGTATTACAAAACCATGGCATAGAAATTGTTTTGGCATAAATACTATGGTATTACAAAACCATAGCATGTAAACTGTTTGGAAGCAAAGTCTTTTGCATGATGAAGTGATGTCAAAAGCTTAAAACTCCACTATGAGTGGAGTTTTCAATACTCCAAAAATATCATGGTATTGACAATATTATGGTTTTCAAAACAGAGTTTTTTTTGTTGCTTCCAAACATCTTATAGCCAAAAATACCACGGTATTCTCCAAAACTATGGTTTTGCCTAGAAATTATGAAAATACTTTATTGCCAAATAGGCTCTAAGATTGTGTTTCAGGAGTCAAGGGACAATTTGCTGAGACCTGCACCCATGCCGTGGCTGGACGCCTTTTTCATCTCAAGTGCAGTCTTGTAAGGTGGCGGCGTGGCGCAATGGGAGGCTGGACTGGATCCAAGCTCCGGTTGGAGCCAACCTTGGGTGCTTGGGAGCGGCCATGACCGGTCCGAATCATAACCACTCAGATCACCGCAAGCCAGAAATGGAACACAGACCTTGTTTGGACCCTCCAGCCATCCGCTTCTGCAATCTGCACATGACAAATGGGCGAATGGCTTGAGTACTAGGCCCTCCTGTATCATGTGTTGGGCCCATTGTACGGATAGAGTTTTGTAACATCTCTACCCTTACCTGAAGGGTTTTGATAAGTTTCATCCGGATGTTTTTTTTAGCAACCATCATCTAAATTTCTGGTCATTGGATTTGCTTTCAGATTAATGCATGGTCCCCCTAAATTCAAGGTGGGTTGATCCTACAGATATGTGTTTTGATCGTACAGTCCAAAGTTTAGATGTTTTTTGAAACAAAAACATCCGGATGATGTCTATACACTCCCTACCTGAAGCATCAGCCCGTAAGGAGTCCCCACCAGGATTCACAATATGGATGAAAAATCGGTCAATTTTAACGATTTTTGACCGTACCGGTCCAGCTTGATAAACGGAACCAGTCGATAAACCGGTCCAATTCAAATTCAAATTAAAAATAATTAGAAAATTTTATCCAAAAATTCTCTAAAATTAGTATTAATAGCTTGTTGACATTTACCATGAAATTTGGGAAAAAATTTGACAAATTTTCCTTGCCAATTCAAACTGGAGATAGAGCACAATGCAACTGAAACTAGCCTAAAATAGTAAAATGTAAACTGCTAGTAAATGGAGCCAGGGTGTTTTACCCTGTTGTTCTATAGCATAAACAGCACGGAATTATCCAAATGTCAGGTAAAAATGGTAGAAGGTTCAACATAAACTACATGGAAGACATTGCACCTAAAGTGAACAGTTTTTATTGAAATTGTATCTTGTGGACATTGCTAAACACTAAATGTTACCAACAAAAATTCTCTGGTCTAAATTGGATGAACAAATTAAAATGAACAGAACTAACCGCCAATATAAGCTAGGACTGAACAAACTCATCCATATCATGTAGGCCAGTAACTATAATAATCACCCAAAGAACAAGCATAAAACAATACACTAGTACCTTAAAGTTCAGCTTGTTCCCAATCTTTCACAGTGAGAAGTATTTCTACCATCTCACTTGTCAGATTTGTTTGTTAATCTTTCACACATATAAACGGACTAAACGGGCCGTGCCGTGTCTAATCGCGCTGGGCCGTGCCTACAGCAGCCTTCCATCTCTAGTTCATGCCGTGCTTGGGCTGGCATCAAGACACGGCAGTCGGCCCCTACCATTTATGGTCGGATCGCGTTTACAAAGAAGGCCACTGGCCGCCCATTTGACCATCTCTAGTTGTTACCTTTTACAACAATCACTACTTATCACGCCCATTGACATCACTACCAACCCTTCATGTTATCACTAAGCCACTTGTGTCCAATGACGCCCCTCTCTAAACCTAACTCAATCATCGTACAAATTGTTCTCTATACCGCCTATATTAATCTCGTCAGTTACACAAGATTTTAAAGTTAGAGATTTGTCGACGATTGGGGAACAGGCCCCCGCCGAGCTTACTTGTTGGTGGAGGGACCAACTGTGACCCCTTCTTGCGTGAGGGATTACTCAAGGAACGGATCACCAGATCTCAACGAGCGTGACACAAGCAGCTTACTCCCGGTTCGGGCCTCTCAGGAAGAGATAATAGCCCTACTCCAGCTCTTGTATACTCTTGCAAAGTGTCTCGAGTGTATGACTCTTGTCTTACAATCGGTGCAATGCGTGTTGTTGTTCTTTGTTGTGTGTCCCCTCACGATGGGGACCCTTTTATAGCTTACAAAGGATCGAACTCTATGACCCCACTACGCACGCTTGGACCTCGCCCAAACGTGGCGACTAGTGGATCCTATCTTTCCGCCACGCCCCACGGAAACGTAACGCCAACGGAAGTTACGCTCGGGTGGTTATTCCCACCGACCGAGACCGCGTAAGGTCGGCCGATGACCGGCACCGAGCTTGACATCTTACCCGAGCTCGAGCTCGAATCGATCGGAATACGTGGCATTCTCGGTCCCACCCGAGCCCGAGCTCGGAATCGGCCTAATGCGTAGCCTTCCAAGTTCGATTTAGACAACCCAGGGTAACGACCTCCTGGTGGCTCAGCGGAGCGAGCTTGGTCGTTGGTGGCATCCGAGGTAATTTATGGAAATTACCCGACCTTCGACAGCTAGCCCCGAGGTTCAAGTGGGAAAAGGTCTAAGGAAGGCCTTCCTTGGGCCTACTGCTCTACGAGCATGTCGGTTCTGCGCGGCGGACAATCGCCGCGACCAACGAGCTATTAACCTCCTCCGAACGAAGCTTGTTCCCCGGCTCGTCGCTTCGAGCTAGCATGTATGCCCCTCTCGGTTCCTTCTCCTGGAAGCCTCGAATCGTCCTTCCTGGGAACCGTCTTTTTCGCAGCGGGGCGGTTTCGATTTGCGTGCCCACGTGTCGCTTTCGAATGGCGAACGCCTCAATCGCCTCTGTGCCTCTAGGGCTTCCTCGACCATAACGGCGGGAAGTCCTTTTGCTTTCCCATTTCCTCGAGGAGCTTTTAAACACTCAAGAGAAAACCCTTAGACTCACTTGGCCGCTTTGGCGATCGCTGCCTCATACTCCCCGCTTCGGCGCTCATCCTTCTTCTCGATCATCTTTTCCACCCTCATGGCGAGGTTCGGCGCCAAGAAGCTCGACAGCGCAGTCGAGATCCTCCAAAGAAGCGAGGTACGCTGATGCCGCACATGGAGAGTCCCCTGGCGCCGAGGAGAGCCCACAATGAGGAGGGGAGATCGTCTCCACCGAGCTCTACGCCATGAACGGGCTCCGGACGCCCGAAAGTGAGTTCGTCGAGGCCGTACTCGCCTCCTGCGAGTGCGAGATCGCTCACCTCCACCCCAACTCCATTCTCATCATGGCCATCTTTACCCATCTCTGCGAAGGGTTCGTGGGCGTCGAGCCCACGCCCCGTCTCTTCTTCCACTTCTACACCCTTTCTCGCACCTAAGACGCCGCAGTCGGGCCGCTTCTACTTCCGCCTGCGACCTACCCGACCATACGAGTACCCGAGCTTCACGCTCAAGGACTCGGTGTCGGGTTGGGCCGACTCTTGGTTCTACTTGAGGAAAGCGGAGGGCGGCACGCTTTCCTACTCCGGCGCCAGAGGTCGCGCCGTCGAGACGCCCCGACCGCCTGCGGAGCCCGAGGAGGAGAAGATCCTCATGACGCATCAACGAGCTCACGTGCCTGGTCGACCGACCGACGTTACCCGACTACGCCAGGAACCGGATATCGCCCCTTAGGAGGAGGGAGCATCCCTTCTTCAAGGTCGAGGTGGCAGGACATCACCCGAATCACGCTCAGGTATGTCGTCGCCTCGATCTTCTTTTCCGAGCAGAGGATGCCCCTTCTCACGACCTCTCCCTTGGCCGGGTATGTAGCTCCGCCAGAGGATCGGTGGATGTGAGGGTGTCCGAGATGTTCGGCACCCCTAAAGGCAAGGAAATCATCGAGGGCCGCCAGATCTCCGAACAACGCCCTTAACCGACCGAGGCGGTAAGTCTCTCGATTCGGACTTCTTTCAAGCTTTGTCCTGACAGGCCGCCAGTGGGCCTTTCGACCTCATTTGAGTTTTTCTCTTTTTCAACAGAGAAGGTTGCCTCGGTCGCCGTGTCCCAAATTCGGGATCCTGGCTTAATGGATTCGGGTCGAAGACTAAGGGACCGGCGGTCGCAAGCGCCGCGCCTGATCTCCGTCGCCACGCCGTCCCTCGCCAGCGCATACGCAGCGTTCCGCCCGACGATCGCCACCCCGCCAGCACTTGGAGTATGCGGACCGGCAGGAGGTGAGTGAACTAAAATTGTGGATGGATGAGTACACCCGAGACAATCCCGAGCTGATGGCTCGTTTGCGCCAGCTTGCTGCGCGAGCGAAGAAGGAGGCCGCAGCCCGCCGGCCCGGCTGAAGGTCGAGCCGAAGGCCAGATCGCGGCCCTTCAAAGTGAGCTCGCGGTGAGCTCGAGCTCGGCTCCCGGGACCGCGAGGAGGAGAAGGACGAAGCCGACCCGCCCCTTGGTCCCGAGGTCCCGCAGGTCGCCTGCCACGCCAATCAGCGCTTAACGCCGACCGCCTCCGAGGTCGGCTTGGGGAGGCCGACCTTCTGGCCGCCAGGGCCGACAAGGCGCCGCGAGGACATGGTCGCCGCCTCCGCCCGCGCTCGAGCTCACGAAGTGACGCCGAGCAAGGTCGATCTCCGCTCCCTCTTGTTTGTCTCTTTCCTCCTAAGACCATACTAACCCCACATCGCCTATAGTGGGTGTGGCGGTTAGTGCGGAGTTATGGGATTTCAAGCGATGGTCGACGATATTCTTGACCTCGTGCTAGAGAGGAGCTTGCCCGGCCGCCGAGGCCGTCGTGGGCGACGAGGCCGGCGGAGCCGAGGCCGCGGAGGCCCGGGGCCCCACGGGCGGCCCGGTGGCGACGATGTCGAGGTGGGGAGCCCACCGCCGCGAGCTCCGGGACTCAGAGGTCGTGTCTCCCGAAGAGGAGACACGGAGGAAGATCGCGTGCCGATGCCCGAGCCGCGAAGGAGGGCATCCCCACATCATAGTCGTGGAGTCTCGATGGTGATGAGCGCCGCCAAACTCCCCGCGAGGATTCTTCCGCCCGGCGACATCATCACCGCGACTCTCCAGAGATCGCCGAGGTCTCCCCGTGCTCGTGACGCCACGCTGGTCCCAGCCACGGCCGGCGTCGGGGACCCCATTCTGGCTGAGCTCGCCCAACGAGGAAGAGCCGGCTACCCGCTGGTCGGGAGATGAGCCCGCCACCGTAGGTGAGCCGGGCAGCTTCAAGACGAAGGGGATCTGCCGGCACCGAGGTCGTTTCAGCCGGGACCGACCTTCCGGCCGCCGACTCGGTGCCCCAGCTGATCCCGCTGGCCGGGACGCCGCTGCTGCAGCCTCAAGGGCCGGATGCCGACCCGGTGTCCCCTGTTGCTCCCATGGCCGTAGACGCCGAAGGGTGGAGCCCCGGCGCAACTCTCGCCGGAGGAAGAAGAGCGGGAGGTGATCCTCGCTCTTGAGGCCGCCCTCTCCAGAGGCGGAGGTCGCCCCCAGACAAAGCTCCTTCGCCCTCGGGGATGAGGGAGCTCGTGCTCAAGCCCCGCCTCCGATCAAGGAGAAGGGATCGAGGCGGAGATCCCTTGCCCGCCCAGGGGGAACAGGACGAGACGGAGGACCCGCCGAGATGTTCCAAAGCAGGGCCGGAGGCTCGGCTTTGTTGGGTAAGTACTCGACTCATGTGTTTTTATCAAAAACTCGATCACGACCTGAAATACCTTGTCGCGCAGTCGGAGTCCACCATGAAGGACTTCCATGCCGCCACCGTCGCCGTAAGTTGTCGCTAAGCACCAATCCGAGCAGACGCCAAGATCGCGGAGCTCGAGCGCCGGTTGCCGAGCCGACATCTTCGAGGCCGAGATCCGGCGGAAGGTGGAGGAGTCCGTGCACGAGCTCCAGGAGCGCCTCGACCGGAGCGAGCAGCAAGGTCGGGCCTTGAGGCCATGGTGGCGACCTTTGCGACGCCGCCGGCGCCGAAAGGACAATCGACCAAAGAACGGAGGAGTCCAGCGACTCGACAGCGCAAGCGAAGGTCGGAAGCTTCGCCGGCGGGTGCTCGACCTTGAGTCCGAGCTTGACTCGGTGCGGGACGAGCTCGTCGCTCTGCAGGGGCGAAGCGTCTTGGGCTCTGTAATTTTCTTTTCCTGTCTTTACCTGTAAAAAAACTTAAGGGAAAAACCGCCCAGTTGAACATAGAAAGAGCGTTTATCTATCTCTAAACGTTTTTTGTTGTTTTGTCCGAGATGATAACGATTTGTTTGGTGTCGCGGTTCCTTGTTCGGCTTACTTCGGCCTTACGTGACTTAGCGGTCAATCGTATTAGGAGTAGCTACCTCGCGTGAGAGTCGCACGAGGTCGTGGCCACTTGGTACCCCTATAGCCCCGCCGCCAACGGAGGTCGTGGGCGATCGCGAGCACGACCTCGCTGGCGGAGTAGAGTTCTCATGGGACCGTGTGGCTCTTAGGGTACGGCGCCGATGTCGCCCACCGGCCGACTTAAGCTCGGAACCGTTCAGAAGGGTGTCCTGTGCGAATCTTTGCTTGCGGCGGAGGTCTACCGCGAAAAAGATGGTCGTCTTACGAGGAAGGAAGCCCTTGAGGTCGAGCTCTTGTCGTACGGTGTTTTGCCCCGACGACCGACCTGCCCCTGACACTTTGTCTGGGTCGAGCTTAATCGTAGAATTTTTTGCGGAGGTAAAGGAGAAAGAGAGAGAGAAAGAACGAGAAGACGAGGTGACAAAATTTATTAAAAAGGTAGGCGAGTGTGGTTAGACATGGAACTTACGCAGTTGGTCGATGTTCCAAGTGCTAGCAAGTTCTCGACCATCTTCCATTGCGAAGGCGGACAGCCCGGGCGTCGTTGAGACGACCGTGTAAGGACCTTCCCATCTTGGCGTTAGCTTGTTGGCTTTTGATGTGTCTTGGACCCGTCGCAGAACGAGATCGCCGACGCAAGGTCCTTGGTCGCACCGATTTAGCGGCGTGCTGCGAAGTGCTTGCAGTAGACCGCGGATCGCAATGTAACCCGTTCACGGACGCCTCCGCGAGGTCGAGGTCGAAGGCGCCGCCTTCTGCGCCGATGCTATCGGCTAGGTTCACCCTTGGGGATCCTAGGACAACCTCGACGGTAGGACGGCTTCCGCGCCATATACGAGCCGAAAGGGTCTCCGTGGCTCGGCTCGTCGTGGTGCGGATCGACCAGAGGGCGGGGTAGTTCGTCCACCCAGGCCTGACCATGCCGATCGAGGCTCTTGAAGACTCTCTTCATGATTCCTTGGACGATCTGCCTGCTCGCGCTCGGCGCCCCATTGCTCGTGGGTGGGCCACGGATGCGGCATATCTTGGTCCAGACCTCCTCGCAATAAGCCTGAAACACCTCGCTTGTGAACTGAGTGCCGTTGTCGGTAATGAGGCGACTCGTAACGCCAAAGCGGGTTACTACATTATTGCGGAAGAACCTTTTAGCCGCCTGTGCCGAGATGGTTGATATAGGCTCGGCCTCGATCCATTTAGTGAAGGTGTCGATTGCGACGAACAGTATTTACAACCCTCCTTCCCTGGAAATGGACCGAGTATGTCGATGCCCCAAACCGAGAATGGCCAGGTTAGCGGCATGGTCTGTAGCGCGTATGCCGGCTGATGGACCTTCCGAGCATGGAACTGGCAAGATCGGCAGGAGGTTACTATTGAGCGCGCGTCGGCCAAGGCCGTCGGCCAATAGTAACCCAACCGGAAGGCTTTGCTCACCAAGGTCCTAAAGGACGAGTGAGCTCCACACATCCCGTCATGGATATCCTTGAGGAGGTATTTGCCTTCCTCTTGGGTGATGCACTTGGAGAGGACGCCAAGCGCGCCTTTGCGGTATAAGAGGCCCTCGACCATTTTATAGGTCGAGGCGCCTCACTAGCCGGGATTTCTGGCTTCCTCCTCGGCAAAGGTCCGTGCACGGCGTATTGGATGAATGGCGCCATCCACCTCGTGATCCTCGCCGAGGAAGGAGACGGTACCACCTGCTCTCGGTTGCCTCCTCCCGGGGTATGGAGGGCTTATAGAGGTGCTCGATGAGCACCCCACGGAAGCGAAGCTGGCGGAACCGACCTTCGATAGATGGTCGGCCAGGGCATTGTCCTTCCGGGATGTATAGTACTTGAAGTTTCAAGTACTTTTCCATCTTCCTTACTTCAGCCAGGTAAAGCGCCATTGAGTCATCTGAGCACCGATACTCCTTGTTAACCTGGTTGACGACCACCGCGAGTCGCCCTTCGCAGCTAGTCGTTGGACTCCGAGCGCTTTGCATGCCCGGCCCGCCAGCGCACCTTCGTATTCGCCGCTGTTTGTTGCGCCGAATGCAATTGGAGGGCGATCGATCCGCTTCCCCGAGGGGATTCGAGGACCACTCTCCACCCGAGCAATCGTAAGCTCGGGATCCGTCAGTGCATGACCAATGGCCGTGCTCGGCCTGGTTGGGTTCGGGTTCGGGCGGGCGGGGTTTGTCCATTCGGCTAGGAAGTCCGCTAGGACCTGAGATTTGATCGCGGTTCGCCGAGAATTCGATCTCGACCGCGAGCTCCATGGCCCATTTCGCGATCCGCCCGCTATGCGTCCGATTCCGAGAATTTCTCTCGACGTTGGTCGGGACTTGGATTTTGTGTGCCTGGAAGTAGTGTCTTAATTTCTTCGAGGCCACGAGGAGCGTATAAAGGAGTTTCTGGACCTCGGGGTAACGCTCCTTTGGTCCGTGTAAGACTTCGCTGACGTAGTAGATCGGGCGCTGCACCCCGTCCCGTTCTACCGTCAAGACGGCGCTTACCGCCTGGGGTGTGGCGGCCAGGTAGAGCAAGAGAACCTCTCCCATTCTTGGCGTGGTCAAGACCGGGGGTCTTGACAAATATAGCTTAAGCTCTTTGAAAGAGCGGTCTGCTTCATCTGTCCACGCGAAACCGTCGTGCTTCCGGAGCGCCTTGAAGAAAGGTAGGCCACGTTCCCCGAGCCGCGAGATGAAACGACTTAAGGCCGCCATTCTCCCGGTCAGGGACTGGACCTCCCGAGTGCAAGTCGGTGGTCGCATGTTCTCGATGGCTTCTATCTTTTCTGGGTTGGCCCCGATTCCTTGTGGGCCGATCATGTATCCGAGCACCTTGCCAGCTTTGACCCCGAACACACATTTTTCAGGGTTTAACTTTATTCGATGCTTATTGAGGTTATGAAAAGTCTCCTCTAGATCGGATACATGGTCCGAGGCCATCTTGCTCTTGACGACTATGTCGCCTACATACACTTCCAGGTTCCGACCTATTTGGTTCGAGAAGGTTTTCTGCATAAGGCGCTGGAAGGTCGCTCGGCGTTCCTTTAGACCGAAGGACATGGTCGTGTAGCGTAATGTGCCAAACGGGCGTGATGAAGGAAGTTTTCTCCTCGTCGTCGGGCGATAAGCCGATCTGGTGATAGCCTGAGTAGGCGTCGAAAGCTCATCGCCTCGAGTCGGCCGTTGCGTCGACCAACCGGTCTATCCGAGGTAGCGGAAATTGTCTTTCGGGCATGCGGCATTCAGCCCAGTGTGATCGACACACATGCGCCACTTGCCCCTTTTTCATCACGATAATCGGTTGGCCAACCACTCGGAATGGTCGACCTCCGAATGAAACCGCTTTGAGGAGCTTGTCCATTCCTCTCGATGATGGCTTGCTTCTCCGGGAGAAGCGCTGAGCTTCGCCGCCAAAGCTTTTGTCGTGCCGAGCGCTAGCTTTGTGCTCGACGACCTCCCTTGGGACTCGGGCATGTCGGACGGTTCCCAGCGAACGTGTCCGCGCTTCTCCTGAGGAAGGTCACGAGCTCGAGTTCCTATTTAGGATCTAGGAAGCCCCCACGTGTACGATCTTGTGCTGTTCTCAGGCCGCACAACGGATGGCCTTGGTTTCTCCTCCACTTGGAGGCTAGCCTTGGGCCAGGAACTCCTCGGCTCTTGCTCGGGCCCTGGGGGCGATTGACCGACCATGTCTAACGCCCTCTCGTCGCAGCTTTAGGGCTGCTTTGGGCTTCCTTGATCGTGATCACGCCGCCGGGCCGACCTTCAAGCATTGATACCCGTGGTGAGTGGCGGCCATGAATTTGGCGAGTGCCGGTCGGCCAGATCGCGTTATGGCCGACTCGAAATCGACCACTTGAACGTGATCACTCCGCTCGGAAGTTGCTCGGATTGCCGAACGTTCGGGCAGACGATCTGGCCGAGCGGCCCGACCGACGTTCGCACTATCCGTAGAACGGACCACCAGGCTTTTGATCTTGGAGCGAGGATCGCATCTCGCCCAAGACCCTGGCGTATATCAGTCCAGGGAGCTTCCGCAATCCACAAGGACCCGACCTACCTGCGGTGTTGCGGTCGTTGGGCTAATGACCATCGGAAGCCTTTGGGGTTTCGCTATCCCCAGAGGGCGCTGCCCTTGGAGAAGGTGATCGGCGGCTCGGACCACTTGAGCTGTTGAACAGGAGGCTTCCCCTGAGTGACACGGAGTACCTCGCGCGCGGCCTCCTTTAACTCCCGACGCGACCCATAGGCGGCGGAGCCCCCGAATATCACGGCGATGTGGTTTCTCGGCTCTTGGTACTCCATGCCTGTCTTGCTCCTCGGCGGGCTTCTTGCCCTTGACGCCTCCTTCCATCTCGGGAGCGTGGGCATGGGACCCTTACCATTGTAGAACTGCCCAGCGGGAGGCCCACGCTCGCAATTCGAAGGTCATGCCCATGCGCCCGTGGAGCGGGCGTAATAGGCACTAGCCCGCCGCGTTGGTCGCGCGTTCTTGGTAAATCCGGGTTACGCTCGTTGCTCCGCTGAACCGGTCGACCCTTTCCTTCGGGCCTCTCATACGATCGCGAGGTCGGCCGTTGTCTTTCGATGGTCGCCACCATGCCGAGACGAGGATTTTTTCTTCTTTTGATTTTTTTCTCGATCGAGCTTACGCTCTTTCGCTTGATGCCCCTTCGAGCCCGGCCGAGGGGCAGCTTTCCTCGTCTAGCGCCTTCTTCCATTGGACGGCCTCGTCGCGTTGGCGTAACGGTCACCATGCGAATGTACCGCTGGTCGTGATGTCCGTGGATTTCGAGGTCCCGAGTAAAGCGTCGCCTCGGACCCGAACTTGAAAGCCCGACGACCGCCTCATCCGAGATGCTCGATGGAATTGCGCACTTGCATGAAGCGCCGACGAATCGGCGCGCAGTCTCGCCCTCCGTCAGACGACGCTCAAGGTCGCGCTCCTTCCCCGGCGGACGTAGCGACTCCGAAGTTGGCTCGGAGAGTGCCGCCACCGGGCCCAGGACCGGATCGAAGTTCTCCTTCGTTGAATAGCCACGCCCGAGCCGCCCGCCCAGGATCAGGCGTAAAGTTGGCCATCACCCTTTCATCACCCCGGCAGCCTAAAATGGCCGTGGTGTAGATCGAGAGAAACTCGCTTGGTTCTCGAGTCCCATCGAATCTCTCGATGTGACCCGGCTTAAACCTTGTCGGCCAGGTCACTCGTCGCAGCCGATGTCGCGAACGCCTGCACCCGAACACGGATCTGCCGGGCGATCGCCACGAAGCGCGGCCGGCGATCCCCACCACCGAGCCCGAGGTTAGTGGGCCTAGGTGAGAGAAAATCTCCTACGCCCAGAGGATGGGAGTGGCCCGATGAGGAATGTTCGGCCCGGTTCGCCTGTGGCTCGCATTCCGCTGGTCCCGAGGAGCCCCGAATTGCTCCGGTGCCCTCCCGAGCCCGGCCGCCCAAGGCCACCACTGGTGCGGCCGCGTGAGTCATCTGGTGGTGGCGCTCGGACGCCGGCGACGGCGTTCCTGTGAATTGCTCTGGCGCCTTTCCGGAGGCCTCCGCCGCTCTTATGTCTGTGGCGATTTCCTCGAGGTCGCCGGCCACGGCCGCGCCATGGCTTCTAGGTCGACCGCCAGAAACTCTCGAGGTTGCGCACCACCGCGGGCTGTGGCTTGAAGGCGTTTCCTCGGGGAACGCGGGTGACGAGCTCGTTCGCCGTCGCACGGCCCGAGTCCCGTGACGCTGCGGAAATTCTCACGAACTTCGCCCTGGTCTTATCGGGCCAGGCCACCTCGGACTTGCCGCCGTAAGTCGGTCCGGCCCGATTCAGGGATGCTCGCAGTGCTCTTTGGCCGCTTCAGAGCGGTGAAGACGCGCTTCACCGGATTTGCTCGACATTTCCATCCTCCTCCGCAACGAAGACGTTACGGATTGGACGGATCGCGAGGGGACATCACGGTGTCTCCCGTGAAGCGGTCCCCTAGTCGAGCTCGTAGAGGTCGGGGATGTCCGCACCATCGTAGAGCTCGCCGCATTTCGCCGTCCGAGAGGGCGTCGAGCCGAGCGAAGAATCGCCCGGCAGAAGCCGCTTCAGGGAAAAGCTCTCGAACCGCCTTGATTCTTAATACGGCGACGCCGCCGCCCATTGTCGAAGAATCGCTTGTCCTCTTCCTCGATCTCGGGCGTAGAGCCCCTGGTGGTTCTGGATTCTCGACATTCTTCGGATTCCTCACGAAAGGGAAAGTCGGTCCCCACGACGGCGCCACTGCCGATTTATCGGGGAACAGGCCCCGCCGAGCTTACTTGTTGGTGGAGGGATCAACTGCGTGACCCTTCTTGCGTGAGGGATTACTCAAGGAACGGATCACCAGATCTCAACGAGCGTGGATTACGTTAGCTTACCCCTGGTTCGGGCCTCTCAGGAAGAGATAATAGCCCTACTCCACTCTTGTATACTCTTGCAAAGTGTCTCGAGTGTATGACTCTTGTCTTACAATCTGGCCTGTCTGTGTTGTTGTTGTTGCTGTGTGTCCCCTCACGATGGGGACCCTTTTATAGCTTACAAAGGATCGAACTCCATGACTTACTACCCGCACGCTTGGACCTCGCCCAAACGTGGCGATCGGTGGATCCTATCTTTCCACCACGCCCCACGGAAACGAATTGCCAACGGAAGTTACGCTCGGGTGGTTATTCCCACCGACCCCGAGATCACGTAAGGTCGCCGATGACCGCACCGAAGCTTGACATCTTACCCGAGCTCGAGCTCTAATCGATCGAATACGTGGCATTCTCGGTCCCACCCGAGCCCGAGCTCGGAACTGGCCGGAATGCGTAGCCTTCCAAGTTCTGATTTAGACAACCCAGGGTAACGACCTCCTGGTGGCTCGGGCGGGAGCGAGCTTGGTCGTTGGTGGCATCCGAGGTAATTTATGGAAATTACCCGACCCCCCGACAAGATTGAATCTACCCTACCAGTTAAGAGCCTAAATTTAAGAAGTCCAAAATCTGCAAAAAAAAATTTTCAAAGAACCACATAAATTTATCCCGCCCACCTTCCTGGTTGCACCCCCTTCGTCTCGGGTCTCTCGCTCGCACGAACCAAACCCCTCTTCGCCCGATCACACCTCCTTCCATCTGGAGGGAAGCCCTTTCTCGTAGCCGTCATTTCTCTTCTTCCCTCGATCGGGCTGGCGTGGAGTAGAGATCCATCCGAACCTAGATTGATTTCATCTTCAGTTTGATGGTAAGGAAGCTCTAGCTTAGTTGAATTGTTGTTCGAAGAGTGTGTTTTTTTTTCCGTGAGAGCTTTTCTTCGCTGCGATGTGAGCAATCGAATCGGAATATTTCTTTCTCTCCATGTTCCCAATAGGTTACGGTTTTTTTTGCTGCGTGGTTGCTCTATTCAGTTCTTCTTCTTCTTCAACGATCACGCACAAGATCGATCCATCTTGGTCGACGCCGCAAGCAAGGTGCAAGTGCATCTGTCTATGTTCGAGTACACATTGGGTTAGTGTGTCGATTATACCCGTAGGTATCCATTAATAGACTCTTTTAGGTATAAAAAATAGTTTATACCCGTTTCTAATAGAGTAAATACCTATAGAGTTACAGGTTTTGGATCCTCGCCATCTCTAAACGCCGGAGCCCTGTTCGCCTCTGGTTTCCCTGGTTTCTGCCTTGCATTGCATGTCCGCGGGTGTTCGATCGGCAAAACCCAAAATGTATCTCACCAG
The DNA here is from genome assembly GCA_036346355.1 of Rhipidocladum racemiflorum. Classification (NCBI taxonomy): domain Eukaryota; kingdom Viridiplantae; phylum Streptophyta; class Magnoliopsida; order Poales; family Poaceae; genus Rhipidocladum; species Rhipidocladum racemiflorum. Next base: position 86,897,238 of record CM070579.1, on the reverse strand, counting down.
TCACGATGAAGCGATTGATGGCTTCCATGATCTACCGGGGCTGTGCTCGTACGTTATCTATTCAGCTAATGGAGATGATGGATGAGAAAGGCAGTCCACAGGGGTCTCCTACCTCGCTTGGTAGCAGCTGTTTCTTTCTTTGAGAGAGAGAGAGAGAGAGAGAGAGAGCAGCTGCCTAGCTGCTGGGCTTCCCAACAGGAATGGAGGATTTCGCAGATTCCTGATGGCTTGGGTCTCTCCACGCCATCCGGTTCGTCTCCCTCCCACCCATATTGGATGTCTGGATCGGGCTTGACTGCCAAAATGTAGTAGTATTCTGAGCAGTGAACCCAGCATGACCACGTCGCCGCGGCGCGCCGTGCCACCACGTGGCCGCGCCGCCCGCCACAACTCCCCCCTCCCCTCTACGTGCCTCGCCTCTTGTCCGCTACGAAATAATGCGACCGCGACACCCGCCAGTCGCCGCACCATGCGTCTCTGCGCCGTGAGCCCCACCGGGCGGTGCCGGTGCGTGATAGCTTGCCGGCAACTCGCAACCGCAGCCACAACTGGAGGCCAGGACGGCAGCGCCACTCGGTCGGCTGCCCCCGCTTTATCAGCGCGGGTGGGTGGTCTCGGAATATTGCTGCGCGGCTGCCCAGTGAAAAGAAAGCAAACCCCTCTCCGTCGCCATGGCTGCCATCGTGGCGGTGCGGGCGTCTCCCGGCGCGGCGGGGGCCGTGAGCACCATCATCGCGTCGTTCCACAACAACCACTGCGCGCCGCCGGGCTCCCCATCCCGCGCGCTCCCGCTGGCTGCCGGCTCCTCCACCGGCGTAGCCAGGCGCTACCACAGCAGCGCGTGCTGCTTCGCCGCGAAGCCCACGGAGGTGGCCGCCGAGCTGGTGGAGGGTGCCACGCCGGCCAGTGCCACCGCGACCGCGAAGCCGCGCAGGAAGGCGCGGTCACGCCGCTCCCGGAAGGCGAAGAAGTCCACCGCGCTGCTAGAGGAGGAGGAGAAGGGCAAGGAGAAGGAGGAAGAGGAGGCCAAGAAGGAGGAGGAGGGCGGGAGCCGGGCGGTGGCGGGGCTGGACCTGGACGAAGTGATGGTGAACCCGGTGGGGCTGGGGCGGCGGTCGCGGCAGATATTCGACGAGGTGTGGCGCAAGTTCTCACGGCTCGGACAGATGTCCAGCGCGTCCTCCACGGCGCTGGCGGAGGAGGAGCAGGCCGTGCTCATCCGCGGCGGGCCCATGTGCGAGTTCACCGTCCCCGGCGCGCAGGACACCACCGTCCTCGTTGTTGGGGCCACCAGCCGCATCGGACGCATCGTCGTCCGCAAGCTCATGCTCCGAGGATACAATGTCAAGGTCAGCGGCAACATGCACCTTCTTCTTCACTCTGCTTGTTTCCTGTTCAACGATTCGTTCTCTTTTTTTTTCGAGAACGATTTGTGTTCGATCATGTGCAGTTGTGCACCACTACTCTTGATATTAACTTACCACACTGACAAATGGCAAGTGATGTTGATTGAGCTGTAATGTCAGAACATTCCAGTGGAACACCTGAACACGACGAATTAGATGCAGTCATTGGTGGCCTAGGAGAGACAAACATAGGAATCCCTATTTTAAGATTTTTCGATGCAATGGCTATGCTACTGTTCTTTAGATAGAATCCTTCCTGGTTGCCATATTTCGTGGTATCAACTTATCTATCTAGATTCCCCTCCACGTTTGCAACTTCAGAATCTGCTGCTATACTAGAAAAAACTTTCAGCTTTGCACGGTAATAATTGCTGGCCTAATCTAGTTGAATGTAGAGGAGTGAATTTGGTTGTCTGCTTCCATCTAATTCTACACTTGCTGAATTGTTTAGGATTTGAGGTCTGGATTAAAATATGACAATGTATCCAGTGGGTAACGCTGACGCACTTGTAAGCAATCTACAATAGGAAATGAGGTGCAGTCTACATTAGGAAATGAGGAATAATAACATTTGATGAATAACCAAGGACTTGTTGATAGTGCTAATTGGTTCGTGGAAAATGACCAATGTTAGCAGAAAACATGTTTCATAGTTTCCATTTCCGAAGATTTGCAGAACTATCAACATATGCTAAATCTGTCCTCATATAGCTGAGCAGTTAAACAGCATCCAATATACTTAAAAAAGGCTTCTTACCTTTCTTATTTTTGAGAAACTAGGGAAATCTAGACATAACTTCACCATTATAACAGGCTTTAGTTAGAAGGAGCGATCCTGAAGTGATAGATATGCTTCCAAGGTCGGTGGATATTGTTGTTGGTGATGTTGGTGATCATTCAACTGTGAAAACAGCTGTGTCGGGTTGCAGCAAGATAATCTATTGTGCAACTGCACGTTCAACCATTACTGGAGACCTAAATAGGGTTGATAACCAAGGAGTCAGGAATGTTAGCAAGGCTTTCCAGGTATCCCTTCTAACCTCAAGTTTTTTATCTTACCAACTACTAGTCTTCATGATTCAGAGAATCATCTTGCCTTGTTGAAAAGAGCTTCGCTAAGATATGCTTTATACTGCAGGATTACTACAATGAGTTGGCTCAGCTCAGGGCTGGTAAAAGCAGCAAGAGCAAACTCTTGATTGCAAAATTTAAATCTGCCAAATCTCTGAAAGGTTGGGAGGTGCGCCAGGGATCTTACTTTCCAAACACCTTTGCTTCTAGGTTTGATGAAGGTATTGATGCATCATTTGAATTTTCAGAAGCTGACCAGGCAGTTTTCTCAGGTAGCACCTTCTGCTGTGTAACTTTAGGACATGTTTCTCGGCAAATCTACTAATTAACCTCGATGTGCTTATTTTGTTTTTGACTCATTTTTCTTATAAACCGCCTATTCTCAGGATTTGTTTTCACTAGAGGTGGATACATTGAGATATCAAAAAGGCTTTCTCTTCCTTTGGGTTCCACCCTAGACAGGTATGAGAAGCTCTTATATTATTTGCTTAACAGCTTCTCCGATGTTGACAAATCTTGATGCATCACAATGAACTATGTGGCGTGTCAATTCTGTCAATTTTGCAAAGGTACGATGGCTTGCTTTTTTCGGTCGGTGGAAATGGGAGATCATATGTTGTTATTCTTGAGACTGGTCCACTGGCTGATACCTCACAGAGTAAGAAGTATTTTACTCGGATGACTACCAAAGTAGGCTTTTGTAGGGTAAGTAGTGTGCAATAACTTAGCTATATTAGCTGCTTGTGCTGCCTGGTAGTAATCGAAACATGTATAATTTGACCTCCTTTATTTTGTTATGTTTGTATTCTGCAGGTCAGAGTGCCATTTTCTGCTTTTCGGCCAGTAAACCCACAAGATCCTCCCCTAGATCCCTTTCTTGTGCATACACTAACCATTAGGTTTGAACCAAAAAGGCAGGTTAGTATAAAATGATGACTTATTTTCCATCAGCACCAAAAGCCAGCAAATGTAGAGTCGTTGTTTAGAACATGGAATCGGTGGCTTAACTACTAATGCACTATGCAGAGACCTGGTGATGAATCTCAAGGTGCCAGTGACCCCAGAAACTTTGAGCTAATAATGGAATACATCAAAGCTTTACCTGTAAGTTGTCCCTTGATTGATTACCTATAGCATGGCTTAGCCACTCTCTTGCCATTTTTTTCTAATTCTTGTTGCATCCAACTAATTTTTCATTCAAACATCTCCAACATTTCCCTTCGGTTATTTCTCGGGAAATATGAGCTGATTTTTGTCAGAGTTGAATTGGTTTTTCTATCAGTACATTTATAAACTTATCTCTTTGATTTGTTGCAGACTGCTCAAGAAACAGACTTCATACTGGTGTCATGCGCAGGTTCCGGAATTGAACCTAACAGAAGAGAACAAGTTCTCAAAGCAAAGAAGGTTTTACTTTTCGGAACCATTTAACATATCTATGCTTCCCTAATTCAAATGTTCATCAAACTGTGAAGGATCCTGGTATTCTTATAGGCTGGAGAGGATGCACTGAGGAGGTCAGGCCTTGGATATACAATTGTACGCCCGGGCCCATTGCAGGTACAGCATACTTATTGATAGACCTGTGGACATTAATGAAGTTTCTAGCAATTCACTTTGAGCTCATAATTTTACATTCCGCTTTTAGTATATGTACTAGCCTAGTAGCCATCTACTTCCATCATATGTTCAATCATCTGAAGTAGGATTGTGAGAGCATAATTACTTTCAAAGTGTTGTCTAAGTTTCATTAAAAGTTAAAAATGGTTGCATCATGACCACTGAACAAAAATTTTTCCAGGAAGAACCTGGTGGTCAGCGTGCATTGATCTTTGATCAAGGGAACAGAATCTCTCAGGTGAACTTCATGAACTATAGGAGCTTGCATGTGTCTTATCATGTGAATATTATCTCATATGGAACACTGATCTTTTGACTTGTAATGTAGGGTATCAGCTGTGCTGATGTAGCAGATATTTGTGTCAAAGCTTTGCATGATTCCACTGCAAGAAATAGAAGTTTTGATGTAAGATTTGTTTTTTCCTTCCATTTTCTTCTATACTGTGATACTTTTATAACTGATAATTGTTAGAGATAGAGTCATGTTATTCTAGTCTCTATATTAGAGATAGAGTCCTGCTATTCCTTTCCCTCATGTACTCTATATATTGTGGTCATTGGCCCTCATATTGAATACAAGTCATATTCATAACAATAATAATCTTCAGTGGTGCAATACCTAATTTGTTACTATGTACTCACATAGGTATGCTACGAGTATGTTGCTGAACAAGGGAACGAGCTGTATGAACTTGTAAGTTATAATTGAAATGATAGTAGATGGATCTCATTTTCCAATCTACAAGGCCTTTTACTTTATTTTCGTGTTTGCTAATTCATTGTGTACGTTTTGCAGGTGGCTCATTTGCCAGACAAGGCTAACAACTATCTTACACCGGCATTATCTGTTCTAGAGAAGAACACCTGATTGATGTGTCTCTGAGACTCAGATATGTGTCCTATACGGGTCATCTAATGTGTATACCTTTCCTCTTGTAAAGTCATATGTTTTTTTCTTATAGAAGCCTTGTGGAATTCACATGATATGCCATTTTGGCCCTTTTTTTGTAAAGATCATCAACAAATTGACTTCAGAAAACATATTTGATTACTGTAACGATATATCCTCCTGCTCCTACTCTTTCTCTCTCTCTCTCTCTCTCTCTGATAATGAAGGCTTGCAAAAAATAAGACCAAGTAGAAAAGAAATGGATAGGCTCTTCTCCAAAGCAGAAATGGATAGCTTTTGAAGCAAAGAAGGTAGCAGTTGATGATGTGATATGTCTACAAGGTCATCTTTATTTCTTAAAAGAGCCAAAGTAACCATAAAAAGTTCAGAAGGGAAACTTGACCCGCTTCCTGCATTGTAAGTTGCAATGCTTAGCTATGTTTATCATTCTCATCACTCCTGCACCTGCAAAATCCTAACACATGCAGATGTGTGATCTTGCATCCTTTTTCAGCATAAATGGTCCGAAGTAGGGTTAACAATATCAATTGCAGAAAATCATTCGAAATTTAAAAATTGGTAATATTAAGCTAAAAATGATCAAAAATCGTAGAATTTTAAAATTATTTTTTTAAAAAAAAATCGGCCTTTTTTTTTATGAAAAAGCGACCGGTTTTCAAGATTCTCTGATATGTAAACAGTTTTTGTATGATGTGAGTCAGTGCTGCCGTGCATGGTCAGAACTGAGTATTAAAAAAAGGGCAGTACTAGCAGCCGGACGTCTGATTTTTAAAAAAATTTCGGACGCCCGCGCAACATTTTTTTTACTGTTTGCAACATTTTTTTTCAATGTTTGCAACATTTTTTTCGCTTTTGAAACATTTACTGTTTGTCGAAGAAAAATGTTGCATGCGTAGGAGAAAAATGTTGCATGCGTAGAAAAAAAATGTTTCATGCATAGAAAAAAAATGTTACGGTAAAAAACAGACGTCCGAACTGTAGCATTAAGGTTAAAAAAAGGGAGAGCAGATCGAAACAGAGAAACGCAAGCCTATAGACCATCTTCTGCGAAATCTCACTCTGTTACAGGCTTACAGCGGTTCACATTATCAAAACTATCTTAAAAATCGCCTTTAACTTGGTAGCGATTTTCGTTAAAAATCGTTAGATTTTAAAATCCAAATTTTTTTTAAAATATTTTAAAAAAACAAAAAATCTAACGATTTTCTCTCGATTTTGACTAACCAATTTAATGTTTCTTAAAACCGATTTTGTGAGGGATTTTCTCTTAATTTTTACCGATTATCGTGATATTTATACTGTATAATTTTTTTTTTGAAATTTTTCATTTTTTAAAATTTATTCAATGTATCGATCGATTTTAGATATCCGAAAATCGTGATTTTCGCACCATAATTTTAAATTCTGCTTACAGCCGTGTCTTATCCTCCTCCTCATCTTCTCCAGCCTCCACTTACGTTTGCCGCCATATCCTCTCCTCCTAGTCTCCAAGATTTGCACGTCCCTTGAACCTATCAAGCTCAATTCAATCTCCAATCTCACCAATCCCAATCCAAAGCTCAATTCAATCTGACTACTGCTTCGCCTCTTGCACCCGTCAAGATCCATCTTTTACTTGTTTATCGTAGTCTACAATCAAATTTTAGTCAAACTGCAAAGCGTCGGAAGCTAAGATAGTTCGCAATTATTGATCACGTCTGCGAAATTCGTTTTCTTGGTCTCCACATTGCAGCTAGCCCATGGCTTCCGCCGTCTCCTTTCCCCCCGCCAACGCTCCGATGCTCCACGTTGGGAGTTGTTCCGCCGTTCCAAGAACCGGACCAAGGCTGCGTTCCACGGCCGTTAGGGTCAGCAGCGAGCAGGAGGTTAGGGCGCCGTCTGTTTGGCAGAGCTCTAGATCCCAGCTCCACCTCAGAGCTAAAACTTGTAGACTGAAATAAAATGACTTAAGTTTATAATTTTGTTCTAAAATGTAAACAAGATGACCCATCTAAACACTTTTAATATACTCATATCTCCAGCTCCACGAATCTGATGAAGCTAGAAATATCCAGCTCCACCAACTCCACGGATTTGATGGAGCTGGAGCTCTGCCAAACACCCCCGAGGATGCTCCTATTGGAGCTATGCCGGGGTGCTTTAGGCTAGGGTGGAGGCATGGGCTTCTTGATGAGGTATTGAGAGTACTAGGGATTAGCTAAGATTGAGACTGAGTATTTGTCATGTATTTTCTGTGGAATTTCTTGTCTTAAGGTGGCTGTCAGTCTTCAGACCTGATGTCGTATTACCCATACCACTCTTATACACAGGTCTACAAGGCACGCGATGTTGGTGTTAACAGCTTCGTGCTCTTTCCCAAAATTCCTGATGCATTGAAGGTCTTTGGCCGAATATAACTACTTGTTTTATACATGTGCTTGTGTCTTGGGAAAGACTTAAACTTTTTGTTCATCCAGTCTCAAACAGGAGATGAGGCGTACAATGACAGTGGTTTGGTCCCACGAACAATCCGCCTGCTCAAAGATAAATTCCCTGATATTGTAAGTTATGCGTCCTCTCATTCAATGCAGGCTGTGGCTTTGCACTGTTGCTGTTAATACCTTTTCTTCTAATCCTATGTCTGATTCAGGTTGTCTACACGGATGTTGCTTTGGACCCTTATTCATCTGATGGGCATGATGGCATTGTGAGGGAAGCTGGTAAGGGAAATGGCCACCTTTTGATCTTGCACTCCTCATAGAGTTAGAGATATATAATATGTAATCATTTTCATCCATTGCTTGCATGTTAATGGAAGTGTGAGAAACATGTTAGCTACTCTGAAAGATATCGATGTCCTGGTTTCTAGACATCTCTGTATTGTAAATGTCCTGATTGGAGTTTCTAGAACTAGTATGGAACTGGATATATATATAGCTAAGTAACTAGTACTTTAGTTCTTGTCATAGCAGCTAGCTACTTTAGTTCTTGTCGTCACATCCAGTTCAGTATTGGCCAGGGGAATGAGATTTTGTGGTGTAGAATGCTGACAGTCGACTGGTCAATTTTGGCCACTTTGCAATGAAACTACAATTTCATCCTTTTCCTCAAAAATGCTGCAAACAATGTATCTCCATGCAAGAATGGTATGGGATTCACCTAGAGCCTGCAGAAATTGTCCGTACTAAACCTTAAATCGGGGTTACTTATCGTTAAAGGCCCTAATGTGTAATGATTAACCACATGATTTTCAGAAAATCGGTTATTTGCAGTAGCTGGCTAATTGTAGCAAGTTCTACTCTTCAGTCTTCCGTTTGACAACCATTAAGAACTACTACTACTCAAGGCGTCAGTTTTGCTTTTGGGTTATGTTGGATGATGATGCTAGAGTTAAGAATTTCTTATTACAATTTAAGGAAGCAAATTTCACTATTTTCTGGTGGCAGAGTTAGATGTTTTTGACAAGGGAACAAGACTGCAAATACAGCTGTTATAGCTCCACCTAATTGTTGGTTTGTTTCCATCTCATGTCAGGTGTAATTATGAATGATGAAACAGTTTATCAGTTGTGCAAGCAGGCAGTTTCGCAGGTCCACCTCTTCTCTTGATATTATGTTTTGGTCTTGATGACTGAGTACCTTCATAAGTGCAATAGTTCAGTAACATAAATAGTGTTTCTCTAACTAAATAGGCACGTGCTGGTTTGGATGCTGAGGGTTTCCATTATGTCTCCATTATGTCCTATACTGCAAAGTACATATATATGTCATTCATGCAATCATACTATTTCTGTTGGCCTATATCGATCTATTGCACCTTTTTATAATTTGAATGATGCATCTGTAATATATGTTTTTGCAGGTATGCCAGTTCATTTTATGGTCCATTCCGAGAAGCTTTAGATTCAAATCCACGATTTGGTGACAAGAAAACGTATGGAACTGACACTGAAGCTACTACATCCATCTACTTTGCAATTTAGCTGCTTATTACCTAAATGTGTTCTTTCTTTTCATTCTTAAGTTATCAGATGAACCCAGCTAACTACAGAGAAGCCCTTCTAGAAACTGCAGCAGATGAGGCAGAAGGGGCTGATATTCTTCTGGTGATTCTCTTGCTTTATATATCAGTGGCACGTACCAAGATAACTTGTTTGTATGTTGGTTCTAATATCATGGTTTCCATTTTGACAGGTGAAACCTGGATTGCCATACTTGGATGTCATCCGGCCGGCTTCTTCGGGATAATTCAGCATTGCCAATTGCTGCATACCAGGTTAGTTCATTGGCTAATGAACACTGTTGTGAAGCTGTGCTTTTCAATTCCTCTCTCTCTCTCTCTCTCTACCATTTCCATTTCCCTCTTCTCTAGCATTTCCATTTCTAAAAAAAAAGGTGGTTCTTTTTTACTGTTTACATCCAATGCCATCGATGAAGCCCTTTTAGCATTAGCACTATACTGCATATCGTAATTTAGTCTATCCAATTGCTGCACATCTCACTCGTCCGTCATATATTCCGTGCCCCACAAGAACCTTCCCCTTTTCTCTTATTAATACTAGAGTCGTATATACTCCGTCATGCTTATTTTTCCTAAATTCGATTTAGCCTTTTCAAGCTTTACCACTGCTAAAAAATACTCCTAGTTTACAATGCATTGTATGTAGTGAGTAGTGACTACCCCTGCCTATCCCTGGAGTAGATATTATTTTTGCCATTATATGCACAACCAAGATTACAGAAGAAGCTTCATACTTGGATCTATTATTCATCTCATGGATGTTCCTTAGGTTCTGTCATTTGCATATTTTATAGGCAGGGGCGGATCTAGCATACAATTAGTGGGGTCAAATGACCCCAATGACTTTGCCAAAATCACATGTAAATTTAATTGTATTCTATTAGTATATAAGCATATATAGGCTATAAGTTATTATAATGACCCCAGCGACCCCAATGATCTATTTTTCTGGATCCGCCCCTGTTTATAAGGCATCGATATTTGCTACCGTTAGCATTAACAACCCTTTTCTTAAGAAGTTGGCCGATGTTAAATTATTGGTATACTTCAAACTCCCGGGGGGGGGGGGGGTCTCCTTTTTTAAAAGAATCGGAGTTGATCGTCTTTTCGATGAATACGAGTAAAGATAACCAGCTGACTCCTGATCTTGTATTCTCACACACCAAGCTTCCAATTAATGGATCTCACCTCGGTGTTTTAGATAATTGGGTTGGGACTGTGCTTTGAAGGACATAAGCTTTTCAATTTACCAGAGTCACATGAACTCTGGAGTGTTTAGCTTTTCACTTGGGCCTAACAATCTTATGCTTGTTCCAACCAATCCTTCAGGTTTCTGGTGAGTACTCGACGATCAAAGCCGGCGGAGCACTGAACATGATCGACGAAGAGAAGGTCATGACGGAGTCGCTCACTCACGTGCCTCTCAGGCGAGCGGGTGCTGACATCATCCTGACGTACTCCGCCCGTCAGGCCGCCACCGTCTTGTCCGGCATGAGATGGAAGTAGGTACGTGGTCGGCGCTGAAAAGGCCGAGGAGCTCAACCGGCGGCCGTCTGGCATTGGCATGTTACGCAGCACGGTGGGGCCCATTTTGCACTCGCATCGCGTAGTCGGTACTCACCAGCAGGGTTCCACTTTTCAATCACGAAAAACCGTTCAAAGAAATGGGTTAGCGAAAATCGGTAAAAACCGTTCGAATTTCGCTTGAACAGTAGCGGTTTTCAACGAAATGCTTTTTCGAACCGTAGCGGTAAGGTCGGATTTCGCGAAATCCGAGCGGTTTTCAACGGAAAGTTGAACCCTGCTCACCAGCACCCCGGTTTGCTAATATCGCACCGAGTAGGTCTTGACTCCAAGGCCTTCAGTAGTCCGCAGTTTGCGTGCATAACAGAAGATAAACGCCTGAGTCGTAGCAGTACTCCACGAGTTACTACTGGCAAGCTCTATTTTTAATTCTTTCTTCCTTTTATGATTTAGTGCATCCCTCTCTCAGAGACAGAGAGAGAGAGAGTCAAGCAATCGGGCCGATGATCTGATAGAATGGGGAAGAGTTGCCTCCAACCCAATCATCTGAGCAATGATGAGTTCATCGTATTAGAGCAAGTACAGTAAGGCCGCGTCAGCTGGTTCTTAGCTTGTACATATCAGTTTTGGTCTATGTGGAAGAGTGAGAAAAAATAAGAGAGGAGATATCTGGCTCTTATTTAGTAGCCAGCTTTACACGGAGGCATAGATAAATCATTTAGAGGGAGACTTGGGAACGGTATACTGTTTCAATGGTATAGCCGTGAAACTTATAAAACTTATCAGTTTCAGTGCTGGTTTCATGAGTTTCAGTGTTTAGTTTCATCAGTTTCATGTTTCATTAGTTTTTAGTGCTAAGTTTCATGAGTTTCAGTGTAAAATTTCACAAATTTCGTGAGTTTCAGAGGTATACTGTTCCTACGGTATACCGTAGGTTAGTTTTCCTGAATCATTTATGTACAAGAGAGAAGAGATATGTCGGGGATTGGGATGTTCATAAGGACTATTCTGCCCCGACGGTCATGCACTCACCGACCATAAACATCCTCGGACGCGGTACCCAAGGATGGGTCCCGAGCACCCCCATGCTCGGACACGGGCATACCCGCTATGCATTGGCGAAAAGTGCTCGGCTACGAGCTTTAAAGACGCGCACGAACAAACGTGCTCGGCGAGGCTACGGGGTGGTCGAACCAGGACCAAAGGGACGCTCGGAGATCGCCGATGGACGTGGTCAACCAATAAAACAGGAAAGTGGTGGTTATTTAGCCAAAGATCCAGGGAAGTTACACCAGGAATTCAAATATGACGAGAATCAAGGACACGTCCAACATGGCAACTAGCATCATTTTAGGAGGCAGTTACCATGTATATACCACGATACCTTGTATTTAACCCCCCCTCCAACAACAAGGAGGGGGGCATCCCATTGCGAGATCGATATTTTTGTATCCTTAAATCCAATACAGAGAAACGCCTCTAGGCGACTGGACGTAGGGTTATTATCTCAACCGTGAGAGGCCTGAACCAGGATAAAATCCTTGTGTTTATGTCTGTTCTAGTGGACCGTCTCCCACGTCTTCGACGTTACACCTTTGACAGAAAGGGGCTCTGTTGATCCCTCGTTCAACAAGTAAGCTCGGCGGGAGCCCGTTCTCCAATCGTCGACAAGATAGTTATTGCACAACATCTAAAGACAATTTTTAGAGACAGTTATTGTATAAATTGACTTTTAGTTTACTATTAGTCTGCAGTAGGCTTTACTGTTGTCTTTGCTCTTAAGCACATCCCATCGAAGTGATGCCATTCAGGGGGCGGTGATGCAGCACAAGCCCCAACAGTAGATCGCTGGGTCATGTAGGTAATAATGGCCATTTGTCAGATCTCGAGCTGCACAGGTAACCAAGCTCTGATGTAAGCTTAATTAGTCAACGCAGGCCTGCACGGTTCCGGGCCAGCTGCTGCCAGACTCTGGGCAGCCTGAGGCTGAGCTAGCTCCGGTAGCTCTTTGCTTGCACACTCCCTCCCTGTGTACTCCGTATATATAAACCGGAAGGCTTTCTACGTCTTGCAGCATCTCCACGTCGCTTTGGACCGACATGCTCGCTCCCTGCTGCACCATATCGTCCATTTAATACGGTTTACATAATTAATCACATCGCTTAGACGCAAACGCCCGAGTGGCACAGCGGAAAGCGCCTCTCCTGTGTTCAACTCCTCGCCCCTGCGCACAGCGCACATGGTGTCGGGTTTATTATTTTTTTTTTCCGAAAAGCTCCCCTACAAATTCTCCAAAATGCATATAGATCATTTTTTTTGTGAAAAAGCCTTTAAAAATGTCGAAATTAGTTTGGCCCCTCGCAGGCCCTCCAAAAATTTCGAGATTACGTCTGGTCCACTTTTTTTTCGAGAAGACTGGTCCACTTATTTTTTCGAGAAGATCCTTTTGATAATTTTTGAAATTACATCTAGATCCGTTTTGGCACTCGATTCTTTGCGAAAAGACCTTTAAAAATTCTCAATATTACATTCAAGTCTTTTTTGTGGAAAGGCACCCAAAAACCCGAAATTCGATTCTTCCTCGCACATGCCCTTCGAAAATTCTAAAATCAAAATCGTTTTTTTTTTTTGCGAGAAAGATCACAAAAAACCCTAAATTCATTTTCCTTTCGCATAGGCCCTCCGAAAATTCCAAAATTACGTACGTGTCTGCTTTTTCAAGAAGACCTTAACCTTTTTTTACGAGAAGCCCTAAAAACTCAGAAGCTGTTTTTTGCGAGCCGCACAATTTTTACCGTTGAACGCGTGACTGCTGGCATGGTGTGCGCCGTGCCCACGTATCTAGTTAACTTATATTAGAGATGGTTCTTGGACGCCACAACGCCCACGCGGCCCCCTTCACGAAAAGGTTGTACATTGAAAGGTTTTTTTAAAAAATATGAAATATATTGAGGTCCTTCGATCGGTTTTTTTGAAGAAAAAAACTCCTAGTTTCATAAATTCACAACTCCTTCGCGAAAAGGTCACCAAAGAAATCCGAAATTACGTTGAGATCTCTACATTGGTTTCTTCAAAAAGAACCTCCTCGTTATGTAAATTCGCAACCGAGTCCAGATCGAGCCTTTTTACAAACGGATTCTCGTGATTCCAACAAATTACGTCCAAAACATTATCATACTTTGTTTTTTTTTAAAAAAAAAAACTTATCATTTGTCAAAATACTCTCGCATCCTTCTCGCTCGGCACGTGAGCCGCGTTTCGTTTCCTCACCGGATCGTTGCATTGAGATGTTTGCGCGTTGAGTGAGACCAATGAGAACCTGTACTTACCGCACGTCGCGCATTTGCATTTGCAGCTGCAGAATAATGGAGCGGGCAACAGTTACTAGGACGCTCCTCCCCTCCCCTCCGCTGTCACGTGAAACGTACACGGCCCCCGAAACCCGAAAGACAATTAAAAGGCAACAAGAGCGAGCTCCCAAAGTCATACACTTGACGAGATTCACCGCACTCGTCCAGAGAGGCTCGAGTAAACTCTGGAGGCCTCCCTTTGCGCGTTGGACCTTCCCTCCCTCAAACCGCAGCTGCCAACCGGTCTCGTTGTTGCAGCCGGGAGGATATCCTCTGACGTCACGTCCTCTGACGTTGGGTTACTGACGTGTGGGCCCATGCGTCAGTGACCCAAAGTCAAAGGGGTGAAGTCAGAGGATCTCATTTCGTTGCAGCCACCACCGTTGCTACCGCAACCCGCGTTGCCGCACGGGCAGCAGCGTGATTTACTCGATCGTTCCATGGTGCAATGGCAGCCTGGCGGTACATGTGTAACTTCACTGTACCGTGTTGCTCGCTGGCGACCGCCCAGGACGCGAAGCACCTCGAACGTAATGTGGGTGCTCAAGGTCGTCTCCACTTCGACTTTGGCGATCATGCATGTGACGATGTCGGGGGTGGTGGCGCCTTTCGGAATACCTGATGATGAAGTGATGATCCGTATATACCAGACACTTCGCCTTCCTCCCCTGGCCCATGGAATTGAAGCTTTCAGATTCACTTCTCACCCCCCCTCTCAAATCGGAGCGTCCTCCTCCAGCTAGAGCGAGCCAGCCCAGCCTCTGTGCACGTTGCAGTATCCAATCAATTATCTGCTCCTCGACCCCTAGACCCTAGTAGATCTGTGTCGCCCAAAGTAGGAATGGCCACTAGGGTTAGAATTTACAATCGAATTTATAATCGATCATCAGATAGGTTCATTCTATACCGGAACAGATGCTGCGTATTCTCATTTCAAGAAGGGACATTTCAAACTGTATGTAAATAGGACCGGAGGGTAATCTGTTTACGTAGAAGAAATCCCTACGTCCTTACATTCTATTAATTTTTTTTGATATGTCTATCCTATCCTAATCCCACGTTTGGGTACAATTTAACGACTCGAATTAAAGAGTGGAGGGAGAACGTCGTGATCTAGAATATTTGCAGACAAGGCAACTAGTGTGATCAGCGTGTATATGAGAGTGGCAAGATTAATCGATTCAGAGAGTAGAGTGCCGAGTGATCCAAGAGTGAAGTGAAGGAAGAAAGAATCCATGGAGCCTTTGAATTCAATCTGATCAAATAGCCTCAAACAGAGAGTAAATGCAAGCTAAAAAGAACATGCAAGAAGAAGGTGAAGAAAAAACTACAGGGGAAGATGTACTGACGACCACTGAAGAACTTCCGGGCGTGGAGGTGGCGACCGATCGATCGGCTACAGCTACCAGCTAGTTGTACGGCTTCGTTGGCGGCGGTGGCGACGCGTATGACACCCCGTAGACCGGCGGGAACGGCAGCTTACCTTCAGGTGAAGATGGTGGCCCGTGCTGGTTGCCGTGGTCACCACCGTGCTCGCCGTCGCGGCTTTGAGGTGGCGGTGTCCAAGAAGAACCCGGCGAAGACGGTGTTCCCGGAGCGGGAGGGTGGTAGCCTGGCGCCGTCGGCGGCAGTGGCGATGCTGGTGTAGTGGGAGTCGTCGGCGTGAGTGGTGGCAGGACGTACCCGGGATACTCTGTGGGGGGCGATGCCATGGGTTGACCGGACGGAGTGGACGAAGACGGCGGCTGGTAGCCGGAGGACGGAGGCGAGCCATGAGATGGTGGTACAGATGTAGGCGGCATTGAGGGTTTGGGGTTGTCGCTGTAGGTTGGCGACGGCGGCCCCATTACTGGCGTTGTGGAGCTCCCCGGCGGGTACGGGTACGATGGAGTAGCCTCGCCCGGCGGCGGCGACGGATTCGAAGGCCTCGACGGCGCACTGTGCCGATGTGGCCGAGGCGCTCCCCAAGGAGCGGGCGGCGCGCGGCCGCCTCCACGCCGGCCCCTGTTCGTGGCCCGGGCCGGGTAGCCCGGCGCTGCCTGGCATTGCGCCTTGCTGCAGTCGAACGGGTGTGCAGCCGCGGCGGCGCACTGTGCCGGCGGCCGCTGCGCGGGAGCACCGGGGATACAGTTCCACCTGCCATCCGCCGTCGCCGCTGCGCACCCCGGCCGCGAAGTGAAGAAGTTGTTCTCGTAGGTGAAGTTCTTGAGGCTTTGCAGTCCGCACAAGCCCGCCGGCACCGGCCCCTCGAGGAGGTTCCCGGCCACGTTGAGTTCCTCGATGGTCGCCATCCCGGCGACGCTCCAGGAGAGCGGGCCCTGGAGTCGGTTGCCGCTTACATCGAACACCGTCACCCTTTTTAGCAGCCCCACCTGCGCTGGAATGCAGCCGGTGAGCTCGTCGTCGATGAGCACGATCTCGTTCAGCGTCTCGGCCATCATCCCTATGGATGGGGGGATGCATCCCCCGAGCCTGTTGTGCGCGAGCACGACCACGGACGCCGGCGAGTTGCCAAGATTTGCCGGGATGGGCCGCGTCAGGCGGTTGGAGTTGAGGAAGATGGCGTCGAGCGGACGGTTGAACAGCGCCGGTGGTATGCCCCCCTCGAAGTCGTTGAACCGGAGGTCGAGGTACCTGAGAGACGGCAGCGAGAGCACGACCTCGGGGAAGGCGCCGACGAAGCGGTTGTTGCTGAGGTCGAGCTCGTGGAGGAGGCGCAGGTGGAGGAAGGTGTCCGGCAGGACGCCGCAGAAGCGGTTGGAGTTGAGGTGGAGCAGCGCGAGGTCGGGCAGCCCCGCCGGGAGCGAGGCCGGGAGGTACCCGGCGATGTCGGCGTGATTGAGGTCGACGCCGGCGATGACGAGCTCACCGCCGTCGGTGGGGTGCGGCGCGCAGTAGACGCCGTTGTAGGCGCAGACGTTGGGGCCGACCCAGTTGGCGGTGAAGTTGGCCGGGTCGGAGAAGATGGCGGTGCGCTTCCACGTCTGGAGCGCGACGTACGCCGCGCGGAGGCGCGGGTTGGGGAACACCCACGACGGCGGCGGGTCGGCCGTCGGCTGGGACGCGGCCAAGGTCGCGGACGCAAGCGCGACGACCAGCGCGAGGACGACAACCCGCCCTCTGGAGGCGAGGCGGCCGTTCATGGCCGGGCGGTGGCGGTTTGCGGCTGGCCTCGAGGCGAGACGACCGCCACGGCGAGGGTGGTGGTGAGTGGTGTCGTTTAGCTCGGGGAGTGGAGTGGAGTGGGGGAGTGATGGGAGCAGGTGGCAGCTAGCGTTGGCAGGGGTTCACATGGCATGGTTAAGGCGGAGCGAGAGCCTCGAGACTCGGGGGGAAGAGAGAGAGAGAGAGAGCTTGGGCCGGGCCAGCGCCGCGGTGGAGAGCGCGGCGCGGGTTGCAATTGTTTTGTGGGCCGCGGACGTCGATCTATTGAATTTTTTATTTAATATTTATTTTAAATCTTTTTTCCATAAATAAACAACGGAAAAATTATGAAAATGGGTTCCCGTCACCCGGATATAGGGCGATTGCTCCATATTCAGGTGATAGGAACCTAAATGCAAAAAACATCGTCGCTAAGTGTCCATAGCTGTTAATGCCCCATATTCGGTCTCTCAGCTTTGCACCAAGAATTGGAGGGGATGAGGATTGCAGTTTTCAATTTTCGTTTTCAGACTCTTATCTCGGAAGGCATCAAAATCCAAAATTTTAGCACAATTCAGAAATTTTGGATAAAATTCGAATGAAATTCAAAAACTAAAATTTAAATCCGGATTTTTTTGAACAGAGAGAGCGCGGTGGGTTGGGCCAGCGCCGCGGTGGAGAGGGCGGCGCGGGTTGCTGTGCGAGCGAGGCAGTACGGCATTTGCAATTGTTGCGTGGGCCGTGGACGTCGGTCTCTTCAGCTTTGCACGGAGAATTGGAGGGGATGAGTTGCGACGGGACGCAACGCATGTGGATGTGGGCGTGTGCGTCGTTGGCTGAAGAATCCCAAGGGGGGAAAATGGTGGCGCGCGCGGTAGCGGTCGGAGCCTCGGAGGCGTGGAGTTTGGTCGCTGGCTGAAGAAATCACCGTAAGCTCGGCTGGCTGAGCACTTGGCTTACATAGTGTGCGTAGTCATACGTGCATTTGGTTGCTTGAATGGAACCAACTCTGAATTAAATGATACAAATTTAAGGAATATTCTATTTAGATGTTGAACCATCTCGTTCACCCAAAATAATAGAACCAAATAATACAATACTATCATATCTCATTTAACCTTATCAGATAAACCAAACGCACCAATCAAATACAGAACCATCTCATCCTTTGAACCAATCACACTCTTATTCCGTCCCGCACATTTTTTTTTTCATATGTCGTCTCTCCCGCCCTTGAAGGCTCGAACGAATACCCCCCAAATCTCCCGAACCCTAATCGATCCGATCGCCTCCTCCGCCCCCACCTGTTCGTTTCGCCTCGCTCGCCTCGCCGGGACGAGACGCTGCTCCGGATCCCGGCGCGGCGGCGGCGTGATGGCCGGACGCCACCTTCGTCGAGGAGCGTGTCGTGGCGCCGGGTAAGTAACCGCGAATCGCCGCCGCCTCCTCGCCCTCTCGTGGCCTCCCTTAGGGTGTCCAGCTCCTCGCGCTGGTCGTGGCATCGCTTTAGGGTATCCAGCTCCTCGCGGTTCGTGTGCACACGCCGTAGCTTCCAATTTTACGGGCTCGCGCTGCTTCTGCTTGCCTGGTTAGGGGTTTCGACCAGCGGCGCGTGAGTTCTGAGGGGTTAGCTTAGACCCGATCGCATGCCGTCCTGTAGGAGATGGATCTACGGTTTGGTCACCGTTGCGCCTCGTGATTTCCCCGAATCGCGGGGTATTAGGGTTTGGGTTTTTCCGCGTTTGTTTTTGTATGGACGGGCTTTCTCGGGTTTGGAACCAGGAGGGGTGGTACGGCTAATTCGCTATACCTTTTCGTGCTAGCCTGCTGTTTTGGTTCAGTGCCACGGCTTCTGAGGGCTTTAGATTGTAAAGTGCACCATTTGTTCTGCAGATTATATTGAATAAGATCTAGGTTTGGTATTATTGATAGGATTTGCATGTGTTGCTTACTTGCATGTTGAATTGAAACTTACGATTTTTCAATTTTTGTTAGATGTAACTAAACTGGGATGAGAAGTTTTATCTAGAAAAACAATATAGCATGGAGTCCGAGTACCTAATCGGCCAGTATGTTTAGGTACATGGGTTTCAGTAGGATCTCTGCATTGGGATTGGTAGATTTGAAGAATGCTAAGAGTATTTGGTTGGAAGCCTGCCAAAAATTGCATGTGACCAAATATGCACTGATAGATTGTTCAATTTGTGTTAGATGCAGTAAACAGGGAAATATGGGAAATTTTGAGCTAGGAAACCAATGTAGCATTAGCATGGAGGCTGAGTTCCTAATTGGTTAGGATGTTTAGGTAGATGGGTTTTGGTAGGGTCTCTGCATTGTGATATATTGGTATTATTTGGTAGCTAGGTTCGTAGAATGCTAACGGTAGTATGTTTAGTTGGTAGCCTGCCTATAATTGCTTGTGACAACATTCACACTGATTGTGTTTTTGTGAGGTTTTATAGGCTTGAGAGAATTACTCTAGTTTCTATGTACAACAACCCACAATATTAAACTGATGTGCCGCATGCTATGTGTTTTGGCTTAGTGTCACTAGAATATTTTTTTCCCTTTTTTCCAATGGATATACTTCACTACAAAAGAGTTTTTCTTTCCAATTTATTGGAATTTGTTTATTATTTGTGGAGCTCAGACAAAAGAATTATGCACCTAAAATGCTTGTTGTGAGTCGTGAGCGACTCTTTAGGGCCTGAAACAAATCCTGAAGCAGTTTTTGTGAAGTTCAATTATTGAAGGTAATAAATGTAAATGGGTTGCAAGTTCTAAACTGTTGAAATATCGGGATAGGCATTTAAGTTATTTAACCAACTTCATTATTTTCTTGTCTATAGTTTACCGCTTGATCTTCTGTGTGCAATTGCCTCTCATGATCATCATGCCATGCTTTATCATAGTTTAAACGGTAATCTGAAGTGGGACTTGATGTTGAAATTCCTGTTATCAGTCTAGTGCATTCTCTGTTATGTAGTCCAGTACACTAGAGTAAATTTAGGCATGATGCTATGAGCATAAATGTTTGTGTAAGTACCGGAACACTATTGATGTAATCATATTCCATAGACCATAGTACATGAAAATCCATTGTTACTGTCATTTAACCAGCTAGCTGCATCAGTAGCACAACATATCATTGCTTCTGGGGGGTTACATGGGCCTACATTTCGTTAGGCCTTATACAGGCAAATATCTCAACGTTAGTGGACCGAGATGTTGGGCCTACCACCTCGTTTGCGGAATACCAGATCTAGAGATGAATTAGCGGATTACAGGACTAAGTCAAAGCATGTCAAAACCTTCTTTAGTAGTGAAACAAAAATGCAAATAGAAGAGTAATTATAACTGTGATCAAATAGCACTCAGGTACTTTGGTTTGTACGGGCCTATAGTTGGTCCGTAAATGGGCCCGTTGGCACATTGTTGGCCACCATCGACTTGTAGTTGGTCGTTTATAAGTTGTTTTGGGCTTATAGTGCGCCGTCATTAGGGTGTTGTTTTTAATAGAGAGTGACGGAGAATGTCTATCTAGGCAAGACGTAGGAAGATGTGGTAGGCTTAACTACGGGTGGCACACTGGCATAAGAACATACTAGTTACATGCCCATGCGTTACTACGAAAAACAAAATTGATAACGAAAAATAAAGATTAAAAAATAAAAAATATATTTCACAAGATCAAACATCTATCTTTAACGCTTCGTTTCTTGCGAAAGCTGGCTAATTAAAGCAACGCTTCGTTTTTTGCGTAGGGCAATTAAGCAGGGCAATTAAGTAGAGCAATTAAGCAGGGCAATTAATGACGTGGGTAGAACTCACCACTGCCACCAACTGCTGCTTTATAATAGTAGAGATATAATAGTATATCTTAAAAAAACTATCTCTAAGAATTTGAACTCACTTAAAATAGCATCTTCACTAGTTTATCTCTAAAGTCATTTCTCTAAATATTTTATATTATTTTTATTACATTGTTTCTCTCTCACTCTATCACTTTTTGCGTTGGTTTGCATGATCCGATCATCTTTTTCATAAGCCTTAACGCATTCACTTTTCTCACCCCTTTCTCCTCTACATAAGATTTTATTGATATTATATTGTTAAGACCCAGCTAAAGTGATACTATTGAAGATGATACATGAGCCGTTCGTACGCGACTGACCACTTATTCAAGAATATGTATGCTCCTCCATGATGTGTTTAACTGCGGAATTGTTTTTTTTTTTCTAGAGACCGTGGAGTTGTTTCCGCGATGAACATTGCCCGACTGTATGCTCCTCCATGCTTGCGTCGAAGCCTTAATAAAGAGGTTTTGAGTTGGCTGGTGGGAGACCAGACCACGCACGCACGTATCCCCTAGCCACACGCGCGGATTACGTACAGACCTGCAAGCTGCAGAGCAGCCAGCAGCCAGCAGCCAGCAGCCAGGGGAACAGCAACGACTCTACCCTGAGGCTGTGCCGTCCGCGATACCCCAGGTTATGGCAGATTTATTCTTGGCCCCGGCGCCGGCCGTGCTCGCGCTGGCGCTGGCGGCCGTCCTCTCCACGCCGCCTCCCCAGCCGGAGACCTTCTCCAACATCCCGCCCACGCTCTCCGGCGACGACAGGGAGCAGGTGAGGATCAAGCACCCCAAGTCCGCCAAGGCGCTGCAGTGCACCTCCAAGTGCGTCGCCACCTGCATCCGCGGCGGCGAGGGCCCTCTCAACGTCAGGAGGTAAACCCATCCAATTCCAAGCGAATGCAACCTTTTGCCGATTCAACTGTACCCCGCTAGTCGCTCGTTAATCCACGCCCAATCACTCTTTCATTTCATGGCATACCTGCAGACCCCTTGTGGTGTTCAAGGAACAATTCCGCAGCCGGCAGTACTGGTAACTGCACCAGCTCTCTTGCCCCTTCAATTTTCGTTTTAGAGGCAATCGATGGATTAAGGAGTTCATTTCATATACTAGCCTTATTGTATTCGGTGCTAAGCTAGCATATGGTCCTGACCAAGTGAACTGAACCCTGCTCTGCTTGCTGTGCAATTAGCCTGGCAGAGTGCACAGACATTTGCAATCTCATCAAGGATGGAGAAGATGGGCCATGAGAGGAGTTTTTGCCCGGGAGAAGCAGCAATTACGTATGAAGCTACTACAGCCAAGACTGCCAGCTCCAACGTTCTCCAGTTTTTTTGACATGTCTACGGTTGCAGCATTGCATACCCAAGTCAAGGCATGGATTCAGGAATAGTTGATGACTTGAATGTACTTAGCAAATCCTCTATGATTGGTCCATGAAGTTTCAGTGCAAATTTCATCAGAACTAGAGCAGTAATGCACTACAGAAATCTTTGTAGGTCCTACCTAAGGCATCATAGGGAACAGGTTGAATTGTTAAACCATTCCACAAGAGAATTTCTCATGGAATGATGCATCTCGCACCATGTTATGGACACTGTTCCACTAGACGGCTGCTGTGGCCACCCGCATAATTAACCTAGGGTAATTAACAGCTTTATTGTCATTACACTGAGTTAATTACACGAATCTCAGCATAGTAGCTAACAAAATATCGGGCAACTCAATACTTTATCAGTTACTACATCGTATTCAAAGTGTTACAGCAGAACAATAATTAGAGACTGAAAATGGTACCTTTATTACAGTCCATTGCCATGTAGGCTACAAGTCCAACTGTTAATTATATAGGCAATCAAGTACAACAAAATATATTATAATTTGTATTACCCTGAAGACCTCTCAGGACGAGATAGCAACAGGGGACGGTCTACTAGGGAACGGCCCAAAATACCCTCTAGGCCTCCTGTAAGCAGCAGCAGCAACAGTAGTAATCTGTCTCCTGAAAGTCCTGGTACTGCGAATAATCCTCACTCCAAGCCTCGAAGGTGGATCCATGGAACTCACCTTCTAAGCAAGGGGGATTTAAACAAAAGTGAGTACAGGAGTACTCAGTAAGCATTAATAGCAAAGAATGCATTAGATGAATTTTCCCTCAATCCAATTTAGTCTAACAAATTATCACCTTCCCTCAAATCTAGCTTTTTACAGAAATTAGGTTTTCTTTAAAGGTTGTTCCCTTTAATTTTTCAAAAGACACTATTAACACTGTATATAAGACAGACTTACCTTTCGTAGTCTCCAATCCAAGAAACTGGTATGAATTCATGATTTTACCCTGCACGGGTTTGTACCACTTTACCCATAGTGACACTATCCTGTGATGCCCCAGAACGTTTATCACTAATCCAGAATTAGATCTCCAACATTGTACTCGAATGGGGACACCTATCCTAGGCTACCCCACACCTCGTAGATACAGTTGTAATCCGACAGTCACTCATCGGCAGTAACTCTACCCATGGCTTCAAATATACCACCACTATGTCGGGACCAGTACCCCCAAGGGTACACCCTTACAAATCTTACGCAATGTGGAGATTCTAATACCTTTATAGGACAACCCTTTCTGACCGATTTCACACACTATGGTTGATACTAATTTACAACCCATTGCCCAAGTGTTAGTTTGTTTGACCTTATATAATAGCTTATGTAGAGGACCCCACTGGTGTGACAATCTTTCTTATCAGCATCCTCTACCCACTATAATAACTCACACTATCTAACTCATTTCCTAATATCCAACCAACATCACATTCATTTTTCACTCATCAATTTATCCATTTCCCAATCCACAATTTCAACCATGCCACCATTTTTAATATTTCCAAAATTGTAAAATAATTTTCAATGCAATGATGACATTTGTAATAACGAAACGTTTAGAAAGCATTTAATAAATTGATGGCCCGGTATATAATCTGAACGTACGTCCTCGCTCAAGTATTGGGGTTGGTCCAATTGATTCAGTTCCTCCTCTTGGCCGGCTGCTAGTCCTTCTCCTCCTTGCTTGCTTGGCCTCTGTTCTCTCTCTTGCTCGCTCGGTTGGGCAATGGCAGAGGGGAAGCGAGCTGGTTTAGGGTTGGAGTGAGGCTAGCTTGAGCTGGCTCGGTTGAGGCAAATGGGAAAGTGCGGTGAATCTCTCCACTGGCATTGGTTCTTATCCTCTTTACCGAGAAGCAATTACTCTTTTACCCCTTGGCTCCCTTACTGCTAGCCCATGGTTAAAAGGACACAAGGGTCATTCAATAAACCTATTGCAATATTAATTTTTCTACACACTTATGTCTACTACCAGATGATTTTGATGCTTGATTACATGCTAATGACTGCATTAGGAGACTAATTACTGCATTTGCTTGATGGAGATTTCAAGGTCATTGCAACTGCCTAGCCCACCTAGACAACAATTAGGCGCTAGGTGTTGGTCTGCCGCCCGCCTAGCACCTAGGGGAACACTGGTTATGGAATTCTTACTTTTATTTTTCTTGCTTTTACTTATACATGAGACCACAAGTCATAGCAGGCAGACCAGGGTTTTGAATATCGTTTCGAGCTCATTTTCGTGCGTCCATCGGTACCGAAATTCGTCGAATTTCGAATGGTTTGAATGTCAAATGAATTTGAAAACTGGTCAAACACATGAGCGAATTTCCATCGAAAGGCTCGAAATTCGGTCGAAAAGCACCGAAATTCGATCGAAATTCTCGAAATTCCATTGGTTTGGATGAAAAAAATGTGGACCAAATGGAAAAATAAAAAAATACAAGAAAAAAGGCAAAAAAAAATGGGGAAAATTATAATAGCATAATATGAAAGAATATAAAAAAAATTGGCATGACCTTTGCTATATTTTAAACAATATCAAGTTGCACCAATAATAACATTTCATTTCAACACTATTCACAATTCAATTCAACAAATCCACATTGTGATGTACAAATATACCATGGCATTCACATAATTAAATATTAGATAACATTAACACATTAAATATACCATAGCAATACAAGTAAGTTTTTAATATTGGATAACATTAATATATTAAAAAATACCATACCTTAGCTATACTTTAAATAATTAAAAGTTGTCACATATCAATACAAGAAAAAATACCATAGCAATACAAGTAAGTTTTTATTCTTGTATAAAATTCCGGATCCCAGTACTGTTTTTTTTATTTTTCAATGTTGTAAAATCGGTTATGGCATAAAAACGTTTAAAAATTTCAATTTTTCAACCAATTTTCATCCAAAAGGTTACAAAGCTATTAATACTTATTTTGAGAGAGTTTTTGGTTAAATTTTCTCAAATTTTTGAAATTTTTTGAATTTAAATTTGAATTTGCTCGGTTTTTCGCTCGGTTTGGAATTTCGGGAGAGCTCGAAATCTCGAATTTCGAACGAAATTCGCGAAAGCCATGGAAAAGTTGAACCCTGAGGCAGACCCAATACACATCAGATACATTTTTGTCAGGACCATGAGCAGTAGATACAACATCATGGAGCGAATGCCCTTAGGAACTTCATTTTTATTTTGCTAGTAGACATCATATACAACATCTTTCACTGAATTCGACAAGAAGTCGAAGCGATGGAACCTATTAAGACATGCTGAAGATTTACACGTGACTTTCGAAGATGCCAATCACTGGTTCACTGTTGAAACAAACCTGCAATCCCATGATCACCGCATATACATTTTCTGCTAAGATATCTTCTGCCAATAGGCTTGCACAGGTGATGCTGGTGCTGTTTTCTCCTGTCACAACAGGCAAATACGTCAGTAGAGAACATGCAAATACGCTTGTTGTATAACATTCAGAATGAAAATTAAAAGAGTTTGAAGTAAACGAAGGGGTAAGTAATTACCATCTACTTTTTATTCATGTTTTAATATTTGTACAACTTAAAATAAAGCATAGAAACACCTCTGAAATTAAAAACATGGGAGATTGAGGACTGAGCTAGCTCAGTTGGCAAGGGACGCGATGTGCGTGTCCGCCCATCCACGTTCGAGTCGCTCTGCGTGAGCTCACAAAGGCCCAGCTGCAAGCGTAGTTTGCGTGTGTGGATGTTGAGTGTGTGTGGATGTGTGTGTATTTATAGTCCGACTGTTGTTCTTCTTCTACAGTGAATGCTAGAGCTCTGGTCTTTTTTAAAAAAAAAACGTGGAAGATTAGTATAATTTACCATTTAGGCTATTTGGATGATGAAGCACATGATAGCACGTGGCAGTCAATTTAATGATCCTATGTCTGGCAGGAAGAGGTAGCGAAACCGAGAATCAAATGGAATGATGCCAAAAGTCCTGGTGGCCAGGAGACGTTGCCGCCTTTGAGACACGCAGTGCTCAACAAACGCAGCCTGCTGCTGAGGTAGAAAATGCGATATCCAAATAGGGAAGCTATTGTCATCAACAAAACCCCGGGCAAAACAGTGCAGCACTTTAGGGACCAGGAGCTTTCCCTTTCGACTCACTCCTACTGATGCTCTAATGAAATCACGTTGTGCATCTTGAAGTTCTTCCCTTACATTGCAGGCTGTGTATACTTTCACCTACAGTGATAATTAATCCTTAGTTAACCACACAAATTTATGCATGCTACTTTGTCTTAAAATGAGAGATCTGAGCATACCGCTGGAGAAGAATACATTCCACAGCTGAGAGCAAACGTCAAAGGTGGTTCAGGTGCTGCAATGCAGAACTTCTTCTGCTCCTCAGGTACCTTCATCTTCTGAAGGGCAAGAAGTAGAGCCTTAAACAAAAGACAGAAGAAAGTCAGAAACTATCAACATTTTGCAATGATGAACAAAGGGTAATCAAACAAGCAGCTGTGTTAGCACTGAGCAAGATGCCTGGCAATTCCCATACCATCTGTGGCCTGTGGTTTGGTGGTCTCATCTTCAAAATCACATATTCAATGAATGCAGCACTGAATGAATGCCCTCCAATTGTATACGCAGCCTGGAAGAAAATTAAGTACAACAATGTAACTCTTCAGAAAGTGAGGGAATGTTAGACATGAAGCTTAGGAAGAATGGAAAAATAAAATAAGTGGGCATGTGGCATGTCATTTATATGCAAGTACCATTTAATGAAGAAAATAATTTCAATGAGAAAGGATCAATTTTGGAGCAAACCTTTTGCATTAGTGAAAACAGTTTTATATCACTTCGTGGAACACCATAAGCAAGATAGGCCTGTAAATGGATAGAGTATCGTCACTAATGTTCTGCATAAAATACAATTAAAGCGAGTTTGCCAAATCACCGTACATGCATCATCAGCGCATTGTACAGATTGATCCAAAATGCCAACCTCGCGTCGTCATTGAGGTGAACAGGGTTTACTTCTGCCAACTGTTCAATTAGCAACCTGTACTCTAATAAGCGGTCGTTAATACTGCTGATTGATGAATTAATCCAAAAAAAATGTATTAAAGTGAATCCCAATATGACAAAGGAAAATAATAGCAACGTGCCGATTCCATGAGCTAAAGCCAGTGAGTTGCCGTGTGATTTGGTACACCAATTGTGCTTGTTTAGATTAGTAGACAATTGTGGGCTCTAGCTATAATAAAGATTGTTGGGCACGTAACCTGAATTTCCGAAGTGATTCTGCAGCGTACTCAAGTTGTTTTTTCCCAACTGACATCCATGAGACTTCAGCCGATGCGCTGTAGCTTCCAATGTCGGCCCAACTGAGCTTCTCACGAGCTTTATACGGATCAAAAACTGTCTCTGATGCTAATAGATTATTGTTGTAGCTCAAATCGACTTGAGGGCTCTGTACCCAAGAAGATATGGAAGATGGTTCGGATAGAGACCAGAATGCAGAAATAGAATAATTTCCGCTAGGAGATGGAATAGACTGCTGATTTCCCATGGAGAAATTCCTGGAGGCCTCCCTGCAGGAATCTGACATGGAAATGAAGATGTTCTTCATGCAGCGGACAATGTCCTCCGACAGTTGATTGGGATTGCCAAAGCTTTTAACTGAAAGCTGTCTTTGTAATTTCATAGCTGAGTCATGCAGGACAGCATAAGGATAAACCTTCTCCCCTTGACTAGATTTCTCGCTTGCCATGTCCTATTAACAACATGAATTTACACAGTCAAGCATCGAGATAAGAGCATTTATAATTTTTTAGCTCTATCTGAAATTTTTCTTGTACACTGAAAATACAGAGCTGAAATAATGCATTCCTTAAAGGTTAGACCTACATACATCTCCAGAGAGAGTGGGCAGACTGACATGCCTAAGCCATAACAAAAATCACTGGATTTCTATTGCAATTAAAAATTAAGCAGGTGCAGGCTAATAAAACTGCCTCTAGTGTGGTTATGCCAAAATTGTCAGCTCTCGACGATTCACAGTTGACAGATTATTCAAGAAAATTTGATGTGGTTTTAGTTTAGAGCTCTTTTACGGTACACAAAATTGAATATGAACCGTTCATTCTTTTCGATCTAATAGATCAGATTAACTAGAGTTTACTATACTATACTTGGTAGTAGAGTAGTAGAAACACCCTTCAAAAAGCAACGGCTAAATGTGATTTCTACTACACATTTTATACCATAAAATTTCTCTTAGTTTATACCTTGCAGATCCACTGAACCAATATATGAAATGCATCTATACATGGAAGCCTGCAGAGCAAACTATGGACAGGAAATAGGTAGCATACTGTGCAGGGAAAGGCGTACATACATCTGTTTCCGATTTGGCGGAGTGGCGGGAGCAGTCGGAGCGTGGGTGCGCCGGCGCCTGCTTGAGGCGGTACTCGACGAGTCTCCTCTCGTTCCTCTCCTGGATGAGCTGAAAATGCAGGGAGACCATCTCCTCCTCCATCTTGGAGACGGCGGTTTCCAGCATGGAGATGTTGGAGAGCAGCTCCTGAGCCTGCAGAAACAGCACGAAAGCATCCATTCACCATGAATCCCCTTTCATACGGACTCGTTTCATGGGCAGCGATGAATGGGCGTACTACGCACATTGGTGGGGAGGTAGGACATGTCGGCGAGGGTGAAGGCGGCGCGGTGGAGGGCGTTCTCGAGGATGGAGTGCAGGGCCGTCTCCTCCTGCAGCACCTTCTGCAGCTTCTTGACCTGCTTGCGGAAAGACCGACGAGCGAGCGTATTCGTTCAGTCCCACCTCACAGCGCGCGCAGCAGAAATGGGGAGGGGGAGGAAGGGAAGGGGCTGGGCTGACGTACGTCCTGCTCGAGCTGCGATCTGCAGGGGGAGGGGGCCTGGGAGGAGAAGCCCTTCCTCGCCTTGGCCAGAGGCAGCGGCATGGGCATGACCGTGCTCTGCTCGATCCTGCGCTTCCTTCCGGTGATTTCCCTTGTTTCGGAGAAGACGAAGTTGCCAAGTAGCACTTCAGCGCAGGCGGGCGTGCACAGTATACTACTGTATGGTTCCGTGTATTTGGTGGGGAGAGGCAACGGCGACGGCGACGTCGACGGCGACGGCGGTAGGGGTGGCAACTGAGGAGGAGGGGGAGGAGGAGGAGGAGGAGGATGGGGACTCGGGCAGTGTTCGAAATTTGAAATGCTCGCTTCGCTCCCTTCTCTTTATCCGTGGCGTGTCGAGAGGCATTGCAAGCGGAGTGGGTGGCCAACTCGCGACTCGAGGAGGGCCAGGAGGCCCGCGCGAGACACAGGTAGGGCTGAAAAAAAAGAGAGCTTATTGATAAGGGTCGTTAGCTCAGTTTTAAATTGTTTTAATTACATTTATTTATTGATTAAATATTGAATGAGTTAATTCTGTATGAAATTGAATTTTTCTCTGACTCGGTTTGGCTCGTTAGTTAGATTCAAAAAAATATTTTTAAACTATAAATAAAATGATATTAAATCAAGCCGTGTTAATTTTTAAAAAAGTCAAAAAAAAATAAGGACTTGACTCAATTTCCACCCCAGCAGCAGGACAAGCACGGCACAGCCGAACCTCTCTCATCTCATGCATAAATCTGGAAATAATTTTAAAATTCTATTTTTTTTAAAAAAAATAATAATAAAAACGAAGATATTGTAGGTACCGTAGCTAAGCACCGTAGACTCTACAGTGCCTGGCGCCACGTGGTGAGAGGCTGTCTCCAAGGTTTATATATATATAGTTAGTTAGATAAGTCGAAAGCAGCGACAAAGCTATAAAATTTATAATTGAGGTGAACACTTTACATGCATAGCTCTATAGTCTTGTATAATAATTTTTTTAACATTATAAATCTAACATATATATTCGAAATTTGCTAAAAGCACGATACACATAGTTCTAAGGTCTTACAGATCTCAAACTATCAAAATCGAAATCAATTCAATCAACAGATTCGATCCACTGAAGAGGGTGGTATCCAAACCTTTAGGGTGTCGATGTATACCCAGACTTTTAGGGTGTCGGTGCATATTCGACATCCCATCCAGCAGTGGCGGAGGACCACATATGGCTATGTATGGCATATGCCATACCTATGGTGCCACGTTCTCCCTCCTGCCTTGCCCCATACAGAATGCAATTTGCAGACATTAACCATGCAGCAGTTGAGCAGTAGGCATATGTTGACCACGGCACTAACATTATATATATTTGTTACTGTTTGGCTTACTTTCAATTTGCTTACTACTATTTAATCCATACTCTGGTCCTTACTAGGGCTGGACTAAAAGCTCGAGCTCAATAAGCTTTCAAAATTGGATCAAGCTTGATTTTGAGCCAAGTTCAAACCTAATCGAGCTCGATCTTGGGTCTGACCTAAAGTTCGGTACTATTCGAGCTGAGCTCAAGTCTAACCGAGCTCAAGCATTACTAGCCTAAACTCGCTCAGAATCGGCTCTAATACCTCGCCATATCAAAATTTTAGACTGTCCTCTGCCACCGCCATCCAAGTCCATACCTAGTAAAGTGGCAAGTAATCACTATCACGTCGCTGTTAAGCGTGTAAGCTTTGTCTAAGTAGAAGCACCATGGATGACGGGCATGGTCACATGGACGGACGGAGTAGATTACTCCAAAACTAGCCCTAGAACAACGTTGTTTACGCGCTGGTCTCGAGCTCGAAAGCTAAACGAATCGGTCTCGAGCTTGGTCTTGAGCTCAACACTATTCGAGACGAGCTCGAGCTCGAGCTCGATCCCAAGCCCTCATCAAGCATAACCGAGCCCGGGTAAACATAATTTCACTAGCCATCCTTCTCTAACCAATTAGTCCAAGCAATTCGAGCCGAGGTCAATCTTGAAATCGAGCCAACCAAGCTCATATAGCCATATAACAACATTATTCTATTTATTCAAGCTCAATTGAGCCAAGTTCAAACCTAATCGAGCTTCCATCGAGCTCGATCTTGGGTCTGACCTAAAGCTCGGTACTATTCGAGCTGAGCTCGAGCCTAACCGAGCTCAAGCATTACTAGCCTAAACTCGCTCAGGATCGACTCTAATACCTCACCATATCAAAATTTTAGACCGTCCTCCGCCACTGCCATCCAGGTCCATACCTAGTATAGTAAAGTGGCAAGTAATCACTATCACGTCGCTGTTAAGCGTGTGAGCTTTGTCAGTCTAAGTAGAAGCACCATGGATGACGGGCATGGTCACATGGACGGACGGAGTAGATTACTCCAAAACTAGCCCTAGAACAACGTTGTTTACGCGCTGGTCTCGGGGGGGACGAGAACGAGAACGAGAACGAGAGTACGTGTGGGACACAGGTTGGGTGTGAGAGGCATGGCGGCGTGATCCGCGCGCCTATGTGCTTTGCTTGTCCGCCTACGCAACGTCGCAGCCTCCGGTTCTTCTGCCCCGAGCCCAAGCCGAGCTCGTATGGCGCCACGCACGCACGCACCGAACCCCAGGACGGACGCGGCTCGCTTTGTCCGGCTCGCTTGTTCCCATGCTACGCTTTGTTCTTTCACGGTTTGTTTATGGTGAACGTTCGCTAGTGCCAGCCAGCCAGCCAGCTTTCACGTACGCTTCCCAACGCCCTGCGTTTACGGAGCCCCATGATCCATCGCACTGTCACGGATCCATACCCCCGGTTCAAACTTGGAATCGGGAAACCCCAGATTATACACGTACTATAAAACACGCCCTAAATCAATCCTAATCCTGCTCCTACTGCACCAGCGCACGGCTGAAATCTCCTGGATGTTTTTGTCTTAAATAACATTCATATTTTGGACCATAAGATTCAAAATTCAACGGTTAGATCAAATCATAGGATCGGATGTAATCGTTACTACCGAATCTCAACAATGATCCAATGCTTCCAGATTTGGGTGATTTCAACAAACAAAAATATTCGGATGATGTTTATCAAATCCCTAACTGTATTGTGAATATTAAATGTATAATTATGGCAATATTTTTATCATATACTTTTCCTTTCATGTAGAAAAAAAAATGAGTTGTTCTAATATACCATTTAATAGGAACATGTATGATCCAATAGCATTAATTTTTTTTAAAAAAAATAGTGTTTCTTTAAATATATTCCATTCGGTCACAAATAGTTCCCATTTTGGATATCACGGACTCTAAAAATAAAGCTTTGTTTAAATGGCAGTTTAAAAAAAACGTACTTCGATGTCAAAAAAGCGTATTCGTAAAAATCTACCACTAGTTTCTATTACCACTAGTTATATGCCCGTGCGTTGCTACGAAAAACAAAATTGATAACGAAAAATAAAGATTAAAAAAAATACTATTTCATAAGATTAAACATCTATCTTTAACGCTTCGTTTCTTGCAAAAGCTGACTAATTAAAGCAACGCTTCGTTTCTTGCGTAGGGCAATTAAGTAGGGCAATTAAGCAGGGCAATTAATGTGACGTGGGAAGAAACTCTCACTTTATATAGTAGAGATATATTTATAAAACCCAATAAAATTATAATGTTATGAAAGTAATTTTCGAGACAAATCTGCACACGATTTTCATGTATCCAATTTAAATATTTAAAAAGATAATGACACTCAAAATTTCAAAAATACTATTACACCTATATCTAGAACGATAATTATTTGTTACATACCCGTAGACCATAGTCTTACACTAACAGACAGAAAGTCGTCAGAGGGTGTATACTGTGCAGCTGCCACTGCACTACAGCATGCCAGGTACAGGTTCTGACATATGTCGCCGAGGGTCCAACCCCAGTTCATTAATTCCTATGAATTGAAAGCGACCACTGGACTGCAGTACACACTCTCATCGGTACTCACTCCTCTTCCATGGTAGGAGTACCCATGAGGAAGCCAGAGAAGGAAGCATTGAAAGAACTGAAAAAAAGAGAGGAAAAATGAGGGCAAAACTCTTCATCACCCAACACATGTTTCCTTGCACGGCCCCTAAGATTATATTACAAGTTGCTGGCCCAAGGCCCAAGCCCACTTCATCCGTACTTCAGTTCAACAACACACGCATAAAGTCAAGAGCTTGATGAAACACAAGCAGGATCACACACATACACAAAAACAACGGAGATGAAAGCATTGCTCCAGACTCTGCGCCATGAGTGGTGATCAGTAGTGATGTTGCACTTACTCAGATCCAATCACCCAATTGAGTAGTAAGCTTACCATGCTGAGCCCCAGAATCACCACCCACGCATTGCACAGCACCGGCGAGACGAAGATTGTAGTGGAGGTACTCCCTCTCGCGGAACCTCTCTTGTTCGGTATAGGTCCTCTTCACAACATGCAGCTGCTCAGACAAGCCCCAGTCGATATTGTATCTGGAAGCGCCAAAGCACGTTTGGCTTAAGACCCTAATTGCAAAGGTTTGCAGCTCAGGAGTCTCATTCCCATGTGCCGACCACCAAGCAACTGCAATTTCAAGTAAAACAAGGTAAGGATGTAATTCTATTTTCTTTTAATGCGTACGAATGAAATAATTATCACAGTGGTTTGTTCCTATTTTGAAACTCAAAATGAAAACAAAAGCAGAGAAGGTCCCACAACAATTTAAATCAAGTCAGATAATTCAGTTTGCAACAAGCAATACGCGTTAGTCATTTAACAACAGACGCAACGTTCTTACTTGACTTTGAATAGAAGCACAGCATATACGATATCTTTGCCACGTTCACATACTACTAAGTAATAAATCTGTTTGTGCAGTGCATGCTCTTATGCAAATGCACATGTCAGATATGTGGAGGACCTCGTGACACTATTGCAGCTTGATGCTCCTGAACACTGGAAGCTGGAAATCCAATACACATGACGCAGGATTGACACTGTGCTCAGAATGACATGTTAATGATAGCATTTTACAAGAGACTAGGTGCTACTTTACCTTGTGGTATTCCGAATGCTTGCTGAATTGCTGAATCTGGATCAAAAGGACCTAATTTTCTTTGATATACTTCCATTTGTGCAGCCACTCTCCTTGCATCGTAATGACCTTTGGCCATTCGGATTATGCAGGCTGTGATCCCACTGCTGATTTCAGTGTCAAGACGGAATCGGTCTGAGTAAAAGATCCTTGGATTTAGGTTATAACCAACAGCATGGACTGGGGTATGCAAGTAGTTGTCCCATATGTCATCAACCACATCAAAATAATCACCATGTTCACGTCCAAGATTTTGCTCTATGTCTTCTTTTGCACTATCCATGGCATCATATAAGATACCCATTGGACAATTATCACCCTCCAGTTTATACAAAACAGCCACAAGTGGATCCGTAAGCTTCAAAATGTCAGCAGCAGCACACCAAAATGCATTGTCAGTTTTTACTACCTCACAGATATGTCTGGACAAGCCTCTAGAAGCCCAATCAGAGGAAGCCCATTCAGGCGAGCTAAACATCTCCACCAGATTTATTCGCTCAGACACTAACCTCTCTAATGTGATGAACATTGCCACAAATGTCAAATTAGAACTGCTCAGAATCTCACGGCCCTGAATATATTTCCCTTTCAGTCCCATTGGCAGTGCATGGCTATATAAAAATTTTGTAATTTCCCTTGCTTTTATTAGGACTTCACTGACATGATCAAATGCTGCTATTTTCTCAAGCAAAAGGTCGATGCAATGGTCAGCACATAGTGCGAAGAAGAACGAGTGGTCATGTTTCTTCAGCACTGCATGCTCTGCAGCTTGCATATGTGGTGACTCATTATTTGTGATAACCTGAACAATGTTGCGGGCACCAACATCATCAACCACATAACAAAGCATTGATGCTAGCTCATCTACATCGTCAATGATTGCAGAGACATCCATGGATCTGAGGAACAATATGCCTTTGCTACAATGCACCAAAACACTTATGAAGCTTTTACCACATTGGCTCCTCCAACTATCCAAAATTAAACTGCAACCACTTTGTTCCCAGTGTTGCTTGAGTTCCCTTGCACGGCGCTGAATATCTCTTAGTTGCTCCTCCAGAATAGACTCATAAGTAGGCATTGCAACCCGAGCACCATGGGTGAGCACATCAACCATGCCCTTAAAAGATGGCAGGTGGAGAATACCAGGCTCAAGTCCAGCTTCAAAGATGAGCTTGCCTATTGATTTTGCTACCGAAGAACACAAGTAATCATTTGCCTCCATTAAGTGTTCGGGTGAAGAAGAAATGTCCATAGAGCAACTCCGTGAGTTAATTGCTGGCCCCGAAGATATTTCCGATTGCTTATTCATCATACAAGGACTTCGATACTGAGGGCTAGTGACTTCTAAAGTCCGGCCTCCCTGCTGATAAGAGCTTGCCTTGAAAGAAAAATGATTAGCATTTTCTTGTGTGGTTGCCATGGGCTGTATCAAATTATGTGTGCGGTGAAGATAGCAGTGGTTCACATTGACAGAACCCCCTTGATCTGTACTTGATGCAGTTGGCTGCAAGAGTGGTCGGAGGACTTGAGAAATTGGTGGGGATGTGTTTATTATCAGAGGAACCTCAGGATGTTTCACCTTGCCCATTTTTCTGCCCATCCAGTCTTTCCCATGCTTTTCCCTTTCAAATTTCCTTGTCTCAGCATCTTGGTCGGCACAAACCTGAAATTAAGTAAAGACATAAGCTGTAATGCAGAATAATTAATAGTGACTTATTCCTGATTGTCATGTATCTAATGTATGTTCCATAAACTATCAGATTTCATCTGCTTCCTCATCAACATGATAGCACATGATGTACTACAATGATCACAAATTTACCATATGCAAAAACTGAAGACAGAGAAAACCAGTTTTTGGAGAACCTTAGATCCAATAAACACCGTACATTTGAAGTTTAAACACAGTGACAGTGTTACTTGATGGAATATATTGTTCCGTATAACTGGCATCGAGAAGAGAAAAAGAGGATATGGGCTTCAATTAGAACCATATTTATCAATAATTGGAAGGCATTATTTTGTTCACAAATAATATGTTATTGTTGCCACAATTGAATGAACGGTAACCGTGGCAGGGAAGTTTAAGCATTGGTTGTTTTCCCCATGCGGCCTTCTGGAAGCATGGTACAATTAGATTGATACATGGACACTGTTCTTTATAATAAATACACACAAAGTTACCTAAAATTTGATTTCACAATCATGAAGGGTTCATAAATGAAGTTTACAAATAGCACAATATATAAATAAAGAGAGAACAAATTTGATAGATGGACACAAATCTTAAAAATACAAAGTTCTCTAAAAATTGATTTACAATCATGAAGGATTCTCAAATGAATGATGGTGTGAAGGGATAAGAATTATTCCCTCCACACTTCGTATTAAGATAGAAGTGCGTCTCAAACCTGGGTGGGTGGATTCGCAACCTTGTGCGCCCCATTGCGCCCCGGGACATTTCAGTTTTTGGTCCATACAAAATAGTCCAATAGAAGTAAAAAAGCTAACAATTTTGGTAATATCGACTGGACAATTTGGTAATGTTTATGGATTAGTGATATTATATAACGGAAAAACTACACGTTGGCTCTTACAGAGCTAATCTATATAGTAATAATACCCCTGCCAAACAAGTGGCATGCAGCGAAATTACCTTTCGGTGCAAAATTTAATTCCCACAGAACCATACAAGATTTGTAAATATGCCCCCATCCAAAACTAAACCACTTGTTTGGTAACTATTTTTCTTGTGAAACATTCGTATGCTAATTTTTCTTTTCAAATAAAAAGAACCTAGCCATGTGATCCCTCACTGTAATGGACTCAAAGGTCTAATGGGTGTGTAAGTGGCGCTGCTGATCAGTCTGCAGCCACCCACATCGACTACAATGCAATGTTGCGGGCAACATAGCAGCCACATCCCGCTATTGGCTGCTTTTGTGGCCAAGCAGGCTTGGTGGACAGCCCGCTTCGTCCGTTTATGCAGCGAAGAGGACAGCACGACTCCTAGCTGCCCCCACTAACACATTTGACTAATCAAACAGACCTCAAACACATCCTCGTACTCATATGCTTTCTACAGTAATCACCATCAGTATCATCAAACCACACATTACCATATCATCAGGTAGGTAAAGCTTTGATAGAATGCAAGTCATCTATCTACTTGAGGAGTACAACAAAAAAGCATTTGACTCACTAACTGAAGCACTGAATTGTATTCTGGCCACTACACTGGTAGGGATGGCAATGTCCCTCGTGGGGGGCAGGGCGGTGTTATTCGGACACCCGTGTCTAAACAATTTTGCCGAATCGGGCAACTCGAATTTGAGTCGGATTCAGACACTCATGTCCGATTGTGAGTAGCATTTCCCGTGTCCAAAATCTTTTGCCGAATCAGACACCCCAAATCCGAGTCAGATTCTGAAATCGGCGTCTGTGTCCAAGTAACATTGGTGGGGCCCCATGGGGATTCCCCATTGAGGGCGGGGAAGAACTCCCCTCCCCCTGGCGTGGGAGAACGGGAGCAGGGCCCCACTAGGTTAGCGGAGCGAGGGTCGACCTCCCCACACAGGGACCCAATAAAAATTTAAAATGTATTCTTTTGTTTATATATTATATATTTTAATATGAGATGTGTACTCTTTTTTATATATATTTGGACTAAAACTTGAATATATCTATTAAAATATAAAATTTGAGGATACATATTGAAAAAAAAAATACATAAATCTTTATTACTTTAAAAGAAGCTAGTGTTGTTCATCAGTCTACCTCTCTTCTACCCTCCTCTCATGTAAGGACTACGTGCTAACATGTGGGCCTTCCTAAAAAAACCTCTTAACAAAAAAGCAATCTCTCTCTCTTCTCCACTCCCCACACATAAGAATTATGTGATGACATATGGGTCTTCATAAAAAAACTCTTAACAAACAAATGCAACCTCCCTAAAAATATCTACTCACAACCAATTCACAATATTGCTACAATGTGGCCTATTTGTGTTATGTTGCAATGCACGGGCATTCAGCTAGTATTTATAATTTCAATAGCTAACATCATTTTAACAAGTGGTACAGAAAAAAAAAGTGATGAAATCTCAGGTTTTTGGTCTACAAGCAGAGCACACTTATACAAATTTTCCCTATAGAACTCCATGTTAACTTTCGGTTCTCAGTGCACTTTTGACAAGAGTGGCAATTGCGTTCATCAACATTTCAAACACATGAAGGTTGTCGTATTCAGCTTCCTCTGTTAGATAAGCAAAACTTAAAGCACTGAAACTCAAATCACAAGTTAAGAGGACTGAATTGTTTCATGCACTGTGAAACGGTAAGGAAAAAGGACTGGACATATGAATCAAACTCATCTGCTTCCTGCAAGGGCCAAGGGATCAGGGCGATAAGTAAAGAAGCACACTGTATTATCTTTGTGAAAAGATAATTCTCTTAACCATGTAGAACAAAAGGAGATATATCTCATTCATGCACAAATTTTATTTCTTTTTTTTCTTATCCGAACAAAAGAAAGAAACTCGGATAAAGCCTTAAACTTTTCCCAATAATTATCAAGTGTATATTCACTGGCATCAAAGATTATTGGCAGATACAACCATTATGTCAATTAAACGGAGAAAGCATTTTTTTTCTTGCTATAGGAGAGCACAACAATTGCTTATGCTACTCATCGTTTGGCATATTCAGTGGGTTTAACAAATAATAAATAGTCCAACTTCAATTGTGGTACTTTTGGCCCATATATTTAGCATTGCAGGGTTCAAATATCTGACCATAAAAAATTTTAGGAACTAAGGCTACTGACCTTGGACAAATAAATCAATACATGTTAGATGTGAATAAATGATGCTAGCTCCTGAATAAGTTCTGAAACTTAGGGAATGCAGAATGTGAGTTGTATACAGGTTGTAAAGCTTTGTGCTTCAGTTTTTCCTAAATCTAATAGAGTATTTGTAAAGCTTTGTTAGGCTGAATTGCCAAAGTTTGGGGCAGTAATTAGACTGTATAAGCACAAGCCAAAGATCTACATAGTGTTCTTATCAAGCACGGGGCAAAGTAGCACAGCAGTAACTGAACATAATCTTGGTACAATGGCACAGCATGCGACTAGAGCCTGAAGAATGCCAATACCCCATTGAGAAAACAAAAGTAGTTGCACACAGGAGAGAAGATATATCAGGTTCTCAAAGTTGCTTCACCTTGTTCTTCTTCATTTCCTCCCTGAGCCGGTGCTCCTCCTCCATATTCCTCTCCGATCTCCACCTCCAACCTCTTCCTCTTCTCCTCAACTTCTTCCTGGCTCTGCACCCAGCAAGCACGCGGCAACCACAAATCACAAAAAAAAAAACACTAACAAAATCAAAGCCAAGAATGAAAAGAAGGAAGTGGGGAGGCGCACTTCTTGGAGAGTTCCAGCTCCTCGCCGCCGCCTGGCTGCTTCAGCTCCTCACTACACTACCGCTTGCAGAGGGCCGACGCGCTCGGCGATGAGACATTTCCGTCCACCATGCACCCGAGATGCTTCTTTGACCAGCGAGATATGGACATAGGGAGGTTGGACAAGTCGGGGCTCCTCGATAGTCAGTTTTGGTCCGGCGCAGGCGGCGGCGAGGTGGGGGCGGGTGGCGGAGGCGGCGAATCGGCGGGGAATTGGGCGGCCGGGTAGGAGGAGGCCGCGAAGAGAAATGGAGGCGGCGGCGAGGTGGGGGCGATTGGCGGAGACGGCGAGTCGGCGGGGAATTGGGCGGCCGGGGAGGAGGCGGGGTTTTTGTGACTTCTCGCCATTTCGGGAAACTGGGGTGGTGCCAGCCTACGCCCTTGGTGGAGGGGCATTTAGGTAAAAACAAATCAAAAAAAGAAAGAAGAGAAATAGTCTTTCCTTATGACCAAGAAGAGTTGACTAAGAAATGTTATCTCCAAATTTTACCAAAAAAAAACATTATATCTCCAAACATTACCAAAAAAAAATCTCCAAATGCTAGCAAAATCGACCCAATCAAGTGTTTACAAATACTAGGATTGCAAAATCCATACCATGATCTGCTTATTGATTCCCAGAGTAAAAATTATATACAATGGCTAAAACCTGATGTCTGTACCACCATACTTATCATGGCCATAACTCCTTCAAAAGATGCACGAGCAAAAAAACCAACAGGGTGACTGAGCAATGCTAAGCTTCTACGAGTTACAGGCAGTGGCGAAGCATTGGCCATGCCCAGCACGGCTATGAACATGGGGGCTCACTCTCGAGATCGGCAAGAACCTTTGCTCCCTTGTCGCCCGCTGGCGACCTGCATCCTGTGTCTGCATCCGCGGCCCTGTTCTTGGACGGCTGAGGTGAGGTGGTGGCTGCTTCAGATCCAGTCTTCTCCCTCGACGTCGATTCAGGCGACTCTGCTTGTGCTTCCGTTGGATTCTTCTTCGGTGTGAGGGAGCTGGTGGCCTTCTGCTGCTCTTCCAATATCCTCTGCAAGTACCTTGCATGCTCCTCTATTTTTAGCTGTAATTGCCTTTGCACCTGGTGGTACAGTGCAAATTGTCAGAATCCATAATACATACGTAGTACTATTGGCGTGCTGAATGTTTCTTGACCACTGTACATGTTTCCTTTTTGAACGAAATTGACTACTGTGTAGCTTACATGACAAAACCTGCAATACATTCGGTTTCTCGAGTGTTGGTGTAAGTATGTAACCATGATGATCAACAACTATCAGTTAATATATGTACTCAAGCATTTCTCCGGTAAATAAATAGTTCTTCTATGTAGTCATTTCTAAAACACATGGATGTTGTTACATTGGCCTGTTCAATCACAGTGATGACTGATGCACATCACAGTATATAGATTAATCTAGAACTGACACCCAACTTCAGACGATTTTCTAAGATAAATTTGATATATTTACCGAGAAAATAAGCCTACGCTTGAACCCTCTAATACGAAGGACAAAATAGACTGCACTGCAGAGTTTCTGACACCCACCTCTAATTGGTCATGAAGCTGTTTCTGAACCTCCATTTGCATCCTTAGAGCTTCTGCCACTTGTAAGTTCCTAAAAAATGGGAGAAGGAAAGGGATGTAAGCTTCTATGATCATGGTATTTACATACATGAATTCTGGAGTAAGCAATTAAGAGGGCTTACTTCTTTTGGCCCGAATCATTTCCACTGCTACTTGACTGTGCTTTCTTATCCTCTGAAGAAGCCTTCTTCTCTGCATAGTACATGGAGTATACGAGTTT
This sequence comes from Rhipidocladum racemiflorum, assembly GCA_036346355.1. Classification (NCBI taxonomy): domain Eukaryota; kingdom Viridiplantae; phylum Streptophyta; class Magnoliopsida; order Poales; family Poaceae; genus Rhipidocladum; species Rhipidocladum racemiflorum. The sequence goes on along the minus strand of CM070579.1, from coordinate 86,855,686 downwards.
AGAATAGTAAAACTGTACAGAGATATACCTGCTATTATGAACAGGTATGAACTAAGTAGCATCTATTTTTCTCTTGTATTTTTTGTTTACCTTCTTTAGTTTCTGCAAGATATTTTGCTAGCCGAAACTTCTGTACAAGGACAGGTGAAACTTAAGTAACATGAAAAAACACAGAATAGGTACTTGATTTTCAGTTTTCACTGAGGGGGAAAAAATCTACAGTGGTACCTGTAAATGACTCTTTACATGATAGATTGTCAGGCCTTCTACTTTCATAAGTTTCAGCACACCCTTAGGAGTTGCTTCTGTATGAGATATTGAAGTAAACCGTTTAGAACGAACTTAAGGATGATTTCTTTAGCTGAGAAATAAAGCACAAAGGGTCACCCTACTTTCAGGTCCTTCAAGCTTGTTCACAGCCTCCACAAAACGCTCATGGAGCTCCAGCGTCCATCTTATTCTTGCCTTGTTAGTTGTTGCAGATCCAGAAGATGACCGAGATGAGCTAAGCTGGACCTTCACCGGAGATCCTACATCCTGTAAACCCTGGTTCAAGCAGGATGACACTGGAAGGGATGACAGTTGCGGTGGTGTGCCGTATATGTCCTAGAAAACAAAAGATCAGAGGACAAATTGTTACCCTCACATTACAGTCAAGAAATGCTTCATTAAGGGAATCAGTGAACTCACATCTAACCGAGGACTCTCCTCATTGTCAGTGATGGCAATTCCTAGTTGCTCAGACAAGAACTGGAATTCCATCTGCTCAGCAAAAGCCAAGGCATTGTTTTCTCCATGGAAACTGCCATCAGAAGCATCTCCCGAAAGATTGAGGAAGTCTTTGAGATCATCTGACTGTTCAGCTTCATCATGAGCATTGCCTATATCACCATTGAGGAGTAGGGAGGAGCTCGATGACTGCCCTGCTGAAACCTGCTGCTCACACTTTGGAGGGTGAGGCAGGAAAGGTAAAGTGCCCATTTGCCGGCATGGCTCGGAGTTTGTTGAAGACGACGAAAACAAGCTTGTGCAGAACGTTGACGAATTTGAGAATATGGCGTCTGAAAAATTCGGATGCGAGACGTGAGACAACGAACTTTCAGGATCAGATTCAGGGCTTCTTTTCTGATTGAATGGCAGGCTCTTTGGCAAGCTTGATGATCGGATCAGCTCAGTCTTGATGCTTGATGATTGACTCGCGGATGACAAATTGTCATCTGTCAATCCATTGCTGTCCGATTTAGCAATGAACAGCTTATGAACTGAATGTTGTGCTGATGTACAGGCTTGCAGTGTTTTGTCTGGCGCAGTGATTTCCTTCACAGCAACAACACCCTGGGAAGTCATGGTGCTTCAGTTGATTAATGATTTGATCATTCACTGCTTAGTACATGACAATTGATGCTTGTTAGTGCTTATCCAAATAAATAGTTCGGAATTTAAATACTGTTTAAAAATGTACACACAGAAGAAGCTTGTTTATGACCACATAGATTTTTGTTTAACTTACAATGTACAAAAGTGGGTGTTCTGATTTCTAACAACCAAATCTAGTGTGCTAAAAGAATCGATGGCTTAGATATATATTAATGTTCATTTGAAATGCGATCTATTTTAACATAAATACGCCGATAAACACTTTCCCTAGAAAAAGCACGGTATAGATTCCACATAGTTCCACAGTGAAAAAAAGGGAAGAAACCTACAAATTTTCTGAAATCTGTTTTGTTCTGAAAAACTCTAAAAAGTACGCATATCATTTCCTGATTCATTGACTGCAGTTAGATTCTCACCGGACAACCGAGTAAAACAAATGTTTCTCTTTTTACAAAATAAAATACAGAAAGGAACGAACTTAATGATTGCCGAAAAAAATACGAGATTATCAGATTCCACAGACTTTCTGGAGAAACTTCAGTTGTAATACTAGGTGAGTGCATGCCGTCCTGTCCTGTTTATCCGGCAGTGAAGCATGCAGCATGCTACATATCCATACAGCCCAGGTGCCAAATTCACAGTATCAGAGGTCAGGGGGGAAAAGTACTAGCATGCAGTTCTTGGAACAGCAGCAAGAAATTAGACATGATTGACTCCAAGACAAATAATTATTCCTTGTCTCGGAAAGAACACAAAGGTCAAAAAATTACCAAAACGCATGATAATTTCTATCAATGCACAGGAAATGAAAAAGGGTAAACAAGAACAGAAATCTGAAAGGAGGCAAACACAGCACATCGCCCAGAAATGGAAGAAAGGCAAATCAAGAAATGGGCCTATGAGACCAGCATAAACCAATAAAAGAGTAGTTAAATCTAGCAAAAACGATGCCGAGAACTACGACTCCTAGATTGGAGCCAAGGAACCAAGGAGGCAACGGTGTGCCGATAAAAGGAAAGATCTTTGCGACCTCAGCCTCACCTGAAAAACCAAATGAGATAGGAAGTAGGACTACAGGAGATTCAGAATCTGGTAGCTGCCAGCCAATCCTCTCACTCTACTCTCCCCACCCTCTTCTCTTATCCAATACCAAATCTCCTTCCCTCTCTCCCTCTCTTTCTCTCTCTCTCTCTCTCTCTCTCTTAGAGAGGCCTAAGTCGTATATCTCTTCTTGCAAATCGTTGGTGCCCTGTGACTAATACTAACCCTTTTCTTGCAAATCCTGGTTGCCTGCCATGGTGGTTGAGGTTAGCTGTTTTGCTTTGGTCTTTCGGTGTGCCTAATAATGTGTAGCCTTTCTTGTTTTTTTTTTCTGTTTTGATTATTTCTGATTTCTGTTCCAGTTTGCTGATGCTCTGCCTGCCAGCCCACTTTTTCACCCAAAAAGGGAAGCAAGAGAGGTCAGTTACCCAAAAAATCCACCAATCATTTCTGGTAAAATTTTTTGGGTGCCTAACCAGGCCATTTTTGGTTGGAGTTAGTGGTATGTATCAATGTTATCATGTGTGTCTAGTGCTACTATACTCTTTTTTCTACTCATTGTGTTGCTATCTTGAAACGATGTTTGGCAATTTGTCTATATTGCAAATCATGTGCGAGAAAAAGGAGTGCCAAGTGCAAAGTGTTAAAATAACAGGGTTCAGAGTTCTCTCTTGTTCAGAGTTATTGTTCTGTATAGTTGGTTACAGTAACGCATAAGATATTGTCATGCGATAGTTACTTTCCTTCTGTTGTAATCTCTATTATAATCCAAACTAACCGATACTCATATAGTTGAACTTGGTACTGATCTATAAATACACAGAATCCCCAAGTGGGATGTTGCGGCAAATCTCTAGATTTTTCACAAAGTTGGCTAGATTTGCCTTAAATTACATTTGCAAGTGTTTAAAATTAGCAAGACTTCTGATATTTATTATAGAAGAAGAACAACAGTCAAGCTATAAATGCATACCCATATCTACACGTGTGAACACGCTCGCACTTGACTCTACGTGCGCCCGCGTCAAGTTGCGCTCGAACGTGGGCTGGTTGGGCTCGTGCCGTGCCACCCAACCAACCGAGCAACAGCTCAATCGAAATTACATAGCGAGTTGATTGGTACGATTGCTCGAACATTTTGTAGTTTTTCTTTATTTTCACAATATATTTTTCCATAGTAAAAAGCTATAGTGGAATGGCCTACGGACACATTACACAAATGCAGGAAAATTAGGGAAGGCAAAGATTTTGTCCTTTGGAACAGGTACGTATCACCTGTCACTACAAAAACAGATAAGAGAGGAATTGACTTGCTTGATACAACGCACACCTCTTACAACTGGGAAAGATGGAAGCCAACAGATGCAGTTGCTAATTCCAGGAATTGTCAAATATTACGAGTGAAACGGACATATTAAAATGAGAACCCTCCTTAATTAAGATGTGATAACAAAAAACTTATGATTTAAGCCGTTAGATCGTATAAGCAATGTCTAGATCGGAAAGGTACGGTTTAATCGTGTGCCAAAATTATTTTGAGTTCGTACTCTCCTAGTTTAGAGTATGTTTGGAATGCGGGAATCTTGCATATTTTTTTCATAAATTTAAATGAACAGTTCAATTTCCATGAAATTCTGATTTAAAAAATAAAATCATTTGCTCCTAACAAGAGCATAGGCTTGTTAGTTGTTAGTACCAAACGAATGCCCTAACAGCCCACCAGATTCCTAGAAGAAAAGGCATTGCAATTTTTTTCAGGCATGCAATAATTGGCATTATTGAACCAGTCCTGGTAGTGTGAATGACATAAGCATGGGGTTAAGTTAACCAAGGATAATAAACAAATGGATGATGGAATCAGAGCAACCTTTGATGTAATTGAGAGGACCAGCGAGTACAGAAATAGCCACTGAGGAATCGAATTTTCAATATGTTGGGCTGTCATGCACAAGATTGATAAAAGCTGTTGAGTATGTGACAACAGGATGGTGGCAATTTGTTTAGTCTGCATGACGTGAGACAGAATTTTGGGTTCAATCAGTGTTCAGTGCAAACACTTGGAGAAGATAAGAGGGGGGGCCAGTTGGTTCATGATTAATACACCCTCCAATCACAAAATCATGTAATTCCTAATAAAGTTATTGTTATGAATAGCACTTGTATTCATCATGAGGCCAAAAGGGCCTATATATATATATACATGTACAAGAGGGCAAGCAATAGGAATAGGAATAGGACTCTATCCCTAACATACAAGGAAAGCAATAGGAATAGGAATAGGACTCTATCCCTAACATACAAGGAATATGACTATATCTCTAACACCCCCCCTCAAACTCATGGTGGATCAACAACACTGAGTTTGGAGAGAAACAAGTTATGATACGCTCTAGTTTGTGTCTTCGTGAAGAAATCTGCTAACTGGAGCTCTGAAGGCACATACTGAAGAGCCACAATCTTATCCTGTACCTGTGACCTCATATATGAAGCATCAACACCAATATGCTTGGTGAGTTCATGCTTCACCGATCTCGCAATGCCGATAGCCCTGTCTTGTCGAGATAAAAGAGGAGTCGGTGTAACAGAAACACCAAAATCCTCAAGCAACCACCGTAGCCACGTAACCTCTGCCGTCAAAAGAGCCATAGCTCGCAACTCACCACTCGGCGCTAACGAGCAGCTGCTTGCTTCTTAGTCTTCCAAGCAATGAGAGAACCACCAAGAAAAACACGATGCGTAAAGGGACCGACGATCGAGTGATCACTAGCCCATGTAGCATCGAGTATGCCTGGAGTCAGAAAGAGCCGGAGCGCGGAAAGAAAAGACGGCGAGAGATGGTTCCACGAAGATATCGTAGAACACGAAGAAGATGACTATAGTGGAGCCGAGTGGGAGCAGTAAACGAATCGACTCGTGATATGAATCGGATAAGAAATGTCGGGACGAGTGACACCAAGATAAACAAGACTCCCAACAAGATGGCGATAGCGAGTAGGATCTCAAGAGGTTCACCATCAAGAGGTCGAAGGTGAACATTGAGCTCCATGGGAGTCTCACCAGACACTCATCAGTGAGAGAGGCACGATCAAGAAGATCCTGGATATACTTCTCTTGGGAGAGAAAGAAGCCCTCAGAGGTGGAAGAAACCTCAATCCCAAGAAAGTATCGGAGAGGACCAAGATCAGACATGAGAAACTGCTCATTGAGACGGGATTTTACAAAGGCAATATACTGAGAATCATCGCCAGTAATGATCATGTCATCAACATACAGAAGGAGAAGAGTCCGACCACGAGAAGAGGTGTGAACAAAAAGCGCAGGATCATGAGTACTGGCAGAAAAACCAGCGGCAGTGATCACAGAAGAAAAACGCTCAAACCAAGCACGAGGGGCTTGCTTGAGCCCATAAAGAGAGCGACGAAGCCGACAAACCATGCCCTCAGGAACAGAATACCCCGGTGGTGGCTGCATATAGACCTCCTCATGCAGCTTACCATTAAGAAAGGCATTCTTGACATCAAGTTGAGAAATGGACCACTCTCGAAAAGAGGCAACCGCAAGAAGAGTACGAACAGTGGTCATGTGAGCCACAGGGGCAAAGGTCTCATCATAATCACGACCATGCTCCTGCTGAAAACCACGCGCCACAAGACGAGCCTTGTAGCGCTCAAGAGAACCATCAGAGCGAGTCTTAATCTTATAGACCCACTTACAAGTAATGGGACGGACACGGGGAGGAAGTGGAACAAGATCCCATGTGCCAGTGCGCTCAAGGGCAGCAATCTCCTCCGCCATCGCATGCTGCCATTCCTGATGAATAACAGCATCACGGTAAGAAGTCGGCTCGGCCAGAGCTGCACCAACAAAAGCAAAACGCTCAGGAGGCCGAATAGACTGTCGATCACGAAGAGCATAACGAGGAGGAGACGCTGAAGAAGATGGCTCATTAGAAGAAGAAGATGGCACATCAGAAGAGTCCTCAGCTGGCGGACGACGAGTGTAGTGGAGAGGATAGGGAGAAACAACATCTGAAGATCCCTGTGTAGGAGAGGACGGTGGTGAAGAAACCGGCGCTAAAGGAGACGCCGATCGTGAAGGAAAAGTGACAACTGGAGTGTCAGGAAAAGTCAGAAAAGACAGTGGCTCAACAAGAGAAGTAGGAGAGGAAGAAGAACGAGGGTAGAAGGAACGAGACTCATCAAAAGTGACATCTCGTGAGATCCGTATCCGTCGACCAACAGGATCCCAACAACGATATCCCTTTATGCTCAGCACTGTATCCCAGAAAAACACACTCAACAGACTAAGCAGTCAGCTTGGTGCGTTCACGAGGTGCAAGAAGAACATAGCACACACACCCAAAAAGACGAAGTCCAGAATAATCTGGAGGCATGCCACAAAGACGCTCAACTGGAATCCCACCCTTCAGAGCAGAAGAAGGTTGGATATTGGTCAAGTAGGTAGCAGTGGAAACGGCCTCAGCCCAGAAGTGAGGTGGAACAACGGAAGCAAGCATAAGAGCGCGAGCTGTCTCAAGAAGATGACTGTGCTTGCGCTCAGCCACACCATTCTGAGCATGAGCACCAGGACAAGAAAACTGAGAAAGAGTGCCCTGTGTGGCAAGAAAAGCTCGAAGAGCTCCGGATAGATACTCCCCTGCCGAGTCAGCACGAAGAACACGAATGGGAGAATCAAACTGAGTGTGAATCATGGTGGCAAAAGTCTTATAGATGGATAAAACCTCACTACGAGAGGACATAAAATATATCCAAGTGTGGCGAGAAAAATCATCTATAAAAAGAATATAATACCGATGACCCCCTTTGGAAACAAAAGGAGCCGGACCCCAAACATCAGAATGAACAAGATCAAAAGGACGCTGTGAGATAGACTCACTAGAATGGTAGGAGTTGTAATCGCTTGCCAAGCTTACAACCCGTACAGTGTAAAGAGGCATCACCAGACACAGAGCCTAAAAGACCACGACGAACTAAAGAAGACAGACGCGAGCCACAAAGATGACCCAAACGGTGATGCCACTGAGCGAAAGTCCCGGTAGAAGAAGCAACGGATGCTGACGCGGTGGAGGAAACGGAGAGACTGGCAGAGGCAGCGGAAGGTAGATGAAGCCAGTCAAGCTCCCAAAGACGCTGAGAGTCACTACGGCGAGGCCGCCCCAACTAGGGCTCCTCATGAGATCATGAACACAACAAGAGTCAGAATAAAGAATAACGCGACAACAGTGATCGCAAGTGGCCAATGGATATGAGCTGCATAGTCAGTTTGGGAACATAAGAAACAGCAGGAACATGAAAAGAGGATGACAAAAGATTTCCTCGTCCTGCAACAGGAAGGGAAGTACCATCTGCAGTATGCACAGTGATAGGAGCAACAAGAGGGCTAATAGTATGAAGACTTGAAGGATCAGATGTCATATGAAAAGAAGCTCCAGAGTCAAGGATCCATGGTGTGATACCTGAGGAGGATGGTGGTTTCTCACTAGAAGACTGAGTAGCAGAACCAGCAGAACTTGTCGGTGTAGTGGCAGCCATGCGACGCAGTAGCATAAAAATCTCCTGAGTAGAGTCAGAACCAACGGAAGTCTGCTGGGGAGGGGCACCTAAGAGGCCAGGGCCCTTAGAAGGGCGTCCCCCTCTACGAGCAAGATCCTTCTTCTTCCTGTAGCAGAATTGCTCCACATGGCCGTTCTTATTGCAGTATGTGCAGTGAAGACCTCCACCCCCAGAGGCTGGAACTGGAGCAGGCGTCACGGTCGGAGGAGTAGAGCGCGGTGCCACCAAAACTGAGGAAGACCGAGTAGGCCAGCGCCACGAAGACGAGTCTCCTCAGTACGAATAGCGGCAAGGGCCTTCAACAGAGTCACACGAGGATGACGAGCAAGCAGCTGGGCTCGAATCTGCTCAAACTCAGCCCGAAGACGTGTCAGGAAATCGTAGATGCGGTGAAGCTCCAAATGAGAGTGCTGACGCTGACAACACTGACAACTGCGGCAGACTTCCGGTCCCAAGGAATCAATCTGACGCCACACAGAAGATAGCTGCGCATAGAACTCATCCACAGTAGAATCACCCTGCCAGAAGCGATCGCTTCCCGCTGTCATAACAAAGAAGGTAAAGGGAGTCACCAGCAGGTTCATAGTGATCGCGAAGATGCACCCACATCGATCGCATCAAGACAAAGCAACAATGTCTCCAGTAAGATGCACCTCCATGCTAGCAACCAAAATAGCAGAGGCACAAGCATCTTCATCAATCCATGTCTTGTGAGCAGAAAACTGAGTCTGAAAAGACTCCACAAAGATCGATATAATCATCGGTGATCTTCTCGGCGACATCATCAAGATCCTTGGGAATAACAGGCGTGACAGGGGGAGTTGGACGAAGCGGACAGGATAGCTCGCCAGTAAGAAACTCCCATAGACGCTGACCACGCATGTGGAGGCGCATGTGAGAAACCCAGTCTCGATAATTGAGACCATCGAAAATAACTGGGCATCGAGGAATAGAGACAGTCCCTGAAGAACTAGAGGATGACATCCTTTTTTTTTTCAGGAGAACCTCACGGACGTGAAGCAACTAGTTAAAAGTATTGCCACCAAGTCTCCTTACGCACAGACGTGAATCTTGAGCCAAATAGCGTCACGGGTGAAAAAGGAGATTTGACACGTGAGCCTTATCTTACAAGCCCTTCGGACGGACTTGAAGAACCAGAACACGGTGGCCGGGTGGCGTCACGGAACACAGGCCGGTCTTGCATGGTGGTGGCCGGGCGATCGCCGGCCGAGAGGACTCGAAGACTGCTGGCGGCGTCAAAGAGCAGCTGCCGCTGTCGGAGCCGACGAGCTACTGCCGGGTTGTTGGGCCGAGGCCACGCAGCGTCCTGGCCGGCGACGATAACGGCCGGTCGGTGGCCCGAAGACGGCCGTCCGCTTTCTGTGCGAGCCGATGTTGCCTCGCACCTCTGAGCCGATCTTTGCCTCAGACCAGGATCGGTAGAGGATTCTTTGGCGAAGGTGAAGAACAACAAAAAACAGAGACGACTATAGACGACAAGATGAGTCGCCGAGCGTTGGTGGGAGAAGGCGCAAGTGCAACGCCAGAAAAATAATCTAGATAGGCTCTGATACCATGTTATGAATAGCACTTGTATTCATCATGAGGCCAAAAGGGCCTATATATATATATACATGTACAAGAGGGCAAGCAATAGGAATAGGAATAGGACTCTATCCCTAACATACAAGGAAAGCAATAGGAATAGGAATAGGACTCTATCCCTAACATACAAGGAATAGGACTATATCTCTAACAGTTATAACATTATGAGAAAAAAAAATTAGGACAAATCTACACATGATTTTCATGCATACGATCTAAATCTTAAAATGATACTGGCAGCCAAAGTTTCAAAGTAATGAATTTGCATCGTTGCCCTTCTCTTTGTAAGTAGAAAAGAAAAGACTAGATTTTCCCTTAACAACGCATATAAGGCCAAATTTCTTAAGAAATGTCACATGTATGGGACGAAGGAGGGCATAAACCCATCAACCCTAGAGTGAGAGAGAGTAGGGAGGACATGACCAAAGGAAGTTTTGTGACCACATGAACATGGGAACACATGGTATGGAAATGGGACAGATCACAGTGGTGCAGTTTTGAGTTGCCTGGCCATTTTGCTGAGAGCCTCTGCTCAGATGCCATCCCCCTTGTGCTTCTCTGCTACCAACACTAGATTAAAGCTTGGCTCGTGATGCAGTACACTACAGTCGGACCCAAAGCCACAGCATGCGTACGTGCGCTAAAGAAATGACAGGAGATTCTACCTCAGGTGACGACGATCGACGGCGTTGCGGCTGAAAATCTGCGTCACATTTGTTTGAAAGAGACGAGATTCCGTGCGTTCTTTCTCCGCTATAGGATGATGTTTGTATTTTTTTTGTTAGCGGTCTTTATATATATTGCTCTCAGTATCGGTGGCGGGACTAGAAATTTTTTTATTGGAGATATACACTTTACAAATACTCGTGTACAATGATTTCGTAACATTTTAAATATAACATATATATTTGAAATTTGCTGAAAATATAATACAAATAGTTACAAGGTCTTAAAAAATCCCAAACGACTAAAATCAGAATCAATTCAATCAACAAATTTGGTCCATCAAAGAGGTAATCTGGTAGCACTTATAATTTTTTTGAGGGTATGCCCCAGCACCCCTAATACCACCCCTGCTCAGTACAAGTTGTATAAATTTTGAAGCAACCGAAGGGATAATTAATCACCATCTACCTTTCATTCGTGCTTTGATGTTCGTTCAACTTTGAAAAATGATGTATAGAAGCACCTCTTTTTTTAATCAACGATGTTTGATTTAAGAACCAATCCTTCTCTACCAGTCTATTCCACTTGCAAACTGAAAGACCATGTGGAGGTCTAATCATGTTTGTGACGAGTATTTGACTATATTTGAGCAAGGTATAATCGAATTTGAGTTTGATTTGAATTTGATTTTCAAAATAAAGCAATTTGAGTGTTGTTAGTCTCAGGCGGTGCTACCGGCCTTAGATGGCAGTAATTTCGGCCAGCGGTGCTACTGAACTTGTGGTGGCGGTAGCATCGACCTCTAGAGGGTGTACTGAAGGTAGCACCGAGGTGTGGTACTACCGGCCCTAATGGGTGGTAGCTTTATTCCAGAAAGGTTTTCGCCTAGGTTTGAGCAACGAGTGGTACTACCAGCGTTTGAGGAATGGTAGTACTGGCCAGCTGTACTACCGGCCTTTAGATTGCAGTAGTGCCGACTTTGAATACGAAGTTTGAATTTGAAATATGATTTTTGCAATATCTCTTTGGGATGATTAATTGCATATCATTTTGGACATTGTCATGTGATGTATTTTCTTGTCTTTGATGGTTGTAGGATGACGGTGTTAGGTCATGGTGAGGCAAAAGATGACCGGGATTAGGCGAGGTGCGCCAGAGGTCCAGACGGTCGGGGATCGCCGGAGTATGACCAGAGACGGAGTTGCTGCAAGCCAAAGAGGTAAGGGAAAGGTTGGGATGCTAACTTGGAACTGCTCGGATCAAAGAGAGCCGTTGGATTGCGGTTTAGAGGATGGAGTAGCGGTCAAGTTAGCTTACTTTGAAAAGTGTGCAAAACTCATTATGTTAGCGTGTTTCGGGTTCGTCCATGTATGAGTGGTTGAGTTAATCCTAGTCCTTGGAGGATTTGCTTAGGATTGAGGCAATTCATCCAAAGGTGATGGATGACTCAAAGAGGCTATAAATAGAGAGGGAGATGGGTGTCTCTTTCCTTAAAGGTTTTGGTGCTCTATTGAGCTTTGTCCACCTTGTTGTGATGCTTTATAAACCTTCATCCAAATAAATAAAATCTTATTTCCTTACATATGAATTTAAATTTTGGATTTACATTATGTCTTAAATTTAGCAATTTAAATTCAGTATTTACATTCAAGTAATTAAATTCTGCACATTTGGATTGGCCTCCCCTCCTTCTAAATGCTTGTGGATTTTATGCCGATGATACATGATTGATGGATGAATCTTCTTCATATCATATACTCATCATCTTGGCAATCTTCGTTTTGAACTTTACAAAAAACCCGATCTTTTGCTCAAATTTTGAGGAATTCTTGTAGATCGTCTTTTCAGGTTTTTTTCTCTTGTGTTTGTGCTTGTTGTGACAAGTGGGAGGACTTTCAAGATCATTTTGATCATCAAAACCCTACGAGCAGGTTTGGAGTGAAGATTCGGTGTAGAGAGGTTTTTGGTGGGCTTTTTAGAGGAAAAATTTTTGCTTTTCGATCATTCACCCCTTTGATCGCTATTTCGATCTTTCACAAAACATAACTTCATGAGATCACGTTCCACTCACGCCGTATCCTTTACCATGATGATCTTTTTTTACCCATCTTTCTTATCCAGATTCTATCTCCTTTGCATAACACATCACGTAGGTTCTATTTGGATTGGAACGCAGGAACAGTACAAACCATTAATTCGCGTGTAGAGCGGGGACCGAACTCTTCTACCAGCCGAGGAGGCAGCGAAACCGACCAACGCGTTCGCTTGTATGAGATCACAGCCATTAGCTTAGCCTACTTGCCATTTGGTGAGGTGAATGCATCTATCTCGCCGTCTTTTCCTTTCGCCGTCACGGCCTTTTAGCGTCGGTTTCTACCTGCGGGGCGCTCGGGACCGGAGAAGATGGAATATGCTTCGGCATATAAAGAGCGCGTCGAGATCGCGGTGATGCGAGCCAAGAGATGTCGCCGTAGCTCCGGTCTCGGGTAGGGCCGGAGAAAAAGATATCCAAATTTGTCCACGAATGATCACATGCCGTCATGGATCCATTCCGAGCTCGCAACGTTGTCGATGCTCTGGACAATTATTAAGCAGACGGACAAATCGCCGGAGTAGTATTGGAATTGTAGTACTACTGTCGATTGTACCTGTTGTATCGATCCGGTGCTGCTGACAAGGCCACAACGCAGCCGGTAGTTCTGAATCAGCCACTAGTTCCAAGAGCATCCATCCTCAGCTGACAATCAGATGGAATGGGTATGTGTAGGGGTAAAAAACAATGGCTCGAGCTTTGGGAGCTGTCTAAGCTTCAGTTTGTTCTAGATTCGATTCGAGCTTCAAATGAACTTGAGTTTGATCTGAAGCTCACGAGTTTTAATGAGCCGAGCTCGAATAGGTAAATTTACGGATCAATTATTAAATATTAGAAAGAAGTCCATATAACACACAAAACTTTGCTCGAAAATCCGTCCGACATTCCGGACTACAAAACCGGACATTCGACCCACTCTCCAACTTTACAATTCAGTTCAAATATCGCCCTAACCCGGTTTTATATAGTGGTATTACCCGCGTTGCGTGATGAGCAGTCGGTTTTGCCACATAAAATAACACGCTAGGCAAATTTAGGTGAATGATAGCTAGATCCTACAAGGGCTTCTATCTAAATTGAAATAGAGAGGGAGGTAGATATAGGGGCCGACAGGCGACAGCCATGGAAACATGGTCGGGAGTTCAGTGGGGGAGAAACACATATGGGCCCACCTGTCACTGACCTAACTAGGCCAGCGTGTCATCATATATGGTAAAATCACGTACTAATTGCGCTATACGAGCAATATTACTATACAAAACAGGGTTATTATGTTATTTGAACTGGATTGTAAAGTTTAGAGAGTCAAATATCATGTTACATAGTTTAGAGTACCTTATGGACTTTCGGCCAAAGTTTGAAATGTTATATATATAGTCTTTTTCTTGAATACTACTGTACGTTAATTCTTGCTGAGGTTACTTGAGCTTGAGTTTTTTTATATTATTGAAAATTAGTGCACGTCCAATTGTTACTAAGTAGGTTATATATTCAGATTTAAACTCTAACTTAGACTCACTTGAACTCAACTCGAGGTTTTACCGAGCTCGAGCTCGAGCTCGGAAAAGCAGAAGCTCCGCTCGTTTGCCACACTGGGTGTGTGGCTTTTCGCTGGCAAGTTGGTCCACAAACCAACCGCTCTCTGGTCCGAAAAGCGAAGCGCAGAACCGAAGCAGCGAGCGCACATCCTCCGAGCGAAGCAGAGTCCTGCTCTGCCTGAAGGCGACGCACACGGCCAGGCCAGGGAGGCTCTTGGCCACCCTGAAACGCCGGTTGCCCGTTCCCGTCCGTCGTGTGTGTCCATCCCAGGTTTTCGCCCTGTTTTTGGAGAGAAAATTGTCATTCTGCCACTTTCGAGAGTTGGTTTCGCCCAAACGCCACTCTGAATATTGCACACTATAAAATACCACTCTCAAGAGTTGTCAACTCGCTGGCATGCCATTTTAGAGCTTTAAAATAATTTTCAGCCCATTTTCGTGTTCAAATGACCATTTTGCCCTTGGGCCCACTCGCAGGTCTCTCTCATATTGTCAATAATTAATTTTAATTATTGAGATGAAGTATGAAGCTGCAATCTTGGCAGTTCTGTGATGGTTACCGTGATCAAGAGCTTGCATGACGCGGCAGGACAAGAACCGCCGAGCACTGCAAGTCGCGGAAAACAGCAAACGAGAAGATGAAACTGCGAACCACGGAACGAACCTAACAAAAAAAGAATCAGCCAAGAGCAACGAAACAAAAGGGCAAAACGGTCATTTGAACACAAAAATGGGTTGGAAACTCTAAAATGGCATGCCAGCGAGTTGACAACTCTTGAAAATGGCATTTTATAGTGTGCAATATTCAGAGTGGCATTTGGGCGAAACCAACTCTCGAAAGTGGCAGAATGACAATTTTCTCGTTTTTGGAATGCAACGCACAAAATTCCCATGCTTTCCAGTGAGGGCTGGAACGTTTCCTACGAAAACCATGCAAAAATTTCTACGGAATTCTTGCTTCCCAAACGAGTCCTTTCCTGCCTCGGCGTTCGTGTGTGGCTATCTAGTTAGCGAGGCTAATGCTCGGAATGCGGGCGGACAGGAGCCATTAGAGCTCCTGAGCTCCTCACCCAAACTTGTCACCACATGGCTGCGATCTGCGCGCTAGAGTTGGGAGTTAACCAATGATCGTAACAACTTAACGAGAGATGCTTTCAAATAGCTATCTTTTGGACATCTCTAAGAACAAACAGAGAGGTGCTTCTATTTAACCACTAATTTCTATTATAATATATCTATCAAACCTAGTAAATTTATAATATTATAAAAGTACTTTTCGAGACAAATTTACATGTATCTACTTTAAATATTTTAAAAATACCAACGGCTAGAATTTAGAAAATCTCGGTTGTACTTGTATCTAAAACGACATAACATTAGTCTGGTTCCTTTTTCACCTTAGCGACTGCCCCTCGTTCACGTGGGACGGGACGCCATGGATCCATGGCGGCACTACAGTACAGCAGAACCAAACGCCGCATTCGTACGGCTGCAACTTGCAATAATCAACAAGAGGAGCAGCAAGCAACGATGGCCCG
Organism: Rhipidocladum racemiflorum; assembly: GCA_036346355.1. Taxonomy (NCBI): domain Eukaryota; kingdom Viridiplantae; phylum Streptophyta; class Magnoliopsida; order Poales; family Poaceae; genus Rhipidocladum; species Rhipidocladum racemiflorum. Next base: position 86,840,256 of record CM070579.1, on the reverse strand, counting down.
CGCGCGAGGGCGACGCGCCGGGCGCGGTGAGCCGACCGTTTCGCCATTGCTCAGCTTACCTCTGCCTCTGCTGAGCTCCGCTGACCACGACATGAACAATAAAAAATGTGCCCTCTTTTGTTGAGTTGCTGCTGGCTGACGATGATGCTTACCGATCAGTGATCATCTTGCTGCATGTTTTATTAACCTGATTCCGTATCTCCCCCTCCCTCTGTGCTTGGGAACGGTGGGCATGATGCATAGTGCAGCCCCAAGAAAGAATCTCTACGATAGTTTCAGGTTACTTTGTCCCCTGCTTCCTGTCAGTATGTGCACCTACCGGCTATAGTCAATGTGTATGTTTTTTATTCATTAGTGAATGCGGATGCAAGATGCATAGATCTATGTATATGATATTGGCATGGTGTGGGGAGTTTGGATTACTACTGTGCCATATATATGGGCCAAAGCCTAATGTCTGTTGCCACCTGTGATGACCCGTATAATTAGCTTAGGGTAACGACAGTAACTACTACCGTTACACTGAGGTAATTACATGAATATCGGTATGCTAACTAATTAAAACGTCGAGCGCACCCAACGTTTTATCGGTTAGTACACCGTGTTCAGAGTGTTGCAGCACAATAATAATTAGAGACTGAATGTAAATATAATACAAACCATACCACGCATGGCTATATGTTCAGTACCATAATTATACATCATATCCAATACAACAAAAGGATATTACATAGATACTAAGTACACAAAAGACTGGCGAAGTCGATACACGGTTACTCATCAATCTATCCCTCGTGGTAGAATTCAACCGCCTTGTTGAACCAACCAGACACTTGAACACCGGAGCCAAACTCTAGAACAGAGGAATTTAGTAAGAGTGAGTACGAAAGTACCCTGCAAGCATTATTAGCAAAATGCAATAGATGAGTTTCTCTCAATCCAACCAAAGTCCATCTGATGATCACCTTCCCTCAAAACACAGTTTTACAGAAATTAGGTTTTTGGTTTTCTTTAAGAGTTGTGTATTTTAATTTCAAAAATAGCTACTAGCACCCGTATATAAGGTAGACTAAGCTTCCGTAGCCTCCAATATAAGAGACAGGCATGAATTTATGATTTTGATCATGCGCAGGTTCGTACCACTTTACCTATAGTGACCCCATCCCGTGAGGCCCCATAATGTTTATTACTAGTCCAGTATTAGATCTCCAACCCCGGTAGCCAAAGAGTAGTGGTTTCCTTAACTGTTCCCCACATACCCTCAGCGTACCAGTTATACCATGCTACCGCAGCAGCATTGATACTCCCATAGACTTTAAATATAGTGCCTGATCAACCACAACTGATTTTGTGTCCGTCACTAGGACTCCTGGCATACCTAGCTTCACACTCCTAGTTAACTATTTAACCACCAATATGGAGATCATAATACCTTCCCAGGGCAACCTTTTCTAACTGATTTCACACACTATGGTTGGTACTGTAATACAGCTCATTGCCGAGTGTAGTTGTTTGACCTTATATTTTATCCAATGTAGAGGACCCTGTCGGCTATTCCCTTTTCATCGGCGCCCTCTATCAATCATAATAAACACTAGTTACATGCCCGTGCGTTGCTACGAAAAACAAAATTGATAACGAAAAATAAAGATTAAAAAATAAAAAAAAATTATTTCACAAGATCAAATATCTATCTTTAACGCTTCGTTTCTTGCGAAAACTGGCTAATTAAAGCAACGCTTCGTTTCTTGCGTAGGGCAATTAATGACGTGGGTAGAATGGACCACTGCCACCAACTGCTGCTTTAGAATAGTAGAGATATGCCAACTACTCCATTCCTTAGATGAACCAATCCAATATCAAATCTAATTATCAACCCATCAATCCATATTTTTCAACCACATCTGATTTAAGGTTTTTATTTGCAATATAAGTTTTCCCATGTAGTGGTGAAATATGTAATTATATGAAAGCATTGGAAAACATTTGAAAGGACCAACGATGTCGCCTAGAGGGGGGGTGAATAGGCGGATTAAAATTTACGCAGCGGAAAAAAACTTGGCCGAGCTGGTCAACCCGGAGTCTCCGGGTTTTTGGTCCGGATACTCCGGCTTGTCCGGAGTGTCCGGTATTGAGTCCGGACTCTCCGGGTTAGCCGTGCTCGAGCGAGATAAAAACTACTCTAGCAAGCACAATAAACTACTAGAAGTATATAGCAAGAACAACCTAGAACAATTGCTAGCAGGAATTTGAATTTAAAGCCAAGCAAAGAGCTAGATCTAACTTTACAAATTCAAATCCACTTAAGCAATACTAAGAAGTAAAAGTGAATGCGAGAGACACGAATTTTCACCGAAGTTCGGGTTCTTGAAGGAACCCTCGTCTCCGTTGAGGTGGCTCGGTCGCACTTGAGCGGGGTCTCTTTCAACCCGCTTTCCTCCGGTGTTGCACAAAAGCACTCGCCGGCTTCACTTCTTGTCTCTTTCCTTTCGAGGCGAGACTTGCCTTCACAAACTACCGGCTCACCACACAAGTTGGTAGCTCCGGTGACTCCTAGCCGTCTAGGAGACCTTCAACCTCCAAGAGAAATAGCACCACGAAGAATCGCTTGGAGGATGAACTAGTGCTCAACAAGATGAAATGAATGCACTTTGCACTTTTCTTCTTCCTCTCCTCACCAAAAGATCAACAACCAAATTAATTGGTGGGAGGAAGTGGGGGCTCTATTGAATGCTTAGAGATGGTTAGGAATGGCTTGAATCTTTGCTATGAATGAGCTCAATAGAGATCCTTCACGGAGTGGAGTGGAGGCTTTAAATACTCTTTTTGAAAACTAGCCGTTCTCGTTTTGAGCAGTAGTGTCCGGACAAACAACCCGGAGACTCCGGACCAAATGTCCGGATACTCCGGACCGGCTGGAAACAGATCAACCGAGAGGTCGACTCCGGACCAAATGTCCGGACACTCCGGATTGAATCCGGAGACTCCGGACAAAATGTCCGGATACTCCGGGTTACCCAGAACGGTTTCAAATTGAAACTTTTCAAAACCAAGAGTAGGAGTGCTAAAGTGAGATGCAGGACTTGATGTTGAGCACATGCACATCCTAAAATCGATTTCTCGTCATACCATCTTAATAGTACGGCTATCCTTAAGACACAATTGAATAAAAGATTACAACTTTGGTCTTGATGCCATCCTTTTGATTTTAAGTAGTCGTGGGGGTGTCCAATGTCATTCCAAGCTCGATATAATCTCGATATCTGCAGTATTCTTGGATAAAACATTAGATCTCTTTAATTGTGTCATCATTAATCACCAAAACAATTTGAGGGGCCTAGATGCACTTTCAACATTTAATAAAATATGATCAAGGAAAGCTTGCCTGAATTAGGACTGATATACTCGGCCTCACTCGTGTTTGGAAAGTGACCTTCTGCTGGATTTGGTTCGATTCCTAAAATTATGAAATATTAAATTTATGACAACTAATTTGAAGGTGATTTGTGGCGTCCAACCATTTTCAACGGTTGCAATCTTATTTAGAAGAATGGTGTTAATTCTTTATTTTTAGCTATTCATGCATTTGCAAGTTTTATATAACTGTTTATTTAATTAATCATTGTTATTTAGTGTCTTTTTTATGTTTAATGAACAGCTAGAAGATTAGCTACACTAATCAAATTTCCCCCTCTTTTCTTTTCTTTCCTTTTTCTTTTTCCACTCTCTTTTCTTCCTTTTCTCTCCTCTCCCTGGCCGAACCCCTATGGCTCTTCTTCTCTTAATGCCTCCTCTCCCTCTGTTCTTCTTCTCCACTCCCACTAATCTCTCCCCTCTCTACGCTACCCAATGGGAAGCTCTCCCTCTCCCGATCTACTAGTTAATGCGCCTTACCTACCCATCTAAGCAATCTACGCTGCTAGTATCTAAATCCAGTGAAGATTCCCCGATCTACTCGCTGTTTATTGCCTTACTATTTTTAGTTTTTAATTGGATCATGCTACTGCTACTGCTACTCCTATGTTGCTGCTACTGCTATGGGTATTGGGGTTTACCTGTGTGCTAGGAAATGAAATAAGATGATGGCTGTGGAGGTAGTGGTGGTGATGAAGTGGTGGCTGCCTTATCCCTCCTCTTGCTCCTGGTGATGTCTCCGGCTTGGGGTTCGGTTGGTGCTCCTCCTGGCTGTGCTTTGGCTGGGGCTTGCTCCTGGTGCTCCTATGTTGCTGCTTTGGCTCGGCTAGGGCAAGGGAAAAGAAGTGGGCTGGCTGCCTCCTCTACCTTCAGTTTGGAGCAAAGTAAGCGGAAATGAATGTGGGTGTGTTGGCTGTAGCTTGATCTTATCCTAAATTACAATACTCCTTTACCTTTCTATCCCTTGCCCTTTTTACTGAGATATTACAGGATATTTTGTTTGCAATGAAATTTTGTTTTTCACCATGTGGTTATGCAATTTTATGACCTTCACCAAAAAAAGAGAGTTGTTGATTACTTTACTGTTTAATTGATTAATGAACCTATTTAGTTAATTGAATTTCAGGGTCCTTACACCACCCATGGGCTCTGTTTCCTGAATACATTACAAACTGAAGAATGCAGATCTTACACTATGACAGAAAAAAAGACTTGGAGAAATCCGATGCAATTGTTCTAAAGAAAATCGACCTAGAATGCATTTTATTGGGTTTTTTAGTCCTCCAATGGAACTAGTCGTGTTCAGTAGGTTCAACAACGGTGCACATACATCCCCCGTGACGTACAGATCGGCAATGAGACGCAAATTGCAGATCGCGGTACGCACGGGAATAACATAATAACGTCCAATGCAGTCAAACAGTATCATGAAAAAAGCTATCTGTCACATGTTGGCAAAGTGGCGCCAATTATTTGCCTGGCGCCCTGATAGTTCTACCTAGCTTGCTACCGATCCTTTAGCTCTTCTTCAAACTTGCCGAGTTTCTCCCGAATAGGTGCAAGAAAGGACTTCAAATCCTTGCAGATTTGTGTTTTGTTGTCGGACGAGAGATCCTTGTCGTCGCTTAACTGTATTTGCACCTGAAAGGAATGGACAAAAGGTATGACATGAACAACTCTGAACGATGGGGGAAAATTCATATCCAGGTGGCGGCATCTTCAGACTCGTCATTTCAAAGAGCGACATCCGAAATTACTGTTCCTCGCGACAGGAGTAGATAGAATTTTCCCTCGGAATTGCACTAACACAAATTTCACGAAAGAGTATTGTTACCTCCAGGTCTTCAAGCTCGCCAAATGAAAATTCAGGAATATCCAGATAACCCTTAACCTTCATGCCTTCTTCCTTAATTAACCATTCACCTGAAAAGTACTCCCTTGAGGGGCATTTCAGTAAAAGGAGATAGTCCTGATAAAGATATCAACTCTAGAATCATAAGATGTTCTACCTTTAAACTTCAAGCTCAGCTCATAAGTATAGCCTACTCTCTTCTTATTACGGACGGTGACTAGATATGCCTGCAAAAGTAATCAAAGCGCTGTTTTCAGCTACAACTATTGCAGATTAGAAGTTATAAAAGAACAATGCTATCAAAACACAGCATCAGATTCCATCTAGTGATACACGTCAAAGAGATGGTAGACACAGATTGATCTTGGCTTACAAGCTTACATGCAAAATAAAAATAATAAAACTCAAAACAACATAATTATACCGGTCATCAAAACATTAAGAAAACAAATGCCTTTCTTTTTCCAGCTAGATTGTAAATGAAACAGCAAAGAGCATAGCCCTCCCCCAGCCTATACATTTTTGTGTTTTGATATCGAGAATAAACACATGTACTGTATACAAAATGGAATGCGCTACCTAATTCTCCAGTTGGGCTGAAAAAAGGTCCTCTCAAAACAAAAGGTTGGACTGAAAAAGGACAGGAATCCTTGTGAAACTCCATGAAGGATAACATTCCTAATAGTCCAAAAACATATGCTTATCCAGCTTTGCATTTGTCACTAGTGTATTGCAGAGCTACTACGAATAGTTCATCTTTATCACAACTTTTGGTACTCATCAGCTCCTATTTTTATCCACATTGTTTCAAACTTTCAATGTCCATATCCACAACCAATACAGTACAAAATAGAAAGGTCAAACCTCAAGTTTGTACATAAGTACACACCCGTCGATTCACAAACAAGCATTATGGTGGCAAGTTCCCAGGAATTCAACATAAAGAGGGTGAATGCTCAAGCAGTGAGGCATGGTTCATAAAATAACCTGAGCAAGTCAGAAATCTTCCCCATAGCGTGCGATTTGCAAATCCTGCAAAATTGCTTGCAAAGCTTCCCTGCACGACTTCAATCCTTCCCAGCAAGATACCTTGGACTGCCTCTCAGGCCGCTGGCCCTCAAGAAAATTGACTGGCAACCCCTCCTCGACAGGATAGCCTCTAGGTTGGCCGGCTGGAAAGGGATTCTCCTCTCTTCAGCAGGAAGACTAACTCTAGTAGGGGCGGTGCTTTCGGCTCTACCGACGTACTATCTCACAGCCTTTGCGATCCCCGCTTGGGTGGCTAAGAAGATAGACAAAATGCGGAGAAGCTTCCTCTGGAAAGGCTCGGAGGCTTGCGCTTCAGGGCATTGCCTGGTCAACTGGAAGACAATCTGCCGCCCAAAAGGTTTAGGTGGCCTTGGCTTGGTCCATCTCCAAATGTTTGGGCGCGCTCTAAGGCAAAGATGGCTATGGCGACATTGGAGACAGCAACCTTCTACCGTCGAGCTCTCCTCCCACCCGCTAGACGGCCTGCACTTGAGCCTCTTCGATGCCAGCACAATGATTCTCATCGGGAATGGGGAGACGGCAAGCTTCTGGAAAAGCAAATGGCTTCAAGGCGCTGCCCCAAAAGACATCGCACCCCTTTGCTACAGATTGATTCACAGAAGGAATAAAACAGTCAAGCAGAAGCTAACAAACAACACTTGGATGGTACCTCTTCGCAGATTACCACACGACAACGACTCTCGCAGATTCCTCACCCTCGAGGAGCCGCTGCAAGATGTACATCTCCTCCCTAACATCCCATAACCTTGTCCAGCGATGGATGTAAGATGGGCTCTACTCGACAAAATCGGCTTACAGAGCCCAATTGGTTGGTTCCATATCCAACCCTTCGCAAATTGGATCCGAAGGTCAAATCAAGAAAAATGCAAATTCTTTGCGTGGTGGCGATCTGAGAACAAAATCCACACCGCAGACATCCTGGCAAGAAAAGGCTGGCCTCACAACCCCCTCTGCAGCCTCTGTCTCTCCTCCCCTGAATCTGGATCTCACCTCCTCTTCTCCTGTGGTTTCGCCCGCAACTTTTGGACCTCGCTCCTCTCCGGTCCGAGATCGACGCTGGCACCAAACTCAGGCCATGACAGGTTGACTCAGTGGTGGGCTCTAATTCGACGGGGAGTCTCCAAAAAAGACCATCGATACCTTGATGGTTTGGTCATCTACGGTCTTTGGAACCTTTGGAAAGAACGCAATGCGAGGATCTTCAGCAGCATCCAGCGCTCGGTGATGCAAGTTGTGCTTGTAACCCTAGAGAATTATAAGAACCGTTGCCTAGCTATGTCGGCTCAGAGCCCTCACCCTTTTCTCTAGGCCCCTGAGCCCTCCTAGTTTTTGTCTAAGTTCTTTTGCCTAGTCTGTTGGGTTTTTTCCTATCTCCCCTAGCCCTCTTCTAGTTTGTTAAGCCTGGGGGACTCTTGCTCTCCTGGCCAGGGTTTCACTTTCCGTTGAAATCCGAACGGATTTCGCGAAATCCGCCCGTACCGCTCGAAGCCGAAAAGAGAAACCGTTCTGAAATTCGCTCAAATTTAAATTTGAATTAAAAAATTATAAAAAATTTGGAAAAATTTATCCAAAATTTCTCTATAATTAGTATTAATAGCCCTGTGACCATTGGTGTGAATATTTTTTGAAAATACGGATTTTAGAGATGTATTTGAGCAATTGAAAATGTAGATAATAGAAAAAAGAAGAAAAACTTCGGCTGAGGCTTGAATTTATTTCGTAGCAATATTTGTTAAAGTATATTTAGTATAAATATTTGTTGAAGTATATTTAGTTGTCATATTTATTGAAGTATATTTAATTCCAATATTTTTGTAAAACCAACGACATGAGACAAGAAGAGCACTATCCATAAAATCACGACTGTATTTAGAACGTACATCCGAAGTTTTCTTAAAATCACATATAAACTGCTAAGAGATCATTATACTAAATCAAAATCCCCAGTTTAACTTGTTAACAATCAATATAGAATTATATGAGACCTATAGTAATAAACCGTCTATCTTTTTTCCTATTATTTTGAGAGAGAGCCATATCATAACTAAATATTCAACACGAATGCAAGTATTAAACTATCAACTATAGTGCATAAAAAATAAATGGAAATACATTGTTGATCAAATAAATGCAACATTTGAATCAGAATTTTAGACTACACCTTCACAACACACTGCATGTTTCAATATTTATTCAATTATATTTAGTAGTTATATTTGTTGAAATAATTTTTCAAATATTATTTTTGGCCTTTAATGGTTTTTTTTTCCAAGTTTTACAATATTTTTTTTACAATTTTTCCTAATTTTTCTACATTTTCCCTCTTTTTTCAACTACCATCGGTTTTCAAGTCTTTTCGAGCGAATTTCGAGCCTTTTCGAGCGGTTTTCGAACCCAGCGGTTTGTCGAGCTTTTCGAGTGAATTTCGAACCTTTTCGAACGAATTTCGAGCCGTTTCGAGCGAATTTCGCTCGGAGATTTCGAGACTTTTCGACTAAATTTCAAATTCATTTGACTTTCGAACCTAACGGTTTTTAACGAATTTCGAACCGAATTTCGCGAATTTGCATCGCTCGGACCTCGAAAAGTAGTCTCAAACGAAAAGTGAAACCACGCTTCCTGGCTCACTTGTCAGATCATCTGCTTTCTCTCTTGCTTTCAATGAATGGCAGCGCTCCTGCCCTCTTTCGAAAAAAAAAATAAGATGGTATATTTAAAACTCGTATGATAATTTTTGTTCTTCAAATAAAAGAATATTTCCTTTTCTGTGAAATCCAGAAAAACAAACGTTCAGCAGCACGCAGCATTGAGCTGATGAAACAATAAGAATGTTTTCTTCCATAATAGAGTACTTGTGATTGAAAAACCAAATGATTATGTGAAATATGGTACTCACATCGCCTGAGCATTTGGATACTTCATAAACAGATGCTTTTCCAGTAGGAAATTCCAAAGGATCTAAAGACTCCAGCAAATCCTGTAGTTTAGAATTACCCAAGATCACTCAGATGAAAATTAAGACAACAGAACCATCGCAATTAAGATATGTAATTTTCCCCCCTGCAGTTGACTGCTGTACTACAGCACCTTTATCCTACTATTGGCCCATGAATTAAGGTTCTTTTCCTCCCAGGTTCCAGCCTGCAAACAGAACAAAACACATGAGGGTCGATTAGCAATCTAGTCGCAGAAATTACATATTCATGTTTTAAAAAAAGCTAATCTCTTCTCTGTGCATTTATTCACCACTATGAACTTGTCTTGCTAATTGTTCCATAGTTGGTGTTACTGTGTTAGCACAGTCTAATCAAATGGTGCAAGTAGTAAGCATTGCATGGATACCAAAATTAAGCATTAGCACAAGCCACATTGCACCTTGTTTGGTGCTAGACATCAGTCATTGCAGGTATCGGGAAAGATCACGCCAATGATCACGAAACCCAGTGACCAGCTTTGTCAAAGTAATCGCATCCCCCCCCCCCCCTGCCCAGGCGGTATCATCAATTTTCAACCTATTTTTGCTGATTTTCGACCGGTTTACATCGCATAAAATTTCCTGAATTTTTTGAATCTGAATTCAATTGGTTCCGTTTATCAAGCTGGCTCGATAAGATCGAAAATCACGATTTTCGTCGATATTTGAAACCCTGCTTCCAAGTCCCAAGTTCCCTGGGAACTCTCTTTGTTGCGTATCGCTAAAAGCTGTGACAATGCTTTGTCTTTTGTCTTTTATTTCTCCCCTTAATTGAATAGGCAGAGCTCCTGCCACCAGTTTCGAAAAAATCCCAAGTTCCCTTCTGATACTAGTCACAGAATGGAAGTAGGCTGTGGTGGCTGTGACATTCATGGTTACAAAGGGTCCGTGGGACCGTGCGTGGACAGATCGATGTGAGCATGGGGACTACCACCTGGGCTTAAATATATTATTATTTTTTTCCATTCAGATTTCAGATTCACACAAGAAACTACAACAAAACTACTCATCTCTCACATTAAACTGGCAGCAGCATCCGAAAGCGATCTAATCCAGATTCGTTGGCACTACTACTAATCAAAGAAGACCAGGGAAGCAACAATTTTTTCGCCGTTTCGTTATCGGTATCGGGGATGTAAGCAAGACGAAGCGGACCTGGTTCCAGACGGAGCCGAGGGTGCTGGGCGGGGGGTTGGCGGCGAGGTGGGCGGCGTCGACCTTGCGGGGCGCGGGCAGAGGGGCGGCGTCGACCGTGGCCTCCCGCACCCAGTACCTATACGACGCCCCCTTCTCCGCCGCCGCCGCCGCATCCTCCATCTCACAGGCAGAGCTCGCCTCGCTTCCCTCGCTTGGTAGAATGGCAGTGGGCTAGGGGTTGGTGGGCTGGTCGGGCTGCTTCTGGAGTGTTCGCGTCGGCGTCCGGGAGACCGGGCACTCCTATTTTGACTCTTTCTGCTTTCCAATTTCTTTCTTTCCTGAGAGGTGTTTCTATGCTCTTCTTTCTAGTATAAATTGCACAAATCTTGAAGCAAATGAAGGGGTAAGTAATCACCATCTACTCTTTATTCATGCTTTAATAATTATGCAACTTTTAAAAAGAAGAGCATAGAAGCACCTCTCTTCTTTCTTTTTCCGGTTCGATTCCGGATTCTTCGGGAAACTTCCCGGCCAACGTGCCCTTTACCTTGGCCTAACGAGTGCAGGGATGGCAATGGCCCGATCCCGGTTTCCCCGCGAAAAATTTCTTTATTAGGGATAGGGACGGAGAAAAACTTTCCACCGTTCTCCGTCCCCAATCTTCATATCTGCTCTCGCAATATCACTAATAGGTGGGAGTAAATGATTAATTCTTAAAATAAAAATAATATGTGTGAGGTTATTATTAATAAACATGCTAAATATGAATTATCCTAGTGATTAACTCATTATTCTAGTAATTCACTCAAAGTTCAATCATACTTGCCCTATTACTTTAGTGCTCACCCATATAGCATATGATCTTCCATGTAGTATTTTCGGGGATTAATCCCCGTCGGGGCCCCACGAACCCGTCGTGAATCGGGTATGGGGGAATTAAGCCCCGTTTGTGGGGACGGAGAAGTTTTGCTTATCGGGGATCGAGGATGGAGACGCTCCCCGTGAGGATTTTCCCATTGCCACCCCTAAACGAGTGTGCTGTTGTAGATTTTTTTTTTCTTTACAAGGATGCAGTTCTTGAAGTTAATTAGCAATAGCATCAACATACAGTTTTATTAAATGTTTTTTTAATTCATAGAATTTCTGTTTCATATAACACAGTTTAATTCCTACTAGTATATAAGGAAATGTCCGCGTCTTACTCTAGTATGTACCCCTCCTTCCGTTAATTTCTAAATACATGTTATTCTAATTTTCAATTTTTATTATTAAATAAGTGAGGTGCTTCTATACTCTTCCTTTTAAAAGTTGCACAACTATTAAAGCATGAATGAAGGGTAGATAGTGATTACTTACCCCTTCGCTCGCTTCAAGATTTGTGCAACTTGTACTAGAAGGAAGAGCATAGAAGCACCTCTCATTAAATAAATATCATTCTACAATCTTAAAAAAAAAAATTAACTATTTTTTCCTTTACATACTTTTACCATTCAAGGTCTCTAATATTATTTATCATTGTGAAATAAAGTAACACACCATCCAAGAGCAATAAGTGAGCTAACGAAGAATGGCAATTTATTCATTCTACTTGTGCCTTGAGTGAAGTTTAGGATTTCATGCGTGGACTAGCTTCCCCGGTGCCACACGCTGTTTTTCTTGCCTCTCTATGACCACAATGTGGAGCAACAACATTAACGAACAAGCTATCTTATCTCTTTGTCTCATCTGAACACGATACCTTTTTGCTTTTTTTTTTTACAAAATGGGGTACTGAAGCGGCGATTAGACGGGGGTGAATGATCTCAAATAAATTTTTTTCCTTACCTACCAAACAAGAACAGCCTACCAAACACTCAACCGAGACAAAACTTGCTCTTGAAATTTGATACGCACCTCGTTGTGGATGTTGGGGATGGCCCCGAACCCGATTCCCCCGATGGGGATAAGTTCTCTCTGTTTGTATACCCGTGGGGAGGAAAATTCCCAGTATCCATCCCCTAATAGAGGAGTTCCCCATCAGGGAACGAGGAATGGGGCCATTGCCACCCCTATTCATGTGTAATGAGTAGATGAGTGCGTCTTTTGACATTTGTCGTTTCTTTACATGTTAATCTGGTTGAGTTGCCCATATGAAATTTGATTATTGCATTTTAATTTGGTAATCGAACTTTTGCTCAGAATTTATTTGGAAACTTGATGATGAGAAGCAAACATGGGAGACAAATACTAAAATACCGAAATGGTGATAAGAGGGGAATGAATGATCACAAATTAAAATTTCTCCCTTTAAAAAGAATATAATCAAATACCTCACTTCAAGCAATGAATCACTGAATAGCAAAAACAAGAGAGGTGGTGCCTAGGTGATTGAAATATGATCTAAAGAAGATTATGAGATTCATCCATCAATCACTCAGGCCCTGTTTGGAAACAAAGTTTTTTAATACCATGGTATTACAAAGCCATGACTTAGAGATTGTTTTGGCATAAATACTATGGTTTCACCTACCACCATTGAAACCATGGTTTTTCTTGGAACTACAAACTGTTTGACTACAAAGTCTTTTGCATGGTATTTTCAAAGTATTGACACCTCTCACTCTCTACACCAGCACCAAAAGCCCAAAACTCCACTTTGAGTGGAGTTTTCAATACTCCAAAAATACCATGGTATTGGTAATACCATGGTTTCAAAACAGAGTTTTTTAGGTTGCTTCCAAACACCATATTGCCAAAAATACCATGGTATTCTCCAAAACCATGGTTTTGCCTAGAAACTATGAAAATACTTTGTTACCAAACAGGCCCATTGTTGGCACAAAATCCATAAGCATTTAGGAGGGAAAGTAAATTCAAATATGCAGAATTTCAAATTGCAGAGAAGTAAATACTGAATTTGTGAAATCATGTGCTGAAAAATTAGTTTAATGATGAATTTGGTATTGCAAAGTGGTTGTGCTCATGGCATGTGTGGTGCATGTGCATGTGTTGTTTCAAATAATTACTTGATATGCTTGTGATAGCATAGTAATTGTTTTGTTTGATGCAATGCGCTCGTGTGAGTGGTTGCATAGATTGATCTTGAGTCAAGTCGTGGATTTGTGCTCGTACACGGTTTTGTGTTTGTTCATGTGCAGGTGTTGCTTGAGGTCGAACGTGGTCGGTGACGGGACCGAAACTAGGTTCACAGAGAAACTAAGGTTCAGGACTAGATTCATGGAGGAACCGAGGTCCTAGTGGTCGAGGATATCATGCGGAATGTTCGGACTAGAGAACGGTGCACGCGAAGACGAGTGAGTCACGCGATAGCGGCAGGTGGGCCGTATGCGTGCATGCGTGAATTTTGGGCTATGTGCATACATTGAGCCATATGTAATTGGCAACATATCCGGTGCAATTAAAGTTTTCGTGCAACCATCGTGCAACCCTACTAAAAAAAGTTTCAAAAAATTCTGAAAAAAATCATGGATGTACATCTCAACTTACCCCATCTACGTATAAAATTTTATGATCATATTCGTCCTATGCTAGAAGTTAAAAATTAATTAATGTGCGTATGATACTGTGAAACTATGCAACCAAGTGCGTGTCGCAGTCTCCCTCGAGTGGTACGTAAACGCCGCCGCCTACCGCCCAACAACCTGCGGCGAACCATCGGACGGCGACTTCCCTCGTGCGGTGCCATCGAGCCGCCATCCACCATGCACACGGACCACACGACGCTCGATCACCACCGAAAACAAAATGCTTCCCTGAGCCGGTGACAGCAGACGGCCTCTCTGCTCTCGTCCCTGACGCAGACACCGACCGGCCGCCGGATAGCAAAGTTGCAGCGACCAACCAAGCTAGCATCACGCAGGTGTTGCGGCTCACAATTCAAGTCCAACCCAGTCAGTGCTCGTCATCAACTCACGTTGAGATATTTCTTGGATTTTAAACCTCTTCGAATTTTATAATCCCGACGCAATTAGAAAAAATCTTGGATTTTAAACCCCTTCGGCTTTTTATAATCCTAGCAAAATCAGAAAAACCCTTAAAAAATTCAAAGTGCTACAGTACATTTAATCTCTACGAGATCTTGGTATATTTGACCGAAATTTCTGCTTTTTTTTTTTACCAAAATCTAAGCAAAATTTGACCGGATTGGATTCTTCATATCGTGTTCCATGTCGAACCAAAATTTCAAAAAAATTTGATAATTTGGACCAATTTTTGTTTAGTTAAAAATCATCGAGATCTCGGAAATCTCGGTTAAAAAAAGAATCGGATTTGAATTTTACTTTTTAGATTTCGTCCAAAATAACGAGATATCGTCGAAATTTCGGATTTCAGATGATACCGAAATAAAATCCTAAAACCAAATTTGAAACCCTACTCCTGCCTCGACATTGCCCGTTGCAGCACGAGTGAGAATCAAACACGGCCGTGAAGGCATGCCTGAACCTGGCCAAGTGAAACGCATGCCGCGTTTCATCCTCTGTAGAATGTACTTTCCAACCGAGACTTCCATCGTTCCCCCATGCGAAGCACCGAATGGCAGACAGCATAGCTGCTCCTCCAGTACAAACACTGACCACTTCAATGAAACCGATCGAGCTGTCTAGACCTGTTGTTCATACATCCATCTGTTGCTTGATGCATGCAAACTTAGACCTGTGCCGGCCTCTGCTTGGGATGCACTGCATTACCCATCTCAATTGCATGCAGAGTACTCGGCCAGCTCTGGAGATCATGCACGCATCAACTCGTGCAGTTTTTTTTTGTTGTTGTTGTTTTTTATTTTCTGAAGGCACAATTCATGCGAGCAGATTGTTTGTCGAGTGCAGATGCATCGTGGGAAGCGTCCAGCACTGGCCACTAAGGGTGGTAGACTTTTCTTCAGCAACTCACTGGGCCACTGTATTGAATTCTGTTTGAATGTGCAGTGCATGTATAATAGAGGACAATAACCACAACCTTTGTCCCATGTATGTTAAGTGCCTATGCAGCTTGCCTTTGGCTCATTGTGCAGCCTGTAGAATCTGTTTATTTACTGTTCGTAGCAGCTTGTCTGCGTTTTTCAGGCTACTGCATGTCAAAAGTAGAGGTGGACGTTTAGGCCGGGCCTTTTTGGGCTGGTCCGAGGCACGGTGGTCCAACCCGGTTCAAAATCCGGCACGGCACGACATCAGAAGACGGCGTCTGCGCCGAGACTGGCACGATGGGCGGCACACTCGGCTCGGTCGGGCCGTCTTGCATGGCACGGCGGAGGCATAGGCACACCGCGGTGCGGCCATTTGTAATCTCAAGTATTTATAATCTAGATCTGATCCAACATCCACAGATCTATTGTCACAACTTCATTGTTGTTGGTAGCTATATTATGTCACTTATCTATAATGATTTTATTTCACTAGATTTCTACTACTATCGAGGTTATGAGTCTGATGATCTTTTTGAAGAGAACAAGTACTATTGAGCTTTCTACAGATGACCATCTGCCGTTCTCTCGTCGGCCAATGAGCGAGAGAGAGGGAGGCAACAGACGAGAGAGAGATTAAGAGAGACGGTCGAAAGAGGGAGGGAGCAACGGGCGAGAGAGATTGAGAGAGATGGATGAGAGAGAGAGAGAGAGAGAGAGAGAGAGAGAGAGAGAGAGAGCTGCGACAGAGAGCAACGAACGAGAGAGAACTGAAAGAGACTGAACATCGCGCGTCACCGTTTCCTTTCCTCTCGTTGCAACAGTGTAAATGGGCCGGACCTAGCCGACACGGCACGAAACGCAAATGGATCATACCTAGACTCGCCGAAGATGAGCCGGCCCGACACGGCTTAGACACGAAGCACGATAGACGAAGCCCACCTCTTCAAAAGCATGCACACTGCACAGTGACAGTAGTGCGTACCGTGTAGTGCAGCTGGGTTCATGGGAACGGTCCAAGTTCCTGGTGATGCATGAACCCAAGCAATTAACCTGAAGAAAAGAAAATGCATGCCTGCCGGGTCGCTCTCACCAGCCTGAATGTTGTGCGTTTCGACTGACTGGCTGATCGATCGATATGATTAGCAGCATGGTTTGAGGATTTGACGTGTGTATCATTGCCTTTGCTTTGTTGGGCGCAGTGTGCTGTGTTATCATCGATCTGCGGACTGCAAGCTTGGATACATCGTTGATTAGTCTCCTCCCGAACAGTTGGCTACTACACAGCTTGCTTTTGTTGGCGGATACAAGATGGGGGCCATCTCCCGTGCATTCTTACTGCTACGAACTTTATTATTCCAATTTTTCTCAAGGTTATCCTCAGGGAGAATATGTCATGGTCCCGGTATGTTCTTGTGAGTGGGCTTGGGGGTAGAAAGGTAATATCCCAGTCATTTTTTTTTTCTTTTTCCCAGCCTTTTCTTCCTCTTTTTCTCCACCCATCTCTCTCCCCACCACCTTCTGTTTCTTTTTCTCCAACCGCCCGACCACCCCTTTTGCACAGGCGAGCCTTGGCCGCCTCTGCTCCAGCAGCCGTGGCCACCACCTGCACCTCGGCGCCCGCCTCAGCCAGTAAGCGCCCCTCCCACAGGCGCTGTCCTCGCCTCCTCGCCGCTCATGCCGCCACCTCGTTCTGGCCTCCTCCCTCGTCGCCGTCGCCCGGCAGCCTCCATTGCCTCCTGTTGCTCAGTGAACCCCCTCCAAGATACTCTCTTTCTCCCTCCCTCTCTCTCTCTGATTGAATGTGGGTTTAGGATTAGCCATGGCTAGGGTTTGAGATGTGTTTGGGGATTTTGCCCCAAATGGAGGATTGTGTTCGTTGAATGTGCATGAGTGCTAGTATGGGTGTGGCTATTGTCAGTACTTAGTCTTGTGGGCAAACTAGAGGGAGGCTTGGGGCTGTGCATGATGTTGGTGCTTTGGGGTTGTGTGTTCTGAGTTTGTGCCTGATGTAGGTCTTTGTGAGATTTTGTTAGATGAATTCGCGCTGAATCGTTGATGTGGATGACGTGGTAACTGATACATGGGTTGCTATTAGGCTTTGTTGGGTAACCTGTGAATGCTTGGGTTGAGCATGTTGACAATGGCCTTTTAAAGATTCAATACATGTAGATGGTTGTGGTTGATGCTTCGAAATAATTGTGCACTAGTATGCGATGCTTCTAGCTATAGTTGGTAAGCTCTTTGCATAAAAATTGTGGAAGCTTGATGCTATATTCTTAAGGCAAGTCTTTGTCCTTTGGTTGTGATGCGAGGTTTTATTGAATGGCGTGCAAGCTAGGTAGTGTTATGTGTTCCCGCTTAATGCTTTAGGAGTATTTACGGCTAACGGAGTACATGGCGCAACCCTTACATTTCAAATTCGGAGACCCATTCCCATTCCTTTCGTTCAACCCTTACGACTTATGCTATGTTCTAGCTCATTTCCTCTTGTTGTGTCTGTAATGGTTAAGCGATGGTTGGAGCGCGATGCTTGGATGTAACTGTGAGGGTTATGCTAGGCCTGTACTGGATTTCTTTCATATGGCCGAAGCCCCTAGTCCATGATAAATGAATTCATTAGGGTCTTTATGCTCTGGTTCGTGGTGTACCTTAATAACTTCTTTGGGGGTTGATGTCAAATAAATCACTAGCTATGAAGGTTTGGATCGTAGTAGTGTGAGCTAATCGTATTGATGTTTGACTGTTTTTGTGGGATTTCGCATTGTTTCCATTTTGACTTGATGAATGCTCTCATTTTTCTTTAATTGTCATTCCCCCTCATACGCATCACATGCATCTCATTTCATCTTGCATTGTCATCGTGTAGAGAACGATCGCTCGGAGGGTGACGCGGCTGTGGTCGAGGGTGATCACGGTGAGCCGGTGGTTACTGAGGATCCGACAGAAGCATCAGGCAAGCACCTAAGCATGTTCAACCCTTTAAATATGTTTATTTTGGTGAATAAAATGCTTATTGAATGATTAGGTTTTTGCATTAGGAGTCAATGGTGGTAAGGGTAATAGAACCTAATTGCTGCACACTCACTCCTTGACACTTGTTGAACCTTTCCTTTGGAGCTAGCTTATGGGTAAATACAATGTGTCCATGCTTAGTTTGCTTAGAGGTCGGGTTTGGGCCAAGTGGTGGACGGTTCCATCACTTGAGAGTACTCAATACTACACATGTGAACTATATTGGAAATGGGTTCAGTCATGTCACTTGGAGGTAAATATTAATAAATGGCGACCGGGCGGGAGAGTGGGATCAATTGGGTATGGAGACTCAATTGGCGTAGTCCCTTTGTGTCAATTAAGGACCGATCCGTCTGTGTGCCATGTTGATCGAGCACCATTAGGTTGATCGCATGCCTGATTATGGAGGGTAAGCCACTCTTTCATCACATGCCGTTCGATGGATCATGCCCTCATGCGGTTGGACGTGGTTGAGGGCGAGGCTTAGGCCGACCCTCGAGGGCCAAGCCGGGCTTGGGTCGCTCGAGGGGGTGCTAGGTGCTCGGACCGCATGAAGATGGTTCAACGAATGGGTATGGATGGGAGGGGGGTTGACATGAGGTACTTTGTGGCACATGTCGTGCGATCAATGCTTCCCTGCAGGGTTAATCAAGCGATTCGAATTGCCGCGCTCTCGGATATGAGCACGCTCGCGTCATCCGACACTCAACGTAGTAATAACTTAAATTCCTGGCTCGTCGTTGTACTTGAGCTTTAAAATGGTTGTAAATGCTTTACTTTAGTGTTGTTACCTTTCAACTTCATGTTAGAAGTAGGTGCGGTCTATAACTGCTTTAAATTTGTCATCGGTTTAGCTGTCATACTCATACTACAAATGTTAATGCTTTTCCGCACTATTACCTTCAGCTTTATTCCTTTCTGTACCCAAATGCATACCCCTTTGGAGTCGGTCATATATGGACCACGGGTAAGTCTTGCGAGTACATTCGTACTCATGCTTCTGCTTTGTGGTTTTCAGGTGAGGATCAAGAGGGTTGCGAGTTCTGTCCCTACTGCCTCTCGGTGCCCGGGCGGGACACCGAGTAGAGGTTACTTGCGATGCTGCTCACGCCCGGAAGTGTTCAGGGGCAGAACACTTCCGGAGATGTCATATTTTGCTAATGTGTTGGTTAAACTCCCTTTTGTTGTATAGCTAGTGTCGGCGTACTAGCCAACAGGCACCTCCGAGACGGGTGCTTATGAGGTTCTGACGGGGGGCTTTCGGGGCAATCGCCTCGGAAGGGAAGACGGTGACCATCCGGGCACCGGGAGGCTCAGACTAACGGGGGAACGCAAAGAGTTTTTACCCAGGTTCAGGCCCTCCGAAGAAGAGTAATAGCCCTAGTCCTGCCTTTCTTGGTATTGCTTGTGTTCTTGCTGGAGAGGATGAAAACCTACTCACGATGAGTCGAACCGAACCCCCTCTCCCATGCACCCCGGCTCCCTTTTATACTCGGACTGACGGGGGCGCATGGGAGGCTTACACTGCAAGCCATCATCATTACACTGGCATGGGCTCATTTAATGCGCACGCCGCTGTTCTTACATCCATTAATGCCTGCTGTATCTATCATAGTCCTGCCTTGGGCCCCATGTCCACCAACGCCGCCCGTTCCGTCACGGGGTGAGGTGTAGTTGTGACGTCTCCCAAAGCCATGATGCGCCTAGGGAAGGCGCGCCGCCACGCTGCAGCTCCCATGCTTCCACATTAAATGCGCACGATTCGCATTTAATGTCCCTGATCTCGACAGGACTATCCCGGGGATGGTGCGCCAGTGGCCTAGCTTGCACGCCACGCGTCCGCCGGGGCGTCCACCTTGCTGGTCGCCCAGCTGCTCAGACGCCACGTGTCATTGGGCGTCCACCTTGCTAATCGCCCGGCCTGGCTGCGCCACGTGTCGTGAAGCGATCACCAGTTGCCCGGCCTGGCTGCACGCCACGTGTCCGTTAGGCGATCACCGGTGGTCGCCGGCCTGGCTGCTCGCCACGTGTTCGCTGGGCGATCACTGGTGGTCGCCAGCGGCTGGCTTTGTCGCCATGTGTCCATTGGCGCAACCACTGTCTTTGGTCGCCGCCGGCTGGCTGTCGCCACGTGTTATTTGGGCGATCACTGGTAGTCGCCAATGACCTGGCTCAGACGCCATGTGTCCATCGCGCAACCACCGTATGGGTTTTTCTTTGGCGTGGCGATGGGCCCAAGCACGCCTGGCTGCCACTTGATTCCTTTTGTAGCGCGGGAGCGGGTACCTTGGTGTAAAATCTGGCAAAGCGGTAGCCCCGGGCCCACCTAGGCGCTTTTAGGTGTTACGCTCTTCTTCGTCTTTAATTGGCGGCTTGAAGCTGCTCCGGCTCTGGGTGGGACCCTTCAAAGTCCGCGCCTTGCAAAAAGATCTTCGACTTCTCCGACTCGGCGGTTTGCGCGATTACATCCTCCTTGTAACCGCCGCGTTCCTTGGGATGCGCCCATTTACTGAGGCTTTTAAACTTCCTCTTTTGAATCGCGCGCCTTTTCGGTTTTCCGCCGATTCGCCTTAGAGGCCTTATAAAAGGCCGATCGAAGAGGGAGCGGTTCTTCCCCTTTCAACTCTCCGCATTCCACATTTTTCCGACGCGTTTCAAGCTTCCTTGCTTCATCCCCTTTGCGATTGCGCCGAGATCTCTATCCTCCCGATGGCTCGGTGCTTCCTTCTTCGATCATTGAGGAGGAGAGAGCTGCTAGGTTCTCTCGAACATCACCAGGCGCCCTTCGCCTCCGTGGCCGGACTCGTCGAGCCCCACTGTCGGCACTGGGAAGTGGTTTTCTTGGTGGCAGCTCCTTGCCGGCTTTGCTTCACGGTTTCGACTTTTATCTTTACATTTCTCAACTTCTATGCCATTCACCACATTCACCTTCCTCCCAACTCTGTTATCCTCCTTTACCTTTTGCTCACTTCTGCGAGATGTTCGTAAGTGCTGCCCAACCTTCTTCTTTTTCGCTATTTCTACACCCTTCGCCGCGCTTGCAGTACTCGCTTGATTTCAGGAGCTGTCACCTGCGGCCGTGGCAGCGGCGTTAACGCTATATCCCAACTGGATCGCGGTCCAATTGGAGGATTAGCGCGCGAAATGGTCAGACGTCGAGGGCAACAGCGGCATTGAAGTCTTTGGAGCTTCCGCCCGGCCCGGTCGGCAACCCCAAGCTGGGGCTCCGGTGGCGATGAGCCCGAAGCTCGAGCGATCTTGGCCAGCGTCGGCCGATTCGCGGACGGCGGGCTTCGGCGGGGCCATGGTGATCCGGGATTTTATTACCGGAGGCTGTGTCCCTGCGCCGCGCGTCACGCCCGACTGGCGATACATGGCGCGAGCGATGGGACCGGAGTATCCGGAGGTAACTTGCTCCGATTCTGTGTCATCCCTTGCTACTGTTTCTCTTTTGACAAAACTCGATCCTTCTGGCGTTTCTTTCCTCCTGTGATTTCTTTTCCTTCTCGTCTGGCAATGGAATTTGGTGATAGCGTGATCGGCCAGGTGGAATCTTTGCAAGCCCAGGCTTATCAGGCCCGTTCCGCCGTTCCGTGGCGCAGTCCCACTTTGCGGCTGTCCCCGGGAAGCGCGCGGCAATAATCCGCGCCGCCCTCGATGGGCGCCATGGGCTCGCCCGTCGTGACACGCCAGCGCCTTTAACAATCAGAGATCCCCCTCGCATGACGGTCGAGGAGAAGCGGCCGAGCAGCGCAGCGCCCAGATGGCGGCAGCGGCTCGCCCAACCTTCCCGAAGGCCCGCCTCACAGGCGCCGGCGAGGACTTCGTCGGCCGAGGGGCTTCTCGTCGGCGCGAAGCTGCCTCGGCTGCGACAGCAGGTTCCTCCGTGGTGGCGAGGCTCGTCGGCCGTGAGGTCGTCGCCCTTGCCCCTCTTTGAGAGTGCGGCTGGACCCTCATTGCCGATCCCTTTGGTGCCGCCACCGCTACCCGATGGCGGTGGTCCTTCCTCCGCCTCCGCCTTTGCGCCGGTAGTGGCGGGTCTAGCTCGCCTCTGCCTCGCCCGCCGGCGATGACGGATCTACCCCGCCTCCCGTGGCTGCGGCGGATCCGCCTCGCCTCCTCGCGGAGGTGGTCCTTGTTCGGCGTGCCGCTTCCCAAGACCAGCGCCAGGTACTCACTGGAGATGCAAAAATAAAAACTTTCGTTAAGATTAATCCTTACCGTTATTTCCTCTTTTGTTCGGGGTTCTGCCGGACATCCCATTGCTCGTGGAGGCGGCCAAAGTGCCCCTTGATTGTCAGAGGCTGCGTGGCCGGTCGCCAGCCCGGGGCAGTCGAGGCGCGGGCGCATCTCAGTAAGCCGTGCCTCGCTGCCGGTCGAGACCAAGGCCCATTCGGCCCCGTCCTACCCCTGAACTTCCCACGCCTCCGTTCCTCGGCGGGCCGATGCCTGTGGCGGCCCTCGGCGAGCTCTCTCTCGGCCACGAGCAATCGTCTGGTGACGAAGGAGCGGTTGGCGAGGCGGAGCCGAGATCAACCGCCTCCGCGAGGTGGCGGAACTACGATCGGAGGCGGGGCTGGAGGCTGCGATTCTGCGGAGGAAGCGGGAGCGGCGGGAGCAAAAGCTCAGCCCGCGCCGGCGTCTCTCACGCGAGGCGGAAGAAGGCGGCCGGACTCGGATCGGAGGTGGAGACGCTGCGGATCTTTGCGTCACGCCTTTGATCGGACGGTGGCGACCTTGCTCCACTGGGCCGAGCAACGGTCCGCGAAGGAGAGGCCACGGCATTACGCCTTTTGCCTCTGCCGGACCGCGGACTTCCTCACGCGCCTTCCTGCCGCTTTCGCTCGGTCAGCCAGGAGGGGCGCGCGATCGCAGCGGCTATGGCCAAATGCGTCTTTGGCTTGCTACGCCCGTGACGCCAACTTCAATCCGGATTCTTTGTCCAAGGGCTAGAGGGTGGCCAGGCACAGGCGGAGGAGCGAGTTCACGAAGCCTCCGGCGAGTTGCCGCCAGCTAGCGATGGAGAACCCCAGATGGAGGCGGTGGCGGAGGGCGTGGCGGTCTTTGGGCGTGGCCCCTCATCTTTGAAGATCTTGGCCCGGTGAGGAGGCGGCAGATGACCCGGAGGACCCTCCGGCGCCCCCTCAGTAGCTTTTCTTCCTTTCTTTATCGGTGGTGACCTTGCCTGCAAAACTTTAGGCCATTGCCATTTCGAAGCAGTAGTAATGTAAAATTTACGGCCAGGTTGCTTAAGAACTTGCTTTTGCCGTAATAATTTTTACGGTTCTCTGTGACGAGTACATAATTGCTTAAAGACTTCAAGTCTTGCGCCGCGGGACCTCGACTCTCAAACCCTTCGCCTTAGCAAAATTTACCTCCCAGGTAGCCTTTAGGGAACGAACACTTAGTGAGTCGTGACAGGACCTTGGGCTTTTGGCAACGGTGTTCGGCGCCGACCCCACGGGGACACCGAGTGTCATGGCCGTCTTTGAGGTCGTCTTTGAACAGCCCAACCGCCCGATTCTGCACGCCGCTCTCACTTAGCGATTCCGTCTTTACTCTTGGGTATTTGCAAGGCGGCGAGGGCCTGGCGGAGTGCCTTGTTTGCCAGAATGGGCAAAAGACCGAAGTGAGGCGAGAAAGAACTAACACTTGAGATAAAGAAAGCGAATATTTAACTTTAAGCAGAAGGTCTCTCCCAGGCCACGGCGGAGAGGAAGACACGCTCCGGCCGGTCGGGGGCGAGACCCTAGGACTTACAACCGGTCGAGGTAGAACTTGCCTTGATTTTCTATGTTTTGGGAGTTTGCTAGCTCTTCACCGTCTTGATGGCGGCTGACCGCCCGGGACGAGATCGAGACCACTTTGAAGGGTCCCTCCCACTGGGAGGCGACTTATGCGACCGTCATGCGATGGATTCTTCGCAAGACCAGTCGCCCATTGCCGATGTTCTCTCATTGACCGGAGGCGTGGTACCGCTGAGACTTTGTTGGTATCTTGCGGCGCGCAAAGCCGCTCGATCTCGCGCCTCTTCCAGGAAGTTGACGTCGTACCGGCGCAGAACCTCCTGCTCCTCTTCTGTGAATGCCGCAACGCGGTGATCCAGCTCGATTCGAAGGGAGAAACGACCTGCGCCGTAGACTAGGAAGAAAGGAGTTTCCCGGTGTCGGCTAGGAGTGGTCCCGTGACCACGGCCTGGCCGGGAGTTCTTCGATCCACGGGCGCCACGCTTGTGGAGTCGGTCGAACGCCCGGGTCTTGAGGCCCTTCAATACCAGTAGCGTTGGCCGCTCGACCTGGCCGTTGCTCTTGGGGTGGGCGGCCAGAGGCAAAGCAAACTTTGGTGCCCATCTCTTCACGAGAAATCCAAGAAGGTCGCTGGTAAAGCGTACCGTTAGTCGGTGATAATGCGGTTGGCGACCCCAAAGCGGCGAAGATCCCTTGTATGAACTTGACTGCGGTGTGGCGGTGATGGATCTCACCGCCTCGGCTTCCACCCACTTGGTGAACTTGTCGATGGCGGCGAGCAGGTGGAGTGTAGCCCCTGTGGCCAGCGAGAGCGGGCCAGATATCGACCCCAGGCCGCGAAGGGCCATGAGGCGGGATAGTTTGCGAGGCCTGGGGTGGTTGGTGGATATCTGCTTGGCGTGGAAGCGGCACGCGCCATCTCCTCACCGGCTTCGCAAGCATCCTGGAGGCGGTTGGCCAATAGAACCCTTGACGGAAAGCTTTTCCCGCCATCGTTCGTCAGGACATATGGCTCCCGCACGCCTCGTGGATATCGAGAGCAAAGCTGCTCCCCTCTTCCCGGCGATGCACTTGGAAAGAATTCCGTTCTTACCCGGCGGTAAAGATCCCGCCCACCAGGGTATAGCACTTGGCCTTTCGTGCTACCTTCTCTGGCGATGCATCATCGTCGGGGCATTCTTGATCCCTCGGTAGGCCAGGATCGGATCCATCCATGTGCCTTCCGGTCAAGCACAGCGACCACGAGGTGGCCGTCCGGGTACTCCGCAGCCAGCGTTTCCACGAGCCACTTTCCCTCAAGAGCGAGGTGACGGCATCACCACCGTCCCTTGGAAATGGGGCTGCGATGGGCGATCGCGGAAGCCTTTCTTCAAAGACCCGACCAAGCCTGAGAAGATCTGGTTGAGGCGAAGGCGGTAGGCGAGCTCGTCTGCCGGATGGTTGTCGCGTCGGGGATGTGAGTATACCCCAACCCTTCGAAATGCCTTTCCAACTTCCCTCGACCTCCGCCAGTACGCCGCCATGGCGGTCGGGGCGGAGAAGTCTTTCCTTGCACGATTGGCGACCCGGTGAGAGTCGCCCTTTACTGCGGCGGCCGGCCGACGCTGCGGCGGCCGCGGCCAGCCGGCAAGCCCTCGTATTCGGCGGCGTTGTTAGTGGCCTTGAAGTCGAGGGCGACTACGTGCCGAGGAGGTCCCGGTCGGCGAGACTAGAAGAACCCGGCCCGCCTTCAAGCCTGAAGGACCGTCGAAGAAGAGCGTCCAGGGAGGGGCGGGGACCTCATCGGCCGGGCTCGGTGGAGTCCATTCGACGACAAAGTCCGCCACCTTTGACTCTTTATCGTGCGAGGAAGCGAACTTGACACCGAACTCCCGGCTCGGCGAGACCACTTTGCGATGCGGCCCTCGGCTTCTCGGTTGTGGAGGATTTCACGCAAAG
Source organism: Rhipidocladum racemiflorum (assembly GCA_036346355.1). Taxonomy (NCBI): domain Eukaryota; kingdom Viridiplantae; phylum Streptophyta; class Magnoliopsida; order Poales; family Poaceae; genus Rhipidocladum; species Rhipidocladum racemiflorum. Next base: position 86,814,229 of record CM070579.1, on the reverse strand, counting down.
GATATGAGGAGACTCGCGTGATCTCCCTCCCTTGAAAATAGTGCACAACTTTCTCGGCGCTACCACCACGGATAGACCATCTTTTGAGCCTGAGGGTACCTTGTTTACTGCGTCGTGTAGCATTTTGCCGATGTAGTAAACCGGCCGTTGGACACCTTCCCGCTCTGCCACGGTCTGCGCTTACGACGAGAAGGGCTAGCCGCGACATCTGGCGATAACGGCTCGCCGGCTCGGGAGCAACCATCTGGGGAAGAGAGGTACTCCTTGAGATCTTCAAATGCTCGTTGGGCTTCTGGGTCCATTCAAATGAGTTGGTCTTCTTCAATAGCTTGAACAATGGCGAGACTTCTTTCCCGAGCCGGGATATGAACCGCCCAGGAGGCTAGCCGGCGATCAAGCATTGCGATTGCTTGAGCGGGTAAGCGGTGCATCCTTCGATTGCTTCTATCTTTTCGGATTGACTTGATTCCACGGTTGGAGACCAGAAGCCGAGCAACTTTCCGGATGAAACACCAAACACACACTTCTCGGGATTCAACTTGAGACGGTAGCTTCTAAGGCGAGAGAAGGTCTCTTCTAGATCTGAGCGAGCTCATCGGCTTTTGTTTTACCACGGATCATCAACATACACTTCCAGATTCTTCCCTATTTGGGGCGAAACACTATATGCATGGCCCGGTAGTAGGTGGCGCCAGCGTTCTTCACCGAAAGGCATCGACATAACAAGATACACCGAAGTCACAAAAGCGGTCTTTTCTTCATCTTCTCGCGCCATGCTGATCGGTGGTAGCCGGAGTAGGCGTCGAGGAAGCCAGAAGCCGCACCCGCCAGGAGTCGGCGACGATGTCTATCCGCGGCAAAGTGCAGGTCCTTAGGGCGAGGCTTTGTTGAGGTCGATAAAGTCGATGCACATTCGCCACCTCCCGTTGGACTTCTTTACAAGCACGGGGTTGGCCAGCCACTCGGGTAGGTGGCCTCCGCACGATCTTAGCGGACAAAAGTTTTTCCACTTCATCCCGAATGGCATCCTGTCGCTCGGCGCTGCCACGGATCTTTTGCCGAGCAAGTGCGCTCGAGGAAGCGTTGCCAATCGATGCTCGATCACCTCCTGGGGACCCGGTCATTTCGAAGGTTCCCGAGCGAACACATCCGAGTTAGACCGGAGGAAGGTGGCCAGCGCGTCTTCCTATTTGGCGCCGAGGTCGGTGCCGATCTTGGCGACCTTGCCCGAGCCTTCCTCGCCCACGGGGACCGCCTTTGCCTCGCCCAAGGGCCTGGGCGAACCACGGTCTTGACCGAGGAGCCGGGTTGTCGTCCTTGTCGCCTTGGCGCGGTGGTGCCGGCCGAGATCCTGCGGTACTTTGGCGAGTCGCGAGGCTTCGATCTATCCACCTTCACCGTAATCGGACCTCCAGGCCACAGGATCTTCACTAGCATGTAGGCGTAATGGGCCCTTGCCATGAACTTGACCAGGTAGGCGGCGGCGAGCGTTATGAGGGAGGTCGAAATCGGCGACCTCAAAATCCACCGATTACTGTCAGGAAGTTCTCCGAACTTCCGAGCATGCCGGCGGCCGGACTTGCCCCAGGGTAAGAGGCCTACCCGGGCAACTCCAGTAAACAGCGAGGCGGCGAAGTTCCTCGTCACGGGATTTGGAGCGCTGATGCGCTCGACGAGATAGCGAGTTGATGGCACCGCCTCCATCAACTAGGACTCGCCCGACTTTGCGTTGCGGACCGTGGGAGACACCACGATCGGGAGATGGCCAGGGCGGAGGTGTTCTCGGGTGGTCGGCCGGTGAAAGTGATCGATTGCTCCGACCACTTCAACGGCCGACTTCGCCGGAGGATGACGTTGTGGCACACACCGCCTCGAGATCTCGCTTATGCTGCGAGTTCGATGAGTAAGTGGCGGAGCCACCGTGTATGAAACGCCCGCGATGCGCTCTGCTGTTGGAAGGCTAACGGGCTGCATCTTCGTCGTCTTCGTCTTCGTGGTCTTTCTCACGGCGCTTCTTGAGCCGCTGTCAACCAACTTGGACACAACCTGGCGATCCTCCAAGTCGTGTCCGCTTGTTCGATGGATGGGGCAATAGGGCTTGCCACCATCGTTCTCGCGGTGAAGGCGGCGGCGGTCCCTGCGGTCGCCACGCGCCCGGCGCTTCGTCTCGTCGGTCCTGATCGTCATGGCCGGGACTTGGGCTCGGCTCGGCGACCAAGACCTCCTGGCGGTTGCCTCCGCCGCTTTTTCTTTTTCTTCTTGCGGTCGGAGGACTTGAGGTGCCGGCATCGCCGAGTCGAGGGTCTTGTTGCGCACTTCCGAAGCTTGGTACCTGGCGCACTTGTGCGCCAGGGAGAACAACTCAGGCGTGGTTGAGATGGCGCGCGTGGCCATCTTTTCCCGCATTTTACGGTCTCGGACCCCTCCGGAAAGCAATAATCACCGATTGCTCGGAAATCAGGGGATCGTGTTGCGGCGATGGCTGAACCGCCGGATGAACTCTCTCGAGGACTCCCCTCTTTACTGCTCCAGGCGTGGAGATCGTCCTCCACGCCTGGTTGAGCGTAGAGCCTTGAAAGTTGGCGACAAAAATGTCGCCTGACTCCTCCACGAGTGTACTGAGCCTCGCGGGAGGTTAAGCGACCAAGATCGGGGCGAGCCCATCGGCGATGTTGGGAGGTAGTTGGCCATTACTTTCTCGGATCCTCCCGCGCCACGCACCACCGTGGTGTAGATCTGCAGGAACTCCTCCGGGTTGGTGGTACCATCATACTTCTCGAAGGAGGCGGCGGAACCTCTCGGCCATGCGGCTTGTCGGCGGAGAGAGAACGCTGGCATCCGAAGCGTTGTAGGGGAGCGGCGCTCGCCGACCCCTCGATCCTGAGGAGAGGATGAGGAGTGCGACCACTGCGCTCGCCGGTCCAGGAGGAGCCCTCGGCCTTGCACACCCGCGGCGCTCGCGAAGGACACGACGCAGTCACCGTCATGGCCAGCGTTGCCTCGTCAAAGCGCGATCGAAGGTCTTCGCGGTTCCCCACTGGACTCGGGGACCGCGGGAAGAAGCGGAGTCACGTGCCCATCCCCGTTCTGAGAGGGGTTGCAACCAGGACTCCCTTCCCTTGCCCCGGTCCTTGGTGCCGGAGAAATTGTCGTGTGGCGGTGAAGCCGTGGCGTCGGTTGCGCTGAGCTCCTGTCGCCTCACGCCGAAGCCCCGGATGGAGTCGCCGCTTCAACTTGTTCTTTGGCGGCATCCACCAGTGGGCGATATCCCGCAGCCAAGGAGTGGTGGGGTGTCGCCCCCAGGGTCACCGGAGGATGATCGAGGAGGCCGGGCCGCTGAAGGCTTCGCGCGAAGTGTCGTCCCCAGCGCCAGCGCCGTTAGACGGTGACCCACTGGCGCGGAGCAGTGCAGCTCCCGCGGCGGAGGGACCCGGGTGGCCCGGCCCCCTCTCCGAACAATGGGACCGGCTACGGGCGCCACTTGCCTCGGGCAGATTGCTGCGCTTGGAATGCGATTCCGCCATGCAGACAAGCGCCCCTTCTCCTGCTGAGCTCCGAACTGAGAGTGAAAAAGAGGAGGCAATCTAACCACCAATAGCCCCTACCTGGCGCGCCACTGTCGGCGTACTAGCCAATGAGCACCTCAGAGGCAGGTGCTTATGAGGTTACGACGGGGCTTTCGGGGCAATCGCCTCGGAAGGAAGGCAGTGACCATCCGGCACCGGAGGCTCAGACTAACGAGGAGCATAAAGAGTTTTTACCCAGGTTCAGGCCCTCAGAAGAAGAGTAATAGCCCTAGTCCTGCCTTTCTTGGTATTGCTTGTGTTCTTCTTTGGAGAGGATGAAAACCTACTCACGATGAGTCGAACTGAACCCCTCTCCCATGCACCCGGCTCCCTTTTATACTCGGATGTGACGGGCGCATGGGAGGCTTACACTGCAAGCCATCATCATTACAACGGCATGGGCTCATTTAATGCGCCGCGTCATTTGTTCTTACATCCATTAATGCTGCTTTGTATCTATCATAGTCCTGCCTTGGGCCCCATGTCCACTAACGCCGCCTGCCTCGTCACGGGGTGAGGTGTAGTTGTGGCGTCTCCCAAAGCCATGATGCGCCTAGGAAAGCGCGCCACGCTGCAGCTCCCATGCTTCCACATTAAATGCGCGATTCGCATTTAATGTCCCGATCTCGGCAGGACTATCCGGGGATGGTGCGCGATGGCCTAGCTTGCACGCCACGCATCCGCCGGCGTCGCCCACCTTGCTGTCGCCATGCTCAGACGCTTACGCGTGTCATGGGCGTCCACCTTGCTAGTCGCCACTGGCTCGCGCGCCACGTGTCGCTGGCGATCACCCAGTCGCCAGCCTGGCTGACGCCACGTGTCCGTTGGGGCGATCACCGGTGGTCGCCCGCCGCTCGCGCCACGTGTTCGGCTGAAGCGATCACTGGCTGGTCGCCAGCGGCCGCTCAGACGCCATGTGTCCATCGGCGCAACCACTGTCTTGGTCGCCCAGCCTGGCTCAGACGCCACGTGTTATTTGGGGCGATCCTGGTGGTCGCCAATGACCTGGCTCAGACGCCATGTGTCCACTGGCGCAACCACCGTATGGGTTTTTCTTTGGCTGTGGCAGTGGGCCCAAGCACGCCCTGGCTGCCACTTGATTCCTTTTGTAGCGCGGGGGAGCGGGTACCTTGGTGTAAAATACGCCGACAGCTAGCTTTTAATACCATGTCCTGTGTGGCTTGAAGACTTGGTATTCCTCTTGTTGATCGTGGTTGTGTGGTGATGTCCTCGTCATGCTTGGTTGTTGCTTTTATCCTTTTCATATTATCATGCTATATCAACTGCTTTTCTTGTCTGCTGAGTGGATGTCCTAGAATCTAGGGAGGTCATGCCGGATTTTCGAATTTTTGTGCTATCTTGGTTTAGGTTGCATCTTCTTGAGTATCTAGCAGGCTAGTTGAGTTGTTTTAGTTGTGTGGTTGTCGGGTTTGTCTTTGTGCTTTGGTTTAGTCTTGTTGTGCTTCCGCGTTGCGTGTCCGGTTGTGGGGTTTGAGTTCGTTGTCCCCTTTATGCAAATTGAATTGATGTGGCAGTGGAAACCGGTATGCGGGGCGATCCTGGGCGAGTTCGGGTCGCATCTGGGGAATCTGGGGCTGTGGTCGAGTTATTTGAATGGTTCCACTGTTATCTCATTTGGGCTTGGATGCTAGCATCGCGAGCGCCATCGGCGAATCGTTGCTAGCCTCCAAATCCAATGAGGTTAACGGGGTGTTCCAATAGCTCGAGGACAGTCTGGACGGCTCCTCACAGAATAGACCCATGATACATCATCTGTTGGATATTTTTTGAGCAAATTATTTGGGCCTACAGACATATTGGAAGAGATTAATGGAGTAGTTACTGCCCGAAACTCTTCACAGCCATCAGGCTATTCCCAATGGGTAGTATCATACTCATTAATTAGATGCCACATAGGATTTTTTGCTGATGTGGCAAAGCAATAAATAGGAGGGAGAAGAAAGCTGTATCTTGAGGAAGATCTGACTTTGTACGATATCTTAGGCCATGGCACAGAATCTAATGCTCTGGGTCCACTTTCATAGACACAACATCACACCAATTAATTATTTTAAACATATAAGTATGATACTATCCATTGTAGAGAGTGTTTCTTCAATGCTGTATCATACTTTTCATCCTATGTGGCATTCTTGGATATTGGAGTATGACACTGTGCATTGGGAATAGCCTAACTGTTTGTGATGCTTTTTTAGACTTCCGATGCTTGATTTCCGTTAGAATTACGTGGTAATGGTATGCCTTTAATTTGCGCAGCATTTACACCACGATGCCTGTAAAGTAACCATGTGCCAATTACCGCTGTAGTTTGTATTTGAGGTTGTCTGCAATTTGTACCACGGTACCTGTTTTTTTTCTCCTAACTAGTAAGTTGGTTGATTTTTTTGTACAAAGGTTAAATAGCTGATCTTTTTATTTTTTATTCTTAGTTTCTGTTATTTTTTTTATTGTATTTGGTTTGGACTATTTCTTCTAATCTAAGTCGTTAATTTTGTTGTTATTTTTAATTTAAGTTTGAATATTAGTTTTAGGTTAGAATTCATATGCAAATCAAACTGCTAATTTGTATTCTAAATTTTATCTATGCACGGATTTTAATTTGGAGTTCTATGAAAATCAAATGGCTAATTTATTTTTTATTTCTGATTATGAATTTATGTTATTTGTTATTATATTTTGTATAGACTCTTTCTTCTAATCTAAACCGTTAATTTATTGTTATTTTTATTTAATTTAGAATATTATTTTCAGAAAAACTAAAAAACGGTATACCGTTGCAACGGTATACCTCTGAAACTCATGAAACTTATGATTTTTTGCACTGAAACTCATGAAACTTAGCACTAAAAACTGATAAAACATGAAACTGATGAAACTAAACACTGAAACTCATGAAACCAACACTGAAACTGCTAAGTTTCATAAGTTTCATGGCTATACCGTTGCAACGGTATACCGTTCCCTAGTCACTCTTTATTATTTTTAGGTTAGAATCCATATACTAATCCAACTACTAATTTTATTTTGAATTTTAGCTATGTACGGATTTTAATTTGGAGTTTGTATGAAAATCAAATAGATAATTTCTTTTTATCTTTTTATTTTGAATTTCTATTTTTTTACTGTACTACTCATAGGCCCTTTCTTTTAACTAAGACGTTATAACTTGGATCCGATATATCGATGGTTAGATGTTTTTTAGAGCTCTTTTACAATGCACTAAATTGAATAGAAACCGTTCATTTTTTTCGATCCAATGGATCAGATTAACTAGAGTTCACTTATACTTCATCCGGTAATAGAGTAGTAGAAACATCATTAACAAATCAACGATTAGATGTGATTTCTATTACACATTTTATACTACCAATATAATGCACCGTAAAATTTCTCTTTTCTTTAAGTAATAACACCTAGTAGCTGCTATAGTTTAACTTAGTTAGGGTCCACCAGATTAAAAACTATATGTTCTATTATTTTTTATTTTACTTCTTATGGACTCTTTATTTTAATATAAGATGTTATAACTTGAGCTCGCTACATTGATGATTATATATTTTTTCCTTTAAATAATAACATCCAATAGTTACTATAGTTCAACTTAGTTAGGATCCGCCAGATTAAAGTTTAGATTTTTTTAAATAATAACCTCCAATGGCTACTATAGTTCGACTTAGTTATGAATCACCAAATTAAAAGTTAGATGCTTTACTTTTTTTAAAAAAAATTTCTAGCATACTTCTATTTTTTCTTAGCAACTCTAAAAGGCATATCGTGATCTTTTAATATATAATATATAAGTGATCGGTTTCACATATATTCGGTACCTAGGTGACCAACCGACCTCCATCGAGCAGTGCTTCTATTCATCATACCCTAATACAAGTTGTACTAATTTTGAAGCAAATAAAAAGGTAAATAATCACCGTCTACCTTTTTCATTCATACTTTAATATTTCCCTAACCATGGCGCTGGCGGAGCTGCGGGAAATAGGGTTTGAACTTGTGCAACGGCGGCTTCATTGCTTCACCACCATGGCGAATCGACGCCAAAAAAAAAAAAAAAAAATTGCAGTAATTTCTCACGCCAGCTGCATGCTCATCTCATATTCTCTTCTTCTTGGGTAGCCTCCCAGCATACAGAGTTTTCTGGTTGCCGCTTGCTGCAGATCTTGCTTTTTAATCTATTCCTGTGACCCTGACAAATCCATTAGGATTCAGGCTTTGGACCGTAGCTTGCAATCATGTTTCTGTTCTTGGTTGCTTGATTGCCTCTGGTCGGCGACTTTTCCGATCGCGTCCGTTTTGTTTGGATTAGGTCGGTCCTATCCTCGTTCGTCGTGCGCGCCAGTCTCTGGCTGGCTGGTAGGGTTTTGGAACTTTTGAGGTTTCTTTTCGTTCGTAATTTTTTTTCTACAAGATTATTTAGAACATTGGAATATAGTTGTTCTGTAGAATGTAGTCTTATATCCTTAGTTTTTAGGAAAATGAACATGGGCTCTAACCTCACGAGAAAATCATATATGTGAATTGAGACCTTTGATTTTATCTTTATTTTAGTTTGTTGCAAATTTTCTATAATTTTTAATTTTTTTTTTCTTATAGACGGTTGTTAAACTGTAACTTTGTAATAGTTATTTAGCTGTGTGCACTGGCGAAGCCAGCAGTGGGGCGCACTGGGGCGTGCGCCCCTGCTGCAACGCGGGTAATCAATCCACTAGTTTGGTCCGGCCCATCTACTAATTAACGCATGAAGCTGTTGCATGAAACCTTCATTAACTTTTAGTCACTAGCAATGGTGTGGACATGACGTGCATTGCTCATGCGCATACTTGATTCTAGTCATTCCACTTTTAGTCATTAGCCAAACAAAAGCCAAAAACAACACTCTATTTTTTATCATGTTTATATTAAACCATCACAACTATTATTACTTAGCAAACCACTCAACATACAAATTATAAATCAACATTATCAAACTATTCTTTTAACGATTTAATTACTACCTTTAATCATGTACTCATTAATTTTTGACTCGATGAGAAGGGAACGACTTACATGTGATGCAATTGAAGTGACTTGTGCATACGATGAGGTTAGTCTCCGATGATTGGCTCAATGACTTAATGATGTGTTACACCGAGAAAACAATATTCAAATCTATTGATGATGAAGCAATTATGAACTGCTTTCAAAGGATGAAAACCCGTAGAATATGTTTGCCTGTTGCCTCAAAATCGAACTCATAGCTAGTGTGCCTAGCAACTTCATTTATGTGAGTATCTTATAAACTTCTACTTTGTTTCACTTGTTAAATGGTTATTTATGTATGAATTTGGCTTTTACTAGTAGTTGAAATGTTTAGAGCAGCCATAATTTAGTTAAAGCCGCCCTTTGGCGTGTGTATATCACGATATAGAGACTGAGAGATCCAAACTTCTATTATCTTAAAAAAACTATATAATTTGGTTTATAGTAAAAAATTCCAAGTTTTGTGGTCACCATATTTCACGGAACCGCAGACCATCCAAATCTCAAGCCATCTCACACTCCCGTCCAGCTCGGCTTGCCGAGTGGGTCGGCAGAGCAGGGGCTGGAAGTGGAACGCATCTGTGAATAAAAAACCCGGCCATCTCGGCGTCCATTCACGCCACGTCGAGGCAGCTGCCCGTCACGGCCAGCGGCTCGTCGAACGGCTTCCCGGCGACGCATGAACTCGACGACCTCGAGGCAGGCGAGCTTAGGCGAGCACTAGACCGTGGAGCCCGAGCTGGCAAGGCCATCGAGGAAAACGGCGGTCGTGTGCGTCCAACTAAACACTACAATGTCAGAATTGAGGATACTAATTTACACAACATCGGCACCGTCCACTAAAAAAGAAGAAGCTCTTATACGATACGCTAAATTCGCTATAGACCATTCGCAGGGGACTCTCGTCGTCCCGTGCACCAAAAGCAGTCCATCGCAGGACCGAGCATTAACTCGTTTGGCGCAGGAGACGTGGTAATTCCTGTGGGTCGAGGGTTCGATTTTAATATCGAATATCTCAAGTCTCATCTCTATAAATTTAAAAATAAGTCGTGTACTCACACTCGTCCTGGAGTCTCAAAAACATTTCCTAGAGAAGAGGACTGTTTCTTATTTAGTAACCAGCTTTGTATGAAAGCATAGATATATTATTTATATAGAAGAGAGAATATAAGGTTATTGCACAATATCTAAAGACAGTCTTTAGAAATAGTTATTGTACAAATTATTTTTAATTTACTTATTAATCGATAGTAAATTATGCTACGTACTTGCTCTTGTAAAACAAAAGAAGCAGTCAATGCTTTAGATCCAGAACCCCACACCATTCCGCGTGTCTGCAAGCTCCATGCTTTGCCCAGCCTGGCTCTGTGGGCGGGCCCACCTTGTCATTTCGGGTGTGATTTCTTAAGTAGGGCCTTTGTGAAACCTCGAGCCCACAAAACCCGGGGTTACCTGTCACAAGCCAAAATAGTTAGGGTTTTTGCAACTACGATCGCAACACGTGGGGTTTTCTGAAATTCACTCTAAAATACTATCCTTTTAGAGCTTCAATGCACTTTCTCTCTTTCACTTTCTAATCAAATAATATACAATCTTAAAATTCATATATGGTTTTACTTCCAGTAGAATTCAACATGACATAACATTTCAATCCTATATTTTTTTTATATATATTCCTGTGTTTTAGATTCCCGCGTTACAAATAGCCCTTACTCTTATCCAAGTTATTTTCCCTTGTTTTATTATCGGTTGCTTTACACCTAGATTTTATATAATCTGAACTGCAATTAATGCTCTCTTGATCATATATTTTTGTCTGCCTTCTTTGGATGTATCTGCAGAAGTATCTCGATTAGGAGCAATTTCAAAGCAGGAGCGTTCTGTTAACCGAGAACAGGGGGTGTTAGTTGAACAGGACAACAGGAGGTGTCTGGTTGAACAGGACTACAGGAGGTGTCTGGTTGAACAGGACTATCTTTTTTTTTTCAGTATACGATTCGAGGGGAAAAGGGCAGAGATTCTTACGAACTTAGGTCCATGCGTACGCATTTTGGTTTTGTGTGCTTTGCGCGATTAAAAAATTCTCGAAATCTCATAAGATGTAGAATATGTTAGAAACCATGAACAGCACCTGCGGGCGGAAGTTTGTGCGAAGATGCAGTCATGTTTGTTTAGCCTGTGACTTCAGCGAGTGAAGAACTGAAGATTAAACGGAAAAAATCGTATTCAATACAACTGTGTGCTCGTATTTACGAAACGATACAACATTTTCGCGAAATTACAAAAAACCCACCCTTGGCGGTTCTGGGAATATTGATGTGCTTGGTTCCCGGGGAATCCATAATACATGGCCGTTTTAGAACCATACATACCTTGGCCGGTTCCCCAGAACCATTCAAGCCATCTACGGTTCTGAGAGCCCGGCCAAATATGTCTGGTTCCCCGAAGCGCCAAGGCATTTTTCTTTTTCTAAATTTTGGGAAATTTCGTATTTAGCACATGTTTCAACTCGTTGTTAAAGCGTAAGAAATAATTAATATGCTATACCGATTATTTAACCATTAAAATTATGAAACCACTTTTGTTATTATCAAATAGTAAATAACATGTATTAAGTAAAACTTATGTACCAATTAGCTTTTGTTAGGTGAGTCATATCAGAGCCATGACGATTAAAGTATCTGTAATCTGGTAATATCTTCTTGCAATACCTAAGTTTTATTGTCAAGCGTTAACTTTTAAGCCTTTTACCGTGACCAGTAAAATATCACGTTTAAATGTAATTTTTGGCACGAATCTTTGAGATATGCTCTTCGATATATGGAGTACCATATTAATGCAAAATATTTTATTTACACCTTGCTTTGCTAAAAAATATCGCCATAATACACCTAGTTTTATTGTCAACGCGTTAACTTTTAAGTCTTTTAATAATCGTAAAATATCACGTTTAAATGTAATTTTTGTACGAATCTGTGATTTGCTCTTCGATATATGGAGTACCATATTAATAAAATATTTTATTTACACCTTGCTTTGCTACAAAATATCTTTGCCATAATACCCTAAGTTTTATTGTCAACGTTAACTTTTAAGCCTTTTAGCGGCAGTAAAATATCACGTTTAAATGTAATTTTTGGCACGAATCTGCGGATGCTCTTCGATATATGGAGTACCATATTCGGGAAAATATTTTATTTAATTACATTTAACGTGATATTTACGGAAATTTAAAAGGCAAAAGTTAACGTCGACAATAAAACTTAGGGGTATTGGCGATATTTTGTAGCAAGCAAGCAAGGTGTAAATAAAATATTTTCTGAATATGGTACCCATATATCGAAGAGCAAATCTAATCGTGCCAAAAAATTACATTTAAACGTGATATTTTACGTATTCTTGAAAAGGCAAAGTTAACGTTGACAATAAAACTTAGGGTATTTGGCGATATTTTTGTAGCAAAAGCAAGGTGTAAATAAAATATTTTCCGAATATGGTACTCCATATCGAAGAGCAAATCTGATATTCGTGCCAAAAATTACATTTAACGTGATATTTTACGTATTTAAAAGGTTTAAAAGTTAACGCGTTGACAATAAAACTTAGGGGTATTGCGGCGTATTTTGTAGCAAAGCAAGGTGTAAATAAAATATTTTGCCGAATATGGTACTCCATATATCGAAGAGCAAATCTGCGATGATAGTGCCAAAAATTACATTTTAAGCGTGATATTTTACGTATTGCGAAAAGGCTTAAAAGTTAACGTTGACAATAAAACTTAGGGAGTATTACGGCGTATATTTTTGTAACAAAAGCAAAGGTGTAAATAAAATATTTTGCCGAATATGGTACTCCATATATCGAAGAGCAAATCTGGTATTCGTGCCAAAAATTACATTTAAACGTGATATTTTCGTATTGCGAAAAAGGCTTAAAAGTTAACGTTGACAATAAAACTTAGGTATTATGGCGGTATATTTTTGTAGCAAAGCAAGGTGTAAATAAAATATTTTCCCCAGAATATGGTACTCCATATATCGAAGAAACAAATCTATGATGATTAGTGCCAAAAATTACATTTAAACGTGATATTTTACTATCTTGGAAAGACTTAAAAGTTAACGTTGACAATAAAACTTAGGTGTATTGCGGCATATTTTGTAGCAAAGCAAGGTGTAAATAAAATATTTTGCCGTGAATATGGTACTCCATATATCGAAAACATACATCCGATATTCGTGCCAAAAATTACATTTAAACGTGATATTTTACGTATTGTCAAAAGGCTTAAAAGTTAACGTTGACAATAAAACTTAGGGGTATTGCGGCGTATATTTTTGTAGCAAAGAAAGGTGTAAATAAAATATTTTGCCAGTAATATGGTACTCCATATATCGAAGAGCACATCTGCGAGGATTCGTGCCAAAAATTACATTTCGCGTGATATTTCTGAATTTGCATGAAAAGGCTTAAAAGTTAACGTCGACAATTAAACTTAGGGTATTGCGACATATTTTTATTGTAAAGCAAGGTGTAAATAAAATATTTTGCGAGATATGGTACTCCATATATCAAAAGCAAATCTAGCAGGATTGTGCCAAAAATTACATTTAAGCGTGATATTTTACGTATTGAAAAGGCTTAAAAGTTAACGTTGACAATAAAACTTAGGGGTATTATTGCGGCATATTTTTGTAAGCAAAGCAAGGTGTAAATAAATATTTTGCGGAATATGGTACTCCATATATCGAAGAAAGCAAATCTGCGATGTCGTGCCAAAAATTACATTTAAAGCGTGATATTTTACGTATTGCGGAAGACTTAAAAGTTAACGTTGACAATAAAACTTAGGTGTATTGCGGCGATATTTTTGTAGCAAAGCAAGGTGTAAATAAAATATTTTGCCGAATATGGTACTCCATATATCGAAGAAGACACATCTATGATTCGTTCCAAAAATTACATTTCAGCGTGATATTTCACGAGTGAAAAGGCTTAAAAGTTAAGCGTTGACAATAAAACTTAGGGGTATTGCGGACATATTCGGCATTACGGTATACTTTAAGCTGCGTCATGGCTCGATATGACCTCTAGAACAAAAGCTAATTGGTACACCTAAGTTTTTTCACGAATACATGTTATTTACTTCCTGATAATAACAAAAGTGGCTTCATAATTTTTAATGGTTAAATAATCGGGGTATAGCACATTAATTATTTCTTATGTTTAACAACGAGTTGAAACATGTGCTAAATCTAATTTCCCAAAATTTAGAAAAAGAAAAAAAAAATGCCTTGGCCAGGTTTAGGGAACCAGTACATGGCTTAGCCTCCCGAGGAACCGTAGATATGGTTCCTGGGAACCGCCAAGGCATGTATGGTTCCCGAGGAACCGGTCATGCGCTGTATGGTTCTGGGAACTGACCATGCATCAATAGTTCCCGAAGGAACCGTCAAAGGGTGGGTTTTTTGTAATTTCGCGAAAATGTTGTATCGTTTCGTAAATACGAGCACACAGTTGTATTGAATACGATTTTTTCCAAGATTAAACAGATGGCACTCACTACTACTTGTTTTGATTTCTTTTCATGTGCAAGTTGCAGTGTTGCACAGCGCAGCTAGGGCACTGACCTGCCCTCCCCAAGTCCTCAACTCCTAGTCCTCGGTCCTCTCCCCACAAGCTCGTAGAAAAATGGATGGGCCAGAGGTATTTGCAGGGGAAAAAAAAAGGGTTAACACCAGTACATGTACTTGCTATTAGCGATTTCCCCAGATTACTCCTCTTGAACCAGCCAGCTGACAGCACAATTTCTCCCATTTTTTTGATCGCCCATTTGGATGCGACATGCAACAGTGGAAACGCTGTGGAGGATCTGACCAGGGAACGGTTGGAAAGGCTGCACCTGGATGGGGGCTAGGGATTCAATCCCAGCTTTCACATGATTCTACTGTTGCGCACACTGGTGCAGACTGTAGCGGCCTTGTCCTCTAGCCACCCTTCACGGCCCCTTAAGCCCGTTCATGTGCTCGGCCAACGATTAGAGATCAAACAACACAGCTGCGACTGCGAGCCCTAGAGCCCTAGAGCAACCTGCAACCCTGGTGCTGGCAGTTGGTACCCTTGGAGCTGGAAGAGAGGGGGGCAGGCAGAGAAGAGGCAGCCCCATGGCGTAGCCGCCCCCCTGCAAATCAGGTTTGAAACCACTGCTTTCTTTGTGAACCAGAAATCTTTCTTTCTATGTCATGGTGTTTTTTGTCGGTGGAGGAGAGGTTCTCTCCATCCATGCTCGCAAAGTCGCAAGTCGCGGCCCTTTCCCAAATGGATCAGAAGGAATTCGCCATCTTTAGGGGGTGGGCTACAGGGTGGTATCCACCACAAAAGGGTGTTCTTTCTTAGGTTTGCTGCTGCTGCTGCTTTTGAGGAGCGAAGCAGTAACTGGTAGAGGCAGTGGCAGCTGCTGCTGCTGCTGCTGTTGCTGCTGTGAGTATTATTGGGGTGTCAGGAAGGGCATTTGTTTGGGTGCTGTGTGGGCACTGGAGTCTGGAGGCAGCCATCAAATGGGTCTTCTTGCCACTTACTGTTCAGTGTCAGCTCCCAGGTGGGGGCTTTAGGGAAGAGAGCAGGCTAGGGGTGGGGGGGGGGGGGTTGCCACCTTGTGTGTGAGATCTTTGGAGTTATGCCGTCTTTATCTCCTTGCTTTTGCTTTCTTGGTTTCCTTCCTTTTGGCTCAGCCCATGGTTCTTGTTTTCCGTCTGTTTGTGCCTGCCAGGCAGAATTCAACTGGACAAAGATTCTTTCGAGTAAAGGAGGTGAGCTGAGGTCCTTGATTTCACATCCAGTAGTATCCTTTTCTTGGAGGGGAAAAAAGTTTCCTTTATGGTTTGTTCCTTTTTTCCCCCCCCCCCCCCCCCAAAAAAAAAAAAAAAAAAAAAGCAGCTGGCTTTGCTGTGATATTGGTTCATGTGTTGGTGGGAGCAGTAGGAAGAAAGTTTTTAATGCAGTGTCGAGGTGCTCTGTGGTGAAAGATCTGAGGGTTTAAATAGGTGGGGGTGGGGGATTGTGATGATCAATAGGGCCAACCTTGATGGGGTTTGTTGTAGGGCGGCCCACCGTCCCCTACGGCCGAACGAAGAATGATCGAAAAGTCCAAATTTATACAAAAGGGCTTCATGCCGTTATCCTTCGTTAGAGTTGAAAAATGTCCGTAAGCATCTGTACCCCTTCGGCAAGTAGGGTGGGCATTCGGTTTTAAATTATTTCGGTTTTTTGAAAATTGATAACCGAACTGAACTAATCCGAATTAAATCGGTTAACCGAACTGAATTAACCGAACCGGGTTAATTCGGTAATTCGGTTAACCGGATTTTAATCCAGCCCACAAATGCATTCAACAGTGGGCCAGTGGCCTGTTCTTAACCGGATTTTAATCCAACCCACATCAGTCAGAATGCATTCACTGAGAGCAAATTCCAGTCTCCACTTTCTTATTTGGAGGGTTAATTCGGTAATTATTGACCACCAAACCAACCACTACTGAAACAGATAAACAATAGGATAAGTGGATCACTGAGGACACTACCATGCTATTTTGTCTAAGAAGACATCAGAATACATTCAACTGATCTTAGCAAAACTAAAATGCATGCAATACCATTGTCGACGGTTGATGTCGTCGGCAATGAGATTTGTGATTCGTGGGGGATTCGTGTGGGATCGGAGCTGATGGTAACACAGGATGCGAGGGGTTTTTAGACAGGTTCAGGCTCTCTCGATCGAGATAATACCCTAGTCCTGTGTTCTTGTATGTATGAGTTTTTCTCCTCCTTCCCTTTTCAGTATTGTCTCCTCCCTCCCTTATATACCGGGGAGGAAACGCCTTACAAGGGTGACACCTAGCCTGTCACCAGGTGGACTAATGAGTATCTTCTGTGTCTCTATCTGCTGGACCCAACTACTACCAGGAGTTTGGTCGTGGCTTTCCCGACCCACGCCTGCGAGTCCGCCAGGGTTTGGTGGCTGCAGGTTGCAAGCTTTGCTTTGCACGGCTTTGTCTTGATGTGGGACGATGCTTCACCGAGGGGTCAACAAGCTGCCCGGGTAAAGAAGTTGGGCTCTGGCCATGTCCTCCACATGGTGTTTCAGAGTTCACACCCCAGTTACTGCGCTGGCCATTCGGCCTTTGGGCTTCTTTGCAGGACCTGGGTCTCAGACATCCCACAACCATTATACCACAAAATACATTGTCTAGCAATGACAAGCAACTAAAAAGCATGCAATACGAGTATGGTACAGATATATTGTCCATTTGTCCATCAATGACAAGCAAGTAAAAAGGCACAATTAGATTATGCCATTACAGAAATATATTATGCCGTCACAGAAATGCCAAACAAGGACCTTCAAAGTTCAAGACTTTTGTAGAAGAAGCAGCAGCAGTAGCAATGCAACATCATTCCTGCAGCAGACCAGCACACTGTAGCATCACATCAGATTCAAGAACCTAAAGGCAGTATGTAAAAAGAAGAGAAAAATGTCAAGTACAGGTCCAAGTCATCGGAGATGATATTCGAATATGCAGTTATATAATGCCAAGAAGCATCATGCAATGGCGGCATCAAACAGAATAGCCCCAATTTGCCGAACTAATGACATCATTGCTGCTATATGCATGATAGGCTCACATGCAATGACTATGAGAGATATGCCAGAAGAGCAGCTGTGTCGGCCGTTGGCATCGAAGATCGAGGGAGGAGACATCGCGTTGAGCCTTGAGGACTCGCCGGCACTCGGCACCGAGAGAGGAAGCTAGAGGCGTCGAGGCCGGAGCCAAAGGGGGGATTGCGGTGGGCGGAGCCGAAGGGGGGATTGGGGATTTAGGGTTGCTGCCTGCTGGGTTCGGGATTGGGGAATGGGTGGGGAATCGAATCAGGATTGCGGTGTGAGGCCGATTGCCGAAGCCATCTAGGGCTGGGGCCCAAGGACCAGGGTGTCCATGTGCGCTATGCCGCTGCCGATCAATCGGTTTATTCGGTATTCGGATTTTTCGGTTTTTGAAGTTAAAAAACCGAACCAAGTATCGAAAACCGAATAGAGCGAAAATAAATACCGAATTGAACACTGATAAACGAAAAAACCGATTTTTTCGATTAATTCGATTCGATTCGGTTCGGTTTTTCGGTTTCGGTTAAATAATGCCCATCCCTATCGGCAAGATGGTCAACCATCTCGATCGCCTTCCGAAGGGAAACACCTTGGGAATAATGAAGGGGGAGGTCGAAGTCTCAACAAAGTACATCAAATTAGACAGCGTCTATACGATACGTGTCCACTAATGCACTGAGACTATTAACTATTAGGATGGTAGCAATGCAAATAGATCTCTTGTGTATGCTGAGAAAAAGAAACCGATGAGAATATGAAAAATAAATTTTATTACTCCTCCACAGCTCTCCGTAAAATAAGGGGACATCGACGCCCTTATTACCTTCGGCCTCGCAGAGGTAACGGCCGAGCCGTACCTTTTTCTACTGCTTGGCTGGTATGTAGCCACGAGACCACGACAGGGCTGGTGCTGTGGTCTTTTAGGTTAAAGGAAATAAGCCGCACAGCCGCACAGGATAGAAACCTCAAGGACAGGTGAGAGCACAAGCAAGGGCAGTGGCGTCACTGTTGCTCTAGTTGTCAATCAATTGATGCACCGTGGCTGCCGGTTCGGCTTGCCGGGCTGGTGAATTTCAAGGTTTTGTGCAGTGGTGCTGATTGGAAGCAAGATTTCCAGAAGACGAGGAGGAATCTTTTGTGCTATTTTTTTTTTTTCTGGCAGAAAAGAAAGTTGAGGTACTTGATACTTTTTGGCTTTCTTGATGCTGCAAAGGCGATGATGATTCTGCTCTCGATTGATTTCTGCAATAAATTAGGTGCATATCATTCATTGGCAGGGTCCTCTGTACTCATCTGTAGTTCTACCGGAATGGCTAGTTTTTTTAGTGCTGAGATGTATCTATATCTGTCCCAGTTCTGCGATTCATGTGTGACACCTGCTCTTTCTTTCCCTTCTTGTTCCTGCAGCGCCAGCGGTTTCGACATACACAGGTGCGAGCAGCAGTTGAGATCTTCAATTCTTGTATGGGTTCTTTTGGGATGAATTGGAATCAGAAGAACTCCATGCTGTGGGACTGGGAAAATTTGGCACCGTTGGGCCCGAATTCAATGGAAAACCCCAAGAATGTGTCGCATCCTGAACCAAGAGTTGTAGGTGCGGGGGCTGCTAAGCATGGATCCACAAATTCGTCTGGTGGTACTTTCACTTCTAGCTCGGAGTTGGGCCATGGTTCTTCCAAGAGTTCCATGCCGGCATCTATTGATTCCCCGTCCAAGGTGGGGAGCGGCTTGGAGTTCAAGTTTGCTACTGTCAAAGGGCATGACAAGAGCATGGGCAAGGGCGGTGAGGCGGGCAGAGTTGAGGACTCGGGGACTTCTCCATCGTCGATGATGGCAGCCAGCCATGGAGAGGCATTGATTGGCTTGAAGTTAGGGAAGAGGACTTACTTTGAAAGTGTTTGCGGAAGGCAGATTGCCAGGAGTTCTGCACCTTCAGGCGTGACTTGTCCATCTACTGTGGTCAAGAAGGCCAAGGTGTCCCAGCAGAACACACAAAGCTCATACTGTCAGGTCGAAGGATGCAAAGTTGATCTGTCTTCTGCCAAAGATTACCATCGCAAGCACAAAGTCTGTGAAGCTCATTCTAAGGCCCCCAAAGTTGTTGTTGCTGGTTTAGATCGCCGTTTTTGCCAGCAGTGTAGCCGGTGAGGTTTCTTGCCCGTAAGCGGAGCATATTTTCATTCCATTTTTGGGGAAATATTTTCATTTCATTGGCTAGCAGATGTCTCTTTGACTTCCCTTTTTGTTCGCCGTGGCGTCCTTGAATTGAAAAGGGGGGAAAGTTGAAAATATGACCAACCGAAAGCAGTACTACCCTGTTAAAGTCCCTAGTGCAATGAAATGAATTTAGCCAGTTCTATGATATAATGAACCACTGTTTGATGGTGATAAGTTTGCTGAATTGTTTTTCATGAGATCTGTCTATATTTATCACCTGCTTGCTTAATCAAGATACACAGAAACAGTGGAGCAAAAAGAACAATGAAAATGGGTATTTATTTTCGTTTTGCATGCTATACCAGTTCTTTAATGATGTGGAAGCGGAGTCTTAGAAAGAAGCATTATGTCATGAAAAATAAATTTAAAGACGTTAATACAACTAATGATTACAACTTATTCTTTAAATAAAAATAATTAATTTACCTGCTTCCTTTTTTCCCCCTTCTTTAATTCTTCATTGGTTTGTAGGTTTCATGGTTTAGCGGAGTTTGACCAGAAAAAACGAAGCTGTCGCAGGCGTCTATCCGATCATAATGCGCGAAGAAGGAAGCCACAACCAGAGACAATTTCATTTAGTTCGTCAAGGCTGTCCACGATATTTTATGGTAGAACTGATCCCTTATTTGCTTTGCGGGTTTAATAAACTGATTTATTATCTGCAAATTTCCTGTTGGTATCTGTAATGCCCAATATTCTTATTTTACCAAATCAAACTGACCTACTGCATGACATTCATTCATTAACTTTGAACTTTGAATGTTAAAAGAGTACTGGTGTCAAATAGTTTATTCTTATGGTCATGCACCTTACACTGTCTTGCTATTCATTAACTTTCGTGCTTGTCCTATTGTATGACAGTGGTGCCCTATACTTTATAACCTGATGAGATGATTCTAAACATGGAAAATAGCTTAAATTTTAGGGCGTTGAGGACGTGTTTCTACTTTTCCTATCACTGCGCCTTGACACATGGCCTGGACATTGTTATGAATAGCACTTGTATTCATCATGAGATTCATCATGAGGCCAATGGGCCAGTATATATACATGTACATGAGGGTAAAAAGGGAAAGCCTAAATATCTATACAAGGTGGTTAGGATACTGTCTAACACCCCTTCACAAACTCATGGTAGATCTACAACACTGAGTTTGGAGAGGTAAAAGTTATAATAAGCTCTAGTTTGTGCCTTCGTGAAGAATTCTGCTAACTAGAGCTTTGAAGGCACATACTGTAGAGCCACAATCAGATCCTGTACCTGTGACCTCATATAAGAAGCATCAACACCAATATGCTTGGTGAGTTCATGCTTCACTTGATCTCGAGCAATGCTGATAGCCCCTGTACTGTCAGATAAAAGAGGAGTCGGTGTAGAAACAGAAACACCAAAATCCTCAAGTAACCACCGTAGCCAAGTAACCTCTGCTGTCAAAAGAGCCATAGCCCGCAACTCAGCCTCAGCACTTGAACGAGAAACTGCTGTCTGCTTCTTAGTCTTTCAAGCAATGAGAGAACCACCAAGAAAAACACAGTAAGCAGAAAGAGACCGATGATCAGAGTGATCACTAGCCCATGTAGCATCAGAGTATGCCTGGAGCTGTAAAGAGCTGGAGCATGGAAAGAAAAGACGGCGAGAGATAGTTCCACGAAGATATCGTAGAACTCGAAGAAGATGACTATAGTGGAGCTGAGTGGGAGCAGAAACGAACTGATTCAGGATATGAACTGGATACGAAATGTCAGGACGAGTGACACCAAGGTAAACAAGACTCCCAACAAGATGGCGATAGCGATTAGGATCCTCAAAAGGTTCATCATCAGTAGGTCGAAGGTGAACATTGAGCTCCATGGGAGCTCCGCTGTACGCTCATCAGTGAGAGAAGCACGATCAAGAAGATCCTGGATATACTTCTCTTGGGAGAGAAAGAAGCCCTCAGATGTAGAAGAAACTTCAATCCCAAAAAAGTATCGGAGAGGACCTAGATCGGACATGAGAAACTGCTCACTGAGACGGGCCTTTACAAAGGCAATATACCGAGAATCATCGCCAGTAATGATCATGTCATCAACATATAGAAGGAAAAGAGTCCGACCACGAGAAGAAGTGTGAACAAAGAGCACAGGATCATGAGCACTTGCAGAGAAACCAACTGCAGTGATCACAAAAGAAAAACGCTCTCAAACCAAGCACGAGGGGCTTGCTTGAGCCCATAAAGAGAGCGACGAAGCTGACAAACCATGCCCTTAGGAACAGAATACCCTGGTGGTGGCTGCATATAGACCTCCTCATGCAACTCGCCATTAAGAAAGGCATTCTTGACATCAAGCTGAGAGATGGACCACTCTTGGACAGAGTGCGAACAGTGGTCATGTGAGCCACAGGTGCAAAGGTCTCATCATAATCACGACCATGCTCCTGCAGATCAGCCTCCGCAGGGCGCGGTCTCCGTCCAGATGGCGGGCTCGGCGGACGAAGATGGCGAGCTCTGGGATCTTCTCCACGAGCGGCCAAGCTCCAGGCCGGGGATACGAGCCGGCGAGAAGCGGCGCGCCTGGCGAGCGCGTGGGAGACGCCTGAGTGCGACGCGTGGAAGCTCCTGTTGTAGCTCGACGAGAAGCCGGAGGACGAACCTGCTGGCGGTGCGGCGGCGCTTGGATGAGTTCGGTGCAGGTCGACGGGAGAGCAGATCCGAATCGGCGAAGAAAAACAGAGAAGAGCGAACAAGGGCGGCGGCGCAAGCCGGAGCGACGCGAGCCTCGCGGGCAGGTGGACAGCCAAGAGCCGCAGAAAAAGAAGCGACGGCGACGGCGCAAGTGCAACGCCAGGAAGAAGAGAAACCCTAGATTGGCTCTGATACCATGTTATGAATAGCACTTGTATTCATCATGAGACCAATAAGCCAGTATATATACATGTACATGAGGGTAAAAAGGGAAAGGCTAAATATCTATACAAGGTGGTTAGGATACTGTCCAACAGACATAATCTGTTATTATGCCTTATTCTCTTCATGTAGTTAAATTGATAGCTGAATGCGAATTCTTCAACCAAATTTATACTGAAATAGCAGGATAATACTATCTTAAGCATCTCAATTGGCACTGTTCAGTTTTCTGCAGATGCATGTTGGGTGTTTCACGGTAATTCAATTTTATTTTGGAAGGGAACTTAACCCAACTTCTTTCAATGACAATACATAGTAATCACATTGTTATAAATCATTTACAAATCTTTTGTTTTCTCTCTAGATATCTATTTTTTCTTGTGCTGAAACAATTTAGGCTTAATGTTGGCGTTGTTTGCATTGCAGATGCAAGGCAGCAGACAAATCTTTTCTTTAGCCAATCGCCTTTTGGTCAAGTGAGAAGCAATGCAATTTCTTCATGGGATAGCTTGGGAGATTTCAAATATACGGAAACCAAACTTCCGTGGATGAAACCAGCGAAAATGGTCGGCCTTGATGAGTTGCATTTCTCTAACCCGCAGGTGCCAAATAACGTTGTGGCGAATGCTGTACATCATCATGATTTCGATGGGCTCAACCAAGGTACTTCTCTATCTACCAATCTGTCACTGTGGCAGCACTTAAATTTTAACCACATACTTTGACTTACGAGACAGTGTTTTACAATTCCTCAAGAGAAAATACACAGATTGTTTGAATGACTAAAATCTTTCATAGGTGTCATCATAATATGTTAACTGTACTGTACAGTTGCTTATTAAGAAAAATATACTGTAGTGTTGAAGCTCTTAGCAGTTCCACACCATTGAGCCAGCATTTTGTTCTTTATGATTCCACTTTACATGGCGAGTCTTCTGTCTGATGATTTCGTTCTTTATGATTCCACTTTACATGACAACTGTAGCGACCCGGGTAATTAACCTAGAGTAATTAGCCTCCACCTGGGCATTACCCTATGTTAATCACTCGAATCTCGATATAGTAGCTAGCAAAGTACCGGGTAGTCCAAAGATGCAGTACCATACCGTGATCGAATATTGCAGCAGTAACAATAATTAGAGATCGAATCAAATATATTACCTTCCAAAGCCACGCATGGCATATGTCCATTACATAATTAGACATTGGTTCCAAGTACAACAAAATTTATATTACAACTGTCTCATCCCATGACGACTGGCCCCAAAAGTAATCCTTTCTACCCAATCATCTAGTCCTCTTGATTGTAGTAGTAATAAGCATCTTCCTCAAGCTCTCGATCCCGCTTATCGCCTTCACCCACGCCAATCTGGATCCATCAAGCTCGCCTTCTAAGCAAGGGAGGATTATACAAGAGTGAGTACAACGTGACTCAAGAAGCACTAATAGCAACATAATGACATGAATTTTCCTCTCTTTTTCCATGATCTTTCCTTCCTTCAACTTAGGTTTTTATTTAAATTAGATTTTCTTTAAAAGTTGGCCAATTTTATTTTAAACTTGACTACTAGCACTTGTATATGAGACAGATCGATCTTCCGTAGCCTCCAATCCAGAGACAGCATGAATTCATGATTTTTAACACTACAGTGTTTGTACCACTTTACCCATAGTGACCCTCCTCGTAGAGGCCCCAGTAACGTTTATCACTAATCCGTAAATAGATCTCCAACCTCGCACCCGAGTCGTGAACTCCTTCCCTAAGTGCGCCTCAACGACTCGCGGCCATCAGCTGTACTGATTGCCGGGCCGTTTGAACTCTACCCGTGGCTTCAAATATACCGCTATTTCCGTGGGACTCAGACTCCCACGGGCCTCCGCAAGATATCCTGCACGCCATATAACACTTACCCAACGTGGAGATCTAAATCCTTCATAGGACAACCTTTTCCTCGACCGCTTCCACACACTATGGTTGATATCGCAATACGCCAATGCCCAAGTGTAGTTTGTAATTCCTTATATTCTATCCTTCAGAGGGCCCCACCCAAGATGACAATCCTTCTCATCGGCCCTCTACCCACCATAATAATAATACGACCACGGATCATTCCGTGAATGCATCCAATCCATTTCTCTCCGTGTCACATGACACCAAACTCCATTCCATTTTCTCAAATACAGCTTTCAACCGCATCCGATTTAAGGTTTTTAATTTGAATATAACGCTTTTCCATGCAAGAGTGATACATATAGTATACGTAAATCAATTGAAAAGATTTTAAACAAACATGAATCAAAAGGCTCTTGCCGAGAATCATGTTCGACTCGCCTGATCAGCTTGATGGTTTGACGTTCGATTCGAGACTGACAATTATAAAGTATTACTACAAGATCAACTAAACCTCGCTATGGAAATCTATTCTTCTACTGACAAATACAAACTAACTAGAACCCATTAACTACCCACATTCAATTTATTTACAGCAATCCAACTAGCAATTACAACAAGAACAATTATTACAATTTAATCAATTTTTTCTATCTGATTAATCATGCTTTAGAAATTAAACTGTGCTTTTTTCCTACTTATTCAAATACCGTGATTTAATCTACGAGGATCGCATCGAAGACAACCACTTCCTAATTTTTTTCCCTTTTCTTCCCTCTTTCTTTTTCTCTTTTCTTTCTCTTCTTCCTTTTCTTTTTCTTCTTTCTTTCTTTCTTTTTTCTCTCTATTTCTTCGGCCTTAACCTGGCCTTCTACCATCCGCTTCCTCTCATTTTCTTTTTCCTCCTCCCTTTTTCCTCCTTCGCCTTCACGCCCGCCCCTCTGGGCTCACCTCCAAAGACGCCGCCGCCTCTACCTCGCCTCCGCCCGAGCCCGAGGCTCGCTTCCACCTCTCACGGCCACAAGAATAAAGCCGCCCGCCTCTACGCCCGCTTCCTCTCCTCTTCTCCCCGCTTCTCCTCGCTCTCCCTCGCTTCTTTCTCTTCTCTCGCCTCCTCCTCATCTCTCAGCTTCCTCGTGGCCGAACCCTAGCCCGCTCTAATGGCATCAAGGCCACGATCTCCTTCCTCTACTCTCTCTACTACTCCCTCTCTCCTTACTTGCCCTAATGGCTAAGGATCTAAAACAAAATACCGATCTACTCTTTGATTTCGCTGCTTTGTCTACTTTACCTGGTTTTCTACCTTTTGGTTTGCATCTATGGCGAATGATAAGAACAGAGGCTACCCGATCTCTTTGGTTTTCGATTCTTACTTGTTGGTTTCGCTTTTGGTTTTGCTTGAATCCGGCCGATGATGTGATGATCTAGCGGGACGGCAAAGCAAGGTCTAGCAACCCTAGAACTCTGCGAGACGAAACTCTACTCGATCTACCTGTGTTGCACGCAAAGAGTAGTGCTCAGCCGCTACTTGGATGGTTAGGAAATGGTGGTGCACCTTGTGGTTCTGGCTGGGTTTGGATCTCAGAATGGAAGAGGATGCAAATGTGTCTTGGCTCTTAGGGATCTCTTGTGCTCTCGCTTGGCCTCCTCCTCCTCTTTCCTGCTCCCCTGCTCTGTTTCGCTTCTTGCTCTCGGCCGGTTCTAAGGTTACTTGTGGATCTCCTCGTTCTTGCTTGGCTTGGGGATCTCCTACTCGGCTCCTTGCTTCGTGATCTCTTGAACTCTCTCTCGAACCTGATGGAAGGCTGCTCGCGTTTCTCCGATTCTACCGAGCCGAGGGAAGGAACGAATGCTTTGCTTGCTATAAAGGAAAGAAAAGGGATCGGTGGCGCTCATGCCCTCCCTTTGCCGCCTGAGTGCCTGGTCAGCCGCATGGCTCCTTCCTTGTCGCCACGAGGCGCCGCCGCCGCTTTTGGCTGGCCAGCTCGGCAAAGGATCGCTTGGCTTGGGTAAAAGTTACTATTCTACTCGTTCACCGGGTTGTCTATCGTTAAAGAGTCAGAACGATACCCGCAATCCGAACAGTAAGTCGCGCTGTCGATGATGATACCCGATCTAGCTGAGAGGTCGACCTCGGTCTACTGTCCGGTATCTCTGATCAATACCGCCGCTGGATCCACTTCCAAATCTCTTTTCTAACTCTATTCGCTTCTATTCGCATTTTTAAATCTTTTTCGCAAACAATTACGCTTAACTAACGCTTCTAATTACTCATTACTACATCGTTGTTTGCTTAGTTAATTTTCTAGGTTATTACATCCTATCCCTTAAAAGGGATTTCTGCCCCAATCCCGCCACTCAAAGAGGTACGTAGGACTCGCGAAGATTGTCTTCTTTCTCCCACGCCGCTTTATCTGTGGTGCTTCTAATCGACCTTACAAAACCTAATGGTGGCTCTTCGAACTCCGCTTTTCTTCTCGGCTAGGATTTTGAGCGGACGCTCTTCATAGGTTAGGTCGCTGAGAGGAATATCAAGGTTTTGCACTAGCCATAAGGTTCTCTAAGGCATGCTCTAAGTTGAGATATGTGGAAGACATTATGGATCTCTGACGCTTGAGTAGGCAATTCTAGTTGGTAGGTCACAGCCCTTTCTCGAGATAAGATCTTAAATGGCCCTACATAGCGAGGGCTCAATTTTCCTTTGACTCCAACTGCGGCACTCCTTTCATCGTGACACTTTCAAATACACATAGTCCTCTCTGGTCGAACTTCAATTTCTCCCTACGCTTATCAAGATAGCTCTTCCGTTTCACTGAAAGCGCTTTCAACCTTTCTTGAATCACCTTGATCTTCTCATCATTTTGGCGAATCAAGTCGACCTAATGCGATTTTTCACCAACTTCGCATCAACAAATCGGGATCTACATCTTCTACCATATAGGGCTTCAAATGGTGCCATCCGTATACTACTCGGGTAGCTATTATTGTAAGCAAACTCACGAGATGCGTATATTTGTCCCAACTTTCTTTAAAATTCAGCACGCATGCTCTCAACATATCTTCAAGAATTTGATTTGTTCTTTCAGCTTTGCCCATCCGCTTGAGGGTGGTATGCAATCAAGTTTAGCTTGGTTCCCAACGCACCAGTAAACTTCCCTAAATTAGAGGTGAACACTGTGCCTCTATCGATGTAATTGTTTTGGGAACTCCATGAAGTGTGACTATCTTCTCTCAATGTATATTTCGGCTTAGTCTGCGGAGCAGAGTATTTCGATTGGTAGCAATGAAGTGGTCGACTTAGTGAGCTCGGTCCACTATCACCCATATTGCATCCTTTTTGGCCACACGCCCTAGGCAAGTGCCTCAGAAATCCATACGACATCCTCCCATTTCCACCAGGATTTGGAGAGGTTGAAGTAAGCCCGCAGGACGCTGGTGTCTCGCTTTAACTCTTTGACAAAGTGTCACACTTACTAATATATTCTCGCTTATCTCCTTTTTCATACCATTCCACCAAAATATCTCTCTCAAGTTCTATACATCTTAGTACAACCAGATGGATGGTGTACAAAGTGTCATGGGCTTCTTCCAGATTAGTGACTTGATAGTTGAGTCATTGGGTACACATATTCGTCATGAAGTCTAAGGGTTCCTTCCTTATCCAACTTAAACTCAAGGTTGGCCTGACTTAATCCTCGTGGCTCTCTTCTTGAATAAAGTGATCGTGACTTGTTTTTCCTTGATTTGTTCTAAGAGGTTGGATTGAATCACATGGTTGCTAGTAGGGTATTGGATGAAGACGGGGAAGTTAATTCCCATCTTGGCTAACTCTTGAATCAATTCAGCTTGACATTCTGAATAGCCATTTGGTTACATTGAGCTTTCGCTCCAATGCATCGAATTACATTGGCTTTCCTGGTGGTAATTAATTGTGATATCATAATCTTTAATGAGCTCTAACCATCTCCTTTGTCTCATATTCAGCTTCTTTCGAGTGAAGATATACTTTAAACTCTTGTGGTCACTATAGAGTGTACATTTTGCCCCATACGTAATGTCTCCAGATCTTTAATGCAAACACTACAGCCTCCCAACTCTAGGTCATGAGCGGATAATTAACCTCATCATGCGCGTAATTGCCTAGAGGCATAAGCAATTACTTTCATTTTGCACAAAGACACATCCTAAACTCCGATTTTGAGGCATCACAATATACCACATATTCAATGCCATCCTCGTAGGGTTAGTAATCGAGCAGAGGTTAACAACTGCTTGAGTTTTGGAAACTCTCTTCACACTTCTCAATTGAATCTACCGGCCCTTTCTAAGAGCTTGGTAATGGGAGATGATATTTGAGAGAAGCCTTTGATGAATCACAGAGTATCCAAATTAATCCAAGGAAACTTCCGACTTCTTTTGATCGAGGTCGCTCTGTGACTTAATGGCTTCAATTTTATCCTGATCTACCTCTATTCCTTTTCCGTATATTATGTGTCCTAGAAAGGGCATTTGATCTAGCCAAAATTCACACTTGGCCGAATTTGGCATTACAACTGGTTTTCTCTCGAGGGTTTGGAGAGTCTAAGGTGGTCTCAGATGCTCTTCCTTGCTTTTAGAGTATACAAGTATGTCATCTATGAATACCACAATGAATTTGTCTAAGCACTTCATGTATACCTTGTTCATCAAAGTTCATGAATATGGCGGTGCATTGGTTAATCCAAAGGGAACAACGTGTATTCATAGTGTCCATATCTAGATACAAAAGCGCTTTTCTCCATATCTTCTCGCCTTACTTTTATTTGATGGTAACTGCATCTTAAGTCAATTTTTGAGAAAACACAAGCACCTCTTAGTTGGTCAAACAGATCATCTATTCTTGGGAGAGGGTACTTGTTCTTTATGGTGACTCTAAGCATAAGGTCCCTCAGAATCAAGACATAACCTTAGTCCACCATCTTTCTTATTCACAAAGAGAATCTGGCTCTCAAGGTGATACACTTTCCTAATGAACCCTTTGCTTTCCAATTCCTCCAATTGTTTCTTCAATTCTACCGCCTTGTGGATTCATAATGATAGGGTCTTTTGCAGATAGGAGTGGTTCCTTAACAAGATCTATGGAAAATTCCAATTCTCTCACAAAGGCATGCCTGGCGCTTCTTCAGAAATACATCAGTGGAACTCCTAACTATGGGGATAAGGGACAACTCTTGAGGACAACAGAGTGAGCTTGGGGCCGCTTTGGGGTTGTTTGGCCCTTTTCTCCCCGATATATAATACGCTCCCATCAAAGGTTCTTATAGACGCAAAGCCTTAAGCTCGCTAGCCTATGTTAACCCCATTGGTAGCTAGCCAATCCATTCCCTGATTGGATTACATCTAGCGCCTAGACGATAACATGCATTTGCAAGGAACGGGGTGTCTAGTATCCTGGATCATCCGGGTTTCTTCTAATTGAGGTTACCGTAATTAACCCCGCAGTGTATTGACTCCTAATCTATGACATTAAGTGTAACGATTCTAACTTATTCCTATCCACAAATCCTTTAGAAATAAAAGAATGCGCTGCACCAGGGTCAAATAGAATAGTACCAAACAGATGGGGGTATGGGTATCTTACCAAAGGACTACATCCGCGTGGCTCTCTCGCCTGTTTCATCGAGATGTTGTTCAAACGGGTCGAACTCACATCGATGCTCCACTGTCGATCCTGCGATGTCGTGAGCAAAGGGCACTCCTGGAACACGCCCCCGCCATGGGTGGACGACTGAGGCCTCCCTCGTCGCTTTGTCCCGCTGGGTGGCTAGGTAAGGGCACCTGTTCTTTTGTGTCCTTCTCTTCCACAATTGAAACAATTGAGGGGTGGTTGGGTGCAATCGTGAGGTAGCGCGGTCCTCCACACCGAACACTCGAGAGGCGGGTCTAGGTGTGAGGGCACCGGGTGTGAAACTGTGGAGCCGCACTTGATCTTGGAGTTATGTTTTTGTTCATGGTGGAGGAGGCCCTGAATGATCTAGGGCCGACTAGGAAAGCTTGACCGGACATCAAACCTAGCCTTCTTCCTCCTCTCTTCACTCATCCGGGAATGCTCATCTTCTAGAATTATGGCACTTTGCTTAGTTTTTGGAACTCAAGAATTTCCTGGTGGACAACAACATTCTCGATATATGGATTCATTCCTTCTTAAAACGGTATATCTTTTAGCATCTCAGATTCACTTCATCGTGGGTATATCGTGATAATTCATTGAATTTCGCAAATATTCGCTGATCTTTTGTTCCCTCGAGTTAAATCCCAAAATTCTCTCCTCTTAACATCCAATGCTCCTGTGGGGATGTGGGCACTACGAACCGAGCCGTGAACTCGCCTATGTAATCAAGGGTGGTTCTTCTACACGAGCCTCACAATAATTTTCCCCTGCATCGCAAAACAGGTCCCACTAATCGATGACATGGTGCATCGCACTCTCTCCTCGATCGGTGCAATTTATTGTATTCAACTTTTTCAATTTCTGAGCCAATCATTTGCCGCAAGTGGTTCTGGTTTGGGAGAAGGTAGGTGGGCGGGTTTGCAGAATTCACCTAAGGTTACTTCTACCCTAGGGTGACGAGGATGACCTCCAGTGACTAGGTTGGTTAATAGAGTTTCCACCAGGTGGTTTTGGCTCTCTTGGAAGTGTCTGAGGATTCTTCCTAGTTGATCTCGTGTTCGGGGCCCTAGCTACATTAGCTAAGCCTCCTCGGGGTGTTGGTGCCTGATGGTGGGCGGAATGGCCGATTTAGGTCTTGGAATTGTGTCAGTGGTTCTACTTCTTCTGGTGGATCTTGGATGGCTCCTAAACGAAGGATTAGGTTCTGCTCAAGCACCTCACGATCCGACATCCTGCGAAAGAGACCAACCCAAAGCGCAACTTAATTAATCACTTATCTTCGACACAACAATTGGTCTTTAGAAGGTCATTCCTATATTTAACTAAGGATATAACTAAGGAAAGAAGGGATATCCTCAAGAACAAGAATTATTTTCAAAGCGAAGAAGTGTGCAAGGGTAACTTAACTTTTACAAGCATTCAATTTTGTTGAGATAAGGGTGTCATTGTAGTTAGTAGATATTAGGGCCAAGTTTTTAAGAAATGAGATAAGAAGTTGAGAAGCTCGCCTCAATCGCTACTCCATTTCGTAATTACAACTACCATCTATCTACCCTCTCGTATAAGAACCATAAATCGCAATTTAAGAAAAACGATAAAAACTTGGTGTCGAGTACCAAGAACTCTTGAGGACGCCGCCAAGTCGCACCTATAGCCATCAAGAACATAAACACCATCAAGATGCAAATAAGAAAACGATAAAAATCCTAGTGTCCGAGCACTAGGAACTCCTCAAGGTCTACGCGCTTTGAGTCGCTACTGCCTATTGAAGAGAAACGATAAACAACCCTGTTCCAGCTGAGAACTCCTCGAGGTCTACACGCCCGAGTCACGTTATGGACCCTCGTGTCTGTAACCGCCCACTGACTACGGTCCGGTCCGCTTCTAGTCCTTAGCTCCTAATTCTATGCGCTCAGATTCAGCTATTTAGATACTTAGATAGATATCAAGACACCACAAATGCATATCTGGTTTTCACTTGGCCAAGAATGCAAGACAGAAGTTAACATGCTCATGCAAAGGCTCTCCTAAACATACTAGTAAGAATTAAATGCTTACACATGAGCTAATGCAATGAAAGTAACTCATTATACTAGTTATTTATGCAAGCAATAAGTTAACATGATATGCCATGTCAGAATGATATCGACATGAGGATATGCAATGCTAAGATACAAATGCAGATGGCTGATTACACGAAAGAACTTCTACCACAACTACCACACAAGACCCCACTACCACAAGGATCTAACTTGCTTCCCTATCCCCCTTAAAAGAGGGTCTAGTTAATATTGATGGTCAATTTAAGAAGATAGCTAAACCAAACTTAACACTTAGCAGTTGATAAAGGAAAGGTTACTATACTAGTGCCATATAGCTAGAGATATCTTTTTATTCAATTTCTTCAATCTATTATTTAATGCGTGGTTCTCGTGAATCATTGCTCGATACCACCCAGATGCATTCTAATTAACTCTAGAGTAATTAGCCTCCACCTGGGCATTACCCTATGTTAATCACTCGAATCTCGATATAGTAGCTAGCAAAGTACGGTAGTCCAAGACTGGCCAGTACCATACCGTGATCGTAATTATTGCGTTATAACAATAATTAGAGATCGAATCAAATATATTACCTTCCAAATGACGCATGGCTTACATGTCCATTACATAATTAGACATTGGTTCCAAGTACAACAAAATTTATATTACAACGGTCTCATCCCATGACGACTGGCCCCAAAAGTAATCCTTTCTACCCAATCATCTAGTCCTCTTGATTGTAGTAGTAATAAGCATCTTCCTGAAGCTCGATCCTCGCTTCATCGCCTTCGCCCACGCCCCAACTATGATCCATCAAGCTCGCTTTCTAAGCAAGGGAGGATTATACAAGAGTGAGTACAACGATCAAAGAAGCACTAATAGCAACATAATGACATGAATTTTCCTCTCTTTTTCCACATCTTTCCTTCCTTCAACTTAGGTTTTTATTTAAATTAGATTTTCTTTAAAAGTTGGCCAATTTTATTTTAAACTTGACTACTAGCACTTGTATATGAGATGATCGATCTTCCGTAGCCTCCAATCCAGAGACAGCATGAATTCATGATTTTTAACATCGCAGGTTTGTACCACTTTACCCATAGTGACCCTCCTCGTAGAGGCCCCTAACGCTTATCACTAATCCGTAAATAGATCTCCAACCTCATACCCGGAAGTCGTGGAACTCCTTCCTCAGGCGCCTCAACGACTCGCGCCATCAGCTTGCATCGACAATACTGCCGTTTCAGAACTCTACCCGTGGCTTCAAATATACCGCCATTTCCGCGGACTCAGACTACGGCCTCCTAAGATATCCTGGTACGCCATATAACACTTACCCAATGTGGAGATCTAAATCCTTCATAGGACAACCTTTTCTCGACCGCTTTCCACACACTATGGTTGATATCGCAATTACGGCTCAATGCCCAAGTGTAGTTTGTAATTCCTTATATTCTATCCTCTCGTAGAGGCCCCACCTGCATGACAATCCTTCCTACTCCGCGCCTCTACCCACCATAATAATAATACGACCACGGATCATTCCGTGAATGCACTAAATCCATTTCTCTCCGTGTCACATGACACCAAACCCATTCCATTTTCTCAAATACGCTTTCAACCGTGATCCGATTTAAGGTTTTTAATTTGAATATAACGCTTCCATGCAAGAGTGATACACATAGTATACGTAAATCAATTGAAAAGATTTTAAACAAACATGAATCAAAAGGCTCTTGCCTGGAGTAGAATCAAGTGTTCACCTCGCTCTGATCGGGCTGTGGGATGGTTTGATCGTTCGATTCGAGACCTCGACAATTATAAAGTATTACTACCAGTGATCAACTAAACCTCGCTATGGAAATCTATTCTTCTACTGACAAACAAACTAACTAGAACCCATTAACTACCCACATTCAATTTATTTACAGCAATCCAACTAGCAATTACAACAAGAACAATTATTACAATTTAATCAATTTTTTTCTATCTGATTAACCGCGGCTTTTAGAAATTAAAATGTGTTTTTTCCTACGATTCAAATACCGTGATTTAATCTACGAGGATCGCACGAAGACAACCAAATCTTCCTAATTTTTTTCCTTTTCTTCCCCTTCTTTCTTTTTCTCTTTTCTTTCTCTTCTTTCCTTTTCTTTTTTCTTTCTTTCTTTTCTTTTCTCTATTTCTTTCGCTTAACCGGCCTCTACGCCATCTCGCTTCCCTCTCATTTTCTTTTCCTCTCCTCCTTTTTCCTCCTCTCGCTTCACGCCCGCCTTCTTCTGGGCCTCACCTCCAAAGACGCCGCCTCCTCTACTCGCTTCCTCCGCTCGAGCCCGAGGCTCGCTTTCCACCTCGCCACGGCCGAATAACAGCCGCCGCCTCTACGCCTGCTTTCCTCTCCTCTCCTCCTCGCTTTCTCTCGCTCTCTCCCTCGCTTCTTTCTTCTCCGCCTCCTCATCATCTCTCGCTTCCTCGTATCGAACCCTGCCGGCTTAATGGCGATCGCGCCGATCTCCCCTTCCCCTCTACTCTCTCTACTACTCCTCTCTCCCTTACTTGCCCTAATGGCTAAGGATCTAAAACAAAGCACCGACCACTCTTTGATTTTCGCTGCTTTGTCTACTTTTACCGGTTGCTTCTACCTTTTGGTTTGCATCTATGGTGAATGATAAGAACAGAGGCTACCTGATCTCTTTGGTTTTCGCATTCTTACTTGTTGGTTTCGGTTTTGCTTGCTTGAACGGGTCGATGATGTGATGATCTAGTGGGACGGCAGGCTAAGGTCTAGCAACCCTAGAACTCTACTGAGACGAAACCTACTCGATCTACCCAGGTTGCACGCAAAAGAGTAGTGCTACTGCTGCTACTTGGATGGTTAGGAAATGGTGGTGCACCTTGTGGTTCGGTTGGGTTTGGATCTGTAGAATGGAAGAGGATGCAGCTGGTTCGGTTCTTGGGGATCTCCTTGTGCTCGGCTTGGCCTCCTCCTCCCTTCCTCGCTCCCGCTTGCTCTTTTCTGCTTCTTGCTCCGCCGTCTTCTGCTACTTGTGGATCTCCTGGTTCTTGCTTGGCTTGGGGATCTCCGCTTCGGCTCCTTGCTTCGCGGATCTCTTGAACTCTCTCTCGAACCTGGAGTGGGAAGTGTGCTCGTGGTTTCTCTGGATCTACCGGGAGCCGAGGGAAGGAACGAATGCTTTGCTTGCTATAAAGGAAAGAAAAGGGGATTGGCAAACATGCCCCCTCCCTTGCCGCCACGAGTGCGCTGGGCCAAGTGATGGCCCTTCCTTGTCGCTAATGAGGCCGCCGCTTCTACAGCTTTTGGGTTGGCTGAACCGGCAAAGGATCGCTTGGCTTGGGTAAAGTTACTATTCTACCGGGTTCATCAAGGTTGTCTAATCGGTTAAAGAGCTGCAACGGATACCCGCAATCCGAATGTAAGTCGCAAGGTTTGATGATGATACCCGATCTAGCGAGAGGTGCCGACTCGGCCCTCTACGGGTCCGGTATCTCGTGATCAATACCTCGCCTCGGATCGACGGCAATCTCTTTTCTAACTCTATTCGCTCTATTCGCATTTTTAAATCTTTTCGCAAACAATTACGCTAACTACTGCTCTAATTACTCATTACTACTGTTGTTTGCTTAGTTAATTTTCTAGGTTATTACAACAACAGTCTTCTCAGTCTGATGATTTGCTGCTAACAATTTACATTCATTCACATGGTGTTGCTAACAATCACCATCTACCCTTCATTCATGCTTTAATATTGTGCAACCTTCAAAAAGAAAAAGATAGAAGCACCTCTCTTTGGTTAAACATGTCCTTGTTGGTGTTGAAATCACAGCAATTCGGTCACCATTTTTCTAGTAACTTACTCATTTTTACCCATTTGCATCAAATACTCGTTTTTACCCACTTGCATCAAATTTCACACTGGATGATTTTTCCTGAGTTTAACATTAGGATTGGGAGAAAGACTACGACGGCCAATTGTCTCCTGTAAGTTTATGGACTTTCTGTCTCGGTATATGATTGTATCGAGGCAGTGGTGCGTTATTATTATTTAGAAGCAAAAGCTATGATCTTTCAATCTGTCTGAGCTTGTCCAATTTTCCTGGATGGGGGCTTTTGAGCCTTTCAAAAGGCATGGAACATGTTTTTTTTTTTTTTTTTTTTGACAGACAACTTGGGTCCCATTATTGGGTCTATGGCCTCATCACTTCCCTGGTAATGACATTTACCAGAATCTGTCCGAGCTTGTCCAATTTTCCTGGATGGGGGCTTTTGAGCCTTTCATGAACACAAAAAGCACGGAACATGTTTTCTTTTTTTTTTTTTCAAATTTGACAGACAACTTGGGTCCCATTATTGGGTCTATGGCCTCATCACTTCCCTGGTAATGACATTTACCAGAAAATTTTGGCTGGTTGCTTGGTACTATCTGAGCCTACTAAATCTGGGACCCAACAAAAATCGATTGAATATGCCAGCTTGTGTTGGCATGAGTGTGACTCATCTCAATTGCTTGAATAGTGCTACAGGCTTTGGAGCCAAAATGTTATCTATTGAACAGTCCAATCACCCAAAGTTGTAGGATCAGTACCAACAGCAGTATAAGATTTCTATGTAACTGATGTACATTTCTCCTAATTTCAGGTGTTGAAGGTTCTGCCGTCGTTCCCAACTCGAATGGAGCCCCAGATCTTCGTCGTGCTCTCTCTCTTCTGTCAAACGATTCCTGGGGTTTGACTGACATCCAGCCTAGTTCTCAGGTGTACCCCAGTAGTGCGATGCCGCCCCTCGCCACCGTCACCGCCTCCAACCCTGTGATGCATCATGCTCTGGACCCATCCCCAGGAGGATGCTGGCAAGACGACCCGCCCCCGTTCGATCCAACTCCGCAGGTTCAGGCGTTCACGCACCCCAGCAACCGGGGCAGCTCTGGCTATGGCCAAATGCACTGATGATGCGTCTCCTGGGAACAGCCGGTTAATCCATTTATAATCCTCTGCGCTTTGCTTTGTCAGTGACAGCCTCTGCACGATGTTAGTCGTGTCCTCGGAGGCACTTGGTGAGGTGAAGAAGAAGAAGAAGAAGAAGAAGAATAGGAGGCAATCCAGTGATGTTTGCCATTAAATCAGAGCTGCTTTAAGTACTTAGTGAATGATGATCGTGAGATGACTTTGTTTCACCAAACTGACATGTTCTGCAGTGAGTTTATGGTACGTTAATCTTGATGTATGTTCTTGATAACGCCTCCATACATGTTGTGCAGTAAGATTTGCTCGGCCTGGTGGATGCAAAGTGTTCTTGTATCATGTGTGTAATGAAACTCGAGACTCGAGTCTGAAACTTCGAGGGAATCCGTCCTGCACTTTCCTGATTACGGTCGTGGAGTTGACGACGGTGTGCCACACTGTACCGGGAGAGAGAGCTAGCGCCGCAGTCGTCGGCGTCATCGGCGGCGCTGTTAGCCGGCAGAGGTGCGGCGTTCCCCTACCATGGTGCGGCCGGCGGCGCGTCGGGGAGCCGAAGCAAAATAGCTGTTCCATTGTGCATTTCAGTCCGCTGGCCATGGATGGACATCTTAGCTCTTCTTCTGGTTCTTTTGTGCGCCTTTTCTCGTGGAATCACCACGGCCAAAACACGAACGATGCAGGCGGTTGCCGTTGCATCGTCACGTTGCGTTCCCGCTCGCCCGCCCGCCATTGCCGTTGGCGCGATGGCCTGAACCAAACAGAGGCACGCGTGCACCTGCATGCATTGCCAAATTAAGGCTACTACTGCACGCGGCCGAGGCAGGAGTGGTTTGGCGGGCCAACCAAAGGAGGCCCGTCCCCCTCCGATCATTCCCTGGCCTCTCTCCCTCCCTCAACATCTCCCCCTCCCTGGCCTCCGTCACCCGCCCACCCGCATCGATCTCTCCCGGCGCGTGGTCGGAGGCTGCCATCGGCCGCCCCCGCCACCGCCCGGCCGGCGAGGGACGTCGTCACCTAATTAGCCAGCCTTACCCACGTGCACGCGCGCGCTTGCCTTGCTCTCTCTTCCGGAAATGCATCGCTGGATCATCGCCAGCTGCGGCGACATGCGACCGGCGCGACCGGCCCGCCGCCGCGACCAAGATCAGCAAGGCACGTACATGCATGCTGCAAACCAGGCCCGGATGGGAGGCCTGCACAGGCCCCCAAATTAAATGGCTATTTTTTTTACTTATTATTGTATTAGTAATTGTTAATCTTTGTATTAGTAAGAGTAAAAACGAATAGATGGATAGTTCTTTTATTCTCTCTAATTTTCTATAACTATAATATAAAACATTTTTTGGTAATTAATTTTTATTGTGTATAGTCTAATTTTCAATTTAGCAGTGAGCCCCAAAATGTCACATACGGGCGGCCACGCTGTAAACGGATCATCTTGGTTCCGACCGACGTCATGCTCTGAATATCTTTTTTTTTTTTGAATTAAACTCTGAATATCTTGCGTTCTGAGCTTTTGCGCGTGCAGACGAGCCTCAACGACGATGCGCCACGTCTTCCCCTCCGAGGCTGAGGAAGGTGGGCTCGGAGGCGATGCTCGCCGTGCCCAAGGACGTGGAGGAGTTCCGGACGATGTCGGGGTACGGGCACCTCAGGCTGTTCACGCACGACCAGCTCAGGCAGGCCACGAACGACTTCAGCCCCGCACAGATCGTCGGCGAGGGCGGCTTCGGCGTCGTCTACAAGGGGGTCATCGACGGGGCGCGGCACTGCCCGGCGAAGGAGGTCGCCGTCAAGGAGCTCAACCCGGAGGGCCTCCAGGGAGACAGGGAGTGGCTGGTCAGTACGTGTACATGCATCTGATCAGATGTTCTCGAATGAGCATTCAGATATTGTTTGTGTGCAGACAGAGGTGAGCTATCTAGGGCAGTACAACCACCCGAATCTGGTCGAACTCATCGGCTACTGCTGCGAGGATGATCACCGGTTGTTGGCGTACGAGTACATGGCCAAGGGCAGCCTCGAGAACCACCTATTCCGACGTACGGACGCCACCGCCGGTTTCGATTTCTACTCATAGTAATGAAGTGCAAAACGAAATGGTTCACCGGTATATACATATATATTTCAGCTGAAGTGTGTGGTTTCAGGCGCATGTAACCTTTCGTGGACGACCCGGGTGAAGATCGCCTTGGACGTGGCCAGGGGGCTCGCCTTCCTCCACGGAGCTGAACGGCCGATCATCTACCGGGACTTCAAGACCTCGAACATCTTGCTCGACGCGGTTCGTTGATCTCACCGAAATGCACACAGCTGCAACATGCATGCATGCTTTCTCCTGAACTGATTCATCAGAGTGTGCAATCGATCTGGAATTCTGGAGATATGATCAGGCCTCGTTGCTCAGCAACTTCCTTCTTTCAGGATTTCAACGCAAAGCTCTCGGACTTCGGGCTCGCCAAGGAGGGGCCAATGGGCGGCAAGACGCACGTCTCGACCAGGGTGATGGGCACCTACGGCTACGCAGCTCCGGAGTACATGGCGACAGGTGAATATATACATACATACATCGATCCTTTACGTCCCACTAGCTTGCTTAATTGCTGCATCTGCTGCCATTGTTGCACTTGGAACGTGCCAATATATGCACAAAAGGATCCTATCTATTTTGTTGTTGGATGCAGGGCACCTGACGGCGATGAGCGACGTGTACGGGTTCGGCGTGGTGCTGCTGGAGATGCTGGTGGGGCGGCGGGCGCTGGAGCCGAGCCGGGCGGGGCGGAGCGGCAACCTGGTGGACTGGGCGCGGCCGATCCTCATCCGGACCAAGAAGCTGGAGAAGATCATCGACCGGAGGATGGCCGACCAGCAGCAGCAGCACGAGGGGCAGCACTGCTACTCGGCGCGGGGCGTCGAGCGGGTGGCGCGCCTCGCCTACGACTGCCTCAGCCAGAACCCCAAGGTCAGGCCCGCCATGGGCAGGGTCGTGCACACCCTCGAGGCCGTCCTCACCGCCCGCGACCACGACGACGGCAACCACGGCGACGGCGCTGCAGCTCAAGCCCGGTGATATTATACACTATAGATTTGGAGATTCGTACGTACGTAGGTACGTACGGCGATCCAGCAGTAGGGTCGATCGGTCGCGACGGCTTAGGTAACCCGTACATCGGAGTGGCTGCGTAATTAAGATTCTAAAGAAACGCGGCGGCCATGAACAACTCGTTCCTTTGATCGATGAAATGCGAGGATATACTACGTACGTTATTAAAGTTCAAATGTTTCGGCATCCTCGTGCTATCCACGTTGGCCCGCGCTACGCATCTGGTGACTCCTTGCACGCCGCGTGCTCCGCTTTGTGTCGCCTCGCCCGGCCACCGGCTCCCGCGCGAGAAGCTTGCTCGATCCTTCCCTGTGCGAAAAGTCTTTCACTAAAAGATAAGCTAGTTCTGAACTCTACTATGCGGTCCTTGGGGTTTCGTCAAGAGGAAAGAGTGTCATCTCTAATAATAGTCGATCTTGAAGAATTGACTAAAGCCACACTACAGAAACATTTGGATAAACCATAAATATTTCCTACTGTATATGACCCTATGGCTGTATACAGTCGATAAGAGATCTCATGTATTATTTGGTAGACTGCACCTAGAAACAATATACCTAATGCAAGTCGATGGTCCCTAGCTAATTGTTCAGCTATTGTTTGATAAGTTTGGGTTGGACCAAGGATGCGTTGTAGAACAAAAATCAGTCGAGCCACATATTTAGAAAAACTATGTGCTCCCTATCGAACACTGGGCCAACTCCTCTATTGTTTTCTATATATGTTTCCCATCCCTCACGCTTGGTGGTCACGAACTTATGTTGCGACTTGGCACTAAAAGCCGACAGCTGCTCACCATCTAGTCTAAGGCAGCAGAGTTATGTAGCACCGAGGAGGGGTGGGTCGATAGATCAGGTTTGAACACGAAGGCATTAAAAATGTTGGACCAAAAATAACAAGATATAATGACTAAGGGTTCGTTGGGGGAGGAGTTGGCTAGAGATAATGGGAGGCATTTTGCTATCCCCATTTGTCCCCAAAGTAGGAGTTTTTGCGCGGCTACTTGATTGAACCAATCGCGTCACCCGGCTAGTGCGGTCAGCCAGGTCCTAAAGCTTTTATTCCATCCCGCTAAGTTAAAGCCTAGGGCATTCAGGAGGAGCCTATGAAGTTTTTGTTCTATTATAATCAATGGATTGGTATTTCCTATTGGTCCTAAGTAGAACTGAGTTTCACAGTGAGGGACAGAAAAAATACTTGATTAGGGACCATTGGGATCAAAGAAACTGTTGACGATTGGGGAACAGGCCCCCCGCCGAGCTTACTTTTTGATTGAGGGATCAACACGGTCCCCTTTTTTTGATGAAAGGATTGCGTCCGGAGAATGCTCGATTGGACACTCGGGAGAATGACACAAGGGTTTATACTGATTCGGGCCTCTCACTGAGGAGATAATAACCCTACTGCAGTGGACGTGGTATTGCTTTTATCTTTTTTGAGTCTAGCTTTCCTGATTGTTTTTTTTTCTAGCCCCCCTTCCTTACATGTCGGGGGTTATTTATAGCCTATATAATATCTATCCTAATTATAGTCGAATAATGGGCATTTGACTGCCCCAATCGTGGCCGCAATCGAAACCTTGATTCACACCATGTTATTCCAGATATTGATGCTATCAAATCCGTCGAATGTATGCTCGTGACCTATGGAGGCGGACACATGCTTGTTTTAGCTATTCCTAGGGGTGGCAACGGGGGCATTCCCCGCCGGGGAGTGCCTCCCGTCCCCGTTCCCGCGATCCGAAATTTTCCCCGTCACCGTCTCTGTTCCCCGTTTCGGGGGAGAAAATCCTCCTGTCCCCATCCCCGTTCGGGTATCGGGGCCCCGTCGGGGACCCATCTCCGCGAAAATTTCACAAAAGAGAAGAGCTCTTATAGCCATTTTAACTCTAAAATCATATCAACAAGCAAGGAAAAAAAAAATGCATACATTCATTGAAGATTATGTTGTCCCGTCTATAAAAATGTGAATATGATTGGCTAGAGAATATGTTTGCAATTTAGCAACTAAATTGGAGTAAACTAAATTCGGATCCCCAATCGAATCCCTGCGGGGAAAAAATTTTCCCGTTCCCATCCCCGCCATCCCGACGGGGGAATAATTTTCTCCGTTTGCATCCCCGCGGGGGACAATTTTTTCCCATACCCATTCCCTAATAGAGGAATTCCCCGCCGGAATCGAGAAACGGGTGCAAATGGATGCTATCAAATCCATGACGTGGCAAATGGTTATGCATCATACGAATCAACACTGGCATGGCGTGGCAGAATGTTGGCCGTGCCGTTGTTGACGCCACAGTGATTTCTTTAATTGTGGTTTGGATGAGTTTTTTCCGTGTCTAGGGATAAACAGCACGATTGGCATGTGTGATGAGTTTTCTGAATGGGGCTGCCGCTGCCGCTGCCATGGAGAATGGTCTTTGACAGCAACATCTACAGGATCGTGCTGCATGCCGCTGTCCTGATGTGAGCTCTTTCAGGTCCTCGTATGTTTGGCATGCGGTGGTGATCGATAGCGCCTAGTGGGACTACGACTAATTAGATGTTTGGTGGGGTGGTGGTGTTGATGTTGTGGGTTGGTTGGAGCCATGAATTTGGGTGTGTCCTACCTCTTGATTGCCATGCGTTTGTTAGCTTGCAGTTTGCATTTGTAGTGCTTTTTGCAACCTAGTACTGACATTTTTCAATGGAGTTAACATCAGCGATTTACACTTGTTCAAGTGGGGCAAGTGGGTCTAAAAATTGTCGGTGTTTCGATCTTTTCTGCGTTATTTTAAAAAGCTCATGTTAGTAGATCGATTTCCCCAAGATCATACTGTAATTTCTAGCACCGGAAAGGACAACTTGTCATGTTGATTTCCCGAGTTTGATTTGAGGCATGAGCATCGTCCTATATGGCTATACCCGTTGCACTGCGATCTACCTTTTTGTTCGTGCATTTTCTGTAAGCTGGTGATACGGCTATCCATGTTCAGCTATGGATGACATTAATTTTTGTTGCATTACAGAAGCCTCTGGGGCTACTGTCATTACTGGATGAATAGTCTACATTCCCAAAGGCAACAGACCTTTCCTTTGCTAACGAGAGAGGGTTTGAGGCTTTGAGCTCTACTGCTCTGGGATGCAGCTGCGACGCCTTAAGCGTGGACGATCGCATTTACCACTGAACATTGGAACAAGTGGTATGTAGATGGTACTGAAATTTGGTGAGAGGTTCGTATCTAGAATTCTAAATCCCTACTGCAGAAATTTAGAATTTGGATCGCGAAATCGAAGTATTGATTGAAGTTCTGTTGTAAGTTGCCGAAATGTGACGGTATTTACCAGAAGTTCTTCTCTGATAAAATTAAGTTTTGTGATGGTGTTACATGGATGGGTTATTATAAACCATTCTTCTTGTGAAGTTTCCCATGTACTAGAGATTTTTTTAGCAGGAATGCATTGATTGAGTTGTGGTTTCTTTGATTTTGTAATTTGGGTGGAAATTTTTACAAGAAATGTGTATATATAGACGAATTTGACACCATTCTTTTTATTTGTTTGATTGTGTGAAAGTGGAAACATTTTTTTTTGTAAAGGTGTATATATGAAAGTACACATGTATTCTCCCAACTAAATTCAATGCTAATATTTTCGGAGTGATCGAGTTTCTCATTTGTAGATCGAGCAAATCATCGTGATATACCACTACCGTGTGATTATCTATTGAATACGTAGGATCAAATAATATGAGTTCTTGGTGCCCCGCAACTTCCTCTTGACGCTTGGCGGTGTGTGATGGGTGAGCGTGCCGAGGCGGCTGCGGCCGCGCTATGCGACGAGGGAACGTGTGAAGGCGTTAGCGGCTTGCGGTGCGTGTGGCCCGGCAAGCACGCGTCAATGGCATCCATGTCTCATTGCAGGGGAGTTGTTGTGCTGGGGATTGAGGAAGACGAGGGAAAGAAGATAGTTTTTCTTAACAATCCGTTGTAAGACCATCTTTAACTATATTCCCTTCATTTTATTCTCTTTCTTGTTTTCTTTGCTCATTTCCATTCCCTTTATTTCCACCCATCTCCAACAGATTCTCTTTAAAGAGAATTGTATAGGAAAAGGAGAGAGAATCCCTTGCTAGAGGGAATGGAAGAGAGAATCTCTTCACGAAGGGAATGCTGAAGGGAATCCGTCGAAGCGCTGAAGGGAATGTGAATCCCTTTGCGGAGAGAAAAGGAGAGGGGAAAGGACATGGTTGGAGATGGTCTAAGGCACGGGCAGCCTACTAGTTGTTACACAATGTTACAGTAACAGAAGAAAGAACTGTAGATTTATAATCATCAGTCGTCGTTGTTTCAAAATGAGATATCAACATATTCATGTCCATAAGTTTCCTATGAGCCGAATGGTTATGCATCATACGAATCAGCACTGGCATGGCGTGGCAGAATGTTGGATGCAGGGATTCAAAAATCGAAGAAATTCATTGAAAATCGACCGTACCGCTAGGGTTCGACATAAAAAACTGGTCGATAAACCGGTCTGATTAAAAAAAAATAAAAAAAAAATTCAAAAAATCGAAAAAATTTACGTGTCAAAAAACGGTCGAAAAATCGATGGAAATCGGTCGATTTTCGTAAAAAATCGTCGAAAATCGCTACCAAAAGTCGACCGCACAAAAAGTTTAACATGGCTGTCGATTTTCCATCGATAAATTGTCGATTTTCGGTCGAAATCGTCGATTTTCCACGATTTTTGATTTTTTTCCAAAAAAATCTAGTTTTTAAATTTATGCGATGTTTACG
This sequence comes from Rhipidocladum racemiflorum, assembly GCA_036346355.1. Taxonomy (NCBI): domain Eukaryota; kingdom Viridiplantae; phylum Streptophyta; class Magnoliopsida; order Poales; family Poaceae; genus Rhipidocladum; species Rhipidocladum racemiflorum. The sequence continues at coordinate 86,769,402 of CM070579.1, read as the reverse complement.
ATTTTCGGCTCGATTTTAGCGATTATCAAATTTCACTGTTCATTCAAAATTCGACAAAATGAAAAGGTGAACCCTGGTTGGATGTGCCGTTGTTTCGTTCTGCACTTGTTGACGTCGCAGGAACAGTCTAATATTGATTACTAGGAAGATTTGCGCGCTACGCCGCGCCGTGCGAAATTTGATCTAATTTTTTATTTGTGAAAAAAAGCAGGAATATTCAAGATAATACATATTTTGAAAAATATTAGAGATCGCTCTGGACAATATTAGATTTCGAGTTGCAAAAAAAATTATAGATGCCGAGTTTAACACCCTATGTGTTCACCGGGTAACATAAGAGATCGAGCTGAAAAAAATTATCTCCCTTGATTTTTCACCGGGAAAAGCGAGGAAAAACGGACAAAAATGGAGAAGCGACGTACGAAAAACGAATTTCCTTTTTTTTTTTTTGAAAAACGGTCAACGAAAACAACTTTCTCGGGGAAAATGAGGAAAAACAGACAAAAACGGAGAAACGACGAACGAAAAACGAATTTCCATTTTTTTTTTTGGGAAAACGGCTAACGAAAATATTTTTTTCTTGCTCTGGAGGAAAAACGGATCACAAAAATATTTTTTTCGGGCAAAACGGAGAAAGGAAACAGTCTTCCATTTTTTTTGGGAAAACGGCCAGCGAAAACATTTTTTCCATGCTCCGGAGAAAAAACGGATCACGAAAGCAATTTTTCCGGGCAAAACGGAGAAAGGAAACGGTCCACCATTTTTTTTTTGGGAAAACGGTTAACGAAAATATTTTTCGCATGCTCTGGAGAAAAAACGGACCACAAAAATATTTTTTCAGGCAAAACGGAGAAAGGACCCAAACGTAAAACACGAGGACCTATTTGTTATAATTTTGGACCTGTTCGCTATTTTAAAAAATTAGGAAAGGGCTCGTCCGCGATTCGTATTTAACGGGAGGTCCTTCCTGTAAAATAGCCACCGAGGGACCTAAATGCGAACCTGGAAAAAATATTTTCCTCCCATATAAAATCGCGCAGGGACCCGTTCGCAATTTCGAAGAAACGGAGGGCTTTTCGTAAAAATGAGAGCTGACAGTGGGCCTCCAAAGCTGGGTTTATTATTATGCTAGTTTCTGAGCTGATTGACCACCAAAGTGATTTCTTTAATATATTGTGGTTTGGATGATCTCTGAATGGGTCTTTGCCGATAGCAACATCTACAGTATCGTGCTGCATGCCGCTGTCCCGATGTGAGCTCTTTCTGGTCCTCATACATTTGGCACGTGCTGGTGATAGCGCCCAGTGGGACTCAGGGTTCAAATTTTCGCCGAAATTTCGCGAAATTTCGACGAAATTTCGGACCCCCCGAGTTCCATCATCCCGGTGAAATTAAAAAACCCTAAAAAATTTTAAAATTGCTACAGTGCCCTATAATTTCGGCGAAATTTCGGTAAAATGGACCGAAATCTCGGTTTTTTGACCGAAATTTGTCCAAAATTTGACCGGATTGGACCGGATTTGACCGGAGTTTGACCGGATTGGATTCCTTAGGTCATTTCCCATGTCTGACCAAAATTTCAAAAAATTTTGACATCGTTTGAAACATTTTCCGTTATGTTGAATTTTACCGAGATTTCGGATTTTTGGACCGAAATTTCGGATTTTTGGACGAAATTTCGGATTTCTCGGTTAAAAAAAAACCGGATTTGAATTTTGGTTTTTGAATTTCGTCCGGATTTTGTCCGAAATTTCCGAATCTCTTTATTGCGATGTGTTTGTTTGCTTTCAGTTTGCATTTGCAGTGCTTTCAAGTGCATGCCTTTTAGTTGGTTTTTGCAACCTAGTACTGACATTTTTCAATGGAGTTAACATTAGCAATTTACACTTGTTCAAGTGGGGCCGCAAGTGGGTCTAAAAATTGTCAGTGTTTCGATCTTTTCTGCGTTATTTTAAAAAGCTCATGTTAGTAGATTTCCTCAAGATCATACTATAATTTCTAGCACCGGAAAGGACAACTTGTCATGTTGATTTCCCGAGTTTGATTTGAGGCATGAGCATTGTCCTATATGGCTATACCCGTTGCACTGCGATCTACCTTTTTGTTTGTGCATTTTCTGTAAGGTGGTGATACGGCTATCCATGTTCAGCTACGGATGATATTTAACTACGTTTGATTCAACATATATTATAATATGTGTGCGTGCATTATCCGTATATCCTTATCCGTTTTTAACCCGTATCCATCACATATTCGTCTCGTGTCCATATCCCGCATAATCCGGATTTGTATTTGTATCTGGCTAGTACGTATCTAGGAAAAAAAAATGGGTTAAGATACAAGAATAGCAATATCTACTCGTATTCGACCCGTTTTCACCCCTAGCTGGTTGGATGGTCCAATCACTGCATCATCACTTTAATAGCCCCAATACATATTTCATTGACTTTAGGGAGCGTTTGGATGCCTACCCTGTCATGTCAAACCCCACATGTCTCTTATCCATTCCCGTTCCATTGTGGTGGGGGAGTAAGTCAAAATAAAAAAAACTCGATGACTTCCATCACATCAAGGTGACGCTAGGACTTATGTTGGGAGTGGTGTTCTCATTGTACCTCCGTCCAGTCATCAGATATCACTTAAAAAACATCGATATCGGTTGTCCCATCATTTGCAACAAAAATCAAGAAGCACAGTATGTAGTTCTTTCACTCGCTATTGAGGCCTTAATTTACCTACTAAAATATTGGCAGTTTCTACCTAGAATCCTAACCTAACAACTCTATTTCTATCCAAATTGAGGAGTAAATGTTCTTCTAGGTGTGGTATTTTAATCCTATGAGAAACATTTTAGGAGGTGTTTTGTCAACATGACCAAATACTTCGCTCTTATTAAGTGAGCGCAATTCGCCTCAATTGCTTCTTTCCATTTGACCCAATCTGAGTGCTTCTAGCACTTTGCCATGGACTTTGGTTCTAGATCCAGTTCAAGAGCTTTAGCAAGTTTAGAGACGAAATATATGTCAACAATTGTAATCTTTTTTATACAATTCTCTTGAATCCACATAATTAGTGGATATTTCTTCATTAATTTCTTTCAGCTCCTCGTGGTTTCCCATAACGATGGAGTTTGGGTGTTCCAACTTTTCAGCGTTACATTGTGCGCACAAATATTTGATGAGGTTATCTTTTTCAAGATGGCTCTCCTAAGACATATTACCATCTCCAGGATAGCTCACTTTAGAGATTTTCTTAACATCAAGTTGGGCTTCTTCCACTGTCACAGGTAGTGTTCTCATTTATTCGGTTATCTGTTTCTGCAGACGCCTCCGCAGAATTGAGTCCCGTGCACTCGGAGGCCTCCCCCTCTTTTTATCATGAGGGGCAAGAGTGGGTTCAATATCCGCCTGAGATATTTTCACTCTTTCAGGTGCATTATTGTAAGTATATGAGTTCTTGTCACTCTCTTATGATCAGTGAAGGTATCTAGAATACTATTAATTATTTGTTGCAGATTTATTATCCTCTGAATTTTAAGTTCGATTTGTTTAGTGTGTAGATCTAAGGACTAAATGCCAGTGACATTCCAATCGATTTCCTGGCATTCCTTAGTGTCGTGCTCATCTCCCCCTAATGCTGGAAAATTATCCTCATAAAAAATACAATCAGCGTACCGAGCCGTATACAGATCCCCTATCATATGCTCCAGGTATTTAATAATTGATGGATAATTATAACCTACATAGATCCCTAACTTTCAGTGAGGACCCATGGTAGTACGTTGTGGTGGAGAGATTGTTACTGTTATGAATAGTACTTGTATTCATCATGAGGCCAATGAGCCAATATATATACATGTACATGAGGGTATAAAGGGAAAGTCTATATTAGGTAATATCTATACAAGGTATAACAGGATACTGTCTGACACCCCCCCCACAAACTCATGGTGGATCTACAACACTGAGTTTGGAGAGGTAAAATTGATGATAAGCTCTAGTTTGTGTCTTTGTGAAGAAATCTGCTAACTGGAGCTCTGAAGGCACATACTGAAGAGCAACAACCTGATCATGTACCTGTGACTGCATATAAGAAGCATCAACACCAATATGCTTGGTGAGTTCATGCTTCACTGGATCTCGAGCAATGCTGATAGCACCCGTACTGTCAGATAATAGAGGAGTCGATGTAGACACAGAAACACCAAAATCCTCAAGTAACCACCGTAGCCAAGTAACCTCTGTTGTCAAAAGAGCCATAGCCCACAACTCAGCCTCAGCACTCGAACGAGAAACCGTTGTCTGCTTCTTAGTCTTCCAAGCAATGAGAGAACCACCAAGAAAAACACAGTAAGCAGAAAGGGACCGACGATCAGAGTGATCACTAGCCTATGTAGCATCAGAGTATGCCTGGAGTTGTAAAGAGCTGGAGCGTGGAAAAAAAGACGGCGAGAGATAGTTCCACGAAGATATCATGGAACACGAAGAAGATGACTATAGTGGAGCTAAGTGGGAGTAGAAACGAACTCAGGATATGGACTGGATACGAAATGTCAGGACAAGTGACACCAAGGTAAACAAGACTCCCAACAAGATGGCGATAGCGAGTAGGATCCTCAACAGGTTCATCATCAGTAGGTCGAAGGTGAACATTGAGCTCCATGGGAGTCTCGGCTGTACGCTCATCAGTGAGAGAAGCACGATCAAGAAGATCTTGGATATACTTCTCTTGGGAGAGAAAGAAACCCTCAGATGTAGAAGAAACCTCAATCCCAAGAAAGTATCGAAGAGGACCTAGATCGGACATAAGAAACTGCTCACTGAGACGAGCCTTCACAAAGGCAATATACTAAGAATCATCTCCAGTAATGATCATGTCATCAACATATAGAAGGAAAAGAGTCCGACCATAAGAAGAAGTGTGAACAAAGAGCACAGGATCATGAGCACTTGCAGAAAAACCACCTGCAGTGATCACAGAAGAAAAAAGCTCAAACCAAGCACGAGGGGCTTGCTTAGGTCCATAAAGAGAGCGACAAAACTGACAAACCATGCCCTCAGGAATAGAATACCCTGGTGGTGGCTGCATATATACCTCCTCATGCAGCTCACCATTAAGAAATGCATTTTTGACATCAAGCTGAGAGATGGACCACTCGTGAACAGAGGTCACAGCAAGTAGAGTGCGAACAGTGGTCATGTGAGCCACAGGTGCAAAAGTCTCATCATAATCATGGCCATGCTCCTGCTGAAAACCACGCGCCACAAGACGAGCCTTGTAGCGCTCAAGAGAACCATCAGAGCGAGTCTTAATCTTATAGACCCACTTGCATGTAATGGGACGAACAAGTGGAGGAAGTGGTACAAGATCCCACGTGCTAGTGCGCTCAAGGGCAGCAAGCTCCTCCGCCATCGCATGCTACCATTCCTGATTAATAACAGCATCATGGTAAGAAGTCGGCTCGGCCAAAGCTGCACCAACAAAGCCAAGGCACTCAGGAGGCTGAATAGACCGTCAATCGCGAAGAGCATAACGTGGAGGAGACGCTGAAGAAGATGGCACATCAGAAGACTCCTCAGCTCGCGGATGACGAGTATAGTATAGAGGATAAGAAGGAAAAATATCCGAAGAAACCTGTGGAGGAGAGGTCGGTGATGAAGAAACCGGTGATAAAGGAGACGCCGATTGTGAAAGAGGAAGAGTGACAACTGGAGTATAGAAGGGATGAGACTCATCAAAAGTGACATCCCGTGAGATCCGCATTCATTGTCCAACAGGATCCCAACAACGATATCCCTTATGCTCAGCACTGTATCCCAAAAAGACGCACTCAAAAGACTGAGCAGTCAGCTTGGTGCGTTCACGAGGTGTAAGAAGAACATAGCACACACATACACACACCCAAAAAGGCGAAGTCCGAAATAATCAGGAGGCATGCCACAAAGACGCTCAACTGGAATCCCACCCTTAAGAGCAGAAGAAGGTTGGATATTGGTCAAGTAGGTGGCAGTGGAAATAGCCTCAGCCCAGAAGTGAGGTAGAACAACGGAAGCAAGCATAAGAGCACGAGCTGTCTCAAGAAGATGACGATGCTTGCGCTCAGCCACACCATTCTGAGCATGAGCACCAGGGCATGAAAACTGAGAAAGAGTGCCCTGTGTAGCAAGAAAGCTCGAAGAGCTCCTGACAGATACTCCCCTGCCGAGTCAGCACGGAGAACATGAATGGGAGAATCAAACTGAGTGTGAATCATGGTGGCAAAGTTCTTATAGATGGATAAAACCTCACTACGAGAGGACATAAAATATATCCAAGTGTGGCGAGAGAAATCATCTATAAAAATAATATAATATCGATGACCCCCTTTTGAAACAAAAGTAGCCGAACCCCAAACATCAGAATGAACAAGATCAAAAGGACGTTGTGATATAGACTCACTAGAATGGTAGGGGAGTTGTAGCTGTTTGCCAAACTTACACCTCACGGGATGTGGTAAGCCCAAAGCTTGCCTTATGGAACTCACCGGCCAAATGGCGGTGCCGGCAGTCGCATCACGCAAATTGGCCCACCAAGCACCCGGAGTCACAGGCTGCTTGGCCAAGTGGGCCTTCGGAAACTCTCCGCGATCGATAAGAGCAAACTTACGCTCTGCGTGCGCGACCAATCGTCGACCTCCAGCGGATCGGTGGCCCGTGGAGAAGACCAGGTGGTTGCGTGTGCAGGAAGTCGAGATAGTGGCGGGTCGACCTCGCCCATCACCGCGGCCACCATCTTTGGGACTCGATCCTGGACTAGCATCTCCAGGATACGATTCGTCGCCTCCTGGTCTTTGCTCGGTCCATCTGCCCAGAATGTCCAACACGTTGGGAGGCGGCGGATCAGCTCCCTCGGCCTTTATCTTTCCGCACCTCCATCACTTGCAGGTGGAAGCCCCGCTGGTCCGCGTTAATAGTGTAACCAAAACCTGACAAGAGTTAGACTCAAATGGAAGCTTGACACACCACACTAGCCTGACAACCTCAAGCGACTTCCCTCCATTTGCAGCACCCGCTCGAGTCCCACAAGTCCGACATACCCAAAACACACTTTGATGCAAAACTGACATGACACATGCATGACATGAGATGGGATGAAATGCACGATTCCACGGAACCCTCACACTCACCACTATAACCTAGGGCGGGGATAGTGTTATCTTACGCCTAATGCGATGATGGCGATCCTAATCAATCACCTAAGTGGTCGTCAAGTTTAAGTTCGTCTTTATGCACCTTGCTCGATACCGGCCTTGTGAGGAGCCGCCCGGTCGTCCTCGAGTTGTTGGATGAGCAGTCACTCCCCTCGGTTTGGATCCTAGCAAGAATCACCGAAGGTGATCTCGGTCACTAACACCCAAGCTCAATCGAGACAACTCCAAGAAACATCCTAACAATTCGACAACCATCCGGTATTCCCCTGGTATCGTCCCAAACTTCGCCCGGATCCTCACATAGGTTTCCAATACGATATCAATTCAATTTGCATAAAGAGAACGAACCGAAACCTTCCAAACCACGCATAGCGGAAACACGGCACAAAGAGCGAACCCGACAAACCACCAACCAAGCGGAAAACAACCCACAAAGCCCTACGACTAGCCAAAACCGAAAATCAACCAAGCCATCAAAAACTAGAAAATTTGGCATGACCTTCCTAGAATATCTGGACATCCACTCAGCGAGACAAGGAAAATACAGATTTGGTATATATATATCCAAAAGTAATGCAACAACCACAACAGCAGTACGATCACAGTTAAAAACCATCCACGAGACATCGACAGAGACTTAAACAACGACGAAACACAATTTAAAAGGCTATCTATACAACAAAAGATCAACCACCATATTAAGCAAAATAAGACATCTCGAGAAGTGTTACGCTGAACACTCGGTATGCGCCCAACGGCGTGCCAAGCCTCTACTCGGTGCCCTTGAGTCAACAGGAAGCGATCTGAAGCGTAGAACTCGCATCCACCCACGATCCTCACCGAAAACCACAAAGCGAAGCATGAGTACAAAGGTACTGCCAAGACTTACCCGGTCCATATATGGCCGACTCAAAGGAGATGCATTTGGCGGTAACAAGGTAAACAGGCTTAGGTTAAAAGTGCGAATGCTTAACTTTGTTTCAATTTTGTCATCTACTCAAGTTTTTCTCAATATAGTTAGCGGTTATGTAACACCTACTTCTAGCGGTGATATTGAAATTAACGAGAATGTAAAGTAAGTCATCTCATATTAAAATTTAGCTCAAGCCCAACGGCAGTAACCACAAGTTCAAGTTGTTTACTACGCGAAGAAGTTCGGATCAAGCTTGCTCATATCCGAGAGCGCGGCAATTCAGATAAGCTTAATTAACCTGAGGAACATTGATCGCCTGACACTTACCACAAGGGCCTAGTGTCAACCTCCCAATCATACCCAATCGGCCAGCGTCCTCACGTGGGTCCGAAAACCTAGCACCCCCTCGAGCGGCCCCAAGCCCGGCTTGGCGCTCGAGAAGTCGACTAAGCCTCGCCCTCAACCACGTCCAACCACGGGAATTACGGTCCATCGATTCCGAATGAAGAAAGAGTGGCTTCACTGCAGGTACCATAATCGGGCATGCGACCAACCGGGGTGTGCTCAATCTTATTCCACTTACGGATCGGTCCTTAATTGACACAGACGGGGCTACACATTTGAGTCTCCATACCCAAATGAACCAACTCCCCGCCCGGTCCACAATTCATTTCTTTCCAAAACCTTTCCCAATTCCAAGCCAACATAAAGTAGTAGGTGTGTAATAATAACAACCGCAAGTGACGGAACCCGACATCTAAACATTTCTAAGCGTGGTTCAAATATATTACCCATAGCCTAGCTCCAAAGGATGTGTTCAACAATTACCAACGGGTGTATGTGCAGCAAATGGGGTCTAGACCTATCCCTCAATTAAATTCCTAATGCATCACTTAACCAATCATGTAGCAGTTTATTCACAAAAATACATTTACATAAAGGTTGAATATGCTTAGGTGCTTGCCTTGTTCTTCTACTTGTGGGTCGGCAGTAGCTGGCTCTCCGGTCGCACCCTCGGTCAGCAGCGTCAGAAGTCAGCGGGATCGCTCTCTACACAGTACAATGCATAATGAGATGCATCCCATGCAAATGAAATGAACACATAAGGAAAAACCCCGAAACAAGCGAATCAACAGAGCAGGTTAACGAACCGAGACGAATAGCCTAACTCGACGACCGGTCAGGTTATTTGATCCGGACAGTCCGATAACCGGATACTCAGTACCTTGTGTCCAGGATACTCCGACCTAGGTGGATACTCCGATGGGTGTCCGGACACTGAACCTGGCGCATCTCACCCTACTACTCAACGGACCGAGAGTGCGCCAAGTCCCACGGCAGCGAGGACCGATCTATGAAACATTCCTACACGGCGAGTAGCCGAGGAAAGCTTATAGCTAATCCAACTCCACGAGGAATGACACTAATCTATGAAATCACTAGCCAACTCCAAACGACCATCGGATCGGCATTTCCACTACCCGATCTACCTCACTAGTACCCACATTCATTTAATCCAAACCCCAACCAACCTAGAATCACTACACCCAAAACCTAGAGCTCAAGATCAAATCCAAACTCCGATCCAAACCTAAACCCTAACCCACCATGGATAGTCTTAGAACACAAGAATCCACGAATCAACCCCAGAGAAAGACCTACCTCAAGGAAGATGGAGGAGAACAGCAGCAGATTGGAGGAAGGAGAAGTCGGCGTAGGAGGAGTTCAGGGGATGGAGGAGTCGTAGAGGAGCCACGGAGGGTCATAGGCCGGGTGGGAAGCTCACGAGTGAAGCTAGGGTGGAGGAGTAGCACCAAGGAGTGGGGAAACAACATGGAGGAAAGAATGGAGGGGAGCCCGCAGAAATGGGACTTTTATACTAAACCCCGCCAAATATCTCCCGGACTCTCAGGGACGCTAACCCGGAGACTCGGGTTGAGTCTTCGGTAACACTAACCCGGACTCGGACGTTTGGTCCGGTTACTCGGGTTGAGGCGCTCGGTCAGGCTAATCCGGATACTCCGGACAATATGTCCGGACATTCCGGATTGAGTCCGGACATTCCGGATGTTGATCCGGACACTCCGGATGTCCCAGAACTTTTGGAACTTGGGGCCTTGACACCAGTCAAGCTCCCAAAGACGTTGAGAGTCATGGCGGCGAGGGCCAGTCCCAACTAGAGCCCCCGTGCGACGATCCTGAACACAACAAGAGTCAGAATCAAGAATAACGCGACAACCTTGACCAGTTAGCTGGCCAGCGAATATAAGCTGCATGGTCAGTTTAGGAACATAAGAAACAGCAGGAACATGAAAAGAGGACGGCAAAAGATTGCCTCATCCTGCAACAGAAAGAGAAGTTCCATCTGCGATCTGCACAGTGGTGGGAGTAGGGGTGAAAACGGGTCGGATACGGTCGGATATTGCTCATCCCGTATCCTAACACATATTATTATCCCGGATTCAGAGTCGTATACGGATAGACCGGATACGGATTCGGAGTAGTTCAGATTCGGATACGGGATAGATACATGACGGATACGGATCAGAAACGGATAATATAGTCGGATAGTATGCAAGGCAAAAAAAATGAATGAACCATACGACATTCACATGAACCAATGAACTTTTCAACACAAGTAGATACATAACATAACTCTCACACGATGACACGATAACACACATACATGATCACATCGACATAATCATAATTCATACATAAGTCCAACATAAGTGATTCATAAAGAAATCCAACATGTTGAAGTGTCTCAATCCTCGTCATTGGCTATTTCTTCTTCTTCTTCTTCTTCTTCTTCTTCTTCCTACAATATGTATAATGTATAATAGCAACATTTCAATGAATTAGCAAGTAGTAACTAGGGTTTCCAAGACAGCCGAATGTAGTGAGATTTTGTGTACATCATACAAAGCAAGCTAATTGAATGAAGTTGGTTGGACAATATCCTTAATCAGTGTACCACAAAACATCTAATTCATCAGTGTACCACAAAGCAAGCAAATGGAATGAAGTAGATAAAGATAAGTACATATTGTCATACTCATACCTGAACAACCATATTAGTAGCAATGGTCTCTAAAACCTCTAGATCTCCAACAATAGATTCAACCTTAGTAGTAGAATCTACAAAATTTAAGAAAGCATCATTAGTAAAAATATAGATTAAAATAAAAAAAATGACAAACTATTAAAATTACCACCCTTTCTAGATGCAGATATCCAATCTTTGGCACAAACCAATGCTTCTACCATATTAGGATCTAGACGACTGCGAAATGGGTCAATGACACGACCACCAGCACTAAACGCAGATTCAGAAGCAACGGTTGACACTTGCATGGCCAAGACATCACGAGCAACTTGTGAGAGGATTGGATATTCATCTTGTTAAGTACCCCACCATGCTAAAACATCAAATTTCTTATTGGATTTACTAAGCTTTAGTCTTGGTTCTGCCATATATCTGTCCAAGTCATTTGTTTCATCTTGATCAGTCCCATAGGTGTCACATAAGAAACTTTCAAGTTCATTACTCTCTTCTTCCATAAAGATAGAAAATGGCTCAGAACTCTCAATAGGACTATGTGAAGCACTAGTAGCATTCTTCTGTCTATTGATGTGGTTTTCTTCTGTCTCTTTCGTTCGGGCTCGTCATTCTCTTCTGCTTCTGCAGCCACATGAGTAACATCATCATTTGAAATATGTGTGCCACTGCCAATAGTTGGGAGCCCTTCGCTTTTAGCAGGTGTTGCAGATGATTCATGCACACCCACACTCTGAGATATACTTCCACATGCACTTGATGCCATGACTGCACCTATAGAGAAATGAGAAGAAATTACACAACAACTTGATATAACTAAATTTCCAGCAGTCATGTATATCAGATGACCAACGGGAAAGCTTTATCAAATTATATTCCATGCTGATGCATAGCAAAAGAAAATTTTCAATGAAACAACAACTGCAATTATAAATTCCATATGTACTAGTTTTTTTTTATCCTTCATCATCTAATAGTTTTTTTCGATCCTTCATCATCTAACATAAAGTAGGAATACAGGATATTACATGATGCAATCTTACCTCAGATGTAAGAGCACCTGATGCAATACCACGCTTGTAGGGCTCCACCGATAGAAGAGTTTCTAGTAAACTCGATGCATTTTCTGGTACCACTTTAAAAACATCTCGAAGGGTACTTGGATAAGAATAATGCGGTTTGAATATTGTCACATGAAGAAACTTTGACTTCTTCCAATACCGCCGGCTGGAAAATGAGAGAGATGTTACACCACATTGACATACAACATGTAATTCCTTAAGAATTTAGGACTCTCGGCAAAGCTAAAATGGGAAAGTTGAAACATATAATATGTGTGAATCACTAGGTTATAGAGGATTGCACAATGAGACCATAAAACTAGATGTGCTAACAGTGAAAGTTCATTAACATAACAATCATAGTTATTCAGAAAATTTGTTTTATAGCATTAGTACTGTCAGCAGAATGACAACTGCCCAGAGTTCAGCAAAACAACAAGAACAAAAGAATCAGCTGCTCCGATCCACAAATTATCTGAAGTAATTGGAAATACTAAAAAATATCGCAAGTGCATACAGTGCCCACAAGATGTACAATACCAGACAAACAGAAGCTACCAGCCCAGATAAGCGAGCAACTTACAGCTAATAGGCACTTGTACGTTGTAACTTGTTACCTCCAGTAGCAGGAGAGCCAGCACGGCGGTGAGGTGGAGGGCGTGGTGGACAAAGGGCGTGGTGGACAGAGCGTGCAGTGGACGAGGGCGTGCCGGCGCGGTGGACGACGGCTTAGCAGAGGGCGCGAGGATGGCTCGGCGAAGGGCACGAGGACGAGGGCGGAGGGCGTGGTGGACGACGACTCGGCAGTGGCGGCGGGCCGACGGCAGCGTTCAGATATGAGGACTGAGGAAGTGAGGAGAGGGGCAAACGACTGAAACGAGTAGTCCAGAGGAATGAGGAATGAGGTCCATGAGACCATGAGGTACTGGATTAGGGCATGGTCTCTCCATCTCTCATGGACTCAGTCAATCAGTCAGTGCACATGTCCGGATATCCGGTTATGATTATGGGATACTATCCGGATAAATACGGGAATTATCCATATTCGACGGATATTGGACGCCCCGAATCCTTATCCGTATCCGTATTTGACTATCTGGATCCGATCTGGATACAACCGGATATAAAACATCTTCCTGGATCCTGTTTTTTCCGGATCCGGTTCCGGATCGGGCGGGAAATATCCGACCCATTTTCACCCCTAGGTAGGAGTAACAAGAGGATTAATGGAATGTAGACTCGTGGGATCAGATGTCATATGAAAGGAAGCTCCAGAGTCAAGAATCCATGGTGTGATACCTGACGAGGAAGGTGGTCTCTCACTGGAAGACTGAGTAGCAGAACCATCCGAACTTGTCTGTGTAGAGGTAGCCATGCGACGCAGTAGCATAAGGATCTCCTGAGTGGAGTCAGAACCAATAGAAGTCTGCTGAGAGGAGACACCTGAATCTCCTAAGCCTCCATTGCTCTTAAGAGGATGGTCACTTCGATGAGCAAGATCCTTCTTCTTCCGATAGCAGAACTGCTACACATGACCATTTTTGTTACAGTAGGTGCAGTGAAGACCTCCGCCCCCAGTAGCCGAAACTGGAGTAGACACCACTGACGGAGGAGTAGAACGAGACACCGCCAAAACTGAGGGAGACACCAGCAGGCCCGTGCCACAAAGACGAGTCTCCTCGGTACGAATAGCCGCAAGGGCCTCCAACAGAGTCACATGAGGATGATGAGCAAGTAGCTGGGCACGAATCTGCTCAAACTCAGCCCGAAGATGTGTCAGGAAGTCGTAGATGCGACGAAGCTCCAAATGAGAGTGCTGACGCTGATAGCATTGGCAAGTGTGGCAAACCTCCAGTCCCAAGGAATCAATCTGACGCCACACCGAAGAAAGCTGCGCATAGAACTCATCCACAGTAGAATCACCCTGCTGTAGCAGCTGCTCCTGTCGCACAACAGCAAGGTAAAGAGTCACCAGTAGGCTCATAGCGATCGCGAAGATGTGCCCACATCAACTATGCCGAAGACAAAGCAACAATGTCACCAGTAAGATGCACCTCCATTCTAGCAACCAAAATAGCAAAGGCACATCATCTTTATCAATCCATGTCTTGTGAGCAGTAAACTGAGTCTGAAAAGACTCCACAGCATCGGTATAATCATCAGTGATCTTCTAGCGAGCAGTGTCATTCGCCTCCTTAGGAATAATAGGCGTGGCAGGGGGAGTTGGACGAGGCGAACAGGATAGCTCGCCGATAAGAAACTCCCAAAGGCGCTGACCACGCAAGTGAAGGCACAAGTGAAGAACCCAGTCTCGATAATTGAAACCATCGAAGATAACCGGGTAGCGAGGAACAGAAACAGTCCCCGAAGAAGAGCCTGAAGACAGCGACATTTTTTTGGTAGCCGGATTAAACCAGATTGGAATCCGATCTAATCAGCTTTGAGTCCTTGAGAAGAGGCAAACGACCGAAGTGGACCAGCGTCCAGCCCCAGGAGGGCGCTCGACTAGAAACTATGACAACGGAAAGCAGCGACGACGGGCGGCGTCGGCCGCGCTCGTTGGACTTGTTGGGCCTCGGGCGGACGCTCGACTGGAGACCACGACGGCGGTTGCTGGCTGGCAGCAGAGCCGACACGGATGGGCGGCGGGCGTTGATTGGTGAGGCGGTCGGCAGATCGGCAAGGCGGTCTGTGCGGATCGGCAAGCGAGGCGGCCGACGCAGATCAGCGAGGAGGCCGAGGTAGGGCGCAGTCCCTGGGCAACGACGTCCGGAAGTAGACCAAGGCGCGACGACAACGTCTGGAGCAGAGGTGCGACGGCGACGTCCGGAAGGACGAGCAGCCCAACGCTGAAGACAACAGCGCCATAGCAAATCAAGGGTGGGCGGTCCAAGATGCAGCACATCGGAGAGACGGCTGGAGATGCTGCAATGGGAGGGCATCGATATTGCCAGGCAGAACCGACAGGAAGAGCCAGTGGAAAGAGATGGCAAGGATTACGCAAGTGCAACGTCAAAGCGAAAACCCTATCCCTAAATTTTGCTCTGATACCATGTTATGAATAGCACTTGTATTCATCATGAGGTCAATGGGCCAGTATATATACATGTACTTGAGGGTATAAAGGGAAAGCATATATTAGGCAATATCTATACAAGGTATAATAGGATACTGTCTAACAGTTACATATACAATACACCCAAATTTTTGTAGATGGGAAATACTTGATTCTTTTCCACGCACAATGTGTAAAGGAAAAATTTCATGATATGCAGTTGGTCTGAGTTGAATAAATACCGCAGCATGCAGCATTGTGTGGCCCTAATAGCTAGTGGGTTGCCTACTATTATGTAGGAGTGGCCGAGCAATAAGCTTTATTCTTTTAATTAATGACTCTGCAATACCATTTTGAGTATAGATATGTGGTACGAAATGCTATATATTAATTTTCAGAGCCATATAACAATCATTAAATGCTTTTGAGGTAAACTCACCAGCGTTGTCCATTCGAATAGACTTGTTCTTTTCTTCTGGAAATGAGGCTCTTAATTTAATAAGGAGAAGAAAGGAAGTTTTTCAACCACACGTTTATTACACCCATTAAACTTAGACATTAGTAGGTATTATGTGTCATCTCCATTCTCTGCCTCCATATGGAAACCATTCAGACATATATCTTTTATAACTTAATAGAGTACGACTGACTCAGGGTATAATAGGGCATTCTCTATTATTATACAAGTATCCATATGGAGGATTAGGATGGTTCTTCCATTGCCAACGATGAGAGCATCGCTTTCAGCGATAATCATAATATTCTTATACATATTTTTAGTTTTCTTAGTCAAGGTCTGAAAATATTTAGTCTCCCTGAGAATTGAATTTATGGTGTAACTGTCTACAAGACAAATTTTTTCCTCCACCATTAGATTATGCAATTGTTCTATATTAAAGAAATAAATTCAATCAAACAATTATTGCATCAGGAACATAATAAAAATATAGAACAAGCACAACATAATTAAACAAATATCCTGGGAAATGACACTGTTGAATTTTAATTGATAATCGTTCAACAGGAGCGTAGACCAAATTTTCATTCAAGAACATAAATACTAAAATGATAAAATAAGATTCTTAAGGAGACTCAGCAAAGGACAATGCGACATTGACTATTTAAGAATAAAGGAGTAACCGGGAGACTACTGCAAGTCTCTATATAAATCATTTATGTCCTCTGGGAATCATCGGTACTCTTTTGTGATTCTTTGAGTCGGTCCCAAGAAGGTCATCTTCATAGAGTCCCCATATCCAAGAAGGCTCGCTTTGAACTCTGCTGTAGGACTAGGGACTTTGTCATCTTCCTTCTATTTTCCTTCTCAATGACATGTTGTGCGATGAAGTGTTCATCTACCTTATTTCCTTGATTCTTCTGGAATCTCCCAATGGATTTCATGTAAAGTGCGCAGCCAATAGTCAACGCACCCACACCTAAAGTATGGCTGAGGAGGGTTTGCAGCTTTATTGGCTAAGCCTTGCTTCTGGAAGGTTCCTAATCCCTTTCCTTCAACTTTCCATTGGGGGTTTCCCCTTTCCTTTTGATCTATGCCATTCTTCCACTTATCCACTTTATGCCTTTGGCCCCTTTCGTGGCCTCAGCTATTGCTAGCCTACTGAGCATTTGCATGTGTTTCATGCATTGTATGACTCCCATTAGGAAATACATGATGATTCTTCATCAAGAGTTCATCATGCTTTTTTGCTTCTAGCAGAATGCATATAAGTTCAAAGTGCTTCTGGTACTTGGCATGATGGCATTGTTACTGCAGTATTCTCATATTAGGGTGGAAGGTGCACAATATCTTTTCAATCATTTCAGCATCAGTAACTTTCTGGTTACAGAATGTCAGTTTAGCAATAAGCTTATGCATGGCATAGTTATATACTGCCACAGTCTTGAAATCCTAAAAGCACGGGAGGATCTATTCACGTTGTGCTTCTGGCAACAGGACGAATCTTTATTGGTTATATTGTTCCTTTAGGAAATTCTATAGTGCCAATTGGTCCTCCATCAAGTATTCGGCCTTTAGGTCCGTATGGAGATGGTACCTCAAGAAGTGTAAAGCCGCACAACTTGTATAGATAAAACTCCAAAAAATCATGAGACCAAACCCTAAACCCTTACAAAACCCAAACATTTCTGTTTTTACTTGAATTTCAAATTTTATACCATTTGACTACTTTTTGCCTCTTATTGTTATTACTATTGCTTGCTTTGCGATGAGCTACGTGTAGACACCGATGCTTTAGATCCTATCGCCGTTAACCTCGACTTCACCACTAGAATCAACAAGCAAGGCATGCAACCCCTTTGATCATGTTGATCCTACTATTTCAATTAGTTTATGTTGTTTTTGTCAAATCTATTATGCATGTGAGTATTTTCAGTAAACATTGCTATATTGTGGGTACTAGTAGATATATACCTCAACTCATGGAACTTCCTTAATAGATATTGACATGTGAACCTTGATAACCTTAATGTAAGATTAGACATTATAGAAATATCAATTGGGTATAATCGACTGTATATATGCATCTGCTTAGTTATGCTTTAGACATGGGCGAACAAAATGGTCGGTGATGCTATTTGTTTGGAGAATAATGATTTGGACATGTTGGGAAATGTGGTTATTGGTATTTTGTATAAAAAATAAAATAAAACTAAGGTTTGGCACAGGGCTAGGGGTGAAAACGGATCGGATACGGGTGGATATTGGTCGTCTCGTATCCTAACCCATACTATTGCCTCGGATTCGGAGTCGGATATGAATAGATCGGATCCGGATACGAATTCGGAGTAGTCCGGATTCGGATATGAGACGGATACATGACGGATACGGATCGGAAACGGATAATATAGTCGGATAGTATGCGAGGCAAAAAAAATTAATGAACCATACGACATTCGCATAACTTAATCAACTGTACAACACAAGTACATACATAAGTTTGACATGATGAATATAGCCGGATAACACACATACATGGTCAATATATTAGTAAAATTATATTACAACCTGCTCACATTATATCACAACAGCAATTAGTTTCACAATATATTACAACTTGCCTAATCAGATAGGAGAAAAACTGATCATAATCTAAATGTTATCCAGTAAACCAGCAGTCCAGCACTCAGTCGACATTAGTTTCACATTATATTGAACGTGACAGCAACAATAAGAGCTTGCTCCAGAAAGTAGTGCAATTATATTACAACTTGCTCACATTATATCACAGGCTCATAGCAGCACTATGTTTCACATTATATTACAACTTGCCTAATCAGATAGCACATATCATAACCCATATTACATGATATTTATCGGATATCGGGTCGGATATTTACCGGATATCGGGTCAGATATTGCTCTTCCCATATCCTAACCCATATTACATGAGATTTGTCGGATACTGTCGGGGATTGGCTACCTGGCAAAAGTCCACGGTACCCCCGTGAAAAGCCAAGCCCATCGACCAAACAATACTGAAAGAAGATGCTCGGGGGCGTGAAACGAGCATCCCTCCTCCTCCTACGAGCATACGGTCCGCACCTTTACTCACGGTCACATCAAGCACCACCCGCACGAGCAAGCATGCTCGTAAAGACCATGACCTACCCAGGTATTTGGTCGGTGGGCCCGGCGAGCGCTACGAGGAAGGAAGGAGGCAACTAATCAGCCAAAGATCAAGGGAAATCTTACCCGAAATTCAAATAAAGCGCAAATCAAGGACGGCGGATCGCGGTTATGAATACGTAGCGCGATCCCAGGAGGTAGTTACCTTCTTTGTATCTCTAGTCGTAGTATTTAAACCCCCCTGAAGATCTGTAACAGGGGAGGGGATCCCAAGATAGAACACAATACACTGGAGTAGGGCTATTATCTCGGCGGTGAGAGGCCCGAACCAGGATAAACACTGAGTCCCCCCTTTTTTTTCTTTTCTCCCGACCTCGGCATCGCTCGAACGACCTCCTTGGCCCGCACGACGGGGCTCTGTTGATCCCCCATTCAACAAGTAAGCTTGACGGGAGCCCGTTCTCCAATCATCGACAGCTGGCGCCGTCCGTGGGGACGACAGCTTGATTCCCGTGCAGATCAAGATCCTCGAAGATGCCAAACTCGGGAGACACTCGGGACCTTTGCGTTTTTGACCACGTTGAAGATGACGACATGTACTACGCCGGCGACGGCGTGGCCAATGTGACCGATCCTATCAGTCACATTGAGTCTGGGAGCCCTTCCCCGGACACGGGGATGCGAGGACAAGACCTCCATTCCCCAGACATTACCCTCGGGGACCCCGAGGATGACTGCGACGGGCTCTACGATGGCCTGGACATACCGGATGACCTAGAGCTCGACCGAGAGACTGCATCTCAAGGGGATACAATGATGTCCCCGTCGCTTTCATCCCGCTCTCGTCAAGTCAACATGGCCAGGAGCCGTGCCGAGCCCGGGGAAGGGTCCTCGAGGCAGCTGCTAAGCGCGACCACTCTGGCGGCGGACTCCACCTAGAGGCGTCTTTAGGAAAGACCCTCGCGAGCATTCGCCGCCAGGCGAAAGGGAGGCGCGCTTCCGAAAGGAGCTCTCGCGGGTACCGAACTCCCGATCGCGCCCCGGAGCGCCGTCGAAGCTCACCGCCGCCAATTCACCAGAAACGGGAACGGCTACAGGCCTTGGCGGCGGTCGTGCGTGACCTGCGCAGTTTCCCCGAGCAAGTGGACCTAGAGGCCGTAGGCAAGGTCGTGGCCGAAGATCTGGAGAGGCTTGCCGCCGAACTAAAGGTCTCGGATCCTCCCTGTGACCGGGATGCCCGGAGTGTTTCCCGGGACCATCGCGAACACTCCCCCATGCGCTCGCACAAAGGTGAATCTCGGAGCCATGCTCGGAGATCGCCCCAGACCGCTAACCTGATCCGGGAAAAGCCCCGGAACAGTTCCAGAGCAACCTCAGAGCGACACCCCTATGATCGCCCGGATTACGAGCGCTCTGAACGCTCCACGACCAAGCGGTCGTCGGCACGACCGTCGCATGAGGTCTTCTCTCGACTCGGCCCGCGCACGGGGCGTTGGGTGGAAGACCCGCCTGGAGGCCGCTACAACCGAGGGTTTCACCGCGAAACCCCGAACTTCGGTTGCCAGGCCTTCACGAGCTCCCTCCGGAATGTCGCATGGCCAAACAGATTCAAACCCGGCCACATCGAAAGATTCAACGGGACCCAGAACCCGGACGAATTTCTCTCAATATATACTACCGCCATCCTCGCCGCCGGAGGCGATGAGGGGGTGATGGCGAATTATCTGCCGACGGTTCTGGACGGAGCCGCTCGTACGTGGCTCTTCAATCAGAAGGAAGGATCCATACGATCTTGGGGGCAGCTCAGCGCCCGCGCTCAGGAGCAAATTTCCGTGAGGCTGACCATCCACCAGGAAAGGAGCGCGACCTGGGCGCTTGATACTGAGCAGATAGAAACCACAGCGGCGATTCGTTCAAAGGTTCATCCAGTGCGAAACTCGATCCCGAACATATCGGACGAGGCCGTCGTCCGAAGCTTTCAAGATTCGGGTGCAGGAACGTGCGCTTCACGCAGACCTGGAGATCCACCCGGATCGACGGCGAACGAGCTCTTCCGAATGGCCGATCGACACGCCAACGCAGATGAAGCCGTCCAATGGAAGAAAATCTTTGGATGAAGGGAAGTGCCGCCTCGGCGGCCTAGAGACCTCGGCCAGCAAAAGGGCTCAGTGCAGTGGACAAGAAGATCAAGAAGAAGAAGAAAAAGCAACCCTCGCCGACCATGGTTGCCGCGGTGGAACAACAACGACCAGAGCAACCCAGCCGTGGCGGGGTTTAACGCTCGAGGAAGAGGACAACCGCCGCAGGCCTCGGAAACGAGGCGACCAAAGCGAACCAACGGGCGACCTCTCATCGCTCGCTTCACCAGGCGCACGGGCACGACCTACGGAATTGCCGAACGTGGGCCTACCGCCTGGAGCAGTTTTACAGCGGTAGGGGTCCCATACCGACGCTTCCAGAGCAGGGCGAAAATGGCAAAGGTAAACAGCCTGCCGAGGAAAGTCAGGATGACATGAAATACCAAGAACCACGGAATCATATAGCTGTCATCTTCGGGGGCTCCTCCGCCTACAAGTCCCGCCGGGACTTAAAAGACGCCGCAAGGGAAGTGCACCATGTTACCCAGGGTAAGCCTCCGGTGCAGCAGCTGAAATGGTCCGAGATGTCCCTCACCTTCTCCAAGGACGATTGTACCCTTGGGATGGCCAAACCACAAAGGCTTCCAATGGTCGTGAACCCCACCATCAGCAATACCGTTGTCGGTCGGGTCCTCATAGACTCCGGGAGCTCTTTGGACCTTATTTCAGCCAAGGTTTTGGACGAGATGCAGATTCCTCGTTCCAAAATCAAGAGTGTAGCCGAGCCCTTCTTCGGGATAGTCCCGGGCACCTCGGTCAAACCTGCAGGGCAGGTCGTCCTGCCGTGACTTTCAGCGGCCCAAGTAACTTCTAGCGGAGCTAATCACCTTCGAGGTGGTAGACTTGAGTCGGCCTACAACGCCATCCTCGGCGGGCGGCCTTGGCCAAGTTCATGGCCGCCTCGCATCATGCGTATCGATTGCTGAAGATTCCCGGACGAGCGGAGTTATAACCATCAAAGGGAACCACAAGTCCGCACTCAATTGCGACGAAGAGCATTGGATATGGTCGATCGATTACCACTCGCGGTCACGACCAAGAGCCGAAGCATTCCGGCCTAAACTTGCCCTCCACGACCTGGAGGAGAAACCAAGGCTGTTCCACTCAACGAAGTCGGAACCGGCCAAGGTCGTTCATTTGGGATCTTCCTTAGGTCCCAAATAGGAACTCGAGCTCATCGCCTTCCTCCCGCAAGGTCGGATGTGTTCGCACAGGAACCATCCGACATGCCCTGAGTCCCAAGGAGGTGATCGAGCACTAGGCTCTTGATTCGGCTGACAAAAAACCGATGAGACAGAACTTAGACGCTTTTCCCGGAAAAGCAGGCAATCATCCGGGAGGAACTCGACAAACTCCTAAAAGTGGCTTCATCGGAGAAGTCGAGCACTCCGAGTGGCTAGCCAATCCAATTCTAGTCGAGGAAAAAAGGAGGCAAGTGGCGCGTAATGTGCGTCGATCACCGCGGAGTTTGAACGCGGCATGCCCAAAAGACAACTATCCGTTGCCTCGCATAGACCAATTGGTGGGCCGACGGCGAGGTCATTGCAACCATGAGCTTCCTAGACGCCTATTCGGGCTATCATCGAGATCAACCTATCAAGCGAGACGAGGAAAAGACTTCCTTCATCACCCCATTCGGTACCTTACGCTGCTCGACCATGTCTTTCGGTCTCGAGAAATGCGAGAGCAACCTTTCGGCGCCTCATGCAGAAAACTTTCACAGACCAAGTAGGTCGAAATTTGGAGGTTTATGTCGATGACATAGTTGTCAAAAGCAAAAGTACTTCGGGTCACGTTGCTGACTTGGAAGAAACTTTCTGTAACTTCAATAAGCATCGAATAAAGCTAAATCCAGAAAAATGCGTGTTCGGCGTTAAGGCCGGCAAGGTGCTCGGCTACATGGTCGGGCCGCATGGCGTTGGGGCAAACCCGGAGAAAATCGAAGCCATTGAGAACATGAAGCCGCCCACATGCGTGAAGGAAGTACAAGCTCTGACCGGAAGAATGGCCGCCTTAAGCCGGTTTATCTCTCGGCTGGGGGAGCGAGGGCTACCTTTCTTTAAAGCCCTCCGCAAGCATGACGGCTTCACATGGACGGAGGAAGCTGATCGCTCGTTCAAAGAGCTAAAGCAGTACATCTCCAAGCCGCCCGTCCTCGTCACACCCGCAGCGGGGGAAGAATTGCTACTATACCTGGCGGCAACCCCGCAAGCGGTAAGCGCGGTGTTAGCAGTAGAGAGAGATGGTACCCAGCGTCCTATCTATTACGTCAGCGAAGTACTTCATGGGCCAAAGGAGCGTTACCCCGAGATCCAGAAACTACTATACTCGTTGCTGATGGCCTCCAGGAAGTTGCGCCACTACTTTCAAACACACAAGATCGTGGTGCCAACCAGCTTCCCACTCAGGGAAATCCTGAAAAATCAGGACGCCAGTGGTCGCATAGCCAAGTGGGCAATGGAGCTCGCCGAGTTCGAGCTGGTGTTCTCGGCCCGCACGGCGATAAAATCACAAGTCTTGGCTGATTTCGTGGCAGAATGGATGGCTCCGGCATCACCAGCCAGCGGAACCAATGATTCAAGGGAAAACTCCTGGACCTTGTACTTTGATGGATCCCGAGCATACGAGCGCTCGGGGGCTGGCGTCGTCTTGGTCTCCCCGGATGGAGAGCAACTTCAGTACGCCATCCAACTACATTTCGCCGCGACCAACAACGTGGCGGAGTACGAAGGCCTTTTGGCCGGGCTTCGGGCATGTAAATCGCTAGGAGTCCAACGGCTCACTGTGAAGGGCGATTCACGGTTGGTCGCGAACCAGTCAACAAAGAGTATCGCATTACGATACCTCAATGGCGCCAGACCGGCGAAGTGAGGAAGATGGAGAAATACTTCAAGAATTTTGAAGTAATCTACATCTCCAGGAAGGATAATTCCCTGGCCGACCAAATGTCTAAGATCGGTTCCTCTCAAACCACCGCTCCGGCGGGGGTGCTTGTCGAGCACCTACATAAGCCCTCCATTCCCTCTGAAGAGGAGGCACCAGAGACCGGCGGTAGGGTCTCATTCCTCGAGCAAAGTGCAAATTGGATGACGCCATTCATCCAATACCTTGCGCATGGGACATTGCCCAAGGAAGAAGCCGAGCGTTCCCGGCTAATAAGGCGATCTTCTCAGTACAAACTGATCGAAGGCGACCTATACCGGAAAGGCGCATTAGGAATCCTTTCCAGATGTGTCTCTCAGGAGGAAGGCCAGTACCTTCTTCGTGATATCCACGAAGGAATGTGCGGAGCTCACTCGTCTTTCAAAACGCTTGTGAGCAAGGCCTTCCGATTGGGTTACTACTGGCCTACGGCCTTGACGGACGCACGGTCAATCGTAACGACCTGCCGAGCATGCCAGTTCCATGCTCGCAAATCTCACAACCAAAGATACGCCACCGCAAACCATACCGCTTTCGTGGCCATTCTCGACACTGGGGCTCGGCGTCCTTGGACCCTTTCCCGGGGTCGAAAGGCTACAAGTATTTGCTCGTGGCCATCGACACTTTCACTAAGTGGATAGAGGCCGAGCCCGTCTCGACCATCTCGGCCCGAGCGGCCAAAGATTCCTCCGCGACAATGTGGTAACTCGGTTCGGGATACCCAACCGACTTATCACGCATAACGGGACCAGTTCACCGGCTAACTGTTCCAAAGTTATGCGAGGAGGTCGGGACCAAGGTTCTGTTTCGCTTACGTGGCATATCCACGAGTAGCGGAGCGGCCGAGCGAGCAAATGGGCGATTAGTTCAGGGCATAAAAGAGGGTCTTCCAAAGCCTCGGCCAACACGAGCGGCAGTGGGTGGATGAGCTTCCCGCCGTTCTTCAGTGCATGCGCACCACGGCGAGTCGGGCCCGCAGCGAACGCCTTTCCAACTCGTCACGATGCGGAGGCCGTTTTACTGCCGAATTATGCTAAGTTCCCCAAGGGTGCAGCTGGTCGACTGCATCGACCAGAGGTTGAACGCCTCCTCGACCTAGACCTCGTCGAGGCGACACGTGAACGGGCGTTGCTACGGTCTGCGATTTACCTACAGGCTCTCCGTAGGCACGCAGCCAAATCAGTCCGACCAAGGTCCCTGCAAGTTGGTGACATGGTCTTGCGAAGACTTCAAGACCTGTCGAAGGCCAATAAGCTGACCCCGAGATGGGAGGGACCCTACACGGTCGTGTCCACAGCACGCCCGGGGGCTGTCCGCCTCGCGATGGAAGACGGTCGGGAGCTCGCCAGCACCTGGAACATTGATCAACTGCGTAAATTCTACGTTTAGACGAGTACTCCTATCTCGCGCCCCTTGCGTTCTTTCCAATAAAACATTCCCCCTCCTCGTGTTTTGTCCTCGCTTTGTCGAACGAGCATCAGCACTGCAGACAAACTTATCCGACAAGTACGTGCGCACCATTTCCCTTGGCCCCCGGCCGGATGCTCGCCCAATCGTCCACTTTCCACAGTAGCTCTTCACTGTATGCGTGGTCGGGCGCGAGCATCCACTCTAAGCCCGGTTCAGTGACCTCTCGGGTATGGCGGCTCTACGTATTGTTGGTTTAAAGCTCAAATACGCTCTGTGCTCACACTTCTCTCGATACAACCGACCTATTTAAATCATTCAAAAATCGTTACGACCAAAGCGACCCTTAAATTTTCCCATGAACAAACTCGTGCTCGCAATGAGGGCACGACCTTTGTCCATGGCGGGGCTCAGATGATAGGAACGTTAGTCCCTTCTTCCAAGGATCCTTTGCTCGTATCTATGCTATATGCTCTTATGCACGAGGAACTTGTTTTCTTTTACGCAGAACCGGGATCATGTAAGCATATGTTGAAGGCGAACTTGAGAAAAGCAGGCAAGGACCAGACACTGCGAGTTTGCTCATTTAACCCAAAAGGTTGTTTCTTTTTACAGGAGTTACACGAGCTAAAAATCGAAGAAGAGCTAAGTCCTACGCTCGGCACGAAGGGCAGCAAGCTCCTCCTTAAGGGAGTCGACCTCTGCCTCCAGGTCCAAAACTTTCCGCCGAGCAGCACGACCTTCAGCCGCGCTGTCCCGAAGGCGTTGCACCTTCTTGAGCTGGGACTCTTCGCGCTCCCGAGCTCGCTGGAGGTCGGCGCGCAGGTCGGGGACCTCCTGCCGCAACTTCCCCAGCTCCTCTTCGAGGTCGGCACACTTCTGTTCTGAAGTGTTCTTCGCCGTCTCGCTCTCAAAGAGCTGGTCCCAAAGTTCGGCGATGAGACTCTTCACCAACTCCAGCTCCTTCAGGTCGACCTCGCGCACCTCGGAGACCCGACGCTCGAGATCGGCGATCTTGGCGTCTTGCTCGCGATGGTACGCCCAGAACTCCTCTGCTGGAACTACGGAGGCATCGATGTCCTCCATAGCCTTCGCAGCAAACTTGGAGCAAAAAAGAAGAAAAGGGAAGGAAGGTCAAGAAGAACCCCTTGAAAATTGCTCGCCTCATGTAAAAAGTTAGAAGCGAGGCGCTTACCAGAAGAGCCCGGCTGACCAGCTTGTCTTGAAGCCGCTGGCGGTCGGTAGCGCCAGCTCGGAAAAAGGGATTAACCCACGCAGGGCCATCCTGATCCCGAGCTGGCACGTCAGGATCTTGACCCTTCTGGGCCCCTGGTGCTCCCAGGAGGGAAACGGCGCTTCCTCGCCGACCAACCCGGGGCGCCCGAGGTTGGTCTTCATGCGTCAACAGGTGGCTCGTGGCCGCCTTCCTCTGGCCGCCGCTCGCGCTCGGAAGTGGGCGCCCGACCGCCGCTCGCCCTTGCACTTCCGGCCGGAAGCAATGGGAGCCCCACGCCCGGAGGCGATTGGTCGAGGGCGACCACCTCCGGCCCATGGTCCGCAGCCGGGGGCAGCTGGTCATCAACGACCACCTCCTCTTCGTGGTCCGCGGACGGAGGCAGCTGGTCGGGCTCGGCGATCGCTTCCACGGCTGGAAGTGGCCGATCGATCACGACCGCATCTCCCCCTTGGTCCGCAGTTGGAGGTGGCTGGCCGGCAGCGACCGGCTCCTCCTCTTGGCTCGCGGCCAAGGGCGGTGGGTCGAAGGCCACCACCCCTTGACCATCGGAGCCCGTCACTTGGGGCTCGCTTGCGCTTACCCTTTCGCAAGGGACCAAGGCCAAGGCTTCTTGGTCCTCAGCCCCCTGCGGCTCTTGCTCCTCCACGGCTGGAATAGGTCCCACGTCCGCTGAAGCAAGCTCGGGCCCCGCCGAGGGAAGCTCGGACTCCATTGAGGCGCGGTGGCACCGACTCCTCCCGTCTCGGCCATCACTTGGTCGACGACAGCGGTCGAGCTTCGGCGTCAAGCTGCGAGTCGATAATCTCCTCGACCATCGGCGGAAGTCCAAAAGCAACATCCGAAGCTATCACGCCCACGCCAAGCAGGTGGGGTTAGCGAAGAAAACCGCAAGACAAGAACAGAACAAGAGAATGAAGCAGGAACTTACCTTCTGCCCGGCGAGCAGCGCCATCCTCCTCGGCCTCCTCGCTTCGGACCACGGGCGACCTACCCGCGGCGGCCTCGTAGGCCTCGGCCACGACCACGACGCGCTCCTCCGCGGCGTCACTGGCACGTGCCATCGCCGGGTCGACGTCGTCCATGTCGACCTCTTCCAACACCGAGGTTATTTGAGAGGTCGACCTCCTGCTCCTTCTGACCAGAGCATAGGCGGCCTCCTCTTCTTCCTCCTCGTCGGGACCATCGACCACCCGAGTAAGCTGGTCCTGGAGGGCCTTGATCTGCCTCTCCAGCCGCTCCTTGGTTGGGAGGGACCTGGCCTCCTCCTCGGCCTTCCTCGCCTGCTCGGCGAGCTGTTCCAGTCGGCCCATCAGCTCCGGCCTCCTCCGTTTGAAGTCATCATACCAGATTCGAAGTTCGCTTACTTCCTGGCGGTTGGCGTACTCAAGGTGCGGCGTGGTGGTCCTGGTCGAAGCTCGGCGCTTCGACCGCTTGGCGCGGGGAGGCGAGGCGGATGCTTGGCGGCCTCAACCCGCCGACCTCTTGCGGGAACCCCTGGCCGGTCTTTGGCTGCGGCGGCTGTGCGCCGGCGCTCGACACGGCGAGGTCAAGGGCGACCTTCTCCTGCAAACAGAAATAGGGAGAGATAAGCTCGGGAAACATGCCCTCGAACGGAAGTCGGAAGATGTACTTACCGCGTCGCCGCGGTCAAAAATGTTCTTGGGGACCTGACGATTGGGCGTCATCTCCTTCTCCTTCGGGGCACCGAACATCTCGGCGACCCTCTCGTCAACCCAGTCCGTCCTCGGAGCTGCGTCACGACCGAAGATTAAAACAAAGAAATGTATAGCACCGATCACCAGAAAGCAACGATGCTCGAAAAAAAGGTCCAGGAACATACCTGTGTTGTCCTCGCGGGTGAAGTCATGCCACCCGGTCACCTCGAAGAAGGGTGCTCGCGGCGCCTCGAGGGGACACCGGTTGAAGAGTAAAGTCCGGCGATATCCCGACCGATGAGCCCCATCTGGGCAAGCTCACCGATCGTCTGAGCACCGCTCTTCCTCGAGGTTACGCAGGCGGCGCGCCGTCTCGATGGCGGAGCGTCCTCCCAAGATAGACCAAGCCGGGACCCCTCGCCTTCTTCTTACGGTAGAACCAGGTCGGCCCAACCCGACATCGAGTCCTTGAGCAACGAAGGGTACTCGTATGGTCGGTTGGGCCGGAGGCGAAGATAAACGTAACCGGCGGAGCCATCCCGGCCGGTGCGGAAGGGGGAATAGAAGTGAAAGAAGAGGCTAGCCGTGGGCACTACACCCACGTAAGCCTCGCAAAGATGGGAGAAGATTGCGAGAGAAAGGATAGAGTTGGGGTGGAGATGAGAGATCTCGCACCCGCAGAAGGCAAGCATGGAGGCGAGGAAGTCGCTCTCGGGCAGACGAAGCCCGTTGACGGCGTACAACTCGCAGGAGACGATCTCCGTCTCCCGCGGTGCCGGCGCCGCATCGCCCCCAGGCACTCGACCCGAGCCCGGGTCGACGTACCCCTCGTCCGTGAGCACCTGGAGCCTCCTTCGGGTCATCTGGCTAACCTTGAAACGCGCCATGACCAAAGAAGGAAGGGGAGCGAAAAGGGTTCTTGGGCGCTAGGGCTCTTGGAAGATTTTTGGCCGAAGGCGAGCAAAGAGACACGGTGTGACTCCGACCTCTCGATAGAAAGGGTTAAAGAGGCAGCGAAGGGCGAGGTTAAAAATCGCCGCCTATCACATAGCGACACCTGGCCCGAAGAAAGCGCGCTTTCCGAAAGCTGCCCGTCAAGCAGTTGTGGAAGCTTCTCGGAAGAAGGAACCGCAGAACAACCAAGCAGCAGCGCCCAGCGGAGCAAGCACTGTGGCGGGTAAAGAAGTTCATCTCCCGACGTAAAGCGGTCGTGAGCCACGACCAAAAGAAATTCAATCCCTCCTCAAGTCTTCTTAGGCTCAAGGAAGCCCGAGAGTTCCCGCTTGAACCTCGGGGCTACACTGTCGGATTGGCTACCGGCAAAGTCCACGGTACCCCAGTGAAAAGCCTAGCCCATCGACCAAACAATACCGAAAGAAGATGCTCGGGGCGTGAAGCGAGCATCCCTCCTCCTCCTAGGAGCATACGGTCCGCACCTTTACTCACGGTCACATCAAGCACCACCAAGACGAGCAAGCATGCTCAGTAAAGACCATGACCTACCCAGGTATTTGGTCGGTGGGCCAGCCCAGCGCTACGAGGAAGGAAGGAGGCAACTAATCAGCCAAAGATCAAGGGAAATCTTACCCGAAATTCAAATAAAGCGCAAATCAAGGACGGCGGATCGCGGTTATGAATACGTAGCGCGATCCCAGGAGGTAGTTACCTTCTTTGTATCTCTAGTCGTAGTATTTAAACCCCCCCTAAAGATCTGTAACAGGGGAGGGGATCCCAAGATAGAACACAATACACTGGAGTAGGGCTATTATCTCGGCGGTGAGAGGCCCGAACCAGGATAAACACCGAGTCCCCCCTTTTTTTTCTTTTCTCCCGACCTCGGCATCGCTCGAACGACCTCCTTGGCCCGCACGACGGGGCTCTGTTGATCCCCCATTCAACAAGTAAGCTCGACGGGAGCCCGTTCTCCAATCGTCGACAGATACAGATACGGATAACATCGATACGGATTTTTTCGGATACGGTATCGGATCGGGCGGATATTTCCTGTCCTATTTTCACCCCTACACAGGGCAACTATTGGCAATCGCCCATGTGCATGTGACTTGCACGTAGTGCAGGGGGAGTATTCTCGCTAGGGTCGGTTAAAGACCGAACTATTGTGTTGTTTTCAAGCCTAGACATCATTGCAACCACAAATGCTGGTATGGGATGGTAAGTTACTTAGGTTTAACTTTGCACATTAGCAGGTTGGAGTAGTGCAGATTTTATGGGATGGATTGTTCGAAGGGGTGCCCTCATCGAGTTGTTAGGAATAACACCTGATGATACAATGGTGTACGCCTTACTATGAGAAGTGGGACAATATGGTGTATAACCATTTGTCGTATAGTGACTGTATAAATATCTTCTGCCGCCATTGTAAGGGTTTGTCGTCACCGGACTGGTGCAAAGTTGGGTCTAGGTAATGTAACGGTTATGTTATAATCACTCTGCCGCACATCAAAGGAAGTGTGTTAATAGCTTGGCAAATGAGTTGGTTATATCTTGTGGGTAAAGCTATACACCTCTGCATAGCATAAATCTTTTCGAAAAGCTACGCCCATGGTCAAGGGCTACTTGGTAACATAGATCATCACTTACTTAGATTTTGGATTTTGATAAAATTGAATTGGGAATATTTTGTTGGAAAAGTCTTCATTTCAGAATTTATGCCATGAGTTGGTGGAAATAGTTCGAATTGCTGCTCACATTCATGAAGGACTATGAATTGTTATATTTATGCTATTCATAATTGTTAATTTATACACCTATCAAACTGCTCTTACCAAATTTCGTTTGCAATCTAGTATTCAGTATTTATAATTCAAATCTCACTTTACGCAAATAAACTTAGTAGCCTTCACCTTTGACATAGACTGCATATGTTATATATTTGTGATACACTACTGGTCTTGCTGAGTACGAAATGTACTCAACCTTACTGTTGTTGATGTTTACAAGGTGAAGAATCATAAAACCTCAACGACACATTTAATACCGCAGGTTACCAGGAGTATTATGATGCGCTTTTCTAGGGTTTATACTTTGTCAGTTGCCTGTGGGATATTTTGGGAAAAGGCATACTACAAGACATATATTTGCACGCGACAACCATCTGGCGGACGAGCTCGCCCAGCTCGCCTCAACCAGATCTCCCGTACCGGTTGAGGTCTTTGAAGAAAGGCTTTCGCGACCGTCCATCGCAGCCCCCGTTTTCGGTGGGGACGATGGTGATGCCACTTCAGCCCTCGCCTCTGGAGGGAAAGTGATTCCGGCGGAAACGCCTGGCCAGGCGGAGTACCCGGACGACCACCTCGTGGTCGCTGTACTTGACCGGGAAGGCACATGGATGGATCCGATCCTGGCCTACCTGCGGGATCAAGTGTGCCTCGACGATGATGCGTCAGCAGAGAAGGTAGCACGAAAGGCCAAGTGCTATACCCTGGTGGGCGGGGACCTGTACCGCCGGGGTAAGAACGGAATTCTTCTGAAGTGCATCACTCGGGAAGAGGGGAGCAATTTGCTCTCGGATATCCATGGAGGCGTGTGCGGGAGCCATGTGTCCGGGCGAACGATGGCGGGAAAAGCTTTCCGTCAAGGGTTCTATTGGCCAACCGCCCTCCAGGATGCCTGCAAGCTGGTGAGGAGATGTGAGGTGTGCCAGTTCCACACCGAGCAGATCCACCAGCCAGCCCAGGCCCTGCAAACTATCCCGCTCTCGTGGCCCTTCGCGGTCTGGGGGCTGGATATCCTGGGCCCGTTCCCGCGGGCCGCAGGGGGGCTACACCCACCTGTTCGTTGCCATCGATAAGTTTACTAAATGGGTGGAAGCCGACGTAGTAAGATCTATCACTGCCGCAGCTGCGGTCAAATTCATGCAAGAGATTTTTGCCTGCTTTGGGGTCGCCAACCGCATCGTCACCGACAACGGCGCGCAGTTCACCAGCGCGGCTTTCCTCAACTTCTGCGAAGAAATGGGCACTAAGGTCTGTTTTGCCTCAGTGGCCCATCCAAGAAGCAACGGCCAAGTCGAGCGAGCCAACGCGCTGGTGCTGAAGGGCCTCAAAACCCGGGCGTTCGATCGACTCCACAAGCGTGGGACCCGGTGGACCGAAGAACTCCCGGCGGTGTTATGGTCGCTTCGCACCACACCAAGCCGGGCCACCGAGGAAACCCCTTTTTTCCTGGTCTACGGCGCGGAAGCTGTCCTCCCCTCGGAGTTGGAGCTGGGGTCACCATGCGTTGCTGCCCTCGTGGAAGGAGACCAAGAGGATCTGCGCCGGGACGACGTCAACCTCCTGGAAGAGGCGCGGGATCGGGCGGCCCTGCGCGCCGCGAAGTACCAGCAAAGTCTCAGGCGGTACCACGCCTCCCGGGTTTAGGAGAGAACACTGGCAGTGGGCGACCTGGTCTTGCGAAGAATCCAGTCGCAGGCCGGGTCGCACAAGCTGTCTCCCCAGTGGGAGGGACCCTTCAAAGTGGTCTCAGTCTCTCGTCCCGGGGCGGTCAGGCTGGCCACTGAGGACGGCGAAGAGCTGACGAACTCCCAGAACATAGAAAATCTGCACAAGTTCTACCCCTGATAGGTTGTAAGTCCTAGGCTCTGTTTCCCGACCGGCCGGAGTGTGTTTTCCTCCACCGCGGGTCGGGGGAGGCCTTCTGTTTGAAATAAAATATTTGCTTTCCTTATCCGAAATAGTTGTTCTTCCTACCCTCTTTTTGATCTTTTGCCCACTGTCGGGCAGTGCCAGGGCACTTGCCTCTGGTACCCTGCAGCCCTGCGAAAACCCAATAGCAAAGGGGGAATCGCTAAGTGAGAGCGGCGTGCGGGAGTGGGTGATTGGATGGCTAGTTCAGCACGATCCCCAGCACGGTCATGACACTCCGGGTGTCCCCATGGGGGTCGGCGACTTGAGCACCACTGCCAAGAACCTAAGGTCCTACCCCGACTCACTAAGCGCTCGTCCCCTAGAGGCTATTTGGGAGACAAAAGTTTTGTTAAGGCAAGGGGTTTTGAGGGAAGTGGCCCCCTGGCGCAAGACCTTAAGTCTTTAAGCGGTCACGTGTTAGTTCACACGGAATCGGAATAATTAGGGTAAAAGCGAACTCCAAGTGACATAGTGGGAAGCTTGAGCTTCCGTTTCATTTAAAACATTCTGCGTCTGAAGTCTTTACAGGCGAAAGCAAGGAAAACTACACTACGGGGGGAGCTGGGGGATCCTCCGCGTCCTCCGCTACCGCCCCGGCAGCCGCTACATCTTCAGCAGCTGGGTCGATGTCCAGATGCAGCGCCACGTCTTCCGCTGCCACCTCCATCTGGGGTTCTCCATCGCCAACTGCGCAGCAACCTGCTCAGAGGCGTCGTGGACCCGCTCCTCCTCGCTGCGCCCGATGCCTTCAACTCCCCTGGACGGCAGCGGGATCGAGATTGGCGTCGCAGTAGCACAAAGAAAGCCAAGACGTGCCAGCTGCGTGGCGCCGCAATCGCGCGCCTCCTGGCGGTGCGAGCGGCAGAAGCGGCAGGCAGGCGCGTGAGAAAGTCCGCGGTTCGGCAAAGGCAGAATGCGTAATCCTGCGACTTCTCCTCCCGCGGATCCGGCTGCTCCAACCCCAGTGGAGCAAGGCTGGCCACCGTCCGGTTGAGGGCGTAGCGCAGCATCTCTAGGGTGTCCGCCCCTGACTGGGCCCGATTGACCCTCTCCGCTTCCAGCTCTGCGGAGAGCTCATCGGCGCGGCGGGCGCTTTGTTCCCGCCGCTCTCGCTCCCGCCGCAGCTGCAGCTCCAGCCCCGCCCCCCATTCGCGCAAGTCTTCCACCTCCTTCCGGAGGTGGTTGACTTCGGCTTCGGCCTCCATCAGCCGCTCCCTGCTCGTCTCCAGACGACTGCTCGTGCTGGAGTAGAGCTCGCCAAGAGCCGCCAGCAGAGCGTCCGCGTCTGCTGAAGGAACGGAAGCGGTGGGGAGCTCCGGGGTAAACCGCAGGCAGCGGGCCTAGAACGGCGGCAGCCTCGGCGCTTAGTCGCCTCCTTCTACCGCCGTCAGAGATCGGCGACCCAGCGGCTCGATCCCGTAACCGCAACGCCTTGGCCGTCCCCGGCTTGGGCTACGGGGGCGTCCGGAGCGGGAACCCTGGGAGAAGGGAGGAAACAATGGTAAGACACGACTCGAAAGGGCTTAACTTTTATGTTGTATGTGCGTTTTCGATTGAGTACCTAGGTGATGGCCTCGGGAAGCGGGGGACGCTTGGAACGAGGACCAGCCCCCCGCGCGGTCTTGTCGGTACCGGTCCTGGCGGCCTAAGGACCGGCACCGACGGCAGAGGAAGAAGCGCCGCTGCTGGTGGCGGCGGCGGCGGCCGTTGCATCGTCGTTGAAGCCGACGGCGGCGGTGGTGGCGGCAGCAGAGTCGGAGCCAGAGGATCCGTCGCTACCACCCCGACGGGGGCAAGGGAGGACGAGGTCCCGCCGGTCGACGAACCCCCCGCCGCCATTGAAGAGCCTGCCGCTGCGGCGGAAGAAGTTCCCGTAGCCGCTGTGGAAGATCCCGCCCCGGCCGAGCCCAGGAGGCGGGGCCTTTGTGAGGGACTGTCGCCGGCGTCATCATCGTCTGGACGCTTGCGTCTCCCTTGACCGCCCCTCCCCTGGCCACCGGCGGGAGGAGGGTCCCGGATCGTCAAGGCCGCCTGGCGTATCACAACAGGCGTGCCCATGGCGTCCATCGATGGCATGGCGCGGACTATCGCCGCGCGCTCCCCGGGCGACAACCGGCAGAGCGGGGGCGCGCCCGCTAGGAACGGTGGGACGGGGCCGGGCAGGCCTAGCTGCGTCATCCACCTATCGATCACGTCGACAGGCAAATTCCCGGCGGCTAACAACACAAAAAGAAGAAGGAATCCCCAGAGGACGGAATGCTGTCAGCATCGAGTTTTGTCGATAAAAAGAAGGACAAGGGGTGATCCAAGGTGGAGCGGATTACCTCCGGTGATACTCCGGGTCCCATCATCTTGGCCCATGTACTGCCAGGCCGGGCGGACGCGACGGCGCAGGGGGCACAGCCTCCGGGAGACGAAGTCCCGGATAACCATGGCCCCTGTCAGGCCCGCCACCCGTAACTGGTCGACGCGGGCTAGCATCGCCCGGAGCTCAGGCGTCTCGCTCACTTGAGCCCCCCAGTTGGGGTTGCTGACCGCCGGACCGGACGGAAGCTCCAGCACTTCAATACATTTATGCGTCCTCGGCGTCTGACCACTCTTCACGCCAATCCCTCCAGTTGGACCAGCAGTCCAGTGGAATGTAGCGTGACACAGTCCCGTCACGAAGCCGCAGGTGAGAGCATCTCCAGCAGAGCCCCTAAACCAGCCCCTAAACCTTAAAATAGGGAGTGTAGTAAAAAAAAACAGATCCAGCAGAGCCCCAACTCAAGCCCCTAAAATTAGGGGGCCCCTAAATTTGCCTCCTCAGCCCCAATTCCCATGGGGCCCTACTCAAGCCCCTAAAATTAGGAGGCCTCTAAATTTGCCTCCTCAGCTCTAATTTCCAGGGACACGAGTACAACCCCTATTATTGAAGATAGGGAAATACATGAGAGGCTTCGAAAATTTTATCATGTTTTGAAAATTTTAAATTTAAATTTTAAATATCATGTTTTTAAATTGTAAATGTTAATATGCTTATGTTTTATGTATTACAAATATTTTTGATTGAATTTTAGTGGTGTCAAATGAAGATTATACATAGCGGATATGTCAAAATAGGAGAAAAAGTAAAATAGAAATTTGAGATTTAGGAAATTTATTCTTTGGACTTGTGCTCTGAAAACAGGGCCTCAAAAAATAGGGAGGGTCCCTAAATCCAAAATAGGGACCCTGTTTTAGGGGCCCTTGCTGGAGATGCTCTGACAGCTCCCGGTGACAAGCGGATTGCCACCCATGGCACGAAGGGTGTAGAAGAAACGAAAAAGAAGGAGATTGGGTAACACCCCTACAACGAATTTTTTTTAAATAATACTTTTTTTAAACCAAATTGCGTTTTTAATATACGGAATAAAAAATTTGCAAAAATAATATGTGGTCGCCAAACCGTACGGCGAATATCCTATTTTCGCCGAACCGTGCGGCGAACACCCTATTTTCGCCACACGGTTCGGCGAAAATAGGTTAATTGCGCTATTAACCGCCGCCACGGAATCAAGGGTATTTTAAGCCACACGATGCACGCGAACACCCGATTTTGCCAAACCGTGTGGCGAATACATAGTTTTAAGCCAAACCGTCTGGCGAAAATAGGTTGTCGCCGCCGCGGTGTGGCGAAAATAGCCCGGTAAAAATTGGCGTGAGCCAGATCGATCGATCGATCTCTGTTCTGTTCTCTGCCGCCGAAACCAGAGAAGAGAGGGAGGGCGCCGCCGGCCGGAAGAGAGGGAGAGAGAGAGAGGGAGAGAGAGGAAGGGAAGGAGAGAGGGAGAGAGAGGAAGAGGAGAAGAAGAAGAGGAGAAGGAGAAGAAGAAGAAGAAGAAGAAGAAGAAGAAGAGGAGGTAACCTCGCATCGCATTTTCGTTTAATTTCGTGTTTTTTAATTTAGAGTAGTGCAATTTAGAGTAGCGATATAGAGTAGTGCAATCTAGAGTAGCGATATAGATCAGTGCAATCTAGAGTAGCGATATAGATCAGTGCAATCTATAGTAGCGATCTAGATCAGTGCAATTTAGAGTAGTGATTCTAGTTCTTTAATTTAGAGTAGCGATTTTAGTTATTTAATTTCTGATGGTGAGATTAGTTTGCATATGTAAACGTTTTTAAATTTACTGATAATGAAATTTACTTATTAGCATTGTTGAAGAAATCATTAATCGGTAACTCAATTGGTCGACCTAGGATTAACTGAAGTAATCGGTCAATCATTAGTCGGTAGGTCCGCAAGGGCAATATATCGATGTAATTACAAAAATATTGAAAAAGTGATTAATCCTGTTTTATCGATTGGTCGGCCACGCTTTATCACCGTAAACATAAAAAATAGAATCTTCTTCGATCACGAGCCAATCGGCCAGTTAATCGGCTAATCGGGCCATTTTTTCGAACATTTAGCAAATAGACATATTACACATGCGCTATAATATTATAAGAATATAGTATCGATAGCGGGGTAGTTAATTAGCGTGGTTGAAATTACGGTTCTGATATTCCATTTTAAGTAGGGAAGGAAAAATTAATTATGTCTATGTCTATGTCGTCGCAGTGATGTCGGAACCAGTGAAATTTAGGGTATATTATGGCGATGGTGAAGTAAAAAATGGGCAGAATGGAGTGGATTTAAGCTGCTTTGCGGTCACCATGGCCGAGCACTTGTCCCCCGATACTGTTAGCATTCGTGATATAAAACTTTGGTTGACCCAATTTTTTTCCCTAGATCCAAGTGTTTATTCTGTTAGCATCCAAATCGTATACACGCGTAGCAAGGGTGACCCGGCTGTGTGGGAGTTGAAGACAGTAGATCGAACACAGTTGTGGCAGAAATGGTTAAGATGGTGCAAGGGATCTAGCCTCGATTGTGTGATCTTTGGTGCAAGCTTGCCTAGGGAAGAGGTGAGTACTCGGTGTGAGCGAGAGCGACATCGGCCACAAATGAACAAGTTCAGCCCGGCGGTGTCGGTTGAAGCGGCGGCGGCGGGGATGATCACATGGATGCAGCAAGCGCAGAAGGTCGGGCTGATGAAGGGGAGGATATCGATCAACTTGTGGATCAATTGGATTGGGTGGACCGCATGGCGACAGAAGAGGAAGCTGAAATGTTGGACCCAGTCGATACCATCGGTGAAGATGATGACCGGGAGGAAGATGATGAAATGCATGGTAGGACTCGCTCAGCGGAGGTACCCATCCCCGATGAATGGAACAGGCAGAACAAAGCGGGTATGGAAGCTTTGTGGGGCCATGACTCGCATTGTGAGTATGGTACTGGTGCCATTCGGTTGAATCAAATGTTCCTAACAATTCTCGAATTGAAGTTGGCGGTGAGCTTGTGGGCACTATCGCTGCAAAGAGAGTTTAGGGTTGTCCTGTCTAGCACAGATAAGTACACAATGAAGTGCGTAATCGATGGTTGTGAATTTAAAGTACATGCATACAAGCCGAAGTGTGAGACATATTGGATTGCATCAAGAGTGGACGAGCACACATGCAGACTAGAAAATGTTCTTGTCAAACACCGTAACTTGAATGCGGCTGTAATAGCTAGCGTGATGTTTAATGAAATCATTGAGAAGCGGGATATCGAGTGTTCGTATATTCAGAAAGCAATGTTACGAACATTTAAGTATCAGATAAGCTACTCCATGGCCTGGCGTATAAGCAAAAAGCATTAGAGAAGAGGTTTGGCACATACGAGGCATCGTGTGCAACCTACCTCGTGTGCTTGAAATCTTGAAGCAAACCAATCCTGGCACATACACCGCTTTCAAAAGCGAAAGCGGTCTGCAAATGGGATCTGTACATTTCGTCGTGCTTTCTTTTCATTGGGGCCTTGCATTGCGTCATTCAGTCTTGTCGTCCATTGCTTTGTGTTGATGGCACATTTTTTTTGGAAAATACAAGGGGCAGATTCTAACACCATTGCAATTGATGCGAACAACCACATACTTCCATTGGCCTTTGCTTTTGTTGAGGGTGAGAATCGGGATAGCTGGCCGTGGTTTTTCGCACATCCAAGGTGGGGGTAGTTGGTGATCGGCCCGACATGTGCATCATTCATGATTGTCACAAAGGTATCCTCTCGGCAATCAAGACTCTACAGAGGACCGAGATGAACCATTTTCGTGGCACGACTGCAGAGCAGGTGGTGCATGAGACATTTGGGTGCCAATTTCTTGAGGCGAGTTCAAAAGCAAGAAACTGATGAATCTGTTTAAGAGGTTATGCAAGCGAGAATCAGGCACGTAAGTTCAACGCGCTTATTTGCCGAGTTGGATAAGCACACCAAAGGCGCATATCGAAGAGATGAAGAAGCAACCACCTACGCCGAACGAATGTCCACCCAAAGGCTAACACCCCTTGGGAGCTCGATCCTCCTAATATGAGGAGGCGAACGTCAAGGAACATTAAGTGTTTCTCGTTTGGATAGAGGCCGAGCCTCTAGAGAAGTGGGCATTGCTCCATGACACCGGAGGTGCCAGGTTAGTATGGTACATTACAATTTCAAAGCAGCTAAACAATTTGGCCTGTTGTTCTAAAGCTGCTTTGCGGTGAAACAGGTTTGGCGTGATGACAACGAACATAGCCGAGGTTTACAATTGGGTCATCCGAGGCCTCCGTCCGCTTCCGCTTGTGGCCATCCTTGAAGGCATGTTGCACGGCATCGTTAGCTACTACCAAAAGGCATGCGGAAGCGGTACTTCATGCCTCCACATTGCAAACGCCCGTATTGTTCGCGGATGATGACCTACATGGAGGAACGAACCATGAAAGCTCAGCGACATATGGTGCGTAGCTACTGGTCATCGAATACCGCCGAGGTGACTCTTCGGTGCAAAAAGGGGATTGGGAACGGACACACGGTTATTACGCACGAGGTTAATCTAGGCCAAGGGGCATCTGGATGGTGTGAATGCAGCTGCAATAAGCCAAGACTTCTCCATATTCCTTGCTCACACGTGATGGTCGCTTGTGGGCAAATTGGGATGAACACGCCGCAAGACATGTCCCCTTTCTACTTGAAGGATCATGTTGTCCATATCTGGTCGGGTGAGTTTCGTGGTTTTCGTGCACACGGTGATTTCACCGCGATTAACGAGAGATGAGGGCATCTGTTTGCGGATCCAACCTTACGGAGGTGTGCGGAAGGGCGATCTGGTCGCCCACGCACTAGGCGCATTCGCAACGACATGGATGAATCTGAAGTGGGTGGCCCTCTTAAGAGGTGTTCTGAGTGCGGCGAGTATGGCCACAAGGCAAACCAGTGCACGTAGGGTGTAGGTTCTGAAAGTGGTGGTGGCTATGTATCGAAATATGTTATTATATGCACGTTGGATGTCTTTTATTGTAATATTGACGCGATTGGGTGTCTTTTATTCATATATGTTGTGTCTCTCACATGTTGTGTACTTTTATTTATGTTCACCCCTTATGTCTTTTATTCATATATGTTGTGTCTTTTATTCAGATATGTTGTGTTTGTCACATGTTGTGTACCTTTATTTATGTTCAACTCTCATGTCTTTTATTATTATACGTTGTGTACTTTTATTCACATATGTCGTGCTTGCCGTAAGTTGTGTAGTATGATTTATGTTGAAACATTTCTATGTGCAGGGATGGAGCAGTCGACTTCACTCCTCGACCTCGTCTTGAATGCGCACGGCACCGTGCGCCGTCCACACGACAGAGGAATGACAAGTTGCCCTTATCATGGATTCGTGTGCCTAACAAGGCATGGTGCGTTGGCCTTCGCTTCCACACCAGGTTAGTTGCAGTACTTGTACATGTTCCATTGTTCATACAATTAGTGTTCATTACATTCAATTCATTCAACTCTATGGTTCCTCGTTAGGCTTGCACGCGTCTTGCTTCCGCTAGTCCGCATGGTGGAGGGTTCACCGCCGACCAGGCATTGTGGTGACGACCCGCAGGCAGTGGTGACGACCGCAGCAGTGGTGACGACCTTGGCCGTCGGCGTTTCCGTCGACCACTCATTAGCGTGTTTGGTCGACCATTGAGGCCGAGACGCACACTTTTCACCGCTGTCGGAGAGATGACGGTGACGCTGCGGGACGCCGCCATGCTCATCGGATTGCTGATCGCCGGGCAGCGATCGGCCCTTCGGTGGCTCTGCGGGTGGGACGCGGACTTATCGCTGCGCTTCACGGAGTCGCGGAGGTCGACCCACAGATACCGGTAGGCGTGAAGCACGGGCCATCGAGGAGGTGGTTGGCACAGTTCGAGGTTAGTGATTGTACATATTACTATGTTACTCCAGCTTTGCATAGCATTAACGTGATATCACACTATTTCAATTGTTGCGAGTGCGGCCAGATGGCGGCCGAGCCCACGGACTACCAGGTTGCTAGGCACCTCGAGGCCTATCTGCTTTGGTTGTTCGGCTGGGTGATGTTCACGTCGAGTCACGGCGACACCGTGGACGCGCGTTGGATAGCCTACGCACGGGCTATTGCGGACTCAGAGCCTGACGATGTACCGGAGGTATCCTGGGGTTCGGCGGTTCTTGCTTCCACGCATCGCGCCCTTTGCGACGCTGCGTCGCGTGAAGAAAGGCGAGAACTCCAATCTGACCGATGCCGCTTCTTCTTCAGCTTTGGTCATTCGGCGCTTCTCGTGGGTCGACCCTGGTCGACCCTCGGCACTACCGCCGACATGTACGGCGGTGATGCGCTGGACCGACCGACGATGGGCTCGCTCTGGACCAGGCGACGGTACATGTTCTTACTCATTAATGGAATTGTAATTTCAATGCCATCTCGCTACGATTATTT
This sequence comes from Rhipidocladum racemiflorum, assembly GCA_036346355.1. Classification (NCBI taxonomy): domain Eukaryota; kingdom Viridiplantae; phylum Streptophyta; class Magnoliopsida; order Poales; family Poaceae; genus Rhipidocladum; species Rhipidocladum racemiflorum. The sequence goes on along the minus strand of CM070579.1, from coordinate 86,727,698 downwards.
CTACTCTATTGCAGCCACGGTGGGCGGTGTCCAGTGCGTCGCGGCGTACCTACGCCTTCACGAGGCCTTCGACCACCCGAGGGATGGGAATGTAAATGCAGGACCCCTACAAATGACGCAGCGTGTAGGAGAGAGAGCTGCGGGGGCCTGTCCATGCTCTGCGACAGGGACCAGCCTTCTTGGAAGACGAGGAGGAAGCTTCGTCTTCGACGTCTTCGTGAGGACTACGCGCCGCACCGAGTCCTCGAGCGCTTTGGACTACGCCAGGTGGTCCCCTGTTCCTTTGGGGGAACGCGTGCGGCCAAAGTGCACTCGTGAGTTACTCACCACTACAGAATGCTAAGTGCTTACGACATATTTGTAGTAATGAGGTCTTTTGTGCAGTACTCCACCCAGGGACCCAAGAAGGCCATGGTGACCTTGCTGCAGAGGATGGCGCCGTGGCTTGCGCTGGGAGGGGGCGCTGGAGGACGTTGTCGAGGAGGTCGCGCCTCACGACCCTCCTCCTACCAGGAGTACTTGTCCTGCACGTGCCCGGACCCGCACTCGTCTCCTACGCGAGGAGCACGGCCAGTGTGTTTGTCATGGCATCGCAGACTTGTACTCGAGCCACGCAGGGTCGCACCGCACCGGATGGTAAGTCTCGTTGTATTTTTACTCATTAATGCAATTGTAATTTCAATGCTATGTCGTTATGTTTAATGTTTGTTTGTACGTGATAGGTGGATCGAGGCGAGGGCTTGCGAAGATGCCGCCGACTTTCTGTCTAGGCTGCAAACAGGGGACCACTTTCACAGCCGCAGCCAGCCTATCGAGGCCATGGGGCATGTCGAGCTGCACTCGACGGATCGTGGAGCTTGGTGCTGTTTGGCGTGCCCCACTGACCGCTTTACCGGCACCTCGTCTCAGGCCGCCACCCTGGTCTCACTGGACACCACCTTCTCGACCACCGCTACGCCAGGGTCCAAATTTCCACACCCAGTGCCTCCACTCCAGCACTACCGAGGATCCAGCTGGCGAGACGCCACCACGCGGGCCTACCATGGTCCCCACACCCGTAAGCCGATAAACATTCAGATTGATCCCGTTTGAATCTAATCTTCTCACCATAATTAAATGTTAATGTCTGCAGATCAGGGCCTCGTAGGACATGCCTCTACTTCGGACACCCGGGCCAGGCACGGCGTCCCGACTCATCGCCCGATCGATTCTTCGCAGGGGCTTCGTTCACGCGGCCTCCACCACGCAAAGACACGCCGCCTCCTCCGACCACGCAGATCACGCAGCCTCCGCACCGCTTGCCTCCCGCTGCGTGTCCCGCCGGTTGATGCAGCCCTTCTGACTACGGGCCAAAGGCGGGACCATCGCGGGTGCTTCGCCACGACCTCTCGGACGATGCACCCCTTCTAAGGCCCGCGAAGGAGAGCTAGGGGTCAGGGCCAGGGTCAGGGTCCACCACCGGGGGGTGATCAGGCTTAGGATGTGCGTTATTTTTGGGTACTTTGTCCTATTATACTTTACTATCTATTTTGTGTATTTTGTGTACTTCCTCATATACGTGGTCTATTATATATTTCTGTCATCTTTAGTCATATCAACCGCGTGTCATTATTGCTTTTTCAGCTTTTGTCATATCAACTTTTCCAGCCTTTGTCATTTCAATTTGCATAATGCCGCCAAAAGCCGGCTATGGCGTAGATTCCCTGTTTAAAGTCGTGGGCATAGCCACGCTCATGTCATCATGAGCTGAAGCATCCGATGCTCGCGGATTTGAAATACTCACGAAGTCCGCGAGACTCTCCTTTGGTTGCCCCTTCGCCCGGCTCTTTATAAACCCACCGAGGAAGGGATATGTGCATCACACAGCGTAACTTCCATAAGCTTTAGTCTGCTTTTCCCACACACACGAGGCCACGATGTCGTTCTCTACCGTCGCCTCTTCGCCAGAAGGCTAACCCCCAATACCCGGATGAGAGTAGCGTTGACGCCTTGATTCTGCGGAGTTGCCACGCTGAAATGTGATCGCAACCTGGTGGCGAAGGTTACGCAGCTTCACGCGACGGAGATACGGCCTCCCGCGCCTCTTTCATGTGCCGCGCTTCGGAGTAAACCAAATGTTGTCCATACCCTAATTACGATAACAGCATACCATTTCATGCATCGTTATTTGTTTTTAGGGCGAGGACCGTTGTTGCTTTTTCCAATGGATCGACGGGCCGGAACGACGTGATTACGAATTTCTCTACAACTGCCACGACGCCTACCCCACTTCGCCAGAGAACTTCACACGGTGGGAGAGGCCACCGGGATATGTCCCCTACCTAGATCGACCGGAGTTAAGGGCCGGTGGGCAAGGGACGAACCAATCGGTCGGGCCACGTGCCTCATGTTTCAGCTACAATGTACCCATTCTAAATCAATTCATCGCATACAGGACTTCAAAAGAAGTTTGCAAAATGGCTCAAGTCAAGGCAAGAAAATCCTCCTCAGGGGCCAACGCAAAGCCAGGAACTGTGCGACCACGGCCTCCAGGCAGTGGTTGATACCGGCAACGAGGATCTAGCGGATAGAAGATTCTACCGGTGCCCTTTGTCCGAGGATGTATGGTGTCGGTACTTCAATCTGGTGGACCCGAGGCGTACCACCCACATCTCAAACTTCCGTATTTGATAATCGGGAGAGCAACCCTCGCCGTGGTGCTACTACCTCCCGGAAAAGCCGGACCCAGCACGCAAACGGTATTCTCCAACCACCACAACGGGCATACCGCATTGATCGCAGGGCACGCTTCGATTGTACAACAAGAAGCCCAACACACACCTCCCGACCATATCGTGGAGTGCGAGCCAAAACAGAGGAGGCGTCTCGGCAAGTCTCCTGAAGGGCAAGAGGGTTCGCCCTCTGGAATGGTACTGGATAAGGGGAAGCAATGCCGAGGTCCGCATGACGCAACAAATCCTTGACGCATTACAAAGGCCATCCGCAAACCCTGGTATTAACATAGGGGGCGCCGGAATCGGGAAGGCATGCCCATATGGGAGGGCGAGGACTCCGCAGAATGCACACAAACAAGTTACTTCTTACACCCGGAGACGTATGGCATAGGCTACCCATTCGGCGACAGTGGGAACGCATGCGCCACGGCCATGGAGCTCTTTCATAAGAGAGATTGAGCGGTGTCCGAGAACAAATCGCACAAGATTGACAGTGATGTAATATGTAGAAAATGTATGGCATCATTCCCACTCTATTTAACATAGGCGGAACGATCACTTGTTCCACCATTACAATCAGTGTTATTGGCACTTCTCCTAGCAATGCCGTCACTGTTTAATATCCGTTGTATCTGCCAGTACTAAGGTTGAGTTTGCGTACTAAGATTGCCGGGTTGCATCTACATGCTTTTGTTATTGTCCTTTCTCATATTATGTCTTACCATTTAATTCTATCAGCGTAAACAACGGCGTAGATGAAAATTTTTCCCATAATATGGTACTCCATATATCAAAGAGCAAATATGCGGTATTCGTGCCGAAAAATACATTCGAACGAGACATTTTACAGTCACTAAAAGGCCTAAAAGTTATTGTTGACAATAGTACTTAGGGTTATTGTGGCGGTATATTTTTGTAGTGGACAAAGGCGTAGATGAAACATTTTCCCATAATATGGTACTCCATATATCAAAGAGCAAATCTGCGGTATTAAATGCTTAGAAAAATACATTCGAGCGAGACATTTTACAGTGCCGAAAAGGCTTAAAAGTTATTGTTGACAATAGTACTTAGGGTTATTGTGGCGGTATATTTTTGTAGTGAACAAAGGCGTAGATGAAAAATTTTCCCATAATATGGTACTCCATATATCAAAGAGCAAATCTGCGGTATTCGTGTTTAAAAATACATTCGAACAGAGACATTTTACAGTTTGCCAAAAGGCCTAAAAGTTATTGTTGACAATAGTACTTAGGGTTATTGTGGCGGTATATTTTTGTAGTGGACAAAGGCGTAGATGAAATATTTTCCCATAATATGGTACTCCATATATCAAAGAGCAAATCTGCGGTATTCGTGCCGAAAAATACATTCGAACAAGACATTTTACAGGCTGCCGAAAAGGCTTAAAAGTTATTGTTGACAATAGTACTTAGGGTTATTGTGGCGGTATATTTTTGTAGTGAACAAAGGCGTAGATGAAAAATTTTCCCATAATATGGTACTCCATATATCAAAGAGCAAATCTACGGTATTCGTGCCGAAAAATACATTCGAACGAGACATTTTACAGGCTGCCGAAAAGGCCTAAAAGTTATTGTTGACAATAGTACTTAGGGTTATTGTGGCGGTATATTTTTGTAGTGGACAAAGGCGTAGATGAAATATTTTCCCATAATATGGTACTCCATATATCAAAGAGCAAATCTGCGGTATTCGTGCCGAAAAATACATTCGAACGAGACATTTTACAGGCTGCCGAAAAGGCTTAAAAGTTATGGTTGACAATAGTACTTAGGGTTATTGTGGCGGTATATTTTTGTAGTGAACAAAGGCGTAGATGAAATATTTTCCCATAATATGGTACTCCATATATCAAAGAGCAAATCTACGGTATTCGTGCCAAAAAATACATTCGAACGAGACATTTTACAGGCTACCGAAAAGGCCTAAAAGTTATTGTTGACAATAGTACTTTGGGTTATTGTGGCGGTATATTTTTGTAGTGGACAAAGGCGTAGATGAAATATTTTCCCATAATATGGTACTCCATATATCAAAGAGCAAATCTGCAGTATTCGTGTCGAAAAATACATTCGAACGAGACATTTTACAGGCTGCCGAAAAGGCTTAAAAGTTATGGTTGACAATAGTACTTAGGGTTATTGTGGCGGTATATTTTTGTAGTGAACAAAGGCGTAGATGAAATATTTTCCCATAATATGGTACTCCATATATCAAAGAGCAAATCTGCGGTATTCGTGCCGAAAAATACATTCGAACGAGACATTTTACAGGCTGCCGAAAAGGCTTAAAAGTTATGGTTGACAATAGTACTTAGGGTTATTGTGGCGGTATATTTTTGTAGTGAACAAAGGCGTAGATGAAATATTTTCCCATAATATGGTACTCCATATATCAAAGAGCAAATCTGCGGTATTCGTGCCAAAAAATACATTCGAACGTGACATTTTACAGTCAGAAAAGGCTTAAAAGTTATGGTTGACAATAGTATTTAGGGTTATTGTCGCAGTATATTTTTGCAGTGAACAAAGGCGTAGATGAAATATTTTTCCATAATATGGTACGATACCTACATATTTTTGCATAAATGGAACATCCAACACTATATGCATGTGGTATAATTATTTTAGTCCATATTTTGTATATTTTAAGCCATACGGCTTGGCGACTACCTATTTTCGCCATACGGCTTGGCGAACCATATATTTTCGCCAGTATAGCATGGCGACTACCTATTTTAAGCGAGCGGTGTGGCGAATACCCTATTTTAAGCCACAACGACGTGCTTAAAATACCTAACCCATGTTTACGAACAATTAATAGCGCCAATTAGCCTATTTTAGCGAACCGTGTGGCGAAAATAGGGTATTACTTGACGATGCAGCGAAAATAGGGTGTTCGCCATACCGTTTGGCGACGGCATATTATTTTTGCAAATTTTTTATTCCGTATATTAAAAACGCAATTTGATTTAAAAAAAGTATTATTTAAAAAAAAATTCTACGAACATTTCACAGAAATGGGCGAAGGCAGAAAGGAGGATGACGGAATTGGGAGGAAGGTGGATGTGATGGATGGTGTAGAAGTTAAGAACGGAAAGATAAAAGTCAGAGACTGGCGGCAGCAGGCCGGCAATAAGCTGCCACCCGAAGAAAATCACTTCCCCGGGCCGGCAGTGGGGCTCGGCGATCCGGCCCGGCTGACGAGGGCGCCCGCGGTTATGTTCCGGGAAAACCTGGCGGCAACCTCCTCCTCGACGGATGAAGAAGGGAGAACCGGAGCCATCGGGCCCAGAAGAGTATCGGAACGCGCCGGGGAAGAAAAAGAAGCAAGGAGCTCTGAAGCGGCAAGGAAAAACAGAGCGAGGGAAGTTGGAAGGAGGAAGAACCCCCCCTCTCGGTCAACCTTTTATAAGGTTGCGAGGGGGGGCTCGGCGGGAAAACCGAAAGGTCGTGGCGGTTCACAAAAAGGAAGTGCAAGAGCCCCATTAAGAAGGCGCGTCCCAAGGGTCGTGCAGCGGTTACAAAGCGGAAATAACTGCGCAAACCGCCTTGGGACCGGAGAAGCCGGAAGGTCTTTCACAAAGCCGCGAGGCGCGAGGGTATTTAAGAGGCCCCACCCGGGAGACTGAGCGGTTCCCCGAAGGAAAGTTAAAAGGGAAGGAGGAAGACCAAAAAGCGCTCCTGGGTGGGCCCGGGGGATACTGTCGGCGTATTCTACACCAGGGTACTCGCTCCCCCGCACCAAGCATGGTCGACGACCAGGTAGGGCGCATCCGGCCCCACCGCCACGGCAAAAGGTGGGACCCCAGTCTTGCCGCCCAGTGGACCCGTGGCGACCAGGCCAGGCCACTGGGCGCCCGCGAAGGTGCTCGCCCAGTGGACGCGTGGCGACCAGGCCAGGCCACTGGGCTAGCGCGAAGGTACTCGCCCCGTGGACACGTGGCGGCCAGGCCACACCATCGGGCGACCTCAAAGGTGCTCGCCAATGGGCAGCGTGGCGACCAGGCGAGCGATCAAGCGGCCGCGAAGGACCTCGCCCAGTGGACACGTGGCGGCCAGGCCAGGCCACTGGGCGACCGCGAAGGTACTCGCCCGGTGGACACGCGGCGACCAGGTACGCCACCGGGCGCCCAGGAACGTGGTCGTCCAATGGCCAGGTGGCACACGGGCCACTCCCCTGGCGCACCACCCCCGAGGCCGCAGTATCCAGATCAAGGACATTTAATGCGAATCGTGCGCATTAAATATAAAGCGTGGAGGCTGCAGTATGGCGGCGCGTCTTCCCCAGGCATGTATTAATTGCGGGGGACGTCACGGCAGCCCCTCGCGCCCTGCCGGAGCAAGCGGCGTTGGTGGGCGTGGGGCCCGGGGCTAGAGTGTGACGATCGCGGCCGGCATTTAATGAGGTGTAAGGACAGTGACGGGCGCATTAAATGCGCCCGTGGCAGTGTAATGAGTATAGCTTGCTGTGTAAGTCTCCCAGGCGCCCCCGCCAGCCCAGGTATAAAAGGGAGCCGGGGTGCATGGGAGAAGGGGTTCGATCCATGGTTAGTAGGTTTTCATCCTCTCCAGCCAGAACACAAACAATAGCGAAAAAAAGCAGGACTAGGGCTATTACTCTCCGGAGGGCCCGAACCTGGGAAAAAGTTCTTGCGCCCCCTGTTCCCCTGAGCTTCCTAGTACTCCGATCATCTTCCCCCTTTCTCCGGCGATTGCCCCGAAAGCCCCCCGTCTTAACCTCATAAGCACCCGATTCGGAGGTGCCTGTTGGCTAGTACGCCGACAAAAGGAATGGAAAGAGAGAGGGAAGACGAGAATAGCACATTACTTGCTTTCTTTCTTTTTAGAACATAAGTTTTGAAGCTTCCTAAAAACGACCATTTTGACTAAGGGCACGTCCTACAGTCGATATGGCTCTGATACCACCTTTGTAGGACCCCGGATCGGCTATCCAGAATCCCCTGTGTATTTCTGTACTAGTCCCAGATCAGTAGCTAGTACACACAATCAAAAAGTGATGAATCAACAACCATATCACGAATACATATAAGTAAATAAGAATAATACCGAATAAAAGCAAAGACCTTATGTTCAAGGTTTACCATTGCGGCTTGAACAGGCAGAACAACTTGAACAACTGCAGCGGAAGACGAAAACACCAAGCGACCCATCCAAATGCCCACAGGCAATCGAGTGGGGAGCGCGCCCTAGTCATTGGAAATCTTGAACAGCTTCTTTCACTTCCGAGAGAGGATTAGAATGTAGCACGTGAGTACATAAAGTACTCAGCAAGTCTGGGAAATTATGCACAATGTAGGCTATCCAAAGATGGCTTAATATGGTTCTTTTGCATAAAGCCAAGTTTCATCAAATTATACTTGTTAATAATTTTTACAAAGCACATTTGAGCAATTCTTTTTAATAATTGAATTATGTAATATTGCAGTGAAGGTTCTAACCACCACTCACTAATATACAGGCTCTATCCGCCACATCTCAACAAAATCAGGGTTCAATCCAATTACATGGCTCGGTCAGCCACGGTTCACAAAATCAGGTTCCTTCCACCTACCTGGCTTTAGCCGCCAGAAGCACACCCGAGAGTTCTAACCGCTCCCGGATCCCAAAACAAACCATTGTTTAGTTTGAAACCAAAAACCAAAGTCTACCAGTATGAAAGCATTCAGCAAGCTTTGCCTTTGACCGTAGGCACGGCTATTCGAATAGTTTTAACTCTGCAGAGGTGTACAACTTTACCCACAAGACATGATATTCCCTTGATGCCATGCAATTAGCACACTTCCTTAGGTGTGCCGGCAGGGATATCATGACAAGGCCTTTACAATGTATACGCCTAACCTGACCCACCCGCTGAGGTTTCACCGCTGTTAGGGTTATATCCACCCAGTACAGAAGCCCCCTCTTGCGCCGTGTGAGAAAAACAACAACAACAATGCCTCTATCCGGCTCTCACATTCCACCGAGTGGTGAGTCTAAGTCAGGTTTCTACAAATTATTCAGCCAGGTCATGCCCACTTTGACATGTGGTTGTACGGTTATGCTTAGAATGGAGACAGTCATAAGCGTCGGTCCTTAACTGACTTGGGGCGGTACTTGCGCAATGAAAGCTAGCACTCCATCCGCGCCCACCAGACAAACCATTCACTTGATCTAAAACCTTTTTTCATTTTATTTTTATTTTGTAAACCATTGGCAATACTCCTTGCCTATAACTTCCAATACAAGTTTTCAAGGGATAATTGAAATTCCCACCCATAGGTGAATATTGACCGATAGCGAGGCTAAGCATTTCTACCGTACTATTCTATTCCACCAATAGTGTATTTTAAAAAAAATACAAAGCTCAGGGTTTGATTACAATCCCTATAATCAATTTTATAATCTCCAATAATCCTTCTATTGCCATAATTTGATAATCATAAGAATAATCCAATCCAATATGGTACTTTCACCATGTAAGGTTGATACCATGCCATCATAACTCCAAAATCATACCAAGCTATTATTATCATTGTATATGAAACAATCTCCTCAAAATATGAGTCTCCTTATTGATTACCCATCATCCACACATCGATTCATCTGTTAATCTACTTGATCCACCTAGAATAATTCATAATCCCATCCCCGAGCATATTTCATGGAATATTCTACAAATCCAAGACTTCATTGATTCATTGCCTAGAGCTGTTTCCCTATACCATGACACCAAGTTGACTAAGTAAATCACACCCATTCCACATCATTCATAATCCCACACAATTGGTTATCGCAAAACCATAATTCCCAAAATCATCTACTAAACCACCGAGTACGATTCTCAGTATTATCCACTTAATACATCGATTAAATTTGATAATATAATTGATTAAATCATCGAGTATCATTCTCCACATCACCTATTGTAACCCTTCATATTGTCATCGCTAAATCATTTACATTTTATCCACCAAGAACACTTACTATTATCATTTACTAAACCACCAAACATTCTGGATTATTCACCATTCTCCATAAATGATTATCACAAAGTATGCGTGTTAACATCCACCGAAATATAAGTCACCACTTATTCTATTTAATCCACAAGTATGCCTCTCAATATCATTTATTTACTTTTACCGACTATTATTCTTGACATCCTACATCTTTCAATATTCTTCCAATCTATACAAATCATATTGCGAATCGCTATCACAATCCAACTTCACAATAATTCAACCATCAACATTCATAAATCAATTTCATAACTAATAATCCCCATCAACACTAATATTTAGCTATTCTCCAATCAAATGGGGTTCTAGCTCCAATCTACATTCTATACTAATATATCCCATCCAAACTCTCTTCCCAATAGTCCTTTTTCCTAATAAAAGAATATTTTTTTCCAAAAATATTTATATTGGTGGATCACTATACTAGGGCGACAAAGGATCATGGATAACAATATCAAGGAGGGATGGACAACAGGTATAACTAACAATCTAACGTTAACATCATTCTTTAATATAAACAGCGATGCAGTTTGTAAAACAGGGTAAAACATTGAGAAAACATAGGATCAACATGCGTCAAGGAGACTTGCCTCGGTCACAGCGAGAAGGTTGAACTCTCTGAAGTCCGGCGGCGGGGTTGGCGGACTCGGCGGGATAGACGACTACGCGCAAAACGAGACAACAAATAAATAAAAGAAAATAAATAAAATCTAAAAATTATAAAAGTTATACTGGCAAGTAGATCTTGATTTTAGATGAATTTAGAAATTTGAATGGAGTCAAACGGGGTTCAAACGGAGAAGATATGAGCTTCCGAAGTTCGAAAATTGAGAAATTGGAAAAGGAGGGAATATTCCTTGGAATATTCCATTTTCAATTTTCTGAATTTTGAGAAATGGCTTGTGTCTATGGCAAAGGGCCCCACATGTCATGGACATGGGTTGTCTTCTTCCTTGGCTTACCCATGGCCATGGATGGTGTGGGTGAAGCTTGGGGGTCGCTGGCGGGCGGCGGCGGGAGGCCACAGACGCCGCAGAGGCGCGCGTGTCTTGGGCGAGGCCCCACGAGCACAGTGCTCTCCCCAAAAACAACAGAGCACCCAACTTTCCCAAAAATCACGATTTTTCACTCATTTTCGCATGAAATTGACCCAAACAAAAGCATGGAATCTCTAGATTACATCCTTATGGACCTAGAGGAGGAAGGAATTGAGTCAATTCTCACCGGAGACGATGAAATCGACGACGAGCGAACTCCGACGAGCAGAAACCGAGAAATTCGTCGCCAATCCTTGATGCAACCTAAAATTGATGGTTGGGTTAGACTCTAGACTCACCCACGGTCACAAAGAACCAAGTGACACAAAGAATGGCTCACCGGAGACGGATCTACAAGCACGAACTCGAAGAACACCGAAAAAGTTCAACACGACGTCGGTTTTCTTGATCTCACGGGCACAAGAGTGGAGTAGATGAAAGGAGGAGCACACTCCCGGAACGGGGACTCTTATACGAAGAGAATGGAGGTAGTGGTGCGGCGTTTGGAGGTGAAACGGCCGAGATAATGGCGTTTGAGTGGATTTCGGTTTTTCATTGATGCGGCCTTTTCCGGCGAGCTTGACGGCGAGTGAGGGTGGGGAAGGGTAAGAGATCGACGCTACGAATCCAACGGAACCGACCGTTCGCATTTTGGAGTTGAATTGAGGGAGTTATGAGCAAATGAAGTGGAACCCTAGCCATTGATGCACTTGAAGCTTCCTCTGTCATTTGGCTTGGGCTGGAGGTAGAAGAAGGTGCACTATTCCCTTGCCACGTGGCACTCTCTCATTGGTCCTCCTTTACGTAAATGATTCGCTCTAGAGAAAAATTAAGAAAAATGGTCTAAAAATTCCAGAAAAATTCCTAGAGCCATTTTCGAATATTTGGGACCCAATAAAATTGGTTCCGCTGAATTTGGATGATTTTTGTGGAATTAAATATCCGGGCGCGGATCGCAGGCATTAAACAAAAGCCGCGCGAGATAAAATAGGAACGAAGGTCCAAAAATCCGGGGAATGATTCCTAAAATCATTTTGGAATATTTGGAATACAATTGAAGTGGTTTGGGGATTTTTGGCGTATTTTTGGACTCGGGTGAAATTTCGGGTACCGGCGGGAACTGGAAAATTCGATTTTTAGAACGGAAGGGAATTAAATCCCGATTTTGGAGGTGAAAGGATGCCAGGTTAATATAAACACCATGAAAACTCCAATTTTTGAACTAATTTATTTAAATTAGATTTTTCTCTAGAAAGCAAAACTGATGATGTTACAGTGGTGTGTGGCGGGTGAGCGTGCGGAGGCCGAGGCTGCGTTCGGCAAGCACGGTGACGACGTGCTGCGAGGGAACATGTGGAGGCGTTAGCGGCTTGCGGTGCATATGGCCCAGCTAGCACACGGCAACGGCATCCATGACTCGTTGCAGGGGAGTTGTTGTGCTGAAGATTGAGGAAGACAAGGGATAAAAGATAGTTTTTCTTAAATAATTCATTGCAACGCACGAACAGCCTACTAGTTGTTACATAATGTTACAGTAATAGAAGAAAAAAACTGTAGATTTATAATCATCAGTCGTCGTTGTTGCGCCAAATGGTTATTCATGTCCACAAGTTACCTACGAGCCAAATGGTCATGCATCATACGAATCAGCACCGGCATGGCGTGGCAGAATGTTGGCTGTGCCGTTGTTGCGTTCTGGACTTGTTGACGTCGCAGCAACAGCTTAATATTGATTATGCTAGTTTCTGAGCTGATTGACCACCAAAGTGATTTCTTTATATATATTGTGGTTTGGATGTGTTTTAACCGTGTCTAGGGATAAACGTAGGATTGGCATGTGTGATGAGTTTTCTGAAAGGGGCTGCCGCTGCCGCTGCCATCTACAGGATCGTGCTGCATGCCGCTGTCCCGATGTGAGCTCTTTCTGGTCCTCGTATATTTGGCATGTGGTGGTGATAGCGCCTAGTGGGACTACGACTAATTAGATGTTTGGTGGGGTGGTGGTGTTGATGTTGTGAGTGATTGCGATGTGTTTCTTATAATTTGACTTTCAAACCCCAATAACCCTGGATTAGGAGCTTCCTAAAGTTTTTGGGTCTTAAAAAAGGGCCATTCTCCAACAATTCCTATTTTTCTTTCAAAAAATAGTGATTGGGAAAGCACACGAGCATCCAATATCTAACCACTTCGGCCGGAGTTTTTGGGCGTGCAGAGAGATTGAGATTCCGATAGAGTAACTGTTGGAACGGTAATTTTTTCATTTTTTCCTAAAAAATAATTTTGGGAATAAGTTTTGGGAACTATTGGAGATGCTCTTAGCTTGCGGTTTGCATTTCTAGTGCTTTTTGCAACCTAGTACTGACATTTTTCAATGGAGTTAACATTAGCAATTTACACTTGTACAAGTGGGGCGAGTGGGTCTAAAAATTGTCAGTGTTTCCATCTTTTCTGTGTTATTTTAAAAAGCTCATGTTAGTAGATTTTCCCAATATCATACTATAATTTTTAGCACCGGTCGATTTTCGGAGTGATTTCGAGCGATTTTCGATGATTTTCGATCGGTTTACGTCACATAATTTTTTTTTTGGGAGGGATTGGATTGGTTTATCAAACGATTTTAAAAGTCGGATCGCGTCGCTACGGGTGAAAATTATAAAAATCAAGAGATTTTCATCGATTTTTCTTAACCCTGTTCCGAATGTGGATGCTATTAAATCCGTTGAATGTATGCTCGTGACCTATGGAGGCCGACACATGCTTTCTTTTGCGTTTACTTGATAGAAACGTGTTTGCGCAGAGAAGAACCAGCGCTGCTAACCACCCGAGCGAGCCTAGCTCCGTGCCTCCGTCCCAAACTGGTTCTATTCAGGACATGGATGCTATCGAATCTAGGTACCATGATACCATCCGGGCCTCATGACTGCCCTTATAATGACATTTACCAGCGCACGCACAGGGTACACACATTCACGTGACTTATGTCTGAAATTTCGCCCGTTGGTTGGTACCATCTGAACCTAGTATTAAATCTGGGACCCAGCAAACGTCGATTGAATATGCATGTGTTGCATGTGTGAGACTCATCGCAATGGAAATATGATTAATTATTTGCTACACTAAGTTGGTAAAATTAATGATTTATCATGCTATATCTCACTAACAACATTATAAGATTTCTATGTAACTGATGTACATTTCTCCTAATTTCAGGTGTACATGGTTCTGCCGTCGCTCCCAACTCGAATGGAGCCCTAGTAGGGTTCACGTTATCGAATTCGGCTCGAAAATCGCCCTCGGCCCAGTAACGATTTTCGTCGAAAATTGCTCGAAAATCGCCAAAAATCGAAGAGTTTCGAATTCAAACTTTTTAAACAAAAAAAAATCAAAAAAACAATAATCGCGATATTTCCTCGATAATCGCTCGATATGGCTCGATAATCGTTGTATTTGGCTCGATAATCGCAATATTTATCTCGAAAATCAGCCGATCAAACGAACTTCCTCGTCGGTCGATTTTTGAATGATTTCGCTCGATATACCTCGATAATCGCTCGATAATGGCGATATTTGCGCCGCATAAATTTTTTCGAATTTTCGAATTTTTTTTATTTTTTTTAATTTAACCGATTTGCCGACAGGTATATAATATCATACCAGGTCGATAATCACGATTTTCGACCGATTTTCGATGATATTTTGAACCCTAAGGCCTAGAGCTTCGGCGTGTTCAACCAATATGCAGCCTACTTCTCAGGTGTACTCCAGTAGTGTGATGCCGCCCCTACCACAATCGCCGCCTCCAACCCTATCATGCATCATGCGCTCGATCCATCCCGAGGAGGATTATGGCAAGACGACATAGACTGCATCTGTTATATATTTGTGATACACTACTGGTCTTGCTGAGTACGAAATGTACTCAACCTTACTGTTGTTGATGTTTACAAGGTGAAGAATCATAAAACCTCAACGACACATTTAACACCGCAGGTTACCAGGAGTATTATGATGCGCTTTTCTAGGGTTTATACTTTGTCAGTTGCATGTGGGATATTTTGGGCAAAAGCATACTACAAGACATATATTTGCACATGGAACCTTCCTTGATATTCTAAGCCAAAAAGGAGGGTCCCCACAATTTTAAACTAATTTCATCGCGGGATCCAACCCAGAGTTAAACCATATTCCCCAATAGACTCACTCCATCTGAAAACCATTTTTAATAAAATTCTAAAGTATAATCTGTGAAAGGCTTTGCTCAGCATGCCCATGACCGAGGGTTCGGCTAATCGATTAGTTTTACAGTCTGCAGAAGTAGTACAACTTTATCCACAAGAGCAAATCAACTTAATATGTTAGCAATGACACAGGTCCTTAGGGGTGCGACTAAGTTATTATCAGCAGGCCTTTACAATGCGCCATCCCAAGCAATCATGCCCGCTAAGGTTCCACTGCTGATAGGGTCAAACCGCCCTAGTGAGAAGCCCCTCTAGCGCCATGTGGTTGTCTACCTAACACCACATTTAGCCAAATGACACAACCTACAATGGGATGTTGCAAATTAGTTAGCCATGTCTGTCCCATACCGGACTTATGTTAGTACGGGTAGGCTTTACAAACAATAACTCATAGACCAATCCTTAAATTGCCAGAAGAGCTTTTCACAACCCAAATAGCCACCAATTATCCATTCTCGCCCAATCTAAACCATATTTTTACTCTATTTTGAATCATATCATTTTTCATAACATTCCATGGCATACCAATACCAAAGAATAACTCTATTTCAAAAGAAATATTTGTTTGGCACAAAAATTCCAAAAAAGTCCTACTTTCACATCTAAGCATGTCTAAGCCATTTTATAGTACTAAATTATCATATATCTAGTGAAGTATTACTTAGGGTTACAAGGGTATAAGGAATACATGTTCAAATGTGGTTTTAACAATCAGGATATATCTATTCTTTTAAAACTGGGACTAAAAATATACTACTAAAATTATGCATGCAATATTTCAAAACAAAATATAATTAAAAAATTAGGTTCAACATGGTCAAAAGTGTACCTTTCCTTGATCGAAGTGATGGTGCTCCGGACTGTCGACCTAACACTCCACCGATTCTCCGAAATCTATACGCTGAAAGAAATAACTAGATTCAAATAAAATCTAAATAAAATATAAAACTAGCGTAAATAGATATATTATAATTTTAGAAGAATTTAGGAAGAAACATGGAGTCAAACGGAGCTAGAACAGAGGAAAAAGACTACCGAAAGATTTAAATTAAGGAAAATGAGAGGGAAACACTATTTAGGATTTTTCCAGGATTTTTGGAATTTTCTTTTTAAAGGAAATTATAGATTATTGCGCTAGCATGACATTAGTAAGGATTTTATGGATTTTTGAATTTCTATCTAAAGGAAAAAGGGAATTATGCTGTAATGATGATGTCAACGAAGGATTTAGATTTTTAACCAAATTATTTGTCAACAAAAAAGTCTTTGCGGTCACTAACATGTGGGCCCAGGTCTATGGATCGAGTCCACGGCTCGCGTCGATCCACCGTGGACTTGGCGCAGGACGTCAGTGGCTCTGAAACCAAGGTTGCCGGCCTTCGACGGCGCGGCAGAGGGCAACGAAGGCGATGCACATGGTCTTGGCACTGGGAAGTGACTGTGGCGGTGGCGGCAAGGCGAAGAGCGGTGGCGATGCACAGGGCTATAGTGGTAGGGAGGCGCTCGGGCGAGGTGGGTAAGCGCATGAGAGAGAACGTGGTGTGGAGCCAAAGGAGGGCATGGTGATGACTGAGGAGTTCACGCGGCGGTGCAAATGGCGGTGAGCCGGCGCGAAAGTTGGCGATGAAGGAGGAGCTCAATTCGAGCGATTGAGTGCGGGATTCCCTAAATTGATCTAGGGAAGAAGTTAAGGGGTGTCGGGAACACGATATGGCACAGTTGAAATGGAGATTCACTCACTAGGGTGGCGGCGAGGTCGAAGAGAGTGCGGCGCTGGTGATCAGGAAGAAGCTCGGATCTTGGTGGCATTCAGGGGGAGGGGGAGAGAGAGAGGCTAGGAGTTGGCAAAACAGAGTGAGTGCAAAGAGGTGATCCTGGTGCTCCTTTTATATGGGCTCGGGGAAGCTTGAATGGCGGTAAAATGGCAACGAGAAGGTCGGTGGTTGGCGGCATAAATACGAGCTATCATGCGTAGCTGCGGGAAAAATGGCCAGGAGGGGAGGCGGTGGAGATGGTGGTCATCAATGGCCTTGATTGCACACTAAACAGGAGAAGAAACTGGCATCTTTTTTAGCTCGCGAAATCGACCATGGTGGCAAGAGGCTTGGGCGGCGTGAGGAAGGAAGGAAGAAGCGGCCGGCGAGTAGGGCCCATGCGCAAAGAGAGGGAGAGGCGGGGCGGGTTGGGGAGGAGGCAAGTCGAATGGGCTGGAGGAAAAGGTCAGGCGGACCAAGCGGATGGGTCGAAGGAAAGAAAGAAGCGGGCCGGGATGGGAGAAAGCAAATGGGCCAGGAGAAAAAGAGCTTCGGTCTGAGAGCAATTTTAGGGATTTCAAATTTAATGTTTGATTTAAAATAATTCCAAAATCTTTTAAAAATATCAAATAGAGTTAAAAATTTACAGAAATTTCCAAAGGCATTTTGAACTTAATAAAATTATTTCTAACTTAAAGTTGATTAAAGCTTTATATAAAACTCAGAGAAAATCACCAATAAAATAAAATAAATAAATAAACAGAAATATGCAAATTTTGGGACGCCACATCCAGTCCTACACGCAGGGAACAGATGCGTATAAAAGGCTAGCTGCCGCCTCATTACAAGCACAACAGCTGCATCTGCGGCCCCTTGGTTCTGACCATACATACTGCTGAAGCAAGCTAGCTGATACCAAGAACCGTATGTGGAGGTTAAAGATCGGCGAGGGCGGCGGGCCGAGGCTGCGTTCGGCTAATGGTTTCCTCGGCAGGCAGGTGTGGGAGTTCGAGCCCGACGCCGGCACGCCCGACGAGCGCGCGGAGGTCGAGAGGCTGCGCCGGGAGTTCACCGAGCACCGGTTCGAGAGGAAGGAGTCACAGGACCTCCTCTTACGCCTGCAGGTACCTTCTTTTTTTTCCTTTAGGAATTAAGAACACGGCAAGGCCCGGTTCCATTTCACTGAAAAATGAAACCAATAAGCATGGCAACGATAGCATAATAGTACAAACTAACTAGCAACAGGGGATGCCTAGAGATGAGCGTCGTGCCGGACTGTTTTTTTTTTTTTTTTACGGTTCCTTGCGTTGCTACTGACGCTGCAGGCTGCACGGAAGAAGTCACTGCTGCCCGTCGCTTTCTTTGCTCCTCTGCCGAACTCCTGCTCTTGGCCGGCCAGCAACTTTTTTCCACCTACCACCGCACGGCTGCTGCTGCCTGCTGCTGTTCGGCTCGGGAGGCCGGGAGGAACTCCGGTGGGTGGCGTGGCCGCGCGAGTGACCGTGTCTCCGTGAGTGCCTAGGGTTGGTGCGAGACTGCAAGTGCAACTGCCTGGTCCTTGGTGGGTTTGGCTTGAATCGGCGAGTCGCTTGACTGCTTGACCTAGGACGAGGAGTACTAGGCCTAGCGCATCTCGGAATTCCGATTAGAGTTACTCAGAATTTCCGTTCTATTTCCGTTTCCGTGACTCCTGTTTCCGTTTTCGTTTCCAAAAAAAGTTCCGTTTTCATTTCCGTACCGACACTTTCCGTTTCCGTTTTCCTCCAGAACGATCAAAAAGTTTCCGTTCCGTTTTCACCCCTATTTTCTACAACCGCCGCTCGCTCTCTCTTCTTTTTTTCGTGCGCCGTAACCCATGAGCTCCCCTTCTTTCTGAACGGTGCTTCTATGCTTTTCCTTTTAATACAATTTGCATAAATCTTAAAGCAAATAAAGGGATAAGTAATCGCGATCTACCCTTCATTCATGCACGGAGGAAGGAGTCACAGGACCTCCTCTTACGCTTGCAGGTACCTCCTTTTCTTTTCTTTAGGAATTAAGAACAGGGCAACGGCCCCGGTTCCCCATTTTCACTGAAAAATGAAACCAACTAGGCAGATTTGCGCGCTTCGTTGCGCCGTGTAAAATTTGATCAAGATAATACACGTTTTGAAAAATATTTGAGATCGTTCTCGACAATATTAGATTTCGAGTTGGAAAAAAAACTACAGATGCCGAGTTTAATACCCTATGCGTTCACCGGGTAATATAAGAGATCGAGCTGCAAAAAAAAATTTCCCCCTTGATTTTCCACCAGGAAAAGCGAGGGGAAATGGTCAAAAACGGAGAAACGACGGACGAAAAACGAATATCCATTTTTTTTTTGGAAAAATGGCCAACAAAAACACCATTTTTTCGGGGAAAACGGGCCACGAAAATATTTTTCGCATGCTCTGGAGGGAAAACGGACCACAAAAAATCTTTTTTTGCAAAACAGAGAAAGGACCTGAACGTAAAGCGTGGGGACCTATTTGTTATAATTTTGGACCTGTTCGCTATTTTGAAAAATTAAGAAAGGGCTCGTTCGCGATTCGCCTTTAACGGGAGGTCTTTCCTGTAAAACGGGCAACTAAGGACCTAAACGCGAACCAGAAAAAAATATTTTCCTCTCATATAAAATCGTACAAGGACCTAAACGTAATTTTGAAGAACCTAAGGACTTTTTTTGCAAAAAAAACAGGGAGGGCACATGGCCACCCTCCCCTTCCGGCAATCTCTTCCCTTATAATAGGGTGTATATTAGCGTGACAATGATAGCATAATAGTACAAACTAACTAGCAACAGGGGATGCCTGAGATGAGCATCGTGCTGGACTGGTTCTTTTTTTTTGTTGTCATCGGCAAATTTGCGGCACCATGAGTTCTCTTTGTGCCGTGCGACATTTGGTTTGATGATTACTTCCAAAAAAAAGGTACGATGATCTAAACATAATTTTGATTTTTTCAGCTATTTTTTTTCAAAAATGTGCTAATCAGAAGTCGTCGACGAATTTATGGGAGGATCTCAACATAATTTTAATTTTCTCGAGTTTTTTTTTTAAAAAAAATTAGACTGCTAGAAGTCGTCGACGAATTTGCGAAACCACATATTCCTTTTTGTGTAATTTCTGTTTCCTCAGATTGTTTTTAAAACAAAGGCTGCTAGGAGCCATTGTCAAAACTAAGGAACCATAGGGTTTTTTTGCAAAAAAAAAAAAGATGGACTCATCGACAAAATTGCATAAACACGGGTCTTTATTGCAAAAAAAAAACTGTGGAAGAACCTACCCGCAATTTTCAATTTGGGGGGATTTTTTGAAAAAAGATTGGGGGAGGCTTTTTTGAAGGAAAAAAACTGACGTGGATGCTCTACGTATGGCTGAAATCTTTTCGCTATAATATAAGTTATTATTATTATTTTTATTATTATTATTATTATTATTATTATTATTATTATTATTATTATTATTATTATTATTATTATTATTATTATTATTATTATTATTATTATTATTATTATTATTATTATTATTATTATTATTATTTTTATTATTATTATTATGGCAACGACAGCATAAAAGTACAAACTAACTAGCAACCGGGGATGCCCATTTGTCACAGGCTCACAGCATACTCCTATTATATATGCGCTTATGTGCGTGCATCCACGGGCCCAAAGCTTGCATAGCACATGGTTTTTCTAAACGAAAAAGTATACGACGAAAATAGACATATAGTAAAATTATGAAAATATGCAAATAGAGATATTGAATCAAACTTGAATCGTCTAGATCTAAGAGGAATCCTACTTCCACTTAGACACGTTTTACACATAACTTCTTAAAAAAATTACAAAATCCCACGCCTTAAGTGGTGAAGATAAGATTCTACCTAAATCTGAACCATTCAAATTTGATCCAACACCCTTATTTATCTACTTTTATGTTTTCAACGTATGTCTACTTTCATCATATACTTTTTCTTCCTAAACAGACGACATGCTGCTACATCAGAAACGGTGTTTACTTCTGATCATGCTTCCATCAACACCATATGGTTCATATCACCATATCAATTCCTAGCCTAGTGTGGACTGTTACACTATACATGCATGCTCGTCTCTGCATTCGAATGAGCTGGGAAAAAAGTGGGATATTCTCCCTTCTTGATGAGAAACAACAATGCATCCGGCTAAGTTCAAAAGGAGGAGGAGAGTGGAGGAGGATGAATTGATATAAACTAACATATAAATCTAATTTGTTTTCTTTTATTTTTATTAATTTTGAAAATTAATAAAATAATGATCAAACCGAAAGAATCAATCTAGCATAATAAATCTAAGACCATAAAAGAAAACTTTTTCTAGATTAAACAAACAAACTAGAAAGTAAATATACGAAAATTTGAAGTGCAAGAATTAGTAATTGAAATCCATACCCACTGAGTTATTCCTCAAATTAGGAATACAAAACACACACAAAGATCTCTTTATATAAGAGCACAACCCTTAAATAATCTCTCAATTTTTTAAATTTTTTTCTTTTCCTCTCTCTTTTTTTGCGGTTCCTTGCGTTGCTACTGACGCTGCAGGCTGCACGGAGGAAGTAGCTGCTGTGCACTGCTGCCCGTCGCTTTCTTTGCTCCTCTCAATTTAGAAAAATCACACCAAATTCTAATGGTTACAGCAGCGATTCCATTAGAATATCTTACTAAATTCAAAACGAGCCCTTGCCGTCTAGTATATGTACATCTATACTGTCTTCTGTTTTTACGGAAGACATCTAGAATGTCTTATTTGGTCTTATTTGTGTATGCATCTGAAATGGAATGCTCCCCTTTCATTTAAATCAAACGGTGAAATCATAACGTAAAGAGACATCACTGCATTGTGCAAGCTGAGGAGATCGAGTGCACTCACCGGTAGGGGGAGACGCGGTGGGGGGAGGCGCTGCTGTGGTCTGTAGTTGGGGCAGCGCGGTGGTGGTGCATTGGGGGGACTCCGGTCGGCGGTGGCGCAGTGGGGGGACTCGGGAGGGACTCCGGTCGACGGTGGTGCAGTGGGGAACTGCCGGACGGGGCAGCACCGCAGACGGCGGGTGGGGGCGACGCCGCTGCGCCAGGCGGTGGGGGACGACTCGGGTCGGGAGGGACTCTAGTCGAGGGCGATGCGGTGGGGGCCGTCGGTCGGGGGGCGGCGCCGCTGCGGACTACGGCCTAGGGTGGGGGCGACTCGGGAGGCCGGGAGGAACTCGGGTGGGTGGTGCCTAGGGTTGGTGCGAGACTGCAGGTGCAACTGCTTGGGCCTTGGTGGGTTGGGCTTGAATCGGCGAGTCACTTGACTGCTTGACCGAGGACGAGGAGTACTAGGCCTAGTGCATCTCGGAATTTTGATTGGGTTTTGATAAGTTTCATCCGGATGTTTTCTTAGTAACCATCATTCAAATTCTGGGTCATTGGATTTGCTTTCAGATCGATGCACACCTCCCCCTGAATTCGAGGTGGGTTAATCCTACTGATGTGTGTTTTGATCGTACGGTCCAAAGTATGGATGATTTTTAGAACAAAAACATCCGGATGATGCCTATACACTCCCTTTCGATTAGAGCTACTCGGAATTTTTGTTCAATTTTCGTTTTCGTCGGTACTGACTCTCCCGTTTCCATTTCCATTTCAAAAAAAAAAAATCCCATTTTCGTACCAACACTTTCCGTTTCCAAAAAAGGCTTCCGTTTCCGTTTCCCTTCGGAACACTCGAAAAGTTTCTATTCCGTTTTCACCCCTATTTCGTGCAACCGACGCTCGCTTTCTCTTTTTTTTCGTGCGCCGTAAGGCATGAGCTCCCCTCCTTATTTCTTTCTGAGCGGTGCTTCTATGCTTTTCCTTTTAATACAAGTTGCATAAATCTTGAAGCAAACGAAGGGGTAAGTAATCGCGATCTACCCTTCATCCATGCTTAATATTTGTGCAACTTTCAAAAAGAAAAGCACAGAAGCACATCTCTTTATTTTATACTCCGCTTAACTCTAGTCTCTTAACCCTAATTATTTGTACATGCATACATAGCTGGTCCAACCATATATAGTCCAATACATACACATACATAATCCAAAATTCACACATGCACGTATACGGCCCACTCACCGCTCTCGCATGGCTCGCTCGTATAGCCCGCGAGCCGCTATACTGTGTCGTCTGTCCAAGTAGATCTCTTCATATCCTGTCTTGCTGCACTCGCGACCCTCGTGTGCTACTTTCGGGTTACACACCTCCTGTGAGGATTCTCCCCGACCTACAGTGTGTGTCTCATATACCTGCGTTATGTCTCCACACCCGTGTTGCATCTCTTGTTACAAATAAAAAACAAACCCAACACAGTACTTTGATTTTTCACAAATAAATTATTCCATAATAAATATTGTAATCTATCGTAAATATTGTTTTCCATCATAAATATTATTGTCCTAAATATTATTATCAAATTAATCATTACACATATATATCATGAATAGAATTAACAAAGGGGAGGAGAAGGAGAAGCAGAAGAGAAAGGCATTGGGCTACTTTACAGTCGTTGTGCCATAGAATCAAGCATTCCAGTGGTATGTTTACATAGAAGCATAGGGGCTCAAACATCATTCCACATACACACAACAGTTCAGTTTATCAAACAATTGTATTCATTGGTCCCGAGTCTGCAGATCCCTTCGACCTGCAGTCATATTTCCCTAGCAGCATTCTCGATGATTTAGATATAGAATGCCTAAGTAATCCATAAATATCATATAACATTTTTTTTGTAGATCTGGTAGACAACTCTGCCATAATTGTTCTAATCTTACATTCTCCAGATAAAAGGTCGACGATAAAGGCCGAAACTATAATGTGTGCTCAGTTGATATTATACTACCTCACTCGCAGTTGAGTTCTCCTTCATTCACCGTCTCTTATATAATCCTTACAGTGCATATACATCATCTATTGCAGTATGCGAAACTAAGCCTTCTTCCGGAGAATCCGACCATAAAGATTGAAAAGAGTGCAGAAGTCACAGAAGAGATTATATCGACTTCGTTGCGGCGAGCTCTAAATCAGTATTCTGTTCTACAAGCACATGATGGGCATTGGCCTGGTGAATTCAGTGGAAGTTTGTTTATTATGCCTTTCTTTGTAAGTATTTTAGTCCAATATGTTGTAATATGATTTAACTTCATTTTCCTAGATGCACACAAAACGTGTATGTTCTATGAAAAAACCCATACCTCGCTAATATAGCTTGGGAAATCCAAGCTCGTGTGATATAACTATAAAATGCAGTACTGCTGATGAACGTACCATCCACTGTTATAGCCATATATATTGCCTAAAATGTGTCATACTAGCTATCATATGCCATATAAGACAACCGTTAGCTTAAAATTTTCGATCCAACTGTGACAGAGTTTACAAGGTTGATAGAATGGTTTCAGGTGTCCCACAACTCAATACGATTCTGGTTGCTGATGGTGAACAATGACTCCACTGGCATTTGAAATTAACTTTGTTTCTTGTAACTATATTTGATCTAGGGGCATTATAAATACATTATGGGAGCATTTGTTTCTTGTAACTATATTTGATCTAGGGGCATTATAAATACATTATGGGAGCATTTGTTTCTCTTGCAGATATTCTCTTTATATGTTACCGGATCACTTAATATCATCGTATCACCGGAACATCGACGAGAGATATGTCGCTACATGTACAACCATCAGGCATGGAAATTCCAGAATATATAATTTCACTACAAGTGAATTAGTTGTATAAGAGGTCTGCATTTGGGCTACGGAATCCCAACACATTTCAAATAGCATTATATGTAATCCGTGCAGAACGAAGATGGCGGTTGGGGCACAAATGTTTTTGGCCCTGCAAGCACCATGTTTGGATCATGCTTAAATTATGCTGCCTTAAGGCTTCTTGGCGAGATGCCGAACGGTGAGAATGAAGCATTGGCCAAAGGGCGTGCTTGGATTTTGTCTCATGGAAGTGCAACTGCAGTACCACAATGGGGAAAGATATGGTTCTCGGTATGTATCAAAAGAAACAATCAATAGAGAGATGATTTCTGCCTATAATATATGAACAGAATTAACTGAATGAAAACTTCAAGCTAGCCAACTCTGACGATGATGGTCTTACATTACATCATCAATTTCTCTTAGCATTTAACTCCTTGTTAGCAATAACGTGAAAGAAAAGCCCTAGAAAATCATTGTCATGTTGTACTTTATTAAACACTATTAAGCACACTTCAGTTGTTGCATAGACTAGGATTAATGTAAGCTACTCTTCTATTTGATCACAGATAATTGGTGCCTACGACTGGTCCGGAAACAATCCAATTGTTCCCGAATTGTGGTTGGTTCCATATTTTCTTCCAATTCATCCAGGTACGCATTCCATCTGTGAAAGTAACTAAGGCTATCAGCAGGTCCTTAATTGACAGATAAAACGATCCTCGCCCTGAAAATACACGTGCAATCAGCATTTTTTTTTTGTTAGCATTCAACTATTATTATTGCCTTGCAATCCATTTGTAAATAGGTTCGAATGAGGGCCTGTTTGGATCCATACAGCTAATAGTTAGCTGCTAAAAATTAGCTGGAGTGGATTCAAACACCTCCAACTAATAGATCAGCTAACTATTAGCTGGGCACCAGCTAATAGTTATCTCATTAGCTAGCCAAATCCAGCTAATAGTAGCTAATAGATGTCATTTAACCAAAATACCCTTCACGTCTACCACCAATAGCATTTAATAGCATGAGTATTCTGGACAATAGCATCCATTACCCACATATTAATTGGTGGATCCAAACACACTCCAACTAATAGTTAGCTGGCTAATATTAGCTATGAACTATTAGCTAGCTAACTATTAGCTGCTAATGGATCCAAACACGCCCTGAATCAATCAACAATATCAATGGTTTTAGACCACATATTCAGCCCATCTTTATTGGAAAACAAACAGATCTAATAAACAAGATGGGAAACAGTCAAAGTTGGGGTAGGCTTCAACGATTTGTACCCCAAAAAAACCGCTGGCTAAGAGCATCTCCAAGAGGGGCCCTAAATATGGTTCTAACTTAAATTATAGGGTTTTTGGGGAAAAGATTAACTCCAGCAAAGGCCCTAAATTGTTAAAATTTAGCAAATTGTTTTAGGGCCTCTAAGAGAGTAGTTATATTTAGCAACTCTGTGATTGAACCCTATCTTTGTTGGATTTTAGGGCCTAATTGCTGGAGTGAATATTTCGTTGGAGCCCTAAATCTAATTAGTTGGGGTCCTAAATTAAAATTTAAGGCTCATTTTTAGGGCTCTCTCTTGGAGATGCTCTAAAGCAACTGAATCAAACCACTCCTAAAAAATGGAATATTGCAAACGTAGTACGTACATGAAAAACTTCTATCAAGAGCAAAATAAGGTTTCAGCTAAATCTGCTTCATTGAGATTATCTCATTTCACCCTTAAGTGAGTTCAGTCAATCCACAAGCTGCTTGCCTTTTTCATGGATCACCATGACCTTCACCTGATCATTCCCTTAGATAATCAAACCTTTTGATATTTTCTTATCATAGTGAACTTTGTCATTCGTAGGACGATTTTGGTGCCTTTGCCGTTTGGTGTATATGCCCATGGCGTATCTTTATGGGAAGAAATTTGTTGGGCCCATTACTCCAACTATATTGGCATTACGAGGGGAGATCTATAGCATACCGTATGACAATATTGATTGGAAAAATGCGTGTGATTCGTGTGCCAAGGTTTGTTACTGTGTAATTTTCAAATATTAATTAGCTCAACATATAGCCTTAATAAAGATATGCATGGTCTCAAGTTATTATAGCTTTTAATAACAGGGAAAAATTCTTCGTCTACCATGCATAGTAATTCTGTAAAAAAAGAAATAACCAGATTTTTGAAAGCCTGGCCGATTCCTATTCTTTCTTTTGTCGATCACAGGAAGACCTTCGTTATCCCCGCTCGCAAGTGCAAAATATTGTTTTGGCTTGTCTTAACAAGTTTGTGGAGCCAATGTTGAATTGCTGGCCAGCTAACAAGCTAAGAGAGAGAGCTTTGAGCAACCTCATGGAACATATCCATTATGAAGATGAAAATACTAAATACATCGGTCTATGCCCTGTTAACAAGGTAAATGCATATGGAAGCCAGCCACGTATCTTTTTCCCGACCCTTTCCTCACAAACTAAATCGTTTCGAACAAATTATTTGACTTTTTTTTTGTTTATTAGGCATTAAACATGATTTGCTGCTGGGTAGAAAATCCAAATTCAGACGCATTCAAGCAGCATCTTCCAAGGATTTATGATTACTTGTGGCTTGCAGAAGATGGCATGAAGGCGCAGGTATTGGGTTTACCATGTCTTGTGGAATTACTGGACTTGGACGTGTATCATAGTGCATGTCAACAATACGAAAGTCAGCTTATTGCAGACACAAAATTTCTCTATTTTTGAACAGAAGTTTTCTTTCAAAAGAAATACCAAGATTTTTCAAATGTAAAATTGGACAAAAATTTATGCTACTCTATTAAAAAACAGGTATATGACGGCTGCCAGAGCTGGGAGACATCATTCATAATTCAAGCCTTTTGCTCAACAGATCTTATTGATGAGTTTGGCCCAACTCTACAAAAAGCTCATGAGTTTATTAAAAATTCACAGGTTTGTTATTCTTTGTGTTTTTTTATTGAGAAATATTTTAAGAACAAATCTGATATGCTTTTTCTTGAAGGTTCTTAGAAACCATCCAAGTCACCAAAGTTATTATCGCCATAGATCAAAAGGTTCATGGACTCTTTCAACTGTAGACAACGGTTGGTCGGTATCTGACTGTACTGCAGAAGCTCTTAAGGTTAATATAAGTTCCTTGTGACCTCTGATACAAGGATATTTCTTTGAAGTAAAAGTAGAACTGATAATCTCACAAAATTGATGACGAAACATTAATCATTGTTTTATGGACTCTAAAATTTTGTAATATTTCCTTTAGGCATTGCTGTTGTTATCAAAGATTTCTCCCAACCTTGTTGGCCATCCAATAAAAGAAGAAAAGCTGTATGATGCCATTGATTGCATCCTTTCTTTCATGGTACGATCCTCTAAACCAATTCATTTAGCATGAGCTTACATTGACCAACATTATCTCATACTCCTAAAAATTATGCAACTGTGTAATATAAAAATTATGGATACCTGAACTATAAAAGGTAAGCACACCTAGTTCAATTTGAAGGATCGAGGTGCACCAAGAAGAAGGTGAATTGTTGCAAACTAACACTTACATATTTTTTTCTTCTGTTTTTATTAATTCTGAAAATTAATAAAATAATGACTAAACTGCAAGAATTAATCTTTAATAATTAATCTAAGACCATGAACGAAAACTAGATTGAACATGCAAACTAGAAATCAATTGTGCGTAAATAGTAATTAGTAGATTGGAATCCATACTCGCTGATTTTTCTCAAAGGATATGCACAAGGATCCCTTTACATAATAGCACAGCCTTAAAAAAATCTCCCAAATTTTCTTCAAGTTTTCTCTTTCTTCCTTCTATTCTTTTCCCTATCTTCTCTCTGTTGTTCTCTCTCTCTCTCTCTCTCTCTCCCCCCCCTTTGCTTGCTATCAATCTGTCCTTTTCTTGCGTGGCTACTGCCAGTAGTAGGGTTCAAAAAATCGACAAGAATCACTCAATTTTCGCCCATATCGATGCAGTCCGGCTTCTAAAACCGCTCGATAAACCGGTTCAATTCAAAAATTCAAAAAAATTTATTAGACGTAAACCGGTCAAAAATCGACCACCAAAAAAGTTCGACTAGTCTGTCAATTTTTGATTTTTTTTTCAAAATTTTTGATTTTAAAACTCTATGATTTTCGATCATTTTTGGCTCGATATTTCTAATTTTTGAATTTCGAGTGATTTTCGCAATTTCGATATTGTTATCCCTGGCCAGAGGGAGAGTGGGAGACTAGCATGTTGTCGCTTTCTTGCTTTTCGCTCTTCTCTGATCTTTCTTTTATCTCTCTTCTTTGTTTGCACAGCCAACCGTCGCTTTCAAGCTTTGCTTACATAGCTGCCACCAGAAGCTTCACTGCGCACTAATTAGGGATGGCAATTGTGCCTAATTACCGGTGTGCCCGTGGGTAAATACCCGAATAGAGGTAGGTATAGGAGTCTTTTTTTGTCCATGGGTATAGAAATGGGAGCAATTCTTTGCCCACCGGGTAAATGGGCACAAGTATGGGTAGAGTAGTATGGGTAAGCTCTACCTGTACCTGTTATACCCGTTTACCTGTGAACTTATAGTGACAAATAGGATCATGCACTAGAAAGAAAACTAGAACCAAAACCGCCCGAGTCGCCCGATCCCCGAAACACCCGACTCCTAGGCCCAGCCGCCTTCTCCCCCACCCCCAATTTCCCCATCCCCAGATCTCCCAATCCGGTCGTGCGCCTCCCAATCCTGCCACACCGCTAAGGCTGAAAACGAGCCGAGCTCGAGTGAGCTTGAGCTCTCAGGCTCGAGCTCGGTGAAGCTCGAGCCAAGCTCTAGTAAGCTCGGTTCAAGGAAGCTCGATCTAAGCTCGAGTAGGCTCGCGAGCTATTCGAGCTCAGGTCGGTGAAACCCACGAGCTCGAGGTCAGACTCAAGCTCAACTCGTTTGGAGCTCAAATCGAGCTCAAGCCGGGTCTACGCTGAGCCGAGCTTAAGTAGCTAGCGAGCTCAAGCTTTTTTTACAACCCTACGCACCACCCTCCCTACCCCGAGCTGCCTCCAGTCACCCTCCCTACCCCGAGTAGCCTCTGGTGGCTCACCCTACCCCTTGCCGCCTACCAGGAGACAGCACGATGGGCATGCCACCTGCCTCCTACGGCCTGAGACAGCACCACGGCATGCCGCCTGCCTCTACCGCCAGCCGTCCTACCTCCTCGCATCCATTTGTTTTTGACCCATTGGCCCTCTGAAATCTTGATATGTTGCTTATCATATGTGTTAATCAAGATGTGATAATCAAGAATTTTTAGTGTTAATCAAGATGGGAATCTCAAGGTGTGGTAATCAAGATGTGGTAATCTGCTGCTTAATATGGATATGTTTGTGTATATCTCGAAAGAAAGATGTGGTAATCTGCTGCTTGATCCGAAAGATAAGATTAGGTGAGCCTCCAATCTCTAAAGAAAATGTATGTTGATATATGTTGAACTGCAGATGAGTTTCTATATCATGGCCCCGTTCGTTTCAGCTTCTAGACAGCTTCTGCTTTAAAAAAAACTGATTATTTGCCGAACGGGAGGATTCTGGACAACTTCTCTGAGAATCAGAAGCTGATTTCTGTATAGAATCAGAATCTGGCTGAAACCTGATTCTCACTGACTCTTGTTGATTCTCGTCGTCTCGGTCCAAAACCTAGAAGTTGTAGTTTGCTCGGCCCGATTCTCCCATAATCAGAAGCAGCTTCTCCCATAATCCAGAATCCATAATCCTGAAGCTG
The DNA here is from genome assembly GCA_036346355.1 of Rhipidocladum racemiflorum. Classification (NCBI taxonomy): domain Eukaryota; kingdom Viridiplantae; phylum Streptophyta; class Magnoliopsida; order Poales; family Poaceae; genus Rhipidocladum; species Rhipidocladum racemiflorum. Next base: position 86,697,331 of record CM070579.1, on the reverse strand, counting down.
AAATGAACTGGGCCCACATCTCAATCAGTTGCTTGAGATATTAAGTTGTCAAGATCAGTTTGAGATGTTCCCCTTCTTCCTTGTAGCCTCCTTTCCAGTAGTCAGATTATTGTTTTGGGGCATGCAGGCCACCCTATTTATTCCCACATAAGGAGTGGCAATTAATTCTACTACGGGTGCCTCTTGTCTTCACACATGAGTATTCATTAAGTCTTGAATCATCTCACTTTTTTAATCATCGTGTCCTTGGCCAACCATCATAAGTTGACAGACGAGGCAATAATCACTCTCATTTTAATCACATGTGAAACTGCTATATCTTCCGACTAGTTTACCTAGTTGGGGCTTATAAAACCATACGGTTGATCATCATTGCCCAAGACTGGCCATCCTTTTATCTTAATTAGTCATCATTAACTTCTGATCAGTTTACTTCTAAAGGGGATATGATCTCCTTTGAATTATGGTCGTAAACATAACTGTTATGTTAAATGGACCTCCAAACGCGGGCCTACTTTTTAGAGAGGCTTGGATACTAAAATATTGACCTAGTCAATAATCAACGTCATGTATATTATAAAATAAGTAAATTCCCAAGGAATTCAACCATTTTTAAAGTTCAGTGGAAATAGGATAAATTTAGCAAGCACCTTGAAATGACATCAATTAGTCTTTGACTGAAAATGTTTCTTGTTCATTGAATGATGGAATTGTACCATACCTTGGCTCCCCTCACCAAAAGAGAGAGAGAGAGAGAGAGAGCACATCGATTCCTTTATTACAGAGCAAAGGTCATATGACTGACAGTGGCTATTCTTTTTAATTTTTCGATGTGAAGAATAAAGATGGTACCTTTTCTACGTTTGAATGTAAAAGAGCAGCTCCTTGGTTAGAGGTAAGTATCTCTCCCTTGTAATTTTATCAATTGAACTAAGATGAGTCACAAAAGTTTATTTCTTTAGAACATGTCCACCTTTTTAGTTGAGAAGTAAGCAAGTTTTGGTAAACCAATAACATGTGAAGTGTACAGTAACAATTACTAACCTTGAACCACAAGTAATGTGTTCCTAGTTCCCAAAAAAAAGTTTGCTAGCGATAGAAATTTACTATTTTATGGATTAAGTTTACTACTATAAGGAAAGATGAAGATATTAAAAATGGAATCTTTTTGCTTCTATGAATTAGTCCTAGTTGTCAAATTTATGATCATTTCTGAATAATCATGATTTTCCTAACAGAAGGGCATTTCAGCTAATATTGGCTACTTGTCATTTTATTTAAGCTATTTGATACATAAGTAAATAAAAAAGTATTTCCCCAGTTTTCATAGTTCTTAAACAAAAATTACATCTATTTTTAACTAACTGTTAACCACATCCATCTGTCATCATCTATGTAGGTGAGATAATTAGAGTAGAAAGAAAAAAATAGCAATAGTTTGTGGTTGTAAGGTCCATTGTCTTACTATTTTCGAAAGTGTTGTTTTTTACTAGTAAAAACTTAGGCAAAAAAAATGTATGTCTTACATTCCTCCCCATGCACCCAACTTGCTCCTCCAGAATTTTCCATTTGCACCACCAAATCCCAGTAGTGGGTGGAAAAATTTTTACGATCCCTCTCCATCCTGACATATTATAATTGCATATGCACTAACATGGATTTTGTTTGACAACCTAGATTCTCAATCCTACCGAGAATTTTCTGAACATTGTCGTCGACTATCCGTAAGAGATCCAAATACCTTCTTACTTGAGATCATCGCTAGCTGCTCCTATTTCCTATTTACTTAAGAGAACTAACTCATGGCATATAACCAATTGGTAGATCTGTTGAATGCACATCGTCAGTACTTGATACTCTGATATTGTTCAAACAACTATATCCGCAGTACCGTAGCAAAGAGATAGGAGAATGTGTAAAAAGGTCTGCTATGTTTATTGAGGACAAACAACGGAAGGATGGTTCATGGTAAGCAACATTGTGTCATTTATTGTGTGCAAACTACTTTACCTCTTACTACACAATTTGCAACTATGTACCTATTTATCTTGCAGGTATGGCACTTGGGGTATATGTTTCACTTATGGAACCTTGTTTGCAGTAAAAGGATTAGTTGCTGCTGGAAGAACTTATGACAATAGTTCTTCCATCAGGAAAGCATGCAACTTTCTGTTGTCAAAGCAACAAACCACAGGTGGATGGGGAGAAAGCTATCTTTCTAGTGAAATTGAGGTGAATTTTTATTTTCTGTATCTACCAAGATGTTTTCTTTTTTAATTTGATTATTGTAATTTATATCCAGCTTGCTTACTAGTAGAATTGATGTGGTAGATATATGACGATACCATTACATGCACGTCACTGAATCTTGGGATATGTTTGTTGATTGCTCAAAGGAGCAGCTAGCTGCTTAACTTGCTACCACGCTCTTGCATATTACTGGCAATCACTAACTCCTCTATCCTCTAAGATATATTATATATTTGCTGGCTAGCAAGTGGCAAGCACTTGCTAGTAGCTACCACATGCCATACTAGCTAGCCTATTAGGTTCTCAGCACCTACTGCTCCTCAACCAGCCAATCAGTACTGCAAACGGGAAGTTGACTGGTTTTCTAAAGAATGCATACAACCAGTTTAGAGCCTAAGATTAGGGATTGGGCCGTTTCCAAAGATTAGGTGTTGGATAGGAGTGCATCGAAGTTACTAATCCACATACCGGAACTATGACCTAAGATCAAAGGTTTAAGGGTTTTATTGACTTTGACTATGTTTCTTTCCTAGCCTGGCCCCCAACTTGTTTAGGACAAAAAGCTTAGTTGTTGGCTACTTGTTGGGACTCCATGCTATGAAATATTAAAACCCAATCTACATTTACAGTCGCAATATTGCTGATAGAGCTTTGGTTAAAACCTAGTGTTTCTTGCAACTGATGTAAGTTGGACTTGATTTCACGAATATTTTTAGGAATCTACATTTATTGTGTCTTTGACTCCAAAATTGAACAGGATTATGTTGACAGCGGTACTCCTCATGCAGTGAACACTGCTTGGGCAATGTTAGCTTTAACTTATGCTGGGCAGGTTTGTTCATTTCTCTCTCAAAAGACATATTAATGAGCCTTTTTCTGAAACCATTTTCATGAATGCATGTTATTATTTTGGAACAATTGCATTATCTGACGCATGAATTCTGTATCTCGTGTTCTCACCAGGCTGAACGAGATCCGCTACCACTGTATCATGCAGCAAAACAACTGATCAACATGCAGCTAGAGACAGGCGAGTTTCCCCAACAGGTAAGTTTTCAGTCTAGTGAGTCTGATAAAAAAGTACATTCTATAGTACTCACATGTAGATGAATTTGGAAGATTCGTTGCAAAATATACTATTACGGAAACTAGAAAATATCTATCGAAAATTGTGGTACTAAAAATTGGCTATACCAACAAAAAAAAACTATTTTCTACAAGCAATATGACTAGCAAAATATGAAAAGGTATGCTTTGATGAATAATAGAGGGGTCCAAACTGGAAATATCATTGAGTTGTAAATCTTTCAGCTCCAAGACCTATGATGCTTACATCTTTGTCTAAATTGATGTTCTTCTGAACTTTTCAATGTTTATTAACGGTTAGCATTTTAAACTGCACCTACCATCATGCTTTTTCTTTCCTTTTGATGATAGGAACATGTTGGATCCTTTAACTCCTCCTTCTGCAATAACTATGCCAACTACCGCAACTTGTTCCCCATTTGGGCCCTTGGAGAGTTTCATCACCGACTTCTTGCAAAGAAGAACTTATGTGGATGCACGTAATTATTGTATTGCGATACAGATGTCCAAAGACATTGCTGTAAATACTTTAAAAGAACAATATTGTACCTAAGAACCTTTGCTTTTCCCTGAAAGTAATAAATTAGTTTGCTATGTTGCCAACAAGAAATAAAACCAATTTTGTTTGAGGAATTGTGGTGACTAATTGACTATCACTTGTGTTGGAAAAATGCCAGTATTCACACACAGCAAAACTACGAGAAGACACACACTTGACGAGTAATTTTGTATTGCACAACTGCTGCAACTTTTCTAAAGGTTCTCTCCTCTATTTAAAGGGCAACGTATTACAAACTTGGAAACAATAAGAAAGGAAGCTGAAATAATAAGGAAACTCAAATCATACTCTGTCCCAAAGATCCTGTTAGACAATATCCTGTTATACCTTGTATAGATATTGCCTAATATAGACTTTCCCTTTATACCATCTTGTACATGTATAAATACTGGCCTATTGGCCTCATGATGAATACAAGTGTTATTCATAACATAGTATCAGAGCCAAGTTTTTAGGGCTAGGGCTTACCGGCGTTGCACTTGCGCCCCCCCCCCACCTGGCTTCCCGATCTCTTCTCGTCTTCCCGCACGCCGCATCGACGCCATCCGCGTCCTCTGGTCGATGCTCGCCTCGGCGTCCACTGCCGTCGGTTTCCGCGCCAACTCCGGCCTTCACGCTGATTCCTCTCATGCTCGCCACGTCGACTCGCGCCCGCTCGCGCTCATGATCCTGTGCTCTTTGTTCACACTTCTTCTCGTGGTCGGACTCTTCTCCTTCTATATGTTGATAACATGTTCATTACTACAGATGATTTTTAATATATTGCCTTTGTAAAGGCTCATCTCAGTGAGCAATTTCTCATGTCTGATCTAGGTCCTCTTCGATACTTTCTTAGGATTGAGGTTTCTTCTACTTCTGAGGGTTTCTTTCTCTCTCAAGAGAAGTATATCCAAGATCTTCTTGATCGTGCTTCTCTCACTGATGAGCGTACAACTAAGACTCCCATGGAGCTCAATGTTCACCTTCGACCTACTGATGGTGAACCTCTTGAGGATCCTACTTGCTATAGCCATATTGTTGGGAGTAGGGGTGGATAACGAGCTGACTCGGCTCGACTCGACTCGACTCGGTCAAACTCGGTAATATAACGAGTCAGCTCGACTCGACTCGACTCGTTATCTTAACGAGCTCAAACCTCAGCTCGGCTCAACTCGTTAAACTCGTGAGTTAGCTCGTTAAACTCGTTTAACTCGATATTTTCATCTGAGAAGAGGATTGGTGTTGAGATTATACAGTATGCCATGTGTTATCATCCTAGCCTCACACATATATAGTTATACTTACCGACTTAGTGAACTCGTCAAACTCACGAGTTGGCTCGTTTAACTCATTATCTAAACAAGTTCAAATCACCGCTCGACTCGACTCGTTAAGGAACGAGTTCGAGTCGAGTCGAGCCGAGTTTGCGAGTACTCGTTTAACTCGTGAGTTTCGAGTTTTTTTCCACCCCTAGTTGGGAGTCTTGTTTACCTTGGTGTCACTCATCCTGACATTTCGTATCCAGTCCATATCTTGAGTTAGTTTGTTTCTGCTCCCACTCAGCTCCACTATAGTCATCTTCTTCGTGTTCTACGATATCTTCATGGAACTATCTCTCGCCGTCTTTTCTTTCCACGCTCCAGCTCTTTACAGCTCTAGGCATACTCTGATGCTACATGGTCTAGTGATCACTCTGATCGTCGGTCTCTTTCTGCTTACTGTGTTTTTATTGGTGGTTCTCTCATTGCTTGGAAGACTAAGAAGCAAACAGTAGTTTCTCGTTCGAGTGTTAAGGCTGAGTTGTAGGCTATGGCTCTTTTGACAGCAAAGGTTACTTGACTATGATGGTTACTTGAGGATTTTGGTGTTTCTATTTCTACACCGACTCCTCTTTTATTAGACAGTACGGGTGCTATCAGCATTGCTCGAGATCCAGTGAAGTATGAACTCACCAAGCATATTGGAGTTGATGCTTCTTATATGCGGTCACAGGTATAGGATCAGGTTGTGGCTCTTTAGTATGTGCTTTCAGTGCTCCAGTTAGCAGATTTCTTCATGAAGACACAAACTAGAGCGTATCATAACTTTTACCTTTCCAAACTCAGTGTTGTAGATCCACCATGAGTTTGAGGGGGGTGTTAGACAGTATCCTGTTATACCTTGTATAGATATTGCCTAATATAGACTTTCCCTTTATACCCTCATGTACATGTATATATACTGGCCCATTGGCCTCATGATGAATACAAGTGCTATTCATAATAGATCCTAAGTTTCCTAACAAAATATATACATTTCTATCTATAAGCATATATGTTTTCTAACAAATAACATTTCTATCTATAAGCACATAAGTTTCCTAAAAAACCACTCCCTAAACTTAGTGCTTCTAGACTTCAACTAAGCCAATCTTCACGTGCAACTCCTGGAATTTGACACGCCCAAGTCACTTCGTCAAGATGTCCCCGAGTTGCCCATCAGTGCTGATGTACTCGAACTCAACCTTCCCTTCTTTGATGCACTCTCGAATGAAGTGATACCTCATATCAATGTGCTTGCTTCGATCATGAAAGACAGGGTTCTTGCTGAGGGAGATTGCCTATTTGTTGTCTACCTTGAACATTATTGAACCGACATTCTCTTTTCTCACATCGGCGAAAAGTCGTCCAAGCCATATACCTTGGCATTCCTCCATTGCTGCAACGATGTACTTGGATTCGCACGAAGATAAAGCCGCCACATTCTGTTTCTACAATTGCCAACTGACGAGACTTTGCCCAAGGAAAAATAGCACCCTTGTAGTGCTTTTGCGTGTGTTGATGTCGTTAGCCATGTCAGCGTCGCTGTAGCCGATCAACCGAGGCTTGCCCGTCCGCCGGGTGTAGCGGCACCTGAACCATTGTGTGTCGACGATGTAGCACAGTATATTATTGACCACTGCAAGGTGCTCAATTGTCGAGTTCTCCATGAACTGACTCACGTACCCCCACTGAGTATGCGATGTCTGGACGTGTGTGCACCAAATATCTTAGACTTTCGACGATGCTCTGAAACATTGTTGCATCGGTTGATGGAGCCGTGCTTCACTTGCTTAACTTGAACCTCTGTTGCATGGGGGCCTGGCACGAATTGCAGTCCACGATGCCGCTCTTCTCCAATACACGTTGCGTGTATGCCGCTTGGTTGAGGGTGATGAATCCATCGCCTTGATGCACTTCAATGTCGAGGTAGAAGCTAAGTAACCCGAGGTCACTCATCTTGAAGAGAGGCTTCAACTCCTCTTTGAACTTAGCGATTTCTTATGGATCTGAACCGATGATGATGAGGTCATCAACGTAGATCCCACAAGCAGCCGTGAAGTGCCATTATACTGCATGCGTACACAGTGTGCTCTGACGTGCTCCAACCGAACCCAAGGGACACCAAGCAAGTGTCCAACTTCGAGTGCCATGCTCTAGGTGCTTGCCATAGCCTGTAGAGCGCCTTCAATAGCTTGTACACTTTCTTCTCTTGCCCTTTGGTGATGAAACCAAGATGTTTATCGATGTACACCTCCTCCTTGAGATCACCATTCAAGAAGGCGGAATTTACGTATATGTGGTGCACCATCCACCCCTCATGCGCGGTGAGAGCGATTAGGAGGTGAACGGATTCAAGGTGCGCAACCAATGCAAACACTTCCTCGAAATCCACTCCCTCAAGCTGGACATATCCCTTTACCATAAGCCATGTCTTGTGCTTGAGGATGGTTTCGAGAGCGTCCTTTTTAATCTTGAACACCCAATTCAACCCGATCGGTCGATGACCGGATGGAAGATCAACAAGAGACCATGTCCAGTTCTTGTTGTTCGAACTCATTTCTTCGAGCAATGCCGCGTGTCAATTCTTATCTTCCTTGGCCTCCGTGAAAGTGGTTGGCGCTTCTATGAACAAGAGATATAACTCGTTGACGTCGAGTTATTGTGTTACGGTCGTGTCATAGATGTTTGCCAAGGTCCGGAACCTTCGTGGACCGTTGTCATTTGTGTCGAGCAATGTCAAGGTGTTGGATGGAGGTGAGGCGAACTCAACGCTTGCCCTGATGTCAGGCATGGAATCACCGGCACCGGGTGAGCCGTGGCCACCTTCCACATGCATCGAACTGGCCGTCAAAAAGAGTGAAACCGATGGTGAGGTTGCACTCCCTATATCCAACATTGAGTCATTGTCTAAGATGGAGTGGATGATAAATTGCTCATCGATGCTCAACGTGTAGACATGATAATCCTCGCTCCAACTCCACTTGGCGCCTTCGTCAAAGACGATGTCACGTGTCACATGCACGCGTTTGCCAATGGGCGCGGTACGCCTTGGAGCCTTGTTCATAGCTCCACACGTGCCACCGCCATGCTTCATCGTCGAGCTGTGCCGACAAACACATAGGTTGTGCGATGTCCAAGGCGAGGATATACGACCGGTTTTGGGCATGCTCAACCTTAGCGAGGAGTCACTGCTGTTGATCATGGAGCCAAAGAACACCCTCATTTATCAAGATCTAGCATCCATTCTCGTTGAGTTGACCGAGGTTGATGATGTTGTTTTCGATCTACGGGATGTAGTAGACATCAGTTTATTTACTTCTTTTTCAATCAGCCATGTTCCCCGTGAGCAAAACACCCAGGCCAATTCATTAGCTCAACAGGCTTCAGGGTGTAAGGTGTTTGATCGATTGATTGATTGCGAGCCAATCGAGAAGATGGTTATGTGTATCGATGTAGCCGATTGGCGTTTAAAAATATCGGATTATTTATTGAATCCCTCAAAGACGGCCGATAAGAAAACCAAAAGACATGCCTTAAAATATGTTGTGCTTGATAACATGCTTTATTATGGGACGTTGGAAGGTTTGTTGTTAAGGTGTCTTGGGACAGAAGAAGCAAAATCCGCAATGGGAGAGGTACATGAAGAGATTTGTGAAACACATCAGTCGGCCTATAAAATGAAATGGCTGCTAAGACGTACCGATTACTTTTGGCCAACGATGTTAGAGGGTTGTTTCAAGTATTAAAAAGGATGCTAGGATTGCTAGAAATTTGGAAATGTACAATTGGCACCTGTCGCAGGTTTACACCCGATCATAAATGTTGGCCATTTAGAGGTTGGGGTATAGACATAATCGGTCAGATATATCCTGCATCATCTAAAGTGCATAAATATATATTAGCTGTGATCAATTTTTTTTAAAAATGGGTTGAAGCTATTCCTTTGAAGAAGGTAATTATTGTTGAAGCAATTGCATTTGTCTAGGAATACATTATTTATCGGTTTGGATCCCTCAAAAGATTATGATCGATTAAAGTATTGTGCTTATGTCTAGTGAATTTCAAACTTTTGTTGAGAGCTTTGGAAATGAGTTACTGTCGACAGTTGGGGAGCAGGCCCCCGCCGAGTTTACTTGTTGAATGAGGGATCAACCGAGGCCCCTTTCTACCAAAGGGGTAGCATCGAAGACGTGGGAGACGGTCCATTAGAACAGACAGAAACACAAGGATTTTATCCTGGTTCAGGCCTCTCGTGATCGAGATAATAGCCCTATGTCCAGTCGCCTAGTCGCCTTTTTCTGGATTGGAATGATGGATAGAAGTACATGGATCTTACAATGGGTTCATCCCCCCTCCGTTGACGGGGGGGAGGGCAATTAAATACAAGGCGTATCAGTATATATATGGTAACTGTTTCCTAAGATCGTGCATGTTGCCTTCTTTGGATGTGCCCTTAATTCTCGCCAGGTTCGAATTCTTGGTATAACTTCCCTGGATCCTTGGCGAGATAGTTGCCACCCTCCTATTTTGTGGGTTGACCATGTTCTTCAGCAATCTCTGAGCATGCCTTGGGTCTGGATTCGACCATCCCGCGTCCTCGCCGAGCATGATTGCTCGGGCATTTCTTCGAGCCCTGTAGTCGATCATGCCTTGCTTCGGTATCACGGGCAAACTCATGTCCGAGCATGGGAATGCTCGAGACTCATGCTTGGGTATCACATCCAAGCTGATGGTCGGAAATTGTTCGGCCGTCGGGGCAAAATGGTCATTATAGAAAATAGTCCAAATCCCCGACATACCTCAAGTCCCAGGCTTGATCAACCGGGCCACAGGCATCCGGATAACTTGATATAATCCAGGAGCTGCCAAAGGTAAAGGATTTACCAATCCCCGACAGCTAGTCCCCGAGGCTCAAGTGAGATGGGTCATCCCCTTGAGACTGAGAAGTCAAAGGAGGGATTGAATTCTTGATGGTGAAGCACTTACCTCAGCATCTGGGCATGAAATGACCAGGAAAAGGAATTGATAGATGAGGCAGACTCAAAATATCACATCTCGAGTGAATCATGCTCGGGGAAAAAGGTCGGCACAAGCTGCACCGAGTAAGAAAATAAAACGCGGTCGAACCTAGAAACACAAAGAATCAAATAGGCCAAAAAACATGAAAAGTATTAGTGGGTTGTGAGTGAACGCGTACAACCTCGTCCCGAGCATGGATCAGATGCCTAGCATAAAGGTAAATAGCAGGCTGTGAACAAATACATGTGCCGCATCCCATGCACGGATCAGATGCACAGGGGAACTAGACATGGATCAGATGTCTAGGCAACTAGCAGATTGCGAGCGAACTTACACTGCCGCATCCCAAGCACAGGTCTAATGCTCGAGGAACTGACAGACGAGACATGCTCTAGCTGTCGCATCCCGGACATGGACCAGACGTCTAGGGAAAGAAACTGGGAAGACATGTGCTCAAACGCAGAGCTTTCTTGGCGCAGAACAAGAAAAGTCCCCAAATGCGATGCTCGCTTGGAGAAATTTAAATGCGTCCCTAAGCGAAACGCATGCTCGGAGGAAGAGACTCGCGCCCGAGCGAAACATGTGCTCAGCGCTGAAAATGAACCGTCCCCGAGTGAAGCGCGTGCTCGGAGGAAGATACTCGCGCCCAAGTGAAGTGCGTGCTCGTCGCGGAAAATGAACAGTCCCCGAGCGAAACGCGTGCTCGGAGGAAGAGATTCGCGCCCGAGCGAAGTGCGTGCTCGTCGCGGAAAACGAACAGTCCCCGCGCGAAACACGTGCTCGGAGGAAGAGACTCGCGCCCGAGCGAAGTGCGTGCTCATCGCAGAACACGAACAGTCCCCGTGCGAAGCACGTGCTCGGAGGAAGAACCTCGCGCCCGAGTGAAGTGTGTGCTCGTCGCGGAACACGAATAGTCCCCAAATGAAACGCGTGCTCAGAGGAAGAGACTCGCACCTTAGCGAAGTGCGTGCTCGTCGCAGAAAACGAACAGTCCCCATGCGAAACGCATGCTTGGAGGAAGAGACTTGCGCCCGAGTGAAGTGTGTGCTCGTCGCGGAAAACGAACAGTCCCCGTGCGAAACGCGTGCTCGGAGGAAGAGACTCGCGTCCGAGCAAAGTGTGTGCTTGTCGCGGAACACGAACAGTCCCCGAGCGAAGCGCGTGCTCGGAGGAAGAGAATCGCGCCCGAGCGAAGTGTATGCTCGTCGCGGAACACGAACAGTCCCCGAGCGAAGCGTGTGCTCGAAGGATAAGAGCAATTTCCAAGATATAACAAGATCAATTCCCGAGCGCAATGCCCGCCCGATGTGAAAAACACGCGTCCGAGCTAAAAATTTACTCAGCACAGATCCAAGCGGAAAGCCTGCTCGGGCAAAGGGATGAAACTTGCTCCCGAGCGAAGAACTTGCTCGGCGCAAAACAGAAACAATTCTACTAAGCACAGTTTGTTTAAGGTAAAGAACTCTTTTTACATATCACACCTCATCATAAATTGTGTAGTATCGGCCATCAGATGTGGAAGATGACGCCTTCGGGATTCCCTTGGCAAAGAATCCGTTGATCCCCACGGACGGCGCCAGCTGTTGACAGTTGGGGAGCAGGCCCCTGCCGAGCTTACTTGTTGAATGAGGGATCAACCGAGGCCCCTTTCTACCAAAGGGGTAGCATCGAAGACGTGGGAGACGGTCCATTAGAACAGACAGAAACACAAGGATTTTATTCTGGTTCAGGCCTCTCATGATCAAGATAATAGCCCTATGTCCAGTCGCCTAGTCACCTTTTTCTGTATTGGAATGATGGATAGAAGTACATGGATCTTACAACGGGTTCATCCCCCCATCCGTTGACTAGGGGCAATTAAATACAAGGCGTATCGGCATATATATGGTAACTGTTTCCTAAGATCGTGCCTGATGCCTTCTTTGGACGTGCCCTTAATTCTCGCCAGGTTCGAATTCTTGGTATAACTTCCCTGGATCCTTGGCGAGATAGTCGCCACCCTCCTATTTTGTGGGTTGACCACGTCCTTCAGTAATCTCCGAGCATGCCTTGGGTCTGGATTCGATCATCCCGCGTCCTCGTCGATCATGATTGCTCGGGCATTTCTTTGAGGCCTATAGTCGATCATGCCTTGCTTCGGTATCATGGGCAAACTCATGTCCGAGCATGGGAATGCTCGTGACTCGTGCTTGGGTATCACATCCAAGCTGATGGTCGGGAGTTGTTCGACCGTCGGGGCAGAATGGTCATTATAGAAAATAGTCCAAATCCCCGACATACCTCAAGTCCCAGGCTTGATCAACCGGGCCACAGGCATCCGGATAACTTGATATAATCCAGGAGCTGCCAAAGGTAAAGGATTTACCAATCACCAACAGTTACTAAATTCATCGCCATATTATGCACAAGCTAATGGTCAAGCCGAGTTATCAAATAAGACATTGATCAAACTGATTAAGAGAAAAATTGATGACAAGTCAAGGAATTGGCATGTAAAATTATCAAATTCATTATGGTCCTATCAGATTGCTTACTATGGGGCTATCAAGTTATGGCCATATCAGCTTGTATACGGACAAGAGGCGGTATTGCCGATAGAAATCGATATAAGCTCATTAATAGTCGCTAGGCAGAATGATTTATCAGCTCGGGATTATAGGGATTTAGCGACCGATAATTTGGATGATTTGGTAGAATTGAGATTGCAAACGTTGCAACGGATTCAGAAGAATAAAGCCAGAGTTGCAAGAGCTTATAACAGAAAAGTTGTGCCCAAGTCATTTGATGAAGCTGATTTAGTATGGAAGACTATTCTGGCTGCCGGGCCAAAGGATAGCCGATATGAGAAATGGTCTCCTACATGGGAAGGACCCTATAGAGTTAATTAGCTAGTTCACAGAAATTCCTATATTTTGGAGACCTTGGAAGGAGTATTATTGACTAAGACGATCAATGGAAAATACTTGAAGAAATATTACCCAAGTGTTTGGCTTGGGTCATAATCAGTTAAAAGTTTTAAGTTGAGTCATTGCAATCATTGAAGTTTTACTGGTTGATTAAAACAAAGGAACCGGATTAACTCATTGTAGTTAATTTTGGCTACGTGTGCGTATGGCCGATGAAGTACATCGTCCTTAGAATAATTACTGACAAGCAAACATGTGATCAAACCATTAATATAAAATCGGTCAAACAATCGATTTATAAATTACAAGCATTCAAAAGTAAAGTATCATCTACGGGAAGCCCTAGCTTTCATTACGTAGCAAAATGCAACAGTGAAAGTTAGGGGGTGTTTGGTAGAGCTCCAGCTCCACCAAATTCTTGGAGTTATTAGTTCGACAGAAGTTAAGGGTTAATACCCAGGCCCGATAGCACAACTAAGGCACTGGCAAGGATCTTGTCGATTTCATCAATGATTTTGTGATCCCCTTCGGCCGTGCTAGGGACAGGGATAACTTTGGCCGACTGAGCTTGGACTGCCGCTATATCCTTGGCCAGGGAAACCTTCTGCTCCTTTAGCGAGAATGAGAGGTCTGTCATTTTTGAGGCCGCATCGGCTAGTTGGGTGTTAACTTTGAGCAGCTCCTCTTCCAAAGATTTCTTGGATGCTTCTAGAGCCAATACGAGCTCTTTGTTCTCCTTGAAGTTCTTGTTGTCCTCATGGAGCTTGGCTTTCTTGGCCTTGGTCTCCGCCACCAGCCGATCCAATAGCTTATGGTCCTCCCGCTGCACAATGCGACACTCGAGTCTTTGTTTAGCTTCATCAACTGACTTTTTTTGTCATCAATGAAGCAAGCTTCAAGGAGTGCTACTGTAGCATGCTCGTGATGTTTAGGATTTACAGCGTCAACTGCGTCCTAGATCGGCTGGGCGTCTTTGAGGAGATCGGCCTTGGGGCTGAGCAGAATCTTGCAGAGATGCCTCAGCCCCTCTTCAGCCCTTGGAGCCGACATGATTTGGGCCGATGCACCCTCTACCTCCACCAAGTTTATGCCGATGATGGTCGGCGGGTGGTCCTCCTCTTTGCTTTCGATGTCCAACAAGTCAAATCCGAGAATATCGACGATAGAGGACGTCGACTTGGTAATGGAGGGGGAAGAGTTAACAGGGTAGGTTGAGCCAGAGTTGTCGGCTGAGATGGGGCGGAGGCAAGTCATTTGCCATGCCTTCTGTCAAGTTAATATTGGTCGGCGGTGAAAATGGAGAAGGCGAAGAAATGTGTTGAAAATATAAAGAAATTTTATTAAGACGATTGGGTTGTTCAATCCTTTATAATTCAATATATGGGATTAAAACACTTACCCCGCTGACTGTGGAAGTTTTCGGTGAGCTTTCAGTCGATTCCTCTTGCGTGGAGGGTTTTCTTTGGGCCGCCTTCTTGTAAGGTCATCCACGTCTCTTTTCTGCAAAATTACCTTGGTTGAGTATATTTAAACTTGGCGACATTTTAATCATGGATTTCGGTTGGACAAAGACTTACTTAGCTGTTGGTGCTGCCTCTCGCGGTCAGAGAGAGAGTTAGAGAGGGCGATTGGACCCCTAGAGTTATAGAAGAATGGCCTACCAAGCCGATCAAACACTGTTTCTTTGATAGGGCATCACCTGATGGCTCCGCAAGTCTCTTCCCAGCTGCTTTAGTCTAAAGAAAAAATAAATACGTAAGGAAAACCTGTTTAATTAGTTTAGTAGAAGAGTGAAAGAGGGATCTATTAGGTAGTACCTCGTCAGTGATATCGATTAAGTTTGAGTTAGTTTGGTCCAACGAATTGTCGGCTCCAGCGATAAGCTTGGAAAAAATTCAGTTAATATTGAGATACGTGGCCGCTCAGCTGAAAATAGAGATGAGAAAATGGCCAACCACCAAGGTATGTAGTCGTGAGCCCTTTTGGTATGCAGGATGAAGTGTGGGAGTTATCAGATGAGAAGATCGTCGGCTATATGAAGAGCTAAGTCGGCTAAAGAAGGTCGATGTAATCTCTCTCGAGGTTGAAGCTGATCAATTAGCCAGAGTTTGGGTATGATTTGACCGAAACCAAGTTGTCGAGCATAGGTTGATGGATGGTAAAATTCGTAAGAAGGCTGAAAAGTTTTGCCTTTGGTGTGCAACCCAACAGAGAGAATGCTTGGAGATAGAAAATTTTTGAAGAACTCCTAGGTTTCTTCAAGCATATCCTCGCTATTGGCAGCAAGGTGGAAAAATGAGGGACATGGATAGTGGTCGGCTTCGTGATAGCTAAAAAATTCGATGGTACGGGGAAAGTCTTGGTCAAGATGGCAGAAAAAGGAAAAATATTTTTTTGGCTCCGATCGGGTTTATTTTGGTCTCATCACCAGAGTAGAGAAAAAGTCTCTCACTAAAGGATCGGCTATTTCTGAACTCTACTAGGTGGTCCTCTGGGGTTTTTTTTTTTGAGAGGGAAGGGTGTTATCTTTGATAAGTCAATCTTGAAGGATCGACTAAAGACACAATAGAGAAATATTTGGATAAACCACAAAGGACCACCAATATTTCCTATTGTATATGACCCTATGGTTGTATACAACCGACAACGGATCTTATGTATCATTTGGTAGACTACCCCCCAAAACAGTGTACCTAATGCAAGTCGATGGCCCCCAACTAATTGTTCAGCTATTGTTTGATAAGTCTGGGTTGGACCAAGAGATGTGCCACAGAACAAAAATTGGTCGAGTCACATATTTAGAAAAGCTATGTGCTCCCTATCGGACACTGGGTTGATTCTTCTATTGTTTTCTATGTATTTTCCCCATCCCTCACCCTTGGCGGTCACGAACTTATATTGCGGCATGGCACTAAAAGCCGATAGCTACTCACCATCTGGCCTAAGGGAGCAAAGTTGTGTAACATCGAGGGGGATTGTATTTTCCAGAAGCATTAAATGAGTTAAAAAATATTGAAATTTCTCTAAGGTGTTTTATATATTAATTGGGATTTACTATGACTTTATGCAAAAAAAATCAATTTTCTTTATTATTATTTTTTTCAATTTTTCTTGAGTGTACCAAAAATTTAATAAAATCCCTCGAAAATCAAGTAAAATCGTTCAAAACTCAAAAATCAAAATGGGTTAAAAATCGAACAAAACCGGTGAAAATTGGTGAAAATCGCTCAAAAATTAGTAAAGTCGATCGATTTTTGAATTTTTTTGACTGCCGATTTTAACGAGTTTGATTCCATATTTTATTTGATTTCTAGTGATTTTTAATGATTTTTAAAGCCTACCTCCGAGCGATTTTTGAAAGCATTCGGTATTGCAAGCCTGCTTTTAGGTATCTGCCAAAGTAGGTCATACGTCGGCCCAGATAGGATGACGTGTATTCCTGAGATATGTCGAAAACTAGACTAGCTATTCAATGGATTGGTAGCTAGCTCTCTCTCTTGAAGTTGATATAAGTTAACATGTGCCGAGCCCAACCAGCACCTTTTAAGTCTTCATTAGTTCGTCTCTAAAGTCGTTGATCAAATTATTTTATATTATTTTTATCATATTCTTCTCCATCATACTCTATCACTTTTTGCGTTAATTTGCGTAATCAGCTGGTTCTCTCTTGCAAGAAATAGTATATTCTCTTTTCTCATCTCATCTCTTTTTCACGTAGGATTTTGTTGATATGGTGTAGTTAAAAGATTGCTGAAGTGATACTATTGAAGATGTCCTAATTGTGACTGTGATATGGCCATATGGCGGGTATCATTGACACACACGACTAAAGATCGCTTGAGGATTGAGCGCAACTCAGTTGGCTCGAGCGCCGGTTCCGCCAGGGTTGGACTCACGTGGAACCCACAGCTAATAAAAATAGGTATATATATATATGTATATATATGTATATATATATACACACATACACACACATACGTATTTTGTGAGATAATATGTATATGTGTTTCAAAGGTTTTGGAGCTTTCCAAAAAATCCCTTGCCAAAGTGTAAGTGTAGTATATGTGAGTTGTGTGTACCCTTATACAAAAACATTCGCGATATTTATGATCCTTACACCTAAAAAATGGCTGGCTTGCTTCAATTCGTACGATGATGTTGCATTCGCGATATTTATGATCCTTACACCCAAAAAAATGGCTAGCTTGCTTCAATTGTACGATGATGTTGCATTCGCGATATTTATGATCCTTATACCAAAAAAAATGCCTAGCTTGCTTCAATTCGTACGATGATGTTGCATTCGCGATATTTATGGCTGTGAGAGGCTCTGCAGAGTGAAGAGTCGCGATATTTATCTTGGAAATGGAGAAAATCATAGTATCTCTAACACAAAGTATATTCTCTTTTCTCAACTTTAATCCTAGATGTTAATTATATCACTGTAGTTAGATATTAATCCTATTAGTTTCACTCAAATCCTTTAAAAGAGAAAGAAAATTATGGCGAGCGGAGTTTTATGAAAGTGCTACAGTCAGGGGGACAGTATTGGACTAGCCACGAGGTGGATGTGCGTACGATCCCCGGCTGATGATTAATGCCATGGTTGGTTTGTTGGTTGGTACGTGTAGGTATCATATCGGTTTGTGGTTGTATGGCTTGATCTTTGGCATAATTAAAGTTGAAACCCCCTTGAGCAAAGTAAATAACTTAAGTTTCTGCTCAACCACAAGTCGGACTGGTCAGTTGAACCATTTTCCGACATAGCTCAGTAACATTGTTCGTCCCTTGGGAATACTTACATTGGTGGTACAATTTTCAGTGAGAAGAATGGGGAGCGACATTCCCGGCAAGGGAATGACCGAAGGGATTGGTGGAACAGGAATGAGGTGTCATTCGCTGATTCGCACAACGATAGGTACCCACTCAGTACTGGAACGCGGCTCCTGCGTTGGCCAGTGGGGTCCCAAGAATGGTGGGTCCAAGGACCTATCGGGTAGGAGCTACCGCGGGGATGTTCCGTCAAAAGTCTATGATGGTCTCGGCCTGGCCTTATACATTTAAGTTGCATGTGATCCGGTGGCATTAACGGTCGTAGATATCTTGTGGGTAAAGCCTAGCCACACCGCGCGCCCCAAAGCCGTGCGATCCCGGGCATTGTTGCGCCTCCCCGGTTCGATGGCCCGCCGCCATTGCGCACGACCACAGCCACCTCCAGCGCGACACGAAGTCGCCTCGCCTCCTCCGGTAACAGCTCGCAGCTGCACCTTGGTTGAGTATATTTCTTTTACATTTTTTCTCTTTTCCAAAAATGCATTAGAAGTTCGGTAAATTGATTAAAAATTGAAAGAAAATTGTGAAAAAATGCTAGAAAATTATTTGGCTCTGGTTTTAATTTTATCAGCATTCTTTTCTGCATTTTTGTATGAATTTTGCATGTATTATTTCCTATTAGTTTACTGGAAATTCATGAGAATTTATTTTCTGCATTTTATGAATTTTGCAACCACTTTTTATTATATTACAAGTAGTAATCTAATGATAGAATTTTGTAACCATGCAGATGTCTGGGATCATGAATCGTGAGTTTGAAGAACTGGCCCAGCATGGCCAGAACTACCTCACATGGGCATCAAACGTAAAGATCGTACTTAGGGGCAAGAAGCTCCGAGCTGCCATCGGCTTAGGGTCCTCAAAATACGTGCAACCTACTGCCGAGCAGAACGATCAAGCTTTGCACTTCCTCAGGCATCACCTCTTAGCCACCTTGAAAAATGAATATATGGCTGAGGAGAGTGCACTTGAGCTATGGACTGCACTTCAGAAGCGGTTCGAGAAGCTCAAGTACATCATCATGCCCCAAGCACAGCAAGATTGGGTTCGACTGAGGTTTGTGGACTATAGAACAGTGACCGAGTACAATTCTGCCTTACACAGAATTTGTACCAATCTCTCCCTATGTGGCAACAAGATCACTAATGAGGAGAAGATTGAGAAAACCCTCTCCACCTTTCACCCTAATACTATCCAGAGTGCTCACAACTATTGTTAGGACGCATACACAGAGTATAGCGAACTGATTGATGTTATGCAAGTTGTTGAGTCACAAGATGACGTTCTTCGCAAGAACTTCGTCTCATAGCCACCTAAAAGAGGCATTGAACCAGAAGTCAATGCCAATAGCTATAAGGTGAAAAAGCCCACTCACAGGAAGAGTGGGCAAGATGGGTGGAAAAGAGAGATATCAGGCCAAGGGAAAGTCCAAAGCCTAAGAGAAGAAGGATGACAAGGAGAAGCCACACGCCAAGCCGTATGGACAACAGAACCAAACATGCTTCAAGTGTGGCACTTGGGGACATTGGTCAAAGATATGCCGAGAATCCAAGGAAGTGATCAACGCATATCAGGCAAAGAAGAAGGCCAAAGAAAATGCACCAGCAGAGGCGCACTTCACCAAGGTAGGCAATGATGATGTCATGGATATAGACACCTGTCGTATGTTCGGAAACGAGACACAGGAGTGAGGGCGGACGTCGGCCGTTTCACAGGCCATCGTC
Source organism: Rhipidocladum racemiflorum (assembly GCA_036346355.1). Taxonomy (NCBI): domain Eukaryota; kingdom Viridiplantae; phylum Streptophyta; class Magnoliopsida; order Poales; family Poaceae; genus Rhipidocladum; species Rhipidocladum racemiflorum. The sequence goes on along the minus strand of CM070579.1, from coordinate 86,677,674 downwards.
CACGAGAGAATGAATGTGACACAAGGGTTTATATAGGTTCGGGCGCTTAAGGAAGGTGCCCTACTCCTGTCGGTGTGTTCCCCGGGGGGAGTAGAGGGATGTCTCCTTGTCCAAACTCCCCAAGGGACAATCCAGTTTTTTGGTCTTTGTATTCAATGAGAGTTCAAGTTACATGAGAGATTATAGTGAGGTTTTATAGGCACTCAGCCTGTTACATAAAAATACCATTTTGCCCCTACTAGAGTAGCCTAAGTGGGGACATCTTGGTCATTCCAACAGGGAGATAGTGGATCCCACGTCATCGTCTCGAGGGAGTAGACCCTTGATTTCGGGGCCCCATAGGGGACATGGTGACCTCACTCAAGTCCCTTGTGAGGAGACCTCCCGCGGGGTACGCCCGCGGGGAGGACATAGACCTCCCACGGGACATGAGGAAACCGCCCCCGGGGAGGGCGTGGACCTCCCGCTGGGTACGCAGGCGGGGAGGACGTAGACCTCCCACGGGACATGAGGAGACCTCCCACAGGGAGTTCCCCCGGGGAGGGCATAGTTTTCCCGCAGGGCGTAAGGGGACATCCCGCGGGGTACGCCCGCGGGGAGGATGTAGACCTCCCGCAGGACATGAGACCTCCTACGGGGAGCGCCCCCAGGGAGGGCGTACATCTCCTGCGGGGCATAAGGGGACCTCCCGCGGGGTACACTCACGGGGAGGGCGTAGACCTCCCGCGGGACATGAGGAGACCTCCCTCGGGGAGGGCGTGGACCTCCCGTGGGCGTGAGGGGACCTCCCGCGGGGAGGACGTAGACCTCCCGCAGGACATGAGGAGACCTCCCACGTGGAGCGCCCCCGGGGAGGGCGTAGATATCCCGCGGGTACGCTCGCGGGGAGGACGTAGACCTCCCGCAGGGAGCATCCCCGGGGAGGGCGTACATCTCCCGAGGGACATAAGGGGACCTCCCGCGGGGTACGCTCGCGGGGAGGACGTAGACCTCCCGCGGGACATGAGGAGACCGCCCCGGGGAGGGCGTGGACCTCCCGCAGAGCGTAAGTGGACCTCCCGCAGGGTACGCCAAGCGGTACGTCCGTGGGGAGGACGTAGACCTCCCGCGGGACTTGCTTATTCTTTTCGAGGCCGAACCAAGTGCCCTCTCCGGTTTGGATGATGTCGTCCAAGTTCGATCGTAGCAGCGGGCGCTCGAGGCTGATCCATGTGATGATATTTGTAATAAGGAAAACATTAGAAAGCATTTAATAAATTTATGACCAGGAAGCTTGCCTGGTATAGTATCTGAACGTACGTCCTCACTCGATAACTGGGGTTGGTCCAATTGATTCAGTTCGGGTCCTGAAAATACAGAGTATTAATTTTGAACAAGATTTATGACGTCCAACCACTAATAGCAATTTAATTAAGAGAGCACTAATTCTTATTTTTAGCTATTCACTTGACTACTCCCTGTTGTTTTAGCACCATTTTGATGTTTAAACTAACTGTTAATTAATTAGCTATCCTAATTAAAAATTGCGACACTTAACCCAATTTCTCATCTTTTTCTCCTATTCTCTTTTCTACTCTTTTCTTTCTCTTTTTCTTTTCTCTCTTTTCTCTTTTTCCTTCATTCTTCTCTCGTTTTCTTTTCCACTTTCTTTCTCTCCAGCCAACGAGCTCTTGGTTCTTCTCTTTTCTCTTGACTCGGCCGACCCTGACTCTCTCAGTTTCTCAGGAGTCGAGCTCCCCTAGACTCCCTCATGGTTCTTTCCTCCTCCCCTTCCCCGATCTGAGAACTCTGGCTCCTCTCTCTCAGGACGACCTCGGCCTCCCTAGCTTCTCCTCCCGATCGACTGCCTCATGGCGACTCCCTCTGGCTCTCCTACAGCAGCGCCCCTCTCTCCCTCGACCTACCGGCCTTCGGCCCCCGTCGGCTCTCTACCGAAGGCTTGTGCCACTATCGTGGCAACTGGATCTAGCTGGCCCGGAGCCGAGCCCAGCCTACTCCCCTACTCGAAACTCCATTGGTTTGGATTTTTAGGTTTTGCTATGTTGGTCTTTTGGACTTGGGATCGCTTACGATTCTAGGGTTCTTGCTGCCTTAAGCTTGGATCTAGGTTTTGGCTGGCCGATCTACTGGTTGCTTGGTTGAAACCTTGAGTAAAGGTGTTCTAAGGTGAGTATGGGGTCGATGATGATTTTGCGGTGAGATATCCTAGGTTTGGGGGCGTGGTGACGAGACTGGTTGGCTGGCTCTTCGGTGAGGGCACGGGGATTGTCGGGACGCTCCACGCATGCCCCTAGTGGGACTCCCCTACTGAGACCCCATGGAAAATCCCCGATCTACTCTTGTCTCTACTGGATGTACTCATTATACATGCTACATTCTATGTTGTTGCTACTCTACTGGCTTACTTGAGCTCCGAATAGTGTGGTTCGGTTCTGGGCAAAGAAGAGGTTGAAGATGGCCGTGTGGAGGTGATCGGGGTCTTCTGGCTCCTTATGGCCTCCTCTTTTGGTTCCTTTCCTCCTGTTAGTTCGGTCGCTCCTCTGGTTTCTGCTCCTCTTGGCCGGTTGCTCCTCTGGTTCTTGCTCCCTTGGCCGATTGCTCCTCTGGTTCTCGCTTGTCTTGGCCGACTGCTCCTCTGGTTCTTGCTCCCTCTCTCTCTCGGTTTGGTTGGAATGGGGAATGGGGAATGGCGATGGGGAAATGGAAGTGTGCCTGGCTGGTTACTGGCTTTCGTTGCTATAAAAGAAAGAGAAGGGAGGATTTCTACTGCTCTTACTCTTATCCTTACACTGTGCTCCCAATTACCTTTTTACACATGCCCTTATACTGGCTATATGAGGGCACAACTGTCATTCTATAAACCTATTCCAACATTATTTGTTCTACACACTTATGCATACTGTCACTTGACCTGATGCTTAATTACATACTAATGCATTAATTAGATGATTAACTAATGCATTGCTTAAACAAAATTTTCAGGGTCCTTACAGTTTCTCATTTGTAGATCGAGCAAATCAACCTGATATACCATTGCCATGCGATTATCTGTTGAATATGTAGGATCAAATTAATAAAATGAGTTCTTGCTGCCCCGCAACTTCCTCTTGACGTTGGCGTTGTTCGCCAAGCACGTCGGTGTGTGGCGGGTGAGCGTGCGGAGGCCGAGGCTGCGTTTGGCAAGCACGGCGATGTGCAGTGGGTGAGCGTGCGGCGGCGGCGGAGACGGCGACGACGTGCTGCGGTGGAGGCGTTAGCGGCTTGCGGTGCATGTGGCCCAGCTAGCACACGGCAACGGCATCCATGACTCGTTGCGCGGAGTTGTTGTGCTGAAGATTGAGGAAGACAAGGGAAAAATGATAGTTTTTCTTAAATAATTCATTGCAACGCACGGACAGCCTACTAGTTGTTACATAATGATATAGTAATAGAAGAAAAAACTGTAGATTTATAATCATCAGTCGTCGTTGTTGCGCCAAATGGTTATTCATGTCCACAAGTTACCTACGAGCCAAATGGTCATGCATCATACGAATCAGCACCGGCCGGCATGGCGTGGCAGAATGTTGGCTGTGCCGTTGTTGCGTTCTGGACTTGTTGACGTCGCAGCAACAGCTTAATATTGATTATGCTAGTTTCTGAGCTGATTGACCACCAAAGTGATTTCTTTAATATATTGTGGTTTGGATGAGTTTTGGCCGTGTCTAGGGATAAACGTAGGATTGGCATGTGTGATGAGTTTTCTGAATGGGGCTGCCGCTGCCACTGCCATGGAGAATGGTCTTTGACAGCAACATCTACAGGATCGTGCTGCATGCCGCTGTCCCGATGTGAGCTCTTTCTGGTCCTCGTATATTTAGCATGTGGTGGTGACAGCGCCTAGTGGGACTACGACTAGTTAGATGTTTGGTGAGGTGGTGGTGTTTATGTTGTGGGTGATTGCGATGTGTTTTCTATAATTTAACTCTCAAATCCTAATAGCCTTGGATTTGGAACTTTCTAAAGTTTTTGGACCTTAAAAAAAGGTTATTCTCCAACAGTTCCTATTTTTTTCTTCAAAAATAGTGATTGGGAAAGCACACGAGCGTCCAATATCTGGCCACTTTGGCCGGAGTTTTTGAGTGTGCAGAGAGATTAAGATTCCGATAGGGTAACTGTTGGAGCGGTAATTTTTTTCATTTGTTCCTAAAAAATGATTTTGGGAATAAGTTTTGGGAACTAGTGGAGATGCTCTTAGCTTGCGGTTTGCATTTCTAGTGCTTTTTGCAACCTAGTAATGACATTTTTCAATGGAGTTAACATTAGCAATTTACACTTGTACAAGTGGGGCGAGTGGGTCTAAAAATTGTCAGTGTTTCGATCTTTTCTGTGTTATTTTAAAAAGCTCATGTTAGTAGATTTCCCCAATATCATACTATAATTTTTAGCACGGGTCGATTTTCGGAGTGATTTTGGTCGATTTTTAACGAAAATCGAGCGATTTTCACTGATTTTCGATCGGTTTATGTCACATAATTTATTTATTTTTTGGATTGGATTGGATTAGTTTATCAAACGATTTTAAAAGTCGGATTGTGTCGCTACGGGTGAAAATTGTAAAAAGCAAGAGATTTTTGTTGATTTTTCTTAACCCTGTTCCGAATGTGGATGCTATTAAATCCGTTGAATGTATGCTCGTGACCTATGGAGGCCGACACATGCTTTCTTTTGCGTTTACTTGATAGAAACGTGTTTGCGCAGAGAAGAACCAGCGCTGCTAACCACCCGAGCGAGCCTAGCTCCGTGCCTCCGTCCCAAACTGGTTCTATTCAGGACATGGATGCTATCGAATCTAGGTACCATGATACCATCCGGGCCTCATGACTGCCCTTATAATGACATTTACCAGCGCACGCACAGGGTACACACATTCACGTGACTTATGGCTGAAATTTCGCCCGTTGGTTGGTACCATCTGAACCTAGTATTAAATCTGGGACCCAGCAAACATCGATTGAATATGCATGTGTGAGACTCATCGCAATGGAAATATGACTAACTATTTGCTACACTAAGTTGGTAAAATTAATGATTTACCATGCTATATCTCACTAACAACATTATAAGATTTCTATGTAACTGATGTACATTTCTTGTAATTTCAGGTGTACATGGTTCTGCCGTCGCTCCCAACTCGAATGGAGCCCTAGTAGGGTTCACGTTATCGAATTCGGCTCGGAAATCGCCCCCGGCCCGGTAACGATTTTCGTCGAAAATTGCTTGAAAATCACCAAAAATCGAAGAGTTTCGAATTCAAACTTTTTAAACAAAAAAATTAAAAAAACAATAATCGCGATATTTCCTCAATAATCGCTCGATATGGCTCGATAATCGTGGTATTTGGCTCGATAATCGCAATATTTATCTCGAAAATCAGTCGATCAAACGCACTTCCTCGTCGGTCGATTTTTGAATGATTTCGCTCGATATACCTCGATAATGGCGATATTTGCGCCGCATAAATTTTTTTGAATTTCTGAAATTTTTTGATTTTTTTAATTTAACCGGTTTGCCTACAGGTATATAATATCATACCAGCTCGATAAGGTCAATAATCACGATTTTCGACCGATTTTCGATGATATTTTGAACCCTGAGCCCTAGAGCTTCGGCGTGTTCGACCAATATGTAGCCTACTTCTCAGGTGTACTCCAGTAGTGTGATGCCGCCCCTCACCACAATCGCCGCCTCCAGCCCTATCATTCATCATGCGCTCGATCCATCCCCAGGAGGATTATGGCAAGACGACATAGACTGCATCTGTTATATATTTGTGATACACTACTGGTCTTGCTGAGTACGAAATGTACTCAACCTTACTGTTGTTGATGTTTACAAGGTGAAGAATCATAAAACCTCAACGACACATTTAATACCGCAGGTTACCAAGAGTATTATGATGCGCTTTTCTAGGGTTTATACTTTGTCAGTTGCCTGTGGGATATTTTGGGCAAAGGCATACTACAAGACATATATTTGCACATGGAACCTTCCTTGATATTCTAAGCCAAAAAGGAGGGTCCCCACAATTTTAAACTAATTTCATCGCGGGATCCAACCCAGAGTTAAACCATATTCCCCAATAGACTCACTCCATCTGAAAACCATTTTTCATAAAATTCTAAAGTATAATCTGTGAAAGGCTTTGCTCAGCATGCCCATGACCGAGGGTTCGGCTAATCGATTAGTTTTACAGTCTACAGAAGTTGTACAACTTTATCCACAAGAGCTAATTAACTTAATATGTTAGCAATGATACATGTCCTTAGGGGTGCGACTAAGTTATTATCAGCAGGCCTTTACAATGCGCCATCCCAAGCAATCATGCCCGCTAAGGTTCCACTGCTAATAGGGTTAAATCGCCCTAGTGAGAAACCCCTCTTGCGCCATGTGGTTGTCTACCTGACACCACATTTAGCCAAATGACACAACCTACAATGGGATGTTGCAAATTAGTTAGCCCTGTCTGTCTCATACCAGACTTATTTTAGTACGGGTAGGCTTTACAAACAATAACTCATAGACCAATCCTTAAATGGCCAGACGAGCTTTTCACAACCCAAATAGCCACCAATCATCCATTCTCGGCCAATCTAAACCATATTTTTACTCTATTTTGAATCATGTTATTTTTCATAACATTCCACGGCATACCAATACCAAAGAATAACTCTATTTCAAAAGAAATATTTGTTTGGCACAAAAATTCCAAAAAAGTCCTACTTTCACATCTAAGCATGTCTAAGCCATGTTATAATACTAAATTATCATACATCTAGTGAAGTATTACTTAGGGTTACAAGGGTATAAGGAATACAAGTTCAAATGTGGTTTTAACAATCAGGATATATCTATTCTTTTAAAACTGGGACTAAAAATATACTACTAAAATTATGCATGCAATATTTCAAAACAAAATATAATTCAAAAATTAGGTTCAACATGGTCAAAAGTGTACCTTTCCTTGATCGAAGTGATGGTGCTCCGGACTGTCGACCTAACACTCCACCGATTCTCCAAAATCTATACGCTGAAAGAAATAAATAGATTCAAATAAAATCTAAATAAAATATAAAACTAGCGTAAATAGATATATTATAATTTTAGATGAATTTAGGAAGAAACATGGAGTCAAACGGAGCTAGAACAGAGGAAAAAGACTACCGAAAGATTTAAATTAAGGAAAATGAGAGGGAAACACTATTTAGGATTTTTCCAGGATTTTTGGAATTTTCTTTTTAAAGGAAATTATAGATTATTGCGCTAGCATGACATTAGTAAGGATTTTCTGGATTTTTGAATTTCTATCTAAAGGAAAATGCTTAATTTGATATATGCCACTCCTCAATCTGAAAATTCGATCTCATGTGTAAAAATGCCACTCAATGGCATGATTTTCAACATGGGATTGAATTTTCAATTTGAGGAGTGGCAAAAAATCAAATTAGCCCAAAGGAAAAAGGGAATTATGCTGCAATGATGATGTCAACGAAGGATTTAGATTTTTGACCAAATTATTTGTCAACAAAAAAGTCTTTGCGGTCACTAACATGTGGGCCCAGGTCTATGGATCGAGTCCACGGCTCGCGTCGATCCACCGTGGACTTGGCGTAGGACGTCAGTGGCTCTGAAACCAAGGTTCTGCTTCGGCCAGCGCGGCCAGTAGGGCAACGAAGGCGATGCACATGGTCTTGGCACTGGGAAGTGACTGTGGCGGTGGCGGCAAGGCGAAGAGCGGTGGCAATGCACAGGGCTATGGTGGTAGGGAGGCGCTCGGGTGAGGTGGGTAAGCGCATGAGAGAGAACGTGGCGTGGAGCCAGAGGAGGGCACGGTGATGACTGAGGAGTTCACGCGACGGTGCAAATGGCGGTGATGACAAGAAGGTCGGCGATCGGCGGCGTAAATACGAGCTATCATGCTTAGTTGCAGGAAAAATGGCCAGGAGGGGAGGGAGTGGAGATGGTGGTCATCAATGGCCTTGATTGCACACTAACAGGAGAAGAAACTGGCATCTTTTTGAGCTCGCGAAATCGGCCATGGTGGCGAGAGGCTTGAGCGGCGTGAGGAAGGAAGGAGAAGCGGCCAACGAGTAGGGCCCATGCGCAAAGAGAGGGAGAGGCAGGTCGGGTTGGGGAGGAGGCAGGTTGAATGGGCTGGAGGGAAAGGTCGGGCGGGCCAAGTGGCTGGGTCGGAGGAAAGAGAGAAGCGGGCCGGGATGGGAGAAAGCAAACAGGCCGGGAGAAAAAGGGCTTCGGTCTGAGAGCAATTTTTGGGATTTCAAATTTAATGTTTGATTTAAAATAATTTCAAAAATTCCAAAATCTTTTAAAAATATCAAATAGAGTTAAAAATTTACAAAAATTTCCAAAGGCATTTTGAACTTAATAAAATTATTTCTAACTTAAAGTTGATTAAAGCTTTATATAAAATTCAGAGAAAATCCCCCAAAAAAACAAAATAAATAAATAAACAGAAATATGCAAATTTTGGGACGCCACATCCAGTCCTACACGCAGGGAACAGATGCGTATAAAAGGCTAGCTGCCGCCTCATTACATGCACAACAGCTGCATCTGCGCCCCCTTCGATCTAGACCATATGTGGAGGCTAAAGATCGGCGAGGGCGGCGGGCCGTGGCTGCGTTCGGCTAATGGTTTCCTCGGCAGGCAGGTGTGGGAGTTCGAGCCCGACGCCGGCACGCCCGACGAGCGCGCGGAGGTCGAGAGGCTGCGCCGGGAGTTCACCGAGCGCCGGTTCGAGAGGAAGGAGTCACAGGACCTCCTCTTACGCCTGCAGGTACCTTCTTTTTTTTCCTTTAGGAATTAAGAACACGGCAACGGCCCCGGTTCCCCATTTTCACAGAAAAATGAAACCAATTAGCGTAACAACGATAGCATAATAGTACAAACTAACTAGCAACAGGGGATGCCTAGAGATGAGCGTCGTGCCGGACTGGTTTTTTTTTGGCGGTTCCTTGCGTTGCTACTGACGCTGCAGGCTGCCTGCACGGAGGAAGTCACTGCTGTGCACTGCTGCCCGTCGCTTTCTTTGCTCCTCTGCCGAACTCCTGCTCTTGGCCGGCCAGCAACTTTTTTCCACCTACCACCGCACGGCTGCTGCTGCCTGCTGCTGTTCGGCTCGGGAGGCCGGGAGGAACTCTGGTGGGTGGCGTGGCCGCGCGGGTGACCGTGACTCCGTGAGTGCCTAGGGTTGGTGCTAGACTGCAAGTGCAACTGCTTGGGCCTTGGTGGGTTGGGCTTGAATCGGCGAGTCGCTTGACTGCTTGACCGAGGACGAGGAGTACTAGGCCTAGCGCATCTCGGAATTCCGATTAGAGTTACTCAGAATTTCCGTTCTATTTCCGTTTCCGTGACTCCTGTTTCCGTTTCTGTTTTTTTTTAAAAATTTCGTTTTCATTTCCGTACCGACACTTTCCGTTTCCGTTTTCCTCCGGAACGATCGAAAAGTTTCCGTTTCCGTGACTCCTGTTTCCGTTTCCGTTTAAAAAAAAAAAATCCGTTTTCATTTCCGTACCGACACTTTCCGTTTCCGTTTTCCTCTGGAACGATCGAAAAGTTTCCGTTCCGTTTTCACCCCTATTTTCTACAACCGCCGCTCGCTTTCTCTTCTTTTTTTCGTGCGCCGTAACCCATGAGCTCCCCTTCTTTCTGAGCGGTGCTTCTATGCTTTTCCTTTTAATACAATTTGCACAAATCTTAAAGCAAATGAAGGGGTAAGTAATCACGATCTACCCTTCATTCATGCTTTAATATTTGTGCAACTTTTCAAAAGAAAAACACAGAAGCATATCTCTTTCTTTTATACTCCGCTTAACTCTAGTCTCATAACCCTAATTATTTGTACGTGCATACATAACTGGCCCAACCATATATAGTCCAATACATACACATACATAATCCAAAACTCACACATGCGTGCAAACGGCCCACTCACCGCTCTCGCATGGCTCACTCGTACAGCCCGCTAGCCGCTACACTGCTTCGTCTGTCCGAGTAGATCCCTTCGTATCCTATCTCGCTGCACTCGCGACCCTCGCGTGCTACTTTCGGGTTACACGCAATGATTGTTGTCTCTGGTAGACAACTCTGCACTAATTGTTCTAATCTTACAGTCTCCAGATAAAAGGTCCATAATGGCCGAAACTATATAATATGTGCCCCCACAGCCCCACTTGATATTAGACTGCCTCATTCTCAGTTGAGTTCTCCATCGTTCACCGTCTCTTAAATAATCCTTACGGTGCATATACATCATCTATTGCAGTATGCGAAACAAAGCCTTCTTCCGGCGAATCCGACCGTAAAGATTGAAAAGAGTGCAGAAGTCACAGAAGAAATTATATCAACTTCATTGCGGCGAGCTCTAAATCAGTATTCTGTTCTACAAGCACATGATGGGCATTGGCCTGGTGAATACAGTGGAATTTTTTTCACTATGCCTATGTTTGTAAGTATTTTAGTCCAATATGATGTAATATATATGATTTAACTTCATTTTCCTAGATACACACAAAAACGTGTATGTTCTATGAAAAGACCCATACCACGCTAATATTTGGTGAAATCCTAGCTCGTGTGATATAACTGTAAAATGCAGCCATATTGCCTAAAATGTGTCATACTATCATATGCCATATAGGACAACCATTAGCTCCAAATTTTCAATAAATAAATGAAATCGATCCAACTGTGACAGAGAGTTTACAAGCTTGCATAGAATATGGTTTCAAACAGGGGCGGACCCACCGGTGGGGCAGCTTGGGCTGCTGCCCCACCTACAATTTACAAAGCCCAGGTATATTGTATATACTGCATATGCATTCCCAACAAATTTGGAAGCTGGAACGTTGCACCAAGCAAGAAACGCAATAAGATTGCCAACAATTGGATGAATGACTTAATGGTTTGCTACATGGAGAGAGATCTTCAAATCACTTAATGATGAAGCCATCATCCGACAATTTCAACGCCTCAACATACAATTGCCTCGTCCCTCACCAATTGTTAACTGAGTAGTATGTTGCCTATTTGCTAATTCTTCTTTAACCGTATTAGTTGAACATTATATTTATGATTCTTTAATAGTACTATTGTTGTTACGGTACATTGCATTCTTTTTAGCGTTTTAATACTACTTTAAACCTGCCCCACCTATAATTTCTTCCTGGGTCCGCCACTGGTTTCAAATGTCCCACAACTCAATACGATTCTGGCTGCTGATGGTGAACAATGGCTCCACTGACCATTGAAACTTTGCTCCTTGTAACTATATTTGACCTAGGGGCATTATAAATACATTATGGGATCGAGCATTTGTTTCTCTTGCAGATATTCTCTTTATATGTTACTGGATCACTTAATATCATCGTATCACCGGAACATCGACGAGAGATATGCCGCTACATGTACAACCATCAGGCATGGAAATTCTAGAATATAATTTCACTACAAGTGAATTAATTGTATAAAGAGGTTTGCATTTGGGCTACGGAATCCCAACACAAAACACATTTCAAATAGCATTATGATGTAATCCGTGCAGAACGAAGATGGCGGTTGGGGCACAAATGTTTTGGGCCCAAGCACCATGTTTGGATCATGCCTAAATTATGCTGCCTTAAGGCTTCTTGGCGAGATGCCAGACGGTGAGAATGAAGCATTGGCCAAAGGGCGTGCTTGGATTTTATCTCATGGAAGTGCAACTGCAGTACCACAATGGGGAAAGATATGGCTCTCGGTATGTATCAAAAGAAACAATCAATAGAGAGATGATTTCTGCCTATAATATATGAACATAATTAACTGAATGAAAACTTCAAGCTAGCTAGCCAAATCTGACGATGATGGTCTTACATTACATCATCAATTTCTCTTATCCAATACGCCTTCTAGCATTTAACTCCTTGTTAGCAATAACGTGAAAGAAAAGCCCTAGAAAATAATTGTCATATTGTACTTTACTAAGCACACTTCAGTTGTTGACTACTCTTCTATTTGATCACAGATAATTGGTGCCTACGACTGGTCCGGAAACAATCCAATTGTTCCCGAATTGTGGTTGGTTCCATATTTTCTTCCAATTCATCCAGGTACTCATTCCATCTATGAAAGTAACTAAGACTATCAACAGGTCCTTAATTGACAGATAAAACGATCCTCACCCTGAAAATACACGTGCAATCAACATTTTTTTTGTTAGCATTCAATTATTATTATTATTGCCTTGCAATCCATTTGTAAGGCCTCATTTAACAACTTGAAACCAGGCCGTTTCTATTAGATACTGGAAGAAACCCAACCAAACGGGCTAAAGCTCGGAACGATTCTCCTCGGATCGTTTTTTCTTTTTCCACTCTGTGGTCGAATCGGTCTCAACCCCGTTCCACCCGATTCACAGAACCCTACCTGAAAGGTTTCAGCTAAATCTGCTTCATTGAGATTATCATCATTGGGATTATCCCATTTCACCCTTAAGTGAGTTCAGTCAATCCACAAGTTGCTTGGCTTTTTCATGGATCACCATGGCCGGCCTTCACCTGATCATTCCCATAGATAATCAAACCTTTTCATATTTTCTGATCAAAGTGAACTTTGACGTCATTCATAGGACGATTTTGGTGCATTTGCCGTTTGGTGTATATGTCAATGGCGTATCTTTACGGGAAGAAATTTGTTGGGCCCATTACTCCAACTATATTGGCATTACGAGAGGAGATCTATAGCATACCGTACGACAATATTGATTGGAAAAAGGCGTGCGATTCATGTGCCAAGGTTTGTTACTGTCTAATTTTTAAATCTTAATTAGCTCAACATATAGCCTTAATAAAGATTGATATGCATGGTCTCAAGTTATTATAGCTTTTAATAACAGAAAAAAATACAATTATACATTACCTATTGTTTGTTAGGCTGTTTGTTCCGAAAAAATTAATTTTTTGTGGGACAATACACATGCAAAACTCTGAGGATAAACTTGATATTATATGGAACTTACAAAAATAAGGCCAACTGATTTTTTGTTGGCCTCATGGATAATCGAGTTTGTATGCCTCATGGATAATATGCTAGTGCACTGTAAAAATATATGTTGACCTTCTGTATCATGAAAAATCTATATCTTGATCTGATAAAAGAAGGAATCCTTTCTAATACTTTCGTCTACCATGCATAGTAATGCTGTAAAAAAAGAACAGAAAAACTAAAAAACGGTATACCGTTGCAACGGTATACCTCTGAAACTCATGAAACTTATGATTTTTTGCACTGAAACTCATGAAACTTAGCACTAAAAACTGATAAAACATGAAAATGATAAAACTAAACACTGAAACTCATGAAACCAGCACTGAAACTGATAAGTTTCATAAGTTTCACGGCTATACCGTTGCAACGGTATACCGTTCCCTAGTCACTCTCAAAAAGAAATAACCAGATTTTTGAAAGCCCGGCCGATTCCTATTTTTCTCTTTTGACGTCGATCACAGGAAGACCTTCGTTATCCCCGCTCGCAAGTGCAAAATATTGTTTTGGCTTGTCTTAACAAGTTTGTGGAGCCAATGTTGAATTGCTGGCCAGCTAACAAGCTAAGAGAGAGAGCTTTGAGCAACCTCATGGAACATATCCATTATGAAGATGAAACTACTAAATACATTTGTCTATCCCCTGTTAACAAGGTAAATGCATATGGAAGCCACGTATCTTTTTCCCGACCCTTTCCTCACAAACTAAATCGTTTCTAACAAATTATTTGACATTTTTTTGTTTATTAGGCATTAAACATGATTTGCTGCTGGGTAGAAAATCCAAATTCAGATGCATTCAAGCAGCATCTTCCAAGGATTTATGATTACTTGTGGCTTGCAGAAGATGGCATGAAGGCGCAGGTATTATTGGTTTACCATGTCTTGTGGAATTACTGGACTTGGACGTGTATCATAGTGCATGTCAATATACTATGCCTTTCGTCATGTCATTAATACGAAAGTGTTATTTCAGACACAAAATTTCTCTATTTTTGAACAAAAATTTTCTTTCAAAAGAAATGTTAACAACGATTTTGTCCTAAAATTAAAATATAAATAATAATGTAAATAAATAAATAAATAAAATACACCGACGACTAAAAACCGTTAGAACATAAATAAAAAAAATAACTAAAGGCTATGAATTATATTTAAATAACAATCGCTATGACACACGCGGGCTACATAACTAGAAAATAGCCTAACGATCAATATGCCACCAACAAAAAAAAATGTCAGTGCCAAGCCAAAATAACTAAATGGGTTGGACTAGTAATGATATCTCGGTCATATGTGAGGCAAATAAACACGCATATATACATGGATTAGCTGCTCTCTAATCAAATAATTAATTAAAAAATGTAGGCCCAGTTCATGATTTAACTCCTAAATACTCATACCAAGCCAAAGAGACCTGCTGCCCACGTCATCACACCCCCAAAAAAAATGTGACGCATAGCCAACTGTCTGACCAAGTCTTGCATCCAGAGACTGACCAATCATCCCATAACTGCGTATCTCCCATGTCTCAAATTAAGAAAATGGCATCATGCATATGGCTGTATGCAGGAAAGAATTAATTACGTACTAATTCAATTACTTAAATTCAGGAGTGATAATGGTCCATGGAAACCGCCATGCGTGCACGTCCACAACCTGTACATACGGCAACAATGCAAATGAAGACACTTTAGAAATACTAATTACTTTGTCCATTAATTAAGTAGGAAAGAGTGCACAGTGGGTCATGTTTGCTGCCAAGCATGCATGCAATACGGAGATGAGCAAAAACATGCTGAGCATCTCTTCTGCCATGTAAAAAAAAAAGCGGTATACATACACACACATATTATATGGATGCATCCATGTACACATAAAAAAATCAGGAGACATGCTAGCTAACAATTAAAGAAAGACTTATACGGTTGCCATACATGTAGGGATGCCGTATGCATGCATGCATAAATTTTGAGTTCCTTAATTAATAGCTAAATACTTGAGGAAATGACTAAACTTAATCCCAAGGTTTAAAAAAAAATCGGCGTGATGCTAGCATGCATGGAGGAATAAATCATGGTCCCTCCCTCAACCACGTACGTACGCCCTCGTCGGCGTTAAAGATGCAAGTAATAACAATATCTTAGTTGACATGCTATTCTGGGCTATTGACAACCCTCCGCCGACAAATTATTTGCTAATCTCCGGTAATCGGGATTTCTCTAATGCCCTTCGTAAGCTTGTAACGAGGCGCACGATCGATACAATATCCTATTAGCACAATTCCTCCAAGTGTGTCTCAAGCACTAGCTTACAGCAGCAGCAAAGAATATTTGGCTCTGAAAAAAAGCCTTGTGGCTGGAGAACCACAATTATCGGAGTCACTACACATACATAAGCAGTGTTAGGAAACGGATTCGTATCCTGATAGGAAACGGATTCGTATCCGATATGGACTCTTCCTTATCTCTAAGCAGAACCGCTATATATAGGAGGCAGGGGGTCACCCCATTGTACACAAGCATACAGAATAATAAAGCAGGCCCGTTCCTCCTCATATTGTGTCTCTCTTTCTCCCTGTCTATTCTCCACTTGAGATCTATTAGGCAACCCGGACTATTCGATGGCGAGGTTGTCTAATACGTTATCAGCACCTAAGCTCACCGAGAATAAATTGAAAGGTGAGAAAAGACAAGAAGTTTAAGGATCATCGACGGCATGATCAACGTCTACTACCGGCGATTGATCGCCCGATCCGATCTGCAATCAACTCGCCATCAAGCCGGCATCCACTCGGATTGCCGAAATAAAAGTCCTACGCGACTCTATCCTACGCGATAGTCTACCGGAAAGCAGATTGAAAAGTGAGAAGCCGTAAGAATTGGGTGATTGAATCTAATCGCTCGTCAGTTCTTTTTCTTTCTCTTGTAGCATGAAGCTACAATTCGTAGCAAGTCGCAGTTCGTGGCATGAAGCTACGGATCGCAGTTTACAGATCCATGGCACGAAGCCAATGCTCTATGAATCTACTGTAAAGCTACAGTATATGGAATTTTCCAATCGTGTGGCACGAAGCTACATATAGACCATCTCGGCCTCTTGAATCCGGCACCTCGGCCCGAAGGCAGACGCCGTGCAATGTACCGCCGCGCCATAAGCTTCCTAAAGGCACTGCTGACGCGAAGCCGTGAATCAAGCGATCATGTCCGCTCGCATCGAGGAAGGCCGCCATCGGCCGACGCCACTATCTCCCGTCATCGCGCTCATTGCGATGCAACTTTCCGGCTCGATCGCTGCCGTCTCGCGAGCTACCGAAGATATCGCACCCTGCGGTGCTCGCCTGCGACTTGAAGTCGCCGAATGCCGCGCGCCCGGCTTCAGTCTCGGCAGCGTGCCGGCCCGAAGCCTGGCCTCGCGCGTTTGGCCGCTTATGCGCCCCTTAGCCCGATGCCGGCCTCATGCGCCCGCCGCCGTTGATGACCCGGCCCGATGCGGCCTCATGCGCCGCGCCGCCAAGTTGACTGACTGATGCAGCCCTCATGCGCCCGCCGCCGCCGTTGCTAGATCCACCGACGTCGGCTTCGCGCGCCTGCAGCTGCTTGCTGCCCCGGGCCCGACGCCGATCGCCTCCATGGAGATGCTTGACCGGCTGAACCGCATGAAGTTTGGACTTGAAGTCCATGTTGAAGTCGGACTCAAATCCGGTCTAGATAACTGGTTGACGCACGGGGGACAGCGCTCGCTGCCGAGCAGCAACCTGGGCCGATCGCTGCGCATAGAGAAAAAAAAGGTATGGAGCATGAAGTCCAATGGAAGGACACCAAGCCCAAATCCAACACCGGACATGAAGTCCATAAAGCCAGGCCTCAACTTGTTTTTCCTTTTGGAACTGATCGAAAGAAAGGGCTGGACTTCAATTCGGTTTTGGGACCAATCGGGCACGGGGAGGGCAGGGGAAATTACCCCTTTGCCCCCTTTTTTTTTTCTTTATCCCTTTTACTGTTTTCTTTTCTGAAATTGCATTAGAAATTCAGAAAATTGGTTAAAAACCCTAGAAAATTCTGAAAATTACCAGAAAAATATGAAAAATACCTAGAAAAATCCAGAAAATTTATTGGCTCTGTTTTTAATTTTACTTAGCCTTATTTTCTGAATATATGAATATTTGCATGAATATTTGCAATAATTGCTCTATTTAGAATATCGGAAATTCCTGAGAATTTATTTTCCGACTTTATGAATTTTTGGATTATGTCATGTTGATATTTGATGAAATTCAAATTCCTGTTGTAAAGTAATTCTGAAAATTGCTTGGAAATTAGCAGAAATTATGAAAACTGCTAGGAAAATTCCAGAATATTTCATATGGCATAAAATGAGAACATGAGTGGTTGGGATTTGATTTTGGTAATGAATAAGCGAGATATGAGACAATTGGTGTCTAGGAAAACACACACATGAGGCTTGGTTCTTTAATTGGCACTGCGAAGCGGGAAGTGCTCCCTCCTCATGTGAGCCCTAGGGGCAGTTGACTGGCCAAGAGTCAAATTGATGAGAGATATTCATTAATTGCTTTTGTTCCCACCAACAAGAATTATATAAGTTGTAATTAGACTTATGCCATGTTTAATTCATGTTGCAATTTATTTTCTCACATCAAGTGATGCTTGGAAAATTGTGTATAATTAACGAATAAAATTGCCAAATACTAAGAAAAATTCGGAAATTTCTGAGAATTTATTTCCGCATTTATGAATTCTATGAATTTTGCAATTATTGTTTATTCTACGAATATTTATGAATCTGTGTATATATGAATCTCGCACTTATGAATCTCAGCATCTATGAATCTTGTATTTATGAATCTTGAAATTATTGCTTTCTTTTAGTTTTCTTTGAAATTCATGAGAATTTAATTATGCAATTATGAATCTTGCAACCACTCCTATTAGATTACAAGTAATCTAATGAAAAGAATCTTTTGAATATGCAAATACCTGGCATTATTCAATGTGAGTTTGAAGAACTGACCCCGAAAGGTCAGAACTATCTCACATGGGCATCAGGTTTGAAGATCATACTTGCGAGCAAGAAGCTCCAAGCTGCCACCGGCTTAGGGTCCTCGAAGGACACGCAAACTATTGCCGAGCAAAACGATCAAATTTTGTACTCCCCAGGTATCACTTTTCAGCCACTATGAATAATGAATACATGGCTGAGGTGAAAGTACACTGCTACGTTGCTTGAAGCGATTCGAGAAACTCAAGCCCACCATCTTGCTCCAAGCACAAGAAGATTGGGTTACTAAGTTTGCGGGCTATAGAAACGATGGTTGTTAATGAATTTTGAGTAATGAATTGTAAGCTCTCGAAGAGCATACATTTTCTTTTCTCATGAATCGAATTGCAATTTATTCTTTATTCCAGTATTCTTTATTTGTAAGCAATATTTGAATCACTTTGCCACTATATGATTAGAATTATTTTCTTTTCATCTAGAAATCGTGTAGCGCCCAATGGAGGAAATATGCATTGTTGATAGTGGCACAACAAATACCATCTTAAGAGAGTCGAAATACTTCCAGGCGATCACGAAGAACGCTGGAAGGATTACGACTATCGCAGGAAGCGATACGCATATAATAGGCTCAGGAAGAGCCACAATTATATTGCCAATGGGTACAACTTTGGTAATTGAAGAAGCCCTCTTGTACCCTGAATCAACCCGCACTCTCTTAAAGTTTCAAGGATATCCGCGCCAATGGGTTTCACGTAGAAACCAATGAAGAAAATGGCAAATAGCATTTGTGCATTATGAAGCACGCGAGTATGAAAAATGGTATTAGAAAAATATCCTCGTATGAATCTGGGCTATACTACACGAAAATCAATGCACACGCAGGTATACTTCTTTGAAGACTGTCTTTAGAAGCTCAATTATTTGCTTTATGGCATTGTAGATTAGGTCATCCTGGTCTGAGATTGATGAAAAATATAGTTAACAACTCACAAGGTCATGGCATTAATGTTAAGAATTTCCCGAATCATGAAGATTTTGTGTGCCATGCATGTGCCACCGGGAAATTAATAACTAGACCCTCTGTTATGAAAGTGCAACATGAAATCCCTGCATTCCTGGAACGCATTCAGGGGGATATTTATGCGTCGATTCAGCCCTTGTCGTGGCCGTTTCGATACTTTATGGTGCTCATTGATGCTTCCTCGAAATGGTCGCATACATGTTTCTTTGTCAACAAGGAATCATGCATTCGCAAAGCGATCTCGCAGATCATCAGAATTAAGAATGCTTTTCCTGATCATCGCGTGAAGTCCATTCGAATGGACAATGCCAGTGAATTCACTTCCAAGGCATTTGATGATTATTGCACAAAGAACGGGAATAATCTGTTGAGCACTCGATCATCGCATGTCCATACGCGAAATGGACTAGCCAAGCACTCATAAAGAGGATTAAGTTTATTGCCGGACCGCTCTTGCAGAGTTGTAACTTGTCCAACAATTGTTGGGGACACGCAGATCTGTATGCAAAGACTCATCAATTATAGACAATCGGCCTACAACATCCATTCAACCATGCAAACTAGTGCATTGGGTCAACTGAAGAATTGAATGTATGGTATATGTACCTATACCACCCCACAAATGATCGCAATGGGCCCTCTCCGCAAGTCCGATATACGTTGGTTATGAGAGTGCATCCATAATCGTATTTGGAACCCATGATCGAGACTTGCATACACCGATTCGCCGATCAGATCTTTGACGAGGACCGTTTCTGTCATTAGGGGAGAGAATCAACCATTGGATGAAAAATGCCGGAAATAATATGGCATTCCATCGATCCCCGCATGACCCTCGCACTAATGAAGCAAATCAAGAAGTCCAAGATAATTGATTTGCAGAATTTAGCAAATGAATCGCCTGATCATTTTTGTGATCCAAGAGCGTGGTTAAGTCGCATGTACCAGCAAGAAATGCACCGTAGAGGGTGGAAATACCAAAGAAAGCGAAGGTATCCTCATCCTGCTCGTGAGGCCTCAAAGAAAAAAGAAAAGGAAATCTGGCTTCTCAAACCCAAAGTACCCGGAGACGTCTGGGGAAAAATGGGCAAGAGGACTTACCATAGCCAATCACAAAAATACCCCAAAGCAAGAAGGGGAGCCAGTTGAGACCTGGCACCGAAAGAAGCCTGTCGAAAGGCAATTCCAGATTTGAATCTTCAATTGGAAGAAACCGCAGAAATAATGTGTGCGCACACATTGGCGGAGAAAAACTAAAGGAACTTGCTCCTGAAATGGGAAATAGCAATGAAGAGCAAGTAGAAGTGCATGAAGCACACCATGACGAAATGGCCATAAATTTTGTAATAATAGGAGAATCTATGAAAAGAGCAACAACCATTGCAAGGCTTGTTGTTCAAGGTTTCACTCAACGTCCTAGGGTTGATTATGAAGAAACCTATTCTCCGGTCATGGGTGGAATTACCTTTAGATACTTAATCTCAATGGTAGTCAACTTGAAGTTGAGAATGAAGCTAATGGATGTTGTCACAAAGATATTTGTATGGAAACTTGGATTCGGAGATTTATATGAAAATACCGGAAGGTATCCCTATCCCGAACCAAGACAGAGCAACAGAAACCTATACAAGGTGAAATTGGAGAAATCAACGTATGGGCTAAAACAATCGAGGAAGAATGTGGTACAATCGTTTGAGTGACTTTCTCTGCAAGAAAGGCTACACCAGCGAAGATTGTCCATGTGTATTTATACAACGATCCACGAATGGATTTTGTATAATCTCCGTCTATGTAGATGACTTGAACATCATTGGGACGGATGAGGAAATTGAAGAAGCATGCACATACTTGAAATCTGAGTTTGAAATGAAAGACTTGGGTAAAACCAAGTTCTGTTTAGGCTTGCAGCTTGAACATGTCCAAGGCGGAATCTTGGTACACCAAGCATCCTACACGCAGTAAAGTGTTGGAAAGATTTGGCTTTGAAAAGGCATACCCCGCAAAGACCCCAATGGTCGGAAGGTCACTCCAAGGCACCTAGACCCATACAGGCCTAAAGAAGAGGGGGAGGAAGTCCTGGGAGCGGAATTCCCATACTTGAGTGCAATTGGAGCTCTCATGTACCTTGCGAATAGCACTAGACCGAACATTGCGTTCGCCGTGAATTTGCTAGCACGGTACAGTGCAGAACCCACCAAAAGGCATTGGAAAGGGGTGAAGGACATCTTCCGTTACCTTCAAGGAAGCAAAGACCTCGGCTTGTTTTACAGAAGAAACAATGAATTGAATTTAGTTGGCTACGCCGATGTCTTTGAGTACCTATCGGACCCGCATCGGCAAGTCACAAACTGGGTATGTTTTCCTTTGCGGAGGAACGGCAATTTCTTGGAAGTCGTCTAAGCAGACTCTTGTCTCGACGTCGACAAACCACTCAGAAATAATTGCCTTATATGAAGCATCTCGAGAATGTGCATGGCTTCGAAGAATGGTTCACCACATCCAGAAGTCATGTGGTTTGAACATGGAACAAACCCCACTATTATCTATGAAGATAATGCGACTTGTGTTGCTCAAGTGCAAATGGGATATGTGAAAAGCAATCTTACGAAGCATATCAACCCCAAGTTCTTTTATGCCCATGAAATGCATAAGATGAACGAGATAAAGATACTGCATACTAAGTCGTGTGAAAATCTCGCAGATTTATTCACTAAGTCACTCCCAGCATCTTCCTTTGAAAGATGCATTAGAGGAATCGGGATGATGAGACTTAGAGAAGTGCAGATTTCAGGGGGAGAATTTTCACATACTCCTACATAAATCTCGAACATGAAGTTTGAGTACCCAACATGAAATCTAGAAGATTAACATTGAAGTTTGGGAGGATTGTACTCTTTTCCTTAAGTAAGTTTTTCATTGAAGTTTTCTTACATAAGGTTTTTGATGAGGCAATCCGTGCAACACAGCAAGCGTGTGCTATGTACTCTTTCTCCAATTATTTTTCCCACTGGGTTTTTATGGAGTTTTAATGAGGCATATGCATCTCGCAGTGAAGAGTCCAAGGGGGAGTGTTAGGAAACGGATTCGTATCCTGATAGGAAACGGATTCGTATCCGATATGGACTCTTCCTTATCTCTAAGCAGAACCGCTATATATAGGAGGCAGGGGGTCACCCCATTGTACACAAGCATACAGAATAATAAAGCAGGCCCGTTCCTCCTCATATTGTGTCTCTCTTTCTCCCTGTCTATTCTCCACTTGAGATCTATTAGGCAACCCCGGACTATTCGATAGCGAGGTTGTCTAATAAGCAGCACATCAAATGGCAATCCGCCGAATAGCTGCATATGTATAGCATCTTTCCCATGTCTGAAAGAAAGTGGCGTCGTGGCTTGTATGGATGCACACATGCATATATTGATGAAAATTCATAGCTCGTGTACGCGAGTCCAAAACCATCGTGGTTAAAGAACTCGTGTACGCGAGCATTACACGAGCATCTCCACGGTAGTTCAGTGTGCCGCAGCAGAGGCAGTTCCCAGCTGTGACCTGTGGCGTTTGGTGTTGGCAGCGCTCAGGGTGGTGGGGTGGTTTTTGCTGCGGCCGATGGCGGTGTAGCAGGTTGTAAGGGCTTTTAGCCGTGCTGGCGAGTGAGCTTGGTAGCATTGGTCGAGGGTTGCGTTTTGTTCCTGTGTCTATCCTTTTCTCTTTGTATTTTCCTCTTCGGATGTCTTCTTCCTTCTTAATGAAATGACAGAGCTCCTGTCCTAAGTTTCAAAAAAAAGAACTCGGTGATCAATTAATAACATATCACTATCAAAGAAATAAAAAAGCTATGAATATAATACGGACATAATAAAATAAATAAACTATATGTCTCGGTTACACTACATGCATAAAATATGTTGTGTGAGTAGTAATACACACACAAAAAAAAACCTTCGCTTTGGTTACGCTACACGCAAGCGCTCAATATTTATGAGCGCTATGCAATGCTAGTAGTAATACAAGATGGAGTAAAATAAATAAATAAAAGAAATAATAAAATAGATTGAACTCTTATTATGTTGCGTGTATAAGTTCTCTAAAAATGAATACTATGCACAAAATTGATACCTCGAGCAAGCATCCGTCTAAGACATCAAGACTGAAGACTCTTTCCCTTTTATATATATTTTTTAATTCTCATGTGTTGCAAATTTGATGTAAATTTTTTATGTTGGAATTCTTAATCGGGGGTTTACTCGCAAAGAGATGTAATTAACAGAATTTTTATGTAAATATATGAATTTTGAAAGTAATGTACCTGTAATACCTGATTCTCTTAATCATATTTTAAGTTAAATTTAATTAACTTGTCTCTAATGATGTGAAGACGGTTCCCGCCCATTTTCCCATCATCAAGAAATACCAAGATTTTTCAAATGTAAAATTGGACAAAAATTTATGCTACTCTATTAAAAAACAGGTATGTGACGGCTGCCAGAGCTGGGAGACATCATTCATAATTCAAGCCTTTTGCTCAACAGATCTTATTGATGAGTTTGGCCCAACTCTAGAAAAAGCTCATGAGTTTATTAAAAATTCACAGGTTTGTTATTCTCCGTCTTTTATTATTGAGAAAAATTTTCAGAACAAATCTGACATGCTTTTTCTTTACTTGAAGGTTCTTAGAAACCATCCAAGTCACCAAAGTTATTATCGCCATAGATCAAAAGGTTCATGGACTCTTTCGACTGTAGACAACGGTTGGTCTGTATCTGATTGTACTGCAGAAGCTCTTAAGGTTAATACAATTGTTCCTTGTGACCCCTGATACAAGGATATTTCTTTCAAGTAAAAGTAGAACTGATAATCTCACAAAATTGATGATGAAACAGTCATGGAATTATGGACTCTAAAATTTTGTAATATTTCCTTTAGGCATTGCTGTTGTTATCAAAGATTTCTCCCAACCTTGTTGGCCATCCAATAAAAGAAGAAAGGTTGTATGATGCCATTGATTGCATCCTTTCTTTCATGGTATGACCTCTAAACTAAATCATTTAACACGAGCTTACATTGATCAACATTATCTCATACTCCTGAAAATTATGCAACTATGTAATATAAAAATTATGGATGCCTGAACTATAAAAGGTAAGCACACCTAGTTCAATCTAAACAATCCAAACATACTTTATATTATGGAGAGACCAAGAAAACTTTTGTTGTACCAAGCATAATGGTACATATAATGGAGATAGGAATCAGTTATTACTGAATGAACAAGTGAATGTATTGTCGATGATTTGAGACTCAGAGTACCCTATTGAATTTACAGGAAAAAAAATATGAGAGCACTATCAACTTAGAGTAGCCATGGAAAGAGTGTTACAAGTATGAGATTTTAATCAAATTATCCTTTTGGGGCACGCAAGCCACCCTCTTTATGCCACCTAAGGAGTGGTAGTTAATTCTACTAAAGGCGCCTCTTGTCGTCACACACGAGTCTTTGTTAAGTCTGGAACTGTCTCGCTTTTTGGTTAACCATTGTGTCCTTGGCCTACCGTCGTAAGGTGCTAGATGCGTATATAACCACTATCACGTTAATTAATCACGTGGAAAACTGCCATGTCTTCCGACCAGTTTACCTGGTTGGCGCTTATAAAACCGTATGATTGGTCGTCATTACCCAAGATTAGTCATCCTTTGATCTTAATTAGTCATCATTATTAGCTTCCGACCAGATTGTTGCTATAGGGGATATGGCCTCCTTTTTGTTGTAGTCATAAACATAACTATTATGTTAATGGACCCCCAAATGTAGGCCTACTTTTTAGAGAGACTTCAATCGTAAAATATTGGCCTAATCAATAATCATCATCATCTAATCCCCAAGGCTTAAGAAAATAAAAATGTTTACTTATGTCTTTCTCGCCTCGAATCGTGTCTCAAGAAGATTTTATCCTTTGCAATCATTCTGATTATTAATGACAATGTGGGAGAAAGGAAAATATTCCATTTTCTTTGTAACCATACCTGAAGATTGTGGTAAGTGGCAAAACAGTTTGCGGTACAAAAGTGATCGTAGTTTTCCTCTACAAGCCTTTTGTCTTCAAGCTATTCATCTCCAACTCTCTGTCTAAATTTCTTCCAATCTTAACCATGGGGATTATGGGCAAATCAACTTGCGCAAAGAGAAAATTCCAGGAGCTAGAGAATCAAGGCCTTCTTCCTCCCAGGGCTTTGATAAGATAGAATCCTTGTAACGAGGAAGTGGCTTCGATTCCACAAGAAGGTTGGATTATTCTTTTTACCTCCTTTGTGAAATTAGGGTTTTGTTTGCCCGAGAGTGAGTTCCTTGTAGATGTTCTAGACCACTTCGGGATATAACTTTTCACCTTGTGCCAAATTCTATTTTGATCCTTAGTATCATTTCACATCTTTGCAAAGATTTCCTTGGCATCACTCTTTCCATTCGTCTTTTTTGCCATTTCTATCAATTCACCTACAATAGTAGAAAGTGTGGGAAATTGTGTTGGTATGTACTTCAAACTCCAAGACCAAATAGCCACAAAATATCCCCCCCCTTTCAATCAAAGATACATCGTGTGACTATCGGAAGGAATGGTTTTACTCTGAACTTCTTGGAGGTATCCATTTGAAGTATACTGGAGGTCGTCCTCCATCGTGGTTGGCACAAGATGTGAATGTGAATAACAAGAAGGCTTCCCTAAAGTTGACTGCCGAAGAGTAGAGATTGGTAGATGCAGTCATCTCTGTCATGGTTGCTGGGTTGACTAATCGGAGAATCATCCATGATTTTTGCTAGCACAGAAGTAGTCCCCCCTAAAGAAAAGAGTTTGATATGCTTGAAGGGGAATTGTATTTGGATTACGTATTGTAATTGGTAATCTTGTGGTGTGACCTACACTATTACAGTCCCCAAGACTTTAAGTTCTCGAGAATCATTAAAATACAAAGTCTAGTGGCCATCGGAGTTTGGTTCATTCTATTTCAATGGTTTAGAATGTCCATTGAGCGATAAAATCTACCAAAGCTTATGATTTAATTGTAAGCGATGTTTTGCCTAATATGAAATTGTAAGCTGACTAAAAATCCACAATTTCAAAAGTAATTAACTCTTTTTTAAAATTACGAGAATCTCCAAATGTTATTGGTAACGCTATCTGACTTATAGGTGTTATCGAAGAACCAGATACTTTGCCAAAAAATATATGTAATCGATTGTATCTTAGAACGAGGTATTTGCATCTCTCCTAAGGTACCGATTAAAAGCAAATATAAAGAACTACCATCGTCAACCAGTATTCTTCCTACTTCACAATTACTTATTGTAGGAGAAACAACAAGCGAAAACTTTCAAAGGGTGGACATACCTTTTGGACAGCTGTTCTTGTTGAAAGTTAAGACCACAGCCGATTACTTTTGGTACTTGGCTTCCTTGGTTGGGTGTGGATGTTGTTGACCTCACTCCATGTAGATTTAAGCTGCCTTTTTAAGTAATAGGCAGTTGAGTCTCCGAAGATGATGTTGACATGGTTGTCAAATTTTTGATACGCCATCTCTTCATCTCTGTCAATGTCTTTGGTATTGTTGGGACCACAACTTTCGGGTAGTGTAAGCATTGGGCTCTTACCCTAGTAGAAGGCATATATGTGTTTTTGCTAGGTATGACAATTATGCAAATCATGCCCAGGCGTGTTGTATAGTGGGCACCAGAGGCCATTTCCACTGGTCGTGCCAGAGCCCTTGTCTCTAGACTAGTCGTTACGTTAGAGCGCCAGTTTGTTTCCTCCATAGGCCCTTGCCCTTGCTATGGTCAAACGTTGCTCTACTGTGGTGACCACCCTTGATGAAGCCTTCACCTTGTTATTCTTTTTGGCTTTACCTTTGTGATCTTCATATCTGGTTGGCTTCTTTGACTCCTTCCTTTAATACCCTTTCAGACCTAGTTGTGGTGGTGTATTGCTCTTGTCGACCATACGATTCCACTCCACTGCCTTGTGAGCGTCAGAGTAGTACATGATCTATCATGTCGAATAATTCTGACATGGTTCTTTGCGGGTGCGTGTTTAGGTCATCTATGAACCTCTTGTAGCGCACTGCCTACTTAAATACTCGAATAGTAGAATCATCAGTAATGTTAGGAATGGTATTGCACACTTCTACAAAACTCTTGACAAATTGATGTAATTTTTCTCCACGGTTTGGCGAAGACGTCATAAATTATCCTATTTTCCTAACTTAGTATAACAACTTTTAAAGTTGTTTAAAATGGCATGACATAAAATTTTCCAACTATAAATAGAACTTTTTGGTTGGTTAAGTAACCATGTCTGAGCATATCCTTTTAATATAGTTGGTAAGTAATTAGTCATTACCTTCTCGTCACCACCCACAACCTAAACGACGATTGAGTAGATTTGGAGGGACTCTCAAGGATTCTAAATCCCATCAAAATTATCCAAATGCCCTGGCTTGAATTTCTCATACCAAGTAACTTCTCTTAGCCCAGTGAGAAAGCCTTGCACCCTATATATGGCCCTAAACGTGGTCGAGCGTTATGACCATCATCAAGATTATTATGAGAAAAAGGTTGTCTCCGGCCATAGTTAGAGCGCTCACATGTTCCCACCTTGTCAAACATGATCTGTCAGTGTGGATCATTTACTTGACAGTGGTCATTATCGTGATGGCGATATCCACAGGCGGAGTGGTCTCCCTGGAACTGGTCTGAGGCATTGAAGATTGTGAAAGGTTCTGGACTTCTACAACTGCCTCTTGCTGATCAGTGGCCAATGAACAAATGACTAAGAGGTCCTGCTCATTGGTTTCTCCAGTCTAGTGGTTAAGGATCACACTTGATAGTGTGTGAACATGACCCGCTAAAGTTTCAACCTGCGAAAGAGATGGTAAGTTGTTAGATCTCTTATCATTGTCCTAGGGATGACCTAGGGCATGGTTGGCGAATGTTGTTGCTAGCTCACTAGTGTGGTACTATCAATGAGCCTCCTCTATTGCCCTTCGTGTGGCAACAAGCAACTGTTGTTGTATTGTTCCTATGCTAAACATTCAACCTACTCCTAGGCCTTGTATTGTTCACGTGAAGCTCGCTGTTCGTCAGTCTCATCGTTGTTGATGACCGCACATGCATGGAAGTCAAAGCGAATGGAGGGTGAGAACATTCCGTCGGTGGTAGTCGAGATCTCAGAGTAGATGTTCCGGAGATGATTCTGTCAGAACCTTAGCATTGATGTTGTCATTGAGAATCATCGGGTGCCACAGCATCGACATCATGGTTACCTGTCTCTCCAGCTAAGACAAGAGTGAGAAAATACTCACCCTTGGAGTTGCTTGGGGGTGGTAATGTCGTCTCTGTAGTCTTGGTCCCAATGGGTTGGGTTGCGAACAACATACGTTCTCCCTCAGAAAAATACTCGAGGTAGACGTTGCACTTGCACACCTCTGGGATGTAGTCCTCATTCATGAGGTCAGCGTAATCAGCGAGATCAAAGGTGTTCTCCTCATCCATCGGCAAGGACACAGGAACATCACAACAACGATGTTCAACTTGACGCGGCCCTCCTTCTAGCGCCAATTGTCGATGTTCGGGACTCTCAATCTCCTATCAAACTTATGGGGAGATAAAATATGAGAGCCCAATCAAGTAGGGACTTTATTGTTGTAGAAAGAGTGTTACAAGAGTGAGATTATAGTCAAATTATCCTTTTGGGTCATGTAAGCCACCTATTTATGCCACCTAAGAAGTGGAAGTTAATTCTATTATATGTGCATCTTGTCTTCACATACGAGTCTTCGTTAAGTCTTGAACCATATCACTTTTTGGTTAATCATCGTGTCCTTGGCCAACCATCATAAATTGATAGATGAGCCAATAAGTACTCTCACATGAATCACATGGGAAATTGCCATATCTTCCGACCAGTTTACCTAGTTGGAGCTCATAAAACCATATGACTGGTCGTCATTGCTCAGGACTGGCCATCCTTTGATCTTAGTTGGTCGTCATTAACTTCCAACCAATAAACTACTAAAGGGGACGGGGTTGAATTATGGTCGTAAATATAACCATTATGTTAAGTGGACCCACAAATGTGGGCCTACTTTTTAGAGAGACTTTGACCATAAAATATTGACTTGGTTATTAATACTCATAACTTATATTATAAAAAAGTAAGCTCCCAAGGAATTCAACCATTTTTAAATTTCAGTGGAAATAGGAAAAATTTAGGAAGCACTCTGCAATGACATCAATTAGTCTTTGACTGAAAATGTTGCTTGTTTCATTGTATGATGAAATTGTACAATACCTTGGCTCCCCTCACCCCAAAACAAAACAGAGAAAGAACACATTGATTCCTTTATTATAGGGCGAAGGTCATCTGACTGACAACATATACTTTTTAATTTTTCGGTGTGAAGAATAAAGATGGTACCTTTTCTACATATGAATGTAAAAGAGCAGCTCCTTGGTTAGAGGTAAGTATCTCTCCCTTGTAATTATATCAACAGAACTAAGATGAATCATATAAGTTTATTTCTTTAGAACATGTCCATCTTTTTAGTTGGGAAGTAAGCAAGTGTTGGTAAATCAATAACATGTGAAGTGTACATTAACAACTACTAACCTTGAACCACAATTAATGTGTTCCTAGTTCCAAAAAAAAAAAGTTTGCCAGCGATAGAAATTTACTATTTTATGGATTAAGTTTACTACTGTAAGAAAGATGAAGATACTAAAAATGGAATCTTTTTTGGTTCTATGAATTAGTCCTAGTTGTCAAATTTATGTTCATTTCTGAATAATCATGATTTTCCTAACAGAACGGCATTTGAGCTCATATTGGCTACTTGTCATTTTATTTAAGCTATCTAATGCATAAGTAAATATAAAAGTATTTTCCTAGTTTTCATATTTCTTAAACAACAATTACATCTATTTTTATCTAACTGTTAATTAACCACATCCATCTTTCATCATCTATGTAGGTGAGATAAATTAGAGTAGAAAGAAGAAATATAGCAATAGTTTGTGGTTGTGAGGTCCATCGTCTTAATGTTTTGAAATTATTGTTTTTTTACTATTAAAAACTTAGGCAAAAAAGTGTATGTTTTATATTCCTCCCCATGCACCCCACTTGCTCCTCCAGAATTTTCCATTTGCACCACCAAATCCCAGTAGTGGGTGGAAAGTTTTCTACTATCCCTCTCCATCCTGACATATTATAACTGCATATGCACTAACCTGAATTTTGTTTGACAACCTAGATTCTCAATCCTTCCGAGACTTTTCTGAACATTGTCGTCGACTATCCGTAAGAGATCCAAATACCTTCTTACTTGAAATCATCGCTAGCTGCTCCTATTTTCTATTTACTTAAGAGAACTAACTCTTGGCACATAACCAATTGGTAGGTGTGTTGAATGCACATCGTCAGTGCTTGATACTCTGATACTGTTCAAACAACTATATCCGCAGTACCGTAGCAAAGAGATAGGAGAATGTGTAAAAAGTTCTGCTATGTTTATTGAGGACAAACAACGGAAGGATGGTTCATGGTAAGCAACATTGTGTCATTTATTGTGTGGAAACTACTTTACCTCTGACTACACAATTTGCAACTATGTACCTATTTATCTTGCAGGTATGGCACTTGGGCTATATGTTTCACTTATGGAACCATGTTTGCAGTAAAAGGATTAGTTGCTGCTGGAAGAACTTACGACAATAGTTCTTCCATCAGGAAAGCATGCAACTTTCTGTTGTCAAAGCAACAAACCACAGGTGGATGGGGTGAAAGCTATCTTTCTAGTGAAATTGAGGTGAATTTTTATTCTGTATCTACCAAGATGTCTTCTTTTTGAAGTTGATTATTGTAATTTATATCCAGCTTGCTTACTAGTAGAATTGATGTGGTAGATATATGATGATACCATTACATGCACGTAAGTACGTAACTGAATCCTGGGATCTGTTTGTTGATTGCTCAAAGGAGCAGCTAGCTGCTTAATTTGCTACCACGCTCTTACATATTGCTGGCAATCGCTAACAACGCATGCCAATATGCCATCTCCTAGAAACTACAACTCCTCTATCCTCTAAGATATAGTATTATATAGTTGCTACCACATGCCATACTAGCTATTAGTCTATTAGGTTCTCAGCACCTACTGCTCCTCAACCAGCCAATCAATACTGCAAACATGAAGTTGACTGGTTTTCTACAGAATGCATACAACCGGATTGGGACGTTTCAAAGATTTGGCACTGGGTAGGAGTGCATGGAAGTTACCGATCCACGTACCGGAACTATGATATACAATCGAAGGTTTAGGAGTTTTATTGATTTTGACTGTGTTTCTTTCTTAGCTTACCCCTAATTTATTTTGGACAAAAGGCTTGGATGTTGGCTGCTTGTTGGTACTCAAGCTATGAAATATTAAAAACCCAATCTACATTTACAGTCGCAGTATTGCTGATAGAGCTTTGGTTAAAACCTAGTGTTTCTAGCAACAGATGTAAGTTGGACTTGATTTCATGAATATTTTTAAGAATCTACATTTATTGTGTCTTTGACTCCAAAATTGAACAGGATTATGTTGACAGCGGTACTCCTCATGCAGTGAACACTGCTTGGGCAATGTTAGCTTTAACTTATGCTGGGCAGGTTTGTTCATTTCTCTCTCAAAAGACATATTAATAAGCCTTTTTCTGAAACCATTTTCATAAATGAGTGTTATTATTTTGGAACAATTGCATTATCTGACGCATGAATTATGTATCTTGTATTCTCACCAGGCAGAACGAGATCCGCTACCACTGTATCATGCAGCAAAACAACTGATCAACATGCAGCTAGAGACAGGCGAGTTTCCCCAACAGGTAAGTTTTCAATCTAGTGAGCTTGATAAAAAAGTACATTCTATAGTACTCGTGCAGATGAATTTGGAAGATTCATTACAAAATATCCTATTACAGAAACTAGAAAATCTCTATCAAAAATTGAGGTACTAAAAATTGGCTGTACGGAAAAAACTATTTTCTACAAGCAATATGACTAGCAAACTATGAAAAGGTATGCATTGATAGAGAATAGAGGGGTCCAAACTGGAAATATCATTGAGTTGTAAATCTTTCAGCTCCAAGACCTATGATGCTTACATCTTTGTCTAAATTGATGTTCTTCTGAACTTTTCAATGTTTATTGACAGTTAGCATTTTAAACTGCACCTACCATCATGCTTTTTCTTTCCTTTTGTTGATAGGAACATGTTGGATCCTATAACTCCTCCTTCTACATTAACTATGCCAACTACCGCAACTTGTTCCCCATTTGGGCCCTTGGAGAGTTTCATCGCCGACTTCTTGCAAACAGGAACTTATGTGGATGCACGTAATTACTGTATTGCGATACAGATGTCCAAAGACATTGTCGTAAATACTTTAAAAGAACAATATTGTACCTGAGAACCTTTGCTTTTCCCTGAAAGTAATAAATCAGTTTGCTATGTTGCCAACAAGAAATAAAACCAATTTTGTTTGATGAATTGTGGTGACTAGTTGACTATCACTTGTGTTGGGAAAATGTTGGTACTCGCACACGGCAGAACTACGAGAAGACATGCACTTGACAAGAGTAATTTTGTGTTGCACAACTGCTGCAAATTTTCTGGAGGTTCTCTCCTCTATGTAAAGGGTAACATACTACAAACTTGGAAACAATGACAAAGGAAACTGAAATAACAAGAAAAGAAACTCAAATCATACTCTGTCCCAAAAATCCTAAGTTTCCTAACAAAATATATACCTTTCTATCTATAAGCATATATGTTTCCTAATAAATAACCTTTCTATCTATATGCACATAAGTTTCCTAAAAAAATCTTCCTAAACTTAGTGCTTCTAGACTTCAACTAAGCCAATCTTCATGCGCAACTCCTGGAATTTGACATGCCCAAATGACTTCATCAAGATGTCCGTGAGTTGCCCATCAATGCTGATGTACTCGAACTCAACCTTCCATTCTTCGATGCACTCTCGAATAAAGTGATACCTCATATCAATGTGCTTGCTTTGATCATGAAAGACAGGGTTCTTGTTGAGGGAGATTGCCGATTTGTTGTCTACCTTGAGCATTATTGGATCGACCTTCTCTTTTCTCACTTCGGCGAGAAGTCATCCAAGCAATATACCTTAGCATGCCGCCGTTGTTGTAGCGATGTACTTGGATTCACACGAAGATAAAGCCGCCACCTTCTATTTCTGTTATTGCCAACTGACGAGGCTTTGCCCAAGGAAAAATAGCACCCCTGTAGTGCTTTTGCGTGTGTTGATGTCGCCGGCCATGTCAGCGTCGCTGTAGCCGATCAACCGGGGCTTGCCCGCTCGCCGGGTGTAGCGGCACCCAAACCACTGTGTCAACGATATAGCGCAGTATGTTCTTGACCACTGCAAGGTGCTCAGTTGTCGAGTTCTCCATGAACTAACTCACGTACCCCCACCGAGTATGTGATGTCCGGATGAGTGTGCACCAAGTACATTAGACTTCTGACGATGCTCCGAAACATCGTTGCATCGGTTGATGGAGCCGTGCTTCACTTGCTTAACTTGAACCTCAGTTGCATGGGGACTTGGCACGGATTGCAGTCCACCATGCTGCTCTTCTCCAATACACGCTACGTGTATGCCGGTTGGTTGAGGGTGATGAAGCTATCGCCTTGATGCACTTCGATGTTGAGGTAGAAGCTAAGTAACCCGAGGTCACTCATCTTAAAGAGAGACTTCATCTCCTCTTTGAACTTAGCGATTTCTTGTGGATCCAAACTGATGATGATGAGGTCATCAATGTAGATCCCCACAAGCAACCGCGAAATGCCAATATACCACATGCATACATGGTGTACTCTAACGTGCTTCAGCCGAACCCAAGGGACACCAAGCAAATGTCCAACTTCGACTACCATACTCTAGGTGCTTGCCACAGCCCGTAGAGCGCCTTCGATAGCTTGTACACTTTCTTATCTTGCTCTTTGGTGATGAAACTAGGAGGTTGATTGATGTACACCTCCTCCTTGAGATCACCATTGAGGAATGTGGAATTTACATCCATGTGGTGCATGCACCATCCACCCCTCATGCGCGGTGAGAGCGATTAGGATGTGAACGAATTCAAGATGCGCAACTAGTGCAAACACTTCCTCGAAATCCGCTCCCTCACACTGGACATATCCCTTTACCACAAGCCGTGTCTTATGATTGAGGATGGTCCCGAGAGCATCCTTTTTTAATCATGAACACCCACTTCAACCCAATGGTCGATGACCAGATGGAAGATCAACAAGAGACTGTGTCCAGTTCTCGTTGATCAAGCTCATTTCTTTGAGCATTGCCTCGTGTCAATTCTTATCTTCCTTGGCCTCCGTGAAAGTGGCCGGCGCTTCTCTGAACAAGAGATATAACTCATCGGCATCGAGTTATTGTGCGACAGCCATGTCGTAGATGTTTGCCATGTTCCTAAACCTCCGTGGACCATTATCATCTGTGTCAAGCAATGTAGAGGTGTTAGATGGAGGTGAGGCAAACTCGACACTTGCCCTGATGTTGGGCATGGAATCACCGGCACCGAGTGAGCCATGGCCACCTTCCACGTGCGTTAAACTGGCTACCAAAACGGGTGAAACCGATGATGAGGTTGCACTCCCTATATCTATCATCGAGTCATTGTCTAAGATGGAGTAGATAAATTTCTCATCAGTGCTTGGCGTGTATCCATCATCATCCTCGCTCCAACTCCACTTGGCACATTCGTCAAAGACGATGTCACGTGTCACACGCACGCATTCACCAATGGGCATGGTACGCCTTGGAGCCTTGGTCAAAGACGATGTCACGTGTCACATGCACGCATTCACCAATGGGCATGGTACGCCTTGGAGTCTTGCTCATAGCTGATGAAGATCATCGACTTGCTTCAGTCGCCGAGCTTCTTCACATTTGGCTTGACTACCTTGACATGCGTGATGCAACCGAAAGTGCGAAGAAAATGCACATCCGGCTTACATTCAGGCCATACCTCGTACGACATCTTGCCGTCGACGCTCTTTGTCGATGAACGGTTGAGGATGTAGATGGCAGTTGTGACCACTTTGCCTCAAAATTCTCTAGGCATCTCCTTTGCCTTGAGCATGATTCGCGCCATCCCGATTATTGTTTGATTCTGGCATTCAACAATGCCATTTTGTTGTGAAGAATAGGGCATTGAGAGGTGCCGCTTGACGCCATGATCCACGCAATACTCGCCGAATGCTGCAGATGTGAATTTGCCACCTCGAACGGTGCGAAGGGTGTAAAGCTTGCGTTCGGTTTCGAGCTCGATTTTAGATTGGAACCGAATTATGGCCTCTGGCACTTCATCCTTCTATGCAAGAAGCTTCACCCACATGTACCGACTCAAATCGTTGACAAGGAGGAGGAAGTAACGCTTTCGTCCCGGTGTTGTTGGCGCGATCGGACTGCAAACATCTTCATGCACTAGCTCCAGAAGCTCCTTGGCGTGGTATTTTGACTTCTGTGGGAAGGAGTTACAGCACTGCTTTCTGGCCAAACAACTGTCACAGGTTAGATTTGGCTAATCAATCTATGGTAGTCCATGTACCATGCCGCGACACGCTAATGCCTGCGCTTAGCTCGGCAAAGACCTCCTTGCAACCCATCATATGGTTGCTCGCCTCGGATAGAATAAAAACAACATAACAGAAGTTATGCAAAATCTCTACACCATGGATAAAGAATGTCTACAGCATCAGTACTTCGGGACTTCCCCATATCTAGTACAATATAACATTTCATAATGCATCCATATAAAATACCTAAATGAAGTGCTCCACGTCCTATATCTACTGTATCCTCATTTGCCCCTTTTTTAGGGAAGCTAATAGGTGAGGCACTTATCTGAACTATGCATTCATAAGAAACAAGTTGGTAACAAGTCTGTATTACATTTCCATTTGCCCTTTTATTAGGGTAACTTTTAAGGAGGTTCTGGCAACAGAAAACATAACATGAAAAAATTAGGATTTGTCCATGATGTTTTTTCCTTGGATGATCCAGAAGCCCCTCAAGACAACGAGTGCTTATGTTATTTTGGAACAGTGTTAGAAACTTTTGCTTGATCAACTTTCTTATCAGTATTCACAGCACATAAAAAAATACTGAAGTTTGGCTTAGCACAACAAACGGGGGAGAGGAAAAAGGATTTACCTTCTGTGCTCTTTAAGTGCCTGAACAAGTGCCATCCCAGATAGTTCAAGCATTTCCAAAAGCTCGCCGTCATCGCATATATTTTCCAAAGTGACCACTCCAATTTGATCAGAGACGGATAAAGCAGTCAACACTGCCTGGTTGAACGATCCGCTGAAGGCCAGATAGCTGCATCATGAGAGTGGATAACCAATGCGCCGGCGGTTTCTATACAAATCCGACTCACCGGGGGGAAAAGATTCCAAAACCTCCCAAAGAAAAAGAAGAGGACGAATCCTTGCCGTCGGCGAGCCCCGGCGGCCGACGGAGCGGAGCAGCGCCCCGGAGCCGTCGGCGGGCAGCGACGTTAGGATCGGCGGGCCGCGTCGAGCGCAGGCCGGCCTGGGTGGAGCTAGTGTTGGCTGGGCCTCGAAGCAGGCCGGATGATCGGGCTACTTGGCCCGATAACTGTTTCTTGCATGCGTTCATGGAGCTAAATATCAGGTGAAAATGGCAAAACTGTGAAATTCCGTTTTAAAAGATTTTTCAAGAAAATTTATCAGAGGTAGGGAGAGCATGTTATATATCTCTGCAAATTTTCAATGGAAAAGTCAGTCTCATGTGAGAGATATGAAAAAAGACAATTACTTAGCGAGTAGTGATTTTTTTTTTTTTGGCGTTGTTCACTAATTATCTATTGTTACTTTTACGTGAAAACACAATTGAGTTTGACCTGCAAATTTTTCACTACCTCCCCTATATCTGTTAAACTTTTAGAGTTTTTTAAAAAATATTACACACGATTTTCACTGAATTTACACGGTTCAGCGATTTCCATTTCCGCCGAACATGTCCCACGTCCATGCGTACGTGCTCCAGATTATTTGGACGAAGCATGGTACGTAATATTCAACCGAAAGTAAAATTGTACGACTAAAAAACATGAGAAAGCAGCAAGATTAGGCTAAAAAACATTATCGCTTGTACGTTACGATTTACCTTGGATGGATCGATGGCAAAGTAGCAAATCCTTTTTGAATGTGTAACAGAGCATGCATGCATGAACTTGACCAGAGCAGGGTCATGTCTCATGTGTTATATCTTCAAGCCTTTTGGTTTGGTCAAAACTTTGGGTCTTGGCATACAATGACCAGTGCAGTTGTACGAAAATACTACTGGACGAGTTTCTACTTATACGTACCTGTCCTCCTGTTGATGTGCATCGGTCGTGCTGTTGCTTGTTCGCTCCGTTTCCGAATACATGTCATTTTAATTTTAAAATTGTGTTCTTCCTTTATATTCTTCCCCAGTGGCGGAACCAGAAAACTTGCAAGTCCTGGGCTAAACTTTTAAGCATATAACTAATAGCAATTTCTAAGCCAAAATATTATAGGCTAAAAATGACTTTGATGACCCGGGCTGGACTAGATATACTTGGGCTATACACTATACTAATTTCTAAGCCTAGGGCTGAAGCCCGGCCTGCCATGGGCCTGTTTCCACCACTGTTCTTCCCAGCTATTGTTGTAAAAGAAATTTTGGAGTACAGTAGAGGATACATACTGTTATGAGATAACCTCCTAACCGTATTCGGTTAGGAGTCTATCTCTTAATATGTGGGCGAATCCGAACTCTCCTTGAGGGGACTGCTATATATATACCGGGTGCCTCCCATTGTATTTACACACATTGATCAAAAAAGAAGAGAGAACTCCACCCTATATCTTGTGTCTCTTGTTCTTGTGTTCTTGTGTTCTTGTTGATTGTCGGTGATCGACGTGGGTGAACTACTCGTTTTACAACACGTTATCAGCACGAGTCTCTACCACAACAAGCGGAGGATCGTCGACGACAACGAACGACTACTACCGGCGATTGATCGCCCGATCCGATCTGCAATCAACTCGTCACCACGCCGGCATCCACTCGGATTGCCGAAAAAGTCCTACGCGACTCCATCCTACGCGATAGCCAACACTTCCGACATCAAGAACGTAAGTCGAAAATCCTGCAGATTGTTTTGCTAGATGCATAGATCTATTCTACCGTTAGAGAACTAGATTGGTTGTTATCGCTCTAACGCATAGATCTAATCTGGTGTAAAAACATAGCGTGATCTGTACTGCTTAGATCGTTATTGTTCATACAAAAAAAAGGAGTTTGGCCCGATCTACGGATCTTCGACGCCTCGAAGTCGTCGCGCGTGCCTGTCGGCTCGAAGCTGGCCCGAAGCACCTCCGCCGGTCCGCCATGTGCCGCCGTGCTCACCGAACCCCGTGCGCGCTTGCCGAACCGCTGCTCGGCGCAGCCTGCAGTCACCGTTGCGCTCGAAGCCGCCTCAGGCGGCGACCGCGCCTGAAGCCGCCGAATGGCCCGGTGAGGCCTCGCCTCCCGCGCGTTTTTCATGCATGGCCGCCGCAGCTCCATGCGCTTGCAGCGCGTTGCCGAAGAAGCCAATTGCTCAATCGGTCTGTGCCAGCTCCATGCGCTTGCAGCAGAGACCGATCCAGCTCCTGGCTGGCTACCGGTCGGCCCCTCCCTTGCGTTGGACCCCAAGTTGGACATGAAGTCCACTAGTTTATTGGACAAGAAGTCCATGCTTCCTGGACATAAAAGTCAAGTCCTTTGGTTACGAAACTAGTTTATTTGACAAGACATGAAGTCCACTAGTTTATTTGACTGGACATGAAGTAAGAAACTTCAATTGGTTACGAAACAAATCGGGCATGAAGCCCATATGCAATCGGCATTAGTAACCGGGTTGGGTACAGTGGCAAGGAGGCTTTACGCACCCCTGGTTATTTATTCTTTTTCTGTTTTTTTTTTCCCAGAAAATGATTAGAAATTCAGAAAATTGCAAAGGTTGCTAAAAAAAAATTATGAGGTCACTTTGTTCATTGCCTTGAATCTGGTTTTATCTTCCTTAGCATTAGGTCATGTTGATATTTGCTGAAATTCAATTTTCTGTTGTAAAGAAATTCTGAAAATTGCTTGGAAATTAGCAGAAAATTATGAAAAATGCTAGAAAAATTCCAGATTTTCTCATATAGTAGTTTATGAGAACCTGTGTGGTTGGGATTTGATTTCGGTAATGAATAAACAGATATGAGACAATTGGTGTCTAGGAAAACACACATGAGGCTTGGTTATTTAATTGGCGCCCGGAAACGGGAAGTGCTCCCTCCCTCATGTGAGCCCTAGGGGTATGTTGACCTGGCCATGAGTCAAATTGACGGAGATATTCATTACTCGTTTTCGCTCCCAACCAATAAATAATTACATGAGTTGAAATTAGACTTATGCCAAGTTTAATTTATGTTGGAATTACATAATTAACAGAAAATGGCTAATTGCTAAGGAAATTCTGGAAAAAGAGTGATAATTATCTATTGAATAGATATAGACCAAAACTTTATTAATTAAATGAAGATGCATGCAATATAATATTTTACCTGTAGTAAAATCTCGTATTGCTTGCATACAGGATATGTCTGACATTGCAAATAGGGAATTTGCTATGCTTGCCCTGGATGGCGACAATTACCTCACTTGGGCAATGGATGCCAAAATCAACCTAACGACTAGAGGACTTGGAGCTGCTATTGTTCGGCCCAAGCGGTGCAATCGAAGTGCTGAACCCGTAAAATGCGCCGCTTTACATTTCCTAAGACACCATCTTCATTCGGACCTGAAGGCCGAATACTTGATGGAGGAGGACCCGCTGGTATTGTGGAATTCCCTGAAGGAACGCTACAACCAGCAAAGATCCGTGTTGTTGCCAGAAGCACAACGCGAATGGACCCTCCTACGCTTTCAGGATTTCAAATCTGTGGCGACTTATAATTACGCAATGCACAAACCGGTCGCTAAATTGACTTTTTGTAACCGTAAAGTTACCAAGCCGAGAAGATCGACAAAACTTTGTGCACTTTCCACCCCAACATGATGATACTACAACAACAGTACCGTCATGCAAAGTACAAGAAGTACTCTGAGCTTATTAGTGTTCTGCTAGAAGCAGAAAAACATGATGAACTCCTGATGAAGAATCATCATGCAAATACTAATGGAAGTCAAGCAGTGTCTGAAGCACATGTTACCGCTCAGCAAGCTAGTAGTAGCCATGGCCGCGGAAAAGGCCAAAAGTACAAGGGGAATGAATGGAAAAATGACAGAAACCAAAAGGGAAAAGGCAAATCCCAATGGAAAGGTAAGGGAAAGGGTACAGAACCTTCCAAGCAAGGTCCAACCAATAAAGCACCGACTCTCAAACATGCTTTAGGTGTGGTTGCGTTGGCCACTAGTCACGCAATTGCCGCACCCCAAGCATTTGGCGTAATTGTACATGAAATCCACCGAGATTCCAGAAGAATCAAGAAAAGAAGGTTGAGGCATACTACACCGCTCTACCAGATGTTGAGCAAGACGGTGTAAAGAAAGAAGACAATGTCACTAACCATACAACCGAGTTCAAGGAAAGCCTTCTCGGATATGGTGACTCGCCCATGGATGAGGATGACCTCCTCGGCACTGAGCTTGTGGAGCTCCAGAAAGATACCAATGTTTCCCAGAAGATGAAACATGACTTGTATGGAGATCTAGAATAGTCTCCCTACACCCTTTTTGCTATATGTCGCATTTTCATTAGTTGAGCCTCCTTAAGAGCCTCATCAGTTTGAATAATTATGTTCCTGCATGAACATTTGGTCTATGCTCCTGTTGAGCAATTATCAGTGATAATTAAATAAAGTGTTTTCCAGAATATTTTGTGCAATAAATTATACTATGCAACCTGAAGTTGGTATTGCAATAAAACCCAGAAATATTTAAAGATCTTGTAGATCGACTGGGTAATCTTGAGTTGAATACTATGATAAAACAATTACTAATTCTGTTGGCCATAGCATAAAGATTTCCTTATACCTGAAGATTTCTTATCATCTAACCTGTAGATGAATCACTGAATTTTCTGAAGTAAATTCGAAGTGATATCTGTGGACCTTTTCGGCCCCTGTTGGAACCATGCTTCTACCTAAATTAATTGCCCAATTTGTGTGAGCCTCCTTTCCAGAAGAAAGAATCAAGTCCATTCAAATGGACAATGCTAACGAGTTTACCTCAAAAGCATTATATGGTTTTGGGAATTAATGTAGAGCTTTTAATACCTCATGTCCACATAATAGAATGGCCCTGCAGAGTCATTATTAAGGGAATAATATTTATTGCTTAACCACTTTGCAGAATAGTAGGCTACCCATCAGTTGTTGTTGGGGCCCACTTGATCTGCACCAACTGCGATATTAATTCAACTCAAATCAACTGTATATAATGAAATTTCCCCGTTGCAGATAGTGCATGGAAGAGAATTAAGTATTTCCCATCTGCGAAAATTTTGGTTATGTTGTATACATGCCAATCTCTCCACCATAGCATACCGCCATGGGACCTCACCAGAAGTTGAGGGTCTCAGACATGGTTCGACATCTGATTGTACTAAGGACATATTTCGGCATTAGGGGAAGATAAGTACCACATTAAAGAATGCCGAGTCCTTAGATCCACGCACTAAAGAGACCGAACTTGAAGTTCGGAAAGTAATAAATCTGCAACAAATAAGCTAATAATCTGCCAAATGCCTTCACTGATCATAAGGTAGTGGAAAGATCTCATATACCTGCAGTATATGCACCTGAAAGAGTGAAAATATCCTAGAAGGATATTGAACCCACTCTTAACCCTCATGATAAAATGAGGGGGAGGCCTCCAGGTGCACGGGACTCAATTCCGCGGAGACGTCCGCAGAAAAGGAGAACCAAATAAATGAGAACACTACCCATGATAGTGGAAGAAGCTCAACCTGATGTTGAGGAAATCCCTGAAGTGAGCCATCTAGAAGATGGTAACATCCCTGAAGTGATCCATCCTGAAGATGATAACCCCAGCATATATTTGTGCGCACAATCCAACGCTGGGAAGTCGGAACAACCAGACTTCATCGTTGTGGGAAATCACGAGAAGCTGGAAGAAATTGATAAAGAGACATCCCTGGAGTGATGCAGGAGAATTATATATAAAGAAAGACTACAATTGTCGACATATTTTGCCTCTAAAAATTGCTAAAATCTGGATCCGAACCAAAGTCCATGGCGAGTGCCGTAAGCGCTCATCTAGGTTCACTGAAAAAGCAATTGAGGTAGCGCTCGCTAAATGAGAGGAAAGTTCTTGGTCACATTGTTGATGAACATTTCTGAAATATTCCTCAGTAGGATCAAA
This sequence comes from Rhipidocladum racemiflorum, assembly GCA_036346355.1. Taxonomy (NCBI): domain Eukaryota; kingdom Viridiplantae; phylum Streptophyta; class Magnoliopsida; order Poales; family Poaceae; genus Rhipidocladum; species Rhipidocladum racemiflorum. Next base: position 86,635,012 of record CM070579.1, on the reverse strand, counting down.
TGGATTTTTCATCCTGAAGAGATATGAAAATATCCAGGTGGTGAGATATAAAGCGAGGCTTGTAGCACAAGGGTTTTAGCGAGACCCATCATCGATTACGATGAAATCTGTTCTCTGAAATGAGTGGAATGACGTTCCAAATTTAATATTGATGGCGATAGCTTAAACTTTTCAATACAGTTGATGATTGTAGTGACCGCATATGTATTTGGAGTCACTGAATACGGATTAAAGACAGTCGATAAGGATGTGGTACAATCGACTAAGTAGATTCCTCTGAAAAGGAAATATGATCCTGAAGGAATAATGTTCCTGTGCATTCATGAGAAATCCTGAATGGATTTTTATTTTCCTCTGTGGTGGTACAGTCACTCAGAGATTATAAAGGAAGCCTCACGGGAATATGTTTGGCTAAGACGGGTAATCAACCATGTCCAGAAGTTATATGGTATGAATACCGTCAATTCCCTACTATTATCTATGAAGATAATGATGCTTGTGTTGCACAAATGCAATTGGGTTATGTAAAGAGCAATATCACGAAGCATATTGCTCCTAAGTTCTTTATCCTCACGAACTCCAGAAGAATGGTGAGATAAAAATAATGCAAACTAAGTCATGTGAAAATCTAGCAGATTAATTCACAAAATCTTTGCCAAATCCACCTTCCAAAGGTATGTTAATGGCATCGGAATGAGGCGGCTTAGAGATTTGCATAGTTGAAGTAAACTCTGAACCATAATCCCTTTGCATGATCCTGAAGATCATAAGTTGTACTCTTTTTCCTTTGTGAGTTTTCCTGATGTTTCTCACATAAAGGTTTTTAATGAGGCAACAAATGCAACATAGAGAGCGAGTGTGATGTACTCTTTTCTCCATCTCTTTTTTCCCACTGGGTTTTTGAGTGGAGTTTTTAATGAGACATATGCATTACGCGGAATTCGCCCAAGGGGAAGTGTTATGAGATAACCTCCTAACCGTATTCGGTTAGGAGTCTATCTCTTAATATGTGGGCGAATCCGAACTCTCCTTGAGGGGACTGCTATATATATACCGGGTGCCTCCCATTGTATTTACACACATTGATCAAAAAAGAAGAGAGAACTCCACCCTATATCTTGTGTCTCTTGTTCTTGTGTTCTTGTGTTCTTGTTGATTGTCGGTGATCGACGTGGGTGAACTACTCGTTTTACAACACATACCACCACTCACGTACACACATACGTCGTGTGTGTTCGACTACATACGTCAGGTATTTGCGGAATATTGGATAAATCCCGTCTTTCCACTAAAAGAAGAGAACACATATGCGTGTGTAATCGGATGTTGTCTAAATAAGGCACAACAAATCCGAGTGCGCAAAAACTAATACGTTTATTCCAACCAATAGAGCACTGGTACGTCCTTTTCTACGCTGCAAATTAAGTTGATGTTATCTTTGAGAAATATATAAGGATACGTCAACTTGTCTAAATTAGCGAAATGCCAGGTCAACCTGGAAGCTAGGCTTCGTTTGGCGACTTAGAACCGAGCTGTTTCTACTAGAATCTAGGAGAAACCAAGCCAAACGGGTTAAAACTCGGAAAGATTTTCCTCGGAACGTTTCTTCTTTTTCCACGTCGGGGCTGAATCGCCCTCAACCCCGTTCCACCCCGATTCACAGAATCCAGACAGCTAGCCAAACGGTTTCTAGACAGTGATTCTGATTCTACCTGAAACGTTTCTACAAGAATCTGAAACCGTTTCTATTTCTACTAGAATCTGGAAACGTACCAAACAGGGCCTAAGGCCCCGTTTGGCAACTTGGAACCAATGTGTTTCTACTAGAATATGGGAGAAACCAACCAAACAGGCTAAAACTCAGAATGATTCTCCTCGAAACGTTTCTTCTTTTTTCACACCGTGGCTGAATCACCCTCAACCCCGTTTCTACTAGAATCTAGAACCGTACTAAACGGTTTGCAGGAAGTGATTCTGATTCTACCTGAAACGTTTTTACCAAGAATCTGGAACCGTTTCTGTTTCTACTAAAATCAGGAACCGTACCAAACGGGGCCTAAGTCCCACTGATTCCGTCTACATGTTTGGTGGATTGTGTGTGGATTTACTAAGATTTGATCGTGATATGTCGGTTGATAAGTATGACGTACAGTGATAACCAACCTTGCCTTCAGAATAAAAAAATAGTGGAGAATTAAAAATGGGGAATGCCTAATGCGCGACTAGTAGCTCTATAAGCGTTTGGCACGAAAATTTTTTTAAAATAATTATTTTTTTATGTGTATTATAAAAATATTCCTTTGTTTTTTTTTCAAAAATAATCCACTGTCACCACTCAATATCACGTACTGCCTTCTGTTCATTTTGGTATATAACCTCTATTACAGAGGAAGAGATTGGAGACCAACCGGCAGCCCCTTTTGCGAAAAACCCTCTTGGTTCTTCGAAATTACGAATAGATACCTATACGATTTTATGTGAGAGTAAAATATTTTTCTCGGTTTGCGTTTATTCTCTTTATCACGTCTGTCCAACTAAGAAAGAGAAGTGCATGACAGAGAAGAGTGGATGAGTTAGTAAATTGAATGTGAGAATTTGTTTCTATTTATAAAACTTCAAATGATCGTAGCTCTGCTCTTTCCTGATTGTTCGATTTTTATTCTGTTTGCATATCTGTGTTCTAGATAACAAGCTTAACAAAGCAAAACCCATATTTCATATATTTTGGTAAAATATTACTAAAGTTGCTTCTTAATTAGTGTTGGCTCTACATGTTACTTAATGTATTAGTTGGTATCAAATATACATTAGTTGCTGGCTCTACTTACATGTTACTCACTATATTAGTTGGTAACAAATCTACATTAGTTGCTAGCTCTACACTTTACTTGCTATTTTCGTTGCTAGCAACTCTATATGTTACTTGCCAGCATCTCTTTTTACAGCTTAATGATAATTACAAACAAATTTGTGCAATCAACTACTAGTTGTGGCTCTACATTAGTTGCTAGCTCTACTATGTTACTTGTTACATTAGTTGATATCTCTATCATGTTACTTACTAGCATGTCTCCACTGCTTGGTGACAATTACAAGTAAATTTGTGCGATCAACTATTTGTGGTGGCTCTACATTAGTTGATAGCTCTACATGTTATTTACTACATTAGTTGTTAGTAAAGCTTTATTAGCTGATAGCTCTACATATTACTGCTACATTATATACTAGCTTTGAATGTTACTTATTACGTTAGTTGCTAGCAACTTAGCATGTTACTTGCTGGCATATCTTTATAACCTGATGACAATTATAAGCAAATTTGTGCAACCAACTATTAGCGGTGGCTCTACATTATCTACATCTTATTTGCTACTTTAGTTGCTAACTCTACATATCATTAGTTGTTGTCATCTAGGAAATGAGACCTATACATACTACCATTGGAGAATTATGAGCTGCTAGCAAAGGACACCAAGAGCTGTTTGCTGAGAAAAATATTGTCAATATCTCTTCACAGCGTATGTAATATGGGGATTTGTTTTGTTAAGATCGTCGTATAGACCATAACAGTTCAGACAGAACGCAAATCAGAAACTCGGTTCGGTGTTTAAAAGAAACTATTATAAAATAGATAGATGAATCCTAATCCAAATTAGACGGACTCTATATATTAGTGAGCGAATCCGAATCTATCTCCTATTTATTTTACTATATATTGGGCACCCCCTTGTACACAAAACAATCAATCTAATAAAGAAAGAGTACTTTTGCCCCTATACTTGGTGTGCTTTCTGTTATTGTTATTGTTTTATCAAGGGTGGGTGAACGACTACGTTTTACAACAAAAACAACATACAAGATACAAGAAGATGGCTTCAACATTTACTCGTGTCGCGTGATGTGAAAGAGTACAGTTGGGCTGAAAAGTTACTTTTGATTTATTGGGTTATAAAGCAACTGTAACTGACGGCTATGGCTTTTTTAGAGTAACCGTTTGGCAAACTAGCTATGACTGTGGCTTTTCTTGAGTCATCTCTCAAATCTGATCGATCCCTCCCCAAATCCGATCGATCCCTCCCCAAATCCGATCAATCCCTCCCCAAGTCCAAAGCAGAGGGAGGCGTTGAGCGAGTGAGCGGACGAAAGCCACAGTCCGAAGGATCCTCCCCACGGCTACGACTTTAGAAATGCTTTGAATGTGACTTCTCCTCAAAGAGCCTCGCAGCTGATGCTGTTTGGGGTGCTATGACTAGCAGCCGAAGCTACCAGCGGTAAGGAAGCATTATTATTATTATTATTATTATTATTATTATTATTATTTAAGAATGAGATTCGTGTTGTTAAGAGATCAAAGATGGAATCTCGACGGCGTCCATTCCTGCCTGTCAGATCCATAGTACACCAGTCTTGACGCTGCTGGCCCAACTCTCATCGTGTCGATCGTGCCCTGTTATTATAAAGCGCAGACACACCGAGGCTTAGCTCTGCTCGCACACGTCTTTCGCCACGTGGCCGGCGGCAACAAAGCAACAAGCCCTCCTCCACAAAGCCTCGCTCCTTTCCCGTGGCCATGGCTCTGCCTCCCGCTCCCGCCGCCGCCTCCGCCGTGGGTGGGGCGCACAACGTGTTCGTGTACGGGAGCCTCATGGCGGACGAGGTGGTGAGCGCCATCCTCAAGCGCGTCCCGCCCTCCTCTCCGGCGCTCCTCGCCAACCAGTACGCGTCCCCCCTTCCCCTTCCCCTTCCCCTTCCCCTTCCCCTTCCCCTTCCCACCCTTGTTGGTTCTCGATTCCTTCACGGAACGAGGAGGTTCCTCTTCCCTTGCATCGTCGCTTTCGTTTCCCTTCGAATATATTACGTTGATGTACTGGTTCGGTGGCGTCGCTGAGGCGCAACGAACGATATTATTGTTTTTAGTGGCGGACGAGATGCTGCGTGAGTGTGACCCGCATGTTTATTATTTCTGTTTCTTTTTGCCGGTTGCAAACTTGCAATGGTTGATCGCAACACGCCAACATATACGAAGACACGATCTTTTTGAACCACAAGCAATCATTAATTCAAATGCCAAAGGCAAATAGAAGAAAATTCAATGGATTCGTCGTTTGCATAGCTTGGAACATTTCGAGGCAGAGAAGCATGAGTATTGAGTACCTTCCAAAATGAATCGTTGAGCTCGCAGCAGCGGGCCTTTAACATCGTAGAAGACATTCAACTGCGCGAACAAGCCTTTCGTAACTAGCCCCCTTCTAGCGGTCGTTTTGGTTGCCGAACAATCGATTCTCTTGTTTTGAGTTCTTGTTGAATTTCCTCTAGGAACTCAGTTGTTTAGTTCCTTGTTTGTAGAACCTTATCCGTTTCAATCCCCCTTGTTTTAATGGAATGGCAGAGCTCCTGCCTACACGTTAAAAAGGACAGTCTTTTGAAGACAATATGCTGCATTGAATTTGAACTGGCAATTTTGGATAACGCTAATTATTGATTGTGTTCCTACATGAGAATGGACTATATGTAAGAGCTTTAGCATCAAAATGAAACATTTGGAATTCAGCAAAACTGAGGCTCATATGGCCCTATGTGCAATGTTTATATGTCAAATTGTGCACCAATAATGGAAACCAGTAAATGGAACTCTGGGGCTTCTTCAACTTTGGAAACCGAACATGTCTAACAAATGGGCTCCTAAATTAAGGATGAATTCAACGAATACTGAGACATTGGTAACAAACTTCCATAATAAAAGTTGCAAAGCATCTTTAAGTGAATGCTGCTCGTGTCATTGTGTGTGGCATCTTCAGGATTTCAGAACACACCTAACTGGAATGCATTGTCGTAGTGTGATGTTTGTTTCTATGTTATGGATTTGGGGATTTGGTAGGATTTGGTACACGCAAAGATGATAATTTGCTAGTTCTCTTATTGTGATTTTGATTCCCCCCCCCCCCTGGTATTTTTGTTCTCCATTCATGTTGATTTACTTTCAAGTTGCGAGTTAAGTTTTAACATCAGATGCCATTATTTGCAGCCACAGGTTTAACATCAAGGATCGTATTTATCCAGCAATTCTACCTGTTGAAAGCAAGGAAGTTGCTGGAAAGGTTTGTTAATTGTTATACAATACTTCACTGCTGATATGTCTTCCTTTTGCCTTTCTCAGTTGGCTATATTTTGTTCCCTTAGTTTCACGGCTGTCACAAGAGCATAGTTAATGTGGTTAAGTAAAGATTAGTTTTTCAGGTGATTGAGTTCAGAACCAGTTTCCTATTCTTAAAAGTTGCTTTGGTCAGACAGGCCATCAGGTCTTATTTTGTGCACTTCAATATTTACTCTTGGTACTAACTTTATAATCTCATTCATCTTAAAAGGCACCATCTATAGTGTTGCCTTTGATAAAGCTTTGTGCTTCATTAATGATCAATTTTCTAGTGGACAGAATTACCACTTACCAACATGATAGTGTTCTCGAAAAATAGAACAATTTAATAACACGATAAATAATCGTGTAATCATGAAAGCCTTATATCTGGTTTGGTGAATTCACTAGGCTTGGGTTTTTATGTTTTAATAGTTTTTGCCTTTTTGCAATGAGGCCGATCATTTAACTTTAAGTCTCATACCCTTTTTATCTAATTATGCTTACTGCTCTGCAGGTTATCATGGGTGTTAGTGATGCAGAACTCCGTGTCCTGGATGCATTTGAAGATGTTGAGTATGCAAGGAGAACAGTTGAGATATCATTAAGTGTAAGTTTATTTCAACTGAAGTGACCCATTGCTCTTTGTCTTGCATTTATTTTATCCAGAAATTATGGAACTGTTTGAAGCTGGTAACTTGTCATTTAGATGGTTTTGCTGAAAGAAAATTGATTTGGCATTGCAGGATACTCCGAGGACAATGCTTGCTGACACTTACGTATGGAATGATGCAGAAGATCCAAATCTTTATGGTGAATGGGATTTTGAGGTGAGGGTGTCCCTTCATATTCTTAAATCCATGTGATTTTAGTTCTTTCAGTCCCGTACTTCATTATTGGAAGAATTTTTTTTGTTCCCAAGTGACAGGTGCAATTTAATTATTATTATCAATATAAATGTGGATAGAGTTCACCAATGTTGCGAGACACAATAAAAGAACTACAGCAAACTTGTCCACCCTAAGTAAGATTTTTGGTAATGACCACTAGGCGAGTATTATTCAAAATGCCCAACACTGTCACATTCCTCATCATCTACCAGTCTGGTGAAACCACACTCCTTATGATTAGCTCATGTAGGTAATTTTGCTGCTAAAAGGAAAAGTGTTAACGCCATCTGTTCTGGTATTAAATAGAGGGCTAACCCCCATCATAATGTGGTAGTCACCCCCTTCCCCACAACCTCCCCCTTTCTGCCCATTTGAGAACAATTACTTTTGGGATTGTAGTCTACTGATACATTTGGCGTGCGAAATCTTTACCTTTTCAGATCTTTAAACTACTCAGTTTCCACTATTTTCATCTATTCTGTCCCCCATCCATTGGACCTATTGCAGACTTCTGCTTACTAATTGCATAGATCATGTGTTCTCTGTAGGAGTGGAAGAACCTGCATATGAAGGATTTCCTTGCAATGACACTCGGATTTATGCATGAACTCGAACAGCCTGAATCAAAGACCCGGGTTGAGACCTACCAATCATTCATGCAGGATCTCGAACAGCCTTAATCCAAAACCCAGGTTGAGATTTGAGACCTACCAATGAAGTTTCATGAACTGATTCAGTGATTTGGCGATGCGATGTATTAGCATGTTCTGAAAGTTGCCTTCTTGATTTATGAATAAGATCTTTATAGGGTCATCCAGTAGTTAAACAAATCGGAATAAAATCAGAGACTTCTGTTGTCTGTTCATTCAATTTATGCTGCTAATGCATGATTGTTAGCACGATTTTACAACCAATACCAACCGATCTTTGAACAATCTGAGTTATCTCGGAATAGAAACATCAACAAATCCTGAAGGCATTGCCCATCAATGATTTGACTGGCTACTGATCAGTAATAGATCAACTTTAAAGTTTTATATTTTGGCAAAATATTGTTTTGTCTTCTATTAGAGGATCTTTCTGTGTTGCGTTCAGATGCTATCAGTGATGAACTGTAAACTATGGAAATCACGCAGTAGATCAGTGAAAATGTGTTTCTGTGGCATCTGAAACAAGAGGCCGTACGTTCAATTCCTGAAGAATGAACCAGGCGTAACATCTGCAACAGCAAATGGATACAAAATATTGCTTTTGCAGCTACCAATTTTGAGATTCTTGTTGATCGTAAGAATGGCCTCAAAACAGAAGCATCCATCAGTTTACAACAAACTTGCCTTTCCAACATCTTTCACCTAACCCTCGCACACTCTAAGGTAAGTTTCATTTACCATGCCTACTTCCTTTCATGTAAGAAAAACTACACATATAAACAAAACACTAGTAATCCGTTGAGCCATTTGCCATCCCGGATGTAAAATGACGACGCATCTACAACATTCTGCCGCTGCACAGCTTTGGCCGGTCAAATGCTCCTGTGATGACTACTTGGACACGACGCGGCACGGTGTATGGACTGATAAGTTAGGTCATTCGAATTGATCATATGAACCAGTGGAAGGGTTGCCGGAGTTCTGATCACAGCGAGCCCTCCAAGCATTCCCGCCGTCTGAGCTGCTGCAGGCCTGGTTGGGGAGAACGTTGTTACCCAGATCACCATCCAAGCTCATCTGTTGCACTTCTTGAGGCGAAAGGATCCTAATGCACCTCACGCAGCTGACAAACTCCCTGTATGACCAACATTAGCATCCATAATTAGCGCAAATCATGTGTAAACCATAACCTACTAACAAACTGCATTGCCTTGTTTATACATTTCCATTAATCCATCATTCCATAGACCATATTTCACATTGTCACTACCACTGAAATATCCGGTGTTTTTACAATATTGATTATTATTAAGGCATTCTAAGGGCAGAAAAGTCAGAATTGATGAAAGCACAAGAAAAAAGATGGATAACTTACTCCCATGGGTCATCGCCGAGAAGTAGAATATCATCCTCATGATCCTTGTAGACAAGCTTCCAGCCAATCCTCTGCCGTTCCTCAAGTTGCCCCTCTATACTAAACATGCGGGCTAGAGCATGCTTTAACTCATCATATCCAGAGTACTGACTAATGTCAATGGACCGGCCCACAGCTCCACGTTTATACACCTACAGAAACCGTTAGGTTAGGCAAAGATGTAACGGAAAAGGCACGCGTTAGGGTATGTACAGTGGTATAGACGACGGTTATCTATAATACATCTCCATAACATTTACAGACAGCACTAAAAATAACTCATACAATAGATTGTCTATATAGTTGTCTGTAATGGTTTCTCATTCAATTAACAAACTGTCTATACAATGGTACACAAAATAAACAGCAGCTCTCTCTTTTTCTTCTCTCTCCTCCACATCACTTAAAATTCTAAGTAGCATTTCTTATAGACAGCTGACTATATAGCATTACAAAGGAACACATGCTTGAATGTAGAATTGTGGCACCCTGAGTAAAAGAGAACAGAAAAGCGCTAACCTTGGTGAATGTCCTCATCCTCTTTAGGGGAGGAGCAGGAGGCCAAGAACTTCTGTTCAAGAAGGCACCATCGTTGATTCCAGAGTCAATTGAATTAAATGCCATATCTGATGCACCAAATGACTGTGAAACCATGGAGGATGATATCTCTTGCTGGGCATCCTTTGGAATTTTGTAGTTGTTCTTAATGTCTGTTGAGATATGATCCTGATACTTGGCAGCATCAATTCCATTCGTCAAGAAGCCATCTGTTCCCGTGGGGAAGCCCAGCTGACCATCATTGCTGATTCCAAACAATGCATTATTACTTGGATCTTCACCATGAATTCCAGTATCAGGAGGTGCATTTTTGAACATCTGCTGCTGATTAAAGTTAGACATGGGGAAACTTTCATGTAAAAGTCCATCAGTTTGGGAAAGCCACACAGAAGTTGCTGACGAAGCTGTTTCCAGATAATCTGTTGGGGGTGCATTGTTCACAAAATTTGGAGGGCAACCTCCTGCATTTGGTAATTTTGAAGCCATTACACATTGCTTTACATTAGGATTCAACTTTGGCAATTCCTTGGTCATTCTTGGAGTTGCCATGACAACATCAAGGGAGCTTGCAACTGACATAGGGGCAGTGGACTGAGGCACCTTTTCGGTGTTGATCATGGTGCAATTTTGGTTCCTACCGACGACCGGATGTAGAAGATGATTACCATTAGCTGTGGAAGGCGATGTTGAGCAAGAAGGGATTTCTTCTGTAACTACAGAATGTGTAGCACCGGTCGTCATCAAAGGACTTCCATTTGCTGAAATGACATTGAGTGATGTGTTTGGAGGAATAGCAGCTTCTAATGTGTCTGCAGGCACAGCTTGCTTTTGTGGAAGCTTCTGTCGTGGTTCTTGTTGCAAGGGTGGTGGCACTGGTGCTGCCTGTGATGGAACTTTGGTGCTTTGCAGAGGCATCATTTGTTGTTGGGGAAGTGGATGAGAGTTTGACAGCTGCTGTTGCATATCCAGAAGCATTTTTTGCTGTTCTTGGATTAGAGGTAATTGTGCAAGGGTAACTGCAGGTTGTGACAGTAATGACTGCTGCTGTTGCTGTAGTTTTTGCAACAGTTGCAGCTGAAGCTGCTGATCTGATAGTTGCAGCTGCTGGTTCTTGTGTTGCTGTTGTTGAAGGAAAAGCTGCTGCTGCTGTTCTAGCAATTTTTGTTGTTGTTGCTGCTGATGGGGCGGGAGTGGCTGACTCACAGCTGGCTGCTGATTTTGAGACATAGATGGCTGCTGCTGCATTTGACTCTGGACAAGGACCTGAGCTTGGACAAGACTGGTTTGAGCTTGGCTCAAGGGAAGTAATTGGCTCATGGACTGTTGTTGCCTCTGCAGGTTGCTAGCATCTTGAATCTGTTCTTGAGGTTTGGTGCTCACACCAAGCTGATTCAATGGAAGGGCTGCCTTGGACAACACATTGATCGGTTGCATTTGCTGAGGAAGGATGGGAGTATTATACTGCATGCTATTCTGTTGCAGAAGCTGGTTCTGCAAGCATAACTGCCTCGAGAGATCAGCGGCACCAACATTTTGCATGTTGGGGTTGCTTAGTGATCGCAGGTAATCTGACTGCATGGTTGTGTTCGCAAATGAGGAGCTCTGGTGCATATTCATGTTCATCCATTGAACCAAGCTCAGACCAGGCATTGTGGTGTTCTGCGTCTGAGGGTCCTTTATGCATATCTCCTCACCGAGCCAAGGCATAGCCCTCTTTAAGAGATTCTCCATTTCCGAGGACTCATCATCTGTATGCACACAATTGGGATCAATTATTAAGCATGCACACAACCAAGTTAATAAAGCACTTCATATATCTGAGCTCACAAAATTCTGTTGCATCTTATATTCAAATAAGATCTCCACATGCCCTTAATCAGCTCGGCTATTAGATCAAGAAGATTATCAAGACAGCAGTTTTGGCTCCCATGTAATAATGGCTTATCTAGCTACATTGCGCCCTCATAAATATGTTGTTACTATATGGATGTCTGATGTATGAAACATAGTATGGTAAATTCTCTAAAGCCCAAACATCATTTGTTCTGAGGAACTCAAGATTGTGATCTTCTTATCTCTCTAAAGACCAAAGAGAGGTGATATTCTCTTTACAAAAAAAAATGTGCATAAATAAGTATGCTATCTTCAAATTAAGGCATCTGGATTACCATCTTAGAGACATAGGTATATAATCTATCAAGTGTGCAGTTAGAACGTAACAAATGCATAAGGACTACCATCCCAGTTCAGCAACCGTATTCAAGGGTGAATTAAGAAATGCAAAACAGGTGGCCAGACAACATGGCTTGAAGGAGAAAACGCTAAGAGAACAAGGGCACTCTGTAGGGAGGAGGATCCGGGAGAGATATTGGACTAGAGGGGAACTTCTTAATTCAATATTGCTTCTTGTGCCAAAGAGGATGCCACATGCTCTTATAGTAGCCAGCCCTAACAAATCAGCTAACCAACTAACTAATTGATAAGATCCTCTTAAACTAATCATATCTCAATTCTAACTAATTCAATCCCTCTCTTGCGTTCTACAGTAGCATTGTACTGTTCACACACGCATGAAGAGGACATACAGCTCGTCCTTAAACTGCGGTGGCGGCTATGGTTGCAGCCCTTTGTAGCCCCACTTCAGCGAGTAATTGCGATGCCTTGCATGGGAACTCGGCGTAGTGTTGACAACGGTTAATGGCGAAGGCATGAGGGCCTTAGCATTGCCCGACGTCGAGGAAGTTGTCAATGGCGATGGCCGTTGATGTGGGACACCATTGGTGCGCTTAGCGCCACAAGAAGCGACGAAGATGGAAGAGATGCGACAACATCACGATCCCTTACACGACACCTGCCGCGCATCGCACCCCCAAAGGCAAGGCATCGGCCGATGACGTGGAGTAGATCGCTTCAACAGCAAGGGCACATGTGCCAGAGGTGGTGGCAACGGCAAGACAGATGGTGTCATCGACCCTGGAGCCAACTCCGGTAGTATGGTACCAATGGGCGCAACAGTATGCGCCTTCTCCAAGCGCACCAGTGTCACGCCAGTCGCCGCCACATTGGTTGCCAACTTGTCGATTTTTGCTTCGATGATGTCAAGCTTGCACAGCCAAGGAATCAGATCTTTCACTGCCACTCCCCATGGAGGTTCGCGCAGCATCTGGCTCTGATACCAAGTTGTCATGTACCGTGTACATGACGAGGGTAACTACCGTCAGAAGAGGCCAGACAACATGACTTGAAGGAGAAAGAGCTAAGAGAACAATGGCGCACTGTAGGGAGGAGAGGATCCGGGAGAGAGATTGGACTAGAGGGGAACTTAATTTCTTCTCGTTTAATGTACCAAGAGGCTGTCGCTTGCTCTTATAGGAGCCGGCCCTAACAAATCAGCTAACCAACTAATTGATAAGTGTTATGAATAGGGCTTGTATTCAATATGAGGCCAATGGCCCGAATATATAGGAGTACACGAGGGTACAAAAGGAAAGCCTAAATAAGGAAAACATGTATATGGAAAACCTATATAAGGGAATCATCTATATAAGACAATATATTCTTAACACCCCCCACAAATGCAAGGTGTATGCAATAGCATTGCATTTGGAAGAGATGAACTAAAAAAGGAAAATCCAAAATCATAATCTTGAAGTAGCCATCGTAGCATGTAACTCCTGAAGAATCGAGCTGACGAAGATAGCCAACGAAGAACCGAGTCGGTGAAGAAAAGTCGACGAAGAAGCCAAATCGACGAAGAAAAGTCGAATGTATGGCAGAGTCGACGAAGAAGAGCCGAGTCGATGGAGAAAAATCGACGAACAAGCCAAATCGACGAAGAAAAGTCGAATGTATGGCAGAGTCGACGAAAAAGAGCCGACGGGATGAGTCGACGAAGAAGAACCGACGAGGCCGACAAAACGAAGCCGAGCCAAGGTAATAAGAGTTGACAAAAAAAGAGTCGAGCCGATAGAAGAGCCGAGCGACGACAGAAGACAATCAAGATGCTAAAGACTTGGATGGACGCAACGGAAGACTTAGAAAAATATTAGGAATTATTAGAAAATCCTCCAAATTGATAACGGCAGCCATCGGTAAAAACTTGTCCGCCAAAGAGCACCAAAACAGCCCGGAATCAGAAAGCGACGGCTTGAAAGTCTGGATTTAAGACTGAGAATCCTTCACGTGATGAAAGTCTGGAGAATCCTTCACGTGATGGAGAATACCAGTCGATGCTAGTTTCTGATTTGAAACTTTATAAAACAACCAGTTGATGTAGACGACGAAGAAGCAAAGCAACGCAACCCGATCTCCTCCCTTCGGCGCTTGAAGCAGCAGGCAACGCAACCCGCAGCAGCCGGCTGGAGGCGACGCGGCAGCCGGCCGGAGGCGACCTGGCAGACGAAGACGACGCGGCCCGCGGTAGACGGAGGGGACGTGGCAGGTTGAGCCGGAGGAGCAGAGGTCGTCAGAAGAAGCCGAATCGAGAGCCGCCGAGCTTGAGACAATGAGCGATGTTATGCTCGCCAGCGGGGCCTTGACGGCCGGACTCGGCCAGCGAGACGTGACGGGCGGCGCGACGGCCGGAGGGCAGGGCAGAGAAGCGGTCCGGCAGGCGGCGCTACGGCCGGAGGACAGAGAAGCTTGGCGACCGGTGTCTGGCGGCGGAGAAGGCCGGCGGTCCACAGGAGGCACGGCAAGGCGGTCGGCCGAGTTCGGAGCTGACGAAGGCGGCCGGCTTGGAGGCGCTCGGACACGGAGGATGGCGCTTTGGTGACGACGGGGCGGCCTGCGTCGAACGTCAGACGAGACGTGACCGTAGAAGATGAAGCACGGTCCGTGCGAAAAGGCGATCGGCTGGAGGCGGCGCCAGTGAAGGCCGGCTTCTTCACCTTCAACAAGACGGCGACTGGAACTTGCGGAAGACGGTGACCGAGTCCTCTGTGCTTGCGAAGGACAACAGGAGAAGCAGAGGCGACGAGATAGCCGCCGGAAAGGAGGTGTCGTGTAGATTGGTGCCTGCCCGGGAGAGCAGATTGCTTCTCCCGGGCACGGCGGCAGCGGAAAAGATTGAGGCTAGGGTTTGAACCTAGGCTCTGATACCATGTTATGAATAGCACTTGTATTCAATATGAGGCCAATGGCCCGAATATATAGGAGTACACGAGGGTACAAAAGGAAAGCCTAAATAAGGAAAACATGTATATGGAAAACCTATATAAGGGAATCATCTATATAAGACAATATATTCTTAACAATAAGATCCTCTTAAACTAGTCCTATCTCAATCCTAACTAATCCAATCCCTCCCTCCCTCCCTCCGGTGCTATAGTACCTGGTACTGTTCATACACACGTGAACAGTATTACCATCACATGACAGATGATGATGTAACCATCAAGTGTACCTAATTGCCTGGGACGCTTTGCACCAAAATATGGTGGAGGGCATAAGAAAAATGGAGCAGCAACCGGTTCAATCTCCCAGATTGAAACCCTGTTCCGCCTTTCGCTTGCTGCAGACTCATCCCAGCCAACCTGTCAGGACAACAACAAATCTTTGTATCAGCAACAGAAAGAGGAAAATGATGCAGAAGATGCTGCCAAAATTAACTAGAGAACCAACCTGTAAGTTGCGCCACTGTGAGTTTTTCCATCTAACTGGATCTAGATCACTTATGCCAGTTATTGTACCCATGTACCTGCAAAATGCCAACATAACTCAGGCGTACAGAAAAGGTTAAAAACATGAAGGACCACTCAGTCTTGTGAATTAGTAAAATTAACAGCAATTTAGTTAGCTAGTCATATAATATGGCAAGATCTCCACGAATCATTTTCTCTGTGTTAAAAAATGAACAGAAGATATGAATAAGAGTAGTCAATAACTTCATAAAGAGAAGTAAAATGAGTGACAAAATACCTTCTTGTTCCTAATTCCTCGGTTTCAAACATCATGCGAAAGCGCATTCCTAAAGATATTTGATTACCATAGACTGCCTTCTGATACTTAGCAAATGGGATAACAAATTCAGTAGGGCTGGCCCTGAAAATATGAAACAGCCATTATGATTCGCCAAAACTGAGCTCATCAATAGTTAATATTGGACATTAAGTCAAAACACAGAACTGACCTTGGGTTATAAAAGATAGTAAATGGGCTATTGTTGGCAGCAGCATGGGCTGCTGCAGCAAGAATCCCTATATGCATGCTGTCACTTGAAAGGACAGATGATGATATGTTGGTTGGTTGTCGGTTAGCACACCTAATTCCGAGTAGAAGTTGCTGCTTTTCATCCCTATAAATATATAAGACAGAAAGAAACAATCACCAATAAGTCACCGTGAATAATAACAAAAAAATGAAGGGGAAAACCCCTGAAGCATGAAATAATAACAAAATAGATATATTATCAAAAGTTGCGCTGTACCTAACAAAAATGACAGAATCTCCGGCAAATAACCTCTTGCCGCTCACAAAGAGACTCCAGCCAGTGGTAAGCAGATGCCTTTTTGGCTGACCTGTTCATACCAAAACAGAAATATGAATAAATATCTTGAGAAGTTGTGTGCACAGAATACAGATACAACCCATACACAAAATTTCACATGAAAGTATATTTTGAAGTTGGCACATGTGAACTACCATGTGTAAAACAAGTATTCTTGTGTTTAGTTACATGTGAATGATGTCCAATATTGAGTATCAACAACTATAAATTGGAAGTTTACAGGTAAATGCTCCAATTGCAGCATAAAAAGTTTTCCTCAATGTTGCATTTTCTTACCTCGAAATATGTGACGGAATGTCCACACATTATCATGCAAATCCCTGGCTTGTAGCTCTTGAGCAGGTGGTTGAATTGAAAAGTCCTACAACAAGAAGCAAGAATAATTTAATTGTAATGATACTCAAAATGCACTAAAATGGTCTTTAGGAATCTGATGTTTACTTACAAGGGGTGGAAATATCTTCTCTGCAGATCGGCGAGGCACAGAGAAGCCTCCATGCGTACTTGTATCACTTGCAGTCAGTGTCTTACAGAAGAATTCAGTCTGTGGCCTTGCTTGTTTGAGTGCTAGCTCTGATAGCTGCAGTGCCTCCTTTCCATACTGATCATAATTCACAATCAATTGACATACAGAAATTGTGTTAGCATACGTGAACAAAAATGGAGATCAAGGAAAATTTTGATAGGAAACCACAGTGGCATCGGATACTGACTGAAGTAACTGGCTGAAGAGTCATTTGTGCATACACTTCATCTGTTTCTGGGTCCGCCTGAGAAACAAATGGAATTCTTTTTAGTATAGATGATGACAAGCAGAAAGACAATAAGACGGGCTTGCGGCTGTAGATTACATGTAAAGTGACATTGTGCAGAAGGCAAATCAACTTTGACGGCAGATTTGGGTAGCTTGGAACATGAGCGTCAACATCCTTTTGCATAGAAGCTGCAACCTGCAAAATGAAACGTGCTTAAATCCCACACTCCAAGCGACTCAAACACAAGTTTGTAAAGGAAAAATTAACAATCTTAATGCGAGATACGAAGGATAAAGGCATAAACTTGTTAATATTGTGAGTGATCAAGAAAGACAACTACTAAAACCAGATATGCAATCAACAAGCTACTGGAACAAAATCATCCATGCAATGAACAAGCTACTGGAACAAAATCATCCAGTCATCTTAAAAATCCCTGAACATCAGCACGACAAATTGGAAGTTGTTTCTGTTTTATCTTCAAATTCTTGACTCAAAGTACTCAATAAGGTTAAGAAAAGAGACTTCAGGGTGAAAAAGATAGTCAAAGTTCTGTTCAGACATGCTGCACTTTTGTAATATAAAAAATACCACTTAATTATACTTTTCCTTTCTGCAACTTCAATAATGTAATGTGATGATGTGATGGAAAGCAGTCTGGATTTGAAACCATAAAGCATAAGTTGAGATTTCTATTATATATAACACAAATGCATCAACTCGCAACTAAACTTTTCTTTCCTCACATGACCATGTGCAATGAAGCCATGAAGCCATTTCCCAATCATGCCTAAAAAAGTTCTCCCCCCCCCCCCCCCCGAGCGGAAAGGGAAACCAATACACAATTAGGCAACATAGGGGCACCCCCGCACTAGCTTTTCAACAAAAGAATATTTTCCAAATCCAAACATTTCATCATCCCATCCTTCAAACTTGCTCAAAACGAGCTACTCCAATGCCAAAACCAAGAAGTTGCAACAGAGGTTACTGAATGCACCACCACTAAATGCAAAAATTCGAAAGGTACTTGGTTGCTTCGTCTACCAAACAACACAGAAAGAGAACGGTGCCACACACCAGAAACCCATAAAAGAGGGGGGGCCAGTAGGCCCAATACACCCAACTACTTCGGCAATAAGCTTAAAATCGGCAGCAAATAATGCAAACTATACCAGTAGCAACCAACTGACAAAGTAATATCACCCCACGGCCTATAACTGCATAAAAACCAAATGTCAAGAGGGTAGTAATAATAACACAGAACAGAAAATTCAGTTTATGGAACAAGGGACTGTAGAGAACGGTACATATATGCTTTAAAAAAGGCATCAATGAAAGTGGAGCATTCCCAGAAATAAAGACATGCTAAAAAATAGAAAAATTGATGATTTGCTTATTTTTGCCATTGGCCATTAGACTACATGTCAACGAGATATGCCAGACAAATCATCACTTGTACCCACTAAATGAGGGCAAATCATCGCATCTTCCTAAAAAAAATAGCAGTTTTAGCACTCAAACAACAAAACATCCCGTCAAATCAAATAATTATAACTTGCACCACCACTCCGCAAAATGGAGCACAGCAAATCGAATCACCTCCTTGATATTGTTCTACTTTACAGTGAAAAGAAGCTCGGAATGACAGAAACCAGCCTTCCCCTCCCAAGAAGTCAGAAGGCCCGTAACCGTAAGAACGTGCAGGAACCATCAAAACGCGTCGCGAAAAGAGAAGAAATCAAAACGAGAAAATAGAAATTCAGAAGCTAAAGTTTGCTCGGAAAAAACTAAAATCACCAAAGCAACAAATCCCAAAGAAAAAAGAAGCCCTAATGGAGGGAATCCAAAGAGCTAACAAACATCACTACACAAGAATAATCTCAAGGATGAAGGAGCATGGGAAGAAGAGGAAAGGTACTTCACCTGCTCACTGTGGCCTTGTGGGAAGTAGACGACGAGGCTACCTGCCTGCGGCAGCGACACCAGCGGCCCAGCGCAGGCGTGCCACAGCTCCGAGTTGATCGCCGGCGCTTTCTTCTCCCCTGCACACCAAGACCAACGACCGCGGGCATCAGTTACCGAAGACAAGTGGAGTCTTTTACCAAATTTTGTCGTAACACGGGAACCAAAATGCATTCGATTCCGGTGTCCTTTTGGCATTTTGCCTCACGCCGCCGGCGAACGCCGTGGCTGCCGTTGCCGCTTGTTGCAAAGGTATGCGCCTTTTTTGGCTGTCACTTTTGTTTGCACCTGGCCCCTCCAATGATCAAACTGTTACGCAAACGACACTGCCCATGGCTCACCGGGCGCGACCAGAAGAGCGCTACGTGATTTGCTAAACTTTGAGGGGGTAAATGCAGAACAGTAAGCACAACGCCCTTTTGGCACGTTCGCCGCCGGGCGCCGGCGCTACCGCGACGGCCCGGTTTTCCACACTTTTGCAGATAAACCCCCAACTCCCCCGAAACACTGCACAGCACCTCCCAAAATCCCAGGTATCAAAAATGCGCAGAAAAAAAAACTAATCGCGCCTTTGCTGCAGCACACGGCAGTAACACCCAAAAGCCTCGGCAAAAAAAAAGGCGCTTTCCAATTCTGTGATGCAATAACGCGAAAAGACAGGGACAAAATAGCACAAACACCACCAGTATTCCATTCCGAACCGCCATTAGTACCAGGGAGCTCCAGGAAAGCAAGTACCTTCGCATCCACTCGCCGCCGCCGCCATCGCTGTCACCGCCATCGCTGTCACCGCCACCCCCGCGGAGCTCGCCGGCTGCTGCTGCTTCATCATCTCCGGCCACACACTAACCAGATCACCTTCCGCTGGCGCGTGCTCAGCAGCGGGCCCCTCGCATGGCCGGCGAGGCCGCCGTCGTCGGAGAAGGCGGGCTGTCACACGGGCCCGTGCGCGCGCTCGTGCGCGTGTCCCCCGACACGAGAGACAGGAGAAGCAGGCGAGGCGGATGGAGGAGGCAAGCACTACAGCCACTACTAGCACAGAGACCGTAGACTTGTTTGTTCTTTAGGCTAGGCTTTGGCTAGAGACAGAGGGGAGAAGGAGGAGGCGTGGGCGCGTAGGTAGGCGCGTGGGCGTCTGCTGTGCTGCGTTCCTTGTTTGTTTGGAAAAATTGAGTTAATAACCAACAGTGAAATCGAAATTTAAAAAATAACCCACAGTAAATAGAAATTCGCTGAATGGACCTCGTTTCCGCCATATGGGGTGGCTTCCGCCGTGTGGCATGGAGGAAACCGGGTTTCCGCCACACCGTGTGGCTTCCTCCATGCCACACGGCGGAAACGAGGGGATTCCGCCACCCCGTGGCTTCCTCCATACACCAGCGAAACAAGGAGGATCTGCCACGTGGCGGTGGGCGTCGGGTCCACACGGCAGTGAGGGAGATGTAGACCAATGCGAGTGCTCTATAGTCTGTACCGGCAAAATTGAAATGACTTGAAATATTGCTGTCAGCTATTACCCCTGCTCTAAATTTATACTTTATTCGGTCTTAAAAATTTTATATTGAGTTTTATAAATATATTATAATAAAAATTAGTGCTCAAATATATTTTGAAGACCGTGTTGATACCCAAAATGTTAGTTTTTTTAAACACCGAGGGAGTATATTTTCTCGTTACATAGATAAATGAGATTTTAATAATGATTATACTATCTCTTATTATTAATATTTAAGCACTATATTTAATATATGCATAAAGAGAATATAAAATAAAAATCGACAAGAAAGTGTTTATATGCTTTTCTTTTAAAAGTTGCACAAATATTAAAGCATGAATGAAGGGTAGATGGTGATTACTTACCCATTCACTTGATTTAAGATTTGTGCAATTTATATTGAGATGAAAAGCATAGAAAACACCGCCAAAATAGATATTTATTAGAGATATAGAGGAAAAATCACACTAATTTTGTAATCGAATATGACATACATTCTATATTTATACACAATATCATTCAAAATATAAGTTTTATAAACTTGAGCGAGAATAATCTTAGGTGCGTAGAGTAGGAGAAGCCTTCTCAACTTTTCTAAAATTAAGTTGTTCTATAATTTCAAGTTATTTGTCTACCCTTTTCTCCTTATGTCCTTTCTAAATGAATGATATCATTCTTATGAATAAATGAGACATCTTTTCTAATGTGAAATAAGTGAAGGACAACACGATCATTTAAGTTATATCCTTGTGCAAAAGTCTAAAACGACTTAATATGTTTTGACATGGAGTAGTGTTAATTCTCTAATACTCCATTTGGCTGTTAATTTATATTATTGGGTAGTTATATGTACTTCCTCCGTTTATATTATCATTTTAGATTTGAAATTTTGTTCCTAAATAAATATCACTCTACAATTTTATGATAATTTTTAAGTATTTTTTCTTTGCATACATCTATCATTAATTATTTTTAATAGTATGCAGAGGATCTGCCACCCTGCATCCATTTAACAGTGAATGTGATGTACTGTAAAAATTTCAACAAAAAATACAGAGCAGTTATTTTTAGAAAATCTAACAAGGTGGTTTGTCATTAAATGGCATTTTTCAAAACATATTTTCTGGAGATGCAAACCAACTCAAATTGATTTAAAATTTTATCAGTACTTAACAGACGTCATTTCCAAACTATGGTAAAAATTTCAGATCAAGATCATTTATATTTATTTTGATATAAATTTAACATTGCTCTAGGTCTACTATTCCATTTACTGTTTTTTGGGTTCCTGAAAATAATAATTCATTTCCAAATTCCATAAAAATTTTCAGAGGTGATAAATAGGGTATCTAAGGTTTATCAGTAGTCCCATTTAAGTTTTAGACTTTACCAATTTCAATTTGCATTGCAAGTTCTACTTTCAAGCCAATAAAAGAATAACATAACTAAAATCGAAAATCCAAATGAGCTTTCCAAAATGGTTAAACTCAAATTAAAACCAAGATCAATAAGAATGTACGAATTGCATATGGCTTAGAAATGCTAAACAGCAATGGCATGTATGGCACACTCTACCGAGTATCTGGACTAAACCTAACATGCCTTAGGAAGGGAAGAACAACAACGGCCCTTCTCGTACACTTTCTTGAGTGCACCGAGGATATTTCCTGCGCAACCCATCGGTGCCTGCCGCCTGACCTTTCTTGCCTCTCGCGCTTCGCACGCTGCTCTCCGCCGCCAGGTATTTGCTGGGTCGGCCTCCTCTCTGCGCATTTGTTCGGCAACCTCTCATGCGCTTGTCCTCCTCCTCTCGCTCACGACGCGCAGCTCTAACATAGCTCTACGATGCGAGTACTCCCAATTCCGTGATCCTCTCCATCTCGTGAGTTCGCTCGCGTCGAGAATTTGATGAACTCGCATAATGGAGGCTGAAGTTGGTGACAAAAGATGGTATAATGTTGTTAAGGTTTGGGCGGTTTGATGCAACAAAGAAATGCGAGTACCATACGGGCTCCTCACAAGATCCGCATCCCATTGGCTGGCTCGTGAGTCGTGGTTCGGCTCCAATACCTCCATACCGTAGTAAGTGTATGAATTGTCTGATTGCCGAAGCGGCAAGGATCCGTGATAGGCACATGGGGACCTCCGTCGCGTCGGGGACGGATCTTGGCTGCCTTGGGGCGAGGAACTCCATTGGCACCGGTTGGTTGGCGCAAACTTGTGCTTCGTGGTTTGATTGCTTGCTTGCGTGTGAGTATTCGGAGGCGCTGGGGTTTAAATAGCCCGCCACCGATAACGAAGAGAATCGGAGCAAAGAGACAAGGTCAGCTAGAATGCTTTGTACAGTTTTATCGACAAGCTGAAAAGTTAACAGCGTGCTTTTGATATGACATGGCAGGCATCTTTATTTACATCTTTGACAAAGAATGCTTTTGACTTTGATAAAGAATGTTTTTACGGCTTTACAAGGGATGACATCGACGGGTCATGGCAAGGTAGTACGGCTTTACTGCGTATGCAATCTAGGTAGCTTTCATGGCTCAATAGGAAAGAAAAGGACTACATGTTTGTGCGCGACTTTAATACTTTAGGGTTTTTGGGCGTTGAGAATTTATATGCAAAGAGAGTCAGAATCGAGATATTTTTAGATAATATGGTAGTCCGTATACAAAATAGCAAATATGTACATTCGACCCAAAATTACTTGAACATGCTTTTTTACAAAGCCACGAAAATCCTTCGTCGTTAGGGTTTTGTGCGTGACACTAATAGTTAGGGTTATTGTACCGAGAATTTATATGCAAAGAGAGCTGAATGGAGATATTTGTACATAATATGGTAGTCCGTATACCAAATAGCAAATCAGTACACATTGGGACCTCGTCTGTAGCCGGACGGATTGGACAATCTTGTGCCTTGGGGCTAGGAACTCATTGGCACCGCCGGTGGGTTGGTGTAGTATTCGGAGGTGAGCACCGGGCTTAAATAGCCAGCGCCACCCAAACGAGAGAATCGAGACAAGCGACAGGTCATTAGAATGCTTTATGGGCTTTTCTAGGTAGCAAAAGCCAAAAGTTAACAGCGTGCTTTTGATATGACATGGCAGCATGCTTTACTGACTTTATCGCAATGCTTTCTTTGCTTTGGCACAATGCTTTTCTTGCTTTGACAAGAATGCTTTGTCTTTGCTTTGATGAATGCTTTTCTGACTTTATTTGCAATGCTTTTCGCTTTGGATAAAGAATGCTTTTATCGCTTTGACAGCAATGCTTTTACAAGGTTGAATGAATTGTGTGAATATGATATTACATACATGTAATAAAAATATGCTCCATTCAACCGAAAAAACTTCGAATAACTTGGTGAACATAATGTAAAGGTTCATAATAGTACAAAGCTGCATTACGATACAAATAAACACATAATAGCATTAGAACAAAGTACAATAGGAGAACAACATACAAAGATTTCTTGTGAACAAGAACTAACATACAAATGGATGCAGGTGCAGTGGCTTTAGAACTTTCCAGAATCATCACTATCATAGAATTCCACACTCTTCTTGAAAAACTCCCAACGGTCACGCTTGTAGAGTTCATTACCGGGGCCGTCAAGAGGAACAACGAAATCAGGGACTTACAAACCGTTGTTATCTTCTACGGCCTGCTCAGGAAGCGATCATACGCTTCACTACGGTTTTCTTGTTCAGCCGAACTCCCTCTCGCTCAGCGTAATTCTGCACTGCCTCGCTAAGTTCCAGCCAGATCCGTCCTCTGCTTCTACCATTAGGCGTCTGTTTAAAGATGTCTGCAGTATTTATATCGTCCCGCCCACCGCTGATATTGGCATCCCGTGGGCTACACGACATTAACATGGTTATACCAAACTCGAGCGGAGAGTACTCATGAAAACATGAAGAAATCGAAAAATCAGAGACGCATGAGAGAAATTAGGGCATCTATAATACTGCTCGTTATTTACTT
Organism: Rhipidocladum racemiflorum; assembly: GCA_036346355.1. Taxonomy (NCBI): domain Eukaryota; kingdom Viridiplantae; phylum Streptophyta; class Magnoliopsida; order Poales; family Poaceae; genus Rhipidocladum; species Rhipidocladum racemiflorum. The sequence continues at coordinate 86,610,664 of CM070579.1, read as the reverse complement.
CAGAGTGGTGGAGTACAGGTGTGGACTTCCACATGACAGTTAGGGCACATTACATCCGCCTGCATTGGCAACCACCGAGGCTCGACATGGCTTGGACATGCAACCGACTGAACACTTAAGTCGGTATCTACACGAAGCAAAACATCAATAAGAAGCATAATAAGTACAAAATAATGTGCACGAACCAAGAACACAACAATGTGACTCACCACAAAATAACTTTTGTAAATAATACTGTGGAACAAGACGCCTAAAATAAAATATTGCAAAAAGAAAGCTAAACTACCAGTTCTCCTCTTGCACCTCTGGTTTCTCAACTCAATCCAAACTTTATGAACTCGAGCAATGTATCGCTTGCCTGATAGAAGTGCAAATCGGCCTTGCAATTTATAGGCAGGAGCGAGGAGAAACGAGATACTGGCAGGCACATCAATGCGGCGGGCGAGGGCCAAGACAAAAAATCGCGACGTGGCGTTCTGCGATGCGCTCAAGAAGGGGTCTGGTGCAGTGGCGGCGTGGCTTGGGAGCTAATATGAGCATTAGCGCGAGGCGGTGGGCCTGGTCAAACGATAACATTGCAAAACGCGACTTCTCGTCAGCGGTATTTTTATTTCATTTCAAATTCGAATATCCGCGGTCCCGACAAGGAAAGAAAGAATCCAGAGCATCGGATTCACTTGCAGCTGGTGGCTGTTTGATATCGATGATGCATGCAGCTTTGTAGTCGGTAGAGGTGCCGATCCAGGCTTTGGCGAGCTAAGCTTTAACCAAACGACTCAGAAGTGTCACGCCACGCATGCATTTGGGTTTGTCTTGTGGTACCGCATGGTAGTTCGTCTACCAAATAGCAAATTCGGCCTTAAAAATATCTTCGGACATGCTTTCTTACCGGCCAAAATTCTTCATCGTTAGGTTTGTGCGCCGTAATACTTAGGTAATACTGGCTGGGATTCAGCCATGAATTAACTTGATGCGACGTATCACGTCTGCGCTGTTTCACCCACCAAAAGCCGCTAATGCGAAGTGAGAGGGAATCGTTTGGCGAGAGGCATCGTTTCTTGCGCAGCGATGGGGGGCTATAGCTTAGGCGGTGGCCGAGCAACATGACTGGCGGTGGGCACATTAGCGCGCGAAGTAGGGCCGAGACAGGAAAGCTACACGTGGCAAGATCGGATTCGCTTTGTGTGCCCATGCATCGATTCTAGCGGCTAAGTTTTCGCATCAATTAAGTTTTAGCCGCTCTTAAGGTCAATTCCGGCTTGATTAATGTCCTAAAGCGCCACTTAGGAGTATCCCAAGCTTAACCAAAAGTTTAGAGCCAAAAATTTCAGTCGCGCTTATGACTTTCAACCAACTTTGGAGGCGTTATGGCAATCTATAATGACCTAGAGTGCGCGGGTTACATGGTTTAGTAAAAACATTTCTCTATATATTGGTGGACTCTATCTCGCCAATCCGTGTCAAACACTGATTTTAAACTTGGCTCAAAAAAGTGAATGTAGCGCTGTTTTTGGCCAGATTTTTGGCTCAGTTTTCAAGTAATTCGAGCTACTTAGAGGCCGAATTGGAGTTTACATTTGCTTAGGAAGTTGTAGAGGGTGAAATTATCTAGCATCTCCAACTGGAATCAATCCATTTGGACATTCCATTAGAAAGTTATGCCGTTTTTACTTTCGATTGTCCGAAATGGACGAAATTGGTGAATTGAATATTGCGATGCGAATTTGAATTTATTGGAGGCCGAATTTGGAAAAATTGCTGACAACTTGTAGGGAATTTAATTACATTTCAAAATGTATTTGTTCCCTTATTTTGGATTAATTTTGAGTAAGTTATGCCGGTTTGAAGTAGTGCCCAGATTTCAAAAAAAGAGAAGTGAAAATCTTAATTTCGTTTTGTCTTCAATACCGAAATGTGCTCAAAATACCAGCATCGCATAATTTATTGCAAGAAATAGGAATATTAGTCAACACGAGCAATATTTATTGATTGCATTGTTAGTGTTACAAAGGTACACATACACCCTAACGACAATCACGTCCCCCGTCTCCCATCTACTATCATATGCACTAGGTGTAATGTTGGGGTTCACGCCTTACTTGTCCTGTCGCTGCTTGCGACGGTCCAACTTCGTCTGTCGGTACCGCCATCTACTCATCCTCTCCGTCTTTGGCCGGGCGACAACATACCTCGATCGGGGTAAATATTCCATCCTTGCAAATGGGCTGAGGCTGCGGTGCGGGTAATCGTGTGTCCAATTGGCGAACCACAGCCGTCAAGATAACCCTAGATCCTCCACCGGTCGGGGCGTGGAGTCCGAGGTAAAAGGCGTGCAAACAGTTAGAAAATCCAAAGTCGGCACCAAATGTCTCGGTGAACGCATTGTCGAAGGCCCGCCAGTTTCCTTCATTTTGGGGGGAGCGTTTCGCGTATCAAATGTCTGCCGGGAGCAGAACATGTAAATCGTCGCCCATCCCGACGGTGGAGTCGGTGGGCGATTCATGTCGAAGCCCTGTGACATCTCTCCGTTGGATGGGGCCTTCCGGATCGTAGCGTGAACGCCGAGCGCCGATGGCTTTGCACCATGTGTCGATGGATGCCTGCGTCGCAGTGTGTCGGTGCCCGCTGAGAAAAGCTGGTAGAGGATACCTCATGGACATTGATCTCAAGGGTGGGGACGCGAATCCGGGGGTTGGATCGGCCGCCTCATCATAGCTTCTTAACCGTGTGGCTGACCGGTGACCTCAATCGCGAATGGCAGATCGCAGCGATCCCTCGCCCTACTGAAAGAAACCACGCCTAGGATTTCCCACCGTGACCCGATGCCCGGTTATGCGTAAACATTTCATCCGCCTCGCCTGTAAGTTTGCGGACTCCTGAAGTCTGTGTAGGAATACATCGTTACGGTAGTACATCGATGTCCAGCGCACATGCTATCGAAAGTATTTAAACACATATGGGAGTGCATGCAGTGCCCGGCTGTGAACTCTCTGCCAGTGAGTCCTCACATAGTTTTGTGCTTGTTCGTGGGCTTGCCGTGCAAAGAAGAACACACCTTGTTCGAGGCCTGTACCAATGAGGTAGGCCCCAATACTCATGCCATTGTAAGGCCCAGTTGGCTCGTACACATCGGCCGTAGCTCGACCATCGCGTGATGTGTGCTTGATGTACGTACTCTCGGTGAGTTGTGGCCTTGTGAGCTCCTCCTAAAATTTGCCAGCTTATCACGTTAGTCCAATATGATGATAAATATAGTGGGACTTCAGAAATGTAATGTTGATTTCCGGCTTACCCATGCGACGGACCGGCGGATCGTAGGGGGTGGAGAATCAACGTCCGGCGATCAAACCGTCGCTGCACACGCTCAAAGTGCGTAGTACACCGGCGGCATTCATGCACCTAGGTGGCATTGCGTGAGCGATGCGCTTCGTCTTGGTTGCCGCGCAAATGATATGCGTCCTGCTGTGCTACTTCTGCATGCGATGCGTTGGAACGGGTCCCAATCGACGTGATCTCGGGTCGGAAAGTCGGTCGGCGACGACGCGCATGTATGACGCGATCAACTTCTTGCGCTCAACGCAACCTAGCGTGCATGTATATGTAACCAAAAGTTGGGCGCTGGGGTACATCATCACCACACGCTGGGTAGTAAGGGTTGTCCACTCTGGGCGAGACATGGAAGGTAAACCAGGACAAAGCTGCGAAGATACGGACAACCCGTCAAGATGGAGCTGTCTTTCGTCGTCAGCTGGTCACACAGGCACGATAGGTGTCAGCTAGGAACCGCGGATCCCGGCTGAAACCCTGTGGTGCGTCCCCGTTCACGCATCCATGGCTAGGCTGGCAGACAACCCACACAAGATGTGTGGCAGCGTTGTCTCCATTTGAGTCGTGAACATCACACCCCTAGAGTCCGAGTAGGTACACTTCGTGAGGTGTCTGTTCACGGTTGCTGTCCGCGGTCTGGGCAAGCTTGGAACTCTTCCAGCCCATCGACGCAACCATGAGAATGACACCACTGTCGCTCCCATGGTACTCCAGAACCCCTACGAGTTTCATTTAATCATGTCGGTGCCTTAAAATTTTGATTGAGTGGTCGATTAAATGCAATATGTATATGTTACTACGTTCTCTAGGTAGTGGTGCCATGCCACTCGCTCTGGCTTTGCAACAACAAATGGATGGCGGCAAGAAGCCTGTAATCAACGCCACATCTCGTAGGGTGATAGTCATCTCCCCAAGCGGCCCGGTGGAAAGTATGCGCCTCGGTGCCAACGATCAACAAGAAGTATCAAAGTGCAGCTGGCCTAAAGCCGAAGAGGAGTCTTCCACGGCCCATGTTTGCCCCATTCATAAGCCATGAAATGGGAGCATCCCGCAATGTGCAAGTGGGACATCGAATCTGCCGTCGAGAATTTTCATGCCGGATCCCCTTAGACGCATGGCATGAAGTGGAGAGGAAGATGGTATATCGACGGAAAATATTAATGTACATGAAAACCATGAACTTATGTAGTGTGTCTTACAACCTTCACGTATGCCAATTTCCTGGCCCTATGCTTTGAGTCGATTTGTTCGTGGAGCAACTCTGTGATGCCATTTTGGTGGCCGCTTCCCGCTACCTTCAAGAAAAATAAAGACGAGATTACTCCATAAGGAAAAATTTATCATCATCCTATTGAAATAAGAAGGCAACACAATGACATAAAAAAATTTCTCCATTTATTTTCTAGATCAGACATAGCGGCTTTTGACATGGACATAAGTTCGCACTTATACAATATTCCGAATAGCTCAATTAAGTGACATTAAGGCCTATTAGGCATGCTCTGCGGTCCATGGCTGCCTGCATTTTCCACAAAGCCGTACCAACACCACCTTGTGAAGCATCCATGTCGCCCCTAAGTCGCGATGACGATGGCCTTCCCTGGTTGATCCCGCATTCGAAGGAACGGATGCCACGTCAGGGGCCACCATGTCCCGCTTCTGATCGCCAAAGTTTCTCATTTTTGGCTGCCACGTGTTTTATAGCTTGTATTCTGCAGTAATGGACAATCTGAGATCGGGCTCCTGTTGCCACTAAGTCGGCGGCGGCAAGCACGTGGAGCAACACGAATATGCTCCAGACGGCTTGTTACAAGTGCAATGAGCCTTGTCCGCTCCAATCCAGACGCTTTGGGCGGTGTCGCCCGCGATATACCCGAGGCATATTTCCTCCTACATGAAATCTTGAATTCGTTCCGCACGGATCGAACAAGCTGCGCCAAGTGAAATTGTGCCTTCAGCGCTTTCTAGAAGAGTCACACGCGGTGCAAATGTGGACTCCGATTGTTCTCAACTGCACGGCCGTACGGTCTCGGAAGTACTCCATGGTCCGATAAAAAGTGAGCTCAATTATTGTTAGCATATCGGCAACGGACCCTCGGAGCGTTGTTTACGACTCGGCGATGTTCGTGGTCATCACGTAATCGAAAATGCGATCCACACTTCAATTAGAAAACGGGACATATTCGGTATATAATAGAATATTACTTCTTACCGTGCTCGGTTAGGTATTGGGTGCCGATGCCCATCTCTCCGGTTTCTGGCGATCCTTCTTGCGGTAACGTAGTATTACGCCGTCACAAACTCCTTGACCACCAACAATCGGGAGGTTTGTTGCTCCCGATCTGCCACTAACTTCCTCGTCGCTCGCTCAATCAGGCAAATATTGCTTCAACTTACGCGCGGTTCTCGCATGCACATAATCTTGAATCGCTTCACCATGTTGCGATTCTTGTATGCGGTGTACAAGTTTGCACCTAGGTGTCGCATGCACCAACGGCATTCCACATCGGCCAGCACACGAAGGGTCCTCCCCTTCATAACCTCGAGAGCATGCATGACCCAGCATTGCGGCCGAGACGGACGACACCCCGAGCCTATTCCCGACCACCTTGGTCTTCACGAACGCATGAACCAAAGCCAACTATCGTTGTTCTCGCTCTCTACAATCGCCAAAAGGCAACTGGACTATTTGATTGTTTCGTCGCCCCTAGAAGCGGTGAGAAGAGTCCCTGGTACTTCCCGAGTTAGGAAGCGTGCCATCCACGCATACTGCAGGCGGCAATGCCTAAATGCTTACCTTGTGCAAATGCCCAGCAAAGCCTCGTAAGGAATTGGTGACCTTCAGCAATGAGATCCATTCTCTAGCAGACATTGGTCAATGTACCCCATTCATTCAGGTTCTGGGTTGGTCTCTGGTGCTTATCGCGAAGGCGAGAGCCAGTTGTAGGACTCTTTGAATGACCCGAATAACATCGTCGTTAGGGCCCTTGTTTTGCTCGCCGCTGGATGGTACGGGATTACCATCCCGTATTTGCTCGTACATCTGAGCAATTATGGACTTTGGTGCTAGTTTGATGTCGACCGGCGATTTACTCCAAGGATTTCCTGGGCTATGAATTTGGCATCCATGGAATTGTTAATAGTCATCACCACCTCGGCGCAAATGCCGAGTGTGTGGCGTGAAATGATAAACCGGCTATCATTCTTTGGTCAGTCTTGCGTAGTGCGTGCATTGTCCGATCTTAGCGCATTTAACCACATAGACATCCGGCCCTGACTTTTTACATAGTCGTAGGGTCATGATGGCGTCACAATGAAGTGCACCAGCCTTTTAGTGGGGAAGACTGTTCTGCTGTATGTCGCCGGTGTACGGGAGCTGGAAATATGTGAGTAATCAGCAATTACGACCGATCCGATCCAATTGGCGGAAATACGCGACATCATCCTCACCATCCTCTATGCCTTCACCCGTGGCGCCAAGGCCTTCATCATCCATGACTTCCACATGACCTCTCTTCGACCACATTAACCCTGCGGTGCTCTCCCCCTCTCTCTATACGGCAGTATGACCCCTTTGATGACCCTCCCACCTCTAACGGTTAAGCAATACCAATATGTCGCCCTCTACAGCAGACGAGGTTGCCCGGTGCCTTCCTCCGCGATTGACGTGGTACCATCTCGGCGATACCTGTCACCAAAAAAGATTCATCACGGCCTTTGCAACGTAAAGGTCCCGAAATTTCTGTTTGAAGCTCCCACAGGTTGCACACTACTTGTGCTGCTCTCGGCCAAACGGGCCGCAAAACTATGGCGCTTATATCTTCTCCGGTCAATACCTATTTTTTCAGCTACTATCCCTATCAGGTCTTTAGGTCCAATAGGAAGATCTATTGTGGCATGCGTGTGTGTCTGCCTGCATGCTAACAAAAGGTCCGCTACTGTGGGAGCATCTCCGTAGTAAATATGCAGTTGTTGTAGCCATCGAAATCTGTCCATGCGCCATTAAATTGCGCTCATTTAGTAATACATGGTAGCATGCATAACAAAAGTGTATTATTATGTAAGCCATTATTTCACATAAAAATACAATTATTAAACTTGATCATTTAACGATGTACTAATGTTCATCACACAAACCATTTTTCCCACTCCAGGTTCGTGGGTCATTTCAACTCGAGAATTTTACAAACTTTTATACTAAGCTAATGGATAAGTTTCCTCAAATCAGATAAATTTTAGGTCAAAATTGTTTACGGTTATTTTATAACAATTCTAACATTATTTCACAGTAAAATTTATCCGGTTTTTTATTTGCGTAAGGTTTTAGATGGACATATTAAATTTTGGAATTTTTACTGGAAGTGTGAGTCTACATGATAGTGGTACCATAAAAATTTCAGGACAAGAATCATAGTATTTATTTTCTTACAATTCTTTTACTACCTTTTGCAGAATTTTAAAACTGCAATAAAGCTAAACTACTTATTATTCTTTACAAATTTTACTAACTGAGGATAATGGTACGTATTACTACTGGATTAATAACTATGCAAAAATAATTTCTTATCAACACCCCTACTACAACAATTCTTGCATTAATAGGCATTAAAATTATTATCACTACAGCTCATAATCACCTTCCATTTCATTTACATAAAATTATGTCCTAATTAGCAAATATGCATGTTTATTTCCAAAATTATTTACGGTTATTTTAGGACTATTCTAACATTACCGCATGACACAAATCTAGATGGACATATTAATTTTTAATTTTTACTGGAAGTGTGAAACTACATGATAGTTTACCATAAAAATTTTAGCCTTCAATTATTTACGGTTATTCTATAACAACTCTAACATTTAAATGCTTTGCAGTTCAATTATTTCGGTTTTGATTTTTAAGGGTCTGTATGGACATATTAATTTTTGAAATTTTTACTGGAAGTGTGAATCTATATGGTAGTTTCACCATAAAAATTTTAGCCTTAAATTATTTATGGTTTTTATAACAATTCTAACATTACCTGTTGCACAATTTAATTATTTCTGGTTTTGATTTTACAGGGTCTAGATGGACATAGTAATTTTTCAAATTTTTACTGCAAGTGTGAATCTACCAGATAGTTCTACAATAAAAATTTTAGCCTAAACTTATTTACTGTTATTTTATAACAATTCTAACATTAGCTGCTGCACAATACAATTTTCAATTTTGATTTTTGTTAGGGTTTAGATGGACATATTAATTTTTAAAGTTTTACTGGAAGTGTGAATATACATTATAGTTTTACCATAAAATTGTAGCACAAGAATCACATTATTTATTTTCTTACAATTCGTTTACTACTTTTTGCAGAATTTGAAAACTGCAATGATTAAGTGAAAAAAAAATAGCTAAACTACTTCTTAATTTTTAAAAATTTCTGACTGAGTATAATGGTAAGACCTACTTATAGTTAAAATTTTGAGGTCTACAGTTCTGTCCATAATTCTCCATAATTCTATTACTATTTAGGTCAGCTATAACTTTTACTCACAAAAATTAATCACTTTGATGTTCACACTGTTTTTCACATCCTAGGTCATCATCCGGGTACTTTAGGGTTATACATAATTTACTAAGGTAATTCTTTTATTTACCGTTTTACCATTTATTAGTTTCTCGCTTTCCTTGCTTTTATCTATTCCAACAATCATTTGCATCGTCCAACATTTCAATAAAGGCATGCAATATCATAAAATACAGCAACAAATTATTTCATATTTTAATCTTCGATTATAAGCTTTTATTAAATTGACGATGTACAACACGAATATGAAAACATCGATATCAGCATTAACTAAAAACCCATTCACACCACCTAACAGTCGACATCCCTACAATAATTTTTGACCACGAATATTATAAAACAATTAAAATTATTTCTACACAATTAAACCGTTGCTACAATAATTCTTGACTTCCACTACAATGCACCATCCAACTTATGTACAAAAATTATATAATCATTACCAAATAAACATGATTTTTAATCACATGAACTTAATAAAAGGGTGTACAACACAAAGATTAAATTACCTTCCACAAAAGACCTGAACAGATCGACACTCTTACAATAAGTCCTTGCCTCGTCACACCAATGCACCTTGCAATTTATTTAAGTTAAAATATTACTTTATGCGTACCAACCACTCGATAGTAATAAGGACTGCATCTAATGTAACGATGGTACGTACATTACTACGATTAATAATTGTGCTAAAATCATTTCTTATCAACACCCCTACTACAACAATACTAGGCTTACACTACAAATTCATAACCACCTTCCATTTTATTTACACTAAAAAATGTCGAATTAGCAAATATACATGTTAATTTAAAAAAATAATGGCGTTAGGCGTGTATGTGTATTTTGACCATACAATAACCCTACTCGCATGAAATCATTTGAAAACCTATTATAGCAGTATACCATTTTACTAATTCCGCTTAAAACCTCATGTACATTCTCATATAAATCAAATGGAAACAAATATTATAAAACATGATCGAGAGAGCACCTCGAAGTGGAATAAGAACAAGAGCGCTGGTGAGGTCGGTATCGTTGTACCTACAGCCATTTACATAAAATAATACAATAGTTAGCAAATGAAAATACACAGTACACACAATAAACTGACAGAGAACCTCGAGAACGACCGATGAGGCCGAGTGAGAGATGAGAGAGCGGAAGCATTGCTCGAACCACATGGCGTCTTATATAGGCGAAGCGGCGATTAGTTTAGTTGATGATTATATTATGTTAAGCGAGTCATTTCACAAATTAAGTTAGTCATTAATTAATCAAATGACAAAAGGACAGAAACTTCGGTGGCTCCATGTGCATGCAAACAGCAAAAATGAATCACGGGTGACCAAAGCGGGTGCATGCATAATCACGGGAGGAGCAAAGCCGAGGCGACGGCGAAGCAAAGCGGCGTCGGCCGAGTGGCTTCCGCGTCCCATCTTGTGAAGCGGGCTTCCGCACCCGCCGATTCCGCGGGTCCCATGCGGAAGCGGCTCGTTTCCGCCCGTGGTGGCATGGAGGAAGCCACACGGTGTGGCGGAAACCGGCTTTCCTCCATGCCACACGGCGGAAGCCATCCCGTGCGGCGGAAACAAGGTCCATTCAACGCATTTCGTTTCACTGCAGGTCATTTTTTAAATTTCAATTTCTCTGTGGTTTATTTCAGCAATTTTTCCTGTTTGTTTTGGTCTCTCTGCTCCGCTTGCTTCTGCTGTTGTGACCTCGGCTGCAGCTGCCACCTCCTCGGGGAATTAAAAGTTTTTCTAACCATGCGTGGGGTCGATTGGGGATTTTTTTAAAAAAATAATATCTTTTTTTATTTAAATTACAAAAAAATATCTTGATTCAAAAAATTTACAAAAATATACCTCTGTCGCCAATTGAAATGGCGACAGAGACTGTTTTGTCGTGGATTGAATTTGATCAACGAATTATTTTGTCGTAGATTCATTTAGTCGACAAGGTTGATGTAATATTTGAGATTTTGGTAAATTTCATTGAATTTTCGGATATTTTGATTGAAATTTATATTTTAAAACTAGATTTTTCGAAAATACTTTAGTAATTTGATATTTTTTTTCAAATTTTTTTAGCCTTTGCTACTCAAAATGCAGATCAAAATGCACCGTACATTTTGAGTAGCAAAGGCAAAGGATCCAAATCGGTGTGGGGGTGGGGGGAGTCTACGAGGTGAGAGAGAGACAGGGTGAGGGTCCGAGGGAGAGAGGAGGTCTATTGCCCAGTTCGTTTTAGCTTCTGTATTATAAATTCTGAATTATGGGAGAAGCTCTTTCTGATTATGAGAGAATCAGACCGAGCTAACTATGACTTCTAGGTTTCGGATCAAGTTGGTAAGAATTAGCAAGAATCTATGAGAATCAGGTTTCAACCAGATTCTGATTCTATTCAGAAGACAGCTTCTGATTTTCAGAGAAGCTGACCAGAATCCTCCTCTTCAGCAAATAATCCATTTTTTTTTAAGCAGAAGCTGTTCAAAAGCTGAAACGAACGGGGCCACAAGTGTCCCTCTGCTTCGCTCTCCTCTACTCTACTCTCCTCTGGTTTTTACTACCTTCCTATTTTGCTCTCTCTGCGTGGGCCCCTAGATGGCACTTATCGATGATTTCGCATATAGAAGATAATTAGATTTATAATTTTGTTTAGATGAGAGTCAAAATATATATATATGAGTGCCAAATACACTGAGAAGGGTTCACTATTGTAGCCCTCAAAAAAATTCATAACTAGTCTCTATCAGTTTTTTTTAAAAAAAATTGCCCCTAGTGCAGTGGACGAAGAACGCTGCAATACAGGTCAAATGGGTCCCAAAAAATTATTTGCAATTCAGGTCAATATTATTTTTCAGAATTATTTTAACCATGAATTGGCTCTTAAAAAATAGCACGGGTTAATTTTGAAAAAAAAATTCTTAAGAGCTACAATAGTAAAGGCGCACGGAGAGCGCGTAAAATACAAATCACACGCACAGAGAGCGCGAAAAATACCGCGCCTCCACTTAGCAGGTTGCGCTATAGTACATGCAGAGGTACTTGGCAATGCAGCGTTACAGTACCGCTGTATTGCAATTATTTATTTCGAATGTGCTTAGTGGAGGCGCGACAATGTCACGTGTCTCCATGAAGAGAATGGTGAAACGTTGTTCATAAACTGCGTAAGACTGCAAATATCTGATGTTTTCAGAACCCTAAAAAAACTTGTTCGATTTAGATATATTCCTTCCTGCAAACAAATACTCGAGACATACTCCATGTTATCTGAAGTATCTGTTCCATTGGGTCATCTCAAAATACCTCCAATAAGGCAATAAGAAGTTTCATTCTGCAAACTCGTACTATTTGCTAGTTGGCACAATTTAAAACCACTCCATGTTAGACTGGATTGACGTGAGCACAAAGAGCGTGGCCCTTGATAATTGAAGAGAGCAAAGCCGGAAACACGGGCACAGGACAAGTAATCTCCTGTGGCCTCACCAGCTCCATCATTGTCATGTGCTCATCTTTAAACGTAAGCACCCACTTGCATTTAACTAATTTACCACCCTTATTAGCTTCATCTTTTCTTAAGGCCATCTTGCTCAGGGAATATTTAGGGGAATGATTGCCCTTGCATGGCTAGCTAACCTAGGGCAAAACAACAATACAATACCCTATTGTCGTCAGGTTGTTGGGTTAAAAGGGTTTGACTATCTAACTGATGATAATGGGAGTTAGTTTGCAGCTGTGATGGTAAGCATTTCTTTTACATGGTTAATCATAGTAGCAACTGGCCGATAAAATACCTCTAAGGGCATGTATAGTGGTACATGTTATTTGTCAATACTTCAGACCTGTTGAAAAACGTGAAAAAAAAGGCTATCCCATGTATACACTATACTAAATCAAGATAATGTTCTTGTTTGGCTGTTTCTTAAGTCCTATAATTGTGATTACGCAAGACAATTAAAGTGTTATAATTAGCATGAAAAAAGCAACCGAAATACGCAACGGTGTGTCTCCGTTGTAGAGGGCTATTTTTACTATTTCTCTTCTATTGAGACCTTTTTTTTTGAAAAAAAAAAGATTTCGAGGGTCAAGAAACCTTTCTTTCCAATTAGTCGGGATCTTTTGTGATCATTATGTCGTGCCGACCGCCGAGTGATATGAATGCCCACGGGCGCCGCGAAAAAAAAGGCTGCACACACACTCCTACTGGCACGTACTACATCACTTCGCATTGGTCTAGACGTAAGGTCGGGACGCAAAACTCGTTCTATTTGAGATGGTCACGCAAAAAATGCCGCTTGTCCAGGCTTTTGCCTCGTGTATACCTGCCGGATTTTCCATTTTTTTTCTTCCATTGAATCTAAAATGAGAGCGTGATAGTATTCTCTCTTATGTTGCACATGAAAGATTACGTCATTCTATTCTTATGGTCAATATTTGTAGTAGTAAACTCGATATTATCCTCATATATTTGTTCATAATCTCAGAAGTGCCTACTTCAAAATATTTGTTCGTCGACAAAATTAAGACGGTGGTTATTGCAATTTCTCACTCTCCACCTCAGCTTAAATACTTTAGAATAAGTTAAGTTGCTGTGGTATACCATTTAAATTATATAGGTATGCATGTTTGTTTCTTATTAACGTTTTATTATACTTAATTCTTTTTTGTTTGTGCGTATGATAGGCTGTAGATAAATACAATGAAACAGTAGAGTTCCTTTTTATACCGCTAAATTTCATCTGAATATCCAGCTTAACCCATATACTTTTATGGCAAAGGCCGAATGATAGAGTACGAATTTAAAAACCTAATAATGCACAAACAATAGTATTAGGACAAAGTACAATATGTGGTTTGCACAGCCGAGCATCCGGGATTAGGTGCGACTAAACAAGTTCTATATATGATTAGACGGAAATACGACTAGTAAAAGATTGTTAAGGGGAGTACTCCTACTCCTACTCCTACGCTACGTTAAGATTAAGAGAGGGACTGGACTCCTAATCCATACTTGCAAACACATTCCTTAAACACGGGACGGACGTATAAAATTATGCTGCTGACGTGGTCGCGGCCTAGTGCCTGTCGGCGCCTGCCGGGCCCACCGGACACTCCATGTGACAGCGACCGCACTACACGATATTTCCTGTAAATTTGTTATCCACTTTGCCCCCACCTGAAATGCCGCAATATTAGTACCAGTAGCAACTTATCTGAGCTTTTTTTTGCTTAAACAAATAAAGCTGATTACATATTTGTATGCAGTTAAGATTCGTACTCCTCTCGCAAAGAAGAAGTTTGTGTCAGTACTCCAGGAGACCACGGAAAAAATCCTATTTAGCACATGTTTGAACCCGTAATTCCAAAACAATACAACTTTTTGCAGTATTTACAGGAAACACAGCCATGGCCGGTTCCTGGGATTCCACTCATGCATGGCCGGTTTTTGGGGTACCACTCATGGGCTTGGTTTACGGGCTACCATACAAGCCATGGCCGGTTCCTGGTGTCCCATACATGAGCTTAGCGGGTTCTACCATACAAGCCATGGCGGTTCCTGGTACACCATACAAGCCATGGCGAGTTCTTTGGTGTCCCATACAAGGTATACCGAGACTATCTTTGAAAAACTATACAATATCATTTATCTTTGGAATACAAGCATTGCTTTGGAATACAAGCATTATCTTTGGAATACAATATCACAATACCCCTAAGTTTTATTGTCAACGTTAACTTTTAAGCCTTTTGGCGGCAGTAAAATATCACGTTTAAATGTAATTTTTTGCACGAATCTGCCGGATGTGCTCTTTGATATATGGAGTACCATATTCGAGAAAATATTTTATTTACACCTTGCTTTGCTACAAAAATATGATGCCGCAATACTAAGTTTTATTGTCAACGTTAACTTTTAAGCCTTTTCATGACCAGTAAAATATCACGTTTAAATGTAATTTTTGGCACGAATCTGCGAATGTGCTCTTTGATATATGGAGTACCATAATTCGGGAAAATATTTTATTTACACCTTTCTTTGCTACAAAAAATATGCTCGCAATACCCCTAAGTTTAATTGTCAGCGTTAACTTTTAAGCCTTTTAGTGACGCGTAAATATCACGTTTAAATGTAATTTTTGGCACGAATACTTTGCAGATTTGCTCTTTGATATATGGAGTACCATATTCTGGAAAAATATTTTATTTACACCTTCCTTTGCTACAAAAATATGCTGCCATAATAACCCTAAGTTTTATTGTCAACGTTAACTTTTAAGCCTTTTCGGCGTAAAATATCACGTTTAAATGTAATTTCTGTACGAATACTGCAGATGTGCTCTTTGATATATGGAGTACCATATTCTGCGAAAATATTTTATTTACACCTTTCTTTGGTACAAAAATATCTTTGGCGCAATAACCTAAGTTTTATTATCAGCGTTAACTTTTAAGCCTTTTATTGGCAGTAAAAATATCACGTTTAATTGTAATTTTTGACAAGGAGGCTAAGATTTGCTCTTCGATATATGGAGTAACATTTTCTGGGAAAATATTTTATTTACACCTTTCTTTGGTACAAAATATGCTGCACATAATAACCCTAAGTTTTATTGTCAGCGTTAACTTTTTAAGCCTTTGCGACCGTAAAATATCACGTTTAAATGTAATTTTTAGCACGAATACTGCAGTTGCTCTTCGATATATGGAGTACCATATTCTGGAAAAAATATTTTATTTACACCTTTCTTTGCTACAAAATATCTGCCGCGAATATCCTAAGTTTTATTGTCAAGCGTTAACTTTTAAGCCTTTTTACACTGCAGTAAAATATCACGTTTAAATGTAATTTTAGCACGAATACTGCGGAATGTGCTCTTTGATATATGGAGTACCATATTACGGAAAATATTTTATTTACACCTTCCTTTGCTACAAAAATATGTGCTATAATACCCTAAATATCTTGCGCAATATTTTGTACGCCAATATGCTCTCTTTCCATTGCTATTCTTTTCTTTATCTTGTTCTTTTTTCACATCAATTACGGCATTACTGGTCTACTTTAACTGCATCATGGCTCGATATGAGTGTACCGTATCAAAGCTAATTGGTACACCTAAGTATTTTTTATTTAATTCATGTTCTTTCTGCCTACCAGGAATAACGTTGACAATAAAACTTAGGGTTATTGCGACATATTTTTGTAGCAAAGAAAGGTGTAAATAAAATATTTTCCCAGAATATGGTACTCCATATATCGTGAAACAAGTCTGCGATATTAAATTGCCAAAATTACATTTAAAGCGTGATATTTTACGGTGCAAAATGCTTAAAAGTTAACGTTGACAATAAAACTTAGGGTTATTAAGCGACATGTTTTGTACCAAAGAAAGGTGTAAATAAAATATTTTCCCAGAAAAATGTTACTCCATATATCGAAGAGCAAATCTGCAATCTCCTTGTCAAAAATTACAATTAAGCGTGATATTTTACTGGTAAAAGGCTTAAAAGTTAACGTTGACAATAAAACTTAGGGTTATTGTGCGCCAAGATATTTTTGTACCAAAGAAGGTGTAAATAAAATATTTTCGCGAGAATATGGTACTCCATATATCAAAGAGCACATCTGCAGATTCGTGCGAAATTACATTTAAAGCGTGATATTTTACGAGTAGAAAAGGCTTAAAGTTAACGTTGACAATAAAACTTAGGGTTATTATTGCGACATATTTTTGTAGCAAAGGAAGGTGTAAATAAAATATTTTTCGAATATGGTACTCCATATATCAAAACAAATCTGCGATTCGTGCCAAAAATTACATTTAAAGCGTGATATTTTACGTCTTGCCGAAAAAGGCTTAAAAGTTAAGCGTTGACAATTAAACTTAGGGGGTATTTGCGGCGACATATTTTTGTAAGCAAAGAAAGGTGTAAATAAAATATTTTCCCAGAATATGGTACTCCATATATCAAAGAGCACATCTGCCCGATTCGTGCCAAAAATTACATTTAAGCGTGATATTTTACTGATTTAAAAGGCTTAAAGTTAAGCGTTGACAATAAAACTTAGGGGTATTGTGATATTGTATTCAAAGACAATGCTTGTATTCAAAGATCGATATTGTATAGTTTTCCAGTATAGTCTTTGGTATCACACTTGTATGGGACACCGACAGAACCGCCATGGCTTGTATGGTGTACCAGGGGAACCGACCATGGCTTGTATGGTAGCCCGAAACCGGCCAAGCTCATGTATGGGACACTGCGAACCCGACCATGGCTTGTATGGTAGCCAGAAACCCTGGCCAAGCCCATGAGTGGTACCCCAAAAACCCGACCATGCATGAGTGGAATCCGGGGAACCTGGCCATGGTGTTTCTGTAAATCGCAAAAAGTTGTATTGTTTTGGAATTACGGGTTCAAACATGTGCTAAATATGATTTTTTCCGGAGACCACCCAAGTAAGTCTCGAAATGTTACCCAAGTGATGCATGAGTCATGACTGATACCTTATTCGATCAAATTCAAGTATTCAGAGAAATTCTGAGGGAGAAGAATCTATCGGGAACGAGCCATTTGTTTCCTAACGATTAACGAATCACCTGGAACTTGTTCATCGCGAGCCAGGCATGAAAAATGTTGTGGTATTGAGATTATTACAGGCTTTAGTGGTTAAAACGTAAAATATATATATGCACTTTCTGTACTAAATAAATGTTATTTTAGATATATACTTGCGGTTAAGATTTTAAAACTTTAACTATTAATATCGTTTTAATTATTTAAATTTAATACATAAAAATCATTTGTATAGTTTATCGAAAATACTTTTGTAATATCCTAACTTTATTGTATTTTACAAATTATTACTCACTCCGTGTAAGTTTATAAAATGTATTTCTTTTCAGCGTAGAAGATTTTGAAAATGACTAGGTTACCTCTAATCACTATATTCAATGTATGCAGTAGAAAATATAAAATATAAAATAAAAATAGATATTTATTATAAGTATGAAAAAAAATATTACATTAATTTTATATTTAGATATGAGATACGCTTTATATTTACATGTAAGAACCGTTTTAAAAATATGCATAGTAAACTTTGGTATGTGATCAACGAGTATGTGACGACTATGTGCACTATAGTAAAATAATAATGTTTTAGCTAGCGTGTTGGGTGGAGCACGAGGCTGGAGTGGACCCGGGCTCAGTGTTCGCGTTCCCCCGAAATGCGCGGCATGGGCCCGCGCCGCGGGGTTTGACCAGGTGACCCGTATTGCGGGGCCTTGTGTCGAGACTGACGAAAGGGCAAAAGCTTTGTTTTTACCTGGAGATTCGTGCGTGATGAAACTCGACTCGAGCAAGAATCCGTGGACCATCACCAGGTACAGCTGCGAACTTGGATAAACCACGACGGTTTCAGGCTGAGTTTAAAATAAAGGCCGTTTCATATTAATGCAAACCAATAGAGTTTTGGGCTAGAATAGAATTACAAAAATAGTTCCCTCTTCGACCGTAAAAGACACGACAGGTAACACATGTCACCAATCGCGCTCTCGTGCCATGGCAAGATTCGTGCTGAGCTCCACCTTATTTTGGCATGAATGTGCCAATCAAATATACTAAATAACCACTTTTAATGAATTAATCACTTAATTAAATCAATTACCCAATACCTACCCAAATAGGGATGCTTGATATATTCTTGCTCCGCGGCTTGTGCTACCACGGTATAGGAGTACCGAGTACGGCCGGTGATACATGTCATTTGTTGTTGCTTCTGCAGTTAAAAAGAACACTATTTTTGCAATTGCATTCGTATATGGCCTAGATTTGTAAAAAAAAAAATGCGTAGAAGGCTATAAAGGCCTTGGACTCCCCCCTCTCGTGTCCGGATAGCATTAGACTGTCATGTTAGGCCATCTCCAACAGTATTCCCTAAATCTGGTTTCCTATATTCCCATATAGAGAATTCCCTAAAAATACTCCTTCCTTATATCTCTTCCCTCTCCAACAACATTCCCCAAATCTCACTCTCTATTTTCTCCCTCCTATATTATAATCATATTTCATAACTGCCATATGAACAATATTTATTTTTTAACGGAAAAATTCAAACGGCTATTTTTAAATACAAAATTTAAAATTTAAAATTTATTCTAACGGCCATCATAACGGCTATATTGTAACGGCTATATCGTAACGGCTATATTTTTTTGGGCTATATATACACAACCATTTGCACTTCCAAACCTTGCCCATTTCTAAATGTTCACAATTTAGCATATCTCAATAAGTCACCACAATAGTCATACAACCATTAGTCATACAACTAGCAAAACAATTCAAAGTGGACCTTTTTCCTCATTTGATTGAAGGAAAAACTTCCTTTTGCCCTCAAAAGAAAGAACAAGTAAATATTCCACAATCTTTTCCTCTCAAGTTTACATAATCTCATACCTTATACTCCCTCCATTACTCTCCTTCTCAATTTGTAGGATAAATAACATCTCCAAGAAGAACCTTACAATCAAAGCACATGAAAACGTTGGAATTTCATAGTCCATATGATCCTAAGCTCTAACAACGCAACATCAATATGTTTCACAGTGAATTTCAAACTCATCACAACATAAATTAGTGATCAATCGTAAAAATTGCTTGGCGCAAAATGGAATTCAGACATGGACTAGGGGATCATTTATGATCTCAAAATCATCATTGATATACACGTTCTTGTGAAACATCAAAGGCGACAAAAATTAATCACCATATGTTGACATACATTTTGCACCATCTAAGACATGAGTTAATACTAAAATCACAAGCACTGTTGCCTGCACCATGGGGATTATCATCCTTCCAGTCATCCCATGCTCTTGCTTTCTCCTCTTCAGCATCCTCGTCCTCTTTGGCTGACCTACTGCCATCCTTGTACCAAGCAGAGTTTGAGTCTTCAATCATCTTAGCAGTTCTTTCTTGCCATTTCTCCATCATTTTTCATCTCACGTAAGCCAGCTTCTTCTATGCTCATTGTCAGCTGCCTATAGTCCAATTCAGGTAAAAAGACAACATTAGAAATAATAGAGAGCTAAAAAAAACAAATGTTGTATTTTCAAGGAGTCATCCTTTTGACTCTTCCGCATTCCAAATTTAACACAATACCATGTGATGCTTTTTCTAACCCCAAAACAAAGCATGGTCTCCAACAAAGTCTAAATCACCAATTGGTTTTGAACTTTTGATGGCCAAAAACAGAATTAAAAGTTAGAACCTATGATAGAATAAACAAGGTCTATAGACAAACGTGAAGAAACAAACATAACATAAAAACTAATTTTGAATTCAATGAATTTGCTTATTGTATAATGCTCAATGCACCAAGAGGCCAAAGCTCCTAAAATATATCAAAGTATGTATATCTAGTGTGTTGCATTAAGGGTTGTGACAAATAGTGCTCATTCCACATCCTGCCATAACACAAGGTCCACAACCATCCTGAAGAGGCAACCGAAATATATGATCGGAACCAGTCCCACGAGGTAACATTGAAATTAGCCAAATACTGCCGATCAAGATCCAGCCCACACGATTTGATCTGCGGCGAAATCAATAACCAAAGTTGAGTACTCGAGATTGGAATTCGCACTAGTTTGGCGTTGCAGATCTTGTTACCGGCGTTGGCTGCCATCGGATTCGACGTCGGGTTGGGAAATTTTCCGCGGACCCTTGACAAAATCAAATCGCACGCAAGGGAGCGAATTGGGGGAAAGTAGATCGGGGACAAACGGAAGAGAGACCAAGCCGGTAATAGATCGGGGAGGAGCGGGACCACGAGCACGCCAATGCTCACCTCGCCGATTCACCCCCTAGTTCGGATCTAGCTTCACCTTCCCCCTCCCTCCAATCGCGCACGTCAGCGACGTGGCCTGCGGGGGAGATCCAGAGCTCCCTCCACCTCGTGGTCGGCGTCGGCGTCGTCGGCGGCGGCGGAGGAGATATTGAAGGATGGCAGGAGAGGGAAGAGGAGGAGAGATGGAGGGCGACGGAGGCAAGGACGAACTGATCAGGTCGACGACGAAGAGGACGGAGCGGCGAAGCTGACGCCTCCTAGCAGCTTCCTCGCGGGCGCGGGAGAGAGAGGATCGTTGAGCACCGAGCAGACGAGAAGCGATGGGGAACGGAGAGAGAATCCTGAGATTTCGGGATTCTCTCTCCAATCTGTAAAAATGGAGAAGGAGGTCGGTAAGCTGTTGGAGCATGAACAGTAGCGAAAATACGTACGGGTTACTCATTTTATGAGATAAGGAAGGGATAAGTAACCTGTTGGAGATGCTCTTAGGCTTTAAATCTGACTTCGATCTCTATCCCCGTCGTCCCGGACGGCTTTCTTGGTTGGCTTACCAAGCCGTTTGAAAAATTGGAATACGTAGGTTTCGCAAGAATTTCACACGAAATAGTCCCATTCATTTCAACCACTCAGCGCCACCCACTGCCTTAGGATTGATGCGTAGCATGGGACGCTACGACAAAGGCCTCAGATAGGCTAACAAGAAATTCATGTGTATGCAGCTGGTAGCCATGCATGATGCATGTATGTGCCGACTCAACCACTCCCACCTGGCAAGGGGAGAGAGAACATTCCATGTGAGGCTGTCATGTGAAGGATGCCAATATACTGTAGAATTGACAGGGGAGATGGCATGCATGCACGCACATTGGGGGCCAGAAGATGTGCCAAATCATGCACGTGGTTTCGTAGCTTCCTCCTGGGGGTTTCAGATCCAAACTACTACTGATTCTAGTGTCTGGTACATGCAGAACGGAGAAGAGTACTCTCATCTGGAGTCCAGACGACGGCGACGATGATTGCAGGTTCACGTTTGGGACCAGTCATCGCGTTCGCGTACCGGCCTGATGCGAACAAACTGTGACTGTACAGCCCCTTCCGACGCAGATAGCTGTGGTTTTAACATAGGTGTAGATAAAGTTTCGAAGCTTGAACTGGTAATGTTTTATTAAATATTTAAATTAGATACATAAGATAATACTCCCTCTGTCCCACAAAGAGTGCATTTCTAGTGTTCAAATTTTGTCCCACAAAGAGTGCATTTCTAGTCCGTAGGGCCCAGCTGTAAGTGTATGCATGCTCATTTAAGTGCTTGTGGAAACCGAAGCATCAGCATGCTTGTGTATGGAGTAATGAGGGTCACATTGGTCATTTACTTTGCACACTAATCTGTCTTAAAAATCCTAGAAATGCACTCTTTGTGGGACAGAGGGAGTATGTACATTTGTCTCGAAAATAATTTCGTAATGTTATAGTTTTATTGGATTTATAAATATATTATAATAAAAAATTAGTGATCAAAACTGTGTTTTGGAGATCGTGTTGGTGTTAAAAACGATAACTATTTATGACTGAAGGAAGTATTATTTTGAGTGCATTCTTCGTTTTATGTAGTGGGCCGCTATCAAAAGAATCTACATGTAGTTTTCCCTTCGCAAAAAAATCAAATACATTTTAGGCCACTACATTTCATTGAGAATGTACCCATGCTTCTCTACGAGTCTCTCGCCTAAGGCCCATTGCAGTTCATCGTCCAGCAAAGGGTGGTTGTCTACGCCTCAAAGCATACTCTATATAAGGAAATTTCCCGGCCTCCCCGCCGGCTGTCCAATCGCAGTCTTCGACGACTCAAATTGTTTCCTTATGCGCTAAGGTTAAATGGATTCGATGCCTCCTCTCTCAGCCAGCGCGGCCGTGTGGTGCAATGGCAAAGCCCTTCGTTGCAGCGCACGCGATCCGGCTTCGAACCCCCACACCCTCGCGTGTGCGTTGGCCCGGACATTTTTTTCCGCGTGATGCCTGTTTTTTATGAAAAAACCTGAAAATGCCCGAAATTACATATAGGTCCTATCTTTTATGAAAAGACCCTTTTTGCCCTGGTTTTTACGAAAAGGCCCTAAAATACCCGAAATTACATAAAGATCCTATCCTTTACGAAAAGACTATTTTTTGCGTCAAGACGGTCCTATCTTTTACGAAAATATCCTTTTCTGTGAAGGACAACCAAACGTTCACGCGTGCCGGCGTGCGGCGTGCTGATCCTTCTAGTTGTTATTACTATCTATCACCTCTACTAGGGGTGGATAGCGAGTTCACTTGGTTCGTCTCAACTATGTGACTCAGCTCGACTTGTTAATCAAATGAGTAGAAAATGGTGCTCGACTCGGCTCGAGTCAAGGGCTAGAGCTGGTTTAGCTCGCGAGCCGAATACTATCTTTGCACAATTTGTTTATTGAGATGTGTTTCTATGCTTTTCTTTTTTAAAATTGCACAAATATTAAACCATAAATAAATGTTAGATGGTAATTACTTATTCCTTCATTTACTTTAAAATTTATACAACTTGTATTGAGAGGAAAAGTATAAAAGCACCGCTGTTATTTATTTCATACTAGTACCAAGAAACAAAAGAGACCGACACTCGTTGAGGAGGCAGCTGCTGGATATGCCACGAACCGGCTTTGGATTGGAGCTGATGACTTCATGAGAGGGCGAGGGTTTGCACCCAATGCGGTTGACCATCGGAGTCAACACGTAGGGAGAGCGCACCCTACATGGACGAGCTCTTCCCCTATTTCCACCACGATAGCAGCCGACACTGACATCGGTCGCCTCGTAAGTTTCAAAAAAAAATTTCACAGTCGGCTTCTATTTCCATCACGATAGCATAGCAGTACAATCCCTAGTTATTGGTAAGTCGAAGTAACTTGGAAACAATATCCATACAAAAAAAAAACATCATTAGAGTTATGCTAAACTCGCACACGATTAGATTACTCGAAATCACGCTTTACGGCGCCGAATGGATTAAAATTATGATCGCTCTTTTCTGCTTATCTTTTGGCGACGATGCTCCTCCGTGGGGGCAGCCAACGTGGAGTCGTTATGACGCATGGCCAGGCTCATTTCGGCCTCTTTCCCCCCGTGATTAGTGTTTGAAAGCAAGCTTTTCCAAGGATTAATCAAAGAAGGGAAATAAAAAAATGCGCAAAGAGGCATAGATTCCGGAACCGTTTCGAGATCCGATCCTCACTTTTATTCTGATCAGCTTTTCGTTTTCAAAGCAAAATACTAGCAGCAAGTGTATATAGATTACAGTAGCTAGCTTTGCAAGCCGACGCTGATGCACGAAAGGGATGGAAAGGCACTGTGTTTTGTGCTCATGCAGTCGTGTTGTAGTGTACCACATTACAGTACGTACGTTTCAGACGGGCGTTCTTGGTCGACGCTGATTTCGTAGGCTTCATCATGTTTTTTCTACGAAATTCGTAGACTGTGTTTCATTCAAGTTCAGGGTCTTGGAGACCAGATCATACTTTGTGATGAGAAGAATGTCAGGGAAACAAAAGAGATCGACGAATCTTTGTTGGGATATCAACGGAATCATGCATAATGACACTCTACATGCAGTGTATTTTTTTTTTCCAATGGAAAATGCAACTCATATTTTTGCCTTGTGGTATATTGTGGAGCACGTACAACAATCGTTTGCGCAAGGACAACCGGTACCAGTGTACCACCATAGAACAGTTCGTACAAAGTCTGTCTGCTGAGTACCCCTCCACTCACAAATAGTCTAGTTCTAAATATAAGTGTGGCTAAATTTTCAAAATTTTAATAGCCAATATCTTTTTAAATATTTAAATTAGATACATAAAAATCTTATTTATAGATTTATCTTAAAAATACTTTATAATATTACAATATTATTAGGTTTAATTATATTATAATACAAATTAGTGATAAAGCTATTTTTTGAAGATATATACAAAATGATATGCATTTGTAACCGGAGACAAGAAAAGCTCGTGTGTGTGTATATATTGCAATGGAAACTAGTACGTTGCATTGTCACTCCAAGTCGAAGCAAGAACGGGAGGACGCAGGGGTGCACCTGGCGCTGCTCCGCGAGGGAACACCTGGATTTGCGATGGTCTCCTAGCGAGCGTTTCCTTCGGTAGTCTTCTCTTTTCCGTGGGAGATTCAAGAGATTTCCGCCACCAGCAGCTACGAGCATACATATATTCCATATCGGAAGAGAATGCCGACCAGCCAGCTCCCCCACGTGGCGCCCGGATTTTTGCGAGAAGCCCCCCGGGTTTTTCCGAAATTACGGTCAGGTCCTTACGCGATTTTATGTGAGAGAAAAATAGTTTTTTCGTTTCGCGTTTAGGTCCCTGTTTTGCCGTTTTGCATGGAGGACCTCCCGTTAAGTACGAATCGCGAGCGAACCCTTTCGTAATTTTTCAAAATAGCGAACAGGTCCAAAATTATAACAAATAGGTCTTCGCGCTTTACGTTCAGGTCCTTTCTCCGTTTTGTTCGAAAAAAATGTTTTCGGGGTCCGTTTTTTCTCCAGAGCATGCGGAAAATATTTTTGGCAGTCGTTTTTCCAAAAAAAAAATTAAAAAACCATTTTATTTCTCCGTTTTGCCCGAAAAATATATTTTCGTGATCCGTTTTCCCTCCGGAGCATGGGGAAATGTTTTCGGTGGCTATTTCCCCCCCAAAAAAATGGGAGACCGTTTCCTTTCGTCGTTTTGCCCGAAAAAAATATTTTCATGATCCGTTTTTTCTTCGGAGCATGGGAAAAATGTTTTCGTTGGCCGTTTTTCCAAAACAAAAATATGGAAAACCGTTCGCTTTCTCCGTTTTGCCCGAAAAAAATGTTTTCGTAATCCGTTTTTCCTCCAGAGCATGGGGAAAATGTTTTCGATGGCTATTTCCCAAAAAAAAACTTTGGAAGCCGTTCTCCGTTTTGCCTGAAATTTTTTTTTTCGTGATCCGTTTTTTCTCCGGAGCATGGAAAAAATATTTTCGTTGGCCGTTTCCCCAAAAAAAAATGTAAATTCGTTTTTCGTCCGTCGTTTCTCCGTTTTTTTCTCGCTATTCCTCATTTTTCGCGGGAAAATAGGCGTATAGAGTGTTAAACTCGGTATCTAAAATTCCTTTTGCGACTCGATCTCTAATATTTTTAAAGGTATGTATTATTGCCCGTTGACCGCATAAAATGTTAAACTCGGCGTCTATAAATTTTTTTTTTTGTAGTTTGGGATCTAATATTTCTCGAAACATGTGTTATTTTTTTCCCAAAAAAAGAGCCGTTGTTTCGCTGGTTCGTCGACGGTTCTTACCTAGCGTCTTTTTTCCAAAAAATACCCAAGCGGAGGGAAAAAAAACTCGGAGATTTCTGCCTTTTTTTGAGATAAAAACTTGGATCAAATTTCGCACGGCGCGGCGGAGCGCGCAGCTCCCACTAGTAAGATTACATGTATGCTCTGGACTCCGTCCAAGCGGATATGGTCAAGTCTCAAGTGGGGTTAGAGGTGGTAATGGGACCCGTTCTCCGATTCTGACGGGGAATTCCTCTATTAGGAGACGGGTATGGAAAGAAATCGTCCCTCGCGGGGATAAAAATGGGAAAATTATTCCCTCGTCGGGGATAGTGGGAACGGGACGGGCAATTTTTGGGCACACGAATTTAGTTTAGTCCAATTTCGTTGTTAGATTGCAAACATATTCTCTAGTCCATCATATTCATATTTTTATAAACGGGACAACATAATCTTCAATGAATGCATGCATTCTTTTTTTGCTTGCCTGTTGATACGATTTTAGAGTTAAAATGGTTATAAGAGCTCTTCTCTTATGTGAAATTTTCGAGGTGATGGGTCTCCGACGGGGCCCCGATACCCGAACGGGGATCGGGACAGGGGGATTTTCTCCCCCGAGACGGGGAACAGAGAAAATTTTAAGTCATGGGGACGGGGAGGCACTCCCCGATGGGGAATGCCCTCGTTGCCACCCCTAAGTGGGGTAATGACAACAATCGTGTGCTTCTTCACGTACAAACAATAAGTACAAAGTACAAATTACTAATGTGCAAATTAAAACATGTGATTTACCATGAAAAGTGTTCTAGCTCAGAGCAAATTTATCTTGATTACAATGAAGGTAATGGGGGTATAACGGTGATTAAAATAGCGTGCTATATCGTTGTTAAACGCTGGGCTAAGCTGGGTAAGAGTGTTAACACAGCTACAGTCGCTATGGCTGTTAGTGTGTATCTGCAACAGCAGCCGCTACAGCTCAAGACAGTTGATTTACACATGTATGAATAGATTTTTTGTGCATATATATACACACACTCTTGGGGGATTGTGGAGCCTGCGTTTCACGATCCAAAACAGGTATTTCTGCTATGTATTGCATGCGATTTTTTTTGAAACTTTTAGGATGTTGAGTTCAACTAGTGTACTAACTAGTTCAAACAAGTTTGAATTGAAATTCAAACTAGACTTTCATTATTTTTATGATAGTTTGATTGTATATATGTGCTGATTATATATATTTATATATATACTAGTAGGTTGCTCGTGCGTTGCAACGGAATATCTAAACAAGTTGCGTATAAAGTACAAAAATGTATGTACTAGAAATGATGGAAAGTGCTCACATGTCATTACTACATTAAAGCGAAACACGGGCAATAAGGTTCGCAAAAGTGTTTCAAATATAACTTACAAAAAGATTAATCGACCAAATAAGGTCATTTTTTCTAGACAAATAGTACTACCCACGTTTAGTAACCTTGTTGATTTACATGTTCAAATTCTAGAAAGAAGAAGAAAAAACTGTCATGGTTCAGGACTTGATGTGCCATGTGTTACAGAAGAAAACTGAAACTCTGTGCTGTTCATAAGTATTATTTATGAGCAGTGCAATGCAATGCAGAAAGGAAAAACTTAGTCCCATATTTTATAAGCACAAAGTATTATATGAAGTTAGAAGTCAAATGAAGAACACCTGTATTGATCCGAGAAAGGCTAAAATCAATTATGGAGACATTCAAACCAAAAGTTATGGTACATATCCTCTTCCCTTGAAAAGTAAAGCTCATTGAATGATTCTTGTGTGGCGTGTCATCTCAAGCCAAAAGAATATTACCCTTACCTTGCACCTTATGGTGTGGAAAGTAACAATTAACAACTAAAACTGAGAAGCAACAATAATATCGCATAGCATATCAACTGGATCTAGAGTAAAACAAGATCACGTTTCGTTGTAAAATTGAATTGGATCAGATTCTGTAGTTGACGTAAACTTTAAATAAGCTTAGGAAATGCCAGGTGCTTACTTGAATCAGTAAACTGCGAGTCTCATTGTAGTCAAGTAAAGCAAACTTTTTGAGGTCTCACCCACCATCAGCTTGTCCAAAGACAATATAGAACTGCAACAAAACTTACTTATGAGGTAGATAGTTACGTGCATGTGCGTTGCTACGAAAAACAAAATTGATAACGAAAAATAAAGATTAAAAAATAAAAAAAAGTTATTTCACAAAATCAAACATCTATCTTTAACGCTTCGTTTCTTGCAAAAGCTGGCTAATTAAAGCAACGCTTCGTTTCTTGCGTAGGGCAATTAAGCAGGGCAATTAAGCAGGGCAATTAAGTAGAGCAATTAAGCAGGGCAATTAAACGGCAATTAATGACGTGGGAAGAATGGACCACTGCCCCCAAATGCTGCTTTAGAATAGTAGAGATAATTTAGAAACATGGCCCTCACTGATGCTTCACAACAATGACAGAATGCTGTGGGGTTTATTTAACCTGAAGTCTTATCTGTTCATTTGAAAAGTCACTTGGATGATCATTCTCAGATCCACATTTAGCATCCCAATCTTCCCAAGCACTAATCAATAAAGGGTCATATGGTCCCTGCACACCCAAAAGATGCAAAAATACATGAAGTTGAGAAGCATTTAAATTCCTTCCTATTATACACTATCCTGTGGAAATAAAGTTCAAACCTATTGGTTGTTGTGTCAGGCAGGCTTAATCATTTATTTATCATTTCTAGAATAAATGAATCAATATTATTTTGAAGGATATAACATGCAAATTCTTCAGGCATGATATGTGTGCAGCAAAATTATATCTATGCAGTTTCCCACTGCAACGACGACGAAAGGCACGTACTCTTTAGTTTCCATGAAGCCATTACATGGATATTCTTTCTCATTATCGCCCAGGTCCACTCTCAGATTATTAAGGCCCCGTTCGGTAGAACTCCAGCTCTCAGATTCTTATCTAGAGGAGCCGGAGCTCCACTGAATGCCTTCAGCTCCTCCATACAAGAAGCAGAATTACCTTGAAGTGATTCTCGTTTTTCACTGGGAGTAAGAATCAGCCAATAGGTAGCTCCCGCGGAGAATCAGTTCAGATCGTTTTTCCACTGGAACGCTGCCGACGCCGACCCCGCCGCTGCGCGCCGGCGGCAGCAGGTGCATTCTTTGGCTAGAAGCAAGATTAGCAGCAAGTTAGGTGCATTCTTTGGCTAGAAGCGACCGAAAACATCTGTCATGTTTGTTCTCTTTTTCCCCTCTTAAAGAAATCAATTGGCTTATGGTATGGTACGATCTAAATTAAAGTTAGATAGAGATTGGAATCGAAGTCGCCATTGGAAACTAGTCGGAGTGTGCTGGCTCTGAATTGATTTCTGAATTGTTGAGATGAATATTTGATGAACTCATCGATAGATAAAGTATAGAGCAATAGGTTGAATTCTGATTTTTCGTAAGTTAGATAAAGCAGGTGTCATGTTGAATTCTGATTTTTGGTAAGCTAGATATATGAAGAGTCTATATAAGATAATATCTATACTTTTAACACCCCCCATAAATACAAAACGCATGCAACAACATTGCATTTGCAAGGATTAACACTAAAATAGGAAAAATCCAAAGTCCTAGTTTTGAAGTAACTCCTGAATAATAGAGTTGACGAAGAAAAGCCGACAAAGAACCGAGTCGACGAAGAAAAGCCGGCGGTGAGGCTGAGTCGATGAAGAAAATATTTGGGACTATGATTATTATTTTGTTCAACCATGCTAATGGACTATCTATTTATGATGACATTGCTACGTTCGGTATAATGATTCTATATAATGTGCTATGGACTTGTCATATTGTCTTATTTCATTGTTGTCATATGCAATCTGTTCATTTAATTTTTTGTTCATATTTCATTATTGTCTTATTTAAATGTTGTCATATGCAATTTGTTCATTTATATTGCAATGGAATTGTTCATTTGGCACCTTTGTTGCTGATGTGTGCTTCAAACATGTAATATTTGGCATTATGATTATTATTTTGTTCAATCATGTCAATGAATTATCTATTTATGATGACATTGTTATGTTCGGTATAACGATTCTATATAATGTGCTATAGACTTGTCATATTGTCTTATTTCATTGTTGTCAGATGCAATTTGTGATGATTAATTGATTAGGGATAATTTTTAGCAAATTCCTGCAAATCTTTTTGAATTTTTTTGAATTTGGTCCGATAAATCATGTTTACCGGTGACCTCTGGTAAATTTTTTTTACCGATAAGAAAAGCCCTGGAACTTCCAAGACAAAAAAAGGAAGATATGTTTAGTAAAGAAAAAAAAGTTCCACAATTTTTATCCAGCAGAGTATTACTCGGACACCCGTGCCCACAAAATTTTGCCGAATCGGATTCCGACACATATGTCCAATTCTGAGTAGCATTTCCCATGTCTAAATTTTTTTGCCGAATCGAAAACCCCGGATCTGAGTCGGATTCCGACTTCCGTATCCATGTCCAAGTAACACTGATCCAGCATATTCAACAACTACAAACAAAGTACAGGTAAATTTATAATCAACCCAGAGAAGTTCATAAATATGTTCCGAATTCTCCCTCCATTAAGTTCCGGAGGAAGCCTGGCCGGTGAGGCACCCCACGTGTCCCACCCCCCTCTCTCTCCTCTGTTTGCAAAAAAGCCCCCTACGTTCTTGAAATGACAGATAGGTCCTTTTAATTTTTGTAGGGGTCTTTTGTGATTTTCTGTGAGGGGGGAATTTTTTTTTCTCGATTCACGTTTAGGTCTCTTGCCCGCCGTTTTGCAGGAAGAACCTTCCGTTAAATACGAATCACGGACAAGCCCTTTTATTATTTTTCAAAATAGCGAACAGGTCCAAAATCATAACAAATAGGTCCTTGCACTTTACGTTCAGGTCCTTTCTCCGTTTTGCCCGGGAAAAATGTTTTCGTGGTCCGTTTTTCCTCCGGAGCATGGGAAAAATATTTTCGTTGTCCGCTTTTTCCTCAAAAAAAAAATGTAAATTCGTTTTCCGTTCAACATTTCTCCGTTTTTGTTGGAAATAATATTTTCGTTGCTCGCTTTGTCTCCGGAGCATGCGAAAAACAACACAAATTTTTTTCGCGTTCACGTGCGCAGGTCCTTTCTCCGTTTTTCCCGGAAAAAATATTTTCGTGTTCCGTTTTTTCTCCGGAGCATGGGAAAAATATTTTCGTTGTCCACTTTTTCCTAAAAAAAAAAGTAAATTCGTTTTCCGTTCGATGTTTCTCCGTTTTTGTTTGAACAAATATTTTCATTGTTCGTTTTTTCTCCGGAGCATGCGAAAAACAACATGATTTGTTTTCCCCGTTCGCGTGCGCGTCGGTCCTTTCTCCGTTTTGCCCGAAAAAATTGTTTTCGTAGTCTGTTTTTTCTCCGGAGCATGGGGAAAAAAAATCGTTGCTCGCTTTTTCCTCAAAAAAATGTAAATTCATTTTCCGTTCTTCGTTTCTCCGTTTTTATTGGAAATAATATTTTCATTGTTCGCTTTTTCTCCGGAGCATGCGAAAAATAACATAATTTTTTTTCGTTCACGTGCGCGGCGTGCCGCCGCGCTCACTTTTCTAGTTAACAATGTGGCAGCTTGCAAAGGCGTTACAGCCCTTGCATATCCAGTAAAGGCTGGGGGTAAGAAGGTAATTTGTAGCTCAGTAAGGGGATAAGAACAGAGTCCCGGTAAGTACTCAGCACTTCCTTCACTTTCTTTTGCCTCAACCGAAGCCAACGTAGAGCTAGCCACTCCACTCCTTTCTCCCCGTTCTAGCCGAGAGAGAGGGAGAGGAGGCCAGAGCGAGACCAAAGCCGAACCAAGGAGGAGGACGGCTGGGAGCAAGGAGGAGAAGGCTGCCCGGGAAGAGCTTGGCCACGAACGCCAGCCGGAGCTAGAAGGAGAAGCCGTGCAAGCCAAGACTCGGCCACCACTGCCGTAATTCCTGAATCACTGTTTCTTTTTTATTCAGCTTTTAAGGTCAAATCCAAAATCAAAAACAAAAACAAACATGCTGTTAGGGTTAGGGTTAGCACACGCACACGCACACGCACACGCACACAATAGATTGGAACGGTGGACACGTGATTTTACGTGGAAACCCTTGGGAAAAAACCACGGGAGACCAAAATCCATTATGATGGTTCCAAGATTACAAGTACATGGGGGTGGCTTATATAGCCAATGAGTCCGTATCAGATAAGGCAAGGACTCCAAGATTTGGTAAGATTAGATATTGAGTCATATCCTAACAAACCTCCCCTTGACTCAAAATCCATAATGAAAATTTGTCTCCAAGAAACCCCGAAGGGCAATTAAGCACCATGAATACCAACCAAGTCAAGACAATGCTTGAACTTGGTATTAGAGAGAGACTTGGTGAGCATGTCTGCAAAATTATCATCAGTATGTATCTTTCCCACAACAATATGTCCTTCAGCAACAATGTCGCGAATAAAGTGGTACTTGATATCAATGTGCATGGTCTTGGCATGATACATATCATTCTTGGTCAAACAAATAGCACTCTAGCTATCACAATAAACAGTAAGAATATCCTGTTTAATGCCAAATTCAGAAACCAGACCTCGCAACCAAATAGCTTCCTTAACGCCTTCAAAGATTTGAAATATATTCCGCTTCAGTAGTAGAAAGAGCGGCAATAGGCTGTAAGGATGCCTTCCAACTGACTGCAGAACCACACAAAGAGAAGATATAACCAGAAATTGATCTTCTTTTATTAACATCACCAGCATAATCAAAATCAACAAACCCAAAAACATCATTTGTCTTAACTTTATTGTTATCAAACATCGAGCCAAAATTAGAAGTGCCTTTCAAGTAACGAATGATCCATTTAACTGCATTCCAATGCTCTTTGCCAGGATTATGTATAAATCTGCTAACAACACTAACAGAATGAGCTAAATCTGGTTTGGTGTAAATCATAGAATACATGACATTACCAAATACACTAAAGTAAGGAACACGAGACATATAGTTTTTGTCATCTTCATTAATAGGACACTGACTTGAAAATAATTTAAAGTGAAAGGCAAAAGGTGTAGAAATAGGTTTGCAATCACTGAGATTAAATCTACCAAGTACCTTCTCAATCTAATTTTTTTTTAGATAGAAATAATGTACCAACTTTACAATCACGCTGAATTTCCAACCCAAGAATTTTCTTTGTTGTACCCAGATCTTTTATCTCAAATTCATGACAAAGTTGAATCTTTAACTGTTTAATCATTGACTTATCGTGAGAAACAATAAGCATGTCATCAACATAGAGCAGCAAATAAACAAAACAACCACATGGAACTATTTGAAGTAAGCACAGTTATCATAATTGCTAGAGAATAATGTTGTTCTATTATAAAAGAATTAAACCTTTTATACCACTGCCTTGGAGCTTGTTTTAGACCATATTGAGACTTTTTCAAATGACAAACTAAATTCTCCTTTCCAGAGTAGCAAAACCCTCGAGTTGTGTCATAAAAATCTCTTTTTCTAAATCTCCATGTAAGAAAGCGCTTTTAACATCAAGTTGCTCTAATTCCAAGTCAAATAAAGCAACAAATGCAAGCATAATCCGAATTGAAGAGTGGCGAACAACAGAGAGAAAACTTCATTGAAGTCAATACCTTCCCTTTGGTCGAAACCTTTTACCACTAAGCGGGCTTTCCATCTTGCGAGTTCAATTCCAAAGCAATACCATCCTTCTTCTTATAAATCCATTTGCACTTTAAAGGTTTCTTACCTTTTGGAAGCTCAACCAAATCCCATGTTTTGTTCTTATGAAGGCTCAAAATTTCTTCATCCATAGTCACAACCACTTAGAAGAATTTTCACATGAGATAGCTTCGAATAAGAAGAAGGTTCAAAGGTATCACAAATATCTTGAGCAGCAAGAAGAGCATAACAGCCATATCATCGGTGTCACGATATCTAGCGTGCAATTGAATATTTCTTCGTGTTCTATCTCTAGCAATACAAGGATCATTAGTACTAGGAGATCTTTGAGACTGGCTGTGAAGTAGGACCACTTGGTGCTGAAATTGGTTGTAAAGTAGAACCACTAGATGAATCATTATCAATGGTAGGTAAAACTACCTCAAATTCTGCATTTCTTGCATCAACTTCAGAAATTTCAAATTCGGTTGTAGATGAAATTTCAGATTCATTTGTGGATGAACAACCATTACTATCACTACCAGATGAAAGTAAAGCATCTTCATGAAAAGTAACATCACGACTAATGAATAATTTGCGAACATCAGAACACCATAAACGATATCCTTTGACACTTGAACCATATCCAACAAATATGCATTTTCTTGCTCTAGGCTCGAATTTTCCATCACTCACATGAGCATAAGCAGGACAACCAAATATTTTCAAGTTTGAATAATCAACTGGTTTACCTGACCAAACCTCTTCTGGAATCTTAAAATCAATGGCTGAATTTGGAGAGCGATTAACCAAATAAGAGGTCAGAGAAACAGCCTCAAATTTCACAAAGCACGCTTGTCCCACAAACCTCGCATTTGAAAGCATGCAACTGCTCTTTCCGTAAGAGTGCGATTCATACGCTCTGCCACACCATTTTGCCGAGGTTTACCAGAATAGTCAAATGTCTTGCAATACCATGATTAGCACAAAACTGATTAAACTCACCACCGCAAAATTCTAATCCATTGTCAGTTCTAAATTTCTTGATTTTTACGCCGGTTGATTTTCAACCGAGCTTTCCAATTCTTGAATAATGAAAAAGCTTCATTCTTATGTTTCAAGAAATAAACCCAAACTTTGCGAGAAAAATCATCAATGAAGGTAATCATGTAGCTACATCCTCCAATGGAAAGAAATTTAGAAGGACCCCAAAGATCAGAATGAACATAATCAAGAATTCCTTTGGACTGATGAGTTGAAACAGAAAAATTGACCCTCTTTTGTTTGCCAAAAACACAATGTTCACAGAAATCAAGCTTGCCAATATCATCTAAATGTCCTTTCTTGCATAAAAGATGCATACCTTTCTCACTCATGTGACCCAAGCGCATATGCCAAAGCTTGGTGATGTGAGGATTTGATGCAATCGTTGAAACAAATTGCGAGAACTCCGTGAATCGTGGAACCTTGCAAGTAATAAAGACTATTGATTCGATTGGCTTTCATGACAACAAGATTGCCTTTAGAAATCTTAAGGACACCATTTTCACCGGTATACTTATAACCCAAAGATTCAATAATGCCTAAAGAAATAAGATTTCTTTTCATTCTGGGAACATGACGAACATTTGTGAGGGTTCTAATAGTGCCATCATGAGTTTTGATTTGAATAGAACCGATGCCAACAATTTCAAGTGGAGACTCATCAGCAGTCACAACATCACCACTACCAACAGAATCATAAGTAGAGAACCACTCTTTAAATGGACAAATATGAAACGTGCAAGTGAATCAATAATCCAAGCGATTCGATTCCTCAAGTTGGAAGTGCTAATTAGAGCCTCACCATCGATTCATTTTGAACAAGACTAGCCTCAAGAGTTTATCGATTGT
Organism: Rhipidocladum racemiflorum; assembly: GCA_036346355.1. Taxonomy (NCBI): domain Eukaryota; kingdom Viridiplantae; phylum Streptophyta; class Magnoliopsida; order Poales; family Poaceae; genus Rhipidocladum; species Rhipidocladum racemiflorum. Next base: position 86,574,955 of record CM070579.1, on the reverse strand, counting down.
GGCCTTTTATCTTTATCTGCCTTATTTTTCAGCTTGTAACAATTGGAAACATCATGACCATAGTTCTTGCAATAACGGCAAAAATTGTTGGGTTTACGCCCTCTTGACTTAGATCTAGACTTTGATCTATCGAATTGCCTTTATGATGTGATCTACCTCTAACAATTAAACCTCACCTTAACCTCGTAACGAATCAATATCAAACTTCTCTTTAGACAACAAATTTGATTTAACATTCTCAAAACTAAGGGTGTCATGATTCCCATAAAGCATAATCTCCTTGAAATGTTTAAAGGTAGCAGGCAAAGAGACGACCAACAGAATAGCCTTATCTTCATCATCAATTTTTACCTCTAATTTCTCAAGATCAATGATGAGTGAATTAAACTCATTAAGATGAGACTGAATAGAGGTACCTTCCGCCATACGAATTGTGTACAGACGTTCTTTGAGACGCAATTTGTTGGCAAGACTTTTCTTCATGTACAAATCTTCCAACTTTTTCCACAATCAGGCGGCAGTGGTCTCACGATGACTTCACGCAAAACATCTCGTAGACAAACCGAAATGAATGGCGGAAAGGGCTTTACAGTCAAGTTCTTCCCATTGTTCATCCGTCATTGTCGCCGGTTTAGTCATCAATGCTTTTCCGCACTCCACTGTGTAAGCGATTTTCATCCGAACTCCGCCATATTGCAAAACTGATCTTGCCGTCAAACCTCTCGATGTCAAATTTAGTGGACGACATAATGAGAATAAAATAGCAGATCAATTAATAATATGGTAGATTCTAAAAAATAAACTCCCTGATGCGCTCTGGATGCGCGAAGGAATTGATCTGGATGTTCTGGTACTGCGCGGGTGCGAATAGCAATTCCAGCAAAAATTTTTTTTTCTTTACTGCCGAAAACACTTGCTCTGGACGTCCTGGTAGACCGGACTTGAAAGGTCGCAGACCTTGCTTGCTCTGGACGTTTTGGACAAGAGAGCAAAAAAGAGTCCAGTCTGGACTGTAGCAACAGGAAGTTGAAGTTGCCTTGGTTCCTCCTGCTTTGCACACGTGACAAGATAGCCCTTGTTTTTTCTTCTCTTTCCTTTGAATCGGTCAGATTCAGCCAACACAAGACAGTGCCTTATCCTCCAGACTGAAACCTTGGACTTTGGACCAGAGCTTTGGATGCTTCAAGTCCTTTGCGCACGGACTTAAAGCCGACTAAAAAACTTTCTTTGAAGTCCGATCGAAGAAATCGACCGACACCAAGAGAGTGAGCTTGAGCGCCGTGGCCGGACAGGCGACGAAGGCCGGCGCGCGAGGTGCTGGCCGGATGGCAGTAAGCCGCCGTCGCTCAGAGGAGCCGAAGATGGGTCCGCGCGCGGAGGCCGAGTCCGTGCGAACAGCGCTGCAGCCGGAAGATGGTGGCCGAGGCGTAGACTCCGGGTGCAGGTGGCTGGAGCGGCTGGTGGCCGCGGCAGCCGAAGGGCGGCGATGCAGATCCGGGAGGACCGCGCGAAGGAGCCGATGCGATGTGCAGCGAAGACGGCACAGATCCGGGATGGCGGCGGTGCGGAAGCCGGAGGCGGCGGAACCCAGGTATTGCTCTGATACCACTTGTTAGGGTTAGGGTTAGCACACGCACACGCACACGCACACAATAGATTGGAACGGTGGACACGTGATTTTACGTGGAAACCCTTGGGAAAAAACCACGGGAGACCAAAATCCATTATGATGGTTCCAAGATTACAAGTACATGGGGGTGGCTTATATAGCCAATGAGTCCGTATCAGATAAGGCAAGGACTCTAATATTTGGTAAGATTAGATATTGAGTCATATCCTAACACATGCCCTTAGAATCTCCTGGCTTTCCGTCCAAATATCTGCACATTCAACATCCGATCGGTAGTAAGAGGATTTTTTTTGCTCTTTTACCGGTACACTAAATTTAATTTGGATATTTCATTTTTTTTAATCTAATGGATTAGATTAGCTATTATTTATTTATTTATAATTCCTTTGGTAGTAAAATAGTAGAAATATTTTAAACAAATCAGTGATTATATCTGATTTCTACTACTCAACTTATACTACCAGTACAATACAATGTAAAGTTTTTTTTTTCTTTTTTTTTTTGAGCGAAAGGGAGCTTATTAATTTCAGAGACGGAACTGCATGTGTTGCTTGTTACTTACTGGGAGAAACTTCCACCCGGACGTCTTTTTTTTTGTTTTTCTCGGACGCCATGCAATATTTTATTTTTAACGTATGAAACATTTTTATTGAACGTATGAAACATTTTTTTTAACATATGTAATATTTTTTTTACTATTTGTCGAAGAAAAATGTTTCACTACATAGAAAAAAATGTTTCACACGTGGAAAAAAAATATTGCGAAGAAATCTGCCATCCGATCCCTAGCAATACCGTTACTTTTTCTTCGTAAAAGACCTGCTGCTGAGAGACTGGGGTGAAAAAAAAGGCCTACCGACCTGGGGCCCGAGGTGTCCTTTGCTTCGCACTGCTCTGCAATTTCATCTCAATTCTCAAGCAAGCAAACGAACTGAGATCGTACGTAACAAAGAAATATACAGCAACATACATTTGATCGGTTGGAGAACATGCCGAATGGTCTGCAACAAACAGCCCATCAGAATCTTTGCATGCACTGGCCAGCGTTCCCCCATTTTCAAGAACCTGGGTATGAAATACATTCCCGGAAATTGAGGAACCGGGTATGGGACCCTGGTGTTTCAAATTTCGAATACGTCATTACCGGATTTTCAAAAACTAGGTAAAGCAAAATCGGAATTTGGAATTCTGCGTATTCAAAAATGGGATTTCAAAATCCGGATATGAGTGTTTTTTCTGTAAAAACGCGAAAGTGTTTTATCATTTTGTGAATACGAGTCGAATCTTGTATCAAACACGAAAATTTCCAATTATAAGGGAGCTGTTGGATAAGTAGGGGTGATTTTTAAGGGAATGGTTGGAGTCGCTCTTATAGTCTTATAACGCCGATGGGAAGAATAGACATTGATTCTAGTATCCCACAGTAGTTTCCTTGCCTCTGGTATATCTCGCCGCTCCCGCTGGCCGCCGCCCACTTCAGTGGACCTTTGCTTCCCAGCGCCCGACCTCGCTGCCACCGCCGATGACAAGGAGGGCCTCGGCCTCGGCCTTCCGCCCCCTCCGTCCATCTCCCTCTCCTCCTCCAACCCTTCCGCTCCCGTCCCCACCGCCTCCACTCCAAACCCTAACTTCAACCTGACCCCACGCCCACGCCTCAGAACCGCACGCCAGTTGGATCAAGAGGGGGGAGATCGACACGCAGCGATGGCGATGAACCTGATGGTGGCGCGGCTGTGGCCGTACGTCAGCATCGACCCCTCGAAGTTGATCTACGTCTCCGTCCACGCCAAGGGCTACACCGTCGCATCCGGCCGCGGCTTCTACGTCCCCAGCGGCGCCTACGCCATGTTCGTCGGCCGTGAGACCAGCCGCGCGCTCGCCAAGATGTCCAACAAGGACGCCGACGTATTCGGGCACCTCTCTGCCCTCTCCGACAAGGGCCTCGGTGTCCTCACCAACTGGGAGACCAAGGTCCAGACCACCGCATGAAGCCCTGAAACCCCCCAGGCTAACCCGGCGATCTGTTTGGTTCCGATCGATAATCCATTTTTTTTTAAACTTTTATCGTGAGTGTCCTTGAATTTCTGTTTGCTTAGCACCACCAGCAGTTGTTCTTGCGATTTGGGACCCCAAAGACTGCCATGTCTGATGAATTGTCTTTTTTGTATTTGCTAACGACAGTGGTGAAGTCTCAGTGAATTCATTTTGTGAAAACTGCTCTCTACTCATACGGCTGCAGTTTCAACAAGGATGCTATACAAGCTTGCACAGGAGGTAACACAGGTAAGTGCTGCTTATTTTATTACTTTTTAGTTGCGCTGTATCTTTAGAATATAAGTTTGACTAAATTAGTAAAGTTGATATCAATTTACTTTTATTTTCTGTTGAATGATTCGTGAAATTTGTTTTCTTTCGTAATCGCCATTGACCTTTCGGAAACCTTTTGCTCCGAAGAGATACTGGTCCACTGACCGTGTTTTCCACAATGAAGCTGTGCACCGAATTTATCTTGCCGACTTCTATAGGATCGAGGACTTCCTGGCCAACAATGATTCTTTATGGCATTGGCAACATATGAGATCTCATCGGCCCAAAGTTATTGTATTATGCACAGCTTCTTTCCTGTTAGTATGAGCATTTACTCATTTCCTGATCTTCCCAGGTTGATTTCAACCTCATTAAGAGCAGCCTACTCTACCGCTTGGGGCTGCAGTAAGCTGAACAAAAGTTTACTTCATGCCTGTCCCTAATTACTTCAGGTGATGCTAGTTCAACAATTTTTAGAGTTTCTTGGATAGTCCGCGTTTTGCACTTCTAAGATGAATGTGTGAAACCAATAAAAAGATTTTATCTATTTTTCTTAATAATGGTTTGCATTTGTTAGAAAGGATGCCATCATTATTTTTTCCTTTAGAACAATATGCATGCAATCTATGCATAGCAGAACAATATGAATGCATCCTATGCAGCAAAAGGCTTCATACAATCCACGCAATTAACTCATCATTAAATATTCTTACATATCAGAATATAAACTATTCGTGCATTTCCACTCCTTGGCAAAAGACGCAGAATTTGCTTTAAAAACATATAAGAGTATAACCTATTCATGGGTTTCCACTCGTTGGCAAACACACAGAATTTGCTTCAAAAATTGCAGATATTCTTGCTCAATGCCTTGCAAGTGGTATACTCTTCTTCCTATCTTTACTTAGATTGGATGTCACATGTTTACATGCTTCTGAATTTTTCATATATTTCAAACGAAAACGTGAACTGTGCTGCTGCTCATGAAGCACCGATGTCCCTTATACGCCGAGATGTTAAAAATAAGTCTCTAGTGCTCATTTTTTTTCTTTATCGTTTAAAAGTTACTTTCAATATGTTCATTCTGCTTGAATTGTTGTCATATGTCATCAATTTCTGACATGAATTTTCTTTACAAGGCGTAGATTTGTAGTCTATCAAGGTCATTTTTATCGCTTTTCTAAAAGTTCTATAAATTGTGCTGAAGATAACAATAATTTCCCATTTCTTTATTTCCTACCAACAATGATTTTTACTGGTCCAAAACCAAGTGAATATTCCAAATCCTGATGTTTGCAAGCATTGCAACGTCCAAACAAAAGAAGTTTCCAAATCCTGATTTTATACGATTGATTTAAGAATATATCCATCCTTTTATTATCAGAACGATATTGTCTATTCTCTTGGACTTAAGTGTGGAGTTTCGGTGTTTTCTTTTACGGATGATGGCCTGGTAGTGAAGCAGGGCCTGTTGGCAGAGAGGATCCCTGCCTTGTTTGATCCTAATGAAAATGGTTACAAAAGGGTGATGGATATTATCAAAATTAGAAGAGTCGATCAGGTTTCTTACTGCATGTAAACATATTCAGATGTGACTTGCAAAAAAAAACACCCACTGAAAATCATTGCATACAGTACTTCAGTTTGCAGTTTGCCTTATTTTCCCCCCATTTTCAGAAATGAATGTTTATGTTGTGCTTTGTTTAGGGCGCTATATTTCGCACATTGGCGGCCATTCTCCGTCTTGGCAATATTGAGCTTTCTCTGGGAAAAGAATCTGATTCTTCGAAAATTAAAGATTCGACATCAAATTTTTGCCTACAAATGATAGCAGAACTGTTTATGCCTTAATTTTTTTTTACATATATATGATTGTGGCTATTTTATTGTTTTTTATTATCCTCATTTGTCTGTAATTACGACTCCAGTATCTGCATTGAGTCTCAAGTTCTTTAGATGCTTAGTTTTAAATGCTCTGGGACATTGATGTTATGAATGTTGATGACTTGGCAGACGAGCAAATGATAACTTCTCCACCCTATATGAGTAAATTTCCAGATATGAGAATGAAAGAACCTACGAGATAGACAATTAAAACTGTGATTTCTATGGTCGCTAACTATACATGCCACATGTTTATACAGACATTAATAATTAAATCTGTTTAGATGTGCACGTATTTAATTGTGATTTCTATGATAACCGTAAATGTTGCATGTTCACCGATGAAGACTGAATTTATGAATAGTAGAGTTACAGTTTTAAATTGTCCATAGTTACTTGTTTTACCTCCCACACCACTTCTACATAAGGTCGAAGAAGCCTTATTAATTTAATAGACGTGTTGAAAATGCGTATTAATGAATTATAACATATGCACAGATATATCTTTATCAGGGCACATAATGTTTTGTTACATGTAAAATACCATTAGTTGTATGACTCCTATGTTTTCTTTGCATACAACAAGATTTTCTCTCTTATTGCTAAGTTTGTGCCCTTTTTTTGTTTCTTGCAGCTTACAATCCAACTTTCACAGGACCACCTCATTGTTAAGGCCCATATAGGCCCATCTAGTGTATGTATATACTAATCTAGATCTAGTGTATTGGTCTATGGACTCTAGATTTGTAACATGGTATCAGAGCATGGTTTAGGGTTAGGGTTAGGGTTAGTGACCTAATCTTTCCCTGATCCACGTTTCTTCACTACCGGCCTTCATCCAGCCGCCGGCCTTCTGTTCGCTGTCATCTGGCGCCCGCCTTCTGATCGCTCCAGCCGGCCGCCGCCTCATCCAAACGCCGCTTCATTTTCTTCTCCATCTTCTTCCGGCATTGCTTCCGCTCGGCCGCCGCCGAATCCGCTGCGTCGCAGGCCTCCATCGCAGTCGTCGGCCGAAACCGCCGCATTGTTCGTCGCCGCCGCCATCGCCGGCCGCCGCCTAAATCCATCGCCGGCGCGCTTCGTCCCCGTGCCTCATCGCCAGCCGCTGTGGCCACGGATCTGCGTCGCTGTTTTCGCTCAGCCGCCGCCGGATCTGTGGTAGGCTTGGAATACCAGAAGGCAGTCCGTGAAGTAACGTGAAGAGAGATCATTCTCTCCAGCCGTACGTGATTGATATCATTTTCTTCACGTGATTGAGATGAGGCTTGGAATACCAGAGGACAGTCCATGAAGTAACGTGAAGAGAGATCATTTTCTCCAGCCATACGTGATTGAGATCATTTTCTCCAGCATTGCTTCCAGCATGTCGCAGATTAACACTATTGTCATCAATATTATTCTTGATGGTCAAAATTATCGAGAATGGGCATTCTCTGTCGAGACTGCATTGAGGGCCTATGGTATTGCTTTTCATTTGATTGATGATCCACCAACCCTCATGGCTGACAATAGTAATGCTGCTGATGTCAAAAGATGGGACATTGATGATGGAAAGGTAATGGCTGCTATTGTTAACAGTGTCAAGCAGTCCATGATTATGAGTCTTTCTCCTTTTAAGAAAGCAAAGGCTATGTGGTCTTATTTGAAGCAGCGCTATGTTCAAGACAGTGGTGCTCTTCTCCACACTCTTATGCAAAAACTCCATTCAATTGAGCAGAACGATATGTCTATTGATGAATATAATTCCGCCTTTGAGAGCCTAATGGGACCTTTGCTTTCCATGGTACCTCGAAGGCACAAATGATCGGTGTCCAAAGACATCTCTTCATTGAAAAGTTTCTTACGCATCGCTTTGTTATGGGCGTCGGGATGATTTTGAGGCTATTCGGACTAGGTTACTTCACGATTCTGCTGATTTAACAATGTCTCGTGCTCTCTCGTGATTTGATTGTCAAGAAACCCGCCTCAAGTCTATGTCTACTAGCTCTGTGACACCTCTTCAGCGTTCTGGTAGCTTCTCAGCGGACATCCACATCAAGGGTGACCTCCCCTGACACCAAACCTTGTGATCATTGTGGCAAGACAAATCATCGCGACCAAAATTGTTTCGCTCGACATCCGTAAAAATTGGTGAGTATCGTGCCGTCGTGCCTCTCGTGGTCGAGGCACAACTCCTGCTCCCTACAGGATCTGTGTCTATTCTTCTTTGCTTCACCTATCGCTGCTCCTCGGTCATCTTGGGTGCTTGATTCAGGGCCTCTTTCCATGTTACATCCGATAAGTCACGCTTGCTTGCTTCCAAACCAGTCCTCAGGGTGCTTCGTTCGCATTTACCGATGGTACATCATGTTACATAACTCATCACGGTTCCCTTTTAAATTCTCATTTCTCTATACCGATGTTTCACTTGTACCCCAATTGTCCATGAATCATTGTCAAGAGGCCAAATTCGATCAAAAGCTTTTGTTGGTTTTGATGATTCATCTTGTTTTATTCAGGATCGTCGAAACGGGACAATTATTGGGACTGGCCATCGCCGTAAGAGAACTTCTAGCCTCTACATTTTGGACACTTTGAGCCTTAATTCTTCCAATACCTCCATCGCTACCTCCATCGCATGTGTCATCTGCTTCATCGTCATCCACTATATCATTCGCCAAGTGGCATCATCGTCTTGGTCATCTTTGTGGCACTCGGTTGTCCACATTAATAAATAAAGGCTCTTTAGGTCATACACCAATAAAGTCTAGTTTCAGTTGTAAGGGTAAACTTGGAAAACAAATACAACTTCCTTATTTTTCTAGTAGCTCTCATTCCTCTAGACCTTTTGATCTTGTTCATTCAGATGTATGGGGCCCTGCACCTTTTGCTACAAAAGGTGGTCATAAATACTATGTCATTTTTATAGATGATCATTCGCGTTACACTTGGATTTATTTCATGAAACATCGTTCCCAATTGTGTTCCATTTAAAAAACTTTTACTCGCATGATTCACACTCGCTTTCTACACCTATTAGAGTTTTTCGCTCGACTCTGGTGGTGAGTATTTATCTGAGAAATTCCGCCATTTTTGCTTCTTTGAAGGCACCCTTGCCCAGCTCTCATGTCCGGTGCCCATGCTCGTAATGGTGTTGCGAGCATAAGCATCGCCATATTATTGAGATCGCCCGCACACTTTTGATTGCCTCTTTTGTTCCCTCTCATTTTTGGGCGAAATTGTTTCCATCTTGTTTATCTTATTAATCGGCAGCCTTCATCCAAGTTAACTGATAAGTCCCCTGGTGAAGTTCTTTTTGGCACATCACCCAATTATGATCATCTTCGGGTTTTTGGATGCAAATGCTATGTTCTTCTTGCCCCTCGTGAACGGACTAAACTGACGGCTCAGTCCGTTGAGTGTGTCTTCTTGGGGTATAGTCCTGAACATAAGGGCTATCGCTGTTATGATCCTTCCGCTCGTCGCATTCGTATTTCTCGTGATGTAAACTTTGATGAAGATTGCCCTTTCTTTTTCAACTCATCCACTCATTCTTCACCCACCACCACAGAGTCCACCAGTTTCTTGTTTCTACCTCCTATTTCTAGTGATGATGTCCCTACACCACCTATTCCTAATATATCACCATCCCATCCTCCTATACTGCCCAAACCACCAATCAAACATGTTTATTCTCGCCGACCTCCTCCCACAGAATCATCTTCTCCTAATCCTACTTCTTCGGCCAGTCCTAACGCACCCCTAATTGATGATTCTAATATTTCTGATGAGTTACCAGCAGTTCATGATGTGCCACCAGTTGGTTCACGGTATAATTTGAGGGATCGTACTACAATTCAGCCTCCTGCCAGATTGGGCTATTCAAGTGTGGGTGCTATCATGGCTAAGCCCTCCAATTATCAGGAAGCCTCTTATATTCCGAAATGGCAGTCAATTATGTCTGAAGAACTTGCTGCTTTAGAACGGACATGAACTTGGGAATTTGTTTTACTACCGCCTCATGCGGTACCTATCACATGCCAATGGGTCTTCAAGGTTAAAACCAAGTCAGACGGGACCATTGAGAGATATAAAGCTCGCCTGGTTGCTAGAGGTTTCCAGCAAACCAAAGGTCAAGACTATGAAGAGACCTTTGCCCCTGTTGCTCACATGACAACTATCCGAACACTTATTTCAGTGGCTGCTATTCGTTCTTGGACTATCTCTCAAATGGATGTCAAGAATGCCTTTCTTCATGGTGATTTGCAAGAGGAAGTTTATATGCAGCCGCCGCCAGGTGTTGAAGCCCCATTGGGACATGTTTGTCGTCTTCGTCGTGCTTTATATGGTCTTAAACAGGCTCCCCGTGCTTGGTTTCAGCGTTTTGTTTCAGTAATACGCAATGCTGGTTTTTCACCAAGTGATCATGATCCTGCCTTATTTATTCATATATCTTCACGTGGTCGTACTTTGCTTCTACTATATGTTGATGATATGTTAATTACGGGGGATGATGTACACCATATTTCTGATGTGAAGAAGCAACTTAGTGAGCAATTTCAGATGTCTGATTTGGGACCCCTCAGCTATTTTCTGGGACTTGAGGTTCAACATTCTTCAAAAGGCTATTATATTTCTCAGTCTCAATACACACAAAATTTAATTGCTTCTTCTGGCATTACGGATAATCGAACAGCTGCAACCCCTATGGATCTTCATGTCCAGCTTCGTCCTACTGATGGTACACCTCTTTTGGATCCCACTCGATATCGCCACATTGTGGGTCGTCTAGTCTATCTTACTGTTACTAGACCTGATATTGCTCATGCAGTTCATATACTAAGTCAGTTTGTGAGTGCTCCAACCTCAGTTCACTATGGACATTTGCTTCGTGTGCTGCGATACTTAAGGGGCACTTCAACTCAATGTCTGTTCTATGCTAGTGATAGCCCACTGCATCTTCATGCTTATTCAGACTCTACTTGGGCAAGTGATCCGACTGATCGACGCTCTGTTACTGGTTATTGCATCCTTCTTGGCTCTTCCCCTCTTACATGGAAGTCCAAGAAGCAGGCTGCAGTCTCTCGGTCTAGTACAGAAGCAGAACTTCGAGCACTTGCCACTACAACTTCAGAGATTATATGGCTTCGTTGGTTGCTAGCAGATTTTGGTGTTTCATGTGATGCTCCCACACCTCTTTTTTGTGACAATACAGGCGCCATACAGATTGCCAATGATTCTGTGAAGCATGAACTTACAAAGCATATTGGTGTCGATGCCTCTTTTACTCGATCTCACTGTCATCAGAAAACAATTTCTCTCCAATATGTGCCTTCGGAATTGCAAGTTGCAGATTTCTTCACCAAAGCACAGACTCGAGAGCAACATCGGCTTCATTTGCTCAAACTCAATACTTTGAACCCGCCTTGAGTTTGCGGGGGGGGGGGGTGTTAAGGCCCATATAGGCCCATCTAGTGTATATATATACTAATCTAGATCTAGTGTATTGGTCTATGGACTCTAGATTTGTATCACTCATAACTCATTTCTAAAAGTTTCTTCCTGCGCTGTTGGATGCCTTGGTACAACAAGATTTTCTCTCTTATTGCTAATTTTGTTCCCCCTTTTTGTTTCTTGCAGCTTACAGTCCAGCTTTCACAGGACCACCTCATAACTCATTTCTAAAAGTTTCTTCCTGCTCTGTTGGATGCCTTCGAAAACAATACCCCATATGTTGGCAAGGTTCATTCGTTCCCAGTTCCTTTTACAGATTTTGCTTAAGACCATCCTCTATTTTATTAGAAACCTAGCTCTAATTCTTTCATCTCCCCCAAAACTCCTGATAAATATAATGGGAATAGTAAGAAAGCTAACAATTTAGCAAGGAATTCTCAATTCATCTTTAACTTGTCCAACACTTGCATGCATGGTCCTCAATGCCTACAAGTTGTGCTAGAAATCAGCTTAAAGTGCTCATAATTTTTTCAAAACCTCATCTCTTATGCTCCTCTGTCTACATTCATCTTATTTGATTCGTTAAGGCACATTTCCAATGCAGGTGCACATCTAACCGCTGCTTGGACCTGGGAGGATCCCTAAATAAGCTCAAAATAGGCTAATTTCTTTTATAAGATTTTCCTCCTCAAATCATATTCATGACTCCATTAAATCTTGACAGAGCATCATGCTTATGTCACTTCATCAACATTCGATCTTATTTGATTCGTTACGGCACATTTCCAATGCAAGTGCACTTCTGACCGGTGTTTAGACCTGGGAAGATCCCTAAATAAGTTCAAAATAGGCTAATTTCTTTTATAAGATTTTCCTCCTCAAATCGTATTTATGACTCCATGGAATCCTGACAGCATTGTGCTTGTGTCACTTCATCAACATTTAACAAAATGGTTTGCTCTATATTTCTCGTTGACATTTGTCCCCTTTGTTGTTCTACGTCTTCAAAAGGTAACTTACTAACCACTTTGTTTCCTTTGTGTATTTAAGGATTATGCTGTTAAATTTAGCATAATGTAGACTCTTATTATTTATTATCCCATGCATAATGCATCTGCTGTGTCAATCTAATACATTAAATTTCATCCTAAAATAATGATTCTTTGAATCAACATCTGCAGTTTGTTGGCATGCTCTTGTCAGTGCAGTTCACTCTACCACCTTTTTGTCTGCGTTTGTCGCTCTCTTCCAGGTAATTATCTATAACAATGGTGTATTCCGTCACGCATAACTGTTTCATGATTTTAATAGCTTTCTTGCATCATTAGTAGGCTGCCATCTGTTTGCACCGTAAAGTTGCAGATAAAGATCGCAGACTTGTGTATTGGCTTGCTGGTTTAATTGCTGGTCTTTCAATTCTTTGGGAAAAGAAAATAATTTCCTTTATTACTCATAGACGTTCTCGTTACCGAAGACGATTTCATAATAACAAAATTCATTTAGCTTATTCTCTCAGTTTCAATCAACTGCTGCTGGATTTAGTATATCTAATATGAATTGGCGACCATAACACATATGGATAGAACTTCTAAAATGTATTTTCTGTTTCACTTCAAGAGAGAAGCGACAATGCTGCATAAAGATTTTTGTATTCTTATTTTCAGATTTCTGTACTTCAGTTCAGTTTAGTCTCATGTGAAAGACACAGTCTGAACTAACATTGCCCTTCCCACAAGAATCCACACTTCCATGGCACAGCCTGATGTGCCTTTTGCCATGATGGCTGGAAGAAATCTTATAGTACATAATCATGTTTGAACTTAGTATGATCGTTCTAGCTGTTTTCGTTATCTAAAAGGAGAAACACGGATTGTGATCTTTATAAGTTCCTGATATGATAGTTCTTGGATGATAACCGATAAGGACAACAGCTATTTAGGTGCTGATTGGGAGTAGTGATTCAATGGCTAGGAGTGTTACTAAACAGCTGCTCATTTGTCGCATGAATGACGCTGCCAGTTTTCGTGGTGTCTGGGGAAAGTAACCTTGGCAGTTTATAAATTCACACTTTCTGTTTTATTATTTTTTCAAAGAATGTTCAGAAGTGCCACATTTAAATGCGAGAAGCTCCTAAAATTATTACAAGTTGAGCATAAGGAGTGAAAACTCTGCGTTTGCTGCCAACTTGCTTTTATTAAAAGCAGCTATATTATTATCTCTAGCTGTTCTGGCATAATGTTGAATAAAAAACTGTGAGTTGACTTGTTTTTAGAAAATGGCTCAATCTCGATGATTGTAAATACCAAGGCCGTTGCCGTTTAGGGCAATTTTTTAGTGATATATCATATTTCCTCTTTTGCTTGCCATCAGTTAGAGGCTGCTTAGATGATGGCTCTATTTCTGTCATTCCTTTTTTTCTTTTGGTGCAGTATGGGGTTTAATTTTGCCATCCTCTCTTAGGGTTTGGATTGTGGCTCCATGCCTCACCATCACCCTCCGTAGCATTGTGTCTTCCATGGTCTGTTTGGTGCTTCATGAATCATGATTCACCCTTTTGGCTAACCATTGTCCTTGCTTGACTTAGACATACAGAGATGGTATAAGTTTTGTAAATATATTAAGGAAATGAAATGTTATGGCATCCAATTGATGATGCAAACATGCTGCTGGCATTGATTTTGCTATATGAAGCGGTTGTTTTTTACTTCTCTAGGCGAAGCAGATCGGTTACTATGTCTGCCATTGTTATTATGTTGCCTTTGCTGTCACACTATTTATTCTAATACTTGCTTTTTCCCGGTACCTGCCAACTCCCTCCAGTAGTGAAGTATTACGCCGATGTTTATGATGGATATATGCACTGAGGTGAGGTGTCAAGGTCGGTGATGTGTAGCAATCCAATAGAAGATTCTATATTTTACAGCTCGGCGCATACGTATTTATACTCAGTTAATTGGTCAGTGCTTCAATTTGGTTTTCCCCTCAGATCGAATTGAGGATCCACCAAGAGCTCACCTAAAAATGCTATATAGTTCATGAAGGTAATACTAAATGCACCAGCCTCACATGCTGAATGCCATTCTGATTTATTGATTTAGATTACCATTACAATTTTTTTAGGAATACTATATACATAAAGAAGTGTTCAACGGATCTCTTGCCTGCGGCAGCGCACATATGTGACAGGAATGGATCCTAGTTTGGGTGGTTGTTCTTATCAGGTAAATCGGCTCAAACTTTTCAGATTATTTGTTGCGACTTAGATTGTTCTTTACAGACTTTCGCCTATTGTGCTAGAAGCATGCTTTGGTTTCTGTTATATGGGCCACATTGATCGTGTTTCAATGACACAAAAGCAACATGTGTTTCTTATTTCCAAAAACTTGATTATGCCAAGGGGTGAAATCAAGGCAGATAAAAACTATTCTGTACATTGCACAATCAAATTTTGATTTCAAATTAAAATTGCAATATCTGACAGATATTGACATATAAGGAACATTGTTAACATTTATTAATAAAAAATTTCTACCTACATTTGGATTCTTAATATTAAATTTGCATCCAACATCTAATATGAAATTGCCGCCCATGAACTATTGCCATTAACACGTCTAGACAGTTATATATAATACTCACCAAATTTTAGTTTTTCAACACTGACTTTTCTTGTACTTGTCTTATGGCCAAAGTTCTCATGATTCATGTGCATATGGCCCAACTAAATTATTTCAAAAATATCTGTAAACATTTTTAAAATACAATGAGTTAAGATGGCCTCACCATCAACTGCTTCACCTATCTTGCATTTAAATTTTTATATTGTACTACCTCCATACTTCTGTTAAAAAAAAGAAACCTTGTACATTGCACTTTGGATTTTTTTTATTTTTTTTAAGAAATACGTTTTCTGTGCTCTTTATCAAATCCCTTACAAGTTTGTTTACAGATACCATATTGCTTATCAACTTAATCCATTGGTACAGATTGTGGACACATCACGGTTGCGGTTTAGCTATTACCAAATCACAAACTTTAGAGAGGATGGTGTTCCTCATTTATTTCCTCAGATATATTGCCATCAACTCAAGAACCAAAAATTTCATTTCCTTTATTATCTCAGCTATTGAAGTGCCTAGGTAGGAATAACACCAAATTGGTTCGGTTCATAAAAATAACACCGTGGCAATGAATTTATTGTGCTGGTGACATTTTCACCATTTTCTAGTGCATTTCATTTTTCCACCCCCATTTCACTTTTTGCTGATGTGCTGGGACATTTTTACCCTTGTTCCCACTGGTCAGGTTGTTGGCCTTCATGCGCACCAAACCAGGCTCGATGCGGGCGATCTCGTCGGCGAAGGGCAGGATGTTGCAGGCGCGGCTGCGTGGGGTGGCGCACGTCTGCGGTGGGGGTAATGGGGACGGGCTGTAGATGATGATGGGGCACAACGAGCGGCCCAATGCTACATCACCTCCTTCCTCACCGTCATCATCCTCGGCATCAGTCTCAACGCCAAGGCTAACCTTACCTCGGGACCGGGCGCACCGGAAGGCACTTGAGCGCCTTTAGTAGCAGGAGCTCGCCACTACCGATGCCCAGGACGAGTGATCCGCGCGTCTCACATCACCTCGGAAGGATGAAGAAGGATCTGACTCATGGGCCCGACTGTCGGAGACCGGTCCATCCCTTTTCTATTTGGCACGGCCAGTTGCCTGACGAGTAGGCCCATGGGCAAAAACATCCTAGCACACAAGCAAAGAGTGAAAAAAATGAAAATGGCCTATAAAATGGTGAAAATGTTACCAGCCCAATAAATACATCGTCACGGTGTTATTTTTACAAATCGGACCGATTTATCGTCATTTCTACATACACCCCAATTGAGTCTCACCTAGAGGTGCAAATGGAGCAGATAATTCCCGATCGACTGTCCGTCCGTATAAATTTGGATCTTATTTGGAGCATGATTTTCGGATATTCATTTTTTTGGATATCGGATATGGATTCGGTACTGTCCGTATTTGACTTAACTATTCGTGACCGAGACTAACCGTATTTAGAATGAGTTGTATTCGCTCCGTATTCATATTTGAATCTGGTATTGTCTGTATTCGACTATATTCGAGAAAAAATTTTATAATAGGATACAAAATGAGCGAAATTCGTTCGTATCCTCTTCGTTTGCACCCCTAGTCTCGCTCACTCAATTTTCGCAAGAAAAACAGGCGGTGAGGTAAGCCAAAACCCTGGCCTCAGCTCCTCAGTCGGTAGCCATTTCTTCCTCTCTTACTTTCCTCCGTAGTCCTCACATTGTCTCTCCTCTTTGTTCTTGGGGGCCCGATTGAAGGAGGCCCCCTGGGGGGGTGGGGGGTGTCATAGGCCGAGTGGCGACCCACACTTGGGTTTGGGGTGTCATAGGCCGAGTGGCGACCCACACTTGGGGTTTGGCTGCTGTCATCTTCTTCGGGCAGGGCCGCCGTTCTTCCTCGATCTCTTAGGAATTCGGATAAGACCTGCTCCAGGGGGCACTGGTCAGTCTTCTTTTCGTCCTTTTATGTTCTAGACTCTTTTTCTTAAACAATAATTCTTGCAGCTTGTGAATGTTCCGGTATGACCAGATACTCGGAGAAGGAAAAAGGTATGGGTAAGGTACCTTCAGAATTTACCAATGCCCAAAAGAAAAAGAAAGCTGCAAGAAGTTGCTGCAACAGATAAAGATCCTGGTGGTCTTCGGATAGGGGAAGTTTGCCGCTCTATGTAGTCACGGCATGAAATATTCTATGACGAGGGGGACATGCGGGGCACTTCAGGTTCACAAACCTCTTCAAAGGAGTGGTCGGTGGAATCAGAGGAGCAGTCCTTCGGAGATGGAGATGGAGATGGGGTGAGAGTTGAGATTGTCAAGAAGCAGCGAGAAGCTAAGAAAGCTCTTAATGGTAATATTGTCTTCTTTTCGTCTGTATCTTTTCTGCGGTTGACGAGGTCAGGTTGATTATTTTATTATTAGGTGTAGCTGAATTTTTTCTCATGATATTTTTTATACAAGTATAACCTTATAAATTTTAGTTGCATAATGCTTCTGCTAATATATAAGTTATGGGGTGTCCAAATTGTTTGAGGGGTGAGGTTACTGAATATTAGTAGTAATAGGCACTCCTCTTGAAGGAATGTGTATTGGACTCTGATGCATGTTAATACTAATGCATGTTAATACTAATGATTCAATGCTTAATTGCTCGTGTGTGTGGAATAGAATCCCTGAGGCTAGTATATTGTAACGTCATGATTGTGAGGTGCCTTATTGACCGAGGGATGGGATGGTTTTGGTGTGATTCTTCCTAGGATATTGTTAGTATTGACTAAGCTTTTCTCTTAGAGGAATATATGTAATTGATACTCAGGTTAATATCAATAATGCAATCCTTGATTTTTTTATGTGGAATAGAATCTCTGAGGCTAGTATACTATGGTAAACTTGTCATTAGAGAAGAAGGCTCAGGTGTCATACCGATAATACATAATATATCGTGGATTTGGCAACTGAAGAGATTTAATGCTGACGAAGCGCTGGTGTGTGTTGGATCATTTGGTGTATGTCTGTGGCAGTATATAAAACCCAAGAACAAAACTGAAGATACGAAGAGTATTCATGAGGCTGGAGAGAAAATTAATTTGAAAGTTTGGTGGATTAAGGTAGATTTTGTTAACTTAAGAATGAGATATTTAGGAATCTTCTTCGCACTTATTTCTTTTTTGTTGTTGCTGTTGTACAACAAACTCTTTGTAAGTTTCCTGCAAAGTTCTGCAAATGTAATCCAAAAAATGAGAAATTTATTGCAATTGGCTGTGTAAGACAAGAGGACGGAAAAGGTGAAGTGTATATCGTTGATTGTACCAAATCTGAAGTGAATATTTTGGATAATGAAGTTTATGAGGTAAAGAAATTACCTGATTTGTTAATTTATAATGCATTACTACTTATTTTACTCTTTTAACATAAATATTATTAGTCAGTATTAAAGTTTTTTAGCCAAATCTACACCCAAGGGATTAAGTTATTTTAACATTTTAAGTTGCCTATGTTCATTTAGTGCCTTAAGTGTATTAACTTGATCTCATTTTTTTGGAGTATGGACGGAGTATATTTTCTAATAACATGCCGACAATATAAGGGTTTTGTGGTACTCAATCGCAAGAACAAGCTTCATACTTTGTGTTGTGGTACTTAAGGACAAAGGACGAAGCTTATTCTTGCAATTGAGTACTAAATAACCATTAGATTGTTGCCATGTTATGAGAAGATATATTCCGTCCATACTCTAAAAAAGCGAGGTCAAGTTAATACACTCAAGGCTCTAAATGAACATAGACAGCTTGACATGTTAAAATAACCTGATCCCTTAAGTATAGATTTGGCTAAAAAAAACTTTAATGCTCACAAATCATATTTATATTGAAAGAGCAAAATAAATAGTAATGCATCATAAATGAACAAATTAGGTAATCTCTCTTTACCTCATAAGTTTTATTATCCAAAATATTCACTTCAGGTTTGTGCAATCAGCGATATACACTTCAACTCTTTCGTCCTCTTGTCTTACATGGTCAATTGCAACAAATTTCCCATTCTTTGAATTATATTCGCAGAACCTTACAGGAAACTTATAAAGTTTGCTCTGTACAACAGCAGCAACAACAAAAAAGAAAAAGAAGTAAGTGCCAAGAAGGTTTTAAAAGATCTCATTCTTAAGTTAACAAAGTTAACCTTAGTCCATCTAACTTACAAATTAATTTTCTCTTCAGCCTCATGAATACTCTTAGTATCTTCAGTTTTGTTCTTAGGTTTTGCATACTGCTACAGGCATACACCAAATGATTCAACACACACTAGCGCTGCATTAGCATTAAATCTCTTCGGTTGCTGAATCCACGATATATCATGTATTATCGATATGGCACGTGAACCTTCTTCCCCAATGGCAAGCTTACCATAGTATACTAGCCTCAGAGATTCTATTCTACTAAAAAAAAAAATCAAGAATTGCATTATTTATATTAACCTGAGTGTTAGTTACACATATTCCTTTAAGAGGAGAGCTTAGTCAATACTACCAATATCCTAAGAAGAAGAATCACACCAAAATCATCCCATGCCCTGGTCAACAAAGCATCTCATAACCATGACGTTACAGTGTACTAAGTCCAGGGATTCTTTCTACGCACACACAAAAGCAATTAAGCATTGAATAATCAGTATTAACATGCATCAGAGTCCAATACACATATTCCTTCAAGAGGAGGGTCTAATACCGCCAATATCCTAACAAGAATCACAATAACCCCACCCCTCAAACAATATGTGGACGCCTCATAACTTATATGTTAGAAGTATTGTGCAACTAAAACATATAAGGTTATACTTGTATGAGAAAATATCATGAGGAAAAATGCAGCTACACCTAATAACAAAATAATCAATCTGGTCTTGTCAACCGCAGAAGAGGTACAGACGGAGAGAAAAGACAATATTACCATTAAGAGCTTTCTTAGCTTTTCGCTGTTGTTTGACAATCTCCACTCTCACCCTATCTCCATCTCCGGAGGACTGCTCCTCTGATTCCACCGACCACTCCTTTGAATAGGTTTGTGAACCTGGAGTGCCCCGCGTTTCTCTATCGTCATAAGACACTTCATGCCGCGACCGCGTGGAGTGGCGAACTTCTCCTATCCGAAGACCATCAAGACTTTGTCTGCTACAGCAACTTCTTGCAGCCTCCTTTTCTTTTCGGCATTGGTAGGTTCTGGATGTACCTTACCCTTACCTTTTTCCTTCCCCGAGTATCTGCTCATACTGGAACATTCACAAGCTGCACGAATTAATGTTTAAAAAAAGAGAAGTCTAGAACCTAAAGGGACGGAAAGAAGACTCGCTAGTACCTCCTGGAGCAAGTCTTATCCGAATTCCGAAGAGGTCGAGGAAGAATGGCGGCAGCCAAACCCCATGTGCGGGTCGCCACTCGACCTGTGCACCGTCTTCGCCTCCCCCCCGGGGGGGCCTCCTTCCAATAGGGCCCCTAAGAACGGAGAGGAGAGAATGTGAGGACTATGGAGGGAAGTAAGAGAGGAAGAAATGGTCGCCGGTTGAGGAGCTGAGGTTGGGGTTTTTGGCTTACCTCACCGCCTATTTTTCTTGTGAAAATTGAGTGGGTGAGACTAGGGGCGCAAACGGAGCGGATACGGACGAATTTCGCTCATTTTGTATCCTATTCTAATTTTTTTTCTTGAATATAGAGTCAAATACGGACAGTATCGGATTCAAATATAAATACGGAGCGAATATAACTTATTCCGAATACGGTTAGTCTCAGTCACGAATAGTTGTCAAACAATGCGTGAAAACATAAACCATATATGTCGCAGGTTGTAGAGAGAATAGATAGAGCAGACCTGTTTTGATGATTTGGTTCAGATTTCTTATCAATTTGTACAGTATCGCAGCTCACTGTGATGTAATGATTTGAAGCCTTGCTGAATAATGCAATGGCTAACTGTTTTTGATGAAGGTGCAGGGCTATTTTGATGATTTGGTCAGAATTTTCTTATTAATTTCTCATATTTTGTAGCTCCAATTTGACGTACTGATCTGAAATCTTGATGCATATTGCAAAGATCGCACTCATTTTGATTAGTTGACAAGGAATCCTAGTTTCTCAAATGATAGAGGTAGCGCTTTGTTTTTCTCCCAAACAGGCTGACGTCTAGGGTTTTGATTTCACTGTTAATTTGTGTAATGAAAAGTTACAGGTGGTTTTCCTTTACAAGTGGAAAAAAAATCTCCCAAGGAGGCCCTAGAATGGAACGGGAGATTGGAGATGAGAGCAGCGACGAAGGAGAGGTCTTCAAGCCAGATGGGATCAAGTCCACTTACATCCGTCGTGATCCCTCGGACTTTCATGAAGCCACTTGCTTGGCGTGGATCGCAGAGGTAGAGGATCCCGCCGATGTATATAATCCTCTATCGAGGTACGATTTTCTTGGGCTTCCCTGGGGTTGGGGTGTTTTTTTATGTTTGGTTCATGTTGCCTCGTGTTGTTGATTGTTCATACTTGATTCACTGCATCTACAGAAGACGTCTTTAGTTGATTTGCTGTACTATGTGTGTGATTTTTTGGGTCTATAATTTTCATGTCAAGAACTTCTAGAGAAAGGATGGGGATGGGAAAGGTTGGTGCTGCACAGTTCTGATTGTGTCCAGTGGCACAAATTCAAGAAATACCTTGAGGAGTATTTCAGCCACAATGCTGGCCAAGTTGCCACTCTTTGTGCCCACTCTGAGCCAATTGGACAAGGCGTTCCTGATCCAGTCAGAGGGTGAATCTTTAGCTGCAGCTGCGGGCTTGGTGGTAATCCTGGGCTGCATGGCCTACTTAATTCTAGTAATAGTAATCGTCACTTGATGTTTGCTAACTTTTTTTGCACCAATTGCAAACGGTTGTTCAGTGTATCATGATGGAGGCTCAGTTGATGTGCAAGTCATTGGAATGTGACTTGGCGACCACCCAAACGGTCAGCTTTAGCAATAAGGTCCGGCGGTCTGCCTTAAATCTTATGCTTTATAAATGGACTGAATCTGATGCCACCAGCGCCGCCGCCGCCATGGTGGTATGTGCCTGCCCCTACCAGAACAAACTGCCACTTGCGTAATTTTTGGTATTTATTCTTTTTATGTTGATAAGCGTCTTGCCACCAATTATGTTTTGAAGGGTATGGCAAAGGAGGCTAAGGAAGCTCATTCCCTGCTGAGCGGAGAGGACCTTCATGTGGAAGCAAAGTATTCTGTTTGTGAGGAAATCCGGCATTGTACCGCAAACGTTTTGACCATGCTTGAGAAAGAATATGCTTGCAATACTGCTGGCAATGCTGATGAGAATGGCATTCCTACTAGTGACAAATCAGAGAAGCCTATAGGGTATGGTCTCAATAATAAATAAATATTTTATTTTTCTTGTTGCATATATTGTTGCATCAGATTAGTGACATTTGGCTTTTCTCTGCTATCGGTAGGGTTAGTACTGTTAGAGATCTGAGTTGCGAAGAATGTGATTCGATGAGCAAGAATGAACACTGTGTAAAGGACAATAGCTTGAAGGGGAAGAGGAACAAGAATTTAAACTTGAAGAGGAAGTTGAAGAAGGAGAAGAAGAAATTGAAGAGGGAAGAGAGGAAGTTGAAGGAGGAGGAGAAGTTAAAGAGGGAGAAGAGGAAGTTGGAGAATGGAAATGATACCAAGGTCGAGGCTTGAAAGAATACTGAATTATTAGCTCCTGTGATTTAATCTTTTATTTTTCTTGTGCGGAGGTCCTTGCTGACGTTCATTGTTTGTTTGTTGAAGCTCAGCTTGACAAGTACCAAGGACAAGGACCTTGAATGGAAAGCCTCTGCAGACATGAGCTACTGAAGGTTATTGGAGAGGCAGAAGAGAATGCTACATATTAGGAAGTCTTGCATACTGCGGTGTCTTATGTTTTGAAATGGACAGAGTACAAGTTATGAAATCCTGATTGTCTTTGGCAACCCTGAGCTCAATGCTCAGTCCTACCTATCTTGTTCGCGTGCAATTACCTTGCTCATTTTCAGTCATGCTAGATGGATTTGAACTTGTGTTGTTCCTTCAATTTTCTTTTCATGAATATAAGAATGTAAGATTGTATGCTTCTGATTACCAAATGTTTGGTGTTGTTGTACATTGGTTTTAACTCTTTCTTCCTTTGTAATCATTCGTTTGTTTGTTTGTTTTTGCCTGACATGATTTCATGGTAATTCATCTGCAGTGATGGTCAAATGGAAGAAGTTCAGTCGGTGGATGATACACCAGCAGTAATTAAAAGGATCTATGGTGTACGAGGGTTTATGTGGTTTCTTTTGGGCGATTGCACTTTGTAATATGGCTATGAGCGTTCGGACCATGCTAAGTAAAGTGTATTTTCATTTTGTTTTCTGGCTAGCGTTACAGTGAATTATTGGTACTGTATGTTTCCTTTTTTTTTAAAAAAAAAAAAAATGTAAATTGCCTGCCTGGTTTTATCTACGAATGCCAAAGTGTTGCTTTGTTGTACTAGTTATGAGGAATGTGGTTGGAGTTTGGGGGCGATGTCATATTGCCATCGAGGAAGATACATTTTGTGACGTGCAATATACTGCCATCTATGTCTACGTTATTGCTGTTTGAAATTGCTCTTTAAAACTGCAGTAAGAGCACCAGATGCCAAGTGTTATAACATGTTGTGTAGCTCTTTAGATGAGGAATTGACGGCACTTACGCTTGCTGAACTTGGTTGTCGCCTGTGGGTGTGGGCATATGTAGGGATGAAAACGGATCGGATAGTTTCCGACCGATCCGGATAATTTTCGGATACGGATTCTGTCGGATCGGATATTTGTCGGATAGTATCGGATCGGATACGGATACGGATATTTTTTGTCGGATACGGATTCGGATAATCCGGATAGTGATGGATCAGATATTCGGATATACATGTGGGCTGGGCCAAGTTACTCTTTTGGCCCAAAAAGGTTACTAAATTTTAACTTGTTTTCTAATTTAATTAATCCATAAATCAAGTTTCAATTATTAAAATTAGCAAACTAGCTTCAAAAATTATGAAATTTTTTGATAAAATTCCTAACATAGTCTATAATTTTTTAAAAAATTATTTTTAAAATTTTATCATATTTTAAATTTTCTAAAAAATTCAAAAACCGTTGTCTTTAATAGAAAAATATTTTAAATAAGTATCTAAAATGCATAAAAACTCATAAAATATATAATTTATTATTTTAAATATAATTTAACAAATAATACAAATCTTGGGGTCATTACATGTAAGTGTTATATATGTTTTCTAGAGATATGGTAATTAAGTATTATCAAACTTTTTGTATGTTCTATATTTGTTTCCATTTGTATCTCTGAACAAGGATCACATTTATTTTGTGTTTTGATCTACATGTATGATGAATTAATCGTATGTACGTGATGAACTAAGTCTTACATAATTTTGTTTGCAACATGGTATCTAACTATTGTCAAAGTGAACGAAAATGCTTATATTTATTCAATTTTCAATAATGTTTTAATCAAATCAACTAGTTATGTATTTTCGTTGATTTTTTATGTACAATCTAAGGGATTATTATGTTCCGATAAATATTCGTAACCGTATCCGATTCGATTCGTATTCGATCCGTATCCGTATTCGATATTATTCAGATTCAGATTCAGATCCGACTATCCGTATTCGTATCCGAATCCGAGAAAAAATATGAAAATAAATATGGTAGAGCCATTATCCGTCCGTATCCGATCCGTTTTCACCCCTAGGCATATGGAAGCCTTAGGCCATCTCCAACAGGTTCCCTATCCCATTCCTCATCCCTCAAAATGAGTAATCCGTACATGCAAACATGAATCACCTTGCTCCAACAGATGTTCTATCCGATTCCCCATTTATGCAGAACGGAGAGAGCTTCTCGAAATATCGATTCCGTCCGTTCCCCATCGCATTCTCGATCTGGTGATTGCTCTCCGCGCCAGTGACGAATCGGCCCGAGGAGGCCATCAAGTCGTCGACCAGTCTTCACCTCGCGGCCAGGCTCGAACCTCGACCCGTCGCGGCGCAGCTCCATCCTCGACCGTGCGCCTTGGCTCATCCTCGACCCGTCGCCGTCGGCAGCTCCAACCTCGACCCCGTCGCCGCCGCTCCATCCACGCGACCCGTCGCCGCCGCTCCATCCTCGGCGCGTTCCATCCTGAAGTTGCAAGGCGTGTAATCCCCTGTTGTTGCTCCTCCATTCCATCACCTTAGATTGAGATAGGTTAGGGTTAATTAGTTTGCATGACATACGAACCTAGAATGGTATAACATCTTGCCTGGCGTGCTTACAAAGTTTCATTCCTGATTGGAGTGCAGGAAGTAGATGATTCGTCTTTGCGGCTTATCATATACTTCATGCCCACAACACTCTGAAAAATTTTTAAGGAAAAGAGGCTTAGTTGTGCTCGATTATCTGCTAAAAGCGTGATTGGTTAGGTGGTTGTTCTGCATTAGTTGCGAGGATTAGTCTCTTTTTGTTACCCTTGAGAGATTTTAGTTGGGGCGACATTCTTGCAGTTTATTGGGTTTTAATTTGTAATTTTAGCGCAAGATTTGTAGTGCTCGAGGAGAAATTGTAGTAAAATGGCAGCCTTGCTATGCAATTTCTTGTTGTGTTCTTTGATTAGTCGGACGATGTATGCTAATTTTGTAGTTGATGACACATCGTATGTGTGATAGTATAGAGTGAAACTTCATATGAGATCGTTCCTTACAATTGTTATTTAGTGGAGTCTAAATAAGTAAGGGAGAAGTGCATGTAGAATCTTGGTCTCTTGTTGGACCATTTGTTCTTGATGTCACATTTGAGCTACATGTTCTTGGAAAGTGCAAAATGTGACTTGAAGTACCGAGAAAAATTTACAATTCTTTGCAAAGCGTACATGTCTAGGATGGTGAGATTTTACAAAATGTTCTAATGTTAATACCATTCTTACAGTTGTAGCATTAAAATGACTGTTCTTTCTACATGAATGAAATAATTTATTTTTGGTGGTATTATCATTGCTATTAGCTATGTATATACCCCTAGAAAAGATTTACTATTTATGTTGTAAATCATAACAAAGTTGTACATTTAATTTCATGTTTAGAGCCCCGATTAGGTGCATGAAAAATTGTTCGGCTAATAATTGTATCCTATTGTATCATTGGTACACTAGAAAAATTACAGTGAAAGTCCATCGTAGTAAAAATTATGCAAGCTAATTGAGATTGTTCTGATTGAACATGATATCCAAATGTAAATTGTGCAACCAAGAAGCTATTCGATTATGACCCTTCATTCTTGAATACATAACAATCACAAATGAGCAGAATAGAATCCAAAATGTGCATACGAGACCTTTAAAAAATCAAATGATCCGCACATTGCTAGCTCAATAGAGGAAAATAGCTTCTTGAAGATCTTATGGGATGAATGGAGTAAATGGGTTTGCTTGGGCGAGATGAGGGTACCAGGAGGGTAGTCATTGAAGAATACTTCCTGTGAGTTGGAGATGCAGCGGTGGAGTAATTCTAGGATTAGGGACAGGCTGCAGTTGGGGAGGGATCGTTTTGTTGTTGGCGCTTCTCCCCTGTGGACTTTAGTCATCGAAAAGAGGCTTGCCGAGAAGACAATGAGCTAAGATACTTGTTAGAGAGGCCTTAGTGTCTTATTTGTCCAGGATCATCTGTTTGCGAAAACATTCGGAAATGTGTTTCTATGGCTCTTTTGTATGACTCGCTAAGCTAGCCTTACAAGTGTATTCACCATGCTTGTTATGATTAGCAAAGCTTCACTATAAATGGAAAATTAGAAAGCGAGTTCACTTTCCATTGATGATACTTGTATACAATATTGTGGGCCAACGTTACGTGAGGAAGCCTCGGGATGTTTGAAAAGCAGTCAGGTGGTAGCTCCATGTTTGGCCAAGAGTGTCATATACTCTTACATTTCTGAATAGATGTCATTCTAGCTTTTAAATTCTGTTCCTAAATACATGTTATTCTACAATTTGAGATGACTTTTGCCATCTTTTCTTTATATGCTTTCGAGTCCATATATATCTTTGGCAAGATCTGTGAGAAAAATAATTAGGAAGTAAGGGGATCTAGCTTAGCAGGACTATCTATGATTATCTCTCTTATAGAGAAGTTCGTCTTTGTTA
The DNA here is from genome assembly GCA_036346355.1 of Rhipidocladum racemiflorum. Classification (NCBI taxonomy): domain Eukaryota; kingdom Viridiplantae; phylum Streptophyta; class Magnoliopsida; order Poales; family Poaceae; genus Rhipidocladum; species Rhipidocladum racemiflorum. Next base: position 86,547,895 of record CM070579.1, on the reverse strand, counting down.
GGAGAGGGAGTAAAAGTATCATATATGTCATTAGTAAAGGCACGCCTAACTCCACCGAAAGATTTCCTTGTTGTTCTCATGCCATTCACATCATAGATGCATAGAAAATTGATAGATAAATCGTCTCTCATTTCACTTGTATTTTCATTTATATCATAGATGCATAGAAAAGATTTCCTTGTTGTTCTCTTGTCATTCTCCTGGTAGTATTCTACACATTTTACTTTCTCTAGCTTGTGTAGATGGACAGGATCGAGAAGCTTCGGTAAAGGCTTGGCATGGACTGATAAAACAAATAGAAACATCGCATTGGACCTTAACAAAATTGTACAAGACAATTTTAATGTGGCACATGTCATTGTGCTAGTGAACTCAATAGCCTTTTGATGGACATGAAACTATAACTCGAGCTTAGAGCAAGTTGCCATACAATCACATGAGCGGTGCAAAGAGATGAAGTAGATCTTGCGAGAGGATGTAGACCGAGTTGTGCCTTCCCTATGACTACGAGTGATGGAGTATAAGCGTGATGACGAACAATATTGTGAAGAAGAGGGTATCGAAATTGATAGTGATGATTAAGGGAAGGTTTTAGTCTTGTATTAATGTTAAGACTTGTTATGTATGTTGTAATGATGCTAAGACTGGTTTTAGACTTGCTATTTATGATGTATGATGTGATGCTAAAATTTGGTTAAGACTTGTTAAGATATTATAACGATGTTTGTTAACTTGTTAAGATATTGTTATGATGTTTGTTATCTTGTTAAGATATTGTAATGTTGTTTGTTAACTTGAGAATTTTTGATGTTGTCAGAATAGAAATTATGGATGGCTTCTATATAAATCTGTTGAGTGAGGGAGGGATGCACTCCGTGATTGGGATAGTTCTGAACGCCCATACAGGAAAGTCAATTGGTTCTACAACCGTCACGGTGCTACGGATGGTCCCCAAATAAAAGCAAACAATAGAAGATCAAAAATTTCTCGAGGAAGAAGACAATTTGTTGGTCTCCGCCATGGCTTAATGTTAGTATTGATGCAATACAAAGGGAACCAACAATCCGTGCCACCTATTGGAGAAGAATTCATGACTACTTCCACGAGTACAAGACTTTCACTCGGATCGCTCACGAGGCTTCACTTACACATCGATGGTACGTTATTCAGAAGCCGGTGAACAAGTTTTGCGGGTGTCATGATCGGATTAATGTCGAAATCAAAGCGGGTTAAGCGAAGCGAGGACAAGGTTAGTCCATAATCTATGTACCTTTCCTATTTGTAGATGGTGTGCTCATAGATATTGTTTGTGTGGTTGTCTGATTATGCAAGCTAAAACTTTGTATCATGAGGAAGAAAAGGCGATCGTTCGCATTCTTACATTCTTTGGAATACTTTGCAATACCATCCTAAAGTGGTGTGCTCGGTTATCTCGGAAGAAGCAAAGACATCGAGTAGCGGAAGTCGAGGATCTTCCGATCCTGTTAGCACAAATGCAATTCATCTTGATGAGGACCATCCTAATGCGAGAAAATGATCCATAAGCGAGACCAATTGGACATAAGGCGGCGAAAGAGCGATTCGTCGAGGTAAAGTTGCTCCAACAACTAATCTTTACATGGAAGCATTAGAAAATCTTAGAAAGGAAAAGAGGAACTTGAGATTATAAAAGAGAGGAAGAAAGATGGCGATATGAGCATTTGTATGCTACAAGAACAAGCGAAGATTGAGCAAGAAAAAGTCAAAATTGAGCAAAGAAAGAGAGGCTTGAATTCAAGAAAAATGAACTTGAATTCAAGAAAATGAATCGAGGAGGAGAGAATTATGGGCATTGATCTAAGTCATTTGCGAGGCACAAAACAATATTACACAGGCTTGCAGAACGACATAATAGCTAGAAGATGTAATAGGTCAGGTTGAACCAAGGTTGTTTGTTTTGCTTAAGAACTATTCAGTTTGTCCCTCATTCCTTAGGTTATGGACTTACATATTGCAATGCATTCTTGCTTGATGGTTGATTTCGAAATGACAGCATTCTTGTTTTGCAATAGATGAATGACTGAATACATAGATGAATGTTGAATACATAGATGAATATTTGAATACATTACAACAAATAGAATTACACCCCTCCATAACGTTGCCATAAGTGCTCCACTAGATCGTTTTGTAGGCGGTGGTGAGTTTCCTATTCGAATGGAATGATGAGTTTGAATAAACTCAAAGAGTTGACGTATGCTCGTGTGACAGCTGTTTCTCCCATTCCTTAGTAATTATAGTCAAGTGGTCCTCCGTCGCTCATCTTCAACTATCATGTTATGCATGATGACACAAAATTGTCATGATATCTCTGAGTGTTTGTTGATCCACGAAGCGTCTTTGGACCTCGAACAATTGCAAACCGAGATTACTTGAGAACTCAAAAGGCTCGTTCCACGTCCTTCTGGCGCCTCTTGAGCTTGGGAGAATATTTCTTCTTATTCAGTGAGGAGAAGTGGTATTGTCTTCACAAATGTTGCCCATTCGGGATATATCCCATCGACAAGATAGTACCCCATTGTGTAATTGTGGCCAGTTGATAGTGTAATTCACTTAGGCGCTTGTCCTTGACTAAGCTTTGCGAACAGAGAGCAGTGAAGAACATTAATATCATTGTGAGATCACAGTAAACCAAAAGGCATGCAAATCCATAGATCTTGTGAAACAACGGCTTCTAATTATTGTTGGCTTGTGTACATGCCAGTATACAAGCCTTGCCATCTTGTAGGACAATTTTCCACCTCCAATGCATGCAATCTATGCTTCCTAGCATTCAGGAAAACCTCTTTCCTCACCAGGTGCAAGTAATCTAAGCGATTATCATTCTCATTTGGAGATCTCAAATACTCATCTCAAGAGGACAATAATAGCTCGCACAAACCTTTTAAAACTCTCTGTAAGGCGTGCACTTGTGCAATCCAGTGAACAATCATCGATAGCATCTGCTAGGTACTCCATAAAAGCTATCATCAGGAATCTGTGATTTACATACGTAAAGAAGATAACCGATAGTTCGACACAATTCCTTTTGAACAAAATAATCATCATGGGTTTCTCTGACATGCAATATGCGAAGAAATAGTGACGACTCATTCTAAACACTGCGTAGAAAAGAAGAATGAGCTATAGAAAAGATGATCAATCAAAAATACAAACAATTGAAATATTTCTCATCATAAACCTCATGAAAGAAAGTTGGGCCGTAGGCAGGAGGATCGACAAAATAGTCTCGTCTGACTGGCATGCCCTTCCTACTCTCTATTGCGATGTATGTATTGATGGCCAACAATAGAACCCCATGGCGTCGACCACTCACACACTTATCTTCTTTCTTTGTGCTAGATATGCTCTTGTAGAAAGAGATTCATAAATGCGTTATCAAGCGACGATGAATCGGAGAGAAAATCTTGAACTAAGTTACGGCGACTCATTGAGATATACTAGATAATGAACATTGAGATATGGGGCAAGGATTGGAAGTGTAAATGGGCGTGTATATATAGCCTAAAAAATATAAGAGATTACAATATAAGCCAGTTACAATATAGCCGTTACAATATAAGCCCGAATTTACAATATTGCAGTTACAATATAGCCGAATTCTACGATGTAGGGAATGAAATTTTTAAATTCTGCAATTAAAAATAGCCAGGTCAAATTTTTCCGCTAAAAATTAAACATGGCTCATATGGCGGTTATGAAATATCATTATAATATAGGAGTGATAAAATAGAGAATGAGATTTGAGGAATGCTGTTGGAGAGGAAAGAGATATAGGGAAGGAATCTTTATAGGGAATTCTGTATATGAGGATATAGGGAATGAAATTTGAGGAATGCTGTTGGAGATGGCCTTAGTCTCCAATAAATGGCAAAAATTTGCTGAACATGGACACGCGAAACTGAGGTTAATTAGGATGCCCAGATCGATGTGATAAATGACAACATTTGAATTGCTAGCCGCCTCCTCCTGTTTCGATTTCCCCGCCCCGCATCCATCCCGGAAACCCTAGAATGGAACGGGAGATTGGAGATGAGAGCAGCGACGAAGGAGAGGTCTTCAAGCCAGATGGGATCAGGTCCACTTACATCCGTCGTGATCCCTCGGACTTTCGTGAAGCCACTTGCTTGGCGTGGATCACAGAGGTAGAGGAGGAGGAAGAGGATCCCGTGGTCTACACCCCGCCGATGTATATAATCCTCTATCGAGGTACGATTTTCTTGGGTTTCCCTGGGGTTGGGGTGCTTTTTTATGCTTGGTTCATGTTGCCTCGTGTTGTTGATTGCTCATACTCGATTCACTGCAATCTACAGAAGACGTCTTTAGTTGATTTGCTGTACTATGCGTACTCCCATCAGGTGATTTTCTGTGTGTGATTTTTTGGGTCTATAATTTTCATGTGAAGAACTTCTTGAGAAAGGATGGGGATGGGAAAGGTTGGTGCCGCACAGTTCTGATTGTGTCCCGTGGCACAAATTCAAGAAATACCTTGAGGAGTATTTCAGCCACAATGCTGGCCAAGTTGCCACTCTTTGTGCCGAGCACAAGTCCGAGCCAATTGGACAAGGCGTTCCTGATGAATATAATGTCCTGCGTGATGCAGCCAGCCTGGTAAGGTCTTCCTGCCTCTGCAAAAGGATACTTTGGCCTGCCCTACTTGTTTCATTAATTCAGCTGCTAATTATCTTCATTTCGCCGTTGCAAAAACAATAAAAATTTTGTAGTGTATCAAGACTGAGAACAAGTTTCTCAGGAGGTGTCGTTATGCTCTCACGTTTGAAGACATCAAACTGAGCCGGCAGATCAAGGAGTGTGCAAGACATATGATCCAGTCAGAGGGTGAATCTTCAGCTGCAGCTGCGGGCTTGGTGGTAATCCTGGGCTGCATGGCCTACCTAATTCTAGTAATAGTAATTGTCACTTGATGTTTGCTAACTTTTTTTGCACCAATTGCAAACGGTTGTTTTCAGTGTATCATGATGGAGGCTCAGTTGCTGTGCAAGCAATTGGAATGTGACTTGGCGACCACCCAAATGGTCCGCTTTAGCAATAAGGTCCGGCGGTCTGCCTTAAATCTTATGCTTTATAAAGGGACTGAATCTGATGCCGCCAGCGCTGCCGCCGCCATGGTGGTATGTGCCTGCCCCTACCAGAACAAACTTCCACTTGCGTAATTTTTGGTTTTTATTCTTTTTATGTTGACAAGCGTCTTGCCACCAATTATGTTTTGAAGGGTATCGCAAAGGAGGCTAAGGAAGCTTATTCCCTGCTGAGCGGAGATGACCTTTACGTGGAAGCAAAGTATACTGTTTGTGAGGAAATCCGGCATTGTACCGCAAACGTTTTGACCATGCTTGAGGAAGAATATGCTTGCAATACTGCTGGCAATGCTGATGAGAATGGCATTCCTACTAGTGACAAATCAGAGAAGCCTATAGGGTATGTTCTCAATAATAAATAAATATTATGTTTTTCTTGTTGCAAATATTGTTGCATCAGATTAGTGACATTTGTTTTTTCTCTACTATCGGTAGGGTTAGTACTGTTAGAGATCTGAGTCGTGAAGAATGTGAATTGATGAGCAAGAATGAACACTGTGTAAAGGACAATAGCTTGAAGGGGAAGAAGAACAATAATTTAAACTTGAAGAGGAAGTTGAAGGAGAAGAAGAAGTTGAAGAGGGAGAAGAGGAAGTTGAAGAAGAAGGAGGAGAAGATGTTGAAGAATGGAAATGATACCAAGGTCGAGGCGTGAAAGAATACTGAATTATTAGCTCCTGTGATTTAATCTTTTATTTTTCTTGTGCGGAGGTCCTTGCTGACGTGCATTGTTTGTTTGTTGAAGCTCGGCTTGACAAGGACCAAGGACAAGGACCTTGAATGGAAAGCCTCTGCAGACATGAGCTACTGAAGGTCAGTGGAGAGGCAGAACAGAATGCTTCATATTAGGAAGTCTTGCATACTGCAGTGTCTTATGTTTTGAAATGGACAGAGCACAAGTTATGAAATCCTGATTGACTTTGGCAGCCCTGAGCTCAATGCTCAGTCCTACCTATCTTGTTCGCGTGCAATTACCTTGCTCATTTTCAGTCATGCTAGATGGATTTGAACTTGAGTTGTTCCTTCATTTTTCTTTTCATGAATATAAGAATGTAAGATTGTATGCTTCTGATTACCAAATGTTTGGTGTTGTTGTACATTGGTTTTAACTCTTTCTTCCTTTGTAATCATTCGTTTGTTTTTGCCTGACATGATTTCATGGTAATTCATCTGCAGTGATGGTCAAATGGAAGAAGTTCAGTCGGTGGATGATACACCAGCAGTAATTAAAAGGATCTGTGGTGTACGAGGGTTGCTGTGGTTTCTTTTGGGCGATTGCACTTTGTAATATGGCTATGAGCGTTTGGACCATGCTAAGTAAATTGTATTTTCATTTTGTTTTCTGGCTAGTGTGGATGGAACGCGTTACAGTGAAGTATTGGTACTGTATGTTTCCTGGTTTTTTTTTTTTTTTTTTTTTTTTTTTTTTTTTTTAATGTAAACTGCGTGTCTGGTTTTATCTACCAATGCCAAAGTGTTGCTTTGTTGTACTAGTTATCAGGAATGTGGTTGGAGTTTGGGGGCGATGTCATATTGCAATTGAGGAAGATACATTTTGTGACGTGCAATATACTGCCATCTACGTCTACGCGTTATTGCTGTTTGAAATTATTGCTGTTTGAAACTGCTCTTTAAAACTGATGTAAGAGCACCAGATGCCAAGTGTTATAACATGTTGTGTAGCTCTTTAGATGAGGAATTGACGGCACTTACGCTTAATGAAGTTGGTTATCGCCTGTGGGTGTGGGCATATGAACTTGGTTAGTCTCCAATAAATGGCAAAAATTTGCTGAACATGGGCATGCGAAACAGAGGTTAGGATGTCCAGAGATCGATGTGATAAATGACAACATTTGAATAGCTAGCCGGCACGGCCTCGTCCTCGCCTCATAATTTGTTCCATCAAGTGTAGAATAAACACAAAATCAAATGATATAAGAATCTTAAGGGCACCTGCAGCATCTCCTCGAGAATATTTTGAGGCTGAACAATCATTTGCTATGTTTCGTAGGACTGATACTACAGCAGCAAACATTTGCTATCCTCGAGCAAGATCAGGCGAAACACCGCCAAGCGAACCTGGCGACAGCAGCGGGAACAACACGCCAAAAGATGCACCAAAGGGACAGCCTTTCAAATGGAGAACTCAAGAGGCCTAGCCATCAGGAAAATGGTGATTGAGGAGTCCTCGTGCCTGACCCAAAATCTGTACACAGCCAAGTCACAAAATGCTCGTTTGCTGTCTGGTACCCAAGCTCAGCAAGCACCTATGGTGATCGTCGTGACAGTATCTGTACATTGTTGGATTATTATGTTAGTCATAGAGATTTTTTTTGTTGGTTTTCGTTTGGGTCGTATTTATGCAAGAGATGATTTTGTATGATAAAGGTGTGTACTCATGAGGTAAAAAAAATTGAGCATTGCTATAGCCGAAACCATTCCAGTAGGATTGTCCGAGGACCTCCAAACCTTGCCGCCTGTTTGAGCCATCTGCATGGTATTTGTCGTATTGCTTGTATCCTGTGACTTACTGTCGTATCATTTTGTGAAGATTCAATTGTTCAGACTTGAATGGTCAGGTACACTGCAACTTGTGCCATTTGAACTGTTGCTATCAAAAGGAAAAGGCAAAAGGAAATGTCAGATGCCGATAACTCTTTCAACGAGACACATTTCTAATATCTGCATAATCAGTGTTCCAATCAATTCATAAACTCATCATCAATGAATCCCCATCAAAAGGAAAAGGCGAAAGGAAAAAAAGTTAATGTCAGCTGCCGTCCAATAACTCATTCAACGAGACACATTTCCAATATTTGCATAATCAGTGTTCCAATCAAGTCACAAACTCACTCATCATCAACAGGCAAGTCACAAACTCACTCACCATCAACAGTAGTAAGTGATTCAATGATTTTTTCTAGATAATATTTCATTTCAGAATCTGCAGCATTTTCCCACCCAAAGCGCAGTATTTTTTACGCTTATTTTGTAGTATTAGAAGAATTATGACGTCAAAACATAGGCATCATGGTTTTCATTTTATCAAGCTATTTCTTATGAACAAAACTATGGAAACCGATAGCAAATTAGATAATTGTGCGGCAAAATATCATCCTTCAAAGTTTACACCCAACCCATTTTTTCTCGTCCATACTAAAGTACCCAAGCTCAGTAAACAAATGATGGTAAACGATTAATAAAAGTGCAGTAAATGAACAAATAAATTGCAGTATTTCTGGTTGTATATGTTCTACTAAACTTACATAATGGATATCAACTAAAGGTGCCAACATTTTGAATGAGATGGTGTATGTAAAATACCTGTATTGGTAAGAGAGTTTTCAGAATTTGACACACTTTAAAATTCGCATTTCGGAATTTGACACTCTGGCCCACTGTCATACACACAGACGGTCCCATATGTCATCCAAATAAGCCGAAAGGCCTGCGAATTGAGTGTCAAATTCTGAAATTACACGTATTGGTAACGTCACAAGGACCAGAGATGATTTGCCACTGAACGTTTATAAATGCATCTCGTTTAAGCATTAAGCTAACAGAACATGCATGCACTAGTGTATTGATACTTAATTTAGATGAACATGTAGATGTGTAGCACAGTAGCTGAATCGCTCCGGATTTTATTTTTTTATAATTTTTTGGAAGTGTTTTTCTGTTGTGACAGGGAGCACGAACTAACGAAGTGCATGGCTGGCGCATTTCAGGAGGAGGCACGTGGCTCGGGTCGACAAGCCAGTCGTGCGTGGTGAGCGCGTCTGGGCGTAGCGTAGGAGAGAAGACTCAGGTGAGACATGAAGAGAAGCCCCGAAGGGCAGAGTAGAATAGTCTTACTCCATTGAATAATAACTACTATGTATAAGAATAATAATAAAACGGAAGCGAATTGCACCTTCGGGTGAGAATCCATAGCATCAGGCTGCTGAGAGCATCTCCACCAGCACTCTCCAAATTTCACTCTTCAAAAGTCATATGGAGAGCTCTCTAAAAATTTGACTCTCTATATCTCCTTCCTCTCCAACAGCACTCTCTATATCACACTCTCTATTTTCTCTCCCCTATATTTTAATCATATTCCATAACAGCTATTGTAACCACCACGTTGCAACGGTTATTTTTCAACTGGTAAATTCGAATGGTTATATTTTAATACGGGAATTTAAAATTTGAAATTTATTGTAACCACCACGCTGCAATGGTTATTTTTCAACGGGTAAATTCAAACGGCTATATTTCAATGCGGGAATTTAAAATTCGGAATTTATTGTAACGACAACGCTGCAACGGCTATTTTTCAACTGGTAAATTCGAACGGCTATTTTTCAATGTGGGAATTTAAAATTCAGAATTTATTGTAACGACAACGCTGCAACGGTTATTTTTCAACGGGTAAATTCAAACGGCTATATTACTCTTGTCTACATATACATATCCATTTGCAGTTTGAAGTATTGCACGTTTCTTGTTGTTCACTACCAATAATACCTGAATGAGTCGTCGAAATTTAGTCTCGCAATGTCTCTCAGAAGATGAGGAGTCTGAGAGAAATAATGAGTACGTATTTCTTCTGACAACAGGATACCTAGCACACATGGAAGATCAGGATGGTAATGTTCCACGCCATGGCGGTTCTATTCCTGGCCATCAAGTCGTTCATCGCAATAGACAAGAAGGACATGCTAGACTGTTCCAAGACTATTTTGCTGATCCTCCTATCTATGGCCCAACCTTCTTTCGGCGCAGGTTTGGAAATATTCGTTGTTTATGTCTTCGCGTATTATGCTGATCGTCCAGTACGCGGCTCAACCTTTTTTTTGGTGTAGGTTTCGAATGAATCGTTCTTTATTTCTTCGCATATTGCATGCTGTAGAAGCGCATGATAACTATTTCATTCAGAAGAGGAATTATGCTGGAATTCTTGGGTTATCTTCTTTGCAAAAGGTTACCGCGGCATTTCGGATGCTAGCCTATGGAGTAGCAGCATATGCTATTGATGATTATGTGCGTATTGGAAAAAGTACTGCTATAGAGAGCCTGAGAAGGTTTGTGAAAGCTATTATTGAAATATTTGGAGATGAGTACTTGAGATCTCCAAATGATAATGACACTGCTAGATTACTTGCAATTGGTGAGGAAAGAGGTTTTCCAGGAATGCTAGGGAGCATAGATTGCATGCACTGGAAGTGGAAAAATTGCCCTGCAGCAAGGCAAGGCATGTATACTGGTCATGTGCATGAGCCAACAATCATTTTAGAAGCCGTTGCTTCACAAGATCTTTGGATATGGCATGCTTTTTTTGGTTTACCAGGGTCTCACAACGATATTAATGTTCTTCACCGATCCCCTCTCTTCGCAAAGCTAGCCGAAGGGCAAGCACCTGAAGTGAATTATACTGTGAACGGTCACAATTATACAATGGGATACTATCTTGCAGATGGAATATATCCTTCATGGGCAACATTTGTGAAGACAATACCAGCTCCTCAAGGGAATAAGAAAAAACATTTCGCCGAAGCTCAAGAAGCGGCTAGGAAGGATGTGGAACGAGCATTTGGAGTTTTACAAGCTCGTTTTGCAATTGTTCGCGGACCTTCGCCGAAGCTCAAGAAGCGGCTAGGAAGGATGTGGAACGAGCATTTGGAGTTTTACAAGCTCGTTTTGCAATTGTTCGCGGACCAGCTCGTTTTTGGTATCAAGAAACACTTAGAGATATCATGACAGCATGTATCATCATGCATAACATGATAATTGAAGATGAGAGGGATGGACCTCCAGTTGATTACAATTACGAAGCAATGGGAGAAAATGTTGCAGTCTCCCAGGAAATAACACTTGAGCTTTCTGAGTTTATCCAAACTCATCAATCCATCAGAAATAGAAAAGCTCACTCCCAGCTTGAAGATGATCTAGTCGAGCACTTATGGCAATGTTATGGAAGGATCTAGTTGAACGCTAGTTTACTGTTTCAATTATGATGTACTAGTTTCTGCACTTATGGCAATGTTATGGAAGGATCTAGTTGAGCGATAGTTTACTGTTTCAATTATGATGTACTAGTTTCTGCACTTCAACATGATGTACTAGTTTCTGCACTTCAATATAATGTACTACTTTTTGCACTTTAACTCATACTAGTACCATAGCACAATTCAAATGTCTTACTTATAAAAGGTTCAACGCATACAGGCTAGTACCATAGCATAGTCCAATAGCACAAAGGGTTCAACAAATGACATTAGAACATAACTAGTGCTCAACCCGACGTATTACATCTTCGAGCGATGATATCGTTCTGCAGGTTGGTGTAGTATTGTTGTTGTGGCCCACTCAAGCGACTGGTGTCAATGCTCATAATCCTCTCCTCTTCGACCATTCGCTTCAATTCGAACTCATTTTTCCTTATCTCAATCTTTTCTTTCTCTTGAGCAATCCTCTCTTGTTCTTGTGCAAATGCTCGTTCATACCGCTCGTCCCTCTTAAGCTCTTTCATAACCTCCAATTCTTTCATCTCCTTCCTAAAGTTTTCTAACGCTTCCATGTAGAGCGAACCTGTTCAAACACTGTCAACAAAATCTTTACCTCGGCGTAACCGTTCTTTCTTAGCCTTCCTACCACTTGGCCTTGTCAACACATTAGTTTCTGTAGTAGGAGCATCTTCAGGAAGATGAATTGCATTAGAGCTAAGAGGACTAGAACTACCCAGAGAAGCATTAGATGATGTTTTCTGCTTTTTCTGAGATAAATGATCATTCCACTTTGGATGGTGTTGTAATACGTTCCAGCAATGCAAGTATGCAAACAATCGGCCTTCTTCTTCCTGGTATAAAGCTTTAGCATGAACTATCTGTAGAAAAGAATAAGTACCTTATTTAGTATGGACACAACATATCAAATTGTAATAAAAAAGGGATATGCACCAACCTTATCCTGCTCTGTTATCCCGCTTTTCCTTCTACGCTCAATCCGGTCATAACACCCACAAAACTTGTTCACATGTTCTTGGATAGATGACCAACGGTGCATAAGTGAATTCTGAGTACGATCTGAGAAGAAATTTTTGTTCTCATGGAAGTAATCATGTATTCTACTCCAATAAGTGCTACGAGTTTGTTGGGTTCCTTGCACTGGGTCCAAACTAACATTAAGCCATGCCGACACCAACATATTGTCTTCTTTCTCTGAGAAATTTTTTGATCTTTTATTATGAGCTCTCGGCTGGGGACTGGAATGGTCAATTGGTGAATGTTGCTCTCCAATTGGACTTTCACCCCAAGGTATTTCACTAACCCCCTCACTCAACAGACTAGTGTAGAAGCCATCCATATTATATATTCTGCGGACATCAAGATTTCATTAATAAAATTTGCATAACAACACAGTTCAAAAAAGAACATGAGTCACTGAATTGATGATCATAAAGTCGAATTATACATAAGTCTTAATATACATAACACGAAGATAAGAATAACACTAGTCACTGGAGCTGATACTTTCATCCTCTCTAAATTGACGATCATCACGTTTACCCGAATCATCGGTCTCGTAGTCATATGGAAGCAATTGCTCGCCTACGCTCGATGAAGTGTCTTCTTCTTCAGGACGATCAATGCCATCCGTTCGCACCAAATCTTCCGATTGTATGACAAGTTCGTCAAGGCGGGAAGCAATTTGTTCAATCTCAAGTAAGACTTGGTTTAGTTCAGTTGCGCTTGTGCATGAGCAAGGAGAAAAATTATCGTTCACTACATTCTTAATGTCACAAGCGATTTCCTCTATGCGCTTAATTGTCCAAGCATGTACTGCACTGACTTTCTTCGATTCTTTATCCATCTTTATGCATCACAGTGGACAAGAAAACACAAGAAAGGAATTACTTGATTTTGATTTATGAACTTTTAACCATGCTAGTAGCAAACAGAATCATATAAACTACTGCATAAAATCGTAAACTATTTAAAATCATATCAAAGCAAACATATGTAATGACCTCTGAAACCATGCCTGGCTGAGTGGATAAAAGAGCCAGGCAGTCTTTGGCTCAAGTTTGCACGTTGAAGCATTTCTTGAGTATGCTTAGCAACAAAAAAATAGACATACTAACAGTGGTTCACAGACGACAATAGGAAATAAGTTCTAACATCGTGGAAAAAATAAACTTCCATCCCATAATGATTACATCTTAGGTTTCGACTGACATTAGAACAGGTTGGAGAACACAAAAGTAAACTGACAGTCAATCTGGCCATTAAGCTGGAACATGAATGCTCTGTGCATACCATGCTATGTTCTTCTAGAAATTTCAGAATTTATAGCCTGGAGAACATGAATGCTCTGTATCATTTAGGTAGACACCACACTATGTTCTTCTAGAAATTTCAGAAATTTCGGAAATTATAGCCTGGACAACAGTTTACATATGGACAGAACTATTCTAATCCTTACCTTTACTTTCGATTCACAGTTAGATACAGATATGGATACAAATATATACTTTTTAACATATGGATACGACACGGATATAGATCGAATTTGAACTGGTGGAGGATAATACACATATAGAAAACACATAACTTTATCAACGAAAGTATCCAATTATACTACCACTTAGAGAATTATTTACCCTACTTAACCTCTAAAGTGTCTTAAAACTGGCGAACATGGATTGATATTTGCTTCAAGGCTAAAGTGGGTAGTTGGCTCACAAACACTAAACAACTTCTACACTTAGCATCTAAAAAAATTGAAGTGTCTCTGAACAAAATCCTCTGTCCTAAAATAAGAAAAGCAAGCAAATTCAGACATGAGGCCAGTCTACTGGAATGCCATCTTCTAGGTCTTGATATACATCCTCGGTTCGGCTCCAACCGATGAGCAAGCGGAACGAACTCCAGCTTTTACAATCCGTGTCAAACCGACAAAACTTATGAGCATTCTTAGCATCCACAAAAATTAAACAGATGGCAAACAGAATAATAAATCTCTACAACGATCACAAAAACCTTAGTATCTACAACAGAAATGCCCAATTCAAAATCATTGCATGAAGGACCCAATTCAAAATCGACAAGTAATCTTTCTGTAACACACATTGCAGCTTCAAGCACAACACAACAGTTACCCTAATGTTTCTGTAACACACATCAAGCAAACAAAAACCACGCATACGGTGAATGGCTGGTGCTACGCTCAATCCTTACCAGGAAAACGAGAAGCAGCAGTTAGATGAACACTCCACAGGTACCAGATCCACGTCTTAGTCGCGCCGAGGACGACGGTGCTCGTGTGGGGGTTGGGGATCTGTCGTCGGATGGGGAGACGGAGACTACAGCAGAGGAAACAAAAAATAAATTGGAGGTAGCACCGTACCAAGCAAACAAGAAGCATCAACTATATCTCCACTCCACGGTAGTACCATACCAGATCTGCCGCCGAGTGGCTCTTGGGGGGAACCGCCAGTGGCTCTTGGGGGATTGGGGATCCACGGAGGGTTTCTCGACAAGGGGAGAAATGGGGTAGCCTGGCTCAAGATTTGGATGGCAACGGGGGAGGGGAGACCGAGTGGAGGTGGTGGCGGAGGTTGCGACGCCGCAGCGGTCGGTCGGCGAGGAGACACTGGCGGTGGGCAGAGGTTGGGGATCTGGCGACGAAACGAGGACGGTGAGCGAGGAGACGCTGGAGCGAGGGGGACGACGCCCGTAGGCTAGCGCGGATGAGAAGGAGCCGTTGCCGATTCACGGATAGCGAGCGGAGAGAGAATCGCCAAATCTAGGGACTCTCTCTCCGCTCGCTAAAAATGGGGAGGAGGCTGGGGAGTCTGTTGGAGACGATGAGTTCCAGCCAATCGGTATAATTTGGAGCACGGGGGTTCAATAGGGAGGCTTTTGGAGATGCTCTGAGTGGTCCTTTTTGTGCAATCAATGTCTTTCTTATTACCACACACATGTCGCAGTTCATATCTCTACATGCATACAACAAAATATAGCTCAGTTAGTCGAGAAGAAAAAAGAGTTCATTTATTTCAGAAAGATCCTGAAATCATAAGTAGTTACCTACATCATAAGCACAGTAAATGATAACCTGCTTATCATCAACTGCAGCAAGACCGTTCACCACTTTTCTGACCAGAGGCAAAAAAAAAAGAAGGAAAAGTCTACTTCCAAAATGATGGCGGCGCGGGGCTGGAGAGGGGGAAGACGGCCAAGGCGAGGGCGACGGCGAGGAGGAAGGGGGCTCACCGGCCGAAGGAGAGGGGCAGGAGAAGGAAGGGGGATTTATCTGGCGTGGACGAGGGGGGGAGCGCAGGGGGGTCGGGGGTGGCGTGCAGGCGACGGCGACGCCGAAGGCGAAATAGGCGGTTCGACCGTGGTGGGCTGGACCACGCGAGGGGAGGGGAAGAGGCAACGTGGGCCGGACCGGGGGAAGGGAGGGGCATTTCAGTTGGTAAGTTGAAGTAACTTGGAAACAATTTACATACAAAAAAGACATCATTAGAGTTATGCTAAATTGGCACATGATTAGATTACTCGAAATCACGCTTTACGACGCCGAATGGATTAAAATTATTATAGTTCTTTTCTGCTTATCTTTTTGGCGACGGTAGTGTCCTGCTTAGGACTCGTTGGCTTGGTTTAAAATTACTCTAATTATACTCGTTTATTAGTTAAATATTGAATGCGTCAATTTCAAATGAAATTAAATTTTACTCTGGCTCAACTCGTTAAGTCGATTCTAAAAATACCACCAAATTATAAATAAAATAATATTAAATTAAACTGTGTCAATTTTAAAAAACAACTCGAAAAATAGGAATTTGGCTCAATTTTCACCCCTAAATGAGTGGGATGAAGCTGTCAATCTAGAAAGAATGTGCCCCCCGAAAGCGCTTATTATTGCCCACACCAGCTGAACTAACAACATATATGTGTGTTAAAGCACGACAACGAATTGTTGGAGTAAATACATAAAGAATTGCATCACTGAACGAACAAATGCAATACGCAGGCAGGATGCCCTACGTTCAGTCTTAATTAATCGAGTTGCGTAACAGGACCAAAAGCCAATCTCTTCATTTCGCAATTGCCGACGAGGGCCGTCGTCGAATCTTCAGGTATCCAAACTTGCCGGCGCCTGGAGATGATCCATCAAAAACGATCGGTAGGTAGCCAGTAGATGCCTTGTATCTTTGCTGAATCTAAAAACGCCCGAGGCAAGCAACTATCAGTCTATCACCCATCCATAATAAAACACAAACGTCTAGCGAAAAAGATACCGCCGGAGTGTAACCTCTATGATTCTGAGAAGTTTATCATAGAAAAACGGGTGCATTTGGGAAAGCTGCTTACTTGACTATGATTGCAATCTTAGCATCAGCTTACCTCGACAATCTCTTGAGTGCTTTTAAGGCAGTTCCTCCCAATAACACAAACTGAGCCACCAGAACCTCCACCGGTTATCTTTGCACCAAATAGACCAGTACTTCCATTTTGTGGCGTCTTTCTGTGCTGCATTTCTTGTACCAGATTAACTAGCCTATCAGTCCCATCAGAACCAAGACCACATGCATTATAGCTGTAGTGGCACTGCCAACAATACGCGATGAAAAAGATGTCAACAACATGCAACATAAGTGTAATTTCCTTAACTACATATTTGGATGGTTAATCTTACGGTGAAATAGGAGTAACGAAAGGTTTGTCATGATAAATAAAGTAGCGAAGAGACTCAAATTAACCTGGTACATAAGTTCTCCAAGAGCTGACAATTGCTCATCTGTATTAGGTGCTGCTAACAATGCTTTGAAGGTCTACATCCAGAAATAAAAAAGAGTGTCAATAATACAATCAACAGAAATATTTTACTGCATAATTTCTTTTTCAGTAAAAGAAATCAAATGAACTATCATTACTTACAGAATTTTAGCTCTCTTTTTTTTGGTTGCTAATTTACAATGTTTTATAACTTTTTTTGAGGGGAATGTTTGTAACTTATGATGGTAAAAAATGCATACCATGTCAACCATTCATTGCAGCATGTCTTAGAAAACAATAAAAGCTTACAAAATGGTTCCCACCATAATAAAATGTAACAGACTTTTAGTTTCAGAAATAAATCTAATTAAAGTGCTGAATCAAACAATCTGGTGGAGAGATTAAACCTCAACACGGAAGTTTTCATATATGGGATGTCTAGTAGGAGCCTTCACACTGTAAGATTTTTTTGGATCAATCACTGTTACTGTATCATTGTGATCTCCATATTTCTCTAAAAATGCATCCCCAGTAATGACCTCTGGAATATCTTTTGCATAAACAGCTTCATATCTGAAATTGAGATTTTATTGTAAGAAACCACTATCCATGCAATATCCAGGACCACAAGTGTGTGAGTGAAATTCACTAAGATAAGTGTGACCTGTGAGGTGGAAGGTTGCACAAATACTCCAGTGAAGCTTCAGATATCAGTAGATCCATGCCATTTTGTTTACAATCAACAGATTGAACAGGGGCATCAGAAGTTGAGGATTCCGAAACTAAGTCAGATGCTGCACACTTGATCATCTTTCGTCCCATGTAAGTGCCTACCCTTACAGATCCATAATCTCCCCCACCAACACTATTAACCAATCACAAAAGTTAGGTCTCGACGATAAGACAGAATGCTCAGTCAGGAAAATTTTCTACCTATGTCGTATCCCAGAGTCAAGACCCCAAAACCGCATATGAGTTGGAATGATAACCAATTCCTTCACTTCTGCGGGCTGCAGCAAAACTGTGATCAAATATATACAGAAGCAGCATGGTTTTTGATTGGAGGAAAGATAGGATCTATCTCCTACTGGAACTAATAAACACTATTAACCTGGCAAACCATCGCAAGGAGTTTGTTAGCTTCTCCACAAGCAGATGTCATTTGGTCCATTATCCCACAGGGAGCTCCAACAACATGATTCTCAACCTGAGAGATTGTAGACACAAAGGATTAGTTGAGTTATGTCTTACTGCAAGACTTTTGTTAAGACCATACCTTTTGACAAAGCAAAGCAAGGTCCCTTGGAGTAATGTTTAAACCTACAGACAAGGGAAAAAAACATTGATGAGGCTATTTAGGATCCTAAGTTCCTAACAACGTTTAGTCAAATAGATGTCAGGATGATTCAGAGTTCAATGGTAAGTTAACTTAGTGTTCAATATTGTAACCATGCTCCAAAATGGAGGGAGGACAATCTACAAACCATAGGCAGCTGCAATAGCAGACATAGTAGCAACCTCCACTGATGCAGAAGAAGAAACACCTTTGCCTTCTGGCACAGCAGAAGAAACCTGAAGTTTCACAGCAGAAAGAAAATAAGCAACTGATTATGTAAAATAGTCGAATGCAGAATAAAAAAAATAAAATTGTGGTATGTGTCCTAAAGGAGCAAAATGATCTATAGAGTGTAGGAAATCATTTACATTGACAAATAATTATCATGCACATTAATGAAAGACAAGACGAAGCTTACGTGCTTACCAGAATGCTCATGCTGTCAGTGAACTGCACACCTAGCTCAGTCATCAAGACTAAGATCGTTCCAGCAACATAAGCTGCCCATCTGAGGTAGGATAGAGTTTGCAAACGTGTGAATATAATTGAGCAGTTGAAATTTATGTAGGAAATAAATGATATTAACATACTTTTGGGATGGGTCCTGACAGAAAATTTGTCTGGCTTTCCCATAGGATATTGGTTTGTCACCATCCATAAAATCTGACAGGTCCATATCAAAAGTTGGTGCACGGTTACTCAACTCAGAACCAAATGATACCTGTGAGAATCATATTTACAAGAGATAATAAGCACTATCAATTTCATTATAGATTTTTTTTTTTAAAAAAAAGAGAATACAGAATACTGCAATTGTATTGAAGTACCAATGGTTAAAATGAGCACTTTCATCGCACAACTAATATGCAATGCTTAAGTTCCCCAGGGATAATTGAAAGAAAACTTGAGAATTGTTGATAACAGAAATTATTTGAACAATGGAGTGAAACATACAATTTGCACCACAGGCAACACTCCTGCATTCTCAATCTGTCTTGCTTGTACATGTTTCCATAGCTTCTGCTTGCTGGGATGGTTTCTCTGAACAGCAACATGACAGGCTTCCCGAAGGGGCATCTAGCAATTCCATCAAAACTTTCAATCACAACTGCCTAAATTGCGATGATCAAATATAAATAATACAGCATCTACATTTCTTTCCAACAGTTTTTGGAAAATCCAGTTGACCTCCCTGAATTCTGACAAAAGTCCAAAAATCAATCCTGAAATACAAAACCAGGCACAAGCCAACCCTCTAAGTATGTTTACCAGACGAAATACCCCCTAGAGGCCAATGCAGCCCGGTTTTCCACCGACATGGCAGCAGTATTTGACACATGAGAGATTACATGGCAACCGGTCAGCAAAGGCAGCAAATAAAACAAAAAAAAGAAATTGGTGGGACCCACATGTCATGCTCTAAGGCTTTCTCCACCTCTCTTCTAGCTCCACCGGACTCCGCCGCCATCGAGCCACACAAGGTCGCACATCCACGGTTCTCCTATGGGCTGCTAGGATCAAGAGGTCTTTTCCTAATTTTGAATTCTAGATTACTTAGTTCAATCTTATTGTTGTCTTATCCGAACAAAAGCTAGCCAAAAGGTATAATATATGCACACAGGAGACAACTAATCAGCGTACTTGAATCCGCCAAGGCTGACGAAGGAGACGACGCCATACATGTTGCCCTATGAGCTATGGAGCATGACACTGCCATCAACATGTTCTCCATCTTTGACATCTCGACAACCAAGAATCATGAACCGAAGAATCACGTCGACATAGCATAGCTCAACTCCGATCTTCTAGATCCTCACCACGGCGCCACGCGTCGCCAGCCCCGCAAAGTGGAAGGAGAGGAGATTGATGGCGGCAGAACATCAAATTTAGGGTAGATGTCGCCAGATTTGGAGCTAAGCATAGGGTTGTGGCCTTCGTTTGGGGAGTGATGGATTCGGAGCTCAGCCACGAGGCTACGGATGGATTGCAGCAGGAGATGAATTGGACTGGATCACTGGAGCCGAGCGTGGGGATTGGGGGTAGAGGCCGATGGTGACGGGGGTAAAGTGACTAGTACAATGCCTCGGCGGAGGCGTGAAGGAGGGTAGGGAGGAGGGGTGCATTGCAAAGTTCCAGGAGCCGAACTTACCAAAGGGCTAGCCTATGCCGGGAAACAGCGGGAGAGGATGGAGCTCCACTGATCTAGGCCGGAAATGGGAGAGAGGGGAGGAAGAAGAGGGAGAATAAGAGATGGGGGTGACACGTATAACTGACCGGAGGAGCAAGGAGGACGTGGCGTGGAGACATAGATGCCATGTCACCGAAACCAAGGTGGTTTTGAGCTAGGGGTGATTTTAACCGGTAATAGCAGTTGAGGGTTGTTGAATGTCCAGTTTTGTAGTTTAGGGTTGATTCCTGAACTTTTGTAAGAGTTCATGGGGGTCGAATGGAATTTCCGTGATACGGAATAAAATTCATAAAAAGTCAATAATTTCCTGAAAGTATAATATATATTAAAATCAATGGAATTTTATGTTTTTACATTTTTAATTCCTACATATAGAGCTATAAGATACACATTGAGCTTATTTTAGAGGAAAATATTACTGGTTTCAGTTGCAACAAATGCTAATGGTAAATGATCAAATATTTGCAAGAGCAAAGTGTCCTAATACCACCTAACTTACAATTAAATACCTAAATACCATTTTTCACCTGCAATTAAGCATACCTGCAGAACAAGACTGCCTGAATAGTCAGCAATGCCACCCATGACATCTAACCGTCCAGGTGCCCTTGCTATATATATCTCCTCCTGCAAAGGAACCAACCAAGACATCAATTATTATGATAAATGACAGAACAAATAATTTATTCAGCATTTCGAATGACTTACTTCAGTTGTCAACATAACGTATTAACATGACATAATATAACATAATAACAAGCCAACAATATTAAATTAGTAATCAGTTGCTCTCTCCATTCCCGAATACATGTCAGTCTAGCTTTCAAATTTTGTTCCTAAATACACGTCATTCTGCAATTTTGAGGTGACTTTTTACAATTTTTTCTTTCTATACCCCTCCTTTTTAGTTATTTCCAATATTATTCACTACCATGGACTAGAAAAACCTACCATCAAGATATAATGAACAGGGGAAATACAATCTTTTGTAGATATGTCTTGGTGAAAGTGTAAGAACCTAGAATGACATCTATTCAAGAACGTAGGGAGTATCAAAACCTCACTTCCATAAAAAGCTTGACAAAATTTTGTATATACCCACGAACAAAATGTGAGAACATGCGAATAAAATTGAGCAAAAGAAAGATCAATGGAAGAAACAGGTCAATGGACAAGACAAGGTGATATGTTCGAACATGTTTTGCACCACATAATGGCTATGGAGTTCAACAATTTGAATTACGGTATCACACAAAGATGTGCAAACTATCTGATCTTTTGAGAAAACACACATATCTGATCTTTTGAGAAAACGTGAAACCAACACGGCACATTTCCTCGTGAAATGGCTAATTCACATGGCCAGTGCAAACTACATTAAAATGAGCTACGATTTATTTTAGTCGAACCCAAATAGTAAGTGAGGATAAATAGATGAGCAAAGTTTAAAAATGAAACTTCACAGCATATGCAAAGTTGGTCTATTTCCGCACATTTAGGAAGATATTGTCTGATTGTACATTGGTGCAATTTTATGCACTCCTGTTGCTGTACACTCTAGATATGCTACATGAACAGAAGCAGAAAATTTTGGTGCAAATGGTGATATAATTCACTAAAATAAAATTTGGTTCATATGGTGATATAATTCACTAAAATTGATACAAAGGACTGCGGAGTAGTACCGCCCAGTCAAAGAGCACAGATGCAGCAGTTCTCTCTAGGTGTTGCTTCTCGTGACCCTTCAACTCGTTTCCAGTAAGTCCGGATAAGCTCTTCAAAAAGGCCATGGTATCTATTAATCCTTGCAGGTCCCCATGAAGTATCTCAAAGTCTTCAAAACACCTATCAGAATCAAACTTGTTACATCAGCAGCAAAATCTATTATTGGAAACTATGGAGATAAGAGAAAAACAAGAACATGTAACTCACGATTCAGAGGTTTCCTTTGTTTTAATATTTTCTGAGAGTGGACAGGCATCAATTTCTGTCCTGGACAGAAAGTTCCAGTCAGGAATTCCTACATCTCTCCCAGGATCCCTTTGTAGTTGATATCCTAACACTATGGCATCTTGCAATCGTCTTGCACCACTAAACTGTAATTACAGATAGATCAGGTTGATCAGCTCAACTACAACCATAAAACAGGGTTTCTGGAATACCGCCTACAACTCTAATCTTATTTACAAATTAGAAGAAGGAAATAGAAGTTCCACATTCAATAAGTGCTGATTTTACACTGCACGAAGCATAAGAAGTTTCAAAAGAAGCTACCGGTCCTCCTACCTCAACATAAGTTTGCTTTCCATATGAAGCACAGAATCTAGAAAACTTCACGATGAAGACAGAACACAATTACACAGAATGAGGGAAATGGTGAACATGGAAATACATCTCTATCATAACTACAGAATAAAAAAGTTTGAAGCTCATTTGATTTATCAACACTGTCATGTAGAATGACTCACTTTGTCAGAAATACACTTCTTTCCAATAGCAGTGTCCTGAAGGATCCGTGCAGCCACCTGAATGGATAAGTATTAGCTTATCCATAAAGAACATGACTTCCATAGGCTATAGTCTACATATGATTTAGTGAAATACATCTTATCTTTTTTTTGGATTGCAGAGATAAGTATTATGCTGTTATCCCGACTTATTGCAGTTGATTCTGAATAGTCAATACTAAAATGAAAATGTTCTAATACAATTGACTGCAGAAACAGCTTTGAGCTGTGGCAAATTTGGATGCAATTATGCAATAAAATTTATAAGATTCCTATTGGAAAATAAGTAGGAAAATTACCTCACCACCATTTATTGGGCCATCGTAGCATGGTTGAAGTGTGAGAGCACGAAGTAGATAAGGTTTCCAGTGCCCAGTAAGAAAATCCCTTCTAATCATCTCAATACTGCTTTGGTAGTGCTGAAAGAAAATGGGATAGAGGACAGCACACGAGGCATTTTTAACACAAATATGCATAAGCTACTCCTAGTGTAAATGTGATGATAAGAAATGCTTCAACCTCAAGCAAATTCCGCAGAAATGGCTCTTCATTAAAATAATCTCTGCGTACAAACACAAATGGAAGCTTGTAGGCCAAAGCCTCACTTGCAGTGCCATATCCAATTTTTCCTATATGAGAGTGAGCATAAGTGTACATATCTAGTAAGAATTGTTTTTTAAAAAATAGCAAAAGGTATTCAACAGTGAATATATAGTGTCGTGCTTTTACCAAGCATGCAGTCAGAGGCCGCCATAACATCGGGTGTGTAAATATCTTTCGCAAGCTTAATGAAATTTGGAGGAACTTCTTGAGAATCAGATGCACCGCAGACCTTTTTATGAAGTGAGTGATAAGTTCAACTAACCACATCAGACGAACACTTTTTTAAGAATAGAACTACTGTATCAAAAAACCATACCAAACAGATCCAACCGTCAGGCAGCCATTCTTGCTTCAGTTCCCACCCTGCTGGCTGGGGATAATATCACATTGATAACTTCATGTTATTTTTTAGTATGCTTCTTAAACTCATTAAAGCATAGGAGCATTCAGCATAAAAACAAGATTGCTGAGCTTTCAGCAAAGCATGGCATATGAAATATGATGCTCATACGTTTACTGAAAATCAGTATATAGTGTGTAATCATAATAATTGTTCTGTTGCAGGAACATCACTACAAAACAGTGTGTCTGGATAATAGCTAAAGTCATTGCAATTTCAAATCATTACTCCAAATTGTTCTACTAGCGAAATAGTAAATGAATACCATGAACACTCTTAATGTCTATTTCTGGGCAAGTACTTCCCTTCACAGTAAAAGGTACCATGACTACTGAAAGAAACAGAATTAGCACAAACTGGTTGGGAAAAAATATGTGGATTCAATTTTGGGGAGATTGAAGACAGCAAGCACTTCAAAATAATTAGGAATAAGTCCGCTTTACATCCTTGAACTATTGAAAAGGTCCATTTAACACCGTAAAATATGAAACGAGTTATTTAACACCCTTATCTTCTAAAACCGGATTAAATCACACCCAATAGTGGTTTGGTATGGCTGTTTGCTGATGTGGACCTTAGGATATTTTGCCACATCGGTGTGCACATGTGGCCCCAAATGGTGGAATAACAGGTTGGTCACGTCGGTGTTGTTCTTATGCCAATCCCTTTGTATAACCCACCTATATCACTAACTCCCTCCTCATTTGACGTTCATCCTCCTCCAGCCCAGATCAAAGTTGCATCGAAGGTGATGGAAAGGGGAAGGATCGAAGCAGCACGGGGCAGCATTGAGGTCACTGCGTCTCTGCTATTTTCGGTAGCAAGGTTTTATTTTGATAGGGTTTAGTAATCCTTATGCAAGATTTGTTGCTACTGGATGTAGATTTCATAGGATTTGGGCTCATATGTAGTGCATGTTTTTCGACCAGTCTGATTTGGAGTATGGTCTGGTCAGGCTAGTGCAGCAATTCAAGATTAAAATTTGGTGCGATAATTGGTGATCAGTACCTGCTCTTCGCTGCATTTTAATTGTTTCTCTGTTTTGACAAGTTGCATGGTCGGGTGTTTGGTTGTTTCGTGTTCTAGGGTAGGGTTTCGTACCTTGATTATTTTGCTTACAGAATTTTTCCTTTTGCAATGTAGGTTTGCTAAGTTTTCAAAATGGATAATCTCAACAAGCTCAGTGTTCGATTTCATTTTAACGGGGAGTTCATCAATGAAGGCAGGAAAGTGCATTATATTAGGGGACAAGTGGCAATGTCACACATTGATCGTGACAAAATGTCATTGCCTGCGATCAAAGGTCATCTTTGTGATCACAATCCTTCGGTAGAGCTTGTGAACCTACATTGGTTATTCCCTGGGTTGGAGTTGAAGAATGGGCTTCGCTTATTGACAGATGACAACTCATGTCAGACGATGTCCGATTGTATCACCGATGGTAGTGCAGTTGATTTGTTTGTTGAGGACATCCAAGTTAATCAGTCTGACAAGTGTTCTGAGGGCAGTGACTATGAGAATGAAATGGATGGAGGCAGTGCAGATGAAGAGAACATGGCGAATGATAAAATATGGAGATGAGCCACTTGCAGCTCAGGGGACGCCCGAGATTACTCTATCCCCAGCACATGATTTGACTGGAAACCCAGAAGATGGCCAACAAGAGACTGATGAAGAAGATATTGACTACCTACCAGGTGATCCCAACACATCTTGTGAGGATGAGGAGGCTGCAGACATAAAGAAGCTATGCAAGGCATCCAAGAAAAAGTTGAAGGAACCATTCAAAATTTCAGATGTGGCAACTCTTGAGTATGATATACCCATGAATAAAGAGAACCGATGATGCCAATGACACTTCCTAAATTGACTCTAGTGAGGAAGCTTCTTATGATGAGCTTGATGGTGAGGGTGATGTTTCAGTTAGGAGGAAGAGCAGGTTCCCAAGATTTGATGGCAAGGCTCAAGTACCTATGTTCAAGGTTGGAATGACATTCAGGGGGATGGAGAAGCTAAAGAAAGCACTCATCAAATATGTTTTGGCCACTCATAGGCATATCTCATTTCCCAAGGATGAGAAGAGTAAACTCAGGGCAAAGTGTACGTGGAGGAACTGCCCATGGGTGCTTCATCGCTCAAAGAACGGTAGAAGTGATTGGTTTCAGGTTGTGAATTACAATGATGTGCATAATTTCCCAGAGCGGAGGGACAA
Organism: Rhipidocladum racemiflorum; assembly: GCA_036346355.1. Lineage (NCBI taxonomy): Eukaryota > Viridiplantae > Streptophyta > Magnoliopsida > Poales > Poaceae > Rhipidocladum > Rhipidocladum racemiflorum. The sequence goes on along the minus strand of CM070579.1, from coordinate 86,521,743 downwards.
CAAGTTGGTTACAGCGTCCAGGATTGCCAACAAGTTTGAGAGGTATAAGGTATTTGAGGGCCAACCCTTATGGGAAAATTCATAGCTTGAAGCAAACTGTTCTTGAGGACATGTTTGCATATGTTAGTGTATTGAAGTGCAAGAAAGCAAAGGCAATAGTGCAACAGAGGTTATTTGATGTAACAAGTGGGGAGTACTCAAAGGTGTTTGACTACCAGCTGGAGATCTTGAGAAGCAAACTGGGTAGCACAGTTTCTTTGATACTAGATTATGGTGGGGAAAGGCCAGCCTTCAAGAGAATGTATATTTGCTTTGATGCTTGCAAGAAGGGCATTCTTGCTGGCTGCATGAAGGTGATTGGGATAGATGGTTGCTTTTTCAAGGGAGCATGCAATGGTGAGTTGGTTTGTGCTATAGGTAGGGATACCAACAATCAAATGTACCCTATAGCATGGGCAGTGGTTGAAAAGGAGACCATTAATTGTTGGAAGTGGTTTATTGGTCTTCTTTGCAAGGATCTAAGAATCTCTGATGGCGAGGGTTGGGTGATTATATCAGATCAACAGAAGGTGTGTTCCGAATTTGTTTAGTTAATGTCTTGATATTTTTTGTTGTCGCCAATGTTATAGATGCTGACTCTGCACTTATTTTTTTGAAGGGCCTGACAAATGCTGTTGCTGGAATGATGCCCATGGCAGAGCACAGAATGTGCACCAGGCATATATATGCCAACTGGAAGAAGAAGCATAGGGATAAAAAAATATCAGAAAAGATTTTGGAGGTGTGCTAAGGCATCCACGAGGATTCTATTCAACTACCATAGGGCTAAGTTAACACTAAAGACACCTCAAGGTGCAAAGGACATGCTGAATACATAACCCAAACACTGGAGCAGAGCCTGGTTCAAACTTGGTTCATACTGTGACAGTGTGGATAACAATATGTGTGAGTTGTTCAATGCATGGATAATTGATACAAGGTTTCATCCAGTGATCTCTATGCTTGAGGGCATAAGGCGCAAGGTGATGGAAAGGATCCAAGTCAACAGAGGTAAAAGTGCATCATGGCAAGGTACTATTTGTTCAAACATTTTCAAGAAATTAAAGCTGAACATCAAGAGCTCAGGTTGGTGCCATGCAATATACAATGGAAATGACTCATTTGAAATAGATGAGAAAGGAAAAAGAAAGTACACAGTGAACCTTGCAAACAAGACATGCTCCCGCAGGTACTGGGAGTTGTCTGGACTGCCATGCTGCTATGCAAGCTCTGCTATATACTGAAAAGGAGAACAACTGGATGATTACACTGCCAACTGCTAATTGATTGAAGAATACAATAAGACCTATGAACACTGCCTCATGCCATTGGAAGGTATGGAGAGTTGGCTAATTTCTGACCAGCCAAGACCTGCACCACCACATTATGTCAAGATGCCTGGCAGGCCAAGGAAAGAAAGGAGAAGAGATCCATCAGAGCCAAAGAAAGGAACCAAAATGTGTGAAGTGGGGGCAATGATAAGATGCAAGCTCTGTAGAGGGACTGGCCATAATACTAGATCATGTTATTTAAATCCAAAGAATGCTAGCAGAGGTGGTAGGAGAAATAATCAAAGGGGCAGTAAGGCAAATCTATTAAATCGATATCATCTAGTCCATTCATGTTCTATGGAACAAACTCTTTAACTTTCCAGGATTGCAGGAACAAGATGGGGATGTGGACAACACACAAGTGAGTAGCTCAAGGAAAAGACTCAGGGGATATGGAGTGATGCATTATCACAGAACAGGAACTTCCATTTTGAATGTAAGTGTACTCCCCCATTTAACTTCTGTCTTTACCTTCATCTGCACCTAACAATCTTGTTTTGGTAGCCTGGATTGCCTAGCCATAGGATCGTGAACATCACCGATGCTTCATCGACCCAAGAGCAAGCATCAACCCCGAATCCAAGTCAAACATCAGTTGTTACAAAGACTGCTTCTGCCAAGAAGGCAAAATATTCTAGCAAATCCAATATAAGCAGAAATGAGTGATTTGATGAATGTGTTGTCTGTCATGATTTATTTTACCAAAGTGATACTTATTGCGAAGACTTGTGTGGGGAATGTCATGTATGTCATCATTTATTTTCTTTGTGTGGTACTATGGAGAAGACTTCTGTGATGGGTGCATCAAAACTTGTCATTACTGTTCTATCTGTTATTTCACTCTGCACTTATATATTTGCTCTAGGCTATTTTCCATTGTTGCTGTACAAGCTTTGTTAAATGCTTACTAGTATTGTTTTGCATGATGGGATTGAATGCTTGCTGCCTAGTGCCATTTTGCATAATTCTTGTCATAGTAGCCAAAGGTTAAGTGTAGTTGATACATGTCAATATCATCAATTTTAAGGTTTGAAACAATATTGTAATGGCATAGTTTCGGGTGACATATCTGGAGCTGCTAGCAACAAAGCACAAGGGAGAGCCTGATACTGTACAAGAGCCTTCAAATTGGGATTGTCAAGAACTGCATGTTGTTCTTCTCAGAAGTGCAGACCGTTCAAGAGTAACCAGGTAGCAGCAGCAGTAACTCCTGCAGCATTCTGGGAGGACGAAACACGTCACAACTTGTAACATCCTCGTTTTGGCTTTCTGGAGAAAAAACCTAATTTAAATAAAGTAAATTCAAAATTTGGAGTTTCTTTGATGTTTATATTAACCTGGCATCCATTCCCCTTCGAAATCGGGAATTAATTCCCTCCCGGGCGAAAAATCGGATTTTCGATCACGCAGACCAAAATTCACCCGAGTCCAAAAGTGCTCCAAAAATCTCCAAACCACTTCTAAAATGTTCCAAATATTCAAATGATTTTAGGAATCATTCCTGATTTTTGGACAACCGTTCCTATTTTATCTCGCGCGGCTTTTGTTTAATGCCTACGATCCGCGCCCGAATATCCAATTCCACAAAAATCATCCAAATTCAACCAAACCACTTCCATTGAGTTCCAAATATTCTAAAATGGCTCTAGGAATTTTTCCGGAATTTTTAGGCCATTTTTCCTAATTTTTCTCTAGGGTGGCACGTTTACGTAAAAGAGAGCCAATAGGAAAGTGACACGTGGCAGCCACTATTCATCATCTTCAACCTCTTGCCATGCATGAACTTTGGAGCTCCAAGCAAGCAAAAAATGGTGGAAGCCCTCTTTAAATCCATCTAGCTCCTCCAATACAACTCCAAATCGCGAACGGCCGGATCCGTTGGACTCACAACGAACTCCTCTTCCTATCCATGGGGATAATACCCCCGAAATCTCGCTAATTTTTGAACGGTTGCGTGGAAACCGAAACCGACTCTTTTGGAGATTGCGCGGCCGTTCCTAGTCCGTTCCGCGTGATTCCACCTCTCATCTCTCCGTATAAGAGTCCTCTTTCCGTTGGTGTAACCCTTCTTTAGCCTCTCAAACCCAATCGGCCGCAAGATCAAGAAAACCGACGAACTCTCGTGTTCTTCGCGTTCTTCGTGTTCTTGCTCATATCTCCCTCCTCGGTGGTTCAATTTCTATTCCGATTCTTTTGTTGACTCCGTGAGGAAGTCTAGATTCTAATCCTTCCATTGATTTTAGGTTTCATCGATCGTAGGCGGCCAATTTCGCGTTTTGCTCGTTTTCGCCGAACATGGTTCGTCGTCGATTTCTTCAATTCCGTGAGTTTTGATTCAATTCGTGGCTTCCTAGGTTCCTAAGGATGTTGTCTAGAGATCCTAGCTTTTTGTTTGGATTGATTCCATGCAAAAATGAGATCAAAATCGGGTTTTGGGTGTGTGCTTGTTCTCTGTTTTGTTTGGGCCTTCTCTGTGCTTGGCTAGCCTCGCTTGGCCGCCGCAGCCGCCGGCGCTGATCGCCGCTGCCACAAGGCCTCAAGACGCACACGCCACAAGATGCGCCGCCGCCACGGCTGAAGCTCCCTCACGGCGACCCTGGCCACGGCCAGACCTCACGCCACGCCGCCTCCCTTCCTCTCTCTCTCCTTCCTTTCTCTCTCTCTCTCTCCTCCATGGATGGCATGAAAGCTTCAGAGGAAGCTTCCTCTCTTTCCTCTCTCTCTATGACGCGTGGGCCCCACTGTCATACACTCCAAAGCCAAGTCAAACCAGTCAACGTCAGGTCAAAGCGCGATCAAACGTTGACTCGGTCAAACGGAATATTCCTGAATATTCGGTTTTGATTTATTCGAAATTCAAACTTCTAAGCTCATAACATTATCATCCGAACTACGTTATAACACATTAAAATTTCTAAATACATCTAAAATCAAGACCTTCCTGCCAAGATTACTAATTTTATAATTTTTGGATTTTATTTATTTTCTGTTATTTATTTGTTGCCTCGTTTTGCGTGTAGTCGACGATCCTTGCATGACCACGATTTCGCCGTCGAGCCTTCCGAGTTCGACACCGCCACATGAATCAAGGCAAGTCTCCTTGATGCACTTTGCTCCTATGTTTGCGAAATGATTTAAAAATTGTTTATAAAGTTGCATGGCTATGTTTAATTAAATATGTCAAATATAAGAGCTAGTTATTCCGAACTTGTTGATTCCTCCATGACATTGTTAATCATACCCATTGTAACCCTAGAACATTGTTTATACCATGCCTATGCTTATATGGTATCCGTTGCTATGTAGTACGGTAGAATTGCTTAGGACCTTTTCCGATAAAAACAACCCATGGGTGGGATTATTCAAAAAGAATGTTATTAAATGTGATTTGAATGTTATTATTATGATTTTGGTCCTGTTTTCTAAAATAAAAGAAAAGGAAAATGATTTTGACTTGGGCGGCCTGGAATGTCGGGTGGAAGCGGATCAAGTCTTGATACTTTTGTGCAAAGTACCGCCCCAAGTCATATAAGGACCGACGCTTATGATTGCCATTTTAAGCATAACCGTACTACCACATGTCTATAATGGTACGACCTGGCTCACTAATTTGTAGAAGCCTAGTTTAGACTCGCCACTCGGTTGTTGTGTGAGAGCCGGACGGAGGCATTGTTGTGGATGTTGTTTTGCTCACACTACGCAAGAGGGCTTCAGATCTTGGGTGGAGGAACCCTAACAATGGTGAAACCTCGGAGTGGGTCTAGCTAGGTAGATACATTGTAACGGCCTTGTCAAGATATCCCTCAAGCACACCTAAGGAAGTGTGTTAATTGCATGGCAACAAGGGTCTATCTTGTCTTGTGGGTAAAGTTGTACACCTCTGCAGAGTTTAAACTATTCGAATAGCCGTGCCTACGGTCAAAGGCAAAGCAAGAAATGCTTTCATATTGGTAGACTTTGATTTTGATTTTAAAACCGAAAAGTGTTTTGTTTTGGGGTTCGGGAGTGGTTAGAACTCTCGAATGTTGTTTGGCGGAAAGAGCCAACCAGGTGGATAGAACCTGTTTACCTTTGACGGATGGAGTCACATGATTAAATTTGATCCTTTAAACTGTTGGCGGATAGAGCCTTTAAGTTAGTGATGGTGGATAGAACCTCACTACAATAATAAATAAGTCAATTATTAAAAAGAGTTGTAAAATATGCTTTGTGAAATTTATTACTTAAGTATGATTTAATCAAATGTGGCTTTATGCAAATAAACCCTATTAAGCTTCCTTTGGAAAGCCCCTCATGATCATAATTTCCCGACTTGCTGAGTACTTTTGTACTCACGTGCTACACCAACATTGTAATCATCAGAGATTTATCAAGATGCTGAGGAAGAAGAGGAGTTCTTCGAGGAGGATTGCCAGGAGGACTAGTTGCGTTCCTAGTAAATGCTTTGTGGCGTTGTGGCGTTCGCTCGTTGCTTTCTTTTTGCTTCCGCTGTTTTGAGTGTCCGGTCGTTGGACCGAGTATTGTAATAAGTGGCCATGTGGCCCATACTTGAATATTTATATTACAAGTTTCGTTATGTTCGGCAATGATGTATCACTGTGACTGTGTGTACTAGCTACTGATCTGGGACTAGTATGGAAATACACAGGAGATTCTGGATAGCTGATCCGGGGTCTCACACAACTCGGCATCACGGCAGAACGACGCCTTCCCACTAACAATGGCAGCGTGGCGCCTTCCCAGTGCCACTGGAGATGGGGGCGATGGAAGCGTGGAGTGGTGGCGGCACGTCGCCTTCCCTAGCGGCACTGATGACAGGGGCAACGGGAGGGCGGAGCAGCGACGGCACGGCGCCTTCACTGGCGGCTCTGGCGATGGGAGCAACAGGGAAGGCAGCGGTGACGGGAAGGCAAAATCTCCCAACCTGTTATTCCAACATTTGGGCCCACCCGTGCCACGTGTACACGCTGATGTGGCAAAACATCTCAAGGTCGAGTCCATATCAGCAAAAACAGCTATGCCAAACCACTATAGGGTGTGATTTGATCCAGTTTTAGAAGATGAGTGTGTTAAATAACCGGTTTCATACTCTAGTGTGTTAAATGGACCTTTTTAATAGTTCAAGGGTGTAAAACGGGCTTATTCCAAATAATTATACAAAACATTAGCGAACAAGAAATAGAAACATGTGTCGTAAGCTTATCAAATTTACCAATAGTAAATGACCCACCTGTCCCCCAAAATTAAAAACGACCACCTTAGCATTCTCCGCAATTCCAAGTTCCTTCCTCACCTAATAGATCAAAATTGAAAAAGTGTAAATTTCAACCAGAATGTTGCTCAAGCCTTTGAAAATCATTCTCCAGCAGAATCACACAAACCTCAGATCTAGATTTGCGCAATCCTCTTACCACAAGAGGCACATCAGTGACATCACGGAAAGCCGGCACTATAAAGTGAAATACCACTCAGTTTTCATGACAGCTGAGAAATGAGACATAGTGATTTTCAAGAAAGAAAAGGAATAGAATCAAACATACTAGGGCAGTATCCAGGTAGTCGAAGTAAGATCTCACAATGGGAATAATCCTCTGCTATCTGTAAATATTGATGAGATGGCTGGCTATTGAGAAGGTAAAAGTGTCCAGTGGCATATATGCACAAAAAGGGACAATATGGAAGGAGACAATAATGCAGAGTTGGAACTGTAGAATCAAGAATTATTCGCAAATATCCGTCAAAAGAATTATTTGTAAATAATCTAAAGATCAAAGTTTGAACCATTTCAGATAAAACGAAACCTGCCAAACAATAGATCGGTGATGATGCCCAGCTGCCATGATATATTCTGCATATATGAAGTCCCAACTGCAAATTGCACATAGTGAAATAGAATGAAAGATTTGGCAAACAGTGTCACGTGATAACGCAGGCCTAAAAGTACATCCTAATATCATGATCTCTAACTACAGCGAAAGTTCGATAGGTTTGGAAAGACATCATATTGACCGGGGGCAAGGTAGAGAAAACTTATGATGTACCAATTGTTTCAGGCAATACAGATAGAGAGGGAAAAACATAAGCTCACCTAAAATTTCCAATGCACGCTGAGCGGATACCCGCATCTGCAGCTGCCCTGCACACCACGGGAACAACATCCGAGACCTGTGCCAGAAGCAACACCACACCCCCCATTCACTTCAGAGACTGTACACACGAGATCTAACATTCCCTTGTAACAATAGCATGCATCAGTTTGACATGTACTGAGTCATAGCACAGCAGGACAGTCGTACCACTAGGTCCGCCTCGATCGAGCGGAGCCAGTCCGCCTCGGTCCTCAGGATCGAATCGCGGGGCACCACGGCCGTCTCATGGTACTGCATTCCGTAATCGCACACCACCAAGCACCGACCCAGTCAGGCAAATCACACACAAGCACAGACCAGTAGCGTAGCGAGTGAGGAATTTGTGTGTGCAACCTTCTCGAGGGAGGCGAGGGGGTCAACGGTGAGGGCGTCGGTCTGGACAGCGCCACAGTCGAGGAGGACCTTGCGGATGTGGAGGCTCGGCGAGCGCACCTCGGCGGTGAAGACGAACTCCGGCACCCCCGTCGACACGTGCACCTCGTGCCCCGCCGCGATGAGATGCCGCACCACCTGCGATTGCGAAGCATGCCCACCCCCACGCAAATGGAGTCAAATTCGGCGCTTCTCCGGTGAAACGGACGCGTCGGGATCGTAGTAGCCGAAATGCCTGAGGAGTGAGGGCAAGGAGAGGCGAGACCTCGATGGCGCGGGTGGCGTGGCCGAAGCCATGGCCGGTGAGGTAGAAGGCGAAGACCAGCCGACGCGGCGACGGCGACGGCGCCGACGACTGCGTATGGTCGTCGCCTCCTGCACTAGGCATGGCCGACGAAACGGAATGGAGGAAGGAGCTCTGGATCCAAATGGGATGGACCGCGTTGGTTGGAATTTTTTTTTAAATAATAATATTTTAATCAATATTTACAGAAATAATATGCCGAAAATAAAAATAGCAAAACTACCATCCTATGTCCATTTGAATTGGCGACAGGTCCTGTCGCCATTTGAAATGGACATATGGCTCCTATGTCCATTTCAAATGGCGACAGAGGGTAAAATCGGAATAGGAGCCCCACACAGGCAGCAGTGGGATGCCCCCTGTCGCCATTTGAAATGGACATAGGAGTCTCTGTGTCCATTTCAAATGGCGACAGGGCTCCTGTGTCCATTTCAAATGACGACAGGACCCTGTCGCCAATTCAAATGGACATAGGGGGTAGTTTTGCTATTTTTATTTTTGGCATATTATTTTTGTAAATATTGATTAAAATATTATTATTTTAAAAAAATTCGCGTTGGTTGTAAGGTTGTTTGATAAACATAGCCTTATTTTGACTTTCCATAAGAGTTACGGTGAAATTGTGAAAGAGACGAGAAAAAATAATTTATGTATTATGCTTAATTGTTATGAAAGGTGAGAGATAATATATTGTATGATTGGTAATAAATAAATACATATATAGTTAAGATAGAACAAATAGAGGTATAGTAAGGATTTATTAAATTTAAATACAAACCTTATATTTCTAAATAAACTCATTTAAATTATAAGCCTTATATTTACCAACAGAGAGAGTACTGCGATGCTGCTTAGTTTCAGTGATAGAGACGAGGTGTAGTTGTCATACAATAAACTACTTCACGTGATATATGCCGCCTATTTGAAAAGCCAACGGTAATAATATGGCTGCAATAAAAGGTGATATAGTACTACGGTTACTACCTACGGTGCTATTGTAATCGTTTAAGTTATAATAGCAAATGCACCTAAATTTACCCTAGTTTCCAAAGAATCCGAGCTTCCTACCAGTATAACTAATCCACTGGAAAAAAAACTAATCCAAGTAGATGTGAGCGACTAGGACAACTTCTTTTTCTGTAGTTAGTGCTTGGCAAAATTAATTCACATCCAAGAGGTTTGGAGGTTCGACAAATTCATAATAAGAGCTCCGTAAACCATAAGACTTGTGAGTTTTCAGTCCACCTTGCTTCTGCCAGATATCCGTAAGACCGTAAGCCAATTAGAGCCCTGGAAGCAAATACTTTGAACAGGAGCAGCTGTTCCAAGCAGAGTTATTGGATTCACTGTAAGCCTTCACGAATCGCAAATTAGATTCGTTCGAATCGGTTTAAGATACGGGGGTTTGCATTCACAATAAAAATTAGAAAAAAAGAGTGGCAAACTATGAATCTGAGTTTCGTATCACGATTCGAACGAACCGTGTTGTTGGTATCCATGTTCCAAAGCGATGAAAGTACCCTTGGCCTTGTTTGCTGTGGAATGCAACAGCAATAAGCGGCTGTTATTTCATGTTTCAAGTAGAAAAATCCCTGGGGTAAGTAGGCACGGTATTTCCAGATGCAATTTGTGAATTCGAGATCACAACACAAGTACTGTCTTCCTTGTTCACCCTAGCACTGGCAAGTGGGTTGACATGCCGGTACTTCATTCTTCCAACCATGGGCTCTTTGTTTTCTATGGTGATTCTTAACTCTAGCTTTTGCACGCAAGATTTACATTATCGATTTGATTTTAAAATCGTCTCTCAGTCGGTATCGATTGTTGTTAAAAATCGAAGTGTTTAGAAATCAAACTTTTTGAAATAAAAATTCGAAAAAAAAAATCAATTTTCCTCGATAATCGGTTGATTTCCCTCGATGATCGACTGACCAATTGAACTATTTTGACAGTTGATTTTTTGAACAATTTTCGTCGATTTTTATCAATAATCGCTCGATTTTCAACCGATTTACAACGCATAAATTTTTTTAATTAAACCAATTTACCGACCGGTTTCTAATATCGAACCGCTCAATCTGGCCAACCGATTATCAACGATATTTGCTATTCTGGGCTGGAGCAGGCCTCCATTTGAAACCCATTTTGAAATCGCAAAAGCATTTCTGTCTTGCTTGGGCCAGTTTGGCTGATTGGGCTCTCAGCCTCTCTTAATCTATCTGCATTTTATTCCCATTCATTGTAATCGCCAATTCAATCTGTTAAGACGAAAGATACAAGTTTTTGAGTCTAGAACGCACAGACAGTTCAACTAATGGCAACAATTTCTATCAACAGCAGTAGCAACAAACAAGCCTTCATCCGAGAATGCTGGGAGGAGCATTGAGCAGAAGCACAACATCCAGCAGATTTGGCAGCCCATACACTTGGAATAGCAATAAGAACATCCAGGTCTGGCAGATAGATAACAACATGGTAAGCTCCAGAGTCCAGCCTCCAAAGTAGCCCTATCATGATATCGACATAGCATGCAGTACAAGAAAGAAGAAACACATTCTGCCAAGTCTTTCATACTCGTACGGGCTGCCTACTTTTGTGGATACTACGGCATATGTCATGGCCTTTGGCATATTTACATCACCAAAAATCGACGCTGAGTGCATCTGATCGACCACATCCTAGACGCGTAAAGTTAACATATCCCTGAGAACATGTGCAGGCAAAATGAGACCAAACCAAGAGGGGAAGCTACTGCCATCAGACTTCACAGTAACACATGCTCAATGTCGCTCGAGGATCCTCCAGGAGGATCTTTGGATGAACTGGGTGGAGCCACTTGACACTTCTTCGATGACACTCGTCTCACGGTTCTCTTGGTGCGTGGAGCTAGTGGTTCGTACACATCGTGCTGGTCATTGTCAACAGGGTTTGACACCTCGGGCTGGTCAAGGTGAACAAGGTCTGAACTTGATGAACCGAGTTCACCAAGAAGTTCTCCGTGAGTAGGAAGCGCTGCCCAACACAGTGGATTCGCTGAACAAAGAACAGCAATATGCACACAATTATCAGAAAGTGTCGTACAATATGCCCCAAGAACAGCTAGGCTTCACCCACAGCACTAAACGACCTTTAACATGGTATGAAGACGAAGAGTGAATGGAAACCATAATAACTAGCATAATGCAAGTGGCATGCAATCCAGAGAATTTTATGGTTGTTGTGTTGATGCGGAATGCTTTCTCCAGAGCAGAGGTTGTTCTGTGCCGAATGTAATTTTCGGTAGTCATGCGGTGATGCTGGTAGGTGGTTGATAAGAGGCCCAGTGTTGCCATTGTGCTTCTCTGGTGGGGTGTTGTTATTTTGGATTGCAATAACTGCCTAAAGGATCTTGGAACTGAATTATTGTTTCCGGTTTCGCTTTAACAAAATGGAGCCGGGGATGTTTCCCCTCTGATTCTAAAAATGCAAGTGGCATCACAACTATTTCATTTCTCATCTGACAGTGCTCCTTGGTGATGCATATTAGTATGTATGCTTGCAAAGACATCCCCCAATGCACCATTGCACAACAATACCAGATTTGAAGCAGGCACTATCTAACAATCTGAGGAGTATTAAGAGGCTAAACTATGAAATATAGAAACAGAGCCAACAATTCAGTAAATCTTCGTCTGATTTAACACACCTTGTGCTGGCTCAGGAAGCTCTGGTAGTTGACGAGCTGCTGCATATGTACGCTTCCTGACGTAGTCTTCTTGCAGAGGTCTGGGGGTAGCAAACGAAAACTGAGATAAGTTAACCCCCTGTCCAATGTAGTGTGGGTTCTCTGCCAAGTACCTGGAAAATCAAAATAATGATCTCATCACATCCTGGGAAGACTTGCTATAATTCTACTTTGTAGTACTAGATAAATTAGGTGGCATTAAGTAACAAGCAGTAGCTAAAACAAAATATGCAGGGGACAAACTATGAATGAATCAACTCACCTCCCAATTTCAACCAATGACCTCAACTTCCTACCAGATGGAGAAGTATAATACCTGAGAATAAGAAAGTTAATTCATGTGTGTAAAGATCAAGCATCTTGTGTCCTACAAGCATGCATAAATTGCTATTTGGAATATCAAAACATAAAACTTCCAGAGACAAGGTTTGATGAAAACTTAAATGAATATCACTGATGATTGACAAAATATAATAATGGCTGTCTGCATTGTTCAAACTGACATATCATAACTCATAAGAGACTATGGGCCTGTTTGTTTTTGCTTTTGATTCTGGATTCTGGCCTCAAAAGCTAAATAAAAAACAAACAACCCGATTCTAAGAATCGATTCTCACAATCCAACCCACCCATATACACTAAAATCCACAATTCACTTCATATGTGCTTTTGGATTCCAGCTTTTCTACAACTACAATCCATAATCAGCTTTTAGAGAATCCAAAACAAAAACAAACAGGCCCTATATTTCTTATGGTCTCAAGAAGTATTAGGTCGCAACTATTGAAGTTTTATAGATGGTGCAGATTGGGCAAACTAGTTAACAGCAATAGACCTTCAATAGAGTCATTTAACAAGTTAAGCTAGGCAGCTGATCAAGAGACAGATAACAATTCCACAAACGATGCACCAAATGCTATTAAGCACATAGTGAAAGGACTGAACATGGAAATAGCCAAATAACTTGATGATCACAAAGCAAAGGTATTATTAAAATCTAGGAAAAGACAATGACATACACATCTGCAAACTTGCTGCACCCCTCCCCCCTGATTCTGACCTCCCTATCCCAGCCAGGAGGAGGTTGGGCAATGCTTGGCTTATCAATTGCCCACACCCTACTTCCATCTTGTGACATATCTTCTGGGTCATCACATGATAAGATCCGGTTCCATTCACGAGCCCTTGCACATACAAAAAGTTCCTGACAAATACTCTCACGTAGCTCTTCATATTTTTCTTTTGTTGGAACGACTCTCCATTTGAAGCAGTAAGCACATTGCACAGTATAAGCACCAATAGATGGTAGAACTGTGCCATATCTATATCTTGGTTTCATGACTCTTTGGTGCAGTGAAGTATAGTGATCTGTGGGCTCAGTAACTTCAACTACCCTACAATTTTCACGTGTGATCTCAGGATTGTAAAGGACAAGCTGCTTTGATGCATCTTCCATTGAGTAATCCTTGCCATTGTTGTTATCAGAATCATCGATAATTTGTACTTCAACAGTGTCAGATAACTTACGAAGTTTCTTTTTTGAAGGATGAGACTTGCAAGAATGAACTCCCCTAGTCTCAGTTTTATGACCTTGAAAAGTCCTCATTAGATAATAGTCTTTTTTTCCTGTAAGAAGGATCACAGATTCAATAAACACCAGCATGACTTCAGTAGAGTTATCCCCTACTGTTTCCATAAAAAAAGTACCAGCATGGTAGTAAGTCAATGTGTGCAAGAAATCAGAACATTTTACTACTCCAACAGTAAAATTTACAAGTTTAGGAATTGAAATTCACCACTGTGAAAAACTGAAGACAGAAACACAATCTATTATGTTCATTCACTATACCTGGAACTACAAGTACATCTTTGGTAGGACTAAAATTACATATTAATGAAGGAATTAGAACCAACGTTGCACTTAATAGGCGAACAAAACCAAATTAGCATTATTCCACTATCCCAAGAGTAGTTGTAAGATTCAGCTAGAATTGGTGTAACATGAATTATGAAGCAGCAGGTTGCCTTTGAAAGACATTACACGTTTCTGTTGATAAACATTACAACAGTACACTAAACGAAGGATCTGAAGCACAGATATACATGCCTATACTCTTTAACTAATACGTTGTAAGACACTGTGTCACATGAGGAAAATGTAGTGCATCAAAGTTGTCTGGATGTTATTTAAAGGTTAAGAGCTACATGAGGTTGCTCCAAGAAATATGACTTGAGATGACACAATAAACCTAACCCTTTGGATTGCTGGGTAACCGTGCTATACTAGTATACAAATAGACCAAGTAAACGAGGATGCTGACATATCTGAACCATGAAATAGCAGAGAATTCGGAAGTAGAAAGTAACAGAAAATATCAACTTCTTCTGCAGCTAACAAACAAAACTCACAGATAATGTTCTCAGGTGGTTTGTTACTACCCCATCATCCATATATCCCAAATTGCGAACATACGATGTTGACAACTGCTAACATGAGCATTGCATGTCTATCAACAACTGCTCTACTAAGGGCCTGTTTGGATCCATATAGCTAATAGTTAGCTGCTAAAAATTAGCTGGAGTGGATCCAAACATACCCAGCTAATAGATCAGCTAACTATTAGCTGGGCACCCAGCTAATGGTTATCTCATTAGCTAGCTAAACCCAGCTAATAGCAGCTAATTGGTGGCATTTAACCAAAATATCCTTCGCGTCTACCACCAATAGCATTTAATAGCATAGGTATTCTGGACAATAGCATCTATTAGCCACATATTAGCTAGTGGATCCAAACACCCTCCAGTTAATAGTTAGTTAGCTAATAGTTAGCTAGCTAATATTAGTTAGGAACTATTAGCCAACTAATTATTAGCTGCTAATGGATCCAAACAGGCCCTAAAGCGCATAAGACTGTTCTATTGCATACAATGGTGCAAAGGGGCAGAATGAAAGCAAATGCCATAGAGTTTATAGTTTATACTAATACGACACTACCTGAAATACATAAAGTCCAGCGTACAACCTAAAACTAAAAGGCCTCTACCAATTTTAAGCTCAGCAAGTTCATGCCGACCAACACAACCAAAAGGGAGTCTCCTTAAATGCTACTAATTCGCGCTAAATCGCTAATGTGTATAACAGGTGGCCAAGAATTCAGCACCACATGTCACCCAATTAGGTTCCCTGATTCACAAACGACAAACACTGTCAGTTAGTCACACATGCAGCCCAGCAAAAAAATAATACTGCATCAAGACCCCTGATCCAGTATGGAGCAGAACAAGTTACAAGAACAGATGCGCTCTAAATCCTAGGAGTAAATCGTTGCAGCAAAAGACGATATGAAAATCACTCTTCAGAAAAAAAAAAAACTCGAAATCACGGTCAAGGTTGCACTTTTACCATCCAGTCGCAGATGAACTATAGTAAAAACAAGAGTGGGCAAATAAACAACCAGCACAGAGAAGACAACAGGAGCTTGTAGTAGTACTAAATCTACAGTACGGACAATGTCGTTAACAAAGAAGAGCAGCACGCCCAAAATTCATCCCGAAGAATATAATCTCACCCCAAAAGGACAAGAAAGAACAAACCTAAGAGAACCCCGCACACAAGATAAGAACCCCCACCTGGCAATGGCAACAGGAGAAGGAGACGAACTGGGAGTTGCCAAAATTAGATAACACCAGACGAATAGACCAAAACAAGCAGGCAAGGACACTGGGATTTAGAAGAAGAAGAAGAAAAGAACACGGTGATTTTTCACCACTGCAAGACTGAGCTGGGGTCGTGTTGCCTAGTTTGTCCTAGAAAGAAATCTACATGCATGTTGCCGCCCCGCGATCACGGGCGGAGGAAATCAATCGGAGAAGAAAGAGACCAAAGGGGCGACGGGGAGGAGGAGAGGGGGGAACTGACTTTGTGACGTCGCCTGGGAAATGCGGCCTCCGGGGAGTCTGACGGAGGCGGGGTGAGGAGGGCGGAGGAGAGTGCGGAAAAAAAGCTCAAATATACAATATATAAATCAAAATTTCAGAAATATACATAAAAAATTGAAAATAGCAAAAGTAGCAGGAGGGCCCGCCGCGCCACGTGGCGGCCGCCACGCCGCACGGCGGCCGCCAAGCCCCCTGGCGGTAGCCCTGGCTGCCGCCACCCACTGACGGCAGCCAGGTGGCACCGTCCCACGCTGCCACGTGTCCCCTTTTTCAAAATTTGAATTTTTTTTTCATGTTTTTTTTTTTTTGAAGCCAGGTGGCGTCGCACGGGGGGTTTAGGGGGGGGCCGGCCAAGCTGAAATAATGGAGATTTTGCTCCATGCCTGGTTGCTTTCGGCGCAAATGGATGCATGCACATGGGTGAATAGAAGGCAGTGGTTGGCACAGCAAGAAACGTCGCGTCAAATCAATTCTTGTCGGAATCCGAAGCGCATTATAGCTGCGATTTCAGGTTATAACGGTGGTAATGAACGCGATTATAAAAAAACAAGATAGTTATACGTAAGAAAATCACGATTAACGTAAACGTCACAGTGATGACGTTGGCTCCTATAAAGACAGTCGCCAGAGTACCGAGGACTTCTTGGCGTTTCTTCGCATTGTTGTAGAGCAAGAGAGAAGAGACCTCGGGAGCCGCAGAGAGCAGAGAGCACAGGAGCTAGTGTGAGAGCGAGGAGCTTGGGAGCCGAGTGAGAGTAGAGTGGAGAGCTTGATAGCGAGGCGTGAGGCGAGGACATCATATTGAGAGCGAAGACAGGAGACTAATTAGTCGGTGGTTATAGTTTGTTGAAATTTTCATAAAGTTTAATTATTTTGAATTATTTCATTCATGTATTTTATATTGCGAGGTATTTCGAGGAACATTTATTTATTGCTCGAGCTTCGTGATCATCTCAGAAACTTCGAAAAGGTTAGTTACAAATCCTCATGAAGAATAGTATGTTTTTTACAGTGTAGTATTAGTGACAAATGCAGAAAAACATGGTAAATGAGTACAAGACGATATGATAATCTTAGTGTAATATTACGTGCATAAAATAACATGCAGTAGTTAAATAAAAGAATATCCCCGCCGTCCATAAAAATTACGAATGAATCGTAGCACCTAAATATTGTTGCATAAAATAACAATATTTTTTTGAAACGATGAGGCTCTCTAGAGTTCAGGACCCTCTAGCGAGCTTGTACTCGAACGTTGAACTGTCTCGGGGGGCTGGACCCTCCGATGACCATTGGACTGTATTTATTTCAAGACGCGTTTATTAAACGCGCGATGGACTGTTTTTATTTTTGGACGTAATCACTACTTGGACCCGAAAGGAGTTGTCCTCCTTTCTGAACTTAACAACTCGAACCAAAGTAGCCGGTTAATCTGACTTAAATATTGGTGGCCCGAAGTTCAGCACCGTGGTAAGCTACTTTCCCTTATTACTTATGTGACCTCATGCTGTTGTTATTGCTTCGTGTAGGTACCGTCATTGCAGAGACTGCACCACGGCGACCTCAACCCGTTCAGTAGACTCGGAGCAAGGCAAGCACATCCCCTTTTGTCATGTTCATGCCATGCTTTTACCAAGCTAATGTTGTTATCTTTGAAATGTATGTATGCATGCTCTTCTAGAGTAAACACCCTTTATTGTGAACCTTGTAGATATATCCTAGCATTCCACTAAAATTTGCTAATATTTTGGCATAAAATATTAGAAACTAGTAGTTAAATTAAATGATATGACCGCATCCCATAAAATTTATGAATTAACCGTAACACCTAAAAATGTATGCGTAAGTATGAAATTCGAATGGAATAAACAGCTCAATTAGTTCTTCCCACATAAAATAAGAGCCATTTATTTGGATCGAGTCTATCCGGAGGTAAGGACCCTCCGCGAGCTTGCACTCGAACGTTGAAATATGTCGGGGCGTTGGAGCCTCCGATGGACCATTGCATTGTATTTATTTCGCATAGTTATTTTGCCTTCTTACATAACACCCTGTCTAGCTCTCGTAAATTTGGTAAAAATAAATATTGGAATGTAATTGGAAAGCTATAGTGAAATGTTACGACGGTATTAGGAAACATTAGTACAATGCTATTATGATATTATGTGTGTAGCAGTAATCTATGTGATATTATGTGCGGAGAACATGAATTAACCGTGACACCTAAAAATGTTTACGTAAGTAAGAATATTACATGAATTAACAACCTTATTTTGGGACACTCTGCCGAGGTAACCTTGTGCTGTCTGGGGGGGCTGGACCCTCCGATGACCATGGGCCTGTCTGTATTTCACACGATCTTCACCTTAAGCATAGGACTGTGTTTTTTTTGGACGTAATCACAACTTGGACCCTGAAAGGAGTTGACCTCCTTTCTGAACCTAATTACTCGAACCAAAGTTGCTGCTTAATCCGACTTAAATATTGGTGGCACGAAGTTATGGACTGTGTTAAGTCATTTTGCCTTATTACTTATTCGACTTCGTATTGTTGTATTTATTTTTGGACGTAATCATTACTTGGACCCGAAAGGAGTTGACCTCCTTTCTGAACCTAATAACTGGAACCAAAGTAGCTGCTTAATCTGACTTAATTTTTTTGACCCGAAAGGAGTCTCTGCAGAGGTCAGGACCCTCTGCCGAGCTTCTGCTCGAACGTTCCACTGTATTTATTTCGCATGATGATTCGCTCCAGCGAAGGACTGTTTTTTTGGACGTAATATCTACTTGGACCCGAAAGGAGTTGACCTCCTTTCTGAACTTTACAACTCGAACCAAAGTATCCACTTAATCCGACTTAAATATTGGTGGGCGGAAGTTTTCCTTTATTACTTATTGCACTTCTTATTGTTCTTTTTGCTTCGTGTAGGTACCGACACTGCAGAGACCGCACACGTTGACCTCGACGCCGCTCCGAAAACTTCGAGCAAGGCAAGCATCTCCCCTTATATCATGTCGCTAGCACGCTTACCAAACTTATGTTGTTATGATGAAATGTATGCATGCATGTCGCTAGTAGTATTTTACATGATATTATGAGTGTGGAATGTGGTTTTAGGATTTAATAAACTGCATATGTCTTGTGCTAGTATGTTATATAACATATACATAATTATATGTTGGCATACATTTCAACTGTACGTAACCATTACATTAATGCTTTCGTAATTAAAATTTGAGTAATGCCAATACGTTTAAAGATGTTAGCGGTGCGTGTGTGCATTTATTGTTGACTACAATTATGTATTTCTACAGTCCTCGATGGCGATCCCGCTTCATATATGGCATGGGGAGCCGAAAAATTGCGAGGCCCATTTGTCAAGATGCATAATTGTGCACACATAGAGACAATCAGAATCCACCGATAGAGTTGCGTCTGATAGCAAGAGCGGTTGCCGCACGCTCTTAGTGTTGACCGTCGTTGTACAAGCTCGTGGTAGATGGGGTTAGGCCGCATGTAGTGCCAAATAGCTTGCTTTACGTGTACAGCCTATTCGAGCTCCGTAGAACGAGTGCCTGGCAGTTCTACATGGAGAAGGCCGCACAGGAAGGGTTCGCACTAGGTGTTCACGTGAAGCTGGTCCCTCGCACCCCCGCTGGGGAGGCAGGGACGAGCCGTGCCCAGGAGGAGGACATGGGGGTCAATGCGGACGAACAACCCGAGCCCGAAGAGGAAATTGCGATGAGCTCGCAGCAAGTCCCCGCTCAAGGGGCTTGGCAGGATCGCGAGATGGATGCGCCCGTCCTGAGGTTGATGCGGATGCCCTAGCGGATGACCCTCACCCTACTTATGGTGACGGTCCCGACGAAGATGAGGACCGGGGCCAGCAATCGCATTTTGCACTTATGAACCCGGCCGATCGTGTTACGCCCGCTTGGAGGATATTTCTAGGCGTGGGCAAGACCATAGCGATATAGAACTCGATTAGGAGTTTGCCACAAAGGAGGAAGCGATGCACTTCGCACTAATTACGCGGTCTTGACCGGCGTGACCATCGTGTGACTCGCTCGGACTGCACTGCCGAGCTTAAATGTAAGAAAGGGCGGCGGTCACGAATACTATGTTCGTGCGAACCGCCCTAAACATCAAAGCACCATTTCGTTATAACTCGGTACACACCGCACACATGCACGCAGGCGCTTGTTCGAACACAAGCGGTGTGGTGAAATCAAGATTCATCGCGCAAATCCTGTTAGACGTCTTTGAAGGCCGACATTAGCCTCAGGCCCGCAACCATAATTGCTGAGATGCGAGCACGAGACGAGGATGTCCATAAACTACTTGCAAGCTTGGCGAGCAAAGCGGATGGCTTTGAAAATGCTTTGTTTGGTAGTTTTATGGAGTCATTCAATTGGGCTCCACGACTACTAAGGCGGATAGCTGCAACAAACCCGGGCTCGAATATGCTATTGCTTTGCCGAACCCGCGACTTCCCGATGGAACGATCGCTCGAACACTACTACCTCCTCAGGGTGTTCAGGCGTTCGGTCCGTGCATCACGGCATTCAAAGAATCGCCGTCCTTGTATATGCGTGGATGGGACATTTCTGTCCGGCCAAGATAATGGCACCCTACTCACCGCCCTAGTCTGCCGATGCAAACAACCGCTACTACCGCTGGCTTTCGCCGTGGTTGAGGGCGTAAAGCAACGATACCGGTTCTCGTTCCTCGCCCCTGGTGAAGACAGTGTGGTGCGGGATAGGCCCGGTGTGTCGTCGTGATAGACCGTAATGCAGGCTGCTGAACGCCCTCGATAGAATGGCGGAGGATGAAGATTGCCATTGCCGGTGGAGAGAGACGTTCAGCGTAGATGGTGCATGCGTCACCTTAGGCGAACACTGTACACCATGTGCAGGAACAAGCACATGGTGAAGCTATTCAAAACCCTATGCATGCAAAACCAAGCTGCAAGTTCGAGACGATATTTAACCAAATTAACGAGCGCTCAAAGGAACTGTGGCGGAAGAGACCATGGAGGGCACACAGGAAATTGGTGGCACGGAGGTCTCCGTACGGCGCAAGATGACATTCGCTCAATGGATAGCTCGTAAACCCGCCGAGAGATGGGCCTGGCCGCACGATACAAATGGTGCTCGGTAAGATAATGCCCTCTCTAGTACGGTAGCACATCATTTGACAAAGACTCTTTTCCACCTAAGCGGTATGCTTCTCTTCGCAGATACTCCATCATGACGATTTAACTTTGCCGAGTCGCACAACAATGTGTCTTGGGGCTCGTTGCCTACCCATTTGCTCAATCATTGAGCTCACATTTTTTAGGACCGCGAAATACTTTGTTGATCGCCAAAGGGCGGCGTACACTGCGGCTCAACATTCGCTCCCCGCGTCGAGGCTTTGTTGCAGCGTCGTAGGCAGAAAGCTCAATTCCACCGCACGCGCATGATGGACCCCGCGCAGAACATTTTTCTCGTCGAGTGCAAGCGCAAGCACCGTTCGGGATACTCCGCGGGGGACACAAACCAGAGATGCCAGCTCGGCCTGTATGAGGCGACCTGCTCATGCAACAAGCCTCGCCTAGAGCACATCCCCTGCTCGCACGTGCTAGCAGCGTGCCGTGAGATGGGGGACAACGACGGCACACAATATGTCACACCGTACTACCGTATGGATGCCGTTAGAGCAACATGGACGGGGCATTTCGAACCGTTCAACATCGGCACAAGCTACAAGACCTCCGAACCCCCTACGTGGCTCCCGTATCCCACACTAAGGCGCGATACGCCGGGTAGACCGCGTTCCGCGCGGTTTGAGGGTGACATGGATGCGTCTCGGCCGAGACGATGGCCTTCGGCGTTGTCGCATCTGCAGGCAGACAGGGCATGACCGTAGAGGCTGCCCAAACAGAGGGTGATGTTGTCCAATGTAATATTTCAACTATACGCATTAGACATGCAACATCTTCTTACTACCTTCCTTTTGCATTCTCTTCGTGAAATTTCAGTTATGTAATTTATGAACCTAAATTTCTTTGGGTATGTACAGTGGTTTTGTAATTTCTTCTGATGTTATTTTTTTGTATTTCATTGTTTCATTCCCTGGAGATTATGCAGGCTTGTGATGGAGTTGCCGTGAGTCATTGCGATCGAAGTATGATGACGACCACAGGGCGGAAGTGGGCCTCCGGCCACGGTAACGTCATTACTACACTTTAATAAATAACGTATCGCAAGCGTACGCACCTTTCGTTATGCTCAGTACGTTTACTTGCTTTGTCCTTGCAGCTTAACACTCTCCGCATGCGTGGCTCCCGTAACATCAAGAGATTGGACCCTCAGTTCATATACGGCCTGGGACGGACGGGCCTGTTAGCTTTCGCATTTATGGTGCGTGGAGCCTACGAAGGAACCTACGAAGGAAGGGACCAGTGGACCCCGATGCCTAGACTGGACGGGGCCCTTATCACCGCGTTGGTCGACAGATGGCGTCCGGAGACGCATACTTTCCACCTCCCCTTCGGCGAGATGACGGTGACCCTCAAAGATGTCGCCATGTTATTTGGCCTTCCACTTTCCGGTAAACCCCTCGTAGTGCGCAAGCCCTCCAAAGAGGCATGGAAGAACTATGTAGAGGAAAGGTAATAAATGTGAAAGCACACCGACCGCACTTATCTGGGAGCTAACGTGATTTCCTAACATGTGATTTTCTTCGATGCAGGTTTGGCACAACGCATTACGGAACCGTGATCGTGAGTCTCTTTCACATGGCTCGGCGAGCCTCCTGAGGTGGACCATGTCTGGCAACGCCGACTCTGGTCGATAAATAGGCATTTCGAGGTGTACCTCTATTTCCTCCTTGCAGAATTTTATTTACAAACGGAAATGGTGATTCCGTTGCCCCCACCTCGTTTGGGTCGCTCTGAATTAGCCGAGCAGTGCGAGAAGATGCAGCACCGACTTCTATAGTCGGGGCTCGGCGGTTCTCGCAGACACATATCGCGAGATGTGTGCGGCTGCCGCCACGGCCACGACCAACTTCAATAATGGGAGGGTGCCCCCGGCTTCTACAGTTGTGGTCCTGCACGTACCTACCCATAGCGCGACCAAGCGTGTCAACGCGGAACTACCCAAAGGCCGCCGATGAAGCTAACGTGCATCCACTCGCAAGGCCAACCTTGGGTTACAAATGGATGCATGGCGGACTCCGATGGGCCCAGAATCGACCGCGGCTCCTACCCTCGTCTCGTGGGGACCTAGACTTCGACATCGGCGCAGTCACGTGGGATCCTTTTCCACCCAGGCGCGACGGAGGTTGCGTCGGGAGGCCGTATCTCCAATCTGTGCAGAGAGCCTCGGTATTGGATGACGAAATGCTTCCTCCTGTGCATGAGTGCCGTTGAGCCATACTCTCGGAGCTGCGTTCGGCGCCAATTTGGAAATCTAGCGGTCTTTCCCTCCACCGCCTCGACAGACTCAAAGCTCCCATGGGTATGTCTCTACATGTCACATTACTTTCACGCTTTCGTGGAAACCATTAATAACGTGTTGGATTGATCCGCAGGAGGAGTACATCGGGCACAACTACAACTGGTCGCACGGAATAGCCGGCATATTGAGAGGTGGAACTCGATGGCCACCGAGGACGTCTGGAACCCATCAGCGCAGCCCCACGAGACGGACACACTTGGGTACCTCGATGATACAGACCTCGCACAGGCGGTGCTCCTAGACGAGGGTGTGGCGATGCCCGGCAACATGGCTATCTTGAGGAGTACGCAGAGCGCATGCACACACCGGTACGGATCGCACCTATCACATATTAAAAGCGGGGATATACCCAATTAAACATTCGATACGTATTAATTTGCAGGCGTGAGGCGGAGTACATGCATGACCAGGCGGACGAGATCCTCACGCAAATCCGGAGCAAGCAACGCCAATCAAGCAATCCTTTACGGAACCTTCTTCGCCCGCCGCGGGCCACCGCATAAGAAATGCGGTCGAGAGATGTTGGTGGCCATAGACCGTCTACCCAACGTGATTACGAGGATGTACCCGTCTGGCGCCGCCCGCACCGAGCCCCACGATGAGGAGCATGTCCATGGATAGGCGTGCAACGCTGTGGCTCCTCGGCGGCGACAAGACCCACCCAGAGCATCGACTTCCTCCCGGTCCCGAGCCATGAGAGCGGCGGGGCCATGGAGGCGGTACGTTGAAATAGGTGCTTTGGGGCAAACGTTCAAGGAGGAGTACACATCAACATGTCACCGTCCCCATCATTGCCGCAGAGTCATTTAGTACCCCGCCCAAAGATCAACAAACATGGGAGGACGTGTCGAGGCGCGTCTGATGACCTTATGGGATCCGGGGCTACATTCACCGATTTGCTCGCGACGACGTGTTTGCAATCCCTAGGGTTGGAATCGCGCCCCAAGAACTCCCGAGGAGGCCGGTGGATCGAATCGGCAGAGCAGCAGCCTTCGGACGCATTTCACGCGCATCGTGGTACCATGCAGACCCGGTCGATGGCTGCATGGGGCATCCATAGCGCGTCGTCAGACGCGTCCAAATTCTGTGCGATTCGGACGAACGCGATGCATGCAGTTAGGTCCAGCGCAGCGGGTGGACTACGTGTCCCCAAGCGCCAGAAATTTCACACCGTCGGACTACGATAACCAAGAACGTCGTGGTAGGGGGACGCGCAGGGGAAGAGGAAGGGGGAACTAGATCGTGTTGTATGAGACTTATGTTAACTTCTTTAATCTATGTCATTCAAACTTGTCAAATTTCTTTTGATTTTTATGTTGCTCAAATGAAAAACTTGTCAACATGAAAAAGTTGCGTCTTGGAATTCTCTACAACGTTCATGTAGATCAAAGAATTAATCGAGCACAGGAAGACCTCCAAAATCGTGAATTACAGAAGGGTCCGTCGCGAACAGTTTTTGGTGTCCACAAGAAATGCACTTACCTTTCCGATTATCTATGATTTTTTATATTGCTCAAATGAAAAACTTGTCAACATGAAAAAGTTGAATCTTGGAATTATCTACAACTTTCATGTACACCAAAAATGATTAGAGCACGGGAAAATCTCCAAAATCGAGAATTACAGAAGGGTCCGTCGCGAACAATTTTTGGTCCGACGCAAATGCATTTACCTTTCCGATTTTCTTTGATATTTTCTGTTGCTCAAATGAAAAACTTGTCGACATGAAAAAGTTGCGTCTTGGAATTCTCTACAACTTTCATGTAGACCAAAAAATGATTGCAGCATATGAAGACCTCCAAAAATGCGAGTTACTGCAGACCATTCAATTTGGTCCGTGACATACGTGACAGAGTTGATATTTGGTCCGTGGTAAACATGAAATGTATAGGTTTTAATTTCGTCAAGCGATGTAAAGCGTAACGGACTAAAGAGCAAATCAGCTGCATTCTTCCGAAAAAATAGACTCAGACGTGATATTTCACGGCCGGCCGAATGTGCTAAGTTGTCATATTTTTGCGCGACCGTTATAATTAGCCCTTTTCAACTATACGAAAAATACATACAACGGAATGTGTAATTACAATGTTTTTTCATAACATCGTAGTCAGTATAGAGAAGAGCAAATCAGCTGCATTCTTCCGAAAAATGGACTCCGACGTGATATTTCACGGCCGGCCGAATATGCTTAAGTTGTCATATTTTTGCGCGACCGCTATAATTAGCCCTTTTCAACTATCACTAAAATACATACAACGGAATGTGTAATTACAATGTTTTTCCATAACATCGTAGTCAGTATAGAGAAGAGCAAATCAGCTGCATTCTTCCGAAAAAATGGACTCATACGTGATATTTCACGGCCGGCCGAATATGCTTAAGTTGTCATATTTTTTGCGCGACCGTTATAATTAGCCATTTTCAACTATACGAAAATACATACAACGGAATATGTAATTACAATATTTTTCCATAATATCGTAGTCAGTATAGAGAAGACCAAATCAGCTGCATTCTTCCGAAAAAATGGACTCACACGTGATATTTCACGGCCGGCCGAATATGCTTAAGTTGTCATATTTTTGCGCGACCGTTATAATTAGCCCTTTTCAACTATACGAAAATACATACAACGGAATGTGTAATTACAATGTTTTTCCATAACATCGTAGTCAGTATAGAGAAGAGCAAATCAGCTGCATTCTTCCGAAAAAATGGACTCATACGTGATATTTCACGGCCCGCCGAATATGCTTAAGTTGTCATATTTTTGCGCCGACCGTTATAATTAGCCATTTTCAACTATACGAAAATACATACAACGGAATATGTAATTACAATATTTTTCCATAATACCGTAGTCAGTATAGAGAAGACCAAATCAGCTGCATTCTTCCGAAAAAAAAGACTCACACGTGATATTTCACGGCCGGGCCGAATGTGCTTAAGTTGTCATATTTTTGCGCGACCGCTATAATTAGCCCTTTTCAACTATCACGAAAATACATACAACGGAATGTGTAATTACAATGTTTTTCCATAACATCATAGTCAGTATAGAGAAGAGCAAATCAGCTGCGTTCTTCAAAAAATGGACTCACACGTGATATTTCACGGCCGTGAATATGCTTAAGTTGTCATATTTTTGCGCGACCGCTATAATTAGCCCTTTTCAACTATACGAAAATACATACAACGGAATGTGTAATTACAATGTTTTTCCATAACATCGTAGTCAGTATAGAGAAGAGCAAATCAGCTGCGTTCTTCCAAAAATGGACTCACACGTGATATTTCACGGCCGGCGAATATGCTTAAGTTGTCATATTTTTGCGCCGACCGTTATAATTAGCCCTTTTCAACTATACGAAAATACATACAACGGAATGTGTAATTACAATGTTTTTCCATAACATCGTAGTCAGTATAGAGAAGAGCAAATCAGCTGCGTTCTTCCAAAATGGACTCACACGTGATATTTCACGGCCGGCGAATATGCTTAAGTTGTCATATTTTTGCGCCGACTGCTATAATTAGCCCTTTTCAACTATACGAAAAATACATACAACGGAATGTGTAATTACAATGTTTTTCCATAACATCGTAGTCAGTATAGAGAAGAGCAAATCAGTGCGTTCTTCCGAAAAATGGACTCACACGTGATATTTCACGTACGCCGAATATGCGCTTTCTGTCCCGTCGTCGCCTGCAAGTCGATGTGCATAAGCGGAGGGATGGGCACTACCGGACACTTCGAGCTGCAGCTTTGCTTCGCCATACCCCTCCCATTGCGCTGCAAACGCTTCCACGTGACGCATGCATCGGATGCACCGGCTACTGACCCGGGCCCCAAGCGCATTGCAAACGCTCCCACGTGCCGCTTGCCTGTATTGGACCCTCGCTCCGCGCGCTGATGTGCCGCCAGCTGTCTTGTTTGTCCCTTGTGCCCTCCCTATAAATTACAACGCCGCATGCATTTCTATCGGGCAATCGCGAGTGAGTTCGATGAGATTGCATCGAGTTCAACCCACAACGCGAGTGTTTCAAAGGTATTATTTATGAAATTTATTTTCGACGGTCAGTGACATTGTTGTGTTGTTGGGTCAGTGAAGTACGATGGATATTGATGGCTTCTTGGGGGCTTTCAGGCCATCTGTTCCTTTTTTATGTTTTTTATCGAAGTACATTTCAGTTATGCTTGAATCCTACTCTTCTAGGCTGAAATATAATTGCTTCCAATGTGTAGATGGACAAGGATCCGGAGCGGCTCAAGAAAGGCCGGGCCTGGACAATCAAAGAAATAGATGGCATCGCAAATTGACCTGAATAAAATTGCTAAAGACAACTTCATCCGCAACAGTTCAAGTGCCAACGAATTCAACTTTGTTCTATGACATCGAAGCTATTGCTAGTAGCCTCGAACATGTCGCCATACAATCTAACTAATTGCTGCAATAAACCCCCACGGCCAAAGACAGAGGACACTAAGCTCGTTGCCAAAGAGGAGGACACCGAAGGTGTAGACCTGCATCGTTGTCTTCCATGTGACTACGAGGCGATGATTTGCGGGCAAACGCGATCACGACGGCTTTTAGAAGAGGAGGGTATTGATGCAGATAGTGATGATTCTGGAAAGTTCTAATCCGCACTGCGTGAGTTGTTCAAATAATATGTAGTAGTCATGTACCCGTCATGTACGTTGGCGATGTACGGTATTCCAACGTTGTTTCTCCCGTGTTGTGATGTTATGTCGTAACTTATATATTTCAACGTTGTATTTTCCGTCTTTAATATCTTTTGTCGTTACAAGCCATACGAAACGGCACAACACCGGATACACCAACACAACATACGAAGAGTTAATTTAACAACTTCATTCCATTTTATTACTCGTAAAGACGTAGTAGATGCAATTTTCCGCGACCGTTATATTTAGCCCTTTTGAACTATACGAAAGTACATACAACGGCAGGTGTAATTACAATATTTTTCCATGATATCGTAGTCAGTATACAGAAGAGCAAATCAGCTGCATTATTCCTAAAAAATAGACTCACACGTGACATTTCACAGCGGGCTGAATATGCTTAAGTCCTCATATTTTTCCGCGACTATTATATTTAGCCCTTTTGAACTATACGAAAGTACATACAAAGGAAGTCGTAATTATAATATTTTTCCATAATATCGTAGTCAGTATACACAAGACCAAATGGGCTGCATTCTCCCGAAAAAATGGACTCACACGTGATATTTCACGGCCCGCCGAATATGCTTAAGTTGTCATATTTTTCCGCGACTATTATAATTATCCATTAAGATGTCATCATCCAAACTTTCGTTGCATTGGCCTGAGACGTCCTGTCAAAGCACTGCTGGCAAAGCCTGCAGGATATATCATGTCATCAAATGCATGCGTGGCGAAGAATGCCTTAGTCGTCATGTCAAAGCATAGCTGCCAAAGCCCGATCGGGCACCTCCCTAGCAGCTACAAAGCTGCATGCATTTGTCGCCTAAGCACAGCAGAGCCGCAGCGAATCCGATGCTCGCGGATTCGTTCTTGCTTCAAGTCTGTCGCTTTATCAATTCAGGCTATTTAACCCCTTCCTGGCTTCCCAAAGATTGCATCAACCGAACGACTGCTCCAATACAACAAAGAGAACCATCCCCCGCAAACCAAACGAGCAGCACCAATGGAGTTTCCCTCGCCCCCAAGGCACAGCGTTGTCCAAATCATCCCCGACGGCACGGAGGTCCCCATGTGCCTATGCGGGGATCCTTGCCGCTTCCGGCAGTCCATAGACAACTCATACACGTACGGTATGAGGTACTGGAGTTGCCGCAACCACGACTCGAGCCAAAGTCGGGATGCGGCTGCGGCGGAGAAGCCCGGTATGTTCATACTCGCATTTTGTGTTGCATCGAACCTGCATGTGTCTAACACCATGTGATGTGACCAATTGCAGCCTCCATCATGCGAGTTCATCCGATTCTCTGACGCGGAACAAACTCTCGAGATGGAAAGGATGCGAATCGAGTACTCGCATCGGAGGGCTATGGTGGAGCAAAGGCGGTGGTGTGAGCAGATCGTGAGGAGAAGCGCAAGCGGCCTGGAAACAGATGCTTGCACGAGGGAGGCCGAACGGCAGCGCCATGCCGCTGACAGGAGGTCGAAAGTAGAGAAAGCGTGAGAGGGCAGCTAGGGCCAGGCGGCGGGAGGCGAAGGATTGCGTAAGGAAAATATCCTCGCTGCTCTCAAGAAATGTACGACAAGGGGCCCTTCTTGTTGTTCCCTTTCCCTAAGGCATGTTAGGTTTAGTCCGGTATATGCCACTGTTGTTTACCATTAATTCGTAGCCGCACGTAATTTATCCGCCCATCTTTGACCAAAACTACAGGAAGTCTCAAAAAATTATTACACAACTATCAGCATAAAGGTACAAATAAAATATTACACAATTATCGGTATTTGCATTTCAATCGGATCCGGTCGAATAACCGTAAAACTAAAAAATTCGGCTATTTACATGTTGTATATAAAACCGTTTTCCCACCTCCTAACGGAGCCAACCGCTCGGATATGGACGCCGAATGATGCATTTCGGTAATGTCCTATACGGTATTATAGATAATCTATTGTATGAGTTATTTTTACATAATATAATGATATACTATAAATAACTGCCATCTATGCTATTGTAAGATGTAGTGTGTCATCCGTCAATTAGCTGATGAATCTAACCGCTCATATGAGACGGTAATATAGATAATCTATTCAGCCGGGGGTTGTATAGCATTAAAATACAACAAAGATACTACCCCCGTCTATCGGTAGAGTATACGCTTTCGAATTGTAGTTATAATTATTATTTGTGTACACTGTACCGATAATTTTGTAATGACAATTATAACTACAATTTTTAATTTACAAGTGGTATATTTCAGCGTTTTTCCACCTCCGGACATAGCCAACCGCTCGAATATGGACGCGAACAACAGACGGTAAAGTCATATACAGTCGTAAAGTCTAACATTCTACCAAATTTAAAGTGATACGCTGGAGTATTTTTTTCCTAATTAATAAGCATACTCTTAATAAGCATGATTTTACGAAATTTTACAAAGTTCGTAATCCAAATGATTTTTAAAAAATACAGACAGTTTATTTTATTCAATTTTGAATTGAACGGAAAAGAAAATTAATTTTCGAAATTTCAGACAGTTTATTTTATTCAATTTGGAATTGAACGGAAAAGAAAATAACCAAATTAAAAAAAAATTACACGTGTCAGTGCGGGGCGGAGCCACCTGGCTGCCGCCGTGTGGGGTGGCGGCAGCCAGGGCTGCCGCCAGGGGGTGTGGCGGCCGCCGTGTGGCGTGGCGGCCGCCACGTGGCGCGGCGGTAGCAACTGGTATTTTTGCTATTTCATTTTTTTGTTGTATATTTCTGAAATTTGAAATTATATGTTGTATATTTAGGCATTTTTTCCAGGAGAGTGCCTGCTTCTTTTTGTTCCCTCTCTCTCTCCGCCTAGTGGCTTTGCCTGTTGTGCTTATCACTCCTGCAGCGTTCTGCGATCAAAATTCAAAAGGGTAAGGGGGCTGTTTGGTTTGAAGCCAAAATTGTCAAGTTCAACCTTGTCAAGAATTGGCTAGCCAAAAATTTGGTGCTCAAATTGGTGGCCAAAGTTTGGCCAACTATTGGCAAGAAAATGAACTAGAAAAATTTGGCATGGCAATGGAGAAAAGAATCTAGCCAAAGTTTGGTTGCAAACCAAATGCTTGCCAAATTTAGTCAACACTACCAATATTTGGCATGGCAAGTATTGGCAAGCATTGGTAACAAACCAAACAGCCCCAAGGTCTCTCCTATGCGCTCCGTAAAAAAGGTGTATCATCGCTCGCTCCGAGTTTTTGCTTTTTTTATTGACGAGTTACATGCCCGTGCGTTGCTACGAAAAACAAAATTGATAACGAAAAATAAAAATAAATAATAAAAAAAAATTATTTCACAAGATCAAACATCTATCTTTAACGTTTCGTTTCTTGCGAAAGCTGACTAATTAAAGCAACGCTTCGTTTCTTGCGTAGGGCAATTAAGCAGGGCAATTAAGAAGGGCAATTAAGCAGGGCAATTAAGAAGGGCAATTAAGCAGGGCAATTAAGCGGCAATTAATGACGTGGGAAGAATGAACCACTGCCACCAAATGCTGCTTTAGAATAGTAGAGATATATTTTATTCACAAGTTTAGTATTTATCCGAACCAAAATCGAAAATCTGTCTCGAATTGGGATTCTATAAGACAGCCATAAAGCATTAGGTCATTAACTTCCTTTCTCAGAGAGAAACAATGATGATATCTGCGTAATAAGCATCAATTAATTCTGTACCAAGTAGTCAGGGTAAAATAGTTCAATCGTCAAAAGACTAGAAGACGATATGTATCATCTGCCGTAATATATGTGAGGCCACCATTTTTGGTATTACATATCAACAATAGGTTTCATATGTGTACAGTACTAGTCATATGATTAGTGACTAGTACGCATATTTACAATGTTGATGACACATCCATACATAATGTATTACAACTAATAGCAAAAACTATTTATACAATAGTCTTAAAAGACCAAGTATACTGTAGCAAAAATTCAAAAATCTTATAGTGTGTCACATAACCCTCAATCAACTGATAAGGTATAAACCCTAAAAAACTTCGTCATTGTAATCATCAAAACCTGCGTCAATGTATGTATCATCAGGGTATTCCGTCTCTTCACCTAATAAACATCAACAACAACACATTAAATACTTTCATACTCGCAAGACTTGTAGTGTATGTAAATATATAATAAATACATCCTATGTCAAAGAACAGGTTTCTATAGTTATTTTGCAGGAGAGTGAAGCTTAGGAAGCCTTTATCGATGGCTTCTAATCGAGGATGTCTTTTACTAGGATAAACTCTTCAAACCGTAATATGCTTTAATTTCAAAAAATTTGTATTTTATAGATGATTGAGCATGAAGCTTCTTTTATGAACTTGTAGCTTCCCAAAGTGTTGATTAGGTTGAACTCTATTGTATCTATTTAATCCTATTTTGACTTTCCTTCTAGTCTTGAAATTGTGCTAAGTGATGCTAATATTGAAATCATGCAAAATTAGTATACTTTCTTTTTGAGCTAGCTAGCAAAATTTAGAATATGCCTTTGAATATGACTTAGTATGACATAATTTGAACTTGAGTAGCCTGGTGTCATACTTTATCTAAAGGGTCACTTGCATAATCTTTAAAGTGATATGCGTGGTTTTAAGATTTTAGGGTTATCGTATTGTGCATGTTGGTTATTAGTCCTCTATTCGCGATTTGGCCCTTTTCACATTATTAAGCCAAAAGACATTTCTAAGTTTGCTCCATTATTTTTATTCTTCGAATTCAAGAGGGTAAAATTATTAAATTTATTAAAATGTAATACCGAGTTATCATGTAGTGATGTGCGTGTACAAAGCATAGCTCATAAGTTTATGCATAAGGTAAAGTGTTAAGGCATTTCAAAACCTAAGGTTTATGCTAATGTGTCATGGCTCCATTTTATGATTTTTCATTAAGTTGGGCTTTATTTCAAAAGTTTCAATGACTATTCACTATTATTTCATATCTTAACATTAGTTGAATATTTCTAAGTCCTAAATATGTGTAAACAGAACATAAGTCCTAACATTTTTGTGTACACAGTAAGAGCATCATCTTTAAAGGTTATAGGATTTGGTTTCACTGAATTTGAATTTAATTTGCACAAGTTATAGTCATTTAGGTTTTTGCAAGTATTGAAATTTGACTATTTTAGCATTTGATACAAATTAAGTCCAAATTCAAATATTATTAAATATTTGGATAGCTTACGACCTCAGGAAATGATAAAATTTGTTTCATCCATTTTGGAGTTGATTTGTGCAAAATTTTACATTGTACACCTTTTAGGCCTAAAGCATAAATTTGAGCTCATTTACTGTACAATGACTAAAACTAAAATATTTTTGCATATTCTGATTTATTATTATTTTACACGAATTTAAAGACTTTTCTCACTGAATGTGGAGTTTCCTAGCAAAAGTTATTCAAGTTTGAATGTGCTCGGTTCTAAAAAATTACAGAAAAATTGGAAAATACGCTTTCCAACTTGGAAAGCGTTCTTTGCAATTCAGCGGATTTTCAAAAATCACCACTGAAGGACCATGTGGAGGTTCATCCATATTTGTAATGAGTATTTGACTTTATTTGAGTAATGTGTGCTCAGGTTTGAGTTTGATTTGAATTGGAATTCAAAAGGAAGCAATTTGAGTTCAATCATATCCAAATCATCTAGGCTTCACTTCTTCTATGTTTAATCTTTGAGAAATCTTAAAGGTTGTGTTCTTAAAGTTTCTTTCTTCATTTCCTGTTCAAGCCTGTTTTCTCTGTGCAGCAATCCTTGTTTATTTTATAGAAAATTTATATGATCTGATATTGAGGTGCTTCATATTGAAAAAGTTGTGTGACTTTCGTACCTATCATCCCTCCAAGCGGGAAGTTGATATCAATTATAGTTTTGGAGCTATGAGGTTTTTACCGAGCCCTAAATTTTCTGTATGAGTTCTTTGTGTGACAGAGCTTGTTATTTTCATCATAATTTTAATATGCTTGATCTGGATCTTATTTTTGGTGGGTAGCTTCACGACTCCATTATCTCATCAGATAAAAAATTTGAAATTCAAATGAGTCACAGATTTGGAGAGATCACATTTTTGACTGAGTTTCTTTTGTGCTAAAAATTTACTTTTGCCTTTTAGAAATAACAGATATTGTCTTATTTATCTCTCTTTTTTCTAAAGGGGATTTTGACTTGATTTCTTTTTTGGTGGACTCCCAACAACCAGTAGTACCACAGAAAAAAAATCCTCATGGCCATATGAGCCAAGAATTTTTATTTATGGCAATTTTATTAGGGGTGTGTGCTGCTGATTTTAAGATGATCCATTGTTGCTCTTGATTCTTGAGATTTCCTTGCTTGATTTTATTACTTAACTTGGTTCTTGGGGTTTGTTGTTGGAGAAAGCATCAATCATGTCCAAGAGGTAGGAATATTGAAATTGGGATCATTCACCCCCCCTCTGATCGCCATCTCGATCGTTCATACATGTGCTCACTCTATTGGATCACCATGCATGTAACACATCCATTTAGTCATATCCATACCACCATAAATGACACATAATCTTACATCCTCAATTCAAAACAACGTATAGCCCTTCTCTAATGGTGTAAGTCTAATATTGTAACACCCCAAAATTTTGCTGTTCCTAAATTCATGTGTGATTTGGCACTTTGCTGATTTTTTGGAATTTTCTGGAATTTGTTTGGATTTATTTGGAATTTATTTGAATTTATTCCATTGTGAAATAATTAAAAAATTTAACTTTGCAAATAAAAATTTGTTGGAAATATTTTATTTGAGTCCAAAATGTTCCAAAATATTTTCTAGAATTTTTCTGAGTATTTTACTATTTTTCTTGAATTAAATGAATTACTGGAAATTATTTTAATTATTAAATCGCTGGAAAATCGAGTTGGGTCAAGTACTGTTCATCCGACCGGACCCGAACCCGAGTCAAACTCGAGTCCGACCCGAGCCACGTGATCCGGTCAAACCCTGATTGATCCGGACCGTTGGATCGAAATCCAACGGTCGGAATTGGGCCGCACCGATCAAACCAGATCCGGCCCGGACCCGTTGCGCCGTGCGATCTCGGCCGTGGATCGGGGCCACGTGGACGGCCACGATTTCGTCGTCTTCCCAAGTCCCGCTCGGACTGCGCCGCCGTGTCCGTTAGGGTTTCGCGATTTGCGCGCACGTCGAGGCACTATTTAAAGCCCCGAGGCCACCCCATTGAAACTCTTTGCCGTGCGCACCTTTCCCCTCAAGTTTCCGAGCCCTAGCCACCACCGTCTAGCCGCAAAAGCTCGCCGTAGTTGCTTCTCTCTTCCACCGCGTTCCTTTGCCGATTCCGCCGAAGGGTTTTAACCTAAATTCCACATTCCATAAGGTTTTTTTGTCCTCAACATTCACATTGTATAAGATTACGACACTCCGAGGTGTCACAATCGAGTGCAGCTTGTCTTGTGTTGAACTAGATTGAACGAAGAGTTTCAAAGTTAAGTGAACTCAAAAAATAGGTAATTAGTTGCTTTAAAAAAAGCTAATCAAGACTTTTCCACATTGAGTGTTTTTTTATGAAGCTAGTAAAATTGCAGACACCCACAAAATAGCAAAATGAAATATGAAGTATTTTAGCAATCTCTATCTATGCAAGAGATGGAAGGGCAGAGCTTTTTTTTAGGCAGTCCTATATGGTAATTGAACTATACTTACGTGAGTTGAAAGCAGGGTGGTGACAAATATATAAACATAAGAGCTACCAAGGAAACAAAAAGACAAAAAGATAGACATGTTAGATTTACCTGTCCTAACATGGGCAACACAATTTCTTCCAAGCTGTAGTGCTCTTCAATGATGAAACTCTGAACGAGCGTCAAAGTCACAACACCAACACCAACCGACTCATGTCATAACCAAGAAAACAAAAGGACAAAAAGATAGAAACCGTCTAGAATTACCTGTCTTAACCTGTGCGTTTAGAATTTCTTCCAATCTTTCCCGTCCTTCCAAGCTGTGGTGCTCTTGTGACATTCGGTAAGAGGTTGTGTCGCGTTTTTGGGCTTTTTCGTGTTTGTGGGCTGTTTCCGGGGAGTTTGGTCTCTAAGGGGATTAATTTTGGGCTTCCGGTGGGAGATTTAGGCCCAAGTGGGGGGGGGGGTTTGGCAGCCAACCCTAGGTCACCCACCCCTTGTGCGCCCCCCTCCCCTTTTCCTCCCCCAAGCCGCCACCTCTTGCCCCTTGTGCCCCTCCTCCCTTGCCCCTTGCGCCCTACCCTAGCCGACCCTAGCTAGGGTGCTCCACCCCTCCAAGCCGCCCCCTCTCCTTCCCCTTCCTTGGTGTCCGTCGTTGCATCGCTTGGTGGATTGTTCGCCCGAGGATCTCCGGCGTTTTCCGTGAATTGGAGAGTGATCAAGGCCGGGAGGAGGGATTTGTCATTCGTTTAATCCTTCAAGAAGAGGTAAGGTTTTGTGGTCTTCTTTGTGGTGGATTAGGTGCTGCTTAGATGGGTAAATTAGTGCTAATAACCTCTAATTAGGTGATGCAACTAGATGTGTTTAAGGAGAAATTGGAGTTGTGCTGCGTTCTGTCCTCGGGCAGATTTGCACCCTGACCTAGGGCTTGCATTTTGGCAATTTTAGAGGCGTGCGTTTCCTGATCGGCCGACTGTTACAGAAGTTGTAGATAATTTAATTATCTTTCAGTGGATACCAAGAACGCGAAATTCCGTTCAGCCGTTTAAAAGTTATGGCCGTTTTACCGAACGTTGTCAAATCTGTGACGAGATTGGGACAGATCGTGTTCAATTGTAGATTAGATAATTTTATAGGCCGAATCAGTCTTCGCAAATACTTAGAAAAAGTTGGGAAATTTCCTAAGCTTTGAGAAAATGTACTCGTTTACTTGATTTGGAGTTTTAGAACTCAAATTATGGTCGTTAGAGCGCTGCTGTCCCGGTTGGACAGAGGGCTATTTTTCGGGTTTTGGGAGTGGGTTGCGAAGTCGATGTAGATGATAGTTCTTGTATTGATTTGTGGGCATGTTTTGAGTGTATTGTACCTATGTGCAGGTGGAGTGACCTCGGGAGTGCCTTTCTCATCTCACCACTCCGTCGCACGCGGTTGAGGCAAGTGTATTGGGATGGTTTGGGTTTGAGTGGTTATTATACTTGCATAGGTGCAATATGAATATATGATGTGTAACTTGCCATGCTTGTTATTTGCTTATGATATGATGAGCATGATTTACATATTGGCTATGAAATTGTCGTATTAAGTGTTTATGCAAGTTCCTATATATTCATGATATATGTGCATTCATAATAGAAGATGCGACCCATTCTGATGCGAGCCTCTGTGTTCACATGTTGTGAACACGAAAGACCTACCTCGTTATTAATGCTTACTGTTATTAATGAGGCGACCCATTTGAGATGGTGTGGGAGGAAAAATTCATATATTGCATTTCGTTATTAATGCTTGCTGAGTACTTCTGTACTCACTCTTGTATAACTTCCACGTTTGCTTAGAAAACTACTTCGATGATCAAGTGTCCGGTTGGGACACAGATACTAGTGGACCCGTCTACGAGGCTCGTGTGAGGTTCATTCGAAGAACCAGACCTACGAGGACTACCAGGAAAGATAGAGTGCTAAGTAGCCGTGCTTCGACTTCGTTCGTCTTTTGTGTAATTAATGCCTATGTGTTATCTTTTTGTTGTACTTGGATCATATGTATAATTATGTTCTGGACATGTAGCCCTGCGTGGCTTGGTTTGTAATATATTTACATTCAGTTTCTAGTTATTGTTCTGTTGCAACACTCTGAACACGGTGTACTAATTAATAAAATATCGGGTGCGCTCGATGTTTTGATTAGTTAGTATACCGAGATTTGTGTAATTAACTAAGTGTAATGACAGTGAAGATGTTAATTACCTAGGCTAATTATGTGGGTGTTTGCACCAAAATTTGGCACGTACAGTAATGGAAAGATTGATACGCATGCAACGAATAAAGATCGTGGTCAACAAGGACTCAATTGCCAAAACGGAAAGGAAAGATTAGGTCATAGCCGATAGACTCAGTTGCCGTGTCCTTGCAGGACTCGGATCGGCAGGAGCATATAAAAGGGGTGGACCGGGAGAAGAGAGAGAAATGAACCAACCAATCAACACAACCTTATTTACAATTTTTCTGTTTCGTCTAGTTTCGTAGTAATCTTTCCTCTGTAAATCATCAAGATTAATAAAAGTTGCGCATCGCCGATTTGTTGCTCTCGTCGACTTGTTTCTCAGGTTTGATCTGCTTTGTTTGTTACGCATCGCCTTTCAAAGTCGATCTTGCCTCACCCTCGGATTAACCGTAATTGGTCGATCCAAGTTATCTCCTGATCGGCTTCCTGCCGACCGGTGTCAAGCCGATAACCTTTTGCTTGTCGGTTTTGTTTGATTTACGGCTTGTACCTTATCAATTACAGGTCAAATTGACTGGCACGCTTTCAAACCCGGTGTTTGCCCTGTGTGTTCAAAGCTAAGAACCCTTCCTCACGTTTTTAGCGCGAACAGCGGGTCACCACACTTGTAAACTAAAATGCCCCTTGCTTTATTATCAAGATTCTTCCAGTTTATTGGATCATAAATATCTATAGTAAAATTTGGTTCCTCATGAATACTTGTAGTTTATGCATTAGGTGAATTGGCTATGTTTTCATGCCCACTCACATAAGAATCATCCTTATTAACATCATTATTCTCACCTAAATTCTCATTAGTTTGTTGCTAAACATTAACTAAGGTCAATGCCAATTCCTCAAAATTCCTAAAAGAACCTGTGTCAATCCTAAGAAATTTGTGAATGGATCCTTTTTGGGATTCTACCAACTCAACTATCCGTTTTCTTTTTTTCCTTTTGTCACCTCCAAATAAATACTTTCTAGATATAGCTCACATCTTACCACATAAATAGCTTATAGCATAAGAGATGGCGTATTATGTAGTGTGTACAGAAGGAACAAAAGCACCTGGATTGAAATTTGGAACTTAACTGTAGAAGAATGTGAGCACTGGCACTAGAGTATGAGCAAAGGAGGCACCTGTACAAAAAAATACCATCTCCCATTAATTGAACATGTAACAACAATGTTAACTTACGCAAACTTCCAGTAGTAATAAAAATCAAGCGGGTCTAGAAATGTCTATAGTCAATTGTGTTGAAAACACATGACAGAAAATGTGCAAAGTGAGTACTTTATAACACGTCAAAATCCCAATAATCGCGCAGTTAATCTGAACTTATGTTAAGGCTGACTTTCCTAATGCTAAAGTGCAGATACCCCATGTTCATGCTCCTCAAGATTCTTTTTTTCTTGCTTTCTCTCTTTTTAGAAATTTGTCCAGCCAATTGAGCATTTGAACTGCAGCCTTAGGTAGTGGACTAATTCTTTGCTTTAAGTAATACTGTTTGTCAAAGATTCTATTGAATTCGGTAAATGCCCAAGTAAATGCCCAAGACAACAGACGATAGAACCTATTGAATTTAGCAAATACGCAAGATAGCGGACTATAGGATCCTATTAAATTCAGCTTAAGCCCTGTTCATATTCTTAAATGCTACATGTAGCCCTGTTCAAAATTGAATCAGGCATTCAGGCTTGATCTCCAGGAACAGGTTTAGCAACTTAATTTTCTATAGCTTTCTTGTCTGGATGAAGGATATACTTATCATTCTTATAGCAGGTTCCACAGAACCATGAATCAAACAGAGTTTGCTGCAATGATTTATTGATTTACTTCTAAAATATCCAATCGGCGAGCCTGCAGAGAAAAAGAGGAATCCATAGAAGCAAACAAACAACAGCGGGGAAAGTAAACAGTATAGGGAAAGAGGACAAATCAAAGGTGTTGTAAAAGCAAGATTGGACGATCAGAAGCACCAGGCTGCATAGAAGCAATGAGGTCGAAAGGCGAAATCGACGTACCCGACTGTGAAGTAGCCTACGACGATGCGGGGGAGAAGCGGAGCGCGTGGCAAAGCGGTCCGGCGATGGCGAACGCGCCAAGATCAAGCGTCTGTGGTAGCCGTCTGCACAAGAAGACAACCCATACTGCGTCGCCAGATCACGGCGAGGCGGCGACGAATTTGGACAGCCGAATCAATAGCTCTTTCGCACTCCATACCCCCACGGCGAAGCGGACCGGCTGCAACCGAGCTCCGCCTCGGAAGCAGCGGACAATGGCACGCGTCACGAGTAAGGCCGGCGACGCGACGAACGAACGCAGGGAGGTGGCACGAAGGCTACTTAAAAAGGGCAGGGCTGCACCACTCGTACTTTCACCGTCTATGTTTATAAAGAAGACTAGTCCCTTTCAATATTTACTTTACGTAAGAATTTGAAATCAATAGCCGAGATAGATGAGTTTCAGAGCATCTGATCCCTAGAGGAGCGTGCTGCCTACGCAACCTCCTTGATGTGTCAATGGCGTGGTGTCACTCCCACGGTTAACTATTCACAATATCTAGTGACACTTTAATCTGAATTAGCCAAAGCGGCGGTACTGTGCGCAATATCTAGCGACAGTGCGGTACCTTGGGCCTGATGTGGAATCGAATTAGTGTTAAGTAGTGATTGCTTAATTACATGTGCATTTTCCCTATACACCGTGCACGCATACACGCACTCCCTTAGGCCATGTACAAGGGGTTGTTTTTCCTAGACGCTTGGGCTAAAAAACTGATTTGCCTTGCCGGCGTGTACCGGATTGCATGCAGATGCGTCGGCTGCGCTGCCGGAGAGGAGGACGACGCTTTGAACTACTAGGTACGTGCAGAAAGAGAGGATGAGATCGTCGGGCTCGCAGCGAAGAGAGGACGACAAGAATCCAGCGAACAGGATGAGGATCTCGTGTTCGCATCGACGAGGAAGACAATAATCCAGAAGACAAGAATCCAGCGAAGAGGATGACAATCTCGGGCTCGCAGCGACGGGCTCGCAGGCTCGCAGCGAAGAGGATGTCGATCGAAGAAAAGAATCCAACGACGAGTATGAGGATCTCGGGCTCGCAGCAAAAAGGAAGACAAGAATCTTGCGACGAGGATGAGGATCTCGGGCTCGATCCAACCGTGGCTTATAAATAGTGTATTTCGTATTATATGAGGACGATTATGATAGATTAGACATTGTTATCGTCGCTTGCTCAGGTGGCCGATAGTAATTCGGATTCGCCGATTAGGGAAGACAAACAATCATAGTCATCGTCGCTTGCTTATACCTAATAGGGTGAAGAGATATCAAAATAAAATATACCTGGTGGCCTAAGGGCCTTCGGGTTGGGGAGGGGGGCATCGACCCCCTAATATGGTGGAAATTGCGAGCTACCCCTCCAGCTGCAGAGTTGTCAAGGATGCCCAACTCGAGGCACCTTTGGCCACTAAGGCGGCTGTTCCTTTGCGCGCTCGACGATCGCAGTGTAGCTCTTCCTCAACCTCTCTTCGCTCGATTCCTTTGCGCGCCCGACGATCGTAGTGCAGCTCTTCCTCATCCTCGGAAAGATGTCACAGAAAGATGTCACATAATGGAAGTCATGGTCTATTTGTGCAACGATACTACTTTTTTCACTGATTTATGCTTTTCATCGTCGTTATGTCATCCTCGCACCCAGCCATTTGTCTAAGCACCGGGAGATCCCATAATATACCCAAATCCTCTAGATAAATAAAAAACCTAAACTACCTTAACCTGCTAAGTGTGTTTCAAAGAGGAAGGAAAGAGGGGGATGAGAAGGGCACCGTCGGTGTGAAAGCTGTGGCGTGGACCCCAGATTCCGATAAGGGAATAATGGTTTGCCGATAAGGGAGTATGAAGGACCATGGAGAGCATCTCAAATACCGAACATGGCCCTAAGTGGCCGAAGGGCCTTCGGGTTGGGGAGGGGGGCATCGGCCCCCTGATATGGTGGAAATTACGAGCTACTCTTCCAGCTGTAGAGTTGTCAAGGGAGCCCAACCCGAGGCACCTTAGGCCACCGAGGCGGCTGTTCGGCATCCGTGCGCCTCACTCGAGTCCTGCATCTGTATGCACTATCTGACGGTTCTTTGAGGTCGATGCCCCTCCCCAACCCGAAGACCCTTAGGCCACTAAGGGCCATGTTCGGCATTTGCGACACTCTACAGCCCAAAGCGGAGGAATAGGAACAACCGGATGCGAGGATGGCATAGCAACGATAAAAAAACATAAATCAGTGAAAAAAGTAGTATCGTTGCACAAATAAAAGCAATAATTAAACTACACAGAACCTTACGCAATCTGATGCTCCTTTCAGTTTTTTTTTGACGAATAAGCAATGATAGAAGTTTTCTGTGCTCTTTTTCTGCTTTCTGAGTGTGCTTTTGTTCCCTGTAGGGGAGTTCTGTGAATGGGTAATGTGAAATGTGCTTTTGCTCTGTTAACTGATTTGAACCTTGGGTTTCTTTCAATGGAACTGGGGCATGTCTGATGCCCTTTTGATCTGAAAAAAATCGCACATTGCCGGCGTTTGGTATTCGCCGGCGTGAAAATACTAGAAAATAACCTGCAGGGGTTTATCAAATTCAGTTTAACTTGAGATTTTTTTTTAATTGCCGAACGAATGAACGTAATTCGTACATATCAGAACCCCGTAAATCGGCAGAAATTCCCAAACAAACTTACCATTAGTTAGACATTCACAAATGCAAGTGTACAGTTGCAAGATCATCAGAAGGGTACGTACGTCTGCTAGCTTACCAGTTGGATTGCGATTGTATCTAGCCACAACCAGGCTACCGCGATAAACTTAACGCATTTGCAATAAAAGGACATAATGTGAGACCCTCACTTTTATGCTACAGTGCAAACATAAAAGCAAGGTTCTAATGTGCATACTGTACCATTCCCATGATCAGTGGCTGGCACGCACAAAACACAATTTGGAATCACAACCATACAAAAGTTTCATATTTTATTACAGCGGAAGTAATGATACATTATGACCGAGAAGGTCAACTAAACATAATAAAAGAATCAGATGTCTTGTAGTTTGCCACATAATCCACAGGCAACTGACAAGGTAAAGCCTTAGAAAGAAATGTCGTTAATAATCCCGTAATCCTGCGTCAAAGTAAAGTTCATCGAGATACCCGTGATCTTCACCTAAAATTAACAATGATAGCAAGGGTGAGTACATTTCGTACTCAGCAAGACTTGAGTTGTGTGTTTGAAATGCAGGCTGATCCTAGAATAA
This sequence comes from Rhipidocladum racemiflorum, assembly GCA_036346355.1. NCBI lineage: Eukaryota > Viridiplantae > Streptophyta > Magnoliopsida > Poales > Poaceae > Rhipidocladum > Rhipidocladum racemiflorum. The sequence continues at coordinate 86,478,426 of CM070579.1, read as the reverse complement.
AGCTTCTACGGTTAACTTTTGCTTGGAGCCAAATTGAATTATAAATACTGAAAGAGTGAAAGCGAATATTTGTAAAAGTAAATAAATAAGTAGAGTAACAAGTATGTACTTAAAGGTAATGCGAAGAGATAGATAACTCACAGCCCTTCGCGAATAAAATGTAACAAAATACCCACAACCCTTCGTGAGTGAAAACGTCCAGTCCCATCATATGAAATATTATCTGAAGATTAAATTTTTGTCCACACAGGGCACAATACATCTGCAAGAAAAGATAATAATATGTAAACATAGGCAGGAATTCTATGATAAATCAACTCTAAGATGAGTCTGTAACCGATGTGACTCCTATTTTACATCCACTTGCAAAGAACACTCTCGCGGTCAGCGAGTTAATTATTGGGGATGCAGACCGGCAAAACAAAGCTGAGCTACGTATACAATTCTCAATCAAAAAGGGCAAGATGTAATATGTGTTTATGTAGCTATCGGTCAAAGAGCATCCTCCGTGGCTCAAGTAGTAACTACTTTCCATGAAGAAGGGGCCATGATCTACGGAGAAGGAAAAGCGAGAGCAGAAATATTAAAATAAGCAATAGGTAGATCATATATGTATAACCCATAGTAGTAGGCATGTCTGTAACGGTATCAATGCATATCAATGCACGGTATCAATGCATAACATATATATACGTACATATATATATCAATGCATAACATATATATACGTACGGTATCAATGCATAACATATATATACGTACGGTATCAATGCACGGTATCAATGCATATCAATGCACGGTATCAATGCATATCAATGCATAACATATATATACGTACGGTATCAATGCACGGTATTAATGCATATCAATGCACGGTATCAATGCACGGTATCAATGCATATCAATGCATAACATATATATACGTACGGTATCAATGCACGGTATCAATGCATATCAATGCACGGTATCAATGCATATCAATGCATAACATATATATACGTACGGTATCAATGCACGGTATCAATGCATAACATATATATACGTACGGTATCAATGCACGGTATCAATGCATATCAATGCCGAATCAATAGCTCTTTCCGAACCCATACCCCCACGGCGAAGCGGACCGGCTGCAACCGAGCTCCGCCTCGAAAGCAGCGGACAATGGCACGCGTCACGAGTAAGGCCGGCGACGCGATGAACGAACGTAGGGAGGCGGCACGAAGGCTACTTAAAAAGGGCAGGGCTGCACCACTCGTACTTTCACCGTCTATGTTTATAAAGAAGACTAGTCCCTTTCAATATTTACTTTACGTAAGAATTTGAAATCAATAGCCGAGATAGATGAGTTTCAGAGCATCTGATCCCTAGAGGAGCGTGCTGCCTACGCAACCTCCTTGATGTGTCAATGGCGTGGTGTCACTCCCACGGTTAACTATTCACAATATCTAGTGACACTTTAATCTGAATTAGCCAAAGCGGCGGTACTGTGCGTAATATCTAGCGACAGTGCGGTACCTTGGGCCTGACGTGGAATCGAATTAGTGTTAAGTAGTGATTGCTTAATTACGTGTGCGTTTTCCCTATACACCGTGCACGCATACACGCACTCCCTTAGGCCATGTACAAGGGGTTGCTTTTCCTAGACGCCTGGGCTAAAAACTGATTTGCCTTGCCGGCGTGTACCGGATTGCATGCAGAATCGTCGGTGTCTTTGCCGGAGAGGAGGACGACGCTTTGAACTACTAGGTACGTGCGCGTAAAGAGAGGATGAGATCGTCGGGCTCGCAGCCGAAGAGAGGGCGACAAGAATCCAGCCGAGCAGGATGATGATCTCGTGTTCGCATCGACGAGGAAGACAATAATCCATAAGACAAGAATCCACATAATAGGATGACAATCTCGGGCTCGCGGCGGCGGCTCGCAGGCTCGCAGCGAAGAGGATGTCGATCGAAGAAAAGAATCCAGCGACGAGTATGAGGATCTCGGGCTCGCAGCAAAAAGGAAGACAAGAATCTCGCGACGAGGATGAGGATCTCGGGCTCGATCCAACCGTGGCTTATAAATAGTGTATTTCGTATCATATGAGGACGATTATGATAGATTAGACATTGTTATCGTCGCTTGCTCAGGTGGCCGATAGTAATTCGGATTCGCCGATTAGGGAAGACAGACAATCATAGTCATCGTCGCTTGCTTATACCTAATAGGGTGAAGAGATCTCAAAATAAAATATACCTGGTGGCCTAAGGGCCTTTGGGTTGGGGAGGGGGGCATCGGCCCCCTAATATGGTGGAAATTGCGAGCTACCCCTCCAGCTGCAGAGTTGTCAAGGATGCCCAACTCGAGGCACCTTTGGCCACTAAGGCGGTTGTTCCTTTGCGCGCCCGACGATCGCAGTGTAGCTCTTCCTCAACCTCTCTTCGCTCGATTACTTCATTGTTGGTCAAAGCCTTGTCCTAACGAAACCTAATACGCATTATAAAAAACAACGGAGGGAGTAATATGGTAGGCTAGCTGTCAGAAATAATGCTACGTTCTGGAAATAAATCACTTGACAAAAATTGTTTTCATCTTTGAATTCCGGATTGGTTTGAACTTTGGAAAAAATATGCAATACGTACAGGTATGTTTAGTAGCTAATTACTGATTTGCATGGAGCTCGTGAGGAGCCATGTGAAAGGACATCACGAGGCATCACTACTATGACATGTTTCCAAATATATTAGGATTTGCATGTATAAATCTGTTGTTATCTCTTAGGGCAGAAGTATTTTAATTAAAGATTTTTTTCAAGAATATTTTATTAATAATGCCAACTTTATATCTAATTTTGATCTTTTGATGGCAAGATAACACTGCAGGTCACCTACCACGGTGTAGCCAAATCTTATCACTTCACCACCATAGCCCGTGTGGCAGTATTATTTGTCACATCTGTAGCTTTTTACAATTTATCTATCATTGAAGTGCCAATTTGGGGTAGAAGTATAATATTTACTATATTATACTTCAACCCCAAATTACCACTTCAGAAAGTTTGGATCCAATACTAATCTCAGATTACTACAACGCAACCTAAACTTTTTTTTCTAGATGTATGTGGTAAATACCTGTACGTATTGCATATTTCCTACAGTCCCTGAATAGAAGTATTACTGTATTACCTTTGGTGGTAGTACCATATATAATACAATTCGGTTTGATCAACGAGACAAAAATTTGTAACATGAATAAAACTTAAACAAAAAACACAATCAGTTATTATTATTATTATTATTATTAGTCATGGCATAATCATGGAAAGTTCCCAGTTCAAAGGGACAAGATGTACTCCATTAGATTATCAATGGCCACACTAGCAGGCCCTCCTTTGGCAACACACTTACTAGCTTGAACTTTGAGATCACGCGCCTTGTCCCTCACCATAGCCCCTTCTTCACCAACAATCAGGCTTTGCACCGCCATGGCGACGGTCGCCCTCTCGATCACCTCCCCCACCTCCAGCCCGACGCCCCATTGGTGCGTCACATACCTCGCATTCACCATCTGGTCTGCGAAGCATGGCTGCACAAGCATTGGCACCCCTTCACATACAGTCTCCAGTGTCGAGTTCCACCCGCAGTGTGTCCAAAACCCACCGATTGCTGGGTGTGCCAAGACCTCTCTCTGTGGCGCCCATGGAACCACCATCCCTTTGCACCTCACCACGTCGTGGAACCCTTCAGGCATTGGTGGCGCCTTCTCGATGCCACCGACGAAGCCGGGTCGGACGACCCACAAGAAAGGGACGCCGCTGTTAGCCAGCCCCCACGCCATCTCCTCAAACACACAGGGGTCGATGCGCGCCACGCTTCCGAGGCTCACGTACATCACCGAGAGCGGCGGGTGCGCGTCCAACCATGCCAGGCAGCCGCGGTCCGGCGCGTGCAGGCCGTGCTCCACCCGAGCCGGGGACAGCAAGTGCAGCGGCCCGACCCCGAAGGCCGGGCAGGACAGCTCGCGCTGAATCTTAGCCAGCTCCGACGCCTCGATCGCGTCGAACGTGTTCACCACGACGCCCGACGCCGACGCCCTTGCGGCGTAGTTGACGCAAGCGATGAAACGGCACACCGTCCCCATGTCGCTTTCGTCGACGCGGATCAGGTCTCGAGCGCGGAGTGGCTCGAGCCCCGGCACGAGCTTGTCAAGTTGCTTTTCTACAGGATAATTAACAAATTAATAGCTAATCAGAGAAATCCATGCTCTGAGAATCAGAACGACCCACTTGAAAATCTGATTGCCTTTGATTGGGGCGTGGCCGGCGACGCACAGCCGCGGATCGGCGAGCATGCTGTGGAACGTGGCGGCGCTATCCGTGCGGAGCGCGAGCGCAGGGACGCCGACCTCCCTGGCCGTGCCCAGCATTGCGTACCACTGCCCGTCGACCACCACGCACGCGACGTCCGGCGGTTCTTGGCCGCGTAGCACCGACGCGAGGGCCTCCTTGAAAGGCACCTCGCAGGCGACGTTCAGGCCCAACATCTGCTCAACGATGTTGGCGCCGGGATCTGCGACCTCGTTGGGGAGGGACTCGTGGATGGAGATGAAGTTGAGCTCTGGGTGACGCGCGTGGTCGTCGTCGGGGGCATTGAAGTCGGTGTGGAGGACGGTGACCGCGAGGCCGCGCGAGCGAAGGAGCTCGGCGAGCTGGAGCATGGGGGTGATGTGGCTCCGGAAGGGGAAAGGGAACAACACGACGCCGCAGCAGGCGCGGGCTCTTGCGTGTCCTGCCATTGGTGCTAGCTGGTTGAGACTTGAGAGGATAAGGTCGAACAGTCTCGGGATGTGGTTTAATAGGCAAAGTTACCCAAGAAGCATGTGAAAGAAATATAATAAGTATTTAAAGAAATTAAATTTTATTAGACTTTTTGAAATGAAATTCGAAACCTTAGTAGCTGGTAAGTGTGTGAAACGGAAGCAGAAATGTTTGGTAGCTAATTACTGATTTGCATGGAGCTCGTGAGGAGCCATGTGAAAGGACATCGCGAGGCATCACTACTATGACATGTTTCCAAAAATATTAGGATTTACGTGTATAAATCTGTTGTTATCTCTTAGGCGTATATTTTAATTAAATAATTTTTTCAAGAATATTATATTAATAATGCCAACTTTATATATAATTTTGATATTTTTATGGCAAGACAACACTGCAAGTCATCTACCAATGTATGGCCAAATCTTATCACTTCACAAATCGTGAGTCTGCGGTGGCGTATTATTTGGTCACATCTGTAGCGTTTTACAATTTATCTACATTGAAGTGCCAATTTGGAGTAGAAGTATAATGTTTACTATATTATACTTCAACTCCAAATTACCACTTCAGAAAGTTTGGATCCAATACTAATCTCAGATTACTACAACGCAACCTAAACTTTTTTTCTATATGTATGTGCAACGATACTACTTTTTCACTGATTTATGCTTTTCATCATCGTTATGTCATCCTCGCACCCAGCCATTTGTCTAAGCACCGGGAGATCCCATAATATACCCAAATCCTCTAGATAAATAAAAAACCTAAACTACCTTAACCTGCTAAGTGTGTTTCAAAGAGGAAGGAAAGAGGGGGATGAGAAGGGCACCGTCGGCGTGAAAGCTGTGGCGTGGACCCCAGATTCCGATAAGGGAATAATGGTTTGCCGATAAGGGAGTATGAAGGACCATGGAGAGCATCTCAAATACCGAACATGGCCCTAAGTGGCCGAAGGGCCTTCGGGTTGGGGAGGGGGGCATCGGCCCCCAGATATGGTGGAAATTACGAGCTACTCTTCCAGCTGTAGAGTTGTCAAGGGAGCCCAACCCGAGGCACCTTAGGCCACCGAGGCGGCTGTTCGGCATCCGTGCACCTCACTCGAGTCCTGCATCTGTATGCACTATACGGTTGCTGAGGGGGCTGATGCCCCCCTCCCCAACCCGAAGACCCTTAGGCCACTAAGGGCCATGTTCAGCATTTGCGACACTCTACAGCCCAAAGAGGAGGAATAGGAACAACCGGATGCGAGGATGGCATAGCAACGATAAAAAAACATAAATCAGTGAAAAAAGTAGTATCGTTGCACAAATAAAAGCAATAATTAAACTACACAGAACCTTACGCAATCTGATGCTCCTTTCAGTTTTTTTTTTGACGAATAAGCAATGATAGAAGTTTTCTGTGCTCTTTTTCTGCTTTCTGAGTGTGCTTTTGTTCCCTGTAGGGGAGTTCTCTGAATGGGTCATGTGAAATGTGCTTTTGCTCTGTTAACTGATTTGAACCTTGGGTTTCTTTCAATGGAACTAGGGCATGTCTGATGCCCTTTTGATCTGAAAAAAATCGCACATTGCCGGCGTTTGGTATTCGCCGGCGTGAAAATACTAGAAAATAACCTGCAGGGGTTTATCAAATTCAGTTTAACTTGAGATTTTTTTTTAATTGCCAAACGAATGAACGTAATTCGTACATATCAGAACCCCGTAAATCGGCAGAAATTCCCAAACAAACTTACCATTAGTTAGACATTCACAAATGCAAGTGTACAGTTGCAAGATCATCAGAAGGGTACGTACGTCTGCCAGCTTACCAGTTGGATTGCGATTGTATCTAGCCACAGCCAGGCTACCGCGATAAACTTAACGCATTTACAATAAAAGGACATAATGTGAGACCCTCACTTTTATGCTACAGTGCAAACATAAAAGCAAGGTTCTAATGTGCATACTGTACCATTCCCATGATCAGTGGCTGGCACGCACAAAACACAATTTGGAATCACAACCATACAAAAGTTTCATATTTTATTACAGCGGAAGTAATGATACATTATGACCGAGAAGGTCAACTAAACATAATAAAAGAATCAGATGTCTTGTAGTTTGCCACATAATCCACAGGCAACTGACAAGGTAAAGCCTTAGAAAGAAATGTCGTTAATAATCCCGTAATCCTGCGTCAAAGTAAAGTTCATCGAGATACCTGCATCTTCACCTAAAATTAACAATGATAGCAAGGGTGAGTACATTTCGTACTCAGCAAGACTTGAGTTGTGTGTTTGAAATGCAGGCTGATCCTAGAATAAAGCTTCTACGGTTAACTTTTGCTTGGAGCCAAATTGAATTATAAATACTGAAAGAGTGAAAGCGAATATTTGTAAAAGTAAATAAATAAGTAGAGTAACAAGTATGTACTTAAAGGTAATGCGAAGAGATAGATAACTCACAGCCCTTCGCGAATAAAATGTAACAAAATACCCACAACCCTTCGTGAGTGAAAACGTCCAGTCCCATCATATGAAATATTATCTGAAGATTAAATTTTTGTCCACACAGGGCACAATACATCTGCAAGAAAAGATAATAATATGTAAACATAGGCAGGAATTCTATGATAAATCAACTCTAAGATGAGTCTGTAACCGATGTGACTCCTATTTTACATCCACTTGCAAAGAACACTCTCGCGGTCAGCGAGAGTTAATTATTGGGGACAGACAGACTGGCAAAACAGCAGTAGCCACAGATACAATTCTCAATCAAAAAGGGCAAGATGTAATATGTGTTTATGTAGCTATCGGTCAAAGAGCATCCTCCGTGGCTCAAGTAGTAACTACTTTCCATGAAGAAGGGGCCATGATCTACGGAGAAGGAAAAGCGAGAGCAGAAATATTAAAATAAGCAATAGGTAGATCATATATGTATAACCCATAGTAGTAGGCATGTCTGTAACGGTATCAATGCATATCAATGCACGGTATCAATGCATAACATATATATACGTACATATATATATCAATGCATAACATATATATACGTACGGTATCAATGCATAACATATATATACGTACGGTATCAATGCACGGTATCAATGCATATCAATGCATAACATATATATACGTACGGTATCAATGCACGGTATTAATGCATATCAATGCACGGTATCAATGCATATCAATGCATAACATATATATACGTACGGTATCAATGCACGGTATCAATGCATATCAATGCACGGTATCAATGCATATCAATGCATAACATATATATACGTACGGTATCAATGCACGGTATCAATGCATAACATATATATACGTACGGTATCAATGCATATCAATGCCGAATCAATAGCTCTTTCCGGACCCATACCCCCACGGCAAAGCGGACCGGCTGCAACCGAGCTCCGCCTCGGAAGCAGCGGACAATGACACGCGTCACGAGTAAGGCCGGCGACGCGATGAACGAACGCAGGGAGGCGGCACGAAGGCTACTTAAAAAGGGCAGGGCTGCACCACTCGTACTTTCACCGTCTATGTTTATAAAGAAGACTAGTCCCTTTCAATATTTACTTTACGTAAGAATTTGAAATCAATAGCCGAGATAGATGAGTTTCAGAGCATCTGATCCCTAGAGGAGCGTGCTGCCTACGCAACCTCCTTGATGTGTCAATGGCGTGGTGTCACTCCCACGGTTAACTATTCACAATATCTAGTGACACTTTAATCTGAATTAGCCAAAGCGGCGGTACTGTGCGTAATATCTAGCGACAGTGCGGTACCTTGGGCCTGACGTGGAATCGAATTAGTGTTAAGTAGTGATTGCTTAATTACGTGTGCGTTTTCCCTATACACCGTGCACGCATACACGCACTCCCTTAGGCCATGTACAAGGGGTTGCTTTTCCTAGACGCCTGGGCTAAAAAACTGATTTGCCTTGCCGGCGTGTACCGGATTGCATGCAGATGCGTCGGCTGTGCTGCCCGGAGAGGAGGACGACGCTTTGAACTACTAGGTACGTGCAGAAAGAGCGGATGAGATCGTCGGGCTTGCAGCGAAGAGAGGATGACAAGAATCCAGCGAACAGGATGAGGATCTCGTGTTCGCATCGACGAGGAAGACAATAATCCAGAAGACAAGAATCCAGCGAAGAGGATGACAATCTCGGGCTCGCAGCGACGGGCTCGCAGGCTCGCAGCGAAGAGGATGTCGATCGAAGAAAAGAATCCAGCGACGAGTATGAGGATCTCGGGCTCGCAGCAAAAAGGAAGACAAGAATCTCGCGACGAGGATGAGGATCTCGGGCTCGATCCAACCGTGGCTTATAAATAGTGTATTTCGTATCATATGAGGACGATTATGATAGATTAGACATTGTTATCGTCGCTTGCTCAGGTGGCCGATAGTAATTCGGATTCGCCGATTAGGGAAGACAGACAATCATAGTCATCGTCGCTTGCTTATACCTAATAGGGTGAAGAGATCTCAAAATAAAATATACCTGGTGGCCTAAGGGCCTTCGGGTTGGGGAGGGGGGCATCGGCCCCCTAATATGGTGGAAATTGCGAGCTACCCCTCCAGCTGCAGAGTTGTCAAGGATGCCCAACTCGAGGCACCTTTGGCCACTAAGGCGGTTGTTCCTTTGCGCGCCCGACGATCGCAGTGTAGCTCTTCCTCAACCTCTCTTCGCTCGATTACTTCATTGTTGGTCAAAGCCTTGTCCTAACGAAACCTAATACGCCTTATAAAAAACAACGGAGGGAGTAATATGGTAGGCTAGCTGTCAGAAATAATGCTACGTTCTGGAAATAAATCACTTGACAAAAATTGTTTTCATCTTTGAATTCCGGATTGGTTTGAACTTTGGAAAAAATATGCAATACGTACAGGTATGTTTAGTAGCTAATTACTGATTTGCATGGAGCTCGTGAGGAGCCATGTGAAAGGACATCGCGAGGCATCACTACTATGACATGTTTCCAAATATATTAGGATTTGCATGTATAAATCTGTTGTTATCTCTTAGGGCAGAAGTATTTTAATTAAAGATTTTTTTCAAGAATATTTTATTAATAATGCCAACTTTATATCTAATTTTGATCTTTTGATGGCAAGATAACACTGCAGGTCACCTACCACGGTGTAGCCAAATCTTATCACTTCACCACCATAGCCCGTGTGGCAGTATTATTTGTCACATCTGTAGCTTTTTACAATTTATCTATCATTGAAGTGCCAATTTGGGGTAGAAGTATAATATTTACTATATTATACTTCAACCCCAAATTACCACTTCAGAAAGTTTGGATCCAATACTAATCTCAGATTACTACAACGCAACCTAAACTTTTTTTTCTAGATGTATGTGGTAAATACCTGTACGTATTGCATATTTCCTACAGTCCCTGAATAGAAGTATTACTGTATTACCTTTGGTGGTAGTACCATATATAATACAATTCGGTTTGATCAACGAGACAAAAATTTGTAACATGAATAAAACTTAAACAAAAAACACAATCAGTTATTATTATTATTATTATTATTATTATTATTATTATTATTATTATTATTATTAGTCATGGCATAATCATGGAAAGTTCCCAGTTCAAAGGGACAAGATGTACTCCATTAGATTATCAATGGCCACACTAGCAGGCCCTCCTTTGGCAACACACTGACTAGCTTGAACTTTGAGATCACGCGCCTTGTCCCTCACCATAGCCCCTTCTTCACCAACAATCAGGCTTTGCACCGCCATGGCGACGGTCGCCCTCTCGATCACCTCCCCCACCTCCAGCCCGACGCCCCATTGGTGCGTCACATACCTCGCATTCACCATCTGGTCTGCGAAGCATGGCTGCACAAGCATTGGCACCCCTTCACATACAGTCTCCAGTGTCGAGTTCCACCCGCAGTGCGTCCAAAACCCACCGATTGCTGGGTGTGCCAAGACCTCTCTCTGTGGCGCCCATGGAACCACCATCCCTTTGCACCTCACCACGTCGTGGAACCCTTCAGGCATTGGTGGCGCCTTCTCGATGCCACCGACGAAGCCGGGTCGGACGACCCACAAGAAAGGGACGCCGCTGTTAGCCAGCCCCCACGCCATCTCCTCAAACACACAGGGGTCGATGCGCGCCACGCTTCCGAGGCTCACGTACATCACCGAGAGCGGCGGGTGCGCGTCCAACCATGCCAGGCAGCCGCGGTCCGGCGCGTGCAGGCCGTGCTCCACCCGGGGGCGACAAAGTCGGCGCCCGACCCGGCCGGGGCGGGCACACAGCTGAATCTTAGCCAGCTCCGACGCCTCGATCGCGTCGAACGTGTTCACCACGACGCCCGACGCCGACGCCCTTGCAGCGTAGTTGACGCAAGCGATGAAACGGCACACCGTCCCCATGTCGCTTTCGTCGACGCGGATCAGGTCTCGAGCGCGGAGTGGCTCGAGCCCCAGCACGAGCTTGTCAAGTTGCTTTTCTACAGGATAATTAACAAATTAATAGCTAATCAGAGAAATCCATGCTCTGAGAATCAGAACGACCCACTTGAAAATCTGATTGCCTTTGATTGGGGCGTGGCCGGCGACGCACAGCCGCGGATCGGCGAGCATGCTGTGGAACGTGGCGGCGCTATCCGTGCGGAGCGCGAGCGCAGGGACGCCGACCTCCCTGGCCGTGCCCAGCATTGCGTACCACTGCCCGTCGACCACCACGCACGCGACGTCCGGCGGTTCTTGGCCGCGTAGCACCGACGCGAGGGCCTCCTTGAAAGGCACCTCGCAGGCGACGTTCAGGCCCAACATCTGCTCAACGATGTTGGCGCCGGGATCTGCGACCTCGTTGGGGAGGGACTCGTGGATGGAGATGAAGTTGAGCTCTGGGTGACGCGCGTGGTCGTCGTCGGGGGCATTGAAGTCGGTGTGGAGGACGGTGATCATGAGGTCGCATGTGGCGAAGGAGCTCGGCGAGCTGGAGCATGGGGGTGATGTGGCTCCGGAAGGGGAAAGGGAACAACACGACGCCGCAGCAGGCGCGGGCTCTTGCGTGTCCTGCCATTGGTGCTAGCTGGTTGAGACTTGAGAGGATAAGGTCGAACAGTCTCGGGATGTGGTTTAATAGGCAAAGTTACCCAAGAAGCATGTGAAAGAAATATAATAAGTATTTAAAGAAATTAAATTTTATTAGACTTTTTGAAATGAAATTCGAAACCTTAGTAGCTGGTAAGCGTGTGAAACGGAAGCAGAAATGTTTGGTAGCTAATTACTGATTTGCATGGAGCTCGTGAGGAGCCATGTGAAAGGACATCGCGAGGCATCACTACTATGACATGTTTCCAAAAATATTAGGATTTACGTGTATAAATCTGTTGTTATCTCTTAGGGCAGAAGTATTTTAATTAAATAATTTTTTCAAGAATATTTTATTAATAATGCCAACTTTATATCTAATTTTGATCTTTTGATGGCAAGACAACACTGCAAGTCATCTACCACGGTATGGCCAAATCTTATCACTTCACAACCGTAGCCCGTGTGGCAGTATTATTTGGTCACATCTGTAGCGTTTTACAATTTATCTACATTGAAGTGCCAATTTGGAGTAGAAGTATAATGTTTACTATATTATACTTCAACTCCAAATTACCACTTCAGAAAGTTTGGATCCAATACTAATCTCAGATTACTACAACGCAACCTAAACTTTTTTTCTAGATGTATGTGCAACGATACTACTTTTTTCACTGATTTATGCTTTTCATCATCGTTATGTCATCCTCGCACCCAGCCATTTGTCTAAGCATCGGGAGATCCCATAATATACCCAAATCTTCTAGATAAATAAAAAACCTAAACTACCTTAACCTGCTAAGTGTGTTTCAAAGAGGAAGGAAAGAGGGGGATGAGAAGGGCACCGTCGGCGTGAAAGCTGTGGCGTGGACCCCAGATTCCGATAAGGGAATAATAGTTTGCCGATAAGGGAGTATGAAGGACCATGGAGAGCATCTCAAATACCGAACATGGCCCTAAGTGGCCGAAGGGCCTTCGGGTTGGGGAGGGGGGCATCGGCCCCCAGATATGGTGGAAATTACGAGCTACTCTTCCAGCTGTAGAGTTGTCAAGGGAGCCCAACCCGAGGCACCTTAGGCCACCGAGGCGGCTGTTCGGCATCCGTGCGCCTCACTCGAGTCCTGCATCTCAGATGCACTATACGGTTCTTTGAGGGCCGATGCCCCTCCCCACCCCGAAGACCCTTAGGCCACTAAGGGCCATGTTCGGCATTTGCGACACTCTACAGCCCAAAGAGGAGGAATAGGAACAACCGGATGCGAGGATGGCATAGCAACGATAAAAAAACATAAATCAGTGAAAAAAGTAGTATCGTTGCACAAATAAAAGCAATAATTAAACTACACAGAACCTTACGCAATCTGATGCTCCTTTCAGTATTTTTTTGACGAATAAGCAATGATAGAAGTTTTTTCAGGCTCTTTTTCTCGCTTCGAGTGTGCTTTTGTTCCTGTAGGGGAGTTCTGTGAATGGGTCATGTGAAATGTGCTTTTGCTCTGTTAACTGATTTGAACCTTGGGTTTCTTTCAATGGAACTGGGGCATGTCTGATGCCCTTTTGATCTGAAAAAAATCGCACATTGCCGGCGTTTGGTATTCGCCGGCGTGAAAATACTAGAAAATAACCTGCAGGGGTTTATCAAATTCAGTTTAACTTGAGATTTTTTTTTAATTGCCGAACGAATGAACGTAATTCGTACATATCAGAACCCCGTAAATCGGCAGAAATTCCCAAACAAACTTACCATTAGTTAGACATTCACAAATGCAAGTGTACAGTTGCAAGATCATCAGAAGGGTACGTACGTCTGCCAGCTTACCAGTTGGATTGCGATTGTATCTAGCCACAGCCAGGCTACCGCGATAAACTTAACGCATTTGCAATAAAAGGACATAATGTGAGACCCTCACTTTTATGCTACAGTGCAAGCATAAAAGCAAGGTTCTAATGTGCATACTGTACCATTCCCATGATCAGTGGCTGGCACGCACAAAACACAATTTGGAATCACAACCATACAAAAGTTTCATATTTTATTACAGCGGAAGTAATGATACATTATGACCGAGAAGGTCAACTAAACATAATAAAAGAATCAGATGTCTTGTAGTTTGCCACATAATCCACAGGCAACTGACAAGGTAAAGCCTTAGAAAGAAATGTCGTTAATAATCCCGTAATCCTGTGTCAAAGTAAAGTTCATCGAGATACCTGCATCTTCACCTAAAATTAACAATGATAGCAAGGGTGAGTACATTTCGTACTCAGCAAGACTTGAGTTGTGTGTTTGAAATGCAGGCTGATCCTAGAATAAAGCTTCTACGATTAACTTTTGCTTGGAGCCAAATTGAATTATAAATACTGAAAGAGTGAAAGAGAATATTTGTAAAAGTTAATAAATAAGTAGAGTAACAAGTATGTACTTAAAGGTAATGCGAAGAGATAGATAACTCACAGCCCTTCGCGAATAAAATGTAACAAAATACCCACAACCCTTCGTGAGTGAAAACGTCCAGTCCCATCATATGAAATATTATCTGAAGATTAAATTTTTGTCCACACAGGGCACAACAGCTGAATTCAACCTTGCCAACGTAATGTCAAGTATTGAATCATCTGTAAGGGTAAGCTCACCAAAACATTTTATATAAACAGCTAACTAGTGTCAGTTCGCCAAGTCGTCCATGACCGTGGACACGGCTATTCGAATAGTTTTAGACTCTGCAGAGTTTGTACTGCTTTACCCACAAGATATGTTCTCCCTTTTTGGGCAGTGCACATAGACACACTTCCTTTGGTGTGCCGCCAGAGAGTTCATAACGAAACCATTCGATTACTTGAATCTTAACTTTGCACTAGCCCAATGACGTTACCCCTGACTATGATGGAAGCAAACAAACAGTGAAGCAATAGTATTCAGGAGCCCGCGGCTCAAATGGTACAACAACAGCCCCAAATTCATAGCCAGGCGTACACCGTTACAACGGCAGATGCCAACACCTCGGTGATGACACCTCCCTCGAGCAAACCTATATTCGGAATGCCCGTGCTACAACTGCCTACCAATGTGCAAAGCTAATTCCCAAATAATTTAATAAGTCAAGGCTGCCCCATCCCAGCACTTGTGGATGTACGGTTATCTTGGATCATGCAACACTACGTTCGGTCCTTAAAGTGACATGGGCGATACTCCCCCTATCTACGTACACATTAAAACATGTACATCCGGCTATTGCCAATAATCACCCACGTCGAAATCATAGTTTTATTTCCAGTACCAGAAAGTGTCAATAACCACATTATTCCAACAGGTTCAAGATTAATGTTCATCATGTCCAACAATTTTAGTTCATCACGAACAGTATAACCATCCGTTCGTGTTCCCAATCTAAGCAGGACTAAGCATATGCAAGTAATAGTCGAATATACCCATTTGTGTATCCAACAACAATCTAGGGTTTCATCTATCACTACTGATTAAGGAAAGCCATCAATGAAGGTTATATCTACCATTTTCCCATAATATAGCAGTGTATGCAAAATATAGCATATGCATGCAAGTTTTAATTAGATTCTTCTTGTTAAAGAAAATTGGGATCTACATGAGTGCTTGCCTTGCTATCCATTGCTTTTAGCGACGAAGTCAAAGACATGATCTTGAAGTCGTCGACGATGAAGTCCGAAACGTCGGATTCTACACGTCGCATAACGAAAAAGAATAACAAATAGCAATTAACACTTTCAATAAAGGGCAAAAAGGAAATCAGATGGAAAATCAAATAACAAACACTATATTAGACAAGCACGAGTGTGGATCATGGCTTGTGAACGTATAAGGGTGTCACTTCTATGTTATAATCTTTTATTATTTGATTAACGGTTTAAGGGTTGCATCGCATATATTACCTATTCTTTATGATTCATTCTATTTTATTTTACGAATTCAAGAAGCTAAGATTGTATATGTTGTTATGAATCAGTACATAAAACAACAGGGTTAGTGCAAGTATAACTTGCACTATTGAACATAAGTAATAACAGTCATCAACAATTAATCACTTGTGCATGCATGGTTCAATTTGAGCAAATACCAGGCACCTAACAAATAACTACTAATGTAGAGCTTAACTTATAATATTAATTATTGAGCAAAGTTAGTTACTTATATATATTATGGGCTTTTAGGGCTCATAAAGCGCATGGCTATGTTTTGAATAGGATTCAAATGCAAAGCAGGTTATCATAGAATTACTTTCTTCATAATGAGATAGCCTAGCTTTAGGAAGTATTCTAAAGCTGGTTCTATAGATACTAGTACTTATCGGTGATATCTTAATCATTCTTTAAATTATGGATAGTTATACCCTAAGTTTGCGACTAAACATGATATGCAATCATTCTTGTAGATTAATAGAGTATTGTCCTTAAGAATATTGTCAATATTAGTCCGATAGCACTTGGGTCATATCTATTAAATCATGGTACATATATTATATGGAAAATATGTTACCTAAGGACAAAAGTACATTTAATTTATACATGATAACTAACATGGCTAGGGTTAAGTATAATCATTTTTGTGAGATTAAATGGTCACATACTATGAATCACACTAAACAAATTTTATATGCATTACTATCTTTATTTATGCATCATATTCTAAGCATATGTCATACAAGTATGGTTATTTATTAATTTAGTTCAATCTTTAACTAATCATGATATATTTTTATATCTTGAAAATATTTATATGACCCTAGGAACATTTTAGGATTCATTTTATGATTTCAGGAGCTATGGTTTATATTAATTACAATCGGACATATAGCAACATGATTAATTTCAATTAAATATTGCACGATACAACCCTAAGTACTTTTGTAGAATCAAGTTCTATATGGGCCAACTAGTACAACAGAACAAGTTTCATTTTATTTGGATGAAAAATAAACAAGTTATAGCCCTTTGAATATTCTATACATTGAAATCAAACTAAAAAGGAAATTAATACAAACTAACTTCAAATTTAAATCTAATTGCGTACTTAGACAGCATATAACATAAGGATTTCAACAAAATTGGTTTCATTCAATTTGGACATCATTTGCACAAAATCTACATGAAGCGAATTCGAATCCTACTCTTTAAATTCAAAAACTGATTTAAACTATTAAACAAATTTCAAACATTTTTTCTATATTCTGAAACTAGGTGATTTAACATGAATTTAGGAAGTTGTTTCACTTAATTTGGACTTATAGTTTAAAAGATATGAAAGTTTGAATTTTCTCGGGTTGAAATAAGAAAATACGTTTTCCATACCAGAAAACGTATTTCCAAGTGTGCGCATGTTTTCTTTTGCAATTGGGCCGGTCTACTATCAAGGCGGGGCCCAACGATCAGTGAGTTTGTCCGGCTTGGGGGCTGACTTGCGGGACCCGCGGCGCAGCGACTCCAAGCAGAGGAGCACATGGCGCAGCCTCGCCGGCGATGATGAGGACCAGTCGGACCCGAGCACCGACGGGGTGAGCTGGAGGAGACTTAGGGGGTTTCACGTGTGAGGTCAGTTGAGCTTCGATGGCACTACCGAGGGCTAGCGGCGAGGTCTTGCGGCGTGCGGCAGTGGCGCTTGTCGCGCCGGCGACGGAGGGTCGATGGGTGGTGACTAACTGCAGGGTGAGTATGAGGGTGGCGTGAGGAGGCCGAAGGAAAATTCGGCAAGACCGGAGGGGTTCCACTGCGATCTGGTGACGGCAGCGGGCGGAGCTTGGTGGCGGTGATAGCTGGGAGGACGGTGAGGTAAAGTTCGAGCTCGGCTAACCAAGGGAAAAGAATCAGTGTGTAAGGAGGACGCTATTCCAGTACCTAGCTTGGTTGGAGAAGGACCGTATGGGCGAGGCGCCGGGCGGCCGAACTTGAGGAAGAACGGTTGCTGCGCGGCGGTAGTACATCCGTCGTGCGCTGTAATTGAACGAAGGACAAAGATCCTTAGGTGATTACGAAGCTATGGTGGAAATGAATTGGACATTGCTTTACCGGTTTGGTTGAATTCAAACTTTGGCCCGATTATTTGAAGCTCGCGGTAATGGTAGTCTGGAGCTCGGCTCGGCAATGAAGGGGGCAGAGGGAGTGTGGTGAGGTCCGACCGGCTGAGCCAACTATTACTGGGATTAAATAGCTGAGCTAAGTCGGTTTGGCCGGGAAAATGCCAAAGCGAGGAGGCGGTGGATGTTTGTGCTGCTGTGGCGAGGTCAAATCACCAGGACGGAAGAAGCTGGAAGGGGCTCGGCTGGCCGATGGCTACACAGGGGGAGAGAAGAGACCAGGAGCTTCGACCGGTTACAGGGCAATGAAGCCAGGAATACTGACGCCGTAAGAAAGGATTTCAGTTCTCACGATGAAGTCAGCTAAATCATGAAGCTTCTCGTGATCTCCTGCCTTGCCGTGACAATGTTTTGGGCAGCCATTTATTGCTGTGGCAAGGAGATGATCAAGCCGGACTTTATTTGCAGTGGCAGCAGAATTGATGCCGATCATTGCCATGGCAAAGGAGGAGCTGTGCATGCTGCAAGGTGGCTCTGAACTAGATGTGAACGGCAGCAATGAGAAAAGATGGCTTGGTTCTCTGTTTTGTCGAGAGAAGAAAAAATGGAGAACAAAAGGTAGTGACTAGCATGTGGGACCATAGAGCAAGAGTGTCAGGAGCCGCCCAGATCGTCCTCGAGTTGTTGGGTGAACAGTTGTTCCCATCGGATTTGGATCCTAGCAACCAATCACCGGAGGTGATCCTGATGCTAATACCCAAGCCCAATGGAGACAACCCTACGAACATCCAAACGACTCGACAACAACCCCGGTATTCCCCCGGTATGCGACCCGAAACGCGCCCAGGATCACCGCATACCGGAAACCAATACGGTATCAATTCAATTTGCATAAAGGGGGCAACGAACCCGAAACTTTGAACCAACACGCAAGCGGAAAACAACGGCATAAAGACAAACCCGACAACCACCAAACCAAGATTGAAACAACTCCAAAACTCTAAACTAGGCAAGAACGGGGAAAAAGACCAAGACTCCGAAAAAACGGAAAATTTCGGCATGACCTTTCTAGATCCTACGGACATCCACTCAGCAGACAAGAAAACACAGTTGCAGTATATATATATCCAAAAGTAACGCAACAACCACGGCAACAACACAATCACAAGCAGAGAGAATCCACGGGACAACGACATAGACTAGAACAACGACGAGGCATAAAGTAGAAGACTAACTATACAACAAAAGTGAATCAAATCGCAACACAAAGCAAAATAAGACTACTCCGGAAGTGTCCCTTGCCTTGAACACTTCCGGCGTGTGCGATAACGCGCTAAGCCTCTACTCGGTGCCCCGCCGGTCACCGAGAGGCGTGGGCAGAACTCACACCCGCCATCCTGGTCCTCACACCGAAACCACAAAGCAGAAGCATGAGTACAAAAGGTACTCGCAAGTCTTACCCGGGGTCCATATATGACCGACTCCAAAGGATTATGCATTTAGTTGTAGCAAGGAGAAAGCTGAAGGTAGAAGTGCGGAAAAGCATTAACATTTGTAGTATAAATGCGACAATCGAACCAATTACAAGTTTAAAGCAGTTATAGACCGCACTTACTTCTAGTGTGAGATTGAAATTAACAACAATTAAGGTAGAGCAATACATAACCATTTTAAAGCTCAAGCCCAACGGCGAACCACAAGTTCAAGTTATTTACTACGCAGAAGAAGTTCGGATTAAGCTTGCTCATATCCGAGAGCGCGGCAATTCGAATCGCTTAATTAACCCTGCAGGGAAGCATTGATCGCACGACACTTACCACAAGGGCCTAGTGTCAACCCCCTCCCAATCATACCCAATCAAGCGTCCTCCTGTGGCCGAAAACCTAGCACCCCCTCAGCAGCCCCAAGCCCGGCTTGGCGCTCGAGAGTCGGCCTAAGCCTCGCCCTCAACCACGTCCAACCACAGGAAGTTACGGTCCATCGATTCCGTATGAGAGAAAGAGTGGCTTACCGTACCATAATCGGGCATGCGACCAACCGGGGTGTGCTCAATCCTATTCCACTTACGGATCGGTCCTTAATTGACACAGACGGGGCTACACATTCGAGTCTCCATACCCAAATGAACCAATTCCCCCGCCCGGTCCACAAGTTAACCTTTCCAAAACCTTTCCCAATTCCAAGTCCAGCATAACGTAACATGTGTGTAATAATAACAACCACAAGTGACAGAACCCTCCGTCACTTGGCCCGAACCCGACATCTAAGCATTTCTAAGCGTGGACTCATTATATTACCCAAATTAGCTCCAAGGAAATATTGAACAATTATCAACAAGTGTAAGTGCAACAATTGGGGTCTAGTCCTATCCCACAATTAACTCCTAATGCAAAACGTAACTCACAACTTAGCAATTTATTCTCAAAAATAGAATCGTATAAAGGTTCAAGATGCTTAGGTGCTTGCCTGTTGCTTCTGCCGGATCCTCAGTGACAACCCGCTCACCGTGATCACCCTCGATCGCGGCCACTTCACCCTCCGCGGGATCGTTCTCTACACGAGCACAAGGTATGCGAAAATGAGATGCATGCGATGCCGATGACATGCAATGAGAATTGAAGAACAACACGCACACATTCGACAATCAGAAGGAAAAACAAGGCGAAAGTCCACTAACAGGTAACCAATAATTTTTGAAATGCCTAACCCTATTTTTACCACAATCTCCATAGTTAGCGATTTAGTCGCTCATTAATCACGACCTAACGCAGGTTTGCTAGACGCGCTTTTGCTTTTAGTTCATAACCTCCCGTGCAACCACATACATTACAATTCAACCCATCTATCCTTTCATGCATGACCAAACACACAAACGACAATCTTGGGGAAACCTCCAACGCATCACAATTCCACCGATCCTAAATCATCCCATCACCACGCAACCACCGATTACCTACACGGCCCATAACCTCTAGAAGGAGCTCAATGAGGCAACACATCCATAATACTAATTCACGCACATTCCAAGCTTCACGAGGATGCCCAAGCAACAACTACCTCAATGGGCATTTTAACAAACACCTAACATTCACCCATACCCATACTCCATGCACAAGTAAGAACACACAAACATGAATAGGGGAAATCTCTAATTCATACTAACATCTAACTAGCAATTCATACTAACATCCATCACTATCAATCACACAACCATACACCCACAACATCCCTCCTTCTAGTGCTTATACCCATTTCATCAAACACCTACCATGCACCCAAACCCTAGATGGAACCAAGCCAAGGAGAGGTAGAGGGAGAGAGAGGGAGAGAGAGCAAGAGAGGGGGGGGCTGCTGCGGCCGCACCGAGAGGAGGAGGAGGGCGCCGGCAGTGGAGGCGGGCAGCCCGGCCGGTGGAGGAGGTGGCCCGTGGAGGGGGCGCAGGGCCGGCCGAGCAGGGGCGGCGTCACGGCCGAGGGAAGCCGAGGGGAGAACGGCGGCCGTGGCGTCCGGGTGAGGAGGGGAGGGAGGCGTCGGCGAGCGGGGGTGGGGAACCGGGTGAGGGATGAGGAGGGGGGGATCGGGCGAGTGGGGGGGGCTCTCGGCTGGGAAAAAAAGAAATGGGGAGAGGAGAGAGAGATGAGTGGGGGGGGGAAATTGCAGGGAGTGTAAATTACCTAATTACCCCCATGACCACACACATAAGAAATCAGGACCATGACAAATCCTCCCCCCTTAGGGGAATCTCGCCCCGAGATTCAAAAATGCATTCATAGTTGGACTGGAATTGATACCGACAAGAATTGCAAATGGATAGGCCGGAAGCACTTACACGGCTTGGAAGAATTCGGGATATTCGCTCTTCAAATGATCCTCCCGCTCCCAAGTGGCTTCATCTTCAGTGTGATTGCTCCACTGAATCTTGAAAAACCTGAGAGTCTTCCTGCGAGTCTTGCGTTCAGCTTCTTCCAAAACCCGAATAGGACGCTCTTGGTATGATAGATCAGGTTCAGGCTGAACTTCGAGGTTATCCACTTCCAGAGATTCAAAGGGAGTACGGAGGCACTTCTTCAATTGCGAGATATGGAAGACATCGTGGACCATCTCGAGTGAGGGAGGGAGCTCCAACTGATATGCCACCTGACCACGCCTTCCAAGGATCCGGAACGGACCTATGTAGCGAGGGGCCAACTTTCCTTTAACCCCGAATCGACGGGTGCCACGGAGAGGAGAAACCTTCAGATAGGCGAAGTCGCCAACGTCGAAGGAGAGGGGTCTCCTACGGCGATCAGCATAACTCTTCTGTCGCGATCGCGCTATCCTCAGATTTTCTTGGATAGTCCTGACCTTGTCTTCCGCCTCCATAACCAACTCAGGCCCAATCAAGGAGCGTTCCCCACTTTCTGACCAGTTCAGCGGCGCTCGACAACTGCGACCATAAAGCGCCTCGAATGGAGACATCTGGATACTGGTTTGGTAGCTGTTGTTGTACGCGAACTCGGCGTACGGGAGACACTCTTCCCACTTCTTCCCGTAGGACAAGATACAAGCCCTCAACATGTCCTCGAGGATCTGATTGACCCTCTCGGTCTGACCATCGATCACCGAGGGTGGTATGCTGAACTGTGGAGCAACTTCGTGCCCAAAGCTTCATGTAGGCTTCTCCAGAACCGAGAGACAAACTGAGAGCCTCGGTCTGACACTATCCGTTTCGGCACTCCATGGAGACACAAGATCCGAGAGATATATAGCTCTGCATATCTCTTGGTCGAATAAGTGGTCCGAACAGCCAGAAAGTGTGCGGACTTCGTCAGTCGGTCGACGATCACCCAAATTGAGTCATGGCCTGAGGAAGTGGTCGGCAGGCCAGTAATGAAATCCATGGTAACATCCTCCCACTTCCAAACTGGAATAGGAAGAGGCTGAAGAGTACCGGCTGGCTTGAGGTGTTCGGCCTTCACTCGCTTGCAGACGTCGCACTCTGACACATAGCGAGCGACTTCGCGCTTCATGCGAGCCCACCAAAACCGCTGCCTCGAGTCCTGATACATCTTGTTGCTGCCGGGTGAATGGTAAGCAAGGAGTTATGTGCCTCATCAAGAATCCTTCGCTTCAATTCCTGGTCATCGGGGACAACTATGCGATCGCCGAACCACACGGTTCCTCGATCATCTAGGCGAAACTCGGCTTGCCCCAATTTCAATTTATCCCGGATTTGGGCAACTTCTTCATCCTTCAACTGTGCCTCTCGAATCTGATCGAGCAATGTAGACCTCAACTCGATATTGGCTATGAATCCCTGCTCGCCCATCTCCAAGCCGAGTCTCTGGAATTCGGCACAGAGGGAGACACTCGGGGACTGGAGAGTAAAGCAGTTGCATTGGGCCTTACGACTCAATGCGTCAGCTACCACATTCGCCTTCCCCGGGTGGTAATGCACCTCCAGACTGTAATCTTTGATCAACTCAAGCCATCTCCGCTGCCTCATGTTCAGATCTGCTTGGGTGAAGATGTACTTGAGACTTTTATGATCAGTATAAATATTGCACTTGTTCCCCAGAAGATAGTGGCGCCAGATCTTCAAGGCATGCACCACTGCTGCAAGCTCCAAATCATGGGTGGGGTAGTGCTCCTCATGATGCTTCAACTGTCGAGATGCGTAGGCAACGACTCGGCCTTCTTGCATGAGCACACAGCCGAGCCCAATGCCTGACGCATCGCAATACACCTCAAAAGGACTGTGGATATCCGGCTGAGTGAGGACAGGAGCCGTAGTCAGACGTTGCTTCAGAGTCTGAAAGGCGCTCTCACAGTCCGCTGACCATCTGAATTCAACTCCCTTCTTGAGCAGCTCAGTCATCGGCTTCGCAATCTTTGAAAAGTCTTGGATGAAGCGGCGATAATACCCAGCCAGCCCAAGAAAACTGCGGATGTCTGTGACCGTCTTGGGCTGCTCCCACTTGAGTACATCCTGCACCTTGCTCGGGTCAACTGCCACGCCTCAAGTTATGCCTTTCGCAAGGCTGCTGTCCCGACGGGACAGAACCTCTGTTTTTAGGTTTCGCGAGTAGTTGGCAATGTCGGGTTAGATGGGGGTTTGCGTACTGTTTTGTGGGCATTTTTGTGAGTGTGTGATACCTATGTGCAGGTGGTGTGACCCCGGGAGTGCCCTCTTCTTCCCGCCAATCCGTCGCGCGTGGTTGAGGCAAGTGTGTTGTGATGGATAGCGAGTTGTAGGTTGCATGTTGAGATTAGATGGAATCGTTTACATGATATATGTCCACTTGCCATGTGTTAATGATTGATATGATATGATGAGCATGTTTAACATATTATGATGCCATGTGTTAATATGTGAATTAAATATGATAATTGGCATGGTTGCATGCATGTCATGAGATAGGGCGAGGGCGGTGAGAAAGTCGTAACTAGTCCGGCAAGGTCGGTGAGAAAGTTATGACTAATCCGGAACGCCATTGAGTAAGTCCTATGTCGTGATTCCATCCACGTGGTGTTTGGAAGCGAGTAGGCACCCTCCATCTTCGGGATGGCAGGGAGGAAAGGGTGCACACCGACGGGTGTGTACTCCATACCGGTATGAGGTTCCAGAGGGTCAGGAGCATTGCATTACATCGCATACAAATTGATGATGATATTGATAAGTAATCATGAATGAGATGATATACATGAAGGAAGATGTTATTGCCATGTAGTTATGCTTGTTGTCCATTGCAATATACTTGCTGAGTTTCGAACTCACGCTTGTGTTTTCTTGTTGTTTTAGGTACCATGAGAACGGCATGCGGGAAAGGGGAATAGTCACACGCTCACACGTTGCTTCACCTTAATGTTTCCCCAAGTCAATTCATTTAGTTTGATAATAAATTGCGTGTGATGGTCTTTAAAATTAAGTCTTAGCTTGGTTAATGAGAGTTCTATTGTTTGTTTGACACTTGAAACCTTAAGAGCTTAATGTTAGTCTTCTATTGTCGTTAAGACTTTATTTATTGCTGTTTTAGATGTTTCTCTTATTGCCATATAATGCTATATTGTTGCTGTTCCTTAAATTCATGATAAAACAAAGGAGGTGCTGCCGAAATTTCGGTTTTTAGTCTATGCGCCTTTGCTGGAATTTTATGTTAAATGTGGTATTTAGTTGTTGTTTAGCTTATGTTTGGTAGCATTCGGGCATATTAAATGCCGGGGTGTTACACATTTTGACTGAAGTGATTTCTGGCAAGACTATTGTGTTAGAAGAGGTTTGGTTTCTTTGGGGGCATTGTTTAACAATATGATCTGTTTTGCAATAGACAAAGCACTTAGGTACCTTTCGTGACGCTTTGCTGGGTACAAGAGGGGGTCCTATACTTTTGCTTTTCTGAGTTTTAACTTGTTGTTGCTTAGGACAATTTCTAGCCCAGTGGCCTTCATTATCACATAAGAAACAGGCTGTTGGTGATTGCCAATTATTGCTTTCTTGATGATGGCTGGTAGAATAGATGTGACACCTCGGAGTGTCGTATCCTTAATTTTTTAGCATGATAAGGTTAAGTACAGTATGAGATGTGGAAATAAGGTTAAAACCATAAGAATTGGAGGTTAATAACGTTTTTGGGCCTTTCCGGGGGTTTTTGGGCCTTAAAGAGAGGTTGCGGGCCTTGGTGGGATGGATTAGGGCTCCTCCTTGGACACGGATTCCGTGTTGTAGGCTGGTGGGAGGCCCTCCCTGCCCTTTAAGGCGCCCCACCCCCATTGCGCCCCACCTCCCCTCTTGCGCCCCTCCCCCAGCCGTGCGCCCCCTCCCCCAAACCGTGCGCCCCCCTTCACCTCTCCACCTCCACACCACCTCCCCTCCACCCCTTGCTGCCCTAGGGTGGCCTCCCCACCCCTGCACCTTGTGGAGTCATCCAGTGGAGCGAGGAGCAAGGAGCAAGGAGCGAGGAGCGAGGAACGTGGAGCGAGGAGCGATTCGCGAGGAGATTCGCGGAGATTGATTGGAGTTTTGCGCTTCGGGCAAAGGTATGATCTTGGGGATCCTTGGGGATGATCTAGGTACTGTTATTAGGGTGTTTATCAAGTTTTTAGATCAATTGGAGGCGCTGGTTTGAAGTAATTTGGGTTAGATCTAAACTTGTCCACGTTTCTGTTTTCGGGCAGATTGAGCAGTCGAACTAGGGTTCGAGTTTCCGTCGATTTAGAATCCGAATCAGACCGTACGGACTTCTAGGAAGTTGTAGATAATTTAATTATCTTTCCGTGGACGTAAAGCACGTTAATTTCCGATCATCCGTTTGAAAGTTATGGCTGTTTTACCGAGCGCCTAAAAATCTGTGACGTAACTGGAACAGATTGTGGTAATCTGTAGATTAAACAATTTTAGGGTCCGAATCAGTCTTTCCCTATAACTAGAAAAAGTTGGGAAATTTCCTAAGCTTCGCGACGGTGTACTCGTTTATTCGATTTGGAGTCCCAGAACTCAAGTTATGCCTTTTGCAAGGCTGCTGTCCCGCCGACAGAACCTCTGTTTTAGGTTTTGCGAGTAGTTGGCAATGTCGGGTTAGATGAGGGTTTGTGTACTGTTTTGAGGTTATGATTGTGAGTGTGTGATGCCTATGTGCAGGTGGTGTGACCCCGGGAGTTCCCTCTTCTTCCCGCCAATCCGTTGCACGTGGTTGAGGCAAGTGTGTTGTGATGGATAGCAAGTTGTAGGTTGCATGTTGAAATTAGATGGAATTGCCTACATGATATATGTCCACTTGCCATGTTTTAATGATTGATATGATATGATGAGCATGTTTAACATATTATGATGCCATGTGTTAATATGTGAATTGAATATGATATTTGGCATGGTTGCATGCATGTCATGAGATAGGGCGAGGCGGTGAGAAAGTCTTAACTAGTCCGGCAAGGTCGGTGAGAAAGTTATGACTAATCCGGACCGCCAGGGAGTGAGTCCGATGTCGTGCTTCCATGCAGGTGGGGTGTGGACGCGAGTAGGCACCCTCCATCTTCGGATGGAAGGGAGGAAAGGGTGCACACCGACGGTGTGTACTTCCCATACCGGTATGAGGTTCCAGAGGGTCAGGAGCAATGCATTACATCGCATACAAATTGATGATGATATTGATAAGTATTCATGAATGAGATGTTATACATGATGAAAGATGTTATTGACTTGTAGTTATGCTTGTTGTCCATTGCAGTATGCTTGCTGAGTTTTCGAACTCACCCTTGTGTTTTCTTGTTGTTTTAGGTACCATGAGAACGGCATGCGGGAAAGGGGAATAGTCACACTCTCACACGTTGCTTCACCTTAATGTTTCCCCAAGTCAATTCATTTAGTTGGATAATAAATTGCGTGTGATGGTCTTTAAAATTAAGTCTTAGCTTGGTTAATGAGAGTTCTATTGTTTGTTTGACACTTGGAACTTTAAGAGCTTGATGTTAGTCTCTTATTGTCATTAAGACTATATTTATTGCTGTTTTAGATGTTTCTCTTATTGCCATATAATGCTATATTATTGCTGCTCCTTAAATTCATGATAAAACAAAGGAGGTGCTGCCGAAATCTCGGTTTTTAGCCTATGCACCTTTGCTGGAATTTTATGTTAAATATGGTATTTAGTTGTTGTTTAGCTTATGTTTGGTAGCATTCGGGCATATTAAATGCCGGGGTGTTACAGTTGGTATCAGAGCGGGCTGTAGGTCCTTGGAATGTGAATTTTTAGTGTCATGCTATAGGGGACAACTAAAATGTGATGTGGAATAACTTAGAAACATGGCTTAGGTTCTAACTAAAACCTTGTTATAGGATAGCAACGTTAAAACTTGTAAAAGTGGTATAACTAATCTAAAATTTGATACACTTGGTTGCACAGTAGGATGGGGTTTTGATTCATCATTGCATTGCGCTTAATTATTTAATGAAGGATATGCTTATGATGATGTTTGATCTATGATCTTGATTGTGTGATTTTGTGTTTATGCTTTGGTGTTTGGGTGGTTGTCTGTCTAAGCAGCCATGCCGAGGGGTAGAGGCCGTGGACGCCGTGGCCGTGGAGGCCAGGGGCGAGGCTCCCAGAGAGTTGCGGAGTCTGTCTGTATAAATGATTGGATTGTTCCAGTTGTGGTGATAAAAGTGGGGTTGTGGTGCCGAAGGGTTTCGGTCACCTCTTTTTGGTTCATAGTAACGGTGAGGTTTGACGGTGTGGCCGGTTAGCGCCATCACCGAAGAACTATTAACCCCTGTAGGAGAAGAATGCTTATCCTTTCTGTCCTTGATCGGGTAGTTGACTGGAGTCAAATAGAAGAGTTGATGGTGGTTCCCTTCGGATGTTCTCTGCCCGTTACGGCGGTCGGTTTCGCTTATTTTTCTTGGCTTTAGTTGAGCTGAACCAAAAGAAAAGTGTTTTGTATTGGATTTTCGCGGATCGTTACGAGTGCGGTGGTGAGCACCGTGCTTGAGTGTGGTTGGACCGGGAGTTGCAACCATCGTGGCAAGCCAAGCCATACGGGGCGAGTCTGCCGGATGAATCCGGTAGCATCATCAAGTGGGAGACGGTGCCTTCTCCTCCCACTCCGGTAGCGTCTTCTAGAGGATCGGTGCACATGATGGCTGCTCCTGTTTCTCAGCCACCCTTTGCGTAGGCACCACCGGTAGCGTCTTTGGTGCCCGCGGCCGTCTGCTCCTCCTCGATTGCCTCCTCCGCCCCGATCTTGATGGGGCATCGACTGAGTCGGGCTCCTTCTGTCCCGGCGCCACCAGGAGTGTACGCTTGGCCGACCGCCGAGTCTGCTGGGCATCCAGAGGTGGTTTCAGGTACTCTGCTCGTGGATTCCGTTGATGCCTTTGTTCTGTTTGATTCCGGTGCATCCTATTCTTTTGTGTCATCGGATTTTGCTAAAGGAGCTAAGTTGGGAGTTCAACGGATTTCTGAGTCC
Organism: Rhipidocladum racemiflorum; assembly: GCA_036346355.1. Classification (NCBI taxonomy): domain Eukaryota; kingdom Viridiplantae; phylum Streptophyta; class Magnoliopsida; order Poales; family Poaceae; genus Rhipidocladum; species Rhipidocladum racemiflorum. The sequence continues at coordinate 86,449,579 of CM070579.1, read as the reverse complement.
GTGTTAGTCAGTTCCCCTAGGGGTTTGATTGCTAGTTCTTTGGTTTGCCCTGGTTGCACCATTGCCATTGATGATGAGGTTTTCTTTGCCAATCTCATGGTGATCCAGTTGGCTCCTTTTGATGTCATTTTGGGCATGGGTGGCTGCATCGATGCAGTGCTAAGATCTGTTGTTTACGAAGGCAGGTTGCCTTGCAGGCCCGTCCGTGAAGAGTTGACCTTTCAGGGTGGTATACCCTCGATTCGTCTTTGCTTTGACTAGTTTGTTTTAGTCGGCGTTTGAGGTCTGTTGGGTTTCCTCATGACTTTGTCTCGAGAAACCATCTTCCTCGATTCCCATTGAGGAGATTTCTGTAGTGAAGGAGTTCGTTGATGTGTTCCCTGGCCGAGTTGCCTGGTCTACCTCACCGTGAGGAATGTGGAGTTTCGTATTGATCTTGCTCCGGCACTGACCTATTTCTATCTCTCCATACCGCTTGGCTCGACCTTTTCAAGACGAGTTGAAGAAGCAGATTGGAGGATCTGTTGGCCAAAGGCTTCATTCGGCGTAGCGTATCGCCATGGGGAGCACCCGTCCTCTTCGTCTCGAAGAAGGATGGAAGTTGGCGTATGTGCATTGATTATCGTGCTCTTAACCAAGTGACAATCAAAAACAAGTATCCTTTGCCTCGCATCGAGGATCTGTTTGACCAAGCTGAAGGAGCAAAGGTGTTCTCCAAAATTGATCTTGATCGGGGTATAATCGGATCCGTGTGAGGGAGCGGGACATTGAGAAGACTGCTTTCTCCACTAGGTATGGGCATTATGAATTTAAAGTTATGTCTTTTGGACTAACTAATGCTCCTATTTGTCTTTATGGAGGCGATGAACAAGATGCTACACAAGTACCTTGATGAGTTTGTGGTAGTGTTCATCGATGACATTCGATTTACTCTAAATCGGAAGAGGAGCATGAGCGACACTTGAGGCTTGTCTTTGAGTACCCTGAGGAGAATCAATTCTTTGCTAAGCTGAAAAGTGCGAGTTACGGATTTGAAGTGGGTTTTCTTGACCACATCATCAAACCAGAGGGCATATCGGTAGATCCTAGCAAAGTCTCGGCAGCTTTTGGATTGGAAGAGGCCTTCCAATGTCAAAGAGGTGCGTAGCTTCCTTGGGTTGGTGGCTACTATCGGCGTTTTGTGCGAGATTTCTCTATCATTGCCAAGCCACTTTCACACCGACTCGAGAAAGGGATGAAGTTCCAGTGGACTGCAGAGTGTGAACACAGCTTCTGCACTTTGAAGGAGAAGTTAGTGATCAGCCTCCTGTTCTTACCCTTCCCGAACCGGGGAAGCGCTTCACTGCTTATTCCGATGCTTCTCGGTTGGGACTTGGTTGTGTGCTCATGCAAAATGGCAAGGTGATTGCTTATGCTTCGAGGCACTGAAAAAGCATGAGCGTAACTATCCCACCCATGATCTTGAGCTAGCCGCCGTGGTGTTTGCATTGAAGATATGGAGGCATTATTTGTACTGGCGAATCTTGTGATATTTTTACTGATCACAAGAGCCTCAAGTACATCTTTACTCAGAAAGATTTGAACTTGAGGCGGAGGAGGTGGCTAGAATTGATAAAGGATTATGACCTCACTATCCAAGATCATCCGGGAAGGCAAATGTGGTGGCCGACGCTCTCGATCAAAGACAATGCCCCTGTTGTTGATTGTCTTGTTGCTGATTTTGAGCGGTTGGGAGTCTCCTCTGCTTTGCCGGGACCGTGCAAGCTGAAACTCAATTGATTCTTGAGTCAATGATTCCGAGCGTGTCAGCGGAGGCACAAAGAAGATGATCGTTTGCTCCGGCAGTGAGGAAACGCCTTGAGGATGGCAAGTCGGGAGACTTTACCGTTGATGATGCGGGAGTTTTGAGGTTTGGGGGCCGTGCATGCGTGCCCCGTAAATCTCAAGTGAAAGAAGACATTCGAGAGAAGCTCATCGCACCCCGTACACGGTCCATCTGGAGAGACCAAGATGTCTGAGGACTTGAAGAAGAATTTACGGTGGAAAAGGATGAGAGTGGATATTGCCAAGTATGTGGCGTCTTGTGGGATTTGCCGAAGATCAAAGGCGAGCATAAGCGTCCGGCTTTGTTGCAGCCCTTGGAGGTTCTCGTGTGGCCATGGGATGACATCTCCATGGATTTTGTGGTTGGTTTACCTCGTTCTCCACGAGGGAAGGATGCTGTTTGGGTTGTGGTGGACTGTCTCAAAGAAGTCTGCGCATTTCATTCCCATCCGCACGACCAATTCAATGAGCGAGTTGGCTCCCATCTATGTGCGGGAGATTGTGAGATTGCATGGTGTACCCAAGACCATTATCTCTGATCGGGATGCGAAGTTCGTCTCCAAGTTACAGGAGAGTTTGCAGAGTGCTTTGGGTACTAGCGGCTTTGCCTTAGTACCACTTTTTCACCCTCAGACAGATGGGCGATCGAGCGTACCATCCAAACTTTGGAGGACATGCTCGGGGCCTGTGTGATGGCTTGGAAGGGTAGCTAAAGACCATTTGCCTCTTGCAGAGTTTGCTTACAATAACAGCTACCATTCCAAAGATCCAGGCTGCTCCTTATGAGGTCTTGTATGGTCGGAAGTGCAGATCGCCACTTTGTTGGGATCTTTGTGGGCGAGAGAGCTATTCTTGGGCCGGATTGGGTTCAGCAGACCGTTGATCGCGTGTCGGAGGTTCGGCAAAACCTTCTCGCAGACAGAGCGACAGAAGAGCTATCTTTGATGTGGCGGCGAGACTTGGAGTTTGAGGTGGGTGATAGCGTACTCTTGCGAGTATCTCCCACCAAGGGTGTGGTGCGTTTGGCACCAAAGGAAAGCTCACCCAAGGTATGTTGGGCCTTTTCCTATCCTTGCCCGAGTTGGCAGGTTGGCCTATCGCCTAGAGCTACCGGAATCCATGCAAGGTGTGCATGATGTGTTCCATGTCTCGATGTTGAGGAAATACTTGCACGATCCGGAGTTGGTGGTTCCATTGGAACCATTAGTGCTTGAGCAGGACCTCACCTTCGAGTCCCGGCCCCTGTGGAAATTCTGGGGACTTCAGAGCGAGTGATGAAGAACAGGACGCTTAAGTTTGTCAAGGTCCTGTGGTCACATCAGACCGAGAGAGAAGCTACTTGGGAGCTGGAATCTCGCATGCGCGAGAAGTATCCCGAGCTTTTCACCTCAGGTATGTGATGTGAAAATCTGGCTGTCTTTTGGTTTTGCTGGGTTTCATGTTGGTGCGTTTAGATTCGAGGTCGAATCCTGTTGAAGGGGGGAAGAATGTGACACCTCGGAGTGTCGTATCCTTAATTTTTGAGCATGATAAGGTTAAGTACAGTATGAGATGTGGAAATAAGGTTAAAACCATAAGAATTGGAGGTTAATAACGTTTTTGGGCCTTTCCGGGGGTTTTTGGGCCTTAAAGAGAGGTTGCGGGCCTTGGTGGGATGGATTAGGGCTCCTCCTTGGACACGGATTCCGTGTTGTAGGCTGGTGGGAGGCCCTCCCTGCCCTTTTAAGGCGCCCCCACCCCCCATTGCGCCCCACCTCCCCCTCTTGCGCCCCCTCCCCAAGCCGTGCGCCCCCTCCCCCAAACCGTGCGCCCCCCCTTCACCTCTCCACCTCCACACCACCTCCCCTCCACCCCTTGCTGCCCTAGGGTGGCCTCCCCACCCCTGCACCTTGTGGAGTCATCCAGTGGAGCGAGGAGCAAGGAGCAAGGAGCGAGGAGCGAGGAACGTGGAGCGAGGAGCGATTCGCGAGGAGATTCGCGGAGAGTGATTGGAGTTTTGGCGCCGGGCAAAGGTATGATCTTGGGGATCCTTGGGGATGATCTAGGTACTGTTATTAGGGTGTTTATCAAGTTTTTAGATCAATTGGAGGCGCTGGTTTGAAGTAATTTGGGTTAGATCTAAACTTGTCCACGTTTCTGTTTTCGGGCAGATTGAGCAGTCGAACTAGGGTTCGAGTTTCCGTCGATTTAGAATCCGAATCAGACCGTACGGACTTCTAGGAAGTTGTAGATAATTTAATTATCTTTCCGTGGACGTAAAGCACGTTAATTTCCGATCATCCGTTTGAAAGTTATGGCTGTTTTACCGAGCGCCTAAAAATCTGTGACGTAACTGGAACAGATTGTGGTAATCTGTAGATTAAACAATTTTAGGGTCCGAATCAGTCTTTCCCTATAACTAGAAAAAGTTGGGAAATTTCCTAAGCTTCATGACGGTGTACTCGTTTATTCGATTTGGAGTCCCAGAACTCAAGTTATGCCTTTTGTAAGGCTGCTGTCCCTTGGGACAGAACCTCTGTTTTAGGTTTTGCGAGTAGTTGGCAATGTCGGGTTAGATGAGGGTTTGTGTACTGTTTTGAGGTTATGATTGTGAGTGTGTGATGCCTATGTGCAGGTGGTGTGACCCCGGGAGTTCCCTCTTCTTCCCGCCAATCCGTTGCACGTGGTTGAGGCAAGTGTGTTGTGATGGATAGCAAGTTGTAGGTTGCATGTTGAAATTAGATGGAATTGCCTACATGATATATGTCCACTTGCCATGTTTTAATGATTGATATGATATGATGAGCATGTTTAACATATTATGATGCCATGTGTTAATATGTGAATTGAATATGATATTTGGCATGGTTGCATGCATGTCATGAGATAGAGCGAGGCGGTGAGAAAGTCTTAACTAGTCCGGCAAGGTCGGTGAAAGTTATGACTAATCCGAACGCCATTGAGTAAGTCCTATGTCGTGATTCCATCCACGTGGTGTTTGGAAGCGAGTAGGCACCCTCCATCTTCGGGATGGAAGGGAGGAAAGGGTGCACACCGACGGGTGTGTACTTCCCATACCTGGTATGAGGTTCCAGAGGGTCGAGAGCAATGCATTACATCGCATACAAATTGATGATGATATTGATAAGTATTCATGAATGAGATGTTATACATGATGAAAGATGTTATTGACTTGTAGTTATGCTTGTTGTCCATTGCGGTATGCTTGCCGAAGTTTTCGAACTCACCCTTGTGTTTTCTTGTTGTTTTAGGTACCATGAGAACGGCATGCGGGAAAGGGGAATAGTCACACTCTCACACGTTGCTTCACCTTAATGTTTCCCCAAGTCAATTCATTTAGTTGGATAATAAATTGCGTGTGATGGTCTTTAAAATTAAGTCTTAGCTTGGTTAATGAGAGTTCTATTGTTTGTTTGACACTTGGAACTTTAAGAGCTTGATGTTAGTCTCTTATTGTCATTAAGACTATATTTATTGCTGTTTTAGATGTTTCTCTTATTGCCATATAATGCTATATTATTGCTGCTCCTTAAATTCATGATAAAACAAAGGAGGTGCTGCCGAAATCTCGGTTTTTAGCCTATGCACCTTTGCTGGAATTTTATGTTAAATATGGTATTTAGTTGTTGTTTAGCTTATGTTTGGTAGCATTCGGGCATATTAAATGCCGGGGTGTTACAATAGAAATGCTGATTTTCCAATTCTTCTTCCATCATTTCTTATGCAGTTTATTTTCTACATAAAAAATTTTGGGCAATTAAGGCTCGAAGATTTTCTTGTTGAAGTCGAACTACAGTGGTAACTATTGGATCGAGAGGACATTGAGATGGACAATGATCTTTACTTTCACAAAGGTAACAAGCAGTATCGTTCATGGGACATTTTCCCGGAGAATGGTTTCCTTCACAACTAGAACAATTTATTGCATGCTCATCAGCGGTATGTCCTATTCCTCCGCAGCGAATGCATGCGCGGTTTTCAATTTGATTTGGTTGGTAACATTTCAAAGAGCAGCTTTTAGGCTTTGAATAAGATGTAAGAGTGGCTTTTTGAGCTGAATATTTTCTTTTTCTGGCGTGAGCTACGTCCATATTGGCAGCGTTCTGCCCCATCGGCTGACTAAGAGGGGTGGAATTTTGATAATGTTGTTCCATCATAGAGAGTGTTTGAATTCCGGTTTAGGATACTGGCAAAGATTTTTCTGGGTTGGTTTCTTCTTTAGGTACTTTACTGAGGGATCTTGTCATAGGTATTTTGCAGTAATGACAATAAGACTGTTTAGATAAGATCTATCGGGTTACAAGGCAACATTTCGTTCCCTAAAAATTTTATTAAATAGAGTTTCTACAATTTAGAAGAGATGAGGTAGTTGATTTGGGCCTACTTTCCATTTGTTAACATTGTCATTATTTATTGAGATCGCCTCGTCGTGAATTTTCAACCCGAAGGTTTAGCATTCGCGAGAGCAATCCTTACGCAAAATTTCATCACAATGAATAACAATACAAAAGATTACATTCAAAATTAACATACAAAGAAATACTTATGTTTCCAATCATTATTCTATTTTCAAACATTTTTATGTGACCAAATAACATCTAGTCCTATATGAGGTGACTTAATATTGCGATTCCATTTTAAGGTAAGGCGACAAGGTGGAGATCTTTAGGTTTAGTGGCATATTCAATTATTACTTGTAGAGGTAGTTGGATAGCAACTAGCTTATAGTAACTTAAGTATTTTCTACTATTACCAGTATGGTGAGGCATTAGTGTTGATTGTTGTCTATAAGAGGTATAAGCTTGAGCATAGTTGGGGTGATGATAAAGATTATGGTATTAATTTCTTTGTAGGTATGTTCGGAGAAGGTTTATGTTTTCTAGCACGGGTAGCATGGGAATAAGAAGGCATTATTATCTATACAGTGGAGTTTGCATAAGCGGAAAAATAGTTTTCGGCACACTTCCTCGGCTATGGTATGTTTATGGAGGTCACAAAATTTCTATCTAGATATTGGCTTTGTTTATAAGAATCAAAGGATATTAGTAACTAGAATGACATACCAGTGAGGAGTCCTACAGAAAGAAGAGGTAAGTTATATGAGAATATTTTATCCCGATGTTGTTTGTCTAAAAGTTCAAATTACCTTATTTTAGACAACATTACTTTCCTTAAAGGTTTTATTTAGAATGTCTATACGAGGGAAGAGACATCTTATTAGAGGTAATTTAAATTCTAAAACTATCCTTTATTTAGTACAAGATGACATTTTGTTCAAAATTTCTTATTTATAACTTCTTATTAATTTCAAAGGTTGCGACATCGTGAAATTTTTTTAACTTTATGTTAAGCATTCACGAGTGCATCCCGAGAAACAATTCAAAAAGTGAACAATGAAACTTCAACAAGACAAGCGCGTACTTAAGTTATAACACATGGAAGTGCTAGGTTTTTCCTATTAACTTAATCATACGTGATCTTTTACGAGAGTTCTGATATCCCACCAGAGCTACTCGTAGCCTGGATGATACTGCCTCTCAAGGTAGACTATTTGGCGATAAGTTTCTTCAAACTCTTGCATCACTTGTTGGGGATGACAATCCGAAGTTTCCACGGCACGGAAACAATTGACGGAGTGTTGCACTTGTCTTCCTGAGGTTGTTGGCGTGGATGCAGTAGTCTTCCTTGGTTGTATAGGGAGGAGAATAGCGTTATATCACCAACATCCTAAAGTTAACGGTAGCGGTGCACTATATGTTTTAGCAGTCAATAAAGATTATTATTTTCAAGATAAAGACTATTATCTTCAAGAAAGATTTACTGGCAGTGTTTAATAAGAACGTAGATGAGAGGAAAAACTCTTATAGAAAGAATAGGAAAGAAAGTTCTATTGGAAAAGAAAAGAATGAACATTCAAATGTTCAATGAGAAGGAGAGTATTTAGGTAATATAATAAGGAAGGAATAATAACAGAGGTATTTTAGGAGAGAATAAGAACGAATATAATATGACAAGGAAAGAATTGATAACAGATGATATGAGACAAGAGAAGGTTAATAACATATATAGCAATCTTTCATTCCTAAATATAGAAAAAACATTTGTGTATAGAAAAAACATCTGTTAATGTGTGATCATTCATCTAGATAGACACAGTTAGCACGTGAAAGTTCAAGATGGACACGGCCTTTTTTTGTTTCCTTTTCGAAGGCACAGATGGACACAGTTAACGGTTTGAAAATTTGCTAGCTAGCTAAACATTACCAAGCAGTGATTCACTCTATCTCTTCGATGCATATCTCAGAATAGAATCCCTTTCCATATCACGTTTCTTGGCACGCTGCAATATGCTCATCTACGCTGATCCTCCACTATAAAACTACCCCCTTCCATTGCTTTCACCTCGCACCAAACCAACCATATCCCTTCGATTTGATCTTGTAGCGAGCCTCTTGCTTGCTGCAGATCCGCTCGAGGCAATGGCTCGCAAGAAGGTTAACCTCCTGCGGATCGCCAATGACTCGACCCGGCGCGCGACGTTCAAGAAAGATGTCACATAATGGAAGTCCTGGTCTATTTGTGCAACGATACTACTTTTTTCACTGATTTATGCTTTTCATCGTCGTTATGTCATCCTCGCACCCAGCCATTTGTCTAAGCACCGGGAGATCCCATAATATACCCAAATCCTCTAGATAAATAAAAAACCTAAACTACCTTAACCTGCTAAGTGTGTTTCAAAGAGGAAGGAAAGAGGGGGATGAGAAGGGCACCGTCGGTGTGAAAGCTGTGGCGTGGACCCCAGATTCCGATAAGGGAATAATGGTTTGCCGATAAGGGAGTATGAAGGACCATGGAGAGCATCTCAAATACCGAACATGGCCCTAAGTGGCCGAAGGGCCTTCGGGTTGGGGAGGGGGGCATCGACCCCCTGATATGGTGGAAATTACGAGCTACTCTTCCAGCTGTAGAGTTGTCAAGGGAGCCCAACCCGAGGCACCTTAGGCCACCGAGGCGGCTGTTCGGCATCCGTGCGCCTCACTCGAGTCCTGCATCTGTATGCACTATACGGTTGCTGAGGGGGCTGATGCCCCCCTCCCCAACCCGAAGACCCTTAGGCCACTAAGGGCCATGTTCGGCATTTGCGACACTCTACAGCCCAAAGAGGAGGAATAGGAACAACCGGATGCGAGGATGGCATAGCAACGATAAAAAAACATAAATCAGTGAAAAAAGTAGTATCGTTACACAAATAAAAGCAATAATTAAACTACACAGAACCTTACGCAATCTGATGCTCCTTTCAGTTTTTTTTTGACGAATAAGCAATGATAGAAGTTTTCTGTGCTCTTTTTCTGCTTTCTGAGTGTGCTTTTGTTCCCTGTAGGGGAGTTCTGTGAATGGGTCATGTGAAATGTGCTTTTGCTCTGTTAACTGATTTGAACCTTGGGTTTCTTTCAATGGAACTGGGGCATGTCTGATGCCCTTTTGATCTAAAAAAAATCGCACATTGCCGGCGTTTGGTATTCGCCGGCGTGAAAATACTAGAAAATAACCTGCAGGGGTTTATCAAATTCAGTTTAACTTGAGATTTTTTTTTAATTGCCGAACGAATGAACGTAATTCGTACATATCAGAACCCCGTAAATCGGCAGAAATTCCCAAACAAACTTACCATTAGTTAGACATTCACAAATGCAAGTGTACAGTTGCAAGATCATCAGAAGGGTACGTAAGTCTGCCAGCTTACCAGTTGGATTGCGATTGTATCTAGCCACAGCCAGGCTACCGCGATAAACTTAACGCATTTGCGATAAAAGGACATAATGTGAGACCCTCACTTTTATGCTACAGTGCAAACATAAAAGCAAGGTTCTAATGTGCATACTGTACCATTCCCATGATCAGTGGTTGGCACGCACAAAACACAATTTGGAATCACAACCATACAAAAGTTTCATATTTTATTACAGCGGAAGTAATGATACATTATGACCGAGAAGGTCAACTAAACATAATAAAAGAATCAGATGTCTTGTAGTTTGCCACATAATCCACAGGCAACTGACAAGGTAATGCCTTAGAAAGAAATGTCGTTAATAATCCCGTAATCCTACGTCAAAGTAAAGTTCATCGAGATACCTGCATCTTCACCTAAAATTAACAATGATAGCAAGGGTGAGTACATTTCGTACTCAGCAAGACTTGAGTTGTGTGTTTGAAATGCAGGCTGATCCTAGAATAAAGCTTCTACGGTTAACTTTTGCTTGGAGCCAAATTGAATTATAAATACTGAAAGAGTGAAAGCGAATATTTGTAAAAGTAAATAAATAAGTAGAGTAACAAGTATGTACTTAAAGGTAATGCGAAGAGATAGATAACTCACAGCCCTTCGCGAATAAAATGTAACAAAATACCCACAACCCTTCGTGAGTGAAAACGTCCAGTCCCATCATATGAAATATTATCTGAAGATTAAATTTTTGTCCACACAGGGCACAACAGCTGAATTCAACCTTGCCAACGTAATGTCAAGTATTGAATCATCTGTAAGGGTAAGCTCACCAAAACATTTTATATAAACAGCTAACTAGTGTCAGTTCGCCAAGTCGTCCATGACCGTGGACACGGCTATTCGAATAGTTTTAGACTCTGCAGAGTTTGTACTGCTTTACCCACAAGATATGTTCTCCCTTTTTGGGCAGTGCACATAGACACACTTCCTTTGGTGTGCCGCCAGAGAGTTCATAACGAAACCATTCGATTACTTGAATCTTAACTTTGCACTAGCCCAATGACGTTACCCCTGACTATGATGGAAGCAAACAAACAGTGAAGCAATAGTATTCAGGAGCCCGCGGCTCAAATGGTACAACAACAGCCCCAAATTCATAGCCAGGCGTACACTGTTACAACGGCAGATGCCAACACCTCGGTGATGACACCTCCCTCGAGCAAACCTATATTCGGAATGCCCGTGCTACAACTGCCTACCAATGTGCAAAGCTAATTCCCAAATAATTTAATAAGTCAAGGCTGCCCCATCCCAGCACTTGTGGATGTACGGTTATCTTGGATCATGCAACACTACGTTCGGTCCTTAAAGTGACATGGGCGATACTCCCCCTATCTACGTACACATTAAAACATGTACATCCGGCTATTGCCAATAATCACCCACGTCGAAATCATAGTTTTATTTCCAGAAAAAGAAAGTGTCAATAACCACATTATTCCAACAGGTTCAAGATTAATGTTCATCATGTCCAACAATTTTAGTTCATCACGAACAGTATAACCATCCGTTCGTGTTCCCAATCTAAGCAGGACTAAGCATATGCAAGTAATAGTCGAATATACCCATTTGTGTATCCAACAACAATCTAGGGTTTCATCTATCACTACTGATTAAGGAAAGCCATCAATGAAGGTTATATCTACCATTTTCCCATAATATAGCAGTGTATGCAAAATATAGCATATGCATGCAAGTTTTAATTAGATTCTTCTTGTTAAAGAAAATTGGGATCTACATGAGTGCTTGCCTTGCTATCCATTGCTTTTAGCGACGAAGTCGAAGACATGATCTTGAAGTCGTCGACGATGAAGTCCGAAACGTCGGATTCTACACGTCGCATAACGAAAAAGAATAACAAATAGCAATTAACACTTTCAATAAAGGGCAAAAAGGAAATCAGATGGAAAATCAAATAACAAACACTATATTAGACAAGCACGAGTGTGGATCATGGCTTGTGAACGTATAAGGGTGTCACTTCTATGTTATAATCTTTTATTATTTGATTAACGGTTTAAGGGTTGCATCGCATATATTACCTATTCTTTATGATTCATTCTATTTTATTTTACGAATTCAAGAAGCTAAGATTGTATATGTTGTTATGAATCAGTACATAAAACAACAGGGTTAGTGCAAGTATAACTTGCACTATTGAACATAAGTAATAACAGTCATCAACAATTAATCACTTGTGCATGCATGGTTCAATTTGAGCAAATACCAGGCACCTAACAAATAACTACTAATGTAGAGCTTAACTTATAATATTAATTATTGAGCAAAGTTAGTTACTTATATATATTATGGGCTTTTAGGGCTCATAAAGCGCATGGCTATGTTTTGAATAGGATTCAAATGCAAAGCAGGTTATCATAGAATTACTTTCTTCATAATGAGATAGCCTAGCTTTAGGAAGTATTCTAAAGCTGGTTCTATAGATACTAGTACTTATCGGTGATATCTTAATCATTCTTTAAATTATGGATAGTTATACCCTAAGTTTGCGACTAAACATGATATGCAATCATTCTTGTAGATTAATAGAGTATTGTCCTTAAGAATATTGTCAATATTAGTCCGATAGCACTTGGGTCATATCTATTAAATCATGGTACATATATTATATGGAAAATATGTTACCTAAGGACAAAAGTACATTTAATTTATACATGATAACTAACATGGCTAGGGTTAAGTATAATCATTTTTGTGAGATTAAATGGTCACATACTATGAATCACACTAAACAAATTTTATATGCATTACTATCTTTATTTATGCATCATATTCTAAGCATATGTCATACAAGTATGGTTATTTATTAATTTAGTTCAATCTTTAACTAATCATGATATATTTTTATATCTTGAAAATATTTATATGACCCTAGGAACATTTTAGGATTCATTTTATGATTTCAGGAGCTATGGTTTATATTAATTACAATCGGACATATAGCAACATGATTAATTTCAATTAAATATTGCACGATACAACCCTAAGTACTTTTGTAGAATCAAGTTCTATATGGGCCAACTAGTATAACAGAACAAGTTTCATTTTATTTGGATGAAAAATAAACAAGTTATAGCCCTTTGAATATTCTATACATTGAAATCAAACTAAAAAGGAAATTAATACAAACTAACTTCAAATTTAAATCTAATTGCGTACTTAGACAGCATATAACATAAGGATTTCAACAAAATTGGTTTCATTCAATTTGGACATCATTTGCACAAAATCTACATGAAGCGAATTCGAATCCTACTCTTTAAATTCAAAAACTGATTTAAACTATTAAACAAATTTCAAACATTTTTTCTATATTCTGAAACTAGGTGATTTAACATGAATTTAGGAAGTTGTTTTACTTAATTTGGACTTATAGTTTAAAAGATATGAAAGTTTGAATTTTCTCGGGTTGAAATAAGAAAATACGTTTTCCATACCAGAAAACGTATTTCCAAGTGTGCGCATGTTTTCTTTTGCAATTGGGCCGGTCTACTATCAAGGCGGGGCCCAACGATCAGTGAGTTTGTCCGGCTTGGGGGCTGACTTATGGACCAAGGCGCAGCGACTCCAAGCAGAGGAGCACATGGCGCAGCCTCGCCGGCGATGATGAGGACCAGTCGGACCCGAGCACCGACGGGGTGAGCTGGAGGAGACTTAGGGGGTTTCACGTGTGAGGTCAGTTGAGCTTCGATGGCACTACCGAGGGCCAGCGGCGATGTCATGGTCCTGCTTTTCTATGTGTATGGTCATGGGGGCAAATGGGTATTTTCCCATCCAAATAATTTCCCCCCCACTCCTTTCTTCTCTCTCTCTCCCCTCCCTTTTCCCCAACCGAACCCCAGCCGGTTCCCCACCCCACCCGACGCCCCCTCCTCCCCAGCCCGACTCTCCCCTGGGCGACGCCGGCCCCTCCCCGCCGTCCTGCGCTCGGCGCCGCCACCTCCTCCGGCCGGCCGGCCTGCGCCCCGCCGACCAGCCTCCCGGCTGGCCTCCACCGGCCGCCCCCTTGCCCCCGCGCCGACCCAGCCCCTCCAGCTCGCCGCCGGCCAGCGCCCCCTCCTCCCCGTGGTACGGCAACAGCAGCACCCCCTCCTCTCCCTCCTCTTCCCTCCCCTCCCTCTCCCTCTCTCTCTAGCCATAAGCTAGGGTTTGGGATTTGTGGATCTTGGGTGGGATGTAGGCTAGGTGTTTGTTGAAATGCCCATGTGGGAGATGGTTGCTTGGGTGTGCTCATGCAAGGGCTTTGGTGTAGTTGTTGAAATGCGCCTATTAGGTGTTCGATCAAATGCCGACAAGGTTCGAATTGGTGGTTGAGCTCAATTAGTAAGTGAAAGTGTTGGCGGATGTTGGTTTGATGTTAAACCGCAATATGAGGTGCTAGAATCTTTGTCTAGGCCATATGGTAGATGGAGGTTAAGGTGTGGGAATGCTAATGTACACTTGGCTATGCGCGAAAGATTGATGTCAGCGAAGTGATTGAATGCCGAAAAGGAGGGAAGCACTTGAAGTCCCAGAATAGTGGATGATGCGCGTGACTGTGGTTTATGTTGTCATGTCTTGCTTCCTCTAGTGTTCATGTGTAAAGAGAGTGTGGTCTAAGTCTCTATTAATCGGGATGAAATGCTACTAGTGAACGGTTGGGTTGAGCGTGTTGGCAATGGCATTATCAAGGGTTCAATACATGGTAGACGGTTTTTAGCTAGTGTTGAGCCTTTCCAAAAGTTGTTCGACTGTTATAGTAGAGTCTCGCAATTGTATTTCTTTTTGGCTTATTGAATCTTGCAGTTTACCTTCGATTTTCATTCTATGTCATTTGCATTTCATGCATCTCATTTCATATGCATCGTTGTCGTGTAGAGAACGAACCCGCGGTGGGTGAAGTGGCCGCGATCGAGGGTGATCACGGTGAGCCAGTTGTCGTTGGGGATCCGGCAGAAGCAGCAGGCAAGCACCTAAGCATGTTTATCCTTATGTATCGTTATTTTTGAGAATAATGTGATTAATTGAAATGTTAAGTATTGCATTAGGAGTTGCCATGTGGGATAGGAATAGATCCTATTTGCTGCACGTACACCCCTTGTATTCGTCGAATATCTCCTTTTGAGCTAGACTATGGGTATTAATGAGTCCGTGCTTAGAATGCTTAGATGTCGGGGTTGGGCCAAGTGACGGAGGGTTCTGTCACTTGCGGTTGTTATTATTACACACATACTACATTATGTCGGACTTGGAATTGGGAAAGGTTTTGGAAAGAAATGAATTGTGGACCGGGCGGGGAGTTGGTTCATTTGGGTATGGAGACTCAAATGTGTAGCCCCGTCTGTGTCAGTTAAGGACCGATCCGTAAGTGGAATAAGATTGAGCACACCCCGGTTGGTCGCATGCCCGATTATGGTACGGTAAGCCACTCTTTCTTTCATATTTAATCGATGGACCGTAACTCCCTGAGGTTGGAAGTGGTTGAGGGCGAGGCTTAGGAAGGCTATAGAGCGCCAAGCCGGGCTTGGGGCAGCTCGAGGGGGTGCTAGGTTTTCGGACCGCAGGAGGACGCTTCAACGATTGGGTATGGATGGGAGGGGGTTGACACGAGGCCCTTCGTGGTACGTGTCGTGCGATCAATGCTTCCCTGCAGGGTTAATTAAGCGATTCGAATTGCCGCGCTCTCGGATATGAGCAAGCTTGATCCGAACTTCTTCTGCGTAGTAAGTAACTTGAACTTGTGGTTCGCCGTTGGGCTTGAGCTTAAAAATGGTTATGTATTGCTCTACATTAATTGTGTTAATTTCAATCTCACCCTAGAAGTAAGTGCGGTCTATAACTGCTTTAAACTTGTAATTGGTTCGATTGTCGCATTTATACTACAAATGTTAATGCTTTTCCGCACTTTTACCTTAAGCTTTCTCCTTGCTACAACTAAATGCATAATCCTTTGGAGTCGGTCATATATGGACCCACGGATAAGTCTTGCAGTACCTTTCGTACTCATGCTTCTCGCTTTGTGGTTTTCGGTGAGGATCCGGTTGGCGAGTGTGAGTTCTGCCTGCATCGCTTCTCGGTGATCAAGGGCACCGAGTAGGGGCTTGCCGACGCCGTTACGCCTCGGAGTGTTCAGGGCAGAACACTTCCGGAGTTGTCTTACTTTTGCTGTTTGCATCCCTTTTGTTGTATAGATAGATCACGGTTGTTGGTCTTTTGGATTTGGCAATAGACGCTTAAGTGTATGTCGGGTTCGTTTATGTTTTCTTTAGCTGCGATCTCATTGTGGATGTCGCTTACTTTCAATATATATATTTTGAACTGTGTTTTATTGTCCGCTGAGTGGATGACCGTAGAATCTAGAAAGGTCATGCCGAAATTTTCCGTTTTTCGGAGTCTTGGTCTTTTTCCCCGTTCTTGCCTAGTTTAGAGTTTTGGAGTTGTTTCAATCTTGGTTTGGTGGTTGTCGGGTTCGTCTTGTGCCGTGTGTTTCGCTATGCGTGTGGTTTGGAAGGTTTCGGGTTCGTTGCCCCTTTATGCAAATTGAATAGATATCGTATTGGTTTCCTGATGCGGGATCTGGCGCGTTTCGGGTCGCATACCGGGGGAATACCGGGGTTGTTGTCGAGTCGTTTGGATGTTCGTAGGGTTGTCTCTGTTGGGCTTGGGTATTAGCATCAGAATCACCTCCGGTGATTGGTTGCTAGGATCCAAATCCGATGGGAACAACTGTTCATCCAACAACTCGAGGACGATCTGGGCGGCTCCTGACAAGTTGGTATCAGAGCAAGGTGCATAAAGACGAACTTAAACTTGACAACCACTTAGGTGATTGATTTGGACTTGCATGATGCATTAGGTAGAACTTAGTAATGATTACCCGCCCTAGGTATATATTAGGAGAGTTACGATAAATGGTGAGCGCGGGAGAAAACGATTGCGTTGGAATCGTGCATCCATACTATGCATATGAGGTTCATGTCATGTCATGCATGCATATAATTACCATGTCATTGTGCATCATACTTTGTGCTTTTGTGTGGGGTTAACCTGTGTCGTCTGTCTTGATGGTGACAGAATGCGGACCCGCGGGGCTTCCACCTCTGGGGGTGATGGAGGTGACGAGCGGCAGCAGCCAGAGGGTGCTGTTCCGCCACCTCCTCCCAATGTGTTGGACATTCTGCAGCGGACCGAGCAGCACCAGGAGGCGACCAACCGGATCCTGGAGATGCTAGTCCAGGACCGGGTCCAAAGACGGTGGCAGCGGTGATGGGCGAGGTCGGCCCACCGGCTATCTCGACTTTCTGCACACGCAGCCACCGGTCTTCTCACGGGCCACCGACCCGTTGGAGGCCGATTGGCTGCGCCACGATAGAGCGTAAGTTTGCTCTTATCGATCGTGGGGAGTTCGGAAGGCCCACTTCGCGGCGCAGCAGCTCGAGGGCCTGGTGCTTGGTGGGCCAATTTGCGGGTGATGCAGCTGCCGGCACCGCCATTTGGGCCGAGTTCCGTGAGGCGTTTCGGGCGTACCACATCCCGAAGGGCCTCATGGACATGAAGAAGCAGCAGTTCCTCACCCTCCGATAGCTCGGCAAGTCGGTGGTTGATTACTCGCAAGAGTTCAACTACCTGGCGCAGACGCCCGTAAGAGGTTGACACCGACCGTAAGAAGCAAGGTCGGTTTGTGAGTGGGCCGACGGCGAAGATGCAGATAGGCTGTCCGTCTGCGACTTCGCCGACTACAATGACCTGGTGAGCCGCGCGATCATCGTTGAGCTCAAGATGCGGGCTCATCAGAGGAGAAGAAGAGGAAGCGGGCGACACCGTACTCGGGCGGCGGCAGCTCGCAGCTGGCTCGGCGGTCTCAGATCGGCCGCCGAGGCCGTCTGCTCAGCGTCGCCCCGGCCGGTCGCGTCGGCCCAGCCGGTTGCCGCTCGGCCCACGACCACCACTACCGCCACCGGCAGCGAGCAGCGATGAGCCGGTCCGGTCCTGGTGCTACAATTGCGGACGCGCGGGCCACTTCATCCGGATCGCTTCTTCCAGCGTCGCGGCACCGCACCGGCGCTCCACGACCTTCGAGCGCGATAAGCACCACTGCCACTACCTACGCCGAGCCGAGGCGCCACACCTTCGCCGACGCCGAGGCGGTTCTGAGGGCTCCGCCGCTAGCTGGCACGCTTCTTGTTGAGGGGCATGAGGCTAGAGTGTTGTTTGATTCAGGGCCTCCCATTCTTTTATCCGCACGGGTTTGCAGAGCGAGATCGATGAAGGTCGATGGCAGTGTCACCTCTTTTGTGATTGAGGCACCGGGTCGAAGATCACGGTTAAGTAGCGTGATGGTTCAAGGCGTGAGTTCAGATTCGAGGATTCCATTCACGGTCAGCTTGTTGCTTCTAGACCTTCGGGATAGATGCCATCCTGGGGATGAGTTGGTGACACGACAAAGAGTCGCTTTTGGATTGTCGTAGTCGCACCTGTCACTCCGAAACCAGAAGGCGGCCGACTCACTCGATTCTTAATGAGAACAAGGCCACATTGTGTTCACTAAATGGGACGAAGTTGAAGAGCTGGACTCGATTCCCGTGGTGTCTGAAGTTTCCCGATGTGTTCCCAAATGAACTACCGGATGCCACCGATCGTGATATCGAGTTTGTCGTCGAAGCTTCAGCCAGGGACCGCCTCCGGTTTCAAGCGGCCATACCGAATGCCACCCAATGAGCTAGCCGAGTGAAGACTCGCTTGAAGGGGCCGATGGACAAAGGGTTCATTCGTCCGAGCTCCTCACCTTGGGGTTGCTCGGCTCTGCTTGTGACCAAGAAGGATGGTTCTCTGCGCCTCTGCGTTGATTACCGTCCCTTGAATGCGCCACCGCCAAGAACAAGTACCCATTGCCCGGATCGACCTCTGTTTGATCACCGACCGTGCACGAGTATTTTCCAAGATTGATTTGAGGCTCGGCTACCATCGATTAAGATTCGAGCCGAGGACATCCCAAGATCGCTTTCTCCACTAGATACGGGCTCTACGAGTATACCGTGATGTCGCTCGGCCTCACGAACGCCGCGCACTTTATGTACTGATGAACTCCATATTCATGGAAGAGCTGGATTCGCTTGTCGTCATCTTCATTGACGACATTTTGATATATTCACCGGTGAAGAAGAGCACGCCGCACACCTTCGCATTGTTCTCGGGCGACTCAGTGAGCATCGCTGTATGCGGTTCGCAAGTGCGAAGTTCGGCCGAGGGAAGTGTCATTCTTGGGACACGCCCTTTCTCGAGCGAGGCGTGGCGCTGACCCGAGCAAGGTGCAGGATGTACTCAAGTGGGAGCAGCCCAAGACGGCCGCTGCATATCCGCAGCTTTTCTTGGGCTGGTGGGTATTATCGCCGCTTCATCCAAGACTTTTCAAAGATTGCGGCCGATGACCGAGCCGCTCAAGAAGGGAGTTGAATTCAGATGGTCACAGATCGTGAGAGCGCCTTTCGGACTCTGAAGCAACGTCGACTACGGCTCCCGCCCTCACTCACCGGATATCCACAAATTCTTTTGAGGTGTATTGCGATGCGTCAGGCATTGGGCTCGGCTGTGCTCATGCAAGAAGGCCGAGTCGTTGCCTCACGATCTCGACAGCTTGAAGCATCATGAGGAGCACTACCCCACCCATGATTTGGAGCTTGCGGCGATGGTGCATGCCTTGAAGATCTGGCGCCACTATCTTCCTGGGAACAAGTGCAATATCTACACTGATCATAAAAGTCTCAAGTACATCTTCACCCAGGCAGATCTGAACATGAGGCAGCGGAGATGGCTTGAGCTGATCAAAGACTATAGTCTGGAGGTACACTACCACCCGGGGAAGGCGAATGTGGTAGCTGACGCGTTGAGTCGCAAAGCTCAATGCAATCGCCAGACACTCCAGTCCCCCGAGTGTCTCTCTTTGTGCCGAATTCCAAAGACTCGGCTTGGAGATGGGCGGCAGGATTCATAGCCAATATTGAGTTGAAGTATACATTGCTCGATCAGATTCGAGAGGCACAATCGAAGGATGAAGAAGTTGCCCAAATCCGGATAAATTGAAATTGGGGCAAGCTCTGAGTTTCGCTTAGATGATCGAGGAACCGTGTGGTTCGGCGACCGCATAGTTGTCCCCGATGACCAGGAGTTGAAGCGAAGGATTCTTGATGAGGCACATAACTCCTTGCTTACCATTCACCCGGCAAAGCAACAAGATGTATCAGACCTGAGACGACAGCTTTTGGTGGGCTCGCATGAAGCGCCTTGGTCGCCGCTATGTGTCGAGTGCGACGTCTGCAAGCGAGTGAAGGCCGAACACCTCAAGCCAGCCGGTACTCTTCACCTCTTCCTATTCCAGCTTTGGAAGTGGGAGGATGTTACCATGGATTTCATTATCGGCTTGCCGACTACTTCCTCGTGCCATGACTCAATTTGGGTGATCGTGAGACCGATCGACGAAGTCCGCGCACTTTCTCGGCTGTTCGGACCACTTATTCGACCAAGAGATATGCAGAGCTATATATCTCTCGGATCTTGTGTCTCCATGGAGTGCCGAAGCGGATAGTGTCGCATCGAGGCTCTCGCTTGTCTCTCGGTTCGAGAAGCCTACATGAAGCTTTGGGCACGGTTGCTCCACGCTTCAAGATACCACCCTCAGATCGATGGTCGACCGAGAGGGTCAATCAGATCCTCGAGGACATGTTGAGGGCTTGTATCTTGTCCTACGGGAAGAAGTGGGAAGAGTGTCTCCCGTACGCCGAGTTCGCGTACAACAACAGCTACCAAACCAGTATCCAGATGTCTCCATTCGAGGCGCTTTATGGTCGCAGTTGTCGAGCGCCGCTGAACTGGTCAGAAAGTGGGGAACGCTCCTTGATTGGGCCTGAGTTGGTTATGGAGGCGGAAGACAAGGTCAGGACTATCCAGGAAAATCTGAGGATAGCGCGGTCGCGACAGAAGAGTTACGCTGATCGCCGTAGGAGACCCCTCTCCTTCGACACCGGCGACTTCGTCTACCTGAAGGTTTCCCCTCTTCGTGGCACCCGTCGATTCGGAGTTAAAGGAAAGTTGGCCCCTCGCTACATAGGTCCGTTCCGGATCCTTGGAAGGCGTGGTCAGGTGGCATATCAGTTGGAGCTCCCTCCCTCACTCGAGATGGTCCACGATGTCTTCCATATCTCGCAATTGAAGAAGTGCCTCCGTACTCCCTTTGAATCTCTGGAAGTGGATGACCTCGAAGTCCAGCCTGAACCTGATTTATCTTACCAAGAGCATCCTATTCGAGTTTTGGATGAGGCTGAACGCAAGACTCGTAGGAAGACTCTCAGGTTTTACAAGATTCAGTGGAGCAATCACACTGAAGATGAAGCCACTTGGGAGCGGGAGGATCATTTGAAAGGCGAGTATCCCGAATTCTTCCAAGCCATGTAAGTGCTTCAACCTGTCCATTTATAGTCCTTGTCTGTGTAAGTTTCAATTCCTACTGTATACTCGTTTCGAATCTCGGGGCGAGATTCCCCTAAGGGGGGAGGATTTGTCATGGTCCTGCTTTTCTATGTGTATGGTCATGGGGGCAAATGGGTATTTTCCCATCCAAATAATTTCCCCCCCCACTCCTTTCTTCTCTCTCTCTCCCCTCCCTTTTCCCCAACCGAACCCCAGCCGGTTCCCCACCCCACCCGACGCCCCCTCCTCCCCAGGCTCTCCTCCCTGGCGACGCTGCCCTCCTCTGGCTCCGCGCTGGCGCCACCTCCTCCGGGCCGGCCGCCTCGCGCCCCGCCGATCGCCTCCCGGCGCCTCCACCGGCCGCCCCTTGCCCTCAGACCCAGCCCCTCCACTCGCACGGCCGCCCCTCCTCCCGTGGTAGTGCAGAAGAAAGACTCCCCTCCTCTCCCTCCTCTTCCCTCCCTCCTCCTCTCCTCTCTCTCTAGCCATAAGCTAGGGTTTGGGATTTGTGGATCTTGGGTGGGATGTAGGCTAGGTGTTTGTTGAAATGCCCATGTGGGAGATGGTTGCTTGGGTGTGCTCATGCAAGGGCTTTGGTGTAGTTGTTGAAATGCGCCTATTAGGTGTTCGATCAAATGCCGACAAGGTTCGAATTGGTGGTTGAGCTCAATTAGTAAGTGAAAGTGTTGGCGGATGTTGGTTTGATGTTAAACCGCAATATGAGGTGCTAGAATCTTTGTCTAGGCCATATGGTAGATGGAGGTTAAGGTGTGGGAATGCTAATGTACACTTGGCTATGCGCGAAAGATTGATGTCAGCGAAGTGATTGAATGCCGAAAAGGAGGGAAGCACTTGAAGTCCCAGAATAGTGGATGATGCGCGTGACTGTGGTTTATGTTGTCATGTCTTGCTTCCTCTAGTGTTCATGTGTAAAGAGAGTGTGGTCTAAGTCTCTATTAATCGGGATGAAATGCTACTAGTGAACGGTTGGGTTGAGCGTGTTGGCAATGGCATTATCAAGGGTTCAATACATGGTAGACGGTTTTTAGCTAGTGTTGAGCCTTTCCAAAAGTTGTTCGACTGTTATAGTAGAGTCTCGCAATTGTATTTCTTTTTGGCTTATTGAATCTTGCAGTTTACCTTCGATTTTCATTCTATGTCATTTGCATTTCATGCATCTCATTTCATATGCATCGTTGTCGTGTAGAGAACGAACCCGCGGTGGGTGAAGTGGCCGCGATCGAGGGTGATCACGGTGAGCCAGTTGTCGTTGGGGATCCGGCAAGCGGCAGTGCAAGCACCTAAGCATGTTTATCCTTATGTATCGTTATTTTTGAGAATAATGTGATTAATTGAAATGTTAAGTATTGCATTAGGAGTTGCCATGTGGGATAGGAATAGATCCTATTTGCTGCACGTACACCCCTTGTATTCGTCGAATATCTCCTTTTGAGCTAGACTATGGGTATTAATGAGTCCGTGCTTAGAATGCTTAGATGTCGAGTTGGGCCAAGTGACGGAGGGTTCTATCACTTGCGGTTGTTATTATTACACACATACTACATTATGTCGGACTTGGAATTGGGAAAGGTTTTGGAAAGAAATGAATTGTGGACCAGCGGGAGTTGGTTCATTTGGGTATGGAGACTCAAATGTGTAGCCCCGTCTGTGTCAGTTAAGGACCGATCCGTAAGTGGAATAAGATTGAGCACACCCCGGTTGGTCGCATGCCCGATTATGGTACGGTAAGCCACTCTTTCTTTCATATTGAATCGATGGACCGTAACTTCCTGTGGTTGGACGTGGTTGAGGGCGAGGCTTAGGCCGGCTCTCGAGCGCCAAGCCGGGCTTGGGGCAGCTCGAGGGGGTGCTAGGTTTTCGGACCGCAGGAGGACGCTTCAACGATTGGGTATGGATGGGAGGGGGTTGACACGAGGCCCTTCGTGGTACGTGTCGTGCGATCAATGCTTCCCTGCAGGGTTAATTAAGCGATTCGAATTGCCGCGCTCTCGGATATGAGCAAGCTTGATCCGAACTTCTTCTGCGTAGTAAGTAACTTGAACTTGTGGTTCGCCGTTGGGCTTGAGCTTAAAAATGGTTATGTATTGCTCTACATTAATTGTGTTAATTTCAATCTCACCCTAGAAGTAAGTGCGGTCTATAACTGCTTTAAACTTGTAATTGGTTCGATTGTCGCATTTATACTACAAATGTTAATGCTTTTCCGCACTTTTACCTTAAGCTTTCTCCTTGCTACAACTAAATGCATAATCCTTTGGAGTCGATCATATATGGACCCACGGATAAGTCTTGCGAGTACCTTTCGTACTCATGCTTCTGCTTTGTGGTTTTCAGGTGAGGATCCGGTTGGCGAGTGTGAGTTCTGCCCGTACTGCCTCTCGGTGACTGGGCGGGGCACCGAGTAGGGGCTTGCCGACGCCGTTTACGCCCGGGAGTGTTCAGGGGCAGAACACTTCCGGAGTTGTCTTACTTTTGCTGTTTGCATCCCTTTTGTTGTATAGATAGATGCGGTTGTTGGTCTTTTGGATTTGGCAATAGACGCTTAAGTGTATGTCGGGTTCCGTTTACGTTTTCTTTAACTGCTGATACTGCTGTGGATGTCGTTTTACTTTCAATATATATATTTTGAACTGTGTTTTATTGTCTGGCTGAGTGGATGACCGTAGAATCTAGAAAGGTCATGCCGAAATTTTCCGTTTTTCGGAGTCTTGGTCTTTTTCCCCGTTCTTGCCTAGTTTAGAGTTTTGGAGTTGTTTCAATCTTGGTTTGGTGGTTGTCGGGTTCGTCTTGTGCCGTGTGTTTCCGCTTGCGTGTGGTTTGGAAGGTTTCGGGTTCGTTGCCCCCTTTATGCAAATTGAATTGATATCGTATTGGTTTCCGGTATGCGGGGATCCTGGGCGCGTTTCGGGTCGCATACCGGGGGAATACCGGGGTTGTTGTCGAGTCGTTTGGATGTTCGTAGGGTTGTCTCTGTTGGGCTTGGGTATTAGCATCAGAATCACCTCCGGTGATTGGTTGCTAGGATCCAAATCCGATGGGAACAACTGTTCATCCAACAACTCGAGGACGATCTGGGCGGCTCCTGACAGGCGAGGTCTTGCGGCGTGCGGCAGTGGCGCTTGTCGCGCCGGTGGCGGAGGGTCGATGGGTGGTGACTAACTGCAGGGTGAGTATGAGGGTGGCGTGAGGAGGCCGAAGGAAAATTCGGCAAGACCGGAGGGGTTCCACTGCGATCTGGTGACGGCAGCGGGCGGAGCTTGGTGGCGGTGATAGCTGGGAGGACGGTGAGGTAAAGTTCGAGCTCGGCTAACCAAGGGAAAAGAATCAGTGTGTAAGGAGGACGCTATTCCAGTACCTAGCTTGGTTGGAGAAGGACCGTATGGGCGAGGCGCCGGGCGGCCGAACTTGAGGAAGAACGGTTGCTGCGCGGCGGTAGTACATCCGTCGTGCGCTGTAATTGAACGAAGGACAAAGATCCTTAGGTGATTACGAAGCTATGGTGGAAATGAATTGGACATTGCTTTACCGTTTTGGTTGAATTCAAACTTTGGCCCGATTATTTGAAGCTCGCGGTAATGGTAGTCTGGAGCTCGGCTCGGCAATGAAGGGGGGCAGAGGGAGTGTGGTGAGGTCCGACTGGCTGAGCCAACTATTACTGGGATTAAATAGCTGAGCTAAGTCGGTTTGGCCGGGAAAATGCCAAAGTGAGGAGGCGGTGGATGTTTGTGCTGCTGTGGCGAGGTCAAATCACCAGGACGGAAGAAGCTGGAAGGGGCTCGGCTGGCCGATGGCTGCACAGGGGGAGAGAAGAGACCAGGAGCTTCGACCGGTTACAGGGCAATGAAGCCAGGAATACTGACGCCGTAAGAAAGGATTTCAGTTCTCACGATGAAGTCAGCTAAATCATGAAGCTTCTCGTGATCTCACCTTCTTGCCGTGACAATGTTTTGGGCAGCCATTTATTGCTGTGGCAAGGAGATGATCAAGCCGGACTTTATTTGCAAGTGGGCGCAGAATTGATGCCGATCATTGCCATGGCAAAGGAGGAGCTGTGCATGCTGCAAGGTGGCTCTGAACTAGATGTGAACGGCAGCAATGAGAAAAGATGGCATGGTTCTCTGTTTTGTCGAGAGAAGAAAAAATGGAGAACAAAAGGTAGTGACTAGCATGTGGGACCATAGAGCAAGAGGGGCCCACCGGTCAGCCAGCAAATGGAATTCATTTCCTTTGGTCGGCATACCCCAATTAATGGCTGGGCCCACTAGCAAGTTGTGGTGAAGAAAACTTCGTTTTCTCCTCAGCCAATATGGGACAGCACAGAGCAGTCGCAATTAATTTAGTGCCCAAAGCATCGATATAATTTTTGAAACTTTTTACTAAGTTACCACGTTAAGTTACCTACCTACTGTAGAAATTTTGGATTAAAATTCGCTGTAGATATTTTATTAAAATTCTGACAATCAAGACTGTACAGAAAATTGAATTCGGAAAATGATTTATTTGAAAGTCTAAATGAACTTACTAATTTTTGATATTTTTACACAATATCATAAAAATTTCAGATCCAAATTCCTAGTATTTATTTTCTAATAATTCTCTTACTACGTTTTGCAGATTTTCAAGATTGGAATAAATAAATAGGAATAAATAGTAAAACCAGTTATTTATTTTTGTAAATTTTCGTGGACAAGGATAAGGTTACTGAGATTACATGGTAAAAATCCTAGGTGCCGAAAACGTCTAGGATTTGCTACAAAAATCTGACAATGGTTTTGGTCAAAGATAAGGTTCCACAATTATTTTACCTTATCAACTTACAAATGGTTTCACATATTCTTTTGACCAGCCAAGGATAAATTCTAGGGCATTCTAAGGTTATCCAAAATTTACCATAGTAATTTTAATCTTTTACCATTTTATCTTTTACCTCTTTATCTTTTTATCAATTCCCTTTTCAAAGAAGGAAAATCAATAAATGATTTTAGAAATTTAGAAAAGATGTTTATTCAAAAATTAAGATCATCTCTGAATTTCATTTTAATAATTTGTTCTTTTGGAAAAGAATTTTCTAAATCGATTTTACTTTTTATCAAGTTTTAGGAAAACGATATGAGGATAACAAATTTCAAATTAAATTCTTGATTCCAATCTAAAATTGCTATTTGATTTTATTTTTAAATTTTAGATTTTCATTTTTCTAATTTTTGAAAATGTTGGGATGTTACAGACTACCCCCCTTAACAGGAATCTCGTCCCCGAGATTCGCAGGGTTAAAAGAGGTGAGTGAGAGTTGGATGATTAAGTGATATGTAAGATTATTCTGGAATAGATTATCGAGTATAAATTTAGGTTTTACGAATGATCATAAAATTCAATTATCGGTGCAAGGTGGATTCAAGGTAAATTTAAAGAGACAGGATGATTTAAAATTCTAAACTAAGTTCTGATAGAGACTGTATTTACGAGGAATGTATCTGGCATTTCATTAGGTATGCCACGGTTGATGTCTTGAGTTGAAGTAGATGCAGTCTTAAGATCTTGTTGGTCCTCAAATTCTTGAGGTTGTCCACATGTTTGCGGGGTAGCTTCACAGAGCTGAAGTAAATTTTGTTTCTTCGTCTTTGGGCATTTATTGGAATAGTGTCCTCGTTCAAAACAATGGTAGCAGGTAACATGAGTTGCCTGATTTGGAGGATCAGAAAACTGTTCATTGATTTCATTGGATGGTTGATCAAACGATGGTTGGAGTTGAGAATGGAATTGCGTAGAATTCTTCTTGGAATAAGTATCTTTGTTCGGACGCCTCTTCATTCCTTGATTCTTCGGGAAGATAGCTTCAGATTTTGTTTTTCCTATTATCGGGTTATCATTTTGACTGAAGTGATTTCTGGCAAGACTATTGTGTTAGAAGAGGTTTGGTTTCTTTGGGGGCATTGTTTAACAATATGATCTGTTTTGCAATAGACAAAGCACTTAGGTACCTTTCGTGACGCTTTGTTGGGTACAAGAGGGGGTCCTATACTTTTGCTTTTCTGAGTTTTAACTTGTTGTTGCTTAGGACAATTTCTAGCCCTGTGGCCTTCATTATCACATAAGAAACAGGCTGTTGGTGATTGCCAATTATTGCTTTCTTGATGATGGCTGGTAGAATAGAAATGCTGATTTTCCAATTCTTCTTCCATCATTTCTTGTGCAGTTTCTTTTCTACATAAAAATTTTTGGGCAATTAAGGCTCGAAGATTTTCTTGTTGAAGTCGAACTACAGTGGTAACTATTGGATCGAGAGGACATTGAGATGGACAATGATCTTTACTTTCACAAAGGTAACAAGCAGTATCGTTCATGGGACATTTTCCCGGAGAATGGTTTCCTTCACAACTAGAACAATTTATTGCATGCTCATCAGCGGTATGTCCTATTCCTCCGCAGCGAATGCATGCGCGGTTTTCAATTTGATTTGGTTGGTAACATTTCAAAGATCAGCTTTTAGGCTTTGAATAAGATGTAAGAGTGGCTTTTTGAGCTGAATATTTTCTTTTTCTGGCGTGAGCTACGTCCATATTGGCAGCGTTCTGCCCCATCGGCTGACTAAGAGGGTTGGAATTTTGATAATGTTGTTCCATCATAGAGAGTGTTTGAATTCCGGTTTAGGATACTGGCAAAGATTTTTCTGGGTTGGTTTCTTCTTTAGGTACTTTACTGAGGGATCTTGTCATAGGTATTTTGCAGTAATGACAATAAGACTGTTTAGATAAGATCTATCGGGTTACAAGGCAACATTTCGTTCCCTAAAAATTTTATTAAATAGAGTTTCTACAATTTAGAAGAGATGAGGTAGTTGATTTGGGCCTACTTTCCATTTGTTAACATTGTCATTATTTATTGAGATCGCCTCGTCGTGAATTTTCAACCCGAAGGTTTAGCATTCGCGAGAGCAATCCTTACGCAAAATTTCATCACAATGAATAACAATACAAAAGATTACATTCAAAATTAACATACAAAGAAATACTTATGTTTCCAATCATTATTCTATTTTCAAACATTTTTATGTGACCAAATAACATCTAGTCCTATATGAGGTGACTTAATATTGCGATTCCATTTTAAGGTAAGGCGACAAGGTGGAGATCTTTAGGTTTAGTGGCATATTCAATTATTACTTGTAGAGGTAGTTGGATAGCAACTAGCTTATAGTAACTTAAGTATTTTCTACTATTACCAGTATGGTGAGGCATTAGTGTTGATTTTTTTCTATAAGCGGTATAAGCTTGAGCATAGTTGGGGTGATGATAAAGATTATGGTATTAATTTCTTTGTAGGTATGTTCGGAGAAGGTTTATGTTTTCTAGCACGGGTAGCATGGGAATAAGAAGGCATTATTATCTATACAGTGGAGTTTGCATAAGCGGAAAAATAGTTTTCGGCACACTTCCTCGGCTATGGTATGTTTATGGAGGTCACAAAATTTCTATCTAGATATTGGCTTTGTTTATAAGAATCAAAGGATATTAGTAACTAGAATGACATACCAGTGAGGAGTCCTACAGAAAGAAGAGGTAAGTTATATGAGAATATTTTATCCCGATGTTGCTTGTCTAAAAGTTCAAATTACCTTATTTTAGACAACATTACTTTCCTTAAAGGTTTTATTTAGAATGTCTATACGAGGGAAGAGACATCTTATTAGAGGTAATTTAAATTCTAAAACTATCCTTTATTTAGTACAAGATGACATTTTGTTCAAAATTTCTTATTTATAACTTCTTATTAATTTCAAAGGTTGCGACATCGTGAAATTTTTTTAACTTTATGTTAAGCATTCACGAGTGCATCCCGAGAAACAATTCAAAAAGTGAACAATGAAACTTCAACAAGACAAGCGCGTACTTAAGTTATAACACATGGAAGTGCTAGGTTTTTCCTATTAACTTAATCATACGTGATCTTTTACGAGAGTTCTGATATCCCACCGTGAGCTACTCGTAGCCTGGATGATCTTGCCTCTCAAGGTAGACTATTTGGCGATAAGTTTCTTCAAACTCTTGCATCACTTGTTGGGGATGACAATCCGAAGTTTCC
Source organism: Rhipidocladum racemiflorum (assembly GCA_036346355.1). Lineage (NCBI taxonomy): Eukaryota > Viridiplantae > Streptophyta > Magnoliopsida > Poales > Poaceae > Rhipidocladum > Rhipidocladum racemiflorum. The sequence goes on along the minus strand of CM070579.1, from coordinate 86,420,394 downwards.
ACGGCACGGAAACAATTGACGGAGTGTTGCACTTGTCTTCCTGAGGTTGTTGGCGTGGATGCAGTAGTCTTCCTTGGTTGTATAGGGAGGAGAATAGCGTTATATCACCAACATCCTAAAGTTAACGGTAGCGGTGCACTATATGTTTTAGCAAATAATAAAGATTATTATTTTCAAGATAAAGACTATTATCTTCAAGAAAGATTTACTGGCAGTGTTTAATAAGAACGTAGATGAGAGGAAAAACTCTTATAGAAAGAATAGGAAAGAAAGTTCTATTGGAAAAGAAAAGAATGAACATTCAAATGTTCAATGAGAAGGAGAGTATTTAGGTAATATAATAAGGAAGGAATAATAACAGAGGTATTTTAGGAGAGAATAAGAACGAATATAATATGACAAGGAAAGAATTGATAACAGATGATATGAGACAAGAGAAGGTTAATAACATATATAGCAATCTTTCATTCCTAAATATAGAAAAAACATTTGTGTATAGAAAAAACATCTGTTAATGTGTGATCATTCATCTAGATAGACACAGTTAGCACGTGAAAGTTCAAGATGGACACGGCCTTTTTTTGTTTCCTTTTCGAAGGCACAGATGGACACAGTTAACGGTTTGAAAATTTGCTAGCTAGCTAAACATTACCAAGCAGTGATTCACTCTATCTCTTCGATGCATATCTGTAACAGTAATCCCTTTCCATATCACGTTTCTTGGCACGCTGCAATATGCTCATCTACGCTGATCCTCCACTATAAAACTACCCCCCTTCCATTGCTTTCACCTCGCACCAAACCAACCATATCCCTTCGATTTGATCTTGTAGCGAGCCTCTTGCTTGCTGCAGATCCGCTCGAGGCAATGGCTCGCAAGAAGGTTAACCTCCTGCGGATCGCCAACGACTCGACCCGGCGCGCGACGTTCAAGAAGCGTCGCAAGGGCCTGATGAAGAAGGCGCAAGAGCTGTCCACGCTCTGCGACGTCAAGGCGTGCGTGGTGGTGTACGGCGAGGGCGAGGCGCAGCCGGAGGTGTGGCCGTCCGTCCTCGCGGCGAGGATCGTCCTCGAACGCTTCAAGGCCATGCCGGAGCTGGAGCAGTGCAAGAAGATGATGACCCAGGAGGGCTTCCTCCGGCGGCGCATCATCAAGCTCCGAGAGCAACTGCACAAGTCGGACCGCGAAACCGCGAGCGCGAGACCAAGCTCCTCATGCATGACACCATCCTCGGCCGCCGCCCGGCCTCACGGGCCTCACCATCGAGGAGCTCACCGGCCTCGGTGGATGGTGGAGATGTCCTCGAGAACGTCCAGGGCCGCCTCGAGCATCTCCGCGGCAGGCCCTCCTGCCACGCCATGGGCCGACTGGCCTGCCGACGTTGTCCCTGCCTCTCTGGGGCCCTACGCGCCGGCGACATACACCTGAAAGCGCCGGCGTTGGATCAGCGCCGAGCGAGGCTGGCTCATGGGCGTGGCAGGATCGAGGGGACCTCGGCGTTGTGGTATCTGATGGCTTCGCCGCCGGCAGGCGGTGCCGGCACCAGCGCCGGGGGCGACATGATGCAGCTTTCCAACCTGGATGCGGGCTTCACCTGGCCCGATCCCCGTAGCACTTCTTTCCCTCCCATGTAAGGAGGAGATCTGCGAAGTGCATGCATGCATGGCCTGCTACGTGCATGTCTATCGATCTCTTATATGCATGGTCCTATTTATCCTAGTGTTCGCTCGCTCATGTGCCTTCTTGGCCATGAGCAGAATAGTTTATCTTCCATGTCGTTATTAGGTTTGCTTGAACAAGAATGCTTCATGCATTCTCAGTTGTGTCTTTCATTATATGAATGTTACTAGTGAGAATAGCGCGCTACGCCGCGCCGTGTGAATTGGCAGCAAATAATGGAGAAGGCGATAATGGTGTTGTTTTATTTACGCAAAACGTATTTTAAGAGTAAAAAATCAGTAAGGCGGTTTACAGTATGTAGTAAACAAAAGGAAGAAAGCAAGTGTGAAACATACTACGCATGAAGAAATGTAAGTGTAACACCCCGGCATTTAATATGCCTGAATGCTACCAAACACAAGCTAAACAACATCTAAATACCACATTTAACATAAAATTCCAGCAAATGCGCATAGGCTAAAAACCGAGATTTCGGCAGCACCTCCTTTGTTTTATCATGAATTTAAGGAGCAACAACAATAAAGCATTATATGGCAATAAGAGAAACATCTAAAACAGCAATAAATAGAGTCTTAACAACAATCAAGGACTAACATTAAGCACTTAAAGTTCCAAGTGTCAAACGAACAATAGAACTCTCATTAACCAAGCTAAGCCTTAACTTAATGACCATCACACGCAATTTATTATCAAACTAAATGAATTGACTTGGGGAAACATTAAGGTGAAGCAACGTGTGGGCGTGTGACTATTCCCCTTTCCCACATGCCGTTCTCATGGCACCTAAAACAACAAGAAAACACAAGCGTGAATTCGAAAACTCAGCAAGCATATTGCAATGGACAACAATAACAATATCATAGAAATAACATCTCACATCATGTATATCATCTCAATTATGAACACTTAACAAATTTATCATCATTGTGTATGCAATGAAATGCAATGCTCATGTCTCCTTGGAAACTCATACCGGTATGGTTGAGTACACACCCGTCGGTGTGCACCCTCTCCCCCCTTCCATCCCGAAGATGGAGGGTGCCTACTCCTCGCTTCCACCACCCACGGTAGATGGAATCACGATGTAGGACTTACTCTAATGGCTCTCCGGATTAGTCATAACTTTCTCACCGACCTTCCCGGATTAGTTAATGACTTTCTCACCGTCCGGGCCATGTAACATGTCATGTATGCAAGCATGCCAACAATATATAAAACTCATATATTAACACATGGCATCATAACATCTTAAACATGCTCATCATATCATAGCAATCATTAAAACATGGCAAGTGATCATAATCATATAGACAATTCCATCTAATTTCAACATGCAACCTACAACTCGCTATCCATCACAACACACTTGCCTTCAACCGCGGGCAACGGAGTGACGAGAGGTTGAGGGCACTCCCGAAAGCACACCACCTGCAAACACGTGCCACACACTTAATTCGACTCCTCAAAACAGTACCCACTACACCTAATACGCTAAATACTCCAAAACCCCGAAATCACATATTTTGCCCCGTTCTGGACAGCGGCTTCGAAAAAACATAACTTGAGTTCTATAACTCTAAATTGAATAAACGAGTACATCCTCGCGTAGCTTAGGAAATTTCCCAACTTTTTCTAGTTATAGGTAAAAACTGATTCGGAATCTAATGTTGTTTTATCTAACGTTGAACATGAACTGTCTCAATCTCGTCACAGATTTGACAGCGCTCGGTGAAACAGGCATAACTTCCAAACGGCTGGGCGGAATTTCAATTTCTTTATATTCACTGAAAGATATTGAAATTATCTACAACTTCCTAGAAGTCCGTACGGTCAGATTCGAACTCTAAATTAGTTTAATCTAATGTTGAACACAGACTGTCCCAACCTCGACACAGATTGGACAGCGCCCACCAAAACGGCCATAACATTCAGACCGTAACTCCAAAAATTCTCAAAAAAAAATACAAAAAATAGGTCTTGACGATACCTACAACTTCTTCAACAGGAGGTCGGCCAAATTCCGACTCTAAAATTGCGAAATCGCACCCCCTAAAACGGACTCCAAATCTGCCCGAAACTGAGTACAATACGAACTCTAGTTCTTTTCAGATCTACTCCATGGCAGCACGTCCTCTTGATCTAACAACTCCAAATCTACCATGAGAACAGCACCTAGACCTTCCCCAAGGTTTCCCCATGGACATACCTTAGTCCGACGAACGACGAACATGAAGAATGCCTCTCGATCGCCCGATCTCGCTCCCACGCGTCGTGGCCACCGATTCTCCTCGTCGCGGATCCTCCTACCGGCGAGGGCAGCACCATGGCGTGGCATGGCAGCGAGGGGGACGCAGCAAGGGCACGTGGTGGAGCAAGGGGAGGCGCAAGGGTGAGGGAGGGGTGGCGGCTAGGGAGGGGTGGAGGGGAAACAAGTGGGGGCTAGGGCTAGGGAGGGGACTTGTTTGGGGTGCAGGTAGGGCTAGGGCAGCAGTTTTGCTGTCCTAGACCACCTCCAAAAGGCCCAAATATGTCCCACCTTCGGCTCATATGGACCCCCCAAGGCCCGAACTCCCCCGGAAGGCCCAATTCCCCTCCGGAAAGGCCCAAAATCCCCCGGAAAGGCCCACACTTGCAGAAACGGCGCAAAAACATATTACAAGAGTCGTACCTTATGGCCGAGATCGAAAATGACTCATACCGTCATTCCGTAGTATCACATTCTACCCCTCTTAACTGGATTCGACCTCGAATCTTACACGTCAACTCTAAAACAATGTCCACTAGAGACTCATCTTCTTTGCGAACTCAACACACCCACGCAAAGACTCAAACAATAGCAATGACAACTCCATTCTCCAAATCCATCTATTAACAAGAGTGACTTGGCTTAGCTTAACTAAGCACAACTTGACATGATTCCTCATTTACTTCAATCTCTATCATGATTCATAAACTCCGAATGACACAATCACCTTGAAACACATCACTTTTTCATCATTAGTATTAAAACGGTCAACCGAGGTTCCAAACTAGAACCCCCCAACAAGACCATTTACGCAAAACCCCATCTCTCCCAATTATTTGACCCCTTTTGAAAGGAATCAAAATTTACTAATGTCATCTTCGCTCATAGCCTACATCAACCATACTTTCCTTTCGATTGCCAACCACAATACACTTTTCATTCTATCCTCTCCCAGGCATAACGCACACAGGACGTCTAGCTAATACAATGTCCACGACAAAGCATTTTACATCACACTTTCTATAACATTTGCTTCCACCCAACGATACTTTCAACCAAATTCAAACCACGACATCAACAACCTCCATCATCATCCACCCTCATCCCACTAATGTCCAAAGACTCAGCCCAAACTAGGACCGTAACTCACTACCAAATCTCAATTGGCACTTTTCCCAAGAGGATGTCGCCTCACAAACAATTCACACAAACAACGAAGCCCACGAGTATAGCTCTTAGATTATACTCAACAATAACCCGAGGCCCTTCTTATTCTCGCTCCTATCAATAGTGCAAAAGAAGTACGATTCTTTTGAATCCAAGTAGACCACATACAACAACTCGAATCTCAAAGCGCCACAAATCGCTTTGGAAAGAACCCGATAACATTGAAAGACCACCCTTTTGCTTTTCCTAAGTCAAGCCGCAAAGGAAAACTCAAATCTCCAATCAACGCGATACAATTCGCATCGGGGAGCACTCAAACAAATAGAGACTCCACACAATTCTCTTGACAGATGTTCTCAACAACTAAAGACAACTCGACTCGCCTTCACCACAGCCAAACTTTTCACTTTAACCAAAATTAACATCTTGGAAGAGAACTGCCACAAAAACTCTCGAAGAGAAAGGGAAACTCAAATCCCTTGCATAACAAAACCAAAATACCAGCATTTATCCATTCATTCATTTTCATGCTAGAGAGCAATGAAAAAATCTCGATTCATAACACGAATGCGAATTCTACAAGAGCACTCCGGATTAGTCATATGTCTCTATATGACTTTCTCACCGTCCTGGCTCAACAACTCTTTTATGCTTATAAAAACGATGTCATGAATCTTTTTCACCATTTATTCATCATGTAACCACGATACCCATTAACCATTCACCAAGAGACTTCATTCTCCTTGTCACATGATTGACACCCAACAACATCGATGGTTGCTCAAATTCGCATAAACTACGACGGTGTTAACCGAAAAATACCATATCTCATCACAACCCAACAACCACTGCACGCAAAGCGCGCAAAACAACGCATTTTAACCAAAGCCAATAACAGAAGATAGCATCAACTCTCCAATCAAACATCTACGCCTAATAACTGCTACCAATTCTCTTAAAGAGAAAGGAAACACATTCCCAGTAGGGAACATTTTACCAACAAAAACACTTATGAAACAATCATAAGATTCACCTTTTTGAAACGCTCGCAAAAACCACACACGTTTCCCAAATCAATCCAACTCTAGTCATGATAGAATTACAATTTAAGCGCTTAACTCCAGGATTACCAAAGATAAATCAGTTGAACGCTAAAGATAGCGTCCCACTCCAACGCTTTGGGTGTTAACCCATACTCATAGCATAGACTAAACAGATAAGCCCAAAACGGATGTCATAATCACCCAAATCCCGAGAAGTCCAACACTGTTGCACACAAGCTACAACATCTGCTCTTGATAAAATCACTTTTCACTGTTCATATAACCACAATTGATTATATTACCAATGAACCGTAGACCATATCTACCGTATGACAACCAACAAGGAGAACCACGTTCTCACAACTCAAAGACAATTAACTTACCGCTTAATCCAACATAAGACGATATCAACAACTTCTTTTGGTCTACTAACCATGACGAACCATTATTCATGCAACTTATTATCCCAGCGTAGCACACATCTCTTTACAATTATTCCGGCGTAATCAACAATTACCCCGTATAATCCCTAAGTCACATATTCCATATCACCGATTCATTCCACCAATAATTAATACTAACCACGTGACACGATCTCCACTAGACATTCCTCATAAATACGGATCCCAGACGGACCTCTGTCAAGAATAATTCAACCTTTCCTACAATCATTCCATATATCCTCATTAATTGATTACACGAATTTTAAGTCATATTGTCGACTCCACAATATTAATCGACTCCACCAGCTACAATAGGCAGAATTTCACACCATATTCTTGCTATAACAAGTTCATCAACCGAGACATTCTATGCTAACGAATCTCAAACATCCATTAGATGCCTTTACCCGCATCACTTTGCACACACCACTAATCAACTTTCACTTTGGATCACCTCGACGCCTCGCTTAATCATCTCTTATCAACACTATATTTTAGTTTATCTTTAAACAAACAACAAATTCACTTTAATCGAACCACTAGCTCATATCATCCAAAACTCTAACTTCTCGTCATACACTTAACTTCTTAAACATTCGCGTGAATCACGCACCCAACTCTTAAGGAAACCATAATTGCTCGAGAAAGAACAACACCTAAAACACCTTTCCTTCCTAAAGCTCAACCATAAATCACAAGAGAAGTCAACTCTTAAATTCCCAAATGCCGACACGCAACTACTCCACAACTCTCGAGATCAACAACTTCCACGAAGGAAGATGGTTGCACGAGGAAAAACCAAGCGATTAACCAAAATTTTAGGCCATAACCCCAAACTTCAAACTTTCACGAAACAAACGGTTTTTCAAAGATGAATTCCCAAGCAAGTCATCATTGCAATCAAACACCACTTAGGCCCCAACAACAAGATCTGGCACAACACCGCAATAACTCTTTTAAACCTCGAAAAAGACAAACACAAGAATAAATTGAAATCTTTCTCCGTAAAGCAACCGATCAACCACATCCTTTCCGACAAAACCTTGACACCTAAATCCATGCGACTTAGATTTTTCATCGGAACTTCAATAACTTCCTTTCAAGTTGGAGAATGGTAACCCAAGAATCAATCTATAAGTTTCTCTATAAGGCAAACAACAAATCGGGCGTTAAAGCTGACAAGGCGACCAAAAGAGGCGCAACCCGAAATTCTTCTTTTGTCTTCAACCAAAGAAGACAAAACCAAAACCACTAAAAGAACCATCGGTGAGTATCCAAAACCGAACACTTTTTCTTTTATTTCAACCAACCAAAAACCAACCAAAAACGTTCGTCAAAATGGCAAAGAAAATTCGGAGGGTCAATCCACAACTCTACTACTCGACTCCAACCAACTACCCAATCTACGACAGAAAGGATAAGCACTCTCCCAACAGGAGGTTAAAAGTCCATCGGTGATGGCACTACCCGGCCACACCGTCAAACCCAACAATACTACAAACAACAGAAGGTGACCGAAACCCCTTTCGGCACCACAACCCACATAATCTCAATTGTATCAACACAATCAATTCTTTCATAAACATAGCAACATATATTACCAAATGTAACATTCACATCAAAGCTTAAATACAACATTTAAGCGTAAAGCAACGGTACCCATACCCATTCCTACTGTGCAACAGAGTGTGTCAAGTTTTAAATTAATTATTCCACTTACACAAGTTTTAATGTTGCTATCCTATGGCAAAGTTTTAAGTAAAACCTGTCGGGACCCGGATTTGCAAATCCGAAACCCTCTGTGTTTACTGCACTAGTCCAGGATCACGCTAGTGCACACAGTGGCAACAAAATTGACATATCAATCCATTATCGAATTAACTATGAAAGTAGCAAATAGTAACAACGGACCTTATGGTCAAGTTTACATAAGCGTACGTAAAGGCTTAAGAAACAAATAAAACTCTTGCAGCGGAAAATAAAATAACTGGGACCATACGACATGCCACAGGCAATCGTCTGGGGAAACGCCATCCTAGTTCACGTAGTCTTCATAATACTCCTCCTCGTAGAATTCAGTATTTCCCTGTTCTCCCTCAGCAACTGATCAACAAAGGCATAAAGCCGTGAGTACAAAAAGTACTCAGCAAGCCGCAGGGAATGATGCAAATAATGTACGGCTTGACAAAGGATATCCATAGGGTTATTTTGCAGAAAGCGATAACTTGAATGTAAATACAATGTATAGATTCAAAGCATGATTGACAAAGATAATAACAACTGGTAAATCAATGGTAAACAACAACACAAGATTGGTGAGGCATCACCCATCACCAACTAGATCATTATCAACCACTAAACTCAACAGTGTTAATAATTTGGCATCGAAAACAATAGTGACCTCCCTGTTCACTCCCAACAAACCCAACCTTCAACATTTTCTGAAAAAAGACAATACCTCGTGTGAAATTCCCAGGCACGTCCATGACCGCGGACACGGCTATTCGAATAGTTTAACACACTCTGCAGAGGTTGTACAGCTTTACCCACAAGATATGATCAACTCTTATTGCCATACGTAATTAACATACTTCCTATGGTGTGTCGGCAGAGAGGTCATAACAAGGCCTTTACAATGCTCTGTATAAACCTAGTACTGCCCGCTAAGGTTTCACCCCTCAGGGCCCCCTCTTGCGCCTTGTGAGTCTACCCGTCTGTCCCGGAACCCACACAACCACAACAGTACTTAAATTTAGACATTGCAAATTAATCAGCCAGGTCTGTCACCAGACATGTGGTTGTACTGATTAGGCCCGATTCAATGGCGCACAAGGTTAAGTCCTTAAGTATACTCAGGCAAGACAACCACATCCCAAATGTGTTAAAAGCACCCCCTTTACTGCACGATCACTTGCCCGAGTGAAAACAATTTTGTATAACCAATACCAATGACACATCCCGCTATGGTACAACAAATTTTACAACAGTGGCTACCCGCCACGATTTCATATCTCATTAAGTCAATATTATTAATTCATCATGTGACATGAACCCATCGTACAACTAAGCATGTCTAAGCATAGTTACGATAACCCAATGTTGGTACTACAATTATATCCAACTAGTAAATGACCCAACCTAGGGTGACAATGGATACATGGCATTTCAATGATTCAAGGTGTCATTATGGTAATCAGGTATTTAACTATTCCCGTAAATAATTCTTGTAAACAAATAGCATGCATTTGTATGAAACAAAAATACTTTTGGAAACATAGGTTCAACATGGTCAAGGACTACGACTTGCCTTCACCAGCAGCTAAGATATCGAAGACTTGATGCTCAGCGACGGCGTCGGCGGCTTCGATGGATTCTTCGGCTACGCGCAAAACGAGACACCAATAAATAACCAAAAATAAAATAAAATCTAAAAATTATAAAAATTATACTGGCAGGTAGATCTTGATTTTATATGAATTTAGGAATTTGAATGGAGTCAATCGGAGTTCGGATGAGAAAGTTATAAGCGTTTGAAGTTGAATTGGAAGGAAAATTCGAAAAAAAAGAAAAGGTTACTGTAGCTGCTACAGTACTCACGAAAAACAGTGCATGGGGAGTCCAGTACGCACGCAGGCTAGGGCTTGTTTTAGAAATTTTTGATTCTTGCAAGGAAGGGATGGCGGAGTTGAAGAAAGGGATCACCGGAAAGGTTTCGACGACGCGAATCCAATGATGGTGTCGGATTTTGGAATGGATCACCGGAGTGGATGAATTTGGCGAAGAACCGAGGTGTGGACGAACGTGCTCAACTCCAAAATTCGGGACCAAACCTTAATGAAACATGAAATTGGTTGAGGGGTTAGTTGTGTAGCATCAATGCGCACGCAAGGAAACAATCGGTGTCGAGTTTGGCTCACCGGAGAGAGAGATACGGCGACACAAGATGAAGAACACCCCGATGAAGGTTTCTTCGATCTCATGGGCAGATGGAGAGGAATGATTGCAAATGGTTGGTACCCACGCGTGAGGGACGTCGGTACGAAGATATAGGAGGCGACGGTGCGGCGTTTGGGGAAGAAACGGCCGAGTATTTGCAATTTGAATGCATTTCGGTTTTTGGTGAAATGCACCGGCTACAGGGAATATGAAGACGAATGGTCTCCATGGATGGAAGCTCCTCGTCGATACGTTTCCAACGGATCCGGCGGTTCGCGATTTGGAGCAAAAATGAAGAAGTTATGAAGGAGTGAGTGGAGGAAGCCATTGATGGAGCTTGCTGTTTTTCCTCTGGACAGAACGATCGGTTTGTGGGGAAGATGAACAGTAACACGACGCTACAGTACATGGTGCTACAGTACCGCCACGTGTCACTTTCCTATTGGCCCCCTTTTACGTAAACGTTCCGCCCTAGAGAAAAATTAGGAAAAATGGCCTAAAAATTCTGGAAAAATTCCTATAGCCATTTTAGAATATTTGGAACTTAATGGAATTGGTTTGGTTGAATTTGGATAAAATTTGTGGAATTAAATATTCCGGAGCGAATTGCGGGCATTAAACAAAAAGCCGCGCGAGATAAAATAGGAACGGAGGTCCAAAAATCCGGGGAATGATTCCTAAAATCATTTTGGAATATTTGGAACACAATGGAAGTGGTTTGGGGATTTTTGGAGCATTTTTGGACTCGGGTGAATTTTCGGGTACCGACGGGACTGGAAAATCCGATTTTTCGAGCGGAAGGGAATTGAATCCCGATTTTGGATGGGAAAGGATGCCAGGTTAATATAAACACCAAACAAACTCCAACTTTTGAATTTACTTTATTTAAATTAGGTTTTTCTCTAGAAAGCGAAAACTAGGGTGTTACAAAACCTAAGCCATGTTTCTAGGTTATCCCACTTCATATTTTAGTTGAACCTATAATTATGACACTAAATACACATTCCAGGGACCTACAGCCCGCTCTGATACCAACTGTAACACCCCGGCATTTAATATGCCTGAATGCTACCAAACACAAGCTAAACAACATCTAAATACCACATTTAACATAAAATTCCAGCAAATGCGCATAGGCTAAAAACCGAGATTTCGGCAGCACCTCCTTTGTTTTATCATGAATTTAAGGAGCAACAACAGTAAAGCATTATATGGCAATAAGAGAAACATCTAAAACAGCAATAAATAGAGTCTTAACGACAATCAAAGACTAACATTAAGCACTTAAAGTTCCAAGTGTCAAACGAACAATAGAACTCTCATTAACCAAGCTAAACCTTAACTTAATGACCATCACACGCAATTTATTATCAAACTAAATGAATTGACTTGGGGAAACATTAAGGTGAAGCAACGTGTGGGCATGTGACTATTCCCCTTTCCCGCATGCCGTTCTCATGGTACCTAAAACAACAAGAAAACACAAGCGTGAGTTCGAAAACTCAGCAAGCATATTGCAATGGACAACAATAACAATATCATAGAAATAACATCTCACATCATGTATATCATCTCAATTATGAACACTTAACAAATTTATCATCATTGTGTATGCAATGAAATGCAATGCTCATGTCTCCTTGGAAACTCATACCGGTATGGTTGAGTACACACCCGTCGGTGTGCACCCTCTCCCCCCTTCCATCCCGAAGATGGAGGGTGCCTACTCCTCGCTTCCACCACCCACGGTAGATGGAATCACGACGTAGGACTTACTCTAATGGCTCTCCGGATTAGTCATAACTTTCTCACCGACCTTCCCGGATTAGTTAATGACTTTCTCACCGCCCGGGCCATGTAACATGTCATGTATGCAAGCATGCCAACAATATATAAAACTCATATATTAACACATGGCATCATAACATCTTAAACATGCTCATCATATCATAGCAATCATTAAAACATGGCAAGTGATCATAATCATATAGACAATTCCATCTAATTTCAACATGCAACCTACAACTCGCTATCCATCACAACACACTTGCCTTCAACCGCGGGCAACGGAGTGACGAGAGGTTGAGGGCACTCCCGAAAGCACACCACCTGCAAACACGTGCCACACACTTAATTCGACTCCTCAAAACAGTACCCACTACACCTAATACGCTAAATACTCCAAAACCCCGAAATCACAGATTTTGCCCCGTTCTGGACAGCGGCTTCGAAAAAACATAACTTGAGTTCTATAACTCTAAATTGAATAAACGAGTAGCTTAGGAAATTTCCCAACTTTTTCTAGTTATAGGTAAAGACTGATTCGGAATCTAATGTTGTTTTATCTAACGTTGAACACGAACTGTCTCAATCTCGTCACAGATTTGACAGCGCTCGGTGAAACAGGCATAACTTCCAAACGGCTGGGCGAAATTTCAATTTCTTTATATTCACTGAAATATATTGAAATTATCTACAACTTCCTAGAAGTCCGTACGGTCAGATTCGAAATCTAAATTAGTTTAATCTAATGTTGAACACAGACTGTCCCAACCTCGACACAGATTGGACAGCGCCCACCAAAACGGCCATAACATTCAGACCGTAACTCCAAAAATTCTCAAAAAAATACAAAAAATAGGTCTTGACGATACCTACAACTTCTTCAACAGGAGGTCGGCCAAATTCCGACTCTAAAATTGCGAAATCGCACCCCCTAAAACGGACTCCAAATCTGCCCGAAACTGAGTACAATACGAACTCTAGTTCTTTTCAGATCTACTCCATGGCAGCACGTCCTCTTGATCTAACAACTCCAAATCTACCATGAGAACAACACCTAGACCTTCCCCAAGGTTTCCCCATGGACATACCTTAGTCCGACGAACGACGAACACGAAGAATGCCTCTCGATCGCCCGATCTCGCTCCCACGCGTCGTAGCCACCGATTCTCCTCGTCGCGGATCCTCCTACCGGCGAGGGCAGCACCATGGCGTGGCATGGCAGCGAGGGGGATGCAGCAAGGGCACATGGTGGAGCAAGGGGAGGCGCAAGGGTGAGGGAGGGGTGGCGGCTAGGGAGGAGGAGGCAATGGGGTGGAGGGGGAACAAGTGGGGGCTAGGGCTAGGGAGGGGACTTGTTTGGGGCGCAGGTAGGGCTAGGGCAGCAGTTTTGCTGTCCTAGACCACCTCCAAAAGGCCCAAATATGTCCCACCTTCGGCCCATATGGACCTCCCAAGGCCCGAACTCCCCCGGAAGGCCCAATTCCCCTCCGGAAAGGCCCAAAATCCCCCGGAAAGGCCCACACTTGCAGAAACGGCGCAAAAACATATTACAAGAGTCGTACCTTATGGCCGAGATCGAAAATGACTCATACCGTCATTCCGTAGTATCACAGTAAGTGTCTTGCGTTAACAATTTCGATGGAAAATAGTATACAAGAATATTGGATAAGAGAGCCTTACACCGGGTATGATTGTGTGGTTCTCTATCTCAAAAGGTTCAGCTTCGGTGATAATACAGTGCTGGTCAATGTTATCCTGTATAAGTTTGGGTATGCGGTTAATCTGGAAGCAGCATAGATGATCAGGTCTTCAGAATTTTCAGGCATAGTTAGGTCATGTATGTGGGGAACATCGGAGGAACGAGATGAATCGAATGGGTGAATCTGCAGGAAAAAACGGGATGATCTTATGTTTGGGAACGAAGTGGTAAGAACGAATTAAAGAAGAAAAGTATGTCTACGATGGTTGATCCGTGTTGAAATCCTGAAAATCCAGTCCTTGACAAAACTTGAACCAAGACCTTCAGTTCTGTTCTTCATAGAAGGACAGAACAAATAGCAGATTCGGTTTTGTTCTTTAGAGAAGATCAGAGATAAGGAACAAATATAGAAATCAATTTGTGTTGCCAATCCTGCACACCTTTTCAGATTTCCTCCTTTACTTATATGTACCAAAGATTACAAATGAGTTTAGGTAGCAATTACAACTACCAATCTAATCAAAATCGGAACAAAACCGAACTGAGGTCGTAACATGTATGTACTGTATCTGTCCGACAACAACCAAACAGACTCCAAAACCTGAAGACTCAATAATAGAATACACATAACGGAATTAATCATAGAAAACGAATGGAAACAGAAAGGATGTACAGATAGAAATGTATAATATTCATGGACATAGCTAAAAGTAAAGCTAGGGGAACACATAGTACTAAGCTAGGTACAATACATCTGCAAGAAAAGATAATAATATGTAAACATAGGCAGGAATTCTATGATAAATCAACTCTAAGACGAGTCTGTAACCGATGTGACTCCTATTTTACATCCACTTGCAAAGAACACTCTCGCGGTCAGCGAGAGTTAATTATTGGGGACAGACAGATCGCAAAACAAAGAGAGCTACGTATACAATTCTCAATCAAAAAGGGCAAGATGTAATATGTGTTTATGTAGCTATCGGTCAAAGAGCATCCTCCGTGGCTCAAGTAGTAACTACTTTCCATGAAGAAGGGGCCATGATCTACGGAGAAGGAAAAGCGAGAGCAGAAATATTAAAATAAGCAATAGGTAGATCATATATGTATAACCCATAGTAGTAGGCCTTCTCCCGATCATCGGCTGCCACAGCCGGTACGAAGCGCACCACGCTGTTGAACTCCATCTCGTACTCTGCCACCGACCTCTTTCCCTGGGAAAGAGTAGTCAGAGTAAGCTCCATCCTCTCAAGGAAAGACTCTGGGTGAAACTTGGCTCGGAAGCGAGCCACAAAGTCCTCCCAAGTGACTGGACCCAGATCGGGGGCTCTAGCAGCCAGAACCCCCTCCCACCAGATGTCAGCTTGGCCCTTCAGCTGAAAGGCCACAAAACGAGTCCTCTGGACTGAGGTCAACTCTAGGACCTCAAACTGCCTCTCCATGTACCGCAGCCAATCAGCGGACTGGATCGGCGTGCCCGCTCCGTCAAAAGTGCCAAGACGGAGGGACATCCACTCCCGGAGACTCATCCTCGGCTCCGGTGCAGCGGGGGCAACAACAGGGGCCACTGCAGGGGGAGGCACAACAGCAGGGGCTGCCCGCACCGCCGGGCGCAGCTCTGAATCTCCTCTGCAGAGCCTCGAACTAACTCCTCATTGACGGCGGGTACCCCGCCCGATCAGGTACTGAAGCTCCTCCTGAGCTGGCCCATGAGCGTTGAGCGAAACGCTACCCTCAGCAACAGACTCCGCAACTCCCTGGGAGCCTCGCCCCTGGCCTCCACGGCCACGGCGTCCACGGCCTCTACCCCTCGGCATGGCTGCTCTAGACGGGCAACCAACCAACCAAACACAAAAACAAAAACACAAAATCACACAATCAAGATCATAGATCAAACATCATAAGCATATCCTTCATTAAGTAATTAAGCGCAATGCAATGATGAACCAAAACCCCATCCTACTGTGCAACCAAGTGTGTCAAATTTTAGATTTGTTATACCACTTTTGCAAGTTTTAATGTTGCTATCCTATAACAAAGTTTTAGTTAAGACCTAAGCCATGTTTCTAAGTTATTCCACATCACATTTTAGTTGTACCCTATAGCATGACACTAAAAATTCACATTCCAAGGACCTACAGCCCGCTCTGATACCAACTGTAACACCCCGGCATCTAGTATGCCCGAATGATACCAAACATAAGCTAAACAACAACTAAATACCACATTTAACATAAAATTCCAGCAAGGGCGCATAGACTAAAAACCGAAATTTCGGCAGCACCTCCTTTATTTTATCATGAATTTAAGGAACAACAACAATATAGCATTATATAGCAATAAGAGAAACATCTAAAACAACAATAAATAAAGTCTTAACGACAATAGAAGACTAACATTAAGCTCTTAAGGTTCCAAGTGTCAAACAAACAATAGAACTCTCATTAACCAAGCTAAGACTTAATTTTAAAGATCATCACACGCAATTTATTATCAAACTAAATGAATTGACTTGGGGAAACATTAAGGTGAAGCAACGTGTGAGCGTGTGACTATTCCCCTTTCCCGCATGCCGTTCTCATGGTACCTAAAACAACAAGAAAACACAAGCGTGAGTTCGAAAACTCAGCAAGCATATTGCAATGGACAACAAGCATAACAACATAGCAATAACATCTTCCATCATGTATATCATCTCATTCATGATTACTTATCAATATCATCATCAATTTGTATGTGATGTAATGCAATGCTCCTGACCCTCTGGAACCTCATACCGGTATGGTGGAGTACACACCCGTCGGTGTGCACCCTTTCCTCCCTGCCATCCCGAAGATGGAGGGTGCCTACTCGCTTCCAAACACCACGTGGATGGAATCACGACATAGGACTTACTCAATGGCGTTCCGGATTAGTCATAACTTTCTCACCGACCTTGCCGGACTAGTTACGACTTTCTCACCGCCCTCGCCCAATCTCATGACATGCATGCAACCATGCCAATTATCATATTTAATTCACATATTAACACATGGCATCATAATATGTTAAACATGCTCATCATATCATATCAATCATTAACACATGGCAAGTGGACATATATCATGTAAACGATTCCATCTAATCTCAACATGCAACCTACAACTCGCTATCCATCACAACACACTTGCCTCAACCACGCCGCGACGGATTGGCGGGAATAAGAGGGCACTCCCGGGGTCACACCACCTGCACATAGGTATCACACACTCACATTTATGCCCACAAAACAGTACGCAAACCCCCATCTAACCCGACATTGCCAACTACTCGCAAAACCTAAAAACAGAGGTTCTGTCCCGGCGGGACAGCAGCCTTGCAAAAGGCATAACTCAAGTTCTGGGACTCCGAATCAATTAAACGAGTACATCCTCGCGTAGCTTAGGAAATTTCCCAACTTTCTCTAGGTATAAGGAAAGACTGATTCGGCCTCTAAAGTTGTTTAATCTACAGATTACCGTGATCTGTTCCAATCGCGTCACAGATTTTTAGGCGCTCGGTAAAACAGCCATAACTTTCAAACAGCTGATCGGAAATTAACGTGCTTTACGTCCACAGAAAGATAATTAAATTATATACAACTTCCTAGAAGTCTGTACGGTCAGATTCGAACTCTAAATTGACGAAAACTCGAACCCTAGCTCAACTGCTCAATCTGCCCGAAAACAGAAACGTGGACAAGTTTAGATCTAACCCAAATTACTTCAAACCAACGCCTCCAATTGATCTAAAAACTTGATAAACATCCTAATAACAGTACCTAGATCAATCCTAAGGATCCCCATGTTCATACCTTTGCCCGAAGCACAAAACTCCAATCAATCTCCGCGGATCTCCTCGCGAATCGCTCCTCGCTCCACGCTCCTCGCTCCTCGCTCCTCGCTCCTCGCTCCTCGCTCCACGGGATGGATCCACGAGGTGCAGGGGTGGGGAGGCCACCCTAGGGCAGCAAGGGATAGAGGGGAGGTGGTGTGGAGGTGGAGGAAGGAGGGGCGCCGCGGTATGGGGCGGCTAGGGCTTAGGGGAGGGGAGGGAGGAGAGGTGGAGGGAGGCGCGGGGGGCTGCGGGGGGGCGCAAGGGGGGCAGGGGAAGCCCCTTTTACCAGCCCCCACACCCTGCCCTAGTCCAATAAGAGTCCCTCTCAATCCCTCCAAAGCCCACCAAGGCCCAAAACTCCCCCGGGAAGGCCCAAAACCCCGAAAACGGCCCGGAAACGGCCCGGAAAAGCTATTAACCTCCAATTCCTATGGTTTTAACCTTATTTCCACATCTCATAATGTTTATAGCCTCATCATGCTCAATAATTAAGGATACGACACTCCGTGGCGACATAACACTTCAACCGGCCCAAAAACGCGAGTAAACCTCTACCGAAGGGTTTTAACCTAAATTCCACATTCCATAAGGTTTTTTTGTCCTCAACATTCACATTGTATAAGATTACGACACTCTGAGGTGTCACAATCGAGTGCAGCTTGTCTTGTGTTGAACTAGATTGAACGAAGAGTTTCAAAGTTAAGTGAACTCAAAAAATAGGTAATTAGTTGCTTTAAAAAAAGCTAATCAAGACTTTTCCACATTTAGTGTTTTTTTATGAAGCTAGTAAAATTGCAGACACCCACAAAATAGCAAAATGAAATATGAAGTATTTTAGCAATCTCTATCTATGCAAGAGATGGAAGGGCAGAGCTTTTTTTTAGGCAGTCCTATATGGTAATTCCACATTCCATAAGGTTTTTTTGTCCTCAACATTCACATTGTATAAGATTACGACACTCCGAGGTGTCACAATTCCTTTTAAACTTTCCTGAAACGAGGCATTAGTACCGGTTCGTAACACGAACCGGTACTGATGCACTCTCATTAGTACCGGTTCGTGTTACCAACCGGTACTGATGCCCCGTGCGTTCAGTACCGGTTCGTGTCATGAACCGGTACTAATGTGAGGGCATCAGTACCGGTTCATGTTACCAACCGGTACTGAAAGCCCACTACAGCCCTGTAGCTAATGAACTGGCATTGATGTCACTATCAGTACCGGTTCAAATCCAATCGGTACTGATGTGCCGGTATGGAAAGCCAGATCTGTAGTAGTGTTTAGCTGGGCGCGTGGGTATGCGATTAGATAGTGACAGGAGATCGTTTGGATAGGAAGCATGTGCGCACTAGAGCCAGGCTAGCTGGAGCCGCACTGACGATCCGCAAGTTGCTATGAATAAGTCACTGCCAAATGGTTCTGCTCGTCAGCAGAGGCATATACATGTATCAATTTCGTCCAGGGTGCACATCAGGTCAAAATCCGGTCAAATTGGGTCCAAACCGAAATGTTAGGTTATTGTAGCAAGTTGAATTTTTTTTTATCCGGCCGGGGTTTAGGATCTTGTCCCTGGCTGAAATACAAAATCTCTTCCGAGATTTCCAAAATTTTGCAGGGATTTTGAACCTTCCCTGTTAGGCAACAACGCCATGCACGTTATCTGTAGCGCCACTCACGTTATCTGTATTTGGTTAATAGGCTAAGTTAGGTATGACTAGAATTAGTAGATGCAATCTGTTATCTCTTTCCCTAGTTGTAAACCCTCCTACTTATACGCCAGGTTTGGCCAATGCAATACTATCAATCGCGTGAGATTATTCCGCTCACATGGTATCATGAGACCGGGACTTCCCCGCGTTTCTTCCGCTGCCCAACTCCATGCCGTGCCGATCTTGTTGATCGCCGCTGCCCACCGTACGTGCTGTCGCATCCGCCCGGCACGTCCACCTCCGCGTACGACCCGCCACGCGACGCCTCCTGTCCGTGCTGTGATTGTCGTAGCCATGGCCACCGAGCTTGAACAGCTCCGCAAGGAAGTTGAAGAACTTCGCGCGGCCATCGCGCAGCGTGCCCTGGAGGACCAACGCGCCGCCGACGAAGCCCGCCGCGCAGCCGAGGCTGAAGCCGTCGCTGAACAGCGTCGCCTCGCCCTTGAACATGACGAAGCTGAGCGTCGTCGCCTCGAAGATGAAGCCGACGCCCTACTCATCACCAACCTCCATGCGCAAGCTGTCGCTCTCACCAATATCAAGGCTCTTGTTCCCATGGTTCTTGAGGTTGGCTCCACGTCCTACCCCAAATGGCGTAGCCTTCACCTCATCAATCTTGGGAAATACGCCCTTTCCAGTCATGTTCTCTCCGACGACGTCCACCCCGACATCACGCCTTGGCATCGCATGGATTGTGTCGTGATCTCCTGGATTATTGGCACCATCTCCGCCAACATCCTCGAGATTGTCATGACCTCCAGCGACCCCAAACACCAGCCCACCAGTCGCGCTGTCTGGCTCGCCCTCGAAGATATGTTCCTTGGCAACAAGGAGGCCCGTGCCCTGCTACTCGACACGGAGTTCCGCATGTTCACTCAAGGTGATCTCACCATCTCCGATTATTGCCGCCGTCTTAAATCCATGGCGGATCAACTTGGCAGCCTCGGAGAGCCAGTCCCTGATCGGACCCTCGTTCTGGCCACTCTCCGCGGCCTCAACGAATGGTACTCGCATGTGGCGGCGTACACCAAGCGTCAAACGCCTCTGCCATCATTCGAGAACGTCCGGAACGATATACTTCTGGAGGAACTCACTCTCAACGACAAGGCCAAAGGGCTTCCCACCGCCCTCCTCTCCACTGGAACTCGATCGGCTTCTGGTGGCACGCCAGCCATGTCCACTAGTGGACCCTCTGGCCCTATGTCCGGGGTCCCTCCCACTACTGCCCCTGGTGGTGGCAGCCAGGTCACGACCGGCGGTAATCGCCAGAACAACCGACGTCGCCGCAACAACCGCAACGGTGGTGGTGACCGGTCACAATCTGAATGTTAATATTGACTTAATGATATACTGAACCTGTTTTGGAAAAGTATCATGTGTTGTGATGTTGATGGCACGTGGTGCATGGTAATCAACTGGGGTTTGATAAATAGTTTTTGACCGGGGCATGTGGCAAGAATGATCAGGTGGGCCAGTTGTGGCACCGGGAACGTTGGTTTGGTTCTTCGGGTAGTCTTGCCCTGGTCACTCTAAGGACTTAACCTTGCAAGCCTTTGAACTGGGTCAAACGTGCAACCACATGTCTGTAATGGGACGGACCTAGTTGATTAAGTTGCTAATAACGTACCTGTGGGACCTCAGGATGTCAACTACACCCTTTGTGTAAGTTGAACGGGGGAGCGTACCGGGGCTGCGGCCAGGTACCCATCTAACGGTTGGTTGGCCTAAACTTCGCCTTAGCTAAGGGAAGGGTTAGTGTGCAACAACCGGAGAGGACCACTTGTATTGTTGGAGGTTTCCGAAAGACTTTGTTACGGGAACTCGCCTTTGTGGTGTTTGACTGTATCTTGTGGGTAAAGTGCATAACCTCTGCAGAGTGAAAAATCTATTCGAATAGCCGTGTCCGCGGTATTGGACATCGCTCGGGAATTACAGTCAAGGGTTAGACTTTCTTGAAAATAACTTGGACTTGAAAGGTTGGTTTTGGTTAAATAATGATGTTGATGGAAATGTGGTTTAGGAATAGGAAGGATGTTGATTAAACTCTTGGAAAGGTTATTTATGTTATACTTGTTTCTACTGCTTTCGAATCTACTTAATGACACTTGTCAAATGCTGTTTTACTGCAAATACACCTTGAGCTACTCCTTTGTACCAAGCCATGCATGTAGTATATTAGTTGCATTCTGCATGACTTCGAGTACCAAAGTACTCACCCTTGCCACAATACAACACCAGTTGAAGAAGAATCTACACCAGCTTTGGAGGAGGAGCTTCCGGAGGAACCGTCTACTTAGGGAAGCGAGCCCGGTCAGTTGCCTCGTGGTATACGGATGGCGCCACGGGTTATTTTATTTTCCGCTATTATTTCTCTCTTAATAAGTTTACTGTGTGGCGTATATTTGTAACTTGACCATAAGGTCGAGCAACCAGTTTGACTATTTAATTAAAGTACTTTGTTAGTATCGAGTGGTATGATTGTGATATTTACCGATGTTAAGACTGTGTGCACTAGCGCGTTCCTGGATTAGTGCTGAATACACAGAGGGTCCGGATTTGCAAATTCGGGTCCCGACAAATATCCTAGCACCTAAAATCCATCCTCCAAATTATATGACACTCTAACCTATTTGTATATGGTTAACAATTAATCACCGATTATTCATATATTCATTACTAAGAACTATCTAACCATTATTTAAGATATCAAGTCTAATTGCACGTTGCATTGCTTAAACAATATACAACCACCGATTAAATATGAGGATACCAATTTCCACTAAATTAACCTTACATGCTAAGCACTAGTTTAACCGTACACACACTTCTAGGATCAATTTAATATAATTAGGCACCACTTAAATTAAGAACGATAAGTCTCACCGATATAATATAAACACTTAAACCGATCACTGTTTTATGCGACTAGAAATTTTATCAATAAACAATCTTACAATCATCAATATTATCTTGAGATGAAATTCCCACAATTTTATCACGTAAGACCCACTAACTAACTTATATGATTCCAATAATATTAGTCCATGACAATTACTGTTTCGCTCCAACGGCCAAATTAATTAACCAATTTTGTGCCACTCTAATAATATTCAACTACAACCTAATAATCTACTAAACTAAATAATACGACATCCACCAGCTCACAAATAATATTTGACGATCGAATTATTTATATGAAGCACATACAACTAAGATCTAATTGGTAGATATACCGGTCGTAAACAACAAATCTCTACTAATATAAAAGGGAAGTTTGTCCGTCGTCCTCCCCTTCCACAACCAATGGTCTTAAAAAAACAACTCATATTAAAAAAACCGAATCTCACATAAACAAAAAAAACCAAACTGCTCTCTCTTATCGGCCGCACCCCCCTCCTTCCCAGCACTGACCTCTCCCCATTCTTCTTTTCATCTTGAGTTTCATATAATTTCTGCGTAGATGGAAAAGGAACATCCAAAACAACTGCGAAAAAAGTGTTTTCGACAGAACTAATGGCTTCTTTTAGAACAGCTAGTATCATCAGATGAAAATACGAATAACAAATTAAGATTTTCTCTATAGTAGAGCTATAAAAGGCAACAAATAACTTTAATCATACTCTTTCTTGGTTGTGGAGGGCATGGAATGGTGTGCAAAAGCATCTTATCTAACCAATGTGTAGTGGCCATAAAAAAGTCTAAAATCGTTGAGCAGGGTGAGATCAATCAATTCATCAACGAGGTCATTATCCTCTCACAAATAAATCACCGAAATATCATAAAGCTCTTCAGATGTTGCCTTGAGACCAAGTCTCACTACTAGTATATGACTTTATCTCTAATGGTTCGTTATCTAAAATTGTTACGGGTGATCAAAGTAGCAGCTCTTCTTTCTCCTGGGATGATTGCTTGAGAATTGCTGCAAAAGTTATTGGAGTACTTTATTGTTAAAAATTGGCCCATGGGTGGCCCATTTCCTTTAATTCCAAAGCATGCATGATTTAGTACCATATTGTCTAGCCAAATGGAGGAAGGGCAATAATTCTAATAATAGAAATTCAAACAAAACATAGTTCAGTGTCAACAGACCACACAATATCAAATTACAACACAAAAGCTTAAAAACCACAGAGACAAACAATCATCATCACGCATCAGAACCAGGCACAACGTCAGAAGAAGGCAAATCAGAAGCAGCAACAAGCGAGCAACATCAAATGAAGTGTTAGCATGTGGCAACACGGCTAGACCGACGCAAAGCAAGAGTGCAGCTTCAACTGATCGCCTTTCCTCCACTTGGCTATGCAATAAGGTACTAAGGTACAATATATGGATTTCCATGAAAATCATCCATGCATCTACAACGGTAACCAATGTAGCCATTTGTAGAGTTGACCTCCAAGCACGTGCTATTTGTGCTAACACATGCATACCCAGAGCGATTCTGTTGTGCCTCTTGGCAGGTTAGATTGGCAGCAACCCATTCCACAGAGACCGATTCCATAGAGTTAATGAAGAGTCTATTTTGTCCCCATACATTAGGCCCGAATTATTCCTGGCTATAATATCGAGGGTGTATTTGATGCCCACAAGTTCCTCGTTAACTTTTATATAAATTATTTGTTGTTTATCATTGAATCTCACAGTGGACGATATCACATTTGTACAAGTTAGAGCTGAAACTCCTTCCTTGCAGAACAACCTTCTTCCAGGCCAAACGGAAATGGAATACTAATATTCCCGCATGATCGATGTAACACCCCGGCATTTAATATGCCCAAATGCTACCAAACATAAGCTAAACAACAACTAAATACCACATTTAACATAAAAATTCCAGCATAGGCGCATAGACTAAAAACCCGAAATTTCGGCAGCACCTCCTTTGTTTTATCATGAATTTAAGGAACAGCAACAATATAGCATTATATGGCAATAAGAGAAACATCTAAAACAGCAATAAATAAAGTCTTAACGACAATAAAAGACTAACATTAAGCTCTTAAGGTTCCAAGTGTCAAACAAACAATAGAACTCTCATTAACCAAGCTAAGACTTAATTTTAAAGACCATCACACGCAATTTATTATCAAACTAAATGAATTGACTTGGGGAAACATTAAGGTGAAGCAACGTGTGAGCGAGTGACTATTCCCCTTTCCTGCATGCCGTTCTCATGGTACCTAAAACAACAAGAAAACACAAGCGTGAGTTCGAAAACTCAGCAAGCATATTGCAATGGACAACAAGCATAACAACATAGCAATAACATCTTCCATCATGTATATCATCTCATTCATGATTACTTATCAATATCATCATCAATTTGTATGTGATGTAATGCAATGCTCCTGACCCTCTGGAACCTCATACCGGTATGGTGGAGTACACACCCGTCGGTGTGCACCCTTTCCTCCCTGCCATCCCGAAGATGGAGGGTGCCTACTCGCTTCCAAACACCACGTGGATGGAATCACGACATAGGACTTACTCAATGGCGTTCCGGATTAGTCATAACTTTCTCACCGACCTTGCCGGACTAGTTACGACTTTCTCACCGCCCTCGCCCAATCTCATGACATGCATGCAACCATGCCAATTATCATATTTAATTCACATATTAACACATGGCATCATAATATGTTAAACATGCTCATCATATCATATCAATCATTAACACATGGCAAGTGGACATATATCATGTAAACGATTCCATCTAATCTCAACATGCAACCTACAACTCGCTATCCATCACAACACACTTGCCTCAACCACGCGCGACGGATTGGCGGGAATAAGAGGGCACTCCCGGGGTCACACCACCTGCACATAGGTATCACACACTCACATTTATGCCCACAAAACAGTACGCAAACCCCCATCTAACCCGACATTGCCAACTACTCGCAAAACCTAAAAACAGAGGTTCTGTCCCGGCGGGACAGCAGCCTTGCAAAAGGCATAACTCAAGTTCTGGGACTCCGAATCAATTAAACGAGTACATCCTCGCGTAGCTTAGGAAATTTCCCAACTTTCTCTAGGTATAAGGAAAGACTGATTCGGCCTCTAAAGTTGTTTAATCTACAGATTACCGTGATCTGTTCCAATCGCGTCACAGATTTTTAGGCGCTCGGTAAAACAGCCATAACTTTCAAACAGCTGATCGGAAATTAACGTGCTTTACGTCCACAGAAAGATAATTAAATTATATACAACTTCCTAGAAGTCCGTACGGTCAGATTCGAACTCTAAATTGACGAAAACTTGAACCCTAGCTCAACTGCTCAATCTGCCCGAAAACAGAAACGTGGACAAGTTTAGATCTAACCCAAATTACTTCAAACCAACGCCTCCAATTGATCTAAAAACTTGATAAACATCCTAATAACAGTACCTAGATCAATCCTAAGGATCCCCATGTTCATACCTTTGCCCGAAGCACAAAACTCCAATCAATCTCCGCGGATCTCCTCGCGAATCGCTCCTCGCTCCTCGCTCCACGCTCCTCGCTCCTCGCTCCTCGCTCCACGGGATGGATCCACGAGGTGTAGGGGTGGGGAGGCCACCCTAGGGCAGCAAGGGATAGAGGGGAGGTGGTGTGGAGGTGGAGGAAGGGGAGGGGGGCGCACGGTATGGGGGGGCGGCTAGGGCTTAGGGGAGGGGGAGGGAGGAGAGGTGGAGGGAGGGGGGCGCATGGGGCTGAGGTGGGGCGCAAGGGGGGCAGGGGGAGCCCCTTTTACCAGCCCCCACACCCTGCCCTAGTCCAATAAGAGTCCCTCTCAATCCCTCCAAAGCCCACCAAGGCCCAAAACTCCCCCGGGAAGGCCCAAAACCCCGAAAACGGCCCGGAAAAGCTATTAACCTCCAATTCCTATGGTTTTAACCTTATTTCCACATCTCATAATGTTTATAGCCTCATCATGCTCAATAATTAAGGATACGACACTCCGTGGCGACATAACACTTCAACCGGCCCAAAAACGCGAGTAAACCTCTACCGAAGGGTTTTAACCTAAATTCCACATTCCATAAGGTTTTTTTGTCCTCAACATTCACATTGTATAAGATTACGACACTCCGAGGTGTCACAATCGAGTGCAGCTTGTCTTGTGTTGAACTAGATTGAACGAAGAGTTTCAAAGTTAAGTGAACTCAAAAAATAGGTAATTAGTTGCTTTAAAAAAAGCTAATCAAGACTTTTCCACATTGAGTGTTTTTTTATGAAGCTAGTAAAATTGCAGACACCCACAAAATAGCAAAATGAAATATGAAGTATTTTAGCAATCTCTATCTATGCAAGAGATGGAAGGGCAGAGCTTTTTTTTAGGCAGTCCTATATGGTAATTGAACTATACTTACGTGAGTTGAAAGCAGGGTGGTGACAAATATATAAACATAAGAGCTACCAAGGAAACAAAAAGACAAAAAGATAGACATGTTAGATTTACCTGTCCTAACATGGGCAACACAATTTCTTCCAAGCTGTAGTGCTCTTCAATGATGAAACTCTGAACGTCAAAAGTCACAACACCAACACCAACCGACTCATGTCATAACCAAGAAAACAAAAGGACAAAAAGATAGAAACCGTCTAGAATTACCTGTCTTAACCTGTGCGTTTAGAATTTCTTCCAATCTTTCCCGTCCTTCCAAGCTGTGGTGCTCTTGTGACATTCGGTAAGAGGTTGTGTCGCGTTTTTGGGCTTTTCCGTGTTTGTGGGCTGTTTCCGGGGAGTTTGGGCTCTAAGGGGATTAATTTTGGGCTTCCGGTGGGAGATTTAGGCCCAAGTGGGGGGGTTTGGCAGCCAACCCTAGGTCACCCACCCCTTGTGCGCCCCCCTCCCCTTTTCCTCCCCCAAGCCGCCACCTCTTGCCCCTTGTGCCCCTCCTCCCTTGCCCCTTGCGCCCTACCCTAGCCGACCCTAGCTAGGGTGCTCCACCCCTCCAAGCCGCCCCCTCTCCTTCCCCTTCCTTGGTGTCCGTCGTTGCATCGCTTGGTGGATTGTTCGCCCGAGGATCTCCGGCGTTTTCCGTGAATTGGAGAGTGATCAAGGCCGGGAGGAGGGATTTGTCATTCGTTTAATCCTTCAAGAAGAGGTAAGGTTTTGTGGTCTTCTTTGTGGTGGATTAGGTGCTGCTTAGATGGGTAAATTAGTGCTAATAACCTCCAATTAGGTGATGCAACTAGATGTGTTTAAGGAGAAATTGGAGTTGTGCTGCGTTCTGTCCTCGGGCAGATTTGCACCCTGACCTAGGGCTTGCATTTTGGCAATTTTAGAGGCGTGCGTTTCCTGATCGGCCGACTGTTACAGAAGTTGTAGATAATTTAATTATCTTTCAGTGGATACCAAGAACGCGAAATTCCGTTCAGCCGTTTAAAAGTTATGGCCGTTTTACCGAACGTTGTCAAATCTGTGACGAGATTGGGACAGATCGTGTTCAATTGTAGATTAGATAATTTTATAGGCCGAATCAGTCTTCGCAAATACTTAGAAAAAGTTGGGAAATTTCCTAAGCTTTGAGAAAATGTACTCGTTTACTTGATTTGGAGTTTTAGAACTCAAATTATGGTCGTTAGAGCGCTGCTGTCCCGGTTGGACAGAGGGCTATTTTTCGGGTTTTGAGAGTGGGTTGCGAAGTCGATGTAGATGATAGTTCTTGTATTGATTTGTGGGCATGTTTTGAGTGTATTGTACCTATGTGCAGGTGGAGTGACCCCGGGAGTGCCTTTCTCATCTCACCACCACGCACGCGGTTGAGGCAAGTGTATTGGGATGGTTTGGGTTTGAGTGGTTATTATACTTGCATAGGTGCAATATGAATACATGATGTGTAACTTGCCATGCTTGTTATTTGCTTATGATATGATGAGCATGATTTACATATTGGCTATGAAATTGTCGTATTAAGTGTTTATGCAAGTTCCTATATATTCATGATATATGTGCATTCATAATAGAAGATGCGACCCATTCTGATGCGAGCCTCTGTGTTCACATGTTGTGAACACGAAAGACCTACCTCGTTATTAATGCTTGCTGTTATTAATGAGGCGACCCATTTGAGATGGTGTGGGAGGAAAAATTCATATATTGCATTTCGTTATTAATGCTTGCTGAGTACTTCTGTACTCACTCTTGTATAACTTCCACGTTTGCTTAGAAAACTACTTCGATGATCAAGTGTCCAGTTGGGACACAGATACTAGTGGACCCGTCTACGAGGCTCGGGTGAGGTTCATTCGCAGAACCAGACCTACGAGGACTACCAGGAAAGATAGAGTGCTAAGTAGCCGTGCTTCGACTTCGTTCGTCTTTTGTGTAATTAATGCCTATGTGTTATCTTTTTGTTGTACTTGGATCCTATGTATAATTATGTTCTGGACATGTAGCCCTGCGTGGCTTGGTTTGTAATATATTTACATTCAGTCTCTAGTTATTGTTTTGTTGCAACGCTCTGAACACGGTGTACTAATTAATAAAATATCGGGTGCGCTCGATGTTTTGATTAGTTAGTATACCGAGATTTGTGTAATTAACTAAGTGTAATGACAGTGAAGATGTTAATTACCTAGGCTAATTATGTGGGTGTTTGCACCAAAATTTGGCACGTACAGTAATGGAAAGATTGATACGCATGCAACGAATAAAGATCGTGGTCAACAAGGACTCAATTGCCAAAACGGAAAGGAAAGATCAGGTCATAGCCGATGTAGACTCAGTTGCCGTGTCCATGCAGGACTCGGATCGGCAGGAGCATATAAGAGGGGTGGACCGGGAGAAGAGAGAGAAATGAACCAACCAATCAACACAACCTTATTTACAATTTTTCTGTTTCGTCTAGTTTCGTAGTAATCTTTCCTCTGTAAATCATCGAGATTAATAAAAGTTGCGCATCGCCGATTTGTTGCTCTCGTCGACTTGTTTCTCAGGTTTGATCTGCTTTGTTTGTTACGCATCGCCTTTCAAAGTCGATCTTGCCTCACCCTCAGATTAACCGTAATTGGTCGATCCAAGTTATCTCCTGATCGGCTTCCTGCCGACCGGTGTCAAGCCGATAACCTTTTGCTTGTCGGTTTTGTTTGATTTACGGCTTGTACCTTGTCAATTACAGGTCAAATTGACTGGCACGCTTTCAAACCCGGTGTTTGCCCTGTGTGTTCAAAGCTAAGAACCCTTCCTCACGTTTTTAGCGCGAACAGCGGGTCACCACACTTGTAAACTAAAATGCCCCTTGCTTTATTATCAAGATTGTTCCAGTTTATTGGATCATAAATATCTATAGTAAAATTTGGTTCCTCATGAATACTTGTAGTTTATGCATTAGGTGAATTGGCTATGTTTTCATGCCCACTCACATAAGAATCATCCTTATTAACATCATTATTCTCACCTAAATTCTCATTAGTTTGTTGCTAAACATTAACTAAGGTCAATGCCAATTCCTCAAAATTCCTAAAAGAACCTGTGTCAATCCTAAGAAATTTGTGAATGGATCCTTTTTGGGATTCTACCAACTCAACTATCCGTTTTCTTTTTTTCCTTTTGTCACCTCCAAATAAATACTTTCTAGATATAGCTCACATCTTACCACATAAATAGCTTATAGCATAAGAGATGGCGTATTATGTAGTGTGTACAGAAGGAACAAAAGCACCTGGATTGAAATTTGAAACTTAACTGTAGAAGAATGTGAGCACTGGCACTAGAGTATGAGCAAAGGAGGCACCTGTACAAAAAAATACCATCTCCCATTAATTGAACATGTAACAACAATGTTAACTTACGCAAACTTCCAGTAGTAATAAAAATCAAGCGGGTCTAGAAATGTCTATAGTCAATTGTGTTGAAAACACATGACAGAAAATGTCCAAAGTGAGTACTTTATAACACGTCAAAATCCCAATAATCGCGCAGTTAATCTGAACTTATGTTAAGGCTGACTTTCCTAATGCTAAAGTGCAGATACCCCATGTTCATGCTCCTCAAGATTCTTTTTTTCTTGCTTTCTCTCTTTTTAGAAATTTGTCCAGCCAATTGAGCATTTGAACTGCAGCCTTAGGTAGTGGACTAGTTCTTTGCTTTAAGTAATACTGTTTGTCAAAGATTCTATTGAATTCGGTAAATGCCCAAGTAAATGCCCAAGACAACAGACGATAGAACCTATTGAATTTAGCAAATACCCAAGATAGCGGACTATAGGATCCTATTAAATTCAGCTTAAGCCCTGTTCATATTCTTAAATGCTACATGTAGCCCTGTTCAAAATTGAATCAGGCATTCAGGCTTGATCTCCAGGAACAGGTTTAGCAACTTAATTTTCTATAGCTTTCTTGTCTGGATGAAGGATATACTTATCATTCTTATAGCAGGTTCCACAGAACCATGAATCAAACAGAGTTTGCTGCAATGATTTATTGATTTACTTCTAAAATATCCAATCGGCGAGCCTGCAGAGAAGAAGAGGAATCCATAGAAGCAAACAAACAACAACGGGGAAAGTAAACAGTATAGGGAAAGAGGACAAATCAAAGGTGTTGTAAAAGCAAGATTGGACGATCAGAAGCACCAGGCTGCATAGAAGCAATGAGGTCGAAAGGCGAAATCGACGTACCCGACTGTGAAGTAGCCTACGACGATGCGGGGGAGAAGCGGAGCGCGTGGCAGGCGGTCCGGGCGATGCGGCGCAACGGCGCACTGGCGTCTGTGGTAGCCGTCTGCACAAGAAGACAACCCATACTGCGTCGCCAGATCACGGCGAGGCGGCGGCGGATTTGGACAGCCGAATCAATAGCTCTTTCCGGACCCATACCCCCACGGCGAAGCGGACCGGCTGCAACCGAGCTCCGCCTCGGAAGCAGCGGACAATGGCACGCGTCACGAGTAAGGCCGGCGACGCGACGAACGAACGCAGGGAGGTGGCACGAAGGCTACTTAAAAAGGGCAGGGCTGCACCACTCGTACTTTCACCGTCTATGTTTATAAAGAAGACTAGTCCCTTTCAATATTTACTTTACGTAAGAATTTGAAATCAATAGCCGAGATAGATGAGTTTCAGAGCATCTGATCCCTAGAGGAGCGTGCTGCCTACGCAACCTCCTTGATGTGTCAATGGCGTGGTGTCACTCCCACGGTTAACTATTCACAATATCTAGTGACACTTTAATCTGAATTAGCCAAAGCGGCGGTACTGTGCGCAATATCTAGCGACAGTGCGGTACCTTGGGCCTGACGTGGAATCGAATTAGTGTTAAGTAGTGATTGCTTAATTACGTGTGCATTTTCCCTATACACCGTGCACGCATACACGCACTCCCTTAGGCCATGTACAAGGGGTTGCTTTTCCTAGACGCTTGGGCTAAAAAACTGATTTGCCTTGCCGGCGTGTACCGGATTGCATGCAGATGCGTCGGCTGCGCTGCCCGGAGAGGAGGACGACGCTTTGAACTACTAGGTACGTGCAGAAAGAGAGGATGAGATCGTCGGGCTCGCAGCGAAGAGAGGACGACAAGAATCCAGCGAACAGGATGAGGATCTCGTGTTCGCATCGACGAGGAAGACAATAATCCAGAAGACAAGAATCCAGCGAAGAGGATGACAATCTCGGGCTCGCAGCGACGGGCTCGCAGGCTCGCAGCGAAGAGGATGTCGATCGAAGAAAAGAATCCAGCGACGAGTATGAGGATCTCGGGCTCGCAGCAAAAAGGAAGACAAGAATCTCGCGACGAGGATGAGGATCTCGGGCTCGATCCAACCATGGCTTATAAATAGTGTATTTCGTATTATATGAGGACGATTATGATAGATTAGACATTGTTATCGTCGCTTGCTCAGGTGGCCGATAGTAATTCGGATTTGCCGATTAGGGAAGACAAACAATCATAGTCATCGTCGCTTGCTTATACCTAATAGGGTGAAGAGATCTCAAAATAAAATATACCTGGTGGCCTAAGGGCCTTCGGGTTAGGGAGGGGGCATCGGCCCCCTAATATGGTGGAAATTGCGAGCTACCCCTCCAGCTGCAGAGTTGTCAAGGATGCCCAACTCGAGGCACCTTTGGCCACTAAGGCGGCTGTTCCTTTGCGCGCCCGACGATCGCAGTGTAGCTCTTCCTCAACCTCTCCTCGCTCGATTCCTTTGCGCGCCCGACGATCGTAGTGCAGCTCTTCCTCATCCTCGGAAAGATGTCACAGAAAGATGTCACATAATGGAAGTCCTGGTCTATTTGTGCAACGATACTACTTTTTTCACTGATTTATGCTTTTCATCGTCGTTATGTCATCCTCGCACCCAGCCATTTGTCTAAGCACCGGGAGATCCCATAATATACCCAAATCCTCTAGATAAATAAAAAACCTAAACTACCTTAACCTGCTAAGTGTGTTTCAAAGAGGAAGGAAAGAGGGGGATGAGAAGGGCACCGTCGGCGTGAAAGCTGTGGCGTGGACCCCAGATTCCGATAAGGGAATAATGGTTTGCCGATAAGGGAGTATGAAGGACCATGGAGAGCATCTCAAATACCGAACATGGCCCTAAGTGGCCGAAGGGCCTTCGGGTTGGGGAGGGGGGCATCGGCCCCCTGATATGGTGGAAATTACGAGCTACTCTTCCAGCTGTAGAGTTGTCAAGGGAGCCCAACCCGAGGCACCTTAGGCCACCGAGGCGGCTGTTCGGCATCCGTGCGCCTCACTCGAGTCCTGCATCTGTATGCACTATACGGTTGCTGAGGGGGCTGATGCCCCCCTCCCCAACCCGAAGACCCTTAGGCCACTAAGGGCCATGTTCGGCATTTGCGACACTCTACAGCCCAAAGAGGAGGAATAGGAACAACCGGATGCGAGGATGGCATAGCAACGATAAAAAAACATAAATCAGTGAAAAAAGTAGTATCGTTGCACAAATAAAAGCAATAATTAAACTACACAGAACCTTACGCAATCTGATGCTCCTTTCAGTTTTTTTTTTTGACGAATAAGCAATGATAGAAGTTTTCTGTGCTCTTTTTCTGCTTTCTGAGTGTGCTTTTGTTCCCTGTAGGGGAGTTCTGTGAATGGGTCATGTAAAATGTGCTTTTGCTCTGTTAACTGATTTGAACCTTGGGTTTCTTTCAATGGAACTGGGGCATGTCTGATGCCCTTTTGATCTAAAAAAAATCGCACATTGCCGGCGTTTGGTATTCGCCGGCGTGAAAATACTAGAAAATAACCTGCAGGGGTTTATCAAATTCAGTTTAACTTGAGATTTTTTTTTAATTGCTGAACGAATGATCGTAATTCGTACATATTAGAACCCCGTAAATCGGCAGAAATTCCCAAACAAACTTACCATTAGTTAGACATTCACAAATGCAAGCGTACAGTTGCAAGATCATCAGAAGGGTACGTACGTCTGCCAGCTTACCAGTTGGATTGCGATTGTATCTAGCCACAGCCAGGCTACCGCGATAAACTTAACGCATTTGCAATAAAAGGACATAATTAATCCAGCCAATGAACAAAGTTTCGGCCTCTCCCAGATGGATGGTTTACAAAGTCGATGGGTCTTTCATGTTACTGTTTTCTGTAAATGGTCATTGTGTCCTAGCTTGCGTATTTTGTGTGAACGTACGCGCGTCACTGAATGCAACCGGTGATCAACCGGGTCGTTGCAACGTATGATCTCAGGATAAAATGGCAGCTATTTATTATCGGATCGAAGAAATTTACAGCATTTAGTCGCGCAATATCCATGTGTCGATCAATCGGTTTAATTGTTCGGATTAATGTGATATCTTGGGGTATCCAAATAATAAGTAAGTTCAGCTTGTCCGCTAGCTGCAATATGACATTATTTACGTTCTTGATTGATGTTTTTCTTAACCTGGTTAGAAATCAATGGATGGACATTTATAAACGAACATCTAAGATTAGAGAAAAACTGCAAAAATAAATGTGGAAATATATATCTAAAAGCCAGAATAACTGCAATATAACCTTTCAAGGGGGTGTCTAGGGAGCACCTGTGCCTTCCACAATGTATTCGGTCTCCTAGTAGCTAGGATCCTAGAACACAGTCATCTGCTTTTTTTTTTACCCCTACAATCCTGAACAAATTTCATAAATCTTCATTAACTAAATCTTGTTTTTACCTTGATTCTGACCATTTGTGTATAGAAAAAACATCTGTTAATGTGTGATCATTCATCTAGATAGACACAGTTAGCACGTGAAAGTTCAAGATGGACACGGCCTTTTTTTGTTTCCTTTTCGAAGGCACAGATGGACACAGTTAACGGTTTGAAAATTTGCTAGCTTAAAATTTTCTAAATAAGAAGGTTTTTAATGTAAGAAATAATTAAATTTTTATAACTTGATTATTTCATGCTTAAAAATTATGAAACTACTTTTGTTATGCTCATTAGGCAGTAAAGAATATGATTTTGTAAAAATACTTAGGGTGTACCATTGAACTTTTATATGATACGTCACATTGCTTTATATTTGTTATATTTGGAACCCTGATACAGTTATAGTAAAACGTAATTCCTTAATTGATAAAATAAATTCTAAAATGTTCCTGAGGTCATGAATATTCCAAATATGCAAGAACATTTAATTTTAATTTTGGTTGAATTAAATTCACAGATAGATCATTACTCAATACATAGAAATTCAAATAGCTCTGACTTGAATATATAGATTCAAAATTTGGATGAAACTTGTTCCTGAACCTTTTTAGACAGAAATAATAGAATGTAATTACCTTAATAGTACCATATGGAAATGATGTTTACGCATTTGCTATATTATTACTGATTACGAATGTGGTGAATCGTACATTAGTGTTTAATGTGTGTGCTTGTGTCTTTCACTATGGTAGGTACTAAATGGCAGAAATTCAAGATTTGTCCGTGTTTTATGGTGATGGCGTTGTTCAAGAGGGTCCATATGGGGTGGACCTTTCGAACTGTGAAAGGAACGTGATCCGGGCCCTGTGTCTAATATAGATGAGTCTGGCCAACCTCCGTACGTGCGTCAGAAGCGTATTCGATCGGGAGACTGCCCGAAAGAAGCTCGTAATCGAGGTGATACATGCCAGAGTCGTGGGAGGTTCCACCAACTATGTCTGGGACCTATGCAAGATTGTGGGAAGCACAATGTGGGGGCGAATACATGCAAATTATGATAAACCCTGAAGCGCTGATACACCATCGGCCGATGGTGCATGTATGTGCGCTTCTTGGATAGAGGCCAAACCTCTAGTCCCCTTAGTGGCGGTGGCATCGTCAGTGAAGCACCATCTGGGGCCGGCGGTGGGGACAATGGTGCAGATGACTTTCGGGCGAATGAGGACATTGGGCAGTGGTGGTCTGCTCGCATTGACTGCCACGAGCACTTGGAAGGCATAGCAGACGGAGCAATATCCGATGAAGACGAGGAAGTCGACACGGATAGTAGCGGAGATGATGATGCAGCTCCAGTCGGTGGCATTATGTCCACTGATGTGGAGTACATGTCTTCTTGGTTGGACAATCTGGCGATGATGTCTCTCGTGCTGCCAGATGAAGCTGGCACTGAGTGGGCCTTCGATCAGGACACTATATGTGACACCACGGAGTGTCATAACCTTATAAAATGTGAATGTTAAGGGCAAAAACATTATGGAATGTGGAATTGGAGGTTGAAACCATACGGTATGAGGTTTATTCGCATTTCCGGGCTGTTTTCGGGAGTTTGGGCCTCTCCGGGGGAGCTCGGGCCCAAGGGGGATGTGTCGTGGGCCTTGGTGGGAGGATTTTTGGGCCCATGAGGGAGGGGGAGGCAGGTTATCCTGCCTTGGGGGCGTCCTCCCCCTGTGTAGGATCGAAGTATACGAATATAGCAATCAGAGGGGGTGAATGATTGAGCGAAAGCTAAAACCAAAATTTTGATCTATTAAAAACTTCACCCCAAAAGAAACCAAAAGATTGCCTCGGATTTGACAAAAACAGATTGACAAAGGCTTGATAAAATGAGAATTCCCGGAGATCCAACCGTCGCAACGATCTGAAATTTGGACACAAGAAACTAGATTTCAATACGAATCAAACCCAAAAAGAATCAGCTCGATCGGACTTATGGATCAAAAGTTATGAGCTTCTCAAGCTTGCTGATCCAGAACTTGACGAGAATTGATCTAACGAAAACTTGAAAGTTTTAACAGAACCGACAAAAGTTTAATCAACTAGACTTGAGGAACTCAAAAACAATACCCTAGAACGGTTTTTGATGGATCAAATCAAGATGAAACTCAACGATCAAAAACCAATCTAGAATTAGAACAAGCATGCAAACAAAAACCAAAACAGAAAACACTGTAGCGACGTGGTTACTGTAGCACGCAAAAATCTTGGAAGAATTGATCTTTATTTCTTGTCTAAAATACTCTCATCAAAAGAGTACAAACCCTAAAACCAAGCTCAAGGCTTGATGCGCTCAGCTCTCCTTGGTGCCCTTCAACAGGAGACAACCCCTCCTATTTAAAGGACCAACCCACAAGTAGTCCTGAATACGATTCCTATTCCCTGGAAGGAATCCGTATCCAACACAACTCTACTTGGCCCAACTTGGCCGAGTACAACTCTTGCACGCGTATGGCAACCCTACCATACTCACGTGACTAACACTTTGCACGCGTATGGCCACCTGCCATACTCACGTGACTAACACTTTGCACGCGAATGACCTCCTGCCATTCTCACGTGACTAACCATTCTTCATGTGCACCATTCCCTTAGCCCGAACGTCCCGCATGACATCCTTGACCACCAAGACCTCAGTTCCTCCTGAACCTAGTCCCGAACCTCAGTTCCTCCATGAACCTAGTTCCAGTCCCGTCATCGACCACATTCGTCTTCGAGCAATACCTGCACATGAACAAACCACAAAACAAATCCGAGCACAAGTCCACGACTTGACTCAAGGTCAATCCATGCAACTACTCACATGAGCATTGCATAAAGTCCACTTCAAAACACACATCATGAAATCATCACAAATTTCATAATTTCAAATTCAAACCATTTCAATTTTGCTCAAAACCGCCAAAAGCATGTGTATGACAGACCAAAGTCTTTGGTCTGTCATACATGGGAAAAATGAAATCGCCAAACGCCATGTGTATGACAGACCAAAACATTTGGTCTGTCATACATGGGAAGAATGAGTTCGCTATCAACATGTGTATGACAGACCAAAGAGTTTGGTCTGTCATACATGGGAAAAGTGAGTTCGCTGAAAACATGTGTATGACAGACCAAAGAGTTTGGTCTGTCATACATGGGGAAAATGAGATCGCCCAAAGCATGTGTATGACAGACCAAAATCTTTGGTCTGTCATACATTGAAAAAACGAAGTCACCAAAAGCCTGTGTATGACAGACCAAAAAGTTTGGTCTGTCATACATGAGAAAATCGAGTTCGCCAAAAACCTGTGTATGGCAGACCAAAAACTTTGGTCTGTCATACATGGGAAAATGCGATTTTTAGTTATTTGGTTCGGCGCAAAAGCAAGGTTTCTTTTTTAATGTTCGGATGTTTGGTCCAACACAGATTAATCCTAATCTTAACCAATTACAGCACAAGATCAAACCAATTTTTCATCACATGATTCACACCCTGCCCACATGCGCCCCCTCAACCCTAGCCGCCTCTACCTCTTCCCCATGTGCCTCCACCTCTCCCCCATGCGCCTCCACCTCTCCCCCATGATCCTTCACCTCTCCCCTCTCCTCTCCACCCCCATGCTGCCCTAGGGGAGATCCCCACCTCTCCACCCTGTTGTCCTCTCCGTTGGGAGGCTCCACGACGAGGAGATCCGGCGGAATCGGCGCGAGGAAGGAGATTGCGCGAACCGGGAGAAGATCCATTGGGTTTTTGTTCGTCGGGCGAAGGTATGGCCATGGGGATCCTTGGGGTTGGTCTAGGATCTATTCTAAGGGTTAATATCATGTTTTTAGATCAATTGGTGGCGCTGTAATTGGGTAGATTAGATGAAATCTAGAGTTTGCCACGTTCTCTGTTTCGGGCAGCATGAGCAGTCGACCTAGGGTTTGGTCGTCCGCCTGTTGAAGAAGTTGTAGTTAACTTCAATACCTTTTAGTGGGTATAAAGAACATCCAATTCTGCCCAGCCGTTTGAAAGTTATGCTCGTTTTACCGAACGTATTAAAAACTGTGATGTGATTGGAACAGATCACAGTATTCTGTAGATTAAACCACTTTAGAGTCCAAATCAGTATTTCCATATACTTAGCAAAAATTAGGAAATTTCCTAAGCTACGCGAGGATGTACTCGTTTAATCGATTCGGAGTCTTAGAACCCGAGTTTATGCCTTTTGGAAGACTGCTGTCCCAACGGGACAGAACCTCTGTTTTTGGGTTTTGCGAGTAGTTTGCGATGTCGGGGTAGAAGAGTGTTTGCGTACTGTTTTGTGGATATGATTGTGGGTGTGTGGTACCTATGTGCAGGTGGTGTGACCCCGGGAGTGCCTTCTACTTCTCGCCAATCCGTCGCCCGTGGTTGAGGCAAGTGTATTGGAATGGGTAGCGGGTTGTGGTTTGCTAGATTGGTTGAGATTGAAATTTAATATATGACATGTTCACATGCCATGTTTTAATGATTGCCATTGATATGATGAATATGCTTATTATGTTATGATGCCATGTGTTAATGTACAAGTTATTTATGATGTTGGCATGTTTGCATACATGGCATGATACATGGTCCGGGCGGTGAGAAAGTCATAACTAGTCCGGGGAAGGTCGGTGACAAAGTTATGACTATTCCAGAGAGCCAATGAGTAAGTCCTACATCATGATTCCATCCACCGCGGTGTATGGAAGCGAGGAGTAGGCACCCTCCATCTTCGGGATGGAAGAGGGGAGAGGGTGCACACCGATGGGTGTGTACTCAATCATACCGGTATGAGTTTCCAGGAGATATGTGCATCGCATTGCATTGCATTGCATTATATGAGGATGTTATATGATGATGATATATGATGATGTCAATGATATGCTTACACTATGAATATGAGATGTGTATGATGTTGTATGTGAAAAGTGGTGATGAAGGTATTGGAAT
The DNA here is from genome assembly GCA_036346355.1 of Rhipidocladum racemiflorum. Lineage (NCBI taxonomy): Eukaryota > Viridiplantae > Streptophyta > Magnoliopsida > Poales > Poaceae > Rhipidocladum > Rhipidocladum racemiflorum. The sequence goes on along the minus strand of CM070579.1, from coordinate 86,380,729 downwards.
GTATTTTCTTGTTCCATTGCAATATACTTGCTGAGTGATGAACTCACGCTTGTGTTTATGTTGTTTTTCTTAGGTACAATGAAACCGGCATGCGGGAAAGGGAGCTAGTCACACATCATCACTTAGCATCACACATATAAACAATGACATGTTCCTTCCTTTAATTGTGATGGTTAATTCACTGAACTAAACTGTGGTGTTGATGCATTGTTGGTTGCCATGAGTAAATGATTAGTCCATATTTGACATGAGACGGATAGGCTTATATCCTTAGCTGTATGATGGCTGAAATTCCTATTTTCTCAAGTTATTGCTATCGTTCTTTATACTATCTTGATATGTTAAGATTGTTGTTGCTCAATTCATGGAAAAACAAAGAAGATGCTGCCAAAATTTTCGGTATTAGCATTTGCTCCTTTGCTGTAATTTACTTGTAATTGTGGTATTTAGAGGTTGCTTAGTCTATGTTTGGTAGCATTCGGGCATATTAAATGCCGGGGTGTTACACTATACTTGTAGGGTAATGCTTCCCTACGAAGAGTGCCGTCCAGCAGGCAATTGCTAGATATGCGGTGAACATCAGCCACACATACCGGGTGTATAGGTTGAACCAAGAGACCTACATTGTGAAGTGCATGAATTCTGAGTGTCCCAGCAAGATCCATGCCCAGAAGTTCAAGGGCGCGAGTTCGAGCTTCAGGATAACCGTCCTAACGGATCACACTTGTGTGCTTATTGAGCCACTAAAAAAGCGCAGAAATGTCACGTCCTCATATGTGGCCAGCCTAATTTCTCACTTGGTCACGACGGACGTGACCGTTTCACCGAAGATACTGATGGTCGACGTGGTTAACATAGTGGAATATCCTGTTAGCTACGGCAAGGTGTGGCGAGCGAAGAAGAAAGTTATAGAGATGATGTACGGCATGTACGAAGAGGGGAACAACCTTGTTCCTCGCATGCTTCACTAGATTGCTGAAACCAGTCCTAGGACCTACATCAACAAGATGGATATGCCACACCCCACGAAGGGTCCCAATTGTTTCATCCTTGACCGTGTGTTTTGGGCATTTTGACCAGTTGTTTGGGGCTTCAAGTACTGCCGGCCTGTGCTGACCATGGATGGTACTTTTCTATCTGGCAAGTACAAGGGCACCATACTGATAATGATCGCGGCGGATGCCAACGACCAGCTACTCCTGGTGGCCTATGCAATTGTGGAAAGCGAGAATTTGGAGAGTTGGTTGTGGTTCCTAGCAAATGTGAAGCAAGCTATTGTCCAAGACCGCCCGAACGTATGCCTCATCACTGACAAGCACGCTAGGTTAATATCCGCCATCAGCACCATGCAAGGAGGGACACAGCCACCGTACCAATGGATTGACGTTGTCAATCGCTGGTGCATAAGGCATCTTGCCGCGAACCTACATAGGAGGTTCCGCAGCAAGGAAGTCATGAACACAATCAAGAAGCAATGCATGCAAAACCAGAGGCGAAAATTCAAGGCCATATAGAGAGTGCTCGATGAGGAGAGCGCGAAACATACGACACAATCAATCTCAGAGGTGAAGAACTTCCCTCAGTGCGTAGTTGCATGCTCTAGAGCTAGAGAAATGGTCTCTATTGCATGACATGGACGACGCAAGATATGGCACAATGACAACTAATATATCGGAGGTTTACAACATTTTGAAGGGTGTTCGGTCCCTCCCAATTAGAGCCATCGTGGAGGAGACCTGGAATAGGACTGTTGGATACTTTGTGAACAGTGGGATGAATGCAAGGAAGCATATAGATACAGGAAAGCAATTCTCCGAACGTATGCATGCATATATGGAGAAGAAAATAGAGAAGGCTCGCTCGCATGACGCCGCACCATGGATGATCTGTAATTTGTAATTATAATTTGTAACTTACAACTTTCATTTTCGCAGGCAATCTTGGAGGGGCCAAAGGAGCGACGACTAGCACAAGACACAGTTACCATGGACGACTGCATGGGAGCAGTCCGCCATGGAGCACGTAATAGTGGAGGGTCGACCGTACGACCTTGAGTCGTAAGTCGCGTACTTGGAGTGGTACGTGCCTCGTACACATGCACGACTTACTGTGACACCTCCCTCAAGGGCCGAGGAGGCCACCCACGTTGAGCGGTTGGCCCTCGACCACCCTGTACACCACGCAACATGCCAGGATGATGCGGTACACACATATATTATATTTCAATTCACATTTCTTTTACTAATCATGTTTTCATGCAGTTCGATCGTGCGAACCATATCATCGAGGAGGGTTCCACTGCATTATAGCATGGGACGAGGAACACTGTGTACAATATGTGATGTGGCAACATGCACATGCAACAAGCCACAACTGTTGCACAAGCCATGCTTGCATGTATATGCGGTGTGCGCGGTTCTCCATCAATCCTCCGTGGCGTACATCTCTGAGTACTTCCATGCCGACCATCTGTTCGGAACATGGAGTTCGGAGTTCAACTCTTATGGCTTAGACATGCGTTACAGGGAGCTGTGGCCAGGGCAAGTGACTTGGTCTCAGAATGGTGATTTGAAGTGGAGCGGCTATGGACGGTGGCAGTCACGGTGAATCCGTAACAATATGGATGCAAGTCACCATGTAGACAGACTAACTGCACGCAAGTGTCGTATATGCAGGACAGTAGGGCATACAATGAATAACTTCCCTAATAGGGCCGGCTCGTCAACCCATCCATAGCAACCATGACAATGTATCGTCATGTAATTTATTTATGTGTGAGTAGTACCTTCATGTAATTTTTTTTTTATGTCGTCACATTTTATTTGTTGTTATGTCATGCCATGTTATTTTTTTATCTTACATGTATTACTTTTTTTTTCTTTTCGCAAGACATGTCTGGACACCCGCATACTTTGCTTGACCCATTCTACGATGCCAAACATCGTACCAAGCTCTGGCTTACAGGTGTCAGCCTACCGTCTTTCGTTCTTAGGGCCCCGAAGGAGCACTAGCCTTGGACGAGGGGTACATGCCCACTCTACGGGAGTTAGAGTTACTGCCGCTGGCCCAGATGATGGACATCGAGCATTCCTTCGCTTTGGATGGGGCTCTTTTGTCCATGCTAGTCAATCGTTGGAGGCCGAAAACCCACACTTTCCACTTTCGTTGGGGAGAGATGACCATTACCCTCCAGGATGTTGCCTATATTACCGGCTTGCCTATCAGGGGTAGCCCGATAGTTCCGCCACCGAGGAGGTCTGACTTGAAAATAAGGTTGCAGGACAGGTTTGGTCATGTTGTTCCTGAGCAGAGTCTGGGGGTTCCGCTGCCGTGGCTTTGCCGCTACATGGAATGCCCCGATGATGCGCCTCAGCACATGGTCAGGACTCACCTTGTTGCATATCTGCTCTTCCTGTTTGGCTGGGTGTTGTTCCATACAGCACAAGGAGATGTTGTGTACCCGAGCTACATCCACATCGCGGAGGCTTTGGCTGATGCTCACCTCGACGATGTCCCTCAATTCAGTTTCGGGTCGGCGGTGCTCTGCTCCACATATAGGGGGATTGTGCGCGGCCTGCATGAAGACAACCCTGGACTACCCCAACTTTTATCGCTGCATTAGGGGACAGAAGGTTTTTTTGGGCAGGATTTTTTTAAGCATCTTTACTACTTTAAAAAAGCTGCTGTGGTGGTTCATCTACCACTCCTATTCAATCTAATTTTTTTCCTCACTAAAAAATTCTCTAGAAAAACATAAAAACAATAACAAATCCTATCTTCAAAAAAAATTATCTAACGAAAAAAATTTTAAAACTAACGAAACAGTTCTAACAAAATTCACTGAAATTTCCCTTGTTTTTCTATCTTCCAACCAAGCAGCATCTATCATATTTCCCCGATCGCTGCCACGTGGCGCGACAGGAGGCTATTTTTTTGTGAAATATTTTTGAATTTTTGGATAAAAGATGATTATTTAAAAAAAATTCCTCAGACGACTTCGTCCCGCGCTCTCTATATAGCCTGCCCATACGATAGCCCACCCCAGGGTTCATCGTACAAATATCACGATAATCGAACGCTTTTTAATTTTTTCAATTATCACTAAGAAGTCGGTAGGTTACGAAATCATATTTTTTGAGGAAAAATTCAATAAAAACAAAAATCAACCGGTATTCACTAATAATCGCTCGATATTTCTCGATAATCGGCCAACCAAGCGAACTTTCTTGGCGGTCGATTTTGGAGCGATTTTCGCTTGATTTACCTCGATAATCGCTCGATATGCGTTGATAATCGTGATATCTGTGTCGCATAATTTTTTTAAATTTTTGAATTTATCTGGTTTACCGAACGATATTCAATACGTACTAGCTTGATAAGACCGATTATCATGATATTCGGACGATAATCAACGATAAGTTGAAACCCTTAATTACCCTGACTTCTCTCGCTGCATTAGAGGTCAAAAAATAATATACCAACAAGCAAATTCTATCGTCTAAAAAAATTCTCTAACGAAAAAAATATTAAAACTAACGAACAGTTCTAACAAAATTTACTGAATTTTCCCTTCTTTTCCTATCTTCCAAGTTCCAAACAAGCAGCATCTATCATACGTTCATGTAATTTCTATAGGAGTCAACATGGTACGACGTCTAGTTCCAAAGTAATTTTTTTTTTCTGCCTGTTCCTCTCTCTGCTTTCGATATATGCCTTAGAAATAGGCCCAACGTAGACGGCCGGCGCTTCGCCACCACATGCAAGATGCAGCAGGCGAGGAGGTCCAACAGCTCGGCCGCATGAACGGCGGGACGCCACCACCCCACCCCTCCCATTCCAACCATCCGTCCGCCCGCACGACACCAACGGGGGGAAGGGAGAAACGGAGGCCCGCCGAGAATAACCGTGGGGGCGTGCGCGCGTGCGGTGCGAGCTTCTCTCCCTCCCTCCCTCCCACACCACCCCCACCCACCCCCCGCGTCCCTCTCGGTCGGAGCGGTAGGCAGGAGGCGGGGAGGAGGAGGAGGACCACCACCACCACCACGGCGGCCACCGCTGCCACCGGCGTCCCGCCCGCATTCCCCTGGCCCGAACCCGTCCGATACGATCCCCCTCGCCGTTGCTGCAGCAGCTCGAACCAGCCGACCGGCCGGGCCGGGCCCTCGTAGTGGTAACGTAATGCGCTTCCTCATCTTGTGTTACATATGCGCGCGCGTTTGGATTCTGTTTGCGTCTGCGTGTCCGTCAGGCGAATCTCGAATGATCAGGTCGTGTCGCGGCCCGATTCCGGTTTCGCTTTGCGTCGCCATTGGCATTTCTCAAATTGTGTGTTTCGCCGAGTCAGTTTTGACCAAAATGTAGTTTGATTCGGGGAGAAGTCGCAGCTACCGTGCCTTGAAAGCTGATTCCGTTGTACCCATCGATCGGTTGGTTGTTCAGATTCGACGAGTTCAATCGAGGAGCCTTGGCTGGTTGCATGCCATTGCTGCGATTTGGGATGGATCATCATGATGTGTTCTTAACATGCGCGTTATCAATTCTGCCTGCAGTAGTAGAGGATGGGTGTGGTATCACGGAAGATCCTGCCGGCGTGCGGGAGCCTGTGCTATTTCTGCCCCGCGCTGAGGGCACGATCCAGGCAACCCGTCAAGAGGTACAAGAAGATCCTTGCTGAAATCTTCCCCAAAACACAGGTTCGGCCATGCTTCGTCTCCTCTTTTGCAGAACATCGCCGCATTAGCTTCTGTTGTGAACCTATTTACTCATTATTTGTGTTTTCGTCCTGTAGGATGAAGAACCAAATGAGAGGAGGATTGGGAAGTTGTGCGAGTATGCTTCGAAGAACCCTCTTCGAGTGCCAAAGGTTCGTCCCCCTCACCCACCACCTTGTTGGAAATAAAATGTTTATCGAGAGCTGCCATGTGTCTCTGGTGCTCTCATTTCTGGCTAATCCTTGCTTGCTATATTGCCCGACCCAGTGGCGGAGCCAGCCTAGGTCCAAGCCCCAGGCTGGACCAACTGATCTTAAATTAAGTCTCTGTTTTTAATTATTTTTTAATAATTTTAAAAAAAAATTAATGGGCTTTCGGTACTAGGCCCCGGGCTGCAGCACGGGCAGCTCGGGGCCTGTATCCGCCCCTGGCCCGACCCAAACGCTTCTCAATCTGTTTCAAGAAATTCAAATTCTCAACTAACTTGCATATTGATATTTGACCAGATTACAGTTTACTTGGAGCAAAGGATTTACAGGGAACTAAGAAGCGAGCAGTGTGGCTTTGCAAAAGTGGTGATGTTAATATACCGTAGGCTGTTGGTTTCTTGTAAGGAACAGATGTGAGTCTTATTTCTCAACTCTCTCTTTTCGACATGTCTCTGGATTACATAAAGTTCTTTACAATAAGTTAGCACCATCCTAGTGCCAGTCATCATAAGTTAATATTCTCATTTGGGTTGCAAATGGACATCCTACTTCTGATATTAGTTCTGAATGGTTACAAATATAAAGGCAATTTGCTCTGTGCAGGCCACTGTTTGCGAGTAGCTTATTAAGCATTGTGCACACTCTTTTAGATCAAAAGAGGCAGGATGACATGCGCATCATAGCATGCGAAACCTTGTTTGATTTTGCTGTCAATCAGGTATTTCCATTGGACTGATCATCAGTGGATACCATTCTTCACCAGCAGGAGTCTACTTCATATTGTATATCACCTAGTTGGTGATTTCATTTCTGTATATTCCAGGTGGATGGTACATATCAGTTCAATCTTGAAGGACTGGTCCCAAGATTATGTGAACTAGCTCAAGAAGTTGGGGATGATGATAGGACAAATGCCTTGCATGCTGCAGCCCTACAAGCCCTTTCAGCTATGGTAAGCTTTTTTATCAAGCAATATCAAACAGATATTATGTATTAGCAATGATTGCTAACAATGCTGAAGAAATGAATAGGAAGTTAAAAAATGTAGGAAGATTGTTACATTGCCAAAAGAGGTTTAGATCACAATTCTAACACAAATAATTTACATCAAAGTTTGATACATTTATTATCATGTGATGAATGAAAGGTCATAGGCAATAAGTATGTACTATTTCTTAACATAAAATCTAGATAGATCCATACATTTCTCATCATTATTTTTTTCGTACAACAAAGGTTGCTCATTGCAATTGTATAACTCTTTATTGTTTCAGTTTATTTTCTAATACTTCGAAATGTGCTCCACTGTAAATCATAAGACTCACATGAATGATGTAAATGGAAGTGGTGTTCTCATTCTCTTATAGTCCTTTATTCTGACTGTTGCACTAACTATTATGAAAATCTGAACTTTGCAAACGAAAACTTTTGACAGACATTAATAGAAGTTAGTTTCTTATGTTGAGCAGATCTGGTTCATGGGAGAGCTTTCTCATATCTCGTCAGATTTCGATAACGTAAGTAATATATGAACGGTAGTTCTTTTCTTGCCTTACTTTTCTGTTGTAAATATTTATTTGACAATCTCCAGCTAACATCTTATTTTAATGCTTGGATGTAGCTCATGCATGGACTTGGACTACCATGCTTGTAATATATTCTATTGATGATTGAAATCTACTCCTGATTAATGTCCTATCTAAATCCTACCCAACCAGTATAGGTTTTCTCCCCTTTATTTATGCTAAACAGCCACTATCTGCCTCTAAATTTCTCATAAGTGCTTGGCACAAAATTCATTAAGTAATGTCTCCAGAATTGTTACAGAAATATTGTTAATACTTCTATGAAAGAAATATGTAACTTGGTAATGCATGAGAGTTTTCTTGCTGATATCCATTTTGGTTAGTATCAGAATGTGAATTGCTTGCACAAGCAGATTGCTGTCCCAAACATTCCATCATAGCTTTTCTTTTCTTTTCTTTTTTCATTGCTAGGTTGTTGAGGTAGTACTGGAAAACTACAGACCTCAGAAGATGCAAAATGATGATCAAGGTACCAAAGATCCAGACAACCAACTGGGGCAAGAAATCCAAAAAATAGAGCATCATTCTTCCCCCTTTGTCATCTCTGCAGTCCCATCTTGGGAGAGCATAGTTAATGCTAAGGGAGGAGTTCACCTATCAGAGTAATATAATCTTCTTTCTACTCTTTGTTGATTTGATTTGTCACTTCTTCTTATTCAGTAGGTGAGTTTTTAACATGCCTTTGTGGTGCAGGGAAGATGCTAAGGATCCCAAGTTTTGGTCCAGAATCTGTATACACAATATGGCCAAGCTTTCTAGGGAGGCAACAACATTCCGTCGTATCTTGGAGTCTTTGTTTCGGTACTTTGGTAACAATAGTTCATGGTCACAACAGAATGGACTTGCTTTGTTTGTATTGTTGGACATGCAACTGTTAGTTGAAAACTCAGGTGCTTCATTTGCATTGTGTGAGAGCAGAGGCGAAATGTATTGTATACAAGCAACCTAGTTATTTATCTTGTTTAAATGACTTCTGCAGGGCAAAACATGCACTTAATGTTGTCTTTACTGATAAAGCATATTGAACACAAGGCCATGTTGAAGCAGCCAGATATGCAGCTTAGTGTCGTGGAGGTGGCAGCTACCCTTGCAGAACAATCCAGTGCTCACGCTTCAGCAGCAACTATAGGTGCCATAAGTGATCTTGTCAGGCATTTGAAAAGGACATTCCATATTACTCTTGGCAGCAGAGATCTGGAGTTAGTAAAATGGAACGAAAAATTCCGCAAGGCTATAGATGAATGCCTAGTGCAGCTGTCAAAGAAGGTCTGTTTTATTTTCTCTTCGTCTGAAACTTAATGCTTCCTGCTGCTTGTTAAAATACCAGCATAACACTTATGTAAATGTGAGGTTTTAATTGATGCCCCTTAGCAGTCTGGTCTGTGCAATACTTATTAGTTTCAAATGTAGATCTCTCCACAATGCATAGAAGGCTTATCAAGACTATATTGTTGATCAGGTATCTAATGCTGGGCCAGTTCTTGACATGATGGCTGTGATGCTAGAAAACGTTGCAAGCACTCCTGTTGTAGCTAGATCAACTGCAGCTGCTGTTTATCGCACCGCCCAAATAATTGCTTCTGTACCAAATTTGACATATCAGAATAAGGTATCCTGTCAAAACAAATAAATGGTAGTGTTTAAATTCATCTCAGGCAGCAGTACTTACTTCTACCTTAGAAACTTATCTTCTGTATTTGCTGTCAGGTGTTTCCAGAAGCCCTGTTTCATCAGTTGCTCTTAACAATGATCCACCCTGATCACGAAGCTCGTGTTGCTGCACACCGCATATTTGCTATTGTCTTGGTCCCCTCTTCTGTTTCTCCCTCGATTGAAGCAATTGCGTCAGGCCAGGCTAAGAAACATGACATGCAGAGGACACTCTCTAGGGCTGTGTCTGTATTTTCATCTTCAGCTGCTATCTTTGACAAGTTGAGAAGGGACAAGTACTCAGACAATTCACAAGGAGAAAGCAAGGACAATAGTTTGCATAGCATTGACGAAAAGACTAGCAATCCCAAACATCCAAACCTGCCTGTGTCTCAAAGCCGCCGACGTAGCATGAAAGTTCCTAGTTTTTCCATGAAAAAAGCTCCTTCAATGTCTTTGAGAGCTCCTTCGGTATCTATTAGAGCTCCCTCCATATCTCTGAGAGCTCCTTCGATGTCTCTGAGAGCACCTTCAATGTCTGTAAAGGAACACCAAAGTTCCTCAATCAAGTCAGATGAGGAAACGGTACTTTCATCAAGTCTAACCTATTCTCCATGATTACTAATATTTGAGCAAAAGATTTCTTACCATGAATAATTGTTTCTGTAATATGTTGAATGCATACAGGAATCAGTTTTGCTGAAACTGAGCAGTCGTCAGATCACACTTTTGCTGTCATCCATTTGGGCCCAATCGATATCTCCAGAAAATACTCCTGCAAACTATGAAGCCATTGCTCATACTTACAGTTTGCTTCTGTTGTTTTCTGGATCCAAGGTAATCCTACTTATTAAATTCCATCTGTCATCTGCATATGTGTTGTTCTTTTCTTCAACATTCTTGGCATGATTATCTACTGGTAAGAGAGAAATCAGATATTTAGTGCAAAAGTTTAATCTCATCCTAAACAAGGCCTGCTATTAGGGGCTAGAATTGATCAGTTGTTGCCAAGTGCAACATTTATATGTGGAGATGAGGTGGCCAGGTTTCTGAACAGGACCACAAGTTCTATTGGGACCTAGACTGGTTGTGGGAAAGGGAATAGGTGGGTTTTGTACTTGGTTTCGGGATTTTGATTCTTCCAGAATCATGCAAACTATTTAGATCTTTCTCCATAAAGCTCTCCTAAATTTGATTATACGTCAGAATCTTATCTTGATTAAATAAGCTGATAAAGATCACTTATGCACTACACACTTGAGATAAAAATGACACCTTTTTAAGTTAGATTATCTCTCTGCAAATTCGAAAGATTCATTGGTTCTTGTTGATCAGTGTTACGTGCTAAGTAGTTCTGAACAAATATTTCTAAGAGCTGATTTAGACAACACTGTGCAGCAACCAATCATGATCTAAACTAACAAGTGTTATACAAAGAAGGTCACAATTTTGTAAAGGACTCATTAAAGTTTGATGGAAATTATCTCAGATTTTTGTTGAAACTCTTCTCAGGTTTACACACTTTTCTATTACTCCAATGCGTTTCATGATCTCTGAATTTATCTTTCTGTGTCTACTCTCACTTTTCCCATTACTCTTAGGGCCCGTTCGGTAGTGCTCCAGCTCCAGCTCCAGCTCCTCCCAAATTTTGCTCCAACTCCTCCTAATTCTAATTTTCTGAGGAATCATGAGTTGTTTATGAAAGTGTTCGTCTAGCTAGTTGGCTTCATATTCTTGAAATAGGGGATTCAGGAGAAGGGATTGGGGAGAGACAGCAGAGAGGGGAGCCATACCTCGTCTCGGGCTCGGGCAGCGCAGGCGGGGATGGACGGTGGGCTCACATAGGGACAGCGGCGCTCAACACGGGGAGGCAAGGACGAACGGCGGGCTCGACACGGGGAGGTGGGGATGGATGGCAAGCTCGAGGCGGGGAGGCGAGGCTCGACATGGGGAGGTGGGGACGGACGGACGGCTCAATGGCGCTCGAGGCAGGGAATCGGGGACGGACGGCAGGCTTGAGGCGAGGAGGCGAGGCTCGACATGGGGAGGCAAGGACAGACGGACGGCTCGGCGGCGCTCAAGATGGGGTGGTGGGGACGGGCAGCGGGCTCGAGGCGGGGAGGCGAGGCTCGATGCGGGGAGGCGGGGACGGACGGTGGGCTCGACGCGGGGAGGCGAGGCGGCTGATTCCTGCGGCAAGCAGCCTTATGCCCGCTCCGCGCGACTAGGCCAAAGCGAAGAATCACTCAGTGATTTAGATTCTCGCGTGAGGGGATCTATGTCGTTCGCCGAACGGGCCCTATATTCCCTCCCCTTCTTTCCCTTTGCAGCCTTAGGCTCTCCTGTGAATTCCATTCCCTATTTCTTCTAATAAATAAACAAATATTGATGTTTTATCTAAAAAAGGAAGGTGTCTAGCTATTATGCATTCCTCTTTGCTGATGTTTTCTCTTTTTGCTAATTCCAGGCATCGATTTTTGAGGCACTTACTCAGAGTTTTCAGGTTGCATTTTGTTTGAGGAGCTATTCACTTACTGAAGCAGGTGACTGTCAAATGTCCATTAAGTATGATTAGTATTAAATAGAAATGCAATGTTCCATGTAGCTAATAAAACTTGGTCTCATGTTGTGCATGAATCATGATATGTAGCAATGACTTATAATAGAATTTGGCTTTGATTCCTTGGCATTTGTCTAATTTTTCTCTTTGTTAACCTTGTAGATTCATTACCACCGTCTCGGCGCCGTTCCTTGTTTACACTGGCTACGGCCATGATTATTTTCTCTTCAAGAGTTTTCAATGTGTTGCCTCTTATTCCAATCTGTAAACAAATGCTTAATGAGCGAGCGGTATGTACTGTCTCTTGTTCTGTTTCTGCTATATTTTATTTGTTTACGGTAGTGTAACCTCCTAAACAAGACATGGTTTTGTGAAATGAGATGCTTACATATTTAAAGTGACAAGAACACGTTATGGTATTGAGGTGATGGATCTGAATTACTCTTAAAGCAATCAACACATAAAGCTTACTTGTTAAGTTGCGTTAGTTTAATCTTGTTATTTTCCAGGATTTCTTGTGTTTACTCTAATATTTGTGTGTATATCGTTCATTGTTCATCTAGGCAATTGCCTTGGTGGTGCCTAGGCGTTCCCACCTAGCCCGCCTAGGTGGCGATTAGGCGCTAGGCGTAGGTGTGCCATCCTCCTAACGCCTAGGGGAACACTGACATCGTGATCCATAAGTTTTTTTTCCAAACGAATGGCAGGAGATCTGCCGTTCATTAAGTACGAAGTCAAGACAGGAGTCTTTAAACAACTAAATTTACAATTTGCTGGCCAGCTTGGACCGCAAAAAGGTTAAGACGATGCAACCTAGAAACTCGGCAAGCTACAATCACCTTAGGAATATACAGAAATGATCGAGTACCAAAAGGGGGGAATTGACAAAACCCAAAGAAAAAGTAATAGACGTCTCTTGTCGAATCCAACCAATTCCTAGAGCTCGTGAATTTGAACCTTGTAAGTAGGTTGTATTTGGCATTTGTCTCCCTCTGAATTGAACTGAGAGCTAGATGTTGCTGTCATTTTTCCATGCCAAATCTCGGTTAGTGATATCCTACAAATTGAGATCAAATACCGTTTGCACCGTTCGGTATAGGTTGTTGAAGATGTGATCCATAAGTTGATATCAGCTTTTGCTTGAAAGTTTGTTTACCACACAAGTAGTGATTAGCCACAGTATACCAGATATGTATTCATGAACATCATTTCTCCATTCTTCCTTTTTATGGTCTTCTCTATCCTAAAATATTCTGTGGTTTTAGATTTACTTGATAAATATGGTCAAAACCATTTACTATAATCATCATGCATGGGTTTGCTGACCACGCCTCATAATTATTATCCCAAATTTTTGCAATTGATATAGTAAACTAGAGTTTAATTGCATATCTCATTTATCCTGGAGATCAACAAATTAGAGTTATTCATGGTATTGTTTTATTGTAGGCATTTTTGTTGCGTCTTGGCTGCTACTCATCATGTATGCATAGACCTTATATCTAACATTTTGGTGTTGTTTTCCCTAGGGTGATCCTTTCCTTCATTTGGTGGATGATAGCAAACTTCAGGCTGTGAAAGATTCCGCTGATGATCCGTCAAAATTATATGGATCACCAGAGGATAATAATAACGCATTGAAGTCCCTTTCAGAAATAGAACTAACAGAAAGTCAATCTCGTGAATGCATTGTCTCCACAATCATGAATAACATAACAAATTTGTTGGATGTAATGTTCACCTACTCAATTGTCTCTTACATTTATTTTTTGAACCGAGTACCATGCTGCTGATGATGACTTTCTATTTCTGCAGGCGGAACTGAATAATGTGAGAAGTCAACTGCTAAGTGACTTCTCTCCCAATGACATGTGTCCAATGAGCACTCATTTTTTTGAAGCACCTGGTGAGAATCCATCATCAGGGTCTCATGAGAATGACCACCATCAAGAGGTATACATGTCTCATTTGTATATTTGTCTACTACTTTATCTTTTTGAAACTGCTCAATTTTTTTTTCTTTGAAACCACTATATTCATCTACTACTTTTGTTGCTAAAAAATGTATATGTTTTTAATAGGCCATGCTGATTCACCTGGGAAACGATAATGATATCTTTGGGGAAGCTTCAGAGAGTACAGCAGCATCTGCAACTTCTGTGCCTTCACCAGATCTGCTGAGTATTGATCAGCTTCTTGAAACAGTATGGCCTTGTTCTCAGAAACATCCTTCCCTCCTTTCTCTCCTTGTTTACTCTGTTCTTGTGGTACTGGCATGCATGAATTAGTTACCATTTCTGGCAGCATTTGTGGTACTCTATTGGTGCAATAGTCTGTCTTCTAGGAGTATGGCAGAAGCTAGCCAAGTTTTCAGCAGGTATACATGCATTAGGTTGGAAGTTAACAAGATCTCAGCAGAATGAGGGAGATCTCCTAGGTGCAACATTAAACAAAGAATTTCATCCACATGATAGATCAAAGCCAATGTTTCCTTTCATTTGGAGATAACACAATATGATATCTAAAAAATGATCCGCGCCTGAAATGCCATTTTTTCTGACCATATGTTAAATTAATTTGTTTTTCTTTTTCCTGCCTAATCAAAAGAGCAACCATTTTTTTGAACAGTAAAGAATGTTTGGTCTACAAGCTATGGTTACTTGTCATGATAACTTCTTTAACTTATGTTTCCATCCTTGTGCATTTCATAGGTTGTCAAGGACCCAGCACCTCAGACAGAAAGAGTTTCAGTGTCAGCAGATATGCCATTCAAGGAGATGACTAGCCAATGCGAAGCCCTCACAATGGGAAAACAGCAGAAAATGTCCACCTTCATGAGCTTCCAGCAGAACATGCAACTGGCTACCATGCCAAACAATCAGCCCAACCAGATGGAATTGGCTCTTTTCTATGATCCGCAGTTGCCTCAGGTAGAATAATTTGCACTCTCTTGACCATTCTTTACTTTATCATCGCATTGGAAAAAAAAAGCATGTTGCATTTAGTAAGATAATTGGCATCAATGAGGCTAATTCTAAGCAGGCCGGGCTGCAGAGTACGAATCCGTTCCTCGATGACAACTTACATGGTTACCCTCAGTACATGAACGGCGACAACCCACAGTCAGCTTTTGACTCCCAGCAACACTTCCTGAAGCTGCCGGCATCAAGCCCATATGACAGCTTCCTCAGGGCTGCTGGCTGTTGAGGTTCAGCCTGCAGCAGCAATTATGATGTTTTCACGCATTTGGACCGTCAGTTAGTTCGCATGGATGAATATCTCAAATTGGTACCAAATGATTTTGCAAATTTTCCATTTTTGTGAAGCAGTATATATATACATATATCCGTGTATGTGGTCTTAAGAGGATCAACCGGATTCGACACCCATTCCATTCTTTCTTTTTGTATAGAGCCTTGTATACCCATTCCATTCGTTCTTTATGTACAGAGCCTTGTATAGGTTGGTGGTTCTGCTGTTTGTTTTTGACGAATGCAACGTGTAGAGGGACTGACTGGGGGAGCAGTGTTTCTACCACAAACTGTATATGTAACTATATATATATAATGAAAATGATGTTCATGCACGCAAAAAAAATTTTGCTGCAAGTTGTACAAGAAAATTCACAAAGGCAATTCGAAAGGTCAAATCATCGTACGTTGTAGTGATGATTCTTCATCGTAACTTTGTTGCCATTCTGTAGGGTAGGAGTGCCATCGTGTTCATGCATGGATGGCGTCTTTATTTCGCTTTCGCCAACACGATATACATCGCAGCCATTCTTAAAATCAGGTAGATACTGTGATCTGAACGTGGCCTGACATCGAACCAAACGCTCATTTTGCGTGTTAGTTCCTGACAATTCATGTGGCTCGAATGCGACTACTGATTACACTGCATCCTTTTTGCCGTCTCTATTTTTGTGATGCACACTGCATTGTACGACGATTGATAAAACGTCATCAAGTATAATCCCTGCATTTCGGTCACATTATCAGTTGACAGTTGGTCCATGGATTTGGATTCGGACGTTGCTGATATTCTCTGCACAATGCAGCTTCTTTTGACTACATAAACGTGCTTGTCTGGTGTTGTCGGATTGGGGATTCGATGATGCTACCAAGTACCAAGAATGCATATCTAATCATCGTCTCAGCTTGCTGGAAGCTAGTAAGCTACTCCCTCTGTCCCACAAAGAGTGCATTTCTAGGATTTTTAAGACAGATTAGTGTGCAAGGTAAATGACTAATGTGCCCCTTATTACTTCATACACAAGCATGGTGGTGCTTCGGTTTCCACAAGCACTTAAATGAGCATGCATACACTTACAGCTGGGCCCTACAGACTAAAGATGCATTCTTTGTGGGACAAAATTTGAACACTAGAAATGCACTCTTTGTAGGACAGAGGGAGTACCAGCCATGGACCGTTTCAATCTTCAGACAAGTGTTTCTCTGACCGGTCTTTGGCTGTCTCCACTTGGTCGTACGTACGGACACCCAAAAGGCAATTTACCACTTTAATTACTTTTTACCTCCTTTTGATCTTGTCATATGTCCACGTTGTGGAGACCGGAGACACTTGTAAATTCAAAGTTGCGATTCCTTACGTCCTGGTGGTAAGCAATCCACATGATTACCCCCAAGGAAAGCCGTAGGCGACTGGATGGGATGCTAATTTTTGCTTGTTGGAATATTTAGAAAGAGCGCAACGCTCGGATTTTTAACAACAAGTACTCGACAACGATGACAGTTGTTCAGTTGGCTATTCAAGACTGTTCGAATTATCTTGTGGCGAGGGGAGATTTGGCTTCAGAGTAGTACCTTAGTCTTTTTGGGTCATTGGTTCTTTGGGCCTTGGGGCCTTTTAGGTGTTTCTGGTAGTCTCGTCGACAGGATCCCCCCTGTTCGGAGGCCTGTTTCTTTTCCTGTTTTTGGTTTTCCTGTAATCTGTTAACTTCTCTCCTTAATTGAGCGGCAGAGCTCCTGCCTTTTATTCAAAAAAAAAGTTGCGATTCCAGACCAGTAGCTTTGACTTTTGGCTGCCTACCGAGGCAGCCATGAGGACTAATTAAGGCCATGTTTGGATCCCTGGACTAATTGTTGGTTGGCTAAAAATTAGTCCTAATCTATGCAAATAGGAAGACTAATAGGTGGGCTAATTTTTAGCTAACCCCTCAGTTAACAATTAGTCCATTAGCTGATGGAGGGGAGCTAATTTGGGCTAATAGTAGGTAACACGCTGAAAAAAGTCTGAAGTACCCCCGCGCTGGCCTTATCCTCACTTGTGCGTCCACTCCCCAATCCGTCATGAGGGACAAACATGATTTTTCTAAAAAATTAGCCCAACCATTAGCCATGTATCCAAACAGTCCTAGACTAATTTTAGATGAACTAATTATTAGCTGACTAACAATTAACTCTAGCCATTAGTCAGCTAACAATTAGCTCTAGTCCATCCAAACCGACCTAACTCAATAACAAAAGAAAAGCCTTTGCTTTTGTGTTCTTGCAAAAGGCTGTCCTTTTGATGACTTTTGACTAGGAAAAAGAAGATGCTAGCCACGATTCATGCATTTGTGTTGTCGTATTTCACATTCTGCCTGCATTGGCACATGATCATGACGAAGCGAGCTGCTCGAATATGCCACTTGTAACTTGTTGTCCACAAAAACGGGCCGGACTTCGATCTTGTAGCCGGCCGGCTGTCAGAAGAAGACGACAAACATTCCAAGATTCCATATCATGGGATCTCACATTCTTTCAAGAAACAATGTCTGGAATATTAGCATATATACACGGTATCTCATCACTGCATAAATCCATCTGGAAATATCGCTGCATGATCATATATTTTAACTATTATAAGAATGAGTTGGTGGTGATGGTGAGTCTGTCAAGCTATTCTTGGGCCAGAACAGTAGGGGCCCAAGGCCCAGTAGGTGAGGAATTTTATAGCTATTTGCTGTTTGTCTAGCCTTATTTGCATTTCATTGTATTCCCTTGTTCAGCGATTCTTTATATCTCAAATAAGTTTTAAATTCTCGTTTTTTTTGTTTTTAAGAGTTTAGAACTTGTGGTGTCATCATCTATTTGAGATCCGTTGCAACGCACGGGCACTTTACTAGTATATGATAAGTAGGCAGTTAAAATGGCTGTTTCTTATCATATGGAAGGTAAGCGTTTACGTCACAATTCTTCAACAAACAACGTACGTTTATGCAGGTTGTAACTGCCGTACTGTCTAGCTAGGAAGGGCCAAATTAAAGAGAGGAGAAGAAAATAAGATCAATCATTATATGCTAGGTAGTTCTACCAAATGGCTGGCTGAAGAAGAAGAAAAGAGATATCAGTTTTATTGTTTTGAATAGATGCATGTCCGGTCTTAAAATAAATTGCCACATATAAAAGTGAGGTTTGTTGTGGGGGTGCAAGAGGAGGAAGAAGAGTTGCGAACATGTTATACTGCAAATTAGGTTCTTTCCCTACGACTTATTTAGGTCTGCCAATTAGTAACCAAAATTTGGGGGTGTCTGCTTTTGATAAGCTCATAAATAAACTTCTTAAACGATTAGATCCTTGGATGAGCAGGTGTATTTCATCAGGTGGAAGGTGTTAGACAATATCCTTTATTACCTTGTACAGAGATGGCTAGTTTAGTATATTATCTTATATAGATATTGCTAATATCCCTTATTATCTTATATAGAGATTGCTTTATATAGGCTTTCCTATTGTACAAATATATATGTACGTGTATATCTTCTGGCATATTAGCCTTATGATGAATACAAGTGCTATTCATAATAACATGGTATCAGATTAAGGTTAGGGTTGGGATTTTCACCAGCGTTGTACTTGCGCGATCCACTACCTTCTCCTTGTTGGTCGGCCACCGTCACTCTTCCTACGACTCTTCTCGCTACCGGCCTGCAACACCCCCCCCTCCATCTCCGACCGCACCCTGCCGCTAGCTGCTCGGCCGCCACTACCAGTCTTCTTCGGACACGCACAGCCAGGCCTCCTTTGATCGAGCCTCCCTCCCCGCCGGATGCGTGCCGCCCTCTCCACCGAATGCACGCCTCTAGGCCTCCTTCCACCGAGTCTTCTGGACGCCCGCTCCTCACATGCAGCTCCTCCTGGTCGGCCGCCTTCGCCACCTCCGGCCACCCGCCGTTCACCAGCGGCTCCTCCCGGCCGGTCGCCTTTGCCTCCTAGACCGCCTGCCAACGAGAAATAGGGGAAACAGAGGAAGGAGCCTCGGTCAAATTAGCTAAAAAATGTCATCGTCTTTTGGTTTTTCCTCGGGCACCGTTTTTGTTCCTTGCTGCCCAGTTATCTTTGATGGTCTCAATTATCGAGACTAGGTTATACATATGTGTCTTTACATGCGTGGTCAGTGTTTTTGGGAGTTTCTCATCGACGAGCTAACTTGTCCGTCTCGCCCTGCTCCCCCTGCTACGCCCATTTTTCCTAAGGAGGCTGATGATACTACTCGACAGAAAGCGTACGATGATCATGTTCATGATATGGAGTTTTTTTAGACTTAGTTTGCTGCCTACAAGATGTTGATTGATGAGAATACTCGTGTCTCTGCTATTTGGTTGCTATCATGGAAGTGCATCCCACTAGAGATGTAGTTGCTTTGTCTTTGGTACAGTTGATGTGGGCACATCTTCGCGACCACTATGAGCCTGTTGGCAATTTTTGTACCTTGTTGTTGTGCAACAGGAGCAGTCACTTCAGTAGGGTGATTCTACCGTGGATGAGTTCTACGCACAGTTGTCTTTGGTGTGGCGCCAGCTTGATTCTCTTTTGACAGCAGAGGTTACTTGACTACGATTGTTACTTAAGAATTTTGGTGTTTCTATTTCTCACCGACTCCCCTTTTCTCCGATAGTACAATTGCTATTAGCATTGCTCGAGACCCGGTGAAGCATGAGCTCACCAAGCATATCAATGTTGATGCTTCCTATATGCACGTGGTCATAGGTACAGGATCAGGTCATGACTCTTCAGTATGTGTCTTTAAAGCTTCAGTTGGCAACTTCTTCACAAAGACACAGATTAGAGCTTAGCACAGCTTTTACATCTCCAAACTTAGTGTTGTTGATCCACCATGAGTTTGAGGAGGGGTGTTAGACAATATCATTTATTGCCTTATATAGAGATTGCTAGTATCCCTTAGTGCCTTGTATAGATATTGCCTTATATAAGCTTTCCTTCTGTACCCGTATGTATGTGTATATATTCTAGCCTATTGGCCTCATGATGAATATAAGTGCTATTCATAACATAAGGTTGATTATAGTAAACCGGCCCCAGCCTTAGTAGCCAAACCTATGAATGCCATGGGGTTTTATAATCTGCATGAGAAGATCCACCATACTATGGAAACAATTAGATCGGAGTTCTTTTGGAGGGGTGCAGCTGGTAAATTCAGATACCACATGGTGAAATGGGAAGCCTTTCGTAGACCAAAAAAGTATGGTGGACTTGGAATTATCAACATGAGAGTTATGAACATTTGCTTATTAAACAATGGAATTGGAAGCTAGCCACAGGCTGTCATGACTTAAGTTGTAGGTTGTTAAGAGCAAAGTAGGGGGGAGGGGGGTTGGGGCGGATGGCACATCTAGCTCGGGAGGGAGCTCTCAATTTTGGAAAGGAGTTTGTAAAGCCAAAAACCGGTTCTCCTTTAAAAATTCAATTTCATAAATTGTTTGATATTTTTGCGCTGATCCTGAACCTAAGGTAGCTAATTGTTGGAATGGTGATTGCTGGGACATACAATTTAGAAGATCCCTTGGGCCTAATGAGCTTAATCATTGGAATATTCTTAAAGCATTTATGGAAGAGGTCAATATTACTAGGGTGCATTCAGTCAGGTCATCCTTTTTGGGGAGTAATGAATAGGCGAATGCAAAAACTTTGGAAGTATGCAAAATCCCTCTGAAAGTTAAAATCTTTCTTTGGCAAGCTTTTCAAGACAAGATTCAATCATAAAGTTAGACTTTGAAAAGGATTTTGATACTGTCGTTATTGAAGTAATGAAAAGAATGGGTTTCCCTGAAGTTTGCTCAATTCAAGCACATCTAAAGTTCTACTAAATGGAGTCCAGGCAAACAATTCCAATGTAAGTGAGGAGTTTGATAAGGTGATCCGCTATCTCCCCTCTTTTTTGTAATGGCAGCTGATCTTTCACAATTAATAGTGAATAAGGCACACCAAAGGGGAGTCTTTTCTCTACCGATCCCATCCTCAATGGACATTGACCTCCCCATTATACAGTATGCTGATGACACTTTAATAATTATGGAGGCAAATGCTAGGCAACTAATATGCTTGAAAGCAATTCTAAATTCTTGCTATATCTCTACGGGTCTGAAGGTAAATTATAATAAATTATTTTTGGTACCAATAAATATTCATGAAAGGAAATTATCAGTTTTAGCTCAAACTTTTGGATGCCAAATTGGAACCATGCCTTTTACTTATCTGGGTTTACCTCTGGGGACTACAAGACCAATAATAAGTGATTTATCACCATTAATAGACAGAATCGAGCGAAGATTGTTAGGTTGTGCTTCCTATTTATCTTATAGTGGCTGATTGCAAATAGTTAACTCAATTCTATCAGCCCTTCCCACCTACTATATGTGCTCGTTGAGAATTCCAGTAACAGTGATCAATAATATTGATAGAGCAAGAAAAAATTGTCTATGGCATAAGTCAGATCTCAACAAAAAGGGAGAAAATTTAGCAGCATGGGAACTGGTATGCTGACCAAAGAACAAAGGAGGTCTAGGTGTTATTAAACTTTAAACTTAGAATGAGGCACTCTTATTGAAAAACCTCCACAAATTTTATAACAGGCATGATCTTTCATGGTAAATTTGATTTGGTCAACCTATTATACGGGTAAAATCCCTCACTGTTCAAGAATTCAAGGATCTTTCTGGTGACGAGATTATGAAATATATCAATTCTTATAGAGGTATTGCTATGGCCACAGTGGGAACAGGGACATTAACATTATTTTGGACAGACATTTGGAATGACAATATTTATTGCCTAAGATTTCCATCCTTATATACTTTTACCAAAAAGAAAGAGAGCCATTATCGCAATTTCTAAATAACCCAGACATAAGACATAACTTCAATTTGCCGCTCTCTAATGATGCCTTTCAAGAGTACAATATACTAATTGGCGACATCCAAAGATTCTTACTAATGAATAATTACTTGGATGCTTGGACATACATTTGAAATAAACACATATATCAGTCACAAAAGTTCTATCAATATTTGTTTCATGCAATGGCCGTATCAAAACCTTTTAAGTGGATTTGGCAAATTAAATATGTGATGAAGCTCAAAGTATTCGCTTGGTTATTGCTTATGGACAGATGGAACACTAAATATATGCTTCATAGAAAACGTTTTCATATGGATGATGACCATTATTGTGTTCTATGTCAAGATCAACATGTGGAGACAGTTCACCATCTCTTGTTTAATTGCTCCTTCAGTGTCACATGTTGGAATATTATTGGGATGCTCTGGGATAATACACAGGATATTGTCTTAAAGGTAGAATGTTCCAAGAACAACTTTGATTCTAACTTTTACATAGAAATTATTATTATTGCAGCTTGGGAAATATGGAAGCAAAGAAATGATTGGATATTTCAGAATATTACCCCGAGTATAACGAACTGGAAAAGACTATTTATGAATGATCTCACACTGCATGTGCATCATGTGAAAGAGCAACATAAACAACAATTATTTGATTGGCTAGAGACACTCTCTTGATTTCTGTCACAGACTGGGATTGTCATTTTCCTTTAAACCTTTAGCCTTTACACATACATAGATACACACACACACATACATACATACATACATACATACATACATACATACATATAGGACGCCGGAATGGGGCACTATGGTGCTCAGGCACCATGATTTCAAATGCACGTATTCAAGTCAAATTCAAATATATTTTTTAAAATTTTCAGTTTTAGGGTATATACCCATCTATAACAATTCAAATGAAACACGTACCTTTGAAAAAATATACTCGAATTCAAAGATTTGAACGAATTTAGATCACATGCTTTGCTGATTTATATATAAAATCAGCACATACCTACAATCAAAATGTCATAAAAAAAAAAGGAAACTCTAGTTTTAATTTTAGGTCAAACTTGTATGAACTAGTTAGTAAAGTGGTTAAACTAAACATCCTAAAAATTTCAAAAAAAAATGAATGCAAATAAATAGACAACGTACCTGTTTTGGATCATGGTGTCCAGACACCATGGTGTCCCAGGTAATTATGTGTGTGTATATATACCTACCACTAAAAAAAAGAGGAAGTGGAGGAAGAGTATAAACTGTATACTTTGTGGTTGCCAGAAACTTCTGTACATAAAATTTTCTCTAATGCTCTGGCTAAGTTTGCTTGGATTCGTGCTAAAGAGGCCTTTTAATGGGATGGGATCCCTGTTTCTTGCAGTGATTTCACTGGCAGCTGGTTGGTGTTGTGGGGTGACTGATTATACGATCATACTGTTCGTTTTGCAGCTTTTGCTTGGAAGATGTGGCAAACCAGAAACAAGGTGGCAATTGAAACAGTATTTCCTAGACAGCCTTGCGATGTAATCTCCAAGACTATTCTATATGCAGCAATGGCGAATTCTGTGGCACGAGGACAACGGAAGGAAGATTGAAGCGGTTTTGGAGCAAGCGAGGAGGTGGCAAAGTGACTTCAGAAGTAGAGGGGAAGGCTGAAGAAGTAAACGTACGTTGTTGCTTGGTGGATTGTTGTTTTCGTTCTGGTCGATCTTAGTCGTCGCTGCTTTGTTTATTTCGTGCTTGAACTTATTAGCTGGTTTTACCATCGGAGTAACATGATGTAAAAACTAGAGTATCTTACCAGTAGCTTTCAGTAAAAGCTGGGAAATCCCATTTTTTTTAAAAAAAATAAGAGACGTAATTTTCTCTCAGAAAGTAGTGGGCAGATGGAGAAGAGCTGATCAGCAATCTCAGCTTGTAATTTCCTCAGCCAAAAGTCACGGGTCTTGTCTGCTTCGTTCGGCGTGAATGCTGCGAGATAATCGCACTCAACTATCGTATCTTGGTGCATGATTTTATATTGCGCTGAGCTCGACTTGCCAATTGCCGCACCGAATGGGCTTCTATTTTCAATCTCCTTGTTGAAACCAGCACAGGTCATCTTACAAGTTCAACATTAGAACGTAAACAAATGACTACTTGAAAACGCAAGGAATTAATGGACTACGCAGAATTGCAGATGAACTAAAAACCGCGTGAAAGCTCGCTGAGTCATGCAATTAAATTAATTCCATCCTGAATATCACATCACATCTAGGCGTCCAGCAGCTGTGGTCGCGATAAAATGGAAGGCGACGTACGAAAACTGACGCCTAATGGTTGTGAAAACACATCAAATTGTTGTCGTCGTTGGATTATTCAACCTGGAGTGTCTACACCACCAAATGCTAATGTGAACTCACCAAATCACAGATTTTTTTTAAAAAATAATACTTTTTTTAAAATGAATTGCGGTATTAATACGCGAAAACAAAAATTGCAAAAATAACACCTATTCGCCAAACAGTGCGGCGATCACTACTTAATTATGTAGTTAACAGTCGGCCATCAGAGTTTAGGGGGAATAAGCTATTTTCGCCGTACCGTATGGCGACAATAGCTATAGCTATTTTCGCCGTACCGTATGGCGATAACTCTATTTTCGCCGTACCGTATAACAACAGCTCTATTTTCGCCAAACGGTTCGGCGATAATACCCTCGTTTCCCGTGAAATTTATCGCCTTGCGGTTAACTACGTAATTAGGCATTTATCGTCATACCGTTATGCAAAAATAGCTATTTCGCCGTACCATTCGGCGAAAATAGTTATTTCGCCATACCATTTGGCGAATAGGTGTTATTTTTGCAATTTTTGTTTTCCGCGTATTAATACCGCAATACATTTTAAAAAAAGAATTAGTTAAAAAAAATCCCCAAATCACAACTGATGGATTATTCAACTGGGTCTCATGTCCAACCAAACTTGCGGTTCATATGTATACAAGGCAAAACTTTCAAAAAAAAAAAAATTGTATACAAGCGAACTTAGCACAGCATATTACAAATTTGGTGCTCCATATCTTGTAGGATGCCAAATATGTAGCTCGGCTAGGCTGTTCTAAAAAGGGCTCGCCTAGGTAAATCATTTGTAGAATCACAACATACTCATTTCATTATCTCCGGATCCGATCCATGCAATGTGTTGAATACAACGCGTCATGAACTCATTTGCAGTTCGACGATGGGTGCACTTTTGAGAAGTCTAGCTTATACAGACAGAGGAAGTCGATAAGTTGGTCCTTGATGGATGAGAGCAGCAGAAGAGGAAATTAGCGTGTACGTTAGGTTGTCGACTAACTCAAGAATCCGATGATTAAACGTTTATCCTTAGCGCATTTTGCATTTTAGGAGCTTGAATCTCCTCGATTAACTATCTTAAGACAAAGGATTGCCAATTGTCGAAACTAGAGAAGTGGACAATTCAAAGAAGAAAGAATATTATACTATACATGCATACATACTTTGGAGAGCACGACATTACATATTTTTATTAATTTCACACCTCAATTCCAAGTCGTCACCCCCACGTACCGTACACGAGCAACATCCAAAGGAAAGGAGTGTTCAGTTCGACTCAAAGTACCTGCGCCGTGCTTCTTGCTGCAGCCTGCAGCATGCGAGAGGTGCTTCTATGCTCTTCCTTCTAGTAAGTTGCACAAACATTGAAGCAAGCGAAGGGATAAGTAATCACTATCTACCATTCATTGATGCTTTAACAGTTGTTCAACTTTTAAAAGGAAGAGCACAGAAGCACCTCTCGCAGCATGATTGTACTGCTGATTAATGAAAGAGAGAATGGCTCTTGGTCCCAGGGAAAAGAGAGAGAAAAAATATTTGCTCGTGTGGTGTTCTCGTAGATCAGTCTAATTCTTCCTCACGAACCATCCTCTGAATTTCACACCACAGTTGCAGCGTCAGACATACCGTGACTATATACACTACCAACCGTTCAAAGATGCTTGCAGACGATGTTACTTGGTGCTTAATTAATCAGTTCATTCAGCCAGTCGCATTTGTGGCGTCTCACCGAAACCAATCAAGATTAGATTTTTTTTGCCAGGGCAGTTTGACTGGGAACTGACGTGGCCGGACACCGATCGATCGAGATGAGCTGAGACGACGACGACGACGAAAGGAACAGATCGATGCATAGATTAAGGGGAGTGAAAGTGGCCGGCCAACGGGTCTTAATTAGACCGTACGCGCTCTACTCCTCCCCCAAATTCGTACGCCTTCCTTGTCCTCGACTGTACTTCTTTTATCGGAGATGTGCTTCAATTCTTGCGTCCAAGCCGCTTGTTGGGTTAGCTGATGCATCGTGTAATTAAGTAGGTTTGGTCAGGAGTTGCAAATATTGCAACAGAATAACTATTAAACGGTAGCACTGGAACTCGTAAAATTTTTACGCCGAAACTCGCGAAACTTAGCACTAAAACTGATGAAACGTGGAACTCATAAAACTAAACACTGAAACTCATAAAACCAGATAAAACTCATCACTGAAACTAATGAAACTCAGGTATACCATTGGCTAGTTAGCTCATATTGCAATTGCATCCTTGGTTGGTGACCATAGGTAACATAAGTAAGTTGTTGCTACGGTTTTATTTCCTGCATGATTTAACAAGTTGTGATATTAGGATCCTACCTTTTTTTTCTATATTTCTTATATTACTGTGTTATAAAAAGGCCCTTAATAAACACGTATAAGCATTTTATTTTCACATAGCTAGTGCACCTTCCAGTTATAAATAGTTATCGTTTTGAATATAGTATTTTCAAAACATTGGTTGTCAATATATTTTTAAATATTTAAATTGGATACGTGAAAATTATAAGTGTAGATTTGTCTCAAGAAGTACTTTCACGGTATTATAATTTTATTAGGTTCTATAACTATATTATAATATAAATTAGTGGTCTAAAGTGTATTTTAAATATCGTACCGATATCCTAAACGACGGCTATCTATAACCGAGGGACATTCCGGTACCCCCAAAATTTTGAGTAACACATAAATTTTATTTTTTTAATAGGCTAAATATTTTGATTGTATTAATTTTGATTTTGATGGTTTGAGAGTTTTAAGACCTTAAAACTACTTGTATTATACTTTTAGCAAATTTCAAATATATATGTTGGATTTATTACAGTACGGAATTGTTGTACAATATTATAGAGTTATATATATATGAAGTGTGCACCCTATCCAAATTTTTCTAGTTCCACCGTTGCCGAGGGAGTACTGTCAGCGGAGGACGGACGACGACGCGGATCAAGGCTTGGGACGCGTGGTTGACCGGATGGACACGAAGACGGTCTGGGACCTATACGCAAATACGAATAACGAAGGGTTCTATCCGCGCAAACCAGTGACGTGGCACATGCGAAAGCTCGCGAATGCCACGCCTTATAAGATAGTTAATATATACGAGTAGCTAGCAGGGGCCTTTGGCTGTGCTAGGTTGTGGGTATAGAACGATCCACTAGAGCTAGACTGCTAGAGCAGCCAGTGTGTGCTTGCTTATACAACAAGAAGACGGCAGGTTTATGGCTCGGCACGGCCATTTAGGCGACGTGCTCACCTCAACGCAGCGAATGAAAGGGCTCCACGTGGCGTTTCCTACGTTCTAGAAATTTCTACGCGAACATTTGTGTGGCACATGTCTTACGTATGCGTGTCCTAATCTTGTACCGCTGAATCTTGATCGTGCGGCCGTCAGTGCATGCCGTACGGTGCCTTGTCTTCATAAAAGGCAGACAATATGCGTCGGTCCAGGACTCCAGGTACAGGACAGTATTCACTCACACCGTTCACTACTCTAACTTTAATCGATTATAGCACTTGAAATATTTAGTTATGGAAAATAACCAATATATTGTTGGATTTTTCCTTAAAAATACTTTAGTAATATTGTGTATTTAGAAGTATTTACATAATCATCATTAAAAAAAAAATTGCAGTTAAAGTTTACATACTGAATCAACAGTGTCGATCGTTAATAAAAATAAAGTAAGTACTTAACTCATCCATTCCCGCATAGAAGTACTGCGGTTGTTTTTTTACCCAAGCACGCACCCAAGAAACTATAAAGTCCTGGTTTAGCCAAAATTGGACACAAATACCCTCCGATAGGACCTAAAAACAAACAACGAGGTAGTAGTGTGGATGGTAAATTGGTGGAATCAATGAAGTATCATGTGAAAACCCACTTTAGAAATACTCCATCCGGTCATAAATACCTATCGTTTTGAATATCGATACGGTCTCTAAAATACAACCTTAACTACTAATTTTTATTATAATATATTTATAAAATCCAATAAGGTTATAATATTATGAAAATACTTTTCAAAACAAATCTACATATATGATTTTTATGTATCCAATTTCAATATTTTAAAAGATATTAACAGTCAAAATTTCAAAAATTTCACTACATATATATCTAAAACGATAACTATTTATGATAGGAGGAAATATGGAGAGGTAATAAGTATCTGTAAATAAATAAAGTGGTCAAAAGTGTCAAATATAGTAAACGGAGGAAATATTGAGTGATATAGTAGAAAAGAGACACGTGCATGCATGTATCGAAAGAGAATGGATTAGTGGGTGCGCGAAAGGAGAGGCAATCATCGCTAATCCATCCATACAATATACATAATCAATTACTAATACTTTATAGTATAGGGCAAGGCGATAAGTACGACGACCAAACCGTATTTAACAATCCTGGCCTTGATGAACTAATGCCATTGATCCATTTGGCCGCTAGTTAATCTCGAGTCAACACAGCATGAAATGAAAATGTACAACGAAATGATTGGGCTTTGGCCGCTAGTGTAGTAGTACTAGTTATAAATTCGTGTGAGATTAATTTTGATAAGTAAGCTCAGCAAATAAAATAACCTTATAGCACTTCTCAAAAAAATTTTGTTTTACATGAGTTTGTTTCATAAGATAGCACAATAGCAAATGAATCATAATAAATGTTGGGTGTTTTATACACTTTCACATTGCTAATACGAACAATCACAACATATATATGTATGAGCACTAGTCCGTGATCTAAAAAAAATCGCAAGTCCTTGCCGTGGACGGTGCTTACTTTCTTAAACAAATCAGGCTCCACCGGGTACGTTCAAACACAACTGTTGCTAACTTGCTACACAGTCCCTCCATTGATTTTTTATAGAGCGTTCACGTATTTCTAGATTAATTTTAAGTTTGTAAGCTTTAATCAATAATTAGTTTAATAATATATAGTAGATTATATGAAACAAAAAAGATACCGTTAGATTTGTATTTGAAAGCACTTTGCTATGATTATGATTTTATAGCTACGAACAAAGGCTTATAAAATAAATTAACGGATAAAGTTCAACTTTGAAGATTGCACCAAGTCAAACCATGCCTTATAAAAATAAACGGATGGAGTATTATTTTCAAACAAAGAAAATCAGGGAAATTTCCCTCTAAATCTCCTGGTTAAAATAAATTATACTCAGCTTAATTATCATCACCATCACTAGTATAAAAGCACAGCAACCTCCTAACACAAGAAGCTATCTCTAGTTGACGCGAGGAGACCACGTCCCCATGCCATTGCGCGGTGCAGTCGTTGTACTCCACCGTACCAACCACAAGAAGAGCTCGGCGAGTAGCAGCCACGGCGGCCACCAACCCAAGACCAGGCGCCACGCCCACCAGCTCCAACCCCCGCATGCTTTGATTGAGCCCTTCTCTCCAGCCGCCGCGCGCTAGATCTTGCCGCCTTGCCGGCGGCCGGCGACGATGATGGTGATGGGCTACTTCCGGGCGCCCAAGTTCGCGTCGTCGACCAAGAAGGGCGGGAGGAGGAAGAAGGACAAGGGCGCGGCCATGGCGCACGAGGAGGCGGGGCTCCGGGAGGCGCTGCTGGAGCAGCAGCAGCAGCCGGACGGGGGCGGCGTGCCCAAGGGCTACTTCGCTGTGTACGTCGGGGAGGAGGCGCGGCGGTTCGTGGTGCCCACGGGGTACCTCCGGGAGCCTGCGTTCCAGGACCTCATGGAGCGCGCCGCCGACGAGTTCGGCTTCGCTCAGGCCGGCGGGCTGCGCGTGCCCTGCGCCGAGGAGGACTTCGAGGAGCTGCTGCGCCAGCTCCAGCGCAATAATGGCGGCGGCGCCAAGGGGAAGAAGAAGGCCATTAGCCAGCTTGGCGGTACAGCAGCGTGAATCGTACGTAGGATTACTTGGTGTTTTGCTTCTAGATTGCTTGAGGTGCAGTGTACAGAGTGCAAACAGCCACATGCATGCAGGCATGAGTAGCGTAGTTGCATGCAAATACATGGTGTGTTGATTCGTCATTGGTTTCATGGAATTGTGGAAAATAGTATAGATATTAGATAGTGGTATTTATCTGCACCTAAGTGCGTGCTATAGAAGTATAGAGTACAGAGTAAGTTATTTGGGTTTCTTTTCTGGAATGATAGAGGAAATACAGAGCAGATGGTGAGATAAAAAAACGGACGAAAGTGAAGCATCTGCAAGAGAGAGGGGAACTTTCTTTAGTAAAAACAAAAATATCCGGATGATACCTATACACTCCCATTCTGAATTCTGAGAGTTTGAGTTTCTGCTCTCCATCAGAGGAGGAATTCTGGTTCAGGTTTTTCTACAGAAACTGAACAGGACCTGAACCAAGTTTTGGAGACGTGTAAATATTTTTTCAAGTTCTGAAATTTTGGGCCATGTGTATATAACTGATGGAATTTTATTTGTTTGGTTAGTTGGAAATGATGGCTGGCTAGTGTATCCCTTCCATCAATTCCGTTTTCAGCGTCATGGATGCTGTATCTCTGCTCCATTAAAAACTGAATGGGTTATGCATTTGGTAGCATCCCTAATTAACGTAAATTGTTCACCAGAAACCAGAAAGGATATCGAGCAGTGATGACACCTAAATGTTGTTCATATGAGATTACACGTTCTTTTAAGTATAACATAAAAGGTGTTTATGCTATCTATATGGTTATAAAGAAACAATTATATTTACTCTCCTCCTTTTTTTCTCTTTCATGTACTCAGCAAAAATTTTACGTAGCAAAATATACAAATAGCTGATATCATCTCATTGTACATGCTTTAAGTCCGTGCTGCCTTTGAAAAGAAAGGAAATTTTGTATCACTAACTCGATTATTTGAAGAACAATATAATCTTGCCTCTGCATATTGTACTTTCCATCTTTGGGGAATATTGCCTCTGCAGATTGTACTTTCCATCTTTGGGGAATATTGCATTAAGGTAGTGTGCTGCAAAATACTGACCAATCGTTGCAGTTGTACTTCCCTTAGCTGCTGGGGCCGTCATGAATCGGTTCATTTAGTGTCTGAACTCCAAAGGTACGGCTGAAACAAGCAGTCTTGATGATGGAATGGAAATAACCGGCACTTGCTACGTACTGAATGTCTCGTAAGATTCAGTGTCTCTGTTAATTCTACCAGGATAAACAAAGGCCTGAAACCGAAAGAGGTTTATGCAAAAAGGATATTAATTGAGGAAAAATCAGATGAAAGTGAAGCTCTCTTTGATTCGATGGGTTGCAGGAAAAAAAAAAAACAGGATTCTTTACGTACAAAGAGGCTGAGTGGATTCTTTTTTCCTTCCAAATTCCTATGAAACCAAGGGAATAGGAATCCAGCCTTATGTTTTTCCTAGTCCATTCCTACATTCCCGAGGAGTGAATAGTGCATTTTCCTATAGGATTTGAATTCATATGTTTCTTCCTCCAAAAATCCTATGGTCCAAAGAGGCCTGATGCATTATTCCTTTGTTCTCAAACAAGTTTCGACGACCAATTACACCTAATGTCCGGTTGTTTCTGCGCCAATTTTGTCCACGTATTGGTTCCAAAATTAAAAAAAAAAAATTATCCATGTAAGCACCAGGTAATGCTTATCCCTTTGTGAACCCCCACACTATAGTTCATGATTGCATTGCCCGGGTTGTGGGTGAAGGCTTTACCTAGAGTGCTCTTTTCTTTTTTTGATATTCCTACCTAGAAGCAATTAACTCTAGAGATGGTGATGAGACATATTTATCATCAAACAGACTAGCAGTTTTTTTTAGAAGAAAAACAGGATATTGGTGTTGATTGGGGTGCCACATGATTGAGTGCAGCCACCTTGCTCTAAGAACCCAGGCCGCCTCCTGCTGCTCACCGGCCAGATTCTTGCAGGCAACACACTGCTCCCTCTCTTCCTGGGCCTACTGATATGGTTGCTGGGGAGAGGGACCAAGGTGAGAGAGATGGAGTTCATGATCAAGAACCCCCCCAAGGAGCTGCATTTTGGCCATCTGCTTCCTAAGTTGCCGGCTGTGTTGCTCTCCTCAACGATCATTGGCCTTGTAGCAGCCATGGTCGCGCTGTTCTGAGGTGTTGACTGGAATTCTTCAGTGTTTGATGGGCTCAGCTCTTATCAGAAGTCTGTCTCGGTGCATTGTTCATGGCGGTGAATGCAAGGCACTCAGGGAGGAATTCCATCCACTGCCCGCTCGTCTCCCCCGCCGTTCTCGTACTATTCATCGTCGTGATGTTAGTTCATGGCACTCCATTAATCGATGTTCATGTCATCCAATTGTTACAGCAGCTTGCTTTAATCTTGTGCGCCATTGAACTGGGCCTAACCGTACAACCACATGTCTGGTATGGGACAGACCTGGCTAATTAATTTGCGATATCTAAATTTAAGTACTGTTGTGGTTGTGTGGGTTTCGGGATTGATGGGTAGACTCACATGGCGCAAGAGGGGGCCCTGAGGGGTGAAACCTTAGCGGGCAGTACTGGGTTTAGACAAATCATTGTAAAAGCCTTGTTATGATCTCTCTGCCGACACACCCAAGGAAGTGTGTTAATTACGTATGGCACTAAGAGTTGATCATATCTTGTGGGTAAAGTTGTACAACCTCTACAGAGTGTATGTTAAACTATTCGAATAGCCGTGTCCACGGTCATGGACGTGCCTAGGGATTTCACAAGGGGTATAGAGCTTTTAGAAAATGTTGAAGGATGGTATTGTTGGAAGTGAACGGGGAGTTCACTTTTGTTTTTTATGTCAAATTATTAATGCTGTTGAGTTCAGTGGTCAATGATGATCTAGTTGGTGGCGGGTGATACATCACCAATCTTGTGTTGTGGTTTACCATTGATTTACCAGTTATTATTATCTTTGTCAAGTATGTTTTGAATCTATTTATGGTATTTACGTTCAAGTTATTGCTTTCTGCAAAATAACCATATGACTATCCTTTATCAAGCCGTACATTATTTGCATCATTCTCTACGGCTTGCTGAGTACTTTTGTACTCACGGCTTTACGCCTTTGTTGATCAGTTGCTGAAGAAGAACAGGGAAATACAGAATTCTACGAGGAGTATTATGAAGACTACGTGAACTAGGATGGCGTTCCCCAGATGATTGCCTGTGGCATGTCGTATGGCCTGAGTTATTTTATTTTCCACTGCAAGAGTTTTATTTGTTTCTTAAGCCCTTAAGGCACAATTATGTAAACTAGACCATAAGGTCCGTTGTTACTATTTGCTACTTTCTTAGTAAATTCGATGAATGGAATGATATGTCAATTTTGTTGCCACTATGTGCACTAGCGTGATCCTGGACTGGTGCAGTATACACAGAGGGTTTCGAATTCATAAATCCGGGTCCTGACAGGCTTCCAGGTAAAACTTTGATTAGGGTTCCAATTAGAATTTTGATTTGCATTTTGGATTTTTGGGGATATTTCATAATTTATTGGCTAACATCGGCTACGATGACTAGTCATGTTTTTCCGAATGAAGTAATTTGCATGGGGTCCTCGCATGCATTTACTGATGTCCTGGACCTCCTGGTGGATGCTTCCTCTTTGGACGCTTAATGACTAGTCATCTACACCGATTCCGAAAACTCTATATAAGTGACATTCCTCTTTGTACCTTCGCAAGAGTCAGGCGCAGCTTCATCCTAATCTCTTGCTCTCAGCTTCATTCTCTCGATTCCGGTGAGCTTCGCTTGATTCTGGTGGGCTTTATCCTCTCCTACGTGTGGGGACCCCCTCTTCCTATACCGTACTGTACGCCGTCTACTGTAGCGTATAGCACCGTATAGCAACAGGAAGCCTCGACACCGAAGATCTGAACCTAAAAATTCGATCGACGGGATCGAACCCTTAACCGGACCCGGGTGCGCATGCGATCGTCTGGATCCCCTGGATCATTGTGATATCAGCGTACCCACAACCAGTATCAATGCACGAAAAGATAAACTAAGGTAATTACATAGCGGGTGTAAATCTTGCTCGAGTACATTACGAATCCAAAAGAAGTAAAGCGGCAAAGAAACAAAAGAAAGACAACCCGGCGGTAATGGCCCGACCACCCCAGACTCTTGGCGGAGGGAGGGACTACTGGCCGCAACACTCGCGAGGAAAGGGGCTGCGCCATCATCAGGACATCATCATTACCTTCCTCTGTGGAAAAGGGTTAGCGACAGCGGTGAGTACACGCATGTACTCGCAAGACTTTAGTGTATGGAAATATAAATAAATGCTTGGTGATTCAGCGGGATAAAGCTTCTACACCTTGGGTTAATTCGGAAAAGCTAGATTTAAAATAGTTCATCGAAAAAGTAATACTTAATTTGAAAGAC
Organism: Rhipidocladum racemiflorum; assembly: GCA_036346355.1. NCBI lineage: Eukaryota > Viridiplantae > Streptophyta > Magnoliopsida > Poales > Poaceae > Rhipidocladum > Rhipidocladum racemiflorum. Next base: position 86,346,139 of record CM070579.1, on the reverse strand, counting down.
AGAGTTTGAATAAAACATATTCTGGTATACGTAACAAGCCAGCTCCCACGCTGCCACCATCCATGATGCATGGCCCGGGATACGAATCGACATCCATACATACTCATAATCCCATCGAGAATCATATACACATATCCACAATTCCATCAAGTACCATTCCACCACATACTTTATCACACTCAAAATAGATTTTCATTTTCAAAACCAACCAAATCTCTATACTTGATATGATTAGAGAAGATTGCTCATAGCAGTGAGCACGGCTAATCGATTAAATTATTTGATACTCTGCGAGTTTGCGCACTTTACCCAAACACAACTCGGACTTGCATCCCTGTCATCCAGTACACGCGATACACGAGGTATCCAGATATACAAGAATGATCTATTCTTTCCCATCGTTGAGGTTATAGCCACACCCGGCACCGTGACGACAAATCCACTACTATGGCGATAAGAGGCCAACCACCACTCGGCGACCGGAATACTCATCGTGGACGACGGAATTGTTGGCCGCGGCATTACCCCATAGCAAAGGCGTACACCGTTGTATCAACAAACATGAATCGGAGCGATTCCCTGCTGCCAAAAGTACAAGCGCACACGCAGCGCATACGCGGGTCGTGAGGACACACACGCGCTTATTTGCTCAACAGGAAAAGGTCCACTCCTTCTTACTACCAGCAGGCATGGCTATCCCCTCACACTTCAAGTACTAGAATAGGCTGCCCCATCCCGTGCGGTTGCACGGTGTTCAATTCAAAACCGTCACAAGTTCGGTCCTTATATTTTTGCCTAGTGACTCAAGCGAGAACTCCACTTAACTCGCCAACCAATCGCCACCATGTTTAACTAGCACATATTATACCTCCGCCAAGTCTAATTACCAACTAGACACTTCACATTTTACCAATATACCTTTCTATTCACATTTCCAAAACTTTTCCCAAACCAATTACATTTATCATAATTTTGAGCATTTGGTAGGACTGACTTTGCTCACCTCTATTGCGGTGTCTAGCGTATGCAATTACTAAATCGTTTATACCCAAGTGACATTTTATTAAATTGTCTAACCCTACTAAGGTTATCAATGATCTCGAGAATTAATTGAGGGAAACCACCAAATGGTATATCTACCATTCCCACAAACTAGCAATTTCTGAATATAAACAATGCATATAGTTTGAGAAATCAAAGTAGACATCGAAATATAGGTTTCAAGATGGTCAAAGGAGTGCTTGCCTTGTTGTTGCACTTCGGTGATGTCGGGATGATGCTCGGGTTGTTAGCGGCAGCTCGACTGCTAAGCCTCCTAATCGGTCAAAGCAACAAAAGCACGGAAAAATACAACTTAGCAAAAGAAAGTTTTAAATGCACCATGAAGTGCATGCAATACACAAGAATGAAGTACAACCAAGAAACCTGAAGAAAGCAGCACTCGACAACACAACACGGCCGGACGAGCGGCCTAACCCGGACGTCCGTTTTGCATCCGGACAGTCCGGATAGGCCGGACACTCGGACCGTTTCGTCCAGATACTCCGGACAATCGCACTCCGGACCATATGCCCGGATACTCGGTCCTAGGGCATTTGGTCCAACTTCGGCGAGAGACGGAGGACCTTACCACTCCCTACAACTTCACCGCGACCCGATCTACGACTTTCGTGACACCTAGCTTAACCGGAAGGAGCTGAGCTAGCGATTCTCGAAAACGCCGCTAACATGCCAAATCTCTAACTCACAATAACAACTCATTAAATAGACATTACTACTACCCGATCTACCACTCTAGCATACCACATTCACTAATCCCAATCCCATTTTCAACCTAGAACCACTACACCCAAAACCCTAGAATCCAAGTTCAACCCCTAGCCTCCCAAATCCAAACCTAAGTCCTAATCCCACCATGAGCGACTCTAGAACCCAAGAATCCCGCGAATCAAACCCTAAGAGAAAAGCTTACCTCCAAGGAAGATGGAGGAGGAGCAAGGGTGGAGGATGGGGAATGACGGCTTGGAGGAGCACACCGAGATGGAGGAGTCAGGGAGGGTTACCGCTGGGTGGCTCAGCCTGGGAGAGGAGCTCGGGGTGGTGGAGGGAACACCAAGGAAGTGGGGAAACCAAAGTAGAAGAAGAAAGAATGGAAGGAGCCACGAAATGGGACTTTTATACAAAACCCACGCCAATACCGGACTCTCGGACTCAGCCGGAGACTAAGTTGGGGTCTTAACACTAACCCGGACACTCAGGACATTGGTCCAGGACACTCGGTTGGAAGCGCTCGGCCAGCCCAATCCGGATACTCGGACTTTGTCGGACATTAAGGTTGAATCCGGATACTCCGGACATCCACGAACTTTGAACTTGGGCCTTGACGGCCAACGCTTCGGGGTTGATTACTAATTGTCCCAAAGTATTTTGGAAGTTAATAGGTCCGCAGGCACTTGCCCAACCTAATTGAATTTACTTATGGGCGCCAAATTACTTAAGTTGAAGGGTTCTTTCGATCCCAAGCAAGTATGTTCACTCAAGACACGAAAATACACAAGCAGTGTATTATTGAACAGCGTTTGAGTACAAATGTACAGTGGCTTGAGTATAGAAATACTCAGGATATTACAGTCTACCCCCTTACAAAAAATCTCGTCCTAGATTGCTAATTCTCAAGAAATTCGGTATTCCGCCGAATATGGTCTTCCGCGGCTCCCGCGTGGCTTCATCTTACGAATGGTTGCTCCGCGGACCTTGAGCATCTTGATAACTGGCTGAGTGTGACGCCATTGTCTCGAGAATCTGGATCGGATACTCGATGAAAGATCGGTGCAAATCAAGATGGTCCAATTGGGTAACTTCGATGGAACCCAAGACTCTTCTTCAATTGGGACACGTGGAACACATCGTGAATGTCCGAAAGATGTGGCGGTAGCTCAAGCGATAAGCCACAACACCAACCTTCTCAAAAATCCGGAACGGACCGATGTATCGCGAGGCTAGCTTCCGCGGACTTGAAATCTGCGAGTCAGCGGAGTGGTGAGACCTTGAGATAAACAAAGTCACCCACCTCAAAACTCAACTCGCGGCGTCGGCGATCAGCATAGCTCTTACGGCGAGCTTCTCTCACCGGTCTCGATCAGCTAACTTGCCTTTCTCTTCAATCATGGCTGGCCCGAAGAATTGCCTCACCAACCTCGGACCAAAACTTGGTGGTGTTCAGCACTTCTTGCCATAAAGAGCCTCGAAGGCGACATCAGACTGACTTGATGACTGTTGTAGGAGAACTCAGAAATGGCAAGCATTTCTCCCACGACTTGCTGTAGCACAAAGACACAAGCCCTTAGCATGTCTTCAAGGATTTGGTTTGCCCTTTCCGTCATTCGCGATTTGGGGATGGTAAGGTATCTTGAAGGATAGCTTAGTGCCAAGAATGGACTGCAAACTCTCCCAAAATCTGGAGGTGAATCAAGAACCACGGTCGAGATTATGACTTTTGGAACTCCATGGAGCCGAACAATATTCTGCAAATAGAGTTCGCTAAGCTTGGCTCGAGAATAGGTGGTATGAACTGGAATGAAATGAGCTACCTTGGTCGACGGTCAATGATCACCCAAATAGAGTCGTGACCGGTGGGAGGACCTTGTGGTAGACCGGTAATAAATCCATCCCAATCTCTTCCCACTTCCACTCAGGGATCTCGCAATGGCTGAATAATCCGGTGGCCTTTGATGTTCGGCCTTGACACGCCAGCACACATCACAATCGCGCCACATGAGCCGCGATCTCACTTTCTTCATGCCTGCAGAATTTACTGCGAAGGTCTGGTACATCTTGGTGCTGCCCGAGGATGGACAGAGAGAGGAGTATCATGAGCTTCGGCTGAGATCAACCCCTTGATCTCAACATTATCGAGGGACATACACCTGCTGCCCATGCAAGATCAGCCCATTGGACTTCTGAGAAAAACACGGAGATGCGCCATTTTCAGATCAGGCGGCGTCTAATCTCAATCACTGACATCATCTTGTAGTTGAGCTGCCTGAATCTGAGACTCTAGAGTGGGTTGTACGGCTAAAGCGAAACGTAACCATACTCAACCACTTCTAGATTGAGCTTACAAACTCTTCAACCCGGTGAGGTGGCCAATGACACCAAGGCATTCGTGTGCGGCTTGCGTGAGGGCATCTGCAATCACATTTGCCTTGCCAGGATGGTAATGAATACCCGGATCATAGTCTTTGATCAGCTCTAGCCATCGTACGATTTGTCTCAAATTTAGATCCGGCTGAAAGAAGTACTTTAAGCTTTTGTGGTCGGTGTAGATCTCACATCTGTTTCCTATGAGATAATGTCGCCACGGCAGAGCATGAACAACAATTTGCAAGCTCCAAATCATCGTCGGGTAATTGGCTTCATGAGGCTTTAGCTGTCGAGAAGCATAAGCACCACTTTGCCCTCCTGCATCAACACACAACCAAGTCCAAGGCAGGATGCATCACAATAGACATCGAAGTTCTTGTGAATGTCAGGAAGGACCAACAGTGCGGTGGTGAGTCTATTCTTCAGCTCAAACTGGACTCACAACCGGTGACCACTCGAATTTCTTCTCCTTCTTGAGTAAGCGTTGTCATTGGCTTAGCAATTTTGGAGAAATTCTCGATAAACCGGCGATAGTATCCGGCAAGACCGAGAAAACTCCGAATCTCAGGGACATTGCGGAGGCTCCCAATTGAGTACGTCTTGTACCTTGCGTGGATCAACTGCTACCCCACTCTTACGATAGGACATGCCCCGGAAACTCACTTGCTTGAGCGAGCTGCCTACCTGAACTTGGCATAACCGATGCTCATGAGCTTGCTAAGCACCATATGCAAGTGAAGTCGTGCTCATCATCATCCTTAGAGTATATGAGGATGTCGTCAATGAACACCACCACAAATCTATCAAGGAACTCCATGAAGACTTTGTTCATCGATTCATGAAGGTGGCCGTGCATTGGTGAGGCCGAATGAAACAACCGTGTACTCGTCTGGACCGTGGCGAGTAGTGAATGCGGTCTTCACGATATCCTCGGACGGATCTTGAGCTGAAAATAGCCGGATCTCAAGTCTATTTTGAGAAAACTCGAGCTCCGCCTAATTGGTCAAACAAATAAATCGTCGATCCGGGAGAGGATACTTGTTCTTGACATTGACCTCATTCAACGGCCATTAATCACGCACATGCGAAGAGTGCCGTCTTTCTTCTTCACAAGCAGTAGGCTGCCCCCAGGAGAAGAAGCGGGGACGAATGAACCCCTTCTCTAAGCGCTCCTTGAGCTGAATCTTCAACTCGATCAGCTCATCACGGGCATCACATGCGGACGCTTAGAAATTGGAGAAGTGCCAGGTAAGAGATCGATGATGAACTCCAAATCACGATCGGTGGCAGACCGGCAACTCATCGGGGAACACATCGGGGGTACTCACATACCACCGGTACGACCGTCCCGAAGCGTAAAGAGCATCGAGCAAGGAAAGGTCGCCTTTGAGAACGGAAGAATAGGTGAAGCGACAATGCCATGAGGTTGACTAATGAAATGGATCTCCTGGCACAATCAATATACCCTGATGCTTGGACAGCGGTCCATACCGAGAATCACATCAAGACTGGCGTCTCAATGTTGATAAGATCACCCCGAAATTCTACCCCATTGATCTCAATTCTAACCCCTGGACTCACAAGCTCGGCGGTCAAAGCGGATCGAGTGAGCGGATCAGCAAGTACTTCTCGAGGTACAAAGAATGAGACCTCATCTTTGAACAACAAAGCGTGAAGAAATAAAGAATCACCGCTCGAGTCAAATAATACTAAGCGGTACGGAATGAGCAGGATAACGTACCCAACACCACATCTGGAGCTGCTTTGCCTCCTTCTGCAAGGTGGCTACATTCAGACCATGGCCGGAGCTGAAGCTGCGAGGCAGGCGCTCGACTGCCCACTCCCGTCCACCAGGTGACCCGACTGGGGGCCAATGTGATGCCTACTGGTCTCACGCTTCTTTGCTTGCTCGGACAAGCTTTGGCGAAGTGGCCCTTACGGCCGGGAGAAGCAAGTGATATGGCCAAATGGATTACGGGACCCCAAGCTGGCATCTTTGGGCGGCTAGGTGATGCAGACTCAACTCGGCGGGGCGAGGAGGTAAGCCACAGGACCTCTGAGGCGGCCCGAAAGGTCGAAGCAGTGAGTGAAGGTCTGCGAGTCCTGGAAGGTCCGCCATGTTGGCCGAGCATTGTTTGCCCACTTGCGCTATGCTCTCCATAAGCGCCTTGGCGCCATCTCAATGCTAATGGCCTTGCCACCAAGACCGCAGGCTAGGAATGTCATGGCCGTGGCCGAGCTGAAGCGGATCTCCTCGGTGAGGTGCTCCTTGAACAATGTCACTCTCCTAGCCTCAGTGGTCACCTCATCAGCAACATAGCGTGACAAATGGTTGAAGCGGTGGAGGTAGTCCATCACTGCCATAGACCCCTGGCGAAGGTCGTAGAACTCCCGCTTCTTGATCTCGATCAAGCCCGCTGGAACATGGAAGGAGCGAAAGGCAGTCTTGAACTCTGCCCATGTGGTGACTCGACCGGTGAGGCGAACAGCCCTGTTTGCTCCACCCACCACGAAGCCGCTGGGTCCTGGAGGTAGTAGGCGGTGTCTTGAACCTTCTCTCGCATCGGTGGCAACCGACTAACCAACTTCCCCTCCATGTCGCTAAGCCAATCCTCTGCCTCCATCGGATCAGCTAGTCAAGAAAAGCTCGGCGGTCGAGTTGTTTGGAACTCGAGCAACCGAGATCACTGCGGCTGTTGCTGCCCTCGACAGAGCTCGACCATCGGCTCCATGAGCCGATCTGCCGCAACATGAGTGCAGCCATATCGAGGCAGGAGGAGGTGGAGGGAGCTCCTCACTCTGGGCATGTAGTGAGAGGTGAACCCGGTGACCCACCGGTAGGGACCATGTGACTGTTGGGCCCCGCTCCTTTGCCAGCACCTTTGCCAGCTCCCGGCATCATCAATTTCTTGGAAGCGCACGAACTATTCTCTTTAGGAGGCATCCTGAAATGCACGATTGAGTCAACTAAGCTGTACAAATCAAGTGCGAATGATTGATCCCAAAGGATGCACTCATAAACACAAACACACTACAAGCATTCATTCAAAGAAGCATAAGAACCAATTCAAAAACCAACTCGGAAGCGACAAATAACCCTAATTACAACCACAAACATCTATCCTTCACCCATTCTTAGCTAAAACCGCATTCCTCTTAATCCTTTTGAACAAGATAGAAGAAGGAAACAAATTTTTGAAATTTGGATTAAGATCAGATTCATTTTGAAGAGTAGATAAGCGAAAAAGCTATAGAATGGACAAGAATAGCATTCTACACTTTGAAAATAGAGTTTTGTACTTCAAAATAAATTTTGAGAAGAAAAATCATCCCCTAAGTCTAAGCGTCGTGCTAACTAAGTCCTCCTGCCGGTCAATGGCTCGATACCGATTTGTGGACCCCTCTTCCTATCACCGTCTTGTCACCGCATCGAGCGTATAGCACCGTATAACAACGAAGCCTCGACACCGAAGATCTGAACCTAAAAATTCGATCGACGGATCGAACCCTTAACTTCGGACCGTGCCTGTCGCATCTGATCATCGATCCCTGGATCGATGAGCCCGATATCGCGTACTCCACAACCCGAGTATCAATGCACGAAAAGATAAACTAAGGTAATTACATGGCGGGTGTAAATCTTACCGAGTACATTACAGTAATCCAAAAGAAGTAAAGCGGCGTGAGGAAACAAAGAAAGACAACCAGCGCGGCCTGACCACCCCACGAGGCTCTTGGCGGAGGGAGGGACTACGACGCATAACACTTTCGCGAGAAAGGGGCTGCCATCATCCGGACATCATCATTACCTTCCTCTGTGGAAAAAGGGTTAGCGAGCAACGGTGAGTACACGCATGTACTCGCAAGACTTTAGTGTATGGAAATATAAATAAATGCAGGCTGATTCAACGGGGATAAAGCTTCTACCTTTGGGTTAATTGCGGAAAATTGGATTTAAAATAGTTCATCGAAAAGTAATACTTAATTTGAAAAGACAAGCTTTGAATAAAACATATTTACAGATATACGTAACAAGCGAGCTCCACAGTGCCACCATCCATGGTACTTGGCATCGGGATACGAATCGACATCCATACATACTCATAATCCCATCGAGAATCATATACACATATCCACAATTCCATCAAGTACCATTCCACCACATACTTTATACCGACTCGAAATAGATTTTCATTTTCAAAACCAAACCAAATCTCTATACTTGATATGATTAGAGAAGATTGCTCATAACATGAGCACTGCTAATCGATTAAATTATTTGATACTCGCGAGTTTGCGCACTTTACCCAAACACAACTCGGACTTGCATCCCTGTCATCCAAAGGGTACACGCGATACAGTGTCAAATTATACAAGAATGATCTATTCTTTCCCATCGTTGAGAGTTATAGCCACACCCGGCACCGGTGGCGACATAAATCCTACTATGGCGATAAGAGGCCAACCACCACTCAGGCGGCCACGGAATACTCATCGTGACAGCGGGTGTTGGCAGCGGCATTACTCCCATAGCAAGGCGTACACCGTTGTATCAACAAACATGAACCGAGCGATTCCACTGCAAAGTACAAGCGCACACGAAGGCGCATCTGGCGAATTCGTGAGGACACACACACGCTTGATCTCAACAGGAAAAGGTCCACTCTTCCGGCCTACCATGAGCATGGCTATCCCCTCACACTTCAAGTACTAGAATAGGCTGCCCCATCCGGCATTACTTGCGCGTTGCACGGTGTTCAATTCAAAAACCGTCACAAGTTCGGTCCTTATATTTTTGCCTAGTGACTCAAGCGGGGAACTCCACTTAACTTCGCCAACCAATCGCCACCATGTTTAACTAGCACATATTATACCTCCCGCCAAGTCTAATTACCAACTAGACACTTCACATTTTTTACCAATATACCTTTACGATTCACATTTCCAAAACTTTTTCCCAAACCAATTACATTTATCATAATTTTGAGCATTTGGTAAGGACTGACTTTGCTCACCTCTATTTGATTGTCTAAGCGTATGCAATTACTAAATCGTTTATACCCAAGTGACATTTTATTAAATTGTCTAACCCTACTAAGGTTATCAATGATCTCGAGGAATTAATTGAGGAAACCACCAAATCAGTGGTATATCTACCATTCCCACAAACTAGCAATTTACGAATATAAACAATGCATATAGTTTGAGAAATCAAAGTAGACATCGTGGAAATATAGGTTTCAAGATGGTCAAAGGAGAGTGCTTGCCTTGTTGTTGCACTTCGTGATGTCAGGGATGATGCTCGGGTTGTTAGAAGCTGACCGACTCGCTAGCCTCTAATCGGTCAAAGCAAGCAACAAAACGACAGAAGAAATACAACTTAGCAAAGAAAGTTTTAAATGCACCATGAAGTGCATGCAATACACAAGAATGAAGTACAACCAAGAAACCCTGAAGAAAGCAGCGCTTTTCCGGACAACACAACACTTGGCCAGGACGAGCAGCCCTAACCGGGACGGTCAGGGTTTGCACTCCAGGACAGATCGGGATAGGCGGACACTCGGACCGTTTCGTCCGGATACTCGGACAATCCGGACACTCGGACCATATGCCCGGATACTCCGGTCCTAGGGCATTTGGTCCAACTCGGCGAGAGACGGAGACCTTACCACTCCCTACAACTTCACGCTGACCCGATCTACGACTTTCGTACACCTAAGCGAACCGGAAGGAGCTCCGAGCTAGCCGATTCTACGAGAAAAGCGTCGCTAACTCCGCCAAATCTCTAACTCACACTAACAACTCCTTAAATCGACATTACTACTACCCGATCTACCACTCTAGCATACCACATTCACTAATCCCAATCCCATTTCAACCCTAGAACCACTACACCCAAAACCCTAGAATCCAAGTTCAACCCTAGCCTCCCAAATCCAAACCTAAGTCCTAATCCCACCATGAGCGACTCTAGAACCCAAGAATCCGCGAATCAAACCCTAAGAGAAAAGCTTACCTCCAAGGAAGATGGAGGAGGAACAGCGCCCGGGTGGAGGATGGGGAATAGCGGCTTGGGGAGGAGCACACCGAGATGGAGGAGTCACGGGAGGGTTGCCGTGGTGGCTCGCGGGAGAGGAGCTCGGGAGGTGGTGGAGAGAACACCAAGGAAGTGGGGAAACCAAAGTAGAAGAAGAAAGAATGGAAGGGAGCCACGAAATGGGACTTTTATACAAAACCCACGCCAATACGGACTCTCGGACTCAACCCGGAGACTCTCGGGTTGGGGTCTTGGTAACACTAACCCGGACACTCCGGACATTGGTCGGACACTCCGGAGTTGAGCGCCTTCAGCCAGCCCAATCCGGATACTCGGACTTTGTCCGACATTCCCGAGTTGGATCCGGATCTCAGGACATCCCTGCAACTTTTGAACTTGGGCCTTGACGGCTAACGCCTGTCGGTTGATTACTAATTGTCCCAAAGTATTTTGGAAGTTAATAGGGTCACAGGCACTTGCCCAACCTAATTCGAATTTACTTATGAGCGAAATTACTTAAGTTGAAGGGTTCTTTCTGATCCCAAGCAAGTATGTTCACTCAAGACACGAAAATACACAAGCACAGTGTATTATTGAACAGCGTTTGAGTACAAATGTACAGTGGCTTGAGTATAGAAATACTCGGGATATTACACTACGCTTCGATCGATTCATGTGCATCTTTATTCTGATCTCCTCCTCTCTGTGCAGCTATGGCACTTTCTCCCGTGCCGAGTCAGCAAGGAGCTGTCGTCAATATCTCGACGGACACCATTCAGGGCGACAAGCACGTGGTCGATATGAGTATTTTAGCTGTAGGGCTGATATGTATAACCATAGTATTTTTATGTTTATTATTATTGTATGCTATCTATAGATTCTATGCAAACTACACTATTCCTGGACCTATTCCTGCACCACCAAACGCTATTCCTACACCACCTAACTACGCTGTCCCTGCACCCGTAGTTGCTCCTTCGCCTCCGGCCGGTCCTTTTCAGCAGGGTTCGCCGCTCCAGCTGGTTGGTATCCCTGGGGGGCATTCGGGCGCCTCCGCCTAGTTCGGCATCGTCGGTGTAATCTTCGGCAGCAGGCGGGCAGGAACCCCTGGATCTCTCCAGTTCTTTCCGTTCTTCAATCAAGAATAAATAATTAGTCTCAGATCCTAAGTGTCTCCTAAGGGTGTGTGGTTGCCTGTACCAAGTGGTACATGTATGAGATGGTTCAAGAAAAAGCTCATCCATGCGTTTGGTTGCTTGAATGGAACCATCCCATCCTGGACCAAGTGGTACAATTTTGAGGAATATTCCCTCTAGATGCTGAACCATCTCGTTCACCCAAAATAATGGAACCAAATGGTACAGGACCATCCCATCCCATTCAACCTCATCCCACGAACCAAATGCACCCTAAGTGTCTGTATAATTAAATAAAGACTAGTATTGATAAATGTATCGGTAGACGATGATGGAATGGCCTTGTCCTACCAGGATGGCTCTGTTGTCCATGTCTTCTTTCCTTTTTATTTTCATTGGATTTGCGTCTCATTTGCATGTTCAGGGATTGTATGTATATACACTTTGCAAGGCTGGGTCATAATTGGTTTAGTTTTACAAAGAGCGATATCTTTTTAATTTTCAACAAACAAGATGCGGTGTGTGATGCTGCACCATGAACATCTTTTTCTATATTTCCCCATCAGATCCCTGCTGTGGGTAAAAAATTTGCCGTTTCTTTATTACGTGAATTTTCGAAGCAAAAAATTCATCACACAATAATGTTTATTAAATCTTTTGCATGAATTAGATCATGGGTGCACACATAGACTTATTCACCCTTTGGCATGCAAGAGCTGGCTGGCATCCATCATTTGGATGGCTTTGAGATCTTTCGCAACAACAAATGGAGGCAAAAAATTCATCACACAATAATGTTTATTAAATGCAATATTCCTGTCATATTTGGTAGAACATACATGCTCGGGATGGAAATAAGCCTGGTGGTGAAGTTGTTCTTGAATAGTTATAGCATGCATATCACCTGGTAAAGTTGGGTTATCTTTGAACTTACAGTTGCCACCGTACATGTCATCTCAAAAATATCCGTGCTTCGGTTTTATAGGTAGATATTAAATTAGCATTCACTGTTTATTGTCACCATACATGTCATCTCAAAAATATCTGCACCTCAGTTTTATAGGTAGATGTTGTATTAGCGTTTAAGCTGAACTATCTTTGAGCTTACACTTGTTTGGTGACGCAGGGATAAGTTAATTGAGTTTATTTCAGAGAAGCAATCTCTCTTAGTTTTCAGAGTAGATGGCTGCAGCAGTCTTGATTTTCTTAATGTAAGCTCTCCGTGCCTCTCAACTATTTGGCTATCAGACCTTTCTTCCTTTACAAAATCGGTAATTCAACATATTCCTATGATTATTTGCATTTATATTGATCTGGCCTTGCATAAATTCATTGGGGTATTCATTTCTCACAGGTCATTACTATATTGGATACATGCTGTGATCAAGCTTTTCCCCTATTTTAGTTTAATGCTTTGTTAATTTGATAACATTTTGCACAGGTCATTACTATATTGGATACATCTTGCTGTCAATAATGATTTGCATCACTATAATTTGATAACTTTTTGCAATTATATGATAAGTACATGTAGTGGTTGAAGTTAATTTTGTGGACTTGCAAAGTAATTCTTTTCCTGCTATGGTATCTTGGCTACAAACAAACTATTGTGAATATTTGGGGTCATTTTTTTTATTTCAATGTGGTTTTAAAAAAATTTTGGGTGAGCTAACATTAGCATTGCGGGTTTTCCATATATATTCATTATAATCATTGTTGTCCCGCTATATTGATATTATCGTTAGTCACCTTTGCACCTAGAGCCCAAACAAAATAATTATTTTTATATGCTTTCTTTTAGTCGGGGATATTGCATCTGATTGTAAGAGTTCGGCTACTAAGGGATGACCGCAGGCCCGGTTTGCTAACTTTATCTCTTCACATTGTCGGCAAATTGGTTTGACCAATCAATATTTTCTTGTTTGTTGGATCTCGCTGGAACAACATAGATTTGGATCTTGATGTATGAATGATGCCTACCTGTGTTTCTCTAGCATTAGCATGAAGTTACCATGTACATAGCACGCCTTATACTTTGTTTCGTGCAGTTATATCATATGCTTATTTTGGATGGTATTATATCAACTTTGTAGAAACATATAGCCATAACTTCTTCTTTGTTAGCTTTTACATGTATCATGTGGTACACTACCTTAGTTTATGTAAGGTCACACATTCGAGTGTGCCTCAATACATTCTTCTAAATCTACTCCCAGTTATGCATCGTATAAATATATTAAATATGATATACGTTGCTTGATCTTTAAAGTGTGGACATCCGTCTTTCACGATTTCGATGATGCTGTATTCTACTTTTGCAAACTAAACTGTACGGCGCAGCGAAGCGCACCTATCTACCTAGTTAACATCATACATGGGTCGAGCAGAGCTCTCCAGATTATATATATATGGCATAAAGGCTTAAGATCACCAACAAATATTTCACAACCTGGAGCACAAGAACATAGCTAGGAATAATACTAGAACATTCTATTGTGCTAACTCTTTAAGGGGACCACGCCGCCCTAGGAACCAGGAGACAACATCGCCTATGTCAGCTCTGCTACGTCAAACAGACCATGGAGCACAATCATTTAAGGGGACCTGTAATTTTGTGATTCTTCGAAGAATTAATATAAAATACATAGCTAGGAATAATACTACAACATTGTGCTAGCTCTTTTTATTTTCTACTAAGCTACAAAAAATTACAGCACTAATTCCTCAGCCAAAAGCTTCAGAGGCATACCTCACTTTCTATCCTCTAGCACGGTTGCACCTGCCTCCTCTATATCTATTTGGATCCCATGGATACGACGGGGATCTTGAAATGAAATTGACTGTACAATTATTGCGGCTCGTTTGGATGGCATTATCACTAAAAATAATGACTATAATTTCATCACTATAGAATTGATAAATTATGACAAAATTCTTGTCACAAGTGTTTTATGTGGCACATCTTTTGTCACAGGTATCACAATTAAGCTAATAGAACAATGCCTAATAGTGGCAAAAAAAATCTTCCATAAATACATTATCTGCACACTAATTCATCTTTTAATTTGTCACAAATAGATACGCAATTGTGATGATAGTGCCACCACTGTACAAAATATAAGTGTGCGATTTAGTTGACACAAATGTTAATAAAATAGTGAGAAATAACGTCACCACAAGAAGCGTCAATAGTGATACAACTATTGCAAGTGACATGAACTAATTTGTGACTACTTAATTCATCACTTTGACAAAATGTAATTGTGATGATTTAATGGTAACAATATTCATAAAATGTGGGGATTTCCTTCGTCACTACGATAATCATAAGTGATGACATTGTTGCCACGATTTGAAGTTTATTTTTGACGAGTTATGTCATCTCTAATGTACCAATTATTAGTGGCAATTTTTAATCATCACTATTCAACCTGGTTATTTGTGGGGAACAAAAAATCATCACTATGTTAGTTGTGACTTGAGTATTAGTGACAATCGGTGACAAACAAGAAAATCGCCACTACCACTCATTTGTGACGGAAAATAAGTCATTTGTGACAAAAAGTTTCACTACAAAAACCGATTTTTGTTGTAGTGGGTCCAGGCACAAACTCGTGCAAGATTTTTTTGGCCGGCCGATGATCGGTAATTATTCTTGTTTATTAAATCCTTTGCATGAATAAGATCATGCATGGCAGCATGGGTGCACCACAGAGACTTATTCACCCTTTTACACGCAAGAGCTGGTTGGTATCCATCATTTGGATGGCTTTGAGATCGTTTCGCAACAACAAACGGTTGTACCACTGCAGTAGCCTTTGCCCGCATGGAAATCACCGTTTTTGCATGAACTCGTGCAAGAATCGTCTTTGCAATTTTGATAGGTGAAACAATTCGTCTTCACTTCAGTTCTAACACCTGCACACAATGAAACACAATAGATCATATAAATTACTTTACACAAATCATTTGGTGTATATATATATATATGAAGGTGTCGGTTCCATTAAACGCTGCAACATTGCATACAGAGAAAGCAAAAAAAAAAATCACGAAAAAGAAAGAAATGTACCGATGTGCCTGCCTGCTGCATTGCAGGACAAGAAAATTGCAGCCATAACCAAAAATGCTGCCCAACACTGAATTGTTTTGTTCTTCTTGACTAGCGCCATGAAGAGAAGCTCGCTAGTCTGGACTTCTACAGCTGTTCTTATGGTCAAATTGTCACTGTAACAAATTTATTTCTTGTGGTGTTTATATAGAGGCAGGAGCAAATCCGCGAGAGGATCAAATCTTCTATTTTTATTAGCATTATTGTTTTCTACTTTTTTTATACGCACAATAGCTGGAATTAATTAATGCACTATTAATAATTCCTCCCTATTACGTACTACTATAGATGGAATTAATTAATACACTAGGGATCAGCTTGCATGGGATTGAGTACTACGGTGTGCCATCTGGGGAGCGTGCATGCAATAGGGAGCTTGGAAGGAAGACACCGGTGATATCATAATTTGTGTAGTTTGGTGGAATTGTGGATGGGTGTCACCTAACATGATATGTGGGTGTCCATGAGGAATTTCTTAATGGGTAAGATATTTTCTCTTTTTGTAATTTTTGTGATCGGTCTAGAAACAAGTGAAAAAATATTGAAATTTTTATAGAAGATCTATTAGACCATCACTAGTACAGGAATATGCACCCCAATCGGTTCTTTTAAGTCACCACTATCGATTTTGGTGGCGACACAAAGACCAACGACAGTGATAAGTAGGATCTATCACATTCGGTTCTCACCCGACAGTAATAATTACCGATCATTGTCGGTTAACTAGAACTGACACTAATAAGCATCTTATCAGTGTCGGTTCTCAAACAGAACTGACTGTGATAGTCTATTATCACTGTTGATTCTATTTAAGAACCGACGATGATGAATATAGGTTAGAACCGATTGTGGTGAGGTTTTCATCATCGTACACATTTCAAAAACAGCACCAATTTCACAGAATCACAATACAAAAATTACAGTACATGATAATATCACAGAACATTCACAGTAACTCACATTGCATCACATTCACAGCATCATTCACAGTCGGGCCGATCGCGACGGGACTCCACGCGACGCCGCGAGCGCAGCGATGGCGCGAGACTCCGCGTGAGATTCTATGAACTCCTCAAGCTCTTGATGCGTACATCTTCGACTACGACTACGCGATTACATGAAGTCACGAATACACGATGGATCATGGATTTGCTTGTTGAGTTGTTTCTCCGGCACTTCTTGCGTTGGCGTCGCACTAGTTATTTGAGACTTGCTCCATACTATTTTTCATGGAAATTTTTGATCTTTGATACAATACTATTTGTCTAATCCTCAGGGCAGTGGAGTACTCAGTAGTCAGTACTGTGTGCTAACAATAAGCATCAGGCGGTGATGATCGCCGATCGGAGACATTGCTGCACCTGCTCGCCTGCGCCGTCACTGCCGTCTGCCACTCTGCCGCATTTTCAGAACATGAGGACACGTAGATATCAACTATCGCCTTTTGTGAAATAATAAGTGGTACGTTCCCTATTCCTTGCAAGTTACAAGTGTTACATATTTTACTTACTATATATTAAACTTTGAATATCAATCATTAGTAGAGGTTCACTTCATTCTTAGGCCCCCTCCTTTAGAAATTTCTGGCTCCGCCACTGATTCCTGCACCACCTCAATACGCTATCCCTGCACCCGTTGGTGCTCCTCCGGCCGGTCCTTTTCAGCAGGGTCCGCCGGGACCGCTGGTTGGTATCCCTGTCGACATTCGGGCGCCTCCGCCGAGTTCGGCATCGTCGGCGTAACTTAGTCTTCGGCAGCAGGCGGGCGGGACCATAAGTATAGTTCTTTCCTTTGTTGTCAGTAATAAATAATCAGCCTGTATCCTAAGTATCCATATAAGTAAATAAAGACTAGTATTGTTGAGTTAAATAACCTCTTGTATGATAAATAAATGTATCATATTTGGTGTTTTGAATTCTTTGAAATTTCCTTATAATTGTTGTAACACCCCGGCATTTAATATGCCCGAATGCTACCAAACATAAGCTAAACAACATCTAAATACCACATTTAAACATAAATTCCAGCAAAGGTACATATGCTAAAAACCAATATTTCGACATCTCCTTTGTTTTTCCATGAATTAACACAATATCAAAATCATGGAAAAATATATCATAACACACGACATCTAAAACATCAACATAAATGGACATATCATCAATTTACGCCAATAATACCACGCTCAACCACTTCATAAACTATAACGAAGCAAATAAGGAATCACAAGCATGCTAAATTAAACCATACATTAAGTTTATGGCACAACTCTTAATATCATGTCTCCAAGTGATTAATTATAGACTATGATGGTGGAGCTACGTGTAGAAGTGTAGCTAAACCCCCTTTTTTCCCGCATGCCGATCTCAAAGTACCTAAAAACAACATAAAACACAAGCGTGAGTTCGAAACTCAGCAAGCATATTGTAATGGACAACAAAAACAAAATCATGGCAATAACATCTCCCATCATGAATAGCATCTCAATCTTGAACACTTAACAATATCATCATCAATATGCATGCAATGTAATGCAATGCTCATATCTCCTTGAAACTCATACCGGTATGGTTGAGTACACACCCGTCGGTGTGCACCCTTTTCCCCCTTCCATCCCGAAGATGGAGGGTGCCTACTCCTCGCTTCCATTCACCACGTGGATGGAATCACGATGTAGGTCTTACTCAATGGCGTTAGGACTAGTCATAACTTTCTCACCGACCTTCCTCGGACTAGTTATGACTTTCTCACCGCCCTCGCCCTATCTCATGACATGCATGCAACTATGCCAAATATCATATCTCATTTGTACATAAACATATGGCATCATGTCATAGTACACATAAACACATGGCATCACATCATGACAAATATAGACACATGGCATCGAATCATGATAAGTATAGACACATAGCATCATATCATGATAATCATACTCAATATATCATTGGAAAACAGCAAGCATGGCAAGTGATCGTAGCAAGTATTCAATCTTTCATCCAATCTCAACAAGCAACCTACAATCCGCTATACATTACAACACACTTGCCTCAACCGCGGGCGACGGATTGACGGGAAGTAGAGGGCACTCCCGGAGTCACACCACCTGCACATAGGCATCACACACTCACAATCATGCCCACAAAACAGTACGCAAAACCCCATCTAACCCGACATTGCCCACTACTCGCAAAACCTAAAAACAGAGGTTCTGTCCCGTCGGGACAGCAGCCTTCCAAAAGGCATAACTTGTGTTCTGGGACTCCGAATCAATAAAACGAGTACATCCTCGCGTAGCTTAGGAAATTTCCTAACTTTCTCTAGGTATATGGAAATACTGATTCGGACTCTAAAGTTGTTTAATCTACAGATTACCGTGATCTGTTCCAATCGCGTCACAGATTTTAACACACTCGGTAAAACAGTCATAACTTTCAAACGGCTGATCGGAATTTAACGTGCTTTATGTCCACTGAAAGGTATTGAAATTATCTATAACGTCTTCAAAATCCGTACGGATAGATTCGGAATCTAAATTGGCAAAAACGTCAACCTTAGGTCGACTGCTCATGCTGTCCCAAAACAGAAACGTGGCAACATCTAGATCTAACCCAAATTACTCCAATCCAGCACCTCCAATTGATCTAAAAACTTGATAAACACCTTAATAACAGTATCTAGATCAATCCCCAGGGTTCCCATGGTCATACCTTTGCCCGACGCACGAAAACTCCAATAGATCTCCTCGCTCCTCACTCCTCGCTCCTCGGATGGATCCATGAGGATGCAGGGGTGGGGAGACCACCCTAGGGCAGCAAGGGGGTGGAGGAGAGGTGGTGGGGAGGTGGAGAGCAAAGGGGCAAGGGGAGGGGAGGCGCACGGCCAAGTGGGGGAGGGAGAGAGGGAGGGTGGCGGCTAGGGCATGGAGGGGGAAGGTGGGGGCGCACAAAGGGCAAGGGTGAACGCCCAAGGGCTGGTGGGGAGCCCTTTCACCAGCCCCCACACCCAATCCTAGTCCTAAATGGATTCCCACACCATCCCACCAAAGCCCACTTAAGGCCCAAACTCCGGGAAGGCCCAAAACCGGAAAGCGGCCGGAAACGTTATAAACCTCCAAACCCTATGGTTTTAACCTTATTTCCACATCTCATAATGTTTATAGCCTCATCATGCTCAATAATTAAGGATACGACACTCCGTGGCGACATAACACTACAACCGGCCCAAAAGCGAGTAAACCTCAAGCCGAAGGTTTTATTCTCTAATTTCACCTTCTATAACGTCACACCAAACCGTAGTGTCACAATTGTATCCAGTGGTGTAGAAGGACCTTACATTTGGTGTAAAAGTACACGACCTGAGTTGTGGATTCATGGCCAAAGCTTAGAGGGAGAGAGCCAAGGCAAATAACCGAGTCATTGAGTTGTGCGAGAACATGCTGTTGGTGCACCTACCCTATTGGCTGCTGCCATGAGGGGCTCAGCTGGCCAGGATGTCGGGACCAATAGCATCAACTCCGAGGCGTTCTCCAGGTGTTCGATGGTGTGCCCCGACCACAACGTCAGCGTCTTGACGGCGGCATCCAGCCTAGTTGCAGCTTTCGCCTCCACCCTAGGCCACCATGCTTGTTCTTTGATCCTGTTGTGGCTGCTCCACTTGTCCAATTAGAGGTGCAGCGGTGTCACACACGCGAGGTGTTTGAGGAGGTGTCTCGAGGCGACATCCTCATCGACATCATCACCAACAACCTTGGAGAGGCTGGCGATTGCACCCACCACGGTGGCTTTAATGTCGACCACGCCCGTGTTTCTCTGCAGGGCGCCCGCTTTTGAACTCCTCCCTCGCGGTCGAGAGTTACAGCCACATTCTTGGAGCGCCATGCGCATTCGGGCAGGGTGGGATGTCGCCCCGGGTGGAAAGTGCCCAACTCAGCAAAAGCATGGCAAGCAACACCCATATGTGGTGGGTTGCCTCTGTGTTATTCTACCTACAGCCTACGGGGGTTAAGAGTTATGGCCCTATTCCCAGAGCATCGCAAACGTTCAGACGTGGCGGACTGTTGTCGTGGGCAAAAAAGTAACTAACTCGAGAAACGCACGGCGTATACCTGATTGTCATTAAGCCACCTTGAATAGTTGAAATGTCATGTATCCATTGTCACCCTAGGTTGGATTGGTTAATAGTTGGACATCTTGTAGTACCAACATTGAGTTAGCGTAACTATGCTTAGCCATGCTTAGTTGTACGATGGGATTCATGTCACATGATAAATTAATAAAATTGACTTAATGAGATATGGAATCGTGGTGGGTAGCCACTGTTGTAAAATTTGTTGTACTATGGCAGGGTGTAACACCCCGGCATTTAATATGCCCGAATGCTACCAAACATAAGCTAAACAACATCTAAATACCACATTTAAACATAAATTCCAGCAAAGGTTCATATGCTAAAAACCGATGTTTCGGCAGCATCTCCTTTGTTTTTCCATGAATTAACACAATATCAATATCATGGCAAGATATATCATAGCACACGACATCTAAAACAACAACATAAATGGACATAACATCAAGTTACGCCAATAATACCACGCTTAACCACTTCATAAACTATAACGAAGCAAATAAGGAATCACAAGAATGCTAGATTAAACCATACATTAAGTTTATGGCACAACTCTTAATATCATGTCTCCAAGTGATTAATTATGGACTATGATGGTGGAGCTACGTGTAGAAGTGTAGCTAGACCCCTTTTTCCCGCATGCCGATCTCAAAGTACGTAAAAACAACATAAAACACAAGCGTGAGTTCGAAAACTCAGCAAGCATATTGTAATGGACAACAAGATCATTTACAAGACAATAATACCTCACATCACATATAACATCTCATACTTGAGCACATAACAACATCATCATCATTAAATATGTATTGCAATGCAATGCAATGTTATGCTCATATCTCCTTGGAAACTCATACCGGTATGGTTGAGTACACACCCGTCGGTGTGCACCCTTTTCCCCCTTCCATCCCGAAGATGGAGGGTGCCTACTCCTCGCTTCCATTCACCACATGGATGGAATCACGATGTAGGTCTTACTCAATGGCGTTCCGGACTAGTCATAACTTTCTCACCGACCTTGTCGGACTAGTTATGACTTTCTCACCGCCCTCGCCCTATCTCATGACATGCATGCAACTATGCCAAATATCATATCTCATTTGTACATAAACATATGGCAACATGTCATAGTACACATAAACACATGGCATCGAATCATGATAAATAAAGACACATAGCGTCATATCATGATAATCATACTCAATATATCATTGGAAAACAGCAAGCATGGCAAGTGATCATAGCAAGTATTCAATCTTTCATCAAATCTCCACAAGCAACCTACAATTCCGTTATTCATTACAACACACTTGCCTTTAACCTCGGGCGACGAATTGGCGAGAGAATGAGGGTACTCCTGGGGTCACACCACCTGCACATACATGCCACACACTCACAATCACAACCACAAAATAGTACGCAAACCCTCATCTACCCCGACATTGCCATCTACTCGCAAAACCTAAAAACAGAGGTTCTGTCCCGGCGGGACAGCAGCCTTGCAAATGGCATAACTTGAGTTCTGGGACTCCGAATCAATTAAACGAGTATATCCTCACGTAGCTTAGGAAATTTCCCAACTTTATATAGGTATAAGGAAAGACTGATTCGGACTCTAAAGTTGTTTAATCTACAGATTACCGTGATCTGTTCCAATTACGTCACAGATTTTAACACGCTCGGTAAAACAGCCATAACTATCAAACGGCTGATCGGATTTTAACGTGCTTTATACCCACTAAAAGGTATTGAAATTATCTACAACTTCTTCAACATCCGTACGGACAGATTCGGACTCTAAATTGGCGAAAACGCGAACCCTAGCTCGACTGCTCAATCTGCCCGAAAACAGAAACGTGGCAACATCTAGATCTAATCCAAATTACTCCAATCCAGCACCACCAATTGATCTAAAAACTTCATAATCACCCTAAGAACAGTACCTAGGTCAATCCCAAGGATCCCCATGATCATACCTTTGCCCGACGAACGAATCTCCAATAGATCTCCTCGCGGATCGCTCCTCGCTCCACGCTCCTCGCTCCTCGCTCCTCGCTCCTCGCTCCAACGGATGGATCCACAAGGTGCAGAGGTGTGGAGACCACCCTAGGGCAGCAAGGGGGTGGAGGAGAGGTGGGGAGCAATGGGGGAGGTGGAGGCGCAAGCAAGGGAGAGGGAGAGGTGGGGGGTGGCGGCTAGGTTTGGAGGGAGTGGGGGGAGGGCGCCCAAGGGGCTCAATGGGCGCAAGGGCAGCAGGGTGGACACCCCAAAGGGGCAGGGAAACCCCTTTTACCAGCCCCCACACCCAATTCTAGTCCGTTACGGAGACCTAATCCATCACACCAAAGCCCACCAAGGCCCAAACTCCCAGGAAGGCCCAAAACCCCTAAACGGCCCTAAAAGCTATTAACCTCCAAATCCTATAGTTTTAACCTTAATTCCACATCTCATAATGTTTATAGCCTCAACATGCTCAATAATTAAGGATACGACACTCCGCGGTGTCACATCACTACAAAAGGCCCAAACACGCGAGTAAAACCTCAAGCCGTAAGGTTTTCTCCTCTAAATTCACACTTTGTAAAGTCACACCAAAACATAGTGTCACATTCTTCCCCCCTTCAACAGGATTCGACCTCGAATCCGAAGGAGACCAAAAATCAACAACCAAGTCCCCAAGGGACGAAAGGCTTCTCAGCCGCACAAAACAATCGCACAACGACTAAAAAACGGAACAAACGACAAACGGGTTCCCAAAACCAACACTTAGCGAAACAGTGTTGATCTAGCTCAACTAAGGGCAACCGCTCACAGATCGACCTTCACTTCAAATCCCAAACAGAAACTGCTTCTCAGCCACAAAGGGCTCCATCAACCCAAAACGCTCGAATCCTCACGACAAACACTTCACACTTCTATCACAACCAACCTGACTACCACACTCCATTAAACTCAATCATGACACAAAATCCCATCTCTTCCAATTATTTGACCTTTTTCACAAAGAATCAAAATTAACTATTGTCATCTACGTACATAGCCTTCATCGACAAAACTTTTCTTTTCTTCCACAAACCACGCTACACTTTCATTCTACCCCCTCCCAGGCATAACACACACCCAGGGACAAGTAGCTACGACAAAGTTCACGGCAGATCACTATATTTCAAATTATCATCACTTTTTAACAATCCAACCATAATCTCAACAAGGTTTGGACCGACATCACCAACTTCCAACATGACCACCCTTCGAACCACAACCAAGGTTCTACGCCTAGCCCAAGGTAGGGCTGAAAATTCTTACCAAACCTCAACTGGTTCTTTTCCTATGAGGGTCTCGCCCTCACACTTTCTCACTCAACTACTACCAAACCCATGAGTAAAAACCTCCATTATGCTCAACAATTCCATAGACATTTCTATTCACATCTCAAACGAGAATGCCAACAAAGAGCAACTCCCTTTAGTCGGGTGAACCACATTCATCAACTCGAATCCAAAACGCAACAAATCATTTTGGAACAAAGGTTTGACAACCTCGAAAGATCACTCGATCTCTTTTCCTAAGTCAAGTCGCAAAGGAAAAACTCCAATCTCAAATCAATGCGATACATCTCGCATCGGGGACCACTCAAACAAAAAGAGAGACTCCACACAATTCTTTGTCAGAAATTCTCAACAATTAATGACAACTCAACTCACTTTCACCACAGCCAAGCATCTCATAAAAACAACATTGTGGAAGAGAAAACCGATTCTCAAATCAATCGAAAGAATCCACAACCGCCATAATAACTCTCAAGGAAACAAGGAAACCCAATCCTCTTACAACAAAGCCAAATGCCAGGAATTCTTCACTCTTTCCTTTCATGCTAAAGAGCAAATGGAAATCTAGATTCATGACATGAATCCAAGCTTTTCGAGAGCACTCCGGATTAGTCATATTTCCCTATATGACTTACTCACCGACCTGGCTCAACGACTCTTTTATCATTAGACATCTATAAATGATGGCATGTTTCCTTTTCACGATTCATTCATCATGTACAACGCTACCAACCCGGTCATTCACAAGACAACTTCTTCCTCTGCATCACATGATTAAAACTCGGATAGCATTGATGATTGCGCCAAATCATAAAACTATGAGGGGAACACCATTAACAGGAAAACACCACGTCATACATAACCCGTCGACAATTGGAAGCCAAATTTGTAAAGCATCGCGTTTTAACCAAAATCAACATTTTGAAAGAGAACCTCAATTCTCAAAGAAAAATGGGAGACTCATTTCCCAAAATGAGAACACTCCACCAACCCGAATCACTTATAAACATTCATAAAATTCACCCTTTTGAAACACTCGCAAACACCACATGACCTTTTCCAAATAAATCCAGTTCCAATCAAATAGAATTACAAATTAAATCTCAAGAATTTTCAACACAGCCCACTATGTCCATCGGCTTCCTTTTTAAGATTTACTCCAAGTATGCTTCGGTCTTGAGCCGAAGGAGCGCGATCCACTCAAAGACTTTTAGGTGCAAAATCAAACTCATAGCATAAACTGAACAACTTAGCCAAAACCAAAGATGGGCACCAACCTCTATGAGTTTTAGGGAAACTCGAAAATGCAACATAAAGAACACCTTGACCAAAAACATTTAACCAAGATAGCAAACCACCAAACCAGACCAAAAGGTTTTATACACAAGCTCGGCATGAGACTCACCATATCCAGTGTCCCACTATCCTTAACATTTAAGCATTCCATATTCACTATTTACTTATCAAGAAAACCCATCTTAAATCAATCCATACCACCTCCTCAAGAACCCCACAAACCAACACATCATATAACAACGTATTCTATATTTCAAACGTAGTACTTCAACAGATACTTAAGCATGATCATCCTATCAATTTTTATACCATAAATACGTCAACATCTTGACAATCAAAACTTATTCCATTAACAAATGACTTCAACATACAAATAGTATCTCCATAAGACAAAGTCAAAATTATGATTCTAAGATATACCTTTTTTAGGATACAATTCTATATCATGCTAAAATATCCATGGTTCACTTCATCGCCACATGTTATAATAACCTCTATTTTACAATGGCTTTTTTAAAAAAAAAATCTAAACAATTACCACCACTACTAAATCATCAATATCCATAAGTAGGCATAATCATAAAAACAACTACATTGTTTTTAGTTACACTATCCATATACCATAACAAATTGTCACTACACAACATACTCCAACTATTAAAATAAATTTAATAGGTTAGACCAACCCAAAGCTTTAGCAATATCATAAACAAAGAAAGCCTATGTCTTCACAATTGACATCGATACTAGCATCGTAGGAACACAACTGCATACTTCCAATTATACTAATGGTTTGCGACAACATAAATAGCAACTCTAATCAACTTCCAAATTAAAGTCACTAGTCAACACGATTAAATCTCTCTATTAATCCAATAGATTAGAACATCTTTAGACAACCAGCAAAGTTTCTTTAACAAAGTCGGCAGTCTACATCATCTTAATGTTTTAACTATGCATTAGGGTTTAAAACTTTAAACATATTCGAGGGTCATAAGCACTTTCAAAGCAAGGCAACAGATTCTAAGCATGTACATTAACATATTTATTCATTCTCATTATAGGGTATTCTGCAGCACTAGAAGTTCATTTAATCTTAAGCTAAACACAAATATTACTTTTAACTGATTCAACTCATCAAATAACTTAAGAACAAATCATTTCTAATAACCACATTGTTACATACTACATGACATGCTAAACAACCATTTTCACTTTTGACAAACAGGATGCAACTCCACTTTTAAGGACAACCACAACTCAAGAACCAGAACGAACACCGATAGACAATTTCTCCTTTTCCAGGCAAGGAAGAAAACAAAACTCTAACAGAAATGCAGGAGAGTTCCACTCTCAAGTTCCCAAATTTGCCCACAAAACTCTTCAAGAAATCTCAAGATCCATATTTCCAAGAAGGAAGAAGGATGCACTAGGGAAAACAAAATGTTCAACCAAACCTTTTCCGATAAAGATACAAAACTTAGCTCCACCCAACCTAAGGTCGGCACTAGGAGAACTTCAACTCTTTTCTCAGATAGGGAGAACAACAACCCATAAATGTTTCCTCCCTAAGACAATCCACAATAACCAGCAAAACCGGGTGTCAAAGCAAAAGGCGACTAAAAAGGCGCAACACTAAACTCTTCTTCTTCGTTTCAAACCAAGGAAGACCAACAACCACAAATCGCATACAGAATGATCCACGAAAATCCAATACCAAACTTTTTTTTTCTTTTGGTTTCCATCAACTAAAACCAAGAAAACCAACCAAAACCAACCGTCAGAACGGTGAAGAACATACGAAGGAATCCACCACCAAACTCTTCTATTTGACTCCCGTCAACTACCCGATCTACGACAGAAAGGGTAAGCACTCTTCTCCTACAGGGGTTAATAGTTCTTCGGTGATGGCGCTAACCGGCCACACCGTCACACTTCACCCTTACTATGAATAAAGAGAGGTGACCGAAACCCTTCGGCACCACAACCCCACTTTAACAATAATAACATGAACAATTCAATTCAATTCTTTCATAAACATAGCAACATACATAATCAAATGTAGCATTCAACATCAAGGCTTAAATACAACATTTAAGCGTAAAGCAACGATTCCCATACCCTTTCCTCTGTTCATACATGTGTGTCAAATTTTAAATTAGTTATTCCACTTACACAAGTTTTAATGTTGCTATCCTATGACAAAGTTTTAAGTATAACCTAAGCCATGTTTCTAGGTTGTTCCACATCAAAATTTTAGTTAACCCTATGGTATTCCACTAAATTCATACACCACGGACTTGAAGCCCGCTCTGATACCAACTGTAACACCCCGGCATTTAATATGCCCGAATGCTACCAAACATAAGCTAAACAACATCTAAATACCACATTTAAACATAAATTCCAGCAAAGGTTCATATGCTAAAAACCGATGTTTCGGCAGCATCTCCTTTGTTTTTCCATGAATTAACACAATATCAATATCATTGTGACACTACGTTTTGGTGTGACTTTACAAAGTGTGAATTTAGAGGAGAAAACCTTACGGCTTGAGGTTTTACTCGCGTTTTTTGGCCTTTTGTAGTGATGTGACACCGCGGAGTGTCGTATCCTTAATTATTGAGCATGTTGAGGCTATAAACATTATGAGATGTGGAATTAAGGTTAAAACTATAAGATTTGGAGGTTAATAGCTTTTCCGGGCCGTTTCCGGGGTTTTGGGCCTTCCCGGGGGAGTTTGGGCCTTGGTGGGCTTTGGTGGGATGGATTAGGTCTCCGTAACGGACTAGAATTGGGTGTGGGGGCTGGTAAATGGGGTTTCCCTGCCCCTTCGGGGCGTCCACCCTGCTGCCCTTGCGCCCCTTGAGCCCCTTGGGCGCCCCCCCACTCCCTCCAAACCTAGCC
Source organism: Rhipidocladum racemiflorum (assembly GCA_036346355.1). NCBI lineage: Eukaryota > Viridiplantae > Streptophyta > Magnoliopsida > Poales > Poaceae > Rhipidocladum > Rhipidocladum racemiflorum. Next base: position 86,318,053 of record CM070579.1, on the reverse strand, counting down.
ACCACCCCCCACCTCTCCCTCTCCCTTGCTTGCGCCTCCACCTCCCCCATTGCTCCCCACCTCTCCTCCACCCCCTTGCTGCCCTAGGGTGGTCTCCACACCTCTGCACCTTGTGGATCCATCCGTTGGAGCGAGGAGCGAGGAGCGTGGAGCGAGGAGCGATCCGCGAGGAAATCTATTGGAGATTCGTTCGTCGGGCAAAGGTATGATCATGGGGATCCTTGGGATTGACCTAGGTACTGTTCCTAGGGTGTTTATGATGTTTTTAGTTCAATTAGTGGTGCTGGATTGGAGTATTGTGGATTAGATCTAGATGTTGCCACGTTTCTGTTTTCGGGCAGATTGAGCAGTGGAGCTAGGGTTCGCGTTTTAGCTAATTTAGAGTCCGAATCTGTCCGTACGGATGTTGAAGAAGTTGTAGATAATTTCAATACCTTTCAGTGCATATAAAGCACGTTAAAATCCGATCAGCTGTTTGAAAGTTATGGTTGTTTTACCGAGCGTGTTAAAATCTGTGACGTAATTGGAACAGATCACGGTAATCTGTAGATTAGACGACTTTAGAGTCCGAATCAGTCTTTCCATATACCTAGAGAAAGTTGGGAAATTTCCTAAGCTACGCGAGGATGTACTTGTTTAATTCATTCGGAGTCCCAGAACTCAAGTTATGCCTTTTGCAAGGCTGCTGTCCCGACGGGACAGAACCTCTGTTTTTAGGTTTTGCGAGTAGTTGGCAATGTTGGGGAAGTTGAGGGTTTGCGTACTGTTTTGTGGTCATGATTGTGAGTGTGTGGCATGTATGTGCAGGTGGTGTGACCCCGGGAGTACCGTCATTCTCTCGCCAATTAAATGCTTGAGGTTAAAGGCAAGTGTGTTGTGATGGATAGCGAGTTGTAGGTTACATGTTGAGATTAGATGAAATTGTCTATATGATATATGTCCACTTGCCATGTTTTAATGATTGCTATGATATGATGAGCATGTTTAAGATGTTATGATGCCATGTGTTAATATATGAGTTTTATATATTGTTGGCATGCTTGCATACATGACATGTTACATGGCCCGGGCGGTGAGAAAGTCATTAACTAATCCGGGAAGGTCGGTGAGAAAGTTATGACTAATCCGGAGAGCCATTAGAGTAAGTCCTACATCGTGATTCCATCTACCGTGGGTTGTGGAAGCGAGGAGTAGGCACCCTCCATCTTCGGGATGGAAGGGGGGAGAGGGTGCACACCGACGGGTGTGTACTCAACCATACCGGTATGAGTTTCCATGGAGATATGAGCATAACATTGCATTGCATTGCATTGCAATACATTTTTAATGATGATGATGTTGTTATGTGCTCAAGTATGAAATGTTATATGTGATGTGAGGTATTATTGTCTCGTAAATGATCTTGTTGTCCATTACAATATGCTTGCTGAGTTTTCGAACTCACGCTTGTGTTTTATGTTGTTTTTAGGTACTTTGAGATCGGCATGCGGGAAAAGGGGTTTAGCTACACTTCTACACGTAGCTCCACAATTATAGTCTATGATTGATCACTTGGAGTCATGATATTAAGAGTTGTGCCATTAACTTAATGTATGGTTTAATTTAGCATGCTTGTGATTCCTTATTTGCTTCGTTATAGCTTATGAAGTGGTTGAGCGTGGTATTATTGGCGTAAATTGATGATATGTCCATTTACGTTGATGTTTTAGATGTCGTGTGTTATGATATATCTTGCCATGATATTGATATTGTGTTAATTCATGGAAAAACAAAGGAGATGCTGCCGAAATATCGTTTTTTTAGCATATGTACCTTTGCTGGAATTTATGTTTAAATGTGGTATTTAGATGTTGTTTAGCTTATGTTTGGTAGCATTCGGGCATATTAAATGCCGGGGTGTTACAGTTGGTATCAGAGCCAGGTTCAGGTCCGTGGTGTATGAATTTAGTGAAATACCATAGGGTTAACTAAAATTTTGATGTGGAACAACCTAGAAACATGGCTTAGGTTATACTTAAAACTTTGTCATAGGATAGCAACATTAAAACTTGTGTAAGTGGAATAACTAATTTAAAATTCGACACACATGGATGCACAGTAGGAAAGGGTATGGGAATCGTTGCTTTACGCTTAAATGTTGTATTTAAGCCTTGATGTTGATTGCTACATTTGATTATGTATGTTGCTATGTTTATGAAAGAATTGAATTGAATTGTTCATGTTATTATTGTTAAAGTGGGGTTGTGGTGCCGAAGGGTTTCGGTCACCTCTCTTTATTCATAGTAAGGGTGAAGTGTGACGGTGTGGCCGGTTAGCGCCATCACCGAAGAACTATTAACCCCTGTAGGAGAAGAGTGCTTACCCTTTCTGTCGTAGATCGGGTAGTTGACGGGAGCCAAATCGGCCGAACCATCTCGTCCTGGACGCGTTGGTTCCTCTCCCCGGGAAATTCCTCTCGCGTCGCCGCTCCCGCGCCCACTCTCTCGCTCCTGCGCCCTCAATCCGCCGTCCCGCACTGTCTTTTTCTCACGCCGCCGCTAGCGCGGTCTCGCTCCACCGCGTGAAGCAATCCCCAAGGTCTCTAGCGTGAAGCAATCGAACCACCTCCCCATCCCGATCCTATGCAGCGGCGCCCGCGGATCGAAGCTCCCAGAACCTACTAGCCACGAAGAGCTGGTTTCTTGCCGACGTACCGGAGGCAGGCTCTCGGTGGTCGTCGTGTTCCGACGTACTGGATCCACGCCGCCGCCGGATCTGCACTTACTCTACTGCTCCGCCTCCCCCGTTCGGCCCGGGTACTGGATCCACTTCTTCATCCCGTTCTTGACTTTGGTTTGTGTGGAAGAATTTCAATCTAGTTGATTTATCTTGATTAGTTCGGCCCGGGTACTGGATGCTTGGAATGTTATTGCTGTTTAGGTTCTTAGCATGGATTATTTTGTGATGGAATTTGTTTTGTTTAGGGACCAATATACTGGCATGGATTATTTTGTGTGGAAGAATTTCAATCTAGTTGATTTATCTTTAGGCTCACAGACTGTAGATACTGGTGAATTTCCTTTTCAATATGTTGTTCTACCATGTTAGTTGAGGGAGCAAGACTTTTGTTTGGAGGCCAATTACGATGTCTGTCTTTGCAAGAATAGATTTGTTGTAGTTACCAAAGACTGGTATAAGCTTGGTTGGATGTTGCACACTGGTGCATATGGTGACCCATTGGCTAGCTCGTAAATCCATTCGGATTCCAAACTCACCAGGTTCCTAAACTGAAGATTGTAGAACATATGCAGGTAGCGTTGTTTGGCCTGTCTCTCTTCATTGTTCAGAGTCCTCCAGAAGCCATACATTGACCCCATGTTCAGTACTCTAATTGCGTAAATCTTCCATGTGTAGCTGCCATCATGTATAACTGTAATATCGCGAGTGGTCGTCCTGCTTGTGTGTAACACCCCGGCAATTACTATGCCCGAATGCTACCAAACCAAGACTAATCATCAACTAAATATCATGAATGAAGACAAATTTCAGCAAAGGCACAAATGCTCAACACCGAAATTTCGGCAGCATCTCCTTTGTTTTAACATGATTTGAACAATAGCAAAATATCACATGATATATCATAATGAAGAAACATGCAAGGCAGCATCAAAGGGAAATATAGCATCAATTTAAGTCTACCATAATGGACTTAACCATCTCATGAACTAATACGAGGTAAAGGATGTAATCAAACATATGAACAAAACATAATCCTAGTTTCATCACACTAGAATCGTGATCACAACTCCGAAGGGTAATTATAGTCTACATGTGTGGAAAATTATGTGATGAAGTGCCGCTAAGCCCTTTTTCCCGCATGCCGATCTCAAAGTACCTAAAAACAACATAAAACACAAGCGTGAGTTCGAAAACTCAGCAAGCATATTGTAATGGACAACAAGATCATTTACAAGACAATAATACCTCACATCACATATATCATCTCATACTTGAACACATAACCACAACATCATCTTTAAATATGTATTGCAATGCAATGCAATGCAATGTTATGCTCATATCTCCTTAGAAACTCATACCGGTATGGTTGAGTACACACCCATCGGTGTGCACCCTCTCCCCCCTTCCATCCCGAAGATGGAGGGTGCCTACTCCTCGCTTCCACAACCCACGGTAGATGGAATCACGATGTAGGACTTACTCTATTGGCTCTCCGGATTAGTCATAACTTTCTCACCGACCTTTCCGGATTAGTTAATGACTTTCTCACCGCCCAGGCCATGTCATGTCATGCATGCAACTATGCCAATTATCATATTTCACATGTACATAAACATATGGCATCTCATCATGACAAATATAAACACATGGCATCGAATCATGGTAATCATACTCAATATTTCATTGGAAAACAGCAGGCATGGCAAGTAATCATAGCATGTATTCAATCTTTCATCTAATCTCACAAGCAATCTACGATCCGTTATTCAATACAACACACTTGCCTTCAACCACGGGCAACGAAGTGATGAGAGGTTGAGGGCACACCCGGAGGGACACCACCTGCAAACACGTGCCACACACTCAAATCGAGTCCACAAAACAGTACACAAAACCCCATCTAACCCGACATTGCCAACAACTCGCAAAACCTAAAAACAGAGGTTCTGTCCCGTCGGGACAGCAGGCTTGCGAAAGGCATAACTTCTGTTCCAGGACTCCAAATCGATTAAACGAGTACACCCTCAAGTAGCTTAGGAAATTTCCCAACTTTCTCTAGGTATATGGAAAGACTGATTCGGACTCTAAAGTTGTATAATCTACAGATTACCGTGATCTGTTACAATCGCGTCACAGATTTGACAGCGCTGGGTAAAACAGCCATAACGTTCAAACGGCTGGGTGGAATTTCAATTTCTTTACGTCCACTGAAAGGTAATGAAATTATCTACAACTTCCTAGAAGTCCGTACGGCCATATTCCAACTCTAAATTGGCAAAAACGCGAACCCTAGCTCGGCTGCTCAATCTGCCCGAAAACAGAAACGTGGCAATGTTTAGATCTAATCAATTCTACTCCAATCCAGCACCACCAATTGATCTAAAAACTTCAAAAACTCCCTAACAACAGTACCTAGCACATTCCCGAGGAGCCCCAAGATCGTACCTTTGCCCGACGCACGAAAACTCCCATCGATCTCCTCGCTCCTCGCTCCTCGCACCTCGCTCCTCGCTTGGATCCACGAGGTTGCAGGGGTGGGGAGACCACCCTAGGGCAGCAAGGGGATGGAGGAGAGGTGGAGTGGTGGAGGGGCCATGGGGGCAAGGGAGGGGGAGGCGCACAAGAGGGAGAAGGGAAGGTGGGGGGGCGGCTAGGGCTTGGAGGGGTGGAGAGGGGAGAGCAAGGGGGCGCACCCTGCTGTTGTGGGCTCAAGGGGCAGGGTGGGGAGCCCTTTTACCAGCCACTCAACTGAAACCTAACCCTATAAGAGCTCTACTCCAAACCCACTAAAGCCCACCAAGGCCCAAACTCCCCTGGGAAGGCCCAAAACCGAAACGGCCGGAAGCTTGGCCGGAAAAGCTATTAACATCCAATTCCTATGGTTTTAACCTTATTTCCACACCTCATACTGTTTTTAACCTTATCATGCTCAATAATTAAGGCTACGGCACTCCGTGGCGACCTAACACTTCAAACGGCCCAAAAACGGGAGTAAATCTCAAGCCGAAATGTTTCAACCTAAATTCCTCATTTCGTAAGGTTTTTGCCCTCATCATTCACATTATATAAGACTACGACACTCAGGGTGTCACATTCTACCCCTTAAACAAGATTCGACCTCGAATCAAATGAGCATCAAAAAACAACAACAAAGTCCCCGAGGGACAAAAGACTTCCTTTCAACATAAAACATTCACACGAAGACTCAAACCGGAACAAACGATAAGCGAGTTCTCAAAACCAACCCTTGGCAAGGAAATGTTGATTTAGCTCAACACAGTGCAACCTCGCACGGCACCTCCTTCACCCCAATTGCCAAAGACCACGAAAGAAAGCGGTCCCACACTCCTCAATCGAGACATTCCTTGGCACTAAAGTGCACGATCCATTAAGCAAGGCTACTCTCGGAAGAACACGGCTTCAACCGCTAAAACCCTCTTCACTCCCAAACACAAAAGTGTTTTCACACAACAACCTCTCTACTATGGTTCGCCGTAATCAAGGCAGCCTTGAACCAAGTGAGACACTACACTCCAGGACAACCCTTTGTTTGAACAAATGGGGTTTAAAACCATGCAAAAGATTTATCTTTTACAAAGACCAATACCCACCACTAACATCAAAAGGAAGGCTTTATTTAAAACCAAAGTTCTTAAAACCCATAAAACGATAACAACCGAACAAAATGCTACGGTTGACTCATTCTCTGATTTCTTTGAGTACTTTTGTACTCACGGCTTTACGCCTTTGTTGATCGATTCTTTGAAGAAGAGCAGGAAATCTGAGAATTCTCGAGGAGTATTATGAAGACTACGTGAACTAGGATGGCGTTCCCAGATGATTGCCTATGGCATGTCGTATGGCCCGAGTTATTTTATTTTCCAGCAAGAGTTTTATTTGTTTCTTAAGCCCTTATGGCACAATTATGTAAACTTGACCATAAGGTCCGTTGTTACTATTTGCTACTTTCTTAGTAAATTCGATGAATGGAATGATATGTCAATTTTGTTGCCACTTGTGTGCACTAAGCGTGATCCTGGTAGTGCAGTATACAGAGGGTTTGATTCATAAATCCGGGTCTGACAGGCTTCGAGGTAAAACTTTGATTAGGGTTCCAATTAGAATTTTGATTTGCATTTTGGATTTTGGGGATATTTCATAATTTATTGGCTAACATCGGCTCACGATGACTAGTCATGTTTTTAGAATGAAGTAATTTGCATGGGGTCCTCGCATGCATTTGCGATGTCCTGGACCTCCTGGTGGATGCTTCCTCTTTGGACGCTTAATGACTAGTCATCTACACCGATTCCGAAAACTCTATATAAGTGACATTCCTCTTTGTACCTTCGCAAGAGTCAGGCGCAGCTTCATCCTAATCTCTTGCTCTCAGCTTCATTCTCTCGATTCCGGTGAGCTTCGCTTGATTCTGGTGGGCTTTATCCTCTCCTACGCTTCGATCGATTCATGTGCATCTTTATTCTGATCTCCTCCTCTCTGTGCAGCTATGGCACTTTCTCCGTGCTTAGAGTCGATGGGAGTATGTCGTCAATATCTCGACGGACACCATTCGAGCGACAAGCACGTGGTCGATATGAGTATTTTAGGCTGTAGGGCTGATATGTATAACCATAGTATTTTTATGTTTATTATTATTGTATGCTATCTATAGATTCTATGCAAACTACACTATTCCTGGACCTATTCCTGCACCACCAAACGCTATTCCTACACCACCTAACTACACTGTCCCTGCACCCGTAGTTGCTCCTTTGACTCCGTAGGTCCTTTTCAGCGAGGTTCGCCGCTCCGGTGGTTGGTATCCTGGGGGCATTCGGGCGCCTCCGCCTAGTTTGGCATCGTCGGTGTAATCTTCGGCGGCGAGCGGCAGAACCCCTGGATCTCTCAGTTCTTTCCGATATAGGTCAGTAATAAATAATTAGTCTGTATCCTAAGTGTCTCCTAAGGGTGTGTGGTTGCCTGTACCAAGTGGTACATGTATGAGATGGTTCAAGAAAAAGCTCATCCATGTGTTTGGTTGCTTGAATGGAACCATCCCATCCTGGACCAAGTGGTACAATTTTGAGGAATATTCCCTCTAGATGCTGAACCATCTCGTTCACCCAAAATAATGGAACCAAATGGTACAGGACCATCCCATCCCATTCAACCTCATCCCACGAACCAAATGCACCGTAAGTGTCTGTATAATTAAATAAAGACTACTATTGATAAATGTATCGGTAGACGATGATGGAATGGCCTTGTCCTACCAGGATGGCTCTGTTGTCCATGTCTTCTTTCCTTTTTATTTTCATTGGATTTGCGTCTCATTTGCATGTTCATGGATTGTATGTATATACACTTTGCAAGGCTGGGTCATAATTGGTTTAGTTTTACAAAGAGCGATATCTTTTTAATTTTCAACAAACAAGATGCGGTGTGTGATGCTGCACCATGAACATCTTTTTCTATATTTCCCCATCAGATCCCTGCTGTGGGTAAAAAATTTGCCGTTTCTTTATTACGTGAATTTTCGAAGCAAAAAATTCATCACACAATAATGTTTATTAAATCTTTTGCATGAATTAGATCATGGGTGCACACATAGACTTATTCACCCTTTGGCATGTAAGAGTGGTGGCATCCATCATTTGGATGGCTTTGAGATCTTTCGCAACAACAAATGGAGGCAAAAAATTCATCACACAATAATGTTTATTAAATGCAATATTCCTGTCATATTTGGTAGAACATACATGCTCGGGATGGAAATAAGCCTGGTGGTGAAGTTGTTCTTGAATAGTTATAGCATGCATATCACACAGTAAAGTTGGGTTATCTTTGAACTTACGATTTGCCACCGTACATGTCATCTCAAAAATATACGTAGCTTCGGTTTTATAGGTAGATATTAAATTAGCATTCATTTGTTTATTGTCACCATACATGTCATCTCAAAAATATCTGCACCTCGGTTTTATAGGTAGATGTTGTATTAGCGTTTAAGCTGAACTATCTTTGAGCTTACACTTGTTTGGTGACGCAGGATAAGTTAATTGAGTTTATTTCGGAGAAGCAATCTCTCTTAGTTTTGAGTAGATGGCTGCAGCGATCTTGATTTGCTTAATGTAAGCTCTCCGTGCCTCTCAACTATTTGGCTATCAGACCTTTCTTCCTTTACAAAATCGGTAATTCAACATATTCCTATGATTATTTGCATTTATATTGATCTGGCCTTGCATAAATTCATTGGGGTATTCATTTCTCACGAGTCATTACTATATTGGATACATCTTTGTGATCAAGCTTTTCCCCTATTTTAGTTTAATGCTTTGTTAATTTGATAACATTTTGCACAGGTCATTACTATATTGGATACATCTTCTTTGTCAATAATGATTTGCATCACTATAATTTGATAACTTTTTGCAATTATATGATAAGTACATGTAGTGGTTGAAGTTAATTTTGTGGACTTGCAAAGTAATTCTTTTCCTGCTATGGTATCTTGGCTACAAACAAACTATTGTGAATATTTGGGGTCATTTTTTTATTTCAATGTAGTTGTACAAAAATTTTGGGTGAGCTAACATTAGCATTGCGGGTTTTCCATATATATTCATTATAATCATTGTTGTCCCGCTATATTGATATTATCGTTAGTCACCTTTGCACCTAGAGCCCAAACAAAATAATTATTTTTATATGTTTTCTTTTAGTCGGGGATATTGCATCTGATTGTAAGAGTTCGAATACTAAGGGATGACCGCAGGCCCGGTTTGCTAACTTTATCTCTTCACATTGTCGGCAAATTGGTTTGACCAATCAATATTTTCTTGTTTGTTGGATCTCGCTGGAACAACATAGATTTGGATCTTGATGTTTGAATGATGCCTACCTGTGTTTGTGATACTACGGAATGACGGTATGAGTCATTTTCGATCTCGGCCATAAGGTACGACTCTTGTAACATGTTTTTGCGCCGTTTCTGCAAGTGTGGGCCTTTCCGGGGGATTTTGGGCCTTTCCGGAGGGGAATTAGGCCTTCCGGGGGAGTTCGGGCCTTGGGAGGTCCATGTGGGCCGAAGGTGGGACATATTTGGGCCTTTTGGAGGTGGTCTAGGACAGCAAAACTGCTGCCCTAGCCCTACCTACGCCCCAAACAAGTTCCCTCCCTAGCCCTAGCCCCCACTTGTTTCCCCTCCACCCCATTGCCTCCTCCTCCCTAGCCGCCACCCCCCTTAGCCTCTTGCGCCCTCCCCCATCCCTCTCCACCATCCTTGCTGCCCCTAGGGGAGTTCCCCACCTCCTCATCTCGAAGAATCGGCCGTTGGAGGCGCTCATGACACGGAGAACCGGCGGATTCGGAGCGAGGCGGGAGATCGCGCGATCCAGGAGGAGTTTTTCCTCGTTCGTTGTTCGTCGGGCTAAGGTATGATGATGGGAAGATTGTGGGGTGGTCTAGGTACTGTTCTCATGGTAGATTTGGAGTTTTTAGATCAAGAGGACGTGCTGCCATGGAGTAGATCTGAAAAGAACTAGAGTTCGTATTGTACTCAGTTTCGGGCAGATTTGGAGTCCGTTTTAGGGGGTGCGATTTCACAATTTTAGCTTCAGAATTTGGCCGACCGCCTGTCGACAAAGTTGTAGGTATTGTCAAGACCTATTTTTTGAATTTTTTTGAGAATTTTTGGAGTTACGGTCTGAAAGTTATGGCCGTTTTGGTCGGCGCTGTCCAATCTGTGACGAGGTTGGGACAGTCTGTGTTCAACATTAGATTAAACTAATTTAGATTCCGAATCTGGCCATACGGACTTCTAGGAAGTTGTAGATAATTTCATTACCTTTCAGTGGACGTAAAGAAATTGAAATTCCACCCAGCCGTTTGAAAGTTATAGCTATTTTACCGAGCGCTGTCAAATCTGTGACGCGATTGGAACAGATCACGGTAATCTGTAGATTAAACAACCTTAGAGTCCGAATCAGTCTTTCCATATACCTAGAGAAAGTTGGGAAATTTCCTAAGATACGCGAGGGTGTACTCGTTTAATCGATTTGGAGTCCTAGAACAGAAGTTATGCCTTTCGCAAGGCTACTGTCCCGTCGGGACAGAACCTCTGTTTTTAGGTTTTGCGAGTTGTTGGCAATGTCGGGTTAGATGGGGTTTTGTGTACTGTTTTGTGAACTCGATTTGAGTGTGTGGCACGTGTTTGCAGGTGGTGTCCCTCCGGGTTTGCCCTCACCCTCTCATCACTTCGTTGCCCGTGATTGAAGGCAAGTGTGTTGTATTGAATAACGGATCGTTGATTGCTTGTGAGATTAGATGAAAGATTGAATACATGCTATGATTACTTGCCATGTCTGCTGTTTTCCAATGAAATATTGAGTATGATTACCATGATTCGATGCCATGTGTCTATATTTGTCATGATGAGATGCCATATGTTTATGTACATGTGAAATATGATAATTGGCATAGTTGCATGCATGACATGACATGGCCCGGGCGGTGAGAAAGTCATTAACTAATCCGGGAAGGTCGGTGAGAAAGTTATGACTAATCCGGAGAGCCATTAGAGTAAGTCCTACATCGTGATTCCATCTACCGTGGGTTGTGGAAGCGAGGAGTAGGCACCCTCCATCTTCGGGATGGAAGGGGAGAGGAGTGCACAAGCGGGTGTGTACTCAACCATACGTATGAGTTTCCAAGGAGATATGAGCATAACATTGCATTGCATTGCATTGCAATACATATTTAAAGATGATGTTGTGGTTATGTGTTCAAGTATGAGATGATATATGTGATGTGAGTTATTATTATCTTGTAAATGATTTTGTTGTCCATTACAATATGCTTGCTGAGTTTTGGAACTCACGCTTGTGTTTTATGTTGTTTTTAGGTACTTTGAGATCGGCATGCGGGAAAAAGGGCTTAGCGGCACTTCATCACATAATTTTCCACATATGTAGACTATAATTACCCTTCGGAGTTGTGATCACGATTCTAGTGTGATGAAACTAGGATTATGTTTTGTTCGTATGTTTGATTACATCCTTTACCTCGTATTAGTTCATGAGATGGTTAAGTCCATTATGGTAGACTTAAATTGATGCTATATTTCCCATTGATGCTGCCTTGCATGTTTCTTCATTATGATATATCATGTGATATTTTGCTATTGTTCAAATCATGTTAAAATAAAGGAGATGCTGCCGAAATTTCGGTGTTTAGCATTTGTGCCTTTGCTGAAATTTGTCTTCATTCATGGTATTTAGTTGATGATTAGTCTAGGTTTGGTAGCATTCGGGCATACAACTGAGTACAATACGAACTCCAAATGCTACCAAATGCTACCAAACCTAGACTAATCATCAACTAAATACCCGAATGCTACCAAACCTAGACTAATCATCAACTAAATACCAAGAATGAAGACAAATTTCAGCAAAGGCACAAATGCTAAACACCGAAATTTCGGCAGCATCTCCTTTGTTTTAACATGATTTGAACAATAGCAAAATATCACATGATATATCATAATGAAGAAACATGCAAGGCAGCATCAATGGGAAATATAGCATCAATTTAAGTCTACCATAATGGACTTAACCATCTCATGAACTAATACGAGGTAAAGGATGTAATCAAACATACGAACAAAACATAATCCTAGTTTCATCACACTAGAATCGTGATCACAACTCCGAAGGGTAATTATAGTCTACATGTGTGGAAAATTATGTGATGAAGTGCCGCTAAGCCCTTTTTCCCGCATGCCGATCTCAAAGTACCTAAAAACAACATAAAACACAAGCGTGAGTTCGAAAACTCAGCAAGCATATTGTAATGGACAACAAGATCATTTACAAGATAATAATAACTCACATCACATATATCATCTCATACTTGAACACATAACCACAACATCATCTTTAAATATGTATTGCAATGCAATGCAATGCAATGTTATGCTCATATCTCCTTGAAATCGATACGGTATGGTTGAGTACACACCCGTCAGTGTGCACCCTCTCCCCCCTTCCATCCCGAAGATGGAGGGTGCCTACTCCTCGCTTCCACAACCCACGGTAGATGGAATCACGATGTAGGACTTACTCTAATGGCTCTCCGGATTAGTCATAACTTTCTCACCGACCTTCCCGGATTAGTTAATGACTTTCTCACCGCCCGGGCCATGTCATGTCATGCATGCAACTATGCCAATTATCATATTTCACATGTACATAAACATATGGCATCTCATCATGACAAATATAGACACATGGCACCGAATCATGGTAATCATACTCAATATTTCATTGGAAAACAGCAGGCATGGCAAGTAATCATAGCATGTATTCAATCTTTCATCTAATCTCACAAGCAATCAACGATCCGTTATTCAATACAACACACTTGCCTTCAACCACGGGCAACGAAGTGATGAGAGGTTGAGGGCACACCCGGAGGGACACCACCTGCAAACACGTGCCACACACTCAAATAGAGTCCACAAAACAGTACACAAAACCCCATCTAACCCGACATTGCCAACAACTCGAAAAACCTAAAAACAGAGGTTCTGTCCCGTCAGGACAGCAGCCTTGCGAAAAGCATAACTTCTATTCTAGGACTCCAAATCGAATAAACGAGTACACCGTCGCGAATCTTAGGAAATTTCCCAACTTTCTCTAGGTATATGGAAAGACTGATTCGGACTCTAAGGTTGTTTAATCTACAGATTACCGTGATCTGTTCCAATCGCGTCACAGATTTGACAGCACTCGGTAAAACAGCCATAACTTTCAAACGGCTGGGTGAAATTTCAATTTCTTTACGTCCACTGAAAGGTAATGAAATTATCTACAACTTCCTAGAAGTCCGTACAGCCAGATTCGGATTCTAAATTAGTTTAATCTAATGTTGAACACAGACTGTCCCAACCTCATCACAGATTTGACAGCGCCCACCAAAACGGCCATAACTTTCAGACCGTAACTCCAAAAATTTTAAAAAAAATACAAAAAATAGGTATTGACAATACCTACAACTTCGTCAACAGGCGGTCTGCCAAATTCCGAAGCTAAAATTGCGAAATCGCACCCCCTAAAACGGACTCCAAATCTGCCCGAAACTGAGTACAATACGAACTCTAGTTCTTTTCAGATCTACTCCATGGCAGCACGTCCTCTTGATCTAAAAACTCCAAATCTACCATGATAACAGTACCTAGACCTTCCCCAATGTTTTACCATGGACATACCTTAGTCCGATGAACGACGAACACAAAGAATGCCTCTCGATCGCCCGATCTCGCTCCCACGCGCCAAATCCTTCGGGATCCCTCGTCGCGTTTCTTCCAAACAGCGAGGGCAGCACGTAGACGTGTCGTGTCAGCGAGGGGAGGTGGAGAGGAGATGGGGGAGGGCGCAAGAGGCTAAGGGGGGTGGCGGCTAGGGAGGAGGAGGCAATGGGGTGGAGGGGAAACAAGTGGGGGCTAGGGCTAGGGAGTTTGGGGCGCAGGTAAGGCTAGGGCAGCAGTTTTGCTGTCCTAGACCACCTCCAAAAGGCCCAAATATGTCCCACATTCGGCCCACATGGACCCCCCAAGGCCCGAACTCCCTCGGAAGGCCCAATTCCCCTCCGGAAAGGCCCAAAATCCCCCGGAAAGGCCCACACTTGCAGAAACGGCGCAAAAACATGTTACAAGAGTTGTACCTTATGGCCGAGATCGAAAATGACTCATACCATCATTTCGTAGTATCACAGCATTGCAGGACAAGAAAATTGCAGCCATAACCAAAAATGCTGCCCAACACTGAATTGTTTTGTTCTTCTTGACTAGCGCCATGAAGAGAAGCTGGCTAGTCTGTTCTTCTACAGCTGTTCTTATGGTCAAATTGTCACTGTAACAAATTTATTTCTTGTGGTGTTTATATAGAGGCAGGAGCAAATCCGCGAGAGGATCAAATCTTCTATTTTTATTAGCATTATTGTTTTCTACTTTTTTTATACGCACAATAGCTGGAATTAATTAATGCACTATTAATAATTCCTCCCTATTACGTACTACTATAGATGGAATTAATTAATACACTAGGGATCAGCTTGCATGGGATTGAGTACTACGGTGTGCCATCTGGGGAGCGTGCATGCAATAGGGAGCTTGGAAGGAAGACACCGGTGATATCATAATTTGTGTAGTTTGGTGGAATTGTGGATGGGTGTCACCTAACATGATATGTGGGTGTCCATGAGGAATTTCTTAATGGGCAAGATATTTTCTCTTTTTGTAATTTTTGTGATCGGTCTAGAAACAAGTGGATTTCTTAATGGGTAAGATAAGTATCTATTTGTAATTTTTGTGAACGGTCTAGAAACAAGTGAAAAAATATTGAAATTTTTATAGAAGATCTATTAGACCATCACTAGTACAGGAATATGCACCCCAATCGGTTCTTTTAAGTCACCACTATCGATTTTGGTGGTGACACAAAGACCAACGACAGTGATAAGTAGGATCTATCACATTCGGTTCTCACCCGATTGTAATAATTACCGATCATTGTCGGTTAACTAGAACTGACACTAATAAGCATCTTATCAGTGTCGGTTCTCAAACAGAACTGACTGTGATAGTCTATTATCACTGTTGATTCTATTTAAGAACCGACAGTGATGAATATAGGTTAGAACCGACTGTGGTGAGGTTTTCATCACTGTACACATTTCAAAAATAGTACCAATTTCACAGAATCACAATACAAAAATTACAGTACATGATAATATCACAGAACATTCACAGTAACTCACATTGCATCACATTCACAGCATCATTCACAGAACACATGTCACATAGACATAATATAATATTATTTACAACATTTGCATGTATTGACATAGTATAATATTGTTTACAACATTTGTATGTACTAGTAAGAGGCATTCTCGTCCTATACCTACCGTTCGGAGCTACAACCTCTGTCTAGTACCACGTGTATTTGTGGTCTCGTATTCTGTTGAGGGCTTTGATCTCTATGCTCTGGTGGGGGATTGTGATATTAGGGAACATGTCTGCGCAATCGACCAAAACCTTCATGTGTGCATGATGTAGAAGCCGCAAAAGTCGTCGCTCCCCTGTTGATAACATTGTGAAGAACGAAAATCATATTAGGAGATGAACTATAGATGTTAGCGAAAAATCCTATGCTAGAGATTTGTACCTGGAAGCGCTTCCACCGCAGCTTGTCGCGTAGTTTGTCATTGTGTTGCCCTCCTTCAGCAATGTACAACGAGAAAGCCCTACATACATTGGAGAGATGTCATTGAGGAAAAAATAAACATAGTTAATTACATAAAGTGTTACTTTAAATGAATGTAATTACTCGGGGTCCACGAACCCAACTGGATGTCAATTAAATCATTTGCATCATTATCTTGCAACTCATGTTAATTGTTAACTAACATAATATAAAATTTTATAAGAGTTATAGGCTCATGTGTATGGTGTGATACTCACAATGTCCAGGTTTGTACAGTACAAATATCAATGGCTTTCAGGTTGTACAACTAGAACAAATCCTCAAAACTCACAGGGAATGTCCCGTGCTCTATGCAGTGGAAATATGCCCCTCGATACCGAACAATGAAATCAACTTGAGACTCAGGCGCATTTGCCTTGTCATAGTACCATCCATGCAGCAAGCGACCAGCTTTGCCTAGAGAATTCAATAAGTGGGTAGGGACAAGGGGCTATCCATGCATGTATGCCTTAAAATCGTATGGGGGTACCGGGGCATTTGCTGACTTTTCTTTCTTACCAGACGGAGCTTGAGCAAGTGCAGGAGCTTGAGCAGGTGCAGGAGCTAGAGCTAGAAAAGCTTGAGCAGGTGCAGGAGCTAGAGCTAGAAAAGCTTGAGCAAGTGCAAGATCTTGAGTAGGTGTAGGAGCTTGAGCAGGGTTTGATTGTATTGGAGGGGAGCGTGTGGCCTCTGACAACTTGGCCTTCTTAAAAGAAGGATTCTTCGAGCTCTCCCTTGGTTTTTTTCTCTACTATGCTAGTAATCCTTTTACGCACAAGCTCTGCACTCTGTGTAGGAGCATGTGCAGCTGCAAGAGTATATGTGGTGTCAAGGCTAAACGCCCAAAGACCAAATGAATGAAACGAAAGTTACTGATCGATCGACCGACGTCTCGCCTTCTCTTGTTGGCTGTTCTCCATCTTTGCGGTGTGCATGTGACTCGATCGGCCGATCGCGACGGGACTCCACGCGACGCCGCGAGCGCAGCGATGGCGCGAGACTCCGCGTGAGATTCTATGAACTCCTACTGGCTACTGGTACGTACATCTACGACTATGACTACACGCGATTACATGAAGTCACGAATACACGATGGATCATGGATTTGCTTGTTGAGTTGTTTCTCCGGCACTTCTTGCGTTGGCGTCGCACTAGTTACTTGAGACTTGCTCCATACTATTTTTCATGGAAATTTTTGATCTTTGATACAATACTATTTGTCTAATCCTCAGGGCAGTGGAGTACTCAGTAGTCAGTACTGTGTGCTAACAATAAGCATCAGGCGGTGATGATCGCCGATCGGAGACATTCTTTGCACTGCTACTTTCTTGCCGTCATCGCAAATCTGCCACTCTGTCGCATTTTCAGAACATGAGGACACGTAGATATCAACTATCGCCTTTTGTGAAATAATAAGTGGTACGTTCCCTATTCCTTGCAACTTACAAGTGTTACATATTTTACTTACTATATATTAAACTTTGAATATCAATCATTAGTAGAGGTTCACTTCATTCTTAGGCCCCCTCCTTTAGAAATTTCTGGCTCCGCCACTGATTCCTGCACCACCTCAATACGCTATCCCTGCACCCGTTGGTGCTCCTCCGGCCGGTCCTTTTCAGCAGGGTCCGCCGGGACCGCTGGTTGGTATCCCTGTCGACATTCGGGCGCCTCCGCCGAGTTCGGCATCGTCGGTGTAACTTAGTCTTCGGTAGCAGGCGGGCAGGACCATAAGTATAGTTCTTTCCTTTGTTGTTAGTAATAAATAATCAGCTTGTATCCTAAGTATCCGTATAAGTAAATAAAGACTAGTATTGTTGAGTTAAATAACCTCTTGTATGATAAATAAATGTATCATATTTGGTGTTTTGAATTCTTTGAAATTTCCTTATAATTGTATCCAGTGGTGTAGAAGGACCTTACATTTGGTGTAAAAGTACACGACCTGAGTTGTGGATTCATGGCCAAAGCTTAGAGGGAGAGAGCCAAGGCAAATAACCGAGTCATTGAGTTGTGCGAGAACATGCTGTTGGTGCACCTACCCTATTGGCTGCTGCCATGAGGGGCTCCGCGCTGGCCCGGCCAGATGTCGGGACCAACGGCATCAACTCCGAGGCGTTCTCCAGGTGTTCGATGGTGTGCCCCGACCACAACGTCAACGTCTTGACGGCGGCATCCGACCTAGTTGCGGCCGTCTCCACCCTAGGCCACCATGCTTGTTGTTGATCCTGTTGTGGCTGCTCCACTTGTCCAATTAGAGGTGCAGCAGATGTCACACACGCGAGGTGTTTGAGGAGGTGTCTCGAGGAAGCGGCATCCTCATCGACATCATCACCAACAACCTTGGAGAGCTGGCGGATTGCACCCACCACGGTGGCTTTAATGTCGACCACGCCCGTGTTTCTGCAGGCGCCCGCGCGAACTCCTCCTCGCGGTCGAGAGTGACGACCACGTTCTTGGGCGCCATGCGCGTCGGGCGAGGTGGGATGTCGCCCCGGGTGGAAAGTGCCCAACTCAGCAAAAGCATGGAAAGCAACACCCATATGTGGTGGGTTGCCTCTGTGTTATTCTACCTACGGCCTACGGGGGTTAAGAGTTACGACCCTATTCCCATAGCATCGCAAACGTTCAGACGTGGCGGACTGTTGTCGTGGGCAAAAAAGTAACTAACTCGAGAAACGCACGGCGAGTACCTGATTGTCATTATGCCACCTTGAATAGTTGAAATGTCATGTATCCATTGTCACCCTAGGTTGGATTGGTTAATAGTTGGACATATTGTAGTACCAACATTGAGTTAGCGTAACTATGCTTAGCCATGCTTAGTTGTACGATGGGATTCATGTCACATGATAAATTAATAATATTGACTTAATGAGATATGGAATCGTGGTGGGTAGCCACTGTTGTAAAATTTGTTGTACTATGGCAGGGTGTGCCATTGGTATTGGTTATACAAAGTTGTTTTCAATCAGGCAAGTGATCGTGCAGTAAAAGGGGGTGCTGTTAGCACATTTGGGATGTGGATATCTTGCCTGGGATACTTAGGGTGCATTTGGTTGGAGGTACGAGGGTGAACGGAACGGGATGGTACAGGATAAATTTTGATACATGCGTTTGGTTGAGTGTACGGAACCATCTCATCCAGGATGAAGTGGTACAGATGTTGGGAATATTCCTTACAAATCCCGTACCATCCCGTTCGGCCAAATCGGCCGAACCATCTCATCCTGGACGCGTTGGTTCCTCTCCCCAGGAAATTCCTCTCGCGTCGCCGCTCCCGCGCCCATTCTCTCGCTCCCGCGCCCTCAATCCGCCGTCCCGCACTGTCTTTTTCTCACGCCGCCGCTAGCGCGGTCTCGCTCCACCGCGTGAAGCAATCCCCATGGTCTCTAGCGTGAAGCAATCGAACCACCTCCCCATCCCGATCCTATGCAGCGGCGCCCGCGGATCGAAGCTCCCAGAACCTACTAGCCACGAAGAGCTGGTTTCTTGCCGATGTCTGGAGAAGCGGGGCTCTCGATGGTCGTCGTGTTCAGACGTCTTTGGATCACGCCGCCGCCGGATCTGCACTTACTCTACTGCTCCGCCTCCCCCATCCGGCCCGGGTACTGGATCCACTTCTTCATCCCGTTCTTTACTTTGGTTTGTATGGAAGAATTTCAATCTAGTTGATTTATCTTGATTAGTTCGGCCCGGGTACTGGATGCTTGGAATGTTATTGCTGTTTAGGTTCTTGGCATGGATTATTTTGTGATGGAATTTGTTTTGTTTAGGGACCAATATACTGGCATGGATTATTTTGTGTGGAAGAATTTCAATCTAGTTGATTTATCTTTAGGCTCACAGACTGTAGATACTGGTGAATTTCCTTTTCAATATGTTGTTCTACCATGTTAGTTGAGGGAGCAAGACTTTTGTTTGGAGGCCAATTACGATGTCTGTCTTCGCAAGAATAGATTTGTTGTAGTTACCAAAGACTGGTATAAGCTTGGTTGGATGTTGCACACTGGTGCATATGGTGACCCATTGGCTAGCTCGTAAATCCATTCGGATTCCAAACTCACCAGGTTCCTAAATTGAAGATTGTAGAACATATGCAGGTAGCGTTGTTTGGCCTGCCTCTCTTCATTGTTCAGAGTCCTCCAGAAGCCATACATTGACCCCATGTTCAGTACTCTAATTGCGTAAATCTTCCATGTGTAGCTGCCATCATGTATAACACATGGACATGGTTAGTTTTTTATTGGATGGCTATAGGATGGTTTGTGCATACCATTGATGAGGCAGGATAAAAGTCAGTGCCTACCATTCATAGATGCGTTGAAGCCCAGAAGTGGACACCTTGTTCCAGTAGCTTGGGTCATCCTTGCACTTTTGAAAGAAGTCTGCAATCTTGTTGCCTGCCTTTACTCCTTAAAGTAAAACAAGCGGTGAAGTCTTTGTTTCAGAGTTTATTTTCTTTTTCTGTTTTACAGATTGTGTATGCTTTACTAGTTTACTTTCTTCTGTACCTATAATGAGTGAAGGGCCCAAATGTTATGCAACATCATGATTAGAGGCACACTACTCCTTATATAGCTTCCAATGGAAGTTTCCACATGTGTAAAAATCATCAGGGCAAATTGATATTGTTTAAATGGTGGCACTGATGCGCTTTATGCAGTGATGCCTAAAAATGCAAGTGCTTCATGTGGCAATTATCTGGCAGTCCAGCTGTCTGAATGCTCTTATAGGTTCTGAGTTATGTGGCATATTATAATTTGATGTTCCTCTGTTTGAGGATTAATGTGACATTTACAGGGGTCTAATGATGAGTGAACGCATCTCTATTTCTTTGAAATGCTATCAGTCTATAACCATCGAGGCAATTGGTAATGTCTGATTGTTACGGCCAACACTTGTCCTTAGGGAAAAAAGCAACGCTTAATTGGAATATAGGTGATCAATCGGAATTCTACTGACAATTTAACTTTTGTGCTAATATACATACGTATTTGATGATAACAATAGTTAGTATTTTTTTACTAAAGGGTGGAGTTTTTTTCTTGGTATTTGATGATAACAAGAGTCAAGGGAAAAAGCGGTGGGGTTTTTCCATACTTTCTTGGTATTGGAAGAGTACCAAATGGTTTTGTATTGCCATTTGCGTGGTTATCCAGAGTGAAGGGGAGTGATTAGCTGGGTACTGTTTGATATATGCCTTGCCTCCAACCAAACACTATCTCATACCATCCCGTACCATCCCATTCAAGGAACCAAACAAAAACTTGTACCATCGCATTCAGACAACCAAACACCTTCCCTGAACCATCTCATCCAGGATCATCCCATCCATCCTGTATCATCCCGTTCCGTTCACCCTCATACCTCCAACCAAACACACCCTTAAGGACTTAATATTGTGCGCCATTGAACTGGCCTAACTGTACAACCACATGTCCGGGTATGGGACAGACACAGCTAATTAATTTGCGATATCTAAATTTAAGTACTGTTGTGGTTGTGTGGGTTCCGGGATTGATGGGTAGACTCACATGGCGCAAGAGGGGCCCTGAGGGTGAAACCTTAGCGAAGCGCATCTTGGGTTTAGACAAAGCATTGTAAAAGCCTTGTTATGATCTCTCTGTCGACACACCCAAGGAAATGTGTTAATTACGTATGGCACTAAGAGTTGATCATATCTTGTGGGTAAAGCTGTACAACCTCTACAGAGTGTAAGTTAAACTATTCGAATAGCCGTGTCCACGGTCATGGACGTGCCTAGGGATTTCACAAGGGGTATAGAGCTTTTAGAAAATGTTGAAGGATGGTATTGTTGCAAGTGAACGGGGAGTTCACTTTTGTTTTTTATGTCAAATTATTAATGCTGTTGAGTTCAGTGGTCAATGATGATCTAGTTGGTGGCGGGTGATACATCACCAATCTTGTGTTGTGGTTTACCATTGATTTACCAGTTATTATTATCTTTGTCAAGTATGTTTTGAATCTATTTATGGTATTTACGTTCAAGTCATTGCTTTCTGCAAAATAACCATATGACTATCCTTTATCAAGCCGTACATTATTTGCATCATTCTCTACGGCTTGCTGAGTACTTTTGTACTCACGGCTTTACGCCTTTGTTGATCGATTCTTTGAAGAAGAACAGGAAATCTGAGAATTCTACGAGGAGTATTATGAAGACTACGTGAACTAGGATGGCGTTCCCAGGATGATTACTGTGGCATGTCGTATGGCCCGAGTTATTTTATTTTCCACTGCAAGAGTTTTATTTGTTTCTTAAGCCCTTAAGGCACAATTATGTAAACTTGACCATAAGGTCCGTTGTTACTATTTGCTACTTTCTTAGTAAATTCGATGAATGGAATGATATGTCAATTTTGTTGCCACTGTGTGCACTAGCGTGATCCTGGACTGGTGCAGTATACACAGAGGGTTTCGAATTCATAAATCCGGGTCCTGACAGGCTTCCAGGTAAAACTTTGATTAGGGTTCCAATTAGAATTTTGATTTGCATTTTGGATTTTGGGGGATATTTCATAATTTATTGGCTAACATCGGCTACGATGACTAGTCATGTTTTTCCGAATGAAGTAATTTGCATGGGGTCCTCGCATGCATTTACTGATGTCCTGGACCTCCTAGTGGATGCTTCCTCATTGGACGCTTAAAGACTAGTCATCTACACCGATTCCGAAAACTCTATAAAAGTGACATTCCTCTTTGTACCTTCGCAAGAGTCAGGCGCAGCTTCATCCTAATCTCTTGCTCTCAGCTTCATTCTCTCGATTCCGGTGAGCTTCGCTTGATTCTGGTGGGCTTTATCCTCTCCTACGCTTCGATCGATTCATGTGCATCTTTATTCTGATCTCCTCCTCTCTGTGCAGCTATGGCACTTTCTCCCGTGCCGAGTCAGCAAGGAGATGTCGTCAATATCTCGACGGACACCATTCAGGGCGACAAGCACGTGGTCGATATGAGTATTTTAGCTGTAGGGCTGATATGTATAACCATAGTATTTTTATGTTTATTATTATTGTATGCTATCTATAGATTCTATGCAAACTACACTATTCCTGGACCTATTCCTGCACCACCAAACGCTATTCCTACACCACCTAACTACACTGTCCCTGCACCCGTAGTTGCTCCTTCGCCTCCGGCCGGTCCTTTTCAGCAGGGTTCGCCGCTCCAGCTGGTTGGAATCCCTGGGGGACATTCGGGCGCCTCCGCCTAGTTCGGCATCGTCGGTGTAATCTTCGGCAGCAGGCGGGCAGGAACCCCTGGATCTCTCCAGTTCTTTCCGTTCTTGGTCAGTAATAAATAATTAGTCTGTATCCTAAGTGTCTCCTAAGGGTGTGTGGTTGCCTGTACCAAGTGGTACATGTATGAGATGGTTCAAGAAAAATCTCATCCATGCGTTTGGTTGCTTGAATGGAACCATCCCATCCTGGACCAAGTGGTACAATTTTGAGGAATATTCCCTCTAGATGCTGAACCATCTCGTTCACCCAAAATAATGGAACCAAATGGTACAGGACCATCCCATCCCATTCAACCTCATCCCACGAACCAAACGCACCCTAAGTGTCTGTATAATTAAATAAAGACTAGTATTGATAAATGTATCTGTAACACCCCGGTATTTAATATGCCCGAATGCTACCAAACATAAGCTAAACAACATCTAAATACCACATTTAAACATAAATTCCAGAAAAGGTACATATGCTAAAAACCGATATTTCGGCAGCATCTCCTTTGCTTTTCCATGAATTAACACAATAACACAATCATGGCAAGATATAACATGGCACACGACATCTATAACATCAACATAAATGGACATAACATCAAATTACGCCATGAATACTACGCTCAACTACTTCATAAACTATAACGAAGCAAATAAGGAATCACTAGCATGCTAATTTAAACCATACATTAAGTTTAAGGCACAACTCTTAATATCATGTCTCCAAGTGATTAATTATGGACTATGATGGTGGAGCTACGTGTAGAAGTGTAGCTAAACCCCTTTTTCCCGCATGTCGATCTCAAAGTACCTAAAAAACAACATAAAACACAAGCGTGAGTTCGAAAACTCAGCAAGCATATTGTAATGGACAACAAGATCATTTACAAGACAATAATACATCACATCACATATAACATCTCATACTTGAACACATAACAACATCATCATCATTAAATATGTATTGCAATGCAATGCAATGCAATGTTATGCTCATATCTCCTTGGAAACTCATACCGGTATGGTTGAGTACACACCCGTCGGTGTGCACCCTCTCCCCCCTTCCATCCCGAAGATGGAGGGTGTCTACTCCTCGCTTCCACAACCCACGGTAGATGGAATCACGATGTAGGACTTACTCTAATGGCTCTCCGGATTAGTCATAACTTTCTCACCGACCTTCCCAGATTAGTTAATGACTTTCTCACCGCCCGGGCCATGTAACATGTCATGTATGCAAGCATGCCAACAATATATAAAACTCATATATTAACACATGGCATCATAACATCTTAAACATGCTCATCATATCATAGCAATCATTAAAACATGGCAAGTGGACATATATCATATAGACAATTTCATCTAATCTCAACATGCAACCTACAACTCGCTATCCATCACAACACACTTGCCTTTAACCTCGGGCGACGAATTGGCGAGGGAAAGAGGGTACTCCCGGGGTCACACCACCTGCACATACATGCCACACACTCACAATCATGACCACAAAACAGTACGCAAAACCCCATCTAACCCGACATTGCCCACTACTCGCAAAACCTAAAAACAGAGGTTCTGTCC
The DNA here is from genome assembly GCA_036346355.1 of Rhipidocladum racemiflorum. Classification (NCBI taxonomy): domain Eukaryota; kingdom Viridiplantae; phylum Streptophyta; class Magnoliopsida; order Poales; family Poaceae; genus Rhipidocladum; species Rhipidocladum racemiflorum. The sequence goes on along the minus strand of CM070579.1, from coordinate 86,293,186 downwards.
CGCCGGGACAGCAGCCTTGCAAAAGGCATAACTTGGGTTCTGGGACTCCGAATCAATTAAACGAGTACATCCTCGCGTAGCTTAGGAAATTTCCCAACTTTCTATAGGTATAAGGAAAGACTGATTCGGACTCTAAAGTCATCTAATCTACAGATTACCGCAATCTGTTCTAATCGCGTCACAGATTTTAACACGCTCGGTAAAACAGCCCTAACTTTTAAACGGCTGATCTGATTTTAACGTGCTTTATATCCACTGAAAGGTATTGAAATTATCTACAACTTATTTTAAGTCCGTACGGTCAGATTCGGAGTCTACATTGGCGAAAACGCGAACCCTAGCTCGACTGCTCAATCTGCCCGAAAACAGAAACGTGGCAACATCTAGATCTAATCCACAAAACTCCAATCCAGCACCACCAATTGATCTAAAAACTTCATAAACACCCTAAGAACAGTACCTAGATCAATCCCCAGGGTTCCCATGATCATACCTTTGCCTGACGAACGAATCTCCAATAGATCTCCTCGCGGATCGCTCCTCGCTCCACGCTCCTCGCTCCTCGCTCCTCGCTCCAACGGATGGATCCACAAGGTGCAGAGGTGTGGAGACCACCCTTGGGCAGCAAGGGGATGGAGGAGAGGTGGTGGAGAGGTGGGGCAATGGAGGAGAGCAAGGGGGAGGCGCATGGCTCAATGGGGAGGGGCGGCTAGGGCTTGGCAAGTGGGGGACGTGAGGGGGGCGCACCAAAGGCCTCAAGGGGCGCAAGGGAAGCAGGGTGGACGCCCCAAAGGGGCAGGGAAACCCCTTTTACCAGCCCCCACACCCAATTCTAGTCCGTTAGGGAGACCTAATCCATACCACCAAAGCCCAAACTCCCCCGGGAAGGCCCAAAACCCCAGAAACGGCCCGGAAAAGCTATTAACCTCCAAATCCTATGGTTTTAACCTTAATTCCACATCTAATAATGTTTATAGCCTCAACATGCTCAATAATTAAGGATACGACACTCCGTGGTGTCACATCACTACAAAAGGCCCAAAAACGCGAGTAAAACCTCAAGCCGTGAGATTTTCTCCTCTAAATTCACACTTTGAAATGTCACACCAAAACGTAGTGTCACAGTATCGGTAGACGATGATGGAATGGCCTTGTCCTACCAGGATGGCTCTGTTGTCCATGTCTTCTTTCCTTTTTATTTTCATTGGATTTGCGTCTCATTTGCATGTTCAGGGATTGTATGTATATACACTTTGCAAGGCTGGGTCATAATTGGTTTAGTTTTACAAAGAGCGATATCTTTTTAATTTTCAACAAACAAGATGCGGTGTGTGATGCTGCACCATGAACATCTTTTTCTATATTTCCCCATCAGATCCCTGCTGTGGGTAAAAAATTTGCTGTTTCTTTATTACGTGAATTTTCGAAGCAAAAAATTCATCACACAATAATGTTTATTAAATCTTTTGCATGAATTAGATCATGGGTGCACACATAGACTTATTCACCCTTTGGCATGCAAGAGCTGGCTGGCATCCATCATTTGGATGGCTTTGAGATCTTTCACAACAACAAATGGAGGCAAAAAATTCATCACACAATAATGTTTATTAAATGCAATATTCCTATCATATTTGGTAGAACATACATGCTCGGGATGGAAATAAGCCTGGTGGTGAAGTTGTTCTTGAATAGTTATAGCATGCATATCACCTGGTAAAGTTGGGTTATCTTTGAACTTACAGTTGCCACCGTACATGTCATCTCAAAAATATCCGTGCTTCGGTTTTATAGGTAGATATTAAATTAGCATTCGCTGTTTATTGTCACCATACATGTCATCTCAAAAATATCTGCACCTCAGTTTTATAGGTAGATGTTGTATTAGCGTTTAAGCTGAACTATCTTTGAGCTTACACTTGTTTGGTGACGCAGGGATAAGTTAATTGAGTTTATTTCAGAGAAGCAATCTCTCTTAGTTTTCAGAGTAGATGGCTGCAGCAGTCTTGATTTGCTTAATGTAAGCTCTCCGTGCCTCTCAACTATTTGGCTATCAGACCTTTCTTCCTTTACAAAATCGGTAATTCAACATATTCCTATGATTATTTGCATTTATATTGATCTGGCCTTGCATAAATTCATTGGGGTATTCATTTCTCACAGGTCATTACTATATTGGATACATGCTGTGATCAAGCTTTTCCCCTATTTTAGTTTAATGCTTTGTTAATTTGATAACATTTTGCACAGGTCATTACTATATTGGATACATCTTGCTGTCAATAATGATTTGCATCACTATAATTTGATAACTTTTTGCAATTATATGATAAGTACATGTAGTGGTTGAAGTTAATTTTGTGGACTTGCAAAGTAATTCTTTTCCTGCTATGGTATCTTGACTACAAACAAACTATTGTGAATATTTGGGGTCATTTTTTTTATTTCAATGTGGTTGTACAAAAATTTTGGGTGAGCTAACATTAGCATTGCGGGTTTTCCATATATATTCATTATAATCATTGTTGTCCCGCTATATTGATATTATCGTTAGTCACCTTTGCACCTAGAGCCCAAACAAAATAATTATTTTTATATACTTTCTTTTAGTCGGGGATATTGCATCTGATTGTAAGAGTTCGGCTACTAAGGGATGACCGCAGGCCCGGTTTGCTAACTTTATCTCTTCACATTGTCGGCAAATTGGTTTGACCAATCAATATTTTCTTGTTTGTTGGATCTCATTTGGAACAACATAGATTTGGATCTTGATGTATGAATGATGCCTACTGTGTTTCTCTAGCATTAGCATGAAGTTACCATGTACATAGCACGCCTTATACTTTGTTTAGTGCAGTTATATCATATTCTTATTTTCGGATGGTATTATATCAACTTTGTAGAAACATATAGCCATAACTTCTTCTTTGTTAGCTTTTACATGTATCATGTGGTACACTACCTTAGTTTATGTAAGGTCACACATTCGAGTGTGCCTCAATACATTCTTCTAAATCTACTCCCAGTTATGCATCGTATAAATATATTAAATATGATATACGTTGCTTGATCTTTAAAGTGTGGACATCCGTCTTTCCACGATTTCAATGATGTTGTATTCTACTTTTGCAAACTAAAGCATGCAGCGCAATAAGCGCCTATCTACCTAGTTAACATCATACATGGATCGAGCAGAGCTCTCCAGATTATATATATATGGCATAAAGGCTTAAGATCACCAACAAATATTTCACAACCTGGAGCACAAAAACATAGCTAGGAATAATACTAGAACATTCTATTGTGCTAACTCTTTAAGGGGACCACGCCGCCCTAGGAACCAGGAGACCACATCGCCTATGTCGGCTGCCTTTCGTCAAGCAGACCATGGAGCACAATCATTTAAGGGGACACTGTAATTTTGTGATTCTTCGTAGAATTAATATAAAATACATAGCTAGGAATAATACTAGAACATTGTGCTAGCTCTTTTATTTTCTACTAAGCTACAAAAATTACAAAGCACTAATTCCTCACCAAAGGCTTGAGGCATACCTCACTTTCTATCCTCTAGCACGGTAGCACCTGCCTCCTCTATATCTATTTGGATCCCATGGATACGACGGGGATTTTGAAATGAAATTGACTGTACAATTATTGCGGCTCGTTTGGATGGCATTATCACTAAAAATAATGACTATAATTTTATCACTATAGAATTGATAAATTATGACAAAATTCTTGTCACAAGTGTTTTATGTGGCACATCTTTTGTCACAGGTATCACAATTAAGCTAATAGAACAATGCCTAATAGTGGCAAAAAAAATCTTCCATAAATACATTATCTGCACACTAATTCATCTTTTAATTTGTCACAAATAGATACGCAATTGTGATGATAGTGCCACCACTGTACAAAATATAAGTGTGCGATTTAGTTGACACAAATGTTAATAAAATAGTGAGAAATAACGTCACCACAAGAAGCGTCAATAGTGATACAACTATTGCAAGTGACATGAACTAATTTGTGACTACTTAATTCATCACTTTGACAAAATGTAATTGTGATGATTTAATGGTAACAAATATTCATAAAATGTGGGGATTTCCTTCGTCACTACGATAATCATAAGTGATGACATTGTTGCCATGATTTGAAGTTTATTTTTGACGAGTTATGTCATCTCTAATGTACCAATTATTAGTGGCAATTTTTAACCATCACTATTCAACCTGGTTATTTGTGGGGAACAAAAAATCATCACTATGTTAGTTATGACTTGAGTATTAGTGACAATCGGTGACAAACAAGAAAATCGCCACTACCACTCATTTGTGACGGAAAATAAGTCATTTGTGACAAAAAGTTTCACTACAAAAACCGATTTTTGTTGTAGTGGGTCCAGGCACAAACTCGTGCAAGATTTTTTTTTTTTGGCCGACAGTGATCGGTAATTATTACTGTTTATTAAATCCTTTGCATGAATAAGATCATGCATGGCAGCATGGGTGCACACAGAGACTTATTCACCCTTTTACACGCAAGAGCTGGTTGGTATCCATCATTTGGATGGCTTTGAGATCGTTTCGCAACAACAAACGGTTGTACCACTGCAGTAGCCTTTGCCCGCATGGAAATCACCGTTTTTGCACGAACTCGTGCAAGAATCGTCTTTGCAATTTTGATAGGTGAAACAATTCGTCTTCACTTCAGTTCTAACACCTGCACACAATGAAACACAATAGATCATATAAATTACTTTACACAAATCATTTGGTGTATATATATATGAAGGTGTCGGTTCCATTAAACGCTGCAACATTGCATACAGAGAAAGCAAAAAAAAAATCACGAAAAAGAAATAAATGTACCGATGTGCCTGCCTGCTGCATTGTAGGACAAGAAAATTGCAGCCATAACCAAAAATGCTGCCCAACACTGAATTGTTTTGTTCTTCTTGACTAGCGCCATGAAGAGAAGCTGGCTAGTCTGTTCTTCTACAGCTGTTCTTATGGTCAAATTGTCACTGTAACAAATTTATTTCTTGTGGTGTTTATATAGAGGCAGGAGCAAATCCGCGAGAGGATCAAATCTTCTATTTTTATTAGCATTATTGTTTTCTACTTTTTTTATACGCACAATAGCTGGAATTAATTAATGCACTATTAATAATTCCTCCCTATTACGTACTACTATAGATGGAATTAATTAATACACTAGGGATCAGCTTGCATGGGATTGAGTACTACGGTGTGCCATCTGGGGAGCGTGCATGCAATAGGGAGCTTGGAAGGAAGACACCAGTGATATCATAATTTGTGTAGTTTGGTGGAATTGTGGATGGGTGTCACCTAACATGATATGTGGGTGTCCATGAGGAATTTCTTAATGGGTAAGATATTTTCTCTTTTTGTAATTTTTGTGATCGGTCTAGAAACAAGTGGATTTCTTAATGGGTAAGATAAGTATCTATTTGTAATTTTTGTGAACGGTCTAGAAACAAGTGAAAAAATATTGAAATTTTTATAGAAGATCTATTAGACCATCACTAGTACAGGAATATGCACCCCAATCGGTTCTTTTAAGTCACCACTATCGATTTTGGTGGCGACACAAAGACCAACGACAGTGATAAGTAGGATCTATCACATTCGGTTCTCACCCGACAGTAATAATTACCGATCATTGTCGGTTAACTAGAACTGACACTAATAAGCATCTTATCAGTGTCGATTCTCAAACAGAACTGATTGTGATAGTCTATTATCACTGTTGATTCTATTTAAGAACTGACAGTGATGAATATAGGTTAGAACCGACTGTGGTGAGGTTTTCATCACTGTACACATTTCAAAAACAACACCAATTTCACAGAATCACAATACAAAAATTACAGTACATGATAATATCACAAAACATTCACAGTAACTCACATTGCATCACATTCACAGCATCATTCACATAACACATGTCACATAGACATAATATAATATTATTTACAACATTTGCATGTATTGACATAGTATAATATTGTTTACAACATTTGTATGTACTAGTAAGAGGCATTCTCGTCCTATACCTACCGTTCGGAGCTACAACCTCTGTCTAGTACCACGTGTATTTGTGGTCTCGTATTCTGTTGAGGGCTTTGATCTCTATGCTCTGGTGGGGGATTGTGATATTAGGGAACATGTCTGCGCAATCGACCAAAACCTTCATGTGTGCATGATGTAGAAGCCGCAAAAGTCGTCGCTCCCCTGTTGATGACATTGTGAAGAACGAAAATCATATTAGGAGATGAACTATAGGTGTTAGCGAAAAATCCTATGCTAGAGATTTGTACCTGGAAGCGCTTCCACCGCAGCTTGTCGCGTAGTTTGTCATTGTGTTGCCCTCCTTCAGCAATGTACAACGGGAAAGCCCTACATACATTGGAGAGATGTCATTGAGGAAAAAATAAACATAGTTAATTACATAAAGTGTTACTTTAAATGAATGTAATTACTCGGGGTCCACGAACCCAACTGGATGTCAATTCGTCGCTGCATCATTATCTTGCAACTCATGTTAATTGTTAACTAACATAATATAAAATTTTATAAGAGTTATAGGCTCATGTGTATGGTGTGATACTCACAATGTCCAGGTTTGTACAGTACAAATATCAATGGCTTTCAGGTTGTACAACTAGAACAAATCCTCAAAACTCACAGGGAATGTCCCGTGCTCTATGCAGTGGAAATATGCCCCTCGATACCGAACAATGAAATCAACTTGAGGCTCAGGCGCATTTGCCTTGTCATAGTACCATCCATGCAGCAAGCGACCAGCTTTGCCTAGAGAATTCAATAAGTGGGTAGGGACAAGGGGCTATCCATGCATGTATGCCTTAAAATCGTATGGGGGTACCGGGGCATTTGCTGACTTTTCTTTCTTGCCAGACGGAGCTTGAGCAAGTGCAGGAGCTTGAGCAGGTGCAGGAGCTAGAGCTAGAAAAGCTTGAGCAGGTTCAGGAGCTAGAGCTAGAAAAGCTTGAGCAAGTGCAAGATCTTGAGTAGGTGTAGGAGCTTGAGCAGGGTTTGATTGTATTGGAGGGGAGCGTGTGGCCTCTGACAACTTGGCCTTCTTAAAAGAAGGATTCTTTGAGCTCTCCCTTGGTTTTTTTCTCTACTATGCTAGTAATCCTTTTACGCACAAGCTCTGCACTCTGTGTAGGAGCATGTGCAGCTGCAAGAGTATATGTGGTGTCAAGGCTAAACGCCCAAAGACCAAATGAATGAAACGAAAGTTACTGATCGATCGACCGACGTCTCGCCTTCTCTTGTTGGCTGTTCTCCATGCTGCGGCTGTGCATGTGACTCCAGTCGGGCCGATCGCGACGGGACTCCACGCGACGCCGCGAGCGCAGCGATGGCGCGAGACTCCGCGTGAGATTCTATGAACTCCTACTGGCTACTGGTACGTACATCTACGACTACGACTACACGCGATTACATGAAGTCACGAATACACGATGGATCATGGATTTGCTTGTTGAGTTGTTTCTCCGGCACTTCTTGCGTTGGCGTCGCACTAGTTACTTGAGACTTGCTCCATACTATTTTTCATGGAAATTTTTGATCTTTGATACAATACTATTTGTCTAATCCTCAGGGCAGTGGAGTACTCAGTAGTCAGTACTGTGTGCTAACAATAAGCATCAGGCGGTGATGATCGCCGATCGGAGACATTCTTGCACTGCTCGCTGCTTGGCAAATCATTCGCCGTCTGCCACTCTGCCGCATTTTCAGAACATGAGGACACGTAGATATCAACTATCGCCTTTTGTGAAATAATAAGTGGTACGTTCCCTATTCCTTGCAACTTACAAGTGTTACATATTTTACTTACTATATATTAAACTTTGAATATCAATCATTAGTAGAGGTTCACTTCATTCTTAGGCCCCCTCCTTTAGAAATTTCTGGCTTCGCCACTGATTCCTGCACCACCTCAATACGCTATCCCTGCACCCGTTGGTGCTCCTCCGGCCGGTCCTTTTCAGCAGGGTCCGCCGGGACCGCTGGTTGGTATCCCAGTCGACATTCGGGCGCCTCCGCCGAGTTCAGCATCGTCGGCGTAACTTAGTCTTCGGCAGCAGGCGGGCGGGACCATAAGTATAGTTCTTTCCTTTGTTGTCAATAATAAATAATCAGCCTGTATCCTAAGTATCTGTATAAGTAAATAAAGACTAGTATTGTTGAGTTAAATAACCTCTTGTTTGATAAATAAATGTATCATATTTGGTGTTTTGAATTCTTTGAAATTTCCTTATAATTGTATCCAGTGGTGTAGAAGGACCTTACATTTGGTGTAAAAGTACACGACCTGAGTTGTGGATTCATGGCCAAAGCTTAGAGGGAGAGAGCCAAGGCAAATAACCGAGTCATTGAGTTGTGCGAGAACATGTTGTTGGTGCACCTACCCTATTGGCTGCTGCCATGAGGGGCTCCGCGCTGGCCAGGATGTCAGGACCAACAGCATCAACTTCGAGACGTTCTCCAGGTGTTCGATGGTGTGCCCCAGCCACAACGTCAACGTGCCGACGGCGGCATCCAGCCTAGTTGCAGCTTCGTCTCCACCCTAGGCCACCATGCTTGTTGCTGATCCTGTTGTGGCTGCTCCACTTGTCCAATTAGAGGTGCAGCAGTGTCACACACGCGAGGTGTTTGAGGAGGTGTCTCTGAGGAGCAGCATCCTCATCGACATCATCACCAACAACCTTGGAGAGCTGCTGATTGCACCCACCACGGTGGCTTTAATGTCGACCACGCCCGTGTTTCTCTGGGGCGCCCCGCACCCGAACTCCTCCCTCGCGGTCGAGAGTTACGGCCACGTTCTTGGAGCGCCATGCGCATTCGGGCAGGGTGGGATGTCGCCCCGGGTGGAAAGTGCCCAACTCAGCAAAAGCATGGCAAGCAACACCCATATGTGGTGGGTTGCCTCTGTGTTATTCTACCTACGGCCTACGGGGGTTAAGAGTTACGACCCTATTCACAGCGCATCGCAAACGTTCAGACGTGGCGGACTGTTGTCGTGGGCAAAAAAGTAACTAACTCGAGAAACGCACGGCGAGTACCTGATTGTCATTATGCCACCTTGAATAGTTGAAATGTCATGTATCCATTGTCACCCTAGGTTGGATTGGTTAATAGTTGGACATATTGTAGTACCAACATTGAGTTAGCGTAACTATGCTTAGCCATGCTTAGTTGTACGATGGGATTCATGTCACATGATAAATTAATAATATTGACTTAATGAGATATGGAATCGTGGTGGGTAGCCACTGTTGTAAAATTTGTTGTACTATGGCAGGGTGTGCCATTGGTATTGGTTATACAAAGTTGTTTTCACTCAGGCAAGTGATCGTGCAGTAAAAGGGGGTGCTGTTAGCACATTTGGGATGTGGATGTCTTGCCTGGGATACTTAGGGTGCATTTGGTTGGAGGTACGAGGGTGAACGGAACGGGATGGTACAGGATAAATTTTGATACATGCGTTTGGTTGAGTGTACGGAACCATCTCATCCAGGATGAAGTGGTACAGATGCTGGGAATATTCCTTACAAATCCCGTACCATCCCGTTCGGCCAAATCGGCCGAACCATCTCGTCCTGGGCGCGTTGGTTCCTCTCCCCGGGAAATTCCTGTCGCGTCGCCGCTCCCGCGCCCACTCTCTCGCTCCGGCGCCCTCAATCCGCCGTCCTGCACTGTCTTTTTCTCACGCCGCCGCTAGCGCGGTCTCGCTCCACCGCGTGAAGCAATCCCCAAGGTCTCTAGCATGAAGCAATCGAACCACCTCCCCATCCCGATCCTATGCAGCGGCTCCCGCAGATCGAAGCTCCCAGAACCTACTAGCCACGAAGAGCTGGTTTCTTGCCGACGTACCGGAGGCAGGCTCTTGGTGGTCGTCGTGTTCCGACGTACTGGATCCACGCCGCCGCCGGATCTGCACTTACTCTACTGCTCCGCCTCCCCCGTTCGGCCCGGGTACTGGATCCACTTCTTCATCCCGTTCCTGACTTTGGTTTGTGTGGAAGAATTTCAATCTAGTTGCTTTATCTTGATTAGTTCGGCCCGGGTACTGGATGCTTGGAATGTTATTGCTGTTTAGGTTCTTGGCATGGATTATTTTGTGATGGAATTTGTTTTGTTTAGGGACCAATATACTGGCATGGATTATTTTGTGTGGAAGAATTTCAATCTAGTTGATTTATCTTTAGGCTCACAGACTGTAGATACTGGTGAATTTCCTTTTCAATATGTTGTTCTACCATGTTAGTTGAGGGAGCAAGACTTTTGTTTGGAGGCCAATTACGATGTCTGTCTTTGCAAGAATAGATTTGTTGTAGTTACCAAAGACTGGTATAAGCTTGGTTGGATGTTGCACACTGGTGCATATGGTGACCCATTGGCTAGCTCGTAAATCCATTCGGGTTCCAAACTCACCAGGTTCCTAAACTGAAGATTGTAGAACATATGAAGGTAGAGTTGTTTGGCCTGCCTCTCTTCATTGTTCAGAGTCCTCCAGAAGCCATACATTGACCCCATGTTCAGTACTCTAATTGCGTAAATCTTCCATGTGTAGCTGCCATCATGTATAACACATGGGCATGGTTAGTTTTTTATTGGATGGCTATAGGATGGTTTGTGCATACCATTGATGAGGCAGGATAAAAGTCAGTGCCTACCATTCATAGATGCGTTGAAGCCCAGAAGTGGACACCTTGTTCCAGTAGCTTGGGTCATCCTTGCACTTCTGAAAGAAGTCTGCAATCTTGTTGCCTGCCTTTACTCCTTAAAGTAAAACAAGCAGTGAAGTCTTTGTTTCAGAGTTTATTTTCTTTTTCTGTTTTACAGATTGTGTATGCTTTACTAGTTTACTTTCTTCTGTACCTATAATGAGTGAAGGGCCCAAATGTTATGCAACATCATGATTAGAGGCACACTACTCCTTATATAGCTTCCAATGGAAGTTTCCACATGTGTAAAAATCATCAGGGCAAATTGATATTGTTTAAATGGTGGCACTGATGCGCTTTATGCTTGATGATGCCTAAAAATGCAAGTGCTTCATGTGGCAATTATCGCGATCCAAATTGCCTGAATGCTCTTATAGGTTCTGAGTTATGTGGCATATTATAATTTGATGTTCCTCTGTTTGAGGATTAATGTGACATTTACAGGGGTCTAATGATGAGTGAACGCATCTCTATTTCTTTGAAATGCTATCAGTCTATAACCATCGAGGCAATTGGTAATGTACAGTTGTTCTGGCCAACACTTGTCCTTAGGGGAAAAAAAGCAACGCTTAATTGGAATATAGGTGATCAATCGGAATTCTACTGACAATTTAACTTTTGTGCTAATATACATATGTATTTGATGATAACAATAGTTAGTATTTTTTTACTAAAAGGTGGAGTTTTTTTTTACTGGTATTTGATGATAACAAGAGTGTAACACCACGGAATGTCGTAACTTTATTTAACGGGTTTGATAAGGTTAATTACAGTATGAGGTGTGGAAATAAGGTTAAAACCATAGGAATCGGAGGTTAATAGCTTTTCCGGGCCGTTTCCGGGGTTTTGGGCCTTTCCGGGGGAGTTTGGGCCTTGGTGGGCTTTGGTGGGATGGATTAGGTCTCCGTAACGGACTAGGATTGTGTTGAGGGCTGGTAAAAGGGGCTTCCCCCAGCCCCCTTGCGCCCCATGCTGCATTGGTGCGCCCCTCTCCCTCCCCCTCCTAAGCCCTAGCCGCCACCCCCTCTCCCTCTCCCTCTTGTGCGCCTCCACCTCCCCCTTTGCCCCTTTGCTCCCCACCTCTCCACCGCCTCTCCTCCACCCCCTTGCTGCCCTAGGGTGGTCTCCACACCTCTGCACCTTGTGGATCCATCCGTTGGAGCGAGGAGCGAGGAGCAAGGAGCGTGGAGCGAGGAGCGATCCGCGAGGAGATCTATTGGAGTTTCGTTCGTCGGGCAAAGGTATGATCATGGGGATCCTTGGGTTTGATCTAGGTACTATTCTTAGGGTGTTTATGAAGTTTTTAGATCGATTGGTGGTGCTGGATTGGGGCAATTTGAATTAGATCTAGATGTTGCCACGTTTCTGTTTTCGGGCAGCATGAGCAGTCGGGCTAGGGTTCGAGTTTTCGTCGATTTAGAGTTCGAATATGACCGTACGGACTTAAAAGAAGTTGTAGATAATTTCAATACCTTTCAGTGGATATAAAGCACGTTAAAATCCGATCAGCCGTTTAAAAGTTATGGCTGTTTTACTGAGCGTGTTAAAATCTGTGACGTAATTGGAACAGATCACGGTAATCTGTAGATTAGACGACTTTAGAGTCCGAATCAGTCTTTCCATATACCTAGAGAAAGTTGGGAAATTTCCTAAGATACGCAAGTATGTACTCGTTTAATTCATTCGGAGTCCCAGAACTCAAGTTATGCCTTTCGCAAGGCTGCTGTCCCGACGGGACAGAACCTCTGTTTTTAGGTTTTGCGAGTAGTTGGCAATGTCGGGTTAGATGGGGATTTGTGTACTGTTTTGTGGGCATTATTGTGAGTGTGTGATGCCTTTGTGCAGGTGGTGTGACCCCGGGAGTGCCCTCTTCTTCCCGCCAATCCGTTGCATGTGGTTGAGGCAAGTGTGTTGTGATGGATAGCGAGTTGTAGGTTGCATGTTGAGATTAGATGAAATTGTCTATATGATATATGTCCACTTGCCATGTTTTAATGATTGCTATGATATGATGAGCATGTTTAAGATGTTATGGTGCCATGTGTTAATATATGAGTTTTATATATTGTTGGCATGCTTGCATACATGACATGTTACATGGCCCGGGCGGTGAGAAAGTCATTAACTAATCCGGGAAGGTCGGTGAGAAAGTTATGACTAATCCGGAGAGCCATTAGAGTAAGTCCTACATCGTGATTCCATCTACCGTGGGTTGTGGAAGCGAGGAGTAGGAACCCTCCATCTTCGGGATGGAAGGGGGGATAGGGTGCACACCGACGGGTGTGTACTCAACCATACTGGTATGAGTTTCCAAGGAGACATGAGCATTGCATTTCATTGCATACACAATGATGATGTTTTTGTTAAGTGTTCATGATTGAGATGATATACATGATGGGAGATGTTATTTCTATGATATTGTTATTGTTGTCCATTGCAATATGTTGCTGAGTTTCGAACTCACGCTTGTGTTTTTCTTGTTATTTTAGGTACCATGAGAACGGCATGCGGGAAAGGGGAATAGTCACACGCCCACACGTAGCTTCACCATAATGTTTCCCCAAGTCATTCTATTAGTTTGATAATAAATTGCGTGTGATGATCTTTGATTTAAGGCTTAGCTTCTTTAATGAGAGTTTTATTGTTCGTTTGTTACTTGGAACTTTAAGTGCTTAATGTTAGTCTTTTATGGTCGTTAAGACTCTATTTATTGCTGTTTTAGATGTCTCTCTTATTGCCTTATAATGTTATACTGTTGCTGCTCCTTATATTCATGTTAAAACAAAGGAGGTCTTTGCCGAAATCTCGGTTTTTAGCCTATGCGCCTTTGCTGGAATTTTATGTTATTTGTGGTATTTAGAGGTTGTTTAGATTATGTTTGGTAGCATTCGGGCATATTAAATGCCGGGGTGTTACAGTTGGTATCAGAGCGGGCTGTAGGTTCTTGGAATATGTATTTTTAGTGTCATACCTTAAGTTGCAACTAAAATATGATGTGGAATAACTTAGAAACATGGCCTAGGTTCTAACTAAAACTTGGTTATAGGATAGCAACATTAAAACTTGCAAAAGTGGTATATCTAATCTAAAATTTGACACACTGGGTTGCACAGTAGGATGGGGTTTTGATTCATCATTGCATGGCGCTTAATTATTCGATGAAGACTATGCTTATGATGATGTTTGATCCATGTTCTTGATTGTATGATGTTGTGTTTATGCTTATGTGTTTGGATGGTTGTGCATGCAGGCGACCATGCCAAGGGTAGAGGCCGTGGACGCCGTGGCGTGGAGGCCAGGGCGAGGCTCCCAGGAGTTGCGGAGTCTGTTCTTGATGGTAGCGTTTCGCTCAATGCTCGTGGGCGGCTCAGAGGAGCTTCCAGCTACCTGATCGAGGCGGGGTACCGCCGCCATTGAAGATTTAGTTCAGCTCTGCAGAGGGAGATTCAGAGCTGCGCCCGGCCATGCGGGCAGCCCCTGTTGTTGTGCCTCCCCTGCGATGGCCCGATTGTTGCCCCGTTGTGCCGGGCCGAGGATGAGTCTCCGGGAGTGGATGTCCCTCCGTCTTGACACTTTTGATGGAGCGGGCACGCCGATCCATCCTTGATTGGCTGCGGTACATGGAGAGGCGATTTGAGGTCCTAGAGTTGACCTCGATCAAGAGGGCTCGTTTGTGGCCTTTCGGTGAAGGGCCAAGGCGACATCTGGTGGGAGGGGGTTACATTTGCTAGAGCCCCGATCTGAGTCGACCACACAGGAGGACTTTGTGGCTCGCTTCCGAGCCAAGTTCTACCCAGAGTCTTTTCTTGAGAGGATGGAGCATACTCTGACGACTCTTTCCCAAGGAAAGAGGTCGGTGGCAGAATATGAGGTGGAGTTCAACAGCGTGGTGCGCTTTGTACCGGCTGTGGCAGCCGATGATCGGGAGAAGGCAAGGAGGTTCCGTAGGGGCCTCAACCAGGAGTTCAGAGTTGTCATGGGGGCGACTGTCCCTCGTGACTTCTGCTCCGTGGTGGAGCAGGCGAAGGGCATGGAGCTCGAGTTGGAGCTCTCCCGGGACAAGCAAAACCCGGGTGGTTCGGGGGTTCCTGCGGCCCCAGGCGGGGGCCAGAAGAGGACCTTTGGTGGAGGAGGTGGGTCCTCTCAGTGACCCATCTTCAAGAAGTTCAAGGGAGGACAGGGCTCCTCCTCAGGGGCTAAGATGAAGCCGCCCCAGTCGTCTTCCTCGTGAGCGGCTGTTCGTCCTGTGCCTGGGCAGGGCAAGAAGTGCTTCAAGTGCGGTGGTGAGTACCGTGCTTCAGAGTGTGGTTGGACCGGGAGTTGCAACCACTGTGGCCAGCCCGGCCACATGGGGCGAGTCTGCCGGATGAATCCCGGTAGCATCATCAAGTGGGAGACGGTGCCTTCTCCTCCCACTCCAGCGGCGTCTTCCAAAGGATCGGTGCACATGATGGCTGCTCCTGTTTCTCAGCCGCCCTTTGCGTGGGCGCCACCAGCGGCTTACTGGTGCCCGCAGCCGTCTGCTCCTCCTCAGTTGCCTCCTCCGCCCCCAGCTCTGTTGGGGCATCAGCCGGGAGTCGGGGCTCCTTCTGTCTCAGCGCCACCAGGAGTGTACGCTTTGCCGACCGCCGAGTCAGCCGGGCATCCAGATGTGGTTTCAGGTACTCTGCTCGTGGATTCCGTTGATGCCTTGGTTTTGTTTGATTCCGGAGCATCCTATTCCTTTGTGTCGTCTGAGTTTGCTAGTAGAGCTAAGCTGGGAGTTCAGCGGATTTCTGAGTCGGTGTTAGTCAGTTCTCCTGGGGGTTTGATTGCTAGCTCTTTGGTTTGCCCGGGTTGCACCATCGCCATTGACGATGAGATTTTCTTTGCCAATCTCATGGTGATTCAGTTGGCTCCTTTTGATGTCATTTTGGGCATGGACTGGTTGCATCAGCACCGTGCCAAGATCTGTTGTTTCTGGAAGACGGTTGCCTTGCAGGCCCCGTCAGGAGTAGAGTTGACCTTTCAGGGTGGTTTACCCTCCAGCTCCGTCTTTGCTTTGACTAGTCTGTTTTCTAGTCGCCGTTTGAGGCATTTGGGTTTCCTCATGGCTTTGGCGGAAAAGCCATCTTCTTCTGTTTCCATTGAGGAGATTCTCGTAGTGAAGGAGTTTGTCGATGTGTTCCCGAATGAGTTGCCTGGTTTACCTCCCGTGAAGAATGTGGAGTTTCGTATTGATCTTGTTCCTGGCACTCGACCTATTTCTATCTCTCCATACCGCTTGGCTCGTCCTTTTCAAGACGAGTTGAAGAAGCAGTTGGAGGATCTGTTGGCCAAGGGCTTTATTCGGTGTAGCGTTTCGCCATGGGGAGCACCCGTTCTCTTTGTCTCGAAGAAGGATGGAAGTTGGTGCATGTGCATTGATTATCGTGCTCTTAATCAAGTGACAATCAAGAACAAGTATCCTTTGCCTCGCATTGAGGATCTGTTTGACCAACTGAAGGGAGCAAAGGTGTTCTCCAAGATTGATCTTCAGTCGGGGTACAATCAGATCCGTGTGAGGGAGCAGGACATTGAGAAGACTGCTTTCTCCACTATGTATGGGCATTACGAATTTAAAGTTATGTCTTTTGGACTAACTAATGCTCCTGCTATCTTTATGGAGGCGATGAACAGTATGCTACGCAAGTACCTTGATGAGTTTGTGGTAGTGTTCATCGATGACATTCTGGTTTACTCTAAATCAGAAGAGGAGCATGAGCGACACTTGAGGCTTGTGCTGAACACCTTGAGGGAAAATCAGTTCTTTGCTAAGCTGAAAAAGTGCGAGTTCTGGATTTCAGAAGTGGGTTTTCTTGGCCACATCATCAATCCAGAGGGCATATCGGTAGATCCTAGCAAGGTCTCAGCAGTTTTGGATTGGAAGAGGCCTTCCAATGTCAAAGAGGTGCGTAGTTTCCTTGGGTTGGCTGGCTACTATCGGCGTTTTGTGCAGGATTTCTCTATCATTGCCAAGCCACTTTCACAACTGACTCAGAAGGGGATGAAGTTCCAGTGGACTGCAGAGTGTGAGCACAGTTTCTGCACTTTGAAGGAGAAGTTAGTGATCGCTCTCGTTTCTTACCCTTCCCGAGCCAGAAGCGCTTCACTGCTTATTCCGATGCTTCTCGGTTGGGACTTGGTTGTGTGCTCATGCAAGATGGCAAGGTGATTGCTTATGCTTCGAGGCAGCTGAAAAAGCATGAGCAGAATTATCCCACACATGATCTTGAGCTAGCCGCCGTGGTGTTTGCATTGAAGATTTGGAGGCATTACCTGTGTAACACCCCGGCATTTACTATGCCCGAATGCTACCAAATCTAGTCTAATCATCAACTAAAATACCATAAATGAAGACAAATTTCAGCAAAGGCACAAATGCTAAACACCGAAATTTCGGCAGCATCTCCTTTGTTTTAACATGATTTGAACAATAGCAAAATATCACATGATATATCATAATGAAGAAACATGCAAGGCAGCATCAATAGGAAATATAGCATCAATTTAAGTCTACCATAATGGACTTAACCATCTCATGAACTAATACGAGGTAAAGGATGTAATCAAACATACGAACAAAACATAATCCTAGTTTCATCACACTAGAATCGTGATCACAACTCCGAAGGGTAATTATAGTCTACAAGTGTGGTAAATTATATGGTGAAGTGCCGCTAAGCCCTTTTTCCCGCATGCCGATCTCAAAGTACCTAAAAACAACATAAAACACAAGCGTGAGTTCGAAAACTCAGCAAGCATATTGTAATGGACAACAAGATCATTTACAAGACAATAATACCTCACATCACATATATCATCTCATACTTGAACACATAACCACAACATCATCTTTAAATATGTATTGCAATGCAATGCAATGTTATGCTCATATCTCCTTGGAAACTCATACCGGTATGGTTGAGTACACACCCGTCGGTGTGCACCCTCTCCCCCCTTCCATCCCGAAGATGGAGAGTGCCTACTCCTCGCTTCCACAACCCACGTTAGATGGAATCACGATGTAGGACTTACTCTAATGGCTCTCCGGATTAGTCATAACTTTCTCACCGACCTTCCCGGATTAGTTAATGACTTTCTCACCGCCCGGGCCATGTCATGTCATGCATGCAACTATGCCAATTATCATATTTCACATGTACATAAACATATGGCGTCTCATCATGACAAATATAAACACATGGCATCGAATCATGGTAATCATACTCAATATTTCATTGGAAAACAGCAGGCATGGCAAGTACTCATAGCATGTATTCAATCTTTCATCTAATCTCACAAGCAATCTACGATCCGTTATTCAATACAACACACTTGCCTTCAACCATGGGCAACGAAGTGATGAGAGGTTGAGGGCACACCCGGAGGGACACCACCTGCAAACACGTGCCACACACTCAAATCGAGTCCACAAAACAGTACACAAAACCCCATCTAACCCGACATTGCCAACAACTCGCAAAACCTAAAAACAGAGGTTCTGTCCCGCCGGGACAGCAGCCTTGCGAAAGGCATAACTTCTGTTCTAGGACTCCAAATAGATTAAACGAGTACACCCTCGCGTAGCTTAGGAAATTTCCCAACTTTCTCTAGGTATATGGAAAGACTGATTCGGACTCTAAAGTTGTTTAATCTACAGATTACCGTGATCTGTTCCAATCGCGTCACAGATTTGACAGCGCTCGGTAAAACAGCCATAACTTTCAAACGGCTGGGTGGAATTTCAATTTCTTTACGTCCACTGAAAGGTAATGAAATTATCTACAACTTCCTAGAAGTCCGTACGGCCATATTCCAACTCTAAATTGGCGAAAACGCGAACCCTAGCTCGACTGCTCAATCTGCCCGAAAACAGAAACGTGGCAATGTTTAGATCTAACCCAAATAACTCCAATCCAGCACCACCAATTGATCTAAAAACCTCATAAACATCCTAAGAACAGTACCTAGATCAAACCCCAGGGTTCCCTTGATCATACCTTTGCCCGACGAACGAATCTCCCATCGATCTCCTCGCTCCTCGCACCTCGCTCCTCGCTCCTCGCATGGATCCACGAGGTTGCAGGGGTGGGGAGACCACCCTAGGGCAGCAAGGGGATGGAGGAGAAGTGGAGTGGTGGAGGGGCCATGGGGGCAAGGGAGGGGGAGGCGCACAAGAGGGAGAAGGGAAGGTGGGGGGGCGGCTTGGGCTTGGCGGGGTGGAGTGGGGAGAGCAAGGGGGGCGCACCCTGCTGTTTGGGCGCAAGGGGCAGGGGGTGGGAGCCCTTTTACCAGCCCCTCAACTGAATCTTAGTCCAATAAGAGCTCTACTCCAATCCCACCAAAGCCCACCAAGGCCCAAACTCCCCCGGGAAGGCCCAAAACCCCGAAAACGGCCCGGAAAAGCTATTAACCTCCAATTCCTATGGTTTTAACCTTATTTTCACACCTCATACTGTATTTAACCTTATCATGCTCAATAATTAAGGATACGACACTCCGTGGCGACATAACACTTCAAACGGCCCTAAAACGCGAGTAAATCTCAAGCCGAGAGGTTTTAACCTAACTTCCACATTCCATAAGTTCTTGTCCTCATCATTCACATTATATAAGACTACGACACTCCGAGGTGTCACAACCTGTTTGGCGAGTCTTGTGATATTTTTACTGATCACAAGAGCCTCAAGTACATCTTTACTCAGAAAGATTTGAACTTGAGGCAGAGGAGGTGGCTAGAATTGATAAAGGATTATGACCTTACTATCCAGTATCATCCGGGGAAGGAAAATGTGGTGGCCGACGCTCTCAGTCGCAAGACAATGCCCCCTGTTGTTGATTGTCTTGTTGCTGATTTTGAGCGTTTGGGAGTCTCCTACTGCTTTGCGGGGACCGTGCAAGCTAAAACTCAATTGATTCTTGAGTTAGCGATTCCCGAGCGTGTGCGGGAGGCACAGCAGCATGATCGTTTGCTCCAACTGGTGAGGAAACGCCTTGAGGATGGCAAGTTGGGAGACTTTACCGTTGATGATGCGGGAGCTTTGAGATTTCAGGGCCGTCTGTGCGTGCCTCAGAAATCCCAAGTGAAAGAGGACATACTAAAATAGGCTCATCGCACCCCGTACACGGTCCATCCTGGGGAGACTAAAATGTACAGGGACTTGAAAAAGAATTTCTGGTGGAAAAGGATGAGTGGACATTGCTAAGTATGTGGCGTCTTGTGGGATCTGTCAGAAGATCAAAGCTGAGCATAAGCGTCCCGCTGGTCTGTTGCAGCCATTGGAGATTCCTGTATGGCCATGGGATGACATCTCCATGGATTTCGTGGTTGGCTTACCTCGTACTCCACGAGGGAAGGATGCTGTTTGGGTTGTGGTGGACCGTCTCAGCAAGTCTGCGCATTTCATTCCTATCCGCACTACCCATTCAGCGAGCGACTTGGCTCCCATCTATGTGCGGGAGATTGTGAGACTGCATGGTGTACCCAAGACCATTATTTCTGATCGAGATGCGAAGTTTGTCTCCAAGTTTTGGGAGAGCTTACAGAGTGCCTTGGGTACACAGCTTCGCCTTAGTACCGCTTTCCACCCTCAGACGGATGGGCAGTCTAAGCGTACCATCCAGACTTTGGAGGACATGCTCAGGGCCTGTGTGATGGCGTGGAAAGGTAGCTGGGAGGATCATTTGCCTCTTGCAGAGTTTGCTTACAATAACAGCTATCATTCCAAAGATCCGGCTGCTCCTTTTGAGGCATCAGATGGCCGAAAGTGCAGATCGCCACTTTGTTGGGATGCCGTGGGAGAGAGAGCGGTTCTTGGACCGGATTGGGTTCAGCAGACTGTTGATCGCATGTCGGAGGTTCGGCAGAACCTTCTCGCAAAGACAGAAGCGCATAAAAGCTATGCTGATGTGAGGCGCGAGATTTGGAGTTTGAGGTGGGTGATAGCGTACTCTTGCGAGTATCTCCCACCAAGGGTGTGGTGCGTTTGGCACCAAAGGAAAGCTCGATCCGAGGTATGTTGGGCCTTTTCCTATCATCGCCCGAGTTGGTAGGTGGCTTTATCGCCTGGAGCTACCTAATCCATGCAAGGTGTGCATAATGTGTTCCATGTCTCGATGTTGAGGAAATACTTGCATGATCCGGAGTTGGTGGTTCCGTTGGAACCATTAGTGCTTGAGCAGGACCTCACCTTCGAGTCCCGTCCTGTGGAAATCCTGGGGACTTCGGAGCGAGTGATGAAGAACAGGACGCTTAAGTTTGTCAAGGTCCTGTGGTCACATCAGACCGAGAGAGAAGCGACTTGGGAGCTGGAATCTCGCATGCGCGAGAAGTATCCCGAGCTTTTCGCCTCAGGTATGTGATGTGAAAACCAAACTCTTCGGTTTGCTGGGTCACGTGTTGGTACGTTTAGATTCGAGGTCGAATCCTGTTGAAGGGGGGAAGATTGTAACACCACGGAATGTCGTAACTTTATTTAATGGGTTTGATAAGGTTAATTACAGTATGAGGTGTGGAAATAAGGTTAAAACCATAGGAATCGGAGGTTAATAGCTTTTCCGGGCCGTTTCCGGGGTTTTGGGCCTTTCCGGGGGAGTTTGGGCCTTGGTGGGCTTTGGTGGGATGGATTAGGTCTCCGTAACAGACTAGGATTGTGTTGAGGGCTGGTAAAAGGGGCTTCCCCCAGCCCCCTTGCGCCCCATGCTACATTGGTGCGCCCCTCTCCCTCCCCCTCCTAAGCCCTAGCCGCCACCCCCTCTCCCTCTCCCTCTTGTGCGCCTCCACCTCCCCCTTTGCCCCTTTGCTCCTCACCTCTCCACCACCTCTCCTCCACCCCCTTGCTGCCCTAGGGTGGTCTCCACACCTCTGCACCTTGTGGATCCATCCGTTGGAGCGAGGAGCAAGGAGACTGGAGCGAGGAGCGATCCGCGAGGAGATCTATTGGAGTTTCGTTCGTCGGGCAGAGGTATGATCATGGGGATCCTTGGGTTTGATATAGGTACTGTTCTTAGGGTGTTTATGAAGTTTTTAGATCGATTGGTGGTGCTGGATTGGGGCAATTTGGATTAGATCTAGATGTTGCCACGTTTCTGTTTTCGGGCAGCATGAGTAGTCGGGCTAGGGTTCGAGTTTTCGTCGATTTAGAGTTCAAATATGACCGTACGGACTTAAAAGAAGTTGTAGATAATTTCAATACCTTTCAGTGGATATAAAGAACGTTAAAATCTGATCAGCCGTTTAAAAGTTATGGCTGTTTTACTGAGCGTGTTAAAATCTGTGACGTAATTGGAACAGATCACGGTAATCTGTAGATTAGACGACTTTAGAGTCCGAATCAGTCTTTCCATATACCTAGAGAAAGTTGGGAAATTTCCTAAGCTACGCGAGGATGTACTCGTTTAATTCATTCGGAGTCCCAGAACTCAAGTTATGCCTTTCGCAAGGCTGCTGTCCCGACGGGACAAAGCCTCTGTTTTTAGGTTTTGCGAGTAGTTGGCAATGTCGGGTTAGATGGGGATTTGTGTACTATTTTGTGGGCATTATTGTGAGTGTGTGATGCCTTTATGCAGGTGGTGTGACCCCGGGAGTGCCCTCTTCTTCCCGCCAATCCGTTGCACGTGGTTGAGGCAAGTGTGTTGTGATGGATAGCGAGTTGTAGGTTGCATGTTGAGATTAGATGAAATTGTCGATATGATATATGTCCACTTGCCATGTTTTAATGATTGCTATGATATGATGAGCATGTTTAAGATGTTATGATGCCATGTGTTAATATATGAGTTTTATATATTGTTGGCATGCTTGCATGCATGACATGTTACATGGCCTGGGCGGTGAGAAAAGTCATTAACTAATCCGGGAAGGTCGGTGAGAAAGTTATGACTAATCCGGAGATCCATTAGAGTAAGTCCTACATCGTGATTCCATCTACCGTGGGTTGTGGAAGCAAGGAGTAGGCACCCTCCATCTTCGGGATGGAAGGGGGAGAGGGTGCACACCGACGGGTGTGTACTCAACCATACCGGTATGAGTTTCCAAGGAGACATGAGCATTGCATTTCATTGCATACACAATGATGATGTTTTTGTTAAGTGTTCATGATTGAGATGATATACATGATGGGAGATGTTATTTCTATGATATTGTTATTGTTGTCCATTGCAATATGCTTGCTGAGTTTCGAACTCACGCTTGTGTTTTTCTTGTTATTTTAGGTACCATGAGAACGGCATGCGGGAAAGGGGAATAGTCACACGCCCACACGTAGCATCACCATAATGTTTCCCCAAGTCATTCTATTAGTTTGATAATAAATTGCGTGTGATGATCTTTGATTTAAGGCTTAGCTTCTTTAATGAGAGTTTTATTGTTCGTTTGTCACTTGGAACTTTAAGTGCTTAATGTTAGTCTTTTATTGTCGTTAAGACTCTATTTATTGCTGTTTTAGATGTCTCTCTTATTGCCTTATAATGTTATACTGTTGCTGCTCCTTATATTCATGTTAAAACAAAGGAGGTGCTGCCGAAATCTCGGTTTTTAGTCTATGCGCCTTTGCTGGAATTTTATGTTATTTGTGGTATTTAGAGGTTGTTTAGCTTATGTTTGGTAGCATTCGGGCATATTAAATGCCGGGGTGTTACAAAGAGTCAAGGGGAAAAAACGGTGGGGTTTTTCCATACTTTACTGGTATTGGAAGAGTACCAAATGGTTTTGTATTGCCATTTGCGTGGTTATCCAGAGTGAAGGGGAGTGATTAGCTGGGTACTGTTTGATATATGCCTTGCCTCCAACCAAACACTATCTCGTACCATCCCGTACCATTCCATTCAAGGAACCAAACAAAAACTTGTACCATCCCATTCAGACAACCAAACACCTTCCCTGAACCATCTCATCCAGGATCATCCCATCCATCCTGTATCATCCCGTTTCGTTCACCCTCATACCTCCAACCAAACGCACCCTTAGTTAACTCGATCGTACCCAGTCTATTCCATCCGGCTGGCACCAAGTCTACGTGAAGTCGATCTTCGTACCCAGTCTATTCCATCCGGCTGGCACCAAGTCTACGTGAAGTCGATCTTGCCAGAGAGATGCAATTAGATTACGGATTCGACATGCATGCGTAACCGTTATGTACTAGGTTAACCGGATACGCATATGCATGATATATAGCTCTGGCCACGACCCACGTCCGAGTCAGTTTCCTATCAGCCTAACTCATGCCTATAAAAGTATAAATCAACGCACCAACTCGATCGCAAGTCGCCAATCGCAGCAACCGTTCCAGTTAATCTGTCAACAGCAATCAACTCGATCGAATAGCGCTTGACAAGAGCTAGCGATCAATGGAGGACGAGCTCAGCAGCATCGGCAATAACGGCGAGCAGGGCAGGATGATCGCGCTGATCACCCGGGACGGGGAGCGCTTCGAGGTGTCGGAGGCAGCGGCGAGGCAGTCGCAGACCATCACCTACGTCATCGAGGACGACTGCGTCGATGACGCCGGCATCCCGCTCCCCAACATCGGCGCCAAGTGCCTGGCCAAGGTCCTCGAGTACTGCAACAAGCACGCCGCCGTCGCTGCCGCCAGCTCCTCCGACGACGACGCCTCGTCCAACGACAAGGAGCTGAAGGCCTTCGACGCGGGGTTCATCGATGTCGACCAGGCGACGCTGTACGACCTTCTCATGGCGGCGAACTACCTCGAGGTCAAGGGGCTGCTGGACCTTGCCTGCCAGAAGGTCGCCGACATGATCAAGGGCAAGAGCCCGGAGCAGATCAGGGAGACGTTCGCGATCAAGAACGACTTCACGCCGGAGCAGGAGGAGGAGATCCGCAGGGAGAACGAGTGGGCCTTCCAGGACTAGACGCTAGACGAGGAGGAAGAACTTGTGTCAATTCCTTTTTATTTCTAATTTCTTGTTTTTCTCGGTTTAGTCTGAATCCCGTACGTTAATTTACCTTTGAACACTACACTACCATATAAATCGATCATGTAGGCTTAATTAGGCCAAGTTAATTTCGATTGCTTTTTTAGAAGGTCTTATTGTCGCTCAGTACGACTAGCTATATAAGGGGCTGTTTGGTTGCCTTCTCAGCTCAGCCTGGCTCGTACGAGTCAGCCAGGCTAGTGAGAGCCAGGTTGTGTAGATGCAAACTGTTTGGTAGGCTGCATCCAAAGAGAATTGCATCTACAGATACAAAAGACACTTGTTTGGTTGGCTGCACGAGGGGTGGAGCCTGTCCCCCGAGATGCAATTGCATCTGCTGAGCAGTGGGAAACGTAGATTTTGGTCGCTTCCTATGGGCCTGGCTGGTGGGATGCAAGCTGGGGTGCATGCAAGGCATGGGGAGGCACATAAACAGTCAACCAAACACATTCTTCCTATTCTTCTCACAGCCTGACTCAACTCATGCACTCAACTAAACACCATCTCTTTGGGGCTGTTTGGTTGCCTTCTCAGCTCAGCCTGGCTCGTACGAGTCAGCCAGGCTAGTGAGAGCCAGGTTGTGTAGATGCAAAGAGATGGTGTTTAGTTGAGTGCATGAGTTGAGTCAGGCTGTGAGAAGAATAGGAAGAATGTGTTTGGTTGACTGTTTATGTGCCTCCCCATGCCTTGCATGCATCCCACCAGCCAGGCCCATAGGAAGCGACCAAAATCTACGTTTCCCCACAGCCTGGCTCAGCAGATGCAATTGCATCTCGGGGGACAGGCTCCACCCCTCGTGCAGCCAACCAAACAAGTGTCTTTTGTATCTGTAGATGCAATTCTCTTTGGATGCAGCCTACCAAACAGCCCCTAAGTGTCCGTTGTTACAGATTAAAAAGAATTATATTGCATGTTCTAAAACAATTTGAAGTGATTTTCTTCATAAAACTAAAATCAAGATCAAATACGCAACGCGATAAATGAAACTTTGTATACAAAAAGTTCTCTGTTTCTGGCATGTAGATGATGGTTGCATCTTGACTTCGTTATGTATAGGTAGAGATCTGTACACTCTTGCAAATTATGTACTAACGAAAGTAGTGAAACAAAATTTAAAGGAATACTTTATCACAAAATTAAAACTGTTACATATAAATATTTTTTCTTGGTTTGTACAGTAACATTAAAGTAAAACCATCACTGTGATCGCTTTGTTCCATCACAATTCGCCAAGTTAATTTCGATTGCTATTTTAGGTCTTATTGTTTCTTAGCACGTACGATGTGCTCACTGCAAGGTTGCACATTTGGCCCGAGTGTTTCCTACACTCGGGATAGGGGCCGAAACACTCAGGATAGCCTATCTCGAGTGGGCACACTCGGCGTAATGCACTCGGCGTCATTTTATCGGGAAAAGTCGTCTACGCCGAGTGTACTCTCGGAAAAAATAAATACGGCCTGAGTGCACTCTCAGGATAGCGATGGGATTCCAGATGCCGCCCTCTACCCCCGTGGCGGACACGGCGGCGGCAGAGGAGGGCGGTGGCCTGGCCGGCGGAGGAGGGGAACGCCAGATCTGGCTGGGGCGATGCGAGCGTTCTGTTCGTGGTGAGAGGAGATGTGGTGGGTGGGAGGGATGATAGGTGCGGCGCACCGAGTGCACTCTCGGTCTAGTGTTATTCCGAGTGTCCTCTCGGGAAAAGTGGCGGCGCATGTGCTCTAACCCTAAACCCTAATGCCGCGGATGGATAAAGTGGCGGTATGTACACCGAGGGCACTCTCGGGATAATACTATGCCGAGTGCCCTCTCGGAATAGACTGCATCTACCCCGAGTGCCCGCTCAGGGTAGATAGCCCTCCTTTCGCTGACATGGCAGCTTGCCTACGTGGACAAAAAGGTTATATGTCGAGTGCCCTCTCGGAATAGATGTCGTATGGTGCGAGAGCACACTCGGAATAGGTCCCTTTGTCCGAGAGGTATCTAAAATGAGAGTACACTTGGTATAGGCTCATCTAGGTCGAGTGTGCACTCGGTTTGTTATTTTCACACTCGCCCCAAAATTGAATTCTTGTAGTGGCTTTCCGGCCGGTTACTAGTCGCGCTTTAGCGATATCGCGCTACCACAGGCGCCGTGCGATGTACTTAAATCGACTGTTCGGTTTATGTTGTGTTCGAACTGTTTTGATCTATACGACGAGTTGAATAAAATAAGATTTATATTGAATATATTTTGACAATATATTGAGAAGTTGATTCTCATACAGCAACTCTTGGTACCAACTCTAGGGACATCTCTTTTGCGTTGCCCTACATTACTTGCGAGCAAATTTAGTTTGCAACTATAGTTGTATGCTACTAGCAAGCAACATATTAATGCTGCAACCAACTAACTAACAAGTAATATGTACAACTAGAAACTAACTAGATGGGTACGCGTGGTGGCATGCCGCGCATTTGCGCTGCAACGTCGTACGAGGGTGTTTCTGGAAAATTAGTGTCAGAATTTTTTAAAATTGCAAATGTTTGATCATGCTTTAAAATTTTTATGGTAGCTCAGTCATGCTCTCAAAACCCTTCTAAAAAAGTTTCAAAATTTTCTACCATTCTTTAGCAGCTTAATTAAATCAATGAAGTTGCTTTAAATGCATTAGCATCATTGTATGTTTTTTTAAAAAAAATTGCACAACTTTGACCATAATATGAAAATTTTATAGTAGCTTAGGCATGCTCTGAGTACCCTTATAAAAAAGTTTCAAAACTTTCTAATATTATTTGATAGCTCAATTAAGTCAGCAAAAAAAATTACTTCAATGGTGAAATGAAGGACCTAAACATGATTACTTGTTTTTAAGGGATTTGCATGGAGAAATGACATGTGGGGGCTCTCTGGCCAGGAAGTCTCCCAGATTTAATATATAAATAGTATATATGCCAATATCTATGCTGCATACCATTCACTCACCTTTTCCAGCGAAGTAACATGTGACGGACCGCCTTTTTAGGGGCAGTGCGAAACTCACAACAGTTACCCAGGAAGACTAACTGTTGTAAAACAAGAGTAAAATTACCTGGCCAAAAGCCAATTCAACACTTTTTATTCAATATAGGGCCTAACGGCCAGGGTTTTACAAAAGAGGGCGCAGCAGGGCCCGAATAACTTACAATCAAAACACCGCACAGGCAGGCCTGAGCAAAAGACCAAGACCTCAAAACCAACAAAATCGCCAACTACGAACTCCTGAAACGCTCCAGCTTCTTCAAACTCTGAAAGGGGCGGGACTGCAAGGGTGAGTACGGGAGTACTCAACAAGTCGTACGGAAAATTCTGAATACTATATGCAGGGGATTATCCAATGGAAGGAACTAGGGTTTTAGTATCTGGATGCAGTTTTATTTTCCAATTCATTTTACATTTGAAGCACAAACCATAAATAATAGTTAAGGGGGTTTCACAAGTTCACAACACTTAACCAACTTCTTCGAAATTCACCAAATAGTAACTTGAGCTTGGTTACGGGTATCACCCCAGTTCAAACTTAACTTCATTAACCGGAAGTACAGCATATTCGAATACCATCATGATTAACTCTGCAGAGGTGCTCAGCTTTACCCACAAGATATCAACGACCGTTACTCACAGGCAACTAGAATACATGCGGTCGGTCGAGATGATCACAGCATTTCGTTAACCATTCCTGTTGTTTTAGTTGTTAACCGATAGTTGTATAGCTACCTTGGGCTCACAGTCCCCCATTAGCATCTACCGTTGTGAGAACCAAGAATGTCGCGAAGGACCATTCCCGTTCCACCCCTCCGGTGCACTTCCTGCCAGAAGGCCGGTCCCCATTCTCTCCAGAGAATGGTAGCCACCAAAAGAATCGATTTTAGGTTCAGGAATGATTAATTTATCGAGCCATGTCGGATACTAGTCTGCACGACCATCCGACTGTGGTTGAGCGGATACTTAATTTGTTTACTTTGCTCAAGGGGGTTGTTAACCTTATACTGCCAAAGATCAAGCCTTCATCCGCAAACCCGATCCGGTATCCCATAATACCGGCCACCAAACAAACCAAGGCATTAATCATCAGCGGGGGATCGGAGTTACATCCACTCCGGGATTTATCCGATTCTGTCCCCAAATCAAAGCACTTTCACAAACATCCAATCGTAGATTCGACAAATGCTTTATTTCCATTTTCAAAAGCATTTGAGCTAACTACAAGATTAATAATAACTAACTTAACAGGGTACTAGTAATCATCTAGGGTTACAAAGGATTTAATCTGGTTCAATAATTTCAAGGAGGTTTCATGATCAATTCGGCATTACCTAGGTATCATGTCATTCTAAAATACGGCTTTCAATAATTCAACATACAGTAAAATAATGCGATACAAAGTAATTACTAAGTAATACATGGCATGTTTGGGATCAACATGATCAAGGGTGTACGGCTTGCCTTGCTCGGCGATCGGGTCGGCTGAACTGCAGAGGAAGTAGTCGTTCGGGCTTCCGTCGGGTCCACGTCTGCTCCGGGAACTTCTCCGGGATCTGCGTCTGCTCCTGGAACTGCTCCGGCTCCAGGGATTGCTTCCGGAATTGTCCAACGTCGGGATCTAGCGCGACAAGAACGAACGACAAATAAAGAAACGAAAAACGGAAAAGAACCGGAAACGAAAACGAAATCGGAAACCGGAACCGGGCCGAGAGAGAGAACGAAGGGCGAATTGGGCAATCCGGAATTTTGGGAACTCCGGATTGAGGAACGGAGGGCATTTTTGGACTCGGGGGATCGAAACGGTTCGGATAGTGTATTTGGTGGGTTTCTGGGGCTCACGGAATTTTCGGGGATTTTCTGGGCTATTTTCTGGATTTAAAACGAATTTTTGGAATTTATAAATGAATTATAAATCCAAAAATCGGGAAAACACTGTTTGAAGCAGTGCTGGGCTGCTTTGGCTGGGGAAAAGGGCCGTGGCCCACTTATGCTGGCGAGGCGAGGCCATCGGGCCGGCCCCAGGCGACGCACGGAGGAGGAGCTCGGGCCAAGGCGGCTGGCCCAGTGCACGGGTGCTAGGGTTAGGTTAGGGCGGGTCAAGGGAGGCGGCGGCGGCTAGCGAGGCTGCGGCGGCGCGGATTTGCCAGCTGGCCGGAGACGGCGAGGAGGAGCGAGCTCATCGGCGAGTGCAAGGAGCTTGGGGCGAGGAGGAGACGAGGGTCGCGCGCTTTTATAAGCGGCGAAGCTCGAGCTCGCGCCGAACGGAGGCGAGCGCGCGGCGCGCGGGCGGGAGATCGAGTCGCGGCGCGGCTGAGACCGGAACCAGCGGCGGCGAGGGCGCAAGGCGGCGAGGCGGCGCGCGGCGCCATGGTCGAGACTGGGACCAAGGCGAAGAAGCGGCTGAAGCGCGCGGAGCACGCGGCGCAGACGGCGGCGACGCCGGCGGGACCCACGGCGGGGCGAGCGACGCACGCGAGGGCGGCTGCGAGCGGCGGGTGGTCGGCGACCAAGCGGCAAACGGGAGCGGAGGGCGGCGCTGAGCTGCCGGAGCGGCGCAGACGCGGGGCGGAGCGCCCGGCCGAGGCGCGCGAGCTTGGGAGTCAGGCCGGGCCAGAGGGAAGGGGAGAGGTCACGGGCCGGCTGGGCCGGAACGTGCCGAAAACAGGAAACAGGCCGAAAGGCCCAAGGGGAAAAATGGCCCAAAACCGAAAACGAAAACCAAAAGCAAAACAAAAAGAAAAATTCAAATTTCCAATTCAAAACTGGAACCGAAATTTGAATTAAACTCCAAATTAAATTCATTTTGAATTTTTGGGTTGTTTCATAACATATGTGATTGTACATTTTGCTTAACATCACACAAGTTTCAGAACCAAATTAAAGCTGGTTATCTAGATCTTAGCACTCTTTGATATGTACTTACATCAGAACAACAGTTAGGGGTGAAAACGGGTCGGGTAATTCCCGAGCCGTATCCGTATTTTAAGGAAAAACTATCCGAAACAGACGGGTAATACCCGTACCGAAAATAAACGGGTAGTACCGTGCACGTGCATCCGATCGGATGCATGCAGTGCGGGTAGGATACGGATGAGCAATACCCGATACTATCCGAGATAAAGCGGGTCGCATGCGGGTGCCGATCTTTTGCATTTTCTGCACCGATTATCTTTTGCTTTGGAAATGGAGGACATTCATGAGACTTGATATCTTGATGCATGCATGATGATCCTTGTTTTGTGTGTTCATTTATGTTAAGTAAACTCTATTTGTCACTATGTGTTGGACTATATGTGTAATTTTTAATCTATGTGTTGGACTATGTTGGACTCTATGCGTCTTTGTTAGACTCTATGTGTCTTGTTGGGTTATGTATTAATTGGACTCTATGCTTCTTGTTGAACTCTATGTTGCATTATATTTTACTTGGACTGCTATATGTTAAACAACATGATTATTGAACTATATGTTTCATCACTTGTTCTCATTCTACCTATTTCGTGTACTATCCGACAAAATATCCGATACTCGTTTTTTACCCGCTCGTTAATACCGGTATCCGTTGTTAACCCGTTCTGTAAATACTCGTATCCGTGCATTGCCCCGTATTTTCATTACCGCACTGCGTCAGTATCCGAGAAAAAAATATTAGGGTAGGATATGGGATAACCTATTACCCGCCTGTATCCGACCCGTTTTCACCCCTAACAACAGTGATCAGTTCTCGTCTTGGTCCTGTCTCTGTTACTCTGTTAAGAGACAACTCCTGTCCTGTGCTAGTAAATTTCCATGTACAATATACAGTCAGAAATCTCCAGTTCATCTAATCACAATTTGGATTATCCACCATCTCCCAATTCTTTTAGCCCAGCCCAGTATATTAGTATAAAAGAAAAAAAACAGATGTGTTACAAGCTAAAGCCCAATACTCTTGATTTGGCCCAAGTGTGGCCAGCCCTGCATCATGGGCTCGTCTTGCCACGTCACCAGCCCACCATGCCACTACATAAACCCACCTCCGAGCTAGGGTTTCGAATTCGCCTCACCAACCTCGCAAAGCCTCCGCCGCCTCCAACTCAGCCGCCGCAGCGCACGCAGACGCATCCAGGAGACGCAGGCATGGGCGTGTACACCTTCGTGTGCCGGAGCTCCGGCGACGAGTGGACGGCCAAGCAGCACAAGGGCGAGCTGGAGGCCTCCGCCGCCACCTCCTACGAGCTGCAGCGTCGCCTCGTGGCCGCCGCGTCCGCCGAGGACTCGGCCGCCGGCGTCCAATCCTCCTTCGCCATGGTCTCGCCCAGCTCCGCCATCTTCCAGGTCTGGACTCCTTTCACCCCGGCATCCAGCAGATCTAACTCTGTACTCTTTAGTACCCTAGTTTGTTATATAGCTGTGAGATGTTATAGGTTTTTCCAATTTTCTCCTGTGGTTTTTGTTTGAATTGTTAGATTATTTGGATTAGCTGTTTGTGTTAGGTTTTCGCGTCTATTGATGAGTAGCTGTATGGATGCTTTAGTTGTGCTCTACATCTGGGCAACAGAATGCTTCTCGTTGCAATACTGTGCTATTCAATTGGGGTACTAGCGTATCAGATTCTGCACCGAACAAAGGATATTTGGAGTCTTCGATGCAGTAGTGGTGTTAGTTTTTTACTGTGTAGATGGTACTGCACTGAATTTTTGTTTGGCCTCTGCTGATTTCTATCTCCATTAGAGTACTATACTACTATCGCATATATTTGGTGGATTGGTTTAAGGATAACCAGCATTTTACTATTTCTAGTTTACTGAACATTTGGCCCAAATTGATCTAATTGGTTGTGAAAGCATGAGAGTTGTGACGCATCATGGTTTTTACTGGGTAGCATAGCATGGCTCTTGTAGTCAGAATGAATAGGTTTGCTTGCATGGGATTGTAATGTATTACACAAGTCACACCGTACGCAGTATAATTCTGTTAGGACATATGATGTGTCAAAGAAATCTTTGGTGTTATTTTTGTGGGCTGTAATGATTTATATCCAGAAATGCTTCTATATTTGATGACATTTGAAGTTCCCGTGTAGAATGCTTTTGGAATTCATAGATTGTCAATCAATCTAGATGGCATCCATGCCTTCTGTTTTTGTTTTGTTAGCCTAGTGACAAGTGCACAGAAGCTTATCTCTGTAACTGTTGTAGGCTGTGATTATTTCCTCGGAATGCTAAAGTTAATTAAGAACAGTTTGTAGGAGCCTTGCCAAAACAAGGTTGTAGCTGTAGTTTCCTTGTATCATGATTACATATTATGTTCGTAGATAATCGTCTGATTAGTACTGCTTAAATTAAGGGAAATATTTTGTTTAGGCAAGCTGTAGCATTTGATTGATTACGTCGTACTCCCTCTGGTCACAAATAGTTGTCGTTTTGGACATTGGCATGGTCTCCAAAACATAGCTTTAACAACTAGCTTCTATTATAGTTTATCTATAAAACCCAACAAAATTATAATAATATAAAAGTACTTTTTGAGACAAATCTACATATGATTTTCATGTATCCAATTTAAATATTTAAAAAGGTACTGACGGTCAAAGTTTTGAAAGTTTGACTGCACCTATATTCAAAATGACAACTATCTGTGACGAGAGGGAGTATTTGTCCAGTTTGGAGTTTTGGTTTTGTGTTGCAACTGTTATCAATGTGTTGGTGCAAAACTGTACGTGGTTCTGTGATCTTAAGAAGTGAGTATTTCTGTTTCACATGAGAAGTCAGCCCTAATAATAGTCAGCATGCTTAGCATGTCATTATTTGTGTCTGATGGTAGTAGCTACCATAGCTAGTGATCATTTTTAGCATCTTGCATGTGTCTTCGATTAAGCTTTGTATAATGCTGATCTGAAATCCCATGCAGGTGATCATTGGTGCCGTCGGTGGTGGTGCGATGATTGGTGGAGGCGCTGCCGGTGGTGGTGCTGCTGCACCAGGTGGAGCTGCTGCTGAGGCACCCAAAGCCGAGGAGAAGGAAGAGGAGAAGGAGGAAAGCGAAGACGACCTGGGCTTCTCCCTCTTTGATTAGATCTTGTTTTGCTATATCCCGCAAAGTGGCTTGGCCCTGCTGCAGTAGTTTTGGTGTTCTGTGCTCATGATCCACATTATCCAGAGGCTTGCGAACCTGCCTAGTTGATCAAGAAACTCTTGTTATCTGTCTGTTACTTTCGCTTCATATGAGGACTTTGTTGTGTTATTTAGCATCAAATACTATTGTTATTGTTAATCTGTTCTTTCTTTATCAGCTTTTGGATGGAGGGATAAAGTACAATACCTTCCGTTGTCCGGCAGCTCTGGACAGCCGCGAAGAGTTTCTGCATCTCTAAGGGTGCGTTTGGTTGGAGGTACGAGGGTGAACGGAACAGGATGGTACAGGATGGATGGAATGATCCTGGATGATCCTGGATGAGATGGTTCAGGGAAGGTGTTTGGTTGTCTGAATGGGATGGTACAAGTTTTTGTTTGGTTGCCTGAATGGGATGATCCTGGATCGTTCAAGATGCTGTTTGGTTTGAAGGATGAGGTAGGTATAAAATAGTGTTGTATTATCTGCAGATAGAATACCCTTGAGTGATCAAAAAGCCAGATTAACCACGTGCTTATCAAAGAAAAACAATGGCAACCTAAGTAGCTAGCAGCAACAACTATGCAATGTACATGATATGCATGATATAC
Organism: Rhipidocladum racemiflorum; assembly: GCA_036346355.1. Classification (NCBI taxonomy): domain Eukaryota; kingdom Viridiplantae; phylum Streptophyta; class Magnoliopsida; order Poales; family Poaceae; genus Rhipidocladum; species Rhipidocladum racemiflorum. The sequence goes on along the minus strand of CM070579.1, from coordinate 86,258,739 downwards.
AACTATGCAATGGCGTGCGACGAAGACGGCGCGGGATTAAGTATTTGCGGTTAAGAACGTTATGATATAGTTATTATTGATGGTCTTTTAGACATGTATTAGTATGTCTGCTGATTTCAGACTTGACTCATATTTTTATTATAAAAATATTAGTACATTCTAAAGTACCATGTTTTTATAATTTATATAGACGTTTCTTAATTTTTTATACTAAAAACATGATGAATAACTGTAGCTTTTCTGGGATTTTACTGCGGAAATTGCGATTTAAAACCTTACAATATAGTATTACATAAATAACCACGTCAGCTATTGATAACAGTTAAGAATAGCACATACTAATAACAATCCATTAATTTGTTTTTAATCTTCGTACAATTATGTCGACGATTGGAGAACAGTTCCCCGTCGAACTTACTTGTTGTTGAGGTATCAACACGGGCCCCTTTTTCAGTGAAGGTTTTACGTCCAAAGAGTACTCGAAAGCCTCAGGATACTCGAAAGATGTGGACACAAGGGGTTTATACTGGTTCGGGCCTCTCGTAGTGGAGATAATAACCCTACTCCAGTAACGTGTTATTGCTTTGTGTTTGCTCGCGTTTGGATCACAGAACAATGTGTTGTTTTTCTTCCTCGTATGCGTGCCTATCCCCCCTATCGACATGACTGGGCGGTATTTGTAGTTTACAAAAATATCTACCATAACTGCGACCGGATAACAGGCGCCTGACTGCATTAACTGTGGCCGTAACCGAAGCCTTGATTCTCGCTATGTTCCTGTCGTGAATGTAACGGCTCCAGATCGTGGCGTGATTAGCGCTACTCGATCGTTGCAAGCCCATCACGACCTTCCGACCATGCCATTTGCGGGCGAACCTTGGCCGAGCGTATTTGGTCATCGCCGGGTATGTATGCTCGTGGTCGAGTAATGAGTCTAGTCCGATCGGGCGAACTAGCCTGCCCGACCATGCAAGGGTCCTTCTCAGAAACATAATCCGAGGGTAGTACGCATGGTCGGCCGAAAGCGACTGCTGGGGTACTATGGTACTTATAGAAGTTATCCAATCCCCGATAAATTATTTATACAATATGCAAAAGATTATATGAAGCAAAAAATAATTTGGCTCTCTGATTGCCATCCAACGCTCCGGATGTATCAATTAATCTTCAATATAGAACCTGCCACCCCCCAACACCGGTGAGGCCCGTGCAATACCAAATGTGCATAGTCACCTCAATTTATATTGGCGGAAGATGAATGGGATATTACAACGACAACAGAATATTATGTGTGCTGTCTCAAAGATCCAAAAAATAAATAGGGTAATTTATTTTAGAACAAGTTAATGGCATTTTCTTTGGAAAAGTGCGGAGTGTACAATAGTGCTCGCTAGGATGTTTCTACTATAATACAAAAAATGCATAAATATAGAAAATGTTCATGAATGTTGTAGCACTAATCATTTTTATGGTATTAACGATAAATGAAACGGTGTTAATTGTACTATAAAATGTTTGTTTTTTAAAAAATTGACAAGAACGAAATTCCAATACTTAAAGCATTGGCAATAGGACTTTTGATGTAGCCTTTAATAATACGTATCATTATGCCGGATGGGGATCAAATGCAGTCCCCACAGGCGTGGACTGTCCGATCGAGCAAGTGAACGGCTCAGATCGTCCAAATCCATTTGCTACAGTACTTTTGGATCAATCTAAACCATCTCTTTTCGATCCAACGGCACGCACACAACTACTTAAGTTGCAGTCACTTAAAGATTGCACGGAACCCTGTCCCATTATGTGGAAAGAATTCCCGAAACCTCAGGGCCTCCACATCAACCCAGCCACGTTCTCACCCAACCCGTATGTGTGACACGCTCGTGGAGGCAGTTAATCGCGAAAGTCCGTGCGTTCTCTAGCATGGCTGTGCGCTGGCCCATCGTGGCTTCACCCCTTTCTCCTCTTGATGATTCTTTATGCATCGTCGATTCCTAGCCGCTCCCTGCCGCTCCCCCAGCTTCTTCTCCGCCGCTTCTTCTGCCCTTGGCTGGACAGATCTGTCTAAGCGATGCTCGGCAGTTACTATCGCTCAACCCGGCCGGCTTCTTTTCCACTGTTTTTTCTCCATTGGCTGGCCAGATCCGTTTGAGCACTACGCGTCACCTCGCCTCGCCCCAGCATCGTCTCCTCCCCTTCCCCTCTCGGTCACTATCGCCATGGTCTGTGCATGGGGGTAGCAAATCATTCTCCACCGCTTCTTCCGCGCTTGGCTGGCCAGATCCAACCGAGTGCTGCGCATGCATCACCCTCACTACCCTGTCATCATGTCCTCCCATTCCCCTCTCGATCGATGCCGCTGTTGTTGGTGCACAAGCAAAAAAAACCTAGATATGCTACCTTCTCCGCCGCTTCGTTCACCCCTGCCTACCTCCACCACGACCAAGCCCTAGCTCCCATTAGCCTCTATCCCCGCGAGCCCTCTACCTTGCCCCTGCACCCGGCCGCATGTGGGAGACCACGTCCTGACCTCCTTCGCTAGCCGTCCTCTTCTTTGTCTCCCTCTCATGCTTCTACTTTTGCCTCGGCATCATCGTGGATGACGAGATCGAGCTAGTTTGTTCTCACTTTCTTATCCCTTTTGTACTATCCTTGTTTGTGATAAGTATTATTTTTTAAAAAAAATTCTGCGCCTCCGGCCTCTCCACCATGGCCGGTGATGAGGCGGCGGTGGCGGGAACAATCTCCGGTGGTTTTTAGAATACGTACGCTTATCATCTCCACAAGACCGCAACACGAGAGCTCTCGCGTGTTGCGCGGCATCGGCACCGACTCCTTCGACGGCCTCGAGCTCATCCGCACGCGTCGCCTCCACCACCGCTCGGTGACCTCATCACCAGATTTGCGGTAAGCGCCCATATCTGTGCAAATTTTTTGAAGACAAACGGTAGGAGCTCTGCCAATTCATTAAGTACGTAAAGAAGAACAAGTATCAGATTCAGATACAGCCCAATACCACTTCAAGTCACAACAAATAAGCGGTCGCGACCCATTAAGCGAGAATAAGATCTAGGGAACTAAAGAAAAATTAACAAAAGCGACCGCAGTCCAACCAAGGCCTTTACAATTGAAGTAGCCAATGCAGCAGAAAGGATTAGCCATAGCCAGGCTCAAGAGATGAGCAAAAAGCCCTAGACCAAGTCTAGCACGAGTGAAACGGTTAGAAGCAACGACACGTGGAAGCAAAAGCGTCTCTACGATTTTGTCCGTCTTGAACGACGGCATCCACCACTATCTGTGCAAAGGGAGTGTATAGGTATCATCCGGATGTTTTTATCCTAAAAAACATCCAAACTTTAGACCGTACGATTAAAACACACATCCGTAGGATCAACCCACCTCGAATTCAGGGGAGCATGTGCATCGATCTGAAAGCAAATCCAATGACCAGGAATTTGGATGATGGTTGCTAAAGAAAACATCCGGATGAAACTTATCAAAACCCCTGCGGAAATTAAATCTAATCTCATCCAAGCAGCATCATTGTTGACTGTATCTTGGAACATACATAGGGCACAGTAAAAAAAGCTTTCTTTAGGATCATTTCTTGCTTCTTGCAAACTCAAACATCAAGAGTAATCTGATAGCGTGGGAGAAATTGACTAGTTCCTGTGCTTGTTGAAGCCTTTGAGCCTCCCGTAGAGCATCACCAGGACAAGAACCATCTTCCCTTGGTCGCTCCACCACCCGGAGAAGCTGTACGGCTTGTCATGGCAGATGCTCTCCTTCTCCGGGTGAGAAAGCAGCAGCCTCGAGCAGCTGTAACCAGTCGACAGCCCTACGTTCCCATATGCACTGCAAAAACAGGAACAACGATCAGCTGCTAAATTTTCACGTCTGTTACGCATGAAAGATCACAAGCATTTTCAGAAGAATTTTGAGTGTAAAGATTCAGAAGATTTTGATATGCAATTCATGGTCCTGCAAGTTCTGCTCACCTTATCACCTCGAAGATCATGTTAAATGTGGAGAAATTGAGAGGGTCGGTGGAAAGCGACCTCCTCTCAGTGATGCAGACCAGCATTACGAGTGCAGCGTTGCAGGCGAGCGGCGGCGCCGACATGTTCTTCAGGAATAACAAGGTTCCTTTCCTCGATCCATTCTTGTCTTCCGTGCCGCCCCTTTCACTCCCGTCTTGCTGTACCGGCAAACATGTTGTCGAGGCTGGAATGTACCTGAATAATGTAAGCAACTCTGTTAGTTTTTTCTCTGCTGTTATTCCTCTGAAAACAGCAAGAACTCGAGAGAGCAGAACCGACATCATCACGACGATTAGCGCTAAAACCGCAGGCGCGACGAGGGAGCAGTCGATGGAGTTCTCTCCTGCCTGCCTTGCGTTCACCGCCATGAACAGCGCGTTGGTGACCTTCTGGCTGGAGGTGAGCCCTGCAAACACCGCAGAGTTCCAGTCCAGGCAGCAGAAGAGCGTGACCGCCATGGCTATGAGAGCAGCAACCGTGGCTACTAGGAATGCTGTCTGCAGATTAGGCAGCAGGTGGCTGAAACCAACTGCCCTGGCGCTGTCCGCCATGAACTCAAACTCTTCAGGTTCAGCTCTGGTTATTCTTAGTCCTCTCAACGCCCATATCACCAGCCTCAGAAACGCGGGGAACAGCGTGCTGCCCGCAAGAATCTGACCACTGAGCAGCAGCAGGAGGCCCTGGTTCGAGGCGAACACTGCCATGCTTTCGTTCGTCGGCAGCAACCCTCCATTGGTGAAGGAGGAGACGGTGACCGATGTCGAGAAGAGCATGGTGTTGATGTTTTTCCTTGATAGTACATCTCTGGCACTTGAAACATGAGCCATGTACAAGAACACCAGTAGAGAGCCTACAAGAAGAATCACGACCATGTAGGCCAACAGCAGAAACCCTAAGTATCTGAAGCAACTCTTCTTGAGGCCATTGGAATTTGTTGACGATGTTGCCGGAATTGGCTCTTGTATCTGCGACTCCTCGCACACGGTGACCGACCTGACTCTACTGTCTTCAGGATCATGCCTGTTTTGCTTGCTCAACGCAAGAACAAGGCCAAGCAAGGAAACGAACATCTCACTGCCTAGCAACATCAAGAGAGTTAGGACCACTATTTGAGAGCTAGAGAGATCCTCCATTTTGATGGTGGCTAATCCTGTTACTGTAACTGCAGATGTTGAAAGGAAAAACATGTCGATGTAGCGAGTATTGTACATGGGGTTGCTTGGCTTCAGCACCATCAAGGCAACAAAACCAAGCACATCAATGAGAACGAAATAGGACAAGTGAATCAAGATCGGGCTAAGACGGAAAGCAATGAACCGACAGATAAACATAGATGAATTGATGACATGTCTTGCAGAACTGACAAAATTATGCAGGCGAATAGGCATTGGTGACAGAGGGCAGTTCCTCTAACTCTGATGTGTATGCCTTGATCCAAGGGGCAACTTCAACTACCTCGAAATCTACAAGTGACAATTGATCTCAATGGGAGTATATATACAGTCCATTGGTTTATATTAGTGGAGGGGAGGCAGACATGTGTAATTCGATTGAGAAACCTTTCAGAACTTAATGTTATGCCTGCAGAGAATGCAGCGGTATGCTCGAATGAACGAGAGAGCATGGAAAAGAACAGTTTGCATGCGTGCTAAATTTTGTGCCACCATTTGCCAATTGCCATCTTTCTAAGGGCAACTATGACCAAAATAGGCAAGGGAAAGTGTTGTTTACATATGAGATGGCCAAGTAACTAGTAGGTGCTTTTGAGAGTGGAGTTGCCAGAAAGATATGGCGTACGTCTTTCTTTCTTTTTGGATGTGAAAGCGCCTCTGAATTTCGCATTGCGAAGAAGATTGCTCATAAATGATTTTGGTGAATCCACCGCATATCATATAGCTGAGGCTATCCACCACATATCACTTGCATTGATGCAAGGTACTTTGCATTTGTCTCTTGCCTTGAAGATGTCTTACATTGATGATTCGCAAAGCGACTGCGGCTGCTACCAAATGACAACTCCGGAGCATGTTTAGCCGTATGAAATTCATGGCCAGGAAGTGTTCTGATGCCATGATTCATAGGGCATGTACAGACATCAGTGGACATGAATCCTTCCTCAGTTAGTGACTCTCTAGTCACTTCCTTCCTAAGCATGGTACATCATAAATGCAGGCATGCGGTTACATCTCGATGATCCTTACAAAAAATGATTGTTCGAATGGAAATGCGCTGCTCGAGGCAAAACCCGTGATTGTTACTGATCTGAAGATGATAGTGAATTCACCGTAATTTGGAAGAAGATGCCAGAGAAGGTACAGCAAACTCAACCACTGGTAACTCTGAATTGGTACATAATTTCATCTTACATGCAACAAAAGGACAGATGACTCCATGCTTTAGTTGCATCGATACTTTGATGGTAACTGCCAAAGTTGTCATGGCGGTCGAGTTAGGCGCAGCGAGCCCAGAGCGCCAGGACGCCAGTACGCCTAGGCGCTTAGGCGATGATTATACGATGAAAATAGTAAATAATATCTCATATGATATGAAATTAACTAAATATACCTTATATGAAAGGAAATTAGAGATGACAAGAAAGCACCTAAATAGTTTCAAATAGAAAGGCTTCTACAATCTGCGATGACTCAAAGAGAAACGGTAGCATCGTAATAACTTCTACGATCTGCGACTCAAAAGAAGTTAAGCAAGACAGGATCAAAATCTGCTCCCAATCCAGCTGTTCAAGCTGAAGCCACTGGCCAGATCTTGCATACCATCGTGACCTCCACTCCCTCGCCCGCTCAGCTCAGCTGATGCCGTTGTTTGCTCGTGTCATCCATTTTGCCATCAAAATCTCCCTCTCCTCTCCTCTTTGCCCAACCCTTTTTACATGCCCACAATGCGGTGGTCATGGCCAGATTGGGGGACAACCGTGGCTAGATCTGGTGCGATGACGGTCTTTGAGTTGAAGGCGGTGGCGTCTTCAACAAGGCAACCACGGTGCGGCGATCGGGCCATATCCGAGTGGCATAAAGACCAAATCAGGCCAGACCCAAGTGGATCTGGTTGGGAAGAGGACGACGACACCGTATCTGGTGAAGACCGGGAGAAGAACTCCTTGCAGAAGGTGGGATAACTCCAGATCTGGACAAACTTGCTGACAGTGACGGCGATGAGCTCGCCGTCGGGGCTGAAGTGGACGACGAAGGGGGCGACGATGGAGGTGGAGTCCTCCTCTTTCCTTCCGTCACTCGCTGTTCTGAAGCCACCGCGACGCCTAATCGCCCGGAGACACAACTGGACGTCTAGACGGTCGCCTAACCCCCTCCAGTCGAGGTGAGCTGCCTTGGCGTCCCCCTCTGGTTGCCGCAACAACTAGGCGCTGCCTAGGCGACCCTGTGACTTTAGTAACTCCTAATGTAAAGTGCAAGGGGACTTGATTACGAAAAAGGAAAAAAAAATTGCACTGCAGTTGCAACATTCACAATCGTGTGTGTATATATATCCAATATAATCGAACGAGAAGCCTGAACTTTGAGGCAGCATGCTAGTGACAATTATACTAAACTTGATACACTTGTCTTTGAGAGTAATCTTGTTCAGTTTTTCCCTATCTTGCAAGATTTACCTGTGCCCATATCGAAGGCCTTGAGCCTGCCAAAGAGCATGACCAAGATCAGCATAAACTTGCCCTCATCTCCCCACCATCCAGAAAATCTATATGGCTTGTCCTGGCATATGTTCTATGGGTGCAGCTGTTGCAGCCTAGAACAACTGTAACCGGTGGATAGCTCTACATTGCCATATGCGCTGCAAAACAAAGCAGACAAAAATATTTCCCCTTTCTGTGGTGTTGCCCGTTTCGGTGGCCTGTGCTACCCACCGGTGTGCTCCGTTGTTACAGGTTGACATTGTTGACGTCTCTCTTACAGGTTTTCTTAACAGGAACAGGAGTGTATTTCTTCCAGGTGTAGCATTCCAGCCCAAATGACTGAGGACTGTCGGATCCTTTGCTGGAATGTTCGCGGTCTAAATGCGCCCGCTAGACGAGCGATTGTCAGGAGCCTAGTGTTTGACACTAAGGCGGTGTTAATCTGCTTGCAGGAGACTAAGTTGCATCATTGGGACCTGGTTTTAATCAGAGAAACTTTAGGTCCAGATTTTTGTCAAAATTTCGGCTTCCTGCCGGCTGAAGGAACAAAAGGAGGGATCCTACTTGCTTGCTCAGACAAGCACTTCTCTTTGTCTATTTTCTCCAGCACAGCCTACACGTTGACAGCCAAGGTCACCTCCACGCTAGATGGAAGTACCTGGTCGTGTACAGGGGTTTATGGCCCTCAAACTGAAAATGATAAGCTGGTGTTTATGCATGTTCTAAGGAACCTGCAGGCTTCCCTCTCTCCAGAATGGCTCCTTCTAGGTGACTTCAACATGATTTACCGTGCGTCTGACAAGAACAATGCAAGGCTTAACAGGCGGCTCATGCAGGCTTTTAGAGACATGCTTAATGCGACGCATCTAAAAGAAATCGAGTTAACAGGAAGGAAATTCACTTGGGCTGGTGGAACGCACAACCCCACTCAAACTCGAATAGACAGAGTTTTTGCTTCAAAAGATTGGGAGCTCCGACACCCGAATTGCATTCTTCAGGCCCTGTCTTCGTTAACTTCAGATCACTGCCCCCTTCTACTCTCCAGTCCAGTCATGAAAAAGATAAAGGTGTTCAGGTTTGAAGAATTCTGGCCAAAATTGCCGGGGTTCCTTCAGGTGGTCCAATCTTCGTGGAATAAGCCGGTTTTCTGCCTGGACATGTGCCGGAGATTCCACATCAAGCTGTCCAGAACTGCTAAGGCGCTCAGGCATTGGAGTCGGGAACTGATTGGAGACTTGCGACTCCAATTGGCGATAGCAGCGGAAATCATTTGCCAACTAGATAGAGTGCAGGAGGACAGGGTTCTATCACAAGAAGAGATAGAATTCAAAGGGAAATTGAAGTGCAGGTTGTTGGGCCTGGCAACAATCCAGAAAATCCGACTTAAGCAGAGGTCTCGCCTCAGTTTCATCAGGGAGGGAGATGCTAATACCAAATTCTTCCATCTGATGACAATCACTCGGAAGCGCAAGCAATTTATAGCCTCTTTGCAGACGGACGATGGTGTTGTGTCTTCTTTTGAAGACAAACAAGAGGAGATCTTTCGGTTCTATAATAACCTCCTAGGTACTGCTCACAGAAGGGACACAGCTCTCAACTGGCCCCTTCTTGTTGGGCCGGATGTTAATCTTGCAAGCTTGGAGCAGCCTTTTTCTTTGCAGGAGCTCAAAGAGGTAATCACCTCCCTTCCTCCGACAAAAGCGCCTGGACCAGATGGGTTCATAGGTCTTTTCTACAAGGTCTGCTGGAACCTACTAAAAGAGGACTTAATGGCGGTGATCCATCATTTCTACAATCTAAAGGGAGGGGGGATGCACCTACTAAATGGAGCAAGTGTGGTGCTAATTCCAAAAAAGCAGGTTTGCAACACCGTCTCGGATTTTAGGCCGATTAGCCTCATCCACAGCGTGGGGAAAATAATTTCCAAACTGCTAGCGAATAGATTGGCGCCCTTTCTTCAGTCACTGGTCTCCGCCAACCAAAATGCTTTCATTAGAAGCAGATCTATCCATGATAGCTTTTTGCTCACTAAAAGTCTCATTTCCGAACTGCACTCCAAAAAAGTGTCGTCGCTCTTCGTCAAGTTGGACATTGCAAAAGCTTTTGACTCGGTGAGTTGGGAATATCTTCTGGAGATGCTAGCCCAGTTTGGCTTTGGACAAAGATGGAGAAATTAGATTGCCATGCTCCTAGCAGCTTCTTCTTCTAGATTTATGTTAAATGGGATCCCAGGGAAAAAGGTTTTGCACAGGAGAGGACTCAGACAGGGAGATCCCCTTTCGCCAATGCTCTTCATATTGGCTCTAGAACCCCTACAAAGACTTCTCGACGCTGCTTCGCACGTACAGATCTTTAAACAGGTAGGGAGACGACCGGCACACCTTTGTACCTCCATGTACGCGGATGATGTAGCTCTCTTCCTCAACCCAGACCCACAAGAAGCGCAGTGCTTGCATAGATTGCTTCAAGCCTTCGGTCAGGCGACAGGACTTAAAGTTAATTTTCACAAATCAGAAATCTACCCCATCCGCTGTGGGGAAATAGAGTTGGAACCGGTGTTGCAGGAATTCCAGGCTATCCTTAAGTCCTTCCCGGCCAGATATCTAGGACTGCCGCTTCGGCCAAGTGGTCTCAAAAGCGATTGGCAACCCCTTTAGACAAAGTTGCAAGCAGATTAGCGGTGGAAAGGTGCTTTGCTTTCCAAAGCGGCGAGCTCATCCTGGTGGATTTAGCCTCGACGGCGATCCCGATCTATCAACTGACCATTTTCCCAGGTTCTGCGTGGGTTCTCAAAAAAATAGACAGGTTGCGAAGGAATTTCCTTTGGAGAGGAGACCTGAACTGTACGGGAGGACACTGTCTTATAAATTGGAAGAAAGTTTGCAGGCCTAAATCCCTAGGGGGGCTGGGAGTAAAAAATTTGGAAGCCTTTGGCAGGGCTCTGCGACTGAGGTGGCTATGGTACGCCTGGAAGGACTCAAATAGGTTGTGGAAAGACTTGAAGATTCCATGTTTACATTCGGACTTGGCCCTCTTTGAGGCTAGCACATCCTTACAATTAGGGAATGGAGAAATGGCCAGGTTCTGGACGTCCAACTGGCTCCATGGCTCGTCCCCATGCAAAATCGCACCGCAGTGCTTCAGCCTTGTTCGAAGGAGAAATGCCACAGTCAAGCACAGTCTCTCAAATAACAATTGGAAGGTCCCACTAAGGCGTATCTCTGAGAGGAGCGATTGCGAGAATTCTCGACCCTCTGAGTCTCTTACAGAAATACAATTGCAACCTGAGATGGCAGATGAAATAACCTGGCGTTGGAATCGGGATGGTCGATTCAAGAAAGTCAGCTTACAATGTGCAGTTCGTTGGGGCTTTCCCAGAACACAATTTCTCGCGAATTTGGAAAGCAAAAACAGAGAATAAATGTAGGTTCTTCGCTTGGCTCTTAATCCAAAACAGGTTGCAGACCGCCGACAATCAGCGCTGAGGGGTTGGCCAAATAGCCCGGTGTGCTGCCTCTGTGGCTCAGGGGAGGACACGGTAAATTATCTCATGCTTTCCTGTTCGTTCGCTAAGCAAGTGTGGTCCCTCTTCCTAGGCAGATTGCAGTTCCAACAACTCTTGCAAGCGGAGACTTTCTCGGGACAAAGCTTTACGACCTGGTGGCAAGCAATCCACATGATTACTCCCAAGGAAAGCCGTAGGCGTCTGGATGGGTTGCTAATTTTTGCTTGTTGGAATATTTGGAAAGAGCGCAACGCTCGGATTTTTAACAACAAGTACTCGACAACGATGACAGTAGTTCAGGTGGCTTTACAAGATTGTTCGAATTATCCTGTGGCGAGGGGAGATTTGGCCCCAGAGTAGTACCTTAGTTTCTTTGGGCCTTCGGGTCTTTGAGCCTGGGGGCTGTTAGGTTTTCTGGTGGTCTTGTTGACAGGATCTCCACTGTTCGGAGTCCTGTTTGTTTTCCTGTCTTTGGTTTTTCTTTTTCTGTAATCCGTTAACTTCTCTACTTAATTGAGCGGCAGAGCTCCTGCCTTTTATTCAAAAAAAAAAATATTTCCCTTGTTTGAACAACTCATGGGTTTGATTTTATCTCCTAAGTTAGTTCAGCGGCGCCCTTGATTTTTTTTTTAAAGTTTAATGTCGTGTTTAGGTCTCACAAACAGAGCGTCTATGAAGTTCATTCTTATGGTCTGTTGCAATTCCCATATAATCTAAAGTATTGTCGCCTTATTGTCGTTTTTTTTTTTTTCATATTTTCAATCCGTCAGAGGCTCAGAGCAATAGAAGAATTTCAATCACATAAAAACGAGAACACACCTGATGACCTCAAATATCATGTTCAAGGTGGAGAAGTTGAGCGGATCGTTTCTGAGCCTTCTCCTCTCAGTGACGCTAGACAACCATAACAAAGACGACGTTACATGCGAGCTGTGAAAATGCCAAGTTCTGCACCAACGATCCTTGTTTGCCTTTCACGTTGTCATCAGTGGTTTTAGTATCACCATTGGGCGGTGCAAATGTTGTTGATGATGGCAAATACCTGAGACCAGTAAGTTTTCAGACACAGAATGAGGTTCTGTACCAGGCACAATTCCATATACGTATCCCCATCTTTTAGCTCTGAGTACGTCGGTAAATGCCCTTCAAACTATCTCTTTGATTCAAAGGTTTAAAGAACAAATAGTGGAATTTAATCTAAAGAAAAAATTTCTACAAGAGTTGTTTGATTTGTAGGATTGTTTCAAAGGAGGTTTGTAGGTTGGAAAATATTCTTCCAAATTTTAGAAGAATTCTAGCATGAGGTCTAATATCATGTTAACAATTCCTCCGAGAGTCCTAATGCACCTCCTCTCTATATGTCTCTAATTAATGAATATTTAATCTCAAAATTCATGTATTGTTTCAGTGAGATCGAAACCTTTTTTCATGCAGGGTTTAACAAGCCATGATATTTCAATCATTTGTTTTTTTTTCTCCCTATTTCTGCGTTTTTTTTATAATCATACGAATAAAAAAGACCCATGTTTTTCCTTCGAATCAAAGAGACCTGTTTTTATAATTATGTGGATAAAAAAAACTGTAAAGGTTGCCTCAGATAAAGCCAGAATTTGGCACTTTCGAAACAACAGTCAGGCTGCCATTTTTTCACACTAATTATTTAGGGCATGGTTAGCAAATAGGCAAATAGCTTGACGAGTTTTATCAGGCGTAAATTTTGACCTTCCACCCAAAAAATAATGAAATGGTAAAAGCACATTGTGATGGACCTTGCACTAAAAAATAAAATAAAATTAATATCGTTGTAAGATGATGCCTCACGTATCAGATATTAATAAAATGATAAAAGCACGTACTACACTTCATCTTTAGCGAAAAGCCGAAAAGACGGAGAAAGATACGAGTTGCCAACTTGCCACGGTGTTGTGTACTTGTGTGTCATATTTTATTGCACCTCGATGCTTGCGTGTGTTAGAGCTGGGGCAGCTGTCAAAGTAGAGGATGTAACAATTCAATTGGGTGGGTCAACTGCGCTGAAATCTGAACTAAAAAGAAGGATAGCCTAATATCGTAACTTGGCCCAACATGTGAGCTCCAGAAGAAAACATAAAGCAGCAGTTTGAACTCGGAAAAGTACGGAGCACCGACCACATCACTGCACCCTAACGAATTGATTAATTCAGCCTTGTTTGGATCAAAGGGAAAAAAATGAAGAAGAAGTGAAGGAATTGCAAATCAAAGGAAAGTCTGCCTTTAGGGGTGTTAGAAATGGAGGATCTGTTCCATTTCTTTCCTTTGAAAAGTTGCATCTTTATATACCTCCTCCGGTCACAACTAGTAATCGGTTTAGGATACGTACAGTTAAACTTTTGAAACTTTAGCTATCGATATCTTTTTAAATATTAAGATTGGATACATGAAAAATTATATGTGTAAATTTGTCTTGTAACGTAATTTTATAATATTATAATTTTATTAGATTTTTTAAATATATTATAATAAAAATTAGTGGTTAGAGTTGAGTTTTGGGAACATGTCGATATTCAAAACGACTACTACCTGTGACCGAATGAAGTAGTTTTGTAGGAGGGATCGAGTAGTTTTGGAGGAAAAGAAAAAAAAAGGTGATAGCTCTTGGATATTTTCCTTTTGAAAGTTCCAATGTAATCTCCTCTTCCCTTCCTCCCTCACACACAACCGGGATCATACTGTGTCCATTTCGATTTGGTGGCAAAGGTTACATGGCATTTTCCCCAAAGAACTCCGAAGGGACTTGGATGGGTTGCTGATTTTCCATTTCTGGAATATTTGGAAGGAACGTAATGCTCGCACCTTCAATGATCAGTACTCTACGGTGCTTGATATTGTGCACAAAACAATTCAGGAGTTCACCAGTTTCCATCTTGCAAGGAGATCGACCACCTCTGAGTAGTACTTGTTGAGACTCAACTTCAAGCTGTTTACATCCTGGCTTCCTTGTTGTTGGGTGGCTTTTTCCGGGTCCTGGACTTTGTACCTTACTTCCTACTTAATTAATTTGGCAGAGCTCCTGCCTTTTTTTCGAAAAAAAAAGTTAGGGTCTCCTTTGTTTGAAGGAAAGACAAAAGAATTTGGAGGAATCCATTCAAGAATCCCTCGGAAATTCCTATGGAATGGTGTACTTTCATAGGAATTTTGGAGGAAAACAAACCTCTTGAAGATTTTCCTTTCATCATGCCAATCACAAAAATTCTAATGTTTTCCCTAGTCCGACAACCATGGCCTAAAATAGAGGGGAAGAACTGGGCATTTTGCCAAAGCCCATAAGACCTAATCGTTGTCTAACAAGTAACATCCACATTCCATAGATCCAATCCACCCGACGTTCCTAAAATCCTTAAATCAATCGAACAAGAGGAGGGAAGCGAGAGTCCGAGAGTTGTAGTAGCATATAATGCTTGCTGGTCCATATGTAACACCTCCGAGTTAGCCATTTTATACGAAGCGAAGGGCAAAAGGTGCACGTGGGGTGCTATGTGCGCACGGATATGTCCCATGGGTGGCCTGATCATTTATATGATGTGCTGCCAAGGGCGTTAGCCTTTGAGGGAAGAGTGTAATACCCTAGCCCGCTAGTGTGGTGGCCCATGTGGAGTTGTGGTAATGGGAATAGCCCAACATTGCTTGTCTACAGTGAGTTGTAGTGGCATATAAAGCTTGGACCTCCAGGTTAGACGTTTTACATGAAGTGAGGACAAAGGTGTAAGCGGGGTGCCATGTTTGCGTGGGTTTGTCCCATGGGTGAGCTGTGCATTGAGCGAATTTTGGTCCAGGATGTTACAGTCCACCACACATGGGTGTCGCTCACCACGTGTTTCCTTAGTTGGGCACTTTATGCCCGAAGCGACGCCCCACTGTGGTTGAATGCGTGCAGCTCAAGCCCAGCGATCCATGACACTATCTGGCCTAAGTCGCGGTGGACACGAGCTAGTTTGCTGAATTTTGGCTCTACGAAACAGTTGTCATGCTGTTATTTGGATACCTTTTGAGTTGACGACCAGTATTGCATGCACACAAGTACAAAAAAGAGAGCTCTTTTATGGTACACTAAATTTAATATAAATCGTTTATTCTTTTCTATCCAATAGATCATATTATTTAGAATTTATTTACGCTTACTCCGATAGTAAATTAGTAGAAGTACTCTTAACAAATTGACGATTATATTTGATTTCTACTGTCTACTGTGTACCATCATTATAATTCACCGCAAGGCAAGCAGATCTAGGAGGACAGGTTCACAGCGTTGAGCTTGTTTGCGTGTCTGATCTGATGTCGCCATTGGCCGTTGAGCTCCTTCCCAATTAGTCGAAGAATCATCTGGTCGAACACGCCTGCCTGACGCATGGGCTTATGGATGCCTACGCGGCTCGCTCGCGTACGCATATTAACTCTTCTTATAAGAGAAGGAATTCCGGGCTTCTCAGCTATGCCACGTCGATCTTCTTCGCGAAGAGAACCTCGGGTTTTCGCGTTTTTGCGCGCGCCTCCGTGTTTCGCGCTCGGTGTCCATCTGCTCAACGCGCGTCACAATCGACGGCCGATTAAGCGACGTGGGTTTGTTCCTCGCGGAGCTCTCGAAGCCTCGCATCCCTCAGCCCTCGCGTTGCTCCATTCGCCCCCCCGCACCATCGATCCGGCCTGTGCAGATGCGTCTCCACCTCCCGGTGGCGCTCCAGCTCTTGGTCCGATTCCCTCGAAGCCAAACCCCTAGCAGCTCCTCCCCCGGCCAGATCTATCTCGGCAGCCGTGTTGCCGCCGTCTTCGATGATCGGCTGCCCCTTCACCAAGCCTCCCCCTCCTACACCCCCTGCACCTAGAAGCTTCGGGAGGGCCCCGCCACGGCTTGAGGGAGGGGACACATGGAAGCCGCCGCCAACGCGATGCTTGCCGCGCCTTCCGCAGCCCCGTTGCCGTGTTCTTCCAGATCCAGGTGAGCCTGCCCCTTCACCAAGCCTCCCCTCCTACACCCCCTGCACCTAGAAGCTTCGAGAGGGCCCCGCCACGGCTTGAGGGAGGGGACGCATGGAAGCCGCCGCCGACGCGATGCTTGCCGCTGCGAGCCGCGCCTTCTGCAGCCCCGTTGCCATGTTCTTCCAGATCCAGGTGAGCCCCGCCTCCCTCGAGCTCTCTGCCCCCTCCCTCTCCAACCCTTCGTATTGCTGTCGATTCGTGGTTGCGGCACGGAATTGTTTTGGATGCTTCGGAAAGCGCTGGGTTTTTGAATTATTTCCATCGCTACCCCTTTCAAGGAGTAATTTTGGGTGGAAAATTTCCTTCTCCGTAACTTAGCGTGAGGTTCTACCGGCGCCTGTGTGCAATCAAGGCGCGATTGTCACGGGAAAGGAAGTTCAGGGTTTCACAATGAGAAAAGACGAGATATTTGTGCTTCTGAAGTGTTGTAATTTGGAGAGGGTGAGGGACAAGTTTAATTTTTACGTCTCAAACCGGCAAATTTTTGCATACTTATGATATAGGGAGCGTATGCTTTATTGATTTGTCGGTTTCGTTCAGACAAGCGATGTCGATCTCAGTGTCTTATTCGTTTTGTATGCGTAGTGTGTTTTCATTTTTGGGTTATTCGACCTTTGTTTGATTCATTTTGAGTGTCCATGAGAATATGACATGGTATATATCCTGTAGTCTAAGTTAAAGTTTAGATTTTTTTTTCCTGAAGCTGAGTGCTTGCATCTTAATTTATATCATTTTGATGCTTCAACTTTGCTTTTACCATTTACACTATAGCTTGCTTCTTTTTTTTAATGCGATTTCCCACAATTTATGTAGGGGTGTTTGATCTGCTTAACACTTGCTCTTGGTTGTGTTGTTGCTGCATTTGTCAGGTAATGTGGATCTTCAAGAAAGCAATTCTGTAATTTAAATTTTCCTTGGTTATTTTTTGTCATGGCCAGAAATCCAGTGGCAAACTGATTTTATTTTACAATCGATGCTTTCTTACTAGAAAAAAAAAGAAATTTGGAAGATGAGGTGCAAAATTGAAGATGGAAATAGTTTTGCATTTCACACGGCAGCTCTACGTTGACAATTGATATTGGGAGCTTTTATGTGATTGAGAAATGCAGTCAGAGTATTTTCTGCTTTATATGAAACTACGAGTAGATAAAACAAATTATCCTTTTATTACATTCCGGAGGTTCCCTGCTCTCTGGTTGTGCCCACCTGTCGCTCCGTTCGAAAAGGGCCTCGGCAGGTCTCCGTTTTCGCCGACTCCCGTCGTCTCGCGTCAGCAGCGTGCGCTCTCGCTTGGACCCATCAATCCTCCGTTTCCACCTCGCTTCCTTCTAGCTCATTCGTTCTCTTCCCCGTCTTTCCCCTCCTCGAGCTCCTAACTCGGCGTGAGCCATCGCGCTCCATCGGCGTCTCCTTTGCTCTCCGGCGCTCCCGCGCCGCCCTTTCCAGGGTACTCCGCGCTCACAGCGCCCGT
Organism: Rhipidocladum racemiflorum; assembly: GCA_036346355.1. Lineage (NCBI taxonomy): Eukaryota > Viridiplantae > Streptophyta > Magnoliopsida > Poales > Poaceae > Rhipidocladum > Rhipidocladum racemiflorum. Next base: position 86,241,058 of record CM070579.1, on the reverse strand, counting down.
CGCCCCGCCCGGTGACATCACGCTCCTCGCCACTCGCACCGCCACGCCCTTAAAGCCCCAGCGCGCCCTTAGGAGTCCTCGCGCTGGCAGCGCCGTCGCCATCCGCCCCGCAACCGGCGACATCGGTAGCGATATCATCTCCGACGCAGCGCGGCCCTTGCTTGAATCTCCTGGGCGCGCTCTCCTCCGGTCTCTGGAGATCTCCGTGCCCCCTCCTACAAGGTTACAACCCATGTGCTCCATCGGCCGCATAGCATACTTGCGGTATAGCGTTCCTCCCCTTATCTCTGCTCTCGTTCCTTCCAAATCCGCGGCCTTAGGTACCCTCGCCGAGCACTACGCTTCACCTGGCCACTGCTTTGCGTCTGTCGGTGCTGCGTGCCGCGCATCTCTGTTCTCTACCGATCCTTCCTGCACCTTATGCGGTCGTGTTGAATGGATTTGTCTTGCTTGTTGTTTGTAGGAAGTTCATGAAGAAGAGTTATGGGGACATCCATGCTCCTCGTTAATTAAGCTTAGAGCTTGTTTTCTCTTTGTCCTTGAAATATTTAGATCTGACATCGTCTTTGAGTTGAAGTTGCCTCCTCTTGGCCGGCTTGTGTTAATTACTCATTTATTTCTTTCCATATATGCAACATAATAGTAGGCAGGCGGCTTAGCCGAGAATTGATGATCTAGTGGAAGAGGGTCTCTTGAAGTTTTAGTTGTAGCACCTCCTTCCTGAAATCTTGTTTTCTTTGCTTGTTAGATCATCATCTTATTTCAGATATGTATTACCTTTATGTAATGTATTTCTATACCTTATACAATGCTTTTTCTCATTGTTGATGTGGACAAAAATTAAATCTTTGTAGTTAATTGATGTATTGGCTATTGGATTCCTTAGTAGCAAATAGATAACCTTTGTCATTTTCTAGAATTCTTTTCAACATTTCTCGTTTTAATCCACCAGCTCGATTTTGGAAAGAAAGTTATGGTAGAAATTGGTCACTTTGGGAATGATATAAAAGAACTACTACAAGAGAAAGTATATATCATCAATGTCTTAGGTGAGATCTCCTTTCGTTTGTCCTCTGATTTTAATCTACGGTATGTAAATTGAGTTGGCTTTGTTTTTATGCGCTTGAGAAAAATTGAAATTTAGGTTTGATTGGCGCTTGTTTGTTGAATTCAATATAAGGCTTTTAAATTCTCTTAGTTTAGCTCTGCTCTTGTCTGGAAACTTCGGCTTTGTTTTAGTGGATTATACATCATCCTGAATATTGGCCAACCATATACAGAATACATGTAAATATAGTTACAACGGCTTATTATTTGTTCCATTTTCCTTCTAGCCTCTTCTACTTGATTAAGTTCGATTGGTTCAACTCTTTTTCCTCGGTGGCTCTGAATCCATAGGAGTAAACAAGCCTACCTTAATAATCACATCCCAGTTTGCTACCCAAAATTATTGTAATTTGCGAGTTTAGCACTAACCATTTAATATCTAATGTTGCAACATAACTATCTTGCAAGAAGCATTCAAGTACCTCGACTCCTCAGGTGCTTAGCTCTATTTTGTTTAAAAGAGCAAATAGCCAAGCCAGACTTTTCGACAAAAAAGAAATTATTTGCTAAATGATTCCTAGCAAGGCAAGGATGTGATGACTGTAGGCTCTCTTCATTTGTCAAAATAAAGGCCAATAAGGATTCTCAAAATGGCACATTGCTTTGACTCTCGGACACTAGACTTAAAGGGAGACTCTCCTCTCATCTCTCATATCGCCGATGGCCGCATTGTGCCTGCAGGTTAGCCCGGCTTCCCTCGCGTCCCCGTGACACGGTTTGAGGCTTCTGCTCACGCTGCATGTATTTTCCATGCTTGACCGCGTGTAGCGCAGGCACGAGCCTGCACTTGAGCCGTGGAGAGGTACAATTTTTTTGTGCAAAAAGCCCCTTGCAAGTTCAGGAAATGCATGCGGGGCCTTTTTTTAATGAAAAGATCCTTTCTCCACATTGTGGCCCTTTGAAAATCCCTTATTGTGTAAAGATCTTTTTGTTTTTTGGAAAGGTCCTTTTTAAGTAAAGGCCCTCACGATTTTTTTGCGACAAGATCAGTTCGAATTCTACTGTTTTCCTCTTCTTGCATAAAGGTCCTACGAATATCCGTTTCTTTTGTTCTTTTTTGCGTAAACAACCCGTTTTCTTTGGCGGCAGCAACGCCCTTTTAATTTCTAGTATAGTCTATATGAGCTATTGCTACTCAAATACAAAACTGATATGTTATCTTGCATTTGTGATTCCCAATACTTGTTTGTTGGTTAGTTAATAGTGCAACAGCTTTGGTTGTTGCTGTACATTTTGCTTAGGTCATTTTTTCCTTTAACATCTCATACAATTCCCATGGTCCTATCTGTCGTGTTCTTTTTTTTTTTGCTTTGTGGTAACATGCATCACATGATATAATTCTGTGAAATTTCAGAGGTGACTACATGTGCGGAATTCCATCCAACTCATTGTAATACACTAGCCTATAGTAGCTCAAAGGGCTCTATCAGGCTTATTAATCTGCGGCAACCAGCACTGTGTGACAACCATGCTAAGCTGTTAGTAATTCCCGTTGCACTTCCTGATGCAATATTTATCCTTGTTTAGAAGGCAATATTAAATAAAGTTTGAAGGGTTACGAACATTTGAAGTTACTTTATATGGCTAAAATTTGTGCAGGACGGCTACTCTCTAATTTAATCGGAGCATTCTGTACATATTTAAGGAGAATGAAGCAGCTGAATCAAGATCCTTTTTTACAAATAATATTGCATCAGTTTTAGATATGAAGTTTGCGAGGGATGGAAGACATATTCTTAGTCGTGATTATATGACTCTCAAGGTTTGTAACTGATTTATTTGCCCTGTTCGTCAAGTTTATTAGCCTTTTGCTCTCTCTCTATATTCCATGGATAAGTTGGCTAAGAATGATCTATTTGATTTAGAAAATGTCGTCAATGTGTAATTCATCTTGCACTGGTCTTTTGTTGCCATGCGACTTTTGATATATCAAGTTCATTCTTTATTATAAATAAGTTGTGTGTAGCAGCTGTTAATTAGATTTCTGGTTATCTGCAACATCAATTCTTCGGTTTTAGTTTTCTTCAAGTACAATTGCTTGAACCTTTTTTTATGTTCTTTGCAATACCTAACAGTTAGCTTGTGGTAAATTTGGATCTTGACTAAGTGATTGGTTAGAAGGAAATATTATCATTAGTAATACTATTACTTAGGTACCTTATGATCATGTACATTGTTGCCCTTTTGTTTTGTTTTGTCAACATCTACATTTGACACTAAACAGACATAAAACATCAAAGGCAATAAAAAACAAAGCGACTTAGGTGTAATAGACAAATTTAAAGCTGTAGCGATAGCGTTGGTAAAATTTGTATATGATGCAATTGATCCTAATATTATCTATCATATATCTAAATAGTTTAATATTAGAATTTCTGGATCGGAGAATTTTTCACCTTGCTTTCTGAGATAGAAGTGATTTACTACTTGAAATATCCATAGTTCACTCTTTTTTCTCTTTCTTCAGTTATGGGTTGTAAACATGGATTCGTGCCCAGTTGCAACATTCCAAGTTCATGAATATCTAAGGCCCAAGGTGAGGTTTTACCATCTAAATGAAAAAAATAGCCATATCAATACCTGTTAAATTTAATGATGTGTTAATCTCATCTTTTATAGCTTTGTGACCTATACAAAAATGATTCACTTTTTGACAAATTCAAATGTTGTCTTGAGTGAGGATGATGGACTTCGTGTTGCAACTGGCTCTTATAGGTATATGCTTATTCTCATTGTGAGCTATAAGAGCTGCTATCTATCATGTCCCCTTCCAAATTTTCCTCTACAGAGCTGCTATCTACATAGGTGACCATAGCTCTTATGTAGATTTACCTCATCTGTTTCTTTTGAATACTGTTCTTTCGGTTATAGTTTACAAAGATATAATTTATGCTTCGCATATTGCATGTGAAATTGATTTCGGTTTTGCTACTTACGTCCTACAGATCTTCTGACCATTTCTTTGTTGTTTTTATCCTGCCTTATACATTTCCAATGATTCTTTTATTGACAGTACTCTCGGAAGCTCTAATGGTACAATGAAATTTCGATGCTCTTGGGAGAATTTATTGTAAAATTAATACTGTGGTTTGCCAAGATCTTTCTTCTCATAGTTGATGTGGTGTACAAAAGTTAGTTTGTCTACAGGACATCCCTTTTATTTTATGCAGCAGAATTTTTGCTCCCTCAAGTTGCAGTTCATTCTTACCTCCATATGCTTTGGATATAAAGCTAGAGCTTGATCTAACTACTTTCCCCCTACATTTTGCAAGAGTTCAATCTTTCATTTGTACACTATCGGCAAAATGACTTAGAGAAACTCTGCTTTCTTTCATCTGAGTATCCATCATATCAGCTTTCTTTCATGTTTCATGGGTGGTACCTTTATAATCAAAGAAAAGATATCATTGTACGTGGCATGAGATAGTTCTTGACAAAGATAGTTGTCAAATTGCATGAAAATTCTTGCCTCTGAATTGCTTATATTTGAGGTCGCATCCTGCTTTGTTTTAAGAAGCTGTGCAATGAAAGAATTAAACTCTTTTGGAGCAATATGGAAGCATGGGTGTATCTTGTTTGTGTTATTGCTCTATTACGTGATAAATGCCATCTTCTGTTTGCTAGAGGCTGGATTGTTTTCATAAAACCTACACTAGCTTCATCAACATTATTAGCTGTATCAATTTGCACATGTTATGCTGCTTTGGTCAGAGAAACAATAATGTCACAGAGCTAAGACTTATAATACGTTTTAGACCGCCTTAGTCGTTAAATGCAAATCTTCACTAGGTGGTTTTTGATTGATGTTAAACATTTTCTGACATGCTATTATGATTTTTGCTATCATTGCTTGCATTTAGCTCCATTACTTGAATGTTTTCTTTTGCAGACAGCAACTTTAGCCCGAAAGAATTCTGAAGTCGCACGAATCCTAGCTGCACAAGAAGATCTTCTTGAGAAAGAAATTGGCGCAATCCAAAGGCTTCTATACGCAATGCAGGTGGCATTTCTTAACTTCCTTTGAGAACTTCCCTTGATGAAGCCTAAATACCTGATGCTGGTTCACGTTATACTTTTTCCAGCATGGTTTACCATCACTATTGCAACCATTTCTGAAATCCTCAATGTTATGAGCAATCTGTATGAGAATTTTTTCCATGAGGCTATGATGCATATGCTGCTTTCACTGAAATGATAGCTCAGTTGATTATGGATGGATGGCCTCTCTTGTTGTTATTCAATGTTCTGGGCAAATACTTAGTGACACTTTCACACACAAGATAGTTTCTCATGTTCCTTGACCCTTTATATGTTATTATTATTGACATACATTGCTCTTGGTACTGTTGTTAGACTGTGGCATTTCAAAAATGAAGTCCACCTTGTTTGTTACCTGCTTCTGTCTTTAATTTGCTAGAGGTTGGTACTATGACAATTAATGTGACTGATAGAAACTATTCCAGTGCCGAAATGATGTGGGGTTTTTGTTCTGGCTGCTCATAACATTGATTTTCTATTACTCATTTCTAATGCGTATGATACCCAAACTATTTTATGCTTTTCCTCTCTACTGAATCAACGATATTATCAACGGCGCAGCGTAGCGCGCGTATCTTGTTAGTATGTAATAATCCGCCAAAGAAAAAGAAAGCCAAGAGGTTGTTGCGAAGAATCTCACGTGAACGCGAGGCTTCCACGCGGCGCGTTCGCCGGTCTCCGTCTTCTAGATAGAACTCGTCGGCTTCCTTTGACCCTTGCGGAAGGGGTAAGGAAAAAAAAAACCTGTGCCGATGAGCCCCTGGCCGGCGACAATTATTCGCATAGCTACCGGATCGAGCAGGCCAGCGACTCGTCCGGCACGGTTTTACTACTGCCACGAACGATGAGGATACAGATCTTAGGTGAATTTTGCATGAACTTTCACAGGGTACCACTTGATTCCTGTAGATTTTTTTTTCCTGCGTTCTAGATGAGACTTCGGATGTACACGGTTCGATACTGTACTCCTGTCTAGGAGAGCATTGTGCTGAAGCACTAATTTTTTTCGTTTTTATCAGAGCTGGCTGACTACGAAGAAGAGGCAAAGCTAGAGTTGGCCGTATGTTTGCCGTTTCTCTCTCCAAAGCATAGTCTAGTTCCAGGGATCAACGGCATTATCATGTCTTGAAAGTAGTATTTGATTCTTGCTCCCGATCAAAGAGACAGTCTAGGGGACGACGACATCGCACTATGCAAATAATATGATCGCTATCTGATTCTGATCTTTTTTTTTTTTAAAAAAAAAATAATCCATGAGAACATTCCTCCACAACTTGCATATCACGCTCCATCAATCTACGCAATACTCGTGGAGAATCAAAGCTTTTGCCTGACCTAAGAGTATTATCTCCCCTAATCTTCGGTGCTTTTTTTTTTTGAACGTTCGTCTTCATTGCATTCTCACAAAAATAGCAGTTTCTGAATTCGGATGCTTCTAGTGTGTACAGAAAATTGCACGAACAGATCGACTTATATTACAGAAAGTAAGATTCTATAATTGACTGATTATTGATTAGTACCACGTAGGTGTGAAAATGGATTGGATAGGAGTGGATGTTGTTCTTCCGTATCCTAATCTATATTTTTTTCTCGGATTCGGAACCGGATACAGGTTAGCCGGATATGGAACTGGGTTATTCAGGGTACGGATACGGGACAGATATGTGACGGATTCGTATCAGAAACGGATAAAGATATACAGATAATACACGTATATATAGAGTAATATATGTTGAATTAAAACCATACGGGTATACGACTATAGTAACAAATTATATATCAATCAAACTCAACACATGTTGTAGATAACATATACTACTTAAGGATCAATAAAACCAAATAATTGTTAATATAAATGATCTACCATGGAAAAAATATGTTAAAATGGGTTGAACCTTGCTGATATTCGAATAGGAAAAATCCGAGTATCTGATTCGAATAGGAAAAATCCGAAAATCCGATTTTTTTTTTCAAATATCCAGATCTCATCCCGTATTTATCGGATATTAGACGTTATAGATCCAATTCCAAATCCGAATTGAAGTATCTGAATTCGGTTCCGTCCTGATCAGATAGTCAAACGGAAAACCTATAACAAGGTAATGCAAGTGTTTAGGTGCAAAGTAGCCACTTGGAATAAATAGCTCACACGCTGACACGCACTCTTCAACTGCTTCATCTCCTCCAAACCTCACAACAACTTTTTTTCCTTTAGTCCCAAGTCCCCATAGAAATACCTGTTTTTTCCCGTTCTTTTTTGTTCTTTTGCGAATTCATCGGATCAAATTTGAATCCCCCCGGACTTCCGACAAAGTTTGCCGATTTCCTTCGAGGACTTGCGCAACTCGAGGTAAATTTCGTCTCCCTTTTTTTTTTTGACCATTTTTGAGGGGGGATAAATTCGGTTCTTTATTGCTGTTTCCGTGGGTTCTACTATCACTCTGTGCGTTTTGGCGATCCGTTCGAGTATAAATTTCGCAGTTTGGAGGTCAAAATTTGGTTCTGGGATGAAGTTTTGGGATTGGGGATGCCTGGAAGGTATGCGAGGGATCTTTGTGGGAGAGTTCCATGCGCAATTCGATATGAACAGGCAAAAAAATTGCTGCGTTTATGCTAAGATGTCAATACCATCTCATCGGTTTCTTGTGCATTAGTGTAAAATTACAGGCTTTCAGCCTTTGATCAACAAACAAAGCTATTCCGGTGCGAGAAATCGCTCGTCCGTAGTATCCACCTGAATACCTGATCTCTGCGATCTCAATCTTGTCGAACCATGTGTTTATTGCGATTCATCACCTTGTTTAATGGATTCTAGTGTGGGTGGGAAACTGACAACTGCTTGTGTGTTGATGTTGGAAACCGCGTGCATCCTTGCGTAATGAAGCATTGCTTCTTCCTTTTTTGTGTTCTGTTCTTGTAAACCTTTTTTTGTGTGTTGATGTCTATGTCCAAGTTTGACAAGTCTTAAAACTTTGCCAAGGAAAAATCGCAGCATGTGGGAAATTCAGTAGGAATATAGGACTAGATCAGCGTATTAAGCTGTACTGCCCGTGCAACATCTGCTTCTGCACTGCATTTTTCTGCTGCATGCCTACGTCTGTTGTAGTTTTAGGGGTGTCGTCTTGGAAAATACTTGCTCATCTCGTTGTCATGTCGCAAAGCCTGCGGTGCGTGAATCTCGGATCCTTTTTAATGTTGCACTCTTTTGCTTTCTTAAATCGTGCCTTTAGTTGACTAAACGTATAGGCAAGCTGTAAAGTGAATTTCATTGTCATGTCAAGCCAACATTTCTGAATAACTGTCCTGACAATGAAGTATCATGATAAGTTTTGAATATTGAACAGTTGAACCGATTGTGTGATCCTTAGTTTTACTATGGAAGGTTAAAGGCCAAATAAATTGTTGATTTGGATTTGCCTTGTTGAACTTGTGACATTGCAGAAGACTAGCTGGCCTGCTAGGAGCCTAGAGTTGCCTACATTGTGCCGGACGTGTTGTTATTTCTTCTCCTGACTTGCCGACTTCTAATGGGATGGGGAAACACCTTAACCAGGCGCCTCAAAGTTTTTTCCATGGCAGTATTTATCTACTTAGATTATAAGGTATGGACATGTTTATGTTTCTTTTTATGCTGTTCTTTCGACACAGTCACTTCCACTCTGGTAGAAACAGATTAACATCTTTTTGAGGTACAAGCAGGCTGTTCAGAAGAGAGTTCAATGGGTTAGCAATAGTAAAAAGAATGCTATATGGACAAAAACACACGAGCGAAATGCTCGTCGTGTTCTCAACCTGATGATAGAGTTAGAAGGGTTATGGGTGAAGCTGGGCCAGTATTTGTCCACAAGAGCAGATGTGCTTCCTGAGCCCTACATAAATGTCCTCAAGCAGTTGCAGGACTCACTTCCTCCGCGCCCTCTTGAAGAGGTATGCATGCCTGTTCTTGATGAATGGAAGATTGAAAATTATTATCCTCATAAGTATTTCCATTGATTATAAATTTATAATCAATCCAAATGGCAATGATTAACAACATATGGGCTAACTGTAATGTAATTTATCTGTATCTTGATTTTTGTCTCTCGTGTGCAGGTTCGTGGAACCGTAGAGAAAGAACTTGGGAAACCCATGACTGATCTATTTGCTAATTTTGTCCTGGACCCTCTTGCAACTGCGTCAGTATGTTATGTGGTGTTTGAATGATCTTTAATTTATCTGATTGAAATTCATAGTATGTTTATGTGAGTCTTTGTGAACATTTTGTAACAGATAGCACAAGTTCATCGTGCAACTCTGGCAGATGGCAGAGAAGTAGTTGTGAAAATTCAGCATGATGGTGTCAAAGAGATCATATTAGAGGTTTATCTCTTTTCTGGTAAAATGTTTTGTAAAATAAGTAGGATTGCTATTACATTTTTGTATTGGTGATCAGGATTTGAAGAATGCAAAATCATTAATCGAATGGATTGCATGGGCAGAACCTCAGTATGATTTCAATCCAATGATTGATGAATGGTGCAAGGAGGCACCAAAGGAACTTGATTTCAACCATGAAGCAGGTAATTACCCTTGCTCAGGTTCTTGTGCATATACTTCTCTGCATATGTTCCCATATTATCTTTTTATCGAAGTAATGGTCTAGTCACTTACAAAGAGGTCACGATGATAATGTATGGTATAAACTCTTTAATTTTAGAGAACACTAGGACCGTCTCCAGGAACCTTAGTCGGAATACTGAATGTGGGAGTGGCAGTGCTTCCAGTGATGTTAATGTACTGATTCCAGATGTTATTCAGGTCTAAGTGTCTATCTGTCATTTCTATTTTTGTATTCTGTTTGTCTTGTGTTATTTTTGCAAATCAACTGACCATCATCTGACCCATTATTCTTTGTGTATCAGTCAACTGACAAGGTTCTGATTTTGCAATATATGGACGGGATTCGCTTAAATGACAATGATTCATTAGAAGCATGTGGTGTTGATAAGCAAAGACTTGTTGAAGAGATAACTCGTGCATATGCTCATCAGATATACATTGACGGCTTCTTCAATGGCGATCCTCATCCTGGTATTTTAATTTTACGCATCTTGGGAAGATCTTCTGTCACCTCAGTTGTATTATTCAAATTTTTTCCCCTTGTATTGCTTGCACATACATTCCTACTAAAATGCATTTTTTTCTGTAGGAAATTTTCTAGTGAGCAAGGAACCTCCACACAAACCGATTCTCCTTGACTTTGGGCTCACTAAACGAATATCAAAATCAATGAGGCAGGCACTAGCAAAGATGTTTTTGTCATGCGCCGAGGTTTGTGACACTTTGATCTTCCAAATAATCACGTGCCAAACAAAATTGGAGTTAATCAAGAGAAGATTGTATTTTTTGTGTCTGTAAGCAACAAACATTTCCTTTGGAGAGCCCAAACAAGCATGTCTTGTTTACTTTCTAATCTTTTCATATATTGGTCTTGACATTTTTTAGTCATTACTAACAAATGATATGGCAGACTGGTAGATGATATGACGCATCAACAAGATATTAGAGAAAGTAATAAACAAGACAGAATCTGGAACTCGACTTTGTTTTTTACTACTATGCCTTAGTGTTCCTAGAGTCAATTACTATACTTATAAAAAAGTGTCCGGCAACATTAAGTCATCACAGGCATTTATATTTTTGAAGTATGAACATATGATAAGTAAAGTTTGCAAGATGTGGTTCTTTGATTTATTATACTTTTGTTGTTTATTTACCAGCTTATCGTAATTTACAATTCTAAGATCTATCATGTCAAATGTCAATGCGTAGGGAGATCATGTGGCACTGCTGTCAGCCTTTGCAGAGATGGGGCTTAAGCTGCGGGTTGACATGCCTCAGCAGGCTATGGAGATCGCCACAATATTCTTTCGCCAGTCCACTACAGCAAATGAAGCAAAGGTAGGGTGAAGGCTACTATAGCCATTGCAGATTGTTTTTTGGCTACTTTTTTATCACTTCAGAAATTTGGAGTAACTGTTTGATTTTGATTTATTCCTATTCATTAGGAGAACATCAAGGCACTGAATGACCAAAGAGAACGAAATGTTAAGTCCCTTCAAGAAAAGATGAAATTGAACAAGAAGGAGGTTCAACGTTTTAATCCTGTGAGTAGGCATGCCCAGCTAACTACTTTTCTTTAAGCTGTGTAATGTTTGTCAACCAAGAGATGGGTGTTACTTGAAAGTTTTCTTTGTTTCAGGTTGATGCTTTTCCTGGGGATGCAATAATATTTATGAGGGTCCTGAATCTTCTTAGAGGTATGTGTTTGTTTTGAACTAATCCATTCGTCTAAAACGTCCAGTATCATAGTGACATTTTTTTAATCTCTGCAGGGCTTTCAGCTTCACTAAATGTTAGGATAGTTTATCTAGACATCATGAGGCCATTTGCTGAATCAACTTTGCTAGGGTGAGATGCCTGTCATGCCTATGGTTTGCAGGAGCTTTATAGTAAAACATTCTTTTTTCATCGCTTATTTATACCTTCATTCATATCAGGAGTATAATGCGTGGACCGACAACTAACTGTCAGTGGATTTATGATTCACCTGTTAACTCTGAAGTGGAGTCTAAACTTAGGAATCTTCTACTTGAGTTGGGAAGCGAGAAAATTTTAGGAATACAAGTAGGTCAATTATCTCATGCAATTCATTTACATGAACAACATTGCTTTACCAAATTTGTCTGCCCAAATTTCATATCATGTGTTTAGCAGTAATAGTTGCATCTTGTTATAGCATGTTGCAATGGTGCCTCACAGTTCTTCCTTTTCCCAGGTCTGTGCATATAAAGATGGAAAGGTCATAATAGATACGGCTGCTGGTACGTTAGGGAAATACGATCCACGGCCTGTTCAACCTGATTCTCTCTTTCCAGTTTTCTCAGTGACAAAGGGTATCACTGCTGGGATGGTACATTGGCTTGTTGACAAAGGGTGAGTGGTCAATTTCAGTACCAAGTTTTTTTAACATGCTAGTCTAAATCTGTTTGCAGGCCATCAAGTTACACTATGTTATCCCTTGCAAAAAATAAAATAAAATTACACTGTAGTATAGAATTCTCAATGCTACATACAAAGTGTTGTTTATCCTCATCCTCATCTAATCATGAAGTATGAGGCTGTTGACTGTTGAAACATCAAAGTGTAGGTTGTTAGTTTCCTGCAGTTGCATTCACCTTACTCAAGTCATGAAGTTTCTTGATATTATGTATGTCTTGATGCTCCTCAAAGGTGCTGTGCTTGTAGTTTATGCTTTCTAGCATCTAATTCTTTTATGAAGCAGCTCCTTGAATCTCTGCCAGTTGTGCGTGATGTTATTTAGAGAACATTGAGCATCTTTTCCCTGATACGTTATGCTTTCTGTATGCTTTGCCTGGTCCACTTAGTGACAGCATACTGTGATCTTTCAGGAAGTTAAAGTATGAGGAAGCAGTTGCCAATATATGGCCAACATTTGGAACTAACAGAAAGGAGCTAATAAAGGTACCAGAATTTCTTCACTTCTGTTATTTGATGAGACTTGGTGTTTATTGGGACTAACAGGTTATCTCATCTGCTACTTCCTAATAAAGGTCCACCATCTTCTAAATCATACATCTGGTTTACACAATGCATTGGGAGATGTGCTGAAAACTGATCCTATGTTGGTATGTGACTGGGAAGAGACACTACACCAGATTGCCAAGTGTAAACCTGAAAATGAACCTGGTTCAGCTCAAATGTATCACTACCTATCCTTTGGTTGGTTGTGCGGTGGAGTCATAGAGGTATGTCTCTCCCCTACCATCACATAACTGAACCTTTTATTTTACGGGAGAACTGAGCTTTGTTAATTGGATCAATGTATCTTTATGGTATTACATAATTGTGCTAATTCGTAATCTAGCTAAGGGTTGGCTAAATTTAAATGCAAAGCCCCACCAAGTTATCTTGTTCGGCTATGGGCTATTGGCTATTAAGTAGAGGTAATTAATTTAAGACAATGCAAATATCTTGTGCGTTCAAGAAACTAAATGGACGGGTCAGAAGGCGAAGGAAGTGGAGAATACTGACTTCAAGTTGTGGTATATTGGAATGGAATGGAACAATAATGAAGTGGGCATCTTAATTGATAAGAGCCTCAAGAGCGGAGTTGTCGACGTGGGGCGTCAAGGGGATAGGATTATCCTAGTCAAGTTATTCATTGGCAACTTGGTTTTGAATGTTATTAGTGCTTTATGCTCCACAAGTAAGTTTGAGTGAGGCCATTAAGAAGCAATCTTGGGAAGATCTAGGTGACATGGTTAGACGTGTCTAGTAGTGAGAAGCTTTTCTTCGGAAGGTGATTTCAACAATCATGTTGGTACAATTAGTCGGGGGTTTGAGAGGGTTCATGGGGGTTTTGGTTATGGTGATAGGAACCAAAAAGGAGAAGATATCTTGAACTTTGCCATAGCCTATGACCTCATGATAGCTAAGGAACCAAAAAGAAGATATCTTGAACTTTGCCATTGCCTATGACCTCATGATAACTAGCACCTTCTAGATAGAGAATCCCATTTAGTTACCTTTACCAGTGGCCATCATTCTCTAGCCAAATCGTTTTTGTCCTTGGTTGTAAGATTATACCTGGGGAGTGTGTTGTTTCACAACATAAGTTGGTAGTCTCGGACTTTCAATTTAGAATATGGGCTTGACCTGCTAAAGTCACCAAAGTCACGAGGACAAAGTGGTGGAAGCTCTAAGGGGACGCCTTACAGGCATCTATAGAGAGGATGATTGCGGAAGGGACATGGAACGTAGAAGAAGACGCGAATAGCACGTGGACTGAGATGGTAACTCGCATTAGGAAGGTGGTTGCGAAGGTGTGTGGAGTGATCCAAGGGACTAGATGCGAACCTAAAGACACTTGGTGGTGGAACAAGGAAGTGCAAAAGGCTATCGAGGAGAAGAAGGTATGCTACAAGCACATGCAACATGATAGGAGCGACGACAACGTACAAAAGTACAAAGGACCCAAAAAATTCAAAGTAGTGAGTGAGGCACAGGGCAAGGCTTATGAGGATCTTTATCAGAAGCTGAGTACCAAGACGGGCGAGGATATCTACAAGATGGCTAAACTTTGAGAAAGAAGACGAGAGATTTCAACCAATTTGAATGCATCAAAGACAACACTCACAGACTTCTGGTGAAAGGCGAAGGGATCAATAATAGACGGAGAGACCACTTTGACAAGTTGTACAATGGAGACAACAGGGCTAGTATGATTGAACTATATGATGCTTTTGACGACACCAATAAGCAGTTCATTCGAGGTGTTGGGACCTGATAACATTCCTATCGAGGTGTCGAAATGCCTTGGAGACGTAGCGATTGTTTGGCTAACTATTTTGTTTAATAGCATTTTTAGGTCGAACAAGATGCCTGACGAGTGGCAGAGAAGCACATTGGTGTCAATTTTCAAGAATAAAGGAGACATTCAAAGTTGCACTAATTATAGAATAATTAAGCTCATGAGCCACACAATGAGACTTTGGGAGAAAGTGATTGGGCACATTTAAGAAGAGTGACTAGCGTGACAAAAAAACCAATTTGGTTTTATGCCTGGGAGGTCGACGACGGAGGCGATCTTCTTGACATGACATTTGATGAAGAGGTATAGGGAGGAAAAGAAGGATCTACACATGGTGTTTATCGATTTGGAGAAAACTTCTGACAAAGAGCCAAGAAAGGTCATGTGGTGGGTGCTTGAAAAGAAAAAATCCCAACAAAGTACGTTATCCTAATGAAGGATATGTACAACGATGTTGTAACTAATGTCAGAGTATGTGATAGTTATACTAGTTATTTTCCTATTAAGATAAGACTACATCAAGGGTCAGCACTGAACCCTGCATTTTTGCCCTAGTGATGGATGAAGTCATGCATGACATACAAGGAGAGATTCCTTGATATATGTTTTTTGCTGATGATGTGGTGCTAATTGATGAGAGTAGGGTAGGTATTGATAGGAAACTGGAGTTATGGAGGAAGACTCTAGAATCGAAGGGCTTTAGACTTAGGACTAAAATTGAGTATGTGATGTGTTTTTAGCGGTGCTTTGGCAAATAATAAAGATGTTAGTCTGGACAAAAAAAAAAGTAGTGCTCAAGAAGGAAACTTTTCAATATTTGGGATCGATGCTACAGAGTAACGACGAGATTGATGAAGATGTGAGCCACAGGATACGAGCGGTGTGGGTGAAATGGTGCCAAGCATCTAGTGTCCTATGTGATAAAAAGTCCCTCAAAGGTTAAATGATAAGTTCTACAGGACGACGATCAGACTTGGTTGTTGTATGGAGCGGAATGTGGGGTGTTAAAAAGTGCCAAGCATCTAGTGTCCTATGTGATAAAAAGTCCCTCAAAGGTTAAATGATAGTTCTACAGGACGACGATCAGACTTGGTTGTTGTATGGAGCGGAATGTGGGGCGTTAAAAAGACAACATGTACAGAAGATGAGTGTAGCAGAGATAAGGATGTTGCGATGGATCTACGGTCATACAAGGTGAGATCGAATCTGCAATGGCGATATATGTGATAGGGTTGTGGTAGCGCCAATTGAAAAAGGAGCCTGTCCAATATCATTTGAGATGGTTTGGACATCTCCAACAGAGGCCTCCTGAGGCACAGTGCGTAGTGCATGAAAGTTACCAATTGACGTACCGGAACTATGATCTAAAATCGAAGGTTTAGAGATCTTATTAACTTTGATTGGGTTTTGTTCCTAGACAGTCGACCCCAACTTGTTGTTGTTGAATTAATCTAGTACAGTACATTTGTATGTCGCTGTGCTTTTCTAACTTATTATGATGAATTCTAACACTGATATTTGACAATAATAGCGTGCATCTGGGAAGAAGTTTCAAGAGGTCCTAGAAGAGGCTATTATTCGTCCTCTTCACATCGAGGGGGAGCTATATATAGGCATTCCTCCAGGTATGTAGCAGATCTCAAATGTATTAGTGCTTAGATTGTTTACAAGATTCCTTTCCAATTCAGTTCTATCTTTTTAAATATTGTGCACTTGATTTGTTGTTTAGTTTTTCGCGATTATCCAGTTTTGTGTGATGAAAGAGTCGAACAAAATTACCTGAGAATTGTTTCGAATTTGTAAAGTACCACATTGGAGTTCTGATGTCGCAAAAATGTGTGATTAATGGAGCTTTTGAATTCAGCATCACTGTTTTCATGCTTCAAGTCCTGTGGCATTTTTCGACGAGTCCCATTTTCTTAGTTTTTTTTCGTGTTCAGATGCTTGTTTTGATAATTAACATGAACATGTTGATCTTTCTTTTTTTTTTTCCCGTTGTTTCTTTGAACTCCTGGATGGAGTATCTGCTCTTTTGGATATGTATAAAGTTGGATAAGCGAGGTTGCTGCTTTGATCATAATTTCACCGTTCCAGATATCCCTCGCCTCGTCTGATGCCCATAAATTTGTGTCCCCTGTCAGGTGTTGAATCTCGTCTGGCAGCACTGACAGTTGACACCGAAGAACTTCAGAAGCTATCAGGAATCAGGGCAGGGCCAGATGTTCCACCAGAGTTGCTGAGCAACGTTGCGCAGATGGCGACTGGTTTGCCGGTTCTTTTCAACACGCTCAACATTCGCAGGGCCATCATCCCTGCCGCCAATGGCCACTGCTCCGCTCGTGCGCTCGCTCGGTACTACGCAGCGCTCGCGACCGGCGGCTCTGTTCCTCCACCGCACTCCGCCGACTCCAAGCCACCCCTCGGCAGCCATGTGCACACCCCCAAGTTCCCTACTGCCCCGGCCAAGCACAAGAAAGGCTCTTCAAAGAAGGGTGGCAGCTCCGCACAGAACGTCCAGGATGCGGGCCACGCTGACAAGAAAGGGTACACCCAGCTGCGCAGCAACGACGACGGCGAAGCGGCTGCGACAGCCGGCGGAGGCGCCGGCAGGAGGATGTTCAGCAACGCCAAGATCGTGGACGCCTTCATGGGTGTCGGCGACTACTCGGGCATGATCTATCCGAACGGCAAGTTTGGGCTCGGGTTGAGGAGGTACGGCAGCACCTCTTGCGGGAAGCCGGCGATCTTCGGGCACTCCGGGATGGGCGGGTCGACTGGGTTCTGCGACGCGGAGCGCGGCTTCGCCATGGCGGTGACGGTGAACAAGATGTCGCTGGGAGGCGTGACGCGGAGCGTGGTGCGGTTGGTGTGCGAGGAGCTGGGCGTGCCTGTGCCGGACGAGTTCTCCAGCTCCGGGGAGAAGGGGCCTGACATGGTGCTCAACCTTGCGCCGCCGCAGTAACCTCTCTGTAATCTGTAGCAAGAGCAAGCTGGCTTGCTTATCGTGGTATATACATGATATAGTGCTACACATGCAACGCATGCCATTTCGCAGTGAGGAACTAGAAAACTTTTAATGAATACGTACATTTTATACTTACAGCTCTACAGTCTATGTGAAATTGTAACATTGTAAATCTAACATATATATTTGAAATTTATTAAAACTGCAATACAAATAGTTCTAAGGTCTTACAAATTTTAAACCATCAAAATCAAAATAAATTCAATAAATAAATTTGATCAATTAAAAAGGTACTCTCATGGTGTTTTTCAAATGTAATCGACAGGATGATTTGACTTATAGGTTTTTGTCGCGAAATGAATTGGTGACAGAAAACTGTCTCCGATTCAATTGGTGACATGTGTATTTTTGTAATTTTTTAATGTATTATTTTTATAAAATTATTTAAAAAATATGTTGTTTTTCAAAAAATCCTGGCACCCACAGATCCGCCCATGCCATTTTGATATGGCATTTCATTATGGACTTCGAAGACTCCTGTTACGCATGGGAATGTAATGTGATGAATGCATGGTTTTGAATTGCATGCACCAATTAGTTCACCAAAATGTTTAAGATGATGATGAAGGAGACAATTCACTTACACTGTAACACTTGTGTGGAATAGAAGTGAGTTGCGGTTATTATGTTTTAATTGCACCAACGGGTATTGATCTTAAGACCTCTTAGTTTTAATACCATAGCACCAGCCAATTTATATAAAAAGCTTAACCTCATCAGAAAGATGAATAATTCACTTATATTTCAACACATAGAAAGTAGCAATGATTTACATGTGCTACAAAGATACACAATTTTTTGCTAGTTTTGTGTACAATAGTTTCATGCATGACTGCGTGTGGGGCAGATCTCGGCTAGGTCGAGAGGTTGAGGACGACGAGTCTATTTATGACATGTGGGTCTATGGATCGAGCCCCTGCCTGTCAGGCTGACACGAGGAGATAATATCACTGGCACAACGACAAATTCCCATGTGGCCCACAACACCGCTAACCACAGATTAATTTGGTCACTAGGTTAATTTGACTCAATAGTTTTTTGTCGTCAAATGGATTGGCGATATAAGTGTATTTTTGTAATTTTTTAGTATTTTTTGTAAAATTATTTAAAACTGTATTATTTTTTTTAAAAAAAACCAGCACCCATTAGATCCGCTCATGCCATTTTGATATGACATTACATTATGGACTTCGATTACTTCTTGTTACGCATGGGAATGTAATGTGGTGAATGCATTGTTTTTGCATACACTAACCAGTTCATCTAAAAGCTTAAGCTGATGAGGAAAACACTTGCGTGGAATATAAGTAAGCTGCAATTATTATTTTTTAGTTACACCAACCGGGTCTTAAATTTAAAACCTCTTGACTCTGATACCATATCGAGTTGTATGCATCAAAAACTTTACCTAAAAATTTAACCTCATAAGGAAAGACGAATAGTTCACTTATACTTCAACACATAAGAAGTAACGACAATTTACATGTGCTACAAAGGTACACAATATTTTGCTGGTTTTGTGTACAGTAGTTTCATGCGTGACTATGTGGGGGAGATCTCGGTTGGGTCGAGAGGTTATAGATTAAATCACTATCTATTAGACTAATACGAGGAGATAATGTCACCGACACGATGACAAATTCCCATATGGCCTGGAACACCCCTTATCAGAGGCAGGCATCCACCCATGATCCATGTATGCATACCTTTCCCTCTCTTTTTTTTCCTTTCTGAAACATCGTATTCGTATGCACACGCTTTCTTTGCAAGCATTTACAAAGCATCAGCTCCAATCGAGCCTTTGGTCTCAGGGGGTTGACATCCACCGACGTGGGCTGCAGCGAAGGTTAACCACCGCAAACACAGCCAAGTACGTAACAGCCATGCCCCGCTGACAGACGAGGCCCACCCGCGCCATCCAATCAAGAACCTCATCCCCTTCCCCCTCTGCTCGTGGGCCCCACCG
The DNA here is from genome assembly GCA_036346355.1 of Rhipidocladum racemiflorum. NCBI lineage: Eukaryota > Viridiplantae > Streptophyta > Magnoliopsida > Poales > Poaceae > Rhipidocladum > Rhipidocladum racemiflorum. The sequence continues at coordinate 86,221,549 of CM070579.1, read as the reverse complement.
AACCCACCTCCTCCTCGTCTTCTCGTCTCGTCTCGTCTCGTCTCGTCTCTCTCTGAAAAGAAATAGCAGAGGAGACGGCCTTTTGCTGCTTGCCCCGTGACTCCACGGGAACACGAGAGAGAGAGAGAGAGACGCGTCTTTGTCTGTGTCCTCCCCACCCGCTTCCCCGCGCGCAATGGCTTCCGACGGCGGCACAGCGGCGGCGCCCGCGACTTCCGGCACCGGCGCCGGCAACGAGTCGGCGGAGGAGGCGTGCCCCCCGCTTCGGCGGAATCTGCAGCTGCTCTCCCCCGACGAGGTCGCTGCCCTGCCCTCAACTGCTGTAACTCGCGGCTATCGTACTAGTAGATTCATCGCTACAAATCAGTACATGCACTCATCGTATTATGCCTCACCATTGCAGATTCATTTTTTTTTTTTTTTAGTTTACACCACACATGTGGTGGTTTCTGCGATGAAGGCACTGACGTTTGAATCGACGTCTTAGAATTGTGCAATGGATGGTTAAGAACCAGGCCTTTTGGGTGATTACAAGTTTTAGCTTTAGGTGTTTGCAGTGTAGTATCTGATAATTCGACACTAGTATGGCCAGCCACCTCGGTTCGTTGCGATTTAGTTCCCTCACATGGCGATGGCGAGGGCTTGTTGGCCCACCCCGCGCCTGCAATTTAATGCTTACCAATCTTCTCCTGCCACAATGGTGCAGTTGGAGTGTAGTTGTACTTCAGGTTCCCATTGATCTAAACTATATTCCACCAAACACCAATCTGACCAAATTCCTCGCGTAAACACGAGAACATGAGCTTTTTCTTAAATCGATCTGTTCTTCTTGTCAGATGTTTTTTTATATTTTTTTATTGGTAAACTTGGAAGAATGTATTTCTTGGTGAAAATTTTAGTTGTATTATATGTATAGCGGCGCAAGGTGGTTATCAATTGATGTACACTAATTTGCCCCCATTGCGGACCAAGAAAGTATCCATATTTATTGTACAAGAAAACTCGGAACATACCTTTTTAATTGAAGCAACAATGGATTGTGGACCATCTGTGAGTTCTATTCTTCTATAATGCTTGTTGCCTGTTAATTCTAGGTTGAACTTACAAAGATGTTATTGGAGGAGGGGCAGATGCACCTGTTTGAACACTGGCCAGAGCCAGGTGTTGATGATGACGAGAAAAGAAGCTTTTTTGATCAGGTGTGTCTTCGTATTCAGAAAATATCACAACGTTGAGGTCACATGAATGTGCATTGTTCTCATGGATTCATAGAGCGTTTATGGAATTATTGATGATTTGCCACAGCAAAGAGGTGCATTTGAAGATTTGCCACTCAGTGTGTCGCTGACATGGACCCATATCTCTGTGAGACATCGAGTGGCAAATCCTCAAGTGAGGATCCTTGTAGGAGATTGGAATATTAGAGGCACCTTTGAACTTTTTGTTAACTTATTTTTAAAAGTTTTGTGTTCCAATTTAATTACAGCATCTGGGCCGATAAAGTCGCGAAAGTGCACATAGAATTAAATAGCGTTTTCTTTTTATGCTAATTTTTTCACTAACTAGGTTCACCGACTTAATTCAAGCTATCCTGGTGGGCTGGCATCTTACATCCAGAATGCCAAAAAGCTCTTAGCAGATTCAAAGGCAGGCAAAAATCCCTATGATGGTTTCAGGCCTTCTGTAAGTCTTGCTTTGCTCTATTCTATTTTCTCAACGAATTGTGTTGTATTTGTCAGAATATGCTTTCTAGTCTACAATACCAATTGTCAGCTTTGGATGACTTCGTTACTTCCTTTTGTCTAGTCCGTCTCAGTGCATGTTAATGTGTTTTTTTATTTGAAACAATTTAATAGTTTTAACAGGGGAACAATACTTGCAGGTTCCTTCAGGGGAAGTATTGACCTTTGGTGATGACAATTTTGTTTCATTGGAAGAAGCTGGGGTAAAAGAATCACGCCATGCTGCATTTGTTCTTGTGGCTGGTGGGCTTGGTGAAAGACTTGGTTACAAAGGAATTAAGGTAATGCAACCCAAGTTGCTAATAGCGCACTTATAACCAAGCATGGAAATGGATATCATGTTAAGACTGTATCGCTAATCCCAGTTAAAGATTTTCAGTCATGATGTGCTGTAGTAGAAGCATAAATTTCTTAGAACCTCAAACTAGATGCTGTAGTAGATCTAGTGTTTTGATGTAATGTAGCTGTAGTATTGATTGTGCTGTTTGGTTAGAACATTTCCACTTCCAGGCCTCATATTTCTGCTACAAGATATTTACATCAATTTCTGGATAGCCTTGTCGCTCATCGTACATAGCCAGGAAATAACAACACATTTAAGAGTTGAAAATTAAGGAAGCTTAGTGAGCACCAGGCAGCTGAGAATTCCATCTTCACAATTCAAGAAAGTGCACTGAGTTTGTTGCCCACAATATTAAGAACACTTGAGCAAGTATCATTAGCTTGTGGGGTTAGAAGCCTAGTATTCACTTTTAAGTCTATCCAACAGGCAATTTGTTTAGAACTAATTGTCCTCAACTAATCCACAATTGGGAACATATAACTCATTCCTTCTAGACATTCTATTGTTTTGCCGAATGCACCTTGATATCAAGCATGAATCTAGAAGTATCACATCACTGATTTTGTTTTTGTTATGTCATTGTGCAGGTAGCACTCCCCCGGGAAACGATTACTGGAAAATGTTTTCTTCAACATTACATAGAATCTATTCTGGCTTTACAAGAGGCCAGCTGCAAAACGGTAGAGGGTATGTAGACTATGGTAGATGTGCATGGATTCATGACTCACTAGCATGTTCCTATGATGCTTGTCATTGTTGATTACTTTTCTTACCAATATATCTGTTAGTTTTCTAATATTACTTTTGTCTTTCTGGTAGGCCGTAATTGTTTTAACTTTTACCATTTCCTGTTAGTTTAACACTTTATAAAACGGTATTATTGTCTGGGTGAGTACAAGGATGATTGGAATAGGATTTCTAAAACTTGGTTCGCATATTGATGGGCCCGAGTTTTACCTCTGTATTGCACCATACCATGATAGAACTTTGGACAAAAGACTTTTTTTTTGTTTTCTAGTAAAGTGGTCCATTTTGCATGACTTTAAGAGGCTTCCTTTTCATTATTTAGACATTCTCTAGATTGAAAGCCTCAAAGAAGATTCAGATGTTGTTTTTCGTCTGATTGATGTAATTCCCTGAGCGTGCAGGTGAATGCCATACAAAGATACCATTTGTTATTATGACTTCCGATGATACAAATGTGCTAACCATCAATCTTTTGGAATCAAACTCGTATTTCGGAATGGAACCATCACAAGTGAAAATTCTAAAGCAGGTGGCTTTCTATTTTGCTATTTCTTCCATGTGCTTCTTAGGAGGGAGAACATTCTTCACTAGCTTTGTAAAGCATACTGCTGTTACTTTTGGTGCTGACTGCAAATGCTTATTTGTTTCAGGAAAAAGTGGCGTGTCTAGCTGACAATGATGCAAGGCTTGCATTAGACCCAAATGACAAGTACAAAATCCAGGTTGATAATTTTGATATGAAAATCACTAACATGGGGTTTTCAAATATATATGCCACCCTATTATTGATTTTTATCTTCTTGAATTTCTGTAGATCTTTCTTACTTTCAGTTTTGTGATTTGACAGACAAAGCCACATGGGCATGGAGATGTTCACGCTCTTCTTTATTCAAGCGGGTTGCTTGAGCAATGGTATGCTTGTTAATTCAAGAAACATTCTCAATTAGGCAGTTTTGCCTGTTTGAAGAAAATTAACAGTTATCTATATCTGTTTCTAATAATTTGATAAACTAATCAAATGAAGTGCACGCCCAAGTCTTTTGAATGATTATTATGATACTTTGCATTCTTTTATAGGAATAGTACGGGCAGGAAATGGGTTCTCTTTTTCCAGGACACCAATGGATTGCTCTTCAATGTTTGTGCACCGCTTTTCCCCTACTGTATTATTAAGAATGTTAAATAGCCTGTTTGTGGACAACTATGGCAACAGTTGAAGTGATATAGCTCCCCACATTGTTTTGTAGGCAATACCGTCAGCATTAGGTGTTAGTGCCACCAAGGGCTACAATGTTAATTCTCTCGCGGTTCCTCGGAAGGCAAAGGAGGCCATTGGAGGAATAACAAAACTTACTCATACTGACGGTAAGTTTTACTACATTTACCTAATTAGATGTAATATTTCCTCTTGCTGATGTTGTCCATTCTGAGGGCGATACTTATATGAATCAGTAGAGATTCCAGAGTGATGGATCATTGGATCCACTGTTTCAGTCTATAGTGTTAGAATAGTAGCATGCATTCCAACAGGGCCAATGGGTCAAAAATATGTACATGTACAATAAAGGGTAAATGACAAATAACACCCTATACAAGTCTAGTTTAACACCCCCCCTCAAACTCAAGGTGGATCCACAACATTGAGTTTGGAGAGATGAAGATCATGATGCGCCTTCGTTTGTGCTTTGGTGAAGAAATCTGCGATCTGAACCTCGGAAGGCACATACTGAAGGGCAACCACCTGCGACCGGACATAGGAAGCATCAACGCCAATGTGCTTGGTGAGCTCGTGCTTCACCGGATCTCGAGCAAACAACATTGAGTTTGGAGAGATGAAGATCATGATGCGCCTTCGTTTGTGCTTTGGTGAAGAAATCTGCGATCTGAACCTCGGAAGGCACATACTGAAAGGCAACCACATGCGACCGGACATAGGAAGCATCAACGCCAATGTGCTTGGTGAGCTCGTGCTTCACCGGATCTCGAGCAATCTTGTGCCGAGAAGCGCCTGGTATCGAGCTGCTTGTCGTAGGGGTAGAGACAGTGACACCAAAATTTGCTAGGAGCCATCGTAACCAAGTCACCTCAGCCGTCACAGAGGCCAGCGCTCGCAACTCAGCCACAAACAGTGCTGGAGCGAGAAACTGCAATCTGCTTCTTGGTCTTCCAGGCAATCAAAGAAGAACCAAGGAAGACACAATAAGCAGAGAGGGACTTGCGATCAGAGGAATCGCTAGCCTAGGAAGCATCTGAATAGGCCTGGAGCTGCAAAGGGCTGGAGCAAGAGAAAAACAGACGGCGGTCAATGGTACCACGAAAATACCGCTGGACTCGAAGGAGATGACTGTAGTGTATCTGAGTAGGAGTCTGCATAAACTGGCTCAGAATGTGAACTGCATGGGAGATGTCAGGGCGAGTAATGCCAATGTAAACAAGACTCCCAACTAGGTGGCGGTAGCGAGTAGGATCCTCAAGAGGAGTGCCGTCAGTAGGACGAAGCTGAAGGTGAAGCTCCATAGGAGTGGTAACAGTACGCTGATCAATGAGACATGCTCGATCAAGGAGATCCTGAATGTACTTCCGCTGGGAGAGGTAGTAGCCCTCCAGCATGGAAGTGACCTCAACCCCAAGGAAATATCGAAGAGGACCCAAATCAGACATCTGGAACTGCTCACTGAGACACGCCTTCACAAAGGCAACGTACTGAGGATCATCACCAGTGATGAGCATGTCATCCACGTATAGAAGAAGAGTACGACCACGAGAAGTGTGAACGAAGACAACAGGGTCGTGCTCACTAGCAACAAAACCAGCAGTGGTGACAACAGAGGTGAAACGCTCGAACCAAGCACGGGGGGCTTGCTTGAGCCCATAGAGAGAACGACGAAGGCGACACACATGGCCATCTAGCACAGAATAGCCAGGAGGTGGGTGCATGTAGACCTCCTCACAGAGCTCACCATGAAGAAAAGCGTTCTTCACATCAAGCTGGGAGATGGTCCACCGGCGAAAGTGTGTGCACAGTGGTCTTGTGAGCAATAGGAGCGAATGTCTCCTCATAGTCACGCCCATACTCATTCTAGAAACCACGTGCAACGAGACACGCCTTATAGCGCTCAATAGAGCCATCAGAGCGAGTCTTGATCTTATAGACCCACTTGCACGTGATAGGAGTGACAGAAGCGGGAAGAGGGGCAAGGTCCCAAGTTTCAATGCGCTCTAGAGCAGCAAGCTCCTCAGCCATAGCGAATTGCCACTCAGGATGAGTAACAGCATCGCGATAGGAAGTAGGCTCGGAGGAAACGGTAGCAGGAGCAATGAAACCATAGCGATCGGGACGAGGAATCGTACTTCGATCACGAAGAGCGTACCGCTGTGAAGGAGTAGGAGAGGTAGACTCTGAAGTAGGAGCAGATGGAGAGGACTCTGAAGTGGGAGTAGGAGCCGGACCTAGATGGGAGGAGGTGGATGACGAGTGTAGTGGAAACGGACAGGAGGAGGCATAAAGGGAGGCTGCTGAGGTGACGAGGGAGAGGGTGGAGCAGTGGACGAAGGGACTGGAATGGAAGGTGAGGGTGATGGTGGCGAGAATGGAGGTAAAGGTAGGGATGGAGGAGAGGGTGGTGGTGGATAGGAGGAAGCATCAGGTAGAGTGAGGAAGGAGAGCGAATCAGAAGTAGAGTGCGGGCTAGAGGAAGGATCACGGGTGAAGAAGGATCGAGACTCATCAAAGGTGAGATCTCGGGAGACCTGGATCCTGCGAGCCACAGGGTCCCAACAACGATAACCCTTGCGCTCAACATTGTAGCCAAGAAAAACGCACTTAATAGACCGAGCAATCAGCTTTGTCTGCTCACGAGGCTGAAGAAGCACAAAGACAACACACCCGAACGCACGAAGGTGGCTGTACTGAGGAGTCTTGCCAAAGAGACGCTCAACAGGGGTGGCACCCCGAAGAGCAGTAGAAGGCTGAAGGTTCACAAGATAGATAGCAGTAGAGACATCCTCGGCCCAAAAGTGGGGCGAAACAGAGGAAGACTGCATCATGCTCGAGCAGTCTCAAGAAGGTGACGATGCTTGCGCTCAGAGACACCATTCTGAGCGTGAGCACCAGTACAAGAGTACTGAGGAACGGTACCCTGCTCAAGGAGATACTGACGAAGAGAGGTGGATAGGTACTCACCAGCAGAGTCAGCTCGGAAGACACGAATAGGCAAGTCAAACTGTGTGCGGACCATGGCAGCGAAGGCCTGGTAGGCAGACAACACCTGATGCCTGGAGGTCAGAAAATAGATCTAAGTGTAACGAGAGAAATCATCAATAAAGATCACATAGTGGCGATGATCCAAGTCAAACGGCTTAAGAGACACTGAGTCACTGGTGGGATAGGGTAGCTGTAGCTACTTTCCAAGCTTACAACCCATACAGGACAGGGAGGTATCACCAGAAACCTTCCCAAGAACACCACGACTCACTAACAAAGAAAGACGAGACCCACACATGTGACCTAAACGATGATGCCACTGAGCAAATCAAGCGGAAGCGAGGTGACGAGGACAAGGACATCGAGAGGCAGCTTGATTGGTAGGCTGGAGGTGGACTTGACGGAAGCGGAGGAAAGGCGAAGCCAGTCAAGCTCCCAAAGACACCCAGTACCAACCAGGGTCCCGGTGAGACGATCCTGAATAGAACAAGAGGCAGCCTCAATAATGATACGACAATTAAGGTCAGCAAGCTGGCCAGCAGAAATCAGTTGCAAATCAAGGCGAGGAACATGTGAAATAGCAGGAACATGAAAACAAGAAGTGTGGAGAGTGCCCCGACCAGCAACTGAAAGGGAAGTACCATCAGCCGTCTTGACAGACATAGGGATGGCTGAAGAACTCAGTGGACCAAGGTGAGTGGAATCAGGTGTCATATGAAAAGAAGCCCCAGAGTCAAGAATCCAGGGCAACTGTATACCTGAAGGAAGACTGGCAACAGACGGTCCTGGAGGAGTCGCCCCCAGACGGTGCTCCATGCGCTCAAGGCGATGAGTCACATCCTGTATGGCTGTCAGGAAGGCGTCAGGTGGGTGAGAGGTACCAGCTCCACCACCTCCACCCTTGCGGTTCTGAGGCCGCCTCCTGCACTGCTCAATGGTGTGCCCTGTCTTCTTGCGATGAATTCTGACGAACCACCGCACCAGCGGTGCTCGCCACCTGTCGAGCCTCACTGCCGGTGCTAGGAGAGGAAGCGATCGGGAAGCGATCGCAGGAGGAAGTATGGAAGTGATCAGGACTAACGAGGAAGACGAGAGAACGCCACGAAGACGAGTCTCCTCTGCACGGACCAGGGTGAGCGCCTCAACTAGGGATGGTCGCGGCGAGCGGGCCAGCAGCTGAGCACGGAGCTGCTCAAACTCCGGTCGAAGCCAGCGGAGGAACTCAAAGAGGCGAACAACACTCTTGTGGTCCCGATGAAGGCCACGGCAGTCGCATGTCGGACTGAAGGGAGGCTCCAAGGAGTCAAGCTGACGCCGCACGTCGGTAATCTACTGGTAGAAGGCATCGACTGTGGAGTCCAACTGACGAAGAGCTCGCCGACTCGGTGTAGAGGTGTAGAGAGCATCATTGCTCGGTGGCCGAAACTGCGCACGCTCCCACATCAGCTGAGAAGGAAGAGCGGCCAGATCCATAGCAAGCTCAACCTTCATGCTGCCTAAGATGACAACAACAGCACGAGCCTCATCCACCTGCCAGCCCTTGAGAGTCTGCAGATCGGCGACATCGAGCAAGGTCTCCGCTTCATATGTTGCTAGAACATCTGCTGGAGCACCATCCGCCCCGACCACAGCCGAATCAACGCGGGCCGAATCGGGCGGTGGCGAGGATGAGCTCCAGTGAGGTGACCCGATAGATGCTGCCTGTCAAGTGAGAGCCAGAGCATTGTGAACCACTCCCGGAAGTTGGTCCCATCAAACATGACGGGCGGGAGAGGCATCAGTCTTGAGGAACGAGATGCGATGGCCATTTGGACTGGAGCAGAGAAGGGCGGCCGTCGTTGATGCTGGAGAGCGATGGATTCTCTCTGGACTGGAGCAGAGAAGGGCTGGGTGTGGGCGGACGGGCGACGGCCTGGAGAGCGCGGCACAGGAACGGGGCTGGCCGTGGGCGGACGGCGGCCGCGTCGGGAGTCGGCGACAGGCGACGTCTCTAGGAGAGGAGGCGACAGGAAAAGGTCAAGGCGGCACCACTCGACACGGGAGAGGCCAAGACGCCGAGGAAGGCACCGGATCTGGTGCCGCTCGGCACCGGATCTGGCACTCGGCGAGGGAGGCGCTGCCGCTCAGCACCGGATCTGGCGCTCTGTGAGGGAGGCGGCGCCGGAGGGAGAATGAGGAGAGGTAGAAGAGAGGAGGGTGCCGTCAGAGGGAGCTGCGGCGACGGCGGTAGCGTCGCCGGTGATGACGGCCTGCGGCGGCGGCTACAGTGCTGGGCTGAGGAAACCCTAGCTAGGGCTGCAGCCAGGAGGCTCTGATACCATGTTAGAATAATAGCATGCATTCCAACTGGGCCAATGGGCCAAAAATATGTACATGTACAATAAAGGGTAAATAGCAAATAACACCCTATAGAAGTCTAGTTTAACATGTAGTAGATCTGTGTAATAAAAATAAAAAAATAGTATTATTTATTCAAAAGGATGTATGTGAACTGTTCAGAGTCTCCATACTGTCATGTAATCACATCCAATTTAACGGAAGAATGCAATTTTACTTGCTTTTCCCCTGCTCTACAACAGTTTTGTTCTCTTAAAATTGACTAAGATCCATTCTTATGTGCAGGTAGAACAATGGTTATCAATGTCGAGTACAATCAGCTTGATCCACTCCTTCGTGCAACTGGACATCCTGATGGAGATGCAAATTGTGAAACAGGCTATTCTCCATACCCTGGAAATATAAACCAGGTAATTGCTGCAAAGAGATAATACAAACCACTAGTGCGTTGGCCACTTTCAAAAGATCCTTTGTGTTATTGTGTCTCCGGTCTCCCAAATACTGAAAACATGATGCTTAACATGACCTTTCTGTTAATATATTGTTTTGCCAGTATGATCTAGTACCAACACCTCTATGAGTTATTGTGGATATTGTTATCTTACATACCTCATTAATTGCAACATAAGTGTTGATGTGCAAGTTTTTTCATTGCTTAAAAGAATAGTATGCATTATGTATTGGCACTGCAGGATTTGTTGTACTGACTTGATATGCTGCATTTTTGCAGTTGATACTAGAGCTTGGACCATACATTGAGGAGCTCAAGAAAACTCATGGTGCCATTTCTGAATTTGTAAATCCTAAGTAATTATTCTGGCCAGTTGCTCCAAAGGACATTTTTTACAATGCTTGTAATGCAAGTCTGTTCCCAACTTACATTTGATTCTGAAAGTTTTTCCATTGGTGGTCTTTCAATGCTGGGTGAATTTTTTCTTGCTTTTATGGCTCCAATATCTTTGTGCACAATCCCCTTTTACTTCAAGTCACACTTGTTGTGATTTTTCTCTCTCTCGCTGATGTTTTCTCCAATTGGCGTAGTAAAGTCATATTATCTGCCTAGTAACCTGTGTCGTATAGTATCTTCCTATCAATATCACTAATTATCATATCATTGTTTATGGATCTTTTTTCCTAATTACTATACCACAGGGTACTCCTTATATAGGTAGAGTTATCTGATCTAGTGTATTTACAAAATGAAACCACAAGAGTTTGCAATGAATTCTGCAAGCATTGTTTATAGTCAGCTGTCAATGGAGTTGATAAATCATGTTGATTTTGTGAATAAATTCTTATGTGATTTTTTTTTCATCAATTTATCCCCAATCTCTCATCATTTTGTTAATTTAGGTATACTGATTCTACCAAGATAGCGTTTAAATCCTCCACTCGCCTTGAGTGTATGATGCAAGACTACCCAAAAACACTACCTCCCACAGCAAAAGTTGGGTTTACGGTAAGAGACAGCTGAACCCTTTCTTGAATCTAAAGAATGACATGGTAGATATCTAACTTTATGTCCTTTTGATTGTATATATTATACTACAAGTTTGCTGCTGCCTCCCTTTACTTATGTTCAGATCTTACTTAACCTACTATGACATAATCTGGTGATTCTATTCTACCATAAGTACTCCTGCTGTGCATAGTTAATGATTATAATCCGTAGATCTGCAAACTTTATGGGTGCACCTTGTATGGCACATAGATAAGCTGGGATTGGATTCTTTGCAGTGCAGTCTCCAGCCAATAATCAATGAACGACGTCGAAAATGAGAACTTGAAATCTCTCGGGAGAAATTTCTCTTCTCGAATCTGTACACTATTGTCAAGACCATCTGGTTTCAAACTGGAATGCTTGCTAGGAATTGCAAGTGTCTATACCTTCCATGATCATCAGTACAATATCCAAGTTGGGAATAGAGCGCATGAATAATCACAAGGTTTCTTTTGTTTTTTCTCGGGCAGCACCATGCTCAAATTGAATCTCAACCAGAATGACACTTACATTACTCATGCCTTAAACTCATCAAGCCACCAGCAATTCCTGTTAATATATATGATTCAGATGCAAATGAAGAAATTTTCTCCTGAACGAGAAGTTTTGATCATTCATCCCCATACTGTTTTTATTCTTACTATGCCTTTTTTTTTTAAATCTTCAATGCTAGGTTATGGATACATGGCTTGCATATGCTCCCGTGAAGAATAATCCTGAAGATGCAGCTAAAGTATGGTTTCACCCCCTTTTTGCGATTGAAAATTGTGTATTTTACATAATAATTTTTTTATCCTTGCATATGAAACTATGATCTGTGATAAGAGGCTGGCTTCAGGGGCAGAGCTGGGCCTCGGGCCCGAGGCCTAGTATAAATAGCAGTGCAAAGTACTACTTATTTCTTATTTGGGCCCGAGGCCAACTTTCCATTCTGCCCATTGGCCCAGCCGCCCAGCCGGCTTGGCAAGGCATCTCGGCCAGCCCAGAGGAGTCCTACCTTAGCCATTCGACACGCACGGCGCCGTCCTCTCGTCCCCACTCTCCCACCACATGCCGCCACCGGCCGCCGCTCCCGCCCCTGCCCGCCCGTCGGCCGACCGTCGGCTGCTCCCGCCCGCCCGTCGGCCGCCGCTCGTGCCCCGCATCCCACAACGGCCGACCGTCGGCTGCTCCCGCCCGCCCGTTGGCGCCGTCCCACAGCATTTTAGCTTCCCACAAATGAAGAATTTTCTCAACAAGAGCATATGAATAATTCTTCCTTTTGGCTAAAACTACAGACAATTACACGCGGTACTCATCTGAGGAGAAGCAAATCCACATTTCATCATGCATCATTTGGTTGCGCACAGCCAACATACTACTCGGACCAAATGAAATAAACGAATAAGTAACAGTTTCCATATCTAAACAAATCTCCGCATCAAATCAGAACATATCAAATCACTAGTGGCTATTAGTATTCATTGTCATGATGAACTACACCTGTTGCCCATGCTGCTCCCTCCCCAATCGCAGTAGTTCACCACGAGCTTTTGCAGCTGCCAACTGCCCCTCAACGCCATCCCGCCACCCCCAGGATCGATCCAAACCAGTGTCAACCAATACGGAAAAAAAATACAGAAGGCAAGACGGCAAGACCTACCTCCACTACGTGAAACAACACCGTAAATCGGAGACCAAAACAATTAGCCAATCTCTCGACACCTTGAAGCAGCCAAGCAATGAAATGGAACATGTAAGCAGTTGCGGTCTCGCAGAGGCACCTTGCGGCTTGCAGCAGAGCAGAGCAGCCGACGGGTGGACCAAGGGCAGGGGGCCGGGGGCGGCGACTGGTGGGCAGTGCCGGGGGCAGAAGCGTTCCGAACGGCAGCTGGCCATGCCTCTGTCGGCGCCGATGGGATCTACTGTGCGCCGATCTGCCTCGGCCCTCGGTGCCTCACTGCCTCGCCTCCAGTCTTCCAGCAGCCAAGCCGAGCAGCGGGCTAGGCCAGGGATGGTCGAACGGGGGTAGCGGCTGGCGGGCGTCGGATGGGGACGGCGCCGACGGGTGGGCGGGAGCAGCCAACGGTCGGGCGTTGTGGGATGCGGAGCGCGAGCGTCGGCCGACGGGCGAGCAGGAGCAGCCAGCGGTCGCCCAACGGGCGGGCAGGGGCGGGAGCGGCGGCCGGTGGCGACATGAGGTGGAAGCGTGGGGACGAGCGGACGGCGCCGTGCGCGTCGAATGGCTAGTGTGTTATCAGATCCAACTTGTCCATTTTGTTACGCGTTGAAAACTACAATTCCTCCACACCTCTGAAGATGCCATCTACATATAACGATTTTGTACCAACCAACATGCCTAAGTATTCTAAAAAAACGAAAACAAAAAAACCAACATAACATGCCACATGCCTAAGTTACTTTAAAGCACTTGACTTTTTTCGTTATCTTGTGTTCTATAGTCTGTTATGCCTTGTTGTAGGTTCCAAAAGGCAATCCTTATAATAGTGCAACCTCAGGAGAGATGGCAATTTACAGGGCAAAGAGCCTTATTTTAAGAAAGGTGATGACATTGGCATACTCTTCTCGTGAGAATACTTTGGCCGTTGGCTCATTCTCAATTGTTTGTGCTCCAGCCTAACAAGCTCTTCTCTTTTTTTGTTCTTTTTCCAGACTGGTGCACAAATAGCAGATCCTGTAATTGATACTTTCAACAGGCAAGAGGTAGAGGTTTGGCCACGCATAACCTGGAGTCCAAGGTGGGGTCTTACATTCAAGGATGTCAAGGAGAAGGTGCATGGCAACTCTTCAGTTTCTCAGAGGTCAGCTTTGGTAATCAATGGCAAGAACATCGTCCTTGAAGGCCTTTCCTTGGACGGCACTCTCATCGTCAATTCTGTCGACGAAGCCGAGGTAAATAAAAACACCATTGTTAACCTAGAGAACTGTACTACTATGGATTCTTCATACTATGCCCGTTTTACAGGTCAAAGTTACTGGTCATGTAGAAAATAAAGGCTGGACTATCCGGCACGTCGACCACAAGGACGCCGCGGAGAAGGAAGAGATTAGAATCCGCGGATTCAAGTTCGAGAAGGTTGAGCAGCTGGAGCTTGACTACACAGAGACAGGAAAGCATTAAACGAGCTCATGAAAAATTGCAACCGATTTGCCGTTGGAAACATTGAAAGGCCATTCTTCTCCCGCCCAAAATTGGGTGTGCGTCTGTAATAAGCTGAAACTATTCTTTTTGCCCTTGAGGAATAAGGTGCTTCACCAATCAGACAGTCACTATTCCTAATAAATTTGTACTTATATAATTTTTAGTCACCATTTTTCTGTGAAGTAACCAATGTTGATGTTATCTATGGAGGCTGATTTAGTACTCCCTCTGTCCCGCAATACAGGTCCAAAGTTCGCCGTACATATATGTTAGTAGCACTATTCTTACTATCATCGAGAGAGAGAATGACACACTGAATTGGGGCAATTTTCTGAATTTTATTGCTCATACAAGTGCTATTGCCGCCCTAAGGGGTTGGGCAAGTGCCATATTTATAGGCTCTTTGTGCGCAAAGATACACTAATACTAGTCTAAAGGCTGCCCAAAAGCTAGTCAAAAGCTGCCTAAAAGCTGCCCTAAAGGCTGCCCAAAAGCTAGTCAAAAGCTGCCTAAAAGCTGCCCAAAAGTTAGTCAAAAGCTGTCTAAAAGCTGCCCAAATGGCTAGTCAAAAGCTGCCCACAAATGACCAAGACTTATTCCATCATTCTCCCCCTAAGTCTTGTCTGTCGTCTTGTGGGAAAGTTGGACCATCCCGGTCCTGGAGCGTAGCTCAAGAAACTTGATCCTCCCAAGGGGCTTGGTGGCGAGTCCGCAAGTGGTCCTTGGTGTTGATGTAGCTTGCCTTGATGCTTCCTTCCTCCAGACGGCCGGATGAAATGATATCTCACCCGGATGTGCTTGCTCCGTTCATGAAAAGCAGGGTTCTTTGCCAGGGCTAGAGCGGACTTCTTGTCTACCACTGAGCTCCACCGTCTTTGGTGTTTACGCCAATGAGATCACCAAGCGATCGGGCAAGCCGAGAGCCTGAGTTGCGAGGTGGAGGCCGCTATGTACTCGGCCTCACCAATTTGGGCAGGCCACCACCTGTTGTTTGACCGATTGCCCGGTAAGCGAGACACTTGCCTAGGAAGAAGAGCATCCCGCTCGTGCTCTTCTTTGGTGTCAACGTCGCCGGCGTGGTCGCCGCCGCCGCATTGCCGACGAAGTGTGCCTCCCAGGGCACCTCGGGTAGTGGAGACCGTGATCGAGAGTCCCGCAACGTAGCGGATGATTCTCTTCACACGGCCTTTGGTGCTCCGTTGTCGGTCATTTGCATGAGCAAGCTAACGTGGCCGACGGAGAATGCCAAGTCCCGTAGTGTGTGGGTGAGGTAGCGAAGGCTCCCCACAAGGCGCCCGTCTTGTGTAGCATCCACCTCCTCTGTTGTCTTTGTCGCGGCTCGGCTTGACCTCTCCTCCATCGGAGTGGGAGCCGGGTTGCAATCGATGAGCCCAGCTAGCTCAACGACGCCGCTGGCGTAGCGATCTGTTGAAGTGACATCCGAGTCGATCTGGTGCACCTCGATCCCAGGTAGAAGGAGAGAAGCCCGGTCGCTCATTTGGAAGGTGGCCTTCATTTCTTCTTTGAATACCGCCACCTCGCATCCTTGGTGCCGGTGATCACCAAGTCGTCGACGTAGACACCCACCAGTGAGGCATTTCCTCCATTGGCCCGCCGTAGATGGTCAGCCTCGTCGCGAGCTTTGCTCGAGGCCCATCCCCTTGAGCGTGGAATCTAACTTGCATTCCATGCCCTTGGTGCCCGCCGCAAGCCATAGAGAGCCTTGTGCAAGCGCGACACCTTGCCCTCCTTGCCGGAATCGCAAATCCGTGGTGGTCTGCGTAGACCTCTTCCTTCAAATCTCCGTTTAGAAATGCCGACTTGACGTCCATGTGGTGAACACGCCCGACCCTCCTGAGCGACCGGTCACGAGGAGGAGTCGACGGATTCCAACCGTGCTCACGGGCGAAGGCATCGTCGAAGTCGATCCCCTCCTGCTGCACGAAACCACGTGCCACCAAGCGAGCCTTGTGTTTGACAATGGCGCCGGCTTCATCCCTCTTCAGCTTGAACACCCACTTAAGGGTGATCGCGCGGTGACCACGGGAAGATCGGCAAGCTCCAGTGCGGTTCTTCTTAACGCGTCCATCTCCGTCTGCATCGCGGTACGCCATGCTGCGTGTCTTTCGGCCTCTGCGAAAGACCGAGGCTCACCATCGTCGCACGCAAGATGCAACTGCGCCTCCAGATCGTGAGGCACCAGTCCTGGCACCGGCTGGTCGCCGAGAAGGTCCTCCATCGTACGATACCGCAACGGCTCGCCGTCGTGGTACGCGTCGATGCGCTCCTCGTCGTGGGAGAGTGGAGTAACGAACTCCACCGGGCTGTGCTCGACACGAGCTGGTGTCGGAGAGGACGTGCCTGGAGGGGTAACCGTTGGTCTTTGGAGTAGCGGCGCCGAGTCTGTGGGGGTTCGGGGACTGGGGTAGGCGCGTTCGGCGAAGAGGTGCTGCCTACTCCCCCAGCTCCCTCGAAGTGGACGTACTCAATGGTGAAGTCGTAAATGCGTCGGTCGAGCCATTGTCAACTGCCTTGTCCCACGCCCATCCTCGCCCTTCATTGAACACAACGTCGCGCGCCGTGCGCACACGCTGTGTCTTTGGGTCGAGAATGCGGTAGGCCTTCGAGCCCTCCGCGTAACCGATAAACACTCCCGGAGTGCTCCTGTCATCGAGCTTGCCAACATGTCCAAGCTCCTTGGCGAACGCGAGGCAGCCGAAAACCCGTAGGTGAGAGACCGTCGGCTTGCGTCCGTGCCAGGCCTCGTACGGCGTCCTGCCGTTGAGAGCCTTGGTGGGCGAGCGGTTGAGGATGTAGACTGCCGCTACCACTGCCTCTCCCCAGAGAATAGCTGGCATCCCCCTCTGCTTGAGGAGGGCCCGAGCCATCCCCACAACCATCTGATTACGTCGCTCGACGACGCCATTCTCTTGGTCGGTATGCGGCGCGGAATAGTGGCGCCGAATGCCCTCATCCGCGCCAATACGATCGAACTTCGGCCGTGTGAATTCGCCGCCGTTGTCGGTCGCGGCACCGCGACTGCGGCCGCTCTGCCTCCGCGGCGACTGCGTCGCTGATGGCTTCCGCAGCCTCTCCCTTGCTGCCGAGGACCGTTACCCACATGTAGCGGGTGAGGTCGTCGACGAGCAGCAGGAAGTAGCGTCGTCCTCCCGGTGTGGCCGGTGTCACCGGGCCACACAGGTCCCCGTGCACGAGCTCGAGCCGCTCCTTGGCTCGGAAGTTCGACTGCTGGGGAAAGGGGAGCCGCCTCTGCTTCGTTGTTACGCAGATGTCGCAGAACTACTCCACGTGGTCGAGACACGGCAGGCCTCGTACCATCTCCTTGGCACTGAGTCGCTTCAGAGCCTCGAAGTGAAGGTGTCCGAAGCGCTCGTGCCACTGCCACGCCTCGTCGTCCCGACGAGCGGCGAGGCAGAGGGGTTGTGCCACCTGCACGTTGAGGATGTAGAGTCGATTGGTGCCTCTGGTTACCTTGGCAAGAAGGCGACGATGGCGATCCCAAATCCTCATGACTCCATTCTTTACTAACACACCCGAACCATTCTCATCCAGCTGTCCCAAGCTGATGATAGAGTTCCTCAACGCGGGGATGTAGTAGACTCCGGTGAGCAGCCTGTGCTCACCAGACTTGGCGGTGAGGATGACGGAGCCGACACCCTGGATCTCCACGCTGGAGGCGTCCCCAAACTTGACGGAGCCTCGGACGTTAGAGTCAAGCTCGGTGAAGAACTCCCGTCGACCGGTCATGGGTAGCACCAGTGTTGAGGTACCACCCGTCGATCTTGTCACTGCTGGAGCTGTCGCCAAGGAAGGCGTGTGCTCTCGGCTCATCAAGGTGGAGGAGATTCGCTGCGGCCGTCTTGCGGAGATAGCTTCGATGCTTGCATTTGCTAGGAAGCGAGCCGGCTCTTCTTCCTCCACTTGTGCGGCGTGGACTGGCCACGCGTCGTGGTGCGACACTCCTTGGCCCAATGGCCATGCTTGCCCTGATTGTGGCGAGGAGTCGCCTCGTCTTGGCCTTTGGTTGCCGTGGCGCCGCCGCCTGGCGCCTCGCGGTGTCGCCAGCACGTCCTCGCGCCCGACGCTGGGCCAGCGTCCGCGGCGCCTTCTTGCGCGGCTTGGCGTGCTGCGACCGCTGTCGCGGCGAAGGACTCCCCCTTCTTCCCGTCACCCTGGCTAGCCTCCCACTGTTCCCGAGTGAGATGTAACTTCCCACCAATGGTGATAGGCCCCGAGAGAGGCTGTGGCTCGTCGCTGTCGACGACCTTGAGACGACCTATTGCCTCTTCGATCGACATCGTGGAGAGGTCCAATAGAGACTCGATTGAGCGAGCGATCTGCTTGTACTTCTCGGGGATGCAACGGAAGAGCTTCTCGATGGCTCTCTCCTCATCGTAGGTGTCGTCACCGAACTGCACCATCTTCTGTAGTAGAGTGTTAAGGCGGAGAGCAAAATCATCAACATCCTCACCTGGCCTGAAGGCCAGGTTCTCCCACTCCTTGCGAAGTGCTGCGGTGTGGTCTTGCGGGCGCTCGGCTGCCGATGCGTCTTGCGGCGATGGCATCCCAAGCCTCCTTGGCGATCGCTTCTTAAGCGTGAATCGCATCTCGGACGGGGCTGCGGCGATGAGGGCATCCAGCGCCGTCGATCCTCGTCGTAGTCGACGTCGCCCGTCACCGCCTCCCACATGTGCTGCACCTGGAGCCTTATCCTCATCACCGCGGCCCACTCGACATAGTTGGTCTTGGTGAGGGTAGGCCACCCACTACCTGGGCCGATGTCCCTGATAATGGCCTGGGGTCCGCGGTGACCATGGTATCGGTCCGGGGAGGGAGAGCCGCGCCGCCTGTAAGGGTCACGATCTCCGTCGGCCAATGCCCCGGCGCTCTGCCGGGCGCGATCGCCGCCCGTGCGTCCCGCCTTGAGCTCTGCCGGGGCCTTGATCGCCCGCCCGCGTCCGCCGAACTCTGCCGTGGCGTCTGCGCTCGTCACAGGCTCCCATAGCGCTCATGAGGTGGGCAGCGCCCCTTTGCGCCGCCCGCTCACTTGCTGCCTCCCTCTCCGCTTGAGCTGCCGTCGGCGCCGCCGTCGGCGAAGCGAAGGCTGCTGGAGCTCTTCTTGCCTTGTGACCTCGAGCTCTCTTGCCGCGCCGCAGCTGCATCATCATTTCTTTGCTTCCACCTCTGCTCTTGCACTGCCGATTCCGCCGCCGCCCGGCTTTGCCGCCCTTGCCGTCGCTGCGATCTCTCTCTGCTCGCTCGCCATGATCTCTGCTCGGCAACCGACCTCTGCCATTGCCTGCCTTCAGCGGCCGTGGCCCAGGCCATCCTTCGACATGGCGTGCTAGTGGGGGCTGCCGCTAGGAAGAAGTCGCCTCGAGCATTTCTTTGCTCATTGCTCGAAAGATGAAGGGTGAGCAGAAATTTGTTGTATTTCTTGCTTCTTTGAGAGCGAGGAGGAGCATGGGAAGGAGATGAGCAAGAGATGTTTAGGCTGCAAGAAAGAACGGCTCGATACCACTTGTTAGTAGCACTATTCTTACTATCATCGAGAGAGAATGACACACCTTGAATTGGGGCAATTTTACGAATTTTATTGCTCATACAAGTGCTATTGCCGCCCTAAGGGGTTGGGCAAGTGCCATATTTATAATTTCTTTGGCGCAGCATACACTAATACTAGTCTAAAGGCTGCCCTAAAGGCTGCCCAAAAGCTAGTCAAAAGCTGCCTAAAAGCTGCCCTAAAGGCTGCCCAAAAGCTAGTCAAAAGCTGTCTAAAAGCTGCCCTAAAAGCTGCCCAAAAGCTAGTCAAAAGCTGTCTAAAATCTGCCCTAAAAGCTGCCCAAAAGCTAGTCAAAAGCTGCCCACAAATGACCAAGACTTATTCCATCAATATAAACCAAAAAAAAAATGTTATTGGAACATACATGCCCCTATCAAATGGCATACTATAACTATATATTCACTTTTTAGCATTAAACGAGTGGTATATAGTGAAAATATTGCAATAACTAAATATTTGATCTCCGCAATGGACTTTGTATGATAAAGTTTTCCAAAGAATGGAAACATCGCGGATCAACACTTTTGTATCAATGCAAATAATCAGATGTCTTGGAATATCCTCCGTGTTCTCAACGGAAGTTCTAATCCTCACTGGCCATGGAAGCACCTCAGCTTAAAAGTGGGAAAGGAGATCTATTGCCCATGGCCGAAGAGCAAAGCTGGACCTTTCTTTTTGAAGACCGTGGCATCCCCTTTCTAGATTTGGTTGTGCTAAAAGCACCTTTTCTCCAAATCCAGGCCGTTATTATGTCGCTCAAATTTTTTTTAGAAAAAATTTTACCCAAAAGTAAAGTCAACAATACATCCTGCCGAGCAAACCATACATATTTCGTCTTACCGGTTCGATTAAACTATATCTCAATCACACATAATAATAACCAAAAAGGAAATGAACAATGCCAAAATCGCTATTGCATCATCCACAAATTAAATCAAATCATACGTACATACAAGTAGTGAGAGTGTTGAGATAGAAATTTAAAAAAGGTGTCTTACAAGTTGGGATACATCCTGCCGCACAATTCATACGATTTCGTCCCACCATTTGGGTTACAACTCCATCCCAATTACGCATTAACCTATATCTTTACTATTTTAAAAGAATATAATGGTGGTGATTCATCTGTCTCTCTTACTCCCCCTTCTATTACTATATCCTTAAAAAATCTATTACAAAACATAAAAAAGGGGAAAAAAATTGCTAGTGCCACCGGAAAAGTGTGTAATTTTTGTTATGCCATTAGTCTTTTTCTCGTTTTATTTTTGCCACTAGTTTTTTTTATTTCTTACTCTTTTTACTATTTTTATAAGTTGACTGTGAGTTTAACTTAATGGGTTGATTTCAGACATTTTTGGTCTCCGCTGATGGTATAGGTACGGGACGCAAGGTGAAAATATGGCCGAGGATTCCGATGAGATAACTCCGGTGGTGGAGCCCATCTCGGTGGTCAACACCTCCGGGGAGATGGAAACCGAAACCAATGCGGCGTGGGAGGCTAAGGCCATGAAGGATCACATAGATCTCGAGTCCTCGCAGCCCAAGAAGCCGCCGCTCAAGGACCTGAAGGAAATCGTGGGGAGCTTCTGGCTCGCCGCCTCGGTGTTCAGCAAGAAATGGCAGAAGTGGAGGCGCAAGCAGAAGCTCTAGAAGCAAGAGGCCGCTGGCAGCAAGGCCGTCGCTGCGGCAGTGCCGCGCTCGGAGAAGCCCTCCAACTCCAAGCCTTCATTCCTCCGGCGGAGTTGCTTCCGTGGCAAAGCCTGCTCGGAGTTCGCCGTAGGTCGGCGTTCCCGCAACACGGACCCAGAAAGTTTACTACGAGATTTATAAGGAAATGGAGTTCAATGAGCAAAAGTGGGTCAACTGGGACACATCTCTCAGTTACCCCTATTTGTTGCACTTCTCCGTTTGTTCCAAGGGGCTGGGCTGATGGAGTTCCTGAGTAGGAGGATAGGCTTTGCGGATGATCTCATCAAGCAGTTCTATGCCACCATCATATCAGACAATCAAGTTGAGAATACGTGGATGACAGGCACAGAGAGGTACACAACAACCAAGAGAGATTTCATCTTCCATAGTGGACTTCCTAAGATCCACGATGACCGACCTATTGGCCTCGCACAACAGTGTACTTTTTAAGATCCGGCTACGAGGGTAAAGAAGCTAGGGCAGCTGGCAGGTTTGCTTCCAAAGCCGTATTTGATCAACAAGATTATCAGAGTTTCCATTCATCCAAAAAGTGGGAATTTTGATACCATGAGAGGCTATGTATGGAACCTTATCAGCAAAATAATGCAGCGGCAGAAGTTCGATGTAGTGGACTTCATAATTCGAGACATAGATACCTCTTCCATAGATCGTGATAAGAGGATCTACTTTGATCCCTACATCATGGCCCTCATCAGGAGGATGACTGATTATAGAGGTCCTCTGCCATGCATTCATAAGCCCTACAAGCCCAAAGAGGCTCCTCCTCAAATGATTGGACACATAGCTCAGAGGTAGCAGGACCAGCAGTAGGCTCAGTAGGAGCATCCACCTGCGCCCGCCTACGACGCTGTTCCTGAGAGTCTTGTTAGTCTCTGCATAGATGTTTTTGCCAGGCTTGACTAGGAGCATTCGCAGATGATGGCTCGGTTCGATCAAATTCACTCCTTCCAGTCTCAGACGAGCTATCCTTGACTCAGTGCGAGTGCGGGTAGTGATGGAATAGTCCCACATTGGTTGTGAAGTGGGCTTGAGCATGGTTTATAAGGGTGAGGGAGCACCCCCTTATTGAGCTAGCTTTTTAGGGGAGATGGCCCAAGAGACCTTGGCCTGCTGCTCGGGTTGGGCCTGACCTGGGATCCGGACGCGCTAGGTGTGGTGGTCCGGCTAACAAGTGGTATCAGAGCCCAGGTGCGGCCCAGGAGGGCCGGGGGGCTCAGGTGTGGCGTGTGGCTTAGGTGGCGCCCAGGTGTGGCCCAGGTAGCCCAGGTGGTTCCTAGATAATCTCGGCCCAATGTGTGAGGGGGAGATTGATGGAATAGTCCCACATTGGTTGTGGAGAGGGCTTGAGCATGGTTTATAAGGGTGAGGGAGCACCCCCTTATTGAGCTAGCTTTTTGGGGGGAGATTGTAACACCCCAAAATTTTGCTTTTCTTAAATTCATGTGTGATTTGGCACTTTGGTGAATTTTTGGAATTTTCTGGAATTTATTTGGATTTATTTGGAATTTATTTGAATTTATTCCATTTTGAAATAATTAAAGAATTTAAATTTGCAAATAAATTTTTGTTGGAAATATTTTATTTGAGTCCAAAATGATCCAAAATATTTTCGAATTTTTCCGAATTTTTTCAGTCATTTGCTATTTTTAATGAATTAAATGAATTCTGGGAATTATTTTAAATATTAATTCGCCGGAAAATCCAACTTTCGGGTCAAGTACTGTTCATCCGGCGAAGTCGGACTCGAGTCCGACCGAAAGCCAGCTTGACTCAATTTAACCCACTTAACCCTAATCAATCCCAACCGTTGGATCAAGATCCAAGCGGTAGATCCGTCAAACCGGCACCGAAGCCGTGGTCCGACCGACCGCCAGCGCGATCGTGGTCAGTTAAAGGTTGTGCAATGGGATCGCCACGATTTCATCGCTCCGCCCGAAAGTCAAAGTGGACTCGCCGCCGTGTCGGCCGCGAGTGGAAACTAGGTTCCGTTTTACCAGGCGGACGCCGAGGTTATTTAATGCCCTGGCATACCCCGAGATCGCCATCCCACGCCGGAATTCGAAACCTAGCTCGCGCCGCTTAGGATCCCCACCGCCTCGGCCGTTATTGCTCGGGCCGGAGTTGGAAATGTCTGCCGCCGCGATTAAACGCCGATATTGCTGCCGTCGTCGTCCTCCGCCGTCATCAAGCCCGCATCCGATTCCTCCCCAAGACGAGGCAGCTGTCGGAGTACCCCTCACTGCCGAGCGCTAAACGCCGACGGCAGGTCGCTGCCGTCTCCGGCCAAGCCCGCCGTAGCCAACCATCACCGCCTCGAAGCCACGAGCCGATCCATCGACGGCAATGGTGAGTTCACGTGTTTCCCAAACCCTAGAAACCCGATTAGATCGGGACCTGGATCAAGATCAACGGTTCCACAATCGCCACGTCTTAGCGGCGATTATAGGATGATTAGATTCGGGCCGTCCGATTCTAGATCGAGCGCACGAGCATCGAGTAGTTTCAATGTGTTAACCCTGGATCTAATCGCGCGTTGATTTTCAAAACCAACGGCGAGATTGCGCCACGTGTCGGGAAGTTGGACCGACGCTGTCGTGGGCCCACGTGGCAGTAGATCGCCAGCAGCGGCCCGCGTGTCGTGAGGGCCGCGTGTCGCGGGCTAACCTTGACCTAGCGTTGCGTCACCCATGGACGTCACAAAGGTCCCACCGCCGCTGTGGCCGAAGCCTGGCCGACGTCGGCGATAGCGTCACCCGAGGGGCCGCATGTCGATCACGTGGCGTGGGACCGAGTCGCGTGGACCCAGCCGAGCATGGACCGAGCCCATGGATCGGCGTCAGCACGCCAATCGGGGAGCTGCGATGTCCATGCCGACGCAATAATTAATTTCCGAAAGAAAATGATTTATTAATTCGAATAATGATTTCAAATTTAGATTCAAACTTCAAACGCTTATAACTTTTGCGTTTCAACTCCGATTTGAGCGATTCAAATTTCTAAATTTGTATAAAATTAAGATCTACCTAAATATGAATTTTATTTAATTTTTGGACTAAAGTTTTTCTCTGTAATATTATTTAATTGATTATTTAAACTTTAAATAATCATAACTTTTATGCTTTAACTCCAAATTTGACGATTCAGCTTCTAAAAATCCAGAAAATTATGTTCTCTCTGTTTATGGATTTTATTTGGAGTTTTGGGATCTTTTGCATAGTGTTTATTTGTGTATTTGCTATTTGCACGCTTACTGCAGTAGACGTTGAAGTGCCTGGGAGGGATTCGAAGGAGAAGTATTGACTCAGGATCCAACTCAAGACCAAGAGCAAGTGCTTTTTGAAGGCAAGTTGTGCTTTGACCATATTGATCCTATTTAAATCTATTTTGATTTAAACTATTGCATGCTAGTTCAATTAGAAAGATACTTTGTTTAAACCTGGGGTTAGATAAATACAAATTTGATATATTACACCTTGATAACTTAAGAATGTGCCATGACCCTATCTCAACATAGTTGTTGTTTACTAGTTGTACATTATTAAATTGACAAAAGGGGTATAGATCGTTGTAGTATCTGCTTGGACTCACACGTGCTCATGACATGATTTTGGATAATTAAATGTTAATATTGACTTAATGATATATTGAACCTGTTTTGGAAAAGTATCTTGCTTGATGTTGATGGCACGTGGTGCATGGTAATCAAGCGGGGTTTGATAAATGAGTTTCGACCGGGGCATGTGGCAAGAGTAATCAGGGCCGGTTGGCATTGGGAGTGTTGATTTGGTTTTTCTGGTAGTCTTGCCCTGGTCACTCTAAGGACTTAACCTTGCAAGCCTTTGAACCGGTCATACTTGCAACCACATGGTCGGAATGGGGCTGACCCTAGTTGACTAAGTCGCTAAGGACTCACTTGTGGAGCCTCAGGTGTCGTTACACTGCGTTTGTGTGATTATGCGGGAGCGTATCGTGGTGGCCAGGTACCCATCTAACTGTGTGTTGGTCCCATCGCCTTGGCTAAGGAAGGGATGGTCTAGAGCACGTACCGGACAGGACCACCTGTGTTGTTTGAGGCTTCCAGAAGGCTTTGTTATGATCGCTCATTCGCATACTCTTGTATGGCGATTCACCAAGACGTGGTGAGTGGATTGTATCTTGTGGGTAAAGTGCATAACCTCTGCCAGAGTGTAGAATCTATTTGAATAGCCGAGTCCACGGTACCGACAATGCTCGGGAATTACAAATAAGGGTTAGATTTTCTCTGAAAATAACTTGGATTTGAGAAGTTGGGTTGGTTTAACAAAGAAGATGATGGAAATATGGTTTAGGATGGGGAAAAATGTTATTTAAACTTTTGAAAAGTTATTTATGCTTTACTTGTTTTTACTGCTTTCGAATCTACTTATATTACTTGTCAAATCTTTGTTTCAAGTACCGCAAATATACCTTAAGCTATTCCTTTGTACCAAGCCATGCATATAGTATATTAGCTTGCATTCTGCATGACTTGCTGAGTACCAAGTACTCACCCTTGCCTCAACACAATACGGTTGAAGAGGAGACTACGCTAGCTTCGGAGGAGGAACTCCAAGAGGACCCGTCTACTTAGGGATGCGAGCCCGGTCAGTTACTTGTGGTATCTTGGATGGCGCCCACAGTTTATTTGATTTTCCGCTGCTATTATTTCTCTTTTAATAAGTTCTGCCTTGCAAGGCATATATTTGTAACTTGGCCATAAGGTCGAGTAACCCTTTGATTATTTAAATAAAGTACTTTGATAGTATCGTTTGGTATGATTGTGATATATACCGATGTTAAGACTGTGTGCACTAGCGCGTTCCTGGACTAGTGCTGAATACACAGAGGGTCCGGATTTGCAAATTCGGGGTCCCGACAGAGGTGGCCCAACAGACTGAAACTTGTAGACTGAAATTAAGTGATTTAAGTTTATAATTTTATTCTAGAACATACACAAGATGATCCACCTAAACACTCTTAATATACCCACAGCTCCAGCTCTACGAATTTGGTGAAGCTAGGAATACCTAGCTCCACCAACTCCAAGAATTTGGTGGAGCTGAAGCTCTGCCAAACACCCCCGAAGTAAAATTGTCGGGGGGGTTGGGTAATTCCCATAAATTACCTCGGGTGCCACGAACGGCCGAGCTCGCTCCCGCCCGAGCCACTAGGAGGTCGTTCCCAAGGACGATCTAGTTGGGACCTGAGAAGGTCGCGTATTCTGGCCAATTGTGAGCTCGAGCTCACATAAGGCAACCGAGCTCGGCGCTGGGTATTGGCCGACCTGACGTGATCTCGAGGTCGGTGGGAGTAACCACCAGCGCGTAACCTCCGTTAGCCCGTTACATCCTCCGCGGGAGCGTGGCGGAATTGTAGGATCTGCCAGTTGCCACGATTGGACGTGGTCCAATCGTGCGGATAGTGGGGGCCTGCGGAGTTTGGTCCTTTGTAAGCTATAAAAGCGTCCCCACCATGAGGGGGAAAGGACACACACAGGCATATACGAGAATATACACGAGCTGGAGTAGGGCTGTTATCTCCTTCCTAAGAGGCTCGAACCAGGGTAAATCACTGTGTCCTCGCCCGTTGAAGTCCAGTGAGTCACTCCTCTGAGTATCCCATCACGTGAGAAGGGGTCGCAGTTGGTCCCTCCACCAACAAGTAAGCTCTGCGGGGGCCTGCTCCCCAATCGTCGACAGCTGGCGCCGTCCGTGGGGACCGACTTTCCCTGTCGTGAGGAATCCCGGAGGATGACAGACTCCCAAGATCGCCAGGGCCTCTATGCCCCCGGAATCGAGGAAGAGGACAAGCAGTTCTTTGACAATGGGGCTGCCGACGCCGCTGGCCTCGAGAATCACGATGGTTCCAGGAGCTTCTGCCCGGGAGCCGCCGCACGGGAGCAGTTCTTTCGCTCCCAACTCGACGCCCTCTCGGACGATGAGTACGACGGGCTCTACGATGGCCTGGACATTCCCGACCATCTCGAGCTCGACCAGGGGACCGCCTCGCGGGGAGACACCGTGATGTCACCTTCGCGGTCCGCCCAATCCCGTAACGTCTTGGTTGCGGAGGAAGGTGGAAATACCGGGAGCAAATCCCCGGGCGAAATACGCCTCCACCGCTATGAAGCGGCCAAAGAGCACCTGCAGGCATCTCTGAATCGGACGCTGGCCAGCTTACGCCGCAAGAAGTCCGTGGTGGCGGCCGACAAGACCAGGCCGGCTCGTGAGAATTTCCACGCGATACGGACGCCGAGTTCGCGGCGACGAACGAGCTCGTCACCCCGCGTTCCTCTCGAGCGGGAACGCCTTCAAGCCTTGGCCCGCAGTGGTGCGCAACCTCGAGAATTTCCTGAGCAAGTCGACCTAGAAGCCATGGAGTGCGGTATGGCCGACGACCTCGAGGAAATCGCCACGGACATAAAAGCGCGAAGCCTCCCGAGGAAGGGATGCCCGAGCGATTCACAGGAACGCCGCCGTCGAGGCATCCTGCGCCTCCACCCCGACGACTCACGCAGCCGCCTGCAGGGTGGCCGGCGAACGCGATCGGGCTCGGGAGGCACCCGAGCAATTCCTGGCTTCCTCGAGATCAACGGAATACGAGCCACGGCGAACCGGCCGAACATTCCTCCTCGGGCCACTCTCCATCTTACAGGCATAGGGAGGTATACTCTCGCCTGGGCCCACAAACCTCGGGCTTGGCCGGTGGGGATCGCCCCGACCGCCGCGCTCGCAACGACCGTCCCAACAGTCCCATTTTTAGGGTGCGGGCGTTATAGCGTCGCTCTGACGTGTGACCTAGCGATGAGTTCAAGCCAGGCCACATCGAGAGGTTCGATGGGACGCGAGAACCCGACGAGTTTCTCTCGATCTACACCACGGCCATTCTAGCCGCTGGAGGTGATGAAAGGGTCATGGCTAACTTTCTGCCCACAGTGCTGGATGGGCCGGCCCGGACATGGCTATTCAACCAAAAGGAAAACTCGATCCGGTCCTGAGCACGCTAAGCGGCACTCTCCGAGCTAACTTCGGAGTCGCTACGCCCGCCTCGGAAGGAGCGCGACCTTGAGCGTCTGATACAGACGAAGGGCGAGACCTTGCGCCAGTTCGTCCAGCGCTTCATGCAAGTACGCAATTCCATCCCAAGCATCTCGGATGAGGCGGTTGTCCGGGCTTTCAAGTTCGGGGTCCGAGACGTCCGCTTTACTCAAGACCTCGAAATCCACCCGGACATCACAGCCAACGAGCTGTTCCGCATGGCCGACCGTTATGTCAACGCGGACGAGGCAGTCCAATGGAAGAAGTTGCTGGACGAAGGAAAGCTGCCCCCTCAGCCCGGACTCGAAGGGGCGTCAAGCCGAAAGAGCGTGAGCTCGATCGAGAAAAAAATCAAAAAGAAGAAAAAACCCTCTGTCTCCGACATGGTGGCGGCCATCGAACGACGTCAACGGCCGACCTCGCAATCGTATAAGGGAGGAGCCGCAAAAGGAAAAGGTCGACCGGTTCAGCGGAACAACGAGCAAAACCGGGACGACTAAGACCGTGGCGAACAACGCGGGCGGGCTAGCGCCTATTTTTGCCCGCTCCACCAGGCGCATGGGCATGACATGCGGAATTGCAGAACATGGGCCTCCCGCCTGGAGCAATTCTACAATGGTAAAGGTCCCATGCCCACGCTCCCAGAGCAGGAAGGAGACGTCAAGGGCAAAAAGCCCGCCGAGGAGGAAGATACGGACATGGAGTACCAGGAGCCGAGAAACCACATCGCCGTGATATTCGGGGGCTCCGCCGCCTATGGGTCACATCGGGAGCTGAAGGAGGCCACACGCGAGGTACCGTGTCACTCAAGGAAGCCTCCGTTCGGCAGGCTCAAGTGGTCCGAGCTGCCCATCACCTTTTCTAAGGACGACTGTCCCCCGGGGATGACGAAACCCCAGAGGCTCCCGACGGTCGTGAGTCCAACGATCTGCAACACCGTGGTAGGACGAGTGCTTGTAGATTGCGGGAGTTCCCTGGACCTGATATCAGCCAGGGTCCTGGACGAGATGCAAATTCCTCGGTCCAAGGTCAAGAGCGTCGTAGTCCCTTTCTACGGGATAGTCCCTGGCACCTCGGTCAAGCCGCTCGGACAGATCGTCCTGCCCGTAACTTTCGGAGGCCCGAGCAACTTCCGAACGGAGTTGATCACCTTCGAGGTAGTCGATTTCGAGTCGGCCTACAACGCCATTCTGGGCCGACCAGCGCTCGCCAAGTTCATGGCCGCCACGCATCACGGGTACCAATGCCTGAAGGTTCCCGGTCCCGGCGGCGTGATCTCGGTGAAGGGAAGTCCGAAAGCGGCCCTAAACTGCGACGAGAGGGCATTAGACATGGTCGGGCAGCCGCTTCAAATGAGTTCGACTAAGAGCCAAGGAGTTCCCGGCCCAAGGCCACCCTCCAGGCCGGGGGGGAACTAAAGCCATTCCGCTGTGCGACGCAGAGCCAGACAAGGTCGTACACGTGGGGGCTTCCCTGGATCCTAAATAGGAACTCGAGCTCGTGACCTTCCTCCGGAGAAGCGCTGACACGTTCGCCTGGGAACCGTCCGACATGCCCGGAGTCCCAAGGGAGGTCGTCGAGCACAGGCTAGCGGTTCGGCCTGACAAAAAGCCTGTGCGGCAGAAGCTCAGACGCTTCTCCCCGGAGAAGCAAGCTATCATCAGAGAGGAACTGGACAAGCTCCTCAAAGCCGGTTTTATACGAGAAGTCGATCACT
This sequence comes from Rhipidocladum racemiflorum, assembly GCA_036346355.1. Lineage (NCBI taxonomy): Eukaryota > Viridiplantae > Streptophyta > Magnoliopsida > Poales > Poaceae > Rhipidocladum > Rhipidocladum racemiflorum. The sequence continues at coordinate 86,191,467 of CM070579.1, read as the reverse complement.
CTGATTGGTTGGCCAACCCGGCTATCGTGAAGAAAAAGGGGGGCAAGTGGCGCATGTGTGTCGATCACACAGGGCTGAATGCCGCCTGCCCCAAGGACAATTTCCCGCTGCCTCGGATAGACCAGTTGGTGGACGCAACGGCCGGCTCCGAGGCGATGAGTTTTCTGGACGCCTATTCAGGTTATCACCAGATCGGCATATCGCCCGACGATGAAGAGAAGACTTCCTTCATCACGCCATTCGGCATGTTCTGCTACACGACCATGTCCTTCGGTCTAAGGAACGCCGGAGCGACCTTCCAGCGCCTCATGCAGAAAACCTTCTCGGACCAAATTGGTCGTAACCTGGAGGTATACGTGGACGACATAGTCGTCAAAAGCAGGATGGCCTCGAGTCATGTATCCGATCTAGAGGAAACCTTCCGTAACCTCAATAAACATCGAATAAAGCTAAACCCTGAAAAATGCGTGTTCGGGGTCAAAGCCGGCAAGGTACTCGGCTACATGATCGGTCCACAAGGAATCGGGGCCAACCCCGAGAAGATAGAGGCCATCGAGAACATGCGACCGCCCACATGCACGCAGGAGGTTCAGTCCCTGACCGGGAGGATGGCGGCCCTAAGTCATTTCATCTCGCGGCTCGGGGAGCGCGGCCTGCCTTTCTTCAAGGCGCTCCGGAAGCACGACGGTTTTGCTTGGACAGAAGAAGCGGACCACTCTTTCAAAGAATTAAAACTGTATTTGTCGAGACCCCCGGTCTTGACCACACCACGAATAGGAGAGGTCCTCTTGCTCTACCTGGCCGCCACACCCCAGGCGGTAAGCGCCGTCATAACGGTAGAGCGGGACGGGGTGCAGCGCCCGATCTACTACATCAGCGAAGTCCTGCACGGACCAAAGGAGCGTTACCCCGAGGTCCAGAAGCTCCTTTATGCGCTCCTCGTGGCCTCGAAGAAGTTAAGACACTACTTCCAGGCCCACAAAATTCGAGTCCCGACCAACTTCCAGCTTAGAGAAATTCTAGGGAATCAGGACGCAAGCGGACAGATCGCGAAGTGGGCCATGGAGCTCGCCGGTCGAGATCGAATTCTCAGCGAACCGCGATCAAATCTCGTGTCCTAGCGGACTTCCTAGCCGAATGGACAAATCCTACCCGTCCGAATCGAACCCGACCCGGTCCGAGCACGGCCATTTGGGTCATGCACTTTGACGGATCCCGAAGCTTCACGATTGCTCGGGGCCGAGTGGTCCTAGAATCCCCAGGGAGCAGATCCAAGACGCCCAATCAGCGCATTTCGCAACGAACAACGCAGCGAGAATATGAAGGTCCGCTGGCCGGCCGGGCATGCAAGACGCTCGGGGTCCAACGACTAACTGCGAAGGGCGACTCGCAGCTAGTTGTCAACCAGGTTAACAAGGAGTATCAGTGCTCCGATGACTCAATGGCGCTTTACCTGGCTGAAGTAAGGAAGATGGAAAAGTACTTCAGAAACTTCGAAGTACTATACATACCCAGGAAGGACAATGCCCTGGCCGACCATCTATCGAAGGTCGGTTCCGCCCAGCTACCCGCCCCGGCGGGGGTGCTCGTCGAGCACCTTTATAAGCCCTCCATACCCACCGAGGAGGGGGCAACCGAAACGGGTGGTGCCGTCTCCTTCCTCGAGCAAGATGCGAGTTGGATGACACCATTCATCCAGTACCTCGCACACGGGACACTGCCCGAGGAAGAAGCCGAGAAATCCCGGCTAGTAAGACGCTCCTCTACCTATAAAATGGTCGAGGGCCTCTTATACCGCAAAGGCGCGCTTGGGGTCCTCTCCAAGTGCATCACCCAAGAGGAAGGCAAATATCTCCTCAAAGATATCCATGACGGGATGTGTGGAGCTCACTCGTCCTTTAGGAACCTGGTGAGCAAAGCCTTCCGGTTGGGTTACTACTGGCCGACGGCCCTGGCCGACGCGCGCTCAATAGTAACCTCCTGCCGATCTTGCCAGTTCCATGCTCGGAAAGTACATCAGCCGGCATATGCACTACAAACCATGCCCTTGACCTGGCCGTTCTCGATTTGGGGCATCGACATACTCGGACCATTTCCCAGAGGAAGGAAGGGTTGTAAATACCTGTTCGTCGCAATCGATACCTTCACTAAATGGATCGAGGCCGAGCCTGTGTCGACCATCTCGGCACAGGCGGCTAAGAGGTTTTTTCCGCAATAACGTAGTGACCCGCTTCGGCGTTCCAAGTCGCCTCGTCACGGACAACGGCACTCAGTTCACAAGTGAGCTATTTCAGGCTTATTGCGAGGAGCTCGGGACCAAGATATGCTTCGCGTCGGTGGCCCACCCGCAGAGCAATGGGGCGGCCGAGCGCGCGAACGGGCAGATTATCCAAGGAGTTAAGAAGAGAGTCTTCAAGAACCTCGATCGGCATGGTCAAGCCTGGGTGGACGAGCTACCTCCCGTCCTCTGGTCGGTCCGCACCACGACGAGCCGAGCTACGGGTGAGACCCCCTTTCAGCTCGTATATGGCGCGGAAGCCGTCCTACCCGCCGAGGTCGTCCTGGGATCCCCAAGGGTGAATCTAGCCGACGACATCGACACAGAAGGCGAGCGCCTTCTCGACCTTGACCTCGCGGAAGCAACTCGAGAACGGGTTCTGCTGCGATCTGCGGTTTACCTGCAAGCTCTCCGCAGGCACGCGCGCTAAATCGGTACGACCGAGGACCTTACATGTCGGCGATCTCGTTCTGCGATGGGTCCAAGACTTGTCAAAGGCTAACAAGCTAACGCCGAGATGGGAGGGTCCTTACACGGTCGTCTCAACAGCACGCCCGGGGGCTGTCCGCCTCGCGATGGAAGATGGTCGAGAACTAGCCAGCACTTGGAACATCGACCAACTGCGTAAGTTCCATGTCTAACCACACCCAGTTTACTCCTTTAATAAACTTCGACACCTTGGCCTCCCGGTTTTTTCTCTCTCTTTCTCTTTTCTCTTTTAAACCCCCCCACCCCCGCGAAATCTCGCAACCAAGCTCGATCCAGATCAAATATCAGGAGCAGGCTCGGTCGTCGGGGCAAAACGGACGAGCGTACGACCACTTAACATCGGGCCACCAGAGCTCGACCTCGAGGGCTTCCTTCCTCACAAGACGACCATCTTTTTCGCGGCAGACCTCCGCCGCAGATAAAGATTCGCATGGACACCCCTCGGACGGTTCCGAGCTCAGGTCGGCCGGTGGGTGGTATAGACGCACCGTACACAAAAAGGCCACACGATCTCCGCAGGGCGCTACTCCGTCAACAAGGTCGTGCCCGCAGCCTACGCCCACGACCTCCGTTGACGGCGGGGGCTATATGGGTACCGTGTGGCTACAACCTAAAGCAACTTTCGCGCGAGGTAGTCACTCCCTAGTACGATCGTTCGCTAGCTCACACAACTGTCAACCTTTGTCAAAAAGGGAACAACGGGATGAAACAACTCGTTATCATTACAAGGGAAACAAAAGAGCATCTATTAAATTCGAAACATTCTTTGTTCGACTAGGAGGTTTTTTGAGTTTTTTCAGGTGAAACACGGGAAGAAGGAATTACAGGAGGCCAGCACGCTTCTCGTCCTGCAGAGCGACGACCTCCTCCCGCACGGAGTCGAGCTCGGACTCGAGGTCGAGCACCCGCCGGCGAGCTTCACGACTGTAGGATCGAAAGACACGAGTATAGCAATCAGAGGGGGGGTGAATGATTGTGTGGAAGCTAAAACCAAATTCTTGATCAACTAAAAGTTCACCCCAAAACAGAACCAAATAATTGCCTCGTATTCGACAAAAACAGAATGACAGAGGTTCGGTAAAACGCGAATTCCCGGAGATCCAACCGTCGGAACGATCTGAAATTTGGACACAAGAAACTAGATTCCAATATGAATCGAACCCAAAATGAATCAGCTCGATCGGACTTACGGATCAAAAGTTATGAACCTCGCAAGCTTGCTGTGACAGAAGATGACGAGAATAGATCTAACTAGAATTGTAGCTCGCCGAAAGATTTGAAGAACTTGATCTTTATTTCTCCTTTCTTTTGTCTAAAGTACTCCAAACAAAAAAGTACAACCCTAATGCTTGCTCAAAGCTTGATGCCCTTCAACAGGAGACAACCCCTCCTATTTAAAGGAGCAGAACACAAGGAGTCATGAATACAATTCCTAATCCTAGTAGGAGTCCCACTCCTAATCCTAGAAGGAGTATGTATTCAACACAACTCCTCTTGGCCCAACCTGGCCGAGTACAACTCTTGCACGCGTATGGCAACCCTACCATACTCACGTGACTAACACTTTGCACGCGTATGGCCACCTGCCATACTCACGTGACTAACACTTTGCACGCGAATGACCTCCTGCCATTCTCACGTGACTAACCATTCTTCATGTGCACCATTCTCTTAGCCCGAACGTCCCGCATGACATCCTTGACCACCAAGACCTCAGTTCCTCCCTGAACCTAGTCTCGAACCTCAGTTCCTCCATGAACCTAGTTCCGGTCCCGTCATCGACCACGTTCGCCCTCGAGCAATACCTGCACATGAACAAACCACAAAACAAATCCGAGCACAACTCAACATTAGTTCATGCAAATACTCACACGAGCATTGCATAAAGTCTACTTCAAAACAAGCATCATGAAATTCTCACCAATTTCATAATCTCAAGGTCAAACCAAAAACTCAATTCCAAGTTTGCTCAAAACCCTAATCGAGCAAAAACGCATTCACGACGGACCAAAAAATATGGACCGGCGTACACATGAAAAAGTCACTCAAAAAACCATTCACAACGAACCAACAAAATCGGTCCGGTGTACAAGTGAAAGTCTCGGTTTCAAGAAGAAATCATTCCGGCGAAAACACGTTCACGACAGACTAAAAGAAATCAGTCCGTCGTACATGCGAAATCAATCCTCAAAAAGCCGTTCACGACTTACCAAAGAAATTGGTCCGACGTACATGCAAAACTTACTGGTTTGTTGGAAAATTGAGTTCGACTCATGAGCTCAAAAGCACGTCCACGACAGACCCAAAAACTTGGTCTGGCGTACATAGGAAAATGAGGTTACCAAAAACATGTTTACAAAGGATCAAAAAAGTTGGTCTGTTGTACATGGGAGAATGAGGTTGTCAAAAGCATGTTTACAAAGGACCAAAAAGGTTTGTCCGTCGTAGATGGAAAACTTACTGTTTTCTTTAAGTTTGGTCCGGCGCCAAAGCGAAACTTACTGTTTCTTGTCAAATTTGTCACAAACACATTTTGCAAATTCAATTCTAAGCCAATTTTTCAGCACATGATTTCACAATCTCCCCCTTGATGAAAACATTGGCAACACCACTTAGAATTGAACATTTGGCATTCACTTTACAAAAGATTTTGAAATCCAAAGGATTAAGGACCAAAAAGAGAAAACACAGAATTCCCCCTTTGACCAAAATGCAAAACAAAATCTCCCCTAAGAAGGAAAATGTGTGTGAATGTGCAATGTGCCCAAAAATTTCAAAATTCTCAAAACTTCTCCCAAAATTCTCAAATTTCCAAAAACAACTCCCCCTTTTTCTTCTCCCCCTTTTTCCTTAAACTTTTCAACGATTCCCAAATTTCTCCCCCTTTGACAATGGATTCATCAAGAGTACAAAAGAGAGAACATGTTCAAAAATTTTCTGAAACAATGATTTCACAAAGGGAAACAAGGGAGTGCCAAGATAGGAAAAGATGAGCTCATTCGATCATATAACCTTATATATCACATAATATGCAAAATACATGATCTTGACTGATTTTGACAAGTTAGGGAATGACATGCATCTCAACCTCAATTCAGTCAACTATAGCCAAGTACTAAGCAAAACCTTTAGTAGAAAAACAAAGGCTCAAAGTTGAAGCAACTAACAAATCAGGGCGAGCAAGTAGTTTCAACTCCAATCTAGTGGACCAAATTAATCTTTAAACAGTAAACTGCATGTGGCATGCTTGAAGCATACTTCTTTTATTTCCTTGAAGTGGCATGCTTGAAGCATACATCTTGTCTTTGAGGGAATGGCATGCTTGAAGCATACATCTTATCTTTTAGGAAAAGCATCCTGAAGCTCATAACTTGAGGCTTTTGCTTTTAACAACCCTTTTTTTATTGATTCCCTTTTCTTTTCATTTTTCTTTGATTATAAACATGCAAAAGTGATTAAAAGGTCTTATGAAAGAGTAAAGTTGAAATCACACTTGCTTCATACCCCAAATTTGTCAAGAGGATTCAATATCAAGCCTAGAAGAGTGAGATATCACAGAGTATTTAGCTATAGGCAATCAGTCCATGGAATTCCACAATGCCATTTTTAGTTCAAGTGAGACAATTATATTATCATATATTAGCTCAATTACATAACATATAAAGAAATATGATAAAGTGAGCTTATCAAGTGAAAGAACTTGGCAAGGAAACTCCCCCTCAAAACAAACCCATTGGATGAACAATCCCAAGTTCTCCCCGAATAAAAGCAAAACGAGAAGAAGATAGGGGTTTTGAAAATGTCTGCCAATTGATGTTCAGTATCCACATGGTGAAGCACAATATTTTCTTTTTCAACATTATCTCTAAGAAAGTGAAATCCAATATCAAATGCTCAAGAGAGAGGATTACTCAAGAGGTGGCACGAACCAAATCAATTCAACATCCTCCAAAGTCAACATCAGAATAAGCTCTTAAACTAATGCATAAGGAAGCAGAAAGCCAAATGCCAAAATCTTGAGTACCATGGAGATACCTAAAAATTCACTTGACCATTTGTTGATGTGAAGCACGTGGGAAGAGTCTCTCATGTAAACCTCCAATTATCTCATCCTCAACAGCATCATCATTATCTTTATGAACAAAGACACTCTCCCCCTGAACATATGCACCTGTACTTGCATCATTTGGACTAGTGCCTTTTGCGAAAACAGAAGTAGAAGAAGTATCTTCAAAGGCAACACTTTCAACATGAGATGCACGAGTGAAGAAGAACCAAAACTTATCACTGAACATATGAAGTGAGCATCCGAAATTCACTAGCCACATGTTCTCCTTCCTCGCGTGAGAAGCCTACATAGAAGCAGAAATTGTCGAGGCCTCGGTACTGGGGTTAGAAATAAGATGTTTAGGAATCCAGTACTGAGACACACGACGCACAACAGTAGGCACAACACGAGTATTCTTATGCACAAAAACAGATTTGCCTTTTTCCGTGTTTTTAGCAACAAAAGGTGTTTGTTTCACCCTAGGCATATAATGAGAAGTAGAGTGTGCCTTTCTGAAATTAGACCTAGCATTAAACCTTTCTCTCTTTTGTTGTTTAGCTAGTCTAAAGCAAAAGTCTACTAAATGTCCATCTCTACCACAATGAGTGCAAGTGTACTTAACATTATGTTTAGCTTTGAAAGTAGAAGCAACATTTGCATTCATCATAGTAGAAGATAAAAGGCCAGCAAATTTGAAGACAATTTTCTTATGCTCATTTGAAATCTCAAGTTTGTCATTGCAAGGAGCATAAACAATAGAGCGAGGTTTAGTTTCATATGAAGCATGAAGATCAAAACCTAAACCTTTCTTGTTTGAGCTAACCTTAGATTGATCCAAAATCATGTTCAACTTTTTCTTGCCATTAGTGAATCGTTCCAAAGAGTTTTGCAAGTAATCAACTTTATTAGCAAGAATTAAACAATTATTGCAGGGAACATCCACTTTTCCTTTTTGCTTGCGACAAGTTGAGCATGAAAGAACCTCATGTGTAAGAAAATCTTCTGTCATTTGAGAAGCCCTAGCATTTGCATCATGCAACTTCAATTCTAGTATGGAGCATTTAGAACATGGAGTTGTATCATGCAAATCAATGGTAGAACAACTAGCATGTTTAACAAGTTTCTCATTTTTCTCATTTTCAGCATTGATTTGCTCTAACAAGGAAACATGTTCTTTCCTAAGCAACGTAAGCTCATTGTAAATTAAGTCACATGATTTGCAAGCATCGTCATCAGGAATCAAGGTTTTAAGTCTAGAAATTTCAGCATTCAATGACTCCACAACAAAATCATGTTTCTTAATTTTCTTGTCACGTTTATCAAGCAATTTACCAAGGCGAGCAACAAAGAATAGCTAATTCATCGTAAGAAGGATCTACCTCATTGAAGTCATTTGTCATGATCGCCGTCGGTGAAGTCGCTGCTTTTGGCCATGAGACACAACCCCGTCAACTCATGCTTGCTTGGAGTTGCATCATCCTCGCTGCTCTCCGAATCCACATCGCTCAAATTGACTTGTTCAAGAGCGGAAAGAACTCGATGGACAACTTTGCGGTTGATGAAGTTCTTCTTCTTTCTATCACTTGGAGAGAACTTCTTCTTCTCTTTTCTTCTGTCGTTGTCATTCTCCTCCCTTGATGCTTTACCTACAAGTTTAGGACAATTTGGACGAATATGGTCGAGATCACCACACTCATAGCATCTTGGAGGATCACCACCACCTCTCTTTCTCTTTCTCACATTTTGCAAAGCTTTGTTAAAGCGAGAAGAGAGTAGTGATAAGTCTTCTTCTGGGAATTGCTCAATCTGTTCGTCGATTAATGAAGACAAGAAAGATAGAGCAAAACTTGAAGCAGCACCATTATGAGATATGCTCGATTGAGATGTCAAAGCAATTGATTTATAATCATTCTTTCTAGCAAAAACATCTAATTCATGAGTTTTCAACTTAGAATAAAGAACATCTAAAGTAAGTGTACTCATGACAGTAGATTCTCTAATGGATGTAACTTTCATCTCCCAAATTGACATGTCTAATGCACCAATCAATTGTCTAGCATTAGCAGCATCATCAAAGCTAACTCCAACAGCACGCAAATTGCTAAGAATCTTATTAAAGCGTGCAAAGAAATCATCTAGTGACTCACCAGGCTTCATCTCAAATCGCATGTATTCCTTTTTGTAAAGATCTTGACGAACCTCTTTAATAGTGTTAGAACCCTCATGGTAATCACAAAGAGATTTCCATACCTCATATGCGGATTTGAGATGGATCACACGGTCAAAGTGGCTGCGTCCCAAACCTTGGATGATCAAGTTGCGCGCCTTGCTGTTTGCTTCAACATGTGTGCGATTGGTGTCGTTGACATTGTCGTTTGCAGGGACTTCATATGGTTTGTAGACCTTCTCCCAAATTGTGAAGCCTTGTGCTTGGATGAACGCCTCCATCTTGGCCTTCCAAAACTGAAAATCAACACCATCGAACACACAAGGTTTTGTCGAATAACGATCCATTGATCTAATCACCGATTAAGATAGATTAGAAAAACCTTGCTCTGATACCACTTGTAGGATCGAAAGACACGAGTATAGCAATCAGAGGGGGGTGAATGATTATGCGGAAGCTAAAACCAAATTCTTGATCAACTAAAAGTTCACCCCAAAACAGAACCAAATAATTGCCTCGTATTCGACAAAAACAGAATGACAGAGGTTCGGTAAAACGCGAATTCCCGGAGATCCAACCGTCGGAATGATCTGAAATTTGGACACAAGAAACTAGATTCCAATACAAATCGAACCCAAAATGAATCAGCTCGATCGGACTTACGGATCAAAAGTTATGAACCTCGCAAGCTTGCTGTGACAGAAGATGACGAGAATAGATCTAACTAGAATTGTAGCTCGCCGAAAGATTTGAAGAACTTGATCTTTATTTCTCCTTTCTTTTGTCTAAAGTACTCCAAACAAAAGAGTACAACCCTAAAGCTTGCTCAAAGCTTGATGCCCTTCAACAGGAGACAACCCCTCCTATTTAAAGGAGCAGAACACAAGGAGTCATGAATACAATTCCTAATCCTAGTAGGAGTCCCACTCCTAATCCTAGAAGGAGTATGTATTCAACACAACTCCTCTTGGCCCAACCTGGCCGAGTACAACTCTTGCACGCGTATGGCAACCCTACCATACTCACGTGACTAACACTTTGCACGCGTATGGCCACCTGCCATACTCACGTGACTAACACTTTGCACGCGAATGACCTCCTGCCATTCTCACGTGACTAACCATTCTTCATGTGCACCATTCTCTTAGCCCGAACGTCCCGCATGACATCCTTGACCACCAAGACCTCAGTTCCTCCCTGAACCTGGTCTCGAACCTCAGTTCCTCCATGAACCTAGTTCCGGTCCCGTCATCGACCACGTTCGCCCTCGAGCAATACCTGCACATGAACAAACCACAAAACAAATCCGAGCACAACTCAACATTAGTTCATGCAAATACTCACACGAGCATTGCATAAAGTCTACTTCAAAACAAGCATCATGAAATTCTCACCAATTTCATAATCTCAAGGTCAAACCAAAAACTCAATTCCAAGTTTGCTCAAAACCCTAATCGAGCAAAAACGCATTCACGACGGACCAAAAAATATGGACCGGCGTACACATGAAAAAGTCACTCAAAAAACCATTCACAACGAACCAACAAAATCGGTCCGGTGTACAAGTGAAAGTCTCGGTTTCAAGAAGAAATCATTCCGGCGAAAACACGTTCACGACAGACTAAAAGAAATCAGTCCGTCGTACATGCGAAATCAATCCTCAAAAAGCCGTTCACGACTTACCAAAGAAATTGGTCCGACGTACATGCAAAACTTACTGGTTTGTTGGAAAATTGAGTTCGACTCATGAGCTCAAAAGCACGTCCACGACAGACCCAAAAACTTGGTCTGGCGTACATGGGAAAATGAGGTTGCCAAAAACATGTTTACAAAGGACCAAAAAGTTGGTGCATTTGTACATGGGAGAATGAGTTTGTCAAAAGCATGTTTACAAAGGACCAAAAAGGTTTGTCCGTCGTAGATGGAAAACTTACTGTTTTCTTTAAGTTTGGTCCGGCGCCAAAGCGAAACTTACTGTTTCTTGTCAAATTTGTCACAAACACATTTTGCAAATTCAATTCTAAGCCAATTTTTCAGCACATGATTTCACAACGACCCTCGCTTGCCGCCTGGACTCCTCCCGTTGCTGGTCGATCGTCCTTTCGGCGCTTCGAGCGGAGTTGCGCAGGGTCGCCACCGTCGCTTCAAGGCCCTACCTCGCCTGCTCACTCTGGTCAAGGCGCTCCTTAAGGGCATACACGGACTCCTCCATCTTCCGCCGGAGCTCGGCCTCAGAAGACTTCAGCCCGGCAACCAGGCGCTCGAGCTCCGCGATCCTGGCATCCTGCTCGGCTTGGTGCTTGGCAAGAACTTCTGGCGGCACGGTCGCGGCCTGGAAATCCTTCATAGTGGTCTCCAGCACCTGCGCGACAGGGTATCTCGGGTTACGATCGGCTTTTTAGGACGAAAGCACGAGCGCTAGGAAAACTTACCCAAAAGAGCCGAGCCTCCAGCCCCTCCTGGAATAACTTGGCGGGGTCCTCCGCCCCGATTTGTTCTCCCTGGGCAGGCAGGGGATCCTTCGCCCCAATCCCTTCTCCTTCGTCGGGCGCGGGGGCTTGAGTCCGAGCTCCCTCATCCCCTGGGAGCGGAGGGTCTTGGCCCTGGGCATCGACTTCCATCTCCTGAACGGAGACGGCCTCAAGAGCGAGGATCACCTCCCGCTCTTCTTCCTCCCGGGCAGGAGTTGCGCTCGGGGGCTCCTCCCCTTCGGCATCCGGGTCCGCGGGGTACTCCGCCCGGGGCGCGGCGTCTACGGCCGGAGGAACTTCCTCCGGTAAACACGCAGCGTCCGCGGGCGCGAGGTCGTCGACTCGGGGCACCGGGTCGGCAACCGGAAGGACGGCGTCGACCGAGGCGGCCTCGGCGCACAACGGCTCTTCCTCATCGGGCGGGCCCCCGTTCGGGTTGAGGTCCCCTGACACCGGGCCGGCGTTGGTGTCCGTCGGAGCGTTGTAAGCTCAGGGAGAAGCCTCCGCGATCTCCTGAAGCGTCTCGGCGATGATGTCGGCCCGGCCGGCGGAGTCCTCGCGTGGAACTTCAGCGACATGCTCACCACCACCGGGCTCCCCCGTGTCGTCATCACCACCGGACTCCCCCATATCGTCATCCTCGTCAATTATGATGTGGGGGATGCCCTCCCTCGCGGCTCGGGCATCGGCAGCTGCAATCTTCCTCCTTGTCTCCTCTTCAGGAGACACGACCTCTGAGGCGGATTTCGCGGTAGTGGCTCCTCGCCATGCAGCCGTCACTTGCCCGGCCGCGAGGCCCAGGCCTCGCGGCCTCGATTCCGCCTCGACCTCGTCACCGCCCGTCATGGGGCCCAGGCCTCCGCGACCCGATTTCCACCTCGACCTCCTCACCATGGCGACCTCGGCGGCCGGGCGAGCTCCGCTCTAGCACGAGATCAAGAACATCGTCGACCATTGCCTCGAAATCCCATAACTCCGCACTACCGCCACACCCACTATAGGCGATGTGGGGTTAGGGTGGTCTTAGGAGAAGGAGACAAGCGAGCTAGGAATTAGGAGGCGACCTCGCTTGGCGTCTTCTAGCCCAGGCTCGGCGCGAGCCATGAGGCGACCATGTCTTCGCGTGCCTTGTCGGCCCTGGCGACTGAGGGGTCGACCTCCCCCAAGCCGGCCGCAGAAATGTTCGGCGTTGGGCGCGGTTGAGGCGTAATGGACGACCTGCGGGATCTCGGGACCAGTGGGGTGGGGTTCGGCTCGTCCTTCTCCTCCTCGTGGCCCCGAGGGGCCGAGCCCGAGCTTACCCGCGCGAGCTCTGCCTAAAGGGCCGCAATCTGACCCTCGAGTTCCTCCTTCCGTGCTGGACCAGCCACGGCCGCGGCCTCCTTCTTCGCCCGCGCGGCAAGCTGACGTAAACGAGCCATCAGCTCGGGGTTTTTTCTGGTATGCTCATCCATCCAAAGTTTTAGTTCGCTCACCTCCTGCCGATCAGCATACTCCAAATCTTTGGCGGGGTGGCGTCGTCCGAACCAGGGCGCTGCGCATAACGCCGAGGCGGAGGCAGCGTGGCCAGAAGGAGATCGGTCGCGGCGCTTGCGGCCGCCAATTTTTGGTCTTACGACCTCGTCCCCCAATTTGTTTGCCCGGTTGATCCACGGCAACCTCGAGGGCGACCTTCTCCTGCCAGAGAGAGTTTTATGAGGTCGGGGCACCCTGGGGAGACTCGGACCAAGTGGGACATCAAGAAAGGAGGGCCAAATCAAAAACTTACCGCCTCGGTCCGGTTGAGGACGTTATTCGGGATCTGGCGACCCTCTTGGATCTCCTTGCCCTTGGGGGTGCCGAACATTTCGGACACCCTCGCGTCCACCCAGTCCTCCGGTGGAGCTGCGTACCGAGCAAGAGGAAGTGGTAAGAACGAATGTCTTCTGCATAGGAGGGAAGGCCGAGGTCGATGGTATACCTGAGCGCGACTCCCGTGTGATGTCCTGCCACCCCTCGACCTTGAAGAAGGGATGCACCCTCCTCCTGAGGGGCGACACCCGGGCTCTGATGTAGTCCCGGGCGACATCCCGTCCTGTCAGTCCTGAGCAAGTGAGCTCGTTGATCAGCAGGAGCACCTTCTCCTCCTCATTTGCAGTCGGCCGGGGTCTCGGCGGCCGGGCTCTAGTGCCGGTATAGGAGAGCGAGCTGTCTTCCGCCTTCTCAGATAAAACCAGGAGTCGGCCCATCCCGAAACCGAGTCCTTGAGCGTGAAGCTCGGGTACTCGTATGGGCGGGTAGGTCGGAGACGGAAATAGAGGCAGCTGGCCGACGAAGGCGTCTTAGGTCTTGCGATAAGGTGTAGAAGTGGAGGAAGAGGTGGGAGTGGGCTCGGCGCCCACATACCCTTCGCAGAGGTGGGTGAAGATGGCCATGATAAGGGCGGAGTTGGGGTGGAGGTGGCGATCTCGCACTCACGAGAAAGCGAGACGGACTCGACAAACTCGCTTTCAGGCATCCGGAGCCCGTTTATGGTGTAGAGCTCGGTGGAGATGATCTCCCCTTCCTCGCTCGGGCTCTCCTCGGCCCCGAGGGGGTCTCCATGAGCCGGCGTCGAGGTACTTCGCTGTTGAAGAAGCTCCGGCTTTCGCCTATCGAGCTTCTTTGGCGCCAAACTTCGCCATTTCAGACGGGGAAAGCGTCGAAGGAAGACGATCGCGCGATCGGAGGAACGAAAGCTTCGAGCGAGGAATGGTTTGGCGTTTCTTTTCTTTGAGGGTATGCGAGCTAGGGTTCGCACCGGTGTTTAAAATCCCTCCAGAAACAGAGCGAAGGACTTCCCGCCGTTATGGTCGAGGAAGCCCTAGAGGCGCAGAGGGCGATTGAGGCGTTCGCCACCCGGGGACGACACGTGAGCACGCGAATCGAAAGCCCCGCCAAAGGCGATTCCCAGAAGGACGGTTGAATCGCCAGAATAAGGCTTCCGGGAGAAGGAACCGTTGAGAGGGGCCCACATCCGTTCGCTCGAAGCGCGACGAGCTGAGGCAAAAGGCTCGTTCCCGGAAGAGGTTAATAGCTCGGTGGTCGCGGTAGTTGTTCGTTGCAGTAAATCCGACGTGCTCGTAGGACGGTAGGCCCAAGGGGAAGGCCTTCCTTAGGCCTTTTTCCCACTTGAACCTCGGGGGCTAGCTGTCGGGGGGTTGGGTAATTCCCATAAATTACCTCGGGTGCCACGAGCAGTAGAGCTCGCTCACTCGAGCCACTAGGAGGTCGTTCCCAAGGGCGATCTAGTTGGGACCTGAGAAAGTCGCGTGTCTCGCCAGTGCGAGCTCGAGCTCACATAAGGCAACCGAGCTCGGCCAGGTATTGGCCGACTGGCGTGATCTCGAGGTCGGTGGGAGTAACCACCGGTAGCGTAACCTCCGATTAGCGTTCGTCCTCCGCGGGAGCGTGGCGGAATTGTAGGATCTGCCAGTTGCCACGATTGGACGTGGTCCAATCGTGCGGATAGTGGGGGCATGCGGAGTTTGGTCCTTTGTAAGCTATAAAAGCGTCCCCACCATGAGGGGGAAAGGACACACACAGGCATATACGAGAATATACACGAGCTGGAGTAGGGCTGTTATCTCCTTCCTGAGAGGCCCGAACCAAGGTAAATCACTGTGTCCTCGCCCGTTGAAGTCCAGTGAGTCACTCCTCTGAGTATCCCATCACGTGAGAAGGGGTCGCAGTTGGTCCCTCCACCAACAAGTAAGCTCGGCGGGGGCCTGCTCCCCAATCGTCGACAAAAATGTTATTTAAAGCAAATCCTAGAGTATACATTGTCTCAAGCTAAATGTGTACTCAAAATTATTTCATTCAATACTATTTATTGAGGTTGCATCAATTACTAAAAAGGGGGAGAGGAATCATCTAAGCCCCTAATTTTATTTGATTTTAGTAATTAATGACAATCATGATAGATGACTTACAATTTCTCTTGAGTTTGTGACAATAGGTTGGTCCACTACATGGCATATGAAAAAGGAAAAGCATTGTGATCTAAAGGGATCAAGAAAAGAAGATTTAGAGCTTGAAGTCAAGGATTTAGAAGAAAAGCAAAGAAGAGTAGTTAGGACGATCAACATCAAGAAAAGAAGAGTAGTTAGGATCCTTTTATATTTTTCTGATCTCGAAGTTAGAAGAAAAGATCGATTTACTAGGATAGATGTTGTACTATCAAGAGAGAGTAATGGCTAGTAGTTTGATGTTGATCAAGTTTAAATTGGCTCAAAATTCTTTTAAAAATCATATTAGATGCATTTAGTCTTGGCTTTGAAAGTCCTCTTGTATTCTCAGCATTTTTGGATAGAACCGCAGTACAAAAGGCAGTAGTACCGGGTTTCATACGGTGGTGGTATTTTTCAGAGAAGGATTTTTTAGTGCTTAACCTTTTCTCTTTGGGCCGAAAGTACCACAATGCAAAATGCGATACTACCGCTTGGCGGTAGCACCGAGTATATGGACGATAGTTTTTAAACAAAAGCACTTTTTTTGCAAATTTTCTGAATCTGGAACTACCGCAGTACAAAGAGCGGTACTAACAGATGTCGGTAATACCGCAAAAATTGAGCGGTAGTTATTGTACAGAAAATGATGTTTTTGGGCGGTTTTGCTTTGTTTTGAAGGTCGGTACTACCGTAGTGAAAATAGTGGTACTACCAGAGCTCGTTAGTACCGTAAATATAGTACCAGTACTCATTTTACAGAGAGAACCTGTTTTTGAGCTAATCTCACTTCAAAAGTTGGCACTACCACACTTTGAACGTCGGTAGTACCGGATTTTCTATAACAGCTATTAACTATCGCATTTAATGCTTTGACTCAACCATTGGACATGGGGTGATACTACCGCACTTTTCATGTCAGTAGTATCCCAAATGCTGATTTTTTTTAGAAACCTGCCCCAACGGTTGGATTTGTTGGTGGGGGCTATAAATACCCCCCACACCTGTATTCGTGAAAGGACCAACGATGTCGCCTAGAGGGGGGGGTGAATAGGCGGATTAAAATTTCTGTGGAATAAAAGCGGCCGAAGTGGTCAATCCGAGTCTCGGGTTTTGGTCCGGATACTCGGCTTATCCGAGTGTCCGGTCTAAAGTCCGGACTCTCAGGGTTAAAGCTTCGAGAGCATAATAAAGGCTACTCTAGCAGGCGCAATAAACTACTAGAAATAGAATGCAAAAACAACCTAGAACAATTGCTAGATAGGATTTGAATTAGAGCTACGCAAAGAGCTAGATCTAACTAAACAAATTCAAATCCAAGTAAGCAAGACTAGGAAGTAAAAGAGAGAGCGAGAGACGCAATTTTTCACCAAGTTCGGATTCTTGAAGGGAATCCCTCGTCTCCGTTGAGGTGGCTCAGTCACGCTTGAGCCGGGTCTCTTTCAACCCGCTTTCCTCCGGTGTTGCACAAATGCACTCGCCGGCTTCACTTCTTGTCTCTTTCCTTTCGGAGGCGAGACTAGCCTTCACAAACGACCGAGGCTCACCACACGCGTCGGTAGCTCCCGGTGACTCCTAGCCGTCTAGGAGACCTTCAACCTCCAAGAGAAATAGCACCACGAAGAATCGCTTGGAGGATGAACTAGTGCTCAACAAGATGAAATGAATGCACTTAGCACTTTGCTTCTTCCTCTCCTCACCAAAAGGATCAACAACCAAATTAATTGGTGGGAGGAAGTGGGGGCTCTATTGAATGCTTAGAGATGGTTAGGAATGGCTTGAATGCTGCTATGAATGAGCTCAATAGAGATCCTAGCCGTTGGAGTGGAGTGGAGGCTTTAAATACCCTTTTTGAAAACTAGCCGTTACTCCGTTTTGAGCAGTAGGAGTGTTCGGACAAATAACCCGGAGACTCAGGGTTATCCGAGACTCGGACCAAATGTCGGATACTCGGACCATTTGGAACCAAAAGCAACCGAGAGGTCCAACCCGGAGACTCCGGACATAATGTCCGGATACTCCGGAGACTCCGGACCAAATGTCCGGATACTCCGGGTTACCCAGTTCGGTTTCAATTTGAAACTTTTCAAAACCAAATGAAGGAGTGCTAATTTGAGATGCAGTATTTGATGTTGAGCACATGCACATCCTAAAGTCGATTTCTCGTCATACCCTCTTAATAGTACGGCTATCCTTAAGACACAAATAAATAAAAGGTTACAACTTTGGTCTTGATGCCGTCCTTTTGCTTTTTGGTAGTCATAGGGGCGTCCAATGTCATTCCAAGCTCGATATGATCTCGATATCTGCAGTATTCTTGGATAAAACATTAGATCTCTTTAATTGTGTCATCATTAATCACCAAAACAATTTGAGGGGCCTAGATGCACTTTCAATCTCCCCTTTTTTGGTGTATTGATGACAACACAATTAATCAGCAAATAAAATAACGAGAACTAGACTTAGGCTAGAGGAGCTCCCCCTAAATGTGTGCATTAGAAGAATTTAGCGGAAACAAATGCACATATTATACGAGAGATAACCGAGAGCTCCCCCTCACACACAGCATCCGAGAATACAACACAAGTAACTGAACGCAATCCAAGCATGAAGTAAGCAATAAAGTCATTACATGGAATAACAGAGTTCATGACAATAAATAAGCAACGACATCCAACGACACAAGCAACACAAGCGAGTCTAAACGCCCAACGCGACTAAAGACAACGCGACTAAGGATATCACTCCCCCTTTGGCATCAAGACACCAAAAGAGGGAGAAACACGAAGGATCACTCGTCGTCGCGTTCGTCGTCGGACGCGGAGTACTCGCTACGGTCATCTCCGGCAAAGCGGAGAGGAGGAGGTGATGCCGAAGAGCTGATCTGCGAGAGGTGGCATCGCTACTCTCCTCGGAAGACCGGAGGAGTCATTTGGGAGAGACCGCCGCCATTGTGGCGGCGGATGCTGCGAATGTCTTGACCATTCTTCTTGATTTGCTTGCTCATCACCTTCACTGGCGGAAATGTCGCGGCAAAGGAGGAAGACGTGCTTGAGCATCCGTGAAGAGTGCCACTAGGAACCTCGGTGCCGAAGAAGCTGGCAGGGGCACGGCCGGGTAGAGGTAGAGCCTGAAGCACGACCTCGGCCAGTCTAGCAGCAGGACCAGGAGCAGCTGGAGGGGCTGGAGTAGACTGAGGACGGACCTTGTAAGCAAGATGCTCCTCATCTCTGACAAACTTTAGCCCACTCACTGAAGAGATCAAAGTCATCACGAAGGGTGCATAGCTGCAACTGGCCATGTTGCTCTGAGCATTCTGTCTCATCGACTCCCACATGAAATCGACAATATCAAACGGGTGGGTGCGCTCGACGAGATGAAACAACAAGTTCCTTCCATAAGGCCGATGGTAGAAGCATCTCCCTCCTTGGGAGAAAGAGTGACCCTCAACATCCTGTTGAGGACAGCAGGAACATCCTTCAGACCCTTGATGGTCCCCACTATGAAACTCCTCGAAGTGTCATACAAAGCCTCAATCTGCTCAGGAGTCATTACTTTCTTTGCATGAAGCTTTGGACTGTCATTATACCTGAGATTGAGGACTCTGGCAAACCTCTTCTTGCTAGCCACATACCAAACCTTGTCAGTCATCTAATATATGGCCTCATCATTCTTGTCAAAGTACAAGGTGGCATAGAATTGCATGATAACCTCATTGTTCCAGTCATACTTGTATGCCATGATGTTCTTGATCTGATGCAGCTCGCAAATCTGAATGATCTCGATGAAGATGGATTGCTGCAGCGACCATGTATTCCCAGTCAATGGTCTTCATGCGAACCACTGGGTGCTCAAGTGGGTATAGGACCGTCTCATAATAATCAGACTGAAACCGGTTCCAAAACCGACGGTCCACATACTCATCCTGGTAAAGCTCAAGTGGATCTTTCTTTCTATGCTCGACAATGGCTTTTCCTTTTCGAGTCCTGTCCGGTAATCAATTATCCTCATTGGGTTCACGGACAAAGGATAGTTCCACACGGGCTTGGCCTTGATCGTAGGACCAATGAAGTGCCCGAAGCCTGGCCCGGCTTCTCTTACGATCACGGTCTGGCATGAGTATCTGCTGGATGCTCATCTGGATCGAGAGTTGGCGAGAGGTGGAGGAGACAGGGCAGTCTTGACCACAGAGCTAGGCGGCCTCGAGGTCTGGAAGTGGGTCTTTTGGCCACTCCAATTCTCTGCCTTTTCTGCGGAGGCTGCGGAGGAGAATTGGTGGGAGACGCCCCCTGAGCGGGATCACTGCCACCAGCTGCCTGCTGAGGAGGATCGCTGCCGCCAGAAGTTCCCTGAGAAGGATCCATCTGACCAGATAGAGCGAACGAGAAGAGTTAGCCGAGAGGCGACACGAAAAACAGCGAAGAAAAGAATCGCCGAGGCACCCAACGGAGAGTCCGGACAAAAGTCCGGATACTCGGATTGCATCCGAGACTCGGACAAAATGTCCGGACACTCGGATAAACCGAGACTCCGGATGCAGAGTCCGGACACTCCGAATGTGCCAGAAAAAGCGCACGGGTGGCCAAGGAAGGAACAATCCAACCCGCACAACTCAACAAATTGACTCTAGATTGCCACAAGAAGATTGGAAAGAGGTCTAGGGCACAATCTAGCACAAGATTTCGCGAAATTAGGGCACGGATTGGAACTCACCTCAACGGGTTTGAAACCGAGGGAATGCGGGAGAAAAGGGAGATCGATTCTTTGATCCTGAGAACCTCCACGAGACAAGCCACACCCTAGAAGAGATGAAGCACGAGGAGAGGCTCAAAGACCCGCAAGAAAGAGTCCAATCCCGGAAGGAAAAGATTAGGGCACAAAGAAACTTACCAAGATCTCCAATCCAAGGGCGAGGAAGGGGTCCAAGATCCCTAGGATATGGAGGAGAAGGTGAGAATCACGCCCTAGCCAAGAGAGGAACACGGGAGAGGGAGAGACGCGCGGAGAAATAGGAAAGAAAGCGAACCGCGCGGGATTTTAGGGTTTAACTGGCCGCCCCAACCGGAGACTCGGACTTGATCCGGAGACTCCGGACCAACCCGGAGAGTCCGGACAAATAGTCCGGAGAATCCGGATGACTCGGAGACTCCGGATTAAATACCGGACAGTCCGGATTGCCCAGCTCGGTTAGGAAATTGACACGATGAAGGATAGCTCAAGGAATTCAGCGGAGTGAGAGGGAGAAAGATTCCTAAGATGTCAACTTGATACATGACCAGCGAACAATAAAGCAAACAAACTATGGTCACATATGAAATGACAAGATCAGAGGATCAAGAATCAACAACACAAGATAATTTCAAAGAAAAAGATGAATAACGTTTTGAAATTCATTTTTTTTTCATTCAACAAGCAATATGTGAGCACATGTCAAGCCACGTTACGAGAGTCTAAGATATTTAGTCCACTTCTCAATTCACAGAACCTTTTCTCGTCAAGGGGCTTGGTAAAAATATCGGCTAATTGATCATTTGTACTCACATGTTGGATATCAATTTCGCCTTTGGTTGCGTGGTCTCTTAGGAAATGATGGCGAATATCAATGTGTTTTGTTCGGGAGTGTTGGACAGGATTGTTGGCAATTTTTATGGCACTCTCATTGTCACACAAAAGTGGAACGCTTTTGTAGGATAGGCCATAATCACTCAAGGTTTGTCTCATCCAAAGTAGTTGGGCACAACAACTCCCGGCGGCTATATATTCGGCCGATGGATAAGGCTACGAATTTTGTTTCTTGGAAGACCACGAGACTAGGGACCTACCCAAGAATTGGCGGTGTTCAGAGGTACTCTTCCTATCCACTTTGCAACCTGCATAATCCGCATCGGAATAGCCAATGAGTTCAAAGGAGGATCCTTTCGGATACCAAAGTCCGAAATGAGGAGTGTGCACTAAGTATCTCAAGATTCTCTTAACGGCCACCATGTGGCACTCTTTTGGAGCGGCTTGAAAACGTGCACACATACAAACGCTAAGCATGATATCGGGCCTAGATGCACAAAGATAAAGGAGAGAACCGATCATCGAGCGAAATACCTGTTAGATGACCTTTACCTTCTTTGTCGAGGTCTAGATGCCCGTTGGCCTGCATAGGCGTCCTTATAGGCTTAGCGTCCTCCATTCGAACTTCTTGAGCATGTCCTTGATGTACTTGGTTTGACAAATGAAAGTTCCTTCCTTGAGTTGTTTAACTTGAAATCCGAGGAAGAACTTCAACTCTCCCATCATGGACATCTCAAATCTTTTGGTCATTATCTTGCTAAACTCTTTACACAAATGTTCATTAGTAGATCCAAATATAATGTCATCGACATATATTTGGCATACAAACAAATTATTATCAATATGCTTAGTAAAGAGAGTAGGGTCGGCCTTTCCGACTACAAAACCTTGTTCGAGAAGAAAGTCTCAGAACACTCGAACCAAGCCCTCGGTGCTTGCTTAAGTCCATAAAGGGCTTTGTGAAGATAGTAGACGTGGTGCAGGTGTTTTGGATCTTCAAAGCCGGGTGGTTGCTCGACGTAGACCATCTCGGAGAGTGGTCCATTTAAGAAGGCGCTCTTCACGTCCATTTGATACAGCTTGAAATCATGGTGAGTAGCAAAGGCAAGTAATATTCTAATAGATTCAAGCCTAGCTCTTTGGAGCATAAGTTTCATCGAAATCCAAACCTTCAATTTGAGTGTACCCTTGAGCAACCAATCGAGCTTTGTTCCTTGTCACGATCCCGTTTTCATCTTGCTTGTTTCGGAAGACCCACTTAGTGCCGATGACGTTTTGCTTGGGTCTTTTGACAAGCTCCCAGACTTGATTGCGCTTGAAGTTGTTTAGTTCCTCTTGCATAGCCATCACCCAAACTGGGTCTTCAAGCGCTTCATCTACTTTAAGAGGTTCAAGAGAGGAAACAAACGAGTAAAATTCACAAAAATTTTCAACTCGAGATCTAGTGGATACTCCTTGTTGATGTCTCCAAGTATGTTGTCGACTGGATGATCTCTTTGAATGCTTTGATGAACTCTCGGATGAGGTACGGTTGAGTCCAAGGCTTGAATAGGGTCATCATCATCTTGAGTGGCATTTGAACCATCTTGAGCTTGCTTGGACGAGGAGGGAATATCGCTGAGTCATCCCCATCCGGAGACTCGGTATTGGACCGGAGACTCGGACCGATCCGGACACTCCGGGTTTCGATCGGAGACTCGGGTTGGGGAGCTCGGGTGAGTTTCCAAATTTTGAGGTCTTACCTCCCCGATTGCCATTTTCTTGATAGCTTCACAAGGAGGTTCTTCCCTGCCAATCACAACACGATCAACTTGTTCTACTTGAGAACCATTAGTTTCATCAAAAGTCACGTCACACGAGATTTCAACGACACCGGTGGTATTGTTGAAAACTCGGTACGCGTAAGCATTAGTTCCATAACCAAGTAAGAAACCTTCATCTACTTTAGGAGCGAATTTAGAAGACTTAGCCTTTTTATTAAGGATATAGCATTTGCTCCCAAAGACTCGAAAGTAGGAGACATTTGGTTTCTTCCCTGAGCAACTTCGTATGCCGTTTTCTTCAAGATCGTGTGAAGGTAGAGGCGGTTGGAGCTGTGGCATGCGGTATTGATGGCTTCCGCCCAAAAGCTATCGGAAACCTTGTACTCGTCAAGCATCGTCCACGCCATCTCGATGAGTGTTCGATTCTTCCTCTCGGCCACCCCATTTTGTTGAGGAGAATAGGGGCGAGAATTCGTGCTTGATTCCTTCTTCATCGAGAAACTCCTCCACACCAATGTTCTTGAACTCGGTCGTTGTCGCTTAATTCTTTTAATCTTCACTTCAAATTCGTTTTGAGCTCTTCTCATGAATTTTTCAAAGTCACTTGGACTTCACCTTTGTCATGCAAAAGAACACCCAAGTGAATCGAGAAAAATCATCAACAATTACTAGACCATACTTACTTCCGATGCTTATGTAAGCTACGGACCGAATAAATCCATGTGGAGCATTTCCAATGGTCTTGAGGTCGCCATCACGTTCTTGGCGGGATGGGAGGCACCTACTTGCTTGCCGGCTTGACAAGCGCTACAAATCCTATCTTTCTCAAAGACAATGTTGGTTAGTCCGAGAATGTGGTTGCCTTTAACGAGTTTGTGAAGATTCCTCATACCAACATGGGCTAATCGGCGATGCCAAAGCCAACCCATGCTAGATTTAGCCATTAAGCACGTTTCAAGATTAAGTCTATCCGTATTGAAGTCTACGAGATAGAGCTTACCCTTCAAACGTCCTTTAAAGGCTATTGAACCATCAAGCCTCTTAATGACATCCACACCCTTTTCATTAAACAAGCAATTATAGCCTGCTTCACATAATTGTGCAACAGACAATAAATTGTAGCTTAATGACTCAACAAGCAAAACATTATTTAATTGAAAATTGCTTGAGATAGGAATTTTACCCAGTCCAATTACTTCTCCTTTTCCATTGTCTCCAAAGACAATGCTTTCACTATTTGATCCATTTGCGTCCAGTTGAGCGAACATTGCCTTTTCTCCGGTCATGTGGTGCGTACATCCGCTATCCAAAATCCAACTTGTTCCACCGGAGATATAGGCCTACAAAAAGACATTTAGTTTTTGCTCTTTGGTACCCAAACTTGGTTAGGTCCACGCACATTAGTGACAAGCGATTTAGGGACCCAAATAGAACGAACACAAGGAGCATTCTTCGGCTTACGCCTAACATGATAAGCAACTACACGACCGAGGTTAGTCTTTTTAAGCACATAAGAAGCAAAGAACTCGGAGTGAGCTTTGTGCTTGGATGTTCCTTCGCCTTTTACAAAGTGAATGGGCTTGCTTAAAGGAGCAACAACAATGTTGCTCTTTTTGCCCTTTGGCGGAACATACCCAAGCCCTTGCCTCTTAGGATTACCTTGGCGCTTCAGAGATACTCCTCTAAACCCTTGCTTGCCTTGTAGGACTTTTGAAGTCCATCTTCAAGCATCACCTTAAGCTTCTCATTTTCATGAGCTAAGACTTTCAAAGTCTCACGGTTAGTAGCACAAGTAGCAACATCAACATTAAAGCATCTAGCACAACCGCTAACAAATCGAGGGTAATGAAATATTGGAGTTGTTGATTGAGGTAGAAGCTTTATTCGAGAGATCAACAAGCTTCACTTCAAGAGCCTTGCAAGCATCCTTTGCTTTTGCAAGTTGCTCTAAGAGTGAAGCATTGGTGATCTCAAGACTAATTGCTTCACTTTTGGTCAAATTTGAACTTTTGACCAAATCCTTATTCTTTTTTCTTTCAAAAGCTAGGCTCTTCTCTAGCTCAATGTTCTCCTTTTCAAAAATAAGGAGATCCTCTTGAGCTTCAAGAATAGCCTCCTTTTGTTCAACTACTTCCTCCAATTTTTCAATATCTTTAAGTAGCAAGTCTAATTTTTCAATATAAAGATCATTCATAGACTTAAATGCTACTTCCTCATCATCACTAGCATCATCACAATCATCTAAGCCATAATCAACAATAGAAAGAGTGGAGCTCTTAGATGATACCTTGTGCCCCTTTGCCATAAGGCACATGGGAGCATCTTCATCTCCGTCGCTCAAGTTGTCGAAGAGACTCTTCGACTTTGTCGGTGGAGTAGCGATGGCGACGGTGGCAAGTCCTCCTTCATTGTCGGAGTTGGACTCGGACTCGGACTCAGAGTCGGAGTCGGAGTTCCATTCCTTGCCAATGTATGCATGACCCTTGCCCTTGTACTTCTTGCTCTTGTCCTTCTTCTTGAACTTGTCTTTCTTGTAGGGCTTTTCTTCCTTCTTTTCTTTGTGTGGGCACTCGGCAATGAAATGACCGGGTTCCCCACACTCATAGCACTTTCTTGAGGAGTGACGCCCTCTTGACTTGTTGCCATAGCTCTTGGAGTGACTACCCGGCTTGTAACCCTTCTTCTTCAAGAACTTGTTGAATCTTCTAACGAGCAAGGCCATATCTTCATTTGTCAAGGGGCCGCTCGACTCTTCTTCATCGCTTGAGCTCTCTTCGGCTTCTTGCATCACCTTGACGGCCTTCAAGGCGATGCCCTTCTTCTTCTTGGGACTTGAGCTCCTCCACCACTTCCGCTTCCTTCACCATCATCTCATCCGTCATCAACCGGCCAATCACATCATGAGGAGTGAGGGTGTCGAGAAGTTTGGCCGGATCAGCGGATGAGTTGCACAAGATTGCGGTTGGTGGGGTGATCACCGGAGGATGATCTTGACAATGGCTTTGTCGGTGAGCTCGGTGCTTCCAAGTCCTTTTGCTTGATTTACTAGCAGCATCAAGCGATCAAACATCTTTGTGTAAGTTTCTCCTTCTTCTAGAGTGAATCGGCTCAATTCTCCAATGATGAGCTCTATCTTTGATTCACGGATACTTAACACTCCTTCATGAGTGACCATTAACCTTTCCCAAATGTCCTTGGCATTGTCAAGGCCATCGACCTGGTTGAACTCGGAGTCGCTCAAAGCATTGAACAAGGCATTGACGGCCAAGTCATTGAAGTGTTGAGCTTTGTCTTCTTCGGAGGTGAGATTGTTGGGGTTTGCGGGCTTGAAACCTGTTTCAACAATCTTCCAAATACACGGATGAAGTGATCTCAAATGCATCTTCATCTTATGTTTCCATGCCGCATATCGAGTGCCATCGAAGTGAGGCGCTCGACCGGACGAGACGGAGACATAGGATGAGGAGTTTGAGACTCCAAAGGAGGAATAATCTAATAGAATTGCAACCCCTATACCGGAACCCGAGGCTTTCTCTTGGCCATGGGTTTCGGTAACCTTCTCTATGTCAGACATCTTTGATTCTCCAAGCGGTTAAGCCAAAGTAAAGGAGATTTGGCTCGATACCAATTGAAAGGACCAACGATGTCGCCTAGAGGGGGTGAATAGGCGGATTAAAATTTACGCAATGAATAAAATCGCCGAAGCTGGTCAATCCGGAGTCTCCGGGTTTTGGTCCGGATACTCCGGCTTATCCAGAGTGTCCGGTCTAAAGTCCGGACTCTTCGGGTTAGCTGGCTCGGGAACGCAATAAAGGCTACTCTAGCAAAGCAATAAACTACTAGAAATAGAATGCAAAACAACCTAGAACAATTGCTAGATAAGATTTGAATTAGAGCTACGCAAAGAGCTAGATCTAACTAAACAAATTCAAATCCAAGTAAGCAAGACTAGGAAGTAAAAGAGAGAGCGAGAGACACAATTTTTCACCGAAGTTCGGATTCTTGAAGGGAATCCTACGTCTCCGTTGAGGTGGCTCGGTCACACTTGAGCCGGGGTCTCTTTCAACCCGCTTTCCTCCCGGTGTTGCACAAATGCACTCGCCGGCTTCACTTCTTGTCTCTTTCCTTTCGGAGGCGAGATTAGCCTTCACAAACGACCGAGGCTCACCACACGCGTCGGTAGCTCCCGGTGACTCCTAGCCGTCTAGGAGACCTTCAACCTCCAAGAGAAATAGCACCACGAAGAATCGCTTGGAGGATGAACTAGTGCTCAACAAGATGAAATGAATGCACTTAGCACTTTGCTTCTTCCTCTCCTCACCAAAAGGATCAACAACCAAATTAATTGGTGGGAGGAAGTGGGGCTCTATTGAATGCTTAGAGATGGTTAGGAATGGCTTGAATGCTGCTATGAATGAGCTCAATAGAGATCCTAGCCGTTGGAGTGGAGTGGAGGCTTTAAATACCCTTTTGAAAACTAGCCACATTACTGCTTTTGAACAGGCCGAGTGTCCGGACAAATAACCCGGAGACTCGAGTTATCCGAGACTCGGACCAAATGTCGGATACTCGGACCAGCTGGAACCAAAAGCAACCGAGAGGTCCAACCCGGAGACTCCGGACATAATGTCCGGATACTCCGGATTGAATCCGGAGACTCCGGACCAAATGTCTGGATACTCCGGGTTACCCAGTTCGGTTTCAATTTGAAACTTTTCAAAACTGTAGGATCGAAGTATACGAATATAGCAATCAGAGGGGGGGTGAATGATTGTGCGGAAGCTAAAACCAAATTCTTGACCTATTAAAAGTTCACCCCAAAACAGAACCAAATAATTGCCTCGTTTTCGACAAAAACAGAATGACAGAGGTTTGGTAAAACGAGAATTCCCGGAGATCCAACCGTCGAAACGATCTGAAATTTGGACACAAGAAACTAGATTCCAATACGAATCGAACCCAAAAAGAATCAGCTCGATCGGACTTACGGATCAAAAGTTATGAGCTTCGCAAGCTTGCTGATCCAGAACTTGACGAGAATCAATCTAATCAAAACTTCAAGATTAAACAAGAACGACAAAAGATTGATCAACTAGACTTTGAGAAACACTAGATCAATACCCTAGAGAGGTTTTGATGGATCAAATCAAGATAAAACTTGAAGAACAAAAACCAATCTAGAACTAGAACAAGCATGCAAACAAGAACCAAAGCGAGAAAATCTTGTAGCGGCGTAGTTTCAGAGACGCATAAAAATCTTGGAAGAATTGATCTTTATTTCTTGTCTAAAATACTCTCATCAAAAGAGTACAAACCCTAAAACCAAGCTCAAAGCTTGATGCGCTCAGCTCTACTTGATGCCTTTCAACAGAGACCCCCACCTATTTAAAGCACCAACCCACAAGGAGTTACGAATACGATTCCTATTCCCTAGAAGGAACTGTATCCAACTCAACTCTACTTGACCCAACCAGCCGAGTACAACTCTTGCACGCGTATGGCAACCCTACCATACTCACGTGACTAACACTTTGCACGCCGTATGGCCACCGCCATACTCACGTGACTAACACTTTGCACGCGAATGACCTCCTGCCATTCTCACGTGACTAACCATTCTTCATGTGCACCATTCTCTTAGCCCGAGCGTCCCGCATGACATCCTTGACCACCAAGACCTCGGTTCCTCTGAACCTAGTCCCGAACCTCGGTTCCTCCATGAACCTAGTTCCGGTCCGTCATCGACCACATTCGTCTTCGAGCAATACCTGCACATGAACAAACCACAAAACAAATCGAGCACAAGTCCACGACTTGACTCAATGTCAATCCATGCAACTACTCACATGAGCATTGCATAAAGTCCACTTCAAAAGAAGCATCATGAAATCATTACAAATTTCAAATTCACATTCAAAATTCAAATCCAAATCGCTCAAAACCCTAATTGGTAACGCATTCACGACGGACAAACAAAGTTGGTCCGTTGTATAAAAAGTTTCTGTTCCAAGAAGCCAACCAAACGCGGAAAAACACGTTCACAAGCGGACAAACAAAGTTGGTCCGTTGTACATCTAAAAATGGCTTGGTCATGAGCTCAAAACAAGTTCACAACGGACCCCGAAGCTTGTCCGCGCAAGCGTGCCACGCTCGGTTTCACAAAAGTAAAACCCTAGAAAAAGTCCATTCACGACGGACAAAAGAATTAGTCACATTGTACATGTGAAAATCTTGGTTCCAAGAAATTATCCAAACCGAAAAAGCTTGTTCACAACGGACCAAGAAAAACATCCGTTGTACATGTGAAAAATGACTTCGGTCATGGGCTCAAAAACATGTTCACATGAGACTCAAAAACACCTGTCTGTCGCAGATGGGAAACTTCTTGTTTCTTGAGAACTTTGTCCGCGCTAATGCGTAACTTCTTGTTTCTTGTCAAATTGTCAAAACACATGAACAAACACATTTTGCAAATTCAAATCTAAGTTAATTTTTCAGTTCAAAGCCAATTTTTCAAAGCACATGATTTCACAATCTCCCCTTGATGAAAACATTGGCAAACACTTAGAATTGATCATTTGGCATTCACTTTACCAAAGATTTTGAAATCCAAAGGATCAAAGACCAAAGTAAGAAAACACAGAAATCCCTCTTTGACCAAAATGCAAAACAAAATCTCCCCCTGAGAATGAAAATGTGTGTGAATGTGCAATGCGCCCAAAAATTTCAAAAATTCTCCAAACTTCTCAAATTTCCAAATACAACTCTCCCTTTTTCTTTAAACTTTTCAAAGAAAGATTTCCAAATTTCTCCCCCTTTGACAATGGATTCATCAAGAGTAAAAGAGAACAGGTTCAAAATTTTTCCTGAAACAATGATTTCACAAAGAGAAACAAGGGAGTGCCAAGATAGGAAAAGATGAGCTCATTCGATCATATAACCTTATATATCACATAATATGCAAAATACATGATCTTGATGTGATTTTAGCATGTTAGGGAATGACATGTATCTCAACCTCAATTCAGTCAACTATAGCCAAGTACTAAGCAAAACCTTTAGTAGAAAAACAAAGGCTCAAAGTTGAAGCAAATAACAAATCAGGTCGAGCAAGTAGTTTCAACTCCAATCTAGTGGACCAATTTAATCTTTAAACAATAAATCGCATGTGGCATGCTTGAAGCATACTTCTTTTATTTTCTAGGAGTGGCATGCTTGAAGCATACATCTTAACTTTGAGGGAATGGCATGCTTGAAGCATACATCTTATCTTTTAGGGAAAGCATCCTGAAGCTCATAACTTGAGGCTTTTGCTTTTAACAACCCTTTTATTGATTCCTTTTTCTTTTCATTTTCTTTGATCATAAACATGCAAAAGTGATTAAAAGGTCTTATGAAAGAGTAAAGTTGAAACCACACTTGCTTCATTGCCCAAATTTGTCAAGAGGATTCAATATCAAGCCTAGAAGAGTAAGATATCACAGAGTATTTAGCTATAGGCAATCGGATCGAGAATTCGCAATGTCATTCTTAGTTCAAGTGAGACAATTTAGATTATCATATATTAGCTCAATTATATAGTATATAAAGAAATATGATAAAGTGAGCTCATCAAGTGAAAGAACTTGGCAAAGAAACTCCCCCTCAAAACAATCTCATTGGATGAACAATTCCAAGTTCTCCCCGAATAAAAGCAAAACGAGAAGAAGACAAAGGTTTTGTGAAAATGTCTGCCAATTGATGTTCAGTATCCACATGATGAAGCACAATGTTGCCTTTTTCAACATGATCTCTAAGAAAGTGAAATCTGATGTCAATGTGTTTTGTTCTAGAATGTTGCACGGGGTTCTTAGCAATGCAAATTGAACTAGTGTTATCACACAAAAGAGGAACACTATCCAAATTAACCCCATAATCTTTAAGTGTAGCTACTATCCAAAGAATTTGAGAACAACAACTAGCAGCAGCCACATATTCAGATTCGATTGATTGTGCAGCAGAAGATTGTTTTCTAGATGACCATGCAATGAGAGAATTTCCCAAGAAGTGACATGAACCAGTGCTCTTCCTATCAATTCTACATCCTCCAAAATCAGCATCAGAAAAAGATCTCAAACTAATGCATGAGGAAGCAGAAAGCCAAATGCCAAAATCTTGAGTACCATGGAGATACGAAAATTCACTTAACCGCTTGTTGATGTGAAGCACGTGGGAAGAGTCTCTTATGTAAACCTCCAATTATCTCATCGTCAACAAGATCATCATTTTTATGAACAAAGACACTCTCACTGAACATATGCACTTGTACCTGCATCATTTGAACTAGTGCCTTTTGCGAAAAATAGAAGTGGAAGAAGCATCTTCGTAAGATAAAACTTTTAGCACGAGATGCATGAGTAAAGGAGAACCAAATCTTATCACTAAACATATGAAGTGAGCATCCGAAATTCACTAGCCACATGTTCTCCCTCCTCGCGAGAAGCCTACATAGAAGCGAGAAAGTGTCGAGGTCTCGATCAAGTTAGAAATAATATGTTTAGGAATCCAAGATCTTGAGACACCGACGCTAACAAGAGGCACAACACGAGTATTCTTATGCACAAAATCAGATTTGCCTTTTCAGTGTTTTTAGCATCAACAGTGTTTGTTTCACCCTAGGCACATAATGAGAAGTGGAGTGTGCCTTTAAAATTAGACCTAGCATTAAACCTTTCTCTCTTTTGTTGTTTAGCTAGTCTAAAGCAAAAGTCTACTAAATGTCCATCTCTACCACAATGAGTGCAAGTGTACTTAACATTATGTTTAGCTTTGGAAGTAGAAGCAACATTTGCATTCATCATAGTAGAAGATAAAAGACCAAAGTGATTTAAAGACGTTTTCTTAGGCTCATTGACAATTTCAAATTTTCCACTTTCAAGTGTTTTGACAACAAAGTGGGAGCATGTGATTTATGATGAGCATAAGAATCAAAACCTAAACCTTTGTTATGAGTGCTGACATTTGATTGATCCAAGATCATGTTTAGGTTTTTCTTTCCTTTAGTGAAACGTTCTAATGACTTTTCCAAGTAATCAATTTTTAGAAAGAGTTAAACAATTATTACAGGAACGTCCACTTTTCCTTTTGCTTGCGACAAGTTGAGCATGAAAGAACCTCATGTGTAAGCAAATCTTCTGTCATTTGAGAAACCCTAGCATTTGCATCATGCAACTTCAATTCTAGTATGGAGCATATAGAACATGGAGTTGTATCATGTAAATCAATGGTAGAACAACTAGCATGTTTAACAAGTTTCTCATTTTTCTCATTTTCAGCATTGATTTGCTCTAACAAGGTAACATGTTCTTTCCTAAGCGAAGTAAGCTCATTCCAAATTAAGTCACATGATTTGCAAGCATCATCATCAGGAATCAAAGTTTTAAGTCTAGCAATTTCAGCATTCAATGATTCAACAACAAAATCATGTTTCTTAATTTTCTTGTCACATTTATCAAGCAATTTACCAAGACGAGCAACAGCAATAGCTAATTCATCGTAAGAAGGATCTACCTCATTGAAGTCATTGTCATGATCGCCCTCAGTGAAGTCGCTTTTGGCCATGAGACACAACCCCGTCAACTCATGCTTGCTTGGAGTTGCATCATCCTCATTGCTCTCAGAATCCACATCGCTCAAATTGACTTGTTCAAGAGCGGAAAGAACTCGGTGAACCACCTTGCGGTTGATGAAGCTCTTCTTCTTCCTATCATTTGACGAGAACCTTTTCTTCTCATTCCTTCTGTCGTTGTCCTTCTCCTCCTTTGATGTTTTTCCTGCAAGCTTAGGACAATTTGTGCGAATATGGTTGAGGTCACCACACTCATAGCATCTTGGAGGACCACCTTTCTTTCTCATTCTCACATTCGCAAAGCTTTGTTAAAGCGAGAGGAGAGTAGTGCCAGATCTTCTTCAGAAACTCTTCAAGTTGCTCATCTGTTAAAGAAGACATGGAAGACAAGGCAAAGCTAGAAGAAGAATTTGCATTTGACATGTTAGGGTTAGAGATCAAAGCAATTGATTTAATGTTACCCTTCCTGGCAAGAACATCCAACTCATGAGTTTTCAACTTAGAGTAAAGAACATCTAATGTGAGTGTGCTCATGGTAGTAGATTCTTGTATAGATGTTACTTTCATCTCCCATCTTGACATGTCCAAAGCACTAAGCAATTGTCGAGCATTTTCGACATCGATGTAGCTAACTCCAACGACACGTAGATTGCTAAGAATTTTATTGAAGCGTGCAAAGAAGTCATCTACTGATTCACTAGGTTTCATCTCAAGACGCATGTATTCTTTTTGTAAATATCTTGACGAACCTCTTTGTGATGTTAGAACCCTCATGGTAATCACAAAGAGATTTCCATACCTCATATGCGGATCGAAGATGAACCACACGATCAAAGTCGGCTGCGTCCCAAGCCTTGGATGATCAAGTTGCGCGCCTTGCTATTTGCTTCAACATGTGTGCGATTGGTGTCGTTGACGTTGTCGTTTGCGAGGACTTCATATGGCTTGTAGACCTTCTCCCAAATTGTGAAGCCACTGTGCTTGGATGAACGCCTCCATATTGGCCTTCCAAATCTGAAAATAAACTCCATCGAACACACATGGTTTTGTCTAATAACGTTCCATTGATCTAATCACCTGTTAAGATAGTTTAGAGAAACCTTGCTCTGATACCACTTGTAGGATCGAAGTATACGAATATAGCAATCAGAGGGGGGGTGAATGATTGTGCGGAAGCTAAAACCAAATTCTTGACCTATTAAAAGTTCACCCCAAAACAGTAACCAAATAATTGCCTCGTTTTAAACAAAACAGAATGACAGAGGTTTGGTAAAACGAGAATTCCCGGAGATCCAACCGTCGAAACGATCTGAAATTTGGACACAAGAAACTAGATTCCAATACGAATCGAACCCAAAAAGAATCAGCTCGATCGGACTTACGGATCAAAAGTTATGAGCTTCGCAAGCTTGCTGATCCAGAACTTGACGAGAATCAATCTAATCAAAACTTCAAGATTAAACAAGAACGACAAAAGATTGATCAACTAGACTTTGAGAAACACTAGATCAATACCCTAGAGAGGTTTTTGATGGATCAAATCAAGATAAAACTTGAAGAACAAAACCAATCTAGAACTAGAACAAGCATGCAAACAAGAACCAAAAGCAGAAAATCGTAGCGGACGTGGTTATCTTGTAGCACGCAAAAATCTTGGAAGAATTGATCTTTATTTCTTGTCTAAAATACTCTCATCAAAAGAGTACAAACCCTAAAACCAAGCTCAAAGCTTGATGCGCTCGACTCTACTTGATGCCTTTCAACAGAGACCCACCTATTTAAAGCACCAACCCACAAGGAGTTACGAATACGATTCCTATTCCCTAGAAGGAATCAGATCCAACTCAACTCTACTTGACCCAACCAGGCGAGTACAACTCTTGCACGCGTGGCAACCCTACCATACTCACGTGACTAACACTTTGCACGCCAGTATGGCCACCCGCCATACTCACGTGACTAACACTTTGCACGCGAATGACCTCCCCGCCATTCTCACGTGACTAACCATTCTTCATGTGCACCATTCTCTTAGCCCGAGCGTCCCGCATGACATCCTTGACCACCAAGACCTCGGTTCCTCCCCGAACCTAGTCCCGAACCTCGGTTCCTCCATGAACCTAGTTCGGTCCGTCATCGACCACATTCGTCTTCGAGCAATACCGCACATGAACAAACCACAAAACAAATCCGAGCACAAGTCCACGACTTGACTCAATGTCAATCCATGCAACTACTCACATGAGCATTGCATAAAGTCCACTTCAAAAGAAGCATCATGAAATCATTACAAATTTCAAATTCACATTCAAAATTCAAATCCAAATCGCTCAAAACCCTAATTGAAACGCATTCACGACGGACAAACAAAGTTGGTCCGTTGTATAAGGAAAAGTTTACGCTCCAGAAGCCAACCAAACGCGGAAAAACACGTTCACAACGGACAAACAAAGTTGGTCCGTTGTACATCTAAAAATGGCTTCGGTCATGAGCTCAAAACAAGTTCACAACGGACCCGAAGCTTGTCCTACAAGCGTGCACGCTCGGTTTCACAAAAGTAAAACCCTAGAAAAAGTCCATTCACGACGGACAAAAGAATTAGTCATTGTACATGTGAAAATCTTGGTTCCAAGAAATTATCCAAACTGAAAAAGCTTGTTCACAACGGACCAAGAAAAAGCGTCCGTTGTACATGTGAAAATGACTTGGTCATGGGCTCAAAAACATGTTCTATGAGACCCAAAAACACCGTCTGGTCGCGGATGGGAAACTTACTGTTTCTTGAGAACTTTGTCCGGCGCTAATGCGTAACTTACTGTTTCTTGTCAAATTGTCAAAACACATGAACAAACACATTTTGCAAATTCAAATCTAAGTTAATTTTTCAGTTCAAAGCCAATTTTTCAGCACATGATTTCACAAAAACCAAATGAAGGAGTGCTAATTTGAGATGCAGTATTTGATGTTGAGCACATGCACATCCTAAAGTCGATTTCTCGTCATACCCTCTTAATAGTACGGCTATCCTTAAGACACAAATAAATAAAAGGTTACAACTTTGGTCTTGATGCCGTCCTTTTGCTTTTTGGTAGTCATAGGGGCGTCCAATGTCATTCCAAGCTCGATATGATCTCGATATCTGCAGTATTCTTGGATAAAACATTAGATCTCTTTAATTGTGTCATCATTAATCACCAAAACAATTTGAGGGGCCTAGATGCACTTTCAATTCGTAAAGCTTCTTGGACACTCATTGAATACATTTGAGCTCTAGCAAGTCTCCTTTTTCCCTTGAGCATTAAATTAACTCTTTGAGAGAGTTAGGAGCATTCAAGTGTAATCCTCACTGTTTGAACCAATTAGATACTTGATTCAACCTCAAATAAACGTCATCACTTCATTCTCTTGGAGGTTGTTGCCTCCTAGACGGCTTGGGGGCATGGAACCAGTGGTCTTCTCAAAGGAGATTGTGAGAGGGCCCGATTGGTTGTGAAGGCAAAGATTTCGCCTACCCGAAGCGGGGAAGAGCTACCACGAGTGATCAAGAAACGCTCAATTTACACAAAGAGCCGGCTTGAGTTGGTCAAGCTTACCTTAACGTGGATTAGGGGGGACCGGCAAGTCTCTAGGACCACGGGATAAATTCTTGGTGTCAATCTCTCTTGTGGTTTGCTTTCTTTGTTTACTTATGCAATTTACTTTCCTAGTATACTTAGTGATTGATCTTTGCTATATAATTGTATATTTTGCTTAGACTTAGGTTGTTGGCACTTAGATAAATCTAAAGCTTTTAGGTCTTATTTGTTAAAATTCTCAATTTTAATTTTACTTGCTTAGATTATTGCAATTAGAGAATTTTAAAAACATCCTATTCACCCCCCTCTAGTCGGTTATCCTTGATCCTATAGTGGCAGCTGAGGTCGTAATTGTTCGCTCGTAGCTAAGGGCAAAAATGTCCAAAACTAACCCCGTTAGGTTAAACTAACAGTTAACTTACAAAAATGGCAAAAAGGGGAAGAAGTGAAAAAGACTAGTGGCAAAAATAAAACGAGAAATAGACTTGTGGCAGAACCAAAATTGTGCACTTTTTCAGTGACACCAGCAAAATTTTCCCCAAAAAAATAATATACTAATAAACAAATTTTATCTCTTTAAATATCCTTAAAAAATAATATACAACAAACAAATTATATCTCCCTAAAATTTCTCTAACAAAAAATATAAAAAATAGCGAAACAGTTTCGAGCACGTGTCGAAGCCGATGACACGGAGGTGCAACGCGACCCAGCAAGGAGGCGGAGTCGAGGACATATGCTAGACCTATCCCAACGATGTCGACTTGATATGCTGATATAATTTTTTTTTATCCATATCAGAGCACGATCATTCAACTAGTATAAGAAAAAGCAAACAATGGCCAAATAAAAAATTATTATAAGAAGAAAGAGAGGAGAAATCCTAGAGCATGATGGGCCAAGGGCCAATACAGCCCTGTAAGGGCCCAGGGAAAGAGGAGAGGAACCCTACACCGTCCGAGTCCCGCTCCACTGCGTCCCCTCGGGGCCCCTTAAAAGCTGCCTCTCGCCGCCGTCGCTCAAATCATCTCGTTCTCTCTCCTGCCATTGCCCCACCCACGCCTCCGAATCCGAGACCCCCATCTCGGATTCACCGAAGCTCGATCCGCTCCTCTCCGCGCGTCAGGTAGAGCTCTACCTCGAGATCTCTCTCTCTCTCTCTCTCTCTCTCTCTCTCTCTCGTCTCTGATTCGTCGCGCCTCTTTTGGTGCCGTCTCGCCTGATCCGTACGGTGGCATGGATTTGTCGCGGGTTTGGGCGGATCTGGGTAGTTTTAGGGTTGGATCTGCGAGGATTCGGTGGAAAAGGTTCCTTTTTTTGAAGGTGGGTTGGTGGAGCTAAAGGTCGCGGTTTTAGGGTTAAGTTGTACGGTGACGGTCAAGGGCTCTCTCGCCATCGTGAAGGTTTTGCCTTTTGTTTTTCTAATGTATGTTTCGGTTGACAGGTTCGTTGTTACGTAAGATTTGGTTTTGTATGAGATGATTTGGGGATTGTTGATGCTTGGTGCTTAGTGATGGTAGAGGAAGTTTTATTTCCTTTTAGCGAAATCTTGTGTAGATGGCTGTATCTAACTTGTATTAAGCTGTATTTATTGTTTTTGTATTGTATTATTGATTCTTAGGTATTGGATTCTAGCTGTATGAACTAGCTTTATAATTAATTTGATGAATTCATAGATTTACTTGTCTGAATTGTTGTTACCGTTGCTTCTGATTTTTTTAAGTGTCTAGTAGTATTTTTTGGTAACTACATCAGTTGTATGGCACTCCTTTGGACAATTAGTACTAGATCGTAATGGCTTAGATGGTCTTAGTAGGGTTATGTGTCGACTCATGCATTCAGCAGAACCAGTTTTGTGAATTTAGTAGCTGAATGTTGTATATATTTTTTCTCTTGGGTGGTCATACCTCTAATCGCTTGCTATGTGATCTATTATTGACAATTTACATGGTATTTTCTTATACTTGTCTTCAACAGAAGTTACATAATATATGTTTAGGTTTGCCATGTCAATTTTTCTATTTGTTCTGAAACAAATGAGGAAGTTCTTCGTTGTTGCTGTTAGATGCCTTATGGTTGCGTATAATGTATTTTTTCCTGCATTTGTACAATTACTATTTTTTTTGTTTTACTTTAATATGCGAACACATTTATGCTCATTATTAAGAGTAATCACATGTATCTCCGTACACAGCTTTGCATTTTTCCAGATCCTGTGCTTTTTGTTGATAACTAGATATAAATATTTGCTTCTCTCCTGTTATTCCCCTTTGCGCTGTACTCATTTCTTTTGGCTAACATGTTATCTATTTGCTACAGCCATGGCGGGAATGACACCAGAGGGTTCCCAGTTCGATGCTAAGAACTATGATTCTAAAATGCAGGAGCTGCTGTAAGTAATCTTAAATGGATATTTTTTTTATATCAGCTACTCAGTATTTTCATTTGTAGCATGCATTTAGCTTTGTGCTGTCTCTCTCAGATGGATGGTATATTATCTACTTACCAATATTCATTGAACACAGGAACCAAGGTGAGACTGAGGAGTTCTTCACCTCATATGATGAAGTTCATGAGAGTTTTGATGACATGGGCCTCCAAGAGAACCTCCTCAGAGGCATTTATGCTTATGGTAGGCTGAGAATCTTTTGTGTTTTACAATGTTTGGCTCGTTGCAGTGGTATTCAGCTGACATGGCCATCATTTGTTGATAGGTTTTGAGAAGCCTTCAGCAATTCAGCAAAGGGGAATTGTTCCTTTTTGCAAGGGGCTTGATGTGATCCAGCAAGCTCAATCAGGAACCGGAAAGACTGCTACCTTCTGTTCTGGAATTTTGCAGCAGCTTGACTATGGTTTGGTCGAGTGCCAGGCCTTGGTCCTTGCTCCCACCCGTGAGCTTGCACAGCAAATTGAGAAAGTGATGCGTGCGCTCGGTGATTACTTGGGTGTGAAAGTTCATGCATGTGTTGGAGGAACTTCTGTTCGTGAGGATCAAAGAATTCTTGCAAGTGGGGTGCATGTTATTGTTGGAACACCTGGTCGTGTGTTTGACATGTTGCGTAGGCAGTATCTCCGCCCTAATAACATCAGGATGTTTGTCCTGGATGAAGCTGATGAGATGCTTTCTCGTGGCTTCAAGGATCAGGTGAACACTCTATTCTGTTGCATTTCTTCTGCTCCTTTTGCACCTAATTATCTTCTTGTCAGCATTAGTATTTTGCATTTGTTGTGCTGCATTTTAACACTACTGATACCATTGAAGTGAGAAAGCTGAAAGCTTTATGCTCATATTTATTAGGCGAGAAGACTTAAAGCTTTATGCTCATATTTATAGGTGTAAATACTGAGGACCTCAATTTTAACTTAAAGTTTGCCTTTTGATTTGTTAAACGTTTACTGTTCTTATATGTTCCAAGTTATCGGGTAAAAGTTCAATAACATGCTTAGGTTGGTAACTCTGTTTGCCAGTTGCATAACAGCAACAACAACCAAACCTTTTGTCCCAAACATGTTGGGGTAGGCTAGGAATAAAACCCAATTAAAGTCAATAAAATCCCTAAACCTTTGATCCTAGTTCATGGTTTCAATACGTGGATCGCTAACTTCCATGCACTCCTGTCCAC
The DNA here is from genome assembly GCA_036346355.1 of Rhipidocladum racemiflorum. Lineage (NCBI taxonomy): Eukaryota > Viridiplantae > Streptophyta > Magnoliopsida > Poales > Poaceae > Rhipidocladum > Rhipidocladum racemiflorum. The sequence continues at coordinate 86,151,919 of CM070579.1, read as the reverse complement.
TGTCAACTCTTTAGATACATTTTAATCCCTCTAGGCTCTTTTAACCGTTGCTTTCCACACTAGTCTTGGTTGACCTCTACCTCCTATGTTTTCGAGACGACTTAAAATTCCACTACACACCAATGCCTCAGTAGGCCTTTGTTGGAGATGCCCAAACCAGTTGTGTATGATTCATTTTTTTAATATTATGATCTTTGATTGAGCTATTCAGAAATGCAACTTTCTTTGACAACTTTTTGTTCAAATTATTGTTCCGTGTTATGACTTGTGTATGTTGATTTCCTTGTTGCTATGTGCAGATTTATGACATCTTCCAGCTCCTCCCAGGGAAGATTCAGGTTGGGGTCTTCTCTGCTACCATGCCCCCTGAAGCCCTTGAGATTACTCGCAAGTTCATGAACAAACCTGTGAGGATTCTTGTGAAGAGGGATGAGCTCACCCTTGAGGGTATCAAGCAGTTCTATGTCAATGTGGAGAAGGAAGATTGGAAGCTTGACACACTTTGTGACCTGTATGAGACCCTGGCCATCACCCAGAGTGTCATCTTTGTGAACACGCGCCGCAAGGTGGATTGGCTTACTGATAAGATGAGGGGCAGGGATCACACAGTTTCTGCCACTCACGGTGACATGGACCAGAACACTAGGGATATCATCATGAGGGAGTTCCGATCTGGTTCATCCCGTGTGCTCATTACCACGGACCTACTTGCTCGTGGTATTGATGTCCAGCAAGTGTCTCTGGTCATCAACTATGATCTTCCGACCCAACCAGAAAACTACCTGCATCGAATTGGTCGTAGTGGTCGTTTTGGCAGGAAGGGTGTTGCCATCAACTTTGTGACCCGTGATGATGAGAGGATGCTGTTTGACATCCAGAGGTTCTACAATGTGGTGATTGAAGAGCTGCCAGCCAACGTTGCTGATCTTCTGTGATCAAGATCTGAAAAGAAAATATGGTAAGGAAACCTGATATGGCTTGTTTTTGTTGAAATATCACCAACATTCTCGTCTGGGGTGGGGAAGTGATAAAGGTCAGGGAGTTCTACTTTAAAGTCGTGGTCATGGACAATTTGCAATTTTTTATGCCATGTTTTGGGAATTTTTGTAGTTACTAGGCTGTGCTATGTGCTGGGTTTAGCCTGAGGAGGGAGACGCTGCTGGAGTCTTTACTTTATTTGTTAAAACTATGGATGACCGAATGCTTGACTCGTCACCGCATGTATTCTGCAATCGTTACTAGCAGTACTGGTATTATTCTGAGTAAAAACTGTTTACTCTTGGTAATAGATGTTTTCTGTTTGACAGCAATGCGGCGCTTCATTTATTCCATCGTTCTGACGTGAATGTCCGTTCTTATTCGCTGGATGAGTTGATAGAATTTTGAGGAAATTTTATAAAACTACAGGGTTCTTGTATAAACTATTAGAAAATCACATGTTTTAATTTTTTTATTTCACAAAATTTTGTATTTTAGATGAACTTGTATCACAAAATTACATGTTTCTTGTACAAACTATCGTAAAACTATATATTTAAACTTTTAATTTATAAACTATAGATTTAGATTTTAGAAGAACGTGTAACCGTTTTGTGTAACATGTCTGATAGTCTTGAGGAAATCTCATGCGCTTCTATTTTCTGGTTCGCTTCTATTTTCTGTTTCACTTGGTGTCACGTGAGCTACCATACGGATTTGGCTGAACCTAGCTTCTCTACAAGGCGTTGAATCAAGATTTTCATGTTTGTGGCAAGGTTAAAAAAAAAGCTACAGCAGTTATTGCGGAAGCTATCCTTTATCGACGTGTTTTGTATTAAATAATTAAATATGTATATATGATACCTTAGAAGGTACTAATATTTTTATAATAAGAATATAAGTTAACTTTGGAATCAACAAATATACTAATACATATCAAATATTATAGCTGATAATTATATTATAATGTTTTTAACAAGTACTTAATCATTAAGAAATATGAATGATGTATTATCGAAAAAGGGCGAGACGATGCTTTTTTTTCAAAGTTCTCATAGTTTAGGTTTATAAAAGATGTGTTTAAGTTTTCTAGTAATGTTGGATTTCAAATTGAGTTCAATATTTTGGCCATAGATACTTTATATAGAATAGCGGAGCTATCGCTAGGTGAAAGTTGCGTCATAAAGTGAATCTATTGCTAGGTATAGCGTTTGTACGTAATATAGCAAAATATTGGCCTATAGTTTTAGGTTTGGGTAAAAAATGGCTATACTATAGCTATAGTTAGCTATTTCGAACACTGCTCCTCTATGATGTCTCGCTACTTTTTAGCGTCCAAGGAATTCTCACCACGTAGAGTGACACCTCATAGGGGAGCAAGGGACAATAAGCCTACGTGGTAGCTGGTATGATGCAAAGTGAAATGAGAAATAGGAGCTCGTGAGGCTGCTACGTAGACTTAGAGCAAATAGTGGATAGGACGGAACCATCCCCTCTGATAGGAATGAGGCCATTAAAGTCTATGTTTGATTGGAGGGATTAGAGAGAGATGGATTAAACCAAATTTATGTTTGGTTGGAGAGACGAGAGTTAGATGGGATGAACTAAATTTTTATTTGATTGGAAAGACAAGAGTTGGCCTTCTTGGTCTTGCTAAGAACCCAACAAAACGTATCAACCCCTGCCGAACAAATCAGCCTGCTCAAAGCATAGATACAACAACTGTGCTTTCATGCATGGATTCTTTGGGCACTTTTTAGTTTGAACACACACTGGACACAAACATCGCACACAGATAGACTGATAGACATATGACATGAGCTCTAATCCAAGAACCGTTTTACTTAAATTACATATGCACGCATAAATTTCAGCCGCACAAGTTTTAGCTATACCGGCTTTGCAATATAATAAGAAATTCCTTGGTGTATCATTCTTACGAAAATAATGTAGTTCCACGCACGGGTAGCATCAGCTGCATTTGATAGCCATGAGAAAAAGAAAATCTAGCACACAATGTAACAGTCCACACACCAAGCTCACATCTGTCACCGACTTCTGAGTAGTAGAATGTTGCCCTGACCATCTGACTACGACTCCAATGAATCCGACAGAAAGAAGACGACAAATCGGAGAGCAGAGAAGAATTTTCAGCTCAAATTGCACATATTTAAGACTTTAGGAGCAAAATGAACAGATTATAGGTTTGTATTGGGCAAGATTTCACTTGGGAAATTGCTCGGGAGAGAAAGGCACAGGCAAAATTGCTGAGATAAATATATACTAGCTAGGACCTAAAATGAACCACATACAATGCATGGAAAAAATCCACCCTCAGAAATCTTTTAGCCATTGCCCCATTCGTAATACTGATCTCGGCTGAATTTTAAATATGTAACGGCGAACACTCGACTTTATGTGTTTATCATTAATTGCAATTTGCAATACAAGTTGGAAAGCACAGCCAGACAGAGGCAGGTAAACACAATGAAATGAATCATAGAAACACTTGGTCATACAAAATTAGTAGCTTCATGCCTCCCCCACCCCCTAATTGATCGAGCTCACCACTTCGATTTTGCTTATATCATATACAGGAGACGGATTACTAGTACTAATCTGAGCAATTAATGACTCAGGCTCCTAATTGCAACCATACCAGTTATTTAAATTTATTTGAAATCAACTTCACGAGGGATTTATAGATGAGAGCACGACCCCCCCCCCCCCCCCCCCCAAAAAAAAAAGAAAAAAAGAAAAAAAAAAAAAAGACTTGTCTGCATCCTTGTATAAATCAAAATAAAAGTACCCAGAATCCAATGGGGTTATCTTCTCCATCTGCCACTGGATGGAACATCGATCTGCAGTTTGATCGCGGAGAGCAAACATCGATCCCGGGCCTGCCTTCCCCACAATGGTGATCTGTCACCTATGGCAGCCGTGTGGGAGGTCAGCAATGGAGAACTCCATCCTCCGGGTGTCAAGCACGAGCAACTTGTCCCTCAATCCATCAACTAGCTAGTAGAAGCATGCCGCAGGCGTATTGGCGCCCGATGCCTCGGCGGGGGGAGCGAGGAAGGGCTCGCAGCATCGCCTGAATTCGACGCGGAGTGGTTGCTCGACCGGCAGCCAGGTCGTCGGGGATTGGGGGAAGCAGGAGGCACTGCCGCTCTGTGAATACATGGATCTCCTCACCGTTGACGCCCTCGGGGGAGCGGTCGAGGATGACGATCCAGCGGCCGGGGCAGAGGAGGAAGGAGTAGAGAAGGATTCCCGCCTTTTGTTCCGAGAGCAGTGTTTCTATGTTTTTTCTTTCAATACAACTTACATAAATTTTAAAGTAAATAAAGGGGTAAGTAATCGTCATCTACCCTTTATCCATGTTTTAACATTTATACAACTTTAAAAAAAGAGGAGCGTAAGAACCCCTCGCTTTTAAACCAAACAGACCCTAAACGATGGCCAACGAAGGTTTAATTGCCCACCTTTTGTTTTTCGTGTCGATGATAATGCGATTGTACCCAGATTCAAAATCTCGCCGAATTTGCAAGATTCCGCTAATTTATAGTACGGGTCTGCCTGATGCTGCCGGCCGGTGGCTCTGGGATATGATTCGAGACTCGAGAGCGGTAAGCCGGAGCTAGCAGGGCCATGCATGCGTTCTGGAGAGGACAGTAAAATTGAGTGAGCAACCTTAACCTGAAACAATTGCACTCCCTGCATGGTACGTACGTAGCGCTACTACCTGAGTAACTGATCCAGTTGGGTGTGCTAGTAAGTGCTGACACAAGTACACAACACAAGAGCACCAACTCATCGACCGCATCGTCATCTCGTTCCATAAACCATGCGTAGGTGGTCCGGCCCGGGGCACCGTCCAAAATTTCTTTCTTAGGAGTGTATAGTTATTTTTCGGATGTTTTTGTCTTAAATAACATCCAAATTTTAGACCTAGGATGAAAAACTCAACCGTTTGATCAAATTATAGGATCAGATGTAATCGATACTTCCAAATCTCAACAATGATCTAATGCTTTCAGATTTAGATGATTTCAACAAATAAAAACATTCGGATGATGTTTATCAAATTCCTTCTTTCTTTCTTTGTTTTGCGATTGGCATATTTGTGTCTCCTTGCCTACGTGCATCGGCCTTCTTCTTCCTGTGCGTTGCACGTACGTCTCACCCATGGTATGGTTTTTACCACTTGTCCCTTGTAGGAAGCTAGCTATAGTTTGAACTTACAACTTGTCCAACGAAAGAAAGAAACTGAAGCCTTCAGCTACGTACCCAGCACGTACACCGGCCGGCCGGCCGGCCGGGTCGGAAGCATCCGATCGCGCGTCGTTAATTAACGTCTTCACCACACGCGTACGAATATATATATATATATGTATATATATGTGCGATTGGCATATGAAGCCTCTTTTCTACTTCCGGAAGTAATTACTCCCTATGTCGTATCTCACAACGTAGGGAGTATCTCGCATAACAGAGGGTATATATGTATGTGTAGTATACAAGTATATAAGACCATCTAGGTGGTATTTACATTTTTTTTGGAGGTGGTAGAGATATTTTATATGCGTATATGAAAGTATTTGCAAAATAAGCTAAATCCTATGCACTCCCTTGCAATTTTTTCATGTAGATCTCACTAGAATATCTTATAATTAGTATATAAGTGTATCCAAAGCGATAAGGAGTATTTCAAGTACGTTTGGGTGGTATTTCAGAGATGGGAGTAAAAACTATTTTTCATATATATATATATATATATATATATATATATATATATATATATATATATATATATATATATATAGCCTTTTTCGTACTCCTGGGAGTATGTACTCCCACCTTCAGTATACCACTTAAACGAACGTATTATACTCCTTTATCACTTTCAGTATACTACAATGATAATTCTAAGATACTTCAATACAATATGAATGAAAAAAATTTATGGGAGTCATTTATTTTTTGCCATATGTAAAAAAAGTATATAAACAAATTATGTTATAAATGGTGGATTTTGTTGAAATTTTTCGTGGAATTCACTTTGGAGTATCTTATAATTAGTATTAGAGTATACTTAAAAGATAAAAAAGTATAACAATATTATTTATGTAGTATATTAAGAGTGGGAGTACATACTCCCAGAAGTATGAAACCATTTTCATATATATATATATATATGGAAAATAATTTTTACTCCCATCTCTGAAATACCACTCAAACGAACTTGAAATGCTCTTCTATCACTTTGGATACACTCATATACTAATTATAAGATATTCTAATGAGATCCACATGAAAAAATTGCAAGGGAGTACATAGTTTTTAGCCTATTTTGCAAATACCTTCATATACGCACATAAAAAGGAGTATGTCTAAAAGTGTACATACCACCTCTAAAAAAATATAAATACCACCTAGATGGTTTTATATACTTGTATATTACACGTACATACCCTCCGTTGCGTTGCACGAGATACTCCATACATTGTGAAATACGGTATAGGGAGTAATTACTCCCGAGAGTAGAAAAGAGGCTTCATATATACGTGTATATATGTATGTATGTATTACTAGTAAGATGAGCATGCAATAGCAGACGCGTAGACACCGGCCGGCCCGTTCTTACTCTCGATTTGACCCTTCTCGTCCCATTCTAGCTAATCGGCATAGTTGATCGATTTGATCACGCCGTACGCCATCTTCCTTTCCCTTCCATCGCCGGCCGGCCGGCGTCTTCTCTTCCGTAATCCTGCGATTCGATTCGATTCGATCCGATCCGATCGATCAGCTCGCCGGTCGTAATCTGGAACTTGCATGGCCGCACGATTCAAGGAACCTCGATCGAATTCTCACTTCTTGCTTGACTCTGCAAAAGCGAGCTAGCCTGCTCGATGCATGCATGGATGATGGCCTGCTACCTATCTGCACACACACACCACACACAGGTACATGGCAGTCTCGATCAAAAGCCAATAATGCATCGATCCAACGTAGGGAAACATGCAACAAATTAAATATCTCCTTCAATTTAATTTCTTTCGCCTTTATATATAATATCATCTGCGCAGTTTGAACAAATTAAACCTTATTAAGTCAGCAACGGGGAGTACTACTACGTATTTAATTACGTACACATATGTTAATTAGTTTATCAAACGTTCAAACAGTAGAGTACAAAACAGACGTAACAGTGGTGCATGCGTACGTACTGGTGCCTGTTGCATCGATCGATCGAGTTCATGCAACTTGCCTGCTGGATGATCGCTAGTTAAGTCGCAATTGCGTGCGAGAAACCAACTCAACGCAACGCGTAGCGAATGACATACGTACAGAGCATATTATATATATATATATATATATATATATATATATATATATATATATATATATATATATATATACACACACACACACGTTGGCTCAATGGATTAGCTAGTGTTATATTGTGTGTACGCCTTTGACACTTTGGTTATTACATGCATGCTAGTTAAGCTCTGTGTACGTACGTGTTACGTAATAGCTTGTTAATATATATTAGCTAGATGATGAAATGGGCTGGCTCTAAGCACGTATACATGCTAGTAAATTAATACATCAGAAGCTACCCCCACGTACACATGCATGTGTTGGATTGGGCCGCGCGCATGATGCACGTACGTGGCACGCGGCCGGGAAGAACAGGATAAAGACAGACGCTGCCGGCCATGCCCTCATGCCCAGCAATCATCCGAAGATAAAGCTAACAAATGTAACCAATATGATATACGATGTCTTAAAATTATCGTGGTGGGATCCCGTAATCTATATCTAGTACGAAAAAGATGTTTGTCTTAAATAATAGTAACTTGTAAAACGGCGCGCGAGACAATTTTACGTGTCAAAATCGATCTACAGATCGATGGCTGTGGCAACCTTTACAGACGGCTTAAGTATATAACCATTAATTGCAGGTAAATTAACCTTAACCGGTGATCTCGATCGATCCAAGCATGCACTCAGACATGCGTGCGAGTTAACAGGTGTAAGCCAGCGGCGCCGCGCAGCTAGCGCAGAGCACATCTCCAACTTGGGCATTGGTATTCGGATTCGAAACGGCAGGCGCACGACGCTTTTAGGGCTCGTGCCATGGATTTTAGCTTAAACCGGATGATCCGCGGGCCGCGTGTTGCTCTAGGCGAAAAAAAGCGCTAAAACAACGTAAAGACTTTGATAGTGGGGGGAAATTATTTTCAAGAATACCTTGGAAAAAGAAAACAGAATACTAATTTTCTTTTAAAATTTTTAAATAGTTGTTCTAAAAAATCCCAAAAAATTTTCCTTCAAAAAGGGTCTAGAAACAAAATTTAAAATTTTTAAATAAATTTTTTAAAAATACTCTTTTTAATAAATATATATTTATATATATAATACTGTAGCTTCGAACGTAGAAAACCACAGTGATTTTGCACAACCTGGTGGGGAGCGTCAACCCAGGTTCAACTTATCTGATTTGAAAAAATAGCGCAATTTTTTATTGTCGAAGAAAATCGTTCGAAATCTCATGATTTTAAAATCCAAAATTTTGGGGAAAAAATAAAAAAATTGACCGATTTTCACCAGTTTTTTTTATTTTGATCGGCCAGTTGAGTGTTTTTCAAAGCCGGTTTTTGAGTGATTTTTTCTCGATTTTTACCAATTATTGCGATATTTACATCCTATAATTTTTTTTCAATTTTTTTTTCAATTTCACCATTTTACCAGGTGATTTTAAATATCGTGCGCTTTCGATATCCTTGAAAATCACGATTTTCTCACAATTTTTGTCGATATTGTGAATCCTAGCGCCAACCCTGTTGTATCTCATAAAATCTGTAAGTTTATATAGATGTCCATGAACACGATTTCAAACGATCAAAATCAGGAAAGAAAACTTGGTTACTAATAGTAAACGAAGAACAAATTTGTTTAAATATCGGTTACACGTGTATGTGCGCCTACCTATAAAGGAAAAGGAGGGTTTAGACCATCTCCAGCAGAGCCCCTAAATTAGCCCCTAAATCTTAAAATAGGGAGTGTAGTAAAAAAAAAAACAGATCCAGCAGGACCCCAACTCAAGCCCCTAAAATTAGGAGCCACCTAAATTTGCCTCCTCAGCCCTAATTCCCAGGGACACGAGTGCATCCCCTATTATTGAAGACAGAGAAATACATGAGAGGCTTCGAGATGATCTTATTGAGCATTTGTGGGCAATTCACAGCGCTTCGGAGTTTGATTCATTGTTCGGAGTTTCTATTAATCTATTTATTATGTTTTGAAAATTTTAAATTTAAATTTGAAATATCATGTTTTTAAATTGTAAATATTAATATGCTTATGTTTTATGTATTACAAATATTTTTGATTGAATTTTAGTGGTGTCAAATGAAGATTATACATAGCGGATATGTCAAAATAGAAGAAAAAATAAAATAGGGGCTGAGATTTAGGGCATGTTGCTGAACTTGTGCTCTGAAAACAGGGCCCTAAAAAATAGGGGGAGTCCCTAAATCCAAAATAGGGACCCTGTTTTAGGGGCCTTTGCTGGAGATGCTCTTAGGCGTGCTTCAATCGAAACGAGGCGGTTTGTTGTGGAACGGGTGGAAGTTGCGTTCAAAAAGAGGCCGTTAATAAATGTTTTGTTGGGATATTCTCTCTGTACCACAAAGAATGTATTTTTAGTGTTCAAAATTTGTCCCACAAAGAGTACATCTTTAGTCCGTAGGGCCCACCCAAAGCCCATTAATTCCCATAACTCCACTCCAAGATTTGAAATTTTTTTAGCTCCTTTGCATGCTTAGTGACTTGTGTGGAGTAATATCTCACTAATCTTCTGCATGCATAGCTGTAAATGTATGCATGCGCATTTAAGTACCGGTGGAAACCAAAGCACCGGCATGCTTATGCATAGAGTAATGAGGGCCGCATTAGTCATTTACCTTGCACACTAATCCATCTTAAAAAAAACTAGAAATACACTTTTTGTGGGACGGACCCTCCATTTATTTTTTGGAAGCAAAGTTTTTCAATACCATGATATTACAAAGCCATGGTTTGGAAATTGTTTTAGCATAAATACCATGGTTTCACCTACCATCATTGAAACCATGGTTTTTCTTGGAACTATAAATTGTTTGGCTACAAAGTCTTTTGCATTGTATTTTCAAAGTATTGACACATCTCTCTCTCTACACTAGCCCCAAAAGCCCAAAACTCCACTCTAAGTGGAGTTTTCAATACTCTAAAAATACTATGGTATTGACAATACCATGGTTTTCAAAATAGAGTTTTTTTGTTGCTTTCAAACACCTTATGGCCAAAAATACCATGGTATTCTCCAAAACCATGATTTTGCCTAGAAACTATGAAAATACTTTGTTGCCAAACAGACCCTTAATTAGATCCCTCAATTACTTGTCTTGGAAGATGAAAGATATAATACTTTGTGTGAGTGGTAATGAATAAATGCATATAGTTGAGAAAAAATAAATAGGGGTACAGAAAGAAATGCCTTATTAAATCTATATGCAAACTTTATATTTGTGAACAAAATCATTCGAAGAATAAGCTTTATAAAAGTAAACGGAAGGAGTAAATATCAGTTGTTTGTAAGTCTGTATCGTGTAAGATTGTAGTTGATACGAAAAGAGAGAGAGAAAGATGATATTTACTGGTATCCAACCGATGGTCTATACATTGTTGTAAATACAATATGGAGTATTAATTTTATAAAAGATTATTACCGATAACTATCCAGATAATCATTATAACCACCCACGTCGCCTTGAACTGTTTATCCATCCAGTAAACCATAACCTAATCACGCGTTAATTGTTCCCTCTTTAACTCTCTCCTTGCCACCTTTCGCTTCTCTCTCTGCATCACCTCTTTATCTTTGCTCAATCAAATCAGCCATTATCACCAGGAGAACGCGCATCTCTTTTCGGGGATCATGTCTGCGTCCCTGTGAAAGACCGACAAGAAGCAGCGTTTCATTTGCCAGTCAAATGTAACTAGCCCGGTGTCACGGCGATACGCTCGAACGTGATGGTGGGTGATCTGCTCTCTCTTCGTCACCATCCACGTCGTTGTCCCTGAATTCGCCGGGTGTCCCCTTCCGCCGCAGAAGAGAGGAGGAATCCTTAAATACTCGCCGCAGAAGAGAGGTTTGTCTTCTAGAGAGAGAGAGAGAGAGAGGGAGGGAGGGAGGGAGGGAAGGCACACAAAGAGAGAGAGGCTGCTCGGACGAGGAGGGGAGATGGGGGACGCGGCAGTGGCCAAGTACCAGAAGAGCTACTTCGACGTGCTGGGGATTTGCTGCCCCTCGGAGGTGCCGCTCGTCGAGAAGCTTCTGAAGCCTCTCGAGGGCGTGCAGAAGGTGACGGTGATTGTGCCATCCAGGACGGTCATCGTCGTGCACGACGACAGCACCATCTCGCAGTCCCAAATCGGTAAGAAATCGATCGCTTCTGCGGTTACTACTTTCGTCCACCCTCGCCTGTTGCTTTCCGTTCAGAGGTCCCTCCCTTTCGTGCTTATCGATGTTTAAAATCTCTCCCTTTTTGCCCTCTTGCTGGGAATTTGATCCGCTTGTTAGGGTTTTTTTTAAGATAATGGAAGAATAAATTAATGATTGCGAGGGTTTAGTGAATCGCTTTCGCTGTTAATTAATTGGTGAAGCTTTCTGTGGGATCATGTGCTGGAGGAAAGGGGTCATTTGCCGTCGGTGGCGGACGCAGAAAGTTCTAAAGAGAGGGTTTAAAAAAGAGATCCAAAATTAACTACTATGACTATCGATATATTGTAAAATAGTTAAAATTTAAATTGTATACAATATAAGTATGTAATTACGAAAAGAGAAAAATGTACCATTCATTGCTTCAAAAGAGTTGACAGTTGATATTTACGAGTTTTCATATTATAAAAACGTTGTAAGATATTTTCTATGTCTATTTTTGCAAACACGTCTTGCCCAATGTAACATACTATAAGATCATTCAACCAGTCATCATTCCAGTCTATAGATGGAATGGTCGTATGGGTCATGGGCCATTGCAAGGGCTTTTGCGCTGGGCTAATAGGGTGGGCTCCAGCCCCACTGACGTCTCCGCCACTATTTGTAGTCTCTATGGGGTCTGCAACTTAAACAGTCTATAGGCGTGAGCCGTTCGATCAAGCAACTGAATGACACAGACGGTCCAAATCTGTTTGCTACAGTATTTTATTACAGTACTTCGAATCAATCTGAAACGTCGATTTTCGATTCAACGGTTCGCATGCAACTGTTTAAGTTGCGGTGGTTATTATAAAACCACATGTGATCCTGGGACTAGACTAGGAGTCGCAACCGCCCAGAAAAATAAAGTAAAAACGCCACCTTTCCATAGCAACATGCTGCCGTCCCGAGTCCCTAGCTACTCCCCTTCCCCTCATTGAATTTGATGACGCCGTGAACCAACATCTTCGATGTTGCCGATCTTGTCTTTTTTTTCATAAAAAAAATCTTTCCCAGTCATGGAAGAATATATTGAACAAGGGAAAGGATCGCGCAAAGTTCTTTTCTTTTCTGTTCTGTCCTTGTTCTTTCTGAATTTTTGTGTTATCCTTTCTGTTCTTGTTCTTTCTGAATCTTTTATCTGTTCTGTTCCTCCTCTTTGTAAATTTCTTAGCCGTAGATCAAACGAACCGACCGATCAAAGCTGGTACCATGCAATCGTTCGTTTGTTTTTTTTCTTGATTCGGGACTGGGGACCACTCATCGTGTCAGAAAGAATTGAACATTTCATGCTGCAATCGAACATGCTTGGCGTGAGCGTAGCGACGAGGGGGACCGTCGGTTCCCGAGAGATCTGCACCGGCTACCATCTCATGACGTGCGAGCCATTGCTTAATTTGCTATTGCGATACATCTGATCATTCAGTGATTGATCACCTGCAACTGCAATCGTTCTAGTTTTGCAGCTGCTGTCACGGGAAGTATGGGGAGTTCCGAAGAACGGATTGAACTGTGTCAAAACTGTTTGCTCTGTGAATCTGCCGATTTTATCCGCATTTCTCGCAGCTATCATCACAGTTTTGACACATGAACAGCCGTGTAAAGTTGATTGATCTTTGCTGCTTTCAGTCAAGGCGCTGAACCAGGCGAGGCTCGAGGCATCGGTTCGAACTTACAGCAGTGGCAAGGAGAAAATCGCCAACAAATGGCCGAGCCCGTATGTTCTTATTTGCGGCGTTTTCCTGGTGGTGTCGCTGTTTGAGCATTTCTGGCACCCGCTGAAGTGGTTCGCGTTGGTGGCGGCGGCGGCTGGCCTGCCGCCGATCATCCTGAGGAGCATTGCGGCTGCCCGGAGGTTCACCCTGGATGTCAACATACTTATGCTGATTGCAGGTAAAGAACCTCTGGTTCACTGGCTGACATGGTGTCTCTTGTGATTCACACTTACCAAAAAAAAGTTACCTGTGATTGAGCTGGTCTCTTTTCAGGAAGAAATATTAACACTAGATTCATAAACATCTAACAATATCCTATGGTAACAGACAATAATATAGTTAAGGTGTATCCTTCGGTTGAATCATGTCTTGAAAATAGAACATATTGTACTGAGCCTAGCAAGTAAAATCATCTTGTCATGTCATAATTTTGGGGCCACCCGCATACCCTTGAGCATAAGGCCGTGGGTTCAAATCTCCATTCTTAAAAACAGCACACACCCTCTCTTAATCTTCTCGTTTGTGTAAGGCACCGACACAACACCAGCACTTGGGGTAAATATTCAACTACAGATTAAGTTATTGATGTTGCGATTAACTGTTCTGCCAATGTGACAGCACTTTGGGGGTAAATATTCAACTACATATTGAAATTAACTGTTCCGCCAACGTGACAAAAGGGTTGCACAAAAAATGGCCAAGACAAGTTGTTTTTCCTGGACCAATAATGGTGGCTGCTTGGTGGGAGAGCAGAGCCGATCCGGTCCCTAAAAGTTTATGTCTCACTTGCTCACACTTCTCCCTTCATTTTTTTTTTCTGGAGGGACCGCACTTTCCACTGCATTAAAGGGATATGTTGCTGTGATGCTAATATATATGCTAAATGAATAGAATTCTGTTTCTTTTCCTCCATGTGGCGATGCCACCTCGATAGGGTATTGGATTCCTTTAAGAATAAGCAACATATTCGCTCCAATCATTCTTTCTAGAGATCTTGTTTTTGGCATCAAGGTGGCTCAATTCCACATGCCTATGGCATACATGAAGGAATCATCACCAGAAATGGGACGATGCCTCTCCAACTATTCCTTTTTTTGGACTGTTCAATTAAACAGATAAAAATGTGTTAAATCCTCAAATATTTTGATGGGGGAGTCAATTACGAGATTAGAATAGAGAATTGAAGGAGAGGAAATTGGGTTTCTATTTGTAGTAATATAAAAAAGGCGAGTTGTATCTATGATTTTTTGCATTTGATATATATAGTCTTCATCACTTCATTTACTTGTTGGCACTGTCTTCTCATATAGGATGGCCCATATATCTTGTCATCACATATTGTGTTTCTCATAATCATCAACCATATTTATCACCGTTTTCTTTCTAGATGTTTTGCCGCCTCATATAATCCCTGCATGGATGGCAACACATAGCCAAGAGCTCACATGTTTTGCTTTCTTTGCAGTTGGTGGGGCGATAGCTCTGAAGGACTATTCCGAGGCTGGGTTTATTGTCTTCTTATTCACTACAGCTGAATGGCTTGAGACCAGGGCAAGCCACAAGGTCCATCTCTTTAGGCTAATTTCTTTTGCCTAAGAAATCAAACTAATTGCATGATCGCTGAGGTCACTCATGAACCCACTGACCAGAAAAGGATCTATTCTTTTTTTTTTTTTTGTCACAGTTACGAGTACATATTCATACTAATGCAACATATCGAGGCCTATAGATTTGGATGCACACTAGCCCCATTGATGGACTAATGAAGTGATTTTGGTCGGCCATATGTTGGACCAGAGCCAGGCCCATATTGCTGATTGTATCACAGTTTTAGTATACCCCACCTCAAAAATCGCAAGAAAAAAACAAATTATACCTACCATATAATCCGGAGGTTTGAAGCTCAATGGGAGCAACCACCTGTCACTCTGGCAATTTTGTGAAAAAACCCTCCTATTCTTCCGAATTACGATTAGGTCCCTGCAAATTTACGAATAGGTCTTTTGCGATTTTCTACGAGAGGAAAATTTTTCCCCCCGGTTCGCGTTTAGGTCCCTCGTTCGGCATTTTACAGAAAGAGGCCCCCGTTAAATACGAATCGCGAACGAGCCCTTTTATAATTTTTCAAAATAGCGAACAGGTCCAAAACTATAACAAATAGGTCCCCACACTTTACGTTCAGGTTCTTTCTCCGTTTTGCCCGGAAAAAATGTTTTTGTGGTCCATTTTTCCTCCGAAGCATGGGAAAAATATTTTCGTTGACATTTTTCCCAAAAAAACGGAAATTCGTTTTTCGTCCAAAAATGTTTTTGTATCCCGTTTTTTCTCGTTTTCCCCGGAAAAAATGTCTTCATGGTCCGTTTTTTCTCAAAAAAAAACACAAATTCGTTTTCCGTTCACGCGCGCGGCATGCGCCGCGCGTATTTTCCTATTAAACTTTATATCTAGTAGACTCAAACAGGTGTAAAAGCACGATTAATGAACCCAAGTCAAGTAAGCATTTTTTTCTTTTTCCTTTAAAATAAAATGGCTTTAGACTTAGCAGGACTAAAACCGAGTATATGAGGTGTGTTTTCAGTGGTGATATGGCAGATCATGGAGATGTTAGTCTGACGGGAAGTAGTGCTTAGGAAGAAAACTTTTTGATCTTTGGGATCGATGCTACACAGTGATGGTGAGATTAATGAAGATATGAGCCACATAGTACATGTGGGGTGGGTGACATGGCACCAAGCATCTAGTGTCCTATGTGGAAAGACCCTCAAGAGTTAAAAGGGTAATTTGTATAGGATGTGGTCAAATCTGCGATGTTGTATGGAGCAAAATGTTAGGTGACAAAAGAAAAATGTTCAGAGGATGAGCGTAGCAGAGATGCGAATGTGCGGTGGATCTGTGGTCATACAAGGCAGGATCGAATCCGTAATGATGATATACATGATAGGGTTGGGGTAGTAACAATTAATGGAAGAAAAACTTGTCCAACATCGTTTAAGATGATTTGGACATCTCCAACGGAGACCTCCTGTGGCACTGGTGCATGGTGCAATTTTAAGTCGTCTCGAAAACATAAGAGGCAGAGGTCGATCTAGACTGACGTGGGAAGAAACAGTTAAAAAAGAATTGATGGATTAGAATATATCCGAAGAGTTAGTGTTGGATAGGAGTGCATGGAAGTTGGCGATCCATGTATCGGACCCATGACCTAAGATTGAAGGTATAGGGGTTTTATTGACTTTGATTAGGTTTCTTTCCTAGCCTACTCCAACTTGTTTGGGACTAAAGGCTTGGTTGGTTGGTATAAAGAACATGCAACTTCTAGAAGCAACCTCCTCTTAGAAAAAGCAATACTGATTAGTACGTGTGTTTATATAGGCACTAGTTTGATTTGTTTTGCTACTTTGTCTCGAGAAAAATTTGACTAAATGCTCCTTTGACATGTAGGCCACTGCTGGGATGTCTTCGCTTATGAGCATGGCACCACAGAAGGCGGTTCTAGCAGAGACTGGGCAAGTGGTTGCAGCCCAGGATGTGATGGTCAATACAGTAATAGCTGTCAAGGCAGGGGAAATCATTCCGATCGACGGTGTTGTTGTCGATGGACGGAGTGAGGTCGACGAGAGCACCCTCACTGGGGAGTCCTTCCCAGTAGCCAAGAAGGCAGACTCCCAGGTCTGGGCTGGCACGCTTGACATAGATGGTAATATATATTGCACTGTCAACTTGAATTGGCATCCTTGAAATGCCAATCCTGCGATGATTCTGTATAACTGTGTTGGTGGTGTGGCAGGTTACATTGCTGTGAGGACAACTGCTATGGCCGACAACTCTGCGGTCGCTAAAATGGCAAGGCTGGTTGAAGAAGCACAAAACAGCAGATCCAGCACACAGAGGCTGATTGACACTTGCGCCAAGTACTACACACCTGGTAAGCTAGATAGAGGAGCTAGACTTGGCCTGTAGCAAAAATTCAGACAAAAAGTTGGATCAGGTGGTTTTTTCTTACTGTTATCTTTGATTGCACCTGCAGCTGTTGTTTTCATGGCTATATCAGTTGGAGTGATCCCTGTAATGGTGAGAGCACACAACCTCAAACACTGGTTCCAATTGGCCCTGGTCCTCCTAGTGAGCGCTTGTCCATGTGCTCTGGTGCTGTCGACGCCGGTCGCCACCTTCTGCGCGCTGCTAAGGGCCACAAGGACAGGGCTCCTCATCAAAGGAGGGGATGTCCTGGAATCCTTGGCCAGTATCAAAGTTGCTGCTTTTGACAAAACTGGCACAATTACTAGAGGAGAGTTCTGTGTCGAGGAGTTCCGGGCTGTCGGTGAGCGTGTTCCGAGGCAACAACTTCTTTATTGGTGAGTGCCGCTTATATGTAGATAGATGTCACGCTGAACAAACCTCTTCACTGATACTATGTACTTAAAATTTTCTGTGTGTGTATATGTATTTTAATTCCATGGCTATTACAGGGTCTCGAGCATTGAAAGCCGATCAAGCCACCCAATGGCATCTGTCCTTGTTGATTATGCTCGGTCAAACTCTGTGGAACCAAAATCAGAGGATGTTACTGAATTTCAAATCTATCCTGGTGAGGGGATTTTTGGTGAAATCGATGGAGAGGGCATATACATTGGGAACAAAAGAATTTTGTCAAGGGCTTCATGTGAAGCAGGTTGGTAAACAAAATGTGAACTCAAGATTTCCAAAATATGCCAGAATATTGTCAATATTCTGTTGCTAGTTACCACTGAACATACTGTCAAGTAAGAAACAGAGTCTACATTCCATGACCATGCGTAAAGCCGCTTTTACAGTAAATAAAAAATGGTTCCGCTTCAGAAATATTAATTAACAGTAGCAATGTTGAAAGGATGTTTTGTTTAGTTCTATTTTCTGTTTGACCAAAACACAATTTCCATTGACATGTGGAGCTGTCGAATAATCATGTGCATTTTTTTTTTATGTTCTAGTTCCAAACATAAAAGACATGAAAGGAGTTACTATTGGATACGTGGCCTACAACAAGGGATTGATCGGAGTATTTACTCTCTCGGATTCCTGCCGAACAGGATCAACTGAAGCCATAAAGGAGCTGAGATCATTGGGCATCAAGTCAGTGATGCTTACTGGTGATAGTACCGCCGCTGCCACATACGCACAGAACCAGGTAAACGAATTTTTAGACAATGTGTTGGTCTTTTTTTTTTTTTTGTGTGCCTTCCTCGTTATCTAGGGGAAAGTCGTAGAACAGCATATAATTTTTTTTGAGGGAGACTAGGGAACGGTATACCGTTCCAATGGTATAACCGTGAAACTTATCAGTTTCAGTGCTGGTTTCATTAGTTTCAGTGTTTAGTTTCATTAGTTTCATGTTTCATCAGTTTTTAGTGCTAAGTTTCATGAGTTTCAGTGTAAAAATTCATAAGTTTCATGAGTTTCAGAGGTATACCGTTCCTACGGTGTACCGTTTCTTAGTTTTTCTGAATTTTTTTTGCTTATGTGTTTCTGCCAGCTGGGAAATATCCTAGTGGAGGTTCACTCTGAACTTCTGCCAGAAGACAAAGTGAGAATTGTCGATGAACTCAAGGCAAAAAATGGCCCTACGCTGATGATTGGCGATGGCATGAATGATGCCCCAGCATTGGCTATGGCTGATGTCGGAGTCTCCATGGGTGTATCCGGTTCAGCTGTTGCAATGGAGACGAGCCACATTACTCTGATGTCGAACGACATCCGCAGGATTCCGAGGGGTGTCCGGCTCGCAAGGAGGACACACCGGACTATCGTCGTGAACATTCTCTTTTCTGTGGTTACAAAGCTTGCAATTGTTGGACTTGCGTTCGCCGGGCATCCGCTTATTTGGGCGGCGGTCCTTGCTGATGTTGGTACATGCTTGCTGGTGATCATGTACAGCATGCTGTTGCTAAGGGAGAAAGACGGTCGGAAGGCAAAGAAATGTTGTGCTTCTTCTCGTCATGGATCGCATGCAAAGAAGCATGGCACCTCCCACCATTGCTCAGATGGTCCGTGCAGATCAACAGGCAGTTGCAAAGATTCATCTGCTGGTAAGCATGCTTGCCATGATCATCACCATGAGCATAACCACTGCAAAGAGCCCAGCAACCTGTATTCCGCAGACCAACATGGTTGCCATGATCATAGCCATGGTCATAACCACTGCGAAGAGCCGATCAACCAGCTGGTTACCAACAAGCATGCTTGCCATGATCATGGCCATTGCCATGACCACTGCAAAGAGCCGAGCAACCTGCACACCACCAAAAAGCTTGATTGCCACGACCATGAGCATAGCCACTGCAAAGAACCCAGCAGTTTGCATCCTACCAGTGAACATACTTGCCACAGCCATGAGCGTAGCCACTGCGAAGAACTCGACACTTCACATTCTACTGTTGAGCATGCTTGCCATGAGCATGTGCATAGCCACTGCGAAGAACCAATCGGTTTGCATTCTTCTGGTGAGGATGCTTGCCATGACCATGACCATGACCAGGATCATGAGCATCATTGCTGTGATGAACAAGAAACTTTGCACACTGTGGATACGCACCCCTGCCATGAACATAAGCATGACCATGTGGTGGTTGAGGAATCAGGAAAGGATTGTCGTGCTCAGCTACCGCACTACCACAGCCATTTCTGCCATGAATCTCGTGATCAGGTGAAAAATGCAGCTGATTCAGTCCAAGAGCACCCTATATCGATTGGCACATCATCTGATCACGATGACCACTGTGAAGAACACAGAGAGGAAGATTGTGGACATCATCTGAAGGTGAAAGATTACGCTCCGCCTCCGACCGACTGCAGCAGCAGCAGCAGAAGAAGAAACTGTTGCAGCATGACTAGCAGCAAAGGTTGTTCAAGCTGGCAGGTTGACCGTACCAGAGAGGCCAGCCGGTGTTGCAGGAGCTACGTGAAGTGCACCAGGGCAAGCAGCTGCTGCAGCCACAGCATAGTGAAACTGCCTGAGATCGTAGTAGAGTAGGATAAAGTATATATATGCACATATCATCAGTTCGTAACTTCATATTTGGATCTTTTTTAATAGTGTGTGAGGCTGTAAATTACTTTTGAGTTGTCTATGGAACACCACCTACTAAAATATCCAACTGTGGAGTGTACTGTAAATGTCACGTGGAATTGCTGCCGGTAAAATTCTGCAATGTTGAACCCGCAGGATTTACTACGTGTGAATGTGATGCTAGTACAGAGTATCTGAATCCAGCGTGTAACAGGCAGGGTCGGGGCAAAGATTTTAAATTTTGTTTTTTGATTCTCGAGTCGTTAAAAAATTCAAAATTTGGACGATATTTTAGAATTTCACCTGAAATCTGGCCGAAACAGAAAAACTAAATTTGAAATCCAGTAATTTTATGGCCGGAAAACTGAAATTTTAGTAAAATTGACAGAAATTTCGGTAATTTTCAAATCCTTGTGAAATGGTCCCCCATGCTAAAAAATTGGAAAAATATATAAAAAATATGCAAACATTTTGAAATTACTGTAGCAATTTCAGTCACAAAACCGAAATCTCAGCAAAATTGATCGAAATCTTACCGAGATTTTATGAAATTACTGTAGCAATTTCAAAAAATTGTTTTTTTTATCCCACCGAGATTTGGAATCTCGGCTCTGATCGAATCCAAAATTTTAATCAAGATTACCGAAATCTTAGCGAGATTTTGAACCTTAGTACTGGGTGGGATGCTCTAAACTAGTACTATTACAAAAACAATATTAACTGCTACTATATGTTTGATATTAGCATTGGAAAATCATGTATGAGACTTGTAAAGCATTCGTAAATCTAATCTATCTGAGTCAGTGTACCCCCGAAAACCCAGAAGATCAAATGGCATGCCCATATGTACCATCTGATCTGCTACAGCAACATATGATGTGAACGATTTGACAGGAATATAATTTGAACATCTTTGCATCTAACACGAGCCTACACTAAGGCCATGAACTTTACTTGAAACGCAACTTAGTACTGCACAATGGCCTCCAAATGAAATTAGCAGTACAAATATAAAAATTTGGATAGTGCGCAAGTAAGTGCAAAGTGCACCCATCAGGTGGCGTCAAACACATGCAGTCTTGGCTATTGACTTTTGTCTTGCTTTAGTGCAAGCTTTACTGTATATAGCGCAGATTTACATTATAGAATCGAGCTTAGAAATTGCTTCCCCAACGGTATCGATTTTCGTTGAAAATTAGGTAGAAATCAAATGAAATACAAAATCAAACTTTTGAACTCGGCGGTTAATTAGCGGCGAAATAATTCAAAAATTGACCAGTTTACATCGAAAATTGGCACACTCAGAAAATAAAAAAAATCAAGAAAAAAAAATGAAAAACAGTGTAGAAAAATGTTGGAAAATAAAATGATGCCTACTCTATCTTTCACTCTTTCACATATTGGAACTACATGACATGTGTATATACAATTCGATTTTTCAATTCCAACATGATATATGTGTATACAATTCGGTTTTTCAAATATGTGAAACCTTTCATTTCAATTCCATTGCCACACATATGCCATGTTGGACCTACATAAACACTATATTAGTAAAAAATCGAGTTGCAATGAAATGAAATATACAAATAAAATATTACATATATTCGATTTTGCTTAAAAACATCTCAAAAATTCAGTTTTTCAAAAAAAAAAAATTTCATGGCAGATGTCAAAAGGCTATTAATACTAATTTTAAAAAACTTTTGAATAAACTTTCTTAAATTTCTCAAAATTTTAAATTTAATTTTAATTAAATCAATTTATGAAATCGATTTAGTTTCTCGAGTCGGACCGATTTGTGAGCCATTTTGTCAATATTGTGAGCCTGGTCTAGCCTGCATTTCCACCTAATTCCTCACAGGCCTGCCTGCCTGCCTGCTCCCAAAAATTCTGTCCCACATTTTTCCTCGTACACTGCACATGAGCACATCATCGCCTAGGTCTCTCCAAGACCTCAGTAAATCGGAAGCAATCGCTAGTTCGTCTCACTGAGATACACAAGGTAAGTGACTGTTGTATTTCGCTTTTGCTCCCTTTGTCAGTTCGATCCCAAAAACCTTCTCTTTTGGGTTGTTATTATTTGGGTGATTCTTGTTGCTGGGGAAATGGAAAGGAATGATATTTAGGCTTTCTTCGGGCAATTATTGGATGTTTCGCAGTCCATGGGTTTAGTTTCGTGTTAGGCTTCGTGATTCCGCGGTGTTATGGTTTGGCCCGAAGGGGAAAGGAAGGGTTTTTATGCTGTTCTGTGGAATTATTGGATGTCTTAGGAGTTCTTTCTTCAGCATTTTTTCTGAAGTAAATTAGGGATGTAAGTTGCGCAGCAAGCGGAAAGTAGGGATTTTTAGTGGTTTTTCTACAAATGTTTGGCATCTCGTGTAGTTGGGTTGAGAAGATTCTTAGCATCAAGTCGAGGAAATTAGGAAAAGATGGGGCGTTTGAGTTTGCTTTCTGCTGTTGTTGGAGAAGTGCATACTCCATTTCGAAGTTCGTTTGGTTGTGAGGTTTTAGGGGTTGTTTCTTATGATGCGCAAACGCGAAATGAGGAGTCATTGAAACATGCAAGCTACGTGCATATTTTCATTGAGAAACAAGGGAATTTACGTAGTTGTTAGTGTACAAGGTTAAGAACTAACAAGAAACAAAGGTAAATTATTAGGTAGGACAGATACGGCAGCAGAAGGATTTCCTCCCTCCTGTAGCTGCGTCCCGCATATTTGGTAATAGGTGTAGACGCCATTCGTCTGTAAATGCTATGATTATTTCCTCAATTGATATTCCCTATTGCTTAAATACGCGGTTGTTCTTCTCCTGTCATGTCAACCAGAGCATTAGTATGACCAAAATGCTGGGCCATTGACAGTTTAGGTAATAGGTGTAGGCGCATATATGTTTCTTCCATTTTGAGCTAGGAAAGATGGTCTGCTCTGAATAAAAGGACTCGCATCAATGTTTTGATTTTAATTTTGGTGCCTTATGGTCTACAGGTTACTGTAATGATGCAAAAAGAAGAACCGTTCAGTTCTATTATCTAGCATATACCCATCGTTTTGCTTAAAAAAACTATGATTTATGTAGTTTCTTAAGTGGTGCAGTTCTTAGAATTAAAATGGTTTCGTCCTCTTTATTTTTGTCTTGTCATGAACTTCAGATTGTCAAGATCTGAATCTGTTGACCGAAAGCATTAACCTCCAATTATCCTTTTTGCTACGTTTCCAGGTGAAAATACGTTGAA
Source organism: Rhipidocladum racemiflorum (assembly GCA_036346355.1). Classification (NCBI taxonomy): domain Eukaryota; kingdom Viridiplantae; phylum Streptophyta; class Magnoliopsida; order Poales; family Poaceae; genus Rhipidocladum; species Rhipidocladum racemiflorum. The sequence continues at coordinate 86,128,412 of CM070579.1, read as the reverse complement.
CAGTTTTACCAGAAGAGTGCATTTGGATGATTGCATAGGTGAAGCTTGCTAAATGTAGATTCTAAAGTCCTGCCTTTGCTCTGTATACATCTGGATCATGGCACCGCGCAATAGGTCTTCTTCATCTAGAAGGCCTCTCTGGATCATTGTCTTGGTTGCTTTTGTCTGTGCAGTAGCCATTGGAGCTTATCTCTTTAAACCCCAGCATTACACAGCTTGTTACCTGGTATCATCAAATTCCTGTAGTTCTCGGCCTCCTCCAGAACCTGCTAGGGTATACACTGATGATGAGATTGCTGCTCGTGTTGTCATAAGAGACATCATTTTCGCACGGCCGGTTCAGTCAAAGAATCCAAAAATTGCTTTCTTGTTCTTGACGCCTAGTTCATTGCCTTTTGAGAAGCTTTGGGAAAAGTTCTTCATGGTATGATTTTGCGCTATTTGAAAATTGCAATAAAAACATATTTGGCTAGTCTTAACTGATTTTTTTACTCCTAAATGATTGATGTTGCATGGCATGTAATAATACTAATGCCTTCTATTTGGTAGAAATGCATTATTAGTTATTATGCATGTTTTATTTTTTTTAAAAGAACTTAAAATTAACACACAATTCGCATGAAAGAACTTGGATGTGCTCACTTGCTCGGGTGCATGTGCATCAATACTGAATCTAGCTGCTTGGATGTACTTTCAGGGACATGAAGACAGATACACCGTATACGTACATGCATCAAGAGAAAGGCCAGTTCATACAAGTCCAATATTCATTGGCAGGGATATTCGGAGTGAAAAGGTGTCCTCATTTTTTATCATTTGAATTGATTTACGCAGAAATGGTTTTCTCATTTTCGCTATGGTACAATTTTTTTCCCAAACATAGGTAGTATTTTCTCTTAAAGCACCATCTCATTGATTTTAGGACTCTACTTTCATGGAATGTTTAAATTTGTAGAGTAGGACTCAGGGTCTGTTAATGCTGTTGAACCATTACCAGCACCTATCATGGCCTGTAAAATTGCCTGCTGGCTGATAAGCATAGTCGGATGATCCAAGATTGTTCACACTTTATCATTTTAATTGTTATATAATCTAATTATTCAATTTGCTTTGTAGGTGCTCTGGGGTACAATTTCTATGGTTGATGCAGAGAGGAGGCTCTTGGCAAATGCACTACAAGATCCTGATAACCAGCATTTTGTCTTGCTCTCAGAGAGGTTAGTCATTTCCTTTTGTCCTCATCTAAATTTGAACCTTATATCCCTATCCTAATGCTCTGTTCTCGTTACAGTTGTGTACCACTGCATAACTTTGATTATGTATATAGTTATCTGATGGAAACAAACATCAGCTTTGTTGACTGGTAAGTGAATGTCCTGAAGGCTATATTACGGATGATTCTGTATAGATGCATTTTTTTTCTATTTAGAGTTGAACAAATGTTCGATTGAGTATCTGCCATTTCCCTCTTATCCGTGCTTGTTAAAAAAACATCACAGTTTTGCCATTGACATGCCAAATTTATTAACTCTTCAGTTTCGACGATCCTGGTCCACATGGAACTGGTAGATATTCTGAGCGTTTGTTACCTGAAATTGTTAAGAGAGATTGGAGAAAAGGTGCACAGGTGATGATTTCATATGTTTGATTTCCCTAGAAAGTGGAATCGTATGGTTGCTAAATGTTGCATTGCCTTTTCCTTTCCACCTGACTTTCACAACTTTTTAACACAATTGCTATGAATTTCTATAACCCTCTATCTTTTAAGTATTCTTCTAAACAATTGCTATGGTTTCCTACAATCCAATGCCCCACGTTCCGATGTGTTTTCCTCTTGCAGTGGTTCGCAGTGAAACGTCAGCATGCAGTTCTTATTCTTGCTGACACCCTTTACTATGCAAAGTTCAAACGCTACTGTAAGGTAAAAAGATCAGTAAAATAGGAAAAATAAAGCAGAAGTTTGTGTTGTGCATTTTTCCCTTGAGAATTAGTTGCCATGGTGTCACCCTAGCTATTTGTGTAAGGTATTAAATATTAGTCATGTATGCAGCATTTTTTTATTAGTAATAGTACATCGGATGAATTAGGTAAATCTCCATGCTATTGCATTACAGGCGCTTCAGTTAGTACTTGTTCTGTCTTCATGATTTACCTCACCAACGAAGTGTCCAAAGCCCCACTTTGTATTTTCATGGTCATGGGTGTGAAATTTCTCTTATATTGTCTCCATTTTTGTAATTCTGTTTCATTATTCATGCTGTTCACTTAGTTGGCCATAATGTCAACCAAGCTATTCATATGTGGGTCTTTAGATCCTATCTGTGCACAGTATGCATCATTATACGGTTTAACACAGAAAACCATAGAGGAGCAATTCTCCATACTGCATTGATTCCCTTTTCTGTATTTTGATGATTATCACTCTTCTTTCCCGATTTGCGTTTCGCCGCTGATCTTGTGATTGCACTTTGCAGCCTGGAAATGAATGGCATAACTGCTATTCTGATGAGCACTATTTGCCAACCCTCTTTAACGTAAGCACTAAGCACTCAAAACCTCCTAAAGAAAGTGTTTTATTTTTATTTGCTACCATGTAATATTGTGCTGTTATTGTGTCTGCAGATGGTTGATCCAACTGGAATTGCAAATTGGTCAGTGACACACGTTGATTGGTCTGAAGGAAAATGGCACCCTAAAGCTTATAGGGCTGTTGACACAAGGTTTGAGCTGCTTAAGAATATATCGGTGAGCTCTTTGTGATGCTTGCACATGCAAAAAAAAGCGACGAAGATTCATTTTTATTTTATTTCAGTAAATTTGCACAGAATTCATAGGTTTGGGATTTGTCTAACTGAATATGAAATGCTTGCAGTCCATTGATGAGAGCATTCACGTAACCAGCAATGCAAAGGTTGTGTTATTTGCTCCTTTGCTCTCCTTGCTTTCCAATACAAATGTGTTCGAGTTAGTTGTATGAGCATTTTTTTTTTCTTGTGTAGTGCATATTTGACCCATACCTAGTAAGGTTTAACTTACTGATGTGAGTATATATGTGACTGATGGGTTGAATAAATTACTTGATCAACATTGTTTTTGCCCAATAGGGTTTCTCTAGTGAAACATGAAGGATCTAATGATTCATTGCCTTGCAGCATCAAGTACAGAGAAGACCGTGCCTGTGGAATGGCACCAAGAGGCCTTGCTACCTATTTGCACGGAAATTCTATCCCGAGGCGCTCGATAATCTGATGAACATTTTCTCGAACTTCACTGTCATCTGAGGGGTGGAGGCATCAAGAACTCTTGTTACTCCGGCCCTGCCTTGGCTGTTTTGTAAGCTCTCTTGGAACGGCTAATGATTTTGTTTAGTGTGGGCAATGGCAAGGTGATGGTGCTATGTATGTATGTGCTTTGTTGTTAAAGCAGCAATCAGATACTGTGCTGTTTCGAGCTATTATTGATATGTATGTCCCTAATCATAGAGGAGCAGTGGCGGTTCGGTGGACGGGCGACCACCACTAATATATGCAATATATCTGCGAGCCTAGTAATTTGCATACGTTGTATACAGTAAAAATGCATTTAGGATCTACTACTTATTTCGTGATTTACTATACACAACGTATGCAATTACCAGGCGCGCATAATAGGTAATTCTGCATGTAGCTGTAGAATAGCGCTATTGTGTGTGTATATATATAGTGGAATATGTGATCCGAATTCTTGGTGACGAAGAAACGACGGTTTGTGGTAGCGGAGGCTCAGAGAGATACTACACCTTTTCTAATTAAGCAGTGTTAATGCACGAATACGTCATCTTGTTACTGCATCACTGCACGAGAATTACTGCACTCTCCGAGACATTCATGCACTACGAAAACCGGCCATATCTTTCCAAATTTGTTTTCGTTTCGACTCTATGTTGGTTTCTTTTTCGGTTCGGGACTTCTCCTCCATAGCTTATGTACTACCTCTATAGTCGCACAGGTAGATGCGCTCAAGTTTCCTGTGTTTGTAATCTCTTCTTATATAGTAAATTTTAGAGAGGTGCTTCTATGCTCTTCCTTTTAAAAGTTGCACAATTATTAAAGCATGAATGAAGGGTAGATGGTGATTACTTACCCCTTCGCTTGCTTCAAGATTTGTGCAATTTATACTAGAAGAAAGAGCATAGAAGCACCTCTCTAAATTTTATCATCGTGCGTCTGTGAATTTTCTTCTAAGAGTTTTTCATGTTAAATCTCTGTCTCCTGCTCTTTTGTTCATCTACCTTTTTTAAAAAAGAGAGTGACTAGGGAACGGTATACCGTTGCAACGGTATAGCCATGAAACTTATGAAATTTATCAGTTTCAGTGCTGGTTTCATGAGTTTCAGTGTTTAGTTTCATCAGTTTCATGTTTTATCAGTTTTTAGTGCTAAGTTTCATGAGTTTCAGTGCAAAAAATCTTAAGTTTCATGAATTTCAGAGGTGTACCGTTGCAACGGTATACCGTTTTTTAGTTTTTCTGTTAAAAAAATACCAAGGGCAAAAGCTCTGTCGGTCATTTCACGAATTTTTTTTAAAATAATACTTTTTTTAAATGTATTGCGGAATTAATACATGGAAAACAAAAATAGCAAAAACAACACCAATTCGCCAAACGGTACGTCGAAATACCTATTTTCGCCGAACAGTACAGTGAAATAGCTATTTTCGCCAAACAGTGTGGCGACAAATACCTAATTATGCAGTTAACCACTAGGTGATAAATTCCACGAGAAACAAGGGTATTATCGCTGAACCGTTTGGCGAAAATAGAGTTGTCGCCATACTGTACGGCGATAATAGCTTCTTTCCCCTAAACTCTGACGGCCGACTGTTAACTGCGTAATTAAGCAGTGGTCGCCGCATTGTTTGGCGAAATAGCTACGGCGAAAATAGCTATTTCGCCGTACCGTTTGGCGAATAAGTGTTATTTTGCAATTTTTATTTTCCGCGTATTAATACAACAATTCATTTTAAAAAAGTATTATTTAAAAAAAATTCCATCATTTCACAAAGAGGAAAGAAAGACATTGCCCATAAAGAGAAACATCATAGACACCAGCACAAGAGAGGGGCACCAACACCTCAAAGAAGTCCCAAACCTAGGACCTCCAACGGTGTCGTCTGAGTTGGAAACATTAGAAGGTGTGATTGTAGTGCACTAGGCTGTATCAATTTTAGTTTTACATCTAAGAACTAGCATTTGCACGTATCATTACAAAAAAAACATTACAATATTGTTACACTTATTTCTTGAGCGATCATAAAAATTACAAACACATACTTATTTTACTTATTAAAAAAGTCCTCATAGACGGCCACGGACCGTGTTAGGTGGCACCCAACCGCAATTCCACCTAACTCCATATATCACGGAAAGAGAAGAAGACACCTAATACCACAAGTGTCTTACTTGCAAGCTCCCTGTTGCAATGCATGCTCTCCAAATGGCACCACCATAGTACCCATTTGTCATGCAAGCTCCCTATTGCAATGCATGCTCTCCAAATGGCACCACCATAGTACACATTTGTCATGCAAGCTTACACCTACACCTAAACAATATGAATTAATGCTAGAGGGAATAAGAGTGGGATATTTGATCTCGAAGATTTGATCCTCTATATAAACACCATAAGAAACAAAATTGTTACAAATCGACCATAAGAACAGCCGTAGAAGAACAAATATACTAGCTAACTTCTCTTCATGGCGCTCGTCAAGAACAACGCAAGGGTTCTGTGTTTGGCGGCAGTGTTATGTCTACAATTTTCCTGTCCAGCGATGCAGCAGGCAGGCACATCGGTACATTTCTTAATTTCTTTATCCAGATTCATTCATTTTTTGCTGTTGTTCTCTCTGCACACAATGTTGCAATGCTTCAAGTGAACCGACACGTACGTGCATACACACACACCAAATGATTTGCGTGAAGTAATTTATATGATCTACTGTGTTTCATTGTGCGCAGGTGTTAGAGATGATGGGAAACATTGTAATGTATATTTTCAATAGTGTAACACCGAACATGCGTGCTCGAAGGATGAATGCACGCAATGGTGCGGAAGCCAAGGTTTCGACGCGGACAAAAGCGTGTGCAATGGTACCTCCAATTGTTGTTGTTGCCTGTAACATCCTCGTTTTGGCTTTCTGGAGAAAAACCTAATTTAAATAAAGTAAATTCAAAAGTTGGAGTTTCTTTGGTGTTTATATTAACCCGGCATCCATTCCCCTTCGAAATCGGGAATTAATTCCCTCCCGGGCGAAAAATCGGATTTTCCAGTACCGCCAGTACCCGGAAATTCACCCGAGTCCAAAAATGCTCCAAAAATCTCCAAACCACTTCTAAAATGTTCCAAATATTCCGAAATGATTTTAGGAATCATTCCCCGGATTTTTGGACCTCCGTTCCTATTTTATCTCGCGCGGCTTTTGTTTAATGCCTGCGATCCGCGCCCGAATATCCAATTCCACAAAAATCATCCAAATTCAACCAAACCACTTCCATTGAGTTCCAAATATTCTAAAATGGCTCTAGGAATTTTTCCGAAATTTTTAGGCCATTTTTCCTAATTTTTCTCTAGGGTGGCACGTTTACGTAAAAGAGAGCCAATAGGAAAGTGACACGTGGCAGTCACTATTCATCATCTTCAACCTCTTGCCATGCATGAACTTTGGAGCTCCAAGCAAGCAAAAAATGGTGGAAGCCCTCTTTAAATCCATCTAGCTCCTCCAATACAACTCCAAATCGCGAACGGCCGGATCCGTTGGACTCCCAACGGACTTCTCTTCCTATCCATGGGGATAATACCCCCGAAATCTCGCTAATTTTTGAACGGTTGCGTGGAAACCGAAACCGACTCTTTTGGTGATTGTGCGGCCGTTTCTAATCCGTTCCGCGTGATTCCACCTCTCATCTCTCCGTATAAGAACCCTCTTTCCGTTGGTATAACCCTCCGTTAGCCTCTCAAACCCAATCGGCCGCAAGATCAAGAAAACCGACGAACTCTCGTGTTCTTCGCGTTCTTGCTCATATCTTCCACTCCGGTGGATCTTTCTTCCTCCTGTTCGTTTCTTTGTGTTAGCATGGATATCTAGTCTCTAATCCATCCATCAATTTCAGGGTTCATCAAGTTTCCTCGACGAATTTCGCGTTTTGCTCGTTTCGGCCGAACCGCCGTTCGTCGTCGATTTCTCCAATTCCGGTGAGTTTAGGTTCAATTCCTTCATCCTAGATGATGATAAGGAGGTCCTCTAGAGGTTCTAGCCTTTTGTTTGGATCAAATCCATGCAAAATTGGTGGAAAAATCGAGTTTTTGGTAAAAGGAGTGTGTTCTGTTTAGTGTTGGAGCTCTCTGTCATGGAGTCTCTCGTGCGTCTTGGGCCCCTGCGTTTCACGGCCGGCCGGCCGCCGGCCGCCATGCCGCCCGCCGCGCCGCCGCCATGCCGCTGGCGCCCGCCTGCGCTTCGCCCGCCAGCCGGCCTGCCGCACGGCCACCGCCACGACTCTCACCGCGCCACCCCCTTCCCTCTCTCTCCCTTCGTCTTTCTCTATCTCTCTCTCTCCTCCATGGATGGCATGGATAGCTTCATGAGGAAGCTTTCTCTCTCTCTATGACGCGTGGGCCCCACTGCCATACTCTCAAAGACCCAGTCAAAGCTAGTCAACACCAGTCAAAGCTCGGTCAAAGCCCTTGTTGACCAGTCAAACCCGAAGGGAATATTCCCGGAATATTCCCGATTTTCGATTTATTCGAAATTCAAACTTCGGAAGCTCATAACTTTCTCATCCGAACTCCGTTTGACCTCATTCAAATTTCTAAATTCATCTAAAATCAAGACCTTCCTGCCAGTACTAATTTTATAATTTTTGGATTTTATTTATTTTCTGTTATTTATTTGTTGCCTCGTTTTGCGTGTAGTCGACGATCCCGCCACATGATCACGATTTTCCGCCGAGCCTCCCGAGTTCGACACCGCCGCAAGAACTGAAGGCAAGTCTCCTTGATGCACTTTGCTCCTATGTTTGCGAAATGATTTAAAATTGTTTATAAAGTTGCATGGCTATGTTTAATTAAATATGTCAAATATAAGAGCTAGTTATTCCGAACTTGTTGATTCCTCCATGACATTGTGAATCATATCCATTGTAACCCTAGAACATTGTTTATACCATGCCTAAGTTTATATGGTATCCGTTGCTATGTAGTACGGTAGAATTGCTTAGGACCTTTTCCGACAAAAACAACCCAGGGGTGGGATTATTCAAAAAAAAAATGATATTAAATGTGATTGGAAGTTTATTATTATGGTTTTGGTCCTGTTTTCTAAAATAAAAGAAAAGGAAAATGATTTTGACTTGGGCGGCATGGAATGTCGGGTGGAAGCGGATCAAGCCTTGATCCTTTTGTGCAAGTACCGCCCCAAGTCCTATAAGGACCGACGCTTATGATTGCCATTTTAAGCATAACCGTACTACCACATGTCTATAATGGTACGACCTGGCCCACTAATTTGTAGAAGCCTAGTTTAGACTCACCACTCGGTTGTTGTGTGAGAGCCGGACGGAGGCATTGTTGTGGATGTTGTTTTGCTCACACGGCGCAAGAGGGGGCTTCAGATCAAGGTGGAGGGAACCCTAACAAGTGAAACCTCGTAGGTGGGTCTAGCTAGGTAGATACATTGTAACGGCCTTGTCAAGATATCCCTCAGCACACCTAAGGAAGTGTGTTAATTGCATGGCAACAAGGGTCTATCTTGTCTTGTGGGTAAAGTTGTACACCTCTGCAGAGTATAAACTATTCGAATAGCCGTGCCTACGGTCAAAGGCAAAGCAAGAAATGCTTTCATATTGGTAGACTTTGATTTTGTTTTTAAAACCAAAAAGTGTATTGTTTTGGGATTCGGGAGTGGTTAGAACTCTCGAATGTTGTTTGGCGGAAAGAGCCAACCCAGGTGGATAGAACCTGTTTTGCATTTGACGGATGGAGTCACATGATTAACTTTGATCCTTTAAACTGTTGGCGGATAGAGCCTTTATGTTAGTGATGGTGGATAGAACCTCACTACAATAATAAATAATTCAATTATTAAAAAGAGTTGTAAAATATGCTTTGTGAAATTTATTACTTAAGTATGAATTAATCAAATGTGGCTTTATGCAAATAAACCCTATTAAGCTTCCTTTGGAAAGCCCCTCATGATCATACTTTCACGACTTGCTGAGTACTTTTGTACTCACGTGCTACACCAACATTGTAATCATCAGAAATTTATCAAGATGCTGAGGAAGAAGAGGAGTTCTTCGAGGAGGATTGCCTGGACGACTAGTTGCGTTCCTTGTCGTCGCCTGTGGCGTTGTGGCGTTCGCTCGTTGCTTTCTTTTTGCTTCCGCTGTTTTGTGTGTCCGGTCGTTGGACCGAGTATTGTAATAAGTGGCCATGTGGCCCATACTTGAATATTTACATTACAAGTTTCGTTATGTTTGGCAATGATGTATCACTGTGACTGTGTGTACTAGCTACTGATCTGGGACTAGTACGGAAATACACAGGAGATTCTGGATAGCTGATCCGGGGTCTCACATTGCCCACACGTCTCAGGGCCGTCGAAATGACGGATACCGCATAGTTAACGTGATGTGCCAGCAAGCTCTTCCATGTAAAAGGGTGAATAAGTATATGTGTGTGCACCCATGATCTAATTCATGCAACAGATTCAATAAACAATGATGTTCGAAGAATTTTTGCGTCCAAAATTTATGGAATAAAGAACTGGCAAACTTTTTTTTACCCATACCAGCGATCTTTTTTTAGATAATGAAAGTGTTGACACCCAAATTTGGTACGTAGCTGATTTAGTCGGAATCGGTTTGGTATGATTAGTCTGTTAAGAAATATATCGGGTTTAATTGTCATAAGCCGGTACGTTTTTACCGGATTATAGCCGATGCTGATCTCAAATGGAAAAGTATCATGGATGAAATTGAAGCCAATACGGATAGTTCAAGAGACCAAGAATTACATGATCCAACCTGATGCTATGAAAGAAGACGGTAGACAACGTCGGAGGATCATCGGAAAACAAATCAACCAAACTTTACTTTACTTTTCCTCGACTAGGAGTAGCTTTTAGATTTGTAATATCTTTTCTTTGTAATTCGCATAATCAATAAAATTGCGCATCGCCGATTATTGATTCCGTCGACTTATACCAACTCAGGTTCGTTTTTTCTCTGATCTTTTTGCACATTGCCTTCTTTAGGAAAAACAATTTTTACCTTCATCTGATCAATTCAACCGGATTGATTAGACTTATTGGTTACATTGGTCTAAATCGGCTGAATATATCTGATCAATATCAAACAACAACCTTTCTTTGATTTGACAACCTTTCTCCGATTAGATTTGATCTTTATCAGACTTCATATCGGCTGAATAGCCGATTGATTTATATATTACTTTCTTGCCGATTGCAGGATCAAATCGGCGCCCGCACCTAAGAAATAAAACATGTATTTGCGTGTGTTGACTACGGTCAACCTATCGTTAAGTTTTTGGCATCAACACACTTTTGGCACGCCCGATGGCACTCGATCGGACAACAATGTCTTCATCCGGAAAGTCGATTTCTCCATCCAATATCAACACTAAAGCAATAATCGTCCCTACAATAGATGATTTGACGCCGGAGTAGCACAAGGAGATCGAGGATCAAAAGGCTGCGTTTGAGCAAATGATGCTCAACTGCTACCAGAAGACTCGGCGAGGCATCACACAAAAGTTTGCATTACCGACAATCAACTTTGGCACCAAGGAGGCCTCAAAAGTTGTTGAGAGAGTGCAAGTAAGCCGATATATTCTCATTCAGGCAGAGTTATCAGACATGATAAATCAATATATAAATTGTGCTCTTGTCAATCAGGCATCGGCTTTGGTAACAACCCTCAAGCCGATGATAGCTAACGACGTCAAGGAACTGGTGCAAGAACTCGTTTCAGCTGGTACTCTGCTTGAATCTATGCAAGCTTTGCAGACATATCCAGGCTACTCTGTAGGACAAAGCGCCCAAAACGTGAAGCCGACGGTTGGCCCAAAACTGCCAGTTACTATCCCTACTATGGCACCAACGCAACTGATCATAATTGAAGGACCATGTGGAAGTCCATCCATGTTTGTGATGAGTATTTGACTTTATTTGAGCAAGGCACGTTTAGGTTTGAGTTTGATTTAATTGGAATTCAAAAGGAAGCAATTTGTATTGTGTCAGCTTCAGGCAAATGATCGAGATAAGATTTTTGTTTGATCATATGTGATGATTATTGATCTTTTTAGACATTGCTATGTGATGGGTTTTCCTTGTCTTTGATGGTTGCAGGACAACGGTGCTAGGTCATGGTGAGGCGGAGGATGGCCGAGACTATGCAAGGTGCGTCGGAGGTCCAAACGGTTGAAGATCACCAGAGATGGAGTCCAGGTAAGTCAAAAAGACAAGGAAAGGCGATGATACTAGCTAGTTACCGCGAGGATCGATGAGGGCCATTGGATCGCGGTCTAGTTGATAGGATAACGGGTCTAGGTAGTATGCTTTGAAAACCGTGCAAGAAAACCCATTATGTGTGTGGGTTTTGGGTTGCCCTTGCATGGCTATGTGAGTGGGTTAATCTTAGCCCTTGGTGGAGTGCTCTAGGGTTGAGGGACTCATCTAAGGGTGGTAGGTGGCCCAAGAGTAGTATTAATAGAGGGAGAGGGGTGCCCTCCCTCATCAGAAGAAGGTTGTAGTGGTTTTTATACTCCTTTGAGCTTTGCCCACCTTGTTGTGAGGCTTTGTAAACCTCCCCTTCTTGTAATGCAAATTATTTTCATTTATACTTGAATTTACATTACGAATTAAGTTTATGTCTTAAATTCAATGTTTTAATTCCACATTTAAATTCTCGCAATTTGGATTTGTCGTCCCTCCTTCTAAATGTTGTTGATCTAGAATGTCTTGAGAGTGCTCGTATGGTTTTACATCTCTCTTGCACCCTATGATAGATTAGAGATCAAGTTTATATCAAGTTTCAAATATGTCCTAAACTTATTCTTCGCACAGCAGTCAATATTTGATTTCTAGAAAAATCCTTTTTTGGTGATTTTTGTTGGAGAATGTGCACGAGTCATATATCCATCTATCAAAACATTGGGGAGTCCATTGGTTTCAATGTTTGGGCGCTATGAGATGAATATCGAGCCTTAAACTTTCTTATTGAAGTTCCTGACTATAGTGGTGTTTGATTTTTCCTGATTGTTCCATAAGGCTTCTTAATGTGGTTTTTGGTGGAGTGCTTCATGACTCATTTTTTCATAGGGAGAAAATTTTTCAAAAATTCTAGAGCTGGAGAAATCCACCAACCACCTGCTCCAAGTGATGACAGTTTCTTAAAAATCTGCTTTCGCTTTTCTAAAAGAGACTTTGGTGATTTGACTTGATCTCTTTTTGGAAAGCAATATTCGAATTGATTCCTTTTTGTTTGGACACTTGACAACTAGAATTGTGATTCAAAAATTCCTCACATGTTTCATGGTTCTCATTCATGCAAGCTAGGGGTACACACAGTTGTCTAGTTGTTCCGGTTTTTGAAGGTTGGTGAATTTGAGGAGCACCGATCTGAAGAAAAATCTTCGAATTTTTCGGATTTTCTTTGCGGGCTTGTTTGGAGTTTTTTTTTGGGAGGGGGGAGATTTTTATTTGGGATAATTCACCCCCCTCTGATCGCCATCTCGATTCTTCAGTGATCTTGCCACGAGATCACGGTGCGAGCAGGGTCACACATTACCAAGCTTATACTGATGGCTCTAAATTGGACAATCAATCTAGCTTACACCCGCCTGCTTCGTTTATGTTTCCCCTGGATCGGCTGTCTAGCCAGTCGAAGCTCACGTAAGACCTTAGTATGTTGAGTCGATTCCAAATTTCTGACAAATTACGACCTTCATTTATCTTGATTGTGCAGCTATATATAGCGGAGTCAAGAGACCAAAATCCTGTTAATTAGTCAGATGAGAGATAGACGACAGAGGAAGCTGGAGTATTTTTGTAGATAACTATATACATAATACAATTTTTTTGGGAACATATAACTGTATTTTACATCGAAACAAAAAGGCAAAAAAATCATAGGGGATGCAACCTCCAACGCCTTGTGCATTTTCACCATTGCCCTGTTCACCATTTTGACAACCCTCTTTAACATAAGCACTCAAAAGCTCCTAAAGAAATTAAGTGTTTTAGTTCTCTTAATTGCTGCCTTTGCAGCATCGTGCTGCTATTGCGTCCGCAGATGGTTGGTCAGTGACACGCGTTGATTGGTCTGAAGGAAAAAGGCATCCTAAAGCTTATAGGGCTGTTGACAGAAGCTTTGAGCTGCTTAAGAAGATATCACTGAGCTCTTTGAGTCTTTGTGATACTTGCACATGAGAGAGAGAGAGAGAGAGAGAGAGAGAGAGAGAGAGAGGAAGATTTCTGCTTATTCTATTTTAGTTAATTTGCGCATAATTCATAGGTTTGGGATTTGTCTTACTGAATATGACATAATTGCAGTCCATTGGTGAGAGCATTCACTTTACCAGCAATGCAAAGGTAGTGTTATTTGTTCCTTTTACATGTCTTAAGTTAGTTGTATCAACATTTTTTGTTGTGTACTTCATATTCGGCTCTAAGTTGGTTTCTTTTTCCCTTCGGGACACTTCTTCTCTAACTTGTATACGTACCTTTACAGTCGCATGGTTAGATGAGCTGAAGTTTTTTGTGCTTGTAATCGCTCCTTATATAGTGACTTTTATCTTCGTGTGTCCGTGATTTATCTCATAAGAGTTTTTCACGTTAAATTTCTATCTCCAGCTCTTTTGTCCATCTATCTATTTAAAAAAATACCAAGGACAGAAACTGTGTCATTCATTCCACAGGGAGGAGAGAAAAACACTTCCCTAAAAGGGAAACATCTTAGATTCCGACCCAAGAGAGGGGGTGGACCAACACCTTAAAGGAGTCCCAAACTTGAACCTCCAACCATGTTGTTTGAGTAGGAACATTAGAAGGTGTCATTGTAGTAGACTGGATCGTATCAATTTTAGTTTTACATTTAAGAACTAGCATTTGCACGCATCATTACAAAAAAAACATTACAATATTGTTACACTTGTTCCTTGAGTGTTCACAAAAATTACAAACACATACTTATCTTACCCATGAAGAAAGTTCTCATAAATGGCCACGGATGATGTAGGTGGCACCCAACCACAATTCCACCAAACTCCGCAGATCATGAAAGGAGAAGAAGACACCTAATATCACAAGTGTCTTACCTGCAAGCTCCCTATTGCATGCATGCTCCCCAAATGGCACAACCATAGTACTCATTGTCATGCAAGCCGACACCTACGCTAAAGAGTACTAATTAATGTTAGAAGGAACAAGAGTGGAATATCTAATTGATCCTCGATGACCTGCTCGATCACTATAGCACTATCAACGCTTTGATGATTGACCAACAAAGATCTGACCACACACTAAAAGAGACTCTGTAAGATAAAAAAAATATTGAGTAGTGTATCATATAACATAAAAAAATGTATTCACATTGATGTATTGAATTAGTGCATCACATATCACTAATGTGCTAGTCACGCCTAGTACGAGGCAAACTCATTGCCCTTCCCGGTTGCTTAAAGAGGAAGTAATAGAAGCAATATGCTGCATCTCGAGACTTTGTATATTATATCCAATCGTACTTATGATACCATGCTTATGAAAAAGTTCTTGTACAATTTCCAAAATATTTGCGAGGAAAATTCATACAATAGGTTGGATTGATCCTTTCTATATGTATGCCCTCCTAACTTGGTCCTGAATTCCAAGGGCATACTTATCAATTTCTTGTAAGAGATAACGGCATAATACCTAGTAGACTAATAGTCTAATATCTAATACTTATCTTATATGATTATACGATTACACTTGTCTTATATTTATACCTCCTCAAGAGTTCGGTTCTCAACCAGTCTTTGGAATTTTGGATTTCAGTCCTCAGTGAAAACTATTGTCGGCTCGTCTCCTTCGCTCCTTTATTAGCCATGCGATGCAGTAGCATAAGAATCCCCTGAGTAGAGTCAGAACCAACAGAAGTCTGCTGAGGAGAGGCGCCCAAGAGTCCAGTACCCTTAGAAGGGCGTCTACCTCGACGAACAAGGTCATTCTTCTTTCTGTAGCAAAACTGCTCCACATATCCGCTCTTATTGCAGTAGGTGCAGTGAATGCCTCCACCCCCAGTAGCCAGAATTGGAGTAGGCGTCACTGATGGAGGAGTAGAGCGAGACACTACCAAAACTGAGGGGGACACCAGCAGGCTCGCACCACAAAGACGAGTCTCCTCGGTACGAATAGCAGCAAGGGCCTCCAACAGAGTCACACGAGGATGACGAGCAAGTAGCTGGGCACGAATCTGCTCAAATTTAGGCCGAAGATGTGTCAGAAAATCGTAGATGCGGTGAAGCTCCAAATGAGAGTGCTGACGCTGACAACACTGACAAGTCCGGCAAACCTTCGGTCCTAGCGAATCAAGCTGACACCGCACTGAAGACAACTGCGCATAGAACTCATCCACAGTAGAATCACCCTGCCGTAGTGACTGCTCCTGTCGCACAACAATAAGGTACAGAGAGTCACCAGCAGGCTCATAGCGGTTGCGAAGATGTGCCCACATCAACTGTGCTGAAAACAAAGCAATAATGTTACCAGTAAGATGCACCTCCATGCTAGCAACCAGAATAGCAGAGGCACGAGCATCTTCATCAATCCAAGTCTTTTGAGCAGTAAACTGAGTCTAAAAAGACTCCATAGCATCAGCATAATCATTAGAGGTCTTCTGGCGAGCATCATCATCAGCCTCCTTGGGAATAACAGGTGTGGCAGGGGAGCAGGACGAGGCGGACATGATAGCTCGCCGGTAAGAAAATCTCACATGCACTGACCACGCATGTGAAGACACATATGAAGAACCCAGTCTCGATAATTGAGACCATCAAAGATAACCGGGCATCGAGGAACAGAAACATTTCCCGAAGAAAAGCCTAAAGATGACGACATTTTTTTTGGACGTGAACCACACGGACTTAATGTAACATCCCAAAATTTGGGTTTTCAAAAAATTTTGGTTTAGTTTAACTTACCAAAAATTTTCGTTGATTTTCTCGCGTTTATAAAGCTTGATTTGAATTTCTAAAAGCTAAAATAATTTAATTTGATTATTTTATACTTCAAATAAAAGAAATTAAATTTTATTTGGGTTCCTTGTGTTTCAAGAAAACTTCCTGTAATTTTTGAGATTTTTCGGAACTCGTTTGCTATTTATTGGATTTATTCGGAATCGATTTGTATTAAGCCCTTTTATTGAAATTAATTAATTATTTGGAAAAGTTTATATAAAGTTTTCTTGAAAATATTTTATTTGAGTTTAAAATATCTAAAAATATTTTCTAGAATTTTTCGGGTATTTTTATTGCCTCAAATGATTTATTTGAATTTTCGGAATTGTTTTTATTGGAAAAATACGAATTTCCTTGCCGTGCCACGTGTCACCACCAGATCGCACCACGTGTCGCCACCAGAATCGGCCACGTCACCCCCTAATCCGAGGCGCACGCTAACTGCTCGATAAAATGCCTAAACCGATCCAAACACCCCCAAACTTGTTTTTTCTTGACTTAGTCGCCTCCCCTAACCTTTGTAGACCTAACATGACCCTCCCCCACGTCTTCAACCTCAGATCAATCCTCCAAAAGCTCCGAGCCGCCGCGAGAAGCCCCGGATGTCGCCCGACAACAGCCAAAATTTGGAGCCGCATCTCGGGCAGCTCGTCGACTCTTTTCAAGAGCCGTCTTCGCCATAATGAGCTTTGATGTCCCATCTATCTACCCTCCAAAGTTCAGCCAATTTGGCCAGCGGAATCAAAAGTTACGGCCGTTTCAATCTCGAATCTTGCTGAGGCCATATTTTCTCCGATCAGACTGCGATCTTGCCTCACGGTTTTGCTCTCTGGATTTTGCGCAGAAAAATATTTTTTGCGATCAGACTGCGTTTTAGACAACGACAATCATCCTCGCGCGTTCCCCGCTGTTCCAGAAGGTAAAACTCTGAGCCACCTACGTCACGATGTTCCTCTTGGTCATATCTAGCTCTCGGTCAAATTTCGTTAAGTTCCTATCATTATTCTAAAAATTATGGCCGTCTGAAGTTTGGATCCAAAATCTGTAAATCGGCAGTTTGTGATCAATCCGTTGGGGCGCCGCAAAATCCGCCTATACCGTTGAATTCGTCTCGTCGCGTTCTACGTGATGGACAATCCCCCTTTGCCATCCCATCCTCTGGAATTTTTTTTTATATTTAGGCCGTCGTTTAGCCGTCGCCGCGCGTCGCCTTTGGACGCCGGCTATTTTAGCTCGCTCCGGCCGTGTTGTCGCGTCCGATGGATCATCATGTATTGTTTTGGACCATCCTTAGAATTCTTTTGGCCTCCGTTCGCCGGCGGAGCCCAATTCCGACCTAAAACCGTCGTCTTTCAACCTAGCCGTTGTTATCGGTTCACGTCTCGGTGATCCATCCTTGGTAGCGCTTTATCGCGGTCATGTCGTTGCACCGACGGCCGATACCTTGTTTCATGCGCATCTTGCCATCGCTTCGCGCTCGTCGTTAACGTTTCGTCGTTAACGCTCCACCGTTAACGCTTCACCGTTAACGTTCCACCGTTAACGTTCCACCGTTAACGTTCCACCGTTAACGCTTCACCGTTAACGCTTCGTCGTTAACGTTCCGTCATTAACGTTCCATCGTTAACGTTCCACGTCGTTAACGTTCCACCGTTAACGCTCCGTCGTTAACGTTCCACCGTTAACGTTCCACCGTTAACGTTTCGCCGTTAACGCTCCATCGTTAACGCTTGGCTCTCATCGCTTCATTATCATCGCATGCGTGCATTGATGCAAGAGCCCTAGTGTGATGTCCTCATCTATTCTATCATCATGATGTGAGCCTAGCCTCATCGTCATATCATCTTCAAAGCCGAACCAAAACCCTAACCTAAGACCGGTTCGATGAACTAAGTTCATCGTGAGCCGCGTTATTATCTTTGCAATCTTTCTTGTTGTTTCAATCGTGGTAAGACACCTGTCTTGTCTTATCCCTGAAAACCTAATCTTCCATTAATCCAGAAATCGTTCGTGGACTTGGTTGATAGACCATTGGCCATGTGTCATGCCCTTGTGCCCGATCTAATCTATCCGTCTCTCTTTTGTTTGACTGTGTCCGTTCGGTCAACAAAAGTCAACTTCGAGCTCCAATTTAGTTCATTGCGAACTAACATATCTTTATGGACCAGGTCTACAGATCGAGCGCCCATATGTCCTTGTTTGTCCAATAAAGATAATAACTTCGGAAGAAATATTCTTCAGAATATTATTCTTTTCTTTCCCAGTTATTAATCTTTCCCTTTTCGGTGTTTTTTCGAAAGCCCGTTCTCTTTTATCTAACCTTTGATCTAATCTGTTCGAGTCCCTAAATTATCCCAAGCCGTTGTGCCCAATGCTATTCGTTCTTAATTTGGAGTTTACTTGATTTATCTTTTGAGTTAGTTTGTATTTGCTTCTTCTTTAATCATTAGACGCGTCGTCCAGAAGTCGCTCGAAGGAGCCGAAGATCGAGAAAGTGGAAGTTGAAGATCGAGGACCAAGAATCAAAGATAAAGAGTTAAGAACAGTAAAAGTTGCAAGGGCCAGGCAAGTTGTGCTTTGACCATGTTGATCCCATTTTCGAAAATTATGTTGTTTCAAATTATTGCAAGCTAGTTGAATATAAACTGATTTCAATTAATTTGGGACTAGATATTTAACCTACTTGTTATTGCCACCTTGTCTATAGTAGCTGTACGGCATGAATCATTTGTCACCCTAGGTTTCTTGATTAATAGTTGGCTTTAAATACTTTGCCGACATGGGTTAGTTAGACCATCAGTAGCTGCTTAGTCTTGCAACGTACCATTGACATCATTTTGGAAATACAAAAGCTCAATATTGACTAATGGAATATGCAATGTATTTTGGAACGGTGTGACGTGTTGCCGACACGATGAAGTTGATATGTGGAGGTTTTCGTACTTCTTCAAGGATGTTGAGTTGTTGGCATTGTGTTGCGTAATAATCAACTGGGGTGATAAAATGATTTAGACCGGGGCAAGTGGCAAGATTATGATCGGGTGGGCCAAGTGTGGCACCGGGAAGGTCGATTTGGTTCTTCGGGTAGTCTTGCCCTGGTCGCCCTAAGGACTTAACCTTACAAGCCTTTGAACTGAGTCAACCATACAACCACATGACTGGAGTGGGACGGTCCTAGTTGAGTAAGTTACTAATAACTTGCATGTGGTACCTCAGAGTGTCAACTACATCTTTTGTGTAGCTTGAAGGGGGAGCGTACCAGGGCTGCGGCATGGTACCCGTCCAACGGTATGTCGGTCCCATACTTCGCATCTGTTAAGGGAAGGGATGGTGTATGGCAAAAACCGAAGAGGTTCACTTGTGTAGTTAGAAGTTTCTGAAAGGCTTTGTTATGATCACTCATTCGCATACTCTTGTATGGCGATTCACGGCTGACGTGGTGAGTTGATTGTATCTTGTGGGTAAAGTGTATAACCTCTGCAGAGTGTAAAATATATTCGAATAGCCGTGTCCGCGGTATTGGACATGCTCGGGGATTACAGTCAAGGGTTATCTTTTCTTAAAAGTAAACTTGGGCTTGGAGGCATTTTGCCTGTGGAAAAGTGATAATTGGTTAAGGATGTGGTTTTATTTTACTTGTGAAATAACTGTGCAATTTATTACTGTTATTATTTGTTTTACCGCTTTACCATCTATTATGAATATTTGTGAATGTTGTTTATTGCAAAATAACCCCTTCAGCCTGTCATTTGGAATAAGCCATGCATATAGTTATTAGACTTGCATTCTGTGCATGACTTGCTGAGTGCTTTATGTACTCACTCCTTGCAAACAAACAATCACCAGTGAGCAGAAGTCTACAACATCGAAGAAGAAGAAGTTTCGTGAGAAGGCGGTTATCTAGGAGTTGAACCCCGTCAGTTGCCTATGGCGTATTGATGGGATTCACCGATGTTCTTCGTTCCGCTGCTGCTTATTTGGAGTTGAAGCTGTCAAGGCTTCACAAATGTAAGGTTGACCTTAATGTCGTTCAATAGTTTATATTCTGTATTTGAGCTATTTTATTATTCCGCTGTGTATGATTGTGATATTCATCTATGTTGAGACTGTGTGCACTAGCGTGATCCTGGACTAGTGCTAAATACACAGAGTGTTCGAATTTGCACATTCGGATCCCGACACTTAACCGAACAAAAGACGGAGCCTGCTGAAACCTGCTCGGGACTTGAAGCCCTTCATGCGTGAGTCAATGCACTCCTTCCGGTCAGCTGAATGAGTGATGGGAGAAAGATGGCGCGCGGCAGTGACTGGCCGGAGACGGTGGCCCGTGCAGAGCCGAGGCGAGCCAGACAATGTGTCACCGAAGGGCGCGGGCTGGCGATTCAACGGCTGAAGCCGAGGCGACGCGGGCCGGAGGCGCGGAGGAACGTTAGAGCCGGAGGGACGTCGGGAGCCGCCGAGGCGACGCAATGACGACGCAGAGAAGGGCGCCGAGTCCGAGGCATCGAGCAGCGGTCTGGTGCACGTCGGTGGCTGGCAGCAGAGCCGAAGGGTCGGCGGCACCGAAGGACGAAAGGCTAGAGGAGGCGGCCGTGTGGCGCGGAGGACGTCGGGGCCGGAGGGACGTTGGGAGCCAAGACAAGGCGATGCCGTCACAGAGGAGTGCAAGCCGAAGGGCCCGCAGCGCCGAAGGATGAAAGGCCAGAAGAGAGGAAAGGTGGAGCTAGCACAAGTGCAACGCCCGTAAGAAAACCCTAACCGTAATTTAGCTCTGATACCACGTTATGAATAGCACTTGTATTCAACATGGGGCCAATGGGCCAGTATATATACACGTACATGAGGGTATAAAGGGAAAGTCAATATTAGACAATATCTATATAAGGATATAAAGAGATACTATCTAACACCTTTTACATGTCTTAAGTTAGTTGTATGAACATTTTTTTGTTGTGTTCTGCATATTCAACTCTAAGTTGGTTTCTTTTTCCCTTCGCGACACTTCTCTAGCTTGTATACGTACCTTTACAGTCATATGGTTAGATGAGCCGAAGTTTTTTGTGCTTGTAATCGCTCCTTATATAGTGACTTTTATCTTCGTGTGTCCGTGATTTTTGTCATAAGAGTTTTTCACGTTAAATTTCTGTCTCTAGCTGTTTTGTCCATCTATCTATTTAAAAAAAACAAGGGCAAAAGATCTGACATTCATTCCACAAGGAGGAGAGAAAAACACTGCCCTAAAAGGGAAACATCTTAGATACCGACCCAAGGGAGGGGGTGGACCAACACCTTGAAGGAGTCCCAAACTAGAACCTCCAACCGTGTTGTTTGAGTAGGAAACATTAGAAGGTGTCATTGCAGTAGACCGGATCGTATGAATTTTAGTTTTACATTTAAGAACTAGCATTTGCACGTATCATTACAAAAAAACATTACAATATAGTTACACTTGTTCCTTGAGCGATCACAAAAATTACAAACACATACTTATCTTACCCATTAAGAAAGTTCTCATAAATGGCCACGGATGATGTAGGTGGCACCCAACCACAATTCCACCAAACTCCGCAGATCATGAAAGGAGAAGAAGACACCTAATATCACAAGTGTCTTACCTGCAAGCCCACTATTGCATGCATGCTCCCCAAATGGCACAACCATAGTACACTATCATGCAAGCCGACACCTACGCTAAAGGGTATTAATTAATGTTAGAAGGAACAAGAGTGGAATATCTAATTGATCCTCGATGATCTGCTCGATCATGCCTCTATATAAACACCATCAGGAAACAAAATTGTTACAAATCGACCATAAGAACAGCCGTAGAAGAACACACATACTAGCTAGCTTCTCTTCATGGCGCTCGTCAAGAACAACGCAGGAGTTCTGTGTTTGGTGGCCTTTGTGGTTTTGTCTACAATTTTCCTGTCCAGCGATGCAGCAGGCAGGAACATCGGTACATATTCCGTTTCGTTTGTTGTTCTCTCGGTACACAATGTTGCAATTAATTTTTGCTTCAAGTGAACCGGCAAGCTAGTGCACATATACACCAAATGATTTGTGTGTAAAGTAGCAATGTATATGACTGTGTGTTTCATTTGTTCGTAGGTGTTCGAGATGATAAGGAACCGTATTGTTACACCTATCATAATTGCCCGGACGATTCATGCAAGGAAGGGTGCGTAAATAATGGCTACGACGCGCGCAGAAGCTTGTGCCGTGATGGCGACACTTGCTGTTGCGACCTGACCTAATAATTAACGTGATATTGTGCCAGAAAGCTCTTGCATGTAAAAGGGTGAATAAATAGTATACGTGCGCACCCGTGATCTAATTCATGCAACGGAGATTTAATAATTAAACAATACTGTTTGATGAAATTTTGCGTCCAGAATTCATGCATGTAATAAAGAAACGGCACCGGCCCATACCAGATATCGATCTGATGGGGGAAAATAAGAAAAAGACGTTTAGGGTGCAGCGTATATAACACCCCACACATTGTTTGTTAAAAAAAAAGAGGCTGCTCTTTGTGAAACTATATACGCCGAGAACCTTTCGTCTGATGGGGTGTTTATAGATGCCTTTAGAAGAATCTAATAAAGACTTTTATGGAAAATTCTATTTAAAATGGTGTGTATATACAGCGGAGACCAGGTTCACAAAACCGACGAAAACCGCTCGAAAATCACGGTTTTCAACCGTATCGAGCCGGTTCAAAACCATAAACCTGTCGGTAAACCGGTTCAATTAAATAAATAATTCAAAAAATTTAAAAAAATTTGTGCGATGTAAACCGATCGAAAACCGGTGAAAACCGAGCGATTTTTTGAAAAAACAGACGAAAACCGCTCAACAAACCGATCGCCCAAAACGTTCAACTCACCGATCGGTTTTTCGAGAAAACCGAATGGTTTTCATTTTTTTTAAAAATTTGTTTTGAATGTTTTTTGTTCAAATGCTCGGTTTTGAAACTCTTCGATTTCTAACGATTTTTGGCTCGATATTTTTTAATTTTCAATTTCGGTTTTTCATCGGTTTTGTCGGTTTGTTTTGGTTAACCCTAGCGGAGACAGTCAATTGAGACGTTTAAATGAAGAGAAGTGCTTCTATGCTTTTCCTTCTAGTACAAGTTGCACAAATCTTGAAGCAAACGAAGGGGTAAGTAATCATTATCTACCATTCATTCATGCTTTAATAGTTGTGCAACTTTTAAACGGAAGAGCATAGAAGCACCTCTCATAAATAAAATGAGTGGGAAGCCCAAAACTAGCCGTTAGTTCATTTCGTACGTGGATCTGAAATTTTCAAAGCCACGTTTGATGCAATCCTTCCCAAAACCAGCTGCTTCTCCTTCTCTTTCTTGCTCCTCTCTCTTCCCAAACCAGCAAGCAGCTCTGATCGTTCTTGCTCCCTCCCTCCTTCAATCAAATCTCTCTCCCCCCACCTCTTGCAGCCGTACACCCGAAGAATGGATGCACAATCAGCTAGCCAGGAAGGACGATGGCCGCCTGGTAGTCGAGATGTCCAGCTAGCCACCGCTCTCGTGGTCTCCTCCACTTAGATCCTAGGCACCACCCTGCCGTTTCATTCCCGAATTCACTCCGATTTGGAGTTTCCCAGGAATGTTGCCCTACAAATTTCTCAGATATCTTTTCTATTCGTAATGGTTCTGTAGTTGTTGTTTGTTGGAATATATATAGCATGCGATTATGTGAGTAGTATATGTATATATCTGCTCCAAAATCTTGCCCTTTATAGTTGGTTTAGTAATTTTCCAAAGAGGCTACGCTAACAATGAACAGATTATTCAATCAATCAAAGATGAGGTAGTAAACTGGACTATAACAAGGGCCTCTGACCTTAAACAGCTCTTCTTCGCCTCTTGTAAAGCCCCCCCCCCCCCCCTTTCTTTCCTCCTATCTTTTTTTCTTTTTCTTTTTGTATTCTTTTGTCCTTCTCGGGTGCATTCTTCGCACCTGTAATCGGGCTTTAATTCTGTAAACCTTGTTTCCTATTCTCCTTTAATCCAAAGCTTTTGTTGCTTTCAAAAAAATAGTTGGTTTAGTAGGTGGTGAAACAGCTTGTAGAATTCTTGTGTGTCTTATGGGCTACTAGTGAGAGCTGCGCGCTTCGCCGCGCCGTGCGAAATTTGATCCAAGTTTTTATCTCTAAAAAAAGGCAGGAATTTTCGAGTTTTTTTTTGTTCGTTTGGGTATTTTTTGGAAAAAAGACGCTAGGTAAGAACCGTCGACGAACCAGCGAAACAACGTCTCTTTTTGGGAAAAAAAAAGAATAATACATGTTCCGAGAAATATTAGATACCAAACCATAAAAAAAGCTATAGACGCCGAGTTTAACACTTGATGCGGTCAACGGGCAATAATACATATCTTAAAAAATATTAGGGATTGAGCCGCAAAAGGAATTTTAGGTGCCGAGTTTAACACCCTATGCGCTTATTTTTCCCGTGGAAAATGAGGAAAAGCGGGAAAAAACGGAAAAACGACAGACGAAAAACGAATTTACATTTTTTTTGGGGGAAACGGCCAACGAAAACATTTTTTCTATGCTCCGGAGAAAAAACGGATCACGAAAATATTTTTTTTCAGGCAAAATGGAGAAAGAAAACGGCTTCCCATATTTTTTTTGGGGAAATAGCCACCGAAAATATTTTCCCCATGCTCCGGAGGAAAAACGGATCACGAAAAAAAAAATTCGGGCAAAACGGAGAAAGGGAACGGTTTTCCATATTTTTGTTTTGGAAAAACGGCTAACGAAAACATTTTTCCTATGCTCCGGAGAAAAAACGGATCACAAATTTTTTTTTTCGGGCAAAATGGAGAAAGAAAACGGTCTCCCATTTTTTTGGGGGGGAAATAGCCACCGAAAATATTTCACCCATGCTCCGGAGGAAAAACGGATCACAAAAACATTTTTTTCGGGCAAAACGGAGAAAGGAAACGGTTTTCCATTTTTTTTTTGGAAAAACGGCTACCGAAAATATTTTTCGCATGCTCTGGAGGAAAAACGGACCCCAAAAATATTTTTTTCGGACAAAACGGAGAAAGGATCCGAACGTAAAGCGCGAGGACCTATTTGTTATAATTTTGGACCTGTTCGCTATTTTGAAAAATTAGAAAAGGGCTCGCTCGCGATTCATACTTAACGGGAGGTCCTCCATGCAAAACGGCAAACCAGGGACCTAAACGCGAACCAGGAAAAATATTTTCCTTTTACATAAAATCGCGTAAGGACCTGGACGTAATTTTGAAGAAACCAGGAGGGCTTTTTCGCAAAAACGCAAGAGCCACGTGGGTGCCTTGGTTGGCCTCCAATCTCTTCACAAGTAAGGGTGCTAATATCCTTATGTTCAGTGGTAGCTGTGATGCCATGAAAAGTGCTTTGGTTAATGGATATTGCTCGCAGCTTGTTCCATTAATTAGTTCTACAGCCTGTGATTGCTTGAACTCACAAAAGCTTTTTTTTTTTTTTTTGGTTTTAGGGTACATATGGAAAGAAATTCATTAACACTAAATTAACTTTCTTGTACTTAACTTCCATGTAATAAGTATAAAATATTAGGAGTATAGAGGGAACATCCCACTATTGTTGCATTGAAGTATAAAATATGTCATATATTTATGGACAAAGCTGTTTAAAAAATGCCTTATAAACTTGAACGCATGGAGTATTTGGAAGAGCAATATCTACAATCGGAGCCACAGCGGAAGCCTATGACACCACTTATGGGCTGACATTTCAAAATTGTGCTTTGGAGGTGTGACTACTACGGAAGGATGATTGAATTCGGAGTTCTGTGAAATTACCCAAAAACTTAGAGAATCTAATAGGGTGCACAAATAGAATAATAATGCAATTAACTAAAACCAGTGATAAATGTAAACATTATTTTATTGATCCAATAATACATCACATAAAAACAAAACTTTGTACAACAGAATCATGTACAGTTTATTAAGTACAACAAGTAAAATCCAAAAAAAAATTATAAAGTAACCTACAATTACAGCCATCTTTGGACGACGTCTAACGGCATCTTTGAGCAAATGGAAAATTTTACTCCCTCCGTTTCTTTTTATAAGGCGTATTTGGTTTCGTTAGGACAAGGCTTTGACCAACAATTACTCTATTAGCATATAATTTTTATGACACAAAATTGATATTAGCAGATTTGTATTCAAAAGTACTTATATATAATTATGATTTTGTATTGCATAAATGATATATTAATGAAGTAATCGTTGGTCAAAGTCTTGTCCTAACGAAACCAAATACGCCTTATAAAAAGAAACGGAGGGAGTACTTCGAAAAAAATTAAAGCACCACGGTTAAAGAAGAACACAACAGTGGGCGGAAGAATCTAACATGTGCATAGATGAATCTAACACAACAGCAGGTAGATGAATTTAACATGTGTAGAGATGAATCTAACACAACAGGTAGATGAATATAACATGTGCAAAGATGAATCTAACACAACATGTGGTAGATGAAACATTTGCTTTTGGTTTAGGGCCACAGCGAGGAGGGCGACGGTGACGGTAAGGAGGGTGACATCATCATGACGATGGGGACAAGACGATGACGACTACTCCGCGACGAGGGTGTCGTTTAGATGGCATCGGCGCTAGGAACCCTAGATTCGATGGAGAGGTACTAGTGTATCTGAATCGACCAAACATGATGTTAACTAGTAGGGTTGCGCGCGTTGCTGCGCCGTGCGAAATTTGATCTAAGTTTTTTTTTCTGAAAAAAGATAGTTTTTTTGTTCTCTTGGGTTTTTTTTTTTTAAAAAATAAGATAGGTAGGAACCGGCGACGAATTTGCGTAACAACAGGTCTTTTTGCAAAAAAAATGAATAATACATGTTCCGAAAAATAGTAGATTTTGAGTTGATAAAAAAATTATAGATGCCAAATTTAACACTCTATGCGTTCACCGGGTAATAATATACATGTTTTCAAAAAAATATTAGAGATCGAGTTATAAAAAAAATTATATATGCCGAGTTTGACACCCTATGCGTTCACCGGGTAATAATACATGTTTTGGAAAATATTAGAGATCGTTCCGGAAAATATTAGATTTCGAGTTGCCAAAAATAATTATAGATGCCGAGTTTAACACCCTATGCATTCAGCAGGCAATAATACATGCTTCGAAAAATATTAGAGATCGAGTTGCAAAAAAAATTATAGATGCCGAGTTTAACACCCTATGCGTTCACTGAGTAATAATACATGCTTAAAAAAAATATTAGAGATCGAATTGAAAAAAAAAGTCTAGAGATAGAGCTGTACACATATTTCTGTTGACAAAAATATTTTTTCCGGAAAAAACGGAGAAAGGACCTGGATGTAAGTGGCAGGGACCTGTTTGTTAAATTTTTTGACCTAAGCGCTACTTTGAAAAATTAGAAAATGGCATATTCGAGATTTGTATTTAATGGAAGTTTTTTTCCGTAAAATAACGAATGAGGGGTCTAAACACAAATCGAAAGAACACATGGGCTATTTAACAAAAAAAGGTTTTTACTCTCATAGGTTTGAAGTAAAAAAATTCAAAAAATACTGAGAGCTTTTTTGTAATTTTATAGGGACCTATTTGTAATTCAGAGAAAGCTGAGGGGCTTTTTTGCAAAACCGGCTGGGGTTGGCGTGGCACTCAGGCTATTCGGCAATTCCTTGAGACATAATAGAGTTGATATTTACATAGCCATTAGCCTGTTTATCAAAACTTGATTGTCTATGATATTGCTCATCACAGACCATTTTGACAAGTAAACCGTATATGATAAGTTGACATATCATAGACAAGTATAACAAAATAATAATATGTGATACAACATCACAGACGGTCAGAAAAATAAACCGTCTATAATAATTTGATTAATCACATACGGCTATAGCACAAAAACCGTCTGTCTTATGACGTATGGTTGTGAGAAGGAAACCATATGGTTGTTTAGTTTTAACCGTGTGCGATAGTTACAATAAATTTTTCCTAGTCTTTTACGTGGAATTAGAATGAGCCGTCAGTA
Organism: Rhipidocladum racemiflorum; assembly: GCA_036346355.1. NCBI lineage: Eukaryota > Viridiplantae > Streptophyta > Magnoliopsida > Poales > Poaceae > Rhipidocladum > Rhipidocladum racemiflorum. Next base: position 86,100,075 of record CM070579.1, on the reverse strand, counting down.
ACGACTCTCTGCTTTGTGTGTCAATGAGTGGTATTGGCCTCACACGATCCACACATGTAGTCGTCGCCTGCAATTTAATTATCGTCTCTGTTGCTACTAAGTATATATGTAGCATATATCACAGATCTTTGGCTCGCACGGTAGCACGTAAGAGCATCACTGACATACTTCGTCCCTCTAAATTATAAGAAGTACTTTTTAGATTATCTTGTTCATAAATATAAAGTATATTTTATATTTCAATGCAGAATTAATATGATATTCTCTATATAACCCTAATAAATATCCATATATATTTACTTTATATTTTTTACATACATATATTAGATATAGTATATAGTAATAATAATTAAGAGTAATCTAGTTATTTTTTATATTATTTTTTTTATCCATGTGCCCGGAAGAAAAGAGCACAACTTCCTTTGTTTTTTTCAGCCCCATGCATGCATATATAGGAACGGCGGATGGCACGTGCGTGCAGGCGTTCAGACAGCTTTATTTTTCTACACGTATGTGTAGCTCCTTTGGGTGTGTTCGGTTGATGGGATGAGATTGAATGGAATGGGATGGTCTTGTACCATTTGGTTATATTATTTTGAATGAATGAGATGCTCAACATCTAGAGAGAATATTCTTTAAATCTGTATCACTTGGTACAGGATGTAATGATTCCATTTAGTGTGTTTGGTTGATAGTATGAGGTTGAATGGGATGTGATGGTTCTGTACCACATTTTGAGTGAATGAAATGGTTCAGCATCTAAAGAGAATACTCCTCAAATTTGTATCAGTTAGTCTAGGATGGAATGATTCTATTCAAACAACCAAACACATTGACGTTTTTTTTTTCTTAAAACATCTTATACGTATACCATTTGATACATATATCCAAACGCATCATCTATAGTGAAGCTGTCGGTTGATATGGTATGTTACGCGATACCATGTGCATGTTGCACACGGTTTTACTTTCTGGCCGGCAGTTTGAAACACCTTTTTTCTATTTTTTGCAATGGCAGCTTGAAACACTTTTTTGAATTCAACGGCACAAGCATTTTTCAGGCTGACCCGACGTCTTACGCGCGCACGTGTGGATGGATGATCCGCAAGCAGGGCAGCAGCATAGCAAGGCAAGAATTCTGCCGGCCAGTACCATTTTTCAGCGTAGCATGTGTACTCGATCTGGTGCTTTATTTCTAAATATATATTGTTTTACTATTACGAGATGATTTTTTTTTTATCATTTTTTCCTTCTATACTACTCCTATTTAGTTATTTTCGATGTTATTTACAACTATGGACAAGAGAAAAACACAACTATATAAAGGTGTAATAAAAAGATGTAATATCGTCTTTTATATATATGTGCCGATGAAAATGCAAAAACCTATAATAATAACTATTCAAAAACAAATCAAATACTGCTGTACCAATCAAAGCCGGCCCCACCATCAACGAAAAAGGCCCTTTCTACTTCAGTATCTATAGAAACGGAGGCCAAGCGAGGGAGCGTATGAAATGAAAGGAGCATGCCCTGCCCAATTAATCCCCAATACAGTGTCACCTTGGACAGGATCCTGCGGTACTGTGAGATCGAAATTTTTATTTAATAATACATTTTTTATTCAAAATTTCATAAATATACGTCCAAAAAAATTGCATAAATACACCTATGTCGCCGGTTGGATGGGCGACACAAAAATGTCGCCTTTTGGTTGGGCAATAGAAGGCCCACATCGCACGATGATTGGGCGACAACAAGCCACGCCACTACCATCGTCTCTGTCACCTTTTGGTTGGGCGACAGAAGGACAACTATCTCTCTGTCGTCAGTTCATAGTGCGACAATACAAAAAATGCCCGATCAAATGGCGACAGGGGGAGCGCGGGCGTCTGTCGCCCTTTGGACGGGCGATAGAGAGTGATTTAAAATCCTGTCGCTCGGCACTGTGGCCATTTGAGTGAGCACCCGCCGAACCAAGCGCCAGCAGAGAGAAAAAGAGAAGGAGGAGGAGAGAAAAAAAAGGAAAGAGAGAGATGAAGGAGGTGGGGAGAAAAAAGGGAGGAGGCACTGCACGACTTTAGTTCGGTAATATTTTGTTGTTTAATTTTGTTAGCAGTAAATTATGGTAGAGTAGAAATAATTTTAGATCTAAATAAATTTATTGATTACAGATACATCTAGCAAATATATATGTTTTAGCAGTGAATTATGGTAGAGTAGAAATAATTTACAGATTATGTAGTTGTTTTAGCAGTAAATGATAGCAGAGTAGAAATAATTTTAAATCTAAATAAATTTAGAGGTTACGGATAGATCTAGCGAATGTAGATGTTTTAGCAGTAGATGATGGTAGAGTAGAAATGATGGTAGAGTAGAAATAATTTACAGATTACGTAGTTGTTTTAGTAGTAAATTTGGAGATTGTGTAGTTGTTTATTTTTTTAGCAGTAAATGATGGTAGAGTAGAAATAATTTTAGATCTAAATAAATTTAGAGGTTATGGATAGATCTAGCGAATGTAGATGTTTTAGCAGTAAATGATGGTAGAGTAGAAATGATGGTTGAGTACAAATAATTTACCGATTATGTAGTTGTTCTAGCAGTAAATTTGGAGATCATGTAGTTGTTTATTTTTTAGCAGTAAATGATGGTAGAGTAGAAATAATTTTATATCTAAATAAATTTAGAGGTTACAGATAGATCTAGCGAATGTAGATGTTTTAGCAGTAAATGATGGTAGAGTAGAAATGATGGTTGAGTACAAATAATTTACCGATTATGTAGTTGTTCTAGCAGTAAATTTGGAGATTATGTAGTTGTTTATTTTTTTAGCAGTAAATGATGGTAGAGTAGAAATAATTTTATTCTTAGGAATGTAGTTATTTTTTCTATAGATAGATCTATATTTTTGTAGCATATAGATATAGTTATGTTAGGTGTCACAATATTTTTTGCGGAAAGTTATTAATTCGTGGGTGAATGAATGGATTTGCAGATATGGCAGAACGGGTTCCATTTAGAATCTATTACGAAGAAGGGGTTGTAATGTATGGTTTGGAGGGTGCGGATCTAAGTAACTTCCAGTATGTGGACAGAAGTTTGAGTAGGGTCGAAGAATGCACATTTTGTTCTGTGTTGAAGTGGTTGTATTATACTTTTCGGATGGAAGAAGAGAAGTGCCAGCTGAAGGTATTTTGCCTATGTAGTATGCAAAACGATCCTATTTATTGGGAGCTAGTTGAGTTGAAGGGAACCGCATTGTGGAGATCATATGTGAGGGGGGCAGAGCAACGGGGATGGAATCGGGTGCTTTTAGTGCAAGCATATGATAGGGATGTTGCCTCCCAGCAACAGTTGGATGGCGGTCAGTGTAGTCAGCCTCGAAATGAGTTCAGTTTTGGTGACACCGAAATTGTGGGATCTAGCCATGAGCAGTATGTTTAGCAATGCAACGAGGACACCATTTGCCAAAGTGGTGAACAAGTTGAGTTTGGGGGGATGATGAAAATGTTGGACAAGAAGCGCTGGGACAAGTGGACGAAGGTGAGCAAATTGATGAAATAATAGCTAGGATGGAAGAGGAAAACCGTGAGTACAATAGAGAAGAAGTGGAAGACGACGATGAGTCGGATGAGGAAGATGGAGGTACGGAGCCGCTTGTGCCAGCCGAGTGGAGCACGCATCAATTTGATAAGTTTTGTCAATGAAAGCAATGATATACCTTGGCAGTATAGTGACAATGAGGTTAGGCCTAACCGTTTGTACCCGACAAAAGAGGCTGTGATGGATGCTGTGAAAGATTGGGCCTTATCGTTAAGAAGGACTTTCAAGGTTACGAAATCCACCCCAACCTGCTACAATGTGGTGTGTGAGATCCATGAGTGTTCGTGCAGAGTGCACGCGTACAAGCTCAAATGGGGCACCTATTGGCTATGCTCGAAGATTGAGCAGCATAGCTGTATGACTGAGAAAACACTAATGGCTCACTAGGACCTGTCATCCGGGTATGTCGCTAACATCATGTACGCACAGATAGTGGAGAACCTAACTTTTAAGCCCTGTGCTATTATCCGAGCAATTGAGAACAGATATCAGTACACAATTAGCTATGGGAAAGCATGGAGGGCGAAACAGAAGGCATTAGAAATGAGGTTCGGGAAGTTTAAAGACTCATACCACAATCTGCCCGCACTGCTTAGTTGCATTCAGGGAAGAAATCCTGGCACTTACTATGATTATCAAGACTGTCCGTCAATCAAGTGGCCAACTAAAAGGCATCTGCGAAGAGTATTATTCTCATTCGGAGCTTGCATTAAGGCGTTCTATCACTGTCGTTCATTGTTGTGCGTGGACGACACATTCTTGGCCGGGAAATACAGAGGGCAAATATTGACAGCTGTGAGCGTTGATGAAAACAACCAGACTCTGCCGGTTGCCTTTGCCTTTGTGGAAAGCGAGAACTATGAGAGTTAGCTGTAGTTCCTACGGAACTTGAAGATGGGGGTGGTCAAAAGTCGTCAAGATGTGTGCGTGCTGCATGACAGGCATGCTGGTTTGCTTAGTGCTATCAACCAGTTGCAAACAGGGGAAGAGGAGCCATTTCCATGGCCTAACTTGTAGAACAGATGGTGCATGAGGCATTTGGGTGCTAACTTCTATAAGCAATTCAAGAACAAGAAACTGATGAACATGTTCAAAAGACTATGTAAGCAGAACCAGGAGAGCAAGTTCCGAACTCTATGAAAAAATCTTGATAAGCTGACAAGAAAACACAAGGACGAGCAGACGAACAAGACTAGTGGTAGTGAAACACACGAGCAGGCGGAGCCTCTTTTCCCTTGACAACAGAAGATGATGCGATTAATCATCGTCGAAGGCAAAGGCCAATCAAATGTTTCTCGGACTAGATCAAGCACGAACAGAAAGAGAAGTGATCACTGTTACATGACACACGTGGTGCCAGATACGGTGTGATGACCACTAACTTTGCAGAAGTTTACAACTGGGTAATGTGAGGGATGATGTGTCTCTTGTTGGTTGGAATTGTTGAGGGAGTGCTGCAGGGCACAACCAAGTACTTTGTGGACAGGCATCAAGCTGCTGAGATAGTAATGAGAGATGAGAAGTTCCTGTACTCTTCCATGATCACTAAATACATGGATGAGAATAGTCAGAAGGCGACTAAGCATAGAGCTATCAAAGTTGGTGCACGAACACTGCGCTTCGAGGTGATCTGCAGGGATAAATGACAGCGTGAAACCAACCAGAAGGTTATCACCTAGGAGTGCATATTACAGGATGATTACAAATGCTCATGTAATAAGCCCTACCTTTTGCATAGGCCATGTTCTCATGTCATGGCAACATGTGCTTTATTTTGAATGCAACCTGGTACATATCTATTTGAATAATTCACGAAGGAAAGGGTGATGGCAACTTGGAGCGAGGAGCTTTATGGTTATGGTGTTGTGGGTTCTTTCACCGCAACTCCTAGTATTGATGAAAGGTTTTGGGTCCCTGATTTTGATGCAAGAAGATGGAAAGCAGGGTGTCGGAAAATAAGGTGTATCAGAAATGACATGGATGAGTCAGAAGTTGCAAACGTAGGAAGAAATGTTCATTGTGCAACCAAAGAGGACATACGTTCAAGAACTGCCATGTACAAAACGAAGAAGATGAAGGAGGAGATGGCAATCCGACGGTGGGGGAAGGATCATCCTCTGCGAGGAGTGCTGCACAACGCCATCGTACCAGATGAGAAGCAATTTGAAATATCACATAAATGATGTCAAATTTATATTTTATCGATGTAATGTGTATTGTGTGAACTCTGTTTACCTAGCTGTAATGTGTAGTTGTGAGTGTTGTTTCTTCACAATAGTAAAGCCCACTGCAGACTAATAGTAAGCTAAAAGCCAGCTTATATAATAACTGTCTCTAAAAGTTGTCTCTAAATATTGTGCAATAACCATATCTTCTCTCTTGTACATAAATGATTTACCTATGCATCCGTGCAAAACTGGCTACTAAATAAGAGCCAGCTATCTTCTCTCTCATCGTTTCTCACTCTTCCACATAGACAAATGCTGACATGTACAAGCTAAGAGCCAACTGACGTGGCCTTATTGTACTTGCTCTTAGTCTCTCTCTCTCTTTCTCTCTCTAGATTTTGTTTGTGCGCAGCCATGTAGAATTAACTCCACACATCATGCAAGCAAGGAGAATACAGCTAGTATCATGAGCACCAAGAATGCAAGCTGGCCATTAATTACAAGCATGCATGTTACCTCGTAAACCACCAAGTGGCACAACCACAATACTCACTGACATGTAACTTGATACATACACCCCGAGTATTAATTTAGTTTAAGAGCAAATATAATAAGGTGAGGTAAGCAGGCTGTAAGGATTGCCACACCAGATTTATGATGAGTTGGAGGAGAGAGCAGAGGAGAGAGGAGAGAGGAGAGAAGCGGTCTGCAGATCTACAGCCGGCTGCAGCACGGGCTCCCAAAAACTTGGTGAGAGAATGAGAGGATGAATGTGGGCCAAGTATTAATGGCTTTGTATGTATGTATGGCTAACTATTATATAGGTGGGCTGTTAGGTTGGCTGTACAATGAGATAAAGCCTGTAGTTGGTTGTCTTATTAACCATGCTCTAAGTATTGTATTAAGAGAAAAACTAAAAAACGGTATACCGTTGCAACGGTATACCTCTGAAACTCATGAAACTTATGATTTTTTGCACTGGAACTCATGAAACTTAGCATTAAAAACTGATAAAACATGAAACTGATGAAACTAAACACTGAAACTCATGAAAACAACACTGAAACTGATAAGTTTCATAAGTTTCATGGCTATACTGTTGCAACGGTATACCGTTCCCTAGTCATCCTCTTGTATTAATGTAGTCTAAGTATTGTGCATACGGATAAGGACAAAACATTAATGCGGGCGAGAATAATAAGCCCCTTGATTTGCCAATGCATCTATATAAACACGTAGCAAGAGGAACATTGTTACAGTAAACAAATTGATCATAAGAACCACCGTAGAACAAAAAAAAAGAGAGGCAGGCTAGCTAGCTATCTCTTCAACTCATGGAGCTTACCAAGAACAACATAAGGGTTTTGTGCTTGGCAGCTCTGGTGGTCACGTCGTGTACCACTTTCTTGTCCTGTCATGCTGGTACATTCTTCTCTTTATCTAGCTTCGTTCAAAATTTTTTTTATTCTAACTGTGTACACGTTTGCAATGTTTCAAGTTAGCCCACACAAATACACCATATGATTTGTGTGTTAAGGTAATTGATACGCGGCTGTTGTGCTTGATTGTGTGTATAGGTGTACTTGATGATTCGCCGGGAAAGTTCTGTCTCGCTATGGCCAATTGCACGAAGGATTATTGCTGGCTCTACTGCGTAGCCCAAGGCCAAGGTTACGACGAGTCACGAACCAAATGCCTTGATACCTCTACATGCTGCTGTAGAAAGTAGTTGAAGGCGTCCAAATGATGGATACAGCGTATTGTATGCACAAGGGCGAATAAGCATGTGCTGTGCGACTCGTTGATATAATCCATGCAGCATGTTTAATAAAAGGAATACTATTTGATGAATTCTAGCGCCCCGAAAGTTCAACTCGTCTAATTAAATGCTCCCTCCGTTTCTTTTTATAAGGCGTATTTGGTTTCGTTAGGACAAGGCTTTGATCAACAATTACTCTATTAGCATATAATTTTTATGACACAAAATTGATATTAGCAGATTTGTATTCAAAAGTACTTATATATAATTATGATTTTGTATTGTATAAATGATATATTAATGAAGTAATCGTTGGTCAAAGTCTTGTCCTAACGAAACCAAATACGCTTTATAAAAAGAAACGGAGGAAGTAGTAATAAAATGAACGCCGATCATCACGATGTATTGGTAAAAGCAAAACCAATCATACCCTCCGGTCACAGATTGCCGCCGTTTAGACAAACGCTGGCCGTTAATATTTTTTAAATATTTAAATTGATGCAGAAATCGTGCGTAGATTTGTTTCGAAAACTATTTTTATAATATTATAATTTTATCGGGTTTTATAAATGTACTATAATAGAAATGAACTGTTTAGTTTGTATTTTAAAAACCATGTTAATATATAACTATTTATAATGGAAGGAAGGAAGTATAGTATCCAAAAGAAGGGATCGATGCTAACCGATTAGTAGAATCCTTATCCTCAAGAAATAAAAAAAAGGAAGTTCCTTATCCTCTTTAACTCCTCAACGCTATTGATCACCTTTAAATTACCCTCGTCCACACGGCAGGTCCGTGCGGTCGACCGCTCGTCCGTCCTCCGGTCCGAGTCGCAAGTCACAACCTCCAATTAATTCAACGCCCCGCCATGGCGAAGCATATAACGAAGAGCCCCCACCTTCACGAGCCACTCCTTTCTTCCTCCTTCGAGCTGCTGCTGCCTGTGCTAGCTGGATCACTCCACTCACCTCGCCCCGATCGAAGCAGCTAGCTTCTGCAGTTCCGGTATGGGGTGCGCCTTCTCGTCGCCGGGGGCGCTGCGGCCGTTCTCCGGCGTGCGGGTCATCCACATCAACGGCTACGTCGAGGACTTCGACGGGCCAGACGTCACCGTCGCCAGCGTCACCGGGGCCGGCTGCAAGTCCTCGTCCCCCTCGCGCTACGTGCTGTGCTCGTCGGCGCACCTGCTGCAGCCGGGCCGGGGCCCGTTCCGCCCCGACGACCCGCTCGAGCCGGGCACCGTCTACTTCCTCCTCCCGCACTCCATCTTCCAGTCCGAGTCCTCCGCCGTCGACCTCGCCTGCCTCATGAACCGCCTCACCGCGCTCGCGCGCAAGGGTGGCTCCGGCTCCGCGGGGCCCAGCCCCGTCGAGGCGCTCTTCGCGCGCCTGCGGCACGACGAGCGGCCGGAGCACGAGCCGACGTCAGGCGTGGTCGACAAGGAGAGCTGCTGCGCGGCGGCGGCGCGGCCGGCACCGTGGAAGCCGCGGCTCGACCGGATCGACGAGTCCATCGGCCGCGCCTCCATGCGGAGCGCGTCCAGCTGCAGCGCCCGCAGCGAGGCATGAACAACTTGTGCCATCATTTGTTTGTTTGTTTGTTTTCCCTTCCTTCCTTTTTCTTCCCCCCCACATAGCGATTTTCTGTTAGCTTCATCAAATCAATGGTGTAAGATAGTTAGAGCTAAACATACTGTACTGTATTCAGATTGGATTAAGCTCCTCTCCTCTGAACTGTACCGAGCAATGGTATGATATGACATGAGTAGCAAGTGTGTGGATGCATCAACGCATGCAAGTAAAGGGAATTCAGGTCCAAAAGATTACATTTTTTTCTTCTCTTATTTGTAATATGTGCATATTTCAGTCGACATTTTTTTATCACGTAGCATGCTAAATGCAGAGTGAGATTCATCATTCATACTACCAAATGGACATATGAACGCACGCACGGCAGGTTAGGTACCGTTCCAACCTGGTAGTATTAGTCTGGGATATCTCAGGACTTTGCAGGCAAGTGGAGCCCAATTCTGTAGACTTTTGTGCAGATTTATCAACGATATTTTCCAAGCAAGATAATGATCGTTAGTGTTAAATAATAACAATGGGAGGCCACACTCCAATCTACAATTGACGTCCTAATTGGACTTGATCAAACAGCAACCCCAGGAATCGTTCTCTTCCCTTTCTGAAGCAACAACACTCACCCCAGTACACATACCAAATGCGCTCTCGACTCTCGAGCCTCTTCTGTCCTTCAGGCCTTAACTACCGTACAACAACCAAGCAGATGCAGTTAAAAGCAGCAATAACAACATGCGTGTGAAGTACTAGTAGCATAAAACGTTGTAACCTGAGCGAGTATATCTTCAGTTTTCTTCCTTGGTTAAGTTCGAGCGAGAGATGCAGAAACCATCCATCGAACCTTTGGTTCTGGTGCAATTTTTTTTTCATCCTTATTAGCCTTCCTTCGAACAAATTGTAAATCTAGTCTTCCTTCCCGACCACAGAATAGATTACTGTGCAGACGTGAAACCAGCGACATCGCCGATAGATACGCCAAATCTCTGGGACACTCTTCCCAATATTGATATATGTTCAACACCAAGCTGGATGAGCGTCTCTTTCAGAGCCTGCAGCTGTTTGGAGAGTGCTCTGTTTCTTACGCCCACAGACAATACAGCGAGTGGTTAAGTGTGGAGAGTGCTCTGCTTCTTAATAGGTTGATACAGTAACTAGTAAAGTAACGGAGTATTAAAATAGTTTTAATAGGTTGATACATGGCAGCGAAATGAGATTCGAAATCGTACTACCAACATCTATTTTATCTTACGTATCTAGCAAAATATACATATACATCTTGAAGTCAAACCGGGCATAGATATCCGCATTTAGTAGTGGATGTTGTTTTAGACAAGCGGAACGTTGGGTGTTAGATACACACATCGGTATAGTGAATATGTGAAGGATGATAAAAAAAAAGGAGATTAGACGATTACCACTAACTTGTATATTTATAAGTGGAAGAGATGTAGCTTCGGCGGTTTCCAAAAAAAAAAAAAAAAATTGGCAGAGATATGTAAAAACCTATCAAAAGTTGCAGGGCGTGTTTCTTCTGGATCCTGTCCTATGATTGGCATCGATGTTAGTTGACTGGCCCTGGAAGGACTGTGCTCTCAGGCGACGAACTTTTGATTTGGCCACCGGCTGGAGCGAACCTTTGAAGCTTTGAACTTGGACTAGCACAACAGCTCAGATGACTGGGACGTTTTGTCCGGAACATGAGCATCCAACTTTAATTTTTCCAAGTCTTTGGCACCGTATGAACAACTGTGACGTCCATCGCCTGCCTTGTACGGCAGCTCTGTAGCGGTTCCTATGGTCAAATAGTCCAAGCTACATCCGGCTCAGCAATGGGCAATGGCAAGGTGCCGCCATCTGTCACTGACAGTGCCCCGGTGAAGTTCTGTGCTAGGTCCACCTCTGAGGCTCTGAACCTCAAGAGACCCAGACGTAAGACTTGGTTTTGGACACCAAAATTTATGGCTCTGAAATCTCAGTACCGTTTTGATTTTGAATTTCAACGAGTCGATGGTATCAGAATTCACAAAAAAATCAAATAAAAATAGTGAAAAACCAAATTGTTTTGAAAATCAAAAAAATTTGAAATTTGATCAAACCGCGAGCGAAATTGGTCAAAAACCGCTCGAAAAGCGGCGAATTTCGAGCCTTTTCAAACGAAAATCGGTGACAGATTGAAAAATTCGGAAAAACTGCAAAAAAAATATTGTAAAATTTTACGCTTCATTTTTTTTAAAAAAATATTCGCACCAGAGGTCGTAAAGATATTAATACTAATATTAGGGAACTTTTGGTTAATTTTTTTTAAAATTTTTAATTTGAATTTGAACTTAAGTAGCAAGCCGAACGAAATCTTTTCCAAACCGAAACGGCACGAGCGAATTTCGATGAGAAGTGAAACCTGCGTGAGGTTATCAAAGTTCAAAACTGCAGTTACCGGCAATATCCACTGTTCCACAGGCTCGACAGAAGATAAGGGTCTATGACTCTTTCGGTCGCGAAGGATAAGCGAAGACGGCATGGCATGCTCTCGTCTCATCATCGTGCGTGCGCTATCTTCAGTTGGGCAGTCCTTATCCAATGTGCAGCAAGGGAACAATGTGCGGCACGAGTTCAGCTTCTGTGGGTTGTGCATTTGCAGAACCGAAGAGCCTCAATGCCAAGCGGCGGAGGGGGGCTGCCGCTGTTTCCTGCGGCAGTGGCCAGGATCGGAATGAGATTGGGACGAACCTGCAGGGTCTCGCATTCACCGGTTTCGTCTTTCCAAGCCGTGCCATCGCTTCAACAAGCAGGGTCTTCACTCACTGAAACAGTGTCCAGGTGGATGTCGTTCAGACCTAGTCACAGCAATGACTAAATGCTGCTAATTTACTATTTACGCTCTGTTTGGTACGGTTCCAGATTCGAGTAGAAACGGAAGCGGTTCTAGATTTTTTGTAAACGCGTTTGGATAGAATCGTAATCACCGCCCTGAAACCGCTTTGGCTGTGTCTGGATTCGTGAATCGGGTGAAATGGGGTTGAGAGCGATTCAGTTTGCTTGGCAACTTGGAACCGAAATTGCTTCTACTAGAATCTGGAAGAAACCCACCAAACGGGCTAAAACTCGGAACGATTCTTCTCGAACGCTTCTTCTTTTTCCATGCCGTTTGAATCACCCTCAACCCCGTTTCACTAGTTTCTATTAGAATCTGGAACCATACCAAACGGTTTGCGGAAAGTGATTCTGATTCTACCTGAAACGTTTCTACCAAGAATCTGGAACCGTTTCCATTTCTACTAGAATCTGGAACCGTACCAAACATGGCCTCAGTCCCGGTATGGAAAAAGAAGAAACGTTTCGAGGAGAATCATTTCAAGCTTTAGCCCGTTTGGTTGGATTTCTCCTAGATTTTAGTAGAAACGACTCGATTCCAAGTTGCCAATAAGGGCCTTAGTTGTCCCTGTGGTGGCCTGTCAGTGTGGCAACTTCTCTAATTATTGTACTATTCCTCATACTGGTGCTGTATTTTTGCTACCCTTCTTCAATGTTGAGGTAGAGCTCCTTCCGGTTCGTTCAAAAAAGAAAAAAGAAAAAAGAAAAGGGTCTACGACTTCTTCAAGACAGTGACACAGTTTTTTTAATGCTTTTTAGCTAGGAGATCAACTATCGGAAGAAGCATTTACATGGAGATCGTACGCGTAGGAAACAACACTACACTAGTCGTTGATATCTCTGCTGGAAAATGTGCTCATGTAAGCAACATTCACACACAAGAGCCTACGCGAACATAAAAAATAGAATCCCTGGTCCTTCAGACGTTGAGGTTATCATGGTAACACTGACGTTTGCAGCACTCAGAGTCTCAGCCTATTATTAGACGACAGTACGATGTATGGATGTGGACACGAATGCAATGCTTCTCGAAAATGTTCCTATGACACGTGTGTTAACGTATGACTGATAGGAGGACTTAGCTAGAACGATGGGAAAAGATATCTTGCAAATTATAGTGTGGTATTAATGTCCCCTTTTTTTTCAACTATCAAATTTTACGGATAACACAACTCATTAGTTAATTTCTTTCCATCTTTTGCAAAAGAATAAGACATGGAACCCGATTCTTCTTTAAGTTCTTCTGGGTAAGCACTAAGCGGTGGTGGGCCCAGGACATAAATTTAGAGGTGTTAACTAGTAGTGATACAATAATAAAATAAGACAAATAAATCAAACCAATTATAATCATTTCGAAAAGCGCCCCACAATAGATAAAGGGTGCTAGAGGCCGGGTACCCATGGTCTCATCGGAGGTAGGGTTTGCCTTAACCCCCTTGACTCCTTGTTGGGTCCGCCACTGGCACTAAGTGTGTGTATATATAATGAGCATTTTATTGCTATTATTACTTTGCTAGCATGCTCAGTTGTGTGTGTATATATATTACAATTACCTAGGATATTATGGTGCCTCGGCATCATGATCCAAAACATGTATTTTTCTTATTTATTTGCATTCGAAATTTTTTGAAAATTTTAGGATGTTGAGTTTAGCCAGTTTACTAACTAGTTCAAACAAGTTTGAACTGAAATTAAAACTAGAGTTTCTTTTTTTATGATAGTTTGATTGTAGGTATGTGCTAAGTATACCTATAAATCAACGCAAAGCATGCGATCTATATTCGTTCAAATCTTTGAATTCAAGTATATTTTTTCAAAAGTATGTATTTCAGTTGAATTGTTATAGATGTGTATATACCCTAAAACTGAAAGTTTAAAAAAAATACCCGAATTTAACTTGAATTATGCATTTAAAATCCCGGTGCCTGAGCACTAGTGTCCCATTACAACGTTATATATATATATATATATATATAATATATATATATATATACCCATACCCCTGGGAGTACGTACTCCCACTCTCAGTATACCGCTTAAATGATGTTGCTATACCTCTTTATCCTTTTAAGTATACTCTAATACTGATTATAAGATACTTCAAAGTGAATTCTACGAAAAATTTCATTAAAGTCCACCCTTTATAGCATAATGTGTTTATATACTTTTTTTACATATGAAAAAGAGTATATAGCTAAAAAATAAAGGGCTCTGATCAATTTTTTTCAACAATATCACATTGTAGTATCTTAGAATTATTATTAGAGTATACTGAAAGTGATAAAGGAGTATAACGTATTCGTTTAAGTGGTATACTAGAGGTGGGAGTACGTACTTCCAAGAGTACGAAAAAGGCTTTCTATATATATATATATATATAACCAACTGAGCATGCTAGCAAAGTAATAATAGCAATAAAAATGCTTCATTATACTTCAAGCATATCTCGGTCAAAGTAGTGTTGGCAAAGTTACCTGTGCTGTGTACAAGAAGGCAAGCTTTCTGCGTTTTTCTTCACCATTGACTAGGGTGTAAGACAAAGCAATAGTGCATTTTGAAGCCTCTCTCCACACTCGGACACTCCCATCTCCACCCTATCATGTACAACACGTCTCCAATCCACATTCGCAGCATGTAAGGTTGACAGTCGCACGTAATGCCCCCCAAGGTCGGGCTCCATGTCGATCACCTTCATTGCTGAACTGGCAGTACGTTGCATGATCCTGACATGCTCCGGTCAATACACGCAGTATTACAGGATCAGGATTCGCGGGCACGGCCAGGACGACCTGAAACCGCCTCGTCCAACAACCCAGCTTTGCCCAACAGGTCCACCATGCTTCCGTAGTGCTCCGTCCATGGCGTGGTGCGATACTCTTCGACCATGGACTTGAACAGTGAAATGCCCACAAAATTTCAAAAGTTTTATTTTGGTTTTATTTGACTTTTGTTTGATTTTTTTTTGAATTTGATTTGTTTTTGCTTTTGGGCCGCCTTCCGGCTTGCTCCCGCTGGCCCAGCTCTGCCCCGGCCAGCTTGCCGACCCTGCCGCCTCCTCCCCCGCGCCGCTCGCCTCTCTCCCTCTCTCTCTCTCTCTCTCTCTCTCTCTCTCTCTCTCCCTCCCTCCCCTGCACGGGTATAAAATCCCCTCGAGCTCTCGTTGTTCCTCGCCCCTCCCCGCCGCGGTAAGCCTCCCCCCCACCATGTGCTCTCTTCCTCTCCCCCGGCGACGCGTCGCTGCGCTCGCCCGCCGCCGCCACCGCCACCTTCCCCAGCCCTGGCTGAACCCTAACCCTCCCCGCACCCTCGCCCGCCTAAGCCCCAACCCCACCCGTCAGCGGCATCGGCTCGCGTGGGTTGGCCTAGCCGCACGCGCAGCACCCCCGTGGGCCTTGTGGGCCAAAGTGTACTTTACTGTGCGGCCCGGTTTCTTTTTCTTTTTCTTTTCTTTTTCGGATTTAAATATTCTGAAAAATTCCAAAAAATTCCAAAATTCCCTGAAAATCCCCAAAAATCCAAAAATACATATTCTTGATCTGTTCGAGCCACTGAGTTCAAAAACGACCTATGCTCCGCCAAATAAAGTTTTCAAAATTTCCAAAATGACAAAAATACCCTCCGACTCTTCTCCAGCCCTCGTTCCAAATTTCTTTCGTTTTTCTTTTCTCTAGTTCTTCTTTTATTTGTTTATTTATCGGCTTTGTTTCTTCACGCTAGATCCGACCGCCGAGCAGTACCCGAAGCAGGTGCAATACCAAGAGCAGGACTAGTCCGGAGCCAATCAAGACTTCAGCTTCTATGAACTAGACAACCCCTCAGCCCAGCAAGGCAAGTTGCACACTCTTGAACATGTTGAACCCAGTTTGTTAATAATATAGTAGTAATTACTTTTCAATGCATTATTTTACTCGTATTTTAAATACTGCAAAGTTAATTTAGAATGACATGATGCTTAGTTAACACCAATCAATTGTTTAGCCTTCTTTCAATTGTTGAGCCTTATTAACTTTGTATAGTCTTAGTTTCTAATTATAATTTCCCGATAATTATTATTAATTGTTGTTCCACCCTTAGTTTTCAAAAACCTGCAAGCCTCAGCTCATTGTCTTTTAAAGCTATTGCTACGGTTAGGGGGACAGTGTTGCACGAGGTGGATGCTAGTCCGACCCTCGGCCGATGACGAAAGCCATGGTTGGTTTGGTGGTTGGTATAGTTGGTACCAGGCTTGTGGTTGTAATGGCTTGGTCTTTGACAATTAAGGGTAACTCTCTTGAGCAAAGTAAATAACTTAAGTTTCCGCTCATCCACAAGTTGAGGCCGGTCAGTTCGGTTGAACTGCTTCCCAACATAGCTCAGTACACTATGCTTTCCCTTGGAATACCTACAGGATTGTAGCTACCATTTTTGTAGCTAGAATGGATCGCGTAGCGGCCGGGGTGGAATGGAAATGGGTAGCACCGAGCAGGGTGCTGTCATTTGCCGATTCTCACAACGGTAGGTACCCACACAGTATCAGTTCACGTCTCCCACCAAGGCTAGTGGGTCCTAAGAACTGTGGGTCATCGAACCTACCAGATAGGAGCTACAATGGGGAAGTTCAACAAAATTCTATGATCATCTCGGCCCGGCCACATGCATTTAAGTTGCATGTAACCGCGCGGCATTAATGGTCGCAGATATCTTATGGGTAAATCTGAGCAGCTCTGCAGAATGATTTGTCAATAGTATTTGGATACGCCGTGCTTCCAATCAATGAAGCTAAGTTTGAATTTGGATGAATCCTAAAACCTCGCTCAAGTAATCTTTGGAATTAGTGAATCTGGCGTAATTGGTTAACTTTGTGGAACCCCCCAGCTACTTTATTTTATGGTTTGTGTTTCAAATGTAACTAAGTTCTAAATAAAACTGTATCCACATACTTAACCTTGTGCCAATTCTTGAAGTTCCCTACATATAGTATTCAGTATTCTGGTGCGACTTGTTGAGTACTGTTGTGTACTCATTCTTGCTTCCTCAAACCCAACAGAGTTCCAAGAAGCCGGAGCCTACCAGGAGTTCATAGATGGTGACTTAGTCTGGTTTTAGGTCTTAGTCTTTGCTCAAGCCTTGCCTGTGGTGGTTCTTTTGTAATGTAAACTCTATTTAGCGCCGCCGCACTCTTTTGTAAAAATCTGGCCTTTAGGCCTTATGTTCCTTAAAAAGTGTTGGTTTCATCCTTTGTCAAGCAATGTGCACTATTCATTTACTCATGACGACCAACGAAACATCAAAACCATAATTAAAGGAAGGAACATGTCATTGTTTAAATGTATGATGCTAAGTGATGACGTGTGACTAGCTCCCTTTCCCGCATGCCGGTTTCATGGTACCTAAAAACATCATAAAAACACAAGCATGAGTTCATCACTCAGCGAAGTGTATTGCAATGGTACAAAAACAATAACAATTCACATACATACTTAATGCCATTCACATATCCTGAGAATCAACTCATGAACTTCATTTATGCTCTCATATAACATCATCATAGACATCTCAAATAACATCTTCATATGCATCTCATAGAACATCATATTCATTTCATAAACCACTTCATTTATGCAATGCAATGCACATATCTCTTTGAAGCACATACCGGTATTGCCGAGTGCACACCCGTCGGCGTGCACCCCTTTCCCCTTCTATCCCGTAGATGGAGGGTGTCTACTCTTACTGACTCGCTCCCATGCACAACCGTGGATGGGACTACGAGGTAGGTCTTTCGTGTTCACTACGTGTGAACACAGAGGCCCGCATCAGCATGGGACGCCTCTTCCATTATGAATGCACATATGACATAAACATGTAAAGATTAGCATAAACATTTAATACAACGAATTCAATGATCAATATGAAATCATGTTCATCATGTCATAGGCAAACATCAATCATGGCAAGTTAGTATATCATGTAATCACATTGCACCTAAGCAAGTCTAGCAATTCATACAACACACAACCCATTCCAATACACTTGCCTTTAACCCTTCGGAACGGTGTGGCGAGAAGATGATGCCACTCCTGGGGTCACACCACCTGCAAATACATGTTTTCCACTCAATATCATACCACCCAAGCAAGTACAAAACTCAGAACACAACGATTCTACCTGAAACCCCGAAAACCTAAAAAACAGACCAAACTGTCCGTCGGAACAACAGGCTTCAAACAATCATAACTTGAGTTTTAAGACTCCAAATCAAGTAAACGAGTATATCATCGCGAAGCTTAGGAAATTTCCTAGCTTTCTCTAAGTATTTGGAAAAGCTGATTCGGCCTCTAACATTGACTAATCTACAGATTAACACGATCTGTCCCATTCACGCCATAGTTTTGATCACGTTCGGTAAAACAGCCGTAACTTTCAAACGGCTGGGCAGAATTGGACGTTCTTGGTGTCCAATTAAAGGTATTGAAGTTATCTACAACTTTCTCAACAGGCGGCCGACCAAATTCCAAATAAACTTAAACCCTAGGTCGTGTGCCCAAACTGCCCGAAACAAGACGCTAAGCAATATCTAGTTTTCACCAATTCCATCTAATTGCAGCACCACTTTTCAATCTGAAAACACCAAAACCTCCTCTAGATAAGAACCTAATCCAACCCCAGAGATCTCCCCATTGCCATACCTTCGCCCGACGAACAACGAACGCCGAAGAATCTCCTCCCGTTTCTCCCGATCTCCTTCCTCGCTCCGAATCCGCTGGATCTCCTCGTCGCGAAGCTTCCCAATGGAGAGGACAGCGGGATGGAGGGGTGAGGAGCTCCCCTAGGACGGCTAGGGAGGTGGAGAAGAGAGGGAGGGAGGGAGGCGCAATGGGGGAGGTGCGGCTTGGGGGCGTGTGGAGGGGGAGGAGAGGGAGGTGCAGCGGCTAGGCTAGGTGGGGGCGCACAAGAGGGAGGGGGGGAGGCGGATGGCAGGGTTCATGCAGCCCTCCTCCCCATCATGGGCCGGGAAATCCCCCCTTTGGCCCAAGTGGGGTCCCCCCAAGGCCCAAACTCCCGAAATCGGTCCGGAAACACGATTAACCCTCATATCGTAGTTTTAAATCTCCAATTTCACATTTTATAATGTTACAACATTCCGTAGTGTCACACGGAAGTTCGTGTCCTGTACTAGAAAACGTATTTTCCATTTTAGAAAACCTTAGAGAACCTAGAAATTCAAACACATGTAACTTTTGCATTTACATCCAAATTTAGTGAAACAAATTTCTAAATTATTATTTAGTCATGTAGTATCCAAATCTACAAAAATATTTTGAAATTTGCCATGTATAATTCTGAATTTCAAATTCAAGGGAAGGTTCAAAATATGCTTTACACAAATTTAGTGCAAATGAACTCCAAATCAATTGAAACAAGTTTTATTAGAATACATAGGTCATAAGAAACCTAAATATATATAAATATTTAAATTTTAACTTAGTTTCAATTATATTCTAATTATGGTTATTTTCAATGTATTAAATATTCAATCATGTATGACTTGTTCAAATAAGGTCCAAATTAAGTGCAATAAATTTCTTTGTGTTATTTAGACAGTAAAAAACCTAAATATGCAAAAAAAAACTTAGGGTGTACCATTGAACTTTTATATGTTACTTCATATATTGCTTTATGTTCTATTATACTCGAAACCCTAATTCGGTCCTTACACAAAAATTGTAAACCCTAGCTCTTAAGAATATGAAATAGATTTCTAAATGCTCCTAAGACCCTAAGAATTCTATTTCTGCAAAAATGATCAGACTTAACCCCGGTCTGCATTAATTTCCATTTGTAAGTTTGACCCTAACCATGGTTTATACACTTATCTCCTTAATCAACATATGCTTCCATGTGATAAATATAATATATACTTAATAATTTAAGAAATGAGAAACTATAATTAAAATATTATACGACTAGTGTCAAAACATTCCTAAGGTCAGGACCATATTAATCTACAAAAGATCTAAATTGAATTAAGCTCATAATAGTTTTCATTTTTCATATACATACAAACCAAAATGCTAATAACTTTTACAAATAAAAGCTAAAATATGCTAAACCAGTTTCAAGAGACTTCTAGGATTAATACCTATTAATGATACAAAATTTGTTGCATATTTATGTAAATTGTAGTCACAAATCTAAAACAAAATATAGCAATTTATAACGTAAACTTTGGAAATACATAAGATTAGGAAATGAATAGAACATCACAGATAAGCATTAATGCCTGTAGAACTAGCCTCAGAATACTCCCTAAGACAAGACCATTCTAATATAGAAATAATTCTATTATAACATGGTTTGCCTCTGAATCCTATTAAAAGCATAACCCCGCGTAATATAAACCCTAAAATCCCTAATGCAAATGAATGAACTTAAGCAATGAGAAATTAGTAATCAAGATATGGTTATCACCAGGACCTTCTTAAAGTTATAAGCTTATGCCCAACAAATAGTAATTTGAATTTAAACATTGTATACATTAATTATTAATCACTAATACCTTATACTCGCTTAAATTTAACCATGCATAGCCTTCATAAGCAAGCCTTACGATTTGTAACATTTAAATTGTTAGAATCTCGAGACCTCACCCCTATGCAAATAGATGCAAGAACATTTAGAGTTAAGCATTAGTTGCACCTGATTCACTTCATGATAACTTTATGTATTAATTTTGTTTAATCCAAATAATCTTAGCTTCTTGAATTTGAAATTAAACATAAACATATATATAATTTTAGCGTCTTGAATTCGTAAAATGAAAATGGATAATTCACGAAAAGCAAGCAACCGTCACAACACAGCCTGGGACTGTTGGTGACAAGATAAGAATAGAAAGACAAACTAAAATAGGAAGAGGTTAATTTGTGTAATAGCGAGGAAACATTGATGGAATATTAATTAATTCTAGATATTGTACGTATATATAAAATAGGAAGAGATTAATTAACTTTAATGCATTCATGAGAGTGTAAAAATGGAAGCATTGATCCTTAGTCAATCGCTCCTGCCTCTACTATTATATATACAAACACCATAAAAGACATTGTTACAGTGACAAATTAACCGTAAGGAGGAGTGCAGAAGATGTAATATTTGGGACTATTATTATTATTTTATTGAACCATGCCAATGGATTATCTATTATGAAGACATGTTACGTTCGGTATAACGATTCTATATAATGTGTTGTAGACTTGTCATATTGTCTTATTTCATTGTTGTCAGATGCAATTCGTGATGATTAATTGATTAGGGGTAATTTTTAGCAAATTTGTGCAAATTTTTTTGAATTTGGTCCGATAAATCCGGTAAATCATTTTTACCGGTGACCTTCGGTAATTTTTTTTACAGATAAGGAAAACCCTGATCTTGACCAGCTAGCACAAGATTTATTGGCTAACATCGGTGAACCCAAGCTACGATGACTAGTCATCTGTTTTTCCGAATGCAGCAATCTTATCTAATGTGCATGGGGTCCTCGCATGCATGTTACTGATGTCCTAGTGGACGCATATCGATTCCGAAAATACTCTATGTAAGAGCGATGCCTCTTTGGACGCTTATTGGCTAACATCGGCGAACCCGAACTACGATGACTAGTCATCTGTTTTTCCGAATGCAGTAATCTTATCTCATGTGCATGGGGTCCTCGCATGCATGTTAATGATGTCCTGGTTGACGCTTATCGATTCTGAAAATACTCTATATAATCGTGATTCCTCTTTGTACGCTTCGCTCGATTCCGGTGCAGCTTCATTCGCTCGATTCCGGTGAGCTTCGCTCGATTGCAGTGAGCTTCATCCTCTCCTGCGCTTCGATCGATTCAGATGCAGCTTCATCTTGATCTTCTCCTCTCTATGCAGCTATGGCACTTCCTCCCATGCCGAGTCAGCAAGGAGCAGTCATCAATATTTCTACGGACACGGTTCAGGGCGACAACGTGGTCGATATGAGTATTTTAGCTGTTGGATTTATATATATAACCATAGTATTTTTATTCTTATCATTATTGTATGCTATCTATCGATTCTATGCGAACTACGCTATTCCTGCCAGGGGCGGAGCCATGGGGGGGGCGTAATGGGGCATTGGCCCCCCGGTTGGCCCATGCAAAAGCCATTGAGTATATGTGGCGTCAAGACTAAATGCCCAAAGACCAAAGCCCAAATGAATGAAACGCAAGTTACCGATCGATCGACCGACGTCTCGCCTTCTCCTGTTGGCTGTTCTCCATGCTGCGATTGTGCGTGCGACTCCAGCCGGGCCGATCGCGACGCGACTCCACGCGACGCCACGAGCGCAGCAATGGCGCGAGACTCCGCGCGAGATTCTACGAACTCCTACTGGCTACTGGTACGTACGTCTACGACTATGACTACACGCGATTACACGAAGTCACGAATACATGATGGATCATGGATTTGCTTGTTGAGTTGTTTCTTCGGCACTTCTTGCGCTGGCTCCGCACTAGTTATTTGAGACTTGCTCCATACTATTTTTCCAGGTGTTCGATGGTGTGCCCCAGCCACAACGTCAAAGTGCCGACGGTGGCATCTAGCCTAGTTGCATCTTCGTCTCCACCCTAGGCCACCATGCTTGTTGCTGATCCTATTGTGGCTGCTCCACTTGTCCAATTGGAGGTGCAGCAGTGTCACACACGCGAGGTGTTTGAGGAGGTGTCTCTGAGGAGCAGCATCCTCATCAACATTGTGATACTATGGAATGTTGAGACTTTATAATTTGTGATAATAGGTTATAAAATATGGTAAAAGGTGATCAGTTGGGGGTTTTCGCAACTAGAACCCTGAGATTTCACGTTTTAACGTGTTTCGGGCCGTTTTCGGGCGTTTCGGCCGCTCCGGGGAAGTGTTGGGCTTGAGGGAAACTTCATGGGCCGGTTGGTGGGACTCACTTGGCCCATGTGGGGGTGAGGAGGGGCAGAAAATCCTGCTGCCCTAGCCCTCCCCACCCCCATGCGCAGCCCCCATCCCCTCTCCCCTCATTCCCCACTTCCCCTCATCTCCCCTCACCTCTCCTCTCCCTTCCCATCCGCCCCTTCCCTAGGTGCTGCCGCCCCACCCCTCTCCTACCTTGTGGGCGCATCCCAAGGTCTCCTCCTCGCTGCCAAGGCGCTGTCCAAGCTGTTGGGAGGGGCTGCGATGAGGAGGATTGGTGGAAACGGCGCGTGGAAGGAAGTCGGGGGAGGAACGCGAAGGTTTGATCGTCGAATGGTGATTCTCCAAGAAGGTAATGGGGATCCTGTGGGGTAGATCTCTTGCTGCTGTAGAGGGGATTATCATGTTTCTAGATCTAGGAGGTGCTACAATGGGGTAGAATTGATGAAAACTTGGATTGTATTCTCGTTCTGTTCGGGCAGATTGGGAACCCGATCTTGGGCAGGCGTTTTCCCCAATTTAGATTTTGAATCTGACCGTACGGACTTTTAGGAAGTTGTAGATAATTTCATTATCTTTCCGTGCATATAAAGAACGTTAAAATCCGCCCAGCTGTTTGGGAGATATGGCCGTTTTACCGAGCGCTGCCAAATCTGTGACGAGATTGAGACAGTTCGTGTTCAACGTTAGATTAAACAATTTTAGAGGCCGATTTGGCTTCTCCCAATCACTAGAAAAAGTTGGGAATTTTCCTAAGCTACGCGAGGATGTACTTGTTTATTCAATTTGGAGTCCTAGAACAGAAGTTATGCCCATTGGAAGTCCGCTGTCCCGTAGGGACAGATTTGTTGTTTTCTGATTTTAGGAGTTGTAAGAGAAATCGGGGTAGTGGGTTGTATGTGTGCTGTTTTGTGGACCCGATTTGAGTGTGTGGCACGTGTTTGCAGGTGGTGTGCCTCCGGGAGTGCCCTCAACCTCTCGTCACTCCGTTACTCGTGGTTGAAGGCAAGTGTGTTGCGTGGATTGTATGCTATATGTGTTGCTAGAATTGCTTGAGAGTATTTTGGAATAGATAACATGTTGTCTTGCCATGAATTACATGTTATAATTGATAGGATGTCCTTAGGCCATGATTTAAATGTTGTCAATGATATGGTGTTCTCAGGCTATGGTTAAAGATGCTTGTTGTTGACAAATGATTCACATGCCATGTTTTGAATGGTTACCGTCGAATGTTGAATACGGTCTTACATGTTGAGATGCCATATGTTGATATGCAATATTTCTATTTATGTATACGCTGCTGTCCATTTTGCACACATGGCATATTTTCATGGCCGGCCGGTGAGATAAGTCATAACTATTCCGGTAGGGTCGGTGAGAACCGTTATGACTAGTCCGGGGCTATTCGTTTGAGTAAGTCCTACCTCGTGATTCCATCACCGAGGTGAATGGAAGCGAGTGATAGGCACCCTCCATATTCGGGATGGAAGGGGGAAAAGGGTGCATGCCGACGGGTGTGCACTCAACCATACCGGTATGAGAATTCCAGGAGACATGTGCATTGCATTGCATGAATGATATACATCAATGAAGATGTTTATGAGATGATGATGAGAGTACTCATGAGATGCTCATGAGATGATTATCATGTTGTTTTAAAGGATGTACATAATGTTAAATATGATGTGTTATGATATAACTGTGGAGACTGGAATGATGGTTTGTTGTCTTGATCCTTGTTGATCCATTACAATACACTTTGCTGAGTTATGAACTCACGCTTGTGTTTTATGTTGTTTGTTTATTTAGGTACAATGAAATCGGCGCGCGGGAAGGGAATGTAGCTACACTTCCTCACGTAGCACTCATAATCTAGATAATTCACCCATTTCTATGGAAACATGGCAATAAGTTATGTTGATTTTGGTGTATGGATATTATGTGGGTTGGTTTCCCTCATGTGCGTCATGTGGGTCTTTGGAGCGATTTGTTTTATCATCCTAGTCTTAGTTGATGCTTATTCCATGATTATCATTGCTTGTTGTTATTCTAGTGGATGCTCATCTGTTGTTGTCGATGCATATTGATATCTTGATTGATATATATATATATTGATATGATATTGTGATGTTCAAATTTATGCTAAAGCAAAGGAGATGCTGCCGAAATTTTCCATTTAATCATGGTATTAATTGTTGTATGGTCTATGTTGGTGACATTCTGGGCTTAGTAAAAGCCGGGGTTTGATTTGAGAGTTGATGCTATCTTCTGTTATTGGCTTTGGTTAAAATGCGATGTTTTGCACGCATTGCGTGCAGTGGTTGTTGGGTTGTGATGCGATATGGTATTTTTTCGGTTAACGCCGTTGTAGTTTATGCGAATTTGAGCAACCATCGATGT
The DNA here is from genome assembly GCA_036346355.1 of Rhipidocladum racemiflorum. Lineage (NCBI taxonomy): Eukaryota > Viridiplantae > Streptophyta > Magnoliopsida > Poales > Poaceae > Rhipidocladum > Rhipidocladum racemiflorum. The sequence goes on along the minus strand of CM070579.1, from coordinate 86,074,745 downwards.
TGTTGGGTGTCAATCATGTGACCCAGGGAATGAAGTCTCTTTGTGAATGGTTAATGGGTATCGTGGTTACATGACGAATAAATGGTGAAAAAGATTCATGACATCGTTTTTATAAGCATAAAAGAGTTGTTGAGCCAGGACGGTGAGAAAGTCATATAGAGATATATGACTAATCCGGAGTGCTCTTGAAGAATTCGCATTCGTGTTATGAATCGAGTTTTCCATTGCTCTCTAGCATGAAAGGAATGAATGGATAAATGCTGGTATTTTGGTTATGTTATGCAAGGGATTTGAGTTTCCCTTTCTCTTAGAGAGTTTTTGTGGCAGTTCTCTTCCAAGATGTTGATTTTGGTTAAAATGAAAAGTTTGGCTGTGGTGAAAGCGAGTCGAGTTGTCTTTAGTTGTTGAGAACTTCTGTCAAGAGAATGGTGTGGAGTCTCTATTTGTTTGAGTGCTCCCCGATGCGAATGGTATCGCGTTGATTGGAGGTTTGAGTTTTCCTTTGCGGCTTGACTTAGGAAAAGAAAAAGGGTGGTCTTTCAATGTTATCGGGTTCTTTCCAAAGTGATTTGTGGCGCTTTAAGGTTCGAGTTGTTGTTTGTGGTCTACTTGGATTCAAAAGAATCGTACTTCTGTTGCACTATTGATAGGAGCGAGAATAAGAAGGGCCTCGGGTTATTGTTGAGTATAATCTAAGAGCTATACTCGTGGGCTTCGTTGTTTGTGTGAATTGTTTGTGAGGGCGACATCCTTTTGGGAATAGTGCCAATTGAGATTTGGTAGTGAGTTACGGTCCTAGCTTGGGCTAGGTGCTGGACATTAGTGGTATGAGGGTGGATGATGATGGAGGTTGTTGATGTCGTGGTTTGAATTTGGTTGAAAGTATCGTTGGATGGAAGCAAATGTTATAGAAATTGTGATGTAAAATGCTTTGTCGTGGTCATTGTCTTAGCTAGACGTCCCTGGGTGTGCGTTATGCCTAGGAAAGGATAGAATGAAAAGTGTAATGTGGTTGGCAGTCGAAAGGAAAGTATGGTCGATGTAGGCTATGAGCGAAGATGACATTAGTAAATTTTGATTCCTTGTGAAAAGGGGTCAAATAATTGGAAGAGATGGGGTTTTGCGTAAATGGTCTTTTGGGGGGTTCAAGTTTGGAACCTCGGTTGATCGTTTTAATACTAATGGTGAAAAAGGGATGTGTTTCATGATGATTGTGTCATTATGAGTTTATGAATTATGATAGAGATTGAAGTAAATGAGGAAGCATGTCAAGTTGTGCTTAGTTAAGCTAAGTCAAGTCACTCTTGTTAATAGATGGATTTGGAGAATTGAGTTGTCGTTTCTACTGTTTAAGTCTTTGCGTGGGTGTGTTGAGTTCGCAAAGAAGATGAGTCCCTAGTGGACATTGTTTTAGAGTTGACGTGTAAGATTCGAGGTCGAATCCAGTTAAGGGGGAAGAATGTGATACTATGGAATGTTGAGACTTTATAATTTGTGATAATAGGTTATAAAATATGGTAAAAGGTGATCAGTTGGGGGTTTTCGCAACTAGAACCCTGAGATTTCACGTTTTAACGTGTTTCGGGCCGTTTTCGGGCGTTTCGGCCGCTCCGGGGAAGTGTTGGGCTTGAGGGAAACTTCATGGGCCGGTTGGTGGGACTCACTTGGCCCATGTGGGGGTGAGGAGGGGCAGAAAATCCTGCTGCCCTAGCCCTCCCCACCCCCATGCGCAGCCCCCATCCCCTCTCCCCTCATTCCCCACTTCCCTCATCTCCTCACCTCTCCTCTCCCTTCCCATCCGCCCCTTCCCTAGGTGCTGCCGCCCCACCCCTCTCCTACCTTGTGGGCGCATCCCAAGGTCTCCTCCTCGCTGCCAAGGCGCTGTCCAAGCTGTTGGGAGGGGCTGCGATGAGGAGGATTGGTGGAAACGGCGCGTGGAAGGAAGTCGGGGGAGGAACGCGAAGGTTTGATCGTCGAATGGTGATTCTCCAAGAAGGTAATGGGGGGATCCTGTGGGGTAGATCTCTTGCTGCTGTAGAGGGGGATTATCATGTTTCTAGATCTAGGGAGGTGCTACAATGGGGTAGAATTGATGAAAACTTGGATTGTATTCTCGTTCTGTTCGGGCAGATTGGGAACCCGATCTTGGGCAGGCGTTTTCCCCAATTTAGATTTTGAATCTGACCGTACGGACTTTTAGGAAGTTGTAGATAATTTCATTATCTTTCCGTGCATATAAAGAACGTTAAAATCCGCCCAGCTGTTTGGGAGATATGGCCGTTTTACCGAGCGCTGCCAAATCTGTGACGAGATTGAGACAGTTCGTGTTCAACGTTAGATTAAACAATTTTAGAGGCCGATTTGGCTTCTCCCAATCACTTGAAAAAGTTGGGAATTTTCCTAAGCTACGCGAGGATGTACTTGTTTATTCAATTTGGAGTCCTAGAACAGAAGTTATGCCCATTGGAAGTCCGCTGTCCCGTAGGGACAGATTTGCTGTTTTCTGATTTTAGGAGTTGTAAGAGAAATCGGGGTAGTGGGTTGTATGTGTGCTGTTTTGTGGACCCAATTTGAGTGTGTGGCACGTGTTTGCAGGTGGTGTGCCTCCGGGAGTGCCCTCAACCTCTCGTCACTCCGTTACTCGTGGTTGAAGGCAAGTGTGTTGCGTGGATTGTATGCTATATGTGTTGCTAGAATTGCTTGAGAGTATTTTGGAATAGATAACATGTTGTCTTGCCATGAATTACATGTTATAATTGATAGGATGTCCTTAGGCCATGATTTAAATGTTGTCAATGATATGGTGTTCTCAGGCTATGGTTAAAGATGCTTGTTGTTGACAAATGATTCACATGCCATGTTTTGAATGGTTACCGTCGAATGTTGAATACGGTCTTACATGTTGAGATGCCATATGTTGATATGCAATATTTCTATTTATGTATACGCTGCTGTCCATTTTGCACACATGGCATATTTTCATGGTCACCGGTGAGATAAGTCATAACTATTCCGGTAGGGTCGGTGAGAACCGTTATGACTAGTCAGGGCTATTCGTTTGAGTAAGTCCTACCTCGTGATTCCATCACCGAGGTGAATGGAAGCGAGTGATAGGCACCCTCCATCTTCGGGATGGAAGGGGGAAAAGGGTGCATGCCGACGGGTGTGCACTCAACCATACCGGTATGAGAATTCCAGGAGACATGTGCATTGCATTGCATGAATGATATACATCAATGAAGATGTTTATGAGATGATGATGAGAGTACTCATGAGATGCTCATGAGATGATTATCATGTTGTTTTAAAGGATGTACATAATGTTAAATATGATGTGTTATGATATAACTGTGGAGACTGGAATGATGGTTTGTTGTCTTGATCCTTGTTGATCCATTACAATACACTTTCTTTGAGTTATGAACTCACGCTTGTGTTTTATGTTGTTTGTTTATTTAGGTACAATGAAATCGGCGCGCGGGAAGGGAATGTAGCTACACTTCCTCACGTAGCACTCATAATCTAGATAATTCACCCATTTCTATGGAAACATGGCAATAAGTTATGTTGATTTTGGTGTATGGATATTATGTGGGTTGGTTTCCCTCATGTGCGTCATGTGGGTCTTTGGAGCGATTTGTTTTATCATCCTAGTCTTAGTTGATGCTTATTCCATGATTATCATTGCCTGTTGTTATTCTAGTGGATGCTCATCTGTTGTTGTCGATGCATATTGATATCTTGATTGATATATATATATTGATATGATATTGTGATGTTCAAATTTATGCTAAAGCAAAGGAGATGCTGCCGAAATTTTCCATTTAATCATGGTATTAATTGTTGTATGGTCTATGTTGGTGACATTCTGGGCTTAGTAAAAGCCGGGGTGTTACAAACATCATCACCAACAACCTTGGAGAGTTGCTGACTGCACCCACCACGGTGGCATTAATGTCGACCACGCCCATGTTTCTCTGGGGCGCCCCGCACCCGAACTCCTCCTCCCTCGTGGTCGAGAGTTACGGCCACGTTCTTGGAGCGCCATGCGCATTCGGGCCGGGTGGGACGTCTCCCCGGGTGGAAAGTGCCCAACTCAGCAAAAGCATGGCAAGCAACACCCAGATGTGGTGGGTTGCCTCTGTGTTCTTCTACTTATGGCCTACGGGGGTTAAGAGTTACGACCCTATTCCCAGAGCGTCGTAGACGTTCAGACGTGGCAGACTGTTCTCATGGGCAAAAAAGTGCCTAACTCGAGAAACTCACGGCTAGTGACACCCACGAAGCCACGAGTGGTGTGGTGGGTCTCCCCTGCACCCCCCATTTCCACCCCTTCGAATGTGGTATGACATCACCCTAGGTGCAGGAAAGTGAATTGGAATTCTTTTCACAAAGGCTTAATTAAAAATTAATCTTTACTTCTTCAACCTAAATACCTATGTTTTCTAGTGATTTTTTACAACATAGTTCCAGCCCTACATAAGTCTAGTAAGATAGAAAAGGAAAGACATCAAAATAAATATAGAAATGTAAAATATACAAGGAGCACAACCAGTTTTTTATTGTGGTCTCGGAAATTCGACAAGTCCCACCATAGTCTAGTGGTAGCTGTTGGTTACATGGAATGTATGGTCTCAAGTTCCAATCCCACCCTAGCAAATACTGTTGAGGTGGTCAACCCGAGTCTCAAGTGGCCGGAGCAGGGGTCACCACGGGGACCGGTGGAGAGCTCGACGGCACTAGGTCGGGACGGCGATTGGATCTAAATTTGAACGCAGGGGAAAGGCGTGAGAGCATTAGTGAAACAAATGACCTTCCTGCTTGATAAACTGGCATTTGCATGATCCCGACATGCTCCGGTCAATACACGCCATATTACAGGATCAGGATTCGCAGGCATGGCCAGGACGAACTCAAATGCCTCGTCCAACAAACCAGCTTTGCACAATAGGTACACCATGCTTCCATCCATGGTGTGGTGCGATACTCTTCGACCACAGACCTGAACTATTGTCGCCCTTCGCTCACTAGCTTCGAGTGGCCACAAGCATTGATCGCTCTAGCTCAAGAAGATAAATGAAGGAGAGCGGTATGCTACTCTAGCATAAAATAAATAATTTCTACTGCGTAACCAAGAAATCACTGCAAGTTATAGATCACATAATTACCACTAGACATGCAGGCCCGTAGCAAAAGTAGAGTCGATGTAGCGCGATGGTGTAGTTATAGTCATACTAGCCACACGCCTCCTCCAACAGCTCCTTGTGACCATCCAAGGTTGTGAATTGTACTCGTGACTGTCATAGATTGGATCCATCACTAATAGACCATGTGGGCTTCGCACCTTGGTTCCACCGAAAGAGGGGGTGGGTATTCAAAGGATGTTCGCAGTCACAATTGGAGCCAGCTGCAACCACTGAAATCTTAGCCGTCACTGCCCAAGCCTTCTCATGTGTGCTGGTACTAGCATATCCTTCTCCAAATGTTGTGGACTTCGATAGAAGCATCACTGTTACTACGACACTTGTGACACTACGGTATGGTGTGACATTATAGAATGTGAAATTAGAGAATAAAACCTTTCGGCTTGAGGTTTACTCGCGTTTTTGGGCCGTTTGAAGTGATGTGTCACCACGGAGTGTCGTAACCTTTTAAATGGTGCATGTTAAGGTCAAAAACTTTATGAAATCTGGTATGGCAGGTTAAAACCATAAGGTATGGGGGTTAATAGCTTTTCCGGGCCGTTTTCGGGGTTTTGGGCCTTCCCGAGGGAGTTTTGGGCCTTGGTGGGCTTTGGTGGGATGGATTAGGTCTCCGTAACGGACTAGAATTGGGTGTGGGGGCTGGTAAAAGGGGTTTCCCTGCCCCTTTGGGGCACCCACCCTGCTGCCTTTGCGCCCCTTGAGGCCTTGGTGCGCCCCCCTCACCTCCCCCCACTTGCCAAGCCCTAGCCGCCCCTTCCCTTTGAGCCTTGCGCCTCCCCCTTGCTCTCCTCCATTGCCCCACCTCTCCACCACCTCTCCTCCACCCCCTTTCTGCCCTAGGGTGGTCTCCACACCTCTGCACCTTGTGGATCCATCCGTTGGAGCGAGGAGCGAGGAGCGTGGAGCGAGGAGCGAGGAGCGTGGAGCGAGGAGCGATCCGCGAGGAGATCGATTGGAGTTTTCGTTCGTCGGGCAAAGGTATGATCATGGGGATCCTTGGGTTTGATATAGGTACTGTTCTTAGGGTGTTTATGAAGTTTTTAGATCAATTGGTGGTGCTGGGTTGGAGTTCTTTGGGTTAGATCTAGACGTTGCCACGTTTCTGTTTTCGGGCAGATTGAGCAGTCGGGCTAGGGTTCGAGTTTTCGTTGATTTAGAATCTGAATCTGTCCATACGGACTTAAAAGAAGTTGTAGATAATTTAATTATCTTTCCGTGGACATAAAGCACGTTAAAATCCGATCAGCCGTTTGAAAGTTATGTCTGTTTTACCGAGCGTATTAAAATCTGTGACGTAATTGGAACAGATCACGGTAATCTGTAGATTAGACGACTTTAGAGTCCGAATCAGTCTTTCCATATACCTAGAGAAAGTTGGGAAATTTCCTAAGCTATGCGAGGATGTACTCGTTTAATTGATTCGGAGTCCCAGAACTCAAGTTATGCTTTTTGCAAGGCTGCTGTCCCGTCGGGACAGAACCTCTGTTTTTAGGTTTTGCGAGTAGTGGGCAATGTCGGGTTAGATGGGGGTTTGCGTACTGTTTTGTGGGCATGATTGTGAGTGTGTGATACCTATGTGCAGGTGGTGTGACCCCGGGAGTGCCTTCTACTTCCCGCCTTTTCGTTGCCCGTGGTTGAGGCAAGTGTGTTGTAATGTATAGCGGATTGTAGGTTGCTTGTTGATATTGGATGAAAGATTGAATACTTGCTATGATCACTTGCCTTGCTTGCTGTTTTCCAATGATATATTGAGTATGATTATCATGATATGATGCTATGTGTCTATACTTATCATGATTCGATGCCATATGTAATATTTGTCATGATGAGATGCCATATGTTTATGTATATGTGAAATATGATATTTGGATGTTGTTTAGCTTATGTTTGGTAGCATTCGGGCATATTAAATGCCGGGGTGTTACAGTTGGTATCAGAGCGGGCTGTAGGTCCTTGGAATGTGTATTTTTAGTGTCATGCTATAGGGTACAACTAAAATGTGATGTGGAATAACTTAGAAACATGGCTTAGGTTTTTACTAAAATTTTGTCATAGGATAGCAACATTAAAACTTGCAAAAGTGGTATAACTAATCTAAAATTTGACACACATGGATGCACAGTAGGAAGGGTATGGGTATCGTTGTTTACGCTTAAATGTTGTATTTAAGCCTTGTTGCTAAATGCTATATTTGATATAGTACGTTGCTATGTCTATGAGATAAATGATTGAATTATTCCTGTTGTGGTGGTAAAAGTAGGGTTTTGGTGCCGAAGGATTTCGGCCACCTCTCTTATTTCATAGTAAGGGTGAGGTTTGACGGTGTTGACTGTTAGCGCCACCACCTAAGAACTATTGACCCCTGTAGGAGAAGAGTGCTTATCCTTTCTGCGTTGATCGGGTAGTTGACTGAGTCAAATAGAAGAGTTAATGGTGGTTTCCTTCAGATGTTCTTTGCCGTTCGACGGTCGGTGTTCTTTGCTTTTCTTGGCTTTAGTAGATTTGAATCAAATGAAAAGTGTTGGGTTTTCATGGATCGTTCGTATGCGGTGTGTTGTTTTGTCTTCCTTGTATGAAGACAAAGACGATGAGACGAGTGTTGCTCTTCTTTTGGGTGCCTTTCCGCTTTGATGCTGTTGATTGCATTATGGGGAACAAGCATTCAATTTATCCCTGTGTTTGTCTTTCTCTGAGGTTAAAGGAGTTATTATGAGTTGTGCGGACACAGGGTCGAGGGCTGAAGTTACGTGGCTTTGTAGTAGTGCGTGGTGTTTGATTCCGTTATTTTACTGGTTTAAGAAATCATCTTTGAAAAAAAACCTTCTTGTTTCTGTGAAAGATTGGGGTTTGGTGCTAAGGTTTTATTTGCAAAGGTTTATTTGATCGGTTGGATCCCTCCAGGGGAGTCTTGGAGATTGAAAAGTGTTTTGGAGAATTCCTTTGCTGACCAAGTTTGGGTTTGTCTCATTGCAATTTTGAGAGTCAAGTTTCCTTATGAATTTGGGGTGAGTTTTAAAACTAAAATGTTGCAAACAAAGAAAGTAGTCTTTGACTCAAATCGTTTGTCCCTAGTAAGAATTGATGTTTAAGCACGTTATGTAGTAGGTAACAATGTGATTAATATCTCTAGCTTGTGAATAAATAGACTACTAGTGTTGTAGTTTACTCTTAGCGAGATTGACTGAATGCGTTAATGTACATGCTTGGAATCTGTTGCTTTGTCATAAAAGTACTTATGACCCCCGATCATGTTTAAAAGTTTTAAACCCGGATGCATAGTTAAAACATTAAGATGATGTAGATTGCCGATATTGTTAAAGAAACTTTCTTTGGTTGTCTAAAGATGTTCTAATCTAATGGATTAATAGAGAGATTTAATCGTGTTGACTAGTGACTTTAATTTGGAAATTGATTAGAGTTTCTATTTATGTTGTCGCAAACCATTAGTATATTTGGAAGTATGCAGTTGTGTCCCTTCAATGCTAGTATTAATATCAATTGAGAAGACATAATACTTATTCTTAATGATGTTGTTAAGGGCGTGTCAATACTAGTATTCAATCTATTTTAAATAGTTGGAGTATGTTGTGTGGTGGTAATTTGGTTATCACCTATGTATAGGATAGCTAAAAGCAATGTGTTGATTGATGATAATCAAATTTTTGATATTGATGACTTAGTAAGTGGTGGTAGTTGTGTAGAATACTTGTTGGAAACCATTGATTAAATGGAGGGTATTGTAACCTGTGGTGATGGAGTGAACCATGGATAATTAACCTGATGTAGAGTTTTATCCTTAATGAATGTATGCCTTGGAATCCTAGCTATGAACTTTGTCTTGTAGAGATAATATTTACATGTTGAAGTCGTTGTTTAAGCGAATAAGGTTCGGTTGTCGAGGCGTGAATATATAGGAGGTATGAAATTTATATGTTGATCTTGCCGAAAGATTTGTGGAAGTACTATGTTTCAAATTTAGAATAAGATGTATTATGATTCGGTGATCCGTGGGGATCATGTCATTATAGTCTTGGTTGGGTGCCTTTTTGATAAGCATCATAAACCCTTATTAAGAAATGTTGGGAATGGTAACTAGAGGAAGAATTTGTTGTGAAACTTTCGGTTGAATTGTGTTGGGGCTCCTCAGATAGTAAATAGTGATTATTGAAGTCTTTAATGGAAAGCGTAGTGGAGTACTAGAGATGGTTCCTTTCATCTTTGAAATGTTGTCTAAAAACCTTTGAAACTGGTTTGGTTGTTTGCCATCTCGGTTGAATGCTTTCGGTTGAGGTGTTCCTTATGTTGAGTTTCAGAGTTTTCCCAAAACTCGTAGTGGTTGGTGTCGACCTTTGATTTTGGCGAATTTGTTTAGTTCGTGTTGTGAGTTTGAATTTACATCCAAAAGTTTTTGAGTGGATCGCGACCTTTCGCGTTCGCATTGATTTATCTTTGAAATTAATTTTAAAAGGAAGCAGATGGTCATAAAGGGTTGTGTTGGAAACTTTTGAGTTAAGCCCTTGATGTGTAACTCTGTTTGGCTAGAGTTGGAGTCATTTGGAAAATGTGTCTGGTGTGCGGATGTTTCATAAGTCTGGATTTTTATGAATGTTTCATAAGTGAATTTGGTTAGAGAAGAGTTTTCTTCTGGGATTGAGTTTCCCTCTCTTTTGATAAAATTTATGGCAGTTGTTTGTGCAGATGTCTAACTTTGGAGTCAATGTTCTTTTCCAAAACGTTGATCTTGGTTAAAATGCAATGTTTTGCAAAGTTTAGCTATCTATCGTTGGTGGGTTCTGATTTGATGTGGTGCCTTACTGTTAATTATGTTGCCGTCATAGTCTATATGATTTAGCGCAACCGTCAGTGTTATGGGTATTTCGATCATTTGATACCGAGGAAGAAGTTATTTGGTGAATGACTATTCGGTACTGTCGGGACCCCGAATTTGCAAATCCGGACCCTCTGTGTATTCAGCACTAGTCCAGGAACGCGCTAGTGCACACAGTCTTAACATCGATAAATATCACAATCATACCACTCGATACTAATAAAGTACTTTTATTTAAATACCCAAACTGGTTACTCGACCTTATGGCCAAGTCACAAATGTACGCCTCGCAGGGCGAAATTTATTAAGAGAGAAATAGTAGCAATGAAAATCGATTAACCGTGGCGCCATCCAAGATACCACGAGCAAATCGACCGGGCTCGCTCCTAAGTAGACGGATCCTCTTGGAGCTCCTCCTCCAAAGCCGGTGTAATCTCCTCTTCAACCGGTGTTGTAGGGTGGCAAGGGTCGATGCTTGGTACTCAAGAAGTCATGCACAGAATGCAAAGCTAATATACTATATGCATGGCTTGGTACAAAGGAATAGCTCAAGGTATATTTGCGAAACTTGACATTTGACAAGTAGTATAAGTAGATTCAAAGCGAGAGAAACAAGTAAAGCATAAATAACTTTTCAAGAAGTTTAGTAAACATTTTTCCCATCCTAAACCACATTTCCATCAACATCAATTATTAATCCAACCCAACCTTTCAAATCCATGTTATTTTCGTAAAATCTAACCCTTGACTGTAATTCCCGGCGATGTCCAATACCGCGGACACGGCTATTCGAATAGATTCTACACTCTGCAGAGGTTATGCACTTTACCCACAAGATACAAATAAACACCACAAAGGCGAGTTCCCGTAACAAAGTCTTTCTAAACCTCTAACAATACAAGTGGTCCTCCTGCTATTGCACACTAACCCTTCCCTTAGCTAAGGCGAAGTCTAGGCCAATCAACTGTTAGATGGGTACTGGCCTCACTCCAGACGCTCCCCGTACAACTTACACAAAGGGTGTAGTTGACCTCCCGAGGTCCCACAGTAATGCGTTATTAGCAACTTAGTCAACTAGGTCCGTCCCATTACTGCACATGTGGTTGCACGTTAGACCCAGTTCAAAGGCTTGCAAGGTTAAGTCCTTAGGGTGACCAGGGCAAGACTACCCGAAGAACCAAATCAACATCCCCAATGCCACAACCGGCCCACTGATCATTCTTGCCACATGCCCTGGCCGAAAACTATTTATCAAACCCCAGTTGATTACCATGCACCACGTGCCATCAACATCACATGATACCTTTCCAAAACAGGTTCAATATATCATTAAGTCAATATTAGCATTTGATTGTCCAAAATCATGTCATGAGAACATAGCAGGTCTAAGCAGTATACTACAACGGTCTAAAACCCATGTTGGCAATTTAATAATGTCCAACTAGTAAACCACAACTAGGGTGACAAGGGGTCATGGCACATACTTAAATAATCAAGGTGTCATACAGCAAATTGGTACTTATCTAATCTCCCATATTTAAATAAAGTATTTTTCTATTTGAACTTAGCATGCAGTAGGTTAAATCAAAATAGATTTCAAAATAGGATCAACATGGTCAAAGCACAACTTGCCTTCAAAAAGTACTTGCTCTTGGTCTTCAGTTGGATCCTGAGTCAATACTTCTCCTTCGAATCCTTCCCAAGACTTCAACGTCTACTCGTAAAGCGTGCAAATAGCAAATACACAAATAAACAATAGGCAAAAAGTGTCCAAACATCCAAATAAAATCCATAAACAGAGAGAACATAATTTTATGAATTTTTAGAAACCGAAATCGTCAAATTTGGAGTTAAAAGCATAAAAGTTATGATTATTTAAAGTTTAAATAATCAATTAAATAATTTTACAGAGAAAAACTTTAGTCCAAAAATTAAATAAAATTCATATTTAGGTAGATCTCAATTTTATACAAATTTAGAAATTTGAATCACTCAAATCGGAGTTGAAACGCAAAAGTTATAAGCGTTTGAAATTTGAATCAAAATCTGAAATCATTATTTCGAATTAATAAATCATTTTCTTTTTCGAAAATTCATTATTGCGTCAGCGAGGACACGTGGACCAATCGGGTGATGACACGTGGCCTCGGGTCCACGGACCGACGCCTTACGGCCTCGGCTTTCGGTCCGCAGTGGGCTCGGCCCACGGCCTCGCGACTCGGTAGCCAGGCGGGCCCTCTAACCGCACGCGGGCCCGGCGTGTCGAGATCTGGCAACTTGCGTCGCGCCACGGCTCGGCTAGGCACACGTGGCTCGATCGTGCCCGTTGATTTGAAAATCAACGGCCGCGATTAGATCTAGGATTTACGCGTTTCTAAATCGCGACCGTCGATCTGGGCCGTTCGATCTAGATCGGACAGTTCAGATCTAACCCTAAAGCTACAACTCAACTAACCTCAGCCATAGGATCTCGATCTAACGGTCTAGAACAGATCTGGGTTTTACGGGTTCGGGAAACACGTGATCTCACCGCTGCCGCTCGATTAGATCGGACGGTGGATGGAGCTTCGCGACGGCGATGGCGGCCATAGCGGCGAGGGCAGGAGGTGAAGACGGCGACGATTGCAATGGCGTTTCGCGTCCTTCCGCGAGGTGAAAGGTCATATCCGTGCGCCTTGACCTGGGAATCTCGGATCCGAACTCAAGCACGGCGGAGACGGCTTGACGGCGCGGAATCCGGAGTTAATCGGCGGAAAGCTTCCCCAACTACGGCGAGCTCGTGCGGCTAAACGGTGGCGGCTCAAGCGTGAAAGGTGAGGGGCACGGGTGCGTACGGAAACGGGGGTTCTTGGGCGACCACCCACGCTTTAAATAGCCTCGGCTTCCGGGTTCAAATCGAAACCCTACCGAGCTCGGCCCGCTGGCGGCGGAGGAATCGGCTCGGATTCGCGGGGAGACGAAATCGTGGCGTACACGTGGATGATCAACGGTCCAAATCGCCGCGGCGCCACGGTCCGGTCGAACCGGTTGGGACCGGTCTTGGACTAAATCCGATCGTTGGATTCGATCCATCGGTCCGGATTGATCGAGGTTCGATCGGATCGCGTGGCTCGGGTCGGGTTCGGGTCGGACTCGAACTCGAACTCGAGTCTGACTCGGGCTCGGTCGGATGAACAGTACAAACCCACTCGCATTTTCCAGCGATTTAATAATTAAAATAATTCTCAGTAATTCATTTAATTTATTAAAAATAGCAAAAGACTTCGAGAAAAATTCGTAAAAATTCGAAAATATTTTGGATCATTTTGGACTCAAATAAAATATTTCCAACAAAATTTTATTTGCAAAGTTTAATTCTTTAATTATTTCAAGATGGAATAAATTCAAATAAATTCCAAATAAATCCAAATAAATTCCAGAAAATTCCAAAAATTCACCAAAGTGCCAAATCACACATGAATTTAAGAAAAGCAAAATTTTGGGGTGTTACAAACCTCCCCCCTTAATAGAATCTCGTCCCCGAGATTCAGGGCTCACTACAGAATAGGCTTGGAAACTCTTTCTTCAAATCATCTTCGCGCTCCCAAGTCGCTTCGCTCTCTGCATGGTTGCTCCACTGAACTCACAGAAACGGGTTGACTTGTTTCTAGTTTCTCGATCCATTGTGTCTAGAATCCTCACGTGATGCTCCTTGTAAGTCAAATCTTCTTGCAACTCAATTGACTCTAGCGGTGTCTGTTCCTCAGGAACTCGGAGACACTTCTTCAACTGGGACACATGGAATACGTCATGCACTCCTGCTAACGACTGTGGCAACTCCGGCTGATAAGCAACTTCGCCTCTGCGGCTCAAAATCTTAAATGGTCCAACATAACGGGGTGCAAGTTTCCCTTTGGCATGGAACCTCTTAACTCCCCTAAGAGGCGTAACTCTGAGGTATACAAAGTCTTCTGGTTCAAAACTCAAGTCTCGGCGACGGTTGTCAGCATAACTCTTCTGTCGTGATTGGGCTATCTTCAATCTCTCCCTGATCATGGCAATCTGTTCTTCAGCTTCTTGAAGAATATCTGGCCCGAAGACACAGCGCCTATCTCATTCCAATTCAATGGCGTTCGGCGAGTCGACCATACAAAGGCCTCAAAGGTGACATCTCAGAAACTAGCTTGGTAACTATTGTTGTAATCGAACTCGGCATACGGCAAACTCTTATCCCAAGAGGTAGCATAAGCCAATGCACATGCTCTTAACATATCCTCCAAAATCTGGTTGACTCTTTCTGGTCTGTCCATCCGTCTGTGGATGATAAGTCATCTTGAAGTTCAAACGGGTTCCCATGGCTTCATGCAACTTATTCCGGAACCTTGAGGTAAATTGGGTACCTCTGTCTGATACAATCCTCTTTGGCACTCGTGCAAACAGATGATCCTGATCATGTACAACTCGCTAATTTATCTACCGAGTAAGTGGTCTTCACGGGATGAAATGGGCGACCTTGGTCAAGCGATCCACTATAACCCATATGGAGTCATAACCTCCTTTAGACTTAGTCAAACCTGTAATGAAATCCATTCCTATTTACTCCCACTTACAATCAGGTATCTTCAACGGCTGTAACAATCCGGCCGGGTCTCGATGCATTGCCTTGACTCTGGCATATGTCGCACAATGCAACATGCTCGGCAACTTCACGCTTCATGCTCGGCCACCGAATCTTTCTTTCAAATCCCGATACATTTTGGCGCTTCGGGATGAATTGAATACTTGGAGTCATGGGCTTCTTCTAGAATCAACTGCCGGCTCCTTTTTGTTCGGCACACAAATGCGATCCTTCATCCATAACGTGCCTTGCTCATCCAACTTGAAGTCCTCTGCCTTGCCTTCCTCCTTGATGGTCTTAATCCTGCGGATCTTGCCATCATCCTTCTGCCCTTCTCGGATCTGATCCTCTAGGGTAAGCTTTACTTCTAATGCGGCCAAGAATCCACTAGGTACCACCTCAATCTTCATTCTCCGAAAATCCTCACATAACTCATCTTGATTTGTGGCTAGCAACATACTCACGGTATGGCTTTTCCGACTCAAGGCATCGGCAACTACGTTGGCTTTCCCGGGATGGTAATGGATTCCAACATTGTAGTCTTTGATCAACTCTAACCATCTCCTCGCCTCATGTTCGAGATCCGACCGTGAATATGTACTTAAGGCTCTTATGATCCGTATACACTTCACATCTGTTCCCGATCGATAGTGACGCCATATCTTCAAGGCATGCACTACGGCCTAACTCCGTGTCATGCGTCGGATAATTTTCCTCATGCGGCCTCAACTGCCTTGATGCATAAGCGACGACCTTTCCATTCTGCATCAGCACACATCCAAGTCCTTGGCGCGATGCGTCACAATAAATATCAAAGCTTTGATTAACATCCCAGAGAACTAACACCGGTCTTGATGTCAATCGCTTCTTGACTCTGAAATCTGTCTCACATTCTCAAGCGTCCATGCAAACTTCTTTTCCTTTTTCAAGAATTGCGTAAGAGGTTTCGCAATTGTCGAAAAGCCTTCAATGAAACGGCTGTAGTATCCTGCCATTCCAAGGAAACTCCGGATCTGGTCACGATCTTGGCCGCTCCCAATGTAACACGGCTTCTACTTTGCTTGGATCTCTGGCGACTCCTTCATGCGGTCATTACATGTCCAAGAAACTCCACCTTGTTCTTCCAAAAATCACACTTACCGAACTTGGCGAAGAGTTGTCGTTCCTCAGCTTTTCCAAAACTCGCCTTAAGTGTTCGGCATGTTCCTCCTCTGTCTTGGAGTAGATTAGGATATCATCTATGAACACGACAACAAACTTGTCCAAATATTCCATGAACACCTTATTCATCATATTCATGAAATATGCTGGCGCATTCGTCAGACCAAAAGACATAATCAGTAAACTCGTAATGTCCATATCTTGACGAGAATGCGATCTTGAATATCTTCCGATCGGATCTTCAAGCGATGGTATCCCGATCTCGAGATCAATCTTGGAGAAAACTCCGGCTCCTCTCAGCTGATCAAACAAATCATCAATCCTGGGTAGCGGATACTTATTCTTCACGGTGACTTCATTGAGTGCACGGTAGTCGATGCACATCCTGAAACTCCCGTCCTTCTTCTTGACAAACAAAACTGGTGCTCCCCACGGCGATGAGCTCGGTCTGATAAATCCCTTCTCCATTAATTCTTCTAGCTGTTTCTTCATCTCTACCAACTCCTCGGTGGACATCCGATAGTGTCTCTTTGCTATCGGTGCTGTACCAGGTACAAGCTCTATCACAAACTCTATGTCCCTGTCTGGCGGCATACCAGGTAGATCTTCAGGAAAAACATCTGGGTACTCATTCACTACTGAGACATCCTCTATGCTGATTGTCTTGGTACTGTTGACCATCAACTGTCCCTCTCTCACGGCAGTAGCTTGAAATTCCACTTTCTTCCCACGCGACGCGACGCGACGCCACGAGCGCAGCAATGGCGCGAGACTCCGCGCGAGATTCTACGAACTCCTACTGGCTACTGGTACGTACGTCTACGACTATGACTACACGCGATTACACGAAGTCACGAATACATGATGGATCATGGATTTGCTTGTTGAGTTGTTTCTTCGGCACTTCTTGCGCTGGCTCCGCACTAGTTATTTGAGACTTGCTCCATACTATTTTTCCAGGTGTTCGATGGTGTGCCCCAGTCACAACGTCAAAGTGCCGACGGTGGCATCTAGCCTAGTTGCATCTTCGTCTCCACCCTAGGCCACCATGCTTGTTGCTGATCCTATTGTGGCTGCTCCACTTGTCCAATTGGAGGTGCAGCAGTGTCACACACGCGAGGTGTTTGAGGAGGTGTCTCTGAGGAGCAGCATCCTCATCAACATCATCACCAACAACCTTGGAGAGTTGCTGACTGCACCCACCACGGTGGCATTAATGTCGACCACGCCCATGTTTCTCTGGGGCGCCCCGCACCCGAACTCCTCCTCCCTCGTGGTCGAGAGTTACGACCACGTTCTTGGAGCGCCATGCGCATTCGGGCCGGGTGGGACGTCTCCCCGGGTGGAAAGTGCCCAACTCAGCAAAAGCATGGCAAGCAACACCCAGATGTGGTGGGTTGCCTCTGTGTTCTTCTACTTATGGCCTACGGGGGTTAAGAGTTACGACCCTATTCCCCCAGGCGTCGTGACGCGTTGACGTGTGACTGTTCTCATGGGCAAAAAAGTGCCTAACTCGAGAAACTCACGGCTAGTGACACCCACGAAGCCACGAGTGGTGTGGTGGGTCTCCCCTGCACCCCCCATTTCCACCCCTTCGAACGTGGTATGACATCACCCTAGGTGCAGGAAAGTGAATTGGAATTCTTTTCACAAAGGCTTAATTAAAAATTAATCTTTACTTCTTCAACCTAAATGCCTATGTTTTCTAGTGATTTTTTACAACATAGTTCCAGCCCTACATAAGTCTAGTAAGATAGAAAAGGAAAGACATCAAAATAAATATAAAAATGTAAAATATACAAGGAGCACAACCAGTTTTTTATTGTGGTCTCGGAAATTCGACAAGTCCCACCATAGTCTAGTGGTAGCTGTTGGTTACATGGAATGTATGGTCTCAAGTTCCAATCCCACCCTAGCAAATACTGTTGAGGTGGTCAACCCGAGTCTCAAGTGGCCGGAGCAGGGGTCACCACGGGGACCGGTGGAGAGCTCGACGGCACTAGGTCGGGACGGCGATTGGATCTAAATTTGAACGCAGGGGAAAGGCGTGAGAGCATTAGTGAAACAAATGACCTTCCTGCTTGATAAACTGGCATTTGCATGATCCCGACATGCTCCGGTCAATACACGCCATATTACAGGATCAGGATTCGCAGGCATGGCCAGGACGAACTCAAATGCCTCGTCCAACAAACCAGCTTTGCACAATAGGTACACCATGCTTCCATCCATGGTGTGGTGCGATACTCTTCGACCACAGACCTGAACTATTGTCACCCTTCGCTCACTAGCTTAGAGTGGCCACAAGCATTGATCGCTCTAGCTCAAGAAGATAAATGAAGGAGAGCGGTATGCTACTCTAGCATAAAATAAATAATTTCTACTGCGTAACCAAGAAATCACTGCAAGTTATAGATCACATAATTACCACTAGACATGCAGGCCCGTAGCGAAAGTAGAGTCGATGTAGCGCGATGGTGTAGTTATAGTCATACTAGCCACACGCCTCCTCCAACAGCTCCTTGTGACCATCCAAGGTTGTGAATTGTACTCGTGACTGTCATAGATTGGATCCATCACTAATAGACCATGTGGGCTTCGCACCTTGGTTCCACCGAAAGAGGGGGTGGGTATTCAAAGGATGTTCGCAGTCACAATTGGAGCCAGCTGCAACCACTGAAATCTTAGCCGTCACTGCCCAAGCCTTCTCATGTGTGCTGGTACTAGCATATCCTTCTCCAAATGTTGTGGACTTCGATAGAAGCATCACTGTTACTACGACACTTGTGACACTACGGTATGGTGTGACATTATAGAATGTGAAATTAGAGAATAAAACCTTTCGGCTTGAGGTTTACTCGCGTTTTTGGGCCGTTTGAAGTGATGTGTCACCACGGAGTGTCGTAACCTTTTAAATGGTGCATGTTAAGGTCAAAAACTTTATGAAATATGGTATGGCAGGTTAAAACCATAAGGTATGGGGGTTAATAGCTTTTCCGGGCCGTTTTCGGGGTTTTGGGCCTTCCCGGGGGAGTTTTGGGCCTTGGTGGGCTTTGGTGGGATGGATTAGGTCTCTGTAACGGACTAGAATTGGGTGTGGGGGCTGGTAAAAGGGGTTTCCCTGCCCCTTTGGAGCGCCCACCCTGCTGCCTTTGCGCCCCTTGAGGCCTTGGTGCGCCCCCCTCACCTCCCCCCACTTGCCAAGCCCTAGCCGCCCCTTCCCTTTGAGCCTTGCGCCTCCCCCTTGCTCTCCTCCATTGCCCCACCTCTCCACCACCTCTCCTCCACCCCCTTGCTGCCCTAGGGTGGTCTCCACACCTCTGCACCTTGTGGATCCATCCGTTGGAGCGAGGAGCGAGGAGCGTGGAGCGAGGAGCGATCCGCGAGGAGATCGATTGGAGTTTTCGTTCGTCGGGCAAAGGTATGATCATGGGGATCCTTGGGTTTGATCTAGGTACTGTTCTTAGGGTGTTTATGAAGTTTTTAGATCAATTGGTGGTGCTGGGTTGGAGTTCTTTGGGTTAGATCTAGACGTTGCCACCTTTCTGTTTTCAGGCAGATTGAGCAGTTGGGCTAGGGTTCGAGTTTTCGTCGATTTAGAATCCGAATATGTCCATACGGACTTAAAAGAAGTTGTAGATAATTTAATTCTCTTTCCGTGGACATAAAGCACGTTAAAATCCGATCAGCCGTTTGAAAGTTATGTCTGTTTTACCGAGCGTGTTAAAATCTGTGACGTAATTGGAACAGATCACGGTAATCTGTAGATTAGACGACTTTAGAGTCCGAATCAGTCTTTCCATATACTTATAGAAAGTTGGGAAATTTCCTAAGCTACGCGAGGATGTACTCATTTAATTGATTCGGAGTCCCAGAACTCAAGTTATGCTTTTTGCAAGGCTGCTGTCCCGTCGGGACAGAACCTCTGTTTTTAGGTTTTGCGAGTAGTGGGCAATGTCGGGTTAGATGGGGGTTTGCGTACTGTTTTGTGGGCATGATTGTGAGTGTGTGATACCTATGTGCAGGTGGTGCAAACCCGGGAGTGCCTTCTACTTCCCGCCTTTCCGTTGCCCGTGGTTGAGGCAAGTGTGTTGTAATGTATAGCGGATTGTAGGTTGCTTGTTGATATTGGATGAAAGATTGAATACTTGCTATGATCACTTGCCTTGCTTGCTGTTTTTCAATGATATATTGAGTATGATTATCATGATATGATGCTATGTGTCTATACTTATCATGATTCGATGCCATGTGTAATATTTGTCATGATGAGATGCCATATGTTTATGTACATGTGAAATATGATATTTGGATGTTGTTTAGCTTATGTTTGGTAGCATTCGGGCATATTAAATGCCGGGGTGTTACAACACTGATCGAGGAAGATCGGCCACGGCTCGAGGAAGATCGACCACCACTGGAGGATGCACACGACGTTGGTCCGGGTTGCTTCAATCTCCTTCCGCTGCACTGCGCGTGTAGTGGTAACGATCCATGATCATTTACTAGTTTAGCTTCCTAGTTTATATGATAATTTTTTTTAATTTATACTAGTGTAGCCTGTTTGTAACCTTCAGAGACCATCATCCTCGCAGCCATCGAGTCAAATATCTCACACGAACTCTTCACTCTCCACTCTACCATGCATATGTACGAGCGCATTGTCTTTTTTCATAAATTTTAGTTTTGCATTTGAAGCACTAGCATTTGCACGTAATATTACAAAAGCAATCGAGTATTCTTACACTTGTTTCTTGAGTGATCAGAAAAGGGAAAAACAAGTACTTATCCTCCCCCTTAAGAAGCCCTCGTGACAGGCGCCACTTATCCTATTAGGTGGGAGTTGGGATGAAAACAGTACGGAAATGGTTGGTAAATAGCTATTTTGTTTTTGTTTCTATATTTTTTTATCGGTAACAAAAACGAAATTGGAAACCCCAGAAACGTATACGAAAACCGATAGTGACGGAAACATATGCGTAACAGAACGGAGCAGATACGAAAATGAAAACGAAAAATTCCACAAGAACATAGTGCAGGATTACAATATACATAACCACAAGAACAATGTAACTATTCCACCTTCAAGGTGGACATAAGAATAATGTTATGTTCACCAGTATCACTAGAAAGTTTTTTCTCAAGTTTGTCAGATGAAGTCTCGTTATGTGTCCCTCATATCAGACCATCATGTCCTCCTCTATATCATTATCATCGTCATCCTCTTGCTCCACCAACTACAAAGGTGTAATGCCTTTAAATTTTAATATTATTTCTCGAGGTTTATTTATGTTTTTTTTTAGATTTATCCCATATTTTTTGGAGTTTATAAATGCCATTTTGCTATTTTTAGATTTATAAAATTAATTTATTCATGAAATATAAAAAATATGCTAAAAATTAAATTTATAGGTTCAAAATGTTCCAGGGTACTTTTGAGAATTTTTCCAATATTTTTGAACTCTGTTTGATATTTTCTATAAAGCCATTCGTATTTCTAAAATTATTTTAATTTGAAAATAAATGTAAATTCTCTCTTCTTTTTTTTGGACGAAGGCCGTTTCCCTTTTTGGCCCATTTCTATTTTTAATTTCTAGTGTCACTTATACGGAATTTTCGTTTTCGTTTTCGCCGGAACTAGCTCTGCCGTTTCTGTATCCGTTTCCGATAAAAAAAGTTTCATTTCTGTTTCCATACCGGTATTTTCTGTTTCCATTTTCGAAAATAGGCTTTCATTTCTATTTTCGAAAAAAGGCTTTCATTTTGGTTTTTCTTCGGAACGATCGGAAACTTTTTGTTCGATTTTCAACCCTAGGTGGGAGCTAGCTAGGAAATATCATCTAAGTCCACAAATCATGCAAGAAATAGGGAAACGACGCCTACAATCACAGATTCATAGCTATCTTACTCGCCAGCTCCCCTATTGGATGCGTGTTACCGCTTAACTACTACTCAAATGACACTCTACCCCAAATACTCATTGTCCCATTGCCATGCAAGCCGGCACCTATGCCTCGGGAGTATTAATTACTTCCAACTATAGTACATCATGTAATAGTGAGGAAACGGCGTTGGAGTATTAATTAGTTCTAGCTATTGTACGTATAAAATAGGAAGAAAACTTCAATGCATTCTAGCTATTGTACGTATAAAATAGGAAGAAAACTTCAATGCATTCTAGCTATTGTACGTATAAAATAGGAAGAAAACTTCAATGCATTCTAGCTATTGTACGTATAAAATAGGAAGAAAACTTCAATGCATGAATGTGCAAAAATGGAAGCATTGATCCTTATTGAATCGCTCCTGCCTCTATATATACAAACACCATAAGAGACATTGTTGCAGTGACAAATTAACCGTAAGGAGGAGTACGCAGAAGAACAAGCAAGCTAGCTCGATTCCCTCATGGCGCGCACATGCAAATACAAGATCAACATAGGTGCCCTGTGTTTGGTAGCTCTCTTGGTTATGTCTGCAACGAATTTCTTGTCCTGCGATGCAGGTACACCCCTTTCTCTCTGTTGATCTCCATGTACGTACACTCTTGCAATGCTTCAAGTGAACCCACGCACATATGCTTATATATACCACAAGATTTGCGTGTGAACTAATGTATACGATATATATGTTGTGCGTAGGTGTGGATTGGTGCTGTTTCCACTTTGCAAATTGCGTGAGCGACAACGATTGCCAGCTCTGCTGCAAAAACAATGGCTACACGACCGACAAAAGTTACTGCAATAAAGGTTCCTCCATGTGTTGTTGCCAAAATATCTCCCAGCCGTCGAAATGGTGGGCACCGCATGCTGTAACAGAATGCACAGAAATTAAATGTTGAAGAGGGGGTGGGGTTGAATAAGTGTAAGGCTGCATCCATGATCTATTTCATGCAATGGGTTTAATAAACAATAATCTCTAATGAATTTCTGCGCCCAAAGTCTTAACTCTACAAAGGTGTATTGTTTTACCTATAAGGAATGATCATGTCTTTTTGCAATGCTATTTAACACACTTCTTTTGGTGTGTCGCAATGAGATCATACATAACTGTTACATTATTCAAATCTAACTTTGCACCAGTCCGGTGATGTCAAACCCTTGCAATGGCAGCAGAAACAGACAATCACATAAATAATAAATATTTTGAGCTCAATGAACAATAACCATTCCTCCCCATAGCAATGCGTACACCGTCGCACCGATATGCATTTACTCACAAGTCCATGTGGAAGCCCTTTGCAAGTAGACCTAGCTGGAATGCTTGTGCTACTCCAGCCTACCAATGTGCAAAGCTAGTTTTGACTAACTTAATCGGTTAAGGCCGTTCCATACCAGCCCTCATGGTTGTACGGTTATCTTGGCATGAAACAACATATTTGTTCGGTCCTTAATCGACTCAGGTGAGGAAATCTCCCCCTATCTACGTGCAAGTTAAAGCTCGCACAACCGACCTGCCAATAACTCGCCCATGTCAAAATCATAATTTTATTTCCATTTTTAACAAAATATCAGTATCCTTTATCCTTTGCTGTCATATCCAACCGTTTTAAAATTCATAAAGTGTGTCTCGGGGGTACTTATAACTTACAAGATGTTTGTCATAACTACGACCGAATAATGCGCACTTTACTGCATTAACCGTGGCTGCAACTAAAGCCTTGATTCTCGTCACGTTCCCGTCGTGCGCATAATGGCCCCGATCGTGGCGTAATTATCGCTATTTAGACATTACGGGGTGAACGTGATCTTCTGATCATGCTCAAGGATTTCCCCAGCTCTGTCCAACATTTTCGAGCTTACGTGCTCACGGGCGAGCTTGGATGCTCATGGCCGAGCATGGATGCTCGTGGGCGAGCATCGGGCCTAGTCCGATCAGGCGGACTAGCTAGCTACACTGTTCGAGGGTCCTCCTTTGGGACAACATCCAAGTGCATGCATGGTCAATTGAAACTCGCTGCCGGGGTATAACAATCCTTACGGAGATTATCCAATCCCCGACAGCTAGCCCCCGAGGCTCAAGTGGAAAACTACTTGGCGGGGCCTTCCCCTTGAGACTACAGGCTCAACGGATGGATTGGAATCTAGCAGCGAAGTACTACTGCTGCATCCGAGCATGTCCCGCTCGCGGACCAGCATGGTCGGAAGATACCGAGCTACCAGCTCGTGTCTGTTCAAGGGAAGCTCGGACAGGAGAATATGAAAAGGTCATGCCGATTCGTTCTGCGCGAAGCCTCGCGGTAATGGTCCGGATAGTTTTTTGGTAACGACACCTTTATTAGATGGTTTCAAAAAGTTGCGAGTCCACGCATCGACTCGTAGATGGTGAGAAACTCTTCACCTGCTCTCGTGCCCTTAGGGATTCTCAAGTCCAGCGGTGGGAAACTCTTCACATGCATTTTGCACCTGAGTCTTTAGGAATTCCCAAGTCTTGTATTTAAGCGGTGGTGAGAAACTCTTCACCTCTATTCCATATCGAAGCCTTTAGAAATTCTTAAGTCCCGTGCTTTTCTACACTCGCATCTTCCTCTTCCTTTGAATCCATGGCAAAGTTCGGTGCAAGCAAGATGAGCAAGGAGAGGCTCCAAGTGCTCGTGGAACTCGGCTACCTCATCGAGGAATCGTGGAACGCTCCCGGCGATGAGGAAACTCCAGCGCCACAGGTGGGAGAGATCGTCTCCTGCGAGCTCTACTCCATCAACGGGCTATAGACGCCCGAGAGTGAGTTCCTCGAGTCCGTACTCGCCCAGTGCGAGTGTGAGATCTCCAACCTCAACCCTAACTCCATTCTTATTTTGGCAATCTTCTCGCATCTTTGCGAGGAATACATGGGCATTGTGCCCACGGCAAGCCTTTTTTTTCATTTCTACTCCTTGTTCCGCACCGGAGGGACCTCTCCCGCCAGCTACATCCACTTCCATCTGCGGTCCAACCAACCGACCAAACGAGTATCCGAGCTTCACGCTCAAGGACTTTATGTCGGGCTGGGCTGACCATAGGTTCTATTTGAAGAGGACGGAGGGAGGCACTCTCCGCTACACTGGAGCGGCGGTTTCGGAGGTTGAGACACCGCCCCCTACAAGCTAAGGAGGAGAGGGTACTGATGATGTTCAACGAGCTCCAAAACCTCGGGCTCACTGGTCGAAACATCGCTCGGGACTTCCTCAGGAACCGGGGTGCGCCACTGAGGAGGAGGGAGCATCCCTTCTTCGAGATCACGGGATGGCAAGACCTCACCCGTGAAGTCGGTTGGGTAAGTCTCCGATCGTGATGAGCAAATAACTTTCTTGTCTTTTAGAATTAGGATGCTCATACTGATGTCTGTGTTGGTCGGGTTGCAGCCCCAAGCAAGGCTTGGGTCGAGAAGCGGGTTGCCGAGATGTTCGTCACCCCGAAGGGCAAGGAGCTCGAGCCTAGGCGACAAATCCCGAGCAACGTGCTCGAGAAAGAACATCCCAAGCATCCCTAACGTTGCTTGCTTCTTTTGTCAGGAAAAGACCGCCCTTAAAGCCGCGATGGTCGAGATCAAGCCACTGACGCGCGACCAAGGGGACGTCTCCCCCGGCGTAAGAGTCAAGAGGGTCGCGATGCGCAAGCGGCGGGCACCACCACCTCCACTGTCCTCTGCCAAGCACCCCAAGAAGCGGGCGGCTTCGAGCAGGAGCCCTCCTCGGCTGCATTTAGAATACGCTGACAAGGTGAAGGTAAGAGAGTTAAAATTGTTGATGATAGAGCATACCAAGAAAAATCCGGACTTGGTGGCTCGTTTGCACCAACTTGTGGAGGAAGCAAAGGGGGCAAAGACGATGGCGGGGAGCTCCACGCGCAAGGTGCAGCTGGAGGGAAAGGTTGCTGCCCTCCAGGCTGAGCTCGCGCGGGTGACCTCGGGCTCCGCAGCAGTAGAGCCCGAGGAGGAGGAAGAAGACCTGGCGCCTCTAGTCACTGGAGCACCCGATGAGGACTTTGCAAGCGGTTGACCTAAACGAGGTCGACCCCAAGATAGCAAAGGCCAGCCACGCAGTTGCAGAGATGTCCAAGCTCATGGTCTGGGCCCGAACTTCTGCAACAAAGGCCGAAGACCCTGAGGACAAAGGCGGGAAGCTCGATGAAGGTAACCTATTGCTCTTCCTTTTCATTTCCCCCTTTTGAGTATTAGTCTAACCCCACACTATTGCCGTGGGCGAAAAAGC
The DNA here is from genome assembly GCA_036346355.1 of Rhipidocladum racemiflorum. Classification (NCBI taxonomy): domain Eukaryota; kingdom Viridiplantae; phylum Streptophyta; class Magnoliopsida; order Poales; family Poaceae; genus Rhipidocladum; species Rhipidocladum racemiflorum. The sequence goes on along the minus strand of CM070579.1, from coordinate 86,048,766 downwards.
TAGTAGGGGAGCTATTGACGTTTGGTGTGGGCAATAATCTTAGAGGGTGTGAATTTGTGGGGCAAGGCACCAGATCAGGATCTCGATGGTAACACAAGACAAGGAGTTATACAGGTTCAGGCCCTCGACGGTGGAGGTAATACCCTAGTCCTGTGTTCTGGGATTATATGTTGGGTCTCTCTTTTCCCCTCCCTCTCCCTTCTCTTATATACAGGGAGGGGGGATGGAATCCAACTCGGCTACTAGAGCGTGAGTCCGTGAAGGTTACAAGTAAAGGGATCGTATCCTTCCTTATCTAGGATAGCCTCCCTTACGGTTATAATCTCTTCTTTCGGTTACAACATAGTTGGACGGGTCGGATTCGGGCTCCTTTCTTGGACGGTCCTTTTGGACCTTCGCGCGTGCATACCCGGTCCTTGTATGCTAGAAGCTTTGACTTTGTCCAGACCCGAAACCTTTAATTGGATCCGAATCGGAAATGCACCTTCAGATCCGCATCGTTCCTTTTGCGGGGGAGGAATTTCCGCTTTTTCCGCTCGGAGACGGATCCCTTACACCCCAAGACACATTTAATGTGGTTTTCGGGGGAAGAGGCGGTTTCTCTCTTCCTCATTCTTTGTCCTCCTGTTTCCGCCTTTGGTGTGGCGCTCCTTAGGGTTCTCTGCTCGACCCGACGCCCACCATTTTTTTCTCTGTTCTCTGGAATGGCATCTTCCGCTGCTACCGCACCCGACGCATCGTCCGCGCCGCAAGATTGGGCCGTCTTGGTTGTGACGGAAGAGCGTTTGGACGCCATGGCTTCGGCCAGGGTCCTTCCCCCTTTGGTGCTGATCGGGGCCCGCCCGGTGGCGGGTGAGTCCTCCCCCACCCCTCGTCCTGAGGAGATCGTCGTCTTTGAGTCTTTTTTCTTGCGTGGGTTCAGTTTACCCTCCAGCGCCTTCTTCCGGGGTCTTCTTCATTATTACGGAATTGAGCTGACCCATCTCAACCCCAACTCCGTTCTTCAAATTGCTATCTTTATGCATCTTTGTGAAGCCTACATTGGCATCCACCCGCATTTTAGCCTTTTTCCGCTACCTCTTTCTCCTCAAGCCTTTCCCGAACAAGAATGCCCCCAATATGGTTGGGGGTGCTGGTCTTCAACTTTAGGATGGGTTGAAGAAATCCTACTTCGCCATTCCCTTCCGATCTTATAACAAGGGCTGGCACCAGGAGTGGTTTAATTGTTCTAATCTCGAGCCACGCCTTCCATTCTTATCTAGGCGGAGACCCTCGGTATCAGTTTCATGGGACTAAGCCTCCTCCCGACTCCGATAAAGACCAAGTTGGAGAGCTTATGACCATCATCCATCATCTGAAGAATGCCGGTTTGCATGGGGTGGGTATTGCTGCTAGCTTCGTCGTTCGCCGTGTTCAGCCAATCAAGGAGCAGACTCACCCGGGGTTCGAATACCTGGGGAGGTCGGACCCCACTCGGGAGCTACCCGCACAACTTCCGGCGGAAGTGTTGGACAAGCGGCTGAATGACTTCTTTGCCCCTGGCACCATGCTGGATTGTAGGAAATGCCCGAAGTCTTTTCGCCTGGCTCGTCCTCCTCCTCTGGTGACTTTTCAAAATTTCTTGGGTGTTTTCGAACTCCTGTCTTCGGCTGTTTTCTCTTGAACTGTTGTTCTTTTCCGCCCTGCAGGGACGAGAAGCCTTCTTTTCTGACGCTTCGGTCCTCGGGTACCCCGACTATCCAGGAGGCAGGTTAAGGAGACCTGGCCAACCTGTATACGAGGGGACCCCTGAAGACGCGGGAGCGGTAACGCCGGAGGCCTCAGGATCTTCGGTTTCAGCTGCTTCCCCGGGCGGTGCTCCTCACCTGGGGGTAGGCTCGAAGTGTAGGAACGAAGTATACGAATATAGCAATCAGAGGGGGGGTGAATGATTGTGCGGAAACTAAAACCAAATTCTTGATCTACTAAAAGTTCACCCCAAAACAGAACCAAATAATTGCCTCGTTTTCGACAAAAACAGAATGATAGAGGTTCGGTAAAATGAGAATTCCAAGAGATCCAACCGTTAGATTGATCTGAAATTTGGAAAAGAGAAACTAGATTACAATAAGAATCGAACCCAAAAAGAATCAGCTCGATCGGACTTACGGATCAAAAGTTATGAGCTTCGCAAGCTTGCTGATCCAGAACTTGACGAGAATCAATCTAATCAAAACTTCAAGATTAAACAAGAACGACAAAAGATTGATCAACTAGACTTTGAGAAACACTAGATCAATACCCTAGAGAGGTTTTTGATGGATCAAATCAAGATAAAACTTAAAGAACAAAAATCAATCTAGAACTAGAACAAGTATGCAAACAAGAACCAAAAAGAGAACGTTGAAGCAATGCGGGAACTAGAAGAATTGATCTTTATTTCTTTTGTCTAAAGTACTCCCATCAAAAGAGTACAAACCCTAAACTTTGAGCCCAAGGCTCTATGCGCCTAGCTCTCCTCAATTCGATGCTCTTCAACAGAGACAACCCTCCTATTTAAAGCACCAACCCACAAGGAGTTCTGAATACGATTCCTATTCCCTAAAAGGAATCTGTATCCAACACAACTCTACTTGGCCCAACCTGGCCGAGTACAACTCTTGCACGCGTATGGCAACCCTACCATACTCACGTGACTAACACTTTGCACGCATATGGCCACCTGCCATACTCACGTGACTAACACTTTGCACGCGAATGACCTCCTGCCATTCTCACGTGACTAACCATTCTTCATGTGCACCATTCTCTTAGCTCGAGCGTCCGCATGACATCCTTGACCACCAAGACCTCGGTTCCTCCCTGAACCTAGTCCCGAACCTCGGTTCCTCCATGAACCTAGTTCCGGTCCGTCATCGACCACATTCGCCCTCGAGCAATACTGCACATGAACAAACCACAAACAATTTCGAGCACAAGTCCGCGACTTGACTCAACATTAGTCCATGCAAATACTCACACGAGCATTACATAAAGTCCACTTCAAAATAAGCATCATGAAATTCTCACAAATTTCATAATCCCAAAAATGAATCAAACACAATTCCAATTTTGCTCAAAACCCTAATCGAGCAAAAACGCATTCACGACGGACAAGGAAATATGGTCCGGCGTACACATGAAAAAGCACTCAAAAAACCATTCACAACGGACAAACAAAATCGGTCCGTTGTACAAGTGAAAGTTTCGGTTCCAAGAAGAAATCATTCCGGCAAAAACACATTCACGACGGACAAACAAAATCGGTCCGTCAGACATGCGAAATCAAACCTCAAAGCATTCACGATCGACCAAAAAAGTTTGTCCGCCGTACATGCAAAACTTATCGTTTCTTGGAAGATTGAGTTCGACTCATGAGCTCAAAAACACGTTCACAGCACTCCAAAAACTTTGTCCGTCGTAGATGGGAAACTTACTGTTTTCTTTAAGTTTGGTCCGGCGCCAAAGCGAAACTTACTGTTTCTTGTCAAATTGTCAAAACACAAGAACAAACACATTTTCAAATTCAATTCTAAGCCAATTTTTCAGCACATGATTTCACAATCTCCCCCTTGATGAAAACATTGGCAACACCACTAAGAAATGAACATTTGGCATTCATTTTACAAAAGATTTTGAAATCCAAAGGATCAAGGACCAAAGTAAGAAAACACAGAATTCCCCTTTTGACCAAAAAGCAAAACAAAATCTTCCCCTGAGAAGGAAAATGTGTGTGAATGTGCAATGTGCCCAAAAATTTCAAAATTCTCCAAACTTCTCCCAAAATTCTCAAATCTCCAAAAACAACTCCCCCTTTTTCTTCTCCCCCTTTTTTCTTAAACTTTTCAACGATTCCTAAATTTCTCCCCCTTTGACAATGGATTCATCAAGAGTACAAGAGAGAGAACAGATTCAAAATTTTTCTTGAAACAATGATTTCACAAAGAGAAACAAGGAAGTGCCAAGATAGGAAAAGATGAGCTCATTCGATCATATAACCTTATATATCACATAATATGTAAAATACATGATCTTGATGTGATTTTAGCAAGTTAGGGAATGACATGCATCTCAACCTCAATTTAGTCAACTATAGCCAAGTACTAAGCAAAATCTTAGCAGAAAAAGCAAGGCTTTAAAAATTGAAGCAACTAACAACTTAGGGCGAGCAAGTAGTTTCAACTCCAATCTAGTAGACTAATTTAATCTTTAAACAATAAGTTGCATGTGGCATGCTTGAAGCATACTTCTTTTATTTTCTAGGAGTGGCATGCTTGAAGCATACATCTTATCTTTGAGGGAATGGCATGCTTGAAGCATACATCTTATCTTTTTAGGGAAAGCAAGCCTGAAGCACATAACTTGAAGCTTTTGCTTTTAATGACCCCCTTTTTTATATTGATTCCCTTTTCTTTTTCCTTTTCTTTGATTGTAAACATGCAAAAGTGATTAAGGGTCTTATGAAAGAGTAAAGTTGAAAACACACTTGCTTCATAGCCCAAATTTGTCAAGAAGATTCAATATCAAGCCTAGAAGAGTGAGATATCACAGAGTATTTAGCTATAGGCAATCGATCCAGGAATTCCGCAATGTCATTTTTAGTTCAAGTGAGACAATTAGATTATCATATATTAGCTCAATTACATAACATATAAAGAAATATGATAAAGTGAGCTCATTAAGTGAAAACTTGGCAAGGACACTCCCCCTCAAAACAAACCCATTGGATGAACAATCCCAAGTCTCCCCGAATAAAAGCAAAGCGAGAAGAAGACAAGGGTTTTGAAAATGTCTGCCAATTGATGTTCAAGATCCACATGGTGAAGCACAATATTTTCTTTTTCAACATGATCTCTAAGAAAGTGAAATCCAATATCAAATGCTCAAGAAAGAGGATTACTCAAGAGGTGGCACGAACCAAATCAATTCAACATCTTCCAAAATCAACATCAGAATAAGCTCTTAAACTAATGCATAAGGAAGCAAAAAGCCAAATGCCAAAATCTTGAGTACCATGGAGATACCTGAAAATTCACTTGACCGTTTGTTGATGTGAAGCACGTGGGAAGAGTCTCTCATGTAAACCTCCAATTATCTCATCCTCAACAAAGATCATCATCTTTATGAACAAAGACACGCTCCCCTTGAACATATGCACTGCACTGCATCATTTGGACTAGTTCCTTTTGAGAAAACAGAGGTGGAAGAAGCATCTTCAAAAGATAACACTTTTAGCACGAGATGAATGAGTAAAGGAGAACCAAATCTTATCACTAAACATATGAAGTGAGCATCTGAAATTCACTAGCCACATGTTCTCCCTCCTCGTGAGAAGCCTACATAGAAGCGAAAGTGTCGAGGTCTCAGATCGGGGTTAGAAATAAGATGTTTAGGAATCGATCTTGAGACACCCGACGCAACAAGATGGGCACAACACGAGTATTCTTATGCACAAAATCAGATTTTCCTTCTCCCGTGTTTTTAGCATCAAAAGGTGTTTGTTTCACCCTAGGCACATAATGAGAAGTGGAGTGTGCCTTTCTGAAATTAAACCTAGCATTAAACCTTTTTCTCTTTTGTTGTTTAGCTAGTCTAAAGCAAAAGTCTACTAAATGCCCATCTCTACCACAATGAGTGCAAGTGTACTTAACATTATGTTTAGCTTTGGAAGTAGAAGCAACATTTGCATTCATCATAGTAGAAGATAAAAGGCCAGCAGATTTGAAGACAATTTTCTTAGGCTCATTTGAAATCTCAAGTTTGTCATTGCAAGGAGCATAAACAACAGAGCGAGGTTTAGTTTCATATGAAGCATGAAGATCAAAACCTAAACCTTTCTTGTTTGAGCTAACCTTAGATTGATCCAAAATCATGTTCAACTTTTTCTTGCCATTAGTGAATCGTTCCAAAGAGTTTTGCAAGTAATCAACTTTATTAGCAAGAATTAAACAATTATTGCAGGGATCATCCACTTTTCCTTTTTGCTTGCGACAAGTTGAGCATGAAAGAACCTCATGTGTAAGAAAATCTTCTGTCATTTGAGAAACCCTAGCATTTGCATTATGCAACTTCAATTCTAGTATGGAGCATTTAGAACATGGAGTTGTATCATGCAAATCAATGGTAGAACAGCTAGCATGTTTAACATGTTTATCATTTTTCTCATTTAGATGTAATAGAAGAGCGTGTTCTTTCCTAAGCAAGGTGAGCTCATTGTAAATTAAGTCACATGATTTGCAAGTATCATCATCAGGAATCAAAGTCTTAAGTCTAGTCATTTCAGCATTCAATGACTCCACAAGAATATCATGTTTCTTAATTTTTCTATCACGTTTGTCAAGCAATTTTCCAAGACGGGCAACAGCATTGGCTAATTCATCATAGGAAGGATCTACCTCATTGAAGTCATTGTCGTTCTTTGTCCTCGTGAAAGTATCATTGCTTTTGGCCATGAGACACAATCCCGTCAATTCATGCTTGCTTGGAGTTGCATCGTCCTCACTGCTCTCCGAATCCACATCGCTCAAATTGACTTGTTCAAGAGCGGAAAGAACTCGGTGGACAACTTTGCTGTTGACGAAGCTCTTCTTCTTTCTATTACTTGAAGAAAACTTCTTCTTTTTTCTTCTGTCGTTGTCCTTCTCCTCCCTTGATGCTTTATCTGCAAGTTTAGGACAGTTTGGACGAATATGATCGAGATCACCACACTCATAGCATCTTGGAGGATCACCACCACCTCTCTTTCTCTTTCTCACATTTTGCAAAGCTTTGTTAAAGCGAGAAGAGAGTAGTGATAAGTCTTCTTCTGAGAATTGCTCAATCTGTTCATCGATTAGTGAAGACAAGAAAGATAGAGCAAAACTTGAAGCAGCACCATTATGAGATATGCTAGATTGAGATGTCAAAGCAATTGATTTATGATCATTCTTTCTAGCAAAAACATCTAATTCATGAGTTTTCAACTTAGAATAAAGAACATCTAAAGTAAGTGTACTCATGACAGTGGATTCTTGTATAGATGTTACTTTCATCTCCCACATCGACATGTCCAAAGCACTAAGCAATTGTCTAGCATTTGCCGCATTAGTATAGTTGACTCCAACGGACGTAGATTGCTAAGAATCTTATTAAAGCGTGCAAAGAAGTCATCTACCGACTCACCCCGGTTTCATCTCGAATCGCATGTACTCCTTCTTGTAGATGTCTTGGCGAACCTCTTTCACAGTGTTAGAACCCTCATGGTAATCACAAAGAGATTTCCATACCTCATATGCGGATCGAAGATGAACCACACGATCGAAGTCGTTGCGTCCCAAGCCTTGGATGATCAAGTTGCGCGCCTTGCTATTTGCTTCAACATGTGCACGATTGGCGTTGTTGACGTTGTCGTTCTCGGGAACATCATATGGCTTGTAGACCTTCTCCCAAATTATGAAGCCCTGAGCTTGGATGAATGCCTCCATCTTGGCCTTCCAAAACTGAAAATCAACACCATCGAACACACATGGTTTTGTCGAATAACGATCCATTGATCTAATCACCGGTTAAGATAGATTAGAAAAACCTTGCTCTGATACCACTTGTAGGATCGAAGTATACGAATATAGCAATCAGAGGGGGGGTGAATGATTGTGCGGAACCTAAAACCAAATTCTTGATCTACTAAAAGTTCACCCCAAAACAGAACCAAATAATTGCCTCATTTTCGACAAAAACAGAATGATAGAGGTTCGGTAAAATGAGAATTCCTAGAGATCCAACCGTTAGATTGATCTGAAATTTGGACACGAGAAAATAGATTCCAATAAGAATCGAACCCAAAAAGAATCAGCTCGATCGGACTTACGGATCAAAAGTTATGAGCTTCGCAAGCTTGCTGATCCAGAACTTGACGAGAATCAATCTAATCAAAACTTCAAGATTAAACAAGAACGACAAAAGATTGATCAACTAGACTTTGAGAAACACTAGATCAATACCCTAGAGAGGTTTTTGATGGATCAAATCAAGATAAAACTTAAAGAACAAAAACCAATCTAGAACTAGAACAAGTATGCAAACAAGAACCAAAAAGAGAACGTTGAAGCAATGCGGGAACTAGAAGAATTGATCTTTATTTCTTTTGTCTAAAGTACTCCCATCAAAAGAGTACAAACACGAAACTTTGAGCCCAAGGCTCTATGCGCCTAGCTCTCCTCAATTCGATGCTCTTCAACAGGAGACAACCCCTCCTATTTAAAGCACCAACCCACAAGGAGTTCTGAATACGATTCCTATTCCCTAAAAGGAATCTGTATCCAACACAACTCTACTTGGCCCAACCTAGTCGAGTACAACTCTTGCACGCGTATGGCAACCCTACCATACTCACGTGACTAACACTTTGCACGCGTATGGCCACCTGCCATACTCACGTGACTAACACTTTGCACACGAATGACCTCCTGCCATTCTCACGTGACTAACCATTCTTCATGTGCACCATTCTCTTAGCTCGAACGTCCCGCATGACATCCTTGACCACCAAGACCTCAGTTCCTCCCTGAACCTAGTCCCGAACCTCAGTTCCTCCATGAACCTAGTTTCGGTCCCGTCATTGACCACATTCGCCCTCGAGCAATACCTGCACATGAACAAACCACAAAACAATTTCGAGCACAAGTCCGCGACTTGACTCAACATTAGTCCATGCAAATACTCACACGAGCATTGCATAAAGTCCACTTCAAAATAAGCATCATGAAATTCTCACAAATTTCATAATCCCAAAAATGAATCAAACACAATTCCAATTTTGCTCAAAACCCTAATCGAGCAAAAACGCATTCACGACGAACAAGGAAATATGGTCCGGCGTACACATGAAAAAGCACTCAAAAAACCATTCACAACGGACAAACAAAATCGGTCCGTTGTACAAGTGAAAGTTTCGGTTCCAAGAAGAAATCATTCCGGCGAAAACACATTCACGACGGACAAACAAAATCGGTCCGTCGTACATGCGAAATCAAACCTCAAAAAAGCCATTCACGACTTACCAAAAATAGTTTGTCCGCCGTACATGCAAAACTTACTGGTTTCTTGGAAGATTGAGTTCGACTCATGAGCTCAAAAACACGTTCACGACAGACCCAAAAACTTTGTCCGTCGTAGATGGGAAACTTACTGTTTTCTTTAAGTTTGGTCCGGCGCCAAAGCGAAACTTATTGTTTCTTGTCAAATTATCAAAACACAAGAACAAACACATTTGCAAATTCAATTCTAAGCCAATTTTTCAGCACATGATTTCACACGAAGCGATCGGCCTCGCCTTCGCCTGTTGTTCCGAGTGCCACAAGGGGAAGGCGAGCATCTAGGCAAAGTTCCCCTAGTCCATCTTCTCCCTCTACGGTCCCGGGTGATGGTCCAGCCATTCGCGCTCCTTATGGCCTGTCCCCAGCGCCACCTGCTTTGCGGACCCGAGAGCCGGACCCGCAGCCCATTCCCTCTAGCAGTGGCTCGTTCGCCCGAAGCGAGCCGGGGCTGAAGATAAAGTGGTCCACCCGGTATTTCCTCGCTTTACTCCTTCCGTCATTTTTGTCGGTTTGTTGATGTGGGCTTTTGACCCTCCTTTTTTATGTCAGGAAGTCGTCAGCTGATGTTCCTGTCGGGAAGCCGACTGAAACTCCCCAGGGTCTTGGCCTTGGGGATTTCCTCAGTCGGGATGGGTTGTATTCCTCGGGTGCGGTCGCCCTGGAGTGTACCGAGTTCATGCCCGAGGTAGCTTTGTCTGGACCGTCCACCGCCATCGGCGGGTGGAGAGGTGCAGGGGTCGGCCGAGCGCGCCTCCCTCCCAGTGGAAGAGATCCTACCCCCCCCCCCCGTGCCAAGCCTGCCCTCCTGCTGGGCCCATGGGACAGTGAGGAGGAGGAGTGGGACACCTTAGACGACACCGCTGAAGAGCAGGAGGTGGAGGATCTCCATGAGTACTCTATCCAGTGTTCCTGGCTAATCCAAGTAGACTCGCAGCTTTCTCTTTTGTGCTTTTTGTTTTTTTTCCCGGGACGCTTGCTCACTCTTCTTCCGGTGCCCTCAGTCCCTAGGGGGCGCCTGCAGAAGAAGACCGACTTCTTGCGTCATGTCGTTCCTTCAATCAAGATGAGCCGGGAACACATGGATGAGCTGACGGAGGTTCAGAACGAGCGTTCCCAAGAGCTGCAACGGCTTCGAGACGAAGTTCGGTCTCTTCGCTTGGAGAAGCTGGACGCGTCGGGTTCTCTCCGAGGCGAGTTCCCTTCGCGGGCGACTGTCCATTGCCGTCTTCTTGATTTTGTCTCTGACCTTGTCCGGCCTTCGCAGTTAGGGATGCTTCTTACACGAGACTCGAGAGGTAGCTTACTTCCTCGGAGGAGAGGTGTAAGGGCTTGGAGGCGCAATTCCGTGCTTCGGAGGAGAGGCTCCAAAGCGCGGAGGCCTTAGAGTGCCAGGCCAAGGCTGGGCAGGCGAGGCTATCGGGGGAGCTCGAAGGTTTGCATCTGGTCCTTGTCCTCTTGCTTTGTCGGGCTGTGGGATGTTCTGGGCTGTTGACCCGCCCTTACTTGCATAGTACAGGAGGAGGGCGCGAGCACAATTCGACGACCTTGAAGGAAGGATTCAGCGTGCTGATGCACTGTGCTCAGCCTTCCAACATGCTTCTAAGCCGGTGCTGCCCTTCCTGCACCCTGGCGACCCGAGCAGCGAGAACTAGGTTCTTCAGCGTCTGCAAGCAGCCCCCGAGAGTCTTAGGGCCTACATGTGGAAAATGGCGATTACGAGCTCCAACCAAGTGCTTGCGATCGTGAAGTCGCTATATCCCCGAGTGGAGCTTGAGGCCGTCAGGGAAGGTTTTGCCTGCACCGTGGATGATGAGCAGGCCGCTGTTCTTCTGAGGGAGGTCGAGAGTGTCTCAGAAGCTTTGGCAAAAAACCTATGCTTGGACCCTGCATAGACGCGTGTATGAACTTTGTGAAGATGGCTATGGATTTTGTTTTGCCCTCCCATCTTTTGGCGCGTTGGCTGCTTGCTGTTTCGTCCGACTTGGAAAATCGTCCAGGTGGTGAGGTTCCCAAGTGCTTTGCAAGCCGACAGCCTGGCGTCTCTCCTGACTAGGAGCATTGTCCGAGTGCCTTTGCCCAACTGCTTTGGCGCCCGAGTGCTTTTCCGGTCGCCCCTGGAATTAAGGAGAGACATCTTACGGGAGCATTTAGCGTTCACTTATTAAGTGTTACGACCGTTAGGCCGAGTGGTTTAAATAGGGGACTGATGCACGTGTGAACATGCACTGATTAAGTGTAGCCCCCAGCTTACTGCCTAGTTGGGAAGCAACCAGGTCGTAAGGCAAAAAAAAGAATAGAGTAATTGAAAGTGGAGGGGGATTATGATGTCACTAGGCTGTTTTTGTCGTACTGCTTGTGTGGCCAGTTCAAATTTGCTTTGGGACTACTGCCGGGGGCTGGCCGATTGGATCGTAGCTACATCCCTTGCTTCTTCCAATTGGTCGAGGTTGTCCAATCTGTTTTCTTCTGACTTAGCTTCGCTGTGGTTCCGAATCCTTGGGGATCCAAATTTCAGTTCGGTAGGTAGGACCGCCTCAGACCCATATACCAGGAAGAAGGGTGACTGCCCGGTTGCCCGACTGGGGGTGGTTCTGAGCCCCCAGAGCACCGAAGGCAATTCCTTCACCCATCAGGTGGCGTAGGGATTAAGGTGATCGAAGATCCTTGCTTTCAATGCTTGAAGCACCATGCCATTCACTCGTTCAACCTGACCATTGCTCCGCGGGTGTGCCACGGAAGCAAAGCAGATTTTAATTCCTAGTTCCTCGCACCAATCTTGGCATTCTCCTGCTCTGAATTAGGTACCATTGTCGGTGATGATTCTGTTTGGTGTGCCGAAGCGAACCACAATGTCTTGGAAGAAGTCCTTGGCATTTGCTGCTGTTATGGTGGTGACTGGTTTGGCTTCGATCCACTTCGTGAACTTGTCCACGGCGACGAAAAGATGTGTGAATCCCCCTTGCGCCTTTTTCAGTGGTCCTACCATGTCCAGCCCCCAAGTTGCGAACGGCCAAGTGATTGGTATTGTATGCAACTCTTGAGCCGGCATGTGGATTTTCCAGTCGAAGAATTGACAGCCTTCACAGGTGCGAACGATGCCCTCTGCGTCCGTTACTGCAGTCGGCCAGAAGAATCCTTGGCGGTAAGCCTTTCCAACTAGGGTTCTTGAAGCCATGTGGTGTCCGCAAATTCCCGCATGGATTTCCTTGAGGAGGTCATTTCCTTCTTGCTCTGAGATGCAACGTCTGAACATTCCGAAGGCGCTCTTCCGGAAGAGCTCCCCTTCGACGACTACGTAGCTTTTGCTCCTGTGCGCGATGCGCTCTACTTCGGTGCGGTCCTCTAGGAGTTCGTCTTTTACCAGGTAATCTAGGTAGGGTCTTGTCTAGTCGTTGCTGATGGCCAACACCTCTGCGTCAGCTGGGAGGGACACCTCCTCTTCTCTTTGGCGCAGGGTGGCTGAGGGCTTGCGAAGTTCTTCCACGAAGACGCCAGCTGGTATCTCTGCCCGACTGCTACCTAGCTTGGCAAGCTCGTCAGCGGCTTTGTTATCCCGTCTGAGCACATGGGACAGCTCCAGTCCATCGAACTCATCTTCCAATTTGCACACTTCTTGGCAGTACGCGGTCATCATGTCGTCAACGCACGACCAATCCTTTTGTACTTGGCTGACCACGAGTTGGGAATCTCCGCGAACCACCAACCGTCGGATTCCGAGCGATATGGCGATACGGAGCACGTGGATGAGTGCTTCGTACTTGGCGTTGTTGTTTGATGCCAGGAAATGGATCTGCAAGACGTACTTCAGCTTTTCTCCTTTCGGGGATGTGAGCAGGACGCTGGCCCCCGCGCCGCTGAGCGTGAGAGAACCGTTGAAGTGCATTGTCCAGTGCTCGGGTTCCTTACTGGTTGATGGTTTTTGTAGTTCCGTCCACTCGGCGGTGAAGTCGGTTAGTGCTTGTGACTTTGTGGCGGTGCGCGGTTTGAACGTAATTTCAAAGGCTCCCAGCTTGGCCGCCCACTTGGTGATCCTCTCGGTGGCCTCCCGGTTATGGAGTATATCTCCGATCGGGAAAGAAGTGACCACTGAAATCGCGTGTTCCTGTAAGTAATGCTTGAGCTTTCGGGAGGTGATTAGCACCGCGTAGATGAGCTTCTAGATTTGCGGATACCGCATTTTAGATTCACCCAATACTTCACTGATGAAGTAAATCGGACGTTGTACCTTCTGCTGGTGCCCGTCTTCCTTGCGTTCGACGACAATTGCTGTGCTAACCACATGGGTTGTCACGGCTATGTAGATCATGAGCGGTTCCTCCGGCAACAGGGATGCCAGTACCGGGGGCTTTGTTAAGAAGGTCTTGAGATCGTCGAAGGCTTGCTGTGCTTCTGCGGTCCATTCGAATCGGTCTTGCTTTTTCAGGAGTTTGAAGAACGGTGTTCCCCGAATCCCCAAGCGAGAGATGAATATGCCGAGTGCCACCATGCACCCTGTGAGCTTTTGGACATCCTTTTGATTTGCTGGTGGCTTCATCTTTAGGATGGCACTGATGTATTTGCTTCGATGCCGCGGTGCGACACGATGTACCCGAGAAGCTTTCCCGAAGGGACTCCGAAAGTGCACTTCTCGGGATTGAGTTTCATCCGGTAGGCCCTCAGGCTTTCGAATGTTTCGGTTAAGTTGGAGATGAGGTCTCTCTTCAACCGAGATTTCACCACAACATCATCCACATAGGCCTCATAATTGCGCCCGAGTTGATTGTGAGTGCACCGTTGTATTGCACGCTGGTAAGTCGCGCTGGCGTTCTTCAACCTGAACGGCATTGTGACGTAGTAGAAAGCTCCGAATGGCGTGATGAACGAAGTTTTGATGCAATCTTCCTCCTTGAGGCTAATCTGGTGGTACCCTGAGTAGGCGTCCAGAAAGCTCAGGAGTTCGCAGCCGGCGGTGGAGTCCACAACTTCGTCGATGTGAGGTAATCCGAACGGATCCTTAGGGCATGCCTTATTGAGGTCGGTATAATCAACACACATGCGCCAGCTTTTATTCTTTTTTGCGAACTAGAACTGGGTTCGCTAACCAGTCGGGATGATACATCTCTTTTATAAAGCCCGCGGCTAGGAGTTTGGTGATCTCCTCTTTAATTGTGTCACGTCGATCTTGAGCGAAACGTCGAAGGCGCTGTTTGATTGGTTTCGTATTCTGATTTACATTTAGCACATGCTCGATCACCTCCCTCGGGACACCAGGCATGTTTGAAGGCTTCCAGGCGAAGATGTCCGGGTTTGCCCGGAGAAAGGTGACGAGCGTGGCTTCCTATTCCTGATCGAGCCCTGTCCTAATTAAGGCCATTTTGGCTGGGTTGGACGGGTCGAGTGTTATTTTCTTGACTTCTTCGCCGGGTTGAATCCCTACCTTTGCTTGTTTCTTAGCTCGTACGTCCTTGTCCTGCGAAGCGGATGCTGTTAGTCTGATTTTTTGCAAGTCGGCCGATGCCCGTAGGACCTCGGCCAGCTCACAACTCTCCTTGTCGCATTGGAAAGATTGCCGTACGTCCCCATGGATCGCGATGACTCCTTTAGGTCATGGCATCTTGAGCATTGAGTAGGTGTATTGTGGGACTGCCATGAATTTTGCTAAGCCGGGCCTTCCCAAGATAGCGTGGTATGCTGTCTCAAAGTTGGCTACTTCAAAGTTCATGTACTCCGTTCCGTAATTGTCTTTTGTGCCGAACGTGATGGGCAAAACAATCTGCCCGAGTGGCACAGAGGATGTCCCATGAATCACTCCATGGAAAGGTGATGAACTTTGTTTTAGCTCGGTCCGTGGTATCTTCATGTCATCGAGGGTTTTGGCAAACAAAATATTGAGCCCACTACCTTCGTTCGATCAGCACTCTCTTGAGTTTTATGATGCGGATGACTGGATCCAGCACCAAGGGATATCTGCCCGGAAAAGGTATGTGGTCGAGGTGATTTGAGCGATCAAAGGTGATGGGAACCTCTGACCACTTTAGATATTGGGGGGTCGCCGGTGTGATCGCATTGATGTCCTGAGCGGTGAGCTTTTGCTTCCGCTTGGACTCGTATGCGCCTGGGCCCCCGAATATGAAGTTGAGCTCTTATTCGATTTCTGGGAACTCGCCTTCAGCTGAGGGGTCGTCTTTCTTCCCAGCTTCCTTCTTATCTTTTGGTTCTTATCGGCTCCAATTTTCCCGTGCGAATCTTTTCAAAGTGAAGCAATCTTTTGCCGCATGCTTTCCTTTCGGATGGAAAGGGCACTGGGCATTCATTACTTCGTCGTATTCTTTGTTCTGGGGAGCTCTCGCCCTTCCATGCTCGGCCGCAGCGACCAGATCCTCTCCCTTTCGCTTTTTCTCTTTTTGCTTCGGAGCTTCGGTATGATCTTTTTTGTCTTTTTGCTGGGGTCGATCCTCCCGGCGTTCTGCTAATGCATCCGACGCGGCTGCATAGCGATCAGCTAAGGCGAACATATCCCTAGCTGTGGTTGGGGGTTTCCGAGACATCTTCTTGATGAGATCGGGATCGCTGACACCTTTTTGGAAGGCCGCGATGACGACCGCATCTGAGACGTCTCGGACAGTATTCTTTTTCTGCATGTATCACCGGATGAACTCTCTCAAGGATTCATTTTTCTTCTGATGGAGCTGGTAGAGGTCCCAGGGGGTTCCAGGCTTCTCAAAAGTGCCCTGAAAATTTGTGATGAACTGGTCACAAAGGTCCCCCCCAGGAGTCGATGGAATCTCTTGGAAGCCCTATAAGCCATGCATGAGCCGAAGGAGCCAACATGACTGGTAGATAATTTGCCATCATGTTGCGGTCACCTCCGGCCGCTTTGACTGCAAGGGAGTAGACTTGCAGCCAAGCTTCCAGATCTCTTTCTCCGTCAAACTTGGTAATGCCTTTCGGATTAAAACCGTCCGGCCATTGCACTCGGCGGAGGTGAACAGTGAATGCTCTGATCCCGTCGATAGGGCCTTCGTCGCGCTGAGCACGGTGGTGATGCGGCGAAGAATCCACTCGGTGGTCTTCATCCCGGTGTGGGCTGTACCGGCCTTTGTGATGACCGTGGTTGGAGGCCCGATTACGAGGATGCCGACTGTTATGCTCGCGATCAATGCCAAAACGTTCGCAATCATTGTCCCGGTGGCGCCGCTCATCATCATCCCGCTCCTGTCTTCTAGCATTGAGGTCTTGGCAAAGGCCGCGGTGTATGGTGGAGCGTACGTCCCTGTCGCAGGGGGACTTATATCGACTGCTTCTTGTCCGACTGCGGCCAGTCCGACTGCTAGCCGTGTGAGTTTCTTCTCTTATATGTGGGGGCTTCATCGCATTGCCCCGCTGGTTGTGTTGAATCGCCACAGCCGTCACCATGGCTTTGACTTGCGCCACGATCGGTGCAACTGGGCTGTCGGATTCGATCATGGGTCCCAAGGTATCAAGGAGTGTCTTGGTAGCCATGATGTTTTGCTGCGGAGTTTGGAAAATCGATTGGTTCCCCGCTCTGGTATGCAAGATGTCATCGTTGACGTTGTGTACCCGATTTTGAAGTAACCGGACGCGGTCGTCTGGGTCTTCATGCTGAGCAAGCTCCGTCTCAGTCTCCCCGGGTCCCTGTCGATTCTGTGATTCGAGAAGACTACTTCCGATCACATATACCGAACGGAAACTGGGAAAGTTCTCGGATCAGATCTGATCTGAGTCCGAAAGGATGAGGGCGCCATGCTCGTTGGCGATGAAGTGTAGACTTCCGAAGAAAAAACTCTGGCCTGGAGTGAAGGTGATGCCATCTTCGAAAGCCATCGAGATCGCTCGGATTGATCTTCGCGCTTCCCCTACCTGGCACGCCAACTGTCGATGTTTGGGGGTGTGAATTTGTGGGGCAAGGCGCTGGATCAGGATCTTGATGGTAACACAAGACGAGTTATACAGGTTCAGGCCCTCGACGGTGGAGGTAATACCCTAGTCCTGTGTTCTGGGATTATATGTTGGGTCTCCCTTTTCCCCTCCCTCTCCCTTCTCTTATATACAGGGAGGGGGGATGGAATCCAACTCGGCTACTAGAGCGTGAGTCCGTGTTGGTTACAAGTAAAGGGATCGCATCCTTCCTTATTTAGGATAGCCTCCCTTACAGTTACAATCTCTTCTTTTGGTTACAACATAGTTGGACGGTTCGGATTCGCGCTCCTTTCTTGGACGGTCCTTTTGGACCTTCGCACGTGCATACCCGGTCCTTGTATCCTCCACAGGAGCTATGGAATTTGATGGGATGGCTGTTGAAATCCTCCCATTTGTAATAGAAAAAGAGCTTGCCCGCCTCGCCGACATCGTCATGACCGAGGGTACCATGGTCGATGTGCCCCACAACCACCAGGTCACCGAGGTGGTGTCTCAAGCCTTGGGTGAACAAACTCCCCAGGAAGGCCAGCAGCTGGGGCTTTGAAGCCGAGCGTGGTTGAGGACCTTGATCGTTCGTCGAGCGTTGAGGCAGCTCGCGAGCCGAGTCTTGAAGTCCCTGTCCTGGAGGGAGTGCGTCTCCAGGAGGAATCTGCCCCCGACGAAACCTATCCTGCCGGGGCAGTCCCTTGAACCACCGAGCATAGCAGATGCTCGGGGTCAAGAGGAAGAGAGGGTTCCCCCGAGCGAAGCGCCTACTCGAGAAGAAGACACGAAGGCCTACCTCCGATCGGGGGAGGTCTCCCAGCAAGTTCCAGAAAACTTGCAGGACCGTTTCCGCTGGGTAAGATTTCTTCTAAAGTCTTTTTCTTCCTTTGCAGTGAGCAAGAGCTAAAGATTTTTACCTTGCAAGTGCTAGAAGTGGCCATGAGGGACTTCGATTTGGCGAACGTACCTCCCGAGACCCTGACCAGGCATAGCACCGAGCAAGATGACAAAATAATGGAGCTCGAGCAAAAGCTGGCTGCACTAAAGGCGTCGAACAAGGAGATGCGGCTTCAAGCCGAGAACTTCATCATGGACAGTAAGGAGAAGATCTTCGAGGGTGAGCTGGCCAGGAAAGAACTTGAGCTTGCCAAGAAGGAGCTCGAGCAAGAGCGGCAATGCTCCGCAGCCCTAGAGGAGAAAGTGGAGGAGCTGGGCAAGTCTACATGAGAGGCCACTAAGTTGGCTGGCCAGTGCAGAGAGGAAGCCAAGCGACTCCACCAAGAAGCCCGCAAGGGACGCGATGCCTGACGGCGGCTCCTCAAGCTCGAGACCAAGCTTGATGAGGCAAGGGAAGAACTCTCGTCCATCAAAGAGGCGAAGCTTGGCGGCTTATAGCTCCCCTTGTAAAATCCCTCATGTGTAATCGAATTAACTATATAAGTGAATGCTTCAGATTGGAAGTGACTTGTCTTCTCTTATGTTTTGCTTGTATTGTTTCTTGTCTGTTGCTGATGGATGGCCTGCAAAAACAAACAAAGCAAAACAAGTAGAACAAAAAGGCAACATACAAAATAGTAAAGGTCGAAGATACGAGCGCACATTCCTTAGAAAAAACATGGTAGTACGTCCTGACTAAACCCCCGCTTTGAACGAAGGTCATGCGCCTAAGTTGAAAGCACGAGCTCGTTCACATGAGAGTTAGAAACAATTGCGCATTCCTTTCACTTAACGATCCAACACCATTTCTCTGAGTTGCGAGCATGGGTTAGGTTGAGAGAAAGAAATATGCATGTGGCTTCATCCCCCCTATCATCAAGACCCATGCCCCTAAGTTGCGAGCATGGCTTGGACGAGGATGGGGAAGACAAGCGGTTGCTCGACAGCACGTACAACGACCGAGGGTGCGCGGATCGAACTAGAACTCTAGACCGACCAAGAGGGTGTCTGTGTGTGATTGTCACCTGTAGTGAAGCACTACTGCGAACAATAATTGGCTTATACAGACTGAGGCCTCTGGAGGTGAGTTTAGTGGTCCAGCGCTGGTCGTTGCACTTTGGTCGTTCTTGCGCATGCCAGCCAAACCTTAGGATAATGTGATTGGAGCGAATGTTCTGGCCCACCCATGCTCATCCCATCATCAAGATCATAAGGAGAGTGTGCCCTTGTGCGAATCTGAGTCAGCTTACCAACAGGCAGGGACTTTGTGGACATTCACAAAATCTTGGGAAGAACGGATTCATGGGGGCAACAGAACTGAATTTTATAGAAATAAAAAACATTGATCTTACGTAGAACAAGTAGTAGTGAAAAACTAGACAAAGAATTTACGTAATTGGTCGATATTCTAAGTGTTGGCGAGCTCCCGACCGTCCTACATCGCTAGGCGAACAGTCCCCGAGCGTGTTGCTGAGAAAACCGTGTACGGACCTTCCCACCTGGAGGTTAGCTTGTTACCTTTGGACAAATTATGGACTCGATGTAGGACGAGGTCGCCAACTTGCAAGGTCCTTGGTCGAACCGATTTAGCCGCGTACCTACGAAGAGCCTGCAGATAAACCGCGGATCGTAGCAAATCCCGTTCGCGTGTTGCCTTAGCGAGGTCTAGGTCTAGGAGACATTCGCCTTCCTGGTCGATGTCGCTGACCAAGTGCACTCTTGGGGAACCTAGTACGATTTTGGCGGGCAAAATGGCCTCTACACCATAGACAAGCTGGAAAGGGGTTTCGTCCGTAGCTCGACTTATCGTAGTACGAACTGACCAAAGGATAGAAGGAAGCTCATCCACCCACACCTGTCCATGCTGATTGAGGTTTTTGAAAACTCTCTTTTTGATCCCTTGGATTATCTATCCATTTGCTCGCTTGGCTGCTCCATTGCTCTACGGATGTGCCACTGAGGTGAAGCAAACCTTCGTCCCGATGTCTTCGCAGTAGGCCTGAAATAGTTCACTGGTAAACTGAGTGCCATTGTCCGTGATGAGGCAATTGGGAATGCCAAAACGCTTCACCACGTTATTGCGAAAAAAATTTCCTAGCCACTTGGGTTGAAATGGTCGACACGGGTTCGGCTTCGATCCACTTAGTGAAAATGTCGATGGCCACGAGCAAGTACTTGCAGCCTTTCTAGCTTCGGGGAAAAGGTCTGAATATATCGACCCCCCCAAACCGAGAATGGCCACGATAGAGGAATGGTTTGAAGCACATGTGTTGGCTGATGGACCCTTTGAGCATGAAACTGGCATGCTCGGCACGTGGTCATGATCGAGCGAGCATCGGCTAACATCGTTGGCCAATAGTAACCCAATCAGAAGGCCTTGCACACTAGTGTTCTGAAAGACGAGTGAGCTCCGCACATTTCTTCATGGATATTTCTAAGAAGGCATTTGCCCTCTTCTTGAGAGATGCACTTGGAGAGGACTCTTAGTGCTCCTTTGCGGTATAAGGCGCCTTTGACCAATTTGTAAGGAGAGGATCGTCTTATAAGCTGGGAATGCTCAGCATCTTCCTCGG
Organism: Rhipidocladum racemiflorum; assembly: GCA_036346355.1. NCBI lineage: Eukaryota > Viridiplantae > Streptophyta > Magnoliopsida > Poales > Poaceae > Rhipidocladum > Rhipidocladum racemiflorum. The sequence goes on along the minus strand of CM070579.1, from coordinate 86,028,260 downwards.
GCAGTGTCCCATGTGCGAGATATTGAATGAATGGTGTTATCCAATTCGCACCATGCTCGAGAAGAGAGACGCTACCACACGCCTCTGATGCCTCCTCTGTAGAGGGAATGGAGGGCTTGTATAAGTGCTCGACGAGCACTCTTGCCGGAGCGGAAATTTGGTAGGAACTGAGCTTTGAGAGTTGGTCGGTCGGGGAATTATCTTTCTTAGGGATGTAGAGTACTTCGAAATTCTTGAAGTACTTCTCCATCTTCCTCACTTCGATTTAGGTAAAGCGCCATTGAGTTATCAAAACAATGATACTCCTTATTAACCTGGTTAATGACCAACTGTGAATCTCCTTTCACAGTAAGTCATTGGACTCTGAGCACTTTGCATGCTTGTAATGGTTGCTCGGTGGGGCACCTTGGTCGTTGCAACGCTGGGGTGGTCGACACTTGCCTCTTCCACCGAAATTCTTACGCTTCTACGGCTGTGGAGCTTACGGCTAATGTTGCTCGACCGTCGTGACCATGTTCGGTGCAGATGACCTCTTTTTCTTTTTATTGATCTTCTTCTCCATGGAGCCTACATTCTTCTTGCTCGTGGGACCTTCCAAACCAGGTTGAGGCAGGAGCTTGCCTTCGTCCAGCATTTTCTTCCACTGGATTACCTCATCGGTGTTCGCGTACCGATCGGCCACGTGGAACAGCTCGCTAGCCATTAAATCTGGATGAATCTTCAGATCCTACGTGAAGCGGATGTCTCGAACCCCGAACTTAAAAGCGCAGATGACCGCTTCGTTCAAAACATTAGAGATTGAGTTCCACACCTGGATAAACCTTCGAACGAACTGTCACAAAGCCTCACCTTCCGTCTGGATCAAGCGCTCGAGGTCGCGCTCTTTGCCCGGACAGATGCAGTAGCTATGGAAGTTTGCTCTGAGTGTGCTGCTGAGCTGCCTCCAGGAGCGAATCGACTCTTCCTTCTTATTGAAGAGCCAAGTTCGAGCAGCTCTGTCAAGCACTATAGGTAGGAAGTTTGCCATAACTCATTAACTCCCTCATCACCTCCAGCTGCTCAAATGGTTGTGGTGTAAATGGACAGAAATTTGTCCGAGTTCTGAGTCCCGTTGAACCTCTTGATGTGGCCAGGCTTGAATTTGCTCGGCCATGAGACATTACGAACAGGTGGCGCGAAAGCTTGACATCTGAAAACTGGGGCGTCATGATGGTCCCTTCGATCATGATGACCACGGCGATCATCGCTGAATTTGCTTCCGACACACGGATCGATCTGAAGTAGAAAGCTCGGTATGCCCATGACCATGATGAGCATACATTTGACCTCATGAGCGAGAAAATCAGATGGTCGGATCCTGAATTTTTGGGTGAGTACGTGCATGCGAGAAAATCAGAATTCCAAAAAAACGTCGTTTAGGCCCTCAAAACGGCCTCCGAAGTTTTGTATCCGTTTCGGTCTTTTTTTTTGTTGTGTTTTCATGATCTCCAAACTGTATTCAGAGTATGAGAATACTAAAATCGATGTTCAGGTGCTCTGTGAGGTTAAGGGGCGGTGGATACGTTATATTTCAGATGCTATCATACCAACATTATAGTATCAGATCATGTAAGAACTCCGAAGTTAAGCGTGCTTGGGCAAGAGCAGTACTAGGATGGGTGATCGCTTGGGAAGTGCCCGTATTGTGTTTAAATCAGCGATATAGCTCAGAAGTTAAATGTTCTTGGGCACTTACAAAGTACATACGTGAGAATACATGAGAAAAAAAAAATCAAAATTACTAATAAAATGAAAAATCACTGACCCATTGTGATGTTGATTTTCACAGACGGTTACAATTTAGAATCGTTTGTGATGAATTTTTTTACAGACAGTTCCAATTTAGAACCGTCTGTGATGGCTTTTTTCACAGACGGTTGAAAAACCGTCTGTGATGATTACGAGTCATCACTGACCCATTGTTACTGACGGTTCACAAAACCGTCTGTGATGACGTTTGTGAACCGTTTGTAATGAGGTTTTCTGTACTAGTGATCATAAGTATTATTTCAAAATCGTGTTCACTGCTGCCTAACAAGCACAAATAAATTTATTTCACATTATTTGAACTTAATTTGAATAAGTTATTCTATTTTGAATATTTAACACATTGAGGACATCTCTAATTAGAAAATGATACAAACTAACTTGAAATTTAAATTTCTATGCATGATCAAAGTCCTTATGACACAAGGTTTCTTATGAAATTAGTCTTATTCAATTTGGATTTCATTTGCACAAAATTTGTATTAAGTAAGTTTCAAACCTATACTTTAAATTTAAATTCTATTTTAAACCAGTGATCAAATTTCAAATAGTCTTGCATATTCTCAAACTAGGTGGTTTAACATAAATTTAGAAACTGGTCGGTTTGAACTTGTGAAGATGTATTCTCAAATTCGTGCGTGCTAACTCATTCAAACTGGTCGGAATGGCTACATCATGAACCCACCTGCTAGCGGCTGCATGCGCGAGGAGCTCCCTTTGACCGGCTGGGCCCGTAGGTCGGTGGGCGAACGTGTTTGCGTGTGGCGACACATGGATCCCGGCTGTAAGTGGTCTGTGGGTGACGAACCAGAGGAGCTGCGGCCGAGGCTCGCCGGCGACGAACCAGAGCCGATGGCCAGCGACCACGAGCACAGGAAGACCTAGTACAACTCCACGCATCTAATGAGGTGGTCAACCCGAGTCTGAAGTGACCGGAGTAGGGGGGTCTCCACGGGGACAGGTGGAGAGCTCGATGGCGCTAGGTCGGGACGGCGATCGGATCTAAATTGAACGCAGGGGAAAGGCGTGAGAGCATCAGTGAAACAAATGACCTTCCTGCTTGATAAACTGGCATTTGCATGATCCCGACATGCTCCGGTCAATACACGTCATATTACAGGATCAGGATTCGCAAACATGGCCAGGACGAACTCAAATGCCTCATCCAACAAACCAGCTTTGCACAACAGGTACACCATGCTTCCATCCATGGTGTGGTGCGATACTCTTCGACCACGAACCTGAACTACTGGCACCGTTCACTCACTAGCTTCGAGGGGCCACAAGCATTGATCGCTCTAGCTCAAGAAGATAAATGAAGGAGAGCGGTATGCTACTCTAGCATAAAATAAATAATTTATACTGCGTAACCAAGAAATCACTGCAAGTTATAGATCACAGAATTACTACTAGACGTGCAGGCCCGTAGCGAAAGTAGAGTCGATGTAGCGCGATGGTGTAGTCATAGTCATACTAGCTAGCCAACGCCTCCTCCAACAGCTCCTTGTGACCGTCCAAGGTTGCGAATTGTCCTCGTGACTGTCAAAGATTGGATCCATCACTAATAGGCCAAGTTGGCTTCGCACCTTGGTTCCACCGAAAGAGGGGGTGGGTATTCAAAGGATGTTCGCGGTCACAATTGGAGCCATCTGCAACCACTGAAATCTTAGCCGTAACTGCCCGAGCCTTCTCATGCGCGCTGGTACTAGCACATCAACGCATGGTGTTCCTTCCCCAAGTGTGTGGACTTCGATAGAAGCGTCACTGTTACTACAGCGCTGATCAAGGAAGATCGGCCACGGCTCGAGGAAGATCGACCACCGCTGGAGGATGCGCACGACATTGGGCCGGGTTGCTTCAATCTCCTTCCGCTGCACTGCGCGTGTAGTGGTAACGATCCATGATCATTTACTTGTTTAGCTTCCTAGTTTACATGATAAATTTTTTAATTTATACTAGTGTAGCCTATCTGTAACCTTCAGAGACCATCATCCTCGCAGCCATCGAGTCAAATATCTCACACGAACTCTTCACTCTCCACACTCAACCGTGCATATGTACAAGCGCATTGTCTTTTTTCATAAATTTTATTTTTGCATTTGAAGCACTAGCATTTGCACGTAATATTACAAAAGCAGTCGAGTATTCTTACACTTGTTTCTTGAGCGATCAGAAAAGGAAAAAACAAGTACTTATCCTCCCACTTAAGAAGCCCTCGTGACAGGCGCCACATATCCTATTAGGTGGGAGTTGGGATGAAAATGGTACGGAAATGCATGGTAAATAGCTATTTCGTTTTCGTTTCTATACTTTTTTACCGGTAACAAAAACGAAATTGGAAACCCCAAAAAACATATAGGAAAACGGATACTGACGGAAACGGATGCGGAACGGAATGGAGCATATACGAAAACAAAAACGAAAAATTCCACAAGAACATAGTGCAGGATTACAATATATATAACCACAAGAACAATGTAACTCATTCCACCTTCAAGGTAGACACAACAATAATATTATGTTCACCGGTATCACTAGAAAGTTTTTTCTCAAGTTTGTTAGATGAAATCTCGTTATGTGTCCCCCATATCAGACCATCATGTCCTCCTCCATATCATTATCTTCAACATCCTCTTGCTCCACCAACTACAAAGGTGTAATGCCTTTAGATTTTGATATTATTCCTCGATGTTTATTTATGATTTTTTTTAGATTTATCTTAGATTTTCTAGAGTTTATAAATACCGTTTTGTTATTTTTAGATTTATAAAATTAATTTATTCATGAAAAATAAAAAATATGCTGAAAATTAATTTTCTATGTTCAAAATGTTCCTGGGTATTTTTGAGAATTTTTCCAGAATTTTTGAACTCCGCTTGATATTTTCTATAAAACCATTTGTATGTCTAAAATTATTTTTATTTGAAAATAAATGTAAATTCTTTCTTGTTCATTTTGGGCCAAGTCCATTTCCCTTTCTGGGCCATTTCCATTTTTAATTTATGGTTTCACTTATACGTAATTTTTGTTTCCGTTTTCGCCGGAACTAGCTCTCCCGTTTCTGACAAAAAAATTTCATTCCCATTTCCGTAGCGGTATTTTCTGTTTCCGTTTTCGAAAAAAAAGAGGTTTCTGTTTTCGAAAAAAGGCATTCATTTTCGTTTTTCCTCGGAATAATTGGAAACTTTTTATTCCATTTTCAGTCCTATGTGAGAGCTAGCTAGGATATATCATCTAAGTCCACAAATCATGCAAGAAATGGGGAAATGACGCATAGAATCACAGATCCACGGCTATCTTACTCGTCGGCTCCCCTATTGGATGCTTATTACCGCTTAAATACTACTCAAATGACACTCTACCCCAAAGAATTCTTTTACAGTGCACAACAACGAATATGGACCATTCATTGCCTTTAATCCAAAAGTTAAAAATAGATTAGATCAAGTTATACTACCATGTGTAGTATGTGTAGTAGAATGTGAGGAGAGGTAGAATGGTAAAAAATTTCAATACAGCGGATGGGTAAAACGGTAAATGAATTTTTTTCACCCACCCGAAGCCCATTTCTTCATCCCCACCGGAAGCCCTCCCTCCGTCAGTGCATCACGCGTCGGAGGACCTCGACGACTCGCTAAAATTACGTTAATACGTACCCTTTTAAAATGGAATATTTGTATTTATAAAAGTCCATAATACCCCACCAAATCAATGGTTAGATCTAATTTATACTACTACTAGTTACATGCTCGTGCGTTGCTACGAAAAACAAAATTGATAACGAAAAATAAAGATTAAAAAATAAAAAAAAATTATTTCACAAGATCAAACATCTATCTTTAACGCTTCGTTTCTTGCGAAAGCTGGCTAATTAAAGCAACGCTTCGTTTCTTGCGTAGGGCAATTAAGTAGGGCAATTAAGCGGCAATTAATGACGTGGGAAGAACGGACCACTGCCACCAAGTGCTGCTTTAGAATAGTAGAGATAATATACTACAAGTATAATCCACTGTAAAAGAGCTCACCCCAAATGCTCATTGTCCCATTGTCATGCAAGCCAACACCTATGTCTCGAGAGTATTAATTACTTCCAACTATAGTACAGCATGTAATAGTGAGGAAACGTCAATGGAGTATTAATTAGTTCTAGCTATTGTACTTATAAAATAGGAAGAAAACTTCAATGCATTAGTGTGTAAAAAATGGAAGCATTGATCCTTTGTAAAGCATCACTGCATGAATGTACAAAAATGGAAGCATTGATCCTTATCGAATCGCTCCTGCCTCTATATATACAAACACCATAAGAGACATAGTTACAGCGACAAATTAACCGTAAGGAGGAGTGGTGAAGAACAAGCAAGCAAGCTCGATCCCCTCATGGCGCGCACCTGCAAATACGAGAACAGCACAGGTGCCCTGTGTTTGGCAGCTCTCTTGGTTATGTCTGCAGCTAATTTCTTGCCCTGCGATGCAGCAGGGAGGCATACAGGTACACACCTTTCTCTCTGTTGATGTCTATGTACGTGCGTACACTCTTGCAATGCTTCAAGTGAACCTTAGTATGCACACATGCATATATATACACCACAAGATTTGCGTGTGAACTAATGTATACGATATATATGTTGTGCGTAGGTGTTAAAGAGACTGTGGATACGTGTTGTTTCGGATATGCAAATTGCGTGGATGACAACACATGCAAGGTCTGCTGCGAAAACAATGGCTACACGTACATGGGTTACTGCGATAAAGATGCCTCCCTGTGTTGTTGTGAAAATATCCACCCGCCGAAATGGTGGGCACCGCATGCTGTAACAGAATGCGACAAAATTAGATGCTGAAGAGGGAGGGAGTGGGGGTGAATAAGTGTATGTCTGCACCCATGATGTAATCCATGCAACGGGTTTAATAAACAATAATCTCTAATGAATTTCTGCGCCCAAAGTTCGTGTGTTATATAAACAGCTAGCAATGGTTTCCCTATTTTTCGCTCCTCGACCGCTCGGTCCCATCCCCCTCCTGGTTCTCCATCATCTGAAAATCAATATTTATCTACGAGCACTTGGTAACCTCATGAGTCATGAGACAAAAAACTTAAGATGAGATTCCCATGCGTTGGAACAAGGTTGGATACATTAACATCATACATGGATCGAGCTCTCCAGATTATATATATATGGCATAAAGGCTTAAGATCATCAACAAATATTTGAATTAAATAGAATGAATTAAATGGAAAATGGCATTGTGCTGCCACGTCATGCATGCCAGTCGCTGCCACGTGGCGCGACTGAGCTCTGTCGCGCCACCGTGGTGCGACTGACGTGTGACTCGCTGCCACGTGGCGCGATAGTGCCCAGTCGCGGTCACGTGGCGCGACTGGAGGATACTTTTGTAATTTTTTTATTTCGAGTATATTCTTGAATTTTTTCGATTAAAAAATGTCTATTTAAAAAAATTCTTGCACGTAATATTACAAAAGCAACAAGTATTCTTACACTTGTTTCTTGAGCGATCAGAAAAGCAAAAAAAAAACAAGTACTTATCCTCCCCCTTAAGAAGCCCTCGTGATAGACGCCACATGTCCTATTAGGTGGGAGTTGGGATGAAAAGGTACGGAAATGGTTGGTAAATAGCTATTTCGTTTTCGTTTCTATATTTTTTACCGGTAACAAAAACGAAATTGAAAACCCCAGAAACGTATACAAAAACGGATAGTGACGAAAACGGATGCGGAACGGAATGGAGCAGATACGAAAACAAAAACGAAAAATTCCACAAGAACATAGTGCAGGATTACAATATACATAACCACAAGAACAATGTAACTCATTCCACCTTCAAGGTGGACACAAGAATAATATTATGTTCACCGGTATCACTAGAAAGTTTTTTTCTCAAGTTTGTTAAATGAAGTCTCGTTATGTGTCCCCCATATCAGACCATCATGTCCTCCTCCATATCATTATCTTCAACATCCTCTTGCTTCACCAACTACAAAGGTGTAATGCCTTTAAATTTTGATATTATTCCTCGATGTTTATTTATGATTTTTTTTAGATTTATCTTAGATTTTCTGGAGTTTATAAATGCCGTTTTGCTATTTTTAGATTTATAAAATTAGTTTATTCATGAAAAATATAAAAATATGCTGAAAATTAATTTTATATGTTCAAAATGTTCCTGGGTATTTTTGAGAATTTTTCCAGAATTTTTGAACTCCGCTTGATATTTTCTATAAAACCATTTGTATTTCTAAAATTATTTTAATTTGAAAATGTCGACGATTGGAGAACGGGCTCCCGCCGAGCTTACTTGTTGAACGAGGGATCAACCAAAGCCCCTTTCTACCAAAGGTTGTAGCATCGAAGACGCGGAAGATGGTCCGTTAGAACAGACAGGAACACAAGGATTTTATCCTGGTTCAGGCCTCTCATGATCGAGATAATAGCCCTACATCCAGTCGCCTGGTGGCGTTTTTCTCTATTGAAATGATGGATACAAGTACATGGATCTCACCCCGGGATCCCCCTTTCACGTGTGTTTTCGGGGGGATTAAATACAGAGCCTCACGCTGTACACAAGGTAACCACCCCCTAGATTTACGCCACGTTTCCATAACCGTAGTGCCCACGATCCGGGGCCCTTGATCTGCGCAATTAATTTGAATTTGTGGTGGATTGATTGCCATCTTCCTTTCTAGTGGCATGACCGGGTCCCCGACCATCCACCCGGGTAACGGCGTGGCCTTCACGAGCATGGTTGCTCGTGATCGTCCGGTATGGTCATAGGCGAATGGGTAGACACACATGCTCGGGAGTTATGTTGCTCGGATGGTTTTCCGAGCATCTTCTCGGTCTTTGTATGGTCGGTAGCCGAGGATCTTCCGGGGTACAACGATCTTTTATCAGATAGTCAATCCCCGACAGCTTGAGAATGCTTGGGGCTCGCGCTCGGGTATCGCATCCGAGCTCATGGTTGGGAGTTGCTCGGCCGTCGGGGCAGAATGGTCCTTATAGAAAATAGTCCAATCCCCGACAGAAAATAAATGTAAATTCTTTCTTGTCCTTTTTGGGCCAACTCCATTTCCCTTTCTGGGCCATTTCCATTTTTAATTTATGGTTTCACTTATACGAAATTTTTGTTTCTGTTTTCGCCAGAACTAGCTCTCCCGTTTCTGACAAAAAAAATTCATTCCCATTTCCGTAGCGGTATTTTCTGTTTCCGTTTTCGAAAAAAAAAAGGTTTCTGTTTTCGAAAAAAGGCATTCATTTTCGTTTTTCCTCGGAATAATTGGAAACTTTTTATTCCATTTTCAGCCCTACCTGAGAGCTAGCTAGGATATATCATCTAAGTCCACAAATCATGCAAGAAATGGGGAAATGACGCATAGAATCACATATCCATGGCTATCTTACTCGCCGGCTCCCCTATTGGATGCTTATTACCGCTTAAATACTACTCAAATGACACTCTACCCCAAAGAATTCTTTTACAGTACACAACAACGAATATAGGCTGTGTTTGTTTAGGCTTCTACTTAGGCTTATTTGGCTTCTAGGCCTTCATAAGTCACAAGCCAAAACAAACAGTAATTTTTCAGCTAGCTGGAGAGGAGAAGCTACAGCCCAATTTGCACTACACGAGAGAAGCAAGGAAAACGATGCTTCTCGGTGGCCGAGCTTCGAAAATCCCACTTCCACAGTACCCATGCAACTTGATCTTATTTACAAAAATTGCCATCCCCTTCATCAAGTCTCTTCCGGCTCCAAACCTCGGCTCCAGAGTCGACTAGCTTCTTCCACTCAGACTTCTCCTCCAGCACCAGCCTAAACAAACACAGCCATAGACCATTCATTGCCTTTAATCCAAAAGTTAAAAATAGATTAGATCAAGTTATACTACCATGTGTAGTATGTGTAGTGGAATGTGAGGAGGGGTAGAATGGTAAAAAATTTCAATACAGCGGATGGGTAAAACGGTAAATGAATTTTTTCACCCACCCAAAGCCCATTTCTTCATCCCCACCGGAAGCCCTCCCTCCGTCAGTGCATCACGCGTCGGAGGACCTCGACGACTCGCTAAAATTACGTTAATACGTACCCTTTTAAAATGGAATATTTGTATTTATAAAAGTCCATAATACCCCACCAAATCAATGGTTAGATCTAATTTATACTACTACTAGTTACATGCTCGTGCGTTGCTACGAAAAACAAAATTGATAACGAAAAATAAAGATTAAAAAATAAAAAAATTATTTCACAAGATCAAACATCTATCTTTAACGCTTCGTTTCTTGCGAAAGCTGGCTAATTAAAGCAACGCTTCGTTTCTTGCGTAGGGCAATTAAGTAGGGCAATTAAGCGGCAATTAATGACGTGGGAAGAACGGACCACTGCCACCAAGTGCTGCTTTAGAATAGTAGAGATAATATACTACAAGTATAATCCACTGTAAAAGAGCTCACCCCAAATGCTCATTGTCCCATTGTCATGCAAGCCAACACCTATGTCTCGAGAGTATTAATTACTTCCAACTATAGTACAGCATGTAATAGTGAGGAAACGTCAATGGAGTATTAATTACTTCCAACTATAGTACAGCATGTAATAGTGAGGAAACGTCAATGGAGTATTAATTAGTTCTAGCTATTGTACTTATAAAATAGGAAGAAAACTTCAATGCATTAGTGTGTAAAAAATGGAAGCATTGATCCTTTGTAAAGTATCACTGCATGAATGTACAAAAATGGAAGCATTGATCCTTATCGAATCGCTCCTGCCTCTATATATACAAACACCATAAGAGACATAGTTACAGCGACAAATTAACCGTAAGGAGGAGTGGCGAAGAACAAGCAAGCAAGCTCGATCCCCTCATGGCGCGCACCTGCAAATACGAGAACAGCACAGGTGCCCTGTGTTTGGCAGCTCTCTTGGTTATGTCCGCAGCTAATTTCTTGCCCTGCGATGCAGCAGGGAGGCATACAGGTACACACCTTTCTCTCTGTTGATGTCTATGTACGTACGTACACTCTTGCAATGCTTCAAGTGAACCTAAGTATGCACACATGCATATATATACACCACAAGATTTGCGTGTGAACTAATGTATACGATATATATGTTGTGCGTAGGTGTTAAAGAGACTGTGGATACGTGTTGTTTCGGATATGCAAATTGCGTGGACGACAACACATGCAAGGACTGCTGCGAAAAGAATGGCTACACGGCCATGGGTTACTGTGATAAAGGTGCATCCCTGTGTTGTTGCGAAAATATCCACCCGCCGAAATGGTGGGCACCGCATGCTGTAACAGAATGCGACAAAATTAGATGCTGAAGAGGGAGGGAGTGGGGGTGAATAAGTGTATGTCTGCACCCATGATGTAATCCATGCAACAGGTTTAATAAACAATAATCTCTAATGAATTTCTGCGCCCAAAGTTCTTGTGTTATAGAAACAGCTAGCAATGGTTTCTCTATTTTTCGCTCCTCGACCGCTCGGTCCCATCCCCCTCCTGGTTCTCCATCATCTGAAAATCAATATTTATCTACGAGCACTTGGTAACCTCATGAGTCATGAGACAAAAAACTTAAGATGAGATTCCCATGCGTTGGAACAAGGTTGGATACATTAACATCATACATGGATCGAGCTCTCCAGATTATATATATATGGCATAAAGGCTTAAGATCACCAACAAATATTTCACGACCTGGAGCACAAGGATAACGTAGCTATGAATAATACTAGAACATTGTGCTGACTCTTTAAGGGGACCACGTCGCCCTAGGAACCAGGAGACCACATCGCCTATGTCAGCTCTGCTACGTTAAACAGACCATGGAGCGTAATCATTTAAGGAGATCTGTAATTTTACGATTCTCCGTAGAATTAATAAAATACATAGCTAGGAATAATACTAGAACATTGTGCTAACTCTTTTTATTTTCTACTAAGCTACAAAAAATTACAGCATTAATTCCTCAGCCAAAGGCCACTTTGCCTCCTCTATATCTATTTGGATCCCATGGCCACGACGGGGATTCTGACAAGGTGACCTCGGTCGCCTTTCATCACGATCTCGCCAAAACTGTAGGTGCCGGTCACGGACCTCGCTGTGAGGGTCGCCGTTATCTCCCTCGACGCTCCGGCAAGCACCGTCACCGCCGGAGGCGAAACCTCCAACGCAATCTCCGGCGGCATCCTTGTCATGATGGTGTAGGTTTCAGTCTCGGCAGCCACGTTCGTGACGGTCCGCTTCACCGTACGAGTGCCTTTGAGCTGAGAGATGGTTACCGAGGGGATGTTGAGATCGTAGGGGCGCTGCTGCCCCTTGGAGCTGGAGCCGCAAGCTGAACCAGTTATGTTTGACACTTCACTGTTAAGGACATCGGGGATGGAGCACAGAAATGTGATGTAATCTTGATGATCTGCCAACACAAGTAGAGCAAAATTAGACCAAAGGAATACAAAACATCGCTACCTGAATACTAGGGAAAAGCCTGGCGCTTCTATGCTCTTCCTCCTAATATTAGTTGCACAAATCTTGAAGCAAACGAAGGGTAAGTAATCCTCATTTACCCTTCATTCATGCTTTAATATTTGTGCAACTTTAAAAAGGAAGAACATAGAAGCACCTCTCGAAACGAAATACTTGCAACTGAATAAAGGCAAAAGAGCCATTCACAAAAGACATGCATCTAAAAAAGTTGAACTTACTTGCGTCTAGAACAAGGCCAGGATCCAGAGCAGCTTTCGGGTTAACCGCGCCACTACCATAATCAAATGGTGTGGCCCGTGTAAGTGTCATTATTTCTGATGCAGAATATTGCTGCGCTCTAAGAGGACGGCTCCCTCTGTCCAGTGTATTGGCAGTAGTCATCAAGGCAGACTTTATTGCTGACGGGCTCCACTTGGGATTCTTCTGTTTTATTAGGGCTGCAATGCCAGCAATATGTGGTGCAGCCATGCTAGTTCCAGACATCATTGCAAATCCTTCTCCTGCAAAAATATTGGCACAAGACAAAATTTAGGTCAGCTCACACAGAATGGCTAATATCTTTCGCCACCACCACACAGGAGATACAAGGAAGAGATGGAAATCCCTCATCAAGTCAGCACAAACGAGGGCATCAACTCTCAATGTTTGAAATGATGAATATTGTTGGATAACAATTGACGAATGAGAGGTGCTGGATAACAATTGGTATATAATGGCAAATTCAACAAAAATCCGTTCTGGCTGCATTCAGCTATGTGGTCATAACTGGAAGTAAACTAGCATTCTTGTTTAAACTAAATTCAAGATGCATGCCCAGGAATGGTACAATAGTGTGACCATAACATGCTGAAAAGAAGCATGTGTGCTCCAAGCTTACCGGCATAGTTTGCTTCATCTGTTCCATTAGGCGCCCATGCGGCCCATATAAGATTGCCAGGAGCGAGTATGTCAGGTTTAAGAACATCAGCATCTTGAAAGCTAAAATCTTTTACATCAGGTCCTCGAGAAGAGAACAATGCAACCTGGGGAGCTGAATTGTATAGTGTTGGTGCCAAGCCATCTGCGATACCTGCCATTGCTTGGAATACTGTAGCCCTTCCAGCCCAATCTCTTATTGTAGAAGAGTTGTAGTAGTCTATAAGATCCTACAGAGCCAAACAAAAAAAGTCATCAGCCTCTGTTGTGTCATCCTACAATAGCTGCAGCTATATACAATTCATGTCACTGCTCTAGAAGTATCTGCGAGATGGCTCATTGAGAATATATCTACTGTATGTGAACTTATGGGGTCCTGACTTCTGAGAGCAGCTTGTAGACAAAGGCACCAAAACAAGATTTATGGGTCTAGCGAGCTTCAACAAGAACTATAACATGAAAAATCTTCGGTACATTGATAGTTTGATTTATTCCATGTTTATATTCCAGGTTGCATCTTGTTGTTTCTATCCTTAACAAATGGTGTTTTATCTATGGATGACATTCATACATATCTGCACACTAAGGCCCCAATGGTGTTACAATACCTTTGTTTTGCTGACATCTGTGATGAGAATCCCAGGAATATTGACAGGTACAGGATCAAATTTTGTTCCTGGGTAACTATTCTCCACAGCAACAACAAAGCCAGCAGCACCAAGACTCCTGACTGTCTGAGACACTTTCTTGATTGAAGCTGTCCCAGAAATATAATTAAAAGAATAGCCACATATAAGAATTTTGCCCTGAACTTTCCTCTTATTCAAGAGTTCTGGCCTTTGACAATCTAATGCACTGTACTTGGTTGCAGATGAACCCAGAAGAGCATCAGCAGCAGATATCAGGCCGAATGACTTATTCCCATGTGTTGCAGCTGTAGTCAGATGAGAGAAGTGTCAACTAACCAGAATTAGAAACTTGTAAATAATCGTCAGAATACCAGGACCACCAAACATTTCATCTCACCTTAACAGTACAATGAAATAACATTTGTTGACAGCAATTGCAAGCAAACATAAAAGGACTACAAGTCTAAAATCAAGAGCCTCTGTGGAACTACAAAGAAACAAACACAGAATGTCTCTTCCAAGCAAAGCATTTTCACAATGAGATAAAAAAAAAGGATGCAATATAAGCCTGTCTACACTCTACATAACTAAATTTTCGTGTTCAGCCAATACCATCTTGTCATTTATACCTCTCTTTACTATGCCCTACACACCAACAACATTTGATGACCCACTCACTCTATATCAACATCTGTGGCCCACGATTGGATACAGTGTATTGACAATATGTCAACATATTTTGTGCTAAAAGATATGCACCAGAAGAACTTACGTGATACTCCAAGTCCAGGAAGAAGTTTTCCATTTCCTAGAGTCAAATGATTCTTGTATCTGCGGTCATCAACTCCAGCAGCAACAGTGGTTATCCATGGGCTGAATGACACCAGTGTTTTGGGGAATGGTCCTCCATTTCCAGCAGCCTGGGCAACAAACACACCAGCTTTTACAGCAGAAAGAAGTGCTGCATCGAAAGGATTCAAAAATGTAGTCCGTGTAGCTGTTGGTGGGCTATTTGGCCCAACAGAAAGGTTGAGAATGTCAACACCATCCTGAACAGCCTGCAGATAGACATCCATGCATTAGCTAGCTCCTACATATTGGAGGCTTACAATAGTGACACGTATTTAAGTCATCTGGCTGGTGTTTTTTTATTCATTGTACAATACAGTCTGAAGGAAACAATAGCAAGATAGTCGGTTCCAGAAATAAGTATTCAAGTAACCATTATCAGGTATTTCTTTGTATGTTTGGCATGAAAATGAACCCTTAAACTCTAAGTCACACTAGTCAATGCACACTATTGTATACTTGAGAGTTTATCACAAATCAAAGATAATAAGTCCATTATTTAGAAGAAAGCTCGGGGCTCTATTTGGAAGTTTTATAATTTCAGGTTTGCATCACTTTGATGATCTCACGCTACCAAGTACCTGTTAAGCCATATATATATTGCCTTATATAGATATTGCCCTATTTAGATATTGCCTTATATAGGCTTTCCTTTTGTACCCTCATGTACTCTATGTATTCTAGCTCATTGGCCTCATATTGAATACAAGTACTATTTATAACATGGTATCAGAGCTATAGATTTTCTTCGAGCTTTGAGCCACGGTTCAAAACCTAGCACCGAGATCATGTTCCGTTGTTGCTGCCCCCGAGAGGAGCACTTTTCACTCCCAGAGGTGGTCGTCAACCAAGAAGGAGGCAGCCATCCCCGTGAGGGGCTATCATGTCTCCATCGGCGTCGCATCAGCAGCACCTCCGCGCTAGCTTTGCTCCACGCCAGATCCCTGCCACCATCGGCAGACTGCTTGGTGGAGAAGAACTCCTCGAGCTCGTGCTTGACGTCGACTGCCTTCCGCTTGTCTTCGCGCCTAAAGGCCTCGACGGGGTCAACGGCCCGGCCAATGGCAGCGGCACTCTCGCGCTCCTCTAGGTCGAACACGGCCTTCCGTCACTTCCCCTCTGCGGTGGCGGTGCGAGCGACAACCTTGCGGCACGTGCGGAGGCGCGCCCTCCGACCGGTCACCTGTGTCATCTTCTACAACCCGGCGACCTCGCGCCGCCTCCGCTCCTCCATCGGCCGCCGGCTGCGCAACTCCGGTCGCAACCACCCGTCGCTGTTGCCGAAGCCTCCTAGAAGAACTGATCGATCGGTTTTCTATTTTAATCTGGTTTTGGTTCTGGCTCCAGCTCTCGGCTCCGTCTTGACTCGGATTGGCTCGTTTCAGCTCGACTATGCTCGCTTCGTTCGGCTCTCTCGTTTTTCGGCTCGGCTTACAACGTGTTTGGTTGCTTGCACGCGCGAGCCTGGCCCGCGGGAAACGGCCGCGCACGGCGTCTCCGCGCGTGCAGGCGCGTCGGCATATTTTGGCCTTCGCTGCATGCGTCAAGCCAGGCCACGCGCTCGCGATGCAGGGAACCAAACGCGAGCTCGCGCGCAGTCAATGCATTAGGCGAGCTTGGCCGCGCGCATGCTGCGAACCAAACACGCTCTTAAGGTACGTCTCCAACTCTTCAACTCAGTTATTGGCTCGGCTCCTGCTCTTTTGATCGGCTCCCTGGTTTCTGGCTCTTAGCTCGACTTCTCCTTTTTCTACGTCTTTGGCTTCTTCAGCTTTTGGTTGCTGATATTTTCGAGCTTTTGCCGATGGCTACCGCTAGCAATTTGAGTTCATCTCACCCCCTCAGTCGCCGCCTTCGGGCTTCTCCTTGCCTTGGCCACTGCCAATGAGCTTTGGTTCGACGCCGACATGACTTTCTTTGTGTCGGGCGTCGCCACTGAGTTTTGATCTAGAGTTCTACTTCAAGTCTGGTTAATGCTGTTGTGGTATCTACTACTAATATTCCTAGTATTTCCTTTAGTCTTCCGTTGTGTCCATCCAAGTATGTTAGTCATTGTTTTTCTAGCTCTCCATCCCTTTCGCATTGCAGTAGCAGCAGCTCCTCTTTGAGCCGCTACAGATTGTAGAAGTCTTTATAAAGCCGCCGCATTTCTTCCGTACCGCATCTCTGTTGCGCTTTTAGTGCACTCCGCCACCATGATCTTGGGCTTCGATTTGCGCCGCCATGCTTCTGAGCTCTCTATTTGTGTCGGTTTCATCATCTTATTTGCCGTGCTATCGCTGTCGACTTTGCTCCTATTTGCCTGCTTTCTAAGCCCCTACACTTTGTGTTTTATGGGCTACCGCATGACCCCGGATGGGAGATCTTTGACATATTTTTCAAGAGTTGGATGCCACGACGACAACTTAAGGATTAGGACTTTGGATTTTCCTTATTTTAGTGTCAACCCTTTCAAATGCAATACTATTGCATACGCCTTGCATTTGAGGGAGGTGTTAAGGCATAGACATTACATTATATAGATATTGCCTTATATAAGCTTTCCTTTTGTACCCTCATGTACTCTATATTCTGGCCTATTGGCCTCATATTGAATACAAATGCTATTCATAACAGTACCAACTGATTTATTTTGTTTGAGCGTCCATGCCATTATGTATCAGTTAATCTTTTATACAATGTTACATTATAGATCATATCTTCCAACATACCCCAGAACAATCACCAACTTCCCTGTTTATCTACTCAATATCAAGTACAGTGAAAATTGTTAGTGAAAGGTATTGTACTGCAATAAAAATTATAAATTCTAATACCTGATCAATGGCTGCCACAACATCAGATACATAACCACCAAAGAGCCTGTAAAGAACCTTGTACACAGCTATCCTGACAATCATAAAACCAAAGAAAGTGAGACATTGGTAAGGAAGCAAAAGCAAAATGGATTTCTACGACTACGAGTATCAATAAACGAGAATACTGATTACTGATGAGCCGAGCGTTTCTATGCTCTTCTCCAAGAAAACTACAACTATCATATTTTGGCCTTTTGGGTAACGGGAGAATGCTACCCATGGAAAGATAGGAGGAAGGAAAACCCCACTAGTTTGTTGGAGGTAATCTTGGGTGTGTCTAGGTTCATTTTTAGCAAGAAATCAGCCTGTAGTTAATGACAATAAAGGGCAGATTTCAGGGGCATTAACTGCATTAATAAGGAGATTATCTCCTTCCTAATTGTTGGAGGTAATCCTGCTTATGTTGGCAAGAAATCAGTCTGTAGTTAATGAGGAGATTATCTCCTTCCTAATTGTAGCTTTCAGTGGTGTATAAATAGAGGAGAAAACCAGAAAAGCTGCATCAGATTCGAGCAGCACCAAATCCACCTTGTTCTAGTGCTTTTGTGAGTATTTCCTGGGCTATCATAGTTCACACTCTTTGAGGTGATTTAGGCATTGTTCTTAGTTGTTCAAGGTGATCCTAGTTCAGAAAATGGTGGAAAATCCAAACCATACCTAGCACGTGGAGCCATGCCACTTGCTTTGCCAAATTCATGACCATGCATTCGCACAGGAATCCCATTGTTTCCAGCAGCAATTGAAGCTGTATGACTGTTGATGGAAAAAGGTATATTGTACCAGAAAAGTCTTGTCATTCTTCCCAATAAAGAAAACAAGCAAAATAATTATTTTTTGAAGAAAAAGATGCTTCAAACAGAAATGCTTCCTTTACAAACCTTCTATGCTTTTCCTTCTAGTACAAGTTGCACAAATCTTGAACAAAACGAAGGGGTAAGTAATCACTATCTACCATTCATTCATGCTTTAATAGTTGTGCAACTTTTAAAAGGAAGAGCATAGAAGCACCTCTCATCAATATCATCGGGATGCACACAGGTTTCGAAGTTCTAAGCAAGAATACAATTCAAATTTACGAATTTTTTTTTTGTGAGCAACCAGAGCAAAACATATAAGAGCTAATCTGTAAGGAGCATGACCTTCCATGACCATCACCATCTAATGGAGACGCAAACTCAACATCAGGATTAAACGCTCCAGCAGCAATTGCAGCTTTCGCAAAATGCTGGGCACCAACTATCTTCCCATTACAGAAGCTTCTTCGTGTAACTGGATCCATCTCGCATTTCCCCTTATAATGAGGAACAGGTCCATAAGGATCAGTTTTGTGGGAAGCGAAGCTTGGATGTTGGGGATAAATTCCTGAATCCACAAAGCCAATCACAACATCTTCACCAGCTCTATCAAATCCACCTCCTGTTGGCCATACCCCTGTTGGCAATCCAAGAAACTGCGGAGTGTGTGTCGTCAGTTTCTGTATCTTTGTATCTATCTCCACATGCTTAACTCCTGGGGCTTTCCTTAAGAATTCGGCCTAACCCAATGAAATATTACTGTGTTCAGCCAAGATAATAATCCGAAACAGCAAAGAAGAAAAGCATACACGCCTCTCAGTAAAATTGTGATGCCACATACCTGCAAGGATGACATGTGAACTGCAAAACCATTAATAAGATGATGGTAGCTATAAAGCTTCTCGTAAGTCCCTGCTACAAAAAGCGAGTCTAGAAGCTTGTCATGGTGCCGTCGGAGGTGGAGTGAGTACGATCTGACAGCCTCGCTGTAAATAAGGAAATTTGGGGTGCCACGACATTATATTTTGTGCAGCATAAGTACAAGCAGACTGCAATGCACAACTTAATGAGGAACTTTCAGATTTTCAGATTTGCTACCAAGGAGCCTAAAGGTATAAAAAAAAATAACTGGTGACCATATTTAGGCCCTATTTGGCAGAGCTCCAGATCCCAGTTCCACCTCGCTGAAACTTGTAGACTGAAATAAAGTGACTTAAGTTTATAATTTTATTCTAAAATGTAAATAAGATGACCCACCTAAACACTCTTAATATACCCACAGCTCCAGCTCCACGAATCTGGTGAAGCTAGGAATACCTAACTTCACCAACTCCACGAATTTGGTGGAGCTGAAGCTCAGCCAAACACCCCCTTATTTAAGGCTTCCAAAATAGACATTCTTAATATGTGGGAAGATCTAGCAACAATTACCAGTTAGTTACTTAGTTTAATGAACACAAAACTCAAATCTCATCCAATACATTTATCTAAATTCTAAAGGATACACTCAAAGGAAAAAAGGGGGAACCATTTCCATTAACACCTTTTTTTGGGAAGCCATTTTCCTCAACAGCAGGCTCAAAATCCAATGGAAGCTGAAAAATGCAATTCAACAATAACCAGCCCTATGTTACAAAGTGTAGTCTCTCCCAAGATAGACTTGTCGAATCGCTGTGTGGCAGGCAACGCAAAAGAATTGTTCGGAGACATGGTAAAAAAAAACATCAGCAAGAGTACAATACCTGGTGATATCCATCTCTTCATCCAAATCTGCCACGGTTGCAGGGAATCCTTCAACTCCACCTCTGTAGCTCACAACAGGATCCCCTTCCATAGTAACAATGTACACATCACGTGTTCCAAGGACTAGTTGAAGCACAACGATAAGAAGCAAACAGGCAAGCTCAACCCCCTTCATCTTCACCAATGCCCAAACAGCGACGCCGCGAAACCTTCCAAATAGAGAAACTATCAGGGGCAGGCACTAAACATAGGCATACTAGTTGCAGCTCTCATGCCCGGCATTAGTTGGATGGTATGAATGGCAGGAGTACAACGACTACACGCCTGCACTGCTGCTTTAGTAAATCACACACTGCCCCAGTCACACGACTGGTCCCGTCCGTGCCCACAATAGTTCTGTGATGCTGGAGTTGCCCACATCATAGGTCTCTCATCTCATGAAGTATGCATTTATGAAACCTCTTAAATTAGCCTGCCCAGTGATATTAAACGGCTCTTCAGAATGATACTACTGGTATAAACGGCTACCTTGTATGTGCAGTACATACATTTTTAATAGTTTCATTATCCTCTCTCCAGAACGGATTGATCTTTAGGTGAAACTAAAAATATTATATTGCTTCACTTGGGGATCACACATAAATAAAGATCTCTTGATAGCAGACTGACTAAACATATATTTCACTGTAATCAACAGTGAAATCAGCTCCAAAAAAATAAAAGATAAACAAAACAAACTTATAGATCAACATGAAGCTATTTGATCATTTGATCGAAGGTATAGCAGCCGTGGGCCAACTCAAAAGGCCTCTCTTTTTTTCAAACCAAAACGCGTAAAAAAGGATACAAGAACAAACAAACCAAATGAATATCCTGATAAATGTGGCCCATTACGCTGTTATTATAGCTAGTTCTAAGTCGTACTCCTAACACCCAAGAAAAATTAAAGAAAGAAATATACCAAAGAAAAAATCCGTAAAAATCGCACTTCACACAGGGAAAACGCAAAACGAAAAGCAAACAAATCAACAAAAAGAATGCACCCCAAGAGATCACCTGAGAACTCAAGCATTCCCCGACGCAGCCGCCACTCTGTCTCGATCAGCCCGCGCTGCCCCCGCCGCGGAAACGGATCAGTCGCCGATCGCCTCGCCGAATAGTTGCGGCGGCATACCCGTCCAGGAGGAGCAGCACTAGCAGCAGGGCACGGGGGGGCTAGGGTTTGCGCGGTTTGGTTGGGAAGCGGAAGTGGGAGTGGGGAGCGAAGAGTGAGGACTGAGGAGGCAGTGGTGGTGAGGTATGCGGGCTAATGGCGTCGCCTTTGTCTTTAATGGAGGGAGGCAAGGAATCTCAATTCTCAAATCTCTTTTCTTTCTTTTTTTCTTTTTTTGCGCCCCTCCTCTCCTTACGCGTGGCGCACCCGGTTCTCGTGGGCCGAGGATCGTGGGTCCACCATGTCGGTGACCCATGCATGGCACGGTGCGGAGATGTGCAGCAGCGTAGGGACGTTTTGGCGACGACTCGTCCGTGGGCCATGGGGAATAAACAATAGCGGCTGGAATGTACGAACCAGGCCTTGTGGAGTCGCGCTATGTGGACCCACAGGTCAGTGGGTGCTGGTCTATGGGGCGTGTCCTCCACTCCTCCTCCTAGGCCCCTGCACGTGAATGAAAGCCTGTGGAGATTGGGGTAGTGCCCTCCTCGTGCCCATGCCACTGATGGAACGAACGAGTAGTGCGACTGTGAGCTGCGAGGAGAGAGAGAGAGGAGCGGCTCGTGAGGGGAAGAAAGAATGAGACGTTGGTGGTTTGTGTTGTGCTCTGCTGTGCCCACCTGAGAATGGAGTGGAGTAGACGACATGCCGACCCACCGAAAGTACAACGTAGGCCGGCTTAACAGTTAGCACAGCGACGTTTCGGGCTATCCTCGGTTGTGAATTGAAAATGACTAGGATGCCCGGGTGTGATGTCCCATCGTATCAAATTTGATTCGATTTTTTTTTCAAAAAACCATAGAAGAATCTAAACGTAATTTTGGTATTTTTAGAGATTTTCTAAAAAAAAATATACTAGGTAGTAGCTGTCGATGATTTTGCGTAACAACGAAACCTTTTTGCAAAAAAAAAGTGGAGGATCCGTTCACGAATCTGCGAACTCATAGATCCTTTTTTGCAAAAAAAAAAACGATGGAGGACCACAACATAATTTTGGTTTTCTCGATAAGTAGATGCGTAATAGAATTCATATGTCCATTTTTTTTTCCCGCACATCAGGCATCTTACCCCTTTCTGCTTATCAAAATTTTGTTTTTTCCTAAGGCCCATAGTACCCTATTCTCAAGTCTACTCAAGCTCTACGAAAGCTACATTTGAAAAGATGTATGTTAAGAGTTTCATCAGCCGAGCTTGAATCTACTTGAGCTTTGGATGAAGCTAAGTTTGAGCCTAGGTCCAAGATTGAACTTCAACTTAGGCTGAGCTCGAGTTTGTACTGAGCTCAAGCCTATGTAGGCAAGCTCACATGAGCTTGACTTGTTTTCAGCTTATGTTTAATAGTTGCATAGCGTAGCCTAAAACGTCGCGATTTTTTAAAGTTGAGTAAAAATTGAACTCGGTAATAGAAAAGAGAATGATTATATCCTTATTGCACATGTGTTTACATATTTATACAAGCTAATGGATGGAAGTTGATTGAAAGGACCCAGCATATTAATTATATAGATAATAGTATTAGTTGCTAATTAGATTATTAGTTAGCGTATTTTGCGGGTATAAAATTCAAAAATGTGAATAGAACGAATAGAAATAGAAAAGAGGATTGCCATCAGACCCGCAGGTGAGGTATTGATCACCGAGATACCAGACCCGTAGGGGTCGAATCGGCACCTCTCGCTAGACTAGTTCATCACTCGGCAATCCATAGCTTACCTTTTCGGATTGCGGGTATCCGTATTAGCGTTTTACCCTGCAGACAACCAGTAGCATTGATTTACCTAGGAGGCAACTCCATGCCTTGCAGCCAGCTCTCAGCCAGCACAGAGGTGCATTTTCCCCAGCCAGTGCTCAGCGATCAAGGCAACCAAGGGAGAGGCATGGCTACAGTAGCCAAGCCTCAGCCTTATCTTCTGCCATTTAACCAAAGAAGCAAAGCATTCACTTCTCTCCTCAGTCCCAGCCGAGAAACACAGAGAGCAAGCCACCAGAGCAAGAACCACCGAAGGAGAAGCTCCAAAAGAAGCAAGAAGAGCTCGAAGCCGGAGGATCCTCAAGATGCAGTGAACCGATCAAGGAGAAGGAGATCCATAAGACGAACCCGAAAACGGAGGATCCCCAAGACGCACTGAACCGCAACCAAGAGAACGCGCAAGGAGCCAGTAGACTCGAAGAGGAGTATTGAACCGAACCAAGAAGCAAGGAGGGACCACAAGAATAAAGCCGGCCACCCCACCTTCCCGTTCCACAACCGAACCACCGACCTCTCAGGTGCACAGCCCTTCCCGGTAGTAATAGCAGTAGCAAACCTACTCCTCAGTGCATAATGAGTAGATCGGTAGTTTGTGGTCTCAGTAGAGCTCTAGGGTTGCATAGCCTTTAGCTTGCCGTCCCGCTAGAACTCTTGCATCATTAACCCAAGATTTGCAAATCAAAGTTAAAGCAAACGGTAAAAGCAGCAAAACGAAATAGATCAATAGTATCTGTTCTTTAGTTTGGCCATTAGGGCAAGTAAGGAGAGAGGGGAGTAGAGGAAGAGAGATTAAGGGGAGGAGTTCGGCATCCAGCCGATTTTAGAGAGAGAGAGAGAGAGGGGTAGAGGGAGGAGATGGCCGGGGAGGGCCGGCCATGGGGGGCGGTCGGTGAAGACCGGTGGGAAGGCGGCGGTAACGCCGAGAGAGGAGGGAGACCAGAGAAGGGGGAGAGAAGAAGGGAGGGGAGGAGAGGAACCGGCTGAGGAGGGGGGTCGCGACGGCTCTGGCACGGCGCCTCTGGCGCAGCGCCGGCCGGCGGCGGCGGTCGGCTGGAGGGACGACGCGGAGGAGCTCGGTCCTAGGGAACTCGACCGAAGGGGAGAAGAAACCGGAGAGGCTGGGTAGGCTTCAGCCAACAAAAAAGAAGAAAAGGGAAGGGAGTGAGGAAAAGAGAGAAAAGAAAAGAGGAGAAAAAGAAAGAAGACGAGAAGAATAGGAAAAATAGGAAATCTCTATCTTCCGTGCATCCGCGTAGGTTAAATTGCCGTATTCGGATCGTAGGAAAAACTTTAATTAGTTTCTTAAAAGCTGCAAAATTGCCAGTTAATGATTGTGTAAAATGGTAAGAATTGTGTTAACTATAATGTTGTAATTATTGCTGTTAGATTATTTAAATTACGGGTTAAGTAACGGGTGTAGTTAAAAAGGGTTCTACCTGTAGAGTTTGGTCAGTGGGTTGCTTTAGGCAATTCTATAGTTTAATACTTCGTGCTTGTCAGGTCCAGAGCTGAACCTGTCAGAGCACCCACTCCTATTGTCGAGCGAGGCCGTACTTGCAAATAATACTTCAGGCAAGCATCCTTTAGGAAATCTTTCATTAAATGCTTTCAATGAATTTCAATATCATTACAGTATCATTCATGCATTGCAAACTTTATATGTAAATTGAGAATATCAAATTGAATATGGATGGAAAGGTGGTTGTTGGAAATGAAAGTGCTGATAATATGATGATGAGGTGTGGTGAGTATGTTGGCAAGTCCAGCTGATGGAGCAGCTGGCTTGTGCTATTTATTATTATGGTGTTGTGTTAATATGTTGGGTAGAGGGTGCCAAAGAAATGAGTATGTTGGCTCGTGGGACCCTCTACATAGGCTATGATGTAAGGATAAACAACTACACTCAGGCAATGAGCCGTATTCTCAGTATCAACCATAGTGTGTGGAATCGACCAGAAAAGGTTGTCCTAGGAAGGTATTATGATCTCCACATTGGGTAAGAGTAGATAAATACGCGTGTGAAGCTGGGTATGCCAAAAGGCCCAGTGAGGGACACAGAAAATCAGCTGCGGTTGATTCTTTCAGGCTATATATGAATAAAGCCTTGGGTTGAGTATCAGTGGTGCTGCTGCGGTAGCCAGATACAACTATTAGCCGCGAGTCGGCGGGATTGCCTAGTGAAGGAGTCCGCGACTCGGGTAACAGGGTTGGAGATCTAATACTGGACCAGTGATAAACATTCTGGGGCCTCTCGTGTTAGGGGTCACTATGGGTAAAGTGGTACGAACCTGCGTAGGGTCAAATCATGAATTCATGCCTGTCTCCTGGATTGGAGGCTACGGAAGCTAAGTCTGCCTCATATACGGGTGTTAGTAGGCTTTTAAATTAAAATGTTCAACTCTTAAAGAAAATCAAAACCTATTTCTAATAAAAATCAGATGTTGGGAAGGAGGTAAGCTGGATTTGGAAAAAGGGAGGAAAAACTCATGTATTGCATTCTATACTATTACTTGCTGAGTACTCTGTACTCACTCTTGCTAACTCTCCCCCTACTAGATAACTGTTCTGTTGATCAAGCTTCTGGTTGGGACGTGGATCACAATTGGTCCGACCACGAGACTTGGGTTGAGGGTCACCCGCAGACCCAGATCCACGAGGACTACCAGGAAGGATAGAGTGCTGAGTAGCTGTGTTACAACTTCGTCGATCTATTGTGTAATTAGTAGTTATGCCTTATGCTTTTGTTGTACTTGGATCATATGTCTAATTATGTATTGGACCTGTAACCCTGTGTGGCTTGGTTTGTAATATATTTACATTCAATCTCTAATTATTGTTCTGTTGCAACACTCTGAACACGGTACAGTAGCTAATAAAGTATCGGGATGCCCGATATTTTGCTAGCCACTATACCGAGATCCGAGTGATTATCTCAGCGTAATAGCATTGCAGCTGTTAATTACCCTGGGCTAATTACCTGGGTCGCCACATTGATGGTATTCAAAAGACACCCATTGTCTAAAAGACACCCATTATCCAAAAGACACATTCTAAGAGTTGGCGGTTAATCGCTCACTTTAACTTCTTAACAGTCCTCCTTGAGCGCATAACACAGCCTTCATGTGCTTCGATAAAACTCTTCCAAAAACCCAGTGGAGAAAATATAAGAAGAAATTTGTTCTCATAATTATATCCTATCTAAAACTCCTTTAAAACCCAATGGGCAAAAATGTAAGAAGAAATTTTGTGGCATAAGTTCACATTCAATGTTGCCTCATTAAAAACCTTCTAAGAGAAATCATTTATGTAAAGCTCATAAAGGAAAAGAGTGCAACATGTTCTATTTCAAATGTTAACTCACCCTGAACCTTGCAACTCACGAGCCATCTCATACTGATCCCTTGGACACATTTTTAGAACGAGAACGTCGGTAAAGACTTAGTGAATAAATCGGTTATATTTTCACATGACTTCGTTTGCAAGACATTTATATCACCACTCTTTTGAAGTTCGTGGGAATAAAATAGCTTAGGAGCAATATGTTTTGTTATATTACTCTTTATATAGTCTTTTTGCATCTAAGCAACATAGGTAGCATTATCTTCATAGATAATGATAGGAGATTCCAATGGATAAATACCACATGACTTTTGTATGTGGTTAATCATTCAATGAAGCCATACACATTCACGTGATGCTTCATATAAAAAAATTATTTCAGAATGATTAGTGGAAGTGGCTACTAAAGTCAGTTTACAAGACTTACTTGAAAATGGTTGTACCGCCATAAAGGAAAACAAATCTAGTCTATGACTTGGCAGTGTGGGGATCAGACAGATAGCCAGCATCTATGTATCCAATTAAAGTTTAATCTTGATTTCTTTGAAACATCAAACCAAGATCTTTTGTACCATTAAGGTACCTAAGGACTTGTTTAACACCGCTCAAATGTTTTTTGTTTGGTGATGCGCTATATCTAGCCAATAGATTGACTGCAAATGCAATGTCAGGCCTAGTGCAATTTGCAAGATACATTAGTACTCCGATGGCACTAAGATATGAAACTTCCTATCCCAATATCTCCTCATCCTCTTCCCTAGGTCTAAATGGGTATTTATCCACATCAAGTGATCTCACGACCATAGGTGTTTTCGTTCGATATGATATCCATATTGAATTTCTTCAATATCTTTTGAATATATGCAGGTTGGTGCACAAATGTTCCTTCAGGAACATGCTCAAGCTGTAAGCCTAAGCAAAGGAGTGGCTGAGTAGGAGGGGTGAATGTGGACCTAGGGGAATACCTTGGAGCGGCAGGGAGAGGTCGAGGTGGGCTGGCAACGTGCGGCGGGAGAGGAGGAAGAAGAGGCGAGCCGTGGCAGCGCTACCGTTGATTTGAGCTGAAACCAATGCAAGGGAAGGATTTATGTAACACCCCAAAATTTTGCTTTTCCTAAATCTATGTGTGATTTGGCACTTTGGTGAATTTTTGGAATTTTCTGGAATTTATTTGGATTTATTTGGAATTTATTTGAATTTATTCCATTTTAAAATAATTAAAGAATTTAATTTTGCAAATAAAGTTTTGTTGGAAATATTTTATTTGAGTCCCAAATACCCTAAAATATTTTCCAGAATTTTTCTGGAATTTTTCTGAGTATTTTGCTATTTTTAATGAATTAAAGGAATTACTGGAAATTATTTTAATTATTAAATCGCTGGAAAATCAAGTCTGGTCAAGTACTATTCATCCGACCGAAGTCGAACCGAGTCGGACTCGAGTCCGACCGAGCCACGTGACTCGACCGAACCCACTCTAAACCTAATCGATCCCAACCGTTGGATCGAGATCCAACGGCCGGATTGGACCGCACCGGCCGAGCCCGAGTCCGGCCGACCCGCTCGTGAGCAATCGTAGCCGCTCATCGCGACACGTGGGACGGTCCCCACCATCGTCTCCGTTCGAATCCCGGAGAGCTCGCCGTGGACCAAAGCGGGACACGGTTAGGGTTCCGATTTGCGCGCACGTCGAGGCAGTATTTAAGGCGTGGACCCGTCCCCGAGAATCGTCGTTTGACACCACCCCTTTTTCCCCAAGCCACACCGCCCGAGCCGCCGTCTTGGCTGAGGAATTGCTCGCCGTAGTAGGGTTAGGGCCTCGCCGGAGTTCGCCGCCGCCGTCAAGCCGTCTCCGCCGTGTTGGAGCCCGGATCTGGAACCGCACGAGCAAGGCGCATCGGACCGCACCATCCACCTCGCCGGAGACCCTCGGAAGGTCGCCGTTCTCGTCTCCGGTAGCCCGAGCCCCGCCGCGCCGCCATCACCAGTGCGAAGCTTCTGGACCGTCCGATTCCGATCGAACGGCAGCGGTGAGTCACGTGATTCCAAACCCGATTAGATCTGGACCGTTGGATCAAGATCCAACGGCCCACGATCACCTCAGGCCGTAGCAGTGTTATCGTAGGGTTAGATCTGGACCGTCCGATCTAGATCGAACGGCCCACGATCATCGAGTAGTTTTCAACGTGTTAACCTTGGATCTAATCGCGGCCGTTGATTTTCAAATCAATGGACACGATCGTGCCACGTAGCCTAGGCGCGCCGCACCGTGCAAGCGCACGTGGGCCGCTGACATGCGGGCCCGCATGTCAGCCGCACCAAGCCGTGAGCCAGTCCACCGTGGACCGTGCCGCCCGTGGACCCAGTCCATGGACCGGACACGTGGCAGCACCTGAGTGATGCCACGTGGCATGATGACGTCATCTTTGGCGTCATCATGGAGGCCGTTCGATCTTGGCGTCGACCAGTCACTGTGGACCAATCACAGGATGACACATGTCCTCGCTGACGCAATAATTAATTTCAAAAAGAAAATGATTTATTAATTCGAAATAATGATTTCAGATTTTGTTTCAAACTTCAAACGCTTATAACTTTTGCGTTTCAACTCCGATTTGAGTGATTCAAATTTCTAAATTTGTATAAAATTGAGATCTACCTAAATATGAATTTTATTTAATTTTTGGACTAAAGTTTTTCTCTGTAAAATTATTTAATTGATTATTTAAACTTTAAATAATCATAACTTTTGCATTTTAACTCCAAATTTGACGATTCCAGTTTCTAAAAATTCATAAAATTATGTTCTCTCTGTTTATGGATTTTATTTGGATGTTTGGACACTTTTTGCCTATTGTTTATTCGTGTATTGCTATTTGCACGCTTTACAAGTAGACGTTGAAGTGCCGGAAGGATTCAAAGGAGAAGTATTGACTCAGGATCCAACTCAAGACTAAGAACAAGTACTTTTTGAAGGCAAGTTGTGCTTTGACCATGTTGATCCTATTTTGAAACTTATTTTGATTTAACCTATTGCATGCTATTTCAATTAGAAAATACTTTATTAATTATGGGGGATTAGATAAATACCAATTTGCTGTATGACACCTTGATTATTTAAATATGTGCCATGACCCTTGTCACCCTAGTTGTGGATTACTAGTTGGACATTATTAAATCGCCAACATGGGTTTTAGACCGTTGTAGTATACTGCTTAGACCTGCTACGTGCTCATGACATGATTTTGGTCAATCAAATGTTAATATTGACTTAATAATATATTGAACCTGTTTTGGAAAGGTATCATGTGATATTGATGGCACGTGGTGCATGGTAATCAACTGGGGTTTGATAAATAGTTTTCGACCGGGGCATGTGGCAAGAGTAATCAGGTGGGCCAGTTGTGGCATTGGGGATGATGTTTTGGTTCTTCGGGTAGTCTTGCCCTGGTCACCCTAAGGACATAACCTCTGCAGAGTGTAGAATCTATTCGAATAGCCGTGTCCGCGGTGTTGGACATCGCTCGGGAATTACAGTCAAGGGTTAGATTTTCTCAAAAATAACTTGGACTTGAAAGGTTGGGTTGGATTAATAATTATGTTGATGGAATTGTGGATTAGGATGGGAAAGATGTTTATGAAACTCCTTGAAAAGTTATCTATGCTTTACTTGTTTCTACTGCTTTCGAATCTACTTATGCTATTTGTCAAATGCTGTTTTACCGCAAATACACCCTGAGCTATTCCTTTGTATCAAGCCATGCATATAGTATATTAGCTTGCATTCTGTGCATGACTTGCTGAGTACCAAGTACTCACCCTTGCCACCATACAACACCAGTTGAAGAGGAGAATACACCAGCTTTGGAGGAGGAGCTCCAAGAGGAACCGTCTACTTAGGAGCGAGCCGGTCAGTTGCCTGTGGTATACTTTGGATGGCGCCACGGTTATCTTATTTTCATTTGCTACTATTTCTCTCTTAATAAGTTTCTACTGCCGAGGCGTACATTTGTGACTTGACCATAAGGTCGAGTAACCAGTTTGGTTATTTAAATAAAAGTACTTTACTAGTATCGAATGGTATGATTGTGATATTTACCAATGTTAAGACTGTGTGCACTAGCGCGTTCCTGGACTAGTGCTGAATACACAGAGGGTCCGGATTTGCAAATTCGGGGTCCCGACAATTTAGGGGACCGATTGGAATCTTTTGGCAAGAGGGATTGGCATAAGAGCTCACCCGATTGTTGAATTACGCGAAAAGGGCTCGATAGCCTCGTCCGAGCTTAGAGCTCAATTCGGCGGTGGGGCAAGGCAAGAGCGAGCAAGGGGCCTTGATGGCTTAAATACGCAGTGGATGGCACAGCGAGCAAGGCGCGGTATGGGGGATGGAGTCGGCTAGGCGGCAGCTCGCCTAGCCACGTGGCACTCGCGCTTTGTGCGCCCGCATGTGTGGCACATGTGGCGGGGAAGAGCAGGGGGAGGAGAGAGGGGGCATGGCGACGCCGTGAAGCCAAGGTGATGGTATGCGGTGGCTTGGGAGTGGGCAGAGGCGTTGAGGTGTGACGGCGACTGACGGTGGCGTCCTGGCATTTCTTCAAACAGTTGACGTGCGCACTGTAGCAACTCAAATGGTAGGTTAGGTTAGGGAGTTGAGATTGCTCATAAGTGGCCTTAGGCGCTTTGAAAAATTATGGATAAATTCATGTATATAACCTAGTGTATATAGTTTCAAATTCCCTTGGTTTCATTCTTTAGTCTTGAATGTTTTGAAAATAAAAATTCATTGAAATTTGCTATTTTTGAACTTTCTTGATTTTTGACAGTTGAAATGTTGTGCAAAAAATATTAAAAAATCATATTTCTTCATCTCATAAGCTCTAGTATTTTACAAAATTATTTCCTTAGTTCGTTTGGGATTTTTAGGGGTTCCTTTTGGAGTGTCAAATTTGGTTGAAAATGAATTAAATAAAAGGGATTTAAATCTTTGTTTGAATAAATTTAAATGGACAAGTCCAAAATTCACTGTAAAGCAATATGAGTTATTTAATTTCAACGTTGCATTTCTTAGGGTGTTACACATAGAAGGATGGAAAGTGCACAATCTTTTTTCTATTTGTTCGGCATCACCAACTCTGTGGTCACAAAATTTTAGCTTGGAATTTATTTTATGTATTGCTGAATTATATGCTACCACGGACTTGAAGTCCTGAAAACATATAAGTAATCGTTCTTGTTGAGCTTTTGATAACATGACCAACCTCTATTGGTCATACCTCTCTTTTAAGGAGTTCCATAATTGAAGTGGATTTTCTTCCATCAAGTACTCAATTTTTAGGTCTGAGTGAAGGTGATGCCGAATAAAATGCGGGGTTGCATATTTTAAGGCTTGTGAAATTTGCGGGTCATTTTGTTGAGGTTCATTGATGGTTGCACCAAAACCTCTACATATCAAATTTATCTTTAGATTCATCGCCCAAGTCAGATAATTGCTGCCATTCAAGGCCATCTCTGGAAACTCCTTTTTGGAGATGTCTGCCATGTCCTATAATTTATTTTCATGCAACTGTAATTAATTTACTTTCTCAAATTAAAATTATGGCATGAAATTGTTGTAAATCAGTACACTAGGGTCAATGTATAATAATTGCATTTTTTTAAATTCAGGGACTAAAATGCAATTTTTACTTAACTACGATGACTAAATTTGTGAATTTCCTAAATTTAGAGGGCTAAATTGCAAACTTTCTATAACAGGCCTATTTATACCCGATGCTAGGGTTTCCAACCCTAGCACCATGGTCGTCACCGATTTCGACGGTTGGGGTAGGCCACCGCCGCCCCAACGTTGGTGAGAGGCTCACCAGCCATAGCGCACTCTCCATCTACCTCCACGCACAGGAATTGAAGTCCTCGACGTTGCCCAAGGGGCGCTCCTGTCGCGTCACTGAATCCACTCCCTTGAGTGCGCTTGGCGCCTTCGCCGCCATGGTGTCAGGAGCCGCCGGCACACCGTCGCATTCCGGCTTGGGTGCGTTTAGCGACGGGCCACCTTGCCAGGTGTCGACACTGCACCAGGCAGGGTCATGAGGGCACGATCACAGCTGGGTGGCCAACTCCATTGGGCAGAGGCCCTTCTTGGCCTTATCCTGCATGCCACTATCACGTCGGCCTCACCACGTGCCTCCTACACGCGAACTAAAGTGGTCGTCGCCGTGGTCTCGGTCGCGCCTACCATGATGTGGGGCACCTCAGCCCCTACGGCCTACACTATACCGAGGAGCATCACGACTCCTTCGGTCGTTGCGACCAATGGTGGTCCGCTGACCATGCCATGATAAGGCCGAGCATAGCCTCACCGGCATCGATCATATCGCGCACGCCAATAGCAACATCCCAGCAGGCGGTGTTGTAGAGGTAAGATGCGAAGGATCGTCGTTTCCAAGTTCATGATGGAAGTAAGTACATTTAAGACATCATTGTTGTTCTGCGCCATTGGACTTACTGTGTCCGGAATGTGGCCAGTGATCCTCACATTTGTTGCCGGCCTCTTTTTGCTCATGCTCAGTGGTCGCCGTGCTCGTGGATTAGAGCGGTGCCGATAACGTGTTGAAAGTAGAGTAGAAATTGAACTCGAGAATAGAATAGAGAATGATTATATTCTTATTGCACATGTGTTTACATATTTATACAAACCAATGGGTGGAAATTGATGTTATCCAAAAGACACCCATTCTAAAAGTTAGTGGTTAATCGCCCACTTTAACCTCTTAATATTTTTTGACTCGCTAACCAGAAAGAAAAACAATGAATTCCGTGTCGCGTGCATGTACATCCCAGTGTTTTCATCTTCCATTATTTAGTTGTCTAACAGTCGTTTTTTGTTCATGATTGTTAGGACTAGGGTTTTAAATTTCGATAAAATTCAAATGAATTTCGTGAAATTTGACCTTACTGATAGGGAATGAGATCGGATTTCGCTCGGTGTAGCACCCAAATTCAAATTCAAAAAAATGGAAAAAAAATTAACCAAAATTTTTCTATAACTATTATTACTAGCCTTATGACCTATGGTGTAAATATTTTTTGAAAAAAAAAAAGAAATTTGGAGCCATTTTTGAGGCATTCAAATTGTAAAAAAAAAAATAGAAAAGCAACACAGGATAGAGACCATGGTGCTCCCCAATCACAGAGATGACTACTGAAGGGAAGGGGAATGACGCACCACAGGATAGATGTAGATCCTATAGTGTCGCCAAGACGCAAGAGAGGTATGGCTCATATGACAACTATGACTACTCCATCCCCGATGCTCATGCACAACCTCCCACCCAATGAGTCTATGAGTGACATGACCCTGAGTTTTATGCCATACTGTACCAACAATGGCAAATGACAAGTGCATGGACGGGGTAAAGTTGGCACGATTACAAGGCAGAATTGCTCGCTACATGACGATTGGTCTTGATGTCCACCAATGAATACAATATGGCCAACCAAGTGTACACGCAACATTATTACCCATAGCTCTGAAAGTAATGTTTCATTTCATTGCAACTTGATTAAATTACTAACATTATGTTCATGTAGGTCGAACATGGAAGAATGACGAAGTTATGCCTACTTTACAACTTCAAATGGTAAGCCTATGTGAATGGTATTGATATGTCAATGGTATTTGCATGTGAATGGTATTGATATGTAAATGGTATTTGTATGTCATTACGTAAATGCCTATTTTTGCACTTGTATTAATATGTGACAACTTGCAATTATCTTAAATATAGCAAAGGTCATGTCAAATTTTTTTATATTTATGAAAGATCATGCTGGAATTTTTTTGTGTGTTTCCATTTTCCCCCTATTTTTTGGGACTTTAATGGCCTTTTACAAATTTTACAACATTTTTTGCAATTTTTTTTTCCATATTTTTAAATATTTTGTCCCAATTTTTTAACATGTTGTCCGTTTTCGAGAAAAACAATGATTTTCGAGCGAATTTCGCTTCTTCTTTTTTTTTGTCAAAATTCGAGTTTTTGTTCGAAATTTGCCCACCTATTTGACCAGTTTTCAAATTCGTTTGACTTTCGAAACGCTTCGATTTTTTTTAATTTCGAACGAAATTTCGTAAAATTCGCTACCGCTAGCTTCTCGAAAAATGTTCACAAAACGAAATGTTTAACTCTGGTTAGGACTTGATCAATGGCTACACTGCCTGTATCTAGGCATCTAGCTGATATATTGTACTAGGTAAGATTGTTTCTCCAGTCACCATGGCACAGTACCCAAAGTACGATGCTAAACCATCTGTTGGAACAGTCCCACATTAGTTGTGGGGAAGGCTTGAGCATGGTTTATAAGGGTGAGGGAGCACCCCCTCATTGAGCTAGCTTTTTGGGGGGAGATGGCCCAACAGACCTTGGCCCGCTGCTCGGGTTGGGCCTGACCTGGGATTCGGACACGCTAGGGTAGCGGTCCGACTAACAAGTGGTATCAGAGCCCAGGTGTGGCCCAGGGGGAGCCCAGGGGGCCCAGGTAGCCCAGGTGGTTCCTAGATAATCTCGACCCAATGTGTGAGGGGGAGATTGTTGGAATAGTCTCACATTGGTTGTGGGGAGGGCTTGAGCATGGTTTATAAGGGTGAGGGAGCACCCCCTCATTGAGCTAGCTTTTTGGGGGGAGATGACCCAACAGACCTTGGCCCGCTGCTCAGGTTG
This sequence comes from Rhipidocladum racemiflorum, assembly GCA_036346355.1. Classification (NCBI taxonomy): domain Eukaryota; kingdom Viridiplantae; phylum Streptophyta; class Magnoliopsida; order Poales; family Poaceae; genus Rhipidocladum; species Rhipidocladum racemiflorum. Next base: position 85,993,134 of record CM070579.1, on the reverse strand, counting down.
GGCCTGACTTGGGATTCGGACACGCTAGGGTAGCGGTCCGGCTAACAAGTGGTATTAGAGCCCAGGTGTGGCCCAGGGGGAGCCCAAGGGGGCCTGTGTGGCCGGGGAGCCTGTGGGGCCTGTGGGTGGCCTGTGTGGCCCAGTAGCCTGTGTGGTTCCTAGATAATCTCAGCCCAATGTGTGAGGGGGGGATTGTTGGAATAGTCCCACATTGGTTGTGAGGAGGGCTTGAGCATGGTTTATAAGGGTGAGGGAGCACCTCCTCATTGAGCTAGCTTTTTGGGGGGAGATGGCCCAACAGACCTTGACCCGCTGCTCGGATTGGGCCTGGGATCCGGACACGCTAGGTGTGGCGGTCCGGCTAACACTATCAACCAGACGTGTCATTTATTTTACAAGTCACTCGTATAATCAGCACATATATATCCTTACCAATCCACAAGTGAATCTGTTTTTCGCACTCTCAGTCGCTGGGAAAGAAAAATACAACAGAACATATGGAGAGGTGAACCTCAAACCTGAAGACAATAGCATCTAGGAACAAAACAACCGAACCAATTCCAACTGTCAGTTTCTCACACCATAGCCATTTGTGCTAGTTTTATCAAAGATTCAGATCAGATCATCAGATCAAGCTGCTGCTTCCATGGAGAGGTGCACCTTGGGATAACGCAGAGTACGGATCACCGAAAGGATTGGCCTGAGAAGAAGCAGCAGCATACCGAGGCTGAAACGGCTGTGGCATCCCTAACATCATTTGCTGCTGCTGTGCCATCACTGACATCTGCACATTGGTCGGCGGCGTGACACCTGTCGACATGGCGAATGGATCCCTGGGATCGATCTGGTGAGTGTCCTGCCCATTTCCATACCCATCTGTGGTTGCTTGTTGCCTGCTCGCTGCATCCTCGTATAGGCTATCAAGCAGCAGCCTGTCGAAGCCCCCAGCCTACAAGAACCATTAATGGGATGCATATGAGAACAAAAGAATGGAGTCACTCTATGCTTCAAGAATGGAGTTCTTTACCAGTTTGCTTTCTGTCAGTTGGTTGCTGCTGCTGGTGGTCTGTGCTGTGACCAACGCTAGCTCCCAACCTGATGATCCAGTTTTGTCACCGAAGCTGCCGCCTGCACCAGCAGATCTGTTGCTACTGCCACCTGAGTAATGGAAACGGATATGATTTTGCACAAATTTTGGAGCGGTGTTAGTGGTTGCTGAATCCATGAGACAGAGGTCTCAAAAAAAAAAAAAAATTCACGAGACATCAAGCAGGAACTGAAAATAGTAAGAGGCAGCTGCATGAGAGTCTCTTTACCTGGTGGTGCAATTGCCAGGGCCAGGGCATTGCTCTCTTCAAGCTCAGCAGCAGCAGGGCTTACTTCATGTAAACCCTGCAATGGCAACAGCAGATTGGGCCACACTGTTATCGTTTGTTGAAGGACATAGCTAAAGCATCAAGACATGCATACGCTGACAGGGCTCACCAGTAAATCGGCTGTCGTGGTAGCTTCAGGTTCATCATCAATCTCCACTGCAGGATGGTCTTCTTCTGCAGGCTCAGGCAGCACTTCCTCCACAGTAGGTTCTTCGGACACCGGGGGCAGCGGTTGTGGAGATTGTTCTTCCTGGTTGGCAATGAAATTCAGCTGCCGATATTCCTGTCAAGTTGTATCAAGCCACTGAACATTTGTTCTACATTCCATACCGAAATGCATTCACCAATCAAGTAGATTTGTTCTAGAGAAAATATATCTGAAATTTTTAGTTTTCGTGTGAATCATAGAAAAAATGTAAAGGCACGTGCAGCTACATTACATAAGCACTAGTCGGAGAATTATATTGATTAGAAGATTTGGTGGAGGTTATATATCCTTATATATTAGCTTAGTGACTCACTATGGTCTTATGTGCGACAGGAGCAGTTCTAGGGGCTTCTCTGATGTACTCTTCCATTGTTCCAAGAAATGATGACGGCGGCTGACGAAAATACAGAAAGATCCATTTGGCATCAGAACTTTTATGTAATGAAGACTTGAGAAACCAATGAGAGGATAAGGTAATTGCCTCTCTTAGAACTGGAAACTGGAAGTTCCTGGCGAGTTCCAAACCTCTGCAGAGCTCGTAGAATTCAGATAGGCTTTTTGCCTGTTATTCTAAAGATCATTAGCTTTACATTAACAATTCCACAGGACAAATGCAACATTTATGCAGTTCCACAAAATAAATGCAGTCGATCACGCTACAAGTGTACATACCAGATTTCCTGCTCTTCTGTAGATGTCTAGTGCTTTTATGGCATCAGGTTTTGTCATGTCAAAGAACTGCATTAAATAAGAAACTTCATTTGATCAGAACCAAAGTCGGCACTCGATCTATTTATGATCTAATATAAGAGAAAACTGAAGATCTAAAACTACCACATCCACAAGGTTGATGATCCCATCATTGACTGCACAATAAATCTTGAAGCTTTCCTTCAACACCTGAGCAATGCAATTTCATCGTCTTTCCTCAGCAAGAACAATCAGATGAATGATTCTAAACAATGTTATGAGAAGTTCAGAATTAGATTACACGTACCAGAGCTAAGGCATATTGTATAAGGTAGTTTCCAAAAGCTGCTCCTTCAGGCTGCAAGTACCATTACAGCATTGGCAAAAAAAAAAATGAATCGAAAGTAATTCAGAAACAAGTACTAGCTACTTGATGCAGGAGGAAGTTGTGTGTACCACTACTAGTACCTGACAGCCGACAAGCCGCAACAGCAGCTGCTGCAACGCAGGCAGCTGCTCCAAGAGATCATCCTTGCCTAAGCTCCTAGTTCTACTTTGCCCCTGAAAAAGTTAAGTATACATCACAAAGGGAACAACCAACGATAAGTACACTGCGATTGAGACAAACAGGAACCTTCGGTGCTCCCTCTGCAGGTCTGAGGCGCTCTGTTTCGATGTCATATCTCAGAACCCTGAAGCACTCGAGCCGCTCCTCGAGGAACAGCGAGTACGTGCGCACCCACGCAGAGCAGTCCCAAGCTGGAGGAAACGGAACAACAAACAGCAAGCAATCGTTTCATTCGGTTCAGCAGGCATGCCGATTATTGCATTGCAGTGTGCAGAGTGGTCAGAGAGAGCTGACACCTAGCGAGCTGGAGTCGTCCTTGAAGTCGGACATCTGCAGAGCGTGGCCGTTGCGCCCGTGGCTGAGCAGCTCTTCCCTGAACGCCGGGTCGCCTTCCCGCAGCGCCCTGTGAATCACCACCAGCGTCTTGAGAGCAACCTGCGCGCCCAAAAATGGAAGCAAGACACATGCCTACCAGATCACGCAACGCCAACAATGTTGAGGAATACCGCGATGCAATGGCGTGCTGCAGTGGCATGTTTGCTCGTGCGTACCACCCAGTTGTGCGTCTTGGAGAGGCGCCTGGCGAGCGCGTGGGCGCAGTAGCCAGTAGGAGACGTCGGCGAGCGGCCGGGCGGCGATGATCTCTGCGACGACACCGTGAGAGATTAAGAGCAGCGCCGAAGCAGGCAAGCGATTGATCAGAACAAGGACGATGATCAGGAGAGTGATTTATTGACCAAAGAAAAAGCAAGCAAAAGTTGTAATCTCTGTGAGGAGGAAGAGAGAGCAATTGATCTCACTGGCGAGGTGGCGCTCCTTGGGCGGACTCTCGACGTGGTTGGTGGCCTTCACCACCGCCACGTCCAAATCCTGCGTGAATCGCCACCCATGGATACACGCATCAGAACAATGCACGCGGCGTACGCGAATCGGAAGAGAAGAAGGAAATCGGGTTGGATTGGATCGGACCTTGAAGTCGCGGCTGTTGACCTTGGCGAGGCCGACGGTGGTGGAGTCCTTGATGGCGCCGCACGCCTTGCGCCAGCTCTTCTGCATCGACGTCGTGCCCATGGTGCACTCCTTCCGACAACAAGGAGGCGCCGGCGCCAGCAGAGGAGGAGAACAGTATCACCGGCCGGCCGGCCGGCCGGCTCGCTCCGATGGATCCTCCGGTGTTGGTTCTCCCGCGCGCGCGCCTAGCTGTCGTGAGTCGTGACTCGCGAGTGGCCAGATTTTAAAATGAGATTGAGGGAACTCAAAGCCTGCCCCGTCTTTTGTTACCGCTTCACAATATAGGACTAAGTTCTGATAATTGATTACATGTCTCATCTTTCCGAAGGGAAGGCAGGAGCTCTGTTGTTTATTAAGATAGAAGAAAAAGGACTGAGTTTGTTACAACCAAAAAAACAAAAAGCCAGCCCATAAGGGAGCTAGAAAAAAAAAAACAACCACAAATACAGCAGATTGATGACCCCTTCAGAGGACGGAACGGACAGTAATATACAGGGAGAATGAAAACGCCATAACACCGGAAGTTATAGCTAGAAAGGAAGACTGCAAAACATTGCTGAAGGTAACAAGCCCAAACAAACCATGAAGCACGAGAAAATACTTCATGGGGGAAGAAGAAGTCTTCCGCATGAGTCTCAATCGGTTAAGCAAACTAAGCTCAATTCCGGTTTGGGTTGTCATTATTGTACGCCAACTGTCGACTTATGAAATCATGCAAAATGAGGTTATAAATCGTTTGTACCGTACGGTATTGGTTGGTGAAGATACGACTATTTAAAATATTTTAAAAACCATAAATTAGAACATCATCCACGTCTTTTGTAAGGTTTGAAGGAAACTTTGTACGGATATTATGCCACCATGAATAAATGGTTGATGTTGGGTCTGGTAGCAATGCTGAAAGTACTTGTATTTGATTTGACTGTAGAAGCATGCCCTAGATTTGTCGAGTAAACTGACAAAGTAGCATTAGATGTATAGCCATTTCTGTGTTGGAGCCACACATCGGGCAAACACCATAGTGTGGCCATCCTTTGGTTGCCAACCTATCACCTGTTAGGATCTTATTCTGAATCAGCAACCAAGCAAAGAATTTGCACCTATTTTTAGTCTTAGCTTTCCAAATGATTTGGTAGTTTAGGTCTGCCAAAGAACCCAAGAATTGCACCCTGTGGGCTGTCCTCACGGAGAAGTCTCCATCAGTGGACCAACATCAAGTAATCTCGTCTCCGTAGTTCGGCTGCAAAGTGATACCTTGTAAGGCTTGCCAAAGGGTGAACAACTCCTGAAGTTGGGCCTCAATAGTCAATCTTAGAAGAGGAAGCAGCCACCTATTGTTGTGTAACTCTTGTTATATTGTTTTGTTCTTTCTTTGGACTAGCTGGTAACATAATGGAGCAAATTGTTTCGGTGACTTTCCATCAAGCCACTGGGAGATCCAAAATTTTGCTACATTCCTATGTTCCAATGGTGATTCTAGTACTTGCATCGAAAAAAGCACGATCTATATCGTCACAGGGAAGCTTTGGGGCTGTTTGGTTGCCTGCATGCACAGAGATTTGCATCTACAAATACAGAATTTTGCCTTTTTTTATGTTTGATTGCCTGCATCTAGTTTTAAGCCTTCTCTAGATGCAAGATTTTACATGTAGCCTGGCTCTGGAGATACGGAGAAAATGGGTGTATCTCTGGATGCAGTGCATGGCAGCCTCGTGTTCTGCGCAAGGGGCCACTATCCGCCACAATAGCAAACCATGCATGCGGTGCCACGTGGGTATGTAAGTTTTTTTTTCTTTTTTGTTTATATCTTTTGATTAGCATCTCCGATTACCGAACCGGTTTCAAAAATGGGTTCCTGACGTTTTTTCGAACAAAAACAGACCAGATTTGCTATATAAATTTCAAAATACCTGCCTACTAAACAATCAACCAAACATCATTTCTGCATCTGCGCATCCCGTATCTCATCAGTCTAGCTAAGTCGAACGGGCCTGGATCGTGAAAGAAGGCAACCAAACAGCACCTTTGTCCCCACGCAAGGCCTTCTTTGGTCTCTCCATTCATACCATAGCCAACATAGCCTGAGCGCTCTTTCGAAATTGTCAAAATCTTTCATTCCTAGCCCATCTAGCGCTTTCGGTCTACACACCTTCCTCCAATTGACCAAATAGTGTCCCCCATTGCAATCGAGGTTACCTCTCCGAATGAAAGCCCGTTGAATCTTATCGATCCTTTTGAAGGCCCATTTGCAGATTGGGAAGACTGTTAAGTGGTAAGTCACTAAGGATGTGAGCACTGAGTCTACCGAGACCAGTCTGGCGGCCTTTGACTATAGCGGTCCCTTCCATCCTACTAGCCTAGATGCCACCTTGTCAATCAACGGCTGTACGTCAGTCCTTTTGAGCTTAGTAGGACGAAGTAGTAGCCCTAGGTACCTGCATGGAAACTCTTTTATCTGTGTTGGGAATTCATGAAAAGTGGTATGCAAGTCGACATTAGTTCATCTTATAGGGTAAACTTCAGACTTTTGTAGGTTCACTTTTAAGCCTATTGCTCCACAAAAGATTTCTAGGATATCCTGTATTTCCTGTAACTCTCGTGATTTTGGGTTAACAAAAATTGCAACATCATCAACAAACATGGACATGCATGTTTCAGGTGGTAGTGACAGAATAGGCTCAAGTAAGATGTGTTGAGCTGCCTTTGAAAACAGGAGCTGAAGTGGCTCTAGTGCCAAAATGAAGAGCAAGGGCGAAATGGGGTCTCCCTATCGAAGACCTCTCCTATGAGTGACTGGGCAAACTTGTATGCCATTTAGCATGACCCTAGAAGTTGAAGAAGTAAGGACAGTGCAGATCCAATCTCTCTAGCGCTGTTCGAATCCAAAATGAGTCAACATCTCGAGTAAGTACTCTCAGCTTACAGTATCAAAAGCTTTGGCTAAGTCCAGTTTGATAAAGAGTGACGGTTGTGGCGGAATGAATCCGCCGGCTTGTTTAGGTCCCTCCTCTTCTGGGGCGTCGCTTCTTTCTTTGATCTTCTTCTTTTTTAGGGTGGATTTTTTTTTGATCCTCTTGGAAAGAGGGCGGGACTCCCCTTTTATATGGTAACAATGGAGACATGCATGCACTGGTCGGCTCCCTTCCAATCGTTTCTGTCATTGGGCGACAGCCCTTTTCAGTTGTCTTTCGACCGTCTCCTTCCAGCTGTCCCCAGTCATGGCTCCAAAGGATAAGCTCCATGTGGTGTTTTTTGTTCTTATTTTACATTTTTACCCTTTTATCTTATTCCTTCTATAAGGGCTCCAATGGGATTTCACTCACCGTGGGGCTCCAGGCTAGCCCGACACGTCTTGGAGTTTTCCTGGGAGCTCTAACAGGATGCCAGGCTTTGGTGGTCCGTATCCTGCCGGTCCTGATGGGGAACGAGGGGAGGAGTCTCCTCTGCTGTTTTTCTTATAGCTTTAGGTTCTTTTTCTTTCCCTTGCTTCGCCCGGAGAACCATCTGTGTGGATGGGTGGTTTTTGCTTCGCTTACGGGAAGGAAATTAAGTGTCTTGGGTGAGTTTTTATGAACCGGAGGGGGGCACTAACTTTCCTTTGCCTGCCAAGGGAAGGGGAGTTCATTTGGCCCACAACAACGGTATCCTCTTTGTATGAAGCTCTAAAATGATGTTTTTGGTATGAAGGAAGTTATCATGAATAGATCTTCTCTTAATGAAGCCGTTTGGTTTTTGGAAACCAAGGTATCCAGGAAAGGAGCCAATCTATTTGCCAACACCTTTGAAATGATCCTGCCAACACTATGAATGAGACTAATTGGCCTGTAATCTGAGATGGTAGTGGAGTCTTGTTTCTTTGGTAAGAGCATAACGTTTGCCGAGTTAATAAGACCGAAGTTAGTCCCATTTTGGTTGAAAAGTTGTTGCAAGAGCGCCATGAGGTCTTCCTTGTTTATGTTCCAACAAGAAGTAAAGAAAAGCCCTATAAAATCGTCTGATCTCAGAGCCTTCTCTGGCGGCATAGAAAAGATAGCGTCCTTAACCTTATCCACACGGAAGGGCTCCTCCAGACTTGACAGGTCAGCCTGTTGGTCAGCAAGAAGGGACCAGTTGAGTGTGTGTGTTCTTCCTTGCTTGACACCTATTTGTTGCCTGAGAAAGCGAAATAGTTCCTCTGTTTCTGTTGTTGACTCCTTACTACCCCCTGCTCTTTTTGGAAGGAAAGAATAAGGAGTTTTCGCCTGCGAGTGTTCACTCTTACGTGGAAGAATTTGGTGTTGGCATCTCCTTCTCTGATGGAGGTAAAACGCAATCGTTGTCGCATTCGGACTCTATGGATTGCTCCTAGACATAGCATCCACTGTTTAAGACTCCCCCGCAATTCTATGTCAGCTTGTATTAGAAGTCTGTTCTTCTATGCTCTGTTAAGCTGGAGACTGATTTCAACGGTAATGGCCATTTGAAGTTTGAGGTCACCGATGTGCTTCAACCCCCACTTCCTAAGCGCCTTAGCTATTCTGGACAATTTGGTATGAAAGCAATGCATTGCATTGGATGTGTCAACCTGCTTATTCCAGGCCAGTTGCACCGTCTCTGCGAAGTTTGGCAATTTTGGCCAAAAAGCCTCGAAACGAAACCCTATAAAACAGTCATGTGGCAAGGTAGACAGAAGAATGGGGCAATGATCAGAGACAAAGGGGGAGGGGGCTTGCAAGTGGCAATTTTAGAAAAGCAAATCCCAATCCTTGGATGCAAAGAATCTGTCTATTCTTGTTAGCGTCAGATTTATAATATTACTAGCTCTCGTGGCCAACCCGACGAACTCCCCGTGGTTGGCGGCCTCACTTATGCACACCCCCCCTCTCTTGGATCTGATCGGTGAGACACCGGTAGCCGCCAAGTCCCTATCCCTCATCTCCCAACTCACCTTCTCCCCCAAGCCGCACCACCGTTGCGGGAGCCCATGCCAGCCGGCGGACTGCGCCAATGTACGCATGAAGCTAAGTGGCTGGACGGCGTAAAGCCGTGCCGTTTTGTCCACAACGATCCCCACCCTACACCAATGTAGGATTCGGGCCCCTCTTGATGTCACCGAGCTGGATCTACCTACTCTAATCTCAGACCCGATGGCCCCGACCCTAATCCCCTGAGCTGGATCCAGCGGTCTTGTTGCCAGAGTTCCTGGTAGCCAACAGAGAAGACATCCATGAGTTGGCCCGGCCAGCTATGGCAGCAGTTAAGAAGGGAAGACGAGGAAGAGGAAGAAAGAAGGAAAGAATATATGAGCAAAATTGTCAGCAAAATTGTCCAAACGGCCAAATGATAAGGGGCTTGACAATAATAAGGCGAATAATTAAGTGAACTTAGTCCCATAGTGTCAAGTGACAAAAAAAGGGGGGGCATATCATCAATTCTCTCTTTACAATTTGGCTTCTTATAAATATCTCTATTCTTTTTTTTTCCAAAATTACACAAGACCCCCTCGCCGTTTCGTTATTCTCCGCCATGTAGAAAGACACGTGATTCTGAGTTCCTGGCACCTGATCGGGATGGTAAACATACTCTCATACTTCACAGAGGCATCGATGCTAAACAACAATGCGACGTGCGCAGCTGTTGCATCCATGATTCCATGCAACGCAAGCTTTTACCAAATCAAATATAAGAGGGCCGGCCGGCCATTGGAGTTGGGATGCAGTCGAAAGCTGCATCTTTTTTGTTCGTTTCTCGACATTTCCGTTAGCTTTGGGGCTTGCTTATCCGACCAACTTCTACCTTTGGCAAATGGACATCTTGTTATCAGGGCAAGAAACAGCTTTCGTTCACAAGAAACCAAAATACATATAGGCCAATCACCAACCAGAATATGCAATACTAGCATGAGATCTGTGAAATAATACATTACTATCTACTAGCATGAGATCTGTGAAATAATACTTCTCTCTCTCTCTCTCTATGTGTGTGTGTGTTTAAGAAACAAAGAATACATGATACTCGTTCGGAAATGGCAGGTGTCAAATTTCATCAATCGACACTAACAGTTATATTTATGATCATGAAGTCATGAATCATGAATCCCCACAAATGGCAATTAGTACAAACAAACCGTGTCACATATTTCTTCCATTCTGCCATACAATGTGAATAGATGCATCCATCGGTTCTTTTATCGATTTATCACACAATGCACACCCCAAACAGGAAAATCAATCATTAAATAAATCGTGTGCATTGTTGATTTCTCGAGGAAAACAAAATTTATGTCGGCCAGTAACCAATTGAGCTGATATGAACGTTTTTTTTGTAATTGTAGTTAACCCTACACTGTAATACCACCATGAGTCTGACTCCAACATGCTCTTCCATTACCTTGACACAGGCACTTCCCTTTCCTTTCAGGGAAGATCTTGTCCTTTTCAAGCTTCTGTGGAATAGGTAGGCTCCTGGCCTTTTCAAGTATCAATCTGTAAATTTGTAGAAATAACAGTTAGCAAATCTAGATAACGGTGACACTGAACAGCCAAGAAAGATACACACGAATGGAACACATTAACAAGCAGGGCATTCACCTAGTTAAGATAGAGTGAAAGAGAAACCTCCAAGTATACAAGGGAACAGAGAAAGAACTACGATAATCTTGTGATAATTACAGCAAAAAAGAAAATGGTTATGTTATTGTAAAATCATTTTGATGATAAAGCTATGATAGTGTTAAGATCTAAATACTTTCAGCTGGCATAGTTTCTCTGCAGGACTACTGAAACAAGCTTAATATGGAAAGCCATACAAGCTACTTGCTTCCTTAGCACTCAAAAGGTCCAATCATTCACAAAGCAACTTAATTGAAAAGATCAATTGTGAAGCAACTTAATTAAAAAAACTGATTGTAATGCTTACAAATAGCATACAAAGATAAATCAGTAGAAACAAAAAAAATAACATTTCCCAAGTTCAACATTTCCAAAAACATACTAAAAACAAGATGTCTGAACAACGAAAAAAAATTCATACACTTGCCTGTATTTCAACTGCAAATGTAGACATTCATCTTCCTCTGGTGTTCTGCCACGTGCTATGAGTATTTTAGCTGTTGGATTGGTATGTATAACCATAGTATTTTTATCTTTATTATTATTGTTTACTATCTATCGATTCTACGCGAACTACGCACCACCAAACTACGCTATTCCTGGACCACCTCAATACGCTATTCCTGCACCACCAAACGATGATGTCCCTACACACGTTGGTGCTCCTCCGCCTCCGGTCGGTCCTTTTCAGCAGGGTCCGCCGAGCCCGCTGATTGGTCTCCCTGTGGGCATTCGGGCGCCTTAGCGTCGTCGGCGTAATCTTCGGTAGCAGGCGGGCGGGAACCCTGGAGAAAGCTCCTTCGTTGTTGTCAGTAATAAATAATTAGTCTGTATAATTAAATAAAGACTAGTATTGTTGAGTTAAATGACCTCTTGCATGATAAATAAATATATCGGTAGACGACGATGGAATGGCCTTGGCCTACCAGGATGGCTCTGTTGTCCGTGTCTTCTCTTCTTTTTATTTTCATTGGATATGCGTCTCATTTGCATGTTCAGGGATTGTATGTATATACACTTTGCAGGGCTGGGTCATAATTGGCTTAGTTTTACAAAGAGGGATATCTTTTTAATTTTAAACAAACAAGATGCGGTGTATGATGCTGCACCGTGAACATAATTTTCTATATTTCCCCATCAGATCCCTGGTATGGGTAAAAAATTTGCCGTTTCTTTATTACATGAATTTTCGAAGCAAAGGATTCATCAAACAATATTGTTTATTAAAACTTTTGCATGAATTAGATCGTGGGTGCACACACAGACTTATTCACCCTTTGGCATGCAAGAGCTGGCTGGTATCCATCATTCGGATGGCTTTAAGAGCTTTCGCAACAACAAATGGAAGCATCACTACGGTAGCTTTTGTCCGCATCGTAATCAAAGCTGGCAAAATTTGGCCGAGCAATTTTGAAAGATTAGCCTTGACGCCACGTATACTCAACGGCTTTTGCATGGGCCGACGGGAGGGGGGGCCAGGCCCCCCCAAGGCTCCGCCCCTAGTATGGAGGAGGGGGCGAGGCGGAGCTCACCAATGGAGGAGGGGTCGAGCTCGAAAGCGAAGGACGAGCGCGCGGCTTTTATAGCCGGTGGAGGCGGGGGCTTTTATAGCCGGTGCATTTTGGATTTTGGGAATATTTAATAATTTATTGGCTAACATATTTTTCCGAATGAAGTAATTTGCATGGGGTACTTTACACATGTCCTGGACCTCCTGGTGGACGCTTTCCCTTTTAACGTTTATTGACTAGTCATCTACGCCGATTTTGAAAACTCTATATAAACGCCATTTCTCTTCGGACCTTCGCAATAGTCAGGTGCAGGCCGCGCAGCTTTATATCTCCTCCTCTCATCTTCATTCTCTCAATTCCGATTCCGGTGAGCTTCGCTCTGGTGATCTCCTCTCTGTGCAGCTTCGATATGATCTCTCTGTGCAGCTTCGATCTGATCTTCCCTCCGTGCAGATATGACATCTCCTCCAGTGCCGAGTCAAGGATCTGTCGTTAATGTCTCGTCGGATATGATTCAGGGAGATAGGCACATCATGGATATGAGTATTTTGGCCGTAGGGCTGATATGTATAACAATTGTACTTTTATGTTTATTATAATTATAGGATATACATAGATTTTGTGCAAATTATGCTATTCCTGGACCTATTCCTGCACCACCGAACGCTATTCATGCACCACCGTATTACGACATCCCGCACCACCGAACTACGACGTCCCTGCACCACTGAACTACGACGTCCATGCACCCGCAGTTGCTCCTTCGCCTCCGGCCGGTCCTTTTCAGCAAGGTCCGCCGCTCCAGCTGGTTGGCATCCCAGGAGGCATTCGGGCACCTCCACCTAGTTCAGCATCATCGCCGTAATCTTCGGCAACAGGCTGGCGGGAACCCTGGAGCTCTCCAGTTCTTTATTACATGAATTTTCGAAGCAAAGAATTCATAAAACAGTATTGTTTATTAAACCTTTTGCATGAATTAGATCGTGGGTGCACACACAGACTTATTCACCTTTTGGCATGCAAGAGCTACCTAACATCAATTATTTGGATGGCTTTGAGATCTTTCGCAACAACAAATGGAGGCATCACTGCGGTAGCTTTTGTCTGTATCGTAATCAAAGCTGGCAAGATTTGGTCAAGCAATTTTGAAAGATTAGCCTTGACGCCACGTATACTCAATGGCTTTTGCATGGGCCGACGGGAGGGGGTGCCAGGCCCCCCCGATGGCTCCGCCCCTAGTATGGAGGAGGGGTCGAGCTCGAAAGCGAAGGACGAGCGCGCGGCTTTTATAGCCGTTGGAGGCGGGGGCTTTTATAGCCGGTGCATTTTGGATTTTGGGAATATTTAATAATTTATTGGCTAACATATTTTTCCGAATGAAGGAATTTGCATGGGGTCCTTTACTGATGTCCTGGACCTCCTGGTGGACGCTTTCCCTTTTAACGTTTATTGACTAGTCATCTACGCCGATTTCGAAAACTCTATATAAACGCCATGTCTCTTCGGACCTTCGCAATAGTCAGGCGCAGGCCGCGCAGCTTTATATCTCCTCCTCTCATCTTCATTCTCTCAATTCCGATTCCGGTGAGCTTCGCTCTGGTGATCTCCTCTCTGTGCAGCTTCGATATGATCTCTCTGTGCAGCTTCGATCTGATCTTCCCTCTGTGCAGATATGACATCTCCTCCAGTGCCGAGTCAAGGATCTGTCGTTAATGTCTCGTCGGATATGATTCAGGGAGATAGGCACATCATGGATATGAGTATTTTGGCCGTAGGGCTGATATGTATAACAATTGTACTTTTATGTTTATTATAATTATAGGATATACATAGATTTTGTTCAAATTATGCTATTCCTGGACATATTCCTGCACCACCGAACGCTATTCATGCACCACCGTATTACGACGTCCCGCACCACCGAACTACGACGTCCCTGCACCACCGAACTACGACGTCCATGCACCCGCAGTTGCTCCTTCGCCTCCGGCCGGTCCTTTTCAGCAAGGTCCGCCGCTCCAGCTGGTTGGCATCCCAGGGGGCATTCGGGCACCTCCACCTAGTTCAGCATCATCGCCGTAATCTTCGGCAACAGGCTGGCGGGAACCCTGGAGCTCTCCAGTTCTTTATTACATGAATTTTCGAAGCAAAGAATTCATAAAACAGTATTGTTTATTAAACCTTTTGCATGAATTAGATCGTGGGTGCACACACAGACTTATTCACCCTTTGGCATGCTAGAGCTACCTAACATCTATCATTTGGATGGCTTTGAGATCTTTCGCAACAACAAATGGAGGCATCACTGCGGTAGCTTTTGTCTGTATCGTAATCAAAGCTGGCAAGATTTGTTCAAGCTATTTTGAAAGATTAGCCTTGACGCCACATATACTCAATGGCTTTTGCATGGGCCGACGGGAGGGGGTGCCAGGCCCCCCCGATGGCTCCGCCCCTAGTATGGAGGAGGGGGCGAGCTCGAAAGCGAAGGACGAGCGCACGGCTTTTATAGCCGGTGGAGGCGCGGGCTTTTATAGCCGGTGCATTTTGTATTTTGGGGATATTTCATAATTTACTGGCTAACATATTTTTTCGAATGAAGGAATTTACATGGGGTCCTTTACTGATGTCCTGGACCTCCTGGTGGACGCTTTCCCTTTTAACGTTTATTGACTAGTCATCTACGCCGATTTCGAAAACTCTATATAAACGCCATTTCTCTTCGGACCTTCGCAATAGTCAGGCGCAGGCCGCGCAGCTTCATATCTCCTCCTCTCATCTTCATTCTCTCAATTCCGATTCCGGTGAGCTTCGCTCTGGTGATCTCCTCTCTGTGCAGCTTCGATATGATCTCTCTGTGCAGCTTCGATCTGATCTTCCCTCTGTGCAGATATGACATCTCCTCCAGTGCCGAGTCAAGGATCTGTCGTTAATGTCTCGTCGGATACGATTCAGGGAGATAGGCACATCATGGATATGAGTATTTTGGCCGTAGGGCTGATATGTATAACAATTGTACTTTTATGTTTATTATAATTATAGGCTATACATAGATTTTGTGCAAATTATGCTATTCCTGGACCTATTCCTGCACCACCGAACGCTATTCATGCACCACCGTATTACGACGTCCCGCACCACCGAACTACGACGTCCCTGCAACACCGAACTACGACGTCCATGCACCCGCAGTTGCTCCTTCGCCTCCGGCCGGTCCTTTTCAGCAAGGTCCGCCGCTCCAGCTGGTTGGCATCCCAGGGGGCATTCGGGCACCTCCACCTAGTTTAGCATCATCGCCGTAATCTTCGACAGCGGTGGCGGGAACCACAGAGCTCTCGATTCTTTATTACATGAATTTTCGAAGCAAAGAACTCATAAAACAGTATTGTTTATTAAACCTTTTGCATGAATTAGATCGTGGGTGCACACACAGACTTATTCACCCTTTGGCATGCAAGAGACACCTAACATCTATCATTTGGATGGCTTTGAGATCTTTCGCAACAACAAATGGAGGCATCACTGCGGTAGCTTTTGTCTGTATCGTAATCAAAGCTGGCAAGATTTGGTCAAGCAATTTTGAAAGATTAGCCTTGACGCCACGTATACTCAACGGCTTTTGCATGGGCCGACGGGAGGGGGGGCCAGGCCCCCCCCATGGCTCCGCCCCTAGTATGGAGGAGGGGGCGAGCTCGAAAGCGAAGGACGAGCGCACGGCTTTTATAGCCGGTGGAGGCGCGGGCTTTTATAGCCGGTGCATTTTGGATTTTGGGGATATTTCATAATTTACTGGCTAACATATTTTTCCGAATGAAGGAATTTGCATGGGGTCCTTTACTGATGTCCTGGACCTCCTGGTGGACTCTTTCTCTTTGGTCGTTTATTGACTAGTCATCTACGCCGATTCCGAAAACTCTATATAAACGCCATTTCTCTTCGTACCTTCGCAATAGTAAGGCGCAGGCCGCGCAGCTTCATATCTCCTTCTCTCATCTTCATTCTCTCAATTCCGATTCCGGTGAGCTTCGCTCTGGTGATCTCCTCTCTGTGCAGCTTCGATCTGATCTTCCCTCTGTGCAGATATGACATCTCCTCCAGTGCCGAGTCAAGGATCTGTCGTTAATGTCTCGTCGGATAAGATTCATGGAGATAGGCACCTCATGGATATGAGTATTTTGGTCGTAGGGCTGATATGTATAACAATTGTACTTTTATGTTTATTATTATTATATACTGTACTTAGATTCTTTGCGAATTATGCTATTCCTGGACCTATTCCTGCACCACCGAACGCTATTCCTGCACCACCGAACTACGACGTCCATGCACCCGTAGTTGCTCCTCCGCCTCCGGCCGGTCCTTTTCAGCAAGGTTCGCCGCTCCAGCTGGTTGGCATCCCTGGGGGCAATCGGGCACCTCCACCTAGTTCAGCATCGTCGGCGTAATCTTCGGCAGCAGGCGGGCAATCTTCGGCAGCAGGCTGGCGGGAACCCTGGAGCTCTCTAGTTCTTTATTACATGAATTTTCGAAGCAAAGAATTCATCAAACAATATTGTTTATTAAACCTTTTGCATGAATTAGATCGTGGATGCGCACACAGTCTTATTCACCCTTTAGCATGAAAGTGCTGGCTGGCATCCATCATTTGGATGGCTTTGAGATCTTTCGCAACAACAAATGGAGGCATCACTGCTGTAGCTTTTGTCCGCATCATAATCAAAGCTGGCAAGATTTGGTCGAGCAATTTTGAAAGATTAGCCTTGACGCCACGTATACTCAACGGCTTTTGCATGGGCCGACGGGAGGGGGGCCAGGCCCCCCCATGGCTCCGCCCCTTTTATGGAGGCGGGGGCGAGGCGAAGCTCACCAATGGAGGAGGGGGCGAGCTCGAAAGCGAAGGACGAGCGCGCGACTTTTATAGACGTTGGAGGCGGGGGCTTTTATAGCCGGTGCATTTTTTTATTTTGGGTATATTTCATAATTTATTAGCTAACATATTTTTCAGAATGAAGTAATTTTCATGGGGTCCTTTACTGATGTCCTGGACCTCCTGGTGGACGCTTTCTCTTTGGACGTTTATTTACTAGTCATCTACGCCGATTCCGCAAACTTTATATAAACGCCATTTCTCTTCGTGCCTTCGCAATAGTCAGGCGCAGGCCGCGCCGCTTCATATCTCCTCCTCTCATCTTCATTCAATCAATTCCGATTCCGGTGAGCTTCGCTCTGGTGATCTCCTCTCTGCGGCTTGATCGATCTTCCCTCTGTGCA
The DNA here is from genome assembly GCA_036346355.1 of Rhipidocladum racemiflorum. Classification (NCBI taxonomy): domain Eukaryota; kingdom Viridiplantae; phylum Streptophyta; class Magnoliopsida; order Poales; family Poaceae; genus Rhipidocladum; species Rhipidocladum racemiflorum. The sequence continues at coordinate 85,975,912 of CM070579.1, read as the reverse complement.
GATATGACATCTCCTCAAGTGCCGAGTCAAGGATCTGTCGTTAATGTCTCGTCGGATACGATTCAGGGAGATAGGCACATCATGGATATGAGTATTTTGGCCGTAGGGCTGATATGTATAACAATTGTACTTTTATGTTTATTATTATTATATGCTATACATGTATTCTGTGCAAATTATGCTATTCCTGGACCTATTCCTGCACCACCGATCGCTATTCTTGCACCACCGTATTACGACGTCCCTGCACCACCGAACTACGACGTCCATGCACCCGTAGTTGCTCCTCCGCCTCCGGTCGGTCCTTTTCAGCAAGGTCCGCCGCTCCGGCTGGTTGGCCTCCCTGGGGGCATTCGGGCACCTCCACCTAGTTCAGTATCGTCGACGTAATCTTCGGCAGCAGGCTGGCGGGAACCCTGGAGCTCTCCAGTTCTTTATTACATGAATTTTCGAAGCAAAGAATTCATCAAACAGTATTGTTTATTAAACATTTTGCATGAATTAGATCGTGGATGCACACACAGTCTTATTCACCCTTTAGCATGCAAGAGCTGGCTGGCATCCATGATTTGGATGGTTTTGATATCTTTCACAACAACAAATGGAGCCATCACTGCGGTAGCTTTTGTCCGCATCGTAATCAAAGTTGGCAAGATTTGGTCGAGCAATTTTGAAAGATAAGCCTTGACGCCACGTATACTCAACGGCTTTTGCATGGGCGGCCAGACGGGGATATCCCCCCCCATAGCTCCGACCCCCTGTATGGAGGAGGGGGAGAGGCGAAGCTCACCAATGGAGGAGGGGGCGAGCTCGAAAGCGAAGGACGAGCGCGCGGCTTTTATAGCCGTTGGAGGCGGGGGCTTTTATAGCCGGTGCATTTTTTTTATTTTGGGGATATTTCATAATTTATTAGCTAACATATTTTTCAGAATGAAGTAATTTGCATGGGGTCCTTTACTGATGTCCTGGGCCTCCTGGTGGACGCTTTCACTTTGGACGTTTATTGACTAGTCATCTACGCCGATTCCGAAAACTCTATACAAACACCATTTCTCTTCGTACCTTCGCAATAGTCAGGCGCAGGCCGCGCCGCTTCGTATCTCCACCTCTCATCTTCATTCTATCAATTCCGATTCCGGTGAGCTTCGCTCTGGTGATCTCCTCTCTGTGCAGCTTCGATATGATCTCTCTATGCAGCTTCGATCTGATCTTCCCTCTTTGCAGATATGACATCTCCTCAAGTGCCGAGTCAAGCATCTGTCATTAATGTCTCGTCGGATACGATTCAGGGAGATAGGCACATCATGGATATGAGTATTTTGGCCGTAGGGCTGATATGTATAACAATTGTACTTTTATGTTTATTATTATTATGTACTATACATAGATTCTGTGCGAATTATGCTATTCCTGGACCTATTCCTGCACCACCGAACGCTATTCCTGCACCACCGTACTACGACGTCCCTGCACCACCGAACTACGACGTCCATGCACCCGTAGTTGCTCCTCCGCCTCCAGCCGGTCCTTTTCAGCAAGGTCCGCCGCTCCAGCTGGTTGGCATCCCTAGGGGCATTCGGGCACCTCCACCTAGTTCAGCATCGTTGGCGTAATCTTCGGCAGCAGGCGGGCAATCTTCGGCAGCAGGCTGGCGGGAATCTTGGAGCTCTCCAGTTCTTTATTACATGAATTTTCGAAGCAAAGAATTTATCAAACAGTATTGTTTATTAAGGGCCTGTTTGGATCCATGTAGCTAATAGTTAGCTGCTAAAAATTAGCTGGAGTGGATCCAAACACCCCTAGCTAATAGATCAGCTAATTATTAGCTAGGCATCCAACTAATGGTTATCTCATTAGCTAGCCAAACCCAGCTAATAACAGCTTATAGGTGGCATTTAACCAAAATACCCTTCGCGTCTACCACCAATAGCATTTAATAGCATGAGTAATTTAGACAATAACATTTATTAGCCACATATTAGCTGGTGTATCCAAACACTCTCTAACTAATAGTTAGCTAGCTAATATTAGCTGAGAACTATTAGCTAGCTAACTATTAGCTGCTAATGGATCCAAACAGGCCCTAATCCTTTTGCATGAATTAGATCGTGGGTGCACACACAGACTTATTCACCCTTTGGCATGCAAGAGCTTGCTGTCATTCATCATTTGGATGGCTTTGAGATCTTTTGCAACAACAAATTGAGGCATCACTGCGGTAGTTTTTGTCCGCATCGTAATCAAAGATGGCAAGATTTGGCCGAGCAATTTTGAAAGATTAGCCTTGACGCCACGTATACTCATCGGCTTTTGCATGGGCCAACGGGAGGGGGGGCCAGCCCCCTGGCTCCACGCCTAGTATGGAGGAGGGGGCGAGGCGGAGCTCACCAATGGTGGAGGGGGCGAGCTCGAAAGCGAAGGACGAGCGCGCGACTTTTATAGCCGGTGGAGGCGGGGGCTTTTATAGCCGGTGCATTTTGGATTTTAGGGATATTTCATAATTTATTGCCTAACATATTTTTCCGAATGAAGTAATTTGCATGGGGTCCTTTACTCATGTCCTGGACCTCCTGGTGGACGCTTTCTCTTTTGACGTTTATTGAATAGTCATCTACGCTGATTTCGAAAACTCTATATAAACGCCATTTCTCTTCGTACCTTCACAATATTCAGGTGCAGGTCGCGCAGCTCCATATCTCCTCCTCTCATCTTCATTCTCTCAATTCCGATTCCGGTGAGCTTCGCTCTGGTGATCTCTTCTCTTTGCAGCTTCGATATGATCTCTCTGTGCATCTTCGATCTGATCTTCCCTCTGTGCAGATATGACATCTCCTCCAGTGCCGAGTCAAGGATCTGTCGTTAATGTCTCGTCGGATACGATTCAGGGAGATAGGCACATCATGGATATGAGTATTTTGGCCATAGGGCTGATATGTATAACAATTGTACTTTTATGTTTATTATTATTATATGCTATACATAGATTCTTTGCGAATTATGCTATTCCTGGACCTATTCCTGCACCACCGAACGCTATTCCTGCACCATCGAACTACGACGTCCCTGCACCACCGAATTACGACGTCCATGCACCCGTAGTTGCTCCTCTGCCTCCGGCCGGTCCTTTTCAGCAAGGTTCGCCGCTCCAGCTGGTTGGCATCCCTGGGGGCATTCGGGCACCTCCACCTAGTTCAGCATCGTCGGCGTAATCTTCGGCAGCAGGGGGCAATCTTGGGCAGCAGACTGGCGGGAACCCTGGAGCTCTCCAGTTCTTTATTACATGAATTTTCGAAGCAAAGAATTTTTCAAACAATATTGTTTATTAAACCTTTTGCATGAATTAGATCGTGGGTGCACACACAGACTTATTCACCCTTTGGCATGCAAGAGCTGGCTGGCATCCATCATTTGGATGGCTTTGAGATCTTTCGCAACAACAAATGGAGGCATCACTACGGTAGCTTTTGTCCGCATCGTAATCAAAGCTGGCAAGATTTGGCCGAGCAATTTTGAAAGATTAGCCTTGACGCCACGTATACTCAACGTCTTTTGTATGGGCCGACGGGAGGGGGGCCAGGCCCCCTTGGCTACACCCCTAGTATGGAGAAGGGGGCGAGGCGGAGCTCACCAATGGAGGAGGGGGGGCGAGCTCGAAAGCGCCGGACGAGCGCGCGGTTTTATAGCCGGTGGAGGCAGGGGCTTTTATAGCTGGTGCATTTTGGATTTTGGGGATATTTCATAATTTATTGGCTAACATATTTTTTCGAATGAATTAATTTGCATGGGGTCCTTCTTGATGTTACGGACCTCCTGGTGGACGCTTTCTCTTTGGACGTTTATTGACTAGTCATCTACACCGATTCCGAAAACTTTATATAAACGCCATTTCTCTTCGTACCTTCGCAATAGTCAGGCGCAGGCCACGCAGCTTCATATCTCCTCTCATCTTCATTCTCTCAATTCCGATTCCGGTGAGCTTCGTTCTGTTCATCTCCTCTCTGTAGAGCTTCGATATGATCTCTCTGTGCAGCTTCGATCTGATCTTCTCTCTGTGCAGATTTGACATCTCCTCCAGTGCCGAGTCAAGGATCTGTCGTTAATGTCTCGTTGGATACGATTCAGGGAGATCGGCACCTCATGGATATGAGTATTTTGGCCGTAGGGCTGATATGTATAACAATTGTACTTTTATGTTTATTATTATTATATGCTATACATAGATTCTTTGCGACAGCTCGGAAACATCTGCGACAGCTCGGGAAGGTCGAAACGGAGTCGAAGGATTGCCATATACGCCCCATCTAGCAACGCTGCGAGAGGACTCGGAGCTGTGCCATAGTAGAGACGTGACTGCTCTCCTGCAAGACGACCTCGAATGGTGACCTCTGCCACATAGAGAGAGGATGCTGGGCTAAGTCCAGCGCTTGAGATCATGAACTCTGGTGGCTCAGTGAACCCAACACGGCGCATCATCTCCCAAAGGGTGACCTGAACAGAACCCTCTAGGATAGCGCGCGTGTAGAAACGAGGTTCCCAGCGTCCCGACATCTAAAAGCAAGAAAGAACTAGTTAGCAAAACCTTAACGGAGACAACCAAAAGAGAGGAAACCAAGCAACTACCACACAAAACAACTGCAAAAGCCACAGCCCGAAGCCTTAATCCTGTCCTTATACAACGAGTAACTAACTGTTGAATAGGTAAGACTTCCCCAAACTCTATCTTTAGGTTTTGAGTGAGAAAGGGAATAGAATGAATCCCATTTTCCTACTTCACTCCTGTCCCAGAAAACCAGGTTTGAAAATCAGCTAAGAGGAAATTCACTTTGAAGATTCGAAATCAGAAAAAGAAGTTATAGAGGGGAAAAAGGCTAGCATTCTACCATTTCACAATTAAGAATACTAAGTTAAAATAACTCACCTGGGAAAAACTCATTCCTAAGTTCTATTATCTAGCGATCTAATTTATCCTTTCAGTTTTAGCATAGCTCTGATACCACCTCTTGTGGGGGCTCCGGAATCAGATTAGCGATGCAGGTCATTACTGTTGCATTGGTCAGAAGATTAATGCAACCCGTAACGTCTCCTGACCGCTAAACCAACTCCGTACTCGGATTGGGGCCAATTATTCGGCAAAACTCGTGAGGAGTGTACATGCCGTCTGATTGATCCCAACTCGAGCTTCCCGCAACCGCATGCATTGTACTGGTTCCCTGGATCAGTAGCCCAGTACCCATGCGTTGTCATACAAGACAGGTCTCAACTATGCAAGAGTAAATATATTACACATGAAAGGTAACGTTAATACAATAGTTTAACTTTACAAGTCTCGGCTTACAGCCGGCACAAGTCCAAAAGAATCATCCAAAGCCAGCGAAAGCTCCAAAATAAAAACACGCAGTGTGCCTCCACCCTCAGGCAACTGACTGGAAGGAAACCCAGCTAAACCCAGTAGATAAATCGCTGTCATCATCGAATCGCGACTAAATGCCTGGTACATCTGCATCATTACCTGCTTCTTCTCCTTCTGACCAAAGTCCGTTAGAGCAAACGGTGAGTACACGTATGTACTCGCAAGACTTTAGTGTATGGAATGTATACATATAAAATGTAGGTTAAATCAATGAATGATAGGTTACTACACTAGTCTTTTTGAGCACAAAGCAGATTTTGCCTGCAATATGATAATAGATTCACATTCGCATTTTTACAAAAGAAGCTGAAGAAAACATTTCAAACAATTAATAATAGATAAACCTTTCACCAAATCAACCAACCAACCATTCCTTTTACCAAAACAACCAACCACCTGCACCTTATCCGAACCCAAGATCCAAACACACACCTGACCAACACAATCTAATCCTCAAAACCCATTTTCCCAGAAATCAACCCAGACCCAAAATCTATACTTGATAATACTTTCCAAGCTGCTCATGACCGTGAGCACGGCTAATCGATTAGTTTATTTATCTCTGCAGAGACTGTACACTGTACCCACATGACACGTCCTAGCAATCATGTCATTCATGCCTCGCGATACCGAAGTACCCGATTTGCTAGACAGTGACGGAACCTTTCGAGAGATTGGAGTTCTAATCCTGCACCGGCCCGGTAACGTGCATCCCTAACTACAGCCACAGAGGCCGCCAGTGGTTCCAATAGGCACCCACTAGCCCACGACCTCCCTGTAGTAGGCATTACCGTTGTATTGGGTAAACTTTCCCTCGATGCCTCGACAAGAAAGTCCCTAGAATGCACCGACACCACAGGTGCATCCAATCCTCTTTGCCCTCCAATAATGCAGGGTCAGATCCCTTTTCCCCGTACTAGGCTGAGGCCATCCCATACTGGCACATGTGGTTGCACGCATTACACCCAGTAAATAGCACCAAGTTCGGTCCTTAGGGCGACTCAGGCGAGATCTTCCAAACCCACTTGCTATGGCCACAGAGGGTCGGCACTAGCGGCCCCGCCGAGCACACACTAGCCCTCAACCTCCCCATAGCAAGGGACCAACTGAGACCAATCCCCTCCTAACCAGCCAACGGCCTGACAACCAATCCGAACCTGAAACCAGCCTACCAACCGGAACCACTACCCGGCCAAATACCACCAACTCCGAACCATCAAACATCTCGCCGGTCTAAACTTTCTAAGTTTTTCCATTTTACTCACGCAACCATTCCCTTTTTCCAACAAAACCCCAAAATCTCCAATTCCGACCTGACACCCTTCACCCATCCTAATAGTTCCAGGAGTTTATGAATAGGAACATCATGATCTCCTGCAACCAATTCTACTGCTGAACTAAGCATATGCAACTATTATTCTTTAATACCCTCTGACACTTACTAACGTGTCTAAATTATTCTTAAGTCTATCAAGGATTGCATATTCAAATTAAATTGAGGTAATCCAACAATTTTCGGCTTAACTACTGCTTCCCACAAATTATCACTTTTAATAAATTCATGAGCATGCATAATAGTTTTGGCAATCAAAATAAGAATTTGCAAATATGGGATTCAACATGGTCAAGGAGGTGCTTGCCTATTTGCTCTTCGGTGAAATCGGTCTCCGGGACGTAGTCGGGATCGTCGGCGACGTTCGAAGCGTCTACGTCTACACGAAAAGCAACGAGACCCAAAATCATCGATCAAAATAGGCAAAGAAGCAATCAAAATCCAAAAAGAAGCGAAAACGGAAAACGAGAACCTAGCCGGAAAAAGGAAATTCTAAATTTCTCCCAGGCCTAGCGATCTGCATTGTTGATTGGCGGTAGTGCCGCTCTGGCCGGCGATCGCCATCTTGTTGGGCGGTAGTGCCGTTCTGGCCGGGAACCGAAAAGGATGCTCTCTGGAAAATAACTACCGGCGTTCTAAATCCGGTAGTGCCGGACCCACCGGCAGTACCGCCTTCACACTAGCGGTAGTGCCGCTCTCCCCGAATCCAAAATCCCAAAAATGAGATTTCGCGCAATAAACCCCGGAACTTCGACGTACATGTATGGATAGGTTCCTGGGGACCCATGGGACCTATTCACGCAGGTTTCATCAAGTTTCGAGTTTGTTTGCTCAAAATCTCACTTTTCGGATCATTTTTCTCCCGATAAAGACGCGAAAATGGATTTCGACATAGAAGGTGTCGAAACTCGAGTTTCTTCGCGGCAACGGGTTCTCTACGGCATTAGGGACTTATACGCGCTAGGCTTGTGAGCTTTGGGACTTCAGAACACAAAATCGCTCCGAATGCCCAAAGTGCAACTTCTGCAATTCCTACAGAAAACGGATTTCGCAACAAGCGCAATAGGTCCAAAAATGCACTAGGGTTCCATAAGATCGAGAAACTGGCTACAACCCTCGGCACACGGCAATCAGACCTCTAAAGACCGAAAAACCTAACCTACTCTGAATTCGATTCTCGTCTCGAATCGAGTACAAACTCGATCCTCCTACAAGAAACGACTTACGAGGCTCTAAGAAAACATCCGCAGGTCATTTCCCTGACTTCCCGGAGTTAGGGTTTCGAAAGGAAAGGGCTCCGAGAATTCGAGAAATGGCTTCTTGCAGCGAATGAGTCCAACGAAGCGTAGATCAGGGTTACAGAAACTACTCGATCACGCGGAAGGATTCTTCTACCCTTGACCTAGGTTTAACCACTCGGAAAAACGACTATGCACCACCACAACTAGGGTTTCTAGAGCTTAACTAGAACGTAAAGAATGATTACAAGCTAAAGAAGAGCTAGGGTTTGCATCTGCACCTAGGGTTTAGGTTTAGCTCTAACACCTACCTCGTGTGAAGCTCCTTGACTGCTTGGGGACGCTTCTCCACCCTTGCTCTCGCTTCCACTCGGCCTCCTGGAGCTCCAACCAGCTGGAAATGGCGAGGAGGAGGAGAAAGCTCCAATGGAGAGAGAGGAAGGAGAAGAGAGGAAGAAGGAGGAGGAGAGGAGGAGAAATGAGAGAGGAGAGGGAGAAGGGGTGCTCCCTGGTGTCTTGAGGGAGTAGGGGGGCACAAAACCCGAGGCAATTGGATAGCCACGAGCACAGGAGCAAAACAGGGCTCTGGCCCCGCTGCCCTCATTGCGGCGATCTGCCGGGCGATCTTGCCCTTCGGCCGGTAGTACCGCATGACAGAAGTGCGATGCTACTTGGCAGCTAAAACTCAGGAGTTTATAGTTTTTCGCGATGGTTCTTTAATCGACTAACTTAAGGACTATTGGAATAGGTTCAAGGGGTCCTAATAAAGGTATTAAAACTTAGGTTTGGGATCTAGCTCTCACGATTTTAAATTTCACCCGATTTCGGGTTCTGAGACTCCAATCGGGGAAAACAATCAAACGGAACGACAAAACCAAATTCAAGGGCAATTAACTCCAAATTCAAACTGGAAACTTTACAGAGCACTAATCCACACTTAGTTAGCCTAATTAAGCTTAATTACAAACATGGGCGTTACAATCGTACCCCCCTTGGAATAATCTCGTCCTCGAGATTAGCTAAACTCTGCGAAGAAAGAAGGAAACTCAATTCTAAGACGATCTTCTCGTTCCCAAGTAGCTTCGTCCTGGGTATGGTTACTCCACTGGACTTTGAGCATTCTGATGACTTGATTGCGAGTAAGGCGCTCAGCTTCTTCAAGTACTTGGATCGGATGCTCGCGATATGATAGATCAGGCTGAAGATCAATCGTTTCCAATGGGGTAAGTTCTGTGGGCTTCCGAAGACATTTCTTCAGCTGCGATACGTGGAATACATCGTGTACCTCGGAAAGTTGCGGGGAAAGTTCAATCTGATAAGCAACTTCAACTTTCCTCGCAAGAATGCGGTACGGTCCGACGTAACGCGACGCTAATTTCCCACGAACTTGAAAGCAACGAGTGCCACGTAGCGGCGACACTTTGAGATAGACGAAATCGTCTACATCAAAACTCAGCTCGCGGCGACGAGTATCAGCATAACTTTTCTGCCTCGACTAAGCTTCCTTCAGTCGGTCTCGAATCAACTTGACATGATCTTCGGCTTCTTGGATTACAGCAGGGCCGAAGAATTGTCTTTCCCCGACTTCAGACCAGAACAAAGGAGTTCCGCACTTTCTCCCATAAAGTGCTTCGAACGGCGACATTTGGAGACTTGCCTGATAGCTGTTGTTGTAGGAGAATTCAGCAAAAGCTAAGCATTTCTCCCACTTCGTGTTGTAGGCCAACACACAAGCTCTCAGCATATCCTCCAGGACTTGGTTTGTTCTTTCGGTTTGGCCATCGATTACGAGGATGGTACTGTTGTCTTTGAAAAACAACTTAGTACCAAGGAGTTCATGCAGATTTTTCCAGAATCGCGACGTAAATTGGGTCCCACGGTCTGACACAATGACCTTAGGAACACCATGCAGTCGGACTATGTGATTCAGGTAAAGTTCTGCTAGTTTAGGCCCATTATAGGTGGTATGGACTGGAATAAAATGAGCCACTTTGGACAATCGATCCACGATTACCCAGATGGAGTCATGACCACCTGATGATTTTGGCAGACCAGTGATGAAATCCATGCCGACTTCATCCCATTTCCACTCTGGAATTTTTAAAGGTTGGAGCAACCCCGCAGGGCGTTGATGCTCCGCTTTCACTCGCTGACACACATCGCAAGTAGCGACAAATTCAGCGATCTCCTTTTTCATACCAGGCCACCAGCAATTTTGAAAGATTAGCCTTGACGCCACGTATACTCAACGGCTTTTGCATGGGCCGACGGGAGGGGGGCCAGGCCCCCCTGGCTCCACCCCTAGTATGGAGGAGGGGGCCAGGTGGAGCTCACCAATGGAGGAGGGGGGCGAGCTCGAAAGCGCTGGACGAGCGCGCGGCTTTTATAGCCGGTGGAGGCAGGGGCTTTTATAGCTGGTGCATTTTGGATTTTGGGGATATTTCATAATTTATTGGCTAACATATTTTTCCGAATGAATTAATTTGCATGGGGTCCTTTACTGATGTTCTGGACCTCCTGGTGGACGCTTTCTCTTTGGACGTTTATTGACTAGTCATCTACACCGATTCCGAAAACTTTATATAAACGCCATTTCTCTTCGTACCTTCGCAATAGTCAGGCGCAGGCCACGCAGCTTCATATCTCCTCTCATCTTCATTCTCTCAATTCCGATTCCGGTGAGCTTCGTTCTGTTCATCTCCTCTCTGTGCAGCTTCGATATGATCTCTCTGTGCAGCTTCGATCTGATCTTCTCTCTGTGCAGATTTGACATCTCCTCCAGTGCCGAGTCAAGGATCTGTCGTTAATGTCTCGTTGGATACGATTCAGGGAGATCGGCACCTCATAGATATGAGTATTTTGGCCGTAGGGCTGATATGTATAACAATTGTACTTTTATGTTTATTATTATTATATGCTATACATAGATTCTTTGCGAATTATGCTATTCCTGCACCACCGAACGCTATTCCTGCACCAGCGAACTACGACGTCCATGCACCCGTAGTTGCTCCTCCACCTCCGGCCGGTCCTTTTCAGCAAGGTTCGCCGCTCCAGTTGGTTGGCATCCCTGGGGGCATTCGGGCACCTCCACCTAGTTCAGCATCGTCGGCGTAATCTTCGGCAGCAGGCGGGCAATCTTCGGCAGCAGGCGGGCGGGAACCCTAGGGCTCTCCAGTTCTTTCGTTGTTGGTCAGTAATAAATAAGTGTCTCCTAAGTGTCTGTATCGGTAGACTAGTATTGATAAGTGCCTCCTAAGTGTCTCTATCGGTAGACTAGTATTGATATTTGTCTCCTAATTGTCTGTATCGGTAGACTAGTATTAAATAAATACTAGTATTGATAAATGTATCGGTAGACAACGATGGAATGGCCTTGTCCTGCCAAGCAAAAAATTCATCAAACAATACTGTTTATTACTCCCGTATCCAGAAATGTAAGGCGCTATTAGCTTTTCAGTGATGATTTTCTCTCTAATGCCCCTATTAATTGCATGCTGTTTTACAAAGCATTAACTGGATGCATGGGACGCTTCGTAGCTCCGCCAAAGCTTTAGCATACATAGCTGAAAAATCAAACAGTCGCACCATGCAAACCAACCCATACATACTAAAGCTAACAACCATGAGTCTATTGCTAGTGCCCTCCAAAACACTCATAGCGAGCATGAAAGAACACAAGAGCATCATGCACGAGCAGGTATATATATGCTCATGAAGTCATGAGTCATCAATCGACACTAACAGGTATATATATGCTCATGAAGTCATGAGTCATGAATCCCCACAAATGGCAATTAGTACAAACAAACCGTGTCACGTATTTCTTCCATTCTGTCATACAATTTGAATAGATGCATCCATCGGTTCTTTTATCGATTTATCACACAATGCACACCCCAAACAGGAAAATCAATCATTAAATAAATCGTGTGCATTGTTGATTTCTTGGGAAAACAAAATTTATGTCGACCGTAACCAATTGAGCTGATATGAATTGTAGTTAACCCTACCCTGTATATGCCACCATGAGTCTGACTCCAACATGCTCTTCCATTACCTTGACACAGGCACTTCCCTTTCCTTTCAGGGAAGATCTTGTCCTTTTCAAGCTTCTGTGGAATAGGTAGGTTCCTGGCCTTTTCAAGTATCAATCTGTAAATTTGTAGAAATAACAGTTAGCAAATCTAGATAACGGTGACACTGAACAGCCAAGAAAGATACACACGAATGGAACACATTAACAAGCAGGGCATTCACCTAGTTAAGATAGAGTGAAAGAGAAACCTCCAAGTATAGAAGGGAAAAGAGAAAGAACTACGATAATCTTGTGATAATTACAGCAAAAAAGAAAATGGTTATGTTATTGTAAAATCATTTCGATGATAAAGCTATGATAGTGTTAAGATCTAAATACTTTCAGCTGGCATAGTTTCTCTGCAGGACTACTGAAACAAGCTTAATATGGAAAGCCATACAAGCTACTTGCTTCCTTAGCACTCAAAAGGTCCAATCATTCACAAAGCAACTTAATTGAAAAGATCAATTGTGAAGCAACTTAATTAAAAAAACTGATTGTAATGCTTACAAATAGCATACAAAGATAAATCAGTAGAAACAAAAAAAATAACATTTCCCAAGTTCAACATTTCCAAAAACATACTAAAAACAAGATGTCTGAACAACGAAAAAAAATTCATACACTTGCCTGTATTTCAACTGCAAACGTAGACATTCATCTTCCTCTGGTGTTCTGCCACGTGCTATGAGTATTTTAGCTGTTGGATTGGTATGTATAACCATAGTATTTTTATCTTTATTATTATTGTTTACTATCTATCGATTCTACGCGAACTACGCACCACCAAACTACGCTATTCCTGGACCACCTCAATACGCTATTCCTGCACCACCAAACGACGATGTCCCTACACACGTTGGTGCTCCTCCGCCTCCGGTCGGTCCTTTTCAGCAGGGTCCGCCGAGCCCGCTGATTGGTCTCCCTGTGGGCATTCGGGCACCTTAGCGTCGTCGGCGTAATCTTCGGTAGCAGGCGGGCGGGAACCCTGGAGAAAGCTCCTTCGTTGTTGTCAGTAATAAATAATTAGTCTGTATAATTAAATAAAGACTAGTATTGTTGAGTTAAATGACCTCTTGCATGATAAATAAATATATCGGTAGACGACGATGGAATGGCCTTGGCCTACCAGGATGGCTCTGTTGTCCGTGTCTTCTCTTCTTTTTATTTTCATTGGATATGCGTCTCATTTGCATGTTCAGGGATTGTATGTATATACACTTTGCAGGGCTGGGTCATAATTGGCTTAGTTTTACAAAGAGGGATATCTTTTTAATTTTCAACAAACAAGATGCGGTGTATGATGCTGCACCGTGAACATAATTTTCTATATTTCCCCATCAGATCCCAGGTATGGGTAAAAAATTTGCCGTTTCTTTATTCCAGGCCAGTTGCACCGTCTCTGCGAAGTTTGGCAATTTTGGCCAAAAAGCCTCGAAACGAAACCCTATAAAACAGTCATGTGGCAAGGTAGACAGAAGAATGGGGCAATGATCAGAGACAAAGGGGGAGGGGGCTTGCAAGTGGCAATTTTAGAAAAGCAAATCCCAATCCTTGGATGCAAAGAATCTGTCTATTCTTGTTAGCGTCAGATTTATAATATTACTAGCTCTCGTGGCCAACCCGACGAACTCCCCGTGGTTGGCGGCCTCACTTATGCACACCCCCCCTCTCTTGGATCTGATCGGTGAGACACCGGTAGCCGCCAAGTCCCTATCCCTCATCTCCCAACTCACCTTCTCCCCCAAGCCGCACCACCTCGCAGGAGCCCATGCTACCGGGCCGGATCACGCGCAATGTACGCATGAAGCTAAGTGGTGGGATCGGCGAAAGCCGTGCCGCTTTTGTCCACAACGATCCCCACCCTACACCAATGTAGGATTCGGGCCCCTCTTGATGTCACCGAGCTGGATCTACCTACTCTAATCTCAGACCCGATGGCCCCGACCCTAATCCCCTGAGCTGGATCCAGCGGTCTTGTTGCCAGAGTTCCTGGTAGCCAACAGAGAAGACATCCATGAGTTGGCCCGGCCAGCTATGGCAGCAGTTAAGAAGGGAAGACGAGGAAGAGGAAGAAAGAAGGAAAGAATATATGAGCAAAATTGTCAGCAAAATTGTCCAAACGGCCAAATGATAAGGGGCTTGACAATAATAAGGCGAATAATTAAGTGAACTTAGTCCCATAGTGTCAAGTGACAAAAAAAGGGGGGGGCATATCATCAATTCTCTCTTTACAATTTGGCTTCTTATAAATATCTCTATTCTTTTTTTTTCCAAAATTACACAAGACCCCCTCGCCGTTTCGTTATTCTCCGCCATGTAGAAAGACACGTGATTCTGAGTTCCTGGCACCTGATCGGGATGGTAAACATACTCTCATACTTCACAGAGGCATCGATGCTAAACAACAATGCGACGTGCGCAGCTGTTGCATCCATGATTCCATGCAACGCAAGCTTTTACCAAATCAAATATAAGAGGGCCGGCCGGCCATTGGAGTTGGGATGCAGTCGAAAGCTGCATCTTTTTTGTTCGTTTCTCGACGTTTCCGTTAGCTTTGGGGCTTGCTTATCCGACCAACTTCTACCTTTGGCAAATGGACATCTTGTTATCAGGGCAAGAAACAGCTTTCGTTCACAAGAAACCAAAATACATATAGGCCAATCACCAACCAGAATATGCAATACTAGCATGAGATCTGTGAAATAATACATTACTATCTACTAGCATGAGATCTGTGAAATAATACTTCTCTCTCTCTCTCTCTCTATGTGTGTGTGTGTGTTTAAGAAACAGCAATACATGATACTCGTTTCGGAAATGGCAGGTGTCAAATTTCATCAATCGACACTAACAGGTATATATATGCTCATGAAGTCATGAATCATGAATCCCCACAAATGGCAATTAGTACAAACAAACCGTGTCACATATTTCTTCCATTCTGCCATACAATGTGAATAGATGCATCCATCGGTTCTTTTATCGATTTATCACACAATGCACACCCCAAACAGGAAAATCAATCATTAAATAAATCGTGTGCATTGTTGATTTCTGAGGAAAACAAAATTTATGTCGACCGTAACCAATTGAGCTGATATGAACGTTTTTTTTGTAATTGTAGTTAACCCTACACTGTAATACCACCATGAGTCTGACTCCAACATGCTCTTCCATTACCTTGACACAGGCACTTCCCTTTCCTTTCAGGGAAGATCTTGTCCTTTTCAAGCTTCTGTGGAATAGGTAGGCTCCTGGCCTTTTCAAGTATCAATCTGTAAATTTGTAGAAATAACAGTTAGCAAATCTAGATAACGGTGACACTGAACAGCCAAGAAAGATACACACGAATGGAACACATTAACAAGCAGGGCATTCACCTAGTTAAGATAGAGTGAAAGAGAAACCTCCAAGTATACAAGGGAACAGAGAAAGAACTACGATAATCTTGTGATAATTACAGCAAAAAAGAAAATGGTTATGTTATTGTAAAATCATTTTGATGATAAAGCTATGATAGTGTTAAGATCTAAATACTTTCAGCTGGCATAGTTTCTCTGCAGGACTACTGAAACAAGCTTAATATGGAAAGCCATACAAGCTACTTGCTTCCTTAGCACTCAAAAGGTCCAATCATTCACAAAGCAACTTAATTGAAAAGATCAATTGTGAAGTAACTTAATTAAAAAAACTGATTGTAATGCTTACAAATAGCATACAAAGATAAATCAGTAGAAACAAAAAAAATAACATTTCCCAAGTTCAACATTTCCAAAAACATACTAAAAACAAGATGTCTGAACAACGAAAAAAAATTCATACACTTGCCTGTATTTCAACTGCAAATGTAGACATTCATCTTCCTCTGGTGTTCTGCCACGTGCTATGAGTATTTTAGCTGTTGGATTGGTATGTATAACCATAGTATTTTTATCTTTATTATTATTGTTTACTATCTATCGATTCTACGCGAACTACGCACCACCAAACTACGCTATTCCTGGACCACCTCAATACGCTATTCCTGCACCACCAAACGATGATGTCCCTACACACGTTGGTGCTCCTCCGCCTCCGGTCGGTCCTTTTCAGCAGGGTCCGCCGAGCCCGCTGATTGGTCTCCCTGTGGGCATTCGGGCGCCTTAGCGTCGTCGGCGTAATCTTCGGTAGCAGGCGGGCGGGAACCCTGGAGAAAGCTCCTTCGTTGTTGTCAGTAATAAATAATTAGTCTGTATAATTAAATAAAGACTAGTATTGTTGAGTTAAATGACCTCTTGCATGATAAATAAATATATCGGTAGACGACGATGGAATGGCCTTGGCCTACCAGGATGGCTCTGTTGTCCGTGTCTTCTCTTCTTTTTATTTTCATTGGATATGCGTCTCATTTGCATGTTCAGGGATTGTATGTATATACACTTTGCAGGGCTGGGTCATAATTGGCTTAGTTTTACAAAGAGGGATATCTTTTTAATTTTCAACAAACAAGATGCGGTGTATGATGCTGCACCGTGAACATAATTTTCTATATTTCCCCATCAGATCCCAGGTATGGGTAAAAAATTTGCCGTTTCTTTATTACATGAATTTTCGAAGCAAAGGATTCATCAAACAATATTGTTTATTAAAACTTTTGCATGAATTAGATCGTGGGTGCACACACAGACTTATTCACCCTTTGGCATGCAAGAGCTGGCTGGTATCCATCATTCGGATGGCTTTAAGAGCTTTCGCAACAACAAATGGAAGCATCACTACGGTAGCTTTTGTCTGCATCGTAATCAAAGCTGGCAAGATTTGGCCGAGCAATTTTGAAAGATTAGCCTTGACGCCACGTATACTCAACGGCTTTTGCATGGGCCGACGGGAGGGGGGGCCAGGCCCCCCCAAGTCTCCGCCCCTAGTATGGAGGAGGGGGCGAGGCGGAGCTCACCAATGGAGGAGGGGGCGAGCTCGAAAGCGAAGGATGAGCGCACGGCTTTTATAGCCGGTGGAGGCGGGGGCTTTTATAGCCGGTGCATTTTGGATTTTGGGAATATTTAATAATTTATTGGCTAACATATTTTTCTGAATGAAGTAATTTGCATGGGGTCCTTTACTCATGTCCTGGACCTCATGGTGGACGCTTTCCCTTTTGACGTTTATTGACTAGTCATCTACGTCGATTTCGAAAACTCTATATAAACGCCATTTCTCTTCGGACATTCGCAATAGTCAGGCGCAGGCCGCGCAGCTTCATATCTCCTCCTCTCATATTCATTCTCTCAATTCCGATTCCGGTGAGCTTCGCTCTGGTGATCTCCTCTCTGTGCAGCTTCGATATGATCTCTCTGTGCAGCTTCGATCTGATCTTCCCTCTGTGCAGATATGACATCTCCTCCAGTGCCGAGTCAAGGATCTGTCGTTAATGTCTCGTCGGATACGATTCAGGGAGATAGGCACATCATGGATATGAGTATTTTGGCCGTAGGGCTGATATGTATAACAATTGTACTTTTATGTTTATTATAATTATAGGCTATACATAGATTTTGTGCAAATTATGCTATTCCTGGACCTATTCCTGCACCACCGAACGCTATTCATGCACCACCGTATTACGACGTCCCGCACCACCGAACTACGACGTCCCAGCACCACCGAACTACGACGTCCATGCACCCGCAGTTGCTCCTTCGCCTCCGGCCGGTCCTTTTCAGCAAGGTCCGCCGCTCCAGCTGGTTGGCATCCCAGGGGGCATTCGGGCACCTCCACCTAGTTTAGCATCATCGCCGTAATCTTCGGCAACAGGCTGGCGGGAACCCTGGAGCTCTCCAGTTCTTTATTACATGAATTTTCGAAGCAAAGAACTCATAAAACAGTATTGTTTATTAAACCTTTTGCATGAATTAGATCGTGGGTGCACACACAGACTTATTCACCCTTTGGCATGCAAGAGCTACCTAACATCTATCATTTGGATGGCTTTGAGATCTTTCGCAACAACAAATGGAGGCATCACTGCGGTAGCTTTTGTCTGTATCGTAATCAAAGCTGGCAAGATTTGGTCAAGCAATTTTGAAAGATTAGCCTAGACGCCACGTATACTCAACGGCTTTTGCATGGGCCGACGGGAGGGGGGGGCCAGGCCCCCCTCCATGGCTCCGCCCCTAGTATGGAGGAGGGGGCGAGCTAGAAAGCGAAGGACGAGCGCACGGCTTTTATAGCCGGTGGAGGCGCGGGCTTTTATAGCCGGTGCATTTTGGATTTTAGGGATATTTCATAATTTACTGGCTAACATATTTTTCCGAATGAAGGAATTTGCATGGGGTCCTTTACTGATGTCCTGGACCTCCTGGTGGACGCTTTCTCTTTGGACGTTTATTGACTAGTCATCTACGCCGATTCCGAAAACTCTATATAAACGCCATTTCTCTTCGTACCTTCGCAATAGTAAGGCGCAGGCCGCGCAGCTTCATATCTCCTCCTCTCATCTTCATTCTCTCAATTCCGATTCCGGTGAGCTTCGCTCTGGTGATCTCCTCTCTGTGCAGCTTCGATATGATCTCTCTGTGCAGCTTCGATCTGATCTTCCCTCTGTGCAGATATGACATCTCCTCCAGTGCCGAGTCAAGGATCTGTCGTTAATGTCTCGTCGGATAAGATTCATGGAGATAGGCACCTCATGGATATGAGTATTTTGGTCGTAGGGCTGATATGTATAACAATTGTACTTTTATGTTTATTATTATTATATACTGTACTTAGATTCTTTGCGAATTATGCTATTCCTGGACCTATTCCTGCACCACCGAACGCTATTCCTGCACCACCGAACTACGACGTCCATGCACCCGTAGTTGCTCCTCCGCCTCCGGCCGGTCCTTTTCAGCAAGGTTCGCCGCTCCAGCTGGTTGGCATCCCTGGCGGCAATCGGGCACCTCCACCTTGACGAGTACCCAGGCCATGGGTACCCCCAGCGGCCCGAAAGGGCGCGTGGGCCGAACCAGGCCGGTCGGGGCCCAAAGCCACGGCTGCCGAGGAAAAGCCGTAGCCATGACCAAGTCGGCGAAATCCCTGAAGAAGCGACAGCATTTATTGCGTATCGAGCGCATTAAATGCTGGCCGTAATGATGACGCAGCGGCACAAGTCCCCAACTCTCGCATTTACTACGAGCGGCGCAGAAGAACTACGCCCGACCAAGAGGGCAAGGGGAGCCGGCGGCCAGTCCCATCAGCCCGCCACTTGCGGGCGACTAAGAGCACAGTCTTTTTTCTCTTTTTTAAGCAACAATGTAACCTCCCTCCTCGCCTATATAAAGGGGGAGGGAGCGAGCATGTAAGACAACGGACAACCGGGGAATCAATACAATCAAACCCACACGAACTGGAGTAGGGACGTTCAGCCCGAACCAGTATACATCTTGTGCTCACCCGAGTAAGCCGTCGAGGAGAGGGAGCGTGCACCCCTCTTACCTATACAAATTCATTGGCGGTGCTCGAAACACCGGCGGTTGGCGCGCCTGTAGGGCTGTGCACGACGTTGCCGCCATTTTTCCCGATTTGCTTCCTCGACGTTTCCCTTTCTTTCTCCGACATCGCCATGCCGATAGCGTCGATCCGTTTCGGCTCCCTCGACTTCGTCACCACCACGGCGGGACAGATAGTGATCGTCCCCGCCGTACTCCGGCGCCAAGTGTCCACCGATGACCCTGGACGCCCTCACGGCGCCAGAGACCTCCGCTCGAGGTCCCCGCACGGACCCCGACGCCGGCACGCCAGAGGCCCCATCACCCCAAGCGATGCGCCGAAGGCATCGGCGATGGCGATCGCACCACGCCGCAACCTCGCCATTAAGCGATGGTCGGCCACGTACCCGACGACCACCACTCGGACAACTCCTCCGACCACGGCTCTAGCGGAGGAAGAGATAAGAACAGACCACGCTACCGCGACCCGACACACCGCGGCAGCGCCGCTACCCGGCCACGCCAAAGACTCTCCGCCAACACACCGAGGAGGATCACCGTGCTCGCCGCGCCGACCTTCGGGCCGGCGACGCGACGAGCCGGAGGCTCAAAAGGCCGAGCTCGACAAGCTCCAGGCCGACCTGGAGCGATGCTTTCGCCCCGCTCCACTGCGCTGGCCGCGGCGCTCAGGCCACAAGACGCCAGTCCACCACCACCGGTAGCTAGGGGACGGACGATTCATCGCTTTTTCCCCACGCCGCCAAAACATCGCCGCAGCGGCAATGCTGCTCCGCGGCATTCGAGCCAGGCGATCCTGCAGCCAAGGCTACCCACCGTAACCTCCGGCCTGGTGGAGAGCGGCGGCAGCGCGACGCAGCGTATGGCCACGGATCGCAGCGTTCGGACGCCTCTTGGATGGCCCGCGCCGCGACGCCATCCGGAGGCCGTCGGAGCGAAACAAGGGCAGCGTCACCTTCCGGCAACCCGGGCATCGCGCACCCGTGCACCAACGTTTGGGGGCGAACGCGACGCCGCACCACCCTCCAAACGCGAAGAACGAGGAACGACCGACCCGGCCGTAAATGCGTCGCCGACAGCGCTCCATGGGCGTGACCGCAGCAGAGCCCCGATGGCCTCGGGCCCACGGGTATTCTGCCAGGGATTCGCGGCGCGAAGTTCCTCGCCGGATTCCGGCGCCGGTCAACATAGCCAAATGCGCAGGGCTACAAACCCCGGTGTATGGTCGAAGATTACCGGCTCGCATGCCGGGCGGGGAGCGACGGACGACCTTTTGTCATCCAATACCTCCCATCTACTTGGCGGACTCGGCCGGGCATGGCTCGAATATCCGCCCGCCAACATCATCCGGATCGGGCCGACCTCAAGCACCACTTCGTTGGCAACTTCCAGGCACCTACAAGCGACCAGGGAATTCACGGGACTGAAAGGCTGCAAGCGGCAGCCAGGAGAGCCTCCGACTACATCCGACGCGTTTTCCCAACAAAGGTAACGAGCTCCACGACATCCGGCCCGATGTCGTGGGGCATTCATCTACGGCACCACTTCCAAGACCCTGGTCCATAAATTGGGGTGTCAGCGGCCCAGACCACCAAAGAACTCCTGGACATTGCCACCAACCACGCCTCGGGCGAGGAGGCCGTAGATGTCATCTTCGACAAAGGGAAGTCGGGTTAGGATCGCACCGAGCCCAGCTCCCTCCTCCGACCGCCCGACAAGCTTAAAGCGCCACGGCAAGAACAGGTCCGCGAGGACCGCTCGTTGCGACCACCGACTGAGCCGAAAGCCGCAAGGGCAACCCCGACCACTTCGAAGCCGATGGAGAGTACGTGTCCGAACCACGGATACCCCGTCGAGCACAAGTATCGGGACTGCGAAGTCCTGAGCGTTTTCTTCCGAACCCCCACGACGCCACGGGCAAAGGAAAGAGGCAAGACTGGCGCCGACCACCGAGATCGAGAAAGGCGGATGTCGGCTTCCCCGAGACCGACGGTTGCCTCATGATCTTCGGCGGACCGGCAAGCTACGCCGGCGGAGGCAGCTCAAGCTCGCCGAGAGGTGTTCGCGGCAAGCCCAGTAGTACCTAAATACCTTCGTGGTCGGAGTCCCCGATCACCTTTGACCGGCCGACCACGTCCGCAACCAGGAGGTACCCGCTCGTCATTGACCCCATCGTGGGAACAAAGCGCTGACTAAGGTGCTCATGGGCCGGCGGCGGCGATCTCAACATCCTTTACGTTGAGACCCTCGACGCCATGGGGATCCCCGCCGAGCCTTCACCAGCGAGCACCCTTTCACGGCGTCGTTCCTGGCGGCCAGGCCCACCGCTCGGGCAGTCGACCTGCCGTCACGTTCGGGAGCCCTGTTAACTTCCGCACCGAGACCCTCACCTTCGAGGTCGTGGATTTTCCCGGCTCCTACCACGCCATCCTAGGGAGACCATGCTACGCTGGTTCATGGCGATCCCCAACTACACCTACCTGAAGCTGAAGATGCCCGGCCGCATGGGGTGATCATCAGAATCGCGTCTTTCCAGCTCGCCACGGCTGCGAGAAGACAAACGATTGCGAAGTTGGCCTCGGCGGTCGCCGCATCCACCGAGCTCGCCGGCCTCGAGCCAAGCACCTCCGAGTCCGCTCCGACTCTAGCAAGTCCGGACCGGGCTCCTTCAAGTCCGCCGAGGACACAAAGACGATCGAGGTCGACCCGGAGGACCCGACCAAAACCGCTCGGATCGGGACCACGCTTCTGCCAAATAGGAAGCGCGCTCGTCGACTTCCTCCGCGCCAACCGACGCCTTCGCATGGAAGCTCCTCCGACATGCCGGATCCCGAGGAAGTCGCCGAGCACTCCCTGAACATCCGGCACAGGTCTAGACCGATCGCCCAGCGTCATGCGCCCGCCGACGAAGGAAAGCGCGTGGCCATAGGAGAGGAAATAGCCAAGCTCTTGGCCGCAGGGTTCATCAAAGAAGTTCGCCACCCCGAGTGGCTAGCAAACCCTGTGCTTGTAAAAAAGAAGACTGGGAAATGGAGAATGTGTGTCGACTACACAAGCCTCAACAAGGCATGTCCGAAAGATCCATTCCCTCTGCCCCGCATCAACCAAATGGTAGACTCCACCGCAGGGTGCGAATCCCTGTCCTTTCTGGATGCCTACTCGGGGTACCACCAGATCGCGATGAAAGAAGACGACCAGCTCGCGACTTCCTTCATCACTCCGTACGGTTCGTTCTGCTACGTGACAATGCCGTTTGGCCTGAAAAACGCGGGGGCTACATACCAGAGATGTATGCAGACCTGCCTTTCCGACCAGATCGGCCGCAATGTCGAGGCGTACGTCGACGACATCGTTGTCAAGACCAGGAAGACCAGCGACATCATCGCCGATCTGGAGGAGACTTTCGCGAACCTTCGACGGTTCCGCATCAAGCTCAACCCCGAGAAATGCGTTTTCGGGGTACCCAAGGGGAAGCTACTCGGCTTCATCATCTCCGAGCGCGGCATCGAAGCCAGCCGAGACAAGATCTCCGCGATCTTAAGGATGGGGCCAATCAGCAACCTCAAAGGGGCCCAAAGGCTGACGGGATGCCTAGCGGCCCTGAGTCGCTTCACGCCCCGCCTCGTGACGCGCTTGCCTCTATACAAACTCTCGAGGAAATCCGACCACTTCACCGGACGAAGGAGGCTCAGACGCCTTCGACGCGCTTAAAGGTTTTCCCGACCACCCCTCCAGTCTTTGGTCGCCCGGCGCCGTAAGAGCCTCTGCTACTCTACATTGCCGCCACGACCCAGGTCGCCAAGACGGCACTTGTCGCGAGCGAGCGTAAGAAGGGCGGTCCTTAAGATCCAGCGGCCGGTCTACTTCATTAGCGAAGTACTCTCGAATCCAAGGCACGGTACCGCATGATTCGTAAGATGCTCTACGCAGCCTCGATCACAAAAGAAAGCCGTACATTACTTCAACCAAAGACCACGTTTCCGTGGTAACCTCCCTACCACTCGGCGAGGTCATCCATAACCGCGACGCCTCCGGAAGAATTGCCAAGTGGGCACTCGAGCTCAATGGGCATGACGTATCCTATGTCCCTCGGACTGCCATAAAATCTCAAGTTCTAGCCGACTTAGTGCCGAGTGGACCGAAGCCCAGGCCCCACCTCCGCTCGAAGACCCTGAGTACTGGACGATGTACTTCGACGGGTCCTTCACCAAAAACGGAGCCGGGGCCGGGGTCGTCATTCTTTCACCACTCGGGAACAAGCTTCGGTACGTCATCCGGCTACTTTTCGACGCAACCAACAACGTCGCCGAGTATGAGGCCCTGCGTTATCGGTCTTCAGCATCGCCGCCCGACCTCGGGCTCTGCGGTTATGCGTGCATGGCGACTCAAAACTGGTCGCCGATCAAGTCATGAAGGCTGCGAGAACCTCGCGACGATCGGATGGCGACCCTCTTGTCGAGAGGTACGCATAACCGGAGCAGAAGTTCAAAGGATTTGAGCTCCATCATAGCTACTGAGCGGAACAACGGAGAGGCCGATCACCTGGCTAGTCTCGCCTGGCAGAGGGCCGGTCCCGCCGGAATTTTCGTCCTCGACCTACACCAAGCATCCATCCGACCGATCGCCGGACGATCGGCCAAGCGACCGACAAAGGCTGAGCTGGTCAAGCCGGGTTGCAACGTCTGATGACCAGACCGATTGGAGGAATCCCTTCATCGATCGGTGACCGACGGTTCCCTCTCCCGACGACCCAACCGAGGCCCGCCGCCTCGCTTCGTCGGGCAAAATCCTTCATACTGATCGACAGCGACCTCTACGAAGGAGCCCCTCCGGATCCTCCGTAAATGTGTCCCGGTAGACCAAGGAAGAGAGCTTACTCCGCGACATCCACGGCGGGGTTTGCGGACACCACGCTGGTCACGGAGCCTGGTCGGAAAGCCTTCCGACAGGGGTTTCTCTTGGCGACCGCCGTGGCCGACTCCGAGCAAATCATCCGGACGTGCGAAGGGTGCCAATTCTTCGCTCGGCAAACTCACCTCCGGCGCCAAGCCCTCCAAACGATCCCTATCACCTGGCCCTTCGCCGTTTGGGGACTCGATCTGGTCGGGCCCTTCAAGAAAGCGCCCGGGGCTTCACCCACTGTTGGTTGCGATAGACAAGTTCACCAAGTGGATAGAAGCCAAGCCGATCACAACAATCACTTCAGCGGCAGCGGACTTCATCCGCAATATCGTCTGAGTTTGGAGTCCGAACTCCATCATCACCGACAACGGAACGCAGCTTCACGGAAAGGAGTTTCTCGAGCTCTGCGATGACTTCAAAGATCCGCGTGGATTGGGCCGTCGCCGCCACCCGCGAACAACGGCCAAGTCGAGCGCGAACGGCATGATCCTCCAAGGGCTCAAGCGCGAATCTTCGATCGGCCCGAAGAGGTACGCGGGACGTTGGGCGGCGAGGTACCTCCGTGCTTTGGAGCTTACGGACCACCCGACCCGGCCGGCCGGGTTCACGCCCGCTTTTCCTGGCATTCGAGCGTAAGCCATCTTACCGACCGACTTGGACTACGGCGCCCCAAAGGTTCAGGCCTTGGCGAGACCGGGGCTCGAGTCCCGGCAAGAAGCTGTCGGCCAGGCTCGATGAAGCGCGAGATGTCGCCGCCATTCGCTCGGCCAAATACCGGCCAGACAACTGCGACGCTACCACGACCGCAAGGTTAGAGGGCGGCGTTCAACACAGCGACACAGTTCTGCGCCAGTCCACCCAACAAAGGCAAGCACAAGCTCTCCCTCCTTGGGAGGGCCCCTTCATTGTAGTAGAGGTCCTTCGACCTGGCACTTACCGGCTCAAGGATCCCGACGGCAATATCTTGTCAAACGCCTGGAACATCGAAAGCTAAGGCGATTCTACCCTTAGCCCTTTTTTCTACCTCGCTCATTACCATGTTCACCTTTTACCGGGCCTACGCTGTAGCATTTTTTCCACTCGGTCGACATCCCGTTCAAGCCTGTCATTCACCCGATCGTTCGGTCTACTTTTTTCCGACCGAGTACCACGGCCTCGCCCGGCGGCTACGGTTGCGAAGTGGTGTCTCGCTAAGGAAAAAAAGAGACAGAACAGGATGGTGTACGGTTGCCCGGGGGAACTAACGCTCGCGCTAAAACCTGTTTTTCCTACTTTTTCTAAAACGCCGGAACATGTCGATCACTGGTCGGTTGGTCCCATGAGACCCAAGAACCATGACCGGCATGTCTTACCGCAACAAACCGAAAAATAGCGAAAAATACATGTAAAACCCGAACACCTTTGTTTTCTTCCAATTCAACGGCATTTACATTCTTTAGAAACAAGAAAGTCTAAAACCAAGAAAGCTTTTTCTCGTTTAAGGGTCTTCCCCGCCGACAGTTGATCTCCGGACTTGTCGTCCCTCTCAAAGCCCAGCTTCGGCTTCCCGCTCAATTTTTGCGGCGACGCACAGAAAAATTAGCCGGGACGCCGAAACCCGCAGCCGGAGAGCCCCGATCCGCCCGTACGCACCTTCAAGAAGCGGCAGCCCCTGCGCCCCCAGTGACCTCTATGGTCCCGGGAGCTTGAAGTCCGACACAGGGGACCGCCGTCGGAGAAGAGTACGGCAAAGACGATCGGGCGATCGGCAAAGACGGCCGCTTGCCAGGCCTAGATGTCGCGGCCGACTCCAGGCTCCGGAAGGAGAAGGAGCGCGGGGAGGACGGCGCCCGCTCCCCAATTGCTCAGCGCCGCTGGGCGGCGGTTCCCTCGGCCGACGACCGCGGCTTGTCGCGCCGCTCTCGCTCCTCCTCCTCCGCCTCCCGGGCCTCCGAGCCTCCTACAACCCTGTCGTCCGAACTGGCCGCCACTATAAGACGGCCAGCTCGTCGCCCCAACTCCTCCTCATCCTCTGCCTCTCGTTGAAGGGAGTCCCAGTCGATCTCATCGATCGGTGGGTTCTCATCCTTGGAACGGGAATGAGAGAGCGAGGTAGCCATAAAAGCAAGTCGACAGCTCGTCTCAACGTTGCTGAATGAAGTCCCAGTGCCCACCCTCCGCCTATTTATAGGCGATCCGAAGCCAAACGAAGCGACGCGCCGGGATACCCGCCAAAGATTCATGACGACCGCACCTTTTCGAAGCTGATGGCGTAGAAGCCGAAGCGCCAAAGCAAGCGACGCGGGAACCGAAGCACCGCCAATTCCCCGCGTTGAACAAAAACCTCGCCAGTCATAAAGAAAGATAAGTGAATACCTTCTTCTTACACACTCGTTATTACTCCTTCAAGTGGCGCGCGGCGGTAACAAACAAACCGCCCCGCCCCACTCGGGGGCTACAAGAGTCCCGCGGGTCGGGTTGACACAACCAATCGTCGGGTCCTCCCAAGACGGCCAAACTTTCGACCAAAAAGTACTACGGCCTCGCCCGGCGCTACGGATTCTGGTAGTGCTTGACGAAGAAAGGAAGTGCCCAAGCGGGTCGACCCACGATCGGTCAGGAACAGCCTCCCACGGTTGAGCGTTCTCTCGATTTCCCAACTCTCTAACTTTTGTGATACACACACCGACCTATGCCCGACCCCTGTGGTCCCTAAGGCAAGAGACGGCGATGATATCCACCACAGCAAAAAATGGGCAAGAGGTGAGGACAAGGCGAGCCCCCAGCGGGCCCCTAGTTGGGTCGGCGGACGACCCAATCGCCTTAACTCACGTCCCGATCACACCTCACGCTCTCCCGAGAACCCGTCGACGGGTGGCGGCACGGTACACCTTGGATCGTGAGCGATCCAAGGTCCGATACGGGATCGAGTAAGGAAAGATTCTTTATGGATCGCCCCCCAGTGGGGTCGGACGCCCGCGCCGGGATTGTCCGCTAGGGGACCCCCCTCGCGAGGGGGGCCTCCAGGTTCCACCCGGATCACTCGCTTGTAGCCCCACGAGAGCGGCGCTCGAGCCAACGAAGGCAAGCGCGCGTTTCTCACCCCCTCCTGGTCCCCCACCAGCGGACGGGGCGTAAAAATGGGACTCAACACGGGCGCCACGTGCTCGCCAGGGCGATCAGCCCACTGCGCGCCCGGCGGCTCGACCCGGGCGCCACGTGTCCGCCAGGGCGACCAGCTCGCTGCGCGCCCAACACGGGCGCCACGTGCTCGCCAGGGCGATCAGCCCATCACGCGCCGAAAGGCACGACCGGGCGCCATGTGTTCGCCAGCGACCAGCCAGCGAGCGCCCGGCCACGACCATGGCGCCCGACGACCAGCCCATCGCGCGCCCGGCTCGACCGGGCGCCACGTGTCCGCCAGGGCGACCAGGCTTGCCAAGGCGCTTAACACGGGGCGCTTACGCGTGCTCGCCAGTGGCGATCAGCCATCAAGGCGCCTGGCACGACCGGGGCGCCACGTGTCCGCCAGTATGAGCTCGCCGCCATGCTCGGGCGGCTCGACCCAGCGCCACGTGCTCGCCAGCGATCAGCCCATCAGCGCTGGCGGCACGACCCGGCGCCATGTGTTCGCCAGGGCATTGACCGGCCGAGCGCCCGGCACGACCATGGCGCCCGACGACCCGACCATTGCGCGCCCGGCGATGCGGTCCGGCGACCACCGCCAGCGCCCGATGCCACGGCCGCTTACCATCTGCTTCCCGGCGACCACCCTTGACACAAAGAACGGCTGCGCCGGCACAGATATATACTGCGATCGGACCTCCCGATACCGCAAAGCAACGACCAAGCAAGACGAAACCCCGACCGCTTCTCCGACCAGCTCGGGGCTCGGGTTACACTCCGGGTGCGCCACACCCGGTCAAAGACTCTTCCCGACCAAACCCGGTGAAAACCCCCCGACCTGCTCTCCGACCAGCTCGGGGGCTCGGGGGCTACACCCACCGGGTGCGCTCGCGCGCACCCGGTCGGAGACTCTGATCAGGCCAAGCGAACCACGGCATCACAGCACGGAAACAAGACCCCCCGGGCACCTCTCCGACCTGCACGGGGGCTCGGGGGCTACTGACGAGTACCCAGGCCATGGGTACCCCTGCCTTAGAAAGGGCGCGTGGCCGAATCCAGGCCGGCCGGGGCCCAAAGCCACTACGGCCGAGGAAAAGCCGTAGCCATGACCAAGTCGGCGAAATCCTCGAAGAAGCGACAAGCATTTATTGCGTGTCGAGCGCATTAAATGCTGGCCGTAATGATGACGCAGCGGCACAAGTCCCCAACTCTCGCATTTACTACGGCGGCGCGGCAACTACGCCGACCAGCCCGGCGAGGCAAGGGGAGCCGTGGCCGGCCCCATCAGCCCGCCACTTGCGGGCGACTAAGAGCACAGTCTTTTTTCTCTTTTTTAAGCAACAATGTAACCTCCCTCCTCGCCTATATAAAGGGGGAGGGAGCGAGCATGTAAGACAACGGACAACCGGGGAATCAATACAATCAAACCCACACGAATCGAGTAGGGACGTTCACTCGAACCAAGATACATCTTGTGCTCACCCGAGTAAGCCGTCGAGGAGAGGGAGCGTGCACCCCCCTCTTACCTATACAAATTCATTGGCCGGTGCTCGAAACACCGACACACCTAGTTCAGCATCGTCGGCGTAATGTTCGGCAGCAGGCGGGCAATCTTCGGCAGCAGGCTGGCAGGAACCCTGGAGCTCTCCAGTTCTTTATTACATGAATTTTCGAAGCAAAGAATTCATCAAACAGTATTGTTTATTAAACCTTTTGCATGAATTAGATCGTGGATGCGCACACAGTCTTATTCGCCCTTTAGCATGAAAGAGCTGGCTGGCATCCATCATTTGGATGGCTTTGAGATCTTTCGCAACAACAAATGGAGGCATCACTGCGGTAGCTTTTGTCCGCATCATAATCAAAGCTGGCAAGATTTGGTCGAGCAATTTTGAAAGATTAGCCTTGACGCCACGTATACTCAACGGCTTTTGCATGGGCCGACGGGAGGGGGGGCCAGGCCCCCCCATGGCTCCGCCCCTTTTATGGAGGTGGGGGCGTTGCGAAGCTCACCAATGGAGGAGGGGGCGAGCTCGAAAGCGAAGGACGAGCGCGCGGCTTTTATAGACGTTGGAGGCGGGGGCTTTTATAGCTGGTGCATTTTTTTATTTTGGGTATATTTCATAATTTATTAGCTAACATATTTTTCAGAATGAAGTAATTTTCATGAGGTCCTTTATTGATGTCCTGGACCTCCTGGTGGACGCTTTCTCTTTGGACGTTTATTTACTAGTCATCTACGCCGATTCCGCAAACTTTAAATAAACGCCATTTCTCTTCGTGCCTTCGCAATAGTCAGGCGCAGGCCGCGCCGCTTCATATCTCCTCCTCTCATCTTCATTCAATCAATTCCGATTCCGGTGAGCTTCGCTCTGGTGATCTCCTCTCTGTGCAGCTTCGATCTGATCTTCCCTCTGTGCAGATATGACATCTCCTCAAGTGCCGAGTCAAGGATCTGTCGTTAATGTCTCGTCGGATACGTTTCAGGGAGATAGGCACATCATGGATATGAGTATTTTGGCCGTAGGGCTGATATGTATAACAATTGTACTTTTATGTATATTATTATTATATGCTATACATAGATTCTGTGCAAATTATGCTATTCCTGGACCTATTCCTGCACCACCGATCGCTATTCCTGCACCACCGTATTACGACGTCCCTGCACCACCGAACTACGACGTCCATGCACCCGTAGTTGCTCCTCCGCCTCCGGTCGGTCCTTTTCAGCAAGGTCCGCCGCTCCGGGGTGTTGGCATCCCTGGGGGCATTCGAGCACCTCCACCTAGTTCAGTATCGTCGGCGTAATCTTCGGCAGCAGGCTGGCGGGAACCCTGGAGCTCTCCAGCTCTTTATTACATGAATTTTCGAAGCAAAGAATTCATCAAACAGTATTGTTTATTAAACATTTTGCATGAATTAGATCGTGGATGCACACACAGTCTTATTCACCCTTTAGCATGCAAGAGCTGGCTGGCATCCATGATTTGGATGGTTTTGAGATCTTTCACAACAACAAATGGAGCCATCACTGCGGTAGCTTTTGTCCGCATCGTAATCAAAGTTGGCAAGATTTGGTCGAGCAATTTTGAAAGATAAGCCTTGACGCCACGTATACTCAACGGCTTTTGCATGGGCCGACGGGACGGGGGATATCCCCCCCATAGCTCCGACCCCCTGTATGGAGGAGGGGGAGAGGCGAAGCTCACCAATGGAGGAGGGGGCGAGCTCGAAAGCGAAGGACGAGCGCGCGGCTTTTATAGCCGTTGGAGGCGGGGGCTTTTATAGCCGGTGCATTTTTTTTATTTTGGGGATATTTCATAATTTATTAGCTAACATATTTTTCAGAATGAAGTAATTTGCATGGGGTCCTTTACTGATGTCCTGGGCCTCCTGGTGGACGATTTCACTTTGGACGTTTATTGACTAGTCATCTACGCCGATTCCGAAAACTCTATACAAACACCATTTCTCTTCGTACCTTCGCAATAGTCAGGCGCAGGCTGTGCCGCTTCGTATCTCCACCTCTCATCTTCATTCTATCAATTCCGATTCCGGTGAGCTTCGCTCTGGTGATCTCCTCTCTGTGCAGCTTCGATATGATCTCTCTATGCAGCTTCGATCTGATCTTCCCTCTTTGCAGATATGACATCTCCTCAAGTGCCGAGTCAAGCATCTGTCGTTAATGTCTCGTCGGATACGATTCAGGGAGATAGGCACATCATGGATATGAGTATTTTGGCCGTAGGGCTGATATGTATAACAATTGTACTTTTATGTTTATTATTATTATGGGCTATACATAGATTCTGTGCAAATTATGCTATTCCTGGACCTATTCCTGCACCACCGAACGCTATTCCTGCACCACCGTATTACGACGTCCCTACACCACCGAACTACGACGTCCCTACACCACCGAACTACGACGTCCATGCACGCGTAGTTGCTCCTCCGCCTCCGGCCGGTCCTTTTCAGCAAGGTCCGCCGCTCCAGCTGGTTGGCATCCCAGGGGGCATTCGGGCACCTCCACCTAGTTCAGCATCATCG
This sequence comes from Rhipidocladum racemiflorum, assembly GCA_036346355.1. Lineage (NCBI taxonomy): Eukaryota > Viridiplantae > Streptophyta > Magnoliopsida > Poales > Poaceae > Rhipidocladum > Rhipidocladum racemiflorum. Next base: position 85,944,324 of record CM070579.1, on the reverse strand, counting down.
CCGTAATCTTCGGTAACAGGCTTGCGGGAACCCTGGAGATCTCCAGTTCTTTATTACATGAATTTTTGAAGCAAAGAATTCATAAAACAATATTGTTTATTAAACCTTTTGCATGAATTAGATCGTGGGTGCACACACAGACTTATTCACCCTTTGGCATGCAAGAGCTACCTAACATCTATCATTTGGATGGCTTTGAGATCTTTCGCAACAACAAATGGAGGCATCACTGCGGTAGTTTTTGTCTGTATCGTAATCAAAGCTGGCAAGATTTGGTCGAGCAATTTTGAAAGATTAGCCTTGACGCCACGTATACTCAACGACTTTTGCATGGGCCGACGGGAGGGGGGGCCAGGCCCCCCCTCCATGGCTCCGCCCTTAGTATGGAGGAGGGGGCGAGCTCGAAAGCGAAGGACGAGCGCGCGGCTTATATAGCCGGTGGAGGCGGGGACTTTTATAGCCGGTGCATTTTGGATTTTGGGGATATTTCATAATTTACTGGCTAACATATTTTTTCGAATGAAGCAATTTGCATGGGGTCATTTACTGATGTCCTGGACCTCCTGGTGGACGCTTTCTCTTTGGACGTTTATTGACTAGTCATCTACGCTGATTCCAAAAACTCTATATAAACGCCATTTCTCTTCGTACCTTCGCAATAGTCAGGCGCAGGCCGCACAGCTTCATATCTCCTCCTCTCATCTTCATTCTCTCAATTCCGATTTCGGTGAGCTTCGCTCTGGTGATCTCCTCTCTATGCAGCTTCGATATGATCTCTTTGTGCAGCTTCGATCTGATCTTCCCTCTGTGCAGATATGACATCTCCTCCAGTGCCGAGTTAAGGATCTGTCGTTAATGTCTCGTCGAATACGATTCAGGGAGATAGGCACATCATGGATATGAGAATTTTGGCCATAGGGTTTATATGTATAACAATTGAACTTTTATGTTTTTTATTATTATATGCTATACATAGATTCTTTGCGAATTATGCTATTCCTGGACCTATTCCTGCACCACCGAACTACGACGTCCCTGCACCACCGAATTACAACGTCCATGCACCCGTAGTTGCTCCTCCGCCTCCGGCCGGTCCTTTTCAGCAAGGTTTGCCGCTCCAGCTGGTTGGCATCCGTGGGGGCATTCGGGCACCTCCACCTAGTTCAGCATCGTCGGCGTAATCTTCGGCAGCAGGCGGGCAATCTTCGGCAGCAGGCGGGCGGGAACCCTAGGGCTCTCCAGTTCTTTCGTTGTTGGTCAGTAATAAATAAGTGTCTCCTAAGTGTCTGTATCGGTAGACTAGTATTGATAAGTGCTTCCTAAGTGTCTCTATCGGTAGACTAGTATTGATATTTGTCTCCTAATTGTCTGTATCGGTAGACTAGTATTAAATAAATACTAGTATTGATAAATGTATCGGTAGACAGCGATGGAATGTCCTTGTCCTGCCAAGCAAAAAATTCATCAAACAATCATTTATTAATCCCGTATCCAGAAATGTAAGGCGCTATTAGCTTTTCAGTGATGATTTTCTCTCTAATGCCCCTATTAATTGCATGCTGTTTTACAAAGCATTAACTGGATGCATGGGACGCTTCGTAGCTCCGCCAAAGCTTTAGCATACATAGCTGAAAAATCAAACAGTCGCACCATGCAAACCAACCCATACATACTAAAGCTAACAACCATGAGTCTATTGCTAGTGCCCTCCAAAACACTCATAGCGAGCATGAAAGAACACAAGAGCATCATGCACGAGCAGGTATATATATGCTCATGAAGTCATGAGTCATCAATCGACACTAACAGGTATATATATGCTCATGAAGTCATGAGTCATGAATCCCCACAAATGGCAATTAGTACAAACAAACCGTGTCACGTATTTCTTCCATTCTGCCATACAATGTGAATAGATGCATCCATCGGTTCTTTTATCGATTTATCACACAATGCACACCCCAAACAGGAAAATCAATCATTAAATAAATCGTGTGCATTGTTGATTTCTTGGGAAAACAAAATTTATGTCGACCTTAACCAATTGAGCTGATATGAATTGTAGTTAACCCTACCCTGTATATGCCACCATGAGTCTGACTCCAACATGCTCTTCCATTACCTTGACACAGGCACTTCCCTTTCCTTTCAGGGAAGATCTTGTCCTTTTCAAGCTTCTGTGGAATAGGTAGGCTCCTGGCCTTTTCAAGTATCAATCTGTAAATTTGTAGAAATAACAGTTAGCAAATCTAGATAACGGTGACACTGAACAGCCAAGAAAGATACACACGAATGGAACACATTAACAAGCAGGGCATTCACCTAGTTAAGATAGAGTGAAAGAGAAACCTCCAAGTATATAAGGGAACAGAGAAAGAACTACGATAATCTTGTGATAATTACAGCAAAAAAGAAAATGGTTATGTTATTGTAAAATCATTTCGATGATAAAGCTATGATAGTGTTAAGATCTAAATACTTTCAGCTGGCATTGAATCTGATCGATCTGGATTGTACATTGTTTGACTGCAGTCTTCAACCACGTTTGTTGGTGCTTTTGCTTTAAGCATCATTTCATTGTACTCTGCTTCTGGATCTGACAATGCTACGATCGCCCCGCCTGCACCTACAGAAGCTTCTCCATCGTGCAGGACAAGCATTACGATCACAATATTCAAATCGAATGTGTGGTTATACGAAAAGAATCCAATCGATCCTGAGTAGACACCTCTTGGACTGTTTTCAAGTGAATCAAGAATCTCCATTGATCTAACTTTAGGGGCACCAGTCATTGATCCTCCTGGAAAGGCAGCTTTCACACAATCAACAGGGCTTAGATTGGACTTCTTTGTTCCGTGAATGGTACTCACCATGGTGTGAACAGTTTTATATGATTCGACATCCATGAGACGAGGAACATGCACGCTCCCAGGTTCACAAACCTTACCAAGATCATTTCTTAAGAGGTCAACAATCATCAAGTTCTCAGCCTGATCCTTTTCACTGTTGAACATATGCAAAAAGAAAAAGAAAAAAGTAGCAATCTGTAAATTTGTAGAAATAACAGTTAGCAAATCTAGATAACAGTGGCACTGAACAGCCAAGAAAGATACACACGAATGGAACACATCAACAAGCAGGGCATTCACCTAGTTAAGACAGAGAAACCTCCAAGTATACAAGGGACCAGAGAGAGAACTATGATGATCTTGTGATAATTACAGCAACAAAGAAAATGGTTATGTTATTGTAAAATCATTTCGATGATAAAGCTATGATAGTGTTAAGATCTAAATATTTTCAGCAGGCATAGTTTCTCTGCAGGACTACTGAAACAAGCTTAATATGGAAAGCCATACAAGTTACTTGCTTCCTTAGCACTCAAAAGGTCCAATCATTCGCAAAGCAACTTAATTGAAAAGATCAATTGTGAAGCAACTTAATTAAAAAAAATGATTGTAATGCTTACAAATAGCATACAAAGATAAATCAGTAGAAACAAAAAAAAAACATTTCCCAAGTTCAACATTTCCAGAAAGATACTAAAAACAAGATGTCTGAACAATGAAAAAAAAATCATACACTTGCCTGTATTTCAACTGCAAACGTAGACATTCATCTTCCTCTTGTGTTCTGCCACGTGCTATAGTACCTTTGATTGGTTTTGCCTCTAGAATTGTGTTTCGATCAAGTCGCGAAACCTTTCAGAGAAGAGCAACATATACTCGGGTTCTCTGAGGAGAAGTTAAGCCATGCCGCATAAGGTGCTGGATTTTGTTTTCTCAATTTAAGGTAGAGTTGCAGGGCATTTATATAGTCTATTCCTCTCCTCATCTGAGTAGTTAAGCACAACTCATAACTTTCTCCATCTCTGATATAATCCAGGCAACTCTGAACATCTCTAATATATTGATCCTTCGATTTTTCTACAACAAAACTTTGCTTATTCACATCGGGTGATCTAATAAATGGACTCCCATTAATCAGTAATCCTGGGGCCATAGAAACCATCCTGAGAAGCCTCTTCTCAGTCTCCACTAACCATGAAATATGTGCTGAATTTATGTAGATTCCATTTCCATTACTTGAAGAATATTCATCATGTAATGATAGAATATATACATCACCATTGCTGTGATCGACCACCACAAGGTTATCAGCAAAGAAGAAGCATGCATCAGGAGTACTTGATTTAGCCTTGTTAGATGATGCATCACATTCAACTTTTAGACCATACACAGTACCAGAGGAAAACTATTGAGGTTCAAGCGGGTGAGAGAACTTCAAAAACATAAATTATAATAAGGTAGTCGGTTAAAGTACAAAGGCTCTAAAAGAAATTTGTGTAAGACAAATATGGATGAGGGATACAAGATTGAGAAAATTGTTTGTGGAGTAAGAAACTATGAACATACTAAGAAAAGTAATCAACTAAAGGCAGGATAAACAATTCAATATCTAGTATGTAATCGCACTACATGTGCAAAATTCAGAAAATAATAGAAATACGTTTTAAGTCATGACAACAAATCTACATACCCTAGATATCCAACAAATCCACCATGGAAGTCAAATGGTAGCCCTTCATAATCATTTTCATTGTATTGAATGGACTGAATCTCTGTGAAGTATGAAACAGCTTAGAAATCGAAACTCTCACACAACATACATGACACAAGCTAAATCCCGTTTCTTTGATAAACTTAAGGATTAGCTGATTAGGAAATGTGCATAATACAAATGTTGTGTTGGCAAGCTACAATGCTTCATCTTGAGATGCCTAGGGATTATTGAAAGATTTTGTTTTGACATCTCAATACCAATCAAACACCTCAATTTCTTTGGTCAAGGTGTCTGAGCCTAATAATGTGCTTAATTCACTCCTCTGCTTATTTGTTTGGGCTCGAGAATGTCCATATAGCGGTAAGTGATTTATACTAAACATTGCATACCCCGCTTTCTTTGTAACACAACTATTTGAGTTCCTGCAACTTTTCAACAAACATATATGCCTATTTCTTTTGAGCAAAATAATTTTGACTACATAACTTGGATATAGTGGCAGAATGCAACGTCACCATGACACAAACTTAATGTGTGGTTCAATATTTAGCATGCTCATCAAATGTACAATTTCAATTTATACCTGGTTAAGGAATTCCAAGAAGCCATCTTTGAGAAAGTTTTTGACAACAGATCCATGAGCATCTCGGAAAATAATGGTTCCTCCACAATTGGCACTGTAAGAGAATTTGAGAAATCCAGCATAACATGAAGATTAATGTCACCTGAAAAATGCACTAAAATCTCTTTCTTCTGTTTTGGGAAAATATCTTCCTACCTTTGATTGGAGAGGTGAAATGTCATTTGCTTCCATAGAGGCCCACCCTTACCACCCATGAATGAAAATCGTGCCCTATGCATAGCGGCAGTAGTTCACAACAAAGAAGAGAAGGGTCATTTAACTCATCAAAGTGAATGCATCATCTTCATCAGGGAAGATATTGGAAGCTGTGTCCCAGATAAATTTTCACATTTCCAATTTTCTCACTCAACTAGACACGGATTCCAACTTAATTCATGTAGATGAAGACAAATAGACTATCCGCAGATTTTTGTCTCCTCACTTCATATGCTAGAGTGAAGTATTTTTTAAACAGGTTAGAAGGAAGAAAAAAAGTAAATGGAATCGAGGTTGTTCTGTTGTTTATGAAGTACAATTCCACATCTCTACGAACCTCCAATGATTTGTTAACAGCATCAAATCGTATTCCAATCAAGCTTCACTTAACATCAGATGTTATTGTATGACCAAACAACGATGGTGATTCGACGATCGATTGATGAGCTATCTAGCCAAAACGTGTCTTCAGCGTTTTGATGACCAAAAAGCACTGAAAAAATGTCTTCAGAGCCACATGTGCAGCTGAGGAAGTTATCAATCTTCTTCCATCGCAACCGTAAGCGTTTGTTCCCACTGCTCTTTGCAAGCATGCAAGCCCCAACAGAATCCCAAAGTTCTAGTCTTTCATTGTGTAACAAGTCCTTTGGGGCAGAATTGCATTGATCTGTAGAATTGACCTGCAGAATAATAAGAAAGTCAACTATGATGAAGTATGAAGGAGATATACATGAAATACTTGTCATATATAGTACTTGAGATTTTTTCCAGTTTACCAATACTGTGAACCTTTCTTTCCTGAAGCAACGATGACCGCAATCCAAATTCAGTTGTTATCCTCTTAAAGTTTCGAAAAAACTGTCTTCCATAGTGTGTAGCAACACTCTCTGGATGAAACTGAATAAGGCAACCACGTATAAGAACAATAACAAAATTTAAGAGAAAATATCGCACAGAAGTAGTCAGGATACCTGCACTCCATAATGAGGCCTGCTAGAATGCCTGAGGCCCATGACAACCCTGTATCCATCTGACTCACTACCATTGTTTATGTTGGGTACTTCTCCACCATTGCTACTGCGCCCTGAAGGGTCTGTTCCGAGGAAGTTATCCAATGATGCCCAGAAGGTGCTACTAGTTATATCAGTGATCACTTTCAAGGAAGGACAACATTTTTGGAGATGCGATCCATGCTATTGATATAAGATCATCGGATAGAGAGTGCCTTGTACTACAAGTGAATGATACCGCACTACGAAAAATAGCACCCGGTAAGTGCAAGGCTCTTTGCATTGCATAGTGTAGGTGAAACCCAAATGGTATGGAACCAGTAATATGAATGGTACACTAACCTTGAATCCAGAGTTTATACCTGATGGGATATGATTAAAGAGGTAGCATCCATTATGCTCAATTTCACTGATATAACAAAGACAAGTGTCAGGCCATGTGTTAACTTTAACAATAGCTGCAAGTTAGCAGATCTTGCTAAAGAAAAAGGCTCGCACATGTGCAGAGAAAGCTGAAAATATACATTAGCGTGTGATAGAGTCCAAAGCCTTACCTAAGTCGCCCATGCAGGTCGCGCAGCTCCATATCTCCTCCTCTCATCTTCATTCTCTCAATTCCGATTCCGGTGAGCTTCGCTCTGGTGATCTCCTCTCTGTGCAGCTTCGATATGATCTCTGCAATGCGGCTTCGATCCGATCTTCCCTCTCAGGCGAGATATGACATCTCCTCCAATGCCGAGTCAAGGATCTGTCGTTAATGTCTCGTCGGATACGATTCAGGGAGATAGGCACATCATGGATATGAGTATTTTGGCCGTAGGGCTGATATGTATAACAATTGTACTTTTATGTTTATTATTATTATGGGCTATACATAGATTCTGTGCAAATTATGCTATTCCTGGACCTATTCCTGCACCACCGAACGCTATTCCTGCACCACCGTATTACGACGTCCCTACACCACCGAACTACGACGTCCCTGCACCACCGAACTACGACGTCCCAACACAACCGAACTACGACCTCCATGCACGCGTAGTTGCTCCTCCGCCTCCGGCCGGTCCTTTTCAGCAAGGTCCGCCGCTCCAGCTGGTTGGCATCCCAGGGGGCATTCGGGCACCTCCACCTAGTTCAACATCATCGCCGTAATCTTCGGCAACAGGCTTGCTGGAACCCTGGAGCTCTCCAGTTCTTTATTACATGAATTTTTGAAGCAAAGAATTCATAAAACAATATTGTTTATTAAACCTTTTGCATGAATTAGATCGTGGGTGCACACACAGACTTATTCACCCTTTGGCATGCAAGAGCTACCTAACATCTATCATTTGGATGGCTTTGAGATCTTTCGCAACAACAAATGGAGGCATCACTGCGGTAGCTTTTGTCTGTATCGTAATCAAAGCTGGCAAGATTTGGTCGAGCAATTTTGAAAGATTAGCCTTGACGCCACGTATACTCAACGGCTTTTGTATGGGCCGACGGGAGGGGGGGCCAGGCCCCCCCCTCCATGGCTCCGCCCTTAGTATGGAGGAGGGGGCGAGCTCGAAAGCGAAGGACGAGCGCGCGGCTTATATAGCCGGTGGAGGCGGGGGCTTTTATAGCCGGTGCATTTTGGATTTTGGGGATATTTCATAATTTACTGGCTAACATATTTTTTCGAATGAAGCAATTTGCATGGGGTCATTTACTGATGTCCTGGACCTCCTGGTGGACGCTTTCTCTTTGGACGTTTATTGACTAGTCATCTACGCCGATTCCAAAAACTCTATATAAACGCCATTTCTCTTCGTACCTTCGCAATAGTCAGGCGCAGGCCGCACAGCTTCATATCTCCTCCTCTCGTCTTCATTCTCTCAATTCCGATTCCGGTGAGCTTCGCTCTGGTGATCTCCTCTCTATGCACCTTCGATATGATCTCTTTGTGCAGCTTCGATCTGATCTTCCCTCTGTGCAGATATGACATCTCCTCTAGTGCCGAGTCAAGGATCTGTCGTTAATGTCTCGTCGGATACGATTCAGGGAGATAGGCACATCATGGATATGAGAATTTTGGCCATAGGGTTGATATGTATAACAATTGTACTTTTATGTTTATTATTATTATATGCTATACATAGATTCTTTGCGAATTATGCTATTCCTGCACCACCGAACGCTATTCCTTCACCACCGAACTACGATGTCCCTGCACCACCGAATTACGACGTCCATGCACCCGTAGTTGCTCCTCCGCCTCCGGCCGGTCCTTTTCAGCAAGGTTCGCCGCTCCAGCTGGTTGGCATCTGTGGGGGCATTCGGGCACCTCCACCTAGTTCAGCATCGTCGGCGTAATCTTCGGCAGCAGGGGGCAATCTTGGACAGCAGGCTGGCGGGAACCCTGGAGCTCTCCAGTTCTTTATTACATGAATTTTCGAAGCAAAGAATTTATCAAACAGTATTGTTTATTAAACCATTTGCATGAATTAGATCGTGGGTGCACACACAGACTTATTCACCCTTTGGCATGCAAGAGCTGGCTGGCATCCATCATTTGGATGGCTTTGAGATCTTTCGCAACAACAAATGGAGGCATCACTGCGGTAGCTTTTGTCCGCATCGTAATCAAAGCTGGCAAGATTTTGCCGAGCAATTTTGAAAGATTAGCCTTGACGCCACGTATACTCAACGGCTTTTGCATGGGCCGACGGGAGGGGGGCCAGGCCCCCCTGGCTCCACCCCTAGTATGGAGGAGGGGGCGAGGCGGAGCTCACCAATGGAGGAGGGGGGCGAGCTCGAAAGCGCCGGACGAGCGCGCGGCTTTTATAGCCGGTGGAGGCAGGGGCTTTTATAGCTGGTGCATTTTGGATTTTGGGAATATTTCATAATTTATTGGCTAACATATTTTTTCGAATGAATTAATTTGCATGGGGTCCTTTATTGATGTTCTGGACCTCCTGGTGGACGCTTTCTCTTTGGACGTTTATTGACTAGTCATCTACACCGATTCCGAAAACTTTATATAAACGCCATTTCTCTTCGTACCTTCGCAATAGTCAGGCGCAGGCCACGCAGCTTCATATCTCCTCTCATCTTCATTCTCTCAATTCCGATTCCGGTGAGCTTCGTTCTGTTCATCTCCTCTCTGTGCAGCTTCGATATGATCTCTCTGTGCAGCTTCGATCTGATCTTCTCTCTGTGCAGATTTGACATCTCCTCCAGTGCCGAGTCAAGGATCTGTCGTTAATGTCTCGTTGGATACGATTCAGGGAGATCGGCACCTCATGGATATGAGTATTTTGGCCGTAGGGCTGATATGTATAACAATTGTACTTTTATGTTTATTATTATTATATGCTATACATAGATTCTTTGCGAATTATGCTATTCCTGGACCTATTCCTGCACCACCGAACGCTATTCCTGCACCACCGAACTACGACGTCCATGCACCCGTAGTTTCTCCTCCACCTCCGGCCGGTCCTTTTCAGCAAGGTTCGCCGCTCCAGTTGGTTGGCATCCCTGGGGGCATTCGGGCACCTCCACCTAGTTCAGCATCGTCGGCGTAATCTTCGGCAGCAGGCGGGCAATCTTCGGGCGGGAACCCTAGGGCTCTCCAGTTCTTTCGTTGTTGGTCAGTAATAAATAAGTGTCTCCTAAGTGTCTGTATCGGTAGACTAGTATTGATAAGTGCTTCCTAAGTGTCTCTATCGGTAGACTAGTATTGATATTTGTCTCCTAATTGTCTGTATCGGTAGACTAGTATTAAATAAATACTAGTATTGATAAATGTATCGGTAGACAGCGATGGAATGTCCTTGTCCTGCCAAGCAAAAAATTCATCAAACAATACTGTTTATTACTCCCGTATCCAGAAATGTAAGGCGCTATTAGCTTTTCAGTGATGATTTTCTCTCTAATGCCCCTATTAATCGCATGCTGTTTTACAAAGCATTAACTGGATGCATGGGACGCTTCGTAGCTCCGCCAAAGCTTTAGCATACATAGCTGAAAAATCAAACAGTCGCACCATGCAAACCAACCCATACATACTAAAGCTAACAACCATGAGTCTATTGCTAGTGCCCTCCAAAACACTCATAGCGAGCATGAAAGAACACAAGAGCATCATGCACGAGCAGGTATATATATGCTCATGAAGTCATGAGTCATCAATCGACACTAACAGGTATATATATGCTCATGAAGTCATGAGTCATGAATCCCCACAAATGGCAATTAGTACAAACAAACCGTGTCACGTATTTCTTCCATTCTGCCATACAATGTGAATAGATGCATCCATCGGTTCTTTTATCGATTTATCACACAATGCACACCCCAAACAGGAAAATCAATCATTAAATAAATCGTGTGCATTGTTGATTTCTTGGGAAAACAAAATTTATGTCGACCGTAACCAATTGAGCTGATATGAATTGTAGTTAACCCTACCCTGTATATGCCACCATGAGTCTGACTCCAACATGCTCTTCCATTACCTTGACACAGGCACTTCCCTTTCCTTTCAGGGAAGATCTTGTCCTTTTCAAGCTTCTGTGGAATAGGTAGGCTCCTGGCCTTTTCAAGTATCAATCTGTAAATTTGTAGAAATAACAGTTAGCAAATCTAGATAACGGTGACACTGAACAGCCAAGAAAGATACACACGAATGGAACACATTAACAAGCAGGGCATTCACCTAGTTGAGATAGAGTGAAAGAGAAACCTCCAAGTATACAAGGGAACAGAGAAAGAACTACGATATTCTTGTGATAATTACAGCAAAAAAGAAAATGGTTATGTTATTGTAAAATCATTTCGATGATAAAGCTATGATAGTGTTAAGATCTAAATACTTTCAGCTGGCATTGAATCTGATCGATCTGGATTGTACATTGTTTGACTGCAGTCTTCAACCACGTTTGTTGGTGCTTTTGCTTTAAGCATCATTTCATTGTACTCTGCTTCTGGATCTGACAATGCTACGATCGCCCCACCTGCACCTACAGAAGCTTCTCCATCGTGCAGGACAACTGTTCTGATCACAATATTCAAATCGAATGTGTGGTTATACGAAAAGAATCCAATCGATCCTGAGTAGACACCTCTTGGACTGTTTTCAAGTGAATCAAGAATCTCCATTGATCTAACTTTAGGGGCACCAGTCATTGAGCCTCCTGGAAAGGCAGCTTTCACACAATCAACAGGGCTTAGATTGGACTTCTTTGTTCCGTGAATGGTACTCACCATGGTGTGAACAGTTTTATATGATTCGACATCCATGAGACGAGGAACATGCACGCTCCCAGGTTCACAAACCTTACCAAGATCATTTCTTAAGAGGTCAACAATCATCAAGTTCTCAGCATGATCCTTTTCACTGTTGAACATATGCAAAAAAAAAAGTATCAATCTGTAAATTTGTAGAAATAACAGTTAGCAAATCTAGATAACAGTGGCACTGAACAGCCAAGAAAGATACACACGAATGGAACACATCAACAAGCAGGGCATTCACCTAGTTAAGACAGAGAAACCTCCAAGTATACAAGGGACCAGAGAGAGAACTACGATGATCTTGTGATAATTACAACAACAAAGAAATTTACAGATTGATACTCCTGGTGGACGCTTTCCCTTTTGACGTTTATTGACTAGTCATCTACGCCGATTTCGAAAACTCTATATAAACGCCATTTCTCTTCGGACCTTCGCAATAGTCAGGCGCAGGCCGCGCAGCTTCATATCTCCTCCTCTCATCTTCATTCTCTCAATTCCGATTCCGGTGAGCTTCGCTCTGGTGATCTCCTCTCTGTGCAGCTTCGATATGATCTCTCTGTGCAGCTTCGATCTGATCTTCCCTCTGTGCAGATATGACATCTCCTCCAGTGCCGAGTCAAGGATCTGTCGTTAATGTCTCGTCGGATACGATTCAGGGAGATAGGCACATCATGGATATGAGTATTTTGGCCGTAGGGCTGATATGTATAACAATTGTACTTTTATGTTTATTATAATTATAGGCTATACATAGATTTTGTGCAAATTATGCTATTCCTGGACCTATTCCTGCACCACCGAACGCTATTCATGCACCACCGTATTACGACGTCCCGCACCACCGAACTACGACGTCCCAGCACCACCGAACTACGACGTCCATGCACCCGCAGTTGCTCCTTCGCCTCCGGCCGGTCCTTTTCAGCAAGGTCCGCCGCTCCAGCTGGTTGGCATCCCAGGGGGCATTCGGGCACCTCCACCTAGTTCAGCATCATCGCCGTAATCTTCGGCAACAGGCTGGCGGGAACCCTGGAGCTCTCCAGTTCTTTATTACATGAATTTTCGAAGCAAAGAATTCATAAAACAGTATTGTTTATTAAACCTTTTGCATGAATTAGATCGTGGGTGCACACACAGACTTAGGCCATGTTTGGGTCCATGGACTAATGGTTAGCTGGCTAAAGATTAGCTCTAGTCTATCCAAACAGGAAGACTAATAGGTGGGCTAATTTTTAGCCAACCCCTTAGCTAACAATTAGTCCATTAGTTGGTGGAGAGGAGCTAATTTGGGCTAATAGCATGTAACACGCTGGGAAAAGTCTGAAATACCCTCGCGCTGGCCTTATCATCATTTCCTCACCTATTATGAGGGGGCAGACATGACTTTTATAAGAAATTAGCCCAATCATTAGTCATGTATCCAAACAGCCCTAGGCTAATTTTAGATGGACTAATTATTAGCTGGCTAACAATTAGCTCTAGCTATTAGCCAGCTAACAATTAGTTTTAGCCCATCCAAACATGGCCTTATTCACCCTTTGGCATGCAAGAGCTACCTAACATCTATCATTTGGATGGCTTTGAGATTTTTCGTAACAACAAATGGAGGCATCACTGCGGTAGCTTTTGTCTGTATCGTAATCAAAGCTAGCAAGATTTGGTCAAGCAATTTTGAAAGATTAGCCTTGACGCCACGTATACTCAACGGCTTTTGCATGGGCCGACGGGAGGGGGGGCCAGGCCCCCCCCCAAGCCTCCGCCCCTAGTATGGAGGAGGGGGCGAGCTCGAAAGCGAAGGACGAGCGCACGGCTTTTATAGCCGGTGGAGGCGCGGGCTTTTATAGCCGGTGCATTTTGGATTTTGGAGATATTTCATAATTTACTGGCTAACATATTTTTCCGAATGAAGGAATTTGCATGGGGTCCTTTACTGATGTCCTGGACCTCCTGGTGGACGCTTTCTCTTTGGACGTTTATTGACTAGTCATCTACGCCGATTCCGAAAACTCTATATAAACGCCATTTCTCTTCGTACCTTCGCAATAGTCAGGCGCAGGCCGCGCAGCTTCATATCTCCTCCTCTCATCTTCATTCTCTCAATTCCGATTCCGGTGAGCTTCGCTCTGGTGATCTCCTCTCTGTGCAGCTTCGATATGATCTCTCTGTGCAGCTTCGATCTGATCTTCCCTCTGTGCAGATATGACATCTCCTCCAGTGCCGAGTCAAGGATCTGTCGTTAATGTCTCGTCGGATAAGATTCATGGAGATAGGCACCTCATGGATATGAGTATTTTGGTCGTAGGGCTGATATGTGTAACAATTGTACTTTTATGTTTATTATTATTATATACTGTACTTAGATTCTTTGCGAATTATGCTATTCCTGGACCTATTCCTGCACCACCGAACGCTATTCTGCACCACCGAACTACGACGTCCATGCACCGTAGTTGCTCCTCGCCTCCCGTAGGTCCTTTTTGCAAGGTTCGCCGCTCCAGCTGGTTGGCATCCCTGGGGGCAATCGGGCACCTCCACCTAGTTCAGCATCATCGTCGTAATCTTCGGCAGCAGGCGGGCAATCTTCGGCAGCAGGCTGGCGGGAACCCTGGAGCTGTCCAGTTCTTTATTACATGAATTTTCGAAGCAAAGAATTCATCAAACAGTATTGTTTATTAAGGGCCTGTTTGGATCCATGTAGCTAATAGTTAGCTGCTAAAAATTAGCTGGAGTGGATCCAAACACCCCTAGCTAATAGATCAGCTAATTATTAGCTGGGCATCCAACTAATGGTTATCTCATTAGCTAGCCAAACCCAGCTAATAACAGCTTATAGGTGGCATTTAACCAAAATACCCTTCGCGTCTACCACCAATAGCATTTAATAGCATGAGTAATTTAGACAATAACATTTATTAGCCACATATTAGCTGGTGTATCCAAACACTCTCTAACTAATAGTTAGCTAGCTAATATTAGCTGAGAACTATTAGCTAGCTAACTATTAGCTGCTAATGGATCCAAACAGGCCCTAATCCTTTTGCATGAATTAGATCGTGGGTGCACACACAGACTTATTCACCCTTTGGCATGCAAGAGCTTGCTGTCATTCATCATTTGGATGGCTTTGAGATCTTTTGCAACAACAAATGGAGGCATCACTGCGGTAGTTTTTGTCCGCATCGTAATCAAAGATGGCAAGATTTGGCCGAGCAATTTTGAAAGATTAGCCTTGACGCCACGTATACTCATCGGCTTTTGCATGGGCCAACGGGAGGGGGGGCCAGCCCCCCTGGCTCCACGCCTAGTATGGAGGAGGGGGCGAGGCGGAGCTCACCAATGGTGGAGGGGGCGAGCTCGAAAGCGAAGGACGAGCGCGCGGCTTTTATAGCCGGTGGAGGCGGGGGCTTTTATAGCCGGTGCATTTTGGATTTTAGGGATATTTCATAATTTATTGCCTAACATATTTTTCCGAATGAAGTAATTTGCATGGGGTCCTTTACTCATGTCCTGGACCTCCTGGTGGACGCTTTCTCTTTTGACGTTTATTGAATAGTCATCTACGTTGATTTCAAAAACTCTATATAAACGCCATTTCTCTTCGTACCTTCACAATATTCAGGTGCAGGTCGCGCAGCTCCATATCTCCTCCTCTCATCTTCATTCTCTCAATTCCGATTCCGGTGAGCTTCGCTCTGGTGATCTCCTCTCTGTGCAGCTTCGATATGATCTCTCTGTGCAGCTTCGATCTGATCTTCCCTCTGTGCAGATATGACATCTCCTCCAGTGCCGAGTCAATGATCTGTCGTTAATGTCTCGTCGGATACGATTCAGGGAGATAGGCACATCATGGATATGAGTATTTTGGCCGTAGGGCTGATATGTATAACAATTGTACTTTTATGTTTATTATTATTATGGGCTATACATAGATTCTGTGCAAATTATGCTATTCCTGGACCTATTCCTGCACCATCGAACGCTATTCCTGCACCACCGTATTACGACGTCCCTACACCAACGAACTACGACGTCCCTGCACCACCGAACTACGACGTCCCTACACCACCGAACTACGACGTCCATGCACGCGTAGTTGCTCCTCCGCCTCCGGCCGGTCCTTTTCAGCAAGGTCCGCCGCTCCGGTGTTGGCATCCTGAGGGCATTCGGGCACCTCCACCTAGTTCAGCATCATCGCCGTAATCTTCTGCAACAGGCTTGCGGGAACCCTGGAGATCTCCAGTTTTTTATTACATGAATTTTTGAAGCAAAGAATTCATAAAACAATATTGTTTATTAAACCTTTTGCATGAATTAGATCGTGGGTGCACACACAGACTTATTCACCCTTTGGCATGCAAGAGCTACCTAACATCTATCATTTGGATGGCTTTGAGATCTTTCGCAACAACAAATGGAGGCATCACTGCGGTAGCTTTTGTCTGTATCGTAATCAAAGCTGGCAAGATTTGGTCGAGCAATTTTGAAAGATTAGCCTTGACGCCACGTATACTCAACGGCTTTTGCATGGGCCGGACGGGAGGGCAGGCCCCCTCCATGGCTCCGCCCTTAGTATGGAGGAGGGGGCGAGCTCGAAAGCGAAGGACGAGCGCGCGGCTTATATAGCCGGTGGAGGCGGGGGCTTTTATAGCCGGTGCATTTTGGATTTTGGGGATATTTCATAATTTACTGGCTAACATATTTTTTCGAATGAAGCAATTTGCATGGGGTCATTTACTGATGTCCTGGACCTCCTGGTGGACGCTTTCTCTTTGGACGTTTATTGACTAGTCATCTACGCTGATTCCAAAAACTCTATATAAACGCCATTTCTCTTCGTACCTTCGCAATAGTCAGGCGCAGGCCGCACAGCTTCATATCTCCTCCTCTCGTCTTCATTCTCTCAATTCCGATTCCGGTGAGCTTCGCTCTGGTGATCTCCTCTCTATGCAGCTTCGATATGATCTCTTTGTGCAGCTTCGATCTGATCTTCCCTCTGTGCAGATATGACATCTCCTCCAGTGCCGAGTTAAGGATCTGTCGTTAATGTCTCGTCGGATACGATTCAGGGAGATAGGCACATCATGGATATGAGTATTTTGGCCATAGGGTTGATATGTATAACAATTGTACTTTTATGTTTGTTATTATTATATGCTATACATAGATTCTTTGCGAATTATGCTATTCCTGGACCTATTCCTGCACCACCGAACGCTATTCCTGCACCACCGAACTACGACGTCCCTGCACCACCGAATTACAACGTCCATGCACCCGTAGTTACTCCTCCGCCTCCGGCCGGTCCTTTTCAGCAAGGTTCGCCGCTCCAGCTGGTTGGCATCCGTGGGGGCATTCGGGCACCTCCACCTAGTTCAGCATCGTCGGTGTAATCTTCGGCAGCAGGGGCAATCTTGGACAGCATGCTGGCGGGAACCCTGGAGCTCTCCAGTTCATTATTACATGAATTTTCGAAGCAAAGAATTTATCAAACAGTATTGTTTATTAAACCTTTTGCATGAATTAGATCGTGGGTGCACACACAGACTTATTCACCCTTTGGCATGCAAGAGCTGGCTGGCATCCATCATTTGGATGGCTTTGAGATCTTTCGCAACAACAAATGGAGGCATCACTGCGGTAGCTTTTGTCCGCATCGTAATCAAAGCTGGCAAGATTTGGCTGAGCAATTTTGAAAGATTAGCCTTGACGCCACGTATACTCAACGGCTTTTGCATGGGCCGACGGGAGGGGGGCCAGGCCCCCCTGGCTCCACCCCTAGTATGGACGAGCGCGCGGCTTTTATAGCCGGTGGAGGCAGGGGCTTTTATAGCTGGTGCATTTTGGATTTTGGGGATATTTCATAATTTATTGGCTAACATATTTTTCCGAATGAATTAATTTGCATGGGGTCCTTTACTGATGTTCTGGACCTCCTGGTGGACGCTTTCTCTTTGGATGTTTATTGACTAGTCATCTACACCGATTCCGAAAACTTTATATAAACGCCATTTCTCTTCGTACCTTCGCAATAGTCAGGCGCAGGCCACGCAGCTTCATATCTCCTCTCATCTTCATTCTCTCAATTCCGATTCCGGTGAGCTTCGCTCTGTTCATCTCCTCTCTATGCGGCCGATATGATCTCTGTGCGGCTTCGATCGATCTTCTCTGCAGTGCGGATTTGACATCTCCTCGATCTTAGTCAAGGATCTGTCGTTAATGTCTCGTTGGATACGATTCAGGGAGATCGGCACCTCATGGATATGAGTATTTTGGCCGTAGGGCTGATATGTATAACAATTGTACTTTTATGTTTATTATTATTATATGCTATACATAGATTCTTTGCGAATTATGCTATTCCTGGACCTATTCCTGCACCACCGAACGCTATTCCTGCACCACCGAACTACGACGTCCCTGCACCACCGAACTACGACGTCCATGCACCCGTAGTTTCTCCTCCACCTCCGGTCGGTCCTTTTCAGCAAGGTTCGCCGCTCCAGTTGGTTGGCATCCCTGGGGGCATTCGGGCACCTCCACCTAGTTCAGCATCGTCGGCGTAATCTTCGGCAGCAGGTGGGCGGGAACCCTAGGGCTCTCCAGTTCTTTCGTTGTTGGTCAGTAATAAATAAGTGTCTCTTAAGTGTCTGTATCGGTAGACTAGTATTGATAAGTGCCTCCTAAGTGTCTCTATCGGTAGACTAGTATTGATATTTGTCTCCTAATTGTCTGTATCGGTAGACTAGTATTAAATAAATACTAGTATTGATAAATGTATCGGTAGACAACGATGGAATGGCCTTGTCCTGCCAAGCAAAAAATTCATCAAACAATACTGTTTATTACTCCCGTATCCAGAAATGTAAGGCGCTATTAGCTTTTCAGTGATGATTTTCTCTCTAATGCCCCTATTAATTGCATGCTGTTTTACAAAGCATTAACTGGATGCATGGGACGCTTCGTAGCTCCGCCAAAGCTTTAGCATACATAGCTGAAAAATCAAACAGTCGCACCATGCAAACCAACCCATACATACTAAAGCTAACAACCATGAGTCTATTGCTAGTGCCCTCCAAAACACTCATAGCGAGCATGAAAGAACACAAGAGCATCATGCACGGCGGTATATATATGCTCATGAAGTCATGAGTCATCAATCGACACTAACAGGTATATATATGCTCATGAAGTCATGAGTCATGAATCCCCACAAATGGCAATTAGTACAAACAAACCGTGTCACGTATTTCTTCCATTCTGCCATACAATGTGAATAGATGCATCCATCGGTTCTTTTATCGATTTATCACACAATGCACACCCCAAACAGGAAAATCAATCATTAAATAAATCGTGTGCATTGTTGATTTCTTGGGAAAACAAAATTTATGTCGACCTTAACCAATTGAGCTGATATGAATTGTAGTTAACCCTACCCTGTATATGCCACCATGAGTCTGACTCCAACATGCTCTTCCATTACCTTGACACAGGCACTTCCCTTTCCTTTCAGGGAAGATCTTGTCCTTTTCAAGCTTCTGTGGAATAGGTAGGCTCCTGGCCTTTTCAAGTATCAATCTGTAAATTTGTAGAAATAACAGTTAGCAAATCTAGATAACGGTGACACTGAACAGCCAAGAAAGATACACACGAATGGAACACATTAACAAGCAGGGCATTCACCTAGTTAAGATAGAGTGAAAGAGAAACCTCCAAGTATACAAGGGAACAGAGAAAGAACTACGATAATCTTGTGATAATTACAGCAAAAAAGAAAATGGTTATGTTATTGTAAAATCATTTCGATGATAAAGCTATGATAGTGTTAAGATCTAAATACTTTCAGCTGGCATTGAATCTGATCGATCTGGATTGTACATTGTTTGACTGCAGTCTTCAACCACGTTTGTTGGTGCTTTTGCTTTAAGCATCATTTCATTGTACTCTGCTTCTGGATCTGATAATGCTACGATCGCCCCGCCTGCACCTACAGAAGCTTCTCCATCGTGCAGGACAACTGTTCTGATCACAATATTCAAATCGAATGTGTGGTTATACGAAAAGAATCCAATCGATCCTGAGTAGACACCTCTTGGACTGTTTTCAAGTGAATCAAGAATCTCCATTGATCTAACTTTAGGGGCACCAGTCATTGAGCCTCCTGGAAAGGCAGCTTTCACACAATCAACAGAGCTTAGATTGGACTTCTTTGTTCCGTGAATGGTACTCACCATGGTGTGAACAGTTTTATATGATTCGACATCCATGAGACGAGGAACATGCACGCTCCCAGGTTCACAAACCTTACCAAGATCATTTCTTAAGAGGTCAACAATCATCAAGTTCTCAGCCTGATCCTTTTCACTGTTGAACATATGCAAAAAAAAAAGAAAAAAGTATCAATCTATAAATTTGTAGAAATAACAGTTAGCAAATCTAGATAACAGTGGCACTGAACAGCCAAGAAAGATACACACGAATGGAACACATCAACAAGCAGGGCATTCACCTAGTTAAGACAGAGAAACCTCCAAGTATACAAGGGACCAGAGAGAGAACTACGATGATCTTGTGATAATTACAGCAACAAAGAAAATGGTTATGTTATTGTAAAATCATTTCGATGATAAAGCTATGATAGTGTTAAGATCTAAATATTTTCAGCAGGCATAGTTTCTCTGCAGGACTACTGAAACAAGCTTAATATGGAAAGCCATACAAGTTACTTGCTTCCTTAGCACTCAAAAGGTCCAATCATTCGCAAAGCAACTTAATTGAAAAGATCAATTGTGAAGCAACTTAATTAAAAAAAATGATTGTAATGCTTACAAATAGCATACAAAGATAAATCAGTAGAAACAAAAAAAAAACATTTCCCAAGTTCAACATTTCCAGAAAGATACTAAAAACAAGATGTCTGAACAATGAAAAAAAAATCATACACTTGCCTGTATTTCAACTGCAAACGTAGACATTCATCTTCCTCTTGTGTTCTGCCACGTGCTATAGTACCTTTGATTGGTTTTGCCTCTAGAATTGTGTTTCGATCAAGTCGCAGAAACCTTTCAGGAGAAGAGCAACATATACTCAGGTTCTCTGAGGAGAAGTTAAGCCATGCCGCATAAGGTGCTGGATTTTGTTTTCTCAATTTAAGGTAGAGTTGCAGGGCATTTATATAGTCTATTCCTCTCCTCATCTGAGTAGTTAAGCACAACTCATAACTTTCTCCATCTCTGATATAATCCAGGCAACTCTGAACATCTCTAATATATTGATCCTTCGATTTTTCTACAACAAAACTTTGCTTATTCACATCGGGTGATCTAATAAATGGACTCCCATTAATCAGTAATCCTGGGGCCATAGAAACCATCCTGAGAAGCCTCTTCTCAGTCTCCACTAACCATGAAATATGTGCTGAATTTATGTAGATTCCATTTCCATTACTTGAAGAATATTCATCATGTAATGATAGAATATATACATCACCATTGCTGTGATCGACCACCACAAGGTTATCAGCAAAGAAGAAGCATGCATCAGGAGTACTTGATTTAGCCTTGTTAGATGATGCATCACATTCAACTTTTAGACCATACCTGGTACCAGAGGAAAACTATTGAGGTTCAAACGGAACTGAGAGAACTTCAAAAACATAAATTATAATAAGGTAGTCGGTTAAAGTACAAAGGCTCTAAAAGAAATTTATGTAAGACAAATATGGATGAGGGATACAAGATTGAGAAAATTGTTTGTGGAGTAAGAAACTATGAACATACTAAGAAAAGTAATCAACTAAAGGCAGGATAAACAATTCAATATCTAGTATGTAATCTGCACTACATGTGCAAAATTCAAATAATAGAAATACGTTTTAAGTCATGACAACAAATCTACATACCCTAGATATCCAACAAATCCACCATGGAAGTCAAATGGTAGCCCTTCATAATCATTTTCATTGTATTGAATGGACTGAATCTCCTGTGAAGTATGAAACAGTTAGAAATCGAAACTCTCACACAACATACATGACACAAGCTAAATCCCGTTTTGCTGATAAACTTAAGGATTAGCTGATTAGGAAATGTGCATAATACAAATGTTGTGTTGGCAAGCTACAATGCTTCATACTGAGATGCCTAGGGATTATTGAAAGATTTTGTTTTGACATCTCCAATACCAATCAAACACCTCAATTTGCTGGTCAAGGTGTACAGAGCCTAATAATGTGCTTAATTCACTCCTCTGCGCTGTTTGGGCTCAGAATGTCCATATAGCGGTAAGTGATTTATACTAAACATTGCATACCCCGCTTTCTTTGTAACACAACGGCTGGGTTCCTGCAACTTTTCAACAAACATATATGCCTATTTCTTTTGAGCAAAATAATTTTGACTACATAACTTGGATATAGTGGCAGAATGCAACGTCACCATGACACAAACTTAATGTGTGGTTCAATATTTAGCATGCTCATCAAATGTACAATTTCAATTTATACCTGGTTAAGGAATTCCAAGAAGCCATCTTTGAGAAAGTTTTTGACAACAGATCCATGAGCATCTCGGAAAATAATGGTTCCTCCACAATTGGCACTGTAAGAGAATTTGAGAAATCCAGCATAACATGAAGATTAATGTCACCTGAAAAATGCACTAAAATCTCTTTCTTCTGTTTTGGGAAAATATCTTCCTACCTTTGATTGGAGAGGTGAAATGTCATTTGCTTCCATAGAGGCCCACCCTTACCACCCATGAATGAAAAACGTGCCCTATTCTGCAAGCAGCAGTAGTTCACAACAAAGAAGAGAAGGGTCATTTAACTCATCAAAGTGAATGCATCATCTTCATCAGGGAAGATATTGGAAGCTGTGTCCCAGATAAATTTTCACATTTCCAATTTTCTCACTCAACTAGACACGGATTCCAACTTAATTCATGTAGATGAAGACAAATAGACTATCCGCAGATTTTTGTCTGCTCACTTCATATGCTAGAGTGAAGTATTTTTTAAACAGGTTAGAAGGAAGAAAAAAAGTAAATGGAATCGAGGTTGTTCTGTTGTTTATGAAGTACAATTCCACATCTCTACGAACCTCCAATGATTTGTTAACAGCATCAAATCGTATTCCAATCAAGCTTCACTTAACATCAGATGTTATTGTATGACCAAACAACAGTAAGCTGATTCAGCACCTGATCGATTGATGAGCTATCTAGCCAAAACGTGTCTTCGGCGTTTTGATGACCAAAAAGCACTGAAAAAATGTCTTCAGAGCCACATGTGCAGCTGAGGAAGTTATCAATCTTCTTCCATCGCAACCGTAAGCGTTTGTTCCCACTGCTCTTTGCAAGCATGCAAGCCCCAACAGAATCCCAAAGTTCTAGTCTTTCAGTGTGTAACAAGTCCTTTGGGGCAGAATTGCATTGATCTGCAGAATTGACCTGCAGAACAATAAGAAAGTCAACTATGATGAAGTATGAAGGAGATATACATGAAATACTTGTCATATATAGTACTTAAGATTTTTTCCAGTTTACCAATACTGTGAACCTTTCTTTCCTGAAGCAACGATGACCGCAATCCAAATTCAGTTGTTATCCTCTTAAAGTTTCGAAAAAACTGTCTTCCATAGTGTGTAGCAACACTCTCTGGATGAAACTGAATAAGGCAACCACGTATAAGAACAATAACAAAATTTAAGAGAAAATATCGCACAGAAGTAGTCAGGATACCTGCACTCCATAATGAGGCCTGCTAGAATGCCTGAGGCCCATGACAACCCTGTATCCATCTGACTCACTACCATTGTTTATGTTGGGTACTTCTCCACCATTGCTACTGCGCCCTGAAGGGTCTGTTCCGAGGAAGTTATCCAATGATGCCCAGAAGGTGCTACTAGTTATATCAGGCTGATCACTTTCAAGGAAGGACAGCATTTTTGGAGATGCAGTCCATGCTATTGATATAAGATCATCGGATAGAGAGTCTGCTTGTACTACAAGTGAATGATACCGCACTACCTGAAAAATAGCACCAGTAAGTGCAAGGCTCTTTGCATTGCATAGTGTAGGCTGAAACCCAAATGGTATGGAACCAGTAATATGAATGGTACACTAACCTTGAATCCAGAGTTTATACCTGATGGGATATGATTAAAGAGGTAGCATCCATTATGCTCAATTTCACTGATATAACAAAGACAAGTGTCAGGCCATATGTTAACTTTAACAATAGCTGCAAGTTAGCAGATCTTGCTAAAGAAAAAGGCTCGCACATGTGCAGAGAAAGCTGAAAATATACATTAGCGTGTGATAGAGTCCAAAGCCTTACCTAAGTCGCCCATGTATAGCTTCAGGAGCGTGGACAATCTTAGCACCATGGACAAATCCCAGGGCCTGCAATGGTCAAACACGAGAGCCATTTCAGGCCGAGTTACCACTACATGGTCCATGAATTTTCCTCTTTCATAAGACTGATCCAAAACAAGTCCACAAGGAGAGACAATAAAAAGGAAACCACCTGGTGGCCAAGGCACACACCCAGGATGGGTATATCTCCACACTCGGAAAGTATCCGCAGACATATACCTGCAAAACAACATACTCCAGATAAGTAGTAATGAACAAAGACCCTTCTTTCTTTTCTTTTCTTTCTTTCTTCTTCTTTGTTTTTTTTGGAAGACTGGCCCTTCTCTCTTCAAAGGATTCAACTGAATTAGTGTTGACGTGAGCTCACCTATGTCGTTGGGACAGGCCGGAGATCCAGGGCCAGGCGAGATGACGATGTTGTCGAGTGCCCTCTCCTTGTACACCCGGTTGTACACGTCCCTCCACGTCCACTCGTCGTTGCGAACAACCACAGGCGGCACTGGAAATACAAATGGCCAATGAAATGTTCACCAATCAGCGCAAAGATGTGATCCAATCCATAGGACAGCCGAAAAGGGAAGAACTGTCATCTCGCGCAGCCAGATTAACGCAAAGACGGCGACTTTAGCTGTGTTCCTTGAGAGAGGAAGGGTGGCTCACCGCCGTTGACGACGGAGAGCTCCTGGAAGATGTTGTAGGTGTAGCTGTCGTAGTTGTCTATCAGGAGCGTCCTCACCGGCGCCTCCACCTCCTCCGGGCCCTCTCCCCTGGACCGCCGCGCCGCGAGCCGGCGGGGGCCCCGGCGCTGGGAATGGATCCAATGCGCGGAGGATGGTGGCGGGGCCCACCCCGCCGCCGGCGGGGTGGGGAGGCGGAGGGCGGCCATCTCGGCGCGGCGCGGCGCGGGGGGATCAGGGGAAGGAAACTAAAAGAGAGGCTTTTTTTTTTGAGGTGGTCGTTGATGTCGGGCGAGGGAGGGCTACCCTCCTTTTTAGTAGGTTAATCGGAACGCGCTTTTCTGCCGACCGCTCCCCCTATCGTGTTGGCGGCTGTGCCGCCCAGTGCCGTCTCCGCCTCCGCTCGTGTGGCCCACCTGCGGCGGCATGGACACGCGACTACGCGAGGGATTAGGAGAAGCACCGGGAAATGATGACGGTGACGAGTTGACGGCGACCAAGAGGCTGATGAGAAATCAAACTTTTGTTAAGGAGAGCTCGATAGAAAATCTTATCGTGATACAGAAACATGGCAGGTAACCATATCACTTGTCATATAGTACTATTTCACAAGGACAGGTCAATTTTGCATATTTATTCTGATGTATGCTATATTTGCCGTCACTAAAATTTGGTTAGGTGTTTGGCTTCCAACGAATTAGTCAAAGTTTAGCAACAAAATAAACTAAAAATCCCATTAAAAGGGATCTTACCAAATCTGTTAACCAGACAATTAAAAGGGATCTTAACAAATCATCGCAACAAACCAAAATCTCCCTAACCCTAAGCCATGAGGTATTGCCTTCATTCTCCAAATTACTACTTTAACAAACATACCAAAAAAAAAAACGAAACATGCTTTAACAATATTATTAGAAACACAGACAACCAGGGGCGGAGCTAGTCCAGGCCTAAGCCCCGGGCTGGACCAACTAATCTTAGATTAAATATCTATTTTCAATGATTTTTCAATAATTTTTCATAGAATTTTAGTGGGCTTTCGGTACCAAGTCCCGGGTTACAGCCTACTCTGCCCGGGACCTGGATCCGCCTCTGCAGACAACCATGCAACAAAGAAAATACTCCATTTGTGCTCCAAAATCACATGAAGAAGCGCTCCAATATTGATCGTTCATTTTGCCTCAAATATATATAGTTTGTAAGCATACATGATAATAGCAGGATTAAGCTTGTTTATGTATAGACTGTATGGGCCCGTTCTACCTACGGGTACTCCATGATCCAATAGTCGCAAGATTAAGCTTGTTTACAACATTGTACCATTAACTGGTTGTGATTGTGCTTTCTGGCCTTCTTTTCCTAAGCATTTCAACTGGGGAACTTGCCAGCAACTATCCGATCCCCATTACAAACCACTCTACAGGTATCTATACTATACCCTCTACATGATAAAAAAGAAAGTGCAGAAATGAAAAGAGAGGAGCTCATTTGCTTCACGTACTTAGAGAGGGAGAAAGAGACGCAAAAAAATGTCCATGGAAGCACGACCGTCTTTAAACCGTGTTTTCCTCCAAGTGCGACAGCTCAAATCTTTTGCCATCTGCTAGGGAAATTTGCAGAAAAGTCGATAAAATCAAGGATAGGGTTTGTTGCAGTAGGTCTTTCAATCAGTAGGGTTTGAGCCCAACCACTCCTCAACAAGAAGACAGGCATGCAATGCATGCCTAAAGATATCTAGTGGTCCACTGTTGCAGAATTGAGATTAGCTATCTACCACCCATTACGATGGTTCAATTAACCTGAAAGTAGGTTCAATTAACCTGAAAGTATTATAAACCTCAAGTCTTCCACACATAAGTTGTACTAGAAATAGGAACATTTCCAACACAAAGGAGTGAACAATGCATAAAAACATTTAAAAAAAAAAATTTGTTGGGTGAACAGTTTATTTTTCAGTAGGAATCGTGAGGAGTATTTCTTAGGTTTTGCTAGAGAAGATAAATTTCTTTTTTCGTTCTGGGCTTTGGCTTTTCCTTTCCCTGATCAGTCTTGTAATAAACATGTAATCGTCCTGTATTGTTGTATTCGATATTCTGTTGCTGAAAATGAGCCTGAGAAATGAGAATCAAGGGACACTTACTAAAGATATACATGAGCAAAAGAGCTATATGAGACCTAAGATAGGATGTTAGGGTTACAATTACAGTGTTTTTTATAGACTGCTTTGATTTACAGCAAATGGGACAAATGTCAAGGATCACTCCTTCAGCTCTTTTTGTAAACGAGGTTAATTTTAATACTCCTATAAAGATTCAAATTGGGTAAAAATAGGATAATGTGGATTGAGGATCTTGTTTTTCTTCTTCCATTTACAAGGTAGAATCTATAAATATTAAAATTTGGATATGGTATCCCTTTTCCTAACTCTGCCTGTGTAGTTTTTCTACATAGCCTGTCCGAAGCCAGGAAAAAGGAGGAGGATTGCATTAGAATGAAACCCAAATGCCTGCCCCAACTTGTTTGGGACAGAAGGTTCGCTTGTCGTTGTTGATGATGGTATCCCTTTTCCTAAAGAAATGTATTGAGGTGAAATTCTGGTAAGTACTTGTCGGATTTACTGGCTTTACTGAAAGAACTTTACTCCAGGAAGAGACTAACTGGTATGCAAAATCTAAATGCGGTACAATTAAGCTGCGATACAGTTCTGGCTGTGAGCACTTCTGCTATGGAAACCACATGAAAACCTAAACACTAACTGAAACAAGCTGTAAGAAGCATTATTCTGAACTTCAGGTATATTAACAAATATCAAAATACCATCTTTGCAACTAAAAAAATTTGCCTTCGTCTAAATAAACTAGAGACACTTACTAGCACATCAGTGGAGAACCTCTGTTACACCAAGCCTTAAGCACCTCCTCAGTGTACAAATTCAGGCTCAATCCTGTCTTCGGAGCGTTCAGTGCTGAAATCCCAGCATCACCATTAGCAGAGTCAGAAATTCCCTTCTCTTCTTTCTCACATTGCCCAATGGCAACGTCCTTCTCCCTCCCCAGCTCCTTCTCCACCTTCCTCTTACTCTTATTCTTCTTCTTCCTCCTCTTCTCTGACGCCGCTGGCAGTGCCATTGATGGTGGTAGGGATGCAAATGGGCTGACCGCAGTGCTCATTTCTGGATTCGTTGTTTGCACTAAAAACTTAATTTTTACTCCACCTTTTAAGTTTTAGTGCAAACAAATGAACTAGAGTGGGTCAAAGATGACCCTAGGGCCGGCCCATTTGCATCCCTAGATGGTGGTGGTGCCGGCATGATGTCCTTCAGTGGCATGGCAGGGCACATCCACCATTTGCTGTCACCACCATGCCGCTTCAGTGGTTGGTTGGTGTTGGGCCGGCCGTGCCGGAACCCGAGCACAGGCACCAAGAGGCTTCTGAGGTAGGAGGGGTGTATACCGGAGCTGGACAGGACGGGGTTGACGCCAGAGGCGGTTGTCGCGTTGCTTTCCATGCTGAGTTTGCCCATGATGTCGTCGATGCCCTCGGCCGCGCCCTCGTCGACAACAAGAAAGGACTAGGCGTACCGCGGAATATTTCGACCGTGGTATATTTTCCGTGGTCGAAATATGGCCCGAGTGCCCGACACGCTAACTGATACAGTAAAGCAGGAGAAATTTTACAACGTATTATACTAGCAGTATATAATATTTAATAAAAATCATATTTAATCGTTGATTTGTTAAGAGTATTTCTACTACTCTACTATCAGATGAAGTATAAGTAAACTCTCATTAATCTGATCTATTGAATCAAAAAGAATGAACGGTTCGTATTCAATTTAGTACTAGTTACATGCCCGTGCGTTGCTACGAAAAACAAAATTGATAACGAAAAATAAAGATTAAAAAATAAAAAAAATTATTTCACAAGATCAAACATCTATCTTTAACGTTTCGTTTCTTGCGAAAGCTGGCTAATTAAAGCAACGTTCGTTTCTTGCGTAGGGCAATTAAGCAGGGCAATTAAGCGGCAATTAATGACGTGGGAAAAACGGACCACTGCCACCAAGTGCTGCTTTAGAATAGTAGAGATTAGTACACTGTAAAAGAACTATTTTTTACCCTCTTTGGAACAAATTTATAAAAGAGAGTGACTAGGAAACGTTATACCGTTGCAACGGTATAGCCATGAAACTTATCAGTTTCAGTGCTGGTTTCATGAGTTTCAGTGTTTAGTTTCATCAGTTTCATGTTTTATCAGTTTTTAGTGCTAAGTTTCATGAGTTTCAGTGCAAAAAATCATAAGTTTCATGAGTTTCAGAGGTATACCGTTTTTTAGTTTTTCTGTTTATAAAAATAATCATATATCGACCACAAAAAATATAGCACGCGCAACCGCCTAGGCCTTACCGCCCGGCCCATTATGACTAATCCAACCAACTGTATGGGACGACTCTACGACGGGCCAGGGCCGCCCGAATCTAGGGGGCCTATCCTTGGGCCCACTAGGCTGTCCGCCTACATTTCCTATCCTCTCGGGTGAGGTGAGGCTTCTCACCCGTGTCCACTCCACGCCATACGTACACAGGCGAGCGCCGCGCACCAGTCGGCGGCAGCAGAGGATGCCGCAGCTGAGCCTGAGCATCAACGTCCCGGTGGACGCCGTCATCGCCGCCGACATCCTGAAGGACTGCTCCAGGGCGCTCGCCAGGATCATCGGCAAGCCAGAGTCCGTACGTAGCTCACGCATGCGCTGCAGCCTACATGTTCGACGGAATGCCCCTGTATGTTCCGACCCGTGTTAAATCACACATTTGGTGCTTGCAGTATGTCATGGTGTCCGTAAACGGATCCGTGCCCATGTCGTTCGCTGCGAGCGAGGAGCCGGCGGCTTACGCCGAGCTCATGTCCATCGGCGGGATCGGACCTGGTGTCAACGGGAAGCTGAGCGCCGCCCTCGCTGAGATCCTCGAGACCAAGCTCTCGGTCACCAAGTCCAGATTCTACATCAAGTTTGACGATGTGCTGGTACACAACTACCCTCTGCTTCCTAGCAACTGTTTTCATCTACTTCTCTCCTTTTTTTTTCGTCCTTGTACAACACTCATACTGTATTACTCTCTTGATCAGGTGTATAAGTTGTATTTTCTCTTTATCACATAGACTAAGATATTAAAAATAACTAGATTATTTTTAATTATTATCTTTAAGTGTTTGTTCAATGCATATATGTAGAGAATATTAAGTAAAGCTAGATATTTATTAGAGCTATAAAAGGAACATCATACTAACTTTACGTAAGAACATAAAATAAGTACACATGTACTTAGATTAGTTAGATATTTTTCTTAAGTGCTGCTCTTGAATTACTACCAAATTGAATATGATAACCACCGCGATGTTTTCTCTACCTCTTTTCACCGTAAGGAATCTCAAAGTAAAAAAATACAACCAAACAAGGATGAGTTTTTTCTTCTTTCTTTTCTGTACTTCTGCAACACATGCCATTATTCCCTCAGAATGCTTGTTTGAGGCTTAAACACATCGTCTTCATATTCTGTTTCTTTATTGCTAGATCAGACTCACCACCTAGTGTTCACCATTTCTTACCATCTAGTAATTAACCCATCTATGGTCAGGTCCATGGAGACATGGGCATGACGACACTTGCAGTGTCCTAAGTCCTAACTCCTTTGCTCTTTCTGTTCTTCTGAGCCCCCCTCTTCGTCGTGCTGCAGGGTTATAATTTGGGCTTCAACGGATCGACGTTCTAAGACCAGAAGATTATGATGATTGCTGCGTCCAAACGGACCTGCACCCACCCATGCATACCATCGATAAATTGTGGACTACATAAATGTTTCATGTGTCACCTGCACCTTCCATGTCGACCATCCTCACATTTCGCACATGAGTGAGTGTGTGAGAGACAGCACTAGTGACATGCTATATTTCAACTGAAAGCAGCATTTACTCGACTGCTTATTTCGTACTTGTTCTGGTACTTAAGATCTTGACAACAAGGTTTCAAATTTTGTTTTGGACTAAATCTTAAAAGGGACTGAAATCCGATATTTCAGTGAGATTCGGAAATTTCGGACAAAATCCGAACGAAATTTAAAAACCAAAATTCAAATCCGGATTTTTTTTTAACCAGGATTTCAGAAATTTCGCCCGAAATCTCGGTAAATTTCAACTGAATGAAAAATGGTTCAAACGACGCCAAAAATGTTTGAAATTTTTTGGATGGTCCTGACACATCACTAATGTTCCCATAAAAATTTTAGATGATGATCAAGCCTGGGGAATTTTTAAAAGATCTAACAGTTCTACTGTCCTGATAAAATGCTGACTGACAAATTTTAACCGAATGGAAAATGGTGCAAACCATGTTAGAAACTTTTGAAATTTTTTGTGAACGGTCCTAACACATCCATAATATTCTCATAAAATTTTCAGATGATGATCAATCTCGAGGAATTTTCAAAAATTCAGATAGTACTACTGAAGACGGACTGACAAATTTCAACTCAATGAAAAGTAGTTCAAACCACGTTAAAAAATTTTAAAATTTTTTGTCAATGGTCCTAACACATCCATAATACTCCTATAAAATTTTCAGATGATGATTAATCTTAAAGAATTTTCAAAAATTCAAACAGTGCTACTGAAGACTGACCGACAAATTGAATCGGTCGAAAAATTATCCAAATATCGGGAAATCATTGGTGCTAACCAAAATTTGTGAAACTCTGATTTACTATTGTTGAAACTCTAGTATCTCTCAGCCAAAACTCGATTGTTGAAACAAGATCTGCTATTGTTGAAGTATTCAGAAAAAATAACTACAACAGGAACATTACCTTCATTAGTTGGTGTTAGGTTTCTGGTTCACTTAGCCCAACCAATATGCTTCTGGGTAGTATAACAAAACTAGTAGATTCACTTAGCCAAAAATGTAGACAAAACCACTAGGTTCACTTAGTCTAGTGTGCCTTAGTAGGAAGAAAAATCTTAAGAAAGCCAGTAGGTTCACTCAACAAATTAACATAACAAAAAGATATGCGTCTGACAAACCCATATTGAACCATTCACAGATACATAGTTTTAACACTAAGTCCCCTAAGTATGATGCTAAATATATAGCCGAAACGAAAGTTATAATAAGAAGTATTAACCACATTAAAGCATAGGCAATAGCATGTTGATAAAAAATCTAGTTTCAGCTTCATTAAACAAAACAAAAAACTCCGAATGCTCCCCTAGACTAAGTTGTTTACTTCTTTTGCACATTGTCAAATTTTACTTCTTATGTGCATCCTAAGCTGCACCAATAAATCCTCTAAGATCTGAAAATGTAATTAGATTCATGCAAACAAAAGTGCAGGATTCATGCAATGTGCTTCAAGCACAAAACATAAAATTTTATTAGATTCATGCAAGCTTACAAATGAGTTGACATCACTGTGCTGCATATGTAAATAACAACCTATCCAAGTCTACACAAAGGCATATAATCATTGTGTTGCATTGTGTAAATCTTCTAGAACAAAAATATTGGATTACTCTTAAAAAGAAAAAGAATATTGGATTACTCTTAAAAAGAAAAAGAATAGTACAATACTGGACTAGTGCTACTTTCAAAAAAATTTATCCGCCCGAGATATAGATCTTGGAGGGTTTCGAAATTTCACCGAGATTTGAAACCTTGCTTGACACTGATATTTCTCCATTCAAATAAGGACTAATTTTGACCGCAACATGTTACAGCCCTGCAAATCGCAGGGAGCTTCAAACATTTTGAGCCAAACAGGAACACCATGCGGAGTGCAATTCTTATGCTCTTTAAACAAAACAAAGCGCATATTTAACGGCAAATAACCATCAAGCCTATCTCAGGGGCAAATAGATGGTGCCTAGGCCATTTGAAAGTCTCCATATCATAAAGCAGCATCTAAAATTACAAACTTTTAGGTCTTAACACTGAATCCCGCTTCACGTACTCGTACAACACAGTAGTCCATACACTACAAGTAGTGATCCACAACAACGAGAATCCATAAGCTGTCTTATTGAGCACATATTTACAGAAGAGCGAGAGATCACCGGGCGCGCAACCTGATAGCTTGATAGGTGCGATAATGGTAGTAAGCTTTATACAAAAATCGAACATGTGAAGATCCTGGTGCGGCGGACTGCCTTTCACATGTTCATTCCTGCCTGTCACATGCTAATTCCTGCGACGAACTCTGGGTGGTAGTGGAGCATCTCCTGCCACATCATTTCTCGGATCATCTCTACGCCGAGATTTTCATCTATATCAAGATCAATGGGCACCTGAGCGGGAGGGTTTGCGCTTGGATCGTACAGCGGAGACATGTAGGGGTGCTCTAGAGCCTCGGTGACGCTGATCCTTTTGGAGGGATCAAAGACGAGCATCTTCTGCAACAGATCGATGGCAAGGGGCTGTGCTTGTGGGTACATACTTGCGAGGGGAATACCGGGGGTGTATGGAAGGGACTTGATATACTTGCGGGCTTTTTGGTTGTCAATGAACTCAAGGTCAGCCTCGCTCATGGTGCCGAGGACATTGACTATGAGCTTGAGCTGATTGAGGCATTCGGTTCCTGGAAAAATCGGCTTGCGGCCAAGCAGCTCAGCAAAGATGCAGCCAACTGACCAGACATCTATGGAGGTGCCATAGTTGTCGCAGCAGAGCAGCAGCTCAGGAGCCCTATACCAGCGGGTAACGACATATTCAGTCATAAACTGACCTTTAGTGTTGTTTGTGCGAGCCAGACCGAAATCACATATCTTCAGATCACAGTTTGCATTAACTAGGAGGTTCCCTGGTTTCAGGTCTCTATGGAGTATCCCTGCTGAATGAAGGTACTTCAGTCCTCGGAGAAGCTACAATCAAGTAAAAAAAAAGTGGCATCGTAAATTATTGATTGATTGATAAATATATTGTAAAATTGTAAAATGAATTAGCAGAAAAATGTAAAGATCTCACAATAATAAAGTAAAATAATCTAAAGACAGATTGAATAGGGAGCTTTGGTCTGCTACGAGATGCTTAAGATCACTTTACCTATTGAAGTTTGACTTAAATAATTTACATGGAGAAGCTTAAGCTACTAATGCAAATCCCATATATAAAGCTATTTCTTGTGTATCGAATTGATTTCAAGGAATTGCATTCCTAAGAAAATGCACTATATGGAAGCAGTTACACGAAGGATCTATAAGGACATTGAAATTGACCACAGTTTTGTTCACACCTCACAATCATGATGCTTAAGAGGAAAATACAACTTGTCAAGTATGTTTCAAATCTAGATCAACCAATTAATATTCTTACGAATTATCATGATTTCTTGTTTTCTAATTTATGGTTGAAGTGGTCCTTGGTTCCTGCGAACAGCTTGTTGAGGGTGTTAAAGATATCTTCTCCTAACTACTCTCCTAGCCTTGGAAATTATTTTGTATCTTCTTATATGATTTATCATGTCAGGACAGCATAATCTTATCCTAATTCCTAAACACTCATAATGCCACAGTATCTTTGTCCTAGATGATGTCCAGGTTCATGATACATATCAAGAAAAGACAATTTCTTTCATATAAAAACACTAAATTGCATCGAAACAGTGCATGTGGCCTAAGAAATTTCGCAATGTTAAAAGCTGGAGTGCTGCATTGGTTGCAGCTCCAAAAGCATAGTCTTGCTTTAATGACACAGTTTCAGAACAGTAAATCCAACTGCTGCCCTATCCAATTGTTAATTTCTAGTTCTTGTGCTGAGTTGATTTGACAACAAGAGAGAAATATATGAAGAAATATCAACAATTCAGGCCTAGGTTCAGAGATGATTAATTTTCAGAAAAAGTAAAGAGATGCTGAGTTGTGGCTTGAGATGCTGTCAAGTTTTATAAGACATGAAAACAAGCAACTGGCAAATAACAAATCTATTGGAAAGTGTTACAGCATGGCTAATTCATTATAACAAGCACCGATAGGTTACTCATTCAGGTTACTCATTCAATCTCAAAACCAAAGTGTTCCAACGTCCTACTCCCAAAATGGATACGGATCCATTTGTATCTTCATCTGAACCAGAAAAACAAAAATAAACAAAAGTAATTTAACCAACCAAATGAACTATTGCCCGGGGTTGAAAATCCAAAATGGCTCATTCTCACTTCTTGGGATAAAGTAGGAAAAGCTTAACAGAATACCATGTCAAGATTAAACTTGCCCAGAGTTCCCTTTTGTTCCTTAAATTAGCATATAGATTCTTTGTCAACCTAGTGATTTGGAACTTAACAGAATCTTAGATCAGCATTGTATTGCTAAGAAGTACCTCCGTTGAAAATAATCGAACAACAGAATTCAATTAAACAGGATCTCATCAACCACAACACCTAAGCATTGCATTATGTATGCCAAATATGTGATAGCTTATGGTAAGACTGCAAATATTCTCATGGGACAGGCCTGCAAGCCCAAACTAAGACTTCAAGATAGAGCATGACATGCGAAGAAACTAACTTCAATAAATGCAAGTATAGATTAAGCAGCTGACATTCATCGCAAATATCATATGTCATGGTAGAAATTTAGCTTATCATGTTTATGCTGGAACAATGAATAAATGAAATATTATGTGGACAAGCGGTGAACAAGAGTAAAATGGGAAACAGGTCCAAGCCTTACCTGAAAGAGAAAATATTGGCAGTGGTCATTTGAAAGCGATTGAGATGACTTAATTATCTGATGCAGATCTGTGTCCATGAGTTCATAAACCAAGTACACATCCTTGAAGCTCCTTCTATGTACTGGCATCATTATATCTTTCAAGGCAATGACATTGTCGTGACGCAAGTGTCGAAGAAGTTTCAGTTCCCGTAGTGTCCTTAGTGCATCCACACGATTGTCAAAAACATTGTTAATCTTTTTTATCGCGACCTTCTCGTTAGTCTCACGATTTATAGATGAGCAAACTATTCCGTAAGCTCCTCTTCCGATGGGCTTGATCGGCACATACTTAGTGTCGATCTCAAATAGAGTTTGCCACATAGTGTAGTAATGCTTCCCATGGTTTCCCATGCCATTGGGAGGGTCCACCATCATCGCCATCGTCTGCTAAGAGAAGTAAACATTTAAGTTACTTAGCAGATGATAATTCATCAGAATCAGGACGGGGTAGAAAATTCAGGGTTTACATACTTACAAATGGACACAGTACTGATAAATCTCTTAAGCATACATCCAGGGCATACCCACGTGGGAGGAAATGAGTTGGACAAAAAAAAATGGTGATGTTCTACAACTTATTTAAATTATTAAACTTGAGACTTCGAACATAGAAGGTAAAAAAAAGGAGTCTGGCTGTCTGCGTCTACTTAGTGTTTACATCCCATACGCGTATGCGTATCCACATTCTCTAAGTCTAAACACAATCCAACATGCCCAAATCAATCAAATAGAGTCTGCAACTTAACTAGTTTAATTTGGATTCACATTCTAAGTGTGAGATTCAATACTTTCAGATCAGTACGTTGAACATACCAGGTATGTTTCATATCCACATCCGCTTCCAGCCCTAGTTGTGCTTGTGTGCTATTCCCAACTGACAAAAAAGAAAGGGAAAGAATAGAAAGAAAAAAAGGAAGCCCCGTCGCTTCAGTTTCAATTGGTCACAACACCAACCAAATTAGAATTTTTGCTTATGTACTCTCTACGTAATAAATATAAAGCCTTATAGTTTGAATGGTTTTATTGAAAAAATATAGGATTTATACGTAGATTTAATAAGACATACTGTACATATATATTTTCTCTCAACCGTGAGCATTACTCCAGTATCCTGTCTCATCTTTTCGGGGCATTTGATCATTTGCCCTGAAGTTGATGGGTGTTTGATTATTTGCCCAAAGTTGATAGGCGTTTGATTATTTGCCCTACCATATCTCACTGACATGTGGCCCTAAGACTCGCATATCAATGAGACATCGTAGGACAAATAATCAAATACTCACCAACTTTGAGTAAATGATCAAATGCCCATCAATTTCAGGGCAAATTATCAAATTTTCCCATCTTTTCAGGACAATTATAAAGAGTTTCTCTCAATTTCGCCACATCTTAATTATTGTGCAAAGTGAAGCCCCCTAACATTTATTACCCCACCCTCCGCCGCATTAATTACACGCGCGCGCAGCAATTTCACCGGAAGAAGAAACGAAATGAGCAGAATCTCCGGACCAGACAGACGGATGGAATCGACGCAGAGTCCCATCCAGCTCGCCGATGTAGCTATCCACCAGAAAAGGAGGAGGAGAAGAAGCCCACTTACACGACGGAAGGGAGGCGGGCAGAGCCAAGCGGCGGAGAGGGGCGCCTAGGGTTGTGCGCGCGGAGCAGGCGGCCAACGGCACGCTGCAGACTTGCTTCGCTTCGCTTGCCTCACTGAATATGCAAGGAGAGAGAGAGAGACAGAGAGAGACGGATCAATCGAAGCTTCCATGCATGAGCTGCGGACGCGACGGATGGAACAGACAGAACAGGGAAGAATATCAGCCAGCAGCACGCGACACGTACGCACCGTGGTCGGTCTCCGCCGCCGGCGCCGCAGATCTGAGGGGGCGGCCGGGTCAGAGAGCGAGGGGAGGGGAGCGCAGGCCGCAGGGAGAGGGACGTGCAGATGGTGGGGGCGGAGCACGCGCTACTACCATCTACGAATAGAACTAGAAACGCAAGCGCGGCGCACGCCGCGCGCGTGAATGGAAAATATATTTTTTTTCGGAGAAAAAAGCGGTCAGCTAACATTTTTCCACTCCGGAGAGCAAGCGGACCGAAAGTATTTTTCCGGGAAAACGCCGCCGTGAATGGGAAAAATTTTTTGTTTTTTTTTCGGAGAAAAAACAGACCACGGAAACATTTTTCCCATGCTCCGGAGAGCAAACGGATCACGAAAATATTTCGCCGCGCGCGTGAATGGAAAAAAAAATTTTCGGAGAAAAAAAAGATCACGAAAACATTTTTCCCATGCTCCGGAGAGCAAACGGACCACGAACGTATTTTTAAAAAGCGTTGCGCCGCGTGAGCGGAAAAAATTTTGTTTTTTTGGAGAAAAAAGCGATTTCTGAAACATTTTTCCCATGCTCCGGAGAAACAAGCGAACGAAAATATTTTTTTCGGGAAAAGCGGCGTTCGCGTGAGCGGGAAATATTTTTGTTTTTTGGAGAAAAAATAGACCACTGAAACATTTTTCCTATGCTCCGAGAGTAAAGCGGAGCACGAAAACATTTTTTCGGGAAAGCGGAGAAAGGACACGAGCGAAAAGTCTAGGGACCAAGTTGTTATAATGATGGGCTTCTTCGCTAATTCGAATAAGAAGGACAGGGCTAGATCTCAATTCGAAATAAAGGGAGGTTCTTTGTGTAAAACGGCGAACGGAGGACTTAAACGCGAACGGGGAAAAATATTCTACACTCACATAAAATTACAAAGGACCTATCCGTAATTTCAAAGAACCGGGGGTGTTTTTTGCAAGAAAGGGAGAGAGAGTGGGGGAGATGACGTGGGGGGCTGAGGAGCCGGGGATCCTTCGGCTAATATGTTAGGTAGTATTACGCGGAGTTGGAGATGGCGATGCGGAGGGCTATAGAGAGAGAGAGGCCAGGGGGGAGGAACACGCGGCAGCGCGGTGGTGCGCCGCTGCGGTTATTTGTCAGAGAGAGCAAAGCAGAGCAGAGCTGCAGAGGTACGCAGGCAACACTAGTGCGCGGTTGGTGTCGCTGTCTGCTCCTCGCTCCTTTGAGACGTTTTAACATTCTACAAACTTTCAAGGAGCCTTTCTCTATTGGATCTTCTTTCCACGTTTTCTTTCGCTCATGGTCCCTCTACGAATAGAATTACATGCGGCGTCTACCACGTTTCTCTGCTTCGGTAGATCACCAATATCGCACCCCTCCTAGCAGATAAGTTAATTATCGTCATACCCAAGCTCAATAGCACGGGTACCATGGTACTCGAGCTCAGTAAGTACCTATCATGGTTCTAAACTCGGTAGGAATCTGCCGAGAGAGAAGAGTACGGTGGGTAACACATGTTGCCTGCTGGTACTTTTAGAGTCGAAAAAGAAAC
This sequence comes from Rhipidocladum racemiflorum, assembly GCA_036346355.1. Taxonomy (NCBI): domain Eukaryota; kingdom Viridiplantae; phylum Streptophyta; class Magnoliopsida; order Poales; family Poaceae; genus Rhipidocladum; species Rhipidocladum racemiflorum. The sequence continues at coordinate 85,905,450 of CM070579.1, read as the reverse complement.
CAGATTTGCAATTCCGTTCGGAGATAATGCCAAAAGTGTGAGAGAGAGAAAGCGGGCAAGAGGGCCAAATATACCGTGACTTCTAAATTCAATATATATTGTTCCTTCTTTTCGATGCAATGAATCATATTATGTAGTATTTATTTATATTTCCTCAGTAGTAAAATAGTAGAAATAAACTCAACAAATCAACGACCATACCTAATTTTAACCACTAAACATATATTAGTAGTATAATACACCGAAAAATTTCTTCATATTTTACCCACGAGGATCTCTCTAATTAGGAAAGTCCTTGGATGGCTTCGTCGTCTAGCTCAGGTAGCTTTCCTCCTCGGGCTCGGAACGGATAAGCGCCGGCCGCCTTTACCACCGGACCGCGGGGGCCTCTGCCCGTAGCGGCAAACTGCCAAACTTTCCTTTTCTTTGCGCGCTTCCGCTGGTGTGTAGCTCAACTCCTGACCATGCGTGTGTGATTAGCTTAGCTCTCGAGGCAGCACGCTGGCGTCGCGTCCATGGCCATGACGATTGATGAACGATGAATCGCCGGGCTGAGGTTTCGGGTTGTCTCGATCTGGCAAGCAGTTCGGTTGCTTTTCTGCACTGGTCATGGTGAAGGATGCTCCTCTCTGATACATATTAACTATCATATAAGGGAAGAGATTGGTGAGCAGCCGCCCGTGCCACGTCGCTCGATTTTTGCTCGCCGTCCATCCCTTGCGTCGCTGCCGATCCGTCTCTCCACGCGTCTCATCCGCAACATCGGCGCCGCCTCCTTCGCTCCTACTCCTCTCCAGCACCGCCACCACCGCTCCCATCTTGCCCCCTTTTCTCCCTCGGCGTCGGCCTCTCCCCCAAGGCGGCGCTCATCCACAGCATCGTCGCCACCGGCGCCGCCGACGCCACCGCCATCGCGTGAGCCCTAGCGTCTCAGTCCTCGACCGGATCCAGCTCGACCCCTCGCGCCCTCGAAACCCTAGCGTCTCAGTCCCTGGCTGGATCCAGCTCGACTCCCGTGTTGCCGCCGTCTCCGATGTTCGGTTGCCCCCTCACCTTTGCAGCCCCTGGTGACGCTGTGCAGATCCGTCATATCCAAGCTATTCAGCATCGTCGTTGTTGCCGCTGGCACGGCCGGGGAATCGAGCTCGCCACGCCAACTGTTCTCATCTCCTTCCCCAGATCCGGTTGGCTACCGTTCTCTCCTCCCCAAATCATGCCGTCTAACCTCCTCCAAATTTGAAGGTACAGGGCGAAGCGGAGACGGGACCCTGGCTCGGCCAGCAGCGGAGGACACAGGAGGAAGCGCCGTGCAACCCCTGGTGACGTTGTGCAAATCCATTGCTATATAATGACTAGCAAATCCTCAAAATGTTAATTGTTTTGCAGCCCCTGGTGACGTTGTGCAAATCCACTGGTATATAATGACTAGCCCCTTTATTGATGAAACCACCTGCAAATTCATTGAAAGCCACAAATATTTTGGCTTAGAGCCTGACCAAGTAAGGATAACTACATGCTTCTTTATTGTGTTCAGAAATTCCATTGAAGTTTAGCACATGACTTCCTAGATAATGGCTAAGAATTATCTTTGACTTGATTCTTTATCTGCAGGTAGCCTTCTTCTAGCAAGGAACTCTCCCATGTGTTTCTGCCGATGGAAGGTTTATTATGGACCATGGTATATTTCATTTGCTGTGAATACCTAATGAAATGTTATTAATATAGTTGACTATGTCATTATTGTTGCCTGCTATCAAAGATTACCTATAGAATTCACTACATCTTCTACAACAGTTGGCTGGCCGCCGTTGGTGAAAACCCGTTATTTTTTAAGGTTCATTCATTCCTCATTTGTTCTAAATAAAATGCACTTTCGAAGCAAACAACATTGCTGGTATGCAGTCTTTAGTCCTTCATATTTCATAACGATGGCTGCTTTTGTCTTGACCTCTTGGTTTGTCTTTGAAAGGTCTTCGCATGTACTGTATGACATGACTTGTGGGTTGTGAATTGAATTCGCAAATGAGGTTCTTTTATATGTATTCAGTCTTAATTCTTAGTTTTTCATTCAGAAAATATGTTAAGATATGATTGGTGGGTGCTTCCTTCATGATAAACTCTGTGCACTTATAAGGGGTACTTCATGATAAGCTCTCTGCGCTTATAAGAGGTAACAATACATTTGCCCTGTCGCTTTATTGACACGTTTGGACTGGCTTCCTTATCTTCTTTTGTTATACTATGCGTATTGATTTACTATCATTTTGTTTCACATATGTTTTCATCGCTTATTTTGTAGTGCTAATGAGAAATTGCAGGTCATGGTCATGATAACACAGCTATTCTGCAAACTTTGCTCAACACTTTTTGGCCTTGGAAATGGTTAGTTTTATGATATTTGATAGATGACATGATGCACCTGATAACCACCCTTATACTGGAATAATGAATGTATTGCGAAACATCATGTTATGATGGTATTTTTTAATACTAACACAACACTTTGTTTTAGTTTTTTCATTCCGAAGTTATTGGTATGACAACATCGCCTATTATAAGAAAGCCAGGCATTGACCAAGAGTTTAAATTACTCCCCTTTTTTTTGTTACATTGCATACATCACAACATGTTCTGATTTATTTATTTACCTATATGTTCAGATATCTAATAAGCTGATGAACTTTATGTCAGGCACAAAGTTTTTGTTGGTCAAATGATTGCTAAAATTAACCATGATGTCACGTATTAACTTGATTGGAGAGTATGATGAAAGGTGTTGATGGCAGATCCAAGAGATTTACCGTTGGTTGACAAAATAAAAATTTAAGATGATCGATGATACCTTTGTGTATTAACAATGGCATTTAGGTCATGTACTAAGCCTGACCTCTCATGGCCAAAGAAAGAATCGGGAATCCAGAAAAAGGGCATTTCAAAGGTATAATCTACAGTTGTACTTCTGCCATAGATTTCATGCCTGCCATATTCCTAGCATTTTCCTTGTTTTCTAACAAAGATTTGATTTGGTCTCTTCGCTTCATAAGCCTTCTCTGATGGTTTGATTTTTTCCTTGCTCATCTATGCACGTGGCTTTTCTGATGTGAATTGTGAAAGTCAGCATTCTGAACTGGAAAACCTTTTTAGATGCTAAGGTACACCCTATTTTCCTGGCTTAGCACACATGTAAGGTGAACAAGCTGGGTCACGTTATACAAGATATTCCAGTTGTGATCACTGCAGTGTTCTATTTTGTCTATTGAACAGCAAAGGTATAGCCATTTTCATATCCTAATATGCTTCCAGATCATGGTTTCTACTTTTAATTGCTTTTGTTAACTGTTTGATTATATATTCTTCTTGAGAACCGCGGCTGTGTTTTAAAGTAAATATATTTGTTTTACCCATGTAATTTTGGCAAATGCATATGCACCATTTAAAGAATTAGTTGTATTCTCATCTATGCTTATCTTTTAGTGTGACAGATATGTTTGTTTTACGCTGTTACTGCTATTTTTGCTCTCCAGGAACTTCCTCCTGAGCAATCTGTTAGCTCTTTTAGAGAAGGGGTGGTTTCTGTTAACAACCATGTTAATGAGGTCAACAATGTATACAACCCTCCTGAGATTAATGGAATTCTATTGGAGGAACTGTCTAGGTAAATCCTCCTCATCGTGATAGTCCTATTCAAGAGGTAGTTAAATATTGTTTGTTTCTTAGTTTCCTTTGTATCGCTTTTTTTTATGCTTCTGCACAAAATATTCTTACAGGATGAGTTCTTCTCTGGGCTAATTATCTGCCGCAACGATCACAGCCATGTTTTTGAGGAATGATGTTCTTGTTGTCTTTCACATTATTGACTCCTGCTTGGTAAACATTTCCGTCTACCTATCTATCATCCATTTATCTTGGCTAGCATTCTGATAATGAAGCTAGATTGTAGAACCAATGCTTCTAGGAAACTAAATTTTATTGGGATGATAAGGTAGTCTTGGATGTTGATTACAGATCATATCACGGGGTGGAAGGCCTTGAATTCTAATCAGCTTTCGTTGACTGTATGAGGGCAACAGAATGCCCCTTGAAGAAGCCAAGCGGAATATGAGGTACCCCCGCTACAGGTCTTTCACTATCTGCTAATTTTCTGCTTTCTAATACTTCTTGTGCTTGCTTCTGTATATCGAGGTCATTAAGGCTGCACAATCTTGAATGGATGTGATTATTCCAGCTGCTCAAAAAAAAAGTCTTTAAGTCGATTGCTTAAGATGAGATAAGATAAATGCTTTATTGAAATTTGAGAACATGCGTTTGGCTAAGTGCATTGCTTATGCTATTTTATTCCAATTCTTATGTGTCATGTATTGCTATACTTGAAAGATACCATTTTACTGCTCTCTGTGCTGTAGATATTGCTGGTCTCTTTGTGCTATGGTTATAGGTAACTGTAGATTCTATATTAAACAACTTCGAGTACGTAAAGTATAGCTATCGAGATTCCTGACTGTTAGCAGTGGTTCGTACTTGGAAACTTGATTTTACAAAAGAGCTACACTGGAAATAAATAAATAAAAATCAGTTAAGATACTGAGGAATTTAATAATAATATGAAGTTCTGAACTTTGAATGTTCACCTAAAGTAAGGCATAATGCAAGCCTAACATGAACCTATCGGTCATCTTCTTAGATATTATTCTATACATGGTAGATTAGCAGCCTTCGCATTATCTTACTTTTGAGTTGTTAATATGCCTTGTTCTCTGTCTTTGTAATGATTCTACCTGTGCATACACCGTATATTAACTCTTCTTATAAGAGAAGGAATTCGTGAGCTCTGAGGCCACCCACGTCATCGTGTCTCGCAGAAAGCCCCTCCTAATTTTGCTAATTACGTGCAGGTCCAAATTACCGGCTGCCGTCGATCTTCCGTACTAGTGCGGATCCGGCCGGCCACGCGTCTTGAGCGCTGGCCCGTGCGTCGCCAGGAAAACGCCGTCCGCGGAGCCCTCGAAGGTCATCCCCCTTTTCCCCGTCGTCGTCACGGTGCCCTTTGCCCGTCCCTCTCGCATGCCCGGCTCCTTCACTTCCTTGGCGACATCGGCCGGCGACACCACCAAGGATTTTTGGCATTTTAGTTGATGGTGTACCGAATTTTTGCTCATTAATACTCTCCTCTTCCATTGATAGTTTAAGTTCGTAGGATAAATTAGTTAGGTTGTTTGCTTCTCTTGCTTTAAATTTCTATGTAAACAATCAACTGATCCAAACTGATCCAATGTGGCAAGCTGTCAATTTATTCTTCATTTGAGTGAGTTTTTGTGATACCACGGGATGGCAAAGACATTATAGAATGTGAAATGGAGGTATTAAACTTTACGGCATGAATTTTGGTCAATTTAGAGATTGAATCTGACCGTACGGACTTTTAGGAAGTTGTAGATAATTTCATTATCTTTCCGTGGACATAAAGAAATTGAAATTCCGCCCAGCCGTTTGGAAGTTATGGATATTTTAACGAGCGCTGTCAAATCTGTGACGAGATTGAGACAGTTCGTGTTCAACATTAGATTAAACTAATTTAGAGTCCGAATCAGTCTTTCCATATAACTAGAAAAAGTTGGGAAATTTTCTAAGCTACGCGAGGGTGTACTCGTTTATTCAATTTGGAGTCCTAGAACAGAAGTTATGCCCGTTGGAAGACTGCTGTCCCGAAGGGACAGATTTGCTGCTTTCTGGTTTTAGGAGTTGTGTTTAAGTCGGGGTAGTGGGATTTATGTGTGTTGTTTTGTGGACTCGATTTGAGTGTATGGCACGTGTTTGCAGGTGGTGTGCCCCTGGGGGTGCCCTCGACCTCTCGTCACTCCGTTGCCGTGGTTGAAGGCAAGTGTGTTGCGTGGATTGTATGTTATATGCGTTGCTAGATTTGCTAGATAGCATTCGGAATAGATAACATGTTGTCTTGCCATGAATTACATGTTATAATTGATATGACGTCCTTAGGCCATGATTTAAAGGTTATCTATGATATGGTGTCCACATGCCATGATTAAAAATGTTTGTTGTTGATGAATGAATCACATGCCATGTTTTGAATGGTTACCGTCGATTGTTGAGTACGGACCTACATGTTTCGATGCCAAGTGTTGATATGCAATAGTTCTATTCATGTATATGTTGCTGTCCGTTTTGCACACATGGCATATTTTTCATGGCCGGCCGGTGAGATAAGTCATAACTATTCCGGTAGGGTCGGTGAGAACTGTTATGACTAGTCCGGGGCTATTCTTTCGAATAAGTCCTACATCGTGATTCCTTCACCGAGGTGAATGGAAGCGAGTGATAGGCACCCTCCATCTTCGGGATGGAAGGGGGAAAGGGTGCATGCCGACGGGTGTGCACTCAACCATACCGGTATGAGTTTCCAAGGAGACATGTGCATTGCATTGCATTGCATTAATGAAATATGTATATGATGATGTTTATGAGATGACGATGTGAATACTTATGAGTTACTCATGAGATGAGTACATGGATGCTTAATAGATGTTTGGAATGCTAACCATGTTGTGTTATGATGTGCTTTTGGAGATTGGTGATGATGGTTTGTTGACTTGATCTTTGTTTTTCCATTACAATACACTTTCTTTGAGTTTTGAACTCACGCTTGTGTTTTATGTTGTTTTTAGGTACCTTGAGATCGGCATGAGGGAAAAGGGGAATAGTCACACATCTCCACGTAATTCACGTAATTGATTCCACAATGGAATCATTTGGAGTCATGACAATAAACTGAATGTGATACCATTGATGTTTATGGTTTAGATGTGTGCTAGTATTGCCTTATTCGTTTCATTTGGCTAATGATGACTTTGGGATGCTTAAAGTGGACTTATATTGCTTCCGTGCCGCTTATTATTGCTGTTTTAGATGTTTCATATTATGTCATATTCTGCTATGCTATTATGGTTGCGCGAGATCATGATTAAACAAAGGAGATGCTGCCGAAATTTTTCGGTTCTAGCAACTGATCCTTTGCTGTAAGTTTCTTTTATTTGTAGTTTTAGATGATACATAATCGGTGTTTGGTAGCATTCAGGCGTATTAGATGCCGGGGTGTTACAGTTGGTATCAGAGCGGGCTTCAGGTCCGTGGTGTATGAATTTAGTGAAATACCATAGGGTTAACTAAAACTTTGATGTGGGATAACCTAGAAACATGGCTTAGGTTATAACTAAAATTTTGCTATAGGATAGCAACCTTAAAACTTGTGTATGTGGAATAACTAATTTAAAATTTGACACACATGGATGCACAGTAGGAAAGGGTATGGGTATCGTTACTTTACGCTTAAATGTTATATTTAAGCCTTAATGTTGAATGTTTTATGTGATAAAGTATGCTGCTATGCGTATGAGATAATTGATTGAATTGCTCATGCTATCGTGATAAAGTGGGGTTGTGGTGCCGAAGGGTTTCGGTCACCTTTTTGTTCATAGTAAGGTTGTGGTTTAACGGTATGGCCGATTAAAACCATCACCGAAGAACTATTAACCCTTGTGGGGAAAGAGTGCTTACCTTTTCTGTCGCAGTTTGGGTAGTTGATTGGAGTCAAAAGGAAGAGCTAGTGGTGGATTCCTTCAGATGTCGTGTACCGCTCGACTGGTCGCTTTGGTTGTTTTTCTTGGCTTTAGTTGAGTGAAATCAAATGAAAAGTATTGGGTTTTCGCGGATTGTTCCGTAGGGCGGTTTGTGGTTTTGTCTTCTTCGGTAGAAGGCAAAGAAGAAGAGTTATGTGTGCGTGTCTTTTGGTAGCAACGTTTGGTTTTGACGTCGGTTTTGTTGGTTGCCTTGCAAAGAAAAGTATCATTTTGCTCTTGCGTGTCTTACTCTGAGTTTAAAAGAGGTTCTTGAAGTTGTGTACAAGAATTTAAGATGTGTCGATTTATGTTTTGTGCCTTTGTCCGCAAAGGTTACTTGATCGCTTGGTTCCCTCCCGTGGGAGTCTTTAAGATTTAAAGGTGATTTGGAGATCTTTTGCTTGATCCAGTGTGAGTCATGTTCCATTGCAACTTTTGGGGAGTCAAGTTTCTTTGTGAGTCTTGGATGAGTTTTAAAAGAAAATGCCGTAAACGGAGTAAGTAGTCTTTTGACTGAAATTATTTGTCAAATAGTGAGAATTGTTGTTTAGAATGTTATGTGGTATGTAACAATGTGGTTAATGGAAATGATGTACTCCTTAGTTAATTTGTGAGCTGAATCAATTTAATGTAATAGTTATCTTTAGCTTAAGATTAAATGAACTTCTAATGTTGTAGATTACTCTATAGCGAGAATGATTAAAGGTGTTAATATACATGCTCAGATTCTGTTGTTTACTTTAAAAGTGCTTTTGATCCTCGATAATGTTTAAAGTTTTAAATCGATGCATAGTTAAAACATTAAGATGATGTGGACTTGATATTGTTAAAGAAGCTTTCTTTGGTTGTTAAAGATGCTCTAATTTTACATGTTATTAGAGAGATTTAATCGTGTTGGTGACCTTAACTTGGAAGTTGATTAGACTTGTTATTTATGATGTTGCAAACTGTTAGTATATTTGGAAGTTTGCTTATGTGTTCTTTTAATGCTAGCACCGATGTCAGTTGGGAAGACATAGGTTTAGTGGTTGTGGTAAGAGCTTTGTGATGGTCTAACTCATTTAATTTGTTTTAAATAGTTCGAGCATGTTGAGTAGTGACAATTTGCTATAGCCTTTGGATAGGATAACTAAAAGTAATGTTGCGCTTTTAAGATTATGCAAACAATTGATATTGATGACTTGGTAGTGTTGTTAATTGTTGGAAACCATTGATCCAATAGAGAAAAGTGTAAAAGCTGTGAAAATTATGTCGAGTACATGTTGTGATGGGATGAACAATGGATAATAATCATGATGTAAGATTTTAACCTTAATGAATGCATATTTTAGAATGCTATTTACGAGATAATACTTATTTGTTGAAGTCATTTTATTGATTGAACAAGTTTTAATTGTCAAGATGTTGACGTATGGGTGGTATAAGATGGATAGGTTGATCATGCTTGGGTATTTGTTGAAGTACTGTATTCTAAATACAGAAAATGATGTATTACGATATGTTGGTCCGTGGGGATCTTGTTGATGCAGTCTTAATTGGATGTCTTTTGATAAGCATCATAAACTTTAATTAAAAGTGTTGGGAATGGTAACTAGAGAAAGAATTTGTTATGTAAATTTTGTTAAATCCGGTTGGACCTTCCCAATGAGTAAGTAGTGAATTTTGAAGTCTTTAATGGAAAGCGTAGTAAAACACTAGAGATGGTTGTATTTATGCTAAGCCGGTGTTTAAAACCTTTTTGACTGGTTTAGTTGTTTGCTAGTTTGGTTGAATGCTTTCGGGCAAAGTATTCCTTATGTCATATTTCAGAGTTTCCCTAAACTTGTAGTGATTTGTGCCAATCTTTGATTTTGGCTAATTTGTTTAGTTTGTGCTATGAGTATGGATTTAGACCCAAAAGTCTTTGAGTGGATCGCGCTCCTTTGCGTTCACACTGAATTATCTTTGGTATAAATGTTTAAAAGGAAGCAGATGGTCATAGTGGGTTGTGTTGGGAACTTTTGAGTTAAGCCCTTGATGGGTAACCCTATTTGGCTAGAGTTGGAGTTAATTGGAAAATGTGTCTGGTGTTTGCGTGTGCTTCACAAAGGTGGTTTTTGCGAATGTTCATAAGTGATTTTGTTAGTAAAGTGTTCTTTTTTGGAAATGAGTTTCCCTTTCTCTTTGAGAAATTTATGACGGTTGTGGAAGAGGATGCTTGACTTGAAGTTTTGATGTTCTCTTTCAAAATGTTGAATTTGGTTGAAATGCAATGTTTTGCAAGTTCAGTTTTCAATTGTTGTGGGATGTGATGCGACGTGGTGTTTTATTGTTAACTATGCTGCCGTCATATTCTATATGAATTTCTGCAACCTTCGATGTTAATTGTATTTCAATTATTTGATACCGAGAAAGAAGTCATTTGGTGAATGACTATTCGGTACTGTTGTTACATGATGAATGAATGGTGAAAGGGAACAACGAGACATTGTTTATGCATAATTAATGATAAAAGAGTTGTTGAGCCAGGTCGGTGAGAAAGTCATATATGGATATATGACTAATCCGGAGTGCTCTTGGGAAGCTGCATGCATGTTCTGAGTCGAGATTTCAATTGCCTTCTAGTATGAGGAGTAAGAATGAATACCTTCTGGTATGTTGGTTGTGATGTAAGAGATATGAGCTTTCTTTGCATCTTGGCTTAGGAAAAATAGAATGAGTACTTTTTGGTTGATGCCGAATTCTTTCCAAAGTGGCTTTTAGCGCTTTGGAGCTCGAGTTGTTGTATGTGGATCATTTTGGGTTCATGGGTCTTGGTTGAGCTTACTCAATGATTGTATTCTTTGTTCTAGACCTTTGAGTGGAAGAGCCTGAGGGCGAGACCTTCTTAGAGAGAGAAATCCAGTGTGGGTGGTTAATGACCTCAGTTATTAAGTGTTACTAGTAGTTAATCGAAAATAGTTTAAAAGTGAAGAGTAAAGGAAGGTTGTGTTGGACTCAATGCAAACCTTCTTGGGGTATTGTGTCGTTGATGTATTCCTCGGTAGGGTTGATTAAGTTACTCGTGGACCACTTGGTGGTTGCTAGTAATTGCTTTTCCTTTCAAGTGTATTGGATCTTTTGTCGATCTATGAGCGAGTTGAGTCAACCGTAGTGGTTTTGTTTGGTTGTTATTGTTCTTGCGGGTTTTAAGAACCTTGGTTTTAAAGAAAGCTTTCCTTTTTGATGTTAGTGGTGGGTATTGGTCTTTTGTAAAAGATCAATCCTTTGCATGGTTTTAACCACGTTTGTTCAAACAGTGGGTTGTCTTGGAGTGTAGTGTCTCGTTTGGGTCGTCGTCGTCTTGAATACGGCAAACCACAGTAGAGAGGGTTCTAGCGGTTGAAGCCGTGGTCTTCTGGGGAGTAGTGTTGGTTAAAAGAATTGGGCACTTTAGTGCTAAGGAATGTATAGTTTGAGGACGGTGAGACCGTTTTCTTTGGTGGTCTGTTTGGGAATTTATCCTATCGCTTGGGTCGTGCTGAGGCCTTGTGTGAGTACTTGTGTTTCAATGTTAAGTAAAGTTCTTGCAAGTTTTCTTGTGAAATATCGTTAATGCCTTTGGTCTTCAAACCTGAGAGTTTGGTCATCGAGTCTTGATCGGTGTAGTTCCGTGATTTTAGTTAGAGAGAAGCGTTGGCGGGGATATTGAAGTCTTGCGTGTGCAAGCAATATCGAGTTATTTCCGATCTGGTGTGGCTGCAAATCCTAGCTATCTTTTGTTTTGCTGGATTGTCTAGTGGTGTCTTGGATTCGAGGTCGAATCCTGTTGAAGGGGGGGAGAATGTGATACCACGGGATGGCAAAGACATTATAGAATGTGAAATGGAGGTATTAAACTTTACGGCATGAATTTTGGTCGCGTTTCAGGCTGTTTTCGGGTGTTTGGGCCTCTCCGGGGTGTTTTGGGCCTAAGGGGGATCCTCACTTGGGCCGAGGGGATTTCTGGCCCATGAGGGAGGAGTGCAGCAAGGGGCTCCTTGCGCCAGCCCCTTGCCCCCATGCGCCCCCCACTCCCCAAACCCTAGCCCCACCTCTCCTCCAACCCTTTGCCTCCTCCTCCTCCTCCCTAGCCGCCACCCCTCCCTTGTCCTTGCGCCTCCTCCCCCACCACTAGGTGCCCTGCTGCGTCCCCCTCGCTGCCATGCCACGCCTCGGTGCAGCCCTCGCCGGTGGTAGGATCCACGACGAGAAGAAACGGTGGAAGGAAGAGATCGGGTGGAGATCGCGCGAACGGAAGCGGTAGATTGGTGGATCTTCAAGAAGGTAATGGGGAAAACCTTTGGGGATCAATTAGATGCTGTGTAGGGGTGGTTTACCATGTTTTTAGATCAAGGGATGTGCTGCCATGGGGTTGGATTGATGAAAACTAGAGTTGTATTCACGTTCTGGTTCGGGCAGATTGGGAACCCAAACTAGGGCAGGAGTTTTGGCCAATTTAGAGATTGAATCTGACCGTACGGACTTTTAGGAAGTTGTAGATAATTTCATTATCTTTCCGTGGACATAAAGAAATTGAAATTCCGCCTAGCCGTTTGGAAGTTATGGATATTTTACCGAGCGCTGTCAAATCTGTGACGAGATTGAGACAGTTCGTGTTCAACATTAGATTAAACTAATTTAGAGTCCGAATCAGTCTTTCCATATAACTAGAAAAAGTTGGGAAATTTTCTAAGCTACGCGAGGGTGTACTCGTTTATTCAATTTGGAGTCCTAGAACAGAAGTTATGCCCGTTGGAAGACTGCTGTCCCGAAGGGACAGATTTGCTGCTTTCTGGTTTTAGGAGTTGTGCGAGAAGTCGGGGTAGTGGGATTTATGTGTGTTGTTTTGTGGACTCGATTTGAGTGTATGGCACGTGTTTGCAGGTGGTGTGCCCCCGGGGGTGCCCTCGACCTCTCGTCACTCCGTTGCCGTGGTTGAAGGCAAGTGTGTTGCGTGGATTGTATGTTATATGCGTTGCTAGATTTGCTAGATAGCATTCGGAATAGATAACATGTTGTCTTGCCATGAATTACATGTTATAATTGATATGACGTCCTTAGGCCATGATTTAAAGGTTATCTATGATATGGTGTCCACATGCCATGATTAAAAATGTTTGTTGTTGATGAATGAATCACATGCCATGTTTTGAATGGTTACCGTCGATTGTTGAGTACGGACCTACATGTTTCAATGCCAAGTGTTGATATGCAATAGTTCTATTCATGTATATGTTGCTGTCCGTTTTGCACACATGGCATATTTTTCATGGCCGGCCGGTGAGATAAGTCATAACTATTCCGGTAGGGTCGGTGAGAACTGTTATGACTAGTCCGGGCTATTCTTTCGAATAAGTCCTACATCGTGATTCCTTCACCGAGGTGAATGGAAGCGAGTGATAGGCACCCTCCATCTTCGGGATGGAAGGGGAAAGGAGTGCATGCCGACGGGTGTGCACTCAACCATACCGGTATGAGTTTCCAAGGAGACATGTGCATTGCATTGCATTGCATTAATGAAATATGTATATGATGATGTTTATGAGATGACGATGTGAATACTTATGAGTTACTCATGAGATGAGTACATGGATGCTTAATAGATGTTTGGAATGCTAACCATGTTGTGTTATGATGTGCTTTTGGAGATTGGTGATGATGGTTTGTTGACTTGATCTTTGTTTTTCCATTACAATACACTTTGCTGAGTTTTGAACTCACGCTTGTGTTTTATGTTGTTTTTAGGTACCTTGAGATCGGCATGAGGGAAAAGGGGAATAGTCACACATCTCCACGTAGTTCACGTAATTGATTCCACAATGGAATCATTTGGAGTCATGACAATAAACTGAATGTGATACCATTGATGTTTATGGTTTAGATGTGTGCTAGTATTGCCTTATTCGTTTCATTTGGCTAATGATGACTTTGGGATGCTTAAAGTGGACTTATATTGCTTCCGTGCCGCTTATTATTGCTGTTTTAGATGTTTCATATTATGTCATATTCTGCTATGCTATTATGGTTGCGCGAGATCATGATTAAACAAAGGAGATGCTGCCGAAATTTTTCGGTTCTAGCAACTGATCCTTTGCTGTAAGTTTCTTTTATTTGTAGTTTTAGATGATACATAATCGGTGTTTGGTAGCATTCAGGCGTATTAGATGCCGGGGTGTTACAGTTTTTGCTTTTAACAGCAGAACTCTTTAGCGATTGTCATAATACACACGATGCAGTTTTTTGAAATTTTGATTATTTGTAATCTGCTAATTTACATCTCGACAAACACCTCTCGTGTGTATGATATTAGTGCATATTTTTCTTGCCAAAAATCATTTCTCCCCTATACATATGTAGAAATTATATTGTTCATAGAATATATAAATTATGTATGAATTTGGAATGGATACATTTATACGATGATTGCTAAAGCTACTGTTGTTAAATGAACTTATTTGTTATGTCTTTTGCTGAAATGATTTTTCCTTTCCAGTCGCGGAAGAGCAGATGTGCCTTAATTCTGAGTTCAATCGTAGAAGAGCGGATGTGCCTTAATTCTGAGTTGTGGCATGGTTGTGCCGGGCCTCTTGTTTCATTGCCTGCGGTCAGTAGTCGGGTGTTGTATTTTCCTCAGGCCCACAGTGAGCAGGTTATTCTTCTTCCTCTCAATACAGATTACTACAAAGAATAGGCTAAAATGTTGCAGAATTTCTCTGAATACCAGTTCTGTAAATATTGCGAATTTTCTGTTGTATTCTATCGTGAGATCTTAAATGGTTCTGTATGAACCAAAGATTTTTGAGATGTTAATTACATAAATTTCTACCATAGGTTGCTGCGTCAGCAAACAAGGAAATGAAGTCCCAGATCCCCAACTATCCTAACATGCCTCCTCAGCTTATATGCCAACTACATAATGTGTCCTTGCACGTAAGTCTGGAGCTATATAGCGCATCTGTTTAAAAACCAACAAATATCGTTTTACCCTTGTGTCTCATTAGCTTTGCTATATTTCATTCTTCAGGCTGATGCAGAGACAGATGAGGTCTATGCGCAGATGACGCCTTTCTGACCACTCAGCCCAATAATACAGGATTTCCTACCTATTGCCATCTATTTGTATGCTTCTGGCTCATGATCTTCTTGACCTTCTCCACTGCATGCCCCACATTGAAGATTGCATCCCAATAGCAAACGCCAGGGCACCGCTCCATATATGACAGTGTAATAATACCTATGCTGCAAAGTACTCCAGGTCATTTCCGTATCTCATATTCACAATTCTTCCATTCGAGCTAAAACAAGCATATAGCTTCCTTAACAGATTTTCCTATTATACATGCAGGATATGGATTGTGGATCACCTCGCTTCCATTACGTACCCTGATTCACTAGCGTACAACCTGACCGACGCAACGCCGTCAAACCATCCTGTGCTTTGCATGTCACCAATCAATGTAAATTAACCTACGGTATTTCTTAATCGTATATCTGTGATCCGCAACATCTGTTAATATAAACTAAAAGTTATATTCTCTACTCACTACTTGCCAAAAAAAGTCTGACACATAAAAACATATCTACGAAATATATTCTTCGTTACTTCATCATGTACTTTAGTTTTATACCGTTTTACGTTTCCCCTACTTACCCAAACTAATATGTATATATGTGTGTATATATATACACACACACACACTTTTTCTAAGCACTTATGATATCCTTTTCCTCATTTCTAACAAACATGCCTCCTAAATTATTTTATTTTTTAACTATAACAATTCAATCGTATTCCTAACATCGTATTTCTAACGGCGCAGCGTAGCGCGCTTATGTTGCTAGTGTATCTGAACGTGCGATGTTAGGTGGCCAGAGCTGACGGTTTGTTCAGGGATGCCGACGCAGACGGGACGGGGAATGGCCGGCCGGCCAGTCCGGACAAGAGGCCCAATCCCTATTGAGCTTAATTAACGAGTTATTTTTTAAGCTTTTTTTTTAAAATTTTTTTTGATGAATTTTGATATAAATTATTTTATTTATTATTTAAGCTAGCAAATTTACCCGCGCAGCTGCGGGGCTAGATATTATGATACGGTTATCTTTAATAGATAACTATATTTTCTATAACTGTGTATTTTTTTCCGTAACTCTAATATCTATGTAGATTAATATGCATTGTTATAATATGGTTCTACCAAAATAAGTGGTGGAGATTATTGGATTATTTCTTTTAATCTAAACCGTTCTAACTCGGGTCTGCTAGATAGATGGTTAGATATTTTCTTTTAAATAATAACATACGATGGTGGAGATCATTGTACTCTTTTTTTTAATATAAGCCGTTATAATCCGGGTCCGCTCAGATTAAGGCCAGATGTTTTGCTTTTTTTAAGAGAATTTTTAGCCTATTTCTATTTTTTTTAGCGACTCTCATGAGCTTTTAATATATAATAGATGATTATTTTAAATCCAAGCTAACATTCCTTTGTTTGAAATGAACCCGCCTGCTGCCGCCTGCTCCTGTGATCTACTGGCACGCTAGCTCCTGCGGTCGGGGAGCGCGGGAGCATGTCGGAGAAGAAGACCAAATTTGCAATGTTCGGTAGAAAAAGATTATATTTGAGAAAAATAAAGCAAAAGGGACTAAAAGCATCGTCGCTTCTAGGATTCTCTCCCCCTCTCCTTGTTTTTGTCATGTCATGTGCTGACTGAGTAAGCAGGGATGCTGAAGATATCTGGCAGTGACTATTGACTTACTACTGAGTGAGTAGTGAACGTAGTTGGTTTGAACTGTTCACGCCATACATTTTTTTTCTCCCTTTTGTAAAATTGGCTCTTGGAAATTAAACTTGGCAGGGATTTACTAAAACACATCGCAAAATCACGACTTCTCTCAGGGACACTACAAAATTACGGCCATCTGTCGCCGGACACTGTACGATCCTTGTTTATTTATAAGGTTCGATTATATTACAACCGTACATGCATGTGTGAGCGATTAGTTAATCACTTTTACATCCATGATCCTGTCCTAACTAACTAGCTAGGAGGACACAAGCTCTCACAACACACTGGGCCGGACCAAGTCCTTCTTAAGAGTGATGTTATACCAGTGATCCCTGTACAGGGTCTCCCTGCAAATATGGATGGTCAGGAATTCATTGTCCTCTAAAGATGAGGAGGTCTCGTAGATTTTATTGCTACACAGGACGTCCTGAAGAATGAGTTTGGGAGGGCAATGGCAGTAGCCATACGACCGCAGCTTCCCGTGCATCGACAGGAGCTCCAGCAGAAGGCTCACATGGACAGGTCGCTGCCCGGAGCACTTGACCATGGCCTCCATCACACTGTGCCAGCACCGGACGTTAAACCTAGACCTTAGTAGTGTGCCGACCATCCTTGCACCCAGGAACGTTCCGGCCAGCAGCCGGGCCATCTCCTTGCCCATGGCTGCCATCCTCGGGTGGTCGCCGGCGTCCGTGCCGCCGAACGCGAACGCCTTGAAGTAGTACCAGTACTGATCTTGTGGCAGTGGGCTGAGCACCACGGGCTCCGCCGTCCCGAGCCGCGCGAGGTCGGCGTCGCTGCTCGTGAACAGGAGCTTGCTCCCGGTTGCCAAGGTGGTGGGCGAGGCGGCGAGCGCGCTCCAGGCCGACTCGTCGACGCGCCAGGCGTCCTCGAAGATGAGGAGCGACCTCTGCGCGGCGAACTTCTCCTTGCTTATGATGCTGCGCACGCCGGCGAGGTACTCGGCGCCGTCGCTCGCCCAGATGGTTTGGTCGGGGAGCCCGCCCTCCTTGACGACATGGTGCACCTGGAAGCACTCCACGAGGGAGAAGTGGCCGCGCACGCGCTCGTCGTCGCAGGCGTGCTTCACGAGCGTCGTCTTCCCCGCCTTGAGCCGACCGATGATGGGGAGGACGCTTAGGTACGGGGCACCCGCCGGCGCAGGCCGCAGCAAGAAGTTGACCACGCGCTCCGTCTCGACGTGCCGCCCGAACACGCACCGATCCATGTACAGCGTGGTGGTCACCGGCCGGTGCACACGCCGGGGGTAGCCCTGCACCAGCAGCACGAACTCCCTCGTGCAGTCACGCGTGAGGCTCTCCAGCTCCTCAATGGCGGTGGTGAGCTTGTCGGCGTGACTATCCCCGCCGAAGAGTGGGCACGTGACGCGGAAACGCTTTGCGCTATTGAACGACGAGGGGAGCGCAACGGAGCGCCGACGGCCGACGACCTCATCTACAGCGACGGCGTTCTTGACGTTCGTCGACTCGAGGGCGAAACGGCCGCGGTACATGCCCTCGGTGAGCGCCTTAAGGTGGGAGAGGAGCTGGTCATTGTTGATGTGCCGCCCTTCCGCCTCCTCAACCATGCCACCGATGCTCGCCAGAAGCCGCTCGAGCCTCCGCCTCTGCGCGTCCGCCCCGCCCGCCGCCAGCCGAGGGAAATTCTCGAGCAGGAAGGAGAAGAGTCGGCCGAGAAGCTCGGACAGGAACGCGGGAAGAACCACTTCCTTGGCGAACTCCATCTTAGTTCAGCCTGGTCCCAGTACAAATCGTCAAGGAATCGGAGAAATCTACTCTAATTAGGACGAACAGACAAGAACAATCCTTGGTTCACCATGCACGGAGGAGAGGGTATCGAGGAGGATTTAACGGCGTGTTAAGTCGTCGGCTCAGCAGCATCTGATCAGTTTTCCTCGGTTTAGTCAGCACGCGATGGAGATGTTCAGATCAATACGGCTGGACTGCAATTGCATGGTGAAAGCATGGCTTACGCCAATTGTTTTGTTCACAGGATTGACTGCGTCCGTGCGAATCTGGCTTTGTGCTATACACTGACATGATCGAGCCTGCTTTTTTTTTTGAAAGGCAAGGCAAGAGCTCTGTCAAAGATCAATTAAGAAGAGAGAAGTCAAAGTACAGGAAAGGCAAGCTAAGGGAATTACCCCCATAAAAGAAAGTTGTTCTAGGCCTGCTTGACTTGAACAACTTGTCACTCGACTCACTCGCAAGAAACTTGTTCTAGGCCTGTTGGCTTCTGGTCCTTTCCCGACGGGTAAGTAGAAAGTTCAGAATAAGTAAGAGAGAGCTAATTCTATGCGAACAGAAGTACTCTCTCCAACCATAAATACATATGTTTTTAGAGAGGTGCTTCTATGCTCTTCCTTTTAAAGGTTGCACAACTATTAAATCATGAATGAATGGTAGATGGTGATTACTTACCCCTTCGCTTGCTTCAAGATTTGTGCAACTTGTACTACAAGAAAAAACATAGAAGCGCTGCTCATGTTTTTAATATTGACGTAGTCTCCAAAACACAATTTAACAACTAATTTATATAGTAACATGCTTATAAAACCCAGTAAAATTATAGTATTATAAAAATACTTTTCGAGACAGAGTTAAACATAGGATTTTTTCAAATATCCAATCTGAATATTATAAAATATATCAATAATCAAAGTTTTCGAAAATTTGACCACGCATCTCAATTGATATGTATTTGTGATCAGAGAGAGTAGTAGAGCACTCAGTATGACTATATGAGTATGGTTCGTTTTTCCATAACATATTTAATCATGTAAAAAAGGGCGAAACTTGGTTACAGTATATTGCTATTTCTTGGCATTTGCTGAGGCGCACCGTAAAATTGCGATTTAGCTCGGGCACACTAGGAAGTAGGAACTAGGAGGGTCATTTTTCACCGCATACTCAGAAGAGAGAAGCAGTGTGAAATGTCCTATTTACGCTTGTGATTGTCCTCTCTCTCACCCGTCAAGTGGAGCCCACCTGTCAACATCCTTCAAGTGGTTGGGCCAGGTAGATCGAGAGCACGTATGAATTGCTGACAAGTGAACTCCATTGGAAAGAAGGAGAAAAAAAACATTGCCAAGGCCAAATAGGACATTTCACTGCATTCAGTGCAATCCAACTAATATCATCACCAAAAATTCGATTTTTTTGTAGATGTACTTCATTGCTTACGTCACCTACGTATAAAATTTAAAGTTCAAATTCCTTCTATGTAAAGGGTACAAAAAGGAGAATTTTTTTCTTAACATTTTTCAGATTTGTCTCTTTTTAGTACTCTTGACATAGAATGAATATGAACTTTAAATTTTATACATATGTATAGTAAGATTAAATGTAAATATACAATTTATTTCAAAAAATTTTGTGACATTGTTTAGCATCGAGGTGGCTTTTTTTTTTTTGCATTTGCAAAAGCACTTGCGCGGAGCTATTTCTGAAAAAAAAGTATGATAAAGTGACTTGGCATAAATTTCAATGCATTTTGGATGTTTTGTTGAAGTTCTTTGAATACAAATTTGTCGGGGGGTCGGGTAATTTCCATAAATTACCTCGGATGCCACCAACGACCAAGCTCGCTCCCGCCCGAGCCACCAGGAGGTCGTTACCCTGGATTGTCTAATCAGAACTTGGAAGGCTACGCACTCCGGCCAGTTCCGAGCTCGGGCTCGGGTGGGACCGAGAATGCCACCTATTCCAGTCGATTCCAAGCTCGAGCTCGGGTAAGATGTCCGAGCTCGGTGCCAGCCATCGGCCGACCCTACGTGGTCTCGGGGTCGGTGGGAATAACCACCCGAGCGTAACTTCCGTTGGCCCGTTACGTTTCCCGTGGGAGCGTGGCGGAAAGATAGGATCCACCAGTTGCCACGTTTGGACGAGGTCCAAACGTGCGGGTAGTGGGGTCGTGGAGTTCGATCCTTTGTAAGCTATAAAAGCGTCCCCATCATGAGGGGGACAGGACACAGACTGTAAGACAAGAGACATACACTCAGATACTTTGCAAGAGTATACAAGAGCTGGAGTAGGGCTATTATCTCTCTCCTGGGAGGCCCGAACCAGGGTAAACTGCTGTGTCCACGCTCGTTGAGACCTGGTGAGCCGTTCCTTGAGTAATCCCTCGCGTGAGAAGGGGTCACAGTTGGTCCCTCCACCAACAAATAAGCTCGGCGGGGGCCTGTTCCCCAATCGTCGACAGCTGGCGCCGTCCGTGGGGACCGACTTTCCCTTTCGTGAGGAATCCCGCATGTCGAATCCCGTAACCACGGCCTCGCCCCGAGATCGGGGAAGAGGACAAGCAGTTCTTCGACAATGGGGCCGGTGACGTCGCCGGCATTAAGAATCATGACGGTTCCGGGAGCTTTCCCCTGGAAGCCGCTGCCGCACCGGAGCAGTTCTTCCGCTCCCAGCTCGACGCCCTCTCGGACGACGAGTACGACGGGCTCTACGATGGCCTGGACATTCCCGACATGCTTGAACTCGATCAGGCGACCGCATCACGGGGTGACACCGTGATGTCACCCTCGCGATCCGTTCAGTCCCGTAACGTCTTCGTTGCGGAGGGGGACGGAAATGTCGGGAGCAAATCCCCGGCCGAAGCGCGTCTTCACCGCTACGAGGCAGCCAGGGAGCACCTGCAGGCATCCCTGAATCGGACGCTGGCCAGCTTACGCCGGCAAGCCCGAGGTGACCTGACCGATAAAACCAGGGCCGAAGTTCGTGAGAATTTCCACGCGCATACGGACTCAGAGTTCGCGGCGACGATTTAACGAAAGCCAGCCGCTGCTCCCCGAGCGGGGAACGCCTTCAAGCCCTGGCCACGGTGGTACGCAACCTCAGAGAGTTTCCTGAGCAGGTCGACCTAGAAGCCATGGGCGCGGCCGTGGCCGATGACCTCGAGGAAATCGCCACAGACATAAAGGCGGCGGAAGCCTCCCGAGAAAGGGACGCCCAGAGCAATTCCTGGGAACGCCGCCGCCGGGCGTCCGAGCGCCTCCACCCCGACGACTCACGCAGCCGCACCCAGAGTGACCGGCCAAGGCCGACGGCCCGGAGGGCACCGGAGCAATTCCGGGGCTCCTCGGGACCCGGCGGAATGCGAGCCACGGGCAGAACCGGGCCGAACATTCCTCATCGGGCCACTCTCCATCCTACAGGCGTAGGGAGATATTCTCTCGCCTGGGCCCACTAACCTCGGGCTCGGCTGGTGGGGATCGCCCCGACCGCCGCGCTCGTGGTGACCGTCCCGATCCGTTTTAGTGCAGGGCGTTCGCGACGTCGCTACGACGTGTGACCTGGCCGACAAGGTTCAAGCCGGGTCACATCGAGAGATTCGATGGGACTCAGAACCCCGACGAGTTTCTCTCAATCTACACCACAGCCATTTTAGCCGCCGGGGGTGATGAGAGGGTTATGGCTAACTTTCGCCTGATCCTGGGCGGGCGGCTCGGGCGTGGCTGTTCAACCGTAAGGAGAACTCGATCCGGTCCAGGCCCGGTGAGCGGCACTCTCGAGCTAACTTCCGGAGGCTGCTACGTCGCCCGGGAAGGAGCGCGACCTTGAGCGTCGACATGCAGACGAGGGCGAACCTCGCGCCCGGTTCGTCCGGCTTCATGCAAGTGCGCAATTCCATCCCAAGCATCTCGGATGAGGCGGTCGTCAGGGCTTTCAAGTTCGGGGTCCGAGACGACGCTTTACTCAGACCTCGAAATTCACCCGGACATCACGACCAACGAGCTGTTCCGCATGGCTGACCGTTACGCCAACGCGGACGAGGCCGTCCAATGGAAGAAGCTGCTGGACGAGGGAAAGCTGCCCCCTCAGCCCGGGCTCGAAGGGGCGTCCAGCCGAAAGAGCGTGAGCTCCATCGAGAAAAAGATCAAAAAGAAGAAAAAACCCTCTGTCTCCAACATGGTGGCAGCTATCGAAAGACAACGACCGACCTCGCAGTCGTATAGGGGGGGAGCCCCGAAAGGAAAAGGTCGACCGGTTCAGCGAAACAACGAGCAGAACCGGGACGACCAAGAACGCGGCGACCAACGCGGACGGGCTAGTGCCTATTTCTGCCCGCTCCACCAGGCGCATGGGCACGACCTGCGGAATTGCAGAACATGGGCCTCCCGCCTGGAGCAGTTCTACAGTGGCAAGGGCCCCATGCCGACGCTCCCGGAGCAAGAAGGGGACGTCAAGGGCAAGAAGCCCGCCGACGAGGAAGATACGGACAGGGAGTACCAGGAGCCGAGAAACCACATCGCCGTGATATTCGGGGGCTCCGCCGCCTATGGGTCGCGTCGGGAGTTAAAGGAGGCCGCACGCGAGGTACTCCGTGTCACTCAGGGGAAGCCTCCTGTTTAGCAGCTCAAGTGGTCCGAGCTGCCGATCACCTTCTCCAAGGACGGCGCCCTCAGGGAT
This sequence comes from Rhipidocladum racemiflorum, assembly GCA_036346355.1. Lineage (NCBI taxonomy): Eukaryota > Viridiplantae > Streptophyta > Magnoliopsida > Poales > Poaceae > Rhipidocladum > Rhipidocladum racemiflorum. The sequence continues at coordinate 85,882,595 of CM070579.1, read as the reverse complement.
GACGAAACCCCAAAGGCTTCCGATGGTCGTTAGCCCAACGATCCGCAACACCGCAGAGTCGGGTCCTTGTGGATTGCGGGAGCTCCTAGACCTGATATCTGCCAAGGTCTTGGGCGAGATCTCGCGATCCTCGCTCCAAGGTCAAAAGCCTGGTGGTCCCGTTCTACGGATAGTACCGAGCGTCGGTCGGGCCGCTCGGCCAGATCGTCCCGCCGTAACGTTTGGCGATCCGAGCAACTTCCGAACGGAGCCGATCACGCTCGGTGGTCGATTTCGAAGTCGGCTTACAACGCAATCCTGGGCCGACCAAAGCACTCGCCAAATTCATGGCCGCCACTCATCACGGTACCAATGCTTGAAGGTCCCGGCCGGCGGCGTGATCACTGGCCAAGGGAAGCCCGGAAGCAGCTCTAAATCGCGACGAGAGGGCGTTAGACATGATCGGTCAATCGCCTCGGCCAGCGGGCGAGCAAGAGCCGAGGAGTTCGGCCCAAGGCTAGCCTCCAAGCCGAGGAGAAACCAAGGCCATCCGTTGTGCGACACGTAACTGTGCAAGGTCGTGCACGTAGGGGCTTCCCTAGATCCTAAATAGGAACTCGAGCTCGTGACCTTCCTCCGAGAAGCGCGGACACGTTCGCTGGGAACCGTCCGACATGCCCGAGTCCCAAGGAGGTCGTCGAGCCGAGCACAAAGCAGCTTCGGCACGACAAAAAACTGTCGGCGAAGCTCAGCGCTTCTCCCGGAGAAGCAAGCCATCATCGAGAGGAACCGACAAGCTCCTCAAAGCCGGTTTCATTCGGGAGGTCGACCATTCCGATTGGTTGGCCAACCCAGTTATCGTGATGAAAAAAGGGGGCAAGTGGCGCATGTGTGTCAACCACACGGGGCTGAATGCCGCATGCCCGAAAGACAATTTCCCGCTACCTCGGATAGACCAGTTGGTCGACGCAACGGCCGGCTCCGAGGCGATGAGCTTTCTGGACGCCTACTCAGGCTATCACCAGATCGGCATATCGCCCGACGACGAGGAGAAAACTTCCTTCATCACGCCGTTTGGCACGTTCTGCTACACGACCATGTCCTTCGGTCTGAGGAACGCCGGAGCAACTTTCCAGCGCCTCATGCAGAAAACCTTCTCGGACCAGATAGGTCGGAACCTGGAAGTATATGTAGACGACATAGTCGTCAAGAGCAAGATGAGCTCGGATCATGTACCCGATCTGGAGGAGACCTTTCATAACCTCAATAAACATCGAATAAAGTTGAATCCTGAAAAATGTGTGTTCGGGGTCAAGGCTGGCAAGGTGCTCGGCTACATGATCGGTCCACAAGGAATCGGGGCCAACCCTGAGAAGATAGAGGCCATCGAGAACATGCGGCCACCCGCTTGCAAGCGGGAGGTTCAGTCCCTGACCGGAAGGATGGCGGCCCTAAGTCGCTTCATCTCGCGGCTCGGGGAACGCGGCCTGCCTTTCTTCAAGGCGCTCCGGAAGCACGACGGTTTCACTTGGACAGAGGAAGCAGACCGCTCTTTCAAAGAATTAAAGCTATATTTATCGAGACCCCCGGTCTTGACCACGCCAAGAGTAGGAGAGGTCCTCTTGCTCTACCTGGCCGCCACACCCCAGGCGGTAAGCGCCGTCATAACGGTAGAACGGGACGGGGTGCAGCGCCCGATCTACTACGTCAGCGAAGTCTTACACGGACCAAAGGAGCGTTACCCCGAGGTCCAGAAACTCCTTTATGCGCTCCTCGTGGCCTCGAAGAAATTAAGACACTACTTCCAGGCACACAAAATCCAAATCCCGACCAACTTCCCGCTGAGAGAAATTCTCGGGAATCAGGACGCAAGCGGGCGGATCGCGAAATGGGCCATGGAGCTCGCCGAATTCGAGATCGAATTCTCGGCCAGAACCGCGATCAAATCTCAGGTCCTAGCGGACTTCCTAGCCGAATGGACAAACCCCGCCCCGTCCGAATCCGAACCCAACCAGGCCGAGCACGGTCGCTGGGTCATGCACTTCGACGGATCCCGAGCTTACGATTGCTCGGGGGCTGGAGTGGTCCTCGAATCCCTCGTGGGGAGCGGATCCAAGATCGCCCTCCAACCGCATTTGGCGCAACAAACAACGCAGCGAATACGAAGGTCTGCTAGCCGGGCTTCGGGCATGCAATGCGCTCGGAGTCCAACGACTAATCGCGAAGGGCGACTCGCGATTGGTGGTCGCCAACCAGGTTAACAAGGAGTATCGCGTGCTCCGATGACTCAATGGCGCTTTACCTGGATGAAGTAAGGAAGATGGAAAAGTACTTAAACTTCGAGGTAATCAGCACATCCCGGGAAGGACAATGCCCTGGCCGACCATCTATCGAAGGTCGGTTCCGCCCACCTTCCCGCCCCGGCGGGGGTGCTCGTCGAGCACCTTTACAAGCCCTCCATACCCACCAAGGAGGGGGCAACCGAGACGGGTGGTACCGTCTCCTTCCTCGAGCAGGATGCGAGTTGGATGACGCCATTCATCCAAGATTTCGCACACGGACACCGCCGAGGAAGAAGCCGAAATCCCGCTCATAAGACGCTCCTCAGCCTACAAAATGGTCGAAGGCCTCTTATACCGCAAAGGTGCACTCGGAGTCCTCTCCAAATGCATCACCCAAGAGGAAGGCAAATATCTCCTCAAGGATATCCACGACGGAATGTGTGGAGCTCACTCGTCCTTTAGGACCTTGGTGAGCAAAGCCTTCCGGTTGGGTTACTATTGGCCGACGGCCCTGGCCGACGCACGCTCAATAGTGACCGCTTGCCGATCTTGCCAGTTCCATGCTCGGAAGGTCCATCAGCCGGCATACGCACTGCAGACCATGCCGCTAACCTGGCCGTTCTTGGTTTGGGGCATCGACATACTCGGTCCATTTCCCAGGGGAAGGAGGGGTTGTAAATACCTATTCGTCGCAATCGACACCTTCACTAAATGGATCGAGGCCGAGCCTATATCTACCATCTCGGCACAGGCGGCTAAAAGGTTCTTCCGCAATAACGTGGTAACCCGCTTTGGCGTTCCGAGTCGCCTCATTACCGACAACGGCACTCAGTTCACAAGCGAGGTGTTTCAGGCTTATTGCGAGGAGGTCGGGACCAAGATATGCTTCGCATCTGCGGGCCCACCCACGAGCAATGGGGCGGCCGAGCGCGAACGGGCAGATCGTCAAGGAATCAAGAAGAGAGTCTTCAAGAGCCTCGATCGGCATGGTCGTGCCTGGGTGGACGAGCTACCCCCGTCCTCTGGTCGGTCACCACCACGACGAAGCCGAGCTACGGAGACCCCTTCAGCTCAGATATGGCGCGGAAGCCGTCCTACCCGCCGAGGTTGTCCTAGGATCCCCAAGGGTGAACCTGGCCGATAGCATCGGCCAGAAGGCGGCGCCTTCGACCTCGACCTCGCGGAGGCAACTCGTGAACGAGTTCTGTTGCGATCCGCGGTTTACCTGCAAGCTCTTCGCAGGCACGCCGCTAAATCGGTACGACCAAGGACCTTGCACGTCGGCGATCTCGTTCTGCGATGGGTCCAAGACCTGTCAAAAGCCAACAAGCTAACGCCAAGATGGGAAGGTCCTTACACGGTCGTCTCAACAGCACGCCCGGGGGCTGTTCGCCTCGCAATGGAAGATGGTCGAGAACTAGCTAGTACTTGGAACATCGACCAACTGCGTAAGTTCCATGTCTAACCACACCCGCTTTTACCTTTTTTTATAAACTTTGTCACCTTACCCTCCCATTCTTTCTCTCTCTCTTTCCCCTTTACCTCCCCAAAATTCTACGATTAAGCTCGACCCAGACAAAAGTGTCAGGGGCAGGTCGGTCGTTGGGGCAAAACACCGTACGACAAGAGCTCGACCTCGAGGGCTTCCTTCCTCGTAAGACGACCATCTTTTTTTTCGCGGTAGACCTCCGCCGCAAGTAAAGATTCGCACAGGACACCCTTCCGAATGGTTCCGAGCTCAAGTCGACCGGTGGGCGGCATCGACGCACCGTACCCTAAGTGCCACACGGTCTCCGCAGAACTCTACTCCGCCAACGAGGTCGTGCTCGCAGTCTACGCCCACGACCTCCGTTGGCGGCGGGGGGCTATAGGGGTACCATGTGGCCACGACCTCGTGCAGCTCTCGCGCGGGGTAGCTACTCCCTCGTACGATTGACAGCTAAGACACGTAAGGCCGACCTCCGCCGAGTAAGGAACTACGGCACGAAACAAATCGTTGTCATCTCGGACAAAACAACAAAAAACGTTTAGAGATAGATAAACGCTCTTTCTATGTTCAACTGGGCGGTTTTTTTGTTTCCCTTAAGTTTTTTACAGGTAAAGACAGGAAAAAGAAAAATTACAGGAGCCCGGCACGCTTCTCGTCCTGCAAAGCGACGAGCTCGTCCCGCACCGAGTCAAGCTCGGACTCAAGGTCGAGCACCCGCCGGCGAGCTTCCCGACCTTCGCTTGCCGCTTGTCGGTCGCTGGACTCCTCCGTTCTTTGGTCGATTGTCCTTTCGGCGCTTCGCGGCGTCGCGCAAGGTCGCCACCATGGCTTCAAGGCCCGACCTTGCACCGCTCGCTCGGCCGAGGCGCCTCGAGCTCGTGCACGGACTCCTCCACCTTCCGCCGACCTCGGCCTCGAGAAGATGTCAGCGGCAACCCGGCGCTCGAGCTCGCAATCTTGGCGTCTGCTCGGCTTGGTGCTCGCGACAACTTCTGCACGGCGGTGGCGGCATGGAAGTCCTTCATGGTGGACTCCAGCACTGCGCGGCAAGGTATTTCAGGTCGTGATCGAATTTTTTTGATAAAAACACATGAGTCGAGTACTTACCCAACAAAGCCGAGCCTCCACCTGTTTGGAACATCTTGGCGGGTCCTCCGTCTCGTCCTGTTCCCCCTGGGCGGGCAAGGGATCTCCCGCCTCGATCCCCTCTCCTTGATCGGAGGCGGGGGCTTGAGCTCGAGCTCCCCCGTCCCCTGAGGGCGAAGGAGCTTTGCCCTGGGGGACGACCTCCGCCTCCTGGAGAGGGACGGCCTCAAGAGCAAGGATCACCTCCGGCTCTTCTTCCTCCCGGGCAGAAGTTGCGCCCGGGGGCTCCACCCCTTCGGCGTCTACGGCCATGGGAGCAACCGGGGACACCGGGTCGGCATCCGGCCCTTGGGCTGCAGCAGCGTCCCCGAGCGTGGGATCAACTGGGGGCACCGAGTCGGCGGCCGGGAGGTCGGTCTCGACTGGAGCAGCCTCGGTGCCCGGCAGATCCCCTTCGTCTGGAAGCTGCCCCGGCTCACCTACGGTGGCCGGGCTCGTCTCCCCAACCAGCGGGGTAGCCGGCTCTTCCTCGTCGGACGAGCTCCCGCCAGGATTAGTCCCCACGACGTCGGGCCGTGGCCGGGACCGGCGTGACGTCATGAGCCCGGGGGGAGACCTCGGCGATCTCCTGGAGAGTCGCGGTGATGATGTCGCTGGCGCCGGAAGAATCCTCGCGGGGAGTTTCAGCGGCCTGCTCATCACCATCAGACTCCACGACTATGATGTGGGGGATGCCCTCCATCGCGGCTCGGGCATCGGCAGCCGCGATCTTCCTCCGTGTCTCCTCTTCGGGAGACACGACTTAGTCCCGGAGCTCCGCGGCGGTGGGCTCCCCACCTCGACATCGCCGCCACCGGCCCGTGAGGGTGGGCCTCCGACCTCGGCTCCCGCCCGGCCTGCGTCGCCTGACGGCCTCGGCAGCCCGGGCAAGCTCCCTCTCTAGCACGAGGTCAAGAATATCGTCAGCCATCGCTTCGAAATCCCATAACTCCGCACCAACCGCCACACCCACTATAGACGATGTGGGGTTAGTATGGCGCCGGAGGGGAAAGAGACAAACAAGAGGGGAGTAGGGGACTGACCTTGCTCGGCGTCCGCTAGCTGAGCTCGGGCGCGGGCCAGAAGGGCGGCCATGTCCTCGCGCGCCTTGTCGGCCCTGGCGACCGAAGGGTCGGCCTCCCCAAGCCGACCTCGAGACGGCACCGGCGTTAGGCGCGGTTGAGGCGTGGCGGGCGACCTGCGGGACCTCGGGACCAAGGGGCGGGTCGGCTCGTCCTTCTCCTCCTCGCGGTCCCCGGGAGCCGAGCTCGAGCTCACCACCCGCGAAGCTCCGCTGAAGGGCCGCGATCAGCCCTCGATTCGGCCTTCATGGACCGGCCGCGGCTGCGGCCTCCTTCTTCGCCCGCGCAGCAAGCTGGCGCAAACGAGCCATCAGCTCGGGATTGTCTCGGGTGTACTCATCCATCCACAATCTTAGCTCACTCACCTCCTGCCGGTCCGCATACTCCAAGTGCTGGCGGGGTGAGCGGTCGTCGGGCAGGGCGCTGCGTGTCTTTGGCGAGGGCGGCGTGGCCGACGGAGATCGGCGCGCGCTTGCGACTCCTTTGTCCCTTGGTCTTTCGACCCCGTCCCGCCAATTGCGATCCCAGCTGGGACACGGCGACTTCGAGGGCAACCTTCTCCTGTTAAAAAAAAGAGAAAAACCCGAATGAGGTCGGAAGGCCCCCGGCGAAGCCTGTCCGGACAAAAGCTTCAAAAGAAGTCCGAATCAGAGACTTACCGCCTCGGTCCGGTTAAGGACGTTGTTCGGGATCTGGCGGCCCTCGATGATTTCCTTGCCTTTAGGGGTGCCGAACATCTCGGACACCCTCACATCCACCCAGTCCTCTGGCGGAGCTGCATACCAGCCAAGGGAGAGGTCGTGAGAAGGGGCATCCTCTGCTCGGAAAAGAAGATCGAGGGCGATGACATACCTGAGCGTGACTCCCGGGTGATGTCCTGCCACCCCTCGTCCTTGAAGAAGGGATGCTCCCTCCTCCTAAGGGGTGATATCCGGTTCCTGACGTAGTCCCGGGTAACGTCCCGGCCGGTCAGCCCCAGGCACGTGAGCTCGTTGATCGTCATGAGGATCTTCTCCTCCTCGGGCTCCACGGGCGGTCGGGGCGTCTCGACGGCGCGACCTCTGGCGCCGGAGTAGGAAAGCGTGCCGCCCTCTGCTTTCCTCAAGTAGAACCAAGAGTCGGCCCAACCCGACACCGAGTCCTTGAGCGTGAAGCTCGGGTACTGTGACGGTCGGGTAGGTCGCAGCGGAAGTAGAGGCACCGACTGCGGCGTCTTGATGCGAGAAAGGGTGTAGAAGTGGAAAAAGAGACTGGGAGTGGGCTCGACGCCCACGAACCCTTCGCAGAGATGGGTGAAGATAGTCATAATGAGAATGGAGTTGGGGTGGAGGTGAACGATCTCGCACTCGCAGGAGGCGAGTACGGCCTCGACGAACTCACTTTCGGGCGTCCGGAGCCCGTTCATGGCGTAGAGCTCGGTGGAGACGATCTCCCCCTCCTCCGGCTGTGGGCTCCCCTCGGCGCCAGGGACTCTCCATGTGCCGGCGTCGACGTACCTCGCCTGCTGGAGGATCTCCAGCTTGCGCCTGTCGAGCTTGCTGACGCCGAACCTCGCCATGAGGGTGGAAAAGATGATCAAGGAGAAGGATGAGCGCCGAAGCAGAGGAGTATGAGACGCAGCGATCGCAAGACGGCCAAGTGAGTCTAAGGGTTTTCTCTTCGAGTGTTTAAAAACTCCTCCAGGAAATGGGAAGGCAAAAGGACTTCCCGCCGTTATGGTCGAGGAAGCCCTAGAGGCACAGAGGGCAGTTGAGGCGTTCGCCATCCGGAAAACGACACGTGGGCACGCAAATCGAAACCGTCCTGCCAGAAAAGATGGTTCCCCAGGAAGGACAGTTCAGGCTTCCAGGAGAAGGAACCGTTGAGAGGGGCCCACTTCTGTTCGCTCGAAGCGCGACGAGCTGGGGGAACAAGCTCGTTCCCGGAGGAGGTTAATAGCTCGTTGGTCGCGGCAGTTGTCCGCCGCGCAGAACCGACATGCTCAGAGAACGGTAGGCCCAAGGGAAGGCCTTCCTTAGACCTTTTCCCACTTGAACCTCGGGGCTAGCCGTCGCGGGGTCGGGTAAGTTCCATAAATTACCTCGGATGCCACCAACGACCAAGCTCGCTCCCGCCGAGCCACCAGGAGGTCGTTACCCTGGATTGTCTAATCGAACTTGGAAGGCAACGCACTCGGCCGATTCGAGCTCGGGCTCTGTGGGACCGAGAATGCCAGCTATTCCAGTCGATTCCAAGCTCGAGCTCGGGTAAGATGTCCGAGCTCGGTGCCAGCCATCGGCCGACCCTACGTGGTCTCGGGGTCGGTGGGAATAACCACCCGAGCGTAACTTCCGCTGGCGCTACGTTTCCGTGGGAGCGTGGCGGAAAGATAGGATCCACCAGTTGCCACGTTTGGACGAGGTCCAAACGTGCGGGTAGTGGGGTCGTGGAGTTCGATCCTTTGTAAGCTATAAAAGCGTCCCCATCATGAGGGGGACAGGACACAGACTGTAAGACAAGAGACATACACTCAGATACTTTGCAAGAGTATACAAGAGCTGGAGTAGGGCTATTATCTCTCTCCTGGGAGGCCCGAACCAGGGTAAACTGCTGTGTCCACGCTCGTTGAGACCTGGTGAGCCGTTCCTTGAGTAATCCCTCACGTGAGAAGGGGTCACAGTTGGTCCCTCCACCAACAAGTAAGCTCGGCGGGGGCCTGTTCCCCAATCGTCGACAAAATTTATTTACGTTATCAAAATCTCTTTTAACCTAATTTGGATCATCCTATAGAAACTTGTGAAATCACCAAACAACCCAGTGTAGAAAATAATTTTATAAAATACTAGAATTCAAAAGATGAATAAATATAAATTTTATTAAATTTTTACTCAGCATGCAAATGCTCTAAAAATTCATTCAAACCTTCAAAGCAGCTGAGTTCTAAGAATTTTTAATTGAAATCTACAAATATAAATTTATTGAACCCAAGTGCATTTGAAACTTCATGAAATGACCATTCTGCACAACAATTTTCAGAAATTGTTGAGTCACTTAGGAACATTAAATGACAGTACTAAAATCAGCTTTAGAACACTTTATTGAAGTATACAGTTCGCACGTATACTTTTCGTCAAAATTTGATGAAACCAAATTCTAGGACCTTGAAAAGTTATACCCTTCTTGGTTATGAAAAAATAATTTATATTTACGCAACGTTGAACTAAATCCATATAAGATCTTAATGCTCATTTATATGAAAAACGTTGTGGTTAAAAGTAAAATATCACGGAACCAACTTTAGAACACTCTTAGAGATACCCCCCTATTAGTGCCTGAAAGTGGTTAAATAATCTTATAAGGTGTAGTTGTAAACATAAAGCGAAAACTGAATCCTTATCGTGTAAACTTTAGAAACGCTTAAGCATTTTCGGTAGCCTGTAAACTATCTTGTTTAAATGTAAATTTTGGGAAGATCATCCCAGATACATTTTTTGGTATATGGACTATCATATTCTGGAAAAATATCTTATTTACATCTTGCTTTACATCAGAATCCTGCTGGTGCAATAACCTTAATTATTATGGTCGCCAACAACACATTATATCAATTGTTGAGCTTAAGAAAATCTTAGCTAAAGTACTTGCGTCATAAGAATTATTGTGTAATCATGTAGATGCAACCACTAGCCTCATTCTGTAAACCCACAAATTAGGTTAAAATAGATTTTGATAAAGTAAACAACTTGTTATTCAAAGAACTTCAACAAAACATCCAAAATGCATTAAAATTTATGCCAAATTATTTTATCATACTTTTATATTATTTTAGAACTATCTCACACGCACCGCGAGATACCACGCCCCCACCCCGTTGCTGTCCCCCTGCCTCTCCCCCACCCGCCGTAGACCTGCCCCTCCCCACAACGTGGCAGGATGCGGGCCTGGGTACCATTTACGCAAAGGGATTTGATAAATATTATTCAGATGTTTTATTTGCTAAAATCATTTAAATTTAGGAGCATTGGATTATTGTTGAGATTCGAAAGTATCGATTATATCTGATCCTATAATTTGATCTAACGCTTGAATTTTTAATCATACGATCTAAATTTTAAATATTATTTAAAATAAAAACATTAAACGCCTATGCACTCTCCTACGTCCTACGCTGCGTTTGGTTCGCCGTACCAGGGTGAACCGAACCGTTCCGTACAGGATTTGACCTTCGATACTGCGTTTGGTTCGTTGAACGGAACCATCTGGTACGGAACGGGGTTGTACAGATTCCTGGAATATTCTTTGAAGATGCTGTACCGATTGATACGGAGAATTCGGCCGAACCATCTGGTACAGGACCGCTTCGTTCGCCTCGGCTCACTCGATTCGCTCCTTCTCACTCGCATCGCCGCCTCGCCCACCTCGCCGCCTCGCCGCCTCGCCCATCGCTGCCTCGCCCCTCATCGCCGCCTCGCCCATCGCCCCTCGTCGCCGGATCCGCCTCGCTCGCACTTGCACGGGGGAGCCGGGCTCACTTGCCTCACTCGCCCCCACCGCCCATCGCCGCCTCGCCGCTTTGTCCCCTTCTCCCATCGCCGCCTCGCCCCCTTCTCCTATCGCCGCTTCTCCCATCGCCGCCTTGAATCCCCTCATCGACAAGGTGCCGACTCGGATTCGACCATCGCCCCTCATCGCCGCCTCGCCCCTCATCGCCGGATCCGCCTGTAACACCCCAAAATTTTGCTTTTCTTAAATTCATGTGTGATTTGGCACTTTGGTGAATTTTTGGAATTTTCTGGAATTTATTTGGATTTATTTGGAATTTATTTGAATTTATTCCATTTTGAAATAATTAAAGAATTTAATTTTGCAAATAAAATTTTGTTGGAAATATTTTATTTGAGCCCAAAATAATCCAAAATATTTTCCAGAATTTTTCTGAGTCATTTGCTATTTTTAATGAATTAAATGAATTATCGAATTATTTTAAATATTAAATCATTTGGAAATTCAACTCGGTCGAGTATCGTTTCATCCGATCGAAGTCGGAACCCGAGTCGGACTCGAGTCCGACCCGAGCCAGTTGACTCGACCAAACCAGCTCCCAACCCTAATCAATCCCAACCGTCGGATCAAGATCCAACGGCTGAGATCCGCCCGTACCGGTTCGAGCCGTATCCGGCTCGGATCCGATCGCACCCGTGCGATCGTGGCCGTTGATCGTGCCACGTGGACGGGCCAGGCGTCGTCGTCTCCGCCGAGACCGAGCCGGACTCCGCCGCGCCGCCGCCGTGTAGAGTTAGGTTTCCGCCTCGGCACGAACGCCGAGGCTATTTTAAGCCCTGGTCACGCCCCGAGGTTTCCCTCATCCTTGCGCCCCCGGTCCCCTGAGCTATCTCGCCTGAGCCGTCGCCGTTTGCCCGTACGAGTTCGCCGGAGTTGGAACTCTGTTGCGCCGCGGTTTGCGCCGTTTTCCGCCGTCGTCCGTCGTCTTCCGCCGAGAAGAAGCCCAGATCTGGAACCCCCGAAGCCAGGCGCACCCGAAGAGACCTTTCACTTCGCCGGAGCTGCACGGACACGCCGCGTGGGAGGTCGTCGTCTACGTCTCCGGTGCTCAAGCCTCGCCGCGCCATCGCCGGACCTCGCGAGCTCTGTGGACCGTCCGATCTTGATCGTGCGGTTGAGGTGAGTTCACGTGTTCTAAACCCGGTTAGATCTGGACCGTTGGATCAAGATCCAACGGTTCACAATCGCCACGTGCCGTAGTAGTGATTTTTATAGGGTTAGATCTGGACCGTCCGATCTAGATCGAACGGCCCACGATCATCGAGTAGATTCAACACGTTAACCCTGGATCTAATCGCGGCCGTTGAATTTCAAATCAACGGTCGAGATTGCGCCACGTGTCGGGAAGTTGGACCGACGCGGCCGGGCTGGCCCACGCGCTGGCAGTAGACGCTGACACGCGGGGCCCGCGTGTCAGAGGGCCCGCATGTCAGGGGCTGACCCAGCCAAGCGCTGACGTCACCCATGACGTCACAGCGGTCCCACCTGCCAAGATCGTGGCCGAGCCTACCGACGTCGGGCCGATGACGCTACCCGAGTGGGCCCACATGTCGGCCGACACGTAAGAGTCGTGGGACCGAGTCCACAGTAGACCCGAGCCGAAGCGTGGACCAAGTCCATGGACCGGCCGACGCCAAAGGCCAATCGAGGCTGCCACGTGTCCATGCTGACGCAATAATTAATTTCCGAAAAAGAAAATGATTTATTAATTCGAAATATTGATTCAAATTTAGATTCAAACTTCAAACGCTTATAACTTTTGCGTTTCAACTCCGATTTGAGTGATTCAAATTTCTAAATTTGTATAAAAATGAGATCTACCTAAATATGAATTTTATTTAATTTTTGGACTAAAGTTTTTCTCTGCAAAATTATTTAATTGATTATTTAAACTTTAAATAATCATAACTTTTGCGTTTTAACTCCGAATTTGACGATTCCAGTTTCTAAAAATCCATAAAATTATGTTCTTTCTATTTGTGGATTTTATTTGGATGTTTGGACACTTTTTGCCTATTGTATATTTGTGTATTTGCTATTTGCACGCTTTACGAGTAGACGTTGAAGTGCCGGAAGGATTCGAAGGAGAAGTATTGACTCAGGATCCAACTCAAGACCAAGAGCAAGTACTTTTTGAAGGCAAGTTGTGCTTTGACCATGTTGATCCTATTTCGAAATCTATTTTGATTTTAAACTATTGCATGCTAGTTCAATTAGAAAAAAATACTTTGTTTAAACATGGGGGTTAGATAAGTACCAATTTGCTGTATGACACCTTGATTATTTAAGTATGTGCCATGATCCCTTGTCACCCTAGTTGTGGATTACTAGTTGGACATTATTAACTTGCCAACATGGGTTTAGACCACTGTAGTATACTGCTTAGACCTGCTACGTGCTCATAACATGATTTTGGATAATTAAATGTTAATATTGACTTAATGATATATTGAACCTGTTTTGGAAAAGTATCATGTGATGTTGATGGCACGTGGTGCATGGTAATCAACTGGGGTTTGATAAACAGTTTTCGACCGGGGCATGTGGCAAGAGTAATCAGGTGGGCCAGTTGTGGCGTTGGGAATGTTGATTTGGTTCTTCGGGTAGTCTTGCCCTGGTCACTCTAAGGACTTAACCTTGCAAGCCTTTGAACTAGGTCATACTTGCAACCACATGGTCGAATGGGACGGCCCTAGTTGACTAAGTCGCTAAGGACTCACTTGTGGAGCCTCAGGGTGTCAATTACACCGCTTGTGTGATTGTGCGGGAGGCGTATCGTGGCCGTGGCCGATACCCATCTAACGGTGTGTTGGTCCCATACTTCGCCTTGGCTAAGGGAAGGGATGGTGTAGAGCACGAACCTGAGAGGACCACTGTGTTGTTTGAGGCTTCCAAAGGCTTTATTACGGAACTTCGCCTTTGTGGTGTTTGACTGTATCTTGTGGGTAAAGTGCATAACCTCTGCAGAGTGTAGAATCTATTTAAATAGCCGAGTCCACTTGATCGACAATGCTCTGAATTACAATCAAGGGTTAGATTTTCTAAAATAACCCTGGATTTGAAAGGTTGGTCCGGTTTAAGAATAAAGATGATGGTAATGTGGTTTAGGATGGGGAAAAATGTTTATTAAACTTCGGAAAAGTTATTTACGCTTTACTTATTTCTACCGCTTTGAATCTACTTATATTACTTTTCGAATGTCAAGTTTCGCAAATATACCTTGAGCTATTCCTTTGTACCAAGCCATGCATATAGTATATTAGCTTGCATTCTGTGCATGACTTGCTGAGTACCAAGTACTCACCCTTGCCTCAACACAACATCAGTTGAAGAGGAGACTACGCCAGCTTTGGAGGAGGAACTCCAAGAGGATCCGTCTACTTAGGGAAGCGAGCCCAGTCAGTTGCCTGTGGTATACTGGATGGCGCCACGAAGCTATTTGATTTTCCGCTGCTATTCTTTCTCTTTTAATAAGTTTCGCCTTGCGAGGCATACATTTGTAATTTGACCATCAGGTCGAGTAACCAGTTTGGTTATTTAAATAAAGTACTTTTGTCGGGGATTGGCTATCTGGCAAAAGACCACGGTACCCCCGTGAAAAGCTAAACCCGCCGACCAAGCGGCACTAAGGGAAGATGCTCGGGAGAACGAAACGAGCATCCCTCCTTCTCCTCCGAGCATACGCGTTTGCGCCTCCGTTCGCAGAAGCACCAAACACACCCCCCACGAGCAAGCATGCTCGTGGAGGCCACGACCTGCTCGGGTGTCTTGGTCGGAGGGCCGGCCCAGCTGCGAGGAAGGAAGGAGGCAACCAATCACCAGGAGATCAAGGGAAATCATACCCGAAATTCAAATAACGCGGGGAATCAAGGGCAGCATCACGGATATGGATACATAGCGTGATCCCCGAGGCGATTACTTTTTCGCATCTCTAGTCATAGTATTTAAACCCCCTCAAGATCTGTAATGAGGGCACACGAAAGATAGAACACAATACACTGAGTAGGGTCATTATCTCGGCGGTGAGAGGCCCGAACCAGGATAAAAGACACCGCGTCCCCCCTTTTTTCCGGCCTCCTTCTCCCGACTCGCGTCGCTCGAACGCCCTCTTCGATCCGTGCGGACGGGCTCTGTTGATCCCCATTCAACAAGTAAGCTCGACGGGAGCCCGTTCTCCAATCGTCGACAGCTGGCGCCGTCCGTGGGGACGACAGTTTGATTCCCGTGCGGATCAAGATCCTCGAGGATGCCAAACTCGGGAGACACTCGGGACCTTTGTGTCTTTGACCACGTTGAGGATGACGACGTGTACTACGCCGCCGACAACGTGCCCAGGGTGACCGATCCTATCGATCACACTGAGTCTGGGAGCCTTTCCTCGGACACGGGAATGCGAGGGCAGATCCTCCATTCCCCAGACATTACCCTCGGAGACCCCGAGGATGACTGCAACGAGCTCTACGGTGGCCTGGACATACCAGACGACCTAGAGCTCGACCGAGAGACCGCGTCCCAAAGGGATACAATGATGTCCCCATCGCTTTCGTCTCGCTCTCGTCGAGTCAACATGGCTGGGAGTCACGCGGAGCCCGGAGAGGGATCCTCGGACGCCGCCAGGCACGACCACTATGAGGCGGCCAGACGCCACTTGGAGGCGTCTTTGGGAAAGACGCTTGCGAGCATTCGCCGCCAGGCAAAGGAGAGTGCGCCTCCACGGAAAGGAACTCGCGGTACCGAACTCCCGATCGCACTCCGAGCGCCGTCAAAGCTCGCCGCCGCGATTCACGTAAGCAGGAACGGCTACAGGCCTTGGCGGCGGTCGTCGTGACTCGCGCAGCTTCCCGAGCAAGTAGACTTAGAGGCCATGGGCGTGGTCGTGGCCGAAGATTTGGAGAGGCTTCTTGCCGAGCTAAAAGTCTCGGATCCTCCCCATGGCCGGATGCGGAGTGTGTCCGGGACCATCACAACGCTTCCCCGTGCGTTCGCAGAGATGAATCTCGGAGCCATGCTCGGAGATCGCCCGAGTCGCCGACCCGATCCGGAAAGGCCCGGAGCGATCCGCAGAGCAACCTCGGGCGATATCTCAGCCTGTCGCCAGATTACGGCGCTCGAGCACTCCGCAACCATGCGGTCATCGGCCACGACCGACGCATGAGGTTTTCTCCGACTCGGCCAGCGCCGCGGGCGTTGGGTGGAAGATCCGCGTGGAGGCCGCCGTGACCGAGGTTTTCGTCGCGAAACCCCGAAGCCGCCCGGGCCTTCACGAAGCTCCCTCCGGACGCCGCATGGCCAAACAGGTTCAAGCCCGGCCACGCCGAGAGATTCAACGGGACCCAGGCCGGATGAATTCCTCTCGATATACACTACCGCCATCCTCGCCGCCGGAGGTGATGAGGTAATGGCAAATTACCTTCCGACGGTCTGGGCCGGAGCTGCTCGTCAGACGTGGCTTTTCAATCAAAAGGAAGGATCCATACGGTCCTGAGGGCAGCTCAGCGCCGCACTCGAGCGAATTTCAGAGCTGCTACATCCGCCCGAAAAGAGCGCGACCTGGAGCGCTTGATACTGACGGACGGGAAACCTCGCGACAATTCGTCAGAGGTTCATCCAGTCCGAACTTCGATCCGAACATATCGGACGAGGCTGTCGTCCGAGCTTTCAAGTTCGGGTACGAGACGCGGCGCTTCACCACAGACCTGGAGATCCACCGGATCTAACAATAACGAGCTCTTCCGAATGGCCGATCGACACGCCAACGCAGATGAAGCCGTCAATGGAAGAAAATGCTTTGGATGAAGGGAAGTCGCCGCCTCGGCTGGCCTAGAGACCTCGGCTAGCAAAAAGGGTTCGACTCAGAGACAAGAAGATCAAGAAGAAGAAGAAAAAGCAACCCTCGCCGGCCATGGTAGCCGCAGTGGAACAACAACAGCCGGCAACTCAGCCACCACAGTGGGCCTAATGCTCGAGGAAGAGGACAACCACCCAGGCCTCGAGGATCGAGGCGACCAAGCCGGACCGACGAGGCGACCAAGCGGACCGACGGGCGACCTCATCGCCCACTTCACCAGGCGCGACGGCACGACCTACGGAATTGCCGAACGTGGACCTACCGCTGGAAGCGATTTCTGCGGCAGGGGTCCCATGCCGACGCTTCGAGCAGGTGAAAAGCGACAAAGGAAAACAGCCCGCCGAGGAAAGTGAGGATGAAATGGAATATCAAGAACCAAGGGATCACATAGCGGTCATCTTCGGGGCTCCTCCGCCTACAAGTCCCGCCGGACTTAAAGGAGGCTGCGAGGAAGTGCACCATGTTACCCAGGTAAGCCTCCTGCAGCGGAAATTAAATGGTCGGAGGTATCCTCACATTCTCGAGAGACGATTGTCCCTTGGGGATGACCAAACCCAGAGGCTTCCGATGGTCGTGAACCCCACCATCGGCAATCTTGTCGTCGGTCGGGTCCTCATAGACTCAGGAGCTCTTTGGACCTTATTGCAGCCAAGGTATTGGACGAGATGCATTCCTCGTTCCAAAATCAAGAGTGTGGCCGTGCCCTTCTTGGGATAGTCCGGGCACCTCGATCAAACCTGCAGGGCAGGTCGTCTTGCCCGTAAGTTTCGCGGCCCAAGTAACTTCAGAGCGGAGCTAATCACCTTCGAGGTGGTAGACTTGAGTCGGCCTACAACGCCATCCTCGGCAGGCCGGCCTTGGCCAAGTTCATGGCCGCCTCGCATCACGCGTGACGGTGCCTAAAGATTCCCGGGCCAAACGGAGTCATAACCGTCAAAGGAACCACAAGTCCGCACTCAATTGCGAAGAGCGCTGGATATGGTCGGTCGATTGCCCGCCATGCCCTCGACCAAGAGCCGAAGCATTCGGCCTAAACTTGCCCTCCAACCTGGAGGAGAGACCAAGGCTGTTCCGCTCAACGAGTCGGAACCGGCCAAATCGCTCATTTGGGATCTTCCTAGATCCCAAATAGGAACTCGAGCTCGTCACTTTCCTCCGAGCAAGGTCGGATGTGTTCGCCTGGGAACCATCCGACATGCCCGAGTCCCAAGGGAGGTGGTCGAGCACAGGCTAGCGGTTCACCGACAAAAAACCAAGGAGACGAAACTTAGACGCTTTTCCCGAAAAAACAAGCAATCATCCGGGAGGAACTTGATAAACTCCTAAAAGTCGGCTTCATCGAGAGATTGAGCACTCAGGTGGCTAGCCAATCCAGTCCTGGTCAGGAAGAAAGGAGGCAAGTGGCGCATGTGCGTCGACCACACGGGTTTGAACGCAGCGTGCCCAAAAGACAACTATCCGTTGCCTCGCATAGACCAATTGGTGGACGCGACGGCGGGGTCACAGACCATGAGCTTCCTAGACGCCTATTCAGGCTATCATCGAATCAACTGTCGCGCGAAGACGAGGGAAAGACTTCCTTCATCACCCCGTTCGGTACCTTCGCTATACGACCATGTCTTTCGGTCTGAGAAATGCGGGAGCAACCTTTCAACGCCTCATGCGAAGACTTTCACGCAGACCAAATAGGTCGAAATTTGGAGGTATATGTCGGCGACATAGTTGTCAAGAGCAAGAGTACTTCAGGTCACGTTCTGTTGACTTAGAAGAAACTTTCAGAACCTCAATAAGCATCGAATAAAGCTAAATCGAGAAAAATGCGTATTCGGCGTGAAGGTAGCAAGGTGCTCGGCTACATGGTCGGGCCACATGGCGTTAGGGCTAACCCAGAGAAGATCGAAGCCATTGAGAACATGAGGTCGCCCACATGCGTAAAGGAAGTACAAGCTCGACCGGAGGATGGCCGCCCTAAGCCAGGTTCGTCTCCCGACCGGGGAGCGAGGACTACCTTTCTTTAAAGCCCTCCGCAAACATGATGGCTTCACATGGACGGAGGAAGCTGATCGCGCGTTCAAAGAGCTAAAACAAGTACCTCTCCAAGCCGCCCGCCCTCGTCACACCCACGGCAGGGAAGAATTGCTATTATACTGGCAGCAACCCGCGCAGCGGTGAGCTCGGTGTTGGCGATGAAAGAGATGGTACCCAGCGACCTATCTATTACGTCGGCAAGTACTTCATGGACCAAAGGAGCGTTACCGAGGTCGAAACTCTTGTACTCATTCTTGATGGCCTCCGGAAGTTGCGTCACTACTTTCAAGCACACAAGATCGTGGTGCCGACCGGCTTCCCACTCGGGAAATCCTGAAAAATCAGGGCGCCCGATGGTCGCATAGCCAAGTGGGCAATGGAACTCGCCGAGTTCGAGCTGGTATTCTCAGCCCTTGCAGCGATAAAATCACAAGTCCTGGCTGATTTCGTGGCGAATGGTCGGCTCGGCACCACCGGCCAGCCGGGACCAATGATTCGAGGAAACTCCTGGACCTTGTATTTTGACGGATCCCGAGCATACTGGCGCTCGAAGGCTGGCGTCATCTTGGTCTCCCGGACGGAGAGCAGCTACGATCGCCATCCAACTACATTTATTGCGACTAACAACGCCGGCGGAGTACGAAGGCCTTTTGGCCGGACTTGAGCATGCAAATCGCTAGGAGTCCAACGGCTCACCGTGAAGGGCGATTCACGGTTGGTCGTGAACCAGTCAACAAGGAGTATCGGTGTTCGATACCTCAATGGCGCCAGCCTGGCGAAGTAAGGAAGATGGAGAAATACTTCAAGAATTTCAAGTAATCTACATCCCGTGAAGGATAATTCCTGGCCGACCAAATGTCTAAGGTCGGTTCCTCCCAAACCGCCGCTCGGCGGGTGCTCGTCGAGCACCTACATAAGCCCTCCATTCCCTCTCAAGAGGAGGCACCAGAGACCGGCGGTAGGGTCTCATTCCTCGAGCAAAGCGCAAATTGGATGACGCCATTCATCCAATACCTTGCGCATGGGACATTGCCCGAGGAAGAAGCCGAGCTTTCCGGCTAACAAGGCGATCTTCTCAAGACAGATCGATCGGCGACCTATATCGAAAGGCGCATTAGGAATCCTTTCCAAATCGTCTCCCAGGAGGAAGGCCGATACCTTCTTCGTGATATCCACGAAGGAATGTGCGAGCTCATTCGTCTTCGTAACAGCTTGTGAGCAAAGCCTTCCGATTGGGTTACTCTTGGCCGACGGCCTTGACGGACGCCGGTCAATCGTAACGACCTGCCGAGCATGCCGGTTCCATGCTCGCAAAACCGATCAACCGGCATATGCCCTACAAACCATACCGCTTTCGTGGCCATTCTCGACACAGGGGCTCGACGTCCTTGGACCCTTTCCCGAGGTCGGAAAGGCTGCAAGTATTTGCTCGTGGCCATCGACACTTTCACTAAGTGGTTAGAGGCCGAGCCTGCCTCGACCATCTCGGCCCAGCGGCCAAGAGGTTCCTCCGCGACAACGTGGTAACCCGGTTCGGGGTACCCAACCGTCTTATCACAGACAATGGGACCCGATTCACCGGTGAACTGTTCCAAAGTTACTGTGAGGAGGTCGGGACCAAGGTCTGCTTTCGCTTCGTGGCACATCCACAGAGTAACGGAGCGGCCGAAGCGAGCAAATGGGCAGCTAGTCCAGGGCATAAAAGAGAGTCTTTAAGACCCTCAACCAAAGACAAGCAAAGAAGTGGGTGGAGGAGCTTCCCGCCGTTCTTTGGTCTATCCGCACCACGACAAGTCGAGCCACAAAGCGAGACGCCTTTCCAACTTCGTCACGGTGCGGAGGCCATTCACTGCCGAAATCGTCTTTGGGTTCCCCAAGTGCAACCGATCGATTCCATCGATCAAGAGGTTGAGCGCCTCGTCGACCTGGACCTCGTCGAGCGACACGCGAGCGGGCGTTGCTCGGCCTGCAATTTACCTACAAGCTCTTCGTAGGCATGCAGCCAAGGCAGTCCGACCTAGGGCCCTACAAGTCGGGCGACATGGTCTTACGAAGAGTTCAAGACCTGTCGAAGGCCAACAAGCTGACCCCAAGGTGGGAAGGACCCTACACGGTCATGTCTACTGGCGCCGGGGCTGTTCGCCTCGCGATGCCGGATGGTCGGGAGCTCACCAAGACTGAACATCGATCAAGCTGCGTAAATTCTACGTTTAGGCAGTACTCCTATCTCGCGCCCCTTGCGTTCTTTTCCAATAAATCATTTTCCTCTTTCTCGAAGTTTCGTCCTCGCTTTGTCGAACGAGCATCGTCGTCTACCAGCACTACAGACGAACTTATCCAACAAGTATGTGCGCCATCTCCCTTGGCCCCGGCGGATGCTCGCCAATCGCCCACTTTCCACAGTAGCTCTTCATTTGTATGCATGGTCGAGCGCGAGCATCCACTCTAAGCCGGTTCGGTGACCACTCGGGTATGGTGGCTCTACGTATTGTTGGTTTAAAGCTCGTCGCTCTGTGCTCACAGTTCACTCAAACACAACCGATCTATTCGAGTAATTCAAAAATCGTTCACGACCAAAGCGACCCTTAAAAACTCCCATGAACAAACTCGTGCTGCATAGCGGTGAGGACACGACCTTTGTCCATGGCGAGGGCTACGTATGATAGGAACGTTCCGTCCCTCCTTACCAAGGATCCTTTGCTCGTGTCTATGATATTTGATCTACGCAGAACTTATTTTCTTTGCTCGTATCTACGCTCCATGCAGGAACTTGCTTTCTTTTCTGAACCGGATCATACGGGCATATCTTTGAAAGCGAGTTCAAGCAAAAAAAAAAAAAAGCAGGCAAGGACCAAACTCCTGCGAATATGCTCATTTAATCCAAAACGTTGTTTTTTTACGAGGTTTTACACAAGATAAAAATAAAAGAAAGAGCTAAGTCCTACGCTCAGCCTGGAGGGCGGCGAGCTCGTCCTTAAGGGAGTCGACCTCCGCCTCTAGGTCCAGGACCTTCCGCCGGGCCGCGCGACCTTCGGCCGCGCTTTCCCGGAGGCGCTGCGCCACCTTGAGCTGGGCTTCCTCGCTCCCGAGCTCGCTGAAGGTCCCCCCGAAGCTTCACCAGCTCCTCGTCAAGCTCGGCGCACTTCTGCTCTGAAGTGCTCTTCGCCGTCTCGCTCTGGAAGAGCTGGTCCCGAAGCCCGGCGATGAGGCTCCTCGCCGATTCCACTGCCAGTCGGCCTCGCGCACCTCGGAGACCCGACGCTCAAGATCGGCGATCTTGGCGTCTTGCTCGCGGTGATGCGACCAAGACTCTTCTGCTGAGACCGAGGTGGCATCGATATCCTCCATAGCCTTCGCGGCAAACTTGAGCAGAAAGAGAAAGGAGAAGGGAAAGAGCTGAGCGGACTCCCGGAAGATCGTTCGCGGAAAAAGAAGAAACATGGAAACTTACGGAAGAGCCCTACCGACGGCTTGTCCTGGCTGGCGGCCGGTCGCGCCAGCCGAAAGAAGGGATTGACCAAGTCATCCGGGCGGTAGCGTCAGGTCTTGCTCCTCTGAGCACCGGTGCTCCCAGGAGAGCAACGGCGTCACCACCTTCGATCAACCCGGGTCGCCCGGCCGATCCTCGTCCACGACAAGCGGCTCGTGGCGCCTTCCCCATGAGTCGGCCATCACGCTCGGCTGTCGCCAACCACGAAGCCGCCACTCCATGCTCGCTGGCCGAGGCGATTGGTCGTTAGCAACCACCTCCGCCTCTGTTCCTCTTGGCCGGAGGCGACCAATGCTCTCCGACCGAAGGCATTGGATCGAGGGCGATCACCTCCGCCCCTTGCACCTCCGTGGCAGGCGCTGGTGCCGGGACCAAAGGAGTTAGGCCGGGACGACCTCCTCCTCCTCCTCTCCTTGGCTCATGACCAAGGGCTGTTGGTCGGGGCGACCAAGCTCCCTTCCGGGGCTCGGCGCTTGAGCCTCGCCATGATCATCTCTTCGCAAGGGGCCAAGGCCAAGGCGTCTTGGTCCTCGGGCCCCTGCGGCTCCTGCTCCTCCGCGTGGGATAGGCTCCACGGCCGCTGAAGGAGCGCGGGTCCCGCCGGCGAAGCTCGGGCTCCACCGAGTCCGGTTAGCACCGGCTCCTCCCCGTCTCGGCCATCACCCGCCGACGACGCGGTCGAGCTTCGGCGTCCCCATCAGAGTTGATAATCTCCTCACCATCTCGCGGAAGTCCAAAACGACATCCGAAGCTATCACGCCCACGCCAAACAGGTGGGGTTAGCCCAAGAAAGTCGCAAGACAAGAGCGGAATAAGAGAATGAAGAACGTACCTTACGCCCGGCGAAGGCGCCATCCTCCTCGGCCTCCTCGCCGGGCCACACGGCGACCTGCCCGCAGCGGCCTCGTAGGCCTCGGCCACGACCACGCGCTCCTCTGTGGCGTCGGCTGGCGCGTGCCATCGCCGGTCGACATCGTCCATGTCGACCTCTTCCAGCGTCGAGGCGGTTTGAGAGGTCGACCTCCTGCTCCTTCTAACCAGAGCATAGGCGGCCTCCTCCTCTTCTTCCTCCTCCTCGGGGGCATCAACCACCCGAGTGAGCTGGTCTGGAGGGCCTTGATCTGCCTCTCCACCGCTCCTTGGTCGGGAGAGACTGGCATCCTCCTCGGCCTTCCTCGCTTTCTCGGCGAGCTGTTCCAGCGGCTCATCAGCTCGGCTTCTTCCGCTTGAAGTCATCGAACCAAATGCGGAGTTCGCACCTCCTGGCGGTCGGCGTACTCAAGGTGCGGGCAGGGGTCTGGTCGGCTTCGGCGCCTCGACCGCTTGGCGCGGGAGGCGAGGCGGATGCTCGGCGACCTCGACCCGCCGCCTCTTACGGAACCCCTGGCGGTGTCGGCTTGGCGGCGCCGCAGCGCCGACACCGCAAGCTCAAGGGCGACCTTCTCCGCCAACAGAATCGGGAGGAATGAGCTCGGAAAACATGCCCTCGAACGGAAGTGGGAAAATGTACTTACCGCGTCGCGCGGTCAAAAATATTCTTGGGGATCGACGATTGGGCGTCGGCTCCTTCTCCTTCGAGCGCCGAACATCTCGGCGACCCTATCGTCAACTCCAGTCCGTCCTCGGGCTGCGTCACAACCGAAGACTAAGACAAAAGGCATATCACGGATGCATAACGCAGTTCACTGTAGCGGCGATGCTCGGGAAAGAGGTCCAGGAACATACCTGCGTTGTCCTCGCGGGTGAAGTCGTGCCACCGGTCACCTCGAAGAAGGGATGCTCGCGGCGCCTCGGGGGACACCGGTTGAAGGTAAAGTCCCGGCGATATCCCGACCAGTGAGCCCCATCTGGGCAAGCTCACCGATCGCCCCGAGCACCCGCTCTTCCTCGGGTTGCAGGCGGGCGCGCCGTCTCGATGGCGGAGCGTCCTCCCCGATGTAGACCAACCAGGACCCCTCCGCCTTCTTCCGGTAGAATTGAGGTCGGCCCAACCCGACACCGAGTCCTTCAGAGCAACGAAGGGGTACTCGTATGGTCGGTTGGGCCGAAGGCGAAGATAAACGCAGCCGGCGGAACCATCCCGGCCGGTGCGGAAGGGGGACTAGAAGTGAAAGAAGAGGCTAGCCGTGGGCATTACACCCACGTAAGCCTCGCAAAGGTGGGAGAAGATTGCGAGGGAAGGATGGAGTTGGGGTGGAGATGAGAGATCTCGCACCCGCAGAAGGCAAGCACGGAGGCGAGGAAGTCGCTCTCGGGCAGACGAAGCCCGTTGATGGCGTACAACTCGCAGGAGACGATCTCCGTCTCCCGCGGTGCCGGCGCCGCATCATCCCCGGGCACTCGACCCGAGCTTGGGTCGACGTACCCCTCGTCCGTGAGCACCTGGAGCCTCCTTCGGGTCATCTGGCTAACCTTGAAACGCGCCATGGCCGAAGAAGGAAGGAGAGCGAAAAGGGTTCTTGGGCGCTAGGGCTCTTGGAAGATTTTTCGCCGAAGACGAGCAAAGAGACGCAATGGGACTCCGACCTCTCCCGGTAGAAAGGGTTAAAAGGATAGTGAAGAGGCGGGATAAAAAATCGCCGCCTATCGCTGCGGAACACCTGACCGAAAAAGCGCCGCTTCCCGAGAAACTACCGCATCACTACAGGAGGCTTCTCGGAGAAGGAACCGCAGAACAACCACACGACGCGCACGCGAAGAGCAAGCACGCGGCTGGTAAAGTAGCTCGTCTCCCGACGTAAAATGGTCGTGAGCCACGACCAAAGGAAATTCAATCCCCCCTCAAGTCTTCTTAGGCTCAAGGGGAAGCCCGAGGGTTCCCCACTTGAACCTCGGGGCTAGCTGTCGAGGGATTGGCTATCTGCAAAAGACCACGGTACCCCGTGAAAAGCTAAACCCGCCGACCAAGCGGCACTAAGGGAAGATGCTCGGGAGAACGAACGAGCATCCCTCCTTCTCCTCCGAAAGCATACGCGTTTGCGCCTCCGTTCATGAAGCACCAAACACACCCCCACGAGCAAGCATGCTCGTGGAGGCCACGACCTGCTCGGGTGTCTTGGTCGGAGGGCCCAGCGAGCGCTGCGAGGAAGGAAGGAGGCAACCAATCAGCCGGAGATCAAGGGAAATCATACCCGAAATTCAAATAACGCGGGAATCAAGGGCAGCATCACGGATATGGATACATAGCGTGATCCCCGGAGGCAGTTACTTTTTTCGCATCTCTAGTCATAGTATTTAAACCCCCCTGAAGATCTGTAACAGAGGAGGGCACACGAAAGATAGAACACAATACACTGGAGTAGGGTCATTATCTCGGCGGTGAGAGGCCCGAACCAGGATAAAAGACACCGCGTCCCCCCTTTTTTTTCCGGCCTCCTTCTCCCGACCTCGCGTCGCTCGAACGCCCTCTTCGATCCGTGCGACGGGGCTCTGTTGATCCCCCATTCAACAAGTAAGCTCGACGGGAGCCCGTTCTCCAATCGTCGACAACTTTATTGGTATCGAGTGGTATGATTGTGATATTTACCAATGTTAAGACTGTGTGCACTAGCGCGTTCCTGGACTAGTGCTGAATACACAGAGGGTCCGGATTTGCAAATTCGGGGTCCCGACACCGCCTTGCGACAAGGTGACGCCTCTCCTTCTCCCTACCCTTTCCTCTTCTCCCGGTTAGATCTGACCCGCCTCATCTTGTTTGGCATCTTGTAATTTTTTCTTGTTTGGCATGCAGTAGCACATCATGGTTCTTGTTTCAGAATGAATGCAAATAAAACTGAATCCTTGTATTTGGCTGCTCACGTTCAATCGTTGTAATCTTTTCAGTGCAACTGAATTCTATCTTCTGTCATTTTGCCATGCAATCGGTTGACTCATGGCCATACAATTGGTTGTCCAAGCATGTTTGGCAGTGGAAAAACAAGCTGATGGCCATATGCACTGGAGCTGCATTTTGGTATGGTACGTTTTTGGTTTCTGGTATGGTATGAGTAATTATATGTGACGTTTTTCTACTGTTGTAAGCTAAACAAGTAGACTGAACAAATGAGTTGATGTTGATGTTGTCCTCACTTGATAAGTACAAGTAGCATTTGTGTCCACTTTAGCTAAACAAGTAGACTGAACAAATGTTTTGTGTGAAATCTTTTAACAAGATGTGGACTGGAACAACATTTCTCTGTAGATAACAGTATGTATGCCCATATTCAGGGGCAGCATAACCATATGTATGCCCAAAAGACACTTGTATGCTTGATAAGAATAAATTTAAACAAATCAAATAAGGTGCTGCAATTTATAGGAGCTGTAAATACTTGGTCCGGTCCAGATGCTCAGTCTCATATTTCCTAAGATGTTGATGCAAGTTTCCATTTCCTTCATGTAAACAGCCCACTTGTTTTCGTACATGTGCAGTGGAAAATATTGAGGGACAACAAAGCTATAGACGAGGCTGTCAAGGAGAATGCATGATTGGGGCTGTCAAGAAGATCGTGTTTGGCAAACATTTGTTCCTTCTCTACTGATGTATGCAAGTAGGCTATGGCTGTCGTGACAATATTGCACTTTTGGTACATTGTAATAACCGTTGTTGAGATGGTGACCTCATGGTAGAATGTAGTTTATATTTTTCTACACTTTTTGTACTTTGTTTGTGGTTTCTTGTGGTACAATGTTCTCTTGAATGTATCAGTCAGTTTTGAAATTTGGTATTCATAGACAATTTCAGATGGTGTCATGTGCAAGTTTCCTGCTTGTGTTGTTTGGGCTCATGAGCTGAATTATGGTTTGTCTTCAACTGTTATGGTTTTCATATGCAAAATGTAGTGCTTGCCTACACTAAATTCTGGTTTGTCTTCAACTGGATGTAATATAGTTGCCCCTATATCCTTGATCCTTCTCGTAGAACAAATAATGATGCTGATGTAACACACTCCAAATAGATTTATATATGTACTCAGAGATTTGATAAATCCACCGGCCTAGGCCAGAACGCCGCCAGCAAGCTTCTCTACAAAAACATCACTTTATATGCAAGCTTGCTATGAGCTACTTGCATACAAACATCATCAGATATCAACCTCATCCTTCAAACCAAACAAAGATCTTGAACGATCCAGGATCATCCTATTCAGGCAACCAAACAGAATCTTGTACCATCCCATTCAGGCAACCAAACACTCTTCCTGTATCATCCCATCCAGGACCATCCCATCCATCTTGTATCATCCCGTTCCGTTCACCCTCGTACCTCCAACCAAACGCTTGAATGCGGGCCTGGGTACCATTTACGCAAAGGGATTTGATAAATATTATTCAGATGTTTTATTTGCTAAAATCATTTAAATTTAGGAGCATTGGATTATTGTTGAGATTCGAAAGTATCGATTATATCTGATCCTATAATTTGATCTAACGCTTGAATTTTTAATCATACGATCTAAATTTTAAATATTATTTAAAATAAAAACATTAAACGCCTATGCACTCTCCTACGTCCTACGCAGAAAGTAAGGGTGCGTTTGGTTGGAGGTATGAGGGTGAACGGAACGGGATGATACAGGATGGATGGGATAATCCTGGATGAGATGGTTCAGGGAAGGTGTTTGGTTGTCTGAATGGGATGGTACAAGTTTTTGTTTGGTTCCTTGAATGGGATGGTACGGGATGGTACGAGATAGTGTTTGGTTGGAGGCAAGGCATATATCAAACAGTACCCAGCTAATCACTCCCCTTCACAGATTTTAACACGCTCAGTAAAACAGCCATAACTTTTAAACGGCTGATCAGATTTTAACGTTCTTTATATCCACTGAAAGGTATTGAAATTATCTACAACTTCTTTTAAGTCCGTACGGTCAGATTCGAACTCTAAATCGACGAAAACTGGAACCCTAGCCCGACTGCTCATGCTGCCCGAAAACAGAAACGTGGCAACATCTAGATCTAATCCAAATTGCCCCAATCCAGCACCACCAATCGATCTAAAAACTTCATAAACACCCTAAGAATAGTACCTATATCAAACCCAAGGATCCCCATGATCATACCTCTGCCCGACGAACGAAACTCCAATAGATCTCCTCGCGGATCGCTCCTCGCTCCAGTCTCCTTGCTCCTCGCTCCTCGCTCCTCGCTCCAACGGATGGATCCACAAGGTGCAGAGGTGTGGAGACCACCCTAGGGCAGCAAGGGGGTGGAGGAGAGGAGGTGGAGAGGTGAGGAGCAAAGGGGCAAAGGGGGAGGTGGAGGCGCACAAGAGGGAGAGGGAGAGGGGGTGGCGGCTAGGGCTTAGGAGGGGGAGGGAGAGGGGCGCACCAATGTAGCATGGGGCGCAAGGGGGCTGGGGGAAGCCCCTTTTACCAGCCCTCAACACAATCCTAGTCTGTTACGGAGACCTAATCCATCCCACCAAAGCCCACCAAGGCCCAAACTCCCCCGGAAAGGCCCAAAACCCCGGAAACGGCCCGGAAAAGCTATTAACCTCCGATTCCTATGGTTTTAACCATATTTCCACACCTCATACTGTAATTAACCTTATCAAACCCATTAAATAAAGTTACGACATTCCGTGGTGTTACAATCTTCCCCCCTTCAACAGGATTCGACCTCGAATCTAAACGTACCAACACGCGACCCAGCAAACCGAAGAGTTTGGTTTTCACATCACATACCTGAGGCGAAAAGCTCGGGATACTTCTCGCGCATGCGAGATTCCAGCTCCCAAGTCGCTTCTCTCTCGGTCTGATGTGACCACAGGACCTTGACAAACTTAAGCGTTCTGTTCTTCATCACTCGCTCGAAAGTCCCAGGGATTTCACAGGACGGGACTCGAAGGTGAGGTCCTGCTCAAGCACTAATGGTTCCAACGGAACCACCAACTCCGGATCATGCAAGTATTTCCTCAACATCGAGACATGGAACACATTATGCACACCTTGCATGGATTCCGGTAGCTCCAGACGATAAGCCAGCCTACCAACTCGGGCGATGATAGGAAAAGGCCCAACATACCTCGGACTGAGCTTTCCTTTGGTGCCAAAACGCACCACACCCTTGGTGGGAGATACTCGCAAGAGTACGCTATCACCCACCTCAAACTCCAAATCTCGCCGCCTCACATCAGCATAGCTTTTCTGTCTACTCTGTGCTGCGAGAAGGTTCTGCCGAACCTCCGACACGCGATCAACAGTCTGCTGAACCCAATCCGGTCCAAGAACCGCTCTCTCTCCCACGGCATCCCAACAAAGTGGCGATCTGCACTTTCGGCCATACAGTACCTCAAAAGGAGCAGCCCGGATGCTGGAATGATAGCTGTTATTGTAAGCAAACTCTGCAAGAGGCAAATGATCCTCCCAGCTACCTTTCCACGCCATCACACAGGCCCTGAGCATGTCCTCCAAAGTCTGGATGGTACGCTCAGACTGCCCATCCGTCTGAGGGTGGAAAGCGGTACTAAGGCGAAGCTGTGTACCCAAGGCACTCTGTAAGCTCTCCCAAAACTTGGAGACAAACTTCGCATCTCGATCAGAAATAATGGTCTTGGGTACACCATGCAGTCTCACAATCTCCCGCACATAGATGGGAGCCAAGTCGCTCGCTGAATGGGTAGTGCGGATAGGAATGAAATGCGCAGACTTGCTGAGACGGTCCACCACAACCCAAACAACATCCTTCCCTCGTGGAGTACGAGGTAAGCCAACCACGAAATCCATGGAGATGTCATCCCATAGCCATACAGGAATCTCCAATGGCTGCAACAGACCAGCGGGACGCTTATGCTCAGCTTTGATCTTCTGACAGATCCCACAAGACGCCACATACTTAGCAATGTCCACTCTCATCCTTTTCCACCAGAAATTCTTTTTCAAGTCCCTGTACATTTTAGTCTCCCTAGGATGGACCGTGTACGGGGTGCGATGAGCCTATTTTAGTATGTCCTCTTTCACTTGGGATTTCTGAGGCACGCACAGACGGCCCTGAAATCTCAAAGCTCCCGCATCATCAACGGTAAAGTCTCCCAACTTGCCATCCTCAAGGCGTTTCCTCACCAGTTGGAGCAAACGATCATGCTGCTGTGCCTCCCGCACACGCTCGGGAATCGCTAACTCAAGAATCAATTGAGTTTTAGCTTGCACGGTCCCCGCAAAGCAGTAGGAGACTCCCAAACGCTCAAAATCAGCAACATGACAATCAACAATAGGGGGCATTGTCTTGCGACTGAGAGCGTCGGCCACCACATTTTCCTTCCCCGGATGATACTGGATAGTAAGGTCATAATCCTTTATCAATTCTAGCCACCTCCTCTGCCTCAAGTTCAAATCTTTCTGAGTAAAGATGTACTTGAGGCTCTTGTGATCAGTAAAAATATCACAAGACTCGCCAAACAGGTTGTGACACCTCGGAGTGTCGTAGTCTTATATAATGTGAATGATGAGGACAAGAACTTATGGAATGTGGAAGTTAGGTTAAAACCTCTCGGCTTGAGATTTACTCGCGTTTTAGGGCCGTTTGAAGTGTTATGTCGCCACGGAGTGTCGTATCCTTAATTATTGAGCATGATAAGTTTAAATACAGTATGAGGTGTGAAAATAAGGTTAAAACCATAGGAATTGGAGGTTAATAGCTTTTCCGGGCCGTTTTCGGGGTTTTGGGCCTTCCCGGGGGAGTTTGGGCCTTGGTGGGCTTTGGTGGGATTGGAGTAGAGCTCTTATTGGACTAAGATTCAGTTGAGGGGCTGGTAAAAGGGCTCCCACCCCCTGCCCCTTGCGCCCAAACAGCAGGGTGCGCCCCCCTTGCTCTCCCCTCTCCACCCCTCCAAGCCCTAGCCGCCCCCCCACCTTCCCTTCTCCCTCTTGTGCGCCTCCCCCTCCCTTGCCCCCATGGCCCCTCCACCACTCCACTTCTCCTCCATCCCCTTGCTGCCCTAGGGTGGTCTCCCCACCCCTGCAACCTCGTGGATCCATGCGAGGAGCGATGTGCGAGGAGCGAGGAGATCGATGGGAGATTCGTTCGTCGGGCAAAGGTATGATCAAGGGAACCCTGGGGTTTGATCTAGGTACTGTTCTTAGGATGTTTATGAGGTTTTTAGATCAATTGGTGGTGCTGGATTGGAGTTATTTGGGTTAGATCTAAACATTGCCACGTTTCTGTTTTCGGGCAGATTGAGCAGTCGAGCTAGGGTTCGTGTTTTCGCAAATTTAGAGTTGGAATATGGCCGTACGGACTTCTAGGAAGTTTTAGATAATTTCATTACCTTTCAGTTGACGTAAAGAAATTGAAATTCCACCCAGCCGTTTGAAAGTTATGGCTGTTTTACCGAGCGCTGTCAAATCTGTGACGCGATTGGAACAGATCACGGTAATCAGTAGATTAAACAACTTTAGAGTCCGAATCAGTCTTTCCATATACCTAGAGAAAGTTGGGAAATTTCCTAAGCTACGCGAGGGTGCACTCGTTTAATCGATTTGGATTCCTAGAACAGAAGTTATGCCTTTCGCAAGGCTGCTGTCCCGGCGGGACAGAACCTCTGTTTTTAGGTTTTGCGAGTTGTTGGCAATGTCGGGTTAGATGGGGTTTTGTGTACTGTTTTGTGGACTCGATTTGAGTGTGTGGCACGTGTTTGCAGGTGGTGTCCCTCCGGGTGTGCCCTCAACCTCTCATCACTTCGTTGCCCGTGGTTGAAGGCAAGTGTGTTGTATTGAATAACGGATCGTAGATTGCTTGTGAGATTAGATGAAAGATTGAATACATGCTATGAGTACTTGCCATGCCTGCTATTTTCCAATGAAATATTGAGTATGATTACCATGATTCGATGCCATGTGTTTATATTTGTCATGATGAGACGCCATATGTTTATGTACATGTGAAATATGATAATTGGCACAGTTGCATGCATGACATGACATGGCCCGGGTGGTGAGAAAGTCATTAACTAATCCGGGAAGGTCGGTGAGAAAGTTATGACTAATCCGGAGAGCCATTAGAGTAAGTCCTACATCGTGATTCCATCTAACGTGGGTTGTGGAAGCGAGGAGTAGGCACCCTCCATCTTCGGGATGGAAGGGGGGAGAGGGTGCACACCGACGGGTGTGTACTCAACCATACTGGTATGAGTTTCCAAGGAGATATGAGCATAACATTGCATTGCATTGCATTGCAATACATATTTAAAGATGATGTTGTGGGTATGTGTTCAAGTATGAGATGATATATGTGATGTGAGGTATTATTGTCTTATAAATGATCTTGTTGTCCATTACAATATGCTTGCTGAGTTTTCGAACTCACGCTTGTGTTTTATGTTGTTTTTAGGTACTTTGAGATCGGCATGCGGGAAAAAGGGCTTAGCGGCACTTCACCACATAATTTACCACACTTGTATACTATAATTACCCTTCGGAGTTGTGATCACGATTCTAGTGTGATGAAACTAGGATTATGTTTTGTTCGTATGTTTGATTACATCCTTTACCTCGTATTAGTTCATGAGATGGTTAAGTCCATTATGGTAGACTTAAATTGATGATATATTTCCCATTGATGCTGCTTTGCATGTTTCTTCATTATGATATATCATGTGATATTTTGCTATTGTTCAAATCATGTTAAAACAAAGGAGATGCTGCCGAAATTTCGGTGTTTAGCATTTGTGCCTTTGCTGAAATTTGTCTTCATTTATGGTATTTTAGTTGATGATTAGACTAGATTTGGTAGCATTCGGGCATAGTAAATGCCGGGGTGTTACACAGGTAATGCCTCCAAATCTTCAATGCAAACACCACGGCGGCTAGCTCAAGATCATGTGTGGGATAATTCTGCTCATGCTTTTTCAGCTGCCTCGAAGCATAAGCAATCACCTTGCCATCTTGCATGAGCACACAACCAAGTCCCAACCGAGAAGCATCAGAATAAACAGTGAAGCGCTTCCCCGGCTCGGGAAGGGTAAGAACAGGAGCAGTCACTAACTTCTCCTTCAAAGTGCAGAAACTGTGCTCACACTCTGCAGTCCACTGGAACTTCATCCCCTTCTGAGTCAGTTGTGAAAGTGGCTTGGCAATGATAGAGAAATCCTGCACAAAACGCCGATAGTAGCCAGCCAACCCAAGGAAACTACGCACCTCTTTGACATTGGAAGGCCTCTTCCAATCCAAAACTGCTGAGACCTTGCTAGGATCTACCGATATGCCCTCTGGATTGATGATGTGGCCAAGAAAACCCACTTCTGAAATCCAGAACTTGCACTTTTTCAGCTTAGCAAAGAACTGATTTTCCCTCAAGGTGTTCAAAGACAAGCCTCAAGTGTCGCTCATGCTCCTCTTCTCGATTTAGAGTAAACGAGAATGTCATCGATGAACACTACCACAAACTCATCAAGGTACTTGTGTAGCATAATGTTCATCGCCTCCATAAAGACAAATAGGAGCATTAGTTAGTCCAAAAGACATAACTTTAAATTCGTAATGCCCATACCTAGTGGAGAAAGCAGTCTTCTCAATGTCCTGCTCCCTCACACGGATCTGATTGTACCCCGACTGAAGATCAATCTTGGAGAACACCTTTGCTCCTCTGATTGGTCAAACAGATCCTCAATGCGAGGCAAAGGATACTTGTTCTTGATTGTCACTTGATTAAGAGCACGATAATCAATGCACATGCACCAACTTCCATCCTTCTTCGAGACAAAGAGAACGGGTGCTCCCCATGGCGAAACGCTACACCGAATAAAGCCCTTGGCCAACAGATCCTCCAACTGCTTCTTCAACTCGTCTTGAAAAGGACGAGCCAAGCGGTATGGAGAGATAGAAATAGGTCGAGTGCCAGGAACAAGATCAATACGAAACTCCACATTCCTCACGGGAGGTAAACCAGGCAACTCATCCGGGAACACATCGACAAACTCCTTCACTACGAGAATCTCCTCAATGGAAACAGAAGAAGATGGCTTTTCCGCCAAAGCCATGAGGAAACCCAAATGCCTTAAACGGCGACTAGAAAACAGACTAGTCAAAGCAAAGACGGAGCTGGAGGGTAAACCACCCTGAAAGGTCAACTCTACTCCTGACGGGGCTTGCAAGGCAACCGTCTTCCAGAAACAACAGATCTTGGCACGGTGCTGATGCAACCAGTCCATGCCCAAAATGACATCAAAAGGAGCCAACTGAATCACCATGAGATTGGCAAAGAAAACCTCATCGTCAATGGCGATGGTGCAACCCGGGCAAACCAAAGAGCTAGCAATCAAACCCCCAGGAGAACTGACTAACACCGACTCAGAAATCCGCTGAACTCCCAGCTTAGCTCTACTAGCAAACTCGCATTTACACAAAAGAATAGGATGCTCCGAATCAAACAAAACCAAGGCATCAACGGAATCCACGAGCAGAGTACCGAAACCACATCCGATGCCCTACCGACTCGGCGGTCGGCAAAGCGTACACTCTGGTGGCGCCGAGACAGTAAGGAGCCCGACTCGGCCGATGCCCCAATAGAGTGGGGCGGAGGAGGCTGCTTGAGGAGGAGCAGACGGCAGTGCGGGCACCGATAAGCCAGTGGCGCCCACGCAAAGGGCGCCTGAGAAACAGGAGCAGCCATCATGTGCACCGATCCTCTGGAAGACGCCGCTGGAGTGGGAGGAGAAGGCACCATCTCCCACTTGATGATGCTACCGGGATTCATCCGGCAGACTCGCCCCATGTGGCCGGGCTGGCCACAGTGGTTGCAACTCCCGGTCCAACCACACTCTGAAGCACGGTGCTCACCACCGCACTTGAAGCACTTCATGCCCTGCCCATGCACAGGACGAACAGCCGCTCACGAGGAAGACGACTGGGGCGGCTTCATATTAGCCCCTGAGGAGGAGCCCTGTCCTCCCTTGAACTTCTTGAAGATGGGTCACTGAGAGGACCCACCTCCTCCACCAAAGGTCCTCTTCTGGCCCCCGCCTGGGGCCGCAAGAACCCCCGAACCACCCGGGTTTTGCTTGTCCTGGGAGAGCTCCAACTCGAGCTCCATGCCCTTCGCCTGCTCCACCACGGAGCAGAAGTCACGAGGACGATCGCCCCATGACAACTCTGAACTCTGGTTGAGGCCCCTACGGAACCTCCTTGCCTTCTCCCGATCATCGGTACCGCCACAGGCATAAAGCGCACCACGCTGTTGAACTCCACCTCATATTCACACCGACCTCTTTCCTTGGGAAAGAGTCGCCGAGTATGCTCCATCCTCTCAAGAAAAGACTGGTAGAACTTGGCTCGGAGCGAGCCACAAAGTCCTCCCAGTGGTGGACCCAGATCGGGGCTCTAGCAGCCAGAACCCTCCCACCAGATGTCGCCTTGGCCCTTCAAACAAAGGCCACAAAACGAGCCCTCTGGACTGAGGTCAACTCTAGGACCTCAAACTGCCTCTCCATGTACCGCAGCCAATCTGCGGACTGGATCGGCGTGCCCGCTCTGTCAAAAGTGTCAAGACGGAGGGACATCCACTCCCGGAGACTCATCCTCGGCTCCGGCACAACGGGGGCAACAACTGGGGCCACTGCAGGTGGAGGCACAACAGCAGGGGCTGCCCGCAACTGCTGGCGCAGCTCCTGAATCTCCCTCTGCAGAGCCTGAACTAAATCTTCAATGGCGGCGGGTACCCCCGCCCCTGACTGTGCAGCTGGAAGCTCCTCCTGAGCTGGCCCACGAGCATTGAGCGAAACGCTACCATCAGCAACAGACTCCGCAACTCCCTGGGAGCCTCGCCCCTGGCCTCCACGGCCACGGCGTCCACGGCCTCTACCCCTTGGCATGGCTGCTTCAGACAGACAACCATCCAAACACATAAGCATAAACACAACATCATACAATCAAGAACATGGATCAAACATCATCATAAGCATAGTCTTCATCGAATAATTAAGCGCCATGCAATGATGAATCAAAACCCCATCCTACTGTGCAACCCAGTGTGTCAAATTTTAGATTAGATATACCACTTTTGCAAGTTTTAATGTTGCTATCCTATAACCAAGTTTTAGTTAGAACCTAGGCCATGTTTCTAAGTTATTCCAGATCATATTTTAGTTGCAACTTAAGGTATGACACTAAAAATACATATTCCAAGGACCTACAGCCCGCTCTGATACCAACTGTAACACCCCGGCATTTAATATGCCCGAATGCTACCAAACATAATCTAAACAACCTCTAAATACCACAAATAACATAAAATTCCAGCAAAGGCGCATAGGCTAAAAACCGAGATTTCGGCAGCACCTCCTTTGTTTTAACATGAATATAAGGAGCAGCAACAGTATAACATTATAAGGCAATAAGAGAGACATCTAAAACAGCAATAAATAGAGTCTTAACGACCATAAAAGACTAACATTAAGCACTTAAAG
The DNA here is from genome assembly GCA_036346355.1 of Rhipidocladum racemiflorum. Taxonomy (NCBI): domain Eukaryota; kingdom Viridiplantae; phylum Streptophyta; class Magnoliopsida; order Poales; family Poaceae; genus Rhipidocladum; species Rhipidocladum racemiflorum. The sequence goes on along the minus strand of CM070579.1, from coordinate 85,846,347 downwards.
TTCCAAGTGACAAACGAACAATAAAACTCTCATTAAAGAAGCTAAGCCTTAAATCAAAGATCATCACACGCAATTTATTATCAAACTAATAGAATGACTTGGGGAAACATTATGGTGAAGCTACGTGTGGGCGTGTGACTATTCCCCTTTCCCGCATGCCGTTCTCATGGTACCTAAAATAACAAGAAAAACACAAGCGTGAGTTCGAAACTCAGCAAGCATATTGCAATGGACAACAATAACAATATCATAGAAATAACATCTCCCATCATGTATATCATCTCAATCATGAACACTTAACAAAAACATCATCATTGTGTATGCAATGAAATGCAATGCTCATGTCTCCTTGGAAACTCATACCAGTATGGTTGAGTACACACCCGTCGGTGTGCACCCTCTCCCCCCTTCCATCCCGAAGATGGAGGGTGCCTACTCCTCGCTTCCACAACCCACGGTAGATGGAATCACGATGTAGGACTTACTCTAATGGCTCTCCGGATTAGTCATAACTTTCTCACCGACCTTCCCGGATTAGTTAATGACTTTCTCACCGCCCGGGCCATGTAACATGTCATGTATGCAAGCATGCCAACAATATATAAAACTCATATATTAACACATGGCACCATAACATCTTAAACATGCTCATCATATCATAGCAATCATTAAAACATGGCAAGTGGACATATATCATATAGACAATTTCATCTAATCTCAACATGTAACCTACAACTCGCTATCCATCACAACACACTTGCCTCAACCACGTGCAACGGATTGGCGGGAAGAAGAGGGCACTCCCGGGGTCACACCACCTGCACAAAGGCATCACACACTCACAATAATGCCCACAAAATAGTACACAAATCCCCATCTAACCCGACATTGCCAACTACTCGCAAAACCTAAAAACAGAGGTTCTGTCCCGTCAGGACAGCAGCCTTGCGAAAGGCATAACTTGAGTTCTGGGACTCCGAATGAATTAAACGAGTACATCCTTGCGTATCTTAGGAAATTTCCCAACTTTATCTAGGTATATGGAAAGACTGATTCGGACTCTAAAGTCGTCTAATCTACAGATTACCATGATCTGTTCCAATTACGTCACAGATTTTAAGACGCTCAGTAAAACAGCCATAACTTTTAAACGGCTGATCGGATTTTAACGTGCTTTATATCCACTGAAAGGTATTGAAATTATCTACAACTTCTTTTAAGTCCGTACGGTCATATTCGAAATCTAAATCGATGAAAACTCGAACCCTAGCCCGACTGCTCATGCTACCTGAAAACAGAAACGTGGCAACATCTAGATCTAATTCAAATTGCCCGAATCCAGCACCACCAATCGATCTAAAAACTTCATAAACACCCTAAGAACAGTACCTAGATCAAAACCAAGGATCCCCATGATCATACCTTTGCCCGACGAACGAAACTCTAATAGATCTCCTCGCGGATCGCTCCTCGCTCCACGCTCCTTGCTCCTCGCTCCTCGCTCCTCGTTCCAACGGATGGATCCACAAGGTGCAGAGGTGTGGAGACCACCCTAGGGCAGCAAGGGGGTGGAGGAGAGGCGGTGGAGAGGTGGGGAGCAAAGGGGCAAAGGGGGAGGTGGAGGCGCACAAGAGGGAGAGGGAGAGGGGGTGGCGGCTAGGGCTTAGGAGGGGGAGGGAGAGGGGCGCACCAATGCAGCATGGGGCGCAAGGGGGCTGGGGGAAGCCCCTTTTACCAGCCCTCAACACAATCCTAGTCCGTTACGGAGACCTAATCCATCCCACCAAAGCCCACCAAGGCCCAAACTCCCCCGGAAAGGCCCAAAACCCCGGAAACGGCCCGGGAAAGCTATTAACCTCCGATTCCTATGGTTTTAACCTTATTTCCACACCTCATACTGTAATTAACCTTATCAAACCCGTTAAATAAAGTTACGACATTCCGTGGTGTTACACTCTTGTTATCATCAAATACCAGTAAAAAAAAACTCCACCCTTTAGTAAAAAAATACTAACTATTGTTATCATCAAATACATATGTATATTAGCACAAAAGTTAAATTGTCAGTAGAATTCCGATTGATCACCTATATTCCAATTAAGCGTTGCTTTTTTCCCCCTAAGGACAAGTGTTGGCCAGAACAATCAGACATTACCAATTGCCTCGATGGTTATAGATCGATAGCATTTCAAAGAAATAGAGATGCTCACTCATCATTAGACCCCTGTAAATGTCACATTAATCCTCAAACAGAGGAACATCAAATTATAATATGCCACATAACTCGTAACCTATAAGAGCATTCAGATATTGGATCGCGGATAATTGCCACTTGAAGCACTTGCATTTTTAGGCATCATCAAGATAAAGCGCATCGCTGCCACCATTTAAACAATATCAATTTGCCCTGATGATTTTTACACATGTGGAAACTTCCATTGGAAGCTATATAAGGAGTAGTGTGCCTCTAATCATGATGTTGCATAACATTTGGGCCCTTCACTCATTATAGGTACAGAAGAAAGTAAACTAGTAAAGCATACACAATCTGTAAAACAGAAAAAGAAAATAAACTCTGAAACAAAGACTTCACCGCTTGTTTTACTTTAAGGAGTAAAGGCAGGCAACAAGATTGCAGACTTCTTTCAGAAGTGCAAGGATGACCCAAGCTACTGGAACAAGGTGTCCACTTCTGGGCTTCAACGCATCTATGAATGGTAGGCACTGACTTTTATCCTGCCTCATCAATGGTATGCACAAACCATCCTATAGCCATCCAATAAAAAACTAACCATGTCCATGTGTTATACATGATGGCAGCTACACATGGAAGATTTACGCAATTAGAGTACTGAACATGGGGTCAATGTATGGCTTCTGGAGGACTCTGAACAATGAAGAGAGGCAGGCCAAACAACGCTACCTGCATATGTTCTACAATCTTCGCTTTAGGAACCTGGTGAGTTTGGAATCCGAATGGATTCTACGAGCTAGCCAATGGGTCACCATATGCACCAAGGTGCAACATCCAACCAAGCTTATACCAGTCTTTGGTAACTACAACAAATCTATTCTTGCAAAGACAGACATCGTAATTGGCCTCCAAACAAAAGTCTTGCTCCCTCAACTAACATGGTAGAACAACATATTGAAAAGGAAATTCACCAGTATCTACAGTCTGTGAGCCTAAAGATAAATCAACTAGATTGAAATTCTTCCACACAAAATAATCCATGCCAGTATATTGGTCCCTAAACAAAACAAATTCCATCACAAAATAATCCATGCCAAGAACCTAAACAGCATTAACATTCCAAGCATCCAGTACCCGGGCCGAACTAATCAAGATAAATCAACTAGATTGAAATTCTTCCACACAAACCAAAGTCAAGAACGGGATGAAGAAGTGGATCCAGTACCCGGGCCGAACGGGGGAGGCGGAGCAATAGAGTAAGTGCAGATCCGGCGGCGGCGTGGATCCAGTACGTCGGAACACGACGACCACCAAGAGCCTACCTCCGGTACATCGGCAAGAAACCAGCTCTTCGTGGCTAGTAGGTTCTGGGAGCTTCGATCCGCAGGAGCCGCTACATAGGATCGGGATGGGGAGGTGGTTCGATTGCTTCACGCTAGAGACCTTGGGGATTGCTTCACGCGGTGGAGCGAGACCGCGCTAGCGGCGGCGTGAGAAAAAGACAGTGCCGGACGGCGGATTGAGGGCGCGGGAGCGAGAGAGTGGGCGCGGGAGCGGCGACGCGAGAGGAATTTCCCGGGGAGAGGAACCAACGCGTCCAGGACGAGATGGTTCGGCCGATTTGGCCGAACGGGATGGTACGGGATTTGTAAGGAATATTCCCAGCATCTGTACCACTTCATCCTGGATGAGATGGTTCCGTACACTCAACCAAACGCATGTATCAAAATTTATCCTGTACCATCCCGTTCCGTTCACCCTCGTACCTCCAACCAAATGCACCCTAAGTATCCCAGGCAAGACATCCACATCCCAAATGTGCTAACAGCACCCCCTTTTACTGCACGATCACTTGCCTGAGTGAAAACAACTTTGTATAACCAATACCAATGGCACACCCTGCCATAGTACAACAAATTTTACAACAGTGGCTACCCACCACGATTCCATATCTCATTAAGTCAATATTATTAATTTATCATGTGACATGAATCCCATCGTACAACTAAGCATGGCTAAGCATAGTTACGCTAACTCAATGTTGGTACTACAATATGTCCAACTATTAACCAATCCAACCTAGGGTGACAATGGATACATGACATTTCAACTATTCAAGGTGGCATAATGACAATCAGGTACTCGCCGTGCGTTTCTCGACTTAGTTACTTTTTTGCCCACGACAACAGTCCGCCACGTCTGAACGTTTGCGATGCTCTGGGAATAGGGTCGTAACTCTTAACCCCCGTAGGCCGTAGGTAGAATAACACAGAGGCAACCCACCACATATGGGTGTTGCTTTCCATGCTTTTGCTGAGTTGGGCACTTTCCACCCGGGGCGACATCCCACCCTGCCCGAATGCGCATGGCGCTCCAAGAACGTGGCCGTAACTCGACCGCGAGGAGGAGTTCGGGTGCGGGGCGCCCCAGAGAAACACGGGCGTGGTCGACATTAAAGCCACCGTGGTGGGTGCAATCAGCAGCTCTCCAAGGTTGTTGGTGATGATGTCGATGAGGATGCTGCTCCTCAGAGACACCTCCTCAAACACCTCGCGTGTGTGACACTGCTGCACCTCTAATTGGACAAGTGGAGCAGCCACAACAGGATCAGCAACAAGCATGGTGGCCTAGGGTGGAGACGAAGCTGCAACTAGGCTGGATGCTGCCGTCGGCACGTTGACGTTGTGGCTGGGGCACACCATCGAACACCTGGAGAACAACATAAAACACAAGCGTGAGTTCGAAAACTCAGCAAGCATATTGTAATGGACAACAAGATCATTTACGAGACAATAATACCTCACATCACATATAACATTTCATACTTGAGCACATAACAACATCATCATCATTAAAAATGTATTGCAATGCAATGCAATGCAATGTTATGCTCATATCTCCATGGAAACTCATACCGGTATGGTTGAGTACACACCCGTCGGTGTGCACCCTCTCCCCCCTTCCATCCCGAAGATGGAGGGTGCCTACTCCTCGCTTCCACAACCCACGGTAGATGGAATCACGATGTAGGACTTACTCTAATGGCTCTTCGGACCAGTCATAACTTTCTCACCAACCTTCCCGGATTAGTTAATGACTTTCTCACCGCCCGGGCCATGTAACATGTCATGTATGCAAGCATGCCAACAATATATAAAACTCATATATTAACACATGGCATCATAACATCTTAAACATGCTCATCATATCATAGCAATCATTAAAACATGGCAAGTGGACATATATCATATAGACAATTTCATCTAATCTCAACATGTAACCTACAACTCGCTATCCATCACAACACACTTGCCTTTAACCTCGGGCGACGAATTGGCGAGAGAATGAGGGTACTCCCGGGGTCACACCACCTGCACATACATGCCACACACTCACAATCATGACCACAAAACAGTACGCAAACCCTCAACTTCCCCGACATTTGCCAACTACTCGCAAAACCTAAAAACAGAGGTTCTGTCCGTCGGGACAGCAGCCTTGCAAAAGGCATAACTTGAGTTCTGCAACTCCGAATGAATTAAACAAGTACATCCTCGCGTAGCTTAGGAAATTTCCCAACTTTCTCTAGGTATATGGAAAGACTGATTCGGACTCTAAAGTCGTCTAATCTACAGATTACCGTGATCTGTTCCAATTACGTCACAGATTTTAACACGCTCGGTAAAACAGCCATAACTTTCAAACAGCTGATCGGATTTTAACGTGCTTTATATGCACTGAAAGGTATTGAAATTATCTACAACTTCTTCAACATCCGTACGGACAGATTCGGACTCTAAATTAGCGAAAACGCCGAACCCTAGCTCCACTGCTCAATCTGCCCGAAAACAGAAACGTGGCAACATCTAGATCTAATCCACAATACTCCAATCCAGCACCACTAATTGAACTAAAAACATCATAAACACCCTAGGAACAGTACCTAGGTCAATCCCAAGGATCCCCATGATCATACCTTTGCCCGACGAACAGATCTCCAATAGATCTCCTCGCGGATCGCTTCCTCGCTCCACGCTCCTCGCTCCTCGCTCCAACGGATGGATCCACAAGGTGCAGAGGTGTGGAGACCACCCTAGGGCAGCAAGGGGTGGAGGAGAGGTGGGGAGCAATGGGGAGGTGGAGGCGCAAGCAAGGGAGAGGAGAGGTGGGGGTGGCGGCTAGGTTTGGAGGGAGTGGGGCGCCCAAGGGGCTCAAGGGGCGCAAGGGCAGCAGGGTGGACGCCCGAAGGGGCAGGGAAACCCTTTACCAGCCCCACACCCAATTCTAGTCCGTTACGGAGACCTAATCCATCCCACCAAAGCCCACCAAGGCCCAAACTCCCCCGGGAAGGCCCAAAACCCCGGAAACGGCCCGGAAAAGCTATTAACCTCCAAATCCTATAGTTTTAACCTTAATTCCACATCTCATAATGTTTATAGCCTCAACATGCTCAATAATTAAGGATACGACACTCCGCGGTGTCACATCACTACAAAAGGCCAAAAAACGCGAGTAAAACCTCAAGCCGTAAGGTTTTCTCCTCTAAATTCACACTTTGTAAAGTCACACCAAAATGTAGTGTCAAAATGATATTGATATTGTGTTAATTCATGGAAAAACAAAGGAGATGCTGCCGAAACATCGGTTTTTAGCATATGAACCTTTGCTGGAATTTATGTTTAAATGTGGTATTTAGATGTTGTTTAGCTTATGTTTGGTAGCATTCGGGCATATTAAATGCCGGGGTGTTACAGTTGGTATCAGAGCGGGCTTCAAGTCCGTGGTGTATGAATTTAGTGGAATACCATAGGGTTAACTAAAATTTTGATGTGGAACAACCTAGAAACATGGCTTAGGTTATACTTAAAACTTTGTCATAGGATAGCAACATTAAAACTTGTGTAAGTGGAATAACTAATTTAAAATTTGACACACATGGATGCACAGTAGGAAAGGGTATGGGAATCGTTGCTTTACGCTTAAATGTTGTATTTAAGCCTTGATGTTGAATGCTACATTTGATTATGTATGTTGCTATGTTTATGAAAGAATTGAATTGAATTGTTCATGTTATTATTGTTAAAGTGGGGTTGTGGTGCCGAAGGGTTTCGGTCACCTCTCTTTATTCATAGTAAGGGTGAAGTGTGACGGTGTGGCCGGTTAGCGCCATCACCGAAGAACTATTAACCCCTGTAGGAGAAGAGTGCTTACCCTTTCTGTCGTAGATCGGGTAGTTGACGGGAGTCAAATAGAAGAGTTTGGTGGTGGATTCCTTCGTATGTTCTTCACCGTTCTGATGGTTGGTTTTGGTTGGTTTTCTTGGTTTTAGTTGATGGAAACCAAAAGAAAAAAAAAGTTTGGTATTGGATTTTCGCGGATCATTCTGTATGCGATTTGTGGTTGTTGGTCTTCCTTGGTTTGAAACGAAGAAGAACAGTTTAGTGTTGCGCCTTTTTAGTCGCCTTTTGCTTTGACACCCGGTTTTGCTGGTTATTGTGGATTGTCTTAGGGAGGAAACATTTATGGGTTGTTGTTCTCCCTATCTGAGAAAAGAGTTGAAGTTCTCCTAGTGCCGACCTTAGGTTGGGTGGAGCTAAGTTTTGTATCTTTATCGAAAAAGGTTTGGTTGAACATTTTGTTTTCCCTAGTGCATCCTTCTTCCTTCTTGGAAGTATGGATCTTGAGATTTCTTGAAGAGTTTTGTGGGCAAATTTGGGAACTTGAGAGTGGAACTCTCCTGCATTTCTGTTAGAGTTTTGTTTTCTTCCTTGCCTGGAAAAGGAGAAATTGTCTATCGGTGTTCGTTCTGGTTCTTGAGTTGTGGTTGTCCTTAAAAGTGGAGTTGCATCCTGTTTGTCAAAAGTGAAAATGGTTGTTTAGCATGTCATGTAGTATGTAACAATGTGGTTATTAGAAATGATTTGTTCTTAAGTTATTTGCTTAGTTGAATCAGTTAAAAGTAATATTTGTGTTTAGCTTAAGATTAAATGAACTTCTAGTGCTGCAGAATACCCTATAATGAGAATGAATAAATATGTTAATGTACATGCTTAGAATCTGTTGCCTTGCTTTGAAAGTGCTTATGACCCTCGAATATGTTTAAAGTTTTAAACCCTAATGCATAGTTAAAACATTAAGATGATGTAGATGCCGACTTTGTTAAAGAAACTTTCTTTGGTTGTCTAAAGATGTTCTAATCTAATGGATTAATAGAGAGATTTAATCGTGTTGACTAGTGACTTTAATTTGGAAGTTGATTAGACTTGCTATTTATGTTGTCGCAAACCATTAGTATAATTGGAAGTATGCAGTTGTGTTCCTACGATGCTAGTATCGATGTCAATTGTGAAGACATAGGCTTTCTTTGTTTATGATATTGCTAAAGCTTTGGGTTGGTCTAACCTATTAAATTTATTTTAATAGTTGGAGTATGTTGTGTAGTGACAATTTGTTATGGTATATGGATAGTGTAACTAAAAACAATGTAGTTGTTTTTATGATTATGCCTACTTATGGATATTGATGATTTAGTAGTGGTGGTAATTGTTTAGATTATTATTTTTTTTTAAAAAAAAAGCCATTGTAAAATAGAGGTTATTATAACATGTGGCGATGAAGTGAACCATGGATATTTTAGCATGATATAGAATTGTATCCTAAAAAAGGTATATCTTAGAATCATAATTTCGACTTTGTCTTATGGAGATACTATTTGTATGTTGAAGTCATTTGTTAATGGAATAAGTTTTGATTGTCAAGATGTTGGCGTATTTATGGTATAAAATTGATAGGATGATCATGCTTAAGTATCATTGAAGTACTATGTTTGAAATATAGAATACGTTGTTATATGATGTGTTGGTTTGTGGGGTTCTTGAGGAGGTGGTATGGATTGATTTAAGATGGGTTTTCTTGATAAGTAAATAGTGAATATGGAATGCTTAAATGTTAAGGATAGTGGGACACTGGATATGGTGAGTCTCATGCCGAGCTTGTGTATAAAACCTTTTGGTCTGGTTTGGTGGTTTGCTATCTTGGTTAAATGTTTTTGGTCAAGGTGTTCTTTATGTTGCATTTTCGAAGTTTCCCTAAAACTCGTAGAGGTTGGTGCCCATCTTTGGTTTTGGCTAAGTTGTTCAGTTTATGCTATGAGTTTGATTTTGCACCTAAAAGTCTTTGAGTGGATCGCTCCTTCGGCGTTCGCATCAAGCATACTTGGAGTAAATCTTAAAAGGAAGCCGATGGACATAGTGGGCTGTGTTGAAAATTCTTGAGATTTAATTTGTAATTCTATTTGATTGGAACTGGATTTATTTGGAAAAGGTCATGTGGTGTTTGCAGTGTTTCAAAAGGGTGGATTTGATGAATGTTTATAAGTGATTCGGGTTGGTGGAGTGTTCTCATTTTGGGAAATGAGTCTCCCATTTTCTTTGAGAATTGAGGTTCTCTTTCAAAATGTTGATTTTGGTTAAAACGCGATGCTTTACAAATTTGGCTTCCAATTGTCGACGGGTTATGTATGACGTGGTGTTTTCCTGTTAATGGTGTTCCCCTCATAGTTTTATGATTTGGCGCAATCATCAATGCTATCCGAGTTTTAATCATGTGATGCAGAGGAAGAAGTTGTCTTGTGAATGACCGGGTTGGTAGCGTTGTACATGATGAATGAATCGTGAAAAGGAAACATGCCATCATTTATAGATGTCTAATGATAAAAGAGTCGTTGAGCCAGGTCGGTGAGTAAGTCATATAGGGAAATATGACTAATCCGGAGTGCTCTCGAAAAGCTTGGATTCATGTCATGAATCTAGATTTCCATTTGCTCTTTAGCATGAAAGGATAGAGTGAAGAATTCCTGGCATTTGGCTTTGTTGTAAGAGGATTGGGTTTCCTTGTTTCCTTGAGAGTTATTATGGCGGTTGTGGATTCTTTCGATTGATTTGAGAATTGGTTTTCTCTTCCACAATGTTGTTTTTATGAGATGCTTGGCTGTGGTGAAAGTGTGTTGAGTTGTCATTAATTGTTGAGAATTTCTGACAAAGAATTGTGTGGAGTCTCTCTTTTTGTTTGAGTGGTCCCCGATGCGAGATGTATCGCATTGATTTGAGATTGGAGTTTTTCCTTTGCGACTTGACTTAGGAAAAGAGATCGAGTGATCTTTCGAGGTTGTCAAACCTTTGTTCCAAAATGATTTGTTGCGTTTTGGATTCATGTTGATGAATGTGGTTCACCCGACTAAAGGGAGTTGCTCTTTGTTGGCATTCTCGTTTGAGATGTGAATAGAAATGTCTATGGAATTGTTGAGCATAATGGAGGTTTTTACTCATGGGTTTGGTAGTAGTTGAGTGAGAAAGTGTGAGGGCGAGACCCTCATAGGAAAAGAACCAGTTGAGGTTTGGTAAGAATTTTCAGCCCTACCTTGGGCTAGGCGTAGAACCTTGGTTGTGGTTCGAAGGGTGGTCATGTTGGAAGTTGGTGATGTCGGTCCAAACCTTGTTGAGATTATGGTTGGATTGTTAAAAAGTGATGATAATTTGAAATATAGTGATCTGCCGTGAACTTTGTCGTAGCTAGTTGTCCCTGGGTGTGTGTTATGCCTGGGAGGGGGTAGAATGAAAGTGTAGCGTGGTTTGTGGAAGAAAAGAAAAGTTTTGTCGATGAAGGCTATGTACGTAGATGACAATAGTTAATTTTGATTCTTTGTGAAAAAGGTCAAATAATTGGAAGAGATGGGATTTTGTGTCATGATTGAGTTTAATGGAGTGTGGTAGTCAGGTTGGTTGTGATAGAAGTGTGAAGTGTTTGTCGTGAGGATTCGAGCGTTTTGGGTTGATGGAGCCCTTTGTGGCTGAGAAGCAGTTTCTGTTTGGGATTTGAAGTGAAGGTCGATCTGTGAGCGGTTGCCCTTAGTTGAGCTAGATCAACACTGTTTCGCTAAGTGTTGGTTTTGGGAACCCGTTTGTCGTTTGTTCCGTTTTTTAGTCGTTGTGCGATTGTTTTGTGCGGCTGAGAAGCCTTTCGTCCCTTGGGGACTTGGTTGTTGATTTTTGGTGTCCTTTGGATTCGAGGTCGAATCCTGTTGAAGGGGGGAAGAATGTGACACTATGTTTTGGTGTGACTTTACAAAGTGTGAATTTAGAGGAGAAAACCTTACGGCTTGAGGTTTTACTCGCGTGTTTGGGCCTTTTGTAGTGATGTGACACCGCGGAGTGTCGTATCCTTAATTATTGAGCGAGTAGATGGCAATGTCGGGGTAGATGAGGGTTTGCGTACTGTTTTGTGGTTGTGATTGTGAGTGTGTGGCATGTATGTGCAGGTGGTGTGACCCCGGGAGTACCCTCATTCTCTCGCCAATTCGTCGCCCGAGGTTAAAGGCAAGTTTGTTGTAATGAATAGCGGAATTGTAGGTTGCTTGTGGAGATTTGATGAAAGATTGAATACTTGCTATGATCACTTGCCATGCTTGCTGTTTTCCAATGATATATAAAGTATGATTATCATGATATGACGCTATGTGTCTTTATTTATCATGATTCGATGCCATGTGTTTATGTGTACTATGACATGATGCCATATGTTTATGTACAAATGAGATATGATATTTGGCATAGTTGCATGCATGTCATGAGATACGGCGAGGGCGGTGAGAAAGTCATAACTAGTCCGACAAGGTCGGTGAGAAAGTTATGACTAGTCCGGAACGCCATTGAGTAAGACCTACATCGTGATTCCATCCATGTGGTGAATGGAAGCGAGGAGTAGGCACCCTCCATCTTCGGGATGGAAGGGGGAAAAGGGTGCACACCGACGGTGTGTACTCAACCATACCGGTATGAGTTTCCAAGGAGATATGAGCATAACATTGCATTGCATTGCAATACATATTTAATGATGATGATGTTGTTATGTGCTCAAGTATGAGATGTTATATGTGATGTGAGGTATTATTGTCTTGTAAATGATCTTGTTGTCCATTACAATATGCTTGCTGAGTTTTCGAACTCACGCTTGTGTTTTATGTTGTTTTTACGTACTTTGAGATCGACATGCGGGAAAAAGGGGTCTAGCTACACTTCTACACGTAGCTCCACCATCATAGTCCATAATTAATCACTTTGAGACATGATATTAAGAGTTGTGCCATAAACTTAATGTATGGTTTAATCTAGCATGCTTGTGATTCCTTATTTGCTTCGTTATAGTTTATGAAGTGGTTAAGCGTGGTATTATTGGCGTAACTTGATGTTATGTCCATTTATGTTGTTGTTTTAGATGTCGTGTGCTATGATATATCTTGCCATGATATTGATATTGTGTTAATTCATGGAAAAACAAAGGAGATGCTGCCGAAACATCGGTTTTTAGCATATGAACCTTTGCTGGAATTTATGTTTAAATGTGGTATTTAGATGTTGTTTAGCTTATGTTTGGTAGCATTCGGGCATATTAAATGCCGGGGTGTTACACCCTGCCATAGTACAACAAATTTTACAACAGTGGCTACCCACCACGATTCCATATCTCATTAAGTCAATATTATTAATTTATCATGTGACATGAATCCCATCGTACAACTAAGCATGGCTAAGCATAGTTACGCTAACTCAATGTTGGTACTACAATATGTCCAACTATTAACCAATCCAACCTAGGGTGACAATGGATACATGACATTTCAACTATTCAAGGTGGCATAATGACAATCAGGTATTCGCCGTGCGTTTCTCGAGTTAGTTACTTTTTTGTCCACGACAACAGTCCGCCACGTCTGAACGTTTGCGATGCTCTGGGAATAGGGCCATAACTCTTAACCCCCGTAGGCTGTAGGTAGAATAACACAGAGGCAACCCACCACATATGGGTGTTGCTTGCCATGCTTTTGCTGAGTTGGGCACTTTCCACCCGGGGCGACATCCCACCTGCCCGAATGCGCATGGCGCTCCAAGAACGTGGCCGTAACTCTCGACCACGAGGGAGGAGTTCGGGTGCGGGGCGCCCCAGAGAAACACGGGCGTGGTCGACATTAAAGCCACCGTGGTGGGTGCAATCAACGACTCTCAAGGTTGTTGGTGATGATGTCGATGAGGATGCCGCTCCTCGTAGACACCTCCTCAAACACCTCATGTGTGTGACACCGCTGCACCTCTAATTGGACAAGTGGAGCAGCCATAACGAGGATCGACAACAAGCATGGTGGCCTAGGGTGGAGACGAAGGCGCAACTAGGTCGGATGCCGCCCGTCGACGCGTTGACGTTGTGGTGGGGCACACCATCGAACACTGGAGAATGTCTCGGAGTTGATGCTATTGGTCCCGACATCCTGGCCATCGCGGAGCCCCTCATGGCAGCGACCAATAGGGTAGGTGCACCAACAAAGATGTTCTCGCACAACTCAATGATCAAGTTATTTGCCTTGGCTCTCTCCCTCTAAGCTTTGGCCATGAATCCACAACTCAGGTCGTGTACTTTTACACCAAATGTAAGGTCCTTCTACACCACTGGATACAATTGTGACACTACGGTTTGGTGTGACGTTATAGAAGGTGAAATTAGAGAATAAAACCTTTCGGCTTGAGGTTTACTCGCGTTTTTGGGCCGGTTGTAGTGTTATGTCGCCACGGAGTGTCGTATCCTTAATTATTGAGCATGATGAGGCTATAAACATTATGAGATGTGGAAATAAGGTTAAAACCATAGGGTTTGGAGGTTTATAACGTTTCCGGGCCGTTTTCGGGGTTTTGGGCCTTCCCGGGGGAGTTTGGGCCTTAAGTGGGCTTTGGTGGGATGGTGTGGGAATCCATTTAGGACTAGGATTGGGTGTGGGGGCTGGTAAAAGGGCTCCCCACCAGCCCTTGGGCGTTCACCCTTGCCCTTTGTGCGCCCCCACCTTCCCCCTCCATGCCCTAGCCGCCACCCTCCCTCTCTCCCTCCCCCACTTGGCCGTGCGCCTCCCCTCCCCTTGCCCCTTTGCTCTCCACCTCCCCACCACCTCTCCTCCACCCCCTTGCTGCCCTAGGGTGGTCTCCCACCCTCGCATCCTCATGGATCCATCCGAGGAGCGAGGAGCGAGGAGCGAGGAGATCTATTGGAGTTTTCGTGCGTCGGGCAAAGGTATGACCATGGGTGTGACACTACGGTTTGGTGTGACGTTATAGAAGGTGAAATTAGAGAATAAAACCTTTCGGCTTGAGGTTTACTCGCGTTTTTGGGCCTTTTGAAGCGTTGTGACACCACGGAGTGTCGTAACCTTATTTAACGTGCATGATAAGGTTAATAACATTATGAGATGTGGAATTAAGGTTAAAACTATAGGATATGGAGGTTAATAGCTTTTCCGGGGCGTTTCCGGGCCGTTTCCGGGGTTTTGGGCCTTCCCGGGGGAGTTTGGGCCTTGGTGAGCTTTGGTGGGATGGAGTAGGTCTCCGTAACGGACTAGGATTGGGTGTGGGGGCTGGTAAAAGGGCTCCCCACCAGCCTTTTTGGCGTGCTCCCCCTGCCCTTGGGCGCCCCCACCTCTCCCTCCCCCTCCTAAGCCCTAGCCGCCACCCCCTCTCCCTCTCCCTCTTGTGCGCCTCCACCTCCCCCTTTGCCCCATTGCTCCCCACCTCTCCACCACCTCTCCTCCACCCCCTTGCTGCCCTAGGGTGGTCTCCACACCTCTGCACCTTGTGGATCCATCCGTTGGAGCGAGGAGCGAGGAGCGAGGAGCGTGGAGCGTGGAGCGAGGAGCGATCCGCGAGGAGATCTATTGGAGATTCGTTCGTTGGGCAAAGGTATGATCATGGGGATCCTTGGGTTTGATCTAGGTACTATTCTTAGGGTGTTTATGAAGTTTTTAGATCAATTGGTGGTGCTGGGTTGGAGTTCTTTGGGTTAGATCTAGACGTTGCCACGTTTCTGTTTTCGGGCAGCATGAGCAGTCGAACTAGGGTTCCTGTTTTCGCCAATTTAGATTTCGAATCTGACTGTACGGACTTTTAAGAAGTTGTAGTTAATTTTATTATCTTTCCGTGCATATAAAGAACGTTAAATTCCGCCCAGCCTTTTGAAAGTTATGACTGTTTTACCGAGCGTATTAAAATCTATGACGCGATTGGAACAGATCTCGGTAATCTGTAGATTAAACAACTTTAGAGGCCGAATCAGTCTTTCCTTATACCTAGAGAAAGTTGGGAAATTTCCTAAGCTACGCAAGGATGTACTAGTTTAATTGATTCGGAGTCCCAGAGCCCAAGTTATGCCTTTTGCAAGGCTGCTGTCCCGACGGGACAGAACCTCTGTATTTAGGTTTTGCGAGTAGTTGGCAATGTCGGGTTAGATGGGGGTTTGTGTACTTTTTTGAGGTTATGATTGTGAGTGTGTGATGCCTATGTGCAGGTGGTGTGACCCCGGGAGTGCCCTCTTCTTCTCGCCAATCCGTTGCACGTGGTTGAGGCAAGTGTGTTGTGATGGATAGCGAGTTGTAGGTTGCATGTTGAAATTAGATTGAATTGTCTACATGATATATGACCACTTGCCATGTTTTAATGATTGCTATGATATTATGAGCATGTTTAAGATGTTATGATGCCATGTGTTAATATATGAGTTTTATATATTGTTGGCATGCTTGCATACATGACATGTTACATGGCCCGTGCGGTGAGAAAGTTATTAACTAATCCGGGAAGGTCGGTGAGAAAGTTATGACTAATCCGGAGAGCCAATAGAGTAAGTCCTACATCGTGATTCCATCTACCGTGGGTTGTGGAAGCGAGGAGTAGGCACCCTCCATCTTCGGGATGGAAGGGGGGAGAGGGTGCACACCGACGGGTGTGTACTCAACCATACCGGTATGAGTTTCCAAGGAGATATGAGCATTGCATTGCATTGCATACACAATGATGATGATTTTGTTAAAGTGTTCATGATTGAGATGATATACATGATGTGAGATGTTATTTTCTATGATATTGTTATTGTTGTCCATTACAATATGCTTGCTGAGTTTCGAACTCATGCTTGTGTTTTATGTTGTTTTTAGGTACTTTGAGATCGGCATGCGGGAAAAAGGGGTTTAGCTACACTTCTACACATAGCTCCACCATCATAGTCTATGATTAATCACTTGGAGACATGATTTAAAGAGTTGTGCCATAAAGTTAATGTATGGTTTAATCTAGCATGCTTGTGATCCCTTATTTGCTTCGTTATAGTTTATGAAGTGGTTGGCGTGGTATTATTGGCGTAGTTTGATGATACATCCATTTATGTTGATGTTTTAGATGTCGTGTGCTATGATATATCTTGCCATGATATTGATATTGTGTTAATTCATGGAAAAACAAAGGAGATGCTGCCGAAATATCGGTTTTTAGCATATGTACCTTTGCTGGAATTTATGTTTAAATGCGATATTTAGTTGTTGTTTAGCTTATGTTTGGTAGCATTCGGGCATGTTAAATGCCGGGGTGTTACAGTTGGTATCAGAGCGGGCTGTAGGTCCTTGGAATGTGAATTTTTAGTGTCATGCTATAGGGAAAAACTAAAATATGATGTGGAATAACTTAGAAACATGGCTTAGGTCTTAACTAAAATTTTGTTATAGGATAGCAACATTAAAACTTGCAAAAGTGGTATAACTAATCTAAAATTTGACACACAATGGATGCACAGTAGGAAAGGGTATGGGTATCGTTTCTTTATGCTTAAATGTTGTATTTAAGCTATGATGTTGAATGCTTCCTTTGATAAAGCTTGTTGCTATGTCTATGAGATAAATGACTGAATTGCTCTTGTTGTTGTGATAGAGTGGAATTGTGGTACCGAAGGGTTTCGGTCACCTCTTTTTGTTCATAGTAAGGGCGAGGTTTGACGGTGTGGCCGGTTAGCGCCATCACCGAAGAACTATTAACCCCTGTAGGAGAAGAGTGCTTACCCTCTCTGTTGTAGATCGGGTAGTTGACTGGAGTCAAATAGAAGAGTTTGGTGGTGGATTCCTTCGTACGTTCTTTGCCGTTCTGACGGTCGATTTTCGTTGCTTTTCTTGGCTTTAGTTGATTTGAATCAAATGAAAAATGTTGGGTTTTCGCGGATCGTTCTGTATGCGGTGTGTGGTTTTGTCTTCCTTGGTTGAAGACGAAGAAGAGGAGTCTAGTGTTGCGCTTCTTTTGGGCGCCTTTCCAGTTTTAATGATTAGTTTGTTGATGGCTTTATGGGGAAGAAGCATTCAAATTTATCCCTGTTTGTCTTTCTCCGAGGTTAACGGAGTTATTATGAGTTATGTCGACCTGGCCGTGGCTGAAGTTCTGTGTCTTTGTAGAAGTAAGTGGTGTTTGATTCGTTATTTTGCTGGTTTAAGAAAATCATCTTTGAAGAACCCTTCCTATTTTGTGAAAGTTTGGAGTTAGGGTTTATTTGCAAAGGTATATTTGATCGATTGGTTCCCTCCAGTAGGAGTCTTTGAGATTTAAAAAGTGTTTTGGAGAATTCCTTTGCATGACCAAGTTTGGGTTTGTCTCATCGCAATTTTGAGAGTCAAATTTTCCTTATGAATTTGGGATGAGTTTTAAAACTAAAATGCTGTAAACAAAGTAGTCTTTTGACTGAAATCGTTTGTCCCTAGTAAGAATTGATGTTTAGTATGTTATGTAGTAGGTAACAATGTGGTTTATGGATTGATGTGTTGCTAAGTTAAATTTTAAGTTGAATCAATTCAATGTGATTAATATCTCTAGCTTGAGAATAAATAGACTACTAGTGTTGCAGTTTACTCTTAGCGAGAATGATTAAATGTGTTAATGTACATGCTTAGAATCTGTTGCCTTGCTTTAAAAGTGCTTATGATCCTTGTTAATGTTAAAAGTTTAAACTTTGATGCATAGTTAAAACATTAAGATGATGTAGACTGCTGTTATTGTAAAAGAAACTTTCTTTGGTTGTTAAAGATGTTCTAATCTAATGGATTAATAGAGAAATTTAATCGTGTTGACTAGTGACTTTAATTTGGATGTTGATTAGAGTTGCTATTTATGTTGTTGCAAACTACTAGTATCTTTGGAAGTATGCAGTTGTGTCGCTACAATGCTAGTATTGATATCAATAGGAGAAGACATAAGACTTATTGTTAATGATGTTGTTAATGGTAGTGTTAATGCTAGTATTCAGTCTATTTTAAATAGTGGGAGTATGTTGTGTGGTGGTAATTTTGTTATCACCTATGTATAGGAGTAGCTAAAAGTAATGTTGTTGGTTGATGATTATGCCCACTTGTTGTTATTGATGACTAAGTAGTTGTAGTAACTGCTTAGATTATTCGTTGGAAAACCATGGTTAAAATAGAGGAAAATTTTAACATGTTGCGATGGAGTGAGCTTTGGATAATTAACATGATGTACAATTTCATCCTTAATGAATGTATGCCTTGGAATCCTAGTTATGAACTTTGTCTTGTAGAGATAATATTTACATGTTGAAGTCGTTGTTTAACTGAATAAGGTTTGGTTGTCGAGACGTGAATATATAGGTGGCATGAAATTTATATGCTGATCTTGCTGAAAGATTTATTGAAATACTATGTTTCCAACTTGGAATAAGATGTATTATGATTCGGTGACCCGTGAGGGTCATGTCAATATAGTTTTGGTTGGGTGCCTTTTTCGATAAGCTCCTTAAACCCTAATTAAAAGTGTTGGGATTGGTAACTAGAGGAAGAATTTGTTGTGAAGTTTCTGATTTATTTGTGTTGGGGCTTCTCAGGAAGTAGATAGTAATTATTGAAGTCTTTTAATGGAAAGCGTAGTGGAGTACTAGAGATGGTTCTTTTTATGCTGAGCTTGTGTTTAAAAGCTTTTGGACTGGTTTGGTTGCTTGCCATTTGGTTGAAGGGTTTTCGGTCAAGGTGTTCCTTATCTTTGTGTTTGAGTTCCCTAAAACTCGTAGAAATTGGTGCAAATATTTGGTTTTGGCTAACTTGTTTAGTTTGTGCTATGAGTTTCCCTTTCTCTTTGAGAAAGTTTGTGGCGTTTGTGTGTGCAGATGCTTGACTTTGGAGTCGATGTTCTTTTCCAAAATGCTGATTTTGGTTAAAATGCGAGGTTTTGCAAGTTTAGCTTTCAAGTAATGGAGGGTTCTGTTCTGACGTGGTCTTTTCCTGCTAACGGTTTGCAGTCATGGTCTATATGAATTTCTGCAACCTTCGATGTTAATGGTGTTTCAATTCTTTGATACCTAATAAGTCGTTTGGTGAATGACTAATCGGTAATCGGGCTGTTCCATGATGAATGAATGGTGGAAAGGAAAACATGTCAACGTTTATCGATGTTTAATGATGAAGGAGTCGTTGAGCCAGGTCGGTGAGAAAGTCATATATGGATACATGACTAATCCGAGTGCTCTTGAAAAGTTTGCATTCAAGTTATGAATCGAGATGTCCATTTCTTTCTAGTATGAAAAGAAAGAATAAAGAATTTACGGTATGTTGGTTGTGATGAAGGGGATTTGTGTTTCCTTTGCATCTTGGTTTAGAAAGTTAAACTGAATGCTCTTTGGTTGTTGTCGAATCTTTTCCAAAGTGATTGTAGTGCATTGGATTCAAGGTTAAGCATGGGGACCAATTGGGTTCATGGTTTGTGGTTGAGTTTATCCAATCGTTGTGTCCTTGTTTTAGTCCTTGGGTGGAAAGCTTGAGGGCGAGACCCGCTTGGATGAGAAATCCAGGATGGGTTGTTATCGACCTAAGCATTAGGTGTTGTTAGTAGTGGATCGTAAATGGTTTAAAGGTGAGGAGTAAAGGAAGGTTGAGTTTGACTCAATTCAAACCTTCTTGGAGAATTGTGCTGTTGATGTGTTCCTCGATAGGGTTGATTAAGTACTAGTGAACCACTTGGTGGTTGCTAGTAATTGCTTCTCCTTTTCGAAGTGTATTGGATCTTTTGTCATTGATCTATGAGCGAGTGGAGTCAACCGTAGCATTTTGTTCGGTTGTTACTGTTCTTATGGTTTTAAGAACTTTGGTTTTAAAGAAAGCTTTCCCTTTTGATGTTAGCGGTGGGTATTGGTCTTTGTAAAAGATGAATCTTTTGCATGGTTTTAAACCCCGTTGTTCAAACAAAGGTTGTCTTGGAGTGTAGTGTCTCTCTTGGCTTGCGTCGTCTTGATTACGGCGAACCATAGTAGAGAGGTTGATGTGTGAAAAACACTTTTGTGCGTGGGAGCTGAAGAGGGTTCTAGCGGTTGAAGCCGTGTTCTTCTGGAAAGTAGCATTGCTAAAGGGATCAGGCACTTTAGTGCCAAGGAATATATCGAATGAGGAGTGTGAGACCGTGTTCTTTCGTGGTCTTTTTTGGCAATTGGGGTGAAAGAGGAACCGTGCGAGGTTGCACTTTGTTGAGCTAAATCAACATTTCCGCACCAAGGGTTGGTTTTGAGAACTCGTTTGTCGTTTGTTCCGGTTTGAGTCTTTGTGTGAATGTTTTATGTTGTAAGGAAGTCTTTTGTCCCTCGGGGACTTTGTTGTTGCTTTTGGCGTCCTTCGGATTCGAGGTCGAATCCTGTTGAAGGGGGGAAGAATGTGACACTACGGTTTGGTGTGACGTTATAGAAGGTGAAATTAGAGAATAAAACCTTTCGGCTTGAGGTTTACTCGCGTTTTTGGGCCTTTTGAAGCGTTGTGACACCACGGAGTGTCGTAACCTTATTTAACGTGCATGATAAGGTTAATAACATTATGAGATGTGGAATTAAGGTTAAAACTATAGGATATGGAGGTTAATAGCTTTTCTGGGGCGTTTCCGGGCCGTTTCCGGGGTTTTGGGCCTTCCCGGGGGAGTTTGGGCCTTGGTGAGCTTTGGTGGGATGGAGTAGGTCTCCGTAACGGACTAGGATTGGGTGTGGGGGCTGGTAAAAGGGCTCCCCACCAGCCTTTTTGGCGTGCTCCCCCTGCCCTTGGGCGCCCCCACCTCTCCCTCCTCCTAAGCCCTAGCCGCCACCCCCTCTCCTCTCCCTCTTGTGCGCCTCCACCTCCCCCTTTGCCCCATTGCTCCCCACCTCTCCACCACCTCTCCTCCACCCCCTTGCTGCCCTAGGGTGGTCTCCACACCTCTGCACCTTGTGGATCCATCCGTTGGAGCGAGGAGCGTGGAGCGAGGAGCGATCCGCGAGGAGATCTATTGGAGATCTCGCCGTTGGGCAAAGGTATGATCATGGGGATCCTTGGGTTTGATCTAGGTACTGTTCTTAGGGTGTTTATGAAGTTTTTAGATCAATTGGTGGTGCTGGGTTGGAGTTCTTTGGGTTAGATCTAGACGTTGCCACGTTTCTGTTTTCGGGCAGCATGAGCAGTCGACCTAGGGTTCCTGTTTTCGCCAATTTAGATTTCGAATCTGACTGTACGGACTTTTAAGAAGTTGTATATAATTTTATTATCTTTCCGTGCATATAAAGAACGTTAAATTCCGCCCAGCCGTTTGAAAGTTATGACTGTTTTACCGAGCGTATTAAAATCTGTGACGCGATTGGAACAGATCTCGGTAATCTGTAGATTAAACAACTTTAGAAGCCGAATCAGTCTTTCCTTATACCTAGAGAAAGTTGGGAAATTTCCTAAGCTACGCAAGTATATACTCTTTTAATTGATTCGGAGTCCCAGAGCCCAAGTTATGCCTTTTGCAAGGCTGCTGTCCCGACGGGACAGAACCTCTGTATTTAGGTTTTGCGAGTAGTTGGCAATGTCGGGTTAGATGGGGGTTTGCGTACTGTTTTGAGGTTATGATTGTGAGTGTGTGATGCCTATGTGCAGGTGGTGTGACCCCGGGAGTGCCCTCTTCTTCCCGCCAATCCGTTGCACGTGGTTGAGGCAAGTGTGTTGTGATGGATAGCGAGTTGTAGGTTGCATGTTGAAATTAGATTGAATTGTCTACATGATATATGACCACTTGCCATGTTTTAATGATTGCTATGATATTATGAGCATGTTTAAGATGTTATGATGCCATGTGTTAATATATGAGTTTTATATATTGTTGGCATGCTTGCATACATGACATGTTACATGGCCCGAGCGGTGAGAAAGTCATTAACTAATCCGGGAAGGTCGGTGAGAAAGTTATGACTAATCCGGAGAGCCAATAGAGTAAGTCCTACATCGTGATTCCATCTACTGTGGGTTGTGGAAGCGAGGAGTAGGCACCCTCCATCTTCGGGATGGAAGGGGGGAGAGGGTGCACACCGACGGGTGTGTACTCAACCATACCGGTATGAATTTCCAAGGAGATATGAGCATTGCATTGCATTGCATACACAATGATGATGATTTTGTTAAAGTGTTCATGATTGAGATGATATACATGATGTGAGATGTTATTTTCTATGATATTGTTATTGTTGTCCATTACAATATGCTTGCTGAGTTTCGAACTCATGCTTGTGTTTTATGTTGTTTTTAGGTACTTTGAGATCGGCATGCGGGAAAAAGGGGTTTAGCTACACTTCTACACATAGCTCCACCATCATAGTCTATGATTAATCACTTGGAGACATGATTTAAAGAGTTGTGCCATAAAGTTAATGTATGGTTTAATCTAGCATGCTTGTGATTCCTTATTTGCTTCGTTATAGTTTATGAAGTGGTTGGCGTGGTATTATTGGCGTAGTTTGATGATACATCCATTTATGTTGATGTTTTAGATGTCGTGTGCTATGATATATCTTGCCATGATATTGATAGTGTTAATTCATGGAAAAACAAAGGAGATGCTGCGAAATATCGGTTTTTAGCATATGTACGTTTGCTGGAATTTATGTTTAAATGCGATATTTAGTTGTTGTTTAGCTTATGTTTGGTAGCATTCGGGCATGTTAAATGCCGGGGTGTTACAATGGGAACCCTGGGGATTGATCTAGATACTGTTATTAAGGTGTTTATCAAGTTTTTAGATCAATTGGAGGTGCTGGATTGGAGTAATTTGGGTTAGATCTAGATGTTGCCACGTTTCTGTTTTGGGACAGCATGAGCAGTCGACCTAAGGTTGACGTTTTGCCAATTTAGATTCGAATCTGTCCGTGCAGATTTTGAAGACGTTGTAGATAATTTCAATACCTTTCAGTGGACATAAAGCACGTTAAATTCCGATCAGCCGCTTGAAAGTTATGACTGTTTTACCGAGTGTGTTAAAATCTGTGACGCGATTGGAACAGATCACGGTAATCTGTAGATTAAACAACTTTAGATTCCGAATCAGTATTTCCATATACCTAGAGAAAGTTGGGAAATTTCCTAAGCTACGCGAGGATGTACTCGTTTTATTGATTCGGAGTTCCAGAACTCAAGTTATGCCTTTTGGAAGGCTGCTGTCCCGACGGGACAGAACCTCTGTTTTTAGGTTTTGCGAGTAGTGGGCAATGTCGGGTTAGATGGGGTTTTGCGTACTGTTTTGTGGGCATGATTGTGAGTGTGTGATGCCTATGTGCAGGTGGTGTGACTCCGGGAGTGCCCTCTACTTCCCGTCAATCCGTCGCCGCGGTTGAGGCAAGTGTGTTGTAATGTATAGCGGATTGTAGGTTGCTTGTTGAGATAGGATGAAAGATTGAATACTTGCTACGATCACTTGCCATGCTTGCTGTTTTCCAATGATATATTGAGTATGATTATCATGATATGATGCTATGTGTCTATACTTATCATGATTCGATGCCATGTGTCTATATTTGTCATGATGTGATGCCATGTGTTTATGTGTACTATGACATGATGCCATATGTTTATGTACAAATGAGATATGATATTTGGCATAGTTGCATGCATGTCATGAGATAGGGCGAGGGCGGTGAGAAAGTCATAACTAGTCCGAGGAAGGTCGGTGAGAAAGTTATGACTAGTCCGGAACGCCATTGAGTAAGACCTACATCGTGATTCCATCCACGTGGTGAATGGAAGCGAGGAGTAGGCACCCTCCATCTTCGGGATGGAAGGGGGAAAAGGGTGCACACCGACGGGTGTGTACTCAACCATACCGGTATGAGTTTCCAAGGAGATATGAGCATTGCATTACATTGCATGCATATTGATGATGATATTGTTAAGTGTTCAAGATTGAGATGCTATTCATGATGGGAGATGTTATTGCCATGATTTTGTTTTTGTTGTCCATTACAATATGCTTGCTGAGTTTCGAACTCACGCTTGTGTTTTATGTTGTTTTTAGGTACTTTGAGATCGGCATGCGGGAAAAAAAGGGATTTAGCTACACTTCTACACGTAGCTCCACCATCATAGTCTATAATTAATCACTTGGAGACATGATATTAAGAGTTGTGCCATAAACTTAATGTATGGTTTAATTTAGCATGCTTGTGATTCCTTATTTGCTTCGTTATAGTTTATGAAGTGGTTGAGCGTGGTATTATTGGCGTAAATTGATGATATGTCCATTTATGTTGATGTTTTAGATGTCGTGTGTTATGATATATTTTTCCATGATTTTGATATTGTGTTAATTCATGGAAAAACAAAGGAGATGCTGCCGAAATATTGGTTTTTAGCATATGTACCTTTGCTGGAATTTATGTTTAAATGTGGTATTTAGATGTTGTTTAGCTTATGTTTGGTAGCATTCGGGCATATTAAATGCCGGGGTGTTACAACAATTATAAGGAAATTTCAAAGAATTCAAAACACCAAATATGATACATTTATTTATCATACAAGAGGTTATTTAACTCAACAATACTAGTCTTTATTTACTTATATGGATACTTAGGATACAGGCTGATTATTTATTACTGACAACAAAGGAAAGAACTATACTTATGGTCCCGCCCGCCTGCTGCCGAAGACTAAGTTACGCCGACGATGCCGAACTCGGCGGAGGCGCCCGAATGTCGACAGGGATACCAACCAGCGGTCCCGGCGGACCCTGCTGAAAAGGACCGGCCGGAGGAGCACCAACGGGTGCAGGGATAGCGTATTGAGGTGGTGCAGGAATCAGTGGCGGAGCCAGAAATTTCTAAAGGAGGGGGCCTAAGAATGAAGTGAACCTCTACTAATGATTGATATTCAAAGTTTAATATATAGTAAGTAAAATATGTAACACTTGTAACTTGCAAGGAATAGGGAACGTACCACTTATTATTTCACAAAAGGCGATAGTTGATATCTACGTGTCCTCATGTTCTGAAAATGCGGCAGAGTGGCAGACGGCAGTGACGGCGCAGGCGAGCAGGTGCAGCAATGTCTTCGATCGGCGATCATAACCGCCTGATGCTTATTGTTAGCACACAGTACTGACTACTGAGTACTCCACTGCCCTGAGGATTAGACAAATAGTATTGTATCAAAGATCAAAAATTTCCATGAAAAATAGTATGGAGCAAGTCTCAAATAACTAGTGCGACGCCAACGCAAGAAGTGCCGGAGAAACAACTCAACAAGCAAATCCATGATCCATCGTGTATACGTGACTTCATGTAATCGCGTGTAGTCGTAGTCGAAGATGTACGCATCAGTAGCGATGGGAGTTCATAGAATCTCACGCGAGTCTCGCGCCATCATTGCGCCGCGGCGTCGCGTGGAGTCCGTCGCGATCGGCCCGTGAATGATGCTGTGAATGTGATGCAATGTGAGTTACTGTGAATGTTCTGTGATATTATCATGTACTGTAATTTTTGTATTGTGATTCTGTGAAATTGGTGCAGTTTTTGAAATGTGTACAGTGATGAAAACCTCACCACAGTCGGTTCTAACCTATATTCATCACTGTCGGTTCTTAAATAGAATCAACAGTGATAATAGACTATCACAGTCAGTTCTGTTTGAGAATCGACACTGATAAGATGCTTATTAGTGTCAGTTTTAGTTAACCGACAATGATCGGTAATTATTACTGTCGGGTGAGAACCGAATGTGATAGATCCTACTTATCACTGTCGTTGGTCTTTGTGTCGCCACCAAAATCGATAGTGGTGACTTAAAAGAACCGATTGGGGTGCATATTCCTGTACTAGTGATGGTCTAATAGATCTTCTATAAAAATTTCAATATTTTTTCACTTGTTTCTAGACCGATCACAAAAATTACAAAAAGATAAAATATCTTACCCATTAAGAAATTCCTCATGGACACCCACATATCATGTTAGGTGACACCCATCCACAATTCCACCAAACTACACAAATTATGATATCACCGGTGTCTTCCTTCCAAGCTCCCTATTGCATGCACGCTCCCCAGATGGCACACCGTAGTACTCAATCCCATGCAAGCTGATCCCTAGTGTATTAATTAATTCCATCTATAGTAGTACGTAATAGGGAGGAATTATTAATAGTGCATTAATTAATTCCAGCTATTGTGCGTATAAAAAAAGTAGAAAACAATAATGCTAATAAAAATAGAAGATTTGATCCTCTCATGATTTGCTCCTGCCTCTATATAAACACTACAAGAAATAAATTTGTTACAGTTGACAATTTGACCATAAGAAACATTTGTAGAAGAAACAGACTAGCCACTTCTCTTCATGGCGCTAGTCAAGAAGAACAAAACAATTCAGTGTTGGGCAGCATTTTTGGTTATGGCTGCAATTTTCTTGTCTGCAATGCAGTGACGAGCACATCGGTACATTTCTTTCTTTTTCGTGATTTTTTTTTTTGCTTTCTCTGTATGCAATGTTGCAGCGTTTAATGGAACCGACACCTTCATATATATATATATATACACCAAATGATTTGTGTAAAGTAATTTATATGATCTATTGTGTTTCATTGTGTGCAGGTGTTAGAACTGAAGTGAAGACGAATTGTTTCACCTATCAAAATTGCAAAGACGATTCTTGCACGAGTTCGTGCAAAAACGGTGATTTCCATGCGGGCAAAGGCTACTGCAGTGGTACAACCGTTTGTTGTTGCGAAACGATCTCAAAGCCATCCAAATGATGGATACCAACCAGCTCTTGCGTGTAAAAGGGTGAATAAGTCTATGTGTGCACCCATGCTGCCATGCATGATCTTATTCATGCAAAGGATTTAATAAACAGTAATAATTACCGATCACTGTCGGCCAAAAAAAAAATCTTGCAGGAGTTTGTGCCTGGACACACTACAACAAAAATCGGTTTTTGTAGTGAAACTTTTTGTCACAAATGACTTATTTTCCGTCACAAATGAGTGGTAGTGGCGATTTTCTTGTTTGTCACCGATTGTCACTAATACTCAAGTCACAACTAACATAGTGATGATTTTTTGTTCCCCACAAATAACCAGGTTGAATAGTGATGATTAAAAATTGCCACTAATAATTGGTACATTAGAGATGACAAAACTCGTCAAAAATAAACTTCAAATCGTGGCAACAATGTCATCACTTATGATTATCGTAGTGACGAAGGAAATCCCCACATTTTATGAATATTTGTTACCATTAAATCATCACAATTACATTTTGTCAAAGTGATGAATTAAGTAGTCACAAATTAGTTCATGTCACTTGCAATAGTTGTATCACTATTGACGCTTCTTGTGGTGACGTTATTTCTCACTATTTTATTAACATTTGTGTCAACTAAATCGCACACTTATATTTTGTACAGTGGTGGCACTATCATCACAATTGCGTATCTATTTGTGACAAATTAAAAGATGAATTAGTGTGCAGATAATGTATTTATGGAAGATTTTTTTTGCCACTATTAGGCATTGTTCTATTAGCTTAATTGTGATACCTGTGACAAAAGATGTGCCACATAAAACACTTGTGACAAGAATTTTGTCATAATTTATCAATTCTATAGTGATGAAATTATAGTCATTCATTTTAGTGATAATGCCATCCA
The DNA here is from genome assembly GCA_036346355.1 of Rhipidocladum racemiflorum. Classification (NCBI taxonomy): domain Eukaryota; kingdom Viridiplantae; phylum Streptophyta; class Magnoliopsida; order Poales; family Poaceae; genus Rhipidocladum; species Rhipidocladum racemiflorum. Next base: position 85,818,348 of record CM070579.1, on the reverse strand, counting down.
AACGAGCCGCAATAATTGTACAGTCAATTTCATTTCAAAATCCCCGTCGTATCCATTGGATCCAAATAGATATAGAGGAGGCAAAGCTACCGTGCTAGAGGATAGAAAGTGAGGTATGCCTCTGAAGCTTTTAGGTGAGGAATTAGTGCCGTAATTTTTGTAGCTTAGTAGAAAATAAAAAGAGCTAGCACAATGTTGTAGTATTATTCCTAGCTATGTATTTTATATTAATTCTACGAAGAATCACAAAATTACAGGTCCCCTTAAATGATTGTGCTCCATGGTCTGTTTGACGTAGCAGAGCTGACATAGGCGATGTTGTCTCCTGGTTCCTAGGGCGGCGTGGTCCCCTTAAAGAGTTAGCACAATAGAATGTTCTAGTATTATTCCTAGCTATGTTCTTGTGCTCCAGGTTGTGAAATATTTGTTGGTGATCTTAAGCCTTTATGCCATATATATATAATCTGGAGAGCTCTGCTCGATCCATGTATGATGTTAACTAGGTAGATAGGCGCGCTTCGCTGCGCCGTACAGTTTAGTTTGCAAAAGTAGAATACAGCATCATCGAAATCGTGAAAGACGGATGTCCACACTTTAAAGATCAAGCAACGTATATCATATTTAATATATTTATACGATGCATAACTGGGAGTAGATTTAGAAGAATGTATTGAGGCACACTCGAATGTGTGACCTTACATAAACTAAGGTAGTGTACCACATGATACATGTAAAAGCTAACAAAGAAGAAGTTATGGCTATATGTTTCTACAAAGTTGATATAAGACCATCCAAAATAAGTATATGATATAACTGCATCTAAACAAAGTATAAGGCGTGCTATGTACATGGTAACTTCATGCTAATGCTAGAGAAACACAGGTAGGCATCATTCATACATCAAGATCCAAATCTATGTTGTTCCAAATGAGATCCAACAAACAAGAAAATATTGATTGGTCAAACCAATTTGCCGACAATGTGAAGAGATAAAGTTAGCAAACCTGCCTGCGGTCATCCCTTAGTAGCCGAACTCTTACAATCAGATGCAATATCCCCGACTAAAAGAAAGCATATAAAAATAATTATTTTGTTTGGGCTCTAGGTGCAAAGGTGACTAACGATAATATCAATATAGCGGGACAACAATGATTATAATGAATATATATGGAAAACCCGCAATGCTAATGTTAGCTCACCCAAAATTTTTGTAAAACCACATTGAAATAAAAAAAATGACCCCAAATATTCACAATAGTTTGTTTGTAGCCAAGATACCATAGCAGGAAAAGAATTACTTTGCAAGTCCATAAAATTAACTTCAACCACTACATGTACTTATCATATAATTGCAAAAAGTTATCAAATTATAGTGATGCAAATCATTATTGACAGCAAGATGTATCCAATATAGTAATGACCTGTGCAAAATGTTATCAAATTAACAAAGCATTAAACTAAAATAGGGGAAAAGCTTGATCACAAAGATGTATCCAATATAGTAATGACACTGTGAGAAATGAATACCCCAATGAATTTATGCAAGGCCAGATCAATATAAATGCAAATAATCATAGGAATATGTTGAATTACCGATTTTGTAAAGGAAGAAAGGTCTGATAGCCAAATAGTTGAGAGGCACAGAGAGCTTACATTAAGCAAATCAAGATCTGCTGCACTGCCTACTCTGAAAACTAAGAGAGATTGCTTCTCTGAAATAAACTCAATTAACTTATCCCTGCGTCACCAAACAAGTGTAAGCTCAAAGATAGTTCAGCTTAAACGCTAATACAACATCTACCTATAAAAGTGAGGTGCAGATATTTTTGAGATGACATGTATGGTGACAATAAACAGCGAATGCTAATTTAATATCTACCTATAAAACCGAAGCACGGATATTTTTGAGATGACATGTACGGTGGCAACTGTAAGTTCAAAGATAACCCAACTTTACCAGGTGATATGCATGCTATAACTATTCAAGAACAACTTCACCACTAGGCTTATTTCCATCCCGAGCATGTATGTTCTACCAAATATGACAGGAATATTGCATTTAATAAACATTATTGTGTGATGAATTTTTTGCCTCCATTTGTTGTTGCGAAAGATCTCAAAGCCATCCAAATGATGGATGCCAGCCAGCTCTTGCATGCCAAAGGGTGAATAAGTCTATGTGTGCACCCATGATCTAATTCATGCAAAAGATTTAATAAACATTATTGTGTGATGAATTTTTTGCTTCGAAAATTCACGTAATAAAGAAACGGAAATTTTTTTACCCACAGCAGGGATCTGATGGGGAAATATAGAAAAAGATGTTCATGGTGCAGCATCACACACCGCATCTTGTTTGTTGAAAATTAAAAAGATATCGCTCTTTGTAAAACTAAACCAATTATGACCCAGCCTTGCAAAGTGTATATACATACAATCCCTGAACATGCAAATGAGACGCAAATCCAATGAAAATAAAAAGGAAAGAAGACATGGACAACAGAGCGATCCTGGTAGGACAAGGCCATTCCATCATCGTCTACCGATACATTTATCAATACTAGTCTTTATTTAATTATACAGACACTTAGGGTGCGTTTGGTTCGTGGGATGAGGTTGAATGGGATGGGATGGTCCTGTACCATTTGGTTCCATTATTTTGGGTGAACGAGATGGTTCAGCATCTAGAGGGAATATTCCTCAAAATTGTACCACTTGGTCCAGGATGAGATGGTTCCATTCAAGCAACCAAACGCATGGATGAGCTTTTTCTTGAACCATCTCATACATGTACCACTTGGTACAGGCAACCACACACCCTTAGGAGACACTTAGGATACAGACTAATTATTTATTACTGACCAAGAACGGAAAGAACTGGAGAGATCCAGGGGTTCCTGCCCGTCTGCTGCCGAAGATTACACCGACGATGCCGAACTAGGCGGAGGCGCACGAATGCCCCCCAGGGAGACCAACCAGCTGGAGCGGCGAACCCTGCTGAAAAGGACCGGCCGGAGGCGAAGGAGCAACTACGGGTGCAGGGACAGCGTAGTTAGGTGGTGTAGGAATAGCGTTTGGTGGTGCAGGAATAGGTCCAGGAATAGTGTAGTTTGCATAGAATCTATAGATAGCATACAATAATAATAAACATAAAAATACTATGGTTATACATATCAGCCCTACAGCTAAAATACTCATATCGACCACGTGCTTGTCGCCCTGAATGGTGTCTGTCGAGATATTGACGACAGCTCCTTGCTGACTCGGCACGGGAGAAAGTGCCATAGCTGCACAGAGAGGAGGAGATCAGAATAAAGATGCACATGAATCGATCGAAGCGTAGGAGAGGATAAAGCCCACCAGAATCAAGCGAAGCTCACCGGAATCGAGAGAATGAAGCTGAGAGCAAGAAATTAGGATGAAGCTGCGCCTGACTCTTGCAAAGGTACAAAGAGGAATGTCACTTATATAGAGTTTTCGGAATCGGTGTAGATGACTAGTCATTAAGCGTCCAAAGAGGAAGCATCCACCAGGAGGTCCAGGACATCAGTAAATGCATGCGAGGACCCCATGCAAATTACTTCATTCAGAAAAACATGACTAGTCATCGTAGCCGATGTTAGCCAATAAATTATGAAATATCCCAAAAAATCCAAAATGCAAATCAAAATTCTAATTGGAACCTAATCAAAGTTTTACCTGGAAGGCTGTCAGGACCCGGATTTATGAATTCGAAACCCTCTGTGTATACTGCACCAGTCCAGGATCACGCTAGTGCACACAGTGGCAACAAAATTGACATATCATTCCATTCATCGAATTTACTAAGAAAGTAGCAAATAGTAACAACGGACCTTATGGTCAAGTTTACATAATTGTGCCTTAAGGGCTTAAGAAACAAATAAAACTCTTGCAGTGGAAAATAAAATAACTCGGGCCATACGACATGCCACAGGCAATCATCTGGGGAACGCCATCCTAGTTCACGTAGTCTTCATAATACTCCTCGTAGAATTCTGTATTTCCCTGTTCTTCTTCAGCAACTGATCAACAAAGGCGTAAAGCCGTGAGTACAAAACTACTCAGCAAGCCGTAGAGAATGATGCAAATAATGTACGGCTTGATAAAGGATAGTCATATGGTTATTTTGCAGAAAGCAATAACTTGAACGTAAATACCATAAATAGATTCAAAACATACTTGACAAAGATAATAATAACTGGTAAATCAATGGTAAACCACAACACAAGATTGGTGATGTATCACCCGCCACCAACTAGATCATCATTGACCACTGAACTCAACAGCATTAATAATTTGACATGAAAAACAAAAGTGAACTCCCCGTTCACTTCCAACAATACCATCCTTCAACATTTTCTAAAAGCTCTATACCCCTTGTGAAATCCCTAGGCACGTCCATGACCGTGGACACGGCTATTCGAATAGTTTAACATACACTCTGTAGAGGTTGTGCAACTTTACCCACAAGATATGATCAACTCTTAGTGCCATACGTAATTAACACACTTCCTTGGGTGTGTCGGCAGAGAGATCATAACAAGGCTTTTACAATGCTTTGTCTAAACCCAGTACTGCCCGCTAAGGTTTCACCCCTAAGGGCCCCCTCTTGCGCCATGTGAGTCTACCCATCAATCCCGAAACCCACACAACCACAATAGTACTTAAATTTAGATATCGCAAATTAATTAGCCAGGTCCGTCCCATACCAAACATGTGGTTGTACGGTTAGGCCCAGTTCAATGGCGCACAAGATTAAGTCCTTAAGGGTGTGTTTGGTTGGAGGTATGAGGGTGAACGGAACGGGATGATACAGGATGGATGGGATGATCCTGGATGAGATGGTTCAGGGAAGGTGTTTGGTTGTCTGAATGGGATGGTACAAGTTTTTGTTTGGTTCCTTGAATGGGATGGTACGGGATGGTACGAGATAGTGTTTGGTTGGAGGCAAGGCATATATCAAACAGTACCCAGCTAATCACTCCCCTTCACTCTGGATAACCACGCAAATGGCAATACAAAACCATTTGGTACTCTTCCAATACCAGTAAAGTATGGAAAAACCCCACCGTTTTTCCCCTTGACTCTTGTTATCATCAAATACCAGTAAAAAAAACTCCACCCTTTAGTAAAAAAATACTAACTATTGTTATCATCAAATACGTATGTATATTAGCACAAAAGTTAAATTGTCAGTAGAATTCCGATTGATCACCTATATTCCAATTAAGCGTTGCTTTTTTCACATAAGGACAAGTGTTGGCCAGAACAACTGTACATTACCAATTGCCTCGATGGTTATAGACTGATAGCATTTCAAAGAAATAGAGATGCGTTCACTCATCATTAGACCCCTGTAAATGTCACATTAATCCTCAAACAGAGGAACATCAAATTATAATATGCCACATAACTCAGAACCTATAAGAGCATTCAGACAGCTGGACTGCCAGATAATTGCCACTTGAAGCACTTGCATTTTTAGGCATCACTGCATAAAGCGCATCAGTGCCACCATTTAAACAATATCAATTTGCCCTGATGATTTTTACACATGTGGAAACTTCCATTGGAAGCTATATAAGGAGTAGTGTGCCTCTAATCATGATGTTGCATAACATTTTGTGATACTACAGGTTGGCCTAACTTTAGAAAGTAAGAAATTTGCAATTAGAACCCTACGGTATGACGTTTTAACGCGTTTCGGGCCGTTTTCGGGCGTTTTGGGCCGCTCCGGGGAGGTGTTGGGCTTGGGGGAGCCTTCGTGGGCCGGATGGTGGGACTCACTTGGCCCATGTGGGGGTGAGGGGGGCAGCAAACCCTGCTGCCCTAGCCCTCCCCACCCCCCCATGCGCCCCCCACTCCTCCCCCATGTAGCCGCCACCCCCACCTTCATCCCATCTCCTCCTCACCCCCAACACCCAAGCCGCACCACCCCTTTCCTCCTTGCGCCTCCTCCCCCACCCTCACGTGCCCTTGCTGCGTTCCCCTCGCTGCCACGCCACGCCATGGTGCCGCCCTCGCCGGTGGGAGGATCCGCGATGAGGAGAACCGGTGGCAACGTCGCGTGGGAGGAGATCGGGTGGAGATCGCGCGAGGAGAAGCGGTTGTTTTGCGGTTCTTCAAGAAGGTAATGGGGGAACCCTGTGGGGTAGATCTTATGCTGCTGTAGAGGGGGGTTATCATGTTTTTTAGATCAAGGGAGGTGTTGCCATGGGGTAGATTTGTTGAAAACTAGAGTTGTATTCGCGTTCTGTTCGGACAGTTTGGGAGCCCGAGCTAGGGCAGGCATTTTCGCCAATTTAGATTTGGAATCTGGTCGTACGGACTTCTAGGAAGTTGTAGATAATTTCATTACCTTTCAGTGGACATAAATAAATTGAAATTCCGCCCAGCCGTTTGGAAGTTATGGCTGTTTTACCGAGCGCTGTCAAATCTGTGACGAGATTGAGACAGTTCGTGTTCAACGTTAGATTAAACAATTTTAGAGGTCGATTTGGCTTTCCCCAATACTTAGAGAAAGCTAGGAAATTTCCTAAGATTCGTGATGGTGTACTCGTTTAATCGATTTGGAGTCCTAGAATAGAAGTTATGCCCATTGGAAGGCTGCTGTCCCGAAGGGACAGATTTGCTGTTTTTCTGTTTTTAGGAGTTGTAAGCGAAGTCGGGTAGTGGGATATATGTGTACTGTTTTGTGGACTCGATTTGAGTGTGTGGCACGTGTTTGCAGGTGGTGTCCCTCCGGGTGTGCCCTCAACCTCTCATCACTTCGTGGCCCGTGGTTGAAGGCAAGTGTGTTGCGTGGATTGTGTGCTATATGTGTTGCTAGAACTTCTTGACAGATTTGAAATAGATAACCTGTTGTCTTGCCATGAATTACATGTTATGATTGATATGATGTCTTTAGGCCATGATTTAAATGTGCTTGTTGTTGATAAATGATTTACATGCCATGTTTTGAACGGCTACCGTCGATTGTTGAATACGGTCCTACATGTTGAGATGAAATGTGATGATATGCAATATTTGCATTTATGTATACGTTGCTGTTCATTGTGCATACATGGCATATGTTCATGGCCGGCCGGTGAGATAAGTCATAACTATTCCGGCGGTCGGTGAGAACCGATTATGACTAGTCCGGGCTATTCTTTTGACTAAGTCCTACGTCGTGATTCCTTCACCGAGGTGAATGGAAGCGAGTGATAGGCACCCTTCATCTTCGGGATGGAAGGGGGAAAAGGGTGCATGCCGACGGGTGTGCACTCCACCATACCAGTATGAGTATTCCAGGAGACATGTGCATTGCATTGCATGAATGAATACATAAATGAAGATGTTTATGAGATGATGATGATATGCACTTGACATGATTATCATGTCCTTTTAAAGGATGTATATAATGTCAACTATGTTGTACTGTGATATAACTGTGGAGAATGGGATGATGGTTTGTTGTCTTGATCCTTGTTGTTCCATTTCAATACACTTTGCTGAGTTTTAAACTCACGCTTGTGCTTTTGTTGTTTGTTTCTTTAGGTACCACGAAAAACGGCGCGCGGGAAAGGGAACTAGCTACACCACTCCACGTAGTATCATAATCTATCTAATTCACCTGTTTTGGAGACATAGCATTAAGTATTGCAATAATCTTTAGTGTATGGTCTTTATGTTTGATTGTTTCCCTCATGTGGATCATGTGGGGTTAGAGAATGAGTTGTTTTAATCGCCTAAGCTTAAAGCGATGCTTATTCTTTCGCTTATTGATGCTTATTGATGTTTTAGTTGATGACTAGCTATCATTATCGCTGCGTATGATTATCTTGTTGATTCTACATATTGATATGATGCTATGTTGTTAAGTTTTCGTACAAAAACAAAGGAGATGCTGTCAAAATTCTCAATTAATCTAAATGATTACTTGCTGGAATTTACCTTAAATTATGGTATTAAATGTGTTATGGTCTTTGTTTGGTGACATTCTGGGCTTAGTAGAAGCCGGGTGTTACATTGGTATCGAGCGGGCTTCAGTCCGTGGTGTATGAATTTAGTGAAATACCATAGGGTTAAATAAAACTTTGATGTGGGATAACCTAGAAACATGGCTTAGGTTATACTTAAAACTTTGTCATAGGATAGCAACATTAAAACTTGTATAAGTGGAATAACTAATCTAAAAATTGACACACATGGATGCACAAAGAGGAATGGGTATGGTTACCGTTGTTTTACGCTTAAACGTTGTATTTAAGCTTTGATGTTGAATGTTACATTTGGTAATATATGTTGCTATGTCTATTAAAGAATTGATTGTGTTGATACAATTGAGATTATGTGGGTTGTGGTGCCGAAAGGGGTTTCGGTCACCTTCTGTTGTTTGTAGTATTGTTGGGTTTGACGGTGTGGCCGGTTAGTGCCATCACCGATGGACTCCTAACCTCCTGTTGGGAGAGTACTTATCCTTTCTGTCGTAGATTGGGTAGTTGGTTGGAGTCGAGTAGTAGAGTTGTGGATTGACCCTTCGAATTTCCTTTGCCGATTTGACGAACGGTTTTGGTTGGTTGAAATAAAAAAAAATGTTCAGATTTGGTTACTCACCGATAGTTCTTTTGGTGGTTTTGGTTTTTGTCTTCTCTGGCTGAAGACAAAAGAATAATTTAGGGTTGCGCCTCTTTTGGTCGCCTTGTCAGTTTTGACGCCCGATTTGTTGTTTGCCTTATAGAGAAACTTATAGATTGATTCTTGGGTTACCATTCTCCAATTTGAAAAGAAGTTATCTAAGTCGCATGGATTTAGGTGTCAAGGTTTGTCGAAAAGGATGTGGTTGATCGGTTGCTTTACGGAGAAAGCTTTCAATTTATTCTTGTGTTTGTCTTTCGCCGAGGTTTAAAAGAGTTATTACGGTGTTGTGCCAGACCTCGTTGTCGGGGCCTAATTGGTGTTTGATCGCAATGATGACTTGCTTGGGAATTCATCTTTGAAAAATCGTCTGTTTCGTGAAGGTTTGAAGTTTGTTTCGTGAAGGTTTTGGTTAATCGCTTGGTTTTCCCTCTTGCAACCATCTTCCTTCATGGAAGTTGTTGATCTAGAGAGTGGTGGAGTAGTCGCGTGTCGGCATTCGGGAATTTAAGAGTTGACCTCTCTTGTGATTTATGGTTGAGCTTTCCGGAAGGAAAGGTGTTTTGGGTGTTGTTCTTTTCTGGAGCAATTATGGTTTCCTTAAGAGTTGGGTGCGTGATTCATGCGGATGTTTAAGAAGTTAAGTGTATGACAAGAAGTTAGAGTTTTCGGATGTTATGAGCTAGTGGTTCGGTTAAAGTGAAGTTGTTGTTGTTTAAAGATAAACTAAAATATTGTGTTGATAAGAGATGATTAAAACGAGACGTCAGGTGAACCAAAGTGAAAGTTGATTAGTGGTGTGTGCAAAGTGATGCGGGTTATGGGATCTAATGGATGTTTGAAATTAGTTAGCATAGGATGTCTAGGTTGATGAACTTGTTATAGCAAGAAGATGGTGTGAAATTCTGCCTATTGTAGCTGGTGTGTGCAAAGTGATGCGGGTTATGGGATCTAATGGATGTTTGAAATTAGTTAGCATAGGATGTCTAGGTTGATGAACTTGTTATAGCAAGAAGATGGTGTGAAATTCTGCCTATTGTAGCTGGTGGGTCAGTTAATATTGTGGGTCGACAAGAAGAACCGCGACGAGGGATCCCGAAGGATTTGGCGCGTGGGAGCGAGATCGGGCGATCGAGAGGCATTCTTTGTGTTCGTCGTTCATCGGACTAAGGTATGTCCATGGTAAAACCTTGGGGAAGGTCTAGGTACTGTTATCATGGTAGATTTGGAGTTTTTAGATCAAGAGGACGTGCTGCCATGGAGTAGATCTGAAAAGAACTAGAGTTCGTATTGTACTCAGTTTCGGGCAGATTTGGAGTCCGTTTTAGGGGGTGCGATTTCGCTATTTTAGCTTCGGAATTTGGCCGACCGCCTGTTGACGAAGTTGTATGTATTGTCAAGACCTATTTTGTGTATTTTTTTGAGAATTTTTGGAGTTACGGTCAGAAAGTTATGGCCGTTTTGGTGGGCGCTGTCCAATCTGTGATGAGGTTGGGACAATCTGTGTTCAACATTAGATTAAACTAATTTAGATTCCGAATCTGGCCATACGGACTTCGAGGAAGTTGTAGATAATTTCATTACCTTTCAGTGGACGTAAAGAAATTGAAATTCCACCCAGCCGTTTGAAAGTTATGGCTGTTTTACCGAGCGCTGTCAAATATGTGACGCGATTGGAACAGATCACGGTAATCTGTAGATTAAACAACCTTAGAGTCCGAATCAGTCTTTCCATATACCTAGAGAAAGTTGGGAAATTTCCTAAGCTTCGCGACGGTGTACTCGTTTATTCAATTTGGAGTCCTAGAACAGAAGTTATGCTTTTCGCAAGGCTGCTGTCCTGACGGGACAGAACCTCTGTTTTTAGGTTTGCAATGTCGGGTTAGATGGGGTTTTGTGTACTGTTTTGTGGACTCGATTTGAGTGTGTGGCACGTGTTTGCAGGTGGTATCCCTCCGGGTGTGCCCTCAACCTCTCATCACTTCGTTGCCCGTGGTTGAAGGCAAGTGTGTTGTATTGAATAACGGATCGTTGATTGCTTGTGAGATTAGATGAAAGATTGAATACATGCTATGATTACTTGCCATGCCTGCTGTTTTCCAATGAAATATTGAGTATGATTACCATGATTCGGTGCCATGTGTCTATATTTGTCATGATGAGATGCCATATGTTTATGTACATGTGAAATATGATAATTGGCATAGTTGCATGCATGACATGACATGGCCCGGGCGGTGAGAAAGTCATTAACTAATCCGGGAAGGTCGGTGAGAAAGTTATGACTAATCCGGAGAGCCATTAGAGTAAGTCCTACATCGTGATTCCATCTACCGTGGGTTGTGGAAGCGAGGAGTAGGCACCCTCCATCTTCGGGATGGAAGGGGGGAGAGGGTGCACACTGACGGGTGTGTACTCAACCATACCGGTATGAGTTTCCAAGGAGATATGAGCATAACATTGCATTGCATTGCATTGCAATACATATTTAAAGATGATGTTGTGGTTATGTGTTCAAGTATGAGATGATATATGTGATGTGAGTTATTATTATCTTGTAAATGATCTTGTTGTCCATTACAATATGCTTGCTGAGTTTTCGAACTCACGCTTGTGTTTTATGTTGTTTTTTGGTACTTTGAGATCGGCATGCGGGAAAAAGGGCTTAGCGGCACTTCATCACATAATTTTCCACACATGTAGACTATAATTACCCTTCGGAGTTGTGATCACGATTCTAGTGTGATGAAACTAGTATTATGTTTTGTTCGTATGTTTGATTACATCCTTTACCTTGTATTAGTTCATGAGATGGTTAAGTCCATTATGGTAGACTTAAATTGATGCTATATTTCCCATTGATGCTGCCTTGCATGTTTCTTCATTATGATATATCATGTGATATTTTGCTATTGTTCAAATCATGTTAAAACAAAGGAGATGCTGCCGAAATTTCGGTGTTTAGCATTTGTGCCTTTGCTGAAATTTGTCTTCATTCTTGGTATTTAGTTGATGATTAGTCTAGGTTTGGTAGCATTCGGGCATAGTAAATGCCGGGGTGTTACAAATGCAGCAGGCAGGCACATCGGTACATTTCTTTCTTTTTCGTGATTTTTTTTTGCTTTCTCTGTATGCAATGTTGCAGCGTTTAATGGAACCGACACCTTCATATATATATATATATATATATATACACACACACACCAAATGATTTGTGTAAAGTAATTTATATGATCTATTGTGTTTCATTGTGTGCAGGTGTTAGAACTGAAGTGAAGACGAATTGTTTCACCTATCAAAATTGCAAAGACGATTCTTGCACGAGTTCGTGCAAAAACGGTGATTTCCATGCGGGCAAAGGCTACTGCAGTGGTACAACCGTTTGTTGTTGCGAAACGATCTCAAAGCCATCCAAATGATGGATACCAACCAGCTCTTGCGTGTAAAAGGGTGAATAAGTCTCTGTGTGCACCCATGCTGCCATGCATGATCTTATTCATGCAAATGATTTAATAAACAGTAATAATTACCGATCACTGTCGGCCAAAAAAAAAAATCTTGCAGGAGTTTGTGCCTGGACCCACTACAACAAAAATCGGTTTTTGTAGTGAAACTTTTTGTCACAAATGACTTATTTTCCGTCACAAATGAGTGGTAGTGGCGATTTTCTTGTTTGTCACCGATTGTCACTAATACTCAAGTCACAACTAACATAGTGATGATTTTTTGTTCCCCACAAATAACCAGGTTGAATAGTGATGGTTAAAAATTGCCACTAATAATTGGTACATTAGAGATGACATAACTCGTCAAAAATAAACTTCAAATCGTGGCAACAATGTCATCACTTATGATTATCGTAGTGACGAAGGAAATCCCCACATTTTATGAATATTTGTTACCATTAAATCATCACAATTACATTTTGTCAAAGTGATGAATTAAGTAGTCACAAATTAGTTCATGTCACTTGCAATAGTTGTATCACTATTGACGCTTCTTGTGGTGACGTTATTTCTCACTATTTTATTAACATTTGTGTCAACTAAATCGCACACTTATATTTTGTACAGTGGTGGCACTATCATCACAATTGCGTATCTATTTGTGACAAATTAAAAGATGAATTAGTGTGCAGATAATGTATTTATGGAAGATTTTTTTTGCCACTATTAGGCATTGTTCTATTAGCTTAATTGTGATACCTGTGACAAAAGATGTGCCACATAAAACACTTGTGACAAGAATTTTGTCATAATTTATCAATTCTATAGTGATGAAATTATAGTCATTATTTTTAGTGATAATGCCATCCAAACGAGCCGCAATAATTGTACAGTCAATTTCATTTCAAAATCCCCGTCGTAGCCATGGGATCCAAATAGATATAGAGGAGGCAGGTGCTACCGTGCTAGAGGATAGAAAGTGAGGTATGCCTCTGAAGCCTTTGGCTGAGGAATTAGTGCTGTAATTTTTTGTAGCTTAGTAGAAAATAAAAAGAGCTAGCACAATGTTCTAGTATTATTCCTAGCTATGTATTTTATATTAATTCTACGAAGAATCACAAAATTACAGGTCCCCTTAAATGATTGTGCTCCATGGTCTGTTTGACGTAGCAGAGCTGACATAGGCGGTGTGGTCTCCTGGTTCCTAGGGCGGCGTGGTCCCCTTAAAGAGATAGCACAATAGAATGTTCTAGTATTATTCCTAGCTATGTTCTTGTGCTCCAGGTTGTGAAATATTTGTTGGTGATCTTAAGCCTTTATGCCATATATATATAATCTAGAGAGCTCTGCTCGATCCATGTATGATGTTAACTAGGTAGATAGGCGCGCTTCGCTGCGCCGTACAGTTTAGTTTGCAAAAGTAGAATACAACATCATCGAAATCGTGAAAGACGGATGTCCACACTTTAAAGATCAAGCAACGTATATCATATTTAATATATTTATACGATGCATAACTGGGAGTAGATTTAGAAGAATGTATTGAGGCACACTCGAATGTGTGACCTTACATAAACTAAGGTAGTGTACCACATGATACATGTAAAAGCTAACAAAGAAGAAGTTATGGCTATATGTTTCTACAAAGTTGATATAATACCATCCGAAAATAAGTATATGATATAACTGCACGAAACAAAGTAAAAGGCGTGCTATGTACATGGTAACTTCATGCTAATGCTAGAGAAACACTGTAACACCCCGGCATTTACTATGCCCGAATGCTACCAAACCTAGACTAATCATCAACTAAATACCATGAATGAAGACAAATTTCAGCAAAGGCACAAATGCTAAACACCGAAATTTCGGCAGCATCTCCTTTGTTTTAACATGATTTGAACAATAGCAAAATATCACATGATATATCATAATGAAGAAACATGCAAGGCAGCATCAATGGGAAATATAGCATCAATTTAAGTCTACCATAATGGACTTAACCATCTCATGAACTAATACGAGGTAAAGGATGTAATCAAACATAAGAACAAAACATAATCCTAGTTTCATCACACTAGAATCGTGATCACAACTCCGAAGGGTAATTATAGTCTACATATGTGGAAAATTATGTGATGAAGTGCCGCTAAGCCCTTTTTCCCGCATGCCGATCTCAAAGTACCTAAAAACAACATAAAACACAAGCGTGAGTTCGAAAACTCAGCAAGCATATTGTAATGGACAACAAAATCATTTACAAGATAATAATAACTCACATCACATATATCATCTCATACTTGAACACATAACCACAACATCATCTTTAAATATGTATTGCAATGCAATGCAATGCAATGTTATGCTCATATCTCCTTGGAAACTCATACCGGTATGCTTGAGTACACACCCGTCGGTGTGCACCCTCTCCCCCCTTCCATCCCGAAGATGGAGGGTGCCTACTCCTCGCTTCCACAACCCACGGTAGATGGAATCACGATGTAGGACTTACTCTAATGGCTCTCCGGATTAGTCATAACTTTCTCACCGACCTTCCCGGATTAGTTAATGACTTTCTCACCGCCCGGGCCATGTCATGTCATGCATGCAACTATGCCAATTATCATATTTCACATGTACATAAACATATGGCATCTCATCATGACAAATATAGACACATGGCATCGAATCATGGTAATCATACTCAATATTTCATTGGAAAACAGCAGGCATGGCAAGTAATCATAGCATGTATTCAATCTTTCATCTAATCTCACAAGCAATCAACGATCCGTTATTCAATACAACACACTTGCCTTCAACCACGGGCAACGAAGTGATGAGAGGGTGAGGGCAAACCCGGAGGGACACCACCTGCAAACACGTGCCACACACTCAAATCGAGTTCACAAAACAGTACACAAAACCCCATCTAACCCGACATTGCCAACAACTCGCAAAACCTAAAAACAGAGGTTCTGTCCCGCCGGGACAGTAGCCTTGCGAAAGGCATAACTTCTGTTCTAGGACTCCAAATCGATTAAACGAGTACACCCTCTCGTATCTTAGGAAATTTCCCAACTTTCTCTAGGTATATGGAAAGACTGATTCGGACTCTAAGGTTGTTTAATCTACAGATTACCGTGATCTGTTCCAATCGCGTCACAGATTTGACAGCGCTCGGTAAAACAGCCATAACTTTGAAACGGCTTGATGGAATTTCAATTTCTTTATGTCCACTGAAAGGTAATGAAATTATCTACAACTTCCTAGAAGTCCGTACGGCCAGATTCGGAATCTAAATTAGCTTAATCTAATGTTGAACACAGACTGTCCCAACCTCATCACAGATTGGAGAGCGCCCACCAAAACGGCCATAACTTTCAGACCGTAACTCCAAAAATTCTCAAAAAAATTTACAAAATAGGTCTTGACAATACCTACAACTTTGTCTACAGGCGGTCGGCCAAATTCCGAAGCTAAAATTGCGAAATCGCACCCCCTAAAACGGACTCCAAATCTGCCCGAAACTGAGTACAATACGAACTCTAGTTCTTTTCAGATCTACTCCATGGCAGCACGTCCTCTTGATCTAAAAACTCCAAATCTACCATGAGAACAGTACCTAGACCACCCCACAATCTTCCCATCATCATACCTTAGCCCGACGAACAACGAACGAGGAAAAACTCCTCCCGGATCGCGCGATCTCCCGCCTCGCTCCGAATCCGCCGGTTCTCCGTGTCGCGGAGCGCTCCAACGGCCGATTCTTCGAGATGAGGAGGTGGGGAACTCCCCTAGGGGCAGCAAGGATGGTGGAGAGGGATGGGGGAGGGCGCAAGAGGCTAAGGGGGGTGGCGGCTAGGGAGGAGGAGGCAATGGGGTGGAGGGGAAACAAGTGGGGGCTAGGGCTAGGGAGGGAACTTGTTTGGGGCGCAGGTAGGGCTAGGGCAGCAGTTTTGCTGTCCTAGACCACCTCCAAAAGGCCCAAATATGTCCCACCTTCGGCCCACATGGACCCCCCAAGGCCCGAACTCCCCCGGAAGGCCTAATTCCCCTCCGGAAAGGCCCAAAATCCCCCGGAAAGGCCCACACTTGCAGAAACGGCGCAAAAACATGTTACAAGAGTGGTACCTTATGGCCGAGATCGAAAATGACTCATACCGTCATTCCGTAGTATCACATTCTCCCCCCCTTAAACAGGATTCGACCTCGAATCCGAAGAACGCCAAAATCAACAACAATGTCCCCAAGGGACAAAAGACTTCCTTGCAACATAAAACATTCACACAAAGATTTAAACTGGAACAAACGACCAACGAGTTCTCAAAACCAACACTTGGCGAGAAAATGTCGATTTAGTTCAACAGAGTGCAACCTCTCACGGTTCCACCTTCACTTCAATTGCCAAAAAGACTACGAAAGAAAACGGTCTCACACTCCTCATTCGATACATTCCTTGGCACTAAAGTGCCTGATCCATTAAGCAAGGCTACTCTCCAGAAGAACACGGCTTACTATGCCCTTTTCAGCTCCCACACACAAAAGTGTTTTCACACAACAACCTCTCTACTATGGTTCGCCGTAATCAAGACGACGCGAACCAAGTGAGACACTACACTCCAGGACAACCCACTGTTTGAACAAACGGGGTTTAAAACCATGCAAAAGATTTATCTTTTACAAAAGACCAATACCCACCACTAACATCAAAAGGGAAGGCTTTCTTTAAAACCAAAGTTCTTAAAACCCGCAAGAACAGTAACAACCGAACAAAATGCTACGGTTGACTCAACTCGCTCATAGATCAGCGACAAAATATACATACACTTCGAAAAGGAAAAGCAATTACTAGCAACCACCAAGTGGTCCACTAGTTTTAAACAACCCTATCGAGGAACACATTAACGGCACAGTTTTCCAAGAAGGTTTTGAATTGAGTCAAACTCAATCTTCCTTTACTTCTCACCTTTAAACCATTTACGATCCACTACTAACAACACCAAATGCTTAGGTCGACAACAACCCAAGAGCATTCAGTTTATCTTTCTAAACGAAGATGCAACTGAAACGCAAATTTCCTTCATCACAACCAACATACCAAAAATTCTTTATTCTTTCTTTTCATACTAGAAAGAAATGGACATCTCGATTCATAACATGAATGCAAACATTTCAAGAGCACTCCGGATTAGTCATATATCCTTATATGACTTTCTCACCGACCTGGCTCGACGACTCCTTTATGATTATTTATGCATAATCCATGTCTCATTTTCCTTTTTCACCCTCCATACATCATGTAACAACAGTACCGAATAGTCATTCGCCAAATGACTTCTTCCTCGGTAACAAATAATGGAAACACAATTAACATTGAATGTTGCGGAAATTCATAAAGGCTATGACGGCAGCATAATCGACAGTAAAACACCACGTCGTAAAAGAACCCACATCCATTGAAAACTGAACTTGCAAATCATTGCATTTCATTCAAATCCAACAGTTTGGAAGAGAACATCAAAATTTCAAGTCGAGCATCTGCTCCCACAACCATCACAAATTTTCTCAAGAAGAGGGAAACTCATTTCCAAAAGGGGAACACCTCACTAACAAAATCACCTTGTAAAACATTCATAAAATCCAACTGTTTGAAGCACTCGCAAACATCACACACGTTGTTCAAAATGACTCCAACTCTAGCCAAAAAGAGTTACAAATTAAATCTCAAGAGTTTCCAACACACCCACTGTATCTATCTGTTTCCTTTAAAATTTGTTCCAAAGATAATCCAGTGTGGACGCGAAGGAACGCGATCCACTCAAAACTTTTGGACGTAAACTCAACCGACAACACGAACTAAACAAATTCGCCAAAACCAAAGGTCGACACCAACACTACGAGTTTTAGGAAACTCTGAAACTCAACATAAGAAGCACCTCAACCGAAAACATTCAACCAAGATGGCAACCAATAACATGCATACCACCTATATGAAAACGACTCGACAATCGAAACTTATTCAGTTAACAAGCGACTTCAACAGATTCTTAAGCAGGATCAACGTATCGGTTATATACCAACCATATATCACAATTTTGTCAATTGAAACTTGTTCAATCTATAAATTGATTTCAACAATTAAGTAATATCTCTACAAGATGAAATTCATAAGTAGGATTCCAAGGCATACATTCATTAAGGATAAAACTCTACGAGATAAAATTCGTAAATAGGATTCTAAGATATGCAATCATTAAGATTAAAACCTTGCATCAAGATTATTATCCATTGTTTATCCCATCACAACATGTACATGACGTAGTACCCCAATTTTACACCTTTTTCTTCTATTGGATCAATAGTTTCCAACAGTTAACCACACTACCAAAGCATCAATATCAATTATTTGCATAATCATTAATCAACAACATTGCTTGTAGCTATCCTATACATTGGTTATAACAAAACTTCCACCACACAACATACTCCAACTATTAAATTGGATTTAATAAATTAGATTAGCACAATGTTCTTAACAACCTCATTAACCAATAGTCTTATGTCTTCTCAATTGATATCAAAACTAGCATTGAAGGGACACAACTGCATACTTCCAAATATACTAGTAGTTTGCAACAACGTGAATAGCAACTCTAATCAACTTCCAAATTTAAGTCACTAGGCAACACAATTAAATTCCTCTACTACTCCATTAAATTAGAACATCTTTAAACAAACAGCAAATTTTCTTTAATGGTAACAACAGTCTACATCATCTTAATGTTGTAACTATGCATCCGGGTTTAAAACTTTTAAACATGACCGGGGGTCATAAGCACTTTTATAGCAAAGCAACAGATTCCAAGCATGTACATTAACGCATTCAATCATTCTCGCTAAGAGTAAACTACAACACTAGTAGTCTATATATTCACAAGCTAGAGATATTAATCACATTAAATTGATTCAACTCAAACTTTAACTTAGCAACATATCAATCCATAAACCACATTGTTACCTACTACATAACATGCTTAAACATCAATTCTTACTAGGGACAAACGATCTCAGTCAAAAGACTACTCACTTTGTTTGCAACATTTAGTTTTTAAAACTCATCCCAATTTCATAACGAAACTTGACTCTCAAAATTGCAATAAGACAAACCCAAACTTGGTCATGCAAAGGAATTCTCCAAAACACTTTTATATCTAAAGGACTCCCATAAGGAAAAAGGTTGAAAGACAGTTTTCTTGAAAGGGAACCAAGTGCGTTTTCTTGAAAGGGAACCAAGTGCTCCTTTAACCTATTCAAATAAAGCCTTAACACAAAACACCTAACTTTCACGACTCAAGAGGGGCTTTCAAAGATGGTTTCTCAAACCAGTAAAATGACGAAATCAAACACCATTTACTACTACAAAGCCACAGAACCTCAGCCCTCGACAGTCGGGTCTGGCACAACTCCGAACAAAACTCCTTTAGCCTCGGAGAAGAACAACAACAGGAATAAATCGAATGCTTGTTCGACAGAAAGCAATTAACAGGAATCAAAGCTGGAAAGGCGCCCAAAAGAAGCGCAACACTAGACTCCTCTTTTTCGTCTTCACCCAAGGAAGACAAAACCACACACCGCAAACAGAACGATCCGCGAAAACCCATCACTTTTCATTTGATTCAAATCAAATAAAGCCAAGAGAAGCAACAAACACCGACCGTCAGAACGGCAAGGAACATACGAAGGAAACCACCATTAATTCTTCTTTTTGTCTCCCATCAACTACCCGATCTACAACGGAAAGGGGGTAAGCGCCCTTCTCCTACAGGGGCTAACAGTTCTTCGGTGATGGCGCTAACCGGCCACACCGTCAAACCTCACCCTTACTATTAACAAAAAGAGGTGACCGAAACCCTTCGGTACCACAACCCCACTCTTATCACCACAACATAAATCACTGACATAGCAACAAGCATTGTCAGAGGAAACATTCAACATCATAGCTTAAATACAATATTTTAAGCGTAAAGCAACGATTCCCATACCCTTTCCTACTGTGCATCCAGTGTGTGTAAAATTTTAGATTAGTTATACCACTTTTTCAAGTTTTAATGTTGCTATCCTATGACAAAGTTTTAAGTATAACCTAAGCCATGTTTCTAGATTGTTCCACATCAAAATTTTAGTGAACCCTATGGTATTCCACTAAATTCTTACACCACGGACCTGAAGCCCGCTCTGATACCAACTGTAACACCCCGGCATTTACTATGCCCGAATGCTACCAAACCTAGAGTAATCATCAACTAAATACCATGAATGAAGACAAATTTCAGTAAAGGCACAAATGCTAAACACCGAAATTTCGGCAGCATCTCCTTTGTTTTAACATGATTTGAACAATAGCAAAATATCACATGATATATCATAATGAAGAAACATGCAAGGCAGCATCAATGGGAAATATAGCATCAATTTAAGTCTACCATAATGGACTTAACCATCTCATGAACTAATACGAGGTAAAGGATGTAATCAAACATACGAACAAAACATAATCCTAGTTTCATCACACTAGAATCGCGATTACAACTCCGAAGGGTAATTATAGTCTACATGTGTGGAAAATTATGTGATGAAGTGCCGCTAAGCCCTTTTTCCCGCATGCCGATCTCAAAGTACCTAAAAACAACATAAAACACAAGCGTGAGTTCGAAAACTCAGCAAGCATATTGTAATGGACAACAAAATCATTTACAAGATAATAATAACTCACATCACATATATCATCTCATACTTGAACACATAACCACAACATCATCTTTAAATATGTATTGCAATGCAATGCAATGCAATGTTATGCTCATATCTCCTTGGAAACTCATACCGGTATGGTTGAGTACACACCCGTCGGTGTGCACCCTCTCCCCCCTTCCATCCCGAAGATGGAGGGTGCCTACTCCTCGCTTCCACAACCCACGGTAGATGGAATCACGATGTAGGACTTACTCTAATGGCTCTCCGGATTAGTCATAACTTTCTCACCGACCTTCCCGGATTAGTTAATGACTTTCTCACCGCCCGGGCCATGTCATGTCATGCATGCAACTATGCCAATTATCATATTTCACATGTACATAAACATATGGCATCTCATCATGACAAATATAGACACATGGCATCGAATCATGGTAATCATACTCAATATTTCATTGGAAAACAGCAGGCATGGCAAGTAATCATAGCATGTATTCAATCTTTCATCTAATCTCACAAGCAATCAACGATCCGTTATTCAATACAACACACTTGCCTTCAACCACGGGCAACGAAGTGATGAGAGGGTGAGGGCAAACCCGGAGGGACACCACCTGCAAACACGTGCCACACACTCAAATCGAGTTCACAAAACAGTACACAAAACCCCATCTAACCCGACATTGCCAACAACTCGCAAAACCTAAAAACAGAGGTTCTGTCCCGCCGGGACAGCAGCCTTACGAAAGGCATAACTTCTGTTCTAGGACTCCAAATCGATTAAACGAGTACACCCTCGCGTATCTTAGGAAATTTCCCAACTTTCTCTAGGTATATGGAAATACTGATTCGGACTCTAAGGTTGTTTAATCTACAGATTACCGTGATCTGTTCCAATCGCGTCACAGATTTGACAGCGCTCGGTAAAACAGCCATAACTTTCAAACGGCTGGGTGGAATTGCAATTTCTTTACGTCCACTGAAAGGTAATGAAATTATCTACAACTTCCTAGAAGTCCGTACGGCTAGATTCGGAATCTAAATTAGTTTAATCTAATGTTGAACACAGACTGTCCCAACCTCGTCACAAATTGGACAGCGCCCACGAAAACGGCCATAACTTTCAGACCGTAACTCCAAAAATTCTCAAACAAATACACAAAATAGGTCTTGACAATACCTACAACTTCGACAACAGGCGGTCGGCCAAATGCCGAAGCTAAAATTGCGAAATCGCACCCCCTAAAACGGACTCCAAATCTGCCCGAAACTGAGTACAATACGAACTCTAGTTCTTTTCAGATCTACACCATGGCAGCACGTCCTCTTGATCTAAAAACTCCAAATCTACCATGAGAACAGTACCTAAACCACCCCACAATCTTCCCATCATCATACCTTAGCCCGACGAACAACGAACGAGGAAAAACTCCTCCCGGATCGCGCGATCTCCCGCCTCGCTCCGAATCCGCCGGTTCTCCGTGTCGCGGAGCGCTCCAACGGCCGATTCTTCGAGATGAGGAGGTGGGGAACTCCCCTAGGGGCAGCAAGGATGGTGGAGAGGGATGGGGGAGGGCGCAAGAGGCTAAGGGGGTGGCGGCTAGGGAGGAGGAGGCAATGGGGTGGAGGGGAAACAAGTAGGGGCTAGGGCTAGGGAGGGAACTTGTTTGGGGCGCAGGTAGGGCTAGGGCAGCAATTTTGCTGTCCTAGACCACCTCCAAAAGGCCCAAATATGTCCCACCTTCGGCCCACATGGACCCCCCAAGGCCCGAACTCCCCCGGAAGGCCTAATTCCCCTCCGGAAAGGCCCAAAATCCCCCGGAAAGGCCCACACTTGCAGAAACGGCGCAAAAACATGTTACAAGAGTCGTACCTTATGGCCGAGATCGAAAATGACTCATACCGTCATTCCGTAGTATCACAAACATAGGTAGGCATCATTCAAACATCAAGATCCAAATCTATGTTGTTCCTGCGAGATCCAACAAACAAGAAAATATTGATTGGTCAAACCAATTTGCCGACAATGTGAAGAGATAAAGTTAGCAAACCGGGCCTGCAGTCATCCCTTAGTAGCCGAACTCTTACAATCAGATGCAATATCCCCGACTAAAAGAAAACATATAAAAATAATTATTTTGTTTGGGCTCTAGGTGCAAAGGTGACTAACGATAATATCAATATAGCGGGACAACAATGATTATAATGAATATATATGGAAAACCCGCAATGCTAATGTTAGCTCACCCAAAATTTTTGTACAACTACATTGAAATAAAAAAATGACCCCAAATATTCACAATAGTTTGTTTGTAGCCAAGATACCATAGCAGGAAAAGAATTACTTTGCAAGTCCACAAAATTAACTTCAACCACTACATGTACTTATCATATAATTGCAAAAAGTTATCAAATTATAGTGATGCAAATCATTATTGACAGCAAGATGTATCCAATATAGTAATGACATGTGCAAAATGTTATCAAATTAACAAAGCATTAAACTAAAATAGGGGAAAAGCTTGATCACAGCATGTATCCAATATAGTAATGACCTGTGAGAAATGAATACCCCAATGAATTTATGCAAGGCCAGATCAATATAAATGCAAATAATCATAGGAATATGTTGAATTACCGATTTTGTAAAGGAAGAAAGGTCTGATAGCCAAATAGTTGAGAGGCACGGAGAGCTTACATTAAGCAAATCAAGACTGCTGCAGCCATCTACTCTGAAAACTAAGAGAGATTGCTTCTCTGAAATAAACTCAATTAACTTATCCCTGCGTCACCAAACAAGTGTAAGCTCAAAGATAGTTCAGCTTAAACGCTAATACAACATCTGCCTATAAAACTGAGGTGCAGATATTTTTGAGATGACATGTATGGTGACAATAAACAGCGAATGCTAATTTAATATCTACCTATAAAACCGAAGCACATATATTTTTGAGATGACATGTACGGTGGCAACTGTAAGTTCAAAGATAACCCAACTTTACCAGGTGATATGCATGCTATAACTATTCAAGAACAACTTCACCACCAGGCTTATTTCCATCCCGAGCATGTATGTTCTACCAAATATGACAGGAATATTGCATTTAATAAACATTATTGTGTGATGAATTTTTTGCCTCCATTTGTTGTTGCGAAAGATCTCAAAGCCATCCAAATGATCGATGCCAGCCAGCTCTTACATGCCAAAGGGTGAATAAGTCTATGTGTGCACCCATGATCTAATTCATGCAAAAGATTTAATAAACATTATTGTGTGATGAATTTTTTGCTTCGAAAATTCACGTAATAAAGAAACGGCAAATTTTTTACCCACAGCAGGGATCTGATGGGGAAATATAGAAAAAGATGTTCATGGTGCAGCATCACACACCGCATCTTGTTTGTTTAAAATTAAAAAGATATCGCTCTTTGTAAAACTAAACCAATTATGACCCAGCCTTGCAAAGTGTATATACATACAATCCCTGAACATGCAAATGAGACGCAAATCCAATGAAAATAAAAAGGAAAGAAGACATGGACAACAGAGCCATCCTGGTAGGACAAGGCCATTCCATCATCGTCTACCGATACATTTATCAATACTAGTCTTTATTTAATTATACAGACACTTAGGGTGCATTTGGTTCGTGGGGTGAGGTTGAATGGGATGGGATGGTCCTGTACCATTTGGTTCCATTATTTTGGGTGAACGAGATGGTTCAGCATCTAGAGGGAATATTCCTCAAAATTGTACCACTTGGTCCAGATGGGATGGTTCCATTCAAGCAACCAAACGCATGGATGAGCTTTTTCTTGAACCATCTCATACATGTACCACTTGGTACAGAGCAACCACACACCCTTAGGAGACACTTAGGATACAGACTAATTATTTATTATCGACCAAGAACGGAAAGAATCGAGAGATCCAGGGGTTCTGCCGCTTTCTTTGCCGAAGATTACACCGACGATGCCGAACTAGGCGAGGCGCCCAAATGCCCCAGGGATACCAACCACCGGAGCGGCGAACCTGCTGAAAAGGACCGGCCGAGGCGAAGGAGCAACTACGGGTGCGAGGACAGCGTAGTTAGGTGGTGTAGGAATAGCGTTTGGTGGTGCAGAATAGGTCCAGAATAGTGTAGTTTGCATAGAATCTATAGATAGCATACAATAATAATAAACATAAAAATACTATGGTTATACATATCAGCCCTACATTAAAATACTCATATCGACCACGTGCTTGTCGCCCTGAATGGTGTCCGTCGAGATATTGACGACATCTCCTTGCTGACTCGGCACGGGAGAAAGTGCCATAGCTGCACAGAGAGGAGGAGATCAGAATAAAGATGCACATGAATCGATCGAAGCGTAGGAGAGGATAAAGCCCACCAGAATCAAGCGAAGCTCACCGGAATCGAGAGAATGAAGCTGAGAGCAAGAGATTAGGATGAAGCTGCGCCTGACTCTTGCGAAGGTACAAAGAGGAATGTCACTTATATAGAGTTTTCGGAATCGGTGTAGATGACTAGTCATTAAGCGTCCAAAGAGGAAGCATCCACCAGGAGGTCCAGGACATCAGTAAATGCATGCGAGGACCCCATGCAAATTACTTCATTCGGAAAAACATGACTAGTCATCGTAGCCGATGTTAGCCAATAAATTATGAAATATCCCCCAAAATCCAAAATGAAAATCAAAATTCTAATTGGAACCCTAATCAAAGTTTTACCTGGAAGCCTGTGAGGACCCGGATTTATGAATTCGAAACCCTCTGTGTATACTGCACCAGTCCAGGATCACGCTAGTGCACAAAGTGGCAACAAAATTGACATATCATTCCATTCATCGAAATTACTAAGAAAGTAGCAAATAGTAACAACGGACCTTATGGTCAAGTTTACATAATTGTGCCATAAGGGCTTAAGAAACAAATAAAACTCTTGCAGTGGAAAATAAAATAACTCGGGCCATACGACATGCCACAGGCAATCATCTGGGGAACGCCATCCTAGTTCACGTAGTCTTCATAATACTCCTCGTAGAATTCTGTATTTCCCTGTTCTTCTTCAGCAACTGATCAACAAAGGCGTAAAGCCGTGAGTACAAAAGTACTCAGCAAACCGTAGAGAATGAGTCAACCGTAGCATTTTGTTCGGTTGTTACTGTTCTTGCGGGTTTTAAGAACTTTGGTTTTAAATAAAGCCTTCCCTTTTGATGTTAGTGGTGGGTATTGGTCTTTTGTAAAAGATAAATCTTTTGCATGGTTTTAAACCCCGTTTGTTCAAACAGTGGGTTGTCCTGGAGTGTAGTGTCTCACTTGGTTCAAGGCTGCCTTGATTACGCGAACCATAGTAGAGAGGTTGTTGTGTGAAAACACTTTTGTGTTTGGGAGTCAAGAGGGTTTTAGCGGTTGAAGCCGTGTTCTTCACGGAGAGTAGCCTTGCTTAATGGATCGAGCACTTTAGTGCCAAGGAATGTCTCGATTGAGGAGTGTGGGACCGTTTTCTTTCGTGGTCTTTTTGGCAATTGGGGTGAAGGAGGTGCCGTCTTGAGGTTGCCTTTGTGTTGAGCTAAATCAACATTTCCTTGCCAAGGGTTGGTTTTGAGAACTCGCTTATCGTTTGTTCCGGTTTGAGTCTTTGTGTGAATGTTTTATGTTGAAAGGAAGTCTTTTGTCCCTCGGGGAATTTGTTGTTGTTTTTTGGCGTTCGTCGGATTCGAGGTCGAATCCTGTTTAAGGGGGGTAGAATGTGACACCTCGGAGTGTCGTAGTCTTATATAATGTGAATGATGAGGGCAAAAACCTTACGAAATGAGGAATTTAGGTTGAAACCTTTCGGCTTGAGATTTACTCCCGTTTTTGGGCCGTTTGAAGTGTTAGGTCGCCACGGAGTGCCGTAGCCTTAATTATTGAGCATGATAAGGTTAAAAACAGTATGAGGTGTGGAAATAAGGTTAAAACCATAGGAATTGGATGTTAATAGCTTTTCCGGGCCGTTTCCGGGGTTTTGGGCCTTCCCGGGGGAGTTTGGGCCTTGGTGGGCTTTAGTGGGTTTGGAGTAGAGCTCTTATAGGGTTAGGTTTCAGTTGAGTGGCTGGTAAAAGGGCTCCCCACCCTGCCCCTTGAGCCCACAACAGCAGGGTGCGCCCCCTTGCTCTCCCCTCTCCACCCCTCCAAGCCCGAGCCGCCCCCCCACCTTCCCTTCTCCCTCTTGTGCGCCTCCCCCTCCCTTGCCCCCATGGCCCCTCCACCACTCCACCTCTCCTCCATCCCCTTGCTGCCCTAGGGTGGTCTCCCCACCCCTGCAACCTCGTGGATCCAAGCGAGGAGCGAGGAGCGAGGAGCGAGGAGATCGATGGGAGTTTTCGTGCGTCGGGCAAAGGTACGATCTTGGGGCTCCTCGGGAATGTGCTAGGTACTGTTGTTAGGGAGTTTTTGAAGTTTTTAGATCAATTGGTGGTGCTGGATTGGAGTAGAATTGATTAGATCTAAACATTGCCACGTTTCTGTTTTCGGGCAGATTGAGCAACCGAGCTAGGGTTCGCGTTTTCGCCAATTTAGAGTTGGAATATGACCGTACGGACTTCTAGGAAGTTGTAGATAATTTCATTACCTTTCAGTGGACGTAAAGAAATTGAAATTCCACCCAGCCGTTTGAACGTTATGGCTGTTTTACCGAGCGCTGTCAAATCTGTGACGCGATTGTAACAGATCACGGTAATCTGTAGATTAAACAACTTTAGAGTCCGAATCAGTCTATCCATATACCTAGAGAAAGTTGGGAAATTTCCTAAGCTACGCGAGGGTGTACTCGTTTAATCGATTTGGAGTCCTGGAACAGAAGTTATGCCTTTCGCAAGCCTGCTGTCCCGACGGGACAAAACCTCTGTTTTTAGGTTTTGCGAGTTGTTGGCAATGTCGGGTTAGATGGGGTTTTGTGCACTGTTTTGTGGCTCGATTTGAGTGTGTGGCACGTGTTTGCAGGTGGTGTCCCTCCGGGTGTGCCCTCAACCTCTCATCACTTCGTTGCCCGTGGTTGAAGGCAAGTGTGTTGTATTGAATAACGGATCGTAGATTGCTTGTGAGATTAAATGAAAGATTGAATACATGCTATGATTACTTGCCATGCCTGCTGTTTTCCAATGAAATATTGAGTATGATTACCATGATTCGATGCCATGTGTTTATATTTGTCATGATGAGATGCCATATGTTTATGTACATGTGAAATATGATAATTGGCATAGTTGCGTGCATGACATGACATGGCACAGGCGGTGAGAAAGTCATTAACTAATCCGGGAAGGTCGGTGAGAAAGTTATGACTAATCCGGAGAGCCAATAGAGTAAGTCCTACATCGTGATTCCATCTACCGTGGGTTGTGGAAGCGAGGAGTAGGCACCCTCCATCTTCGGGATGGAAGGGGGGAGAGGGTGCACACCGACGGGTGTGTACTCAACCATACCGGTATGAGTTTCCAAGGAGATATGAGCATAACATTGCATTGCATTGCATTGCAATACATATTTAAAGATGATGTTGTGGTTATGTGTTCAAGTATGAGATGATATATGTGATGTGAGGTATTATTGTCTTGTAAATGATCTTGTTGTCCATTACAATATGCTTGCTGAGTTTTCGAACTCACGCTTGTGTTTTATGTTGTTTTTAGGTACTTTGAGATCGGCATGCGGGAAAAAGGGCTTAGCGGCACTTCATCACATAATTTTCCACACATGTAGACTATAATTACCCTTCGGAGTTGTGATCACGATTCTAGTGTGATGAAACTAGGATTATGTTTTGTTCATATGTTTGATTACATCCTTTACCTCGTATTAGTTCATGAGATGGTTAAGTCCATTATGGTAGACTTAAATTGATGCTATATTTCCCTTTGATGCTGCCTTGCATGTTTCTTCATTATGATATATCATGTGATATTTTGCTATTGTTCAAATCATGTTAAAACAAAGGAGATGCTGCCGAAATTTCGGTGTTTAGCATTTGTGCCTTTGCTGAAATTTGTCTTCATTCATGATATTTAGTTGATGATTAGTCTTGGTTTGGTATCATTCGGGCATAGTAATTTCCGGGGTGTTACACACAAGCAGGACGACCACTCGCGATATTACAGTTATACATGATGGCAGCTACACATGGAAGATTTACGCAATTAGAGTACTGAACATGGGGTCAATGTATGGCTTCTGGAGGACTCTGAACAATGAAGAGAGACAGGCCAAACAACGCTACCTGCATATGTTCTACAATCTTCAGTTTAGGAACCTGGTGAGTTTGGAATCCGAATGGATTTACGAGCTAGCCAATGGGTCACCATATGCACCAGTGTGCAACATCCAACCAAGCTTATACCAGTCTTTGGTAACTACAACAAATCTATTCTTGCAAAGACAGACATCGTAATTGGCCTCCAAACAAAAGTCTTGCTCCCTCAACTAACATGGTAGAACAACATATTGAAAAGGAAATTCACCAGTATCTACAGTCTGTGAGCCTAAAGATAAATCAACTAGATTGAAATTCTTCCACACAAAATAATCCATGCCAGTATATTGGTCCCTAAACAAAACAAATTCCATCACAAAATAATCCATGCTAAGAACCTAAATAGCAATAACATTCCAAGCATCCAGTACCCGGGCCGAACTAATCAAGATAAATCAACTAGATTGAAATTCTTCCACACAAACAAAGTCAAGAACGGGATGAAGAAGTGGATCCAGTACCCGGGCCGAACGGGGGAGGCGGAGCAGTAGAGTAAGTGCAGATTCGGCACCACAACCCCACTTTAACAATAATAACATGAACAATTCAATTCAATTCTTTCATAAACATAGCAACATACATAATCAAATGTAGCATTCAACATCAAGGCTTAAATACAACATTTAAGCGTAAAGCAACGATTCCCATACCCTTTCCTACTGTGCATCCATGTGTGTCGAATTTTAAATTAGTTATTCCACTTACACAAGTTTTAATGTTGCTATCCTATGACAAAGTTTTAAGTATAACCTAAGCCATGTTTCGAGGTTGTTCCACATCAAAATTATAGTTAACCCTATGGTATTTCACTAAATTCATACACCACGGACCTGAACCTGGCTCTGATACCAACTGTAACACCCCGGCATTTAATATGCCCGAATGCTACCAAACATAAGCTAAACAACATCTAAATACCACATTTAAACATAAATTCCAGCAAAGGTACATATGCTAAAAAAACGATATTTCGGCAGCATCTCCTTTGTTTTTCCCTGAATTAACACAATATCAATATCATGGCAAGATATATCATAACACACGACATCTAAAACATCAACGTAAATGGACATATCATCAATTTACGCCAATAATACCACGCTCAACCACTTCATAAGCTATAACGAAGCAAATAAGGAATCACAAGCATGCTAAATTAAACCATACATTAAGTTAATGGCAAAACTCTTAATATCATGACTCCAAGTGATCAATCATAGACTATAATTGTGGAGCTACGTGTAGAAGTGTAGCTAAACCCCTTTTCCCACATGCCGATCTCAAAGTACCTAAAAACAACATAAAACACAAGCGTGAGTTCGAAAACTCAGCAAGCATATTGTAATGGACAACAAGATCATTTACGAGACAATAATACCTCACATCACATATAACATTTCATACTTGAGCACATAACAACATCATCATCATTAAAAATGTATTGCAATGCAATGCAATGCAATGTTATGCTCATATCTCCATGGAAACTCATACCGGTATGGTTGAGTACACACCCGTCGGTGTGCACCCTCTCCCCCCTTCCATCCCGAAGATGGAGGGTGCCTACTCCTCGCTTCCACAACCCACGGTAGATGGAATCACGATGTAGGACTTACTCTAATGGCTCTCCGGACCAGTCATAACTTTCTCACCGACCTTCCCGGATTAGTTAATGACTTTCTCACCGCCCGGGCCATGTAACATGTCATGTATGCAAGCATGCCAACAATATATAAAACTCATATATTAACACATGGCATCATAACATCTTAAACATGCTCATCATATCATAGCAATCATTAAAACATGGCAAGTGGACATATATCATATAGACAATTTCATCTAATCTCAACATGTAACCTACAACTCGCTATCCATCACAACACACTTGCCTTTAACCTCGGGCGACGAATTGGCGAGAGAATGAGGGTACTCCCGGGGTCACACCACCTGCACATACATGCCACACACTCACAATCATGACCACAAAACAGTACGCAAACCCTCAACTTCCCCGACATTGCCAACTACTCGCAAAACCTAAAAACAGAGGTTCTGTCCCGTCGGGACAGCAGCCTTGCAAAAGGCATAACTTGAGTTCTGCGACTCCGAATGAATTAAACAAGTACATCCTCGCGTAGCTTAGGAAATTTCCCAACTTTCTCTAGGTATATGGAAAGACTGATTCGGACTCTAAAGTCGTCTAATCTACAGATTACCGTGATCTGTTCCAATTACGTCACAGATTTTAACACGCTCGGTAAAACAGCCATAACTTTCAAACAGCTGATCGGATTTTAACGTGCTTTATATGCACTGAAAGGTATTGAAATTATCTACAACTTCTTCAACATCCGTACGGACAGATTCGGACTCTAAATTAGCGAAAACGCGAACCCTAGCTCCACTGCTCAATCTGCCCGAAAACAGAAACGTGGCAACATCTAGATCTAATCCACAATACTCCAATCCAGCACCACTAATTGAACTAAAAACATCATAAACACCCTAGGAACAGTACCTAGGTCAATCCCAAGGATCCCCATGATCATACCTTTGCCCGACGAACGAATCTCCAATAGATCTCCTCGCGGATCGCTCCTCGCTCCACGCTCCTCGCTCCTCGCTCCAACGGATGGATCCACAAGGTGCAGAGGTGTGGAGACCACCCTAGGGCAGCAAGGGGGTGGAGGAGAGGTGGGGAGCAATGGGGGAGGTGGAGGCGCAAGCAAGGGAGAGGGAGAGGTGGGGGGTGGCGGCTAGGTTTGGAGGGAGTGGGGGGGCGCCCAAGGGGCTCAAGGGGCGCAAGGGCAGCAGGGTGGACGCCCCGAAGGGGCAGGGAAACCCCTTTTACCAGCCCCCACACCCAATTCTAGTCCGTTACGGAGACCTAATCCATCCCACCAAAGCCCACCAAGGCCCAAACTCCCCCGGGAAGGCCCAAAACCCCGGAAACGGCCCGGAAAAGCTATTAACCTCCAAATCCTATAGTTTTAACCTTAATTCCACATCTCATAATGTTTATAGCCTCAACATGCTCAATAATTAAGGATACGACACTCCGCGGTGTCACATCACTACAAAAGGCCAAAAAACGCGACTAAAACCTCAAGCCGTAAGGTTTTCTCCTCTAAATTCACACTTTGTAAAGTCACACCAAAACGTAGTGTCAAAATGATATTGATATTGTGTTAATTCATGGAAAAACAAAGGAGATGCTGCCGAAACATCGGTTTTAGCATATGAACCTTTGCTGGAATTTATGTTTAAATGTGGTATTTAGATGTTGTTTAGCTTATGTTTGGTAGCATTCGGGCATATTAAATGCCGGGGTGTTACAGTTGGTATCAGAGCGGGCTTCAAGTCCGTGGTGTATGAATTTAGTGGAATACCATAGGGTTAACTAAAATTTTGATGTGGAACAACCTAGAAACATGGCTTAGGTTATACTTAAAACTTTGTCATAGGATAGCAACATTAAAACTTGTGTAAGTGGAATAACTAATTTAAAATTTGACACACATGGATGCACAGTAGGAAAGGGTATGGGAATCGTTGCTTTACGCTTAAATGTTGTATTTAAGCCTTGATGTTGAATGCTACATTTGATTATGTATGTTGCTATGTTTATGAAAGAATTGAATTGAATTGTTCATGTTATTATTGTTAAAGTGGGGTTGTGGTGCCGAAGGGTTTCGGTCACCTCTCTTTATTCATAGTAAGGGTGAAGTGTGACGGTGTGGCCGGTTAGCGCCATCACCGAAGAACTATTAACCCCTGTAGGAGAAGAGTGCTTACCCTTTCTGTCGTAGATCGGGTAGTTGACGGGAGTCAAATAGAAGAGTTTGGTGGTGGATTCCTTCGTATGTTCTTCACCGTTCTGATGGTTGGTTTTGGTTGGTTTTCTTGGTTTTAGTTGATGGAAACCAAAAGAAAAAAAAAGTTTGGTATTGGATTTTCGCGGATCATTCTGTATGCGATTTGTGGTTGTTGGTCTTCCTTGGTTTGAAACGAAGAAGAACAGTTTAGTGTTGCGCCTTTTTAGTCGCCTTTTGCTTTGACACCCGGTTTTGCTGGTTATTGTGGATTGTCTTAGGGAGGAAACATTTATGGGTTGTTGTTCTCCCTATCTGAGAAAAGAGTTGAAGTTCTCCTAGTGCCGACCTTAGGTTGGGTGGAGCTAAGTTTTGTATCTTTATCGAAAAAGGTTTGGTTGAACATTTTGTTTTCCCTAGTGCATCCTTCTTCCTTCTTGGAAGTATGGATCTTGAGATTTCTTGAAGAGTTTTGTGGGCAAATTTGGGAACTTGAGAGTGGAACTCTCCTGCATTTCTGTTAGAGTTTTGTTTTCTTCCTTGCCTGGAAAAGGAGAAATTGTCTATCGGTGTTCGTTCTGGTTCTTGAGTTGTGGTTGTCCTTAAAAGTGGAGTTGCATCCTGTTTGTCAAAAGTGAAAATGGTTGTTTAGCATGTCATGTAGTATGTAACAATGTGGTTATTAGAAATGATTTGTTCTTAAGTTATTTGCTTAGTTGAATCAGTTAAAAGTAATATTTGTGTTTAGCTTAAGATTAAATGAACTTCTAGTGCTGCAGAATACCCTATAATGAGAATGAATAAATATGTTAATGTACATGCTTAGAATCTGTTGCCTTGCTTTGAAAGTGCTTATGACCCTCGAATATGTTTAAAGTTTTAAACCCTAATGCATAGTTAAAACATTAAGATGATGTAGACTGCCGACTTTGTTAAAGAAACTTTGCTGGTTGTCTAAAGATGTTCTAATCTAATGGATTAATAGAGAGATTTAATCGTGTTGACTAGTGACTTTAATTTGGAAGTTGATTAGACTTGCTATTTATGTTGTCGCAAACCATTAGTATAATTGGAAGTATGCAGTTGTGTTCCTACGATGCTAGTATCGATGTCAATTGTGAAGACATAGGCTTTGCTGTTTATGATATTGCTAAAGCTTTGGGTTGGTCTAACCTATTAAATTTATTTTAATAGTTGGAGTATGTTGTGTAGTGACAATTTGTTATGGTATATGGATAGTGTAACTAAAAACAATGTAGTTGTTTTTATGATTATGCCTACTTATGGATATTGATGATTTAGTAGTGGTGGTAATTGTTTAGATTATTTTTTTTTTAAAAAAAGCCATTGTAAAATAGAGGTTATTATAACATGTGGCGATGAAGTGAACCATGGATATTTTAGCATGATATAGAATTGTATCCTAAAAAAGGTATATCTTAGAATCATAATTTCGACTTTGTCTTATGGAGATACTATTTGTATGTTGAAGTCATTTGTTAATGGAATAAGTTTTGATTGTCAAGATGTTGACGTATTTATGGTATAAAAATTGATAGGATGATCATGCTTAAGTATCTGTTGAAGTACTACGTTTGAAATATAGAATACGTTGTTATATGATGTGTTGGTTTGTGGGGTTCTTGAGGAGGTGGTATGGATTGATTTAAGATGGGTTTTCTTGATAAGTAAATAGTGAATATGGAATGCTTAAATGTTAAGGATAGTGGGACACTGGATATGGTGAGTTTCATGCCGAGCTTGTGTATAAAACCTTTTGGTCTGGTTTGGTGGTTTGCTATCTTGGTTAAATGTTTTTGGTCAAGGTGTTCTTTATGTTGCATTTTCGAGTTTCCCTAAAACTCGTAGAGGTTGGTGCCCATCT
The DNA here is from genome assembly GCA_036346355.1 of Rhipidocladum racemiflorum. Classification (NCBI taxonomy): domain Eukaryota; kingdom Viridiplantae; phylum Streptophyta; class Magnoliopsida; order Poales; family Poaceae; genus Rhipidocladum; species Rhipidocladum racemiflorum. The sequence continues at coordinate 85,783,508 of CM070579.1, read as the reverse complement.
TTGGTTTTGGCTAAGTTGTTCAGTTTATGCTATGAGTTTGATTTTGCACCTAAAAGTCTTTGAGTGGATCGCGCTCCTTCGCGTTCGCACTGAAGCATACTTGGAGTAAATCTTAAAAAGGAAGCCGATGGACATAGTGGGCTGTGTTGAAAATTCTTGAGATTTAATTTGTAATTCTATTTGATTGGAACTGGATTTATTTGGAAAAGGTCATGTGGTGTTTGCGAGTGTTTCAAAAGGGTGGATTTGATGAATGTTTATAAGTGATTCGGGTTGGTGGAGTGTTCTCATTTTGGGAAATGAGTCTCCCATTTTTCTTTGAGAATTGAGGTTCTCTTTCAAAATGTTGATTTTGGTTAAAACGCGATGCTTTACAAATTTGGCTTCCAATTGTCGACGGGTTATGTATGACGTGGTGTTTTCCTGTTAATGGTGTTCCCCTCATAGTTTTATGATTTGGCGCAATCATCAATGCTATCCGAGTTTTAATCATGTGATCACGAGAGGAAGAAGTTGTCTTGTGAATGACCGGGTTGGTAGCGTTGTACATGATGAATGAATCGTGAAAAGGAAACATGCCATCATTTATAGATGTCTAATGATAAAAGAGTCGTTGAGCCAGGTCGGTGAGTAAGTCATATAGGGAAATATGACTAATCCGGAGTGCTCTCGAAAAGCTTGGATTCATGTCATGAATCTAGATTTCCATTTGCTCTTTAGCATGAAAGGATAGAGTGAAGAATTCCTGGCATTTGGCTTTGTTGTAAGAGGATTGGGTTTCCTTGTTTCCTTGAGAGTTATTATGGCGGTTGTGGATTCTTTCGATTGATTTGAGAATTGGTTTTCTCTTCCACAATGTTGTTTTTATGAGATGCTTGGCTGTGGTGAAAGTGTGTTGAGTTGTCATTAATTGTTGAGAATTTCTGACAAAGAATTGTGTGGAGTCTCTCTTTTTGTTTGAGTGGTCCCGATGCGAGATGTATCGCATTGATTTGAGATTGGAGTTTTTCCTTTGCGACTTGACTTAGGAAAAGAGATCGAGTGATCTTTCGAGGTTGTCAAACCTTTGTTCCAAAATGATTTGTTGCGTTTTGGATTCGAGTTGATGAATGTGGTTCACCCGACTAAAGGGAGTTGCTCTTTGTTGGCATTCTCGTTTGAGATGTGAATAGAAATGTCTATGGAATTGTTGAGCATAATGGAGGTTTTTACTCATGGGTTTGGTAGTAGTTGAGTGAGAAAGTGTGAGGGCGAGACCCTCATAGGAAAAGAACCAGTTGAGGTTTGGTAAGAATTTTCAGCCCTACCTTGGGCTAGGCGTAGAACCTTGGTTGTGGTTCGAAGGGTGGTCATGTTGGAAGTTGGTGATGTCGGTCCAAACCTTGTTGAGATTATGGTTGGATTGTTAAAAAGTGATGATAATTTGAAATATAGTGATCTGCCGTGAACTTTGTCGTAGCTAGTTGTCCCTGGGTGTGTGTTATGCCTGGGAGGGGGTAGAATGAAAGTGTAGCGTGGTTTGTGGAAGAAAAGAAAAGTTTTGTCGATGAAGGCTATGTACGTAGATGACAATAGTTAATTTTGATTCTTTGTGAAAAAGGTCAAATAATTGGAAGAGATGGGATTTTGTGTCATGATTGAGTTTAATGGAGTGTGGTAGTCAGGTTGGTTGTGATAGAAGTGTGAAGTGTTTGTCGTGAGGATTCGAGCGTTTTGGGTTGATGGAGCCCTTTGTGGCTGAGAAGCAGTTTCTGTTTGGGATTTGAAGTGAAGGTCGATCTGTGAGCGGTTGCCCTTAGTTGAGCTAGATCAAACACTGTTTCGCTAAGTGTTGGTTTTGGGAACCCGCTTGTCGTTTGTTCCGCTTTTAGTCGTTGTGCGATTGTTTTGTCTTGGTGAGAAGCCTTTCGTCCCTTGGGGACTTGGTTGTTGATTTTTGGTGTCCTTTGGATTCGAGGTCGAATCCTGTTGAAGGGGGGAAGAATGTGACACTATGTTTTGGTGTGACTTTACAAAGTGTGAATTTAGAGGAGAAAACCTTACGGCTTGAGGTTTTACTCGCGTGTTTGGGCCTTTTGTAGTGATGTGACACCGCGGAGTGTCGTATCCTTAATTATTGAGCATGTTGAGGCTATAAACATTATGAGATGTGGAATTAAGGTTAAAACTATAGGATTTGGAGGTTAATAGCTTTTCCGGGCCGTTTCCGGGGTTTTGGGCCTTCCCGGGGGAGTTTGGGCCTTGGTGGGCTTTGGTGTGATGGATTAGGTCTCCGTAACGGACTAGAATTGGGTGTGGGGGCTGGTAAAAGGGGTTTCCCTGCCCCTTTGGGGTGTCCACCCTGCTGCCCTTGCGCCCCTTGAGCCCCTTGGGCGCCCTCCCCCCACTCCCTCCAAACCTAGCCGCCACCCCCCACCTCTCCCTCTCCCTTGCTTGCGCCTCCACCTCCCCCATTGCTCCCCACCTCTCCTCCACCCCCTTGCTGCCCTAGGTTGGTCTCCACACCTCTGCACCATGTGGATCCATCCGTTGGAGCGAGGAGCGAGGAGCGATCCGCGAGGAGATCTATTGGAGATTCGTTCGTCGGGCAAAGGTATGATCATGGGGATCCTTGGGATTGACCTAGGTACTATCCTTAGGGTGATTATGAAGTTTTTAGATCAATTGGTGGTGCTGGATTGGAGTAATTTGGATTAGATCTAGATGTTGCCACGTTTCTGTTTTCGGGCAGATTGAGCAGTCGAGCTAGGGTTCGCGTTTTCGCCAATTTAGAGTCCGAATCTGTCCGTACGGATGTTGAAGAAGTTGTAGATAATTTCAATACCTTTTAGTGGGTATAAAGCACGTTAAAATCCGATCAGCCGTTTGATAGTTATGGCTGTTTTACCGAGCGTGTTAAAATCTGTGACGTAATTGGAACAGATCACGGTAATCTGTAGATTAAACAACTTTAGACTCCGAATCAGTCTTTCCTTATACCTATATAAAGTTGGGAAATTTCCTAAGCTACGTGAGGATATACTCGTTTAATTGATTCGGAGTCCCAGAACTCAAGTTATGCCTTTTGCAAGGCTGCTGTCCCGCCGGGACAGAACCTCTGTTTTTAGGTTTTGCGAGTAGATGGCAATGTCGGGGTAGATGAGGGTTTGCGTACTGTTTTGTGGTTGTGATTGTGAGTGTGTGGCATTTATGTGCAGGTGGTGTGACCCCGGGAGTACCCTCATTCTCTCGCCAATTCGTCGCCCGAGGTTAAAGGCAAGTGTGTTGTAATGAATAGCGGAATTGTAGGTTGCTTGTGGAGATTTGATGAAAGATTGAATACTTGCTATGATCACTTGCCATGCTTGCTGTTTTCCAATGATATATAAAGTATGATTATCATGATATGACGCTATGTGTCTTTATTTATCATGATTCGATGCCATGTGTTTATGTGTACTATGACATGATGCCATATGTTTATGTACAAATGAGATATGATATTTGGCATAGTTGCATGCATGTCATGAGATACGGCGAGGGCGGTGAGAAAGTCATAACTAGTCCGACAAGGTCGGTGAGAAAGTTATGACTAGTCCGGAACGCCATTGAGTAAGACCTACATCGTGATTCCATCCATGTGGTGAATGGAAGCGAGGAGTAGGCACCCTCCATCTTCGGGATGGAAGGGGGAAAAGGGTGCACACCGACGGGTGTGTACTCAACCATACCGGTATGAGTTTCCAAGGAGATATGAGCATAACATTGCATTGCATTGCAATACATATTTAATGATGATGATGTTGTTATGTGCTCAAGTATGAGATGTTATATGTGATGTGAGGTATTATTGTCTTGTAAATGATCTTGTTGTCCATTACAATATGCTTGCTGAGTTTTCGAACTCACGCTTATGTTTTATGTTGTTTTTACGTACTTTGAGATCGGCATGCGGGAAAAAGGGGTCTAGCTACACTTCTACACGTAGCTCCACCATCATAGTCCATAATTAATCACTTTGAGACATGATATTAAGAGTTGTGCCATAAACTTAATGTATGGTTTAATCTAGCATGCTTGTGATTCCTTATTTGCTTCGTTATAGTTTATGAAGTGGTTAAGCGTGGTATTATTGGCGTAACTTGATGTTATGTCCATTTATGTTGTTGTTTTAGATGTCGTGTGCTATGATATATCTTGCCATGATATTGATATTGTGTTAATTCATGGAAAAACAAAGGAGATGCTGCCGAAACATCGGTTTTTAGCATATGAACCTTTGCTGGAATTTTTGTTTAAATGTGGTATTTAGATGTTGTTTAGCTTATGTTTGGTAGCATTCGGGCATATTAAATGCCGGGGTGTTACACCCTGCCACAGTACAACAAATTTTACAACAGTGGCTACCCACCACGATTCCATATCTCATTAAGTCAATATTATTAATTTATCATGTGACATGAATCCCATCGTACAACTAAGCATGGCTAAGCATAGTTACGCTAACTCAATGTTGGTACTACAATATGTCCAACTATTAACCAATCCAACCTAGGGTGACAATGGATACATGACATTTCAACTATTCAAGGTGGCATAATGACAATCAGGTATTCGCCGTGCGTTTCTCGAGTTAGTTACTTTTTTGTCCACGACAACAGTCCGCCACGCCTGAACGCTTTGCGATGCTCGGAATAGGGCCATAACTCTTAACCCCCGTAGGCTGTAGGTAGAATAACACAGAGGCAACCCACCACATATGGGTGTTGCTTGCCATGCTTTTGCTGAGTTGGGCACTTTCCACCCGGGGCGACATCCCACCCTGCCCGAATGCGCATGGCGCTCCAAGAACGTGGCCGTAACTCTCGACCGCGAGGGAGGAGTTCGGCGCGGGCGCCTGCAGAAACACGGGTGTGGTCGACATTAAAGCCACCGTGGTGGGTGCAATCAACAGCTCTCCAAGGTTGTTGGTGATGATGTCGATGAGGATGCTGCTCCTTAGAGACACCTCCTCAAACACCTCATGTGTGTGACACTGCTGCACCTCTAATTGGACAAGTGGAGCAGCCATAACAGGATCAGCAACAAGCATGGTGGCCTAGGGTGGAGACGAAGCTGCAACTAGGCTGGATGCCGCCGTCGGCACGTTGACGTTGTGGCTGGGGCACACCATCGAACACCTGGAGAATGTCTCGGAGTTGATGCTATTGGTCCTGACATCCTGGCCATCGCGGAGCCCCTCATGGCAGCAGCCAATAGGGTAGGTGCACCAACAGCATGTTCTCGCACAACTCAATGACTGGGTTATTTGCCTTGGCTCTCTCCCTCTAAGCTTTGGCCATGAATCCACAACTCAGGTCGTGTACTTTTACACCAAATGTAAGGTCCTTCTACACCACTGGATACAATTGTGACACTACGGTTTGGTGTGACGTTATAGAAGGTGAAATTAGAGAATAAAACCTTTCGGCTTGAGGTTTACTCGCGTTTTTGGGCCGGTTGTAGTGTTATGTCGCCACGAAGTGTCGTATCCTTAATTATTGAGCATGATGAGGCTATAAACATTATGAGATGTGGAAATAAGGTTAAAACCATAGGGTTTGGAGGTTTATAACGTTTCCGGGCCGTTTCCGGGCCGTTTTCGGGGTTTTGGGCCTTCCCGGGGGAGTTTGGGCCTTAAGTGGGCTTTGGTGGGATGGTGTGGGAATCCATTTAGGACTAGGATTGGGTGTGGGGGCTGGTAAAAGGGCTCCCCACCAGCCCTTGGGCGTTCACCCTTGCCCTTTGTGCGCCCCCACCTTCCCCCTCCATGCCCTAGCCGCCACCCTCCCTCTCTCCCTCCCCCACTTGGCCGTGCGCCTCCCCTCCCCTTGCCCCTTTGCTCTCCACCTCCCCACCACCTCTCCTCCACCCCCTTGCTGCCCTAGGGTGGTCTCCCCACCCCTGCATCCTCATGGATCCATCCGAGGAGCGAGGAGCGAGGAGCGAGGAGATCTATTGGAGTTTTCGTGCGTCGGGCAAAGGTATGACCATGGGTGTGACACTACGGTTTGGTGTGACGTTATAGAAGGTGAAATTAGAGAATAAAACCTTTCGGCTTGAGGTTTACTCGCGTTTTTGGGCCTTTTGAAGCGTTGTGATACCACGGAGTGTCGTAACCTTATTTAACGTGCATGATAAGGTTAATAACATTATGAGATGTGGAATTAAGGTTAAAACTATAGGATATGGAGGTTAATAGCTTTTCCGGGGCATTTCCGGGCCGTTTCTGGGGTTTTGGGCCTTCCCGGGGGAGTTTGGGCCTTGGTGAGCTTTGGTGGGATGGAGTAGGTCTCCGTAACGGACTAAGATTGGGTGTGGGGGCTGGTAAAAGGGCTCCCCACCAGCCTTTTGGGCATGCTCCCCCTGCCCTTGGGCGCCCCCACCTCTCCCTCCCCCTCCTAAGCCCTAGCCGCCACACCCTCTCCCTCTCCCTCTTGTGCGCCTCCACCTCCCCCTTTGCCCCATTGCTCCCCACCTCTCCACCACCTCTCCTCCACCCCCTTGCTGCCCTAGGGTGGTCTCCACACCTCTGCACCTTGTGGATCCATCCGTTGGAGCGAGGAGCGAGGAGCGAGGAGCGTGGAGCGTGGAGCGAGGAGCGATCCGCGAGGAGATTTATTGGAGATTCGTTCGTTGGGCAAAGGTATGATCATGGGGATCCTTGGGTTTGATCTAGGTACTATTCTTAGGGTGTTTATGAAGTTTTTAGATCAATTGGTGGTGCTAGGTTGGAGTTCTTTGGGTTAGATCTAGACGTTGCCACGTTTCTGTTTTCGGGCAGCATGAGCAGTCGACCTAGGGTTCCTGTTTTCGCCAATTTAGATTTCGAATCTGACTGTACGGACTTTTAAGAAGTTGTAGTTAATTTTATTATCTTTCCGTGCATATAAAGAACGTTAAATTCCGCCCAGCCTTTTGAAAGTTATGACTGTTTTACCGAGCGTATTAAAATCTATGACGCGATTGGAACAGATCTCGGTAATCTGTAGATTAAACAACTTTAGAGGCCGAATCAGTCTTTCCTTATACCTAGAGAAAGTTGGGAAATTTCCTAAGCTACGCAAGGATGTACTCGTTTAATTGATTCGAGTCCCAGAGCCCAAGTTATGCCTTTTGCAAGGCTGCTGTCCCGACGGGACAGAACCTCTGTATTTAGGTTTTGCGAGTAGTTGGCAATGTCGGGTTAGATGGGGGTTTGTGTACTTTTTTGAGGTTATGATTGTGAGTGTGTGATGCCTATGTGCAGGTGGTGTGACCCCGGGAGTGCCCTCTTCTTCTCGCCAATCCGTTGCACGTGGTTGAGGCAAGTGTGTTGTGATGGATAGCGAGTTGTAGGTTGCATGTTGAAATTAGATTGAATTGTCTACATGATATATGACCACTTGCCATGTTTTAATGATTGCTATGATATTATGAGCATGTTTAAGATGTTATGATGCCATGTGTTAATATATGAGTTTTATATATTGTTGGCATGCTTGCATACATGACATGTTACATGGCCCGTGCGGTGAGAAAGTTATTAACTAATCCGGGAAGGTCGGTGAGAAAGTTATGACTAATCCGGAGAGCCAATAGAGTAAGTCCTACATCTTGATTCCATCTACCATGGGTTGTGGAAGCGAGGAGTAGGCACCCTCCATCTTCGGGATGGAAGGGGGGAGAGGGTGCACACCGACGGGTGTGTACTCAACCATACCGGTATGAGTTTCCAAGGAGATATGAGCATTGCATTGCATTGCATACACAATGATGATGATTTTGTTAAAGTGTTCATGATTGAGATGATATACATGATGTGAGATGTTATTTTCTATGATATTGTTATTGTTGTCCATTACAATATGCTTGCTGAGTTTCGAACTCATGCTTGTGTTTTATGTTGTTTTTAGGTACTTTGAGATCGGCATGCGGGAAAAAGGGGTTTAGCTACACTTCTACACATAGCTCCACCATCATAGTCTATGATTAATCACTTGGAGACATGATTTAAAGAGTTGTGCCATAAAGTTAATGTATGGTTTAATCTAGCATGCTTGTGATCCCTTATTTGCTTCGTTATAGTTTATGAAGTGGTTGAGCGTGGTATTATTGGCGTAGTTTGATGATACATCCATTTATGTTGATGTTTTAGATGTCGTGTGCTATGATATATCTTGCCATGATATTGATATTGTGTTAATTCATGGAAAAACAAAGGAGATGCTGCCGAAATATCGGTTTTTAGCATATGTACCTTTGCTGGAATTTATGTTTAAATGCGATATTTAGTTGTTGTTTAGCTTATGTTTGGTAGCATTCGGGCATGTTAAATGCCGGGGTGTTACAGTTGGTATCAGAGCGGTCAGTAGGTCCTTGGAATGTGAATTTTTAGTGTCATGCTATAGGGAAAAACTAAAATATGATGTGGAATAACTTAGAAACATGGCTTAGGTCTTAACTAAAATTTTGTTATAGGATAGCAACATTAAAACTTGCAAAAGTGGTATAACTAATCTAAAATTTGACACACAATGGATGCACAGAGGAAAGGGTATGGGTATCGTTTCTTTATGCTTAAATGTTGTATTTAAGCTATGATGTTGAATGCTTCCTTTGATAAAGCATGTTGCTATGTCTATGAGATAAATGACTGAATTGCTCTTGTTGTTGTGATAGAGTGGAATTGTGGTACCGAAGGGTTTCGGTCACCTCTTTTGTTCATAGTAAGGGCGAGGTTTGACGGTGTGGCCGGTTAGCGCCATCACCGAAGAACTATTAACCCTCAGAGGAGAAGAGTGCTTACCCTCTCTGTTGTAGATCGGGTAGTTGACTGGAGTCAAATAGAAGAGTTTGGTGGTGGATTCCTTCGTACGTTCTTTGCCGTTCTGACGGTCGATTTTCGTTGCTTTTATTGGCATTAGTTGATTTGAATCAAATGAAAAATGTTGGGTTTTTGCGGATCGCTCAGATGCGGTGTGTGGTTTTGTCTTCCTTGGTTGAAGACGAAGAAGAGGAGTCTAGTGTTGCGCTTCTTTGGGCGCCTTTCCAGCTTTAATGATTAGTTTGTTGATGGCTTTATGGGGAAGAAGCATTCAAATTTATCCTCGTGTTTGTCTTTCTCCGAGGTTAACGGAGTTATGTCGACCTGGCCGTCAGGGCTGAAGTTCTGTGTCTTTGTAGAAGTAAGTGGTGTTTGATTCGTTATTTTCTTTGGTTTAAGAAAATCATCTTTGAAGAACCCTTCCTATTTTGTGAAAGTTTGGAGTTAGGGTTTATTTGCAAAGGTATATTTGATCGATTGGTTCCCTCCAGTAGGAGTCTTTGAGATTTAAAAAGTGTTTTGGAGAATTCCTTTGCATGACCAAGTTTGGGTTTGTCTCATCGCAATTTTGAGAGTCAAATTTTCCTTATGAATTTGGGATGAGTTTTAAAACTAAAATGCTGTAAACAAAGTAGTCTTTTGACTGAAATCGTTTGTCCCTAGTAAGAATTGATGTTTAGTATGTTATGTAGTAGGTAACAATGTGGTTTATGGATTGATGTGTTGCTAAGTTAAATTTTAAGTTGAATCAATTCAATGTGATTAATATCTCTAGCTTGAGAATAAATAGACTACTAGCGTTGCAGTTTACTCTTAGCGAGAATGATTAAATGTGTTAATGTACATGCTTAGAATCTGTTGCCTTGCTTTAAAAGTGCTTATGATCCTTGTTAATGTTAAAAGTTTAAACTTTGATGCATAGTTAAAACATTAAGATGATGTAGACTGCTGTTATTGTAAAAGAAACTTTGCTGGTTGTTAAAGATGTTCTAATCTAATGGATTAATAGAGAAATTTAATCGTGTTGACTAGTGACTTTAATTTGGATGTTGATTAGAGTTGCTATTTATGTTGTTGCAAACTACTAGTATCTTTGGAAGTATGCAGTTGTGTCGCTACAATGCTAGTATTGATATCAATAGGAGAAGACATAAGACTTATTGTTAATGATGTTGTTAATGGTAGTGTTAATGCTAGTATTCAGTCTATTTTAAATAGTGGGAGTATGTTGTGTGGTGGTAATTTTGTTATCACCTATGTATAGGGTAGCTAAAAGTAATGTTGTTGGTTGATGATTATGCCCACTTGTTGTTATTGATGACTAAGTAGTTGTGGTAACTGTTTAGATTATTCGTTGGAAAACCATGGTTAAAATAGAGGAAAATTTTAACATGTTGCGATGGAGTGAGCTTTGGATAATTAACATGATGTACAATTTCATCCTTAATGAATGTATGCCTTGGAATCCTAGTTATGAACTTTGTCTTGTAGAGATAATATTTACATGTTGAAGTCGTTGTTTAACTGAATAAGGTTTGGTTGTCGAGACGTGAATATATAGGTGGCATGAAATTTATATGCTGATCTTGCTGAAAGATTTATTGAAATACTATGTTTTCAACTTGGAATAAGATGTATTATGATTCGGTGACCCGTGAGGGTCATGTCAATATAGTTTTGGTTGGGTGCCTTTTTCGATAAGCTCCTTAAACCCTAATTAAAAGTGTTGGGATTGGTAACTGGAGGAAGAATTTGTTGTGAAGTTTCTGATTTATTTGTGTTGGGGCTTCTCAGGAAGTAGATAGTAATTATTGAAGTCTTTTAATGGAAAGCGTAGTGGAGTACTAGAGATGGTTCTTTTTATGCTGAGCTTGTGTTTAAAAGCTTTTGGACTGGTTTGGTTGCTTGCCTTTTTGGTTGAAGGGTTTTCGGTCAAGGTGTTCCTTATGCTGTGTTTCAGAGTTTCCCTAAAACTCGTAGAAATTGGTGCAAATATTTGGTTTTGGCTAACTTGTTTAGTTTGTGCTATGAGTTTCCCTTTCTCTTTGAGAAAGTTTGTGGCGTTTGTGTGTGCAGATGCTTGACTTTGGAGTCGATGTTATTTTACAAAATGCTGATTTTGGTTAAAATGCGAGGTTTTGCAAGTTTAGCTTTAAAGTAATGGAGGGTTCTGTTCTGACGTGGTCTTTTCCTGCTAACGGTTTGCAGTCATGGTCTATATGAATTTCTGCAACCTTCGATGTTAATGGTGTTTCAATTCTTTGATACCTAATAAGTCGTTTGGTGAATGACTAATCGGTACTAGCTGTTCCATGATGAATGAATGGTGGAAAGGAAAACATGTCAACGTTTATCGATGTTTAATGATGAAGGAGTCGTTGAGCTGTGTCGGTGAGAAAGTCATATATGGATACATGACTAATCCGGAGTGCTCTTGAAAAGTTTGCATTCAAGTTATGAATCGAGATGTCCATTTCTTTCTAGTATGAAAAGAAAGAATAAAGAATTTCTGGTATGTTGGTTGTGATGAAGGGACTTTGTGTTTCCTTTGCATCTTGGTTTAGAAAGTTAAACTGAATGCTCTTTGGTTGTTGTCGAATCTTTTCCAAAGTGATTGTAGTGCATTGGATTCAAGGTTAAGCATGGGGACCAATTGGGTTCATGGTTTGTGGTTGAGTTTATCCAATCGTTGTGTCCTTGTTTTAGTCCTTGGGTGGAAAGCTTGAGGGCGAGACCCGCTTGGATGAGAAATCCAAGATGGGTTGTTATCGACTCTAAGCATTAGGTGTTGTTAGTAGTGGATCGTAAATGGTTTAAAGGTGAGGAGTAAAGGAAGGTTGAGTTTGACTCAATTCAAACCTTCTTGGAGAATTGTGCTGTTGATGTGTTCCTCGATAGGGTTGATTAAGTACTAGTGAACCACTTGGTGGTTGCTAGTAATTGCTTCTCCTTTTCGAAGTGTATTGGATCTTTTGTCGCTGATCTATGAGCGAGTGGAGTCAACCGTAGCATTTTGTTCGGTTGTTACTGTTCTTATGGTTTTAAGAACTTTGGTTTTAAAGAAAGCTTTCCCTTTTGATGTTAGCGGTGGGTATTGGTCTTTTGTAAAAGACGAATCTTTTGCATGGTTTTAAACCCCGTTGTTCAAACAAAGGTTGTCTTGGAGTGTAGTGTCTCTCTTGGCTTGCGTCGTCTTGATTACGGCGAACCATAGTAGAGAGGTTGATGTGTGAAAAACACTTTTGTGCGTGGGAGCTGAAGAGGGTTCTAGCGGTTGAAGCCGTGTTCTTCTGGAAAGTAGCATTGCTAAAGGGATCAGGCACTTTAGTGCCAAGGAATATATCGAATGAGGAGTGTGAGACCGTGTTCTTTCGTGGTCTTTTTTGGCAATTGGGGTGAAAGAGGAACCGTGCGAGGTTGCACTTTGTTGAGCTAAATCAACATTTCCTCGCCAACGGTTGGTTTTGAGAACTCGTTTGTCGTTTGTTCCGGTTTGAGTCTTTGTGTGATTGTTTTATGTTGTAAGGAAGTCTTTGTCCCTCGGGACTTTGTTGTTGCTTTTGGCGTCCTTCGGATTCGAGGTCGAATCCTGTTGAAGGGGAAGAATGTGACACTACGGTTTGGTGTGACGTTATAGAAGGTGAAATTAGAGAATAAAACCTTTCGGCTTGAGGTTTACTCGCTTTTGGGCCTTTTGAAGCGTTGTGACACCACGGAGTGTCGTGAACCTTATTTAACGTGCATGATAAGGTTAATAACATTATGAGATGTGGAATTAAGGTTAAAACTATAGGATATGGAGGTTAATAGCTTTTCCATGCGCTCCGGCCGCTTCCTGGTTTTGGGCCTTCCCGGGAGTTTGGGCCTTGGTGAGCTTTGGTGGGATGGAGTAGGTCTCCGTAACGGACTAGGATTGGGTGTGGGGCTGGTAAAAGGGCTCCCCACCAGCCTTTTGGCGTGCTCCCCTGCCCTTGGGCGCCCTCTCCCTCCCCCTCCTAAGCCCTAGCCGCCACCCCCTCTCCCTCTCCCTCTTGTGCGCCTCCACCACCCCCATTGCCCCAATGCTCCCCACCACACCACCACCACACCACCACCCCCATGCTGCCCAAGGGTGGTCTCCACACCTCTGCACCTTGTGGATCCATCCGTTGGAGCGAGGAGCGTGGAGCGAGGAGCGATCCGCGAGGAGATCTATTGGAGATTCGTTCGTTGGGCAAAGGTATGATCATGGGGATCCTTGGGTTTGATCTAGGTACTGTTCTTAGGGTGTTTATGAAGTTTTTAGATCAATTGGTGGTGCGGGGTTGGAGTTCTTTGGGTTAGATCTAGACGTTGCCACGTTTCTGTTTTCGGGCAGCATGAGCAGTTGACCTAGGGTTCCTGTTTTCGCCAATTTAGATTTCGAATCTGACTGTACGGACTTTTAAGAAGTTGTATATAATTTTATTATCTTTCCGTGCATATAAAGAACGTTAAATTCCGCCCAGCCGTTTGAAAGTTATGACTGTTTTACCGAGCGTATTAAAATCTGTGACGCGATTGGAACAGATCTCGGTAATCTGTAGATTAAACAACTTTAGAAGCCGAATCAGTCTTTCCTTATACCTAGAGAAAGTTGGGAAATTTCCTAAGCTACGCAAGGATGTACTCGTTTAATTGATTCGGAGTCCCAGAGCCCAAGTTATGCCTTTTGCAAGGCTGCTGTCCCGACGGGACAGAACCTCTGTATTTAGGTTTTGCGAGTAGTTGGCAATGTCGGGTTAGATGGGGGTTTGCGTACTGTTTTGAGGTTATGATTGTGAGTGTGTGATGCCTATGTGCAGGTGGTGTGACCCCGGGAGTGCCCTCTTCTTCCCGCCAATCCGTTGCACGTGGTTGAGGCAAGTGTGTTGTGATGGATAGCGAGTTGTAGGTTGCATGTTGAAATTAGATTGAATTGTCTACATGATATGTGACCACTTGCCATGTTTTAATGATTGCTATGATATTATGAGCATGTTTAAGATGTTATGATGCCATGTGTTAATATATGAGTTTTATATATTGTTGGCATGCTTGCATACATGACATGTTACATGGCCCGGGCGGTGAGAAAGTCATTAACTAATCTGGGAAGGTCGGTGAGAAAGTTATGACTAATCCGAGAGCCAATAGAGTAAGTCCTACATCGTGATTCCATCTACCGTGGGTTGTGGAAGCGAGGAGTAGGCACCCTCCATCTTCGGGATGGAAGGGGGGAGAGGGTGCACACCGACGGGTGTGTACTCAACCATACCGGTATGAATTTCCAAGGAGATATGAGCATTGCATTGCATTGCATACACAATGATGATGATTTTGTTAAAGTGTTCATGATTGAGATGATATACATGATGTGAGATGTTATTTTCTATGATATTGTTATTGTTGTCCATTACAATATGCTTGCTGAGTTTCGAACTCATGCTTGTGTTTTATGTTGTTTTTAGGTACTTTGAGATCGGCATGCGGGAAAAAGGGGTTTAGCTACACTTCTACACATAGCTCCACCATCATAGTCTATGATTAATCACTTGGAGACATGATTTAAAGAGTTGTGCCATAAAGTTAATGTATGGTTTAATCTAGCATGCTTGTGATTCCTTATTTGCTTCGTTATAGTTTATGAAGTGGTTGAGCGTGGTATTATTGGCGTAGTTTGATGATACATCCATTTATGTTGATGTTTTAGATGTCGTGTGCTATGATATATCTTGCCATGATATTGATAGTGTTAATTCATGGAAAAACAAAGGAGATGCTGCCGAAATATCGGTTTTTAGCATATGTACGTTTGCTGGAATTTATGTTTAAATGCGATATTTAGTTGTTGTTTAGCTTATGTTTGGTAGCATTCGGGCATGTTAAATGCCGGGGTGTTACAATGGGAACCCTGGGGATTGATCTAGATACTGTTATTAAGGTGTTTATCAAGTTTTTAGATCAATTGGAGGTGCTGGATTGGAGTAATTTGGGTTAGATTTAGATGTTGCCACGTTTCTGTTTTGGGACAGCATGAGCAGTCGACCTAAGGTTGACGTTTTTGCCAATTTAGATTCTGAATCTGTCCGTACGGATTTTGAAGACGTTGTAGATAATTTCAATACCTTTCAGTGGACATAAAGCACGTTAAATTCCGATCAGCCGTTTGAAAGTTATGACTGTTTTACCGAGTGTGTTAAAATCTGTGACGCGATTGGAACAGATCACGGTAATCTGTAGATTAAACAACTTTAGATTCCGAATCAGTATTTCCATATACCTAGAGAAAGTTGGGAAATTTCCTAAGCTACGCGAGGATGTACTCATTTTATTGATTCGGAGTTCCAGAACTCAAGTTATGCCTTTTGGAAGGCTGCTGTCCCGACGGGACAGAACCTCTGTTTTTAGGTTTTGCGAGTAGTGGGCAATGTCGGGTTAGATGGGGTTTTGCGTACTGTTTTGTGGGCATGATTGTGAGTGTGTGATGCCTATGTGCAGGTGGTGTGACTCCGGGAGTGCCCTCTACTTCCCGTCAATCCGTCGCCGCGGTTGAGGCAAGTGTGTTGTAATGTATAGCGGATTGTAGGTTGCTTGTTGAGATAGGATGAAAGATTGAATACTTGCTACGATCACTTGCCATGCTTGCTGTTTTCCAATGATATATTGAGTATGATTATCATGATATGATGCTATGTGTCTATACTTATCATGATTCGATGCCATGTGTCTATATTTGTCATGATGTGATGCCATGTGTTTATGTGTACTATGACATGATGCCATATGTTTATGTACAAATGAGATATGATATTTGGCATAGTTGCATGCATGTCATGAGATAGGGCGAGGGCGGTGAGAAAGTCATAACTAGTCCGAGGAAGGTCGGTGAGAAAGTTATGACTAGTCCGGAACGCCATTGAGTAAGACCTACATCGTGATTCCATCCACGTGGTGAATGGAAGCGAGGAGTAGGCACCCTCCATCTTCGGGATGGAAGGGGGAAAAGGGTGCACACCGACGGGTGTGTACTCAACCATACCGGTATGAGTTTCCAAGGAGATATGAGCATTGCATTACATTGCATGCATATTGATGATGATATTGTTAAGTGTTCAAGATTGAGATGCTATTCATGATGGGAGATGTTATTGCCATGATTTTGTTTTTGTTGTCCATTACAATATGCTTGCTGAGTTTCGAACTCACGCTTGTGTTTTATGTTGTTTTTAGGTACTTTGAGATCGGCATGCGGGAAAAAAGGGGATTTAGCTACACTTCTACACGTAGCTCCACCATCATAGTCTATAATTAATCACTTGGAGACATGATATTAAGAGTTGTGCCATAAACTTAATGTATGGTTTAATTTAGCATGCTTGTGATTCCTTATTTGCTTCGTTATAGTTTATGAAGTGGTTGAGCGTGGTATTATTGGCGTAAATTGATGATATGTCCATTTATGTTGATGTTTTAGATGTCGTGGTGTTATGATATATTTTTCCATGATTTTGATATTGTGTTAATTCATGGAAAAACAAAGGAGATGTCATTAAATATTGGTTTTTAGCATATGTACCTTTGCTGGAATTTATGTTTAAATGTGGTATTTAGATGTTGTTTAGCTTATGTTTGGTAGCATTCGGGCATATTAAATGCCGGGGTGTTACAACAATTATAAGGAAATTTCAAAGAATTCAAAACACCAAATATGATACATTTATTTATCATACAAGAGGTTATTTAACTCAACAATACTAGTCTTTATTTACTTATATGGATACTTAGGATACAGGCTGATTATTTATTACTGACAACAAAGGAAAGAACTATACTTATGGTCCCGCCCGCCTGCTGCCGAAGACTAAGTTACGCCGACGATGCCGAACTCGGCGGAGGCGCCCGAATGTCGACAGGGATACCAACCAGCGGTCCCGGCGGACCCTGCTGAAAAGGACCGGCCGGAGGAGCACCAACGGGTGCAGGGATAGCGTATTGAGGTGGTGCAGGAATCAGTGGCGGAGCCAGAAATTTCTAAAGGAGGGGGCCTAAGAATGAAGTGAACCTCTACTAATGATTGATATTCAAAGTTTAATATATAGTAAGTAAAATATGTAACACTTGTAACTTGCAAGGAATAGGGAACGTACCACTTATTATTTCACAAAAGGCGATAGTTGATATCTACGTGTCCTCATGTTCTGAAAATGCGCAGAGTGGCGATCAAGTTGACGGCAAGAAAGTAGCAGCGAGCAAGAATGTCTTCGATCGGCGATCATAACCGCCTGATGCTTATTGTTAGCACACAGTACTGACTACTGAGTACTCCACTGCCCTGAGGATTAGACAAATAGTATTGTATCAAAGATCAAAAATTTCCATGAAAAATAGTATGGAGCAAGTCTCAAATAACTAGTGCGACGCCAACGCAAGAAGTGCCGGAGAAACAACTCAACAAGCAAATCCATGATCCATCGTGTATACGTGACTTCATGTAATCGCGTAGTCGTAGTCGAAGATGTACGTATCAAGAGCTTGAGGGAGTTCATAGAATCTCACGCGGAGTCTCGCGCCATCGCTGCGCTCGCGGCGTCGCGTGGAGTCCCGTCGCGATCGGCCCGACTGTGAATGATGCTGTGAATGTGATGCAATGTGAGTTACTGTGAATGTTCTGTGATATTATCATGTACTGTAATTTTTGTATTGTGATTCTGTGAAATTGGTGCAGTTTTTGAAATGTGTACAGTGATGAAAACCTCACCACAGTCGGTTCTAACCTATATTCATCACTGTCGGTTCTTAAATAGAATCAACAGTGATAATAGACTATCACAGTCAGTTCTGTTTGAGAATCGACACTGATAAGATGCTTATTAGTGTCAGTTTTAGTTAACCGACAATGATCGGTAATTATTATCATTGGTGAGAACCGAATGTGATAGATCCTACTTATCACTGTCGTTGGTCTTTGTGTCGCCACCAAAATCGATAGTGGTGACTTAAAAGAACCGATTGGGGTGCATATTCCTGTACTAGTGATGGTCTAATAGATCTTCTATAAAAATTTCAATATTTTTTCACTTGTTTCTAGACCGATCACAAAAATTACAAAAAGATAAAATATCTTACCCATTAAGAAATTCCTCATGGACACCCACATATCATGTTAGGTGACACCCATCCACAATTCCACCAAACTACACAAATTATGATATCACCTGTCTTCCTTCCAAGCTCCCTATTGCATGCACGCTCCCGGATGGCACAACCGTAGTACTCAATCCCATGCAAGCTGATCCCTAGTGTATTAATTAATTCCATCTATAGTAGTACGTAATAGGGAGGAATTATTAATAGTGCATTAATTAATTCCAGCTATTGTGCGTATAAAAAAAGTAGAAAACAATAATGCTAATAAAAATAGAAGATTTGATCCTCTCGCGGATTTGCTCCTGCCTCTATATAAACACCACAAGAAATAAATTTGTTACAGTGACAATTTGACCATAAGAACAGCTGTAGAAGAACAGACTAGCCAGCTTCTCTTCATGGCGCTAGTCAAGAAGAACAAAACAATTCAGTGTTGGGCAGCATTTTTGGTTATGGCTGCAATTTTCTTGTCCTGCAATGCAGCAGGCAGGCACATCGGTACATTTCTTTCTTTTTCGTGATTTTTTTTTTTGCTTTCTCTGTATGCAATGTTGCAGCGTTTAATGGAACCGACACCTTCATATATATATATATATACACCAAATGATTTGTGTAAAGTAATTTATATGATCTATTGTGTTTCATTGTGTGCAGGTGTTAGAACTGAAGTGAAGACGAATTGTTTCACCTATCAAAATTGCAAAGACGATTCTTGCACGAGTTCGTGCAAAAACGGTGATTTCCATGCGGGCAAAGGCTACTGCAGTGGTACAACCGTTTGTTGTTGCGAAACGATCTCAAAGCCATCCAAATGATGGATACCAACCAGCTCTTGCGTGTAAAAGGGTGAATAAGTCTATGTGTGCACCCATGCTGCCATGCATGATCTTATTCATGCAAAGGATTTAATAAACAAGAATAATTACCGATCACTGTCGGCCAAAAAAAAAATCTTGCAGGAGTTTGTGCCTGGACACACTACAACAAAAATCGGTTTTTGTAGTGAAACTTTTTGTCACAAATGACTTATTTTCCGTCACAAATGAGTGGTAGTGGCGATTTTCTTGTTTGTCACCGATTGTCACTAATACTCAAGTCACAACTAACATAGTGATGATTTTTTGTTCCCCACAAATAACCAGGTTGAATAGTGATGATTAAAAATTGCCACTAATAATTGGTACATTAGAGATGACAAAACTCGTCAAAAATAAACTTCAAATCGTGGGCAACAATGTCATCACTTATGATTATCGTAGTGACGAAGGAAATCCCCACATTTTATGAATATTTGTTACCATTAAATCATCACAATTACATTTTGTCAAAGTGATGAATTAAGTAGTCACAAATTAGTTCATGTCACTTGCAATAGTTGTATCACTATTGACGCTTCTTGTGGTGACGTTATTTCTCACTATTTTATTAACATTTGTGTCAACTAAATCGCACACTTATATTTTGTACAGTGGTGGCACTATCATCACAATTGCGTATCTATTTGTGACAAATTAAAAGATGAATTAGTGTGCAGATAATGTATTTATGGAAGATTTTTTTTGCCACTATTAGGCATTGTTCTATTAGCTTAATTGTGATACCTGTGACAAAAGATGTGCCACATAAAACACTTGTGACAAGAATTTTGTCATAATTTATCAATTCTATAGTGATGAAATTATAGTCATTCATTTTAGTGATAATGCCATCCAAACGAGCCGCAATAATTGTACAGTCAATTTCATTTCAAAATCCCCGTCGTATCCATGGGATCCAAATAGATATAGAGGAGGCAGGTGCTACCGTGCTAGAGGATAGAAAGTGAGGTATGCCTCTGAAGCTTTTGGCTGAGGAATTAGTGCTGTAATTTTTTGTAGCTTAGTAGAAAATAAAAAGAGCTAGCACAATGTTGTAGTATTATTCCTAGCTATGTATTTTATATTAATTCTACGAAGAATCACAAAATTACAGGTCCCCTTAAATGATTGTGCTCCATGGTCTGTTTGACGTAGCAGAGCTGACATAGGCGATGTTGTCTCCTGGTTCCTAGGGCGGCGTGGTCCCCTTAAAGAGTTAGCACAATAGAATGTTCTAGTATTATTCCTAGCTATGTTCTTGTGCTCCAGGTTGTGAAATATTTGTTGGTGATCTTAAGCCTTTATGCCATATATATATAATCTGGAGAGCTCTGCTCGATCCATGTATGATGTTAACTAGGTAGATAGGCGCGCTTCGCTGCGCCGTACAGTTTAGTTTGCAAAAGTAGAATACAGCATCATCGAAATCGTGAAAGACGGATGTCCACACTTTAAAGATCAAGCAACGTATATCATATTTAATATATTTATACGATGCATAACTGGGAGTAGATTTAGAAGAATGTATTGAGGCACACTCGAATGTGTGACCTTACATAAACTAAGGTAGTGTACCACATGATACATGTAAAAGCTAACAAAGAAGAAGTTATGGCTATATGTTTCTACAAAGTTGATATAATACCATCCGAAAATAAGTATATGATATAACTGCACGAAACAAAGTATAAGGCGTGCTATGTACATGGTAACTTCATGCTAATGCTAGAGAAACACAGGTAGGCATCATTCATACATCAAGATCCAAATCTATGTTGTTCCAGCGAGATCCAACAAACAAGAAAATATTGATTGGTCAAACCAATTTGCCGACAATGTGAAGAGATAAAGTTAGCAAACCGGGCCTGCGGTCATCCCTTAGTAGCCGAACTCTTACAATCAGATGCAATATCCCCGACTAAAAGAAAGCATATAAAAATAATTATTTTGTTTGGGCTCTAGGTGCAAAGGTGACTAACGATAATATCAATATAGCGGGACAACAATGATTATAATGAATATATATGGAAAACCCGCAATGCTAATGTTAGCTCACCCAAAATTTTTGTAAAACCACATTGAAATAAAAAAAATGACCCCAAATATTCACAATAGTTTGTTTGTAGCCAAGATACCATAGCAGGAAAAGAATTACTTTGCAAGTCCATAAAATTAACTTCAACCACTACATGTACTTATCATATAATTGCAAAAAGTTATCAAATTATAGTGATGCAAATCATTATTGACAGCAAGATGTATCCAATATAGTAATGACCTGTGCAAAATGTTATCAAATTAACAAAGCATTAAACTAAAATAGGGGAAAAGCTTGATCACAGCATGTATCCAATATAGTAATGACCTGTGAGAAATGAATACCCCAATGAATTTATGCAAGGCCAGATCAATATAAATGCAAATAATCATAGGAATATGTTGAATTACCGATTTTGTAAAGGAAGAAAGGTCTGATAGCCAAATAGTTGAGAGGCACAGAGAGCTTACATTAAGCAAATCAAGACTGCTGCAGCCGTCTACTCTGAAAACTAAGAGAGATTGCTTCTCTGAAATAAACTCAATTAACTTATCCCTGCGTCACCAAACAAGTGTAAGCTCAAAGATAGTTCAGCTTAAACGCTAATACAACATCTACCTATAAAAGTGAGGTGCAGATATTTTTGAGATGACATGTATGGTGACAATAAACAGCGAATGCTAATTTAATATCTACCTATAAAACCGAAGCACGGATATTTTTGAGATGACATGTACGGTGGCAACTGTAAGTTCAAAGATAACCCAACTTTACCAGGTGATATGCATGCTATAACTATTCAAGAACAACTTCACCACTAGGCTTATTTCCATCCCGAGCATGTATGTTCTACCAAATATGACAGGAATATTGCATTTAATAAACATTATTGTGTGATGAATTTTTTGCCTCCATTTGTTGTTGTGAAAGATCTCAAAGCCATCCAAATGATGGATGCCAGCCAGCTCTTGCATGCCAAAGGGTGAATAAGTCTATGTGTGCACCCATGATCTAATTCATGCAAAAGATTTAATAAACATTATTGTGTGATGAATTTTTTGCTTCGAAAATTCACGTAATAAAGAAACGGAAATTTTTTTACCCACAGCAGGGATCTGATGGGGAAATATAGAAAAAGATGTTCATGGTGCAGCATCACACACCGCATCTTGTTTGTTGAAAATTAAAAAGATATCGCTCTTTGTAAAACTAAACCAATTATGACCCAGCCTTGCAAAGTGTATATACATACTGTAACACCCCGGCATTTAAATATGCCTGAATGCTACCAAACATAAGCTAAACACCATCTAAATACCACAACTATAGCATAAATTCCAGCAAAAGGGGTAAATGCTAAAACCCGAAATTTCGGCAGCATCTCCTTTGTTTATTCATGATCTCAAACAACCATACAAGCATAGCAACATATGATATAATGTGAAACATCTAAAACCACAATAATAAACGACATGGAAACCATTTAAGTCCAATTTACGCATTTCAACGTCATCATGAGACAATTGAAAGGAATAAAGCAACCTCTAAACCATAAACATGAATTAAGTCGCATCTACTTTATTATTATGAATACAAACAATTCCATTGTGGAATCACTTGCGTGAGCTACGTGAAAATGTGTGATTATTCCCCTTTTCCCTCATGCCAGTTTCAAGGTACCTAAAAAAAACATAACACAAGCGTGAGTTCAAAACTCAGCAAAGTGTATCGTAATGGATAAACAAAAATTAAGTCAACAAACCATCATCATAACTCTCCCATAGCACATCATAACACAACATGGTTAGCATCACATTCATCTTGTAAGCATCAATATAATCATCTCATAAACATCATCATGTTTCATTAATGCAATGCAATGCACATGTCTCCTTGGAAACTCATACCGGTATGGTTGAGTGCACACCCGTCGGCATGCACCCTTTTTTCCCCCTTCCATCCCGAAGATGGAGGGTGCCTATCTCTCGCTTCCAATCACCTCGGTGAAGGAATCACGATGTAGGTCTTACTCAAAAGAATAGCCCCGGACTAGTCATAACGGTTCTCACCGACCCATCCGGATTAGTTATGACTTATCTCACCGGCCGGCCATAAAAATTATGCTATGCATGCACAATGGACAGCAATATATACACAAATCGAAATATTGCATATCAACACATAGCATCTCAACATGTAGGACCGTGATCGACCATCGACGGTGCCCATTCACAACATAACATGTATACCACTTGTCACCATCAAGCATGTTAATCATGGCATGAATATATCGTATCAAAGACAATATTTAAAACATGGCAAAGTGATAACATATCAAGTATAGCATGTAGTTCATGGCAAGACACAATGTGGTCTATCACAAACATTATCAAGCAACACTAGCAACACAAACAACATTCAATCCACACAACACACTTGCCTTCAATTGCGGGCAACGGAGTGATGAGAGGTTGAGGGCCCTCCCGCGGCACACCACCTACACCACCTGCAAACACGTGCCACACACTCAATATGACTCCTCAAAACAGTACCCTCTACACCCAATACACGATATACACCAAAACCCGAAATCACAGATTTGCCCGTTCTGGACAGCGGCTTCAAAAATCATAACTTGAGTTCTAGAAGTCCAAATTGATTAAACGAGTACGTCCTCGCGTAGCTTAGGAAATTTCCCACCTTTTTCTAGTTATAGGTAAAGACTGATTCGGACTCTAATGTTGTTTAATCTAACATTGAACACGAACTGTCTCAATCTCGTCACAGATTTGACAGCGCTCGGTAAAACAGGCATAACTTCTAAACGGCTGGGCGGAATTTCAACTTCTTTATATGCACCGAAAGATAATGAAATTATCTACAACTTCCTAGAAGTCCGTACGGTCAGATTCAAACTCTAAATTTGCGAAAACGCCTTCACTAGCTCGGGTGCCCAATCTGCCCGAACCAGAACGTGAATACAACTCTAGATTTCATGGATTCTACCCCAAAACAGTACCTCCCTTGATCTAAAAACATGGCATTCATCCTCTACAGAAGTAAGGGATCCACCCCAAAGAGTTTCCCATTACCTTCTTGGAGGATCACCAAGCGATGATCAAACCTTCACGCTCCTTCCCCGATCTCCTTCCACGTGCCGTTTCCACCGATCCTCCTCGTTGCAACTCCTTCCAATGGCTTGGACAGCACCTTGGCAGCGAGGAGGAGGTCTTGGAGTGCGCCCACAAGGTAGGAGAAGGGAGGGGCAGCACCTAGGGGTGGAGGTGCTTGGGAAGGGAGAGGAGATCTAGAGGAGGAAGATGGGAGGTGGAAGGAGAGGGAGAGGTGGAGGGCAAGGGGGGGGGTGCGGCGCATGGGGTGGGGAGGGCTCTAGGGCAGCAGGGTTTCCTCCCCCTCCTCACCCCCTCATGGGCCTAAGAATCCCCACCACTTGGCCCACGAAGGTTCCCCCAAAGCCCACACAACCCCGGAGCGGCCCAAAAAACCCGAAACGGTCCGATACGAAATAAAAACCCAAACTATATGTTTTTTTAATCTTGAATGACATATTTCATAATGTTTGGTCCTCATAAATCCCATTTTATAAGTTTAGGACAATCCGTGGTGTCACATTCTCCCCTCCTTCAACAGGATTCGACCTCGAATCTAGAGCGCACCCAAACGGAACCCAAAGCCAGAACAAAGGATAACCAGATTTTTCACAACACATACCGAGGCGAAAAGCTCGGGATACTTCTCGCGCATACGAGACTCCAGCTCCCAAGTTGCTTCCCTCTCGCCAGTGCGACCACAAAATTTTAACAAATTTGAGCGTCCAGGTTCTTGATGCTAAGCTCACGAGTTCTCCAGACTCTCACCGGTCTGGACTCAAAAGTGAGGTTCGATCTACCGCCGGGGGTTCCAACGGAACCACCAACTCCGGATCGTGCAAATACTTCCTTAGCATCGAAACATGAAACACATTGTGCACTCCTTGCATCGAATCCGGTAGCTCCAAACGGTAAGCTAACTTGCCGACTCGAGCCAAAATAGGAAATGGCCCAACATACCTCGGGCTAAGCTTTCCTTTGGTACCAAAGCGTACCACACCTTTGGTAGGAGACACTCGTGAAGAGCACACCGTCACCCACCTCAAACTCTAAATCCCGCCTTCTCACGTCGGCCATAACTTTTCGCCGCTGCTCTGTCATGCGAGAAGGTTCTCACGCACTGTGCCACCACGATCGATTGTCTGCTGAACCCGATCTGGACCGAGCACCGCTCTCTCTCCCACAAGATCCCAACAAAGTGGCGATCTGCACTTCCGCCATAAAGTACCTCAAAAGGAGCAGCCGGATCTTTGGAATGGTAGCGGTTATTATAAGCAAACTCTGCCAATGGCAAGTGATCTTCCCAGCTACCCTTCCACGCCATCACACAGGCCCTGAGCATGTCCTCCAACGTCTGGATGGTACGCTCAGACTGACCATCCGTCTGAGGGTGAAAAGCGGTACTAAGGCGAAGCTGCGTACCCAAAGCACTCTGCAGACTCTCCCAGAACTTGGAAACGAACTTCGCATCCCGATCGGAGATAATGGTCTTGGGTACACCATGCAGTCTCACAATTTCCTGCACATAGATGGGAGCCAAGTCGCTCGTAGAATTGGTAGTGCGGATAGGAATGAAATGCGCAGACTTGCTGAGACGGTCCACCACAACCCAAACGGCATCCTTCCCTCGAGGAGTACGAGGTAGGCCAACCACGAAATCCATGGAGATGTCATCCCATGGCCACACGGGAATCTCCAATGGTCGCAACAGACCGCAGGTCGCTTATGCTCAGCTTTGATCTTCCGACAGATCCACAAGACGCCACATACTTGGCGATATCCACTCTCATCCTTTTCCACCGTAAGCTCTTTTTCAAGTCCTGTACATCTTGGTCTCTCCAGGATGGACCGTGTCACGGTGCGATGAGCTTCTTTCGTAATGTCCTCTTTCACTTGGGATTTACGAGGCACGCATGCACGGCCCTGAAACCTCAAAACTCCTACATCATCAATGGTAAAGTCTCCCGACTTGCCATCCTCAAGACGTTCCTCACCGGCTGAAGCAAAGCGATCATGTTCTTTGTGCCTCCCGCTGCAGCTCGCCGAATCGCCGACTCAAGAATCAATTGAGTTTCAGCTTGCACGGTCCCCATAAGCAAGAGGGAGACCCCTAGACGCTCAAAATCAGCAACAAGACAATCAACAACAGGGGCCTTGTCTTGCGACTAAGAGCATCGGCCACCACGCTTGCCTTTCCGGATGATACCGATAGTAAGGTCATAATCCTTTATCAACTCCAGCCATCTCCTCTGCCTCAAATTCAGATCTTTACGAGTGAAGATGTACTTGAGACTCTTGTGATCGGTGAAGATGTCACAAGACTCACCATACAAATAGTGCCTCCAAATCTTCAAGGCAAACACCACAATGGCTAACTCCAGGTCATGGGTGGGGTAATTCTGCTCATGCTTTTTCAACTGTCTCGATGCATAAGCAATCACTTTGCCCTCTTGCATGAGCACACAACCCAATCCCAGACAAGAAGCGTCAGAATAGACAGTGAAACGCCTCCCGGGCTCGGGAAGGGTAAGAACAGGAGCGATCACTAACTTCTCCTTCAAAGTGCCGAAATCAAGGCTCACAATCGGCGATCCACTGAAATTTCATACCATACCTTCTCAGGTCAACTGTGAAAGCGGCTTAGCAATGATGGAGAAATCTTGCACAAAGCGCCGATAATAGCCCGCCAACCCAAGGAAAGCTACGCACCTCTTTCACATTGGAAGGTCTCTTCCAATCCAGAGCTCAGAGACCTTGCTAGGATCTCTTGATATGCCATCTGGATTGATGATGTGGCCAAGAAAACCCACTTCAAATCCGAACTCGCATTTCTTCAACTTAGCAAAGAATTGATTCTCCTCAACATACTCGGCACAAGCCTCAAATGCTGCTCATGCTCCTCTTCCGATTTAGAATAAATCGAATGTCATCGATGAACACTACCACAAACTCATCAAGATACTTGTGGAGCATACTGCTCATCGCCTCCATAAAAACAGCGAGCGCATTAGTTAGTCCAAAAGACATAACTTTAAATTCATAATGCCCATACCTAGTGGAGAAAGCGATCTTCTCAATATCTTGCTCCCTCACACGAATCTGATTATAACCAGATCAAGATCAATCTTGGAGAACACCTTTGCTCCCTTGGTTGGTCAAAGAGATCCTCGATGCGGGGCAACGGATACTTGTTCTTGATTGTTACACGATTGAGAGCACGATAGTCGATGCACATGCGCCAACTACCATCCTTCTTGAAACAAAGAGGACGGGTGCTCCCCATGGCGACACAACTGCGCGGATAAAACCCTTGGCCAACAAATCCTCCAATTGCTTCTTCAACTCGTCTTGAAAAGGACGAGCCAAGCGGTATGGAGAGATCGAAATAGGTCGAGTACCAGGCACCAGGTCAATACGAAACTCCACGCTTCTCACGGGAGGCAAACCAGGCAAATCATCGGGGAATACATCACCAAACTCCTTTACCACAGGAATCTCCGCAATGATGACTGAAGAAGATGGCTTTTCAGTAAGTGCCATAAGAACACCCAAATGCCTCAAACGACGACTGGGAAACAGGATGGACAAAACGAAGATGGAACTAGAGGGTACTCCACCCTGAAAGGTCAACTCCACCCCCGACGGGGCCTGCAAAGTAACTGTCCTCCGAAAGCAACAGATATTGGCACGGTACTGATGCAACCAGTCCATACCCAAAATGACATCAAAAGGAGCTAACTGAATCACCATAAGATTGGCAAAGAAAACCTCATCGTCAATGGCAACGGTGCAACCCGGACAAACCAATGAACTAGCAATCAAACCCCCGGGAGAACTGACCAGCACAGACTCAGAAATCCGCTGAACTCCCAGCTTTGCTCTACTAGCAAACTCCGACGACACAAAAGAATAGGATGCTCCAGAATCAAACAAAACAAGGGCTTCAACTGAATCCACAAGTAGAGTACCTGAAACCACCTCGGGATGCCCGGCTGACTCAGCTGTCGGCAAGGCGTACACTCCAGGTGGCACCGAGGCATCGGGGGCCCCGACACGCGGCTGGTGTCCCAACAAGGCTGGAGGAGGCGGAAGTAGCTGGGGAGGAGCCGACGGCGGCGGGCACCAATAAGCAGCTGGTGGCGTCCACGCAAAGGGTGGCTGAGACACAGGAGCAGCCATCATGTGCGCCGATCCTCGAGAAGACGCTACCGGAGTGGGAGGAGAAGGCACCGTCTCCCACTTGATGATGCTACCGGGATTCATCCGGCAGACTCGCCCCATGTGGCCGGGCTTGCCACGCTGGTTGCAACTCCCAGTCCAACCACACTCGGAAGCAGTGCTCACCACCGCACTTGAAGCACATCATGCCCTGCCGGGCACAGCCGAACACCGCTCGCGAGGAAGACGATCAGGCGGCTTCTTAGCCCCTGAGGAAGATCCATGTCCTCCCTTGAACTTCTTGAAGGTGGGTCGCTGAGAAGACCCACCCCGCCACCAAAAGTACACTTCTTTCCCCCACCTGGGGCCGCAGGGCCCCCTGAACCACCCCGGGTTTGCGTATCCCCGGAGAGCTCCAACTCGAGCTCCATGCCCTTCGCCGCTTCCACCACGGAGCAGAAGTCACGAGGACGATCGCCCCATGACAACTCTGAACTCCTGGTTGAGGCCCCTACGGAACCTTCTTGCCTTCTCCCTATCATCCGCTGCAACAGCTGGCACGAAACGCACCACGCTGTTGAACTCCACCTCATACTCCGTTACCGACTTCTTTCCCTAGGAAAGAGTCGTCAGAGTATGCTCCATCCTCTCGAGGAAGGACTCGGGGTAGTACTTGGCTCGGAAACGAGCCACAAAATCCTCCCAAGTGACAAGTCCGAGAGCGGGAGCTCTAGCGGCCGTAACTCCCTCCCACCAAATGTCCGCTTGGCCCTTCGGTTGGAAAGCCACAAAGCGAGCCCTTTGAACCGAGGTCAGCTCCAAAACCTCGAACTGCCGCTCCATGTACCGCAGCCAATCTGCGGCTGGACCAGCGTGCCGCTCGTCAAAGGTGTCAAGACGGAGGGTCATCCACTCTCGAAGACTCATCCTCGGCTCCGCGCAAAGCCAATAACAGGGGCCACCGCAGGGGGAAGCACAACTGGGCCACTGCAGGGGAGGCACAACAACAGGGGCTGCCCGCACCGCCGGGCGCAGCCTCTGAATCTCCCTCCGCAGAGCCTCGAACTAGGTCATCATTGGCGGCGGGCACCCCCGCCGGATCGTGTCTGAAGCTCCTCCCGAGCTGGCCCATGAGCATTGGGCGAACGCTACCCTCGGCAGACTCAAAGAACTCCTCGAGAGCCTCTGCCTGGCCTCCGACCCACGGCGTCCCACGGCCTCTACCCCTCGGCATATCTGCTATAGTCGCACACACAGTCAACCACATAACATAAGCACAACATCATAGAAACAAGAGCAAACAAACAAACATCATAAACATGGCTTTCATCATATAAGCAACGCAATGCAATGATGAATCCCCAAATTCCCATCCTACTGTGCAACCAAGTGTGTCAAAATTTTAAATTAATCATTATACTTTTACAAAGTTTTAATGTTGCTATCCTAGAGCAAGTTTTAGTTACAACCTATGCAATGTTTCTAAGTTATCACACATCACATTTTAGTTGATCCTAAGGTATAACACTAAAATTCACATTCCAAGGACCTACAGCCCGCTCTGATACCAACTGTAACACCCCGGCATTTAAATATGCCTGAATGCTACCAAACATAAGCTAAACACCATCTAAATACCACAACTATAGCATAAATTCCAGCAAAAGGGGTAAATGCTAAAACCCGAAATTTCGGCAGCATCTCCTTTGTTTATTCATGATCTCAAACAACCATACAAGCATAGCAACATATGATATAATGTGAAACATCTAAAACCACAATAATAAACGACATGGAAACCATTTAAGTCCAATTTACGCATTTCAACGTCATCATGAGACAATTGAAAGGAATAAAGCAACCTCTAAACCATAAACATGAATTAAGTCGCATCTACTTTATTATTATGAATACAAACAATTCCATTGTGGAATCACTTGCGTGAGCTACGTGAAAATGTGTGATTATTCCCCTTTTCCCTCATGCCGCTTCAAGGTACCTAAAAAAACATAACACAAGCGTGAGTTCAAAACTCAAGCAAAGTGTATCGTAATGGATAAACAAAAATTAAGTCAACAAACCATCATCATAACTCTCCCATAGCACATCATAACACAACATGGTTAGCATCACATTCATCTTGTAAGCATCAATATAATCATCTCATAAACATCATCATGTTTCATTAATGCAATGCAATGCACATGTCTCCTTGGAAACTCATACCGGTATGGTTGAGTGCACACCCGTCGGCATGCACCCTTTTTCCCCCTTCCATCCCGAAGATGGAGGGTGCCTATCTCTCGCTTCCAATCACCTCGGTGAAGGAATCACGATGTAGGTCTTACTCAAAAGAATAGCCCCGGACTAGTCATAACGGTTCTCACCGACCCATCCGGATTAGTTATGACTTATCTCACCGGCCGCCATAAAAATTATGCTATGCATGCACAATGGACAGCAATATATACACAAATCGAAATATTGCATATCAACACATAGCATCTCAACATGTAGGACCGTGATCGACCATCGACGGTGCCCATTCACAACATAACATGTATACCACTTGTCACCATCAAGCATGTTAATCATGGCATGAATATATCGTATCAAAGACAATATTTAAAACATGGCAAAGTGATAACATATCAAGTATAGCATGTAGTTCATGGCAAGACACAATGTGGTCTATCACAAACATTATCAAGCAACACTAGCAACACAAACAACATTCAATCCACACAACACACTTGCCTTCAATTGCGGGCAACGGAGTGATGAGAGGTTGAGGGCACTCCCGGCGGCACACCACCTACACCACCTGCAAACACGTGCCACACACTCAATATGACTCCTCAAAACAGTACCCTCTACACCCAATACACGATATACACCAAAACCCCGAAATCACAGATTTTCAACGTTCTGGACAGCGGCTACGAAAAATCATAACTTGAGTTCTAGAAGTCCAAATTGATTAAACGAGTACGTCCTCGCGTAGCTTAGGAAATTTCCCACCTTTTTCTAGTTATAGGTAAAGACTGATTCGGACTCTAATGTTGTTTAATCTAACATTGAACACGAACTGTCTCAATCTCGTCACAGATTTGACAGCGCTCGGTAAAACAGGCATAACTTCTAAACGGCTGGGCGGAATTTCAACTTCTTTATATGCACGGAAAGATAATGAAATTATCTACAACTTCCTAGAAGTCCGTACGGTCAGATTCAAAATCTAAATTTGCGAAAACGCCTTCACTAGCTCAGGTGCCCAATCTGCCCGAACCAGAACGTGAATACAACTCTAGATTTCATGGATTCTACCCCAAAACAGTACCTCCCTTGATCTAAAAACATGGCATTCATCCTCTACAGAAGTAAGGGATCCACCCCAAAGAGTTTCCCCATTACCTTCTTGGAGGATCACCAAGCGATGATCAAACCTTCACGCTCCTTCCCCGATCTCCTTCCACGTGCCGTTTCCACCGATCCTCCTCGTTGCAACTCCTTCCAATGGCTTGGACAGCACCTTGGCAGCGAGGAGGAGGTCTTGGAGTGCGCCCACAAGGTAGGAGAAGGGAGTGGCAGCACCTAGGGGTGGAGGTGCTTGGGAAGGGAGAGGAGATCTAGAGGAGGAAGATGGGAGATGGAAGGAGAGGGAGAGGTGGAGGGCAAGGGGGGGGGTGCGGCGCATGGGGTGGGGAGGGCTCTAGGGCAGCAGGGTTTCCTCCCCCTCCTCACCCCCTCATGGGCCTAAGAATCCCCACCACTTGGCCCACGAAGGTTCCCCCAAAGCCCACACAACCCCGGAGCGGCCCAAAAACCCGGAAACGGTCCGAAACGAAATAAAAACCCAAACTATATGTTTTTTTAATCTTGAATGACATATTTCATAATGTTTGGTCCTCATAAATCCCATTTTATAAGTTTAGGACAATCCGTGGTGTCACACATACAATCCCTGAACATGCAAATGAGACGCAAATCCAATGAAAATAAAAAGGAAAGAAGACATGGACAACAGAGCGATCCTGGTAGGACAAGGCCATTCCATCATCGTCTACCGATACATTTATCAATACTAGTCTTTATTTAATTATACAGACACTTAGGGTGCGTTTGGTTCGTGGGATGAGGTTGAATGGGATGGGATGGTCCTGTACCATTTGGTTCCATTATTTTGGGTGAACGAGATGGTTCAGCATCTAGAGGGAATATTCCTCAAAATTGTACCACTTGGTCCAGGATGAGATGGTTCCATTCAAGCAACCAAACGCATGGATGAGCTTTTTCTTGAACCATCTCATACATGTACCACTTGGTACAGGCAACCACACACCCTTAGGAGACACTTAGGATACAGACTAATTATTTATTACTGACGAAGAACGGAAAGAATCGAGAGATCCAGGGCTCTGCCGTCTGCTGCCGAAGATTACACCGACGATGCCGAACTAGGCGAAGGCGCACGAATGCCCCCCAGGGAGACCAACCAGCTGGAGCGGCGAACCCTGCTGAAAAGGACCGGCCGGAGGCGAAGGAGCAACTACGGGTGCAGGGACAGCGTAGTTAGGTGGTGTAGGAATAGCGTTTGGTGGTGCAGAATAGGTCCAGAATAGTGTAGTTTGCATAGAATCTATAGATAGCATACAATAATAATAAACATAAAAATACTATGGTTATACATATCAGCCCTCTACTAAAATACTCATATCGACCACGTGCTTGTCGCTCGAATGGTGTCTGTCGAGATATTGGACGACTCCTTGTCGACTTCGGACGGAGAAAGTGCCATAGCTGCACAGAGAGGAGGAGATCAGAATAAAGATGCACATGAATCGATCGAAGCGTAGGAGAGGATAAATCCCACCAGAATCAAGCGAAGCTCACCGGAATCGAGAGAATGAAGCTGAGAGCAATAAATTAGGATGAAGCTGCGCCTGACTCTTGCAAAGGTACAAAGAGGAATGTCACTTATATAGAGTTTTCGGAATCGGTGTAGATGACTAGTCATTAAGCGTCCAAAGAGGAAGCATCCACCAGGAGGTCCAGGACATCAGTAAATGCATGCGAGGACCCCATGCAAATTACTTCATTCAGAAAAACATGACTAGTCATCGTAGCCGATGTTAGCCAATAAATTATGAAATATCCCAAAAAATCCAAAATGCAAATCAAAATTCTAATTGGAACCTAATCAAAGTTTTACCTGGAAGGCTGTCAGGACCCGGATTTATGAATTCGAAACCCTCTGTGTATACTGCACCAGTCCAGGATCACGCTAGTGCACACAGTGGCAACAAAATTGACATATCATTCCATTCATCGAATTTACTAAGAAAGTAGCAAATAGTAACAACGGACCTTATGGTCAAGTTTACATAATTGTGCCTTAAGGGCTTAAGAAACAAATAAAACTCTTGCAGTGGAAAATAAAATAACTCGGGCCATACGACATGCCACAGGCAATCATCTGGGGAACGCCATCCTAGTTCACGTAGTCTTCATAATACTCCTCGTAGAATTCTGTATTTCCTGTTCTTCTTCAAAGAATCGATCAACAAAGGCGTAAAGCCGTGAGTACAAAACTACTCGAGAAGCCGTAGAGAATGATGCAAATAATGTACGGCTTGATAAAGGATAGTCATATGGTTATTTTGCAGAAAGCAATAACTTGAACGTAAATACCATAAATAGATTCAAAACATACTTGACAAAGATAATAATAACTGGTAAATCAATGGTAAACCACAACACAAGATTGGTGATGTATCACCCGCCACCAACTAGATCATCATTGACCACTGAACTCAACAGCATTAATAATTTGACATGAAAAACAAAAGTGAACTCCCCGTTCACTTCCAACAATACCATCCTTCAACATTTTCTAAAAGCTCTATACCCCTTGTGAAATCCCTAGGCACGTCCATGACCGTGGACACGGCTATTCGAATAGTTTAACATACACTCTGTAGAGGTTGTACAACTTTACCCACAAGATATGATCAACTCTTAGTGCCATACGTAATTAACACACTTCCTTGGGTGTGTCGGCAGAGAGATCATAACAAGGCTTTTACAATGCTTTGTCTAAACCCAGTACTGCCCGCTAAGGTTTCACCCCTCAGGGCCCCCTCTTGCGCCATGTGAGTCTACCCATCAATCCCGAAACCCACACAACCACAATAGTACTTAAATTTAGATATCGCAAATTAATTAGCCAGGTCTGTCCCATACCAAACATGTGGTTGTACGGTTAGGCCCAGTTCAATGGCGCACAAGATTAAGTCCTTAAGGGTGTGTTTGGTTGGAGGTATGAGGGTGAACGGAACGGGATGATACAGGATGGATGGGATGATCCTGGATGAGATGGTTCAGGGAAGGTGTTTGGTTGTCTGAATGGGATGGTACAAGTTTTTGTTTGGTTCCTTGAATGGGATGGTACGGGATGGTACGAGATAGTGTTTGGTTGGAGGAAAGGCATATATCAAACAGTACCCAGCTAATCACTCCCCTTCACTCTGGATAACCACGCAAATGGCAATACAAAACCATTTGGTACTCTTCCAATACCAGTAAAGTATGGAAAAACCCCACCGTTTTTCCCCTTGACTCTTGTTATCATCAAATACCAAGAAAAACTCCACCCTTTAGTAAAAAAATACTAACTATTGTTATCATCAAATACGTATGTATATTAGCACAAAAGTTAAATTGTCAGTAGAATTCCGATTGATCACCTATATTCCAATTAAGCGTTGCTTTTTTTCCCCTAAGGACAAGTGTTGGCCAGAACAACTGTACATTACCAATTGCCTTGATGGTTATAGACTGATAGCATTTCAAAGAAATAGAGATGCGTTCACTCATCATTAGACCCCTGTAAATGTCACATTAATCCTCAAACAGAGGAACATCAAATTATAATATGCCACATAACTCAGAACCTATAAGAGCATTCAGACAGCTGGACTGCCAGATAATTGCCACTTGAAGCACTTGCATTTTTAGGCATCACTGCATAAAGCGCATCAGTGCCACCATTTAAACAATATCAATTTGCCCTGATGATTTTTACACATGTGGAAACTTCCATTGGAAGCTATATAAGGAGTAGTGTGCCTCTAATCATGATGTTGCATAACATTTTGTGATACTACAGGTTGGCCTAACTTTAGAAAGTAAGAAATTTGCAATTAGAACCCTACGGTATGACGTTTTAACGCGTTTCGGGCCGTTTTCGGGCGTTTTGGGCGCTCGGGAGGTGTTGGGCTTGGGGGAGCCTTCGTGGGCCGGATGGTGGGACTCACTTGGCCCATGTGGGGGTGAGGGGGGCAGCAAACCCTGCTGCCCTAGCCCTCCCCACCCCCCCATGCGCCCCCCACTCCTCCCCCATGTAGCCGCCACCCCCACCTTCATCCCATCTCCTCCTCACCCCAACACCCAAGCCGCACCACCCCTTTCCTCCTTGCGCCTCCTCCCCACCCTCACGTGCCCTTGCTGCGTTCCCCTCGCTGCCACGCCACGCCATGGTGCCGCCCTCGCCGGTGGGAGGATCCGCGATGAGGAGAACCGTGGCAACGTCGCGTGGGAGGAGATCGGGTGGAGATCGCGAGGAGAAGCGGTTGTTTTGCGGTTCTTCAAGAAGGTAATGGGGGAACCCTGTGGGGTAGATCTTATGCTGCTGTAGAGGGGGGTTATCATGTTTTTTAGATCAAGGGAGGTGTTGCCATGGGGTAGATTTGTTGAAAACTAGAGTTGTATTCGCGTTCTGTTCGGACAGTTTGGGAGCCCGAGCTAGGGCAGGCATTTTCGCCAATTTAGATTTGGAATCTGGTCGTACGGACTTCTAGGAAGTTGTAGATAATTTCATTACCTTTCAGTGGATATAAATAAATTGAAATTCCGCCCAGCCGTTTGGAAGTTATGGCTGTTTTACCGAGCGCTGTCAAATCTGTGACGAGATTGAGACAGTTCGTGTTCAACGTTAGATTAAACAATTTTAGAGGTCGATTTGGCTTTCCCCAATACTTAGAGAAAGCTAGGAAATTTCCTAAGATTCGCGATGGTGTACTCGTTTAATCGATTTGGAGTCCTAGAATAGAAGTTATGCCCATTGGAAGGCTGCTGTCCCGAAGGGACAGATTTGCTGTTTTTCTGTTTTTAGGAGTTGTAAGCGAAGTCGGGTAGTGGGATATATGTGTACTGTTTTGTGGACTCGATTTGAGTGTGTGGCACGTGTTTGCAGGTGGTGTCCCTCCGGGTGTGCCCTCAACCTCTCATCACTTCGTGGCCCGTGGTTGAAGGCAAGTGTGTTGCGTGGATTGTGTGCTATATGTGTTGCTAGAACTTCTTGACAGTATTTGAAATAGATAACCTGTTGTCTTGCCATGAATTACATGTTATGATTGATATGATGTCTTTAGGCCATGATTTAAATGTGCTTGTTGTTGATAAATGATTTACATGCCATGTTTTGAACGGCTACCGTCGATTGTTGAATACGGTCCTACATGTTGAGATGAAATGTGATGATATGCAATATTTGCATTTATGTATACGTTGCTGTTCATTGTGCATACATGGCATATGTTCATGGCCGGCCGGTGAGATAAGTCATAACTATTCCGGGCGGGTCGGTGAGAACCGTTATGACTAGTCCGGGGCTATTCTTTTGACTAAGTCCTACGTCGTGATTCCTTCACCGAGGTGAATGGAAGCGAGTGATAGGCACCCTTCATCTTCGGGATGGAAGGGGGAAAAGGGTGCATGCCGACGGGTGTGCACTCCACCATACCAGTATGAGTATTCCAGGAGACATGTGCATTGCATTGCATGAATGAATACATAAATGAAGATGTTTATGAGATGATGATGATATGCACTTGACATGATTATCATGTCCTTTTAAAGGATGTATATAATGTCAACTATGTTGTACTGTGATATAACTGTGGAGAATGGGATGATGGTTTGTTGTCTTGATCCTTGTTGTTCCATTTCAATACACTTTGCTGAGTTTTAAACTCACGCTTGTGCTTTCGTTGTTTGTTTCTTTAGGTACCACGAAAAACGGCGCGCGGGAAAGGGAACTAGCTACACCACTCCACGTAGTATCATAATCTATCTAATTCACCTGTTTTGGAGACATAGCATTAAGTATTGCAATAATCTTTAGTGTATGGTCTTTATGTTTGATTGTTTCCCTCATGTGGATCATGTGGGGTTAGAGAATGAGTTGTTTTAATCGCCTAAGCTTAAACTGATGCTTATTCTTTCGCTATTGATGCTTATTGATGTTTTAGTTGATGACTAGCTATCATTATCGCTGCGTATGATTATCTTGTTGATTCTACATATTGATATGATGCTATGTTGTTAAGTTTTCGTACAAAAACAAAGGAGATGCTGTCAAAATTCTCAATTAATCTAAATGATTACTTGCTGGAATTTACCTTAAATTATGGTATTAAATGTGTTATGGTCTTTGTTTGGTGACATTCTGGGCTTAGTAGAAGCTGGGGTGTTACAGTTGGTATCAGAGCGGGCTTCAGGTCCGTGGTGTATGAATTTAGTGAAATACCATAGGGTTAAATAAAACTTTGATGTGGGATAACCTAGAAACATGGCTTAGGTTATACTTAAAACTTTGTCATAGGATAGCAACATTAAAACTTGTATAAGTGGAATAACTAATCTAAAATTTGACACACATGGATGCACAATAGGAATGGGTATGGTTACCGTTGTTTTACGCTTAAACGTTGTATTTAAGCTTTGATGTTGAATGTTACATTTGGTAATATATGTTGCTATGTCTATTAAAGAATTGATTGTGTTGATACAATTGAGATTATGTGGGTTGTGGTGCCGAAAGGGGTTTCGGTCACCTTCTGTTGTTTGTAGTATTGTTGGGTTTGACGGTGTGGCCGGTTAGTGCCATCACCGATGGACTCCTAACCTCCTGTTGGGAGAGTACTTATCCTTTCTGTCGTAGATTGGGTAGTTGGTTGGAGTCGAGTAGTAGAGTTGTGGATTGACCCTTCGAATTTCCTTTGCCGATTTGACGAACGGTTTTGGTTGGTTGAAATAAAAAAAAATGTTCGGATTTGGTTACTCACCGATAGTTCTTTTGGTGGTTTTGGTTTTTGTCTTCTCTGGCTGAAGACAAAAGAATAATTTAGGGTTGCGCCTCTTTTGGTCGCCTTGTCAGTTTTGACGCCCGATTTGTTGTTTGCCTTATAGAGAAACTTATAGATTGATTCTTGGGTTACCATTCTCCAATTTGAAAAGAAGTTATCTAAGTCGCATGGATTTAGGTGTCAAGGTTTGTCGAAAAGGATGTGGTTGATCGGTTGCTTTACGGAGAAAGCTTTCAATTTATTCTTGTGTTTGTCTTTCGCCGAGGTTTAAAAGAGTTATTACGGTGTTGTGCCAGACCTCGTTGTCGGGGCCTAATTGGTGTTTGATCGCAATGATGACTTGCTTGGGAATTCATCTTTGAAAAATCGTCTGTTTCGTGAAGGTTTGAAGTTTGTTTCGTGAAGGTTTTGGTTAATCGCTTGGTTTTCCCTCTTGCAACCATCTTCCTTCATGGAAGTTGTTGATCTCGAGAGTGGTGGAGTAGTCGCGTGTCGGCATTCGGGAATTTAAGAGTTGACCTCTCTTGTGATTTATGGTTGAGCTTTCCGGAAGGAAAGGTGTTTTGGGTGTTGTTCTTTTCTGGAGCAATTATGGTTTCCTTAAGAGTTGGGTGCGTGATTCATGCGGATGTTTAAGAAGTTAAGTGTATGACGAGAAGTTAGAGTTTTCGGATGTTATGAGCTAGTGGTTCGGTTAAAGTGAAGTTGTTGTTGTTTAAAGATAAACTAAAATATTGTGTTGATAAGAGATGATTAAAACGAGACGTCAGGTGAACCAAAGTGAAAGTTGATTAGTGGTGTGTGCAAAGTGATGCGGGTTATGGGATCTAATGGATGTTTGAAATTAGTTAGCATAGGATGTCTAGGTTGATGAACTTGTTATAGTAAGAAGATGGTGTGAAATTCTGCCTATTGTAGCTGGTGGGTCAGTTAATATTGTGGGTCGACAATATGACTTAAAATACGTGTACTCAATTAATGAGGATATATGGAATGATTGTAGGAAAGGTTGAATTATTCTTGATAGATGTCTGTCGGGGATCCGTATTTGTGAGGGATGTCTAGTGGAGATTGTATCGTGTGGTTAGTATTAATTATTGGAGGAATGAATTGGTGATAGGGAATATGTGACTTAGGGATTATACCCAAGGTAATGGTTGATTTCGCCGGATTAATTGTGAGGAGATTGTGCTACGCTTGGGATAATAAGTTGCATGAGTAACGGTTCGTCTTGGTTAGTAGACCAAAAGAAGTTGTTGAGATGCGTCTTATGTTGGATTAACTGATAAGTTAATTGTGCTGGAGTTGTGAGAACGTGGTTCTCCTTGTTGATGGTCATATGGTAGATATGGTCTATGGTTCGTTGGTAATATAATCAATTGTAGTTCTATGAACAGTGAAAAGTGATTTTATCAAGAGCAGATGTTGTAGCTTGTGTGCAACAGTGTTGAACTTCTCGGATTTGGGTGATTATGACATCCGTATTGGCTAAGAGTATTGGAATGCGAATAATGGTGGGATTTGAGTCGAACTTTCTTTTGAAGGTTTACGGATTCAAATGAATGTATAAATTTTCTAGGAGTGCTTGCCTCTTTGTTTAGGTGTCTTGATTAGTGTGCAATAAAATCTCCCCTGATTAAGTGGCATTTTGTCAAGTTACAAACTTGACTACGATGATTGGAAATATGGATGAAAGAGTAGTATTTGAAGTAACCGGCTTATGGGTCCCAAATGTAGTGTGGTATTGAACCATGCCAATCTTTGGATTTGGGCTAATCTGTTTAGTCTATGCTATGAGTATGGATTTACACCCAAAGCGTTGGAGTGGGACGCTCTCTTAAGCGTTCAACTGATTTATCTTTGGTAACCCTGGAATTAAGCGCTTAAATTGTAACTCTATCATGACTAGAGTTGGATTTATTTGGGAAACGTGTGTGGTGTTTGCGAGTGTTTCAAAAAGGTGAATCTTACGAATGTTTCATAAGTGGTTTTGTTGGTAAGGTGTTCCCTGCTGGGAATGTGTTTCCTTTCTCTTTAAAGAGAATTGGTAGCGGTTATTAGGCGTAGATGTTTGATTTGAGAGTTGATGCTATCTTCTGTTATTGACTTTGGTTTAAATGCGATGTTTTGCACGCATTGCGTGCATTGGTTGTTGGGTTGTGATGCGATATGGTATTTTTCGGTTAACGCCGTCGTAGTTTATGTGAACTTGAGCAATCATCGATGTTGTTGGGTGTCAATCTTGTGACAAAGAGAATGAAGTCTTTTTGGGACTGGTTAATGGGTATCGTGGTTACATGACGAATAAATGGTGAAAAAGATTAATGACATCGTTTTTATAAGCATAAAAGAGTTGTTGAGCCAGGACGGTGAGAAAGTCATATAGAGATATATGACTAATCCGGAGTGCTCTTGAAGAATTCGCATTCGTGTTATGAATCGAGATTTCCATTGCTCTCTAGCATGAAAAGGAATGAATGGATAAATGCTGGTATTTTGGTTGTTATGCAAGGGATTTGGGTTTCCCTTTCTCTTCGAGAGTTTTCGTGGCAGTTCTCTTCCAAAATGTTGGTTTTGGTTAAAATGAAATGTTTGGCTGTGGTGAAAGCGAGTCGAGTTGTCTTTAGTTGTTGAGAACTTTTGTCAAAAGAATTGTGTGGAGTCTCTATTTGTTTGAGTGCTCCCAGATGCGAATTGTATCGCGTTGATTGGAGATTTGAGTTTTCCTTTGCGGCTTGACTTAAGAAAAGCAAAAGAGTGGTCTTTCATTGTTATCGGGTTCTTTCCAAGGTGATTTGTGGCGCTTTGAGGTTTGAGTTGTTGTATGTGGTCTACTTGGATTCAAAAGAATCGTACTTCTTTTGCACTATTGATAGGAGCGAGAATAAGAAGGGCCTCGGGTTATTGTTGAGTATAATCTAAGAGCTATACTCGTGGGCTTCGTTGTTTGTGTGTTTTGGTTGTGAGTGCGACATCCTCTTGGGGAAAAGTGCCAATTGAGAGTTAGTAGTGAGTTACGGTCCTAGATGGGGCTAGGTGATGGACATTAGTGGTATGAGGGTGGATGATGATGGAGGTTGTTGGTGTCGTGGTTTGAATTTGGTTGAAAGTATCGTTGGGTGGAAGCAAATGTTATAGAAATTGTGATGCAAAATGCTTTGTCGTGGTTATTGTCTTAGCTAGGCGTCCCTGGGTGTGCGTTATGCCTGGGAGAGGATAGAATGAAAAGTGTAAGGTGGTTGGCAGTCGAAAGGAAAGTACGGTCGATGTAGGCTGAGCGAAGATGACATTAGTGAATTTCGATTCCTTGCGAAAAAAAAGGTTTTGCGTAAATGGTCTTTTTGGGGGGGCTTCAAGTTTGGAACCTCGGTTAACCGTTTTAATACTAATGGTGAAAAAGGGATGTGTTTCATGATGATTGTGTCATTCTGAGTTTATGAATCATGATCGAGATCGAAGTAAACGAGGAATCATGTCAAGTGGTGCTTAGTTAAGCTAAGTCAAGTCACTCTTGTTAATAGATGGATTTGGAGAATTTGGTTGTCGTTGCTACTGTTTGAGTCTTTGAGCGGGTGTATTGAGTTCGCAAAGAAGTTGAGTCCCTAGTGGACATTGTTTTAGAGTTGACGTGTAAGATTCGAGGTCGAATCCAGTTAAGGGGGGAAGAATGTGATACTACGGGTTGGCCTAACTTTAGAAAGTAAGAAATTTGCAATTAGAACCCTACGGTATGACGTTTTAACGCGTTTCGGGCCGTTTTCGGGCGTTTTGGGCCGCTCCGGGGAGGTGTTGGGCTTGGGGGAGCCTTCGTGGGCCGGATGGTGGGACTCACTTGGCCCATGTGGGGGTGAGGGGGGCAGCAAACCCTGCTGCCCTAGCCCTCCCCACCCCCCCCCATGAGCCCCCCACTCCTCCCCCTTGTAGCCGCCACCCCCACCTTCATCCTATCTCCTCCTCCTCACCCCCAACACCCAAGCCGCACCACCCCTTTCCTCCTTGCGCCTCCTCCCCCACCCTCACGTGCCCTTGCTGCGTTCCTGTAACACCCTACAAATCTAAACTGTCGTACAAGAAAATTTCGACAGCATCTCTCCTAAAATTAGGACAAAACGGAAGCGACAACAAGATTCATAATAACCATTATAAACAGGAATAACATAAAAGCATCAATACTAGAGATAACAAGTCTAAATCAACCAGAAAACAAACATAAACGTAAAACAGCTCCAAAGAGGACATCAACAGGTCTAGGATTAATAAAATTTCAGCAAGCTAATGAATTATTAAATGCACTAGTCCATGTGATTCGTGATGACCCCGGAGGGTTGATTGTGCTACTAAGCCCACCCTTCAAGCTTACAACTCGCGAGAACTACCTGAAAACAACAAAATAACAAGGGGTGAGATTGGGTAATCTCAGCAAGCGGAACAACTTCTAACGAATAACACAGCCACAGTAAAACTAGCATACCAAATTCCTCATGTCCAATACCACATTATAGAGTCCACATTCCTCATATACAATACCTCATCAAAGAGTCCACACCACTTCAGTAAAATGCATATGATTGATGCACATGCTTATGCCATGTTCATTCCACATTCCTCATATACAATACCACATCAAAGAGTCCACATTCCTCATATACAATACCACATCAAAGA
Organism: Rhipidocladum racemiflorum; assembly: GCA_036346355.1. Classification (NCBI taxonomy): domain Eukaryota; kingdom Viridiplantae; phylum Streptophyta; class Magnoliopsida; order Poales; family Poaceae; genus Rhipidocladum; species Rhipidocladum racemiflorum. Next base: position 85,740,561 of record CM070579.1, on the reverse strand, counting down.
GTCCACGCCACTTCAGTAAAATGCATATGATTGATGCACATGCTTATGCCATGTTCCTCCTCACCGTGCCCTTTCTCAGGAACACACGGTGTTGTACCGGTACGGTCGCGCACGCTGGCGTCGACAAACTTCCAATGCATGATTGTGCAGTTAATGCTTCATGCATGAATTCATTCATAATTTTCCACATTGAATCCACATATTTGCATGCCATCATATAACATGGATAGAAAAACAAATAACATTGAGATGAACTATTTAGACAACTCAACCAATAGGCAACATCATTCTTCTCTTTACTCATGGTTCAAAGCCAAAGCACATCATCACATTGCTAATCTAATTATTGCAATCTTCCCAGCAAATGATCAAACCATGTATGATTAATGTCATCGGGAAATATAACGAAGGCAATGCAAACAACGATGTATAGCTCAACCATAACACTACTTCCACTTGCCTTTACCGACGTAGACGACGGATCTAGTTGCGTCCAGAAGGGGCACCACCTGTACAAGCATATTTTCAGTATGCAATAACACCACAATTGATCACACAACTCAAACACGCAATTCCTACAACCCGCTCCTTTTCCAACACCGAACCCGATCTGTCCGGATCGAACAGCAGCAACCCCCATTCTCTTTTTCGTATCTTTTTTTCCACAGAACATAAAAATATGAAAAAATTACAGGAGCTAGATATTGACGAGATCTACAACTTTCCAGAAGATCATAAATTCTAATTCCTCTGTTAAATATGCCTAAACAGTCGTCCAACACAGTGGATGAAATCTGTTCCCAGATTCTGTTCGTCGGTTTGCAACAGCGATAACTCTCAGAACACATCCTCAAAAATTCTGAAAAAATTACAGAAGCTAGGTCTCGACGTTATCTACAACTTTCTAGTTATAGGTTTTGGCAGGAAAAATCATCTATGCCACGTAAAACGTGAAACAATCCGCGCTGCACAATCTCCCTTTCCAAAAACAGCACCACGTGAACATCTACCCTTCTCCCCCATCAAGATCCATCCAAACCACTCACCACCAGATCTAATACACTCCTAATCCCTAGGTAGAACAGGGGTAAAAGATTGGGAATTTTACCTTGAGTTCTCCCTTGAGATCCCACGAAGAACACGCGACGATCCCCGAAACGGAAATCTGATCGAACTCCTCGCCTCCACGGATCCCCTTCTCGCTCTCTCTCCTTCGCGTTTTCGTGGTGGATCTTGAGCCACCATGCAAGGGAGGAAGAACAGGGGGTGGCGGCTGCTAGGGGGAATGGGGGAGGCGCCCTAGGGTTGGGGGGTGACACCCCTTTTATATGGTGGGCCGGCCCACTAGGGGAAAAGAGAGAGAGGTGGGGAGGGGATTCGCAGCCCAGGCCCAGGTTTTCCTCGGCCCACTGTTTCTAGCCCGACAACTCCAAATTTAATATTAATACGCCGGATAAACTTCAATTATTTCATCCCCCGACAAATCCTTCATTCCTCTCCCGAAACAAAACCAGGAAAAGGAACCCTAGAATCGCTCTGACGCTCTAAGGCATCACATTCTCCCCTCCTTAAAAGGATTCGTCCCCGAATCTTCTCCTCTTTGCTACGGAACCTTAAAAAAAGAAGGCAAAATGGTAATCAACACTTTACCTTCAGCATCCTCAAAGAGTGTAGGATACTTCTTCCGCATCTGGTCCTCAAGTTCCCAAGTTGCATCCCGCTTAGACTAATTGGTCCACAAATCTTTCATCGGACACTAACACGAACTATTCCCCTATTAAATAAAGGACACCTATTAGGTGAATCTGGTATCGATCCGGAATCTCAACTCCCACTTCTCTCTTCAACCCGATCGCGAAACTCCGCATTCCAATCTCAACTCCTCTACCACAGTTTGTCGCATTCTGGACGACGCGAACCATGTGAGACACAATGCTCTAGGTAAGTCTCTAAATCAACCCAAACACAAACTCCTATCTCCTACAAGTGATTGATCTTTTACAAAAAGAACCAATATCCACCCTTACCAACGACAGAGATAGCCTACTTTACAACCAGGGTCCGTAAATCCGCAGAAACAATAACAACCGAACACAATCACTACGGTTGACACAAACTCGCTCGAACCCAGCGACAAAAGTTCCAAAAATTAATGTAATTACCTGCAACTTCCAAGTTGTCCACTACGAAATTAAGCAACCCCACCGAGGAACACATCAATGAAAACAATTCTCCAGAAAAGGTTTGAATTGAGTCATACACAACCTTCCTTTACTCTTCACTTTTAAACTACCTACGATCAGCGACCCACACTAGTTTTCCCTTGTAAGAAGGTTTTGCCTTCACATTCTTCCACCCAAGGACCAGGGTAAGGAGTACAATCCTTGAATATACTCAACCATAACATAAACATTCATTTTCTTACCCCCAAGCTTGAACGTAAAAGAAATCTTAATTCTCACTAACACAACGAACGACAATCACCACCTTTAAACCAAAGGGCTGAAATTCACATACACGGGAACTCAACTTGGAAGAGGAACTCCATAGAACCAAAAACACCAAAAAAAATTTTCTTCGGGGAGAAGCTCTATTCAAAAGAGAAACACCGTGAAAGTCTTCTGCAAATGCATTTCACTTTTACCAAAACAAATCATCTCACTTTTATCCAAGGCCAAGCCATTCAGAAAAAAGAAACCGATCAAGGAATTAAATGCTTCCACACAACCACCATCTCTTTTTCCTTAAAAAGGAACCAAACTCACTTCCCAACAGGAAAATTGTTTCAACCACGAATATCATTCATATCACAACCAGAAGAATCGTCTCTTAAACAAAAACTGTCAAACACCTCACACCACAACACAACTCTAGCCCAAAATAGAAATACAAATATTTCCAGATCATGAAGTTCCAAATCTTACATTGGATTAGCTACTTCTTTTGATCAACAATGCAACCGATAACTCGACCTTGAAAACTACGGACACAGTCAATGCATACATCCTTGAGCATAAATGTCGCATTCATAACTTAAGCTAGTTTTCTTATCAAAGATGAATGAATGACGATATTTAATAGAATAACATTCCAAAATTTCCACAAATTACTTCAGGGTTAATCATTCTTTTATCCTTGTTTTAAGCCTCGAAATTAACCCACATTTGTCAGAATCATTCTAAGTTTAGGGAAACTCTGAAACACAGCACAAAGAATACTTTGACCGAAACTATTCAACCCAAATATCAAACAGACAAACCAATCCATATGAATTTTTAATCATAAGTTCAGCATAACTCCCGCCATCTATAGCATTCCACTACCCTTACCATTTAGATTTCAATATTCCCTATTTACTCATTGAGAAGGCCCATCAGGATTTAACAACAACTACACAACAAATTCTTACTCTTATTACCTTTTCCACAATTATAAATAAAGTTCACAGTGCTTATCAAAAACACATCCAAGCAACACTACCTCATCAAGATCCCCACGGAGCAGCCTAACCTATATCATCATATTCTAAATTTGAAAGGCAGTGCTTCAACAAGTCTTTCAGCATGATGAACCTATAAATTCCATACCACATACGCGTCAACATCTCGACAATGGAAATTTATTCACCTAAAAGATGACTCAACAAGTAAATATTATCTCAACAAGGCACCAATCGTAAATAGAAGTTTAAAACATACATTTATTAAGGACAAAATCACGCGTCATGCTAACTATCCCTGGTTCACTCCATCACAACATGTTACAATTTCCACCATTTTAACAAAGGTTTTCAACAATTAATCTAATCAGTTACCACCACTACTAAGTCATCAATATCAATAATTGGCATTAATGTAAAACAACAACATTGCTTTTAGTTACCCTATCCATAGGCTATGACAAACTGTCACTACACAACATACTCCAATTATGTAAAATAGATTGAATAATTTAAGCCATCCAAAGCTCTTACGGCAATGGCAAAAACTTATGTCTTCCCAATTGATATCGATACTAGCATTATTGGAACGCAACTGCATACTTCCGAATCTACTAATAGTTTGCAACGTCATAAATATCAACTCTAATCGATTTCCAAGTTAAAGTCACTAGCCAACACGATTAAATTAGAACATCTTTAAACAACCAGCATGGTTTCTTTAACAATATCGGTAGTCCACCATTACAATTAAATTGTTCTACCGTCCTTATATTAAAATGTCTCTAAATAACCCACTAATTTTCTATTACCTTCACAGTAGTTTACATCATCGTAATGTTCTAACTACGCATCAAGATTTAAAGCTTTAAACATTGTCCATGGTCAAGGGCACATTAAAATAATGCAATAAATCCTAAGCATGCACATTAACACATTCAATCATTATCGCTATAGAACAATCTACAATACCAGAAGTTTATTTAATCTCAAGCTAAAGATAACAATTACATTTTAATTGATTCAACTCACAAATTAACTTAGAAGTACATCATTCCATAAACCACATTGTTACATACTACGTAACACAAACATAAAATTTCTAAACACCGTCATGGGTCACCTACCCTTGACAAACAGGAGGCAATGCCAAACATTAAAAAAAACAAACACAGTTCTAGATCAAGAACAAACACCGATAAAAATTTCTTCTTTTCAGGCAAGGAAGAAAAGCAAAATCCAAACATAAATGCAAGAGAGCTCGACCCTCAAATGTCCAATCATAGTATCCAAAACTCTTCAAGAAATCCAAAACCTACACTTTCCACAAAGGAAGACGGATGCAAAAGGGAAGACCAAATGTCCAACTAAAATTTTCCGATAAAGATTCAAACTTAGCTCCATCCAGCTTGATCTGCAACAGGAGAAACTCCAACCCCCTTCTTTTTTTAAAAAAAAAAAAAAAAAATCGGGGAAACAACAACCACAGAAATTTCCTCCCAACGACAGTCCATCACAATAAATCAGGTGCCAAAGCAAAATTGTGACCAAAAGACGCGCAACGTAGAACTCTTCTTCTGTGTCTTCACTCAAAGGAGACAAAACCACAAACCGCCAAAAGGACAAATCAGCGAGTGCTCAAAACTAAGCATTTTCCTCGGTTTCGAACCAACCACATACCCAGAAAACCAACCAAAATCGACCGTCAGCACGGTAAAGAACATCCGAAGGAATCCATCACCAACCTCTTCTATTTGACTCCAGTCACTACCCGATCTACGACAGACACGGATAAGTACTCTTTCCCTACAGGGGTTTAATAGTTCTTCGGTGGTGACTCTACCCGGCCACACCGTCAAACCACAACCTCACTACAAACAAAAGGTGACCGAAACCCTTCGGCACCACAACCACACTTTATCACAAATGAAGCAACTCAATCAAATCTATCATAAATATAGCATTATACATCATCAAAAGTAGCATTCAACAACAAAGCTTAAATTCAACCTTTAAGCATAAGGCAACGATACCCATACCCTTTCCTACTGTGCATCCATGTGTGTCAAATTTTAAATTAGTGATTCCACTTACACAAGTTTTAATGTTGCTATCCTATGACAAGATTTTAATTAAAACCTAGGCCATGTTTCTAAGTTATTCCACATCACATTTTAGTTGTATCCTATAGTATGACACTAAAAATAGACATTCCAAGGACCTACAACCTGGCTCTGATACCAACTGTAACACCCTACAAATCTAAACTGTCGTACAAGAAAATTTCGACAGCATCTCTCCTAAAATTAGGACAAAACGGAAGCGACAACAAGATTCATAATAACCATTATAAACAGGAATAACATAAAAGCATCAATACTAGAGATAACAAGTCTAAATCAACCAGAAAACAAACATAAACGTAAAACAGCTCCAAAGAGGACATCAACAGGTCTAGGATTAATAAAATTTCAGCAAGCTAATGAATTATTAAATGCACTAGTCCATGTGATTCGTGATGACCCCGGAGGGTTGATTGTGCTACTAAGCCCACCCTTCAAGCTTACAACTCGCGAGAACTACCTGAAAACAACAAAATAACAAGGGGTGAGATTGGGTAATCTCAGCAAGCGGAACAACTTCTAACGAATAACACAGCCACAGTAAAACTAGCATACCAAATTCCTCATGTCCAATACCACATTATAGAGTCCACATTCCTCATATACAATACCTCATCAAAGAGTCCACACCACTTCAGTAAAATGCATATGATTGATGCACATGCTTATGCCATGTTCATTCCACATTCCTCATATACAATACCACATCAAAGAGTCCACATTCCTCATATACAATACCACATCAAAGAGTCCACGCCACTTCAGTAAAATGCATATGATTGATGCACATGCTTATGCCATGTTCCTCCTCACCGTGCCCTTTCTCAGGAACACACGGTGTTGTACGGTGACGGTCACAAGACGCCAAGGCGTCGACAAACTTCCAATGCATGATTGTGCAGTTAATGCTTCATGCATGAATTCATTCATAATTTTCCACATTGAATCCACATATTTGCATGCCATCATATAACATGGATAGAAAAACAAATAACATTGAGATGAACTATTTAGACAACTCAACCAATAGGCAACATCATTCTTCTCTTTACTCATGGTTCAAAGCCAAAGCACATCATCACATTGCTAATCTAATTATTGCAATCTTCCCAGCAAATGATCAAACCATGTATGATTAATGTCATCGGAAATATAACGAAGGCAATGCAAACAACGATGTATAGCTCAACCATAACACTACTTCCACTTGCCTTTACCGACGTAGACGACGGATCTAGTTGCGTCCAGAAGGGGCACCACCTGTACAAGCATATTTTCAGTATGCAATAACACCACAATTGATCACACAACTCAAACACGCAATTCCTACAACCCGTTCCCCTTTTCCAACACCGAAACCCCGATCTGTCCGGATCGAACAGCAGCAACCCCCATTCTCTTTTTCGTATCTTTTTTTCCACAGAACATAAAAATATGAAAAAATTACAGGAGCTAGATATTGACGAGATCTACAACTTTCCAGAAGATCATAAATTCTAATTCCTCTGTTAAATATGCCTAAACAGTCGTCCAACACAGTGGATGAAATCTGTTCCCAGATTCTGTTCGTCGGTTTGCAACAGCGATAACTCTCAGAACACATCCTCAAAAATTCTGAAAAAATTACAGAAGCTAGGTCTCGACGTTATCTACAACTTTCTAGTTATAGGTTTTGGCAGGAAAAATCATCTATGCCACGTAAAACGTGAAACAATCCGCGCTGCACAATCTCCCTTTCCAAAAACAGCACCACGTGAACATCTACCCTTCTCCCCCATCAAGATCCATCCAAACCACTCACCACCAGATCTAATACACTCCTAATCCCTAGGTAGAACAGGGGTAAAAGATTGGGAATTTTACCTTGAGTTCTCCCTTGAGATCCCACGAAGAACACGCGACGATCCCCGAAACGGAAATCTGATCGAACTCCTCGCCTCCACGGATCCCCTTCTCGCTCTCTCTCCTTCGCGTTTTCGTGGTGGATCTTGAGCCACCATGCAAGGGAGGAAGAACAGGGGGTGGCGGCTGCTAGGGGGAATGGGGGAGGCGCCCTAGGGTTGGGGGTGACACCCCTTTTATATGGTGGGCCGGCCCACTAGGGGAAAAGAGAGAGAGGTGGGGAGGGGATTCGCAGCCCAGGCCCAGGTTTTCCTCGGCCCACTGTTTCTAGCCCGACAACTCCAAATTTAATATTAATACGCCGGATAAACTTCAATTATTTCATCCCCCGACAAATCCTTCATTCCTCTCCCGAAACAAAACCAGGAAAAGGAACCCTAGAATCGCTCTGACGCTCTAAGGCATCACAGTTCCCCTCGCTGCCACGCCACGCCATGGTGCTGCCCTCGCCGGTGGGAGGATCCGCGACGAGGAGAACCGGTGGCAACGTCGCGTGGGAGGAGATCGGGTGGAGATTGCGCGAGGAGAAGCGGTTGTTTTGCGGTTCTTCAAGAAGGTAATGGGGGAACCCTGTGGGGTAGATCTTATGCTGCTGTAGAGGGGGGTTATCATGTTTTTTAGATCAAGGGAGGTGTTGCCATGGGGTAGATTTGTTGAAAACTAGAGTTGTATTCGCGTTCTGTTCGGACAGTTTGGGAGCCCGAGCTAGGGCAGGCATTTTCGCCAATTTATATTTGGAATCTGGCCGTACGGACTTCTAGGAAGTTGTAGATAATTTCATTACCTTTCAGTGGACATAAATAAATTGAACTTCCGCCCAGCCGTTTGGAAGTTATGGCTGTTTTACCGAGCGCTGTCAAATCTGTGACGAGATTGAGACAGTTCGTGTTCAACGTTAGATTAAACAATTTTAGAGGTCGATTTGGCTTTCCCCAATACTTAGAGAAAGCTAGGAAATTTCCTAAGCTTCACGATGGTGTACTCGTTTAATCGATTTGGAGTCCTAGAATAGAAGTTATGCCCATTGGAAGGCTGCTGTCCCGAAGGGACAGATTTGCTGTTTTTCTGTTTTTAGGAGTTGTAAGCGAAGTCGGGTAGTGGGATATATGTGTACTGTTTTGTGGACTCGATTTGAGTGTGTGGCACATGTTTGCAGGTGGTGTCCCTCCGGGTGTGCCCTCAACCTCTCATCACTTCGTGGCCCGTGGTTGAAGGCAAGTGTGTTGCGTGGATTGTGTGCTATATTTGTTGCTAGAACTTCTTGACAGTATTTGAAATAGATAACCTGTTGTCTTGCCATGAATTACATGTTATGATTGATATGATGTCTTTGGGCCATGATTTAAATGTGCTTGTTGTTGATAAATGATTTACATGCCATGTTTTGAACGGCTACCGTCGATTGTTGAATACGGTCCTACATGTTGAGATGAAATGTGATGATATGCAACATTTCCATTTATGTATACGTTGCTGTTCATTGTGCATACATGGCATATGTTCATGGCCGGCCGGTGAGATAAGTCATAACTATTCCGGGCGGGTCGGTGAGAACCGTTATGACTAGTCCGGGGCTATTCTTTTGAGTAAGTCCTACGTCGTGATTCCTTCACCGAGGTGAATGGAAGCGAGTGATAGGCACCCTTCATCTTCGGGATGGAAGGGGGAAAAGGGTGCATGCCGACGGGTGTGCACTCCACCATACCGATATGAGTATTCCAGGAGACATGTGCATTGCATTGCATGAATGAATACACAAATGAAGATGTTTATGAGATGATGATGATATGCACTTGACATGATTATCATGTCCTTTTAAAGGATGTATATAATGTCAACTATGTTGTACTGTGATATAACTGTGGAGAATGGGATGATGGTTTGTTGTCTTGATCCTTGTTGTTCCATTTCAATACACTTTGCTGAGTTTTAAACTCACGCTTGTGCTTTCGTTGTTTGTTTCTTTAGGTACCACGAAAAACAGCGCGCAGGAAAGGGAACTAGCTACACCACTCCACGTAGTATCATAATCTAGCTAATTCACCTGTTTTGGAGACACAGCATTAATTATTGCAATAATCTTTAGTGTATGGTCTTTATGTTTGATTGTTTCCCTCATGTGGATCATGTGGGGTTAGAGAATGAGTTGTTTTAATCGCCTAAGCTTAAATTGATGCTTATTCTTTCGCTATTGATGCTTATTGATGTTTTAGTTGATGACTAGCTATCATTATCGCTGCGTATGATTATCTTGTTGATTCTACATATTGATATGATGCTATGTTGTCAAGTTTTCGTACAAAAACAAAGGAGATGCTGTCAAAATTTTCAGTTAATCTAAATGATTACTTGCTGGAATTTACCTTAAATTATGGTATTAAATGTGTTATGGTCTTTGTTTGGTGACATTCTGGGCTTAGTAGAAGCTGGGGTGTTACACATTTGGGCCCTTCACTCATTATAGGTAAAGAAGAAAGTAAACTATTAAAGCATACACAATCTGTAAAACAGAAAAAGAAAATAAACTCTGAAACAAAGACTTCACCGCTTGTTTTACTTTAAGGAGTAAAGGCAGGCAACAAGATTGCAGACTTCTTTCAGAAGTGCAAGGATGACCCAAGCTACTGGAACAAGGTGTCCATTTCTGGGCTTCAACGCATCTATGAATGGTAGGCACTGACTTTTATCCTGCCTCATCAATGGTATGCACAAACCATCCTATAGCCATCCAATAAAAAACTAACCATGTCCATGTGTTATACATGATGGCAGCTACACATGGAAGATTTACGCAATTAGAGTACTGAACATGGGGTCAATGTATGGCTTCTGTAGGACTCTGAACAATGAAGAGAGGCAGGCCAAACAACGCTACCTGCATATGTTCTACAATCTTCAGTTTAGGAACCTGGTGAGTTTGGAATCCGAATGGATTTACGAGCTAGCCAATGGGTCACCATATGCACCAGTGTGCAACATCCAACCAAGCTTATACCAGTCTTTGGTAACTACAACAAATCTATTCTTGCAAAGACAGACATCGTAATTGGCCTCCAAACAAAAGTCTTGCTCCCTCAACTAACATGGTAGAACAACATATTGAAAAGGAAATTCACTAGTATCTACAGTCTGTGAGCGTAAAGATAAATCAACTAGATTGAAATTCTTCCACACAAAATAATCCATGCCAGTATATTGGTCCCTAAACAAAACAAATTCCATCACAAAATAATCCATGCCAAGAACCTAAACAGCAATAACATTCCAAGCATCCAGTACCCGGGCCGAACTAATCAAGATAAATCAACTAGATTGAAATTCTTCCACACAAACCAAAGTCAAGAACGGGATGAAGAAGTGGATCCAGTACCCGGGCTGAACGGGGGAGGCGGAGCAGTAGAGTAAGTGCAGATCCGGCGGCGGCGTGGATCCAGTACGTCGGAACACGACGACCACCGAGAGCCTGCCTCCGGTACGTCGGCAAGAAACCAGCTCTTCGTGGCTAGTAGGTTCTGGGAGCTTCGATCCGCGGGCGCCGCTGCATAGGATCGGGATGGGGAGGTGGTTCGATTGCTTCACGCTAGAGACCTTCGGGATTGCTTCACGCGGTGGAGCGAGACCGCGCTAGCGGCAGCGTGAGAAAAAGACAGTGCGGGACGGCGGATTGAGGGCGCGGGAGCGGCGATGCGAGAGGAATTTCCCCGGGAGAGGAACCAACGCGTCCAGGACGAGATGGTTCGGCCGATTTGGCCGAACGGGATGGTACGGGATTTGTAAGGAATATTCCCAGCATCTGTACCACTTCATCCTGGATGAGATGGTTCCGTACACTCAACCAAACGCATGTATCAAAATTTATCCTGTACCATCCCGTTCCGTTCACCCTCGTACCTCCAACCAAATGCACCCTAAGTATCCCAGGCAAGACATCCACATCCCAAATGTGCTAACAGCACCCCCTTTTACTGCACGATCACTTGCCTGAGTGAAAACAACTTTGTATAACCAATACCAATGGCACACCCTGCTATAGTACAACAAATTTTACAACAGTGGCTACCCACCATGATTCCATATCTCATTAAGTCAATATTATTAATTTATCATGTGACATGAATCCCATCGTACAACTAAGCATGGCTAAGCATAGTTACGCTAACTCAATGTTGGTACTACAATATGTCCAACTATTAACCAATCCAACCTAGGGTGACAATGGATACATGACATTTCAACTATTCAAGGTGGCATAATGACAATCAGGTACTCGCCGTGCGTTTCTCGAGTTAGTTACTTTTTTGCCCACGACAACAGTCCGCCACGTCTGAACGTTTGCGATGCTCTGGGAATAGGGTCGTAACTCTTAACCCCCGTAGGCCGTAGGTAGAATAACACAGAGGCAACCCACCACATATGGGTGTTGCTTGCCATGCTTTTGCTGAGTTGGGCACTTTCCACCCGGGGCGACATCCCACCCTGCCCGAATGCGCATGGCGCTCCAAGAACGTGGCCGTAACTCTCGACCGCGAGGGAGGAGTTCGGGTGCGGGGCGCCCCAGAGAAACACGGGCGTGGTCGACATTAAAGCCACCGTGGTGGGTGCAATCAGCAGCTCTCCAAGGTTGTTGGTGATGATGTCGATGAGGATGCTGCTCCTCAGAGACACCTCCTCAAACACCTCGCGTGTGTGACACTGCTGCACCTCTAATTGGACAAGTGGAGCAGCCACAACAGGATCAGCAACAAGCATGGTGGCCTAGGGTGGAGACGAAGCTGCAACTAGGCTGGATGCCGCCGTCGGCACGTTGACGTTGTGGCTGGGGCACACCATCGAACACCTGGAGAACGTCTCGGAGTTGATGCTGTTGGTCCTGACATCCTGGCCAGCGCGGAGCCCCTCATGGCAGCAGCCAATAGGGTAGGTGCACCAACAGCATGTTCTCGCACAACTCAATGACTCGGTTATTTGCCTTGGCTCTCTCCCTCTAAGCTTTGGCCATGAATCCACAACTCAGGTCGTGTACTTTTACACCAAATGTAAGGTCCTTCTACACCACTGGATACAATTATAAGGAAATTTCAAACAATTCAAAACACCAAATATGATACATTTATTTATCATACAAGAGGTTATTTAACTCAACAATACTAGTTTTTATTTACTTATACGGATACTTAGGATACAGGCTAATTATTTATTACTGACAACAAAGGAAAGAACTATACTTATGGTCCCGCCCGCCTGCTGCCGAAGACTAAGTTACGCCGACGATGCCGAACTCGGCGGAGGCGCCCGAATGTCGACAGGGATACCAACCAGCGGTCCCGGCGGACCCTGCTGAAAAGGACCGGCCGGAGGAGCACCAACGGGTGCAGGGATATCGTATTGAGGTGGTGCAGGAATCAGTGGCGGAGCCAGAAATTTCTAAAGGAGGGGGCCTAATAATGAAGTGAACCTCTACTAATGATTGATATTCAAAGTTTAATATATAGTAAGTAAAATATGTAACACTTGTAACTTGCAAGGAATAGGGAACGTACCACTTATTATTTCACAAAAGGCGATAGTTGATATCTACGTGTCCTCATGTTCTGAAAATGCGGCAGAGTGGCAGACGGCAGTGACGGCGCAGGCGAGCAGGTGCAGCAATGTCTCCGATCGGCGATCATCACCGCCTGATGCTTATTGTTAGCACACAGTACTGACTACTGAGTACTCCACTGCCCTGAGGATTAGACAAATAGTATTGTATCAAAGATCAAAAATTTCCATGAAAAATAGTATGGAGCAAGTCTCAAATAACTAGTGCGACGCCAACGCAAGAAGTGCCGGAGAAACAACTCAACAAGCAAATCCATGATCCATCGTGTATTCGTGACTTCATGTAATCGCGTGTAGTCGTAGTCGTAGATGTACGTACCAGTAGCCAGTAGGAGTTCATAGAATCTCACGCGGAGTCTCGCGCCATCGCTGCGCTCGCGGCGTCGCGTGGAGTCCCGTCGTGATCGGCCCGACTGGAGTCACACGCACAGCCGCAGCATGGAGAACAGCCAACAAGAGAAGGCGAGACGTCGGTCGATCAATCAGTAACTTTCATTTCATTCATTTGGTCTTTGGGCGTTTAGCCTTGACACCACATATACTCTTGCAGCTGCACATGCTCCTACACAGAGTGCAGAGCTTGTGCGCAAAAGGATTACTAGCACAGTAGAGAAAAAAAACCAAGGGAGAGCTCGAAGAATCCTTCTTTTAAGAAGGCCAAGTTGTCAGAGGCCACACGCTCCCCTCCAATACAATCAAACCCTGCTCAAGCTCCTACACCTACTCAAGATCTTGCACTTGCTCAAGCTTTTCTAGCTCTAGCTCCTGCACCTGCTCAAGCTCCTGCACTTGCTCAAGCTCCGTCTGGTAAGAAAGAAAAGTCAGCAAATGCCCCGGTACCCCCATACGATTTTAAGGCATACATGCGTGGATAGCCCCTTGTCCCTACCCACTTATTGAATTCTCTAGGCAAAGCTGGTCGCTTGCTGCATGGATGGTACTATGACAAGGCAAATGCGCCTGAGCCTCAAGTTGATTTCATTGTTCGGTATCGAGGGGCATATTTCCACTGCATAGAGCACGGGACATTCCCTGTGAGTTTTGAGGATCTGTTCTAGTTGTACAACCTGAAAGCCATTGATATTTGTACTGTACAAACCTGGACATTGTAAGTATCACACCATACACATGAGCCTATAACTCTTATAAAATTTTATATTATGTTAGTTAACAATTAACATGAGTTGCAAAATAATGAGGCAGCGACGAATTGACATCCAGTTGGGTTCGTGGACCCCGAGTAATTACATTCATTTAAGGTAACACTTTATGTAATTAACTATGTTTATTTTTTCCTCAATGACATCTCTCCAATGTATGTAGGGCTTTCTCGTTGTACATTGCTGAAGGAGGGCAACACAATGACAAACTACGCGACAAGCTGCGGTGGAAGCGCTTCCAGGTACAAATCTCTAGCATAGCATTTTTCGCTAACATTTATAGTTCATCTCCTAATATGATTTTCGTTCTTCACAATGTCATCAACAGGGGAGCGACGACTTTTGCGGCTTCTACATCATGCACACATGAAGGTTTTGGTCGATTGCGCAGACATGTTCCCTAATATCACAATCCCCCACCAGAGCATAGAGATCAAAGCCCTCAACAGAATACGAGACCACAAATACACGTGGTACTAGACAGAGGTTGTAGCTCCGAACGGTAGGTATAGGACGAGAATGCCTCTTACTAGTACATACAAATGTTGTAAACAATATTATACTATGTCAATACATGCAAATGTTGTAAATAATATTATATTATGTCTATGTGACATGTGTTCTGTGAATGATGCTGTGAATGTGATGCAATGTGAGTTACTGTGAATGTTCTGTGATATTATCATGTACTGTAATTTTTGTATTGTGATTCTGTGAAATTGGTGCTGTTTTTGAAATGTGTACAGTGATGAAAACCTCACCACAGTCGGTTCTAACCTATATTCATCACTGTCGGTTCTTAAATAGAATCAACAGTGATAATAGACTATCACAGTCAGTTCTGTTTGAGAACCGACACTGATAAGATGCTTATTAGTGTCAGTTCTAGTTAACCGACAATGATCGGTAATTATTACTGTCGGGTGAGAACCGAATGTGATAGATCCTACTTATCACTGTCGTTGGTCTTTGTGTCGCCACCAAAATCGATAGTGGTGACTTAAAAGAACCGATTGGGGTGCATATTCCTGTACTAGTGATGGTCTAATAGATCTTCTATAAAAATTTCAATATTTTTTCACTTGTTTCTAGACCGTTCACAAAAATTACAAATAGATACTTATCTTACCCATTAAGAAATCTACTTGTTTCTAGACCGATCACAAAAATTACAAAAAGAGAAAATATCTTACCCATTAAGAAATTCCTCATGGACACCCACATATCATGTTAGGTGACACCCATCCACAATTCCACCAAACTACACAAATTATGATATCACCGGTGTCTTCCTTCCAAGCTCCCTATTGCATGCACGCTCCCCAGATGGCACACCGTAGTACTCAATCCCATGCAAGCTGATCCCTAGTGTATTAATTAATTCCATCTATAGTAGTACATAATAGGGAGGAATTATTAATAGTGCATTAATTAATTCCAGCTATTGTGCGTATAAAAAAAGTAGAAAACAATAATGCTAATAAAAATAGAAGATTTGATCCTCTCGCGGATTTGCTCCTGCCTCTATATAAACACCACAAGAAATAAATTTGTTACAGTGAAAATTTGACCATAAGAACAGCTGTAGAAGAATAGACTAGCCAGCTTCTCTTCATGGCGCTAGTCAAGAAGAACAAAACAATTCAGTGTTGGGCAGCATTTTTGGTTATGGCTGCAATTTTCTTGTCCTGCAATGCAGCAGGCAGGCACATCGGTACATTTCTTTCTTTTTCGTGATTTTTTTTTGCTTTCTCTGTATGCAATGTTGCAGCGTTTAATGGAACCGACACCTTCATATATATATATATACACACACACCAAATGATTTGTGTATAGTAATTTATATGATCTATTGTGTTTCATTGTGTGCAGGTGTTAGAACTGAAGTGAAGACGAATTGTTTCACCTATCAAAATTGCAAAGACGATTCTTGCACGAGTTCGTGCAAAAACGGTGATTTCCATGCGGGCAAAGGCTACTGCAGTGGTACAACCGTTTGTTGTTGCGAAACGATCTCAAAGCCATCCAAATGATGGATACCAACCAGCTCTTGCGTGTAAAAGGGTGAATAAGTCTCTGTGTGCACCCATGCTGCCATGCATGATCTTATTCATGCAAAGGATTTAATAAACAGTAATAATTACCGATCACTGTCGGCCAAAAAAAAAATCTTGCACGAGTTTGTGCCTGGACCCACTACAACAAAATTCGGTTTTTGTAGTGAAACTTTTTGTCACAAATGACTTATTTTCCGTCACAAATGAGTGGTAGTGGCGATTTTCTTGTTTGTCACCGATTGTCACTAATACTCAAGTCACAACTAACATAGTGATGATTTTTTGTTCCCCACAAATAACCAGGTTGAATAGTGATGGTTAAAAATTGCCACTAATAATTGGTACATTAGAGATGACATAACTCGTCAAAAATAAACTTCAAATCGTGGCAACAATGTCATCACTTATGATTATTGTAGTGACGAAGGAAATCCCCACATTTTATGAATATTTGTTACCATTAAATCATCACAATTACATTTTGTCAAAGTGATGAATTAAGTAGTCACAAATTAGTTCATGTCACTTGCAATAGTTGTATCACTATTGACGCTTCTTGTGGTGACGTTATTTCTCACTATTTTATTAACATTTGTGTCAACTAAATCGCACACTTATATTTTGTACAGTGGTGGCACTATCATCACAATTGCGTATCTATTTGTGACAAATTAAAAGATGAATTAGTGTGCAGATAATGTATTTATGGAAGATTTTTTTTGCCACTATTAGGCATTGTTCTATTAGCTTAATTGTGATACCTGTGACAAAAGATGTGCCACATAAAACACTTGTGACAAGAATTTTGTCATAATTTATCAATTCTATAGTGATGAAATTATAGTCATTATTTTTAGTGATAATGCCATCCAAACGAACCGCAATAATTGTACAGTCAATTTCATTTCAAAATCCCCGTCGTAGCCATGGGATCCAAATAGATATAGAGGAGGCAGGTGCTACCGTGCTAGAGGATAGAAAGTGAGGTATGCCTCTGAAGCCTTTGGCTGAGGAATTAGTGCTGTAATTTTTTGTAGCTTAGTAGAAAATAAAAAGAGCTAGCACAATGTTCTAGTATTATTCCTAGCTATGTATTTTATATTAATTCTACGAAGAATCACAAAATTATAGGTCCCCTTAAATGATTGTGCTCCATGGTCTGTTTGACGTAGCAGAGCTGACATAGGCGATGTGGTCTCCTGGTTCCTAGGGCGGCGTGGTCCCCTTAAAGAGTTAGCACAATAGAATGTTCTAGTATTATTCCTAGCTATGTTCTTGTGCTCCAGGTTGTGAAATATTTGTTGGTGATCTTAAGCCTTTATGCCATATATATATAATCTGGAGAGCTCTGCTCGATCCATGTATGATGTTAACTAGGTAGATAGGCGCGCTTCGCTGCGCCGTACAGTTTAGTTTGCAAAAGTAGAATACAGCATCATCGAAATCGTGAAAGACGGATGTCCACACTTTAAAGATCAAGCAACGTATATCATATTTAATATATTTATATGATGCATAACTGGGAGTAGATTTAGAAGAATGTATTGAGGCACACTCGAGTGTGTGACCTTACATAAACTAAGGTAGTGTACCACATGATACATGTAAAAGCTAACAAAGAAGAAGTTATGGCTATATGTTTCTACAAAGTTGATATAATACCATCCGAAAATAAGTATATGATATAACCGCATCGAAACAAAGTATAAGGCGTGCTATGTACATGGTAACTTCATGCTAATGCTAGAGAAACACAGTAGGCATCATTCATACATCAATATCCAAATCTATGTTGTTCCAAATGAGATCCAACAAACAAGAAAATATTGATTGGTCAAACCAATTTGCCGACAATGTGAAGAGATAAAGTTAGCAAACCGGGCTGCGGTCATCCCTTAGTAGCCGAACTCTTACAATCGGATGCAATATCCCGACTAAAAGAAAGCATATAAAAATAATTATTTTGTTTGGGCTCTAGGTGCAAAGGTGACTAACGATAATATCAATATAGCGGGACAACAATGATTATAATGAATATATATGGAAAACCCGCAATGCTAATGTTAGCTCACCCAAAATTTTTGTACAACCACATTGAAATAAAAAAAATGACCCCAAATATTCACAATAGTTTGTTTGTAGCCAAGATCTAATTCATGCAAAAGATTTAATAAACATGCCAAAGGGTGAATAAGTCTATGTGTGCACCCATGATCTAATTCATGCAAAAGATTTAATAAACATTATTGTATGATGAATTTTTTGCTTCGAAAATTCACGTAATAAAGAAACGGCAAATTTTTTACCCACAGCAGGGATCTGATGGGGAAATATAGAAAAAGATGTTCATGGTGCAGCATCACACACCGCATCTTGTTTGTTGAAAATTAAAAAGATATCGCTCTTTGTAAAACTAAACCAATTATGACCCAGCCTTGCAAAGTGTATATACATACAATCCCTGAACATGCAAATGAGACGCAAATCCAATGAAAATAAAAAGGAAAGAAGACATGGACAACAGAGCGATCCTGGTAGGACAAGGCCATTCCATCATCGTCTACCGATACATTTATCAATACTAGTCTTTATTTAATTATACAGACACTTAGGAGTGCGTTTGGTTAGGTAGGATGAGGTTGAATGGGATGGGATGGTCCTGTACCATTTGGTTCCATTATTTTGGGTGAACGAGATGGTTCAGATCTAGAGGAATATTCCTCAAAATTGTACCACTTGGTCCAGATGGGATGGTTCCATTCAAGCAACCAAACGCATGGATGAGCTTTTTCTTGAACCATCTCATACATGTACCACTTGGTACAGGCAACCACACACCCTTAGGAGACACTTAGGATACAGACTAATTATTTATTACTGACCAATAACGGAAAGAACTGGAGAGATCCAGGGGTTCCTGCCCGCCTGTTGCCGAAGATTACACCGACGATGCCGAACTAGGCGGAGGCGCCCGAATGCCCCCCAGGGATACCAACCAGCTGGAGCGGCGAACCCTGCTGAAAAGGACCGGCCGGAGGCGAAGGTGTGACACTACGTTTTGGTGTGACTTTACAAAGTGTGAATTTAGAGGAGAAAACCTTACGGCTTGAGGTTTTACTCGCGTTTTTGGGCCTTTTGTAGTGATTTGACACCGCGGAGTGTCGTATCCTTAATTATTGAGCATGTTCAGGCTATAAACATTATGAGATGTGGAATTAAGGTTAAAACTATAGGATTTGGAGGTTAATAGCTTTTTCGGGCCGTTTCCGGGCCGTTTCCGGGGTTTTGGGCCTTCCCGGGGGAGTTTGGGCCTTGGTGGGCTTTGGTGGGATGGATTAGGTCTCCGTAACGGACTAGATTTGGGTGTGGGGG
Source organism: Rhipidocladum racemiflorum (assembly GCA_036346355.1). Taxonomy (NCBI): domain Eukaryota; kingdom Viridiplantae; phylum Streptophyta; class Magnoliopsida; order Poales; family Poaceae; genus Rhipidocladum; species Rhipidocladum racemiflorum. The sequence goes on along the minus strand of CM070579.1, from coordinate 85,720,907 downwards.
CTTGTAAAAGGGGTTTTCCTGCCCCTTTGGGGCATCCACCCTGCTGCCCTTGCGCCCCTTGAGCCCCTTGGGCGCACCCCACTCCCTCCAAACCTAGCTGCCACCCCCCACCTCTCCCTCTCCCTTGCTTGCGCCTCCACCTCTCCTCCACCCCCTTGCTGCCCTAGGGTGGTCTCCACACCTCTGCACCTTGTGGATCCATCCGTTGGAGCGAGGAGCGAGGAGCGATCCGCGAGGAGATCTATTGGAGATTCGTTCGTCGGGCAAAGGTATGATCATGGGGATCCTTGGGATTGACCTAGGTACTGTTCTTAGGGTGATTATGAAGTTTTTAGATCAATTGGTGGTGCTGGATTGGAGTAATTTGGATTAGATCTAGATGTTGCCACGTTTCTGTTTTCGGGCAGATTGAGCAGTCGATCTAGGGTTCGCGGTTTCGCCAATTTAGAGTCCGAATCTGTCCGTACGGATGTTGAAGAAGTTGTAGATAATTTCAATACCTTTCAGTGGGTATAAAGCATGTTAAAATACGATCATCCGTTTGAAAGTTATGGCTGTTTTACCGAGCGTGTTAAAATATGTGACGTAATTGGTACAGATCACGGTAATATGTAGATTAAACAACTTTAGATTCCGAATCAGTATTTCCTTATACCTAGAGAAAGTTGGGAAATTTCCTAAGCTACGCGAGGATGTACTCGTTTAATTGATTCGGAGTCCCAGAACTCAAGTTATGCCTTTTGTAGGCTGCTGTCCCGCCGGACAGAACCTCTGTTTTTAGGTTTTTGAGTAGATGGCAATGTCGGGGTAGATGAGGGTTTGCGTACTGTTTTGTGGTTGTGATTGTGAGTGTGTGGCATGTATGTGCAGGTGGTGTGACCCCGGGAGTACCCTCATTCTCTCGCCAATTAAATGCTTGAGGTTAAAGGCAAGTGTGTTGTAATGAATAGCGGAATTGTAGGTTGCTTGTGGAGATTTGAAGAAAGATTGAATACTTGCTATGATCACTTGCCATGCTTGCTATTTTCCAATGATATATTGAGTATGATTATCATGATATGACGCTATGTGTCTTTATTTATCATGATTCGATGCCATGTGTTTATGTGTACTATGACATGATGCCATATGTTTATGTACAAATGAGATATGATATTTGGCATAGTTGCATGCATGTCATGAGATAGGGCGAGGGCGGTGAGAAAGTCATAACTAGTCCGGGGAAGGTCGGTGAGAAAGTTATGACTAGTCCGGAACGCCATTGAGTAAGACTGTGACACCTCGGAGTGTCGTAGACTTATATAATGTGAATGTTGAGGACAAAACTTTACGAAATGTGGAAGTTAGGTTAAAACCGCTCGGCTTGAGATTTACTCGCGTTTTAGGGCCGTTTGAAGTGTTATGTCGCCACGGAGTGTCGTATCCTTAATTATTGAGCATGATAAGGTTAAATACAGTATGAGGTGTGGAAATAAGGTTAAAACCATAGGATTTGGAGGTTAATAGCTTTTCCGGGCCGTTTTCGGGGTTTTGGGCCTTCCCGGGGGAGTTTGGGCCTTGGGGGGCTTTGGTGGGATTGGAGTAGAGCTCTTATTGGACTAAGATTCAGTTTAGGGGCTGGTAAAAGGGCTCCCACCCCTGCCCCTTGCGCCCAAACAGGGTTGGTGCGCCCCCTTGCTCTCCCCTCTCCACCCCTCCAAGCCCTAGCCGCCCCCACCTTCCCTCTCCATCTTGCGCCCCCCTAGCCTCTCCTCTCCACCTCACCATCTCTCCTCCATCCCCTTGCTTCCCTAGGGTGGTCTCCCCACCCCTGCATCCTCGTGGATCCATGCGAGGAGCGAGGAGCGAGGTGCGAGGTGCGAGGAGCGAGGAGCGAGGAGCGAGGAGCGAGGAGATCGATGGGAGATTCGTTCGTCGGGCAAAGGTATGATCAAGGGAACCCTGGGGTTTTATCTAGGTACTGTTCTTAGGATGTTTATGAGGTTTTTAGATCAATTGGTGGTGCTGGATTGGAGTTATTTGGGTTAGATCTAAACATTGCCACGTTTCTGTTTTCGGGCAGATTGAGCAGTCGAGCTAGGGTTTGCGTTTTCGCCAATTTAGAGTTGGAATATGGCCGTACGGACTTCTAGGAAGTTGTATATAATTTCATTAAATTTCAGTGGACGTAAAGAAATTGAAATTCCACCCAGCCGTTTGAAAGTTATGGCTGTTTTACCGAGCGTTGTCAAATCTGTGACGCGATTGGAACAGATCACGGTAATCTGTAGATTAAACAACTTTAGAGTCCGAATCAGTCTTTCGATATACCTAGAGAAAGTTTGGAAATTTCCTAAGCTACGCGAGGGTGTACTCGTTTAATCGATTTGGAGTCCTAGAACAGAAGTTATGCCTTTCGCAAGGCTGCTGTCCCGACGGGACAGAACCTCTGTTTTTAGGTTTTGCGAGTTGTTGGCAATGTCGGGTTAGATGGGGTTTTGTGTACTGTTTTGTGGACTCGATTTGAGTGTGTGGCACGTGTTTGCAGGTGGTGTCCCTCCGGGTGTGCCCTCAACCTCTCATCACTTCGTTGCCCGTGGTTGAAGGCAAGTGTGTTGTATTGAATAACGGATCGTAGATTGCTTGTGAGATTAGATGAAAGATTGAATACATGCTATGATTACTTGCCATGCCTGCTGTTTTCCAATGAAATATTGAGTATGATTACCATGATTCGATGCCATGTGTTTATATTTGTCATGATGAGATGCCATATGTTTATGTACATGTGAAATATGATAATTGGCATAGTTGCATGCATGACATGACATGGCCGAGGCGGTGTGAAAGTCATTAACTAATCCGGGAAGGTCGGTGAGAAAGTTATGACTAATCCGGAGAGCCAATAGAGTAAGTCCTACATCGTGATTCCATCTACCGTGGGTTGTGGAAGCGAGGAGTAGGCACCCTCCATCTTCGGGATGGAAGGGGGGAGAGGGGGCACACCGACGGGTGTGTACTCAACCATCCCGGGATGAGTTTCCAAGGAGATATGAGCATATGAGCATTGCATTACATCGCATACATAATGATGATGACATTGTTAAGTGTTTACGATTGAGATGATATACATGATGGTAGATGCTATTGCCATGATAGTGTTATTGTTATTCATTGCAATATACTTGCTGAGTTTTCGAACTCACGCTTGTGTTTTATGTTGTGTTTTAGGTACTTGTCACCGGCATGCGGAAAAGGGCTTAGCGGCACTACATCACATAATTTTCCACACTTGTAGACTATAATTACCCTTCGGAGTTGTGATCATGATTCTAGTGTGATGAAACTAGGATTATGTTTTGTTCGTATGCTTGATTACATCCTCTACCTCGTATTAGTTCATGAGATGGTTAATTCCATTATGGTAGACTTAAATTGATGCTGCCTTGGATGTTTCTCCATTATGTTATCATGTGATATTTTGCTATTGTTCAAATCATGTTAAAACAAAGGAGATGCTGCCGAAATTTCGGTGTTTAGCATTTGTGCCTTTGCTGAAATTTGTCTTCATTTATGGTATTTTAGTTGATGATTAGACTAGGTTTTGTAGCATTCGGGCATAGTAAATGCCGAGGTGTTACAAAGACCTACATCGTGATTCCATCCACGTGGTGAATGGAAGCGAGGAGTAGGCACCCTCCATCTTCGGGATGGAAGGGGGAAAAGGGTGCACACCGACGGGTGTGTACTCAACCATACCGGTATGAGTTTCCATGGAGATATGAGCATCGCATCGCATTGCATACATGATGATGATGATAAAGATATGTGATCATGAATGAGATGATAAACATGTTGTGTGTTGTTGCAATGTAAGTTGTTCTTTAGTGGAATACCATAGGGGTAACTAAAATTTTGATGTGGAACAACCTAGAAACATGGCTTAGGTTATACTTAAAACTTTGTCATAGGATAGCAACATTAAAACTTGTGTAAGTGGAATAACTAATTTAAAATTTGACACACATGGATGCACAGTAGGAAAGGGTATGGGAATCATTGCTTTACGCTTAAATATTGTATTTAAGCTATGATGTTGAATGCTTCCACTGACAATGCATGTTGCTATGTCAATGATTTATGTTGTGGTGATAAGAGTGGGGTTGTGGTACCGAAGGGTTTCGGTCACCTCTTTCTTTTAATGGTAAGGGTGAGGTTTGAAGGTGTGGCCGGTTAGCGCCATCACCGAAGAACTGTTAACCCCTGTAGGAGAAGAGCGCTTACCCTTTCTGTTGTAGATCGGGTAGTTGATTGGAGACAAAAAGAAGATTTATTGGTGGTTTCCTTCGTTTGTTCCTTGCCGTTCGGACGGTCGGTGTTTGTTGCTTTTCTTGGCTTTATTTGATTTGAATCAAATGAAAAGTGATGGGTTTTCGCGGATCGTTGTCGGGACCCCGAATTTGCAAATCCGGACCCTCTGTGTATTCAGCACTAGTCCAGGAACGCGCTAGTGCACACAGTCTTAACATCGGTAAATATCACCATCATACCAATCGATATTATCAAAGTACTTTATTTAAATAACCAAACTGGTTACTTGACCTTATGGTCAAGTTACAAATGTATGCCTCGTAAGGCGAAACTTATTCAGAGAGAAACAATAGCAGCGGAAAATCAAATAAACTTCGTGGCGCCATCCAGTATACCACAGGCAACTGACTGGGCTCGCTTCCCTAAGTAGACGGGTCCTCTTGGAACTCCTCCTCCGAAACTGGCGTAGTCTCCTCTTCAACTGGTATTGTGTTGAGGCAAGGGTGAGTACTTGGTACTCAGCAAGTCATGCACAGAATGCAAGCTAATATACTATATGCATGGCTTGGTACAAAGGAATAGCTCAAGGTATATTTGCGATGCTTGACTTTTGACAAGTAATAAAAGTAGATTCAAAGCGGAGAAATCAGTAAAGCGTAAATAACTTTTCAAGAAGTTTTAATAAACATTTTCCCCATCCTAAACCACATTTTCATCATCTTCATTGTTAAACCAACCCAACTTTTCAAATCCAAGTTATTTTCAGAAAATCTAACCCTTGACTGTAATTCCCGAGCATTGTCGATCACAGTGGACTCGGCTATTCAAATAGATTCTACACTCTGCAGAGGTTATGCACTTTACCCACAAGATACAGTCAAACACCACAAAGGCGAGTTCCCGTAACAAAGCCTTTCGGAAGCCTCAAACAACACAGGTGGTCCTCTCCGGTTCGTGCTCTACACCATCCCTTCCCTTAGCTAAGGCGAAGTATGGGACCAACACACCGTTAGATGGGTATCTGGCCACAGCCACGATACGCTTCCCCGTACAATCACACAAACGGTGTAATTGACACCCTGAGGCTCCACAAGTGAGTCCTTAGCGACTTAGTCAACTAGGGCCGTCCCATTCCAGCCATGTGGTTGCAAGTATGACCCAGTTCAAAGGCTTGCAAGGTTAAGTCCTTAGAGTGACCAGGGCAAGACTACCCGAAGAACCAAATCAACATTCCCAATGCCACAACTGGCCCACCTGATTACTCTTGCCACATGCCCCGGTCGAAATCTGTTTATCAAACCCCAGTTGATTACCATGCACCACGTGCCATCAACATCACATGATACTTTTCCAAAACAGGTTCAATATATCATTAAGTCAATATTAGCATTTGATTATCCAAAATCATGTCATGAGCACGTAGCAGGTCTAAGCAGTATACTACAACGGTCTAAACCCATGTTGGCAAGTTAATAATGTCCAACTAGTAAACCACAACTAGGGTGACAAAGGGTCATGGCACATACTTAAGTAATCAAGGTGTCATATAGCAAATTGGTAGTTATCTAACCCCCAGGTTTAAACAAAGTATTTTTCTAATTGAACTAGCATGCAATAGTTTAAATCAAAATAGATTTCGAAATAGGATCAACATGGTCAAAGCACAACTTGCCTTCAAAAAGCACTTGCTCTTGGTCTTGAGTTGGATCCTGAGTCAATACTTCTCCTTCGAATCCTTCCGGCACTTCAACGTCTACTCGTAAAGCGTGCAAATAGCAAATACACAAATAAACAATAGGAAAAAACATCCCAAAACTCCAAATAAAATCCATAAACAGAGAGAACATAATTTTCTGGATTTTTAGGAACTGGAATCGTTCAAATCGGAGTTAAAATGCAAAAGTTATGATTATTTAAAGTTTAAATAATCAATTAAATAATATTACAGAGAAAAACTTTAGTCCAAAAATTAAATAAAATTCATATTTAGGTAGATCTCAATTTTATACAAATTTAGAAATTTGAATCACTCAAATCGGAGTTGAAGCATAAAAGTTATAAGCGTTTGAAGTTTGAATCTAAATTTGAAATCATTATTTCGAATTAATAAATCATTTTCTTTTCGAAATTAATTATTGCGTCGGCATGGACACGTGGCAGCCTCGATTGGCTGGTGGCGTCGGCCGGCTCATGGGCTCGACTCACGGCGGCAGTTCGGTCCACGGTGGACCCGGTCCCACGGCTTCGGGTGAGGCTGACAGGTGGGACCCACCTGTCAGTGCGGGTCTCACGCAAACGCGGCTGACGTGTGGGCCCTCTGACATGCGGGGCCCGCGTGTCAGCGTCACACGCACGCGTGCGTGGACGGCGCTGACCGCGTCGGTCCAACTTCCCGACACGTGGCGCAATCACGGCCGTTGGTTTGAAAATCGACGGCGCGGATTAAATCCAGGGTTAACACGTTGAAACTACTCGTTGATCGTGGGCCATTCGATTTAGATCGGACGGTCCAGATCTAATCCTATAATAACACTACTACGGCACGTGGCGATTGTGAACCGTTGGATCTTGATCCAACGGTCCGGATCTAATCGGGTTTGGAACACGTGAACTCACCTCAACCGTCCGATCTGGATCTGACGGTCCACAGAGCTCGCGGAGTCCGGCGATGGCACGGCGAAGCTTGGGCACCGGAGACGGGAACGATGACGAGCCCGACGGCGTTCCGGGGTTGCTCCGGCGAGATGAAGGGTCCCTTCGGGTGCGTCTCGACGCGAGGACTCCGGATCTGGGCTCCTTCTCGGCGGAAGACGACGGACGGTGGCGGAATCGAGCAAAAACCGCGGCGGTCACTTCCTCCAACTACGGCGAGCTCGCGCGGGCAAACAACGGCGGCTCAGGCGAGATGGCTCGGGGGAACGGGTGCGCAAGGATGAGGGCAACCTCGGGGGACGTCTCACGCTTTAAATAGCCTCGGCGTTCGTGCCCTAGACGGAAACCTAGTTCTTTACGGCGGCGGGCGCGGCGGCGGAGTCCGGCTCGGACTCGGCGGGGACGATGAAGCTCAGCCGTCCACGTGACGCGATCAACGGCCACGATCGCACGGCGCGATCGGATCCGGGCCGGATACGGCTCAACCGGTACGGGCGGATCTCAGCCGTTGGATCTTGATCCAACGGTTGGGATTGATTAGGTTTAGGAGTGGGTTTGGTCGAGTCGCGTGGCTCGGGTCGGACTCGAGTCCGACTCGGGTTCCGACTCGGTCGGATGAACAAGATTTGACCCTAGTTTTATTTTCCAGCGATTTATTATTTAAAATAATTCCTATTAATTCATTTAATTCATTAAAAATAGCAAATGACTCAGAAAAATTCCAGAAAAATTCTGGAAAATACTTTGGATCATTTTGGACTCAAATAAAATATTTCCAACAAAATTTTATTTGCAAAATTAAATTCTTTAATTATTTCAAAATGGAATAAATTCAAATAAATTCCAAATAAATCCAAATAAATTCCAGAAAATTCCAAAAATTCACAAAAGTGCCAAATCACACATGAATTTAGGACAAGTAAAATTTTGGGGTGTTACAAACCTCCCCCCCTTAATAGAATCTCGTCCCCGAGATTCAGGGCTTACTAAAGGAATAGGTTTGGAAATTCTTTCTTCAAATCCTCTTCGCTCCCAAGTCGCTTCGCTTTCTTCATGGTTGCTCCTTTGAACTCTCTGAAACGGGTTGACTTGTTTCTAGTTTCTCGATCCATTGTGTCCGTAATCCTCACAGATACTCCTTATAAGTCAAATCCTCTTGCAACTCAATTGACTCTAGCGGTGTCTGCTCCTCAGAACTCGGAGACACTTCTTTAATCGGGACACATGGAATACATCATGTACTCCTGCTAACGATCGTGGCAACTCCGGTGATAAGCAACTTCGCCTCTGCGACTCAAAATCTTAAATGGTCCAACATAACGGGTGCAAGTTTCCCTTTGGCATGGAACCTCTTAACTCCCCCGAGAGGCGTAACTCGAGGTATACAAAGTCTTCTCGTTCAAAACTCAAATCTCGCGACGATTGTCGGATAACTCTTCTGTCGAGATTGGGCTATCTTCAACCTTTCCCTAATCATGGCGATTTGCTCTTCACCTCTTGAAGAATATCAGGCCCAAAGACACGGCGCTCGCCGGCCTCATTCCAATTCAATGGCGTCCGACAGGTCGACCATACAAAGGCCTCAAAAGGTGACATCGTAAACTAGCCTGATAACTATTGTTGTAACTGAACTCGGCATACGGCAAACTCTTATCCCAAGAGGTAGCATAAGCTAATGCACAAGCTCTCAACATATCCTCCGAATCTGGTTGACCCTTTCTGGTCTGTCCATCCGTCTGTGGATGATAAGGTATCTTGAAGTTCAAACGGGTTCCCATGGCTTCATGCAACTTATTCCAGAACCTTGAGGTAAATTGGGTACCTCTGTCCGATACAATCCTCTTTGACACTCCGTGCAAACAAACAATCCTGATCATGTACAATTCTGCTAATTTATCTCCCGAGTAGGTGGTCTTCACGGGGATAAAATGGGCTACTTTAGTCAAGCGATCCACTATAACCCATATGGAGTCATAACCTCCCTGAGTCTTCGGCAAACCGGTAATGAAATCCCTTCCGATTTCCTCCCACTTCCACTCAGGTATTTTCAGCGGTTGTAGCAATCCTGCTGGTCTCTGATGCATTGCCTTAACTCTCTGGCATACGTCGCACAATGCAACATGCTCGGCAACTTCACGTTTCATACTCGGCCACCAGAATCTCTCCTTCAGATCCTGATACATCTTGGCGCTTCCAGGATGAATCGAGTACCTGGAGTCATGGGCTTCCTCCAGAATCAGTTGCTTTAACTCCTTCTTGTTAGGCACACAAATGCGATCCTTCATCCACAACGTGCCTTGCTCATCCAACTTGAAGTCCTCTGCCTTGCCCTCCTCCTTGATGGACTTAATCCTGAGGATCTTGCCATCATCCTTCTGTCCTTCTCGGATCTGATCCTCTAGGGTAGGCTTTACTTCTAATGCGGCCAAGAATCCGCTAGGTACTACCTCAATCTTCATTTTCTGGAAATCCTCACATAACTCATCCTGACTTGTGGCTAGCAACGTACTCACGGTATGGCTTTTCCGACTCAGAGCATCGGCTACTACGTTGGCCTTCCCGGGATGGTAATGGATTCCAACATTATAGTCCTTGATCAACTCTAACCATCTCCTCTGCCTCATATTCAGATCCGACTGGGTGAATATGTACTTAAGGCTCTTATGATCCGTATATACTTCACATCTGTTTCCAATCAGATAGTGACGCCATATCTTCAAAGCATGCACTACCGCAGCTAACTCTAAGTCATGAGTCGGATAATTTTCCTCATGCGGCCTCAACTGTCTTGATGCATAAGCGACGACCTTTCCATTCTGCATCAGCACACATCCAAGTCCTTGGCGCGATGCGTCACAATAAATATCGAAGCTTTGAGCAACATCCGTAGAACTAGCACGGTCTTGGCGTCAATCGCTTTTTCAGCTCTGAAATGCTTTCTCACATTCCGGCGTCCATGCAAACTTCTTTTCCTTCTTTAGCAAGCTGCGTAAGAGGTTTCGCGATTGTCGAAAAGCCTTCGATGAAACGGGCGGTAGTATCCTGCCATTCCAAGGAAACTCCGAATCTGGGTCACGATCTTGGTGTTCCCAATGTAACACAGCTTCTACTTTGCTTGGATCTACGGCGACTCTTTCTGCGGTCATTACATGTCCAAGAAACTCCACCTTGTCCTTCCAAAAATCACACTTGCTGAACTTGGCGAAAAGTTGCTGTTCCCTCAGCTTTTCCAAAACTCGCCTTAAGTGTTCGGCATGTTCATCCTCTGTCTTGGAGTAGATTAGGATATCGTCTATGAACACGACGACAAACTTGTCCAAATATTCCATGAACACCTTATTCATCATATTCATGAAATAAGTGGCGCGTTAAATCGGCCCAAAGGACATAATCAGAACTCGTAATGCCCATATCTTGACGAGAATGCCGTCTTCGGAATATCTTCTGATCGGATCTTCAACTGATGGTATCCCGATCTCAGATCAATCTTGGAGAAAACTCCGGCTCCTCTCAACTGATCAAACAAATCATCAATCCTGGGTAGCGGATACTTATTCTTCACAGTGACTTCGTTGAGTGCACGGTAGTCAATGCACATCCTGAAACTCCCGTCCTTCTTCTTGACAAACAAAACTGGTGCTCCCCACGGCGACGAACTTGGTCTGATAAATCCTTTATCCATTAACTCTTCTAGCTGTTTCTTCATTTCTACCAACTCTTCGGTAGACATCCGATAGGGTCTCTTTGCTATCGGTCTTTGTGCAGTACAAGCTCTATCACAAACTCTATGTCCTCGTCAGCGGCATACCAGGTAGATCTTCGGGAAAAACATCGGGTACTCATTCACTACCGACATCCTCTATGCTGATTGCCTTGGTACTGTTAACCATCAATCGTCCATCTCTAACTGCAGTGGCTTGAAATTCCACTTTCTTCCCACACGGGCTCTCAACTGAGATAGTCCTTCGTCCACAATCCAATACGGCCTTGTGCTTGGATAACCAGTCCATTCCCAATATAACATCTAAGGTCTGGGTCTCCAAAATTATAAGGTTTGCTAGGAACTCTATTCCACCTATCAGTATTCTCACCCCGGAACATCCTACTTTCGTTCGGAGTTCGGAACCAGGGGTTTGAACTAAAAGCATGCACTTAAGCCTTGCAATCCTCAAATCATTTCTAGTAGCAAAGCCTTGCGAAACAAACGAATGCGAAGCTCCAGAGTCAAACAAAACTGTTGCAGGTACTGAGTTAACAAGTAACTTACCCGATCACGACGTCAGTAGCATTCTGCGGTGCATCTCTGCGGTGACATGGTTGACTCGGCCTCTCACCACGATGCAGGGTGTGGCTCCTGCCTTTGGCATCCTAGCTGGGGTGGTTCCTAGGTTGAAGCGGCGGGTCGCTCTGCTGTCTTCTTTGGACAAGCTGTTGGCAAAGTGTCACGGCTCGTTGCGGTTATGTAACGTCTCACTGTTCCTTCTTTGCACGGGGTAGCGTTTCTAGCGGGGTAGGGTCCGTAGTTCGATTGGCAGGTCTTGGTGCTTTGAGGATGGTGTCCTTGTTGCATTCTCGTGGTTGGAATCTGAAGAATTGATTTGGTGCAACTCTCAGCGCTATTGCGTTCACGACGTGATCCTTGCTTTGTTGCATCCTGCGCTTCTGTTCTCATCCGGTTCCTTGCGCTTTGTCCTCAAGAATAAGCGCCTTATTCACCAATTCTTGGAAATCTGGAAAGGTGTGGGTGATCAATCCTACTTGCAATCCCGAGTTAAGTCCCTTCATAAAAGCGAGGTATGCTGGATTTATCCGTCGCTACATCCTCAGTGCGTAGCGTGCTAGCTGTGTGAACTTGTTCGTAGTCGACCACCGGCTGATTACCTTGCTTTAATGCTCGAACTCCTCCTTCTTAAGGTCCATGATTCCTTCAGGCACGTGATCTTGTCGGAATGCACTGTGAACTCTTCCCAAGTGATATCTTGAGGGTTCTCTGCGTGGCACGAAGTTCTCCCACCATTCGCATGTTCCTTCCAACTGATGAGAAGCGTAGAGTACCTTCTCATTCCCTATGCATTGAGCTATGTGTAGCTTCCTCTCAATTGATCTTAACCAATCATCGGCCTCTAATGGATTGGCATTCCCAGAGAAAGTGGGTGGGTGAGTCCTCATGAACTCTGACAGCCTTGTATTCTGGCGTGGTCCCTGATTAACTTGATTAGCAGTGGCCTGAGCAGTGACGTGCTGCATTTGTTGCATCATAGCATGCATCAACTGAGTCTGGGCAGCAAGAAACGCCCCGAAATTCTGCATATCCAGTGGCGGTGCTGGTGCTCCATCATTGGGGTTTTCTGCTGGGCGAGATCCACTCCCATTGCTTCCAAAGTTTCCACGGGTGTTCACCATCTGTCGATTTGCTCTAGGTTTAGAGATGAGAGGGGAAACAAGAATAGACAAGTAATATGGAACTTATGCGGGGCGAAAGGGGTAACTTTAAGGTCCAACTTTATTATTAATAACTTGGTATGGCTGCTTACAATGCCTAAGGGCCTTGCAACACATACTGCACACTCAGCAAACAAAGCAAATCCAAATCGAACTAACTCTGGAGTCTAACGCCTAAAGGGTGACTCTTTTTTTCTATGACTCGACTCGGCGAAGGAGTCTCACTATAGAACCTATGCTCACTCATCGAGAAAACCTCCACGGCCTGGTGCAGGTCTTTGTGGCATAGGCGCGAAACGATCGCCATGTCCAGCAACTGTGTCCTCTGTGGTAGTTGAAGAAGCAGTGTCCTCATCGAGATCTGACTCCTCTGGGTCGGGCTCGTGTAGCTCGAGTACTGGCTCTGGGTCTGGTCCGTACAAAGTCATCTCCAACTCGTCAATCCTTCGCAAAAGGTGTGCCACATACTCTTGAGCTTCCCGCCATCTGTTCTTCTCTGTCGTGATCTCCTTGCGGGCCTTCTGTAGCTCCTTGCTTGTATTATCTAGTACATCCTCCTGGGCGACAATAAATCGTGCCAACTGTGTAACCGTGGCATCCTCATCCTGAATCTCCTTCGGGTCAAGAAGGTTATCGCTGCGCGGATGGTAACGGAACACCGTACTCTCCAACTCTCGGGCGTAGATACGGGTAATGTGCCGCATTGCGCGTCGTGATACTTCTTGGATACCCATCTGCATTGTAGATCTCCTGGCAGTGCAGTGTATCGGGCGATTGCCTGGGCCCTTTTTCCTAGCAGGTACCTCAATCCTCACGTCACAAGCCTTGATCAATCCCGCTTGTCTGATCACTTCCACTTGGTATTGGGGCTTCTCAAAATCTCCGAGTGCAGAGCATATGCCAAAGTTCCGCGACGTGACCAACTCCCAGATCAACGTAGTTGAACTCTTCCTCCATCTGTCACAAGAGTGCTTTACGTAAGAACTCGGAATTTTTAAATTGTGACAAGGTAAGGGAAAATTTCAGCAAGAGACAAGAAAAGAGAGAAGGGGATAAGTCGAGATGTCATTTCTTGTCTTCACAAATTTTTAGCTTTAGAAAATAGGTTTTATCCTCACTACGACCATTCTAGCTTAGGGTTGAGCCTACAGTCAAGTATGGCTCGATACCACCTCTGTCGGGACCCGAATTTGCAAATCCGACCCTCTGTGTATTCAGCACTAGTCCAGAACGCGCTAGTGCACACAGTCTTAACATCGGTAAATATCACCATCATACCAATCGATATTATCAAAGTACTTTATTTAAATAACCAAGCGGTTACTCGACCTTATGGTCAAGTTACAAATGTATGCCTCGTAAGGCGAAACTTATTCAGAGAGAAACAATAGCAGCGGAAAATCAAATAAACTTCGTGGCGCCATCCAGTATACCACAGGCAACTGACTGGGCTCGCTTCCCTAAGTAGACGGGTCCTCTTGGAACTCCTCCTCCGAAACTGGCGTAGTCTCCTCTTCAACTGGTATTGTGTTGAGGCAAGGGTGAGTACTTGGTACTCAGCAAGTCATGCACAGAATGCAAGCTAATATACTATATGCATGGCTTGGTACAAAGGAATAGCTCAAGGTATATTTGCGATGCAGCTTTTGACAAGTAATAAAAGTAGATTCGAAAGCAGTAGAAATCAGTAAAGCGTAAATAACTTTTCAAGAAGTTTTAATAAACATTTTCCCCATCCTAAACCACATTTTCATCATCTTCATTGTTAAACCAACCCAACTTTTCAAATCCAAGTTATTTTCAGAAAATCTAACCCTTGACTGTAATTCCCGAGCATTGTCCAGTACCGTGGACTCGGCTATTCAAATAGATTCTACACTCTGCAGAGGTTATGCACTTTACCCACAAGATACAGTCAAACACCACAAAGGCGAGTTCAGTAACAAAGCCTTTGGAAGCCTCAAACAACACAGGTGGTCCTCTCAGGTTCGTGCTCTACACCATCCCTTCCCTTAGCTAAGGCGAAGTATGGGACCAACACACCGTTAGATGGGTATCTGGCCACGACCACGATACGCTCCCCGCACAATCACACAAGCGGTGTAATCGACACCCTGAGGCTCCACAAGTGAGTCCTTAGCGACTTAGTCAACTAGGGCCGTCCCATTCCAGCCATGTGGTTGCAAGTATGACCCAGTTCAAAGGCTTGCAAGGTTAAGTCCTTAGAGTGACCAGGGCAAGACTACCCGAAGAACCAAATCAACATTCCCAACGCCACAACTGGCCCACCTGATTACTCTTGCCACATGCCCCGGTCGAAATCTGTTTATCAAACCCCAGTTGATTACCATGCACCACGTGCCATCAACATCACATGATACTTTTCCAAAACAGGTTCAATATATCATTAAGTCAATATTAGCATTTGATTATCCAAAATCATGTCATGAGCACGTAGCAGGTCTAAGCAGTATACTACAACGGTCTAAACCCATGTTGGCAAGTTAATAATGTCCAACTAGTAAACCACAACTAGGGTGACAAAGGGTCATGGCACATACTTAAGTAATCAAGGTGTCATATAGCAAATTGGTAGTTATCTAACCCCCAGGTTTAAACAAAGTATTTTTCTAATTGAACTAGCATGCAATAGTTTAAATCAAAATAGATTTCGAAATAGGATCAACATGGTCAAAGCACAACTTGCCTTCAAAAAGCACTTGCTCTTGGTCTTGAGTTGGATCCTGAGTCAATACTTCTCCTTCGAATCCTTCCGGCACTTCAACGTCTACTCGTAAAGCGTGCAAATAGCAAATACACAAATAAACAATAGGCAAAAACATCCCAAAACTCCAAATAAAATCCATAAACAGAGAGAACATAATTTTCTGGATTTTTAGGAACTGGAATCGTTCAAATCGGAGTTAAAATGCAAAAGTTATGATTATTTAAAGTTTAAATAATCAATTAAATAATATTACAGAGAAAAACTTTAGTCCAAAAATTAAATAAAATTCATATTTAGGTAGATCTCAATTTTATACAAATTTAGAAATTTGAATCACTCAAATCGGAGTTGAAACGCAAAAGTTATAAGCGTTTGAAGTTTGAATCTAAATTTGAAATCATTATTTCGAATTAATAAATCATTTTCTTTTTCGGAAATTAATTATTGCGTCAGCATGGACACGTGGCAGCCTCTGATTGGCTGGCTGACGTCAGCCGGCTCATGGGCTCAGCTCACGGCGCGGTTCGGTCCACGGTGGACCCGGTCCACAGCTCGGGTGAGGCTGACAGGTGGGACCCACCTGTCAGTGCGGGTCTCACGCAAACGCGGCTGACGTGTGGGCCCTCTGACATGCGGGGCCCGCGTGTCAGCGTCACACGCACGCGTGCGTGGACGGCGCTAACCGCGTCGGTCCAACTTCCCGACACGTGGCGCAATCACGGCCGTTGGTTTGAAAATCGACGGCGCGGATTAAATCCAGGGTTAACACGTTGAAACTACTCGTTGATCGTGGGCCGTTCGATTTAGATCGGACGGTCCAGATCTAATCCTATAATAACACTACTACGGCACGTGGCGATTGTGAACCGTTGGATCTTGATCCAACGGTCCGGATCTAATCGGGTTTGGAACACGTGAACTCACCTCAACCGTCCCGATCTGGATCTGACGGTCCACGCAGCTTCGCGAGTCCGGCGATGGCACTGCGAAGCTTGGGCACCGGAGACGGAACGATGACGAGCCCGACGGCGTTCCGGGGTTGCTCCGGCGAGATGAAGGGTCCCTTCGGGTGCGTCTCGACGCGAGGACTCCGGATCTGGGCTCCTTCTCGGCGGAAGACGACGGACGGTGGCGGAATCGAGCAAAAACCGCGGCGGTCACTTCCTCCAACTACGGCGAGCTCGCGCGGGCAAACAACGGCGGCTCAGGCGAGATGGCTCGGGGGAACGGGTGCGCAAGGATGAGGGCAACCTCGGGGGACGTCTCACGCTTTAAATAGCCTCGGCGTTCGTGCCCTAGACGGAAACCTAGTTCTTTACGGCGGCGGGCGCGGCGGCGGAGTCCGGCTCGGACTCGGCGGGGACGATGAAGCTCAGCCGTCCACGTGGCGCGATCAACGGCCACGATCGCACGGCGCGATCGGATCCGGGCCGGATACGGCTCAACCGGTACGGGCGGATCTCAGCCGTTGGATCTTGATCCAACGGTTGGGATTGATTAGGTTTAGGAGTGGGTTTGGTCGAGTCGGCGTGGCTCGGTCGGACTCGAGTCCGACTCGGGTTCGACTTCGATCGGATGAACAGTACTTGACCCGAGTTTGATTTTCCAGCGATTTAATATTTAAAATAATTCCTAGTAATTCATTTAATTCATTAAAAATAGCAAATGACTCAGAAAAATTCCAGAAAAATTCTGGAAAATACTTTGGATCATTTTGGACTCAAATAAAATATTTCCAACAAAATTTTATTTGCAAAATTAAATTCTTTAATTATTTCAAAATGGAATAAATTCAAATAAATTCCAAATAAATTCCAGAAAATTCCAAAAATTCACAAAAGTGCCAAATCACACATGAATTTAGGACAAGTAAAATTTTGGGGTGTTACAATCGTTCTGTTTGCGGTGTGTGGTTTTGTCTTCCTTGGGTGAAGATGAAGAAGAGGAGTCTAGTGTTGCGCTTCTTTTGGGCGCCTTTCCAGCTTTGATGCCTGTTAATTGCTTTTTGATGAACAAGCATTCGATTTATTCCTGTGGTTGTCTTTCTCCGAGGCTAAAGGAGTTTTGTTCGGAGTTGTGCCAGACCCGACTGTCGAGGGCTGAGGTTCTGTGGCTTTGTAGTAGTAAATGGTGTTTGATTTCGTCATTTTGATGCTTTGAGAAACCATCTTTGAAAGCCCCTCTTGAGTCGTGAAAGTTAGGGGTTTTGTGTTAAGGTTTTATTTGAAAAGGTTAAAGGAGCACTTGGTTCCCTTTCAAGAAAACTGTCTTTCAACCTTTTTCCTTATAGGAGTCTGTAGGATCGAAGTATACGAATATAGCAATCAGAGGGGGGGTGAATGATTGTGCGGAAGCTAAAACCAAATTCTTGATCTATTAAAAGTTCACCCCAAAACAGAACCAAATAATTGCCTCGTATTCGACAAAAACAGAATGACAGAGGTTCGGTAAAACGCGAATTCCCGAAGATCCAACCGTCAAAACGATCTGAATTTTGAACACAAGAAACTAGATTCCAATACGAATCGAACTCAAAAAGAATAAGCTCGGTCGGACTTTCGGATCAAAAGTTATGAGCTTCGCAAGCTTGCTGTTCCAGAACTTAACGAGAATCAATCTAATCAAAACTTCAAGATTAAACAAGATCTTCAAAAGATTAATCAACTAAACTTTGAGGAACCCTAAATCAATACCCTAGAAAGGTTTTTGATGGATCAAATCAAGATGAAACTCAAGAATCAAAAACCAATCTAGAATTAGAACAAGCATGCAAACAAGAACCAAAACAGAAACACTGTAGCAACGTGGTTACTGTAGCACGCAAGGATCTTGGAAGAATTGGTCTTTATTTCTTTTGTCTAAAGTACTCTCATCAATAGAGTACAAACCCTAAAACTTGAGCTTGAGGCTCTCAATGCTCAACTCAAGAAACTTGCCCTTAAACAGAGACACCCCTCCTATTTAAGGGAGCAAAAGCATAAGGAGTTCGAATACAACTCCTAACCTAGGAGGAGTACAACTCCTCTTGGCCCAACCTGGCCGAGTACAACTCTTGCACGCGTATGGCAACCCTACCATACTCACGTGACTAACACTTTGCACGCGTATGGCCACCAGCCATACTCACGAGACTAACACTTTGCACGCGAATGACCTCCTGCCATTCTCACATGACTGACCATTCTCCATGTGCACCATTCTCTTAGCCCGAACGTCCCGCATGACATCTTTGACCACCAAGACCTCAGTTCCTCCCTGAACCTAGTCCCGAACCTCAGTTCCTCCATGAACCTAGTTCCGGTCCGTCATCGACCACATTCGCCCCTCGAGCAATACACGCACATGAACAAACCACAAAACAATTTCGAGCACAAGTCCGCGACTTGACTCAACATTAGTTCATGCAACTACTCACACGAGCATTGCATAAATTCCACTTCAAGCATCATGAAATTCTCACAAATTTCATAATCTCAAAAACAGATCAAAAATCAATTTCAAATCGCTCAAAACCCTAATTGAGCAAACACCATTCACGCCGGACAGATCGCCAAAAGCATGTGTATGGCGGACCAAAAAATTGGTCCATCATGCATGGGAAAAACGAGATCGCCAAAAAGCATGTGTATGGCGGACCAAAAAATTTGGTCCGTCATGCATGGGAAAAACGAGATCGCCAAAATGCATGTGTATGGCGGACCAAAAAATTTGGTCCGTCATGCATGGGAAAAGCGAGATCGCCAAAACGCATGTGTATGGCGGACCAAAAAATTTGGTCCGTCATGCATGGGAAAAACGAGATCTCTTGAACAAGCGTAAAGGCATCAAAATCACGTTTATGACAGACCAAAAAGTTTGGTCCGTCATACATGCGAAACTCACTGCTTTTGGATGTTTGGTCCGCGCAAATGCAGAGTCTCTGTTTTTTTTGGATGATTGAATGTTTGGTTCTTCATGCAAGCAGTTTTGCAAGATTAATCCTAACCAATTTTTCAGCATAGGATCAAGCCAATTTTTCATCATAAAATCAAGCCAATTTTTCATCACATGATTCACAATCTCCCCCTTGATGAAAACATTGGCAACACCAAATAGAATTGAACATTTGGCATTCACTTTACAAAAGATTTTGAAATCCAAAAGATCAAGGACCAAAAAGAGAAAAACACAGAATTCCCCTTTGACCAAAATGCAAAACAAAATCTCCCCCTGAGAAGGAAAATATGTGTGAATGTGCAATGTGTCCAAAAAGTCTAAAAATCTCCAAACTTCTCACAAAATTCTCAAAATCCCCAAAACAACTTCTCCCCCTTTTTCAACTGCTTCCCCTTTTTTTAAAAAAACTTCTCAAAACTTCTCCCCCTTTGACAATGGATTCATCAAGCGTACAAAAGAAGGAACATGTTTAAAATTTTCTTGTAGCAATGATTTCACAAGGAGAAACTAAGGAGTGCCAAGATAGAAAAGATGAGCTCATTCGATCATATAACCTTATATATCACATAATATGTAAAATACATGATCTTGATGTGATTTTAACAAGTTAGGGAATGACATGCATTTCAACCTCAATTCAGTCAACTATAGCCAAGTACTAAGCAAGATCTCAGTAGAAGAACAAAAGCTCAAAAATTGAAACAACTAACAACTCTGGGCGAGCAAGTGATTTCAACTCCAATCTAGTAGACCAAATTAATCTTTAAACAAGAACTGCATGTGGCATGCTTGAAGCATACTTCTTTTATTTCCTTGGATTGGCATGCTTGAAGCATACATCTTGTTTTTGAGGGAATGGCATGCTTGAAGCATACATCTTAACCATTTTAAGGGAAGCATGCTTGAAGCATATAACTTGAAGCTTTAGCTTTTAACTACCCTTTTTTATTCCCTTTTCTTTTCTTTTTCTTTGATTGTAAAACATGCAAGAGTGATTAAGAGGTCTTATGAAAGAATAAAGCTGAAAACACACTTGCTTCATAGCCCAAATTTGTCAAGAAGATTCAATATCAAGCCTAGACGAGTGAGATATCACAGAGTGTTCAGCTATAGGCAATCAGACCAAGGAATTCCATAATATCATTTTTAGTTCAAGTGGAACAATTTAGATTATCATATATTAGCAAAATTACATAGTATATAAAGAAATATGATAAAGTAAGCTCATCAAGTGAAAGAACTTGGCAAGGAAACTCCCCCTCAAAACAAACCCATTGGATGAACAATCCCAAGTTCTCCCCGAATGAAAGCAAAACGGGAAGAAGACAAAGGTTTTGTAAAAATGTCTGCCAATTGATGTTCAGTATCCACATGATGAAGCACAATGTTGCCTTTTTCAACATGATCTCTAAGAAAGTGAAATCGATGTCAATGTGTTTTGTTCTAGAGTGTTGCACGGGGTTCTTAGCAATGCAAATTGCACTAGTGTTATCACACAAAAGAGGAACACTATCCAAATTAACCCCATAATCTTTAAGTGTAGCTACTATCCAAAGAATTTGAGAGCAACAACTAGCAGCAGCCACATATTCAGATTCAGCAGTTGATTGTGCAACAGAAGATTGTTTTCTAGATGACCATGCAATAAGAGAATTGCCCAAGAAATGACATGTACCAGATGTACTTTTTCTATCAATTCTACATCCTCCAAAATCAGCATCAGAGAAGGCTCTTAAACTAATGCATGAGGAAGCAGAAAGCCAAATGCCAAAATCTTGGGTTCCATGAAGATACCTGAAAATTCGCTTGACAGCTTGTCGATGTGAAGCACGTGGGGAAGCTTGAAAACGAGCACACAAGCACACAGCAAATTGTATATCCGGCCTTGATGCAATGAGGTACAAAAGTGAACCTATCATGCTTCTATATTCCTTTTGATCAACCGGCTCACCATCTTCATCCGGATCAAGTGTGCAAGCGCTCTCCATGGGTGTCATGATTGGCTTGCTGTTTTCCATCCCAAATCTATGCAACAAGTCTTTTGTGTATTTGCTTTGATGCACAAAAGTACCATCCTTTGTTTGCTTGATTTGAAATCCCAAAAAGTATGTTAACTCACCCATCATACTCATCTCAAACTCCTTCCTCATTGTTTCTGAAAACTCAGACACTAAAACATGAGAGGAACCACCAAAGATAATATCATCAACATAAATCTGAACGAATAGTTGATCATTGCCTTGCTTGAATAAAAAAAGAGTTTTGTCAACCTTTCCCATTGAAAACCCCCTTTCAAGTAAAAAGGTTTTTAGCCTATCATACCATGCTCTAGGGGCTTGTTTCAAACCATACAAAGCTTTTGAAAGTTTGAACACATGATTTGGAAACTTTGGATTTTCAAAACCAGGTGGTTGCTTGACATAAACCTCCTCATTTATGTAGCCATTAAGAAAAGCACTTTTCACATCCATTTGATACAATTTGAAACCTTTGGATGCAGCAAAAGCTAAAAGGATTCTAATGGCTTCAATTCTAGCAACAGGAGCAAAAGTTTCATCAAAATCTAAGCCTTCAACTTGAGTGTAACCTTGAGCAACCAATCTAGCCTTGTTTCTAACAACAACACCATCATCACTTTGTTTATTTTTGAAAACCCATCTAGTTCCAATGACATTAAAATCAGGAGGTGGTGAGACAAGTTTCCAAACTTTATTTCGTTCAAAATTCTCTAATTCTTCATGCATGGCATTGATCCAAGATTCGTCAGATAATGCATGAGATATATCTTTGGGTTCAAAAGAAGCAACTAAAGCAGAATGAGTATGAGTGTCAGAATGAATAAACCTAGATCGAGTGACTCTCTCATTTAGGTCTCCAATCATTTGTTCAGATGGATGCATTTTCCGAATGTGCAAGGGAGCATTGACTTTTGAGATTTCTCCTTCTCCTTCATTTTCAACATGTACAGATGATGTTGTAGCTTGAGGATGATTAGCTGTAGGTGATGTAGTAGTAGGTGCCAAAGGTGCTACAGCTTGTTGTGCATTAGGAAGAGTCAAGACCTCATCTTCAACATCATCATCATCTTCAAAGATTTTCTCCCCCTGAACATATGCGCCTGTACCTGCATCACTTAGACTAGTACCGTTTGCCTCCAAAGGATTGAACTCGAGATGGTCCAACTGTATCAAGATGTAGAAGCTGTCTTGGAGTGTTTGTCATCACCATGGTAAGAGGTGGATGTGAACCTGCAATCATCTTACCATGTCTACAAGAAGAACATACTAGATTGCTATCACCTTTAAGCTTAGGCAAGCCACGTATGAGATCTAAACCACTTACACGAGTAAGATGATCAAAACCAACATGACCAAGTCTACGATGCCAAAAGAATAAATCTTTAGAAACATTGGCAATTAGGCACCTATGCTTAGAAGAAAGTGATGCATCAAAATCAGCTTTAAATACTCTTCCAAAATGAGAAATTTTGAACACAATATCACCTGAAGCATCTAGTACTTTGCATTCATTTTTCTTAAAGCTTATCTCAAGATCTTCATCAAGCATTTGTGAGACAGAAAGCAAGTTATATTTCAAATTTTCAACAAGAGCCACATCTTTGAACATAAACTTGTCACTTACCTTTATTGTACCTTTTGCCACAACAGAAGAGGAAGAAGCATCTCCAAAAGTAACACTTTCAGCACGAGATGCACGAGTGAGGGAGGAGAACCAATTCTTATCACCGGACATGTGGCGTGAGCATCCAGAATCTACTAGCCATATGTTCTCCTTCCTCGCTCGAGAAGCCTACATAGCAACAAAACATGTCGAGGTCTCAGTACTGGGGTTAGGAATGAGATTTTTGGGAATCCAGTACTGAGACACACGACGCACAACAGTAGGTACCACACGAGTATTCTTATGCACAAAATCAGATTTGCCCTTTCTCGTGTCTTTAGCAACAAAAGGTGTTTGCTTCACCCTAGGCACATAATGAGAAACAAAGCGTGCCTGTCTGAAATTAGACCTAGCCTTAGTCATTTCCTTATTTTGTTGTTTGGCTAGTCTAAAGCAAAAATCTACTAAGTGTCCATCTCTACCACAATGAGTGCAAGTGTACTTGACATGATGTTTAGTTTTAACAGTAGAAGCACATTTTGCATTTATCATAGTAGAAGATAAAAAACCAGCAGATTGAAAAGCAATTTTCTTAGGCTCATTAGGAAACTCAATTTTGCAAGGAGTCTGAACAACAGTGCGAGGTTTAGTTTTATATGAAGCATGAAGATCAAAACCTAAACCTTTCTTGTTTGAGCTAACCTTAGATTGATCCAAAATCATGTTCAATTTTTTCTTGCCATTAGTGAATCGTTCCAAAGAACTTTGCAAGTAATCAACTTTCTTGGCAAGAGTTAAACAATTATTGCAAAGATTATCAACCTTCTCTTTACATTTTACGACAAGTAGAGCATGAAAGAACCTCATGAGTAAGCAGATTATCAGTCAATTGAGAAACCCTAGCATTTGCATCTTTCAATATTATTTCAAGAGTTGGGCATTTAGAACATGAAGTTGAACCATGCAAATCATCAGTGAAACAGCTAGCATGTTTAACATGTTTCTCATTTTTCTCATTTAGATGCAACAGAAGAGCATGTTCTTTCCTAATCAAGGTGAGCTCATTGTAAATTAAGTCACATGATTTACAAGTATCATCATCAGGAATCAATGTCTTAAGTCTAGCAATTTCAGCATTCAATGACTCTACAAAAATATCATGTTTCTTAATTTTTCTATCACGTTTGTCAAGTAATTTTCCAAGACGGGCAACAGCATTGGCTAATTCATCATAAGAAGGGTCTACCTCATTGAAGTCGCTGTCGTTGCCGTCCTCAGTGAAGCTATCCTTGCTGCTTGCCATGAGACACAATCCCATCAAATCATGCTTGCTTGGAGTTGCATCATCTTCGCTGCTCTCCGAGTCCACATCGCTCAAATTGACTTGTTCAAGAGCGGAAAGAACTCGGTGAACCACCTTGCGGTTGATGAAGCTCTTGTTCTTTCTATCACTTGAAGGGAACTTCTTATTCTCTTTTCTTCTGTCATTGTCCTTTTCCTCCCATGATACTTTACCTGCAAGCTTTGGACAATTTGATCTCATGTGGTTGAGATCACCACACTCATAGCACCTTGGAGGACCACCCCTCTTTCTCATTCTCACATTCTGCAAAGCTTTGTTAAAGCGAGAAGAGAGTAGTGCCAAGTCTTCTTCAGGAAATTCTTCAATTTGTTCATCTGTTAAAGAAGACAAGGAGGACAAGGCAAAGCTAGAAGAAGAATTTGCATTTGACATGTTAGGGTTAGAGATCAAAGCAATTGATTTAATGTTACCCTTCCTGGCAAGAACATCCAACTCATGAGTTTTCAACTTAGAATAAAGAACATCTAAAGTAAGTGTACTCATGGTAGTAGATTCTTGTATAGATGTTACTTTCATCTCCCACACCGACATGTCCAAAGCACTAAGAAATTGTCTAGCATTAGCAGCATCATCAAAGCTAACTCCAACAGCACGTAGATTGCTAAGAATTTTATTGAAATGTGCAAAGAAGTCATCTACAGATTCACTAGGTTTCATCTCAAAACGCATGTATTCCTTTTTGTAAATATCTTGGCGAACCTCTTTGACAGTGTTAGAACCCTCATGGTAATCACAAAGAGATTTCCATACCTCATATGCGGATCGAAGATGAACCACACGATCAAAGTCGCTGCGTCCCAAGCCTTGGATGATCAAGTTGCGTGCCTTGCTGTTTGCTTCAACATGTGTGCGATTTGCGTCGTTGACGTTGTCGTTTGCAGGAACCTCGTATGGCTTGTAGACCTTCTCCCAAATTGTGAAGCCCTGCGCCTGGATGAACGCCTCCATTTTAGCCTTCCAAAACTGAAAATCAACACCATCGAACACACATGGTTTTGTCGAATAACGATCCATTAATCTAATCACCGGTTAAGATAGATTAGAAAAACCTTGCTCTGATACCACTTGTAGGATCGAAGTATACGAATATAGCAATCAGAGGAGGGGTGAATGATTGTGCGGAAGCTAAAACCAAATTCTTGATCTATTAAAAGTTCACCCCAAAACAGAACCAAATAATTGCCTCGTATTCGACAAAAATAGAATGACAGAGGTTCGGTAAAACGCGAATTCCCGAAGATTAAACCGTCAAAACGATCTGAATTTTGGACACAAGAAACTAGATTCCAATACAAATCGAACTCAAAAAGAATCAGCTCGATCGGACTTTCGGATCAAAAGTTATGAGCTTCGCAAGATTGCTGTTCCAGAACTTGACGAGAATCAATCTAATCAAAACTTCAAGATTAAACAAGATCTTCAAAAGATTAATCAACTAGACTTTGAGGAACTCTAAATCAATACCCTAAAAAGGTTGTTGATGGATCAAATCAAGATGAAACTCAAGAATCAAAAACCAATCTAGAATTAGAACAAGCATGCAAACAAGAACCAAAACAGAAAACACTGTAGCAACGTAGTTACTGTAGCACGCAAGGATCTTGGAAGAATTGATCTTTATTTATTTTGTCTAAAGTACTCTCATCGAAAGAGTACAAACCCTAAAACTTGAGCTTGAGGCTCTCAATGCTCAACTCAAGAAGCTTGCCCTTAAACAGGAGACACCCCTCCTATTTAAGGGAGCAAAAACGCAAGGAGTTCGAATACAACTCCTAACCTAGGAGGAGTACAACTCCTCTTGGCCCAACCTGGCCGAGTACAACTCTTGCACGCGTATGGCAACCCTACCATACTCACGTGACTAACACTTTGCACGCGTATGGCCACCTGCCATACTCACGTGACTAACACTTTGCACGCGAATGACCTCCTGCCATTCTCACGTGACTGACCATTCTCCATGTGCACCATTCTCTTAGCCCGAACGTCCCGCATGACATCTTTGACCACCAAGACCTCAGTTCCTCCCTGAACCTAGTCCCGAACCTCAGTTCCTCCATGAACCTAGTTCCGGTCCCGTCATCGACCACATTCGCCCTCGAGCAATACCTGCACATGAACAAACCACAAAACAATTTCGAGCACAAGTCCGCGACTTGACTCAACATTAGTTCATGCAACTACTCACACGAGCATTGCATAAATTCCACTTCAAGCATCATGAAATTCTCACAAATTTCATAATCTCAAAAACAGATCAAAAATCAATTTCAAATCGCTCAAAACCCTAATTGAGCAAACACCATTCACGCCGGACAGATCGCCAAAAGCATGTGTATGGCGGACCAAAAAATTGGTCCATCATGCATGGGAAAAACGAGATCGCCAAAAAGCATGTGTATGGCGGACCAAAAAATTTGGTCCGTCATGCATGGGAAAAACGAGATCACCAAAATGCATGTGTATGGCGGACCAAAAAATTTGGTCCGTCATGCATGGGAAAAGCGAGATCGCCAAAACGCATGTGTATGGCGGACCAAAAAATTTGGTCCGTCATGCATGGGAAAAACGAGATCTCTTGAACAAGCGTAAAGGCATCAAAATCACGTTTATGACAGACCAAAAAGTTTGGTCCGTCATACATGCGAAACTCACTGTTTTTTGGATATTTGGTCTGGCGCAAATGCAGAGTCTCTGTTTTTTTTGGATGATTGAATGTTTGGTTCTTCATGCAAGCAGTTTTGCAAGATTAATCCTAACCAATTTTTCAGCATAGGATCAAGCCAATTTTTCATCATAAAATCAAGCCAATTTTTCAGCACATGATTCACAGAGTCCTTTAGATATAAAAGTGTTTTGGAGAATTCCTTTGCATGACCAAGTTTGGGTTTGTCTCATTGCAATTTTGAGTCAAGTTTCGTTATAAAATTGGGATGAGTTTTAAAAACTAAATGTTGCAAACAAAGTGAGTAGTCTTTTGACTGAGATCGTTTGTCCCTAGTAAGAATTGATGTTTAAGCATGTTATGTAGTAGGTAACAATGTGGTTTATGGATTGATATGTTGCTAAGTTAAAGTTTGAGTTGAATCAATTTAATGTGATTAATATCTCTAGCTTGTGAATAAATAGACTACTAGTGTTGTAGTTTACTTTTAGCGAGAATGATTTAATGCGTTAATGAACATGCTTGGAATCTGTTGCTTTGCTATAAAAGTGCTTATGACCCCCGATCATGTTTAAAAGTTTTAAACCCGGATGAATAGTTACAACATTAAAGATGATGTAGACTGTTGTTACCGTTAAAGAAAATTTGCTGGTTGTTTAAAGATGTTCTAATTTAATGGAGTAGTAGAGGAATTTAATTGTGTTGCCTAGTGACTTCAATTTGGAAGTTGATTAGAGTTGCTATTCACGTTGTTGCAAACTACTAGTATATTTGGAAGTATGCAGTTGTGTCCCTTCAATGCTAGTTTTGATATCAATTGAGAAGACATAAGACTATTGGTTAATGAGGTTGTTAAGAACATTGTGCTAATCTAATTTATTAAATCCAATTTAATAGTTGGAGTATGTTGTGTAGTGGAAGTTTTGTTATAACCAATGTATAGGATAGCTACAAGCAATGTTGTTGATTAATGATTATGCAAATAATTGATATTGATGCTTTGGTAGTGTGGTTAACTGTTGGAAACTATTGATCCAATAGAAGAAAAAGGTGTAAAATTGGGGTGTAAAGTTGGGGTACTACGTCAAGTACATGTTGTGATGGGATGAACAATGGATAATAATCTTGATGCAAGGTTTTAATCTTAATGATTGCATATCTTAGAATCCTATTTACGAATTTTATCTCGTAGAGTTTTATCCTTAATGAATGTATGCCTTGGAATCCTAGTTATGAATTTCATCTTGTAGAGATATTACTTAATTGTTGAAATCATTTTTATAGATTGAACAAGTTTCAATTGTCAAGATTTTGATATAAGGTTGGTATATAACTGATACGTTGATCCTGCTTAAGAATCTGTTGAAGTCGCTTGTTAACTGAATAAGTTTTGATTGTCGAGTCGTTTTCCTATAGGTGGTATGAATGTTATTGGTTGCCATCTTGGTTGAATGTTTTCGGTTGAGGTGCATCTTATGTTGAGTTTCAGAGTTTCCCCAAAACTCGTAGTGTTTGGTGTCGACCATTGGTTTTGGCAAATTTGTTTAGTTCGTGTTGTCAGTTGAGTTTTCATCCAAAAGTTTTGAGTGGACCGTGTTCCTTCGCGTCCACACTGGATTATCTTTGGAATAAATTTTAAAGGAAACAGATAGATACAGTGAATTGTGTTGGAAACTCTTGAGATTTAATTTGTAACTCTTTTGGCTAGAGTTGGAGTTATTTTGAAAACGTGTGAGATGTTTGCAAGTGTTTCAAACAGGAGGATTTTATGAATGTTTTACTAAGTGATTTTGTTAGTGAGGTGTTCCCCTTTTGGAAATGAGTTTCCCTCTTCTTGAGAAAATTTGTGATGGTTGTGGGAGCAGATGCTCGACTTGAAATTTTGATGTTCTCTTCCAAACTGTTGGATTTGAATGAAATGCAATGATTTGCAAGTTCAGTTTTCAATTGATGTGGGTTCTTTTATGACGTGGTGTTTTACTATCGATTATGCTGCCGTCATAGCCTTTATAAATTTCCGCAACATTCAATGTTAATTGTGTTTCCATTATTTGATACCGAGGAAGAAGTCATTTGGCGAATGACTATTCGGTACTGTTGTTACATGATGTATGGAGGGTGAAAAAGGAAAATGAGACATGGATTATGCATAAATAATCATAAAGGAGTCGTCGAGCCAGGTCGGTGAGAAAGTCATATAAGGATATATGACTAATCCGGAGTGCTCTTGAAAAGTTTGCATTGATGTTATGAATCGAGATGTCCATTTCTTCCTAGTATGAAAAGAAAGAATAAAGAATTTCTGGTATGTTGGCTGTGATGAAGGAAATTTGCGTTTCATTTGCATCTTGGTTTAGAAAGTTAAACTGAATGCTCTTGGGTTGTTGTCGACCTAAGCATTTGGTGTTGTTAGTAGTGGATCGTAAATGGTTTAAAGGTGAGAAGTAAAGGAAGATTGAGTTTGACTCAATTCAAAACCTTCTTGGAAAACTGTGCCGTTAATGTGTTCCTCGATAGGGTTGTTTAAGTACTAGTGGACCACTTGGTGGTTGCTAGTAATTGCTTTTCCTTTTCGATGTGTATGGATCTTTTGTCGCTGATCTATGAGCGAGTTGAGTCAACCATAGCATTTTGTTCGGTTGTTACTGTTCTTGCGGGTTTTAAGAACTTTGGTTTTAAAGAAAGCCTTCCCTTTTGATGTTAGTGGTGGGTATTGGTCTTTTGTAAAAGATAAATCTTTTGCATGGTTTTAAACCCCGTTTATTCAAACAGTGGGTTGTCCTGGAGTGTAGTGTCTCACTTGGTTCGCGTCGTCTTGATTACGGCGAACCATAGTAGAGAGGTTGTTGTGTGAAAACACTTTTGTGTGTGGGAGCTGAAGAGGGTTTTAGCGGTTGAAGCCGTGTTCTTCTGGAGAGTAGCCTTGCTTAATGGATCAGGCACTTTAGTGCCAAGGAATGTCTCGATTGAGGAGTGTGGGACCGTTTTCTTTCGTGGTCTTTTTGGCAATTGGGGTGAAGGAGGAACCGTGCGAGGTTGCACTGTGTTGAGCAAAATCAACATTTCCTCGCCAAGGGTTGGTTTTGAGAACTCGCTTAACGTTGTTCCGGTTTGAGTCCTTGTGTGAATGTTTTATGTTGAAAGGAAGTCTTTTGTCCCTCGGGGACTTTGTTGTTGATTTGGCGTTCGTCGGATTCGAGGTCGAATCCTGTTTAAGGGGGGTAGAATGTGACACCTCGGAGTGTCGTAGACTTATATAATGTGAATGTTGAGGACAAAACTTTACGAAATGTGGAAGTTAGGTTAAAACCTCTCGGCTTGAGATTTACTCGCGTTTTAGGGCCGTTTGAAGTGTTATGTCGCCACGGAGTGTCGTATCCTTAATTATTGAGCATGATAAGGTTAAATACAGTATGAGGTGTGGAAATAAGGTTAAAACCATATGATTTGGAGGTTAATAGCTTTTCCGGGCCGTTTTCGGGGTTTTGGGCCTTCCTGGGGGAGTTTGGGCCTTGGTGGGCTTTGGTGGGATTGGAGTAGAGCTCTTATTGGACTAAGATTCAGTTTAGGGGCTGGTAAATGGGCTCCCACCCCTGCCCCCTGCGCCCAAACAGGGTTGGTGCGCCCCCTTGCTCTCCCCTCTCCACCCCTCCAAGCCCTAGCCGCCCCCACCTTCCCTCTCCCTCTTGCGCCCCCCCTAGCCTCTCCTCTCCACCTCTCCACCTCTCCTCCATCCCCTTGCTGCCCTAGGGTGGTCTCCCCACCCCTGCATCCTCGTGGATCCATGCGAGGAGCGAGGAGCTAGGAGTGAGGTGCGAGGTGCGAGGAGCGAGGAGCGAGGAGATCGAGGGGAGATTCGTTCGTCGGGCAAAGGTATGATCAAGGGAACCCTGGGGTTTGATATAGGTACTGTTCTTAGGATGTTTATGAGGTTTTTAGATCAATTGGTGGTGCTGGATTGGAGTTATTTGGGTTAGATCTAAACATTGCCACGTTTCTGTTTTCGGGCAGATTGAGCAGTCGAGCTAGGGTTTGCGTTTTCGCCAATTTAGAGTTGGAATCTGGCCGTACGGACTTCTAGGAAGTTGTAGATAATTTCATTAACTTTCAGTGGACGTAAAGAAATTGAAATTCCACCCAGCCGTTTGAAAGTTATGGCTGTTTTACCGAGCGTTGTCAAATCTGTGACGCGATTGGAACAGATCACGGTAATCTGTAGATTAAACAACTTTAGAGTCCGAATCAGTCTTTCGATATACCTAGAGAAAGTTTGGAAATTTCCTAAGCTACGCGAGGGTGTACTCGTTTAATCGATTTGGAGTCCTAGAACAGAAGTTATGCCTTTCGCAAGGCTGCTGTCCCGACGGGACAGAACCTCTGTTTTTAGGTTTTGCGAGTTGTTGGCAATGTCGGGTTAGATGGGGTTTTGTGTACTGTTTTGTGGACTCGATTTGAGTGTGTGGCACGTGTTTGCAGGTGGTGTCCCTCCGGGTGTGCCCTCAACCTCTCATCACTTCGTTGCCCGTGGTTGAAGGCAAGTGTGTTGTATTGAATAACGGATCGTAGATTGCTTGTGAGATTAGATGAAAGATTGAATACATGCTATGATTACTTGCCATGCCTGCTGTTTTCCAATGAAATATTGAGTATGATTACCATGATTCGATGCCATGTGTTTATATTTGTCATGATGAGATGCCATATGTTTATGTACATGTGAAATATGATAATTGGCATAGTTGCATGCATGACATGAGATGGCCCGGGCGGTGTGAAAGTCATTAACTAATCCGGGAAGGTCGGTGAGAAAGTTATGACTAATCCGGAGAGCCAATAGAGTAAGTCCTACATCGTGATTCCATCTACCGTGGGTTGTGGAAGCGAGGAGTAGGCACCCTCCATCTTCGGGATGGAAGGGGGGAGAGGGTGCACACCGACGGGTGTGTACTCAACCATACCGGTATGAGTTTCCAAGGAGATATGAGCATATGAGCATTGCATTACATCGCATACATAATGATGATGACATTGTTAAGTGTTTACGATTGAGATGATATACATGATGGTAGATGCTATTGCCATGATAGTGTTATTGTTATTCATTGCAATATACTTGCTGAGTTTTCGAACTCACGCTTGTGTTTTATGTTGTGTTTTAGGTACTTGTCACCGGCATGCGGGAAAAGGGCTTAGCGGCACTACATCACATAATTTTCCACACTTGTAGACTATAATTACCCTTCGGAGTTGTGATCATGATTCTAGTGTGATGAAACTAGGATTATGTTTTGTTCGTATGCTTGATTACATCCTCTACCTCGTATTAGTTCATGAGATGGTTAATTCCATTATGGTAGACTTAAATTGATGCTGCCTTGGATGTTTCTCCATTATGTTATCATGTGATATTTTGCTATTGTTCAAATCATGTTAAAACAAAGGAGATGCTGCCGAAATTTCGGTGTTTAGCATTTGTGCCTTTGCTGAAATTTGTCTTCATTTATGGTATTTTAGTTGATGATTAGACTAGGTTTTGTAGCATTCGGGCATAGTAAATGCCGAGGTGTTACAAAGACCTACATCGTGATTCCATCCACGTGGTGAATGGAAGCGAGGAGTAGGCACCCTCCATCTTCGGGATGGAAGGGGGAAAAGGGTGCACACCGACGGGTGTGTACTCAACCATACCGGTATGAGTTTCCATGGAGATATGAGCATCGCATCGCATTGCATACATGATGATGATGATAAAGATATGTGATCATGAATGAGATGATAAACGTATTGTGTGTTGTTGCAATGTAAGTTGTTCTTTTGTTCCATTACAATATGCTTGCTGAGTTTCGAACTCACGCTTGTGTTTTCTTGTTGTTTTTAGGTACCATGAGAACGGCATGCGGGAAAAGGGGTTTAGCGACACTTCTACACGTAGCTCCACAATTATAGTCTATGATTGATCACTTGGAGTCATGATATTAAGAGTTGTGCCATAAACTTAATGTATGGTTTAATTTAGCATGCTTGTGATTCCTTATTTGCTTCGTTATAGTTACGAAGTGGTTGAGCATGGTATTATTGGCGTAATTTGATGATATATCCATATATGTTGATGTTTTAGATATCATGTGCTATGATATATCTTGCCATGATATTGATATTGTGTTAATTCATGTTAAAACAAAGGAGATGCTGCCGAAATATCGGTTTTTAGCATATGTACCTTTGCTGGAATTTATGTTTAAATGTGGAATTTAGATGTTGTTTAGCTTATGTTTGGTAGCACTCGGGCATATTAAATGCCGGGGTGTTACAGTTGGTATCAGAGCGGGCTTCAGGTCCGTGGTGTATGAATTTAGTGAAATACCATAGGGTTAACTAAAATTTTGATGTGGAACAACCTAGAAACATGGCTTAGGTTATACTTAAAACTTTGTCATAGGATAGCAACATTAAAACTTGTGTAAGTGGAATAACTAATTTAAAATTTGACACACATGGATGCACAGTAGGAAAGGGTATGGGAATCATTGCTTTACGCTTAAATGTTGTATTTAAGCCTTGATGTTGATTGCTACATTTGATTATGTATGTTGCTATGTTTATGAAAGAATTGAATTGAATTGTTCATGTTATTATTGTTAAAGTGGGGTTGTGGTGCCGAAGGGTTTCGGTCACCTCTCTTTATTCATAGTAAGGGTGAAGTGTGACGGTGTGGCCGGTTAGCGCCATCACCGAAGAACTATTAACCCCTGTAGGAGAAGAGTGCTTACCCTTTCTGTCGTAGATCGGGTAGTTGACGGGAGTCAAATAGAAGAGTTTGGTGGTGGATTCCTTCGTATGTTCTTCACCGTTCTGACGGTTGGTTTTGGTTGGTTTTCTTGGTTTTAGTTGATGGAAACCAAAAGAAAAAAAAAGTTTGGTATTGGATTTTCGCGGATCATTCTGTATGCGATTTGTGGTTGTTGGTCTTCCTTGGTTGGAAACGAAGAAGAAGAGTTTAGTGTTGCGCCTTTTTAGTCGCCTTTTGCTTTGGCACCCGGTTTTGCTTGTTATTGTGGATTGTCTTAGGGAGGAAACATTTATGGGTAGTTGTTCTCCCTATCTGAGAAAAGAGTTGAAGTTTCTCCTAGTGCTGTAACACCCCGGCATTTAATATGCCCGAATGCTACCAAACATAAGCTAAACAACAACTAAATACCATATTTAACATAAAATTCCAGCAAAGGCGCATAGACTAAAAACCGAGATTTCGGCAGCACCTCCTTTGTTTTATCATGAATTTAAGGAACAGCAACAATATAGCATTATATGGCAATAAGAGAAACATCTAAAACAGCAATAAATAAAGTCTTAATGACAATAAGAGACTAACATTAAGCTCTTAAGGTTCCAAGTGTCAAACAAACAATAGAACTCTCATTAACCAAGCTAAGACTTAATTTTAAAGACCATCACACGCAATTTATTATCCAACTAAATGAATTGACTTGGGGAAACATTAAGGTGAAGCAACGTGTGAGAGTGTGACTATTCCCCTTTCCCGCATGCCGTTCTCATGGTACCTAAAACAACAAGAAAACACAAGGGTGAGTTCGAAAACTTCAGCAAGCATACCGCAATGGACAACAAGCATAACAACAAGTCAATAACAGCTTTCATCATGTATAACATCTCATTCATGAATACTTATCAATATCATCATCAATTTGTATGCGATGTAATGCATTGCTCCTGACCCTCTGGAACCTCATACCGGTATGGGAAGTACACACCCGTCGGTGTGCACCCTTTCCCCCTTCCATCCCGAAGATGGAGGGTGCCTACTCGCTTCCAAACACCACGTGGATGGAATCACGACATAGGACTTACTCAATGGCGTTCCGGACTAGTCATAACTTTCTCACCGACCTTGCCGGACTAGCTATGACTTTCTCACCGCCCTCGCCCTATCTCATGACATGCATGCAACCATGCCAAATATCATATTCAATTCACATATTAACACATGGCATCATAATATGTTAAACATGCTCATCATATCATATCATATCAATCATTAAAACATGGCAAGTGGACATATATCATGTAGGCAATTCCATCTAATTTCAACATGCAACCTACAACTTGCTATCCATCACAACACACTTGCCTCAACCACGTGCAACGGATTGGCGGGAAGAAGAGGGAACTCCTGGGGTCACACCACCTGCACATAGGCATCTCACACTCACAATCATAACCTCAAAACAGTACACACGCCCCCATCTAACCCGACATTGCCAACTACTCGCAAAACCTAAAAACAGAGGTTCTGTCCCGGCGGGACAGCAGCCTTGCAAAAGGCATAACTTGAGTTCTGGGACTCCAAATCGAATAAACGAGTACACCGTCGCGAAGCTTAGGAAATTTCCCAACTTTTTCTAGTTATAGGGAAAGACTGATTCGGACTCTAAAATTGTTTAATCTACAGATTACCACAATCTGTTCCAGTTACGTCACAGATTTTTAGGCGCTCGGTAAAACAGCCATAACTTTCAAACGGCTGATCGGAAATTAACGTGCTTTACGTCCACGGAAAGATAATTAAATTATCTACAACTTCCTAGAAGTCCGTACGGTCTGATTCGGATTCTAAATCGACGGAAACTCGAACCCTAGTTCGACTGCTCAATCTGCCCGAAAACAGAAACGTGGACAAGTTTAGATCTAACCCAAATTACTTCAAACCAGCGCCTCCAATTGATCTAAAAACTTGATAAACACCTAATAACAGTACCTAGATCATCCCCAAGGATCCCCAAGATCATACCTTGGCCCGATGCACAAAACTCCAATGAATCTCCTCGCGAATCGCTCCTCGCTCCACGTTACTCGCTCGCTCCTCGCTCCTCGCTCCTCGCTCCACGGGATGACTCCACAAGGTGCAGGGGTGGGAGGCCACCCTAGGGCAGCAAGGGGTGGAGGGGAGGTGGTGTGGAGGTGGAGGAAAAGAAGGGGGGTGCGCACGGTTTTGGGGGGGGCTAGGGCTTAGGGGAGGGGGAGGGAGGAGAGGGGCGCAAGAGGGGGAGGTGGGGGCGCAATATGGGGAGGTGGGGGCGCAAGGGGGCTGGGGAAGCCCCTTTTACCAGCCCTCCACCCAAGCGTCGTCCGGTACGGAGTCCTAATCCATCCCACCAAAGCCCACCAAGGCCCAAAACTCCTCCTGAAGGCCCAAAACCCAGCGGCCCTAAAGCGGCCCGGAAACGTTATTAACCTCCGATTCTTATGATTTTAACCTTAATTCCACATCTCATACTGTAATTAACCTTATCATGCTCAATAATAAGGTTACGACACTCCGAGGTGTCACAAGTGCCGACCTTAGGTCGGATGGAGCTAAGTTTTGAATCTTTATCGGCCAAGATTTGGTTGAACATTTGGTTTTCATTGGTGCATGCTTCTTCCTTCTTGGAAGTATGGATGAACTCTCCTGCATTTCTGTTAGAGTTTTGTTTTCTTCCTTGCCTGGAAAAGGAGAAATTGTTTATCGGTTTTCGTTTTGGTTCTTGAGTTGTAGTTGTCCTTAAAAGTGGAGTTGCATCCTGTTTGTCAAAAGTGAAAATGGTTGTTTAGCATGTCATGTAGTATGTAACAATGTGGTTTTTGGAAATGATTTGTTCTTAAGTTAGTTGGTGAGTCGAATCAGTTAAAAGTAATATTTGTGTTTAGCTTAAGATTAAATGAACTTCTAGTGTTGCAGATTACCCTATAGTGAGAATGAATAAATATGTTAATGCACATGCTTAGAATCTGTTGCCTTGCTTTGAAAGTGCTTATGACCCTCGAATATGTTTAAAGTTTTAAACCCTAATGCATAGTTAAAACATTAAGATGATGTAGACTGCCGATATTGTTAAAGAAACTTTGCTGGTTGTCTAAAGATGTTCTAATATAATGGATTAATAGAGAGATTTAATCGTGTTGACTAGTGACTTTAATTTGGAAGTTGATTAGAGTTGCTATTTATGTTGTCGCAAACCATTAGTATAATTGGAAGTATGCAGTTGTGTTCCTACGATGTTAGTATCGATGTCAATTGTGAAGACATAGGCTTTGCTGTTTATGATATTGCTAAAGCATTGGGATGGTCTAACCTATTAAATTTGTTTTAATAGTTGGAGTATGTTGTGTAGTGACAATTTGTTATGGTATATGGATAGTGTAACTAAAAACAATGTAGTTGTTTTTATGATTATGCCTATTTATGGATATTGATGATTTAGTAGTGGTGGTAATTGTTTAGATTACTTTTTGGAAGCCATTGTAAAATAGAGGTTATTATAACATGTGGCGATGAAGTGAACCATGGATATTTTAGCATGATATAGAATTGTATCCTAAAGAAGGTATATCTTAGAATCATAATTTTGACTTTTGTCTTATGGAGATACTATTTGCATGTTGAAGTCATTTGTTAATGGAATAAGTTTTGATTATCAAGATGTTGATGTATTTATGGTATAAAAATTGATAGGATGGTCATGCTTAAGTATCTGTTGAAGTACTACGTTTGAAATATAGAATACGTTGTTTATGATGTGTTGGTTTGTGAGGTTCTTGAGGAGGTAGTATGGATTGATTTAAGATGGGTTTTCTCGATAAGTAAATAGTGAATATGGAATGCTTAAATGTTAAGGATAGTGGGACACTGGTTATGGTGAGTCTCATGCCGAGCTTGTGTATAAAACCTTTTGGTCTGGGTTGGTGGTTTGCTATCTTGGTTAAATGTTTTTTTTGGTCAATTTATTCTTTATGTTGCATTTTCGAGTTTCCCTAAAACTCGTAGAGGTTGGTGCCCATTTTTGGTTTTGGCTAAGTTGTTCAGTTTATGCTATGAGTTTGATTTTGCACCCAAAAGCCTTTGAGTGGATCGCGCTCCTTCGCGTTCGCACAGAAGCATACTTGGAGTAAATCTTAAAAAAGAAGCCGATGGACATAGTGGGCTGTGTTGAAAATTCTTAAGATTTAATTTGTAATTCTATTTGATTGGAACTGGATTTATTTGGAAAAGGTCATGTGGTGTTTGCGAGTGTTTCAAAAGGGTGGATTTTATGAATGTTTATAAGTGATTCGGGTTGGTGAAGTGTTCTCATTTTGGGAAAATGAGTCTCCCATTTCTCTTTGAGAATTGATGTTCTCTTTCAAAATGTTGATTTTGGTTAAAACGCGATGCTTTACAAATTTGGCTTTCAATTGTCGACGGGTTATGTATGACGTGGTGTTTTCCTGTTAATGGTGTTCCCCTCATAGTTTTATGATTTGGCGCAATCATTGATGCTATCCAAGTTTTAATCATGTGATGCAGAGGAAGAAGTTGTCTTGTGAATGACTTTTTGGTAGCGTTGTACATGATGAATGAATGGTGAAAAGGAAACATGACATCGTTTATAGATGTCTATTGATAAAAGAGTCGTTGAGCCAGGTCGGTGAGTAAGTCATATAGGGAAATATGACTAATCCGGAGTGCTCTCGAAAAGCTTGGATTCATGTCATGAATCTAGATTTCCATTGCTCTTTAGCATGAAAAGAAAGAGTGAAGAATTCCTGGCATTTGGCTTTGTTGTAAGAGGATTGGGTTTCCTTGTTTCCTTGAGAGTTATTATGGCGGTTGTGGATTCTTTCGATTGATTTGAGAATCGGTTTTCTCTTCCACAATGTTGTTTTTATGTTACAATGAGATGTTTGGTTGTGGTGAAAGTGAGTCGAGTTGTCATTGATTGTTGAGAATTTCTGACAAAGAATTGTGTGGAGTCTCTCTTTTTGTTTGAGTGGTCCCCGATGCGAGATGTATCGCATTGATTTGAGATTGGAGTTTTTCCTTTGCGACTTGACTTAGGAAAAGAGATCGAGTGATCTTTCGAGGTTGTCAAACCTTTGTTCCAAGTGATTTGTTGCGTTTTGGATTCGAGTTGATGAATGTGGTTCATTCGACTAAAGGGAGTTGCTCTTTGTTGGCATTCCCGTTTGAGATGTGAATAGAAATGTCTATGGAATTGTTGAGCATAATGGAGGATTACTCATGGGTTTGGTAGTAGTTGAGTGAGAAAGTGTGAGGGCGAGACCCTCATAGGAAAAGAACCAGTTGAGGTTTGGTAAGATTTTACAGCTCTACCTTGGGCTAGGCGTAGAACTTTGGTTGTGGTTCGAAGGGTGGTCATGTTGGAAGTTGGTGATGTCGGTCCAAACTTTGTTGAGAATATGGTTGGATTGTTAAAAAATGATGGTAATTTGAAATATAGTGATCTGTCGTGAACTTTGTCGTAGCTAGTTGTCCCTGGGTGTGTGTTTTGCCTGGGAATGGGTAGAATGAAAGTGTAGCATGGTTTGTGGAAGAAAAGAAAAGTTTTGTCGATGAAGGCTATGTTCGTAGATGACAATAGTTAATTTTGATTCTTTGTGAAAAGGGTCAAATAATTGGAAGAGATGGGATTATGTGTTATGATTGAGTTTGATGGAGTGTGGTAGTCAGGTTGGTTGTGATAGAAGTGTGAAGTGTTTGTCGTGAGGATTCGAGCGTTTTGGGTTGATGGAGCCCTTTGTGGCTGAGAAGCAGTTTCTGTTTGTGTGATACTACGGGTTGGCCTAACTTTAGAAAGTAAGAAATTTGCAATTAGAACCCTACGGTATGAAGTTTAATCGCGTTTCCGGGCCGATTTCGGGAGTTTGGGCCTCTCCGGGGGAGTTTGGGCCCAAGGGATTGAGTCGTGGGCTTTAGTGGGAAGGGGTATGGGCCCATGAGGGAGGGGGAGACCAGAATTCTTGACCTTTGGGGCGTCCTCCCTTGCCCTAGGCGCCTCCTCCCTTTCCCCCACCCATCCTAGCCGCCACCCCTTCCTCCTCCTTCACACGCCCTCCACCACCTCTCCCCATTGCGCCTCCACCTCCCCATCCCTCTCCATCTCCCCTTGCTGCCCTAGAGGGGCTCCCCACATCTTCTCCCTGCTGTTTCCTCCGTCAGGAAGCCACGCGATGAGGAGATCCGGCGGTTCCGGCGCGAGGAGTACGATCGGGAGTCCGGGAGGAGCGTTTTCGGTGTTCGTTGTTCGCCGGGAAGAGGTATGTCATGGGGGATCTGAGGGATTGGGTCTAGGTACTGATCTAGGGGTGGTTTATCATGTTTTTAGATCAAGGGAGGTGCTGCCATGGGGTAGATTTGTTGGAAAATAGAGTTGTATTCACGTTCTGGTTCGGGCAGATTGGGAATCCGAACTAGGGCAGGCGTTCTCGCCAATTTAGAATCCGAATCTGGCCGTACGGACTTCTAAGAAGTTGTAGATAATTTCATTATCTTTCCGTGGACATAAAGAAATTGAAATTACGCCCAGCCGTTTAGAAGTTATGGCCGTTTTACCGAGCACTGTCAAATCTGTGACGAGATTGAGACAGTTCGTGTTCAATGTTAGATTAAACAATTTTAGAAGCCGAATTGGCTTTCCCCAATCACTAGAAAAAGCTAGGAAATTTCCTAAGCTTCGCGATGGTGTACTCGTTTAATCAATTTGGAGTCTTAGAACAGAATTTATGCTCATTAGACGGCTGCTATTCCGAAGGGACAGATTTGCTGTTTTCTGATTTTAGGAGATGTAAGCGAAGTCGGGGTAATGGGATATGTGTGTACTGTTTTGTGGACTCGATTTGAGTGTGTGGCACGTGTTTGCAGGTGGTGTCCCTCCGGGTGTGCCCTCAACCTCTCATCACTTCGTTGCCCGTGGTTGAAGGCAAGTGTGTTGCGTGGATTGTGTGCTATATGTGTTGCTAGAACTTCTTGACAGTATTTGAAATAGATAACCTGTTGTCTTGCCATGAATTACATGTTATGATTGATATGATGTCTTTAGGCCATGATTTAAATGTGCTTGTTGTTGATAAATGATTTACATGCCATGTTTTGAACGGCTACCGTCGATTGTTGAATACGGTCCTACATGTTGAGATGAAATGTGATGATATGCAATATTTCCATTTTTGTATACATTGCTGTTCATTGTGCATACATGGCATATGTTCATGGCCGGCCGGTGAGATAAGTCATAACTATTCCGGGCAGGTCGGTGAGAACCATTATGACTAGTCCGGGGCTATTGTTTTGAGTAAGTCCTACGTCGTGATTCCTTCACTGAGGTGAATGAAAGCGAGTGATAGGCACCCTTCATCTTCGGGATGGAAGGGGGAAAAGGGTGCATGCCGACGGGTGTGCACTCCACCATACCGGTATGAGTATTCCAGGAGACATGTGCATTGCATTGCATGAATGAATACATAAATGAAGATGTTTATGAGATGATGATGATATGCACTTGAGATGATTTTCATGTCCTTTTAAAGGATGTTTATAATGTCAACTATGTTGTACTGTGATATAGCTGTGGAGAATGGGATGATAGTTTGTTGTCTTGATCCTTGTTGTTCCATTTCAATACATTTTGCTGAGTTTTAAACTCACGCTTGTGCTTTCGTTGTTTGTTTCTTTAGGTACCACAAAATCGGCGCGCGGGAAAGGGAACTAGCTACACCACTCCACGTAGTATTATAATCTAGCTAATTCACCTGTTTGGAGACATGGCATTAAGTATTGCAATAATCTTTAGTGTATGGTCTTTATGTTTGATTGTTTCCCTCATGTGGATCATGTGGGGTTAGAGAATGAGTTGTTTTAATCGTCTAAGCTTAAACTGATGCTTATTCTTTCGCTATTGATGCTTATTGATGTTTTAGTTGATGACTAGCTATCATTATCACTGCGTATGATTATCCTTTTGATTCTACATATTGATATGATGCTATGTTGTTAAGTTTTCGTACAAAAACAAAAGAGATGCTGTCAAAATTCTCAATTAATCTAAATGATTATGTAACACCCCGGCATTTAATATGCCCGAATGCTACCAAACATAAGCTAAACAACAACTAAATACCACATTTAACATAAAATTCCAGCAAAGGCGCATAGATTAAAAACCGAAATTTCGGCAGCACCTCCTTTGTTTTATCATGAATTTAAGGAACATCAACAATATAGCAATATATGGCAATAAGAGAAACCTCTAAAACAGCAATAAATAGAGACTTAATGACAATAAAAGACTAACGTTAAGCACTTATAGTTCCAAGTGTCAAACGAACAATAAAACTCTCAATAACCAAGCTAAGCCCTAATTTAATGACTATCACACGCAATTTATTATCAAACTAAAAGAATTGACTTGGGGAAACATTAAGGTGAATCAACGTGTGGGCGTGTGACTATTCCCCTTTCCCGCATGCCGTTCTCATGGTACCTAAAACAACAAGAAAACACAAGCGTGAGTTCGAAAACTCAGCAAGCATATTGTAATGGACAACAATAACTACAACATGGCAATAAGCTCTTTCATCATGCAAATCATCTCATTCATGATTAATTAACAATATCATCATCATTAGGTATGCAATGTAATGCAATGCTCCTGTCTCCTTGGAACCTCATACCGGTATGGGGAGTACACACCCGACGGTGTGCACCCTTTCCTCCCTTCCATCCCGAAGATGGAGGGTGCCTACTCGCTTCCAAACACCACGTGGATGGAATCACGACATAGGACTTACTCAATGGCATTCCGGACTAGTCATAACTTCCTCACCGACCTTGCCGGACTAGCTATGACTTTCTCACCGCCCTCGCCCTATCTCATGACATGCGTGCAATTATGCCAATTATCATTTTTAACTCACATATTAACACATGGCATCATAACATAATAAACATGCTCATCATATCATGGGAAAACAGTAAAGCATGGCAAGTGGACATATAACGTGTAATCAATTCCTTCTATTCTCAACAAGCAACCTACAACTCGATATCCATCACAACACACTTGCCTCAAC
Source organism: Rhipidocladum racemiflorum (assembly GCA_036346355.1). NCBI lineage: Eukaryota > Viridiplantae > Streptophyta > Magnoliopsida > Poales > Poaceae > Rhipidocladum > Rhipidocladum racemiflorum. Next base: position 85,678,304 of record CM070579.1, on the reverse strand, counting down.
CACGTGCAACGGATTGGCGGGAAGAAGAGGGCACTCCCGGGGTCACACCACCTGCACATAGGCATCACACATTCACAATAATGCCCACAAAACAGTACACAAACCCCCATCTAACCCGACATTGCCAACAACTCGAAAAACCTAAAAACAGAGGTTCTGTCCCGTCGGGACAGCAGCCTTGCGAAAGGCATAACTTCTGTTCTAGGACTCCAAATCGAATAAACGAGTACACCGTCGCGAATCTTAGGAAATTTCCCAATTTTTTCTAGTTATACGGAAAGACTAATTCGGACTCTAAAATTGTTTAATCTACAAATTACCGAGATCTGTTCCAATCGCGTCACAGATTTTAACACGCTCGGTATAACAGTCATAACTTCCAAACGGCTGGGCGGAATTTCAATTTCTTTATATGCACTGAAAGGTATTGAAATTATATACAACTTCCTAGAAGTCCGTATGGTCAGAATCGAAATCTAAATTGGTGAAAACTGGAACCCTAGCTCGACTGCTCAATCTGCCCGAAAACAGAAACGTGGACATGTCTAGATCTAACCCAAATTGCTTCAATCCAGCACCACCAATTGATCTAAAAACTTGAAATTCACCTTAAGAACAATACCAAGAGCAATCCCAGGGAACCCCATGATCTTACCTTTGCCCGACGAACGAAAACCCCAAAGAATCTCCTCGCGGATCGCTTCTCACTCCACGTTCCTCGCTCCTCGCTCCTCGCTCCTCGCTCCACGGGATGACTCCACGAGGTGCAGGGGTGGGGAGGCCACCCTAGGGCAGCAAGGGGTGGAGGGGAGGTGGTGTGGAGGTGGAGGGGGCGCACGGTGGGGGGGGGTGTGGCGGCTAGGGCTTTGGGGGGGAGAGGAGAGGTGGGAGGTGTGGGCGCATAAGGGGCTGAGGTGGGGGCCCAAGGGGGCAGGGGGAGCCCCTTTTTACCAGGCCCCACACCCTGTCCAAGTCCAAAAAGAGCCCTACTTCAATCCCACCAAAGCCCACCAAGGCCCAAAACTCCCCCGGGAAGGCCCAAAACCCCGGAAACGGCCCGAAAAAGCTATTAACCTCCAATTCTTATGGTTTTAACCGTATTTCCACCCCTCATACTGTATTTAACCTTATCATGTTCAATAATTAAGGATACGACACTCCGAGGTGTCACAGATTACTTGTCGGAATTTACCTTAAATTATGGTATTAAATGTGTTATGGTCTTTGTTTGGTGACATTCTGGGCTTAGTAGAAGCTGGGGTGTTACAGTTTGGGATTTGAAGTGAAGGTCGATCTGTGAGCGGTTGCCCTTAGTTGAGCTAGATCAAAACTGTTTCGCTAAGTGTTGGTTTTGGGAACCCGTTTGTCGTTTGTTCCGTTTTTTAGTCGTTGTGCGATTGTTTTGTGCGGCTGAGAAGCCTTTCGTCCCTTGGGGACTTGGTTGTTGATTTTTGGTGTCCTTCGGATTCGAGGTCGAATCCTGTTGAAGGGGGGAAGAATGTGACACTACGTTTTGGTGTGACTTTACAAAGTGTGAATTTAGAGGAGAAAACCTTACGGCTTGAGGTTTTACTCGCGTTTTAGGGCCTTTTGTAGTGATGTGACACCGCGGAGTGTCGTATCCTTAATTATTGTGCATGTTGAGGCTATAAACATTATGAGATGTGGAATTAAGGTTAAAACTATAGGATTTGGAGGTTAATTGCTTTTCCGGGCCGTTTCCGGGGTTTTGGGCCTTCCCGGGGGAGTTTGGGCCTTGGTGGGCTTTGGTGGGATGGATTAGGTCTCCGTAACGGACTAGATTTGGGTGTGGGGGCTGGTAAAAGGGGTTTCCCTGCCCCTTTGGGGCGTCCACCTGCTGCCCTTGCGCCCTTGTGAACTTTGGTGCGAGGAGGGTGGACGCCCCAAAGGGGCGAAACCCCTTTACCAGCCCCACACCCAATTCTAGTCCGTTCACGGAGACCTAATCCATCCCACCAAAGCCCACCAAGGCCCAAACTCCTGAAGGCCCAAAACCCCTAAACGGCCCTAAAAGCTATTAACCTCCATTTCCTATAGTTTTAACCTTAATTCCACATCTCATAATGTTATTAACCTTATCATGCACGTTTAATAAGGTTACGACACTCCGTGGTGTCACAACACTTCAAAAGGCCCAAAAACGCGAGTAAACCTCAAGCCGTAAGATTTTCTCCTCTAAATTCACACTTTGTAAAGTCACACCAAAACGTAGTGTCACATTCTTCCCCCCTTCAACAGGATTCGACCTCGAATCCGAAGGACACCAAAATCAACAACCAAGTCCCCAAGGGACGAAAGGCTTCTCAGCCGCACAAAACAATCACACAACGACTAAAAACGAAACAAACGACAAACGGGTTCCCAAAACCAACAATTAGCGAAACAGTGTTGATCTAGCTCAACTAAGGGCAACCGCTCACAGATCGACCTTCACTTCAAATCCCAACCAAAAACTGCCTCTCAGCCACAAAGGGCTCCATCAACCCAAAACGCTCGAATCCTCACGACAAACACTTCACACTTTTATCACAACCAACCATATTCTCAACAACGTTTGGACCGACATCACCAACTTCCAACATGACCACCTTTCAAACCACAACCAAAGGTATACGCCTAGCCCAATGTAGGGCTGTAAATTCTTACCAAACCTCAACTGGTTCTTTTCCTATGAGGGTCTCGCCCTCACACTTTCTCACTCAACTACTACCAAACCCATGAGTAATCCTCCAATATGCTCAACAATTCCATAGACATTTCTATTCACATCTCAAACGAGAATGCCAACAAAGAGCAACTCCCTTTAGTCGGGTGAACCACATTCATCAACTCGAATCCAAAACGCAACAAATCACTTTGGATCAAAAGTTTGACAACCTCGAAAGATCACTCTATTTCTTTTCCTAAGTCAAGTCGCAAAGGAAAAACTCAAATCTCAAATCAATGCGATACATATCGCATCAGGGACCACTCAAACAAAAAGAGAGACTCCACACAATTCTTTGTCAGAAATTCTCAACAATTAATGACCACTCAACTCACTTTCACCACAGCCAAACATCTCATTGTAACATAAAAACAACATTGTGGAAGAGAAAACCAATTCTCCAATCAATCGAAAGAATCCACAACCGCCATCATAACTCTCAAGGAAACAAGGAAACCCAATCCTCTTACAACAAAGCCAAATGCCAGGAATTCTTCACCCTTTCTTTTCATGCTAAAGAGCAATGGAAATCTAGATTCATGATATGAATCCAAGCTTTTCGAGAGCACTCCGGATTAGTCATATTTCCCTATATGACTTACTCACCGACCTGGCTCAACGACTCTTTTATCAATAGACATCTATAAATGATGTCATGTTTCCTTTTCACCATTCATTCATCATGTACAACGCTACCAAAAAGTCATTCACAAGACATCTTCTTCCTCTGCATCACATGATTAAAACTTGGATAGCATCGATGATTGCGCCAATTCATAAAACTATGAGGGGAACACCATTAACAGGAACACACCACGTCATGCATAACCCGTCGACAATTGAAAGCCAAATTTGTTAAGCATCGCGTTTTAACCAAAATCAACATTTTGAAAGAGAACATCAATTCTCAAAGAGAAATGGGAGACTCATTTTCCCAAAATGAGAACACTTCACCAACCCGAATCACTTATAAACATTCATAAAATCCACCCTTTTGAAACACTCGCAAACACCACATGACCTTTTCCAAATAAATCCAGTTCCAATCAAATAGAATTACAAATTAAATCTCAAGAATTTTCAACACAGCCCACTATGTCCATCGGCTTCCTTTTTAAGATTTACTCTAAGTATGCTCCAGTGCGAACGCGAAGGAGCGCGATCCACTCAAAGGCTTTTGGGTGCAAAATCAAACTCATAGCATAAACTGAATAACTTAGCCAAAACCAAAGATGGGCACCAACCTCTACGAGTTTTAGGGAAACTCGAAAATGCAACATAAAGAACACCTTGACCAAAAAAAAAACAATTAACCAAGATAGCAAACCACCAACCCAGACCAAAAGGTTTTATACACAAGCTCGGCATGAGACTCACCATAACCAGTGTCCCACTATCCTTAACATTTAAGCATTCCATATTCACCATTTACTTATCGAGAAAACCCATCTTAAATCAATCCATACTACCTCCTCAAGAACCCCACAAACCAACACATCATAAAACAACGTATTCTATATTTCAAACGTAGTACTTCAACAGATACTTAAGCATGATCATCCTATCAATTTTTATACCATAAATACGTCAACATCTTGACAATCAAAACTTATTCCATTAACAAATGACTTCAACATACAAATAGTGTCTCCATAAGACAAAGTCGAAAATTATGATTCTAAGATAAACCTTCTTTAGGATACAATTCTATAGCATGCTAAAATATACATGGTTCACTCCATCACAACATGTTATAATAACCTCTATTTTACAATGGCTTCCAAAAAGTAATCTAAACATTTACCACCACTACTAAATCATCAATATTCATAAATAGGCAAAATCATAAAAACAACTACATTGTTTTAGTTACACTATCCATATACCATAACAAATTGTCACTACACAACATACTCCAACTATTAAAATAAATTTAATAGGTTAGACCATCCCAATGCTTTAGCAATATCATAAACAGCAAAGCCTATGTCTTCACAACTGACAACGATACTAGCATCGTAGGAACACAGCTGCATACTTCCAATTATACTAATGGTTTGCGACAACATAAATAGCAACTCTAATCAACTTCCAAATTAAAGTCACTAGTCAACACGATTAAATCTCTCTATTAATCCATTAGATTAGAACATCTTTAGACAACCAGCAAAGTTTCTTTAACAAAAACGGCAGTCTACATCATCTTAATGTTTTAACTATGCATTAGGGTTTAAAACTTTAAACACATTCGAGGGTCATAAGCACTTTCAAAGCAAGGCAACATATTCTAAGCATGTACATTAACATATTTATTCATTCTCACTATAGGGTAATCTGCAACACTAGAGGTTCATTTAATCTTAAGCTAAACACAAATATTACTTTTAACTGATTCAACTCACCAATTAACTTAAGAACAAATCATTTCCAATAACCACATTGTTACATACTACATGACATGCTAAACAACCATTTTCACCTTTTGACAAACAGGATGCAACTCCACTTTTAAGGACAACCCCAACTCAAGAACCAGAACGAACACCGATAGACAATTTCTCCTTTTCCAGGCAAGGAAGAAACAAAACTCTAACAGAAATGCAGGAGAGTTCCACTCTCAAGTTCCCAAATTTGTCCATAGAACTCTTCAAGAAATCTCAAGATCCATACTTCCAAGAAGGAAGAAGGATGCACCAATGAAAACCAAATGTTCAACCAAACCTTTTCCGTTAAAGATACAAAATTTAGCTCCACCCAACCTAAGGTCGGCACTAGGAGAACTTCAACTCTTTTCTCAGATAGGGAGGACAACAACCACATATGTTTCCTCCCTAAGACAATCCATAATAACCAGCAAAACCGGGTTGTTAAAGCAAAAATGCGACTAAAAAAAAGGCGCAACACTAAACTCTTCTTCTTCGTTTCCAACCAAGGAAGACCAAAAACCACAAATCGCATACGGAATGATCCGCGAAAATCCAATAACAAACATTTTTCTTTTGGTTTCCATCAACTAAAACCAAGAAAACCAACCAAAACCAATCGTCAGAACGGTGAAGAACATCTGAAGGAACCCACCACCAAACTCTTCTATTTGACTCCGTCAACTACCCGATCTACGAGTAAAGGGTAAGCACTCTTCTCCTACAGGGGTTAATAGTTCTTCGGTGATGGCGCTAACCGGCCACACCGTCACACTTCACCCTTACTATGAATAAAGAGAGGTGACCAAAACCCTTCGGCACCACAACCCCACTTAAACATAATAACATGAACAATTCAATTCAATTCTTTCATAAACATAGCAACATACATAAACAAATGTAGCATTCAACATCAAGGCTCAAATACAACATTTAAGCGTAAAGCAACGATTCCCATCCCCTTTCCTACTGTGCATCCATGTGTGTCAAATTTTAAATTAGTTATACCACTTTTGCAAGTTTTAATGTTGCTATCCTATAACAAAGTTTTAGTTAAGACCTAAGCCATGTTTCTAAGTTATTCCACATCATATTTTAGTTGTACCCTATGGCATGACACTAAAATTCACATTCCAAGGACCTACAGCCCGCTCTGATACCAACTGTAACACCCCGGCATTTAATATGCCCGAATGCTACCAAACATAAGCTAAACAACATCTAAATACCACATTTAAACATAAATTCCAGCAAAGGTACATATGCTAAAAACCGATATTTCGGCAGCATCTCCTTTGTTTTTCCATGAATTAACACAATATCAATATCATGGCAAGATATATCATAACACACGACATCTAAAACATCAACGTAAATGGACATATCATCAATTTATGTCAATAATACCACGCTCAACCACTTCATAAGCTATAACGAAGCAAATAAGGAATCACAAGCATGCTAAATTAAACCATACATTAAGTTAATGGCACAACTCTTAATATCATGTCTCCAAGTGATTAATTATAGACTATGATGGTGGAGCTACGTGTAGAAGTGTAGCTAGACCCCTTTTTCCGCATGCCGATCTCAAAGTACCTAAAAACAACATAAAACACCAGCGTGAGTTCGAAAACTCAGCAAGCATATTGTAATGGACAACAAGATCATTTACAAGACAATAATACCTCACATCACATATAACATCTCAAACTTGAGCACATAACAACATCATCATCATTAAAAATGTATTGCAATGCAATGCAATGCAATGTTATGCTCATATCTCCATGGAAACTCATACCGGTATGGTTGAGTACACACCCGTCGGTGTGCACCCTCTCCCCTTCCATCCCGAAGATGGAGGGTGCCTACTCCTCGCTTCCACAACCCACGGTAGATGGAATCACGATGTAGGACTTACTCTAATGGCTCTCCGGATTAGTCATAACTTTCTCACCGACCTTCCCGGATTAGTTAATGACTTTCTCACCGCCCGGGCCATGTAACATGTCATGTATGCAAGCATGCCAACAATATATAAAACTCATATATTAACACATGGCATCATAACATCTTAAACATGCTCTTCATATCATAGCAATCATTAAAACATGGCAACTGGACATATATCATATAGACAATTTCATCAAATCTCAACATGCAACCTACAACTCGCTATCCATCACAACACACTTGCCTTTAACCTCGGGCGACGAATTGGCGAGAGAATGAGGGTACTCCCGGGGTCACACCACCTGCACATACATTCCACAAACTCACAATCATGACCACAAAACAGTACGCAAGCCCTCAACTTCCCCGACATTGCCAACTACTCGCAAAACCTAAAAACAGAGGTTCTGTCCCGTCGGGACAGCAGCCTTGCAAAAGGCATAACTTGAGTTCTGGGACTCCGAATCAATTAAACGAGTACATCCTCGCGTAGCTTAGGAAATTTCCCAACTTTCTATAGGTATAATGAAAGACTTATTCGGAATCTAAAGTCGTCTAATCTACAGATTACCGTGATCTGTTCCAATTACGTCACAGATTTTAACACGCTCGGTAAAACAGCCATAACTTTCAAACGGCTGATCGGATTTTAACGTGCTTTATATGCACTGAAAGGTAATGAAATTATCTACAACTTCTTCAACATCCGTACGGACAGATTCGGGTTCTAAATTGGCGAAAACGCGAACCCTAGCTCGACTGCTCAATCTGCCCGAAAACAGAAACGTGGCAACATCTAGATCTAATCCACAATACTCCAATCCAGCACCACCAATTGATCTAAAAACTTCATAAACTCCCTAAGAACAGTACATAGATCAATCCCAAGGATCCCCATGATCATACCTTTGCCCGACGAACGAATCTCCAATAGATCTCCTCGCGGATCGCTCCTCGCTCCATGCTCCTCGCTCCTCGCTCCTCGCTCCAACGGATGGATCCACAAGGTGCAGAGGTGTGGAGACCACCCTAGGGCAGCAAGGGGGTGGAGGAGAGGTGGTGGAGAGGTGGGGCAATGGAGGAGAGCAAGGGGGAGGCGCATGGCTCAATGGGGAGGGGCGGCTAGGGCTTGGCAAGTGGGGGAGGTGAGGGGGCGCACCAAAGGCCACAAGGGGCGCAAGGGCAGCAGGGTGGCCGCCCCAAAGGGGCAGGGAAACCCCTTTTACCAGCCCCCACACCCAATTCTAGTCCGTTACGGAGACCTAATCCATCCCACCAAAGCCCACCAAGGCCCAAACTCCCCCGGGAAGGCCCAAAACCCTAAACGGCCCGGAAAATACAAAGTCACACCAAAACGTAGTGTCACAGCCGAAATATCGGTTTTTAGCATATGTACCTTTCCTGGAATTTATGTTTAAATGTGGAATTTATATGTTGTTTAGCTTATGTTTGGTAGCACTCGGGCATATTAAATGCCAGGGTGTTACAGAAGGAGCAACTACGGGTGCAGGGACAGCGTAGTTAGGTGGTGTAGGAATAGCTTTTGGTGGTGCAGGAATAGGTCCAGGAATAGTGTAGTTTGCATAGAATCTATAGATAGCATACAATAATAATAAACATAAAAATACTATGGTTATACATATCAGCCCTACAGCTAAAATACTCATATCGACCACGTGCTTGTCGCCCTGAATGGTGTCCGTCGAGATATTGACGACAGCTCCTTGCTGACTCGGCACGGGAGAAAGTGCCATAGCTGCACAGAGAGGAGGAGATCAGAATAAAGATGCACATGATCGATCGAAGCGTAGGAGAGGATAAAGCCCACCAGAATCAAGCGAAGCTCACCGGAATCGAGAGAATGAAGCTAAGAGCAAGAGATTAGGATGAAGCTGCGCCTGACTCTTGCGAAGGTACAAAGAGGAATGTCACTTATATAGAGTTTTCGGAATCTGTGTAGATGACTAGTCATTAAGCGTCCAAAGAGGAAGCATCCACCAGGAGGTCCAGGACATCAGTAAATGCATGCGAGGACCCCATGCAAATTACTTCATTCGGAAAAACATGACTAGTCATCGTAGCCGATGTTAGCCAATAAATTATGAAATATCCCCCAAAATCCAAAATGCAAATCAAAATTCTAATTGGAACCCTAATCAAAGTTTTACAGGAAGCTTTGTCAGGACTCGGATTTATGAATTCGAAACCCTCTGTGTATACTGCACCAGTCCAGGATCACGCTAGTGCACACAGTGGCAACAAAATTGACATATCATTCCATTCATCGAATTTACTAAGAAAGTAGCAAATAGTAACAACGGACCTTATGGTCAAGTTTACATAATTGTGCCATAAGGGCTTAAGAAACAAATAAAACTCTTGCAGTGGAAAATAAAATAACTCGGGCCATACGACATGCCACAGGCAATCATCTGGGGAACGCCATCCTAGTTCACGTAGTCTTCATAATACTCCTCGTAGAATTCTGTATTTCCCTGTTCTTCTTCAGCAACTGATCAACAAAGGCGTAAAGCCGTGAGTACAAAAGTACTCAGCAAACCGTAGAGAATGATGCAAATAATGTACAGCTTGATAAAGGATAGTCATATGGTTATTTTGCAGAAAGCAATAACTTGAACGTAAATACCATAAATAGATTCAAAACATACTTGACAAAGATAATAATAACTGGTAAATCAATGGTAAACCACAACACAAGATTGGTGATGTATCACCCGCCACCAACTAGATCATCATTGACCACTGAACTCAACATCATTAATAATTTGACATAAAAAAACAAAAGTGAACTCCCCGTTCACTTCCAACAATACCATCCTTCAACATTTTCTAAAAGCTCTATACCCCTTGTGAAATCCCTAGGCACGTCTATGACCGTGGACACGGCTATTCGAATAGTTTAACATACACTCTGTAGAGGTTGTACAGCTTTACCCACAAGATATGATCAACTTGAAAGGACCAACGATGTCGCCTAGAGGGGGGGTGAATAGGCGGATTAAAAATTACGCAGCGGAATAAAACTGGCCGAGCTGGTCAATCCGGAGTCTCCGGGTTTTGGTCCGGATACTCCGGCTTGTCCGGAGTGTCCGGTCTTGAGTCCGGACTCTCCGGGTTAGCTGGCTCGGGAGCGCAATAAAAACTACTCTAGCAAGCGCAATAAACTACTAGAAATAGAATGCAAGAACAACCTAGAACAATTGCTAGACAGGATTTGAATTGAAGCTAAGCAAAGAGATAGATCTAACTTTACAAATTCGAATCCAAATAAGCAAGACTAGGAAGTAAAAGAGAGCGAGAGACGCGATTTTTCACCGAAGTTCGGATTCTTGAAGGGAATCCTACGTCTCCGTTGAGGTGGCTCGGTCACACTTGAGCCAGGGTCTCTTTCAACCCGCTTTCCTCCCGGTGTTGCACAAATGCACTCGCCAGCTTCACTTCTTGTCTCTTTCCTTTCGGAGCCGAGACTAGCCTTCACAAATGACCGGGGCTCACCACACGCGTCGGTAGCTCCTGGTGACTCCTAGCCGTCTAGGAGACCTTCAACCTCCAAGAGAAATAGCACCACGAAGAATCGCTTGGAGGATGAACTAGTGCTCAACAAGATGAAATGAATGCACTTAGCACTTTGCTTCTTCCTCTCCTCACCAAAATGAATCAACAACCAAATTAATTGGTGGGAGGAAGAGGGGGCTCTATTGAATGCTTAGAGATGGTTAGGAATGGCTTGAATGCTGCTATGAATGAGCTCAATAGAGATCCTAGCCGTTGGAGTGGAGTGGAGGCTTTAAATACCCTTTTTAAAAACTAGCCGTTACTCCCGTTTTTGAACAGGCCGGAGTGTCCGGACAAACAACCCGAGACTCGGGTTATCCGGAGACTCCGGACCAAATGTCCGGATACTCCGGACCAGCTGGAACCAAAAGCAACCGAGAGGTCCAACCCGGAGACTCCGGACAAAATGTCCGGATACTCCGGACTGGAATCCGGAGACTCCGGGTTACCCAGTTCGGTTTCAATTTGAAACTTTTCAAAACCAAATGTAGGAGTGCTAATTAGAGATGCAGTATTTGATGTTGAGCACATGCACATCCTAAAGTCGATTTCTCGTCATACCCTCTTAATAGTACGGCTATCCTTAAGACACAAATAAATAAAAGATTACAACTTTGGTCTTGATGCCGTCCTTTTGCTTTTAAGTAGTCATAGGGGAGTCCAATGTCATTCCAAGCTTGATATGATCTCGATCTCTGCAGTATTCTTGGATAAAACATTAGATCTCTTTAATTGTGTCATCATTAATCACCAAAACAATTTGAGGGGCCTAGATGCACTTTCAATCTCCCCCTTTTTGGTGTATTGATGACAACACAATTAATCAGCAAATAAAATAACGAGAACTAGACTTAGGCTACAAGATTAAAAAGAGGAGCTCCCCCTAAATGTGTGCATTAGAAGAATTGAGTGGAAACAAATGCACATATTTAACGAGAGATAACCGAGGGCTCCCCCTCAAACAATTTCATCAGAGAATATATCACAAGTAACTGAAAGCAATCCATGCATAAAATAAGCATTAAAGACATTACATGGAATAACAGAGTTCACGACACGAAAAAAAACAAAGATATGAAGCAACAAGAGTCCACAAGCGACAAGCGACAGCACAAGGAGAAACGCAAACACGACGAGACTAACAACACGACTAAAGATATCACTCCCCCTTTGGCATCAAGACACCAAAAGAGGGAGAAGCACGAAGAATCACTCGTCGTCGCCTTCGTCGTCGGACGCGGAGTACTCGCTGCCGGGGTCATCTCCAGCGGCAGGCGGAGAGGAGGAGGTGATGCCGAAGAGCTGATCTGCAGAGGTGGCATCGCTACTCTCCTCGGAAGACCCGGAGGAGTCGCTGGGAGAGACTGCCTCGCCATTGTGGCGGCGGATGCTGCGAATGTCTTGACCATTTTTCTTGATTTGCTTGCTCATCACCTTCTCCCTGGTGGAGATGTCGCGGCAAAGGAGGAAGACATGCTTGAGCATCCTCTGAAGAGTGCTGCTCGGGACCTCGATGCCTTTCGGAAGGAACGGGAGGAGGCATAGCAGGAGCAGACGCAGAGGTGGAAGCCGAAGCGCGACCACGACGAGTCCTCGGAGGAACTGGACCAGGGGCAGCTGGAGCAGAAGGAGGTCAGACCTTGTAAGCAAGATGCTCCTCATCTCTGACAAACTTCAAACCACTCACTGAAGAGATCAAGGTCATCACAAAGGGTGCATAGCTGCAACTGGCCATGTTGCTCTGCGCATTCTGTCTCATCGTCTCCCACATGAAATCGACAATATCAAACGAGTGGGTGCGCTCAACGAGGTGAAACAGCAAGTTCCTTCCATAGGAACTGATGGCAGAAGCATCTCCCTCCTTGGGCCAAAGAGTGACCCTCAACATCCTGTTGAGCACAGCTGGTACATCCTTTAGACCCTTGATGGTCCCAACTGTGAAGCTCTTAGAAGTGTCATACAAAGCCTCAATCTGCTCAGGAGTCATCACCTTCTTCGCATGAAGCTTTGGACTGTCATTGTACCTGAGGTTGAGAACTCTGGCAAACCTTTTCTTGCTAGCCACATACCAAACCTTGTCAGTCATCCACCATATGGCCTCATCATTCTTGTCAAAGTACAAGGTGGCATAGAACTGCATGAGAACCTCATTATTCCAGTCAAACTTGTATGCCATGATTTGCTTAATCTGATGCAGCTCACAAATCTCTATGATCTGAGTGAAGACAGGATTCTCAGCTGCTGCCATATACTCCCAATCAATGGTCTTCATCCTGACCACTGGGTGCTCAAGCGGGTATAGGACCGTCTCGTAATAATCTGACTGAAACCGGTTCCAAAAACGGCGGTCCACATACTCATCCTGGTGGAGCTCCAGAGGATCTTTCTTTCTGTGCTCGACAATGGCTTTCCCTTTTCCAGATCTTGTCCGGTAATCAATTATCCTCATTGGGTTCACGGACATTGGATAGTTCCACACGGGCTTGGCCTTGGCCAGAGGACCAATGAAGCGCCCAGAAGCACGAAACTCGTTCCTCTTCTGATCACGAAGTCTGGCATGAGTATCTGCTGGATGCTCATCTGGATCAGGAGCTGACAGAGGTGGAGGAGACAGGACAGGTGCTGACGCTGACGCTAGCTGGCCTCGAGGTCTGGACGTGGTTCTTTTGGCCAATCCAATTCTCTGCTTTTTCTGCGGAGGCCGCGGAGGAGAATTGGTGGGAGGCGAGCCCTGAGCGGGATCACCGCCACCAGATGTCTGCTGAGGAGGATCGCTGCCACCGGAAGTTCCCTGAGAAGGATCCATCTGACCAGACAGAGCGAAAGAATAGAATTAGCCGAGAGGCGACATGAAAACAATAAGATTAGAATCTGGCCGAAGCACCCAACCCGGAGAGTCCGGACAAAGAGTCCGGATACTCCGGATTGCATCCGGAGACTCCGGACAAAATGTCCGGACACTCCGGATCGACCCGGAGACTCCGGACCCAGAGTCCGGACACTCCGGATGTGCTAGAGAATGCGCACAGGCGCAAGAGATTTGGGGAAGACAACCCCCAAATTGGCATGAAAAGAGACTAGAGTGCCTTAAGGATGAACAACAAACGACTAGGGCACAATCTAGTAAGGGAATTTCGCGGAATTAGGGCACAAAAAGGAACTCACCTCAAGATGATTTGAGAAACCAAGAATGCGGGTGAGTTAGGATGAACGAATCTTCGATCTTGAGGGCAACGACGAGTCAATCGGCACCCTAAGAGAGTTGAAGCACACGGAGAGACCCTAAGAACCGAGAAATTTGAACCACACCCGGAAGGAACAAGATTAGGGCATGATAATCCTTACCACGATCTCCAATCCAAGGATGAGGAGGAGTCCAAGATCCCTAGGAGAGAGAGAGGAGCACGGGAGAGGGAGAGGGAGAGGCGCCCGGTGCAAAAGGAATGTGAAAAAGAAACCGCGCGGGATTGGGGGAACTTAAACCGTTCGCCCCAACCCGGAGACTCCGGATTTTCAGTCCGGAGACTCCGGCCCAACCCGGAGAGTCCGGACAAATAGTCCGGAGACTCCGGATGATCCGGAGACTCCGGATTAAATACCGGACAGTTCGGGTTGCCCAGCTCGGTTAGGAAATTGACAAATTGAAGGATAGCTCAAGGAATTTGGCGGAGCAAGAGGGAGAAAGATTCCTAAGATGTCAACTTGATATATGACCAGCGAACAATAAAGCAAACAAGCCATGGTCACATATCAATGACAAGATCAGAGGATCAAGAGCCAACAACATTGGATAATTTCAAAGAAAAAGATGAATAAGGTTTTGAAAATTATTTTTCATTTAACAAACAATATGTGAGCACATGTCAAGCCACGTTACGAGAGTCTAAGATATTTAGTCCACTTCTCAATTCACAGAACCTTTTCTCGTCAAGAGGCTTGGTAAAAATATCGGCTAATTGATCATTTGTACTCACATGTTGGATATCAATTTCGCCTTTAGTTGCGTGGTCTCTTAGGAAATGATGGCGAATATCAATGTGTTTTGTTCGGGAGTGTTGGACAGGATTGTTGGCAATTTTTATGGCACTCTCATTGTCACACAAAAGTGGAGGCAGCTTTTGTAGGATAGGCCATAATCACTCAAGGTTTGTCTCATCCAAAGTAATTGGGCACAACAACTCCCGGCAGCTATGTATTCGGCTTCGGCAGTGGATAAGGCTACGGAGTTTTGTTTCTTGGAAGACCACGAGACTAGGGACCTACCCAAGAATTGGCAGGTTCCCGAGGTACTCTTCCTATCCACTTTGCAACCGGCATAATCCGCATCGGAATAGCCAATAAGTTCAAAGGAGGATCCTTTCGGATACCAAAGTCCGAAATGAGGAGTGTGCACTAAGTATCTCAAGATTCTCTTAACGGCCACCATGTGGCACTCTTTTGGAGCGGCTTGAAAACGTGCACACATACAAACGCTAAGCATGATATCGGGCCTAGATGCACAAAGATAAAGAAGAGAACCGATCATCGAACGATATACCTTTTGGATGACCGGTTTACCTTCTTTGTCGAGGTCTAGATGGCCGTTGGCTTGCATAGGCGTCTTTATAGGTTTGGTGTCCTCCATTCCGAACTTCTTGAGCATGTACTTGATGTACTTGGTTTGACAAATGAAAGTTCCTTCCTTGAGTTGTTTGACTTGGAATCCGAGGAAGAACTTCAACTCACCCATCATGGACATCTCCAACCTTTTGGTCATTATCTTGCTAAACTCTTTACACAAATGTTCATTAGTAGATCCAAATATAATGTCATCGACATATATTTGGCACACAAATAAATCATTATCAATATGCTTAGTAAAGAGAGTAGGGTCGGCCTTTCCGACTACAAAACCTTGTTCCAGAAGAAAGTCTCGTAGACATTCGAACCATGCCCTTGGAGCTTGCTTAAGTCCATAAAGTGCCTTGTGAAGGTAGTAGACGTGGTCCTGATGTCTTGGATCTTCAAATCCGGGTGGTTGCTCAACGTAGACCATCTCGGAGAGTGGTCCATTTAGGAAGGCGCTTTTCACGTCCATTTGATACAGCTTGAAATCATGGTGAGTAGCAAAGGCAAGTAATATTCTAATAGATTCAAGCCTAGCTACTGGAGCATATATTTCATCGAAATCCAAACCTTCGATTTGAGTGTACCCTTGAGCAACCAAACGAGCTTTGTTCCTTGTCACGATCCCGTTTTCATCTTGCTTGTTTCGGAAGACCCACTTAGTGCCGATGACATTTTGCTTGGGTCTTTTGACAAGCTCCCAGACTTGATTGCGCTTGAAGTTGTTCAGTTCCTCTTGCATAGCCATCACCCAATCTGGGTCTTCAAGCGCTTCATCTACTTTAAGAGGTTCAAGAGAGGAAACGAACGAGTAAAATTCACAAAAATTTGCAACTCGAGATCGAGTGGATACTCCCTTGTTGATGTCTCCAAGTATGTTGTCGACTGGATGATCTCTTTGAATGCTTTGATGAACTCTCGGATGAGGTACGGTTGAGTCCAAGGCTTGAATAGGGCCTTCATCATCTTGTGTGGCATTAGAACCATCTTGAGCCTGCTTGGACGAGGAGTGAATATCGCCCGAGCCTGACCCATCCGGAGACTCCGGTATTTGACCCGGAGACTCCGGACCAGTCCGGACACTCCGGGTTTCAGGCCGGAGACTCCGGGTTGGGGTGCTCGGGTGAGATTCCAAATTTTGAGGTCTTACCTCCCCGATTGCCATTTTCTTGATAGCTTCACAAGGAGGTTCTTCCCTGTCAATCACAACACGATCAACTTGTTCTACTTGAGAACCATTAGTCTCATCAAATGTTACATCACGCGAGATTTCAACGACACGGGTGGTATTGTTGAAAACTCGGTACGCGTAAGCATTTGTTCCATAACCAAGTAAGAAACCTTCATCTACTTTAGGAGCGAATTTAGATGACTTAGCCTTTTTGTTAAGGATATAGCATTTACTCCCAAAGACTCGAAAGTAGGAGACATTTGGTTTCTTCCCGGTGAGCAACTCGTATGCCGTTTTCTTCAAGATCTTGTGAAGGTAGAGGCGGTTGGAGCTGTGGCATGCGGTATTGATGGCTTCCGCCCAAAAGCTATCGGAAACCTTGTACTCGTCAATCATCGTCCGTGCCATCTCGATGAGGGTTCGATTCTTCCTCTCGACTACCCCATTTTGTTGTGGAGAATAGGGAGCCGAGAATTCATGCTTGATTCCTTTCTCATCAAGAAACTCCTCCACGCCAATATTCTTGAACTCGGTGCCGTTGTCGCTCCGAATTCTCTTGATCTTTACTTCAAACTCGTTTTGAGCTCTTCTCATGAATTTCTTCAATGTCACTTGGACTTCTCCTTTGTCATGCAAAAAGAACACCCAAGTGAATCGAGAAAAATCATCAACAATGACTAAACCATACTTACTTCCCCCGATGCTTATGTAGGCGACCGGACCAAAAAGATCCATATGTAGCATTTCCAACGGTCTTGTGGTCGTCATTACATTCTTGGCGGGATGGGAGGCACCAACTTGCTTGCCGGCTTGACAAGCGCTACAAATCCTGTCTTTCTCAAAGACAACATTGGTTAGTCCGAGAATGTGGTTGCCTTTAACGAGTTTGTGAAGATTCCTCATACCAACATGGGCTAGTCGGCGATGCCATAGCCAACCCATGCTAGATTTAGCCATTAAGCACGTTTCAAGATTAAGCCTATCCGTATTGAAGTCTACGAGATAGAGCTTACCCTTCAAACGTCCTTTAAAGGCTATTGAACCATCAAGCCTCTTAATGACATCCACACCCTTTTCATTAAACAAACAATTATAGCCCGCTTCACATAATTGTGCAACGGACAATAAATTGTAGCTTAATGACTCAACAAGCAAAACATTATTTAATTGAAAATTGCTTGAGATAGAAATTTTACCCAATCCAATTACTTCTCCTTTTCCATTGTCTCCAAAGACAATGCTTTCACTATTTGATCCATTTGCGTCCAAGTGTGCGAACATTGCCTTTTCTCCGGTCATGTGGTGCGTACATCCGCTATCCAAAATCCAACTTGTTCCACCGGAGATATAGGCCTACAAAAACATGTTTAGTTTTTGCTCTTTGGTACCCAAACTTGGTTAGGTCCACGCACGTTAGTAACAAGCGATTTGGGGACCCAAATAGAACGAACACAAGGAGCATTCTTCGGCTTACGCCCAACATGATAAGCAACTACACGACCGAGGTTAGTCCTTTTAAGCACATAAGAAGCAAAGAACTCGGAGTGAGCTTTGTGCTTGGATGTTCCTTCGCCTTTTACAAAGTGAATGGGCTTGCTTAAAGGAGCAACAACAATGTTGCTCTTTTTGCCCTTTTGGCGGAACATACCCAAGCCCTTGCCTCTTAGGATTACCTTGGCGCTACCGAGATACTCCTCTAAACCCTTGCTTGCCTTGTAGGACTTTTGAAGTCCATCTTCAAGCATCACCTTAAGCTTCTCATTCTCATGAGCCAAGACTTTCAAAGTCTCACGGTTAGTAGCACAAGTAGCAACATCAACATTATAACATCTAGCGCATCCATTGCTAGTTGAGGGTATTGAAACATTGGAGTTGTTAATTGAGGTGGAGCGTTATTCGAGAGATCAACAAGCTTCACTTCAAGAGCTTTAGAAGCATCCATTGCTTGAGCAAGTTGCTCTACGAGTGAAGCATTGGTGATCTCAAGACTAGCCACTTCACTCTTAGTCAAATTTGAATTTTTGACTAAGTCCTCATTCCTTTTTCTTTCAAAAGCTAGGCTCTTCTCTAGCTCAATATTCTTCTCCTTTTCAAAAATAAGGAGATCCTCTTGAGCCTCAAGAATAGCCTCCTTTTGTTCAACCACTTCCTCCAATTTTTCAATGTCTTTAAGTAGCAAGTCTAGTTTCTCAATATCAAAATCATTCATAGACTTAAATGCTACTTCCTCATCATCACTAGCATCATCACAATCATCTAAGCCATAATCAACAATAGAAAGAGTGGAGCTCTTAGATGATACCTTGTGCCCCTTTGCCATGAGGCAAATTGGAGCATCTCCTTCGCCGTCGCTTAAGTTGTCAAAGAGACTCTTTGACTTTGTCGATGGAGTGGCAATGGCGACGGTGGCAAGTCCATCTTCATTGTCGGAGTTGGAATCGGAATCGGACTCGGACTCGGAGTCGGAGTCGGAGTTCCACTCCTTGCCGATGTATGCATGACCCTTGCCCTTGTACTTTTTGTTCTTCTTCTTGAACTTGTCTTTCTTGTAGGGCTTTTCTTCCTTCTTTTCTTTGTGTGGGCACTCGGCAATGAAATGACCGGGTTCCCCACACTCATAGCACTTTCTTGAGGAGTGACGCCCTCTTGACTTGTTGCCATAGCTCTTGGAGTGACTACCCGGCTTGTAGCCCTTCTTCTTCAAGAATCTGTTGAATCTTCTTACGAGCAAGGCCATATCTTCATTTGTCAAGGGGCCGCTCGACTCTTCTTCATCGCTTGAGCTCTCTTCGGCTTCTTGTGCAACCTTGACGGCCTTCAAGGCTACACCCTTCTTCTTGCCGGACTTGAGCTCCTCCACCACTTCCGCTTCCTTAACCATCATCTCATCCGTCATCAACCGGCCAATCACGTCATGAGGAGTGAGAGTATCGAAGTTTGGCCGGTCGCGGATGAGTTGCACAAGGTTGCGGTTGGTGGGGGTGATCACTCTAAGGATGATCTTGACAATTGCTTTGTCGGTGAGCTCGGTGCTTCCAAGTCCTTTAGCTTGATTTACTAGCACCATCAAGCGATCAAACATTTTGGTGTAGGATTCTCCTTCTTCTAACGTGAATCGGCTCAATTCTCCAATGATGAGCTCTATCTTAGATTCACGGACACTTGACACACCTTCATGAGATATCATCAATCTCTCCCAAATGTCCTTGGCATTGTCAAGGCCATCGACCCGGTTGAACTCGGAGTCGCTCAATGCATTGAACAAGGCATTGACGGCCAAGTCATTGAAGTGTTGAGCTTTGTCTTCTTCGGAGGTGAGATTGTTGGGGTTTGCGGGCTTGAAACCTGTTTCTGTAACACCCCGGCATTTACTATGCCTGAATGTTACCAAACCTAAGCTAAACAACATCTAAATACCACATTTAACATCAAATTCCAGCAAAGGTGCATAGACTAAAAACCGAGATTTCGGCAGCACCTCCTTTGTTTTATCATGAATTTAAGGAACAGCAACAATATAGCATTATATGGCAATAAGAGAAACATCTAAAACAGCAATAAATAAAGTCTTAACGACAATAAGAGACTAACATTAAGCTCTTAAGGTTCCAAGTGTCAAACAAACAATAGAACTCTCATTAACCAAGCTAAGACTTAATTTTAAAGATCATCACACGCAATTTATTATCAAACTATATGAATTGACTTGGGGAAACATTAAAGTGAAGCAACGCGTGTGGCGTGTGACTATTCCCCTTTCCGCATGCCGTTCTCATGGTACCTAAAACAACAAGAAAACACAAGGGTGAGTTCGAAAACTCAGCAAGCATACTGCAATGGACAACAAGCATAACAACAAGTCAATAACATCTTTCATCATGTATAACATCTCATTCATGAATACTTATCAATATCATCATCAATTTGTATGCGATGTAATGCATTGCTCCTGACCCTCTGGAACCTCATACCGGTATGGGAAGTACACACGCGTCGGTGTGCACCCTTTCCTCCCTTCCATCCCGAAGATGGAGGGTGCCTACTCGCTTCCAAACACCACGTGGATGGAATCACGACATAGGACTTACTCAATGGCGTTCGGATTAGTCATAACTTTCTCACCGACCTTGCCGGACTAGTTAAGACTTTCTCACCGCCCTCGCCCTATCTCATGACATGCATGCAACCATGCCAATTATCATATTCAATTCACATATTAACACATGGCATCATAATATGTTAAACATGCTCATCATATCATATCAATTATTAACACATGGCAAGTGAACATATATCATGTAAACAATTCCATCTAATCACAACATGCAACCTACAACTCGCTATCCATCACAACACACTTGCCTCAACCACGTGCAACGGATTGGCGGGAAGAAGAGGGAACTCCCGGGTCACACCACCTGCACATAGGCATCACACACTCACAATCATAACCTCAAAACAGTACACACGCCCCATCTAACCCGACATTGCCAACTACTCGCAAAACCTAAAAACAGAGGTTCTGTCCCGGGACAGCAGCCTTGCAAAAGGCATAACTTGAGTTCTGGGACTCCAAATCGAATAAACGAGTACACCGTCGCGAAGCTTAGGAAATTTCCCAACTTTTTCTAGTTATAGGAAAGACTGATTCGGACTCTAAAATTGTTTAATCTACAGATTACCACAATCTGTTCCAGTTACGTCACAGATTTTTAGGCGCTCGGTAAAACAGCCATAACTTTCAAACGGCTGATCGGAAATTAACGTGCTTTACGTCCACGGAAAGATAATTAAATTATCTACAACTTCCTAGAAGTCCGTACGGTCTGATTCGGATTCTAAATCGACGGAAACTCGAACCCTAGTTCGACTGCTCAATCTGCCCGAAAACAGAAACGTGGACAAGTTTAGATCTAACCCAAATTACTTCAAACCAGCGCCTCCAATTGATCTAAAAACTTGATAAACACCCTAATAACAGTACCTAGATCATCCCCAAGGATCCCCAAGATCCGACCTTTGCCCGCCGCGCAAAACTCCAATCAATCTCCGCGAATCTCCTCGCGAATCGCTCCTCGCTCCACGTTCCTCGCTCCTCGCTCCTTGCTCCTCGCTCCTCGCTCCACGGGATGACTCCGCGAGGTGCAGGGGTGGGGAGACCACCCTAGGGCAGCAAGGGGTGGAGGGGAGGTGGTGTGGAGGTGGAGGAAAGGGAGGGGATGCGCCGCGGTTATGGGGCTAGGGCTTAGGGAGGGGAGGGAGGAGAGAGGCGCAAGAGGGGAGGTGGGGCGCAAGGGGCTGAGGTGGGGCGCAAGGGGGCAGGGGGAGCCCCTTTTAACAGCCCTCAACCCAATCCTAGTCCGTTACGGAGTCCTAATCCATCCCACCAAAGCCCACCAAGGCCCAAAACTCCCCCGGGAAGGCCCAAAACCCCGAAAACGGCCCGGAAACGGCCCGGAAACGTTATTAACCCCCGATCCTTATGATCTTAACCTTATTTCCACATCTCATACTGTATTTAACCTTATCATGCTCAATAATAAGGTTACGACACTCCAGTGTCACATTCTTCCCCTTCAACGAGGATTCGACCTCGAATCTAAACGCACCAACACGAAACCCAGCAAAACCAAAAGGTCGAATTTTCACATCACATACCTGAGGCGAACAGCTCGGGATACTTCTCGCGCATGCGAGATTCCAGCTCCCAAGTCGCTTCTCTCTCGGTCTGATGTGACCACAAGACCTTGACAAACTTAAGCATCCTGTTCTTCATCACTCGCTCTGAAGTCCCCAGAATTTCCACAGGACGGGACTCGAAGGTGAGGTCCTGCTCAAGCACTAATGGTTCCAATGGAACCACCAACTCCGGATCGTGCAAGTATTTCTTCAACATCGAGACATGGAACACATCATGCACACCTTGCATGGATTCCGGTAGCTCTAGGCGATAGGCCAACCGCCAACTTCGGCGAGGATAGGAAAAGGCCCAACATACCTTGGGTGAGCTTTCCTTTGGTGCCAAAGCACCACACCCTTGGTGGGAGATACTGCAAGAGTACGCTATCACCCACCTCAAACTCCAAGTCTCGCCGCCTCACATCAAGATAGCTCTTCATGCGCTCTGTCTTTGCGAGAAGGTTCTGCCGAACCTCCGACACGCGATCAACGATCTGCTGAACCCAATCCGGCCCAAGAATAGCTCTCCGCCCACAAGATCCCAACAAAGTGGCGATCTGCACTTCCGACCATACAAGACCTCATAAGGAGCAGCCGGATCTTTGGAATGGTAGCTGTTATTGTAAGCAAACTCTGCAAGGGGCAAATGGTCTTCCAGCTACCCTTCCAAGCCATCACACAGGCCCTGAGCATGTCCTCCAAAGTTTGGATGGTACGCTCAGGTGCCCATCTGTCTGAGGGTGAAAAGCGGTACTAAGGCAAAGCTGCGTACCCAAAGCACTCTGCAAACTCTCCCAGAACTTGGAGACGAACTTCGCATCCCGATCAGAGATAATGGTCTTGGGTACACCATGCAATCTCACAATCTCCCGCACATAGATGGGAGCCAACTCGCTCATTGAATTGGTCGTGCGGATGGGAATGAAAATCTTGCAGACTTGCCGAGACGGTCCACCACAACCCAAACAGCATCCTTCCCTCGTGGAGAACGAGGTAGACCCACCACGAAATCCATGGAGATGGCATCCCATGGCCATACCGGAATCTCCAAAGGTCAGAATAAAGCCGGCGGGACGCTTATGCTCAGCTTTGATCTTCTGGCAAATCCCACAAGACGCCACATACTTGGCAATATCCACTCTCATCCTTTTCCACCAGAAATTCTTCTTCAAGTCCCTGTACATCTTGGTCTCTCCAGGATGGACCGTGTACGGGGTGCGATGAGCTTCTCTCAGAATGTCTTCTTTCACTTGAGATTTCTGGGGTACACACAGACGGCCCTGAAACCTCAAAGCTCCCGCATCATCCACAGTAAAGTCTCCAGACTTGCCTTCCTCAAGGCGTTTCCTCACTTGCTGGAGCAAACGATCATCTTCTTTGTGCCTCTCGCTGCCTCGAGAATCGCTGACTCAAGAATCATTTGAGTTTCAGCCTGCATGGTCCCCGCAAAGCAGTAGGAGACTCCCAAACGCTCAAAATCAGCAACAAGACAATCAACAACAGGGGGCATTGTCTTGCGACTAAGAGCATCGGCCACCACATTTGCCTTCCCCGGATGATACTGGATCGTGAGGTCATAATCCTTTATCAACTCTAGCCACCTCCTCTCGCCTCAAGTTCAAATCTTTACGAGTAAAGATGTACTTGAGGCTCTTGTGATCAGTGAAAATATCACAAGACTCACCGTGCTGAGTAATGCCTCCATATCTTCAATGCAAACACCACGGCGGCTAGCTCAAGATCATGCGTGGGATAATTCTGCTCATGCTTTTTCAAGCGCCTCGAAGCATAAGCAATCACCTTGCCCTCTTGCATGAGCACACACCCAAGTCCCAACCGAGAAGCATCGGAATAAGCAGGTGAAGCGCTTCCCGGTTCGGGAAGGGTAAGAACAGAGGCGATCACTAACTTCTCCTTCAAAGTGCGTAAGCTGTGCTCACACTCTGCGATCCACTGGAACTTCATCCCCTTAGTCGGTTGTGAAAGTGGCTTGGCAATGATAGAGAAATCCTGCACAAAACGCCGATAGTATCCAGCCAACCCAAGGAAACTACGCACCTCTTTGACATTGGAAGGCCTCTTCCAATCCAAAACTCGAGACTTTGCTAGGATCTACCGATATGCCCTCTGGATTGATGATGTGGCCAAGAAAACCCACTTCGAAATCCGAACTCGCACT
Organism: Rhipidocladum racemiflorum; assembly: GCA_036346355.1. Lineage (NCBI taxonomy): Eukaryota > Viridiplantae > Streptophyta > Magnoliopsida > Poales > Poaceae > Rhipidocladum > Rhipidocladum racemiflorum. The sequence continues at coordinate 85,653,987 of CM070579.1, read as the reverse complement.
TTTTCAGCTTAGCAAAGAATTGATTCTCCCTCGTGGTACTCGGCACAAGCCTCAAGTGTCGCTCATGCTCCTCTTCCGATTTAGAGTAAATCGAGAATGTCATCGATGAACACTACCACAAACTCATCAAGGTACTTGTGTAGCATCTGTTCATCGCCTCCATAAAGACAAAGAGGAGCATTGGTTAGTCCAAAAGACATAACTTTAAATTCATAATGCCCATACCTAGTGGAGAAAGCAGTCTTCTCAATGTCCTGCTCCCTCACACGGATCTGATTATACCCCGATCAAGATCAATTTTGGAGAACACCTTTGCTCCTTCGCTTGGTCAAACAGATCCTCGATGCGAGCAAAGGATACTTGTTTTTGATCATCACTTGGTTAAGAGCACGATAATCAATGCACATACGCCAACTTCCATCCTTCTTCGAGACGAAGAGGGCGGGTGCTCCCCATGGCGATACGCTACGCCGAATGAAGCCTTTGGCCAACAGATCCTCCAATCGCTTCTTCAACTCGTCTTGAAAAGGTCGAGCTAAAGCGGTATGGAGAGATAGAAATAGGTCGAGTGCCCTGAGCAAGATCAATACGAAACTCCACATTCCTCACGGGAGGTAGACCAGGCAACTCGTCAGAGGGAACACATCAACGAACTCCTTCACTACAGAAATCTCCTCAATGGGAATCGAGGAAGATGGTTTCTCAGACAAAGTCATGAGGAAACCCAACAGCCTCAAACGCCGAGAAAACAAACTAGTCAAAGCAAAGACGGAATCGAGGGTATACCACCTCGAAGGTCAACTCTTCCCGGACGGGCCTGCAAGGCAACTGTCTTCCAGAAACAACAGATCTTAGCACGGCAGTGCGATGCAGCCACCCATGCCCAAAATGACATCAAAAGGAGCCAACTGGATCACCATGAGATTGGCAAAGAAAACCTCATCATCAATGGCAATGGTGCAACCAGGGCAAACCAAAGAACTAGCAATCAAACCCCGAGGGAACCGACTAACACGGACTCGTAAATCCGCTGAACTCCCAACTTAGCTCTACTAGCAAACTCCGACGACACAAAAGAATAGGATGCTCCGAATCAAATAGAACAAAGGCATCAACGGAATCCACGAGCAGAGTACCAAACCACCTCTGGATGCCCTACCGACTCGGGCGGTCGGCAAAGCGCATACTCCTGGTGGCGCCGACGTATGAGCCCCGACTCAGGCTGATGCCCCATCAAGGTTGGGGCGGAGGAGGCAAGCGAGGAGGAAGCAGACGGCTCACGGGCACCCGATGCGCGCTGGTGGCGCCACGCAAAGGGTGGCTGAGAAACAGGGCAGCCATCATGTGCACCGATCCTCCGGAAGACGCTGCTGGAGTGGGAGGAGAAGACACCGTCTCCCACTTGATGATGCTACCGGGATTCATCCGGCAGACTGCCCCGTATGGCCAGGCTTGCCACGGTGGTTGCAACTCCGGTCCAACCACACTCTGAAGCACGGTGCTCACCACCGCACTCGAAGCGATCCACGAAATTCCAATACAAAACACTTTTCTTTTGGTTCAGCTCAACTAAAGCCAAGAAAACAAATAAACCGACTGGCCGTCGAGCAGAGAACAACCGAAGGGAACCACCATCAACTCTTCTATTTGACTCGATCCAACTACCCGATCAAGGACAGAAAGGATAAGCATTCTTCTCCTACAGGGGTTAATAGTTCTTCGGTGATGGCGCTAACCGGCCACACCGTCAAACCTCACCGTTACTATGAACCAAAAAGAGGTGACCGAAACCCTTCGGCACCACAACCCCACTTTTATCACCACAACAGGAACAATCCAATCATTTATACAGACAGACTCCGCAACTCTCTGGGAGCCTCGCCTGGCCTCCACGGCCACGGCGTCCACGGCCTCTACCCTTGGCATGGCTGCTTAGACAGACAACCATCCAAACACGAAAACATAAACACAAAATCACACAATCAAGATCATAGATCAAACATCATCATAAGCATATCCTTCATTAAATAATTAAGCGCAATGCAATGATGAACCAAAACCCCATCCTACTGTGCAACCAGGTGTGTCAAATTTTAGATTAGTTATACCACTTTTACAAGTTTAAATGTTGCTATCCTATAACAAAGTTTTAGTTAAGACCTAAGCCATGTTTCTAAGTTATTCCACATCACATTTTAGTTGCAACTTAAGGTATGACACTAAAAATACATATTCCAAGGACCTACAGCCCGCTCTGATACCAACTGTAACACCCCGGCATTTACTATGCCTGAATGTTACCAAACCTAAGCTAAACAACATCTAAATACCACATTTAACATCAAATTCCAGCAAAGGTGCATAGACTAAAAACCGAGATTTCGGCAGCACCTCCTTTGTTTTATCATGAATTTAAGGAACAGCAACAATATAGCATTATATGGCAATAAGAGAAACATCTAAAACAGCAATAAATAAAGTCTTAACGACAATAAGAGACTAACATTAAGCTCTTAAGGTTCCAAGTGTCAAACAAACAATAGAACTCTCATTAACCAAGCTAAGACTTAATTTTAAAGATCATCACACGCAATTTATTATCAAACTATATGAATTGACTTGGGGAAACATTAAAGTGAAGCAACGTGTGAGCGTGTGACTATTCCCCTTTCCGCATGCCGTTCTCATGGTACCTAAAACAACAAGAAAACACAAGGGTGAGTTCGAAAACTCAGCAAGCATACTGCAATGGACAACAAGCATAACAACAAGTCAATAACATCTTTCATCATGTATAACATCTCATTCATGAATACTTATCAATATCATCATCAATTTGTATGCGATGTAATGCATTGCTCCTGACCCTCTGGAACCTCATACCGGTATGGGAAGTACACACGCCGTCGGTGTGCACCCTTTCCTCCCTTCCATCCCGAAGATGGAGGGTGCCTACTCGCTTCCAAACACCACGTGGATGGAATCACGACATAGGACTTACTCAATGGCGTTCGGATTAGTCATAACTTTCTCACCGACCTTGCCGGACTAGTTAAGACTTTCTCACCGCCTCGCCCTATCTCATGACATGCATGCAACCATGCCAATTATCATATTCAATTCACATATTAACACATGGCATCATAATATGTTAAACATGCTCATCATATCATATCAATTATTAACACATGGCAAGTGAACATATATCATGTAAACAATTCCATCTAATCACAACATGCAACCTACAACTCGCTATCCATCACAACACACTTGCCTCAACCACGTGCAACGGATTGGCGGGAAGAAGAGGGAACTCCCGGGGTCACACCACCTGCACATAGGCATCACACACTCACAATCATAACCTCAAAACAGTACACACGCCCCATCTAACCCGACATTGCCAACTACTCGCAAAACCTAAAAACAGAGGTTCTGTCGGCGGGACAGCAGCCTTGCAAAAGGCATAACTTGAGTTCTGGGACTCCAAATCGAATAAACGAGTACACCGTCGCGAAGCTTAGGAAATTTCCCAACTTTTTCTAGTTATAGGGAAAGACTGATTCGGACTCTAAAATTGTTTAATCTACAGATTACCACAATCTGTTCCAGTTACGTCACAGATTTTTAGGCGCTCGGTAAAACAGCCATAACTTTCAAACGGCTGATCGGAAATTAACGTGCTTTACGTCCACGGAAAGATAATTAAATTATCTACAACTTCCTAGAAGTCCGTACGGTCTGATTCGGATTCTAAATCGACAGAAACTCGAACCCTAGTTCGACTGCTCAATCTGCCCGAAAACAGAAACGTGGACAAGTTTAGATCTAACCCAAATTACTTCAAACCAGCGCCTCCAATTGATCTAAAAACTTGATAAACACCCTAATAACAGTACCTAGATCATCCCCAAGGATCCCCAAGATCATACCTTTGCCCGGCGCCAAAACTCCAATCAATCTCCGCGAATCTCCTCGCGAATCGCTCCTCGCTCCACGTTCCTCGCTCCTCGCTCCTTGCTCCTCGCTCCTCGCTCCACGGGATGACTCCGCGAGGTGCAGGGGGGGGGAGACCACCCTAGGGCAGCAAGGGGTGGAGGGGAGGTGGTGTGGAGGTGGAGGAAAGGGAGGGGGATGCGCACGGTTATGGGGGCTAGGGCTTAGGGGAGGGGGAGGGAGGAGAGGGGCGCAAGAGGGGGAGGTGGGGGCGCAAGGGGCTGAGGTGGGGGCGCAAGGGGGCAGGGGGAGCCCCTTTTAACAGCCCTCAACCCAATCCTAGTCCGTTACGGAGTCCTAATCCATCCCACCAAAGCCCACCAAGGCCCAAAACTCCCCCGGGAAGGCCCAAAACCCCAGCGGCCCTAAACGGCCCGGAAACGTTATTAACCCCCGATCCTTATGATCTTAACCTTATTTCCACATCTCATACTGTATTTAACCTTATCATGCTCAATAATAAGGTTACGACACTCTGAGGTGTCACAGTTTCAACAATCTTCCAAATACACGGATGAAGTGATCTCAAATGCATCTTCATCTTATGTTTCCATGCCGCATATCGAGTGCCATCGAAGTGAGGCGCTCGACCGGACGAGACGGAGACATAGGATGAGGAGTTTGAGACTCCAAAAGAGGAATAATCTAAAGAAATTGCAACCCCTATACCGGAACCCGAGGCTTTCTCTTGGCCATGGGTTTCAGTAACCTTCTCTATTTCCGACATCTTTGATTCTCCAAGCGGTTAAGCCAAAATAAAGGAGATTTGGCTCTGATACCAATTGAAAGGACCAACGATGTCGCCTAGAGGGGGGGGTGAATAGGCGGATTAAAAATTACGCAGCGGAATAAAACTGGCCGAGCTGGTCAATCCGGAGTCTCCGGGTTTTGGTCCGGATACTCCGGCTTGTCCGGAGTGTCCGGTCTTGAGTCCGGACTCTCCGGGTTAGCTGGCTCGGGAGCGCAATAAAAACTACTCTAGCAAGCGCAATAAACTACTAGAAATAGAATGCAAGAACAACATAGAAATATTGCTAGACAGGATTTGATTTGAAGCTAAGCAAAGAGATAGATCTAATTTTACAAATTCGAATCCAAGTATGCAAGACTAGGAAGTAAAAGAGAGAGCGAGAGACGCGATTTTTCACCGAAGTTCGGATTCTTGAAGGGAATCCTACGTCTCCGTTGAGGTGGCTCGGTCACACTTGAGCCGGGGTCTCTTTCAACCCGCTTTCCTCCCGGTGTTGCACAAATGCACTCGCCGGCTTCACTTCTTGTCTCTTTCCTTTCGGAGGCGAGACTAGCCTTCACAAACGACCGGGGCTCACCACACGCGTCGGTAGCTCCCGGTGACTCCTAGCCGTCTAGGAGACCTTCAACCTCCAAGAGAAATAGCACCACGAAGAATCGCTTGGAGGATGAACTAGTGCTCAACAACATGAAATGAATGCACTTAGCACTTTGCTTCTTCCTCTCCTCACCAAAATGAATCAACAACCAAATTAATTGGTGGGAGGAAGAGGGCGCTCTATTGAATGCTTAGAGATGGTTAGGAATGGCTTGAATGCTGCTATGAATGAGCTCAATAGAGATCCTAGCCGTTGGAGTGGAGTGGAGGCTTTAAATACCCTTTTTGAAAACTAGCCGTTACTCCGTTTTTGAACAGGCCGAGTGTCCGGACAAACAACCCGGAGACTCCGGGTTATCCGAGACTCGGACCAAATGTCCGGACACTCACGGAACCAGCTGGAACCAAAGGCAACCGAGAGGTCCAACCCGGAGACTCCGGACAAAATGTCCGGATACTCCGGATTGAATCCGGATACTCCGGACTGGAATCCGGAGACTCCGGGTTACCCAGTTCGGTTTCAATTTGAAACTTTTCAAAACCAAATGTAGGAGTGCTAATTAGAGATGCAGTATTTGATGTTGAGCACATGCACATCCTAAAGTCGATTTCTCGTCATACCCTCTTAATAGTACGGCTATCCTTAAGACACAAATAAATAAAAGATTACAACTTTGGTCTTGATGCCGTCCTTTTGCTTTTAAGTAGTCATAGGGGCGTCCAATGTCATTCCAAGCTTGATATGATCTCGATCTCTGCAGTATTCTTGGATAAAACATTAGATCTCTTTAATTGTGTCATCATTAATCACCAAAACAATTTGAGGGGCCTAGATGCACTTTCACAACTCTTAGTGCCATAAGTAATTAACACACATCCTTGGGTGTGTCGGCAGAGAGATCATAACAAGGCTTTTACAATGCTTTGTCTAAACCCAGTACTGCCCGCTAAGGTTTTACCCCTCAGGGCCCACTCTTGCGCCATGTGAGTCTACCCATCAATCCCGAAACCCACACAACCACAACAGTACTTAAATTTAGATATCGCAAATTAATTAGCCAGGTCTGTCCCATACCAGACATGTGGTTGTACGGTTAGGCCCAGTTCAATGGCGCACAAGATTAAGTCCTTAAGGGTGCGTTTGGTTGGAGGTATGAGGGTGAACGGAACGGGATGGTACAGGATGGATGGGATGATCCTGGATGATCCTGGATGAGATGGTTCAGGGAAGGTGTTTGGTTGTCTGAATGGGATGGTACAAGTTTTTGTTTGGTTCCTTGAATGGGATGGTACGGGATGGTATGAGATAGTGTTTGGTTGGAGGCAAGGCATATATCAAACAGTACCCAGCTAATCACTCCCCTTCACTCTGGATAACCACGCAAATGGCAATACAAAACCATTTGGTACTCTTCCAATACCAGTAAAGTATGGAAAAACCCCACCGTTTTTTCCCCTTGACTCTTGTTATCATCAAATACCAGTAAAAAAAACTCCACCCTTTAGTAAAAAAATACTAACTATTGTTATCATCAAATACGTATGTATATTAGCACAAAAGTTATATTGTCAGTAGAATTCCGATTGATCACCTATATTCCAATTAAGCGTTGCTTTTTTTCCCCTAAGGACAAGTGTTGGCGAACAAGCATACATTACCAATTGCCTCGATGGTTATAGACTGATAGCATTTCAAAGAAATAGAGATGTGTTCACTCATCATTAGACCCCTGTAAATGTCACATTAATCCTCAAACAGAGGAACATCAAATTATAATATGCCACATAACTCAGAACCTATAAGAGCATTCAGACAGCTGGACTGCCAGATAATTGCCACTTGAAGCACTTGCATTTTTAGGCATCACTGCATAAAGCGCATCAGTGCCACCATTTAAACAATATCAATTTGCCCTGATGATTTTTACACATGTGGAAACTTCCACTGGAAGCTATATAAGGAGTAGTGTGCCTCTAATCATGATATTGCATAACATTTGGGCCCTTCACTCATTATAGGTACAGAAGAAAGTAAACTAGTAAAACATACACAATCTGTAAAACAGAAAAAGAAAATAAACTCTGAAACAAAGACTTCACCGCTTGTTTTACTTTAAGGAGTAAAGGCAGGCAACAAGATTGCAGACTTCTTTCAGAAGTGCAAGGATGACCCAAGCTAATGGAACAAGGTGTCCACTTCTGGGCTTCAACGCATCTATGAATGGTAGGCACTGACATTTATCCTGCCTCATCAATGGTATGCACAAACCATCTTATAGCCATCCAATAAAAAACTAACCATGTCCTTGTGTTATACATGATGGCAGCTACACATGGAAGATTTACGCAATTAGAGTACTGAACATGGGGTCAATGTATGGCTTCTGGTGGACTCTGAACAATGAAGAGAGGCAGGCCAAACAACGCTACCTGCATATGTTCTACAATCTTCAGTTTAGGAACCTGGTGAGTTTGGAATCCGAATGGATTTACGAGCTAGCCAATGGGTCACCATATGCACCAGTGTGCAACATCCAACCAAGCTTATACCAGTCTTTGGTAACTACAACAAATCTATTCTTGCAAAGACAGACATCGTAATTGGCCTCCAAACAAAAGTCTTGCTCCCTCAACTAACATGGTAGAACAACATATTGAAAAGGAAATTCACCAGTATCTACAGTCTGTGAGCCTAAAGATAAATCAACTAGATTGAAATTCTTCCACACAAAATAATCCATGCCAGTATATTGGTCCCTAAACAAAACAAATTCCATCACAAAATAATCCATGCTAAGAACCTAAACAGCAATAACATTCCAAGCATCCAGTACCCGGGCCGAACTAATCAAGATAAATCAACTAGATTGAAATTCTTCCACACAAACCAAAGTCAAGAACGGGATGAAGAAGTGGATCCGATGCAGGGCGAGCGGGGAAGGCGAGCGATGAAGTAAGTTCAGATCCGGCGGCGGCGTGGATCCAGTACGTCGGAACACGACGACCACCGAGAGCCTGCCTCCGGTACGTCGGCAAGAAACCAGCTCTTCGTGGCTAGTAGGTTCTGGGAGCTTCGATCCGCGGGCGCCGCTGCATAGGATCGGGATGGGGAGGTGGTTCGATTGCTTCACGCTAGAGACCTTGGGGATTGCTTCACGCGGTGGAGCGAGACCGCGCTAGCGGCGGCGTGAGAAAAAGACAGTGCGGGACGACGGATTGAGGGCGCGGGTACTGGATGCTTGGAATGTTATTGGGTGTGGGCTTTGGTGGGATGGATTAGGTCTCCGTAACAGACTAGAATTGGGTGTGGGGCCTGTTAAAAGGGGTTTCCCTGCCCCTTTGGGGCGTCCACCCTGCTGCCCTTGCGCCCCTTGAGCCCCTTGGGCGCCCTCCCCCCACTCCCTCCAAACCTAGCCGCCACCCCCCACCTCTCCCTCTCCCTTGCTTGCGCCTCCACCTCCCCCAATGCTCCCCACCTCTCCTCCACCCCCTTGCTGCCCTAGGGTGGTCTCCACACCTCTGCACCTTGTGGATCCATCCGTTGGAGCGAGGAGCGTGGAGCGAGGAGCGATCCGCGAGGAGATCTATTGGAGATTCGTTCGTCGGGCAAAGGTATGATCATGGGGATCCTTGGGATTGACCTAGGTACTGTTCTTAGGGTGATTATGAAGTTTTTAGATCAATTGGTGGTGCTGTGTGACACCTCGGAGTGTCGTAGACTTATATAATGTGAATGATGAGGACAAGAACTTATGGAATGTGGAAGTTAGGTTAAAACCTCTCGGCTTGAGATTTACTCGCGTTTTAGGGCCGTTTGAAGTGTTATGTCGCCACGGAGTGTCGTATCCTTAATTATTGAGCATGATAAGGTTAAATACAGTATGAGGTGTCAAAATAAGGTTAAAACCATAGGAATTGGAGGTTAATAGCTTTTCCGGGCCGTTTCTGGGCCGTTTTCGGGGTTTTGGGCCTTCCCGGGGGAGTTTGGGCCTTGGTGGGCTTTGGTGGGATGGATTAGGTCTCCGTAACGGACTAGGTTTGGGTGTGGGGGCTGGTAAAAGGGATCCCCACCAGCCTTTTGGGCGTGCTCCCCCTGCCCTTGGGCGCCCCCACCTCTCCCTCCAAGCCCTAGCCGCCACCCCCACCTTCCCCTCTCCCTTCCATGCGCCTCCACCTCCCCCATTGCTCCCCATTGCCTCTCCACCTCTCCACCACCTCTCCTCCACCCCTTTCTGCCCTAGGGTGACCTCCCCACCCCTGCATCCTCATGGATCCATCCGAGGAGCGAGGAGCGAGGTGCGAGGAGCGAGGAGCGAGGAGCGAGGAGATCGATTGGAGTTTTCGTGCGTCGGGCAAAGGTATGATCATGGGGCTCCTCGGGGATGAGCTAGGTACTGTTATTAGGGAGTTTATCAAGTTTTTAGATCAATTGGTGGTGCTGGATTGAAGTAATTTGGGTTAGATCTAGACTTGTCCACGTTTCTGTTTTCGGGCAGATTGAGCAGTCGGGCTAGGGTTCGAGTTTTAGTCGATTTAGAATCCGAGTCTGACAGTACGGACTTCTAGGAAGTTGTAGATAATTTCAATACCTTTCAGTGGACATAAAGCACGTTAAAATACGATCAGCCGTTTAAAAGTTATGTATGTTTTACCGAGCTTGTTAAAATCTGTGACGTAATTGGAACAGATCACGGTAATCTGTAGATTAGACGACTTTAAAGTCCGAATCAGTCTTTCCACATACCTAGAGAAAGTTGGGAAATTTCCTAAGCTATGCGACGGTGTACTCGTTTATTCGATTTGGAGTCCTAGAACAGAAGTTATGCCTTTCGCAAGGCTGCTGTCCCGACGGGACAGAACCTCTGTTTTTAGGTTTTGCGAGTAGTTGGCAATGTCGGGTTAGATGGGGGTTTGTGTACTGTTTTGTGGGCATTATTGTGAATGTGTGATGCCTATGTGCAGGTGGTGTGACCCCGGGAGTGCCCTCTTCTTCCCGCCAATCCGTTGCACGTGGTTGAGGCAAGTGTGTTGTGATGGATATCGAGTTGTAGGTTGCTTGTTAAGAATAGAAGGAATTGATTACACGTTATATGTCCACTTGCCATGCTTTACTGTTTTCCCATGATATGATGAGCATGTTTATTATGTTATGATTCCATGTGTTAATATGTGAGTTAAAAATGATAATTGGCATAATTGCATGTCATGAGATAGAGGCGAGGTGGTGAGAAAGTCATAGCTAGTCCGGCAAGGTCGGTGAGGAAGTTATGACTAGTCCGAACGCCATTGAGTAAGTCCTATGTCGTGATTCCATCCACGTGGTGTTTGGAAGCGAGTAGGCACCCTCCATCTTCGGGATGGAAGGGAGGAAAGGGTGCACACCGACGGGTGTGTACTCCCCATACCGGTATGTGGTTCCAAGGAGACAGGAGCATTGCATTACATTGCATACCTAATGATGATGATATTGTTAATTAATCATGAATGAGATGATTTGCATGATGAAAGAGGTTATTGCCATGTTGTAGTTATTGTTGTCCACTACAATATGCTTGCTGAGTTTTCGAACTCACGCTTGTGTTTTCTTGTTGTTTTAGGTACCATGAGAACGGCATGCGAGAAAGGGAAATAGTCACACGCCCACACGTTGATTCACCTTAATGTTTCCCCAAGTCAATTCTATTAAGCTTGATAATAAAATTGCGTGTGATGATCTTTTATTTAAGGCTTAGCTTTGTTATTGAGAGTTATATTGTGCGTTTGTCACTTGGAGACTTTAAGTGCTTAATGTTAGTCTTTTATTGTCGTTAAGACTCTATTTATTGCTGTTTTAGATGTCTCTCTTATTGCCTTATAATGCTATACTGTTGTTGCTCCTTATATTTATGTTAAAACAAAGGAGGTGCTGCCGAAATCTCGGTTTTTAGCCTATGCGCCTTTGCTGGAATTTTATGTTATTTGTGGTATTTAGAGGTTGTTTAGCTTATGTTTGGTAGCATTCGGGCATACTAGATGCCGGGGTGTTACATGCTGGATTGGAGTAATTTGGATTAGATCTAGATGTTGCCACGTTTCTGTTTTTGGGCAAATTGAGCAGTCGAGCTAGGGTTCGCGTTTTCGCCAATTTAGAGTCCGAATCTGTCCGTACGGATGTTGAAGAAGTTGTAGATAATTTCAATACCTTTCAGTGGGTATAAATCACGTTAAAATCCGATCATCCGTTTGAAAGTTATGGCTGTTTTACCGAGCGTGTTAAAATTTGTGACGTAATTGGAACAGATCACGGTAATCTGTAGATTAAACAACTTTAGAGTCCGAATCAGTCTTTCCTTATACCTATAGAAAGTTGGGAAATTTCCTAAGCTACACGAGGATATACTCGTTTAATTGATTCGGAGTCCCAGAACTCAAGTTATGCCTTTTGCAAGGCTGCTGTCCCGCCGGGACAGAACCTCTGTTTTTAGGTTTTGCGAGTACATTGCAATGTCGGGGTAGATGAGGGTTTGCGTACTGTTTTGTGGTTGTGATTGTGAGTGTGTGGCATGTATGTGCAGGTGGTGTGACCCCGGGAGTACCCTCATTCTCTCACCAATTTGTCGCCCGAGGTTAAAGGCAAGTGTGTTGTAATGAATAGCGGAATTGTAGGTTGCTTGTGGAGATTTGATGAAAGATTGAATACTTGCTATGATCACTTGCCATGCTTGCTGTTTTCCAATGATATATTGAGTATGATTATCATGATATGACGCTATGTGTCTTTATTTATCATGATTCGATGCCATGTGTTTATGTGTACTATGACATGATGCCATATGTTTATGTACAAATGAGATATGATATTTGGCATAGTTGCATGCATGTCATGAGATAGGGCGAGGGCGGTGAGAAAGTCATAACTACTCCGACAAGGTCGGTAAGAAAGTTATGACTAGTCCGGAACGCCATTGAGTAAGACCTACATCGTGATTCCATCCATGTGGTGAATGGAAGCGAGGAGTAGGCACCCTCCATCTTCGGGATGGAAGGGGGAAAAGGGTGCACACCGACGGGTGTGTACTCAACCATACCGGTATGAGTTTCCAAGGAGATATGAGCATAACATTGCATTGCATTGCAATACATATTTAATGATGATGATGTTGTTATGTGCTCAAGTATGAGATGTTATATGTGATGTGAGGTATTATTGTCTTGTAAATGATCTTGTTGTCCATTACAATATGCTTGCTGAGTTTTCGAACTCACGCTTGTGTTTTATGTTGTTTTTACGTACTTTGAGATCGGCATGCGGGAAAAAGGGGTCTAGCTACACTTCTACACGTAGCTCCACCATCATAGTCCATAATTAATCACTTGGCGATATGATATTAAGAGTTGTGCCATAAACTTAATGTATGGTTTAATCTAGCATGCTTGTGATTCCTTATTTGCTTCGTTATAGTTTATGAAGTGGTTAAGCGTGGTATTATTGGCGTAACTTGATGTTATGTCCATTTATGTTATTGTTTTAGATGTCGTGTGCTATGATATATCTTGCCATGATATTGATATTGTGTTAATTCATGGAAAAATAAAGGAGATGCTGCCGAAACATCGGTTTTTAGCATATGAACCTTTGCTGGAATTTATGTTTAAATGTGTATTTTGATGTTGTTTAGCTTATGTTTGGTAGCATTCGGCATATTAAATGCCGGGGTGTTACAGTTGGTATCAGAGCGGGCTTCAAGTCCGTTGTGTATGAATTTAGTGGAATACCATAGGGTTAACTAAAATTTTGATGTGGAACAACCTAGAAACATGGCTTAGGTTATACTTAAAACTTTGTCATAGGATAGCAACATTAAAACTTGTGTAAGTGGAATAACTAATTTAAAATTTGACACACATGGATGCACAGTAGGAAAGGGTATGGGAATCGTTGTTTTACGCTTAAATGTTGTATTTAAGCCTTGATGTTGAATGCTACATTTGATTATGTATGTTGCTATGTTTATGAAAGAATTGAATTGAATTGTTCATGTTATTATTGTTAAAGTGGGGTTGTGGTGCCGAAGGGTTTGGTCACCTCTCTTTATTCATAGTAAGGGTGAAGTGTGACGGTGTGGCCGGTTAGCGCCATCACCGAAGAACTATTAACCCCTGTAGGAGAAGAGTGCTTACCCTTTCTCTCGTAGATCGGGTAGTTGACGGGAGTCAAATAGAAGAGTTTGGTGGTGGATTCCTTCGTATGTTCTTCACCGTTCTGACGGTTGGTTTTGGTTGGTTTTCTTGGTTTTAGTTGATGGAAACCAAAAGAAAAAAAGTTAGGTATTGGATTTTCGCGGATCATTCTGTATGCGATTTGTGGTTGTTGGTCTTCCTTGGTTGGAAACGATGAAGAAGAGTTTAGTGTTGCGCCTTTTTAGTCGCCTTTTGCTTTGACACCCGGTTTTGCTGGTTATTGTGGATTGTCTTAGGGAGGAAACATTTATGGGTTGTTGTTCTCCCTATCTGAGAAAAGAGTTGAAGTTCTCCTAGTGCCGACCTTAGGTTGGGTGGAGCTAAGTTTTGTATCTTTATCGGAAAAGGTTTGGTTGAACATTTTATTTTCCCTAGTGCATCCTTCTTCCTTCTTGGAAGTATGGATCTTGAGATTTCTTGAATAGTTTTGTGGGCAAATTTGGGAACTTGAGAGTGGAACTCTCCTGCATTTCTGTTAGAGTTTTGTTTTCTTCCTTGCTTGGAAAAGGAGAAATTGTCTATCAGTGTTAGATTACGGTTCTTGAGTTGTGGTTGTCCTTAAAAGTGGAGTTGCATCCTGTTTGTCAAAAGTGAAAATGGTTGTTTAGCATGTCATGTAGTATGTAACAATGTGGTTATTGGAAATGATTTGTTCTTAAGTTAATTGGTGAGTTGAATCAGTTAAAAGTAATATTTGTGTTTAGCTTAAGATTAAATGAACTTCTAGTGCTGCAGATTACCCTATAATGAGAATGAATAAATATGTTAATGTACATGCTTAGAATCTGTTGCCTTGCTTTGAAAGTGCTTATGACCCTCGAATATGTTTAAAGTTTTAAACCCTAATGCATAGTTAAAACATTAAGATGATGTAGACTGCCGACTTTGTTAAAGAAACTTTGCTGGTTGTCTAAAGATGTTCTAATCTAATGGATTAATAGAGAGATTTAATCGTGTTGACTAGTGACTTTAATTTGGAAGTTGATTAGAGTTGCTATTTATGTTGTCGCAAACTATTAGTATAATTGGAAGTATGCAGTTGTGTTCCTACGATGCTAGTATCGATGTCAATTGTGAAGACATAGGCTTTGCTGTTTATGATATTGCTAAAGCTTTGGGTTGGTCTAACCTATTAAATTTATTTTAATAGTTGGAGTATGTTGTGTAGTGACAATTTGTTATGGTATATGGATAGTGTAACTAAAAACAATGTAATTGTTTTTATGATTATGCCTACTTATGGATATTGATGATTTAGTAGTGGTGGTAATTGTTTAGATTTTTTTTTTAAAAAAAAAGCCATTATAAAATAGAGGTTATTATAACATGTGGCGATGAAGTGAACCATGGATATTTTAGCATGATATAGAATTGTATCCTAAAGAAGGTATATCTTAGAATCATAATTTCGACTTTGTCTTATGGAGATACTATTTGTATGTTGAAGTCATTTGTTAATGGAATAAGTTTTGATTGTCAAGATGTTGACGTATTTATGGTATAAAAATTGATAGGATGATCATGCTTAAGTATCTGTTGAAGTACTAAGTTTGAAATATAGAATACGTTGTTATATGATGTGTTGGTTTGTGGGGTTCTTGAGGAGGTAGTATGGATTGATTTAAGATGGGTTTTCTTGATAAGTAAATAGTGAATATGGAATGCTTAAATGTTAAGGATAGTGGGACACCGGATATGGTGAGTCTCATGCCGAGCTTGTGTATAAAACCTTTTGAGTGCAGTTTGGTGGTTTGCTATCTTGGTTAAATGTTTTTGGTCAAGGTGTTCTTTATGTTGCATTTTCGAGTTTCCTAAAACTTCGTAGAGGTTGGTGCCCATCTTTGGTTTTGGCTAAGTTGTTCAGTTTATGCTATGAGTTTGATTTTGCACCTAAAAGTCTTTGAGTGGATCGCGCTCCTTCGGCGTTAAAGCATACTTGGAGTAAATCTTAAAAGGAAGCCGATGGACCTAGTGGGCTGTGTTGAAAATTCTTGAGATTTAATTTGAAATTCTATTTGATTGGAACTGGATTTTTTTGGAAAAGGTCATGTGGTGTTTGCGAGTGTTTCAAAAGGGTGGATTTTATGAATGTTTATAAGTGATTCGGGTTGGTGGAGTGTTCTCATTTTGGGAAATGAGTCTCCCATTTTTCTTTGAGAATTGAGGTTCTCTTTAAAATGTTGATTTTGGTTAAAACGCGATGCTTTACAAATTTGGCTTCCAATTGTCGACGGGTTATGTATGGCGTGGTGTTTTCCTGTTAATGGTGTTCCCTCATAGTTTTATGATTTGGCGCAATCATCAATGCTATCCGAGTTTTAATCATGTGATGCGTGGAAGAAGTTGTCTTGTGAATGACCGGGTTGGTAGCGTTGTACATGATGAATGAATGGTGAAAAGGAAACATGCCATCGTTTATAGATGTCTAATGATAAAAGAGTCGTTGAGCAGGTCGGTGAGTAAGTCATATAGGAAATATGACTAATCCAGTGCTCTCGAAAAGCTTGGATTCATGCCATGAATCTAGATTTCCATTTGCTCTTTAGCATGAAAGGAAAGAGTGAAGAATTCCTGGCATTTGGCTTTGTTGTAAGAGGATTGGGTTTCCTTGTTTCCTTGAGAGTTATTATAGAGGTTGTGGATTCTTTCGATTGATTTGAGAATCGGTTTTCTCTTCCACAATGTTGTTTTTATGAGATGCTTGGCTGTGGTGAAAGTGAGTTGAGTTGTCATTAATTGTTGAGAATTTCTGACAAAGAATTGTGTGGAGTCTCTCTTTCTGTTTGAGTGGTCCCGATCACGAGATGTATCGCATTGATTTGAGATTGGAGTTTTTCCTTTGCGACTTGACTTAGGAAAAGAGATCGAGTGATCTTTCGAGGTTGTCAAACCTTTGTTCCAAAATGATTTGTTGCGTTTTGGATTCGAGTTGATGAATGTGGTTCACCCGACTAAAGGGAGTTGCTCTTTGTTGGCATTCTCGTTTGAGATGTGAATAGAAATGTCTATGGAATTGTTGAGCATAATGGAGGTTTTTACTCATGGGTTTGGTAGTAGTTGAGTGAGAAAGTGTGAGGCGAGACCCTCATAGGAAAAGAACCAGTTGAGGTTTGGTAAGAATTTTCAGCCCTACCTTGGGCTAGGCGTAGAACCTTAGTTGTGGTTCGAAGGGTGGTCATGTTGGAAGTTGGTGATGTCGGTCCAAACCTTGTTGAGATTATGGTTGGATGTTAAAAAGTGATGATAATTTGAAATATAGTGATCTGCCGTGAACTTTGTAAGTAGCTAGTTGTCCACAGGTGTGTGTTATGCAGGAGGGGTAGAATGAAAGTGTAAGCGTGGTTTGTGGAAGAAAAGAAAAGTTTTGTCGATGAAGGCTATGTACGTAGATGACAATAGTTAATTTTGATTCTTTGTGAAAAAGGTCAAATAATTGGAAGAGATGGGATTTTGTGTCGTGATTGAGTTTAATGGAGTGTGGTAGTCAGGTTGGTTGTGATAGAAGTGTGAAGTGTTTGTCGTGAGGATTCGAGCATTTTGGGTTGATGGAGCCCTTTGTGGCTGAGAAGCAGTTTCTGTTTGGGATTTGAAGTGAAGGTCGATCCGTGAGCGGTTGCCCTTAGTTGAGCTAGATCAACACTGTTTCGCTAAGTGTTGGTTTTGGGAACCCGTTTGTCGTTTGTTCCGTTTTTTAGTCGTTGTGCGATTGTTTTGTCTTGGTGAGAAGCCTTTCGTCCCTTGGGGACTTGGTTGTTGATTTTTGGTGTCCTTTGGATTCGAGGTCGAATCCTGTTGAAGGGGGGAAGAATGTGACACTATGTTTTGGTGTGACTTTACAAAGTGTGAATTTAGAGGAGAAAACCTTACGGCTTGAGGTTTTACTCGCGTGTTTGGGCCTTTTGTAGTGATGTGACACCGCGGAGTGTCGTATCCTTAATTATTGAGCATGTTGAGGCTATAAACATTATGAGATGTGGAATTAAGGTTAAAACTATAGGATTTGGAGGTTAATAGCTTTTCCGGGCCGTTTCCCGGCCGTTTCCGGGGTTTTGGGCCTTCCCGGGGGAGTTTGGGCCTTGGTGGGCTTTGGTGTGATGGATTAGGTCTCCGTAACGGACTAGAATTGGGTGTGGGGGCTGGTAAAAGGGGTTTCCCTGCCCCTTTGGGGCGTCCACCCTGCTGCCCTTGCGCCCCTTGAGCCCCTTGGGCGCCCTCCCCCCACTCCCTCCAAACCTAGCCGCCACCCCCCACCTCTCCCTCTCCCTTGCTTGCGCCTCGACCTCCCCCATTGCTCCCCACCTCTCCTCCACCCCCTTGCTACCCTAGGGTGGTCTCCACACCTCTGCACCTTGTGGATCCATCCGTTGGAGCGAGGAGCGTGGAGCGAGGAGCGATCCGCGAGGAGACACTACAGGAAACAACTAATTTTTAAATCGGCTAATTATAATTTAAATGCGCTCGGGAGAAGCCGAGCAATTCTAATCTTTTATTTTAAATCGGCGGAGAAACCGACGATAACATATATATTTTCGTCGGCTGAAAGGACAAGCCGATGACAATGAAGTTTTTTCGTCGGCCACATAGCAAATCCGTCGAAAATATATATTTATTTCGTCGGCTGACCGACAAGCCGATGAAAATAAACGATTAACGTCGGCTCATTGTAGCCGACGAAAATATGGTGGCCACTGTCAGTGCGACACGTGCCCACGATATGTTTTCGTCGGCGAAAATGTAGCCGACGAAAATTGCCGCGCCCTAATAGGTCTTGCAGACCTCACGCGCGCCACACAGCCAATCCTCACGCCGCCACAACCACTCCTCACGCCGCCACAGCCGACGCCCCGTCGCCGCGCGCCCAGCTGCCGCCCCGGCCTCCGTGCCCGCCAGCGCCAGCGCCCCGTCTTGCCGCGCCGCCCGGCGCCGCCACCCCGGCCTCCGTGCCCGCCCGGCGCCAGCGCCCCGTGCGCCCGTGCGCCGCCGCCGCCAACCTCCGTGCCGCCCAGCGCCAGCGCCCCGTGTCGCCGCGCCCGCCCAGCGCCGCCGACCTCCGTGCCGCCCGGCGCCAGCCTTGCCGCCCGCGCCCGTCACTCCGTCCAGCGCCCGCCGGCCCCTCACCTCCACTGCGCCTCCACCGAAGGTATAACAATGAAGGCTAGGTAGCCACTATCTGTAGTATAGTTGACCCTAATTCTCTGTATAAGAGCTTCTTTATAGCACCCTCAAAAGAGTTATTTTTTTGTGCTCAGCAACTTAGAGGTTGATATATATAAACACATCCAAATCAGTAAGAACTAACAACTGTTCTTCAGGGAACAAGGATTAGGAAACAGATCATCAACCACAGGTTTAATCAGTCAAATTTAGACCTAAACTGACTCGAGGCTCTTCTATTGGATTATTGGGGCTGAATGCACCATCATAAGTGGCATGGTATAAACATATGAAAAGGCTTGTAAACAACAACAACATATATGTGAACTGAGTCTAGCTCAATTGATATATATCGTACCATCAAGCTTCTATTTCTCGATTTGACTCTATAGATTTTCAAGCTTCCAGTTCTATATAAATTTTCAATATACATATGCTACTGTCAAAGTGAACTGAGTCTAGCTCAATTGATGGAAATATCGAGGTTTCAGATCAATGCATATGCGCATAAGAATTGGCCAATTGGGTGTAACATATATGTGATGTGTGTATAGAGTATGTGTTGATATGCGTACGTTTACAATCCAATCATTACTCTTTCTGTAGTAAATAAAACTCAGCTGGTTTATAATGGACTATCAATGCATGATTAGTGTCAGCCAAGCCTATCGTCACCGTTGGGGCGACACATCTCACATGTACATGTGAGGTGTGTCGTTCGAATTGTCCCATTTTGGACAGCTCAAGAATGGATGCGAGCATTGGATTTATGACGAGTCGTTTAGAGTTGAGCGAAATTTACGTGGATAACCCGGTTGTTCTCCGATGCACCACAATCGGGTGTGCAATCGGAGAAACAGCGGTTATCTTTGCGAAATTTTGTTGACTTATCTGATTAAATCATAAATCCGCGCTTTGGCGTTCATTGTTGGGTGGGTTTAAGACCTATCTTTCCCAGTAGAGCCTGTTAGCAACCATACCACACTGGGTGATTGATCTTGTTGCTCATTTGTAGCGTCCATAATGGGTGATGATCGGAGATGGATGTACGATGGTTGGAGTAAGACTGGGGCACATTCAAGGGAATGGGGGGTCAAAACACAGGCGTTCATGGATAATGCATTCGCAGGGGCCGCAGGTGGTGTTGTAAAGTGCCCCTGTAAGAAGTGTCGAAACTTTGCTCGTCACGTTAAGCTGGATGTGGAACATCACCTGTGCAAGTTTGGTTTTATGCCTGACTACATGATATGGTACGAGCATGGTGAGGCACAACCCATTGAGACGGACCATGAGGATGAAGATAGGATGGATGAGATGGTGAATGATATTGGTAGGGATTTTGAGGTTAATTCGGAAGAAGAGCCAGGGCCAGAGGTTCAAAGGTTCTATAGCCTCCTTTCGGCCTCGGAAAAGAAATTGCATGATTCCACCAACGTGACCGTCCTAGCGGCCGTGACGCGACTCATGTCAATAAAGTCGAAATATAACTTTTCAAATAACTGCTACAACGATCTGGTCCAATTGATCATTGATATTCTTCCGCCGAACCATAAGATGCCGAAGGACATGTACCAGTCGAAGAAGCTATTGTCCGGCCTTGGGATGAAGTATGAGAAGATTGATGTTTGCGAAGATAATTGCATGTTGTTCTGGAAGGAATATGCCAACGAACCTCTATGTCTCTTCTGTAAAAAATCTAGATATGTCGAGGTGTTAAATGATGAGGGCATAACGGTGACGACAAATGTCGCGGTGAAACAACTTCGCTACATGCCAATCACACCTAGGCTTAAACGGTTATACTTATCTAAAAAACAGCTAGGCATATTAGGTGGCATAAATAAGGTGTTCGTGGTAGTGATGGAGTGATCTTTGCATCCGTCAGATGCCGAGGCATGGAAGGCATTGGACCGCTTCGACCCTGACTTTGCAAGGGACCCTAGGAATGTTCGCATAGGGTTGGCGACAGATGGGTTCACACCTTTCAGCACAAGTGCCATCCCGTACTCTTGTTGGCCGGTTTTTATTATGCCGTACAACCTACCACCTGCTTTATGCATGAAAGATGAGTACATGTTTCTAGCCCTTGTCATACCGGGTCCTGATCATCCTGGGAAGCACCTTAATATGTTCATGCAACCGTTAATTGAAGAGTTGAAAGAGTTGTGGATAGGGGTACAAGCATATGACAGCTATGGTAAAGTAAACTTTACCTTGCGTGTTGCATACTTGTGGTCGGTCCATGATTTACCAAAGATATGGCATATGGGCTGGATGGAGTGTTCATGGTCGGCTTTGTTGTCCCATATGTATGGTGACTCGGATGCATTCCGGTACTACATGGTGGAAAGTTCTGTTTCTTTGATTGCCATCGGCCGGTTTTTGCCGCATAATCACCCTTTTAGGAAACTTAGTCTTGCATTCGGAAGGACACCACTATTACAAAGGGCCCGCCAAACCGTTTGACCGGTCTTTGAGATAGCTGCACAGCACGATCGGCTCGTACCAACAGATGACGGTTTCGAAGGTTTCAAAGATGACCATAATTGGACTCATATTTGTGCAATATGGAGTCTCCCTTACACGAAAGCATTGATTCTTATGCACAATGTAGATGTCATGCACCAAGAGCGTAATGTCGCAGAAAGCATTATAAGTATGTGCTTTGATGTCAAAGACAAAACAAAAGACAATGTTAAGGCACGAAGAGACTTGGCCGAGATTTGCGATCGGCCAGCACTTGAGCTCGTACAAGATTCAGGAGGACGAATAGCCAGGCCACGAGCTCCATATTGTGTTAAACCTCAAGAGAAGAAAGAAGTGCTCCGGTGGATGAAAAGTATCAAATTTCCAGATGGCTATCACGGCTAATCTAAGGCGTGCGGTGAATGTCAGCACCGGGAAGCTAAATGGTCTTAAGAGCCATGATTACCACATCATCATGGAAAGACATCTCCCTGTAATGTTTCGTGGCTATTTCAAGGATGAATTGTGGAGAACGTTAGCAGAACTTAGCTTTTTCTACAGGCAGTTATGTGCTAAAGAAATCACGAAGAAGATGATGCAAAAGTTGAAGAAAGAAATACCATTGCTTGTTTGTAAGATGGAACAGGTATTTCCACCTGGATTTATGAACGTCATGCAACATCTCTTGGTACATTTGCCTTACGAAGCGGAGGTTGGTGGACCTGTGCAGTACAGGTGGATGTATGCGATAGAAAGAGGTTTGAAAAAGATAAGGGCATCCGTACGCAACAAGGCTAGGTTTGAAGGGTGCATCGCGAGGCATATGCTCTTAAAGAGATATCGAACTTCTCCGATCGTACTTGCCGATGGCGCAATGTGAATGCCGTTACAATGCGGTATCACATTCTTTGAAGAAGCACCTATGAGTGATCTTCAAATTTTTGATTGGAAGGAGTAAAAATTTATCGGTGGCAGTACGACTCGTCAGGTGTCACCAATAGAATGGAACTTGGCTTTGCTATATATGTACTCGAACATTGAAGAAATGGAAAAATATTTCATGTAAGTATTGATTTGTATATTGTCTTTCAAAAGTTATTCTTTACACTATTCTCATTAGCTTAGCTGACAAGCAGATTGTTCGACCAACAACATTGGAGATCTACTCGTCAACCTACGAGCAAACAACTGGACAAACTACGTCGCGATGGGTTAAATGGCGGCCCTAGTTTCGTTGCTTGGTGTCGAAAACATGTACTTTTATTTTGCTCTTTTTTTAACCAAAGACCGGTGTTAATTTTCCATGCCTTAACACATGCGATTGTATGCTCGATGCCGACGTCCATGAGGACCTGCGGCGGCTATCACATGGAACCGTTACGGCAAGGAACTTCGGTCGTTATGACGTCAACGGGTTTCGGTTTCGCTCTGCAAAATTCGAAGCAAAACGCCCCCTTGCAGCCACCGTGAACAGTGGAGTCGTAACTAAGGCATGCGATGCACGTGGGCGTGAAATTAACTACTATGGCATTATTCAAAACATAGTTGAGTTCAAGTTCGGGGGTTCCAAAGATCTGAGAGTAGTTTTCTTTGAATGTGATTGGTTTGATCCCAACAATGGCACACGTGAGAACGAATTTGGCATGGTGGAGATCAGGCACCAATCACGGCTTGAAGGTTTTGACAAATTTGTGCTTTCTCACCAGGTGGAAGCGGTGTATTACTTGCCGTATCGTGCCTAGCCTTAGTGCTTGGTGGGTTGCTTATAAAGTGAATCCCGTGAGCGGTTATATAGCCCTAAGCGATCTTGATTATGTCGACAGTGCCATGGACAACCAGCAAATTGATGCATATCAGGAAGAAGGTATGCCAAGATCTTTTCGGGTTACCGATGGGTTTGGGCGTGACGGAGTATCCACAGATGCCACAGACCTAATAGTTGAGCCTGATCCAAGAAAGAAACGAAAACGAGGTTCTATAAGAATTCGACGGCCTCAGAGAAAACATGTTTCTGTACAACGATTCACCGATGAACCTCAAGACATTGTGAGTTTTGATACATACATATTATTGGTATATATCTTCCAAATTTTTATATTTTCATATTGTTGCTACCTTGCTTTTTTAAATGCAATCTAACTCTATTTTAAATTTTTACAGATGAATTCTTTTTCAAGCATGCCCGCAAGGTGGTCTCCAAGAGCACCAGCGGCTCTTCTTCTAGGAGTCGGTGGTAGGAGTAAGGACTCCCTCTTCCATGGGAGTGCCTCGACTAGGAACAGGCGATCGTTTGAGAGGTGTCCGGGTAGGCACGAGAGGAGGTTGCTCCTGCAGTGCACAGTTACGAGGAGGTTACTCCTGCGATGGCCAGTTACGAGGAGGTTGCTCCTGCGATGGCTGGTTACGAGGCACAGGATGAGGAGGACAACGGTGAAGAGGATGAGGGGCGAGGGAGGCGGAGCGAGAGGAGGATAAAGGGTGCCGAGGAGGCGGGCGAGGAGGATGATGATGATGCACCTCGTACCACGATCCTTGGTACTTGTTAGCACGTTATCTGTGCATAGACTTTGCATTCTCATGTTTGGTTATTTTCGTGTTCCGGATGTAACAACATACCCCAGAGTTGAACATAGGTTCACGGAGGTTGATCGCCCCTTGCGGGGTAGTAAGTTATTTTGTAAATCTATATTTGAAATTTGTTGTATAACTAATCGGTTTGATTTCATGAAATGTAGGCAATGGAATGACGTGGCATGGGAGGGACGCCGCCCGGCATAAGCGGAGTTAACTCTGTCACAGGAGCCATCTGCGCCACCACTACCGGGCTTGGTGGAAAACAACGGCGTGCAGCATCCGGCCCTTAAATGGGAGCACTACAGGTTGGCTCTTGATGTCGAAACCACGGCTGCCGTTCTTGACGAGGTGTGGTACGATTTCTGGGTAAGTTCCTTAATTATGTTTGTGCAGTTCATACATATAAATTAAATTATTGTGGCACAACTTAAGCATTGTTGTTGCAGGAGAGATACCGTTTGCGGGGCGAGGATGTCCCCTGTCAATCGCGAAGGCGCACAAGGTGTTCAACAAAGGCGTGTGGCAAGGGTGGTTAAGGACATGATCTCCAATGCTAGAATCCAGGCGGTTTGCATGTTCTACAAGAGGGTGAAGAAGGAGAAGATGAACAAGAAGCTCGGGGCATCCAAGATCTACCTACTCGAGGACGAGTACCTGCAGGTAACCGTCCACAGTTCTTGAAGTGTCATGATGCTTGGCAGGCTCTTTGTACGTATTGGGCATCGCCTGCTTTTGTTGCCAAGTCGAACAAGAAGAGAGGCAATCGAGAGGCAGGTGATCCGGTTCTGCACCGGTATGGCGCCGATGGACACCTACGCTTAGCGAAGCGCATGGTATGTCTATATATTGAGTTCATCATGATTTCAGATGCATGGTACTAACTTTCGATTATAGGAGGCTGAAAGTGGCATTGCCCCCAGCTACATAGAGACATATCTTCGAGGACACATGAGCGAGGATCCTACACGGCCCTAATCGGCTATGCGGCCAGCGGCGGCCCGAGAGGCTTGTAAGTTGTTTACTCTATTTTGAAGTAATATGATCTTTCAAATTGTTGTGTTAACAACAGTCATGCAGGAGAAATATGGGGATGAAATGGTTCGACATCATGGCCCAGTCTGGCCCGGAGGAGGAAGACCTTGATGTCGAGCGTTGTACGAGCGGTGGAGGCAAGAGCCATGGAAGGTGAGAGATCATCCGCCCTTCTAAAAGTTGTCGGGAATTATGATTTGATTGTTAGTGTGTAGTTGCAATTAATGAATACATTTGTTTCTAATGTCTTTAAGGTACTCAATGTTCAATGGGGTTGTGGACTCTGACGTTGCTTTGAGCCAAGCAAGAACATCCACGATCATCACAGAGCAGCGCTCGCTCCTCTCGAGAGACAAGGCTTCAGCAAGAGCTGTTACAATCAAAGGAAGAACTGAGGCTACAGCAGGAGCGCCTAGCGCAACACGAGGATGAGTTGAGAAACATGAGAAGACAACAAGAGTACTTTCAGACCTATCTACAAGTAAGTTAAAAATGTTCAATTTTAGTGATTAAGTGTTTAGCTCGACAATTTTTAGTTAGACACCTAAATGTATGAGATCTAACACGTTGCTTATGTAGGAATGCTTCTCGCAAATGGGGCCTCATTTCAGGTTACCGCAGTTCCAGCCTCCTCCTGCGTACTTCCCCTCGCCACCTCCACCAGCACAGGTACATACATATACTTTTCCATTTTGTTCTAGTTATTTGCAATTCAAGACTAACATCAAATTATATATGTCCTTTCTACAGGGTTCAACCTCACACGCTCCAGAAGGCTCCCCAAATGTCGATGGTTTCCTCGCGTCTGGAGGTAGTGCACATAACTCGAATAACCCTAATAGTGGGAACAACATTAATAGTTAGAACGATGGTTTCGAGTCGGATGGTTTTGTGATGTGACTTTGCATTTGTGATGTGAATGTGTCGAACGGTGGTTGATGTCGTTTGTTGTAATGGTGAATGGTTGATGTCGTTTACATTTGTGATGTGAATGTGACTTCTCGCAAATGGTGAATGTTTCGTGGTGGTTGATGCCGTTTGTTGACTGTGGTCGTGAATGATTATTATATTTCTGTGCTGAATTTGCCCGAGAATTTGCCCGAATGTTTTTTGCTGCACATCCGGTATTTTAAATCGGCCATGGGTGGCGGCAAAATCTTGCAAAATCGATATTTTAAATCGGCTAGGTATGGTGACGGCAAATGCCGATATTTTAAATCGGTGTAGTCCGGCCGATGAAAATAACTATTTTAAATCGGCTGTAGTCGGCCGATGAAAATAACTATTTTAAATCGGCTTTTGGTTGGCCGGCGAAAATAATGGTCATCGAGGCACCTTTTAGTCGGTTAGGCGAGGCCAAGCGAAAAAACTATATTGTAAATCGGTTGCCGTCGAAAAATGTGCCTTTTAAATCAGGTTATTTTAAATGCTTATTTTAGTCGGTGGCCGACAAAAACGGTTATTTTCGTCGGGAAAGCCCTATTTTCATCGGCTTTTGGCCGACGATAATTTGGCGGATTCCTGTAGTGAGATCTATTGGAGATTCGTTCGTCGGGCAAAGGTATGATCATGGGGATCTTTGGGATTGACCTAGGTACTGTTCTTAGGGTGATTATGAAGTTTTTAGATCAATTGGTGGTGCTGGATTGGAGTAATTTGGATTAGATCTAGATGGTTCCACGTTTCTGTTTTCGGGCAGATTGAAGCGATCGATCTAGGGTTCGCGTTTTCGCCAATTTAGATTCCGAATCTGTCCGTACGGATGTTGAAGAAGTTGTAGATAATTTCAATACCTTTCAGTGGGTATAAAGCATGTTAAAATCCGATCAGCCGTTTGAAAGTTATGGCTATTTTACCGAGCGTGTTAAAATCTGTGACGTAATTGGAACAGATCACGGTAATCTGTAGATTAAACAACTTTAGAGTCCGAATCAGTCTTTCCTTATACCTATAGAAAGTTGGGAAATTTCCTAAGATACGCGAGGATATACTCGTTTAATTGATTCGGAGTCCCAGAAGTCAAGTTATGCCTTTTGCAAGGCTGCTGTCCCGCCGGGACAGAACCTCTGTTTTTAGGTTTTGCGAGTAGATGGCAATGTCGGGGTAGATGAGGGTTTGCGTACTTTTTTGTGGTAGTGATTGTGAGTGTGTGGCATGTATGTGCAGGTGGTGTGACCCCGGGAGTACCCTCATTCTCTCGCCAATTCGTCGTCCGAGGTTAAAGGCAAGTGTGTTG
This sequence comes from Rhipidocladum racemiflorum, assembly GCA_036346355.1. Taxonomy (NCBI): domain Eukaryota; kingdom Viridiplantae; phylum Streptophyta; class Magnoliopsida; order Poales; family Poaceae; genus Rhipidocladum; species Rhipidocladum racemiflorum. The sequence goes on along the minus strand of CM070579.1, from coordinate 85,626,961 downwards.
TAATGAATAGCGGAATTGTAGGTTGCTTGTGGAGATTTGATGAAAGATTGAATACTTGCTATGATCACTTGTCATGCTTGCTGTTTTCCAATGATATATTGAGTATGATTATCATGATATGACGCTATGTGTCTTTATTTATCATGATTCGATGCCATGTGTTTATGTGTACTATGACATGATGCCATATGTTTATGTACAAATGAGATATGATATTTGGCATAGTTGCATGCATGTCATGAGATAGGGCGAGGCGGTGAGAAAGTCATAACTAGTCCGACAAGGTCGGTGAGAAAGTTATGACTAGTCCGGAACGCCATTGAGTAAGACCTACATCGTGATTCCATCCATGTGGTGAATGGAAGCGAGGAGTAGGCACCCTCCATCTTCGGGATGGAAGGGGGAAAAGGGTGCACACCGACGGGTGTGTACTCAACCATACCGGTATGAGTTTCCAAGGAGATATGAGCATAACATTGCATTGCATTGCAATACATATTTAATGATGATGATGTTGTTATGTGCTCAAGTATGAGATGTTATATGTGATGTGAGGTATTATTGTCTTGTAAATGATCTTGTTGTCCATTACAATATGCTTGCTGAGTTTTCGAACTCACGCTTGTGTTTTATGTTGTTTTTACGTACTTTGAGATCGGCATGCGGGAAAAAGGGGTCGAGCTACACTTCTACATGTAGCTCCACCATCATAGTCCATAATTAATCACTTGGAGACATGATATTAAGTGTTGTGCCATAAACTTAATGTATGGTTTAATCTAGCATGCTTGTGATTCCTTATTTGCTTCGTTATAGTTTATGAAGTGGTTAAGCGTGGTATTATTGGCATAACTTGATGTTATGTCCAGGACGAGATGGTTCGGCCGATTTGGCCGAACGGGATGGTACGGGATTTGTAAGGAATATTCCCAGCATCTATACCACTTCATCCTGGATGAGATGGTTCCGTACACTCAACCAAACGCATGTATCAAAATTTATCCTGTACCATCCCGTTCCGTTCACCCTCGTACCTCCAACCAAATGCACCCTAAGTATCCCAGGCAAGACATCCACATCCCAAATGTGCTAACAGCACCCCCTTTTACTGCACGATCACTTGCCTGAGTGAAAACAACTTTGTATAACCAATACCAATGGCACACCCTGCCATAGTACAACAAATTTTACAACAGTGGCTACCCACCACGATTTCATATCTCATTAAGTCAATATTATTAATTTATCATGTGACATGAATCCCATCGTAGAACTAAGCATGGCTAAGCATAGTTACGCTAACTCAATGTTGGTACTACAATATGTCCAACTATTAACCAATCCAACCTAGGGTGACAATGGATACATGACATTTCAACTATTCAAGGTGGCATAATGACAATCAGGTACTCACCGTGCGTTTCTCGAGTTAGTTACTTTTTTGCCCACGACAACAGTCCGCCACGTCTGAACGTTTGCGATGCTCTGGGAATAGGGTCGTAACTCTTAACCCCCGTAGGCCGTAGGTAGAATAACACAGAAGTAACCCACCACATATGGGTGTTGCTTGCCATGCTTTTGCTGAGTTGGGCACTTTCCACCCGGGGCGACATCCCACCCTGCCCGAATGCGCATGGCGCTCCAAGAACATGGCCGTAACTCTCGATCGCGAGGGAGGAGTTCAGGTGCGGGGTGCCCCAGAGAAACACGGGCGTGGTCGACATTAAAGCCACCGTGGTGGGTGCAATCAGCAGCTCTCCAAGGTTGTTGGTGATGATGTCGATGAGGATGCTGCTCCTCAGAGACACCTCCTCAAACACCTCGTGTGTGTGACACTGCTGCACCTCTAATTGGACAAGTGGAGCAGCCACAACAGGATCAGCAACAAGCATGGTGGCCTAGGGTGGAGACGAAGCTGCAACTAGGCTTGATGCCGCCGTCGGCACGTTGACGTTGTGGCTGGGGCACACCATCGAACACCTAGAGAACGTCTCGGAGTTGATGCTGTTGGTCCTGACATCCTGGCCAGCGCGGAGCCCCTCATGGCAGCAGCCAATAGGGTAGGTGCACCAACAGCATGTTCTCGCACAACTCAATGACTCGGTTATTTGCCTTGGCTCTCTCCCTCTAAGCTTTGGCCATGAATCCACAACTCAGGTCGTGTACTTTTACACCAAATGTAAGGTCCTTCTACACCACTGGATACAATTATAAGGAAATTTCAAAGAATTCGAAACACCAAATATGATACATTTATTTATCATACAAGAGGTTATTTAACTCAACAATACTAGTCTTTATTTACTTATATGGATACTTAGGATACAGGCTGATTATTTATTACTGACAACAAAGGAAAGAACTATACTTATGGTCCCGCCCGCCTGCTGCCGAAGACTAAGTTACGCCCGACGATGCCGAACTCGGCGGAGGCGCCGAATGTCGGCAGGATACCAACCAGCGGTCCCGCGGACCACTGCTGAAAAGGACCTGCCGGAGGAGCACCAGCGGGTGCGGGGATAAGCGTATTGAGGTGGTGCGAGGAATCGGTGGCGGAGCTAAATTTCTAAAGGAGGGGCCTAAGAATGAAGTGAACCTCTACTAATGATTGATATTCAAAGTTTAATATATAGTAAGTAAAATATGTAACACTTGTAACTTGCAAGGAATAGGGACCGTACCACTTATTATTTCACAAAAGGCGATAGTTGATATCTACGTGTCCTCATGTTACGAAAATGCGGCGAGTGGCCAGGCAGCGATGGCGGCCGCAGCGGCGAGTGCGACCATGTCTCCGATCGGCGATCATCACCGCCTGATGCTTATTGTTAGCACACAGTACTGACTACTGAGTACTCCACTGCCCTGAGGATTAGACAAATAGTATTGTATCAAAGATCAAAAATTTCCATGAAAAATAGTATGGAGCAAGTCTCAAATAACTAGTGCGACGCCAACGCAAGAAGTGCCGGAGAAACAACTCAACAAGCAAATCCATGATCCATCGTGTATTCGTGACTTCATGTAATCGCGTGTAGTCGTAGTCGTAGATGTACGTACCAGTAGCCAGTAGGAGTTCATAGAATCTCACGCGGAGTCTCGCGCCATCGTTGCGCTCGCGGTGTCGCGTGGAGTCCCGTCGCGATCGGCCCGACTGGAGTCACACGCACAGCCGCAGCATGGAGAACAGCCAACAAGAGAAGGCGAGACGTCGGTCGATCGATCAGTAACTTTCATTTCATTTATTTGGTCTTTGGGCGTTTAGCCTTGACACCACATATACTCTTGCAGCTGCACATGCTCCTACACAGAGTGCAGAGCTTGTGCGCAAAAGGATTACTAGCACAGTAGAGAAAAAAACCAAGGGAGAGCTCGAAGAATCCTTCTTTTAAGAAGGCCAAGTTGTCAGAGGCCACACGCTCCCCTCCAATACAATCAAACCCTGCTCAAGCTCCTACACCTACTCAAGATCTTGCACTTGCTCAATCTTTTCTAGCTCTAGCTCCTGCACCTGCTCAAGCTCCTGCACTTGCTCAAGCTCTGTCTGGTAAGAAAGAAAAGTCAGCAAATGCCCCGGTACCCCCATACGATTTTAAGGCATACATGCATGGATAGCCCCTTGTCCCTACCCGCTTATTGAATTCTCTAGGCAAAGCTGGTCGCTTCTTTGCATGGATGGTACTATGACAAGGCAAATGCGCCTGAGCCTCAAGTTGATTTCATTGTTCGGTATCGAGGGGCATATTTCCACTTCATAGAGCACAGGACATTCCCTGTGAGTTTTGAGGATCTGTTCTAGTTGTACAACCTGAAAGCCATTGATATTTGTACTGTACAAACCTGGACATTGTGAGTATCACACCATACACATGAGCCTATAACTCTTATAAAATTTTATATTATGTTAGTTAACAATTAACATGAGTTGCAAGATAATGAGGCAGCGACGAATTGACATCCAGTTGGGTTCGTGGACCCCGAGTAATTACATTCATTTAAAGTAACACTTTATGTAATTAACTATGTTTATTTTTTCCTCAATGACATCTCTCCAATGTATGTAGGGCTTTCTCGTTGTACATTGCTGAAGGAGGGCAACACAATGACAAACTACGCGACAAGCTGCGGTGGAAGCGCTTCCAGGTACAAATCTCTAGCATAGGATTTTTCGCTAACATCTATAGTTCATCTCCAAATATGATTTTCGTTCTTCACAATGTCATCAACATGGGAGCGACGACTTTTGCGGCTTCTACATCATGCACATATGAATGTTTTGGTCGATTGCGCAGACATGTTCCCTAATATCACAATCCCCCACCAGAGCATAGAGATCAAAGCCCTCAACAGAATACGAGACCACAAATACACGTGGTACTAGACAGAGGTTGTAGCTCCGAACGGTAGGTATAGGACGAGAATGCCTCTTACTAGTACATACAAATGTTGTAAACAATATTATACTATGTCAATACATGCAAATGTTGTAAATAATATTATATTATGTCTATGTGACATGTGTTCTGTGAATGATCTTTGTGAATGTGATGCAATGTGAGTTACTGTGAATGTTCTGTGATATTATCATGTACTGTAATTTTTGTATTGTGATTCTGTGAAATTGGTGCTGTTTTTGAAATGTGTACAGTGATGAAAACCTCACCACAGTCGGTTCTAACCTATATTCATCACTGTCGGTTCTTAAATAGAATCAACAGTGATAATAGACTATCACAGTCAGTTCTGTTTGAGAACCGACACTGATAAGATGCTTATTAGTGTCAGTTCTAGTTAACCGACAATGATCGGTAATTATTACTGTCGGGTGAGAACCAAATGTTATAGATCCTACTTATCACTGTCGTTGGTCTTTGTGTCGCCACCAAAATCGATAGTGGTGACTTAAAAGAACCGATTGGGGTGCATATTCCTGTACTAGTGATGGTCTAATAGATCTTCTATAAAAATTTCAATATTTTTTCACTTGTTTCTAGACCGTTCATAAAAATTACAAATAGATACTTATCTTACCCATTAAGAAATCCACTTGTTTCTAGACCGATCACAAAAATTACAAAAAGAGAACATATCTTACCCATTAAGAAATTCCTCATGGACACCCACATATCATGTTAGGTGACACCCATCCACAATTCCACCAAACTACACAAATTATGATATCACCGGTGTCTTCCTTCCAAGGTCCCTATTGCATGCACGCTCCCCAGATGACACACCGTAGTACTCAATCCCATGCAAGCTGATCCCTAGTGTATTAATTAATTCCATCTATAGTAGTACGTAATAGGGAGGAATTATTAATAGTGCATTAATTAATTCGAGCTATTGTGCGTATAAAAAAAGTAGAAAACAATCATGCTAATAAAAATAGAAGATTTGATCCTCTCGCGGATTTGCTCCTGCCTCTATATAAACACCACAAGAAATAAATTTGTTACAGTGACAATTTGACCATAAGAACAGCTGTAGAAGAACAGACTAGCCAGCTTCTCTTCATGGCGCTAGTCAAGAAGAACAAAACAATTCAGTGTTGGGCAGCATTTTTGGTTATGGCTGCAATTTTCTTGTCCTGCAATGCAGCAGGCAGGCACATCGGTACATTTCTTTCTTTTTCGTGATTTTTTTTTGCTTTCTCTGTATGCAATGTTGCAGCGTTTAATGGAACCGAGACCTTCATATATATATATATATATATATACACCAAATGATTTGTGTAAAGTAATTTATATGATCTATTGTGTTTCATTGTGTGCAGGTGTTAGAACTGAAGTGAAGACGAATTGTTTCACCTATCAAAATTGCAAAGACGATTCTTGCACGAGTTCGTGCAAAAACGGTGATTTCCATGCGGGCAAAGGCTACTGCAGTGGTACAACCGTTTGTTGTTGCGAAACGATCTCAAAGCCATCCAAATGATGGATACCAACCAACTCTTGCGTGTAAAATGGTGAATAAGTCTCTGTGTGCACCCATGCTGCCATGCATGATCTTATTCATGCAAAGGATTTAATAAACAGTAATAATTACCGATCACTGTCGGCCAAAAAAAAATCTTGCACGAAGTTTGTGCTGGACCCACTACAACAAAATCGGTTTTGTAGTGAAACTTTTGTCACAAATGACTTATTTTCCGTCACAAATGAGTGGTAGTGGCGATTTTCTTGTTTGTCACCGATTGTCACTAATACTCAAGTCACAACTAACATAGTGATGATTTTTTGTTCCCCACAAATAACCAGGTTGAATAGTGATGGTTAAAAATTGCCACCAATAATTGGTACATTAGAGATGACATAACTCGTCAAAAATAAACTTCAAATCGTGACAACAATGTCATCACTTATGATTATCGTAGTGACGAAGGAAATCCCCACATTTTATGAATATTTGTTACCATTAAATCATCACAATTACATTTTGTCAAAGTGATGTATTAAGTAGTCACAAATTAGTTCATGTCACTTGCAATAGTTGTATCACTATTGACGCTTCTTGTGGTGACGTTATTTCTCACTATTTTATTAACATTTGTGTCAACTAAATCGCACACTTATATTTTGTACAGTGGTGGCACTATCATCACAATTGCGTATCTATTTGTGACAAATTAAAAGATGAATTAGTGTGCAGATAATGTATTTATGGAAGATTTTTTTTGCCACTATTAGGCATTGTTCTATTAGCTTAATTGTGATACCTGTGACAAAAGATGTGCCACATAAAACACTTGTGACAAGAATTTTGTCATAATTTATCAATTCTATAGTGATGAAATTATAGTCATTATTTTTTGTGATAATGCCATCCAAACGAGCCGCAATAATTGTACAGTCAATTTCATTTCAAAATCCCCGTCGTATCCATGGGATCCAAATAGATATAGAGGAGGCAGGTGCTACCGTGCTAGAGGATAGAAAGTGAGGTATGCCTCTAAGCCTTTGGCTGACGAATTAGTGCTGTAATTTTTTGTAGCTTAGTAGAAAATAAAAAGAGCTAGCACAATGTTGTAGTATTATTCCTAGCTATGTATTTTATATTAATTCTACGAAGAATCACAAAATTACAGGTTCCCTTAAATGATTGTGCTCCATGGTCTGTTTGACGTAGCAGAGCTGACATAGGCGATGTGGTCTCCTGGTTCCTAGGGCGGCGTGGTCCCCTTAAAGAGTTAGCACAATAGAATGTTCTAGTATTATTCCTAGCTATGTTCTTGTGCTCCAGGTTGTGAAATATTTGTTGGTGATCTTAAGCCTTTATGCCATATATATATAATCTGGAGAGCTCTGCTCGATCCATGTATGATGTTAACTAGGTAGATAGGCGCGCTTCGCTGCGCCGTACAGTTTAGTTTGCAAAAGTAGAATACAGCATCATCGAAATCGTGAAAGATGGATGTCCACACTTTAAAGATCAAGCAACGTATATCATATTTAATATATTTATACGATGCATAACTGGGAGTAGATTTAGAAGAATGTATTGAGGCACACTCGAATGTGTGACCTTACATAAACTAATGTAGTGTACCACATGTGTGACACTACGGAATGTCGAGACACCGTAAAAGGTGAAATTAGAGAGTGTGACTTTATAAAGTGTGAAATTAGGGAATAAAACTTTACGGTATGCAGTTTAATCGCGTTTCCGGGCCGATTTCGGGAGTTTGGGCCTTTAAAGGCGGGTGGGCCTTTTGGGGGAACCCACTTGGGCCAAAAGGGGGAGTTATTAGCCCATGTGGGGGAGGGGGGCAGCAAACACCTGCCCATGCGCCCCCTCCCCATGCCCTAGGGCGCCCCACCCCCTTGCTCTCCTCCCCAAGCCGCCACCCCACTCCCTCCCCTCCTAGCCGCCCCATCTCCTTCCTCTTGTGGCGCCTCCACCTTTAGCCAAAGACCTTGGCTGTGATCCAACCCCTCCCATCGCCGCCACAACACGTCTACGTGCTGCCCTCGCTGTTTGGAAGAACCGCGACGAGGGATCCCGAAGGATTTGGCCCGTGGGAGCGAGATCGGGTGATCGAGAGACATTCTTCGTGTTCGTCGTTCGTCGGACTAAGGTATGTCCATGGGGAAACCTTGGGGAAGGTCTAGGTGCTGTTCTCACGGTAGATTTGGAGTTTTTAGATCAAGAGGACGTGCTGCCATGGAGTAGATCTGAAAAGAACTAGAGTTCGTATTGTACTCAGTTTCGGGCAGATTTGGAGTCCGTTTTAGGGGGTGCGATTTCGCAATTTTAGCTTCGGAATTTTGCCGACCGCCTGTTGACGAAGTTGTAGGTATTGTCAAGACCTATTTTGTGTTTTGTTTTGAGAATTTTTGAAGTTACGGTCTGAAAGTTATGGCCGTTTTGGTGGGCGCTGTCCAATCTGTGACGAGGTTGGGACAGTCTGTGTTCAACATTAGATTAAACTAATTTAGATTTCGAATCTGACCGTACGGACTTCTAGGAAGTTGTAGATAATTTTAATACCTTTCAGTGAATATAAAGAAATTGAAATTCCGCCCAGCCGTTTGGAAGTTATGACTGTTATACCGAGCGTGTTAAAATCTGTGACGCGATTGGAACAGATCACGGTAATCTATAGATTAAACAACTTTAGAGTTCGAATCAGTCTTTCCATATACCTAGAGAAAGTTGGGAAATTTCCTAAGCTATGCGAGGATGTACTCGTTTAATCGATTTGGAGTCCTAGAACAGAAGTTATGCCTTTCGCAAGGCTGCTGTCCCGACGGGACAGAACCTCTGTTTTTAGGTTTTGCGAGTTGTTGGCAATGTCGGGTTAGATGGGGTTTTGTGTACTGTTTTGTGGACTCGATTTGAGTGTGTGGCACGTGTTTGCAGGTGGTGTCCCTCCGGGTGTGCCCTCAACCTCTCATCACTTCGTTGCCCGTGGTTGAAGGCAAGTGTGTTGTATTGAATAACGGATCGTAGATTGCTTGTGAGATTAGATGAAAGATTGAATACATGCTATGATTACTTGCCATGCCTGCTGTTTTCCAATGAAATATTGAGTATGATTACCATGATTCGATGCCATGTGTTTATATTTGTCATGATGAGATGCCATATGCTTATGTACATGTGAAATATGATAATTGGCATAGTTGCATGCATGACATGACATGGCACAGGCGGTGAGAAAGTCATTAACTAATCCGGGAAGGTCGGTGAGAAAGTTATGACTAATCCGGAGAGCCATTAGAGTAAGTCCTACATCGTGATTCCATCTACCGTGGGTTGTGGAAGCGAGGAGTAGGCACCCTCCATCTTCGGGATGGAAGGGGGGAGAGGGTGCACACCGACGGGTGTGTACTCAACCATACCGGTATGAGTTTCCAAGGAGATATGAGCATAACATTGCATTGCATTGCATTGCAATACATATTTAAAAATGATGTTGTGGTTATGTGTTCAAGTATGAGATGATATATGTGATGTGAGGTATTATTGTCTTGTAAATGATCTTGTTGTCCATTACAATATGCTTACTGAGTTTTCGAACTCACGCTTTTGTTTTATGTTGTTTTTAGGTACTTCGAGATCGGCATGCGGGAAAAAGGGCTTAGCGGCACTTCATCACATAATTTTCCACACATGTAGACTATAATTACCCTTCGGAGTTGTGATCACGATTCTAGTGTGATGAAACTAGGATTATGTTTTGTTCGTATGTTTGATTACATCCTTTACCTCGTACTAGTTCATGAGATGGTTAAGTCCATTATGGTAGACTTAAATTGGTGCTATACTTCCCATTGATACTGCCTTGCATGTTTCTTCATTATGATATATCATGTGATATTTTGCTATTGTTCAAATCATGTTAAAACAAAGGAGATGCTGCCGAAATTTCGGTGTTTAGCATTTGTGCCTTTGCTGAAATTTGTCTTCATTCATGGTATTTAGTTGATGATTAGTCTAGGTTTGGTAGCATTCGGGCATAGTAAATGCCAGGGTGTTACAGTTGGTATCAGAGCGGGCTTCAGGTCCGTGGAGTATGAATTTAGTGAATTGTCATATCTTAGGTTCAACTAAAATGTGATGTGGGATAACCTAGAAACATGGCTTAGGTTATAATTAAAATTTTGCCATAAGATAGCAACATTAAAACTTGCAAAAGTGGTATAACTAATCTGAAATTTGACACACACTGATGCACAGTAGGAATGGGTATGGGTATCGTTTGTTTACGCTTAAATGTTATATTTAAGCCTTGATGTTGAATGTTTTATGTGATAAAGTATGCTGCTATGTATATGAGATAATTGATTGAATTGCTTATGTTATTGTGATAAAGTGGGGTTGTGGTGCCGAAGGGTTTCGGTCACTTATTTTTGTTTATAGTAAGGTTGTGGTTTGACGGTATGGTCGATTAAAGCCATCACCGAAGAACTATTAACCCTTGTGGGGAAAGAATGCTTACCTTTTCTATCGCAGTTTGGGTAGTTGATTGGAGTCAAAAAGAAGAGATTGGTGGTGGACTACCGTTCTGACGATCGGTTTTAGTCGGTTTTATTTGGTTTTATTTGAGTGAAATCAAAAGAAAAGTGTTTAGTATTGGATCTTTTCGCAGATTGTTCCGTAGGCGGTTTGTGGTTTTGTCTTCTTTGATTGAAGACGAAGAAGAAGAGTTTTGTGTGCGTGTCGTTTGGTAGCAACTTTTGGCTTTGACGTCGGTTTTGTCGGTTGCCTTGCAAAGAAAAGTATCGTTTTGTTCTTGCGTGTCTTACTCTGAGTTTAAAAGAGGTTCTTGAAGTTGTGTGCAAAAATTTAAGATGTGTCGATTTATGTTTTGTGCCCTTGACCGCAAAGGTTTCTTGATCGCTTGGTTCCCTCCTATGAGAGTCTTTAAGATCGAAATGTGTTTTGGAGGTCTTTTGCATGGTCAAGTGTGAGTCATGCCCCATTGCAATTTATGTGAGACAAGTTTCTTTGTGAATCTTGGTTGAGTTTTAAAAGAAAATGCTGTAATCAGAGTAAGTAGTCTTTTGACTGAAGTTATTTGTTAATAGTGAGAATTGTTGTTTAGCATGTTAAGTGGTGTGTAACAGTGTGGTTTATGGAAATGATGTACTCCTAGGTTAAATTGTGAGTTGAATCAATCCAATGTGGTTGTTATCTTAAGCTTAAGATTAAATAAACGTCTTGAATTGTAGAATAGTCTGTAGCGAGAATGACTAAAGGTGTCAATGTGCATGCTTAGAATCTATTGCTTTGTTTTAAATGCTCATGACCATTGACAATGTCTGAAACTCTAAAATCTTGTTGCGCAGTTGGGATATCGAGATGATGTAGACTATTAACATTGTTATAGAAACATGGTTGGTTGTTTAAAGCTGGTTTAAAGCTGTTGTAACTTAATATGTTAGTACAGAAATTTAACTGCGCTGGTTGGTGACCTTAACTTGTAAGTTGAATAGAATTGTTATTCATGTTGTTGCAGATTTTTAGTATAGTTGGAAGTACACAGTTGTGTTCTTGAAATGCTAATACAATTGTCATTTGGGAAGACATAGATATGTTATGTGATGATGTTGTTAAGAGCGTTGGATGGTCTAACTCATTAAATTTATTTTAATAGTTGGAGAATGTTGTGTAGTGGCAACTTTATTATAACCTATGGATAGGGTAACTAAAAGCAATGCTGTTGTCTTTAGGATTATGCAAATTATTGATATCAATGACTGAGTAGTGGTAGTAACTGTTTAAATTACTTGTTGAAAAATCATGGTAAAAAAAAATGGGGGAAAACGTAACATGTTGAGATGGAGTGAATCTTGGACAATTAACCTGATGTAGGATTTTATTCTTAATGAATGTATGTTGTAAAATTCTACTTATGAATTTTGTCTTGTAGAGATAATATTTACTTGTTGAAGTCATTGATTAACTGAATAAGTTTCGATTGTCGAAAAGTCATTTACGTATATTATACAATTGATAGGTTGATCTTGCTTAAGTATCTGTTGAAGTATTATGTTTAAAAGTGAGAAAATGATGTTATATGATGGGTTTGTCTGTGGGGATTAGGATGAGGTAAATCCTGGTTGGATGTATTTTTGATAAGCATCATAAACCTTATTTATAAGCGTTGGGAAAGGTAATTGGTGAAAGAATTTGTCATGTAGTTTTTGGTTGAATTATGATGGGTCTCCTTAAGGAGTAAGTAGTGATTACTGAAGTCTTTAATGGAAAGCATAGTGCAACACTAGAGGTGGTTGTATCTTTGTTGAACTGGTGTTTAAAACTTTTGGACTGTTTGGTTGTTGCTATTTTGGTTGGATGCTTTTGGTCGAACTGTTCCTTCTATTGTATTTCAGAGTTTCCCTAAACTTGTAGTGATTGGTGCCAAACATGGGTTTTGGCCCATTTGTTTAAGTTATGCTATGAGTTTGGAATTTCACCCAAAAGTTTTGAGTGGATCGCGCTCTTTTGTGTTCAATTGAATTATCTTTGGAAACCATATGCAAAGGAAGTAAATGGACATGGTAGGTTGTGTTGGAAACCCTAGAGTTAGGCACTTAACTTGTAACTCTATTGTGATTAGAGTTGGCTTTATTTGGAAAATATGTGCGATGTTTGCAAAGTGTTTCACAAAGGTGGATCTTATGAACGTTCTATGAGTGATTTTGCTGGTGAAGTGTTTCTTTTGGGAATGAGTCTCTTTTTCTTTGAGAGAATTTGTAGCGGTTGTGGGTGAGATGTTTGACTTGAGAATTGATGTTCTCTTTCAAAATTTTGCTTTTCGTTAACATTCGATGTTTGTCATAAAAGAGATGATGAGCCAGGTCGGTGAGAAAGTCATATGTTGAAATATGACTAATCCGGAGTGCTCTTGAAAATATTGCATTCATGTCATGATTTGAGGTTTCCATTGCTCTCTAGCATGAAAAGAAAGAATTGATAAATGCTAGTATTTTGGTTATGTTGTAAGATAATTGATTTTCATTTTCTCTTTGAGAGTTATTTTGGCAGTTGTGGATTCTTGGGTGTGATTTGAGAATCGGTTTTCTCTTCCAAAATATGATTTTGGTTAAAATGACAAGTTTGGCTTTGGTGAAAGTGAGTTGAGTTGTATTTGGTTGTTAATAATTTATGTCAAAGATTTGAGTGAAGTCTCTCTCTTTTGGTTGAGTGCTCCCCGATGAGAAATGTATCGCATTGATTTGAGATTGGAGTTTTTCCTTTGCGACTTGACTTAGGAAAAGAAATAGAGTGATCTTTCGATGTTGTCAAATCTTTGTTCCAAAGTGATTTGTGGCGTTTTGGGATTCGAGTTGATGAATGTGGTTCATCCGGCTAAAGGGAGTTGCTTTTGTTGGCATTCTTGTTTGAGATATGAATAGAAATGCTTATGAAATTGTTGAGTATAATGGAAGATTTTACACGTGGGCTTGGTAGTATTTGAGTAAGGAGTTGTGAGGGCAAGACCCTCACAGGAAAAAAAAAAATCAGTTGAGGTTTGGTAAGAATCTACAACCCTAGCTTGGGCTACGATAGAACTTTGGTTGTGATTCAAAAGGTGGTTGTGATGGAAGCTTGTGAAGTCGGTTCAAATTTTGTTGAGATTACGGTTGGTTGTTAAAGAGGGATGGTGAAATGAGATAAGGTGTTCATCATGAACATTGCCTTAGCCTGGTTGTCATTGGGTGTGTATTATACCTGGGAGATGATAGAATGAAAGTGTATCGTGGTTTGTGCTCAAAAGGAAAAGTTTTTTCGATGAAGGCTAAGTGCGTAGATGTCATTAGTTAATTTTTGATTCTTTGTGAAAAAAGTCAAATAATTGGAAGAGATGGGATTTAGTGTAATTGATTCCTTGGAGGTTCTCGTTTAGAACTCCAGTTATTAATAAGACACCGTTGGTGATTTGTTGATAGAGAGGTTGTTAAAAGAGATGTGATTCGCTTTGATTGTGTCATCTTAAGTTTAATGAGATGTGGTAGATTTGAGGAGAAATGAAATTAAGGCATTGTAAAGGAAGATTTTAGTCCCTTGAGGACTTTGCCTTGTTTTTGGCGTTCTTCGGATTCGAGGTCGAACCCTGTTTAGGGGGGGGAGAATGTGACACTACGGAATGTCGAGACACCGTAAAAGGTGAAATTAGAGAGTGTGACTTTATAAAGTCTGAAATTAGGGAATAAAACTTTACGGTATGCAGTTTAATCGCGTTTCCGGGCCGATTTCGGGAGTTTGAGCCTTTCCGGGGCGAATTGGGCCTTTTGGGGGAACCCACTTGGGCCAAAGGGGGGAGTTATTAGCCCATGTGGGGGAGGGGGGCAGCAAACACCTGCCCATGCGCCCCCTCCCCATGCCCTAGGGCGCCCCACCCCCTTGCTCTCCTCCCCAAGCCGCCGCCCCACTCCCTCCCCTCCTAGCCGCCCCATCTCCTTCCTCTTGTAGCGCCTCCACCTTTAGCCAAAGACCTTGGCTGTGATCCAACCCCTCCCCTCGCTGCCACGACACGTCTACGTGCTGCCCTCGCTGTTTGGAAGAACCGCGACGAGGGATCCCGAAGGATTTGGCGCGTGGGAGCGAGATCGGGTGATCGAGAGACATTCTTCGTGTTCGTCGTTCGTCGGACTAAGGTATGTCCATGGGGAAACCTTGGGGAAGGTCTAGGTGCTGTTCTCATGGTAGATTTGGAGTTTTTAGATCAAGAGGATGTGTTGCCATGGAGTAGATCTGAAAAGAACTAGAGTTCGTATTGTACTCAGTTTCGGGCAGATTTGGAGTCCGTTTTAGGGGGTGCGATTTCGCAATTTTAGCTTCGGAATTTGGCCGACCGTCTGAAAGTTATGGCCGTTTTGGTGGGCGCTGTCCAATCTGTGACGAGGTTGGGACAGTCTGTGTTCAACATTAGATTAAACTAATTTAGATTTCGAATCTGACCGTACGGACTTCTAGGAAGTTGTAGATAATTTTAATACCTTTCAGTGCATATAAAGAAATTGAAATTCCGCCCAGCCGTTTGGAAGTTATGACTGTTATACCGAGCGTGTTAAAATCTGTGACGCGATTGGAACAGATCACGGTAATCTGTAGATTAAATAACTTTAGAGTCCGAATCAGTCTTTCCATATACCTAGAGAAAGTTGGGAAATTTTCTAAGCTACGCGAGGATGTACTCGTTTAATCGATTTGGTGTGACACTACGGTATGGTGTGACATTATAGAATGTGATATTAGAGAATAAAACCTTTCGGCTTGAGGTTTACTCGCGTTTTTGGGCCGTTTGAAGTGATGTGTCACCACGGAGTGTCGTAACCTTTTAAATGGTGCATGTTAAGGTCAAAAACTTTATGAAATATGGTATGGCGGGTTAAAACCATAAGGTATGGAGGTTAATAACTTTTCCGGGCTGTTTCCGGGCCGTTTTCGGGGTTTTGGGCCTTCCCGGGGGAGTTTGGGCCTTAAGTGGGCTTTGGTGGGATGGAGTAGGTCTCCGTAACGGACTAGGATTGGGTGTGGGGGCTGGTAAAAGGGCTCCCCACTAGCCCTTGGGCGTTCACCCCTGCCCCTTGTGCGCCCTTCCCCCCACTTGCCCTTGCCCTAGCCGCCTCCCTCCTCCCTTGGCCGTGCGCCTCCCCCTCCCTCGCCCCTTTGCTCCCCACCTCTCCACCACCTCTCCTCCACCCCTTGCTGCCCTAGGGTGGCCACCCCACCCCTGCACCTCGTGGAATCATCCCGTGGAGCGAGGAGCGTGGAGCGTGGAGCGAGGAGCGAGGAGCGAGGAGCGTGGAGCGAGGAGCGATCCGCGAGGAGATCGATTGGAGTTTTCATTCGTCGGGCAAAGGTATGATCATGGGGATCCTTGGAATTGATATAGGTACTGTTATTAGGGTGTTTATCAAGTTTTTAGATCAATTGGAGGTGCTGGATTGGAGTAATTTGGGTTAGATCTAGATGTTGCCACGTTTCTGTTTTCGGGCAGATTGAGCAGTTGGGCTAGGGTTCTAGTTTTCATCGATTTAAAATCCGAGTATGTCCGTACGGATGTTGAAGAAGTTGTAGATAATTTAATTATCTTTCCGTGGACATAAAGAACGTTAAATTCCGATCAGCCGTTTGAAAGTTATGGCTGTTTTACCGAGCGTGTTAAAATCTGTGACGTAATTGGAACAGATCACGGTAATCTGTACATTAGATGACTTTAGATTCCGAATCAGTCTTTCCATATACCTAGAGAAAGTTGGGAAATTTCCTAATCTACGCGAGGATGTACTCTTTTAATTGATTCGGAGTCCCAGAGCCCATGTTATGCCTTTTGCAAGGCTGCTGTCCCGACGGGACAGAACCTCTGTATTTAGGTTTTGCGAGTAGTTGGCAATGTCGGGTTAGATGGGGGTTTGCGTACTGTTTTGAGGTTATGATTGTGAGTGTGTGATGCCTATGTGCAGGTGGTGTGACCCCGGGAGTGCCCTCTTCTTCCCGCCAATCCGTTGCACGTGGTTGAGGCAAGTGTGTTGTGATGGATAGCGAGTTGTAGGTTGCATGTTGAGATTAGATGGAATTGTTTACATGATATATGTCCACTTGCCATGTGTTAATGATTGCTATGATATGATGAGCATGTTTAAGATGCTATGATGCCATGTGTTAAAATATGAGTTTTATATGATGATGGCATATTTGCATATATGACATGTTACATGGCTCGGGCGGTGAGAAAGTCATAACTAGTCCGGGAAGGTCGGTGAGAAAGTTATGACTAATCCGGAAAGCCAATGAGTAAGTCCTACATCGTGATTCCATTCACCATGGTGAACGGAAGCGAGGAGTAGGCACCCTCCATCTTCGGGATGGAAGGGGGGAGAGGGTGCACACCGACGGGTGTGTACTCAACCATACCGGTATGAGTTTCCAAGGAGACATGAGCATTGCATTACATTGCATACATAATGATGATGATACTGTTAAGTGTTCATGAATGAGATGATATACATGATGGGTGATGTTATTGCCATGATATTGTTCTTATTGTCCATTACAATATACTTGTTGAGTTTCGAACTCACGCTTGTGTTTTATGTTGTTTTTTTAGGTACTTTGAGATCGGCATGCGGGGAAGGGAAATAGTCACACGCCCACACGTAGCTTCACCTTAATGATTCCACAAGTCATTCTATTAGTTTGATAATAAATTGCGTGTGATGATCATTGCTTTAGTGTTTAGCTTTACTATTTGAGAGCTTATTTGTTCTTTTGACACTTGGAGACATTAAGTGCTTGATGTTAGTCTTATATTGTCGTTAAGACTCTATTTATTGCTGTTTTAGATGTCGTGTGCTATGATATATCTTGCCATGATATTGATATTGTGTTAATTCATGGAAAAACAAAGGAGATGCTGCCGAAATATCGGTTTTTAGCCTATGTACCTTTGCTGGAATTTTATGTTAAATGTGGTATTTAGATGTTGTTTAGCTTGTGTTTGGTAGCATTCAGGCATATTAAATGCCGGGGTGTTACAGTTGGTATCAGAGCGGGCTGTAGGTCCTTGGAATGTGTATTTTTAGTGTCATGCTATAGGGTACAACTAAAATGTGATGTGGAATAACTTAGAAACATGGCTTTGGTTTTTACTGAAGGGAGCAAAGGTGTTCTCCAAGATTGATCTTCAGTCGGGGTATAATCAGATCCGCGTGAGGGAGCAGGACATAGAGAAGACTGCTTTCTCCACTAGGTATGGGTATTATGAATTTAAAGTTATGTCTTTTGGACTAACTAATGCTCCTGCTGTCTTTATGGAGGCGATGAACAGTATGCTACACAAGTACCTTGATGAGTTTGTGGTAGTGTTCATCGATGACATTCTGATTTACTCTAAATCAGAAGAGGAGCATGAGCGACACCTGAGTCTTGTGCTGAGTACCTTGAGGGAGAATCAGTTCTTTGCTAAGCTGAAAAAGTGCGAGTTCTGGATTTCAGAAGTGGGTTTTCTTGGCCACATCATCAATCCAGAGGGCATATCTGTAGATCCTAGCAATGTCTCAGCAGTTTTGGATTGGTAGAGGCCTTCCAATGTCAAAGAGGTGCGGAGTTTCCTTGGGTTGGCTGGCTACTATCGGCGTTTTGTGCAGGATTTCTCTATCATTGCCAAGCCACTTTCGCAGCTGACTCAGAAGGGGATGAAATTCCAGTGGACTGCAGAGTGTGAGCACAGTTTCTGCACTTTGAAGGAGAAGTTAGTGACTGCTCCTGTTCTTACCCTTCCCGAGCCGGGAAAGCGCTTCACTGTTTATCCTGATGCTTCTCTATTGGGACTTGGTTGTGTGCTCATGCAAGATGGCAAAGTGATTGCTTATGCGTCGAGACAGCTGAAAAAGCATGAGCAGAATTATCCCACGCATGATCTTGAGCTAGCCGCCGTGGTGTTTGCATTGAAGATATGGAGGCATTACCTGTACGGTGAGTCTTATGATATTTTCACTGATCACAAGAGCCTCAAGTACATCTTTACTCAGAAAGATTTGAACTTGAGGGAGAGGAGGTGGCTAGAGTTGATAAAGGATTATGACCTCACTATCCAGTATCATCCGGGGAAGGCGAATGTGGTGGTCGACGCTCTCAGTCGCAAGACAATGCCCCCTGTTGTTGATTGCCTTGTTGCTGATTTTGAGCGTTTGGGAGTCTCCTACTGCTTTGCGGGGACCGTGCAAGCTGAAACTCAGTTGATCCTTGAGTCAGCGATTCCTGAACGTGTGCGAGAGGCACAACAGCATGATCGTTTGCTCCAGCAGGTGAGGAAACGTCTTGAGGCTGGCAAGTCTGGAGACTTTACTGTTGATGATGCGGGAGCTTTGAAGTTTCAGGGCCGTCTATGCGTGCCCCAAAAATCTCAAGTGAAAGAAGACATTCTGAAAGAAGCTCATCGCACCCCGTACACGGTCCATCCTGGGGAGACCAAGATGTACCGGGACTTGAAGAAGAATTTCTGGTGGGAAAGGATGAGAGTGGATATTGCTAAGTATGTGGCGTCTTGTGGGATTTGTCAAAAGATCAAGGCTGAGCATAGGCGTCCTGCCGGTCTGTTGCAGCCATTGGAGATTCCTGTGTGGCCATGGGATGACATCTCCATGGATTTCGTGGTTGGCCTACCTCGTTCTCCACGAGGGAAGGATGCTGTTTGGGTTGTGGTGGACCGACTCAGCAAGTCTGCGCATTTCATTCCCATCCGCACTACCAATGCAGCGAGCGAGTTGGCTCCCATCTATGTGCGGGAGATTGTGAGACTGCATGGTGTGGCCAAGACCATTATTTCTGATCGAGATGCGAAGTTCGTCTCCAAGTTCTGGGAGAGTTTGCAGAGTGCTTTGGGTACGCAGCTTCGCCTTAGTACTGCTTTTCACCCTCAGACGGATGGGCAGTCTGAGCGTACCATCCAGACGTTGGAGGACATGCTCAGGGCCTGTGTGATGGCTTGGAAGGGTAGCTGGGAAGACCATTTGCCCCTTGCAGAGTTTGCTTACAATAACAGCTACCATTCCAAAGATCCGGCCGCTCCTTATGAGGTAATCGTATGGCGGAAGTGCAAATCGCCACTTTGTTGGGATCTTTGTGGGCGAGAGAGCTATTCTTGGACCGGAGTGGGTGCAGCAGATCGTTGATCGCGTATCGGAGGTTCGGCAGAACCTTCTCGCAGCCTGAAGCGCATGCAAAGCTATGCTGATGTGAGGCGGCGAGACTTGGAGTTTGAGGTGGGTGATAGCGTACTCTTGCGAGTATCTCCCACCAAGGGTGTGGTGCGTTTTGGCACCAAAGGAAAGCTCAGTCCAAGGTATGTCGGGCCTTTTCCTATCATCGCCCGAGTTGGTAGGTTGGCCTATCGCCTGGAGCTACCGGAATCCATGCAAGGTGTGCATAATGTGTTCCATGTCTCGATGTTGAAGAAATACTTGCATGATCCGGAGTTGGTGGTTCCATTGGAACCATTAGTGCTTGAGCAGGACCTCACCTTCGAGTCCCGTCCTGTGGAAATTCTGGGGACTTCAGAGCGAGTGATGAAGAACAGGACGCTTAAGTTTGTCAAGGTCCTGTGGTCACATCAGACCGAGAGAGAAGCGACTTGGGAGCTCGAATCTCGCATGCGCGAGAAGTATCCCGAGCTTTTTGCCTTAGGTATGTGATGTGAAAACCTAGCTATCTTTGGTTTTGCTGGGTTTCGTGTTGGTGCGTTTAGATTCGAGGTCGAATCCTGTTGAAGGGGGGAAGAATGTGACACCTCGGAGTGTCGTATCCTTAATTATTGAACATGATAAGGTTAAATACAGTATGAGGGGTGGAAATACGGTTAAAACCATAAGAATTGGAGGTTAATAGCTTTTCCGGGCCGTTTCCGGGGTTTTGGGCCTTCCCGGGGGAGTTTTGGGCCTTGGTGGGCTTTGGTGGGATTGAAGTAGGGCTCTTTTTGGACTTGGACAGGGTGTGGGGGCTGGTAAAAGGGGCTCCCCCTGCCCCCTTGCGCCCCCACCTCAGCCCCTTATGCGCCCACACCTCCCACCTCTCCTCTCCCCCCCAAAGCCCTAGCCGCCACACCCCCCACCGTGCGCCCCCTCCACCCCCCTCTCCACCTCCACACCACCTCCCCTCCACCCCTTGCTGCCCTAAGGTGGCCTCCCCACCCCTGCACCTCGTGGAGTCATCCCGTGGTGCAAGGAGCGAGGAGCGAGAAGCGAGGAGCGAGGAGCGAGGAACGTGGAGCGAGGAGCGATCCGCGAGGAGATTCTTTGGGGTTTTCGTTCGTCGGGCAAAGGTAAGATCATGGGGTTCCCTGGGATTGCTCTTGGTACTGTTTTTAAGGTGAATTTCAAGTTTTTAGATCAATTGGTGGTGCTGGATTGAAGCAATTTGGGTTAGATCTAGACTTGTCCACGTTTCTGTTTTCGGGCAGATTGAGCAGTCGAGCTAGGGTTCCAGTTTTCTCCAATTTAGAATTCGAATCTGACCGTACGGACTTCTAGGAAGTTGTAGATAATTTCAATACCTTTCAGTGCCTATAAAGAAATTGAAATTCCGCCCATCCGTTTGAAAGTTATGGCTGTTTTACCGAGCGTGTTCAAATCTGTGACGCGATTGGAACAGATCTCGGTAATTTGTAGATTAAACAATTTTAGAGTCCGAATTAGTCTTTCCGTATAACTAGAAAAAGTTGGGAAATTTTCTAAGCTTCGCGACGGTGTACTCGTTTATTCGATTTGGAGTTCTAGAACAGAAGTTATGCCATTCGCAAGGCTGCTGTCCCGACGGACAGAACCTCTGTTTTTAGGTTTTGCGAGTAGTTGGCAATGTCGGGTTAGATGGGGGTTTGTGTACTGTTTTGTGGGCATTATTGTGAATGTGTGATGCCTATGTGCAGGTGGTGTGACCCCGGGAGTGCCCTCGTCTTCCCGCCAATCCGTTGAACGTGGTTGAGGCAAGTGTGTTGTGATGGATATCGAGTTGTAGGTTGCTTGTTGAGAATAGAAGGAATTGATTACACGTTATATGTCCACTTGCCATGCTTTACTGTTTTCCCATGATATGATGAGCATGTTTATTATGTTATGATGCCATGTGTTAATATGTGAGTTAAAAAAATGATAATTGGCATAATTGCACGCATGTCATGAGATAGGGCGAGGGCGGTGAGAAAGTCATAGCTAGTCCGGCAAGGTCGGTGAGGAAGTTATGACTAGTCCGGAATGCCATTGAGTAAGTCCTATGTCGTGATTCCATCCACGTGGTGTTTGGAAGCGAGTAGGCACCCTCCATCTTCGGGATGGAAGGGAGGAAAGGGTGCACACCGACGGGTGTGTACTCCCCATACCGGTATGAGGTTCCAAGGAGACAGGAGCATTGCATTACATTGCATACCTAATGATGATGATATTGTTAATTAATCATGAATGAGATGATTTGCATGATGAAAGAGGTTATTGCCATGTTGTAGTTATTGTTGTCCATTACAATATGCTTGCTGAGTTTTCGAACTCACGCTTGTGTTTTCTTGTTGTTTTAGGTACCATGAGAACGGCATGCGAGAAAGGGGAATAGTCACACGCCCACACGTTGATTCACCTTAATGTTTCCCCAGGTCAATTCTTTTAGTTTGATAATAAATTGCGTGTGATGGTCATTAAATTAGGGCTTAGCTTGGTTATTGAGAGTTTTATTGTTCGTTTGACACTTGGAACTATAAGTGCTTAACGTTAGTCTTTTATTGTCATTAAGACTCTATTTATTGCTGTTTTAGAGGTTTCTCTTATTGCCATATATTGCTATATTGTTGCTGTTCCTTAAATTCATGATAAAACAAAGGAGGTGCTGCCGAAATTTCGGTTTTTAATCTATGCGCCTTTGCTGGAATTTTATGTTAAATGTGGTATTTAGTTGTTGTTTAGCTTATGTTTGGTAGCATTCGGGCATATTAAATGCCGGGGTGTTACATACAATCCCTGAACATGCAAATGAGACGCAAATCCAATGAAAATAAAAAGGAAAGAAGACATGGACAACAGAGCCATCCTGGTAGGACAAGGCCATTCCATCATCGTCTACCGATACATTTATCAATACTAGTCTTTATTTAATTATACAGACACTTAGGGTGCGTTTGGTTCATGGGATGAGGTTGAATGGGATGGGATGGTCCTGTACCATTTGGTTCCATTATTTTGGGTGAACGAGATGGTTTAGCATCTAGAGGGAATATTCCTCAAAATTGTACCACTTGGTCCAGGATGGGATGGTTCCATTCAAGCAACCAAACGCATGGATGAGCTTTTTCTTGAACCATCTCATACATGTACCACTTGGTACAGGCAACCACACACCCTTAGGAGACACTTAGGATACAGACTAATTATTTATTACTGACCAAGAACGGAAAGAACTGGAGAGATCCAGGGGTTCCTGCCCGCCTGTTGCCGAAGATTACACCGACGATGCCGAACTAGGCGGAGGCGCCCGAATGCCCCCCAGGGATACCAACCAGCTGGAGCGGCGAACCCTGCTGAAAAGGACCGGCCGGAGGCGAAGGAGCAACTACGGGTGCAGGGACAGCGTAGTTAGGTGGTGTAGGAATAGCGTTTGGTGGTGCAGGAATAGGTCCAGGAATAGTGTAGTTTGCATAGAATCTATAGATAGCATACAATATTAATAAACATAAAAATACTATGGTTATACATATCAGCCCTACAGCCTAAAATACTCATATCGACCACGTGCTTGTCGCCTGAATGGTGTCCGTCGAGATATTGATTTACAGCTCCTTGCTGACTCGGCACGGGAGAAAGTGCCATAGCTGCACAGAGAGGAGGAGATCAGAATAAAGATGCACATGAATCGATCGAAGCGTAGGAGAGGATAAAGCCCACCAGAATCAAGCGAAGCTCACCTAATCGAGAGAATGAAGCCGAGAGCAAGAGATTAGGATGAAGTCGCTGACTCTTGCGAAGGTACAAAGAGGAATGTCACTTATATAGAGTTTTCGGAATCGGTGTAGATGACTAGTCATTAAGCGTCCAAAGAGGAAGCATCCACCAGGAGGTCCAGGACATCAGTAAATGCATGCGAGGACCCCATGCAAATTACTTCATTCGGAAAAACATGACTAGTCATCGTAGCCGATGTTAGCCAATAAATTATGAAATATCCCCCAAAATCCAAAATGAAAATCAAAATTCTAATTGGAACCCTAATCAAAGTTTTACCTGGAAGCCTGTGAGGACCGGATTTATGAATTCAAACCCTCGTGTATACCGCACTCACCAGATCACGCTAGTGCACAAAGTGGCAACAAAATTGACATATCATTCCATTCATCGAAATTACTAAGAAAGTAGCAAATAGTAACAACGGACCTTATGGTCAAGTTTACATAATTGTGCCATAAGGGCTTAAGAAACAAATAAAACTCTTGCAGTGGAAAATAAAATAACTCGGGCCATACGACATGCCACAGGCAATCATCTGGGGAACGCCATCCTAGTTCACGTAGTCTTCATAATACTCCTCGTAGAATTCTGTATTTCCCTGTTCTTCTTCAAAGAATCGATCAACAAAGGCGTAAAGCCGTGAGTACAAAAGTACTCAAAGAAACCGTAGAGAATGAGTCAACCGTAGCATTTTGTTCGGTTGTTACTGTTCTTGCGGGTTTTAAGAACTTTGGTTTTAAATAAAGCCTTCCCTTTTGATGTTAGTGGTGGGTATTGGTCTTTTGTAAAAGATAAATCTTTTGCATGGTTTTAAACCCCGTTTGTTCAAACAGTGGGTTGTCCTGGAGTGTAGTGTCTCACTTGGTTCAAGGCTGCCTTGATTACACGAACCATAGTAGAGAGGTTGTTGTGTGAAAACACTTTTGTGTTTGGGAGCTGAAGAGGGTTTTAGCGGTTGAAGCCATGTTCTTCTGGAGAGTAGCCTTGCTTAATGGATCAGGCACTTTAGTGCCAAGGAATGTCTCGATTGAGGAGTGTGGGACCGTTTTCTTTCGTGGTCTTTTTGGCAATTGGGGTGAAGGAGGTGCCGTGCGAGGTTGCACTGTGTTGAGCTAAATCAACATTTCCTTGCCAAGGGTTGGTTTTGAGAACTCGCTTATCGTTTGTTCCGGTTTGAGTCTTTGTGTGAATGTTTTATGTTGAAAGGAAGTCTTTTGTCCCTCGGGGAATTTGTTGTTGTTTTTTGGCGTTCGTCGGATTCGAGGTCGAATCCTGTTTAAGGGGGGTAGAATGTGACACCTCGGAGTGTCGTAGTCTTATATAATGTGAATGATGAGGGCAAAAACCTTACGAAATGAGGAATTTAGGTTGAAACCTTTCGGCTTGAGATTTACTCCCGTTTTTGGGCCGTTTGAAGTGTTAGGTCGCCACGGAGTGCCGTAGCCTTAATTATTGAGCATGATAAGGTTAAAAACAGTATGAGGTGTGGAAATAAGGTTAAAACCATAGGAATTGGATGTTAATAGCTTTTCCGGGCCGTTTCCGGGGTTTTGGGCCTTCCCGGGGGAGTTTGGGCCTTGGTGGGCTTTAGTGGGTTTGGAGTAGAGCTCTTATAGGGTTAGGTTTCAGTTGAGTGGCTGGTAAAAGGGCTCCCCACCCTGCCCCTTGAGCCCACAACAGCAGGGTGCGCCCCCTTGCTCTCCCCTCTCCACCCCTCCAAGCCCGAGCCGCCCCCCCACCTTCCCTTCTCCCTCTTGTGCGCCTCCCCCTCCCTTGCCCCCATGGCCCCTCCACCACTCCACCTCTCCTCCATCCCCTTGCTGCCCTAGGGTGGTCTCCCCACCCCTGCAACCTCGTGGATCCAAGCGAGGAGCGAGGAGCGAGGAGCGAGGAGATCGATGGGAGTTTTCGTCAAGGCCGGGCAAAGGTACGATCTTGGGGCTCCTCGGAATGTGCTAGGTACTGTTGTTAGGGAGTTTTTGAAGTTTTTAGATCAATTGGTGGTGCTGGATTGGAGTAGAATTGATTAGATCTAAACATTGCCACGTTTCTGTTTTCGGGCAGATTGAGCAGCCGAGCTAGGGTTCGCGTTTTCGCCAATTTAGAGTTGGAATATGACCGTACGGACTTCTAGGAAGTTGTAGATAATTTCATTACCTTTCAGTGGACGTAAAGAAATTGAAATTCCACCCAGCCGTTTGAACGTTATGGCTGTTTTACCGAGCGCTGTCAAATCTGTGACGCGATTGTAACAGATCACGGTAATCTGTAGATTAAACAACTTTAGAGTCCGAATCAGTCTTTCCATATACCTAGAGAAAGTTGGGAAATTTCCTAAGCTACGCGAGGGTGTACTCGTTTAATCGATTTGGAGTCCTGGAACAGAAGTTATGCCTTTCGCAAGCCTGCTGTCCCGACGGGACAGAACCTCTGTTTTTAGGTTTTGCGAGTTGTTGGCAATGTCGGGTTAGATGGGGTTTTGTGCACTGTTTTGTGGCTCGATTTGAGTGTGTGGCACGTGTTTGCAGGTGGTGTCCCTCCGGGTGTGCCCTCAACCTCTCATCACTTCGTTGCCCGTGGTTGAAGGCAAGTGTGTTGTATTGAATAACGGATCGTAGATTGCTTGTGAGATTAAATGAAAGATTGAATACATGCTATGATTACTTGCCATGCCTGCTGTTTTCCAATGAAATATTGAGTATGATTACCATGATTCGATGCCATGTGTTTATATTTGTCATGATGAGATGCCATATGTTTATGTACATGTGAAATATGATAATTGGCATAGTTGCATGCATGACATGACATGGCCTGGGCGGTGAGAAAGTCATTAACTAATCCGGGAAGGTCGGTGAGAAAGTTATGACTAATCCGGAGAGCCAATAGAGTAAGTCCTACATCGTGATTCCATCTACCGTGGGTTGTGGAAGCGAGGAGTAGGCACCCTCCATCTTCGGGATGGAAGGGGGGAGAGGGTGCACACCGACGGGTGTGTACTCAACCATACCGGTATGAGTTTCCAAGGAGATATGAGCATAACATTGCATTGCAATACATATTTAAAGATAATGTTGTGGTTATGTGTTCAAGTATGAGATGATATATGTGATGTGAGGTATTATTGTCTTGTAAATGATCTTGTTGTCCATTACAATATGCTTGCTGAGTTTTCGAACTCACGCTTGTGTTTTATGTTGTTTTTAGGTACTTTGAGATCGGCATGCGGGAAAAAGGGCTTAGCGGCACTTCATCACATAATTTTCCACACATGTAGACTATAATTACCCTTCGGAGTTGTGATCACGATTCTAGTGTGATGAAACTAGGATTATGTTTTGTTCATATGTTTGATTACATCCTTTACCTCGTATTAGTTCATGAGATGGTTAAGTCCATTATGGTAGACTTAAATTGATGCTATATTTCCCTTTGATGCTGCCTTGCATGTTTCTTCATTATGATATATCATGTGATATTTTGCTATTATTCAAATCATGTTAAAACAAAGGAGATGCTGCCGAAATTTCGGTGTTTAGCATTTGTGCCTTTGCTGAAATTTGTCTTCATTCATGATATTTAGTTGATGATTAGTCTTGGTTTGGTAGCATTCGGGCATAGTAATTTCCGGGGTGTTACACACAAGCAGGACGACCACTCGCGATATTACAGTTATACATGATGGCAGCTACACATGGAAGATTTACGCAATTAGAGTACTGAACATGGGGTCAATGTATGGCTTCTGGAGGACTCAACAATGAAGAGAGACAGGCCAAACAACGCTACCTGCATATGTTCTACAATCTTCAGTTTAGGAACCTGGTGAGTTTGGAATCCGAATGGATTTACGAGCTAGCCAATGGGTCACCATATGCACCAGTGTGCAACATCCAACCAAGCTTATACCAGTGTTTGGTAACTACAACAAATCTATTCTTGCAAAGACAGACATCGTAATTGGCCTCCAAACAAAAGTCTTGCTCCCTCAACTAACATGGTAGAACAACATATTGAAAAGGAAATTCACCAGTATCTACAGTCTGTGAGCCTAAAGATAAATCAACTAGATTGAAATTCTTCCACACAAAATAATCCATGCCAGTATATTGGTCCCTAAACAAAACAAATTCCATCACAAAATAATCCATGCTAAGAACCTAAATAGCAATAACATTCCAAGCATCCAGTACACGGGCCGAACTAATCAAGATAAATCAACTAGATTGAAATTCTTCCACACAAACCAAAGTCAAGAACGGGATGAAGAAGTGGATCCAGTACCCGGGCCGAACGGGGGAGGCGGAGCAGTAGAGTAAGTGCAGATTCGGCACCACAACCCCACTTTAACAATAATAACATGAACAATTCAATTCAATTCTTTCATAAACATAGCAACATACATAATCAAATGTAGCATTCAACATCAAGGCTTAAATACAACATTTAAGCGTAAAGCAACGATTCCCATACCCTTTCCTACTGTGCATCCATGTGTGTCGAATTTTAAATTAGTTATTCCACTTACACAAGTTTTAATGTTGCTATCCTATGACAAAGTTTTAAGTATAACCTAAGCCATGTTTCGAGGTTGTTCCACATCAAAATTTTAGTTAACCCTATGGTATTTCACTAAATTCATACACCACGGACCTGAACCTGGCTCTGATACCAACTGTAACACCCCGGCATTTAATATGCCCGAATGCTACCAAACATAAGCTAAACAACATCTAAATACCACATTTAAACATAAATTCCAGCAAAGGTACATATGCTAAAAAAACGATATTTCGGCAGCATCTCCTTTGTTTTTCCCTGAATTAACACAATATCAATATCATGGCAAGATATATCATAACACACGACATCTAAAACATCAACGTAAATGGACATATCATCAATTTACACCAATAATACCACGCTCAACCACTTCATAAGCTATAACGAAGCAAATAAGGAATCACAAGCATGCTAAATTAAACCATACATTAAGTTAATGGCAAAACTCTTAATATCATGACTCCAAGTGATCAATCATAGACTATAATTGTGGAGCTACGTGTAGAAGTGTAGCTAAACCCCTTTTCCCGCATGCCGATCTCAAAGTACCTAAAAACAACATAAAACACAAGCGTGAGTTCGAAAACTCAGCAAGCATATTGTAATGGACAACAAGATCATTTACGAGACAATAATACCTCACATCACATATAACATTTCATACTTGAGCACATAACAACATCATCATCATTAAAAATGTATTGCAATGCAATGCAATGCAATGTTATGCTCATATCTCCATGGAAACTCATACCGGTATGGTTGAGTACACACCCGTCGGTGTGCACCCTCTCCCCCCTTCCATCCCGAAGATGGAGGGTGCCTACTCCTCGCTTCCACAACCCACGGTAGATGGAATCACGATGTAGGACTTACTCTAATGGCTCTCGGACCAGTCATAACTTTCTCACCGACCTTCCCGGATTAGTTAATGACTTTCTCACCGCCTCGGCCATGTAACATGTCATGTATGCAAGCATGCCAACAATATATAAAACTCATATATTAACACATGGCATCATAACATCTTAAACATGCTCATCATATCATAGCAATCATTAAAACATGGCAAGTGGACATATATCATATAGACAATTTCATCTAATCTCAACATGTAACCTACAACTCGCTATCCATCACAACACACTTGCCTTTAACCTCGGGCATTTAATTGGCGAGAGAATGAGGGTACTCCCGGGGTCACACCACCTGCACATACATTCCACACACTCACAATCATGACCACAAAACAGTACGCAAACCCTCAACTTCCCCGACATTGCCAACTACTCGCAAAACCTAAAAACAGAGGTTCTGTCCCGTCGGGACAGCAGCCTTGCAAAAGGCATAACTTGAGTTCTGCAACTCCGAATGAATTAAACAAGTACATCCTCGCGTAGCTTAGGAAATTTCCCAACTTTCTCTAGGTATATGGAAAGACTGATTCGGACTCTAAAGTCGTCTAATCTACAGATTACCGTGATCTGTTCCAATTACGTCACAGATTTTAACACGCTCGGTAAAACAGCCATAACTTTCAAACAGCTGATCGGATTTTAACGTGCTTTATATGCACTGAAAGGTATTGAAATTATCTACAACTTCTTCAACATCCGTACGGACAGATTCGGACCCTAAATTAGCGAAAACGCGAACCCTAGCTCCACTGCTCAATCTGCCCGAAAACAGAAACGTGGCAACATCTAGATCTAATCCACAATACTCCAATCCAGCACCACTAATTGAACTAAAAACATCATAAACACCCTAGGAACAGTACCTAGGTCAATCCCAAGGATCCCCATGATCATACCTTTGCCCGACGAACGAATCTCCAATAGATCTCCTCGCGGATCGCTCCTCGCTCCACGCTCCTCGCTCCTCGCTCCAACGGATGGATCCACAAGGTGCAGAGGTGTGGAGACCACCCTAGGGCAGCAAGGGGGTGGAGGAGAGGTGGGGAGCAATGGGGGAGGTGGAGGCGCAAGCAAGGGAGAGGGAGAGGTGGGGGGTGGCGGCTAGGTTTGGAGGGAGTGGGGGGGGCGCCCAAGGGGCTCAAGGGGCGCAAGGGCAGCAGGGTGGACGCCCCGAAGGGGCAGGGAAACCCCTTTTACCAGCCCCCACACCCAATTCTAGTCCGTTACGGAGACCTAATCCATCCCACCAAAGCCCACCAAGGCCCAAACTCCCCCGGGAAGGCCCAAAACCCCGGAAACGGCCCGGAAAAGCTATTAACCTCCAAATCCTATAGTTTTAACCTTAATTCCACATCTCATAATGTTTATAGCCTCAACATGCTCAATAATTAAGGATACGACACTCCGCGGTGTCACATCACTACAAAAGGCCAAAAAACGCGAGTAAAACCTCAAGCCGTAAGGTTTTCTCCTCTAAATTCACACTTTGTAAAGTCACACCAAAACGTAGTGTCAAAATGATATTGATATTGTGTTAATTCATGGAAAAACAAAGGAGATGCTGCCGAAACATCGGTTTTTAGCATATGAACCTTTGCTGGAATTTATGTTTAAATGTGGTATTTAGATGTTGTTTAGCTTATGTTTGGTAGCATTCGGGCATATTAAATGCCGGGGTGTTACAGTTGGTATCAGAGCGGGCTTCAAGTCCGTGGTGTATGAATTTAGTGGAATACCATAGGGTTAACTAAAATTTTGATGTGGAACAACCTAGAAACATGGCTTAGGTTATACTTAAAACTTTGTCATAGGATAGCAACATTAAAACTTGTGTAAGTGGAATAACTAATTTAAAATTTGACACACATGGATGCACAGTAGGAAAGGGTATGGGAATCGTTGCTTTACGCTTAAATGTTGTATTTAAGCCTTGATGTTGAATGCTACATTTGATTATGTATGTTGCTATGTTTATGAAAGAATTGAATTGAATTGTTCATGTTATTATTGTTAAAGTGGGGTTGTGGTGCCGAAGGGTTTCGGTCACCTCTCTTTATTCATAGTAAGGGTGAAGTGTGACGGTGTGGCCGGTTAGCGCCATCACCGAAGAACTATTAACCCCTGTAGGAGAAGAGTGCTTACCCTTTCTGTCGTAGATCGGGTAGTTGACGGGAGTCAAATATAAGAGTTTGGTGGTGGATTCCTTCGTATGTTCTTCACCGTTCTGATGGTTGGTTTTGGTTGGTTTTCTTGGTTTTAGTTGATGGAAACCAAAAGAAAAAAAAAGTTTGGTATTGGATTTTCGCGGATCATTCTGTATGCGATTTGTGGTTGTTGGTCTTCCTTGGTTTGAAACGAAGAAGAACAGTTTAGTGTTGCGCCTTTTTAGTCGCCTTTTGCTTTGACACCCGGTTTTGCTGGTTATTGTGGATTGTCTTAGGGAGGAAACATTTATGGGTTGTTGTTCTCCCTATCTGAGAAAAGAGTTGAAGTTCTCCTAGTGCCGACCTTAGGTTGGGTGGAGCTAAGTTTTGTATCTTTATCGAAAAAGGTTTGGTTGAACATTTTGTTTTCCCTAGTGCATCCTTCTTCCTTCTTGGAAGTATGGATCTTGAGATTTCTTGAAGAGTTTTGTGGGCAAATTTGGGAACTTGAGAGTGGAACTCTCCTGCATTTCTGTTAGAGTTTTGTTTTCTTCCTTGCACGGAAAAGGAGAAATTGTCTATCGGTGTTAGATTACGGTTCTTGAGTTGTGGTTGTCCTTAAAAGTGGAGTTGCATCCTGTTTGTCAAAAGTGAAAATGGTTGTTTAGCATGTCATGTAGTATGTAACAATGTGGTTATTAGAAATGATTTGTTCTTAAGTTATTTGCTTAGTTGAATCAGTTAAAAGTAATATTTGTGTTTAGCTTAAGATTAAATGAACTTCTAGTGCTGCAGAATACCCTATAATGAGAATGAATAAATATGTTAATGTACATGCTTAGAATCTGTTGCCTTGCTTTGAAAGTGCTTATGACCCTCGAATATGTTTAAAGTTTTAAACCCTAATGCATAGTTAAAACATTAAGATGATGTAGACTGCCGACTTTGTTAAAGAAACTTTGCTGGTTGTCTAAAGATGTTCTAATCTAATGGATTAATAGAGAGATTTAATCGTGTTGACTAGTGACTTTAATTTGGAAGTTGATTAGACTTGCTATTTATGTTGTCGCAAACCATTAGTATAATTGGAAGTATGCAGTTGTGTTCCTACGATGCTAGTATCGATGTCAATTGTGAAGACATAGGCTTTGCTGTTTATGATATTGCTAAAGCTTTGGGTTGGTCTAACCTATTAAATTTATTTTAATAGTTGGAGTATGTTGTGTAGTGACAATTTGTTATGGTATATGGATAGTGTAACTAAAAACAATGTAGTTGTTTTTATGATTATGCCTACTTATGGATATTGATGATTTAGTAGTGGTGGTAATTGTTTAGATTATTATTTTTTTTTAAAAAAAAAGCCATTGTAAAATAGAGGTTATTATAACATGTGGCGATGAAGTGAACCATGGATATTTTAGCATGATATAGAATTGTATCCTAAAAAAGGTATATCTTAGAATCATAATTTCGACTTTGTCTTATGGAGATACTATTTGTATGTTGAAGTCATTTGTTAATGGAATAAGTTTTGATTGTCAAGATGTTGACGTATTTATGGTATAAAAATTGATAGGATGATGATGCTTAAGTATCTGTTGAAGTACTATGTTTGAAATATAGAATACGTTGTTATATGATGTGTTGGTTTGTGGGGTTCTTGAGGAGGTGGTATGGATTGATTTAAGATGGGTTTTCTTGATAAGTAAATAGTGAATATGGAATGCTTAAATGTTAAGGATAGTGGGACACTGGATATGGTGAGTCTCATGCCGAGCTTGTGTATAAAACCTTTTGGTCTGGTTTGGTGGTTTGCTATCTTGGTTAAATGTTTTTGGTCAAGGTGTTCTTTATGTTGCATTTTCGAGTTTCCCTAAAACTCGTAGAGGTTGGTGCCCATCTTTGGTTTTGGCTAAGTTGTTCAGTTTATGCTATGAGTTTGATTTTGCACCTAAAAGTCTTTGAGTGGATCGCGCTCCTTCGCGTTCGCACTGAAGCATACTTGGAGTAAATCTTAAAAAGGAAGCCGATGGACATAGTGGGCTGTGTTGAAAATTCTTGAGATTTAATTTGTAATTCTATTTGATTGGAACTGGATTTATTTGGAAAAGGTCATGTGGTGTTTGCGAGTGTTTCAAAAGGGTGGATTTGATGAATGTTTATAAGTGATTCGGGTTGGTGGAGTGTTCTCATTTTGGGAAATGAGTCTCCCATTTTTCTTTGAGAATTGAGGTTCTCTTTCAAAATGTTGATTTTGGTTAAAACGCGATGCTTTACAAATTTGGCTTCCAATTGTCGACGGGTTATGTATGACGTGGTGTTTTCCTGTTAATGGTGTTCCCCTCATAGTTTTATGATTTGGCGCAATCATCAATGCTATCCGAGTTTTAATCATGTGATGCAGAGGAAGAAGTTGTCTTGTGAATGACCGGTTGGTAGCGTTGTACATGATGAATGAATCGTGAAAGGAAACATGCCATCATTTATAGATGTCTAATGATAAAAGAGTCGTTGAGCTGTGTCGGTGAGTAAGTCATATAGGGAAATATGACTAATCCGAGTGCTCTCGAAAGCTTGGATTCATGTCATGAATCTAGATTTCCATTTGCTCTTTAGCATGAAAGGATAGAGTGAAGAATTCACGGCATTTGGCTTTGTTGTAAGAGGATTGGGTTTCCTTGTTTCCTTGAGAGTTATTATGGCGGTTGTGGATTCTTTCGATTGATTTGAGAATTGGTTTTCTCTTCCACAATGTTGTTTTTATGAGATGCTTGGCTGTGGTGAAAGTGTGTTGAGTTGTCATTAATTGTTGAGAATTTCTGACAAAGAATTGTGTGGAGTCTCTCTTTTTGTTTGAGTGGTCCCCGATGCGAGATGTATCGCATTGATTTGAGATTGGAGTTTTTCCTTTGCGACTTGACTTAGGAAAAGAGATCGAGTGATCTTTCGAGGTTGTCAAACCTTTGTTCCAAAATGATTTGTTGCGTTTTGGATTCGAGTTGATGAATGTGGTTCACCCGACTAAAGGGAGTTGCTCTTTGTTGGCATTCTCGTTTGAGATGTGAATAGAAATGTCTATGGAATTGTTGAGCATAATGGAGGTTTTTACTCATGGGTTTGGTAGTAGTTGAGTGAGAAAGTGTGAGGGCGAGACCCTCATAGGAAAAGAACCAGTTGAGGTTTGGTAAGAATTTTCAGCCCTACCTTGGGCTAGGCGTAGAACCTTGGTTGTGGTTCGAAGGGTGGTCATGTTGGAAGTTGGTGATGTCGGTCCAAACCTTGTTGAGATTATGGTTGGATTGTTAAAAAGTGATGATAATTTGAAATATAGTGATCTGCCGTGAACTTTGTCGTAGCTAGTTGTCCCTGGGTGTGTGTTATGCCTGGGAGGGGGTAGAATGAAAGTGTAGCGTGGTTTGTGGAAGAAAAGAAAAGTTTTGTCGATGAAGGCTATGTACGTAGATGACAATAGTTAATTTTGATTCTTTGTGAAAAAGGTCAAATAATTGGAAGAGATGGGATTTTGTGTCATGATTGAGTTTAATGGAGTGTGGTAGTCAGGTTGGTTGTGATAGAAGTGTGAAGTGTTTGTCGTGAGGATTCGAGCGTTTTGGGTTGATGGAGCCCTTTGTGGCTGAGAAGCAGTTTCTGTTTGGGATTTGAAGTGAAGGTCGATCTGTGAGCGGTTGCCCTTAGTTGAGCTAGATCAACACTGTTTCGCTAAGTGTTGGTTTTGGGAACCCGTTTGTCGTTTGTTCCGTTTTTTAGTCGTTGTGCGATTGTTTTGTGCGGCTGAGAAGCCTTTCGTCCCTTGGGGACTTGGTTGTTGATTTTTGGTGTCCTTTGGATTCGAGGTCGAATCCTGTTGAAGGGGGGAAGAATGTGACACTATGTTTTGGTGTGACTTTACAAAGTGTGAATTTAGAGGAGAAAACCTTACGGCTTGAGGTTTTACTCGCGTGTTTGGGCCTTTTGTAGTGATGTGACACCGCGGAGTGTCGTATCCTTAATTATTGAGCATGTTGAGGCTATAAACATTATGAGATGTGGAATTAAGGTTAAAACTATAGGATTTGGAGGTTAATAGCTTTTCCGGGCCGTTTCCGGGGTTTTGGGCCTTCCCGGGGGAGTTTGGGCCTTGGTGGGCTTTGGTGTGATGGATTAGGTCTCCGTAACGGACTAGAATTGGGTGTGGGGGCTGGTAAAAGGGGTTTCCCTGCCCCTTTGGGGTGTCCACCCTGCTGCCCTTGCGCCCCTTGAGCCCCTTGGGCGCCCCCCCACTCCCTCCAAACCTAGCCGCCACCCCCCACCTCTCCCTCTCCCTTGCTTGCGCCTCCACCTCCCCCATTGCTCCCCACCTCTCCTCCACCCCCTTGCTGCCCTAGGTTGGTCTCCACACCTCTGCACCATGTGGATCCATCCGTTGGAGCGAGGAGCGAGGAGCGTGGAGCGAGGAGCGATCCGCGAGGAGATCTATTGGAGATTCGTTCGTCGGGCAAAGGTATGATCATGGGGATCCTTGGGATTGACCTAGGTACTGTTCTTAGGGTGATTATGAAGTTTTTAGATCAATTGGTGGTGCTGGATTGGAGTAATTTGGATTACATCTAGATGTTGCCACGTTTCTGTTTTCGGGCAGATTGAGCAGTCAAGCTAGGGTTCGCGTTTTCGCCAATTTAGAGTCCGAATCTGTCCGTACGGATGTTGAAGAAGTTGTAGATAATTTCAATACCTTTTAGTGGGTATAAAGCACGTTAAAATCCGATCAGCCGTTTGATAGTTATGGCTGTTTTACCGAGCGTGTTAAAATCTGTGACGTAATTGGAACAGATCACGGTAATCTGTAGATTAAACAACTTTAGAATCCGAATCAGTCTTTCCTTATACCTATATAAAGTTGGGAAATTTCCTAAGCTACGTGAGGATATACTCGTTTAATTGATTCGGAGTCCCAGAACTCAAGTTATGCCTTTTGCAAGGCTGCTGTCCCGCCGGGACAGAACCTCTGTTTTTAGGTTTTGCGAGTAGATGGCAATGTCGGGGTAGATGAGGGTTTGCGTACTGTTTTGTGGTTGTGATTGTGAGTGTGTGGCATGTATGTGCAGGTGGTGTGACCCCGGGAGTACCCTCATTCTCTCGCCAATTCGTCGCCCGAGGTTAAAGGCAAGTGTGTTGTAATGAATAGCGGAATTGTAGGTTGCTTGTGGAGATTTGATGAAAGATTGAATACTTGCTCTGATCACTTGCCATGCTTGCTGTTTTCCAATGATATATAAAGTATGATTATCATGATATGACGCTATGTGTCTTTATTTATCATGATTCGATGCCATGTGTTTATGTGTACTATGACATGATGCCATATGTTTATGTACAAATGAGATATGATATTTGGCATAGTTGCATGCATGTCATGAGATAGGGCGAGGGCGGTGAGAAAGTCATAACTAGTCCGACAAGGTCGGTGAGAAAGTTATGACTAGTCCGGAACGCCATTGAGTAAGACCTACATCGTGATTCCATCCATGTGGTGAATGGAAGCGAGGAGTAGGCACCCTCCATCTTCGGGATGGAAGGGGGAAAAGGGTGCACACCGACGGGTGTGTACTCAACCATACCGGTATGAGTTTCCAAGGAGATATGAGCATAACATTGCATTGCATTGCAATACATATTTAATGATGATGATGTTGTTATGTGCTCAAGTATGAGATGTTATATGTGATGTGAGGTATTATTGTCTTGTAAATGATCTTGTTGTCCATTACAATATGCTTGCTGAGTTTTCGAACTCACGCTTGTGTTTTATGTTGTTTTTACGTACTTTGAGATCGGCATGCGGGAAAAAGGGGTCTAGCTACACTTCTACACGTAGCTCCACCATCATAGTCCATAATTAATCACTTTGAGACATGATATTAAGAGTTGTGCCATAAACTTAATGTATGGTTTAATCTAGCATGCTTGTGATTCCTTATTTGCTTCGTTATAGTTTATGAAGTGGTTAAGCGTGGTATTATTGGCGTAACTTGATGTTATGTCCATTTATGTTGTTGTTTTAGATGTCGTGTGCTATGATATATCTTGCCATGATATTGATATTGTGTTAATTCATGGAAAAACAAAGGAGATGCTGCCGAAACATCGGTTTTTAGCATATGAACCTTTGCTGGAATTTATGTTTAAATGTGGTATTTAGATGTTGTTTAGCTTATGTTTGGTAGCATTCGGGCATATTAAATGCCGGGGTGTTACACCCTGCCATAGTACAACATATTTTACAACAGTGGCTACCCACCACGATTCCATATCTCATTAAGTCAATATTATTAATTTATCATGTGACATGAATCCCATCGTACAACTAAGCATGGCTAAGCATAGTTACGCTAACTCAATGTTGGTACTACAATATGTCCAACTATTAACCAATCCAACCTAGGGTGACAATGGATACATGACATTTCAACTATTCAAGGTGGCATAATGACAATCAGGTATTCGCCGTGCGTTTCTCGAGTTAGTTACTTTTTTGTCCACGACAACAGTCCGCCACGTCTGAACGTTTGCGATGCTCTGGGAATAGGGCCATAACTCTTAACCCCCGTAGGCTGTAGGTAGAATAACACAGAGGCAACCCACCACATATGGGTGTTGCTTGCCATGCTTTTGCTGAGTTGGGCACTTTCCACCCGGGGCGACATCCCACCCTGCCCGAATGCGCATGGCGCTCCAAGAACGTGGCCGTAACTCTCGACCGCGAGGGAGGAGTTCGGGTGCGGGGCGCCCCAGAGAAACACGGGCGTGGTCGACATTAAAGCCACCGTGGTGGGTGCAATCAACAGCTCTCCAAGGTTGTTGGTGATGATGTCGATGAGGATGCTGCTCCTCAGAGACACCTCCTCAAACACCTCATGTGTGTGACACTGCTGCACCTCTAATTGGACAAGTGGAGCAGCCATAACAGGATCAGCAACAAGCATGGTGGCCTAGGGTGGAGACGAAGCTGCAACTAGGCTGGATGCCGCCGTCGGCACGTTGACGTTGTGGCTGGGGCACACCATCGAACACCTGGAGAATGTCTCGGAGTTGATGCTATTGGTCCTGACATCCTGGCCATCGCGGAGCCCCTCATGGCAGCAGCCAATAGGGTAGGTGCACCAACAGCATGTTCTCGCACAACTCAATGACTGGGTTATTTGCCTTGGCTCTCTCCCTCTAAGCTTTGGCCATGAATCCACAACTCAGGTCGTGTACTTTTACACCAAATGTAAGGTCCTTCTACACCACTGGATACAATTGTGACACTACGGTTTGGTGTGACGTTATAGAAGGTGAAATTAGAGAATAAAACCTTTCGGCTTGAGGTTTACTCGCGTTTTTGGGCCGGTTGTAGTGTTATGTCGCCACGGAGTGTCGTATCCTTAATTATTGAGCATGATGAGGCTATAAACATTATGAGATGTGGAAATAAGGTTAAAACCATAGGGTTTGGAGGTTTATAACGTTTCCGGGCCGTTTTCGGGGTTTTGGGCCTTCCCGGGGGAGTTTGGGCCTTAAGTGGGCTTTGGTGGGATGGTGTGGGAATCCATTTAGGACTAGGATTGGGTGTGGGGGCTGGTAAAAGGGCTCCCCACCAGCCCTTGGGCGTTCACCCTTGCCCTTTGTGCGCCCCCACCTTCCCCCTCCATGCCCTAGCCGCCACCCTCCCTCTCTCCCTCCCCCACTTGGCCGTGCGCCTCCCCTCCCCTTGCCCCTTTGCTCTCCACCTCCCCACCACCTCTCCTCCACCCCCTTGCTGCCCTAGGGTGGTCTCCCCACCCCTGCATCCTCATGGATCCATCCGAGGAGCGAGGAGCGAGGAGATCTATTGGAGTTTTCGCAAGGCCGGGCAAAGGTATGACCATGGGTGTGACACTACGGTTTGGTGTGACGTTATAGAAGGTGAAATTAGAGAATAAAACCTTTCGGCTTGAGGTTTACTCGCGTTTTTGGGCCTTTTGAAGCGTTGTGACACCACGGAGTGTCGTAACCTTATTTAACGTGCATGATAAGGTTAATAACATTATGAGATGTGGAATTAAGGTTAAAACTATAGGATATGGAGGTTAATAGCTTTTCCGGGGCATTTCCGGGCCGTTTCTGGGGTTTTGGGCCTTCCCGGGGGAGTTTGGGCCTTGGTGAGCTTTGGTGGGATGGAGTAGGTCTCCGTAACGGACTAGGATTGGGTGTGGGGGCTGGTAAAAGGGCTCCCCACCAGCCTTTTGGGCATGCTCCCCCTGCCCTTGGGCGCCCCCACCTCTCCCTCCCCCTCCTAAGCCCTAGCCGCCACCCCCTCTCCCTCTCCCTCTTGTGCGCCTCCACCTCCCCCTTTGCCCCATTGCTCCCCACCTCTCCACCACCTCTCCTCCACCCCCTTGCTGCCCTAGGGTGGTCTCCACACCTCTGCACCTTGTGGATCCATCCGTTGGAGCGAGGAGCGAGGAGCGAGGAGCGTGGAGCGTGGAGCGAGGAGCGATCCGCGAGGAGATCTATTGGAGATTCGTTCGTTGGGCAAAGGTATGATCATGGGGATCCTTGGGTTTGATCTAGGTACTATTCTTAGGGTGTTTATGAAGTTTTTAGATCAATTGGTGGTGCTGGGTTGGAGTTCTTTGGGTTAGATCTAGACGTTGCCACGTTTCTGTTTTCGGGCAGCATGAGCAGTCGACCTAGGGTTCCTGTTTTCGCCAATTTAGATTTCGAATCTGACTGTACGGACTTTTAAGAAGTTGTAGTTAATTTTATTATCTTTCCGTGCATATAAAGAACGTTAAATTCCGCCCAGCCTTTTGAAAGTTATGACTGTTTTACCGAGCGTATTAAAATCTATGACGCGATTGGAACAGATCTCGGTAATCTGTAGATTAAACAACTTTAGAGGCCGAATCAGTCTTTCCTTATACCTAGAGAAAGTTGGGAAATTTCCTAAGCTACGCAAGGATGTACTCGTTTAATTGATTCGGAGTCCCAGAGCCCAAGTTATGCCTTTTGCAAGGCTGCTGTCCCGACGGGACAGAACCTCTGTATTTAGGTTTTGCGAGTAGTTGGCAATGTCGGGTTAGATGGGGGTTTGTGTACTTTTTTGAGGTTATGATTGTGAGTGTGTGATGCCTATGTGCAGGTGGTGTGACCCCGGGAGTGCCCTCTTCTTCTCGCCAATCCGTTGCACGTGGTTGAGGCAAGTGTGTTGTGATGGATAGCGAGTTGTAGGTTGCATGTTGAAATTAGATTGAATTGTCTACATGATATATGACCACTTGCCATGTTTTAATGATTGCTATGATATTATGAGCATGTTTAAGATGTTATGATGCCATGTGTTAATATATGAGTTTTATATATTGTTGGCATGCTTGCATACATGACATGTTACATGGCCCGTAAGTGAGAAAGTTATTAACTAATCCGGGAAGGTCGGTGAGAAAGTTATGACTAATCCGGAGAGCCAATAGAGTAAGTCCTACATCGTGATTCCATCTACCGTGGGTTGTGGAAGCGAGGAGTAGGCACCCTCCATCTTCGGGATGGAAGGGGGGAGAGGGTGCACACCGACGGTGTGTACTCAACCATACCGGTATGAGTTTCCAAGGAGATATGAGCATTGCATTGCATTGCATACACAATGATGATGATTTTGTTAAAGTGTTCATGATTGAGATGATATACATGATGTGAGATGTTATTTTCTATGATATTGTTATTGTTGTCCATTACAATATGCTTGCTGAGTTTCGAACTCATGCTTGTGTTTTATGTTGTTTTTAGGTACTTTGAGATCGGCATGCGGGAAAAAGGGGTTTAGCTACACTTCTACACATAGCTCCACCATCATAGTCTATGATTAATCACTTGGAGACATGATTTAAAGAGTTGTGCCATAAAGTTAATGTATGGTTTAATCTAGCATGCTTGTGATCCCTTATTTGCTTCGTTATAGTTTATGAAGTGGTTGAGCGTGGTATTATTGGCGTAGTTTGATGATACATCCATTTATGTTGATGTTTTAGATGTCGTGTGCTATGATATATCTTGCCATGATATTGATATTGTGTTAATTCATGGAAAAACAAAGGAGATGCTGCCGAAATATCGGTTTTTAGCATATGTACCTTTGCTGGAATTTATGTTTAAATGCGATATTTAGTTGTTGTTTAGCTTATGTTTGGTAGCATTCGGGCATGTTAAATGCCGGGGTGTTACAGTTGGTATCAGAGCGGGCTGTAGGTCCTTGGAATGTGAATTTTTAGTGTCATGCTATAGGGAAAAACTAAAATATGATGTGGAATAACTAAGAAACATGGCTTAGGTCTTAACTAAAATTTTGTTATAGGATAGCAACATTAAAACTTGCAAAAGTGGTATAACTAATCTAAAATTTGACACACAATGGATGCACAGTAGGAAAGGGTATGGGTATCGTTTCTTTATGCTTAAATGTTGTATTTAAGCTATGATGTTGAATGCTTCCTTTGATAAAGCATGTTGCTATGTCTATGAGATAAATGACTGAATTGCTCTTGTTGTTGTGATAGAGTGGAATTGTGGTACCGAAGGGTTTCGGTCACCTCTTTTTTGTTCATAGTAAGGGCGAGGTTTGACGGTGTGGCCGGTTAGCGCCATCACCGAAGAACTATTAACCCCTGTAGGAGAAGAGTGCTTACCCTCTCTGTTGTAGATCGGGTAGTTGTATGTAGTCAAATAGAAGAGTATGGTGGTGGATTCCTTCGTACGTTCTTTGCCGTTCTGACGGTCGATTTTCGTTGCTTTTCTTGGCTTTAGTTGATTTGAATCAAATGAAAAATGTTGGGTTTTCGCGGATCGTTCTGTATGCGGTGTGTGGTTTTGTCTTCCTTGGTTGAAGACGAAGAAGAGGAGTCTAGTGTTGCGCTTCTTTTGGGCGCCTTTCGATTTAATGATTAGTTTGTTGATGGCTTTATGGGGAAGAAGCATTCAAATTTATCCCTGTGTTTGTCTTTCTCCGAGGTTAACGGAGTTATTATGCGGAGTTATGTCGACTGGCTGTCAGGGCTGAAGTTACGTGTCTTTGTAGAAGTAAGTGGTGTTTGATTCGTTATTTTCTTTGGTTTAAGAAAATCATCTTTGAAGAACCCTTCCTATTTTGTGAAAGTTTGGAGTTAGGGTTTATTTGCAAAGGTATATTTGATCGATTGGTTCCCTCCAGTAGGAGTCTTTGAGATTTAAAAAGTGTTTTGGAGAATTCCTTTGCATGACCAAGTTTGGGTTTGTCTCATCGCAATTTTGAGAGTCAAATTTTCCTTATGAATTTGGGATGAGTTTTAAAACTAAAATGCTGTAAACAAAGTAGTCTTTTGACTGAAATCGTTTGTCCCTAGTAAGAATTGATGTTTAGTATGTTATGTAGTAGGTAACAATGTGGTTTATGGATTGATGTGTTGCTAAGTTAAATTTTAAGTTGAATCAATTCAATGTGATTAATATCTCTAGCTTGAGAATAAATAGACTACTAGTGTTGCAGTTTACTCTTAGCGAGAATGATTAAATGTGTTAATGTACATGCTTAGAATCTGTTGCCTTGCTTTAAAAGTGCTTATGATCCTTGTTAATGTTAAAAGTTTAAACTTTGATGCATAGTTAAAACATTAAGATGATGTAGACTGCTGTTATTGTAAAAGAAACTTTCTTTGGTTGTTAAAGATGTTCTAATCTAATGGATTAATAGAGAAATTTAATCGTGTTGACTAGTGACTTTAATTTGGATGTTGATTAGAGTTGCTATTTATGTTGTTGCAAACTACTAGTATCTTTGGAAGTATGCAGTTGTGTCGCTACAATGCTAGTATTGATATCAATAGGAGAAGGCATAAGACTTATTGTTAATGATGTTGTTAATGGTAGTGTTAATGCTAGTATTCAGTCTATTTTAAATAGTGGGAGTATGTTGTGTGGTGGTAATTTTGTTATCACCTATGTATAGGGTAGCTAAAAGTAATGTTGTTGGTTGATGATTATGCCCACTTGTTGTTATTGATGACTAAGTAGTTGTGGTAAGCTGTTTAGATTATTCGTTGGAAAACCATGGTTAAAATAGAGGAAAATTTTAACATGTTGCGATGGAGTGAGCTTTGGATAATTAACATGATGTACAATTTCATCCTTAATGAATGTATGCCTTGGAATCCTAGTTATGAACTTTGTCTTGTAG
This sequence comes from Rhipidocladum racemiflorum, assembly GCA_036346355.1. Lineage (NCBI taxonomy): Eukaryota > Viridiplantae > Streptophyta > Magnoliopsida > Poales > Poaceae > Rhipidocladum > Rhipidocladum racemiflorum. Next base: position 85,583,670 of record CM070579.1, on the reverse strand, counting down.
AGATAATATTTACATGTTGAAGTCGTTGTTTAACTGAATAAGGTTTGGTTGTCGAGACGTGAATATATAGGTGGCATGAAATTTATATGCTGATCTTGCTGAAAGATTTATTGAAATACTATGTTTCCAACTTGGAATAAGATGTATTATGATTCGGTGACCCGTGAGGGTCATGTCAATATAGTTTTGGTTGGGTGCCTTTTTCGATAAGCTCCTTAAACCCTAATTAAAAGTGTTGGGATTGGTAACTAGAGGAAGAATTTGTTGTGAAGTTTCTGATTTATTTGTGTTGGGGCTTCTCAGGAAGTAGATAGTAATTATTGAAGTCTTTTAATGGAAAGCGTAGTGGAGTACTAGAGATGGTTCTTTTTATCTTTGAGCTTGTGTTTAAAAGCTTTTGGACCTGGTTTGGTTGCTTGCCTTTTGGTTGAAGGGTTTTCGGTCAAGGTGTTCCTTATGCTGTGTTTCAGAGTTTCCCTAAAACTCGTAGAAATTGGTGCAAATATTTGGTTTTGGCTAACTTGTTTAGTTTGTGCTATGAGTTTCCCTTTCTCTTTGAGAAAGTTTGTGGCGTTTGTGTGTGCAGATGCTTGACTTTGGAGTCGATGTTCTTTTCCAAAATGCTGATTTTGGTTAAAATGCGAGGTTTTGCAAGTTTAGCTTTCAAGTAATGGAGGGTTACATTATGACGTGGTCTTTTCCTCGCTAACGGTTTGCAGTCATGGTCTATATGAATTTACGCAACCTTCGATGTTAATGGTGTTTCAATTCTTTGATACCTAATAAGTCGTTTGGTGAATGACTAATCGGTCTTGCTGTTCCATGATGAATGAATGGTGGAAAGGAAAACATGTCAACGTTTATCGATGTTTAATGATGAAGGAGTCGTTGAGCCAGTCGGTGAGAAAGTCATATATGGATACATGACTAATCCGAGTGCTCTTGAAAAGTTTGCATTCAAGTTATGAATCGAGATGTCCATTTCTTTCTAGTATGAAAAGAAAGAATAAAGAATTTCTGGTATGTTGGTTGTGATGAAGGGGATTTGTGTTTCCTTTGCATCTTGGTTTAGAAAGTTAAACTGAATGCTCTTTGGTTGTTGTCGAATCTTTTCCAAAGTGATTGTAGTGCATTGGATTCAAGGTTAAGCATGGGGACCAATTGGGTTCATGGTTTGTGGTTGAGTTTATCCAATCGTTGTGTCCTTGTTTTAGTCCTTGGGTGGAAAGCTTGAGGGCGAGACCCGCTTGGATGAGAAATCCAGTATGGGTTGTTATCGACCTAAGCATTAGGTGTTGTTAGTAGTGGATCGTAAATGGTTTAAAGGTGAGGAGTAAAGGAAGGTTGAGTTTGACTCAATTCAAACCTTCTTGGAGAATTGTGCTGTTGATGTGTTCCTCGATAGGGTTGATTAAGTACTAGTCAACCACTTGGTGGTTGCTAGTAATTGCTTCTCCTTTTCGAAGTGTATTGGATCTTTTGTCGCTGATCTATGAGCGAGTGGAGTCAACCGTAGCATTTTGTTCGGTTGTTACTGTTCTTGCGGGTTTTAAGAACTTTGGTTTTAAAGAAAGCTTTCCCTTTTGATGTTAGCGGTGGGTATTGGTCTTTTGTAAAAGACGAATCTTTTGCATGGTTTTAAACCCCGTTGTTCAAACAGTGGGTTGTCTTGGAGTGTAGTGTCTCTCTTGGCTTGCATCGTCTTGATTACGGCGAACCATAGTAGAGAGGTTGATGTGTGAAAAACACTTTTGTGCGTGGGAGCTGAAGAGGGTTCTAGCGGTTGAAGCCGTGTTCTTCTGGAAAGTAGCATTGCTAAAGGGATCAGGCACTTTAGTGCCAAGGAATATATCGAATGAGGAGTGTGAGACCGTGTTCTTTCGTGGTCTTTTTTGGCAATTGGGGTGAAAGAGGAACCGTGCGAGGTTGCACTTTGTTGAGCTAAATCAACATTTCCTCGCCAAGGGTTGGTTTTGAGAACTCGTTTGTCGTTTGTTCCGGTTTGAGTCTTTGTGTGAATGTTTTATGTTGTAAGGAAGTCTTTTGTCCATCGGGGACTTTGTTGTTGCTTTTGGCGTCCTTCGGATTCGAGGTCGAATCCTGTTGAAGGGGGGAAGAATGTGACACTACGGTTTGGTGTGACGTTATAGAAGGTGAAATTAGAGAATAAAACCTTTCGGCTTGAGGTTTACTCGCGTTTTTGGGCCTTTTGAAGCGTTGTGACACCACGGAGTGTCGTAACCTTATTTAACGTGTATGATAAGGTTAATAACATTATGAGATGTGGAATTAAGGTTAAAACTATAGGATATGGAGGTTAATAGCTTTTCTAGGCGTTTAGGGCCGTTCAGGGTTTTGGGCCTTCCAGAGTTTGGGCCTTGGTGAGCTTTGGTGGGATGGAGTAGGTCTCAGTAACGGACTAGGATTGGGTGTGGGGGCTGGTAAAGGGCTCCCCACCAGCCTTTGGCGTGCTCCCCCTGCCCGTGGGCGCCCCACCTCTCCCTCCCTCTCCTAAGCCCTAGCCGCCACCCCCTCTCCCTCTCCCTCTTGTGCGCCTCCACCTCCCCCTTTGCCCCATTGCTCCCCACCTCTCCACCACCTCTCCTCCACCCCCTTGCTGCCCTAGGGTGGTCTCCACACCTCTGCACCTTGTGGATCCATCCGTTGGAGCGAGGAGCGTGGAGCGAGGAGCGATCCGCGAGGAGATCTATTGGAGATTCGTTCGTTGGGCAAAGGTATGATCATGGGGATCCTTGGGTTTGATCTAGGTACTGTTCTTAGGGTGTTTATGAAGTTTTTAGATCAATTGGTGTTGCTGGGTTGGAGTTCTTTGGGTTAGATCTAGACGTTGCCACGTTTCTGTTTTCGGGCAGCATGAGCAGTCGACCTAGGGTTCCTGTTTTCGCCAATTTAGATTTCGAATCTGACTGTACGGACTTTTAAGAAGTTGTATATAATTTTATTATCTTTCCGTGCATATAAAGAACGTTAAATTCCGCCCAGCCGTTTGAAAGTTATGACTGTTTTACCGAGCGTATTAAAATCTGTGACGCGATTGGAACAGATCTCGGTAATCTGTAGATTAAACAACTTTAGAAGCCGAATCAGTCTTTCCTTATACCTAGAGAAAGTTGGGAAATTTCCTAAGCTACGCAAGGATGTACTCGTTTAATTGATTCGGAGTCCCAGAACCCAAGTTATGCCTTTTGCAAGGCTGCTGTCCCGACGGGACAGAACCTCTGTATTTAGGTTTTGCGAGTAGTTGGCAATGTCGGGTTAGATGGGGGTTTGCGTACTGTTTTGAGGTTATGATTGTGAGTGTGTGATGCCTATGTGCAGGTGGTGTGACCCCGGGAGTGCCCTCTTCTTCCCGCCAATCCGTTGCACGTGGTTGAGGCAAGTGTGTTGTGATGGATAGCGAGTTGTAGGTTGCATGTTGAAATTAGATTGAATTGTCTACATGATATATGACCACTTGCCATGTTTTAATGATTGCTATGATATTATGAGCATGTTTAAGATGTTATGATGCCATGTGTTAATATATGAGTTTTATATATTGTTGGCATGCTTGCATACATGACATGTTACATGGCCCGGGCGGTGAGAAAGTCATTAACTAATCCGGGAAGGTCGGTGAGAAAGTTATGACTAATCCGGAGAGCCAATAGAGTAAGTCCTACATCGTGATTCCATCTACCGTGGGTTGTGGAAGCGAGGAGTAGGCACCCTCCATCTTCGGGATGGAAGGGGGGAGAGGGTGCACACCGACGGGTGTGTACTCAACCATACCGGTATGAATTTCCAAGGAGATATGAGCATTGCATTGCATTGCATACACAATGATGATGATTTTGTTAAAGTGTTCATGATTGAGATGATATACATGATGTGAGATGTTATTTTCTATGATATTGTTATTGTTGTCCATTACAATATGCTTGCTGAGTTTCGAACTCATGCTTGTGTTTTATGTTGTTTTTAGGTACTTTGAGATCGGCATGCGGGAAAAAGGGGTTTAGCTACACTTCTACACATAGCTCCACCATCATAGTCTATGATTAATCACTTGGAGACATGATTTAAAGAGTTGTGCCATAAAGTTAATGTATGGTTTAATCTAGCATGCTTGTGATTCCTTATTTGCTTCGTTATAGTTTATGAAGTGGTTGAGTGTGGTATTATTGGCGTAGTTTGATGATACATCCATTTATGTTGATGTTTTAGATGTCGTGTGCTATGATATATCTTGCCATGATATTGATAGTGTTAATTCATGGAAAAACAAAGGAGATGCTGCCGAAATATCGGTTTTTAGCATATGTACGTTTGCTGGAATTTATGTTTAAATGCGATATTTAGTTGTTGTTTAGCTTATGTTTGGTAGCATTCGGGCATGTTAAATGCCGGGGTGTTACAATGGGAACCCTGGGGATTGATCTAGATACTGTTATTAAGGTGTTTATCAAGTTTTTAGATCAATTGGAGGTGCTGGATTGGAGTAATTTGGGTTAGATCTAGATGTTGCCACGTTTCTGTTTTGGGACAGCATGAGCAGTCGACCTAAGGTTGACGTTTTTGCCAATTTAGATTCCGAATCTGTCCGTACGGATTTTGAAGACGTTGTAGATAATTTCAATACCTTTCAGTGGACATAAAGCACGTTAAATTCCGATCAGCCGTTTGAAAGTTATGACTGTTTTACCGAGTGTGTTAAAATCTGTGACGCGATTGGAACAGATCACGGTAATCTGTAGATTAAACAACTTTAGATTCCGAATCAGTATTTCCATATACCTAGAGAAAGTTGGGAAATTTCCTAAGCTACGCGAGGATGTACTCGTTTTATTGATTCGGAGTTCCAAAACTCAAGTTATGCCTTTTGGAAGGCTGCTGTCCCGACGGGACAGAACCTCTGTTTTTAGGTTTTGCGAGTAGTGGGCAATGTTGGGTTAGATGGGGTTTTGCGTACTGTTTTGTGGGCATGATTGTGAGTGTGTGATGCCTATGTGCAGGTGGTGTGACTCCGGGAGTGCCCTCTACTTCCCGTCAATCCGTCGCCGCGGTTGAGGCAAGTGTGTTGTAATGTATAGCGGATTGTAGGTTGCTTGTTGAGATAGGATGAAAGATTGAATACTTGCTACGATCACTTGCCATGCTTGCTGTTTTCCAATGATATATTGAGTATGATTATCATGATATGATGCTATGTGTCTATACTTATCATGATTCGATGCCATGTGTCTATATTTGTCATGATGTGATGCCATGTGTTTATGTGTACTATGACATGATGCCATATGTTTATGTACAAATGAGATATGATATTTGGCATAGTTGCATGCATGTCATGAGATAGGGCGAGGGCGGTGAGAAAGTCATAACTAGTCCGAGGAAGGTCGGTGAGAAAGTTATGACTAGTCCGGAACGCCATTGAGTAAGACCTACATCGTGATTCCATCCACGTGGTGAATGGAAGCGAGGAGTAGGCACCCTCCATCTTCGGGATGGAAGGGGGAAAAGGGTGCACACCGACGGGTGTGTACTCAACCATACCGGTATGAGTTTCCAAGGAGATATGAGCATTGCATTACATTGCATGCATATTGATGATGATATTGTTAAGTGTTCAAGATTGAGATGCTATTCATGATGGGAGATGTTATTGCCATGATTTTGTTTTTGTTGTCCATTACAATATGCTTGCTGAGTTTCGAACTCACGCTTGTGTTTTATGTTGTTTTTAGGTACTTTGAGATCGGCATGCGGGAAAAAAAGGGGATTTAGCTACACTTCTACACGTAGCTCCACCATCATAGTCTATAATTAATCACTTGGAGACATGATATTAAGAGTTGTGCCATAAACTTAATGTATGGTTTAATTTAGCATGCTTGTGATTCCTTATTTGCTTCGTTATAGTTTATGAAGTGGTTGAGCGTGGTATTATTGGCGTAAATTGATGATATGTCCATTTTTGTTGATGTTTTAGATGTCGTGTGTTATGATATATTTTTCCATGATTTTGATATTGTGTTAATTCATGGAAAAACAAAGGAGATGCTGCCGAAATATTGGTTTTTAGCATATGTACCTTTGCTGGAATTTATGTTTAAATGTGGTATTTAGATGTTGTTTAGCTTATGTTTGGTAGCATTCGGGCATATTAAATGCCGGGGTGTTACAACAATTATAAGGAAATTTCAAAGAATTCAAAACACCAAATATGATACATTTATTTATCATACAAGAGGTTATTTAACTCAACAATACTAGTCTTTATTTACTTATATGGATACTTAGGATACAGGCTGATTATTTATTATCGACAACAAAGGAAAGAACTATACTTATGGTCCCGCTTTCTTTGCCGAAGACTAAGTTACGCCCGACGATGCCGAACTTCGGCGGAGGCGCCGAATGTCGACAGGGATACCAACCAGCGGTCGGCGGACCCTGCTGAAAAGGACCGGCGGAGGAGCACCAACGGAGTGCGAGGATAAGCGTATTGAGGTGGTGCGAGGAATCGATGGCGGAGCCAGTAAATTTCTAAAGGAGGGGGCCTAAGAATGAAGTGAACCTCTACTAATGATTTATATTCAAAGTTTAATATATAGTAAGTAAAATATGTAACACTTGTAACTTGCAAGGAATAGGGACCGTACCACTTATTATTTCACAAAAGGCGATAGTTGATATCTACGTGTCCTCATGTTACGAAAATGCGGCAGAGTGGCGGGGCAGCGATGTGGCGCAGCGAGCAGGTGCAGCAATGTCTTCGATCGGCGATCATAACCGCCTGATGCTTATTGTTAGCACACAGTACTGACTACTGAGTACTCCACTGCCCTGAGGATTAGACAAATAGTATTGTATCAAAGATCAAAAATTTCCATGAAAAATAGTATGGAGCAAGTCTCAAATAACTAGTGCGACGCCAACGCAAGAAGTGCCGGAGAAACAACTCAACAAGCAAATCCATGATCCATCGTGTATACGTGACTTCATGTAATCGCGTGTAGTCGTAGTCGAAGATGTACGTACCAGTAGCCAGTAGGAGTTCATAGAATCTCACGCGGAGTCTCGCGCCATCGCTGCGCTCGCGGCGTCGCGTGGAGTCCCGTCGCGATCGGCCCGACTGTGAATGATGCTGTGAATGTGATGCAATGTGAGTTACTGTGAATGTTCTGTGATATTATCATGTACTGTAATTTTTGTATTGTGATTCTGTGAAATTGGTGCAGTTTTTGAAATGTGTACAGTGATGAAAACCTCACCACAGTCGGTTCTAACCTATATTCATCACTGTCGGTTCTTAAATAGAATCAACAGTGATAATAGACTATCACAGTCAGTTCTGTTTGAGAATCGACACTGATAAGATGCTTATTAGTGTCAGTTCTAGTTAACCGACAATGATCGGTAATTATTACTGTCGGGTGAGAACCGAATGTGATAGATCCTACTTATCAACATCGTTGGTCTTTGTGTCGCCACCAAAATCGATAGTGGTGACTTAAAAGAACCGATTGGGGTGCATATTCCTGTACTAGTGATGGTCTAATAGATCTTCTATAAAAATTTCAATATTTTTCACTTGTTTCTAGACCGATCACAAAAATTACAAAAAGATAAAATATCTTACCCATTAAGAAATTCCTCATGGACACCCACATATCATGTTAGGTGACACCCATCCACAATTCCACCAAACTACACAAATTATGATATCACCGGTGTCTTCCTTCCAAGCTCCCTATTGCATGCACGCTCCCCAGATGGCACACCGTAGTACTCAATCCCATGCAAGCTGATCCCTAGTGTATTAATTAATTCCATCTATAGTAGTACGTAATAGGGAGGAATTATTAATAGTGCATTAATTAATTCCAGCTATTGTGCGTATAAAAAAAGTAGAAAACAATAATGCTAATAAAAATAGAAGATTTGATCCTCTCGCGGATTTGCTCCTGCCTCTATATAAACACTACAAGAAATAAATTTGTTACAGTGACAATTTGACCATAAGAACAGCTGTAGAAGAACAGACTAGCCAGCTTCTCTTCATGGCGCTAGTCAAGAAGAACAAAACAATTCAGTGTTGGGCAGCATTTTTGGTTATGGCTGCAATTTTCTTGTCCTGCAATGCAGCAGGCAGGCACATCGGTACATTTCTTTCTTTTTCGTGATTTTTTTTTTTGCTTTCTCTGTATGCAATGTTGCAGCGTTTAATGGAACCGACACCTTCATATATATATATATATATACACCAAATGATTTGTGTAAAGTAATTTATATGATCTATTGTGTTTCATTGTGTGCAGGTGTTAGAACTGAAGTGAAGACGAATTGTTTCACCTATCAAAATTGCAAAGACGATTCTTGCACGAGTTCGTGCAAAAACGGTGATTTCCATGCGGGCAAAGGCTACTGCAGTGGTACAACCGTTTGTTGTTGCGAAACGATCTCAAAGCCATCCAAATGATGGATACCAACCAGCTCTTGCGTGTAAAAGGGTGAATAAGTCTATGTGTGCACCCATGCTGCCATGCATGATCTTATTCATGCAAAGGATTTAATAAACAGTAATAATTACCGATCACTGTCGGCCAAAAAAAAAAATCTTGCAGGAGTTTGTGCCTGGACACACTACAACAAAAATCGGTTTTTGTAGTGAAACTTTTTGTCACAAATGACTTATTTTCCGTCACAAATGAGTGGTAGTGGCGATTTTCTTGTTTGTCACCGATTGTCACTAATACTCAAGTCACAACTAACATAGTGATGATTTTTTGTTCCCCACAAATAACCAGGTTGAATAGTGATGATTAAAAATTGCCACTAATAATTGGTACATTAGAGATGACATAACTCGTCAAAAATAAACTTCAAATCGTGGCAACAATGTCATCACTTATGATTATCGTAGTGACAAAGGAAATCCCCACATTTTATGAATATTTGTTACCATTAAATCATCACAATTACATTTTGTCAAAGTGATGAATTAAGTAGTCACAAATTAGTTCATGTCACTTGCAATAGTTGTATCACTATTGACGCTTCTTGTGGTGACGTTATTTCTCACTATTTTATTAACATTTGTGTCAACTAAATCGCACACTTATATTTTGTACAGTGGTGGCACTATCATCACAATTGCGTATCTATTTGTGACAAATTAAAAGATGAATTAGTGTGCAGATAATGTATTTATGGAAGATTTTTTTTGCCACTATTAGGCATTGTTCTATTAGCTTAATTGTGATACCTGTGACAAAAGATGTGCCACATAAAACACTTGTGACAAGAATTTTGTCATAATTTATCAATTCTATAGTGATGAAATTATAGTCATTCATTTTAGTGATAATGCCATCCAAACGAGCCGCAATAATTGTACAGTCAATTTCATTTCAAAATCCCCGTCGTATCCATGGGATCCAAATAGATATAGAGGAGGCAGGTGCTACCGTGCTAGAGGATAGAAAGTGAGGTATGCCTCTGAAGCTTTTGGCTGAGGAATTAGTGCTGTAATTTTTTGTAGCTTAGTAGAAAATAAAAAGAGCTAGCACAATGTTGTAGTATTATTCCTAGCTATGTATTTTATATTAATTCTACGAAGAATCACAAAATTACAGGTCCCCTTAAATGATTGTGCTCCATGGTCTGTTTGACGTAGCAGAGCTGACATAGGCGATGTTGTCTCCTGGTTCCTAGGGCGGCGTGGTCCCCTTAAAGAGTTAGCACAATAGAATGTTCTAGTATTATTCCTAGCTATGTTCTTGTGCTCCAGGTTGTGAAATATTTGTTGGTGATCTTAAGCCTTTATGCCATATATATATAATCTGGAGAGCTCTGCTCGATCCATGTATGATGTTAACTAGGTAGATAGGCGCGCTTCGCTGCGCCGTACAGTTTAGTTTGCAAAAGTAGAATACAGCATCATCGAAATCGTGAAAGACGGATGTCCACACTTTAAAGATCAAGCAACGTATATCATATTTAATATATTTATACGATGCATAACTGGGAGTAGATTTAGAAGAATGTATTGAGGCACACTCGAATGTGTGACCTTACATAAACTAAGGTAGTGTACCACATGATACATGTAAAAGCTAACAAAGAAGAAGTTATGGCTATATGTTTCTACAAAGTTGATATAATACCATCCGAAAATAAGTATATGATATAACTGCACGAAACAAAGTATAAGGCGTGCTATGTACATGGTAACTTCATGCTAATGCTAGAGAAACACAGGTAGGCATCATTCATACATCAAGATCCAAATCTATGTTGTTCCAGCGAGATCCAACAAACAAGAAAATATTGATTGGTCAAACCAATTTGCCGACAATGTGAAGAGATAAAGTTAGCAAACCGGGCCTGCGGTCATCCCTTAGTAGCCGAACTCTTACAATCAGATGCAATATCCCCGACTAAAAGAAAGCATATAAAAATAATTATTTTGTTTGGGCTCTAGGTGCAAAGGTGACTAACGATAATATCAATATAGCGGGACAACAATGATTATAATGAATATATATGGAAAACCCGCAATGCTAATGTTAGCTCACCCAAAATTTTTGTAAAACCACATTGAAATAAAAAAAATGACCCCAAATATTCACAATAGTTTGTTTGTAGCCAAGATACCATAGCAGGAAAAGAATTACTTTGCAAGTCCATAAAATTAACTTCAACCACTACATGTACTTATCATATAATTGCAAAAAGTTATCAAATTATAGTGATGCAAATCATTATTGACAGCAAGATGTATCCAATATAGTAATGACCTGTGCAAAATGTTATCAAATTAACAAAGCATTAAACTAAAATAGGGGAAAAGCTTGATCACAGCATGTATCCAATATAGTAATGACCTGTGAGAAATGAATACCCCAATGAATTTATGCAAGGCCAGATCAATATAAATGCAAATAATCATAGGAATATGTTGAATTACCGATTTTGTAAAGGAAGAAAGGTCTGATAGCCAAATAGTTGAGAGGCACAGAGAGCTTACATTAAGCAAATCAAGACTGCTGCAGCCGTCTACTCTGAAAACTAAGAGAGATTGCTTCTCTGAAATAAACTCAATTAACTTATCCCTGCGTCACCAAACAAGTGTAAGCTCAAAGATAGTTCAGCTTAAACGCTAATACAACATCTACCTATAAAAGTGAGGTGCAGATATTTTTGAGATGACATGTATGGTGACAATAAACAGCGAATGCTAATTTAATATCTACCTATAAAACCGAAGCACGGATATTTTTGAGATGACATGTACGGTGGCAACTGTAAGTTCAAAGATAACCCAACTTTACCAGGTGATATGCATGCTATAACTATTCAAGAACAACTTCACCACTAGGCTTATTTCCATCCCGAGCATGTATGTTCTACCAAATATGACAGGAATATTGCATTTAATAAACATTATTGTGTGATGAATTTTTTGCCTCCATTTGTTGTTGCGAAAGATCTCAAAGCCATCCAAATGATGGATGCCAGCCAGCTCTTGCATGCCAAAGGGTGAATAAGTCTATGTGTGCACCCATGATCTAATTCATGCAAAAGATTTAATAAACATTATTGTGTGATGAATTTTTGCTTGAAAATTCACGTAATAAAGAAAGCGGAAATTTTTACCCACAAAGGGATCGATGGGGAAATATAGAAAAAGATGTTCATGGTGCAGCATCACACACCGCATCTTGTTTGTTGAAAATTAAAAAGATATCGCTCTTTGTAAAACTAAACCAATTATGACCCAGCCTTGCAAAGTGTATATACATACAATCCCTGAACATGCAAATGAGACGCAAATCCAATGAAAATAAAAAGGAAAGAAGACATGGACAACAGAGCGATCCTGGTAGGACAAGGCCATTCCATCATCGTCTACCGATACATTTATCAATACTAGTCTTTATTTAATTATACAGACACTTAGGGTGCGTTTGGTTCGTGGGATGAGGTTGAATGGGATGGGATGGTCCTGTACCATTTGGTTCCATTATTTTGGGTGAACGAGATGGTTCAGCATCTAGAGGGAATATTCCTCAAAATTGTACCACTTGGTCCAGGATGAGATGGTTCCATTCAAGCAACCAAACGCATGGATGAGCTTTTTCTTGAACCATCTCATACATGTACCACTTGGTACAGGCAACCACACACCCTTAGGAGACACTTAGGATACAGACTAATTATTTATTACTGACCAAGAACGGAAAGAACTGGAGAGATCCAGGGGTTCCTGCCCGTCTGCTGCCGAAGATTACACCGACGATGCCGAACTAGGCGGAGGCGCACGAATGCCCCCCAGGGAGACCAACCAGCTGGAGCGGCGAACCCTGCTGAAAAGGACCGGCCGGAGGCGAAGGAGCAACTACGGGTGCAGGGACAGCGTAGTTAGGTGGTGTAGGAATAGCGTTTGGTGGTGCAGGAATAGGTCCAGGAATAGTGTAGTTTGCATAGAATCTATAGATAGCATACAATAATAATAAACATAAAAATACTATGGTTATACATATCAGCCCTACAGCTAAAATACTCATATCGACCACGTGCTTGTCGCCCTGAATGGTGTCTGTCGAGATATTGACGACAGCTCCTTGCTGACTCGGCACGGGAGAAAGTGCCATAGCTGCACAGAGAGGAGGAGATCAGAATAAAGATGCACATGAATCGATCGAAGCGTAGGAGAGGATAAAGCCCACCAGAATCAAGCGAAGCTCACCGGAATCGAGAGAATGAAGCTGAGAGCAAGAAATTAGGATGAAGCTGCGCCTGACTCTTGCAAAGGTACAAAGAGGAATGTCACTTATATAGAGTTTTCGGAATCGGTGTAGATGACTAGTCATTAAGCGTCCAAAGAGGAAGCATCCACCAGGAGGTCCAGGACATCAGTAAATGCATGCGAGGACCCCATGCAAATTACTTCATTCAGAAAAACATGACTAGTCATCGTAGCCGATGTTAGCCAATAAATTATGAAATATCCCAAAAAATCCAAAATGCAAATCAAAATTCTAATTGGAACCTAATCAAAGTTTTACTTGGAAGGCTGTCAGGACCCGGATTTATGAATTCGAAACCCTCTGTGTATACTGCACCAGTCCAGGATCACGCTAGTGCACACAGTGGCAACAAAATTGACATATCATTCCATTCATCGAATTTACTAAGAAAGTAGCAAATAGTAACAACGGACCTTATGGTCAAGTTTACATAATTGTGCCTTAAGGGCTTAAGAAACAAATAAAACTCTTGCAGTGGAAAATAAAATAACTCGGGCCATACGACATGCCACAGGCAATCATCTGGGGAACGCCATCCTAGTTCACGTAGTCTTCATAATACTCCTCGTAGAATTCTGTATTTCCCTGTTCTTCTTCAGCAACTGATCAACAAAGGCGTAAAGCCGTGAGTACAAAACTACTCAGCAAGCCGTAGAGAATGATGCAAATAATGTACGGCTTGATAAAGGATAGTCATATGGTTATTTTGCAGAAAGCAATAACTTGAACGTAAATACCATAAATAGATTCAAAACATACTTGACAAAGATAATAATAACTGGTAAATCAATGGTAAACCACAACACAAGATTGGTGATGTATCACCCGCCACCAACTAGATCATCATTGACCACTGAACTCAACAGCATTAATAATTTGACATGAAAAACAAAAGTGAACTCCCCGTTCACTTCCAACAATACCATCCTTCAACATTTTCTAAAAGCTCTATACCCCTTGTGAAATCCCTAGGCACGTCCATGACCGTGGACACGGCTATTCGAATAGTTTAACATACACTCTGTAGAGGTTGTGCAACTTTACCCACAAGATATGATCAACTCTTAGTGCCATACGTAATTAACACACTTCCTTGGGTGTGTCGGCAGAGAGATCATAACAAGGCTTTTACAATGCTTTGTCTAAACCCGATCTTGCCGCTAAGGTTTCACCCCTAAGGGCCCCCTCTTGCGCCATGTGAGTCTACCCATCAATCCCGAAACCCACACAACCACAATAGTACTTAAATTTAGATATCGCAAATTAATTAGCCAGGTCTGTCCCATACCAAACATGTGGTTGTACGGTTAGGCCCAGTTCAATGGCGCACAAGATTAAGTCCTTAAGGGTGTGTTTGGTTGGAGGTATGAGGGTGAGCAGGCAGGATGATACAGGATGGATGGGATGATCCTGGATGAGATGGTTCAGGGAAGGTGTTTGGTTGTCTGAATGGGATGGTACAAGTTTTTGTTTGGTTCCTTGAATGGGATGGTACGGGATGGTACGAGATAGTGTTTGGTTGGAGGCAAGGCATATATCAAACAGTACCCAGCTAATCACTCCCCTTCACTCTGGATAACCACGCAAATGGCAATACAAAACCATTTGGTACTCTTCCAATACCAGTAAAGTATGGAAAAACCCCACCGTTTTTTCCCCTTGACTCTTGTTATCATCAAATACCAGTAAAAAAAACTCCACCCTTTAGTAAAAAAATACTAACTATTGTTATCATCAAATACGTATGTATATTAGCACAAAAGTTAAATTGTCAGTAGAATTCCGATTGATCACCTATATTCCAATTAAGCGTTGCTTTTTTTCCCCTAAGGACAAGTGTTGGCCAGAACAACTGTACATTACCAATTGCCTCGATGGTTATAGACTGATAGCATTTCAAAGAAATAGAGATGCGTTCACTCATCATTAGACCCCTGTAAATGTCACATTAATCCTCAAACAGAGGAACATCAAATTATAATATGCCACATAACTCAGAACCTATAAGAGCATTCAGACAGCTGGACTGCCAGATAATTGCCACTTGAAGCACTTGCATTTTTAGGCATCACTGCATAAAGCGCATCAGTGCCACCATTTAAACAATATCAATTTGCCCTGATGATTTTTACACATGTGGAAACTTCCATTGGAAGCTATATAAGGAGTAGTGTGCCTCTAATCATGATGTTGCATAACATTTTGTGATACTACAGGTTGGCCTAACTTTAGAAAGTAAGAAATTTGCAATTAGAACCCTACGGTATGACGTTTTAACGCGTTTCGGGCCGTTTTCGGGCGTTTTGGGCCGCTCAGGGAGGTGTGGGGCTTGGGGGAGCCTTCGTGGGCCGGATGGTGGGACTCACTTGGCCCATGTGGGGGTGAGGGGGGCAGCAAACCCTGCTGCCCTAGCCCTCCCCACCCCCCATGCGCCCCCCACTCCTCCCCCATGTAGCCGCCACCCCCACCTTCATCCCATCTCCTCCTCACCCCCAACACCCAAGCCGCACCACCCCTTTCCTCCTTGCGCCTCCTCCCCCACCCTCACGTGCCCTTGCTGCGTTCCCCTCGCTGCCACGCCACGCCATGGTGCCGCCCTCGCCGGTGGGAGGATCCGCGATGAGGAGAACCGGTGGCAACGTCGGGTGGGAGGAGATCGGGTGGAGATCGCGCGAGGAGAAGCGGTTGTTTTGCGGTTCTTCAAGAAGGTAATGGGGGAACCCTGTGGGGTAGATCTTATGCTTCTGTAGAGGGGGGTTATCATGTTTTTTAGATCAAGGGAGGTGTTGCCATGGGGTAGATTTGTTGAAAACTAGAGTTGTATTCGCGTTCTGTTCGGACAGTTTGGGAGCCCGAGCTAGGGCAGGCATTTTCGCCAATTTAGATTTGGAATCTGGTCGTACGGACTTCTAGGAAGTTGTAGATAATTTCATTACCTTTCAGTGGACATAAATAAATTGAAATTCCGCCCAGCCGTTTGGAAGTTATGGCTGTTTTACCGAGCGCTGTCAAATCTGTGACGAGATTGAGACAGTTCGTGTTCAACGTTAGATTAAACAATTTTAGAGGTCGATTTGGCTTTCCCCAATACTTAGAGAAAGCTAGGAAATTTCCTAAGATTCGCGATGGTGTACTCGTTTAATCGATTTGGAGTCCTAGAATAGAAGTTATGCCCATTGGAAGGCTGCTGTCCCGAAGGGACAGATTTGCTGTTTTTCTGTTTTTAGGAGTTGTAAGCGAAGTCGGGTAGTGGGATATATGTGTACTGTTTTGTGGACTCGATTTGAGTGTGTGGCACGTGTTTGCAGGTGGTGTCCCTCCGGGTGTGCCCTCAACCTCTCATCACTTCGTGGCCCGTGGTTGAAGGCAAGTGTGTTGCGTGGATTGTGTGCTATATGTGTTGCTAGAACTTCTTGACAGTATTTGAAATAGATAACCTGTTGTCTTGCCATGAATTACATGTTATGATTGATATGATGTCTTTAGGCCATGATTTAAATGTGCTTGTTGTTGATAAATGATTTACATGCCATGTTTTGAACGGCTACCGTCGATTGTTGAATACGGTCCTACATGTTGAGATGAAATGTGATGATATGCAATATTTGCATTTATGTATACGTTGCTGTTCATTGTGCATACATGGCATATGTTCATGGCCGGCCGGTGAGATAAGTCATAACTATTCCGGGCGGGTCGGTGAGAACCGTTATGACTAGTCCGGGGCTATTCTTTTGACTAAGTCCTACGTCGTGATTCCTTCACCGAGGTGAATGGAAGCGAGTGATAGGCACCCTTCATCTTCGGGATGGAAGAGGGAAAAGGGTGCATGCCGACGGGTGTGCACTCCACCATACCAGTATGAGTATTCCAGGAGACATGTGCATTGCATTGCATGAATGAATACATAAATGAAGATGTTTATGAGATGATGATGATATGCACTTGACATGATTATCATGTCCTTTTAAAGGATGTATATAATGTCAACTATGTTGTACTGTGATATAACTGTGGAGAATGGGATGATGGTTTGTTGTCTTGATCCTTGTTGTTCCATTTCAATACACTTTGCTGAGTTTTAAACTCACGCTTGTGCTTTCGTTGTTTGTTTCTTTAGGTACCACGAAACGGCGCTAGGAAAGGGAACTAGCTACACCACTCCACGTAGTATCATAATCTATCTAAT
The DNA here is from genome assembly GCA_036346355.1 of Rhipidocladum racemiflorum. Classification (NCBI taxonomy): domain Eukaryota; kingdom Viridiplantae; phylum Streptophyta; class Magnoliopsida; order Poales; family Poaceae; genus Rhipidocladum; species Rhipidocladum racemiflorum. The sequence continues at coordinate 85,566,663 of CM070579.1, read as the reverse complement.
TCACTGTTTTGGAGACATAGCATTAAGTATTGCAATAATCTTTAGTGTATGGTCTTTATGTTTGATTGTTTCCCTCATGTGGATCATGTGGGGTTAGAGAATGAGTTGTTTTAATCGCCTAAGCTTAAACGATGCTTATTCTTTCGCTATTGATGCGTATTGATGTTTTAGTTGATGACTAGCTATCATTATCGCTGCGTATGATTATCTTGTTGATTCTACATATTGATATGATGCTATGTTGTTAAGTTTTCGTACAAAAACAAAGGAGATGCTGTCAAAATTCTCAATTAATCTAAATGATTACTTGCTGGAATTTACCTTAAATTATGGTATTAAATGTGTTATGGTCTTTGTTTGGTGACATTCTGGGCTTAGTAGAAGCTGGGGTGTTACAGTTGGTATCAGAGCGGGCTTCAGGTCCGTGGTGTATGAATTTAGTGAAATACCATAGGGTTAAATAAAACTTTGATGTGGGATAACCTAGAAACATGGCTTAGGTTATACTTAAAACTTTGTCATAGGATAGCAACATTAAAACTTGTATAAGTGGAATAACTAATCTAAAAATTGACACACATGGATGCACAGTAGGAATGGGTATGGTTACCGTTGTTTTACGCTTAAACGTTGTATTTAAGCTTTGATGTTGAATGTTACATTTGGTAATATATGTTGCTATGTCTATTAAAGAATTGATTGTGTTGATACAATTGAGATTATGTGGGTTGTGGTGCCGAAAGGGGTTTCGGTCACCTTCTGTTGTTTGTAGTATTGTTGGGTTTGACGGTGTGGCCGGTTAGTGCCATCACCGATGGACTCCTAACCTCCTGTTGGGAGAGTACTTATCCTTTCTGTCGTAGATTGGGTAGTTGGTTGGAGTCGAGTAGTAGAGTTGTGGATTGACCCTTCGAATTTCCTTTGCCGATTTGACGAACGGTTTTGGTTGGTTGAAATAAAAAAAATGTTCGGATTTGGTTACTCACCGATAGTTCTTTTGGTGGTTTTGGTTTTTGTCTTCTCTGGCTGAAGACAAAAGAATAATTTAGGGTTGCGCCTCTTTTGGTCGCCTTGTCAGTTTTGACGCCCGATTTGTTGTTTGCCTTATAGAGAAACTTATAGATTGATTCTTGGGTTACCATTCTCCAATTTGAAAAGAAGTTATCTAAGTCGCATGGATTTAGGTGTCAAGGTTTGTCGAAAAGGATGTGGTTGATCGGTTGCTTTACGGAGAAAGCTTTCAATTTATTCTTGTGTTTGTCTTTCGGCGAGGTTTAAAAGAGTTATTACGGTGTTGTGCCAGACCTCGTTGTCGGGGCCTAATTGGTGTTTGATCGCAATGATGACTTGCTTGGGAATTCATCTTTGAAAAATCGTCTGTTTCGTGAAGGTTTGAAGTTTGTTTCGTGAAGGTTTTGGTTAATCGCTTGGTTTTCCCTCTTGCAACCATCTTCCTTCATGGAAGTTGTTGATCTCGAGAGTGGTGGAGTAGTCGCGTGTCGGCATTCGGGAATTTAAGAGTTGACCTCTCTTGTGATTTATGGTTGAGCTTTCCGGAAGGAAAGGTGTTTTGGGTGTTGTTCTTTTCTGGAGCAATTATGGTTTCCTTAAGAGTTGGGTGCGTGATTCATGCGGATGTTTAAGAAGTTAAGTGTATGACGAGAAGTTAGAGTTTTCGGATGTTATGAGCTAGTGGTTCGGTTAAAGTGAAGTTGTTGTTGTTTAAAGATAAACTAAAATATTGTGTTGATAAGAGATGATTAAAACGAGACGTCAGGTGAACCAAAGTGAAAGTTGATTAGTGGTGTGTGCAAAGTGATGCGGGTTATGGGATCTAATGGATGTTTGAAATTAGTTAGCATAGGATGTCTAGGTTGATGAACTTGTTATAGCAAGAAGATGGTGTGAAATTCTGCCTATTGTAGCTGGTGTGTGCAAAGTGATGCGGGTTATGGGATCTAATGGATGTTTGAAATTAGTTAGCATAGGATGTCTAGGTTGATGAACTTGTTATAGCAAGAAGATGGTGTGAAATTCTGCCTATTGTAGGTTTGCAATGTCGGGTTAGATGGGGTTTTGTGTACTGTTTTGTGGACTCGATTTGAGTGTGTGGCACGTGTTTGCAGGTGGTATCCCTCCGGGTGTGCCCTCAACCTCTCATCACTTCGTTGCCCGTGGTTGAAGGCAAGTGTGTTGTATTGAATAACGGATCGTTGATTGCTTGTGAGATTAGATGAAAGATTGAATACATGCTATGATTACTTGCCATGCCTGCTGTTTTCCAATGAAATATTGAGTATGATTACCATGATTCGGTGCCATGTGTCTATATTTGTCATGATGAGATGCCATATGTTTATGTACATGTGAAATATGATAATTGGCATAGTTGCATGCATGACATGACATGGCCCGGGCGGTGAGAAAGTCATTAACTAATCCGGGAAGGTCGGATAGAAAGTTATTACTAATCCGGAGAGACTTTAGAGTAAGTCCTTTATCGTGATTCCTTCTACAGTGGTTTGTGGAAGCGAGGAGTAGGCTCCCTCCATCTTCGGGATGGAAGGGGGGAGAGGGTGCACACTGACGGGTGTGTACTCAACCATACCGGTATGAGTTTCCAAGGAGATATGAGCATAACATTGCATTGCATTGCATTGCAATACATATTTAAAGATGATGTTGTGGTTATGTGTTCAAGTATGAGATGATATATGTGATGTGAGTTATTATTATCTTGTAAATGATCTTGTTGTCCATTACAATATGCTTGCTGAGTTTTCGAACTCACGCTTGTGTTTTATGTTGTTTTTTGGTACTTTGAGATCGGCATGCGGGAAAAAGGGCTTAGCGGCACTTCATCACATAATTTTCCACACATGTAGACTATAATTACCCTTCGGAGTTGTGAGCACGATTCTAGTGTGATGAAACTAGTATTATGTTTTGTTCGTATGTTTGATTACATCCTTTACCTTGTATTAGTTCATGAGATGGTTAAGTCCATTATGGTAGACTTAAATTGATGCTATATTTCCCATTGATGCTGCCTTGCATGTTTCTTCATTATGATATATCATGTGATATTTTGCTATTGTTCAAATCATGTTAAAACAAAGGAGATGCTGCCGAAATTTCGGTGTTTAGCATTTGTGCCTTTGCTGAAATTTGTCTTCATTCTTGGTATTTAGTTGATGATTAGTCTAGGTTTGGTAGCATTCGGGCATAGTAAATGCCGGGGTGTTACAAATGCAGCAGGCAGGCACATCGGTACATTTCTTTCTTTTTCGTGATTTTTTTTTGCTTTCTCTGTATGCAATGTTGCAGCGTTTAATGGAACCGACACCTTCATATATATATATATATATATATATATATATATATATACACACACCAAATGATTTGTGTAAAGTAATTTATATGATCTATTGTGTTTCATTGTGTGCAGGTGTTAGAACTGAAGTGAAGACGAATTGTTTCACCTATCAAAATTGCAAAGACGATTCTTGCACGAGTTCGTGCAAAAACGGTGATTTCCATGCGGGCAAAGGCTACTGCAGTGGTACAACCGTTTGTTGTTGCGAAACGATCTCAAAGCCATCCAAATGATGGATACCAACCAGCTCTTGCGTGTAAAAGGGTGAATAAGTCTCTGTGTGCACCCATGCTGCCATGCATGATCTTATTCATGCAAATGATTTAATAAACAGTAATAATTACCGATCACTGTCGGCCAAAAAAAAAAAATCTTGCAGGAGTTTGTGCCTGGACCCACTACAACAAAAATCGGTTTTTGTAGTGAAACTTTTTGTCACAAATGACTTATTTTCCGTCACAAATGAGTGGTAGTGGCGATTTTCTTGTTTGTCACCGATTGTCACTAATACTCAAGTCACAACTAACATAGTGATGATTTTTTGTTCCCCACAAATAACCAGGTTGAATAGTGATGGTTAAAAATTGCCACTAATAATTGGTACATTAGAGATGACATAACTCGTCAAAAATAAACTTCAAATCGTGGCAACAATGTCATCACTTATGATTATCGTAGTGACGAAGGAAATCCCCACATTGTATGAATATTTGTTACCATTAAATCATCACAATTACATTTTGTCAAAGTGATGAATTAAGTAGTCACAAATTAGTTCATGTCACTTGCAATAGTTGTATCACTATTGACGCTTCTTGTGGTGACGTTATTTCTCACTATTTTATTAACATTTGTGTCAACTAAATCGCACACTTATATTTTGTACAGTGGTGGCACTATCATCACAATTGCGTATCTATTTGTGACAAATTAAAAGATGAATTAGTGTGCAGATAATGTATTTATGGAAGATTTTTTTTGCCACTATTAGGCATTGTTCTATTAGCTTAATTGTGATACCTGTGACAAAAGATGTGCCACATAAAACACTTGTGACAAGAATTTTGTCATAATTTATCAATTCTATAGTGATGAAATTATAGTCATTATTTTTAGTGATAATGCCATCCAAACGAGCCGCAATAATTGTACAGTCAATTTCATTTCAAAATCCCCGTCGTAGCCATGGGATCCAAATAGATATAGAGGAGGCAGGTGCTACCGTGCTAGAGGATAGAAAGTGAGGTATGCCTCTGAAGCCTTTGGCTGAGGAATTAGTGCTGTAATTTTTTGTAGCTTAGTAGAAAATAAAAAGAGCTAGCACAATGTTCTAGTATTATTCCTAGCTATGTATTTTATATTAATTCTACGAAGAATCACAAAATTACAGGTCCCCTTAAATGATTGTGCTCCATGGTCTGTTTGACGTAGCAGAGCTGACATAGGCGATGTGGTCTCCTGGTTCCTAGGCGGCGTGGTCCCCTTAAAGAGATAGCACAATAGAATGTTCTAGTATTATTCCTAGCTATGTTCTTGTGCTCCAGGTTGTGAAATATTTGTTGGTGATCTTAAGCCTTTATGCCATATATATATAATCTAGAGAGCTCTGCTCGATCCATGTATGATGTTAACTAGGTAGATAGGCGCGCTTCGCTGCGCCGTACAGTTTAGTTTGCAAAAGTAGAATACAACATCATCGAAATCGTGAAAGACGGATGTCCACACTTTAAAGATCAAGCAACGTATATCATATTTAATATATTTATACGATGCATAACTGGGAGTAGATTTAGAAGAATGTATTGAGGCACACTCGAATGTGTGACCTTACATAAACTAAGGTAGTGTACCACATGATACATGTAAAAGCTAACAAAGAAGAAGTTATGGCTATATGTTTCTACAAAGTTGATATAATACCATCCGAAAATAAGTATATGATATAACTGCACGAAACAAAGTAAAAGGCGTGCTATGTACATGGTAACTTCATGCTAATGCTAGAGAAACACTGTAACACCCCGGCATTTACTATGCCCGAATGCTACCAAACCTAGACTAATCATCAACTAAATACCATGAATGAAGACAAATTTCAGCAAAGGCACAAATGCTAAACACCGAAATTTCGGCAGCATCTCCTTTGTTTTAACATGATTTGAACAATAGCAAAATATCACATGATATATCATAATGAAGAAACATGCAAGGCAGCATCAATGGGAAATATAGCATTAATTTAAGTCTACCATAATGGACTTAACCATCTCATGAACTAATACGAGGTAAAGGATGTAATCAAACATAAGAACAAAACATAATCCTAGTTTCATCACACTAGAATCGTGATCACAACTCCGAAGGGTAATTATAGTCTACATATGTGGAAAATTATGTGATGAAGTGCCGCTAAGCCCTTTTTCCCGCATGCCGATCTCAAAGTACCTAAAAACAACATAAAACACAAGCGTGAGTTCGAAAACTCAGCAAGCATATTGTAATGGACAACAAAATCATTTACAAGATAATAATAACTCACATCACATATATCATCTCATACTTGAACACATAACCACAACATCATCTTTAAATATGTATTGCAATGCAATGCAATGCAATGTTATGCTCATATCTCCTTGGAAACTCATACCGGTATGGTTGAGTACACACCCGTCGGTGTGCACCCTCTCCCCCCTTCCATCCCGAAGATGGAGGGTGCCTACTCCTCGCTTCCACAACCCACAGTAGATGGAATCACGATGTAGGACTTACTCTAATGGCTCTCCGGATTAGTCATAACTTTCTCACCGACCTTCCCGGATTAGTTAATGACTTTCTCACCGCCCGGGCCATGTCATGTCATGCATGCAACTATGCCAATTATCATATTTCACATGTACATAAACATATGGCATCTCATCATGACAAATATAGACACATGGCATCGAATCATGGTAATCATACTCAATATTTCATTGGAAAACAGCAGGCATGGCAAGTAATCATAGCATGTATTCAATCTTTCATCTAATCTCACAAGCAATCAACGATCCGTTATTCAATACAACACACTTGCCTTCAACCACGGGCAACGAAGTGATGAGAGGGTGAGGGCAAACCCGGAGGGACACCACCTGCAAACACGTGCCACACACTCAAATCGAGTTCACAAAACAGTACACAAAACCCCATCTAACCCGACATTGCCAACAACTCGCAAAACCTAAAAACAGAGGTTCTGTCCCGCCGGGACAGTAGCCTTGCGAAAGGCATAACTTCTGTTCTAGGACTCCAAATCGATTAAACGAGTACACCCTCTCGTATCTTAGGAAATTTCCCAACTTTCTCTAGGTATATGGAAAGACTGATTCGGACTCTAAGGTTGTTTAATCTACAGATTACCGTGATCTGTTCCAATCGCGTCACAGATTTGACAGCGCTCGGTAAAACAGCCATAACTTTGAAACGGCTGGATGGAATTTCAATTTCTTTATGTCCACTGAAAGGTAATGAAATTATCTACAACTTCCTAGAAGTCCGTACGGCCAGATTCGGAATCTAAATTAGCTTAATCTAATGTTGAACACAGACTGTCCCAACCTCATCACAGATTGGAGAGCGCCCACCAAAACGGCCATAACTTTCAGACCGTAACTCCAAAAATTCTCAAAGAAATTTACAAAATAGGTCTTGACAATACCTACAACTTTGTCTACAGGCGGTCGGCCAAATTCCGAAGCTAAAATTGCGAAATCGCACCCCCTAAAACGGACTCCAAATCTGCCCGAAACTGAGTACAATACGAACTCTAGTTCTTTTCAGATCTACTCCATGGCAGCACGTCCTCTTGATCTAAAAACTCCAAATCTACCATGAGAACAGTACCTAGACCACCCCACAATCTTCCCATCATCATACCTTAGCCCGACGAACAACGAACGAGGAAAAACTCCTCCCGGATCGCGCGATCTCCCGCCTCGCTCCGAATCCGCCGGTTCTCCGTGTCGCGGAGCGCTCCAACGGCCGATTCTTCGAGATGAGGAGGTGGGGAACTGTAACACCCCGGCATTTAATATGCACGAATGCTACCAAACATAAGCTAAACAACAACTCATACCATATTTATCATAAAATTCCAGCAAGGGCGCATAGACTAAAAACCGAAATTTCGGCAGCACCTCCTTTGTTCTATCATGAATTTAAGGAACAGCAACAATATAGCATTATATGGCAATAAGAGAAACATCTAAAACAGCAATAAATAAAGTCTTAACGACAATAAAAGACTAACATTAAGCTCTTAAAGTTCCAAGTGACAAACGAACAATAGAACTCTCATTAACCAAGCTAAGACTTAATTTTAAAGACCATCACACGCAATTTATTATCAAACTAAATGAATTGACTTGGGGAAACATTAAGGTGAAGCAACGTGTGAGCGTGTGACTACTCCCCTTTCCCGCATGCCGTTCTCATGGTACCTAAAACAACAAGAAAACACAAGGGTGAGTTCGAAAACTCAGCAAGCATACTGCAATGGACAACAAGCCAACAACATGGCAATAACATCTTCCATCATGTACATCATCTCATTCAGGATTACTTATCAATATCATCATCAATTTGTATGCGAAGTAATGCAATGCTCCTGACCCTCTGGAACCTCATACCGGTATGGGAAGTACACACCCGTCGGTGTGCACCCTTTCCTCCCTTCCATCCCGAAGATGGAGGGTGCCTACTCGCTTCCAAACACCACGTGGATGGAATCACGACATAGGACTTACTCAATGGCGTTCCGGATTAGTCATAACTTTCTCACCGACCTTGCCGGACTAGTTAAGACTTTCTCACCGCCCTCGCCCTAACTCATGACATGCATGCAACCATGCCAATTATCATATTTAATTCACATATTAACACATGGCATCATAATATGTTAAGCATGCTCATCATATCATATCAATCATTAACACATGGTAAGTGGATATATATCATGTAAACAATCCCATCTAATCTCAACATGCAACCTACAACTCGCTATCCATCACAACACACTTGCCTCAACCACGTGCAACGGATTGGCGGGAAGAAGAGGGCACTTCCGGGGTCACACCACCTGCACATAGGCATCACACACTCACAATCATAGCCTCCAAACAGTACACAAATCCCCATCTAACCCGACATTGCCAACTACTCGCAAAACCTAAAAACAGAGGTTCTGTCCCGGCGGGACAGCAGCCTTGCAAAAGGCATAACTTGAGTTCTGGGACTCCGAATGAATTAAACGAGTACACCCTCGCGTAGCCTAGGAAATTTCCCAACTTTCTCTAGGTATAAGGAAAGTCTAATTCGGCCTCTAAAGTTGTTTAATCTACAGATTACCGAGATCTGTTCCAATCGCGTCACAGATTTTTAGGCGCTCGGTAAAACAGCCATAACTTTCAAACGGATGATCGGAATTTAACGTGCTTTACGTCCACGGAAAGATAATTAAATTATCTACAATTTCCTAGAAGTCCGTACGGTCTGATTCGGATTCTAAATCGACGGAAACTCGAACCCTAGTTCGACTGCTCAATCTGCCCGAAAACAGAAACGTGGACAAGTTTAGATCTAACCCAAATTACTTCAAACCAACGCCTCCAATTGATCTAAAAACTTGATAAACACCCTAATAACAGTACCTAGATCAATTCCAAGGATCCCCAAGATCATACCTTTGCCCGAAGCACAAAACTCCAATCAATCTCCGCGGATCTCCTCGCAAATCGCTCCTCGCTCCACGTTCCTCGCTCCTCGCTCCTCGCTCCTCGCTCCTCACTCCTCGCTCCACGGGATGGATCCACGAGGTGCAAGGGTGGGGTGGCCACCCTAGGGCAGCAAGGGGTGGAGGGGAGAGGTGGAGGGGGGGGGCGCACGGTTTGGGGGAGGGGGCGCACGGCTTGGGGAGGGGGCGCAAGAGGGGGAGGTGGGGCGCAATGGGGGGTGGGGGCGCCCTAAAAGGGCAGGGAGGGCCTCCCACCAGCCTACAACACGGAATCCGTGTCCAAGGAGGAGCCCTAATCCATCCCACCAAGGCCCGCAACCTCTCTTTAAGGCCCAAAAACCCCCGGAAAGGCCCAAAACCCCGGAAATGGCCCGAAAACGTTATTAACCTCCAATTCTTATGGTTTTAACCTTATTTCCACATCTCATACTGTATTTAACCTTATCATGCCAGCTAAATAAGGTTACGACACTACGAGGTGTCACATTCTTCCCCCCTTCAACAGGATTCGACCTCGAATCTAAACGCACCAATCACGAAACCCAGCAAAACCAAAGACAGCTAGGTTTTCACATCACACACCTGAGGCGAAAAGCTCGGGATACTTCTCGCGCATGCGAGATTCCAGCTCCCAAGTCGCTTCTCTCTCGGTCTGATGTGACCACAGGACCTTGACAAACTTAAGCGTCCTGTTCTTTATCACTCGCTCACGACGTCCCTGAATTTCCACAGGACGGGACTCGAAGGTGAGGTCCTCTTTGAAGCACTAATGGTTCCAATGGAACCACCAACTCCGGATCATGCAAGTATTTCTTCAACATCGAGACATGGAACACATTATGCACACCTTGCATGGATTCCGATAGCTCTAGGCGATAGGCCAACCTGCCAACTCGGGCGAGGATAGGAAAAGGCCCAACATACCTTGGACTGAGCTTTCCTTTCGTGCCAAAACGCACCACACCCTTGGTGGGAGATACTCGCAAGAGTACGCTATCACCCACCTCAAACTCCAAGTCTCGCCGCCTCACATCAGCATAGCTTTTACATGCGCTTCAGAGTCGCGAGAAGGTTCTGCCGAACCTCCGACACGCGATCAACGATCTGCTGCACCCAATCCGGTCCAAGAATAGCTCTCTCGCCCACAAGATCCCAACAAAGTGGCGATCTGCACTTCCGCCATATAGTACCTCATAAGGAGCAGCCGGATCTTTGGAATGATAGCTGTTATTGTAAGCAAACTCCGCAAGAGGCAAATGATCCTCCCAGCTACCTTTCCAAGCCATCACACAGGCCCTGAGCATGTCTTCCAACGTCTGGATGGTACGCTCAGACTGCCCATCTGTCTGAGGGTGAAAAGCGGTACTAAGGCGAAGCTGCGTACCCAAAGCACTCTGCAAACTCTCCCAGAACTTGGAGACGAACTTCGCATCCCGATCAGAGATAATGGTCTTGGGTACACCATGCAATCTCACGATCTCCCGCACATAGATGGGAGCCAACTCGCTCGCTGAATTGGTCGTGCGGATGGGAATGAAATGCGCAGACTTCAGAGGCAGTCCACCACAACCCAAACAGCATCCTTCCTCGAGGAGTACGAGGTAAGCCGACCACAAAATCCATAGAGATGTCATCCCATGGCCACACAGAATCTCCAAAGGCCGCAAAGCCGGCGGACGCTTATGCTCAGCTTTGATCTTCCGGCAAATCCCACAAGACGCCACATACTTGGCAATATCCACTCTCATCCTTTTCCACGAAATTCTTCTTCAAGTCCTGTACATCTTGGTCTCCCAGGATGGACCGTGTATGCGGTGCGATGAGCTTCTTTCAGGATGTCTTCTTTCCCTTGAGATTTCTGGGGCCCGCACTGACGGCCCTGATACCTCAAAGCTCCGGCATCATCAACAAGAAAGTCTCGGACTTGCCTTCCTCAAGGCGTTTCCTCACTTGCTGGAGCAAACGATCATGTCTTCTTTGTGCCTCTCGCTGCACGCTCGAGAATCGTGACTCAAGAATCATTTGAGTTTCAGCCTGCCTTTGTCCCGCAAAGCAATAGGAGACTCCCAAGCGCTCAAAATCAGCAACAAGACAATCAACAACAGGGGCATTGTCTTGCGATCGAGCATCGGCCACCACATTTGCCTTCCCGGATGATCTTGGATAGTGAGGTCATAATCCTTTATCAACTCTAGCCACCTCCTCTGCCTCAAGTTCAAATCTTTACGAGTAAAGATGTACTTGAGGCTCTTGTGATCAGTAAAAATATCACAAGATTCGCCGTCTGAGTAATGCCTCCATATCTTCAATGCAAACACCACGGCGGCTAGCTCAAGATCATGCGTGGGATAGTTACTGCTCATGCTTTTTCAGCTGCCTCGGCGCATAAGCAATCACCTTGCCCTCTTGCATGAGCACACACCCAAGTCCCAACCGAGAAGCGTCGGAATAAGCAGTGAAAGCGCTTCCCGGCTCGGGAAGGGTAACAACGAGGAGCGATCACTAACTTCTCCTTTAAAGTGCGTAAAGCGTGCTCACATTCTGCGATCCACTGGAATTTCATCCCTTACGAGTCACTTGCGAAAGTGGCTTGGCAATGATAGAGAAATCCTGCACAAAACGCCGATAGTAGCCAGCCAACCCAAGGAAACTACGCACCTCTTTGACATTGGAAGGCCTCTTCCAATCCAAAACTGCTGAGACTTTGCTAGGATCTCTGAGATATGCCGTCTGGATTGATGATGTGGCCAAGAAAACCCACTTCAATCGAACTCGCACTTTTCAGCTTAGCAAAGAAGTGATTCCCCCTCGGTACTCGGCACAAGCCTCAAGTGTCGCTCATGCTCCTCTTCCGATTTAGAGTAAATCGAATGTCATCGATGAACACTACCACAAACTCATCAAGGTACTTGTGTATCATACTGTTCATCGCCTCCATAAAGACAAATAGGGGCATTAGTTAGTCCAAAAGACATAACTTTAAATTCATAATGCCCATACCTAGTGGAGAAAGCAGTCTTCTCAATGTCCTGCTCCCTCACACGGATCTGATTGTACCCGATCAAGATCAATCTTGGAGAACACCTTTGCTCCTTCGCTTGGTCAAACAGATCCTCGATGCGAGGCAAAGGATACTTGTTCTTGACTGTCACTTGATTAAGAGCACGATAATCAATGCACATACGCCAACTTCCATCCTTCTTCGAGACGAAGAGGACGGGTGCTCCCCATGGCGATACGCTACGCCGAATGAAGCCCTTGGCCAACAGATCCTCCAACTGCTTCTTCAACTCGTCTTGAAAAGGACGAGACAAGCGGTATGGAGAAATAGAAATAGGTCGAGTGCCAGGAACAAGATCAATACGAAACTCCACATTCCTCACAGGAGGTAGACCAGGCAACTCGTCAGGGAACACATCAACGAACTCCTTCACTACAGAAATTTCCTCAATGGGAACTGAGGAAGATGGTTTCTCAGACAAAGTCATGAGGAAACCCAACAGCCTCAAACGCCGACCAGAAAACAAACTAGTCAAAGCAAAGACGGAACTGGAGGGTATACCACCCTGAAAGGTCAACTCTTCCCCGGACGGGGCCTGCAAGGCAACTGTCTTCCAGAAACAACAGATCTTAGCACGGTACTGATGCAGCCAGTCCATGCCCAAAATGACATCAAAAGGAGCCAACTGGATCACCATGAGATTGGCAAAGAAAACCTCATCATCAATGGCAATGGTGCAACCAGGGCAAACCAAAGAACTAGCAATCAAACCCCCAGGGGAACTGACTAGCACAGACTCAGAAATCCGCTGGACTCCCAACTTAGCTCTACTAGCAAACTCCGACGACACAAAAGAGTAGGATGCTCCGGAATCAAATAGAACAAAGGCATCAACGGAATCCACGAGCAGAGTACCTGAAACCACCTCTGGATGCCCGGCTGACTCGGCGGTCGGCAAAGCGTACACTCCTGGTGGCGCCGGGACGTAAGAGCCCCGACTCGGTGATGCCCCATCAAGGCTGGGGCGGAGGAGGCAATCGAGGAGGAGCAGACGGCCGCGGGCACCAAGATGCGCCGGTGGCGCCACGCAAAGGGCGGCCGAGAAACAGGGCAGCCATCAAGTGCACCGATCCTCTGGAAGACGCCCCGAGTGGGAGGAGAAGGCACCGTCTCCCACTTGATGATGCTATCGGGATTCATCCGGCAGACTCGTCCCATGTGGCCGGGCTTGCCACGGTGGTTGCAACTCCGGTCCAACCACACTCTGAAGCACGGTGCTCGCCACCGCACTTGAAGCACTTCATGCCCTGCCCGGCACAGATGACGATCGCTCGCGAAGAAGACGAATGGGGCGGCCCCATCTTAGCCCACGAGGAGGAGCCCTGTCCTCCCTTGAACTTCTTGAAGGTGGGTGTTGAGAGGACCCACCTCCTCCACCAAAGGTCCTCTTCGGCCCCGCCTCCGCAGGAACCCTGAACCTCCCGGGTTACGCTTGTCCCGGAGAGCTCCAACTCGAGCTCCATGCCCTTCGCTTGCTCCACCACAGGCAGAAATCACGAGGACAGTCGCCCCATGACAACTCTGAACTCCTGGTTGAGGCCCCTACGGAACCTCCTAGCTTTCTCCCGATCGTTTGCCCGCCACCCAGACGTAAGCGCACCACGCCGTTGAACTCCTTCTCATACTCTGCCACCGACCTCTTTCCTGGGAAATAGTGGTCGAGTAAGCTCCATCCTCTCAAGGAAAGACTCTGGATGGAACTTGGCTCTAAGCGAGCCACAAAGTCCTCCTGTGTCAGTCGACCCAGATCGGGGATCTAGCGGCCAGAACCCCTCCCACCAGATATCGGCTTGGCCCTTCAAATGAAAAGCCACAAAGCGAGTCCTCTGAACCGAGGTCAAATCTAGGACCTCGAATCGCCTCTCCATGTACCGCAGCCAATCTGCGGACTGGATTAGCGTGCTGCTCCGTCGAAAGTGTCAAGACGAAGGACATCCACTCCCGAGACTCATCCTCGGCTCCGTGCAGCGGGGCAACAACAGGGCCGCAGGGGAGGCACAACAGCGAGGGCTGCCCGCAGCTCTTTGGCGCAGCTCTGAATCTCCCTCTGCAGAGCCTGAACTAAATCTTCATTTGCGGCGGGCACCCCTTTGCCCGACCGTGCAGCCGGAAGCTCCTCCCGAGCCGCCCACGAGCATTAAGCGAAACGCTACCCTCAGCAACAGACTCCTCAACTCCCTGGGAGCCTCGCCCCTAGCCTCCACGGCCACGGCGTCCACGGCCTCTACCCCTTGGCATGGCTGCTTTAGACAGACAACCACCCAAACACAAAAGCACACAATCAAGATCATAGATCAAACATCATCATAGACATATTCCTTATCATATAATCAAGCGCGATGCAATGATGAACCAAAACCCATCCTACTGTGCAACCAAGTGTGTCAAATTTTAGATTAGTTATACCACTTTTACAAGTTTTAATGTTGCTATCCTATAACAAAATTTTAGTTAAGACCTAAGCCATGTTTCTAAGTTATTCCACATCACATTTTAATTGTACCCTATAGCATGACACTAAAAATTCACATTCCAAGGACCTACAGCCCGCTCTGATACCAACTGTAACACCCCGGCATTTAATATGCACGAATGCTACCAAACATAAGCTAAACAACAACTCATACCATATTTATCATAAAATTCCAGCAAGGGCGCATAGACTAAAAACCGAAATTTCGGCAGCACCTCCTTTGTTCTATCATGAATTTAAGGAACAGCAACAATATAGCATTATATGGCAATAAGAGAAACATCTAAAACAGCAATAAATAAAGTCTTAACGACAATAAAAGACTAACATTAAGCTCTTAAAGTTCCAAGTGACAAACGAACAATAGAACTCTCATTAACCAAGCTAAGACTTAATTTTAAAGACCATCACACGCAATTTATTATCAAACTAAATGAATTGACTTGGGGAAACATTAAGGTGAAGCAACGTGTGAGCGTGTGACTACTCCCCTTTCCCGCATGCCGTTCTCATGGTACCTAAAACAACAAGAAAACACAAGGGTGAGTTCGAAAACTCAGCAAGCATACTGCAATGGACAACAAGCCAACAACATGGCAATAACATCTTCCATCATGTACATCATCTCATTCAGGATTACTTATCAATATCATCATCAATTTGTATGCGAAGTAATGCAATGCTCCTGACCCTCTGGAACCTCATACCGGTATGGGAAGTACACACCCGTCGGTGTGCACCCTTTCCTCCCTTCCATCCCGAAGATGGAGGGTGCCTACTAAACTTCCAAACACCAAGTGGATGGAATCACGACAAAGTACTAACTCAATGGCGAACCGGATAAGTCATAACTTTCTCAACGACCTTGCCGGACTAGTTAAGACTTTCTCACCGCCTCGCTCCTAACTCATGACATGCATGCAACCATGCCAATTATCATATTTAATTCACATATTAACACATGGCATCATAATATGTTAAGCATGCTCATCATATCATATCAATCATTAACACATGGCAAGTGGACATATATCATGTAAACAATCCCATCTAATCTCAACATGCAACCTACAACTCGCTATCCATCACAACACACTTGCCTCAACCACGTGCAACGGATTGGCGGGAAGAAGAGGGCACTTCCGGGGTCACACCACCTGCACATAGGCATCACACACTCACAATCATAGCCTCCAAACAGTACACAAACCCCCATCTAACCCGACATTGCCAACTACTCGCAAAACCTAAAAACAGAGGTTCTGTCCCGGCGGGACAGCAGCCTTGCAAAAGGCATAACTTGAGTTCTGGGACTCCGAATGAATTAAACGAGTACACCCTCGCGTAGCCTAGGAAATTTCCCAACTTTCTCTAGGTATAAGGAAAGTCTAATTCGGCATCTAAAGTTGTTTAATCTACAGATTACCGAGATCTGTTCCAATCGCGTCACAGATTTTTAGGCGCTCGGTAAAACAGCCATAACTTTCAAACGGCTGATCGGAATTTAACGTGCTTTACGTCCACGGAAAGATAACAACTTCCTAGAAGTCCGTACGGTCGGATTCGGATTCTAAATCGACGGAAACTCGAACCCTAGTTCGACTGCTCAATCTGCCCGAAAACAGAAACGTGGACAAGGTTAGATCTAACCCAAATTACTTCAAACCAACGCCTCCAATTGATCTAAAAACTTGATAAACACCCTAATAACAGTACCTAGATCAATTCCAAGGATCCCCAAGATCATACCTTTGCCCGAAGCACAAAACTCCAATCAATCTCCGCGGATCTCCTCGCGAATCGCTCCTCGCTCCACGTTCCTCGCTCCTCGCTCCTCGCTCCTCGCTCCTCGCTCCACGGGATGGATCCACGAGGTGCAGGGGTGGGGTGGCCACCCTAGGGCAGCAAGGGGGGGAGGGGAGGGGGTGTGGGGGGGGCGCACGTTTTGGGGAGGGGCGCACGGCTTGGGGAGGGGGCGCAAGAGGGGGAGGTGGGGCGCAATGGGGGGTGGGGGCGCCCTAAAAGGGCAGGGAGGGCCTCCCACCAGCCTACAACACGGAATCCGTGTCCAAGGAGGAGCCCTAATCCATCCCACCAAGGCCCGCAACCTCTCTTTAAGGCCCAAAAACCCCCGGAAAGGCCCAAAACCCCGGAAACGGCCCGAAAACGTTATTAACCTCCAATTCTTATGGTTTTAACCTTATTTCCACATCTCATACTGTATTTAACCTTATCATGCCCGCTAAATAAGGTTACGACACTACGAGGTGTCACAGGAACTCACATCATTTACAAGATAATAATAACTCACATCACATATATCATCTCATACTTGAACACATAACCACAACATCATCTTTAAATATGTATTGCAATGCAATGCAATGCAATGTTATGCTCATATCTCCTTGGAAACTCATACCGGTATGGTTGAGTACACACCCGTCGGTGTGCACCCTCTCCCCTCTTCCATCCCGAAGATGGAGGGTGCCTACTCCTCGCTTCCACAACCCACGGTAGATGGAATCACGATGTAGGACTTACTCTAATGGCTCTCCGGATTAGTCATAACTTTCTCACCGACCTTCCCGGATTAGTTAATGACTTTCTCACCGCCCGGGCCATGTCATGTCATGCATGCAACTATGCCAATTATCATATTTCACATGTACATAAACATATGGCATCTCATCATGACAAATATAGACACATGGCATCGAATCATGGTAATCATACTCAATATTTCATTGGAAAACAGCAGGCATGGCAAGTAATCATAGCATGTATTCAATCTTTCATCTAATCTCACAAGCAATCAACGATCCGTTATTCAATACAACACACTTGCCTTCAACCACGGGCAACGAAGTGATGAGAGGGTGAGGGCAAACCCGGAGGGACACCACCTGCAAACATGTGCCACACACTCAAATCGAGTTCACAAAACAGTACACAAAACCCCATCTAACCCGACATTGCCAACAACTCGCAAAACCTAAAAACAGAGGTTCTGTCCCGCCGGGACAGCAGCCTTGCGAAAGGCATAACTTCTGTTCTAGGACTCCAAATCGATTAAACGAGTACACCCTCGCGTATCTTAGGAAATTTCCCAACTTTCTCTAGGTATATGGAAATACTGATTCGGACTCTAAGGTTGTTTAATCTACAGATTACCGTGATCTGTTCCAATCGCGTCACAGATTTGACAGCGCTCGGTAAAACAGCCATAACTTTCAAACGGCTGGGTGGAATTGCAATTTCTTTACGTCCACTGAAAGGTAATGAAATTATCTACAACTTCCTAGAAGTCCGTACGGCTAGATTCGGAATCTAAATTAGTTTAATCTAATGTTGAACACAGACTGTCCCAACCTCGTCACAAATTGGACAGCGCCCACGAAAACGGCCATAACTTTCAGACCGTAACTCCAAAAATTCTCAAAAAAATACACAAAATAGGTCTTGAAAATACCTACAACTTCGTCAACAGGCGGTCGGCCAAATGCCGAAGCTAAAATTGCGAAATCGCACCCCCTAAAACGGACTCCAAATCTGCCCGAAACTGAGTACAATACGAACTCTAGTTCTTTTCAGATCTACACCATGGCAGCACGTCCTCTTGATCTAAAAACTCCAAATCTACCATGAGAACAGTACCTAAACCACCCCACAATCTTCCCATCATCATACCTTAGCCCGACGAACAACGAACGAGGAAAAACTCCTCCCGGATCGCGCGATCTCCCGCCTCGCTCCGAATCCGCCGGTTCTCCGTGTCGCGGAGCGCTCCAACGGCCGATTCTTCGAGATGAGGAGGTGGGGAACTCCCCTAAGGGCAGAAAGGATGGTGGAGAGGGATGGGGGAGGGCGCAAGAGGCTAAGGGGGGTGGCGGCTAGGGAGGAGGAGGCAATGGGGTGGAGGGGAAACAAGTGGGGGCTAGGGCTAGGGAGGGAACTTGTTTGGGGCGCAGGTAGGGCTAGGGCAGCAATTTTGCTGTCCTAGACCACCTCCAAAAGGCCCAAATATGTCCCACCTTCGGCCCACATGGACCCCCCAAGGCCCGAACTCCCCCGGAAGGCCTAATTCCCCTCCGGAAAGGCCCAAAATCCCCTGGAAAGGCCCACACTTGCGTAAGCAGCGCAAAAACATGTTACAAGAGTCGTACCTTATGGCCGAGATCGAAAATGACTCATACCGTCATTCCGTAGTATCACAAACATAGGTAGGCATCATTCAAACATCAAGATCCAAATCTATGTTGTTCCTGCGAGATCCAACAAACAAGAAAATATTGATTGGTCAAACCAATTTGCCGACAATGTGAAGAGATAAAGTTAGCAAACCGGCCTGCAGTCATCCCTTAGTAGCCGAACTCTTACAATCAGATGCAATATCCCCGACTAAAAGAAAACATATAAAAATAATTATTTTGTTTGGGCTCTAGGTGCAAAGGTGACTAACGATAATATCAATATAGCGGGACAACAATGATTATAATGAATATATATGGAAAACCCGCAATGCTAATGTTAGCTCACCCAAAATTTTTGTACAACTACATTGAAATAAAAAAATGACCCCAAATATTCACAATAGTTTGTTTGTAGCCAAGATACCATAGCAGGAAAAGAATTACTTTGCAAGTCCACAAAATTAACTTCAACCACTACATGTACTTATCATATAATTGCAAAAAGTTATCAAATTATAGTGATGCAAATCATTATTGACAGCAAGATGTATCCAATATAGTAATGACATGTGCAAAATGTTATCAAATTAACAAAGCATTAAACTAAAATAGGGGAAAAGCTTGATCACAGCATGTATCCAATATAGTAATGACCTGTGAGAAATGAATACCCCAATGAATTTATGCAAGGCCAGATCAATATAAATGCAAATAATCATAGGAATATGTTGAATTACCGATTTTGTAAAGGAAGAAAGGTCTGATAGCCAAATAGTTGAGAGGCACGGAGAGCTTACATTAAGCAAATCAAGATCACTGCAGCCATCTACTCAAAACTAAGAGAGATTGCTTCTCTGAAATAAACTCAATTAACTTATCCTGCGTCACCAAACAAGTGTAAGCTCAAAGATAGTTCAGCTTAAACGCTAATACAACATCTGCCTATAAAAGCGAGGTGCGAGATATTTTTGAGATGACATGTATGGTGACAATAAGCAAATAATGCTAATTTAATATCTACCTATAAAACCGAAGCACATATTGTGACACCTCGGAGTGTCGTAACCTTATTATTGAGCATGATAAGGTTAAATACAGTATGAGATGTGGAAATAAGGTTAAGATCATAAGGATCGGGGGTTAATAACGTTTCCGGGCCGTTTAGGGCCGTTTGGGGTTTTGGGCCTTCCGGGAGTTTTGGGCCTTGGTGGGCTTTGGTGGGATGGATTAGGACTCCGTAACGGACTAGGATTGGGTTGAGGGCTGTTAAAGGGGCTCCCCCTGCCCCTTGCGCCCCACCTCAGCCCCTTGCGCCCCACCTCCCCTCTTGCGCCCTCTCCACCCTCCCCTCCCTAAGCCCTAGCCCCCCAAAACCGCAGGCGCACCCCCTCCCTTTCCTCCACCTCCACACCACCTCCCTCCACCCCTTGCTGCCCTAGGGTGGCCTCCCCACCCCTGCACCTTGTGGAGTCATCCCGTGGAGCGAGGAGCGAGGAGCAAGGAGCGAGGAGCGAGGAACGTGGAGCGAGGAGCGATTCGCGAGGAGATTCGCGGAGATTGATTGGAGTTTTGCGCTTGGGCAAAGGTATGATCTTGGGGATCCTTGGGGATGATCTAGGTACTGTTATTAGGGTGTTTACCAAGTTTTTAGATCAATTGGAGGCGCTGGTTTGAAGTAATTTGGGTTAGATCTAAACTTGTCCACGTTTCTGTTTTCGGGCAGATTGAGCAGTCGAACTAGGGTTCGAGTTTCCGTCGATTTAGAATCCGAATCAGACCGTACGGACTTCTAGGAAGTTGTAGATAATTTAATTATCTTTCCGTGGACGTAAAGCACGTTAATTTCCGATCAGCCGTTTGAAAGTTATGGCTGTTTTACCGAGCGCCTAAAAATCTGTGACGTAACTGGAACAGATTGTGGTAATCTGTAGATTAAACAATTTTAGAGTCCGAATCAGTCTTTCCCTATAACTAGAAAAAGTTGGGAAATTTCCTAAGCTTCGCGACGGTGTACTCGTTTATTCGATTTGGAGTCCCAGAACTCAAGTTATGCCTTTTGCAAGGCTGCTGTTCCGCCGGGACAGAACCTCTGTTTTTAGGTTTTGCGAGTAGTTGGCAATGTCGGGTTAGATGGGGGCGTGTGTACTGTTTTGAGGTTATGATTGTGAGTGTGTGATGCCTATGTGCAGGTGGTGTGACCCGGAAGTGCCCTTTTCTTCCCGCCAATCCGTTGCACGTGGTTGAGGCAAGTGTGTTGTGATGGATAGCGAGTTGTAGGTTGCATGTTGTGATTAGATGGAATTGTTTACATGATATATGTTCACTTGCCATGTGTTAATAATTGATATGATATGATGAGCATGTTTAACATATTATGATGCCATGTGTTAATATGTGAATTGAATATGATAATTGGCATGGTTGCATGCATGTCATGAGATAGGGCGAGGGCGGTGAGAAAGTCATAGCTAGTCCGGCAAGGTCGGTGAGAAAGTTATGACTAGTCCGGAACGCCATTGAGTAAGTCCTATGTCGTGATTCCATCCACGTGGTGGTTGGAAGCGAGTAGGCACCCTCCATCTTCGGGATGGAAGGGAGGAAAGGGTGCACACCGACGGGTGTGTACTTCCCATACCGGTATGAGGTTCCAGAGGGTCGAGGAGCAATGCATTACATCGCATACAAATTGATGATGATATTGATAAGTATTCATGAATGAGATGTTATACATGATGAAAGATGTTATTGACTTGTTGTTATGCTTGTTGTCCATTGCAAGATGCTTGCTGAGTTTTCGAACTCACCCTTGTGTTTTCTTGTTGTTTTTAGGTACCATGAGAACGGCATGCGGGAAAGGGAATAGTCACACGCTCACACGTTGCTTCACCTTAATGTTTCCCCAAGTCAATTCATTTAGTTGGATAATAAATTGCGTGTGATGGCCTTTAAATTAAGTCTTAGCTTGGTTAATGAGAGTTCTATTGTTTGTTTGACACTTGGAACTTTAAGAGCTTGATGTTAGTCTTTTATTGTCGTTAAGACTTTATTTATTGCTGTTTAGATGTTTCTCTTATTGCCATATAATGCTATATTGTTGCTGTTTCTTAAATTCATGATAAAACAAAGGAGGTGCTGCCGAAATCTCGGTTTTAGTCTATGCACCTTTGCTGGAATTTGATGTTAAATGTGGTATTTAGATGTTGTTTAGCTTATGTTTGGTAACATTCGAGGCATAGTAAATGCCTGGGTGTTACAATTGGTATCGAGCGGTCAGTAGGTCCTTGGAATGTGAATTTTCAGTGTCATGCTATAGGGTACAACTAAAATGTGATGTGGAATAACTTAGAAACATGGCTTAGGTTCTAACTAAAACCTTGTTATAGGATAGCAACGTTAAAACTTGTAAAAGTGGTATAACTAATCTAAAATCGACACACTTGGTTGCACAAGATAGGATGGGTTTTGGTTCATCAATGCATCGCGCTTGATTATGTGATAAGGAATATGCTTATGATGATGTTTGATCTATGATCTTGATTGTGTGCTTTGGTGTTTGGGTGGTTGTCTGTCTAAGCAGCCATGCCGAGGGGTAGAGGCCGTGGACGCCGTGGCCGTGGAGGCCAGGGGCGAGGCTCCCAGGGAGTTGAGGAGTGCATTCTTTGAGGGTAGCGTTTCGCTTAATGCTCGTGGGCCAGCTCGGGAGGAGCTTCCACTGTGCGGGCGAGCGGTGCCCGCCGCCAATGAAGATTTAGTCCAGGCTCTGCAGAGGGAGATTCAGAGCTGCGCCCGGCCATAGGCAGCCCCCGCTGTTGTGCCTCCCTGCAGCTGGCCCCTGTTGTTGCCCCCGCTGCACCGGAGCCGAGGATGAGTCTCCGGGAGTGGATGTCCCTCCGTCTTGACACTTTCGACGGAGCAGGCACGCCGATCCAGTCCGCGGATTGGCTGCGGTACATGGAGAGGCGCTTGAGGTCCTAGAGTTGACCTCGGTTCGAGGACTCGCTTTGTGGCTTTTCACCAAGGGCCAAGCCGATATCCTGTGGGAGGGGTTCTGCCGCTAGAACCCCGATCTGGGTCCGATCACACCAGGAGGACTTTGTGGCTCGCTTCGAGCCAAGTTCCACCAGTCTTTCCTTGAGAGGATGGAGCTTACTCGACCACTCTTTCCCAGGGAAAGAGGTCGGTGGCAGAGTATGAGGAGTTCAACAGCGTGGTGCGCTACGTACTGGCAGTGGCCGCCGACCATCGGGAGAAAGCTAGGAGGTTCCGTAGGGGCCTCAACCCGGAGTTCAGATTTGTCATGGGGCGACTGTCCCTCGTGACTTCTGCTCTGTGGTGGAGCAAGCGAAGGGCATGGAGCTCGAGTTGGAGCTCTCCCGGGACAAGCGAACCCGGAGGTTCAGGGTTCTGCGGCCCAAAGGGGCCGAAGAGGACCTTTGGTGGAGGAGGTGGGTCCTCTCGGCCCACCTTCAAGAAGTTCAAGGGAGGACAGGCTCCCCTCGGGGGCTAAGATGGGGTCACCCGGGCCGCCGCCTTCGCGAGCATTGTTCGTCCCGTGCCCGGGCAGGCATGAAGTGCTTCAAGTGCGGTGGCGAGCACCGTGCTTCAGAGTGTGGTTGGACCGGGAATTGCAACCACTGCGTGGCAAGCCCGGCCATATGGGGCGAAGTCTGCGGATGAACCCCGGTAGCATCATCAAGTGGGAGACGGTGCCTTCTCCTCCCACTCCAAGGCGTCTTCTAGAGGATCGGTGCACATGATGGCTGCTCTGTTTCTCAGCCACCCTTTGCGTGGGCGCCACGGCGGCTTCGTGCCCGCAGCCGTCTGCTCCTCCTCGATTTGCCTCCTCCGCCCCACCTTGATGGGGCATCACCGAGTCGGGCTCCTTCGTCCCGGCGCCACCAGGAGTGTACGCTTTGCCGACCGCCGAGTCACCGGCATCCAGAGGTGGTTTCGTACTCGCTCGTGGATTCCGTTGATGCCTTTGTTCTTTTGATTCCGGAGCATCCTATTCTTTTGTGTCGTCGGAGTTTGCTAGTAGAGCTAAGTTGGGAGTTCAGCGGATTTCGAGTCCGTGTTAGTCGATTCTCCTGGGGTTTGATTGCTAGTTCTTTGGTTTGCCCTGGTTGCACCATTGCCATTGATGATGAGGTTTTCTTTGCCAATCTCATGGTGATCCATTGGCTCCTTTGATGTCATTTTGGGCATGGACTGGCTGCATCGATCGTGCTAAGATCTGTTGTTTCTGGAAGACAGCTTTCTTGCAGGCCCGTCCGGGAAGAGTTGACCTTTCAGGGTGGTATACCCTCCGATTCCGTCTTTGCTTTGACTAGTTTGTTTTCTGGTCGGGCGTTTGAGGCTATTGGGTTTCCTCATGACTTTGTCTCGAGAAACCATCTTCTTCGATTTCCATTGAGGAGATTTCTGTAGTGAAGGAGTTCGTTGATGTGTTCCCCGACGAGTTGCCTGGTCTACCTCCCGTGAGGAATGTGGAGTTTCGTATTGATCTTGCTCCTGCACTCGACCTATTTCTATCTCTCCATACCGCTTAGCTCGACCTTTTCAAGACGAGTTGAAGAAGCAGCTGGAGGATCTCATGGCCAAAGGCTTCATTCGGCGTAGCGTATCGCCATGGGGAGCACCCGCCCTCTTCGCCTCGAAGAAGGATGGAAGTCGGCGTATGTGCATTGATTATCGTGCTCTTAACCAAGTGACACAAAAACAAGTATCCTTTGCTCGCATCGAGGATCTGTTTGACCAATCAAGGGAGCAAAGGTGTTCTCCAAAATTGATCTTGATCGAGGGTATAATCGAGATCCGTGTGAGGGAGCAGACATTGAGAAGACTGCTTTCTCCACTAGGTATGGGCATTATGAATTTAAAGTTATGTCTTTTGGACTAACTAATGCTCCTATTTGTCTTTATGGAGGCGATGAACAAGATGCTACACAAGTACCTTGATGAGTTTGTGGTAGTGTTCATCGATGACATTCTCGATTTACTCTAAATCGTAAGAGGAGCATGAGCGACACTTGAGGCTTGTGCCGAGTACCGAGGGAGAATCAATTCTTTGCTAAGCTGAAAAAGTGCGAGTTCGATTTCGAAGTGGGTTTTCTTGGCCACATCATCAATCCAGAGGGCATATCTGTAGATCCTAGCAAAGTCTCGAGTTTTGGATTGGAAGAGGCCTTCCAATGTCAAAGAGGTGCGTAGTTTCCTTGGGTTGGTGGCTACTATCGGCGTTTTGTGCAGGATTTCTCTATCATTGCCAAGCCACTTTCACAAACCGACTCGTAAAGGGATGAAGTTCCAGTGGATCGCGAGTGTGAGCACGGCTTACGCACTTTGAAGGAGAAGTTAGTGATCGCCTCTGTTCTTACCCTTCCCGAGCCGGGAAGCGCTTCACTGCTTATTCGATGCTTCTCGGTTGGGACTTGGGTGTGTGCTCATGCAAGAGGGCAAGGTGATTGCTTATGCTTCGAGGCGCTTGAAAAGCATGAGCGTAACTATCCCACCCATGATCTTGAGCTAGCCGCCGTGGTGTTTGCATTGAAGATATGGAGGCATTATTTGTACAGCGAATCTTGTGATATTTTTATCGATCACAAGAGCCTCAAGTACATCTTTACTCGTAAAGATTTGAACTTGAGGCAAGAGGAGGTGGCTAGAATTGATAAAGGATTATGACCTCACTATCCAAGTATCATCCGGGAAGGCAAATGTGGTGGCCGACGCTCTCGATCGCAAGACAATGCCCCTGTTGTTGATTGTCTTGTTGCTGATTTTGAGCGTTTGGGAGTCTCCTCGCTTTGCGGGGACCGTGCAAGCTGAAACTCAATTGATTCTTGAGTCGGGCCGATTCCTCGAAGCTGCAGCGAGAGGCACAACAAAGATGATCGTTTGCTCCAGCAGTGAGGAAACGCCTGGAGGAAGGCAAGTCCGAGACTTTACCGTTGATGATGCGGGAGTTTTGAGGTTTCAGGGCGTGCGTCAGGCGTGCCCCGTAAATCTCAAGTGAAAGAAGACATTCGAGAGAAGCTCATCGCACCCCGTACACGGTCCATCCTGGAGAGACCAAGATGTACAGGGACTTGAAGAAGAATTTCTGGTGGAAAAGGATGAGAGTGGATATTGCCAAGTTTGTGGCGTCTTGTGGGATTTGCCAGAAGATCAAAGCTGAGCATAAGCGTCCCGCTGGCCTGTTGCAGCCATTGGAGGTTCCTGTGTGGCCATGGGATGACATCTCCATGGATTTCGTGGTTGGTCTACCTCGTTCTCCACAAGGGAAGGATGCTGTTTGGGTTGTGGTGGACCGTCTCAGCAAGTCGGCGCATTTCATTCCCATCCGCACGACCAATTCAGCGAGCGAGTTGGCTCCCATCTATGTGCGGGAGATTGTGAGATTGCATGGTGTACCCAAGACCATTATCTCTCGATCGGGATGCTAGTTCGTCTCCAAGTTCTGGGAGAGTTTGCGAGTGCGTTGGGTACGCAGCTTTGCCTTAGTACCGCTTTTCACCCTCAGACAGATGGGCGATCTGAGCGTACCATCCAAACTGAGGAGTACATCCTCAGGCCCTGTGAGATCTCTTGGAAGGCAAGCTCGGAAGACCATTTTCCCCTAACAGAGAATGCTTACAAAAACAGCTATCATTCCAAAGATCCTGGCCTGCTTCCTTATGAGGTGTCAGATGGCCGGAAGTGCAGATCGCCGCTTTGTTGGGATGCTGTGGGCGAGAGAGCTATTCTTGGGCCGGATTGGGTTCAGCAGACTGTTGATCGCGTGTCGGAGGTTCGGCAAAACCTTCTCGCAGCACAGAGCAGACAGAAGAGCTATGCTGATGTGAGGCTAAAAGAAAACATATAAAAATAATTATTTTGTTTGGGCTCTAGGTGCAAAGGTGACTAACGATAATATCAATATAGCGGGACAACAATGATTATAATGAATATATATGGAAAACCCGCAATGCTAATGTTAGCTCACCCAAAATTTTTGTACAACTACATTGAAATAAAAAAATGACCCCAAATATTCACAATAGTTTGTTTGTAGCCAAGATACCATAGCAGGAAAAGAATTACTTTGCAAGTCCACAAAATTAACTTCAACCACTACATGTACTTATCATATAATTGCAAAAAGTTATCAAATTATAGTGATGCAAATCATTATTGACAGCAAGATGTATCCAATATAGTAATGACATGTGCAAAATGTTATCAAATTAACAAAGCATTAAACTAAAATAGGGGAAAAGCTTGATCACAGCATGTATCCAATATAGTAATGACCTGTGAGAAATGAATACCCCAATGAATTTATGCAAGGCCAGATCAATATAAATGCAAATAATCATAGGAATATGTTGAATTACCGATTTTGTAAAGGAAGAAAGGTCTGATAGCCAAATAGTTGAGAGGCACGGAGAGCTTACATTAAGCAAATCAAGACTGCTGCAGCCATCTACTCTGAAAACTAAGAGAGATTGCTTCTCTGAAATAAACTCAATTAACTTATCCCTGCGTCACCAAACAAGTGTAAGCTCAAAGATAGTTCAGCTTAAACGCTAATACAACATCTGCCTATAAAACTGAGGTGCAGATATTTTTGAGATGACATGTATGGTGACAATAAACAGCGAATGCTAATTTAATATCTACCTATAAAACCGAAGCACATATTGTGACACCTCGGAGTGTCGTAACCTTATTATTGAGCATGATAAGGTTAAATACAGTATGAGATGTGGAAATAAGGTTAAGATCATAAGGATCGGGGGTTAATAACGTTTCCGGGCCGTTTCCGGGCCGTTTTCGGGGTTTTGGGCCTTCCCGGGGGAGTTTTGGGCCTTGGTGGGCTTTGGTGGGATGGATTAGGACTCCGTAACGGACTAGGATTGGGTTGAGGGCTGTTAAAAGGGGCTCCCCCTGCCCCCTTGCGCCCCTCTCCTCCCTCCCCCTCCCCTAAGCCCTAGCCCCCCCAAAACCGTGCGCACCCCCCCTCCCTTTCCTCCACCTCCACACCACCTCCCCTCCACCCCTTGCTGCCCTAGGGTGGCCTCCCCACCCCTGCACCTTGTGGAGTCATCCCGTGGAGCGAGGAGCGAGGAGCAAGGAGCGAGGAGCGAGGAACGTGGAGCGAGGAGCGATTCGCGAGGAGATTCGCGGAGATTGATTGGAGTTTTGGCGCTTCGGGCAAAGGTATGATCTTGGGGATCCTTGGGGATGATCTAGGTACTGTTATTAGGGTGTTTACCAAGTTTTTAGATCAATTGGAGGCGCTGGTTTGAAGTAATTTGGGTTAGATCTAAACTTGTCCACGTTTCTGTTTTCGGGCAGATTGAGCAGTCGAACTAGGGTTCGAGTTTCCGTCGATTTAGAATCCGAATCAGACCGTACGGACTTCTAGGAAGTTGTAGATAATTTAATTATCTTTCCGTGGACGTAAAGCACGTTAATTTCCGATCAGCCGTTTGAAAGTTATGGCTGTTTTACCGAGCGTCTAAAAATCTGTGACGTAACTGGAACAGATTGTGGTAATCTGTAGATTAAACAATTTTAGAGTCCGAATCAGTCTTTCCCTATAACTAGAAAAAGTTGGGAAATTTCCTAAGCTTCGCGACGGTGTACTCGTTTATTCGATTTGGAGTCCCAGAACTCAAGTTATGCCTTTTGCAAGGCTGCTGTTCCGCCGACAGAACCTCTGTTTTTAGGTTTTGCGAGTAGTTGGCAATGTCGGGTTAGATGGGGGCGTGTGTACTGTTTTGAGGTTATGATTGTGAGTGTGTGATGCCTATGTGCAGGTGGTGTGACCCCGGAAGTGCCCTTTTCTTCCCGCCAATCCGTTGCACGTGGTTGAGGCAAGTGTGTTGTGATGGATAGCGAGTTGTAGGTTGCATGTTGTGATTAGATGGAATTGTTTACATGATATATGTTCACTTGCCATGTGTTAATAATTGATATGATATGATGAGCATGTTTAACATATTATGATGCCATGTGTTAATATGTGAATTGAATATGATAATTGGCATGGTTGCATGCATGTCATGAGATAGGGCGAGGGCGGTGAGAAAGTCATAGCTAGTCCGGCAAGGTCGGTGAGAAAGTTATGACTAGTCCGGAACGCCATTGAGTAAGTCCTATGTCGTGATTCCATCCACGTGGTGGTTGGAAGCGAGTAGGCACCCTCCATCTTCGGGATGGAAGGGAGGAAAGGGTGCACACCGACGGGTGTGTACTTCCCATACCGGTATGAGGTTCCAGAGGGTCAGGAGCAATGCATTACATCGCATACAAATTGATGATGATATTGATAAGTATTCATGAATGAGATGTTATACATGATGAAAGATGTTATTGACTTGTTGTTATGCTTGTTGTCCATTGCAGTATGCTTGCTGAGTTTTCGAACTCACCCTTGTGTTTTCTTGTTGTTTTTAGGTACCATGAGAACGGCATGCGGGAAAGGGGAATAGTCACACGCTCACACGTTGCTTCACCTTAATGTTTCCCCAAGTCAATTCATTTAGTTGGATAATAAATTGCGTGTGATGGCCTTTAAATTAAGTCTTAGCTTGGTTAATGAGAGTTCTATTGTTTGTTTGACACTTGGAACTTTAAGAGCTTGATGTTAGTCTTTTATTGTCGTTAAGACTTTATTTATTGCTGTTTAGATGTTTCTCTTATTGCCATATAATGCTATATTGTTGCTGTTTCTTAAATTCATGATAAAACAAAGGAGGTGCTGCCGAAATCTCGGTTTTTAGTCTATGCACCTTTGCTGGAATTTGATGTTAAATGTGGTATTTAGATGTTGTTTAGCTTATGTTTGGTAACATTCAGGCATAGTAAATGCCGGGGTGTTACACATATATTTTTGAGATGACATGTACGGTGGCAACTGTAAGTTCAAAGATAACCCAACTTTACCAGGTGATATGCATGCTATAACTATTCACGAACAACTTCACCACCAGGCTTATTTCCATCCCGAGCATGTATGTTCTACCAAATATGACAGGAATATTGCATTTAATAAACATTATTGTGTGATGAATTTTTTGCCTCCATTTGTTGTTGCGAAAGATCTCAAAGCCATCCAAATGATGGATGCCAGCCAGCTCTTACATGCCAAAGGGTGAATAAGTCTATGTGTGCACCCATGATCTAATTCATGCAAAAGATTTAATAAACATTATTGTGTGATGAATTTTTTGCTTCGAAAATTCACGTAATAAAGAAACGGCAAATTTTTTACCCACAGCAGGGATCTGATGGGGAAATATAGAAAAAGATGTTCATGGTGCAGCATCACACACCGCATCTTGTTTGTTTAAAATTAAAAAGATATCGCTCTTTGTAAAACTAAACCAATTATGACCCAGCCTTGCAAAGTGTATATACATACATTCCCTGAACATGCAAATGAGATGCAAATCCAATGAAAATAAAAAGGAAAGAAGACATGGACAACAGAGCCATCCTGGTAGGACAAGGCCATTCCATCATCGTCTACCGATACATTTATCAATACTAGTCTTTATTTAATTATACAGACACTTAGGGTGCATTTGGTTCGTGGGGTGAGGTTGAATGGGATGGGATGGTCCTGTACCATTTGGTTCCATTATTTTGGGTGAACGAGATGGTTCAGCATCTAGAGGGAATATTCCTCAAAATTGTACCACTTGGTCCAGGATGGGATGGTTCCATTCAAGCAACCAAACGCATGGATGAGCTTTTTCTTGAACCATCTCATACATGTACCACTTGGTACAGGCAACCACACACCCTTAGGAGACACTTAGGATACAGACTAATTATTTATTACTGACCAAGAACGGAAAGAACTGGAGAGATCCAGGGGTTCCTGCCCGCCTGCTGCCGAAGATTACACCGACGATGCCGAACTAGGCGGAGGCGCCCGAATGCCCCCCAGGGATACCAACCAGCTGGAGCGGCGAACCCTGCTGAAAAGGACCGGCCGGAGGCGAAGGAGCAACTACGGGTGCAGGGACAGCGTAGTTAGGTGGTGTAGGAATAGCGTTTGGTGGTGCAGGAATAGGTCCAGGAATAGTGTAGTTTGCATAGAATCTATAGATAGCATACAATAATAATAAACATAAAAATACTATGGTTATACATATCAGCCCTACAGCTAAAATACTCATATCGACCACGTGCTTGTCGCCCTGAATGGTGTCCGTCGAGATATTGACGACAGCTCCTTGCTGACTCGGCACGGGAGAAAGTGCCATAGCTGCACAGAGAGGAGGAGATCAGAATAAAGATGCACATGAATCGATCGAAGCGTAGGAGAGGATAAAGCCCACCAGAATCAAGCGAAGCTCACCGGAATCGAGAGAATGAAGCTGAGAGCAAGAGATTAGGATGAAGCTGCGCCTGACTCTTGCGAAGGTACAAAGAGGAATGTCACTTATATAGAGTTTTCGGAATCGGTGTAGATGACTAGTCATTAAGCGTCCAAAGAGGAAGCATCCACCAGGAGGTCCAGGACATCAGTAAATGCATGCGAGGACCCCATGCAAATTACTTCATTCGGAAAAACATGACTAGTCATCGTAGCCGATGTTAGCCAATAAATTATGAAATATCCCCCAAAATCCAAAATGAAAATCAAAATTCTAATTGGAACCCTAATCAAAGTTTTACCTGGAAGCCTGTGAGGACCCGGATTTATGAATTCGAAACCCTCTGTGTATACCGCACTTTCCAGATCACGCTTAGTGCACAAAATGGCAACAAAATTGACATATCATTCCATTCATCGAAATTACTAAGAAAGTAGCAAATAGTAACAACGGACCTTATGGTCAAGTTTACATAATTGTGCCATAAGGGCTTAAGAAACAAATAAAACTCTTGCAGTGGAAAATAAAATAACTCGGGCCATACGACATGCCACAGGCAATCATCTGGGGAACGCCATCCTAGTTCACGTAGTCTTCATAATACTCCTCGTAGAATTCTGTATTTCCCTGTTCTTCTTCAAAGAATCGATCAACAAAGGCGTAAAGCCGTGAGTACAAAAGTACTCAGCAAACCGTAGAGAATGAGTCAACCGTAGCATTTTGTTCGGTTGTTACTGTTCTTGCGGGTTTTAAGAACTTTGGTTTTAAATAAAGCCTTCCCTTTTGATGTTAGTGGTGGGTATTGGTCTTTTGTAAAAGATAAATCTTTTGCATGGTTTTAAACCCCGTTTGTTCAAACAGTGGGTTGTCCTGGAGTGTAGTGTCTCACTTGGTTCGCGTCGTCTTGATTACGGCGAACCATAGTAGAGAGGTTGTTGTGTGAAAACACTTTTGTGTTTGGGAGCTGAAGAGGGTTTTAGCGGTTGAAGCCGTGTTCTTCTGGAGAGTAGCCTTGCTTAATGGATCAGGCACTTTAGTGCCAAGGAATGTCTCGATTGAGGAGTGTGGGACCGTTTTCTTTCGTGGTCTTTTTGGCAATTGGGGTGAAGGAGGTGCCGTGCGAGGTTGCACTGTGTTGAGCTAAATCAACATTTCCTTGCCAAGGGTTGGTTTTGAGAACTCGCTTATCGTTTGTTCCGGTTTGAGTCTTTGTGTGAATGTTTTATGTTGAAAGGAAGTCTTTTGTCCCTCGGGGAATTTGTTGTTGTTTTTTGGCGTTCGTCGGATTCGAGGTCGAATCCTGTTTAAGGGGGGTAGAATGTGACACCTCGGAGTGTCGTAGTCTTATATAATGTGAATGATGAGGGCAAAAACCTTACGAAATGAGGAATTTAGGTTGAAACCTTTCGGCTTGAGATTTACTCCCGTTTTTGGGCCGTTTGAAGTGTTAGGTCGCCACGGAGTGCCGTAGCCTTAATTATTGAGCATGATAAGGTTAAAAACAGTATGAGGTGTGGAAATAAGGTTAAAACCATAGGAATTGGATGTTAATAGCTTTTCCGGGCCGTTTCCGGGGTTTTGGGCCTTCCCGGGGGAGTTTGGGCCTTGGTGGGCTTTAGTTGGTTTGGAGTAGAGCTCTTATAGGGTTAGGTTTCAGTTGAGTGGCTGGTAAAAGGGCTCCCCACCCTGCCCCTTGAGCCCACAACAGCAGGGTGCGCCCCCTTGCTCTCCCCTCTCCACCCCTCCAAGCCCGAGCCGCCCCCCCACCTTCCCTTCTCCCTCTTGTGCGCCTCCCCCTCCCTTGCCCCCATGGCCCCTCCACCACTCCACCTCTCCTCCATCCCCTTGCTGCCCTAGGGTGGTCTCCCCACCCCTGCAACCTCGTGGATCCAAGCGAGGAGCGAGGAGCGAGGAGCGAGGAGATCGATGGGAGTTTTCGTGCGTCGGGCAAAGGTACGATCTTGGGGCTCCTCGGGAATGTGCTAGGTACTGTTGTTAGGGAGTTTTTGAAGTTTTTAGATCAATTGGTGGTGCTGGATTGGAGTAGAATTGATTAGATCTAAACATTGCCACGTTTCTGTTTTCGGGCAGATTGAGCAGCCGAGCTAGGGTTCGCGTTTTCGCCAATTTAGAGTTGGAATATGACCGTACGGACTTCTAGGAAGTTGTAGATAATTTCATTACCTTTCAGTGGACGTAAAGAAATTGAAATTCCACCCAGCCGTTTGAACGTTATGGCTGTTTTACCGAGCGCTGTCAAATCTGTGACGCGATTGTAACAGATCACGGTAATCTGTAGATTAAACAACTTTAGAGTCCGAATCAGTCTTTCCATATACCTAGAGAAAGTTGGGAAATTTCCTAAGCTACGCGAGGGTGTACTCGTTTAATCGATTTGGAGTCCTAGAACAGAAGTTATGCCTTTCGCAAGCCTGCTGTCCCGACGGGACAGAACCTCTGTTTTTAGGTTTTGCGAGTTGTTGGCAATGTCGGGTTAGATGGGGTTTTGTGCACTGTTTTGTGGCTCGATTTGAGTGTGTGGCACGTGTTTGCAGGTGGTGTCCCTCCGGGTGTGCCCTCAACCTCTCATCACTTCGTTGCCCGTGGTTGAAGGCAAGTGTGTTGTATTGAATAACGGATCGTAGATTGCTTGTGAGATTAAATGAAAGATTGAATACATGCTATGATTACTTGCCATGCCTGCTGTTTTCCAATGAAATATTGAGTATGATTACCATGATTCGATGCCATGTGTTTATATTTGTCATGATGAGATGCCATATGTTTATGTACATGTGAAATATGATAATTGGCATAGTTGCATACATGACATGACATGGCCTGGGCGGTGAGAAAGTCATTAACTAATCCGGGAAGGTCGGTGAGAAAGTTATGACTAATCCGGAGAGCCAATAGAGTAAGTCCTACATCGTGATTCCATCTACCGTGGGTTGTGGAAGCGAGGAGTAGGCACCCTCCATCTTCGGGATGGAAGGGGGGAGAGGGTGCACACCGACGGGTGTGTACTCAACCATACCGGTATGAGTTTCCAAGGAGATATGAGCATAACATTGCATTGCATTGCATTGCAATACATATTTAAAGATGATGTTGTGGTTATGTGTTCAAGTATGAGATGATATATGTGATGTGAGGTATTATTGTCTTGTAAATGATCTTGTTGTCCATTACAATATGCTTGCTGAGTTTTCGAACTCACGCTTGTGTTTTATGTTGTTTTTAGGTACTTTGAGATCGGCATGCGGGAAAAAGGGCTTAGCGGCACTTCATCACATAATTTTCCACACATGTAGACTATAATTACCCTTCGGAGTTGTGATCACGATTCTAGTGTGATGAAACTAGGATTATGTTTTGTTCATATGTTTGATTACATCCTTTACCTCGTATTAGTTCATGAGATGGTTAAGTCCATTATGGTAGACTTAAATTGATGCTATATTTCCCTTTGATGCTGCCTTGCATGTTTCTTCATTATGATATATCATGTGATATTTTGCTATTGTTCAAATCATGTTAAAACAAAGGAGATGCTGCCGAAATTTCGGTGTTTAGCATTTGTGCCTTTGCTGAAATTTGTCTTCATTCATGATATTTAGTTGATGATTAGTCTTGGTTTGGTAGCATTCGGGCATAGTAATTTCCGGGGTGTTACACACAAGCAGGACGACCACTCGCGATATTACAGTTATACATGATGGCAGCTACACATGGAAGATTTACGCAATTAGAGTACTGAACATGGGGTCAATGTATGGCTTCTGGAGGACTCTGAACAATGAAGAGAGACAGGCCAAACAACGCTACCTGCATATGTTCTACAATCTTCAGTTTAGGAACCTGGTGAGTTTGGAATCCGAATGGATTTACGAGCTAGCCAATGGGTCACCATATGCACCAGTGTGCAACATCCAACCAAGCTTATACCAGTCTTTGGTAACTACAACAAATCTATTCTTGCAAAGACAGACATCGTAATTGGCCTCCAAACAAAAGTCTTGCTCCCTCAACTAACATGGTAGAACAACATATTGAAAAGGAAATTCACCAGTATCTACAGTCTGTGAGCCTAAAGATAAATCAACTAGATTGAAATTCTTCCACACAAAATAATCCATGCCAGTATATTGGTCCCTAAACAAAACAAATTCCATCACAAAATAATCCATGCTAAGAACCTAAATAGCAATAACATTCCAAGCATCCAGTACCCGGGCCGAACTAATCAAGATAAATCAACTAGATTGAAATTCTTCCACACAAACCAAAGTCAAGAACGGGATGAAGAAGTGGATCCAGTACCCGGGCCGAACGGGGGAGGCGGAGCAGTAGAGTAAGTGCAGATTCGGCACCACAACCCCACTTTAACAATAATAACATGAACAATTCAATTCAATTCTTTCATAAACATAGCAACATACATAATCAAATGTAGCATTCAACATCAAGGCTTAAATACAACATTTAAGCGTAAAGCAACGATTCCCATACCCTTTCCTACTGTGCATCCATGTGTGTCGAATTTTAAATTAGTTATTCCACTTACACAAGTTTTAATGTTGCTATCCTATGACAAAGTTTTAAGTATAACCTAAGCCATGTTTCGAGGTTGTTCCACATCAAAATTTTAGTTAACCCTATGGTATTTCACTAAATTCATACACCACGGACCTGAACCTGGCTCTGATACCAACTGTAACACCCCGGCATTTAATATGCCCGAATGCTACCAAACATAAGCTAAATAACATCTAAATACCACATTTAAACATAAATTCCAACAAAGGTACATATGCTAAAAAAACGATATTTCGGCAGCATCTCCTTTGTTTTTCCCTGAATTAACACAATATCAATATCATGGCAAGATATATCATAACACACGACATCTAAAACATCAACGTAAATGGACATATCATCAATTTACGCCAATAATACCACGCTCAACCACTTCATAAGCTATAACGAAGCAAATAAGGAATCACAAGCATGCTAAATTAAACCATACATTAAGTTAATGGCAAAACTCTTAATATCATGACTCCAAGTGATCAATCATAGACTATAATTGTGGAGCTACGTGTAGAAGTGTAGCTAAACCCCTTTTCCCACATGCCGATCTCAAAGTACCTAAAAACAACATAAAACACAAGCGTGAGTTCGAAAACTCAGCAAGCATATTGTAATGGACAACAAGATCATTTACGAGACAATAATACCTCACATCACATATAACATTTCATACTTGAGCACATAACAACATCATCATCATTAAAAATGTATTGCAATGCAATGTTATGCTCATATCTCCATGGAAACTCATACCGGTATGGTTGAGTACACACCCGTCGGTGTGCACCCTCTCCCCCCTTCCATCCCGAAGATGGAGGGTGCCTACTCCTCGCTTCCACAACCCACGGTAGATGGAATCACGATGTAGGACTTACTCTAATGGCTCTCCGGACCAGTCATAACTTTCTCACCGACCTTCCCGGATTAGTTAATGACTTTCTCACCGCCCGGGCCATGTAACATGTCATGTATGCAAGCATGCCAACAATATATAAAACTCATATATTAACACATGGCATCATAACATCTTAAACATGCTCATCATATCATAGCAATCATTAAAACATGGCAAGTGGACATATATCATATAGACAATTTCATCTAATCTCAACATGTAACCTACAACTCGCTATCCATCACAACACACTTGCCTTTAACCTCGGGCGACGAATTGGCGAGAGAATGAGGGTACTCCCGGGGTCACACCACCTGCACATACATGCCACACACTCACAATCATGACCACAAAACAGTACGCAAACCCTCAACTTCCCCGACATTGCCAACTACTCGCAAAACCTAAAAACAGAGGTTCTGTCCCGTCGGGACAGCAGCCTTGCAAAAGGCATAACTTGAGTTCTGCGACTCCGAATGAATTAAACAAGTACATCCTCGCGTAGCTTAGGAAATTTCCCAACTTTCTCTAGGTATATGGAAAGACTGATTCGGACTCTAAAGTCGTCTAATCTACAGATTACCGTGATCTGTTCCAATTACGTCACAGATTTTAACACGCTCGGTAAAACAGCCATAACTTTCAAACAGCTGATCGGATTTTAACGTGCTTTATATGCACTGAAAGGTATTGAAATTATCTACAACTTCTTCAACATCCGTACGGACAGATTCGGACTCTAAATTAGCGAAAACGCGAACCCTAGCTCCACTGCTCAATCTGCCCGAAAACAGAAACGTGGCAACATCTAGATCTAATCCACAATACTCCAATCCAGCACCACTAATTGAACTAAAAACATCATAAACACCCTAGGAACAGTACCTAGGTCAATCCCAAGGATCCCCATGATCATACCTTTGCCCGACGAACGAATCTCCAATAGATCTCCTCGCGGATCGCTCCTCGCTCCACGCTCCTCGCTCCTCGCTCCTCGCTCCAACGGATGGATCCACAAGGTGCAGAGGTGTGGAGACCACCCTAGGGCAGCAAGGGGGTGGAGGAGAGGTGGGGAGCAATGGGGGAGGTGGAGGCGCAAGCAAGGGAGAGGGAGAGGTGGGGGGTGGCGGCTAGGTTTGGAGGGAGTGGGGGGGGCGCCCAAGGGGCTCAAGGGGCGCAAGGGCAGCAGGGTGGACGCCCCAAAGGGGCAGGGAAACCCCTTTTACCAGCCCCCACACCCAATTCTAGTCCGTTACGGAGACCTAATCCATCCCACCAAAGCCCACCAAGGCCCAAACTCCCCCGGGAAGGCCCAAAACCCCGGAAACGGCCCGGAAAAGCTATTAACCTCCAAATCCTATAGTTTTAACCTTAATTCCACATCTCATAATGTTTATAGCCTCAACATGCTCAATAATTAAGGATACGACACTCCGCGGTGTCACATCACTACAAAAGGCCAAAAAACGCGAGTAAAACCTCAAGCCGTAAGGTTTTCTCCTCTAAATTCACACTTTGTAAAGTCACACCAAAACGTAGTGTCAAAATGATATTGATATTGTGTTAATTCATGGAAAAACAAAGGAGATGCTGCCGAAACATCGGTTTTTAGCATATGAACCTTTGCTGGAATTTATGTTTAAATGTGGTATTTAGATGTTGTTTAGCTTATGTTTGGTAGCATTCGGGCATATTAAATGCCGGGGTGTTACAGTTGGTATCAGAGCGGGCTTCAAGTCCGTGGTGTATGAATTTAGTGGAATACCATAGGGTTAACTAAAATTTTGATGTGGAACAACCAAGAAACATGGCTTAGGTTATACTTAAAACTTTGTCATAGGATAGCAACATTAAAACTTGTGTAAGTGGAATAACTAATTTAAAATTTGACACACATGGATGCACAGTAGGAAAGGGTATGGGAATCGTTGCTTTACGCTTAAATGTTGTATTTAAGCCTTGATGTTGAATGCTACATTTGATTATGTATGTTGCTATGTTTATGAAAGAATTGAATTGAATTGTTCATGTTATTATTGTTAAAGTGGGGTTGTGGTGCCGAAGGGTTTCGGTCACCTCTCTTTATTCATAGTAAGGGTGAAGTGTGACGGTGTGGCCGGTTAGCGCCATCACCGAAGAACTATTAACCCCTGTAGGAGAAGAGTGCTTACCCTTTCTGTCGTAGATCGGGTAGTTGACGGGAGTCAAATAGAAGAGTTTGGTGGTGGATTCCTTCGTATGTTCTTCACCGTTCTGATGGTTGGTTTTGGTTGGTTTTCTTGGTTTTAGTTGATGGAAACCAAAAGAAAAAAAAAGTTTGGTATTGGATTTTCGCGGATCATTCTGTATGCGATTTGTGGTTGTTGGTCTTCCTTGGTTTGAAACGAAGAAGAACAGTTTAGTGTTGCGCCTTTTTAGTCGCCTTTTGCTTTGACACCTGGTTTTGCTGGTTATTGTGGATTGTCTTAGGGAGGAAACATTTATGGGTTGTTGTTCTCCCTATCTGAGAAAAGAGTTGAAGTTCTCCTAGTGCCGACCTTAGGTTGGGTGGAGCTAAGTTTTGTATCTTTATCGAAAAGGTTTGGTTGAACATTTTGTTTTCCCTAGTGCATCCTTCTTCCTTCTTGGAAGTATGGATCTTGAGATTTCTTGAAGAGTTTTGTGGGCAAATTTGGGAACTTGAGAGTGGAACTCTCCTGCATTTCTGTTAGAGTTTTGTTTTCTTCCTTGCCTGGAAAAGGAGAAATTGTCTATCGGTGTTCGTTCTGGTTCTTGAGTTGTGGTTGTCCTTAAAAGTGGAGTTGCATCCTGTTTGTCAAAAGTGAAAATGGTTGTTTAGCATGTCATGTAGTATGTAACAATGTGGTTATTAGAAATGATTTGTTCTTAAGTTATTTGCTTAGTTGAATCAGTTAAAAGTAATATTTGTGTTTAGCTTAAGATTAAATGAACTTCTAGTGATGCAGAATACCCTATAATGAGAATGAATAAATATGTTAATGTACATGCTTAGAATCTGTTGCCTTGCTTTGAAAGTGCTTATGACCCTCGAATATGTTTAAAGTTTTAAACCCTAATGCATAGTTAAAACATTAAGATGATGTAGACTGCCGACTTTGTTAAAGAAACTTTGCTGGTTGTCTAAAGATGTTCTAATCTAATGGATTAATAGAGAGATTTAATCGTGTTGACTAGTGACTTTAATTTGGAAGTTGATTAGACTTGTTATTTATGTTGTCGCAAACCATTAGTATAATTGGAAGTATGCAGTTGTGTTCCTACGATGCTAGTATCGATGTCAATTGTGAAGACATAGGCTTTCTTTGTTTATGATATTGCTAAAGCTTTGGGTTGGTCTAACCTATTAAATTTATTTTAATAGTTGGAGTATGTTGTGTAGTGACAATTTGTTATGGTATATGGATAGTGTAACTAAAAACAATGTAGTTGTTTTTATGATTATGCCTACTTATGGATATTGATGATTTAGTAGTGGTGGTAATTGTTTAGATTATTATTTTTTTTTAAAAAAAAGCCATTGTAAAATAGAGGTTATTATAACATGTGGCGATGAAGTGAACCATGGATATTTTAGCATGATATAGAATTGTATCCTAAAAAAGGTATATCTTAGAATCATAATTTCGACTTTGTCTTATGGAGATACTATTTGTATGTTGAAGTCATTTGTTAATGGAATAAGTTTTGATTGTCAAGATGTTGACGTATTTATGGTATAAAAATTGATAGGATGATCATGCTTAAGTATCTGTTGAAGTACTACGTTTGAAATATAGAATACGTTGTTATATGATGTGTTGGTTTGTGGGGTTCTTGAGGAGGTGGTATGGATTGATTTAAGATGGGTTTTCTTGATAAGTAAATAGTGAATATGGAATGCTTAAATGTTAAGGATAGTGGGACACTGGATATGGTGAGTTTCATGCCGAGCTTGTGTATAAAACCTTTTGGTCTGGTTTGGTGGTTTGCTATCTTGGTTAAATGTTTTTGGTCAAGGTGTTCTTTATGTTGCATTTTCGAGTTTCCCTAAAACTCGTAGAGGTTGGTGCCCATCTTTAGTTTTGGCTAAGTTGTTCAGTTTATGCTATGAGTTTGATTTTGCACCTAAAAGTCTTTGAGTGGATCGCGCTCCTTCGCGTTCGCACTGAAGCTGTGACACCTCGTAGTGTCGTAACCTTATTTAGCGGGCATGATAAGGTTAATTACAGTATGAGATGTGGAAATAAGGTTAAAACCATAAGAATTGGAGGTTAATAACGTTTTCGGGCCGTTTCCGGGGTTTTGGGCCTTTCCGGGGGTTTTTGGGCCTTAAAGAGAGGTTGCGGGCCTTGGTGGGATGGATTAGGGCTCCTCCTTGGACACGGATTCCGTGTTGTAGGCTGGTGGGAGGCCCTCCCTGCCCTTTTAGGGCGCCCCCACCCCCCATTGCGCCCCACCTCCCCCTCTTGCGCCCCCTCCCCAAGCCGTGCGCCCCCTCCCCCAAACCGTGCGCCCCCCCCTCCACCTCTCCCCTCCACCCCTTGCTGCCCTAGGGTGGCCACCCCACCCCTGCACCTCGTGGATCCATCCCGTGGAGCGAGGAGCGAGGAGCGAGGAGCGAGGAGCGAGGAACGTGGAGCGAGGAGCGATTCGCGAGGAGATCCGCGGAGATTGATTGGAGTTTTGTGCTTCGGGCAAAGGTATGATCTTGGGGATCCTTGGAATTGATCTAGGTACTGTTATTAGGGTGTTTATCAAGTTTTTAGATCAATTGGAGGCGTTGGTTTGAAGTAATTTGGGTTAGATCTAAACTTGTCCACGTTTCTGTTTTCGGGCAGATTGAGCAGTCGAACTAGGGTTCGAGTTTCTGTCGATTTAGAATCCGAATCCGACCGTACGGACTTCTAGGAAGTTGTAGATAATTTAATTATCTTTCCGTGGACGTAAAGCACGTTAAATTCCGATCATCCGTTTGAAAGTTATGGATGTTTTACCGAGCGCCTAAAAATCTGTGACGCGATTGGAACAGATCTCGGTAATCTGTAGATTACACAACTTTAGAGGCCGAATTAGACTTTCCTTATACCTAGAGAAAGTTGGGAAATTTCCTAGGCTACGCGAGGGTGTACTCGTTTAATTCATTCGGAGTCCCAGAACTCAAGTTATGCCTTTTGCAAGGCTGCTGTCCCGCCGGGACAGAACCTCTGTTTTTAGGTTTTGCGAGTAGTTGGCAATGTCGGGTTAGATGGGGGTTTGTGTACTGTTTGGAAGCTATGATTGTGAGTGTGTGATGCCTATGTGCAGGTGGTGTGACCCCGGAAGTGCCCTCTTCTTCCCGCCAATCCGTTGCACGTGGTTGAGGCAAGTGTGTTGTGATGGATAGCGAGTTGTAGGTTGCATGTTGAGATTAGATGGAATTGTTTACATGATATATGTCCACTTGCCATGTGTTAATGATTGATATGATATGATGAGCATGCTTAACATATTATGATGCCATGTGTTAATATGTGAATTAAATATGATAATTGGCATGGTTGCATGCATGTCATGAGATAGGGCGAGGGCGGTGAGAAAGTCTTAACTACTCCGGCAAGGTCGGTGAGAAAGTTATGACTAATCCGGAACGCCATTGAGTAAGTCCTATGTCGTGATTCCATCCACGTGGTGTTTGGAAGCGAGTAGGCACCCTCCATCTTCGGGATGGAAGGGAGGAAAGGGTGCACACCGACGGGTGTGTACTTCCCATACCGGTATGAGGTTCCAGAGGGTCAGGAGCATTGCATTACTTCGCATACAAATTGATGATGATATTGATAAGTAATCCTGAATGAGATGATGTACATGATGGAAGATGTTATTGCCATGTTGTTATGCTTGTTGTCCATTGCAGTATGCTTGCTGAGTTTTCGAACTCACCCTTGTGTTTTCTTGTTGTTTTAGGTACCATGAGAACGGCATGCGGGAAAGGGGAATAGTCACACGCTCACACGTTGCTTTACCTTAATGTTTCCCCAAGTCAATTCAATTAGTTTGATAATAAATTGTGTGTGATGGTCTTTTAAATTAAGTCTTAGCTTGGTTAATGAGAGTTCTATTGTTCGTTTGTCACTTGGAACCTTAAGAGCTTAATGTTAGTCTCTTATTGTCGTTAAGACTTTATTTATTGTTGTTTTAGATGTTTCTCTTATTGCCATATAATGCTATATTGTTGCTGTTCCTTAAATTCATGATAGAACAAAGGAGGTGCTGCCGAAATTTCGGTTTTTAGTCTATGCGCCCTTGCTGGAATTTTATGATAAATATGGTATGAGTTGTTGTTTAGCTTATGTTTGGTAGCATTCGTGCATATTAAATGCCGGGGTGTTACAGTTGGTATCAGAGCGGGCTGTAGGTCCTTGGAATGTGAATTTTTAGTGTCATGCTATAGGGTACAATTAAAATGTGATGTGGAATAACTTAGAAACATGGCTTAGGTCTTAACTAAAATTTTGTTATAGGATAGCAACATTAAAACTTGTAAAAGTGGTATAACTAATCTAAAATTTGACACACTTGGTTGCACAGTAGGATGGGTTTTGGTTCATCATTGCATCGCGCTTGATTATATGATAAGGAATATGTCTATGATGATGTTTGATCTATGATCTTGATTGTGTGCTTTTGTGTTTGGGTGGTTGTCTGTCTAAAGCAGCCATGCCAAGGGGTAGAGGCCGTGGACGCCGTGGCCGTGGAGGCCAGGGGCGAGGCTCCCAGGGAGTTGAGGAGTCTGTTGCTGAGGGTAGCGTTTCGCTTAATGCTCGTGGGCCAGCTCAGGAGGAGCTTCCAGCTGCACGGTCGGGGGCAGGGGTGCCCGCCGCAAATGAAGATTTAGTTCAGGCTCTGCAGAGGGAGATTCAGGAGCTGCGCCAGCAGTTGCGGGCAGCCCCTGCTGTTGTGCCTCCCCCTGCAGTGGCCCCTGTTGTTGCCCCCGCTGCACCGGAGCCGAGGATGAGTCTCCGGGAGTGGATGTCCCTTCGTCTTGACACTTTCGGCCAGGCGAGCACGCTAATCCACCGCAGATTGGCTGCGGTACATGGAGAGGCGATTCGAGGTCCTAGATTTGACCTCGGTTCGAGAGGACTCGCTTTGTGGCTTTTCATTTGAAGGGCCAAGCTGATATCTGGTGGGAGGGGTTACGGCCGCTAGATCCCCGATCTGGGTCCAAAGGACACAGGAGGACTTTGTGGCTCGCTTCCGAGCCAAGTTCCATCGAGTCTTTCCTTGAGAGGATGGAGCTTACTCGACCACTATTTCCCAGGAAAGAGGTCGGTGGCAGAGTATGAGAAGGAGTTCAACAGCGTGGTGCGCCGTCTGCATTTGTGGCGGCCGACGATCGGGAGAAAGCTAGGAGGTTCCGTGAGGGGCCTCAACCAGAGTTCAGAGTTGTCATGGGGCGGCGTCCTCGTGATTTCTGCTCTGTGGTGGAGCAAGCGAAGGGCATGGAGCTCGAGTTGGAGCTCTCCGGGACAAGCGAGAACCGGGAGGTTCAGGGTTCCTGCGGCCCCGGCGGGCGAAGAGGACCTTTGGTGGAGGAGGTGGGTCCTCTCGACCCACCTTCAAGAAGTTCAAGGGAGGATAGGGCTCCTCCTCGGGGGCTAAGATGGGGCCGCCTGCCTGTCTTCTTCGCGAGCGATCTGTTTCGCCCCGTGTGCCCGGCAGGCATGAAGTGCTTCAAGTGCGGTGGCGAGCACCGTGCTTGAGTGTGGTTGGACCGGAGTTGCAACCATCGTGGCAAGCCCGGCCACATGGGGCGAGTCTGCCGGATGAATCCCGATAGCATCATCAAGTGGGAGACGGTGCCTTCTCCTCCCACTCCAGCGTCTTCCAGAGGATCGGTGCACTTGATGGCTGCCCATGTTTCTCGGCCGCCCTTTGCGTGGCGCCACCAACGGGCGTCTTGGTGCCGCACCGTCTGCTCCTCCTCGCTTGCCTCCTCGCCTCCGGCCTTGATGGGGCATCACCGAGTCGGGGCTCCTTCTTTCTCGGCGCCACCAGGAGTGTACGCTGCCGACCGCCGAGTCACCGGCATCCAGAGGTGGTTTCAGGTACTCGCTCGTGGATTCCGTTGATGCCTTTGTTCTATTTGATTCTGAGCATCCTACTCTTTTGTGTCGTCGGAGTTTGCTAGTAGAGCTAAGTTGGGAGTTCAGC
Organism: Rhipidocladum racemiflorum; assembly: GCA_036346355.1. Classification (NCBI taxonomy): domain Eukaryota; kingdom Viridiplantae; phylum Streptophyta; class Magnoliopsida; order Poales; family Poaceae; genus Rhipidocladum; species Rhipidocladum racemiflorum. The sequence continues at coordinate 85,521,732 of CM070579.1, read as the reverse complement.
GGATTTCCGAGTCCGTGTTAGTCGATTCTCCTGGGGGTTGATTGCTAGTTCTTTGGTTTGCCCTGGTTGCACCATTGCCATTGATGATGAGGTTTTCTTTGCCAATCTCATGGTGATCCAGCTTGGCTCCTTTTGATGTCATCTTGGGCATGGACTGGCTGCATCGATGCAGTGCTAAGATCTGTTGTTTCGGAAGACAGTTGCCTTGCAGGCCCGTCGTGGAAGAGTTGACCTTCAGGGTGGTATACCCTCCGGCCTCCGTCTTTGCTTTGACTAGTTTGTTTTCCGGCCTGGCGTTTGAGGTCATGGGTTTCCTCATGACTTTGTCTCGAGAAACCATCTTCCTCAGTTCCCATTGAGGAAATTTCTGTAGTGAAGGAGTTCGTTGATGTGTTCCCTGACGAGTTGCCTGGTCTACCTCCTGTGAGGAATGTGGAGTTTTGTATTGATCTTGTTCCTGGCACTCGACCTATTTCTATTTCTCCATACCGCTTGTCTCGTCCTTTTCAAGACGAGTTGAAGAAGCAGTTGGAGGATCTGTTGGCCAAGGGCTTCATTCGGCGTAGCGTATCGCCATGGGGAGCACCCGTCCTCTTCGTCTCGAAGAAGGATGGAAGTTGGCGTATGTGCATTGATTATCGTGCTCTTAATCAAGTGACAGTCAAGAACAAGTATCCTTTGCCTCGCATCGAGGATCTGCTTTGACCAATCAAGGGAGCAAAGGTGTTCTCCAAGATTGATCTTCATCGGGGTACAATCGGATCCGTGTGAGGGAGCAGGACATTGAGAAGATCGCTTTCTCCACTAGGTATGGGCATTATGAATTTAAAGTTATGTCTTTTGGACTAACTAATGCCCCTGCTGTCTTTATGGAGGCGATGAACAGTATGCTACACAAGTACCTTGATGAGTTTGTGGTAGTGTTCATCGATGACATTCTCGATTTACTCTAAATCGTAAGAGGAGCATGAGCGACACTTGAGGCTTGTCTTGAGTACCTGAGGGGGAATCACTTCTTTGCTAAGCTGAAAAAGTGCGAGTTCGATTTCGTAGTGGGTTTTCTTGGCCACATCATCAATCCAGAGGGCATATCTCAGAGATCCTAGCAAAGTCTCAAAGAGTTTTGGATTGGAAGAGGCCTTCCAATGTCAAAGAGGTGCGTAGTTTCCTTGGGTTGGTGGCTACTATCGGCGTTTTGTGCAGGATGTCACTATCAATGCCAAGCCACTGTCGCAGCTCACTCACAAGGGGATGAAATTCCAGTGGACTGCAGAATGTGAGCACAGTTTCTGCACTTTAAAGGAGAAGTTAGTGACTGCTCCTGTTGTTACCCTTCCCGAGCCGGGGAAGCGCTTCACTGTTTATTCTGACGCTTCTCGGTTGGGACTTGGGTGTGTGCTCATGCAAGAGGGCAAGGTGATTGCTTATGCGTCGAGGCAGCTGAAAAAGCATGAGCAGAACTATCCCACGCATGATCTTGAGCTAGCCGCCGTGGTGTTTGCATTGAAGATATGGAGGCATTACTCAGACGGCGAATCTTGTGATATTTTTACTGATCACAAGAGCCTCAAGTACATCTTTACTCGTAAAGATTTGAACTTGAGGCGAGGAGGTGGCTAGAGTTGATAAAGGATTATGACCTCACTATCCGAGATCATCCGGGAAGGCAAATGTGGTGGCCGATGCCGATGCAAGACAATGCCCCTGTTGTTGATTGTCTTGTTGCTGATTTTGAGCGCTTGGGAGTCTCCTATTGCTTTATGGGACAAAGGCAGGCTGAAACTCAAATGATTCTTGAGTCACGATTCTCGAGCGTGTCAGCGTAGAGGCACAAAGAAGATGATCGCTTGCTCCAGAAGTGAGGAAACGCCTTGAGGAAGGCAAGTCCGAGACTTTACTGTTGATGATGCGGAGCTTTGAGGTTTCGTGGCCGTCTGGCGTGCCCCGTAAATCTCAAGTGAAAGAAGACATCCTGAAAGAAGCTCATCGCACCCGTACACGGTCCATCCTGGGAGACCAAGATGTACAGGGGACTTGAAGAAGAATTTACGGTGGAAAAGGATGAGAGTGGATATTGCCAAGTATGTGGCGTCTTGTGGGATTTGCCGTAAGATCAAAGCTGAGCATAAGCGCCCTACCGCCTGCTGCGCAGCCTTTGGAGATTCCTGTGGCCATGGGATGACATCTCTATGGATTTTGTGGTCGGCTTACCTCGTACTCCTCGAGGAAGGATGCTGTTTGGGTTGTGGTGGACCGTCTCAAAGCAAGTCTGCGCATTTCATTCCCATCCGCACGACCAATTCAATGAGCGAGTTGGCTCCCATCTATGTGCGGGAGATCGTGAGATTGCATGGTGTACCCAAGACCATTATCTCTCGATCGGGATGCGAAGTTCGTCTCCAAGTTCGGGAGAGTTTGCAGAGTGCTTTGGGTACGCAGCCTTCGCCTTAGTACCGCTTTTCACCCTCAGACAGATGGGCGATCTGAGCGTACCATCCAGACGTTGGAAGACATGCTCGTGGCCTGTGTGATGGCTTGGAAAGGTAGCTGGGAGGATCATTTGCCTCTTTGCGGAGTTTGCTTACAATAACGGCTATCATTCCAAAGATCCGGCTGCTCCTTATGAGGTACTATATGGCCGAAGTGCAGATCGCCACTTTGTTGGGATCTTTGTGGCGAGAGAGCTATTCTTGGACCGGATTGGGTGCAGCAGATCGTTGATCGCGTGTCGGAGGTTCGGCAGAACCTTCTCGCAAAGACAGAGCGCATGAAAAGCTATGCCGATGTGAGGCGGCGAGACTTGGAGTTTGAGGTGGGTGATAGCGCACTCTTGCAGTATCTCCCACCAAGGGTGTGGTGCGTTTTGGCACGAAAGGAAAGCTCAGTCCAAGGTATGTTGGGCCTTTTCCTATCCTCGCCCGAGTTGGCAGGTTGGCCTATCGCCTAGAGCTACCGGAATCCATGCAAGGTGTGCATAATGTGTTCCATGTCTCGATGTTGAAGAAATACTTGCATGATCCGGAGTTGGTGGTTCCATTGGAACCATTAGTGCTTCAGCAGGACCTCACCTTCGAGTCCCGTCCTGCGGAAATTCTGGGGACTTCAGAGCGAGTGATGAAGAACAGGACGCTTAAGTTTGTCAAGGTCCTGTGGTCACATCAGACCGAGAGAGAAGCGACTTGGTAGCTGGAATCTCGCATGCGCGAGAAGTATCCCGAGCTTTTCGCCTCAGGTGTGTGATGTGAAAACCTAGCTGTCTTTGGTTTTGCTGGGTTTCGTGTTTGGTGCGTTTAGATTCGAGGTCGAATCCTGTTGAAGGGGGGAAGAATGTGACACCTCGTAGTGTCGTAACCTTATTTAGCGGGCATGATAAGGTTAATTACAGTATGAGATGTGGAAATAAGGTTAAAACCATAAGAATTGGAGGTTAATAACGTTTTCGGGCCGTTTCCGGGGTTTTGGGCCTTTCCGGGGGTTTTTGGGCCTTAAAGAGAGGTTGCGGGCCTTGGTGGGATGGATTAGGGCTCCTCCTTGGACACGGATTCCGTGTTGTAGGCTGGTTGGAGGCCCTCCCTGCCCTTTTAGGGCGCCCCCACCCCCCATTGCGCCCCACCTCCCCCTCTTGCGCCCCCTCCCCAAGCCGTGCGCCCCCTCCCCCAAACCGTGCGCCCCCCCCTCCACCTCTCCCCTCCACCCCTTGCTGCCCTAGGGTGGCCACCCCACCCCTGCACCTCGTGGATCCATCCCGTGGAGCGAGGAGCGAGGAGCGACGAGCGAGGAGCGAGGAACGTGGAGCGAGGAGCGATTCGCGAGGAGATCCGCGGAGATTGATTGGAGTTTTGAGCTTCGGGCAAAGGTATGATCTTGGGGATCCTTGGAATTGATCTAGGTACTGTTATTAGGGTGTTTATCAAGTTTTTAGATCAATTGGAGGCGTTGGTTTGAAGTAATTTGGGTTAGATCTAAACTTGTCCACGTTTCTGTTTTCGGGCAGATTGAGCAGTCGAACTAGGGTTCGAGTTTCCGTCGATTTAGAATCCGAATCCGACCGTACGGACTTCTAGGAAGTTGTAGATAATTTAATTATCTTTCCGTGGACGTAAAGCACGTTAAATTCCGATCATCCGTTTGAAAGTTATGGATATTTTACCGAGCGCCTAAAAATCTGTGACGCGATTGGAACAGATCTCGGTAATCTGTAGATTAAACAACTTTAGAGGCCGAATTAGACTTTCCTTATACCTAGAGAAAGTTGGGAAATTTCCTAGGCTACGCGAGGGTGTACTCGTTTAATTCATTCGGAGTCCCAGAACTCAAGTTATGCCTTTTGCAAGGCTGCTGTCCCGCCGGGACAGAACCTCTGTTTTTAGGTTTTGCGAGTAGTTGGCAATGTCGGGTTAGATGGGGGTTTGTGTACTGTTTGGAGGCTATGATTGTGAGTGTGTGATGCCTATGTGCAGGTGGTGTGACCCCGGAAGTGCCCTCTTCTTCCCGCCAATCCGTTGCACGTGGTTGAGGCAAGTGTGTTGTGATGGATAGCGAGTTGTAGGTTGCATGTTGAGATTAGATGGAATTGTTTACATGATATATGTCCACTTGCCATTTGTTAATGATTGATATGATATGATGAGCATGATTAACATATTATGATGCCATGTGTTAATATGTGAATTAAATATGATAATTGGCATGGTTGCATGCATGTCATGAGATAGGGCGAGGGCGGTGAGAAAGTCTTAACTAGTCCGGCAAGGTCGGTGAGAAAGTTATGACTAATCCGGAACGCCATTGAGTAAGTCCTATGTCGTGATTCCATCCACGTGGTGTTTGGAAGCGAGTAGGCACCCTCCATCTTCGGGATGGAAGGGAGGAAAGGGTGCACACCGACGGGTGTGTACTTCCCATACCGGTATGAGGTTCCAGAGGGTCAGGAGCATTGCATTACTTCGCATACAAATTGATGATGATATTGATAAGTAATCCTGAATGAGATGATGTACATTATGGAAGATGTTATTGCCATGTTGTTATGCTTGTTGTCCATTGCAGTATGCTTGCTGTGTTTTCGAACTCACCCTTGTGTTTTCTTGTTGTTTTAGGTACCATGAGAACGGCATGCGGGAAAGGGGAATAGTCACACGCTCACACGTTGCTTTACCTTAATGTTTCCCCAAGTCAATTCAATTAGTTTGATAATAAATTGCGTGTGATGGTCTTTTAAATTAAGTCTTAGCTTGGTTAATGAGAGTTCTATTGTTCGTTTGTCACTTGGAACCTTAAGAGCTTAATGTTAGTCTCTTATTGTCGTTAAGACTTTATTTATTGTTGTTTTAGATGTTTCTCTTATTGCCATATAATGCTATATTGTTGCTGTTCCTTAAATTCATGATAGAACAAAGGAGGTGCTGCCGAAATTTCGGTTTTTAGTCTATGCGCCCTTGCTGGAATTTTATGATAAATATGGTATGAGTTGTTGTTTAGCTTATGTTTGGTAGCATTCGTGCATATTAAATGCCGGGGTGTCACAGAAGCATACTTGGAGTAAATCTTAAAAAGGAAGCCGATGGACATAGTGGGCTGTGTTGAAAATTCTTGAGATTTAATTTGTAATTCTATTTGATTGGAACTGGATTTATTTGGAAAAGGTCATGTGGTGTTTGCGAGTGTTTCAAAAGGGTGGATTTGATGAATGTTTATAAGTGATTCGGGTTGGTGGAGTGTTCTCATTTTGGGAAATGAGTCTCCCATTTTTCTTTGAGAATTGAGGTTCTCTTTCAAAATGTTGATTTTGGTTAAAACGCGATGCTTTACAAATTTGGCTTCCAATTGTCGACGGGTTATGTATGACGTGGTGTTTTCCTGTTAATGGTGTTCCCCTCATAGTTTTATGATTTGGCGCAATCATCAATGCTATCCGAGTTTTAATCATGTGATGCAGAGGAAGAAGTTGTCTTGTGAATGACCGGGTTGGTAGCGTTGTACATGATGAATGAATCGTGAAAAGGAAACATGCCATCATTTATAGATGTCTAATGATAAAAGAGTCGTTGAGCCAGGTCGGTGAGTAAGTCATATAGGGAAATATGACTAATCCGGAGTGCTCTCGAAAAGCTTGGATTCATGTCATGAATCTAGATTTCCATTTGCTCTTTAGCATGAAAGGATAGAGTGAAGAATTCCTGGCATTTGGCTTTGTTGTAAGAGGATTGGGTTTCCTTGTTTCCTTGAGAGTTATTATGGCGGTTGTGGATTCTTTCGATTGATTTGAGAATTGGTTTTCTCTTCCACAATGTTGTTTTTATGAGATGCTTGGCTGTGGTGAAAGTGTGTTGAGTTGTCATTAATTGTTGAGAATTTCTGACAAAGAATTGTGTGGAGTCTCTTTTTGTTTGAGTGGTCCCCGATGCGAGATGTATCGCATTGATTTGAGATTGGAGTTTTTCCTTTGCGACTTGACTTAGGAAAAGAGATCGAGTGATCTTTCGAGGTTGTCAAACCTTTGTTCCAAAATGATTTGTTGCGTTTTGGATTCGAGTTGATGAATGTGGTTCACCCGACTAAAGGGAGTTGCTCTTTGTTGGCATTCTCGTTTGAGATGTGAATAGAAATGTCTATGGAATTGTTGAGCATAATGGAGGTTTTTACTCATGGGTTTGGTAGTAGTTGAGTGAGAAAGTGTGAGGGCGAGACCCTCATAGGAAAAGAACCAGTTGAGGTTTGGTAAGAATTTTCAGCCCTACCTTGGGCTAGGCGTAGAACCTTGGTTGTGGTTCAAGGGTGGTCATGTTGGAAGTTGGTGATGTCGGTCCAAACCTTGTTGAGATTATGGTTGGATTGTTAAAAAGTGATGATAATTTGAAATATAGTGATCTGCCGTGAACTTTGTCGTAGCTAGTTGTCCCTGGGTGTGTGTTATGCCTGGGAGGGGGTAGAATGAAAGTGTAGCGTGGTTTGTGGAAGAAAAGAAAAGTTTTGTCGATGAAGGCTATGTACGTAGATGACAATAGTTAATTTTGATTCTTTGTGAAAAAGGTCAAATAATTGGAAGAGATGGGATTTTGTGTCATGATTGAGTTTAATGGAGTGTGGTAGTCAGGTTGGTTGTGATAGAAGTGTGAAGTGTTTGTCGTGAGGATTCGAGCGTTTTGGGTTGATGGAGCCCTTTGTGGCTGAGAAGCAGTTTCTGTTTGGGATTTGAAGTGAAGGTCGATCTGTGAGCGGTTGCCCTTAGTTGAGCTAGATCAACACTGTTTCGCTAAGTGTTGGTTTTGGGAACCCGTTTGTCGTTTGTTCCGTTTTTTAGTCGTTGTGCGATTGTTTTGTGCGGCTGAGAAGCCTTTCGTCCCTTGGGGACTTGGTTGTTGATTTTTGGTGTCCTTTGGATTCGAGGTCGAATCCTGTTGAAGGGGGGAAGAATGTGACACTATGTTTTGGTGTGACTTTACAAAGTGTGAATTTAGAGGAGAAAACCTTACGGCTTGAGGTTTTACTCGCGTGTTTGGGCCTTTTGTAGTGATGTGACACCGCGGAGTGTCGTATCCTTAATTATTGAGCATGTTGAGGCTATAAACATTATGAGATGTGGAATTAAGGTTAAAACTATAGGATTTGGAGGTTAATAGCTTTTCCGGGCCGTTTCCGGGGTTTTGGGCCTTCCCGGGGGAGTTTGGGCCTTGGTGGGCTTTGGTGTGATGGATTAGGTCTCCGTAACGGACTAGAATTGGGTGTGGGGGCTGGTAAAAGGGGTTTCCCTGCCCCTTTGGGGTGTCCACCCTGCTGCCCTTGCGCCCCTTGAGCCCCTTGGGCGCCCTCCCCCCACTCCCTCCAAACCTAGCCGCCACCCCCCACCTCTCCCTCTCCCTTGCTTGCGCCTCCACCTCCCCCATTGCTCCCCACCTCTCCTCCACCCCCTTGCTGCCCTAGGTTGGTCTCCACACCTCTGCACCATGTGGATCCATCCGTTGGAGCGAGGAGCGTGGAGCGAGGAGCGATCCGCGAGGAGATCTATTGGAGATTCGTTCGTCGGGCAAAGGTATGATCATGGGGATCCTTGGGATTGACCTAGGTACTGTTCTTAGGGTGATTATGAAGTTTTTAGATCAATTGGTGGTGCTGGATTGGAGTAATTTGGATTAGATCTAGATGTTGCCACGTTTCTGTTTTCGGGCAGATTGAGCAGTGGAGCTAGGGTTCGCGTTTTCGCCAATTTAGAGTCCGAATCTGTCCGTACGGATGTTGAAGAAGTTGTAGATAATTTCAATACCTTTTAGTGGGTATAAAGCACGTTAAAATCCGATCAGCCGTTTGATAGTTATGGCTGTTTTACCGAGCGTGTTAAAATCTGTGACGTAATTGGAACAGATCACGGTAATCTGTAGATTAAACAACTTTAGAGTCCGAATCAGTCTTTCCTTATACCTATATAAAGTTGGGAAATTTCCTAAGCTACGTGAGGATATACTCGTTTAATTGATTCGGAGTCCCAGAACTCAAGTTATGCCTTTTGCAAGGCTGCTGTCCCGCCGGGACAGAACCTCTGTTTTTAGGTTTTGCAGTAGATGGCAAATGTCGGGGTAGATGAGGGTTTGCGTACTGTTTTGTGGTTGTGATTGTGAGTGTGTGGCATGTATGTGCAGGTGGTGTGACCCGGAGTACCCTCATTCTCTCGCCAATTAAATGCCGAGGTTAAAGGCAAGTGTGTTGTAATGAATAGCGGAATTGTAGGTTGCTTGTGGAGATTTGATGAAAGATTGAATACTTGCTATGATCACTTGCCATGCTTGCTGTTTTCCAATGATATATAAAGTATGATTATCATGATATGACGCTATGTGTCTTTATTTATCATGATTCGATGCCATGTGTTTATGTGTACTATGACATGATGCCATATGTTTATGTACAAATGAGATATGATATTTGGCATAGTTGCATGCATGTCATGAGATAGGGCGAGGTCGGTGAGAAAGTCATAACTAGTCCGACAAGGTCGGTGAGAAAGTTATGACTAGTCCGGAACGCCATTGAGTAAGACCTACATCGTGATTCCATCCATGTGGTGAATGGAAGCGAGGAGTAGGCACCCTCCATCTTCGGGATGGAAGGGGGAAAAGGGTGCACACCGACGGGTGTGTACTCAACCATACCGGTATGAGTTTCCAAGGAGATATGAGCATAACATTGCATTGCATTGCAATACATATTTAATGATGATGATGTTGTTATGTGCTCAAGTATGAGATGTTATATGTGATGTGAGGTATTATTGTCTTGTAAATGATCTTGTTGTCCATTACAATATGCTTGCTGAGTTTTCGAACTCACGCTTGTGTTTTATGTTGTTTTTACGTACTTTGAGATCGGCATGCGGGAAAAATGGGTCTAGCTACACTTCTACACGTAGCTCCACCATCATAGTCCATAATTAATCACTTTGAGACATGATATTAAGAGTTGTGCCATAAACTTAATGTATGGTTTAATCTAGCATGCTTGTGATTCCTTATTTGCTTCGTTATAGTTTATGAAGTGGTTAAGCGTGGTATTATTGGCGTAACTTGATGTTATGTCCATTTATGTTGTTGTTTTAGATGTCGTGTGGCTATGATATATCTTGCCATGATATTGATATTGTGTTAATTCATGGAAAAACAAAGGAGATGCTGCCGAAACATCGGTTTTTAGCATATGAACCTTTGCTGGAATTTATGTTTAAATGTGGTATTTAGATGTTGTTTAGCTTATGTTTGGTAGCATTCGGGCATATTAAATGCCGGGGTGTTACACCCTGCCATAGTACAACAAATTTTACAACAGTGGCTACCCACCACGATTCCATATCTCATTAAGTCAATATTATTAATTTATCATGTGACATGAATCCCATCGTACAACTAAGCATGGCTAAGCATAGTTACGCTAACTCAATGTTGGTACTACAATATGTCCAACTATTAACCAATCCAACCTAGGGTGACAATGGATACATGACATTTCAACTATTCAAGGTGGCATAATGACAATCAGGTATTCGCCGTGCGTTTCTCGAGTTAGTTACTTTTTTGTCCACGACAACAATCATACGTCTGAACGTTTGCGATGCTCTGGGAATAGGGCCATAACTCTTAACCCCCGTAGGCTGTAGGTAGAATAACACAGAGGCAACCCACCACATATGGGTGTTGCTTGCCATGCTTTTGCTGAGTTGGGCACTTTCCACCCGGGGCGACATCCCACCCTGCCCGAATGCGCATGGCGCTCCAAGAACGTGGCCGTAACTCTCGACCGCGAGGGAGGAGTTCGGGTGCGGGGCGCCCCAGAGAAACACGGGCGTGGTCGACATTAAAGCCACCGTGGTGGGTGCAATCAACAGCTCTCCAAGGTTGTTGGTGATGATGTCGATGATGATGCTGCTCCTCAGAGACACCTCCTCAAACACCTCATGTGTGTGACACTGCTGCACCTCTAATTGGACAAGTGGAGCAGCCATAACAGGATCAGCAACAAGCATGGTGGCCTAGGGTGGAGACGAAGCTGCAACTAGGCTGGATGCCGCCGTCGGCACGTTGACGTTGTGGCTGGGGCACACCATCGAACACCTGGAGAATGTTTCGGAGTTGATGCTATTGGTCCTGACATCCTGGCCATCGCGGAGCCCCTCATGGCAGCAGCCAATAGGGTAGGTGCACCAACAGCATGTTCTCACACAACTCAATGACTCGGTTATTTGCCTTGGCTCTCTCCCTCTAAGCTTTGGCCATGAATCCACAACTCAGGTCGTGTACTTTTACACCAAATGTAAGGTCCTTCTACACCACTGGATACAATTGTGACACTACGGTTTGGTGTGACGTTATAGAAGGTGAAATTAGAGAATAAAACCTTTCGGCTTGAGGTTTACTCGCGTTTTTGGGCCGGTTGTAGTGTTATGTCGCCACGGAGTGTCGTATCCTTAATTATTGAGCATGATGAGGCTATAAACATTATGAGATGTGGAAATAAGGTTAAAACCATAGGGTTTGGAGGTTTATAACGTTTCCGGGCCGTTTTCGGGGTTTTGGGCCTTCCCGGGGGAGTTTGGGCCTTAAGTGGGCTTTGGTGGGATGGTGTGGGAATCCATTTAGGACTAGGATTGGGTGTGGGGGCTGGTAAAAGGGCTCCCCACCAGCCCTTGGGCGTTCACCCTTGCCCTTTGTGCGCCCCCACCTTCCCCCTCCATGCCCTAGCCGCCACCCTCCCTCTCTCCCTCCCCCACTTGGCCGTGCGCCTCCCCTCCCCTTGCCCCTTTGCTCTCCACCTCCCCACCACCTCTCCTCCACCCCCTTGCTGCCCTAGGGTGGTCTCCCCACCCCTGCATCCTCATGGATCCATCCGAGGAGCGAGGAGCGAGGAGCGAGGAGATCTATTGGAGTTTTCGTGCGTCGGGCAAAGGTATGACCATGGGTGTGACACTACGGTTTGGTGTGACGTTATAGAAGGTGAAATTAGAGAATAAAACCTTTCGGCTTGAGGTTTACTCGCGTTTTTGGGCCTTTTGAAGCGTTGTGACACCACGGAGTGTCGTAACCTTATTTAACGTGCATGATAAGGTTAATAACATTATGAGATGTGGAATTAAGGTTAAAACTATAGGATATGGAGGTTAATAGCTTTTCCGGGGCATTTCCGGGCCGTTTCTGGGGTTTTGGGCCTTCCCGGGGGAGTTTGGGCCTTGGTGAGCTTTGGTGGGATGGAGTAGGTCTCCGTAACGGACTAGGATTGGGTGTGGGGGCTGGTAAAAGGGCTCCCCACCAGCCGTTTGGGCATGGTGCCCCTGGCCGTGGGCGCCCCACCTCTCCCTCCCCTCCTAAGCCCTAGCCGCCACCCCCTCTCCCTCCCCTCTTGGGCCCGGCGCCTCCACCTCCCCGTTGCCCCATTGCGCCCCCCCCCTCCACCACCTCTCCGCCCCCCCCGTGCTGCCCTAGGGTGGTCTCCACACCTCTGCACCTTGTGGATCCATCCGTTGGAGCGAGGAGCGAGGAGCGAGGAGCGTGGAGCGTGGAGCGAGGAGCGATCCGCGAGGAGATCTATTGGAGATTCGTTCGTTGGGCAAAGGTATGATCATGGGGATCCTTGGGTTTGATCTAGGTACTATTCTTAGGGTGTTTATGAAGTTTTTAGATCAATTGGTGGTGCTGGGTTGGAGTTCTTTGGGTTAGATCTAGACGTTGCCACGTTTCTGTTTTCGGGCAGCATGAGCAGTCGACCTAGGGTTCCTGTTTTCGCCAATTTAGATTTCGAATCTGACTGTACGGACTTTTAAGAAGTTGTAGTTAATTTTATTATCTTTCCGTGCATATAAAGAACGTTAAATTCCGCCCAGCCTTTTGAAAGTTATGACTGTTTTACCGAGCGTATTAAAATCTATGACGCGATTGGAACAGATCTCGGTAATCTGTAGATTAAACAACTTTAGAGGCCGAATCAGTCTTTCCTTATACCTAGAGAAAGTTGGGAAATTTCCTAAGCTACGCAAGGATGTACTCGTTTAATTGATTCGGAGTCCCAGAGCCCAAGTTATGCCTTTTGCAAGGCTGCTGTCCCGACGGGACAGAACCTCTGTATTTAGGTTTTGCGAGTAGTTGGCAATGTCGGGTTAGATGGGGGTTTGTGTACTTTTTTGAGATTATGATTGTGAGTGTGTGATGCCTATGTGCAGGTGGTGTGACCCCGGGAGTGCCCTCTTCTTCTCGCCAATCCGTTGCACGTGGTTGAGGCAAGTGTGTTGTGATGGATAGCGAGTTGTAGGTTGCATGTTGAAATTAGATTGAATTGTCTACATGATATATGACCACTTGCCATGTTTTAATGATTGCTATGATATTATGAGCATGTTTAAGATGTTATGATGCCATGTGTTAATATATGAGTTTTATATATTGTTGGCATGCTTGCATACATGACATGTTACATGGCCCGTCTTGGTGAAAGTTATTAACTAATCCGGAAGGTCGGTGAGAAAGTTATGACTAATCCGGAGAGCCAATAGAGTAAGTCCTACATCGTGATTCCATCTACCGTGGGTTGTGGAAGCGAGGAGTAGGCACCCTCCATCTTCGGGATGGAAGGGGGGAGAGGGTGCACACCGACGGGTGTGTACTCAACCATACCCCAGTATGAGTTTCCAAGGAGATATGAGCATTGCATTGCATTGCATACACAATGATGATGATTTTGTTAAAGTGTTCATGATTGAGATGATATACATGATGTGAGATGTTATTTTCTATGATATTGTTATTGTTGTCCATTACAATATGCTTGCTGAGTTTCGAACTCATGCTTGTGTTTTATGTTGTTTTTAGGTACTTTGAGATCGGCATGCGGGAAAAAGGGGTTTAGCTACACTTCTACACATAGCTCCACCATCATAGTCTATGATTAATCACTTGGAGACATGATTTAAAGAGTTGTGCCATAAAGTTAATGTATGGTTTAATTTAGCATGCTTGTGATCCCTTATTTGCTTCGTTATAGTTTATGAAGTGGTTGAGCGTGGTATTATTGGCGTAGTTTGATGATACATCCATTTATGTTGATGTTTTAGATGTCGTGGTGCTATGATATATCTTGCCATGATATTGATATTGTGTTAATTCATGGAAAAACAAAGGAGATGCTGCGAAATATCGGTTTTTAGCATATGTACCTTTGCTGGAATTTATGTTTAAATGCGATATTTAGTTGTTGTTTAGCTTATGTTTGGTAGCATTCGGGCATGTTAAATGCCGGGGTGTTACAGTTGGTATCAGAGCGGGCTGTAGGTCCTTGGAATGTGAATTTTTAGTGTCATGCTATAGGGAAAAACTAAAATATGATGTGGAATAACTTAGAAACATGGCTTAGGTCTTAACTAAAATTTTGTTATAGGATAGCAACATTAAAACTTGCAAAAGTGGTATAACTAATCTAAAATTTGACACACAATGGATGCACAGTAGGAAAGGGTATGGGTATCGTTTCTTTATGCTTAAATGTTGTATTTAAGCTATGATGTTGAATGCTTCCTTTGATAAAGCATGTTGCTATGTCTATGAGATAAATGACTGAATTGCTCTTGTTGTTGTGATAGAGTGGAATTGTGGTACCGAAGGGTTTCGGTCACCTCTTTTTTGTTCATAGTAAGGGCGAGGTTTGTGGTGTGGCGGTTAGCGCCATCACCGAAGAACTATTAACCCCTGTAGGAGAAGAGTGCTTACCCTCTCTGTTGTAGATCGGGTAGTTGACTGGAGTCAAATAGAAGAGTTTGGTGGTGGATTCCTTCGTACGTTCTTTGCCGTTCTGACGGTCGATTTTCGTTGCTTTTCTTGGCTTTAGTTGATTTGAATCAAATGAAAAATATTGGGTTTTCGCGGATCGTTTTGTATGCGGTGCGTGGTTTTGTCTTCCTTGGTTGAAGACGAAGAAGAGGAGTCTAGTGTTGCGCTTCTTTTGGGCGCCTTTCCAGTTTTAATGATTAGTTTGTTTATGGCTTTATGGGGAAGAAGCATTCAAATTTATCCCTGTGTTTGTCTTTCTCCGAGGTTAACGGAGTTATTACGGAGTTATGTCAGACCTGGCTGTCAGGGCTGAAGTTCTGTGTCTTTGTAGAAGTAAGTGGTGTTTGATTCGTTATTTTGCTGGTTTAAGAAAATCATCTTTGAAGAACCCTTCCTATTTTGTGAAAGTTTGGAGTTAGGGTTTATTTGCAAAGGTATATTTGATCGATTGGTTCCCTCCAAAGAGGAGTCTTTGAGATTTAAAAAGTGTTTTGGAGAATTCCTTTGCATGACCAAGTTTGGGTTTGTCTCATCGCAATTTTGAGAGTCAAATTTTCCTTATGAATTTGGGATGAGTTTTAAAACTAAAATGCTGTAAACAAAGTAGTCTTTTGACTGAAATCGTTTGTCCCTAGTAAGAATTGATGTTTAGTATGTTATGTAGTAGGTAACAATGTGGTTTATGGATTGATGTGTTGCTAAGTTAAATTTTAAGTTGAATCAATTCAATGTGATTAATATCTCTAGCTTGAGAATAAATAGACTACTAGTGTTGCAGTTTACTCTTAGCGAGAATGATTAAATGTGTTAATGTACATGCTTAGAATCTGTTGCCTTGCTTTAAAAGTGCTTATGATCCTTGTTAATGTTAAAAGTTTAAACTTTGATGCATAGTTAAAACATTAAGATGATGTAGACTGCTGTTATTGTAAAAGAAACTTTCTTTGGTTGTTAAAGATGTTCTAATCTAATGGATTAATAGAGAAATTTAATCGTGTTGACTAGTGACTTTAATTTGGATGTTGATTAGAGTTGCTATTTATGTTGTTGCAAACTACTAGTATCTTTGGAAGTATGCAGTTGTGTCGCTACAATGCTAGTATTGATATCAATAGGAGAAGACATAAGACTTATTGTTAATGATGTTGTTAATGGTAGTGTTAATGCTAGTATTCAGTCTATTTTAAATAGTGGGAGTATGTTGTGTGGTGGTAATTTTGTTATCACCTATGTATAGGGTAGCTAAAAGTAATGTTGTTGGTTGATGATTATGCCCACTTGTTGTTATTGATGACTAAGTAGTTGTGGTAACTGTTTAGATTATTCGTTGGAAAACCATGGTTAAAATAGAGGAAAATTTTAACATGTTGCGATGGAGTGAGCTTTGGATAATTAACATGACGTACAATTTCATCCTTAATGAATGTATGCCTTGGAATCCTAGTTATGAACTTTGTCTTGTAGAGATAATATTTACATGTTGAAGTCGTTGTTTAACTGAATAAGGTTTGGTTGTCGAGACGTGAATATATAGGTGGCATGAAATTTATATGCTGATCTTGCTGAAAGATTTATTGAAATACTATGTTTCCAACTTGGAATAAGATGTATTATGATTCGGTGACCCGTGAGGGTCATGTCAATATAGTTTTGGTTGGGTGCCTTTTTCGATAAGCTCCTTAAACCCTAATTAAAAGTGTTGGGATTGGTAACTAGAGGAAGAATTTGTTGTGAAGTTTGATTTATTTGTGTTGGGGCTTCTCGTGAAGTAGATAGTAATTATTGAAGTCTTTTAATGGAAAGCGTAGTGGAGTACTAGAGATGGTTCTTTTTATGCTGAGCTTGTGTTTAAAAGCTTTTGGACTGGTTTGGTTGCTTGCCTTTTTGGTTGAAGGGTTTTCGGTCAAGGTGTTCCTTATGCTGTGTTTCAGAGTTTCCCTAAAACTCGTAGAAATTGGTGCAAATATTTGGTTTTGGCTAACTTGTTTAGTTTGTGCTATGAGTTTCCCTTTCTCTTTGAGAAAGTTTGTGGCGGTTGTGTGTGCAGATGCTTGACTTTGGAGTCGATGTTCTTTTCCAAAATGCTGATTTTGGTTAAAATGCGAGGTTTTGCAAGTTTAGCTTTCAAGTAATGGAGGGTTCTGTTATGACGTGGTCTTTTCCTGCTAACGGTTTGCAGTCATGGTCTATATGAATTTCTGCAACCTTCGATGTTAATGGTGTTTCAATTCTTTGATACCTAATAAGTCGTTTGGTGAATGACTAATCGGTACTGGCTGTTCCATGATGAATGAATGGTGGAAAGGAAAACATGTCAACGTTTATCGATGTTTAATGATGAAGGAGTCGTTGAGCCAGGTCGGTGAGAAAGTCATATATGGATACATGACTAATCCGGAGTGCTCTTGAAAAGTTTGCATTCAAGTTATGAATCGAGATGTCCATTTCTTTCTAGTATGAAAAGAAAGAATAAAGAATTTCTGGTATGTTGGTTGTGATGAAGGGGATTTGTGTTTCCTTTGCATCTTGGTTTAGAAAGTTAAACTGAATGCTCTTTGGTTGTTGTCGAATCTTTTCCAAAGTGATTGTAGTGCATTGGATTCAAGGTTAAGCATGGGGACCAATTGGGTTCATGGTTTGTGGTTGAGTTTATCCAATCGTTGTGTCCTTGTTTTAGTCCTTGGGTGGAAAGCTTGAGGGCGAGACCCGCTTGGATGAGAAATCCAGTATGGGTTGTTATCGACCTAAGCATTAGGTGTTGTTAGTAGTGGATCGTAAATGGTTTAAAGGTGAGGAGTAAAGGAAGGTTGAGTTTGACTCAATTCAAACCTTCTTGGAGAATTGTGCTGTTGATGTGTTCCTCGATAGGGTTGATTAAGTACTAGTGAACCACTTGGTGGTTGCTAGTAATTGCTTCTCCTTTTCGAAGTGTATTGGATCTTTTGTCGCTGATCTATGAGTGAGTGGAGTCAACCGTAGCATTTTGTTCGGTTGTTACTGTTCTTGCGGGTTTTAAGAACTTTGGTTTTAAAGAAAGCTTTCCCTTTTGATGTTAGCGGTGGGTATTGGTCTTTTGTAAAAGACGAATCTTTTGCATGGTTTTAAACCCCGTTGTTCAAACAAAGGTTGTCTTGGAGTGTAGTGTCTCTCTTGGCTTGCGTCGTCTTGATTACGGCGAACCATAGTAGAGAGGTTGATGTGTGAAAAACACTTTTGTGCGTGGGAGCTGAAGAGGGTTCTAGCGGTTGAAGCCGTGTTCTTCTGGAAAGTAGCATTGCTAAAGGGATCAGGCACTTTAGTGCCAAGGAATATATCGAATGAGGAGTGTGAGACCGTGTTCTTTCGTGGTCTTTTTTGGCAATTGGGGTGAAAGAGGAACCGTGCGAGGTTGCACTTTGTTGAGCTAAATCAACATTTCCTCGCCAAGGGTTGGTTTTGAGAACTCGTTTGTCGTTTGTTCCGGTTTGAGTCTTTGTGTGAATGTTTTATGTTGTAAGGAAGTCTTTTGTCCCTCGGGGACTTTGTTGTTGCTTTTGGCGTCCTTCGGATTCGAGGTCGAATCCTGTTGAAGGGGGGAAGAATGTGACACTACGGTTTGGTGTGACGTTATAGAAGGTGAAATTAGAGAATAAAACCTTTCGGCTTGAGGTTTACTCGCGTTTTTGGGCCTTTTGAAGCGTTGTGACACCACGGAGTGTCGTAACCTTATTTAACGTGCATGATAAGGTTAATAACATTATGAGATGTGGAATTAAGGTTAAAACTATAGGATATGGAGGTTAATAGCTTTTAAGGCGTTTAGGGCCGTTTCCGGGGTTTTGGGCCTTCCCGGGGGAGTTTGGGCCTTGGTGAGCTTTGGTGGGATGGAGTAGGTCTCCGTAACGGACTAGGATTGGGTGTGGGGGCTGGTAAAAGGGCTCCCGACCAGACTTTTTGGCGTGCTCCCCCTGCCCTTGGGCGCCCCCACCTCTCCCTCCCCCTCCTAAGCCCTAGCCGCCACCCCCTCTCCCTCTCCCTCTTGTGCGCCTCCACCTCCCCCTTTGCCCCATTGCTCCCCACCTCTCCACCACCTCTCCTCCACCCCCTTGCTGCCCGAGGGTGGTCTCCACACCTCTGCACCTTGTGGATCCATCCGTTGGAGCGAGGAGCGATCCGCGAGGAGATGTATTGGAGATTCGTTCGTTGGGCAAAGGTATGATCATGGGGATCCTTGGGTTTGATCTAGGTACTGTTCTTAGGGTGTTTATGAAGTTTTTAGATCAATTGGTGGTGCTGGGTTGGAGTTCTTTGGGTTAGATCTAGACGTTGCCACGTTTCTGTTTTCGGGCAGCATGAGCAGTTGACCTAGGGTTCCTGTTTTCGCCAATTTAGATTTCGAATCTGACTGTACGGACTTTTAAGAAGTTGTATATAATTTTATTATCTTTCCGTGCATATAAAGAACGTTAAATTCCGCCCAGCCGTTTGAAAGTTATGACTGTTTTACCGAGCGTATTAAAATCTGTGACGCGATTGGAACAGATCTCGGTAATCTGTAGATTAAACAACTTTAGAAGCCGAATCAGTCTTTCCTTATACCTAGAGAAAGTTGGGAAATTTCCTAAGCTACGCAAGGATGTACTCGTTTAATTGATTCGGAGTCCCAGAGCCCAAGTTATGCCTTTTGCAAGGCTGCTGTCCCGACGGGACAGAACCTCTGTATTTAGGTTTTTGCGAGTAGTTGGCAATGTCGGGTTAGATGGGGGTTTGCGTACTGTTTTGAGGTTATGATTGTGAGTGTGTGATGCCTATGTGCAGGTGGTGTGACCCCGGGAGTGCCCTCTTCTTCCCGCCAATCCGTTGCACGTGGTTGAGGCAAGTGTGTTGTGATGGATAGCGAGTTGTAGGTTGCATGTTGAAATTAGATTGAATTGTCTACATGATATGTGACCACTTGCCATGTTTTAATGATTGCTATGATATTATGAGCATGTTTAAGATGTTATGATGCCATGTGTTAATATATGAGTTTTATATATTGTTGGCATGCTTGCATACATGACATGTTACATGGCCCGGGCGGTGAGAAAGTCATTAACTAATCCGGGAAGGTCGGTGAGAAAGTTATGACTAATCCGGAGAGCCAATAGAGTAAGTCCTACATCGTGATTCCATCTACCGTGGGTTGTGGAAGCGAGGAGTAGGCACCCTCCATCTTCGGGATGGAAGGGGGGAGAGGGTGCACACCGACGGGTGTGTACTCAACCATACCGGTATGAATTTCCAAGGAGATATGAGCATTGCATTGCATTGCATACACAATGATGATGATTTTGTTAAAGTGTTCATGATTGAGATGATATACATGATGTGAGATGTTATTTTCTATGATATTGTTATTGTTGTCCATTACAATATGCTTGCTGAGTTTCGAACTCATGCTTGTGTTTTATGTTGTTTTTAGGTACTTTGAGATCGGCATGCGGGAAAAAGGGGTTTAGCTACACTTCTACACATAGCTCCACCATCATAGTCTATGATTAATCACTTGGAGACATGATTTAAAGAGTTGTGCCATAAAGTTAATGTATGGTTTAATCTAGCATGCTTGTGATTCCTTATTTGCTTCGTTATAGTTTATGAAGTGGTTGAGCGTGGTATTATTGGCGTAGTTTGATGATACATCCATTTATGTTGATGTTTTAGATGTCGTGTGCTATGATATATCTTGCCATGATATTGATAGTGTTAATTCATGGAAAAACAAAGGAGATGCTGCCGAAATATCGGTTTTTAGCATATGTACGTTTGCTGGAATTTATGTTTAAATGCGATATTTAGTTGTTGTTTAGCTTATGTTTGGTAGCATTCGGGCATGTTAAATGCCGGGGTGTTACAATGGGAACCCTGGGGATTGATCTAGATACTGTTATTAAGGTGTTTATCAAGTTTTTAGATCAATTGGAGGTGCTGGATTGGAGTAATTTGGGTTAGATCTAGATGTTGCCACGTTTCTGTTTTGGGACAGCATGAGCAGTCGACCTAAGGTTGACGTTTTTGCCAATTTAGATTCCGAATCTGTCCGTACGGATTTTGAAGACGTTGTAGATAATTTCAATACCTTTCAGTGGACATAAAGCACGTTAAATTCCGATCAGCCGTTTGAAAGTTATGACTGTTTTACCGAGTGTGTTAAAATCTGTGACGCGATTGGAACAGATCACGGTAATCTGTAGATTAAACAACTTTAGATTCCGAATCAGTATTTCCATATACCTAGAGAAAGTTGGGAAATTTCCTAAGCTACGCGAGGATGTACTCGTTTTATTGATTCGGAGTTCCAGAACTCAAGTTATGCCTTTTGGAAGGCTGCTGTCCCGACGGGACAGAACCTCTGTTTTTAGGTTTTGCGAGTAGTGGGCAATGTCGGGTTAGATGGGGTTTTGCGTACTGTTTTGTGGGCATGATTGTGAGTGTGTGATGCCTATGTGCAGGTGGTGTGACTCGAGTGCCCTCTACTTCCCGTCAATCCGTCGCCGCGGTTGAGGCAAGTGTGTTGTAATGTATAGCGGATTGTAGGTTGCTTGTTGAGATAGGATGAAAGATTGAATACTTGCTACGATCACTTGCCATGCTTGCTGTTTTCCAATGATATATTGAGTATGATTATCATGATATGATGCTATGTGTCTATACTTATCATGATTCGATGCCATGTGTCTATATTTGTCATGATGTGATGCCATGTGTTTATGTGTACTATGACATGATGCCATATGTTTATGTACAAATGAGATATGATATTTGGCATAGTTGCATGCATGTCATGAGATAGGGCGAGGGCGGTGAGAAAGTCATAACTAGTCCGAGGAAGGTCGGTGAGAAAGTTATGACTAGTCCGGAACGCCATTGAGTAAGACCTACATCGTGATTCCATCCACGTGGTGAATGGAAGCGAGGAGTAGGCACCCTCCATCTTCGGGATGGAAGGGGGAAAAGGGTGCACACCGACGGGTGTGTACTCAACCATACCGGTATGAGTTTCCAAGGAGATATGAGCATTGCATTACATTGCATGCATATTGATGATGATATTGTTAAGTGTTCAAGATTGAGATGCTATTCATGATGGGAGATGTTATTGCCATGATTTTGTTTTTGTTGTCCATTACAATATGCTTGCTGAGTTTCGAACTCACGCTTGTGTTTTATGTTGTTTTTAGGTACTTTGAGATCGGCATGCGGGAAAAAAGGGGGTTTAGCTACACTTCTACACGTAGCTCCACCATCATAGTCTATAATTAATCACTTGGAGACATGATATTAAGAGTTGTGCCATAAACTTAATGTATGGTTTAATTTAGCATGCTTGTGATTCCTTATTTGCTTCGTTATAGTTTATGAAGTGGTTGAGCGTGGTATTATTGGCGTAAATTGATGATATGTCCATTTATGTTGATGTTTTAGATGTCGTGTGTTATGATATATTTTTCCATGATTTTGATATTGTGTTAATTCATGGAAAAACAAAGGAGATGCTGCCGAAATATTGGTTTTTAGCATATGTACCTTTGCTGGAATTTATGTTTAAATGTCGTATTTAGATGTTGTTTAGCTTATGTTTGGTAGCATTCGGGCATATTAAATGCCGGGGTGTTACAACAATTATAAGGAAATTTCAAAGAATTCAAAACACCAAATATGATACATTTATTTATCATACAAGAGGTTATTTAACTCAACAATACTAGTCTTTATTTACTTATATGGATACTTAGGATACAGGCTGATTATTTATTACTGACAACAAAGGAAAGAACTATACTTATGGTCCCGCCCGCCTGCTGCCGAAGACTAAGTTACGCCGACGATGCCGAACTCGGCGGAGGCGCCCGAATGTCGACAGGGATACCAACCAGCGGTCCCGGCGGACCCTGCTGAAAAGGACCGGCCGGAGGAGCACCAACGGGTGCAGGGATAGCGTATTGAGGTGGTGCAGGAATCAGTGGCGGAGCCAGAAATTTCTAAAGGAGGGGGCCTAAGAATGAAGTGAACCTCTACTAATGATTGATATTCAAAGTTTAATATATAGTAAGTAAAATATGTAACACTTGTAACTTGCAAGGAATAGGGAACGTACCACTTATTATTTCACAAAAGGCGATAGTTGATATCTACGTGTCCTCATGTTCTGAAAATGCGGCAGAGTGGCAGACGGCAGTGACGGCGCAGGCGAGCAGGTGCAGCAATGTCTCCGATCGGCGATCATAACCGCCTGATGCTTATTGTTAGCACACAGTACTGACTACTGAGTACTCCACTGCCCTGAGGATTAGACAAATAGTATTGTATCAAAGATCAAAAATTTCCATGAAAAATAGTATGGAGCAAGTCTCAAATAACTAGTGCGACGCCAACGCAAGAAGTGCCGGAGAAACAACTCAACAAGCAAATCCATGATCCATCGTGTATACGTGACTTCATGTAATCGCGTGTAGTCGTAGTCGAAGATGTACGTACCAGTAGCCAGTAGGAGTTCATAGAATCTCACGCGGAGTCTCGCGCCATCGCTGCGCTCGCGGCGTCGCGTGGAGTCCCGTCGCGATCGGCCCGACTGTGAATGATGCTGTGAATGTGATGCAATGTGAGTTACTGTGAATGTTCTGTGATATTATCATGTACTGTAATTTTTGTATTGTGATTCTGTGAAATTGGTGCAGTTTTTGAAATGTGTACAGTGATGAAAACCTCACCACAGTCGGTTCTAACCTATATTCATCACTGTCGGTTCTTAAATAGAATCAACAGTGATAATAGACTATCACAGTCAGTTCTGTTTGAGAATCGACACTGATAAGATGCTTATTAGTGTCAGTTCTAGTTAACCGACAATGATCGGTAATTATTACTGTCGGGTGAGAACCGAATGTGATAGATCCTACTTATCACTGTCGTTGGTCTTTGTGTCGCCACCAAAATCGATAGTGGTGACTTAAAAGAACCGATTGGGGTGCATATTCCTGTACTAGTGATGGTCTAATAGATCTTCTATAAAAATTTCAATATTTTTTCACTTGTTTCTAGACCGATCACAAAAATTACAAAAAGATAAAATATCTTACCCATTAAGAAATTCCTCATGGACACCCACATATCATGTTAGGTGACACCCATCCACAATTCCACCAAACTACACAAATTATGATATCACCGGTGTCTTCCTTCCAAGCTCCCTATTGCATGCACGCTCCCCAGATGGCACACCGTAGTACTCAATCCCATGCAAGCTGATCCCTAGTGTATTAATTAATTCCATCTATAGTAGTACGTAATAGGGAGGAATTATTAATAGTGCATTAATTAATTCCAGCTATTGTGCGTATAAAAAAAGTAGAAAACAATAATGCTAATAAAAATAGAAGATTTGATCCTCTCGCGGATTTGCTCCTGCCTCTATATAAACACCACAAGAAATAAATTTGTTACAGTGACAATTTGACCATAAGAACAGCTGTAGAAGAACAGACTAGCCAGCTTCTCTTCATGGCGCTAGTCAAGAAGAACAAAACAATTCAGTGTTGGGCAGCATTTTTGGTTATGGCTGCAATTTTCTTGTCCTGCAATGCAGCAGGCAGGCACATCGGTACATTTCTTTCTTTTTCGTGATTTTTTTTTTTGCTTTCTCTGTATGCAATGTTGCAGCGTTTAATGGAACCGACACCTTCATATATATATATATACACCAAATGATTTGTGTAAAGTAATTTATATGATCTATTGTGTTTCATTGTGTGCAGGTGTTAGAACTGAAGTGAAGACGAATTGTTTCACCTATCAAAATTGCAAAGACGATTCTTGCACGAGTTCGTGCAAAAACGGTGATTTCCATGCGGGCAAAGGCTACTGCAGTGGTACAACCGTTTGTTGTTGCGAAACGATCTCAAAGCCATCCAAATGATGGATACCAACCAGCTCTTGCGTGTAAAAGGGTGAATAAGTCTATGTGTGCACCCATGCTGCCATGCATGATCTTATTCATGCAAAGGATTTAATAAACAGTAATAATTACCGATCCTTTGTCGGCCAAAAAAAAATCTTGCAGGAGTTTGTGCCTGGACACACTACAACAAAAATCGGTTTTGTAGTGAAACTTTTGTCACAAATGACTTATTTTCCGTCACAAATGAGTGGTAGTGGCGATTTTCTTGTTTGTCACCGATTGTCACTAATACTCAAGTCACAACTAACATAGTGATGATTTTTTGTTCCCCACAAATAACCAGGTTGAATAGTGATGATTAAAAATTGCCACTAATAATTGGTACATTAGAGATGACATAACTCGTCAAAAATAAACTTCAAATCGTGGCAACAATGTCATCACTTATGATTATCGTAGTAATGAAGGAAATCCCCACATTTTATGAATATTTGTTACCATTAAATCATCACAATTACATTTTGTCAAAGTGATGAATTAAGTAGTCACAAATTAGTTCATGTCACTTGCAATAGTTGTATCACTATTGACGCTTCTTGTGGTGACGTTATTTCTCACTATTTTATTAACATTTGTGTCAACTAAATCGCACACTTATATTTTGTACAGTGGTGGCACTATCATCACAATTGCGTATCTATTTGTGACAAATTAAAAGATGAATTAGTGTGCGTATAATGTATTTATGGAAGATTTTTTTGCCACTATTAGGCATTGTTCTATTAGCTTAATTGTGATACTGTGACAAAAGATGTGCCACATAAAACACTTGTGACAAGAATTTTGTCATAATTTATCAATTCTATAGTGATGAAATTATAGTCATTCATTTTAGTGATAATGCCATCCAAACGAGCCGCAATAATTGTACAGTCAATTTCATTTCAAAATCCCGTCGTATCCATGGGATCCAAATAGATATAGAGGAGGCAAAGTGCTACCGTGCTAGAGGATAGAAAGTGAGGTATGCCTCTGAAGCTTTTGGTGAGGAATTAGTGCCGTAATTTTTGTAGCTTAGTAGAAAATAAAAAGAGCTAGCACAATGTTGTAGTATTATTCCTAGCTATGTATTTTATATTAATTCTCTGAAGAATCACAAAATTACAGGTCCCCTTAAATGATTGTGCTCCATGAGTGCATTTTGACATAGCAGAGCTGACATAGGCGATGTTGTCTCCTGGTTCCTAGGGCGGCGTGGTCCCCTTAAAGAGTTAGCACAATAGAATGTTCTAGTATTATTCCTAGCTATGTTCTTGTGCTCCAGGTTGTGAAATATTTGTTGGTGATCTTAAGCCTTTATGCCATATATATATAATCTGGAGAGCTCTGCTCGATCCATGTATGATGTTAACTAGGTAGATAGGCGCGCTTCGCTGCGCCGTACAGTTTAGTTTGCAAAAGTAGAATACAGCATCATCGAAATCGTGAAAGACGGATGTCCACACTTTAAAGATCAAGCAACGTATATCATATTTAATATATTTATACGATGCATAATCGAGTAGATTTAGAAGAATGTATTGAGGCACACTCGAATGTGTGACCTTACATAAACTAAGGTAGTGTACCACATGATACATGTAAAAGCTAACAAAGAAGAAGTTATGGCTATATGTTTCTACAAAGTTGATATAATACCATCCGAAAATAAGTATATGATATAACTGCACGAAACAAAGTATAAGGCGTGCTATGTACATGGTAACTTCATGCTAATGCTAGAGAAACACAGGTAGGCATCATTCATACATCAAGATCCAAATCTATGTTGTTCCAGCGAGATCCAACAAACAAGAAAATATTGATTGGTCAAACCAATTTGCCGACAATGTGAAGAGATAAAGTTAGCAAACCGGGCCTGCGGTCATCCCTTAGTAGCCGAACTCTTACAATCAGATGCAATATCCCCGACTAAAAGAAAGCATATAAAAATAATTATTTTGTTTGGGCTCTAGGTGCAAAGGTGACTAACGATAATATCAATATAGCGGGACAACAATGATTATAATGAATATATATGGAAAACCCGCAATGCTAATGTTAGCTCACCCAAAATTTTTGTAAAACCACATTGAAATAAAAAAAATGACCCCAAATATTCACAATAGTTTGTTTGTAGCCAAGATACCATAGCAGGAAAAGAATTACTTTGCAAGTCCATAAAATTAACTTCAACCACTACATGTACTTATCATATAATTGCAAAAAGTTATCAAATTATAGTGATGCAAATCATTATTGACAGCAAGATGTATCCAATATAGTAATGACCTGTGCAAAATGTTATCAAATTAACAAAGCATTAAACTAAAATAGGGGAAAAGCTTGATCACAGCATAAATGATTGTGCTCCATGGTCTGTTTGACGTAGCAGAGCTGACATAGGCGATGTGGTCTCCTGGTTCCTAGGGCGGCGTGGTCCCCTTAAAGAGTTAGCACAATAGAATGTTCTAGTATTATTCCTAGCTATGTTCTTGTGCTCCAGGTTGTGAAATATTTGTTGGTGATCTTAAGCCTTTATGCCATATATATATAATCTGGAGAGCTCTGCTCGATCCATGTATGATGTTAACTAGGTAGATAGGCGCGCTTCGCTGCGCCGTACAGTTTAGTTTGCAAAAGTAGAATATAGCATCATCGAAATCGTGAAAGACGGATGTCCACACTTTAAAGATCAAGCAACGTATATCATATTTAATATATTTATATGATGCATAACTGGGAGTAGATTTAGAAGAATGTATTGAGGCACACTCGAGTGTGTGACCTTACATAAACTAAGGTAGTGTACCACATGATACATGTAAAAGCTAACAAAGAAGAAGTTATGGCTATATGTTTCTACAAAGTTGATATAATACCATCCGAAAATAAGTATATGATATAACTGCACGAAACAAAGTATAAGGCGTGCTATGTACATGGTAACTTCATGCTAATGCTAGAGAAACACAGGTAGGCATCATTCATACATCAATATCCAAATCTATGTTGTTCCAGCGAGATCCAACAAACAAGAAAATATTGATTGGTCAAACCAATTTGCCGACAATGTGAAGAGATAAAGTTAGCAAACCGGGCCTGCGGTCATCCCTTAGTAGCCGAACTCTTACAATCAGATGCAATATCCCCGACTAAAAGAAAGCATATAAAAATAATTATTTTGTTTGGGCTCTAGGTGCAAAGGTGACTAACGATAATATCAATATAGCGGGACAACAATGATTATAATGAATATATATGGAAAACCCGCAATGCTAATGTTAGCTCACCCAAAATTTTTGTACAACCACATTGAAATAAAAAAAATGACCCCAAATATTCACAATAGTTTGTTTGTAGCCAAGATCTAATTCATGCAAAAGATTTAATAAACATGCCAAAGGGTGAATAAGTCTATGTGTGCACCCATGATCTAATTCATGCAAAAGATTTAATAAACATTATTGTATGATGAATTTTTTGCTTCGAAAATTCACGTAATAAAGAAACGGCAAATTTTTTACCCACAGCAGGGATCTGATGGGGAAATATAGAAAAAGATGTTCATGGTGCAGCATCACACACCGCATCTTGTTTGTTGAAAATTAAAAAGATATCGCTCTTTGTAAAACTAAACCAATTATGACCCAGCCTTGCAAAGTGTATATACATACAATCCCTGAACATGCAAATGAGACGCAAATCCAATGAAAATAAAAAGGAAAGAAGACATGGACAACAGAGCGATCCTGGTAGGACAAGGCCATTCCATCATCGTCTACCGATACATTTATCAATACTAGTCTTTATTTTATTATACAGACACTTAGGGTGCGTTTGGTTCGTGGGATGAGGTTGAATGGGATGGGATGGTCCTGTACCATTTGGTTCCATTATTTTGGGTGAACGAGATGGTTCAGCATCTAGAGGGAATATTTCTCAAAATTGTACCACTTGGTCCAGGATGGGATGGTTCCATTCAAGCAACCAAACGCATGGATGAGCTTTTTCTTGAACCATCTCATACATGTACCACTTGGTACAGGCAACCACACACCCTTAGGAGACACTTAGGATACAGACTAATTATTTATTACTGACCAATAACGGAAAGAACTGGAGAGATCCAGGGGTTCCTGCCCACCTGTTGCCGAAGATTACACCGACGATGCCGAACTAGGCGGAGGCGCCCGAATGCCCCCCAGGGATACCAACCAGCTGGAGCGGCGAACCCTGCTGAAAAGGACCGGCCGGAGGCGAAGGTGTGACACTACGTTTTGGTGTGACTTTACAAAGTGTGAATTTAGAGGAGAAAACCTTACGGCTTGAGGTTTTACTCGCGTTTTTGGGCCTTTTGTAGTGATTTGACACCGCGGAGTGTCGTATCCTTAATTATTGAGCATGTTCAGGCTATAAACATTATGAGATGTGGAATTAAGGTTAAAACTATAGGATTTGGAGGTTAATAGCTTTTTCGGGCCGTTTTCGGGCCGTTTCCGGGGTTTTGGGCCTTCCCGGGGGAGTTTGGGCCTTGGTGGGCTTTGGTGGGATGGATTAGGTCTCCGTAACGGACTAGATTTGGGTGTGGGGGCTTGTAAAAGGGGTTTTCCTGCCCCTTTGGGGCATCCACCCTGCTGCCCTTGCGCCCCTTGAGCCCCTTGGGCGCACCCCACTCCCTCCAAACCTAGCTGCCACCCCCCACCTCTCCCTCTCCCTTGCTTGCGCCTCCACCTCTCCCATTGCTCGCCACCTCTCCTCCACCCCCTTGCTGCCCTAGGGTGGTCTCCACACCTCTGCACCTTGTGGATCCATCCGTTGGAGCGAGGAGCGAGGAGCGATCCGCGAGGAGCGATCCGCGAGGAGATCTATTGGAGATTCGTTCGTCGGGCAAAGGAATGATCATGGGGATCCTTGGGATTGACCTAGGTACTGTTCTTAGGGTGATTATGAAGTTTTTAGATCAATTGGTGGTGCTGGATTGGAGTAATTTGGATTAGATCTAGATGTTGCCACGTTTCTGTTTTCGGGCAGATTGAGCAGTCGATCTAGGGTTCGCGGTTTCGCCAATTTAGAGTCCGAATCTGTCCGTACGGATGTTGAAGAAGTTGTAGATAATTTCAATACCTTTCAGTGGGTATAAAGCACGTTAAAATACGATCATCCGTTTGAAAGTTATGGCTGTTTTACCGAGCGTGTTAAAATCTGTGACGTAATTGGTACAGATCACGGTAATATGTAGATTAAACAACTTTAGATTCCGAATCAGTATTTCCTTATACCTAGAGAAAGTTGGGAAATTTCCTAAGCTACGCGAGGATGTACTCGTTTAATTGATTCGGAGTCCCAGAACTCAAGTTATGCCTTTTGCAAGGCTGCTGTCCCGCCGGGACAGAACCTCTGTTTTTAGGTTTTGCGAGTAGATGGCAATGTCGGGGTAGATGAGGGTTTGCGTACTGTTTTGTGGTTGTGATTGTGAGTGTGTGGCATGTATGTGCAGGTGGTGTGACCCCGGGAGTACCCTCATTCTCTCGCCAATTCGTCGCCCGAGGTTAAAGGCAAGTGTGTTGTAATGAATAGCGGAATTGTAGGTTGCTTGTGGAGATTTGAAGAAAGATTGAATACTTGCTATGATCACTTGCCATGCTTGCTATTTTCCAATGATATATTGAGTATGATTATCATGATATGACGCTATGTGTCTTTATTTATCATGATTCGATGCCATGTGTTTATGTGTACTATGACATGATGCCATATGTTTATGTACAAATGAGATATGATATTTGGCATAGTTGCATGCATGTCATGAGATAGGGCGAGGGCGGTGAGAAAGTCATAACTAGTCCGGGGAAGGTCGGTGAGAAAGTTATGACTAGTCCGGAACGCCATTGAGTGAGACTGTGACACCTCGGAGTGTCGTAGACTTATATAATGTGAATGTTGAGGACAAAACTTTACGAAATGTGGAAGTTAGGTTAAAACCGCTCGGCTTGAGATTTACTCGCGTTTTAGGGCCGTTTGAAGTGTTATGTCGCCACGGAGTGTCGTATCCTTAATTATTGAGCATGATAAGGTTAAATACAGTATGAGGTGTGGAAATAAGGTTAAAACCATAGGATTTGGAGGTTAATAGCTTTTCCGGGCCGTTTTCGGGGTTTTGGGCCTTCCCGGGGGAGTTTGGGCCTTGGGGGGCTTTGGTGGGATTGGAGTAGAGCTCTTATTGGACTAAGATTCAGTTTAGGGGCTGGTAAAAGGGCTCCCACCCCTGCCCCTTGCGCCCAAACAGGGTTGGTGCGCCCCCTTGCTCTCCCCTCTCCACCCCTCCAAGCCCTAGCCGCCCCCACCTTCCCTCTCCATCTTGCGCCCCCCCTAGCCTCTCCTCTCCACCTCACCATCTCTCCTCCATCCCCTTGCTACCCTAGGGTGGTCTCCCCACCCCTGCATCCTCGTGGATCCATGCGAGGAGCGAGGAGCGAGGAGCGAGGAGATCGATGGGAGATTCGTTCGTCGGGCAAAGGTATGATCAAGGGAACCCTGGGGTTTTATCTAGGTACTGTTCTTAGGATGTTTATGAGGTTTTTAGATCAATTGGTGGTGCTGGATTGGAGTTATTTGGGTTAGATCTAAACATTGCCACGTTTCTGTTTTCGGGCAGATTGAGCAGTCGAGCTAGGGTTTGCGTTTTCGCCAATTTAGAGTTGGAATATGGCCGTACGGACTTCTAGGAAGTTGTATATAATTTCATTAAATTTTAGTGGATGTAAAGAAATTGAAATTCCACCCAGCCGTTTGAAAGTTATGGCTGTTTTACCGAGCGCTGTCAAATCTGTGACGTGATTGGAACAGATCACGGTAATCTGTAGATTAAACAACTTTAGAGTCCGAATCAGTCTTTCCATATACCTAGAGAAAGTTTGGAAATTTCCTAAGCTACACGAGGGTGTACTCGTTTAATCGATTTGGAGTCCTAGAACAGAAGTTATGCCTTTCGCAAGGCTGCTGTCCCGACGGGACAGAACCTCTGTTTTTAGGTTTTGCGAGTTGTTGGCAATGTCGGGTTAGATGGGGTTTTGTGTACTGTTTTGTGGACTCGATTTGAGTGTGTGGCACGTGTTTGCAGGTGGTGTCCCTCCGGGTGTGCCCTCAACCTCTCATCACTTCGTTGCCCGTGGTTGAAGGCAAGTGTGTTGTATTGAATAACGGATCGTAGATTGCTTGTGAGATTAGATGAAAGATTGAATACATGCTATGATTACTTGCCATGCCTGCTGTTTTCCAATGAAATATTGAGTATGATTACCATGATTCGATGCCATGTGTTTATATTTGTCATGATGAGATGCCATATGTTTATGTACATGTGAAATATGATAAATGGCATAGTTGCATGCATGACATGAGATGGCCCGGGCGGTGTGAAAGTCATTAACTAATCCGGGAAGGTCGGTGAGAAAGTTATGACTAATCCGGAGAGCCAATAGAGTAAGTCCTACATCGTGATTCCATCTACCGTGGGTTGTGGAAGCGAGGAGTAGGCACCCTCCATCTTCGGGATGGAAGGGGGGAGAGGGTGCACACCGACGAGTGTGTACTCAACCATACCGGTATGAGTTTCCAAGGAGATATGAGCATATGAGCATTGCATTACATCGCATACATAATGATGATGACATTGTTAAGTGTTTACGATTGAGATGATATACATGATGGTAGATGCTATTGCCATGATAGTGTTATTGTTATTCTTTGCAATATACTTGCTGAGTTTTCGAACTCACGCTTGTGTTTTATGTTGTGTTTTAGGTACTTGTCACCGGCATGCGGGAAAAGGGCTTAGCGGCACTACATCACATAATTTTCCACACTTGTAGACTATAATTACCCTTCGGAGTTGTGATCATGATTCTAGTGTGATGAAACTAGGATTATGTTTTGTTCGTATGCTTGATTACATCCTCTACCTCGTATTAGTTCATGAGATGGTTAATTCCATTATGGTAGACTTAAATTGATGCTGCCTTGGATGTTTCTCCATTATGTTATCATGTGATATTTTGCTATTGTTCAAATCATGTTAAAACAAAGGAGATGCTTTGCGAAATTTCGGTGTTTAGCATTTGTGCCTTTGCTGAAATTTGTCTTCATTTATGGTATTTTAGTTGATGATTAGACTAGGTTTGGTAGCATTCGGGCATAGTAAATGACGAGGTGTTACAAAGACCTACATCGTGATTCCATCCACGTGGTGAATGGAAGCGAGGAGTAGGCACCCTCCATCTTCGGGATGGAAGGGGGAAAAGGGTGCACACCGACGGGTGTGTACTCAACCATACCGGTATGAGTTTCCATGGAGATATGAGCATCGCATCGCATTGCATACATGATGATGATGATAAAGATATGTGATCATGAATGAGATGATAAACATGTTGTGTGTTGTTGCAATGTAAGTTGTTCTTTAGTGGAATACCATAGGGGTAACTAAAATTTTGATGTGGAACAACCTAGAAACATGGCTTAGGTTATACTTAAAACTTTGTCATAGGATAGCAACATTAAAACTTGTGTAAGTGGAATAACTAATTTAAAATTTGACACACATGGATGCACAGTAGGAAAGGGTATGGGAATCATTGCTTTACGCTTAAATATTGTATTTAAGCTATGATGTTGAATGCTTCCACTGACAATGCATGTTGCTATGTCAATGATTTATGTTGTGGTGATAAGAGTGGGGTTGTGGTACCGAAGGGTTTCGGTCACCTCTTTCTTTTAATGGTAAGGGTGAGGTTTGAAGGTGTGGCCGGTTAGCGCCATCACCGAAGAACTGTTAACCCTCAGAGGAGAAGAGCGCTTACCCTTTCTGTTGTAGATCGGGTAGTTGATTGGAGACAAAAAGAAGATTTATTGGTGGTTTCCTTCGTTTGTTCCTTGCCGTTCGGACGGTCGGTGTTTGTTGCTTTTCTTGGCTTTATTTGATTTGAATCAAATGAAAAGTGATGGGTTTTCGCGGATCGTTCTGTTTGCGGTGTGTGGTTTTGTCTTCCTTGGGTGAAGATGAAGAAGAGGAGTCTAGTGTTGCGCTTCTTTTGGGCGCCTTTCCAGCTTTGATGCCTGTTAATTGCTTTTTGATGAACAAGCATTCGATTTATTCCTGTGGTTGTCTTTCTCCGAGGCTAAAGGAGTTTTGTTCGGAGTTGTGCCAGACCCGACTGTCGAGGGCTGAGGTTCTGTGGCTTTGTAGTAGTAAATGGTGTTTGATTTCGTCATTTTGATGCTTTGAGAAACCATCTTTGAAAGCCCCTCTTGAGTCGTGAAAGTTAGGGGTTTTGTGTTAAGGTTTTATTTGAAAAGGTTAAAGGAGCACTTGGTTCCCTTTCAAGAAAACTGTCTTTCAACCTTTTTCCTTATAGGAGTCTGTAGGATCGAAGTATACGAATATAGCAATCAGAGGGGGGGTGAATGATTGTGCGGAAGCTAAAACCAAATTCTTGATCTATTAAAAGTTCACCCCAAAACAGAACCAAATAATTGCCTCGTATTCGACAAAAACAGAATGACAGAGGTTCGGTAAAACGTGAATTCCCGAAGATCCAACCGTCAAAACGATCTGAATTTTGAACACAAGAAACTAGATTCCAATACGAATCGAACTCAAAAAGAATAAGATCGATCGGACTTTCGGATCAAAAGTTATGAGCTTCGCAAGCTTGCTGTTCCAGAACTTAACGAGAATCAATCTAATCAAAACTTCAAGATTAAACAAGATCTTCAAAAGATTAATCAACTAAACTTTGAGGAACCCTAAATCAATACCCTAGAAAGGTTTTTGATGGATCAAATCAAGATGAAACTCAAGAATCAAAAACCAATCTAGAATTAGAACAAGCATGCAAACAAGAACCAAAACAGAAACACTGTAGCAACGTGGTTACTGTAGCACGCAAGGATCTTGGAAGAATTGGTCTTTATTTCTTTTGTCTAAAGTACTCTCATCAATAGAGTACAAACCCTAAAACTTGAGCTTGAGGCTCTCAATGCTCAACTCAAGAAGCTTGCCCTTAAACAGGCGACACCCCTCCTATTTAAGGGAGCAAAAATGCAAGGAGTTCGAATACAACTCCTAACCTAGGAGGAGTACAACTCCTCTTGGCCCAACCTGGCCGAGTACAACTCTTGCACGCGTATGGCAACCCTACCATACTCACGTGACTAACACTTTGCACGCGTATGGCCACCTGCCATACTCACGTGACTAACACTTTGCACGCGAATGACCTCCTGCCATTCTCACATGACTGACCATTCTCCATGTGCACCATTCTCTTAGCCCGAACGTCCCGCATGACATCTTTGACCACCAAGACCTCAGTTCCTCCCTGAACCTAGTCCCGAACCTCAGTTCCTCCATGAACCTAGTTCCGGTCCCGTCATCGACCACATTCGCCCTCGAGCAATACCTGCACATGAACAAACCACAAAACAATTTCGAGCACAAGTCCGCGACTTGACTCAACATTAGTTCATGCAACTACTCACACGAGCATTGCATAAATTCCACTTCAAGCATCATGAAATTCTCACAAATTTCATAATCTCAAAAACAGATGAAAAATCAATTTCAAATCGCTCAAAACCCTAATTGAGCAAACACCATTCACGCCGGACAGATCGCCAAAAGCATGTGTATGGCGGACCAAAAAATTGGTCCATCATGCATGGGAAAAACGAGATCGCCAAAAAGCATGTGTATGGCGGACCAAAAAATTTGGTCCGTCATGCATGGGAAAAACGAGATCGCCAAAATGCAT
Organism: Rhipidocladum racemiflorum; assembly: GCA_036346355.1. Taxonomy (NCBI): domain Eukaryota; kingdom Viridiplantae; phylum Streptophyta; class Magnoliopsida; order Poales; family Poaceae; genus Rhipidocladum; species Rhipidocladum racemiflorum. Next base: position 85,486,663 of record CM070579.1, on the reverse strand, counting down.
GTGTATGGCGGACCAAAAAATTTGGTCCGTCATGCATGGGAAAAGCGAGATCGCCAAAACGCATGTGTATGGCGGACCAAAAAATTTGGTCCGTCATGCATGGGAAAAACGAGATCTCTTGAACAAGCGTAAATGCATCAAAATCACGTTTATGACAGACCAAAAAGTTTGGTCCGTCATACATGCGAAACTCACTGTTTTTTGGATGTTTGGTCTGGCGCAAATGCAGAGTCTCTGTTTTTTTTGGATGATTGAATGTTTGGTTCTTCATGCAAGCAGTTTTGCAAGATTAATCCTAACCAATTTTTCAGCATAGGATCAAGCCAATTTTTCATCATAAAATCAAGCCAATTTTTCATCACATGATTCACAATCTCCCCCTTGATGAAAACATTGGCAACACCAAATAGAATTGAACATTTGGCATTCACTTTACAAAAGATTTTGAAATCCAAAAGATCAAGGACCAAAAAGAGAAAAACACAGAATTCCCCTTTGACCAAAATGCAAAACAAAATCTCCCCCTGAGAAGGAAAATGTGTGTGAATGTGCAATGTGTCCAAAAAGTCTAAAAATCTCCAAACTTCTCACAAAATTCTCAAAATCCCCAAAACAACTTCTCCCCCTTTTTCAACTTCTTCCCCCTTTTTTTAAAAAACTTCTCAAAACTTCTCCCCCTTTGACAATGGATTCATCAAGCGTACAAAAGAAGGAACATGTTTAAAATTTTCTTGTAGCAATGATTTCACAAGGAGAAACTAAGGAGTGCCAAGATAGAAAAGATGAGCTCATTCGATCATATAACCTTATATATCACATAATATGTAAAATACATGATCTTGATGTGATTTTAACAAGTTAGGGAATGACATGCATTTCAACCTCAATTCAGTCAACTATAGCCAAGTACTAAGCAAGATCTCAGTAGAAGAACAAAAGCTCAAAATTGAAACAACTAACAACTCAAGCGAGCAAGTGATTTCAACTCCAATCTAGTAGACCAAATTAATCTTTAAACAAGAATCGCATGTGGCATGCTTGAAGCATACATCTTTTATTTCATTGTATTGGCATGATTGAAGCATAAATCTAGTTTTTTTAGGGAATGGCATGCTTGAAGCATACATCTTAACCATTTTAAGGGAAGCATGCTTGAAGCATATAACTTGAAGCTTTAGCTTTTAACTACCCTTTTTTTATTCCCTTTTCTTTTCTTTTTCTTTGATTGTAAAACATGCAAGAGTGATTAAGAGGTCTTATGAAAGAATAAAGCTGAAAACACACTTGCTTCATAGCCCAAATTTGTCAAGAAGATTCAATATCAAGCCTAGACGAGTGAGATATCACAGAGTGTTCAGCTATAGGCAATCAGACCAAGGAATTCCGCAATATCATTTTTAGTTCAAGTGGAACAATTTAGATTATCATATATTAGCAAAATTACATAGTATATAAAGAAATATGATAAAGTAAGCTCATCAAGTGAAAGAACTTGGCAAGGAAACTCCCCCTCAAAACAAACCCATTGGATGAACAATCCCAAGTTCTCCCCGAATGAAAGCAAAACGGGAAGAAGACAAAGGTTTTGTAAAAATGTCTGCCAATTGATGTTCAGTATCCACATGATGAAGCACAATGTTGCCTTTTTCAACATGATCTCTAAGAAAGTGAAATCTGATGTCAATGTGTTTTGTTCTAGAGTGTTGCACGGGGTTCTTAGCAATGCAAATTGCACTAGTGTTATCACACAAAAGAGGAACACTATCCAAATTAACCCCATAATCTTTAAGTGTAGCTACTATCCAAAGAATTTGAGAGCAACAACTAGCAGCAGCCACATATTCAGATTCAGCAGTTGATTGTGCAACAGAAGATTGTTTTCTAGATGACCATGCAATAAGAGAATTGCCCAAGAAATGACATGTACCAGATGTACTTTTTCTATCAATTCTACATCCTCCAAAATCAGCATCAGAGAAAGCTCTTAAACTAATGCATGAGGAAGCAGAAAGCCAAATGCCAAAATCTTGGGTTCCATGAAGATACTGAAAATTCGCAATGACTTGTCGATGTGAAGCACGTGGGGAAGCTTGAAAACGAGCACACAAGCACACAGCAAATCGTATATCCGGCCTTGATGCAATGAGGTACAAAAGTGAACCTATCATGCTTCTATATTCCTTTTGATCAACCGACTCACCATCTTCATCCGGATCAAGTGTGCAAGCGCTCTCCATGGGTGTCATGATTGGCTTGCTGTTTTCCATCCCAAATCTATGCAACAAGTCTTTTGTGTATTTGCTTTGATGCACAAAAGTACCATCCTTTGTTTGCTTGATTTGAAATCCCAAAAAGTATGTTAACTCACCCATCATACTCATCTCAAACTCCTTCCTCATTGTTTCTGAAAACTCAGACACTAAAACATGAGAGGAACCACCAAAGATAATATCATCAACATAAATCTGAACGAATAGTTGATCATTGCCTTGCTTGAATAAAAAAAGAGTTTTGTCAACCTTTCCCATTGAAAACCCCCTTTCAAGTAAAAAGGTTTTTAGCCTATCATACCATGCTCTAGGGGCTTGTTTCAAACCATACAAAGCTTTTGAAAGTTTGAACACATGATTTGGAAACTTTGGATTTTCAAAACCAGGTGGTTGCTTGACATAAACCTCCTCATTTATGTAGCCATTAAGAAAAGCACTTTTCACATCCATTTGATACAATTTGAAACCTTTGGATGCAGCAAAAGCTAAAAGGATTCTAATGGCTTCAATTCTAGCAACAGGAGCAAAAGTTTCATCAAAATCTAAGCCTTCAACTTGAGTGTAACCTTGAGCAACCAATCTAGCCTTGTTTCTAACAACAACACCATCATCACTTTGTTTATTTTTGAAAACCCATCTAGTTCCAATGACATTAAAATCAGGAGGTGGTGAGACAAGTTTCCAAACTTTATTTCGTTCAAAATTCTCTAATTCTTCATGCATGGCATTGATCCAAGATTCGTCAGATAATGCATGAGATATATCTTTGGGTTCAAAAGAAGCAACTAAAGCAGAATGAGTATGAGTGTCAGAATGAATAAACCTATATCGAGTGACTCTCTCATTTAGGTCTCCAATCATTTGTTCAGATGGATGCATTTTCCGAATGTGCAAGGGAGCATTGACTTTTGAGATTTCTCCTTCTCCTTCTTCATTTTCAACATGTACAGATGATGTTGTAGCTTGAGGATGATTAGCTGTAGGTGATGTAGTAGTAGGTGCCAAAGGTGCTACAGCTTGTTGTGCATTAGGAAGAGTCAAGACCTCATCTTCAACATCATCATCATCTTCAAAGATTTTCTCCCCCTGAACATATGCGCCTGTACCTGCATCACTTAGACTAGTACCGTTTGCCTCCAAAGGATTGAACTCGAGATGGTCCAACTGTATCAAGATGTAGAAGCTGTCCTGGAGTGTTTGTCATCACCATGGTAAGAGGTGGATGTGAACCTGCAATCATCTTACCATGTCTACAAGAAGAACATACTAGATTGCTATCACCTTTAAGCTTAGGCAAGCCACGTATGAGATCTAAACCACTTACACGAGTAAGATGATCAAAACCAACATGACCAAGTCTACGATGCCAAAAGAATAAATCTTTAGAAACATTGGCAATTAGGCACCTATGCTTAGAAGAAAGTGATGCATCAAAATCAGCTTTAAATACTCTTCCAAAACGAGAAATTTTGAACACAATATCACCTGAAGCATCTAGTACTTTGCATTCATTTTTCTTAAAGCTTATCTCAAGATCTTCATCAAGCATTTGTGAGACAGAAAGCAAGTTATATTTCAAATTTTCAACAAGAGCCACATCTTTGAACATAAACTTGTCACTTACCTTTATTGTACCTTTTGCCACAACAGAAGAGGAAGAAGCATCTCCAAAAGTAACACTTTCAAAGACGAGATGCACGAGTGAGGAGGAGAACCAATTCTTATCACCGGACATGTGGCGTGAGCATCCGTAATCTACTAGCCATATGTTCTCCTTCCTCGCTCGAGAAGCCTACATAGCAACAAAACATGTCGAGGTCTCGATCAAGTTAGGAATGAGATTTTTGGGAATCCAGTACTGAGACACACGACGCACAACAGTAGGTACCACACGAGTATTCTTATGCACAAAATCAGATTTGCCCTTTCTCGTGTCTTTAGCAACAAAAGGTGTTTGCTTCACCCTAGGCACATAATGAGAAACAAAGCGTGCCTGTCTGAAATTAGACCTAGCCTTAGTCATTTCCTTATTTTGTTGTTTGGCTAGTCTAAAGCAAAAATCTACTAAGTGTCCATCTCTACCACAATGAGTGCAAGTGTACTTGACATGATGTTTAGTTTTAACAGTAGAAGCACATTTTGCATTTATCATAGTAGAAGATAAAAAACCAGCAGATTGAAAAGCAATTTTCTTAGGCTCATTAGGAAACTCAATTTTGCAAGGAGTCTGAACAACAGTGCGAGGTTTAGTTTTATATGAAGCATGAAGATCAAAACCTAAACCTTTCTTGTTTGAGCTAACCTTAGATTGATCCAAAATCATGTTCAATTTTTTCTTGCCATTAGTGAATCGTTCCAAAGAACTTTGCAAGTAATCAACTTTCTTGGCAAGAGTTAAACAATTATTGCAAAGATTATCAACCTTCTCTTTCTGTTTACGACAAGTAGAGCATGAAAGAACCTCATGAGTAAGCAGATTATCAGTCAATTGAGAAACCCTAGCATTTGCATCTTTCAATATTATTTCAAGAGTTGGGCATTTAGAACATGAAGTTGAACCATGCAAATCATCAGTGAAACAGCTAGCATGTTTAACATGTTTCTCATTTTTCTCATTTAGATGCAACAGAAGAGCATGTTCTTTCCTAATCAAGGTGAGCTCATTGTAAATTAAGTCACATGATTTACAAGTATCATCATCAGGAATCAATGTCTTAAGTCTAGCAATTTCAGCATTCAATGACTCTACAAAAATATCATGTTTCTTAATTTTTCTATCACGTTTGTCAAGTAATTTTCCAAGACGGGCAACAGCATTGGCTAATTCATCATAAGAAGGGTCTACCTCATTGAAGTCGCTGTCGTTGTCGTCCTCAGTGAAGCTATCCTTGCTGCTTGCCATGAGACACAATCCCATCAAATCATGCTTGCTTGGAGTTGCATCATCTTCGCTGCTCTCCGAGTCCACATCGCTCAAATTGACTTGTTCAAGAGCGGAAAGAACTCGGTGAACCACCTTGCGGTTGATGAAGCTCTTCTTCTTTCTATCACTTGAAGGGAACTTCTTCTTCTCTTTTCTTCTGTCATTGTCCTTTTCCTCCCATGATACTTTACCTGCAAGCTTTGGACAATTTGATCTCATGTGGTTGAGATCACCACACTCATAGCACCTTGGAGGACCACCTCTCTTTCTCATTCTCACATTCTGCAAAGCTTTGTTAAAGCGAGAAGAGAGTAGTGCCAAGTCTTCTTCAGGAAATTCTTCAATTTGTTCATCTGTTAAAGAAGACAAGGAGGACAAGGCAAAGCTAGAAGAAGAATTTGCATTTGACATGTTAGGGTTAGAGATCAAAGCAATTGATTTAATGTTACCCTTCCTGGCAAGAACATCCAACTCATGAGTTTTCAACTTAGAATAAAGAACATCTAAAGTAAGTGTACTCATGGTAGTAGATTCTTGTATAGATGTTACTTTCATCTCCCATACCGACATGTCCAAAGCACTAAGAAATTGTCTAGCATTAGCAGCATCATCAAAGCTAACTCCAACAGCACGTAGATTGCTAAGAATTTTATTGAAATGTGCAAAGAAGTCATCTACAGATTCACTAGGTTTCATCTCAAAACGCATGTATTCCTTTTTGTAAATATCTTGGCGAACCTCTTTGACAGTGTTAGAACCCTCATGGTAATCACAAAGAGATTTCCATACCTCATATGCGGATCGAAGATGAACCACACGATCAAAGTCGCTGCGTCCCAAGCCTTGGATGATCAAGTTGCGCGCCTTGCTGTTTGCTTCAACATGTGTGCGATTTGCGTCGTTGACGTTGTCGTTTGCAGGAACCTCGTATGGCTTGTAGACCTTCTCCCAAATTGCGAAGCCCTGCGCCTGGATGAACTCCTCCATTTTAGCCTTCCAAAACTGAAAATCAACACCATCGAACACACATGGTTTTGTCGAATAACGATCCATTAATCTAATCACCGGTTAAGATAGATTAGAAAAACCTTGCTCTGATACCACTTGTAGGATCGAAGTATACGAATATAGCAATCAGAGGAGGGGTGAATGATTGTGCGGAAGCTAAAACCAAATTCTTGATCTATTAAAAGTTCACCCCAAAACAGAACCAAATAATTGCCTCGTATTCGACAAAAATAGAATGACAGAGGTTCGGTAAAACGCGAATTCCCGAAGATTAAACCGTCAAAACGATCTGAATTTTGGACACAAGAAACTAGATTCCAATACAAATCGAACTCAAAAAGAATCAGCTCGATCGGACTTTCGGATCAAAAGTTATGAGCTTCGCAAGATTGCTGTTCCAGAACTTGACGAGAATCAATCTAATCAAAACTTCAAGATTAAACAAGATCTTCAAAAGATTAATCAACTAGACTTTGAGGAACTCTAAATCAATACCCTAAAAAGGTTGTTGATGGATCAAATCAAGATGAAACTCAAGAATCAAAAACCAATCTAGAATTAGAACAAGCATGCAAACAAGAACCAAAACAGAAAACACTGTAGCAACGTAGTTACTGTAGCACGCAAGGATCTTGGAAGAATTGATCTTTATTTATTTTGTCTAAAGTACTCTCATCGAAAGAGTATAAACCCTAAAACTTGAGCTTGAGGCTCTCAATGCTCAACTCAAGAAGCTTGCCCTTAAACAGGAGACACCCCTCCTATTTAAGGGAGCAAAAACGCAAGGAGTTCGAATACAACTCCTAACCTAGGAGGAGTACAACTCCTCTTGGCCCAACCTGGCCGAGTACAACTCTTGCACGCGTATGGTAACCCTACCATACTCACGTGACTAACACTTTGCACGCGTATGGCCACCTGCCATACTCACGTGACTAACACTTTGCACGCGAATGACCTCCTGCCATTCTCACGTGACTGACCATTCTCCATGTGCACCATTCTCTTAGCCCGAACGTCCCGCATGACATCTTTGACCACCAAGACCTCAGTTCCTCCCTGAACCTAGTCCCGAACCTCAGTTCCTCCATGAACCTAGTTCCGGTCCCGTCATCGACCACATTCGCCCTCGAGCAATACCTGCACATGAACAAACCACAAAACAATTTCGAGCACAAGTCCGCGACTTGACTCAACATTAGTTCATGCAACTACTCACACGAGCATTGCATAAATTCCACTTCAAGCATCATGAAATTCTCACAAATTTCATAATCTCAAAAACAGATGAAAAATCAATTTCAAATCGCTCAAAACCCTAATTGAGCAAACACCATTCACGCCGGACAGATCGCCAAAAGCATGTGTATGGCGGACCAAAAAATTGGTCCGTCATGCATGGGAAAAACGAGATCGCCAAAAAGCATGTGTATGGCGGACCAAAAAATTTGGTCCGTCATGCATGGGAAAAACGAGATCGCCAAAAAGCATGTGTATGGCGGACCAAAAAATTTGGTCCGTCATGCATGGGAAAAGCGAGATCGCCAAAACGCATGTGTATGGCGGACCAAAAAATTTGGTCCGTCATGCATGGGAAAAACGAGATCTCTTGAACAAGCGTAAAGGCATCAAAATCACGTTTATGACAAATCAAAAAGTTTGGTCCGTCATACATGCGAAACTCACTGTTTTTTGGATGTTTGGTCTGGCGCAAATGCAGAGTCTCTGTTTTTTTTGGATGATTGAATGTTTGGTTCTTCATGCAAGCAGTTTTGCAAGATTAATCCTAACCAATTTTTCAGCATAGGATCAAGCCAATTTTTCATCATAAAATCAAGCCAATTTTTCAGCACATGATTCACAGAGTCCTTTAGATATAAAAGTGTTTTGGAGAATTCCTTTGCATGACCAAGTTTGGGTTTGTCTCATTGCAATTTTGAGAGTCAAGTTTCGTTATAAAATTGGGATGAGTTTTAAAAACTAAATGTTGCAAACAAAGTGAGTAGTCTTTTGACTGAGATCGTTTGTCCCTAGTAAGAATTGATGTTTAAGCATGTTATGTAGTAGGTAACAATGTGGTTTACGGATTGATATGTTGCTAAGTTAAAGTTTGAGTTGAATCAATTTAATGTGATTAATATCTCTAGCTTGTGAATAAATAGACTACTAGTGTTGTAGTTTACTTTTAGCGAGAATGATTTAATGCGTTAATGAACATGCTTGGAATCTGTTGCTTTGCTATAAAAGTGCTTATGACCCCCGATCATGTTTAAAAGTTTTAAACCCGGATGAATAGTTACAACATTAAAGATGATGTAGACTGTTGTTACCGTTAAAGAAAATTTGCTGGTTGTTTAAAGATGTTCTAATTTAATGGAGTAGTAGAGGAATTTAATTGTGTTGCCTAGTGACTTCAATTTGGAAGTTGATTAGAGTTGCTATTCACGTTGTTGCAAACTCTAGTATATTTGGAAGTATGCAGTTGTGTCCCTTCAATGCTAGTTTTGATATCAATTGAGAAGACATAAGACTATTGGTTAATGAGGTTGTTAAGAACATTGTGCTAATCTAATTTATTAAATCCAATTTAATAGTTGGAGTATGTTGTGTAGTGGAAGTTTTGTTATAACCAATGTATAGGATAGCTACAAGCAATGTTGTTGATTAATGATTATGCAAATAATTGATATTGATGCTTTGGTAGTGTGGTTAATCGTTGGAAACTATTGATCCAATAGAAGAAAAAGGTGTAAAATTGGGGTGTAAAGTTGGGGTACTACGTCAAGTACATGTTGTGATGGGATGAACAATGGATAATAATCTTGATGCAAGGTTTTAATCTTAATGATTGCATATCTTAGAATCCTATTTACGAATTTTATCTCGTAGAGTTTTATCCTTAATGAATGTATGCCTTGGAATCCTAGTTATGAATTTCATCTTGTAGAGATATTACTTAATTGTTGAAATCATTTTTATAGATTGAACAAGTTTCAATTGTCAAGATTTTGATATAAGGTTGGTATATAACTGATACGTTGATCCTGCTTAAGAATCTGTTGAAGTCGCTTGTTAACTGAATAAGTTTTGATTGTCGAGTCGTTTTCCTATAGGTGGTATGAATGTTATTGGTTGCCATCTTGGTTGAATGTTTTCGGTTGAGGTGCATCTTATGTTGAGTTTCAGAGTTTCCCCAAAACTCGTAGTGTTTGGTGTCGACCTTTGGTTTTGGCGAATTTGTTTAGTTCGTGTTGTCAGTTGAGTTTTCATCCAAAAGTTTTGAGTGGACCGCGTTCCTTCGCGTCCACACTGGATTATCTTTGGAATAAATTTTAAAGGAAACAGATAGATACAGTGAATTGTGTTGGAAACTCTTGAGATTTAATTTGTAACTCTTTTGGCTAGAGTTGGAGTTATTTTGAAAACGTGTGAGATGTTTGCAAGTGTTTCAAACAGGAGGATTTTATGAATGTTTTACTAAGTGATTTTGTTAGTGAGGTGTTCCCCTTTTGGAAATGAGTTTCCCTCTTCTTGAGAAAATTTGTGATGGTTGTGGGAGCAGATGCTCGACTTGAAATTTTGATGTTCTCTTCCAAACTGTTGGATTTGAATGAAATGCAATGATTTGCAAGTTCAGTTTTCAATTGATGTGGGTTCTTTTATGACGTGGTGTTTTACTATCGATTATCTTTGCCGTCATAGCCTTTATAAATTTCCGCAACATTCAATGTTAATTGTGTTTCCATTATTTGATACCGAGGAAGAAGTCATTTGGCGAATGACTATTCGGTACTGTTGTTACATGATGTATGGAGGGTGAAAAAGGAAAATGAGACATGGATTATGCATAAATAATCATAAAGGAGTCGTCGAGCCAGGTCGGTGAGAAAGTCATATAAGGATATATGACTAATCCGGAGTGCTCTTGAAAAGTTTGCATTGATGTTATGAATCGAGATGTCCATTTCTTCCTTGTATGAAAAGAAAGAATAAAGAATTTCTGGTATGTTGGCTGTGATGAAGGAAATTTGCGTTTCATTTGCATCTTGGTTTAGAAAGTTAAACTGAATGCTCTTGGGTTGTTGTCGACCTAAGCATTTGGTGTTGTTAGTAGTGGATCGTAAATGGTTTAAAGGTGAGAAGTAAAGGAAGATTGAGTTTGACTCAATTCAAAACCTTCTTGGAAAACTGTGCCGTTAATGTGTTCCTCGATAGGGTTGTTTAAGTACTAGTGGACCACTTGGTGGTTGCTAGTAATTGCTTTTCCTTTTCGATGTGTATGGATCTTTTGTCACGATCTATGAGCGAGTTGAGTCAACCATAGCATTTTGTTCGGTTATTCTTGTTCTTGCGGGTTTTAAGAACTTTGGTTTTAAAGAAAGCCTTCCCTTTTGATGTTAGTGGTGGGTATTGGTCTTTTGTAAAAGATAAATCTTTTGCATGGTTTTAAACCCCGTTTATTCAAACAGTGGGTTGTCCTGGAGTGTAGTGTCTCACTTGGTTCGCGTCGTCTTGATTACGGCGAACCATAGTAGAGAGGTTGTTGTGTGAAAACACTTTTGTGTGTGGGAGCTGAAGAGGGTTTTAGCGGTTGAAGCCGTGTTCTTCTGGAGAGTAGCCTTGCTTAATGGATCAGGCACTTTAGTGCCAAGGAATGTCTCGATTGAGGAGTGTGGGACCGTTTTCTTTCGTGGTCTTTTTGGCAATTGGGGTGAAGGAGGAACCGTGCGAGGTTGCACTGTGTTGAGCAAAATCAACATTTCCTCGCCAAGGGTTGGTTTTGAGAACTCGCTTAACGTTGTTCCGGTTTGAGTCCTTGTGTGAATGTTTTATGTTGAAAGGAAGTCTTTTGTCCCTCGGGGACTTTGTTGTTGATTTTTGGCGTTCGTCGGATTCGAGGTCGAATCCTGTTTAAGGGGGGTAGAATGTGACACCTCGGAGTGTCGTAGACTTATATAATGTGAATGTTGAGGACAAAACTTTACGAAATGTGGAAGTTAGGTTAAAACCTCTTGGCTTGAGATTTACTCGCGTTTTAGGGCCGTTTGAAGTGTTATGTCGCCACGGAGTGTCGTATCCTTAATTATTGAGCATGATAAGGTTAAATACAGTATGAGGTGTGGAAATAAGGTTAAAACCATATGATTTGGAGGTTAATAGCTTTTCCGGGCCGTTTTCGGGGTTTTGGGCCTTCCTGGGGGAGTTTGGGCCTTGGTGGGCTTTGGTGGGATTGGAGTAGAGCTCTTATTGGACTAAGATTCAGTTTAGGGGCTGGTAAAAGGGCTCCCACCCCTGCCCCCTGCGCCCAAACAGGGTTGGTGCGCCCCCTTGCTCTCCCCTCTCCACCCCTCCAAGCCCTAGCCGCCCCCACCTTCCCTCTCCCTCTTGCGCCCCCCCTAGCCTCTCCTCTCCACCTCTCCACCTCTCCTCCATCCCCTTGCTGCCCTAGGGTGGTCTCCCCACCCCTGCATCCTCGTGGATCCATGCGAGGAGCGAGGAGCTAGGAGTGAGGTGCGAGGTGCGAGGAGCGAGGAGCGAGGAGATCGAGGGGAGATTCGTTCGTCGGGCAAAGGTATGATCAAGGGAACCCTGGGGTTTGATATAGGTACTGTTCTTAGGATGTTTATGAGGTTTTTAGATCAATTGGTGGTGCTGGATTGGAGTTATTTGGGTTAGATCTAAACATTGCCACGTTTCTGTTTTCGGGCAGATTGAGCAGTCGAGCTAGGGTTTGCGTTTTCACCAATTTAGAGTTGGAATCTGGCCGTACGGACTTCTAGGAAGTTGTAGATAATTTCATTAACTTTCAGTGGACGTAAAGAAAATGAAATTCCACCTAGCCGTTTGAAAGTTATGGCTGTTTTACCGAGCGTTGTCAAATCTGTGACGCGATTGGAACAGATCACGGTAATCTGTAGATTAAACAACTTTAGAGTCCGAATCAGTCTTTCGATATACCTAGAGAAAGTTTGGAAATTTCCTAAGCTACGCGAGGGTGTACTCGTTTAATCGATTTGGAGTCCTAGAACAGAAGTTATGCCTTTCGCAAGGCTGCTGTCCCGACGGGACAGAACCTCTGTTTTTAGGTTTTGCGAGTTGTTGGCAATGTCGGGTTAGATGGGGTTTTGTGTACTGTTTTGTGGACTCGATTTGAGTGTGTGGCACGTGTTTGCAGGTGGTGTCCCTCCGGGTGTGCCCTCAACCTCTCATCACTTCGTTGCCCGTGGTTGAAGGCAAGTGTGTTGTATTGAATAACGGATCGTAGATTGCTTGTGAGATTAGATGAAAGATTGAATACATGCTATGATTACTTGCCATGCCTGCTGTTTTCCAATGAAATATTGAGTATGATTACCATGATTCGATGCCATGTGTTTATATTTGTCATGATGAGATGCCATATGTTTATGTACATGTGAAATATGATAATTGGCATAGTTGCATGCATGACATGAGATGGCCCGGGCGGTGTGAAAGTCATTAACTAATCCGGGAAGGTCGGTGAGAAAGTTATGACTAATCCGGAGAGCCAATAGAGTAAGTCCTACATCGTGATTCCATCTACCGTGGGTTGTGGAAGCGAGGAGTAGGCACCCTCCATCTTCGGGATGGAAGGGGGGAGAGGGTGCACACCGACGGGTGTGTACTCAACCATACCGGTATGAGTTTCCAAGGAGATATGAGCATATGAGCATTGCATTACATCGCATACATAATGATGATGACATTGTTAAGTGTTTACGATTGAGATGATATACATGATGGTAGATGCTATTGCCATGATAGTGTTATTGTTATTCATTGCAATATACTTGCTGAGTTTTCGAACTCACGCTTGTGTTTTATGTTGTGTTTTAGGTACTTGTCACCGGCATGCGGGAAAAGGGCTTAGCGGCACTACATCACATAATTTTCCACACTTGTAGACTATAATTACCCTTCGGAGTTGTGATCATGATTCTAATGTGATGAAACTAGGATTATGTTTTGTTCGTATGCTTGATTACATCCTCTACCTCGTATTAGTTCATGAGATGGTTAATTCCATTATGGTAGACTTAAATTGATGCTGCCTTGGATGTTTCTCCATTATGTTATCATGTGATATTTTGCTATTGTTCAAATCATGTTAAAACAAAGGAGATGCTGCCGAAATTTCGGTGTTTAGCATTTGTGCCTTTGCTGAAATTTGTCTTCATTTATGGTATTTTAGTTGATGATTAGACTAGGTTTGGTAGCATTCGGGCATAGTAAATGCCGAGGTGTTACAAAGACCTACATCGTGATTCCATCCACGTGGTGAATGGAAGCGAGGAGTAGGCACCCTCCATCTTCGGGATGGAAGGGGGAAAAGGGTGCACACCGACGGGTGTGTACTCAACCATACCGGTATGAGTTTCCATGGAGATATGAGCATCGCATCGCATTGCATACATGATGATGATGATAAAGATATGTGATCATGAATGAGATGATAAACGTGTTGTGTGTTGTTGCAATGTAAGTTGTTCTTTTGTTCCATTACAATATGCTTGCTGAGTTTCGAACTCACGCTTGTGTTTTCTTGTTGTTTTTAGGTACCATGAGAACGGCATGCGGGAAAAGGGGTTTAGCGACACTTCTACACGTAGCTCCACAATTATAGTCTATGATTGATCACTTGGAGTCATGATATTAAGAGTTGTGCCATAAACTTAATGTATGGTTTAATTTAGCATGCTTGTGATTCCTTATTTGCTTCGTTATAGTTACGAAGTGGTTGAGCATGGTATTATTGGCGTAATTTGATGATATATCCATATATGTTGATGTTTTAGATATCATGTGCTATGATATATCTTGCCATGATATTGATATTGTGTTAATTCATGTTAAAACAAAGGAGATGCTGCCGAAATATCGGTTTTTAGCATATGTACCTTTGCTGGAATTTATGTTTAAATGTGGAATTTAGATGTTGTTTAGCTTATGTTTGGTAGCACTCGGGCATATTAAATGCCGGGGTGTTACAGTTGGTATCAGAGCGGGCTTCAGGTCCGTGGTGTATGAATTTAGTGAAATACCATAGGGTTAACTAAAATTTTGATGTGGAACAACCTAGAAACATGGCTTAGGTTATACTTAAAACTTTGTCATAGGATAGCAACATTAAAACTTGTGTAAGTGGAATAACTAATTTAAAATTTGACACACATGGATGCACAGTAGGAAAGGGTATGGGAATCATTGCTTTACGCTTAAATGTTGTATTTAAGCCTTGATGTTGATTGCTACATTTGATTATGTATGTTGCTATGTTTATGAAAGAATTGAATTGAATTGTTCATGTTATTATTGTTAAAGTGGGGTTGTGGTGCCGAAGGGTTTCGGTCACCTCTCTTTATTCATAGTAAGGGTGAAGTGTGACGGTGTGGCCGGTTAGCGCCATCACCGAAGAACTATTAACCCCTGTAGGAGAAGAGTGCTTACCCTTTCTGTCGTAGATCGGGTAGTTGACGGGAGTCAAATAGAAGAGTTTGGTGGTGGATTCCTTCGTATGTTCTTCACCGTTCTGACGGTTGGTTTTGGTTGGTTTTCTTGGTTTTAGTTGATGGAAACCAAAAGAAAAAAAAGTTTGGTATTGGATTTTCGCGGATCATTCTGTATGCGATTTGTGGTTGTTGGTCTTCCTTGGTTGGAAACGAAGAAGAAGAGTTTAGTGTTGCGCCTTTTTAGTCGCCTTTTGCTTTGACACCCGGTTTTGCTTGTTATTGTGGATTGTCTTAGGGAGGAAACATTTATGGGTAGTTGTTCTCCCTATCTGAGAAAAGAGTTGAAGTTTCTCCTAGTGCCGACCTTAGGTCGGATGGAGCTAAGTTTTGAATCTTTATCGGCCAAGATTTGGTTGAACATTTGGTTTTCATTGGTGCATGCTTCTTCCTTCTTGGAAGTATGGATGAACTCTCCTGCATTTCTGTTAGAGTTTTGTTTTCTTCCTTGCCTGGAAAAGGAGAAATTGTTTATCGGTTTTCGTTTTGGTTCTTGAGTTGTAGTTGTCCTTAAAAGTGGAGTTGCATCCTGTTTGTCAAAAGTGAAAATGGTTGTTTAGCATGTCATGTAGTATGTAACAATGTGGTTTTTGGAAATGATTTGTTCTTAAGTTAATTGGTGAGTCGAATCAGTTAAAAGTAATATTTGTGTTTAGCTTAAGATTAAATGAACTTCTAGTGTTGCAGATTACCCTATAGTGAGAATGAATAAATATGTTAATGTACATGCTTAGAATCTGTTGCCTTGCTTTGAAAGTGCTTATGACCCTCGAATATGTTTAAAGTTTTAAACCCTAATGCATAGTTAAAACATTAAGATGATGTAGACTGCCGATATTGTTAAAGAAACTTTGCTGGTTGTCTAAAGATGTTCTAATATAATGGATTAATAGAGAGATTTAATCGTGTTGACTAGTGACTTTAATTTGGAAGTTGATTAGAGTTGCTATTTATGTTGTCGCAAACCATTAGTATAATTGGAAGTATGCAGTTGTGTTCCTACGATGTTAGTATCGATGTCAATTGTGAAGACATAGGCTTTGCTGTTTATGATATTGCTAAAGCATTGGGATGGTCTAACCTATTAAATTTGTTTTAATAGTTGGAGTATGTTGTGTAGTGACAATTTGTTATGGTATATGGATAGTGTAACTAAAAACAATGTAGTTGTTTTTATGATTATGCCTATTTATGGATATTGATGATTTAGTAGTGGTGGTAATTGTTTAGATTACTTTTTGGAAGCCATTGTAAAATAGAGGTTATTATAACATGTGGCGATGAAGTGAACCATGGATATTTTAGCATGATATAGAATTGTATCCTAAAGAAGGTATATCTTAGAATCATAATTTCGACTTTTGTCTTATGGAGATACTATTTGCATGTTGAAGTCATTTGTTAATGGAATAAGTTTTGATTGTCAAGATGTTGACGTATTTATGGTATAAAAATTGATAGGATGGTCATGCTTAAGTATCTGTTGAAGTACTACGTTTGAAATATAGAATACGTTGTTTATGATGTGTTGGTTTGTGAGGTTCTTGAGGAGGTAGTATGGATTGATTTAAGATGGGTTTTCTCGATAAGTAAATAGTGAATATGGAATGCTTAAATGTTAAGGATAGTGGGACACTGGTTATGGTGAGTCTCATGCCGAGCTTGTGTATAAAACCTTTTGTGCAGGTTGGTGGTTTGCTATCTTGGTTAAATGTTTTTGGTCAATTTATTCTTTATGTTGCATTTTCGAGTTTCCTAAAACTTCGTAGAGGTTGGTGCCCATTTTTGGTTTTGGCTAAGTTGTTCGATTTATGCTATGAGTTTGATTTTGCACCCAAAAGCCTTTGAGTGGATCGCGCTCCTTCGGCGTTCGCACGAAGCATACTTGGAGTAAATCTTAAAAGAAGCCGATGGACATAGTGGGCTGTGTTGAAAATTCTTAAGATTTAATTTGTAATTCTATTTGATTGGAACTGGATTTATTTGGAAAAGGTCATGTGGTGTTTGCGAGTGTTTCAAAAGGGTGGATTTTATGAATGTTTATAAGTGATTCGGGTTGGTGAAGTGTTCTCATTTTGGGAAAATGAGTCTCCCATTTCTCTTTGAGAATTGATGTTCTCTTTCAAAATGTTGATTTTGGTTAACGCGATGCTTTACAAATTTGGCTTTCAATTGTCGACGGGTTATGTATGACGTGGTGTTTTCCTGTTAATGGTGTTCCCCTCATAGTTTTATGATTTGGCGCAATCATTGATGCTATCCAAGTTTTAATCATGTGATGCAGAGGAAGAAGTTGTCTTGTGAATGACTTTTTGGTAGCGTTGTACATGATGAATGAATGGTGAAAAGGAAACATGACATCGTTTATAGATGTCTATTGATAAAAGAGTCGTTGAGCCAGGTCGGTGAGTAAGTCATATAGGGAAATATGACTAATCCGGAGTGCTCTCGAAAAGCTTGGATTCATGTCATGAATCTAGATTTCCATTGCTCTTTAGCATGAAAAGAAAGAGTGAAGAATTCCTGGCATTTGGCTTTGTTGTAAGAGGATTGGGTTTCCTTGTTTCCTTGAGAGTTATTATGGCGGTTGTGGATTCTTTCGATTGATTTGAGAATCGGTTTTCTCTTTCACAATGTTGTTTTTATGTTACAATGAGATGTTTGGTTGTGGTGAAAGTGAGTCGAGTTGTCATTGATTGTTGAGAATTTCTGACAAAGAATTGTGTGGAGTCTCTCTTTTTGTTTGAGTGGTCCCCGATGCGAGATGTATCGCATTGATTTGAGATTGGAGTTTTTCCTTTGCGACTTGACTTAGGAAAAGAGATCGAGTGATCTTTCGAGGTTGTCAAACCTTTGTTCCAAGTGATTTGTTGCGTTTTGGATTCGAGTTGATGAATGTGGTTCATTCGACTAAAGGGAGTTGCTCTTTGTTGGCATTCCCGTTTGAGATGTGAATAGAAATGTCTATGGAATTGTTGAGCATAATGGAGGATTACTCATGGGTTTGGTAGTAGTTGAGTGAGAAAGTGTGAGGGCGAGACCCTCATAGGAAAAGAACCAGTTGAGGTTTGGTAAGATTTTACAGCTCTACCTTGGGCTAGGCGTAGAACTTTGGTTGTGGTTCGAAGGGTGGTCATGTTGGAAGTTGGTGATGTCGGTCCAAACTTTGTTGAGAATATGGTTGGATTGTTAAAAAATGATGGTAATTTGAAATATAGTGATCTGTCGTGAACTTTGTCGTAGCTAGTTGTCCCTGGGTGTGTGTTTTGCCTGGGAATGGGTAGAATGAAAGTGTAGCATGGTTTGTGGAAGAAAAGAAAAGTTTTGTCGATGAAGGCTATGTTCGTAGATGACAATAGTTAATTTTGATTCTTTGTGAAAAGGGTCAAATAATTGGAAGAGATGGGATTATGTGTTATGATTGAGTTTGATGGAGTGTGGTAGTCAGGTTGGTTGTGATAGAAGTGTGAAGTGTTTGTCGTGAGGATTCGAGCGTTTTGGGTTGATGGAGCCCTTTGTGGCTGAGAAGCAGTTTCTGTTTGTGTGATACTACGGGTTGGCCTAACTTTAGAAAGTAAGAAATTTGCAATTAGAACCCTACGGTATGAAGTTTAATCGCGTTTCCGGGCCGATTTCGGGAGTTTGGGCCTCTCCGGGGGAGTTTGGGCCCAAGGGATTGAGTCGTGGGCTTTAGTGGGAAGGGGTATGGGCCCATGAGGGAGGGGGAGACCAGAATTCTTGACCTTTGGGGCGTCCTCCCCTTGCCCTAGGCGCCTCCCCTCCCCTTTCCCCCACCCATCCTAGCCGCCACCCCTTCCTCCTCCTTCACACGCCCTCCACCACCTCTCCCCATTGCGCCTCCACCTCCCCATCCCTCTCCATCTCCCCTTGCTGCCCTAGAGGGGCTCCCCACATCTTCTCCCTGCTGTTTCCTCCGTCAGGAAGCCACGCGATGAGGAGATCCGGCGGTTCCGGCGCGAGGAGTACGATCGGGAGTCCGGGAGGAGCGTTTTCGGTGTTCGTTGTTCGCCGGGAAGAGGTATGTCATGGGGGATCTGAGGGATTGGGTCTAGGTACTGATCTAGGGGTGGTTTATCATGTTTTTAGATCAAGGGAGGTGCTGCCATGGGGTAGATTTGTTGGAAAATAGAGTTGTATTCACGTTCTGGTTCGGGCAGATTGGGAATCCGAACTAGGGCAGGCGTTCTCGCCAATTTAGAATCCGAATCTGGCCATACGTACTTCTAAGAAGTTGTAGATAATTTTATTATCTTTCCGTGGACATAAAGAAATTGAAATTACGCCCAGCCGTTTAGAAGTTATGGCCGTTTTACCGAGCGCTGTCAAATCTGTGACGAGATTGAGACAGTTCGTGTTCAATGTTAGATTAAACAATTTTAGAAGCCGAATTGGCTTTCCCCAATCACTAGAAAAAGCTAGGAAATTTCCTAAGCTTCGCGATGGTGTACTCGTTTAATCAATTTGGAGTCTTAGAACAGAATTTATGCTCATTAGACGGCTGCTATTCCGAAGGGACAGATTTGCTGTTTTCTGATTTTAGGAGATGTAAGCGAAGTCGGGGTAATGGGATATGTGTGTACTGTTTTGTGGACTCGATTTGAGTGTGTGGCACGTGTTTGCAGGTGGTGTCCCTCGGTGTGCCCTCAACCTCTCATCACTTCGTTGCCCGTGGTTGAAGGCAAGTGTGTTGCGTGGATTGTGTGCTATATGTGTTGCTAGAACTTCTTGACAGTATTTGAAATAGATAACCTGTTGTCTTGCAATGAATTACATGTTATGATTGATATGATGTCTTTAGGCCATGATTTAAATGTGCTTGTTGTTGATAAATGATTTACATGCCATGTTTTGAACGGCTACCGTCGATTGTTGAATACGGTCCTACATGTTGAGATGAAATGTGATGATATTCAATATTTACATTTTTGTATACATTGCTGTTCATTGTGCATACATGGCATATGTTCATGGCCGGCCGGTGAGATAAGTCATAACTATTCCGGGCAGGTCGGTGAGAACCGTTATGACTAGTCCGGGGCTATTCTTTTGAGTAAGTCCTACGTCGTGATTCCTTCACTGAGGTGAATGAAAGCGAGTGATAGGCACCCTTCATCTTCGGGATGGAAGGGGGAAAAGGGTGCATGCCGACGGGTGTGCACTCCACCATACCGGTATGAGTATTCCAGGAGACATGTGCATTGCATTGCATGAATGAATACATAAATGAAGATGTTTATGAGATGATGATGATATGCACTTGAGATGATTTTCATGTCCTTTTAAAGGATGTTTATAATGTCAACTATGTTGTACTGTGATATAGCTGTGGAGAATGGGATGATAGTTTGTTGTCTTGATCCTTGTTGTTCCATTTCAATACACTTTGCTGAGTTTTAAACTCACGCTTGTGCTTTCGTTGTTTGTTTCTTTAGGTACCACAAAATCGGCGCGCGGGAAAGGGAACTAGCTACACCACTCCACGTAGTATTATAATCTAGCTAATTCACCTGTTTGGAGACACGGCATTAAGTATTGCAATAATCTTTAGTGTATGGTCTTTATGTTTGATTGTTTCCCTCATGTGGATCATGTGGGGTTAGAGAATGAGTTGTTTTAATCGTCTAAGCTTAAACTGATGCTTATTCTTTCGCTATTGATGCTTATTGATGTTTTAGTTGATGACTAGCTATCATTATCACTGCGTATGATTATCCTTTTGATTCTACATATTGATATGATGCTATGTTGTTAAGTTTTCGTACAAAAACAAAAGAGATGCTGTCAAAATTCTCAATTAATCTAAATGATTATGTAACACCCCGGCATTTAATATGCCCGAATGCTACCAAACATAAGCTAAACAACAACTAAATACCACATTTAACATAAAATTCCAGCAAAGGCGCATAGATTAAAAACCGAAATTTCGGCAGCACCTCCTTTGTTTTATCATGAATTTAAGGAACAGCAACAATATAGCAATATATGGCAATAAGAGAAACCTCTAAAACAGCAATAAATAGAGTCTTAATGACAATAAAAGACTAACGTTAAGCACTTATAGTTCCAAGTGTCAAACGAACAATAAAACTCTCAATAACCAAGCTAAGCCCTAATTTAATGACTATCACACGCAATTTATTATCAAACTAAAAGAATTGACTTGGGGAAACATTAAGGTGAATCAACGTGTGGGCGTGTGACTATTCCCCTTTCCCGCATGCCGTTCTCATGGTACCTAAAACAACAAGAAAACACAAGCGTGAGTTCGAAAACTCAGCAAGCATATTGTAATGGACAACAATAACTACAACATGGCAATAACCTCTTTCATCATGCAAATCATCTCATTCATGATTAATTAACAATATCATCATCATTAGGTATGCAATGTAATGCAATGCTCCTGTCTCCTTGGAACCTCATACCGGTATGGGGAGTACACACCCGTCGGTGTGCACCCTTTCCTCCCTTCCATCCCGAAGATGGAGGGTGCCTACTCGCTTCCAAACACCACGTGGATGGAATCACGACATAGGACTTACTCAATGGCATTCCGGACTAGTCATAACTTCCTCACCGACCTTGCCGGACTAGCTATGACTTTCTCACCGCCCTCGCCCTATCTCATGACATGCGTGCAATTATGCCAATTATCATTTTTAACTCACATATTAACACATGGCATCATAACATAATAAACATGCTCATCATATCATGGGAAAACAGTAAAGCATGGAAAGTGGACATATAACGTGTAATCAATTCCTTCTATTCTCAACAAGCAACCTACAACTCGATATCCATCACAACACACTTGCCTCAACCACGTGCAACGGATTGGCGGGAAGAAGAGGGCACTCCCGGGGTCACACCACCTGCACATAGGCATCACACATTCACAATAATGCCCACAAAACAGTACACAAACCCCCATCTAACCCGACATTGCCAACTACTCGCAAAACCTAAAAACAGAGGTTCTGTCCCGTCGGGACAGCAGCCTTGCGAAAGGCATAACTTCTGTTCTAGGACACCAAATCGAATAAACGAGTACACCGTCGCGAAGCTTAGGAAATTTCCCAACTTTTTCTAGTTATACGGAAAGACTAATTCGGACTCTAAAATTGTTTAATCTACAAATTACCGAGATCTGTTCCAATCGCGTCACAGATTTTAACACGCTCGGTAAAACAGCCATAACTTTCAAACGGCTGGGCGGAATTTCAATTTATTTATATGCACTGAAAGGTATTGAAATTATCTACAACTTCCTAGAAGTCCGTATGGTCAGAATCGAAATCTAAATTGGTGAAAACTGGAACCCTAGCTCGACTGCTCAATCTGCCCGAAAACAGAAACGTGGACAAGTCTAGATCTAACCCAAATTGCTTCAATCCAGCACCACCAATTGATCTAAAAACTTGAAATTCACCTTAAGAACAATACCAAGAGCAATCCCAGGGAA
Source organism: Rhipidocladum racemiflorum (assembly GCA_036346355.1). Lineage (NCBI taxonomy): Eukaryota > Viridiplantae > Streptophyta > Magnoliopsida > Poales > Poaceae > Rhipidocladum > Rhipidocladum racemiflorum. Next base: position 85,464,445 of record CM070579.1, on the reverse strand, counting down.
CCCCATGATCTTACCTTTGCCCGACGAACGAAAACCCCAAAGAATCTCCTCGCGGATCGCTTCTCACTCCACGTTCCTCGCTCCTCGCTCCTCGCTCCTCGCTCCACGGGATGACTCCACGAGGTGCAGGGGTGGGGAGGCCACCCTAGGGCAGCAAGGGGTGGAGGGGAGGTGGTGTGGAGGTGGAGGGGGCGCACGGTGGGGGGGGGTGTGGCGGCTAGGGCTTTGGGGGGGAGAGGAGAGGTGGGAGGTGTGGGCGCATAAGGGGCTGAGGTGGGGGCGCAAGGGGCAGGGGAGCCCCTTTTTACCAGGCCCCACACCCTGTCCAAGTCCAAAAAGAGCCCTACTTCAATCCCACCAAAGCCCACCAAGGCCCAAAACTCCTGAAGGCCCAAAACCTAAAGCGGCCGAAAAAGCTATTAACCTCCAATTCTTATGGTTTTAACCGTATTTCCACCCCTCATACTGTATTTAACCTTATCATGTTCAATAATTAAGGATACGACACTTCGAGGTGTCACAGATTACTTGTCAGAATTTACCTTAAATTATGGTATTAAATGTGTTATGGTCTTTGTTTGGTGACATTCTGGGCTTAGTAGAAGCTGGGGTGTTACAGTTTGGGATTTGAAGTGAAGGTCGATCTGTGAGCGGTTGCCCTTAGTTGAGCTAGATCAAAACTGTTTCGCTAAGTGTTGGTTTTGGGAACCCGTTTGTCGTTTGTTCCGTTTTTTAGTCGTTGTGCGATTGTTTTGTGCGGCTGAGAAGCCTTTCGTCCCTTGGGGACTTGGTTGTTGATTTTTGGTGTCCTTCGGATTCGAGGTCGAATCCTGTTGAAGGGGGGAAGAATGTGACACTACGTTTTGGTGTGACTTTACAAAGTGTGAATTTAGAGGAGAAAACCTTACGGCTTGAGGTTTTACTCGCGTTTTAGGGCCTTTTGTAGTGATGTGACACCGCGGAGTGTCGTATCCTTAATTATTGTGCATGTTGAGGCTATAAACATTATGAGATGTGGAATTAAGGTTAAAACTATAGGATTTGGAGGTTAATTGCTTTTCCGGGCCGTTTCCGGGGTTTTGGGCCTTCCCGGGGGAGTTTGGGCCTTGGTGGGCTTTGGTGGGATGGATTAGGTCTCCGTAACGGACTAGATTTGGGTGTGGGGGCTGGTAAAAGGGGTTTCCCTGCCCCTTTGGGGCGTCCACCCTGCTGCCCTTGCGCCCCTTGTGAACTTTGGTGCGAGGAGGGTGGACGCCCCAAAGGGGCAGGGAAACCCCTTTTACCAGCCCCCACACCCAATTCTAGTCCGTTACGGAGACCTAATCCATCCCACCAAAGCCCACCAAGGCCCAAACTCCCCCGGGAAGGCCCAAAACCCCGGAAACGGCCCGGAAAAGCTATTAACCTCCATTTCCTATAGTTTTAACCTTAATTCCACATCTCATAATGTTATTAACCTTATCATGCACGTTTAATAAGGTTACGACACTCCGTGGTGTCACAACACTGCAAAAGGCCCAAAAACGCGAGTAAACCTCAAGCCGTAAGATTTTCTCCTCTAAATTCACACTTTGTAAAGTCACACCAAAACGTTGTGTCACATTCTTCCCCCCTTCAACAGGATTCGACCTCGAATCCGAAGGACACCAAAATCAACAACCAAGTCCCCAAGGGACGAAAGGCTTCTCAGCCGCACAAAACAATCACACAACGACTAAAAACGAAACAAACGACAAACGGGTTCCCAAAACCAACAATTAGCGAAACAGTGTTGATCTAGCTCAACTAAGGGCAACCGCTCACAGATCGACCTTCACTTCAAATCCCAACCAAAAACTGCCTCTCAGCCACAAAGGGCTCCATCAACCCAAAACGCTCGAATCCTCACGACAAACACTTCACACTTTTATCACAACCAACCATATTCTCAACAACGTTTGGATCGACATCACCAACTTCCAACATGACCACCTTTCAAACCACAACCAAAGGTATACGCCTAGCCCAATGTAGGGCTGTAAATTCTTACCAAACCTCAACTGGTTCTTTTCCTATGAGGGTCTCGCCCTCACACTTTCTCACTCAACTACTACCAAACCCATGAGTAATCCTCCAATATGCTCAACAATTCCATAGACATTTCTATTCACATCTCAAACGAGAATGCCAACAAAGAGCAACTCCCTTTAGTCGGGTGAACCACATTCATCAACTCGAATCCAAAACGCAACAAATCACTTTGGATCAAAAGTTTGACAACCTCGAAAGATCACTCTATTTCTTTTCCTAAGTCAAGTCGCAAAGGAAAAACTCAAATCTCAAATCAATGCGATACATATCGCATCAGGGACCATTCAAACAAAAAGAGAGACTCCACACAATTCTTTGTCAGAAATTCTCAACAATTAATGACCACTCAACTCACTTTCACCACAAATGCAAACATCTCATTGTAACATAAAAACAACATTGTGGAAGAGAAAACCAATTCTCCAATCAATCGAAAGAATCCACAACCGCCATCATAACTCTCAAGGAAACAAGGAAACCCAATCCTCTTACAACAAAGCCAAATGCCAGGAATTCTTCACCCTTTCTTTTCATGCTAAAGAGCAATGGAAATCTAGATTCATGATATGAATCCAAGCTTTTCGAGAGCACTCCGGATTAGTCATATTTCCCTATATGACTTACTCACCGACCTGGCTCAACGACTCTTTTATCAATAGACATCTATAAATGATGTCATGTTTCCTTTTCACCATTCATTCATCATGTACAACGCTACCAAAAAGTCATTCACAAGACATCTTCTTCCTCTGCATCACATGATTAAAACTTGGATAGCATCGATGATTGCGCCAATTCATGAAACTATGAGGGGAACACCATTAACAGGAACACACCACGTCATGCATAACCCGTCGACAATTGAAAGCCAAATTTGTTAAGCATCGAGTTTTAACCAAAATCAACATTTTGAAAGAGAACATCAATTCTCAAAGAGAAATGGGAGACTCATTTTCCCAAAATGAGAACACTTCACCAACCCGAATCACTTATAAACATTCATAAAATCCACCCTTTTGAAACACTCGCAAACACCACATGACCTTTTCCAAATAAATCCAGTTCCAATCAAATAGAATTACAAATTAAATCTCAAGAATTTTCAACACAGCCCACTATGTCCATCGGCTTCCTTTTTAAGATTTACTCTAAGTATGCTCCAGTGCGAACGCGAAGGAGCGCGATCCACTCAAAGGCTTTTGGGTGCAAAATCAAACTCATAGCATAAACTGAATAACTTAGCCAAAACCAAAGATGGGCACCAACCTCTACGAGTTTTAGGGAAACTCGAAAATGCAACATAAAGAACACCTTGACCAAAAAAAACAATTAACCAAGATAGCAAACCACCAACCCAGACCAAAAGGTTTTATACACAAGCTCGGCATGAGACTCACCATAACCAGTGTCCCACTATCCTTAACATTTAAGCATTCCATATTCACCATTTACTTATCGAGAAAACCCATCTTAAATCAATCCATACTACCTCCTCAAGAACCCCACAAACCAACACATCATAAAACAACGTATTCTATATTTCAAATGTAGTACTTCAACAGATACTTAAGCATGATCATCCTATCAATTTTTATACCATAAATACGTCAACATCTTGACAATCAAAACTTATTCCATTAACAAATGACTTCAACATACAAATAGTGTCTCCATAAGACAAAGTCGAAAATTATGATTCTAAGATAAACCTTCTTTAGGATACAATTCTATAGCATGCTAAAATATACATGGTTCACTCCATCACAACATGTTATAATAACCTCTATTTTACAATGGCTTCCAAAAAGTAATCTAAACATTTACCACCACTACTAAATCATCAATATCCATAAATAGGCAAAATCATAAAAACAACTACATTGTTTTAGTTACACTATCCATATACCATAACAAATTGTCACTACACAACATACTCCAACTATTAAAATAAATTTAATAGGTTAGACCATCCCAATGCTTTAGCAATATCATAAACAGCAAAGCCTATGTCTTCACAACTGACAACGATACTAGCATCGTAGGAACACAGCTGCATACTTCCAATTATACTAATGGTTTGCGACAACATAAATAGCAACTCTAATCAACTTCCAAATTAAAGTCACTAGTCAACACGATTAAATCTCTCTATTAATCCATTAGATTATAACATCTTTAGACAACAAGCAAATTTTTTTTAACAAAAACGGCAGTCTACATCATCTTAATGTTTTAACTATGCATTAGGGTTTAAAACTTTAAACACATTCGAGGGTCATAAGCACTTTCAAAGCAAGGCAACATATTCTAAGCATGTACATTAACATATTTATTCATTCTCACTATAGGGTAATCTGCAACACTAGAGGTTCATTTAATCTTAAGCTAAACACAAATATTACTTTTAACTGATTCAACTCACCAATTAACTTAAGAACAAATCATTTCCAATAACCACATTGTTACATACTACATGACATGCTAAACAACCATTTTCACCTTTTGACAAACAGGATGCAACTCCACTTTTAAGGACAACCCCAACTCAAGAACCAGAACGAACACCGATAGACAATTTCTCCTTTTCCAGGCAAGGAAGAAACAAAACTCTAACAGAAATGCAGGAGAGTTCCACTCTCAAGTTCCCAAATTTGTCCATAGAACTCTTCAAGAAATCTCAAGATCCATACTTCCAAGAAGGAAGAAGGATGCACCAATGAAAACCAAATGTTCAACCAAACCTTTTCCGTTAAAGATACAAAATTTAGCTCCACCCAACCTAAGGTCGGCACTAGGAGAACTTCAACTCTTTTCTCAGATAGGGAGGACAACAACCACATATGTTTCCTCCCTAAGACAATCCATAATAACCAGCAAAACCGGGTTGTTAAAGCAAAAATGCGACTAAAAAAAAGGCGCAACACTAAACTCTTCTTCTTCGTTTCCAACCAAGGAAGACCAAAAACCACAAATCGCATACGGAATGATCCGCGAAAATCCAATAACAAACATTTTTCTTTTGGTTTCCATCAACTAAAACCAAGAAAACCAACCAAAACCAATCGTCAGAACGGTGAAGAACATACGAAGGAACCCACCACCAAACTCTTCTATTTGACTCCCGTCAACTACCCGATCTACGACAGAAAGGGTAAGCACTCTTCTCCTACAGGGGTTAATAGTTCTTCGGTGATGGCGCTAACCGGCCACACCGTCACACTTCACCCTTACTATGAATAAAGAGAGGTGACCAAAACCCTTCGGCACCACAACCCCACTTAAACATAATAACATGAACAATTCAATTCAATTCTTTCATAAACATAGCAACATACATAAACAAATGTAGCATTCAACATCAAGGCTCAAATACAACATTTAAGCGTAAAGCAACGATTCCCATCCCCTTTCCTACTGTGCATCCATGTGTGTCAAATTTTAAATTAGTTATACCACTTTTGCAAGTTTTAATGTTGCTATCCTATAACAAAGTTTTAGTTAAGACCTAAGCCATGTTTCTAAGTTATTCCACATCATATTTTAGTTGTACCCTATGGCATGACACTAAAATTCACATTCCAAGGACCTACAGCCCGCTCTGATACCAACTGTAACACCCCGGCATTTAATATGCCCGATGTAACACCCCAGCTTCTACTAAGCCCAGAATGTCACCAAACAAAGACCATAACACATTTAATACCATAATTTAAGGTAAATTCCAGCAAGTAATCATTTATATTAATTGAGAATTTTGACAGCATCTCCTTTGTTTTTGTACGAAAACTGAACAACATAGCATCATATCAATATGTAGAATCAAGAAGATAATCATACGCAGCGATAATGATAGCTAGTCATCAACTAAAACATCAATAAGCATCAATAGCGAAAGAATAAGCATCAGTTTAAGTTTAGGCGATTAAAACAACTCATTCTCTAACCCCACATGATCCACATGAGGGAAACAATCAAACATAAAGACCATACACTAAAGATTATTGCAATACTTGATCTTTGTGTCTCCAAAAGCAATTGAATTAGCTAGATTATGATACTACGTGGAGTGGTGTAGCTAGTTCCCTTTCCCGTGCGCCGTTTTCGTGGTACCTAAAGAAACAAACAACGAAAGCACAAGGGTGAGTTTAAAACTCAGCAAAGTGTATTGAAATGGAACAACAAGGATCAAGACAACAAACCATCATCCCATTCTCCACAGTTATATCATAGTACCACATAGTTGACATTATATACATCCTTTAAAAGGACATGATAATCATCTCAAGTGCATATCATCATCATCTCATAAACATCTTCATTTATGTATTCATTCATGCAATGCAATGCACATGTCTCCTGGAATACTCATACCGGTATGGTGGAGTGCACACCGTCGGCATGCACCCTTTTCCCCTTCCATCCCGAAGATGAAGGGTGCCTATCACTGCTTCCATTCACCTCGGTGAAGGAATCACGATGTAGGACTTACTCAAAAGAATAGCCCGGACTAGTCATAACGGTTCTCACCGACCACTTGGAATAGTTATGACTTATCTCACCGGCCGACCATGAACATATGCCATGTATGCACAATGAATAGCATCGTATACATAAATGGAAATATTGCATATCATCACATTTCATCTCAACATGTAAAACCGTATTCACCCATCGACGGTAACCATTCAAACATGGCATGTGAATCATTTATCATCAACAAACACATTTAAATCATGGCCTAAGGACGTCATATCAATCATAACATGTAATTCATGGCAAGACAACATGTTATCTATTTCAAATACTGTCAAGAAGTTCTAGCAACACATAGAGCACACAATCCACGCAACACACTTGCCTTCAACCACGGGCAACGAAGTGATGAGAGGTTGAGGGCACACCCGGAGGGACACCACCTGCAAACACGTGCCATACACTCAATTCGAGTCCACAAAACAGTACACATATATCCCACTACCCCGACTTCGCTTACAACTTCTAAAATCAGAAAACAGCAAATCTGTCCCTACGGGACAGCAGCCTTCCAATGAGCATAACTTCTGTTATAGGACTCCAAATTGATTAAATGAGTACACCATCGCGAAGCTTAGGAAATTTCCCAACTTTTTCTAGTTATAGGGAAAGACTAATTCGGACTCTAATGTTGTTTAATCTAACGTTGAACACGAACTGTCCCAATCTCGTCACAGATTTGACAGCGCTCGGTAAAACGGCCATATCTCCCAAACGGCTGGGCGGATTTTAACGTTCTTTATATGCACGGAAAGATAAGGAAATTATCTACAACTTCCTAAAAGTCCGTACGGTCAGATTCAAACTCGAAATTGGCCAAAACGCCTGCCCTAGTTCGGGTTCCCAATCTGCCCGAACCAAAACGCGAATACAACTCTAGTTTTTCAACAAATCTACCCCATGGCAGCACCTCCCCTTGATCTAAAACATGATAAACCCCCTCTACAGCAGCATCTAATCAATCCCAAAGGTTTTCCCCATTACCTTCTTGAATAACCACGAATTTGATGAACTTTTCCCACGCGATCTCCACCCGATCTCCTTCCTTCCACCGTTTCTTCTCGTCGTGGATCCTACCACCGGCGAGGGCTACACCGAGGCGTGGAATGGCAGCGAGGGGGACGCAGCAGGGCACCTAGTGGTGGGGGAGGAGGCGCAAGGAGGAGGAGGTTGGTGCGGCAATGGGGGTGGAGGAGGAGGAGGAGAACTAGAGAGGAGGAGGAGATGGGGGCAATGGGGGCTGCGCAAGGGAGGTGGGGGGGCTAGGGCAGCAGGTTGTGCTGCCCCCCACCAATCCCACATGGGCCCACGACTTCCTCTCAAGGCCCAATTCGACCCCGAAGGGGCCCAAACTCTCGAAAACGGCCCGAAACGCGTCTAAAACGTCATGCCGTATAGATTTTAACCTTTGATTCCACATTTTATAACATTCTTGACCTCAATACTCTTATTTTATAAGATTACGACAATCCGTGGTGTCACATTCTACCCCCCTTAAACAGGATTCGACCTCGAATCCGACGAACACCAAAATCAACAACAAAGTCCCCAAGGGACAAAAGACTTCCTTACAACATAAAACTTTCACAAAAAGACTCAAATCGGAACAACGACAAGCGAGTTCTCAAAACCAAGACTTGGCGAGAAAAGTAAGGATCTAGCTCAACTAAGGGCAACCCCTCACAAATCGATCTCCACTTCAATTCCCAAACAGAAACGGCGTTTCAACCACAAAGGGCTCCAACAACCCAAAACGCTCGAATCCTCACGACAAACACCTCACACTTCTATCACAACCAACCTGACTACCACCCTCCAATAAACTCAACATAACATCATCAAAGCAAGCCACAAATCCTTTAACGACCTCTCTACATTCCCGAAAAAAAAAATTCCATCGAGGGAAATAACTCATTAAGGCACACTAGTCCCTCCGATACACGGTCATACTAACATTCCATTCCATCCTCTCCAGGCAAGACTCAAACCCAAAAACAACTAGTGAAGACAACCATTTTGGAAAGAATTAAACATGACCAAAGAGCATTCATTTTAATTTCCTAAGCCAAGACGCAAAGGAAACACAAATCTCCTACACCACAACCAACATACCAGAAATTCTTCATTCTTTCTTTTCAAACTAGAAAGCAAGGAAAAATCTCGTTTCATGACATGAATGCAAATTCTTCAAGAGCACTCCGGATTAGTCATATATCCATATATGACTTTCTCACCGTCCTGGCTCAATGACTCATTTTATCACTGAACATCTATAAACGATGCCATGCTTCCTTTTCACCATTCACTCATCATGTAACAACAATACCGAAAAGGTCATTCACCAAAAGACTTCTTCCTTGGTATTACAGAATTGAAACACCATTAACCTCGAAGTTGCGAAAATTCATATGGACTATGACGGCAGCATAGTTGACACCCATATCAGTTGAAAACTGAACTTGCAAAACATTGCATTTCATCCAAATCCAACATCTTGGAAGAGAGCATCAAAATTTCGAGTCGAGCATCTGCTCCCACAACCGTCACGAATTTTCACAAGGAGAGGGAAACTCATTTCAAAAAGGGAACACCTCACTAACAAACTCACTTTATAAAACATTCATAAATTCCACCCTTTTTGAAGCACTCGCAAACATCACACACATTATGGAAGTAAATCCAACTCCAGTCAAGAAGATTTACAAATTAAATCTCAAGAATCTTCAACACAACCCACTAAGACCTTCTGCTTTCTTTAAGAATTTACTCCAAAGATGATTCAGTGCGAACGCGAAGGAGCACGATCCACTCAAAGACTTTTGGTTGTAAAACCAAACACATAGCACAAATTAAACAAAATAGCCCAAAACCAAAGATTAGCAACAATAGCTACGGGTTTTAGGGAATCTCGGAAACACCACACAAGGAATACCCTGACCGAAGGCATTCAACCAAAATGGCAAACAACCAAACAGTCCAAAAGTTTTAAACACCATCTCAAAAGGTTTTATACAACAGCTCGGCATGAAATCCACTATAATTTATATTCCACTACACTTACCATTTAAGCATTCAATAATCACTATTTACTCATCAAAAGAGTCCAACCGGTTTTAACAAAATTTATATAACAATTTCTTTCTCTAGTTACCATTCCCAACACTTTTAATTAAGGTTTAAGATGCCTATCACAAGGGCACCCAACCAAGAACTACGTTGACATGATCCCCACGGATCACCAAATCATATAACAACGTATTCTATATTTCAAACACAGTACTTCAACAGATACTTAAGCATGATCGGCCTATTAATTGTATTCATCCATGCGTCAACATCTTGACAATTGAAATCATTCAACAGATAAATAACTTCAACAAGTAAATATCATCGCTACTAGACAAAATTTGTAAATATGATCATAAGATATGCATTCATTAAGGTTAAAGTCTTACATCATGATTACTATCCATTGTTTATTCCATCACAACATGTACTCGACATAACATCACAGTTTTACACTCTTCTCTATTGGATCAATGGTCTCCAACAATTAACAACATTACCGAGTCATCAATATCAATTATTTGCATAATCTAAAGAAAAACTACAACATTACTTTTAGTTACCCTATGCAAAGGTTATAGCAAATTGTCGCTACTCAGGATGCTTCAACTATTTAAAACAAATTGAATGAGTTGGACCATCACAAAGCTCTTACCCCAACCACCAAACCTATGTCTTCCCAACTGACATCGGTACTAGCATTAAAGGAACACCAATGCAAGTTTCCAAATATACTAATGACTTGCAACATCGCCAGAAGCGACTCTAATCAACTTCCAAATTAGAGTCACTAGTCACCGCGATTAAATTTCTCTATTAATCCATTTGATTAGAACCTCTTTAACAATAACCGCATGATCTACCTCATCTTAATGTTTAATCATGCATCAGGGTTTAAAAACTTTAAACATAATCGAGGATCAAAAGCACTTCTTAGGCAGGGCAACAGTTTCTAAGCATGTACATTAACCCATTTAATTATTCTCGCTAAAAAGTAAACTACAACACTAGTAGTCTATTTATTCTCCAGCTAGAGATGTTAATCACATTGACTTGGTTCAACTCAAAATTTAACTTAACAACACGTCATTCCATAGACCACATTGTTACCTACTACATAACATGCTAAACAACAATTCTTACTAGGGACAAACGATTTCAGTCAAAAGACTACTTACTTTGTTTGCAGCATTTTAATTCATAAGGAAACATGACTCTCAAAATTTGCCATGAGACAAACCCAAACTTGATCATGCAAAGGAATTTTCCAAAACACTTTTAAACCTCAAAGGCACATCATATCACATCATAGTTAGAATTCCAAACATCTTTTAAGCATCAAGATATTCATCTCATGAGCAACTCATAAGTATTCTCATCGTCATACACTTAACTTCTTAAACATCCGCATGAATCACGCACCCAACTCTTAAGGAAACCATAATTGCTCCAGAAAAGAACAACACCCAAAACACTTTTCCTTCCGGAAAGCTCAACCATAAATCACAAGAGAGGTCAACTCTTAAATTCCCGAATGCCGACACGCGACTACTCCACCACTCTCGAGATCAACAACTTCCATGAAGGAAGATGGTTGCAAGAGGGAAAAACCAAGCGATTAACCAAAACCTTCACGAAACAAACTTCAAACCTTCACGAAACAGACGATTTTTCAAAGATGAATTCCCAAGCAAGTCATCATTGCGATCAAACACCAATTAGGCCCCGACAACGAGGTCTGGCACAACACCGTAATAACTCTTTTAAACGTCGGCGAAAGACAAACACAAGAATAAATTGAAAGCTTTCTCCGTAAAGCATTCGATCAACCACATCCTTTTCGACAACCCTTGACACCTAAATCCATGCGACTTAGATAACTTCTTTTCAAATTGGAGAATGGTAACCCAAGAATCAATCTATAAGTTTCTCTATAAGGCAAACAACAAATCGGGCGTCAAAGCTGAGAAGACGACCAAAAGAGGCGCAACCCTAAATTCTTCTTTTGTCTTCAACCAGAGAAGACAAAAACCAAAACCACCAAAAGAACTCTCGGTGAGTAACCAAATCCGAACACTTTTTCTTTTATTTCAACCAACCAAAAACCAACCAAAACCGTTCGTCAAATCGGCAAAGGAAATTCGAAGGGTCAATCCACAACTCTACTACTCGACTCCAACCAACTACCCAATCTACGACAGAAAGGATAAGTACTCTCCCAACAGGAGGTTAGAAGTCCATCGGTGATGGCACTAACCGGCCACACCGTCAATCCCAACAATACTACAAACAACAGAAAGTGACCGAAACCCCTTTCGGCACCACAACCCACAAAATCTCAATTGTACCAACACAATCAATTCTTTAATAGACATAGCAACATATATTACCAAATGTAACATTCGACATCAAAGCTTAAATACAACGTTTAAGCGTAAAACAACGGTAACCATACCCATTCCTACTGTGCATCCATGTGTGTCAAATTTTAGATTAGTTATTCCACTTATACAAGTTTTAATGTTGCTATCCTATGACAAAGTTTTAAGTATAACCTAAGCCATGTTTCTAGGTTATCCCACATCAAAGTTTTATTTAACCCTATGGTTTTTCACTAAATTCATACACCACGGACCTGAAGCCCGCTCTGATACCAACTGTAACACCCCAGCTTCTACTAAGCCCAGAATGTCACCAAACAAAGACCATAACACATTTAATACCATAATTTAAGGTAAATTCCAGCAAGTAATCATTTATATTAATTGAGAATTTTGACAGCATCTCCTTTGTTTTTGTACGAAAACTGAACAACATAGCATCATATCAATATGTAGAATCAACAAGATAATCATACGCAGCGATAATGATAGCTAGTCATCAACTAAAACATCAATAAGCATCAATAGCGAAAGAATAAGCATCAGTTTAAGTTTAGGCGATTAAAACAACTCATTCTCTAACCCCACATGATCCACATGAGGGAAACAATCAAACATAAAGACCATACACTAAAGATTATTGCAATACTTGATGCTGTGTCTCCAAAACAGGTGAATTAGCTAGATTATGATACTACGTGGAGTGGTGTAGCTAGTTCCCTTTCCCGTGCGCCGTTTTCGTGGTACCTAAAGAAACAAACAACGAAAGCACAAGGGTGAGTTTAAAACTCAGCAAAGTGTATTGAAATGGAACAACAAGGATCAAGACAACAAACCATCATCCCATTCTCCACAGTTATATCATAGTACCACATAGTTGACATTATATACATCCTTTAAAAGGACATGATAATCATCTCAAGTGCATATCATCATCATCTCATAAACATCTTCATTTATGTATTCATTCATGCAATGCAATGCACATGTCTCCTGGAATACTCATACCGGTATGGTGGAGTGCACACCCGTCGGCATGCACCCTTTTCCCCCTTCCATCCCGAAGATGAAGGGTGCCTATCACTCGCTTCCATTCACCTCGGTGAAGGAATCACGATGTAGGACTTACTCAAAAGAATAGCCCCGGACTAGTCATAACGGTTCTCACCGACCCGCCCGGAATAGTTATGACTTATCTCACCGGCCGGCCATGAACATATGCCATGTATGCACAATGAATAGCATCGTATACATAAATGGAAATATTGCATATCATCACATTTCATCTCAACATGTAAAACCGTATTCACCCATCGACGGTAACCATTCAAACATGGCATGTGAATCATTTATCATCAACAAACACATTTAAATCATGGCCTAAGGACGTCATATCAATCATAACATGTAATTCATGGCAAGACAACATGTTATCTATTTCAAATACTGTCAAGAAGTTCTAGCAACACATAGAGCACACAATCCACGCAACACACTTGCCTTCAACCACGGGCAACGAAGTGATGAGAGGTTGAGGGCACACCCGGAGGGACACCACCTGCAAACACGTGCCATACACTCAATTCGAGTCCACAAAACAGTACACATATATCCCACTACCCCGACTTCGCTTACAACTCCTAAAATCAGAAAACAGCAAATCTGTCCCTACGGGACAGCAGCCTTCCAATGAGCATAACTTCTGTTATAGGACTCCAAATTGATTAAATGAGTACACCATCGCGAAGCTTAGGAAATTTCCCAACTTTTTCTAGTTATAGGGAAAGACTAATTCGGACTCTAATGTTGTTTAATCTAACGTTGAACACGAACTGTCCCAATCTCGTCACAGATTTGACAGCGCTCGGTAAAACGGCCATATCTCCCAAACGGCTGGGCGGATTTTAACGTTCTTTATATGCACGGAAAGATAAGGAAATTATCTACAACTTCCTAAAAGTCCGTACAGTCAGATTCAAACTCGAAATTGGCCAAAACGCCTGCCCTAGTTCGGGTTCCCAATCTGCCCGAACCAAAACGCGAATACAACTCTAGTTTTTCAACAAATCTACCCCATGGCAGCACCTCCCCTTGATCTAAAACATGATAAACCCCCTCTACAGCAGCATCTAATCAATCCCAAAGGTTTTCCCCATTACCTTCTTGAATAACCACGAATTTGATGAACTTTTCCCACGCGATCTCCACCCGATCTCCTTCCTTCCACCGTTTCTTCTCGTCGTGGATCCTACCACCGGCGAGGGCTACACCGAGGCGTGGCATGGCAGCGAGGGGGACGCAGCAGGGCACCTAGTGGTGGGGGAGGAGGCGCAAGGAGGAGGAGGTTGGTGCGGCAATGGGGGTGGAGGAGGAGGAGGAGAACTAGAGAGGAGGAGGAGATGGGGGCAATGGGGGCTGCGCAAGGGAGGTGGGGGGGGCTAGGGCAGCAGGTTGTGCTGCCCCCCCACCAATCCCACATGGGCCCACGACTTCCTCTCAAGGCCCAATTCGACCCCGAAGGGGCCCAAACTCTCGAAAACGGCCCGAAACGCGTCTAAAACGTCATGCCGTATAGATTTTAACCTTTGATTCCACATTTTATAACATTCTTGACCTCAATACTCTTATTTTATAAGATTACGACAATCCGTGGTGTCACACCCGAATGCTACCAAACATAAGCTAAACAACATCTAAATACCACATTTAAACATAAATTCCAGCAAAGGTACATATGCTAAAAACCGATATTTCGGCAGCATCTCCTTTGTTTTTCCATGAATTAACACAATATCAATATCATGGCAAGATATATCATAACACACGACATCTAAAACATCAACGTAAATGGACATATCATCAATTTATGCCAATAATACCACGCTCAACCACTTCATAAGCTATAACGAAGCAAATAAGGAATCACAAGCATGCTAAATTAAACCATACATTAAGTTAATGGCACAACTCTTAATATCATGTCTCCAAGTGATTAATTATAGACTATGATGGTGGAGCTACGTGTAGAAGTGTAGCTAGACCCCTTTTTCCCGCATGCCGATCTCAAAGTACCTAAAAACAACATAAAACACCAGCGTGAGTTCGAAAACTCAGCAAGCATATTGTAATGGACAACAAGATCATTTACAAGACAATAATACCTCACATCACATATAACATCTCAAACTTGAGCACATAACAACATCATCATCATTAAAAATGTATTGCAATGCAATGCAATGCAATGTTATGCTCATATCTCCATGGAAACTCATACCGGTATGGTTGAGTACACACCCGTCGGTGTGCACCCTCTCCCCCCTTCCATCCCGAAGATGGAGGGTGCCTACTCCTCGCTTCCACAACCCACGGTAGATGGAATCACGATGTAGGACTTACTCTAATGGCTCTCCGGATTAGTCATAACTTTCTCACCGACCTTTCCGGATTAGTTAATGACTTTCTCACCGCCCGGGCCATGTAACATGTCATGTATGCAAGCATGCCAACAATATATAAAACTCATATATTAACACATGGCATCATAACATCTTAAACATGCTCTTCATATCATAGCAATCATTAAAACATGGCAACTGGACATATATCATATAGACAATTTCATCAAATCTCAACATGCAACCTACAACTCGCTATCCATCACAACACACTTGCCTTTAACCTCGGGCGACGAATTGGCGAGAGAATGAGGGTACTCCCGGGGTCACACCACCTGCACATACATTCCACAAACTCACAATCATGACCACAAAACAGTACGCAAGCCCTCAACTTCCCCGACATTGCCAACTACTCGCAAAACCTAAAAACAGAGGTTCTGTCCCGTCGGGACAGCAGCCTTGCAAAAGGCATAACTTGAGTTCTGGGACTCCGAATCAATTAAACGAGTACATCCTCGCGTAGCTTAGGAAATTTCCCAACTTTCTATAGGTATAATGAAAGACTTATTCGGACTCTAAAGTCGTCTAATCTACAGATTACCGTGATCTGTTCCAATTACGTCACAGATTTTAACACGCTCGGTAAAACAGCCATAACTTTCAAACGGCTGATCGGATTTTAACGTGCTTTATATGCACTGAAAGGTAATGAAATTATCTACAACTTCTTCAACATCCGTACGGACAGATTCGGGTTCTAAATTGGCGAAAACGCGAACCCTAGCTCGACTGCTCAATCTGCCCGAAAACAGAAACGTGGCAACATCTAGATCTAATCCACAATACTCCAATCCAGCACCACCAATTGATCTAAAAACTTCATAAACACCCTAAGAACAGTACCTAGATCAATCCCAAGGATCCCCATGATCATACCTTTGCCCGACGAACGAATCTCCAATAGATCTCCTCGCGGATCGCTCCTCGCTCCATGCTCCTCGCTCCTCGCTCCTCGCTCCAACGGATGGATCCACAAGGTGCAGAGGTGTGGAGACCACCCTAGGGCAGCAAGGGGGTGGAGGAGAGGTGGTGGAGAGGTGGGGCAATGGAGGAGAGCAAGGGGGAGGCGCATGGCTCAATGGGGAGGGGCGGCTAGGGCTTGGCAAGTGGGGGAGGTGAGGGGGCGCACCAAAGGCCACAAGGGGCGCAAGGGCAGCAGGGTGGCCGCCCCAAAGGGGCAGGGAAACCCCTTTTACCAGCCCCCACACCCAATTCTAGTCCGTTACGGAGACCTAATCCATCCCACCAAAGCCCACCAAGGCCCAAACTCCCCCGGGAAGGCCCAAAACCCCGGAAACGGCCCGGAAAATACAAAGTCACACCAAAACGTAGTGTCACAGCCGAAATATCGGTTTTTAGCATATGTACCTTTCCTGGAATTTATGTTTAAATGTGGAATTTATATGTTGTTTAGCTTATGTTTGGTAGCACTCGGGCATATTAAATGCCAGGGTGTTACAGAAGGAGCAACTACGGGTGCAGGGACAGCGTAGTTAGGTGGTGTAGGAATAGCTTTTGGTGGTGCAGGAATAGGTCCAGGAATAGTGTAGTTTGCATAGAATCTATAGATAGCATACAATAATAATAAACATAAAAATACTATGGTTATACATATCAGCCCTACAGCTAAAATACTCATATCGACCACGTGCTTGTCGCCCTGAATGGTGTCCGTCGAGATATTGACGACAGCTCCTTGCTGACTCGGCACGGGAGAAAGTGCCATAGCTGCACAGAGAGGAGGAGATCAGAATAAAGATGCACATGATCGATCGAAGCGTAGGAGAGGATAAAGCCCACCAGAATCAAGCGAAGCTCACCGGAATCGAGAGAATGAAGCTGAGAGCAAGAGATTAGGATGAAGCTGCGCCTGACTCTTGCGAAGGTACAAAGAGGAATGTCACTTATATAGAGTTTTCGGAATCTGTGTAGATGACTAGTCATTAAGCGTCCAAAGAGGAAGCATCCACCAGGAGGTCCAGGACATCAGTAAATGCATGCGAGGACCCCATGCAAATTACTTCATTCGGAAAAACATGACTAGTCATCGTAGCCGATGTTAGCCAATAAATTATGAAATATCCCCCAAAATCCAAAATGCAAATCAAAATTCTAATTGGAACCCTAATCAAAGTTTTACCTGGAAGCCTGTCAGGACTCGGATTTATGAATTCGAAACCCTCTGTGTATACTGCACCAGTCCAGGATCACGCTAGTGCACACAGTGGCTACAAAATTGACATATCATTCCATTCATCGAATTTACTAAGAAAGTAGCAAATAGTAACAACGGACCTTATGGTCAAGTTTACATAATTGTGCCATAAGGGCTTAAGAAACAAATAAAACTCTTGCAGTGGAAAATAAAATAACTCGGGCCATACGACATGCCACAGGCAATCATCTGGGGAACGCCATCCTAGTTCACGTAGTCTTCATAATACTCCTCGTAGAATTCTGTATTTCCCTGTTCTTCTTCAGCAACTGATCAACAAAGGCGTAAAGCCGTGAGTACAAAAGTACTCAGCAAACCGTAGAGAATGATGCAAATAATGTACAGCTTGATAAAGGATAGTCATATGGTTATTTTGCAGAAAGCAATAACTTGAACGTAAATACCATAAATAGATTCAAAACATACTTGACAAAGATAATAATAACTGGTAAATCAATGGTAAACCACAACACAAAATTGGTGATGTATCACCCGCCACCAACTAGATCATCATTGACCACTGAACTCAACATCATTAATAATTTGACATAAAAAAACAAAAGTGAACTCCCCGTTCACTTCCAACAATACCATCCTTCAACATTTTCTAAAAGCTCTATACCCCTTGTGAAATCCCTAGGCACGTCCATGACCGTGGACACGGCTATTCGAATAGTTTAACATACACTCTGTAGAGGTTGTACAGCTTTACCCACAAGATATGATCAACTTGAAAGGACCAACGATGTCGCCTAGAGGGGGGGGGTGAATAGGCGGATTAAAAATTACGCAGCGGAATAAAACTGGCCGAGCTGGTCAATCCGGAGTCTCCGGGTTTTGGTCCGGATACTCCGGCTTGTCCGGAGTGTCCGGTCTTGAGTCCGGACTCTCCGGGTTAGCTGGCTCGGGAGCGCAATAAAAACTACTCTAGCAAGCGCAATAAACTACTAGAAATAGAATGCAAGAACAACCTAGAACAATTGCTAGACAGGATTTGAATTGAAGCTAAGCAAAGAGATAGATCTAACTTTACAAATTCGAATCCAAATAAGCAAGACTAGGAAG
Source organism: Rhipidocladum racemiflorum (assembly GCA_036346355.1). Lineage (NCBI taxonomy): Eukaryota > Viridiplantae > Streptophyta > Magnoliopsida > Poales > Poaceae > Rhipidocladum > Rhipidocladum racemiflorum. The sequence goes on along the minus strand of CM070579.1, from coordinate 85,445,654 downwards.
TAAAAGAGAGCGAGAGACGCGATTTTTCACCGAAGTTCGGATTCTTGAAGGGAATCCTACGTCTCCGTTGAGGTGGCTCGGTCACACTTGAGCCAGGGTCTCTTTCAACCCGCTTTCCTCCCGGTGTTGCACAAATGCACTCGCCAGCTTCACTTCTTGTCTCTTTCCTTTCGGAGCCGAGACTAGCCTTCACAAATGACCGGGGCTCACCACACGCGTCGGTAGCTCCTGGTGACTCCTAGCCGTCTAGAAGACCTTCAACCTCCAAGAGAAATAGCACCACGAAGAATCGCTTGGAGGATGAACTAGTGCTCAACAAGATGAAATGAATGCACTTAGCACTTTGCTTCTTCCTCTCCTCACCAAAATGAATCAACAACCAAATTAATTGGTGGGAGGAAGAGGGGGCTCTATTGAATGCTTAGAGATGGTTAGGAATGGCTTGAATGCTGCTATGAATGAGCTCAATAGAGATCCTAGCCGTTGGAGTGGAGTGGAGGCTTTAAATACCCTTTTTAAAAACTAGCCGTTACTCCCGTTTTTGAACAGGCCGGAGTGTCCGGACAAACAACCCGGAGACTCCGGGTTATCCGGAGACTCCGGACCAAATGTCCGGATACTCCGGACCAGCTGGAACCAAAAGCAACCGAGAGGTCCAACCCGGAGACTCCGGACAAAATGTCCGGATACTCCGGACTGGAATCCGGAGACTCCGGGTTACCCAGTTCGGTTTCAATTTGAAACTTTTCAAAACCAAATGTAGGAGTGCTAATTAGAGATGCAGTATTTGATGTTGAGCACATGCACATCTGTGAAATCATGTGCTGAAAAATTGGTTTTGAACTGAAAAATTAACTTAGAATTGGATTTGCAAAATGTGCTTGTGCATGTGCTTGACAATTTGACAAGAAGCAGTAAGTTTCGCTTTTGCGCCGGACCAAGCTCTCAAGAAACAGTAAGTTTCCCATCTACGACGGACAAATTTTGTTTGTCTGTCGAAAACATGCTTTGGCAACCTCACTTTCCCATGTACGACGGACTGATTTTGTTTGTCTGTCGTGAACGTGTTTTTTAGCTCATGAGTCGAACTCAATTCTCCAAGAAGCCAGTAAGTTTTGCATGTACGACGGACCAAGTTTTTGGGTCTGTCGTGGACATGCTTTTGAGCTTATGTGCCAAACTCTTTTCCAAAGGAACCGATATTTTCACTTGTACAACAGACTGATTTTGTTGGTCCGTTGTGAACGTGTTTTGCTCGGTTTTGATTTCTTCTTGAAACCGAGACTTTCATGTGTACACCGGACTGGTTTTGTCTGTCCGTTGTGAATGGTTTTTTGAGTGATTTTTCATGTGTACGCCGGACCATATTTCCTTGTCCGTCGTGAATGCGTTTTTGCTGAATTAGGGTTTTGAGCAAAATTGGAATTGTGTTTGATTCGTTTTTGAGATTATGAGATTGGTGAGAATTTCATGATGATTGGACTTTATGCAATGCTCGTGTGAGTAGTTGCATGGATTGACATTGAGTCAAGTCGTGGACTTGTGCTCGGATTTGTTTTGTGGTTTGTTCATGTGCAGGTATTGCTCGAAGACGAATGTGGTCGATGACGGGACCGGAACTAGGTTCATGGAGGAACTGAGGTTCGGGACTAGGTTCAGGAGGAACTGAGGTCTTGGTGGTCAAGGATGTCATGCGGGACGTTCGGGCTAAGGGAATGGTGCACATGAAGAATGGTTAGTCACGTGAGAATGGCAGGAGGTCATTCGCGTGCAAAGTGTTAGTCACGTGAGTATGGCAGGTGGCCATACGCGTGCAAAGTGTTAGTCACGTGAGTATGGTAGGGTTACCATACGCGTGCAAGAGTTGTACTCGGCCAGGATAGGCCAAGTAGAATTGAGTTGGATACGGATTCCTTCTAGGGAATAGGAATCGTATTCAGAATTCCTTGTAGGTTGGTCCTTTAAATAGGTGGGGGGTCTCCTGTTGAAAGGCAACCAACTAGAGCTGAGCGCATAGAGCCTTGGGCTCAAAGTTTAGGGTTTGTACTCTTTTGATGAGAGTATTTTAGACAAGAAATAAAGATCAATTCTTCCAAGATTTTTGCGTCGCTACAGTGTTTTCTGTTTTGGTTCTTGTTTGCATGCTTGTTCTAATTCTAGATTGGTTTTTGATCGTTGAGTTTCATCTTGATTTGATCCATCAAAAACCTCTCTAGGGTATTGATCTAGTGTTTCTCAAAGTCTAGTTGATCAATCTTTTGTCGTTCTTGTTTAATCTTGAAGTTTTGATTAGATTGATTCTCGTCAAGTTCTGGATCAGCAAGCTTGCGAAGCTCATAACTTTTGATCCGTAAGTCCGATCGAGCTGATTCTTTTTGGGTTCGATTCGTATTGGAATCTAGTTTCTTGTGTCCAAATTTCAGATCGTTCCGACGGTTGGATCTCCGGGAATTCGTGTTTTACTAAACCTCTGTCTTTCTGTTTTTGTCGAAAACGAGGCAATTATTTGGTTCTGTTTTGGGGTGAACTTTTAATAGATCAAGAATTTGGTTTTAGCTTCCGCACAATCATTCACCCCCCCTCTGATTGCTATATTCGTGTCTTTCGATCCTACAAGTGGTATCAGAGCAAGGTTTTTCTAATCTATCTTAATCGGTGATTAGATCAATGGATCGTTATTCGACAAAACCTTGTGTGTTCGATGGTGTTGATTTTCAGTTTTGGAAGGCCAAGATGGAGGCGTTCATCCAAGCACAGGGCTTCACAATTTGGGAGAAGGTCTACAAGCCATATGAAGTCCCTGCAAACGACAACGTCAACGATACCAATCGCACACATGTTGAAGCAAACAGTAGGGCGCGCAACTTGATCATCCAAGGCTTGGGACGCAGCGACTTTGATCGTGTGGTTCATCTTCGATCTGCATATGAGGTATGGAAATCTCTTTGTGACTACCATGAGGGTTCTAACACTATCAAAGAGGTTCGCCAAGATATTTACAAAAAAGAATACATGCGTTTTGAGATGAAACCTAGTGAATCTGTAGATGACTTCTTTGCACGTTTCAATAAAATTCTTAGCAATCTACGTGCTGTTGGAGTTAGCTACACTGATGCTGAAAATGCTCGACAATTGCTTAGTGCTTTGGACATGTCAGTGTGGGAGATGAAAGTAACATCTATACAAGAATCTACTACCATGAGCACACTCACATTAGATGTTCTTTACTCTAAGTTGAAAACTCATGAGTTGGATGTTCTTGCCAGGAAGGGTAACATTAAATCAATTGCTTTGATCTCTAACCCTAACATGTCAAATGCAAATTCTTCTTCTAGCTTTGCCTTGTCTTCCATGTCTTGTTTAATGGATGAGCAACTTGAAGAGTTTCCTGAAGAAGATCTGCACTACTCTCTTCTCGCTTTAACAAAGCTTTGCGAATGTGAGAATGAGAAAGAGAGGTGGTCCTCCAAGATGCTATGAGTGTGGTGACCTCAACCATATTCGCACAAATTGTCCTAAGCTTGCAGGAAAAACATCAAAGGAGGAGAAGGACAACGGCGTAAGGAATGAGAAGAAAAGGTTCTCACAAATGATAGGAAGAAGAAGAGCTTCATCAACCGCAAGGTGGTTCACTGAGTTCTTTCCGCTCTTGAACAAGTCAATTTGAGCGATGTGGACTCGGAGAGCAGCGAAGATGATGCAACTCCAAGCAAGCATGATTTGATAGGATTATGTCTCATGGCAAGCGACAAGGATAGCTTCACCGAGGGACGACCACGACAGCGACTTCAATGAGGTAGATCCCTCTTATGATGAATTAGCTATTGCTGTTGCTCGTCTTGGAAAATTGCTTGACAAACGTGATAAGAAAATTAAGAAACATGATTTCATTATTGAATCATTGAATGCTGAAATTGCTAGACTTAAGACTTTGATTCCTAGTGATGATACTTGTAAATCATGTGACTTAATTTACAATGAGCTCACCTTGCTTAGGAAAGAACATGCTCTTTTGTTGCATCTAAATGAGAAAAATGAGAAACATGTTGTACATGCTAGCTGTTCCACTGATGATTTGCATAGTTCAACTTCTTGTTCTAAATGCTCAACTCTTGAATTAAAATTGAAAGATGCAAATGCTAGGGTTTCTCAATTAACTGATAATTTGCTTTCACATGAAATTCTCTCATGCTCAATTTGTCGCAAGCAAAAAGGAAAAGTAGATGTTCCCTGCAATAATTGTTTAACTCTTGCTAAGAAAGTTGATTACTTGCAAAATTCTTTGGAACGTTTCACTAATGGCAAGAAGAAGTTGAACATGATTTTGGATCAATCTAAGGTTAGCACAAACAAGAGAGGTTTAGGTTTTGATCCTTATGCCACATATGAAACTAAACCTCGCCTTAGCATTGTTCGGGCTCCTTGCAAAATTGAGTTATCTAATGAGCCTAAGAAAATTGCTTTTCAATCTGGTTTTTTATCTTCTACTATGATGAATGCAAAATGTGCTTTTCTTGTTAAAGCTAAACATCATGTCAAGTACACTTGCACTCATTGTGGTAGAGATGGACACTTAGTAGATTTTTGCTTTAGACTAGCCAAACAAAGAAAAGAAGGAAAGAACTGAGGCTAGGTCAAATTTCAGCAAAGCACATTTTACTTCTTATGCGCCTAGAGTGATGAAAACACCTTCTGTTCCTAGAAACATGGGAAAAGGCAAATCTAATTTTGTGCATAAAAAATATCGTGTTGTGCCTACTGTTGTGCGTCGTGTGTCTCGATCTTGATTCCCAAAAATCTCATTCCTAACCCCAAGATCTGAGACCTCGACATGTTTTGTTGCTATGTAGGCTTCTCGCGCGAGGAAGGAGAACATATGGCTAGTGGATTCCGGATGCTCACGCCACATGTCCGGTGATAAGAATTGGTTCTCCTCCCTCACTCGTGCATCTCGTCTTTGAAAGTGTTACTTTTGGAGATGCTTCTTCCTCTTCTGTTGTGGCAAAAGGTACAATAAAGGTAAGTGACAAGTTTATGTTCAAAGATGTGGCTCTTGTTGAAAATTTGAAATATAACTTGCTTTCTGTCTCACAAATGCTTGATGAAGATCTTGAGATAAGCTTTAAGAAAAATGAATGCAAAGTGCTAGATGCTTGGTGATCTTGTGTTCAAAATTTCTCGTTTTGGAAGAGTCTTTAAAGCTGATTTTGATGCATCACCTTCTTCTAAGCATAGGTGTCTAATTGCCAATGTTTCTAAAGATTTATTCTTTTGGCATCGTAGACTTGGTCATGTTGGTTTTGATCATCTTACTCGTGTAAGTGGTTTAGATCTTATACGTGGCCTGCCTAAGCTTAAGGGTGATAGCAATCTAGTATGTTCTTCTTGTAGACATGGTAAGATGATTGCAGGTTCACATCCACCTCTTACCATGATGATGACAAACGCTCCAAGACAGCTTCTACATCTTGATACAGTTGGACCATCTCGAGTTCAATCCTTTGGAGGCAAACGGTATGTGCTTGTGATTGTTGATGATTTTTCTAGATACTCTTGGGTGTATTTTATGGCATCTAAGGATGAGGCTTTTAGTCATTTTAGAAGTCTTGTTCTTAGGCTTTCATTGACCATCCAGGAGCTCTCAAAGCTATTAGAAGTGATAATGGAACTGAATTCAAAAATGCTTCCTTTGATCTCTTTTGTGCTTTGAAAAGGAATTGATCATCAATTTTCATCTCCTAGAGTGCCTCAACAAAATGGTGTAGTCGAAAGGAAAAACAGAACGTTAGTTGAGATGGCTAGAACCATGTTAGATGAACATCTCTCTCCTAGAAATTTTTGGGCTGAAGCTATTTCAACTGCTTGTTATGTTTCAAACCGTGTGTTTTTGAGATCAAAATTGGGTAAGACTCCATATGAGCTTCGGTTTGGACATAGACCTTCTGTTTCTCACTTTCGAGTTTTTGGATGCAAATGTTTTGTCTTAAAATCTGGAAATCTTGATAAATTTGAAGCTAGATCAACTGATGGCATTTTTCTTGGATATCCTGCTCATACTCGTGGCTATCGTGTGCTTGTTTTGGAGACTAACAAAATTATGGAAACTTGTGAAGTTACTTTTGATGAGGCTAGTCCAGGCACTAGTCCAAGTGATGCAGTCTGCGCATACATTCGAGGGAGAAAATCTTTGAAGATGATGATGATGTTGAAGATGAGGTCTTGACTCTTCCTAATGCACAACAAGATGTAGCACCTTTGGCACCTACTACTACATCACCTACAGCTAACCATCCTCAAGCTACAACATCATCTGTACATGCTGAAAATGAAGAAGGAGAAGGAGAAGTCTCAAAAGCCAATGCTCCCTTGCACATTCGTAAAATGCATCCATCTGAACAAATGATTGGAGACCTAAATGAGAGAGTCACTCGATCCAGGTTTATTCATTCGACACTCATACTCATTACTGCTTTAGTTGCTTCTTTTGAACCCAAAGATATATCTCATGCATTATCGACGAATCTTGGATCAATGCCATGCATGAAGAATTAGAGAATTTTGAACGAAATAAAGTTTGGAAACTTGTCTCACCACCTTCTGATTTTAATGTTATTGGAACTAGATGGGTTTTCAAAAATAAACAAAGTGAGGATGGTGTTGTTGTTAGAAACAAGGCTAGATTGGTTGCTCAAGGTTACACTCAAATTGAAGGCTTAGATTTTGATGAAACCTTTGCTCCTGTTGCTAGAATTGAAGCCATTAGAATCCTTTTAGCTTTTGCTGCATCCAAAGGTTTCAAATTGTATCAAATGGATGTGAAAAGTGCTTTTCTTAATGGCTACATAAATGAGGAGGTTTTTGTCAAGCAACCACCTGGTTTTGAAAATCCAAAGTTTCCAAATCATGTGTTCAAACTATCAAAAGCTTTGTATGGTTTGAAACAAGCCCCTAGAGCATGGTATGATAGGCTAAAAACCTTTTTACTTAAAAAGGGCTTTTTAATGGGAAAAGTTGACAAAACTCTTTTTCTACTCAAGCAAGGCAATGATCAACTATTCGTTCAGATTTATGTTGATGATATTATCTTTGGTGGTTCATCTCATGTTTTAGTGTCTGAGTTTTCAGAAACAATGAGGAAGGAGTTTGAGATGAGTATGATGGGTGAGTTGACATACTTTTTGGGATTTCAAATCAAGCAAACGAAGGATGGTACTTTTGTACATCAAAGCAAATACACGAAAGACTTGCTACATCGCTTTGGGATGGAAAACAGCAAGCCGATCATGACACCCATGGAGAGCACTTGCGCACTTGACCCTGATGAAGATGGTGAGCCGGTTGATCAAAAGGAATATAGAAGCATGCTAGGTTCACTTTTGTACCTCACTGCATCAAGGCCGGATATACAATTTGCTGTGTGCTTGTGTGCTCGTTTTCAAGCTTCCCCGCGTGCTTCACATCGACAAGCTGTCAAAAGGATTTTCAGGTATCTTCATGGAACTCAAGATTTTGGCATTTGGCTTTCTGCTTCCTCATGCATTAGTTTGAGATCTTTTTCTGATGCTGATTTTGGAGGATGTAGAATTGATAGGAAAAGCACTTCTGGTTCATGTCACTTCTTGGGAAATTCTCTCATTGCATGGTCATCTAGAAAGCAATCTTACATTTGCACAATCAAGCTATTGAATCTGAATATGTGGCTGCTGCTAGTTGTTGTTCTCAAATTCTTTGGATAGTAGCTACACTTAAAGATTATGGGGTTAATTTGGATAGTGTTCCTCTTTTGTGTGATAACACTAGTGCAATTTGCATTGCTAAGAACCCCGTGCAACACTCTAGAACAAAACATATTGACATCAGATTTCACTTTCTTAGAGATCATGTTGAAAAAGGCAACATTGTGCTTCATCATGTGGATACTGAACATCAACTGGCAGACATTTTCACAAAACCTTTGTCTTCTTCTCGTTTTGCCTTTATTCGGGGAGAACTTGGAATTGTTCATCCAATGGGATTGTTTTGAGGGGGAGTTTCTTTGCCAAGTTCTTTCACTTGATGAGCTCACTTTATCATATTTCTTTATATACTATGTAATTGAGCTAATATATGATAATCTAAATTGTCTCACTTGAACTAAAAATGACATTGTGGAAATTCCCTGATCTGATTGCCTATAGCTAAATACTCTGTGATATCTCGTTCTTCTAGGCTTGATATTGAATGCTCTTGACAAATTTGGGCTATGAAGCAAGTGTATTTTCAACTTTACTCTTTCATAAGACCTTTTAATCACTTTTGCATGTTTTCAATCAAAAAAAAAAGGGAATCAATAAAAAAGGGGTTGTTAAAAGCAAAAGCCTAAAGTAATGTGCTTCAGGCATGCTTTCCCTAAAAAGACAAGATGTATGCTTCAAGCATGCCATTCCCTCAAAGATAAGATGTATGCTTCAAGCATGCCAATACAAGAAAAAGAAAGAAGTATGCTTCAAGCATGCCACATGAAGTTTATTATTTAAAGATTAAAATTGGTCTACTAGATTGGCGTTGAAACCACTTGCTCGCCCTGATTTGTTATTTGCTTCAACTTTGAGCCTTTGTTTTTCTACTAAAGGTTTTGCTTAGTACTTGGCTATAGTTGACTGAATTGAGGTTGAGATGCATGTCATTCCATAACTTGTTAAAATCACTTCAAGATCATGTAGTTTGCATATTATGTGATATATAAGGTTATATGATCGAATGAGCTCATCTTTTCCTATCTTGGCACTCCTGTGTTTCTCCTTGTGAAATCTTTGCTACAGGAAAAATTTTGAACATGTTCTCTCTTTTGTACTCTTGATGAATCCATTGTCAAAGGGGGAGAAATTTGGAAATCGTTGAAAAGTTTAAGAAAAAAGGGGGGAGAAGAAAAAGGGGGAGTTGTTTGAGAATTTTGGGAGAAGTTTGGAGAATTTTGAAATTCTTGGGCACATTGCACATTCACACACATTTTCCTTCTCAAGGGGAGATTTTGTTTTGCATTTTGGTTAAAGGGGGAATTCTGTGTTTTCTCTTTTTGGTCCATGATCCTTTGGATTTCAAAATCTTTTGTAAAGTGAATGCCAAATGTTCAATTCTAAGTGGTGTTGCCAATGTTTTCATCAAGGGGGAGATTGTGAAATCATGTGCTGAAAAATTGGTTTTGAACTGAAAAATTAACTTAGAATTGGATTTGCAAAATGTGCTTGTGCATGTGCTTGACAATTTGACAAGAAGCAGTAAGTTTCGCTTTTGCGCCGGACCAAGCTCTCAAGAAACAGTAAGTTTCCCATCTACGACGGACAAATTTTGTTTGTCTGTCGAAAACATGCTTTGGCAACCTCACTTTCCCATGTACGACGGACTGATTTTGTTTGTCTGCATGCGTGAACGTGTTTTTAGCTCATGAGTCGAACTCAATTCTCCAAGAAGCCAAGAAGTTTTGCATGTCTGACGGACCAAGTTTTTGGGTCTGTCGTGGACATGCTTTTGAGCTTATGTGCCAAACTCTTTTCCAAAGGAACCGATATTTTCACTTGTACAACAGACTGATTTTGTTGGTCCGTTGTGAACGTGTTTTGCTCGGTTTTGATTTCTTCTTGAAACCGAGACTTTCATGTGTACACCGGACTGGTTTTGTCTGTCCGTTGTGAATGGTTTTTTGAGTGATTTTTCATGTGTACGCCGGACCATATTTCCTTGTCCGTCGTGAATGCGTTTTTGCTGAATTAGGGTTTTGAGCAAAATTGGAATTGTGTTTGATTCGTTTTTGAGATTATGAGATTGGTGAGAATTTCATGATGATTGGACTTTATGCAATGCTCGTGTGAGTAGTTGCATGGATTGACATTGAGTCAAGTCGTGGACTTGTGCTCGGATTTGTTTTGTGGTTTGTTCATGTGCAGGTATTGCTCGAAGACGAATGTGGTCGATGACGGGACCGGAACTAGGTTCATGGAGGAACTGAGGTTCGGGACTAGGTTCAGGAGGAACTGAGGTCTTGGTGGTCAAGGATGTCATGCGGGACGTTCGGGCTAAGGGAATGGTGCACATGAAGAATGGTTAGTCACGTGAGAATGGCAGGAGGTCATTCGCGTGCAAAGTGTTAGTCACGTGAGTATGGCAGGTGGCCATACGCGTGCAAAGTGTTAGTCACGTGAGTATGGTAGGGTTACCATACGCGTGCAAGAGTTGTACTCGGCCAGGATAGGCCAAGTAGAATTGAGTTGGATACGGATTCCTTCTAGGGAATAGGAATCGTATTCAGAACTCCTTGTGGGTTGGTCCTTTAAATAGGTGGGGGGTCTCCTGTTGAAAGGCAACCAACTAGAGCTGAGCGCATAGAGCCTTGGGCTCAAAGTTTAGGGTTTGTACTCTTTTGATGAGAGTATTTTAGACAAGAAATAAAGATCAATTCTTCCAAGATTTTTGCGTGCTACAGTAACCACGTCGCTACAGTGTTTTCTGTTTTGGTTCTTGTTTGCATGCTTGTTCTAATTCTAGATTGGTTTTTGATCGTTGAGTTTCATCTTGATTTGATCCATCAAAAACCTCTCTAGGGTATTGATCTAGTGTTTCTCAAAGTCTAGTTGATCAATCTTTTGTCGTTCTTGTTTAATCTTGAAGTTTTGATTAGATTGATTCTCGTCAAGTTCTGGATCAGCAAGCTTGCGAAGCTCATAACTTTTGATCCGTAAGTCCGATCGAGCTGATTCTTTTTGGGTTCGATTCGTATTGGAATCTAGTTTCTTGTGTCCAAATTTCAGATCGTTCCGACGGTTGGATCTCCGGGAATTCGTGTTTTACTAAACCTCTGTCTTTCTGTTTTTGTCGAAAACGAGGCAATTATTTGGTTCTGTTTTGGGGTGAACTTTTAATAGATCAAGAATTTGGTTTTAGCTTCCGCACAATCATTCACCCCCCCTCTGATTGCTATATTCGTGTCTTTCGATCCTACAACATCCTAAAGTCGATTTCTCGTCATACCCTCTTAATAGTACGGCTATCCTTAAGACACAAATAAATAAAAGATTACAACTTTGGTCTTGATGCCGTCCTTTTGCTTTTAAGTAGTCATAGGGGCGTCCAATGTCATTCCAAGCTTGATATGATCTCGATCTCTGCAGTATTCTTGGATAAAACATTAGATCTCTTTAATTGTGTCATCATTAATCACCAAAACAATTTGAGGGGCCTAGATGCACTTTCAATCTCCCCCTTTTTGGTGTATTGATGACAACACAATTAATCAGCAAATAAAATAACGAGAACTAGACTTAGGCTACAAGATTAAAAAGAGGAGCTCCCCCTAAATGTGTGCATTAGAAGAATTGAGTGGAAACAAATGCACATATTTAACGAGAGATAACCGAGGGCTCCCCCTCAAACAATTGCATCAGAAAATATATCACAAGTAACTGAAAGCAATCCATGCATAAAATAAGCATTAAAGACATTACATGGAATAACAGAGTTCACGACACGAAAAAAAACAAAGATATGAAGCAACAAGAGTCCACAAGCGACAAGCGACAGCACAAGGAGAAACGCAAACATGACGAGACTAACAACACGACTAAAGATATCACTCCCCCTTTGGCATCAAGACACCAAAAGAGGGAGAAGCACGAAGAATCACTCGTCGTCGCCTTCGTCGTCGGACGCGGAGTACTCGCTGCCGGGGTCATCTCCGGCAAAGTGAGAGGAGGAGGTGATGCCGAAGAGCTGATCTGCAGAGGTGGCATCGCTACTCTCCTCGGAAGACCCGGAGGAGTCGCTGGGAGAGACTGCCTCGCCATTGTGGCGGCGGATGCTGCGAATGTCTTGACCATTTTTCTTGATTTGCTTGCTCATCACCTTCTGCCTGGTGGAGATGTCGCGGCAAAGGAGGAAGACATGCTTGAGCATCCTCTGAAGAGTGCTGCTCGGGACCTCGGTCTGCTCAGAAGGAACGGGAGGAGGCACAGCAGGAGCAGACGCAGAGGTGGAAGCCGAAGCGCGACCACGACGAGTCCTCGGAGGAACTGGACCAGGGGCAGCTGGAGCAGAAGGAGGTCGGACCTTGTAAGCAAGATGCTCCTCATCTCTGACAAACTTCAGACCACTCACTGAAGAGATCAAGGTCATCACAAAGGGTGCATAGCTGCAACTGGCCATGTTGCTCTGCGCATTCTGTCTCATCGTCTCCCACATGAAATCGACAATATCAAACGAGTGGGTGCGCTCAACGAGGTGAAACAGCAAGTTCCTTCCATAGGAACTGATGGCAGAAGCATCTCCCTCCTTGGGCCAAAGAGTGACCCTCAACATCCTGTTGAGCACAGCTGGTACATCCTTTAGACCCTTGATGGTCCCAACTGTGAAGCTCTTAGAAGTGTCATACAAAGCCTCAATCTGCTCAGGAGTCATCACCTTCTTCGCATGAAGCTTTGGACTGTCATTGTACCTGAGGTTGAGAACTCTGGCAAACCTTTTCTTGCTAGCCACATACCAAACCTTGTCAGTCATCCACCATATGGCCTCATCATTCTTGTCAAAGTACAAGGTGGCATAGAACTGCATGAGAACCTCATTGTTCCAGTCAAACTTGTATGCCATGATTTGCTTAATCTGATGCAGCTCACAAATCTCTATGATCTGAGTGAAGACAGGATTCTCAGCTGCTGCCATATACTCCCAATCAATGGTCTTCATCCTGACCACTGGGTGCTCAAGCGGGTATAGGACCGTCTCGTAATAATCTGACTGAAACCGGTTCCAAAAACGGCGGTCCACATACTCATCCTGGTGGAGCTCCAGAGGATCTTTCTTTCTGTGCTCGACAATGGCTTTCCCTTTTCCAGATCTTGTCCGGTAATCAATTATCCTCATTGGGTTCACGGACATTGGATAGTTCCACACGGGCTTGGCCTTGGCCAGAGGACCAATGAAGCGCCCAGAAGCACGAAACTCGCTCCTCTTTTGATCACGAAGTCTGGCATGAGTATCTGCTGGATGCTCATCTGGATCAGGAGTTGACAGAGGTGGAGGAGACAGGACAGGTGCTGACGCTGACGCTAGCTGGCCTCGAGGTCTGGACGTGGTTCTTTTGGCCAATCCAATTCTCTGCTTTTTCTGCGGAGGCCGCGTAGGAGAATTGGTGGGAGGCGAGCCCTGAGCGGGATCACCGCCACCAGATGTCTGCTGAGGAGGATCGCTGCCACCGGAAGTTCCCTGAGAAGGATCCATCTGACCAGACAGAGCGAAAGAATAGAATTAGCCGAGAGGCGACATGAAAAACAGCGAAGATTAGAATCTGGCCGAAGCACCCAACCCGGAGAGTCCGGACAAAGAGTCCGGATACTCCGGATTGCATCCGGAGACTCCGGACAAAATGTCCGGACACTCCGGATCGACCCGGAGACTCCGGACCCAGAGTCCGGACACTCCGGATGTGCTAGAGAATGCGCACAGGCGCAAGAGATTTGGGGAAGACAACCCCCAAATTGGCATGAAAAGAGACTAGAGTGCCTTAAGGATGAACAACAAACGACTAGGGCACAATCTAGTAAGGGAATTTCGCGGAATTAGGGCACAAAAAGGAACTCACCTCAAGATGATTTGAGAAACCAAGAATGCGGGTGAGTTAGGATGAACGAATCTTCGATCTTGAGGGCAACGACGAGTCAATCGGCACCCTAAGAGAGTTGAAGCACACGGAGAGACCCTAAGAACCGAGAAATTTGAACCACACCCGGAAGGAACAAGATTAGGGCATGATAATCCTTACCACGATCTCCAATCCAAGGATGAGGAGGAGTCCAAGATCCCTAGGAGAGAGAGAGGAGCACGGGAGAGGGAGAGGGAGAGGCACCCGGTGCAAAAGGAATGTGAAAAAGAAACCACGCGGGATTGGGGGAACTTAAACTGCTTCGCCAACCCGAGACTCAGATTTTCAGTCCGGAGACTCGCCCAACCGGAGAGTCCGGACAAATAGTCCGGAGACTCGGATGATCCGAGACTCGGATTAAATACCGGACAAGTCCGGGTTGCCCTTCGGTTAGGAAATTGACAAATTGAAGGATAGCTCAAGGAATTTGGCGGAGCAAGAGGGAGAAAGATTCCTAAGATGTCAACTTGATATATGACCATGAACAATAAAGCAAACAAGCCATGGTCACATATCAATGACAAGATCAGAGGATCAAGAGCCAACAACATTGGATAATTTCAAAGAAAAAGATGAATAAGGTTTTGAAAATTATTTTTCATTTAACAAACAATATGTGAGCACATGTCAAGCCACGTTACGAGAGTCTAAGATATTTAGTCCACTTCTCAATTCACAGAACCTTTTCTCGTCAAGAGGCTTGGTAAAAATATCGGCTAATTGATCATTTGTACTCACATGTTGGATATCAATTTCGCCTTTAGTTGCGTGGTCTCTTAGGAAATGATGGCGAATATCAATGTGTTTTGTTCGGGAGTGTTGGACAGGATTGTTGGCAATTTTTATGGCACTCTCATTGTCACACAAAAGTGGAACGCTTTTGTAGGATAGGCCATAATCACTCAAGGTTTGTCTCATCCAAAGTAATTGGGCACAACAACTCCGGCAGCCTATGTATTCGGCTTCGATGGATAAGGCTACGGAGTTTTGTTTCTTGGAAGACCACGAGACTAGGGACCTACCCAAGAATTGGCAGTTCGAGGTACTCTTCCTATCCACTTTGCAACCGGCATAATCCGCATCGAATAGCCAATAAGTTCAAAGGAGGATCCTTTCTGATACCAAAGTCCGAAATGAGGAGTGTGCACTAAGTATCTCAAGATTCTCTTAACGGCCACCATGTGGCACTCTTTTGGAGCGGCTTGAAAACGTGCACACATACAAACGCTAAGCATGATATCGGGCCTAGATGCACAAAGATAAAGAAGAGAACCGATCATCGAACGATATACCTTTTGGATGACCGGTTTACCTTCTTTGTCGAGGTCTAGATGGCCGTTGGCTTGCATAGGCGTCTTTATAGGTTTGGTGTCCTCCATTCCGAACTTCTTGAGCATGTACTTGATGTACTTGGTTTGACAAATGAAAGTTCCTTCCTTGAGTTGTTTGACTTGGAATCCGAGGAAGAACTTCAACTCACCCATCATGGACATCTCCAACCTTTTGGTCATTATCTTGCTAAACTCTTTACACAAATGTTCATTAGTAGATCCAAATATAATGTCATCGACATATATTTGGCACACAAATAAATCATTATCAATATGCTTAGTAAAGAGAGTAGGGTCGGCCTTTCCGACTACAAAACCTTGTTCCAGAAGAAAGTCTCGTAGACATTCGAACCATGCCCTTGGAGCTTGCTTAAGTCCATAAAGTGCCTTGTGAAGGTAGTAGACGTGGTCCGGATGTCTTGGATCTTCAAATCCGGGTGGTTGCTCAACGTAGACCATCTCGGAGAGTGGTCCATTTAGGAAGGCGCTTTTCACGTCCATTTGATACAGCTTGAAATCATGGTGAGTAGCAAAGGCAAGTAATATTCTAATAGATTCAAGCCTAGCTACTGGAGCATATGTTTCATCTAAATCCAAACCTTCGATTTGAGTGTACCCTTGAGCAACCAAACGAGCTTTGTTCCTTGTCACGATCCCGTTTTCATCTTGCTTGTTTCGGAAGACCCACTTAGTGCCGATGACGTTTTGCTTGGGTCTTTTGACAAGCTCCCAGACTTGATTGCGCTTGAAGTTGTTCAGTTCCTCTTGCATAGCCATCACCCAATCTGGGTCTTCAAGCGCTTCATCTACTTTAAGAGGTTCAAGAGAGGAAACGAACGAGTAAAATTCACAAAAATTTGCAACTCGAGATCGAGTGGATACTCCCTTGTTGATGTCTCCAAGTATGTTGTCGACTGGATGATCTCTTTGAATGCTTTGATGAACTCTCGGATGAGGTACGGTTGAGTCCAAGGCTTGAATAGGGCCTTCATCATCTTGAGTGGCATTAGAACCATCTTGAGCATGCTTGGACGAGGAGTGAATATCGCCCGAGCCTGACCCATCCGGAGACTCCGGTATTTGACCCGGAGACTCCGGACCAGTCCGGACACTCCGGGTTTCAGGCCGGAGACTCCGGGTTGGGGTGCTCGGGTGAGATTCCAAATTTTGAGGTCTTACCTCCCCGATTGCCATTTTCTTGATAGCTTCACAAGGAGGTTCTTCCCTGTCAATCACAACACGATCAACTTGTTCTACTTGAGAACCATTAGTCTCATCAAATGTTACATCACGCGAGATTTCAACGACACGGGTGGTATTGTTGAAAACTCGGTACGCGTAAGCATTTGTTCCATAACCAAGTAAGAAACCTTCATCTACTTTAGGAGCGAATTTAGATGACTTAGCCTTTTTGTTAAGGATATAGCATTTACTCCCAAAGACTCGAAAGTAGGAGACATTTGGTTTCTTCCCGGTGAGCAACTCGTATGCCGTTTTCTTCAAGATCTTGTGAAGGTAGAGGCGGTTGGAGCTGTGGCATGCGGTATTGATGGCTTCCGCCCAAAAGCTATCGGAAACCTTGTACTCGTCAATCATCGTCCGCGCCATCTCGATGAGGGTTCGATTCTTCCTCTCGGCTACCCCATTTTGTTGTGGAGAATAGGGAGCCGAGAATTCATGCTTGATTCATTTCTCATCAAGAAACTCCTCCACGCCAATATTCTTGAACTCGGTGCCGTTGTCGCTCCGAATTCTCTTGATCTTTACTTCAAACTCGTTTTGAGCTCTTCTCATGAATTTCTTCAATGTCACTTGGACTTCTCCTTTGTCATGCAAAAAGAACACCCAAGTGAATCGAGAAAAATCATCAACAATGACTAAACCATACTTACTTCCCCCGATGCTTATGTAGGCGACCGGACCAAAAAGATCCATATGTAGCATTTCCAACGGTCTTGTGGTCGTCATTACATTCTTGGCGGGATGGGAGGCACCAACTTGCTTGCCGGCTTGACAAGCGCTACAAATCCTGTCTTTCTCAAAGACAACATTGGTTAGTCCGAGAATGTGGTTGCCTTTAACGAGTTTGTGAAGATTCCTCATACCAACATGGGCTAGTCGGCGATGCCATAGCCAACCCATGCTAGATTTAGCCATTAAGCACGTTTCAAGATTAAGCCTATCCGTATTGAAGTCTACGAGATAGAGCTTACCCTTCAAACGTCCTTTAAAGGCTATTGAACCATCAAGCCTCTTAATGACATCCACACCCTTTTCATTAAACAAACAATTATAGCCCGCTTCACATAATTGTGCAACGGACAATAAATTGTAGCTTAATGACTCAACAAGCAAAACATTATTTAATTGAAAATTGCTTGAGATAGAAATTTTACCCAATCCAATTACTTCTCCTTTTCCATTGTCTCCAAAGACAATGCTTTCACTATTTGATCCATTTGCGTCCAAGTGTGCGAACATTGTCTTTTCTCCGGTCATGTGGTGCGTACATCCGCTATCCAAAATCCAACTTGTTCCACCGGAGATATAGGCCTACAAAAACATGTTTAGTTTTGTAACATCCCAAAATTTTGCTTTTCTTAAAATCATGTGTGATTTGGCACTTTGGTGAATTTTTGGAATTTTCTGGAATTTATTTGGATTTATTTGGAATTTATTTGAATTTATTCCATTTTGAAATAATTAAAGAATTTAATTTTGCAAATAAATTTTTGTTGGAAATATTTTATTTGAGTCCAAAATAATCCAAAATATTTTCCAGAATTTTTTCCGAATTTTTTCGAGTCATTTGCTATTTTTAATGAATTAAATGAATTCTCGAATTATTTTAAATATTAAATCGCTGGAAAATCCAACTCGGGTCAAATCTTGTTCATCCGACCGAAGTCGGACTCGAGTCCGACCGAGCGATTGACTCGACCGAACCCACTCCTAACCCTAATCGATCCCAACCGTTGGATCAAGATCCAACGGTGAGATCCGCCCGACTCACCGAGCCAGCCGTGTTCGGGCCGGACCGATCGCGCCGTGCGATCGTGGCCGTTGATCGCGACACGCGGACGGCCACGATTTCGTCGTCTTCCCGTAACCGAGCCGGACTCCGCCGCCGAGTGCGCCGCCGTGACCGATTAGGGCTCCGCCCTGAGCACGCCTCCCGGGGCTATTTAATGCCGGATCGCACCGAGGACCGCCGTGACCCGCGCACTTCTTGCCCTAACCCGCCGAGCTCTAGCCGCCGTAGGTTCGCCGAATCGCTCGCCGTAGTTGCGTGAAGCGCCACCACGGTCCTTGCCTCGCCTCGCCGCCCGTCCGCCTCCGCCGCCATTGACCCCAGATTCGAAACCCGGCCAGCGCACCGAAGACACCCTCCATCTCGCCGAGCACGCCCCAACCGCCGTTTGGGTGGTCGCTGCCTCAGCGCCGGCGGCGCAACTCCGCCGTGAAGCCATCGCCGACCCCGAAGCTCCACCAACCGTCCGATCAAGATCCAAAGGCCCAGATCGTGCCACGCCACTTCGGTGAGTTTCCCGTTGAAAATCCTAGATCTAATCCCAACCGTTGGATCTAGATCCAACGGCCCACGATCGATCACGCGCCCCAAGCACATGAGGCCAAACTCAATCCCACCGCCGGATTTCAAACCAACGGCCACGACAGCCACGCGTCCAGAAGCCGAACTGTCGCGCCACGCCAGCGTCGTCACCGACACGCCGGCCCGCGTGTCGGCCGGCATCGCGGACGTCACCCATGACGTCATCGGTGGGACCCACTGTCGCCGACTGTGGCCGAGCCCCGCCGACGCCAAGAATGACGTCACCCGAGTGAGCCCACATGTCGATCTCACGTGGAGTCGTGGGACCGAGTCCACGGTGGACCCAAGCCGAGTGTGGACCGAGCCCATGGACCGGCTGACGTCAGCAGGCCAATCAGGAGCTGCCACGTGTCCATGCTGACGCAATAATTAATTTCCGAAAAAGAAAATGATTTATTAATTCGAAATATTGATTCAAATTTAGATTCAAACTTCAAACGCTTATAACTTATGCGTTTCAACTCCGATTTGAGTGGTTCAAATTTCTAAATTTGTATAAAATTGAGATCTACCTAAATATGAATTTTATTTAATTTTTGGACTAAAGTTTTTCTCTGAAATATTATTTAATTGATTATTTAAACTTTAAATAATCATAACTTTTATGCTTTAACTCCAAATTTGATTTATTCCAGTTTCTAAAAATCCAGAAAATTATGTTCTCTCTGTTTATGGATTTTATTTGGAGTTTTGGGATCTTTTTGCATAGTGTTCATTTGTGTATTTGCTATTTGCACGCTTTACGAGTAGACGTTGAAGTGCCGGAAGGATTCGAGGGAGAAGTGTTGACTCAGGATCCAACTCAAGACCAAGAGCAAGTACTTTTTGAAGGCAAGTTGTGCTTTGACCATATTGATCCCATTTCGAAATCTATTTTGATTTAAACTATTGCATGCTAGTTCAATTAGAAAGATACTTTGTTTAAACCTGGGGGTTAGATAAATACCAATTTGCTATATGACACCTTGATTACTTAAGTATGTGCCATGACCCTTTGTCACCCTAGTTGTGGTTTACTAGTTGGACATTATTAAATTGCCAACATGGGTTTAGAACGTTGTAGTATGCTGCTTAGACCTGCTACGTGCTCATGACATGATTTTGGATAATCCAATGCTAATATTGACTTAATGATATATTGAACCTGTTTTGGAAAAGTATCATGTGATGTTGATGGCACGTGGTGCATGGTAATCAAGCGGGGTTTGATAAACGATTTCGGCCAGGGCATGTGGCAAGAGTAATCGTGGGCCATTGTGGCATTGGGAGTGATGATTTGGTTTTTCGGGTAGTCTTGCCCTGGTCACTCTAAGGACTTAACCTTGCAAGCCTTTGAACTGGGTCATACTTGCAACCACATGGTCGGAATGGGACGGCCCTAGTTGACTAAGTCGCTAAGGACTCACTTGTGGAGCCTCAGGGTGTCGATTACACCGTTTGTGTGATTGTGCGGGGAGCGTATCGTGGCTGTGGCCAGGTACCCATCTAACGGTGTGTTGGTCCCATACTTCGCCTTGGCTAAGGGAAGGGATGGTGTAGAGCACGAACCTGAGAGGACCACCTGTGTTGTTTGAGGCTTCCGAAGGCTTTGTTATGATCGCTCATTCGCATACTCTTGTATGGCGATTCACGGTGACGTGGTGAGTGGATTGTATCTTGTGGGTAAAGTGCATAACCTCTGCAGAGTGTAGAATCTATTTGAATAGCCGAGTCCACTTCTTGGACAATGCTCGGGAATTACAAATAAGGGTTAGACTTTACGAAAATAACTTGGATTTGAAAAGTTGGGTTGGTTTAATAATGAAGATGATGGAAATGTGGTTTAGGATGGGGAAAAATGTTTATTAAATTTCCTGAAAAGTTATTTATGCTTTACTTATTTCTACCGCTTTGAATCTACTTATATTACTTTTCAAAAGTCAAGCATTTCGCAAATATACCTTGAGCTATTCCTTTGTACCAAGCCATGCATATAGTATACTAGCTTGCATTCTGTGCATGACTTGCTGAGTACCAAGTACTCACCCTTGCCTCAACACAATATCAGTTGAAGAGGAGATTACGCCAGCTTTGGAGGAGGAACTCCAAGAAGACCCGCTCTACTTAGGGGATGCGAGCCGGTCGATTGCCTGTGGTATACTGGATGGCGCCACGAAGTTTATTTGATTTTCCGCTGCTATTGTTTCTCTCTGAATAAGTTTCGCCCTACGAGGCATATATTTGTAACTTGGCCATAAGGTCGAGTAACCAGTTTTATTACTTTAATAAAGTACTTTTATGGTATCGATTGGTATGATTGTGATATTTACCGATGTTAAAGACTGTGTGCACTAGCGCGTTCCTGGACTAGTGCTGAATACACAGAGGGTCCGGATTTGCAAATTCGGGGTCCCGACAAGTTTTTGCTCTTTGGTACCCAAACTTGGTTAGGTCCACGCACGTTAGTAACAAGCGATTTGGGGACCCAAATAGAACGAACACAAGGAGCATTCTTCGGCTTACGCCCAACATGATAAGCAACTACACGACCGAGGTTAGTCCTTTTAAGCACATAAGAAGCAAAGAACTCGGAGTGAGCTTTGTGCTTGGATGTTCCTTCGCCTTTTACAAAGTGAATGGGCTTGCTTAAAGGAGCAACAACAATGTTACTCTTTTTGCCCTTTGGCGGAACATACCCAAGCCCTTGCCTCTTAGGATTACCTTGGCGCTTACCGAGATACTCCTCTAAACCCTTGCTTGCCTTGTAGGACTTTTGAAGTCCATCTTCAAGCATCACCTTAAGCTTCTCATTCTCATGAGCCAAGACTTTCAAAGTCTCACGGTTAGTAGCACAAGTAGCAACATCAACATTATAACATCTAGCGCATCCATTGCTAGTTGAGGGTATTGAAACATTGGAGTTGTTAATTGAGGTGGAAGCGTTATTCGAGAGATCAACAAGCTTCACTTCAAGAGCTTTAGAAGCATCCATTGCTTGAGCAAGTTGCTCTACGAGTGAAGCATTGGTGATCTCAAGACTAGCCACTTCACTCTTAGTCAAATTTGAATTTTTGACTAAGTCCTCATTCCTTTTTCTTTCAAAAGCTAGGCTCTTCTCTAGCTCAATATTCTTCTCCTTTTCAAAAATAAGGAGATCCTCTTGAGCCTCAAGAATAGCCTCCTTTTGTTCAACCACTTCCTCCAATTTTTTAATGTCTTTAAGTAGCAAGTCTAGTTTCTCAATATCAAAATCATTCATAGACTTAAATGCTACTTCCTCATCATCACTAGCATCATCACAATCATCTAAGCCATAATCAACAATAGAAAGAGTGGAGCTCTTAGATGATACCTTGTGCCCCTTTGCCATGAGGCAAATTGGAGCATCTCCTTCGCCGTCGCTTAAGTTGTCAAAGAGACTCTTTGACTTTGTCGGTGGAGTGGCAATGGCGACGGTGGCAAGTCCATCTTCATTGTCGTAGTTGGAATCGGACTCGGACTCGGAGTCGGAGTCGGAGTTCCACTCCTTGTCGATGTATGCATGACCCTTGCCCTTGTACTTTTTGTTCTTCTTCTTGAACTTGTCTTTCTTGTAGGGCTTTTCTTCCTTCTTTTCTTTGTGTGGGCACTCGGCAATGAAATGACCGGGTTCCCCACACTCATAGCACTTTCTTGAGGAGTGACGCCCTCTTGACTTGTTGCCATAGCTCTTGGAGTGACTACCCGGCTTGTAGCCCTTCTTCTTCAAGAATCTGTTGAATCTTCTTACGAGCAAGGCCATATCTTCATTTGTCAAGGGGCCGCTCGACTCTTCTTCATCGCTTGAGCTCTCTTCGGCTTCTTGTGCAACCTTGACGGCCTTCAAGGCTACACCCTTCTTCTTGCCGGACTTGAGCTCCTCCACCACTTCCGCTTCCTTAACCATCATCTCATCCGTCATCAACCGGCCAATCACGTCATGAGGAGTGAGAGTATCGAAGTTTGGCCGGTCGCGGATGAGTTGCACAAGGTTGCGGTTGGTGGGGGTGATCACTCTAAGGATGATCTTGACAATTGCTTTGTCGGTGAGCTCGGTGCTTCCAAGTCCTTTAGCTTGATTTACTAGCACCATCAAGCGATCAAACATTTTGGTGTAGGATTCTCCTTCTTCTAACGTGAATCGACTCAATTCTCCAATGATGAGCTCTATCTTAGATTCACGGACACTTGACACACCTTCATGAGATATCATCAATCTCTCCCAAATGTCCTTGGCATTGTCAAGGCCATCGACCCGGTTGAACTCGGAGTCGCTCAATGCATTGAACAAGGCATTGACGGCCAAGTCATTGAAGTGTTGAGCTTTGTCTTCTTCGGAGGTGAGATTGTTGGGGTTTGCGGGCTTGAAACCTGTTTCAACAATCTTCCAAATACACGGATGAAGTGATCTCAAATGCATCTTCATCTTATGTTTCCATGCCGCATATCGAGTGCCATCGAAGTGAGGCGCCGACGGACGAGACGGAGACATAGGATGAGGAGTTTGAGACTCCAAAAGAGGAATAATCTAAAGAAATTGCAACCCCTATACCGAACCCGAGGCTTTCTCTTGGCCATGGGTTTCAAGAATCTTCTCTATTTCCGACATCTTTGATTCTCCAAGCGGTTAAGCCAAAATAAAGGAGATTTGGCTCTGATACCAATTGAAAGGACCAACGATGTCGCCGAGAGGGGGGGTGAATAGGCGGATTAAAAATTACGCAATGAATAAAATCGCCGAAGCTGGTCAATCCGAGTCTCCGGTTTTGGTCCGATACTCGCTTGTCCGAGTGTCCGGCCTTGAGTCCGACTCTCGGGTTAGCTGCTCGGAGCGCAATAAAAACTACTCTAGCAAGCGCAATAAACTACTAGAAATAGAATGCAAGAACAACCTAGAAATATTGCTAGACAGGATTTGATTTGAAGCTAAGCAAAGAGATAGATCTAACTTTACAAATTCGAATCCAAGTATGCAAGACTAGGAAGTAAAAGAGAGAGCGAGAGACGCGATTTTTCACCGGGTTCTGATTCTTGAAGGGAATCCTACGTCTCCGCTGAGGTGGCTCGGTCACACTTGAGCCGGGTCTCTTTCAACCCGCTTTCCTCCCGGTGTTGCACAAATGCACTCGCCAAGCTTCACTTCTTGTCTCTTTCCTTTCGGAGGCGAGACTAGCCTTCACAAACGACCGGGGCTCACCACACGCGTCGGTAGCTCCCGGTGACTCCTAGCCGTCTAGGAGACCTTCAACCTCCAAGAGAAATAGCACCACGAAGAATCGCTTGGAGGATAAACTAGTGCTCAACAACATGAAATGAATGCACTTAGCACTTTGCTTCTTCCTCTCCTCACCAAAATGAATCAACAACCAAATTAATTGGTGGGAGGAAGAGGGGGCTCTATTGAATGCTTAGAGATGGTTAGGAATGGCTTGAATGCTGCTATGAATGAGCTCAATAGAGATCCTAGCCGTTGGAGTGGAGTGGAGGCTTTAAATACCCTTTTTGAAAACTAGCCGTTACTCCCGTTTTTGAACAGGCCGGAGTGTCCGGACAAACAACCCGGAGACTCCGGGTTATCCGGAGACTCCGGACCAAATGTCCGGATACTCCGGACCAGCTGGAACCAAAAGCAACCGAGAGGTCCAACCCGGAGACTCCGGACAAAATGTCCGGATACTCCGGATTGAATCCGGATACTCCGGACTGGAATCCGGAGACTCCGGGTTACCCGGTCGGTTTCAATTTGAAACTTTTCAAAACCAAATGTAGGAGTGCTAATTAGAGATGCAGTATTTGATGTTGAGCACATGCACATCCTAAAGTCGATTTCTCGTCATACCCTCTTAATAGTACGGCTATCCTTAAGACACAAATAAATAAAAGATTACAACTTTGGTCTTGATGCCGTCCTTTTGCTTTTAAGTAGTCATAGGGGCGTCCAATGTCATTCCAAGCTTGATATGATCTCGATCTCTGCAGTATTCTTGGATAAAACATTAGATCTCTTTAATTGTGTCATCATTAATCACCAAAACAATTTGAGGGGCCTAGATGCACTTTCACAACTCTTAGTGCCATAAGTAATTAACACACATCCTTGGGTGTGTCGGCAGAGAGATCATAACAAGGCTTTTACAATGCTTTGTCTAAACCCAGTACTGCCCGCTAAGGTTTTACCCCTCAGGGCCCACTCTTGCGCCATGTGAGTCTACCCATCAATCCCGGAACCCACACAACCACAACAGTACTTAAATTTAGATATCGCAAATTAATTAGCCAGGTCTGTCCCATACCAGACATGTGGTTGTACGGTTAGGCCCAGTTCAATGGCGCACAAGATTAAGTCCTTAAGGGTGCGTTTGGTTGGAGGTATGAGGGTGAACGGAACGGGATGGTACAGGATGGATGGGATGATCCTGGATGATCCTGGATGAGATGGTTCAGGGAAGGTGTTTGGTTGTCTGAATGGGATGGTACAAGTTTTTGTTTGGTTCCTTGAATGGGATGGTACAGGATGGTATGAGATAGTGTTTGGTTGGAGGCAAGGCATATATCAAACAGTACCCAGCTAATCACTCCCCTTCACTCTGGATAACCACGCAAATGGCAATACAAAACCATTTGGTACTCTTCCAATACCAGTAAAGTATGGAAAAACCCCACCGTTTTTTCCCCTTGACTCTTGTTATCATCAAATACCAGTAAAAAAAAACTCCACCCTTTAGTAAAAAAATACTAACTATTGTTATCATCAAATACGTATGTATATTAGCACAAAAGTTATATTGTCAGTAGAATTCCGATTGATCACCTATATTCCAATTAAGCGTTGCTTTTTTTCCCCTAAGGACAAGTGTTGGCCAGAACAACTGTACATTACCAATTGCCTCGATGGTTATAGACTGATAGCATTTCAAAGAAATAGAGATGCGTTCACTCATCATTAGACCCCTGTAAATGTCACATTAATCCTCAAACAGAGGAACATCAAATTATAATATGCCACATAACTCAGAACCTATAAGAGCATTCAGACAGCTGGACTGCCAGATAATTGCCACTTGAAGCACTTGCATTTTTAGGCATCACTGCATAAAGCGCATCAGTGCCACCATTTAAACAATATCAATTTGCCCTGATGATTTTTACACATGTGGAAACTTCCACTGGAAGCTATATAAGGAGTAGTGTGCCTCTAATCATGATATTGCATAACATTTGGGCCCTTCACTCATTATAGGTACAAAAGAAAGTAAACTAGTAAAACATACACAATCAGAAATGTAAAAGAAAATAAACTCAAACAAAGACTTCACCGCTTGTTTTACTTTAAGGAGTAAAGGCAGGCAACAAGATTGCACTTCTTTCGTAAGTGCAAGGATGACCCAAGCTAATGGAACAAGGTGTCCACTTCTGGGCTTCAACGCATCTATGAATGGTAGGCACTGACATTTATCCTGCCTCATCAATGGTATGCACAAACCATCTTATAGCCATCCAATAAAAAACTAACCATGTCCTTGTGTTATACATGATGGCAGCTACACATGGAAGATTTACGCAATTAGAGTACTGAACATGGGGTCAATGTATGGCTTCTGGTGGACTCTGAACAATGAAGAGAGGCAGGCCAAACAACGCTACCTGCATATGTTCTACAATCTTCAGTTTAGGAACCTGGTGAGTTTGGAATCCGAATGGATTTACGAGCTAGCCAATGGGTCACCATATGCACCAGTGTGCAACATCCAACCAAGCTTATACCAGTTTGACACTATGTTTTGGTGTGACTTTACAAAGTGTGAATTTAGAGGAGAAAACCTTACGGCTTGAGGTTTTACTCGCGTGTTTGGGCCTTTTGTAGTGATGTGACACCGCGGAGTGTCGTATCCTTAATTATTGAGCATGTTGAGGCCATAAACATTATGAGATGTAGAATTAAGGTTAAAACTATAGGATTTGGAGGTTAATATCTTTTCCGGGCCGTTTCCGGGGTTTTGGGCCTTCCCGGGGGAGTTTGGGCCTTGGTGGGCTTTGGTGGGATGGATTAGGTCTCCGTAACAGACTAGAATTGGGTGTGGGGCCTGTTAAAAGGGGTTTCCCTGCCCCTTTGGGGCGTCCACCCTGCTGCCCTTGCGCCCCTTGAGCCCCTTGGGCGCCCTCCCCCCACTCCCTCCAAACCTAGCCGCCACCCCCCACCTCTCCCTCTCCCTTGCTTGCGCCTCCACCTCCCCCAATGCTCCCCACCTCTCCTCCACCCCCTTGCTGCCCTAGGGTGGTCTCCACACCTCTGCACCTTGTGGATCCATCCGTTGGAGCGAGGAGCGTGGAGCGAGGAGCGATCCGCGAGGAGATCTATTGGAGATTCGTTCGTCGGGCAAAGGTATGATCATGGGGATCCTTGGGATTGACCTAGGTACTGTTCTTAGGGTGATTATGAAGTTTTTAGATCAATTGGTGGTGCTGTGTGACACCTCGGAGTGTCGTAGACTTATATAATGTGAATGATGAGGACAAGAACTTATGGAATGTGGAAGTTAGGTTAAAACCTCTCGGCTTGAGATTTACTCGCGTTTTAGGGCCGTTTGAAGTGTTATGTCGCCACGGAGTGTCGTATCCTTAATTATTGAGCATGATAAGGTTAAATACAGTATGAGGTGTGAAAATAAGGTTAAAACCATAGGAATTGGAGGTTAATAGCTTTTCCGGGCCGTTTCTGGGCCGTTTTCGGGGTTTTGGGCCTTCCCGGGGGAGTTTGGGCCTTGGTGGGCTTTGGTGGGATGGATTAGGTCTCCGTAACGGACTAGGTTTGGGTGTGGGGGATGGTAAAAGGGATCCCCACCAGCCTTTTGGGCGTGCTCCCCCTGCCCTTGGGCGCCCCCACCTCTCCCTCCAAGCCCTAGCCGCCACCCCCACCTTCCCCTCTCCCTTCCATGCGCCTCCACCTCCCCCATTGCTCCCCATTGCCTCTCCACCTCTCCACCACCTCTCCTCCACCCCTTGCTGCCCTAGGGTGACCTCCCCACCCCTGCATCCTCATGGATCCATCCGAGGAGCGAGGAGCGAGGTGCGAGGAGCGAGGAGCGAGGAGATCGATTGGAGTTTTCGTGCGTCGGGCAAAGGTATGATCATGGGGCTCCTCGGGGATGAGCTAGGTACTGTTATTAGGGATTTTATCAAGTTTTTAGATCAATTGGTGGTGCTGGATTGAAGTAATTTGGGTTAGATCTAGACTTGTCCACGTTTCTGTTTTCGGGCAGATTGAGCAGTCGGGCTAGGGTTCGAGTTTTCGTCGATTTAGAATCCGAGTCTGACAGTACGGACTTCTAGGAAGTTGTAGATAATTTCAATACCTTTCAGTGGACATAAAGCACGTTAAAATACGATCAGCCGTTTAAAAGTTATGTATGTTTTACCGAGCGTGTTAAAATCTGTGACGTAATTGGAACAGATCACGGTAATCTGTAGATTAGACGACTTTAAATTCCGAATCAGTCTTTCCACATACCTAGAGAAAGTTGGGAAATTTCCTAAGCTATGCGACGGTGTACTCGTTTATTCGATTTGGAGTCCTAGAACAGAAGTTATGCCTTTCGCAAGGCTGCTGTCCCGACGGGACAGAACCTCTGTTTTTAGGTTTTGCGAGTAGTTGGCAATGTCGGGTTAGATGGGGGTTTGTGTACTGTTTTGTGGGCATTATTGTGAATGTGTGATGCCTATGTGCAGGTGGTGTGACCCCGGGAGTGCCCTCTTCTTCCCGCCAATCCGTTGCACGTGGTTGAGGCAAGTGTGTTGTGATGGATATCGAGTTGTAGGTTGCTTGTTAAGAATAGAAGGAATTGATTACACGTTATATGTCCACTTGCCATGCTTTACTGTTTTCCCATGATATGATGAGCATGTTTATTATGTTATGATTCCATGTGTTAATATGTGAGTTAAAAATGATAATTGGCATAATTGCACGCATGTCATGAGATAGGGCGAGGGTGGTGAGAAAGTCATAGCTAGTCCGGCAAGGTCAGTGAGGAAGTTATGACTAGTCCGGAACGCCATTGAGTAAGTCCTATGTCGTGATTCCATCCACGTGGTGTTTGGAAGCGAGTAGGCACCCTCCATCTTCGGGATGGAAGGGAGGAAAGGGTGCACACCGACGGGTGTGTACTCCCCATACCGGTATGTGGTTCCAAGGAGACAGGAGCATTGCATTACATTGCATACCTAATGATGATGATATTGTTAATTAATCATGAATGAGATGATTTGCATGATGAAAGAGGTTATTGCCATGTTGTAGTTATTGTTGTCCACTACAATATGCTTGCTGAGTTTTCGAACTCACGCTTGTGTTTTCTTGTTGTTTTAGGTACCATGAGAACGGCATGCGAGAAAGGGAAATAGTCACACGCCCACACGTTGATTCACCTTAATGTTTCCCCAAGTCAATTCTATTAAGCTTGATAATAAAATTGCGTGTGATGATCTTTTATTTAAGGCTTAGCTTTGTTATTGAGAGTTATATTGTGCGTTTGTCACTTGGAGACTTTAAGTGTTTAATGTTAGTCTTTTATTGTCGTTAAGACTCTATTTATTGCTGTTTTAGATGTCTCTCTTATTGCCTTATAATGCTATACTGTTGTTGCTCCTTATATTTATGTTAAAACAAAGGAGGTGCTGCCGAAATCTCGGTTTTTAGCCTATGCGCCTTTGCTGGAATTTTATGTTATTTGTGGTATTTAGAGGTTGTTTAGCTTATGTTTGGTAGCATTCGGGCATACTAGATGCCGGGGTGTTACATGCTGGATTGGAGTAATTTGGATTAGATCTAGATGTTGCCACGTTTCTGTTTTCGGGCAGATTGAGCAGTCGAGCTAGGGTTCGCGTTTTCGCCAATTTAGAGTCCGAATCTGTCCGTACGGATGTTGAAGAAGTTGTAGATAATTTCAATACCTTTCAGTGGGTATAAATCACGTTAAAATCCGATCATCCGTTTGAATGTTATGGCTGTTTTACCGAGCGTGTTAAAATTTGTGACGTAATTGGAACAGATCACGGTAATATGTAGATTAAACAACTTTAGAGTCCGAATCAGTCTTTCCTTATACCTATAGAAAGTTGGGAAATTTCCTAAGCTACGCGAGGATATACTCGTTTAATTGATTCGGAGTCCCAGAACTCAAGTTATGCCTTTTGCAAGGCTGCTGTCCCGCCGGGACAGAACCTCTGTTTTTAGGTTTTGCGAGTACATTGCAATGTCGGGGTAGATGAGGGTTTGCGTACTGTTTTGTGGTTGTGATTGTGAGTGTGTGGCATGTATGTGCAGGTGGTGTGACCCCGGGAGTACCCTCATTCTCTCACCAATTTGTCGCCCGAGGTTAAAGGCAAGTGTGTTGTAATGAATAGCGGAATTGTAGGTTGCTTGTGGAGATTTGATGAAAGATTGAATACTTGCTATGATCACTTGCCATGCTTGCTATTTTCCAATGATATATTGAGTATGATTATCATGATATGACGCTATGTGTCTTTATTTATCATGATTCGATGCCATGTGTTTATGTGTACTATGACATGATGCCATATGTTTATGTACAAATGAGATATGATATTTGGCATAGTTGCATGCATGTCATGAGATAGGGCGAGGGCGGTGAGAAAGTCATAACTACTCCGACATGGTCGGTAAGAAAGTTATGACTAGTCCGGAACGCCATTGAGTAAGACCTACATCGTGATTCCATCCATGTGGTGAATGGAAGCGAGGAGTAGGCACCCTCCATCTTCGGGATGGAAGGGGGAAAAGGGTGCACACCGACGGGTGTGTACTCAACCATACCGGTATGAGTTTCCAAGGAGATATGAGCATAACATTGCATTGCATTGCAATACATATTTAATGATGATGATGTTGTTATGTGCTCAAGTATGAGATGTTATATGTGATGTGAGGTATTATTGTCTTGTAAATGATCTTGTTGTCCATTACAATATGCTTGCTGAGTTTTCGAACTCACGCTTGTGTTTTATGTTGTTTTTACGTACTTTGAGATCGGCATGCGGGAAAAAGGGGTCTAGCTACACTTCTACACGTAGCTCCACCATCATAGTCCATAATTAATCACTTGGAGATATGATATTAAGAGTTGTGCCATAAACTTAATGTATGGTTTAATCTAGCATGCTTGTGATTCCTTATTTGCTTCGTTATAGTTTATGAAGTGGTTAAGCGTGGTATTATTGGCGTAACTTGATGTTATGTCCATTTATGTTATTGTTTTAGATGTCGTGTGCTATGATATATCTTGCCATGATATTGATATTGTGTTAATTCATGGAAAAATAAAGGAGATGCTGCCGAAACATCGGTTTTTAGCATATGAACCTTTGCTGGAATTTATGTTTAAATGTGTATTTTGATGTTGTTTAGCTTATGTTTGGTAGCATTCGGGCATATTAAATGCCGGGGTGTTACAGTTGGTATCAGAGCGGGCTTCAAGTCCGTTGTGTATGAATTTAGTGGAATACCATAGGGTTAACTAAAATTTTGATGTGGAACAACCTAGAAACATGGCTTAGGTTATACTTAAAACTTTGTCATAGGATAGCAACATTAAAACTTGTGTAAGTGGAATAACTAATTTAAAATTTGACACACATGGATGCACAGTAGGAAAGGGTATGGGAATCGTTGTTTTACGCTTAAATGTTGTATTTAAGCCTTGATGTTGAATGCTACATTTGATTATGTATGTTGCTATGTTTATGAAAGAATTGAATTGAATTGTTCATGTTATTATTGTTAAAGTGGGGTTGTGGTGCCGAAGGGTTTCGGTCACCTCTCTTTATTCATAGTAAGGGTGAAGTGTGACGGTGTGGCCGGTTAGCGCCATCACCGAAGAACTATTAACCCCTGTAGGAGAAGAGTGCTTACCCTTTCTCTCGTAGATCGGGTAGTTGACGGGAGTCAAATAGAAGAGTTTGGTGGTGGATTCCTTCGTATGTTCTTCACCGTTCTGACGGTTGGTTTTGGTTGGTTTTCTTGGTTTTAGTTGATGGAAACCAAAAGAAAAAAAAGTTAGGTATTGGATTTTCGCGGATCATTCTGTATGCGATTTGTGGTTGTTGGTCTTCCTTGGTTGGAAACGAAGAAGAAGAGTTTAGTGTTGCGCCTTTTTAGTCGCCTTTTGCTTTGACACCCGGTTTTGCTGGTTATTGTGGATTGTCTTAGGGAGGAAACATTTATGGGTTGTTGTTCTCCCTATCTGAGAAAAGAGTTGAAGTTCTCCTAGTGCCGACCTTAGGTTGGGTGGAGCTAAGTTTTGTATCTTTATCGGAAAAGGTTTGGTTGAACATTTTGTTTTCCCTAGTGCATCCTTCTTCCTTCTTGGAAGTATGGATCTTGAGATTTCTTGAATAGTTTTGTGGGCAAATTTGGGAACTTGAGAGTGGAACTCTCCTGCATTTCTGTTAGAGTTTTGTTTTCTTCCTTGCTTGGAAAAGGAGAAATTGTCTATCAGTGTTCGTTCTGGTTCTTGAGTTGTGGTTGTCCTTAAAAGTGGAGTTGCATCCTGTTTGTCAAAAGTGAAAATGGTTGTTTAGCATGTCATGTAGTATGTAACAATGTGGTTATTGGAAATGATTTGTTCTTAAGTTAATTGGTGAGTTGAATCAGTTAAAAGTAATATTTGTGTTTAGCTTAAGATTAAATGAACTTCTAGTCTTTGCAGATTACCCTATAATGAGAATGAATAAATATGTTAATGTACATGCTTAGAATCTGTTGCCTTGCTTTGAAAGTGCTTATGACCCTCGAATATGTTTAAAGTTTTAAACCCTAATGCATAGTTAAAACATTAAGATGATGTAGACTGCCGACTTTGTTAAAGAAACTTTGCTGGTTGTCTAAAGATGTTCTAATCTAATGGATTAATAGAGAGATTTAATCGTGTTGACTAGTGACTTTAATTTGGAAGTTGATTAGAGTTGCTATTTATGTTGTCGCAAACTATTAGTATAATTGGAAGTATGCAGTTGTGTTCCTACGATGCTAGTATCGATGTCAATTGTGAAGACATAGGCTTTGCTGTTTATGATATTGCTAAAGCTTTGGGTTGGTCTAACCTATTAAATTTATTTTAATAGTTGGAGTATGTTGTGTAGTGACAATTTGTTATGGTATATGGATAGTGTAACTAAAAACAATGTAGTTGTTTTTATGATTATGCCTACTTATGGATATTGATGATTTAGTAGTGGTGGTAATTGTTTAGATTTTTTTTTTAAAAAAAAGCCATTATAAAATAGAGGTTATTATAACATGTGGCGATGAAGTGAACCATGGATATTTTAGCATGATATAGAATTGTATCCTAAAGAAGGTATATCTTAGAATCATAATTTCGACTTTGTCTTATGGAGATACTATTTGTATGTTGAAGTCATTTGTTAATGGAATAAGTTTTGATTGTCAAGATGTTGACGTATTTATGGTATAAAAATTGATAGGATGATCATGCTTAAGTATCTGTTGAAGTACTAAGTTTGAAATATAGAATACGTTGTTATATGATGTGTTGGTTTGTGGGGTTCTTGAGGAGGTAGTATGGATTGATTTAAGATGGGTTTTCTTGATAAGTAAATAGTGAATATGGAATGCTTAAATGTTAAGGATAGTGGGACACTGGATATGGTGAGTCTCATGCCGAGCTTGTGTATAAAACCTTTTGGTCTGGTTTGGTGGTTTGCTATCTTGGTTAAATGTTTTTGGTCAAGGTGTTCTTTATGTTGCATTTTCGAGTTTCCCTAAAACTCGTAGAGGTTGGTGCCCATCTTTGGTTTTGGCTAAGTTGTTCAGTTTATGCTATGAGTTTGATTTTGCACCTAAAAGTCTTTGAGTGGATCGCGCTCCTTCGCGTTCGCACTGAAGCATACTTGGAGTAAATCTTAAAAAGGAAGCCGATGGACATAGTGGGCTGTGTTGAAAATTCTTGAGATTTAATTTGTAATTCTATTTGATTGGAACTGGATTTTTTTGGAAAAGGTCATGTGGTGTTTGCGAGTGTTTCAAAAGGGTGGATTTTATGAATGTTTATAAGTGATTCGGGTTGGTGGAGTGTTCTCATTTTGGGAAATGAGTCTCCCATTTTTCTTTGAGAATTGAGGTTCTCTTTAAAATGTTGATTTTGGTTAAAACGCGATGCTTTACAAATTTGGCTTCCAATTGTCGACGGGTTATGTATGACGTGGTGTTTTCCTGTTAATGGTGTTCCCCTCATAGTTTTATGATTTGGCGCAATCATCAATGCTATCCGAGTTTTAATCATGTGATGCAGCGGAAGAAGTTGTCTTGTGAATGACCGGGTTGGTAGCGTTGTACATGATGAATGAATGGTGAAAAGGAAACATGCCATCGTTTATAGATGTCTAATGATAAAAGAGTCGTTGAGCCAGGTCGGTGAGTAAGTCATATAGGGAAATATGACTAATCCGGAGTGCTCTCGAAAAGCTTGGATTCATGTCATGAATCTAGATTTCCATTTGCTCTTTAGCATGAAAGGAAAGAGTGAAGAATTCCTGGCATTTGGCTTTGTTGTAAGAGGATTGGGTTTCCTTGTTTCCTTGAGAGTTATTATAGCGGTTGTGGATTCTTTCGATTGATTTGAGAATCGGTTTTCTCTTCCACAATGTTGTTTTTATGAGATGCTTGGCTGTGGTGAAAGTGAGTTGAGTTGTCATTAATTGTTGAGAATTTCTGACAAAGAATTGTGTGGAGTCTCTCTTTCTGTTTGAGTGGTCCCCGATGCGAGATGTATCGCATTGATTTGAGATTGGAGTTTTTCCTTTGCGACTTGACTTAGGAAAAGAGATCGAGTGATCTTTCGAGGTTGTCAAACCTTTGTTCCAAAATGATTTGTTGCGTTTTGGATTCGAGTTGATGAATGTGGTTCACCCGACTAAAGGGAGTTGCTCTTTGTTGGCATTCTCGTTTGAGATGTGAATAGAAATGTCTATGGAATTGTTGAGCATAATGGAGGTTTTTACTCATGGGTTTGGTAGTAGTTGAGTGAGAAAGTGTGAGGGCGAGACCCTCATAGGAAAAGAACCAGTTGAGGTTTGGTAAGAATTTTCAGCCCTACCTTGGGCTAGGCGTAGAACCTTAGTTGTGGTTCGAAGGGTGGTCATGTTGGAAGTTGGTGATGTCGGTCCAAACCTTGTTGAGATTATGGTTGGATTGTTAAAAAGTGATGATAATTTGAAATATAGTGATCTGCCGTGAACTTTGTCGTAGCTAGTTGTCCCCTGGTGTGTGTTATGCCCGGAGGGGGTAGAATGAAAGTGTAGCGTGGTTTGTGGAAGAAAAGAAAAGTTTTGTCGATGAAGGCTATGTACGTAGATGACAATAGTTAATTTTGATTCTTTGTGAAAAAGGTCAAATAATTGGAAGAGATGGGATTTTGTGTCGTGATTGAGTTTAATGGAGTGTGGTAGTCAGGTTGGTTGTGATAGAAGTGTGAAGTGTTTGTCGTGAGGATTCGAGCGTTTTGGGTTGATGGAGCCCTTTGTGGCTGAGAAGCAGTTTCTGTTTGGGATTTGAAGTGAAGGTCGATCCGTGAGCGGTTGCCCTTAGTTGAGCTAGATCAACACTGTTTCGCTAAGTGTTGATTTTGGGAACCCGTTTGTCGTTTGTTCCGTTTTTTAGTCGTTGTGCGATTGTTTTGTCTTGGTGAGAAGCCTTTCGTCCCTTGGGGACTTGGTTGTTGATTTTTGGTGTCCTTTGGATTCGAGGTCGAATCCTGTTGAAGGGGGGAAGAATGTGACACTATGTTTTGGTGTGACTTTACAAAGTGTGAATTTAGAGGAGAAAACCTTACGGCTTGAGGTTTTACTCGCGTGTTTGGGCCTTTTGTAGTGATGTGACACCATGAGTGTCGTATCCTTAATTATTGAGCATGTTGAGGCTATAAACATTATGAGATGTGGAATTAAGGTTAAAACTATAGGATTTGGAGGTTAATAGCTTTTCCGGCCGCTTTCAGGCGCTTCCGGTTTTGGGCCTTCCCGGGGGAGTTTGGGCCTTGGTGGGCTTTGGTGTGATGGATTAGGTCTCCGTAACGGACTAGAATTGGGTGTGGGGGCTGGTAAAAGGGGTTTCCCTGCCCCTTTGGGGCGTCCACCCTGCTGCCCTTGCGCCCCTTGAGCCCCTTGGGCGCCCGCCCCCCACTCCCTCCAAACCTAGCCGCCACCCCCCACCTCTCCCTCTCCCTTGCTTGCGCCTCGACCTCCCCCATTGCTCCCCACCTCTCCTCCACCCCCTTGCTACCCTAGGGTGGTCTCCACACCTCTGCACCTTGTGGATCCATCCGTTGGAGCGAGGAGCGTGGAGCGAGGAGCGATCCGCGAGGAGACACTACAGGAAACAACTAATTTTTCGTCGGCTAATTATAATTTCGTCTGCTCGGGAGAAGCCGACAATTCTAATCTTTTATTTTCGTCGGCCAGAGGGAAACCGACGATAACATATATATTTTCGTCGGCTGAAAGGACAAGCCGATGACAATGAAGTTTTTTGGTCGGCCACATAGCAAAGCCGTCGAAAATATATATTTATTTCGTCGGCTGACCGACAAGCCGATGAAAATAAACGATTAACGTCGGCTCATTGTAGCCGACGAAAATATGGTGGCCACTGTCAGTGCGACACGTGCCCACGATATGTTTTCGTCGGCGAAAATGTAGCCGACGAAAATTGCCGCGCCCTAATAGGTCTTCCAGACCTCACGCGCGCCACACAACCAATCCTCACGCCGCCACAACCACTCCTCACGCCGCCACAGCCGACGCCCCCGTGCCGCCCGCGCCCGCCCAGCCGCCGCCCGGCCTCCGTGCCGCTGCCCAGCGCCCGACGCCGCGCCCGCCCAGCGCCGCCACCCCGGCCTCCCGTGCCCGCCCGGCGCCAGCGCCCCGTACGCCGTGCCCGCCAGCGCCGCCCCGGCCTCCGTGCCGCCGCCGGCGCCCAGTGTCGCTGCGCCACGCGCCGCCGCCTCAACCTCCGTGCCGCCCGGCTGACGCTCTTGCCGCCGCGCGCGTCACTCCGTCCAGCGCCCGCCGGCCCCTCACCTCCACTGCGCCTCCACCGAAGGTATAACAATGAAGGCTAGGTAGCCACTATCTGTAGTATAGTTGACCCTAATTCTCTGTATAAGAGCTTCTTTATAGCACCCTCAAAAGAGTTATTTTTTTGTGCTCAGCAACTTAGAGGTTGATATATATAAACACATCCAAATCAGTAAGAACTAACAACTGTTCTTCAGGGAACAAGGATTAGGAAACAGATCATCAACCACAGGTTTAATCAGTCAAATTTAGACCTAAACTGACTCGAGGCTCTTCTATTGGATTATTGAGGCTGAATGCACCATCATAAGTGGCATGGTATAAACATATGAAAAGGCTTGTAAACAACAACAACATATATGTGAACTGAGTCTAGCTCAATTGATATATATCGTACCATCAAGCTTCTATTTCTCGATTTGACTCTATAGATTTTCAAGCTTCCAGTTCTATATAAATTTTCAATATACATATGCTACTGTCAAAGTGAACTGAGTCTAGCTCAATTGATGGAAATATCGAGGTTTCAGATCAATGCATATGCGCATAAGAATTGGCCAATTGGGTGTAACATATATGTGATGTGTGTATAGAGTATGTGTTGATATGCGTACGTTTACAATCCAATCATTACTCTTTCTGTAGTAAATAAAACTCAGCTGGTTTATAATGGACTATCAATGCATGATTAGTGTCAGCCAAGCCTATGCGTCACCCGTTCGGGGACGACACATCTCACATGTACATGTGAGGTGTGTCGTTCCGGAATTGTCCCATTTTGGACAGCTCAAGAATGGATGCCAGAGCATTGGATTTATGACGAGTCGTTTAGAGTTCGAACGAAATTTCTGTGGATAACCCAGTTGTTCTCCGATGCACCACAATCGGGTGTGCAATCGGAGAACAAGCAGGTTATCTTGCCGAAATTTTGTTCTGACTGCATTAAATCATAAATCCGCGCTTTGGCGTTCATTGTTGGGTGGGTTTAAGACCTATCTTTCCCAGTAGAGCCTGTTAGCAACCATACCACACTGGGTGATTGATCTTGTTGCTCATTTGTAGCGTCCATAATGGGTGATGATCGGAGATGGATGTACGATGGTTGGAGTAAGACTGGGGCACATTCAAGGGAATGGGGGGTCAAAACACAGCGTTCATGGATAATGCATTCGCAGGGCCGCAGTGGTGTTGTAAAGTGCCCTGTAAGAAGTGTCGAAACTTTGCTCGTCACGTTAAGTCGATGTGGAACATCACCTGCAAGTTTGGTTTTATGCCTGACTACATGATATGGTACGAGCATGGTGAGGCACAACCCATTGAGACGGACCATGAGGATGAAGATAGGATGGATGAGATGGTGAATGATATTGGTAGGGATTTTGAGGTTAATTCGGAAGAAGAGCCAGGGCCGAGGTTCAAAGGTTCTATAGCCTCCTTTCGGCCTCGGAAGAGAAATTGCATGATTCCACTAACGTGACCGCCCTAGCGGCCGTGACGCCGACTCATGTCAATAAAGTCGAAATATAACTTTTCAAATAATCGCTACAACGATCTGGTCCAATTGATCATTGATATTCTTCCGCCGAACCATAAGATGCCGAAGGACATGTACCACGAAGAAGCTATTGTCCGCCTTGGGATGAAGTATGAGAAGATTGATGTTTGCGAAGATAATTGCATGTTGTTCGAAGGAATATGCCAACGAACCTCTATGTCTCTTCAGAAAATCTAGATATGTCGAGGTGTTAAATGATGAGGGCATAACGGTGACGACAAATGTCGCGGTGAAACAACTTCGCTACATGCCAATCACACCTAGGCTTAAACGGTTATACTTATCTAAAAAAACAGCTAGGCATATGAGGTGGCATAAAGAAGGTGTTCGTGGTAGTGATGGAGTGATGTCAGATCCGCCGATGCCGAGGCATGGAAGGCATTGGACCGCTCGACTCGACTTTGCAAGGGACCCTAGGAATGTTCGCATAGGGTTGGCGATGATGGGTTCACACCTTTCAAAGACAAGTGCCATCCCGCACTCTTGTTGGCCGGTTTTTATTATGCCGCATAACCTACCACCGCTTTATGCATGAAAGATGAGTACATGTTTCTAGCTCCTTGTCATACCGGTCCCGATCATCCTCGGGAAGCACCTTAATATGTTCATGCAACCGTTAATTGAAGAGTTGAAAGAGTTGTGGATAGGGTACAAGCATATGATGCCTATGGTAAAGTAAACTTTACCTTGCGTGTTGCATACTTGTGGTCGGTCCATGATTTACCAGCATATGGCATATGGGCTGGATGGAGTGTTCATGGTCGGCTTTGTTGTCCCATATATATGGCTGACTCAGATGCATTCCGGGTACTACATGGTGGAAAGTTCTGTTTCTTTGATTGCCATCGACGATTTTTGCCGCATAATCACCCTTTTAGGAAACTTAGTACTGCATTCCGGAAGGACACCACTATTACAAAGGGCCCGCCAAACCGTTTGACCGGTGCTGAGATAGCTGCCTGGCACAGTCGGCTCGTACCAACAGATGACGGTTTCGAAGGTTTCAAAGATGACCATAATTGGACTCATATTTGTGCAATATGGAGTCTCCCTTACACGAAAGCATTGATTCTTATGCACAATGTAGATGTCATGCACCAAGAGCGTAATGTCGCAGAAAGCATTATAAGTATGTGCTTTGATGTCAAAGACAAAACAAAAGACAATGTTAAGGCACGAAGAGACTTGGCCGAGATTTGCGATCGCCAAAGACTTGAGCTCGTACAAGATTCAGGAGGACGAATAGCCAGGCCACGAGCTCCATATTGTCTTAAACCTCAAGAGAAGAAAGAAGTGCTCCGGTGGATGAAAAGTATCAAATTTCCAGATGGCTATGCAGCTAATCTAAGGCGTGCGGTGAATGTCAGCACCGGGAAGCTAAATGGTCTTAAGAGCCATGATTACCACATCATCATGGAAAGACTTCTCCCTGTAATGTTTCGTGGCTATTTCAAGGATGAATTGTGGAGAACGTTAGCAGAACTTAGCTTTTTCTACAGGCAGTTATGTGCTAAAGAAATCACGAAGAAGATGATGCAAAAGTTGAAGAAAGAAATACCATTGCTTGTTTGTAAGATGGAACAGGTATTTCCACCTGGATTTATGAACGTCATGCAACATCTCTTGGTACATTTGCCTTACGAAGCGGAGGTTGGTGGACCTGTGCAGTACAGGTGGATGTATGCGATAGAAAGAGGTTTGAAAAAGATAAGGGCATCCGTACGCAACAAGGCTAGGTTTGAAGGGTGCATCGCAGAGGCATATGCTCTTAAAGAGATATCGAACTTCTCCAGTACGTACTTCGCCGATGAGCGCAATGTGAATGCCGTTACAATGCGGTATCACATTGCTGAAGAAGCACCTATGAGTGATCTTCAAATTTTTCAGTGGAAGGGTAAAGTCGCTTGCGTGGCAAGATTTACTCGTCAGGTGTCACCAATAGAATGGAACTCGGCTTTGCTATATATGTACTCGAACATTGAAGAAATGGAAAAATATTTCATGTAAGTATTGATTTGTATATTGTCTTTCAAAAGTTATTCTTTACACTATTCTCATTAGCTTAGCTGACAAGCAGATTGTTCGACCAACAACATTGGAGATCTACTCGTCAACCTACGAGCAAACAACTGGACAAACTACGTCGCGATGGGTTAAATGGCGGCCCTAGTTTCGTTGCTTGGTGTCGAAAACATGTACTTTTCTTTTGCTCTTTTTTTTTAACCAAAGACCAGTGTTAATTTTCCATGCCTTAACCTCATGCAAGTATGCTCGATGCCGACGTCCATGAGGACTCGCGACAGCTATCACATGGAACCGTTACGGCAAGGAACTTCGGCCGTTATGACGTCAACGGGTTTCGGTTTCGCTCTGCAAAATTCAAGCAAAACGCCTTGCAGCCACCGTGAACAAGTGGAGTCGTGAATTCAAGGCATGCGATGCACGTGGGCGTGAAATTAACTACTATGGCATTATTCAAAACATAGTTGAGTTCAAGTTCGGGGGTTCCAAAGATCTGAGAGTAGTTTTCTTTGAATGTGATTGGTTTGATCCCAACAATGGCACACGTGAGAACGAATTTGGCATGGTGGAGATCAGGCACCAATCACGGCTTGAAGGTTTTGACAAATTTGTGCTTTCTCACCAGGTGGAGCAGGTGTATTACTTGCCGTATGCGTGCCCTAGCCTTAGTGCTTGGTGGGTTGCTTATAAAGTGAATCCCCGTGAACGGTTATATAGCCCTAGCGATGCTGATTATGTCGACAGTGCCATGGACAACCAGCAAATTGATGCATATCAGGAAGAAGGTATGCCAAGATCTTTTCGGGTTACCGATGGGTTTGGGCGTGACGGAGTATCCACAGATGCCACAGACCTAATAGTTGAGCCTGATCCAAGAAAGAAACGAAAACGAGGTTCTATAAGAATTCGACGGCCTCAGAGAAAACATGTTTCTGTACAACGATTCACCGATGAACCTCAAGACATTGACGAGTTTTGATACATACATATTATTGGTATATATCTTCCAAATTTTTATATTTTCATATTGTTGCTACCTTGCTTTTTTAAATGCGCAATCTAACTCTATTTTAAATTTTTACAGATGAATTCTTTTTTCAAGCATGCCCGCAAGGTGGTCTCCAAGAGCACCAGCAGCTCTTCTTCTAGGAGTCAGACTGGTAGGAGTAAGGACTCCCTCTTCCATGGGAGTGCCTCGACTAGGAACAGGCAGAGATCGTTTGAGAGGTGTCTGGAGTAGGCACAGGAGGAGGTTGCTCCTGCAGTACCTGGTTCTGAGGAGGTTACTCCTGCAGTAGCTGGTTCTGAGGAGGTTGCTCCTGCAGTAGCTGGTTCTGAGGCACAGGATGAGGAGGACAACAGTGAAGAGGATGAGGGGGACGAGGGAGACGGAGCAGAGGAGGATAAGGGTGCCGAGGGAGACGGAGCAGAGGAGGATGATGATGATGCACCTCGTACACAGTCCTTCAGGTACTTGTTAGCACGTTATACTGTGCATAGACTTTGCATTCTCATGTTTGGTTATTTTCAGGTTCCGGGGATGTAACAACATACCCCAAATGCTGAACATAGGTTACGGAGGTTGATCGCCCTTATGGGACTGGTAAGTTATTTTGTAAATCTATATTTGAAATTTGTTGTATAACTAATCGGTTTGATTTCATGAAATGTAGGCAATGGAATGACGTGGCATGGGAGGGACGCCGCCAAAGATAGGCAAAGTTAACTCTGTCACTGGAGCCATCTGCCGCCACCACTACCCCGGCTTGGATGAAAACAACGGAGTGCAGCATCCGGCCATTAAATGGGAGCACTAAAGGTTGGCTCATGATGTCCTGCACGGCAACGTTGCTGTCGAGGTGTGTCACGATTTCTGGGTAAGTTCCTTAATTATGTTTGTACAGTTCATACATATAAATTAAATTATTGTGGCACAACTTAAGCATTGTTGTTGCAGAGAGATACCGCTTGCGGGACGAGGATGTCCCTCACAATCGCGAAGGCGCAAAAGGTGTTCAACTAGGCAGTGGCAAGGGTGGTGAAGGAATTGATCTGAAATGCTAGAATCCA
Source organism: Rhipidocladum racemiflorum (assembly GCA_036346355.1). Lineage (NCBI taxonomy): Eukaryota > Viridiplantae > Streptophyta > Magnoliopsida > Poales > Poaceae > Rhipidocladum > Rhipidocladum racemiflorum. The sequence continues at coordinate 85,403,286 of CM070579.1, read as the reverse complement.
GGCGGTTTGAATGTTCTTCAAGAGGGTGAAGAAGGAGTTGATGAACAAGAAGCTCGGGGCATCCAAGATCTACCTACGCGAGGACGAGTACCGCAGTAACCGCCCCTGGTTACCAAGTGTCCTGATGCTTGGCAGGCTCTTTGTGCGTATTGGGCATCGCCTGCTTTTGTTGCCAAGTCGAACAAGAAGAGAGGCAATTGAGAGGCAGGTGATCCGGTTCTGCACCGGTATGGTGCCGATGGACACCTACGCTTAGCGAAGCGCATGGTATGTCTATATATTGAGTTCATCATGATTTCAGATGCATGGTACTAACTTTCGATTATAGGAGGCTGAAAGTGGCATTGCCCCACTATATAGAGACATATCTTCTGGGACACATGAGCAGGGATCCTACACACTTAATCAATATGCAGCCAGCAATGATCGAGAGGCTTGTAAGTTGTTTACTCTATTTTGAAGTAATATGATCTTTCAAATTGTTGTGTTAACAAATACCATGCAGAGAAATATGGGGATGAAATGGTTCGACGTCATGGCCCAGAGTACGACTGGAGGAGGGAAGACCTTGATGTCCAGGCGTTGTACCAGAGCGGTGGAGGCAAGAGCCATGGAAGGTGAGAGATCATCCGCCCTTCTAAAAGTTGTCGGGAATTATGATTTGATTGTTAGTGTGTAGTTGCAATTAATGAATACATTTGTTTCTAATGTCTTTAAGGTACTCAATGTTCAATGGGGTTGTGGACTCTGACGTTGCTTTGAGCCAAGCAAGAACATCACAGTCATCACAGAGCAGCGCTCGCTCCTCTCGAGAGACAAGGCTTCAGCAAGAGCTGTTACAATCAAAGGAAGAACTGAGGCTACAGCAGGAGCGCCTAGCGCAACACGAGGATGAGTTGAGAAACATGAGAAGACAACAAGAGTACTTTCAGACCTATCTACAAGTAAGTTAAAAATGTTCAATTTTAGTGATTAAGTGTTTAGCTCGACAATTTTTAGTTAGACACCTAAATGTATGAGATCTAACACGTTGCTTATGTAGGAATGCTTCGCAAATGGGGCCTCATTTCAGGTTACCATAGCCTCCAAATTTCTCCTCCTCACAGATTTCCTCGCCACCTCCACCAAAGACAGTACATACATATACTTTTCCATTTTGTTCTAGTTATTTGCAATTCAAGACTAACATCAAATTATATATGTCCTTTCTACAGGGTTCAACCTCACACGCCTCCGTAAGGCTCCCCAAATGTCGATGGTTTCCTCGCGTCTGGAGGTAGTGCACATAACTCGAATAACCCTAATAGTGGGAACAACATTAATAGTTAGAACGATGGTTTCGAGTCGGATGGTTTTGTGATGTGACTTTGCATTTGTGATGTGAATGTGTCGAACGGTGGTTGATGTCGTTTGCTGTAATGGTGAATGGTTGATGTCGTTTACATTTGTGATGTGAATGTGACTTCTCGCAAATGGTGAATGTTTCGTGGTGGTTGATGCCGCTTTGTTGACTCGTGGTCGTGAATGGTTATTATATTTCGTGCTGAATTTGCCTGCACTTGCCTGCATCGTTTTTTTTTGCTGCACATCCCAAGATTTTCGCTTGCCATAGGGTGGCCGAAAAAATCGGGCAAATTCCAGATTTTCGCTTGGCTAGGTATGGTCGACGGCAAATGCCCAAGATTTTCGCTTGGCCAGAGTCCGCCGATGAAAATAACTATTTTCGCTTGGTGTAGTCCGCCGAGGAAAATAACTATTTTCGCTTCGGCTTTTGGTTGGCCGACTAAAATAATGGTCATCGGGGCACCTTTTTCGTTTGGTTAGACGAGACCGATTTAAAAACTATATTGTCGTCGCTGTCGTTTAAAATGTGCCTTTTTTCACAAAGTTATTTTCGTCTGCTTATTTTCGTCGGTAAGCCGACAAAAACGGTTATTTTCGTCGGGAAAGCCCTATTTTCATCGGCTTTTGGCCGACGATAATTTGGCGGATTCCTGTAGTGAGATCTATTGGAGATTCGTTCGTCGGGCAAAGGTATGATCATGGGGATCTTTGGGATTGACCTAGGTACTGTTCTTAGGGTGATTATGAAGTTTTTAGATCAATTGGTGGTGCTGGATTGGAGTAATTTGGATTAGATCTAGATGGTTCCACGTTTCTGTTTTCGGGCAGATTGAGCAGTCGATCTAGGGTTCGCGTTTTCGCCAATTTAGATTCCGAATCTGTCCGTACGGATGTTGAAGAAGTTGTAGATAATTTCAATACCTTTCAGTGGGTATAAAGCATGTTAAAATCCGATCAGCCGTTTGAAAGTTATGGCTATTTTACCGAGCGTGTTAAAATCTGTGACGTAATTGGAACAGATCACGGTAATCTGTAGATTAAACAACTTTAGAGTCCGAATCTGTCTTTCCTTATACCTATAGAAAGTTGGGAAATTTCCTAAGATACACGAGGATATACTCGTTTAATTGATTCGGAGTCCCAGAACTCAAGTTATGCCTTTTGCAAGGCTGATGTCCCGCCGGGACAGAACCTCTGTTTTTAGGTTTTGCGAGTAGATGGCAATGTCGGGGTAGATGAGGGTTTGCGTACTTTTTTGTGGTAGTGATTGTGAGTGTGTGGCATGTATGTGCAGGTGGTGTGACCCCGGGAGTACCCTCATTCTCTCGCCAATTCGTCGTCCGAGGTTAAAGGCAAGTGTGTTGTAATGAATAGCGGAATTGTAGGTTGCTTGTGGAGATTTGATGAAAGATTGAATACTTGCTATGATCACTTGTCATGCTTGCTGTTTTCCAATGATATATTGAGTATGATTATCATGATATGACGCTATGTGTCTTTATTTATCATGATTCGATGCCATGTGTTTATGTGTACTATGACATGATGCCATATGTTTATGTACAAATGAGATATGATATTTGGCATAGTTGCATGCATGTCATGAGATAGGGCGAGGGCGGTGAGAAAGTCATAACTAGTCCGACAAGGTCGGTGAGAAAGTTATGACTAGTCCGGAACGCCATTGAGTAAGACCTACATCGTGATTCCATCCATGTGGTGAATGGAAGCGAGGAGTAGGCACCCTCCATCTTCGGGATGGAAGGGGGAAAAGGGTGCACACCGACGGGTGTGTACTCAACCATACCGGTATGAGTTTCCAAGGAGATATGAGCATAACATTGCATTGCATTGCAATACATATTTAATGATGATGATGTTGTTATGTGCTCAAGTATGAGATGTTATATGTGATGTGAGGTATTATTGTCTTGTAAATGAACTTGTTGTCCATTACAATATGCTTGCTGAGTTTTCGAACTCACGCTTGTGTTTTATGTTGTTTTTACGTACTTTGAGATCGGCATGCGGGAAAAAGGGGTCGAGCTACACTTCTACATGTAGCTCCACCATCATAGTCCATAATTAATCACTTGGAGACATGATATTAAGTGTTGTGCCATAAACTTAATGTATGGTTTAATCTAGCATGCTTGTGATTCCTTATTTGCTTCGTTATAGTTTATGAAGTGGTTAAGCGTGGTATTATTGGCATAACTTGATGTTATGTCCAGATTTAGATGGTTCGTCCGATTTGGCCGAACGGGATGGTACGGGATTTGTAAGGAATATTCCCAGCATCTATACCACTTCATCCTGGATGAGATGGTTCCGTACACTCAACCAAACGCATGTATCAAAATTTATCCTGTACCATCCCGTTCCGTTCACCCTCGTACCTCCAACCAAATGCACCCTAAGTATCCTGTGCAAGACATCCACATCCCAAATGTGCTAACAAAGACCCCTTTTACTGCACGATCACTTGCCTGAGTGAAAACAACTTTGTATAACCAATACCAATGGCACACCCTGCCATAGTACAACAAATTTTACAACAGTGGCTACCCACCACGATTTCATATCTCATTAAGTCAATATTATTAATTTATCATGTGACATGAATCCCATCGTAGAACTAAGCATGGCTAAGCATAGTTACGCTAACTCAATGTTGGTACTACAATATGTCCAACTATTAACCAATCCAACCTAGGGTGACAATGGATACATGACATTTCAACTATTCAAGGTGGCATAATGACAATCAGGTACTCACCGTGCGTTTCTCGAGTTAGTTACTTTTTTGCCCACGACAACAGTCCGCCACGTCTGAACGTTTGCGATGCTCTGGGAATAGGGTCGTAACTCTTAACCCCCGTAGGCCGTAGGTAGAATAACACGTATAACCCACCACATATGGGTGTTGCTTGCCATGCTTTTGCCGAGTTGGGCACTTTCCACCGGGCGACATCCCACCCGCCCGAATGCGCATGGCGCTCAAGAACATGGCCGTAACTCTCGATCGCGAGGAGGAGTTCAAAGCGGGTGCCCCAGAGAAACACGCGTGGTCGACATTAAAGCCACCGTGGTGGGTGCAATCGCCAGCCTCTCCAAGGTTGTTGGGGATGATGTCGATGAGGATGCCGCTCCTCGAGACACCTCCTCAAACACCTCGTGTGTGTGACATCGCCGCACCTCTAATTGGACAAGTGGAGCAGCCACAACAGATCAACAACAAGCATGGTGGCCTAGGGTGGAGACGAAGCTGCAACTAGGCTGGATGCCGCCGTCGGCACGTTGACGTTGTGGCTGGGGCACACCATCGAACACCTGGAGAACGTCTCGAAGTTGATGCTATTGGTCCTGACATCCTGGCCAGCGCGGAGCCCCTCATGGCAGCAGCCAATAGGGTAGGTGCACCAACAGCATGTTCTCGCACAACTCAATGACTCGGTTATTTGCCTTGGCTCTCTCCCTCTAAGCTTTGGCCATGAATCCACAACTCAGGTCGTGTACTTTTACACCAAATGTAAGGTCCTTCTACACCACTGGATACAATTATAAGGAAATTTCAAAGAATTCGAAACACCAAATATGATACATTTATTTATCATACAAGAGGTTATTTAACTCAACAATACTAGTCTTTATTTACTTATATGGATACTTAGGATACAGGCTGATTATTTATTACTGACAACAAAGGAAAGAACTATACTTATGGTCCCGCCCGCCTGCTGCCGAAGACTAAGTTACGCCGACGATGCCGAACTCGGCGGAGGCGCCCGAATGTCGACAGGGATACCAACCAGCGGTCCCGGCGGACCCTGCTGAAAAGGACCGGCCGGAGGAGCACCAACGGGTGCAGGGATAGCGTATTGAGGTGGTGCAGGAATCAGTGGCGGAGCCAGAAATTTCTAAAGGAGGGGGCCTAAGAATGAAGTGAACCTCTACTAATGATTGATATTCAAAGTTTAATATATAGTAAGTAAAATATGTAACACTTGTAACTTGCAAGGAATAGGGAACGTACCACTTATTATTTCACAAAAGGCGATAGTTGATATCTACGTGTCGTCATGTTCTGAAAATGCGGCAGAGTGGCAGACAGCAGTGACGGCACAGGCGAGCAGGTGCAGCCATGTCTCCGATCGGCGATCATCACCGCCTGATGCTTATTGTTAGCACACAGTACTGACTACTGAGTACTCCACTGCCCTGAGGATTAGACAAATAGTATTGTATCAAAGATCAAAAATTTCCATGAAAAATAGTATGGAGCAAGTCTCAAATAACTAGTGCGACGCCAACGCAAGAAGTGCCGGAGAAACAACTCAACAAGCAAATCCATGATCCATCGTGTATTCGTGACTTCATGTAATCGTGTGTACTCGTAGTCGTAGATGTACGTACCAGTAGCCAGTAGGAGTTCATAGAATCTCACGCGGAGTCTCGCGCCATCGCTGCGCTCGCGGCGTCGCGTGGAGTCCCGTCGCGATCGGCCCGACTGGAGTCACACGCACAGCCGCAGCATGGAGAACAGCCAACAAGAGAAGGCGAGACGTCGGTCGATCGATCAGTAACTTTCATTTCATTTATTTGGTCTTTGGGCGTTTAGCCTTGACACCACATATACTCTTGCAGCTGCACATGCTCCTACACAGAGTGCAGAGCTTGTGCGCAAAAGGATTACTAGCACAGTAGAGAAAAAAACCAAGGGAGAGCTCGAAGAATCCTTCTTTTAAGAAGGCCAAGTTGTCAGAGGCCACACGCTCCCCTCCAATACAATCAAACCCTGCTCAAGCTCCTACACCTACTCAAGATCTTGCACTTGCTCAATCTTTTCTAGCTCTAGCTCCTGCACCTGCTCAAGCTCCTGCACTTGCTCAAGCTCCGTCTGGTAAGAAAGAAAAGTCAGCAAATGCCCCGGTACCCCCATACGATTTTAAGGCATACATGCATGGATAGCCCCTTGTCCCTACCCACTTATTGAATTCTCTAGGCAAAGCTGGTCGCTTGCTGCATGGATGGTACTATGACAAGGCAAATGCGCCTGAGCCTCAAGTTGATTTCATTGTTCGGTATCGAGGGGCATATTTCCACTTCATAGAGCACAGGACATTCCCTGTGAGTTTTGAGGATCTGTTCTAGTTGTACAACCTGAAAGCCATTGATATTTGTACTGTACAAACCTGGACATTGTGAGTATCACACCATACACATGAGCCTATAACTCTTATAAAATTTTATATTATGTTAGTTAACAATTAACATGAGTTGCAAGATAATGAGGCAACGATGAATTGACATCCAGTTGGGTTCGTGGACCCCGAGTAATTACATTCATTTAAAGTAACACTTTATGTAATTAACTATGTTTATTTTTTCCTCAATGACATCTCTCCAATGTATGTAGGGCTTTCTCGTTGTACATTGCTGAAGGAGGGCAACACAATGACAAACTACGCGACAAGCTGCGGTGGAAGCGCTTCCAGGTACAAATCTCTAGCATAGGATTTTTCGCTAACATCTATAGTTCATCTCCTAATATGATTTTCGTTCTTCACAATGTCATCAACATGGGAGCGACGACTTTTGCGGCTTCTACATCATGCACATATGAATGTTTTGGTCGATTGCGCAGACATGTTCCCTAATATCACAATCCCCCACCAGAGCATAGAGATCAAAGCCCTCAACAGAATACGAGACCACAAATACATGTGGTACTAGACAGAGGTTGTAGCTCCGAACGGTAGGTATAGGATGAGAATGCCTCTTACTAGTACATACAAATGTTGTAAACAATATTATACTATGTCAATACATGCAAATGTTGTAAATAATATTATATTATGTCTATGTGACATGTGTTCTGTGAATGATGCTGTGAATGTGATGCAATGTGAGTTACTGTGAATGTTCTGTGATATTATCATGTACTGTAATTTTTGTATTGTGATTCTGTGAAATTGGTGCTGTTTTTGAAATGTGTACAAAGGATGAAAACCTCACCACGATCGGTTCTAACCTATATTCATCATCGCCGGTTCTTAAATAGAATCAACAAGTGATAATAGACTATCACAATCGATTGCTTGAGAACCGACACCGATAAGATGCTTATTAGTGTCGGGCTTCTAGTTAACCGACAATGATCGGTAATTATTACTGTCGGGTGAGAACCAAATGTTATATATCCTACTTATCACTGTCGTTGGTCTTTGTGTCGCCACCAAAATCGATAGTGGTGACTTAAAAGAACCGATTGGGGTGCATATTCCTGTACTAGTGATGGTCTAATAGATCTTCTATAAAAATTTCAATATTTTTTCACTTGTTTCTAGACCGTTCATAAAAATTACAAATAGATACTTATCTTACCCATTAAGAAATCCACTTGTTTCTAGACCGATCACAAAAATTACAAAAAGAGAACATATCTTACCCATTAAGAAATTCCTCATGGACACCCACATATCATGTTAGGTGACACCCATCCACAATTCCACCAAACTACACAAATTATGATATCACCGGTGTCTTCCTTCCAAGGTCCCTATTGCATGAACACTCCCCAGATGACACACCGTAGTACTCAATCCCATGCAAGCTGATCCCTAGTGTATTAATTAATTCCATCTATAGTAGTACGTAATAGGGAGGAATTATTAATAGTGCATTAATTAATTCGAGCTATTGTGCGTATAAAAAAAGTAGAAAACAATCATGCTAATAAAAATAGAAGATTTGATCCTCTCGCGGATTTGCTCCTGCCTCTATATAAACACCACAAGAAATAAATTTGTTACAGTGACAATTTGACCATAAGAACAGCTGTAGAAGAACAGACTAGCCAGCTTCTCTTCATGGCGCTAGTCAAGAAGAACAAAACAATTCAGTGTTGGGCAGCATTTTTGGTTATGGCTGCAATTTTCTTGTCTCGCAATGCAAAGAGTGTGCACATCGGTACATTTCTTTCTTTTTCGTGATTTTTTTTTGCTTTCTCTGTATGCAATGTTGCAGCGTTTAATGGAACCGAGACCTTCATATATATATATATATATATATATACACCAAATGATTTGTGTAAAGTAATTTATATGATCTATTGTGTTTCATTGTGTGCAGGTGTTAGAACTGAAGTGAAGACGAATTGTTTCACCTATCAAAATTGCAAAGACGATTCTTGCACGAGTTCGTGCAAAAACGGTGATTTCCATGCGGGTAAAGGCTACTGCAGTGGTACAACCGTTTGTTGTTGCGAAACGATCTCAAAGCCATCCAAATGATGGATACCAACCAGCTCTTGCGTGTAAAATGGTGAATAAGTCTCTGTGTGCACCCATGCTGCCATGCATGATCTTATTCATGCAAAGGATTTAATAAACAGTAATAATTACCGATCACTGTCGGCCAAAAAAAAAAATCTTGCACGAGTTTGTGCCTGGACCCACTACAACAAAAATCGGTTTTTGTAGTGAAACTTTTTGTCACAAATGACTTATTTTCCGTCACAAATGAGTGGTAGTGGCGATTTTCTTGTTTGTCACCGATTGTCACTAATACTCAAGTCACAACTAACATAGTGATGATTTTTTGTTCCCCACAAATAACCAGGTTGAATAGTGATGGTTAAAAATTGCCACTAATAATTGGTACATTAGAGATGACATAACTCGTCAAAAATAAACTTCAAATCGTGACAACAATGTCATCACTTATGATTATCGTAGTGACGAAGGAAATCCCCACATTTTATGAATATTTGTTACCATTAAATCATCACAATTACATTTTGTCAAAGTGATGTATTAAGTAGTCACAAATTAGTTCATGTCACTTGCAATAGTTGTATCACTATTGACGCTTCTTGTGGTGACGTTATTTCTCACTATTTTATTAACATTTGTGTCAACTAAATCGCACACTTATATTTTGTACAGTGGTGGCACTATCATCACAATTGCGTATCTATTTGTGACAAATTAAAAGATGAATTAGTGTGCAGATAATGTATTTATGGAAGATTTTTTTTGCCACTATTAGGCATTGTTCTATTAGCTTAATTGTGATACCTGTGACAAAAGATGTGCCACATAAAACACTTGTGACAAGAATTTTGTCATAATTTATCAATTCTATAGTGATGAAATTATAGTCATTATTTTTTGTGATAATGCCATCCAAACGAGCCGCAATAATTGTACAGTCAATTTCATTTCAAAATCCCTATCGTATCCATGGGATCCAAATAGATATAGAGGAGGCAGGTGCTACCGTGCTAGAGGATAGAAAGTGAGGTATGCCTCTAAGCCTTTGGCTGACGAATTAGTGCTGTAATTTTTTGTAGCTTAGTAGAAAATAAAAAGAGCTAGCACAATGTTGTAGTATTATTCCTAGCTATGTATTTTATATTAATTCTACGAAGAATCACAAAATTACAGGTTCCCTTAAATGATTGTGCTCCATGGTCTGTTTGACGAAAGCGTAGCCGACATAGGCGATGTTGTCTCCTGGTTCCTAGGGCGGCGTGGTCCCCTTAAAGAGTTAGCACAATAGAATGTTCTAGTATTATTCCTAGCTATGTTCTTGTGCTCCAGGTTGTGAAATATTTGTTGGTGATCTTAAGCCTTTATGCCATATATATATAATCTGGAGAGCTCTGCTCGATCCATGTATGATGTTAACTAGGTAGATAGGCGCGCTTCGCTGCGCCGTACAGTTTAGTTTGCAAAAGTAGAATACAGCATCATCAAAATCGTGAAAGACGGATGTCCACACTTTAAAGATCAAGCAACGTATATCATATTTAATATATTTATACGATGCATAACTGGGAGTAGATTTAGAAGAATGTATTGAGGCACACTCGAATGTGTGACCTTACATAAACTAATGTAGTGTACCACATGTGTGACACTACGGAATGTCGAGACACCGTAAAAGGTGAAATTAGAGAGTGTGACTTTATAAAGTGTGAAATTAGGGAATAAAACTTTACGGTATGCAGTTTAATCGCGTTTCCGGGCCGATTTCGGGAGTTTGGGCCTTTCCGGGGCGAATTGGGCCTTTTGGGGGAACCCACTTGGGCCAAAAGGGGGAGTTATTAGCCCATGTGGGGGAGGGGGGCAGCAAACACCTGCCCATGCGCCCCCTCCCCATGCCCTAGGGCGCCCCACCCCCTTGCTCTCCTCCCCAAGCCGCCGCCCCACTCCCTCCCCTCCTAGCCGCCCCATCTCCTTCCTCTTGTGGCGCCTCTACCTTTAGCCAAAGACCTTGGCTGTGATCCAACCCCTCCCATCGCTGCCACGACACGTCTACGTGCTGCCCTCGCTGTTTGGAAGAACCGCGACGAGGGATCCCGAAGGATTTGGCCCGTGGGAGCGAGATCGGGTGATCGAGAGACATTCTTCGTGTTCGTCGTTCGTCGGACTAAGGTATGTCCATGGGGAAACCTTGGGGAAGGTCTAGGTGCTGTTCTCACGGTAGATTTGGAGTTTTTAGATCAAGAGGACGTGCTGCCATGGAGTAGATCTGAAAAGAACTAGAGTTCGTATTGTACTCAGTTTCGGGCAGATTTGGAGTCCGTTATAGATTAAACAACTTTAGAGTCCGAATCAGTCTTTCCATATACCTAGAGAAAGTTGGGAAATTTCCTAAGCTATGCGAGGATGTACTCGTTTAATCGATTTGGAGTCCTAGAACAGAAGTTATGCCTTTCGCAAGGCTGCTGTCCCGACGGGACAGAACCTCTGTTTTTAGGTTTTGCGAGTTGTTGGCAATGTCGGGTTAGATGGGGTTTTGTGTACTGTTTTGTGGACTCGATTTGAGTGTGTGGCACGTGTTTGCAGGTGGTGTCCCTCCGGGTGTGCCCTCAACCTCTCATCACTTCGTTGCCCGTGGTTGAAGGCAAGTGTGTTGTATTGAATAACGGATCGTAGATTGCTTGTGAGATTAGATGAAAGATTGAATACATGCTATGATTACTTGCCATGCCTGCTGTTTTCCAATGAAATATTGAGTATGATTACCATGATTCGATGCCATGTGTTTATATTTGTCATGATGAGATGCCATATGCTTATGTACATGTGAAATATGATAATTGGCATAGTTGCATGCATGACATGACATGGCACAGGCGGTGAGAAAGTCATTAACTAATCCGGGAAGGTCGGTGAGAAAGTTATGACTAATCCGGAGAGCCATTAGAGTAAGTCCTACATCGTGATTCCATCTACCGTGGGTTGTGGAAGCGAGGAGTAGGCACCCTCCATCTTCGGGATGGAAGGGGGGAGAGGGTGCACACCGACGGGTGTGTACTCAACCATACCGGTATGAGTTTCCAAGGAGATATGAGCATAACATTGCATTGCATTGCATTGCAATACATATTTAAAGATGATGTTGTGGTTATGTGTTCAAGTATGAGATGATATATGTGATGTGAGGTATTATTGTCTTGTAAATGATCTTGTTGTCCATTACAATATGCTTACTGAGTTTTCGAACTCACGCTTTTGTTTTATGTTGTTTTTAGGTACTTCGAGATCGGCATGCGGGAAAAAGGGCTTAGCGGCACTTCATCACATAATTTTCCACACATGTAGACTATAATTACCCTTCGGAGTTGTGATCACGATTCTAGTGTGATGAAACTAGGATTATGTTTTGTTCGTATGTTTGATTACATCCTTTACCTCGTACTAGTTCATGAGATGGTTAAGTCCATTATGGTAGACTTAAATTGGTGCTATACTTCCCATTGATACTGCCTTGCATGTTTCTTCATTATGATATATCATGTGATATTTTGCTATTGTTCAAATCATGTTAAAACAAAGGAGATGCTGCCGAAATTTCGGTGTTTAGCATTTGTGCCTTTGCTGAAATTTGTCTTCATTCATGGTATTTAATTGATGATTAGTCTAGGTTTGGTAGCATTCGGGCATAGTAAATGCCGGGGTGTTACAGTTGGTATCAGAGCGGGCTTCAGGTCCGTGGAGTATGAATTTAGTGAATTGTCATATCTTAGGTTCAACTAAAATGTGATGTGGGATAACCTAGAAACATGGCTTAGGTTATAATTAAAATTTTGCCATAAGATAGCAACATTAAAACTTGCAAAAGTGGTATAACTAATCTGAAATTTGACACACACTGATGCACAGTAGGAATGGGTATGGGTATCGTTTGTTTACGCTTAAATGTTATATTTAAGCCTTGATGTTGAATGTTTTATGTGATAAAGTATGCTGCTATGTATATGAGATAATTGATTGAATTGCTTATGTTATTGTGATAAAGTGGGGTTGTGGTGCCGAAGGGTTTCGGTCACTTATTTTTGTTTATAGTAAGGTTGTGGTTTGACGGTATGGTCGATTAAAGCCATCACCGAAGAACTATTAACCCTTGTGGGGAAAGAATGCTTACCTTTTCTATCGCAGTTTGGGTAGTTGATTGGAGTCAAAAGAAGAGATTGGTGGTGGACTACCGTTCTGACGATCGGTTTTAGTCGGTTTTATTTGGTTTTATTTGAGTGAAATCAAAAGAAAAGTGTTTAGTATTGGATCTTTTCGCAGATTGTTCCGTAGGCGGTTTGTGGTTTTGTCTTCTTTGATTGAAGACGAAGAAGAAGAGTTTTGTGTGCGTGTCGTTTGGTAGCAACTTTTGGCTTTGACGTCGGTTTTGTCGGTTGCCTTGCAAAGAAAAGTATCGTTTTGTTCTTGCGTGTCTTACTCTGAGTTTAAAAGAGGTTCTTGAAGTTGTGTGCAAAAATTTAAGATGTGTCGATTTATGTTTTGTGCCCTTGACCGCAAAGGTTTCTTGATCGCTTGGTTCCCTCCTATGAGAGTCTTTAAGATCGAAATGTGTTTTGGAGGTCTTTTGCATGGTCAAGTGTGAGTCATGCCCCATTGCAATTTATGTGAGACAAGTTTCTTTGTGAATCTTGGTTGAGTTTTAAAAGAAAATGTCAGAATCGTAGTAAGTAGTCTTTTGACCAAGTTATTTGTTAATAGTGAGAATTGTTGTTTAGCATGTTAAGTGGTGTGTAACAGTGTGGTTTATGGAAATGATGTACTCCTAGGTTAAATTGTGAGTTGAATCAATCCAATGTGGTTGTTATCTTAAGCTTAAGATTAAATAAACGTCTTGAATTGTAGAATAGTCTCAGAGCGAGAATGACTAAAGGTGTCAATGTGCATGCTTAGAATCTATTGCTTTGTTTTAAATGCTCATGACCATTGACAATGTCTGAAACTCTAAAATCTTGTTGCGCAGTTGGGATATCGAGATGATGTAGACTATTAACATTGTTATAGAAACATGGTTGGTTGTTTAAAGCTGGTTTAAAGCTGTTGTAACTTAATATGTTAGTACAGAAATTTAACTGCGCTGGTTGGTGACCTTAACTTGTAAGTTGAATAGAATTGTTATTCATGTTGTTGCAGATTTTTAGTATAGTTGGAAGTACACAGTTGTGTTCTTGAAATGCTAATACAATTGTCATTTGGGAAGACATAGATATGTTATGTGATGATGTTGTTAAGAGCGTTGGATGGTCTAACTCATTAAATTTATTTTAATAGTTGGAGAATGTTGTGTAGTGGCAACTTTATTATAACCTATGGATAGGGTAACTAAAAGCAATGCTGTTGTCTTTAGGATTATGCAAATTATTGATATCAATGACTGAGTAGTGGTAGTAACTGTTTAAATTACTTGTTGAAAAATCATGGTAAAAAAAAATGGGGGAAAACGTAACATGTTGAGATGGAGTGAATCTTGGACAATTAACCTGATGTAGGATTTTATTCTTAATGAATGTATGTTGTAAAATTCTACTTATGAATTTTGTCTTGTAGAGATAATATTTACTTGTTGAAGTCATTGATTAACTGAATAAGTTTCGATTGTCGAAAAGCTGACGTACAGATATTATACAATTGATAGGTTGATCTTGCTTAAGTATCTGTTGAAGTATTATGTTTAAAAGTGAGAAAATGATGTTATATGATGGGTTTGTCTGTGGGGATTAGGATGAGGTAAATCCTGGTTGGATGTATTTTTGATAAGCATCATAAACCTTATTTATAAGCGTTGGGAAAGGTAATTGGTGAAAGAATTTGTCATGTAGTTTTTGGTTGAATTATGATGGGTCTCCTTAAGGAGTAAGTAGTGATTACTGAAGTCTTTAATGGAAAGCATAGTGCAACACTAGAGGTGGTTGTATCTTTGTTGAACTGGTGTTTAAAACTTTTGGACTGTTTGGTTGTTGCTATTTTGGTTGGATGCTTTTGGTCGAACTGTTCCTTCTATTGTATTTCAGAGTTTCCCTAAACTTGTAGTGATTGGTGCCAAACATGGGTTTTGGCCCATTTGTTTAAGTTATGCTATGAGTTTGGAATTTCACCCAAAAGTTTTGAGTGGATCGCGCTCTTTTGTGTTCAATTGAATTATCTTTGGAAACCATATGCAAAGGAAGTAAATGGACATGGTAGGTTGTGTTGGAAACCCTAGAGTTAGGCACTTAACTTGTAACTCTATTGTGATTAGAGTTGGCTTTATTTGGAAAATATGTGCGATGTTTGCAAAGTGTTTCACAAAGGTGGATCTTATGAACGTTCTATGAGTGATTTTCTTTGGTGAAGTGTTTCTTTTGGGAATGAGTCTCTTTTTCTTTGAGAGAATTTGTAGCGGTTGTGGGTGAGATGTTTGACTTGAGAATTGATGTTCTCTTTCAAAATTTTGCTTTTCGTTAACATTCGATGTTTGTCATAAAAGAGATGATGAGCCAGGTCGGTGAGAAAGTCATATGTTGAAATATGACTAATCCGGAGTGCTCTTGAAAATATTGCATTCATGTCATGATTTGAGGTTTCCATTGCTCTCTAGCATGAAAAGAAAGAATTGATAAATGCTAGTATTTTGGTTATGTTGTAAGATAATTGATTTTCATTTTCTCTTTGAGAGTTATTTTGGCAGTTGTGGATTCTTGGGTGTGATTTGAGAATCGGTTTTCTCTTCCAAAATATGATTTTGGTTAAAATGACAAGTTTGGCTTTGGTGAAAGTGAGTTGAGTTGTATTTGGTTGTTAATAATTTATGTCAAAGATTTGAGTGAAGTCTCTCTCTTTTGGTTGAGTGCTCCCCGATGAGAAATGTATCGCATTGATTTGAGATTGGAGTTTTTCCTTTGCGACTTGACTTAGGAAAAGAAATAGAGTGATCTTTCGATGTTGTCAAATCTTTGTTCCAAAGTGATTTGTGGCGTTTTGGGATTCGAGTTGATGAATGTGGTTCATCCGGCTAAAGGGAGTTGCTTTTGTTGGCATTCTTGTTTGAGATATGAATAGAAATGCTTATGAAATTGTTGAGTATAATGGAAGATTTTACACGTGGGCTTGGTAGTATTTGAGTAAGGAGTTGTGAGGGCAAGACCCTCACAGGAAAAAAAAAATCAGTTGTGGTTTGGTAAGAATCTACAACCCTAGCTTGGGCTACGCATAGAACTTTGGTTGTGATTCAAAAGGTGGTTGTGATGGAAGCTTGTGAAGTCGGTTCAAATTTTGTTGAGATTACGGTTGGTTGTTAAAGAGGGGATGGTGAAATGAGATAAGGTGTTCTGTCATGAACATTGCCTTAGCTGGTTGTCCTTGGGTGTGTATTATACCTGGGAGATGATAGAATGAAAGTGTATCGTGGTTTGTGCTCAAAAGGAAAAGTTTTTTCGATGAAGGCTAAGTGCGTAGATGTCATTAGTTAATTTTTGATTCTTTGTGAAAAAAGTCAAATAATTGGAAGAGATGGGATTTAGTGTAATTGATTCCTTGGAGGTTCTCGTTTAGAACTCCAGTTATTAATAAGACACCGTTGGTGATTTGTTGATAGAGAGGTTGTTAAAAGAGATGTGATTCGCTTTGATTGTGTCATCTTAAGTTTAATGAGATGTGGTAGATTTGAGGAGAAATGAAATTAAGGCATTGTAAAGGAAGATTTTAGTCCCTTGAGGACTTTGCCTTGTTTTTGGCGTTCTTCGGATTCGAGGTCGAACCCTGTTTAGGGGGGGGAGAATGTGACACTACGGAATGTCGAGACACCGTAAAAGGTGAAATTAGAGAGTGTGACTTTATAAAGTCTGAAATTAGGGAATAAAACTTTACGGTATGCAGTTTAATCGCGTTTCCGGGCCGATTTCGGGAGTTTGAGCCTTTCCGGGGCGAATTGGGCCTTTTGGGGGAACCCACTTGGGCCAAAGGGGGGAGTTATTAGCCCATGTGGGGGAGGGGGGCAGCAAACACCTGCCCATGCGCCTCCCCATGCCCTAGGCGCCCCACCCCTTGCTCTCCTCCCCTGCCGCCGCCCCACTCCCTCCTCCTAGCCGCCCCATCTCCTTCCTCTTGTGGCGCCTCCACCTTTAGCCAAAGACCTTGGCTGTGATCCAACCCCTCCCCTCGCTGCCACGACACGTCTACGTGCTGCCCTCGCTGTTTGGAAGAACCGCGACGAGGGATCCCGAAGGATTTGGCGCGTGGGAGCGAGATCGGGTGATCGAGAGACATTCTTCGTGTTCGTCGGACTAAGGTATGTCCATGGGGAAACCTTGGGGAAGGTCTAGGTGCTGTTCTCATGGTATATTTGGAGTTTTTAGATCAAGAGGACGTGCTGCCATGGAGTAGATCTGAAAAGAACTAGAGTTCGTATTGTACTCGATTCGGGCAGATTTGGAGTCCGTTTAGGGGTGCGATTTGCAATTTTAGCTTCGAATTTGGCCGACCGTCTGAAAGTTATGGCCGTTTGGTGGGCGCTGTCCAATCTGTGACGAGGTTGGGACAGTCTGTGTTCAACATTAGATTAAACTAATTTAGATTTGAATCTGACCGCACGGACTTCTAGGAAGTTGTAGATAATTTTAATACCTTTCAGTGCATATAAAGAAATTGAAATTCCGCCCAGCCGTTTGGAAGTTATGACTGTTATACCGAGCGTGTTAAAATCTGTGACGCGATTGGAACAGATCACGGTAATCTGTAGATTAAATAACTTTAGAGTCCGAATCAGTCTTTCCATATACCTAGAGAAAGTTGGGAAATTTTCTAAGCTACGCGAGGATGTACTCGTTTAATCGATTTGGTGTGACACTACGGTATGGTGTGACATTATAGAATGTGATATTAGAGAATAAAACCTTTCGGCTTGAGGTTTACTCGCGTTTTTGGGCCGTTTGAAGTGATGTGTCACCACGGAGTGTCGTAACCTTTTAAATGGTGCATGTTAAGGTCAAAAACTTTATGAAATATGGTATGGCGGGTTAAAACCATAAGGTATGGAGGTTAATAACTTTTCCGGGCTGTTTCCGGGCCGTTTTCGGGGTTTTGGGCCTTCCCGGGGGAGTTTGGGCCTTAAGTGGGCTTTGCTGGGATGGAGTAGGTCTCCGTAACGGACTAGGATTGGGTGTGGGGGCTGGTAAAAGGGCTCCCCACTAGCCCTTGGGCGTTCACCCCTGCCCCTTGTGCGCCCTTCCCCCCACTTGCCCTTGCCCTAGCCGCCTCCCTCCTCCCTTGGCCGTGCGCCTCCCCCTCCCTCGCCCCTTTGCTCCCCACCTCTCCACCACCTCTCCTCCACCCCTTGCTGCCCTAGGGTGGCCACCCCACCCCTGCACCTCGTGGAATCATCCCGTGGAGCGTGGAGCGTGGAGCGAGGAGCGAGGAGCGTGGAGCGAGGAGCGATCCGCGAGGAGATCGATTGGAGTTTTCGTTCGTCGGGCAAAGGTATGATCATGGGGATCCTTGGAATTGATCTAGGTACTGTTATTAGGGTGTTTATCAAGTTTTTAGATCAATTGGAGGTGCTGGATTGGAGTAATTTGGGTTAGATCTAGATGTTGCCACGTTTCTGTTTTCGGGCAGATTGAGCAGTTGGGCTAGGGTTCTAGTTTTCATCGATTTAAATTCCGAGTCTGTCCGTACGGATGTTGAAGAAGTTGTAGATAATTTAATTATCTTTCCGTGGACATAAAGAACGTTAAATTCCGATCAGCCGTTTGAAAGTTATGGCTGTTTTACCGAGCGTGTTAAAATCTGTGACGTAATTGGAACAGATCACGGTAATCTGTACATTAGATGACTTTAGATTCCGAATCAGTCTTTCCATATACCTAGAGAAAGTTGGGAAATTTCCTAATCTACGCGAGGATGTACTCTTTTAATTGATTCGGAGTCCCAGAGCCCAAGTTATGCCTTTTGCAAGGCTGCTGTCCCGACGGGACAGAACCTCTGTATTTAGGTTTTGCGAGTAGTTGGCAATGTCGGGTTAGATGGGGGTTTGCGTACTGTTTTGAGGTTATGATTGTGAGTGTGTGATGCCTATGTGCAGGTGGTGTGACCCCGGGAGTGCCCTCTTCTTCCCGCCAATCCGTTGCACGTGGTTGAGGCAAGTGTGTTGTGATGGATAGCGAGTTGTAGGTTGCATGTTGAGATTAGATGGAATTGTTTACATGATATATGTCCACTTGCCATGTGTTAATGATTGCTATGATATGATGAGCATGTTTAAGATGCTATGATGCCATGTGTTAAAATATGAGTTTTATATGATGATGGCATATTTGCATACATGACATGTTACATGGCTCGGGCGGTGAGAAAGTCATAACTAGTCCGGGAAGGTCGGTGAGAAAGTTATGACTAATCCGGAAAGCCAATGAGTAAGTCCTACATCGTGATTCCATTCACCATGGTGAACGGAAGCGAGGAGTAGGCACCCTCCATCTTCGGGATGGAAGGGGGGAGAGGGTGCACACCGACGGGTGTGTACTCAACCATACCGGTATGAGTTTCCAAGGAGACATGAGCATTGCATTACATTGCATACATAATGATGATGATACTGTTAAGTGTTCATGAATGAGATGATATACATGATGGGTGATGTTATTGCCATGATATTGTTCTTGTTGTCCATTACAATATACTTGCTGAGTTTCGAACTCACGCTTGTGTTTTATGTTGTTTTTTAGGTACTTTGAGATCGGCATGCGGGGAAGGGAAATAGTCACACGCCCACACGTAGCTTCACCTTAATGATTCCACAAGTCATTCTATTAGTTTGATAATAAATTGCGTGTGATGATCATTGCTTTAGTGTTTAGCTTTACTATTTGAGAGCTTATGTCGGGACCCCGAATTTGCAAATCCGGACCCTCTGTGTATTCAGCACTAGTCCAGGAACGCGCTAGTGCACACAGTCTTAACATCGGTATATATCACAATCATACCATACGATACTATCAAAGTACTTTATTTAAATAATCAAAGGGTTACTCGACCTTATGGCCAAGTTACAAATATATGCCTTGCAAGGCGAAACTTATTAAAAGAGAAATAGCAGCGGAAAATCAAATAAACTTAGTGGCGCCATCCAAGTATACCACAGGCAACCGATCGGGCTCGCATCCCCTAAGTAGACGGGTCTTCTTGGAGTTCCTCCTCCAAAGTGGCGTAATCTCCTCTTCAACTGATATTGTGTTGAGGCAAGGGTGAGTACTTGGTACTCGGCAAGTCATGCACCTGAGAATGCAAGCTAATATACTATATGCATGGCTTAGTACAAAGGAGTAGCTCAGGGTATATTTGCGATGAAATGACTTTTGACAAGTAATATAAGTAGATTCAAGCGGTAGAAATAAGTAAAGCATAAATAACTTTTCAAGAAGTTTAAATAACATTTTTCCCCATCCTAAACCATATTTCCATCATCTTCCTTGTTAAACCAACCCATCTTTTTCAAAACCAAGTTATTTCCAGAAAATCTAACCCTTGACTGTAATTCCCGAGCATTGTCCAGTACCGTGGACTCGGCTATTCAAATAGATTCTACACTCTGCAGAGGTTATGCACTTTACCCACAAGATACAATCCACTCACCACGTCAGCCGTGAATCGCCATACAAGAGTATGCGAATGAGCGATCATAACAAAGCCTTTCGGAAGCCTCAAACAACACAGGTGGTCCTCTCCGGTACGTGCTCTACACCATCCCTTCCCTTAGCCAAGGCGAGTATGGGACCAACACACCGTTAGATGGGTACACTGCCACGCCCACGATACGCTCCCCGTACAATCACACAAACGGTGTAATCGACACCTGAGGCTCCACAAGTGAGTCCTTAGCGACTTAGTCAACTAGGGCCGTCCCATTCCAGCCATGTGGTTGCAAGTATGACCCAGTTCAAAGGCTTGCAAGGTTAAGTCCTTAGAGTGACCAGGGCAAGACTACCCGAAAAACCAAATCAACACTCCCAATGCCACAACTGGCCCACCTGATTACTCTTGCCACATGCCCGGTCGAAATCATTTATCAAACCCCGCTTGATTACCATGCACCACGTGCCATCAACATCACATGATACTTTTCCAAAACAGGTTCAATATATCATTAAGTCCATATTAGCATTTGATTATCCCAAATCATGTCATGAGCACGTAGCATGTCTATGCATCATACTACATCGATCTTAACCCATGTTGGCAATTTATTAATGTCCAACTAGTAAACCACAACTAGGGTGACAAGGGATCATGGCACATACTTAAGTAATCAAGGTGTCATATAGCAAATTGGTATTTATCTAACACCCACGATTAAACAAAGTATCTTTCTAATTGAACTCGCATGCAATAGTTTAAATCAAAATAGATTTCAAATGGGATCAATATGGTCAAAGCACAACTTGCCTTCAAAAGCACTTGCTCTTGTTCTTGAGTTGGATCCTGAGTCAATTCTTCTCCTTCGAATCCCTCCGTCACTTCAACGTCTACTCGTAAAGCGTGCAAATAGATATTACACAAATGAACACTATGCATAAAGATCCCAAAACTCCAAATAAAATCCATAAACAGAGAGAACATAATTTTCTGGATTTTTAGAAACTGGAATCGTCAAATTTGGAGTTAAAGCATAAAAGTTATGATTATTTAAAGTTTAAATAATCAATTAAATAAATTTACAGAGAAAAACTTTAGTCCAAAATTAAATAAAATTCATATTTAGGTAGATCTCAATTTTATACAAATTTAGAAATTTGAATCGCTCAAATCGGAGTTGAAACGCAAAAGTTATAAGCGTTTGAAGTTTGAATCTAAATTTGAATCAATATTTCGAATTAATAAATCATTTTCTTTTCGGAAATTAATTATTGCGTCGGCATGGACACGTGGCAGCCTCTCGATTGGCCTGCTGGCGTCCACCGGTCCATGGACTTGGTCCACGCTCGGCTTGGGTCTCTGTGGACTCGGTCCACGACTCACGTGTCGGTCGACATGTGGGCCCTCTCGGGTGGCGTCATCGGCCCGGCGTCGGCGAGGCTCGACCACGGTCTTGGCGAGTGGGACCCATTGTGGCGTCATGGGTGACGTCGGCGCTGGCGGTCGACCAGCGACATGCGGCCCCTCGACCGCAGCGGGCCCGCGTCGGCGTCTGCCTGCGCCAGCGTGGGCCGGCGTTGACCGCGGCGGTCCATCTTCCCGACACGTGGCGCCAATCTCACCGTTGGTTTGAAAATCAGCGGCGCGGATTAGATCCAGGGTTAACACGTTGAAACTACTCGTTGCTCGTGGGCCGTTCGATCTAGATCGGACGGTCGAGATCTAATCCTATATTCGCCTTTGCTCTGAGACGTGGCAATTGTGAACCGTTGGATCTTGATCCAACGATCCGAATCTAATCGGGTTTGGAAACACGTGAGCTCACCTCAACCGTCCGACCGATCCGACGGTCCTCCGAGCTCATGACGGCGATGGCTTCACGGCGCTGGCTTGGCCGGAGACGGGGCGGCAGCGAGCCCGACGGGCGTTTGGGGCGTGCTCGACGAGATGAAGCCTCCTTCGGAGTGCGTCTCGTCGCGAGGACTCGGATCTGAGCTCCTTCTCGGCGGAAGACGACGGACGACGGCGAAACCGGCGCAAACCGCAGCGGAGGAAGAGACAACTCCGGCGGCGATTGCGGCTCAACGGTGGCGGCTCGGCGAGATGGCTCGAGAACGGTGCGCAAGGATGAGGGCAACCTCGGGGGCGTCTCACGCTTTAAATAGCCTCGGCGTCCGTGCCCTAGACGGAAACCTAGTTCGCTACTGGCGGGCGCGGCGGCGAAGTCCGGCTCGGACTTCGGCGAAGACGACGAAATCGTGGCGTCCACGTGGCGCGATCAGCGGCCACGATCGCACGGGCGCGATCGGATCCGGCCCGATTCTGGCTCGAGCCGATGCGGTGATCTCGGCCGTTGGATCTTGATCAACGGTTGGGATTGATTAGGGTTAGGAGTGGGTTCGGTCGAGTCAATCGGCTCGGTCGGACTCGAGTCCGACTTTCGGTCGGATGAACAGTACTTGACCGAGTTGGATTTTCCAATAATTAATATTTAAAATAATTCCCGATAATTCATTTAATTCATTAAAAATAGCAAAAGACTCGTAAAAATTCGGAAAAATTCTGGAAAATATTTTGGAACATTTTGGACTCAAATAAAATATTTCCGACAAAATTTTATTTGCAAAATTAAATTCTTTAATTATTTCAAAATGGAATAAATTCAAATAAATTCCAAATAAATCCAAATAAATTCGAGAAAATTCCAAAAATTCACCAAAGTGCCAAATCACACATGAATTTAAGAAAAGCAAAATTTTGGGATGTTTCAAACCTCCCCTTAATAGAATCTCGTCCCGAGATTCGGGGCTTACTAAAGGAATAGGTTTGGAAATTCTTTCTTCAAATCCTCTTCGGCTCCCAAGTCGCCGCTTTCTTCATGGTTGCTCCAATGAACTATACAAAAGCGGGTTGACTTGTTTCTAGTTTCTCGATCCATTGTGTCTAGAATCCTCACAGGATGTTCCTTATAAGTCAAATCCTCTTGCAACTCAATTGACTCTAGCGGTGTCTGCATTTCCTCGGGAACTCGGAGACACTTCTTTAATCGGGACACATGGAATACATCATGTACTCCTCGCCAACGATTGTGGCAACTCAGGTGATAAGCAACTTCACCTCTGCGACTCAAAATCTTAAATGGTCCAACATAGCAGGGTGCGAGTTTCCCTTTGGCATGGAACCTCTTAACTCCCTGAGGCGTAACTCTGAGGTATACAAAGTCTTCTCGTTCAAAACTCAAATCTCGGCGACGATTGTCGGCATAACTCTTCTGTCGAGATTGGGCTATCTTCAACCTTTCCTAATTATGGCGATCTGCTCTTCACCTCTTGAAGAATATCAGGCCCAAAGACACGGCGCTCGCCGGTCTCATTCCAATTCAATGGCGTCAGACATGGTGCGACCATCTGATGCCTCAAAGGTGACATCTCAGAACTAGCCTCGATAACTATTGTTGTAACTAAACTCGGCATACGGCAAACTTTTATCCCAAGAGGTAGCATAAGCCAATGCACAAGCTCTTAGCATATCTTCCAGAATCTGGTTGACTCTTTCGGTCTGTCCATCCGTGCATGGATGATAAGGTATCTTGAAGTTCAAACGGGTCCCCATGGCTTCATGCAACTTATTCCGTAACCTTGAGGTAAATTGGGTACCTCTGTCCGATACAATCCTCTTTGGCACTCCGTGCAAACAAACAATCGATCATGTACAACTCTGCTAACTTATCTCCGAGTAAGTGGTCTTCACGAGGATAAAATGGGCTACTTTAGTCAAGCGATCCACTATAACCCATATGGAGTCATAACCTCCTTGAGTCTTGACAAACCGGTAATGAAATCCATTCCGATTTCCTCCCACTTCCACTCAGGTATTTTCAGTAATTTGTAGCAATCCTGCTGGTCTCTGATGCATTGCCTTGACTCTCTGGCATACGTCGCACAATGCAACATGCTCGGCAACTTCACGTTTCATACTCGGCCACCAGAATCTCTCCTTCAGATCCTGATACATCTTGGCGCTTCCAGGATGAATCGAGTACTTAGAGTCATGGGCTTCTTCGAATCGATTGCTTTAACTCCTTTTTGTTAGGCACACAAATGCGATCCTTCATCCATAACGTGCCTTGCTCGTCTAGCTTGAAATCCTTTGCCTTGCTTTCCTCCATTTTGGACTTAATCCTACGGATCTTGTCATCATCCTTCTGTCCTTCTCGGATCTGGTCCTCTAAAGTAGGCTTTACTTCCAAGGCGGCCAAGAATCCGCTAGGTACAACCTCAATCTTCATCTTTTGAAAATCCTCACATAACTCATCCTGACTTGTGGCTAACAACGTACTCACGGTATGGCTTTTCCGACTCAGAGCATCGGCTACTACGTTGGCCTTCCCGGGATGGTAATGGATTCCAACATTATAGTCCTTGATCAACTCTAACCATCTCCTCTGCCTCATATTCAGATCCGACTGGGTGAATATGTACTTAAGGCTCTTATGATCCGTATATACCTCACATCTGTTTCCAATCAGATAGTGACGCCATATCTTCAAAGCATGCACTACGGCAGCTAACTCTAGGTCATGTGTCGGATAATTTTCCTCATGCGGCCTCAACTGCCTTGAGGCATAAGCGACGACCTTTCCATTCTGCATCAGCACACATCCAAGTCCTTGGCGCGATGCGTCACAATAAATATCGAAGCTTTGAGCAACATCCGGTAGAACTAACACCGGTGCTGATGTCAATCGCTTCTTCAGCTCCTGAAATCCTTCCTCACATTCTGGCGTCCATGCAAACTTCTTTTCCTTCTTCAGCAATTGCGTAAGAGGTTTCGCAATTGTCGAAAAGCCTTCGATGAAACGGCGGTAATATCCTGCCATTCCAAGGAAACTCCGAATCTGGGTCACAGTCTTCGGCTGTTCCCAATGTAACACAGCTTCCACTTTGCTTGGATCTACGGCGACTCCTTCTGCGGTCATCACATGTCCAAGAAACTCCACCTTGTCCTTCCAAAAATCACACTTGCTGAACTTGGCGAAAAGTTGCTGTTCCTCGGCTTTTCCAAAACTCGCCTTAAGTGTTCGGCATGTTCATCCTCTGTCTTGGAGTAGATTAGGATATCGTCTATGAACACGACGACAAACTTGTCCAAATATTCCATGAACACCTTATTCATCATATTCATGAAATAAGCCGGCGCATTCGTCAGCCCAAAGGACATAATCAGAACTCGTAATGTCCATATCTTGGCGAGAATGCAGTCTTGAATATCTTACGATCGGATCTTCAAGCGATGGTATCGATCTCGGATCAATCTTGGAGAAAACTCCGGCTCCTCTTAAGCGATCAAACAAATCATCAATCCTGGGTAGCGGATACTTATTCTTCACGGTGACTTCATTGAGTGCACGGTAGTCAATGCACATCCTGAAACTCCCGTCCTTCTTCTTGACAAACAAAAGCGGTGCTCCCCACGGTGACGAACTTGGTCTCGATAAATCCTTTCTCCATTAACTCTTCTAGTTTGTTTCTTCATCTCTACCAACTCCTCGGTAGACATCCGATAGGAGTCTCTTTGCTATCGGTCTTTGTACAGTACAAGTTCTATCACAAACTCTATGTCCCCTGTCTGGCGGCATACCGGGTAGATCCTCGGGAAAACGTCTGGGTACTCATTCACTACGGGACATCCTCTATGCTTTGATTGCCTTGGTACTGTTAACCATCAATCTGTCCATCTCTAAGCTGCGGTGGCTTGAAATTCCACTTTCTTCCCACACGGGCTCTCAATCGAGATAGTCCTTCGTCCGCAATCCAATACGGCCTTGTGCTTGGATAACCAATCCATTCCCAATATAACATCTAAGGTCCAGGTCTCCAAAATTATAAGGTTTGCTAGGAACTCTATTCCATCTATTAGTATTCTCACCTCGAACATCCTACTTCCGTTCGGAGTTCGGAACCAGGGGTTTGAACTAAAAGCATGCACTTAAGTCTTGCAATTCTCAAATCATTTCTAGTAGCAAAGCCTTGCGAAACAAGCGAATCTGAAGCTCGAGTCAAACAAAATCAAGCAGTGCGAGTTAACAAGTAACTTACCCAAGACGACGTCAGTAGCATTCTGCGGTGCATCTGCGGTGACATGGTTGACTCGGCCTCTCACCACGGCCTGGTGTGGCTCCTGGTCTTTGGCGTCCTAGCTGGGTGGTTCCTAGATTGAAGCGAATCGGTCGCTCCTGCTGTCTTCTTCGAACAGCTGTTGGCAAAGTGTCCTGGCTCGTTGCGATTGTAACAGCGTCTCACTGTTCCTTCTTGTTGCACGGGGTAGCGTTTCTAGCGGGTGGGGTTTGGTAGTTACGATTGGCAGGTCTTGGTGCTTTGAGGATGGTGTCCTCGTTGCATTCTCGTGGTTGGAATCAAGAATTGATTTGGTACAACTCTCGGTATTGCGTTCACTGACGTGATCCTTCTTTGTTGCATCCTGCGCTTCTGTTCTCATCCGGTTCCTTGCGCTTGTCCTCAAGAATAAGTGCCTTATTCACCAACTCTTGGAAATCTGGAAAGGTGTGGGTGATCAACCCTACTTGCAATCCTGAGTTAAGTCCCTTCATAAAGCGAGGTATGCGGATTTATCTGTCGCTACATCCTCAGTGCGTGGCGTGCTAGCTGTGTGAACTTGTTCAGTAGTCGGCCCTGGCTGATTACCTTGCCTCGATGCTCTGAACTCCTCCTTCTTAAGGTCCATAATTCCTTCAGGCACGTGATCTGTCGGAATGCACTGTGAACTCTTCCCAAGTGATATCTTGAGGGTTCTCTGCGTGGCACGAAGTTCTCCCACCATTCGGTAATTGTTCCTTCCAAGCGATGAGAAGCGTAAAGTACCTTCTCATTCCCTATGCATTGAGCTATGTGTAGCTTCCTCTCAATTGATCTTAACCAATCATCGGCCTCCAATGGATTGGCATTTCGAGAGAAGGTGGGTGGGTGAGTCCTCATGAACTCTCGACAGCCTTGTATTACGGCGTGGTCCCTGATTAACTTGATTAGCGATGGCCTGGCGATGGCGTGCTGCATTTGTTGCATCATAGCATGCATCAATCGGAGTGCGAGCAGCAAGAAATGCTCCAAAATTCTGCACATCCAAAGTGGCGGTCTTTGGTGCTCCATCATTGGGGTTTTACTGTTGGCGAGATCCACTCCCATTGCTTCCAAAGTTCCCACGGGTGTTCACCATCTGTCCGATTTGCTCTAGGTTTAGAGATGAGAGGGAAACGAGAATAGACAAGTAATATGGAACTTATGCGGGCGAAAGGGGTAACTTTAAGGTCCATCTTTATTAGTAATAACTTGGTATGGCTGCTTACAATGCCTAAGGGCCTTGCAACACATACTGCACACTCAGCAAACAAAGCAAATCCAAATCGAACTAACTCGAGTCTAACGCCTAAAGGGTGACTCTTTATTTTATGACGCGACTCGGCGAAGGAGTCTCACTATAGAACCTAAGCTCACTCATCGAGAAAACCTCCACGGCACGGTGCGGGTGCTGCGGCATAGGCGCGAAACGATCGCCATGTCCAGACTATGTCATCTGTGGTAGTCGAAGAAGCGATGTCCTCATCGAGATCCGACTCCTCTGGATCCGCTCGTGTAGCTCGAAATCTTGGCTCTGGGTCCGTCCGTACAAAGTCATTTCCAACTCGTCAATCCTTCGCAAGATGTGCCACATACTCTTGAGCTTCCCGCCATCTGTTCTTCTCTGTCGTGATCTCCTTGCGGGCCTTCAGTAGCTCCTTGCTTGTATTATCTAGTACATCTTCCTGGCGACGACGAATCGTGCCAAGCGTAACCGTGGCATTCTCATCCTGAATCGCCTTCGGGTCAAGAAGGTTATCGCTGCGCGCGGATGGTAGCGGAACACCGTACTCTCCAACTCTCTGGCGTGACACGGGTAATGTGCCGCATTGCTCGTCGTGATACTTCTTGGATACCCATCTGCATTGTAGACCTTCTAGCGGTCGCAGTTGTATCGGGCGATTGCCTGGCCCCTCTTCCTGGCGGTACCTCAATCTTTACGTCACAAGCCTTGATCAATCCCGCTTGCACGATCACTTCCACTTGGTATTGGGGCTTCTCAAAATCTCCGAGAGTCTCAGAGCATATGCCAAAGTTCCGCGGCGTGACCACTTCCCGGATCAACGTGGTTGAACCCTTCCTCCATCTGTCACAAGCGTGCTTTACGTAAGAACTTCGAAATTTTCAAATTGTGACAAGGTAAGGGAAAATTTCAGCAAGAGACGAAAAGAGAGAAGGGGATAAGTCGAGATGTCATTTCTTGTCTTCACAAATTTTTAGCTTTAGAAAATAGGTTTTATCCTCACTACGACCATTCTAGCTTAGGGTTGAGCCTACAGTCAAGTATGGCTCGATACCACCTCTGTCGGGACCCCGAATTTGCAAATCGGACCCTCTGTGTATTCAAGACTAGTCCAGAACGCAGCTAGTGCACACAATCTTAACATCGGTATATATCACAATCATACCATACGATACTATCAAAGTACTTTATTTAAATAATCAAAGGGTTACTCGACCTTATGGCCAAGTTACAGATATATGCCTTGCAAGGCGAAACTTATTAAAAGAGAAATAGCGGCGGAAAATCAAATAAACTTCGTGGCGCCATCCAAGATACCACAGGCAACTGATCGGGCTCGCATCCCTAAGTAGACGGGTCTTCTTGGAGTTCCTCCTCCAAAGTGGCGTAATCTCCTCTTCAACTGATATTGTGTTGAGGCAAGGGTGAGTACTTGGTACTCGGCAAGTCATGCCTGCAGAATGCAAGCTAATATACTATATGCATGGCTTAGTACAAAGGAGTAGCTCGAGGGTATATTTGCGATGTGACTTTTGACAAGTAATATAAGTAGATTCGAAAGCGGTAGAAATAAGTAAAGCATAAATAACTTTTCAAGAAGTTTAAATAACATTTTTCCCCATCCTAAACCCTATTTCCATCATCTTCCTTGTTAAACCAACCCATCTTTTCAAAACCAAGTTAGTTCCGGAAAATCTAACCCTTGATTGTAATTCCCGAGCATTGTCCAAGACAGTGGACTCGGCTATTCAAATAGATTCTACACTCTGCAGAGGTTATGCACTTTACCCACAAGATACAATCCACTCACCACGTCGGTAGTGAATCGCCATACAAGAGTATGCGAATGAGCGATCATAACAAAGCCTTTCTAAGCCTCAAACAACACAGGTGGTCCTCTCCCAGACGTGCTCTACACCATCCCTTCCCTTAGCCAAGGCGAAGTATGGGACCAACACACCGTTAGATGGGTACCTGGCCACAGCCACGATACGCTCCCCCGTACAATCACACAAACGGTGTAACTGACACCCTGAGGCTCCACAAGTGAGTCCTTAGCGACTTAGTCAACTAGGGCCGTCCCATTCCAGCCATGTGGTTGCAAGTATGACCCAGTTCAAAGGCTTGCAAGGTTAAGTCCTTAGAGTGACCAGGGCAAGACTACCCGAAAAACCAAATCAACACTCCCAATGCCACACTGGCCCACCTGATTACTCTTGCCACATGCCCCGGTCGAAATCTGTTTATCAAACCCCAGTTGATTACCATGCACCACGTGCCATCAACATCACATGATACTTTTCCAAAACAGGTTCAATATATCATTAAGTCCATATTAGCATTTGATTATCCAAAATCATGTCATGAGCACGTAGCAGGTCTAAGCAGTATACTACATCGATCTAAACCCATGTTGGCAATTTAATAATGTCCAACTAGTAAACCACAACTAGGGTGACAAGGGATCATGGCACATACTTAAGTAATCAAGGTGTCATATAGCAAATTGGTATTTATCTAACCCCCAGGTTTAAACAAAGTATCTTTCTAATTGAACTAGCATGCAATAGTTTAAATCAAAATAGATTTCGAAATGGGATCAATATGGTCAAAGCACAACTTGCCTTCAAAAAGCACTTGCTCTTGGTCTTGAGTTGGATCCTGAGTCAATACTTCTCCTTCGAATCCCTCCGGCACTTCAACGTCTACTCGTAAAGCGTGCAAATAGCAAATACACAAATGAACACTATGCAAAAAGATCCCAAAACTCCAAATAAAATCCATAAACAGAGAGAACATAATTTTCTGGATTTTTAGAAACTGGAATAAATCAAATTTGGAGTTAAAAGCATAAAAGTTATGATTATTTAAAGTTTAAATAATCAATTAAATAATTTTACAGAGAAAAACTTTAGTCCAAAAATTAAATAAAATTCATATTTAGGTAGATCTCAATTTTATACAAATTTAGAAATTTGAATCGCTCAAATCGGAGTTGAAACGCAAAAGTTATAAGCGTTTGAAGTTTGAATCTAAATTTGAATCAATATTTCGAATTAATAAATCATTTTCTTTTCGGAAATTAATTATTGCGTCGGCATGGACACGTGGCAGCCTCTGATTGGCCTTGGCGTCAGCCGGTCCATGGACTTGGTCCACGCTCGGCTTGGGTCTACTGTGGACTCGGTCCACGACTTCACGTGTCGCCGACATGTGGGCCCTCTCGGGTAGCGTCATCGGCCCGACGTCGGCGGGCTCGGCCACGGCTTGGCAGGTGGGACCCATTGTGACGTCATGGGTGACGTCGGCGCTGGCGGGTCAGCCAGCGACATGCGGCCCCTCGACCGCAGCGGGCCCAGCTGGCGTCAGCGTCCTGCCTGCCAGCGTGGGCGGCGTTGACCGCGCGGTCCATCTTCCCGACACGTGGCGCCAATCTCACCGTTGGTTTGAAAATCAGCGGCGCGGATTAGATCCAGGGTTAACACGTTGAAACTACTCGTTGCTCGTGGGCCGTTCGATCTAGATCGGACGGTCCGGATCTAATCCTATATTACGCCTTTGCTACTGACGTGGCAATTGTGAACCGTTGGATCTTGATCCAACGATCCGAATCTAATCGGGTTTGGAAACACGTGAGCTCACCTCAACCGTCCGATCTGGATCCGACGGTCCTCCGAGCTTCATGACGGCGATGGCTTCACGGCGCTGGCTTGGCCGAGAGGCAGGGGCGGCAGCGAGCCCGACGGCGTTTGGGGCGTGCTCGACGAGATGAAGCCTCCTTCGGTGCGTCTCGTCGCGGACTCGGATCCAGGCTCCTTCTCGGCGGAAGACGACGGACGACGGCGAAACCGGCGCAACCGCAGCGGAGGAAGAGACAACTCCGGCGGCGATTGCGGCTCAACGGTGGCGGCTCGGCGAGATGGCTCGGGAACGGCAGTGCGCAAGGATGAGGGCAACCTCGGGGGCGTCTCACGCTTTAAATAGCCTCGGCGTCCGTGCCACTGACGGAAACCTAGTTCGCTACGGCGGGCGCGCGGCGAAGTCCGGCTTCGGACTCGGCGAAGACGACGAAATCGTGGCCGTCCACGTGGCGCGATCAGCGGCCACGATCGCCGCAGGCGCGATCGGATCCGGCCGATTCTGGCTCGAGCCGTGCAGTGATCTCGGCCGTTGGATCTTGATCCAACGGTTGGGATTGATTAGGGTTAGAATTCGAGTCAAGCGGCTCGGTCGGACTCGAGTCGACTTCGATCGGATGAACAAGATTTGACCCGAGTTGGATTTTCCAGCGAATTAATATTTAAAATAATTCCCAGTAATTCATTTAATTCATTAAAAATAGCAAAAGACTCAGAAAAATTCCAGAAAAATTCTGGAAAATATTTTGGAACATTTTGGACTCAAATAAAATATTTCCGACAAAATTTTATTTGCAAAATTAAATTCTTTAATTATTTCAAAATGGAATAAATTCAAATAAATTCCAAATAAATCCAAATAAATTCCAGAAAATTCCAAAAATTCACCAAAGTGCCAAATCACACATGAATTTAAGAAAAGCAAAATTTTGGGATGTTACAGCTTATTTGTTCTTTTGACACTTGGAGACATTAAGTGCTTGATGTTAGTCTTATATTGTCGTTAAGACTCTATTTATTGCTGTTTTAGATGTCGTGTGCTATGATATATCTTGCCATGATATTGATATTGTGTTAATTCATGGAAAAACAAAGGAGATGCTGCCGAAATATCGGTTTTTAGCCTATGTACCTTTGCTGGAATTTTATGTTAAATGTGGTATTTAGATGTTGTTTAGCTTGTGTTTGGTAGCATTCAGGCATATTAAATGCCGGGGTGTTCTGATTGGTATCGAGAGCTGGCCGTAGGTCCTTGGAATGTGTATTTTTAGTGTCATGCTATAGGGTACAACTAAAATGTGATGTGGAATAACTTAGAAACATGGCTTAGGTTTTTACCAAGGGAGCAAAGGTGTTCTCCAAGATTGATCTTCACTGGTATAATCGTATCCGCGTGAGGGAGCAGGACATAGAGAAGACCGCTTTCTCCACTAGGTATGGGTATTATGAATTTAAAGTTATGTCTTTTGGACTAACTAATGCTCCTATTTGTCTTTATGGAGGCGATGAACAAGATGCTACACAAGTACCTTGATGAGTTTGTGGTAGTGTTCATCGATGACATTCTCGATTTACTCTAAATCGGAAGAGGAGCATGAGCGACACCGAGTCTTGTCTTTGAGTACCTTGAGGAGAATCAGTTCTTTGCTAAGCTGAAAAAGTGCGAGTTACGGATTTGAAGTGGGTTTTCTTGGCCACATCATCAATCCGGAGGGCATATCTGTAGATCCTAGCAATGTCTCGTGAGTTTTGGATTGGTAGAGGCCTTCCAATGTCAATGAGGTGCGGAGTTTCCTTGGGTTGGCTGGCTACTATCGGCGTTTTGTGCAGGATTTCTCTATCATTGCCAAGCCACTTTCGCAGCTGACTCAGAAGGGGATGAAATTCCAGTGGACTGCAGAGTGTGAGCACAGTTTCTGCACTTTGAAGGAGAAGTTAGTGACTGCTCCTGTTCTTACCCTTCTCGAGCCGGGAAAGCGCTTCACTGTTTATCCTGATGCTTCTCTATTGGGACTTGGTTGTGTGCTCATGCAAGATGGCAAAGTGATTGCTTATGCGTCGAGACAGCTGAAAAAGCATGAGCAGAATTATCCCACGCATGATCTTGAGCTAGCCGCCGTGGTGTTTGCATTGAAGATATGGAGGCATTACCTGTACGGTGAGTCTTATTATATTTTCACTGATCACAAGAGCCTCAAGTACATCTTTACTCAGAAAGATTTGAACTTGAGGCAGAGGAGGTGGCTAGAGTTGATAAAGGATTATGACCTCACTATCCAGTATCATCCGGGGAAGGCGAATGTGGTGGCCGACGCTCTCAGTCGCAAGACAATGCCCCCTGTTGTTGATTGCCTTGTTGCTGATTTTGAGCGTTTGGGAGTCTCCTACTGCTTTGCGGGGACCGTGCAAGCTGAAACTCAGTTGATCCTTGAGTCAGCGATTCCTGAACGTGTGCGAGAGGCACAAAGAAGATGATCGTTTGCTCCAAAGTGAGGAAACGTCTTGAGGTGGCAAGTCTGGAGACTTTCTTGTTGATGATCACGGGAGCTTTGAAGTTTCGGGGCCGTCTATGCGTGCCCCAAAATCTCAAGTGAAAGAAGACATTCTCAAAGAAGCTCATCGCACCAGACACGGTCCATCACAGGAAGACCAAGATGTACCGGGACTTGAAGAAGAATTTCTGGTGGAAAAGGATGAGAGTGGATATTGATAAGTATGTGGCGTCTTGTGGGATTTGTCAGAAGATCAAGGCTGAGCATAGGCGTCCTGCCGGTCTGTTGCAGCCATTGGAGATTCCTGTGTGGCCATGGGATGACATCTCCATGGATTTCGTGGTTGGCCTACCTCGTTCTCCACGAGGGAAGGATGCTGTTTGGGTTGTGGTGGACCGACTCAGCAAGTCTGCGCATTTCATTCCCATCCGCACTACCAATGCAGCGAGCGAGTTGGCTCCCATCTATGTGCGGGAGATTGTGAGACTGCATGGTGTGGCCAAGACCATTATTTCTGATCGAGATGCGAAGTTCGTCTCCAAGTTCTCGGGAGAGTTTGCGAGTGCTTTGGAGTGCAGCGGCTTCGCCTTAGTCTTGCTTTTCACCCTCAGACGGATGGGCGATCTGAGCGTACCATCCAGGCGTTGGAGGACATGCTCGGGGCCTGTGTGATGGCTTGGAAGGGTAGCTGGGAAGACCATTTGCCCCTTGCAGAGTTTGCTTACAATAACAGCTACCATTCCAAAGATCCGGCTGCTCCTTATGAGGTCTTGTATGGCGGAAGTGCGGATCGCCACTTTGTTGGGATCAGTGGGCGAGAGAGCTATTCTTGGACCGGAGTGGGTGCAGCAGATCGTTGATCGCGTATCGGAGGTTCGGCAGAACCTTCTCGCAGCAGAGCAGCGCATGCAAAAGCTATCTTGATGTGGCGGCGAGACTTGGAGTTTGAGGTGGGTGATAGCGTACTCTTGCGAGTATCTCCCACCAAGGGTGTGGTGCGTTTGGCACCAAAGGAAAGCTCGATCCAAGGTATGTCGGGCCTTTTCCTATCATCGCCCGAGTTGGTAGGTTGGCCTATCGCCTCGAGCTACGGAATCCATGCAAGGTGTGCATAATGTGTTCCATGTCTCGATGTTGAAGAAATACTTGCATGATCCGAGTTGGTGGTTCCATTGGAACCATTAGTGCTTGAGCAGACCTCACCTTCGAGTCCCGTCTGTGGAAATTCTCGGGACTTCAGAGCGAGTGATGAAGAACAGGGCGCTTAAGTTTGTCAAGGTCCCGTGGTCACATCAGGCAGAGAGAAGCGACTTGGGAGCTCGAATCTACGCATGCGAGAAGTATCCGAGCTTTTTGCCTTAGGTATGTGATGTGAAAACCTAGCTATCTTTGGTTTCTTTGGGTTTCGTGTTGGTGCGTTTAGATTCGAGGTCGAATCTGTTGAAGGGGAAGAATGTGACACCTCGGAGTGTCGTATCCTTAATTATTGAACATGATAAGGTTAAATACAGTATGAGGGGTGGAAATACGGTTAAAACCATAAGAATTGGAGGTTAATAGCTTTTCCGGGCCGTTTCCGGGGTTTTGGGCCTTCCCGGGGGAGTTTTGGGCCTTGGTGGGCTTTGGTGGGATTGAAGTAGGGCTCTTTTTGGACTTGGACAGGGTGTGGGGGCTGGTAAAGGCTCCCCTGCCCCTTGCGCCCCCACCTCAGCCCCTTATGCGCCCACACCTCCCACCTCTCCTCTCCCCCCCAAAGCCCTAGCCGCCACACCCCCCCACCGTGCGCCCCCTCCACCCCCCTCTCCACCTCCACACCACCTCCCCTCCACCCCTTGCTGCCCTAAGGTGGCCTCCCCACCCCTGCACCTCGTGGAGTCATCCCGTGGTGCGAGGAGCGAGGAGCGAGGAGCGAGGAGCGAGGAGCGAGGAACGTGGAGCGAGGAGCGATCCGCGAGGAGATTCTTTGGGGTTTTCGTTCGTCGGGCAAAGGTAAGATCATGGGGTTCCCTGGGATTGCTCTTGGTACTGTTTTTAAGGTGAATTTCAAGTTTTTAGATCAATTGGTGGTGCTGGATTGAAGCAATTTGGGTTAGATCTAGACTTGTCCACGTTTCTGTTTTCGGGCAGATTGAGCAGTCGAGCTAGGGTTCCAGTTTTCTCCAATTTAGAATTCGAATCTGACCGTACGGACTTCTAGGAAGTTGTAGATAATTTCAATACCTTTCAGTGCCTATAAAGAAATTGAAATTCCGCCCATCCGTTTGAAAGTTATGGCTGTTTTACCGAGCGTGTTCAAATCTGTGACGCGATTGGAACAGATCTCGGTAATTTGTAGATTAAACAATTTTAGAGTCCGAATTAGTCTTTCCGTATAACTAGAAAAAGTTGGGAAATTTTCTAAGCTTCGCGACGGTGTACTCGTTTATTCGATTTGGAGTTCTAGAACAGAAGTTATGCCATTCGCAAGGCTGCTGTCCCGACGGGACAGAACCTCTGTTTTTAGGTTTTGCGAGTAGTTGGCAATGTCGGGTTAGATGGGGGTTTGTGTACTGTTTTGTGGGCATTATTGTGAATGTGTGATGCCTATGTGCAGGTGGTGTGACCCCGGGAGTGCCCTCGTCTTCCCGCCAATCCGTTGCACGTGGTTGAGGCAAGTGTGTTGTGATGGATATCGAGTTGTAGGTTGCTTGTTGAGAATAGAAGGAATTGATTACACGTTATATGTCCACTTGCCATGCTTTACTGTTTTCCCATGATATGATGAGCATGTTTATTATGTTATGATGCCATGTGTTAATATGTGAGTTAAAAAAATGATAATTGGCATAATTGCACGCATGTCATGAGATAGGGCGAGGGCGGTGAGAAAGTCATAGCTAGTCCGGCAAGGTCGGTGAGGAAGTTATGACTAGTCCGGAATGCCATTGAGTAAGTCCTATGTCGTGATTCCATCCACGTGGTGTTTGGAAGCGAGTAGGCACCCTCCATCTTCGGGATGGAAGGGAGGAAAGGGTGCACACCGACGGGTGTGTACTCCCCATACCGGTATGAGGTTCCAAGGAGACAGGAGCATTGCATTACATTGCATACCTAATGATGATGATATTGTTAATTAATCATGAATGAGATGATTTGCATGATGAAAGAGGTTATTGCCATGTTGTAGTTATTGTTGTCCATTACAATATGCTTGCTGAGTTTTCGAACTCACGCTTGTGTTTTCTTGTTGTTTTAGGTACCATGAGAACGGCATGCGAGAAGGGAATAGTCACACGCCCACACGTTGATTCACCTTAATGTTTCCCCAGTGTCAATTCTTTTAGTTTGATAATAAATTGCGTGTGATGGTCATTAAATTAGGGCTTAGCTTGGTTATTGAGAGTTTTATTGTTCGTTTGACACTTGGAACTATAAGTGCTTAACGTTAGTCTTTTATTGTCATTAAGACTCTATTTATTGCTGTTTTAGAGGTTTCTCTTATTGCCATATATTGCTATATTGTTGCTTTGTTCCTTAAATTCATGATAAAACAAAGGAGGTGCTTTGCCGAAATTTCGGTTTTTAATCTATGCGCCTTTGCTGGAATTTTATGTTAAATGTGGTATTTAGTTGTTGTTTAGCTTATGTTTGGTAGCATTCGGGCATATTAAATGCCGGGGTGTTACATACAATCCCTGAACATGCAAATGAGACGCAAATCCAATGAAAATAAAAAGGAAAGAAGACATGGACAACAGAGCCATCCTGGTAGGACAAGGCCATTCCATCATCGTCTACCGATACATTTATCAATACTAGTCTTTATTTAATTATACAGACACTTAGGGTGCGTTTGGTTCATGGGATGAGGTTGAATGGGATGGGATGGTCCTGTACCATTTGGTTCCATTATTTTGGGTGAACGAGATGGTTTAGCATCTAGAGGGAATATTCCTCAAAATTGTACCACTTGGTCCAGGATGGGATGGTTCCATTCAAGCAACCAAACGCATGGATGAGCTTTTTCTTGAACCATCTCATACATGTACCACTTGGTACAGGCAACCACACACCCTTAGGAGACACTTAGGATACAGACTAATTATTTATTACTGACCAAGAACGGAAAGAACTGGAGAGATCCAGGGGTTCCTGCCCGCCTGCTGCCAAAGATTACACCGACGATGCCGAACTAGGCGGAGGCGCACGAATGCCCCCCAGGGATACCAACCAGCTGGAGCGGCGAACCCTGCTGAAAAGGACCGGCCGGAGGCGAAGGAGCAACTACGGGTGCAGGGACAGCGTAGTTAGGTGGTGTAGGAATAGCGTTTGGTGGTGCAGGAATAGGTCCAGGAATAGTGTAGTTTGCATAGAATCTATAGATAGCATACAATAATAATAAACATAAAAATACTATGGTTATACATATCAGCCCTACAGCTAAAATACTCATATCGACCACGTGCTTGTCGCCCTGAATGGTGTCCGTCGAGATATTGACGACAGCTCCTTGCTGACTCGGCACGGGAGAAAGTGCCATAGCTGCACAGAGAGGAGGAGATCAGAATAAAGATGCACATGAATCGATCGAAGCGTAGGAGAGGATAAAGCCCACCAGAATCAAGCGAAGCTCACCGGAATCGAGAGAAAGAAGCTGAGAGCAAGAGATTAGGATGAAGCTGCGCCTGACTCTTGCGAAGGTACAAAGAGGAATGTCAGTTATATAGAGTTTTCGGAATCAGTGTAGATGACTAGTCATTAAGCGTCCAAAGAGGAAGCATCCACCAGGAGGTCCAGGACATCAGTAAATGCATGCGAGGACCCCATGCAAATTACTTCATTCGGAAAAACATGACTAGTCATCGTAGCCGATGTTAGCCAATAAATTATGAAATATCCCCCAAAATCCAAAATGCAAATCAAAATTCTAATTGGAACCCTAATCAAAGTTTTACCTGGAAGCCTGTCAGGACCCGGATTTATGAATTCGAAACCCTCTGTGTATACTGCACCAGTCCAGGATCACGCTAGTGCACACAGTGGCAACAAAATTGACATATCATTCCATTCATCGAATTTACTAAGAAAGTAGCAAATAGTAACAACGGACCTTATGGTCAAGTTTACATAATTGTGCCATAAGGGCTTAAGAAACAAATAAAACTCTTGCAGTGGAAAATAAAATAACTCGGGCCATACGACATGCCACAGGCAATCATCTGGGGAACGCCATCCTAGTTCACGTAGTCTTCATAATACTCCTCGTAGAATTCTGTATTTCCCTGTTCTTCTTCAGCAACTGATCAACAAAGGCGTAAAGCCGTGAGTACAAAAGTACTCAGCAAACCGTAGAGAATGAGTCAACCGTAGCATTTTGTTCGGTTGTTACTGTTCTTGCGGGTTTTAAGAACTTTGGTTTTAAATAAAGCCTTCCCTTTTGATGTTAGTGGTGGGTATTGGTCTTTTGTAAAAGATAAATGTTGAAGAAGTTGTAGATAATTTCAATACCTTTCAGTGGATATAAAGCACGTTAAAATCCGATCTGCCGTTTGAAAGTTATGGCTGTTTTACCGAGCGTATTAAAATCTGTGATGTAATTGGAACAGATCACTGTAATCTGTAGATTAGACGACTTTAGAGTCCGAATCAGTCTTTCCATATACCTAGAGAAAGTTGGGAAATTTCCTAAGCTACGCGAGTATGTACTCATTTAATTGATTCGGTGTCCCAGAACTCAAGTTATGCCTTTTGCAAGGCTGCTGTCCCGACGGGACAGAACCTCTGTTTTTAGGTTTTGCGAGTAGTTGGCAATGTCGGGGAAGTTGAGGGTTTGCGTACTGTTTTATGGTCATGATTGTGAGTGTGTGGCATGTATGTGCAGGTGGTGTGACCCCGGGAGTAACCTCATTCTCTCGCCAATTCGTCGCCCGAGGTTAAAGGCAAGTGTGTTGTGATGGATAGCGAGTTGTAGGTTGCATGTTGAGATTAGATGAAATTGTCTATATGATATATGTCCACTTGCCATGTTTTAATGATTGCTAAGATATGATGAGCATGTTTAAGATGTTATGACGCCATGTGTTAATATATGAGTTTTATATATTGTTGGCATGCTTGCATACATGACATGTTACATGGCCCAGGCGGTGAGAAAGTCATTAACTAATCCGGGAAGGTCGGTGAGAAAGTTATGACTAATCCGGAGAGCCATTAGTGTAAGTCCTACATCGTGATTCCATCTACCGTGGGTTGTAGAAGCGAGGAGTAGGCACCCTCCATCTTCGGGATGGAAGGGGGGAGAGGTTGCGCACCGACGGGTGTGTACTCAACCATACCGGTATGAGTTTCCATGGAGATATGAGCATAACATTGCATTGCATTGCATTGCAATACATTTTTAATGATGATGATGTTGTTATGTGCTCAAGTTTGAGATGTTATATGTGATGTGAGGTATTATTGTCTTGTAAATGATCTTGTTGTCCATTACAATATGCTTGCTGAGTTTTCGAACTCACGCTTGTGTTTTATGTTGTTTTTAGGTACTTTGAGATCGGCATGCGGGAAAAAGGGGTCTAGCTACACTTCTACACGTAGCTCCACCATCATAGTCTATAATTAATCACTTGGAGACATGATATTAAGAGTTGTGCCATTAACTTAATGTATGGTTTAATTTAGCATGCTTGTGATTCCTTATTTGCTTCGTTATAGCTTATGAAGTGGTTGAGCGTGGTATTATTGGCGTAAATTGATGATATGTCCATTTACGTTGATGTTTTAGATGTCGTGTGTTATGATATATCTTGCCATGATATTGATATTTGTGTTAATTCATGGAAAAACAAAGGAGATGCTGCCGAAATATCGGTTTTTAGCATATGTACCTTTGCTGGAATTTATGTTTAAATGTGGTATTTAGATGTTGTTTAGCTTATGTTTGGTAGCATTCGGGCATATTAAATGCCGGGGTGTTACACTTAAGAAACAAATAAAACTCTTGCAGTGGAAAATAAAATAACTCGGGCCATACGACATGCCACAGGCAATCATCTGGGGAACGCCATCCTAGTTCACGTAGTCTTCATAATACTCCTCGTAGAATTCTGTATTTCCCTGTTCTTCTTCAGCAACTGATCAACAAAGGCGTAAAGCCGTGAGTACAAAAGTACTCAACAAGCCGTAAAGAATGATGCAAATAATGTACGGCTTGATAAAGGATAGTCATATGGTTATTTTGCAGAAAACAATAACTTGAACGTAAATACCATAAATAGATTCAAAACATACTTGACAAAGATAATAATAACTGGTAAATCAATGGTAAACCACAACACAAGATTGGTGATGTATCACCCGCCACCAACTAGATCATCATTGACCACTGAACTCAACAGCATTAATAATTTGACATAAAAAAACAAAAGTGAACTCCCCGTTCACTTCCAACAATACCATCCTTCAACATTTTCTAAAAGCTCTATACCCCTTGTGAAATCCCTAGGCACGTCCATGACCGTGGACACGGCTATTCGAATAGTTTAACATACACTCTGTAGAGGTTGTACAGCTTTACCCACAAGATATGATCAACTCTTAGTGCCATACGTAATTAACACACTTCCTTGGGTGTGTCGGCAGAGAGATCATAACAAGGCTTTTACAATGCTTTGTCTAAACCCAGTACTGCCTGCTAAGGTTTCACCCCTCAGGGCCCCCTCTTGCGCCATGTGAGTCTACCCATCAATCCCGGAACCCACACAACCACAACAGTACTTAAATTTAGATATCGCAAATTAATTAGCCAGGTCTGTCCCATACCAGACATGTGGTTGTACGGTTAGGCCCAGTTCAATGGCGCACAAGATTAAGTCCTTAAGGGTGCGTTTGGTTGGAGGTATGAGGGTGAACGGAACGGGATGATACAGGATGGATGGGATGATCCTGGATGAGATGGTTCAGGGAAGGTGTTTGGTTGTCTGAATGGGATGGTACAAGTTTTTGTTTGGTTCCTTGAATGGGATGGTACGGGATGGTACGAGATAGTGTTTGGTTGGAGGCAAGGCATATATCAAACAGTACCCAGCTAATCACTCCCCTTCACTCTGGATAACCACGCAAATGGCAATACAAAACCATTTGGTACTCTTCCAATAGCAGTAAAGTATGGAAAAACCCCACCGTTTTTTCCCCTTGACTCTTGTTATCATCAAATACCAGTAAAAAAAACTCCACCCTTTAGTAAAAAAATACTAACTATTGTTATCATCAAATACGTATGTATATTAGCACAAAAGTTAAATTGTCAGTAGAATTCCGATTGATCACCTATATTCCAATTAAGCGTTGCTTTTTTTCCCCTAAGGACAAGTGTTGGCGTAACAACTGTACATTACCAATTGCCTCGATGGTTATAGACTGATAGCATTTCAAAGAAATAGAGATGCGTTCACTCATCATTAGACCCCTGTAAATGTCACATTAATCCTCAAACAGAGGAACATCAAATTATAATATGCCACATAACTCAGAACCTATAAGAGCATTCGTGATACCTGATCACCGGATAATTGCCACTTGAAGCACTTGCATTTTTAGGCATCATCAGATAAAGCGCATCAGTGCCACCATTTAAACAATATCAATTTGCCCTGATGATTTTTACACATGTGGAAACTTCCATTGGAAGCTATATAAGGAGTAGTGTGCCTCTAATCATGATGTTGCATAACATTTGGGCCCTTCACTCATTATAGGTACAGAAGAAAGTAAACTAGTAAAGCATACACAATCTGTAAAACAGAAAAAGAAAATAAACTCTGAAACAAAGACTTCACCGCTTGTTTTACTTTAAGGAGTAAAGGCAGGCAACAAGATTGCAGACTTCTTTCAGAAGTGCAAGGATGACCCAAGCTACTGGAACAAGGTGTCCACTTCTGGGCTTCAACGCATCTATGAATGGTAGGCACTGACTTTTATCCTGCCTCATCAATGGTATGCACAAACCATCCTATAGCCATCCAATAAAAAACTAACCATGTCCATGTGTTATACATGATGGCAGCTACACATGGAAGATTTACGCAATTAGAGTACTGAACATGGGGTCAATGTATGGCTTCTGGAGGACTCTGAACAATGAAGAGAGGTAGGCCAAACAACGCTACCTGCATATGTTCTACAATCTTCAGTTTAGGAACCTGGTGAGTTTGGAATCCGAATGGATTTACGAGCTAGCCAATGGGTCACCATATGCACCAGTGTGCAACATCCAACCAAGCTTATACCAGTCTTTGGTAACTACAACAAATCTATTCTTGCAAAGACAGACATCGTAATTGGCCTCTAAACAAAAGTCTTGCTCCCTCAACTAACATGGTAGAACAACATATTGAAAAGGAAATTCACCAGTATCTACAGTCTGTGAGCCTAAAGATAAATCAACTGGATTGAAATTCTTCCACACAAAATAATCCATGCCAGTATATTGGTCCCTAAACAAAACAAATTCCATCACAAAATAATCCATGCCAAGAACCTAAACAGCAATAACATTCCAAGCATCCAGTACTTGGGCCGAACTAATCAAGATAAATCAACTAGAATGAAATTCTTCCACACAAACCAAAGTCAAGAACGGGATGAAGAAGTGGATCCAGTACCCGGGCCGAACGGGGGAGGCGGAGCAGTAGAGTAAGTGCAGATCCGGCGGCGGCGTGGATACAGTACGTCGGAACACGATGACCACCGAGAGCCTGCCTCCGGTACGTCGGCAAGAAACCAGCTCTTCGTGGCTAGTAGGTTCTGGGAGCTTCGATCCGCGGGCGCCGTTGCATAGGATCGGGATGGGGAGGTGGTTCGATTGCTTCACGCTAGAGACCTTGGGGATTGCTTCATGCGGTGGAGCGAGACCGCGCTAGCGACGGTGTGAGAAAAAGACAGTGCGGGACGGCGGATTGAGGGCGCGGGAGCGAGAGAGTGGGTGCGGGAGTGGCGACGCGAGAGGAATTTCCCGGGGAGAGGAACCAACGCGTCCAGGACGAGATGGTTCGACCGATTTGGCCGAACGGGATGGTACGGGATTTGTAAGGAATATT
The DNA here is from genome assembly GCA_036346355.1 of Rhipidocladum racemiflorum. Lineage (NCBI taxonomy): Eukaryota > Viridiplantae > Streptophyta > Magnoliopsida > Poales > Poaceae > Rhipidocladum > Rhipidocladum racemiflorum. Next base: position 85,359,427 of record CM070579.1, on the reverse strand, counting down.
CCCAGCATCTGTACCACTTCATCCTGGATGAGATGGTTCCGTACACTCAACCAAACGCATGTATCAAAATTTATCCTGTACCATCCCGTTCCGTTCACCCTCGTACCTCCAACCAAATGCACCCTAAGTATCCCAGGCAAGACATCCACATGCCAAATGTGCTAACAGCACCCCCTTTACTGCACGATCACTTGCCTGAGTGAAAACAACTTTGTATAACCAATACCAATGGCACACCCTGCCATAGTACAACAAATTTTACAACAGTGGCTACCCACCACGATTCCATATCTCATGAAGTCAATATTATTAATTTATCATGTGACATGAATCCCATTGTACAACTAAGCATGGCTAAGCATAGTTACGCTAACTCAATGTTGGTACTACAATATGTCCAACTATTAACCAATCCAACCTAGGGTGACAATGGATACATGACATTTCAACTATTCAAGGTGGCATAATGACAATCAGGTACTCGCCGTGCGTTTCTCGAGTTAGTTACTTTTTTGCCCACGACAACAGTCCGCCACGTCTGAACGTTTGCGATGCTCTGGGAATAGGGTCGTAACTCTTAACCCCCGTAGGCCGTAGGTAGAATAACACAGAGGCAACCCACCACATATGGGTGTTGCTTGCCATGCTTTTGCTGAGTTGGGCACTTTCCACCCGGGGCGACATCCCACCCTGCCCGACGCGCATGGCGCTCAAGAACGTGGCCGTAACTCTCGACCGCGAGGGAGGAGTTCGTGCGGGCGCCTGCAGAAACACGCGTGGTCGACATTAAAGCCACCGTGGTGGGTGCAATCACCAGACTCTCCAAGGTTGTTGGTGATGATGTCGATGAGGATCTTTGCTCCTCGTAGACACCTCCTCAAACACCTCGTGTGTGTGAAATCGCTGCACCTCTAATTGGACAAGTGGAGCAGCCACAACAGATCAAGAACAAGCATGGTGGCCTAGGGTGGAGACGAAGCTGCAACTAGGCTGGATGCCGCCGTCGGCACGTTGACGTTGTGGCTGGGGCACACCATCGAACACCTGGAGAACGTCTCGAAGTTGATGCTATTGGTCCTGACATCCTGGCCGGTAGCGGAGCCCTCATGGCAGCAGCCAATAGGGTAGGTGCACCAACAGCATGTTCTCGCACAACTCAATGACTCGGTTATTTGCCTTGGCTCTCTCCCTCTAAGCTTTGGCCATGAATCCACAACTCAGGTCGTGTACTTTTACACCAAATGTAAGGTCCTTCTACACCACTGGATACAATTATAAGGAAATTTCAAAGAATTCAAAACACCAAATATGATACATTTATTTATCATACAAGAGGTTATTTAACTCAACCATACTAGTCTTTATTTACTTATACGGATACTTAGGATACAGGCTGATTATTTATTACTGACAACAAAGGAAAGAACTATACTTATGGTCCCGCCCGCCTGCTGCCGAAGACTAAGTTACGCCGACGATGCCGAACTCGGCGGAGGCGCACGAATGTCGACAGGGATACCAACCAGCGGTCCCGGCGGACCCTGCTGAAAAGGATCGGCCGGAGGAGCACCAACGGGTGCAGGGATAGCGTATTGAGGTGGTGCAGGAATCAGTGGCGGAGCCAGAAATTTCTAAAGGAGGGGGCCTAAGAATGAAGTGAACCTCTACTAATGATTGATATTCAAAGTTTATGTGACACCTCGGAGTGTCGTATCCTTGATTATTGAACATGATGAGGCTATAAACATTATGAGATGTGGAAATAAGGTTAAGACCATAAGAATTGGAGGTTAATAGCTTTTCCGGGCCTTTTCCGGGCCGTTTTCGGGGTTTTGGGCCTTCCCGGGGGAGTTTGGGCCTTACGTGGGCTTTAGTGGGGAGGTGTTTGAGTCCGTATGAGCGTAGGTTTCCTTGTTGAGGGCTGAAAGGAGGCCCTCCCTGCCTTATATGCGCCTCCCCTCTGTGCGCCCCACCTCCTCTTGGCGCCTCCTCCACCCCCCCAAAGCCCTAGCCGCATCCACCCTTCCCTCTCCCCCCCCGGCGCCCCCACCCCCTCTCCCCCTCCACCCCACCTCCCCTCCACCCCTTGCTGCCCTAGGGTGGCCACCCCACCCCTGCACCTCGTGGATCCATCCCGTGGAGCGAGGAGCGAGGAGCGAGGAGCGAGGAACGTGGAGCGAGGAGCGATTCGCGAGGAGATCCGCGGAGATTGATTGGAGTTTTGTGCTTCGGGCAAAGGTATGAACATGGGGATCCTTGGAATTGATCTAGGTACTGTTATTAGGGTGTTTATCAAGTTTTTAGATCAATTGGAGGCGTTGGTTTGAAGTAATTTGGGTTAGATCTAAAGTTGTCCACGTTTCTGTTTTCGGGCAGATTGAGCAGTCGAACTAGGGTTCGAGTTTCCGTCGATTTAGAATCCGAATCAGACCGTACGGACTTCTAGGAAGTTGTAGATAATTTAATTATCTTTCCGTGGACGTAAAGCACGTTAATTTCCGATCAGCCGTTTGAAAGTTATGGCTGTTTTACCGAGCGCCTAAAAATCTGTGACGTAACTGGAACAGATTGTGGTAATCTGTAGATTAAACAATTTTAGAGTCCGAGTCAGTCTTTCCCTATAACTAGAAAAAGTTGGGAAATTTCCTAAGCTTCGCGACGGTGTACTCGTTTATTCGATTTGGAGTCCCAGAACTCAAGTTATGCTTTTTGCAAGGTTGCTGTCCCGCCGGGACAGAACCTCTGTTTTTAGGTTTGCGAGTAGTTGGCAATGTCGGGTTAGATGGGGGCGTGTGTACTGTTTTGAGGTTATGATTGTGAGTGTGTGATGCCTATGTGCAGGTGGTGTGACCCCGGGAGTTCCCTCTTCTTCCCGCCAATCCGTTGCACGTGGTTGAGGCAAGTGTGTTGTGATGGATAGCAAGTTGTAGGTTGCATGTTGAAATTAGATGGAATTGCCTACATGATATATGTCCACTTGCCATGTTTTAATGATTGATATGATATGATGAGCATGTTTAACATATTATGATGCCATGTGTTAATATGTGAATTGAATATGATATTTGGCATGGTTGCATGCATGTCATGAGATAGAGGCGAGGCGGTGAGAAAGTCTTAACTAGTCCGGCAAGGTCGGTGAGAAAGTTATGACTAGTCCGGAATGCCATTGAGTAAGTCCTATGTCGTGATTCCATCCACGTGGTGTTTGGAAGCGAGTAGGCACCCTCCATCTTCGGGATGGAAGGGAGGAAAGGGTGCACACCGACGGGTGTGTACTTCCCATACCGGTATGAGGTTCCAGAGGGTCGAGAGCAATGCATTACATCGCATACAAATTGATGATGATATTGATAAGTATTCATGAATGAGATGTTATACATGATGAAAGATGTTATTGACTTGTTGTTATGCTTGTTGTTCATTGCGGTATGCTTGCTGAGTTTTCGAACTCACCCTTGTGTTTTCTTGTTGTTTTAGGTACCATGAGAACGGCATGCGGGGAAAGGGAATAGTCACACTCTCACACGTTGCTTCACCTTAATGTTTCCCCAAGTCAATTCATTTAGTTGGATAATAAATTGCGTGTGATGGCCTTTAAATTAAGTCTTAGCTTGGTTAATGAGAGTTCTATTGTTTGTTTGACACTTGGAACTTTAAGAGCTTGATGTTAGTCTTTTATTGTCGTTAAGACTTTATTTATTGCTGTTTAGATGTTTCTCTTATTGCCATATAATGCTATATTGTTGCTGTTTCTTAAATTCATGATAAAACAAAGGAGGTGCTGCCGAAATCTCGGTTTTTTAGTCTATGCACCTTTGCTGGAATTTGATGTTAAATGTGGTATTTAGATGTTGTTTAGCTTATGTTTGGTAACATTCGGGCATAGTAAATGCCGGGGTGTTACAGTTGGTATCAGAGCGGGCTGTAGGTCCTTGGAATGTTAATTTTTAGTGTCATGCTATAGGGTACAACTAAAATGTGATGTGGAATAACTTAGAAACATGGCTTAGGTTCTAACTAAAACCTTGTTATAGGATAGCAACGTTAAAACTTGTAAAAGTGGTATAACTAATCTAAAATCGACACACTTGGTTGCACAAGAGGATGGGTTTTGGTTCATCAATGCATCGCGCTTGATTATGTGATAAGGAATATGCTTATGATGCCGTTTGATCTATGATCTTGATTGTGTGCTTTGGTGTTTGGGTGGTTGTCTGCCTAAGCGACCATGCCGAGGGTAGAGGCCGTGGACGCCGTGGCCGTGGAGGCCGGGCGAGGCTCCCAGGAGTTGAGGAGTCTGTTCTTTGAGGGTAGCGTTTCGCTTAATGCTCGTGGGCCAGCTCGGGAGGAGCTTCCAGGTGTGCGGTCGGGCGAAGTGCCCGCCGCCAATGAAGATTTAGTCCAGGCTCTGCAGAGGGAGATTCGGAGCTGCGCCGGCCATGGGCAGCCCCCCTGTTGTGCCTCCCCCCTGCGATGGCCCTGTTGTTGCCCCGCTGCACCGGAGCCGAGGATGAGTCTCGGAGTGGATGTCCCTCCGTCTTGACACTTTCGATGGAAGCAGCACGCCCGATCCAGTCTGCAGATTGGCTGCGGTACATGGAGAGGCGTTTGAGGTCCTAGAGTTGACCTCGGTTCGCAGGACTCGCTTTGTGGCTTTTCACCAAGGGCCAAGCTGATATCTGGTGGGAGGGGTTCTGGCCGCTAGAACCCCGATCTGGTTCAGCCACCTGGGAGGACTTTGTGGCTCGCCTCCGAGCCAAGTTCCACCTGAGTCTTTCCTTGAGAGGATGGAGCTTACTCGACCACTCTTTCCCGAGGAAAGAGGTCGGTGTGAGTATGAGAAGGAGTTCAACGGCGTGGTGCGCCCGTCTGCATTGTGGCAGCCGACGATCGGGAGAAAGCTAGGAGGTTCCGTAGGGGCCTCAACCAGGAGTTCAGAGTTGTCATGGGGGCGATCGCCCTCGTGACTTCGCTCTGTGGTGGAGCAAGCGAAGGGCATGGAGCTCGAGTTGGAGCTCTCCGGGACAAGCGAACCGGGAGGTTCAGGGTTCCTGCGGCCCAGCGGGGCCGAAGAGGACCTTTGGTGGAGGAGGTGGGTCCTCTCGGCCCCACCTTCAAGAAGTTCAAGGGAGGACAGGCTCCTCCTCGGGGGCTAAGATGGGGTCGCCCGGCTGCCTTCTTCGCGAGCTGTTAGATCTGTGCCGTGTCGGCAGGCATGAAGTGCTTCAAGTGCGGTGGCGAGCACCGTGCTTCAGAGTGTGGTTGGACCGAATTGCAACCACCGTGGCAAGCCCGGCCATATGGGGCGAAGTCTGCCGGATGAACCCCGGTAGCATCATCAAGTGGGAGACGGTGCCTTCTCCTCCCACTCCAGCGGCGTCTTCTAGAGGATCGGTGCACATGATGGCTGCTCCTGTTTCTCGGCCACCCTTTGCGTGGGCGCCACCGGCTTCTTGGTGCCCGCGGCCTGCCTGCTCCTCCTCGATTGCCTCCTCCGCCTCAGCCTTGATGGGGCATCACCGAGTCGGGCTCCTTCGTCCGGCGCCACCAGAGTGTACGCTTTGCCGACCGCCGAGTCACCGGCATCCAGAGGTGGTTTCGTGTACTCTGCTCGTGGATTCCGTTGATGCCTTTGTTCTATTTGATTCCGAGCATCCTATTCTTTTGTGTCGTCGGAGTTTGCTAGTAGAGCTAAGTTGGGAGTTCAGCGGATTTACGAGTCCGTGTTAGTCGATTCTCCTGGGGTTTGATTGCTAGTTCTTTGGTTTGCCCTGGTTGCACCATTGCCATTGATGATGAGGTTTTCTTTGCCAATCTCATGGTGATCCGATTGGCTCCTTTTGATGTCATTTTGGGCATGGATCGGCTGCATCGATCCGTGCTAAGATCTGTTGTTTCGGAAGACGCTTTCCTTCAGGCCCGTCCGGGAAGAGTTGACCTTCAGGGTGGTATACCCTCCAGCCTCCGTCTTTGCTTTGACTAGTTTGTTTTCTCGGTCGGCGTTTGAGGCTATTGGGTTTCCTCATGACTTTGTCTCGAGAAACCATCTTCTTCGATTTCCATTGAGGAGATTTCTGTAGTGAAGGAGTTCGTTGATGTGTTCCCCGACGAGTTGCCTGGTCTACCTCCCGTGAGGAATGTGGAGTTTCGTATTGATCTTGCTCCGGCACTCGACCTATTTCTATCTCTCCATACCGCTTAGCTCGACCTTTTCAAGACGAGTTGAAGAAGCGATTGAGGATCTGTTGGCCAAAGGCTTCATTCGGCGTAAGCGTATCGCCATGGGGAGCACCCGCCCTCTTCGCCTCGAAGAAGGATGGAAGTTGGCGTATGTGCATTGATTATCGTGCTCTTAACCAAGTGACAGTCAAAAACAAGTATCCTTTGCTCGCATCGAGGATCTGCTTGACCAATCAAGGGAGCAAAGGTGTTCTCCAAAATTGATCTTGATCGGGTATAATCGATCCGTGTGAGGGAGCAGGACATTGAGAAGATCGCTTTCTCCACTAGGTATGGGCATTATGAATTTAAAGTTATGTCTTTTGGACTAACTAATGCTCCTCGCCGTCTTTATGGAGGCGATGAACAAGATGCTACACAAGTACCTGGATGAGTTTGTGGTAGTGTTCATCGATGACATTCTCGATTTACTCTAAATCGTAAGAGGAGCATGAGCGACACTTGAGGCTTGTGCCGAGTACCACGAGGAGAATCAATTCTTTGCTAAGCTGAAAAAGTGCGAGTTAGATTTCGTAAGTGGGTTTTCTTGGCCACATCATCAATCCAGAGGGCATATCTCAGAGATCCTAGCAAAGTCTCGGCTAGCTTTTGGATTGGAAGAGGCCTTCCAATGTCAAAGAGGTGCGTAGTTTCCTTGGGTTGGTGGCTACTATCGGCGTTTTGTGCAGGATTTCTCTATCATTGCCAAGCCACTTTCACAAATGACTCGTAAAGGGATGAAGTTCCAAAGGATCGCAGAGTGTGAGCACAGCTTCTGCACTTTGAAGGAGAAGTTAGTGATCGCTCCTCGTTCTTACCCTTCCCGAGCCGGGAAGCGCTTCACTGCTTATTCCGATGCTTCTCGGTTGGGACTTGGTTGTGTGCTCATGCAAAATGGCAAGGTGATTGCTTATGCTTCGAGGCAGCTGAAAAAGCATGAGCGAGAACTATCCCACCCATGATCTTGAGCTAGCCGCCGTGGTGTTTGCATTGAAGTTATGGAGGCATTATTTGTAATGCGAATCTTGTGATATTTTTATCGATCACAAGAGCCTCAAGTACATCTTTACTCGTAAAGATTTGAACTTGAGGCAGAGGAGGTGGCTAGAATTGATAAAGGATTATGACCTCACTATCCAAGATCATCCGGGAAGGCAAATGTGGTGGCCGACGCTACCGCAAGACAATGCCCCTGTTGTTGATTGTCTTGTTGCTGATTTTGAGCGTTTGGGAGTCTCCTATCGCTTATGGGACCGTGCAAGCTGAAACTCAATTGATTCTTGAGTCGGCGATTCCCGAGCATGTGCGGGAGGCACAAAGAAGATGATCGCTTGCTCCAGCAGTGAGGAAACGCCTTGAGGATGGCAAGTCGGAGACTTTACCGTTGATGATGCGGGAGTTTTGAGGTTTCAGGGCCGTCAGGCGTGCCCCGAAATCTCAAGTGAAAGAAGATATTCTGAGAGAAGCTCATCGCACCCGTGCACGGTCCATCCCGAGAGACCAAGATGTACAGGACTTGAAGAAGAATTTACGGTGGAAAAGGATGAGAGTGGATATTGCCAAGTATGTGGCGTCTTGTGGGATTTGCCGTAAGATCAAAGCTGAGCATAAACGTCCCGCCGGCCTGTTGCAGCCCTTGGAGGTTCTGTGTGGCCATGGGATGACATCTCCATGGATTTCGTGGTTGGTCTACCTCGTTCTCCACGAGGAAGGATGCTTTGTTTGGGTTGTGGTGGACCGTCTCAAAGCAAGTCTGCGCAGTTCATTCCCATCCGCACGACCAATTCAGTGAGCGCGTTGGCTCCCCTCTATGTGCGGGAGATTGTGAGATTGCATGGTGTACCCAAGACCATTATCTCTGATCGGGATGCGAAGTTCGTCTCCAAGTTCGGGAGAGTTTGCAGAGTGCTTTGGAGCACGCGGCTTTGCCTTAGTACCGCTTTTCACCCTCAGACAGATGGGCGATCTGAGCGTACCATCCAAACTTTGGAGGACATGCTCAGGGCCTGTGTGATGGCTTGGAAGGGTAGCTGGAAGACCATTTGCCCCTTGCAGAGTTTGCTTACAATAACGGCTACCATTCCAAAGATCCGGCTGCTCCTTATGAGGTAATCTTGTATGGTCGGAAGTGCAGATCGCCACTTTGTTGGGATGTCTGTGGGCGAGAGAGCTATTCTTGGGCCGGATTGGGTTCAGCAGATCGTTGATCGCGTGTCGGAGGTTCGGCAAAACCTTCTCGCAGCACAGAGCGGCATGAAGAGCTATGCTGATGTGAGGCGGCGAGATTTGGAGTTTGAGGTGGGCGATAGCGTACTCTTGCGAGTATCTCCCACCAAGGGTGTGGTGCGTTTTGGCACCAAAGGAAAGCTCAGTCCAAGGTATGTTGGGCCTTTTCCTATCCTTGCCCGAGTTGGCAGGTTGGCCTATCGCCTAGAGCTACCGGAATCCATGCAAGGTGTGCATGATGTGTTCCATGTCTCGATGTTGAAGAAATACTTGCACGATCCGGAGTTGGTGGTTCCATTGGAACCATTAGTGCTTGAGCAGGACCTCACCTTCGAGTCCCGTCCTGTGGATATTCTGGGGACTTCAGAGCGAGTGATGAAGAACAGGACGCTTAAGTTTGTCAAGGTCTTGTGGTCACATCAGACCGAGAGAGAAGCGACTTGGGAGCTGGAATCTCGCATGCGCGAGAAGTATCCTGAGCTTTTCGCCTCAGGTATGTGATGTGAAAACCTAGCTGTCTTTGGTTTTGCTGGGTTTCGTGATTGGTGCGTTTAGATTCGAGGTCGAATCCTGTTGAAGGGGGGAAGAATGTGACACCTCGGAGTGTCGTATCCTTGATTATTGAACATGATGAGGCTATAAACATTATGAGATGTGGAAATAAGGTTAAGACCATAAGAATTGGAGGTTAATAGCTTTTCCGGGCCTTTTCCGGGCCGTTTTCGGGGTTTTGGGCCTTCCCGGGGGAGTTTGGGCCTTACGTGGGCTTTAGTGGGGAGGTGTTTGAGTCCGTATGAGCGTAGGTTTCCTTGTTGAGGGCTGAAAGGAGGCCCTCCCTGCCTTATATGCGCCCCCCCTCCCCTCTATTGCGCCCCACCTCCCCTCTTGGCGCCTCCTCCACCCCCAAAGCCCTAGCCGCATCCACCCTTCCTCTCCCCACTGCGGCGCCTCCACCCCCTCTCCCCCTCCCCCCCACCGCCCCGCCACCCCGTGCTGCCCTAGGGTGGCCCCCCCCCCCCTGCACCTCGTGGATCCATCCCGTGGAGCGAGGAGCGAGGAGCGAGGAGCGAGGAGCGAGGAACGTGGAGCGAGGAGCGATTCGCGAGGAGATCCGCGGAGATTGATTGGAGTTTTGTGCTTCGGGCAAAGGTATGAACATGGGGATCCTTGGAATTGATCTAGGTACTGTTATTAGGGTGTTTATCAAGTTTTTAGATCAATTGGAGGCGTTGGTTTGAAGTAATTTGGGTTAGATCTAAAGTTGTCCACGTTTCTGTTTTCGGGCAGATTGAGCAGTCGAACTAGGGTTCGAGTTTCCGTCGATTTAGAATCCGAATCAGACCGTACGGACTTCTAGGAAGTTGTAGATAATTTAATTATCTTTCCGTGGACGTAAAGCACGTTAATTTCCGATCAGCCGTTTGAAAGTTATGGCTGTTTTACCGAGCGCCTAAAAATCTGTGACGTAACTGGAACAGATTGTGGTAATCTGTAGATTAAACAATTTTAGAGTCCGAGTCAGTCTTTCCCTATAACTAGAAAAAGTTGGGAAATTTCCTAAGCTTCGCGACGGTGTACTCGTTTATTCGATTTGGAGTCCCAGAACTCAAGTTATGCTTTTGCAAGGTTGCTGTCCCGCCGACAGAACCTCTGTTTTTAGGTTTTGCGAGTAGTTGGCAATGTCGGGTTAGATGGGGCGTGTGTACTGTTTTGAGGTTATGATTGTGAGTGTGTGATGCCTATGTGCAGGTGGTGTGACCCCGGAAGTTCCCTCTTCTTCCCGCCAATCCGTTGCACGTGGTTGAGGCAAGTGTGTTGTGATGGATAGCAAGTTGTAGGTTGCATGTTGAAATTAGATGGAATTGCCTACATGATATATGTCCACTTGCCATGTTTTAATGATTGATATGATATGATGAGCATGTTTAACATATTATGATGCCATGTGTTAATATGTGAATTGAATATGATATTTGGCATGGTTGCATGCATGTCATGAGATAGGGCGAGGGCGGTGAGAAAGTCTTAACTAGTCCGGCAAGGTCGGTGAGAAAGTTATGACTAGTCCGGAACGCCATTGAGTAAGTCCTATGTCGTGATTCCATCCACGTGGTGTTTGGAAGCGAGTAGGCACCCTCCATCTTCGGATGGAAGGGAGGAAAGGGTGCACACCGACGGGTGTGTACTTCCCATACCGGTATGAGGTTCCAGAGGGTCAGGAGCAATGCATTACATCGCATACAAATTGATGATGATATTGATAAGTATTCATGAATGAGATGTTATACATGATGAAAGATGTTATTGACTTGTTGTTATGCTTGTTGTTCATTGCAGTATGCTTGCTGAGTTTTCGAACTCACCCTTGTGTTTTCTTGTTGTTTTAGGTACCATGAGAACGGCATGCGGGAAAGGGGAATAGTCACACTCTCACACGTTGCTTCACCTTAATGTTTCCCCAAGTCAATTCATTTAGTTGGATAATAAATTGCGTGTGATGGCCTTTAAATTAAGTCTTAGCTTGGTTAATGAGAGTTCTATTGTTTGTTTGACACTTGGAACTTTAAGAGCTTGATGTTAGTCTTTTATTGTCGTTAAGACTTTATTTATTGCTGTTTAGATGTTTCTCTTATTGCCATATAATGCTATATTGTTGCTGTTTCTTAAATTCATGATAAAACAAAGGAGGTGCTGCCGAAATCTCGGTTTTTTAGTCTATGCACCTTTGCTGGAATTTGATGTTAAATGTGGTATTTAGATGTTGTTTAGCTTATGTTTGGTAACATTCGGGCATAGTAAATGCCGGGGTGTTACAGTTTAATATATAGTAAGTAAAATATGTATGTGATACTACGGGTTGGCCTAACTTTAGAAAGTAAGAAATTTGCAATTAGAACCCTACGGTATGACGTTTTAACGCGTTTCGGGCCGTTTTCGGGCGTTTTGGGCCGCTCCGGGGAGGTGTTGGGCTTGGGGGAGCCTTCGTGGGCCAGATGGTGGGACTCACTTGGCCCATGTGGGGGTGAGGGGGGCAGCAAACCCTGCTGCCCTAGCCCTCCCCACCCCCCATGCGCCCCCCACTCCTCCCCCTTGTAGCCGCCACCCCCACCTCCATCCCCATCTCCTCCTCCTCACCCCCACGCCAAGCCGCACCACCCCTTCCCCCTTGCGCCTCCTCCCCCACCTTTGCTGCGTTCCCCTCGCTGCCACGCCACGCCATGGTGCTGCCTTCGCCGGTTGGAGGATCCGCGACGAGGAGAACCGGTGGCAACGTCGCGTGGGAGGAGATCGGGTGGAGATCGCGCGAAGAGAAACGGTTGATTCGTGGATCGTCAAGAAGGTAATGGGGGAAACCTTTGGGGATTGAATAGATGCTGTGTAGTGGTGGTTTATCATGTTTTTAGATCAAGGGAGGTGCTGCCATGTGGTAGATTTGTTGAAAACTAGAGTTGTATTCACGTTCTGTTCGGGCAGTTCGGGAACCCGAGCTAGGGCAGGCGTTTCCACCAATTTAAAGTTGGAATCTGGCCGTACGGACTTCTAAGAAGTTGTAGATAATTTCTTTATATTTCAGTGCATATAAATAAATTGAAATTCTGCCCAGCCGTTTGGAAGTTATGGCTGTTTTACCGAGCGCTGTCAAATCTGTGACGAGATTGAGACAGTTCGTGTTCAATGTTAGATTAAACAACATTAGAGTCCGAATCAGTCTTTCCCTATAACTAGGAAAAGCTAGGAAATTTCCTAAGCTACGCGAGGATGTACTCGTTTATTCAATTTGGAGTCCTAGAACAGAAGTTATGCCCATTGGAAGGCTGCTGTCCCGTAGGGACAGATTTGCTGTTTTCTGATTTTAGGAGTTGTAAGCGAAGTCGGGGTAGTGGGATATATGTGTACTGTTTTGTGGACTCGATTTGAGTGTGTGGCACGTGTTTGCAGGTGGTGTGCCTCCGAAAGTGCCCTCAACCTCTCATCACTCCGTTGCCCGTGGTTGAAGGCAAGTGTGTTGCGTGGATTGTGTGCTATATGTGTTGCTAGAACTTCTTGAAAGACCGAGATGGCGATCAGAGGGGGGGTGAATGATCCCAAATAAAAATATCCCCTACTCAACGTACTCCAAACAATCCCGCAAAGAAAACCGATGCTCCTTAAAATCGCGAAACCCGCAAAAATCGGAACGACTTGACAACTATATGTATCCCTAGCTTACATGGATGGGAACCATGAATCATATGAGGGATATTTTTAAATCACAAATTCAGGTTGTCAAGTGTCCAAAGCAAAGAGGAATCAATTCAAATACTTCTTTTCTAAAAGAGATCAAGCCAAAACACAAAAGCCTCTTTTAGAAAAGCAAAAGCAGATTTTCAGGAATTGTCCTCAATTAGAGCAGGTGGATGGTGGACTTCTGTTGCTCCAAAAAATTTGGGAATTTTTCAGCCTGTGAGCTGTTGAGTCGTGAAGCACTCCAGCAAAAATCACCACCAAAATCCTTCTACAAAAATCAGGAAAAATCAAGAACTACGAACAGTCAGGATTTTCAATCAGGAAATTTGGGGCTCGGTTTTCACCTCACAGCTCCCAAATGGTGCATCCAGTGGACTCCAAAATTTTTCCACAGATGGGTATATGAGTCAAGCACCTTCTCCAACAAGAATCAATCAAGAAAGATTTTTCTATATTTTTCTAAAAATCAAAGACTGACTGCTGCGCGAAGAACAAGTTCAGGACAGATTTGCAATCTTGATAGAAACTTGATCTCTAGTCTATCCTAGGGTGCAAGAAAGATGTAAAACCAAATGAGCACCCTCAAGACCTCCTTGATCAACAGCATTTAGAAGGAGAGGAGCAAATCCAAATTATAGAAAGTAAATTAAGTAGAATTTACATGCGGGAAAGTAAATGCTGAATTTAAATTGCGTAAAGTAAAGACATAATGTAAATGCGAATTTAAATTCACAAAAATGTAAAGAAAATCTTTGTATTTTCTGGTTGGAAGGTTTACAAAGCCTCACTTCATGTGGGCAAAGCTCAAAGGAGCAACTCAAACCTTCAAGTGAGGGAGGACACCTCACCTCTATTTATACTACTCTAGGGCCACCTACCACCCTTGGATGAGTCCCAAACCCTAGGGCACTCCACCAAGGGCTAGGATTAACCCTCTCATTTCAACCCACACATGGGCTTTACATGGGCCACATTGGCCATACATGGGTTTTAAACAAAACCCGATCAACCCGATGCAACGGGCCTTCATCCGCCGGACTTGACCGCTCAGTTTCCTCCTCTTCGAGCCTCCAACCCGAACCGGAAACCTTGAGCCACCTCAAGTCCATTTCCATGACGTCCAAGTGAACCTGGTTTGAGCCCAACCATCTCGTCGGCATCCTCGACCGCTCTGGACCTCGGTTCTCCCAACCTAGTCCCGGTACTCACCAACGACCATAGCTGCCTCAGGAACCTGTACCACAAGGAACAAACCATTTTGCACATACCTTTTCTTCCTGCATGTTAGTCCACAATTATCATTAATTGAAACATGCAATACCGAGTCAAATCAAACTCAAGCCTGAGCACACCTTGCTCAAATAAAGTCAAATACTCATCACAAACATGGATGGTCCTCCACATGGTCCTTCAATCTCCCCCTTGATGAGTATATTGACAAACCACACAAAAGGCATAAATTTGAGTTTGTAAACAAAGGAAGAAAAGCAATTTGATTGCAAAATCATATTTGGTCCAATTGAAAGAGAAAAATAGATCATGACCAAATAGATGAAAAGATTTTCGGAGCTCAACACAAGAAAGAACAATTTTTCGACAAAAGCTCCAAAAACCAAGAAATCCTCCAAGAAGCTCAAAATTTCTCATGATCCAAATGCAAGGACAATTGTTCAACATGATCATGAGAAAGCATTTTTTTTTTAATTCTCTAAGATGTCTTTTCTACGTTTTCTCCCCCTTTTGGCAATATAGGCATCAAGAGAACAATTTTTGCATGATATGCAACCTAGAAGAGCTTTGAGGATTATGCAAGTGACCACTTAGACAAAGTATGACCCCAAGCTACTCAAGTTCAAATTATGTCATCCTAAGTCATATCCAATGGCATATTTCAATTTTTTGCTAACTAGCTCAAAAGAAGTTATAATACTTTGGTATGATTTCAACAATAGCAACACTTAGCATAACTTCAATATTAGAAGCAAAGCCAACCAAACGAGCAAATGGATATACTAGAGTTCAACCTAGTCAACACTTTGGGAAACTACAAGTCCATAAGAGAAGCCTCATGCTCAATCATCTCTTTAAATGCAAATTTTTAGATTAAAGCTCATAAAGCGGTATGAGAGAGTTAGGCTTAGTGAAGCACATCCTCGACTAGGAGCCTTCGACAAAGGCCTCCTAAGCTTCACTCTCCTCCACAAACCTTTCAGGGTTTAGAGAGTTTATCCTAGAGAAACACAACCTCGACTAGGAGCCATCGACATAGGTCTCCTAGGCATCACTCTCTTCCTCTAGTTATTTTTGCATTTTTCGGTGTATTGACTCAAGCCATTAGCAACCATCTCAAGCAAGAAGCTTAAAAGAGTGGTTTTGGTCATACACACTTCATTCCAAGTTCATCCCAAGTGCAATGGGAAGCAGTCTCGTGAATGAATAGTGTTGAGTTCAATTTTAGCACAAAAGAGTCAATTTATATTTTCATAACTTATATTCATGAGCATTATTGAGGATTCTAGAATGAAACAATGTAGCTAACCCAAGTTGCTCTAGGGACTCTAGTAGAAACCCACTATTTCAATAAGCATGGCATAAGCATCTAGTGAAGAAGTATAGCAAGTAAAAGCCATGTTTCATCAACTTTTCAGAAAGCTCAATTTTAAAATGTTGGCTAGTTTCACATGTTATACCAAATTGGATATGACCTAGATTAGCAAATATCTTCAGAAAAGTAGCTAGGTGCAACATATCTCAATTTTATCAATTGCATAATAGGCAAAGCTCAGTAAATGAAAAACAAGTCTATATGCAATGCAAAAGAATCAATTCCAAGCTCCCTCAACAAGTGAGTCGATTAAGCACAAAATCGATTGAAGTTGAGTTATTAGCAATTTTAGATTCAAAAGGATGAATTGAACTCAACTGAAACCGTAAAGACAGAAATGATGAGAAGGAATCAAGCAACTGACACATGGGTAGTATAGGAGCAAAGATAACATGAAGAGAAACACTAACACTCAGACTCGCTCTCACCTTTCCCATATGACTTATATAGGAAAGCTACTTCTCCAACTCCAACCCAGGAGCAAACATGCACTGTCTACCCAGGGGCCCAACACTGCTAGACCTAAAAGACTGTGAGTGAGCTCAACCGAGAATAAGAGAGGAATAGCACCCTAAAGCATAAGGTGAGAGGTCCATGCCGAGGCATGCCAGAAGTCTAGGTGAAGTGGTCTCAACAAAATGAAAACCATCCCAAAGATACCCGAGAAAGAGAAAGGAAGGCTGAATATACATACGAACATATAATACAAGCCGGCTCCCCTCAAGATATGCCATATGGGCTCATAATCCCAAGCTCTCCTCTCAGGAAACAAACCTGGAGCTATCCAAAGGCTTGGTGAAAATGTCACCAACCGGTGGTCACTCTCCACAAACCGAGCACTATATCACCCTTCTCCACATGGTCTCTAAGGAAGTGATAGCGAATGTCAATGTGCTTGGTCCGAGAGTGTTGCACTTTGGGTTCTTAGCAATGTGAATGGCAGGCGTGTTATCACGTAAAAGTGGAACACAATCTGCTACTAACCCAAAGTCCCGCAAGGTCGATCTCATCCAGAGAACACAGCTACAAAGAATCGGTCTGCGACAACATACTCGGCCTCGCGGTGGATCAGGCAACACCGGATCGCTTCCTAGACGACCAAGAGACAAGAGAAGTGCCAATGAATTGGCAAGTGCCGAAGTGCTCTTCCTATCTATCCTACACCGGTGAAGTCTGCATCGGAGAAGGCTCTCAGAGATAGACAGAGGAAGAAGAGTACCGTATACCATAGTCAATGGTAGCTCGAAGGTACTGAAGATGCGCTTCACCGCTGACGGTGAGAGACGCGAGGAGAAGCCTCGAAACTGAGCACAAAGACATACGAGAAATGTATGTCAGGTCTCGAGGCGATGAGATACAAAAGGGAGCCGATCATGCTCGGAACTCCTTCTCGATCAAGCGGCTCACCATCCTCGTCAGGCTCGAGGACAGCAGTGGTGGCCATAGGAGTCATAACTGGCTTTCCATCAGACATGTCAAAGCGCTTCAGGAGGTCTCGAGTGTACTTGCCTTGATGCAAGAATGTACCCTCCCGAGTCTGCTTAATCTGGAAGCCAAGGAAGTAGCTCAACTCGCCCATCATGCTCATCTCGAACTCAGTACTCATCACATCTGAGAACTGAGTAACGAGCGAATGCGAGGAACCACCAAAAATGATGTCATCGACATAGATTTGGACTAAGAGAAAATCCGAATCAGAATGTCGATTTAACAGTCTTGTCCACTTGACCCATATGAAAACCATGACTCAAGAGGTAGGACTTAAGCCTCTCATACCAAGCTCGTGGAGCTTGCTTAAGTCCATACAAAGCTTTGGAAAGCTTGAAGACATGGTTTGGGTACTTGGGGTTCTCAAATCCTGGAGGTTGTCTGACATACACCTCTTCCTCAATGAAGCCATTGAGGAATGCACTCTTGACATCCATTTGAAAAAGCTTGAAGCCCTTGGATGCCGCGAATGCGAGCAGGATCCTGATGGCCTCGAGTCTAGCTACAGGGAAAAGTCTCCTCAAGTCGAGACCCTCGACCGAGAGAAACCCCGAGCGACTAACCTAGCCTTG
Source organism: Rhipidocladum racemiflorum (assembly GCA_036346355.1). Taxonomy (NCBI): domain Eukaryota; kingdom Viridiplantae; phylum Streptophyta; class Magnoliopsida; order Poales; family Poaceae; genus Rhipidocladum; species Rhipidocladum racemiflorum. The sequence goes on along the minus strand of CM070579.1, from coordinate 85,342,087 downwards.
TTTGAACTACAACCCCATCCTCACTGCTTGTTTTTGAACACCCATTTGGTCCCAATGATATTGTGACCGGAAGGGGCTCGACAAGCTTCCAAACTTTGTTCCTCTCGAAGTTTTCAAGTTCCTCATGCATAGCATTAATCCAAGATTCATCGGATAATGCATGAGAAACATCCTTCGGCTCAAAAGAGGCAACAAAGGCGAGTGAAGGCAGAAAGTGGACAGACTGACTTAGAGCGAGTGACTCGCTCAAACAGATCTCCAATGATCAGTCGGTGGATGAGCCTCTTGAATGTGGCGGGGAGGTCGAAGCGAAGTGACCTCTACTCTCGCGTGGGAGAAGTAGGAACAGAGCCACTAGCTGGAAGAGTCTCGAGGGTAAGGGCTGATCTCCCTGAGGTGCGAGATATGGAAATGGGAGGCACCTCGGGAGCGAGAATGGTGACTGGATCAGGCAAGGCGCCTTCATCTCCGTCATCAACTTCCTCTCGAGAAGATAGACTGGGAAAGAGGAGAAGAGCCTGAAATGTCTGGTCTAGCACCGGGCTAGCCTCATCAAAAGTCACCTCGCAGGTCTCTATGATCCTACCCAAATCTACAGCCCAAATCCTATAGCAGGCGTAAGTCGAGTAACCCGTAAAGATCCCATCGTGAGCGTGACTCGAACTTATCTAGGTTCCCAGGACTTCAAGAAGAAGCACTTGCAACCAAAAACACGAAAATGAGATACACTAGGCTTTCGCCCATATCTCAACTCATAAGAAGTGCAATGCAAGTGTGCCCTAAGAAAAACTCTGTTGGCAACATGGCATGCCGTAGCTACACCCTCATTTCAAAACTTCCTAGGAGTATTGTACTCATCTAGCATCGTCTGGCCATCTCAACCAGGGTCCTGTTCTTCCTTTCCACTACGCCATTTTGCCGAGGGACGTATGGAGAGGAGAAGCGATGCTCTAAGCCTAACTCCTCCACGTTGCTAAAATAGGAGTTCTTGAACTCCGTGCCATTGTCATCGCGGATCGCTCGTAAGGCACCTGGGAGCTCAACAGACAACCTACGGACCAAACCCCTGAAGTGTGAAAAACACTCATCCTTCGAGGCCATGAAAAACACCCAAGAGTACCTCGAAAAATCATCGACAATGACAAGAATATACCACTTCCCACCTGCTGACTGCACTCGAGCCGACCAACAGTGTCCATGTGTAGCGGTACGTCTGTGCATCGATCATCACTCGGGTGGATCGGAGGATGGGAGGCAAGAACCATCTTGCCATGTCGGCAAGGAGAACATACAACATCTTTGACCATCTTGAGTTTAGGCAGGCCACGAATGAGATCATGGCCGCTAACTCGAGTCAAATGATCAAAGCCAATGTGACCAAGTCTCCTATGCCAAAAGGAGAGATCACGGGACTCAGAAGCAATAAGGCAATGGAGAGAGTCTCTAGAGGAAAAAGAAAAATCAGCACGAAAGACTCTCCCAAAACGAGAAATCCCACAAACAAACTCCCCAGAAGAATCGAGGATCCTACAAGAGCTCCTCTTAAAATTGACCTCGAAATCGTCATCAAGAAGCTGAGAGACTGAAAGCAAGTTGAAATGCAGCTTACTGACTAAGGCAACGTCCTTAAGAATGAAATGATCGTTAATGCAGACGGTACCTTTAGCAATGACTCTACCCGACGCAGCATCCCCAAAGGTGATTATCTCATCACCGGGATCTCGGTCCAGGGAAGAAAACCAACGGGAGTCTCCGGTCATGTGGCGAGAACAGCCGGAGTCTACGATCCAAACCTCCTCTTCCTCGCCCTACGGACTGAATCAAAGAGAGTGAAAGCGGATATCTCAAGATGCAGGATAGATCGGTGCAGATCTAGGAACCCAATCTTGAGTCAATCGTGCGATGAGCAGCTTGATCAACGGAGTAGAAGAATGCAATCCGCACCTCTCCGTGACTCGACTCTCACAAACTCAGACTCCGCTCCAGTGGGAGCGTCACTGGGAGCTGCCGGTTGGTCCGCCGAGGTGCAAAGGCCAGACCATCCCAGTGCTGCTGCCCAGACCTCCCGCTGGGGAAAACAAACTCACGCCACTGATATCTACCTCGATGGGAAAAACGAGGAATATCAAGAGGACGGTGGAAAGACTGACTCGGGACAGCTCTGGGGCGAAAACCAGAAGTAGAAGCCTGAAAACCAAGCCCCATGCGCTGTCCAAAAACAGGAGACTCTCTAGCTTGTTTATCCTGTCTAGAAGCTGTGTGTGCCTTAGGCGCACTCAGAGTCTGGGGATGACCCTGAATACCCCTAAGAGCATGGACATGCTCACGCCGAGAAATCTTGGCGCTGCTCAAGGTAAATCAGCTATATGTCCATCCTTCGATGAAGGTGCATGTATACTTCGCCTTGGGGGTGAAGCGGCATGAGAAGCACCCTTCTCGTCGGACGTCCGTGGATAATCCCTGCTGATCTAAACACATGGTGCTCACTGTGGAGCCACCACTATCTCTCCGCTCTTGGAGGCACGCACAACAAGGCGGATGCGCCTGCAGTATGCTCCAAGGCATCAAACCCTAGACCTTGATTGAATCTGCTAATCTTGGACTGATCTAGGATAAGATTGAGCTTCTTCTTACCTCCAACAAACTTCTCGAGAGTGCTCATAAGGTACTGACACTCTCGAAAAGTGAGGCACAAGAAGAGCAAGGGAAGGAGTAGCAGGGGAAGAGCCGGATGGAGAAGAGCGAACTAAGCGATCAAATCTCTCCCTATAAAGAGCAGCCTCAATCTTGAGGGACTACTTAAGAAACACAAGGAGAGTCTCTAATCCTACCCACTGGGCTTTGAGCTTCTTCCTAAGCTCTACATGAATTTGATTCATGTCCTCTGCTACCCCAACACACAGCATGCAACCATTTTGTGACTTAGCTAGTAGATCCTTAGCATATTTTGAGTTTTCAAGCACCAAGTCATCATAAGCATTTTTTAGTTGCATACAGCCCTCACATGAGCTGAGTGGGTCCGTAGAAGCATGCTTTTCAAGTTCATCATTTCTAGCGAGATAGCTTCCTAAGGTGACAACTCATGGCATCAATTTCAGCGAGAAGCTTAGGGCAATTAGCACATGAAGCATTTGTGTGAGTGTGAAGAAAACTAGCATCAACAGGAATAGAATCTACTAGACATGTGCTAGCATCCTTCGACCTAAGTGACTCAAGATCAGAAAGCACACTATCATGTAGAGTCCTTAGGTTCTCCAACTCCACAAGCAAAGCATCAGACAAAGTACAGCTATCAGAGTCTCGAGAGGAACAAGATCTAAGTGAAGCTAACTCCTGAGATAAGGTACCTACTTCCTTCTCTAGATCCAAACACTTAGCTCTAGATTTGGAATGAAATTTTCCTAGTTTGATAAAAGCATCATGGAGCTGGTCATAAGAAGGTACCTCCTCCGTGTCACTGTACAGCTCGGTGTCGGGTACTTCCATGGCATTGGAGGCCATGAAGCACATGCCGGAGAAGTCATCGCCGCCCTTCACCTTCTCTTGCGGTTCATCCTCGTCCTCGTCGCTCCATGTCTCCGTGTCGGAGAGGTCAAGGTCGTCGAGCGCGGCAAGGACGCGGTGAAAGAGCTTCTTGCCCTTGGCGAACTTGCGGTGTTTCTTCTCTTGCGCCGGCTCGCGAGCTGGAGGCTTCTTGTTGCGGTTCTTGTTGATGTAGTCGTTCTTGCCCGCACCGCCTTGTTCATTATTGCCCTTCTCCAGCTTGGGGCAGTTTGCCCGAATGTGGTTGGGGCCACCACACTCAAAGCAAGTGAACTTGCCACTCCTCTTTCTATCTCTCACCCTTTTGTAAATGTTCGAAAATTTTCGAGCGACAAGAGCAAGCTCGTCTTCTGGAAATTGTTCCGAGCGTCATCGCTACGTCGCAAAGAGCGGGAGAGAAAACCAGAAGAGAAGTCAAGAGGGGGTCCAGAAGACCCAGTGGGATCGGTAACCAATGCCATCGTTTGGGACTTCGTCCTGCGAGCGACGATGTCGAGCTCATGAGTCTTGAGGCGGGAATACAACCCGTCAAGAGTCAAGGTCGACAAGTCCGTATGGTCCGTGATGGTGGTTACCTTCATCTCCCAAATCCTCAGATCGAGTGCTCGAAGAAAATGTCTCGCATTCTCCGAATCAGTGTATGAACAACCCACTGACCGAAGATTGCTGAGAATCTTTGCAAAACGAGCAAAGCACTCATCAAGGCTCTCACCAGCGTGCTGCTCAAACTTGTTGTAGTCACGCTTAAATTGATCCTGTCTCACGGACTTGATCTGAGTGGTGCCCTCATGGTAAGCATTGAGGGTCACCCAGATCTCGTGAGCCGATCGTAGGTGAGAGACGCGATCATACTCACTGCGGCTAAGTCCCTGTATGAGGAGGTTCTTGGCCTTAGCGTTTGCCTCAACGTCAGCCATGTTTGCGGCATTGACGTTCTCATCGGCCGGAACCTCATACGGGTGCTTCACCTTCTGCCATAAAGAAAAGCCCTGGGCAGTGATGTATGTCTCCATCCGAACCTTCCGTAGCGGATAATCAACTCCAGCAAAATTGGAGGCTTAGTTGAGTACTTGTCCGTCGCCATGGCTCTTGAGACCGGTCAAGATCTATGAAAGAGCAAAACCGGCTCTGATACCAATTGAAAGACCGAGATGGCGATCAGAGGGGGGGTGAATGATCCCAAATAAAAATATCCCCTACTCAACGTACTCCAAACAATCCCGCAAAGAAAACCGATGCTCCTTAAAATCGCGAAACCATAAAAATCGAACGACTTGACAACTATATGTATCCCTAGCTTACATGGATGGGAACCATGAATCATATGAGGGATATTTTTAAATCACAAATTCTGGTTGTCAAGTGTCCAAAGCAAAGAGGAATCAATTCAAATACTTCTTTTCTAAAAGAGATCAAGCCAAAACACAAAAGCCTCTTTTAGAAAAGCAAAAGCAGATTTTCAGGAATTGTCCTCAATTAGAGCAGGTGGATGGTGGACTTCTGTTGCTCCAAAAAATTTGGGAATTTTTCAGCCTGTGAGCTGTTGAGTAGTGAAGCACTCCAGCAAAAATCACCACCAAAATCCTTCTACAAAAATCAGGAAAAATCAAGAACTACGAACAGTCAGGATTTTCAATCAGGAAATTTGGGGCTCGGTTTTCACCTCACAGCTCCCAAATGGTGCATCCAGTGGACTCCAAAATTTTTCCACAGATGGGTATATGAGTCAAGAACCTTCTCCAACAAGAATCAATCAAGAAAGATTTTTCTATATTTTTCTAAAAATCAAAGACTGACTGCTGCGCGAAGAACAAGTTCAGGACAGATTTGCAATCTTGATAGAAACTTGATCTCTAGTCTATCCTAGGGTGCAAGAAAGATGTAAAACCAAATGAGCACCCTCAAGACCTCCTTGATCAACAGCATTTAGAAGGAGAGGAGCAAATCCAAATTATAGAAAGTAAATTAAGTAGAATTTACATGCGGGAAAGTAAATGCTGAATTTAAATTATGTAAAGTAAAGACATAATGTAAATGCGAATTTAAATTCACAAAAATGTAAAGAAAATCTTTGTATTTTCTGGTTGGAAGGTTTACAAAGCCTCACTTCATGTGGGCAAAGCTCAAAGGAGCAACTCAAACCTTCAAGTGAGGGAGGACACCCCTCCCCCTCTATTTATACTACTCTAGGGCCACCTACCACCCTTGGATGAGTCCCAAACCCTAGGGCACTCCACCAAGGGCTAGGATTAACCCTCTCATTTCAACCCACACATGGGCTTTACATGGGCCACATTGGCCATACATGGGTTTTAAACAAAACCCGATCAACCCGATGCAACGGGCATTCATCCGCCGGACTTGACCGCTCAGTTTCCTCCTCTTCGAGCCTCCAACCCGAACCGGAAACCTTGAGCCACCTCAAGTCCATTTCCATGACGTCCAAGTGAACCTGGTTTGAGCCCAACCATCTCGTCGGCATCCTCGACCGCTCTGGACCTCGGTTCTCCCAACCTAGTCCCGGTACTCACCAACGACCATAGCTGCCTCAGGAACCTGTACCACAAGGAACAAACCATTTTGCTCATACTTGAACACATAACCACAACATCATCTTTAAATATGTATTGCAATGCAATGCAATGCAATGTTATGCTCATATCTCCTTGGAAACTCATACCTGTATGGTTGAGTACACACCCGTCGGTGTGCACCCTCTCCCCCCTTCCATCCCGAAGATGGAGTGTGCCTACTCCTCGCTTCCACATCCCACGGTAGATGGAATCACGATGTAGGACTTACTCTAATGTCTCTCCGGATTAGTCATAACTTTCTCACCGACCTTCCCGGATTAGTTAATGACTTTCTCACCGCCTGGGCCATCTCATGTCATGCATGCAACTATGCCAATTATCATATTTCACATGTACATAAACATATGGCATCTCATCATGACAAATATAGACACATGGCATCGAATCATGGTAATCATACTCAATATTTCATTGGAAAACAGCAGGCATGGCAAGTAATCATAGCATGTATTCAATCTTTCATCTAATCTCACAAGCAATCAACGATCCGTTATTCAATACAACACACTTGCCTTCAACCACGGGCAACGAAGTGATGAGAGGTTGAGGGCACACCCGGAGGGACACCACCTGCAAACACGTGCCACACACTCAAATCGAGTTCACAAAACAGTACACAAAACCCCATCTAACCCGACATTGCCAACAACTCGCAAAACCTAAAAACAGAGGTTCTGTCCCGCCGGGACAGCAGCCTTGCGAAAAGCATAGCTTCTGTTCTAGGACTCCAAATCGATTAATAGAGTACACCCTCGCATAGCTTAGGAAATTTCCCAACTTTTTCTAGGTATATGGAAAGACTGATTCGGACTCTATGGTTGTTTAATCTACAGATTACCGTGATCTGTTCTAATCGCGTCACAGATTTGACAGCGCTCGGTAAAACAGCCATAACTTTCAAACGGCTGGGTAGAATTTCAATTTCTTTACGTCCACTGAAAGGTAATGAAATTATCTACAACTTCCTAGAAGTCCGTACGGCCAGATTCGGAATCTAAATTAGTTTAATCTAATGTTGAACACAGACTGTCCCAACCTCGTCACAGATTGGATAGCGCCCACCAAAACGGCCATAACTTTCATACCGTAACTCCAAAAATTCTCAAAAAAATACACAAAATAGGCCTTGACAATACCTACAACTTCGTCAACAGGCGGTCGGCCAAATTCCGAAGCTAAAATTGCGAAATCGCACCACCTAAAACGGACTCCAAATCTGCCCGAAACTGAGTACAATACGAACTCTAGTTCTTTTCAGATCTACTCCATGGCAGCACGTCCTCTTGATCTTAAAACTCCAAATCTACCATGAGAAAAGTACCTAGACCACCCCACAATCTTCCCATCATCATACTTTAGCCCGACGAACAACGAACGAGGAAAAACTCCTCCCGGATCGCGCGATCTCCCGCCTCGCTCCGAATCCGCCGGTTCTCCGTGTCGCGGAGCGCTCCAACGGCCGATTCTTCGAGATGAGGAGGTGGGGAACTCCCCTAGGGGCAGCAAGGATGGTGGAGAGGGATAGGGGAGGGCGCAAGAGGCTAAGGGGGGTGGCGGCTAGGGAGGAGGAGGCAATGGGGTGGAGGGGAAACAAGTGGGGGCTAGGGCTAGGGAGGGAACTTGTTTGGGGCGCAGGTAGGGCTAGGGCAGCAGTTTTGCTGTCCTAGACCACCTCCAAAAGGCCCAATTATGTCCCACCTTCGGCCCACATGGACCCCCCAAGGCCCGAACTCCCCGGAAGGCCTAATTCCCCTCCGGAAAGGCCCAAAATCCCCCGGAAAGGCCCACACTTGCAGAAACGGCGCAAAAACATGTTACAAGAGTCGTACCTTATGGCCGAGATCGAAAATGACTCATACCGTCATTCCGTAGTATCACAAAATTCTTACCAAACCTCAACTGGTTCTTTTCCTATGAGGGTCTCGCCCTCACACTTTCTCACTCAAAAACTACCAAACCCATGAGTAAAAACCTCCATTATGCTCAACAATTCCATAGACATTTCTATTCACATCTCAAACGAGAATGCCAACAAAGGGCAACTCCCTTAGTCGGATGAACCACATTCATCAACTCGAACCCAAAACACAACAAATCACTTGGAACAAAGGTTTGACAACCTCGAAAGATCACTCGATCTCTTTTCCTAAGTCAAGTCGCAAAGGAAAAACTCCAATCTCAAATCAATGCGATACATCTCGCATCGGGGACCACTCAAACAAAAAGGGAGACTCCACACAATTCTTTGCCAGAAATTCTCAACAATCAATGACAACTCGACTCACTTTCACCACAGCCAAGCATCTTATAAAAACAACATTGTGGAAGAGAAAACCGATTCTCAAATCAATCGAAATAATCCACAACCGCCATAACAACTCTCAAGGAAACAAGGAAACCCAATCCTCTTACAACAAAGCCAAATGCCAGGAACTCTTCACTCTTTCTTTTCATGCTAAAGAGCAAATGAAAATCTAGATTCATGGCATGAATCCAAGCTTTTCGAGAGCACTCCGGATTAGTCCTATTTCCCTATATGACTTACTCACCGACCTGGCTCAACGACTCTTTTATCAATAGACATCTATAAATGATGTCATGTTTCCTTTTCACCATTCATTCATCATGTACAACGCTACCAAAAAGTCATTCACAAGACATCTTCTTCCTCTGCATCACATGATTAAAACTTGGATAGCATCGATGATTGCGCCAATTCATAAAACTATGAGGGGAACACCATTAACAGGAAAACACCACGTCATGCATAACCCGTCGACAATTGAAAGCTAAATTTGTAAAGCATCGCGTTTTAACCAAAATCAACATTTTGAAAGAGAACATTAATTCTCAAAGAGAAATGGGAGACTTATTTTCCCAAAATGAGAACACTTCACCAACCCGAATCACTTATAAACATTCATAAAATCCACCCTTTTCAAACACTCGCAAACACCACATGACCTTTTCCAAATAAATCCAGTTCCAATCAAATAGAATTACAAATTAAATCTCAAGAATTTTCAACACAACCCACTATGTCCATCGGCTTCCTTTTTAAGATTTACTCCAAGTATGCTTCAGTGCGAACGCGAAGGAGCGCGATCCACTCAAAGGCTTTTGGGTGCAAAATCAAACTCATAGCATAAACTGAACAACTTAGCCAAAACCAAAGATGGGCACCAACCTCTACGAGTTTTAGGGAAACTCGAAAATGCAACATAAAGAACACCTTGACGAAAAAAACATTTAACCAAGATAGCAAACCACCAACCCAGACCAAAAGGTTTTATACACAAGCTCGGCATGAGACTCACCATAACCAGTGTCCCACTATCCTTAACATTTAAGCATTCCATATTCACTATTTACTTATCGAGAAAACCCATCTTAAATCAATCCATACTACCTCCTCAAGAACCCCACAAACCAACACTTCATAAAATAACTACCTTGTTTTTTTTTAGTTACACTATCCATATACCATAACAAATTGTCACTACACAACATACTCCAACTATTAAAACAAATTTAATAGATTAGACCATCCCAATGCTTTAGCAATATCATAAACAGCAAAGCCTATGACTTCACAATTGACAACGATACTAGCATCGTAGGAACACAGCTGCGAACTTCTAATTATACTAATGGTTTGCGACAACATAAATAGCAACTCTAATCAACTTCCAAATTAAAGTCACTAGTCAACACGATTAAATCTCTCTATTAATCCATTAGATTAGAACATTTTTAAGCAACCAGCAAAGTTTTTTTTTAACAATATCGGCAGTCTACATCATCTTAATGTTTTAACTATGCATTAGGGTTTAAAACTTTAAACATATTGGAGGGTCATAAGCACTTTCAAAGCAAGGCAACATATTCTAAGCATGTACATTAACATATTTATTCATTCTCACTATAGGGTAATCTGCAACACTAGAAGTTCATTTAATCTTAAGCTAAACACAAATATTACTTTTAACTGTTTCAACTCACCAATTAACTTAAGAATAAATCATTTCCAATAACCACATTGTTACATACTACATGACAGGCTAAACTACCATTTTCACCTTTTGACAAACAGGATGCAACTCCACTTTTAAGGACAACCCCAACTCAAGAACCAGAACGAACACCGATAGACAATTTCTCCTTTTCCAGGCAAGGAAGAAACAAAACTCTAACAGAAATGCAGGAAAGTTCCACTCTCAAGTTCCCAAATTTGCCCACAAAACTCTTCAAGAAATCTCAAGATCCATACTTCCAAGAAGGAAGAAGGATGCACCAATGAAAACCAAATGTTCAACCAAATCTTTGCCGATAAAAATTCAAAACTTAGCTCCATCCAACCTAAGGTCGGCACTAGGAGAACTTCAACTCTTTTCTCAGATAGGGAGGGTAACAACCACATATGTTTCCTCCCTAAGACAATCCACAATAACCAGCAAAACCGGGTGTCAAAGCAAAAGGCGACTAAAAAAAAAGGCGCAACACTAAACTCTTCTTCTTCGTTTCCAACCAAGGAAGACCAAAAACCACAAATCGCATACGGAATGATCCGCGAAAAATCCAATACCAAACATTTTTCTTTTGGTTTCCATCAACTAAAACCAAGAAAACCAACCAAAACCAATCGTCAGAACGGTGAAGAACATACGAAGGAACCCACCACCAAACTCTCCTATTTGACTCCCGTCAACTACCCGATCTACGACAGAAAGGGTAAGCACTCTTCTCCTACAGGGGTTAATAGTTCTTCGGTGATGGCGCTAACTGGCCACACCGTCACACTTCACCCTTACTGTGAATAAAGAGAGGTGACCGAAACCCTTCGACACCACAACCCCACTTAAACATAATAACATGAACAATTCAATTCAATTCTTTCATAAACATAGCAACATACATAAACAAATGTAGCATTCAACATCAAGGCTCAAATACAACATTTAAGCGTAAAGCAACGATTCCCATCCCCTTTCCTACTGTGCATCCATGTGTGTCAAATTTTAAATTAGTTATACCACTTTTGCAAGTTTTAATGTTGCTATCCTATAACAAAATTTTAGTTAAGACCTAAGCCATGTTTCTAAGTTATTCCACATCAGATTTTAGTTGTACCCTATGGCATGACACTAAAATTCACATTCCAAGGACCTACAGCCCGCTCTGATACCAACTGTAACACCCCGGCATTTAATATGCCCGAATGCTACCAAACAAAAGCTAAACAACATCTAAATACCACATTTAAACATAAATTCCAGCAAAGGTTCATATGCTAAAAATCGATATTTCGGTAGCATCTCCATTGTTTTTTCATGAATTAACACAATATCAATATCATGGCAAGATATATCATAGCACACGACATCTAAAATAACAACATAAATGGACATAACATCAAATTATGCCAAAATTACTACGCTCAACTACCTCATAAACTATAACGGGGCAAATAAGGAATCACTAGCATGCTAAATTAAACCATACATTAAGTTTAAGGCACAACTCTTAATATCATGTCTCCAAGTGATTAATTATGGACTATGATGGTGGAGCTACGTGTAGAAGTGTAGCTAGACCCCTTTTTCCCGCATGCCGATCTCAAAGTACCTAAAAACAACATAAAACACAAGCGTGAGTTCGAAAACTCAGCAAGCATATTGTAATGGACAACAAGATCATTTACAAGACAATAATACCTCACATCACATATAACATCTCATATTTGAACACATAACAACATCATCATCATTAAATATGTATTGCAATGCAATGCATTGCAATGTTATGCTCATATCTCCTTGGAAACTCATACCGGTATGGTTGAGTACACACCCGTCGGTGTGCACCCTCTCCCCCCTTCCATCCCGAAGATGGAGGGTGCCTACTCCTCGCTTCCACAACCCACGATAGATGGAATCACGATGTAGGACTTACTCTATTGGCTCTCCGGATTAGTCATAACTTTCTCAACGACCTTCCCGGATTAGTTAATGACTTTCTCACCGCCCGGGCCATCTCATGTCATGCATGCAACTATGCCAATTATCATATTTCACATGTACATAAACATATGGCATCTCATCATGACAAATATAAACACATGGCATCGAATCATGATAATCATACTCAATATTTCATTGGAAAACAGCAGGCATGGCAAGTGATCATAGCAAGTGTTCAATCTTTCACCCAATATCAACAAACAACCTACAATCCGCTATACATTACAACACACTTGCCTCAACCGCGGGCGACGGATTTGTGGGACGTAGAGGGCACTCCCGGTGTCAATCCACCTGCACATCGGCATCACACACTCACAACAATGCCCGCAAAATAGTACACAAACCCCCATCTAACCCGACATTGCCCACTACTCGCGAACCTAAAAACAGAGGTTCTGTCCCGGCGGGACACCAGCCTTGCAAAGGCCATTACTTGAGTTCTGGGACTGCAAATCGATTAAACGAGTACACCGTAGCGAAGCTTAGGAAATTTCCCAACTTTTTCTAGTTATACGTAAAGACTGATTCAGACTCAAAAATTGTTTAATCTACAGATTACTACGATCTGTTCCAATCGCGTCACAGATTTTAACACGCTCGGTAAAACGGCCATAACTTCTAAATGGCTGATCGGATTTTAACGTGCTTTATATCCACTGAAAGGTATTGAAATTATCTACAACTTATTTTAAGTCCGTACAGACAGGTTCGGAATCTAAATTGGCGAAAACGCGAACCCTAGCTCGACTACTCAATCTGCCCGAAAACAGAAACGTGGCAACATCTAGATCTAATCCACAATACTCCAATCCAGCACCACCAATTGATCTAAAAACTTCATAAACACCCTAATAACAGTACCTAGATCAATCCCAAGGATCCCCATGATCATACCTTTGCCCGACGAACGAAACTCCAATAGATCTCCTCTCGGATCGCTCCTCGCTCCACGCTCCTCGCTCCTCGCTCCTCGCTCCTCGCTCGAACGGATGGATCCACAAGGTGCAGAGGTGAGGAGACCACCCTAGGGCAGCAAGGGGGTGGAGGAGAGGTGGTGGAGAGGTGGGGAGCAATGGGGAGCAAGAGAGGGAGGTGGAGGCGCACAAGAGGGGAGGGAGAGGGGGGTTGGCGGCTATGGCTTGGAGGGGGAAAAGTGGGGCGCCCAAGGGGGCAGCATGGGGCGCAAGGGGCTGGGGGAAGCCCCTTTTACCAGCCCCCAACCCAAATCTGGTCCGTTACGGAGACCTAATCCATCCCACCGAAGCCCACCAAGGCCCAAACTCCCCCGGGAAGGCCCAAAACCCCGGAAACGGCCCGGAAAAGCTATTAACCTCCATATCCTATAGTTTTAACCTTAATTCCACATCTCATAATGTTATTAACCTTATCATGCACGTTAAATAAAGTTACGACACTCCGTGGTGTCACATCACTACAAAAGGCCCAAAAACGCGAGTAAACCTCAAGCCGTAGGATTTTCTTCTCTAATTTTACATTTTGTAATGTCACACCAAAACGTAGTGTCACAATCTTCCCCCCTTCAACAGGATTCGACCTCGAATCCGAAGGACACCAAAATCATCATCGACAAAAATTTTCTTTTCTTCCACAAACCACGCTACACTTTCATTCTACCCCCTCCCAGGCATAACACACACCCAGGGACAACTGGCTACGACAAAGTTCACGACAGATCACTATATTTCAAATTATCATCACTTTTTAAAAATCCAACCATATTCTCAACAAGGTTTGGACCGACATCACCTACTTCCAACATGACCACCCTTCGAACCACAACCAAAGTTCTACGCCTAGCCCAAGGTAGAGCTGTAAATTCTTACCAAACCTCAACTGGTTCTTTTCCTATGAGGGTCTCGCCCTCACACTTTCTCACTCAAAAACTACCAAACCCATGAGTATAATCCTCCATTATGCTCAACAATTCCATAGACATTTCTATTCACATCTCAAACGAGAATGCCAACAAAGAGCAACTCCCTTTAGTCGGATGAACCACATTCATCAACTCAAATCCAAAACGCAACAAATCACTTGGAACAAAGGTTTGACAACGTCGAAAGATCACTCGGTCTCTTTTCCTAAGTCAAGTCGCAAACGAAAAACTCCAATCTCAAATCAATGCGATACATCTCGCATCGGGGACCACTCAAACAAAAAGGGAGACTCCACAAAATTCTTTGTCAGAAATTCTCAACAATCAATGACAACTCGACTCACTTTCACCACAGCCAAACATCTCATTGTAACATAAAAACAACATTGTGGAAGAGAAAACCGATTAACCAATCAATCGAAAGAATCCACAACCGCCATAATAACTCTCAAGGAAACAAGGAAACCCAATCCTCTTACAACAAAGCCAAATGCCAGGAATTCTTCACTCTTTCTTTTCATGCTAAAGAGCAATGGAAATCTAGATTCATGACATGAATCCAAGCTTTTCGAGAGCACTCCGGATTAGTCATATTTCCCTATATGACTTACTCACCGACCTGGTTCAACGACTCTTTTATCAATAGACATCTATAAATGATGTCTTGTTTCCTTTTCACCATTCATTCATTATGTACAACGCTACCAAATAGTCATTCACAAGACAACTTCTTCCTCTGCATCACATGATTAAAACTTGGATAGCATCGATGATTGCGTCAAATCATAAAACTACGAGGGGAACACCATTAATAGGAAAACACCACGTCATACATAACCCGTCGACAGTTGAAAGCCAAATTTGTAAAGCATCGCGTTTTAACCAAAATCAACATTTTGAAAGAGAACATCAATTCTCAAAGAGAAATGGGAGACTCATTTTCCCAAAATGAGAACACTTCACCAACCCGAATCACTTATAAACATTCATACAATCCACCCTTTTGAAACACTCGCAAACACCACATGACCTTTTCCAAATAAATCCAGTTCTAATCAAATAGAATTTCAAATTAAATCTCAAGAATTTTCAACACAGCCCACTATGTCCATCGGCTTCCTTTTTAAGATTTACTCCAAGTATGCTTCAGTGCGAACGCCGGCAGCCACGATCCACTCAAAGGCTTTTGGGTGCAAAATCAAACTCATAGCATAAACTGAACAACTTAGCCAAAACCAAAGATGGGCACCAACCTCTACGAGTTTTAGGGAAACTCGAAAATGCAACATAAAGAACACCTTGACCAAAAACATTTAACCAAGATAGCAAACCACCAAACCAGACCAAAAGGTTTTATACACAAGCTCGGCATGAGACTCACCATAACCAGTGTCCCACTATCCTTAACATTTAAGCATTTCCATAATCACTATTTACTTTCGAGAAAACCCATCTTAAATCAATCAATCCATACTACCTCCTCAAGAACCCCACAAACCAACACATCATATAACAACGTATTCTATTTTTCAAACGTAGTACTTCAACAGATACTTAAGCATGATCATCCTATCAATTTTTATACCATAAATACGTCAACATCTTGACATTCAAAACTTATTCCATTAACAAATGACTTCAACATGCAAATAGTATCCCCATAAAACAAAGTTCGAAATTATGATTCTAAGATATACCTTTTTTAGGATACAATTCTATATCATGCTAAAATATCCATGGTTCACTTCATCGCCACATGTTATAATAACCTCTATTTTACAATGGCTTCCAAAAAGTAATCTAAACAATTACCACCACTACTAAGTCATCAATATCCATAAATAGGCATAATCATAAAAACAACTACATTGTTTTTAGTTACACTATCCATATACCATAACAAATTGTCACTACACAACATACTCCAACTATTAAAACAAATTTAATAGATTAGACCAACCCAATGCTTTAGCAATATCATAAACAGCAAAGCCTATGTCTTCACAATTGACAATGATACTAGCATCGTAGGAACACAACTGCATACTTCCAATTATACTAATGGTTTGCGACAACATAAATAGCAACTCTAATCAACTTCCAAATTAAAGTCACTAGTCAACACGATTAAATCTCTCTATTATTCCATTAGATTAGAACATCTTTACACAACCAGCAAAGTTTCTTTAACAAAAACGGCAGTCTACATCATCTTAATGTTTTAACTATGCATTAGGGTTTAAAACTTTAAACATATTCGAGGGTGTAGGATCGAAAGACACGAATATAGCAATCAGAGGGGGGGTGAATGATTGTGCGGAAGCTAAAACCAAATTCTTGATCTATTAAAAGTTCACCCCAAAACAGAACCAAAAGATTGCCTCGTTTTCGACAAAAACAGAATGACAGAGGTTCGGTAAAACGAGAATTCCGGGAGATCCAACCGTCGAAACGATCTGAAATTTGGACACAAGAAACTAGATTCCAGTACAAATCTAACCCAAAAAGAATCAGCTCGATCGGACTTACGGATCAAAAGTTATGAGCTTCGCAAGCTTACTGATCCAGAACTTGACGAGAATTAATCTAATCAAAACTTCAAGATTAAACAAGAACGACAAGAGATTGATCAACTAGACTTTGAGAAACACTAGATCAATACCCTAGAGAGGTTTTGATGGATCAAATCAAGATGAAACTCAATTATCAAAAACCAATCTAGAATTAGAACAAACATGCAAACAAGAACCAAAACAGAAAACACTGTAGCGACGTGGTTACTGTAGCACGCAAAAATCTTGGAAGAATTGATCTTTATTTCTTGTCTAAAATACTCTCATCAAAAGAGTACAAACTCTAAAAACAAGCTCAAGGCTTGATGCGCTTAGCTCTGGTTGGTGCCTTTCAACAGGAGACTCCCCACCTATTTAAAGGACCAACCCACAAGGAGTTCTGAATACGATTCCTATTCCCTAGAAGGAATCCGTATCCAACTCAACTCTACTTGGCCCAACCTGGCCGAGTACAACTCTTGCACGCGTATGGCAACCCTACCATACTCACGTGACTAACACTTTGCACGCGTATGGCCACCTGCCATACTCACGTGACTAACACTTTGCACGCGAATGACCTCCTGCCATTCTCACGTGACTAACCATTCTTCATGTGCACCATTCCCTTAGCCCGAACGTCCCGCATGACATCCTTGACCACCAAGACCTCAGTTCCTCCTGAACCTAGTCCCGAACCTCAGTTCCTCCATGAACCTAGTTCCGGTCCCGTCATCGACCACGTTCGCCCTCGAGCAATACCTGCACATGAACAAACCACAAAACAAATCCGAGCACAAGTCCACGACTTGACTCAATGTAAATCCATGCAACTACTCACATGAGCATTGCATAAAGTCCACTTCAAAAGAAGCATCATGAAATCATCACAAATTTCAAATTTAAATCGTTTCAATTCTTGCAAAACATTCAAACCGAGCAAAACACGTTCACAACGGACCAAGAATAAAGAAACTAGAAAAAGTCCATTCACGACGGACCAACAAAATCGGTCCGTTGTACACGTGAAAGTCTCTGTTCCAAGAAGCCACCAAAACCAAGCAAAAACATGTTCACAACGGACCTAAATTAAAACCCTAGAAAATTCCACGACAGACCAACAAAATCGGTCCGTTGTACAAGTGAAAAACTCGGTTCCTTGGAAAAAGGAGTTTGGCTCATAAGCTCAAAAGCATGTCCACGACAGACCCAAAAACTTGGTCCGTCGTACATGCAAAACTTACTGGCTTCTTGGAGAAATGAGTTCGGCACATAAGCTCAAAAACATGTCCACGACAGACCCAAAAACTTAGTCCGTCGTACATGTGCAACTTACTGGTTTTGAGGAAAAGCTCAATGAGTTCAAAAGCAAGTCCACGACAGACCCAGAAAATCGGTCCGTCGCAGATGGGGAACTTACTATTTCTTGAGAGCTTGGTCCGGCGCAAAAGCGAAACTTACTGTTTTCTTGTCAAATTGTCAAACCCATGCACAAGCACATTTTGCAAATCCAATTCTAAGTTAATTTTTCAGTTCAAAGCCAATTTTTCAGCACATGATTTCACAATCTCCCCCTTGATGAAAACATTGGCAACACCACTTAGAATTGAACATTTGGCATTCACTTTACAAAAGATTTTTAAATCCAAAGGATCAAAGACCAAAGAAAGAAAACACAGAAATCCCCCTTTGACCAAAATGCAAAACAAAATCTTTCCCTGAGAAGAAAATGTGTGTGAATGTGCAATGTGTCCAAGAATTCCAAAATCCTCCAAACTTCTCCCAAAATTCTCAAAATTCCCAAAACAGCTAAAACAGCTTCTCCCCCTTTTTCCTTAAACTTCTCAAAACTTCTCCCCCTTTGACAATGGATTCATCAAGAGTTCAAAAGAGAGAACAGCTTAAATTTTTCCTGAAACAATGATTTCACAACGGGAAACAAGGGAGTGCCAAGATAGAAAAAGATGAGCTCATTTGATCATATAACCTTATATATCACATAATATGCAAAATACATGATCTTGATGTGATTTTAACAAGTTAAGAAATGACATGCATCTCATCCTCAAATCTGTCAACTATAGCCAAGTACTAAGCAAGACCTTTAGTAGAAAAACAAAGTCTCAAAGTTGAAGCAACTAACAAATCAGGGCGAGCAAGTAGTTTCAACTCCAATCTAGTAGTTCATTTTAATCTCTGAACAATAAACTGCATGTGGCATGCTTGAAGCATACTTCTTTTATTTTCTAGGAGTGGCATGCTTGAAGCATACATCTTGTCTTTGAGGAAATGGCATGCTTGAAGCATACATCTTATCTTTTTAGGGAAAGCATCCTGAAGCTCATAACTTGAGGCTTTTGCTTTTATCAACCCCCTTTTTTATATTGATTCCCTTTTCTTTTCCTTTTTCTTTGATTGTCAACATGCAAAAGTGATTAAAGGTCTTATGAAAGAGTAAAGTTAAAAACACACTTGCTTCATAGCCCAAATTTATCAAGAGGATTCAATATCAAGCCTAGAAGAGTGAGATATCACAGAGTATTTAGCTATAGGCAATCAGTCCATGGAATTCCACAATGTCATTTTTAGTTCAAGTGAGACAATTTAGATTATCATATATTAGCACAATTACATAGTATATAAAGAAATATGATAAAGTGAGCTCATTAAGTGAAAAAAAAAAAAACTTGGCAAAGAAACTCCCCCTCAAAACAAACCCATTGGATGAACAATCCCAAGTTCTCCCCGAATAAAAGCAAAACGAGAAGAAGACAAAGGTTTTGTGAAAATGTATGCCAATTGATGTTCAGTATCCACATGATGAAGCACAATGTTGCCTTTTTCAACATGATCTCTAAGAAAGTGAAATCTGATGTCAATGTGTTTTGTTCTAGAGTGTTGCACGGGGTTCTTAGCAATGCAAATTGCACTAGTGTTATCACACAAAAGAGGAACACTATCCAAATTAACCCCAAAATCTTTAAGTGTAGCTACTATCCAAAGAATTTGAGAACAACAACTAGCAAAGACCACATATTCAGATTCAAAGCAGCTTGATTGTGCAATGTAAGATTGCTTTCTAGATGACCATGCAATGAGAGAATTTCCCAAGAAGTGACATGAACCAGAAGTGCTTTTCCTATCAATTCTACATCCTCCAAAATCAGCATCAGAAAAAGATCTCAAACTAATGCATGAGGAAGCAGGAAGCCAAATACCAAAATCTTGAGTTCCATGAAGATACCTGAAAATCCTTTTGACAGCTTGTCGATGTGAAGCACGTGGGGAGGCTTGAAAACGAGCACACAAGCACACAGCAAATTGTATATCCGGCCTTGATGCAGTGAGGTACAAAAGTGAACCTATCATGCTTCTATATTCCTTTTGATCAATCGGCTCACCATCTTCATCAGGGTCAAGTGCGCAAGTGCTCTCCATAGGTGTCATGATTGGTTTGCTGTTTTCCATCTCAAAACGATGTAGCAAGTCTCTTGTGTATTTGCTTTGATGCACAAAAGTACCATCCTTCGTTTGCTTGATTTGAAATCCCAAAAAGTATGTCAACTCACCCATCATACTCATCTCAAACTCCTTCCTCATTGTTTCTGAAAACTCAGACACTAAAACATGAGAGGAACCACCAAAGATAATATCATCAACATAAATCTGAACGAATAGTTGATCATTGCCTTGCTTGAGTAAAAAGAGAGTTTTGTCAACCTTTCCCATTAAAAAGCCCTTTTCAAGTAAAAAGGTTTTTAACCTATCATACCATGCTCTAGGGGCTTGTTTCAAACCATACAAAGCTTTTGACAGTTTGAACACATGATTTGGAAACTTTGGATTTTCAAAACCAGGTGGTTGCTTGACAAAAACCTCCTCATTTATGTAGCCATTAAGAAAAGCATTTTTCACATCCATTTGATACAATTTGAAACCTTTGGATGCAGCAAAAGCTAAAAGGATTCTAATGGCTTCAATTCTAGCAACAGGAGCAAAGGTTTCATCAAAATCTAAGCCTTCAATTTGAGTGTAACCTTGAGCAACCAATCTAGCCTTGTTTCTAACAACAACACCATCCTCACTTTGTTTATTTTTGAAAACCCATCTAGTTCCAATAACATTAAAATCAGAAGGTGGTGAGACAAGTTTCCAAACTTTATTTCGTTCAAAATTCTCTAATTCTTCATGCATGGCATTGATCCAAGATTCGTCAGATAATGCATGAGATATATCTTTGGGTTCAAAAGAAGCAA
Source organism: Rhipidocladum racemiflorum (assembly GCA_036346355.1). Lineage (NCBI taxonomy): Eukaryota > Viridiplantae > Streptophyta > Magnoliopsida > Poales > Poaceae > Rhipidocladum > Rhipidocladum racemiflorum. The sequence goes on along the minus strand of CM070579.1, from coordinate 85,321,222 downwards.
CTAAAGCAGAATGAGTATGAGTGTCAGAATGAATAAACCTGGATCGAGTGACTCTCTCATTTGGGTCTCCAATCATTTGTTCAGATGGATGCATTTTTTGAATGTGCAAGGGAGCATTGGCTTTTGAGACTTCTCCTTCTCCTTCTTCATTTTCAGCATGTACAGATGATGTTGTAGCTTGAGGATGGTTAGCTGTAGGTGTTGTAGTAGTAGGTGCCAAGGGTGCTACAGCTTGTTGTGCATTAGGAAGAGTCAAGACCTCATCTTCAACATCATCATCATCTTCAAAGATTTTCTCCCCCTGAATGTATGCGCCTGTACCTGCATCACTTGGACTAGTGCCTGGACTAGCCTCATCAAAAGTAACTTCACAAGTTTCCACAATTTTGTTAGTCTCCAAAACAAGCACACGATAGCCACGAGTATGAGCAGGATATCCAAGAAAAATGCCATCAGTTGATCTAGCTTTAAATTTATCAAGATTTCCAGATTTCAAGACAAAACATTTGCATCCAAAAACTCGAAAGTGAGAAACAGAAGGTCTATGTCCAAACCGAAGCTCATATGGAGTTTTACCCAATTTTGATCTCAAAAACACACGGTTTGAAACATAACAAGCAGTTGAAATAGCTTCAGCCCAAAAATTTCTAGGAGAGAGATGTTCATCTAACATGGTTCTAGCCATCTCAACTAACGTTCTGTTTTTCCTTTCGACTACACCATTTTGTTGAGGCACTCTAGGAGATGAAAATTGATGATCAATTCCTTTTTCAGCACAAAAGAGATCAAAGGAAGCATTTTTGAATTCAGTTCCATTATCACTTCTAATAGCTTTGAGAGCTCTGGATGGTCAATGTAAAGCCTAAGAACAAGACTTCTAAAATGACTAAAAGCCTCATCCTTAGATGCCATAAAATACACCCCAGAGTATCTAGAAAAATCATCAACAATCACAAGCACATACCGTTTGCCTCCAAAGGATTGAACTCGAGATGGTCCAATCAGTATCAAGATGTAGAAGCTGTCTGGAGGCGTTTGTCATCACCATGGTAAGAGGTGGATGTGAACCTGCAATCATCTTACCATGTCTACAAGAAGAACATACTAGATTGCTATCACCCTTAAGCTTAGGCAAGCCACGTATAAGATCTAAACCACTTACACGAGTAAGATGATCAAAACCAACATGACCAAGTCTACGATGCCAAAAGAATAAATCTTTAGAAACATTGGCAATTAGACACCTATGCTTAGAAGAAGGTGAAGCATCAAAATCAGCTTTAAAGACTCTTCCAAAACGAGAAATTTTGAACACAAGATCACCTGAAGCATCTAGCACTTTGCATTCATTTTTCTTAAAGCTTATCTCAAGATCTTCATCAAGCATTTGAGAGACAGAAAGCAAGTTATATTTCAAGTTTTCAACAAGAGCAACATCTTTGAACATAAACTTGTCACTTACCTTTACTGTACCTTTTGCCACAACAGAAGAGGAAGAAGCATCTCCAAAAGTAACACTTTCAGCACGAGATGCACGAGTGAGGGAGGAGAACCAATTCTTATCACCGGACATGTGGCGTGAGCATCCGGAATCCACTAGCCATATGTTCTCCTTCCTCGCGCGAGAAGCCTACATAGCAACAAAACATGTCGAGGTCTCAATCAAGGGTTAGGAATGAGATTTTTGGGAATCCAAAGATCGAGACACACGACGCACAACAGTAGGCACAACACGATATTCTTTATGCACAAAATTAGATTTGCCTTTTCCCATGTTTCTAGGAACAGAAGGTGTTTTCATCACTCTAGGCGCATAAGAAGTAAAATGTGCTTTGCTGAAATTTGACCTAGCCTCAGTTCTTTCCTTCTTTTCTTTGCTTGGCCAGTCTAAAGCAAAAATCTACTAAGTGTCCATCTCTACCACAATGAGTGCAAGTGTACTTGACATGATGTTTAGCTTTAACAGTAAAAGCACATTTTGCATTCATCATAGTAGAAGATAAAAAACCAGCAGATTGAAAAGCAATTTTCTTAGGCTCATTAGATAACTCAATTTTGCAAGGAGCCTGAACAACAGTGCGAGGTTTAGTTTCATATGTGGCATAAGGATCAAAACCTAAACCTCTCTTGTTTGTGCTAACCTTAGATTGATCCAAAATCATGTTCAACTTCTTCTTGCCATTAGTGAAACGTTCCAAAGAATTTTGCAAGTAATCAACTTTCTTAGCAAGAGTTAAACAATTGTTGCAAGGAATATCAACCTTCCCTTTTTGCTTACGACAAGTAGAGCATGAAAGAACCTCATGTGTGAGCAGATTATCAGTTATTTGAGAAACCCTAACATTTGCATCTTTTAACTTCAATTCAAGAGTTGAGCATTTAGAACAAGAAGTTGAAGCATTCAATTCATCAGTGGAACAGCTAGCATTTTTAACATGTTTCTCATTTTTCTCATTTAGATGTAACAGAAGAGCATGTTCTTTCCTAAGCAAGGTGAGCTCATTGTAAATTAAGTCACATGATTTGCAAGTATCATCATCAGGAATCAAAGTCTTAAGTCTAGTAATTTCAGCATTCAATGACTCCACAAGAATATCATGTTTCTTAATTTTTCTATCACGTTTGTCAAGCAATTTTCCAAGACGGGCAACAGCATTGGCTAATTCATCATAAGAAGGATCTACCTCATTGAAGTCATTTGTCGTTCTTTGTCCTCGATGAAGCTATCCTTGCGCTTGCCATGAGACACAATCCCACCAAATCATGCTTGCTTGGAGTTGCATCATCCTCATTTGCTCTCCGAGTCCACATCGCTTCAAATTGACTTGTTCAAGAGCGGAAAGAACTCGGTGAACCACCTTGCGGTTGATGAAGCTCTTCTTCTTCCTGTCATTTGAAGAGAATCTTTTCTTCTCCTTTCTTCTGTCGTTGTCCTCCTCCTCTTTTGATGCTTTTCCTGCAAGCTTAGGACAATTTGTACGAATATGATTGAGGTCACCACATTCATAGCATCTTGGAGGGCCACCACCACCTCTCTTCCTCATTCTCACATTCTGCAAAGCTTTGTTAAAGCGAGAGGCGAGTAGTGCTAAGTCTTCTTCAGGAATTTCTTCAATCTGTTCATTGGTTAGTGAAGACAAAGAAGACAAAGCAAAGCTTGAAGAAGTATTGTTAGGAGACATGCTAGTTTGAGAGGATAAAGCAATTGATTTATGTCCATTCTTCCTAGCAAGGACATCCAACTCATGAGTCTTCAGCTTAGAGTAAAGAACATCTAATGTGAGTGTGCTCATGGTAGTAGATTCTTGTATAGATGTTACTTTTATCTCCCACACTAACATGTCCAAAGCACTAAGCAATTGTCGAGCATTTTCAGCATCAGTGTAGCTAACTCCAACAGCACGCAGATTGCTAAGAATTTTATTGAAACGTGCAAAGAAGTCATCGACAGATTCACTAGGTTTTATCTCAAAACGCATGTATTCCTTTTTGTAGATATCTTGGCGAACCTCTTTGACAGTGTTAGAACCCTCATGGTAATCACAAAGAGATTTCCATACCTCATATGCGGATCGAAGATGAACCACTCGATCAAAATCGCTGCGTCCCAAGCCTTGGATGATCAAGTTGCGCGCCTTGCTGTTTGCTTCAACATGTGTGCGATTGGTGTCGTTGACGTTGTCGTTTGCAGGGACTTGGTATGGCTTGTAGACCTTCTCCCATATTGTGAAGCCTTGTGCTTGGATGAACGCCTCCATCTTGGCCTTCCAAAACTGAAAATCAACACCATCGAAAACACATGGTTTTGTCGAATAACGATCCATTGATCTAATCACCGGTTAAGATAGATTAGAAAAGCCTTGCTCTGATACCACTTGTAGGATCGAAAGACACGAATATAGCAATCAGAGGGGGGGTGAATGATTGTGCGGAAGCTAAAACCAAATTCTTGATCTATTAAAAGTTCACCCCAAAACAGAACCAAAAGATTGCCTCGTTTTCGACAAAAACAGAATGACAGAGGTTCGGTAAAACGAGAATTCCCGGAGATCCAACCGTCGAAACGATCTGAAATTTGGACACAAGAAACTAGATTCCAGTACAAATCTAACCCAAAAAGAATCAGCTCGATCGGACTTACGGATCAAAAGTTATGAGCTTCGCAAGCTTGCTGATCCAGAACTTGACGAGAATTAATCTAATCAAAACTTCAAGATTAAACAAGAACGACAAGAGATTGATCAACTAGACTTTGAGAAACACTAGATCAATACCCTAGAGAGGTTTTGATGGATCAAATCAAGATGAAACTCAATTATCAAAAACCAATCTAGAATTAGAACAAACATGCAAACAAGAACCAAAACAGAAAACACTGTAGCGACGTGGTTACTGTAGCACGCAAAAATCTTGGAAGAATTGATCTTTATTTCTTGTCTAAAATACTCTCATCAAAAGAGTACAAACTCTAAAAACAAGCTCAAGGCTTGATGCGCTTAGCTCTGGTTGGTGCCTTTCAACAGGAGACCCCCACCTATTTAAAGGACCAACCCACAAGGAGTTACGAATACGATTCCTATTCCCTAGAAGGAATCCGTATCCAACTCAACTCTACTTGGCCCAACCTGGCCGAGTACAACTCTTGCACGCGTATGGCAACCCTACCATACTCACGTGACTAACACTTTGCACGCGTATGGCCACCTGCCATACTCACGTGACTAACACTTTGCACGCGAATGACCTCCTGCCATTCTCACGTGACTAACCATTCTTCATGTGCACCATTCCCTTAGCCCGAACGTCCCGCATGACATCCTTGACCACCAAGACCTCAGTTCCTCCTGAACCTAGTCCCGAACCTCAGTTCCTCCATGAACCTAGTTCCGGTCCCGTCATCGACCACGTTCGCCCTCGGAGCAATACCTGCACATGAACAAACCACAAAACAAATCCGAGCACAAGTCCACGACTTGACTCAATGTAAATCCATGCAACTACTCACATGAGCATTGCATAAAGTCCACTTCAAAAGAAGCATCATGAAATCATCACAAATTTCAAATTTAAATCGTTTCAATTCTTGCAAAACATTCAAACCGAGCAAAACACGTTCACAACGGACCAAGAATAAAGAAACTAGAAAAAGTCCATTCACGACGGACCAACAAAATCGGTCCGTTGTACACGTGAAAGTCTCTGTTCCAAGAAGCCACCAAAACCAAGCAAAAACATGTTCACAACGGACCTAAATTAAAACCCTAGAAAATTCCACGACAGACCAACAAAATCGGTCCGTTGTACAAGTGAAAAACTCGGTTCCTTGGAAAAAGGAGTTTGGCTCATAAGCTCAAAAGCATGTCCACGACAGACCCAAAAACTTGGTCCGTCGTACATGCAAAACTTACTGGCTTCTTGGAGAAATGAGTTCGGCACATAAGCTCAAAAACATGTCCACGACAGACCCAAAAACTTAGTCCGTCGTACATGTGCAACTTACTGGTTTTGAGGAAAAGCTCAATGAGTTCAAAAGCAAGTCCACGACAGACCCAGAAAATCGGTCCGTCGCAGATGGGGAACTTACTGTTTCTTGAGAGCTTGGTCCGGCGCAAAAGCGAAACTTACTGTTTTCTTGTCAAATTGTCAAACCCATGCACAAGCACATTTTGCAAATCCAATTCTAAGTTAATTTTTCAGTTCAAAGCCAATTTTTCAGCACATGATTTCACAGAGGGTCATAAGCACTTTCAAAGCAAGGCAACAGATTCTAAGCATGTACATTAACATATTTATTCATTCTCACTATAGGGTAATCTGCAACACTAGAAGTTCATTTAATCTTAAGCTAAACACAAATATTACTTTTAACTGTTTCAACTCACCAATTAACTTAAGAACAAATCATTTCCAATAACCACATTGTTACATACTACATGACATGCTAAACAACCATTTTCACTTTTGACAAACAGGATGCAACTCCACTTTTAAGGACAACCACAACTCAAGAACCAGAACGAACACCGATAGACAATTTCTCCTTTTCCAGGCAAGGAAGAAACAAAACTCTAACAGAAATGTTGGAGAGTTCCACTCTCAAGTTCCCAAATTTGCCCACAAAACTCTTCAAGAAATCTCAAGATCCATACTCCCAAGAAGGAAGAAGGATGCACTAGGGAAAACAAAATGTTCAACCAAACCTTTTCCGATAAAGTTACAAAACATAGCTCCACCCAACCTAAGGTCGGCTCTAGGAGAACTTCAACTCTTTTCTCAGATAGGGAGGACAACAATCACATATGTAGGATCGAAAGACACGAATATAGCAATCAGAGGGGGGGTGAATGATTGTGCGGAAGCTAAAACCAAATTCTTGATCTATTAAAAGTTCACCCCAAAACAGAACCAAATAATTGCCTCGTTTTCGACAGAAATAGGATGACAGAGGTTCGGTAAAACGAGAATTCCCGGAGATCGAACCGTCGAAACGATCTGAAATTTTGACACAAGAAACTAGATTCCAGTACGAATCGAACCCAAAAAGAATCAGCTCGATCGGACTTACGGATCAAAAGTTATGAGCTTCGCAAGCTTGCTGATCTAGAACTTGACGAGAATCAATCTAATCAAAACTTCAAGATTAAACAAGAACGACAAAAGATTAATCAACTAGACTTAGAGAAACACTAGATCAATACCCTAGAGAGATTTTTGATGGATCAAACCAAGATGAAACTCAACGATCAAAAACCAATCTAGAATTAGAACAAGCATGCAAACAAGAACCAAAACAGAAAACACTGTAGCGACGAGGTTCTCAGAGTACGCAAAAATCTTGGAAGAATTGATCTTTATTTCTTGTCTAAAATACTCTCATTAAAAGAGTACAAACCCTAAAACCAGGCTAAGACTCCCTTGCGCCTGTTCTGCTTGGTTCCTTTCAACAGGAGACCCCCCACCTATTTAAAGGACCAACCCACAAGGAGTTCTGAATACGATTCCTATTCCCTAGAAGGAATCCGTATCCAACTCAATTCTACTTGGCCTATCCTGGCCGAGTACAACTCTTGCACGCGTATGGTAACCCTACCATACTCACGTGACTAACACTTTGCACGCGTATGGCCACCTGCCATACTCACGTGACTAACACTTTGCACGCGAATGACCTCCTGCCATTCTCACGTGACTAACCATTCTTCATGTGCACCATTCCCTTAGCCCGAACGTCCCGCATGACATCCTTGACCACCAAGACCTCAGTTCCTCCTGAACCTAGTCCCGAACCTCAGTTCCTCCATGAACCTAGTTCCGGTCCCGTCATCGACCACATTCGTCTTCGAGCAATACCTGCACATGAACAAACCACAAAACAAATCCGAGCACAAGTCCACGACTTGACTCAATGTCAATCCATGCAACTACTCACATTGCATAAAGTCCATTTCAAAAGAAGCACCATGAAATCATTACAAATTTCATAATCTCAAATTTAAATCATTTCAATTCTGCTCAAAACCCTAATTCAGCAAAAACGCATTCACGACGGACAAGGAAATATGGTCCGGCGTACACATGAAAAACCACTCAAAAAAAAACATTCACAACGGACAAACAAAATCGGTCCGTTGTACAAGTGGAAGTTTCGGTTCCAAGAAGAAATCATTCCGGCGAAAACACGTTCACGACGGACAAACAAAATCGGTCCGTCGTACATGCGAAATCAAACCTCAAAAAGCCATTCACGACTGACCAAAGAAGTTTGTCCGCCGTATATGCAAAACTTACTGGTTTCTTGGAAGATTGAGTTCGACTCATGAGCTAAAAAACACGTTCACGACAGACCCAAAAACTTTGTCCGTCGTAGATGCACAACTTACTGGTTTTTGAGGAAAATTGAGTTTGGCTCAATGAGTTCAAAAGCATGTCCACGACAGACCAACAAAGTTTGTCCGTCGTAGATGGAAAAACTTACTGTTTTCTTTAAGTTTGGTCCGGCGCCAAAGCGAAACTTACTGTTTCTTGTCAAATTGATAAAACACATGAACAAACACATTTTGCAAATTCAATTCTAAGCCAATTTTTCAACACATGATTTCACAACATATGTTCCCTCCCTAAGACAATCCACAATAACACACAAAACCGGGTGTCAAAGCAAAAGGCGACTAAAAAGGCGCAGCATTAAACTCTTCTTCTTCGTTTCCAACCAAGGAAGACCAAAAACCACCAATCGCATACGGAATGATCCGCGAAAATCCAATACCAAACTTTTTTTTTCTTTTGGTTTCAATCAACTAAAACCAAGATAACCAACCAAAACCAACCGTCAGAACGGTGAAGAACATACGAAGGAACCCACCACCAAACACTTCTATTTGACTCCCGTCAACTACCCGATCTACGACAGAAAGGGTAAGCACTCTTCTCCTACAGGGGTTAATAGTTCTTCGGTGATGGCGCTAACCGGCCACACCGTCACACTTCACCCTTACTATGAATAAAGAGAGGTGACCGAAACCCTTCGGCACCACAACCCCACTTTAACATAATAACATGAACAATTCAATTCAATTCTTTCATAAACATAGCAACATACATAAACAAATGTAGCATTCAACATCAAGGCTCAAATACAACATTTAAGCGTAAAGCAACGATTCCCATACCCTTTCCTACTGTGCATCCATGTGTGTCAAATTTTAAATTAGTTATACCACTTTTGCAAGTTTTAATGTTGCTATTCTATAACAAAGTTTTAGTTAAGACATAAGCCATGTTTCTAAGTTATTTCACATCACATTTTAGTCGTACCCTATAGCATGATACTAAAAATTCACATTCTAAGGACCTACAGCCCGCTCTGATACCAACTGTAACACCCCGGCATTTAAAATGCCCGAATGCTACCAAACAAAAGATAAACAACATCTAAATTCCACATTTAAACATAAATTCCAGCAAAGGTACATATGCTAAAAACCAATATCTCGGCAGCATCTCCTTTGCTTTTCCATGAGTTAACACAATAACACAATCATGGCAAGATATAACATGGCACACGACATCTATAACATCAACATAAATGGACATAACATCAAATTACGCCATGAATACTACGCTCAACTACTTCATAAACTATAACGAAGCAAATAAGGAATCACTAGCATGCTAAATTAAACCATACATTAAATTTAAGGCACAACTCTTAATATCATGTCTCCAAGTGATTAATTATGGACTATGATGGTGGAGCTACGTGTAGAAGTGTAGCTAGACCCCTTTTTCCCGCATGCCGATCTCAAAGTACCTAAAAAACAACATAAAACACAAGCGTGAGTTCGAAAACTCAGCAAGCATACTGTAATGGACAACAAGATCATTTACAAGACAATAATACCTCACATCACATATAACATCTCATACTTGAACACATAACAACATCATCATCATTAAATATGTATTGCAATGCAATGCAATGTTATGCTCATATCTCCTTGGAAACTCATACCGGTATGGTTGAGTACACACCCGTCGGTGTGCACCCTCTCCCCCCTTCCATCCCGAAGATGGAGGGTGCCTACTCCTCGCTTCCACAACCCACGGTAGATGGAATCACGATGTAGGACTTACTCTATTGGCTCTCCGAATTAGTCATAACTTTCTCACCGACCTTCCCAGATTAGTTAATGACTTTCTCACCGCCCGGGCCATCTCATGTCATGCATGCAACTATGCCAATTATCATATTTCACATGTACATAAACATATGGCATCTCATCATGACAAATATAAACACATGGCATCGAATCATGATAATCATACTCAGTATTTCATTGGAAAACAGCAAGCATGGCAAGTGATCATAGCAAGTGTTCAATCTTTCACCCAATATCAACAAACAACCTACAATCCGCTATACATTACAACACACTTGCCTCAACCGCGGGCGACGGATTTGTGGGACGTAGAGGGCACTCCCGGTGTCACACCACCTGCACATAGGCATCACACACTCACAATAATGCCCGCAAAATAGTACACAAATCCCCATCTAACCCGACATTGCCCACTACTCGCAAACCTAAAAACAGAGGTTCTGTCCCGGCGGGACAGCAGCCTTGCAAAGGCCATAACTTGAGTTCTGGGACTCCAAATCGATTAAACGAGTACACCGTCGCTAAGCTTAGGAAATTTCCTACCTTTTTATAGTTATACGGAAAGACTGATTCGGACTCTAAAATTGTTTAATCTACAGATTACTACGATCTGTTCCAATCGCGTCACAGATTTTAACACGCTCGGTAAAACGGCCATAACTTCTAAACGGATGATCGGATTTTAACGTGCTTTATATCCGCTGAAAGGTATTGAAATTATCTACAACTGCTTTTAAGTCCGTACGGACAGATTCGGAATCTAAATTAGCGAAAACGCGAACCCTAGCTCGACTGCTCAATCTGCCCGAAAACAGAAACGTGGCAACATCTAGATCTAATCCACAATACTCCAATCCAGCACCACCAATTGATCTAAAAACTTCATAAACACCCTAATAACAGTACCTAGATCAATCCCAAGGATCCCCATGATCATACCTTTGCCCGACGAACGAAACTCCAATAGATCTCCTCGCGGATCGCTCCTCGCTCCACGCTCCTCGCTCCTCGCTCCTCGCTCCAACAGATGGATCCACAAGGTGCAGAGGTGTGGAGACCACCCTAGGGCAGCAAGGGGGTGGAGGAGAGGTGGTGGAGAGGTGGGGAGCAATGGGGAGCAAGAGAGGGAGGTGGAGGCGCACAAGAGGGGAGGGAGAGGGGGGTTGGCGGCTAGGGCTTGGAGGGGGAAAAGTGGGGCGCCCAAGGGGGCAGCATGGGGCGCAAGGGGCTGGGGGAAGCCCCTTTTACCAGACCCCAACCAAATCTAGTCCGTTACAGAGACCTAATCCATCCCACCGAAGCCCACCAAAGCCCAAACTCCCCCGGGAAGGCCCAAAACCCCGGAAACGGCCCGGAAAAGCTATTAACCTCCATATCCTATAGTTTTAACCTTAATTCCACATCTCATAATGTTATTAACCTTATCATGCACGTTAAATAAAGTTACAACACTCCGTGGTGTCACATCACTACAAAAGGCACAAAAACGCGAGTAAACCTCAAGCCGTAAGATTTTCTTCTCTAATTTTACATTTTGTAATGTCACACCAAAACGTAGTGTCACAGTTTCCAACACAACCCACTGTATCTGTCTGTTTCCTTTAAAATTTATTCCAAAGATAATCCAGTGTGGACGCGAAGGAGCGCGATCCACTCAAAAACTTTTGGATGTAAACTCAACTGACAACACGAACTAAACAAATTCGCCAAAACCAAAGGCCGACACCAAACACTACGAGTTTTGGGGAAACTATGAAACTCAACATAAAAAGCACCTCAACCGAAAGCATTCAACCAAGATGGCAACCAACCAAACCAGTCCAAAAGCTTTTAAACACAAGCTCAGCATAAAAAGAACCATCTCCTTTAACCTCGGAAAAAGACAAACATAGGACTAAATTGAATGCTTGTTCTTCATAAAGCAATTAACAGGCATCAAAACTGGAAAGGCACCCAAAAGAAGCGCAACACCAGACTCCTCTTCTTCATCTTCACCCAAGGAAGACAAAATCACACACCGCAAATGGAACGATCCACGAAAACCCATCACTTTTCATTTGATTCAAATCAACTAAAGCCAAGAAAAGCAACAAACACCGACCGTCAGAACGGCAAAGAACATACGAAGGAAACCACCATTAACTCTTCCTTTTTGTCTCCAATCAACTACCCGATCTACGACAGAAAGGGTAAGCGCTCTTCTCCTACAGGGGTTAACAGTTCTTCGGTGATGGCGCTAACCGGCCACACCGTCAAACCTCACCCTTACTATAAACAAAAAGAGGTGACCGAAACCCTTCGGTACCACAACCCCACTTTTATCACAACAACCAGAACAATTCAACCATTTAGGTCATTGACATAGCATCATGCATTGTCAAAAGAAGCATTCATCATCAAAGCTTAAATACAACATTTAAGCGTAAAGAAACGATATCCATACCCTTCCCTACTGTGCATCCATTGTGTGTCAAATTTTAGATTAGTTATACCACTTTTGCAAGTTTTAATGTTGCTATCCTATAGCAAAGTTTTAGTTAGAACCTAAGCCCTGTTTCTAAGTTATTCCACATCATATTTTAGTTGCAACTTAAGGTATGACACTAAAAATACATATTCCAAGGACCTACACCAGCTCACGATACCAATCAGAATAACACCCCGGCATTTAATATGCCCGAATGCTACCAAACATAAGCTAAACAACATCTAAATACCTCATTTAAACATAAATTCCAGCAAAGGTACCTATGCTAAAAACCGATATTTCGGCAGCATCTCCTTTGTTTTTCCATGAATTAACACAATATAAAAATCATGGCAAGATATATCATAGCACACGACATCTAAAACAACAACATAGATGGACATGTCATCAAATTACGCCAATAACACCACGCTCAACCACTTCATAAACTAAAACGAAGCAAATGAGGAATCACAAGCATGCTAAATTAAACCATACATTAAGTTTATGGCACAACTCTTAATATCATGTCTCCAAGTGATTAATTATAGACTATGATGGTGGAGCTACGTGTAGAAGTGTAGCTAAACCCCTTTTTTTCCCGCATGCCGATCTCAAAGTACCTAAAAACAACATAAAACACAAGCGTGAGTTCGAAAACTCAGCAAGCATATTGTAATGGACAACAAGAACAATATCATGGCAATAACATCTCCCATCATGTATATCATTTCATCCATGTTCACAAATCATTATCATCATCATTATATATGCAATGCGATGCGATGCTCATATCTCCTTGGAAACTCATACCGATATGGTTGAGTACACACCCGTCGGTGTGCACCCTTTTCCCCCTTCCATCCCGAAGATGGAGGGTGCCTACTCCTCGCTTCCATTCACCACGTGGATGGAATCACGATGTAGGTCTTACTCAATGGCGTTCCGGACTAGTCATAACTTTCTCACCGACCTTCCCCGGACTAGTTATGACTTTCTCACCGCCCTCGCCCCATCTCATGCCATGCATGCAACTATGCCAATTATCATATCTCATTTGTACATAAACATATGGCACCATGTCATGGTACACATAAACACATGGCATCATATCATGACAAGTATAGACACATGGCATCGAATCATGATAAATATAGACACATAGCATCATATCATGATATTCATACTCATTATATCTTTGGAAAACAGCAAGCATGGCAAGTGATCATAGCACGTATTCAATCTTTCATCCAATCTTAACAAACAACCTAAAATTCCGCTATTCATTACAACACACTTGCCTCAACCGCGGGCGACGGATTTGTGAGAAGTCGAGGGCACTCCCGGTGTCACACCACCTGCACATAGGCATCACACACTCACAATAATGCCCAAAAAACAGTATGCAAAACCCGATCTAACCCGACATTGCCCACTACTCGCAAAACCTAAAATCAGAGGTTCTGTCCCGTCGGGACAGCAGCCTTGCAAAATGCATAACTTGAGTTCTGGGACTCCGAATGAATTAAACGAGTACATCCTCGCGTAGCTTAGGAAATTTCCCAACTTTCTCTAGGTATATGGAAAGACTGATTCGGAATCTAAAGTCGTCTAATCTACAGATTACCGTGATCTGTTCCAATCGCGTCACAGAAATTAACTCGCTCGGTAAAACAGCTATAACTTTCAAACGGCCAGGCGGAATTTAAACTTCTTTATGTCCACGGAAATATAATTAAATTATCTAAAACTTCTTCAACATCAGTACGGACATATTCGGAATCTAAATCGACGAAAACTCGAACCCTAGATCGACTGCTCAATCTGCCCGAAAACAGAAACGTGGCAACATCTAGATCTAACCCAAATTGCTCAAATCCAGCACCTCCAATTGATCTAAAAACTTGATAAACTCCCTAATAACAGTACCTAGCACATCCCCGAGGAGCCCCATGATCATACCTTTGCCCGACGCACGAAAACTCCAATAGATCTCCTCGCTCCTCGCACCTCGCTCCTCGGATGGATCCATGAGGATGCAGGGGTGGGGAGGCCACCCTAGGGCAGCAAGGGGTGGAGGATAGGTGGTGGAGAGGTGGAGAGGCAAAGGGCAAGGGAGGGGGAAGGCTCACGGCCAAGGGGGAGGCGGCTAGGGCTAAGGGGAGGAGGTGGGGGCGCCCAAAGGCATGAGTGGGGCGCAAGGGGCAGGGGGAAAACCTTTTTACCAGCCCCCACTCTGAATTCTAGACCTAAAAGAGCTCTTAATCCATCCCACCAAAGCCCACAACCTCCTCTTTAAGGCCCAAAATCTCCCGGAAAGGCCCAAAACTCCGGAAACGGCCCGGAAACGTTATTAACATCCAATTCCTATGGTTTTAACCTTATTTCCACATCTCATAATGTTTATAGCCTCATCATGCTCAATGATTAAGGAAACGACACTCCGTGGCGACATAACACTTCAACCGGCCCAAAAACGCGAGTAAACCCTAAGCCGAAAGGTTTTATTCTCTAGTTTCACCTTCTATAACGTCACACCAAGTCATAGTGTCACATGCACAGAAAGGAGGTGATCAGAATAAAGATGCACATGATCGATCGAAGCGTAGGAGAGGATAAAGCCCACCAGAATCAAGCGAAGCTCACCGGAATCGAGAGAATGAAGCTGAGAGCAAGAGATTAGGATGAAGCTGCGCCTGACTCTTGCGAAGGTACAAAGAGGAATGTCACTTATATAGAGTTTTTGGAATCGGTGTAGATGACTAGTCATTAAGCGTCCAAAGAGGAAGCATCCACCAGGAGGTCCAGGACATCAGTAAATGCATGCGAGGACCCCATGCAAATTACTTCATTCGGAAAAACATGACTAGTCATCGTAGCCGATGTTAGCCAATAAATTATGAAATATCCCCCAAAATCCAAAATGCAAATCAAAATTCTAATTGGAACCCTAATCAAAGTTTTACCTGGAAGCCTGTCAGGACCCGGATTTATGAATTCGAAACCCTCTGTGTATACTGCACTGCCCAGATCACGCTAGTGCACACAGTGGCAACAAAATTGACATATCATTCCATTCATCGAATTTACTAAGAAAGTAGCAAATAGTAACAACGGACCTTATGGTCAAGTTTACATAATTGTGCCTTAAGGGCTTAAGAAACAAATAAAACTCTTGCAGTGGAAAATAAAATAACTCGGGCCATACGACATGCCACAGGCAATCATCTGGGGAACGCCATCCTAGTTCACGTAGTCTTCATAATACTCCTCGTAGAATTCTGTATTTCCCTGTTCTTCTTCAGCAACTGATCAACAAAGGCGTAAAGCCGTGAGTACAAAACTACTCAGCAAGCCGTAGAGAATGATGCAAATAATGTACGGCTTGATAAAGGATAGTTGTAACACCCCGGCATTTAATATGCCCGAATGCTACCAAACATAAGCTAAACAACATCTAATGACCATATTTAAACATAAATTCCAGCAAAGGTACATATGCTAAAAACCGATATTTCGGCAGCATCTCCTTTGCTTTTCCATGAATTAACACAATAACACAATCATGGCAAGATATAACATGGCACACGACATCTATAACATCAACATAAATGGACATATCATTAAATTACGCCAATAATACCACGCTCAACCACTTCATAAACTATAACGAAGCAAATAAGGAATCACAAGCATGCTAAATTAAACCATACACTAAGTTTATGGCACAACTCTTAATATCATGTCTCCAAGTGATTAATTATGGACTATGATGGTGGAGCTACGTGTAGAAGTGTAGCTAGACCTTTTTTTTCCCGCATGCCGATCTCAAAGTACCTAAAAACAACATAAAACACAAGCGTGAGTTCGAAAACTCAGCAAGCATATTGTAATGGACAACAAGATCATTTACAAGACAATAATACCTCACATCACATATAACATCTCATACTTGAACACATAACAACAACATCATCATTAAATATGTATTGCAATGCAATGCAATGCAATGTTATGCTCATATCTCCTTGGAAACTCATACCGGTATGGTTGAGTACACACCCGTCGGTGTGCACCCTCTCCCCCCTTCCATCCTGAAGATGGAGGGTGCCTACTCCTCGCTTCCACAACCCACGGTAGATGGAATCACGATGTAGGACTTACTCTAATGGCTCTCCGGATTAGTCATAACTTTCTCACCGACCTTCCCGGATTAGTTAATGACTTTCTCACCGCCCAGGCCATGTAACATGTCATGTATGCAAGCATGCCAACAATATATAAAACTCATATGTTAACACATGGCATCTTAACATCTTAAACATGCTCATCGTATCATAGCAATCATTAAAACATGGCAAGTGGACATATATCATATAGACAATTTCATCTAATCTCAACATGCAACCTACAACTCGCTATCCATCACAACACACTTGCCTTTAACCTCGGGCGATGAATTGGCGAGAGAATGAGGGTACTCCCGGGGCCACACCACCTGCACATACATGCCACACACTCACAATCATGACCACAAAACAGTACGCAAAGCCTCAACTTCCCCGACATTGCCCACTACTCGCAAAACCTAAAAACAGAGGTTCTGTCCCGCCGAAAATTAATTAAACGAGTACATCCTCGCGTAGCTTAGGAAATTTCCCAACTTTCTCTAGGTATAAGGAAAGACTGATTCGGACTCTAAAGTCATCTAATCTACAGATTACCGCAATCTGTTCCAATCGCGTCACAGATTTGACAGCGCTCGGTAAAACAGCCATAACTTCCAAACGGCAGGGCGGAATTTCAACTTCCACTGAATGGTAATGAAATTATCTACAACTTCCTAGAAGTCCGTACGGCCATATTCCAACTCTAAATTGGCGAAAACTCCAACCCTAGGTCAACTGCCCAAACTGCCCGAAAACATAAACGTGGCAATGTTTAGATCTAATCAATTCTACTCCAATCCAGCACCACCAATTGATCTAAAAACTTTAAAAACTCCCTAATAACAGTACCTAGCACAATCCCGAGGAGCCCCAAGATCGTACCTTTGCCCGACGCACGAAAGCTCCCATCGATCTCCTCGCTCCTCGCTCCTCGCACCTCGCTCCTCGCTCCTCGCATGGATCCACGAGGATGCAGGGGTGGGGAGACCACCCTAGGGCATCAAGGGGATGGAGGAGAGGTGGAGAGGTGGAGAGGAGAGGCTAGGGGGGCGCATGGCCACAAGGGGGAGGTGGCGGCTAGGGATAGGGGGGAGGATGGGGCGCAAGGGGGCTGAGGTGGGGGCGCAAGGGGGCAGGGGGAGCCCCTTTTACTAGCCCCCACACCCTGTCCAAGTCCAATAAGAGTCCTCCTCAAACCCTCCAAACCCCGAAAACGGCCCGGAAAAGCTATTAACCTCCAATTCCTATGGTTTTAACCTTATTTCCACCCCTCATACTGTATTTAATCTTATCATGTTCAATAATTAAGGATACGACACTCCGTGACGACATAACACTTCAAACGGCCCAACAGTGCGAGTAAAACTCAAGCCGAAAGGTTTTAACCTAAATTCCTTAGTCCATAAAGTTCTTGTCCTCATCATTCAAATTGTATAAGACTACTACACTCCGAGGTATCACAATAGTCATATGGTTATTTTGCAGAAAGTAATAACTTGAATGTAAATACCATAAATAGATTCAAAACATACTTGACAAAGATAATAATAACAGGTAAATCAATGGTAAACCACAACACAAGATTGGTGATGTATCACCCGCCACCAACTAGATCATCATTGACCACTGAACTCAACAGCATTAATAATTTGACATAAAAAAACAAAAGTGAACTCCCCGTTCACTTCCAACAATACCATCCTTCAACATTTTCTAAAAGCTCTATACCCCTTGTGAAATCCCAAGGCACGTCCATGACCGTGGACACGGCTATTCGAATAGTTTAACATACACTCTGTAGAGGTTGTACAGCTTTACCCACAAGATATGATCAACTCTTAGTGCCATACGTAATTAACACACTTCCTTGGGTGTGTCGGCAGAGAGATCATAACAAGGCTTTTACAATGCTTTGTCTAAACCCAGTACTGCCCGCTAAGGTTTCACCCCTCAGGGACCCCTCTTGCGCCATGTGAGTCTACCCATCAATCCCGGAACCCACACAACCACAACAGTACTTAAATTTAGATATCACAAATTAATTAGCCAGGTCTGTCCCATACCAGACATGTGGTTGTACGGTTAGGCCCAGTTCAATGGCGCACAAGATTAAGTCCTTAAGGGTGCGTTTGGTTGGAGGTATGAGGGTGAACGGAACGGGATGATACAGGATGGATGGGATGATCCTGGATGATCCTGGATGAGATGGTTCAGGGAAGGTGTTTGGTTGTCTGAATGGGATGGTACAAGTTTTTGTTTGGTTCCTTGAATGGGATGGTACGGGATGGTACGAGATAGTGTTTGGTTGGAGGCAAGGCATATATCAAAGCGATTACCCGGCTAATCACTCCTTCACTCTGGATAACCACGCAAATGGCAATACAAAACCATTTGGTACTCTTCCAATACCAGTAAAGTATGGAAAAACCCCACCGTTTTTTCCCCTTGACTCTTGTTATCATCAAATACCAGTAAAAAAAAACTCCACCCTTTAGTAAAAAAAAACTAACTATTGTTATCATCAAATACGTATGTATATTAGCACAAAAGTTAAATTGTCAGTAGAATTCCGATTGATCACCTATATTCCAATTAAGCGTTGCTTTTTTCCCCTAAGGACAAGTGTTGGCCAGAACAACTGTACATTACCAATTGCCTCGATGGTTATAGACTGATAGCATTTCAAAGAAATAGAGATGCGTTCACTCATCATTAGACCCTCAGAATGTCACATTAATCCTCAAACAGAGGAACATCAAATTATAATATGCCACATAACTCAGAACCTATAAGAGCATTCAGACAGCTGGACTGCCAGATAATTGCCACTTGAAGCACTTGCATTTTTAGGCATCACTGCATAAAGCGCATCAGTGCCACCATTTAAACAATATCAATTTGCCCTGATGATTTTTACACATGTGGAAACTTCCATTGGAAGCTATATAAGGAGTAGTGTGCCTCTAATCATGATGTTGCATAACATTTGGGCCCTTCACTCATTATAGGTACAAAAGAAAGTAAACTAGTAAAGCATACACAATCTGTAAAACAGAAAATGAAAATAAACTCTGAAACAAAGACTTCACCGCTTGTTTTACTTTAAGGAGTAAAGGCAGGCAACAAGATTGCAGACTTCTTTCAGAAGTGCAAGGATGACCCAAGCTACTAGAACAAGGTGTCCACTTCTGGGCTTCAACGCATCTATGAATGGTAGGCACTGACTTTTATCCTGCCTCATCAATGGTATGCACAAACCATCCTATAGCCATCCAATAAAAAACTAACCATGTCCATGTGTTATACATGATGGCAGCTACACATGGAAGATTTACGCAATTAGAGTACTGAACATGGGGTCAATGTATGGCTTCTGGAGGACTCTGAACAATGAAGAGAGGCAGGCCAAACAACGCTACCTGCATATGTTCTACAATCTTCAGTTTAGGAACCTGGTGAGTTTGGAATCCGAATGGATTTACGAGCTAGCCAATGGGTCACCATATGCACCAGTGTGCAACATCCAACCAAGCTTATACCAGTCTTTGGTAACTACAACAAATCTATTCTTGCAAAGACAGACATCGTAATTGGCCTCCAAACAAAAGTCTTGCTCCCTCAACTAACATGGTAGAACAACATATTGAAAAGGAAATTCACCAGTATCTACAGTCTGTGAGCCTAAAGATAAATCAACTAGATTGAAATTCTTCCACACAAAATAATCCATGCCTGTATATTGGTCCCTAAACAAAACAAATTCCATCACAAAATAATCCATGCCAAGAACCTAAACAGCAATAACATTCCAAGCATCCAGTACCCGGGCCAAACTAATCAAGATAAATCAACTAGATTGAAATTCTTCCACACAAACCAAAGTCAAGAACGGGATGAAGAAGTGGATCCAGTACCCGGGCCGAACGGGGGAGGCGGAGCAGTAGAGTAAGTGCAGATCCGGCGACGACGTGGATCCAGTACGTCGGAACACGACGACCACCGAGAGCCTGCCTCCGGTACGTCGGCAAGAAACCAGCTCTTCGTGGCTAGTAGGTTCTGGGAGCTTCGATCCGCGGGCGCCGCTGCATAGGATCGGGATGGGGAGGTGGTTCGATTGCTTCACGCTAAAGACCTTGGGGATTGCTTCACGCGGTGGAGCGAGACCGCGCTAGCGGCGGCGTGAGAAAAAGACAGTGCGGGACGGCGGATTGAGGGCGCGGGAGCGAGAGAGTGGGCGCGGGAGCGGCGACGCAAGAGGAATTTCCTGGGGAGAGGAACCAACGCGTCCAGGACGAGATGGTTCGGCCGATTTGGCCGAACGGGATGGTACGGGATTTGTAAGGAATATTCCCAGCATCTGTACCACTTCATCCTGGATGAGATGGTTCCGTACACTCAACCAAACGCATGTATCAAAATTTATCCTGTACCATCCCGTTCCGTTCACCCTCGTACCTCCAACCAAATGCACCCTAAGTATCCCAGGCAAGACATCCACATACTTGGCAATATCCACTCTCATCCTTTTCCACCAGAAATTCTTCTTCAAGTCCCTGTACATCTTGGTCTCCCCAGGATGGACCGTGTACGGGGTGCGATGAGCCTCTTTCAGGATATCCTCTTTCACTTGGGATTTCTGAGGCACGCACAAACGACCCTGAAACCTCAAAGCTCCCACATCATCAACGGTAAAGTCTCCAGACTTGCCATCCTCCAGGCGTTTCCTCACCTGCTGGAGCAACCGATCATCTTCTTTGTGCCTCCACTTTGCACGCTCGGGGATCGCTGACTCAAGAATCAATTGAGTTTCAGCTTGCACGGTCCCCGCAAAGCAGTAGGAGACTCCCAAACGCTCAAAATCAGCAACAAGACAATCCACAACAGGGGGCATTGTCTTGCGACTGAGAGCGTCGGCCACCACATTTGCCTTCCCCGGATGATACTGGATTGTGAGATCATAATCTTTTATCAATTCTAGCCATCTCCTCTGTCTCAAGTTCAAATCTTTCTGAGTAAAGATGTACTTGAGACTCTTGTGATCAGTGAAAATGTCACAAGACTCACCATACAAGTAATGCCTCCATATCTTCAATGCAAACACCATAGCGGCTAGCTCAAGATCATGCGTGGGATAGTTCTGCTCATGCTTTTTCAGCTGCCTCGATGCATAAGCAATCACCTTGCCATCTTGCATGAGCACACAACCGAGTCCCAAACGCGAAGCATCAGAATAGACAGTAAAACGCTTCCCAGGCTCGGGAAGGGTAAGAACAGGAGCAGTCACTAACTTCTCTTTCAAGGTGCAGAAACTGTGCTCACATTCTGCAGTCCACTGGAACTTCACCCCTTTCTGAGTCAACTGAGAAAGCGGCTTAGCAATGATAGAGAAATCCTGCACAAAGCGCCGATAATAGCCAGCTATCCCAAGAAAACTTCGCACCTCTTTAACATTGGAAGGTCTCTTCCAGTCCAGAACTGCTGAGACTTTGCTAGGATCTACTGATATACCCTCTGGATTGATGATGTGGCCAAGGAAACCCACTTCTGAAATCCAGAACTCACACTTCTTCAGCTTAGCAAAGAATTGATTCTCCCTCAGAGCACCCAGCACCAGCTTCAAATGCTGCTCATGCTCTTCTTCTGATTTAGAGTAAACCAGAATGTCATCGATGAATACTACCACAAACTCATCAAGGTACTTGTGTAGCATACTGTTCATCGCCTCCATAAAAACAGCAGGAGCATTAGTTAGTCCAAAAGACATAACTTTAAATTCATAATGCCCATACCTAGTGGAGAAAGCGGTCTTCTCAATGTCCTGCTCCCTCACACGAATCTGATTATAACCAGACTGAAGATCAATCTTGGAGAACACCTTTGCTCCCTTCAGTTGGTCAAATAGATCCTCAATGCGGGGCAACGGATACTTGTTCTTGACTGTCACTTGATTGAGAGCACGATAGTCGATGCACATGCGCCAACTACCATCCTTCTTTGAAACAAAAAGGACGGGTGCTCCCCAAGGCGACACACTGCGCCGAATAAAACCCTTGGCCAACAAATCCTCCAACTGCTTCTTCAACTCGTCTTGAAAAGGACGAGCCAAGCGGTAGGGAGAGATAGAAATAGGTCGAGTGCCTGGAACAAGATCAATACGGAACTCCACATTCCTCACAGGAGGTAAACCAGGCAACTCGTCAGGGAACACATCAACAAACTCCTTCACTACAGGAATCTCCGCAATGGAAACTAACGAAGATGGCTTTTCTGACAAAGCCATGAGAAAACCCAAATGCCTCAAACGGCGACCAGAAAACAGACTAGTCAAAGCAAAGACGGAACTGGAGGGTATACCACCCTAAAAGGTCAACTCTACCCCTGACGGGGCCTGCAAGGCAACAGTCTTCCAGAAACAACAGATCCTGGCACGGTACTGATGCAGCCAGTCCATGCCCAAAATGACATCAAAAGGAGCCAACTGGATCACCATAAGATTGGCAAAGAAAACCTCATCATCGATGGCAATGGTGCAACCCGGGCAAACTAAAGAGCTAGCAATCAAACCCCCAGGAGAACTGACCAACACGGATTCAGAAATCCGCTGAACTCCCAACTTAGTTCTACTAGCAAACTCAGTCGACACAAAGGAATAGGATGCTCCGGAATCAAACAAAACAAAGGCGTCAACAGAATCCACGAGCAGAGTACCTGAAACAACCTCTGGATGCCCGGCTGACTCGGCGGTCGGCAAGGCGTAAACTCCTGGTGGCGCCGAAACAGTAGGAGCCCCGACTCCCGGCTGATGCCCCAACAGAGCTGGGGGCGGAGGAGGCAACTGCGGAGGAGCAGACGGCTGAGGGCCCCAATAGGCCGCTGGTGGTGCCCACGCAAAGGGCGGCTGAGAAGCTGGAGCAGCCATCATGTGCACCGAACCTCTAGAAGATGCCGCTGGAGTGGGAGGAGAAGCCACCGTCTCCCACTTAATGATGCTACCGGGATTCATCCGGCAGACTCGCCCCATGTGGCCGGGCTTGCCACAGTGGTTGCAACTCCCGGTCCAACCACACTCTGAAGCACGGTGCTCACCACCGCACTTGAAACACTTCATGCCCTGCCCGGGCACCGGACGAACAGCTGCCCGCGAGGAAGACGACTGGGGCGGCCTCATCTTGGCCCCTGAGGAGGAGCCCTGTCCCCCCTTGAACTTCTTGAAGGTGGGTCGCTGAGAAGACCCACCTCCTACACCAAAGGTCCTCTTCTGGCCCCCGCTTAGGGCCGCAGGAACCCCTGAACCACCCGGGTTTTGCTTATCCCTGGAGAGCTCCAACTCGAGCTACATGCCCTTCGCCTGCTCCACCACGGAACAGAAATCACGAGGGACAGTCGCCCCCATGACAACTCTGAACTCCTGGTTGAGGCCGCTACGGAACCTCCTTGCCTTCTCCCGATCATCGGCTGCCACAGCCGGCACGAAGCGCACCACGCTGTTGAACTCCAACTCATACTCTGCCACCGACCTCTTTCCCTGGGAAAGAATCGTCAGAGTATGCTCCATCCGCTCAAGAAAAGACTCTGGGTAGAACTTGGCTCGGAAGCGAGCCACAAAGTCCTCCCAGGTGGCGGGACCAAGATCGGGGGCTCTAGCAGCCAGAACCCCCTCCCACCAGATATCAGCTTGGCCCTTCAGCTGAAAGGCCACAAAGCGAGCCCTCTGGACCGAGGTCAACTCTAGGACCCCAAACTGCCTCTCCATGTACCGCAGCCAATCTGCGGACTGGACCGGCGTCCCCGCTCCATCAAAAGTGTCAAGACGGAGGGACATCCACTCTCGAAGACTCATCCTCGGCTCCGGCGCAGCGAGGCCAACAATAGGGGCCACTGCAGGGGGAGGCACAACTGGGGCCACTACAGGGGGAGGCACAACAGCAGGGGCTGCCCGCAACTGCTGGCGCAGCTCCTGAATCTCCCTCTGCAGAGCCTGAACTAGATCGTCATTGGCGGCGAGCACCCCCGCCCCTGACTGTGCCGCTGGAAGCTCCTCCTGAGCTGGCCCTCGAGCATTGAGCGAAACACTACCCTCAGCGACAGACTCCGCAACTCCCTGAGAGCCTCGCCCCTGGCCCCCACGGCCACGACGTCCACGGCTTCTACCCCTCGGCCTGGCTGCTACAGTCACACAAGCAAGCATATTCACAATCATAATCACAACATCCACATAATCAAAACTTTCAACAAATAAACAGCGCGATAAAGGAAATCGAAATCCATAAACCCATCCTACTGTGCATCCAAGTGTGTCAGATTTTAATTTAGTCATACCATTCTTGCAAATTTTTAAGGTTGCTATCCTATAACAAGGTTTTAGTTACAACCTAAGCCATGTTTCTAGATTATCCCACTTCAAAGTTTTAGTTGAACCTATGGTATGACACTAAATACATAATCCAAGGACCTAATGCCCGCTCTGATACCAACTGTAACACCCCAGCTTCTACTAAGCCCAGAATGTCACCAAACATAGCCCATAACACGAATAACACCATAATTTAAGGTAAATTTCAGCAAGCACTCAATTAGAATAATTGAAAATTTTGACAGCATCTCCTTTGTTTATGCAGGAAAATTAACAACATATCAAGAAGTAGGACAATCAAGGTATCGATAAGCAGTGATAACAATAGCTACTCATCAACTAGGATTTCAATAAGTATCGCTGGCAAAATAATAAGCATCAATATAAGTCTAATATGAAGAAACCATTCACTTCTCAATCCCACATGATACACATGAGGGAAAACAACCAAATAATAAGACCCTACACCAATGATTATTGTAGACTTAATGCCGTGTCTCCAAAACAAGTGAATTAGCTAAATTATGATACTACGTGGAGGAGTGTAGCTAGTTCCCTTTCCCGCGCGCCGATTTCATGGTACCTAAAGAAAACAAACAACACAAAAACACAAGCGTGAGTTCATAACTCAGCAAAGTGTATTGAAATGGTTCAACAGGGATTAAGACAACAAACCATAATTCCAGTCTCCACAGTATTATCACAACTCATCATGTTTAACATTATATACAACTTTTAAAAACAACATGATAAACATCTCCTGAGCATCTCATGAGTACTATCTTCATCATCTCGTAAACAACATCATTTATGTATATCATTCATGCAATGCAATGCACATGTCTCCTGGAATACTCATACCGGTATGGTTGAGTGCACACCCGTCGGCATGCACCCTTTCCCCCTTCCATCCCGAAGATGGAGGGTGCCTATCACTCGCTTCCATTCACCTCGGTGAAGGAATCACGACGTAGGACTTATTCAAAAGAATAGCCCCGGACTAGTCATAACAGTTCTCACCGACCCTACCGGAATAGTTATGACTTATCTCACCGGTCGGCCATGAAAAATATGCCATGTATGCAAAACGGACAGCAACATGTACATGCATTGAAATATTGCATATCAACACTTGGCATCTAAACATGAAGTTCCGTACTCAACAATCGACGATAACCATTCAAAACATGGCATGTGAATCATTCATCAATCAACAAACATTTTTAATCATGGCATGTGGACACCATAGCATCGAATCCTTTAATTCATGGCCTAAGGACGTCATATCAATTATAACATGTAATTCATGGCAAGACAACATGTTATCTATTCCGAATGCTATCAAGCAAATCTAGCAACGCATATAACATACAATCCACGCAAAACACTTGCCTTCAACCACGGGCAACGGAGTGACGAGAGGTTGAGGGCACTCCCGGAGGCACACCACCTGCAAACACGTGCCACACACTCAAATAGAGTCCACAAAACAGCACACATAAGAATCCCACTACCCGACTTCGCTTACAACTCCTAAAACCAGAAAACAGCAAATCTGTCCCTTCGGGTCAGCAGCCTTTCAACGGGCATAACTTCTATTCTAGAACTCCAAATTGAATAAACGAGTACACCCTCGCGTAGCTTAGGAAATTTCCCAACTTTTTCTAGTTATAGGGAAAGACTGATTCGGAATCTAAGGTTGTTTAATCTAACGTTGAACACGAACTGTCTCAATCTCGTCACAGATTTGACAGCGCTCGGTAAAACAGCCATAACTTTTAAACGGCTGGGCGGAATTTCAATTTATTTATATGCACTGAAAGGTAATGAAATTATCTACAACTTCCTAGAAGTCCGAACGGCCAGATTCCAACTCTAAATTGACGAAAACGCCCGCCCTAACTCGGGTTCCCAAACTGCCCGAACAGAACGTGAATACAACTCTAGTTTTCCACAAATCTAACCCATGGCAGCACCTCCCTTGATCTAAAAACATGGTAAATCACCCCTACCCAGAATCTAATCAAACCCCAAAGGTTTCCCCCATTACCTTATTGACGAACCACGAACCGATCGCTCTCCTTCGCGCGAACTCCACCCGATCTCTCCCCACGCGACGTGGCCTCCGGTTCTCCTCGTCGCGGATCCTCCCTACCGGCGAGGGCAGCACCGTGGCGTGGCGTGGCAGCGAGGGAGACGCAGCAAGGGGCACTTGGTGGTGGGGGAGGAGGCGCAAGGAGGAGGGGGTGCGGCTTGGGATGGAGGAAGGGGAGGAGAGGTGGGCAAGTGGGGGATGAGGGGGATGGGGGGGGCGGCGCAATGGGGGTGGTGGGGTCTAGGGCAGCAGGGTATGCTGCCCCCACTACTCCCACATGGGCCCAAGTGCTCCCACCTCCCGGCCCACGAATTCCCCCCAAGGCCCAAAACGACCCCGGAGAGGCCCGGAAGCCCGGAAACAGCCCGAAACGCGCTAAAACAACCTATCGCAGGGTTCTAATTGCAAATTTCATACTTCCCAAGGTTATACCAACCCGTAGTATCACACGCTCCTCGCTCCTCGCTCCAACGGATGGATCCACAAGGTGCAGAGGTGTGGAGACCACCCTAGGGCAGCAAGGGGGTGGAGGAGAGGTGGGGCAATGGAGGAGAGTAAGGGGGAGGCCAATGGCTCAATGGGGAGGGGCGGCTAGGGCTTGGCAAGTGGGGGAGGTGAGGGGGGGCGCACCAAAGGCCACAAGGGGCGCAAGGGCAGCAGGGTGGACGCCCCAAAGGGGCAGGGAAACCCCTTTTACCAGCCCCCACACCCAATTCTAGTCCGTTACGGAGACCTAATCCATCCCACCAAAGCCCACCAAGGCCCAAACTCCCCCAGGAAGGCCCAAAACCCCGGAAACGGCACGGAAAAGCTATTAACCTCCATTTCCTATAGTTTTAACCTTAATTCCACATCTCATAATGTTATTAACCTTATCATGCACGTTTAATAAGGTTACAACACTCCGTGGAGTCACAACACTTCAAAAGGCCCAAAAACGCGAGTAAACCTCAAGCCGTAAGATTTTCTCCTCTAAATTCACACTTTGTAAAGTCACACCAAAACGTAGTGTCACAATTATTGTTTATTAAACCCGTTGCATGAATTAGATCATGGGTGCAGACATGCACTTATTTTCTTGCATTGTATTACAGCATGCGGTGCCCACCATTTCGACATGTGGATATTTTCGCAACAACACAGGGTGGTATCACCGCATGAAGCTTTCGCTGGCCGTGTAGCCATTCCTTCCGCAGCAACGCTAACATTTGTTGTCCACGCAGTTTGGATATTGGAAACAGCACTCATCCACAGTCTCTTTAACACCTACGCTCAACATATATATCGTATACATTAGTTTACACAGAAATCATGTGGTGTATATTCATGTGTGCATACGTGGGTTCACTTGAAGCTAGTATTACAAAAGTAGTGTATATAGAGAACAGAGAGAGAGGGATGCACCTGTACCTGTATGCCTACCTGCTGCTGTGACACCTCGGAGTGTCGTAGACTTATATAATGTGAATGATGAAGACAAGAACTTATGGAATGTTGAAGTTAGGTTAAAACCTCTCGGCTTGAGATTTACTCGCGTTTTAGGGCCATTTGAAGTGTTATGTCGCCACGGAGTGTCGTATCCTTAATTATTAAGCATGATAAGGTTAAATACAGTATGAGATGTGGAAATAAGGTTAAAACCATAGGAATTGGATGTTAATAACGTTTCCGGGCCGTTTCCGGGGTTTTGGGCTTTTCCGGGGGAGTTTGGGCCCAATGGGGGAAGAACCGTGGGCTTTAGTGGTGAGAGTTTGGCCCATGGAGGGGGGTGAACGTGGGTAAAGGGGCTAGGGGCGCCTCCTCCCTGCCCTAGCCGCCTCCCCACACGACTCCACCTCCCCCTTGCGCCCCCTTCCCCAATTCCCTCCTCCTAGCCGCCCTTCCCCTAGCCCTTGCGCCTCCCCATTGCCTCCCCACCTCTCCACCTCTCCTCCATCCCCTTGCTGCCCTAGGGTGGTCTCCCCACCCCTGCAACCTCGTGGATCCATGCGAGGAGCGAGGAGCGAGGAGCGAGGTGTGAGGAGCGAGGAGCGAGGAGATCGATGGGAGTTTTTCCTCGTTCGTTGTTCGTCGGGCTAAGGTATGATGTTGGGAAGATTGTGGGGTGGTCTAGGTACTGTTCTCATGGTAGATTTGGAGTTTTTAGATCAAGAGGACGTGCTGCCATGGAGTAGATCTGAAAAGAACTAGAGTTCGTATTGTACTCAGTTTCGGGCAGATTTGGAGTCCGTTTTAGGGGGTGCGATTTCGCAATTTTAGCTTCGGAATTTGGCCGACTGCCTGTTGACGAAGTTGTAGGTATTGTCAATACCTATTTTGTGTATTTTTTTGAGAATTTTTGGAGTTACGTTCTGAAAGTTATGGCCGTTTTGGTGGGCGCTGTCCAATCTGTGACGAGGTTGGGACAGTCTGTGTTCAACATTAGATTAAACTAATTTAGAGTCCGAGTCTGGCCGTACGGACTTCTAGGAAGTTGTAGACAATTTCATTACCTTTCAGTGGACGTAAAGAAATTGAAATTCCACCCAGCCGTTTGAAAGTTATGGCTGTTTTAACGAGCGTGTTAAAATCTATGACGCGATTGGAACAGATCTCGGTAATTAGTAGATTAAACAATTTTAGAGTCCGAATCAGTCTTTCCATATACCTAGAGAAAGTTGGGAAATTTCCTAAGCTACGCGAGGGTGTACTCGTTTAATCGATTTGGAGTCCTAGAACAGAAGTTATGCCTTTCGCAAGGCTGCTGTCCTGGCGGGACAGAACCTCTGTTTTTAGGTTTTGCGAGTTGTTGGCAATGTCGGGTTAGATGGGGTTTTGTGTACTATTTTGTGAACTCGATTTGAGTGTGTGGCACGTGTTTGCAGGTGGTGTCCCCCCGGGAGTGCCCTCTTCTTCCCGCCAATCCGTTGCACGTGGTTGAGGCAAGTGTGTTGTGATGGATATCGAGTTGTAGGTTGCTTGTTGAGAATAGAAGGAATTGATTACACGTTATATGTCCACTTGCCATGCTTTACTGTTTTCCCATGATATGATGAGCATGTTTATTATGTTATGATGCCATGTGTTAATATGTGAGTTAAAAATGATAATTGGCATAATTGCACGCATGTCATGAGATAGGGCGAGGGCGGTGAGAAAGTCATAGCTAGTCCGGCAAGGTCGGTGAGGAAGTTATGACTAGTCCGGAACGCCATTGAGTAAGTCCTATGTCGTGATTCCATCCACGTGGTGTTTGGAAGCGAGTAGGCACCCTCCATCTTCGGGATGGAAGGGAGGAAAGGGTGCACACCGACGGGTGTGTACTCCCCATACCGGTATGAGGTTCCAAGGAGACAGGAGCATTGCATTACATTGCATACCTAATGATGATGATATTGTTAATTAATCATGAATGAGATGATTTGCATGATGAAAGAGGTTATTGCCATGTTGTAGTTATTGTTGTCCATTACAATATGCTTGCTGAGTTTTCGAACTCACGCTTGTGTTTTATGTTGTTTTTAGGTACTTTGAGATCGGCATGCGGGAAAAAGGGCTTAGCGGCACTTCATCACATAATTTTCCACACATGTAGACTATAATTACCCTTCGGAGTTGTGATCACGATTCTAGTGTGATGAAACTAGGATTATGTTTTGTTCGTATGTTTGATTACATCCTTTACCTCGTATTAGTTCATGAGATGGTTAAGTCCATTATGGTAGACTTAAATTGATGCTATATTTTGTAACACCCCGGCATTTAATATGCCCGAATGCTACCAAACATAAGCTAAACAACAACTCATACCATAATTATCATAAAATTCCAGCAAAGGTGCAAATGCTAAAAACCGAGATTTCGGCAGCACCTCCTCTGTTTTATCATGAATTTAAGGAACAGCAACAATATAGCATTATATGGCAATAAGAGAAACATCTAAAACAGCAATAAATAAAGTCTTAACGACAATAAAAGACTAACATTAAGCTCTTAAAGTTCCAAGTGTCAAATAAACAATAGAACTCTCATTAACCAAGCTAAGACTTAAATTTTAAGACCATCACACGCAATTTATTATCAAACTAAATGAATTGACTTGGGGAAACATTAAGGTGAAGCAACGTGTGAGCGTGTGACTATTCCCCTTTCCCGCATGCTGTTCTCATGGTACCTAAAACAACAACAAAACACAAGGGTGAGTTCGAAAACTCAGCAAGCATACTGCAATGGACAACAAGCATAACAACATGGCAATAACATCTTCCATCATGTACGTCATCTCATTCAGGATTACTTATCAATATCATCATCAATTTGTATGCGAAGTAATGCAATGCTCCTGACCCTCTGGAACCTCATACCGGTATGGGAAGTACACACCCGTCGGTGTGCACCCTTTCCTCCCTTCCATCCCGAAGATGGAGGGTGCCTACTCGCTTCCAAACACCACGTGGATGGAATCACGACGTAGGACTTACTCAATGGCGTTCCGGATTAGTCATAACTTTCTCACCGACCTTGCCGGACTAGTTAAGACTTTCTCACCGCCCTCGCCCTATCTCATGACATGCATGCAACCATGCCAATTATCATATTTAATTCACATATTAACACATGGCATCATAATTTGCTAAACATGCTCATCATATCTTATCAATCATTAACACATGGCAAGTGGACATATATCATGTAAACAATTCCATCTAATCTCAACATGCAACCTACAACTCGCTATCCATCACAACACACTTGCCTCAACCACGTGCAGCGGATTGGCGGGAAGAAGAGGGCACTTCCGGGTCACACCACCTGCACATAGGCATCACACACTCACAATCATAGCCTCCAAACAGTACACAAACCCCCATCTAACCCGACATTGCCAACTACTCGCAAAACCTAAAAACAGAGGTTCTGTCCCGGCGGGATAGCAGCCTTGCAAAAGGCATAACTTGAGTTCTGGGACTCCGAATGAATTAAACGAGTACACCCTCGCGTAGCCTAGGAAATTTCCCAACTTTCTCTAGGTATAAGGAAAGTCTAATTCGGCCTCTAAAGTTGTTTAATCTACAGATTACCGAGATCTGTTCCAATCGCGTCACAGATTTTTAGGCGCTCGGTAAAACAGCCATAACTTTCAAACGGCTGATCGGAATTTAACGTGCTTTACGTCCACGGAAAGATAAATAAATTATCTACAACTTCCTAGAAGTCCGTACGGTCGGATTCGGAGTCTAAATCGACGGAAACTCGAACCCTAGTTCGACTGCTCAATCTGCCCGAAAACAGAAACGTGGACAAGTTTAGATCGAACCCAAATTACTTCAAACCAACGCCTCCAATTGATCTAAAAACTTGATAAACACCCTAATAACAGTACCTAGATCAATTCCAAGGATCCCCAAGATCATACCTTTGCCCAAAGCACAAAACTCCAATCAATCTCCGCGGATCTCCTCGCGAAACGCTCCTCGCTTCACGTTCCTCGCTCCTCGCTCCTCGCTCCTCGCTCCTCGCTCCACGGGATGGATCCACGAGGTGCAGGGGTGGGGTGGCCACCCTAGGGCAGCAAGGGGTGGAGGGGAGATGGTGTGGAGGTGGAGAGGTGGAGGGGGGGCGCACGGTTTGGGGGAGGGGCGCACGGCTTGGGGAGGCGCAAGAGGGGAGGTGGGGCGCAATGGGGTGGGGCGCCTAAACGGGCAGGGAGGGCCTCCCACCAGCCTACAACACGGAATCCGTGTCCAAGGAGGAGCCCTAATCCATCCCACCAAGGCCCGCAACCTCTCTTTAAGGCCCAAAAACCCCCGGAAAGGCCCAAAACCCCGGAAACGGCCCGAAAACGTTATTAACCTCCAATTCTTATGGTTTTAACCTTATTTCCACATCTCATACTGTATTTAACCTTATCATGCCCGCTAAATAAGGTTACGACACTACGAGGTGTCACATTCTTCCCCCCTTCAACAGGATTCGACCTCGAATCTAAACGCACCAATCACGAAACCCAGCAAAACCAAAGACAGCTAGGTTTTCACATCACACACCTGAGGCGAAAAGCTCGGGATACTTCTCGCGCATGCGAGATTCCAGCTCCCAAGTCGCTTCTCTCTCGGTCTGATGTGACCACAGGACCTTGACAAACTTAAGCGTCCTGTTCTTCATCACTCGCTCTGAAGTCCCCAGAATTTCCACAGGACGGGACTCGAAGGTGAGGTCTCTTTGAAGCACTAATGGTTCCAATGGAACCACCAACTCCGGATCATGCAAGTATTTCTTCAACATCGAGACATGGAACACATTATGCACACCTTGCATGGATTCCGGTAGCTCTAGGCGATAGGCCAACCTGCCAACTCGGGCGAGGATAGGAAAAGGCCCAACATACCTTGGACTGAGCTTTCCTTTCGTGCCAAAACGCACCACACCCTTGGTGGGAGATACTCGCAAGAGTACGCTATCACCCACCTCAAACTCCAAGTCTCGCCGCCTCACATCAGCATAGCTTTTCTGTCTGCTCTGTGCCGTGAGAAGGTTCTGCCGAACCTCCGACACGCGATCAACAGTCTGCTGCACCCAATCCGGTCCAAGAATAGCTCTCTCGCCCACAGTATCCCAACAAAGTGGCGATCGGCACTTCCGGCCATATAGTACCTCATAAGGAGCAGCCCGGATGCTGGAATGATAGCTGTTATTGTAAGCAAACTCCGCAAGAGGCAAATGATCCTCCCAGCTACCTTTCCAAGCCATCACACAGGCCCTGAGCATGTCTTCCAACGTCTGGATGGTACGCTCAGACTGCCCATCTGTCTGAGGGTGAAAAGCGGTACTAAGGCGAAGCTGCGTACCCAAAGCACTCTGCAAACTCTCCCAGAACTTGGAGACGAACTTCGCATCCCGATCAGAGATAATGGTCTTGGGTACACCATGCAATCTCACGATCTCCCGCACATAGATGGGAGCCAACTCGCTCATTGAATTGGTCGTGCGGATGGGAATGAAATCTTGTGAGACTTCGAGGCAGTCCACCACAACCCAAACAGCATCCTTCCCTCGAGGAGTACGAGGTAAGCCGACCACAAAATCCATAGAGATGTCATCCCATGGCCACACAGAATCTCCAAAGGCTGCAGCAGGCCATCGGGCGCTTATGCTCAGCTTTGATCTTCTGGCAAATCCCACAAGACGCCACATACTTGGCAATATCCACTCTCATCCTTTTCCACCGTAAATTCTTCTTCAAGTCCTGTACATCTTGGTCTCCCAGGATGGACCGTGTATGCTGGTGCGATGAGCTTCTTTCAGGATGTCTTCTTTCACTTGAGATTTCGGGGCACGCCTGCACAGGCCCTGAAACCTCAAAGCTCCCGCATCATCAACAGTAAAGTCTCCGGACTTGCCTTCCTCAAGCGTTTCCTCACTTGCTGGAGCAAACGATCATCTTCTTGTGCCTCTCGCTGCAGCTCGAGAATCGGCCCGACTCAAGAATCATTTGAGTTTCAGCCTGCCTGTCCCGCAAAGCAATAGGAGACTCCCAAACGCTCAAAATCAGCAACAAGACAATCAACAACGAGGGCATTGTCTTGCGATCGAGAGCATCGGCCACCACATTTGCCTTCCCGGATGATCTTTTGGATAGTGAGGTCATAATCCTTTATCAACTCTAGCCACCTCCTCTGCCTCAAGTTCAAATCTTTCTGAGTAAAGATGTACTTGAGGCTCTTGTGATCAGTAAAAATATCACAAGATTCGCCGTACAGGTAATGCCTCCATATCTTCAATGCAAACACCACGGCGGCTAGCTCAAGATCATGCGTGGGATAGTTCTGCTCATGCTTTTTCAGCTGCCTCGACGCATAAGCAATCACCTTGCCCTCTTGCATGAGCACACACCCAAGTCCCAACCGAGAAGCGTCAGAATAAACAGTGAAGCGCTTCCCCGGCTCGGGAAGGGTAAGAACAGGAGCAGTCACTAACTTCTCCTTTAAAGTGCAGAAACTGTGCTCACATTCTGCAGTCCACTGGAATTTCATCCCCTTCTGAGTCAGCTGCGAAAGTGGCTTGGCAATGATAGAGAAATCCTGCACAAAACGCCGATAGTAGCCAGCCAACCCAAGGAAACTACGCACCTCTTTGACATTGGAAGGCCTCTTCCAATCCAAAACTGCTGAGACTTTGCTAGGATCTATAGATATGCCCTCTGGATTGATGATGTGGCCAAGAAAACCCACTTCTGAAATCCAGAACTCGCACTTTTTCAGCTTAGCAAAGAAGTGATTCCTCGTGGTACTCGGCACAAGCCTCAAGTGTCGCTCATGCTCCTCTTACTGATTTAGAGTAAATCAGAATGTCATCGATGAACACTACCACAAACTCATCAAGGTACTTGTGTAGCATCGTTCATCGCCTCCATAAAGATAGCAGGGCATTAGTTAGTCCAAAAGACATAACTTTAAATTCATAATGCCCATACCTAGTGGAGAAAGCGATCTTCTCAATGTCCCTGCTCCCTCACACGGATCTGATTGTACCCCGATCAAGATCAATCTTGGAGAACACCTTTGCTCCCTTGATTGGTCAAACAGATCCTCGATGCGAGGCAAAGGATACTTGTTCTTGATCACTTGATTAAGAGCACGATAATCAATGCACATACGCCAACTTCCATCCTTCTTGAGGCGAAGAGGGCGGAGTGCTCCCCATGGCGATACGCTACGCCGAATGAAGCCCTTGGCCAGCAGATCCTCCAAGCTGCTTCTTCAACTCGTCTTGAAAAGGACGAGCCAAGCGGTATGGAGAGATAGAAATAGGTCGAGTGCCAGGAACAAGATCAATACGAAACTCCACATTCCTCACGGGAGGTAGACCAGGCAACTCGTCGGGGAACACATCAACGAACTCCTTCACTACGTAAATCTCTGAATGGGAATCGAGGAAGATGGTTTCTCGAGACAAAGTCATGAGGAAACCCAACAGCCTCAAACGCCGACAGAAAACAAACTAGTCAAAGCAAAGACGGCTGGAGGGTATACCACCCTGAAAGGTCAACTCTTCCCAGGACGGGCCTGCAAGGAAAGCTGTCTTCCGTAAACAACAGATCTTAGCACCAGATCGATGCAGCCAGTCCATGCCCAAAATGACATCAAAAGGAGCCAACTGGATCACCATGAGATTGGCAAAGAAAACCTCATCATCAATGGCAATGGTGCAACCAGGGCAAACCAAAGAACTAGCAATCAACCCCAGAGAATCGACTAACACGGACTCGTAAATCCACTGAACTCCCAACTTAGCTCTACTAGCAAACTCCGACGACACAAAAGAGTAGGATGCTCCGAATCAAATAGAACAAAGGCATCAACGGAATCCACGAGCGAGTACCAAACCACCTCTGGATGCCCTACCGACTCGGCGGTCGGCAAAGCGTACACTCTGGTGGCGCCGGACGAAAGAGCCCCGACTCGGTGATGCCCCATCAAGGCTGGGGCGGAGGAGGCAATCGAGGAGGAAGCAGACGGCCGTGCGCACCAAGATCTGCGGCCGTGGCGCCACGCAAAGGGCGGCCGAGAAAGCGAGGCAGCCATCATGTGCACCGATCCTCTGGAAGACGCCGCTGGAGTGGGAGGAGAAGGCACCGTCTCCCACTTGATGATGCTCTTGGGATTCATCCGGCAGACTCGTCCCATGTGGCCGGGCTTGCCCACGATGGTTGCAACTCCGGTCCAACCACACTCTGAAGCACGGTGCTCGCCACCGCACTTGAAGCACTTCATGCCTGCCCCGGGCACAGGCGAGCGATCGCTCGCGAAGAAGGCAGTGGCGGCCCCATCTTAGCCCACGAGGAGGAGCCCTATCCTCCCTTGAACTTCTTGAAGGTGGGTGCGAGAGGACCCACCTCCTCCACCAAAGGTCCTCTTCGGCCCCTGCACAGGGCCGCAGGAACCCTGAACCTCCCGGGTTACGCTTGTCCCGGAGAGCTCCAACTCGAGCTCCATGCCCTTCGCTTGCTCCACCACAGGCCAGAAATCACGAGGACATCGCCCCATGACAACTCTGAACTCCTGGTTGAGGCCCCTACGGAACCTCCTAGCTTTCTCCCGATCGTCGGCCCACAGTAGATCTGAAGCGCACCACGCCGTTGAACTCCTTCTCATACTTTGCCACCGACCTCTTTCCTGGGAAATAGTGGTCGAGTAAGCTCCATCCTCTCAAGGAAAGACTCTGGATGGAACTTGGCTCAAGCGAGCCACAAAGTCCTCCCAGTCATCGACCCGAGATCGGGGGATCTAGCAGCCAGAACCCCCTCCCACCAGATATCAGCTTGGCCCTTCAGCTGAAAAGCCACAAAGCGAGTCCTCTGAACCGAGGTCAAATCTAGGACCTCGAACTGCCTCTCCATGTACCGCAGCCAATCTGCGGACTGGATTGGCGTGCCTGCTCCGTCGAAAGTGTCAAGACGGAGGGACATCCACTCCCGGAGACTCATCCTCGGCTCCGGTGCCGCGGGGGCAACAACAGAGGGCCATCTGCAGGGGAGGCACAACAGCGAGGGCTGCCCGCTACCGGGCGCAGCTCCTGAATCTCCCTCTGCGAGCCTGAACTAAATCTTCATTTGCGGCGGGCACCCTTTGCCCCGACCGTGCAGGCCGAAGCTCCTCCTGGTAGCCCACGAGCATTAAGCGAACGCTACCCTCGAATGCAGACTCCTCAACTCCCTGGGAGCCTCGCCCCTGGCCTCCACGGCCACGGCGTCCACGGCCTCTACCCCTTGGCATGGCTGCTTTAGACAGACAACCACCCAAACACAAAAGCACACAATCAAGATCATAGATCAAACATCATCATAGACATATTCCTTATCATATAATCAAGCGCGATGCAATGATGAACCAAAACCCATCCTACTGTGCAACCAAGTGTGTCAAATTTTAGATTAGTTATACCACTTTTACAAGTTTTAATGTTGCTATCCTATAACAAAATTTTAGTTAAGACCTAATCCATGTTTCTAAGTTATTCCACATCACTTTTTAATTGTACCGTATAGCATGACACTAAAAATTCACATTCCAAGGACCTACAGCCCGCTCTGATACCAACTGTAACACCCCGGCATTTAATATGCCCGAATGCTACCAAACATAAGCTAAACAACAACTCATACCATAATTATCATAAAATTCCAGCAAAGGTGCAAATGCTAAAAACCGAGATTTCGGCAGCACCTCCTCTGTTTTATCATGAATTTAAGGAACAGCAACAATATAGCATTATATGGCAATAAGAGAAACATCTAAAACAGCAATAAATAAAGTCTTAACGACAATAAAAGACTAACATTAAGCTCTTAAAGTTCCAAGTGTCAAACAAACAATAGAACTCTCATTAACCAAGCTAAGATTTAAATTTTAAGACCATCACACGCAATTTATTATCAAACTAAATGAATTGACTTGGGGAAACA
The DNA here is from genome assembly GCA_036346355.1 of Rhipidocladum racemiflorum. Classification (NCBI taxonomy): domain Eukaryota; kingdom Viridiplantae; phylum Streptophyta; class Magnoliopsida; order Poales; family Poaceae; genus Rhipidocladum; species Rhipidocladum racemiflorum. Next base: position 85,283,036 of record CM070579.1, on the reverse strand, counting down.
TTAAGGTGAAGCAACGTGTGAGCGTGTGACTATTCCCCTTTCCCGCATGCTGTTCTCATGGTACCTAAAACAACAAGAAAACACAAGGGTGAGTTCGAAAACTCAGCAAGCATACTGCAATGGACAACAAGCATAACAACATGGCAATAACATCTTCCATCATGTACGTCATCTCATTCAGGATTACTTATCAATATCATCATCAATTTGTATGCGAAGTAATGCAATGCTCCTGACCCTCTGGAACCTCATACCGGTATGGGAAGTACACACCCGTCGGTGTGCACCCTTTCCTCCCTTCCATCCCGAAGATGGAGGGTGCCTACTCGCTTCCAAACACCACGTGGATGGAATCACGACATAGGACTTACTCAATGGCGTTCCGGATTAGTCATAACTTTCTCACCGACCTTGCCGGACTAGTTAAGACTTTCTCACCGCCCTCGCCCTATCTCATGACATGCATGCAACCATGCCAATTATCATATTTAATTCACATATTAACACATGGCATCATAATTTGCTAAACATGCTCATCATATCTTATCAATCATTAACACATGGCAAGTGGACATATATCATGTAAACAATTCCATCTAATCTCAACATGCAACCTACAACTCGCTATCCATCACAACACACTTGCCTCAACCACGTGCAACGGATTGGCGGGAAGAAGAGGGCACTTCCGGGGTCACACCACCTGCACATAGGCATCACACACTCACAATCATAGCCTCCAAACAGTACACAAACCCCCATCTAACCCGACATTGCCAACTACTCGCAAAACCTAAAAACAGAGGTTCTGTCCCGGCGGGACAGCAGCCTTGCAAAAGGCATAACTTGAGTTCTGGGACTCCGAATGAATTAAACGAGTACACCCTCACGTAGCCTAGGAAATTTCCCAACTTTCTCTAGGTATAAGGAAAGTCTAATTCGGCCTCTAAAGTTGTTTAATCTACAGATTACCGAGATCTGTTCCAATCGCGTCACAGATTTTTAGGCGCTCGGTAAAACAGCCATAACTTTCAAACGGCTGATCGGAATTTAACGTGCTTTACGTCCACGGAAAGATAAATAAATTATCTACAACTTCCTAGAAGTCCATACGGTCGGATTCGGATTCTAAATCTACGGAAACTCGAACCCTAGTTCGACTGCTCAATCTGCCCGAAAACAGAAACGTGGACAAGTTTAGATCTAACCCAAATTACTTCAAACCAACGCCTCCAATTGATCTAAAAACTTTATAAACACCCTAATAACAGTACCTAGATCAATTCCAAGGATCCCCAAGATCATACCTTTGCCCGAAGCACAAAACTCCAATCAATCTCCGCGGATCTCCTCGCGAAACGCTCCTCGCTCCACGTTCCTCGCTCCTCGCTCCTCGCTCCTCGCTCCACGGGATGGATCCACGAGGTGCAGGGGTGGGGTGGCCACCCTAGGGAAGCAAGGGGTGGAGGGGAGATGGTGTGGAGGTGGAGAGGTGGAGGGGGGCGCACGGTTTGGGGGAGGGGGCGCACGGCTTGGGGAGGGGGCGCAAGAGGGGGAGGTGGGGCGCAATGGGGGGTGGGGGCGCCCTAAAAGGGCAGGGAGGGCCTCCCACCAGCCTACAACACGGAATCCGTGTCCAAGGAGGAGCCCTAATCCATCCCACCAAGGCCCGCAACCTCTCTTTAAGGCCCAAAAACCCCCGGAAAGGCCCAAAACCCCTAAACGGCCAGCGTTATTAACCTCCAATTCTTATGGTTTTAACCTTATTTCCACATCTCATACTGTATTTAACCTTATCATGCCCGCTAAATAAGGTTACGACACTACGAGGTGTCACATATTTCCCATTGATGCTGCCTTGCATGTTTCTTCATTATGATATATCATGTGATATTTTGCTATTGTTCAAATCATGTTAAAACAAAGGAGATGCTGCCGAAATTTCGGTGTTTAGCATTTGTGTCTTTGCTGAAATTTGTCTTCATTCATGGTATTTAGTTGTTGATTAGTCTAGGTTTGGTAGCATTCGGGCATAGTAAATGCCGGGGTGTTACAGTTGGTATCAGAGCGGGCTTCAGGTCCGTGGTGTAAGAATTTAGTGGAATACCACAGGGTTAACTAAAATTTTGATGTGGAACAATCTAGTAACATGGCTTAGGTTATACTTAAAACTTTGTCATAGGATAGCAACATTAAAACTTGCAAAAGTGGTATAACTAATCTAAAATTTGACACACACTGGATGCACAGTAGGAAAGGGTATGGGAATCGTTGCTTTACGCTTAAAATATTGTTTTTAAGCTATGATGTTGAATGTTTCCTCTGACAATGCTTGTTGCTATGTCAGTGATTTATGTTGTGGTGATAAGAGTGGGGTTGTGGTACCGAATGGTTTCGGTCACCTCTTTCTGTTAATAGTAAGGGTGAGGTTTGACGGTGTGGCCGGTTAGCGCCATCACCGAAGAACTGTTAGCCCCTGTAGGAGAAGAGCGCTTACCCTTTCCGTTATAGATCGGGTAGTTGATTGGAGACAAAAAGAAGAATTAATGGTGGTTTCCTTCGTATGTTCCTTGCCGTTCTGACGGTCGGTGTTTGTTGCTTTTCTTGGCTTTATTTGATTTGAATCAAATGAAAAGTGATGGGTTTTCGCGGATCGTTCTGTTTGCGGTGTGTGGTTTTGTCTTCCTTGGGTGAAGACGAAGAAGAGGAGTCTAGTGTTGCGCTTCTTTTGGGCGCCTTTCCAGCTTTGAGGCCTGTTAATTGCTTTCTGTCGAACAAGCATTCGATTTATTCCTGTGTTTGTCTTTCTCCGAGGTTAAGGGAGTTTTTGCGGAGTTGTGCCAGACCCGACTGTCGGGGCTGAGGTTCTGTGGCTTTGTAGTAGTAAATGGTGTTTGATTTCGTCATTTTACTGGTTTGAGAAACCATCTTTGAAAGCCCCTCTTGAGTCGTGAAAGTTAGGGGTTTTGTGTTAAGGCTTTATTTGAAAATGTTAAAGGAGCACTTGGTTCCCTTTCAAGAAAACTGTCTTTCAACCTTTTTTTTCCTTATGGGAGTCCTTTAGATATAAAAGTGTTTTGGAGAATTCCTTTGCATGACTAAGTTTGGGTTTGTCTCATTGCAATTTTGAAAGTCAAGTTTCGTTATGAAATTGGGATGAGTTTTAAAAACTAAATGTTGCAAACAAAGTGAGTAGTCTTTTGACTGAGATCGTTTGTCCCTAGTAAGAATTAATGTTTAAGCATGTTATGTAGTAGGTAACAATGTGGTTTATGGATTGATATGTTGCTAAGTTAAAGTTTGAGTTGAATCAATTTAATGTGATTAATATCTCTAGCTTGTGAATATATAGACTACTAGTGTTGTAGTTTACTCTTAGCGAGAATGATTGAATGCGTTAATGTACATGCTTGGAATCTGTTGCTTTGCTATAAAAGTGCTTATGACCCCCGGTCATGTTTAAAAGTTTTAAACCCGGATGCATAGTTACAACATTAAGATGATGTAGACTGTTGTTACCATTAAAGAAAATTTGCTGGTTGTTTAAAGATGTTCTAATTTAATGGAGTAGTAGAGGAATTTAATTGTGTTGCCTAGTGACTTTAATTTGGAAGTTGATTAGAGTTGCTATTCACGTTGTTGCAAACTACTAGTATATTTGGAAATATGCAGTTGTGTCCCTTCAATGCTAGTTTTGATATCAATTGAGAAGACATAAGACTATTGGTTAATGAGGTTGTTAAGAACATTGTGCTAATCTAATTTATTAAATCCAATTTAATAGTTGGAGTATGTTGTGTGGTGGAAGTTTTGTTAGAACCAATGTATAGGATAGCTACAAGCAATGTTGTTGATTAATGATTATGCAAATAATTGATATTGATGCTTTGGTAGTGTGGTTAACTGTTGGAAACTATTGATCCAATAGAAGAAAAATGTGTAAAATTGGGGTACTACGTCAAGTACATGTTGTGATGGGATAAACAATGGATAATAATCTTGATGCAAGGTTTTAATCTTAATGATTGCATATCTTTAGAATCCTATTTACGAATTTTATCTCGTAGAGTTTTATCCTTAATGAATGTATGCCTTGGAATCCTAGTTATGAATTTCATCTTGTAGAGATATTACTTAATTGTTGAAATCAATTTATAGATTGAACAAGTTTCAATTGACAAAATTGTGATATATGGTTGGTATATAACCGATACGTTGATCCTGCTTAAGAATCTGTTGAAGTCGCTTGTTAACTGAATAAGCTTCGATTGTCGAGTCGTTTTCATATAGGTGGTATGCATGTTATTGGTTGCCATCTTGGTTGAATGTTTTCGGTTGAGGTGCTTCTTATGTTGAGTTTCAGAGTTTCCCAAAACTCGTAGTGTTGGTGTCGACCTTTGGTTTTGGCGAATTTGTTTAGTTCGTGTTGTCGGTTGAGTTTACGTCCAAAAGTTTTGAGTGGATCGCGTTCCTTCGCGTCCACACTGGATTATCTTTGGAACAAATTTTAAAGGAAACAGATAGATACAGTGGGTTGTGTTGGAAACTCTTGAGATTTAATTTGTAACTCTTTTTTGGCTAGAGTTGGAGTCATTTTGAACAACGTGTGTGATGTTTGCGAGTGCTTCAAACAGTTGGATTTTATGAATGTTTTACAAGGTGATTTTGTTAGTGAGGTGTTCCCCTTTTGGAAATGAGTTTCCCTCTTCTTGAGAAAATTTGTGATGGTTGTGGGAGCAGATGCTCGACTTGAAATTTTTATGTTCTCTTCCAAACTGTTGGATTTGAATGAAATGCAATGATTTGCAAGTTCAGTTTTCAATGGATGTGGGTTCTTTTACGACGTGGTGTTTCTTATCGATTATGTCTTTGCCGTCATAGCCTTTATGAATTTCCGCAACATTCAATGTTAATTGTGTTTCCATTATTTGTTACCGAGGAAGAAGTCATTTGGCGAATGACTATTCGGTACTGTTGTTACATGATGTATGGAGGGTGAAAAAGGAAAATGAGACATGGATTATGCATAAATAATCATAAAGGAGTCGTCGAGCCAGGTCGGTGAGAAAGTCATATAAGGATATATGACTAATCCGGAGTGCTCTTGAAAAGTTTGCATTCATGTTATGAATCGAGATGTCCATTTCTTTCTAGTATGAAAAGAAAGAATAAAGAATTTCTGGTATGTTGGTTGTGATGAAGGAAATTTGCGTTTCAGTTGCATCTTCGTTTAGAAAGATAAACTGAATGCTCTTGGGTTGTTGTCGACCTAAGCATTTGGTGTTGTTAGTAGTGGATCGTAAATGGTTTAAAGGTGAGAAGTAAAGGAAGATTGAGTTTGACTCAATTCAAAACCTTCTTGGAAAACTGTGCCGTTAATGTGTTCCTCGATAGGGTTGTTTAAGTACTAGTGGACCACTTGGTGGTTGCTAGTAATTGCTCTTCCTTTCCGAAGTGTATGGATCTTTTGTCGCTAATCTATGAGCGAGTTGAGTCAACCGTAGCATTTTGTTTGGTTATTACTGTTCTTGCGGGTTTTAAGAACTTTGGTTTTAAAGAAAGCCTTCCCTTTTGATGTTAGTGGTGGGTATTGGTCTTTTGTAAAAGATAAATCTTTTGCATGGTTTTAAACCCAGTTTGTTCAAACAGTGGGTTGTCCTGGAGTGTAGTGTCTCACTTGGTTCGCGTCGTCTTGATTACGGCGAACCATAGTAGAGAGGTTGTTGTGTGAAAACACTTTTGTGTGTGGGAGCTGAAAAGGGCATAGTAAGCTGTGTTCTTCTGGAGAGTAGCCTTGCTTAATGGATCAGGCACTTTAGTGCCAAGGAATGTCTCGATTGAGGAGTGTGGGACCGTTTTCTTTCGTGGTCTTTCTGGCAATTGGGGTGAAGGAGGAACCGTGCGAGGATGCACTTTGTTGAGCTAAATCAACATTTCCTCGCCAAGGGTTGGTTTTGAGAACTCGTTTATCGTTTGTTCCGGTTTGAGTATTTGTGTGAATGTTTTATGTTGAAAGGAAGTCTTTTGTCCCTCGGGGACTTTGTTGTTGATTTTTCGCGTTCGTCGGATTCGAGGTCGAATCCTGTTTAAGGGGGGTAGAATGTGACACCTCGGAGTGTCGTAGACTTATATAATGTGATTGATGAAGACAAGAACTTATGGAATGTGGAAGTTAGGTTAAAACCTCTCGGCTTGAGATTTACTCGCGTTTTAGGGCCGTTTGAAGTGTTATGTCGCCACGGAGTGTCGTATCCTTAATTATTAAGCATGATAAGGTTAAATACAGTATGAGATGTAGAAATAAGGTTAAAACCATAGGAATTGGATGTTAATAACGTTTCCAGGCCGTTTCCGGGGTTTTGGGCTTTTCCGGGGGAGTTTGGGCCCAAGGGGGTAGAACCGTGGGCTTTAGTGGTGAGAGTTTGGCCCATGGAGGGGGGTGAACGTGGGTAAAGGGGCTAGGGGCGCCTCCTCCCTGCCCTAGCCGCCTCCCCACACGCCTCCACCTCCCCCTTGCGCCCCCTTCCCCAATTCCCTCCTCCTAGCCGCCCTTCCCCTAGCCCTTGCGCCTCCCCATTGCCTCCCCACCTCTCCACCTCTCCTCCATCCCCTTGCTGCCCTAGGGTGGTCTCCCCACCCCTGCAACCTCGTGGATCCATGCGAGGAGCGAGGAGCGAGGAGCGAGGTGCGAGGAGCGAGGAGCGAGGAGATCGATGGGAGTTTTTCCTCGTTCGTTGTTCGTCGGGCTAAGGTATGATGTTGGGAAGATTGTGGGGTGGTCTAGGTACTGTTCTCATGGTTGATTTGGAGTTTTTAGATCAAGAGGACGTGCTGCCATGGAGTAGATCTGAAAAGAACTAGAGTTCGTATTGTACTCAGTTTCGGGCAGATTTGGAGTCCGTTTTAGGGGTTGCGATTTTGCAATTTTAGCTTCGGAATTTGGCCGACCGCCTGTTGACGAAGTTGTAGGTATTGTAAAGACCTATTTTTGTATTTTTTTTAGAATTTTTGGAGTTACGGTCTGAAAGTTATGGCCGTTTTGGTGGGCGCTGTCCAATCTGTGACGAGGTTGGGACAGTCTGTGTTCAACATTAGATTAAACTAATTTAGAGTCCGAGTCTGGCCGTACGGACTTCTAGGAAGTTGTAGACAATTTCATTACCTTTCAGTGGACGTAAAGAAATTGAAATTCCACCCAGCCGTTTGAAAGTTATGGCTGTTTTACCAAGAATGTTAAAATCTGTGACGCGATTGGAACAGATCTCGGTAATTAGTAGATTAAACAATTTTAGAGTCCGAATCAGTCTTTCCATATACCTAGAGAAAGTTGGGAAATTTCCTAAGCTACGTGAGGGTGTACTCGTTTAATCGATTTGGAGTCCTAGAACAGAAGTTATGCCTTTCGCAAGGCTGCTGTCCCGGCGGGACAGAACCTCTGTTTTTAGGTTTTGCGAGTTGTTGGCAATGTCGGGTTAGATGGGGTTTTGTGTACTGTTTTGTGAACTCGATTTGAGTGTGTGGCACGTGTTTGCAGGTGGTGTCCCCCCGGGAGTGCCCTCTTCTGTGACACTACGGAATGTCAAGACACCGTAAAAGGTGAAATTAGAGAGTGTGACTTTATAAAATGTGAAATTAGGGAATAAAACTTTACGGTATGCAGTTTAATCGCGTTTCCGGGCCGATTTCGGGAGTTTGGGCCTTTCCGGGGCGAATTGGGCCTTTGGGGGGAACCCACTTGGGCCAAAGGGGGGAGTTATTAGCCCATGTGGGGGAGGGGGGCAGCAAACACCTGCCCATGCGCCCCCTCCCCATGCCCTAGGGCGCCCCACCCCCTTGCTCTCCTCCCCAAGCCGCCGCCCCACTCCCTCCCCTCCTAGCCGCCCCATCTCCTTCCCCTTGTGGCGCCTCCACCTTTAGCCAAAGACCTTGGCTGTGATCCAACCCCTCCCCTCGCTGCCACGACATGTCTACGTGCTGCCCTCGCTGTTTGGAAGAACCGCGACGAGGGATCCCGAAGGATTTGGCGCGTGGGAGCGAGATCGGGTGATCGAGAGACATTCTTCGTGTTAAATCGTTAAGTCGGACTAAGGTATGTCCATGGGGAAACCTTGGGGAAGGTCTAGGTGCTGTTCTCATGGTAGATTTGGAGTTTTTAGATCAAGAGGACGTGCTGCCATGGAGTAGATCTGAAAAGAACTAGAGTTCGTATTGTACTGAGTTTCGGGCAGGTTTGGAGTCCGTTTTAGGGGGTGCGATTTCACAATTTTAACTTCGGAATTTGGACAACTGCCTGTTGAAGAAGTTGTAGGTATCATCAAGGCCTGTTTTGTGTATTTTTTTGAGAATTTATGCAGTTACGGTCTGAAAGTTATGGCCATTTTGGTGTGCGCTGTCCAATCTGTGCCGAGGTTGGGACAGTCTGTGTTCAACATTAGATTAAACTAATTTAGAGTCCGAATTTGGACGGCCGCCTGTTGAGAAAGTTGTAGATAATTGAATTATCTTTAATTGGAGTACAAAAAGTCGAAATTCCACCCAGCCGTTTGGTAGTTATGTCCGTTTTACCGAGCGCTTTCAAATCTGTGACGAGATTGAGACAGTTCTTGTTCAACGTTAGATTAAACAATTTTAGAGGCCGATCTGGCTTTTCTCAATACCTAGGAATAGCTAGGAAATTTCCTAAGCTTCGCGATGGTGTACTCGTTTAATCAATTTGGAGTCTTAGAACAGAAGTTATGCCCTTTGGAAGGCTGCTGTCCTGAAGGGACAGATTTGCTGTTTTCTGATTTTAGGAGTTGTAAGCGAAGTCGGGGTAGTGGGATGTATGTGTACTGTTTTATGGGCTTGTTTTGAGTGTGTGGCACGTGTTTGCAGGTGGTGTGCCTCCGGGAGTGCCCTCAACCTCTCGTCACTCCGTTGGCCGCAATTGAAGGCAAGTGTGTTGTGTGGATTGTATGCTATATGTGTTGCTAGTTGTGCTTCATAGTATTTGGAATAGATAACATGTTGTCTTGCCATGAATTACATGTATTGCTTGATATGAAGCCATTATGCCATGATTTAAATGTACTTACTGTTGATAAGTGGATTACATGCCATGTGATGATATGCAATACTCCTATATATGTGTACGTTGTTGTCCATTTTGCATACATGGCATATTTTCATGGCCGGCCGGTGAGATAAGTCATAACTATTCCGGGAGGGTCGGTGAGAACCGTTATGACTAGTCCGGGCTATTCTTGAGTAAGACCTACATCGTGATTCCATCCACCGTGGTGAATGGAAGCGAGTGATAGGCACCCTCCATCTTCGGGATGGAAGGGGGAAAAGGGTGCATGCCGACGGGTGTGCACTCAACCATACCGGTATGAGTTTCCAAGGAGACATGTGCATGGCATTGCATTAATGAAATATGTATATGATGATGTTTATGAGATGACGATGTGAATACTTATGAGTTGCTCACGAGATGAGTACATGGATGCTTAAAAGATGTTTGGAATGCTAACCATGTTGTGTTATGATGTGCTTTTGGAGATTGGTGATGATGGTTTGTTGACTTGATCTTTGTTTTTCCATTACAATACACTTTGCTGAGTTTTGAACTCACGCTTGTGTTTTATGTTGTTTTTAGGTACCTTGAGATCGGCATGAGGGAAAAGGGGAATAGTCACACATCTCCACGTAGTTCACGCAGTTGATTCCACAATGGAATCATTTGGAGTCATGACAATAAACTTAATGTGATACCATTGATGTTTATGGTTTAGATGTGTGCTAGGATTGCCTTATTCGTTTCATTTGGCTAATGATGACTTTGGGATGCTTAAAGTGGACTTATATTGCTTCTGTCGGGGATTGGCTATCTGGCAAAAGACCACGGTACCCCCGTGAAAAGCTAAACCCGCCGACCAAGCGGCACTAAGGGAAGATGCTCGGGAGAACGAAACGAGCATCCCTCCTTCTCCTCCGAGCATACGCGTTTGCGCCTCCGTTCGCAGAAGCACCAAACACACCCCCCACGAGCAAGCATGCTCGTGGAGGCCACGACCTGCTCGGGTGTCTTGGTCGGAGGGCCCAGCGAGCGCTGCGAGGAAGGAAGGAGGCAACCAATCAGCCGGAGATCAAGGGAAATCATACCCGAAATTCAAATAACGCGGGAATCAAGGGCAGCATCACGGATATGGATACATAGCGTGATCCCGAGGCGATTACTTTTTCGCATCTCTAGTCATAGTATTTAAACCCCACGAAGATCTCAGAATGAGGAGGGCACACGAAAGATAGAACACAATACACTGGAGTAGGGTCATTATCTCGGCGGTGAGAGGCCCGAACCAGGATAAAAGACACCGCGTCCCCCCTTTTTTCCGGCCTCCTTCTCCCGACCTCGCGTCGCTCGAACGCCCTCTTCGATCCGTGCGACGGGGCTCTGTTGATCCCCCATTCAACAAGTAAGCTCGACGGGAGCCAGTTCTCCAATCGTCGGCGGTGGCGCCGTCAGTGGGGACCACGCTTTGATTCCCGTGCGGATCAAGATCCTCGAGGATGCCAAACTCGGGAGACACTCGGGACCTTTGTGTCTTTGACCACGTTGAGGATGACGGCGTGTACTACGCCGCCGACAACGTGCCCGGGGTGACCGATCCTATCGATCACACCGAGTGCAGGAGCCTTCCTCGGACACGGGAATGCGAGGGCAGATCCTCCATTCCCAGACATTACCCTCGGAGACCCCGAGGATGACTGCAACGAGCTCTACGATGGCCTGGACATACCAGGCGACCTAGAGCTCGGCCAGAGACCAGCGTCCCAAAGGGATACAATGATGTCCCCATCGCTTTCGTCTCGCTCTCGTCGAGTCAACATGGCTGGGAGTCACGCGGGCCGGAGAGGATCCTCGGGCGCCGCCGAGCACGACCACTATGAGGCGGCCAGGCGCCACTTGGAGGCGTCTTTGGGAAAGACGCTTGCGAGCATTCGCCGCCAGGCAAAGGAGAGTGCGCCTCCACGGAAAGGAACTCGCGGTACCGAACTCCCGATCGCACTCGGAGCGCCGTCAAAGCTCGCCGCCGCTTGATTCACGAAAGCGAGAACGGCTACAGGCCTTGGCGGCGGTCATGCGTGACTCGCGCATTTCCCGAGCAAGTAGACTTAGAGGCCATGGGCGTGGTCGTGGCGAAGATTTGGAGAGGCTTGCCGCCGAGCTAAAGTCTCGGATCCTCCCCATGGCCGGGATGCGGAGTGTGTCCGGGACCATCACAACGCTCCCCGTGCGTTCGCGCAGAGATGAATCTCGGAGCCATGCTCGGAGATCGCCCAGTCGCCGACCCGATCCGGAAAGGCCGGAGCGATCCGCAGAGCAACCTCGGGCGATATCTCCTGTCGCCCAGATTACTGGCGCTCAGAGCACTCCGCAACCATGCGGTCATCGGCACGACCGACGCATGAGGTTTTCTCCGACTCGGCCAGCGCCGCGGGCGTTGGGTGGAAGATCCGCGTGGAGGCCGCCGTGGATCGAGGTTTTCGTCGCGAAACCCCGAAGCCTTTGCCGGGCCTTCACGAGCTCCCTCGGGACGTCGCATGGCCAAACAGGTTCAAGCCGGCCACGTCGAGAGATTCAACGGGACCCGAACCGGATGAATTCCTCTCGATATACACTACCGCCATCCTCGCCGCCGGAGGTGATGAGGGGTAATGGCAAATTACCTTCCGACGGTCCTGGGCGGAGCTGCTCGTCGTGGCTTTTCAATCAAAAGGAAGGATCCATACGGTCCTGAGGGCAGCTCAGCGCCGCACTCGAGCGAATTTCCGGAGCTGCTACATCCGCCTCGAAAAGAGCGCGACCTGAAGCGCTTTGATACAGACGGACGGGAAACCACTGCGACAATTCGTCGGAAGGTTCATCCAGTCGGAACTTCGATCCGAACATATCGGACGAGGTATCGTCCGAAGCTTTCAAGTTCGGGTGCGAGGCGTCGCGCTTCACACAGACCTGGAGATCCACCGGATCTAACGGTGAACGAGCTCTTCCGAATGGCCGATCGATACGCCAACGCAGATGAAGCCGTCCAATGGAAGAAAATGCCGGATGAAGGGAAGTCGCCGCCTCGGCTGGCCTAGAGACCTCGGCTAGCAAAAAGGGTTCGAATTCAGAGACAAGAAGATCAAGAAGAAGAAGAAAAAGCAACCCTCGCCGCCATGGTAGCCGCGGTGGAACAACAACAGCCCGGCAACTCAAATGGCCGTGGGCCTAATGCTCGAGGAAGAGGACAACCACCAGGCCTCGAGGACGAGGCGACCAAGCGGACCGACGAGGCGACCAAAGCGGACCGGCAGGCGACCTCTCATCCACTTCACCAGCGCCGGGCACGACCTACGGAATTGCCGAGCGTGGACCTACCGCTGGAAGCGATTTTACGGCGGCGAGGTCCCATGCCGACGCCTTCGAGCAGGTGAAAACGACAAAGGAAAACAGCCCACGAGGAAAGTGAGGATGAAATGGAATATCAAGAACCAAGGGATCACATAGCGGTCATCTTCGGGGCTCCTCGCCTACAAGTCCCGCCGGACTTAAAGGAGGCTGCGAGGGAAGTGCACCATGTTACCCAGGTAAGCCTCGGTCCGGCAAAGAAATTGAAATGGTCGGAGGTATCCCTCACATTCTCGAGAGGCGATTGTCCCTTGGGGATGACCAAACCCCAGAGGCTTCCGATGGTCGTGAACCCCACCATCGGCACATCTGTCGTCGGTCGGGTCCTCATAGACTCAGGAGCTCTTTGGACCTTATTGCAGCCAAGGTATTGGACGAGATGCAGATTCCTCGTTCCAAAATCAAGAGTGTGGCCGTGCCCTTCTTCGATAGTCCCGGCACCTCGATCAAACCTCCGGGGCAGGTCGTCTTGCCCGTAAGTTTCGCGGCCCAAGTAACTTGAGCGGAGCTAATCACCTTCGAGGTGGTAGACTTCGAGTCGGCCTACAACGCCATCCTCGGCAGCCGGCCTTGGCCAAGTTCATGGCCGCCTCGCATCACGCGTGACGGTGCCTAAAGATTCCGGCCAAACGGAGTCATAACCGTCAAAGGAACCACAAGTCCGCACTCAATTGCGGCGAAAAAGAGCGCTGGATATGGTCGGTCGATTGCCCGCCGCGCCACGACCAAGAGCCGAAGCATTCCCGGCCTAAACTTGCCCTCCAACCTGGAGGAGAGACCAAGGCTGTTCCGCTCAACGAGTCGGAACCGGCCAAGGTCGTTCATTTGGGATCTTCCTTAGATCCCAAATAGGAACTCGAGCTCGTCACTTTCCTCCGAGCAAGGCCGGATGTGTTCGCCTGGGAACCATCCGACATGCCCGGGGTCCCAAGGGAGGTGGTCGAGCACGTGCTAGCTGCTCAGTTCCGACAAAAAACCAGTGAGACAGAAACTTAGACGCTTTTCCCCGGAAAAACAGGCAATCATCCGGGAGGAACTTGATAAACTCCTAAAAGCTGGCTTCATCAGAGAGATCGAGCACTCCGAGTGGCTAGCCAATCCAGTTCTGGTCAGGAAGAAAGGAGGCAAGTGGCGCATGTAAAGCGTCGACCACACGGGTTTGAACGCAGCGTGCCCAAAAGACAACTATCCGCTGCCTCGCATAGACCAATTGGTGGACGCGACGGCGGGTCACTGCACCATGAGCTTCCTGGGCGCCTATTCAGGCTATCATCAGATCACCTGTCGCGAAAGACGAGGGAAAGACTTCCTTCATCACCCCGTTCGGTACCTTCCGCTATACGACCATGTCTTTCGGTGCGAGAAATGCGGGAGCAACCTTTCAACGCCTCATGCGTAAGACTTTCACGCACCAAATAGGTCGAATTTGGAGGTATATGTCGATTTACATAGTTGTCAAGAGCAAGAGTACTTCAGGTCACGCTGTCGACTTAGAAGAAACTTTCAGAACCTCAATAAGCATCGAATAAAGCTAAATCCGTAAAAATGCGTATTCGGGCGTGAAGGTCGGCAAGGTGCTCGGCTACATGGTCGGGCCACATGGCGTTGGGGCTAACCTGCAGAAGATCGAAGCCATTGAGAACATGAGGTCGCCCACATGCGTAAAGGAAGTACAAGCTCGACCGGGAGGATGGCCGCCTAAGCCGGTTCGTCTCCGATCGGGGAGCGAGGACTACCTTTCTTTAAAGCCCTCCGCAAACATGATGGCTTCACATGGACGGAGGAAGCCGATCGCTGCGTTCAAAGAGCTAAAACAGTACCTCTCCAAGCCGCCCGTCCTCGTCACACCCACGGCGGGGAAGAATTGCTATTATACCTGGCAGCAACCAGACGCGGTGAGCTCGGTGTTGGCGAGAAAGAGATGGTACCCAGCGACCTATCTATTACGTCGGTAAGTACTTCATGGACCAAAGGAGCGTTACCCGAGGTCCGTAAACCATCTGTACTCATTACCGATGGCCTCCCGAAGTTGCGTCACTACTTTCAAGCACACAAGATCGTGGTGCCGACCGGCTTCCCACTCGTGGAAATCCTGAAAAATCAGGACGCCAGTGGTCGATAGCCAAGTGGGCAATGGAACTCGCCGAGTTCGAAGCCGGTATTCTCAGCCATACGGCGATAAAATCACAAGTCCTGGCTGATTTCGTGGCGTATCGGTCGGCTCGGCACCACCAGCCAATGGACCAATGATTCGAGGGGAAACTCGACCTTGTATTTTGACGGATCCCGAGCATACGAGCGCTGGGTCGGGCGTCATCTTGGTCTCCCGACGGAGAGCAGCTACAAGACGCCATCCAACTACATTTCGCTGCGACTAACAACGCGGCGAGTACGAAGGCCTTTGGCCGGACTTGGCATGCAAATCGCTAGGAGTCCAATGGCTCACCGTGAAGGGCGATTCACAGCTGGTCGTGAACCAGGTCAACAAGGAGTATCGTTGTTCCGATACCTCAATGGCGCCAGACCTGGCCGGGCGTAAGGAAGATGGAGAAATACTTCAAGAATTTCAAGTAATCTACATCCCCGTGAAGGATAATTCCCTGGCCGACCAAATGTCTAAGGTCGGTTCCTCCCAAACCGCCGCTCGGGGGTGCTCGTCGAGCACCTACATAAGCCCTCCATTCCCTCTGAAGAGGAGGCACCAGAGACCGCGGTAGGGTCTCATTCCTCGAGCAAAGCGCCAAATTGGATGACGCCATTCATCCAATACCTTGCGCATGGGACATTGCCCGAGGAAGAAGCCGAGCGTTCGGCTAACAAGGCGATCTTCTCAAGATGATCGATCGGCGACCTATACAGGAAAGGCGCATTAGGAATCCTTTCCAAATGCGTCTCCCAGGAGGAAGGCCGCACCTTCTTCGTGATATCCACGAAGGAATGTGCGGAGCTCATTCGCCTTTCGTAACGCTTGTGAGCAAAGCCTTCCGATTGGGTTACTCTTGGCCGACGGCCTTGACGGACGCGGTCAATCGTAACGACTGCCGAGCATGCCAGCCCATGCTCGCAAAACCCGCCAACCCGGCATATGCCCTACAAACCATACCGCTGCGTGGCCATTCTCGACTGGGGCTCGACGCCCTTGGACCCTTTCCCGAGGTCGAAGGCTGCAAGTATTTGCTCGTGGCCATCGACACTTTCACTAAGTGGTTAGAGGCCGAGCCCGTCTCGACCATCTCGGCCAGCGGCCAAGAGGTTCCTCCGCAGCAACGTGGTAACCGGTTCGGGTACCCAACCGTCTTATCACAGACAATGGGACCCGATTCACCGGTGAACTGTTCCAAAGTTACCGTGAGGAGGTCGGGACCAAGGTCTGCTTTCGCTTCGTGGCACATCCACAGAGTAACTGAGCAAATGAGCGAGCAAATGGGCAGCTAGTCCAGGGCATAAAAAAGAGGGTCTTCAAGATCCTCAACCGGCACAAGCAGCAGTGGGTGGATGAGCTTCCCGCCGTTCTTTGGTCTGTCCGCACCACGACAAGTCGAGCCACAAAGTAGACGCCTTTCCAACTTCGTCTCACTGCGGAGGCCATTCTGCTGCCGAAATCGTCTTTGGGTTCCCCAAAGTGCAATCGATCGATTCCATCGATCAAGAGGTTGAGCGCCTCGTCGACCTGGACCTCGTCGAGCGACACGCGAACGGGCGTTGTTCGGTCTGCAATTTACCTACAAGCTCTTCGTAGGCATGCAGCCAAGGCGATCCGACCTAGGGCCCTACAAGTCGGCGACATGGTCTTACGAAGAGTTCAAGACTGTCGAAGGCCAACAAGCTGACCCCAAGGTGGGAAGGACCCTACACGGTCATGTCTACAAATACCGGGCTGTTCGCCTCGCGATGCCAGATGGTCGGGAGCTCACCAAAGACTGGAACATCGATCAACTGCGTAAATTCTACGTTTAGACGAGTACTCCTATCTCGCGCCTTGCGTTCTTTTCCAATAAATCATTTTCCCTCTTTCTCGAAGTTTCGTCCTCGCTTTGTCGAACGAGCATCGTCGTCTACCAAAGACTACAGACGAACTTATCCAACAAGTATGTGCGCGCCATCTCCCTTGGCCCCACCGATGCTCGCCAATCGCCCACTTTCCACAAGTAGCTCTTATTTGTATGCATGGTCGGCGCGAGCATCCACTCTAAGCCCGGTTCGGTGACCACTGTATGGTGGCTCTACGTATTGTTGGTTTAAAGCTCAAATGCGCTCTGTGCTCACGATTCACTCAAACACAACCGATCTATTCGAGTAATTCAAAATCGTTACGACCAAAGCGACCCTTAAAAACTCCCATGAACAAACTCGTGCTCGCAATAGCGGTGAGGACACGACCTTTGTCCATGGCAGGGGCTACGTATGATAGGAACGTTCCGCCCCTCCTTACCAAGGATCCTTTGCTCGTGTCTATGATATTTGATCTACGCAGAACTTATTTTCTTTGCTCGTATCTACGCTCCATGCAGGAACTTGCTTTCTTTTTCGCAGAACCGGGATCATACGGGCATATGCCGAAAGCGAGTTCAAGCAAAAAAAAAAAAAAAAAGCAGGCAAGGACCAAACTCCTGCGAATATGCTCATTTAATCCAAAACGTTGTTTTTTTACGTGGTTTTACACAAGATAAAAATAAAAGAAAGAGCTAAGTCCCACGACCGCCTGGAGGGCGGCGAGCTCGTCCTTAAGGGAGTCGACCTCCGCCTCTAGGTCCAGGACCTTCCGCTGGCCGCGCGACCTTCGGCCGCTTTCCTGAGGCGCTGCGCCTCCTTGAGCTGGGCTTCCTCGCGCTCCCGAGCTCAAGGTCCTGCCGAAGCTTCACCAGCTCTTCGTCAAGCTCGGCGCACTTCTGCTCTGAAGTGCTCTTCGCCTCGCTCTGGAAGAGCTGGTCCCGAGCCCGCGATGAGGCTCCTCGCCGATTCCACCGCTTCAGTCGGCCTCGCACCTCGGAGACTGACGCTCAAGATCGGCGATCTTGGCGTCTTGCTCATGATGGTACGACCGATTTCTTCTGCCGAGACCGAGGTGGCATCGATATCCTCCATAGCCTTCGCGGCAAACTTCTGCGTAAAGAGAAAGGAGAAGGGAAAGAGCCGAGCAGACTCCCGGAAGATCGCTCGCAGCGAAAAAGAAGAAACATGGAAACTTACGTAAGAGCCCGGTGACCGACTTGTCCTGAAGCCGGCGGCGGTCGGTCGCGCCGGCCGAAAGAAGGGATTGACCAAGTCATCCCGGGCGCTGGCCAAGGTCTTGCTCCTCCGAGCACCCGGTGCTCCTGTGAGAGCAACGGCGTCACCACCTTCGATCAACCCCGGTCGCCGCCGATCCTCGTCCCACGCTAGCGGCTCGTGGTCGCTTTCCCCATGGTCGGCCACCGCGCGGGGTCAGACGCCAACCACGAGCGCTGCCACTCCATGCTCATGGCCGAGGCGGTTGGTCGTTAGCAACCACCTCCGCCTCTGTTCCTCTTCAATGAGGCGACCAATGCTCTCCGACCGGAGGCATTGGATCTAGGGCGATCACCTCCGCCCCTTGCA
This sequence comes from Rhipidocladum racemiflorum, assembly GCA_036346355.1. NCBI lineage: Eukaryota > Viridiplantae > Streptophyta > Magnoliopsida > Poales > Poaceae > Rhipidocladum > Rhipidocladum racemiflorum. The sequence continues at coordinate 85,265,023 of CM070579.1, read as the reverse complement.
CCTCCGTGGCCGGGGCGCTGGTGCCTCGACCAAAGGAGTTAGGCCGGGACGACCTCCTCCTCCTCCTCTCCTTGGCTCATGACCAAGGGCTGTTGGTCGAGGCGACCAAGCTCCCTTCCCCGGCTCGGCGCTTGAGCCTCGCCCTTGATCATCTCTTCGCAAGGGGCCAAGGCCAAGGCGTCTTGGTCCTCGATCCCCTGCGGCTCCTGCTCCTCCGCTGGTAGGATAGGCTCCACGGCCGAAGGGAGCGCGGGTCCCGCCGAAGGAAGCTCGGGCTCCACCGAGTCCGGTTAGCACCGGCTCCTCCCCGTCTCGGCCATCACCGGCCGACGACGCGGTCGAGCTCGGCGTCCATCGCGGAGTTGATAATCTCTCGACCATCTGGCGGAAGTCCAAACGACATCCGAGCTATCACGCCCACGCCAAACAGGGTGGGGTTAGCCAAGAAAGTCGCAAGACAAGAGCGGAATAAGAGAATGAAGAACGTATTTTCGCCTCGGCGAAGCGGCGCCATCCTCCTCGGCCTCCTCGCCGGGCCCACAAGCGACTGCCGCCGGCGGCCTCGTAGGCCTCGGCCCACGACCACGGCAAGGCGCTCCTCATGCGGCGTCATTGGCGCGTGCCATCGCCGGTCGACATCGTCCATGTCGACCTCTTCCAGCTGTCGAGGCGGTTTGAGAGGTCGACCTCCTGCTCCTTCTAACTGCAGCATAGGCGGCCTCCTCCTCTTCTTCCTCCTCCTGGGGCATCAACCACCCGAGTGAGCTGGTCTGGAGGGCCTTGATCTGCCTCTCCACCGCTCCTTGGTGGGAGAGACCTGGCATCCTCCTCGGCCTTCCTCGCCGCTCGGCGAGCTGTTCCGATCGGCTCATCACTCCGGCTTCTTCCGTTTGAAGTCATCGAACCAAATGCGAGTTCGCTTACCTCTGGCGGTCGGCGTACTCAAGGTGTGGGGCAGGGTCCTGGTCGGCTTCGGCGCCTCGACCGCTGGCGCGGAGGCGAGGCGGATGCTCGGCGACCTCGACCCGCCGCCCTCTTACGGGAACCCCTGGCCGGTGCTTTGGCTTGGCGCGGCGCAGCCGACACCGCAAGCTCAAGGGCGACCTTCTCCTGCCAATGTAAATCGGGAGGAATGAGCTCGGAAAACATGCCCTCGAGCGGAAGTGGGAAAATGTACTTACCGCGTCGCCGCGGTCAAAAATATTCTTGGGGATCTCGGCGATTGGGCGTCGGCTCCTTCTCCGGCGCCGAACATCTCGGCGACCCTATCGTCAACTCCGATCCGTCCTGAGCTGCGTCACAACCGAAGACTAAGACAAAAGGCATATACGGATGCATAACGCAGCTTCACTGAGCAGCGATGCTCGGGAAAGAGGTCCAGAACATACTGCGTTGTCCTCGCGGGTGAAGTCGTGCCACCGGTCACCTCGAAGAAGGGATGCTCGCGGCGCCTCGAGGGGACACCGGTTGAAGGTAAAGTCCCGGCGATATCCCGACCGGTGAGCCCCATCTGGGCAAGCTCACCGATCGCCCCGAGCACCCGCTCTTCCTCGGGTTGCAGGCGGGCGCGCCGTCTCGATGGCGGAGCGTCCTCCCGATGTAGACCAAGCTGGGACCCTCCGCCTTCTTCCGGTAGAACCAGAGGTCGGCCCAACCCGACACCGAGTCCTTCGTGAGCAACGAAGGGGTACTCGTATGGTCGTTTGGGCCGAAGGAGAATATAAACGCAGCCGGCGGAACCATCCCGGACGGTGCGGAAGGTGTAATAGAAGTGAAAGAAGAGTATAGCCGTGGGCATTACACCCACGTAAGCCTCGCAAAGGTGGGAGAAGATTGCGAGGAAAGGATGGAGTTGGGGTGGAGATGAGAGATCTCGCACCGCAGAAGGCAAGCACGGAGGCGAGGAAGTCGCTCTCGAGCACGGAAGCCCGTTGATGGCGTACAACTCGCAGAGACGATCTCCGTCTCGCGTGCCGGGCGCCGCATCATCCCCGGCACTCGACCGAGCTTGGGTCGACGTACCCCTCGTCCGTGAGCACTGGAGCCTCCTTCGTCATCCGCTAACCTTGAAGCAGCGCCATGGCCGAAGAAGGAAGGAGAGCGAAAGGGTTCTTGGGCGCTAGGGCTCTTGGAAGATTTTTCGCCGAAGACGAGCAAAGAGACGCAATGGGACTCCGACCTCTCCCGGTGAGAAAGGGTTAAAAGGATAGTGAAGAGGCGGGATAGAAAATCGCCGCCTATCGCGCAGAACACCTGGCGGAAGCGCCGCTTCCCGAGAAACTACCGCATCAAGCAGTGGAGGCTTCTCGGAGAAGGAACCGCAGAACAACCAACGACGCGCTTGCAGAGCAAGCACGCTGGCGGGTAAAGAAGCTCGTCTCCGACGTAAAATGGTCGTGGAGCCACGACCAAAGGAAATTCAATCCCCTCAAGTCTTCTTAGGCTCAAGGGGAAGCCCGAGGGTTCCCCACTTGAACCTCGGGGCTAGCCGTCGAGGATTGGCTATCTGGCAAAAGACCACGGTACCCCGTGAAAAGCTAAACCCGCCGACCAAGCGGCACTAAGGGAAGATGCTCGGGAGAACGAAGCGAGCATCCTCCTTCTCCTCCGAGCATACGCGTTTGCGCCTCCGTTCATGAAGCACCAAACACACCCCCACGAGCAAGCATGCTCGTGGAGGCCACGACCGCTCGGGTGTCTTGGTCGGAGGGCCCAAATGAAGCGCCGAGGAAGGAAGGAGGCAACCAATCAGCCGGAGATCAAGGGAAATCATACCCAAATTCAAATAACGCTGAATCAAGGGCAAGATCACGGATATGGATACATAGCGTGATCCCCGAGGCGATTACTTTTTCGCATCTCTAGTCATAGTATTTAAACCCCTCGAAGATCTCAGAATAGGAGGGCACACGAAAGATAGAACACAATACACTGGAGTAGGGTCATTATCTCGGCGGTGAGAGGCCCGAACCAGGATAAAAGACACCGCGTCCCCCCTTTTTTTTCCGGCCTCCTTCTCCCGACCTCGCGTCGCTCGAACGCCCTCTTCGATCCGTGCGACGGGGCTCTGTTGATCCCCCATTCAACAAGTAAGCTCGACGGGAGCCCGTTCTCCAATCGTCGACAGCTTCCGTGTCGCTTATTATTGCTGTTTTAGATGTTTCATATTATGTCATATTCTGCTATGCTATTATGGTTGCGCGAGATCATGATTAAACAAAGGAGATGCTGCCGAAATTTTCGGTTCTAGCAATTGGTCCTTTGCTGGAATTTTCTTTTATTTGTAGTATTTAGATGATACATAATCGATGTTTGGTAGCATTCAGGCGTATTAGATGCCGGGGTGTTACAATTGGTACCAGAGCGGGCTTCAGGTCCGTGGAGTATGAATTTAGAGAAATACCATAGGGTTAACTAAAATCTTGATGTGGGATAACCTAGAAACATGGTTTAGGTTATACTTAAAATTTTGCCATAGGATAGCAACATTAAAATTTGTGTAAGTGAAATAATTAATTTAAAATTTGACACACACTGATGCACAGTAGGAATGGGTGTGGGTATCGTTTGTTTACGCTTAAATGTTATATTTAAGCCTTGATGTTGAATGTTTTATGTGATAAAGTATGCTGCTATGTATATGAGATAATTGATTGAATTGCTTATGTTATTGTGATAAAGTGGGGTTGTGGTGCCGAAGGGTTTCGGTCACCTTTTTATTTATAGTAAGGTTGTGGTTTGACGGTATGGTCGATTAAAGCCATCACCGAAGAACTATTAACCCTTGTGGGGAAAGAATGCTTACCTTCTCTATCGCAGTTTGGGTAGTTGATTGGAGTCAAAAAGAAGAGATTGGTGGTGGACTACTGTTCTGACGATCGGTTTTAGTCGGTTTTATTTGGTTTTATTTGAGTAAAATCAAAAGAAAAGTGTTTAGTATTGGATCTTTTCGCAGATTGTTCCGTAGGCGGTTTGTGGTTTTGTCTTCTTTGATTGAAGACGAAGAACAAGAGTTTTGTGTGCGTGTCGTTTGGTTGCAACTTTTGGCTTTGACGTCGGTTTTGTCGGTTGCCTTGCAAAGAAAAGTATCGTTTTGTTCTTGCGTGTCTTACTCTGAGTTTAAAAGAGGTTCTTGAAGTTGTGTGCAAAAATTTAAGATGTGTCGATTTATGTTTTGTGCCTTTGACCGCAAAGGTTTCTTGATCGCTTGGTTCCCTCCTATGAGAGTCTTTAAGATCGAAATGTGTTTTGGAGGTCTTTTGCATGATCAAGTGTGAGTCATGCCCCATTGCAATTTATGTGAGACAAGTTTCTTTGTGAATTTTGGTTGAGTTTTAAAAGAAAATGCTGTAATCAGAGTAAGTAATCTTTTGATTGAAGTTATTTGTTAATAGTGAGAATTGTTGTTTAGCATGTTAAGTGGTGTGTAACAATGTGGTTTATGGAAATGATGTACTCCTAGGTTAAATTGTGAGTTGAATCAATCCAATGTGGTTGTTATCTTAAGCTTAAGATTAAATAAACGTCTTGAATTGTAGAATAGTCTGTAGCGAGAATGACTAAAGGTGTCAATGTGCATGCTTAGAATCTATTGCTTTGTTTTAAATGCACATGACCATTGACAATGTCTGAAACTCTAAAATCTTGTTGCGCAGTTGGGATATCGAGATGATGTAGACTATTAACATTGTTATAGAAACCTGGTTGGTTGTTTAAAGCTAGTTTAAAGCTGTTGTAACTTAATATGTTAGTGCAGAAATTTAACTGCGCTGGTTGGTGACCTTAACTTGTAAGTTGAATAGAATTGTTGTGACACCTCGGAGTGTCGTATCCTTAATTTTTGAACATGATAAGGTTAAATACAGTATGAGATTTGGAAATAAGGTTAAAATCATAAGGATCGGGGGTTAATAACGTTTCCGGGCCGTTTCCGGGCCGTTTCGGGGTTTTGGGCCTTCCCGGAGGAGTTTTGGGCCTTGGTGGGCTTTGGTGGGATGGATTAGGACTCCGTAACGGACTAGGATTGGGTTGAGGGCTGGTAAAAGGGGCTCCCCCCAGCCCCCTTGCGCCCATGCTGCTGTTGGTGCGCCCCACCCCTTCCCTCCTAGCCCTAGCCCCCTCCCCCTCTCCCTCTCCCTCTTGTGCGCCTCCACCTCCCCTTTGCCCCATTGCTCCCCACCTCTCCACCACCTCTCCTCCACCCCTTGCTTCCTTTGGGTGGCCTCCCCACCCCTGCACCTCGTGGAGTCGTCCCGTGGAGCGAGGAGCGAGGAGCGAGGAGCGTGGAGCGAGGAGCGAGGAGCGTGGAGCGAGGAGCGATTCGCGAGGAGATTCATTGGAGTTTTGTGCATCGGGCCAAGGTATGATCTTGGGGATCCTTGGGGATGATCTAGGTACTGTTATTAGGGTGTTTACCAAGTTTTTAGATCAATTGGAGGCGCTGGTTTGAAGTAATTTGGGTTAGATCTAAACTTGTCCACGTTTCTGTTTTCGGGCAGATTGAGCAGTCGAACTAGGGTTCGAGTTTCCGTTGATTTAGAATCCGAATCAGACCGTACGGACTTCTAGGAAGTTGTATATAATTTAATTATCTTTCCGTGGACGTAAAGCACGTTAATTTCCGATCAGCCGTTTGAAAGTTATGGCTGTTTTACCGAGCGCCTAAAAATCTGTGACGTAACTGGAACAGATTGTGGTAATCTGTAGATTAAACAATTTTAGAGTCCGAATCAGTCTTTCCCTATAACTAGAAAAAGTTGGGAAATTTCCTAAGCTTCGCGACGGTGTACTCGTTTATTCGATTTGGAGTCCCAGAACTCAAGTTATGCCTTTTGCAAGGCTGCTGTCCCGCCGACAGAACCTCTGTTTTTAGGTTTTGCGAGTAGTTGGCAATGTCGGGTTAGATGGGGCGTGTGTACTGTTTTGAGGTTATGATTGTGAGTGTGTGATGCCTATGTGCAGGTGGTGTGACCCGGAGTTCCCTCTTCTTCCCGCCAATCCGTTGCACGTGGTTGAGGCAAGTGTGTTGTGATGGATAGCAAGTTGTAGGTTGCATGTTGAAATTAGATGGAATTGCCTACATGATATATGTCCACTTGCCATGTTTTAATGATTGATATGATATGATGAGCATGTTTAACATATTATGATGCCATGTGTTAATATGTGAATTGAATATGATATTTGGCATGGTTGCATGCATGTCATGAGATAGGGCGAGGCGGTGAGAAAGTCATAGCTAGTCCGGCAAGGTCGGTGAGAAAGTTATGACTAGTCCTAACGCCATTGAGTAAGTCCTATGTCGTGATTCCATCCACGTGGTGTTTGGAAGCGAGTAGGCACCCTCCATCTTCGGGATGGAAGGGGAAAGGGTGCACACCGACGGGTGTGTACTTCCCATACCGGTATGAGGTTCCAGAGGGTCAGGAGCAATGCATTACATCGCATACAAATTGATGATGATATTGATAAGTATTCATGAATGAGATGTTATACATGATGAAAGATGTTATTGACTTGTTGTTATGCTTGTTGTCCATTGCAGTATGCTTGCTGAGTTTTCGAACTCACCCTTGTGTTTTCTTGTTGTTTTAGGTACCATGAGAACGGCATGCGGGAAAGGGGAATAGTCACACGCTCACACGTTGCTTCACCTTAATGTTTCCCCAAGTCAATTCATTTAGTTGGATAATAAATTGCGTGTGATGGCCTTTAAATTAAGTCTTAGCTTGGTTAATGAGAGTTCTATTGTTTGTTTGACACTTGGAACTTTAAGAGCTTGATGTTAGTCTTTTATTGTTGTTAAGACTCTATTTATTGCTGTTTTAGATGTTTCTCTTATTGCCATATAATGCCATATTATTGCTGCTCCTTAAATTCATGATAAAACAAAGGAGGTGCTGCCGAAATCTCGGTTTTTAGCCTATGCACCTTTGCTGGAATTTTATGTTAAATATGGTATTTAGTTGTTGTTTAGCTTATGTTTGGTAGCATTCGGGCATATTAAATGCCGGGGTGCTACAGTTGTTATTCATGTTGTTGCAAATTTTTAGTATAGTTGGAAGTACACAGTTGTGTTCTTGAAATGCTAATACAATTGTCATTTGGGAAGACATAGATATGTTATGTGATGATGTTGTTAAGAGCGTTGGATGGTCTAACTCATTAAATTTATTTTAATAGTTGGAGAAGGTTGTGTAGTGGCAACTTTATTATAACCTATGGATAGGGTAACTAAAAGCAATGCGGTTGTCTTTAGGATTATGCAAATTATTGATATCAATGACTGAGTAGTGGTAGTAACTGTTTAAATTACTTGTTGAAAAATCATGGTTAAAAAAAAAGGGGAAAACGTAACGTGTTGAGATGGAGTGAATCTTGGACAATTAACCTGATGTAGGATTTTATTCTTAATGAATGTATGTTGTAAAATTCTACTTATGAATTTTATCTTGTAGAGATAATATTTACTTGTTGAAGTCACTGATTAACTGAATAAGTTTCGATTGTCGAAAAGCTGACGTACGGATATTATACAATTGATAGGTTGATCATGCTTAAGTATCTGTTGAAGTATTATGTTTAAAAGTGAGAAAATGATGTTATATGATGGGTTTGTCTGTGGGGATCAGGATGAGGTAAATCCTGGTTGGATGTATTTTTGATAAGCATCATAAACCTTATTTATAAGCGTTGGGAAAGGTAATTGGTGAAAGAATTTGTCATGTAGTTTTTGGTTGAATTATGATGGGTCTCCTTAAGGAGTAAGTAGTGATTACTGAAGTCTTTAATGGAAAGCATAGTGCAACACTAGAGGTGGTTGTATCTTTGTTGAACTGGTGTTTAAAACTTTTGGACTGTTTGGTTGTTGCTATTTTGGTTGGATGCTTTTGGTCGAAGTGTTCCTTCTGTTGTATTTCAGAGTTTCCCTAAACTTGTAGTGATTGGTGCCAAACATGGGCTCTGGCCCATTTGTTTAATTTATGCTATGAGTATGGACTTTCACCCAAAAGTTTTGAGTGGATCGTGCTCTTTTGTGTTCAATTGAATTATCTTTGGAAACCATATGCAAAGGAAGTAAATGGACATGGTAGGTTGTGTTGGAAACCCTAGAGTTAGGCATTTAACTTGTAACTCTATTGTGATTAGAGTTGGCTTTATTTGGAAAATATGTGTGGTGTTTGCAAAGTGTTTCACAAAGGTGGATCTTATGAACGTTCTATGAGTGATTTTGCTGGTGAAGTGTTTCTTTTGGGAATGAATCTCTTTTTCTTTGAGAGAATTTGTAGCGGTTGTGGGTGAGATGTTTGACTTGAGAATTGATATTCTCTTTCAAAATTTTGCTTTTCGTTAACATGCGATGTTTGTCATAAAAGAGATGATGAGCCAGGTCGGTGAGAAAGTCATATGTTGAAATATGACTAATCCGGAGTGCTCTTGAAAATATTGCATTCATGACAGGCATCGAGATTTCCCGTGTTTTTTTTTAGCATGGAAATAAAGAATGGATAAATACTGGAATTTTGGTTATGTTACAGATTTGAGTTCCCTTTTCTCCTTGAGAGATACTGAGATGGTTGTGGGTTCTTTTGTGTGATTTGAGAAACGGTTTCTTTCTAAAATGTTGATTTTGGTGAAAATGAGAGGTTTGGCTTTGGTGAAAGCAAGTTGAGATGTGTTGGTTGTTGAAAATTTCTGTCAAAGGATTGAGTGGAGTCTCTCTTTTGTTTGAGTGCTCCCCGAAGCGAAATGCATCACATTGATTTGAGATTTGAGTTCTTCCTTTGCGGCTTGACTTAAAAAAAAAGAGTGGTCTTTGGATGTTGTCGAATCTTTGTTCCAAAGTGATTTGTAGCGCTTGGGTTCAAGTTGTTGAATGGGGTTCATCCGGCTAAAGGGAGTTACTTTTTGTTGGCATTCTCGTTTGAGATATGAATAGAAATGCTTATGAAATTGTTGAGTATAATGGAAGATTTTACACGTGGGCTTGGTAGTATTTGAGTAAGGAGTTGTGAGGGCAAGACCCTCACAGAAAAAAAAAGAATCAGTTGTGGTTTGGTAAGAATCTACAACCCTAGCTTGGGCTACGCATAGAACTTTGGTTGTGGTTCAAAAGGTGGTTGTGATGGAAGCTTGTGATGTCGGTTCAAATTTTGTTGAGATTACGGTTGGTTGTTAAAGAGGGGATGGTGAAATGAAATAAGGTGTTCTGTCATGAACATTGCCTTAGCTGGTTGTCCTTGGGTGTGTATTATGCCTGGGAGATGATAGAATGAAAGTGTATCGTGGTTTGTGCTCAAAAGGAAAAGTTTTGTCGATGAAGGCTAAGTGCGTAGTTGTCATTAGTTAATTTTTGATTCTTTGTGAAAAAGGTCAAATAATTGGAAGAGATGGGATTTAGTGTAATTGATCCCTTGGAGGTTCTCGTTTAGAACTCCAGTTATTAATAAGACACCGTTGGTGATTTGTTGATAGAGAGGTTGTTAAAAGAGATGTGATTCGCTTTGATTGTGTCATCTTAAGTTTAATGAGATGTGGTAGATTGGAGGAGAAATGAAATTAAGGTTTTGTAAATGAAGTTTTTAGTCCCTTGAGGACTTTGCCTTGTTTTTGGCGTTCTTCGGATTCGAGGTCGAATCCTGTTTAAGGGGGGGAGAATGTGACACTACGGAATGTCAAGACACCGTAAAAGGTGAAATTAGAGAGTGTGACTTTATAAAATGTGAAATTAGGGAATAAAACTTTACGGTATGCAGTTTAATCGCGTTTCCGGGCCGATTTCGGGAGTTTGGGCCTTTCCGGGGCGAATTGGGCCTTTGGGGGGAACCCACTTGGGCCAAAGGGGGGAGTTGTTAGCCCATGTGGGGGAGGGGGGCAGCAAACACCTGCCCATGCGCCCCCTCCCCATGCCCTAGGGCGCCCCACCCCCTTGCTCTCCTCCCTGCCGCCCCACTCCCTCCCCTCCTAGCCGCCCCATCTCCTTCCCCTTGTGGCGCCTCCACCTTTAGCCAAAGACCTTGGCTGTGATCCAACCCCTCCCCTCGCTGCCACGACATGTCTACGTGCTGCCCTCGCTGTTTGGAAGAACCGCGACGAGGGATCCCGAAGGATTTGGCGCGTGGGAGCGAGATCGGGTGATCGAGAGACATTCTTCTTGTTCGTCGTTCGTCGGACTAAGGTATGTCCATGGGGAAACCTTGGGGAAGGTCTAGGTGTTGTTCTCATGGTAGATTTGGAGTTTTTAGATCAAGAGGACGTGCTGCCATGGAGTAGATCTGAAAAGAACTAGAGTTCGTATTGTACTGAGTTTCGGGCAGGTTTGGAGTCCGTTTTAGGGGGTGCGATTTCACAATTTTAGCTTCGGAATTTGGCCAACTGCCTGTTGAAGAAGTTGTAGGTATCATCAAGGCCTGTTTTGTGTATTTTTTTGAGAATTTATGCAGTTACGGTCTGAAAGTTATGGCCGTTTTGGTGTGCGCTGTCCAATCTGTGCCGAGGTTGGGACAGTCTGTGTTCAACATTAGATTAAACTAATTTAGAGTCCGAATTTGGACGGCCGCCTGTTGAGAAAGTTGTAGATAATTGAATTATCTTTAATTGGAGTACAAGAAGTCTAAATTCCACCCAGCCGTTTGGTAGTTATGGCCGTTTTACCGAGCGCTTTCAAATCTGTGACGAGATTGAGACAGTTCTTGTTCAACGTTAGATTAAACAATTTTAGAGGCCGATCTGGCTTTTCTCAATACCTAGGAATAGCTAGGAAATTTCCTAAGCTTCGCGATGGTGTACTCGTTTAATCAATTTGGAGTCTTAGAACAGAAGTTATGCCCTTTGGAAGGCTGCTGTCCTGAAGGGACAGATTTGCTGTTTTCTGATTTTAGGAGTTGTAAGCGGAGTCGGGGTAGTGGGATGTATGTGTACTGTTTTATGGGCTTGTTTTGAGTGTGTGGCACGTGTTTGCAGGTGGTGTGCCTCCGGGAGTGCCCTCAACCTCTCGTCACTCCGTTGGCCGCAATTGAAGGCAAGTGTGTTGTGTGGATTGTATGCTATATGTGTTGCTAGTTGTGCTTCATAGTATTTGGAATAGATAACATGTTGTCTTGCCATGAATTACATGTATTGCTTGATATGAAGCCATTATGCCATGATTTAAATGTACTTACTGTTGATAAGTGGATTACATGCCATGTGATGATATGCAATACTCCTATATATGTGTACGTTGTTGTCCATTTTGCATACATGGCATATTTTCATGGCCGGCCGGTGAGATAAGTCATAACTATTCCGGGAGGGTCGGTGAGAACCGTTATGACTAGTCCGGGCTATTCTTGAGTAAGACCTACATCGTGATTCCATCCACCGTGGTGAATGGAAGCGAGTGATAGGCACCCTCCATCTTCGGGATGGAAGGGGGAAAAGGGTGCATGCCGACGGGTGTGCACTCAACCATACCGGTATGAGTTTCCAAGGAGACATGTGCATGGCATTGCATTAATGAAATATGTATATGATGATGTTTATGAGATGACGATGTGAATACTTATGAGTTGCTCACGAGATGAGTACATGGATGCTTAAAAGATGTTTGGAATGCTAACCATGTTGTGTTATGATGTGCTTTTGGAGATTGGTGATGATGGTTTGTTGACTTGATCTTTGTTTTTCCATTACAATACACTTTCTTTGAGTTTTGAACTCACGCTTGTGTTTTATGTTGTTTTTAGGTACCTTGAGATCGGCATGAGGGAAAAGGGGAATAGTCACACATCTCCACGTAGTTCACGCAGTTGATTCCACAATGGAATCATTTGGAGTCATGACAATAAACTTAATGTGATACCATTGATGTTTATGGTTTAGATGTGTGCTAGGATTGCCTTATTCGTTTCATTTGGCTAATGATGACTTTGGGATGCTTAAAGTGGACTTATATTGCTTCCGTGTCGCTTATTATTGCTGTTTTAGATGTTTCATATTATGTCATATTCTGCTATGCTATTATGGTTGCGCGAGATCATGATTAAACAAAGGAGATGCTGCCGAAATTTTCGGTTCTAGCAATTGGTCCTTTGCTGGAATTTTCTTTTATTTGTAGTATTTAGATGATACATAATCGATGTTTGGTAGCATTCAGGCGTATTAGATGCCGGGGTGTTACATCTTCTTCCCGCCAATCCGTTGCACGTGGTTGAGACAAGTGTGTTGTGATGGATATCGAGTTGTAGGTTGCTTGTTGAGAATAGAAGGAATTGATTACACGTTATATGTCCACTTGCCATGCTTTACTGTTTTCCCATGATATGATGAGCATGTTTATTATGTTATGATGCCATGTGTTAATATGTGAGTTAAAAATGATAATTGGCATAATTGCATGCATGTCATGAGATAGGGCGAGGGCGGTGAGAAAGTCATAGCTAGTCCGGCAAGGTCGGTGAGGAAGTTATGACTAGTCCGGAACGCCATTGAGTAAGTCCTATGTCGTGATTCCATCCACGTGGTGTTTGGAAGCGAGTAGGCACCCTCCATCTTCGGGATGGAAGGGAGGAAAGGGTGCACACCGACGGGTGTGTACTCCCCATACCGGTATGAGGTTCCAAGGAGACAGGAGCATTGCATTACATTGCATACCTAATGATGATGATATTGTTAATTAATCATGAATGAGATGATTTGCATGATGAAAGAGGTTATTGCCATGTTGTAGTTATTGTTGTCCATTACAATATGCTTGCTGAGTTTTCGAACTCACGCTTGTGTTTTATGTTGTTTTTAGGTACTTTGAGATCGGCATGCGGGAAAAAGGGCTTAGCGGCACTTCATCACATAATTTTCCACACATGTAGACTATAATTACCCTTCGGAGTTGTGATCACGATTCTAGTGTGATGAAACTAGGATTATGTTTTGTTCGTACGTTTGATTACATCCTTTACCTCGTATTAGTTCATGAGATGGTTAAGTCCATTATGGTAGACTTAAATTGATGCTATATTTCCCATTGATGCTGCCTTGCATGTTTCTTCATTATGATATATCATGTGATATTTTGCTATTGTTCAAATCATGTTAAAACAAAGGAGATGCTGCCGAAATTTCGGTGTTTAGCATTTGTGCCTTTGCTGAAATTTGTCTTCATTCATGGTATTTAGTTGTTGATTAGTCTAGGTTTGGTATCATTCGGGCATAGTAAATGCCGGGGTGTTACAGCTGCATCGCAGGACAAGAAATTAGCTGCAGACATAACCATGAGAGCTGCCAAACACAGGGCACCTGTGTAGTTCTCGTATTTGTATTTGCGTGCCATGAGGGGATCGAGCTAGCTTGCTTGTTCTTCTGCACTCCTCCTGACGGTTAATTTGTCACTGTAACAATGTCTTTTATGGTGTTTGTATATATAATAGTAGAGGTAGGAGCGATTGACTAAGGATCAATGCTTCCATTTTTACACTCTCATGAATGCATTAAAGTTAATTAATCTGTTCCTATTTTATATATACGTACAATATATAGAATTAATTAATATTCTATCAATGTTTCCTCGCTATTACACAAATTAACCTCTTCCTATTTTAGTTTGTCTTTCTATTCTTATCTTGTCACCAACAGTCCCAGGCTGTGCTGTGACGGTTGCTTGCTTTTCGTGAATTATCCATTTTTATTTTACGAATTCAAGAGGCTAAAATTATATATATGTTTATGTTTAATTTCAAATTCAAGAAGCTAAGATTATTTGGATTAAACAAAATTACATCATGGGTGCAGACATACACTTATTCACCCCCACCCCCTCCCTCTTCAGCATCTAATTGTCTGGCAATCTGTTACAGCATGCGGTGCCCACCATTTTGACGTGTGGATATTTTCGCAACAACACTGGGAGGCACCATTGCAGTAACCCATGGCCGTGTAACCATTGTTTCCGCAGCAGATCTTGCATGCGTTGTCTACGCAATTTGCATATCCTAAACAGCACGTATCCACAGTCTCTCCGACACCTACGCACAACATATATATCGTATACATTAGTTCACACGCAAATATTGTGGTGTGTTGTAACACCCCGGCATTTAATATGCCCGAATGCTACCAAACATAAGCTAAACAACATCTAAATACCACATTTAAACATAAATTCCAGCAAAGGTTCATATGCTAAAAAACGATATTTCGGCAGCATCTCCTTTGTTTTTCCATGAATTAACACAATCTCAATATCATGGCAAGATATATCATAACACACGACATCTAAAACAACAACATAAATGGACATATCCTCAAATTACGCCAATAATACCATGCTCAACCACTTCATAACTATAACGAAGTAAATAAGGAATCACAAGCATGCTAAAATAAACCATACATTAAGTTTATGGCACAACTCTTAAAAATTATGTCTCCAAGTGATTAATCATAGACTATGATGGTGGAGCTACGTGTTGAAGTGTAGCTAAACCCCTTTTTCCCGCATGCCGATCTCAAAGTACCTAAAAACAACATAAAACACAAGCGTGACTTCGAAACTCAGCAAGCATATTGTAATGGACAACAAGATCGATTACAAAACAATAATATCCCACATCACATATAACATCTCATTCTTGAACACATCACACTCTCATCATCATTAATTATGCAATGCGGTGCAATGCTCATGTCTCCTTGGAAACTCATACCGGTATGGTTGAGTACACACCCGTCGGTGTGCACCCTTTTCCCCCTTCCATCCCGAAGATGGAGGGTGCCTACTCCTCGCTTCCATTCACCACGTGGATGGAATCACGATGTACGTCTTACTCAATGGCGTTCCGGACTAGTCATAACTTTCTCACCGACCTTGTCGGACTAGTTATGACTTTCTCACCGCCCTCGCCCTATCTCATGCCATGCATGCAACTATGCCAATTATCATATCTCATTTGTACATAAGCATATGGCATCATATCATGGTGCACATAAACACATGGCATCACATTATGACAAATATAGACACATGGCATCGTATCATGATAAACATAAACAAATAGCATCATCTCATGATAATCGTACTCAACATATCATTGGAAATCAGCAAGCATGGCAAGTGATCATAGCAAGTATTCAATCCTTCATCAAATCTCAACAAGCAACCTACAATCCGCTATTCATTACAACACACTTGCCTTTAACCTCGGGCGACGAATTGGCGAGAGAATGAGGGTACTCCCGGGGTCACACCACCTGCACATACATGCCACACACTCACAATCACAACCACAAAACAGTACGCAAACCCTCATCTACCCCGACATTGCCAACTACTCGCAAAACCTAAAAACAGAGGTTCTGTCCCGGCGGGACAGTAGCCTTGCAAAAGGCATAACTTGGGTTCTGGGACTCCGAATCAATTAAACGAGTACATCCTCGCGTAGCTTAGGAAATTTCCCAACTTTCTATAGGTATATGGAAAGACTGATTCGGACTCTAAAGTCCTCTAATCTACAGATTACCGAGATCTGTTCCAATCGCGTCACAGATTTTAACTCGCTCGGTAAAACAGCCATAACTTTCAAACGGCTGGGCGGAATTTAAACTTCTTTATGTACACGGAAAGATAATTAAATTATATACAACTTCTTCAACATCCGTACGGACAGATTCGGATTCTAACTCGACGAAAACTCGAACCCTAGCCCGACTGCTCATGCTGCCCGAAAACAGAAACGTGGCAACATCTAGATCTAATCCAAATTACTCCAATCCAGCACCACCAATTGATCTAAAAACTTCATAAACACCCTAAGAACAGTACCTAGATCAACCCCAAGGATCCCCATGATCATACCTTTGCCCGACGAACGAATCTCCAATAGACCTCCTCGCGGATCGCTCCACGCTCCTCGCTCCAACGGATGGATCCACAAGGTGCAGAGGTGTGGAGACCACCCTAGGGAAGCAAGGGGGTGGAGGAGATGTGGTGGAGAGGTGGGGAGCAATGGGGGCAAGGGGCGCAAGGCACAAGGGAGAGGGAGAGGTGGGGGGTGGCGGCTAGGGCTAGGAGGGGGAGGTGGGGGCGCAAGGGCAGAACATGGGGCACATGGGGGGCAGGGGAACCCCCTTTTACCAGCCCCCACACCCAAATCTAGTCCATTACGGAGACCTAACCCATCCCACCAAAGCCCACCAAGGCCCAAACTCCCCCGGGAAGGCCCAAAACCCCGGAAACGGCCCGGAAAAAGCTATTAACCTCCATATCCTATAGTCTTAACCTTAATTCCACATCTCATAATGTTTATAGCATCCACATGCTCAATAATTAAGGATACCACACTTCGTGGTGTCACATTACTACAAAAGGCTCAAAAACGCGAGTAAACCTCGAGCCGTAAGGTTTTCTTCTCTAAATTCACATTTTGTAATGTCACACCAAAACGTAGTGTCACATGTGTATATGCAATGTGTGCATTCGTGGGTTCACTTGAAGCATTGCAAGAGTGTACGTACGTACATAGAGATCAACAGAGAGAAAGGGGTGTACCTGTACGCCTCCCTGCTGCATCGCAGGACAAGAAATTAGCTGCAGACATAACCATGAGAGCTGCCAAACACAGGGCACCTGTGTTGTTCTCGTATTTGCATGTGCGCGCCATGAGGGGATCGAGCTAGCTTGTTTGTTCTTCTGCACTCCTCCTTACGGTTAATTTGTCACTGTAACAATGTCTTTTATGGTGTTTGTATATAGGAGCGATTGACTAAGGATCAATGCTTCCATTTTTACACTCTCATGAATGCATTAAAGTTAATTAATCTCTTCCTGTTTTATATATACGTACAATATCTAGAATTAATTAATATTCCATCAATGTTTCCTCGCTATTACACAAATTAACCTCTTCCTATTTTAGTTTGTCTTTCTATTCTTATCTTGTCACCAACAGTCCCAGGCTGTGCTGTGACGGTTGCTTGCTTTTCGTGAATTATCCATTTTCATTTTACAAATTCAAGAGGCTAAAATTATATATATGTTTATGTTTAATTTCAAATTCAAGAAGCTAAGATTATTTGGATTAAACAAAATTAATACATAAAGTTAACATGAAGTGAATCAGGTGCAACTAATGCTTAACTCTAAATGTTCTTGCATCTATTTGCATAGGGGTGAGGTCTCGAGATTCTAACAATTTAAATATTACAAATCGTAAGGCTTGCTTATGAAGGCTATGCATGGTTAAATTTAAGCGAGTATAGGGTATCAGTGATTAATAATTAATGTATACAATGTTTAAATTCAAATTACTATTTGTTGGGCATAAGCTTATAACTTTAAGACGGTCCCGGTGATAACCATATCTTGATTACTAATTTCTCATTGCTTAAGTTCATTCATTTGCATTAGGGATTTTAGGGTTTATATTACGTGGGGTTGTGCTTTTAATAGGATTCAGACGCGAACCATGTTATAATAGAATTATTTCTATATTAGAATGGTCTTGTCTTAGGGAGTATTCTGAGGCTAGTTCTACAGGCATTAACGCTTATCAGTGATGTTCTATTCATTTCCTAATCTTATGTATTTCCAAAGTTTACGTTATAAATTGCTATATTTTGTTTTAGATTTGTGACTACAATTTACATAAATATGGAACAATTTTTGTATCATTAATAGGTCTTAATCCTAGAAGTGTCTTGAAACTGGTTTAGCATATTTTAGCTTTTATTTGTAAAAGTTATTAGCATTTTGGTTTGTATGTATATGAAAAATGAAAACTGTTATGAGCTTAATTCAATTTAGATCTTTTGTAGATTAATATGGTTCTGACCTTAGGAATGTTTTGACACTAGTCGTATAATATTTTAATTATAGTTGCTCATTACTTAAATTATTAAGTATATATTATATTTATCACATGGAAGCATATGTTGATTAAGGAGATAAGTGTATAAACCATGGTTAGGGTCAAACTTACAAATGGAAATTAATGCAGACCGGGGTTAAGTCTAATCATTTTTGCAGAAATAGAATTCTTAGGGTCTTAGGAGCATTTAGAAATCTATTTCATATTCTTAAGAGCTAGGGTTTACAATTTTTGTATAAGGACCGAATTAGGGTTTCGTGTATAATAGAACATAAAGCAATATATGTAGTAACATATAAAAGTTCAATGGTACACCCTAAGTTTTTTTTGCATATTTAGGTTTTTTACTGTCTAAATAACACAAAGAAATTTATTGCACTTAATTTGGACCTTATTTGAACAAGTCATACATGATTGAATATTTAATACATTGAAATTAACCGTAATTAGAATATAATTGAAACTAAGTTGAAATTTAAATATTTATACATATTTAGGTTTCTTATGACCTATGTATTCTAATAAAACTTGTTTCAATTGATTTGGAGTTCATTTGCACTAAATTTGTGTAAAGCATATTTTGAACCTTCCCTTGAATTTGAAATTCAGAATTATACATGGCAAATTTCAAAATATTTTTGTAGATTTGGATACTACATGACTAAATAATAATTTAAAATTTTGTTTCACTAAATTTGGATGTAAATGCAAAAGTTACATGTGTTTGAATTTCTAGGTTCTCTGAGATTTTCTAAAATGGAAAATACGTTTTCTAATACAGGACATGAACTTCCGTGTGACACTACGGAATGTTGTAACATTATAAAATGTGAAATTGGATATTTAAAACTACGGTATGAGGGTTAATCGCGTTTCCGGACCGATTTCGGGAGTTTGGGCCTTAGGGGGGACCCCACTTGGGCCAAAGGGGGGATTTCCCGGCCCATGATGGAAAGGAGGGCTGCATGAACCCTGCCATCCGCCCCCCCTCCCTCTTGTGTGCCCCCACCTAGCCTAGCCGCCGTCCCTCCCTCTCCTCCCCCTCCACACACCCCCAAGCCACACCTCCCCCATTGCGCCTCCCTCCCTCCCTCTCCTCTCCACCTCCCTAGCCGTCCTAGGGGAGCTCCTCACCCCTCCATCCCGCTGTCCTCTCCATTGGGAAGCTCCGCGACGAGGAGATCCGGCGGATTCGGAGCAAGGAAGGAGATCGGGAGAACTGGGAGGAGATTCTTCGGCGTTCGTCGGTTCGTTGTTCGTCGGGCGAAGGTATGGTAATGGGGAGATCTCTGGGGTTGGATTAGAATCTGATCTAGAGGAGGTTTTGGTGTTTTTAGATCAAAAAGTGGTGCTGCAATTAGATGGAATTGGTGAAAACTAGAGATTGCTTAGCGTCCTGTTTCGGGCAGTTTGGGCACACGACCTAGGGTTTGAGTTTTCGCAATTTGAGATTCGGAATTTGGTCGTACGCCTGTTGAGAAAGTTGTAGATAACTTCAATACCTTTAATTGGACACCAAGAATGTCCAATTCTGCCCAGCCGTTTGAAAGTTACGGTTGTTTTACCAAACGTGATCAAAACTATGACGTGAATGGGACAGATTGTGTTAATCTATAGATTAGTCAATTTTAGAGGCCGAATCAGCTTTTCCCAATACTTATAGAAAGCTAGGAAATTTCCTAAGATTCGCGATGATGTACTCGTTTACTTGATTTGGAGTCTTAAAACTCAAGTTATGATTGTTGGAAGCCTGCTGTCCCGACGGACAGTTTGGTCTGTTTTTCAGGTTTTCGGGGTTTTGGGTAGAATCGTTGTGTTCTGAGTTTTGTACTTGCTTGGGTGGTATGATATTGAGTGGAAAACATGTATTTGCAGTTGGTGTGACCCCAGGAGTGGCATCATCTTCTCTCCACACCGTTCCGAAGGGTTGAAGGCAAGTGTATTGGAATGGGTTGTGTATTGTATGAATTGCTAGACTTGCTTAGGTGCAATGTGATTACATGTATACTAAATTGCCATGATTGATGTTTACCTATGACATGATGAACATGATTTCATATTGATCATTGAATTCGTTGTATTAAATGTTTATGCCAATCTTTACATGTTTATGTCATATGTGCATTCATAATGGAAGAGGCGTCCCATGCTGATGCGGGCCTCTGTGTTCACACATAGTGAACACGAAAGACCTACCTCGTAGTCCCATCCACGGTTGTGCATGGGAGCGAGTCAGTAAGAGTAGGCACCCTCCATCTACGGGATGGAAGAGGAAAGGGGGTGCACGCCGACGGGTGTGCACTCGACAATACCGGTATGTGCTTTAAAGAGATATGTACATTGCATTGCATAAATGAAGTGGTTTATGAAATGAATATGATGTTCTATGAGATGCATATGAAGATGTTATTTGAGATGTCTATGATGATGTTATATGAGAGCATAAATGAAGTTCATGAGTTTATTCTTAAGATATGTGAATGGCATTAAGTATGTATGTGAATTGTTATTGTTTTTGTACCATTGCAATACACTTCGCTGAGTGATGAACTCACGCTTGTGTTTTTATGATGTTTTTAGGTACCATGAAACCGGCATGCGGGAAAGGGAGCTAATCACACGTCATCACTTAGCATCACACATTTAAACAATGACATGTTCCTTCCTTTAATTGTGGTTTTGATGCTTCGTTGGTCGTCATGAGTAAATGAATAGTCCATATTTGACATGTGACGGATGGGCTTATATCCTTAGTTGTATGGTGGTTGAAATTCCTGATTGTCAATTGTTATTGCTATTTTAGATGTTTCGTATCATGTTATATCTTGTCTTATTATTGATGTTGCTTCATTTCATGGAAAAACAAAGGAGATGCTGCCGAAATTTTCGGTTTAGCATTTGCTCCTTTGATGTAATTTACCTTTATTTGTGGTATTTAGATGTTGTTTAGTCTATGTTTGGTAACATTTAGGCATACTAGATGCCGGGGTGTTACATTCCGTTTTCGGTAGCTTGTGAATTAGTTGAGCTGACCGATGGGGACCAGTCGGTAGTGACTTAGCTCGGCTCCCAGTTGCTGACCATGCGGGCCCACTTGACAGAGGAACAAAACAAGGGAGCGTACGGCGTGGGCCTCACCGACGGTGAGTGGCACCGGAGGTGATAGGGATCGGACGGTGGGGTAGAGGGGGGCCAGGTAAAACTAGTAGGTGGGCCCGGTGGTGATGCAGCGGTGCTCTAGCAGGCCGACGGCGGGCATGGGTGGAGTTCGACGGCGCGATAGGCGCGGCAGCGGAGGAGGGCTGGAGAGTAGCGACCGACGACGGGCTGATCTTTAGGGTGACCTAGAGGTCCCGTAGGAAGGCTCGATGGAGGAAGACGATGGCCAGAGAAGGGGGGTCGCCGTGTGGACGAAGTTGGGAGAGAAGACTAATGCGGCGGCGTGCAAGGAACTAGTCGAACTGGTTGGGAGAGATGGTTTATAGGGGCTCCTGATACTATATGCTTAATTAATGAATTGAGTTGGAACTCACCGAATCTCTGGGGTTGGCTTGCCCTTTTTCTTACTTTGCTTCAGCAATGGCGGCAAGGAGGGAGGACTTGAGCTTGGGCAATGGAGGATGGAGAGGAGACTCTGAGGAGATATGTGATGCTATGAGCAAGCTCGGTCGGCATTTTATAGGTGAGGAAGGTGTTGGCATGGGTGTGAAATGGAGGCAAGAACAGTGGCAGCTGGCTTTGGTTGCTTCGCCCGGTTTCACGAGAGAGAAAAAAGAGACGAAGGAGAAGAGGGAATAGGATGCGCCTGACAGTGGGGTATATGGACCATTTGGAAGAGAGAGATAGAGAAAGAATAAGGGAATGGAAAGTGGGGTAATGCATTAAAAGTAAGCCTCAGTTGGCAGTGGCTGAGAATGGACTGAGTTCAACCCTCTTAGTCGATAGGGTTTAATTAATGGGTGGCCCCACTAGTAAGAGATGGAAAGAGGCAAATTCAAGTTTGATTTCTCTGGACAACAATGAAAGAGCATTTAATTCACCCATCAATGAATGTCTAGATCCTTTGGCAATTTTCTTGAGGGTTATGCAGAAGGTTTAACACTTGCTGTAAACTTTTGAGATAAAAAACTCCTTGTAGATTAATTAAATTTATGATAATAGGGACTATTTCAGATTTTAATTTCTAAAAATGATTTAATTTAAGGTCTAGATTGAGTTATTACTTTTTGAAACTTTTGAAAAAGTTTGGAACGACTTAGGTAATCTTGCATAAAAATTTTAAATTTAATACTTTAGTAATTATTTTCTAATAAATCTTTCAAATAGATTTTTAGAATTTCATTAAATGCACTTATTAATTTATAATATTTTTATTAGGGTTAAATATTAATCTGAGAACTCTATGGTAAAAATTTTGAATTGAAAATAAGCTAGGTAAAATTTTATAAAAATCTTTCTTCTTGCTATTTGTAGTTAATTCACATTAATTAAACATCTCTTCTTTAATTAATGTGCTCATGCTGATTTATGACTGCATTTATGTGTTTCTAGGAGTTTTTATTATTTTATTATTATTATTCTGATTTTTGTTGCAACTTTTACTTTTACCATTTTACTTTTATTTATTTTTACTAAATAACTTTTCAATGAGGAAAAAATCATTAAAATATTTAGAAATTCAGGGAAGAAAAAAATTCAAAATATGATCATGTTAAATTTTGTTTTTTTATTTTGCTAAATATAAAAGAAAGAATTTTAATACCGCTATTGTTCTTTTATTAAGACTAGAATTCAAGAAATGAATAAAAATGATTTCTTTAATAAAAATTTTGATTCCCATAAAAAAAATTATTCCATTCTATTTTTGAATTTTGAATTTTTTATTTTCCCTATTTTTGAAAAGTTCAGGATGTTACATTGAGGCACAGGTACAAGTTTGCATGGCAATGGGCCAATGAGTATAGTAGTAGTGACATTTAGGGTTTAAGTAATAACATGCATCCAATAGGGAGCTTGCGAGTAAGACAGCTGTGAACACCCTTTAAATAGCATCCCCCTCTTTTGGTGGAACCCTACATTAAGGCCTAACCAAGGTGCAAATCCCACTTGACCCATTAGCGACGAATCCAATCCAAATCACTGTATTCAAACATGTTAATTATGTGACCTTGTAGGTTCATGCATATTCAGCCATACTTTTGGCCTATTAGTCAGTAGCGGCACTTAGCAGGACATAGCAACTTCCAAACATACACAAAGATCATAACGAAGAACCTATATAATGTTCATGTATTGATCCCTTTGTCTTATGATACGTAGATCAAAATCAAGGTGAGATAAGTGATACCCTATGGTAGCTCGATCATTCACTCGTTCTATAGTGAATAAATTAGTTACAATTGACTCCTCAATCACATTTGGTATGGCCATGCACTTTCTTAATTCAACCACATCGAAGGGCCAAGAGATATCTCCCCCATTATATAAGAGAGGCAAATTTCATCTTGATTGCTCACATTCCTCTGCATATTTCATAGAAAACCTGAAATCTACCCTCATGACTACCCAATTACCGAGCAGCGTTTGGCAATCCCTAAGTATACTATTACACATGTAGGAAATCATGACAATCTTAGGTCTACGGACCCCACATACACTATATATGAGACCAATAGATGACACTTAAGAATATAATGATTCCTGCAGTGTCTTATGGTGGATCACTCCAACACCATGTTCTCCAACATGTGTTCACATTATTGATTCGATATCCCTACATCCATGATCCATGAAACATGATTATCAATCAATAAATGTGCTGACCTATAAATCAATTGTCCTACATGATAATATAAGGTCAGGGATAATTCAGAATAATATCAAACACATGAATAAGGAGTTTCACGAATAAATCACATACTTATTTATCGATATTTATGATATTTATTTAAGAAACAAAATAATTATATTGTTCCATAAATATAGACATGATATAATCATCTTTATGATTGCCTCAAGGGCATATCACTAACAGTCTCGTGGATGGCCATGATGCAGGCATGGGGTGGCTGGCTGGCTACGCTTGTCTAATTTACACAGCTGCTTAGGCAAGGGTACGTTCTAGCCTGATGAGGTTATCATCTTGAGCATGACCAATGCTTGTGGCCACTCCAAGCTAGCGAGCGAAGGGTGCCAGCTGTTTGTGACGGACCGCCATTTTAGGGGCTCATCTAAATACCTCAATAACAACCCAGGAAGCTACCGGAAACCAAGTGCACATTGCTTGACAAAGGATGAAACCAACATTTTTTAAGGAACATAAGGCCTAAAGGCCAGATTTTTACAAAAGAGCGCGGCGGCGCTAAATAGAGTTTACATTACAAAAGAACCACCACAGGCAAGGCTTGAGCAAAGACTAAGACCTAAAACCAGACTAAGTCACCATCTACAAACTCCTGGTAGGCTCCGGCTTCTTGGAACTCTGTTGGGTTTGAGGAAGCAAGAATGAGTACACAACAGTACTCAACAAGTCGCACCAGAATACTGAATACTATATGTAGGGAACTTCAAGAATTGGCACAAGGTTAAGTATGTGGATACAGTTTTATTTACAACTTAGTTACATTTGAAATACAAACCATAAAATAAAGTAGCTGGGGGGTTTCACAAAGTTAACCAATTACGCCTGATTCACTAATTCCAAAGATTACTTGAGCGAGGTTTCAGGATTCATCCAAATTCAAACTTAGCTTCATTGATTGGAAGCACGACGTATCCAAATACTATTGACAAATCATTCTGCAGAACTGCTCAGATTTACCCATAAGATATCTGCGACCATTAATGCCGTGCGGTTACATGCAACTTAAATGCATAAGGCCGGGCCGAGATGATCATAGAATTTTGTTGAACCTCCCCATTGTAGCTCCTATCCGGTAGGTTCGATGACCCACAGTTCTTAGGACCCACTAGCCTTGGTGGGAGACGTGAACTGATACTGTGTGGGTACCTACCGTTGTGAGAATTGGCAAATGACAGCACCCTGCTCGGTGCTACCCATTTCCATTCCACCCCGGTCGCTACGCGATCCATTCTAGCTACGAAAATGGTAGCTACAATCCGGTAGGTATTCCAAGGGAAAGCATAGTGTACTAAGCTATGTTGGGAAGCAGTTCAACCGAACTGACCGGTCTCAACTTGTGGATGAGCGAAAACTTAAGTTATTTACTTTGCTCAAGAGATTTACCCTTAATTGCCAAAGACCAAGCCATTACAACCTTCCTGGTACCAACTATACCAACCACCAAACCAACCATGGCTTTCGTCATCGGCCGAGGGTCGGACTAGCATCCAGCTCGTGGGTAGCCCAACATTGTCCCCCTAACCGTAGCAATAGCTTTAAAAGACAATGAGCTGAGGCTTGCAGGTTTTTGAAAACTAAGGGTGGAACAACAATTAATAATAATTATCGGGAAATTACAATTAGAAACTAAGACTATACAAAGTTAATAAGGCTCAACAATTGAAAGAAGGCTAAACAATTGATTGGTGTTAACTAAGCATCATGTCATTCTAAATTAACTTTGCAGTATTTAAAATACGAGTAAAATAATGCATTAAAAATTAATTACTACTATATTATTAACAAACTGGGTTCAACATGTTCAAGAGTGTGCAGCTTGCCTTGCTGGGCTGAGGGGTTGTCTAGTTCATAGAAGCTGAAGTCTTGATTGGCTCCGGACTAGTCCTGCTCCTGGTACTGCACCTGCTTCGGGTACTGCTCGGCGGTCGGATCTAGCGTGAAGAAACAAATCCGATAAATAAACGAATAAAAGAAGAACTAGAGAAAAGAAAAACGAAAGAAATTTGGAACGAGGGCCAGAGAAGAGTCGGAGGGTATTTTGGAAATTTTGGAAACTTTATTTGGCGGAGCAGAGGTTGTTTTTGGACTCAGTGGCTCGAACAGATCAAGAATATGTATTTTTGGATTTTTTGGGATTTTCTGGGAATTTTGGAATTTTTTGGGATTTTTCGGATTATTTAAATCTGAAAAAGAAAAGAAAAAGAAAAAGAAACCGGGCCTCACAGTAAAGTACACTTTGGCCCACAAGGCCCACGGGGGTGCTGCGCGTGCGGCTAGGCCAACCCACGCGAGCCGATGCCGCTGACAGGTGGGGTTGGGGCTTAGGCGGGCGAGGGTGCGGGGAGGGTTAGGGTTCAGCCGGGGCTGGGGAAGGTGGCGGCGGCGGGCAAGTGGGTAAGCGCAGCCGACGCTGTCACGGGGAGAGGAAGAGGGCACATGGTGGGGGGGGAGGCTTACCGCGGCGGTGAGGGGCGAGGAACAACGAGAGCTCGAGGGGATTTTATACCCGTGCAGGAGAGAGGAGAGAGAGAGAGGAGGCGGCAGGGTCGGTAGGCTGGCCGGGGCAGAGCTTGGCCAGCGGGAGCAGGCCGGAAGGCGGCCCAAAAGCAAAAACAAATCAAATTAAAAAAAAAATTCAAACAAAAGTCAAATAAAACCAAAATAAAACTTTTGAAATTTTGTGGGCATTTCACTGTTCAAGTCCATGGTCGAAGAGTATCGCACCACGCCATGGATGGAGCACTACGGAAGCGTGGTGGACCTGTTGGGCAAAGCTGGCTTGTTGGACGAGGCGGTTTCAGGTCGTCTTGGCCGTGCCCGCGAATCCTGATCCTGTAATACGGCGTGTATTGACCGGAGCATGTCAGGATCATGCAACGTACTGCCAGTTCAGCAATGAAGGTGATCGACATGGAGCCCGACCATGGGGGGCATTACGTGCGACCGTCAACCTTATTACATGCTGCGAATGTGGATTGGAGACGTGTTGTACATGATAGGGTGGAGATGGGAGTGTGGAGAGAGGCTTCAAGATGCACTATTGCTTTGTCTTACACCCTAGTCAATGGTGAAGAAAAACGCAGAAAGCTTGCCTTCTTCTACACAGCACTAGAGGTGGGCGTCGTGCCGTGCCGTGCCGGCCCGGCCCGAGCCCATCGTGCTTCGGGCCGAAACCGTGCCGTGCCACGACGGCCCATCGTGCTCATCTTGCGGGCCGTGCGGCCCGACTCACTTTGGCGAGCCCAAGCCCGCCCATTTGGCGCTTCAGGCTCGTCTTGATGCCGTACGCCCAAGCCCGACCCATTTTTACTATTGTGACGAACAAATAAATAAAACAAATCACTACTACTAAACTACCTATTTTAATTACATAAGAGACTAATCACATCAACAAAATGTCAAACATAAATGCAATGCTTGAAGATGCCCTGAATCAACAATATCCGCCAACTTTTAAGCCTTAATCCGTGATTTCGCGTTCGCTCGTGCCGTTGCAAGACGCCCGCCAAATCAAGCCGTGTCGCGGCCGTCGCCGCCCGTCGTGCCTGGTTCCCGGGCCCGCACGCGTGTGCTACTTGCGCCCGCCCGGCCTGGAACCGTGCCGTGCCGTGCTTTGCACCGTGCCATACCATCGTGCTTCGGGCCGGCCCAAAAAAGCCCGGCCCAATGCCCACCTCTACACAGCACAGGTAACTTTGCCAACACTACTTTGACCGAGATATGCTTGAAGTATAATGAAGCATTTTTATTGCTATTATTACTTTGCTATATATATATATATATATATATATATATATATATATATATATATATATATGGGGGCATATTCGGTGCAAACCTCACTTACCGTGAAAACTCCGTGAAAACCACGTGTAAAAGTTTTGAAAAATTCTCAAAAAATTATCATAGATAGGGGAGGTGAGGTTCTACAACCCTGTAAAATTTGAACACCAAACTCAATCGCATTTGGAAGATATGAAAAAGACAAATTCAGTATGAATAGTATTTTTTCACTGTTTAGCACTATTCATTTTGCAATTTGTCTTTTTCATATCTTCCAAATACGATTGAGTTTGGTGTTCAAATTTTACAGGGTTGTAGAACCTCACCTCCCCTACCTATGATAATTTTTTGAGAATTTTTCTAAACTTTTACACGTAGTTTTCACGGTAAGGGAGGTTTGCACCGAATATATATAACGTTGTAATGGGGCACTAGTGCTCAGGCACCGGGATTTTAAATGCATAATTCAAGTTAAATTCGGGTATTTTTTTAAACTTTCAGTTTTAGGGTATATACACATCTATAACAATTCAACTGAAATACATACTTTTGAAAAAATATACTTGAATTCAAAGATTTGAACGAATCTAGATCGCATGCTTTGCGCTGATTTATAGGTATACTTAGCACATACCTACAATCAAACTATCATAAAAAAAGAAACTCTAGTTTTAATTTCAGTTCAAACTTGTTTGAACTAGTTAGTAAACCGGCTAAACTCAACATCCTAAAATTTTCAAAAAATTTCGAATGCAAATAAATAAGAAAAATACTTGTTTTGGATCATGATGCCGATGCACCATAATGTCCTAGGTAATTGTAATATATATACACACACAACTGAGCATGCTAGCAAAGTAATAATAGCAATAAAATGCTCATTATATATACACACTTAGTGCCAGTGGCGGACCCAACAAGGGGTCAAGGGGGCTAAGGTAAACCCTACCTCCGATGAGACCATGGGTACCCCCTAGCACCCCTTATCTATTGTGGGACGCTTTTTGAAATGATTATAATTGGTTTGATTTATTTGTCTTATTTTATTATTGTATCACTACTAGTTAACACCCTCTAAATTTATGTCCTGGGCCCACCACCGCTTAGTGCTTACCCAGAAGAACTTAAAGAAGAATCGAGTTCCATGTCTTATTCTTTTGCAAAAGATGGAAAGAAATTAACTAACGAGTTGTGTTATCAGTAAAATTTGATAGTTGAAAAAAAAAGGGGACATTAATACCACACTATAATTTGCAAGATATCTTTTCCCATCGTTCTAGCTAAGTCCTCCTATCAGTCATACGTTAACACACGTGTCATAGGAACATTTTCGAGAAGCATTGCATTCGTGTCCACATCAACACATCGTACTGTCGTCTAATAATAGGCTGAGACTCTGAGTGCTGCAAACGTCAGTGTTACCATGATAACCTCAACGTCTGAAGGACCAGGGATTCTATTTTTTATGTTCGCGTAGGCTCTTGTGTGTGAATGTTGCTTACATGAGCACATTTTCCAGCAGAGATATCAACGACTAGTGTAGTGTTGTTTCCTACGCGTACGATCTCCACGTAAATGCTTCTTCCGATAGTTGATCTCCGAATTTTTTATAAAAATAGTACTTTTTTTAAATCAAATTGCGTTTTTAATATACGGAATAAAAAATTTGCAAAAATAATATTCCGTCGCCAAACGGTATGGTGAACAACCTATTTTCGCCGTACTGTGTGGCGAATACCCTATTTTCGCCACACGGTTCGGCGAAAATAGCTTAATTGCGCTATTTACCCGCTGCACGGGAATCAAGGGTATTATCGCCACACGGTGTGGCGAAGACCAAGTTTTCGCCAAACGGTGTGGCGAATACCTAGTTTTCGCCAAACCGTACGGCGAAAATAGGTTGTCGCCGCACGGTGGGGCAAAAATTGCTCGGTAAAAATTGCCCCACGCCAGATCGATCGAATCGATCGATCTGTTCTGTCGTTCGGCCGTCGAAGCAGAGAAGAAAAGGAGAGGGAGGGCGATCGCCGGCCGGAAGAGAGGGAGAGAGAGAGAGGAGAGGGAGAAGAAGAAGAGGAGAGGGAGAAGAAGAAGAAGAGGAGGAGAAGAAGAGGAGGAGAAGAAGAGGAGAAGAAGAAGAAGAGAAGGAGGTAACCTCGCATCGCGATTTTGTTTAATTTCGTGTTTTTTAATTTAGAGTAGTGCAATTTAGAGTAGCGATATAGAGTAGTGCAATCTAGAGTAGCGATATAGAGTAGTGCAATGTAGAGTAGCGATATGGAGTAGTGCAATCTAGATCTAGATCAGTTGAATTGTAGAGTAACGATTCTAGTTATTTAATTTAGAGTAGCAGTTTTAGTTATTTAATTTACAGTGGTGATATTAGTTTGCATATGTAAACGTTGTTAAATTTACAGTAATGAAATTTACTTATTAGCATTGTTGAAGAAATCATTAATCGGTAACTAATTGGTCGACCTAGAATTAACTGAACTAAAATATTGAAAAAGTGATTAATCCCGTTTTATCGTTCGGTCGGCCACGCTTTATCACCGTAAATATAAAAAATGGAATCTTTAGGTGTTCGATCACAAGCCAATCGGCCAGTTCATCGGCTAATCGGCCGATATTTTCGAACATTTAGCAAATAGACATATTACACATGCGCTATAATATTATAAGAATATAGTATCGATAGCGCGATAGTTAATTAGCGTGGTTGAAATTACGGTTCTGATATTCCATTTGAAGTAGGGAAGGAAAAATTAATTATGTCTATGTCTATGTCGTCAATGTTGATGTCGGACCCAGTGAAATTCAGGTATATTATGGCGATGGTGAAGTAAAAATGGGCGTAATGGAGTGGATTTAAGTCGCTTGCGGTCACCATGGCCGAGCACTTGTCCCCCGATACTGTTAGCATTCGTGATATAAAACTTTGGTTGACCCAATTTTTTCCCCTGGATCTAAGTGTTTATTCTGTTAGCATCCAAATCGTATACACGCGTAGCAAGGGTGACCCTACCGTGTGGGAGTTGAAGACAAGAGATCGAACACGCTTGTGGCGAGAAATGGTTAAGATGGTGCAAGGGATCTAGCCTCGATTGTGTGATCTTGGTGCAAGCTTGCCCTAGGGAAGAGGTGAGTATCGCTAGTGTGAGCGAGAGCGGACATCGGCTACAAATGAACAAGTTCGAGCAAATGTGTCGGTTGAGGCAGCAGCGGGGGATGATCACATGGATGCAGCAAGCGCCGAAGGTCGGGCTGATGAAGGGGAGGATATCGATCAACTTGTGGATCAATTGGATTGGGTGGACCGCATGGCGGCGTAAGAGGAAGCCGAAATGTTGGACCCAATCGATACCACCGCGAAGATGATGACCGGAGGAAGATGATGAAATGCATGGTAGTACTCGCTCGAGGTACCCATCCTCGATGAATGGAACAGCGCAACAAAGCGGGTATGGAAGCTTTGTGGGGCCATGACTCGTATTGTGAGTATGGTACTGGTGCCATTCGGTTGAATCAAATGTTCCCGAACAATTCTGAATTGAAGTTGGCAGTGAGCTTGTGGGCACTATCGCTGCAAAGAGAGTTTCGGGTTGTCCTGTCTAGCCTGCATAAGTACACAAAGTGAAGTGCGTAATCGATGGTTGTGAATTTAAAGTACATGCATACAAGCCGAAATGTGAGACATATTGGATTGCATCAAGAGTGGACGAGCACACATGCAGACTAGAAAATGTTCTTGTCAAACACCGTAACTTGAATGCGGATGTAATAGCTAGCGTGATGTTTAATGAAATCATTGAGAAGCGGGATATCGAGTGTTCAGATATTCGTAAAGCAATGTTACGAACATTTAAGTATCGATAAGCTACTCCATGGCCTGGCGTATGCGGCGTAAAGCATTAGAGAAGAGGTTTGGCACATACGAGGCATCGTATTGCAACCTACCTCGTGTGCTTGAAGTATCAAGCAAACCAATCCTGGCACATACACCGCTTTCAAAGAAAGCGGCAGATGCAAATGGGATCTGTACATTTCGCCGTGCTTTCTTTTCATTGGAGCCTTGCATTGCGTCATTCGAATGCATCGTCCATTGCTTTGTGTTGATGGCACATTTTTGACTGGAAAATACAAGGGGCAGATTCTAACAGCCATTGCAATTGATCTGAACAACCACATACTTCCATTGGCCTTTGCTTTTGTTGAGGGTGAGAATCGGGATAGTGGCCGTGGTTTTTCAACATATCCAAGGTGGGGTAGTTGGTGATCGGCCCAGCATGTGCATCATTCATGATCGTCACAAAGGTATCCTCTCGGCAATCAAGACTCTACAGAGGACCGAGATGAACCATTTTCGTGGCCTGACTGCTAATAGGTGGTGCATGAGACATTTGGGTGCCAATTTCTTCAGCAGTTCAAAAGCAAGAAACCGATGAATCTGTTTAAGAGGTTATGCAAGCGTAACCAGGCACGTAAGTTCAACGCGCTATTTGCCGAAGTTGGATAAGCACACCGCGCATATCGAAGAGATGAAGAAGCAACCACCTACGCCGAACGAATGTCCACCCAAAAGGCTAACACCCCTTGGGGAGCTCGATCCTCCTAATATGAGGAGACGAACGCCAAGGAACATTAAGTGTTTCTCAGATCGATAGAGGCCGAGCCTCTAGAGAAGTGGGCATTGCTCCATGACACCGGAGGCGCCAGGTTAGTATGGTACATTAAAATATCAAAACA
The DNA here is from genome assembly GCA_036346355.1 of Rhipidocladum racemiflorum. Lineage (NCBI taxonomy): Eukaryota > Viridiplantae > Streptophyta > Magnoliopsida > Poales > Poaceae > Rhipidocladum > Rhipidocladum racemiflorum. The sequence continues at coordinate 85,232,791 of CM070579.1, read as the reverse complement.
GCTAAACAATTTGGCTCGTTGTTCTAAACTGCTTTTATGCGTTGAACAGGTTTGGCGTGATGACAACGAACATAGCCGAGGTTTACAATTGGGTCATCCGAGGCCTCCGTCCGCTTCCGCTTGTGGCCATCCTTGAAGGCATGTTGCACGGCATCGTTAGCTACTACCAAAAAAGGCATGCGGAAGCGGTACTTCATGCGTCCACATTGCAAACGCCGTATTGTTCGCGGATGATGACCTACATGGAGGAACGAACCATGAAAGCTCAGCAGCATATGGTGCGTAGCTACGGGGTCACTGAATACCGCTTCGAGGTGACTCTTCGGTGCAAAAGGGGATTGGGAACGGACACAGCGGTTATTACGCACGAGGTTAATCTAGGACAAGGGGCATCTGGATGGTGTGAATGCAGCTGCAATAAGCCAAGACTTCTCCATATTCCTTGCTCACACGTGATGGCTGCTTGTGGGCAAATTGGGATGAACACGCCGCAATACATGTCCCCTTTCTACTTGAAGGATCATGTTGTCCATATCTGGTCGGGTGAGTTTTGTGGTTTTCGTGCACACGGTGATTTCACCGCGACAATGCGAGATGAGGGCATCTGTTTGCCGGATCCAACCTTGCGGAGGTGTGCGGAAGGGCGCCTGGTCGCCCACGCACTAGGCGCATTCGCAACGACATGGATGAATCTGAAGTGGGTGGCCCTCTTAGGAGGTGTTCGAGTGCGGCGAGTATGGTCACAAGGCAAACCAAAGGCACGTAGGGTGTATGTTACGAAAGTGGTGGTGGCTATGTATCGAAATATGTTATTATATGCACGTTGGATGTTTTTTATTGTAATATTGACGCGATTGGGTGTCTTTTATTCATGTATGTTGTGTCTCTCACATGTTGTGTACTTTTATTTATGTTCACCCCTTATGTCTTTTATACATATATGTATTGTAATATTGACGTGATTGGTTGTCTTTTATTCATATATGTTGTGTCTTTTATTCGGATATGTTGTGTTTGTCACATGTTGTGTACCTTTATTTATGTTCAACCCTCATGTCTTTTATTATTATACGTTGTGTACTTTTATTCACATATGTCGTGCTTGCCGTACGTTGTGTAGTATGATTTATGTTGAAACATTTCTATGTGCAGGATGGAGCAGGTCGACTCACTCCTGGACCACTGTCTTGATGCGCGGCACCGTGCGCACGTCCACACGATAGAGGGGAATGACAAGTTGCCCTTCTTTGCGGATTCGTGTGCCTAACAAGGCATGGTGCGTTGACGCTCGCTTCCACACCAGGTTAGTTGCAGTACTTGTACATGTTCCATTGTTCGTACAATTAGTGTTCATTACATTCAATTCATTCAACTCTGTGGTTCTTCGTTAGGCTTGCACGTGCCGGGCTGCTTCCGCTAGTCCGCATGGTGGAGGGTTCAGCTGCCGACCCCGTCGAGCACGACCCCCAGGCACAGGGTGACGACCCGCAGCGGTCGCGGCGTTTCCCGTACGACCACTCGATGTTAGCGTGTTTGGTCGACCGCTGGAGGCCGGAGACGCACACTTTTCACCTGCCTGTCGGGGAGATGACGGTGACGCTGCAGGACGTCGCCATGCCCCTCGGTGGCTCCTGTTGGGTGGGACGCGGACTTACTGCTGCGCTTCGCCGGGGTCGCGGAGATAGACCCAGAGATACCGGTAGGCGCGAAGCACGGGCCATCGAGGAGGTGGTTGGCACAGTTCGAGGTTAGTGATTGTACATATTACTATGTTACTCCAGCTTTGCATAGCATTAACGTGATATCACACTCTTTCAATTGTTGCAGGTGCAGCGGATGGCGGCCGAGCCCACGGACTACCAGGTTGCTAGGCACCTCGAGGCCTATCTGCTTTGGTTGTTCGGCTGGGTGATGTTCACGTCGAGTCACGGCGACACCGTGGACGCGCGTTGGATAGCCTACGACGGGCTATTGCGGACTCGAGCCTGACGATGTACCGCGGTATCCTGGGGTTCGGCGATTCTTGCTTCCACGCATCTGCGCCCTTTGCGACGCTGCGTCGTGAAGATAGGCAGAACTCCAATCGGCCGGGATGCCGCTTCTTCTTCGCCTTTGGTCATTCGAAGCTTCTCCGTGGGTCGACCCCTTGTCGACCCTCGGCACTACACCGCCGACATGTACGGCGGTGATGCGCTGAACCGACCGACGATGGGCTCGCTCTGACCAGGCGACGTACATGTTCTTACTCATTAATGGAATTGTAATTTCAATGACATCCGCTACGCTATTTCTACTCTATTGCAGCCACGGTGGGCGGTGTCCAGTATCGCGGCGGCGTACCTCGCCTTCACTGAGGCCTTCGACCACCGAGGGACGGAATGTCGTGCAGGACCCCTACAAATGACGAGCGTGTAGGAGAGAGAGCTGCGGGGGGGCTGTCCATGCTCTGCGACAGGGACCAGCCTTACTGGAAGACGAGGAGGAAGCTCGTCTTCGACGTCTTCGTAAAGGACTACGCGCCGCACCGAGTCCTCAGGCAGTTCGGACTACGCCAGGTGGTCCCTGTTCCTTTGGGGGAACGCGTGCCAGCGAAAGTGCACTCGTGAGTTACTCGCCACTACACGAATGCTAAGTGCTTACGGCATATTTGTAGTAATGATGTCTTTTGTGCAGGTACTCTACCCAGGGACCCAAGAAGGCCATGGTGACCTTGCTGCAGAGGATGGCGCCGTGGCTCGCGCTGTGGGAGGGGGCGCTGGAGGACGTTGTCGAGGAGGTCGCGCCCTACGACCCCTCCTCCTACCAGGAGTACTTGTCCTGGTACGTGCCCCGGACCCGTACTCGTCTCCTACGCGAGGAGCAAATGCCCAGTGTTTCTTTCGCCGGCATCGCAGACTTGTACTCGAGCCACGCAGATCTGCACCGCACTGCATGGTAAGTCTCGTTGTATTTTTACTCATTAATGCAATTGTAATTTCAATGCTATGTCGTTATGTTTAATGTTTGTTTGTACGTGATAGGTGGACGAGGCGAGGGTTTGCAAAGAAAGATGTCAGCCGACTTTCTGTCTGTGGTTGCGCAGGGACCACTTTCACAATAAGCGGCCTATCGAGGCCATGGGGCATGTCGAGCTGCACTCCGACGGATCGTGGAGCTTGGTGTCGCTTGTTGGCGAGGCCCCACTGATCGCTTTACCGGGCACCTCGCCTAGGCCGCCACCCGATCTCGGCTCCTGGACACCACCTTCTCGACCACCGCTACGGCCAGGTCCGGCTTCCACACCCAGTGCCTCCAGCCTCGAGCACTACCGGAGGATCCATTAGCGACGTCACCACGCGGGCCTACCATGGTCCCCACACCCGTGGCCGATAAACATTCAGTTGATCCCGCTTTCAAATCTAATCTTCTCACTATAATTAAATGTTAATGTTCAGATCAGTAGGCCTCGTAGGACATGCCTCTACTGACACCCGGGCCAGGGCACGGCGTCACGACCATCGCCCGATCGCTTCTTCGCGAGGGCTTCGTTCACGCAGCCTCGTCCACCACGCAAAGACACGCCGCCTCCTCCACCACGCAGATCACGCAGCCTCCTGCCAGACCGTTGCCTCCCGCTGCGTGTCCCGCCGATTCGGTGACAGCCTTCTGGACTACGGCCAGCGGGACCATCGCGGTGCTTCGCCACGACCTCTCGGCGATGCACCCCTTCGGCGCGTCGGCGAAGGAGAGCTAGGGTTCAGGGCCAGGGTCAGGGTCCACCACCGGGGGGTGATCAGGCTTAGGATGTGCGTTATTTTTGGGTACTTTGTCCTATTATGGTTTACCATCTATTTTGTGTACTTTCTCATATACGTAGTCTATTATATATTTCTGTCATCTTTAGTCATATCAACCGCGTGTCATTATTGCTTTTTCACCTTTTGTCATATCAACTTTTCCAGCCTTTGTCATTTCAGCTGCATAATGCTGCCAAAAGCCGACTATGGCAGAGATTCCCTGTTTAAAGCTGTGGGCATAGCCACGCTCATGTCATCATGAGCTGCAGAAGCATCCGATGCTCGCGGATTTGAAATACTCTAAAGTCCGCGAGACTCTCCTTTCGTTGCCCCTTCGCCAGCTCTTTATAAACCCACCGAAGGAGGGATATGTGCATCACACAGCCAGAACTTCCATAAACTTTAGTCTGCTTTTCCCACACACATAGTAGGCCACGATGTCGTTCTACCGTCGCCTCTTCAGCAAGCGAAGGCTAACCCCCCCAATACCCGGATGAGAGTAGCGTTGACGCCCCAGTTCTGCCGGAGTTGCCACGCCCGAAATGTGACTGCAACCTGGTGGCGAAGGTTACGCAGCCACGACGGAGATACGGCCTCCGCGCCACTCATCACAGTTCGCGCTTCGGGTAAACCAAATGTTGTCCATACCCTAATTACGGTAACAGTACCATTTCATGCATCGTTATTTGTTTTTTTAGGACGAGGATCGTTGTTGCTTTTTCCAATGGATCGACGGGCCGGAACGACGTGACTACGAATTTCTCTACAACTGCCACGACGCCTACCCCACTTCGCCAGAGAACTTCACACGGTGGGAGAGGCCGCCGGGATATGTCCCCTACCTAGATCGACCGGAGTTAAGGGCCGGTGGGCAAGGGACGAACCAATCGGTCAGTTTCACGTGCCTCATGTTTCAGCTACAATGTACCCATTCTAAATCAATTCATCGCATACAGACTTCAAAAAGAAGTTTGCAAAATGGCTCAAGTCAAGGCAAGAAAATCCTCCTCGTGGGCCAACGCAAAGCCAGGAATCAGGCGACCATGGCCTCCAGGCGATGGTTGATACCGGGCGACGAGGATCTAGCGGACGAAGATTCTACCGGTGCCCTTTGTCCGAGGATGCATGGTGTCAGTACTTCAACTGGTGGACCGAGAGGCGTACCACCCACATCTCAAACTTCCCGTATTTGATAATCGGGAGAGCAACCCTCGCCGTGGTGCTACTACCTCCCGTAAAAGCCGGACCCAGTCACGCAAACGGTATTCTCCAACCACCACAGCGGGCATACTGCATTGACTGCAGGCACGTTTCGGTTGTACAACAAGAAGCCCAACACACACCTCCTGGACCATATCGTGGAGTGCGAGCCGAACAGAGGAGGCGTCTCGGCAAGTCTCCTGGAAGGGCAAGAGGGTTCGCCCTCTCGAATGGTACGGATAAGGGGAAGCAGCCCGAGGTCCGCAAAGACGCAACAAATCCTTGACGATTACAAAGGCCATCCGCAACCCGGTGGTATTAACATAGGGGCGCCGGAAATCGGGAAGGCATGCCCATATGGGAGGGCAGGACTCCAGAATGCACACAAACAAGTTACTTCTTACACCCCAGACGTATGGCATAGGCTACCCATTCGGCGACAAATGGGAGCATCACAAGACGGCCATGGAGCTCTTTCATAAGAGAGATTGAGCGGTGTCCGAGAACAAATCGCACAAGATTGACAGGTGATGTAATATGTAAAAAATGTATGGCATCATTCCCACTCTACGAACATAGGCGGAACGATCACTTGTTCCACCATTACAATCAGTGTTATTGGCACTTCTCCTAGCAATGCCGTCACTGTTTAATATCCGTTGTATCTGCCGTACAAAGGTTGAGTTTGCGTACTAAGATTGTTGGCTGCATCTACATGCTTTTGTTATTGTCCTTTCTCATATTATGTCTTACCATTTAATTCTATCAGCGTAAACAACGGCGTAGATGAAATATTTTCCCATAATATGGTACTCTATATATCAAAGAGCAAATCTGCGGTATTCGTGCCGAAAAATACATTCGAACGAGCCATTTGACAGGCTGCCGAAAAGGCTTAAAAGTTATTGTTGACAATAGTACTTAGGGTTATTGTGGCGGTATATTTTTGTAGTGAACAACGGCGTAGATGAAATATTTTCCCATAATATGGTACTCTATATATCAAAGAGCAAATCTGCGGTATTCGTGCCGAAAAATACATTCGAACGAGCCATTTGACAGGCTGCCGAAAAGGCTTAAAAGTTATTGTTGACAATAGTACTTAGGGTTATTGTGGCGGTATATTTTTGTAGTGAACACGGCGTAGATGAAATATTTTCCCATAATATGGTACTCCATATATCAAAGAGCAAATCTGCGGTATTCGTGCCGAAAAATACATTCGAACGAGCCATTTGACAGGCTGCCGAAAAGGCTTAAAAGTTATTGTTGACAATAGTACTTAGGGTTATTGTGGCGGTATATTTTTGTAGTGAACAACGGCGTAGATGAAATATTTTCCCATAATATGGTACTCCATATATCAAAGAGCAAATCTGCGGTATTCGTGCCGAAAAATACATTCGAACGAGCCATTTGACAGGCTGCCGAAAAGGCTTAAAAGTTATTGTTGACAATAGTACTTAGGGTTATTGTGGCGGTATATTTTTGTAGTGAACAACGGCGTAGATGAAATATTTTCCCATAATATGGTACTCCATATATCAAAGAGCAAATCATGTATTCGTGTTTAAAAATACATTCGAACGAGCCATTTGACAGGCTGCCGAAAAGGCTTAAAAGTTATTGTTGACAATAGTACTTAGGGTTATTGTGGCGGTATATTTTTTTAGTGAACAAAGGCGTAGATGAAATATTTTTCCATAATATGGTACGGTACCTACATATTTTTGCATAAATGGAACATCCAACACTATATGCATATGGTATAATTATTTTTTTCCATATTTTGTATATTTTCGCCATACGGCTTGGCGACTACCTAATTTCGCCATACGGATTGGCGAACTATATATTTTCGCCGTATAGCATGGCGAATACTATATTTTCGCCACAACGTACGGCGAAAATACCCTAACCCATGGTTCTGAACAATTAATAGCGCAATTAGCCTATTTTCGCCGAACCATGTGGCGAAAATAGGGTATTCGCCACACAGTACGGCGAAAATAGGTTGTTCGCCATACCGTTTGACGACGGAATATTATTTTTGCAAATTTTTTATTCCGTATATTAAAAACGCAATTTGATTTAAAAAAAATATTATTTAAAAAAAAAATCAGCATTAAAAAAACTGTGTCACTGTCTTGAAGAAGTCGTAGACCCTTATCTTTTTTTTTTTTTTTTGAACGAACCGGAAGGAGCTCTACCTCGACATTGAAGAAGGGTAGCAAAAATACAGCACCAGTATGAGGAATAGTACAATAATTAGAGAAAGTGATTTTTTCACGCCGTGGCTGAATCACCCACAACCCCGTTTCACTAGTTTCTACTACAATCTGGAACCGTGCCAAACGGTTTGCAGAAAGTGATTTTGATTCTACCTAAAACGTTTCTACCCAGAATCTGGAACCATTTCCGTTTCTACTAGAATCTGGAACCGTACCAAACGGGACCTAAAGCTTTGAACGATTCTCATCAGAACGTTTCTTCTTTTTCCATGCCAGTGCCGAATCGCTCTCAACCCCGTTCCACCCCGATTCACAGAATTCAGACAGCTAACCAAACGGTTTTCAGACAGTGATTCTGATTCTACCTGAAACGTTTCTACCAAAATTCTGAAACCAACCATTTCCGTTTCTACTAGAATCTAGAATCGTACCAAACATGACCTAAATAATAAATTAGCAGCATTTGGTCATTGCTGTGACTAGGTCTGAACGACATCCACCTAGACTCTGTTTCAGTGAGTGAAGACCCTGCTCGTTGAAACGATGGCGCCGCCTTGAAAGACGAAACCGGTGAATGCGTGACCCTGGTTCGTCCCAATCTCACTCCGATCCCGGCCGCTGCCGCAGGAAACAGCGGCAGCTCCCCTCCGCCGCTTGGCATTAAAGCTCTTCGGTTCTGCAAATGCACAATCCACAGAAGCTGAACTCATGCGGCACATCCGAGCCTGTGGATGTTGCCGGCAACTGCAGATTTGAACTTTGATAACCTCAAGGAGGTTTCACTTTTCATCGAAATTCGCTCGTCCCGTTTCGGTTTGGAAAAAATTTCGTTCGGTCTGCTACTTAAGTTCAAATTCAAATTCAAATTTTTTTAAAAAAATTACCCAAAAGTTCCCTAATACTAGTATCAATATCTTTACGACCTCTGGTGCGAATATTTTTTTAAAAAAAAATGAAGCGTAAAATTTTACAATATTTTTTTGCAGTTTTTCCGATTTTTTCAATCTGTCACCGATTTTCGTTTGAAAAGGCTCGAAATTTCGCTCGCGGTTTGATCAAATTTCAAATTTTTTTAATTTCAAAACAATTTGGTTTTTCACTATTTTTATTAGATTTTTTTGTGAATTCTGATACCGTCGACTCGTTGAAATTCAAAATCAAAACGGTACTGAGATTTGAGAGCCATAAATTTTGGTGTCCAAAACCAAAGTCTTACGTCTGGGTCTCTTGAGGTTCAGAGCCTCAGAGGTGGACCTAGCACAGAACTTCACCGGGGCACTGTCAGTGACAGATGGCGGCACCTTGCCATTGCCCATCGCTGAGCCGGATGTAGCTTGGACTATTTGACCATAGGAACCGCTACAGAGCTGCCGTACAAGGCAGGCGATGGACGTCACAGTTGTTCATACGGTGCCAAAGACTTGGAAAAATTAAAGTTGGATGCTCATGTTCCGGACAAAACGTCCCAGTCATCTGAGCTGTTGTGGTAGTCCAAGTTCAAAGCTTCAAAGGTTCGCTCCAGCCGGTGGCCAAATCAAAAGTTCGTCGCCTGAGGGCACAGTCCTTCCAGGGCCAGTCAACTAACATCGATGGCAATCATAGGACAGGATCCAGAAGAAACACGCCCTGCAACTTTTGATAGGTTTTTACATATCTCTGCCAAAAAAATTTTATTTTTTTTTGAAACCGCCGAAGCCAGAGCACCCGCCACAGTCCACACTTAACCACTCGCTGTATTATCTGTGGGCGTAAGAAACAGAGCATTCTCCAAACAGCTGCAGGCTCTGAAAGAGACACTCATCCAGCTTGGTGTTGAACATATATCAATATTGGGAAGAATGTCCCAGAGATTTGGCGTGTCTATCGGCGATGTCGCTGGTTTCACGTCTGCACAGTAATCTATGGGTGCCGTATTCGTACTACAGAGACGGCGAATGTAGTAGTAATGCTACTTGTCTTACTTGCTGGGCATAGTGGCTTGGCAAGGGGACGGATGGGAACAGGCATGCGGTGGATATAGATAGTGCTCATTCATATCGATATTTGTCGGTTAAAATTTCTTCGATAGGTATACTCGTAAAGGGTGGTGAGTAAAGAATCTTATTCATAACCATCGCCTGCGGGTACCCGATACCCACGGGTATAACCGTTTACCCACCACCATCAACAATTCTTCCAACCAAAGGGCACTAGGAGCTAATGAACTATGGTACTAATACAATCCTTTTGACGAAATTGTGGGAATCAGCTACATTATGTAGATTGAAGAATGATTATTAATGATTCAAAATTTCAAATGCATATAGGAATAAGAATTAAAATAACGCATGTAGCCAAGTGACGCACAGATGCTCAAACTCAACAATTCAAATGAAAATAGTTCAACAGTCATTACACATACTCAAGTTCAACATTAAAATAGAAACAATTAATCAATCACTACACAAATTGCCCTTTACGACATCACCAATCACAAATTACTAATATAAGGTACTACACATTGGGGATCAGGGGGCCAACTGGGCACATGTTGTGGATTACATGTCAGTAGAAAGCGACGGGTAAATGAATATACCCACTTTTATTAGGGTTTTTACCCGCAGGTACATGAGTAATCGGGTAAGATTGCCATCCCTAGATGGGAAGCCTTGGTTTATTCAACTCTCATGTACACTTTTTTATTCTAGTTCGAACGAAATTGAAAATCTAGTCTTTTCTCGAAAACAAAAGCTAGATAGCATGTGTCAAATACTGTACTCTCCTACCACAGTAGGTCGCCGACACCATTGCGAGTCCGTTCACCACGTCAGGCCCTTGACAAGTGCAGCGGTGGCGGACTCCACCTTCCTATCACATCAGGTACCTACCAAGCTCGGATACTGTAATAACTCGTCTACCATGGTGGGACCTCTGAACGCGCTTCGCCGACAAAAGATGCTATGGTGCCGACAACCTGCTGCGGTAGGAGAGTACCATAGGTAACATATGTCACCTGTCAGTATTTCTGTAGTCGGGAAGGAAGACTAGACTTACAATTTGTTCGATGGAAGGCTAAGGATGAAAAAAAATTTGCAACGAAACCAAAGGTTCGACGGATGGTTTCTGCATCTCTCGCTCGAACTTAACCAAGGAAGAAAACTGAAGACATACTCGCTCAGGTTACAACGTTTTATGCTACTACTTCACCTGCATGTTGTTATTGCTGCTTCTAACTGCATCTGCTTGGTTGTTGTAGCCTGTAGGGTAGTTAAGGCCTGAAGGACAGAAGAGGCTTGAAAGCTCATTTGGTCTGTGTACTGGGGTGAGTGTTGTTGCTTCAGAAAGGGAAGAGACTGATTCCTGGGGTTGCTGTTTGATCAAGTCCAATTAGGATGTCAATTGTAGATTGATGGAGTGTGGCCTCCCATTGTTATTATTTAACACTAACGATCATTATCTTGCTTGGAAAATGTCGTTAATAAATCTGCACAAAAGTCTACAGAATTGGGCTCCACTTGCCTGCAAAGTCCTGAGATATCCCAGACTAATACTACCAAGTTGGAACGGTACCTAACCTGCCGTGCGTGCGTTCATATGTCCATTTAGGGTGTGTTTGGTTGGATGTACCAGGCTGAATGAGATAGGATGGTACAGGATGGATGAGATGATCCTAGATAGGATGGTACCGGTCGGTCCTGTACCGATCGGTTCAGCCGAATTCGTCGTATCAAACGATACAGCATCTTCAAGAAATATTCTAAGAATCTGTACCATCTCATCCCGTACCAGATGATTCCGTTCAGTCAACCAAACGCATGAACGAGATTAAATCTTGTACGGAACGATTCGGTTCAACCTGATACAGCGAACCAAACGCACCCTAAGGGACGGCAGTCGGATCGATGAGCTGCTCCTGCCTCGTCTCCCTCCTCCTCCCCTGTCTCCTCTCTTTCCTCCTCCTCCACCTCTCCACCTTGCTCGACCCGGACCCCGCCGCCGCTGTCCCTCGCGTCAAGAGGGTCCCTCCCCTCCCCCTCCGCTTCCATCATGACGGCGCCTTCAAGATCCTCCAGGTCGGTCGCTCCCTCATTCAGGCTTGGCCTAATGGCCTTCAAGATCCCCCTCATCGCGCGCCACGATTTCCCCTGGCTCTGCGGCTGCCTGTCGCGGCCACTGATCCTGTTTTGTTGTCGTTAGGTGGCCGACATGCACTTCGGCAACGGCGGCGCCACACGCTGCCGGGACGTGGCGCCGGAGGCCGGCGGCGCGCGCTGCTCCGACCTGAACACCACGCGGTTTCTGCGGCGGGTCATCGAGGCGGAGAGGCCCGACCTCATCGCCTTCACCGGTGCGGGGTTTTCTTCCTCTTTTCCTCTTAGAGGAGCTGCTTCTGTGTGGTTTGCTCCAAAGATTGCAGCTTTACCCATGCTATCTCTTTTGCCCTAGCTCATCCGGCCATCGCCATTGGTGGTGTTCATGTCTACTAGTAATCGCAAACTTCGTGCTCATTGTGATGGTCTTGGACAGATTTGTCAGTTCAATTGAAGCCATGCAACGGCTTAGATCCAAGTGTTTTGTTAGTTAATTTACCAGGCAGCAATCTACTGCAATTAATTAATGCTCCATGCAGTAGTTTGGTGGGATTTGTAAGCTGAATTTGTGAATACTTTACATTTCCATTCAGAGGGGATGTGTGCAATATTCAGTTATGCAATGCTCGCCTAGCGCCTATTCACTTGTAGTTCGGCAGCGTTGATCAGTTATGGAGTTAGTGGTATCTCCTGCAACATGTTGGTGGCATTTGTGTAACGCGAAGGAGATTCACTTAGCAAGTAAAGTGGAGTCGTGCTTAGGGGTTTCCCACATGGATGGAATCGGTGGCAGAGTAGTAAGCTTACATGCTGCTTCTATAACTACTTGGGTGCTTTCTTTTGTGTATATGGGATTCACTTATCGTTCCTTTTGGTTTCGATGATGGGATTGACGCATCATTACATCGCATGTGTAATGCTCTCCTGGTAATGTTCTATAGGACGGTGATTGGTGCAAAGAGACCAAACTCTGAGATCATCCAATAGTTAGTTAATTTTATAATTTGGATCAGATCATCATTTGACAAGAACATGAGTAATGCTTCCCCCCCTAGCTGTAATAGACTATGAGTCATCATATGTGAAGAAGAACCAACAGTTATTGTTCTGTCCTGTCAAGTTAGGAGTTTATACTATAATCACAGTCTGTAAACCCTCCATATACATGCTAAATAAGCAACCTGTGTTTAAATCTTTATTAACTACAACTATTGCTTTCCTTGTTTCGTGCCAAGATGTACTCCCTATATCTTATTTCGGTAATAAAGAGCTTACCTTTTTTGAGTTCCTACATTATGTATTTGCTTCCAATTTCCTTAATTATCAAAAAGTGCTGATCTATTTAAAATTTAATGCCTCCATTGTTTTATTTTGAATCAGGGGACAACATATTTGGGGGCAGTGCAACTGATGCAGCAGAATCACTACTCAAAGCAATTGGCCCTGCTATGGAGTACAAGGTACCATGGGCTGCCATTTTAGGAAATCATGACCAGGAGTCCACAATGACCCGAGAGGAACTGATGGCATTCATGTCTTTGATGGATTACTCAGTATCTCAAGTAAACCCACCTGGTTTTTTGGTACATGGGTTTGGCAATTATCATGTTGGCATCCATGGGCCATTTGGATCGGAGTTGGTCAATACTAGTCTGCTTAACCTTTACTTCCTGGATAGTGGGGATCGTGAAGTGGTCAATGGAGTTAAAACTTATGGATGGATCAAAGAATCTCAACTTGCTTGGCTTCATGCAACATCAAGGGAGCTTCAGGTACTTCTCATTATAATTACTAACCTAATCACAGCATGACTGTCGAATATGTGCCGGTCATTGCAAAGGGAGATGCAAGCAACTGCAACTTGTCACCTATTGTTTCTTTCCGTTGCGTTTTTGTTATGCGCAATACCTTTGATCAGGTTTATTATAGGAAGAAGAGTAATTAGGAAAGCTTTGATTTAGAATACGATTTCCCTTCCTTGTTGATTTCGGTCTTTACTTTCCGTGTGCGTGTGGGGTTCCGGTAGAGATCCTTCAGATCTCTATTTTTAGGAAAGTTTGTTACATTGATAACCTTATATATAGAGAGAAATAAAGAGAGAAAAGGGCATACCGATTTTGATGCCACAAATCCACGTCTAAGGCGGTGGCTCCGACAACAGCCGTTCTATCCAAGCCGCGCGCAACGCCGGCGAGCTCTTCTTCCAGTTCCGGTCGCCCGGGTCTCCGTCCGGGAACCAGAGCATACGAGAAGGCCCAATCGGATCTTGCATGTAACAACTTGGTATCAGACTTCCATCCTGCGCCTGTGGCGCCGCAAGCACCTTCCGGCAGTTCTTCTCCACTTTCTGACTGACGATGACCTCCACGCCATCGGTGGAAGATCGGGTCACGGCACTGGAACTCGCCGGGAAAGAAACCCACCGCCTCCTGGAGGAAATTCTGAGCAATCTCCAAACCAACAGAGAGACCGGCCACTCTGTCTTGCCCAATGGAGCCACAGTCGACAAGCGGATTCGTGAGCGGCCGCCACCGGCTCCAATGGCGAATACGACCCGATCTTCGTGGCCGCCACGAGGCTTTCATCTGAGTCGGCGAGGAAGCGGCGCTTGGAGGAGGCCGATCGACGCTGGATTCCTCGCCCACCTCGCTCGATCTCGCCGAAATGCGACGGGACGACGACCCTGCAGGATAGGCTGCGTCAGTGTGAGCGATTTTTCCGTTTTCATCGCATTCCTTCAGAGGAATGGGTGGAAGTCGCTGGCATCCACTTACGAGGTGAAGCACTCGAGGTACTCGATAGCTGGCAATTGGAGGACAGAATCCTTCACTGGGATGATTTCCACGAGACCTTCGCCCGCCGGTTCACTCGCTCCTCGAGTATGGGCCCCCTCGGTGATTTGGTTAACTTAAAGCAGGGGAGTTCACGCGTAGATACATATGCGAAGGAATTTCAACGCCTACTCGCGCGCACTCCGAGTATGCGTCGCCATGATCAGATAGAAACATTCACCGCGGGGCTTTCAGTCGCCTTGGCTGGGGATGTTCGAAGGGACAGACCACGAGACTTAGCTGAAGCCATTGGGTTTGCCAGGGATGCCGAGAACCGGAAAGACGCTTGGCTCGTCGAAGCAGCTCAATTGGGGATGAACTCCACCGGTCGTTTTCGCCAGACCACCAGCCGGCCTACGGGTTCCACTACTGGCACGACTTTTTCTCCAATATCAACTACACCAGGGGGACATACGGGCGAACACAAGAACACCAGCTGGGTTCCAGCGAGCTCAACCTCCAGCACTCCTGCCAGGTCGGGGCACCAGACTGCTCCAACAGCAAGCTCTCAGCACAGCTCATCGCCATTTCGCCTGCGCCTTAGTGCGGATCAACTGGCAGATCGTCGTGCCAAAGGCCTTTGTTATAATTGTGATGAAGTTTACACGAGGGGTCATCGCTGCAAACGTCTTTTTCATCTGGAACTTCAGGACGATGAGGATGTGGACCAGCTCACAACAGATCCTATCCGGGAGGAGGAAGAACCTTCACTATCACTCATGGCCGTTCGCGCCCCTAAGCATGGCGTCACAATGCAAGTGCAGCTCCACCTACAGGGCCGTAGCCTACTCACTCTCATTGACAGTGGAAGCACTCACAACTTCATTAGTGGAACAGCGGCTATTCCGGGATCGTGGACACCTGTGTCCGGGCCGCCGCAGCAGGTCCTCGTTGCTGGTGGCAACCACCTCCCTTGCCTTGGGGTGATTCCAGAGACTCAATTCACCATCCAGTCTAACACATTTAGTGCCCATTTCCTCATCATCCCCCTGGATGGGTTTGAAGTGGTCTTAGGCGTCCAATGGCTCCGCACCTTGGGCGATATTCAATGGAATTTTGACACACTTACTATGACTTTTACATTCCAAGGACAGCAGATACGGCTTCAGGGTATTCAAGAACAGCGACAGCCCCACATGCTGCAATCGGTCGAGTCCAAGTCAGCCCCTGTGCAGGATATTTTGTCCCAGTTTGAAGACATCTTTGCTGAACCTCAAGGGCTGCCACCGGCAAGGCCATGTGACCATCGCATCCGGTTGACAACCGGCACAGACCCAGTAGTGGTTCGACCCTACCGTTACCCGTACCGCCAGAAGGATGAGATTGAGCGCCAATGTACCACCATGCTACAACAGGGCATCATTCGAGTTAGTCGATCCCCCTTTTCCTCCCCGGTTTTGCTTGTCAAGAAGGCTAATGGGTCCTGGCGATTTTGCGTGGACTATCGCGAACTCAATGCCAAGACCGTTAAGGATCGATTTCCTATTCCAGTGGTTGAAGAACTGCTTGATGAACTCCGACATGCTACCTACTTCTCCAAGTTTGATCTCCGTTCGGGTTACCATCAAGTCCGCATGCATGAAACTGATATTGAGAAGACGGCATTCCGCACACATCATGGCCATTATGAATTTCTTGCATTCCATTTGGGCTGTCAAATGCCCCGTCCACGTTTCAAGCCCTCATGAATGAGATTCTACAGGAGTTCCTTCGCAAATTTGTTCTGGTCTTTTTCGACGATATCCTGATTTATAGCCGCACAGAAGAAGACCATTGCATTCATCTTCGTTTGGTTCTGGATCGCCTTCGCTTTCACCAACTCTTTTTGAAGAAATCCAAATGCGCCTTTGCGCAAGCGTCCATTGGATACTTGGGACACATCATATCCAGCAATGGAGTGGCCGCCGATCCAACCAAGCTACAGGCTATTGCATCCTGGCCAACACCATTGTCTGTCACAGCCTTACGAGGATTTTTAGGCCTCACGGGTTATTACCGGAGATTCATTCAGGATTATGCATCCTTAGCCGCACCTCTAACAGCATTATTGCGCCACCAAAACTTCAAATGGACTCCTGAAGCTGATGCGGCCTTTGCTCAATTACAACACGTCTTGATGTCCGCACCGGTCTTGCAAATGCCCGACTTCACTTCACCGTTCGTGGTCGAGTGCGATGCTTCGGGCACCGGCATTGGGGCCGTTCTCGCAAAGAACATGGTCATCCTATTGCGTATTTTAGCCGACAATTGGCTGCACGACAGACCAAGCTCGCCGCCTACGAGCGTGAGCTCATTGGGCTATCTAAGGCTGTGCGTCATTGGAGACCCTATCTATGGGGGCAGTCTTTCATCGTTCGCACCGATCATGGCAGTCTCAAATATTTACTGGAACAGGCCCTGGTCACTCCACCACAACAGCATTGGTTGAGCAAACTTATGGGATTTGATTTCCATGTTGAATACAAGCCCGGCAAAACAAATGTGGTGGCAGACGCCCTGTCCCGCATCCATCCGGCCGAACCCACCTGCGCGGCACTATCTCTTCCCGTAGCACTCACAAGAACTGAGTGGCTACAAGAGCTACGGCAACATCCAGAGGTTCAGCAACTACATGAGAAGTTCACTTCCTCCAGCGCAACACAGGTTGCAGCAAACCGCACACCTGCTAGTTCAGCCCAGACCTCAGCAGTAGGCGCCTTCGTCGAGGATTCTTCTGCTAGCCAGGAAGCCGACCAATTTAATCACCAACGCGCACCATGGCGGGTTGTGGATGGTTTGGTTTATCGTGGCAAACGTCTCTTTGTTCCAGCCAGCTCCCCATTAGTAAACTTGATCATTGCTTCTGTTCATGATCTTACTCATGAAGGGGTGCAGAAGACACTACATCGCATCCAGGCAGACTTTTATTGGGTTGCTCAACGCAAGACAGTAGAATCCTATGTGGCGCAATGCCTTGTCTGCCAACGCAATAAATCAAGCACCCTGTCTCCGGCCGGTCTTCTGCAGCCCCTTGCTATTCCACAGCAGGTGTGGGCCGACATTTCCATGGATTTTATAACCGCCCTTCCCAAGTCAGGTGGCAAGACAGCAATTTTGGTGGTGGTCGACCGGCTCTCCAAGTATTCCCATTTTATAGCTCTCACCAGGCCAACCACGGCAGCAGCAGTAGCATCCATTTTCTTTGATCAGGTGGTACGCTTACACGGCATTCCGGACTCTATCGTCTCCGACCGCGATCCGATTTTTCTCAGTGCATTTTGGCAGGACTTATTCAAGCGCAGCGGGACTGCCCTACTTTTCTCCACAGCTTACCATCCGCAAACGGACGGTCAAACCGAGGTGGTCAACCGGACTATCGAAATGTATCTCAGATGTCTTGCAACGGATAATCCTTCTTCATGGGCAAAATGGCTTCCCTGGGCCGAATTCTGCTTCAACACATCCTTTCATTCTGCTCACCGGATGTCGCCCTTTGAGTTGGTATATGGTCGTAAACCCCCTGCCTTACTGCCATATCAACAAGGCTTGACAACCATTGACAAGGTGGATTGTCAGTTGGTGGGTCGTGATGCTCTATTGGATCAAGCCCGAGCTCATCTCTCCACCGCACAGAATCGCATGAAGCAACGCTATGATACCAAACATCGAGAAGTGGAGTTTCAACCTGGTGCTTGGGTGTGGCTTACCGCAATAAAGACCGGCACTGTCCACCGTAATACATCTCCCCATAGCCGCCGCACGTTATTTTGGACCATACCAAATAACTGCTCGGATTGGCCCTGTCGCCTACCGCTTGCAATTGCCCCCGGATACTCGCATCCACAATGTCTTTCATGTCTCCCTTTTGAAGCAATTCAACGGCGACCCGCCAAGCGACGTCCCAGCACTTCCGGACACCGGGTCAGCCATCCCGGCCGACGCCCCACGGGAACCTTATCAATTGTTGGCCCAACGTTTCTTTCAAGGCAAGCGACAATTTCTAGTTCACTGGGAGGGTGAACCGCAAGATGAAGCCACCTGGGCAGACGCTACAGTTCTCCGCCGCTCTTTCCCGGACCTTAAGCTTGAGGACAAGCTTGTTTTTCAGGGGGGGAGTGATGTTATGCGCAATACCTTTGATCAGGTTTATTATAGGAAGAAGAGTAATTAGGAAAGCTTTGATTTAGAATACGATTTCCCTTCCTTGTTGATTTCGGTCTTTACTTTCCGTGTGCGTGTGGGGTTCCGGTAGAGATCCTTCAGATCTCTATTTTTAGGAAAGTTTGTTACATTGATAACCTTATATATAGAGAGAAATAAAGAGAGAAAAGGGCATACCGATTTTGATGCCACAAATCCACGTCTAAGGCGGTGGCTCCGACAACAGCCGTTCTATCCAAGCCGCGCGCAACGCCGGCGAGCTCTTCTTCCAGTTCCGGTCGCCCGGGTCTCCGTCCGGGAACCAGAGCATACGAGAAGGCCCAATCGGATCTTGCATGTAACAGTTTTTCTGTTGTAGTTTGATGAACTTATGTTCTAGCTGCAATCCAGTACATTATTCTGCTGTTAATATTTTTATCATTTGTTTGTGCTTATTTCCAGTGTCACATTTCATCGTGCCCATTAGTTAGGCATAGATCATTGATTTTTTTTGTTTATCGGCATTATTTTTAAATAAAAATTGCGACTTCTTATTAGAATCTATGATTTTGACAAATGGTACCTGACAATTTCCTTCATTTGACAGCAAAAGTCGCATGCCCCTGCATTAGCATTCTTCCACATCCCAATTCCAGAAGTTCGAGGGCTGTGGTATACAGATTTTAAGGGCCAGTATCAGGAGGGAGTGGCTTGCTCATCAGTAAATTCTGGTGTCCTTGGCACCCTCGTCTCCATGGGAGATGTGAAATCTGTCTTTC
This sequence comes from Rhipidocladum racemiflorum, assembly GCA_036346355.1. Taxonomy (NCBI): domain Eukaryota; kingdom Viridiplantae; phylum Streptophyta; class Magnoliopsida; order Poales; family Poaceae; genus Rhipidocladum; species Rhipidocladum racemiflorum. The sequence continues at coordinate 85,213,785 of CM070579.1, read as the reverse complement.
TTGGTCATGACCATCTTAACGATTTCTGTGGCGACCTTAATGGGATATGGTTCTGTTATGGTGGTGGATTTGGTTATCACGCCTACGGAAGACCTCATTGGCCAAGGAGAGCTCGGGTAATCTATACCGAGCTCAAGAAAGGGCAGAGATCATGGACGGAAGTCGAGTCCATCCAAACCTGGAAGCTGCTAGATGATGAAAAGCTTTCCAAAATTGATGAACAGGTTCTCTGGAGACGCAGCACAGATGGTTCTTACCACAGTTTACTTGTGAGATCAGGAGTCTAGGATTACATTCTGTATGTGTCATCTGTATTTATATGCCACGTTGTACAATATGTTTGACCAAGTACAGTCCTTTAATTTTGTAGGTTAGCAGATTGATTCTTGGCAAGCTGGTTTGCCATGGACCTAATTAGGCATTACATTTGATGACATTGTTGATATGCTAAGCCCTTATTCGGGTTGTTGAAACCAGTTCTGCACCTGCTTGTGAAGCAGACAATTTGTTCCCTTGCTGTGGCAATTAGCATCATTTCTTTTCTTTTCAATCAGTAAGCCAGAATGTTTTTTAGAGTGTATTACTTGCTTTCGTCCCATTCTTAAAAAAAAAAAGATCAACTAGGTAGTACAAACCTGCTTTTTCAAGGGAAAAAATTCCTATAAGAAATTTGGGTTTTGATAAGTTTTATCCGGATGTTTTCTTTAGCAACTATCATCCAAATTCTGGACCATTGAATTTGCTTTCAGATCGATGCACACACCCCTGAATTCGAGGTGGGTTAATCCTACGGATATGTGTTTTGATCGTAGTCCAAAGTTTGGATGATTTTTAGGACAAAAACATTCGGATGATGCCTATACACTCCCAAGAATTTTTTTTAAAAAAAAGATGGATAAAGACCCATTTCGTGAACCCATTTCCATTTCGTAGGATCCCGACCGTGGAAGCGATGCAGTGCGGGTGCGCCGCTGGTAAAGAGATCGGACGGCCAGGATCGGGCCACGTAGACCCGCACGGCATCCCCCACCTCGTCTCCCTCCCGTGCTCGTTTCCACCCTCCAAACGAAAAGCAGATCGAGATCCTAGGGGCTAGGGTTACCTCACCATCCCGCCACCTGCATCCCCATCGTCCGATCCGATCCGCCCGAACCCTCCGTCGCCATGACCCACCACGATGGCAAGCCCTACCAGCCGCGCCGGGGCCCCGAGCGCCCTCCCGCGCCCCCGCAGCCGGCGGAGGACGCGGCGCCGCCTGCCGCGCCGGAGGTGGACCACCTCGCGGCGGTGGCGGCCGAGGCGGAGGCGATGGGCAGGTACGAGGAGGAGCATGGGCAGGAGATGGAGGAGGAGGAGGAGGACGCAGAGGGGGATGGGCATCATGAGCAGGACGGCGCCGCCGGGGAGGCCGTCCCGATGGACGCGGATGCCGCGGCCGCGGCCGCTGCTGCGGCTGCGGCGGGCGCACCGTTGCACCCGCACGGGGCGATGGTCGCTGGGACTGTGGCGCTAGTCTCGTCCCACCAGCTCACCCTGTCGTTCCAGGGCGAGGTCTACGTGTTCGACTCTGTCTCCCCTGATAAGGTCTCTCTCTCTCTCTCTCGTTGTATTTAGATGCAGACCTGTTTGCTTTGTTAGTTTTCTGTGTGATTCTGGTAGACTGGAATCATATTGCAAGGTGGTAGAGTTTTTGATTGCTTCCTCAGGTGCAAGCGGTACTTTTGCTGCTAGGAGGGAGGGAGCTGAACCCAGGCTTGGGCTCCGGAGCATCCTCATCGGGGCCATACAGTAAGGTTGGGACAAAGTGACGATGAACTTTTTGTATTGTCTATGAATTATGTTTGGTAAGAACTGCTGGATGGTTCTTATGAGTGTAGTTACTTTGCTTCAGAGGTTGAATTTTCCACACCGGGTGGCATCCTTGATGAGATTCAGGGAGAAGCGGAAAGAGCGGAACTTTGACAAGAAGATCCGGTATACTGTCCGGAAGGAAGTTGCGCTTAGGTTGGTGCTAGCTGTAACATTGGCTGGGAATTCCACTCGTAATGCTCGAAACGTTATCAATTTTGTTGTTCTGTCTCACCAAATCTGACCTTAGGTTACATTGTCATGACGTAACTGTTTTTTCCTGGAAAGATATGCACATCCAAACCATTTTTCTCAAAAAAAAGAGATCGGTATGAAGAGTGATTCATTGTTTTTGAGTAATCTGGTCGCTTTAATAATCTATACCGTTTCAAACATTTATTTCTATGTTGTGATTCTTGTCGGTTGTGCTACTATTGTGTCACTTCTTGATTTAGATAAGATTATAAATAGTATGTTGGTTCTTATAGTTTACAGTTGGTGCTTGTTATGTGGATTACTTCTGCATAGGTTACGCAGATACTCTTGATGATTCACACATTTTCTCTGTATTTATAGGATGCAGCGCAATAGAGGTCAGTTTACATCTTCAAAACTAAAGCCTGATGATGCAACATCAGAATTGACAACTCCAGATGGCTCCCCAAACTGGGGATCAGTGGAAGGTCGACCTCCATCTGCTGCTGAGTAAGTTCACTAAATGTTCCTTTTTTGTCGTTCTTGGTTTATCTGTGTGTGACATGTCCAGCAATATTTCTAGATGCTTCAAAAATGCTCTCTGCAGATTTTTTAATCTAGGGTTTGAGAATCATTGCTATGCTTGCAATTAGGTGCTCTAGTATATATCTGTAGATGCCGCAAATCATGGAATAATGTTAATTTTTCGTAATTAGTATCAGAAAGAAGTATAAGTTTCAGCCCCCGTAATTTTTTCCCTTGCTTGTCTGACTTGGGATATTCATACTTGGTTAGTTTGTTAGGTGACTATTTTGCAAGTTTGATATAGATCGAAGATATTATCTGATAGCTAGCATACATGGACAGATGATTCTTTCAATGTGTATATGGTATCGGTTTTTGTTAGATTTTGCACTTTTTGCATCATCCAGTCTTCTTTAAGCATAGGAAACGTCATTTGTGAATTGCGGTGATGGCTGTCTTCTTTCAAATTCTTTCAGGTGCCATCACTGTGGTATTAATGCAAATGCTACACCTATGATGCGCCGTGGACCTAATGGGCCAAGAACATTATGCAATGCATGTGGCCTCATGTGGGCAAACAAGGTACTTGTACATGCTTACTAGTACCATTGCATATTAGATTTAAGTTTTTTATGGGAAATATCTAGATTTAAGTGAGGATATATACATAGAAAGCAACTTTTAGATCAAACAATGTAATGGACCCAGCCTAAGTTGTAACTTGAAAGAACTGCTTTAATAGTGCGTTATACTTAAAAGTTATTTTATCACCATACATGGTAAAGCATTAGTCACCTGCATTTATCTTGATTTATTTCTACGTGTATCAAGCAATCACTCTATTGGCAATAATAATAGTGCGTTCTTTTTATTTGCTTTATATTATAGTGGTAGAGTTCTAGCAGTTATTCCCACTTGGTATCAAATAAACATTAGTTCGGATGAAGTAGATGGTAGAAAAAAAATCTAGATAAATATAATGAGATTAGATGCATGGTTTGTATGTTTGGTTTTATTTAGTCTCTGTTCTGTAAACAAGCTTGACAATTATTACCATTATACTAGTGTTGAACATCTGATGCATTTTGTAGTGGATTAAGAGTAATTTGTTTCTCAGCACTTTATGGAAGATAAAGTATTTAACTGGTAAATAGTACTTTAAGGGTTAAAACTTTATTAGTTGACAAACAAGAAGTTATTGGCAATCCATAAGTAGTCTGTTATACTGTAGGGTGGGGGACTTCTAACTTTTACTTCACATTGTTTTCTCTTTCTTGTAATTTTTAGGAGTCAACACCTTACCTCACAAATGATTTATATTTTTTTTTTGTAGTTTCTTCTATATAACCTCTTTATGCAAATTTTGATGAGGTATTACGTTAATGCTAGCATAATTATTAACATTCCATCCATTTTTTTACAGGGCATGATGAGGGACCTATCAAAAACTTCTCCTGTACCTCTTCAAGCTGTGCCATCAGCTCCAAATGATGGAGTAAGTCTCTTTTTTATTAGCTGCACATCTCTTTGACCTACTTCAGGATGAGTATTTGGTTGGAACTTACCCTATAAGCTGGAAGTGAATAGTCCCTTTTACTCAAATGAGTTGAATCCTTATTTAATTATCTGACAAAGCACTGCATCTTGCATGATGCAAATCCCAACGATGCTGCCGAATACTAAACCGTAGGTGGAACTTTTGATGATATTGAGTCAAATATTGGTTAATCTATACCAGTTCAAAATTTTAACATTATAAAGTACATAACATACTGTGAATCAAATTATGGTCCGTGGCCCGGGCACAAAGCTCTGGTTCTAGTTATTTCATTCTAAATTAGAATATCAGATATATATATATATATATATATATAGAGAGAGAGAGAGAGAGAGAGATTGATTTCTGTTATATTGGTTACTAGTTTTCACCACTTTCAATCCATAGTTGAAATCATGAAATACAAGTGGATGGTTTCAAAAGTTTTAGCTATCGGAAAGCTGCCGGAAAATTTGTTGGTGCCAATGGGTGGGTGTGTTCGCTTGTCATCTTTTTTCCCCAGACCTAAAGCGAATGCAGTATTATTTATTAACCATGGCTTTTTTACTGCTCACAAAATATTAAGTCGTTCCACTTCATTTGTACCGAAAGTCATAAGGTGATATACTGTTCTTCTTAACATTGTTTTCTGATGGCAATAAGGCATACAATGATGGCCATGTAAGAAACTTAAGTTATTCCCATTTCAGGCAACAAGTATAAGATCTTAAATTAAAGTATCTCCATCACGCTGCTATGACTTCCAATTCTCTTTTCCAGTATTTTTCTTAATATTTCCAGTATGCACTGATATTTTGAATGAATCACTGGTTGAAGCTTGGATTACTGTTTACTTGTTCTCAGCAGCATGAAAATGCTTTAGCAGCACCTATCATGGAGCAAGAAAATTCTGCAGCAGCCACCGCGAATGGTCATGAATGTTCATCATGAGTGGAGTGCTGTTCGTTTTAATGGTGGGTGGATGAAGGACGTCATCCTTGAGTGAACTCCGGTGCAGGTCAACTGATTGTACTATAACTTGAGTGAGTTAGCGTAATGTAGGGTTTTAAGAGCTGCTACAGTGTTTTTACCTCGTGGAATCATGCTTGCGGCCATTTATGGCTATAGCAATATTATTTCTTGTTTGAGTCGTGACAGTTGAGAAATGAGAACGGATGGCGCTCATTACTTGAGTGATAGATCTCAAAGTAGATGTTTTAAGCCATGCAGCAACATGTTTCATTCTCCTCATCGGTGATCAATTGCTGATAAAAGAATGAGTTGTGTGCTGACTGCTGAGTGCAAAAGGTCTGCACAATAAAAGTTTTGTTGACATGCATGTTGTGTCTTCTGAATTCCTGCCTTGTTATACTTAGGGCCCGTTCTGTACTGTAGCAACCAGAGCCAGCCGAACGGGTGAACATGAAATACCCCCATTTATTTTTGTGTTGTTCTAGTTTCTTGGTCTGTCTGAAGCTCCGACCAACTCCTAGTCCTAGGTTTGGTTGTTGGTGGCCATGGCCATGCGGCGAAGTAGGTTTGCTTGTGCTAGGTATACATCAACTGGATTCAACCCTGGTTTAGGGAATCTCTGATTATTGGGGGCAGATTTGATGTTTAATTTTGGGCAAAAAAAGGATCATTCCACGAGGGTCAATTTTTTGGTAGATAACTTGGGGGTGTTATGGGTCGACAGAGCCTATGAACAGTACCACGGTACTGTAGCGCGTGAACAGTACCGTGGGTACTGTAGCACACGGTCAAGGTTGCTTGGAGAATAAGAAATCAAGGATTAAGTCAGATTAGTTACTATAGATAAGATTAGTTACCATAGATTAGAATATTGTTTTCTTAGGCTCCAAGTTAGACATCCTATAAAAGGGATGACATGTATCACTTTATGGAGGAAGAAATGAGTAAACCAAGTTTCTAGTAGATCAGCGCCATCGATAATCGGCCAGGTGGCTCGCATGCCAAGGCGCTAGCTTCGACAACAGCTCGTTTCGTCCGCGTCAAGGGCCCTATCTCATCCTCGTTGCGTGCGCGGACCGTGCGCGTAACAAGTGGTATCAGAGCCGATCGATCCCCTAGCCATGGCAGGAGCCGAAGATCGTCTCGCTCAGCTCGAGGCCACGGTGGAGGGCCTTGTAGGCTCTAACACCCGCCTAGAGCAGATGATGGCGGATCTTCTCAAGAGATCGGGGAAACGCCACCGACCGACTGGCGCTCGCGAGGATCGGACAGCATCTAGCGTGGCGCACGGTCGCCGGAGGAATTCCCCACCCCGAGGGCGATCCCGAGCCGATGATCGGAATGAAGATGGAGGAAGGCGCGATCCCGCAGGCCACCGCTGGACGCCACGAGCTCCTAGATATGAACTGTCGTTGTATGATGGCAGTGAAGACCCATTGCTATGGTTGCGTCAGTGCGAGCGTTTTGCGCGCGCACACGATATTCCAGAAACGGAGTATGTCGAGATGGTCGGGTCTCCATCTCCGTGGCGAGGCGCAAGAGGTCTTTGGATAACTAGGAAGCGGGACGAACGGGTCATCTCATGGGCCGATTTCTACGACACCTTCATCCAGAGATTCACACGGCATTCCTCCGCAGGGCCCCTCGGTGACCTCGTAAACTTGAAACAGGGGGAGTCCCGTGTGGATGATTATGCCAAGGAATTCCAGAGATTGTTATTCCGGGCTCCTAGGATGAAGAAGGACGACCAGATCGAGATGTTCATGGCAGGCTTGGCCTCAACACTCGCAGCGGACGTGAGGCGCGATCGTCCGCGCGATCTGGCCGAGGCGGTCGGTCTGGCCCGGGAGGCTGAGCGCAGGGAGGAACAATGGATCGCCAGGGCCTTGCAAGCATTTCCCCAGGGCAACCGGTCTCGATCATCTTTCAGCAGGGGTGCGGGGTCCGGAGCAACATGCGGGGGTCCGGGATTGTTCGCCGGTACCTTCCCTCGGACGCCCACGCCAGCCGAGACGGCGACGCCTTCCACGCGTGGGCCTGCGCTGGTAGTCCCCGCGCCGAATGCAGGGGGCGGGCGGATCACGCCGACCGGCTCACAAGGGTCGTCGACCGCCTCTGCTCCCTACAGACGCCGTCTCAGCCCCGAGGAGATGGCAGATCGACGGGAGAAGGGTCTCTGCTATAACTGTGATGAGGTATACAGCCGGGGTCACCGCTGCAAAAAGCTCTTCCTCCTAGAAGTGCTTGATGAAGAAGAAGAAGATAGCGAGGAACCAGAGGAAGTAGAACCGGCCCTGTCGGCAATGGCGTTGCGAGGGCCCGTTAAAGGGAGCACCATGCAGATCAGACTGGTGATCGATGGGAGGGAGCTCGTGGGACTGGTGGATAGCGGAAGCACACATAATTTCCTGAGTTCTCTCGCCGCGAGGGAGGTGGGGTATTCCCAGGATTCAGGCGACGGCCAGCAGGTGAAGATTGCCAATGGCACCCATCTGCCGTGCCTGGGAAGGATTCCCGACTGCCCCTTCTCCATCGAAGGCCACTCCTTCGCCGCACCTTTCCTCGTCATTCCACTGGATGGGTTTGACGTCATCCTAGGGGTACAATGGTTACAGAAACTCGGAGACATAAATTGGAACTTTGACTCCCTCCACATGTCTTTCCAGCGCAAGGGGGTTCAGGTGGATATCCGGGGCCTTGGCCGCCCCTCTGATCTGCAAATGCATATGGTACATACTGTCCAAGAAGAAGAGGACACCATTTCCTTGCTTGCCACCTTCAACGACCTCTTCCAAGAACCGCAGGGGTTACCACCCTCACGCGCATGCGATCACCGCATTTGCTTGAAGGAGGGAACAAACCCCGTGGTGGTTCGGCCGTATAGATACCCGTACCGCCAAAAAGACGAGATTGAGCGGCAGTGTGAAGAGATGCTAGCACAAGGTATTATTCGCTCCAGTTGGTGATTGCAGTTTAGGCGAAGATGGCAAGAGGTAGGAATTGTTCTATTCATGCTTCCAGTGAATTGAGTTGCTAGTTTGCTACATGGCTAATGAGATTGTCACTAACTGCATACACGAACAATGAACTGATTGCCCTGCATACTGGGTCATGGTGTAATGTTTGGTACCAACACGATGAGATAAATCTTAAACTTTCATTATGCATTCACTTTTGATTAAATCACCACAATGAGATAATCTCTTATGCTTTGCAAGTATGATCATTATTGAGGCGCATATTGGTCATTATCTTATGCTTTGCAAGTATGATCTTAAACTACCTAATGCTGTATTGTACATCACAAGCCACGCTTCAATAGATGCCTACTAACGTGAAGTCAGTAAAAATCAATAGATAAGTTCTGCGCTTGTATCCTTTATTTTTGTATGGAAATGTTGGTTCTAACTCTTTCGATTTTGATGTTGCTGTCTGATAGCAAGAGTAAAGCACACTTGTATTTACAACCTTTGATGAGTTGAAGATTTGAAGTAATGACACAGTGAAAGTGTTCAGTAGCTTAGAATTTATTGCTTGACAATGCATGGCAAAGGAGAGAATTGTTGATATTACTGAATGTATGCCACTAGCTTAAGAGCTGAGGGCTAAGGCATTTTGGGGAAGCATTTGTATCTTTTTAGGATCTACATTGATGCCAACACTATAACGACATCACATTAATGGGAATTATTCTGTAACCACCATATATCAGTTCTATGATGGTATTTTGTGTAAGCTATCAAGCGCCTCAAATTGTGACCTTGAGTCCTTGCAATTTGCCTGTATGGAATGCATCTTCAGTGAATTGTATGTGACCTGCATTGATCCATGTCCACCATTTGTGTGTGTGATCACTGCTTTATCTGAATTCTGAGATGCCAATTTACCTTGAATTGTGTTGCAGCCAAGCAACCTTTATTGAGCTACAAATTGCGAATCACCAACCAGTATGTAGCACAACATAGAAGAATTTGAGATTAGCCCGACAGGTTGTTGTCGCTGAGGAAAGAAATATGTATTGATGAAATTAAGCTCAAGTTCCCAACGTTTCAGTTCAGCTGGATAAATGTATATGCATGGTGGAAGATGAAGAAAAGAAAGGAAGATCTCCACCACCAAATGTGGTCAGCATTTTCTTCCAAAAGAATGATAAGGGAATTGAAGCAAAAGAAAAAAAGATTCATTAGTTGATTAGTTAATCTGAGACTAAATAAGCATCAGTTGACCAGATCAGTAGATTAGGGGGGAGTTGGAAGTAATCAAAGAACTTGTGTTGATTAATTACTAGCAGATTGGATTTTCTAATGGTTCCTACTATACTAGTCTTTACATGCAAACGTGATTGCTACTGAACTGCAGCATAGAGGTCCGGTTAGTGCCAACTGGTGAGCGTTGTTGTCTACACTTTTCAGGCTTTCACTGCTCAATGTGACTAGCCGTTGAATTTGTTCAAGTTCTAACCTACTAGTATCCAAACTAACCGCAATCTAGGATGGTCTAACGAGCATATTTTTACTTGTTTTGTTGTCTTTTGTAATCACTAATGTATCATGATGAGCCTTCTACGTAATTTTTGGACTTTATTACCATGCTAATTACTCGTATGTTCAATATATTGCATGATTCTGGTTTTTATTTTCTCGTGTCTCACAAATAATCCACACAAACACAAAGGATCAAATTACAAATACAACTCAGGTATTACAGACAAGGGTAAACTGGACAATTCCTCTGGAATTCCCTTTGTTAAGAATCTGGAGCCAACCAGTTAGCTGACTACTTTCAGAAACTACTCATAATTCTTCGGAAGATCAAAATCAGAAGAATTCAGAACAGAATTAGAAATGAGCTGGAGCTGGAGCCCTACCGAACGGCCCTAACCATGCAACCCAAGCGTGTTTATACGCTGTTGACCTGGCAGAGCTTGAAAATTTGTGTTCAAGTTGCATCGTACCATTCACATGGCGCCACATAGGTAGAAAAAAAAGATGTCAGTCTTTCTACAAAATCTAAAACAGAGGTTATGGAATACATTTTGCATATAATTATCTCAAGTATTATCGAATGCAATGAAGCATAAATTCAATGAGAACCTATAGCTAGTAACAGTAATAACATAATTTTCAAATTTTTTATGGGTGCCCATGCATACAAGGCACCATAACAATCTGAATAAAACTACTGGTCTTACATATACTAGCTAGGACACCTGTGTCAGTCTTTCTACAAAATCTAAAATAGAGGGCATGGAATACATTTTGCATATAATTATCTCAAGTATTATTGAATGCAACGAAGCATACATTCAATGAGAATCAGTGGCGGAACTAGGGGAGTGTCGGATATGCCCAGCACCCTCAAAAATTTGAGAAAAGGGTGAGGAGGAGGGGTGCTTACCTGGGGCGGTGGGCTGGAGAGGCAACAGTGGAGGCGGCAGGAGACACGGCAGGATGTAGGAAGCACAAACGTGAGGCGGCGGGAGGCGCTGGCGATGGGAGGCAGAGGCAACGAGGCGCGAGGCGCCGGGAGGCGGAGGCAGCAGCAAGCCAGGCGCGTGGGTTGGATGCGGCGGGCAAGGGAATGGTAAAGACTTGGCCTTTGGTGCTAATCTGGTTGCCTAATTTGTTTAATTGTTTTGGACTTTTGATTATTTCGTTGGTTTGGTAGGGGTTGTCCTGAATATAGTGCAGTGTTGCAAGTTGTGTCCGCGAGTTGTTTTACTATGTGATTGGAATTAGTTTGTACGGATCGATATTATTGAAAGTAGAATAGGGAACTCAAGAATAAAATTGAGAATGAATGATCATCTTTATTGCACAAGAGGTTACATATTTATACAAGGGAAAGGATGGCAATAAAAGAAACCTATTCCAAGAGGCATCTATTTGAAAAGACACCTATTTGCCCATTATGAATTTCTTAACATTCCTCCTTGGGCGAATAACACAGCCTTTATATGCTTCGATAAACTTCTCCAAAAACCATGTGGGAAAAATATGAGGAGAAATTCATTCTCATAATTATATGCCATCTAAAACTCCTTTAAACCTAATGGGAAAAATATAAGGAGAAACTTTAATGCATAAGTTCGTTTTTAATGTTGCCTCATTAAAAACCTTCTATAAGAAACACATTTTTGGAACGAGGACGTCGGTAAAGACTTAGTGAATAAATCAGCTAGGTTTTCATATGACTTCATTTGCAAAACATTTATTTCACCACTCTTTTAAAGTTTATGAGGATAAAATAGCTTAGGAGCAATATGTTTTGTTATATTACTCTTTATATAGTCTATTTGCATCTGAGCAACATAGACATCATTATCTCAATGGTAGGAGATTCTAATGGATTAATACCACATGACCTTTGTATGCGGTTAATCATTCTGTGAAGCCATACACATTCACATGATGCTTCATATAAAGCAATTATTCCAGAATGATTAGTGTAAGTGGCTACTAAAGTCTGTTTATAAGACTTCTATGAAATAGCCATACCACCATAAAGGAAAACAAATCCAGTTTGTGACTTGGCACTGTGGGGATCAGACAGATAGCCATCATCTATGTATCCAATTAAAGTCATATCTTGATTTCTTTGAAATAACAAACCAAGGTCTTTTGTACCATTAAGGTATATGAGGACTTATTTAACACCAGTCAAATGCATTTTTGTTGGTGATGTGTTGTATCTGGTCAATAGATTGACTACAAATGCAATGTCATGTCTGGTGCAATTTGCAAGATACATTAGTGCTCCGATGGCACTAGGATATGGAACTTTCGATCCTAATATCTCTTCATCCTCTTCCCTAGGTTTGAATGGGTCTTTATCCACATCAAGGGATCTCACGACCATAGGTGTTTTCGTTGGATACGATTCATCTATATTGACTATCTCTAATATCTTTTGAAGATATGCAGACTGGTGCACAAATGTTCCTTCAAGAACATGCTCAAGCTGTAAGCCTAAGCAAAATTTGGTCTTACCCAAATCTTTCATCTCAAACTCCGTCACAAGATGCTTACTTGCCTCTTATATGTCACTTGTGGTTCCGATGATATTTAAATCATCAACATATACTGAGATGATACAGAATCCACTTTGGGATTTCTTTATAACATATGGACAATCATCATTATTGGAGTATCCTTTCTTCAAACGAAACTCACTTAGTCAGTTATACCACATCCTTCCCGACTGTTTTAATCCATATAGCGGCTTTTTCAACTTGACGCTATACATGTTGCGATTTGCATTAAGATTCGGAATTTTAACCCCTTCAGAGACTTTCATGTAAATATCCGAATCTAATGACCCATACAAATATGCGGTCATTACATCTATTAACTGCATTGGTACTTTCATGTTAACTGCCAGCGATATTAGATATCAGAACATTATTCCACTCATAACAGGAGAGTATGTCTCATCATAATCGATGTCAGGTCTCTGTGTAAACCCTTGAGCTAAGCCTCACTTGTATCTCACCACTTCATTGTTTTCATTCCTTTTTTCGAACGAAAACCCATTTATTTCCCACAAAAAAACATTTTAGGAGTTGGTGTTACTGGACCAAATGCCTCCCTTTTATTAAGCGAGAGCAATTCTACTTCAATTGCTTCCTTCCATCTGACCCAATATGAGTGCTTCATGCACACTGCCATGGTCTTTGGTTCTGGATCTAGTTGAAGGCTCTCAGCAATCTTTAAGGCAAAATGTATGTCAACAATTGTAGTATCCCTTTTATATAATTATCCCGAATTGACATAATTCGAGGAAATTTCTTCATTTACATCCTCTAACTCCTTGTGATTTCCCATAACAACGGACTCTAGGGGTTCCGATGTCCTAGCATCTAAATTTGTGCGCACTTTAATGCTGGACTTACCATTCCTTTGATGGTTCTCAACCTCATGTTGAGTTTCTTTTACTGATTCAAGTACTGTACTTTTAGCTTTAGAAGAATTCTATTTTTACGGACGTCTCTGTGGAACTAAGTCCTTTTTATCCAGAATTCTCAACATAATTTTCTCATTAGAGGCAAGAGTAGCTTTTTGAGGTACCTCCACTCTTTTTGGTACATTGACTGTGGGTATATATGATTTTATAACACCCTAGAATCAGTAAATGCATTTGGCAAATTGTTTGCAATTTGTTGCAAATTTATTATTCTCTGAACCTCCAGTTTAGATTCTTTAGTAAGTGGATCTAAGGACTGAATGATAGTTGCATTTCAATCTATTTCTCGGCATTCTTTGGGGTACTTATCCCCCCCTAATGCCAAAAAATTGTCCACATAAAAAATACAATCAGCGTACTGAGCTTTAAACATATCCTCTGTTAATGGCTCAAGGTATTTTATTATTGACAAAAAATTATACCCCACATAGGTCCCCAACTTCCTATGAGAACCCATTGATGTACGCTATGGTGGTGAAATACTTGGTTCATTTTCACGTACTAATTGCAACAGGGAGACTGTATGATATGCAGTTGGTCTTATTTGGATTAGTTCTACGGCGTGCAAGACCGTATGGCCCCAACAATTTGTTGGCAACCTACAATGTTGTAAAAGAAGTCTAGCAATCAGTTTGATCCTCTTTATCAAAGATTCTGCTAGGCCATTTTGTGTGTGGACATATGGCACAGAATGCTCTACATTAATGCCTAGAAACATACAATAGTCATTACATGCCCTTCAGGAGAACTCAGCGGCATTATCCAATCTAATGGATTTGATCCTATTTTCAGGAAAATTGGCTCTTAACTTAATTATTGGAGCCATTATTCTAGCAAAGGCGTGTTTCCATGTGTTTAATAAACACACGTGGGACTATCTTGTAGAAGCATCTATTAAAACTATAAAGTATCTAAACGGCCCACATAAAGGCTGAATAGGTCTACAGATGTCGCCCTGAATTCTGTCCAGAAAATTCAGCGACTCATTTTTTACTTTGAGGTTGATGGCCTCAAAATCAATTTCCCTTTAGCACAAACAGTGCACATGAAATCTTCTGATTTCGAAAAATTTGAAGTTCTAATATTATAGCCAACATCATCCCCATACCAGGATGACCTAGGCAATCATGCCAAATCTTGAATTTGTCAAGATTTTGAAAAATTGTTTTGAACGAAACATGTTGTTTAGGTTTGATGTATGTGTAAAACAATCCAGATGAATATGAAGGAAGTTTTTCTACCACTTGTTTTTCGTACCCATCAACTTTAGTGAGAAGAATATATTTATCATCTCCTTCACTAGTAGTTTTTACATGAAAACCATTAAAACATATATCTTTAAAATTTAGTAGGGTACGATTTGATTGAGGATACAACAGAACATCTTCAATTGTCAATTGTGTACCCATAGGGAGAACTATAATGGCTCTTCCAATGCCAACAATTAGATTATCGCTTTTAGCTATAGTCATTATATTTTCACTTTTCTTTGTCAAAGTCTGAAAATATTTTGTTTTCCTTAATATTGTATTTGTGGTACCACTGTCAATAAGACAGATTTCATCCTCCATTGGATTGTGCCACCAAATTCTATAATAAAGAACATGATTATTATCTCAAATATAGAACAAGTACATCAATATATATATATTGTATGTCTTCAAATACAATATGTGCTTATACAATACAATTACAATACCCATGTTCCTATAAAACTTAGTTAACTGAAAATATGCAACAATATTATGTAAAACAATTATGATTGACTATTTACATAAAGGGATGACTAGGAGACTACACAGTTGGATATCATTCGTCTTCCTTCAGTTGGACCATCTGATGGTGCTCAACATTTAGAGCAATATCCTCTTATCCCATTTCCAGATCTTTGTCTTCTGGTGAAGTAAAGTGAACTTCAACATTGTCCCCTTTAGGCCTCTTGCCTTTGTCCACATATTTTTGATATAGCTCAATCAAATGTGGAGCAGTGCGATATTCTTTTGCATAATGTCCTTTGCAGCCACATTTATGGCAAAGGCTTAATTTTTCCTTAGAAAAATTCTCTTAAATTTTCCCTTGCCATATCCTTTGCCTTTAAATTTCTGCATATCATTGGATTGCCATTTTCCCTTTTTCTTATGGCACTTCTTACACCCATGACTACTGCTAGCCCCCTGAGTATTAGCATGTGCTTCAGGCACTGCCATTACCCATGTAGGGTGAGTATGATGATTTTTCTTAAGAATTTCATCATGTTTCTCTGCTTGAAGCAGAGTATAAATCAACTAAGAGTACTTTGTATACATTTTTTTTGGCGATATTGCTGTTGAAGTATACGCATAGAAGGATAGAAAGTGCACAATATATTTTCTATTAGTTCGGCATCACTAACTCTGTGGTCACAACATTTTAGCTTGTAATTTATTTTATGTATTGTTGAATCATACACTGCCACAGACTTGAAGTCCTGGAAACGTATAAGTAACCACTCTCATTGAGCTTCTGGTAACATGACCGATCTCTGTTGGTCATACCTCTCTTTTAAGGATTTTCACAATTGAAATGGATCTTCCTCCATCAAGTACTCAGTTTTTAGGTCTGAATGGAGGTGATGCCGAATAAAATGCATGGCTGCATAATTTGAGGCTTGTGAAATTTGCGAGTTATTTTGTTGAGGTTCAGTGATGGTTGCACCAAAATCTTGGTCACATCATTAGTCCTGAAGGAGTTGCCACTGATCAAAAGAAGATTGTTGATGTTTTCAATGCTAAGAGGGTTTCTAGGATTAACCGAGTATTACAGCAGACCTTTATTTGACTTGTTGAAGAAAGATAGTTTCCATTGGGGGCCTAAACAAACCAAGTCATTTGAAGAGCTAAAACACCTCATGATTTCTTGCCCTTTTTTATCTGGAAACCAATGCAAGTGGAACAGGAATTGGGGCTGTTATTATGCAGTAGGGTAGACCCATAGCTTACTTCAGTAAAACTTTAGGGGTGAGAGCAGCAGCAAAATCCATATATGACAAGGAGGCTATGGCCATATTAGAGGCATTAAAAAAATAGACATTACTTGCTTGGAAATACTGTGATCATTAAAACTGATCAACAAAGTTTAAAGTTTACAACTTCACAAAAGTTGGTAGAAGGAATCCAACATAAGCTGATGCTGAAGTTTTTGATGTTTGATTTCAGGATTGAATATAAGGGAAAGAAAACAGGGTGGTCGATGCTCTATCAAGATTAGTCCCTCAAACTAATGAATCTGAAAATTGTGCTGCCATTACCTGTGTAGTACCTGAATGGGTAAAAGATGTACATGCTAGTTATGAGAATGACCCCAAGGTGGCAAAAATTCTGGAAGAGGTACAAGCTAACCATAATCCAAACTACAAATTCAGAGTTGAAGCTGACATTATCAAGTATAAGGAGAGATTGTATGTGGGGGAGCAAAATGATCTGAGATCAGTGCTACTAGATACATTCCATCAATCGGCATTCGGAGGACATTCAGGTGTGAGGGTGACTTACCAGAGGTTGACAAAGTTGTTTTATTGGCCAAAAAGGAAAAGGAACATTGAATACTTTGTTAAGGCATGTCCCATATGCTAGCTCACACAGTCAGAACACATACACATCCCGGGCTTGCTGAATCCATTAGAAGTACCAGAGATGGCGTGGACACATATATCATGGACTTCATTGAAGGTCTTCCAAATTCAAAAGGGAAGGAAGTCATACTGGTAGTAGTGGATAGACTAACAAAGTATGCTCATTTCATGGCCTTGTCACACCCTTATACAGTGCAGCAAGTGGTTCAGATCTTCATGGACAACATCTTTAAACTGCATGGCATGCCCATAGTGATTGTGACAGATCGAGATAGAATCTTCACTAGTAAACTTTTTCAAGAGGTGCTTCAGCTACTTAAAGTATCTCTCAAATTTAGCACAACGTATCACCCACAATCTAATGGCCAAACTGAACGCGTGAACCAGTGTTTGGAGGCTTATTTTTTAAGTATGGTGTTCCAGGAGTCCAAGAAATGGTTGAGTTGGCTAACAATGGCGGAATGGTGGTATAACACTTCTTACCATACTCGTGGTAATATAGAATAAAACTCCAAAGCAATCTTGAATTGAATATGTGCATATTGATTCAAAGTTCAATTGTTTATATGCATACATTTAATGTGTTGTAGAATACCGAACAAGCTACTGGATGTGAAATATACAGATCAACGAATGGCGGTTATGCTCAGAAAAGACAATACTACCCTTCCAGAGACGGAGCCTAGGCCGGGGCGTAGGTGGGCCTGGGCCCGGTCGGCGCGTTGGCCAAGTAGGATCATACGCATTGGCAGCAGGAGCGTTAGCTCGAGGAGGCAACCGATTCTTTCAATGACAACAGAGAGCTCAGTGATGGCGGCACTGTCTACAAAGGTACACATGCTCTGTTAAGCCACTGCGTCATTGTAGAGGTGATAGAAAATATGAGTATTTTGCTGCCATTCTGCAAGCCCTAAGCTCTACTTGCACACCTCCATTTGCACATATTCAGATTTGTGAACTGGCATACTGCATACGTTCAGTTTCAACTTCAAGAGGTTGCTCGGGACGACTCACGTATGCTTACAGTAGAATTCCTCCTAATAATGTCATATGCATGCACGTAATATTCATATGTAACTTTTTTTAATAGGGAAGCACCCGATTTCTATTACCAGAAATCAAAACTACAAAGTCTGAGTCTTACAAGTCCTATGGCCAAGAGAATGAAGTTCAAAACGAACATACATCCGGAGAAAGCAGAAAACCCAAAAGCGTCAGAGCTTCTGAGATCCCGCAAAAACCAAATCCTTTTAGCTAACAAGCAAATTAGTCTAATCAACAAGCTAGAAGCAAGATCACATAGACAAGCTCAATGACAAAAAGTTTTGCTTTATAGTTGAAAGGGTTTTCTCGACAATAAAGATTATCAAAACAGATTTACGTAATAAGATAAGTGACGATTGGCTGAATGATATCATGATTTGTTATATTGAGCGAGATGTATTTGCAAAGATAGACATGAAAGATATTTTACAGCATTTTCAGAACATGAGGACTCGCAAAAATCAACTATCGTCTCATGTAAAATAATTAGTGGTACGTTTTTATTCATAAATTCTTACAAATTACAAGTGTTACATATTGTACTTATTATATACTGAACTTTGAATATCAATCATTAGTAGAGGTTCATTTCATTTCTGGCCCCCTCCTTTAGAATTTTCTGGCTCCTCCACTGTACCCTTCATTTGTACTTGTAGACAAGTTAACCCCGTAGGGGTATTCTTTTTCATTTGTACAGGCTCTAGAGCCTATAAATACCCTATGTATCACTCATTTGTAATTAGATCTCTCTTTATCAAAGATGTAGTGCATGCAAACTGATGAGCCCTTAGGGCCCCGCAAGCTCATTGACAGGAGTAGAGCGGTCCTCTCGAACTCCCGAACCTGTATAAACCCCCGTTTCAATTTCACCCTCGTGGATGAGGGCCCGTTAAACGGCCGACATCCACCCCCTCACTCGTGTTCGATTTCTACACCTACGACATCAAGCACTGTTCGTGTGGAGACGTAGCTAACACAGAAGGCTATGGCTCCTACAAAAGATCTAGCATAAAAGAAAATTCCATATCTACAATTCAAACACAAAAAAATAATAAAAAACAAATGGCCAAAAGAAATCGCCTTTGCCTTGCCGTAGAGAATGACCATCATGCTACTAGATACCTGCAATTAGTATTGTTGTCTCCCTCATCGACATACCTCAAAAACTCACCAACGAAATCACCTCTGCCTTCCCCTCCCGCTTCCCCTCCAGCTTCTGCCTTCCCCTTCTTCTCCACCGCAACCTAAGGGTGAAAAAAGGTTAGATACGGTCGGGTAGTAGGTCATCATGTATCTTACCCTAATTATTTTTTTCGGATACAGATACGGATATGGGTAGTGAAAATCGGGTAGGATACAGACACGGATACCAGGTATTTATGAACAGGTAGAAAACGAATACCAGATATTATACGGGCGAGTACAATACGGATAACAGGTACTCAGTCGATTAGTACGCAAACCACCTAGGATCAAAGTATGTGATAAAAATAATTTTGAACGAGCAAATTGGGTCAGAAAAACAATGACTGAATCATGCAGTAAATTCCATTTGAATAGCAGAGTGCGTGCATCAGTAGTAGATGAAAATGCATGCACTATTGCACTGACCGTGAGTATTACTTGACCCGTTTCACCCCTGCCGCAACCGGCTTCCCCTACCGCTTCCCTATATAGCCCTCGGCGTTGATGAAATCTACAGGGGAATCGCATTCCCCTTCGCTTCCACTTTCACTAGAACTATTGGTTTGAGGAAATCGCCAATACTTCTGCCTCTAGAACACTCGGCCTCAACGAGATAAACAACAACGCACCTCCTAAAAAAATTCAAAAACAATTCAAATAAGGATAGACGCTGCTTGAACAGCCCAAACAAAAACATGGACCAAAAACTGGCTGTCGCAACTCGGAACTCGGATCAACAAAAGAATGCACACATCTCAAAGCATATCTAACAAACGAAAAAATGATTGATTTGCACAAAAATTATCTGTCAACAGATAAATAGCAATTCCCATTAAACATATGTAAATCCAAAAACAGTCCATAGATAACCAGTACCAGAATGTACCGTAAGAAGAGTCAAACCACTGTAGCTTGGTATGGTGCGAATAAGTATGGCCGAAAGGGAAGCCGATCTAACACCGTACACGTGTCCGCCGTTAGCACCTGATTTCTAGACGCTTCCGCGATCGACCCCGTCTCGTACCATACCAAGCCCCTATCTCGGTCTCTCCTGCTTCGCTTCCGTCCCCCAACAACTCCCCTCGAATCCTCTCCCACTTCCAAACCCTAACAATGGCCGACGTCATCGACCCCACCTCCGAGGCGCCCCGCCCGCGTCGCCCGCCGCCTCCGCCGCCTGACAGCCCCGACGACCGCTCGCCACCGCTGCCCCCACCGCCCCCCGGCGGCCCCCCGCCTACCCGCAAGCGGAGCCGCTCGCCGCCGTCCTCCCTCCCGCCGCCGCCGCCTCTCGGCTCTTCGCGTCCCGAGCGGTACCGCGACCACCACTACCGCGGCGCCCGGGGCGGGAGCAGCCCCAGCCCCCCGCCGTACCGGGGCGGCCGCCGCCACTCGCCGCCCAGGAGGTCCCCGTCGCCGCCGTTCAAGCGGTCGCGGCGGGACGACTGGTACGACCGCCGCGGGGGCCGTGGGAGCCCACCACGGTACGGACACGACGACAGGAGGTGAGGGGTTCTCCGCTCAGTCATTGGTCGAGTTTTGTACTGGATGGGTGGTTAGTTTCCGAGAGTCTTTAGGTTTCATGTGTTCTGGGTGTTGCATTGTGCAGATATGGTTACGACTACGAGCGTGGTGGTGGTAGAGGTGGGTATGATGACGACCGGTACCAAGGCAGATATCAGAATCGTGCTCCAGGTGAGGATTTTCCCCTTGGGCGAAACTCAACCCTATCAATCTCCAGGTGTGGGGATGCTTGTCAAACATGGTTAATATTAGCACTTGCTATGATATGTGTTTCAGAATTTTAAAACTGGAGGCTTGGATGTCAGCGCTATTAGCTTGTCTTCATTCTTGGTGCTCTTTAGTTGCAGTTAGAATTTTGACCACCTGAACATATCTACTAATATGTTTCCTGATTGCATATCGTCTATACAGTGGAGAGGACAAAGCATATGCATGACATCTGATTTGTTATCACGATTCACGCCTTTTTTTCTTTCTAAATGACCTTACTATTTGGTCAATGAAAATCCTCTGATAGCTTAATTATGAAATCCAGATTGGCCTGATTCAGGATTTGGGGCATCCAATGATGGTCCTGGGGTCACCCAAAGGTATCTATATAATTACTAATAGATGTATGTTTTTTTTTTTTTAAATTTCCGTGTTGTGTTTACTCCTTTTGGTTGCTAGGCACTCTGATTTTATCTTCTGGGCAGTGTAACTTCATAGCAAAACTCAGTATTGGGACTGGTTACCACTACTCTTGCTAAATGTAAATTAAGTCTTCTACTGTTTGATGCTCTAAGGCATCATTAACAGATAGAGAATATTCTCAGAAAATTCTCCATATTTGATGTTTGAAAGCAAATTGATCCTTTGAGCAATGTGAGTCTGGAGTTGGATAAGAGATGTGGACAGGTTATCAGCATGAACTTCCTTTCCCGCTAGAAGTGCAATTTGTACTTTGGATCCTCTTTACTCTTACTAGCCACCAGCAAAGTCTTATGCTCTTTTTACGGTTAGTACTACTCCCACATTCCCACAAATGGCCTCCTCCCAGTTGTATAGAGGCTATATCATCATGATATGGAACTATATCCTTGAAGGCAGAAGCAGTATATGTTTTGGATACAGTCAAATGGAGAATCTAATGAGAACATTCTTTATCTGTTAACAACAAGCAGTGGGGCAGAGGCTTTATTTGAATTCTTGAGCAGTGGTTTATTTTCAGAAAGTAATAAACATGCTTTATTGAAGGCGTATGTCAAATTTTCTGGTTATTTTATTTTTTTTCCATGGTAGATTATTCACTATTCTGTTGTGCACCGTATCACATTAAGCTTAAATGTATATTGTTAACTCCATGGAAAGAACACTTTAGATAGATGTACTTTTGAACTATTCTAGTTTTCCTGCAAATTTGCATAGATGTTCACACTATTCATTCTTGTGCTATTTGTGATAGCCATCATTAATATTATGAAGAGGAAAATGAAGGTGAGGAATTCTTGTTTTCCTCTCTTTTCCTTATTCATCCAAATCCTCATCACCACAAGAAGTTTATTAATTGATGGCATTTGTTCGGAAGTGGGACAATAGTGAATTTGTCCTCTCTTGTGAATTGAAACTTATAGAAGCACTTGATAAGTCCTGCTCGTTTGGAGTGGTTGAGGTTTAGAGACTGCATTAGAAAGTCCAGGTCTATTATGGATTTTTTAGCTCTATTTATCTACGATAATGGGCATGCTTATCAATTTCATATTACGATAATATTTTTAATGGGAACTTATGGAAGTATGCAAATGTTCATCGGTTCATTCCCTCATTCGTTATGTGTAATTCACTATAACTGTTCCTTGCCTGCTAAAGCTTTCTATCAACAAATTCTGTTGGAAATCTTTTCAAAATTTTGCAAGAGATATGGAATGTTTAGGATGAACGTGGCAAGTTAGGACAGATTATTTTATAATATGTTTCCAAGTTAATAATTTCACTCTTGGCAAGGGTGGCCCTTTTTTCTTCAAATTTTTTTTTATGCCTGTGTAAGATATATGCACCAACACCAACTTGCATGATAAATTCCTAGGAACGGCGGTTCATATGACCACATAGTCACGCACTTGAGTTGGAGACCTCGCATGAATCCCACGAGAAGTTGATGCATACCAAGATGGCAACATGTCAGATGGCAAATTTTTGTAGGCCAGAAAGCAATGTCTTTTTTTTTTTATTTTGTAAACTTTTTGGCAAGCATACATCTCAAACCAGATATTTGGTCAATGAGATGTTTGGGCTGTTCTTCTCCTTGCAATGAAACATATCAAAGAAGACCCTTATTACAGATTAAACTTACTAGTGTTTACGTATCAGATTTTCATTCGAATCATTTCTCAATATCTATAGGCATTTTTGTTATTTTTTTCTTCAGTTTCAGGAGTCATACATTCTAAGTTCTAACCTATTGAACAGAAGCTCGGAACATATCTTTATGAGCTTCTGGTGGCATATTTCTGTGATCTTATATGCTGATGGATCTTTTCAGGGAAGGCCTGATGACATACAAACAATTCATCCAAGTTCTCGAGGATGACATTTCACCAGCTGAAGCTGAGAGCCGGTAATCATTGATGAGAGAACACTTGTCAATTATGTCTTTTGTGCTTCTGTTTTAGTGCTGACACACTATTATGCCTCATTAACAAGGTACCAAGAATACAGGACAGAGTACATCACAACCCAAAAACGTGCTTATTTTGATCTCCACAAGAATGAAGACTGGTATGTTCAACATGATTTAATTCCAGGTGCTAATTTTACACACCAGGAATACAGATGACCCAATTTCTCAACTGTCCTTTTATTTGCTTTCATTTGCAGGTTGAAAGACAAGTACCATCCAACCAACTTATTATCTGTTATTGAAAGGTGGAATTGCATACCATGTTATTATTTCTGTGTTGGACTTTTGCCCTTGTGCATATTCAGAAAACATATATGCTGTAGCAAAGTGTTTTGGTTGAAATTTTGTAGAGTTCATCTTAATGCCTTTTGCATTGTTGTTAGTTTTGCTTAACGCTAGTGTAATTTGTTTTGTTTATGCAGGAGGAATGAGCGTTGTAAGGTGGTAGCGAAGGACTTCTTTGTTGATTTGCAGAATGGAACACTAGACCTGTAAGTTATGTTTGTATACTTTGTTTTATGATGTTTTGGATTTCTTTTTTATACCTTGATATTCTGCTGAACAGTGGCCCTGGAATTACTGCGGCCGCAGCAAGTAAATCGGGAAGTGGCAGCGATGGAAACTCTGAGGATGATGGAGACAGTGACAAGAGAGGAAAGCTTGGCAGTGGTTCCTCGAAAGAAACAGATCCTCTTTCTGGCGCTCCCAAGGCACATCCAGTTAGCTCTGAATCTCGACGAATTCAAGCTGACATAGAACGAACTCTAGCCCTTGTGCGTAAGCTCGACACTGAGAAGGGTATTGAGGGGAATATCCTTTCAAGTGGTGATCATGACAAGCCAGATGTAGATAAATCACATATTGGATCTATGGGGCCTATAATTATTATTCGAGGCTTAACGACTGTCAAGGGCCTTGAAGGTGTTGAGCTCCTCGACACTGTTCTTACCTATTTATGGCGTATTCATGGTGTTGATTACTATGGCATGTCTGAGACGACCGAGGCAAAAGGCCTTCGTCACGTGAGAGCAGACAGTAAGACTTCTAGTACAACTAATGTCAATGCTGCTGATTGGGAGAAGAAGATGGATACTTTCTGGCAGGAAAGATTGAGTGGTCAGGATCCCATGGTTATATTAACCGCCAAGGACAAAATTGATGCAGCAGCTGTTGAAGTTCTAGAACCTTATGTTAGGAAAATAAGGGATGAAAAGTATGGCTGGAAATATGGCTGTGGAGCCAAGGGCTGTACAAAACTTTTCCATGCTCCTGAGTTCGTTCACAAGCATTTGAGGCTCAAGCATCCAGAGCTTGTGTTAGAGTCGACTTCAAAAGTCCGAGAGGATCTTTATTTCCAAAATTATATGAAGTATGTATATGTGATATTCTATTTGCAGCTACAGAACAGTACTATCAAACACTTTTAAAAGGTGGTATTAATCTATTTGTTTCTTCGTGAACAGTGATCCCAATGCACCAGGTGGAACACCAGTTATGCAGCAGTCTGCACCAGTAAGAACCACACACTTTATTTGCTTGCTTAAATAAAACAGCATATCCCTGCAAATGCCCATCTTATACTTATTGTTATAACTTCATATAAAGTTGGTGTTAATTTTATTATAGTGGCTTCCAGTAGTTATGGTTGAATTTTTTTCTACTTTGCACCATTTTTAGGGTCATGTATCTCTGGTGTAGTTTAGTCTTCACTAAAGCCCTATTGGCTTTGAAGATATACTCTCTATGTCTGCCTTTTTGTTACTAGTTAGTGTACATGTGGACCATATACCAGCCCACCCCTTTGAGCCTTTTACAGTTTTCCTTTTTTTAGAAACTTTTCTAGCCTAATCTAAAAAAATGGAACTCTTTAAGCCTACATGAATGCACAGTAATTATATGTTCATGAGTTCCAGCTTAGGAGTCAGGACTTCGAAACCAATTGTTGTTCATAAGTATATGCAAACTAATGCGCCTGTGATGAGGGGATGAGGGGACATTGCATGATAGTGGTGGGGATTGGCCTTGACGGTCCGACCAGGAAAGGCATTGACCCCATCTTTTTCTGAAGCATTTGCAACGCATGGGCAGGCAATCCACGGTGCAATTCTCCTTGCTGTTATCGGTGAAGCTGTGGCCATGGAGGTCACTGAGGTTAAGCATGATGGGACGGCTTATCCCTTTCATTGCCAATCTCGGGGTGGTGTGGCAGGAGGTGAGGTCGCCTAAGTTGTGAAAGTGGTGTGGTGGTGGAGGGACATCCGGTGCCACGACACTGCCTCGTGTGCTTGGGGAAGCCTCAATGTCGTGTGGAAGTGGTGAATGGATGGGTGATTACTTGCCTGCCTTGGTGAGATTAAAAAGCACAGCTTATTCGAGGGAAGAGTTTAATGGCCTGGGTAGAATTAGGGGAAAACATCCAACTTAATACTGTTAGCCATTGGTTAATGGAATCTTAAAACTGGCATTTTTATAATTAGTATTGGTATAGGTCGGTCAATGGAAGTTATATGGAATGTAGAAGAAAACTGCAGCAAAATTGATGTTTATTGAAATGGCTAGTTGTATTTTGACGTCCTTGATAAATGATCCAACTTATGTTCTGCAGGACAAATCAAGACGGAGACCTGGTATGGATAATCGTCTAAGATATGACCGTGCTAATCGTAGAGAATATGATAGGGTAGATAGAGATGGAGGCAGATATGGTAGAGGTGATCGATCTCCAAGCCGCGATGGACCTGATGATCAGATGTTTGATGCTTTTCGTGGACGAGGCTCGAATGCTCCTTTTGTCGCTGAATTCCCCCCTCCACCAATATTGATGCCTGTTCCTGGTGCTGGGTAGGTGAAAAGTCGTGGGTGTCAATATAATCTGACAGTAAGTGTGGTGAACCACTAAATGGTGTGCGTGATTTTCTTTTCAGTCCATTGGGACCATTTGTTCCAGCACCTCCAGAGATAGCCATGCATATGCTGAGAGAGCAAGGGCCTCCTCCATTTGAACCAAACGGTGCACCTCCTGTAAACTCAGGAGTGCTCGGACCAATAATGGGTGGTCCGGCACCAATTATAGCTATGCCGCCATCTTTTCGCCACGATCCTCGTCGTTTGCGAAGGTTAGTGATTAATTGTTACAATATTAAATTCCATGATCTCTTGTTATTTTATTCGCTCTAGATATGAACTGTTAATTTGTTATGAACAAACGAATATTGTATTGCTATCCCTCCTTTTGTGTATAACAACTTATGTGTGTCTGATTGCTTGTGGCTTGGCCCGCATAAGCATTTATGGTGATATGTCTGTTTTATTATTGTGGTCTTGAATTTACCATGCTACTCTATTTTATCTTACACACTACAATCTTCAACTCATCTCTGATCTCGGTTGGGTTGCAGCTATAATGACCTCGATGCTCCTGACGAGGAAGTTACTGTTCTTGACTACAGAAGTCTGTAGGCTTTGTGGCTATACCGTCAATCTTGCTGACGACAACTCCACAGGTCTTAATGTTTGGGGAGCTCCCATTAGAATGTGTGTTCTTTTTTACAGAGGCATAGGGGGAAAGGTCATGGACAAGTAGAGCATTTTTTGAGGGCATCTTTAATGTGTTAGATTTGTTGTAGCTTAAATGGCAAGAACCTTCAGATTTGCTCGTGTTTGTTGAATTGTGCACCCTGCACACTATGTAGTCACAAGAAGTATCGACAACTATATGACAGAATGCCCTTTTTGGAGACGATATTCGGCAGAACGCTGTATTCATTTCAACATTTTATTTCTTCGATTGGAGCTGAATAATTTTGTTTCTTCAGTTCGAGCTTAGGAGCGGAATCGTGGTTCTTTTCGATGTGTGATCTTTATTCTCCGGTGATTATGTATTGTTATGATGTGGGGCTGCGCCAGGTAGGGCACGCACGAGGCGTTTTGGCCGATAAGAGAGTTTACTTGGAGAGGCTGATAACTCGAACATCCGCATGAGTTTACCTATAGCCAGCATAGTGAATTCAGGGCGTCAGGCTCCTCAGCTACAATGAATTTTGTGCGGAGCCACATTGTAGCGTGTTAGCAGTATGCTTGCAAGAACTTGGCCGTTCCTTGAAGAGTGACATTGTACTATGTAGAGAAGCCACTGTCGGTAAAATAGTATGGGATTGCACGGCTCTTCTATGGCTACATCGCCTGGTCTGGTTTATAGGCTGCGCTGCGCGCGGTGGCCGCAAAGCAAAACCCGCACCGCACGAGGGAAGCGCCGGAGATCTCCCTCTCGTTCGCCGGCGACTTGGCCGGAGTTCTCCTTGCTTATTGGACACGCTGTCGCAGAAATCCTGAATACTGTCAGGGAACTCCTGTCATACATGCTGGGCGAAAACATTCCTGACGGAGGTTGCTAGCCTCCAGCCGAGATCAATGCTTGCTTACCTTCATGAGCTCAGACGCCTCCAATGGATTTTCTGGGGCTTAATCGCCGGTCTGCGTGTCGTATTATACACACAGGAAGATGCCCAGGATGTGTCTTTGTTCACCAGGAGGCAGTCGAAATAGCTTGTTTCATTATTGCGTCGATGCCAATACTAGTTCACGGAATCAGTTACTAAGGCCATTGCAGAAACCTCAATAGTCGGGAGCTCCATACAAGCTGTAGCATCCACTCCACACAAAGCCACAAACAGGAAGTGGCACAGCGTAGGCCCCCATTTGGAACACGAGAACTTGCTCCGGTTCTTGCAGGATTCAACCTGTTTCCCAGAAAAGAGGAATACCTTGGAGGAGTTAGATATGTTTTTTTAGTTAAGAAGAAAATAGACACCTAAATTCACGTCAAAAAGGACCTAAACATGGATAATAGAAGTGTACATCCATACCTCCTACCATCTGACCTAGGCTTAGAATCAGGGGCGGATTTAGGCCCATGGCAAAATAGGCTATAACTCGGGGCTTAAAATTTTAGCTTGTATTTAGCTCAGAGTGTAATAAATATATTAGCCCATGTTATATGATCTCAATTGGGCCTACTGTTCATCACTCAGCCCGGAACATGTTTAAATTCTGGATCCGCCACTGCTTAGAATGCATATTTGTAATAGACCTCTTTATACGGATATGCATACGTCTAATATTTTTTGGTTCAATATCTTGATTAATTGAAACTAATTATTAAGCCGCAATATATATATATATATATATATATATATAGAGGAAAATGGTTGCATACTCTTGGGAGTATGTACTCCCACTCTCAATATACTGCATAAATGATGGTATTATACTTCTTTATCTTTTTAAGTATACTCTAATACTAAATATAAGATACTCTAAAGTAAGTTTCACGAAAAATTTCATCAAAACCAACATTTTATAGCATAATTTGTTTATATACTCTTTTTGTACACGAAAAACGGTATATAGCAAGAAATAAATAGCTCTGATAAATTTTTTTCAACAATGTCGCATTGTAGTATCTTAGAATTATTATTGGAGTATACTGAAAGTGATAAAAGAGTATAACACATTCGTTTAAATGGTATACTGGATGTGGGAGTATTATATATATATATATATATATATATATATATATATATATATATATATATATATATATATATATATATATATTTATATAATAGCAGATTCTTACTTGTTGTTGGTACGAAGAATATGCAAGTGTCAAATGGAGCTTAATTAAGTCGATGGACAATGGTGAACCAAGCGGGAGACGAGGGAGGACAAAAGCCACATGAAAACCCAAGAAGACGACGTGGACCGTATGGGAGATTACCCCATGAAGACCATGCAGCCAAGACACAAGGCCCTTACGGCCAATGAGGCCCAAGTAGGAGCAAGCACATATAGTCAATGTGGGAGGAGACAAGACCCAAGCTCAATTCGCCTAAGAAGAAGAAGTGATAAGATCAAATTGGATTTGAAGAGCAGTAGAGCCTAATTCAAAATGCCAGATTAGTCGAACTTAAAAAAAGGTAATACTTCTCACACATGTACTCAGATTGCAGAGTTCTTGACTTGTTTGAAATCTTAGAATGTTATCTTTATTTCACTCCATTACAAAACCTCCAAAATCGGTTTCCTTCTATCTTTAAATTGGCCAACAAATATCAGCTTCCAAATTGACCGAATAAGATTATGAATTTTAGTTAGAGATAAGAGTTCAGGTGGGTATTACCCACCTTGCGCAGCTCTAGGCCATGCTGCACACCACTCGGTCTCTTTTATATATTTTTGTTGTTCTATTTTGTAAAGAAAGACCATAATTGATAATATACATCATATAGGATGGTTCTTCCTCATTGATATTGCATACACAATATAGCCAAGAATTGGATGTTATTTCTTCCAATGATTGTTGTCTTTCCGTTGGAAATTAAGAGATCAACAATACTTCAATCAGTGGTCTTGTAAAGAGCAACACACGTGTGATCTTAGCAAATCAAAGAGTCGCAATCCTATTGCATCTAGCAGAAAGAGGTCAGCAGTCAGCTAGTATTCTTCAAAAGAGTGCGCAAATTATCCTTAATCCTATGTTACGAAGCTCGGACACCCAATATCACCTCTTTTGTGCGTTGTTGCCCTCGGCTTGTCGTGTAACAACCAACAAGCTGGACTATAAAGCAGCATAAGCCGAGCAACGAAGAAATATAAAAACCAAGCCACCAATCTCCTATATGTTCGAATACCAATCCTACGTGCTTTCAATATTACAATTTACAAGTGATGTAGATGCTGCTGATATTTACGTTTTTGTGATGCATAAATCCGGTATAATACACGCATAAGAATCACTGGCCACTAATGTTAGCATGTAGAAGACAATGGAAGTGGTGCATGGCCATCTCCACGGACGGCGCGTATCTACCTACGCCATAAGCCGGTGATTCCAGGCCCCGCTGAACCCCCTCACAGAGTGCAATGTCTTCCATCTGCAGGTACAACGCATGATGATCAAACGATAACCTTGAAATGTCAGCAACTGGTGTGGATTATGTTTTGTTACACATAATTTCTTGCTTGTGACATTTGCAATACACGAGTGAGTTCACAGTTCTTCATGCCATGGCCACAATATGGTGATGTAGCATGCATTTATGTGATGTCCGCGGGGTGGGTGTATCATAAGAATGCAGAAGCCAGCATAGACACATAAGACATGGAACATAATCCTATTGCTACCTCGGACAGAATATTCTGATCTTTTACGCCGGGAAGATTTGGAGCCAAGGAGAGCGCCACATCATCGTTTTCGCCGAAACACCCTCCAAAAAAATCGCAATTACGTCTAGATCCTTTCACCGGTTATTTTGCAAAAAAAAAACCCTGTAGTTTCGTAGATTTGCAAACGGATCCTCCACCGTTTTTTCGTTCTTGCAAAAGGGCCCTTCGGAAAAACCAAAATTATGTTTTGATCCTTCCACCGGTTATTTGCAAAAAAAGACCCGTAGTTTCGTAGATTCGCGAATGGGTCCTCCACTGATTTTTTGCAAAAAGACTCATAATTACACAAATTTGCAAACGGCTCCTACCCAGCCCATTTTTAAAAAACCACCATGAGAAAACCGAAATTACGTTAAGATCCTCCTATTGTTTTTTTTGTAAAAAAACCCCAGATCAAAATTCACACGGCGCGGCATAGAGCGCGGCTCTATCTTGTGGCTCTCATAAGAGAGAAACAAGAAGTGCATCTAGTACTAGTTCAGTCAAGATAAATGCCGTTAGAAGACCATGCAATTTACACTACTGTAATTATAAGCTCGACGAGCTCGACGAGACTATCTACTCTACAAGGAGTGCTTCTATGCTTTTCCTCCTAATACAAGTTGTTACTGCCAACGTTGGATCAAACTACCTTGCAACCAAACATCAGTTTTATGGTAATATACCTGTACTTATAAGCTCGACGAGCTCGACGAGACTATCTACTCTACAAGGAGTGCTTCTATGCTTTTCCTCCTAATACAAGTTGTTACTGCCAACGTTGGATCAAACTACCTTGCAACCAAACATCAGTTTTATGGTAATATACCTGTACTTGTTCACTGTCTTTTAAGCTTCTCTCAATAAAATTCTGGTCATCCTGCACATTCAATACGGACGAGTCAATTGAACAAAGTTACATCTTGCAAGAAATATACCCTTTGTTAATTTCAACACTTCAAAGATCCTCCATTTTGAACTGTAGAAAATGTAACAAATCATTACTTGTTTCAAAGCGAACCTTTGAGTAATCTATGAAGCTAATATCAACATCCAGTCAAAGACAACACTCCACTTTAAGATCATTAAACCATATATTCTGAATTAACCTTGACAAAAACAGGTTGGCCAAAAGTGGTACCAAACTACTTACTACTAGTATTTTTTGTCATTTCACAAATCAAAAGCGGCCAAGTATTATACAAAGATGCTGTGCCACAAAGGTATGGTCAAGGATGAAGCTCTTCAATATCAGTCCCATTTTATCAAGAGCAAGCAGGAAATAACCACAGTATGTAATAATCAAGTTCTCATTTCGCAATTTAAACTACTACCACACTAGTGCGCTACCCGAGATGTGTATAAGACCCCATATGATGCCATTGATACTATATGCGCTGTACACAACATGTATTGCAATGAAATAAAATGGATATATGAGATCAGGAAAATAGATCCTACCAGAAGAGACTTGTCGAGAAAATAATCAAATACCACTTTACACCTGGTTGCATCCAATGGTATAGCTAGATTAGTGTCCATCCATGGACCATACCTGAAAATTGAGAAGTTATTCACATCTGGTATGCATAATAGAAAGTGAGCAACTTGAAGCACCAGGTTCTCAAGGATGCCCAGTGGCCACCTGTTGATCATAAAGTTTGGATAAACGAAGGCATAGATAGCTTTTGTCCCTAAGCGATCAAAGTCATCCTTTTCTGCTGGGGCACTTCCACATGTTTGAACACTAACTCTTTCATATGTCTGCAAGAGATAAATACATCCTCATTAGCGATTCATCCTAAAAAAGAAAAAATAACAGAAGTTATAAAACAAAACAGTACTGCACTAGCATTGGTGTCAGGTCTGAAGATTCATGAAAAGTAATGAAGATAAATCAAATTTGATGCTTTCAACACAAAACAGTTCAACAAACTAAAGAGAGAATATTATAATGAAAATGTTGGCCTACTCAAGCCCCTCTATACCACACCAAGGCACCAATACCTAAACAAAAATTTATTAAAGGGGAAAACTGCAGAAGGAAAGGGGGGTTTACAAACTATACAAGTGTTTCGTAGGATTGAAGCTGCAAACCAGACGCAAGGTCCCCATGTGCATATGGAACATGATAACCGCCATCTAGATAGTTGTCACAGAAGACCTGCATGACAAAGATCAAATGGGCATAAACATATACTCAAGAGAATCTCATTGCATTTTCAATGGACTGTGATCAAATTTTCAACGACGACAGTTTATCAACAATGGACCTTCCAGTTACATTTGATAATATATTCTCGCCTGCAAATATGAGGCAGTGAAGTGTCAATGCCATTTCTACTCAACAGATCTGAAGCACTACCCAGCCATTCATCTCCAACTACATCATCAACAGTATCTTGGGAGTAGTCATAATCAAATCTCGCCAGCACAAAAGGCCCCCATGTAGCCACCTTAATTGGTATGAGACCAAAATCCTGTTTCCAAAGAGAAGCATATGTTGCATTTTGTGGGATTGAGAAATGAGAAGCATAAAAGCTCAAAAAAAGAAGTTGGAATATACATTTTTGTTGAAGTTTTTTATTCCTGATATTCGTGTAGCTTTTAGGAGGGTACCATCCAATCCATATGTCCAACCCTACAAAAAAGTGTCTCCTCAAAAAAGTGAGAGAAATAGAAACAACTGTGGCAATAATAATATGATTATAAAGTTCAATGCTTGCTTAATCTAGAAAGCAGAAACTTAACCCTACGATAGCAAAGAAAATATAATGATACAATCACATCAACATTAAGGAACTCACATGATAAGGGCACTGGAAGCAAGTCTTCTGACCGCTTCCACATGCAAGGATTGAGGCGTGATGGCGACACACATTGTGCAAAGCGTGAAGTTTCCCATTGGCATCCCGACATACGACAAATTCTACGTTTCCCAGTCTGTTGCTTCATCTTGTTAGATGATAGAAAATTAGCAGTCTCCAACATAAATGATCCTCTTTACAATAATTGTGTGGTAACAACGGCTAAAACTCACAAATTTTCAAGTAATTGTTTCCTATGCGAATCATTATTCTACAAATGCCTTAAGAAACCTTCACGCTTCTCAAAGAAGTTTCACGGTTTGCACACCATCCACTATAGCAAGTCCTAGTTATCAAGGCTACGGAAGCATTAAAACAAGATGAAAGCACCTCCCCGTGAAGAAATCATTTGGGTTCTTGACTTGGCCTACGTGACCTGGAAAAGAACCAAGCAAGCCAGCACCAAATAAGCTTTCATTATGGAAATAAGGATACTTGTTAACATCCTTAGTGAACAACCTATAAAACATTACTAAATTAGTGGACCATACAGTAATGCAATGACAGTGAAGAAAAGCTAAATGCACAAACGTAAACGATCAGTGCATCAGAAAACCAAATGCCTCTCATTTAAGGACTATACCTTGGAGTACACTACAAGAAATGAAAGGAGCAATGCTGCAACAAACGGACAACCGTATCAAGTCGACAGTAGGCTCAACGGCACGAACACTCCAGACACTTCCTCTGTTGCAACAATAAAGATTACTCCTCTCCTCTGTTAACATTTTGATCGGACATGCTCTAATCTGACACTGGGCTCAGAGTCTTGCCCGTGAGGCCCTGACCCAATTTAGCCATGGGCCATGAACTCTTCATTTCGACCCAGCGAAGGGAGCAGTGAGCTCCACTCCCACCCACTCACCCGCACGTGGCTCCCTCCGGGCAGGCATCCAGCGAGGGCATGGAGTGCAGCTCAAATCAAGCCCACCACCGGCGAGTTTCAGAAGCGATCGACATTACTAACGCTACAGTTGTACTGCACAGGTAGCAGCCGATCCTAAAAAGCTAGACGGAAATTCCAAGGAAGGGGTCGGGGGCGCAAAATTGAGGGCACGTACCAACGGCCTGCCACCCGCGGAGGAAGACGCGGTCGAGCTCGAGCCGGAGGAATTCCGGGTCGGTGTACCACCCGCACGGCGGCGTCACGGCGGAGGCCAGCGGGATCGCCGGGTCGAACGCCGCCACGAGCCGCCGCGCGTGCTCCGACGCTGCCGCGGCGACCCGGGACGGCGCGGCTCGCCGGGCCTTGGGGCGGGCCGTTCTCGCGGATGGGGAGAACGCGGCCACCGATTGCGCGATCGCCATCGCCGGCCGGCAGCTGCGTGCGAGGCGAGTCGTCGCGATAGGCGTCGGGAATTGGAGTGGGGAGAGCACAAGACAGAGAGAGAGAGAGCAGTAGCGAATTGGCGATGGCCGAGGGATTTTTTTTGCTACATATCTTGTGCACATATCCAACAATTAAATCCGAGCCGTTCAGATCTCATCCAACGGTGCTGCCACCGTTGGATGAGATCTGAACGGCTCGGATTTAATTATTGGATATGTGCACAAGATATGCACCCATTTTTTTATCTCGCGGAAGAATAAACAGTAGGGGTGGACAATTTTTAATCGAAATCAAAAAACCGAACAAGTAACACTTATTTCAGAATTCAGATGCATTGGATTAGAGGCTTTAGAGCTAGGAAAAAAATTATTTTGATACATAGAAGTACTATTAATTTGGCAATACATAGGGTGTGTTTGGTTGGGTGTATGGGTGGAGAAGTGGGTGTGGGGATGCAAGATCAAGGTTGTTTGGTTGCCTGTACATGGGTTTGAACCTGGCCCAAAGGATGCAGATCCGGTCGTAGGGCCTGGCTCACGGGAAACGGAAGTTGTGGTCGTTTTTGCTGGGCCAGGCTCGAAGCAACCGCGTGCGCAAGGGGAAGGGGCTCCACGGATGCGATCTCTAGGGTTGCAGCCGTCCCTCCTGCCACTCCTCCCCACAACGCCGCCGCCACAAGCCGCTCCACGCCGCCTCCTTCCACAAGCCGCTCCACGCCGCCCTTGCCGAATCCGCCTCCACGTCGCTTCGCCCTCCCGATTCCGCCTCCACGCGCGCTCCTCCCCTCGAGTCCGTCACCGCGCCGCATCGACGCCGCCTCCACGCCGACGCCTCCCGAACGTCGCCTCCTCCCGAACGCCGCATCGACGCTGCTCCCTGGACGCCGCCTCCTCCCGAACGCCGCCTCCACACCGCATCGACGGCGCCGCCCTAGACTCCGCCTCCTCCCGAACGCCGCCTCCACGCCGCATCGACGCCGCTCCCCCCAACGCCGTCTCCGTCAGCGCCGGTCATCCTCCACTGCGGTCTTCCTCCCGGCAGTGTCGACGCCTCCACGTCGGTCTCCCCACAGCAGCGTCTTCTCCCCCCCCCCCACGACCACTACAAAGGTATTGCTACAAATGCTGTGTTTGTATTTGAAGGCAGTGGAAAATTTTGGGTAATTTTGCTACAAATGCTCTGTCTTCTCCCCCCCACGACGATTGATTTAGTCTTTAGAAGATAGAAATTGGTGACTCCATATTACTGTTGTCTAATATAAAAGGGTTGAAACATAAATGACTACCTTACAAGATTGGACTAGAATGGTGTTGCTACAAACAGACGAAGATGATTTGTGCTTGTGCTAAGTACCAACCTTACAAAGCTAATATTTTGATATTGCTGTATGTTGACTGGATATGTTACCTTCACTACCCATTGTCATTGAGTTTTGATTGATATTTCCTTATCATGAACCGCTTTTTTAGATGGATATGCAAAGTCGACGACGAAAACTTATTATTCAAGCAGCAGCTCTTGTTACCGTCATGCATGCATTTTTGGTTAGTAGGTTAAAGTTGGGTAGAATGTCACGACCGGCAATCACCTATGCTCCCATGTCCAACAGAGATGTTGAGCGGCAATCCAACCTAAATCTGATTTTCAATTGTAATGATGTCGAATGTGTCAACATGCTGCGTATGAGAAGAGCCCCTTTTTTCCACTTATGCCAATTATTTAGGGATAGGAATTTGTTACGCGACAGCATACACACCTCAGTTGAAGAACAAGTGGCAATGTTTCTTCATGTAGTAGGGCATAACCAAAGATTTAGGGTAATTCATCACACATTTAGGCGGTCTATAGAAACAGTGAGTCGATACTTTAAGGAAATTTTGTATGCCATTGGTGAGCTCCGAAATGAAATGATTAGGGTCCGCTCGAATGACACACATGTAAAGATCAGTTCGAGTTCAAGATGGTATCCGTATTTTCAGGTAATAATCATCAAATTTTTGTATGGGGGTATTTTTTGGTATGGTTGGTTGGAAATAATGTTGTATCATTCATATAGGATTGTGTTGGTGCAATTGATGGTACTCATGTGCATGCTAGAGTTCCAAGGGCAAATGTTGCTGCATTTAGAGGTAGAAAGAACTACCCCACCCAAAATGTTCTAGCGGCAGTTGACTTTGATCTAAGGTTCACGTATGTGCTAATTTGGTTGGGAAGGGTCAGCACATGATGCTCTTATACTTGCCGATGCATTACAAAGAAATGATGGGTTACGGGTTGCACCAGGTAATTGTTCATATGAACAAATATATGTTGTAATGGAGGTTTTTATAAACCATACCACTAACTTACTACATAAATTGCTAGGTAAATGGTATTTAGTTGATGCTGGATATGCGTGTCGGCCTGGTTTTCTTCCACCTTATCGGGCAACTAGGTACCATCTCAATGAGTATGATGGGAGGAACTATCCTACTAATTTAAAAGAGTTGTTTAACTTGAGACATTCAGGCCTACTGCAGTTGATTGAGAGGGCGTTTGGCGCATTGAAGTGTCGATTTCGCATTCTTGACAACAAGCCATTTCACCCATACAAGACACAAGTAAAGTTAGTTCTTGCTTGTTGCATTATACATAATTGGATTCTTGAGCATGGTGAAGATGAGGTCATTCCTTTGGAGGAAGATTGGGTGCCCAACAACAGTGGTAATGCAACCCAAAATTCCGAAGAATGGGTGCCAAGTAACTCTGATTGGGCGTCTAAGAGAGATGAGTGGGCTAATGCTATGTGGGCTAATAGAGGAAATTCTCGTGTGTGAACTACTATTGTAATATTTATGCCCCCTATGTTTGAACTATTGTTGTAAACGTTATGTTTATGCCATGTGATCTGTAATTTACTTGTCCAATCCATATTCTTTCATGTTGCCCGTAATTGTTTCAGACCATGCCTACTGATGTGATTGATGTTGGGGGGAGTGTTGAGGACAACGGCAAGAATGTGGGGAGAGTATCAATGAGGTGGACAAATGTGATGTCATCCTTTGTCCTTCGCCGCATGTGTGACCTTGTAACATCAGGTGTTAGAACTGATAAGGGTTTCAAAGAAGTACATGTCAACAAAGTTGCAAAAGATCTTTCCGAATTCACTGGAAAAGATGTCACTGGGACACAGGTGTATAACCACCTTCGTAAGTGGCGTCAGAGATGGGTGAAGGTAACTAAGCTCAGGGACTTGAGCGGAGCACTTTGGGATGAAGACAACCACATGATAGTGTTGGATGAGGAGCACTACTTAGGCCATATAAAGGTATCTTATTGACATTCATTGCAGCCTTTAATTTGTAAAGCTTTAGTTCTAGTTACTAATTAAACTTTACTTCTAGTTACTGATTGTTGCACATTTACTTTTCTAGGCACACCCAAAGGATGAGGAGTACCTAAACAAACCCATAGAAAACTACATGCAGATGATGACCATCTTTGGGAGTGGAATGGCTACTGAGAAGTTTGCTATGGGCTCTAATGAACCGCTTGGTGATCCCTCTGAGTTCTTGGATAGTTCAGTCAAAGATGAGCCAATTGAAGTTGAAAAAGTTGCTATTGAGGAAACACCGGAGGTATCGAACAACAAGAAGACACAACATGCAGATGCCACTAGTGCATCCAAAGGAAGCAAGAAAAGGAAGAGGTCATTGTTTAGTGAGGAGGAAAGCGTGGTGCTATCTGGCATGACGGAGGCTGTCAATAACGTTGCTGCAGCCATTCGAGAGACGACAGTGCACGAGGTGCATCCTGACCTCTATGATGCAATTATGAACATGACTGGCTTCCCTGAGGATGTATTATTTATGGCATTCTCCTATTTGGTGGACAACAAGGCCCAAGGTGCAGCATTCGTGGGAATGAAAGATAACCACCGTGTCATGTGGCTGAAGACATTTTGTGCAAAGCATAACATATGAAAAGGCTCACGGTATCCAAGGTAAAGTGTCTTCCATTTACCGTACAGACACACATGTAGGACATACTAATTATGGCTATGTTTACAGCAAAGTACTTTTTGGCGATGTTTTGGACTAAAGATGGACTAGAACTATTGTCATGCTTTTGCTCTACATCTGGGATGCTTTTGTTGTACATTTGGGATGACCGACCCCTTTTATTGCAATGAATGGGTTGCTATTGTTTGTGTATCCACACCGACTACCTCGCTGCGGTAAGAAAGAACTCCACTCTTTAGTATGTTATTGATTTGTCACTAATTTTGCTATTTCTTACAACAGATGTAGTGCAGCCACTTTTGGGACTCATGAGACAAGCATGATTAGGATGGAATTGGAAGATTGTCATGCTACCATTGACTACCTGCCATGGATATATGTCTTATGATGCTTTTATTTTGTGTTTCAATGCTTCATTATGCTGTAATATAGTCCTAATTATATGTAGGACTCACATATAGTGCCCTGACTTATGTGGTGGATGATTTGTGCTTGGATGCCTTATGTGGTGAATGAAAACACATTTATATTATAATTGTGGATGATTTGTGCTTGGATACCCTTTGTGGTGAATGAAAACACATTTCAATTATAATTGTGGATGATTTGTGCTTGCATGCCTTATGTGGTGAATGAAAACACATTTTAATTACAATTGTGGATGATTTGTGCTTGGATGCCTTATGTGGTGAATGAAAACACATTTCAATTATAATTGTGGATGATTTGTGCTTGAGAATTGATATTCTCTGTTCAACTATTATACTTTCATGCGTGCTAGGTTAATGAAAACAAAGACTGACAAATCATGCAATTTGACTTATGTATCGGTCATAAATTTCGCATTAATATCGCATTAATTCCATCATAAACACCATCTCCTCTTATTTACACACCAATTTCACTTCTAATGCGGCCATCCAAACATCTTCTCCTCACAGCCAGATTCAGCTTGCACAGGCAACCAAACACCATCTCCTCTTATCCACACACCAATTTCACTTCTAATGCGGCCATCCAAACATCTTCTCCTCACAGCCAGATTCAGCTTGCACAGACAACCAAACACCATCTCTTACATCTCCTCAGCCTGTCTCAATTTAGCCTGGCTGAACTCGTACGAGCCAGGCTGGGTTGAGAAGACAACCAAACACATCCATAATGAATAAACTGAGAAAAATAGAGTAGCACAAGAACAATCTAGTTGGTAACTGGAAGTTTTCACGTAGAGAAGGCTTCACACTTTTTTTCTAAATTATTAATAACAAAGAGTAGACATTAGCTAACCTTAGCTTGTCAAATACCTGAGAGAGTAGACATAATTACCTTCCGGGCACTATGATCTTTAGATTTGTTGTTCTTATACGCTTCTTTTGAAGTTCTACTTGTTACTAGCTAGAGCTAACACTTATTTTATGAGTGTCTTGAGAAGCTCTATTAGCACTTTACAATGCTGTCTTAGTGCTACGGTTGCCTCCTTTTGTTCTTAGTAAATTATGTTGTGTTTCAACTGCTACCTTCTAGTTACTTTGCTTGCTAGTGGCTATGATTATTTATTGTAAGTAGGCAAGGTATATACTGGTTCCACGTGAATATGCTTCTCTTCCAAAACTACTGTAAAAAAAATGTTAGTGATGATTTTAAGTCAATACAGGCATAATGGTCTTGAATAGATCACATAGTCTCAATCTGAGAAGAGGTGGGTGCCTACGAGGTTCCTGGTTAGTGGTAGAAATATTAAGGATCGCATGTAGTTTTTTGTTTTTGATTGAACACTTGGAAAGGAAATTATCGAATTTGTTTACTGAATGGCAATTTTTCTTTTTAAAATTTAAGGTTCTTAAGTGCTAGTTGATATGAAAGACCGTACTCTTACTGAGTACGAGAAAGAGGAAGATGACGACATGATGTTGCTTATTTTATTGGTGTTATATTCAGCTTCTACCATAACTAAAACTCCATGTCTCTACTATTATAAAGCAACAGTTGGTGGCAGTGGTGAGTTCTACCCACGTCATTAATTGCCCTGCTTAATTGCTCTACTTAATTGCCCTGCTTAATTGCCCTACGCAAAAAACGAAGCGTTGCTTTAATTAGCCAGCTTTCGCAAGAAACGAAGCGTTAAAGATAGATGTTTGATCTTGTGAAATAATTTTTTTATTTTTTAATCTTTATTTTTCATTATCAATTTTGTTTTTCCGTAGCAATGCACGGGCATGTAACTAGTTATACATCAAAGCTTAGTGGAGCATAATATATTACTGAACTTCTTGAAGGTCATTCAAGCCGCTGTTATGAAAATCATCATATGGAACTCCACATTTTCCAAACACTCTCAGACTATCTTAGGTAAAAAAAAAAACTTTTGCATCATACAAGAGGTGTTAATGTGGAAGAGCAATTAGGAATTTCTATGTATATGCTTGCACGGAGTGTCAGTTGTCAAGCATTGACTGATAGATTTCAGCACAGTCGAGACTATACATAGACATCTTAGGGTATGTTTTGAGGTGATCACTTCATTGGCCTATGAATTTATCAAACCTCCATCCACTGAGACTCATTAGAAAATATCATCAACTCCACATTTTTTGCCTTACTTTGAGGTACATGTAATCCATGACAGTATAATTTAGGAATTTGTACCCTCTCATATTATTTCTCAATTAGTAACAAGGTCTTGTTTCTTGCATAACTATATAGGATCAATAGATGGTACTCATGTCCCTATCATAATGACGGACAGTGAGGCTGCTCCATATCGAAATAGAAAAGGAACTCTTTCTCAAAATGTGATGCTTGCTAGTGACTTTGATTTGAATTTTGTTTATGTTTCTACTGGCTGGGAAGGGTCTGTGTCAGATGCAGGGGTGTTACATTCTACCATTAAATCTAGATTTCGAGTACCTAGAGGCAAATACTATCTGGTTGATGGGGGCTATGCAAACACACCATTCTTTCTTTCTCCTTATCGAGAAGTCGATACCATATTAAAGAACAAGGACAGGGCAATTGCCAACCTAGGGACAATAAGGGGTTCTTCAATCTTCGCCATGCCTGCCTACGCAATCATATAGAGCGTGCTATTGGCATCCTAAAGATGTGATTTCCTGTCTTAAAATTTGCAACATTTTACCCAATAGAAACTCAAGTGAAAATTCCAGCAGCAACAACTACGTTACATAATATAATCTAGAGTCATAAAGGTGATGACAAGTGGTTAAGTGATTAAACAATGAACATTTCTTCAGATAAATTTGTGGAACTACCTAGTGGAGATGATCATACAGAGATGATGTTGTACCATTGAACAATGAAAGGAGCATGGGTAATGCTTTGAGAGATGACATTGCAAAGAAGATGTGGGCAGATTATGAAAGAAGTAGGAGACGGAGAGTACAAAGGAGTGCTCATTAGCAATTATGTTAAATCTATGTTATTTTTACTTTAATTTCTTTTGTACTCATTGTAATAAAGCAGAACAATTATTAGTTGTCATAAAGCTACAACTGTAGCTTTATTTGCTATTTCTTCATACTATTTATAGTTCCTTGTGGTTTATGATATATCTAAGACTTTATGGCACATAGATCAAGGTGGACGTCAAAGTATGAAAAATGATTGGTTGATATACTCCTTGAGTTCAACATTTCTCACTATTGTGGTCAAAATGGATGGTGTTCAAAAGGTTGAAACGGGATTGTGAAGGATTTCAACAAACTCTTTCTAGAAGAAGACTTTCTAAAGCTTAAATTCAAGATAAAGAGGCTCAACTGAAGAAAGACTACAAAGCAATTGGATCCATTAGCAATCATAGTGGTGTCTCATGGAATCAAAATGCATCCATGATTAACACCACATTTGAAAAATGGGATGAGATAATCGAAGTAAGCTTCTTGTTTTTTTAACTATGAATCTTCTTTGTTCCCAATTAGAATTGTTCTATTTGTACTTGAATTGTTCTATCATTTATATTCTTTGCTTATATGATCCCTCAATGAATTTTGTAGGAGTCTAGGCTAAGGAGGTATGAAAATGAGTTTCCCGTTGTTTTGAGTCATTGGATCTCTTGTATGAAGGTAATGATGGCTTGCATACATTTATTTGTAGTACCTAGTTGTTATTGTCGTACATTTGTTTGTAGTACCTAGTTGTTATTTTCATACGATATGATGAGATGAGCATCTCATATTTTGTATATAGATTGATGATATGAACATCTCATATTTTGTATATAGTTGTGCTTCTTGTTGCATCTTGTGGTGGTTTCTGCTTAATTAGTCTTTTTCGTTGAAGTATGTCGTTCTGTTCATTCCTTATTTTGAGTATAGAGCATCATTATTCACTTGATGCCTTTTCTTTTACTAAAAGGAATTACACTTTGCTTTGCTTTATTTCAACGAGTGCAGTTATTATATTATGTCATCTTGTCACTAGCCTGGGTGAGGGTTCATCGTTTGTATCTTCCTCATGCCTGAAGAGTGTGAGAGCTCATCTGGTCAACTGTTAGCCATTTAATTAATTCATCATTGCTATTGGTGTTGCTATAGCAGCATAGCCTAGCCTTGTTCAGGGTTAATGATCCTAGCTGTAGGTTGTAATTAAATTTTGTATCAAGTGTAAATTTGTTTGCTTTCAAGAAAAGAAAAGAGCAATGACGACAAGAGATGAAATCAACACACGCGCATAGAGGAAGTCTCTAGAGAGCAATTTATTGGTGCTTTTCAGAGTTTTGAGAGTAATTTAACTACCCCAGCTTGAGTGGATTCAGTTCACAGTGCTATCACCATACCGGAGGCACCTGTTCTTGTCAAATGTCAATAGATGGTACTCATTTTTAATGCTATCATATATTGCTGCCTACAACTGTCACTTCCGAAGCCACCGTTCTCTTTATGATATTCTTCTAGTTGTAGATGCTTTTCAACTATTTGTCATGCTATTAGATATTGGATTAAGGGTTCATTATAGCCATTAGAAATCAGTATCACACGTGATTTCTGTCCATATTAATTATTAGTGAAGAGATAATATGGTATAGTGATTCTAAGATTGTGCTAGTAACCATAATACAAGCTTCTTCCTTTTCTAAATTCTAGTAACACCAAAGTAACAAGATAATTTGTGTTCTATAATTCTCTCATCTTTGATGTCTTAATAGGATAATTTGTGGAAGAAAAACATTGCTTCACTTCTAGTCAACCATCTCATATTGCAAATACAAGCTTTGATCTTAGATGCAAAAACAAGAAACTTTCAAGCATCACTAGAAAACACTTACGGGATGCAAGCTTTGATTCAAGAGCTAAACATCATATTGGCGTTGGGGAAATACGGGACAAAATTAATTCCCCTTCAAGAATGCATGAGTTTGAAAGACAAGGTTTGGAGAATGACATGCAAGATTAAGAAGAGAACAATATGTATTCTTGTCAAAGAATGGATGACATTGGAAAGAGTCTAGAGAATGAACCTCTACAAGATCACCGTGATGAGCA
Source organism: Rhipidocladum racemiflorum (assembly GCA_036346355.1). Classification (NCBI taxonomy): domain Eukaryota; kingdom Viridiplantae; phylum Streptophyta; class Magnoliopsida; order Poales; family Poaceae; genus Rhipidocladum; species Rhipidocladum racemiflorum. Next base: position 85,169,822 of record CM070579.1, on the reverse strand, counting down.
GTTGGATGTTGAAGATAATGAATCAAATCAACCAGGATGAAGAGGTGATGACCATCCAAATTCAAGAACTGGGATTGTTCGATCACAAAGTGGAAGACCCAAGAAACAAAAGGGTACAACATCAGCACCACACATTGAAGAAACAATGATAGCTTATTTTGATTTCAGAAAAGAACAAGCTAGCATGAATGAGCAAGCTTCAAATCAAGGAAATGAATACTCAATTTTAAGGTGCCTTGAGGTGTTACAGGCTATGAATGATGTGTCCGATGAGATCAAGGTCTTTGCCTCCGATGTTTTCAAGGATGCAATAAACCGTGAGATTTTTCTATGCTATGAGACAAGACTGGGTGGTTTGTGGTTGAAGAAGGAAGTAAACAAGCTTGGAAATTGACTCTTTGTAAGTCCTACAATTACCACTTATTACCAGTTTCATTTTGTGTTCATTGGTGATTTTTTTCATTTTTCCATTAAACCTCATGTTGGTATGGCAAGGGAGTTTCTAGCATAAGATGCAATAAACCTCATGTTGTGTTCATTTTTTTATTTGTCCATCTACTGTTATATGCATTATGAAAAAAGCTATATCAAAGAATGTTTAAGTCATTTGGCCACCAAGAGTACTTGCATGAGAATACTATTATATTACATACTGAAAAAGCTTGCAAAATTAATTTGTTTATCAACTTTAGAGCTCAAGTCACTGTTGGTTCTTCATTTGAGATATAACCCTATGCTTCATATTTTTTGTTTTGTAGTTGAACTCAACATGTAGATGAGAAAAGTCGGTGATGGTGGGATTTGGCTTTATTTAAAATTCACATCTTTCTTGGAAGATATGAAATGATACCTTAGGCGAGTGGGAATTGGAAGTACTATGCAATGGATAAGCAAAGATGTACACCCTTGAGCTTCCTGGATCTACCATGTTTGTTTGTGGGGGTGGTGTGCACCTGTGGTCTTTCATCATAGAACATATTCTATAATTTTTGGTGTTTTAGTTTGTCCTAATATTCTGTAACTTCCGGAGTTTTGGTTTGTCCTGCAAATTTGCTAGCCTAATATGACATATTTGGACATCTCAGATCTTCATCAGATCATCTAATACATTTTGTTTTGTATCCCTTGACTTTAAGCTTCAGTTTAATAGAAAATGCTTTGAAGTTTGCCTTGACTTGATGCTTTAGTTCAATGAGCTGCTTGATCTTGCCTGGAAGGTTTGTCCTGATAAATAGCAATGTCCTAATGCCTAGATGTTGAAGATAATGCATGCCTGGACGTCTATCCTGATATTCTGGAAGGTTTGTCTTGATACCAAAACAGTTATCCTGTTTATGACATATCGCTCTTGTACCAAGAAGCTTTCCAAGAAAAAAGAGATAATTTCATCAAACTTCCTTTTAGTTTTAAAGCTTTTCACCCTTAATCTTGATCAAGAATTACGAGGAAAAGAAAAATTGAAAGATCAAAAGCTTCAACAACTAAAAAGAAAAATTTAAAAATAAGAAATTGCTTGAAGAAATTCCTCCTCAATTCTATAACCAATTTCCCCTCACCTTGAACACAAGGAAGTATAAAGTTATGCCTTTAAACTTCCTTTTAATTCTTGAAGCCTCTCACCTCTACACCTCTGTTATATTTTCTACCCTGATAAATTGCAAGACGAAGAAAAAGGAAGCTTAAAAGCAGTAAGGATTTAAGAAGTATTTCTTGCGCTTGAAAGTCTGAAGATACAAGGGAAGCCTTACCCCTTCTATAGACTTTCAAGTAGTTATAGTGTCGATTCAGTTACCAAAAAGAATTATATAAATTCCTTTAACGAGAAATTAAAAACACAGTTTTAAAGGGCACATGATTCCATATCGTCTTGGAAAAATTGAAAAGTTCTGAGTAAATGCATACAATTACTTGAGCCTTGGAGGCTAGCTGACGATGATTAATGTACCCAATTCTATTTTGGGGCCTACAATCTCATAAGAAAAAAACACTCATAAATAAAGACAAGGCCAAGACCCGTTACCTGGTTATGATTTCAACCAGAGTTAAAATCTAGTCAAGTGAAAATATTCCCGACCAGTTATACACACGCTGGTCGGGATAACCTCGACCAGCATACAGTTCGGTTATGCTATAATCTTCGCACCGACTTGGTTGAGGTCGGGAAGGAAGTTACCACCGCATAAGGCTGGCGTGCGGGAGATGCTTTCTCTGATAGGTACATACAACTGTTTGAAAGTTACTCCCTACAAAGAGACACCTTTTGACGAGAAGACGTCTTTTGACAAGAAGACATCTTTTGACGGGAAGACACCTCTTAGAAGATGACAAACTGTTATCCCTTCGTTTGCTATAAATAGGAGACTTCCGCAAGGATTCAGGGTATGATCATGGTGATTAAGATTAAGAACAAAAGATTAGTATTAGTTTTTAGGTCTCCACTCAAAGCCTGTAATCTGTAAACATTCGTGATTAAATAAAGACAATCCCATTTTCTATTTTTTCAATCTCTGATTTGTTATACAAAGGCAACGCAAATTATATACGTAAGCTCGATTTAGTGACCTTGGATCTTGAACATCGACAGAAACTTTTTGATTTAAAATTTTTTGAGTTGAATTTTAAATCAAAACTTTTCGAACCAAAAGCTCTTTTAATCGAACCTTTTCGAGCCGAAAGTTTTGAATTAAAAGTTTACTAAGTTTAAACAAATTAATTTGAATTTTTTTGATTTAAAAATTTTCAAGTTGAAACTTTCTGATTTGAAATTTTTCTATTAAAATTTTATGAGTTGAATTTTGAGTCAAAACTTTTTGAACCAAAAGTTTTTTGAATCAAATTTTTTTGAAATTGAAATTTGTGTAAGTTGAAACGTTTTGATTCGAATATTTTCAGTTGAAACTTTCTAATTTGACATTTTTTGCTTTAAAACATTGCGAGTTGAATATTTTTTTATTTGAAAATTTTCGAGTTGAAACTTTCTGGGTTGAAATTTTTTGATATAAAACTTTTCGAATTAAAACTTGCTAATTTGAAATTTCCCGTGTTGAAACCATCTCATTTGAAAATTTTTGATTTAATTTTTTGAATTGAATTTTTTCGAGTTAAAACTTCCTACTTAAATCTTTGAACGTTAAATTTTTATAATTTAAATTTTTGTTTTAGACGGGAAGGAAGGGAGGTAGGGGAAGCGAGTCAGAAAGAAGAGAGAGAAAAGACGAAGGTGAATGAAGAAAATAGTACATGGTATTTTAGAAAGATATGTTTAAATTCGCTTCTTTTGAAGGTAACTCAAACTAGTCCTACCTCGTATATAAATTGTAGGTGAAACCATATAATTCGTGGATGATTACGGATCCAAACGGGGCCGGCCGAGGCGTACGTGCTGCGTGCAGATGGCGTGCAATTGTCAGTCACCCCACCCACTGCACCCAATCCGGCCGGCCGGGTCGAAACTCCTGACCGGGTGACGAGACGAGTCCTGTTAAACAGCAAAGTCCTTCAGCACAGGGCCCAACCATTGCCGACCGATCGCCATGGGAGGGTGGGCAATGGTAGGCTACCACCCGCACGATAGATTCATCGGACAGGGAGACGAAAAAGCGAAATCAGCTGCGTTTGAATATAACTAGCAGCGTTCGATCGATCCTACTACCAACGGATGGTCGAACGAAAACAGTACTCCCTCCGTTTCTTTTTATAAGGCGTATTTGGTTTCGTTAGGACAAGACTTTGACCAACGATTACTTCATTAATATATCATTTATGCAATACAAAATCATAATTATATATAAGTACTTTTGAATACAAATCTGCTAATATCAATTTTGTGTCATAAAAATTATATGCTAATAGAATAATTGTTGGTCAAAGCTTTGTCCTAACGAAACCAAATACGCCTTATAAAAAGAAACGGAGGGAGTAGTAGTTAGCAGCAGCAGCTGCTGTTAATTAATCAGGCAAAAGGCATCCCTGGAACGGATAAGTTCTCCATTTCCCCACGACGTGACCCCATTTCTCCTCTTATTCATTATCCCCTTATCTCTTCCCCAAAGTTTTATCCTTCTGGATCACCTTTGACAGCTCTGTCCCCATCTCTCTCTCTCTCTCTCTTCAGTCTCTCTCTCTCTAGTCTCTACACGTCGTTCTGCTGGCTAGCTAGTCCGGTCTCGGAATTAATGGGCAAATGACCCTGGTAAGTAGGATTATGCATGAGCTTTAATTTATCAACATGAGATCAAGCACGGCACGCCAAATCAAACATGTTTCCGGATTGTCCCAAGAAATCGGTTGTTTTCGGATGCTAAGTGCTTTGTTGAACCTGACCATCAGCTTTTCCCTCTCAACTTCGTCTAGATGTAAAACCGGTTCAGATAAAGATGAATATTGTTCTTTTTATATCCTGACTTATATTTTTTCGGATTCAGAATCAATATAAATCCTAATTATTCATGATACAGACACGGAACGGATATATGACGGATTCAGACCGAAAACGGATAAAGGTATACGGATAATGCACGCATATATAGAGTATATATGTTGAATCAAATCATATGAGTACATGATCATACTGGCAAGTTATATATCAACCAAACCAAATAGACACCATAGAAAGAATATGCTACTTGAGAATCAATAGAACCAACTAATTGTCAAGATAAAGGTGTTGCTATAGAAAATATGTAATGAATGTGTTAGGCCTTGCAGATTTCCAAGTAGAAAAAAAAAATCCAAATATCTGGATCATGTTCCATAATTGCAGATATTGACTGCTCCAAATCCGATCTCGAATCCGGATTCATTCAAGAATCTAGATCCCGTCCCGGATCCGACCAGATAGTCAAATCTCTTTCCGAAACTGATTTTGACCGAATTCAGCTATAGATCAAATGGGAAATATCTGGCCTATTTTCACTCCTAACTTCTTCTGCCCTATATGTTCCCCTCAAGAAAAGCAAAAAAAAAAACTCCTTAAAGTACAATTGCACCAACCAGCAGGCATGGCCTAGTTTTGGCACCCAAGGGGAAGTACAATTGCACCAACCTGCAGGCATGGCCTAGTTTTGGCACCCAAGGGGAACCCTCCCTTTTCTAGCCTCATGGTATTTTTTTTTCTAATCTAGTTTATGTGCGAACATAGTTGTAAAAATAGTTTTATTCTCAACCACAGAAACGTTGGCACACATGTCACACTCATGTACCACAAAAGATGCTTGAGTTAGGATAGCACAAAGGAACCTATCACGCTTGGGCACCGTGGCAAATCCTGTCGCCCTACCGAGTCACCCTACTGCGGCAGCACGCCCTGCCACAGTAGGTGCAAATTATGGTTATAGTCCCTTGTTGTGGTACACAAGGGTAATATATGATATATATCACATGTTAATACTTTTACGATTAAAAAAGGTGTTATTTTTATAATTACATTCGAATACAACTGTATTAAAAAGAGAGACTATGAAAAAGCTAAGAACTCACAATGTGGTTACGAGGGAGGTTGTTGGCAAGTTTAATACGCCATATGCAAATGCAGTGCAATGGACAGATTGGGATTAGATGGGTCTTGATTAATTAATTAATTAATTGGTCTGCATGCCTTGTGCTAATTGAAAAAGTTAGGCCCTCTCCAGTGAGATCACAGGCACACACACTAGCTAGCAATACTCTCTCTCTCTCTCTCTCTCTCTCTCTCTCTCTCTCTCTGGTGAATGCAACTAGCAAGCAGTACAAGTACTACTGTTTGATTATGCGTAGGTAGTAGTACCGTAGTAGCAGTAAGCAGGGCATCAGCTAAAAGAACAAAGAAACCTAGCTCCAGGTATACGATGATTGATGCGATGGGATGAGATCCCAAACCATTACAAAGGGTCCATCCGACCATCTTGTGATCTTGTCCTCCCCTCCATCTATCTTTCTTGCCTCTAATTGCCCGATCTGTACCGTGGTGTTCTTCAATGGATTCAGCCACTGCCGCCGCCATTGATGCCGTCGACGACATCTCCGGTGTTAGTGTTACTACAGCAGGACGGCCGCTCGGGCGGCAAGAAGGGTGGCAGCGCGGTGAGCGAGGTGGAGGCGACCCTCCGGATGGAGGTGCACCGGAGGATCCGCCGCCGCTTGTTGAAGGGGTTCTCCGGCTTGGCGAGGACGTCCCTGGCGCTCGTGCCGGTCACGTCCTGCAGGTTCGCGAACGACCGGGACTTGCCGGAGAAGAAGTTGGACAGCCCCCTCCTGCGCCGAACCACACGGATTTAATCGGCTCTGGTTAGTTGATGCAAGAACAATTAACCGTGGGTGTCTTGATTAATTAAGACGGGCTGTGTATAGTATAACAGTTTCTTGCAAGGATTAAGTGGAATGATTAGGAGCGGGAGCACGTAATTAAGGGAGGCGTAGCGTATAAATGCGGTGCGTAATTACTTACTTGATGGGGAGGGCATCGTCGAGGGCGTCAAGGCACGTGAGCGCGCCCTTCTTCTTCCTCGTCCACGGCGACGTGTCCTTGCTCTCCACCTCCTCCCCTTCCTCGTCGGACACCGCGCCAATGGAGGACCGCTCCTCCTCCGCGTCGTCCCCCTCCTCCACCGTCTCCAGCACGAACAGCCCATGGCCGCCGTGCTGCTGCCGCCGCCGCGCAGCGTCGTCGTCGCCGCCGCCGTCACCCCTCCCCTCCCCCTCCGCCACCTCGTCCTGGACAACGTCCTTCCTCTTCCTCGCCCCGCCGCCGCACAGCCCGTACGGCACCGGGGTCGGCGCCACCGGGACGGGCCCCAAGGCCGCCGCCTGTGCCGCCACAACCGACATCACGTCCTGCCCCGAAGGGTGCTGCTCTCATCAATGGCGCCCGCGGGGCCCGGTGGCTCAGAGACCCAAGGCGCGCCACCAGTGAATTATACTATTCTTGTCCCGAACTCCCGATGGATGGATAGAACTCGAAGGAGAGAGGAGGAGACGGACAGGAGGGGGGTGGTGAATATAGGCAGCTACGAGGAGCAGGACGCGTGGAGGGGGAGACGTGTCCGAGGCTGCGAGGGCGATGGGCGCACCAGACACAGCGAGAACTGCATGCAAAAAATGTTGCTTTTTTTAAAAAACAATTGTATAAATATTAAATTATAAATGAATAGTAGATGGTGATTATTTATCCTTTCACTTGTTTTAAAATTTGTACAATTTGTATCGTGAGGAAAAACATAGAAACACTGCTCAAAAATATTTTCATTATTCTTGGAGCAACAAAATGGTCGTGAGTTTTTTTTTTATCAAAAAATGGTCGTGAGTTTGTCAAGTTGCATGCATGAGAGGGAAGTTGGGTAAAATTGGGTTTCTTCGTTACAACATTTATAATATACCACCGAAAGTTCACTCATTCTTGATACACCACTTATAGTTTTATTGATATATGGATTTGAACCCTACGTGTCATGACACAACAGATTTTGTGAATTTTCGATGGCAAAGAATTAATCTTGTAGGTATGTTGAATCAAGATCTAGAGCTCAAGAAGACAAGAACTACAAGTCAAAACCTGAACTATAGTTGCCTAAAATGATTTACTAAATATATAGTGCCACTCTTGTTCACAACAATTAATAGGTACATACAATTATACAAACATCTTGTTTTGGGGCCCACTCCTGTGACCTTCTCCTTAATTTTTGATATGATACTTCAATAAGATAATTGTAATTGGTTCACCATTTTTCTCTATGTAAATACATAATGAACCGCCATGTAATGTATAGGAATTTAGGACGTATCTACTATTAATCTTCCGAGGGTAATATTGATGAAATGTATCATCTTCACTATCCACGTCCATATTTTCTCTTCCCTCTTCCCTACCCACCTCCCCACCTCCCTTCCTTCCTCTCTAACATAAAAATTATAAATTATAAAATTAGAAAAAGTTAAATAGAAAGTTTCTACTCAAGATTTTCATCTCGACAAAATTTAAATATAAAAATTTCAAATCTGAAAATTTCAACCCAAAAAATTTCAAATCAAAAAGTTTCAAGTGAGAAAAGTTTTAACTTAAAAAATTAAAAATAAAAAATTCTTAAATTAGAAAGTTTCAGCTTGAATAATTTTCAAATCAAAAAGTTTCAACTCGAAATGTTTTAATTTTTTTAAAAAATCAAATTGTAAAGTTTCAACTAAAAAAATTTCAACTCTGAAAACATTCAATGCAAAAAAACTATGGTTCAAAAAGTTTTGATTTAAAATTCAACTTAAAATTTTTTAAATCGAATATTTTCAAATCAGAAAGTTTGAAGATAAGAAATTTTAAAGTAAAAAAATTCAATAAAAAGTATCAACTCAAAAAATTTAAATTAAAAAGTTTTAACTCCAAAAACTTTTCCAATTAAAAAACTTTTGGTTTGAAAAGTTTTGATTAAAAATTTTTCAAAAGTGGTTTAAAAAATACTTGTTTTAAAAAACTTAGGAGAAATTTTGAAATACAAAAACTATTTTGTGTTTAAGGTGAAGTAAATGGAGGAGAAAAGTGAAGCGGGAAAGGAAGGAGGAGCTACTACTTATCATAAACCATAAGGAGATGAACTTTGAGAGGAAAATGGAGTGAGGAATGAGTGCGGTAAAGTGAGGAAATAAAGAAAGTACTGTAACCTTTTTTTTGAATTTTGGCCAGGAGCTCTAGCATTATTGTAAAGAAGGAGAGAACAACTGCTGAGCTACAGACGCGAACACACGCACCCACACACACACATGCCACACACACACACCCACGCGAAAGCAGCTCAGCCGGTGAACACCCGGACCGAGCCAAAACTCGAACCCGGATGGCCAGCCTGCCCATCACAAGCTCTGGCCACTGAGCCACGCTCAGTCCTCGAAAGTATAACTTAACATAATAAGTTAATATCCTCACTAAATACTTGATGATGTCATCTTAAAATTAGCAATTCCCTATAGATTATAGACTATTGTTCTCGCTAGTATATTACTAATTTTATGGCTTGTTCATTCCGGCAGTTCATACACGTTGCAGATTGAAGTCACAAAGAAACATACCGGATCTCACTTATAAAAGCTCGATGTACGTGGCGTCCTGAACCTGATGTGTGTTAAGATGTTGCTTTATAAAGGGAGCCAATGCGTTGTCGCTAAATCTCTCTACTATAAAGTATTCCTTCCGTTTTTTTTATAAGATTTATTTAAAATGATCTTATTTATAAATATAAAATTTGTATGTAGATTTAATGAGATCGATCTTCCTTTCTATATCCCTATTTATTCTCTCTCAATCATATGCATTTATTCATTACCACCCACACAAAGTATATCTATCATCTTCAAAACAATTAAGTGATAGCATCTAAGTTATTTTCTCTCATATCTTTCTCAATTTTTGCATAACATTAATCCTTATGCAAAGTCAAAATACGCTTTATAAAAATGAACGGAGGAAGTACTAGTAACTGGATTAAATTCCACAGGTGGTTTGATAATTCTAATAGTGAGAGAAATCTTTTTAAAAATTTTGGAATGAAAAGAAAATTTGTCTCCTTCCAAAAAACTATGCAAATATTTCTATGAGAAAAATAAAAAATTTGGGATTTTTTTTAAAAAGTTACTATAGTTTGCACTGTAATTTCTACCGTACCAAGTTACACAAATTAAGGCCACATTAAAATCACTGATAATATATATATATATATATATATATATATATATATATATATATATATATATATATATAGAGAGAGAGAGAGAGAGAGAGAGAGAGGATGGCTAGTGTACTATCGATAGCACAGATACTCCGTGCTATAGGATTGTGTTTGCAAAATTCGAAGACAAAACTGTTGATCCAAACCGTGCATTCTATTCATCTCATTGAAATCTCACTACACACCAAATTTTATATTTTTTAAATTTTTTCTCCTATTTATTTTGTATTTTCAAAAAGTTCAAAAAATATAAAATTTGGTGGGTAGTGAGATTTCAATGAGATGAATAGAATGCACGGTTTGGATCAACAGTTTCGTCTTCGAATTTTGCAAACATAACCCTATAGCACAGAGGATCTGTGCTATCTATAGTACACTAGCTATCCTATATATATATATATATATATATATATATATATATATATATATATATATAGGCAACATATCCAGTGCAAACCCTCCTTACCGTGAAAACTCCGTGAAACCCACGTGTGAAAGTTTTGAAAAATTCTGAAAAAATTACCATACGTAGAGGAGGTGAGGTTCTACAACCCTGTGAAATTTGAAGATCAAACTCAATTGCATTTGAAAGATATGAAAAAGACAAATTGCAAAATGAATAGTGCTAAATAGTGAAAAGTCACTATTCATACTGAATTTGTCTTTTTTATATCTTTCAAATGCAATTGAGTTTGGTCTTCAAATTTTACAGGGTTGTAGAACCTCATCTCCCCTACGTATGATAATTTTTTGAGAATTTTTCAAAACTTTTACACGTGGGTTTCACGGAGTTTTCACGGTAAAGGGGGTTTGCACTAGATATCTCCCCATATATATATATATATATATATATATATATATATATATATATATATATATATATATATATACACGTCCGAAAAGCATGAGTTGGAATCTGAAATCTTCTCTGAAAATATTGTATTTTAGAAATAGAGGGGTCACGCCCCGGTTCCGTTTATCAAGAAACCGAGCCTTACAAAACCGTAATGTTGTTCACAATCTGATTCACAAACATTCATAAGCTACTCATCCGGCCACAAACAATTATCGTTTTGAATATCGAGACAATTTTCAAAACATAACTTTAATCACTAATTTTTATTATTAATATATTTATAAAATCCAATAAAATTATAGTAATATAAAAGTACTTTTTAAGATAAATCTACACATATGATTTTCATGTATTCAGTTTAAATAATTAATTTTGAAATTTTGACTGCACAGATGGAGTTCTCATGTGTCCAAAGTGAGAACTATTTGTGATCGGATGGAGTATTACATATAGTTCTCCGCTGATCTCCATATCTGATCTCACCACACGAAGGCCCTGTGTGGGGGTGGGCTTTTGGTATGTTGGGCTGAAAAGATTTTTTTGGTTTATTGCCCTATAAAAGTAGCTGTACCTGATGACTGTAACTTTTTTTGATAGGTCATTTGGCAAACTGGCTTTTGGTTGGTTGCTGCAGCTGCGACAACGGAGCGGGGAGATAGGGGCGGCCACCGAGCGAGGTGGGTCGGAGACGACGAGGCGGCGCGACAACCAAGCGACCGAGGAGATTGAGCTCGGTTGGAGAGGAGACGACGAGGCGGCGCTGCGAAGGAGCGAGATCAGGGCGGAGACGACGGATGGGGCCGAGCTTGGTGGGGGCAAAGACGATGAGGCGACACGGCAACCGAGCAACTGAGGAGACCGAGCTTGGTCAGGGAAGCACCTCTCTGCCCGCTGCGGCTTTTGAGGAGGCTTCGGCTGTGACTTCAATGCCCAGACGAAGCATAGCGAGATTGTTTGGGGGCTGCCGGCTGCGCTTCAGTCTTGTTCCGTTCTTTCCTCCCAGATTGTGTCCCTTCATATATAGCCGCCGTCTTCTCAGCATCTCCAAAATACAGCAGTAGTATCTGTTAGACAACCTCGCTATCGAATAGTCCGGGGTTGCCTAATAGATCTCAAGTGGAGAATAGACAGGGAGAAAGAGAGACACAATATGAGGAGAAACGAGTCTGCTTTATTATTCTGTATGCTTGTGTACAATGGGGTGACCCCCTGCCTCCTATATATAGCGGTTCTGCTTAGAGATAAGGAAGAGTCCATATCGGATACGAATCCGGTTTCCTAACACTCCCCCTTGGACTCTTCACTGCGAGATGCATATGCCTCATTAAAACTCCATAAAAACCCAGTGGGAAAAATAATTGGAGAAAGAGTACATAGCACACGCTTGCTGTGTTGCACGGATTGCCTCATCAAAAACCTTATGTAAGAAAACTTCAATGAAAAACTTACTTAAGGAAAAGAGTACAATCCACCCAAACTTCAATGTTAATCTTTAAGATTTACGTTGGGTACTCAAACTTCATGGTTGAGATTTATGTAGGAGTATGTGAAAAATCTCCCCCTGAAATCTGCACTTCTCTAAGCCTCATCATCCCGATTCCTCTAATACATCTTTCAAAGGAAGATGCTGGGAGTGACTTAGTGAATAAATCTGCGAGATTTTCACACGACTTAGTATGCAGTATCTTTATCTCGTTCATCTTATGCATTTCATGAGCATAAAAGAACTTGGGGTTGATATGCTTTGTAAGGTTACTCTTCACATATCCCATTTGTACTTGTGCAACACAAGCTGCATTATCTTCATAGATAATAGTGGGGGTTTGTTCCATGTTCGCACCACATGACTTACGGATGTGGTGAACCATTCTTCAAGCCATGCACATTCCCGAGAGGCTTCATACAATGCAATGATTTCTCGAGTGGTTAGTCGACGCCGAGACAAGAGTCCGCTTAGACGACTTCCAAGAAATTGCCGTTCCACCGCAAAGGAAAACATACCCGGGCTTTGTGACTTGCCGGTATCGGGTCCGATAGGTACCCAAAGATCGGCGTAGCCAACTAAATTCAATTCATTGTTTCTTCTGTAAAACAAGCCAAGGTCTTTGCTTTCTTGAAGGTAACGGAAGATGTCCTTCACCCCTTTCCAATGCCTTTTTGTGGGTTCTGCACTGTACCATGCTAGCAAATTCACGGCGAACGCAATGTCCGGCCTAGTGCTATTCGCAAGGTACATGAGCGCTCCAATTGCACTCAAGTATGGGAATTCCGCTCCCGTGACTTCCTCCCTCTTCTTTAGGCCTGTGCGGGTCTAGGTCTGCTTGGAGTGACCTTCCGACCATTGGGGTCTTTGCGGGTATGCCTTTTCAAAGCCAAATCTCTCCAACACTTTCTGCGTGTAGGATGCTTGGTGTACCAAGATTCCGCCTTGGACATGTTCAAGCTGCAAGCCTAAACAGAACTTGGTTTTACCCAAGTCTTTCATTTCAAACTCAGATTTCAAGTATGTGCATGCTTCTTCAATTTCCTCATCCGTCCCAATGATGTTCAAGTCATCTACATAGACGGAGATTATACAAAATCCATTCGTGGATCGTTGTATAAATACACATGGACAATCTTCATTTGTTCGTAGCCTTTCTTGCAGAGAAAGTCACTCAAACGATTGTACCACATTCTTCCTGACTGTTTTAGCCCATACAGTGATTTCTCCAATTTCACACTGTATAGGTTTCTGTTTGCTCTGTCTTGGTTCGGGATAGGGATACCTTCCGGTATTTTCATATAAATCTCCGAATCCAAGTTTCCATACAAATATGCTGTGACAACATCCATTAGCTTCATTCTCAACTTCAAGTTGACTACCATTGAGATTAAGTATCTAAAGGTAATTCCACCCATGACCGAGAATAGGTTTCTTCATAATCAACCCTAGGACGTTGAGTGAAACCTTGAACAACAAGCCTTGCAATGGTTGTTGCTCTTTTCATAGATTCTCCTATTATTACAAAATTTATGGCCATTTCGTCATGGTGTGCTTCATGCACTTCTACTTGCTCTTCATTGCTACTTCCCATTCCAGGAGCAAGTTCCTTTAGTTTTTCTCCGCCAATGTGTGCGCACACATTATTTCTGGCGGTTTCTTCCAATTGAAGATTCAAATCTGGAATTGCCTTTTCGACAGGCTTCTTTCCAAAGGCTGTGTCTCAACTGGCTCCCCTTCTTGCTTTGGGGCATTTTTGTGATTGGCTATGGTAAGTCCTCTTGCCCATTTTTCCCAGACGTCTCCGGTACTTTGGGTTTGAGAAGCCAGATTTCTGTTCTTTTCTTTGAGGCCTCTGAGCAGGATGAGGGATACCTTCTGCTTTCTTTGGTATTTCCACCCTCTCTGGTGCATTTCTTGCTGGTACATGCGACTTAACCACGCTCTTGAGATCACAAAAATGATCAGCAGTTCATTTGCTAAATTCTCGCAAATCAATTATCTTACGGACTTCTTGATTTGCTTCATTAGTGCGAGGGTCATGCGCGGGGATCCCAAAGGAATGCCATATTATTTCCGGCATTTTTCATCCAATGGTTGATTCTCTCCCCTAATGACGGAAAGCGGTCCTCGTCAAAGATACAATCGGCGAATCGGTCGTATGCAAGTCTCGATCATGGGTTCCAAATACCTGATTATGGATGCACTCTCATAACCAACGTATATCCTGCACTTGCGGAGAGGGCCCATTGCAAATTGTGGGGGTGGTATAGGTACATATACCATACATTCAATTCTGAGTTGACCCAATGCACTAGTTTGCATGGTTGAATGGATGTTGTAGGCCGATTGTCTATAATTGATGAGTCTTTGCTGCATACAGATCAAGTGTCCCCAACAATTGTTGGACAAGTTACAACTCTGCAAGAGCGGTCGGCAATAAACTTAATCCTCTTTATGAGTGCTTGACTAGTCCATTTTGGCGTATGGACATGCGATGCAGAGTGCTCAATAGTTATTCGATTCTTTGTGCAATAATCATCAAATGCCTTGGAAGTAAATTTGTTGGCATTGTCCATTCGAATGGACTTCACGCGATGATCAGAAAAACATTCTTAATTCGATGATCTGCGAGATCGGCTTTGCGAATGCATGATTCCTTGTTGACAAGACACATGTATGCGACCATTTCGAAGCATCAATGAGCACCATAAAGGATCGAAACGGCCCTAACAATGGCTGAATCGGTCCGCAAATATCCTCGAATGCGTTCCAGAATGCAGGGATTTCATGTTGCACTTTCATAACACAGGGTCTAGATATTACTTTCCGTTGGCACATGCATGGCACACAAAATCTTCGTGATTCGAGAAATTCTTAACATTAATGCCATGACCTTGTGAGTTGTTAACTATATTTCTCATCAATCTAAGACCAGGATGACCTAATCTACAATGCCATAAAGCAAATAATTCAGAGCTTCTAAAGACAGTCTTCAAAGAAGTATACACTACGTGTGCATTGATTTTCGTGTAGTACAACCCAGATTCATATGAGGGACATTTTTCTAGTACCATCTTTCCATATTCAGCGTGCTTCACAATGCACAAGTGTTCTTTGCCATTTTCTTCATTGGTTTCTACGTGAAACCCATTGGCGCGGATATCCTTGAAACTTAAGAGAGTGCGAGTTGATTCAGGGTACAAGAGGGCTTCTTCAATTACCAAAGTTGTACCCATTGGCAATATAATTGTGGCTCTTCCTGAGCCTATTATATGCGTATCGCTTCCTGCGATTGTCGTAATCCTTCCAACGTTCTTCGTGATCGCCTGGAAGTATTTCACTCTCTTAAGATGGTATTTGTTGTGCCACTATCAACAATGCATATTTCCTCCATTGGGTGCTACACGATTTCTAGATGAAAAGAAATATAATTCTAATCGACAGTGGCAAAGTAATTCAAACATTGCTTGCAAGTAAAGAATCTTTGGAATAAAGAATAAATAACAATTCTTATTCATGAGAAAGTAAAAGTATGCTCTTCGAGAGCTTACAATTATTAACTAATCAACCACAATCTAAAAGAAA
Organism: Rhipidocladum racemiflorum; assembly: GCA_036346355.1. Classification (NCBI taxonomy): domain Eukaryota; kingdom Viridiplantae; phylum Streptophyta; class Magnoliopsida; order Poales; family Poaceae; genus Rhipidocladum; species Rhipidocladum racemiflorum. Next base: position 85,154,206 of record CM070579.1, on the reverse strand, counting down.
GTGCTAACAATGTTATTCATGCACTAAACGGAATCAGAAGTATGCATTCATTTATGCTTCTATGTCATCCACGAAGTGTTTTCTTCATTTGCCGAGGGCTTGGCCGCATCATTGATGTCTAGGCCGGCCGCGAGGATGAAGCATGTGGGGTGTCAACTTCTATGACATCATCATTGCCTACTTCGCAAAATGTGCCTCTGCCAAAGTGCATTTCCTTTGGCCTTCTTCTTGGCCTGATATGCATTGATCACTTCTTTGGATTCCCGGCATATTTTTGACCAATGCCCCAAGTGCCGCATTTGAAGCACGTTTGGTTTTGCTGTCCATACGGCTTGCCTGCGGCTTTTCCTTGTCATCCTTCTTCTTTTGGGCTATGGACTTTCCTTTGGCCTGATGTTTCTCTTTTCCACCCTTCTTGACCCACTTCATGTGGCGGGCTTTTTCACCTTATAGCCGTTGGCATTGATTTACGGTACAATGCTCCTTCCAGTGGTCGTGAGACGAAGTTCTTTCGGAGAGCTTAGTCTTGTGACTCCATAACTTGCATAACATCAATCGGTTCGCTATACTCCTTGTATGCGTCCCGACGATAGTGCATGCACTCTGGATAGCATTAGGGTGAAAAGTGGAAAGAGTTTTCTCAATCTTCTCCTCCTCGGTGATCTTCTTGCCACATAGGGAGAGATTAGTACAAATTCGTGCAAGGCGTAATTGTACTCGCCATCGCTTTTGTAGTCCGCAAACCTCAGACGCACTCCAATCTTGCCGTGCTTGGGGCAAGATTGTGTATTTGAGCTTCTCGAACCGCTTCGAGTGCACCCATAGCTCAATTGCACTTTCTTCAGCCATGTATTCATTTTTCAGGGTGGTGAGAGATGGTGCCTGAGGAAGTGCAATGCTTGATCGCTCGCTTCAAGATGGGTGGTGCGTCCTTCGAGGACCCTAAGCCGATGGCAGCTCGGAGCTTCTTGCCGCCGAGTACGATCTTCACATCGGATGCCCAAGTGAGGTAGTTTTGACCGTGCTGGGCCAATTCTGCAAACTCACGATTCACAATGCCAGACATCTGCATTTTTACAAGATTCCAACATTAGATTACTGCGTGTAATCTAATAAAGTGTGATTGCATAATTCATAAAATGCGGAAAGTAAACTCTCATGAATTTCCAGAATTTTTCTTAGTATTTGGCAATTTTCTGTTAATTATACAGCAATTTTCCAGCATCACTTGATAACAGAAAATAAATTTCAACATGAATTAAACATGGCATAAGTCTAATTACAACTTATATAATTCTTGTTGGCTGGGAACGAAAACAGGTAATGAATATCTCTGTCAATTTGACTCTTGGCCAGGTCAACCTGCCCCTAGGGCTCACATGAGGGAGGGAGCACTTCCCGTTTCCGGGTGCCAATTAAAGAACCAAGCCTCATGTGTGTTTTCCTAGACACCAATTGTCTCATATCTGTTTATTCATTACCAAAATCAAATCCCAACCACTCATGTTCTCATTTTATGCCATATGAAATATTCTGGAATTTTCCTAGCACTTTTCATAATATCTGCTAATATCCAAGCAATTTTCAGAATTACTGTACAACAGAAAATTTTAATTTCAGCAAATATCAACATGACATAATTCATAAATTCAAAATAAACAATAATTGCATAATTCATAAAATACAGGGAAATAAATTCCAGGGATTTCCGATATTCTAAACAAGGCAATTATTGCAAAATGCGTGCAAATATTCATAAATACAGAAAATAAGGCTAAGTACAAATTAAAACAGAGCCATTAAATTTTCTGGAATTTTCTAGCTATTTTCATATTTTTCTTGGAATTTTCAGATTTTTTCGGAATTTTCTAATCAATTTTTCTGAATTTCTAATGCAATTTCAGAAAAAGGAAATTAGTAAAAGGAATAAAGGAAAAGGGGGAGGGCAAAGGGGTAATTTCCCCTGCCCTCCCTGTGCCCGACGATTTTCCAAAACCGAAACCAAGCCTCTAGAATCAGGACTTCGTGTCCACTGTCCAGGAGGCAAAGTACTTCATGTCCCAAAGCCGGATTGAAGCTTAGCTCTCTGGACTTCAAGTCCAGTTTGGATTTCATGTACTGATTGGATGGGGTGCCCTTCGTGCTGGGCGTCGGTGGCGATCTTTGGGTCGTGGGGCCGGGCGGCCGGTAAACGCTTCTTGCCGGACTTCATGCTGTGGCCCAGTGCTCGTCTTGGCGAGCGGAAATTGATCGGCGCGGCGTTGGCTCGGTGGCCAGGCAGCGAGTGGGGCCGGCCGGTGGTAATACGGCCGTGATCTGCGTCTTGCCGAACACGGTAGAGCGGCATCGGGTGGCCGGCCAGCTGTCAGGTAGGGCCGGGCGTCTGGCGGCGGCAGCGATCTGTGTCCGGTCGGCTTCGGCCCATCGATCGGTGGCTTCGTGCCATAGGCAACGCTATATACTGTATCTCTGTTTTCAATAACTTCATGCGTAGGGGGGCGGCTGCGATCGGTGCGTTTCGTGCACAGGAGGTCGGTAGGCTTCGGGTGGTGGCGACCATGGCTTCGAGCCGGGCGTCGGAACCAAGTGGCGTCTTCATTGTCGTTGGCAGCGCTTCAAGCGCGTGCAATGAAGGTCGCTTCAAGCGCGAGTAACAGATCCAATCTACTAGATGCAATCCGAAAAATCTAGCAGATTCAATCTAAAATTGCTAATAGATTGTTCAGCAGATTGATTTCGAGAACTGTCGCACTATTAAAAATTCATAGTAGATGCGACTACAACTCATGTATTCGATTCAATACCTTTGCTTGATTTTGATCGCAATTTCGTCGACAGTCGCGTAGGACTGTTTGGCTATCGCGTAGGATAGAGTCGCGTAGGACTTTTTCTTTCGGCAATCCGAGTGGATGCCGGCTTGATGGCGAGTTGATTGCAGATCGGATCGGGCGATCAATCGCCGGTAGTAGACGTTCGTCGTCGTCGATGATCCTTCGCTTCTTGTCTTTTCTCTCCTTTCAATCTTTCTCCGGTAGAGCTTCGTGCTGATAACGTGTTAGACAACCTCGCTATCGAATAGTCCGGGGTTGCCTAATAGATCTCAAGTGGAGAATAGACAGGGAGAAAGAGAGACACAATATGAGGAGAAACGAGTCTGCTTTATTATTCTGTATGCTTGTGTACAATGGGGTGACCCCCTGCCTCCTATATATAGCGGTTCTGCTTAGAGATAAGGAAGAGTCCATATCGGATACGAATCCGGTTTCCTAACAGTATCCATATTCAAAACTACATGGATCTTGTAACAAATCCACCGCTTGGCTACAGATTCAAAGTTTTCACCAATTTTCTTAACAACTGTCTCTGAAATTTCCATCCAGACCTGCTTAGCAACTACACAGTTAAAAAACCCAGAGAGATGTAAACAGATTCATTTTCACATGGTATAGACAGGTGGCATCCCTAACACTATTGTCTTTTGAGAGGTTATTTCTTGTCTGACAATATTTTCTCGACCATGCAAACAAATAATTAAGAACTACCTCCACTTGTTCCCAGTGAACACTGCATATACTCCTATTTCATCAGATCATTGCAATGAAACCTTGTCCCCTCAAGTGAGCTATAAAGGCAAAGTCACTGCTCAAAAGACATTATAGACATTATAGGCAAAGGCACTCAAGCCATCTCCAACAGAGCGCCCAAATCAAAGGTATCACTAGAAAGTTTTTTTTCAAGTTTATCAGTTGAAGGCTCATTATTTATCTCCCGTATCAAACCATCATATCCTCCTCCATATCATTATTATCGACATCCTCTTGCTCCACCAATGTAAACTCTCTCTTCTCCTTTTTGTGCCAAGCCCATTTTTCTTTCCGACCCATTTCCGTTTTTAATCTCTGGTTTCATTTATACGAAATTTTCGTTTCCTTTTTTGTTTTCGTCAGAATTGGTTCTCCCATTTCCATTTTCGACAAAAAAAATTTCCATTTCTGTTTCCGTACCGATATTTTTCTGTTTTCATTTCCGAAAAAAGCTTCCATTTCCTTTTTTACCAAAACGATCGAAAACTTTCTATTTTGTTTTCAACCCTAGCTGCACACAGCTGGCCGCTTGCACTAACTACTTATCTCTAATCACTTGCGTGCATGCACATACATGTGATCCATGTACACATTATTACTTCATTACAATCCGGAGGTTTGGAGAGCTCCGAGAATAGCCACGTCACGCACATTTCCGGGGCGTCCGATTGCGCCGCCGGACTGCCGAGATCGTGCCACGTCGCTCTCCGCCGAACGAACCCATAAAAGGAGGCCGCGCCCCGTTCGCTCGCCCACGCGGGCCACCTAGCGCAGCGGTAACGCTGCACGTTGTTTCTCAGCTAGGCGCGGGTTCGAGCCCCGGGCGAGCGCGCGCTGTGCATTTTTACGCGGTCGACACGTGGCGGGCCCGCGTGGCCGCCCGTGCGCTGGTACGTGGCAGTGGTTTTTTTGCCGAGGGATCCTTCAAGGTTTCTGAAATTGCATTTAGATCCAATTTTTTTGCGGAATAGCCCTTTCTTAGCGAAAAAACCCTCCGAAAATTCGCAAAAAAACTCAAAAAATCTGGAAAAATTCGTTTCGGTCCATTTTTCCCGTTCCGATCCATTTTTACTGGATTTTTTTTTCAAAAATATTGCTACGAAAGGCACGAAAAAACGCAAAAAAAAAAAGCTTTAAAAACCGAAAAAATGCACTTTTATCCGGTTTTTCGTTCATAAAAAAAATGTGTTTTCCCGCTTCAGTTAACCGGTCGCGTGCGCGGCGGACGCCGCGCTGACCTTCCTAGTAGCCATTTCTAATACATGCATATGGCTCACTCGCACGCCCACATGGCCCGTGGGACAATACACTGCATTGTCCATCTATGTAAACCTCTTCGTGATCCTCGCGTGCTACTTCCGGATTACATGCCTCCTGCACGAATTCTGCCTGACCTGCAGTGTGCGTTGCACATGATTGTGATGTGTCTCTACACCTACGATGTATCTCCTATTACAAATAAAAACAAACCTACACAGTAACTTGATCTTCCACAAATAAATTATTCTATAACAAATAACGTATTATATCACAAATATCGTTGTCCATGACATATATAGTTATCAAATTAATCATCACACGTATATATCGCAAACAAAATTAATAAATTTTCTATGAACTCCAAAACACTTGAATTTGATATGAACTTCAAAGTAAAACTGAAATTCAAACTAAAAAAATGAAAATTAGTATATTTGTATATAAATTCTAGCCTGAAACTGAAATTTGGAATAAAAAATAAAATTAGCAATGTGATTTCTACGAACTCAAAATTAGAATCCCTAAATATATAGCTTAAATTCAATATAATGAAATAAAAAATACCGGTTGGATTTGTATACGATTCTAACCTAAAACTATATAAGAAAAAACTCGATGTCATATACAATCCAATACCCCGAAAATTTAGAATAAAAATCAAAGTATAATTAACGATCTGACTTTTTATATTAATTCCAAATTAATTTGATTTTCATATGAACTTCAAAATAATAATGAAGTTAGGAATAAAAAAATAAACAAAAATTAGCAGTTTGATTCATATATGAATTCCAACCTAAAAATGGAATTTAAAATTTAAAATAAAAGAAAATTAGTAATTTAATTTTCATATGAATTATGAAGTAAAAAACCCTACAACGATGTAGAAATTCCCACGTTGAAATGGTGCAGATTGATTTAAATTTTTCCGTGGACCCCTCCTTAGATGCTACATCTAAAAATATAGAAATCCAAGTCTCAGTTATTGAAAGCAAAATGAGTCCTAAGTCCTAACAGCCCAACAAACGTACAAGCTGTTGTCCCGTAAATAAAAATCCGTCTGGGTGCGATCTGGAGAGAGAGTCCTCGGCCAGTAATGCATGTATAATGGTACATGTTAGCTGTCTATAAAGGTACGTCACATCAGATTTTGGATGATGTGGAGGAGAGAGAGGGAAGAGAGAGAAATATGCTGTCTACTAATTAACAGACGGCCTTATAGACAGCTTTATAGTGCGTATACTATTGTACAGACAGTCTATTAATTATATAAGAGAGCATTACAGACAGCTATATAGACAGTCTATTGTATAAGTTATCTTTAGTACTGTTTGTAGATGACATGGATGTATACTATAGACAGCTACCGTATATACCACTGTAGATGCCTTAAGACATAAAAAAATAATAAGAAAAAAAACCTACCATGTCTGCTGCTCATCGCAGGGGCTAGAAATTACCAAATAATTCGGTGGAAAAAGAGAATACGATGGGTCTACCTTGTAACGCTGTGGATCAACAGGATCTGGAACAGTGGGCACGACATGGATGAAGAGTTCACATGATCTCTACCCGTTTAATCACAAGCAAGTTCCGCTCTAAAAAAGTCTGTCGCGTGGTGGCCGCATCACCTCACGAGCACGCACATATGCTTCCTCTCTGGTAACATTCCCTGGTAACACAGGACCACCATTTTGTGTAGACTGATGATGATGTGTACGATGGTACCATCAATTTGTGTAGATATCTTCTTCTTCTTTTTTACATCGACACGCCTGCAAAATACAGACCTTGACAACTCGGTTTTTATTACAATATATTTACATGACCGGATAAAAAATACTATAAAATTACTTTTTAAGATGAATCTACGCATATGATTTTTATATAGCTAACTTAAATATTTAAAAGATATTGGCACTCAAATTGACTGCACTGTATTTAAACCGATAACTATTTAAGAGCAGAGGGATTACAAACTAATCAACGACACCATCCAGTAGATACATGAATTTTGATGCAAGTAACATGTATTTTCAGGTTCAAAGCAATGCCCAGTACGAGTTATAGATCGAGTAGCTCCTAAGCCCATGTGAGAATATTCAAAGCAGAAGTCGCAAGCTTAGATGCTCCAATACAAAATCAGAATCTGACTAAGGAAGTGGATGTTTACGTTTTAAGAGAACATCTTCGATATCGTCATCCAATTAATTTATACCGAGATTCGCACCATTTTACATATAATTGTATTCTAGGAGTTTGGTTCTTCTATATCGTTTTTGCATGCATACTCCACTCCAGTCAAAAAGGGAAGCCATTTTAATCTGGGATACATGCAATGAAACCGTCTAAACTATAGCTATTAATATCTTGAGAAAATTCTTTATTTGCCACTGAAACTTAGCTAGATCTCTAAAATACCATCGCAAAATTGCTTCTCCCTTTATTGCCATCGGATCTAAACTTTCATTCTGTTTTTGCCACTCACATCAATTCTGTTAAGTCCAACTGCCGTTAACCACATAAAAGTTATCATATTTTCCCTATTATACCTAGATTGCCCATGACCCCGGCCTCCATCCCCACCTCTAGCCTCCAACGACACCCCTCCGCCCCCATCTCCGGCCTCTAGTGCCACCCACCCCCGGCCTCCGCCCTCCGCTCTGGAGGCCATTAGTGCTTTGGTGACTCTCCTCCCCTTCCTCTTTGGTCCTTTCTTTTGGTAGTTCCTGGCATTCTCCCGTGGATGGAGGTGATGGATCCCATGGCTGTGATGGAGGTCACACCAGTGCCAGACCTGCCCTTCATGGATGCCACCCCCACAGAGCTGACATTGAAGCAAGATGCCTTGAAGCCGTTCGGGAAGGCCGCCAACGTTGAGCCACGGGATAGGAAGCCGTTGCCAACGATTGCGACAAAGCCAATTTCTTGCATTGGTTTTGTCAGAGATGTTGCAGAGGCCCGAGTGTTTGTTTGTGTATTGTGCTACTACTGGTGTCCTTGTGCTCACTGGCAACATGGGAAAAGAGGGGGTGGAGGAGGCCGTTGGTGTAGGAGAAGGAGCTTGAAGAAGAGAGAAGGAAGAAGAAGGGCATTTTCGTCTTTTTATGGCTCAATTAACAGTCCATTGACTGGAGATGGACGCAAGTGGCAAAAATAGGATGAGAGTTGAGATCCGATGGCAATGAAGGGAGGAGCAGTTTCGCAATTGCATTTCAGGGATTCGACCAACTTTCAGTGGCAAATAAAAATTTTTCTCTGATATCTTTATGAGTATTTAGATTGGACATATGAAATGATACATATAGATTTGTCTTAAAAAGTGTTTTTATAAATTTTAATGTTATTAGGTCTAATTAATATACTATAATAAAAGGTGTTCAAAGTTGCAGTTTGGGTAATAAAGTAGGATCCTATTTTTTTTCTTGAACAAATAAAAGAGATACCTAGGAGGAACTAGGTATCTTTTTATTAAGAAGAAGAATAGGCACCGAAATTCGAGTAAAAAATGAATTAAACCTGGATGGTTTGGATATACAAACACACCTCCTATCAACTGAACTAGGCTCGGTTCCTAAATTGGGGTTCCATTTCTCCTAGGTTTCTGTAGAGTGTTTTTTAAAAAATGTCTGAAGAGCAAGACTCATACAAAAGAGAGAACAATACAATTTTATGTTAACGTGTACAATCATATTAGAGCCCTGCAGCTAGTTACTATGACTACGCAAGTAGTTGACCAATTCCTGTCATAAGCTGCATGAGCAGCAGGTTGTGATTTTTCAGTGTTCAGCAGGTTGGTTCTATTTGTATAAACTTGAGCGACAAAATTAGTCAGAGGAACTTACGTTGATTATTCTCTTCTACTGTTTTGAACTCGCAATGTTCAAACCTGCATCTGTTCACTTGGTTTACTTTGTTCTCTTCTCAGCTTCAGGCATATATGCTCTCAGTCTCAGCAAGCAAACTTCAAATCAACGATCCAAACTTTTCTTTCCCAAATCCTTATCTAGCAAGACAATCCAAACAAGGATCGATACCAGATTGATCAGATAGCCAAACTGGCCGTGCATTCCAGTATATACTTGATGTTTCCTTTCTTTTATCTCGCCAGCATCTGTCACCTTTTGCAGATACCTAACAAAGATCAACGACAAGCTACAGATTGCCGCTTATCCAAAGCTACCAATGAAAACGACGCCGAATTGATCGAGCTACCTATCTGATTCTATCCGCGCAGGTGCCGCAGCCATTTTGGAAAAAATGAATCAGGATTCAGAGCATGCACGCACGCCTTAATTAAGGAACTGCCTGCGAAAACGTATATGCAGCCATCTTTCTGTCCAATAAGTAGTACTCCTTCCGATCACAAATAATTATTATTGTGGATATCAGCACCACCTTCAAAATACAGCTTTAACCATTACTTTCTACTATACTATATTTATAAAATCTAATAAAATTATAATATTATAAAAGTACTTTTCAAAACGAATATATATGTGTGTGTGTGATTTTTATGTATCTAATCTAAATATTTAAAAAGATATTGATAGTCAAAACTACTAGAGTTTGATTGTAGTTATATTCAAAACATTTAACTATTTATAACTAAAGGGAGTTGTACTATAATATTTATATAGAAAGTAAACAGAGATGGATGGATGGATGGAGACATGTAGAGACATGGATAGGCTATATCCTGCTATCGGATAGGGATCCCCTAAGGTCTTACACGGATTGCAACTTAAGCAGTCCCCCTCGGACCGTCCGATCAAAAATCGTCGGTTCGGATTGTCTGAAAGATTGCTAGTTGCAAAACTACTGTTTATGATACTGTAGTAAACACTTTTTTTTTTACGATCCGAGATCCATATCTATGAAAACTGCTTAAATTACAGTCATAGAATCTGCAGGGGAACCTGTCCTGTTGTCCCATCTGAAATGATGATCTTGCCGCAGAACTTAATACGCACGACATCTTTTAACTTGTACGAGTAGTATATATCCACGATAATGGATGGAGAGATAGCCAACTATGCATGTATTACAATTCCATCCGGGTAGGGTTTGAAATATCGACCAATATCACTTAAAAATCATGATTTTCAACCGTATCGATCTAACTCGAGAAACAGAACGGATCGATAAACCGGTCCATTTCAAATTTAAATTATAAAAATTTAGAAAAAGTTAAGAAAATTTATCCAAAAGTTTCCTAAAATTAGTATTATAGCTTTTGACATCAGCTATGAAAATCAGTAAATTTGGGATTTTTTTTTCCCGATTTCCGTTGAATGCGCCGATTTTCTATGTAAATCGGTGAAAATTGATCAGTTTTCAAATTGTTTCGCTGTTGTTTGACTGCCAAGTTGAAAAGGTTTAAATTTGAATTTCGTTCGGTTTTGATACGGCTGGGGGGATGATTTTCGAGTTAAACCCTGCATCTAGGTGCATGCACGGCGTGGGTTAACTGTTGGGTGCAGAAAGCAACGAGGCCAGCCCGGTGGAGCTATGCACTCTTGGGCGTAGCAATCGGCGAGAGCCAGTAGGTTCGATCGCCACCTCTTGGAGACGATGCTCGGCTAAATTAATCGGCGGTTTCGGAGTGGATCATGGATGCACGAGAGACCGCGAGAGCGATGCATGGGAGAAAAGAAGGCTGGACTCAACACATCCGCAGCATATCTGATCCCCTCCAATTTTGCATATATTTGAAGAAAGCAGTGCGAGCAATTCGGGCTAACACTAACAGGTGCTTAGACTAGAAAATTGGCCACCTGCTTCTTATGCAATTCAGTCTCCGTCAAGGGATGGTCCCTTCTGTATTTTTATTTATTTATCAAGCTTCACTATTGTGCAGCAGGAAGATATGATAACCAAGGCAACCATCCATCTATGGAGTAGGCACGGGCAGCAATGGCTATTGAATAACTGGGATGAAAGCGGCAGGTACGGGTATAGTAGAGTTGGTGTGACGGACCGCCTTTTTGCAAGAAATGAAACTCACAACAGCTTACCTGGAAGACTATCATTGGAAAACAAGAGTATAGTTACCTGGCAAAAGCCAATTCAACTCTTTTTATTCAATATAGGGCCTAACGGCCAGGGTTTTACAAAAGAGGGCGCAGCAGGGCCCGAATAACTTACAATCAAAACACCGCACAGGCAGGCCTGAGCAAAAGACCAAGACCTCAAAACCAGACAAAATCGCCAACTACGAACTCCTGAAACGCTCCAGCTTCTTCAAACTCTGAAAGGGCGGGGGTTTTGCAAGGGTGAGTACAGAGTACTCAACAAGTCGCACGGAGAATTCTGAATACTATATGCAGGGGATTATCCAAAGGGATGGCAATAGGGTTAAGTATCTGGATGCAGTTTTCTTTTCTAACTCATTTTACATTTGAAGCACAAACCATAAATAATAGCTAGGGGGGGTTCGCAAGTTCAACAGCACTTAACCAACTTCTTCGAAATTCACCAAACAGTAACTTGAGCTTGGTTACGGGTATCACCCCAGTTCAAACTTAACTTCATTAACCTAAGTACGGGCGTATTCGAATACCATCATGATTAACTCTGCAGAGGTGCTCGGCTTTACCCACAAGATATCAACGACCGGTTACTCACAGGCAACTAGAATACATGCGGTCGGTCGAGATGATCACAGCAATTGCTAACCATTCCTCGTTGTTTTAGTTGTTAACCGATAGTACCGCTTACCTTGGACTCGGGGTCCCCATTAGCGTCTACTGGTTGTGAGAACTAAGAATGTCGCGAAGGACCATTCCCGTTCCACCCCTCCGGTGCACTTCCCTGCCAGAAGGCCGGTCCCCATTCTCTCCGAGAATGGTAGCCACCAAAAGAATCCAATTTTAGGTTCAGGAATGATTAATTTACCGAGCTATGTCGGATACTAGTCTGCCGACTAGTCCGACCTGTGGTTGAGCGGATACTTAAGTTGTTTACTTTGCTCAAGGGGGTTGTTAACCTTACACTGCCAAAGATCAAGCCTTCATCCGCAAACCCGATCCGGTATCCCATAATACCGGCCACCAAACAAACCAAGGCACTAATCATCAGCCGGGGATCGGAGTTACATCCACTCCGGGATTTATCCGATTCTGTCCCCCAAACTGTAGCACTTTCACAAACATCCGAATCAGAGATTCTACATTATTTCCTTTTTCAAAAGCATTTGAGCTAACTCTTTGGATTAACAAAGAATAACTAACTTAACAGGGTAATAGTAATTATCTAGGGTTACAAAGGATTTAATCTGGTTCAATAATTTCAAGGAGGTTTCAATAGCAATTTTGGCATTACCTAGGTAGCATGTCATTCCAAAATAACGGTTTTCAATAATTCAACATACAGTAAAATAATGCGATACAAAGTAATTACTAAGTAATACATGGCATGTTTGGGATCAACATGATCAAGGGTGTACGGCTTGCCTTGCTCGGCGATCGGATCGGCTGAACTGTAGAGGAAGTAGTCGTTCGGGCTTCCGTCGGGTCCAACGTCGGCTCCGGGATCTTCTCCGGGATCCACGTCTGCTCCTGGAACAGCTCCTACTCCAGGGACTGCTTCCGGAATTGTCCAACGTCTGGATCTAGCGCGACAAGAACGAACGACAAATAAAGAAACGAAAACGAAAAAGAACCGAAAACGAAAACGAAATCGGAAACCAGAACCGGGCCGAGAGAGAAAAAGGGGCGAATTGGGCAATTCGGAATTTTGGGAACTCCGGATTGAGGAACGGAGGGCATTTTTGGACTCAGTGGATCGAAACGGTTCGGGTAGTGTCTTTGGAAAGTTTCTGGGGCTCACGGGATTTTCAGGGATTTTCTGGGGATTTTTCTGGCATTTAAAACGATTTTCGGAATTAATCTAAATTAATTAAATTCCAAAATCGTTTTACTGTTTCAACGGAACTGGGCCGACTGAGTTGGGCTTAGTGGGCCAAGGCCCACGGGGCGAGGTGGCGTGGACGCGGGCGAAGGCGGGCGGCTTAGGCCAAGCCAGCGCGAGGCGACGCTGGCGAGGCCACGCGTCTGGCGACGCGATCGAGGAGAGAGAGGGGCTAGGAGTTAGGGTTCAAAGTGCGAGGCGGAGACAGGCAGCGCGGCGGCAGCGGGCGGCAGGGACGAGCCGGCGAGGAGAGGCGGGAGCTTACCGGGAGGCGAGGAAGCGAGGAGGAGACGAGGGCGCGGGTGGCTTTTATAAGCGCGAAGCGAGGGCAAGGCGAGGCGGCAAAACGGCGCGACGGCGCCGGCGCGGCGTAGCAGCCAGTTGGCGGCGCTGGCGGCAGGAGGCAGTGGTCGGGCGACCGGGCGCATAAGCGGCGAGGCGGCGCAGCAGACGCAGCCAGCAGCGCTGGCGGCAGACACGGCGGCCGCGGCGTATGTGCGGCGCTGTCCCACGCAATGGCGCAAATACCGCAGCGGCGGGCAGCAACGCGGCGGCGACACGGGCGGCGGCGCGAGGGCGCGGAGGCGGCGCCATCGCCGGAGGCGGCGGGGACGGAGGCGGGCTGGGCCTGGCGAGGCCAACGGGCCAGAGAGGAGATGGGCCGGACGGCCCACAAGCAAGGAATTTGGCCCAAACAGAAAAACGAAAAACCAAAACCAAAACCAAAATCAACTCAAATAAAACGCAAAATTCAAATTTCAAATTCGAGATTTGAACTGAAATTTGAATCAACTCCAAGTTAAATTCATTTTGAATTTTGGGTTGTTTCAACCTACCCCACTTAAAACAAATCTCGTCCCCGAGATTTATTCCTCCTGGGGAGAAAGGTTGGGAAACTACTGCTGCAAACTGATTCCTTTTTCCCAAGGGTCCTTCGAGTGTGTGATCCTCCCACAGCACTCGGTAAATCTGACAATCTCAAACTCAGTCTTTTTCTTCCTGACTTCCATGATCTTGACTGATCTTTCTCGGTGAACCACAAGGCAAGTTCGATTCTTTGACGGCACTTGATCTAACTGCTGGCTGCAATATCCTCTCAGTTGGGAATATCTGAAACATACTTCGAACTTCTTGAAAAATCCTGAACTGACTGTGACTTGCATGCCACTTTTCTGATTTTGTTAGAAACCTGGTACGGTTCAGTCTAGCTAGGCTTAGCTTCTGTTCTTTATCCAAACGGTGCTGACTTCAAATGGAATTACTCCTAGACAATGAAGTCTCTGATTTGATAGCTAATGTCCCTTCTTCAGCATAACTCTTTCGTCGCATCGTATTGGTCTTCAAACTTTCTGACAACTCTCACATGAACCTTGTATCATAATTAAGCTGTGGTCCAAGGCTATTTCTATTTAGTCTTTATCCAAATTAAAAGGGGTCGACACTTTCCTCCGTAAGGGGTTCCGAAGGGTACCATATCCAGACTGACTTGGCAACTGAGGCTGTACTGAGATTCTGCGGACGGCAATAGGTGGTCCAATTCGGTCTCCTGTGTTAGAGCGCAGGCTCTCAACACTTCCTTTAGACTCTGGTTGTTTCTTCTATGCTTGCCTATCTGACTGAGGGTGGTGTACGGGTCAAGGTTCAAATCTGTCCTTGTAGCCTTATGCAGACTTTCCCCGAACATTGAGCTAAATGGCTCATTAACTCGACTCAGTGGGGCTCATGCCGGTCTGTTGACCTGAAATGAATCCTATTCTCGCTAACTTGTCTTTCCTGAAGATCTGTCGATTTGGTACGAGGTAAGCTATTCTCGGTCAATCCATAAGTCTTTGTCCCATCCGCGCCAATCCTTGCCGAAGTTCTTAGGTAACCTAGTGGCAAGGTTTTCTTTTCCTTTCGTTCCCACATGGGCATTGTAAGTGACTGTGGCTATCTGACTGTCGCTTTGGTAGTCCACTTCATCTGTCTGACATCTGTTGCATCCATCCACGTATTTTTTTTCACATCTTTCTTCATTACTTCCTGCTGGTATTCCCTTCTCAAATCTTGGTGCATTCTCGCACTCCGTTGGGTATCGATCATTTAGGTATGTGAACTTCTGTCAAAACCAATCCTCTTATATCCTTATTATCCGGGACACTCGTGAAATTAGGCTCTGACTGCTTAATTCCAGGTATCTCTTTCCGTGTCTCTGAGTTTCCTTGTCTGTCTGTTGTGCTGACTGGATCTGACTTCATAAACTGGCTGTTCCTCGTGGAAAATCTCGTGACACTTCTGACCTTTGTCTGTGGTTCAACTATCATAACTCGACTCTAGGCGTGGGGATGCTCTTCCCTTGAGCTAAGTGACAAAGATGCCCTTCTGCTTAAGGCGTCAGCTATCACACTAGTTCTTTCTCATGGAAGGCACTGAACTCTAGAGTCGCAATTCTTTACTTGACTCCATCCATTTTTCTTTCATCCCCTTAGTTTTTTTCCAAAAACATGAACGGTCTGGGCTGACTTCGTATCATGTGTCGGGTCATCTTCCTCGTACGGCTTGAGCTGTCACAAAACATACTCAATCATTCTTTTATCCTGTATCAGTACACTTGTCGATCCTTTCTCCTTAGTACTGAAATCTGTCCGGGGGTCTTGGTTTGATTCTTGGGAGTGTGACGACTGGTGCTGACGTTGAATTTTGTTTTCGGATTCCTGGAAATTGTCCTCACTCTTCTTTGTCCATCTGTAGGGTTGTACTGCTTGAGAGGCTGAGTCTCGGGTTTGGTTATCTCTGAAGAATCCTTTGACTGAACTTCTGTCCCACTATTCTCAGAAAAACTTCTGATTCTCATATCTTGACGGTGATTCCATTCCATAACTGTCCTTTCACTGGGATCCATCTTTATTCCATCTCTAGTGAGGTTGTTACTTAGGAAAATGGTTTCATTCAACCAAAATTCATTTAGAGAATCTGGCGCAAGCCGGTGTTCTCTAAACCTTTTTCCTAAATACTTAAATGAACTGTCCATAGATTCCATATACTTAGTTCATTGGGTTCATGCAGTATGCCAGGTTATCTGCGAGTCCAACAGAACCATTCCAATTCTCGTGGTCCATACTGCTTAATGACTGTGGTCTTCTCACTGTCCTGTTATCTGACTTTCAACTGACGGTACTTTGTCCTTGATTCCAATTCGGAGGATCCTTTGGCTTCCTTTAAGTGGCCAACTTGTCATTTCTCTGAGGCAACTTAAACTTATCCAAATCACGGGTGTGTTGTCTAATCCGAGTGTGGTAGGCGGTGATGTGACCTTGACTCCTTTTATTTTGTTCCATCACTTGTTGTCCGCGATACTCCTTAGTGTCACTGTTTTCTGTGTACAATCCATTCTGGCCTTGTGTCCGAATCATCAATTCCTCTTCCGAATGATATTCAGACTATCCCTTTGTCCATAACAATCCATCTTTGGACTTAGTTTCCTTGGATTTCCGTCTCCAAGCTGTACCAGAATCTTAACTATTATTCTGACTCTTGATCCTGACACTTGTAGCTTCTGCGGCTTCTGTAACTGATGTTAGGTCCATCTTAAGACTGTTTTCCCTTTCTTGGAATCCTATTCCACTCTGCTCCTTGGTGATGTGTCATAGGGAAGAAATCTTATTTAACTCAGTAGTCACTGTCTTTTGTCCACCATTCGCACAGTTCATGTGTCAAAACACTGCTTTATTTCCAAAATATTGTTCAGACCATACATTCTTGATAGTACAAGTTGGTCCTAACCTTGATCCCTTGGATCTCCATATCCAAGTTGTTACATTCAAATTCAGCTACTCTCGGATGCTTGGAATCTCCAGGGAGTGGTGACGGGGTACAGGGCAAATTGTTGCTGTTCCTTGGCGATGACACGGTTGATTCTCCATTGGACGTTGTCCCAGATAAGCTACTGGGTACCCACGCACCAAGATTACTCTCGCCCAGAGGGCAGGTGGCGTTCGAGCCACTCCTCGAGGCGACCGGCCAAGGTGCTCGCCCAGGACAGTGGCGTTGAGCCACTCCTCGGGCGACCAATGAGGGTGCTCGCCAGGGCGAGTGGTGTTCAGCCACTCCTGGGCGACCAGCGAAGGTGCTTGCCCAGGGACAGTGGTGTTCAGCCACTCCTGGCGACCAATGAAGGTGCTCGCCCGAGGGCGAGTGGCGTTCGAGCCACTCCTCGAGGCGACCAAACACGAGCTCGCCTGCAGGACAGGGCGGTGGCGTTCAGCCACTCCTGGCGACCAAAGAAAGGTGCTCGCCAAGAGGACAGTGGCGTTCAGGCCACTCCTCGGGCGTAGTTCCCAGAATCAACCCCGTAATGTCGTGCTACGGGCGAAGGGTCAAGGGTATTTAATGCGAGACGTGCGCATTAATTGCAGGCTAGTGATATGGCGGCGCGTCTTCCCTAGGCGCGCATTAATGATGGGTGGTGCCGAGTCGACATCCCCTCTCTCCCGGCGGAGCGTGCAGGGGTGACAGACAGGCGGGGCCCAAGGCGAAGTCTAAGTCAGCTAGGACAAACATTAAATGTGATGTAAGAGAGTATGACGGGTGCATTAAATGCACTGTAGTAACGTGTCAGACGCTTGCTTTACGCAGCTTGTAAGCCCCATGCGCCTCGGCCCGGCCAGAGTATAAAAGGGAGCTAGGATGCATGGGAGGAAGGTTGTTGATTATTGGGTTGGCGTAACTCGAGAGGGTCTTCTTCCCACCTTGTAAGAACCTTGAACTCAGAGGAAACCACCAAGCGTGACTAGGGTTATTACTCCTTTGGAGGGCCCGAACACTGGTAAACTCGATCAGTTTTCTTGCTTGCTTCCAGATCCCGTTCTTCCTGTCTTTGGAGCGGTTGCCACAAAAGCCCCAACCGAATCTCTCAAGCACCCAGTCTTAGGGTGCCTGTTGGTTAATGGCCAAGCGGTGGCGCGCCAGGTAGGGGCTGAGTGGTTAGATCGTTCCTTTCTTCCATTCCTTTTGAAGGAGTTTGCAAGAATCCGAAGATCATCCGGTATGGCGGAATCTCATCGTCAGCGTAGCGCCCTCCCCGAGGAAAGCAGCGCCCGAAGCCGATCTCGGCTCCCGGTAAGGGAGTCGGTCACCGGTCCTTCATGGCGGGAGGGGCGCGAGCCGCATCCAAGCCCGGAGTTCAGCCGGTCCAACGGCGCTTGCTGTTGGGGGAAGATACCCCAATGCAAAGCCTTCATGCGGCCCGGTTGCTCCTGGATCATCCTCCTGGCCCAACTGACGGCGACACCCAGCCACCCCTTGGCTCCAGGACATTGCCCGCCTAGTGGACTCGGCCCAAAGAAGAAGTTCTTTGTGGCAATTCAGCCGGGGCTTCCGGCGTCCTCCGCCAAGGAGTTCGTATGGTGGATGCACAAGCTTCGATCGCTCTTTGGCGACCTCTCCGGCCGCAGGAGCCGGATAAAGGAAGGAATCTTGGCTGCAGCCCCTCTGCACAGGGGACGTGCACAAGCTTCGCATCTTCCCGCAGACTCCCATGCCGGAGGAGAACCGCGAGGATCTAAGGGTACGCCTCAATGAGGGGCGGCTCGTAGGCGACGATCTGCGTCAAGTTCTTCTGAGGCGTCATCCGCAACAACGCCGCCGAACCCCCGCTGCCGGTCAGTCAGAAGGGGGCTTCCCCTTCCGACTCTGGGGAGAGTGTAGACTCGCACTCCTCGACCCCATCTCAGGGTCAGGGGGCTGGTGGGCGACACTACTCCCCATATAATGTTGGGTGCCAGCGTTTTCCCTCCGTCTCACGCCAATCGGGCGTAGCTGTAAAGATTTCGTCCCGCGCCCATCGAGAAGTATGACGGCACCACCAACCCTGAAGAATTCCTGCAGATTTATACGACGGTGGTGCGTGCTGCCGGGGGGTCAGATAGAGTTATGGCCAACTACTTCCCGATGTCGCTGACAGGCTCCGCTCTGGTCTTGAACCTTCCTCGGGTTCGGTACACTCGTGGGAGGAATCAGGCGACATTTTTGTCGCCAACTTTCGTGGCTCCTACGCTCAACCGGGTGTGGAGGACGACCTCCACGCTTTGGAGCAGAGGGAGGGAGTCCCCGAGGAGTTTATTCGGCGGTTTAGCCATTGCCGCAACACGATCCCCCGGATCTCTGAGCAGTCGGTTATTATTGCGTTCCGGAGGGGGGTTAGGGATCAGAAGATGCGGGAGAAGATGGCTACCCGCACTGTCGCTACCACTTCCGAGCTTTTCTCCCTGGCTCACAAGTGTGCCAGGGCAGCGGAGGCTCGGAAGGGTGCATCAGGGCCCTCAAACCCTGACGGAGCCGGAGCGTCGAAGTCCTCCGACCGTAAAAAGAAGAAGCGCAAGGAGGCCGTCGCCCGAGAGGTTTTGGTGGCCGATCCAGAAGCCAAGCCTCAGCGGCGCGACGATCAGGAGCGAAGGAGAGATCGCCGGACGGCGAGACAATCGCGAGGATCGCCGTTCTCCCAGCCGTGAAGACGACAGGGCAAGCCATACCGCCCCATCCACCGCACAAATGGGCACGACTTGGAAGATTGTCAGGTTGTATCCAAGTTGGTGGAAAAGCGGCTCAAGAAGCGCCGCGGAAAGGATCGCGAAGATAATGACGACGAAGATGACACCCCACTGGCTTTCCAACAAGCCGAGCACACGGTGGCATACATTCATGGGGGTTCGGCCACCTACTCTTCCAACTCGCAGATAAGCGAGAGCCGAGACAGTGTGTGCCACCATGCCGCAGCGCCCGACGAGTCGGTGCCAAGTGGTCGGATCAATCGATCACTTTCGGTCGGGCCGACCACCCGGCGAACACTTCAGGCCCAAACCATCTCCCGATCGTGGTCGCCCCTACGGTCGAGAATGCGGCTTAGCGAGTACTAGTTGATGGAGGAAGTGCCATCAACTGCTTTGTCGATCGGGCGTATCAAGCACTCCAAATACCTTATGAAGAATCATACCGCCAGACCGCTTTTTATGGAATTGCCCCGGGATGGGCCTAATGCCCTGGGACAAGTCCATTTGCCGTCACGCTCTGGAAGCGCCGAAAACTTCCTGACGGAACTCATCAACCGAGGTCGCCGACTTCGACCTCCCTTACAACGCCCGCTTGGCCGGGCGCTAGTCAAATTCATGGCGATTCGCATCATGCTTATTTGCCGATGAAGATCCACTGGGCCGAGGGCCCAATTGTGGTAAAGGTGGACAAGCTCGAAGCCTTGCGCCTCGGTAAGCAAGTGCAAGACTTATTTGGAGCCGCTGTTCGGCGCGTGGCAATGTAAGACCCCTCGAGTGCTCCCGGCCAAGGCCGCGCTTCACCCAGTCCCTTGGGTGAGGTGAAGGTGGTCCTCGTGGGTGAGGAAGGCTCGGGCAAGGTGTGAGAATTGGCGCCGATCTCCGCCAAATAGGAAGACGCGCTGTCACCTTCCTCCTGGCCTAATCTAGATGTGTTCGCCTGGGAACCATCTCAAATGACCGGGTCCCTAGGGAGGTGATCGAGCACCGATTGGCAACGCTTACCTGGAGCGCACTCAATCCGGCTAAGATCCGGAGGCAAAGCGCCAGAGCGACAAGAAGCCATTCGGGAAGAAGTGGAGAAGCTATTGCAAGCCGGAGTTGTGCGGAAGCCGCCTACCCTGAGTGGTCAAGCTAACCCCGTGCATCGTAAAGAAGTCCAATGGGAAGTGGCGAATGTGTATAGACTTTACCGACCTCAATAAAGCCTGCCCTAAGGACCCTTACCCTCTGCCGAGGATTGACCTCGTTGTCGATTCTACGGCGAGGATGTGAAGCTCTATGCTTCCTAGACGCCTACTCGAGGATATCATCAGTTAGAATGGCGCAGAAGGCGAAGAAAAGACGGCCTTTGTGACCTCTTTTGGTGTGTACTGTTATGTTCGAATGCCCTTTGGGTTGAAGAATGCCTGATCTACCTACCAATGAGCCATGCATATTGTATTCAAGTCACAAATTGGGAAGAACACGGAGGTATATGTTGATGACTTGGTGATAAAAGCTAAGGCCGATGGGTTGGTTGAAGATCTCGAGGAAACTTTCTCCCATCTCCGGCACTACCGCTTAAAGTGAATCCCGAGAAGTGCGTGTTCGGGTGTCATCACGGGAAGTTGCTTGGCTTCCTGGTCTCCACCGGGATCAAGCCAATCCGCATAAGATTGAAGCAATTGAACGAATGAAGCCACCTGTCCGGCTCAAGCGGCTTGCTTAGGCTGGTCGCTGGCCTCCTCGGCGGTTCATAGCTCTGTGGGGAGAAAAGTCTCCCATTGTTCAAGCCGATGAAGAAGACTAATTCCTTCGAGTGGACCGGAAGCCAGCAGGCATTTGAAGATCTGAAGAAGTATCTCTCCTCGCCTCTGTCTTTGGTCGCCTGAGCACAGTGAGCCGCTTCTCCTTTATGTAGCGGCAAGCCCTCGGCGATGAGTGCAGACTAGTAGCAGAGCGAGAGGGCGACATGGCCGGGTCTATTATGTGAGCAAGGTGCCGCATGATGCTGAAACTAGGTATCCCTGCCCGTAAAATGGTGTATCTTTGTCTTTGGTGGCATCAAGAAAGTCGCGACATTATTTCCAAGGAAGGGAGATCACTGTGGTCTCCTCGTATCCTCTCATGGAGATCCTTCACAATCGTGAAGCTGAAGGTCGACGCTAAGTGGTCTGTCGAGCTGGGGAATTTGGCTTCAAATTTGCCCCCGATCGCTATCAAGAGTCAAAGGCGGCGGACTTCATTGTTGAATGGACTCGGCAGATGGGGAAGATAAGGAAGTCCCCGTGCCCACGCCTTGGACGCTCCTCTTCGATGGATCCTTCAGCTCGGCGCGGGGCTGGGTTCCTCCTGGTCTCCCGACCGGGACCCTCAAATATATAGTCGTCTGGACTTTAAAGCTACCAACAATGTTGCGGAATACGGAAGGATTGCTTGGTGGGTTCGAGCCGCCGCAGCCATCGGCATACTGGCGCCCTCTGATTAAAGGCGATTCTTTCTTTGGTCATCAACCAGGCAAGGAAGGACTTCACTGCTCTGATCCCGTCATGGCAGCTTACAGCGGAGGTTAGAAAGATGGAGAGACACTTCAAGGGCTAGGGTATACACACATACCCGGCGCGACAATTATTTAGCCAGACGAGCTCGCTCGGCTCGCCTCGACAAGAGCCCCTGTTCGGTCGGAGTCTTTGAAGAAAGGCTTCCGCGACCGTCCATCTCAGCCCCGTCTCTGGTGGGGAGGATGGTGATCTTTGCTTCAGCCCTCACCTCGGATGGGAAGGCGACAGCGCCTATCGCAACCTCCGTTTACGGTGGGGACGATGGTGGCGCCGCCCGACCAGCGTTGCAGGAGGAAAAGTGGCACGGTGGAAACGCTTGGCCAGCGGAGTGCCGGACGATCACTCTGTGGTCGCCGTGCTTGACCGGGAAGGCACATGGATGGACCCGATCCTGGCCTACTGCGGGATCAAGTATGCCCCGACGATGATCGTCGGTAGAAGATAGCGGAAGGCCAAGCGCTACACCCTGGTAGATGGGGACCTGTATCCGGGTGGAAACGGAGTTCTTCCAAGTGCATCACTCGGGAAGAGGGAAGCATTTTGCTTTCGATATCCATGGAGGCGTGTCACGGGAGCCATTTTTCCGATCGAACCTGGTGGGAAAAGCTTTCCGCCACGGGTTCTATTGGCCAACTGCCCTCCAGGATGCTTGCGTAGCCGGTGAGGAGATGCGAGCGTGCCAGTTCCACGCCAAGCAAATCCACCAACCAGCCCAAGCTCTGCAAACCATCCCGCTCTCATGGCCCTTCGCGGTCTGGGGGCTGGATATCCTGGGTCCGTTCCCGCGGGCCACAGGAGGCTACACTCATCTGTTCGTCGCCATTGACAAGTTCACCAAGTGGGTGGAAGCTGAAGCCGTGAGAACCATTACCGCCGCAGCCGCGGTCAAGTTCATGCGAGGGATCTTCGCCCGCTTCGGGGTCGCCAACCGTATCATCACCGACAATGGCGCCCGATTCACCAGCCGCTTTTGGACTTTGCGAAGAAATGGGCACGAAGGTGCTTTGCCTCCGTTGCCCATCCAAGAAGCAACGGCCAAGTTGAGCGAGCCAATGCACTTTAGTCGAAGGGCCTCAAGACTCGGGCGTTTGATCGACTTCACCGGCGTGGCTCACGGTGGGTTGAAGAACTCCGGCGATCTTTGTGGTCACTCCGACCACTCCCGGCCAAGACTCTGGAGAGACTCCATTCTTTCTCGGTTTACGGAGCGAGGTCGCCCTCCCTTCGCATTGACATTTGGGTCGCCGCGCGTTGCTGCGTTCACGGAAGAAGATCGTGAAGAGATGCGCCAAGACGACGCCAATCTCCTGGAAGAAGCCGGGATCGTGCGGCCTGCCCGCCGCTCAGTATCGACAAAGCCTCGGGAGGTACCACGCCACCCGGTCGGTGAGAGAACATCGCGTGAGGCGACCTGGTCTTGGCGAAGATTCGCCGCAGCCGGGTTGCACAAACCTGTCTCCCAGTGGGAGGGCCCCTTTAAGGTGGTTTCACTTCTCGACCCGGGCGGTCGGGTTGGCCAATGAGGGCGGAGGAATCGAACTCGCGAATATAGAGAACTGCGCAAGTTCTACCCTTGAACGGTTGTAAGTTTGTGTTTTGTTCCTCGCGCACGGCCGAATCATGTCTGTCTTTGCCGACTAGCCGGGAACGACTGTTGTTCGTAAATTAAGTATTACGTTCCGTTGTTTTTAGCAGCTACTTCATGCCTTTACGGTTCTCGTTTTATGGCAAAGTGTTGAGCGATCACTCTAGTCCGCTTCGATCCTGTGGCGCCCGATGTAAAAGCGGGACCACTCTGTAAGTGCGCGAGCGAGGATTGGGCAATTGGGCGGCTGGTTTGAACTCACTCCCCGGTCATGACACTCCGTGTCCCGTGAAATGGGCGATTTAAACATCAAGCTACCAAAGCCTACATCCTGTCACGTCTTACATCGCATCCGCCTACGAGGCCACAAGGGTACGTGTCGCTTGCAGGATCAGAAGCAACGAAAAGAATCGCCGGACACAAGGGGTGTTTTACTCCCTTCTTTTTCCTTCTAAGCCTTAAGCCGAGCGGTAGCATTCAAGTTAATCTTTGGCGATCGAAGGTGGAAGGCTAAGAAGACAAGTTAAACATTGCCGAATAGGTCTAAAAATGTCATGTCTATTCCATGAAAGTGCTTTACAAAAATTGTTGCAGGACAAAGAAGTTAAAAGAGAAAGAAAGAAAGGAGAAAGGGAAGAAGGGTCTAGGCTATCCTATCCTTCTTCCTCCTCGCCATCATCGCTGGGTCGCTATCGCAGGTCTTCCGCAAGGGGTCCGACGCCCAGTCGCCCAGGCACGTCTTCCTGGCTTCGCTTCAAAGCTGGGTTGACCATCTCCACCGAAAGCAATGACGTGGTCGGCCGCCGCTCGCACCCTCGCCTCGCCTCGCCCGATCTCCTTCAATCCCTGGGCAGGCGGAAGGATCAAAGTTGGCGTCCTTGGGCGCTTGTAACCGCCATAAAACGAGCGTCGCGATAGCGGCGCTCTTTCTTCGTCATCTGAGTGGACCGGTCGGCCAGGGCGGCGGGAAGCCGGGCGGTGAAGTCCGCGATCCGACTGAGGCGTAAGCGGCGTAGGCGCCGGCTTCCGCTTCCGATGGCGCTTGCTGCACCAACCCCGATGGAAGCGAGGTGCCTCCATCCGGCCGGTCGGCGTACCTCAAAGCATCCGCATGAGTGTCTCGCCGACCGATGCGGTTCGTCCGCTGCGCCTCGAGCTCTTCCATGAGCTCGGCGGCGCGAGTGGCCCCCCGCTCCCGCTCCCCCACCAGCTCCCGCTCCTTCCTTTCCACTCGATCATGTAAATCAGCCACCTCCTGCCGGAGGCGGCTGATCTCAGTGGCGGCGTCGGCCAGCCGTTGCCTGCTCGACGAAAGGCGGTGGGTGTGGGAGTAGAGCTGATCCAAGAAGCGGCGGCCGGTGCATCTACGTCCGCCCGAAGGAACGGAGTCAGCGGAGGATCCGGAGTGGGCCTGTGGCCCCAGCGCCTCTGAAGTGCCTGAAGCGGCCGAAGCCGGCCAGATCTTGTCGCCGGCTTCTTCGAAATCTGGCGGATCAGCCTTTGCTCGTTCGCTACCTCGGCCTCGGTCGCCCGGCCCGCAGGAGCGGGCCGGTAGGTTCTGGCCAGTAGTGCCCTGAACAAGCAAAAGCAAGCAAAGGTAAGGCTCCATTCGAAGGTTAAAAGTTTTACCGTCCCTTTTTTGTGTGTTTTGTGTTTCAAGGATTCGTACTGGTGAGGCCTCGGAAACCGAGGCACTCCGGAGCGAACCCGCCCCCTCGAGGCACTTGGCGGCCTCGGTGGCGGCGAGGCGTGGACCGCTCACCGGAAGCGGCGCAGTCAACCGCCGGTGGATCCGCCACCGGCTGGCGGGTCGGCCGTGGTGGCGGTGGCGGCGAGAGGATGTCTTGGCCGGTGGGTCCGCCATCGGCAGCGGCCGGCGGATCACCGCCGGCGATGGCGATGGCGACGAGAGCCGGCCGGTCCGCCATCGTAGCTCGGCGTCACCGCCGGCGGTGGCGGTGGTGATGGAGGAAGGCGCGCCGGCGGGTCAGCCGCTGGCGGCGCCAGCGAACCAGTTGCGGGCGATGGTGGCGGAGGCGGAAGCGTCGCGGCCGTTGATGAAGAGCCTCGCACCGGTGAGGAAGTCCCGATGGCGGGCTCTGCCGAGATCCAGCGGCCGGCCAGCGAAGATGGCCCTCGATAGCCGTGGTCGGTGGGCGTTCCAGTGGGGGCGATGTCGGCAGGGCGCTTGTTCCTCCCTCGTCGCCCGCTATAGGAGTGCCGCGATTATCGAGGCCCTTGATGGACGATGATGGGCGTCCCCATGGCGTCCATCTTGGGCATCGCCTTGACGATCTCCGCCCGATCCCGAGGCTGCATGTCGCAGAGTGGAAGCGCAGCCTCGGGGAAGGGTGGAACGTTGCTCAAGCCAGCCGATCGCCCCATCCAGAAGCGATCTGCGGCGCCCAGCTCTCCTACTACCGACAAAAAAATGAAAAAATGATGAAAGAATGATGATGATAAAGAAGGAAAGTATAAGAGCTTACCTCCAGGAATCGTCCGAGTCCCGTCATCCACGCCCAGATAGTGCCAGGCTGGACGGTGGCGGCGGCGCAAAGGACTAATCCTCCGGGACACAAAGTCCCGGAGAACCATGCCTCCGGTCAGCCCCGCTGTCCGCGGCCGATCAACCCGAGCCAACATTGCAAGTAGCTCAGGCGTATCGGCGACCGAAGATCCCTGGGCCAGTTTGTCGCCCACCGCTCGGTGGGAAGCCCTGTGGCTTCAATGCCGCTTATCGTCTTCAACATACAACCATTCGTGGCGCCACATTTTCCACCGGATCGGGTCTCCATTGGAATGTAGCGCGCCAACGGCCCCGTCTCTAAGTCGCAGATGGCAGCACCGGAGATGCCGGAGCCTCGCCGACGCGGAGCGAGAAGAAGTAGCGGAAAAGGAGAAGATTGGGCATTACCCCTATGAACATCTCACGAAGTGGGCAAAGACTGAGAGGAGCACAATGGAGTTAGGGGAAGGTGGATGTTGTGAATGTCGTAGAAGTTGAGGACGGCGATGTAGAAGTCCGAGATGGGCGGGACCAAGCCCGCCATCATCGCCTGAACAAAGAAGATGACTTCCCGGGTGGCCATCGAGCGGCATCCCGGCCGCATAAGTGAGAGCGCCGCGGCGATCACCTTGGAGCATTTAGCGGCGGCATTCTCTTCCACAGCTTGAAGGAGGGAGGACAGGAGTCGGAGAGGCCATCAGAGTCAGCTAAGGCAGGAAGGAGCAGAGGCGAAAGCTTAAAACGGAACATGCCCCCGTCGCCGCTTATTTATAAGAATTCAAGGAGAGCCTGGCGGGAAAAAGTCGAAGAGACGCGGGCGGTTCTGGATGCGGGAAAACCAAAGCATTTTTCAAGGGAGTGGGCACGTCCCACGAAGCCACGAAACGGGCTGCGATATCCACCTCGGGACCGAAAAAGAGGCAAGTTTTTAAAGACCACGGCGTGCGTGGGTATTTATGGGCCCCACCCGGGAGATTGAACCGTTCGACGGAGAAAAGAAAGAATAAAGACACTCCAGGTGGGCCTGGCTCTTGTCACACAGATAAGCGCTGGGTACCCACGCACCAAGATTATACTCTCGCCCAGAGGGCAGGTGGCGCTCAGCCACTCCTCGAGGCGACCGGCCAAGGTGCTCGCCCAGGGGCGAGTGGCGTTCGAGCCACTCCTGGCGACCAATGAGGGTGCTCGCCCGAGGGATGTGTGGTGTTCAGCCACTCCTGGCGACAGCGAAGGTGCTTGCCTGTGTGGCGAGTGGTGTTCAGCCACTCCTGGCGACCAATGAAGGTGCTCGCCAGAGGGCGAGTGGCGCTCGTGCCACTCCTCGAGGCGACCAGCCACGGAGCTCGCCAGGAAGGACAGTGGCGTTCGTGCCACTCCTGGCGACCAAAGAAAGGTGCTCGCCAAGAGGACAGTGGCGTTCGTGCCACTCCTCGGCGTAGTTCCCAGAATCAACCCCGTAATCGTACTACGGGCGAAGGGTCAAGGGTATTTAATGCGAGACGTGCGCATTAATTGCAGGCTATGGTATGGCGGCGCGTCTTCCTAGGCGCGCAAGACACGATGGGTGGTGCCGAGTCGACATCCCCTCTCTCGGCCGGAGCGTGCGGGGGTGATGACAAAGGGCCCAAGGCGAAGTCTAAGTCAGCTAGGACAAACATTAAATGTGATGTAAGAGAGTATGACGGTGCATTAAATGCACCGTAGTAACGTGTCGACGCTTGCTTTACGCAAGCTTGTAAGCCCCATGCGCCTCGGCCACCAGTATAAAAGGGAGCTAGGATGCATGGGAGGAAGGTTGTTGATTATTGGGTTGGCAGAACCTGAGAGGGTCTTCTTCCCCAGCCTTGTAAGAACCTTGAACTCAGAGGAAACCACCAAGCAGGACTAGGGTTATTACTCCTTTGGAGGGCCCGAACCTGGGTAAACTCGACTGTCTTCTTGCTTGCTTCCAGCATCCCGTTCTTCCTGTCTTTGGAGCGGTTGCCACAAAAGCCCCCAGTCCGAATCTCTCAAGCACCCAGTCTTAGGGTGCCTGTTGGTTAGTAAGCCGACAGACGTGTCCTGAAGTGTTCTGACCTTGACTGCTTGGGTTTCCTTCTGACTCAACTGGTAATTCTTGGTATCCTCAGGTTTGGGATTGCTGTTGATGAGACACCGACGGTCCGTTGGTGGGGGCTGAGGCTGACGTCTGTGATTTGGCTACCACCGTTGGTAGGTCCTTCTGTGGGCAGTATTGTCTGATGTGTCCGGGCTGTCCACAGCGGAAACATCCTGAAATCTTTTGGGGACAATCTCTGACATAGTGGTTCCCATTGCATTTATAGCACTTCACTGTTTTGGGCTGAGTGGCTGCAGGTGTTGACTGCTCTCCTTTTATTACCTGTCTCTTATTGGGGAATCCATGAGTGAGAGCTGAGGTCTTCTCTCCAACGCGGGCGGAGGTCTGTATCCAAGCCTGCTGAAGTTTTCTCTTCTTCTTCTTCATTCTTTCCAAATCATTCCGGGCTTCTTTGATTGTTATCCATCTCATCCATTACAAATGTGATGTGTCCTTGATGGCTAAGGTGTGGAATTTCAAGCTTTTCTGTAATCCTTCCAAGAATTCTCTCATCTCTTTAGCTTGAATGTCCATCTCTAAGGAAATGTCTCTGGCAAGGTAGTCGGATTCGTGCGCATATCCCACTATCGCACTTTCCTTTTGTCGGTCCTGATTTCCTGTGGCGTCTCCTTGAGGTCTGTCAACTAGCTGTTCCAAAATCCCTTCTAATAACTGCGTGTGGTGTCTTTCTGCTCGTTGTCTGTTTCTTTCCATTATGGCCAGTATTTGTGCTAGGTTGATCTGGTGGTTTCTGACTCTTCATTTCTCGCTCGAATCATCATGCAGAACTCGATTCAAAATCTGCCATTATCTATATCGACTTTCTCTTCGGTCTCAGCAGGTTTTGGGGTAAAGCGAAGGTAAGTAAGATTTAGAGCATGAGGTGCGGAGAGACTGAGTAGGTGAGAAGCAAGATGAAAGGAGAAGAATTAGTGGAATTTGGCCGGAAGGTATAAGGATACTTAATGCAAACAATTTAGCAGAGAGATAGAAACATAGCTTTTATACATAGACTGCTTTTACAATACCGCCATAAGGTACCAAAACAATCTATTTTACACTACCAAAAGACCTACAGGAAAAGGGCACAACTTCTACGACTAACGATCTAACTCTGCCGACGACATCACCTCCAAGTCTTTGGCGAAGGTCGGCGAGGATTTTGAAATTTAGACGAGGCATCTAAACTTTTAAAACAAAACCGAGAGGAACAAAACTCTAAAGAAGATAAGGTAGCGAGGAAGGGACGAGAAGCAATAATACTTATATTTTCAAGCAATTCATTTTGTTTGTAAGTTTAAAATAATTTTGTAAAACTTTCCTATACAAACCTAAGGTCTTAATCTATGGTCAAGCCAAGGCTCTGATACCACTTGTGACGGACCGCCTTGTTAGGGGCAAGTATAAAACTCACAACAGCTTACCAGAAGACTAATCGTTGGAAAACAAGAGTATAGTTACCTGGCAAAAGCCAATTCAACTCTTTTTATTCAATATAGGGGCCTAACGGCCGTGGTTTTACAAAAGAGGCGCGGCAGGCCCGAATAACTTACAATCAAAACACCGCACAGGCAGGCCTGAGCAAAAGACCAAGACCTCAAAACTGCACAAAATCGCCAACTACGAACTCTGAAACGCTCCAGCTTCTTCAAACTCTGAAAGGGCGGGGGTTTTGCAAGGGTGAGTACAGAGTACTCAACAAGTCGCACGGAGAATTCTGAATACTATATGCAGGGGATTATCCAAAGGGATGGCAATAGGGTTAAGTATCTGGATGCAGTTTTCTTTTCTAACTCATTTTACATTTGAAGCACAAACCATAAATAATAGCTAGGGGGGTTCGCAAGTTCAACAGCACTTAACCAACTTCTTCGAAATTCACCAAACAAGAATTTGAGCTTGGTTACGTATCACCCAGTTCAAACTTAACTTCATTAACCTAAGTACGGCGTATTCGAATACCATCATGATTAACTCTGCAGAGGTGCTCACTTTACCCACAAGATATCAACGACCAGTTACTCACAGGCAACTAGAATACATGCGGTCGGTCGAGATGATCACGAGAATTCGTTAACCATTCCTGTTGTTTTAGTTGTTAACCGATAGTACCGCTTACCTTGGACTCGTGGTCCCCATTAGCGTCTACCGTTGTGAGAACTAAGAATGTCGCGAAGGACCATTCCCGTTCCACCCCTCCGGTGCACTTCCCTGCCAGGAAGGCCCGGTCCCCATTCTCTCCTGAGAATGGTAGCCACCAAAAGAATCCAATTTTAGGTTCAGGAATGATTAATTTACCGAGCTATGTCGGATACTAGTCTGCCGACTAGTCCGACCTGTGGTTGAGCGGATACTTAAGTTGTTTACTTTGCTCAAGGGGGTTGTTAACCTTACACTGCCAAAGATCAAGCCTTCATCCGCAAACCCGATCCGGTATCCCATAATACCGGCCACCAAACAAACCAAGGCACTAATCATCAGCCGGGGATCGGAGTTACATCCACTCCGGGATTTATCCGATTCTGTCCCCCAAACTGTAGCACTTTCTCAAACATCCGAATCAGAGATTCGGCAGCATTTTATTTCCTTTTTCAAAAGCATTTGAGCTAACTACTGGATTAACAGCAATAACTAACTTAACAGGGTAATAGTAATTATCTAGGGTTACAAAGGATTTAATCTGGTTCAATAATTTCAAGGAGGTTTCAATAGCAATTTTGGCATTACCTAGGTAGCATGTCATTCCAAAATAACGGTTTTCAATAATTCAACATACAGTAAAATAATGCGATACAAAGTAATTACTAAGTAATACATGGCATGTTTGGGATCAACATGATCAAGGGTGTACGGCTTGCCTTGCTCGGCGATCGGATCGGTGGCCGAATCAGAGGAAGTAGTCGTTCGAACTTCCGGGTCCAACGTCGGCTCGGGATCTTCTCCGGATCCACGTCGCTTCCTGGAACAGCTCCTACTCCGAGGACTGCTTCGGAATTGTCCAACGTCTGGATCTAGCGCGACAAGAACGAGCGACAAATAAAGAAACGAAACGGAAAAGAACCTGAACGCAACGAAATCGGAAACCGGAACCGGGCCGAGAGAGAAAAAGGGGCGAATTGGGCAATTCGGAATTTTGGGAACTCCGGATTGAGGAACGGAGGGCATTTTTGGACTCAGTGGATCGAAACGGTTCGGGTAGTGTCTTTGGAAAGTTTCTGGGGCTCACGGGATTTTCAGGGATTTTCTGGGGATTTTTCTGGCATTTAAAACGATTTTCGGAATTAATTTAAATTAATTAAATTCCAAAATCGCTTTTATCAAGCTTCAACGGAATCGGCCGATCGAAAGTTGGGCTTAGTGGGGCTGGCATACCACGGGGCGAGGTGGCGTGGACGCGGGCGAAGCGTCGGGGCCGGCTAGCTAAGCTCAATGGGTCGAGGCGACGCAGGCGAGGCTCACGCGTGCGGCGACGCGATCGAGGAGAGAGAGGGGCTAGGGTTAGGTTCAAAGTGAGCCGGAGACGGCACAAGGGCGGCGCGGATTGGCGGCGCACGGGGACGAGTCAGCGAGGAGAGGGCGGAGCTACCGGAGGCGAGGAACGGGCGAGGAGGAGACGAGGGCGCTGGTGGCTTTTATAGGCGCGAAGCGAGGGGCAAGGCGAGGCGAAGCAGGCACGGGCGCGACGGCTGGCGCGGCGCGGCGGGCCATGGCAAGCGGCGCGGGCGTAGCAATAGCGGGTCGGGCGACGGGCGCAGGCGGCGCAGGCGGCGCGCGGCAGCCAGCTGCGACGCTGGCGGGCAGCTGGGCAGACACGGGCGGCCATGGCGGCTACGGCGGCGGCATGGTCCACACGCGGCGATAGCATGCGTGCACAAAGTGGCAGCGCAACGCCTGCGGCGACATGGCGGCGGCGCGAGGGCGCGGAGGCGGCGCTGCCGCCGAGGCGGCGGGACGGAGGCGGTCGAGTCGGGCCACCACTGGCGAGGCCAACGGGCCGGAGAGGAGATGGGCCGGAGAGGAGATGGGCCGGACGGCCCACAAGCAAGGAATTTGGCCCAAACAGAAAAACGAAAAACCAAAACCAAAATCAACTCAAATAAAACGCAAAATTCAAATTTCAAATTCGAGATTTGAACTGAAATTTGAATCAACTCCAAGTTAAATTCATTTTGAATTTTGGGTTGTTTCAGTTGGTGGATAAGTTGATGTGATGCGAATATGCATGGTTGAGGCGACTATATCTAGGTTTTGAGATTTTATGCGGTTTGGGATGGATTTGGAGGCGATGCGAGCTCGTGGACTTGTAGGAAGTGGAGGCGTGGAGCGATTAGGTTTGTGGCGGCGGGGCTGAGTAACAAGTAGGGAAGCCATGGCCGCCGGTGAGAAGGGAGGCCGTCACAGGCTGCGCGTGCGAGGAGGAGCACAGCGTCTCCGACAAAGCTCACATGCAAGGTGAGGATCGAACCAGTAATGTATCCAGGCTAAAGGGGAAGGGGGGCTTGTTTTGGATATGCTATATGGTCTAGGGTGTTTTGTGCATATCTCAACAGTTTTTTTTGCGTTTTCTAGAGAACGCCCCACATAATCCTGTTGTTACGGCGTTTCTCTAAAGACGTTTTAATACTGTTAGACAACCTCGCTATCGAATAGTCCGGGGTTGCCTAATAGATTTCAAGTGGAGAACAGAGAGAGAGAGGGCGAGAGACACAATATGAGGAGGAACGGGTCTGCTTTATTATTCTGTATGCTTGTGTACAATGGGGTGACCCCCTGCCTCCTATATATAGCGGTTCTGCTTAGAGATAAGGAAGAGTCCATATCGGATACGAATCCGGTTTCCTAACACTCCCCCTTGGACTCTTCACTGCGAGATGCATATGCCTCATTAAAACTCCATAAAAACCCAGTGGGAAAAATAATTGGAGAAAGAGTACATAGCACACGCTTGCTGTGTTGCACGGATTGCCTCATCAAAAACCTTATGTAAGAAAACTTCAATGAAAAACTTACTTAAGGAAAAGAGTACAATCCACCCAAACTTCAATGTTAATCTTCAAGATTTACGTTGGGTACTCAAACTTCATGTTTGAGATTTATGTAGGAGTATGTGAAAAATCTCCCCTAAAATCTGCACTTCTCTAAGCCTCATCATCCCGATTCCTCTAATACATCTTTCAAAGGAAGATGCCTAAGTGACTTAGTGAATAAATCTGCGAGATTTTCACCACGACTTAGTATGCAAGATCTTTATCTCGTTCATCTTATGCATTTCATGAGCATAAAAGAACTTGGGGTTGATATGCTTTGTAAGGTTACTCTTCACATATCCCATTTGTACTTGTGCAACACAAGCCGCATTATCTTCATAGATAATAGTGGGGGTTTGTTCCATGTTCGCACCACATGACTTACGGATGTGGTGAACCATTCTTCAAACCATGCACATTCCCGAGAGGCTTCATACAATGCAATGATTTACGAGTGGTTAGTCGACGTCGAGACAAGAGTCCGCTTAGACGACTTCCAAGAAATTGCTGTTCCACCGCAAAGGAAAACATACCCGGTTGTGACTTGCCAAGATGCGGGTCCGATAGGTACTCAAAGATCGGGCGTAGCCAACTAAATTCAATTCATTGTTTCTTACGTAAAACAAGCCGAGGTCTTTGCTTCCTTGAAGGTAACGGAAGATGTCCTTCACCCCTTTCCAATGCCTTTTGGTGGGTTCTCGTGACCTGCATCAGCGCTTAGCAAATTCACTTAACGCAATGTCCGGCCTAGTGCTATTCGCAAGGTACATGAGCGCTCCAATTGCACTCAAGTATGGGAATTCCGCTCCCAGGACTTCCTCCCCCTCTTCTTTTAGGCCTGCGGGTCTAGGTCTGCTTGGAGTGACCTTCCGACCATTGGGGTCTTTACGGGTATGCCTTTTCAAAGCCAAATCTCTCCAACACTTTCTGCGTGTAGGATGCTTGGTGTACCAAGATTCCGCCTTGGACATGTTCAAGTGCAAGCCTAAACAGAACTTGGTTTTACCCAAGTCTTTCATTTCAAACTCAGATTTCAAGTATGTGCATGCTTCTTCAATTTCCTCATCCGTCCCAATGATGTTCAAGTCATCTACATAGACGGAGATTATACAAAATCCATTCGTGGATCGTTGTATAAATACACATGGACAATCTTCGCTGTTAGTGTAGCCTTTCTTGCAGAGAAAGTCACTCAAACGATTGTACCACATTCTTCCTGACTGTTTTAGCCCATACAGTGATTTCTCCAATTTCACACTGTATAGGTTTCTGTTTGCTCTGTCTTGGTTCGGGATAGGGATACCTTCCGGTACTTTCATATAAATCTCCGAATCCAAGTTTCCATACAAATATTCTGTGACAACATCCATTAGCTTCATTTTCAACTTCAAGTTGACTGCCATTGAGATCAAGTATATAAATGTAATTCCACCAATGACCTGAGAATAGGTTTCTTCATAATCAACCCCAGGACGTTGAGTGAAACCTTGAGCGACAAGCCTTGCCTTGTACCTTATAACTTCATTTTTTTCATTCCTCTTCCGAACAAAAACCCATTTGTGCCCCACGGGGTTTATATGGGGAGGCGTCATGCACACAGGCCCAAACACCTCTCTTTTGTTTAGAGAAACTAACTCTGCGATGATTGCCTTCTTCCAATCTTCCCAATCGAGCCTTTTCTTGCACTCTGCGAAGATGCGGGCTCGGGATCATGATTAATGATCGTGGCAATCTTCTTTGCAAAGTATGCATCGACATTGGTTGTTGCTCTATTCATTGATTCTCCGTTATTACAAAGTTTATGGCCATTTCATCATGGGGTGCTTCGTGCACTTCTACTTGCTCTTCATTGCTATTTCCCATTCCAGAGCAAGTTCCTTTAGTTTTTCTCCGCCAATGTGTGCGCACACATTATTTCCGTGGCTTCTTCCAATGGAAGGTTCAGATCTGGAATTGCCTTTTCCACAGGCTTCTTTCCAGTGCAGTCTCAACTGGCTCCCCTTCTTGCTTTGGGGCACTTTTGTGATTGGGTGTGGTAAGTCCTCTTGCCCGATTTTCCCAGGCGATCTCCGGTACTTTGGGTTTGAGAAGCCGATTTCTGTTCTTTTTCTTTGAGGCCTCTGAGCAGGATGAGGGATACCTTCGCTTTCTTTGGTATTTCCACCCTCTCTGGTGCATTTCTTGCTTTGGTACATGCGACTTAACCACGCTCTTGAGATCACAAAAATGATCAGGCGGTTCATTTGCTAAATTACGCAAATCAATTATCTTCTGGACTTCTTGATTTGCTTCATTAGTGCGAGGGTCATGCGCGGGGATCCCGATGGAATGCCATATTATTTCCGGCATTTTTCATCCAATGGTTGATTCTCTCCCCTAATGACGGAAACGGTCCTCGCTCAAAGATCTGATCGGCGAATCGATTTTGTATGCAAGTCTCGATCATGGGTTCCAAATACCTGATTATGGATGCACTCTCATAACCAACGTATATCTCAGACTTGCGGAGAGGGCCCATTGCAGTCCGCTATGGGGTGGTATAGGTACATATACCATACAACCAAAATTTCTAAGATGGGAAATCTTCGGGATGACCCCTTGCACTAGTTGCATAGGTGAATGGATGTTGTAGGCCGATGGTCTATAATTGATGAGTGCTGCTGCGTGCAGGACTGCGTGTCCCCAACAAGTGTTGGGTAAGTTACAACTCTGCAAGAGCGGTCCGGCAATGAACTTAATCCTCTTTATTAGTGCTTGACTAGCCCATTTTGCGTATGGGCGTGCATGCGAGTGCTCAACAGATTATTCCGTTCTTTGTGCAATAATCATCAAATGCCTTGGAAGTGAATTCACCGGCATTGTCCATTCGAATGGACTTCACGCGATGATCAGGATAAGCATTCTTAATTCTGATGATCTGCGAGATCAGCTTTGCGAATGCATAATTCCTTGTTGACAGCAAACATGTATGCGACCATTTCAAGGAAGCATCAATGAGCACTATAAAGTATCGAAAGCTTGGCCCGACAAAGGGCTGAATCGGCCGCAAATATCCCTCCTGAATGCGTTCGAGGAATACAGGGATTTCTTTTGCACTTTCATAACAGAGGGTCTAGTTATTAATTTCCCGGTGGCACATGCATGGCACACAAAATCTTCATGATTCGAAAAAATTTTAACATTAATGTCATGACCTTATGAGTTGTTAACTATATTTCTCATCATTCTAAGACCAAGATGACCTAAATATACGATGCCATAAAGGAAAATAATTCAGAGCTTCTAAATAAGTATACACTGCGTGTGTATTGATTCTCGTGTAGTACAACCAAGATTCATATGAGGGACATTTTTCTAGTACCATCTTTCCATATTCCGCGTGCTTCACAATGCACAAGTGTTCTTTGCCATTTTCTTCATTGGTTTCTACGTGAAACCCATTGGCGCGGATATCTTTGAAACTTAAGAGAGTGCGGGTTGATTCAGGGTACAAGAGGGCTTCTTCAATTACCAAAGTTGTACCCATTGGCAATATAATTGTGGCTCTTCCTGAGCCTATTATATGCGTATCGTGTGGAAGTATTTCGACTCTTTTAAGATGGTATTTGTTGTGCCACTATCAACAATGCATATTTTCTCCATTGGGCGCTACACAATTTCTAGATGTCAAGAAATATAATTATATTCATATAGTGGCAAAGTAATTCAAACATTGCTTGCAAATAAAGAATACTGGAATAAATAATAAATTGCAATTCTATTCATGAGAAAATGTATGCTCTTCGAGAGCTTACTATTCATTATGCAATCTGATGTCTATGTGAGATAATTCTGACCATTCAGGTTAGTTTTTCAAAAACTCACGTTAGACAATGCCAGACCTTTGCATATTCATAAGGTTCTTCCATTAGATTACTGCGTGCAATCTAATAGGAAGTGGCTGCTAGATTCAATAAAATGCATAATTAAATTCTCATGAATTTCCAGCAAACTAAAGAAAGCAATAATTTCAAGATTCATAAATACAAGATTCATAGGTGTAAGATTCATAAGTGCAAGATTCATAAATGTAGGATTCATAAGTACAAGATTCATAAATATAAGATTCATAAATACAGAATTCATAAATACATGATTCATAACTGCAAGATTCATATATACATAGATTCATAAATATTCAGAAATACAACTACGTGCATGTAGGTGATCGGCTTCGTGCAAACGATCAGATTCATATGCGCACGATCAGCTTCGTGCGATCGGATTCATATGCATGATCGTCTTCGTGCGATCTGCTTTATGTGCGCGATTGGCTTTGTGCAATCGGTTTAGCGTGGTTTCATGCGCGTCGGCCTTCTTGGCGCGACGGTGGTCGCTTCGTGCGGCGTGCTTGAATTTCCAATGAAATATATTAAAGCAATAAATACAATGCATAGAACAGAACAATAATTGCACAATTCATGGATTCATAAATACGAAAAATAAATTCCCATGAATTTCCAGAATTTTTCTTAGTATTTGGCAATTTTCTGTTAATTATACAGCAATTTTCCAGCATCACTTGATAACAGAAAATAAATTTCAACATGAATTAAACATGGCATAAGTCTAATTACAACTTATATAATTCTTGTTGGCTGGGAACGAAAACAGGTAATGAATATCTCTGTCAATTTGACTCTTGGCCAGTCAACACTTTGAGGGCTCACATGAGGGAGGGAGCATTTCCCGTTTCCGGGTGCCAATTAAAGAACCAAGCCTCATGTGTGTTTTCCTAGACACCAATTGTCTCATATCTGTTTATTCATTACCGAAATCAAATCCCAACCACACAGGTTCTCATAAACTCTTTTATGAGAAATTCTGGAATTTTCCTAGCATTTTTCATAATTTCTGCTACTTTCCAAGCAATTTTCAGAATTACTTTACAACAGAAAATAATGCTAAGAAAATTAGAAATCAGAGATAAATAAATTCAGGAATTTTTCTAGCTATTTTCATAACTTTCTGGCAAGTTTCAGATTTTCTGAAATTTTTAATCGATTTTTCTGAATTTCTAATGCAATTTCAGAAAAAGGAAATTAGTAAAAGGAATAAAGGAAAAAGGGGGAGGGCAAAGGGGTAATTTCCCCTGCCCTCCCTGTGCCCGACGATTTTCCAAAACCGAAACCAAGCCTCTAGAATCAGGACTTCGTGTCCACTGTCCAGGAGGCAAAGTACTTCATGTCCCAAAGCAAGAACAAAGAACTTCATGTCCAAAACCGGATTGAAGCTTAGCTCTCTGGACTTCAAGTCCAGTTTGGATTTCATGTACTGATTGGATGGGGTGCCCTTCGTGCTGGGCGTCGGTGGCGATCTTTGAGGTGTGGGGCCGGGCGGCCAGCGAACGCCGCCGGACTTCATCTGGCCCGGTGCTCGTCTTGGCGAGCCAGAAGGCTGATCGGCGCGGCGTTGGCTCGGTGGCCAGGCAGCGAGTGGGGCCGGCCGGGTGGCCAACGGCCGGCGGTCTGCGTGCCGCCGAACACGGTAGAGCGGCATCGGGTGGCCGGCTTCTGTGCGGCTGGGGCCCGGAGGCGTGCAGCAGCGACGGCGATGCGCGCGGTCCGGTCGGCTTCGAGCCGGCGCTGTCAGTCGGTGGCTTCGTGCCATAGGCAACGCTATATACTGTATCTCTGTTTTCAATAACTTCATGCGTAGGGGGGCGGCTGCGATCGGTGCGTTTCGTGCACAGGAGGTCGGTAGGCTTCGGGTGGTGGCGACCATGGCTTCGAGCCGGGTGGTGGCGACCATGGCTTCGAGCCGGGCGTCGGAACCAAGTGGCGTCTTCATTGTCGTTGGCAGCGCTTCAAGCGCGTGCAATGAAGGTCGCTTCAAGCGCGAGTAACAGATCCAATCTACTAGATGCAATCCGAAAAATCTAGCAGATTCAATCTAAAATTGCTAATAGATTGTTCAGCAGATTGATTTCGAGAACTGTCGCACTATTAAAAATTCATAGTAGATGCGACTACAACTCATGTATTCGATTCAATACCTTTGCTTGATTTTGATCGCAATTTAAATCGACGATCGCGTAGGACTGTTTGGCTATCAGCGTAGGATAGAGTCGCGTAGGACTTTTTCTTTCGGCAATCCGAGTGGATGCCGGCGATGGCGAAGTTGATTGCGGATCGGATCGGGCGATCAATCGCCGGTAGTAGTCGTTAAATCGTTGTCGACGATCCTTCACTTCTTGTCTTTTTCTCACCTTTCAATCTTTCTCCGTAAGAGCTTCGCGGTCGATAACGTGTTAGACAACCTCGCTATCGAATAGTCCGGGGTTGCCTAATAGATCTCAAGTGGAGAACAGAGAGAGAGGGCGAGAGACACAATATGAGGAGGAACGGGTCTGCTTTATTATTCTGTATGCTTGTGTACAATGGGGTGACCCCCTGCCTCCTATATATAGCGGTTCTGCTTAGAGATAAGGAAGAGTCCATATCGGATACGAATCCGGTTTCCTAACAAATACAATAGCTTTTTAATGTATCTTTACAGAAACGTCTCGATGGAATGAGTTTTTTTTCGTCATTTCTCTAAAACGCCTTGTAATGGAATACTATTTTAGGCGTTTATTAAAATTGCCATAAATAACAGATAATTCAAGGGATTTCATGATATGCCTTCGAGTCTAGGCCATGTTGTGGTGCTAACCTATTTGAGAGATGATAAAGTGCACCCCGTATACACACATACTACCTCTTAAAGCCGAAGGAATCGTTGGCTCTGCGGCACCCACGTCAGTTTTTTGCAAAAAAAATCCCCACAAAGTCCGAAATTGCGTCGAGACCTTCCCGTCAGCATTTTTGCAAAGAAAACCCTTGTGGCTCCGAAAATTCTTTTTAGGTCATGAATCCCCGTTTTTCAAAAAACCCATAAATTTCTAAAATCTTGTTCTAGTTCACCTTTTCTGTGGAAAAGTATCCTACGAATTCTGAAATCATTATTATTATAGTTTTTTCTTGGATTTGTGTAGGTTTTGCCAAAGAAAAAATAACATCCACTTTAAATGTTGGCTTTGCTATCTGAGCAATTTATCAAAATTCACTCGACATATTGTAACGCGTGGCTCTACCTAGTATACATGGGTCTTGGTGGATATAAGTGCTAGGGACAGACATATGAGATAAAGAGGTACAACAAGGATTGGAAAAATGTGAAAAAGGCTAATAACAAAGAGTATTAAAATTCTTACTGGAAAACAAAAGGGGAAATAGGAAGGAAAATGGCTCGAAGTGCAAGTGGTCCAAGAGCTAGCCCCAGCCCCTAATAGAATTCACCACTGAAAATCCAAGTGATATCATGCTCCATCGCGAATTTTTTTTTACTTTAGTGGCCTCCTTCACGCATTTTATTACAAAAATAGTTCATTCACGATATTTTTTTACAAAAGTAGCCCCCTTCTCCACCGTGGAAGGTCAGGGAGCACCTCCGCTGGTGTGGGAGCACTAGAGGAAACCTTGGTTGGATGAGGAGCACTCGAGGAACCTTGGATGGACAAGGAGAGCTGGAGGAACATTGGGTGGACGGGGAGCACTGGAAGTAGGGATGGAACTGGTACGGATATTTTCCGACCGACCGACCGACCGAATTGATTTGGATGATGATTT
Source organism: Rhipidocladum racemiflorum (assembly GCA_036346355.1). Lineage (NCBI taxonomy): Eukaryota > Viridiplantae > Streptophyta > Magnoliopsida > Poales > Poaceae > Rhipidocladum > Rhipidocladum racemiflorum. The sequence goes on along the minus strand of CM070579.1, from coordinate 85,113,519 downwards.
GGATAGTTTCACAGATATCCAGTTGATTTCTCGGATAAGGATATGGATACAGATAATTTACATGGATACGGATACGGATATGGAACACTGATTATCCGATGGATACGGAATATCCGAGTTTTTGTTCGGATAATATCCGAATATGACATACGGATATTATCCGAATAACACGTTTCAGAATAACACATTAACAATTTAACATGTTTCACTTTGTTTGAGAGGCGAGGTCCATTGGATGACAAGATATAATGTGTTCATGTGTGCTAGATGCTAATTTGGAGATATTTGGGTAAATGTGGTATAGAAATTGGCAAGTGGCGTTTCAGGAGGGCTACTTAGGATTCAAGAAGATATGCCGGTACAAATCATTTGGTTCAATTATTGCAATGGGGTACATTGTTACTTACAGTCACATGTATGACAAGCTAGGGATAAAAAGGCAAAAAAAAGACATACAAATATATTTCTTTTGAAATTTTGAATTTAAATTTGGACCGATTTTGGAAAAAAACTGAAATTGGATTTTAAATATCCGACTAATATTATTCGTATCCATGTTGATTCCGATCCGTATTCGATCTGTATTCGTAACCGATATTATCCTGTATAATTCGTATTCGATTCTGTATTCGACACTATTCGTATTCGATTCTGTATTCGATAAAAAATACGGATACTGATATGAATAGGACGATATTCGACCGTATCCGATCCGATCACATCCCTAACTGGAAGCTAGAGCTCATATATTTGTTACTGGTAATTAAACCAATGCCGAGTTGTACCTTCCTCACTTGGCATAGGGCACGCGAGTCGAGTAGGAGGTCTTGAGTTCGAATCCCTATGAAAGCATTTCACAAAAAAAAAATTGGGGGCTATTACATGCTGTTGAAAATTTTTGAAATTTTTTTAGAAGTGTCTTGACCGCATGCCGAACCTACCATAAAAAATTCAGACCATAATCAAACTTGTGCAATTTTTAAAAATTCTCTAATTATTTAGGCGATAGAGAGCAGTGCAGGGGAAGAAAGAGAGGGAAGAAAGAAGAGGGAAGCACATATGACTTTTATTAAAATTAAAAATTAAAAAAATAGTATACCGAAAAGAAAAATTACAGAAGTATGACGAAAACATGGTAGTGCGGCCTAGGTTTTTAAAAATACAAAAAATAATATATGCGTTAACAAAATTTTATAGAAATTTGGGGAGAGGTTTTTTAAGTAGAAAATAACAAGGCGGAGAGAAATTAATAAGGAAAAATGTACGAAAAAAAATGGCATAGCGCGATGTACAAAACAATGAGAGAAAGCATACATAAATATATAAGGGTACATAGTATGACATAGAAATAATAGAGTACATAGCATGATAATGTGGACATAACATGACATAGAAAATATCAAAAGAGACATGGCGCAATGACACAGACGAATCATGAACATAATTTATAGCTAAGGTACATGCACGCCTTTTGAAAATTAAAAAAGTCATACTTGTTGTCATAGACCCTATATGAAATGATCCATCGGTGCATTCCGCTTTGATTTTGTGAGGCTATTGGCCTTGGCCATCTTCCACTTAGGCCCGTACATATTGACCCAATAATAGTTTTCAAGCGTGATCTTAGGTTCCTCCCATGCGCATGCATATTGCTCATTGGCTATCTCCTTCATCTTCTTGCGATGTGCCTGAAACTCCTCTTGTGCCTTTCAGAAGCGCGCTAAATCGGGATGGCGGTGCAGTGGCTTTGGTTTGTCTTCCGTGGTCTGAGGCTCAGGCTTCCAATGTTTGTATCGCTCGGGCGCTACTGGGTAGTCTACGTGTAGAATGCCCTATCATACTTGCCTGGCTTATCGATCCACTGGAAGAAGTAGCATGTGGTCTCTTGCTGGGATTATGCGTGGATAAAGTTAGAACTTAGAGGAAGACTGAAAGTGCATCTAGGCCCCTAATTTTATTTTGGTGATTAATGATGACACAATTAATGTGATCTAATGCTTCAACTAAGATTAATGCAGTTATCGAGATCACATCAAGCTCGGAATAAGATTGGACGGTCCTAAGCGCGTCAAATTTCGAGAAAACGGTATCAAGACGAAGACTTGTAATTTTTATATTGTTTTGAGTCTTAAGGATAGCCGTACTATTAAGAGGATGCGACGAAAAATCGATTTAGGATGTGCATGTGCTCAACATCAAAACTTGCATTCAAACTAGCACACAAACACTTGCATTTTCCAAAATCTGGAATTCAAACCGAGCTCCTAAGCTCGGAGAGTCCGGACATTCTGTCCGGAGTGTCCGGATTCAATCCGGAGTATCCGGACAATATGTCCGGAGTCTCCGGGTTGGACCCCTCGGCCACTTTTATTCCAGATTGTCCGGAGTATCCGGACATTTTGTCCGGAGTATCCGGACATTTTGTCCGGAGTCTCCGGATAACCCGGAGTCTCCGGGTTATTTGTCCGGACACTCCGGCCTGTACAAAAACGAGAGTAACGGCTAGTTTTTGAACTGACTATTTAAAGCCCCCACTCTCTCCCAACGGCTAGCAACTGGATTGAGCTCATTCATTGCAGCATTCAAGCCACTCCTAACCTCTTTCAAGCATTCAATAGAGCTCATACTTCCTCCCACCATTAGATTTGGTTGTTGATCCATTTTGGTGAGGAGAGGAAGAAGCAAAGTGCTAGGTGCATTCATTTCTAGTTGTTGAGCACTAGTTCATCCTCCAAGCGATTCTTCGTGGTGTCATTACTCTTGGAGGTTGAAGGTCTCCTAGACGGCTAGGAGTCACCGGGAGCTACCAACGCGTGTGGTGAGCCCCGGTCGTTTGTGAAGGCGAGTCTCGCCTCCGAAAGGAAAGAGACAAGAAGTGAAGCCGGCGAGTGCATTTGTGCAACACCGGGAGGAAAGCGGGTTGGAAGAGACCCCGGCTCAAGTGCGACCGAGCCACCTCAACGGAGACGTAGGGTTCCCTTCAAGAACCCGAACTTCGGTGAAAATTCGTGTCCCTCTCATTCACTTTTGCTTCCTAGTCTTGCTTATTTGGATTTGTTTTTGTAAAGCTAGATCTAGCTCTTTGCTTAGCTTTAATTCAAAATCCTTACTAGCAATTGTTCTAGGTTGCTCTTGCTATCTATTTCTAGTGATTTATTATGCTTGCTAGAGTAGTCTTAGTCGCGCTCCCGAGCCAGCCAACCCGGAGTATCCAGATAAAATACCGGACACTCCGGACAAGCCGAAAACTCCGGAGCAAATACCCGGAGACTCCGGATTGACCAGTTCGGCCAGTTCAATTTTCGCTGCGATTTTTTAATCCGCCTATTCACCCCCCCTCTAGGCGACATCGTTGGTCCTTTCAATTGGTATCAGAGCCAAATCTCCTTTATTTTGGCTTAACCGCTTGGAGAAACAAAGATGTCGGATATAGAGAAAGTTACCGAAACCCATGCCCAAGACAAGGCCACGGGTTCCGGTATAGGGGTTGCAATTCCTTTAGATTATTCATCTTTTGGAGTCTCAAACTCTTCATCATATGTCTCCGTTTCGTCCGGACGAGCGCCTCATTTCGACGGCACTCGCTACGCGGCATGGAAACATAAGATGAAGATGCATTTGAGATCACTTCATCCTTGTATTTGGAAGATTGTTGAAACAGGTTTTGTCGGGGATTGGATAATTCCCCTAATTACCATAATGCCACGACGGCCGAGCTCGTCCCGACCTCGGGCACCTCGGAGGTTGTTCCCGAGGATGACCCAAGGATGGTCGAGCACCGCTGCTCGGCTTGCCCGTTCGGTGCGAGCTCCTTGCCCGTTCGGTACGAGCTCCTTCCCCGTTCGATGCGAGCTTCATGCCCGTTCGGTGCGAGCTCCTTGCTCGGTTAATGCCCAAGCACGTTGCTCGGGTCGGAGTCAAATGAGCTCGGCCCAAGCTCGAGCTCTGGCTGCGTGGTCGGAGGGTTGCGACTAACGGTTACGGCGATAATCGCGCCACCACGAAGGACCGTTGCGCTCATGACTCGGACGTGGCGTAAATGTAGGATTCGATTCACGACCATGTCGAACACGGTCAAGCGTGCATGGCGTGGGCCAGAATCGGACACGATACCCTTGTAAACTATAAATACCCCCAAATATTGGAGGGAGAGGAGAGACGAAATTAATACATATACAATACACACTACGCTGGAGTAGGGTCATTATCTCGATCATGAGAGGCCTGAACCAGGATAAAATCCTTGTGTTTATGCATTTCTAATTGACCGTCTCCCACGTCTTCGATGCTACACCTTCGGTAGAAAGGGGTTTTGGTTGATCCCCCATTCAACAAGTAAGCTCGGCGGGGGCCTGCTCCCCAATCGTCGACAGGTTTCAAGCCCGCCAACCCCAACAATCTCGCCTCCGAAGAAGACAAAGCTCAACACTTCAACGACTTGGCCGTCAATGCCTTGTTCAACGCCTTGAGTGACTCGGAGTTCAACCGAGTAGATGGTCTTGACAATGCCAAGGATATTTGGGAAAGGTTGATGGTGACTCATGAAGGTGTGTCAAGTGTCCGTGAGTCCAAGATCGAGCTCATCATTGGAGAGCTAAGCCGATTCACTTTGGAAGAAGGTGAATCGTACACAAATATGTTTGATCGCTTGATGGTGCTAGTGAATCAAGCAAAGGGACTTGGAAGCACCGAGCTCACCGACAAGGCCGTTGTGAAGATCATACTTCGAGTGATCACCCCAACCAACCGCAACCTTGTGCAACTAATCCGAGACCGGCCAAACTTCGACTCTCTCACGCCTCATGATGTGATTGGCCAGTTGATGATGGATGAGATGATGATCAAGGAGGCCGAGGTTGTAGAAGAACTCAAATCCGGCAAAAAGAAAGGTGTAGCCTTGAAGGCCGTCAAGGTTGCACAAGAAGCCGAAGAAAGCTCAAGCGATGGAGAAGAGTCGAGCGGCCCCTTGACAAATGAAGATATGGCCTTGCTCGTTAGAAGATTCAACAAGTTCTTGAAGAAGAAAGGATACAAGCCGGGAAGCCATTCCAAGAGCTTCGGCAACAAGTCAAGAGGAAGGCACTCTTCAAGAAAGTGCTATGAGTGTGGGGAACCCGGTCACTTCATTGCCGAGTGCCCACACAAAGAAAAGAAGGAAGAAAAGTCGTACAAGAAAGACAAGTACCGCAAGAAGGACAAGGACAAGAGCAAGAAGTACAAGGGCAAAGGTCACGCATACATCGGCAAGGAGTGGAACTCCGACTCCGACTCAGAAGTCGAATCGAGTCCGACTCCGGCAATGAAGGAGGACTTGCCACCGTCGCCATCGCTACTCCACCGACAAAGTCGAAGAGCCTCTTCGACAACTTGAGCGACGGAGATGAAGATGCTCCAATGTGCCTTATGGCAAAGGGGCACAAGGTATCATCTAAGAGCACTATTCATTCCATTGTTGATTATAGCTTAGATGATTGCGATGATGCTAGTGATGAGGAAGAAGTAGCATTTAAGTCTATGGATGATTTCGATGTTAAAAAATTAGACTTGCTACTTAAGGATATTGAAAGATTGGAGGAGGTTGTTGAGCAAAAGGAAGCTATTCTCGAAGCTCAAGAAGATCTCCTTATTTTTGAAAAGGAGAAGAACCTTGAGCTAGAGAAGAGCTTAACCTTTGAAAAGAAGAAAAATGAGGACTTGGTCAAAAGCTCAAATTTGACCAAAAATGAAGCACTTAGTCTTGAGATCACCAATGCTTCACTCTTAGAGCAACTTGCAAAAGCAAAGGATGCTTGCAAGGCTCTTGAAGTGAAGCTTGTTGATCTCTCGAATAAAGCTTCTACCTCAACCAACAATTCCAATATTTCATTACCCTCAATGAGCAACGGTTGCGCTAGATGCTATAATGTTGATGTTGCTACTTGTGCTACTAACCGTGAGACTTTGAAAGTCTTAGCTCATGAAAATGAGAAGCTTAAGGTGATGCTTGAAGATGGACTTCAAAAGTCCTACAAGGCAAGCAAGGGTTTAGAGGAGTATCTCGGTAAGCGCCAATGTAATCCTAAGAGGCAAGGGCTTGGGTATGTTCCGCCAAAGGGCAAAAAGAGCAACATTGTTGTTGCTCCTTTAAGCAAGCCCATTCACTTTGTAAAAGGCGAAGGAACATCCAAGCACAAAGCTCACTCCGAGTTCTTTGCTTCTTATGTGCTTAAAAGGACTAACCTCGATCGTGTAGTTGCTTATCATGTTGGGCGTAAGCCGAAAAATACTCCTTGTGTTCGTTCTATTTGGGTCCCTAAATCGCTTGTTACTAACGTGCGTGGACCTAACCAAGTTTGGGTACCAAAGAGCAAAAACTAAATATGTTTTGTAGGCCTATATCTCCGGTGGAACAAGTTGGATTTTGGATAGCGGATGCACGCATCATATGACCGGAGAAAAGGCAATGTTCGCACACTTGGATGTAAATGGATCAAATAGCGAAAGTATTGTCTTTGGAGACAATGGAAAAGGAGAAGTAATTGGTTTGGGTAAGATCTCTATCTCTAATGATTTCCATTTAAGTAATGTTTTACTTGTCGAATCATTAAGCTACAATTTGTTGTCCGTTGCACAATTGTGTGAAGCGGGCTACAATTGTTTGTTTAATGAAAAGGGTGTGGAAGTCATTAAGAGGCTTGATGGTTCAATAGCCTTTAAAGGGCGTTTGAAGGGTAAGCTCTATCTCGTAGACTTTAATACGGATAGACTTAATCTTGAAACGTGTTTAATGGCTAAATCTAGTATGGGTTGGCTATGGCATCGCCGACTAGCCCATGTCGGTATGAGGAACCTTCACAAACTCATTAAAGGCAACCACATTCTTGGACTAACTAATGTTGTCTTTGAGAAAGATAGGGTTTGTAGCGCTTGTCAAGCAGGCAAGAAAGTTGGTGCCTCCCATACCGCCAAGAATGTGATGACGACCACAAGACCGTTGGAAATGCTTCACATGGATTTATTTGGTCCCGTAGCTTACATAAGCATCGGGGGAAGTAAGTATGGTTTGGTTATTGTTGATGATTTTTCTCGATTCACTTGGGTGTTTTTCTTGCATGACAAGGGAGAAGTCCAAGTGACGTTAAATAAATTCATGAGAAGAGCTCAAAATGAGTTTGAAGTGAAGATCAAAAGAATTCGAAGCGACAACGGCACCGAGTTCAAGAACATCGGTGTGGAGGAGTTTCTTGATGAGGAAGGAATCAAGCACGAATTCTCGGCTCCCTATTCTCCTCAACAAAATGGGGTGGCCGAGAGAAAGAATCGAACCCTCATCGAGATGGCGCGGACGATGCTTGACGAGTACAAGGTTTCCGACAGTTTTTGGGCGGAAGCCATCAATACCGCATGCCACAGCTATAACCGCCTCTACCTTCACAAGATCTTGAAGAAAACGGCGTACGAGTTGCTCATCGGGAAGAAACCAAATGTATCCTATTTTAGAGTCTTTGGGAGTAAATGCTACATCCTTAACAAAAGAGCTAAGTCTTCTAAATTTGCTCCTAAAGTAGATGAAGGTTTCTTACTCGGTTATGGAAATAATGCGTATGCGTACCGAGTTTTCAACAATACCATCGGTGTCGTTGAAATCTCGCGTGACGTAACTTTTGATGAGGCTAACGGTTCTCAAGTAAAACAAGTTGATCGTGTTGTGATTGACAGGGAAGAACCTCCTTGTGAATCTATCAAGAAAACGGCAATTGGGGAGGTAAGACCTCAAAATCTGAAATCTCACCCGAGCACCTCAACCCGGAGTCTCGACTGAAACCGGAGTGTCGGATTGGTCCGAGTCTCGGGTCAAATACCGAGTCTCCGGATGGAGTCGAGCTCGGTGATATTCCCTCCTCGTCCATTCAAGCTCACGATGGTTCCAACGCATCCCAAGATGAAGAACCCATTCAAGCTCCAGATTCAACTGTTCCTCACCCAAGAGTTCATCAAAGCATTCAAAGGGATCATCCAGTCGACAACATTCTTGGAGACATCAACAAGGGAGTATCTACTCGATCTCGAGTTGCAAACTTTTGTGAATTTTACTCATTTGTTTCCTCTCTTGAACCTCTTAAGGTAGATGAAGCACTTGAAGATCCAGATTGGGTGATGGCCATGCAAGAGAAGCTCAACAATTTCAAAAGAAATCAAGTTTGGGAGCTTGTCCAAAGACCAAATCAAAACGTGATCGGCACAAAATGGGTCTTCCGGAACAAGCAAGATGAGAATGGAATCGTGACAAGGAACAAAGCTCGATTGGTTGCTCAAGGGTACACTCAAATCGAAGGTTTGGATTTCAGTGAAACTTATGCTCTAGTAGCTAGGCTTGAATCTATTAGAATATTACTTGCCTTTGCTACTCACCATGATTTCAAGCTATATCAAATGGACGTGAAGAGCGCCTTCTTAAATGGACCACTCTCCGAGATGGTCTACGTCGAGCAACCACCCGGCTTTGAAGATCCAAAACACCCGGACCACGTCTACTACCTACACAAAGCCCTTTATGGACTTAAGCAAGCACCAAGGGCTTGGTTCGAGTGTTTACGGGATTTCCTTCTCGGACAAGGTTTTGTAGTCGGAAAGGCCGACCCTACTCTCTTTACTAAACATATTGATAATGATTTATTTGTATGCCAAATATATGTCGATGACATCATATTTGGATCTACTAATGAGCATTTGTGTAAAGAGTTTAGCAAGATTATGACTAAAAGGTTCGAGATGTCCATGATGGGAGAAATGAAGTTCTTCCTCGGCTTTCAAGTCAAACAACTCAAGGAAGGAACCTTCATTTGCCAAACCAAATACATCAAGGACATGCTCAAGAAGTTCGGAATGGAGGACGCCAAGCCTATAAAGACGCCTATGCAAGCCAACGGGCATCTAGACCTCGACAAAGAAGGTAAACCGGTCATCCAAAAGGTATATCGCTCGATGATCGGTTCTCTCCTTTATCTTTGTGCATCTAGGCCCGATATCATGCTTAGCGTTTGTATGTGTGCACGTTTTCAAGCCGCTCCAAAAGAGTGTCACATGGTGGCCGTTAAGAGAATCTTGAGATATTTAGTGCACACTCCTCACTTTGGACTTTGGTATCCGAAAGGATCATCCTTTGAGCTAGTTGGCTATTCCGATGCGGATTATGCCGGCTGTAAAGTGGATAGGAAGAGTACTTCGGGGACTTGCCAATTCTTGGGTAGATCTCTAGTCTCGTGGTCTTCCAAGAAACAAAACTCCGTAGCCTTATTCACCGCCGAAGCCGAATACATAGCTGCAGGGAGTTGTTGTGCTCAACTACTTTGGATGAGACAAACCTTGAGTGATTTTGGCCTAACCTACAAAAGTGTTCCACTATTGTGTGACAATGAGAGTGCCATAAAAATTGCCAACAATCCTGTCCAACACTCCCGTACAAAACACATAGATATTCGCCATCATTTCCTAAGAGATCACGCAACCAAAGGCGAAATTGATATCCAACATGTGAGTACAAATGATTAATTAGCCGATATTTTTACCAAGCCCCTTGACGAGAAAAGGTTCTGTGAATTGAGAAGTGGTCTAAATATCCTAGATTCTCGTAATGTGGCTTGATAAGTGCTCACATATTGGTTGGTGAATGAAAAATGGATTTCAAAAACTTATTCATCTTTTTCTCTGAATTTATTCTGTGTTTTTGGCTCTTGATCCTGATCTTGTCATTGCTATGTGACCATAGTCTGATTGATTGATTGATTCGCTGGTCATATATCAAGTTGACATCTTAGGGTCTCATTCCCCCTCTCGTTCCGCCAAACTCCTTGTTTTATCGTGCGAATTCCCTTTCTCCTAACCGAGCTGGGGAACCCGGAGTATCCGGTTTTCAATCCGGACTCTCCGGGTTAGCCTGGAGTCTCCGAACATTTTGCCCGGAGTGTCCGGGTTGGGGCAGACGGTTAAACCCCCCAAATCCCGCGCGGTTCCGTTTCTTTTCTATCTCATTCCCACCGTGCGCCTCTCCCTCTCCCGTGCACCTCTCAAGGCTAGGGCGTGATTCCCTCCACCTCCTCCATCTTCTAGGGATCTTGGACTCCTCCTTGTCCTTGGATTGGAGATCATGGTAAGGATCCTCTTGCCCTAACGATTTCCTTCCGGGTTTGGTTCAATTCGTGTGATTCTTAGGCCCTCTCCTCGTGATCCATCTCTTCTAGGGTGCGGCTTGTCTCGTCGTTCACCGCAAGATTGGAGATTTTTGGCCCTAACTCACCCGTGTTCTTCGCGTTTCAAATCCTCTTGAGGTGAGTTCCTTCTTGTGCTCTAATCCCGCGAAATTTCCTTGCTAGATTGTACCCTATTCACTTCTTGAATATCCTAGTGGCAATCTAGATTCATTTCGTGCAATTTTTGCGGATTAGATTCCCAATTCTTGGGCCGCCCGTGCGCATGTTCTGGCGGGTCCGGAGTATCCGGACTATTGGTCCGGAGTCTCCGGGTTGATACGGAGTATCCGGACGATATGTCCGGACTCTCCGGGTTGAGTGCTTCGGCAAGAATGCGTTATTCTTTGAAATTCAAGTCGCCTCGCGGCTAATCTTTTTCCCTCGCTTTGTCTTGTCAGATGGATCCTTCTTAGGGTTCTTCAGCTGGTGGTGGTGGTGATCTTCCTAGGGACTCTCCGTCTCCGGACAGTCCCTCCAGTTCTCCGTCTGCTCGTCCGGCGCCCAAGAGGCCGCGTCATGCCGTGGCAAAGCAGCCCACCTCCAGGGGAAGGGGTGCGCTGAGGATTGGGACGTCATCTGCTCTGCAGCCTCATGTCCAATCCTCCTCCCAGCCTCAAGCTCAGCCGTCTCGGCGTGACAGAAATTTCACCACAAATCCACAGGCTCGGTCTCCTCCTCTACCTCGGCTGATCCAGATGAGCACCTGCAGATACTCATGCTAGGCCGAGGATCAAAAGAGAAGGGAATTCCGTGCTTGAGTCATTTCATTGGCCCCTTGGCCAAAAGCCAAGCTGTGTGGAGGTACCCCATGTCGCTTAACCCCATGAGAGTGATTGACTACAGGGGCGGGTTACGGCAAGGGCAAGGCTATAGTTGAGCAAAGAAAGAAAGATCCGCTCAATTTCCATCGAGGATGAGTATGTGGACCGCCGGTTCGAACCGGTTTCGATCGAACTTCTATGAGGCGGTCCTCTACCCTCTTGAGGACCCAAAGTGGTCGAGGATGAAGACCATCGATTTGGGAGTACATGGCAGCCTTTGAGCATCGATTTTCGCTCAGATTCTTGAGATCTGTGAGCTGCATGAGGTCAAGGACATCTTGTCCTTCAAGTATGATTGGAACAATGAGACAGTTATGCAGCTTCTTTGCCACCCTCTACTTTGACAAGATCGAGGATGCCATCTCGGTGGATGGCCCGAGGGTGTGGTACAAGGCCAACAAGAAGAGATTTGCTAGAGTCCTCACCCTTCGGTACAATGACAAATCAGAAGCTTCATGAGAAAGAAGGTTACGACTCTGGCCAGCATCGAGTCCTTGTATGACACTTCCAGGAGTTTCACAGTGGGGACCATCAAGGGTCTGAAGGATGTACCTGCTGTCCTCAACAGGATGCTGAGGGTCACTCTTTGGCCCAAGGAGGGAGATGCTTCTACCATCAGTTCCTATGGAAGGAACCTGCTGTACCACCTTGTTGAGCGCAGTCATCCATTTGACATTGTTGACTTCATCTGGGAGACGATGAGGCAGAATCAGCGAGCAACATGGCCACCGCAATTACGCTCCTTTTGTGATGGCTTTGATCACTTCTGTCAGTGGTCTGAAGTTTGTCAGGGACGAGGAGCACCTTTCTTACAAGGTTCGTCCTCCGACTGCTCCAGCTGTTCCTGCTGCCCCTGGTCCTGCTGCTCCTAGGACTCGACGCGGTCGCGCCTCGAGTTCTACGTCTGCTCCGGCTCCTTCTGTGCCTTCGGGCATCCCTTCTGAGCAGACTGAGGTTCCGAGTAGCGTGCTCCAGAGGATGTTGAAGCATGTCTTCTGTCTGTGCCGTGACATCTCCACCAGGCAGAAGGTGATGAGCAGGCAGATAAAGAAGAATGGTCAGGACATTCGCAGCATCCGCCGCCACAATGGCGAGGCAGTCTCTCCCAGCGACTCCTCCGGGTCTTCCGAGGAGAGTAGCGATGCCACTTCTGCAGATCAGCTTTTCGGCATCACCTCTTCTCCTCCTCCTCCTCCTGGAGATGACCCCGGCAGTGAGTACTCAGCGTCTGACGACGAAGGCGATGACGAGTGATCTCTCATGTCCTCCCTCTTTTGGTGTCTTGATGCCAAAGGGGGAGTGATATCTTTAGCGTTGTCGTTTAGTTGTCGCGTTTTTGCTGTTGCTCGTGGATTTGTTATGTGTTGCTTCCTATTATTGCTTTTCATGCTGTCGTGAACTCTGTTATTTCCTCTTTATCCATGTAATGACATTATGCTTATCTTATGCATGGATTGATTTCAGTTATTTGTGATGTATTCTCGGTTGAAATGTTTGGGGGGAGCTCTCGGTTATTTCTCGTTAAATATGTGCATTTGTTTCCACTCAATACTTCTAATGCACACATTTAGGGGGAGCTCCACCTTTTATTTGAATTGCTAAAGTCAATTTCATATCATTTTACTTGCTGTTAATTGTGTTGTCATCAATTCACCAAAAAGGGGGAGATTGAAAGTGCATCTAGGCCCCTCATTTTATTTTGGTGATTAATGATGACACAATTAATGTGATCTAATGCTTCAACTAAGATTAATGCAGTTATCGAGATCACATCAAGCTCGGAATAAGATTGGACGGTCCTAAGCGCGTCAAATTTCGAGAAAACGGCATCAAGACGAAGACTTGTAATTTTTATATTGTTTTGAGTCTTAAGGATAGCCGTACTATTAAGAGGATGCGACGAAAAATCGATTTAGGATGTGAATGTGCTCAACATCAAAACTTGCATTCAAATTAGCACACAAACACTTGCATTTTCCAAAATCTGGAATTCAAACCGAGCCCCTAAACTCGGAGAGTCCGGACATTCTGTCCGGAGTGTCCGGATTCAATCCGGAGTATCCGGACAATATGTCCGGAGTCTCCGGGTTGGACCCCTCGGCCACTTTTATTCCAGATTGTCCGGAGTATCCGGACATTTTGTCCGGAGTCTCCGGATAACCCGGAGTCTCCGAGTTATTTGTCCGGACACTCCGGCCTGTACAAAAACGAGAGTAACGGCTAGTTTTTGAACTGACTATTTAAAGCCCCCACTCTCTCCCAACGGCTAGCAACTGGATTGAGCTTATTCATTGCAGCATTCAAGCCACTCCTAACCTCTTCCAAGCATTCAATAGAGCTCATACTTCCTCCCACCATTAGATTTGGTTGTTGATCCATTTTGGTGAGGAGAGGAAGAAGCAAAGTGCTAGGTGCATTCATTTCTAGTTGTTGAGCACTAGTTCATCCTCCAAGCGATTCTTCGTGGTGTCATTACTCTTGGAGGTTGAAGGTCTCCTAGACGGCTAGGAGTCACCGGGAGCTACCAACGCGTGTGGTGAGCCCGAGTCGTTTGTGGCGAGTCTCGCCTCCGAAAGGAAAGAGACAAGAAGTGAAGCCGGCGAGTGCATTTGTGCAACACCGGGAGGAAAGCGGGTTGGAAGAGACCCCGGCTCAAGTGCGACCGAGCCACCTCAACGGAGACGTAGGGTTCCCTTCAAGAACCCGAACTTCGGTGAAAATTCGTGTCCCTCTCATTCACTTTTGCTTCCTAGTCTTGCTTATTTGGATTTGTTTTTGTAAAGCTAGATCTAGCTCTTTGCTTAGCTTTAATTCAAAATCCTTACTAGCAATTGTTCTAGGTTGCTCTTGCTATCTATTTCTAGTGATTTATTGTGCTTGCTAGAGTAGTCTTAGTCGCGCTCTCGAGCCAGCCAACCCGAAGTATCTGGATAAAATACCGGACACTCTGGACAAGCCGGAGACTCCGGACCAAATACCCGGAGACTCCGGATTGACCAGTTCGGCCAGTTCAATTTCCGCTGCGATTTTTTAATTCGCCTATTCACCCCCCTCTAGGCGACATCGTTGGTCCTTTCAATTGGTATCAGAGCCAAATCTCCTTTATTTTGGCTTAACCGCTTGGAGAAACAAAGATGTCGGATATAGAGAAAATTACCGAAACCCATGCCCAAGACAAGGCCACGGGTTCCGGTATAGGGGTTGCAATTCCTTTAGATTATTCATCTTTTGGAGTCTCAAACTCTTCATCATATGTCTCCGTTTCGTCCGGACGAGCGTCTCATTTCGACGGCACTCGCTACGCGGCATGGAAACATAAGATGAAGATGCATTTGAGATCACTTCATCCTTGTATTTGGAAGATTGTTGAAACAGGTTTCAAGCCCGCCAAACCCAACAATCTCACCTCCGAAGAAGACAAAGCTCAACACTTCAACGACTTGGCCGTCAATGCCTTGTTCAACGCCTTGAGTGACTCGGAGTTCAACCGAGTAGATGGTCTTGACAATGCCAAGGATATTCGGGAAAGGTTGATGGTGACTCATGAAGGTGTGTCAAGTGTCCGTGAGTCCAAGATCGAGCTCATCATTGGAGAGCTAAGCCGATTCACTTTGTAAGAAGGTGAATCGTACACAAATATGTTTGATCGCTTGATGGTGCTAGTGAATCAAGCAAAGGGACTTGGAAGCACCGAGCTCACCGACAAGGCCGTTGTGAAGATCATACTTCGAGTGATCACCCCAACCAACCGCAACCTTGTGCAACTAATCCGAGACCGGCCAAACTTCGACTCTCTCACGCCTCATGATGTGATTGGCCGGTTGATGATGGATGAGATGATGATCAAGGAGGCCGAGGTTGTAGAAGAACTCAAATCCGGCAAAAAGAAAGGTGTAGCCTTGAAGGCCGTCAAGGTTGCACAAGAAGCCGAAGAAAGCTCAAGCGATGGAGAAGAGTCGAGCGGCCCCTTGACAAATGAAGATATGGCCTTACTCGTTAGAAGATTCAACAAGTTCTTGAAGAAGAAAGGATACAAGCCGGGAAGCCATTCCAAGAGCTTCGGCAACAAGTCAAGAGGAAGGCACTTTTCAAGAAAGTGCTATGAGTGTGGGGAATCCGATCACTTCATTGCCGAGTGCCCACACAAAGAAAAGAAGAAAGAAAAGTCGTACAAGAAAGACAAGTACCGCAAGAAGGACAAGGACAAGGACAAAGGTCACGCATACATCGGCAAGGAGTGGAACTCCGACTCCGAGTCCGAATCCGAGTTATTAATCCGGCCCATCCTGTTTTCTTGCCCTGAAGTCACCTCCTTACGTAATCCCATTTCAGCTAGTGGGGACCTGACGGTTGGTGAGTTCCTGGGGATTTACCAAAATCATGGCAAAATTGAAGTGTTTGGATTGCAACCATACCAAATGTCAGCAAAGAAGGCGGCGGTAGCAATAATGCCAAGCTTGATAATCAAACACTTGCAGCATTCCATGCAACCAATCGCTTTGTGCCATATCAGCAAAAGTCAGCAGCAACCCTTCCAAAATTTTGGCGAACGTTTTGCTCGCCTGTAAAACAGCTAGCATTTTAGCAAACTTTTGTACTGCTATTACTAAACTTTCCTGGGCATGCCAAATGTTGGTAGCAATCCAAATGGTGGCCAAATTCTTTTGGTATTGCCAAATTTTGGCTTGGTTGAGGAGGGTAGCAAACCAAATAGGCCCTTCCTGGGTGTAAACTCCTCGACGGCAGCACACGGCGGTGGCAAGCCAAGGTGCACAGCGGCGAGGATCGGCAATGAAACATCACCGGCATAAAAGGTATGGATTTCTGTGATTTCTTCTTGTCAAGAGACGTAATAGCAGTTGGATTGCAAATTGTTATGACTAGTCAGTAGTAATCCAGGAGCTCACTAAAACATACATGGTAACATGGATAGCACCTAACTGACAGGCTCACCAAGCAGAACTGTACTTCCGATTAAGGGTAACACTCATCAGCAAAAACTATGCCTGATAGGGTGGCATTCTTTATATTCACAGCAGAACATGAAAAAGTATATAATAGATAAAAAAAATGCTATTGAATAAAAGATAAGGGAAGATGAAACAGTGTCCAACAATATAAGTTTGGAAGACAGTTTGATTCGTTGTCTAATATTTTGGTCACCAGAGATAATATACTTTCCATATGATTCATTGCATGTAAGCATGTTGATAGAATTTTATAGAACAACTAAATATCCACCATAAGTACAACCAATCTTTTACATATACCAGATAACTGATTACACATCTTCTGCTCCCCACATAGGTTCCTAAAATGAATTGGGTATACTGCTAGCGATAAGAATGCAAAGAAGGTGAAGAGACAGTCCAGGGGAAAGGGACCTCATAGATATGACCTGAAGAAACACTTTCAGTCATCTTCTCCCCACCATGTCAGTAATGGAGAAGTTCACGTTCTTCTCATGCTCCAGCTGCTCCTATCATTGGGCCATTATTATGTCTCCCGCGCAGCCAGGATCTCCAGTTATTGGCTCGAACTAAATCACTCTTGCTTACCCTGTTATTGCACAAATTTGTACATCCAATCTTTTCAAACTTCAACCGAAGCTACTTCAATGTGGAAGCGCTCCGATACAACCCTGTCATTGCACTGGTAATCTTGCCATTTGAGCTTCTGATCTGGAAGCTTCCAGCCCTCCTTGGCTTGGGCATGAAGAGTGTGCTGAGCATCTTATCCAGGCCTTCGGCACTGTGCTTCACATACTTGCTCGCACTGACATCCTGCTCAACAAGCGGCCCATAGTTTTGCATGAAGCTACGGTAGACAGGCACTATAGCCTGAACCACAAGGTGGCTCGTCTTCTGCTGCAAATCATTGTCCAATATGACCCATGCAGATTGCTTCTGATACATCTCATCAAAGTTAGCATTGAACGACTTGAGCCGCTGCTTAACTAAATCTCTTGCCGTAGCACGGCCCTTGGAGAACAATATTAGCCCCTCCCTGCTCAACAGGGGTGCAAGTGTTCCCCAGCTCTCCCTCAGAAACACTGCTGAGTAGTAATCCTTGTACTGCTCATGCTCCCGGAGCCATGCATCACCTAAGAGCTCACCCAGCTTGGTACCCTTCAGGTGCTTGAAGAAATGCCAGTGCGTGTTCATCATGAATATATACGACAGTGTCACATCCTCATACGCCTTTGACCATGTATCAAAGTTTGCCTCAAGGGCCTTAACGATGTTAATCACCGCATCAACAAGCATCTTGTCATTGAACGCTTCCTTGCGCCAGCTACGGTGGATGGTGATCACCTGTGTAAGCACGGACCGATACTGATCCCCAAGGAGCTGGTTGCAGTACTTAGGAATAAAGCCAACTAGGCGTGGCACTCCGCCGTCAACTGGGGGCTGCATATTGCGCTGCAGCTGCACCTGCACGAGCAACTCCTCAAAAATTTCGACAACACCATCCACCACCCTCTTCACAAGCTCCCTAGTCCTGCTTTGGGTCTCTACACATGCCTTTCCACCAAACAACCGGTTGAAGTCCAACCTCAACTTATTCAAAGAATCAAACACATCAAGCAGCCGCAAGAGCTTGATGGGGTCCTTCCTGGCATCAGCCACAGCACGGCCAAAATTCAGGAAATCAAGAATGCCCGCACGAGCTGCAATCTCCGCAAAGCATGAGGTTGCAGCCTCGGGTCGCCGTTCAAACACTGCTACACAGAGCTTTCGCTCAGCTTCTAGGAGGTGGCGCACCGCAAACTCCAAATGCCGGCCCCAAAGCTCGACGCTTGGGCTGAGTGCCTGAGCGTCCTCAGTCAGGTCGTGCAAGTAATCAAGGCCGAGCGCGCGGAGGCTGGCGCTCACTATGTCCCCACGAGCGTCGGCATAGGCGGCTGTGCAGCTGCCGAGCCGCCCATTAGCGGCGAGACGGCCAAGGATTAGGCTGAGCTTGTGCACGGCCGCGTCGGGGATCCGAGGTGGCACGATGGATTTGGGGTCGGAATTGTCGGGGACTTGCATAGCGAGCGGAGCAGAGTGTTCCGCGAGGAGCCGACGGAACTCGGCCTCAAGCATGTCGAGGGCAGCGTCTAGGAGGCCGCCGTCCAGGTCGGCGGAGTGGTTCTTGAGCTGGGAGAGTGTCTCGGCAAGGTCGGACACGAAACGGGGGTCAGCGAGGTTGCGGTCCCCGAGGTACTCCACGATGTCGGCAAGCCACTGTGCGGCGAGCCCGCAGTTGTCGGAGAGGAAGTGGAGCGCCTCCTCGAGCCGGCCGAGCACCGCGAGGTAGCCAGGGAGGTCCTCCGCGGCAGCGGCGCCAGCCAGGAGCGGCGCCTCGAGGCCGTGCACGGCGTCGAACACCTTGAGCACGGCGGCGGCCGGCCCGACGGCGCGGTCGATGTTCGCGCCGGCTCCCTCCAGCGCGTCCCGCGGCGCCCGGATCGGCCGCAACGCCGCCTCCATCGTCGGTAGCCGCGCCTGGATCTCCTCCATCCTCAGCCCGGTGCGCCCCAGCGCGTGGCTCAGCGAACGCGACTTCTCCACCCCGGCCCGCAGCGCCCGCCGCGCCGCCAGCAGGTTCGCCATCCTCCGGTCCTCCTCCTCCTGATCCATCCGCACCCCACTCCCACCTCACCACACACCCCCAGAACCTCGCCCTCCAAATGCCAAACACCCAAAATCCACAATCTTTCAAGTCCCCACCAATGCGCACAAGCATCCACTGGGAAGTGGTGGGCGCTGCAGAGGCTGCTTCCTTCCAAGCTACTTATCCCACGGGGAAAGGGCGAGGGAGACAACCATCGAGGTAGGTGACAAGCTCTAGGAAGAGGGGAGACGTGCAGGCTGCGTCTGGCGGCGAGGGACTGTGAGAAGGGGCCGAAAGCAAGAGGGGAGAAAGGAGGCAGGGGCAGAAAAGGCGAGTTTTTTGGATGGAAAACGGAGGAAAAGCGGGGCACGGAGTGGGAGTCCGAGGCACGGCCGATAGCGAGAGCGGTTTTCTCTAGTTTGGTTGAGTTCCTGCCGTGGAAAGGCGCAGGGAATGGTTGGTTCGGTGTAGGTGTGCAAAGATACCGGATACGGATAATATCACATATAAATATGATGCAGATAATATCAGTTATGATAATTCTGTCACGTTGTCCTAGCTCAGCACGATAATTCTATCACGGTTGTCAGCTTATCGTAGCCTCAGCATCATGCTGCGTTACATGGGCACTTGTTACTTACTCACTACTATCGTGGTTAGAGAGAGAATTTCTTTTTTTTGTAAATTTAATTATAACGGTCATAAATCTTTATTATATAAAGTTGGTGGGAATGAAGGAAGGCCAACTGTGCCACGTGTCGCGCTGTGTTTTGCGAAAAAGCCTTCCACAAATTTTTAAATTACGTTTAAAATCGTGTATGGTACATAAATTACTTTTAAGCTCTACGAGTGCCTATTTTGCAAGAAAACCCTCCTATTTTTTGGGAATTCACAAAAAAGTTATGTCCCTAGCAATCTTACATGAAGACCTTCGAGGTTCCAAATATTTATGAAGATATCCTCCATGATCTTACATAAAGATCACATAGACCTAAAAATCTGTCGTATCCTACTCGAGACGGCGTAGCGCGCGAACCGAATATATATATATATATATATATGTATATACATATATATGTATATATATATGTATATATAGAGAGAGAGAGAGAGAGAGAGAGAGAGAGAGAGAGAGAGAGACCCGAAGGG
The DNA here is from genome assembly GCA_036346355.1 of Rhipidocladum racemiflorum. Taxonomy (NCBI): domain Eukaryota; kingdom Viridiplantae; phylum Streptophyta; class Magnoliopsida; order Poales; family Poaceae; genus Rhipidocladum; species Rhipidocladum racemiflorum. The sequence goes on along the minus strand of CM070579.1, from coordinate 85,093,724 downwards.
CAAAGAAAAGCTAATGCTTCGGCAGGAGCAGCCAGCACAGTTGGAAACAGCTCGCGCGCACGCGGCTGCCACTGGCGCGTTGGGTTTTGGGGTCGAAACGGCGTGGGTTCTGCGGTTGGGAGGGCGCGCGGCGCGTGCATGCATTTTCGGCGGTGTTGGTTTCGGGTTGGTTCCGGGGTGCGACGCGGGTGGGTTCCCGAGGTGCGGCCTGCGGCTGTGGCCTCCTGACAAAGAGGACCGCGTCGGATCGGTCGTGTGATCCCGGGCGTGGAGGGCTCGTCCTTGTCGCTGATCTCCCCGCGTTTTCCTCCGCTCTTGTGGCCATGGGCGAGCGATCTCCAGGTCCATGACCTCCGAAGGGGATCCGAGGCTGTCTTCTTCTTGTTTGTCGTGTGAGTTTCACTGCAATTGCTGCCGACGCTTGCGCACTCCCAGGTACCTACTCCCATGCGAAACTGCCTAGGCTGCTCCTGCTGTCCATTTGCCGGTTAAGACTTGGACTCGAACTTTGTTCATCGCAAGGATTGTCGTGCAAGCAAATTAAACCTAAATTGGGAGCACCTAAACTCGCCTCGCTGTTGCCTTCTGTGGTGCTACTGTGCTAATGCGTTCGCATTTAAGGTTTGTATCGCTGATGCTGGCGTGGTCAAGCGCTTCAATGGAGGTTGGTTGGATCTAAGTTTGGCCGGTAGAGTGTTATTAATGGCCGGGTTGGTGATCACCAGCACTTGTTGGAGTCAGTAGTAGTAGCATTTGGCTTCGCGAAGCCAGGACGGGAGACCTTGTTAGCTACAAACAAATGATGAGGCGTGCGATCAAGTCAAAAGCACCGATCATTCCTTGCATGTAAAGCTTTTGTTTAGGCTAGCTGTATTTGACTATAGGTTTCGTGCGGCTTCCGCGGTACGGTTCTAAATACTACCGGTGGTTGACTGAACATGGTTTTTGTTTTGTTTTGTTTTGAGACTTGACTGAACATGGTTAGCTGATTGCTTACAAGTCTGTACTACTAGTACATTACTAAAAGTTCAGTTCATGTGAATGGGCAAAAAACTCACACAAGAAATCCAGATAAATATCACAATGAAAGCGTTTTAAAGGCAACATATCCGGTGCAATTAAAGTTTTTGTGCAACCCTACTAAAAAAGTTTCAAAAAATTCTGAATTTCCACACATGTATTGATGTATATCCTTGGTACTTTTGATGGAGGCGTCTAGAAGATAGGTATGTGTGTGTATTTTCTTGTGATCTTGTCTAACAAGGTTATAAAATTGGCTATGGCCTGGTGCTTGGGCCCGATCTGTACTTGGCATTCAGTGGCCAGGTAGGTAGGTTCATTGCATGAAAGGACAAGGCATTGACACATTCTTTTCTGACCCACAAATAATTACGAAAAGTTTCCTATTTTCCACTGCTGGTGCTGGCTAGTAGAATTCACGACAGGGTTAACCAAACCGAAACCGAAAAAACCGATGGAAAACCGAAATTGGAAATTCGAAAATATCGAGCCAAAAATCGCTGGAAAATCGTTAGAAACCGAAGAGTTTCAAAACCGAGCATTTGAACAAAAAACATTCAAAACAAATTTAAAAAAAAATGAAAACCGTTCGGTTTTCTCGAAAACCCATCGGTTTTCTCGAAAAACCGATCGGTTTGCTCGAAAAACCGATCGGCGAGTTGAACGTTTTGGACGATCGGTTTTTTGAGCGGTTTTCGTCGGTTTTTTCGAAAAACCGGTCGGTTTTCACCGGTTTTCGATCGGTTTACATCGCATAAATTTTTTCAAATTTTTCAAATTATTTTTTTAATTGAACCGGTTTACCGACCGGTTTAGGATTTCGAACCGGCTCGATACGGTCGAAAACCGCGGTTTTCGTCGGTTTTGTGAACCCTGATTCACGACCAAGTTAATCCTACATTTTGTACCAGCCAGAAACTTATAACGACAGTAATAACACATATGAAAAAAGTCCTTCGATTTGCCTATAATTGCGTATGTAACTCGCAAGGTAAATCATGTGATTCCGGCCAGAAAACTGTCCAGGCTATCTTTTCCTCAAAAGCCCAAACACCAAAAGGGAAATATATGCATGATCAGCTCTAAAAGGCTGTTCATCACATGCTATTAGATCAAAAGGGAAATTAGTAATGTTTGTTGAGCAAACAAGAAGAAAAGATAACCTAGATCACCTATGATGAAATAAGGACTATCTTATGAGCTATCATATATGCTGCCGGTAACATCAATCAGATAGGTTGCTGCTTGCCAGAGACTTGTGACAGACAGTTTTGACAAATTGACCAGACCACACCTATCTACTTTGTTTTGTTCTTTTTTATCACTGCCGGTTCAAGTTGCTCTTGCCATGTCAAAAGGTGCAAACTTAGGCCTGACTGGACGGGGGATCCTGAAAATTCTCAAAAGAATCTCCCTCATCCAAACACCGCCTCATCCGGTTCATAAAAAATGAAAAGAAATGGCAAGCACCTCCCATGAATTAATGCTGCCATGTTTGTTACATTGAAATAAATGACCATGCATAGATCCTATTTAGGGCGGTTTTAGCTTCGATTTTTTCACACTGAAAGGTGAAAGCTGCCCTAAATAGTTCAAAAGCCAACATCCTACTTGCACTAGAAGAAAATGAAAGCCGAAAGTTGATCTGAAATAGCCTCCCACGAATTCGGTGTGTTAAGGTTCTAACTTTGCCACTATAGTCGAAGAAAATTATCTCATTCCTACCAAGTATAGAATCCAAAATCTCACCCCTTTCACCCCATTCCTGACCAGCACCCTTACACCTAAAAGCTATGCTGCTAAACACTCCACCTCTTCAGTCCAATCGTTTAGCCGTGCAACTCTTCGACCATACATCCTAGTCAAAAACCACTTATCAGAAAAACAACAACCAGCCTATGGCCTAATGCTACACTTTTCTTAACTACAACCGTTAACAAAGAAAAAAAAAAGGAAAGATAGCTGTAGCCTGTAGTACGATTGATTAAGCTGCGGACCACACATGGGTACCACAGCATGGGAGGCAAAAAAATCAGGTGACCCATCCACATGCGTTGCACTGCCCCCTGCACAGCAACTAGGCGGGGACAAGATGCAACGGCCGGCTTACTTAGCACTAAGTACAAAGCAAACACTAGCTCTTCCTCACCATCTACTTCAGATTTGAGGCGTTAAGACTCTGAGCTCCTAACCCCCCAAAATATTATACAGTAGTTAAACTATGGAGTAATATTTTTTTGATTTTTTTTAAATTTATTTTATAATTTTTAAAGAAATATTTTTAAAAAAATCAATACTTTTTATTTTTTTTGAAATGTTTTTTTAAAATAAATTTTGTCTCTGTATGTGTCCGTACTTTAGAAACCGGCTAGACCACCAGACCACAGGAGCAACTCGTAAGGACTATTTTACGGGCTGACCTGAAAACCCTTCTTGGATCACGATTGGACCGTTGAGTATATATATTTTTCGCTTGGGCCCACAGCAGGATCATCAGGCGGGCCCCAATGTTTTTGCACTCTTTAGGGTGACGATGATGCATGAGGCCCGGGGGCCCACGGAATGAAAGAGACGTTAGCTTACGGCTGTACAATCAATCGGGCTAGATTCAGCCTCGCGTGCCTGTGACAGTAAAGCAGATTACATGTTAAGACTGATCAAATAGTACCTGACAAAATGCAAAAGTCGAATCAAATCTAAACATTGACAATTCTAAAGGAGCAAGATTGGATGAGAGCGCGCGCGCGCACATGCGCGCTGCATACAAGCCGTGTTCCAAGCAGGGTTCTAAGTATCAAATTTTTTTATTTTTTTGTTATCGGCAAAAATATTTTAGAAATCAGGGTTCTAAGTATCAAATTGAATGAGTTCGGAATCAAGTTTTTTGAAATTAACGGTTGAATTTAATTGAAAAAAAATCGAAAATCAACCGATTATAACGATTTTTGAGCGATTTTCACCAGTTTTCAACCGTTTTTTTTTTCGAGTGATTTTATTCCATTTTCAGCACACTCAAGAAAAAATGAATTAATCTATAAAATACCTCAGAGAAATTTCAACAATTTTTTAATTTATTTAGTGTTTCTAGAAAATCAAAAACAACAATTCATAAAAAAAGACAGAGAAACTGTCTGATTTTTATAAAAATCTACAAGCTTGATCATGATATGAAATTTTAAGTTATCATAACTATTTCCCAATGATCATTATTAAATTTTCAGAAATATTAGACTTCATTTAGTACCTTTAAAAAATCAAAACTAAAAAATCATATACAAAGATAGTAGCACTATTAGAATTTTTTAAAAATGCACAAGTATGGTCACCATCTAAAAAATTGCACATCATTATTGTCGGCTTACTAACCAACAGGCACCCTAAGACTGGGTGCTTGAGAGATTCGGACTGGGGGCTTTTGTGGCAACCGCTCCAAAGACAGGAAGAACGGGATGCTGGAAGCAAGCAAGAAGACAATGAGTTTACCTGTGTTCGGGCCCTCCAAAGGAGTAATAACCCTAGTCTGCTTGGTGGTTTCCTCACGAGTTCAAGGTTCTTACAAAGTGGGGAAGAAGACCTCTCGGGTTCCGGCTAACCCAATAATCAACAACCTTCTCCCATGCATCCTAGCTCCCTTTATACTCGGGTTTGGTGAGGCGCATGGGGCTTAAAGCTGCGTAAAACAAGCGTCGACAGATTACTCTGATGCATTTAATGCACGTCATACTCTCTTACATCACATTTAATGTCTTGTCTAAGCCCGACTTAGACTTCGCCTTGGGCCCACTTCATCTGTCACCACTGCATGCTCGCTTGAAGAGGAGATGTCAAGTAAGGCCACATCATTAACGGCGCTGGGAAGGCAGCGCCGCCATACCACAGCCTTCACACTGCACCTAATGCGCCCGTCTGCATTAAATATCCTTGACCCTTCGCTACTGCAGTACGCAGTTACGGGGTTGATTCTTGGAACTACGCCCAGGTGTGGCTCAGCGCCACTGTCCCTTCTTGGCGAGCACCTTTCATGGTCGCCAGAGGAGTGGCACTGGGCGCACACAGTCCTGGCGAGCACCTTCGCTAGTCGCCAGGAGCGCGGCCTGACATCATCCCCGAGCGAGCAACTTGGTGAGTCGCTCGAGGAGTGGCTCGACGCCACTGTCCTTGGCGAAAGCACCATTTAGTCGCCACAGGAGCGGCTGAGCGCCACTGCCCCCAGGCGAGCAACTTGGTGGTCGCCTCGAGTGGCTGGCGCCACTTGTCCTGAAGGCGAGCACCTTGGCTGGTCGCCAGGAGGTGGCTTTGGCGCCACTCGTCCTGGCGCGACACCTTGGCTGTCGCCAGAGATGGCTTTCAACGCCACTGTCCCTGGCGAGCACCTTGGCGGTCGCCCAGGAGTGTTTGCTCAACGCCACCGCTTCCTGCAGGCGACACCTTAGCGGTCGCTCGAGGAGTGGCTGAACGCCACTTTGTCCTCTTGGCGACCAATTATTAATCTTGTTCGTGGGTACCCAAATCTGTTGTGGGACAGAGCCCGGGCCCACCAGTGTCTTTATTCTTTCTTTTCTTCGTCGAGCGGTTCAATCTCCAAGGTGGGGCCCATAAATGCCCACGCCTTGGCAGTGGTCTTTAAAAACTTGCCTCTTTTTCCGGCCTCCGAGGTGAATCTGCGGCTTTAGGTAACCGTGGGGCGTGCCCACTCCCTTGAAAAATGCTTTGGTTTTCCCACGCATCCAGAACTGCGCGTCTCTTGACTTTTCTCCTTGAGGCTCTCCCTTGAATTCTTATAAATAAGCGGCGACGGGGGCATGTTCCTGTTTTCGCACCGCCTCTGCTCATCACCTTAGCTTAGCCTACGCCTTAGGCGACTCGATGGCCTCTCCAGGCTCTGTCCTCCCTCCTTCAAGCTGTGGAAGAGAATGCCGCCAGCTAAATGCTCCATAGGTGATCGCCGTGGCGCTCTCCCGTCTTGGTAGCCGGGGACTATCGCTCCGATGGCCACCAGGGAAGTCATCTTCTTTGTTCAAGGCGATGATGGCGGGCTTGGTCCCGCCATCTCGACTTCTACATCGCCATCCTCAACTTCTCACGACATTCACAACATCCACCTTCCCCTAACTCCATTGTGCTCCTCTCCGTCTTTGCCCACTTCGTGAGATGTTCATAGGGTAATGCCCAATCTCCTCACTTTTCCGCTACTTCTTCTCGCTCCGTCGGCCAGGGCTCCGGCATCTCCTGGTGCTTGCCATCTGCGACTTAGAGGCGGGGCGTTGCGCTATATTCCAATGGAGGAACCGATCCACCGGTGGAAGATGTGGCGCCCTGCGAATGGTTATGCGTTGAAGGCGATAAGCGGCATTAAAGCTAGGGCTTCCAGGAAGCCGGTGGGCAACCAAATCGGCCCGGGATCTCCGGTCGCCGACACGCCCGAGCTACTTGCAATCTTGGCTCGTTGATCGGTCAGACGGAAATGGCGGAGCATGGTTCTCGGGACTTCGTGTCCGGAGGATTGAAGTCTTCGCCGCCATGCCGTCGACTGGCACTATCTGGCGTGGATGACGGAGGACTCGGGCGATTCTGGAGGTGAGCTTTTATACCTTCCTTCTTCATCATCATCAATCTTTCATCATTCATTTTTTTTTTTTTTTTGTCACCGTGGAAAGCCGACGCACACGCTTCCTCGACGGGCGATCGGGCTGAGCGATGCCACCTTCCCCGAGGCTGCGCTTCCACTCTGCGACATGCAAACTTCTGGATCGCGGAGATCGTCAAGGCGGCCAAGATGGACGCCACGGGACGCCATCATCGCCCATCAAGGGCCCCCGATAATCCGCGCACTCCTACAAGCGACCGTGAGGAACAAGCGCCCCGGCCATCACACGGTCCCCATCGGAACGCCCAGCCGACCACGCTATCGTGGCCATCTTCGCTGGCCGGCCGATTCTGACAGCAGCCCGCCATCGGGACTTCTCTCACCGGGCGGGGTCTTCATCAACTGCCGCGACGCTCGGCCCGCTTATCACCGCTGCAGACCGGTTTGCTGGGCGCTCGCTAACGGCCGACTACGCGCTTTTCTTCCACTACTCACCGCCACCGGGCCGGCGAGACCACGGCTGGCTAGCAAATGGCGTGACCGATCGGCGCTACTGGCCTGTCGCCACCGCCACCCGGCGGCCGATTCACGGCCGGCCGCTGGCGGACCCATCGGCCAAAGATCTCCTTCCTCCGCCATCGCCACCGCGCCGACTCCACAATACGCTGGCAATGGCCGATTCCACCGGCTGACTCCGCCGCTTCCGGTGGGCGGTCTCGCCAGCGCCACCGAGGCGGGTGCCTCGAGGGGGTCGGCTCACCCGAGTGCCTCGGCTTCCGAGGCCTCACCTGTGTACTGAGTCCAAACACAAAACACACAAAAAAAGTGGACTGTGAAACTTTTAACCTTCGAATGGAGCCTTACCTTTGCTTGCTTTGCTTGTTCCAGTGGCACTCGCCGCACTTCACCGCTTCCTCAAGTACCGGGCGACTGGGGTCGAGGTAACTGACGAGTCGCACCGATCCGCCAGACGAGAAGAAGCGGCGATCAAGATGCAAGCCCCGGCCATTACGCCAGGCATCAGAGGGCTGGGGCCACAAACTCCACTCCGATCCTCCTACGACTGCTCTCCTACGGACGCAGATGCACTCGGGCCGTCGCTCTGACGCCTTCTACTCCCACACCGCCCACCGCTGTCGAGCAGTAAACGGGCCGGGCCGCCATCGAGATCAACACTTCCCGGCAGAGGTGGCTGATTTACATGATCGAGTGGAAAGGAAGGAGCGGAGCCGGTGGGGGAGCGGGAGCGGGGCCACTCGGCCGCCGAGCTCATGGAAGAGCTCGAGGCGCACGTGACCCAGAATCGCATCCGAGGCGCACTCATGGATGCCGAGGTACGCCGACCGATGGAGGATACCGCTTCCATCAAGTTGGTGCAAGAAGCGCCATCGAGCAGGCCGCGTACGCCGCTTTTCGGCCGATCGCGGATTTCACCGCCCGGCTTCTCGCTTCGCCGACACGGCCCACTCAGAGGACGCCGCAGCAGCGCCGCATCGCGACGCTCGCTTTGGCGTAAGCCGCGCGCCCAAGGACGCTAACTTTGATCTCCTTCGCCGGTCGCCAGGGGATTGAAGCGAGACTGGGCGAGGCGAGGCGAGGTGTAGGCAGCGTCGCCGACCACGCCGCCGCCACCGAGATGGTCAACCCGCTACTGAAGCAAAAGCAGTTAAAACGTGGCATAACCGGGCGCCGACGCCTGACTCCCTTGCGAAGACCGGCAGTAGCATGGCGGACGAGGAGGAAGAAGGATAGGATAGCCTAGACCCTTCTTCCCTTTCTCCTTTCTTTTCTTTCTCTTTTTTAACTTGCTGTCCTGCAACAACTTTTTGTAAAGCAATTTCATGGAATAGACATGACATTTTTAGACCTATTCAAAGAATGTTTAACTTGTCTTTTAGCCTTCCACCTATCGATCGCCAAAGATAACTTGAATGCTACCGCTTCGCTTAAGGCTTAGAAGGAAAAGAAGGGAGTAAACACCCCTTGTGTCCTGCGATTCTTTTCTCGTTGCTTTACGATACCAAGAACGACACGCACTCTTGTGGTTCTCGCGGCGGACACAGGTAAGACGACAGATGTAGGCTTTGGTAGCAAGAGTTTAAATCGCCACTTCACCTGGACACCCGAGTGTCATGACTGCGTCTTGGAGCTGAAGTTCAAACCACCGCCTAATTGCCTCCTCGTCACGCACTTACAGTGGTCCCGCTTTACACTCGGGCGCCCAGGATCGAGCTGACTAGAGTGATCGGCTCAACACTTTGCCATAAAACATGCAACTGAAGGCATGGAAGTAATCATAAAACAACTAACGTAATACTTAATTTCTCGAACAAATGCTGTTCTCACCTAGTCGGGCTACCAGACATGATTCGACCACACAGGAACAAAACTCGAAACTTACAACCGCTCAAGGGTAGAACTTGCGCAGTTCTCTATATTCTGCGAGTTCGCCGCCTCTCGCCTCGCCGGCCAACCCGACCGCCCGGTCGAGAGATCGAAACCACCTTTAAAGGGGCCTTCCCACCGGGAGACAACAGTAACTCCACATCGACCTTTCAAGAAGACCAGTCGCCATCGCCAGTTCTCTCACCGACCGGCGGCGTGGTACCTCGAGGCTTTCGATACCGAAGCGGCAGGCCGCACGATCCCAAGCTTCTTTCCAGAGATTGACGCTGCCTTGGCGCATCTCTTCCTGGATCTTCTTCCGCTAACGCAGAACGCCGCGCATGACTCCAAATGTCAATTGGGAGGACAGCCCGCCTCCGTAAACTGTAAAGAATGGAGTCTTCCGGTGCTACTGGGAGTGGTCCGAGTGACCACAAGATCGGCCGGAGTTCTTCAACCCACCGTGAGCCACGCCGCTGAAGTCGATCAAACGCCCGAGTCTTGAGGCCCTTCAAAGACTAGCAGCATTGGCTCGCTTCGACTTGGCCTGCTGCTTGGATGGGCAACCGGAGGCAGCAAGCACCTTCGTGCCCATTTCTTCGCAAAGTCCGGTAAAAGCTACCGTGAACCGGGCGCCATTGTTTCCGATGATACGGCTTAGCGACCTCAAGCTAAGATCCCTCGCGATGAACTTGACCGCGCAGCCGCAATAATGGTTCTCACGGCTTCACTTCCACCCACTTGGGTGAACTTGTCAATGGCGCATTTAACAGATGAGTGTAGCCTCCTGGGCCCATGGAACGACTCAGATATCCACTCTGCACTGCGCTGGGCCATGAGTAGCGATGGTTTGCGTAGCTTGGTTGGTGGATTTGTTGGCGTGGAATCGCACGCCAGATCTCCTCACCAGTAAGCATCCTCGAGGGCAGTTGGCCAATAATAGAACCTGCGGGCGAAAGCTTTTCCCACCAGTTCCGACCGAAAATGGCTCCCAGACACGCCTCCATGGATATCGTAGCAAATGCTTCCTCTTCCCGAGTGATGCACTTCGTAAGAACTCGCTTCCACCCCGGCCAGACAGTCCCCATCTACCAGGGTGTAGCGCTTGGCCTTCACGCTTATCTTCAACCGACGATCATCGCTTCGGGGCATACTTGATCCCGCAGTAGGCCAGATCGGTCCATCCATGTGCCTTCCCGGCCAAGCACTGCGACCACGAGTGATCGTCCGTACTCCGCTGGCTGCCGCTTTCCACCCGTGCCACTTTTCCTCCCCGCAACGCTGGTCAAGCGGCGCACCATCGCCCCCATCGAACGGAGGTTGCGATAGGCGCCGTCGCCTTTCCCATCCGAGCGTGAGGGTCGGCAAAGATCACCATCCTCCCACCGAGACTGGTCGAGATGGATCGCGCGGCCTTTCTTCAAAGACTCCGACCGAACAGGGCTCTTGTCGAGGCGAAATGAGCGAGCTCGTCGCCCGCCAAGTAATTGTCGCCACGGGTATGTGTGTATACCTAGCCCTTCAAGTGTCTCTCCATCTTTCTAACCTCCGCCAGGTAAGCCGCCATGACGGATCGTGAAAGCGGGGTGAAGTCCTTCCTTGCCTGGTTGATGACCAAAGAAAGAATCGCTTTAATCAGAGGCGCCAGATGCCGATGGTCGCGGCACTCTGAGCTCAAACAAGAATCCTTCGTATTCGCAACATTGTTGGTAGCTTTAAAGTCCAGATCGACTATATATTTGGAGGGGGTCCCTATCTCGGAGACCAGAGGAACCCACTTCGCCGAGCGAAGGATCCATCGAAGAGGAGCGCCCAAGGCGTGGGTACGGGACTTCTTATCTTCCCCATCTCGGGCCGAGTCCATTCAACAATGAAGTCCGCCGCCTTTGACTCTTGATAAGCGATCGGGGGCAAATTTGAAGCCAAATTCCCCGGCTCGACAGACCACTTAGCGTCGACACCTTCACCTTCACGATTGTGAAGGATCTCCGAGAGGATACGAGGAGACCACAGTGATCTCCCTTCCTTGGAAATAATGTCGCAGCTTTCTTGATGCCACCAAGACAAAGATACACCATTTTCTGGCCTGGGATACCTAGTTTCAGATCATGCAAAGACACCTTGCTCACATAATAGACCCGGCCACATGACGCCCTCTCGCTCTGCTACTAGTGTCGTGACTCATCACGAGGGGCTTGCCGCTACATAAAGGAGAAGCGGCTCACCTGTGCTCGGGGCGACCAGACAGAGGCGAGGAGAGATACTTCTTCAGATCTTCAAATGCTGCTGGCTTCCGGTCCACTCGAAGGAATTAGTCTTCTTCATCGGCTTGAACAATGGGAGACTTTTCTCCCCAAAAGCTATGAACTCCCGAGGAGGCCAGGCGACACTAAGCTAATCAAGCCGCTAGCGGACAGTGGCTTCATTCGTTCAATTGCTTCAATCTTGTCTGGATTGGCTTGATCCCGCTACCGAGACCAGGAAGCCAAGCAACTTCCCAGATGACACCCCGAACACGCACTTCTCAGATTCAGCTTTAAGCGATAGTCCGAGATGGGAGAAAGTTTCCTCGGATCTTCAACCAACCCATCGCCTTAGCTTTTATCACCAAGTCATCAACATATACCTCCAGGTTCTTCCCAATTTGTGACTTGAATACAATATGCATGGCTCATTGGTAGGTAGATCCGGCATTCTTCAACCCAAAGGGCATTCGAACATAACAAGACACACCAAAAGAGGTCACAAAGGCCGTCTTTTCTTCGTCTTCTGCGCCATTCTAACTGATGATATCCGAGTAGGCGCCTAGGAAGCATAGAGTTCACATCCCGCCGTAGAATCGACACCCAGGTCAATCTCTACAGAGGGTAAGGGTCCTTAGGCGTGCTTTATTGAGGCTCTGAAAGTCTATACACATTCGCCACTTCCCATTGACTTCTTTAGTAGCACTGGTTAGCCACCACTCAGTGGTAAAGGGCTTCCGCACAACTCCGGCTTGCAATAGCTTCCACTTTTCCCGAATGGCTTCTGTCGCCTCGGGCGCCGCCTCCGATCTTCCTCATGACCGGCGCGCCTCCAGAAGCGTTGTTGCTCGGGATCACCTCCCTAGGGACTCTGGCTTTCGTGATGGTTCCCAGCGAACACATCTAGATTAGACCGAGGAAGGTGATTTAGCGCTGTTTTCATTTGGCCGAGATCGCCACTTCTCACAATTCTTTGTTCGAGCCTTCCTCACCCACGGACCACCTTCACCTCACCTAAGGGATCTGGTGAAGCGCGGCCTTGGCTCGGGGAGCACTCGAGGGGTCTTCAGGCTACGCTTCCGAACAAAGTGGCTTCCAATAAGTCTTGCACTTGCTTACCGAGGCGCAAGGCTTCGAGCTTGTCCACCTTTACACAATTGGGCCTCTCGGCCTGTGGATCTTCATCGCTGAAATAAGCATACATGATGTGCAATCGCCATGAATTTGACTAGCGCCGCCGGCTGCAAGTATGCTAGGGAGGCTCAAGCCTCGCGACTGCTGATGAGTTCCGTCCTGAAGTTTTCGCGCCTAACGTGACGGGCACTGACTTGTCCTGGGCATTAGGCCCATCCTGGCAATTCCATAAAAAGCTGGGCAAGGGGCGCAGCTTCATAAGGTATTTGGAGTGCTTGATACGCCTGATCGACAAAGCAGTTGATGGCACTTCCTCCATCAACTAGTATCACTAAGCTTCGTGATTCCTGGACTCGTAGGGGCGCATCACGATCGGGAGATGGTTTGGGCCTGGTTCACGCCAGTGGCCTCTGACCAAAGTGATCGATTGATCCGACCACTTCAGCGAAATTGACTCGCCCTGGCTCGCATGGTGGCACACACTGTCTTCACCTCGCTTGTATCATGAAGTTGGAAGAGTAGGTGGCCGAACTCCCATGAATGTATGCCACTGCAGCTGCTCGGCTTGTTGGAAAGCCAAAGGTGTCATCTTCGCCGCCATTATCTTCGCGATCCTTTTCGCGCGCTTGAGCCGCTTCACTAACTTGACACAACCTGGCAATCTTCCAAGTCGCCCATTTGCGCGGTGGATGGGGGCAAGATGGCTTGCCTCTCGCTGCTTCACTGCTGGAGAACGGCGTCCCGCGATTATCTCGCTGGTCCTCGGCGATCTCTCCTTCGCCTCGATCGTCCGCTACGAGGCTTGGCTTCGATCGGCCACCAAACCTCTCTGGCGACGGCCTCCTTGGCGCTTTTCTTTCTTTACGGTCGGAGGACTTCGACGCCCGGCTTCATTGTGGTTTGAGGGTTCGATGCACCCTTCCGGAAGCTCACGCTCGCACACTTGTGAGCCAGGAGAAAAGCTCTAAGTGGTAGCGATAAAGCAAGGGTAGCCATCTTCCCGTGATCTTCCTGATCCCTAACCCTCCGAACGCAATAATAACCGATCGCCAGAGATCCGGGGATCGTGAGCCAGGCAATGGCTAAACTCGAATGAACCCCCTCGTGACTCCTCCTTCGCCTCCAAAGCGTGGAGGTCGCCCTCCACACCCGCTGAGCGTAGGAGCCTCAAAGTTGGCGACAAAATGTCGCACGCTTCCTCCCTACGAGTGTACCGAACCCCGAGGAAGGTTCAAGCACTGTGAGCTGCGCTGAGCCTCACAATGACATCGGAAGTAGTTGGCCATAACTCTATCTCGACTTCCGGCAAAGACGCACCACCGTCAGATAAATCACAGGAATTCTTCAGGGTTGGTGGTGCCGCCATACTTCTCGATGGGCGGACGAATTCTTTCTGCCACGCCGATTGGCAGGAGACTTAGGAAAACGCCCGGCACCCAACATTATATGGGGAGTAGTGTCGCCCACCACTTCGACCGAGATGGGGTCGAGGAGTGCGAGTTCACACTCTCCTGCAGTCTGAAGCGGGAAGCCTCTTCGACCGACCTGGCACGGGTTCTGCTAAGTCATGATGACGCTCGAAGAACTTGACGCAGATCGTCGCTTCACCGAGCCGCCTCATCAGGCGTGCCCTTTAGATCCTCGCGTTCTCCTCCTGCATGGGAGTACCGCGAAGATGCGAAGCTTGTGCACGCCCCTCAGGTGAGGGGCCGCACCAAGATTCTTCCTTTATCACGCCTCCGCGTACGTGGAGAAGTCGCCAAAGAGCAATCGGAAGCTTGTGCATCCACCATACGAACTCCTTGGCGGAGGACGCCGGAAGCCCCGGCTGAATTGCCACAAAGAACTCTTCTTGGCCGAGTCCACTAGACGGGCAATGTCCTGGAGCCAAGGGGGCTGGGTGTCGCCCGTCAGTTGGACCAGGAGGATGATCCAGAGCAACCGGGCCGCATGAAGGCTTTGCATTGGGGTATCTTCCCCCAAGAAGCCAGCCGACCGGCCGAACTCCGGGCTTGGATGCGCTCGCGCCCTCCCGCATGAAGGACCGTGACCGACTCCGACTTACCGAGCCGAGATCGGCCGCGCCGCTTTCTCGGGAGGGCGCTACGGGCGATGAGATTCCGCCATACCGATGATCTTCGATTCTTGCAAACTCCTCAAAAGGAATGGAAGAAAGGAACGATCTAACCACTCACCCTACTCGGCGCGCCACGCTGGCCATTAACTAACCAACAGGCACCCTAAGACCGGGTGCTTGAGAGATTCTGATCGGGGCTTTTGTGGCAACCGCCCAAAGACAGGAAGAACGGGATCTTTGGAAGCAAGCAAGAAGATGAAGTTTACCTGTGTTCGGGCCCTCCAAAGGAGTAATAACCTAGTCCTGCTTGGTGGTTTCCTCCGAGTTCAAGGTTCTTACAAGGTGGGAAGAAGACCTCTCGTGTTCTCGCCAACCCAATAATCAACAACCTTCTCCCATGCATCCTAGCTCCCTTTTATACTCGGCCGGCCGAGGCGCATGGGGCTTACAAGCTTATGCGTAAAGCAAGCGTCGACACGTTACTACAAAGGCATTTAATGCACCCGCTATACTCTCTTACATCACATTTAATGTCTTGTCCTAATCGACTTAGACTTCGCCTTTGGGCCCCTTTGTCTGTCACCCTGCATGCTCGCCAGAGAGGGATGTCAGTCGGCGCCACCCATCGTGTCTGCGCGCCTTAGGGAAGACGCGCCGCCATACCACGCCTTCACACACTGCAATTAATGCGCACGTCTCGCATTAAATATCCTTGACCCTTCGCCAGAGTACGATTACGGGTTGATTCTTGGGAACTACGCCCCAGGGTGTGGCTCGAGCGCCACCTGTCCTTCTTGGCGAGCACCTTTGCCGTCGCCCCGAGGAGTGGCTCGACGCCACCTGCCCCTGGCGAGCACCTTCGCTGTCGCCCGAGCGGCTCAACGCCACTCGCCCTCGGCGAGCAACTTGGCTGGTCGCCTCGAGTGGCTCGACGCCACTGCCCTTGGCGAGCACCTTCGCCGTCGCCCCGAGGAGCGCCTGACGCCACTGTCCCCGGCGAGCAACTTGGTGGTCGCCTCGAGTGGCTCGAAGCGCCACTGCCCCTGGCGAGCACCTTGGTGGTCGCCAGGAGTGGCTGGCGCCACTGTCCTCGGCGAGCACCTTGGTGGTCGCCCCAGGAGTGGCTCAACGCCACTGCCCCTGGCGAGCACCTTGGCTGGTCGCCAGGAGTGGCTCAACGCCACCGCCCTCTGGGCGAGCACCTTGGCTGGTCGCCTCGAGGAGTGGCCTGAACGCCACCTGTCCTCTTGGCGACAGTACTTAATGCGGCTGCGTGGGTACCCCAGCGCTTAATACGCTGACAATTATCATTGCCTCAAGACCTCAAAAAAAATTTCTAGAAATATTAGAGTTTATTTAGTGCTCCTAGAAAATAAAAAATAGAAGAGCATATATAAAGACAGTAGTACTGTCAGAATTTTTTTTAAAATACATATGTCTAATAGTGATATGAAAATTTTACAAAACCATTAATACTACATCAGGACCTCACAAAAAATTCAATTAATTTTAATACTTTTCGATAATTTTTTTTTTCCAAATTTCCTGTATTGTTTGAATTTAAAGTTGAATTCGACCGGTTTACCGAGCGGTTTCAACTGCTAAGACAGTTTGATACAGTCGATAATCATGATGTTCTAGCGATTATCGATGACTTTGTTAACCATGGTTACAAGTTTATCCAACTAGAAACAAAAAAAAAACTTCTGCATGCAAACTGCATGGTTACAAATTACATTTTCGGACCATATCTCGGGGGTTAAAATCCGAAATTTTAGAATTTCGGCTAAAACAGAAAAAAAAACAAATTTCAAATCCGGAATTTTGGCGGCCGGCAAAACAAAAAATTCGGCCAATGTGACCGAAATTTTATGTTTTTTTTTTGGCAAAATTTTGACATGTATACCTCATAAGTAGGTATTACAATTCGCCACAAAAAATATGCTAAATCCAATCCTACAAAAATGAAAACGGTCAAATTTATGATCATCTCAATCAAAAACTCGAAAACTCGATGAAAAATCCTAAAATTACTGTAGCGATTTGAAAAATATTATTGTTCGCGAAATCTCAGCGAGATTTTGAACCCGGCTTATGCACACCCGCACTAATCAGTAATCACTCGGAAAAAATGTCGGTGATGTAACTAACTAGAATCCTGTCTTATCGGTTCATGCGATTTGGACGTCCTGGTCCTGGGTATTGCCATCCAAAGTTCCAAACCACCGGTCCTGACAAACACCCCTCAACCGGAGAAAGACGGCCTCTCGCGTCGTCACAAATCAGCGAGGCCGAGGCTTGGCTCGGATGGCAAGAGCGCCGAGTCCAGCGTTGTTCGTTCGCGTTCCACAACGCGGACGCTCACACCGAACGCGCGCGTGCGTGGATGCGGATACGTGGGTGTGTATTTGTAACCTAGTTGCTGTCTCCTTCTCTAACAAAATGCCAGAACTCTGGTCAATTTTTAAAAACGGTAGTCACAAATCAGCCATGGCAAGTTGGCAACAAGACAATCGGCGTGTCTTTGAGCACTAGTTAGCACAAAACTGAAGAGCCGCATGCTTTCAGCTCTACATCTATCTGTCTCGAAGATTTGAGATCTGGCGTTCGAATGTTCTTACTCCAAAATACCGTGATGAGGAAACGACGAATCAATGCAGCGACAGAGCTTTTTTTCCCCCTACACGAATGAATATCAAATCGAAAGAAAGGGAAAAAAAAACGTATTTTAATCTACACGATCGTGAGGCTCTGGCCGGACGGTAGTATATCGGTGTGTTGTATGATGCACAAGACAAGTCGCAAGCAAGCATTTCGGTAGTACGTCGCTGGTATCACAGACAGGAACATGGCAACGCCCCCCCCACTGCTTCCTCCAGGCTTTCATGTAGAGTTGGACGTCATTTGGGATGAACAAAACAAAACTGTGCTGGGCAAAACAGAGCAGCTGCGAAAATGTCGATCTGACCTAGCAGATGGGAGAGAGAGAGAGAAAAAAAGATGACTGCAGGGTACGGCGGCATGCTTAATTATGTGCTACGCAGGTAGCTCCGTTTTCTTCGACTCGTGAACATCATGGACATTCATGGCCGTGGTGCTCAATTACATGCCTGAGCAGCTGAACCTGAAGGCATGGCGAGTTCTGCATCGTGTGTGTCCCAGCTGCTTTTTTTATTTTATTTTTTGCAGCTTTGTTTAGTTCTTCAGTCAACAAGCATCCAACCGTGAGGGAACAACCATGAACAATATGCGCAGCCTGTGATTGACAGGGGTGTAGATTTCGATGTCAAATGGGGTAGTATGTGCTAGCCTGCCCTTTTAGTTGCTCCTAACAGAGGAAAAGTGGCCACTCCTGAGTGACTTGGGTTGGGTTTGGTTGGTTAGCTGATTGATGAATGGGTCGCCGGACGTCATCCTTGTGAGCATCCCTGCACGATCATCTTTGCGAGACTGTCCGTGCATGTGTTTTGCGGTTTAAAAGAGGTAATTGACTATACGCCCAGGCTTCGGACAAATGCGAAGGAGGAGCGGAGCTAACGAGGTTGGTTTGACGATAAAACCAACAGAACAGTACTTGCTTGTCTCTAAGCTCTGGCTGTGCGATGGTCGATCGTT
Source organism: Rhipidocladum racemiflorum (assembly GCA_036346355.1). Taxonomy (NCBI): domain Eukaryota; kingdom Viridiplantae; phylum Streptophyta; class Magnoliopsida; order Poales; family Poaceae; genus Rhipidocladum; species Rhipidocladum racemiflorum. The sequence continues at coordinate 85,075,663 of CM070579.1, read as the reverse complement.
GGGTTGATGTCAGTGTCGTGTCACTTGTGAATTGTGACGGTGAAACTCCTCGACTCATGTAACCTAGCCCTCCTTTTGGAACACGGCGAAAATTTCCGATCCTTACGGGAAACGAATTTTTTTTTTTTACAAATTCTCTGTGTTTTATAGAAGAAGACGTAGAAGCACTGCTCTTTAAACAGACGGTTACCGGCTAATGCCAGTCTGCGTACAAAAGTAGAGTAAGATCTGCAGAGGCAACTTAACGAACCCATGCCTGCTTTCTTTTACTTACCTGACATCAGGAATCAGTAATGTACATCATGTCAGAAACCTTACAATCATCCCCTTCTCACAAGCGTTGCACAAGCCCAAGCCTTTTTTTTCCCCTAAAAGCTGTCCGATGTTGTCTCTGAACATTTGGGCTTACATGGGCCTCACAGATATGGGCGCAAATTGTGCGTAACCTGAATACAAGCCCGGCGCCTTTGGGTACGCCGTTCAATTTGGCTTCAACTTTATTTTATTCTTATCGTAAAAGATACTCCGACTTCTTAAGCGTTTCTTTACGGTCTCTTGACGATTTGTTTGTTCAGAATCATGCCTTAGAAGTCAGTAGTAGTTGAAGTTCTTACCGTACACTAGTACCTTCGCGATATATATATATATATATTGTATGTATATGTATGCATGTATGTATGTATGTGCATACGTATATATATGTATATGTATGAATATGTGTATATATAGTACTTCCGGTGTATGTAATCTCCATCTCTATTTTGTTGATAACAACTTCCTAATCAAGAGGAACCCGTTAACAACCCTCGCTTATATAATATGCTTACACTTACGTAACACTAGTAAATGTACAGGGAATAGGTAATACTCCTGGTAGTATGCTTTTATTTTTCTATATATATGTATGTATATATACGGTAGCGTTAATGTGCGCTTAGGCTATTCTACGCACTGCCCGAAACATACAACGAACCGATCAACAACATACGGCCCAAAAAAAATAAGTACGGCCCAAAACTACCACGTTCCGCAAGACCGTCAGGAAAAAAGTCACGAATCCCGTATTATTCGAAAAATTTTACCATCAAGCTGTGTTTAACGTAACTTATATATGTTAGATTATGATTTTCTAATTAACTATCTCTGTCATACAGTATTACTATTGCAACTTATATTTTTTACTATGTTAGAAATAACTCATGTATAGGACTCGATCAGTGGCTAATAAACGTCGCATAAATCAAATTTTATTACCAAATAAACATCAATTTACTAATGTATGCACATTAATTTACTACTGAAATCAGAACCGTGGTAAACTAACTAGTAATGAGTTTACTATTTAGTATATGAATATGTTTTTTTCTTTTTTTAGCCATAACATTTTATTCGCAGCTCCGATTGACGAATGAATTTCACCAGTAGATTACTGACGACGAGAGGAACTATATAATATAAATCTCACTAATAAACGTCACATAAATCAAAATTTACTATTAAATGAACATCAATTTACTACTGTATGAACATTAATTTATTACTGAAATGCATTATTATTGAAATCAGAATAGTGGCTAACTAATTAGTAATGTGTTTACTAGTTTGTATACGAATATGTTTCTTTCTTTCTTTTATTCATAACTTTTATTCGCAGCTCTGATTGACGAACGAATTTCATTAATAGATTACTGACGACGAGAGGAATAATATGTTATAAATCTCGCTAATAAACATTGCATAAATCAAATTTTACTACCGAATGAACATCATTTTACTACTATATAAATATCAATTTGCTACTGAAACACATTACTACTAAAATCAGAACCGTGGCCAACTAACTAGTAATGCATTTACTATTTTGTACATGAATTGGTTTGACAAGCACAAGTAATAAATGGTCCATGCACCCATGCACAACTAATAATTACGGGTAATTCGATTCAGTGGAACTGTGTAAACCAGCCAACGTGTAGAATAGTATATTTTACACACACACACACACACACACACATATATATATATATATATATATATATATATATATATATATATAAATTATGGGAACCCGTAATTAAGTCGTAATTACATTCCTTTCTTTTACGATTCATCTGGTACCACACATGCATGTATCCTGGTTTTTCTCACACTCGTTCGTTAGTTGGCCTTCTCTAAGTAGACTAAGTTCTCTCCATGGGAGGAGAAAGCTTGAAGTTTCTTACGAATCTCACGTTATCCCAGTGGGAAGCACCTCATAACACAGGTCGATCAAATCTTACACGATTTCCTTCATTCGATCCACACACGCACCTTGGTTTCCAGCTTTTGTTCCTTATTCTTTTGCTCTTTCACATTGCTTTCGGTTCGTCGACAAAAGGTAGTATCCAGGACCTGCCAAGATTTTGTTTTTCTTAGTGTTTCTATGCTTGTATTAATCTTAAAACAAACGAAGGAGCAAAAGTAGTCACTATCTACCATTTATTTATGCTTTAATATTCATACAAGACATGCTTCCATATCTTTCTTTTTTAAAGTTGCACATAAAAACATAAAAGCGCAGAAGCGTCTCAGCTGGCGACAACGGCGACCAGCCGTCCAGATAACTGCCCGGTGATTATGCACTGGTTTCCACTGGCGCTGTCGTTAATGATTGGCTTAAACAAGCCCATTAGGAGTACTAGTACGACTAGTCTACCAGTATAAACAAATCCATTGCTAGGGTCAGCAGCAGCAGCCAGCAGCAAAGTAAGGCCACTGCCAAGCAACTGCCACTGAGAGCATCCCCAATGGAGACATGTCAGCAGGCTATAAGGAGTCCATCTCATCTTTTTGCTTATGTGGAGGAGAGAGACAAGAGCTGGCTCTTAACTAAGAGCCAGGCTATAGTGTTTTCCAAGAAAAATAAAAGACAATTACATGTGGACCCACATTTAATGTTGGAGAATATGTTATAGCCAACCCATTGGAGAGCTTGTCTTTAAGCTAGCTATAAGTGACATGAAGCTTTCTTATAGCCAGTAGTTAGCTCTACTATTGAACATGCCCTGATGCATCCATGGCTACGACCTACGAGCATCCCAACGCCGAGACTTCTCCTTTTTCTTTTCTTTTTTCTGTACCGTCTGCGCTGTCCCATGTTTTATGAATTGGATGTCCATGTGCTCACTGCTGACATACTCCACTCGATTAGCCCATCATTCTATAGCGAAACTAGCTAGCGAGACATTTGGAACCATGTTAATATTTGGTGATTTTTCAAGCATGACGTATTTTGATTTTACAAAAAGATTAATATTATGATAAAATTGAGAAAGATATTGAAAAAAATGACTTAGATATATACCCCATTTAATTGTCTTACAAGATGAGAGATAATATTTTATATGGGTGGTAACGAATAAATACATGTGGCTAAGAGATAATAAATACATGTATAGTAGAAAATTTCTAATTAAGGCCCCGTTTGGTAACTTAGAACCAGACCGTTTCTACTAGAATCTGGGAGAAACCCAGCCAAATAGGCTAAAGTTCGGAACGATTCTCCTCGGAACGTTTCTTCTTTTCCACACCGAGGCCGAATCACCCTCAACCATGTTCCACCTCGATTCATAGAATTCAGACAGCTAGCCAAACGGTTTTCAGACAGTGATTCTGATTCTACCTGAAACGTTTCTATCAAGAATCTGGAACCGTTTCCGTTTCTACTAGAATCTGGAATCGTACCAAACAGAACCTAAATCTACATACAAATATTATATTTTTAAACAAGACCATTCAAACTATATGTATTTGTTAACTCCAAGATTTGGCAAGGATAGCCAGTTTGGAAGATAAGGTTAAACGTGGATGAAAATCTTGACCGATATCGGTTCAAAGTAAAGGATTATCTTTAGGAAATCAAGGCTGATACGAATCATGTCTTTACAAGAGTCCGAGAATGATATGATTGGTCTAAGTGCTATAAAAGAGGCGATTGGCAAGGTGAAAAGAGGCATCCAACGATCAATCAACTCGCGTTACTTTTCTTTACTTTCCGTCGACTAGGAGCACTTCCTTAGACTTGTAATATTTCCTCTCTAATTCCTCTTGATCAATAAAGTTGCGCATCGCCGATTTATGTTAATTATCTAGGTTTGACTTTTCTCCGATCCTGTTGCGTATCACTTTTTTTTGAAAAAAATCTACCTTCATCAACCATCTACTCAGCTCCATCTGGCTGTTTAGATTCATCGTTATTTACGAACTAATAGGCTCAAATAGCTGTTTATATCATATTATTATTTCAAAACCTAATTGGTTGAAATAGTCATTTAGATCATATATTTTTCTTGCCGATTGCAGTATAAAATCGGCTAGCACGCCCACATCCCAATTAAACTCGGTATTTACGTGTGTTTGAAGTTGATTAATCTCTCATCATATTTTTCGACGTCAACAATATCATATTTCTTAACAGAGGAGTATAATTTAAACAAAGATACAGTGCCTGATGGCGATAATAAAAAAAGAGGCTTGTTAGGAGCAGGGTTTTACATACTGTTTTATGGAAAATCGAGCCAAAATCGGTCAAAAATCACTAAAAACGGTATAATTTCAAAAATAAAAAATTTTGAAAAAAAAATAAAAAATCGATGATTTTCATGGAATATCGACATACTAGTTGAACTTTTTTTGTAATAAATTTTTGGAGCGATTTTCATCTATTTGTTTTTATGAAAATCGGACTGTTTTCATCGATTTTCGACTGGATTTCATCACATAATTTTTTAAAAAAATTTCAAATTGAATCAGTTTATCAAACGGTTTTAAAAACCGAATCTCACTGATACCGGAGAAATTCGCGAAAATCGAAGGATTTTCGTCATTTTTGAACCTGGTGAGGAGGTAACAAGATCGACTAACTGTTTTGCACATACATGGATTGGTGACCGACGTCACTAGTGGTGCGCATGCGATGATAGCCTGTAGGATGCAGATCTGACACAAGTCCTTTGTCTTTGAGGGATTATTTTATTTATGCGGTTGTGCACATGTGTTTGTGTGTACCGTGTACCTTCCATTCGATCATGGAGCACTTGGACTTGATAGCATGCATGCATCCCTATTTTTTTCTTCTCTTTGCTTTGACATTAGTGCAGTAGTTAGTGAAGAAGTTTAAGTACGGCTGCAGCTTAATTTGGAGGGCTCATTCAGAGAAAAGAAGAATGCCACGGACCGCCTTTCCATGAGCACGTCTAAATACCACAGTAGGTACTCAGGAAGATTAACTGTTGGACAAGGACGAATTAACGATTTTTACTGAAATTAGGGCCTAATGGCCAAGGGTTTTTATGAAAGGAGGTGTCGCGAGCATTGAATATATTATAACACAAAACACCGCACAGGCACGCCTGAACAAAAGACAAAGACCTAAAACCACACCAAATCGCCATCTACGAGCTCTTGATATTCTCCAGCTTCTTGAAACTCTGAAAGGGTTGGGTTTAAGCAAGGGTGAGTACACAACAGTAATCAACAAGTCATATGTAAACACTAAATATTACAAGCGTGGGATTAACAATGGATGGACATAGGGTTTTAAGTATTGTAGATGCAACATAACGGGTTTTATACGCCTCTCAAAGTTAACTAACTTGACCGCTACTCTATCATCTAAACCGCAATCCAACTGCTCACCTTGATCCGAACAGCTCCAAGTTAGCATCTCAGTCATTTCCTTATCTTCTAGGCTCACAGCGACTCCGTCTCCTGTCATCTTCCGGTGATCCCTGACTGTCTGGACCTCGGCGCATCTTGCCTAGTCCCGATCATCCTCTGCCTCACCATACACTACTACAGATTGGACTTCTACAAGCGGTTCGAAACTACTTGCAGAAGTGGTTTTAGAACCGCTTGTAAGCAATCGCTTGTGATACTCGCGGCAGTATCACAAGCGGTTTCCCAACCGCTTGTAGAAGCCACTTAAAAAGAGAAAATAATACTCGCGGCAGTATTAGAAGTGGGATTCGAACCCACGACCTCACCCCTCCTCGTGACCCACACCTCACCCATCTAACCAACCCACCCACGCGTGATCTCTGATAGAGTAGGACAAGCATTCCTTTTATTATTTTGAAAACTGGGCTTCTACAACCGGTTGGTAACACGAACCGCTTGTAGAAACCACCTTCTACAAGCGGTTCGTGTTACTAACCGGTTGTAGAAGTCCAGAACCGGTTAGGGACACAAACCGCTTGTAAAAAATAGATTTTACAACTGGTTGGTGTCCCCAACCGGTTGTAGAAGCCCTCTTCTAGCTTGTGGCTATTGAACCGCTTGTGATGCACTATCACAATGGGTTCTAAATTTACCGGTTGTAGAGGTACCACTTGTGATGCTCGTTTTTGTAGTAGTGATAACCTAGCATCGTCATCTTGTAACCATCAAAAACAAGGAAACCATCACATATCTTTGTCTAATAATTTATGCAAATAATCATCCCAAAGAAAAAAAAATGCAAAATGAAATATCAGATTCAGCCATCGCACTCAAAGTCAACACTACCACCTAGTGGAGGCCGATAGTACTGTTGGCTGGCACTACCACTCCCCAACAGCCGATAGTGCCGCTCGCGCTTAACCCTGTGCGAAGTCCTTTCTAGAAAATAACTACCGTGCCTTTGTGCCGGTAGTGCCACTCAGCTGGCACCAGTGGCATACACAGGACAAAAATAGAGGGGTGCTCAATGAGACGAACCATCGCCAGCCTGTGTGCCCCTTCGTCGCTCACCCGAGCCCGAAGGGGTCCCTTTCGTCGCTGCCTGCCTTACTTGATCTCTAATTTCTTTGGGATAATCTTCAATTGGAACACGACATGCTAAATCAGCAATGATATCATCTAGATTATTCAAGAAATAGATATGCAAAGTTCATTTGTCCATCTTTTATGAATCTACAAAAATTATAGCATCTATACTAAATTGAGAACACTAGATAGTTAAAATCATACAGTGATATTTTATCATTTTTACAATTAACTAATCAACCAATAATTTAAACTATGTAATGAAACTTTATCCTTTTTAATACTTACAAATCAAAGCAATAATTAAAATAAAAAACCATCCTTAATTTATTCTCCTATCTCAACCAAAGGAGAGCCTAGTTGGCTAGCTGAGATCTCCTCCTCTTTCAACGCCTCCCCCACCTCGCCCCTCCGTCAGCGCCTCCCCTACCTAGCGGGAATTTTTTTTATAAATAATCAATTTTTATTCAGATATTACAAAAATATACCTACATATTTTTTTTTGCAAAAATAACCTATTTTCGCGCCACGTCATCGCGAAATAGGGTTTTTCGCGCCACGTCATCGCGAAATGGAGGGCTTCGCTCCACGCTGTCGCGAATGGCGGCGCCACGTGGCATGCGCGCGGGCTTTGCGCCATACCGGGCGCGACGGTAGGGCAGGAGTCGCGCCACACCTGGCGCGACGGCAGGAGGCGGGCGCCGAAAAAAGTAAGAAAGAAGAAGAAAAAGAAAGAAAGGAAAAAAGAAAAAAAGGAAAGAAGAGGAAAAAAAATAATGGAAAAATATTTGAAAATTTATTTTACAAAATTTTGGTTAGAGTTTTTTCCTCAAAATTTGCGGAAATAAATAGATTAATCACATAAATAATGAAATAAATTTATAAATTTGTATTAAGATGCAAGGATTAAGGTTATATGATAAAAACTACTATGCTCCATATATATCTAAATTGTTTAATTCAAGTTTTCATAATACATAAAAGGCTCTTTAGTAAACTTGATTTAAACAATTTAAATCTACATAGAACATAGTAGTTTTTATTGTATAATCTGAATCCTTATAGTTTAATATAAATTTAGAAATTTATTTCGTTGGATTTGGAGCTTCCTAGCAAAAGATATAAATTATTGAATTAAAAATCAATAGAATGAAAAAAAAATTGGAAAAAAGTTGCATGTCGCTACACCATGTAGCGATTAAGCATTGAATGAATAAAAATGGGATTGGATTTGTTTTTCGCCGACGTGTCGCGACAAGTCCATTTTCCAAAATAATAAAATCGCGAATACACGAATAAAAAATGTTTATTTATAAAAAATCGCAAAGTTTATAAAAATCGCGAATAAAAATGCTAATAATAAACTATTATTTTTAATTTGCGAATAAAAACTATTATTTTTTAATATGCGATACAAACAAATTCCACGACTAACAACTCAAAATAAGGAAAAAAAGAAAGAAAATAAATTAATCTATTTATTTCCGCAAAGTTTCATGAAACTAACCATAAATTTTAAAAATAAATTTTCAATTATTTTTTCTTCTTTTCCTCTTCTTTCCTTTTTTCATTTTCTTCTTCATTCTTTTTTTCCTTTCTTCCGGAACCTGGACGGTCGCCTACCATCACGCTCGCTCGCTTGCCGCGCTACCGGGCGCGACATGCTACAAGCTCATTCGCGCCATACCGGGCGCCGACATGCTACAGTCTATCCTTTTCGCGATGACGTGGCGCGATAACTCCCTTTTCGCGATGACATGGCGCGAAAAGAGCCTATTTTTGTAAAAAAAAAATATAGTAGTATATTTATGTAATACACAATTAAAAAAAGATTATTTATAAAAAAAATTCACCTAGCGGTGTAGCGGCTCAATCCCCCACCTCGCCTAGTTGCTGCCCCTACCTTGCCCCTCCGTCAGTGCCTCCCCTAGCTCAACGCAACAGTTCGACATCCGTGTCTCCCCCACTACACAGAGCAGCGCCTCGATGGCTCAGTCCCCCACCTTGCCCTTCTGTCGGCGCCGCCTGAGTCCCCACTTCTTTTGTGACCGTGTGCCTCTTGCCTCCTACGACCTTGGCGAGCCGGAGCTGAGGGCCCCTCCCGGGCCTCGCCCCATCCGTCGCCGCACACCAACCTGGAGCCTAGAGACTAGAGCTGGATTGCCGGTGAGTCGTTTCTCGCTAAGATTTGATTAGGGATTTGAGGATTCGATTGGGGATGGAAGACTCCTGATCTGGTTTGGTTCAAGTTTATACAGTGTGCTGCAGCTAGTTGTCTAGTGAGTTGGTATGGTGGCACCATACCTGAACCGTGGTCTATGGACGCGGACTCGCTCTTCTTCGAACTCTATTGGATGACTTCCTCCCATCCTTTGCGCCTTTGCAGTGGACCGGCAGCTCCCCCAATAGGCAGGCGGTGCTCCGCTGCGAGCTCTCACAAAAAAAATAACAATGATATCTGGGGTTCAGGGGGCGCGAGCGCGAGGGGTAGAGCCGAGGCTCTAACCCCTCGCGCACCCCCAAGCGTCCGCCACTGGCCAGCATTACCGCCTCCCAGAGGTCAGTATTGCCGCTCCGCTCAAACCAGAGCAAGTTTCAAATTTTATTTTCGGATTAAATCTCGTCACCTACCGAAATCCAAAATTTCGCTAAGATCTCGTTATTTCGGAAGAAATCCGAATGAAATACAAAAACCAAATTTTGAATCCGGTTAAATTTTAGTCAAATCTTGATCAAATTCACCGAGATCTTGGCGAGATTTTATGCATCGTCACACTTTGAATTTTTTAGGGTTTTTTCAATTTCGTCGGAATTATAATCTACCGACTGTCCCACATGGGAAACGACGCCAAGAATCCAATCCGGTTAAAATCCGGATAAGTTTTAGTCAAATCTCGGTCAAATTTGCCGAGATTTTGGTCAAATTCACCGAGATCTCAGCGAGATTATAGGTTATTGTAGCACTTTGAATTGTTTTTTAAAGGTTTTCTTAATTTCGTCGGGATTATGAAACTCGGGGGTTCCGAGATCCGATATTTCGCCGAAATTGCGAGATTTTGAACCTTGAACCAGAGGTAAACCTGGTACAACCGCAGATCGGTACTACCGCCCCAGGGCCGGTAGTACCGCTTGAGACAGATACAACTCAATTTGCTTTATTTTGAAAATCTAATTTAAATCAAACTAAAATATGAGCACACATTACTTAAATATGATCAAATACTCACTAAAAAATACAAACACAGATAAACCTCCACATGGTCTTTTCACCCCTCTATTATATACTCCTCTCCCCTCTTTAAAATATATCCGAATGCTATTTTTTTTATAAGGAGTAGTATGTTTTCCAACTAATCTAGCAACTCGAGAACTGAGCAGTAGCTCAGTGGTTGTGGCTGTCTCGAGCAGCACACCCTCTTAGGTTGGATGCATTGGACTGAATCGACTGTGTCTAGAGTAACAGGGCTGTGCGTTAAATAGAACAACACATTTCGACGCTTCAGGTATCATTTCGACGTGTAAAAAACTTATACATATATATATATATATATGATGCATAAGTATGATATATATATGAATTATATATGTCCACCTTGTACCCTAAAACAACTAACGTAGCAACTCAAGCCTTCACAAGTACTCGTATTGGTATCACAGCTCACAATTGATGGATTCTTCATCATCCTTCGAGCTCGATGGAAAAATACAGCACATCACGATAAAACAACAGGGACTAGAACAAATTAGTGAAGGACCGAGGTGCTTAAAGGCAAAGTCACCGCGTTTTATAGGCAGCTCCCCCCAGCGATCCCCTCCATTGGCGCAAAAACACCGAACCCACCCAGCCGAGGACCTTTTACCAATCAGCCCCTCGCCGGCGGCGATGTGTTCCACGACGCCCGAGCGCCGGAAACAGGCCAAATCCGGCGAGGCGCCGCCGCCAAACTGGCGGGAGGAGGCCGTGTCCGCCGGCTCGCTGCGGCAGGTGGACCTGGACCGGGGCACCAACGGGTGGGCCTCGCCGCCGGGGGACCTCTTCCACCTGCGTGCGCGGGGGTACTTCTCCAGTGGTGGGGGGAGGCGGGCGAAGGCGCCATCCGCCGCTGAGTGGCTGCTCCATCCGGCCGGCGTCGACTGGCTCCGCTCCCACTCGCGGTTGGACCACGTGCTGGCCCGCGACGACAACCGCGTCGCCGCCGCCTTCCGCCGAGCGCGCCTCCGGAAGGACCCAAACGCCCACTTCCTCCTCGCGGTTAACCTCCAGGTACAAACCCCTCCCCGATCGATCGCATCTAGGCGTGGGATGCCAAAAAAAAAAGATGCGATTTTTGCCAGTGTGTGACCGCTTCTGGGACTCCTCATTTCTGCAGGTCCCAGGCCGGCCGGACGCGTACAGCGCGGTGTTCTACTTCGCCGCGGTGGCGCCCATCCCGCCGGATTCGCTGCTCGGCCGCTTCGTTCACGGCGATGACGCGTACCGCAACGCCCGCTTCAAGATCGTGAACCGCATCGTCAAGGGGCCCTGGCTCGTCCGCGCCACCGTCGGCAACTACGCGGCGTGCCTCCTCGGCCGCGCGCTCACATGCCGCTACCACAAAGGGGAAGACTACCTCGAGATCGACGTGGACATCGGCAGCTCGGCGATCGCCAGCGCCATCCTGCATCTGGCGCTGGGCGCGGTGACGTCGGTGACCATCGACATGGGATTCCTTGTGGAGTCCCAGTCGGAGGATGAGCTGCCCGAGAGGCTGTTCGGCGCCGTGCGCATCTCTCAGATGGAGATGGGTGCGGCGAAGTACGTGGAACCGCCGCCCGATGAGGTGATATCTGAGACGGTCGGCAAGGCCGGAGCGGGGTTCAGAGTCGGCTCGGCGAAGGTGGCGAACGATAGTCGCCACCAGGAACGTCCCAGCGGCAGGGTCGGCAGGTCGATGAGCTGCCAGGAGCGCGAGAGCGGAGGTTAGGACTCGATTCCTTCTGCCATCTTTTTCATGGCAGTGATATATATTGCAATGCGGTTAATTTGACCACTGTAATACGATGAGCATGAATTTGATGTTACAAACTTGCAATGGAATAAAAAGATGCAATCTTTCGGTGTTAGCATATGCCACCTCTGAATAACAAGTTCTTGATTATCTCAGTTGGGGATGTTCGAAAGTGATTTTGTGGGTGGGATATAGCGCAGCTGAGCCCTACAAGAGCATGAGAGTGATGGCAATTGCTCTTTCGATTCTTCAACGCATTCTCAGTTCCTTGAGAGTAATGTTTGATGTGTTGGCTGGGGATATTTTTCGTTTTCATTGTTGCTCTTGCAAGTTGTTTTCTGTTTGATTGATTGGTCTGGTGTTGGGACGATAGGGACCACTATGTTGCCATCGCTTCTGCAGTTCCGTGGACTGTGCACTAGGGATCTGATAGCTGTAGGCTAATTAGTACAGCCATTGACAAAAAAAAAACAAGATGCAGTTTGTGTCCTGATTGACTTATTTAATGAGGTCTAAGATTGTGATATCTGATGACGGTGCCAATCGTTGTCAAGATTAATCTCGTGTACCTTGGTATGCGTGTATTGAAGGAGGTTTATTTGGCCCGTTGCTACTTCGGCGATTTTTTTGGGTGCTCGTTACCGACGCGCAACTGCAAGAACAGTGCCTTGTGCAGTACATCTTTACATGTTCCTCACTTGTTTAGCCGGTGGTATCTAGAGTAGAACATACTCTACAGTAGATAGAATGAAGTTTGACGTGGATAAAAAGAATGAATGCTGAAAGCGTATATCATTTCGACTTCTGCCTGCCTGACACTGGAGTAATTCTGGAGATGTGCACTTGCCATTTGCTGTCCCCCATTATGCCAGTGTGTCAAATGTAATTTCTGCTACCTATTTGCATGTTCATTGTGTACTAGTTGTCACAGATGTACCCAATTGTGGTCCAGATTGGCCAGGATCTGTGACTTGGAAAAGTATATTGCTTAACTCGTTCAAGGACGGATGGGTTGATGATGTGTTTCGATCTTTTGTTCGGCAAGATTGTCTTCATTGTTCCTTCGCTTGCATGTTTAGTTGTTTAGTTGCTTTTGCTTTTGCTACATGGGTGTTAGCTACACTTATGATCAGCATGACATTTAGGTGGGTTGCCGATCAAACTTTTGGCCTGGCTTGATAGCATCATGCTTGCTAGTAGTTGATATTGTGTGTATTGGAAATGTACCCGAACCGTAAGAAATGTAAGCACCTTGATATTGTGCATATTTGCAAAAATAAATCTGGACTATGCAAGCTTTATTATTCAATTATGGTTTATCTTTATGTTGTATCGATGCCATTGGTTACACAACGGTACTCCTGTGCCTTAGCCTTGCGTAGATGTGATTGATAATGAGTAAAGCATTGGATTCACTCCAAATCATATAAAAGGGAATATGGATCATAACTCACTGTCTGTTAGACTTATTTCGTCGTTTCACTTGTATGCTTGGATGACTATTGATTTACCTTCAAGCCAGACAAAGTTGTTAATTATTACGTTTCTGTTAACTGGGGCGTACTTACAAACCATCAGTGTGTAGAGCCTTGTTCTCCAATATTGTCATATTGAAGATATTTACAATGGTGCGGTTCATTTCAAGTCCACATTATGGATTCTGGATTATGTGAGAAGCTGTTTCAGATTGTGAGAGAATCGGGCCGGGCCGGCCATGACTTCTAGGTTCCGGACCGGGCTGGCGAGAATTAGCGAGAATCAGGTTGCAATTGGATTCTGATTCTATGTAGAATGCAATTTTTGATTGTGAGAGAAGCTGTCAAAAATACTCACGTTCGGCAAATAATCCGCTTCTTTTTTAAGCAGAAGCTGAAACGAACGTGCCAATATGTAGTGTCTTGGAGATACAACAATACACATTGCTGTTCACCAAAGGTTGGAGAAACCAAATAACATTTGAAGCTCTACTTTTCAGGAAAATAGATATGAAAGATGCAAGTGTACTGTAGAAATCATCTGTTGGAGGAAGAACGGCGAGAAGTCGAGAACTGGAAGAGAAGGGCCCGGGTTCGTAAAATGGGAAAGCTGGTGCCACGAACGTTCTGCTCTATTCGTAATGTCGTAAGTCAAAGCTGTGATCAGAACTCAAACCTGATCGATGAAAATAGTATATTACTCGTAATTACGATGCCCAACTTCTGTTCAATTGCGGCCAAATCCGGCATTTCTCTCGAAGTTGGAAGATATTTCGCCTTATTTTTTCTGCTATCGCATTTCTAAACTGTGAAGTCCATGATCCGTGTTCGACATAACAGCTACTTACGTGTTTTGTCTCGCTAAGATGCTTTATAATAACCCACCGTTTACCCTGTTAAGTTCCTCAACTGCATAGCTGCAGAAACAGTCTGACTATCATAGTTGTACGACGAAATGGAGCAATGCAGAAAAGGACTGCACACCGACCAGTTCTGTCCACTATGTAGAAAAGGGGTACATTCAGGTGCAAAAAATCGACCAAAATCATTTGATTTTCACGATTTATGTTCGTATCGGTGCGATTCGGTTTTTAAAACTATTTGATAAATAGATCTAATTTAAAAAAAATTACGTGACGCAAATAGGTGAAAATCGATTAATTTTTGTTAAAAATCAACGAAAATCGCATAAAAAATTGACCGTAAAAAAGTTCAACTAGTGTATTGATTTTTCATGAAAATCATCGGTTTTTATTTTTTAAAAAAAATTAGATTTTTGAAACTATACGATTTTTTATGCTTTTTTTTTTTACCGATTTTTAGTTTGTTTTTTTTGCCAATTTTTTAAAATTGATTTTCGCATGATCTCCGTAAAACTAAGTGAAACGCTGCTCGCAGGTCGCAGCTCTGGAATTTTCGGCACGAAACCTCACGAGGCAAGGAACGCATATCCTGACTTTGCCAAGAACCCAGATGTGACACCTTCGTGAACTTTTAAGGCACGGCGTCTTGTCAGAATCATCAGCGCAAGTAGTGGAGAATCCAGTCCAGTACGGGAGGGCACGCTCTTGTCAATGTATTCGTCTGCTACTTCTTTCACTAGAGAGAGAGAGAGAGAGAGAGAGAGAGGGATGGAGACAATACTTCCCTAGAAAGAAGATCCAACTTTCTTTGCAAGAACAGAGCAGGTCCCTTCCAGATCACACCTGTGTCATCGGGCACCACGGAAATGTCACAACTTGGGAAATGGGGACTCGACAGGCAATCCATCGGATGGTCCAATTCCACGTAACTCTGACGTTTCTTTCTGGATGATTTGCATATATTAACTCTATTAAAGTGGAAGGAATTGCCGATCGCTCAGCGTGTCCACGACAGCGCTTTGCGCGGAAAAGCCCTTGCGTTTTCTGTAATTGCGACCGAGCCATCGGTGCGTGTTCAGCCGATCCGCCGCCCATACGCCTCCTAAGATAGGTTCTTTCGCGTCGCCGAGGAATCGGGCGCCATGAGTCCTCGAGGCGCGCCCTTTTCTCCTCCCGCACGCCGATCTCTCATGTGGTGCGCTCCTTCTCCGCTTCTTCTTTCACTCTTGTTCCGCTTGATTTTTTGAGGAGGCAAGAAGACCGCCTTGCTCCTCACCCATCGCGCTTCCTCGCTCACGCCCTTCAAGCCATGTTTCCTCCGCAGTCGCCCACCGCCTGCTCCCTTCCCTGCTCGCCAACATGGGGCCCTGATCCCAGCCGCAACGCAGCGGGCGTTTCCTCGACCGCCCTCGGATCCGTGAGAAGGCGCCTGTTCTTGCCCCCAGATCCGACGCTGCCGCTATGTCTTCTTCATCGCCGCGAGGGTGGCGCGTGCTGCGTTAAGGCGGGGCGCGGTGCCAGCAAAGGGAGGTCGGCAAGACCATCAAATCCCCCGCCCACCCTCATTCCCTTCAAGGCGCTTGCCTAAGCCTGGCGATGCCAAGAATCGCCCCCGCCAAACGCTTACCAAAGGCTAAGGTCGATTTCTTCTAAAACCATCTCCTCCCTTCCACCCCAACCTAAACTCTTTTATAAGTCCACAAGAACCCAAATTTCTCCTGGGCTAGACTCTGAGCCCGCACCGCACGCCAAGTCCAAGGGGAAGAAGAAGGACGACGATCCGTCACCTCTCTCTGCATCTAAAGTGGAATCGAATATAGTGTTGCTTGATTTGATCTCAAGTTTTTACTTTTCCTCGATGTGTTTGGATGGTGGTGGCTCGGCGCAATCATGGAGGATTTGGCGCTGAAGGAGCAAATAACTTCTACGTGTTAATACACGGCAGGATGCGATCCCGGCATGTAAGCTCGCCAAGAACATGAGGTATTTTTTCACTTTCTCGCACTCAACCGATCCAGCCTAGGATTGCGGTGCTTCCTCAATTTTTGGTAGCCTACTTAGGTCCGTATTGTTTACACAAAGATCAACTATTTAACGAGCCTTGGTGACCTGTGCCGAAGAACTCTGGAGCAATCGATAGAGCATCCACACTGATATGTCCCGGCAACCTGGATTCGCACAAAGATTTCAGCTTATATAGAAAATCTAGATTTTCTTGGTTCTTCTTATGTTTGGCCATCGTGATGTGAATTCAGGTTTGAGATTTTCTTCATTCGTGATCTCCGTCAGAATTTGGCATTACGCCCAAGTTGGCTACACATTCTACAAATAACATATATTTATTTTATTTTCTACTTTTAGATAGGTCACATTCTTTTTTCTTTCTTTCATGCTATTGTTGCTGATTATGCTGTTTTGTGACTTCAACATCAGTATTTAATTATACTACATGATTTGCACAGTCTGCAATTGATCCCTGTGGCGGTTGAAGGTGCTGACAATCTGATACCGATGGAATTTAGTTCTTCTGGCCCGTATTGTTACATCTATCTGATGAAGTGTTGCTGAATGCTGCCACTTGCTGCTCTAACTTCTTTTCCTGCCACTGAAATTGGTCCATAATAGCCAAGAAATTCGTTTGGCCATAAGCTCAATGACGCCTGGTCCCAAAGTCTCAAATTCCTCTCGCCCATGCCGTGGAAAATTCATTTCTCCTTGTTTCAATTTAGGATTGCTATGAGTTCATTCCTTGCTTATTGTCCGCTTCATACACTAATGAGATCTTTGTCTAAAAGAGAAAGCGCTCGAGATCACACAATGTGGGGCCCACAAGCAATCCGATTTCAAGTCGGGTACCATCCAAAATCAATCGCAACGGAACCGATCGCTTTTATTAGTCGGGCCGATAACTAAACTCGTATAATGGTAACTTCTAATCCTTGCCCTACACTTGTCAATCTATTCTATGTAATTGTTTACAGCTTGAAATACCTATTTGTTCTTATACATCTCAACTCTACTCTTCATAGTAAATTAATTATTCCTAATTTACGTGTCAACTCCTCCCTTTAAGGAAGTACTTTCTGCAAATGGTATACTAATGTTATGCTTCCAGAGGTAGCTGATTTGCAAAATAGGTATAGTATCAAATCAGTTTCAAAATCTATTACTTACAGATACAGATAGTTTTTATTTCAATTGCTCCATACTATTTCATAACATTACTTTGCTCTATGAACTATTCCTTACTTCATTATACTCTCCGTTATAACAATTACTCGACCATTTTTCTCGCTTCATGATCCTATTCTCATACGATCCTTCATCTTACTCATGTTTATCTTTACCTCAACAACAAATTTTATTGCATGCCATATGAAATTAGATGGATTGGTCACCTGCTGGTATAGGAAAAACGATACCAACTACAGTTCAATAGATATCTAATCTTAACCCACATGATGTTCTGGTAAATCCACCTTCCCAGCTCCCCTACAAGAATTTATCTATCCGATACTCTCCAAAACAAAGAAATTTCTTTCATGCTATTGTTGCTGATTATGTCGCTTTTGTGACTTCAACATCGATTTAATTATACTACATGATTTGCACACCGCAATTGATCCCTGTATGGCTGAAGGTGTCGATAACTGATACCGATGGAATTTAGTTCTTCGGCCCGTATTGTTACATCTATCTCGATGAAGTGTTCGAATGTCGCCACTTGCTGCTCTAACTTCTTTTCCTCGCCACTGAAATTGGTCCATAATAGCCAAGAAATTCGCTTTGGCCATAAGCTCAATGACGCCTGGTCCAAAGTCTCAAATTCCTCCGCCATGCCGTGAAAATTCATTTCTCCTTGTTTCGTAATTTAGGATTGGTTATGAGTTCATTCCTTGCTTATTGTCCGCTCATACACTAATGAGATCTTTGTCTAAAAGAGAAAGCGCGAGATCACAATGTGGGGCCCAGCAATCCGATTTCAAGTCGGGTACCATCCAAAATCAATCGCAACGAGAACTACGTTCTTTTATTAGTCGGGTCGATAACTAAAACTGATAATGGTAACTTCTAATCCTTGCCCTACACTTGTCAATCTATTCTATGTAATTGTTTACGCTGAAATACCTATTTGTTCTTATACATCTCAGCTCTACTCCTCATAGTAAATTAATTATTCCTAATTTACAGGTCAACTTTCCCTTCAAGGAAGTACTATCTGCAAATGGTATACTAATGCTATGCTTCCAGAGGTAGCTGATTTGCAAAATAGGTATAGTATCAGATCAGTTTCAAAATCTATTACTTACAGATACATATAGTTTTTATTTCACTGTTCCATACTATTTCATAACATTACTTTGCTCTATGAACTATTCCTTACTTCATTATACTCTCCTGTTATAACAATTACTCTGACCATTTGTGCTACTCGTGATCCTATTCTCATATGATCCTTCATCTTACTCATGTTTATCTTTACCTCACAACAAATACCTTACAGGCATGCCATATGAAATTAGATGGATTGGTCAGCCAGTGGTATAGGAAAAAACGATACCAACTACAGTTCAATAGATATCTAATCTTAACCCACATGATGTTCTGGTAAATCCACCTTCCCAGCTCCCCTACAAGAATTTATCTATCCGATACTCTCCAAAACAAAGAAATTTCTTTCATGCTATTGTTGCTGATTATGCTGTTTTGTGACTTCAACATCAGTATTTAATTATACTACATGATTTGCACACCGCAATTGATCCTCGTGGCGGTTGAAGGTGCTCGATAACTGACACCGATGGAATTTAGTTCTTCCGCCCGTATTGTTACATCTATCTCGATGAAGTGTTGGTGAATCGCCGCCACTTGTCGCTCTAACTTCTTTCCTGCCACTGAAATTGGTCCATAATAGCCAAGAAATTCGCTTTGGCCATAAGCTCAATGACGCTGTCCAAAGTCTCTCAAATTCTCTCGCCCATGCCGTGAAAATTCATTTCTCCTTGTTTCGTAATTTAGGATTGGTTATGAGTTCATTCCTTGCTTATTGTCCGCTCATACACCAATGAGATCTTTGTCTAAAAGAGAAAGCGCTGGAGATCACAATGTGGGGCCCACAAGCAATCCGATTTCAAGTCGGTACCATCCAAAATCAATCGCAACGAGAACCGATCGCTTCTTTTATTAGCCTGGCTGATAACTAAATCAGAGTAATGGTAACTTCTAATCCTTGCCCTTACACTTGTCAATCTATTCTATGTAATTGTTTACGCTGAAATACCTATTTGTTCTATACATCTCAACTCTACTCTTCATAGTAAATTAATTATTCCTAATTTATGTGTCAACTCCTCCCTTTTAAGGAAGTACTTTCGCAAATGGTATACTAATGTTATGCTTCCAGAGGTAGCTGATTTGCAAAATAGGTATAGTATCAGATCAGTTTCAAAATCTATTACTTACAGATACATATAGTTTTTATTTCACTGTTCCATACTATTTCATAACATTACTTTGCTCTATGAACTATTCCTTACTTCATTATACTTCGTTATAACAATTACTCTCGACCATTTTTTTCGCTTCATGATCCTATTCTTATATGATCCTTCATCTTACTCATGTTTATCTTTACCTCACAACAATAAATTTTACATGCATGCCATATGAAATTAGATGGATTGGTCACTGCTGGTATAGGAAAAACGATACCAACTACACAATAGATATCTAATCTTAACTCACATGATGTTCGTAAATCCACCTTCCTACTCCCTACAAGAATTTATCTATCCGATACTTCCAAAACAAAGAAATTTTATGTACTCCCAAAGCTGTGTTTATGTCTCTAGGGAAACAATTCTATCATACACATTGCTATCAGAAACCTTGCTCCAGCCCAATAGTTTTTGAACTGATCAAAGGTGGTGGAAAACCAGAAACATAACTTGATTTAAGACTATTTCAAGGAATGGAGACTATTTCAAGTAGAGGTTTCCTCAAATGTAGACAACCGAAAAACCTAGAAGGTGATCTCGATCATCACAATATAATAATTCGAGTTGATGCTTTTCAGGTACTTCCTGTTATAAGGCTAAAGTTTTGGGAGGGGACTTTCCTCTTGATGTGGTAAAATCCGGAAAGCCAATTCCATTTCAAGCACACCGTAAATGAAAGGCGACGTATTGAATCAAGGAGCAAGATGAGACATGTATGTTTGAAGTCTCTGACAATCGCCTTCCTATCGAGTGGCATCAACCAGTAATAGCCGATCGAGCTCTTTGGTACGCGGCCTAACCTTCAAATTGAGTCGTTCTTCTTACTTTACTCCCGAAACTCAAGAAATTGGGCATAGATCACTTCCTTTTTCCATTTTGTTTGACTTGATCATGCAACATTTCTTTCTCGCTTTGACCCAATTGATGGCTTTGTCAAACTCCGTGAGGTAGGGAGGAGTGGTCTTTCAGATTGGTCCTTGTGTTTCACTCACTGACACCGATGGACCTCTCTTTTATGCATCTTTTCCTTGCATCAAGTTACATAATTTCATATGGCATGCCTGTGAAGACTGTTGTTCACTTACACCGATGTTTATCTTTACCGCTAACAATAAACCTTACAGCGCCTAATGTTGTTGATAGGCGCCTACAGTTTCATTACTCAAGACAGTCTTTGGTAATTCACCTTTAAAACATCTCTTTTCCTTATTGTATATATAAATATAATGACAGAAAGACACCACAGTACCATCGTTGTGCTTGAAAAACATCATTACTACATGTTAGTAACTCCAAATCATTTAATGACCATCTTTTATTTATAAATCTATTGAGTCGATTTTATATCACCAACATGAAAGCTTGGTTAAAAGAAAACTATTTCTGCACAAAGAAACTAGCTCATTAAAGAAAGGTTCTACAGATGACACCACTCCTATTTCATCGTGATTTTCCTTTGTTAGTTTACATCGCCTTCATTGTAGAAGTCTTTACTTTACATCGAACAATTCATTGCAGGAGCCTCTTTACTCACACAGTAACAAGCGCTTTTGGAATCATGTCATACTCCGTAGTGTTTTGTGTTCCTCACTAACAAAAACTCTACTAAATGTATTCCCCGTGATCACATGATATGTGTGTGTGTATATATATATATATATATATATATATATATATATATATATATATATATATATATATGTATATAATCAAATACTTAATATTTGTATATGTGTAGTGCTACACTTTATCTATTTTGTAACATCACAGATTTCTCATACAAATCACTAGCTATATCCTTCCTTTTGTGCCGTATCGATCATTTATAAATATTTTGCAATTTATTTAGCTTGGTTTTTACAGTCACACTCTTATATATGTGTTTAAATATTCCGTAAAAATATTTGCATTTCACATTATCCGCCATAACTTTATGCTTTCTACCATTCCCGCTTGTCCATTCCAATTACCAAAGACACACGTTAACATACACAAAATTAATACAACCATCCTTAGTTCCAAACTATCCTCTTAACTATTATCTGTTTGGCCGAAAGCACTCCACTGTAGCTGGCGCCGGGCGCCGCTACATTGCCTAGTAGGACTAACGTCTGAATTCCATGTCAAGGAGAGGCCACACCATGGGTACTAGCAATTTTTTTTTTTTTGTTGCGAATAGACCTTTGAGCTTTGATCACAGTGTAGGCATGTCTCGCAATGTGTTTACGATGTCGGTTAAAAGAAAAATCGTAGCATTGTGATAACTAGATGCGAGGGGGCGCATATCGTGTCAGTCGCTAACGAGGGAAAACACGCGTAGTTTTGGAGGCTTGTCACTAAAAAATAAGCTAATATGTATTTTCGAAAGGTTTCGAACGGTTTTTCCAAATAAAATACATGCTAACAACAAATTTCGGAAGTCCCGGGTGTCCCTTGTAAAAATAAAAAACTGGACTAATATGTCGCCCTGGCCACGCACCCGAGAACATTTTTGGAATGGAAAAGCTTGACGAAAAATAATTTTTTTGTATTTTTCGGGGCTCTAGATGTAATTTTCGAATTTCTAGGGGACTTTGTGTAAGAGAAAAATATCAAGATGCAATAAAATAAAAAATTCAAAACCTGATTTTTTTAGGGATCTGGATGTAATTTTCACAAGATAAAACCAATTCCTCTTCTTTTATGGGCCCTTACTATAATTCTGTACTTTTCAGAGGAGCTTTGCGCCAAAAAACGTGTGAAAAAATAATTCCCAATTTCTTCGGGGACCTGCATGCAATTTTGGAGTTTACATAGGAGCTTTGCGCAAAAAAAAAAAAAAAATTCCCGCGCGGGGTCAAGGCGTGCGAATGCCACGTGTATTTTTCTGAAAAATCTGGTGCAAGCATGCGCTCTTCGCTCGCAAGCAAACACTCTACCGCTGTGCCACGTTGCTCCATCGGTCCAAGGTCGGAGCTAAGGGTGTGTTTGGTTACCTGTACTATCCTAGCTTGTTTCGTATGAGCCATCTAGGCTAGTCTTGGCCTGACTGAGTGGATGCAAGTTAAGTTGTTTGGTTGCTTGTTTGTGTATCTCACGGGCCTGTATTAGAGAGAAGTCTAATTTCTGTGTTTTCTCCATCCTGTATGAGTGGGTGCAATTGCATCCACCTGGCCAGGATGAATAGGAAACCAAACATGTGTCTAACAGAAACAGTTGCATCCACTCATACGATTCATACACCATGCAGGCAACCAAACACACCCTAAATTACTCGAGCTATACAATGATGTGCGCAAACTCACCCTAAAACCGACGTAGATAGCATGAGAAACCCAAAAACTTGCCGAATTTAATAAACGGGTAGAATGTGACTTGTGAGAAGAGCTCGGTAAATCGGTGGCTTGGCCTAGCAATTCCCCAGCGAAGGTAAGGTACAGCGGTCAGTTGGAGCGATGCGGAAATTTTTTTTAAAATAATACTTTTTTTTAAAAGGAATTGCGGTTTTAATACTCGAAAAATCAAAATTGCAAAATTAATATGTAATCGCCAGACCGTATGGCGAATACCCTATTTTCGCCATACTCTACGGCGAATACCCTATTTTAGCCGAACCGTGTGGCGACGATACACTAAATCCGCAGTTAATCTGCTACACGGGAATCAAGGCTATATTCGCCGAACGGTATGGCGAAGACCCTATTTTCGCCATACGATTTGGCGAAAATAGGGTATTTTCGCCATATGGTACGGCGAATACCCTATTTTCGCCATATGGTTTGGCGAAAATAGCCTTAACCAAACAGCCGACGGTTAATCGACTTTAATCAGGTAATTAGGGTATTTTCGCCATACCATATGGCGAAAATAGGGTATTCGCCATACCATATGGCGAAAATAGGGTATTCGCCGTACGGTCTGGCGATTACATATTAATTTTGCAATTTTAATTTTTCGAGCATTAAAACCGCAATTCCTTTTAAAAAAGGTATTATTTAAAAAAAAATTTCGAGCGATGCGTGTTTCGTAAAGACCTGACAGGCAGACAGGGTGACGGTTACATCTGCAGATCTGGATCGCGCAGGTTCAGCACCGATCGTGTCGAAGGAGGAAAATGGCATAGTAACCCCACATGTAACATGTTGGCCTTGGCCCAGTTCACGCTGGCTGCAAAGAACAGGGTGCACTGACGGATGGAAATGTAAAGCTTGTAAATGCCCGGTTCAGTTAGGCTGTGCCAGATTCACGTGAAAATAGCACGCCGTGAAAAACGGCGAGTGGAATTTGCCAAGCTGCCGTTCGACCTTGACGTGGGATCCGGGCCACGGGAGGTGTACGGTGATTATTTAAATTATTTCAGATTTACGTAATCTGTATTGTGAGAAAAAACATAAAAACATCACTCCCTACTGATTGATATCGGGAGTGGCGGCCGGTGGTTCCTCCGTGCCTGTCCCGCACACATTTGGGGATATGCACACGGTCCATGAGCGGATCTAATTGGGGTGCTGCGTATGTAATGTACCGGCATCACTTAAAATTTTACAAGTATTAGGAAATTACATCTTGAATAGATTAAATGCATTGATTGAATTGATTTTAGTTTGGCGATTTCAGATTTGTAAGCCTTAGAACTATTTGTGTAAATTACGAATATATGCGTTAGATGTATAATATTATGAAACCATTCTATAAAAGCATATCTTAACTATTATAAGAATGAGTTGGTGGTGATGGTGAGTCTGTCAGGTCGTTTTTGGACCAGAACAGTAGGGGCCCAAGGCCCAGTAGGCGAGGAATTCTGTAGCTATTTGTTGTTTGTCTAGCATTATTTGCATTTTATTGTATTCCCTTGTTCAGTGATTCTTCAAGTAACGGATCTCAAATAAGTGATAGCTCAAGTTTTAAATTCTCGTTTTTTTGTTTTTAAAAGTTTAGAACTTATGGTGTCATCATCTATTTAGGATCCGTTGCAACGCACGGACACTTTACTAATAGTTATAAATGTAAAAGTAGGCACCACATTAAAAGTTTTCTAGGCCTGCCAGTGCATGGCCCACCCGCCCGAGACGAAGTTTTGGTGTATTTAGCACATCTGTACGTTTTCTTTTAATGTTTAGTTTTCTTTAGTATAGTTATAAATCTATCTCTCCTCGTAACCGCCAAAACACCCATTAACAATACTAGACATGTTACCTAAGTCAACTGTCCGTCCTTCCGCGTTGCGGTGACACCGGTGACAAGTGGGAGGTCGCGAGGGGTGGCGATAACGTGACACGGGAGGCGCAAGCGACGGCGACGCGGGAGATCAAGTGGGGGAGTGCGCGTGCCGCGGAAAGGCTGGGGAACAGTGCCAAGCGCCAGCGCAGAGGCGTACGCGATTGGGAGAACCAGTCGGCGCGCCGCGCGGGTTGGGAGGGCGGGGTGGGAGGATGCGGCAGCACTGCACGTTCGTATGGGCTGGATGTACGCGTGCTTTTGTTGAGCGGCGCCGGCGCGATAGACCGTGTCGGGGTGCCCACAGGTTGAGGTCGGTGGGTTGCTAATGCGGTTAGTGGCGGGCTCTTGCCGGACAATGGCTGTGCGCTTACGCTGACCTAGGTCGTGCCGAGCCATGGAAGTTGTTGACCTATCTAGTACTCCCAAGTCCCAACCTTCGGGTCGAATATACATACGATCTTGTTGGAGCACTTATGTATATACACATATCGTACACGACGATCTCTCTAGGAAAGGAGATACAACGATCCAGTGCCACGCGCAGCCCATCAGCCATTCAGCCGCAGGCAACGTTTCCCCAGGAAGGGGCTTGCCATCCTCCAGCCTCCTCAACTTCGGTGCATCCTGGCCGGACTCCGGCGGTTCGCCGCCGCGGGTGCGGCCATGTTGAGCAGTATCTGCGCCTGCTCGATCAGCGTCGCCAGCCCGCCGTACACCCGCTTCGCCTGTTCCACCAGCGCCGGGCCCTGCCTCTCAACGACGTCCAGCAACTCGCGCAGCTGCTGCCGGCTCAGCCCCGCGAGGTACCTCGTGACGGCGTCGCTGGGGGGCCCCGAGACGATCGACGCGGCGTGCGTCGCGTCCTCGATGCCCACTGCCTGGTGCGGCTCGCCGCGCCGGCCCGGCTGCCCGGCCCGCTCCGCGAGACTGACGCGGAGCTCGCGGCCGCGAAGGGCGTGGCCGTGCAGGTTCCGGCATGCGCTGCTCGCGGTCTCGTCGTCGAGGTACTCGCAGAAGGCGAAGCCCCTGCGCTTGCCGGTGTCCTTGTCCGTGGCCACACGTAGCGAGACCACGGGGCCGATCTCCTCGCACGCCTCGCGGAGCTCCTTCTCGCTCGCCTGGTACGGGGTGTTGCCCACGAACACCACGCTGCTGCAGCGGCAGAAGGCGGTGGCACCGGCGCCGGTGGCCATCGTGATTCGTGAGCATGCAGTTCTGGGTTGATCAGAGGCTCAGAGCGCAAGACGTGACGTGATGGCGCGCGCGGGCGATAGGGCACGGTTGGTTTAGCTGATTGGAATTTTGTCGACAGCTTTATTGTTTATAAGCGGTGACCGGCGCCGACGTACGGTCGGAGTCATCTAATACGTGTTCGTTTTGGAGTTGACGATTCCTGTCCTTGAGACACACGGAATCCTCTGCCGT
The DNA here is from genome assembly GCA_036346355.1 of Rhipidocladum racemiflorum. NCBI lineage: Eukaryota > Viridiplantae > Streptophyta > Magnoliopsida > Poales > Poaceae > Rhipidocladum > Rhipidocladum racemiflorum. Next base: position 85,049,432 of record CM070579.1, on the reverse strand, counting down.
TTATTCTATCTAAGAACGCACGAACTTTCAACAAGCTTCCAGGTTCTTCTAGGAATGAAAACCGGACGATATGATATTGTATCCGGAAAAAAATCGCAATAAATAACATTTGTTAGTCATGTATCCGTATTAGAAAAATATATGTTAGGATCTAAAACTAATAATATTCATTTTATATCCGTACTTGATAGGATATCCTAGAGATATCCGACAAATCAACAAAATAGTTGTCGAAAAAACATCGATATCTCTATAGTTTACATTTAATTATGTTCATGTTGTTAAGTAGGATAAATAATTCTCTAATGGGTACTACAATTTAACACATTTGTTATTAAAGTTACATCTTTTTTCTTTACGTGCGTAGTATCTATTAAATTATGAGTGACCTATTTAAATGCGAACCCGTCTGCCCTGTGTCCATATCCCAAAAATATATATTTATATCTATATCCAATATATCTAGGGGAAATATTTGGTGCAAACCCGCTGTTTCGTGCAAACATGCAAACTTCTATTTTCGGCCGCTGGATCTCATATGGATGGCCCAGATTGACAGAGGTGGAAGCCCCCTCTCCCACTTATTATTTTTCGGATAACCCCTTGCTTTCTCGTGCTCCGCATCCCTAGGTACTCAGCGGCAACGTCGAGATCATCGCCATCCTGCTCGACCGGCGTTGATTGATTTCTCTTCTCTACTTTTCATTGCCCTGTATTATGGTACTAATCGTTTGCCCGCATGCTTCGCTCGCAGGCATGGCGATTGACGGCTCCTCGCCTGTGAGCCACTTCATGCTCTGCGGCGATCGGTTCGAGGGCGTGCCGGTGACCTGTCGGTGCACATGATCCGCGTCAAGGGCCACCCGGTGTGCATGGCCTCGTGCACCGTCAGTGATCACTAGTGGATGCTGGCCAGGGATGCCCTCGTGGCGCGCCTCGATGTCGGCGTCTTCGTCTTCGAGCTGCCAGGATTCTTCTACGCTGTAGTCGTGCCGCCCGACGCCGCCTGGCTCGACCGAGAGGAAGTGCGCCATGATGGCCGAAATCTTCTCCCGGTTCTGCACGTACCAGGATCTCTTCATGGGACAAGGTATAATTTGACATTCACGTACGTGTATATGCACAGAAGAGAAATCAATCAGCACGGATCGAGCAGGATGGCGATGGTCTCGACGGTGCAGCTAAGTACTAGGGATGCGGAGCACGAGAAAGCAAGGGGTTATCCGAAAAATAATAAGTGGGAGAGGGGGCTTCCACCTCTATCAATCTGGGGTATCCATATGAGATCCAGCGGCTGAAAATAGAAGTTTGCATGTTTGCACGAAACAGCGGGTTTGCACCAAATATTTCCCCATATATATCTAATTTTAAATTCCTAATAAGAATATAAATTAAATTATAAAAACAATATTCATTCGTACCCGATGTATTTTGACCCAAATGCTACCGTTAACCACTGCTCACGGCCCAGTTGTGTTTCGGCCGGATAGGTTAGCCGGCCCGACAAGCAGCAGGACTTTCGGTGTAACATTCCAAGCCTGATTTGGGCAAGGAAATTCTAAGTGCCAAACATGGATGCGCAGGTGGCTGGTGGGCCGGTGGCTTGTGCAAACATATATGCAAACTCATTCAAGATGAGCGCCCTCGTGAATAAATAATCTATTCCCCAACATGTAAAAGATTGAAGTTATTAGACCAAATTCCTCTTAAGTTTGAACGATTCATACAAGTATACTGTATACAACTGCCCACATGATACATCAGCATGACTGCGCTTAGCGTTTACACTAGATCTATCACATGCTATAGGCCCATTTAGGTCAGCTTCGTCTTAAAAAAAACAGACTATTTGTCAAACAAGAAGATTTTGGATAGCTTCTACAATCAGAAGTAGGTTTGTACATAAAATCAGCAGCCGGGAAGGGACAGCTTCTCGATGGTTTTGGTGAGCCCCTTGGCGGTTGTAGGGTCGAGGATGCGCATAGAGGGGGGTGAATAGGAGATGTAAAAATCTTGTACTATTAATCGAGGATCGCCTTATATTACCTCTATATCAAAACCTACACAAAAATATACGCAAGCGGAAGACTAAGGTTTTGACAATTGAAGCCTAAATCAACTAGGCACTAGTGCACTAACTAAATTAAGTATCTAAGCTAGAATTGCTAAGTTGATCAAGCAAGCTACACTAAGCAATTCTATTCACAATCAAGCAATTGATAATTTAGCAATAAAGTAAATGCTTGAAGGTAAAAGAGACAAGGGACACGTTACTTTTTACCGTGGTTCGGAGATAACCCTCCTACTCCACGTTGAGGAAGTCCAGCTCACTTTGGACCGGCCTACTCACTTGAGCCTTCACCTCGAATCCACTAATGGTTGTTTTTTACCCTGCCGGGTAGGCTAATCACCAACCTTCACAAACTTTCGTCGGGGTTTCTCACAAACCTTGAGAGCTCCCGCGCACGATGCACCTACGCCGTCTAGGAGGCACCGACCTCCAAGAGTAACAAGTTGAGCACCCCGCTCAAGCTTCACCGATCGCACCTCCGTGATTCCGATGATCACCTAGTGCAAACAATGCAACTAGGGTCCTCTCAATCCTCACTAGATGCAACTCATGTGACTTCATATCCTGAGACTTCCTCACTTTCTATCACCGGTTTGAAAAAGGTCTTTATCCACTTTAAATGATCTTACTACCATGAAGGTCTTCAAAGTATGAGATTTATCCATATTAAAATTTTATAATACCTTCTTTGTATAGGTAGACTAGTGTATAAATATTTTTTCTGAGAAATGCTCTAGATGCAGGCCTAAGCAATATATTGTTTTACCTAAATCTTTCATCGCAAACTTCATCATAAGGTAAGAACTTGCTTCATTTATCTCCTATGTGGTTCCGATAATATTCATATCATCAACATAGACTGAGATGATACATAATTCGTTCTTTGATTTCTTTGTGAATACACAGAGATAATCATTATTATTAGAGTATCCCTTCTTAGGAGGAACTCACTAAATCGGTTGTACAATATTCTCCTCAACTGTTTTAATCTATATAAAGATATCTGCAGTTTGATGCTATAAATATTGCGATTTTCTTTATTAAGATCCAGAATTTTGACTTCTTCAGTGACTCAAATAAATATTCGTACACAGTGACTCAAATAAATATGTAGTCACTACATCCATTAACTGCATTGATAAGTTTAATCTAGCTGCCATTGATACAAGTATCGGAATGTTATTCCACTCATTACTAGAGAGTAAGTTTTATTATAATCGATGTTGAGTCTCTACGTAAAACCTTGTGATACAAGCCCCTCTTTATATCTCACCACCTGGTTATTTTCTTTTCTTTTTCGGATGAAAACCCATTTTAATTCTACAAGGAACATTTAGGAGGTGTTTGATCAACATGACCGAATACTTTCTTTTGTTGAGTGTAATTGAAGCATCTAGACCTCCAATTTAATTTTGGATTTTGGTAATTAATGACAATCATGTTTAAGGGACTAATAATTTCTCCTAAGTATATGAGAACATGTTGGTCCATGACATTGTGCATAAAAATGGTGAAATCAAGAAGCACAAAGAAAATCAAGTGTTAAGCTCAATGGGTATATGAACTTAAGGACCTTTTCGTAACTTTTGCCTATCTAGGTGTTTGGAGAAAAGATCGAGTTGCTAGAATAGGTGACGTACTATTAAGGGAGACTTTTGACTGATAGGTTGAAATTAATCAAAAAATCATGGCTCACATCATGCTCATAGTTGATCATTTGTATTCAATGGAAAATCTCTGAAAAGTCTGCCAGGTTGGTCCTACCACCCATGTAGCCAGGTGTCTGCTTCTGGCCTTGCCGCTGTTGCCGTGCGTGCTGCTCTTGCTGGTGGCGGGACGAGGAAGACGAGTCGCCGTGTGTCTTGGGTCCCTGGTTTTTATTTTTTGTGCTATGTTACATCGAATTCTTTTGTGCAAATTGTTGCCTTTTCTTCCCATATATCAAGTGACGGAGCGATCCATGTAAACAAACTTAACAAAGGTAGGCAGAAGCTTAGGAGGATCGGCCTTTTCTAGCATGCCTACCGAAAATCTTTCTACCGATGCTTCGCTGTAGATCCGATGAAGCCTCGACAGAGAGAGCTAGGCATTAGTTGTGGAACACAACTGTTAGTTGCTGTTGGGATCTGTGTATGGATCCATTCATGCGAGCACGTCTTGCTGGTGAACGTACTGGCAAGTATTTTGGGCTGTCTTTGGTGATCTCCACTATATCTACTTGGTACAAAATTGTTGTTTTATCGTGGCAGTGAAAATGGCAAGCTCAGCTATGGGTATGCAAGCTCTCCTGGGAAAAGATCTTCCATGACACCAGAGTCGATGGTGTTGATGGAGAGACTGTTGGATTGTTCGGCGTTTTTGACGGTGAGATGCGGCCTAGTTGCAGGGGAATTTCATATTGCAATAATCATTTTAGGTTTACAAAACATCAGCACTTGCCTGTGCAGCGATTACTAATCACTTAACTGGTTTATTTCTGCAGGCCATGGTGGAGCTCGAGCAGCAGAATTTGTCAAGCAGAATCTTTTCAGCAATTTAATCAAGCAACCAAAGTTATTCAGTGATACGAAGTCTGCTATTGGTATTAACCCCTTCATTAGCTATAACTTTGAACCAAATATGGTGCATGGACTTCGGTATTTAAATCCTTGTTATATCCTACTGCAGCTGAAACCTACACTCGTACTGATTCAGAACTTCTGAAAGCTGATACCAGCCACAATCGAGATGCAGGGTGACTGCTTGCACGGCTATTCTTGTAGGCGATCGCCTGCTGGTGGCAAACTTTGGAGATTCTAGGGCAGTCATTTGTAAAGGCGGTGATGGTAAGCTCAGACCTTTTTGGGTCATATTCCAATCAACTGCTTTCCAGCATTTCAGCTTCATATGCACTCCTTTTTTTGTTTGTGATGGAGCAGCGTGCTTTTTTATTCAGATGATTGAGCACCAGAATTGTAGCTGTCTTTACATTTGTGCATATTGAAACAATTTTCTTTCTTTTTTGGTCAAGTCTATATGATCATGTTAGTTATGGCAACAGAGCACCACTAAGTTGTTGCAGTTTGCTTCTAGAATGATTGCAATTTCATTTTTTTTTAAATCTAATTTAGACGAATCATGAACCTCGATTCATCTTGATGGTGCAGCTATAGCGGTGTCAAGAGACCACAAGCCTGATCAACCAGATGAGAGACAGACGATAGAAGAAGCTGGAGGCTTTGTGATGTGGGCTGGTATTTGTCTTGACGTCCACTCAGTCTGTTGATTTTTTCCTAGGCTTTTTAATTGGGCTGAGCCACCAACTTATCAATCCATTATATTTAAAAGTTATCTGTTTGAGACAATCTTGTAGGAACATGGCGTGTAGGTCAGGTTCCACTTTTCGTTTTTGGAAAAACCGAACGAAATTCGAAATTCGAAAATCGGTAAAAACTGCTCGAAAATCGTTCGAAATTCGCTCTAAATCAAACGGTTCAAAAGTCAAACGAATTCAAAAGCTGGTCAAATTGCCGAGCGAATTTCGCGAAATTTGAACGAAATTCGTTCGAAATTCTCGAAATTCGATTACAGTTGAAAAATGCCTTCAAACTTGATTTTTTTCAAAAAATATTAAAAATTTTGTAAAAAAATTATAAAAAAATCTTATAAAATCCCATTTCATCTATAAAACACTTGAGAGAAATTTCAACAATTTTTGAATTCATTAAGTGCTTTTATAAAATCAGAAACAACAATTAATAAATAGGAATAGATACACTTTTAGATTTTTATAAAAAAAATTACATGATTGATCACTCTCTGAAATTGCAAATAAAATATTGTAAAATTTGTAAAACTCAATTCACATAATTAAAACTTGTCGCATATCAATACAAGTGCAAAAATAGGCATTCACATAATTAAAACTTGTCGCATATCAATACAAGTGCAAAAATAAGTATTCACATAATTAAAATATTAAAATATACCATAGCAAGATAACACTAACATATTAAATACACTTTGACGGTTTCACCCCTAAATGATCATTTATTACTCCATTGATTTTTATAAAGCATCCATACATTTCAAGATTCAAAATTTTTAATTCTTATTAACAATTAGTCCAACAATGAATATGTTTAAATGATGCAAAAGTGATACTAAATATTACTACTTGACATACTTGAACAAATATTGCTACCATAATTAAAATATACCATAGGAAGATAACATTAACATATTAAATATACTATACAAAAACAAGTAAGCTTTTCAATATTGGAAAACATTAACATATTAAATATACCATACCTTTGCTATATTTTAAATAATTGAAAGTTGTCACATATCAATACAAGAAAAAATTTCAATATTAGATAACATTAAAATATACTTTAAAAAATATTATTACTAAATATATTTGAACAAACATTACTACTAAATATACTTTAACAAATATTGCTACTTAACATAATTGAAGAAATATTGCTACTTGACATACTACAACAAATTGCTACTAAAAATACTTCCTAATTTCTTTTCTTTTTTTGCTTTTTTTATTATCTATATTTGAATGGCTCAAAAATGTCTTTAATTTCATTTTTTTCAAAAAGTATTCACACCAGAGGTCATAAAAATATTAATACTAATTATAGAAAAATTTTGGATAAATTTTGTCAAATTTCTAATTTTTTTTTTAAATTTGAATTTGAATTTGGACGAAAAACCGATCGAAATCTGATTTCGAAACCGAGCGAAATGGTCGAAATTCGCAAAATTCGAGCGAATTTCGTCGGCATTTGCAACCCTCGTGTAGGTGGTGTTCTTGCCGTTTCTCGAGCATTTGGTGAAAAACTCTTAAAGCAGTATGTGGTTGCTGATCCAGAGATCAAGGTTTGTGAGTTTCTTTCATCTTTTATGCGATGACAGATACCTGTTTACTCTGTTGTGTCTTCAATAGTATATGGTATCATCTACTGAATGATGAACATTAAGGATACGATCCCGTGATTGAATGGACAGGATGGTCCTGTACCATTTGGGCCACGAATGATCATGCCTCGTAACACAGTTCGTCGCAACAGAATGTGCATTGCACATTTCCACGGTTCATCGCATAATGCCAAGCAGAAGATGGTAATATTATTGTTCGGGATGCTGTCCCAGCTCCTCCTCCTCCTAACCGTTACAGGAGCAACCTGCAGATCTCAATCACAAGGCAAGTGTTGTCACCATGATGTAAACCTATATGCATACACGTTTACGCTCTTGTGCTGATGTTTCTTGCTAGAGAAAAGCATTTCAACGATGTGCTGTACTGATGTTTTGAGTTCTGTATGCATAGTAGGCTGCAACTGCAAGGAACGTAACAGCTGACAGCTTGTTTGCCAATGATCTTTAAAGCTGCATCGCTTCGAACCTCAAAATGGACTTCGGTTCTTCGAAAGATGTGCATCGTCAACAGCTAACGCAAAACTAGCAGGGAGAGCGACGAATTACACGCGCACGCTAAAGAAAGAAGGGGTTAATGGGATCCAACCGGGGGGATGCGGAGTTGCTCAGGTAACCGCTCAGGAGGAAATAACGGTGATTATTTCCCAGGCTCATCAAGCATACATCTGCTTTCGAAAACTGCAGATATCATCATCGCAACATCCCGTCGGAAACATTTTTGCAGATGAAAACAACGCAAACAGCAGCAAAAACCAAACAGCGCAAACACCCGAAGATAGAACGGTGAATCCCGAGGGTTTTTGCTTCGGCTCAGACTACTTTTAAGGTCTGCAAGGCAGGTGGAGACCCGCCGTTCAGACGAGCGAACCTAGTTTTTCCTCATCGCCGTCATCCTCGTATTCACCAAACGAAGCAGCAACCAAGTACTCGGAAGAACAAATCGAAGCAGCAAAGGCATATAGCAAAAGACCAACAAGGCGAAGTAGAGGAGCGAAAACCGCAAATCTACCGTGAGAATTCCCAAGATTACGGGTTCAGATGGGGAGCGTCGAGCGGGCGGGCAAAAGGCGGCGGCCGTGGCGGATGGGAGGAGGAGCCCTAGAGGGGTTGGCTATTATTTATAGGGCGACCATTCGGCAAAAGCACCGTGAAGCTTGGGCTATTTCCGTACGTGCCATCGTTAGTAGGCCAACGCGTGCACGGCCCCCGCAGCCGCTGGCCCAGGCACACGCGGCTAGGCCCAGCCCGCCGCACAACTAGGGCGTAGGAAAAAAAAAGCTCCACGCTTGATTCAAGTTCGATTCGAGGTTTAAAAGAAACAAGCTCAAGTTTGATTTTGAGTTGGTGGGCTTTATTAAATTGAACTCGGATAATCTGTAAGTCTGATAAATTTTGAACTATTTGATAGATATTACTATATGTCTTATTGAGCTTATTGGAGCGAGCAGGCTTGGACCTTTAAGTCAGATTTGCACGAACTCGATTTGTTTATAGGCCTACGCATAATCACATAGCCTGCCGCTTACGATTACGACCATCCGCTCGATGGCGGCACGAAGCCGTCGCGTGCACGGGCCAGTCAAGGCGCTGCGCAACCACATCGGTTGCAGCTGAATTTCTTTTAAATGACTCATTTTTTATTGATTTACAAAAATATATAGCCAAAAATAAAATTTACAAAAACAATACTCTGTCGCTGGTTTATTTGATGACATAGCTCCAGTTAAATTGATGACAAATACTATGTCGCTAATTAATTGATGACGAGTATATCGGCCAAATGAATGAGTGACAATATTGTTGTCTAAATAACTAGAATGGTACGCGCGGCGCACGCCGCGCGCGTGAACTGGAAATGAATTTGTGTTTTTTTCGGAGGAAAAACGGACCACGGAACAATTTTTTCGTAGGAAAATAAGGAAAAATGACGTAAAATATTTTTTCCCATGCTCTGGAGAAAAAACGAACAACGAAACCATTTTTTTTCAACAAAAACGGATAAACGACGGGCGAAAAACGAATTTTCATTTTTTTTAGAGAAAATGGTAAACGAAAACATTTTTACCATGCTCCGGAGGGAAAACGGATCATGAAAACTTTTTTTCCGCGCAAAACGGAGAAAGTAATCTTTTTTTTTAGAGAAAACGAGCAACAGAAACATTTTTCCCACGCGGCGCACGCGGCGTGCGTGAACGGGAAACGAATTTGTGTTTTTTTTCGGGGAAAAAACGAAGAAAAACGACGCAAAATATTTTTCCCATGCTCTGGAAGAAAAACGAACAACGAAACCATTTTTTTCCAACAAAAACGGATAAACGACGAATGCAAAACGGATTTCCATTTTTGTTTAGAGAAAACGGCAAACGAAAGCATTTTTCCCATGTTCCGGAGAAAAAACGGATCACGAAAATATTTTTCCCGAGCAAAACGGAGAAAGGATTTTTTTTTAGCGAAAACGGGCAACGAAAACATTTTTTCCATGCTCCGGAGAAAAAACGGACCACGAAAACATTTTTTCCGGGCAAAACGAAGAAAGGACCCGAACGTAAAGCACAGGGACCTATTTGTTATAATTTTGGACCTATCCGCTATTTTGAAAAATTAGAAAAGGGCTTGTTCGCTATTCGCATTTAATGGGGGCTCCCTGTAAAATACCGAATGAGGGACCTAAACGCGAACCGGAAAAATTTATTTTTCTCTCACAGAAAATCGACCAGGGACCTATACGTAATTTCGAAGAAATGGAGGGCCTTTTCGCGAAATAGAGGAGAGAGAAGGTGGAGGTGAGGTGGATGCTCTAGGAGGGCTTCAAACCTCCCAGATTTAATAGAGGTATAATATGTTATCCTCAATTCATTTGGAAATAGACTTATGTCGCTAAATGAATTGACGACAGGCTGACGGGGACTTCTGTCACCAAATAAATTAAATATTGGGCTAATTCATTTGACAATGGTAGCTCGCTAAAATATTTTGCCTCGACCAGCTTTGTGCCTATTGCTAGGGGTGAAAACGGGTTGAGTATTTTTCCTTTCGATTTGGAGCCAAATCTGGTTGGGACCATATTCGAAAAACACATTTTAGTATCCGATCGAATCCAAGACCAATTTCAGTTACATCCAACGAGCCTTTAGAGGATCAAGAGTGATTCATCAATAAAACAAAATGGGATTTCGAGGGAGGGCTGAACGTGAGGGAGAATTGATTTGCTTTGTTTTAGTTGGTGTAATTGATCATTTGCCCTATATATATCACTGACATGTGGCCTCAGAGCCCGTATGTCACTGAGATATCATTGGGCAAATCATCAATGGCACAAGTAAATAAGAGCAAGTCATCAATTATTCCATGCACATAAGGGTTCGCTTTCACTGATCGATGCCAATCTTTCATGCTGTGAATTTCCCAGGTCGAGAGGTGCTGATTGAACTCGACAAATTATTATCCTGCATAATGCATAAGCGAAGGAAAAGAACTAGGCTTGTCAATACTTTTTTTTCCTTAAAAGGGCTTTAGTAGGGTTTTGGGTAGTGGCCCAAACTGATACCAATATGGATGAGGAAAGGCTTACTTATTAATGTCATATATCGGGTTAAATTATATGCGGATATCCGTTTTGGGTTAGAACGAGAAAGGCCATTTTAGGTTGGGTTGCTATCTAAAGATAGTATGGAACGTTTGTGCGTACGCAATGTGTACGAAACTACGAATTCAAGGTAGTATAGAGCATATACACCGAATTTGAATTAACGGGTCATTTCTTTCTAATGTTATGGAAATGAATATTATTTGAAAATAATTAAAAAATTTTTTGACATTCCTTCGCACATTAAACTTTCTAGGTTTTATAACATTGTTCTAGTCCTAGACCATGGAAATTTATTTCCTATAGGAATTATATCACGTACTCGTGTTGAAGTGATGATGATATGTGTTTAACGCATATTTTTCTCTATATCTGTCCACTGTCTGCATATTTTATTTTTTCAATCCGAACTTGTCATATATCTATCCCGTATCCGTATCCCGATTACTCTAAATTCGTATCCGTATCATACTCCGAATTCGAAGAAAAAATATATATTAGAATATAAAGTAGGTAATATTTGCCTACATCCGCCCTTATCACCCTTAGAGCAAGGCTAATAATATAGCTCACTGCTGGCTATATGTGGTTGCCATGTCATACACAGCCGTCTAAAAGCTCACCCATATAATAAGTTAGCTGTAGAAACAATCTATACATTAATAAATGACCCATCCATCCATCCTCTCATCTTCTTGGGAACCTGTGTTATAGCCAGCTTTAAGCTGGCTATTGAACAATAGCCCACTTCTTCTCTCTTCTCTTCTCTTTCTTCCAACAAAGCAAAAATATGATATGGTAGCTCTTATAGCCCGCTTATGTCACCTTATTATACTTGCTCTTACCCGTTGCGGTCGCGTGTTCCTACGCCGCACAGCTCCAGACGTTCTTGTTCTTTCACGAAACATCAAAACATGCAGTGCTTTGGAGAACAAGCAGTCGTATGCTTTTGGGCAAACTTGAGCATTGGCCAGCGTACTGTCCACTTGTACAAAAATGGTCACTGTGTACTGTCCACTTGTCCAGCGTACCGACATGCAATCGACAGCCAAAAGCGGCTATTGATGTGAGCCTCCTATCGTAAACTTTTTTGCTAAGCAGTTGAATATTGATCATCGGACGAGACAGATTACAAGACACATGACATGACCAGCACCAAATAAGAAGGTCTCTAGCTTTGAACCGTGCGCGTGCTTATTCAGCAGAGAATTTTGACAAACAACAGTACGGGAGCAGCTAAGAGAAGTATAAAAAAAACACCTCAGCTTATTATTAGTGTATACACGTCAGTTTTGTTCTACATGAAAGAGCGATAGAAGAGGAGAGAGAAGAGATTAGCTGGATTTTATTTGCCAGCCAGTTTTGCACAGGAGCATAGGTAAACTATTTATGTACAAGAGAGAAGAGATGGTTATTGTATAACATCTGGAAACAACTTTTAAAAACGGTTACTGTATAAACTAGTACTCCCTCCGTCCGTATTTGATCAGCGTATAGTATGTGTGCACAGTGACCAAGAAGAAAAAAGCTCCTGCGTATAATCTCTGAGCTGGCCTGTCGCTTCGCTTGCCCCGTCGCAAATACTCCTGCATGCTCGCGCTAATCAGCCATGCATGCGGAGGAGATGGTGCGACGCATTAAAACCAGCATGGAACCCGAGACGCCGCAGCCTTCATACGCTGATCAATATTGGAAGTGTATAGTTTGTTTATACGCTGATCAAATACGGACGGAGGGAGTAGTTTTTAGCTTACTATTAGCCTGTAGTGAACATTGCTACTGTACTTGCTTTGAGGGCAGCGTAACATAACAATTTCCGCTACGTTATGCAAATTGTCTTGGATGCGAGCAGCCCAAGATCTTGCCAAAGACTTAGTGACGGGGCACTGATTACTGATTACTGAATTACGGCACGCACGCACGTACGAACGCATCCGGCATCCCTTTGACAAGCAGGGAGCCGTCGACGAACGAATTAAACGACTCGTTCCGTCGATCTCTTCTCCATTGATGTCCCAGCTGTCAGCTCTGTCAGTCACCTTCCCCCTCTCGCAGCAGCAGCCTCTCCATCCCCCCAAACCAATACTCCCTCCCGTCTGTCCATGTGATATTTGAGACATTATGCGCCATAAAAGATACTACGGTCTTGGAAGAAGCAAGAATTAACATGCACATTTACGCATCCGAATTAAAGCATCATCAAGGAAAAAACTTGGACGATTCAAAGGAGATCACGGCTAGCTACGTGAACGGATTGGCGGCAGGCGTTCACACAGCTACTGTGAGTCCAATCCGTGACCGGCTCTGAACAATGGCACCAGTCAAAGATGGATGTATTGCCCGTATTAACTGATAGGATTAGTGTTGTCAAGCAGATTATCAATGCTAGCCTGCAGTAAGCATCGGATGATTATTATACGGTTTGAAGCCGGCACGTGACAATATCGCCCTAGGCGTCTAAGACGAAGTTAACCAGCCGTCGCCGTTGAAACGAAATCTGAAACTTCTTGGAAGCACGCACAGCCTAATACTATTCGCTAGCTACGAACGAGTAGTCCCGATCCGCGCATGTCTGCTTCAGAAGAGGAGATGTAACTGTCGGCCTAATCCGAAGCAATCCACTAGTAAAATGAGTAATAACAGTACGATCGAGTGATGACCGTTTCATACATAGGGTTCCTAGGTGAAGACCTGGAAACCATAGGAGTTGAATTCAGAAGACTAGCAAGCACGGCACCATGTATGTATGCCAGCAGCCAATTACTCCCCCATTCACAAATATTTTTGGGCATCCGGTCCCCAAAATGCAATTTCAGCCACTAATTTATATTGTAAAATATTTATAAAACCCAAAAAATTTATAGTAATATGAAAATGCCTTTTGAGACAAACATATACGTACAATTTTCATGTATTCAGCTAAATATTTAAAAAAGATATCGATAACACAAGTTTCCAATGTTTGACCGCACGCATTTGGAAACAACATGTATCCGTGGCTGGAAGCAGGAATACTACTCCACGAGGACTAATGCTACATGTCATATATCATACTTATATTTCAAACCCCTCGATTCAATTTCGCAGTAGTTCGTTGCACCGTGAGTAGTATCCAGGGTTCACATTATCGACGGTAATCGCGTGAAAATCGCGATAATCGCTCTTATCGACGCGGGGCGAAATGGTTTACCAATCGGTAAACCGAGAAAATTAAAAAAAAATTCAAAATTTCAAAAAAATTTATATGACGCAAATATCGCGATTATTGAGACATATCGAGCGATTATCGCCAAATATCATCGAAAATCGTACAAAAATCGACCGCACAAAAAAGTTCAACATGGCTGTCGATTTTCCACCGATAATCGTCGATTTTCCACGATTTTTGATTTTTGTTTTCAAAAAAATCTGATTTTTGAATTTATGTGATTTTTGCGGTTTTCGACCGATTTTTGCGATTATCAAATTTTACTGTTCATCCAAAAATCTCGATATCGATAACGTGGACCCTGGTAGTATCAGGCTCATGCAAGCCCTAATTGATTGTAGCACATGCCTTATTTCGATTCTCTCCTCTTAATCTAATCCATCTATCATGTTGTCATGTCACGGTTTGTTTTCCGGTTCCAGGTGCTGAGACGTACGCTATGCTGGGCAGGTGAATGATGTGAAGCTCTGCTTTGAAAAAACCTGAGCTAAAGGAGAATATATTTAGGTGAAGACCACGCAGGCAGCTTCCTGATCAGGGTAAGTCCAAGGTTCAGAATTAAGCCGCTCGTTTCAAAGCCTGCGATCCCGCAAGGCGCACGGGCGACCGAAACGCACGCATCAATGCCTTTGACCGACTCAAGCAATCATGCCAATTCAACATTATTACGAGAGGACGGACGGACGGATGGGCGATGGATAGATTGACGTCAACATTGAAGCTTGGTCATCAAGCAGGTGGATATATCGAGTATGTATGTATGCAAATTAAGGCCTCCTTTCTGACCGCATAATTTTGGGGCAAATGATGTGGAGATCTCAGCCATCTCCACGTAACAGTGACAACGGCATGATCGGGTTCGACCAAAACTCAAGATCGCGGAGAAGAAAAAGGAGAAGAGATCCTGGGTTCGTGGTTGATTGGTAGTGTGAAGCCTGTGAGCTCGAGGTGATCTCTCGGATTTTGTTTCGAGACGCGGGCGGCGACATTTGCAGTGGGGAATTGAAATCTTTTTGGCTATCTTGAATGCAGAATTGCTTTCGGGGATCGATTCCGGGGACGGACGTAGTGTGTGGGTTGTTTTGCCGATCACGTTTTCTTTTCAGCAAATGCGGCATCCGCCGACGCAGGATAAAGACGGGTGTCCTGATAATTCACGTGTTGCTTAGTTACCATGAACGATGCACGAGCACTACTTCGCTGCTGTAGGAAATACTGTCGGTACGCAGATGGCATCGCCATCACGAGTTACTCTCTCTCTCTCTCTCTCTCTCTCTCTCTCTCTCTCTCTCTCTCTCTCTCTCTCTCTCTCTCTCTCTCTCAGAGGCAGGGGATGCATTGAACATCCGCCGAAACCCGGCACAGGGATTGATTTGTTTTGGTCTGCCGAAACCTGTAGAATTAGTCCACACCAGCCAGTTCACCCAAAAGCTTAAAAGCTGATGAGGAAAGACGGGCAATTCACTTATATACTTCAAACACTCCCCCTCACGTGTAGGCTCCCTCAGGCCTAAGACGTGGAATAGAAGTGGACTGCAATTATTATTTTTTAATTGCATCAACCGGATCTTGATCAAGACCTCTTGGCTCTGATACCATATTGAGTTGCATGCACCAGCTAGTTCACCCAAAAGCTTAAGCTGATGAGGAAAGACGGGCAATTCGCTTATACTTCAAACATTAGGAATTTGATAAACATCATCCGAATGTTTTGTTTGCTAAAAATCACTCAAATCTAGGAGCATTGGATTATTGTTGAGATTCGAAAGTATCGATTATATCTGATCCTATAATTTGATCTAATGGTTGGATTTTTAATCACACGGTCTAAAATTTAGATATTATTTAATATAAACGTTCGGAAGATACCTATACACTCCTGTAGAATTAATATTGCTTCACGTGGCCACAAGTACGTTCTTTTTTGTTTGGCATTACTATTAACGTGCTCTTCTGAGACCTGTAGAACAAAATTAAGTACATGGGCCATCTACATGTACAATCTAAGCCTGCTGGAAAACATGATCGAGATGTTGCATTTTTATCGGGTCTAATCATGCGATCGAGCCGTTCCTCCATTGGTTGGGGCGTGCCGCGCGCAAGCAGAGAGGAGTCCGAATGTGTAGAGTGTGTGTATACATGTATATAGCTCGTTTGTTATTATTCTTTTATAATAAATTGGCAAATTTATCCGCGCAACTGCGCGGCTAAATATTATGATACAATTATTTTTGATATATAACTATTTTTTCTATAATTATGTATTTTTATATAACTCTAATATCTCTATTAAAATAAGTGGTGAAAATCCTTGGATTATTTATTTTAATCTAAGTCGTTATAACCTGGGTCCGCTAGATAGACGGTTAGATATTTTTTTAAATAATAACATCCGATGGTGGAGATTCTTGGACTCTCTCTTTTAATCTAAGCCGTTATAATCCGGACGAGTCCGCTAGATAAACGGTTCTATTTTTTTTTAAAATGATAACATCCGATGGTGGAGATTCTTGGACTCTCTCTTTTAATCTAAGTTGTTATAATCCGGACGAGTGCGCTAGATAAACGGTTAGATTTTTTTTTAAATGATAACATCCGATGGTGGAGATCCTTGGACTCTCTTTTAATCTAAGCCGTTATAATCCGGACGAGTCCGCTAGATAAATGGTTAGATATTTTCTTTTAAATGATAACATCCGATGGTGGAGATCCTTAGACTCTTTCTTTTAATCTAAGCCGTTATAATCCGGGTTCGTCCAGATTAAAGACCATATGTTTTGCTTTTTTGTGAGCATTTCTGGCATGTTTCTCTTTTTTCTTAGCGACTCTCGTGAGCTTTTAATATATAATAATAGGTTCTCTTTTTTTCTTAGCGACTCTCATTAACTTTTAATATATAATAGATAATAAAGTTTTTTCACAACTTTTTTTTTTAAAAAAATCAGGTCTAATTAATCATGCTTGTCTACTTTGAAGGTTTCCACGAGCCGGCGGATGCGTTGCGAGCTCCGGCATTAATAAGCGATCGGCATCGGTCGCTGTCCCGATCGACCGGTTCCTAGGAACAAGCATGCATCACGGGCAATCCTTGGGAGCTCTACACCTGTACGTGCTCCCGTTCCCAGTAGTGAAAAAAACGCAGGTGAGCCCGGGTCATACGTGGCTGCCGAAACCACTCCAAGGAAATGACACGCATGCGTACGTGTGACATGTTCGCTGTGCCGAATATCATGCAGGGCAAGAGCATCCGACTGAACTCTCATGGCTAAATGTCCAAATTAATATACACGATTAAAACGATCGCCAATCGAACGAGGTGATCTGTTGAGTTACGTTTGCTAGCTCACAGGAGTCAGGACACGATCGATCGATCGATCGATCTCACGAGCGTACTGTCGTGCATTTGGATAGAAGTAGAATTGCCGTGCGTACGTAGCGGTGAGATCAGAGACGTGACTCAATCCTTGGACTGCTAAGCGAAGCATACCAGCGTACTCATTATTTGATGGAACAACACGACGTATGCGATGACTCAACGGTCTTGGCACGACACTAATATACGTGGTTGCTGCTGAAATTAATGGTTCGTATTTCTTCCAGTGGCTGCATGCTTGGCCCGCAAGAATGGCGAAATACGTAGAACCGTACGTAGAGGACGAGTTGCACTTGCACAAACCCACCTTGCCCCAACATTTCTACTGTATTCAAACGGCCATTTCTACTATATTCAAACGGCAGTGTAATGTAATATCTTTAACTTTGAGGGGTGCTTTTATATTTTTTTCTAAGGTTGTACAAATATTAAAGTATAAATTAAAGATAGATGGTGATTACTTACCCTTACACTTGCTTTAAATTTTATACAATTCATATTAGAAGGAAAAGTATAGAAACACTCTCCCTTTTTAATTATACACACATGGAGTCGCTGGTTCGCGTCTTGACCCATCGATCTATCTCATTCGCTCGGAGAGATGGAGAAAATTCAGAGGCTTTTACTATCGTGTACGCAGTTAAAAGCACGCGCGTTGTTCCACGGCCCTAGCTGGTTAAAATGTCGTCAGTTTCACAACACACTACTACTCCCAGTGATGACTAATGAAGTAATGAGATACGTAGCATCTGATGCTGGAGACCAAGAAACCGTCCTTCCATCTCTCTTCAGTCCAATGAACATTAACTACTGCCAATAGTTTTAATTACCAGCGACCCCACAGTAATTATATATATTCATCTCCCTCGTCAAGCAAACGTCTACTCCTTAACTAACCGAAGTATTGTCTTCTTCAATTAACACACGAAACTGACCTTGTCCGGCCATTGTTTCTTTCCCAGGCACAAGTCACCTATAAATCTAGCACAGCCTCCATACGCAGGCCACCTACTACCTCCTCAACCCGTTCGATCTCTTCTCCGTTGCAAACTTCATCATTTTGAGTAGGATCAGTTCTAGCTAGCCAGACTCCTACGCCATGCGTAGCGCTAGTGGCATGGAGGAAGAGAATCTCGGTGCGTGGCTTGGCCTAGGAATAGGCGGTGGCTGCTCTCCGAGGCGGAGCCACGGCGAGCGGAGGCCCTCGGTGCAACTCGACGTGCTACTCCCGCAGCATGTCAAGGAAGAGAGGGGATGTGATCACGAACAAGCAGTGAACAACAAGGGAGGGAAGCGCTCGAGGCAAGGGGTAAAGGTTGGCGATGACAGCCGCCGATCGCAAGCTGCGAGTCCGAGCGATGGCGGTAACGACAGCAGCGACGGCGGCATGAGGAAGAAGCTCCGGCTCACCATGGAGCAGTCCACCCTGCTCGAAGACAGCTTCCGTGTCCACAACATACTATCTCATGTATGTATGCACATCGTCATCTTCTTTCTGGCTTTCTAACGCAAGATACACACACACACACACACACACACACAGAGAGAGAGCACTTCGATCGTGTATGTAGTTAGGAACTTAAGTGTTCCAAGTCATGATATATGAATATGAGCTTCTGCTTCTAGGGCTAGCTGCTGAAAAGATTGCTTCACATGTCACAGGCTCAGAAACAGGAGCTCGCACGGCAGCTAAATCTGCGCCCGAGACAGGTGGAAGTCTGGTTCCAAAACAGAAGAGCCAGGTATATATATGTAGCACACGCACTAGTACCAAGTAGTCAATCAACTGATCAGTATATATGCATGGTGGCAAAAACAATTTTGTGCTGGGCTGTGTTTAATCTTGTCCTGTAAATCTTTGTGCGTGCAGGACAAAGCTGAAGCAGACCGAGGTGGACTGCGAGTTCCTGAAGCGGCGCTGCGAGAGCCTGACCGACGAGAACCAACGGCTGAAGCACGAGCTCATGGAGCTGAAGCCGTCGTCGCCGGCGCCGGCGGCCTGGTCGCAGCTCGACGTCCAGTTCCCGAGGTCGGGGGCGACGGTGAACTTCTGCCCGTCCTGCGGGAAGGTCACCGTGATGAGCGGTGGCGAGAAGAGCAGCAAGAGCTCGAGCTCGATCGTAGTCCTAGCCGATTCGAATGCTTGATGTGATGAGCATCGTTTGGAGGCTAAGTGAGTTCGAGCATATAAGACTGCTAATAACTTCGACGCCCTTACATAAGGTTCATATGCTGTTGCAGCATGCAGCCTAGCTAGCTATATATACAAGTGTGATGATCGAGTTGTTCGATCATCCGGCTGTAATCAGTCAAGTTTTAGGAGAAACTAAAGATCGTTCTAGCTAGGTGGAGAGTTTTAATTAGCGGATAAATTCTGGATCGCCGGATTACATATCCAGTAGTCGCACGCCAATATTTGTTTGTTTGTTTCTTCTTGCTGAAATAATGGTTAAATAGGCCCTTTCTATGCTTCAGTTGGCAACACCAGTGAGCAACATGTGCTTCCGTTCATTGATTATTTCTGTTTCCTTCTCTTTTCTTCTCCTTTTCCGAGGATTTCCTTTTTCTTTTCATGAAACATGGGAGATAAGAAAAATATATAGTGTGGTTTGCACAGTTTAGCTTCGCACATGCAGAGAGCGAGAGAGAGAGAGAGAGAGAGAGAGAGAGAGAGAGAGAGAGAGAGAGAGAGAGCGAGAATACTTCATGAGTACTTTGTATGGTAATGGTACTACTGAGAGAGAGAGATACTCATGAGTACCTTGTATGGTAAGTACTGTGTTAACTATCATGAGTCAACTCTTACCTTCGCTGTCATAAGCAACAGCCGGTTTTTGTCATCCACCTAGAGGAGACTAGAGGTTTTCTTGTGGGGGCAACGTACTCTAACATGCATATGAGTGTGTGTATACATACATACATACATACATACATACATATATATACATATATATATATGCTTGGAACTAAGCAAATATTTTATTTTCTTCGTTCAAATTTATAAGACGTATTTCTTTTTAATATATATATATCAAGAAAATATTAAAGATGACTAGATTATCCTAATTATTATCACTAAGCACTATATTCGATGCATATATGTAGATAATATAAAATAAAGATGTATATTTATTAGCTAGGAGTATAAAGGGAACATCAGGCTAATTTTGTATTAGAATATGAACTAAACCCTATATTTATGGATAATACTATTAAAAAAATACATCAGGTAAACTTGAATGGAGGGAGTGGTACATGAGGAAAAAACAGTCTTAGAAAAAGAAAAATAGTCATGTACTCTAAAAAGAAAATTATTCCTATACTTTGAAATGAAAAGCATGACCTATGGTGCATGGAACTAAGCAAATATAGTAGCACATGAGAAGAAAAAACAGCCTTAAAAAAATAAAAATATTCCTGTACTCTAAAATGAAAAGCATGGCCTATGATGCATGGAACTAAGCAAATATAGTAGCACATGAGAAAAAAGATCTTGAAAAAAGAAAAACATTCATGTACTCTAAAATGAGAATCAAATCATATGAATGTATGACCATAATAGCAAGTTATATATCAACCAAACACAATAGGTATCATAAAAAAATATGTTACTTGAGGATCAATATAATCAATTAACTGTCAAAATAATGGCCTGCCATGAAAAATATGTAATGAATAGGCTGGACCTTGCTAGATATCCTAATAGAAAAAACCCAATATCCCAATCTCGTCCGGTATTTATCGGATATTAACGACTCCCAATCCAAATTCAAATATCGTGTCTCCACCCAGATAGTTAATAAATTCCTTCTCAAATCCCATCATATCTGATCCGGCTCCAGATCCGCTGAGAAATATTGGGACCATTTTCATCCCTACATGGCCTGGCCCGTATCAGCGTCTACCTTTCTCGCTGCCTTGTGGGGCCATTCTTCTGTCACTGCCATGTGGGCCCGATCCCACCACCCCTCGTAAAACTCTTCCCAATTCCCAGCTCAGTGCGATTCTGCCTGCTTTCCCCTCGCGACCGAGCCGGCCAGTCCGCCACCCAGCCGGCAGCCGCCCTTCTCCTCCTTCCCACGACCGCTGTCGAGGCCGAGCCCCCCGAAACAAGGCGCTTCTCTCCACTTCCTCCTTTTGTGTTGGTCGACCCGTTCATCTTGGTAAAGCCCTAATCCAACTTACTTTCCCCTATTTGTTCAGAAATCCATCTGATTCCACCGTTCTTGAAAGCATCCATGTAAACATTGCTCGCAGATTTGATTGATACCACTGGAGTTCACAGGATCCTGTGCTTTAGCTCTCTTATTTGTTGTTTTTTTTTTCGGGGGCTGGGCTGGTTGTTGGTTAAATCAGGGCGCACTTGTTTCGGTTTCTTTTTCACCCAAAATCGGTGGGATTGCTGTGCGCCATTGGCAAGCTTCTTGCTTTAGCATTGTAGGAGTGAAATGCTTGCTCTTCATCTTGAGCAGGAAAAAATGGTTGAGCATCTCTTCGAGGATATCTTTATTGTGACCAGACTCGATCCTGATGGGAAGAAGTTCGACAAAGGTAATTTTCTCCGGCCGAGAACTTCACGTGGTTTGCTGTGCCGAAATTATGACAATCTTTCTTGGAGTGTTGTTAGCAATGGCTTAGTTTTTTTTCGAAATTAAGGCAGGAGCTCTGCCAATTCATTGAAGAGGAAAGGAGTTTAACTTAAGTTACAAGCAATGGCTTAGTAAAACTAGCAATTTTCCAGTTCACTCTACATTGTTTAGAACTTGGGAGTGCTTAGCATATCTTTACAACTGTCTGCTTAATGTTCAGATGTTTATTGAAGTAATGTTTTCCTTTCCATATTGATGTACAGTTACTCGCATTGAAGCTCGTAGCGAGCAGTTTGATATGTACATGCAATTAGATCTCGCTACCGAGGTCTATCCAATGTGTGCAGGGGACAAATTCACCATGGTTTTAGCTCCTACGCTGAATCTGGATGGAGCTCCCGACACTGGCTACTACACACAGGTGATGAAACCTATTCATATTACAAGTTAGATCTTGAAATGAAGTGCCAATTGAATGATGGAGATCTAGCTCAGAATGTGTTATAGGTGCCTAAATGTTTGTTTTTGTTTCACTTGGACTTGTATTCATTGAGGAGCATTTTTATGGGATAAAACATCGTACAGGAAGCTAACATTATATCATTTCTTTCTTTCAGGCTGGTAGAAAAACACTTGCTGACAAATATGACTATGTTATGCATGGAAAACTTTACAAGATCTCAGAAGACAGTTCCAGTGGTCAAGCTGCTAAAGTGTATGCCTTATTTGAACTTTAGACTAGTGAAATTGTATGGGTTTTTTAATCTAGCAGGACTTGTTCTAGCAGAATTACAGAACTTAGTAGGGCTTAATCGCAGGATATGTGCTGTATCATATATGATTTAGCTTGAGAATATTGTTTCTTTCCTGCGTATTGCTGATGAAGAACTTATAGTACTGGGTTTTACTTAATTTGAGTGTGTCAAGGTTGTCTTATTGATTAACCTAATGCTTTGAAACTTTATTACAAATATAGATGGGGCGTGCTTTGAGTGCTTTATCTAGAAGCATATGTTCTAGAGGAAATATTGCCATGGTTCTGGCCATGTGAGCCTCTAGGGGTAATTCATTCAAAGAACTCAGCTCCATCTGTTCAAAGGCTGATTGATGGGTTTGTTTTACATATTTGATATTTCTTGTGTATACTCGCCCATTGTTTGGACTTAGGGCTCAATGTATGGAATATATTTGCAAGAGCATAACGGTTTTTCCAAAGAATAGCAGCAAAATTAATTGAACTGACCGGCTCAGACTGATTTGTTGTAGGAGCATCATGCGATAAAGGTTTTGCTTACTTTGAAATTATGTTAGGATATTTTGTCCTTTTTTGGCCATAAGTATGTCAGACAAGGTTAAAAACCACAAGCTAAAGAACTTGAGGTATTTTTCTTTTTTGAAACTGTTTGGGTGCATCCATTGTAATCTATACTGTTTTGGTTGCTTGGTTGGTTCAAATCAAATACATTCTCTTTTTTAATTGCGCAACTGAGTTATTTGCATTAAGCTGTACAATGTTTCTCTTTCAGGGAGATTTATGCATCTTTTGGTGGCCTCCTGATGATGCTCAAGGGTGATCCTTCCAACGCTGCTAGCTTCGAGCTGGATCAAAGGCTGTTTCTCCTAATCCGAAAGGTGTAAATATTCAGCTAGTCGCTACCTAATAACAAGTGACGGCGGTTGGCTTTAAGCCCAGACGGAGCTTGAGCTCAATTTGATGGTTTCCTTTCATGCTAATCGTACTCCACCCTTTGTGTACTCCCTGGGTGGTAGTATAACTTTGGATTGGTGTAATGACCTCTATGTAGTAGCAACTTATTCACCACGCTATGGTCACAAAAACCTGTTTCAACAGGGCGCATTAAGCGTGTTATTAGTGTCGCATTTGGTACATTGGATTGGGTGGGTTGCTCCTGTGGATATTGTCAGGGTATGATACTGGCACCACTACGCATTGCTTGTCTGCACTTCACATACACGTATCTTCAACTCTATCAGGACTCAGGACAGTGGACCATCCAATCTCCAGCAGCCGATCAGTGAACACCGGATGGATTGATAGCTGTTTGATGGTACACGCTTTTGGATGGTTACAAAGTTCACATGCCATTTCCTTCCCGGCGTTCCTGAGGACAGGAACCGGCTGCGGCCCAGGAGCAGAAGCCTTTACTCCTACCAAATATAGAGAACAAGATATGAATTGGAGCAGCTTTTGTTTTAGCTTTTTTAACCCCCTGCCAGGCGCAGAAAGGTTCAAGAACGATTGCCAAAAAACCAAATGTATTGGAGATGGCTGGACCACCGTCTCTTCAACAAATTTTGAGAGCTGGAAAAGGGCTCTGGGCCAAGAACAATCCATGGAGCGCAGCTCCTAGGAGCAGTCACCATATACCGCCACTGCCTTCTCCGTCGGATCATATATTCAGAGATATACTACCACGGTACTACTTCACATTTGGTGGCCATCTTTATTAAGTACAAGTGTACGTTGCTGGCAGTACTGATTTTTGAGTCGATGCAGAGACTTGCCATCAATTCAAGCATCAAATGCCTATGCTGATTATGAGCAAGGACAGGCAACGAGTACAAGAGCATTCATACATGCTGATTCGAAGAGAGCTGCTGATGGGTTGGAACAGTGTATCTGAGTAGCTAGCAATTAAAAGAACCATATTTTGCTCAGTGGAGATCTTAACTAAAGCCATTCTGTCATGATGGCAGAGAAATACTTGCAGCTTTCTACAAGGAAGATGCACCCAAAATCTTTTACTTCACAGGAGATCATGTCTTGTGATGCTTTTGAGGTGGAAAGAAGCAATTCAGATATGACGAACAGAAGAATCTTCCACTTCTGGACTCAAAACAAACACCCTCGAAGTAAATCCAAGCGAGAGCTGAGCCGGACAATTTCTTGTTTCTGATAGAACAAAACAACACAGCTAGGCAGAATATACACCAAGTACTGGCAGACAAAAGCTCAAACAAGAAAGAAGCAGGTAGGATTATAGGAACTAAACATCCAAAAATAATGTAGAGCTAGCTAACTAACTAACTATCTAGTACATGATGAACAGAGCGAGATGAGCACCAAGCAGAACAACTAACTAGCTATGCAGCAAGAGATTGACTGCTACGACTCCACTTCAGCTTGCAGGCTGTGCTGTATCTGCTTGTCCTTCCGGTGCATTTGCCCCCATTCGGTTTTGCTCCTCTTCTTCTTGGCCATGATGACGCGCTCCTCGCGCGATCATCTGTTGTGCAGAGGGTTCGGGCCTGTCGGCACGACGCGCTTGTCGTCGTCGCCATCGGCGCATGCAGCGCTACGGCCGCCGGCGGTCTTCTGCTTACGGCCCTTGCACCGGGCGCTTGCGGCGGCAGCGTCGTCGAAGACAGCCGCGCGGCCACCACCTCTGGCCTTGGCCACAGCGTGATGTAAGGGCACCGAGGCGGACGACGCCGGCAACCCCCTGTGAGCGTGACCATGCGCAAGCTTGGACGGCGGCTTCACGGCGGAAGCACAGTCGACGGCGAGCTGCAGCACGACAATGGTGAGGCACAGGGCGGCGGCGCGTGGCCACCGCCGCCTCCTCATGGACGCGGAGCTCAGTTGGGCGGGCTTCGTTGACTGCGCGCGCTCTCTCGAGTTTGGTTGGTGGGGAGCTAGGGAGGGAGAGGGGTGAAACAAACGGACTATTCAAAGAGTTGGGAGATGCCTCCGACGTTTTAACAGCGCTATGCGCACTTGCGCAGTGACCACTGACTAGTTACACTAGTAGCAAAATCCCTATAAAACTAGGTTTTGAGCTTAAAAGATAAAGCTAAATTATAACAAATATATTAAATAGCTTGTGATTTATTTTTATCAATTTGAGGGTTACAACTAGTACTTTATTACTTGAGAAATATTTACGCAACTTTTGCTTGTCAAACTTTTAGAAATATATGAACAAGTTAGTATTAGTCAATCAAACAAATCGGTGGTTGTTTCTATTAAACCCATTGACATAATTATAACCGATAAAAAATCATATATCAAAAAAGGTCCCACATTGCCTATTTGTTGTCCTGGTCAGCCCACTCAGCCTGTTAGGTACTCGCCAACCATGCTACACCACCTTCACAACGCTCGCTATTGCTGCGATTGGTTGCATGTCATCGCACACCTGCATTCTCACCGGTCACCAGTTCCCTAGCATCCCCTCAACGCTCTCGCCGTGTCATCACAATCAACAACTCCCCATGACATATGTGAAGTGCTCAGTGGGTTGTCATGTTCTCACAAAAAAAGGGTGTCAAGTCGATTCCCCCTCATCTCTCTCTCTCTCTCTAAGGTCTCCGCTTGTCTAGAATTCGAGTTGTTTTACAAGCAGCAAGCAAAGTTGTCAGTTGTCAAATTTAGCTTTCAACAAGCAGCGGCCCACCAAGCCACATAGCCCAGGAAGCAGCTCACCACCCATCAAAGTTTCTTCTTCCTCCAGCCATGCCTGAGCCCATGTATATTTGACATCGCTATTGAAAAAAATGAATGTTGATGCTAAATAGAGTACAAGGTTCAGCGATCGTAGGGTGGGCTCGAGACCAACCTAGTCCCCGGTTGGCTATGCCCAGGGCATAGGGGTGGGCATTTTTTAATTGAAACCGAATTGAAATAACAAAAAAAAAATTGTTTTTTCGATTTTTGTTTTGTACATCGATTTTTATTTTGACACTTTCTGGTTTCGGTTTTCGATTCTATTTTCTGTTCTAGAAACTGATCGAACTGAACATCCAAAAAAGGAATCACTCTTTCCACAAAATTCCCCATTCTTCGAAGCCGTTGAATTACCATCCCCTTTCAGCCACTCCATTCCCCGTCCAACCCTACCCATCGTGGAGCACTGAGCCACCGGTGCCACCACCTTCCATGCGGCCCCGTTCCGGTGTCGCCGTCTGCCCCCGAGCCGTCGTCGTCCACCCTCGACATGGGCATCAGATCTGTGTGTTTCGGGAAAGGCGAGGAAGAGAAGAGTGCCCGTCGACAGTGATGATGTGGCGAACGAGCTGCGTGATGTTGGTCTGTGGCGGGGTGCACGAGCGGCAGTGCATGGGTTCGTTGGACAAGGACAAATTGGACGTCCACATCGGTTGTTTCCAGCTACTCTTTCCCGGTCTATATGTACCTTGGACATCTCTCTCTGCTCTGGTAAGAGTTACTAGCCAATTCTACTTCAATTTCAGCCTCAATCTCCTCTTCCATTCCTGCTTCAATCTCAGCGGCCATGGGATCATCGATAAAGTCCCACATGAGCTCATGAATATCAACATGTCCTGACATAATTAGCACACCATGGTGTGTTTTGATATAATCTGTTAGGAACTAGTTTTCAGTTCTTTCTTCTTGTAAAGTGTTATGTTTGGTGTTCTTAAATATTCTGATTGATCGGCTGCTCTAAATCTAATTTCTTCGGCACTAAGGTCTAAGGTTGATATGTTATAGTCATTGTTATGTACTCAACAAACTTCCCCATGTGCAGGGAGTGGGTCTTGGGAATATGGGGAACAAATGCTTCCTAAACACAACTCTTCATTGCATCACTCACACAGTCCCACTTATTCTTAAGCTTCGCTCCATTGATCACTCTACTCCATACTCATGTATGGATAGTCTCTGATAACCATTTTTCAATGCCTGAAAAATTGATTTAGTGTATGAGACTTTTTCCATTTTAGTTTCGTGATAAGGATTGTTGGTATCCTGCGGATGATAAAGATATGTTTTGTTCTTCCTGTGCCCTTAAAGAACATATCGATGAATCCATTCGAAGGTCTGGATCTGTGTTTATGGATAGTGAGGTTAAGAGATAATTTAAGCAATATCCTTTGACTTCTGAGCTTTTGTCTTGGCTGCTTGGTTTTGCCATAAAACAAGGGCTGTATGTATAGATGCTGACTTGCTCTGTGTTTGTGTTCTTCAGACTTTATACCACGACAACAAAAAGGTTTCACTAGCAAATTCGGTTAACCGAATTAATCAATAAAAAATTTCAGTTAATTCAGTTTTTCATTTCAACTAGAAAAATTGATATACATTTTTTAAAACTGAATTATTTAAAAATAAAAAAACCGAATCCCCATTCCTACCACTGACCACTACCGGAAGCACCGAAGCAGCAGTAACTACGTTCTCGGCGAGCACACAGGAGAAGTGGCCAAGTTTATGGAATTCTGGTGCTAAATAGCACCCGTCACGGAGCAAAATGGCTGCTTCATTAAGCAGGAGTAGGTATCAACAAACCATGGGCAAGAAAAGGAGGCCGATGTAATGACTATCACGAAGGGTCCTAGGATTTTTACAGGTTGTAGTAAAAGAAGTAAAAGAAGAGAGGCTGCACAACCCCATCCCCCTTGATGCAGCGATGCCGCACCCAACCGCGTTAATGAGCCTTCAATCCCTTCCCCTTCCCTGCCTTCCCTGCTGCAGTCTCACTCACTACTTCTCAGCTCTCACTTGTGTGTGTGTGGGTGCCTGGGAGGGATTGATGATCCTGGTCGGAGAGTGATGAGTTTATAAACAAGGAGAGCACGCAAGATTTCAAATTTTGTTTTCAATTCACATCTTATCATCCTATGAAATTCAATTTTTTGGCGAAATCTCGTTATTTCGAACAAAATCCGGATGAAATCCAAAAGGCAAAATTTAGATCTGAAATTTTTTGCACCGAGATTTCCATAAAAAAAAAACCAAATTTTTGTTCAAAATTATTACCGAAATCTTGGCAAATTTCAACCGAACAAAAATAGTTCCCATAAAAATTTGAAATTTTTAGTGGATAGTCCTAACCTATCACTAATGTTTCCATAAAAATTTCAGATTATAATCAAGTCTAAGGAATTTTAAAAATCCTGACAAAGCTACTGTCCTGATAAAAAGCTGACCGACAAATTTCAATAGAATGGAAATGGTGCAAACCACGTTAGAAAATTTTGAAGTTTTTTTGGATGGTCCTGACACATTAATAATGTTTTCATAAAATTTTTAGATGATGATCAAGCATGAGGAATATTCAAAAATTCAGACAGTGCTACTGAAAGCTGACCGATAAATTTCAATTGAATGACAAATAGTTCAAACCATGCTAGAAATTTTTTTAAAAAAAATTTATAGATGGTCATGACACATCACTAATTTTCCTAGAAATTTTTAGATGATGATCAAGCCTGAACTTTTTTATAAATTTTGGATAGTGCTACTATCTTGTCTCTTGGTTAGGTACTAAGTGCTAGGCTAGAAAAAATTTGGAAAACAATGATATGCCAAGAAATCGGGATGACTGAGTTGGTCTAAAGGGTTAAGACTCCGGTGATCTAGTCCAAGGGCTTAGGTACGAATCCTGATCAACACTTCTTTTTTTTACCTACCGATCTCTAGCACCGCAGTATTCTTATCCTGCGGAGCTCAGGTACCGCGATAGCTCGTCTGCCACGGCGGATGCGGTGTCAACGACTTGCACCGCGGTAAATGACATGTGTCATGTGCAAATGCTTTCGTGGTTGGAAAAGATGCTAGATTTGTAATTTTATCGGGAGAGGACCAAAGACCAAAAAAATACAAGAGTTTAAATAGACCAAAGCAGTAGGGGGTTAGAGGCAAAGAGCAGGCAGTGCAGCCTTCGGTCTCGTGCATTTGATGGGATTGGATGCGCGCTGCGCCGCGGCCGCACGCGTTTGACTGCATTCCTGCCTTTCGCATGCACGCCGCCGGTGCGGTGAGAGAGACGTAGCGCACGACATCGTGTGCAGCATGACTAGTCCACTGTTCTCCTCCTTCCCTCGTGGATACACCCATTCTCTGCTCGGCTCGGCTCACTCCATGTCAACTCGGACTGCCCTTGCGCAGTGCCCGCTTCCCCACGGATTTCGCTCCCTAGACCTTTAGGTACAGATAGGCCGCAGTATACCAGCAAATCAGCGATGGATGGAGAGTACTCACCGCTGGTTGTGGCGTAGTGGTGGTGCGTGTCAGTGTGGGTTGTTGTAGCTACCGTACGCTAGGTATATAGCACTGAAATCATTCACATATGTAGATCGTGTAGATGTAATTGGCCATTCCTCGTCGTATCATGACATCTTCAACGGTGATACTTTAGCTGTCTCTTAGCTATGCTATATAAGTAAAATCCTATGTAAAGAAGGGAGAATATGAGGAAAGAGAATGCATCGTCTCTTATGCAAGAGACAACCTGGTCATACAAACCAACGCAAAAAAAGTAATAAAGTGTGAGAGGGAAAATATACTGAAAATAAATGATTTTAGAGACAACTATTGGAAATGTTGTCTCTAGTGTTGTCTTTATGTGAGTTAAAATTCTTACAGATAATCTTTAGAGACAGACTATTATACACTTTCAATAGCCGAGTCTGAGCCACCGCCCCAGATTGGAACGGAGTGGTTTCTCTTTCTTTTAGGGAATACAAAAGGCATTGCCCAAAATTCCTCTGAAATTCCTACTTGTTACCCTGAAATTAACTTGCATTTCTTTGCACAAAATACCTCCTACGCGTTGGTGCTGTACAAAGTATATTCTGGAAACAAAGTGGCCCGGAAAGAAACAGTTACGAAATATTGTACCACCTCATACTGCATTACTATTGACAGTCACCGACAAGAGAGCTAATTAGGCTTCTTTTTTTGCGAGGAAGCTAATTTGGCTTATACCTTATCATCACATGGTGGAAAAAATCGTATTTAGTACAAGTTTTAACTCATATTTACAAGATGATACAACAGTTTCGCATATTTACAAAAAAAAACAGTCATCTCCGGTTTCTGGTGTACCAGAAATGCATCTCCTGTTCACCAGAAACCGGCCAAGCGGTCATGGTATTTTATTTTATTTTTTGCTTTTTTCTGATTTTTGAAACCGAGTTGATTCAAATGCAAATAACTTTTGCTATACAACTTCAAAATCAATGAGACAACTTTCTAAATGTGTATAAAATCATTTAGATTATGGATATGCAAAAATATTTCAGTTTTGATTATTGTGCAGCAAACGATGTTCAAGTCACAGTAAATTCGGATTTTTCATAACCGGTTGTTGCGTATTCGATTTTCAAAAACCGGTTACTGCGTATTTACGAAATTGAAATTTCATACATGGTTTGGTTATTTTGGTTATATTCTCTCGCTAAAATAGCATATGATGTTTGTCTGCAAGGGGTACCGCTCCATATCGCATGATGGAATTTTATATTTTAATGTACGTGTGATAATCATAAAGTTGCACGATAAAGAAAAAGAAGTAAACATACAAAAATGTATATGTCAAGGGTTTACTCAAGAGATTTCTTTCTAATTATCCAAAACAAATACATACAAAGGTTTACATCAAGGGTCACTACACCCTGCTACGCTTTTCATCCTGTAGAATTGTGAGCTCCTCTCTCACGGAGTCGTTAGACTTACCGTATATGTCAAGAAAATATATTTCAAGAACTAGGCATTGGACTTACCGTATATGTTAAGAAAATATGCTCAATCACAGGATTACTGTGAAATCATGTGCTGAAAAATTGGCTTTGAACTGAAAAATTAACTTAGATTTGAATTTGCAAAATGTGTTTGTTCATGTGTTTTGACAATTTGACAAGAAACAGTAAGTTACGCATTAGCGCCGGACAAAGTTCTCAAGAAACAGTAAGTTTCCCATCTGCGACGGACAGTGTTTTTGGGTCTGTTGTGAACATGTTTTTGAGCCCATGACCGAAGTCATTTTCACATGTACAACGGACAGTTTTTCTTAGTCCGTTGTGAACAAGCTTTTTCGGTTTGGATAATTTCTTGGAACCAAGATTTTCACATGTACAACGGACTAATTCTTTTTGTCCGTCATGAATGGACTTTTTCTAGGGTTTTACTTTTGTGAAACCGAGCGTGGCACGTTTGCGCCGGACAAGCTTCTGGGGTCCGTTGTGAACTTGTTTTGAGCTCTTGACCGAAGCCATTTTTGCATTTACAACGGACCAACTTTGTTTGTCCGTTGTGAACGTGTTTTTCCGCATTTGGTTGGCTTCTTGGAACAGAAACTTTTCCTTATACAACGGACCAACTTTGTTTGTCCGTCGTGAATGCGTTTTCGCTCAATTAGGGTTTTGAGCGATTTGGATTTGAATTTTGAATGTGAATTTGAAATTTGTAATGATTTCATGATGCTTCTTTTGAAGTGGACTTTATGCAATACTCATGTGAGTAGTTGCATGGATTGACATTTGAGTCAAGTCGTGGACTTGTGCTCGGATTTGTTTTGTGGTTTGTTCATGTGCAGGTATTGCTCGAAGACGAATGTGGTCGATGACGGGACCGGAACTAGGTTCATGGAGGAACTGAGGTTCGGGACTAGGTTCAGGAGGAACCGAGGTCTTGGTGGTCAAGGATGTCATGCGGGACGTTCGGGCTAAGAGAATGGTGCACATGAAGAATGGTTAGTCACGTGAGAATGGCAGGAGGTCATTCGCGTGCAAAGTGTTAGTCACGTGAGTATGGTAGGGTTGCCATACGCGTGCAAGAGTTGTACTCGGCCTGGTTGGGCCAAGTAGAGTTGAGTTGGATACGGATTCCTTCTAGGGAATAGGAATCGTATTCAGAACTCCTTGTGAAATTTGGTGCTTTAAATAGGTGGGGTCTCTGTTGAAAGGCACCAAGTAGAGCTGAGCGCATCAAGCTTTGAGCTTGGTTTTAGGGTTTGTACTCTTTTGATGAGAGTATTTTAGACAAGAAATAAAGATCAATTCTTCCAAGATTTTTGCGTGCTCTGATAACCACGTCGCTACAGTGTTTTCTGTTTTGGTTCTTGTTTGCATGCTTGTTCTAATTCTAGATTGGTTTTTGATCGTTGAGTTTCATCTTGATTTGATCCATCAAAAACCGTTCTAGGGTATTGATTTAGAGTTTCTCAAAGTCTAGTTGATTAATCTTTTGAAGATCTTGTTTAATCTTGAAGTTTTGATTAGATTAATTCTCATCAAGTTCTGAAACAGCAAGCTTGCGAAGCTCATAACTTTTGATCCGTAAGTCCGATCAAGCTGATTCGTTTTGGGTTCGATTCGTACTGGAATCTAGTTTCTTGTGTCCAAATTTCAGATCGTTCCGACGGTTGGATATCTAGGAATTCGCGTTTTACCAAACCTCTGTCATTCTGTTTTTGTCGAAAACGAAGCAATTATTTGGTTCTATTTTGGGGTGAACTTTTAATAGATCAAGAATTTGGTTTTAGCTTCCGCACAATCATTCACCCCCCCCTCTGATTGCTATATTCGTATACTTCGATCCTACAAGTGGTATCAGAGCAAGGTTTTTCTAATCTATCTTAATCGGTGATTAGATCAATGGATCATTATTCGACAAAACCTTGTGTGTTCAATGGTGTTGATTTTCAGTTTTGGAAAGCCAAGATGGAGGCGTTCATCCAAGCTCGTGGATTCGCAATTTGGGAGAAGGTCTACAAACCATATGAAGTCCCTGCAAGCGACAACGTCAACGACACCAATCGCACACATGTTGAAGCAAGCGACAAAGCGCGCAACTTGATCATCCAAGGCTTGGGACGTAGCGACTTCGATCGTGTGATTCATCTTCGATCCGCATATGAGGTATGGAAATCTCTTTGTGATTACCATGAGGGTTCTAACACTATTAAAGAGGTTCGTCAAGATCTTTACAAAAAAGAATACATGCGATTTGAGATGAAACCCGGTGAGTCGCTAGATGACTTTTTTGCACGTTTCAATAAAATTCTTAGTAATCTTCGTCTTTGTTGGAGTTAGCTTTGATGATGCCGCTAATGCTAGACAATTGCTTGGTGCTTTAGACATGTCTATTTGGGAGATGAAAGTTACATCCATTAGAGAATCTCTTTGTCATGAGTACACTTACCTTAGATGTTCTTTATTCCAAGTTGAAAACTCATGAATTAGATATTCTTGCTAGAAAGAATGATCATAAATCAATTGCTTTGACATCTCAATCTAGCATATCTCATAATGGTGCTGCTTCAAGCTTTGCTCTATCTTTCTTGTCTTCACTAACCGATGAGCAGTTGAGCAATTCCCGAGAAGAAGACTTGTCACTACTCTCTTCTCGCTTTAACAAAGCTTTACAACATGTGAGAATGAGAAAGAGAGGTGGTGGTGGCTCTCCAAGATGCTATGAGTGTGGTGATCTCGACCATATTCGTCCAAACTGTCCTAAACTTGCAGGTAAAGCATCAAGGGAGGAGAAGGACAACGACAGAAGAAAAGAGAAGAAGTTCTCTTCAAGTAATAGAAAGAAGAAGAACTTCATCAACAGCAAAGTTGTCCACCGAGTTCTTTCTGCTCTTGAACAAGTCAATTTGAGCGATGTGGATTCGAGGAGCGGTGAGGGCGATGCAACTCCAAGCAAGCATGAGTTGACGGGGTTGTGTCTCATGGCTAAAAGCAAAGAATAGCTTTATCGAGGGCGACCACGATAAATGACTTCAATGAGGTAGATCCTTCTTACGATGAATTAGCTATTGCTGTTGCTCGACTTGGTAAATTGCTTGATAAACGTGACAAGAAAATTAAGAAACATGATTTTGTTGTTGAGTCATTGAATGCTGAAATTGCTAGACTTAAAACCTTGATTCCTGATGATGATGCTTGCAAATCATGTGTCTTAATTTACAATGAGCTCACTTTGCTTAGGAAAGAACATGTTACCTTGTTAGAGCAAATCAATTCTGAAAATGAGAAAAATGAGAAACTTGTTAAACATGCTAGTTGTTCTACCATTGATTTACATGATACAACTCCATGTTCTATGTGCTCCATACTAGAATTGAAGTTGCATGATGCAAATGCTAGGGTTTCTCAAATGACAGTAAGATTTGCTTACACATGAGGTTCTTTCATGCTCAACTTGTCGCAAGCAAAAAGGAAAAGTGGACGTTCCCTGTAATAATTGTTTAACTCTTTCTCGAAAAATTGATTACTTGGAAAAGTCATTAGAACGTTTCACTAAAGGAAAGAAAAACCTAAACATGATCTTGGATCAATCAAAAGTCAGCACTCATAACAAAGGTTTAGGTTTTGATTCTTATGCTCATCATAAATCACATGCTCCCACTGTTGTCAAAACACTTGAAAGTGGAAATTTTGAAATTGTCAATGAGCCTAAGAAAAGCGTCTTTAAATCTCTTTGGTCTTTTATCTTCTACTATGATGAATGCAAAATGTGCTTCTCTTGTTAAAGAAAAACATCATGTTAAGTACACTTGCACTCATTGTGGTAGAGATGGACATTTAGTACACTTTTGCTTTAGACTAGCCAAACAACAAAAGAAAGAAAGAGCTAAGGCTAGGTCTAATTTCAGAAAGGCACGCTTTGCTTCTCACTACGTGCCTAGGGTGATGCAAGCACCTTTTGTTGCTAGAAACACGGAGCAGGCAAATTTGATTTTGTGCATAAGATCGCTCGTGTTGTGCCTCTTGTTGTCCGTCGTGTGTCTCAAGATCTTGGATTCCTAAACATCTTATTTCTAACCCCAGCATCGAGACCTCGACACTTTACGCTTCTATGTAGGCTTCTCACGAGGAGGAGAACATGTGGCTAGTGAATTTGGATGCTCACTTCATATGTTCAAGTGATAAGATTTGGTTCTCCTTCACTCGTGCATCTCGTGCTGAAAGTGTTACTTTTGGAGATGCTTCTTCCTCTTCTGTTGTGGCAAAAGGTACAATAAAGGTAAGTGACAAGTTTATGTTCAAAGATGTGGCTCTTGTTGAAAATTTGAAATATAACTTGCTTTCTGTCTCACAAATGCTTGATGAAGATCTTGAGATAAGCTTCAAGAAAAATGAATGCAAAGTGCTAGATGCTTGAGTTCACATCCACCTCTTACCATGGTGATGACAAACGCTCGGGACAGCTTCTACATCTTGATACTGATTGGACCATCTCGAGTTCAATCCTTTGGAGGCAAATGGTATGTGCTTGTGATTGTTGATGATTTTCTAGATACTCTTGGGTATACTTTATGGCATCTAAGGATGAGGCTTTTAGTCATTTTAGAAGTCTTGTTCTTAGGCTTTCTATTGATCATCCAGAGCTCTCAAAGCTATTAGAAGTGATAATAGAACTGAATTCAAAAATGCTTCTTTTAATCACTTTTGTCTTGAAAAGGAATTGATCATCAATTTTCATCACCTAGAGTGCCTCAACAGAATGGTGTAGTTGAAAGGAAAAACAGAACATTGGTTGAGATGGCTAGAACCATGTTAGATGAACATCACACTCCTAGGAACTTTTGGGCTGAAGCTATTTCAACTGCTTGTTATGTTTCAAACCGTGTGTTTTTGAGATCAAAATTGGGTAAGACTCCATATGAGCTTGGTTTGGACATAGACCTTCTGTTTCTCACTTTCGAGTTTTGGATGCAAATGCTTTGTCTTGAAATCTGGAAATCTTGATAAATTTGAAGCTAGATCAATGGATGGTTTTTTTCTTGGATATCCTGCTCATACTCGTGGCTATCGTGTGCTTGTTTTGGAGACTAACAAAATTGTGGAAACTTGTGAAGTTACCTTTGATGAGGCTAGTCCAGGCACTAGTCCAAGTGATGCAGGTACAGGCGCATACATTCGGGAGAAAATCTTTGAAGATGATGATGATGTTGAAGATGAGGTCTTGACTCTTCCTAATGCACAACAAGATGTAGCACCTTTGGCACCTACTACTACATCACCTACAGCTAACCATCCTCAAGCTACAACATCATCTGTACATGCTGAAAATGAAGAAGGAGAAGGAGAAGTCTCAAAAGCCAATGCTCCCTTGTACATTCAAAAAATGCATCCATCTGAACAAATGATTGGAGACCTAAATGAGAGAGTCACTCGATCCAAGTTTATTCATTCTGACACTCATGCTCATTCCGCTTTAGTTGCTTCTTTTGAACCCAAAGATATATCTCATGCATTATCTGAATCTTGGATCAATGCCATGCATGAAGAAATAGAGAATTTTGAACGAAATAAAGTTTGGAAACTTGTCTCACCTCCTCCAGATTTTAATGTTATTGGAACTAGATGGGTTTTCAAAAATAAACAAAGTGAGGATGGTGTTGTTGTTAGAAACAAGGCTAGATTGGTTGCTCAAGGTTACACTCAAATTGAAGGCTTAGATTTTGATGAAACCTTTGCTCATGTTGCTAGAATTGAAGCCATTAGAATCCTTTTAGCTTTTGCTGCATCCAAAGGTTTCAAATTGTATCAAATGGATGTGAAAAGTGCTTTTCTTAATGGCTACATAAATGAGGAGGTTTATGTCAAGCAACCACCTGGTTTTGAAAATCCAAAGTTTCCAAATCATGTGTTTAAACCATCAAAAGCTTTGTATGGTTTGAAACAAGCACCTAGAGCATGGTATGATAGGCTAAAAACCTTTTTACTTGAAAAAGGCTTTTTAATGGGAAAGGTTGACAAAACTCTCTTTTTACTCAAGCAAGGCAATGATCAACTATTCGTTCAGATTTATGTTGATGATATTATCTTTGGTGGTTCATCTCATGTTTTAGTGTCTAAGTTTTGAAACAATGAGGAAGGAGTTTGAGATGAGTATGATGGGTGAGTTGACATACTTTTTGGGATTTCAAATCAAGCAAACGAAGGATGGTACTTTTGTACATCAAAGCAAATACACGAAAGACTTGCTACATCGCTTTGGAATGGAAAACAGCAAGCCGATCATGACACCCATGGAGAGCACTTGTGCACTTGACCCTGATGAAGATGGTGAGCCGGTTGATCAAAAGGAATATAGAAGTATGATAGGTTCACTTTTGTACCTCACTGCATCAAGGCCGGATATACAATTTGCTGTATGCTTGTGTGCTCGTTTTCAAGCTTCCCCACGTGCTTCACATCGACAAAAGTCAAAAGGATTTTCAGGTATCTTCATGGAACTCAAGATTTTGGCATTTGGCTTTCGCTTCCTCATGCATTAGTTTGAGATCTTTTACGATGCTGATTTCGGAGGATGTAGAATTGATAGGAAGAGCACTTCTGGTTCATGTCACTTCTTGGGAAATTCTCTCATTGCATGGTCATCTAGAAAACAATCTTCTTGCACAATCAAGCTTTGAATCTGAATATGTGGCTGCTGCTAGTTGTTGTTCTCAAATTCTTTGGATAGTAGCTACACTAAAAGATTATGGGGTTAATTTGGATAGTGTTCCTCTTTTGTGTGATAACACTAGTGCAATTTGCATTGCTAAGAACCCGTGCAACACTCTAGAACAAAACACATTGACATCAGATTTCACTTTCTTAGAGATCATGTTGAA
This sequence comes from Rhipidocladum racemiflorum, assembly GCA_036346355.1. Lineage (NCBI taxonomy): Eukaryota > Viridiplantae > Streptophyta > Magnoliopsida > Poales > Poaceae > Rhipidocladum > Rhipidocladum racemiflorum. The sequence goes on along the minus strand of CM070579.1, from coordinate 85,011,333 downwards.
AAAGGCAACATTGTGCTTCATCATGTGGATCTTGAACATCAATTGGCAGATATTTTCACAAAACCTTTGTCTTCTTCTCGTTTTGCTTTTATTCGGGAGAACTTGGAATTGTTCATCCAATGGGATTGTTTTGAGGGGAGTTTCTTTGCCAAGTTCTTTCACTTGATGAGCTCACTTTATCATATTTCTTTATATGTTATGTAATTGAGCTAATATATGATAATCTAATTGTCTCACTTGAACTAAAAATGACATTGTGGAATTCCTGGACTGATTACCTATAGCTAAATACTCTGTGATATCTTACTCTTCTAGGCTTGATATTGAATCCTCTTGACAAATTTGGGCTATGAAGCAAGTGTGGTTTCAACTTTACTCTTTCATAAGACCTTTTAATCACTTTTGCATGTTTATAATCAAAGAAAAATGAAAAGAAAAGGGAATCAATAAAAGGGGTTGTTAAAAGCAAAAAACCTCAAGTTATGTGCTTGAGGTGCTTTCCCTAAAAGATAAGATGTATGCTTCAAGCATGCCATTCCCTCAAAGATAAGATGTATGCTTCAAGCATGCCACTCCTAGAAAATAAAAGAAGTATGCTTCAAGCATGCCACATGCAACTTATTGTTTAAAGATTAAATTGGTCTACTAGATTGGAGTTGAAACTACTTGCTCGCCCTAAGTTGTTAGTTGCTTCAATTTTTAAAGTCTTGCTTTTACGCTAAGATCTTGCTTAGTACTTGGCTATAGTTGACTAAATTGAGGTTGAGATGCATGTCATTCCCTAACTTGTTAAAATCACATCAAGATCATGTATTTTGCATATTATGTGATATATAAGGTTATATGATCGAATGAGCTCATCTTTTCCTATCTTGGCACTCCCTTGTTTCTCTTGGTGAAATCATTGTTTCAGGAAAATTTTGAACCTGTTCTCTCTTTTACTCTTGATGAATCCATTGTCAAAGGGGGAGAAATTTGGAAATCTTTCTTTGAAAAGTTTAAAGAAAAAGGGAGAGTTGTATTTGGAAATTTGAGAATTTTGGGAGAAGTTTGGAGAATTTTTGAAATTTTTGGCGCATTGCACATTCACACACATTTTCATTCTCAGGGGGAGATTTTGTTTTGCATTTTGGTCAAAGAGGGATTTCTGTGTTTTCTTACTTTGGTCTTTGATCCTTTGGATTTCAAAATCTTTGGTAAAGTGAATGCCAAATGATCAATTCTAAGTGGTGTTGCCAATGTTTTCATCAAGGGGGAGATTGTGAAATCATGTGCTGAAAAATTGGCTTTGAACTGAAAAATTAACTTAGATTTGAATTTGCAAAATGTGTTTGTTCATGTGTTTTGACAATTTGACAAGAAACAGTAAGTTACGCGTGGCGCCGGACAAAGTTCTCAAGAAGCAAGAAGTTTCCCATCTGCGACAGACGGTGTTTTTGGGTCTGTTGTGAACATGTTTTGAGCCCATGACCGAAGTCATTTTCACATGTACAACGGACAGTTTTTCTTAGTCCGTTGTGAACAAGCTTTTTCGGTTTGGATAATTTCTTGGAACCAAGATTTTCACATGTACAACGGACTAATTCTTTTTGTCCGTCGTGAATGGACTTTTTCTAGGGTTTTACTTTTGTGAAACCGAGCGTGGCACGTTTGCGCCGGACAAGCTTCTGGGGTCCGTTGTGAACTTGTTTTGAGCTCTTGACCGAAGCCATTTTTGCATTTACAACGGACCAACTTTGTTTGTCCGTTGTGAACGTGTTTTTCCGCATTTGGTTGGCTTCTTGGAACAGAAACTTTTCCTTATACAACGGACCAACTTTGTTTGTCCAAGTCGTGAATCGTTTTCGCTCAATTAGGGTTTTGAGCGATTTGGATTTGAATTTTGAATGTGAATTTGAAATTTGTAATGATTTCATGATGCTTCTTTTGAAGTGGACTTTATGCAATACTCATGTGAGTAGTTGCATGGATTGACATTTGAGTCAAGTCGTGGACTTGTGCTCGGATTTGTTTTGTGGTTTGTTCATGTGCAGGTATTGCTCGAAGACGAATGTGGTCGATGACGGGACCGGAACTAGGTTCATGGAGGAACTGAGGTTCGGGACTAGGTTCAGGAGGAACCGAGGTCTTGGTGGTCAAGGATGTCATGCGGGACGTTCGGGCTAAGAGAATGGTGCACATGAAGAATGGTTAGTCACGTGAGAATGGCAGGAGGTCATTCGGCGTGCAAAGTGTTAGTCACGTGAGTATGGTAGGGTTGCCATACGCGTGCAAGAGTTGTACTCGGCCTGGTTGGGCCAAGTAGAGTTGAGTTGGATACTGATTCCTTCTAGGGAATAGGAATCGTATTCGAACTCCTTGTAATGGTGCTTTAAATAGGTGGGGGGTCTCCTGTTGAAAGGCACCAAGTAGAGCTGAGCGCATCAAGCTTTGAGCTTGGTTTTAGGGTTTGTACTCTTTTGATGAGAGTATTTTAGACAAGAAATAAAGATCAATTCTTCCAAGATTTTTGCGTGCTCACAAGAACCACGTCGCTCTGGTGTTTTTCTGTTTTGGTTCTTGTTTGCATGCTTGTTCTAATTCTAGATTGGTTTTTGATCGTTGAGTTTCATCTTGATTTGATCCATCAAAAACCGTTCTAGGGTATTGATTTAGAGTTTCTCAAAGTCTAGTTGATTAATCTTTTGAAGATCTTGTTTAATCTTGAAGTTTTGATTAGATTAATTCTCATCAAGTTCTGAAACAGCAAGCTTGCGAAGCTCATAACTTTTGATCCGTAAGTCCGATCAAGCTGATTCGTTTTGGGTTCGATTCGTACTGGAATCTAGTTTCTTGTGTCCAAATTTCAGATCGTTCCGACGGTTGGATATCTAGGAATTCGCGTTTTACCAAACCTCTGTCATTCTGTTTTTGTCGAAAACGAAGCAATTATTTGGTTCTATTTTGGGGTGAACTTTTAATAGATCAAGAATTTGGTTTTAGCTTCCGCACAATCATTCACCCCCCCCTCTGATTGCTATATTCGTATACTTCGATCCTACAAGTGGTATCAGAGCAAGGTTTTTCTAATCTATCTTAATCGGTGATTAGATCAATGGATCATTATTCGACAAAACCTTGTGTGTTCAATGGTGTTGATTTTCAGTTTTGGAAAGCCAAGATGGAGGCGTTCATCCAAGCTCAGGGATTCGCAATTTGGGAGAAGGTCTACAAACCATATGAAGTCCCTGCAAACGACAACGTCAACGACACCAATCGCACACATGTTGAAGCAAGCAAAGAAGGCGCGCAACTTGATCATCCAAGGCTTGGGACGTAGCGACTTCGATCGTGTGATTCATCTTCGATCCGCATATGAGGTATGGAAATCTCTTTGTGATTACCATGAGGGTTCTAACACTATTAAAGAGGTTCGTCAAGATCTTTACAAAAAAGAATACATGCGATTTGAGATGAAACCCGGTGAGTCGCTAGATGACTTTTTTGCACGTTTCAATAAAATTCTTAGTAATCTTCGTCTTTGTTGGAGTTAGCTTTGATGATCTGCTAATGCTAGACAATTGCTTGGTGCTTTAGACATGTCTATTTGGGAGATGAAAGTTACATCCATTAGAGAATCTCATCATGAGTACACTTACCTTAGATGTTCTTTATTCCAAGTTGAAAACTCATGAATTAGATATTCTTGCTAGAAAGAATGATCATAAATCAATTGCTTTGACATCTCAATCTAGCATATCTCATAATGGTGCTGCTTCAAGCTTTGCTCTATCTTTCTTGTCTTCACTAACCGATGAGCAGTTGAGCAATTCCCAGAAGAAGACTTGTCACTACTCTCTTCTCGCTTTAACAAAGCTTTCCAACATGTGAGAATGAGAAAGAGAGGTGGTGGTGGCTCTCCAAGATGCTCTGAGTGTGGTGATCTCGACCATATTCGTCCAAACTGTCCTAAACTTGCGGGTAAAGCATCAAGGGAGGAGAAGGACAACGATGAAGAAAAGAGAAGAAGTTCTCTTCAAGTAATAGAAAGAAGAAGAACTTCATCAACAGCAAAGTTGTCCACGAGTTCTTTACGCTCTTGAACAAGTCAATTTGAGCGATGTGGATTCGAGGGAGCGGTGAGGACGATGCAACTCCAAGCAAGCATGAGTTGGCGGGGTTGTGTCTCATGGCTAAAAGCAGCAACAGCTTTTATCGAGGGCGACCACGGACAAATGACTTCAATGAGGTAGATCCTTCTTCACGATGAATTAGCTATTCTTTGTTGCTCGACTTGGTAAATTGCTTGATAAACGTGACAAGAAAATTAAGAAACATGATTTTGTTGTTGAGTCATTGAATGCTGAAATTGCTAGACTTAAAACCTTGATTCCTGATGATGATGCTTGCAAATCATGTGTCTTAATTTACAATGAGCTCACTTTGCTTAGGAAAGAACATGTTACCTTGTTAGAGCAAATCAATTCTGAAAATGAGAAAAATGAGAAACTTGTTAAACATGCTAGTTGTTCTACCATTGATTTACATGATACAACTCCATGTTCTATGTGCTCCATACTAGAATTGAAGTTGCATGATGCAAATGCTAGGGTTTCTCAAATGACAGAAGATTTGCTTACACATGAGGTTCTTTCATGCTCAACTTGTCGCAAGCAAAAAGGAAAAGTGGACGTTCCCTGTAATAATTGTTTAACTCTTTCTCGAAAAATTGATTACTTGGAAAAGTCATTAGAACGTTTCACTAAAGGAAAGAAAAACCTAAACATGATCTTGGATCAATCAAAAGTCAGCACTCATAACAAAGGTTTAGGTTTTGATTCTTATGCTCATCATAAATCACATGCTCCCACTGTTGTCAAAACACTTGAAAGTGGAAATTTTGAAATTGTCAATGAGCCTAAGAAAAGCGTCTTTAAATCTGCCGGTCTTTTATCTTCTACTATGATGAATGCAAAATGTGCTTCTCTTGTTAAAGAAAAACATCATGTTAAGTACACTTGCACTCATTGTGGTAGAGATGGACATTTAGTACACTTTTGCTTTAGACTAGCCAAACAACAAAAGAAAGAAAGAGCTAAGGCTAGGTCTAATTTCAGAAAGGCACGCTTTGCTTCTCACTACGTGCCTAGGGTGATGCAAGCACCTTTTGTTGCTAGAAACACGGGAACAGGCAAATTTGATTTTGTGCATAAGACTGCTCGTGTTGTGCCTACTGTTGTCCGTCGTGTGTCTCAAGATCGATTCCTAAACATCTTATTTCTAACCCCTTGATCGAGACCTCGACACTTTCTGCTTCTATGTAGGCTTCTCACGCGAGGAGGGAGAACATGTGGCTAGTGAATTTCGGATGCTCACTTCATATGTTCAGTGATAAGATTTGGTTCTCCTTCACTCGTGCATCTCGTGCTGAAAGTGTTACTTTTGGAGATGCTTCTTCCTCTTCTGTTGTGGCAAAAGGTACAATAAAGGTAAGTGACAAGTTTATGTTCAAAGATGTGGCTCTTGTTGAAAATTTGAAATATAACTTGCTTTCTGTCTCACAAATGCTTGATGAAGATCTTGAGATAAGCTTCAAGAAAAATGAATGCAAAGTGCTAGATGCTTCAGGTTCACATCCACCTCTTACCATGGTGATGACAAACGCTCCAGGACAGCTTCTACATCTTGATACAGTTGGACCATCTCGAGTTCAATCCTTTGGAGGCAAATGGTATGTGCTTGTGATTGTTGATGATTTTTCTAGATACTCTTGGGTATACTTTATGGCATCTAAGGATGAGGCTTTTAGTCATTTTAGAAGTCTTGTTCTTAGGCTTTCTATTGATCATCCAGGAGCTCTCAAAGCTATTAGAAGTGATAATGGAACTGAATTCAAAAATGCTTCTTTTAATCACTTTTGTCTTGAAAAGGAATTGATCATCAATTTTCATCACCTAGAGTGCCTCAACGAGAATGGTGTAGTTGAAAGGAAAAAGCAGAACATTGGTTGAGATGGCTAGAACCATGTTAGATGAACATCACACTCCTAGGAACTTTTGGGCTGAAGCTATTTCAACTGCTTGTTATGTTTCAAACCGTGTGTTTTTGAGATCAAAATTGGGTAAGACTCCATATGAGCTTCGGTTTGGACATAGACCTTCTGTTTCTCACTTTCGAGTTTTTGGATGCAAATGCTTTGTCTTGAAATCTGGAAATCTTGATAAATTTGAAGCTAGATCAATGGATGGTTTTTTTTCTTGGATATCCTGCTCATACTCGTGGCTATCGTGTGCTTGTTTTGGAGACTAACAAAATTGTGGAAACTTGTGAAGTTACCTTTGATGAGGCTAGTCCAGGCACTAGTCCAAGTGATGCAGTCTGGCGCATACATTCGGGGAGAAAATCTTTGAAGATGATGATGATGTTGAAGATGAGGTCTTGACTCTTCCTAATGCACAACAAGATGTAGCACCTTTGGCACCTACTACTACATCACCTACAGCTAACCATCCTCAAGCTACAACATCATCTGTACATGCTGAAAATGAAGAAGGAGAAGGAGAAGTCTCAAAAGCCAATGCTCCCTTGTACATTCAAAAAATGCATCCATCTGAACAAATGATTGGAGACCTAAATGAGAGAGTCACTCGATCCAAGTTTATTCATTCTGACACTCATGCTCATTCCGCTTTAGTTGCTTCTTTTGAACCCAAAGATATATCTCATGCATTATCTGACGAATCTTGGATCAATGCCATGCATGAAGAAATAGAGAATTTTGAACGAAATAAAGTTTGGAAACTTGTCTCACCTCCTCCAGATTTTAATGTTATTGGAACTAGATGGGTTTTCAAAAATAAACAAAGTGAGGATGGTGTTGTTGTTAGAAACAAGGCTAGATTGGTTGCTCAAGGTTACACTCAAATTGAAGGCTTAGATTTTGATGAAACCTTTGCTCATGTTGCTAGAATTGAAGCCATTAGAATCCTTTTAGCTTTTGCTGCATCCAAAGGTTTCAAATTGTATCAAATGGATGTGAAAAGTGCTTTTCTTAATGGCTACATAAATGAGGAGGTTTATGTCAAGCAACCACCTGGTTTTGAAAATCCAAAGTTTCCAAATCATGTGTTTAAACCATCAAAAGCTTTGTATGGTTTGAAACAAGCACCTAGAGCATGGTATGATAGGCTAAAAACCTTTTTACTTGAAAAAGGCTTTTTAATGGGAAAGGTTGACAAAACTCTCTTTTTACTCAAGCAAGGCAATGATCAACTATTCGTTCAGATTTATGTTGATGATATTATCTTTGGTGGTTCATCTCATGTTTTAGTGTCTAAGTTTTCAGAAACAATGAGGAAGGAGTTTGAGATGAGTATGATGGGTGAGTTGACATACTTTTTGGGATTTCAAATCAAGCAAACGAAGGATGGTACTTTTGTACATCAAAGCAAATACACGAAAGACTTGCTACATCGCTTTGGAATGGAAAAGCCAAGCCGATCATGACACCCATGGAGAGCACTTGTGCACTTGACCCTGATGAAGATGGTGAGCCGGTTGATCAAAAGGAATATAGAAGTATGATAGGTTCACTTTTGTACCTCAACGCATCAAGGCCGGATATACAATTTGTCTGTATGCTTGTGTGCTCGTTTTCAAGCTTCCCCACGTGCTTCACATCGACAAAGTCACAAAAGGATTTTCGTGTATCTTCATGGAACTCAAGATTTTGGCATTTGGCTTTCTGCTTCCTCATGCATTAGTTTGAGATCTTTTCTCGATGCTGATTTCTGAGGATGTAGAATTGATAGGAAGAGCACTTCTGGTTCATGTCACTTCTTGGGAAATTCTCTCATTGCATGGTCATCTAGAAAACAATCTTCATTTGCACAATCAACTCTTGAATCTGAATATGTGGTCGCTGCTAGTTGTTGTTCTCAAATTCTTTGGATAGTAGCTACACTAAAAGATTATGGGGTTAATTTGGATAGTGTTCCTCTTTGTGTGATAACATTAGTGCAATTTGCATTGCTAAGAACCCCGTGCAACACTCTAGAACAAAACACATTGACATCAGAATTCACTTTCTTAGAGATCATGTTGAAAAAGGCAACATTGTGCTTCATCATGTGGATACTGAACATCAATTGGCAGATATCTTCACAAAACCTTTGTCTTCTTCTCGTTTTGCTTTTATTCGGGAGAACTTGGAATTGTTCATCCAATGGGATTGTTTTGAGGAGTTTCTTTGCCAAGTTCTTTCACTTGATGAGCTCACTTTATCATATTTCTTTATATGTTATGTAATTGAGCTAATATATGATAATCTAATTGTCTCACTTGAACTAAAAATGACATTGTGGAATTCCACTGGGTGATTACCTATAGCTAAATACTCTGTGATATCTTACTCTTCTAGGCTTGATATTGAATCCTCTTGACAAATTTGGGCTATGAAGCAAGTGTGGTTTCAACTTTACTCTTTCATAAGACCTTTTAATCACTTTTGCATGTTTATAATCAAAGAAAAATGAAAAGAAAAGGGAATCAATAAAAGGGGTTGTTAAAAGCAAAAACCTCAAGTTATGTGCTTGAGTGCTTTCCTAAAAGATAAGATGTATGCTTAAACCATGCCATTCCCCAAACCTTAGATGTATGCTTCAAGCATGCCACTCCTAGAAAATAAAAGAAGTATGCTTCAAGCATGCCACATGCAACTTATTGTTTAAAGATTAAATTGGTCTACTAGATTGGAGTTGAAACTACTTGCTCGCCTAAGTTGTTAGTTGCTTCAATTTTTAAAGTCTTGCTTTTTCGGCTAAGATCTTGCTTAGTACTTGGCTATAGTTGACTAAATTGAGGTTGAGATGCATGTCATTCCCTAACTTGTTAAAATCACATCAAGATCATGTATTTTGCATATTATGTGATATATAAGGTTATATGATCGAATGAGCTCATCTTTTCCTATCTTGGCACTCCTTGTTTCTCTTGGTGAAATCATTGTTTCAGAAAATTTTGAACCTGTTCTCTCTTTTACTCTTGATGAATCCATTGTCAAAGGGGGAGAAATTTGGAAATCTTTCTTTGAAAAGTTTAAAGAAAAAGGGAGAGTTGTATTTGGAAATTTGAGAATTTTGGGAGAAGTTTGGAGAATTTTTGAAATTTTTGGCGCATTGCACATTCACACACATTTTCATTCTCGGAGATTTTGTTTTGCATTTTGGTCAAAGAGGGATTGTGTTTTCTTACTTTGGTCTTTGATCCTTTGGATTTCAAAATCTTTGGTAAAGTGAATGCCAAATGATCAATTCTAAGTGGTGTTGCCAATGTTTTCATCAAGGGGGAGATTGTGAAATCATGTGCTGAAAAATTGGCTTTGAACTGAAAAATTAACTTAGATTTGAATTTGCAAAATGTGTTTGTTCATGTGTTTTGACAATTTGACAAGAAAGCATAAGTTACGCATTAGCGCGGACAAAGTTCTCAAGAAAGCAAGAAGTTTCCCATCTGCGACGGACAGTGTTTTTGGGTCTGTTGTGAACATGTTTTTGAGCCCATGACCGAAGTCATTTTCACATGTACAACGGACAGTTTTTCTTAGTCCGTTGTGAACAAGCTTTTTCGGTTTGGATAATTTCTTGGAACCAAGATTTTCACATGTACAACGGACTAATTCTTTTTGTCCGTCGTGAATGGACTTTTTCTAGGGTTTTACTTTTGTGAAACCGAGCGTGGCACGTTTGCGCCGGACAAGCTTCTGGGGTCCGTTGTGAACTTGTTTTGAGCTCTTGACCGAAGCCATTTTTGCATTTACAACGGACCAACTTTGTTTGTCCGTTGTGAACGTGTTTTTCCGCATTTGGTTGGCTTCTTGGAACAGAAACTTTTCCTTATACAACGGACCAACTTTGTTTGTCCGTCGTGAATGCGTTTTCGCTCAATTAGGGTTTTGAGCGATTTGGATTTGAATTTTGAATGTGAATTTGAAATTTGTAATGATTTCATGATGCTTCTTTTGAAGTGGACTTTATGCAATACTCATGTGAGTAGTTGCATGGATTGACATTTGAGTCAAGTCGTGGACTTGTGCTCGGATTTGTTTTGTGGTTTGTTCATGTGCAGGTATTGCTCGAAGACGAATGTGGTCGATGACGGGACCGGAACTAGGTTCATGGAGGAACTGAGGTTCTGGACTAGGTTCATGAGGAACCGAGGTCTTGGTGGTCAAGGATGTCATGCGGGACGTTCGGGCTAAGAGAATGGTGCACATGAAGAATGGTTAGTCACGTGAGAATGGCAGGAGGTCATTCGCGTGCAAAGTGTTAGTCACGTGAGTATGGTAGGGTTGCCATACGCGTGCAAGAGTTGTACTCGGCCTGGTTGGGCCAAGTAGAGTTGAGTTGGATACGGATTCCTTCTAGGGAATAGGAATCGTATTCAGAACTCTTTGTGGGTTGGTGCTTTAAATAGGTGGGGGGTCTCCTGTTGAAAGGCACCAAGTAGAGCTGAGCGCATCAAGCTTTGAGCTTGGTTTTAGGGTTTGTACTCTTTTGATGAGAGTATTTTAGACAAGAAATAAAGATCAATTCTTCCAAGATTTTTGCGTGCTACAAGAACCACGCCGCTACGTTGTTTTCTGTTTTGGTTCTTGTTTGCATGCTTGTTCTAATTCTAGATTGGTTTTTGATCGTTGAGTTTCATCTTGATTTGATCCATCAAAAACCGTTCTAGGGTATTGATTTAGAGTTTCTCAAAGTCTAGTTGATTAATCTTTTGAAGATCTTGTTTAATCTTGAAGTTTTGATTAGATTAATTCTCATCAAGTTCTGAAACAGCAAGCTTGCGAAGCTCATAACTTTTGATCCGTAAGTCCGATCAAGCTGATTCGTTTTGGGTTCGATTCGTACTGGAATCTAGTTTCTTGTGTCCAAATTTCAGATCGTTCCGACGGTTGGATATCTAGGAATTCGCGTTTTACCAAACCTCTGTCATTCTGTTTTTGTCGAAAACGAAGCAATTATTTGGTTCTATTTTGGGGTGAACTTTTAATAGATCAAGAATTTGGTTTTAGCTTCCGCACAATCATTCACCCCCCCTCTGATTGCTATATTCGTATACTTCGATCCTACAAGTGGTATCAGAGCAAGGTTTTTCTAATCTATCTTAATCGGTGATTAGATCAATGGATCATTATTCGACAAAACCTTGTGTGTTCAATGGTGTTGATTTTCAGTTTTGGAAAGCCAAGATGGAGGCGTTCATCCAAGCTCAGGGATTCGCAATTTGGGAGAAGGTCTACAAACCATATGAAGTCCCTGCAAACGACAACGTCAACGACACCAATCGCACACATGTTGAAGCAAACAGCAAGGCGCGCAACTTGATCATCCAAGGCTTGGGACGTAGCGACTTCGATCGTGTGATTCATCTTCGATCCGCATATGAGGTATGGAAATCTCTTTGTGATTACCATGAGGGTTCTAACACTATTAAAGAGGTTCGTCAAGATCTTTACAAAAAGAATACATGCGATTTGAGATGAAACCGGTGAGTCGCTAGATGACTTTTTGCACGCTTCAATAAAATTCTTAGTAATCTTCGTGCTGTTGGAGTTAGCTTTGATGATGCTGCTAATGCTAGACAATTGCTTGGTGCTTTAGACATGTCTATTTGGGAGATGAAAGTTACATCCATTAGAGAATCTACTGTCATGAGTACACTTACCTTAGATGTTCTTTATTCCAAGTTGAAAACTCATGAATTAGATATTCTTGCTAGAAAGAATGATCATAAATCAATTGCTTTGACATCTCAATCTAGCATATCTCATAATGGTGCTGCTTCAAGCTTTGCTCTATCTTTCTTGTCTTCACTAACCGATGAACAGATTGAGCAATTCCCATATGATGACTTGTCACTACTCTCTTCTCGCTTTAACAAAGCTTTACAACATGTGAGAATGAGAAAGAGAGGTGGTGGTGGCTCTCCAAGATGCTATGAGTGTGGTGATCTCGACCATATTCGGTCCAAACTGTCCTAAACTTGCAGTGTAAAGCATCAAGGGAGGAGAAGGACAACGACAGAAGAAAAGAGAAGAAGTTCTCTTCAAGTAATAGAAAGAAGAAGAACTTCATCAACAAAGCAAAGTTGTCCACCGAGTTCTTTACGCTCTTGAACAAGTCAATTTGAGCGATGTGGATTCAGGGAGCAAGTGAGGACGATGCAACTCCAAGCAAGCATGAGTTGACGGGGTTGTGTCTCATGGCTAAAAGCAAAGAATACTTTATCGAGGACTACCACGACAAATGACTTCAATGAGGTAGATCCTTCTTACGATGAATTAGCTATTGCTGTTGCTCGACTTGGTAAATTGCTTGATAAACGTGACAAGAAAATTAAGAAACATGATTTTGTTGTTGAGTCATTGAATGCTGAAATTGCTAGACTTAAAACCTTGATTCCTGATGATGATGCTTGCAAATCATGTGTCTTAATTTACAATGAGCTCACTTTGCTTAGGAAAGAACATGTTACCTTGTTAGAGCAAATCAATTCTGAAAATGAGAAAAATGAGAAACTTGTTAAACATGCTAGTTGTTCTACCATTGATTTACATGATACAACTCCATGTTCTATGTGCTCCATACTAGAATTGAAGTTGCATGATGCAAATGCTAGGGTTTCTCAAATGACGTAAGATTTGCTTACACATGAGGTTCTTTCATGCTCAACTTGTCGCAAGCAAAAGGAAAAGTGGACGTTCCTCGTAATAATTGTTTAACTCTTTCTCGAAAAATTGATTACTTGGAAAAGTCATTAGAACGTTTCACTAAAGGAAAGAAAAACCTAAACATGATCTTGGATCAATCAAAAGTCAAGACTCATAACAAAGGTTTAGGTTTTGATTCTTATGCTCATCATAAATCACATGCTCCCACCGTTGTCAAAACACTTGAAAGTGGAAATTTTGAAATTGTCAATGAGCCTAAGAAAACTGCCTTTAAATCTATTTGGTCTTTTATCTTCTACTATGATGAATGCAAAATGTGCTTCTACTGTTAAAGAAAAACATCATGTTAAGTACACTTGCACTCATTGTGGTAGAGATGGACATTTAGTACACTTTTGCTTTAGACTAGCCAAACAACAAAAGAAAGAAAGAGCTAAGGCTAGGTCTAATTTCAGAAAGGCACGCTTTGCTTCTCACTACGTGACTATGGTGATGGAAGCACCTTTTGTTTCTAGAAACACGTGAACAGGCAAATTTGATTTTGTGCATAAGACTGCTCGTGTTGTGCCTTCTGTTGTCCGTCGTGTGTCTCAAGATCGATTCCTAAACATCTTATTTCTAACCCCAGTACCGAGACCTCGACACTTTCTGCTTCTATGTAGGCTTCTCACGCGAGGAGGGAGAACATGTGGCTAGTGAATTTCGGATGCTCACTTCATATGTTCAGTGATAAGATTTGGTTCTCCTTCACTCGTGCATCTCGTGCTGAAAGTGTTACTTTTGGAGATGCTTCTTCCTCTTCTGTTGTGGCAAAAGGTACAATAAAGGTAAGTGACAAGTTTATGTTCAAAGATGTGGCTCTTGTTGAAAATTTGAAATATAACTTGCTTTCTGTCTCACAAATGCTTGATGAAGATCTTGAGATAAGCTTCAAGAAAAATGAATGCAAAGTGCTAGATGCTTCAGGTTCACATCCACCTCTTACCATGGTGATGACAAACGCTCCAGGACAGCTTCTACATCTTGATACAGTTGGACCATCTCGAGTTCAATCCTTTGGAGGCAAATGGTATGTGCTTGTGATTGTTGATGATTTTTCTAGATACTCTTGGGTATACTTTATGGCATCTAAGGATGAGGCTTTTAGTCATTTTAGAAGTCTTGTTCTTAGGCTTTCTATTGATCATCCAGAGCTCTCAAAGCTATTAGAAGTGATAATGGAACCGAATTCAAAAATGCTTCTTTTAATCACTTTTGTACCGAAAAGGAATTGATCATCAATTTTCATCACCTAGAGTGCCTCAACAGAATGGTGTAGTTGAAAGGAAAAACAGAACATTGGTTGAGATGGCTAGAACCATGTTAGATGAACATCACACTCCTAGGAACTTTTGGGTCAAGCTATTTCAATCGCTTGTTATGTTTCAAACCGTGTGTTTTTGAGATCAAAATTGGGTAAGACTCCATATGAGCTTCGGTTTGGACATAGACCTTCTGCTTCTCACTTTCGAGTTTTTGGATGCAAATGCTTTGTCTTGAAATCTGGAAATCTTGATAAATTTGAAGCTAGATCAATGGATGGTTTTTTTCTTGGATATCCCGCTTCATACTCGTGGCTATCGTGGTGCTTGTTTTGGAGACTAACAAAATTGTGGAAACTTGTGAAGTTACCTTTGATGAGGCTAGTCCAGCACTAGTCCAAGTGATGCAGTACAAAGCGCATACATTCAGGGGAGAAAATCTTTGAAGATGATGATGATGTTGAAGATGAGGTCTTGACTCTTCCTAATGCACAACAAGATGTAGCACCTTTGGCACCTACTACTACATCACCTACAGCTAACCATCCTCAAGCTACAACATCATCTCAGACATGCTGAAAATGAAGAAGGAGAAGGAGAAGTCTCAAAAGCCAATGCTCCTTGTACATTCAAAAAATGCATCCATCTGAACAAATGATTGAGACCTAAATGAGAGAGTCACTCGATCCAAGTTTATTCATTCTGACACTCATGCTCATTCCGCTTTAGTTGCTTCTTTTGAACCCAAAGATATATCTCATGCATTATCTGACGAATCTTGGATCAATGCCATGCATGAAGAAATAGAGAATTTTGAACGAAATAAAGTTTGGAAACTTGTCTCACCTCCTCCAGATTTTAATGTTATTGGAACTAGATGGGTTTTCAAAAATAAACAAAGTGAGGATGGTGTTGTTGTTAGAAACAAGGCTAGATTGGTTGCTCAAGGTTACACTCAAATTGAAGGCTTAGATTTTGATGAAACCTTTGCTCATGTTGCTAGAATTGAAGCCATTAGAATCCTTTTAGCTTTTGCTGCATCCAAAGGTTTCAAATTGTATCAAATGGATGTGAAAAGTGCTTTTCTTAATGGCTACATAAATGAGGAGGTTTATGTCAAGCAACCACCTGGTTTTGAAAATCCAAAGTTTCCAAATCATGTGTTTAAACCATCAAAAGCTTTGTATGGTTTGAAACAAGCACCTAGAGCATGGTATGATAGGCTAAAAACCTTTTTACTTGAAAAAGGCTTTTAATGGGAAAGGTTGACAAAACTCTCTTTTACTCAAGCAAGGCAATGATCAACTATTCGCTCAGATTTATGTTGATGATATTATCTTTGGTGGTTCATCTCATGTTTTAGTGTCTAAGTTTTCAAACAATGAGGAAGGAGTTTGAGATGAGTATGATGGGTGAGTTGACATACTTTTTGGGATTTCAAATCAAGCAAACGAAGGATGGTACTTTTGTACATCAAAGCAAATACACGAAAGACTTGCTACATCGCTTTGGAATGGAAAACAGCAAGCCGATCATGACACCCATGGAGAGCACTTGTGCACTTGACCTCGATGAAGATGGTGAGCCTGGTTGATCAAAAGGAATATAGAAGTATGATAGGTTCACTTTTGTACCTCACCGCATCAAGGCCGGATATACAATTTGTCAGATGCTTGTGTGCTCGTTTTCAAGCTTCCCACGTGCTTCACATCGACAAGTCACAAAAGGATTTTCAGGTATCTTCATGGAACTCAAGATTTTGGCATTTGGCTTTCGCTTCCTCATGCATTAGTTTGATATCTTTTTCTTATGCTTATTTTTGAGGATGTAGATTTGATTATAAGAGCACTTCTGGTTATTGTCACTTCTTGGTAAATTCTCTCATTGCTTTGTCATCTAGAAAACAATCTTCTGTTGCACAATCAACTCACTGAATCTGAATATGTGGTCAGCTGCTAGTTGTTGTTCTCAAATTCTTTGGATAGTAGCTACACTAAAAGATTATGGGGTTAATTTGGATAGTGTTCCTCTTTGTGTGATAACACTAGTGCAATTTGCATTGCTAAGAACCCCGTGCAACACTCTAGAACAAAACACATTGACATCGATTTCACTTTCTTAGAGATCATGTTGAAAAAGGCAACATTGTGCTTCATCATGTGGATACCGAACATCAATTGGCAGATATTTTCACAAAACCTTTGTCTTCTTCTCGCTTTGCTTTTATTCGGGAGAACTTGGAATTGTTCATCCAATGGGATTGTTTTGAGGGGGAGTTTCTTTGCCAAGTTCTTTCACTTGATGAGCTCACTTTATCATATTTCTTTATATGTTATGTAATTGAGCTAATATATGATAATCTAATTGTCTCACTTGAACTAAAAATGACATTGTGGAATTCCTCGACTGATTACCTATAGCTAAATACTCTGTGATATCTTACTCTTCTAGGCTTGATATTGAATCCTCTTGACAAATTTGGGCTATGAAGCAAGTGTGTTTTCAACTTTACTCTTTCATAAGACCTTTAATCACTTTTGCATGTTTATAATCAAAGAAAAATGAAAAGAAAAGGGAATCAATAAAAGGGGTTGTTAAAAGCAAAACCTCAAGTTATGTGCTTCAGGTGCTTTCCCTAAAAGATAAGATGTATGCTTCAAGCATGCCATTCCCTCAAAGATAAGATGTATGCTTCAAGCATGCCACTCCTAGAAAATAAAAGAAGTATGCTTCAAGCATGCCACATGCAACTTATTGTTTAAAGATTAAATTGGTCTACTAGATTGGAGTTGAAACTACTTGCTCGCCTCTAAGTTGTTAGTTGCTTCAATTTTTAAAGTCTTGCTTTTTCTCGCTAAGATCTTGCTTAGTACTTGGCTATAGTTGACTAAATTGAGGTTGAGATGCATGTCATTCCCTAACTTGTTAAAATCACATCAAGATCATGTATTTTGCATATTATGTGATATATAAGGTTATATGATCGAATGAGCTCATCTTTTCCTATCTTGGCACTCCCTTGTTTCTCTTGGTGAAATCATTGTTTCAGAAAATTTTGAACCTGTTCTCTCTTTTACTCTTGATGAATCCATTGTCAAAGGGGGAGAAATTTGGAAATCTTTCTTTGAAAAGTTTAAAGAAAAAGGGAGAGTTGTATTTGGAAATTTGAGAATTTTGGGAGAAGTTTGGAGAATTTTTGAAATTTTTGGCGCATTGCACATTCACACACATTTTCATTCTCAGGGGGAGATTTTGTTTTGCATTTTGGTCAAAGAGGGATTTCTGTGTTTTCTTACTTTGGTCTTTGATCCTTTGGATTTCAAAATCTTTGGTAAAGTGAATGCCAAATGATCAATTCTAAGTGGTGTTGCCAATGTTTTCATCAAGGGGGAGATTGTGAAATCATGTGCTGAAAAATTGGCTTTGAACTGAAAAATTAACTTAGATTTGAATTTGCAAAATGTGTTTGTTCATGTGTTTTGACAATTTGACAAGAAACAAGAAGTTACGATTAGCGCTGACAAAGTTCTCAAGAAACAAGAAGTTTCCCATCCGCGACGGACAAAGTGTTTTTGGGTCTCATTGTGAACATGTTTTTGAGCCCATGACCGAAGTCATTTTCACATGTACAACGGATGCTTTTTCTTAGTCCGTTGTGAACAAGCTTTTTCGGTTTGGATAATTTCTTGGAACCAAGATTTTCACATGTACAACGGACTAATTCTTTTTGTCCGTCGTGAATGGACTTTTTCTAGGGTTTTACTTTTGTGAAACCGAGCGTGGCACGCTTTGCGCCGACAAGCTTCTCGGGTCCGCTAGAACTTGTTTTGAGCTCTTGACCAAGCCATTTTGCATTTACAACGGACCAACTTTGTTTGTCCGCTGTGAACGTGTTTTTCCGCATTTGGTTGGCTTCTTGGAACGTAAACTTTTCTTATACAACGGACCAACTTTGTTTGTCCGTCGTGAATCGCGCCGCCAATTAGGTTTTGAGCGATTTGGATTTGAATTTTGAATGTGAATTTGAAATTTGTAATGATTTCATGATGCTTCTTTTGAAGTGGACTTTATGCAATACTCATGTGAGTAGTTGCATGGATTGACATTTGAGTCAAGTCGTGGACTTGTGCTCGGATTTGTTTGTGGTTTGTTCATGTGCGTGTATTGCTCAAGACGAATGTGGTCGATGACGGACCGAACTAGGTTCATGGAGGAACTGAGGTTCGGGACTAGGTTCAGGAGGAACCGAGGTCTTGGTGGTCAAGGATGTCATGCGGGACGTTCGGGCTAAGAGAATGGTGCACATGAAGAATGGTTAGTCACGTGAGAATGGCAGGAGGTCATTCGCGTGCAAAGTGTTAGTCACGTGAGTATGGTAGGGTTGCCATACGCGTGCAAGAGTTGTACTCGGCCTGGTTGGGCCAAGTAGAGTTGAGTTGGATACGGATTCCTTCTAGGGAATAGGAATCGTATTCGTAACTCCTTGTGGGTCGTGCTTTAAATAGGTGGGGGTCTACTGTTGAAAGGCACCAAGTAGAGCTGAGCGCATCAAGCTTTGAGCTTGGTTTTAGGGTTTGTACTCTTTTGATGAGAGTATTTTAGACAAGAAATAAAGATCAATTCTTCCAAGATTTTTGCGTGCTACAAGAACCACGCTGCTACGTTGTTTTCTGTTTTGGTTCTTGTTTGCATGCTTGTTCTAATTCTAGATTGGTTTTTGATCGTTGAGTTTCATCTTGATTTGATCCATCAAAAACCGTTCTAGGGTATTGATTTAGAGTTTCTCAAAGTCTAGTTGATTAATCTTTTGAAGATCTTGTTTAATCTTGAAGTTTTGATTAGATTAATTCTCATCAAGTTCTGAAACAGCAAGCTTGCGAAGCTCATAACTTTTGATCCGTAAGTCCGATCAAGCTGATTCGTTTTGGGTTCGATTCGTACTGGAATCTAGTTTCTTGTGTCCAAATTTCAGATCGTTCCGACGGTTGGATATCTAGGAATTCGCGTTTTACCAAACCTCTGTCATTCTGTTTTTGTCGAAAACGAAGCAATTATTTGGTTCTATTTTGGGGTGAACTTTTAATAGATCAAGAATTTGGTTTTAGCTTCCGCACAATCATTCACCCCCCCCTCTGATTGCTATATTCGTATACTTCGATCCTACAAGTGGTATCAGAGCAAGGTTTTTCTAATCTATCTTAATCGGTGATTAGATCAATGGATCATTATTCGACAAAACCTTGTGTGTTCAATGGTGTTGATTTTCAGTTTTGGAAAGCCAAGATGGAGGCGTTTCATCCAAGCTCGTGATTCGCAATTTGGGAGAAGGTCTACAAACCATATGAAGTCCCTCGCAAACGACAACGCCAACGACACCAATCGCACACATGTTGAAGCAAACAAAGAAGGCGCCGCAACTTGATCATCCAAGGCTTGGGACGTAGCGACTTCGATCGTGTGATTCATCTTCGATCCAAGATATGAGGTATGGAAATCTCTTTGTGATTACCATGAGGGTTCTAACACTATTAAAGAGGTTCGTCAAGATCTTTACAAAAAAGAATACATGCGATTTGAGATGAAACCCGGTGAGTCGCTAGATGACTTTTTTGCACGTTTCAATAAAATTCTTAGTAATCTTCGTCTTTGTTGGAGTTAGCTTTGATGATGTCGCTAATGCTAGACAATTGCTTGGTGCTTTAGACATGTCTATTTGGGAGATGAAAGTTACATCCATTAGAGAATCTACTGTCATGAGTACACTTACCTTAGATGTTCTTTATTCCAAGTTGAAAACTCATGAATTAGATATTCTTGCTAGAAAGAATGATCATAAATCAATTGCTTTGACATCTCAATCTAGCATATCTCATAATGGTGCTGCTTCAAGCTTTGCTCTATCTTTCTTGTCTTCACTAACCGATGAACAGATTGAGCAATTCCCAGAAGAAGACTTGTCACTACTCTCTTCTCGCTTTAACAAAGCTTTACAACATGTGAGAATGAGAAAGAGAGGTGGTGGTGGCTCTCCAAGATGCTATGAGTGTGGTGATCTCGACCATATTCGTCCAAACTGTCCTAAACTTGCGTGTAAAGCATCAAGGGAGGAGAAGGACAACGATGTAAGAAAAGAGAAGAAGTTCTCTTCAAGTAATAGAAAGAAGAAGAACTTCATCAACAGCAAAGTTGTCCACCGAGTTCTTTCTGCTCTTGAACAAGTCAATTTGAGCGATGTGGATTCAGGGAGCAGTGAGGACGATGCAACTCCAAGCAAGCATGAGTTGACGGGGTTGTGTCTCATGGCTAAAAGCAAAGAATAGCTTTATCGAGGACGACCACGACAAATGACTTCAATGAGGTAGATCCTTCTTACGATGAATTAGCTATTGCTGTTGCTCGACTTGGTAAATTGCTTGATAAACGTGACAAGAAAATTAAGAAACATGATTTTGTTGTTGAGTCATTGAATGCTGAAATTGCTAGACTTAAAACCTTGATTCCTGATGATGATGCTTGCAAATCATGTGTCTTAATTTACAATGAGCTCACTTTGCTTAGGAAAGAACATGTTACCTTGTTAGAGCAAATCAATTCTAAAATGAGAAAAATGAGAAACTTGTTAAACATGCTAGTTGTTCTACCATTGATTTACATGATACAACTCCATGTTCTATGTGCTCCATACTAGAATTGAAGTTGCATGATGCAAATGCTAGGGTTTCTCAAATGACAGAAGATTTGCTTACACATGAGGTTCTTTCATGCTCAACTTGTCGCAAGCAAAAAGGAAAAGTGGACGTTCCCTGTAATAATTGTTTAACTCTTTCTCGAAAAATTGATTACTTGGAAAAGTCATTAGAACGTTTCACTAAAGGAAAGAAAAACCTAAACATGATCTTGGATCAATCAAAAGTCAGCACTCATAACAAAGGTTTAGGTTTTGATTCTTATGCTCATCATAAATCACATGCTCCCACTGTTGTCAAAACACTTGAAAGTGGAAATTTTGAAATTGTCAATGAGCCTAAGAAAACTGTCTTTAAATCACTGTCTTTTATCTTCTACTATGATGAATGCAAAATGTGCTTCTACTGTTAAAGAAAACATCATGTTAAGTACACTTGCACTCATTGTGGTAGAGATGGACATTTAGTACACTTTTGCTTTAGACTAGCCAAACAACAAAAGAAAGAAAGAGCTAAGGCTAGGTCTAATTTCGTAAAGGCACGCTTTGCTTCTCACTACGTGCCTAGGGTGATGCAAGCACCTTTGTTGCTAGAAACACTGAACAGGCAAATTTGATTTTGTGCATAAGACTGCTCGTGTTGTGCCTCTTGTTGTCCGTCGTGTGTCTCAAGATCGATTCCTAAACATCTTATTTCTAACCCCAAGATCGAGACCTCGACACTTTCTCGCTTCTATGTAGGCTTCTCACGCGAGGAGGAGAACATGTGGCTAGTGAATTTCGGATGCTCACTTCATATGTTCAGTGATAAGATTTGGTTCTCCTTCACTCGTGCATCTCGTGCTGAAAGTGTTACTTTTGGAGATGCTTCTTCCTCTTCTGTTGTGGCAAAAGGTACAATAAAGGTAAGTGACAAGTTTATGTTCAAAGATGTGGCTCTTGTTGAAAATTTGAAATATAACTTGCTTTCTGTCTCACAAATGCTTGATGAAGATCTTGAGATAAGCTTCAAGAAAAATGAATGCAAAGTGCTAGATGCTTCAGGTTCACATCCACCTCTTACCATGGTGATGACAAACGCTCCAGGACAGCTTCTACATCTTGATACAGTTGGACCATCTCGAGTTCAATCCTTTGGAGGCAAATGGTATGTGCTTGTGATTGTTGATGATTTTTCTAGATACTCTTGGGTATACTTTATGGCATCTAAGGATGAGGCTTTTAGTCATTTTAGAAGTCTTGTTCTTAGGCTTTCTATTGATCATCCAGGAGCTCTCAAAGCTATTAGAAGTGATAATGGAACTGAATTCAAAAATGCTTCTTTTAATCACTTTTGTACTGAAAAAGGAATTGATCATCAATTTTCATCACCTAGAGTGCCTCAACAGAATGGTGTAGTTGAAAGGAAAAACAGAACATTGGTTGAGATGGCTAGAACCATGTTAGATGAACATCACACTCCTAGGAACTTTTGGGCTGAAGCTATTTCAACTGCTTGTTATGTTTCAAACCGTGTGTTTTTGAGATCAAAATTGGGTAAGACTCCATATGAGCTTCGGTTTGGACATAGACCTTCTGTTTCTCACTTTCGAGTTTTTGGATGCAAATGCTTTGTCTTGAAATCTGGAAATCTTGATAAATTTGAAGCTAGATCAATGGATGGTTTTTTTTCTTGGATATCCTGCTCATACTCGTGGCTATCGTGTGCTTGTTTTGGAGACTAACAAAATTGTGGAAACTTGTGAAGTTACCTTTGATGAGGCTAGTCCAGGCACTAGTCCAAGTGATGCAGGTACAAAGATACATTCAGGGGGAGAAAATCTTTGAAGATGATGATGATGTTGAAGATGAGGTCTTGACTCTTCCTAATGCACAACAAGATGTAGCACCTTTGGCACCTACTACTACATCACCTACAGCTAACCATCCTCAAGCTACAACATCATCTGTACATGCTGAAAATGAAGAAGGAGAAGGAGAAGTCTCAAAAGCCAATGCTCCCTTGTACATTCAAAAATGCATCCATCTCGAACAAATGATTGGAGACCTAAATGAGAGAGTCACTGATCCAAGTTTATTCATTCGACACTCATGCTCATTCCGCTTTAGTTGCTTCTTTTGAACCCAAAGATATATCTCATGCATTATCGACGAATCTTGGATCAATGCCATGCATGAAGAAATAGAGAATTTTGAACGAAATAAAGTTTGGAAACTTGTCTCACCTCCTCCAGATTTTAATGTTATTGGAACTAGATGGGTTTTCAAAAATAAACAAAGTGAGGATGGTGTTGTTGTTAGAAACAAGGCTAGATTGGTTGCTCAAGGTTACACTCAAATTGAAGGCTTAGATTTTGATGAAACCTTTGCTCATGTTGCTAGAATTGAAGCCATTAGAATCCTTTTAGCTTTTGCTGCATCCAAAGGTTTCAAATTGTATCAAATGGATGTGAAAAGTGCTTTTCTTAATGGCTACATAAATGAGGAGGTTTATGTCAAGCAACCACCTGGTTTTGAAAATCCAAAGTTTCCAAATCATGTGTTTAAACCATCAAAAGCTTTGTATGGTTTGAAACAAGCACCTAGAGCATGGTATGATAGGCTAAAAACCTTTTACTTGAAAAGGCTTTTTAATGGGAAAGGTTGACAAAACTCTCTTTTACTCAAGCAAGGCAATGATCAACTATTCGCTCAGATTTATGTTGATGATATTATCTTTGGTGGTTCATCTCATGTTTTAGTGTCTAAGTTTTCGTAAACAATGAGGAAGGAGTTTGAGATGAGTATGATGGGTGAGTTGACATACTTTTGGGATTTCAAATCAAGCAAACGAAGGATGGTACTTTTGTACATCAAAGCAAATACACGAAAGACTTGCTACATCGCTTTGGAATGGAAAACGACAAGCCGATCATGACACCCATGGAGAGCACTTGTGCACTTGACCCTGATGAAGATGGTGAGCGGTTGATCAAAAGGAATATAGAAGTATGATAGGTTCACTTTTGTACCTCAACGCATCAAGGCCGGATATACAATTTGTTTGTATGCTTGTGTGCTCGTTTTCAAGCTTCCCCACGTGCTTCACATCGACAAGTCACAAAAGGATTTTCGTATCTTCATGGAACTCAAGATTTTGGCATTTGGCTTTACGCTTCCTCATGCATTAGTTTGAGATCTTTTTCTGATGCTGATTTCTGAGGATGTAGAATTGATAGGAAGAGCACTTCTGGTTCATGTCACTTCTTGGGAAATTCTCTCATTGCATGGTCATCTAGAAAACAATCTTCTGTTGCACAATCAAGCTGCTGAATCTGAATATGTGGTCAGCCGCTAGGTGTTGTTCTCAAAGTCTTTGGATAGTAGCTACACTAAAAGATTATGGGGTTAATTTGGATAGTGTTCCTCTTTTGTGTGATAACACTAGTGCAATTTGCATTGCTAAGAACCCCGTGCAACACTCTAGAACAAAACACATTGACATCGATTTCACTTTCTTAGAGATCATGTTGAAAAAGGCAACATTGTGCTTCATCATGTGGATACTGAACATCAATTGGCAGATATTTTCACAAAACCTTTGTCTTCTTCTCGCTTTTGCTTTTATTCGGGAGAACTTGGAATTGTTCATCCAATGGGATTGTTTTGAGGGGAGTTTCTTTGCCAAGTTCTTTCACTTGATGAGCTCACTTTATCATATTTCTTTATATGTTATGTAATTGAGCTAATATATGATAATCTAATTGTCTCACTTGAACTAAAAATGACATTGTGGAATTCCTGGACTGATTACCTATAGCTAAATACTCTGTGATATCTTACTCTTCTAGGCTTGATATTGAATCCTCTTGACAAATTTGGGCTATGAAGCAAGTGTGGTTTCAACTTTACTCTTTCATAAGACCTTTTAATCACTTTTGCATGTTTATAATCAAAGAAAAATGAAAAGAAAAGGGAATCAATAAAAAGGGGTTGTTAAAAGCAAAAACCTCAAGTTATGTGCTTCAGGGTGCTTTCCCTAAAAAGATAAGATGTATGCTTCAAGCATGCCATTCCCTCAAAGATAAGATGTATGCTTCAAGCATGCCACTCCTAGAAAATAAAAGAAGTATGCTTCAAGCATGCCACATGCAACTTATTGTTTAAAGATTAAATTGGTCTACTAGATTGGAGTTGAAACTACTTGCTCGCCTCTAAGTTGTTAGTTGCTTCAATTTTTAAAGTCTTGCTTTTTCTCGCTAAGATCTTGCTTAGTACTTGGCTATAGTTGACTAAATTGAGGTTGAGATGCATGTCATTCCCTAACTTGTTAAAATCACATCAAGATCATGTATTTTGCATATTATGTGATATATAAGGTTATATGATCGAATGAGCTCATCTTTTCCTATCTTGGCACTCCCTTGTTTCTCTTGGTGAAATCATTGTTTCAGAAAATTTTGAACTCTGTTCTCTCTTTTACTCTTGATGAATCCATTGTCAAAGGGGAGAAATTTGGAAATCTTTCTTTGAAAAGTTTAAAGAAAAAGGAGAGTTGTATTTGGAAATTTGAGAATTTTGGGAGAAGTTTGGAGAATTTTTGAAATTTTTGGCGCATTGCACATTCACACACATTTTCATTCTCGTGGGGAGATTTTGTTTTGCATTTTGGTCAAAGAGGATTTCTGTGTTTTCTTACTTTGGTCTTTGATCCTTTGGATTTCAAAATCTTTGGTAAAGTGAATGCCAAATGATCAATTCTAAGTGGTGTTGCCAATGTTTTCATCAAGGGGAGATTGTGAAATCATGTGCTGAAAAATTGGCTTTGAACTGAAAAATTAACTTAGATTTGAATTTGCAAAATGTGTTTGTTCATGTGTTTTGACAATTTGACAAGAAAGCAAGAAGTTACGATTAGCGTGACAAAGTTCTCAAGAAACAAGAAGTTTCCCATCCGCGACGACGGTGTTTTTGGGTCTCATAGAACATGTTTTTGAGCCCATGACCGAAGTCATTTTCACATGTACAACTGATGCTTTTCTTAGTCCGTTGTGAACAAGCTTTTTCGGTTTGGATAATTTCTTGGAACCAAGATTTTCACATGTACAACGGACTAATTCTTTTTGTCCGTCGTGAATGGACTTTTTCTAGGGTTTTACTTTTGTGAAACCGAAGCGTGGCACGCTTGCGCGGACAAGCTTCGGGTCCGTTGTGAACTTGTTTTGAGCTCTTGACCAAGCCATTTTTAGATTTACAACGGACCAACTTTGTTTGTCCGCTGTGAACGTGTTTTTCCGCATTTGGTTGGCTTCTTGGAACAGAACTTTTCTATACAACGGACCAACTTTGTTTGTCCGTCGTGAATGCGTTTTCGCTCAATTAGGGTTTTGAGCGATTTGGATTTGAATTTTGAATGTGAATTTGAAATTTGTAATGATTTCATGATGCTTCTTTTGAAGTGGACTTTATGCAATACTCATGTGAGTAGTTGCATGGATTGACATTTGAGTCAAGTCGTGGACTTGTGCTCGGATTTGTTTTGTGGTTTGTTCATGTGCAGGTATTGCTCGAAGACGAATGTGGTCGATGACGGTGTCGGCGTACTAGCCAACAGGCACCTCCGAGACGGGTGCTTATGAGGTTCTGACGGGGGGCTTTCGGGGCAATCGCCTCGGAAGGGAAGACGGTGACGATCGGGGCACCGGGAGACTCAGGCTAACGGGGGGACGCAAAGAGCTTTTTACCCAGGTTCAGGCCCTCCGAAGAGTAATAACCCTAGTCCTGCCTTTCTTGGTATTGCTTGTGTTCTCGCTGGAGAGGATGAAAACCTATTCACCATGAGTCGAACCGAACCCCTTCTCCCATGCACCCCGGCTCCCTTTTATACTCGGGCTGACGGGGGCGCACGGGAGGCTTACACTGCAAGCCATCATCATTACACTGGCATGGGCTCATTTAATGCACACGCCGCTGTTCTTACATCCATTAATGACTGCTGTATCTATCATAGTCCTGCCTTGGGCCCCATGTCCACCAACGCCGCCCGTTCCGTCACGGGGTGAGGTGTAGTTGTGACGTCTTCCAAAGCCATGATGCGCCTGGGGAAGGCGCGCCGCCACGCTGCAGCTCCCATGCTTCCACATTAAATGCGCACGATTCGCATTTAATGTCCCTGATCTCGACAGGACTATCCCGGGGATGGTGCGCCACGCCTAGCTTGCACGCCACGTGTCCGCCGGGCGACCACCTTGCCGTCGCCAGCCGCCTGGCTCAGACGCCACGTGTCCCGGGCGACCACCTTACTAGTCGCCAGCCGCCTGGCTCAGACACCATGTGTCCACCGGGCGACCACCTTGCTGTCGCCAGCCGCCTGGCTCAGACGCCACGCGTGTCCGCTGGGCGACCACCTTGCCGGGTCGCCACGGGCCTGGCCCAGACGCCACGCATTGGGACGACCACCGTATGGGTTTTTTCTTTTGCCGTGGCAACGGGCCCAAGCACGCCCTGGTTGCCACTTGACTCCTTTTGTAGCGCGGTGGAGTGGGTACCTTGGTGTAAAATACGCCGACAGACGGGACCGGAACTAGGTTCATGGAGGAACTGAGGTTCGGGACTAGGTTTAGGAGGAACCGAGGTCTTGGTGGTCAAGGATGTCATGCGGGACGTTCGGGCTAAGAGAATGGTGCACATGAAGAATGGTTAGTCACGTGAGAATGGCAGGAGGTCATTCGCGTGCAAAGTGTTAGTCACGTGAGTATGGCAGGTGGCCATACGCGTGCAAAGTGTTAGTCACGTGAGTATGGTAGGGTTGCCATACGCGTGCAAGAGTTGTACTCGGCCTGGTTGGGCCAAGTAGAGTTGAGTTGGATACGGATTCCTTCTAGGGAATAGGAATCGTATTCAGAACTCCTTGTGGGCTGGTGCTTTAAATAGGTGGGGGGTCTCCTGTTGAAAGGCACCAAGTAGAGCTGAGCGCATCAAGCTTTGAGCTTGGTTTTAGGGTTTGTACTCTTTTGATGAGAGTATTTTAGACAAGAAATAAAGATCAATTCTTCCAAGATTTTTGCGTGCTACAGTAACCACGTCGCTACAGTGTTTTCTGTTTTGGTTCTTGTTTGCATGCTTGTTCTAATTCTAGATTGGTTTTTGATCGTTGAGTTTCATCTTGATTTGATCCATCAAAAACCGTTCTAGGGTATTGATTTAGAGTTTCTCAAAGTCTAGTTGATTAATCTTTTGAAGATCTTGTTTAATCTTGAAGTTTTGATTAGATTAATTCTCATCAAGTTCTGAAACAGCAAGCTTGCGAAGCTCATAACTTTTGATCCGTAAGTCCGATCAAGCTGATTCTTTTTGGGTTCGATTCGTACTGGAATCTAGTTTCTTGTGTCCAAATTTCAGATCGTTCCGACGGTTGGATATCTAGTAATTCGCGTTTTACCAAACCTTTGTCATTCTGTTTTTGTCGAAAACGAAGCAATTATTTGGTTCTATTTTGGGGTGAACTTTTAATAGATCAAGAATTTGGTTTTAGCTTCCGCACAATCATTCACCCCCCCTCTGATTGCTATATTCGTATACTTCGATCCTACAATTACAAAATAGAAGGCTACCTTCAAACCCTTGTAGTGTGCTTCAACAGTAGGAAGTGATGGAGGCGATATTGCGATTTTGCTGGAGATCCCAGACATAATTTACAATTGTATATCGACCAGTCTGAACAAACCCAGAACACTGCAACTGTGTCTACAAGTCATTTGGGGGAAGCAATTTGATTAATATCAACAAGGTACATCACTAATACATAAAATTTAACAAGTCTTAACAACGTACATCACGGGTACATCACTAATACCGTGATATTTTACGGGCAACCGAAAATTACATTCAAAGTGTTATCGTTTGTTGTCGACAATAATACTTAGTGTTATTGCAGTAGTAGAATTTAGATGCAAAGAAATGCGTAAATAAAATATTTTTCCATAATTTGGTGGTCCATATATCGAAGACCAAATCTGCTTCATTATTTCAAAAAATTACATTCAAACGTGATATTTTACTGGCAGCCGAAAAGGCTTAAGCGTTATAGTTTGTTGTCGATAATTATACTAAGTGTTATTGCGCTAGTAGAATTTATATGCAAAGCGAGGTTTAAATTAAATATTTTTTCAAAATATGATAGTCCATATATCAAAGAGCAATCTGGTCTGTTCTTCCTAAAAATTACATTTAAACATGATATTTTACGGGCAGCCGAAAAGGCTTAAATGTTATCGTTTGTTGTCGACAATTATACTAAGGGTTATTGCGCTAGTAGAATTTATATGCAAAGCGAGGTTTAGATTAAATATTTTTTCAGAATATGGTAGTCCATATATCAAAGAGCAAATCTGGTTCGTTCTTCCTAAAAATTACATTTAAACATGATATTTTACGGGCAGTCAAAAAGGCTTAAGCGTTATCGTTTGTTGTCGATTGTAATACTTAGGGTTATTGCACTAGAAGAGTTCATATGTGTCGGGGATTGGATAACTCCCGTAATTACCATAATGCCACGGCGACCAGGCTCGGTCCGACCTTGGTACCCTCGGAGGTCATTCCCGATGATGGCCCAAGAAAGATCAAGCATCATTGCCCGGTCTGCCTGCTTGGTACGAGCTCCTTGCCCGGTTAATTCTCGAACCCGTAACCCGAGCATGTTTGCTCGGGTAAGGGTTAGATTAGCTTGGTCCTTGTTCGTGCTCGAGCTGCGTGGTCGGGTGGTTGCGACCAACGGTTACAAATAGAATTGCGATAATCATGCCACCTCGAAAGGCCGTTGCGCCCACGACGAGGGCGTGTCATGAATATAGGATTCGGTTACGATCACCTCGGACACAGTCAGACGTTCGTGGCGTGGGCCGTAACCGACACGATACCCTTGTAAATTATAAATACCTCCGAGACATTGGGGAGAGGGGACACTCAGATAATACATACACAATACACACGACGCTGGAGTAGGGTTATTATCTCCCTCGTGAGAGTACCGAACCAGGCTAAATCCATATGCCGTTCTCTGAGTGTGTTTAATTCGGTGGAACCGGGCATCCTTCGGAAGCGGCCCTTCACGCAAGAAGGGGATAGAGTTGATCCCCCAATTAACTAAGTAAGCTTGGCGGGGGCCTGCTCCCCAATCGTCGACAATATGCAAAGTGAGATTTAAATTAAATATATTTTCAAAATATGGTAGTCCATATATCAAAGAGCAAATCTGGTCTGTTCTTCCTAAAAATTACATTTAAACATGATATTTTAAAATGGCTGACTATTACAACTTGTAACGTAAGAGTGAGCATTCTCAACCCCTTCAGTTGCATTCTGTAGAAGCTCCATAAATTGCTCTTCTTTAACTCCACTATAGTAAAATAATGTGATCATGATGCTAATTCGAAGCATGACCATATAGTGGATCTTAATTATAATTTGTTATATGTGTACTGCGCTTAGTTGATCTTAATTAAGCCTCATGGCAAAAAAAAAACTTTCAGTGCATGCATGTGGTGATGTGACGGCATCCAGGTAATTTGTTTCCGGTAAACTGCGTTTAGTGGATCTTAATTATAATTTACCGTGACCTGGACATCATTTGCTGCACAATAATCAAAACTAAAATATTTTTGCATATCCATAATCTAAATGATTTTACACACATTTAGAAAGTTGTCTCATTGATTTTGGAGTTGTACATATAGCGAAAGTTATTTGCATTTGAATCAACTCGGTTTCAAAAATAAAAAAAAAAAAGCAAAAAAAAAAAATGCCATGACCCAGTCATGGCTTGGCCGGTTCATGGGGAACCGGTCATTGCTTGGCTGGTTTCTGGTGAACAGAAGATGCATTTTTGGTACACCAGAAACCAGAGATGACTGGTTTTTTTTGTAAATAGACGAAACTGTTGTATCATCTTATAAATACGAGCTAAAACTTGTGCTAAATATGATTTTTTCCTCACATGGTGTCACTGTCACTTTAGGCTCTACATACCGTGGTATATGTAGTCTCCACATTTTCAGTAGTACGAAGAGACAGAACAACACTAATTATCACGGTCCTAAATACTAGTGTGTGGTGAACGTTTCACCGTGGTAATGCAGCGCTACAGTCGCTGCATGTAAGTAGCGCAGCAGGTTTTTTTTCTGAGCGGAGGCTAGTTCTACAAAAAAAAAAATTTATAATTTTATTAGATTTTATACATATATTATAATAGAAAAAAATTGCAGGTGACTAGTTCTAAAAATAATTTTTTGGGATATATAGTTATACCCTATGTAGAAAGACATGAAATAACCTCATAAAATATGAACCAAAAAAAAACTTTGACCATTAATTTCTATTATAATGTACTTATAGAACCTAATAAAATTATAATATTATGAAAGTAATTTTCAAGACAAAGCTATATCTATTATAATGTATTTATAAAACCTAGTCCCAAAGCTACATAGGGCATAATTCATCATTATTGTAGTCCCAAGTTTTTTTTTTCAGAACTAGTCGTCGTGCAATTTTTTCTATTATAATGTATTTATAAAACCTAATAAAATTATAATGTATTTTTCATTACATGATGCGGTACTGTAGCAAAGCAATACATCGAAGTGAGGACGCTGCATTGCCACATGTAGCGTCGTAGCATATGCAGTGCTCTCTATTCACTGCATTGGAGACCAAATTTTTTTAAAAAAATTGATAGGAACTAGTTAAAAAAAAGGGCTACAACAGTAAAGTTTTCGTGTGTGGTAGGCCCAGGGTTAACCAAACCATTTTCGAATTGAAAATCGAGATCTCGGCGGAACCGGTTTACCGTGAAAATTGAGCGAAAATCGTTAAAAACCGAAGAGTTTCGAAACCGAGCCTTTGAAAAAAAATTCAAAACAAATTCAAAGAAAAAACAAAAACCGATCTCTCAAAAACCCACCGGTTTTCTTGAGAAACCGATTGGATTTCTCAAAAAACCGATCTGCGAGCTGAACCTTTTGGACGAGCAATTTTTGGAGTGATTTTTGTCGAAAACCGCTTGGTTTTCACCAGTTTTCGACCAGTTTACATCGTATAAGTTTTTCTAATTTTTTTGAATTAAACCGGTTCACCGATCGGTTTATGATTTCAAGTGGTTGAATACAGTCAAAAATCGTGATTTTCGAGCGGTTTTCGACGATTTTCCGGTTGCTTCTGCTGACGATCTCATCATCGGGTACATGTGAGCTATGTTTCATTTAGTATAAAAGAGATACTAGTACTCACTAGCCAGTTTGTATCCGGTATATGTGTGGCCTTATTACTCTCTATATCTTATTACTATTTCTTCTTAGCATATAGATTAATAAGATAATAAAAATAACTAGATTTTCTTTAATTATTATCACTGAGCACTATGTTCAATACATATATGTAGATAATATAAATTAAATGTGGATATTTATTAAGGATATAAAGGAAACATCACACTAATTTTGTATTAGAATATAGAATATGGTTTATATTTATAGATAAAATTATTTAAAAAAAATACTTTTTTATGAAGTAGCGGGCAAGGATTTGTTCAATGTTTTCATCACCATGAGCTTTGGCACTTCTCTGACACAAAGGGACACCGGCCTCGGGAACTATAGTAGTATAGGGTTTACATACAACAAAGATTTGCATGTTTTTCGTACAGGAGTTGATTAGTTATCTTATAAGGAAGATGACCATATTTGGCTGATAAATTTCATGTTCTTTGCTGCTAGGTGCACTTCTCCTGTGACTCCTTTTGTGGTGTTATATAGAAGCATTTCTTGGCTCATCCCCGGGAGTGTATAGTATGTTTTGGTTTTAGCTAACATCTAAATTTTGGACCTTTGGATACCTCATCCGGGTATCACCGGGCCGTTAGATCAAAACATAGGATTAGATGTAATCGATACCCCCGAATCTCAACAATGATCCGATGATTCTAGATTTGAATGATTTCAGCGATAAAAATATCCGGATAAAGTTTATCAAATCCCCTGTTTCTTACCACCCGTTGCGTAGCGTTTGTCCGATTACAATTGCTATATGGCGAGGGATGGGCCGGTATGTAAGTCGCAAAGCCTGGGCAGGCAGCTGCTGCCTCAAAGCTAGACTTATTTATGTTCTCGCCTTTTCCCAGCTCTTCCCCTTTTTCCTTTCCATCAATGGCGATGGTGCTGAGTGAGACAAACATCAGAAACAAAAGGCGAGAAGTGAGAGCTCCTCCTGAACGATGACGGCGAGAGCTAGCACGCATCATGCAGCCACGCCGATCGGAGTCGCTCAGTCAGTCGAAGGATGAGACAGAATACGTTGGATCCTGGTCGCATGATCGTACTCGTATGATGCTCAAGAACACCAGCTTTCTTTACATTTCAGACCTGCTCGGAGCGCGAGAAACTCACCGGAGGATCGGTGTTTTGAACGGAGCCTTGAGAGGAGGGTGCAGAGGGTCTGTTCAGGGGCGTACCTATGCCCCCTGTGGAAGAACAAGGGTACATCTGCAGTGCATGGTCAAGTGATAAGTTCGTTGCAAATACTAACACAGTACGTAGCACTGGAATGCCACAGTGTATACGTACTCCATTTGCTGGGACTGCCATCGAGAGCTTTCAGAACGAAAGGCAAGTGCTTTTCAGAACGAAAGGCAAGTGGTTCATGGAGTTGCCATAAATGGGCTCGAAGCATCGCAGCAGTGGCTCCCATGGATGCAGAGCCTTGCAGACCCCTTTCATTTGATGCGGTGAGCAACGTAGAACGGTGGTAGTAGTAGTAGTACTAGTACCCAACCTACACTGCAGCTCTGCACCTGCTCACGTTTGGACAGTTCACCGGTACAACAAATGAACATTGAGACAGAGCTGTGTAATAGCACGAGCTTTGGCATTGCTTGAGCACTCGCCCGTTGCGATGACAGATTTAAATTACGTTAAAAAACCTCAAGCTTGGAAAAGAATGCATTTTTGACTGCTTAGCTTTTGCGTAAACATTCTCCTGTCATGGGATGGCAATGGTTGGAGATTAGACGAGTCTTTACTCACTTGTGCCCTTCAGTTTAAGAGTACCCTTCTCAGACTGGTTTTCACGTCAAACGAAGCACAAACAGTATGTAGGACAACACCATGGTCTTGTAGAGATGGTTTAGTTCATGCAACGCGCGACATCCTCCATTGTAGGAAAAGCTTGTAGAGATGGTTGAGTTCCTGTAGTTCTTTCGTAGAGGCCCCCAATGGACATTTTGTCCTTCATGGCTACTTTTCCAGTGTCTACCGTGCTTTCTTCAGTACAGAAACTCATCGTTCTTACGAGTTTTCAACCATCTGAGCCTGACTACATGGCATTGTTGTGTCTAAAGTCTAAACTCTAGTCAGGGAACATTCGAATTAGGCCTTCCTTTTTCTTCATGAACATGCCCAGGTGTCGCACAAGCTTCTTTTTTTCGTTCTATCCTCCAGGGGATAAAGGAGCAAGAAATTCTAAGATAAATCATGAACAAGAAATGCAGTAGGAAGAGGAAGGACTATGCCAGTCTCGACTTGCAGAACTCTGTCCTATTGTATAAGCAGACAAGAAATACTTACATAAACCAGCCTCGGAAATACAGTGCACATCGTCCAGAGTCGAGACATCCACAAGCAGGTTCAGAAGATATGTAAGCTGCGGATTACAAACATGGTCAGAGGCTATGCTTGTACAAAGTACAAACCATTTACTACCGCTATGGTACACCTTCACCCCTAGATCCCTACTCGTCCCAGAAAGCAATGATTAGTTCACATTCAGTACGTAGCAAATGAAAGATCGAGATGGCGATGAGAGAGGATGAATGATCTTAAATTAAAATTTTTCACTTATTAGACAAGTAAAAATCAACTAAACACCTCACTTAAAGTGAATAAACTCATAATATTGATCTTGGACTTGCTCGTGGGGTTTAGATGATCAAAATGATCTTGAGTACTGCTCCACACGTCATAGCAAGAAGGAAATCAACATAGAAACACGATCCACTAAAGATTCTTCATTTTAAGCAAAAAGATCGGTTTATCATAAAGATTGAATCAAGATTTGCCTAGAGGATTGGGATATGATCTGAGAGAAGATTCATCCAATCAATCACTCATATTCGACAAAAAAGAAACAAAAGCAAATAGAAGGAGGGGAGGCAAATTCAACTTGCGAAAAATAAATTGCGAGAATGTAAGTGTATAAAGTAAATACTGAATTTAAATTATAAGAATGTAAGTGTGTAAAGTAAATACTGAATTTAAATTGCGTAAAATAAAAACATAATGTAACTGCTGAAAGTAAATTTAGAATAGAGAATGAAATTAAACTTTCATTGCTTCGAGAGAAAATGGTTTACAAAGTCTCACAACAAGGTGGACAAAACTCAAAAAAGCACTACCAAAATCATTCTTCAAAAACTTAAGGGGAGAGGCATACTCCTACCCCTCTATTTATAGTAACCTTAGAGCAATCTCCACCTTTGATATTTTCTTGGCCTTCAGTAAATCTTATCATGGGTTGAGATTCACTTCCTCATTCAATGGCTAAACCGTAACACAATAGCATAACGGGTTTTGCACACTTCTCAAAGTGAGCTAACTTGACCGCTATTTCATCCTCTAAACCGCAATCCAACTACTCTCATTGATCCGGCAGCTTCAAGATAGCATTTCAGTTGTTCCCTTGCCTCCATGGTGTGCAGCAACTCTTGTCTTCAGTCATCCTCTGGCGATCCCCGATCGTTTGGACCTCCGACGCACCTTGCTTAGTCCCGGTCATCCCCCGCCTCACCATGACATCGCATCGACATCCTGGAAGCATCAAAAACAAGGAAACACATCGCGTAGCAATACCCAAAATGATATGCAATAATCATCCAATTTTCCAAATCGCAAATATAATTCAAATCAAACTCAAACCCGAGTACACCAAGCTCAAATAAAAGCCAAGTACTCATCACAAAATATGGATAGATCTCCACATTGTCTTTGAACAAACCTAGCGCTAATGCTTGATCGTATCTCCCCTCGGTAGCCCCCACCTCCGTAGTAATCGATTCCGGATCGCAATGGTGGAACTGGAAAAGTTTTTGATGAAGTGCATATTTTACACGTACAACCTTGTACAATGATTTTGTACCATCGTATATTCAATATATATATTTGAAAATTGCTAAAAATACAATACAAATAATTCTAATGTCTTAAAAATTCTAAATCACCAAAACCGAAATCAACAAATTTAACCTATTTAAAAGTAAAATTTTAATGTTTCTTAAATTTTTTAAGGTGCCACAGCATAACCGGTACCCTTTAGTTCCGCCTATGCTGGATCGAGCAAGTGTGACATTGTTCTGATGCTGCCGCTTGGGGCAGGCCTCGATACGGTGACCAAGGCGGCAAGGCCACCTCAAGGCGCGCAGCCCTTCAGACCACTCTGTCGAACTAAACCTCCTTAGGGCATGTACAATGGTTATATTTAACTGTCTATAAGAGATGACACGTAGGATTTTAAATGATGTGGAGGAGAGAGAAGACTGTTGTCTACTATTTAATAGACAGTTTATAGACAGCTTTACATTTTGTGTACCATTGTATAGACACTATGTTAATTGAATGAGAGACCACTACAGACAACTCTATAGACGATTCATTGTATAAATTATTTTTAGTGCTGTCTGTAGATGATGTGGAGCTACATTATAGACAGCTGCCATCTACACCATTATACATGCCCTTACCTCTTCCTGCAGGTCGTCGAGTTCGGCCAGCACCCTTGGTATCCTCTGCTTCGATTCGACAGGCAAGTGCGTAAGGTCAAGGAGCGTCGTCTCCATCCGGTTCTTGTTGATGAAGGTTGTCGCAACGCCGGTCTTCCCATGCCTACCAGTTCGGCCAATTCGGTGGACATAGTTCTCAATCTCAGCAGGCATGTCGTAGTTGATCACATGCTGGACATTAGGGATATCCAGCCCTTTAGAGGCGGCATCGCTGGCTACCAATACATCCTTCTTCAAGGCACTGAAGGATTTAAATGCATCTCCTCTTTCCTCGCCATCTTTTCCTCCATGAATCACAACAGCTTCTACCCCTTTCAGAAGAAGGAATCCATGAATGTAGTCAACATCAGCTTTGTGCTCACAGAAAACTAGGGACAGGGGGTGGAGTCTTCTGGAGACATTCATCAAGGAGGTATATAATTTGTGCATCCTCCTTGACGTACTCAACTTCTCGGATGACATCAAGGTTTGCTGCTCCTGCCCTTCCCACTGCAAAATTCTGAATTTTCTCCGGCATGGTGGCAGAAAATAGCAGCGTCTGCCTCTGTGCCTTGAAATGGCCGAAAACCTCCCAGATGCCATCTTCAAATCCCAGATCGACGAGTCTATCAGCCTCATATAATGTTACAGAAAAACTAAAAAACGGTATACCGTTGCAACGGTATACCTCTGAAACTCATGAAACTTATGATTTTTTGCACTGAAACTCATGAAACTTAGCACTAAAAACTGATAAAACATGAAACTGATGAAACTAAACACTGGAACTCATGAAACCAACACTGAAACTGATAAGTTTTATAAGTTTCATGGCTATACCGTTGCAACGATATACCGTTCCCTAGTCACTCTCATAATGTTAAGTACCTGCACATAAGACAAAAATTATTGAGAAAACCGAAAATAAGGAAAAAAAATATGTTTACAAGCTGCTACCAGCATCCTCTAAAAAATATGTTTGGCTAGTTTGAAAAGTTCAAAATTAAAAGGTACCATGGGAATATCAAGTTTTTGTTAAATGTGGGTTTTTTGACACATCTGCCGCCTCCATGCTTCTTATTTAATTTTAATTGTCAGCATGCACATTCCTATTGGTTTCATCTGGTTAACAGCCAGCACGTTCCGGTTTTTATACAACTCTTTCAAGGTGTATGCATCTTTGGAAAACAATAATTTTTAAGTAAGAAAAAAAGTAAAACTCCACTAGAATTAGATTCTGTTTTCTTCAAATTTGAATGTTAGCATCCACATAGACATTGGTTTTGTCTGCTTAACAGCCAAAGCCATTCTGTTTTTATTCATCAGAATGCTGCTAAGATGTATGTGTCTTTGACAACAAAACAAAAGGTATGGTTCCATTTGAAATGAAACTAGACATTTAATAATGCTAAAAGTTATGAACCTATATCAGTATAAAACATAGCAGTCAATACCACACCCTTTTCCAAAATTAGTTCTTACTTTAAGTTACAACTCACCTTCACCCAAAACAAAGCTAATCAGTGATTTCGAGCTGTATTTCAATTTCCACTTATGAGTGATAAGGTACTGGGAATAAACTATGTTCTATTGTCTCAAAGTAATGGCTTGCATATAAGGCACTTGTATAATGTAGGCTCGTCGGCGCGCGCGTGGGGCATGCGGCGGAGGCGCAGCGGCGGCTTCCGCACCGTAGGCAGTGGGTCGGAGTAGGTGATCCCCTTGGCGCGCTCGCGCACGGACATGAGAGCCCTGCGGTCGGAGTGGTGCTCGGTCATCTCCGTCTCCTGCTGGCCGAGCCGCTCGGCCGGGGACACCTTTGGGGCGGCGCGCTTGAGCTGGGCGGCCGTCCCGTCACTAGCAGGCTCGTCTTGAGGGGAGCATCGCCGTCCGGCAACATCGAGGTTGAGGACGGCGGCGAGGGTGCTGCCGCTCTGGTCGCGACTGGGGTGGACGCGGAGGTGGAAACTTACCTCGGATATCCGAACCACGGCTGCCAGCGGCGTGCGCTGGAGAAGGGGACGAGATGACGTGGTCCAGACGGCGGCATTGCTGCGGCCTGCGGAAGTAGAACGGCAGCGGCATGGTTGGCGACGACGGACTCAACATTTTCAATGGGTGGGCTCATCGGCAGATAGTTGGGCTGGAGGCTATTCTAGCCCAGTTATTTACTACTCTTTTTTTTTTCCTCTTTTTCAGATGACAGTGTTTGGTTTTTACTGTTCTATCCTTATCTTACTGCTCCCTCCAGTGGCAGAAGAAGGTCAGTTTAGAGTTAGCATAATCAAATTTTCTAAACCTTTTTTTATCAATGTTTTTTCAGTATTTAGATTAAACACATGGGAATGATACGTATGAATTTGTTTCGAAAAGAACTTCCATAATACAAGCATAGTCTCTTTGATTATAAATAGTTATTATTTTGGATATAGGTGGAGTCAAATTTTGGAAACTTTGACATCTTTTTAAATATTTAAATTGGATACATGACAATCATACGCGTAGATTTGTCTGGAAATGTACTTTTCTTAATATTGTAATTCTATTGAATTTT
The DNA here is from genome assembly GCA_036346355.1 of Rhipidocladum racemiflorum. Lineage (NCBI taxonomy): Eukaryota > Viridiplantae > Streptophyta > Magnoliopsida > Poales > Poaceae > Rhipidocladum > Rhipidocladum racemiflorum. The sequence goes on along the minus strand of CM070579.1, from coordinate 84,972,300 downwards.
GTAAATATACTATAATAGAAATTAGTGGTTAAAGATGTGTTGTAGAGGCCGTGTTAATATCCAAAACGATAACTATTTTTAACCGGAGAGAGTAATTTTACTAGATTCTATAGATATATTATAATAGAAATCAACTGTCAAATTTATATTTTTAAGCGTGCGTTATTACCAAGTAGATATTCTTTCGTGACCGTAGCGAGTATAAAACCGAGTTAGGGGTCTCCAACCCATTCCCCTCCCCTCCCTCATTCCCTTCGCGAAGGGATTCCCATTCCCTTCAGTAGCTCAACGGGTTCAAGATTCCCTTCACTGCAGGATTCTCTCTCCCATTCCCTCCAGGAAGGGATTCTCTCTCCTTTCCCTATACAATTCCCTTTAAAGGGAATCTGTTGGAGATGAATGGAAATAAAGGGAATGGGAATGGGGAAGGGAACAGGGAAGAGAATGAAATGAAGGGAATATGGTTGGAGACCCCTAACTTGTATTATGGAAGTTCTTTTCGAAACAAATACTGAAATGAATGGAAATAGAGGACAGAGAATGAGGAGAAACTAGCTTGTATTATGGAAGTACGAAACTATTCCCTCCCTTTCCTCTGCCTAGTCCGATCCGGTTGCATCCCCCCGTGTCATGTGGCTATGTCGCTCAGGAAAAATCAGGAGAGTTTTGCGTGTTTACTAGCCTTAGCCTTAGCCTTAGCCGGCCCATCTTAATTCCGTCCTAGTCATGTTTATGCCCAAGTCAGGTATGATTCGCCCCATAGAAATTGTTACTGCTGATCCAGTGTAGCCCACAGAAATACTTGGGCCGTTGGGAGGTAGAAGAAGAAGCGGCGACTGGCGAGTTGGTGCTACTGCTAGAATCCAGACTCGAGAGGTGTGAGCGTGCGACAACGCCGGCGGCAGCACCATTTGGTTCGGCGGGCGACAACGGTCATGCTGTTGCCTGCATCTCATTCTCACTGCCCCTTTGCCTTTGCCTTTTGCATGCTCCTCTGCTGCAAGATGGTCTCTCCCCGTACAATGGTACATATCAGCTATCTGTAAGACTATGTAAGACTATGTTATATAGGATTTTAAATAATATAGAGGACAGAGAATGAGGAGAGAGAGAAAATTACTATCTATTGTTTAAAAGGTGGTCTTGTAGACGACTTTATATTTTATATACCATTATATAGATATCCTGTTAATTAGATGAGAGATAATTACAGACAACTATATAGACGGTCCATTGTATGGTTTTTTTTAGTGTTGTCTGTAGATGATATAAAGATGTATTATAGACAGTTTTCATCTAAATCAATTTTAGAGAGTTGAAATTGAAAAACAAGTTTCAAAAATGAAACATCAGGCTCCAAAAGTGACCTACATAAAGTTTCATGCTAGTTTCACAAAGTTTCAAAACTGAAATCGAAAGTTCTAGGAAAGTTTTACGCTAGCTTCGGAGAGTCAATCAAGTTACAGAGAGTTTCACTACTAAAACACGATTTTAAAATTTGAAACATTTGGCTCCAAAAGTGAATTCTGAAAAAGTTTCACGCTAGTTTCGTAGGGTTTCAAAACTGAAACTCAAGTTTCGGGAAAGTTGCAGCTTCGAGAGTCAATAAAGTTTCACATGTAAAACTAACTGGAAGCGTTGAACCTCTCTCGAGGCCGCACACGTATATTAATAGATGATAGAAAGAACCTCCACCGTGGTTTAGAGGAAACAAATCATATCGTCAAGGATATCAATAGAAGGCAACCTATTCAATCTATTCTATCTATGGAATACAACAGATTTAGTAATGAATCTTTTACAAAGTCTAACATCACATAGTTTCAAAACTGAAACTTAGGTTTAAAAATTGAAAAATCAAACTCTAAAAAGTGAGTAGAGTTAATAAAGTTTCAAAGAGTTTCAAAACCGAAACTCGGGTTTAAAGAGTGAGTTTCGAGAAAGTTCTGCACTAGTTTCACATAGTTTCAAAATTGAAACTCAAGTTCTGGGAAAGTTTCACCCTAGCTTCAGAGTGTCAATCAAGTTTCAGAGAGTATCAAAACTAAAGCTCAGGTTTGAAAAACTAAACGTGAGTTCGGGGAAGTTTCATGTTAGTTTCACATAGTTTCAAAACTAAAACTTAAGTTTGAAAATTGAAACAATTCCAATAGTAAGTTTCATATTTCAAAACTAAAAGAACAAGAATTCTTAATAAGATTTCAGGAGTTCCAAAAAATAAATTTCGAATTTAAGAGAGTTTCAACGAGGCTTGAAAATTTTGAGTGAGTTAGGAGGGGTTCAGAAAAGCTTCATAAAAATCAGGCTTAAATTTCAAAGAAAGTAGCAAAATATTCTGAAAATCAGAGTATTACTGTTCATGACATCTTTAATAGGGTGCCGACAGGGAGCTCGCAAATAGTGACACCATCTGTGGCCACCTATTAGGTCTCTGGCATGTGGTCATTCGATATCTAGTGAGCCCGCAGGCCGCCGCTCTCGCTATCCATGTCTTGTCGTGGCGTATGCGTGTTGAGCTGTCGCAGCTACAACTCTCGCTCACCGCGCTCTGCTATGGCTCTGGACCCGTAGTGGTTTTTTTTACAAGGGTTTTGATAAGTTTCATCCGATGTTTTCAGGCAAGAGTTGATACTGCGCCTCCAGCAAGGGCCCCAGCACGAGGAGTACGGGTGAAATGACAATATGGATAACAAAGAACTAAGTAGTGGAATGATAAGCTTTGCGTTTATCTACTAATCGAACAATCTATAGCTTCCTTTCGACTTTTTCTAACAATAATACCGCGCCCCGTTGGATCGCTAATGTGTGAGAGCGACTAGATCAAACGGTGAAAAACTACCTCGTTGTTTGGCGAAGAAACAGTATAGCATTCCTTAGTTTTTATAATTTATTTATACTTCTTGTAGGAGTAGAGTAGTAGAAATATTTTTGATAAATACTAGATCTAATTTTTGCCACTAAAATATTTCCTTTTTTTTTAACTCAACCATACTCCATACTGTTTGGAAAAAAAAAATCGAATTAAACAGAGAAGGAATACTGCTACTGTTAGGCTAAGACTATCTCCAGCAGCTTCCCTTCCCCTCCAAATCCCTTCGCGAACAGATTCCAAGTGCTCCAGCGGATTCCCTTCACGACTCCCTTCGGAAGGGATTCACTTCAAACAGTGAATCCCTTTAGAAAGGGATTCTCTCTTCAATCCCTTCGCAAATCCCTTGAGGGGATGCTGTTGGAGATAGTAAGAAATAAAGGGAATGAATATGGGGAAGGGAATGGAATGAAGGGAAATTACTGGAGATAGTCTGATATCAGGCACCAGCCAGTGGCAGCTGGAGCCCGGAGTTACTCCATCTGTTTGGGAAAAAAAATTCGAATTAAAAAGCAGAGGAATATTGCTACTGAGGGCATCTGCAATGGTGTAATCAATTACTAACTATAAAAAATGTACATGTCATCTATAGATAGCTAATAGACAACCTCTTCAATGGACTAGCTATAGCATTGTCTACAAAATTAAATATGGACCCATATGTAAGAGGTGATAAATGCTTTGGAATCAGCTATAGCTTGACTATAAGTTAGTAGTAAGTCTATATCTTTCTTTTTTTTTCTCTCATCTACCTAAGCAAAATGCTGAGTTGGCACCCTTATCTCTACTATTATAAAGCAGCAGTCGGTGGCAGTGGTGAGTTCTACCCATGTCATTAATTGACCTGCTTAATTGCCCTACTTAATTGCCCTGCTTAATTGCCCTATGCAAAAAACGAAGCGTTGCTTTAATTAGCCAGCTTTCGCAAGAAACGAAGCGTTAAAGATAGATGTTTGATCTTGTGAAATATTTTTTTTATTTTTTAATCTTTATTTTTCGTTATCAATTTTGTTTTTCGTAGCAACGCACGGGCATGTAACTAGTAGTAAGCTGAAGTGGCACCATTGCAGATGCGCTGATAGGCTGATACCAGGCACCAGCCAGTGGCAGTCGGAGTTAAACAAGGCGGCATGCTACAAAGTCGCAAATTTCGAGGACCCGCAGAGAGCAGAGAGGCGGATATTGATGTTTTTTCTTCTCCTCATCGTGATTGTAAAACAGCTGGTTGCCACTTGCCAACTGCATGCACAGCGCCGTACGTCCTTGCGCGTGGCCTTCTGCGACCCCGGCCGTACGCGATCACCGGCCGGGCACACAGTTCCGTCCGTGCGTGCACCACCAAACCCTTGCCGCCGCTCCACTAAAACATGCGGCGGAGCTGTCGGCAGAGGCACACGATCGACCGCCGATCGATTGCCGAACAAAAAACGCAGCAAAACCCACGCTATTGGCAGCTCTCCTGTTGGAGGTTTGGAACCAGGCACATCGCCGTGCGTCCCCAGGTTGTTTCTGGCACAGGCATCGGAGGAGCTTGTAGGTGGAGGCGTTGGGCAGAAAGGAAATGCACGCGTAGTACGTGTGTAGGGCCGACGCCTGATCGGCGTATGACGACTGCGCCCGGACATGAATGCCGTGCATGGATGTCGCAACCGCCAAATAAATACTAAACAGGTGTATAAATGTTCCAACAAAACAATGGTTTGAGTTAATACAGCTAGCTGGTAGATCTCTCTCTCTCTCCCTCCAGTCCGCCTGTGTGCATGCATGCTCCAGCAAGCCGCCACCGAGATGCGACGAACCCCTTGTCGGTGGGGGCTCCGGCTCCGGTACCCAGTACAGGTGAGGACAACACGTGCCGGGCCGGCCTCGCCGGTGTGGTGCGCGCGGGGAAACGGCGGATGACGCGTGCATGCAAGGGCCGTACCGCGCGCACGCACCGGCACAGCTGGAAAGCACGCAGCGCGCGCGGCCCGCCTGCCGTCACGAGATCGACCGGGGAATGGTAGCCCGACGACGGGGCGCCACCCTGCCCATGCGAGAGGCGATCAAATCATATCCACGGCGCCGGCTCCGCGTGGCGTGGCATGGCGAGAGCGAACCGCCGTGCATGGCGTCGGCGCGCGGCGATGCATGTCGGTTTCGTGGTACTATATATGTGGAAATTTCGTGGATCGGTCCCAGAGATATTTGTGAGCAGTGCAGGGTTCAGGCGTCGCATGCACGTACGACCTGCTTGAGGGACCAGTGCAGGCTATGGTTGGTTCGAAGTGATTCACAATGCAGATTTGAGACGTTACTAGTAGTATTCATTCAACTCGATCTACTGTGTCCTGATAATTTTTGGAGTTACCGGTGCTAATTAATTGACGCAACCAAGGCCCACGGACGAATGCATGAATCAATGGCAATGATGCAGCAAATTGATGCCGGGCAAGTACGTACATGACCCCGGCTGGAACCCTCGGCGTTTAAGGCCTGCGGTGGAGCGCATCCTACATATGTACCGGGAGGGGTTTGGTTTGTTGACAAATCTATCTTACCAAATTTTACTAAAATTTAGCATTGTTAAAATTTGATCACCAAATTGGTTATCAATATTCTAGCTAAAGATTAGCAAGAAAATAAACTAGAGAGCCAAGCTAAAAAAAAAAAAGAATCTCACCCAAATTTAACGGCAAAATTAACAAATGTTTGCTGAATTTAATCAATGCTACCAAAATTCGTAATCGTTGAAGTCTAGATCTGTTCAGAGGCGCGATCAAGTCCCCGACGCCAAGGCCTGTTTAATGGCCGGGGAGCAGACATACGTGTGAGCTTTCAAGTCCCTCTCTGATGATCTCTCTCTCTCTCTTTCTCCCTCGCCCACCCACTCGTCATCCGTACCGATCGAGTGAGCTGGCACAAGATCAATGACCTCGGATCCCATCCTTCCTGGGGCAGTGTACTGTTAACATTCGTGCGTAGGCCACGAATCGCGAAATATCTAGTTAAGAGAGGTGCTTCTATGCTCTTCCTTTTTAAAGTTGCACAAATATTAAAGCATGAAAGAAGGGTAGATAAGGATTACTTACCCCTTCGTTTGCTTCAAGATTTGTGCAAGTTGTATTAGAAGGGAGAGCATAGAAGCACCTCTCTCTAGTTAATCATGCGTCCAGAGGTGTTAGTCTGACATGTTTAATTTGTCTGTGATGTGAATTTTCTTCGGATCGCCAGGACTTGCCCGGGTTCATACATTGCTCGTACCCTTTGCCTTTGTTCTTTTAAGATAATGAAAGAATAGATTAACCTTTCTACTTCCGTATCGATAAAATGCACATTATTACAAAGTTACAACCAAAAAGTTGTAAGGTAAACTTCTCACAATGAAGTTGAAGGAAGCATATCTTGTGACAAATAATAAAAAGCACAACCAAAAATCTCAAGCGGCACATAATATTTTTCGATATATCCATCTATGCCTGCAAGCCTTTGCCTTTGTTAGCGACGAGGAACGGAGGGGCTTGGAATTGCCTGTGTGCGTATGAGCCAAAGTACCAAACAAGGGTTGGGATTTTGTAACGTTAACGTTGGTGTTCTATTTCGAAAAGTACTGCAAGTTTGCTCCACGTACGTCTTATTTTGCACGGAGTAGATGATGTCGTCATACGTACACCGGCACACGCATCGTCTCCTACAACTTGAGTGCGTGTAGATTAGAAAAGCCTGTGGCTGAGCTTTTGCTTAATTTATTGTGTGTTACTACCCCTCCATCCAAGTTAAGGAAGTGTATGGCATCTTTCGGATGTTTTTGTTTTAAATAATATCTAAACTTTAGACTGTAAAATTAAAAATCCAACCGTTAGATCAAATCATAAGATTGGATGTAATTGATACTCTAGAATCTCAACAATGATCCAATGCTATCAGATTTGGGTGATTTTAGCAAACAAAACATTGTTTTGTTCATGGATATGGATATAGTGCGTATTTTAAGTTACAATATAAAATTAGTATGATATTAGCCTTTTCATATTATCTATATGCATAGTAGTGATTAAAGATAATAAATCAGAGTAATAAAATTATTTTTAATATCTTATCGATCTATATGTTAATAAAATAGGTCTTATAAATTTGAACGGATGAGTATTTCCACAGTACCAGTGGCTTTTAACTTCATCCAAAGTACACCTTGACGCCCCCTACGTAATGAGTTCATGACTTACGGTAACTTTTTGAATGAGATAAGGGATAAGGGGTGAAAAGTACAACATGTCGTTTGAGGGAAATATTGAGGGTATTTTGATCTTGTAATCATCTCAACTCACATTTTTATATGTAAACGAAGTCTCAGTCAATCCATGCATAGTGGAATAAGTACATATGTTTTGAACAAAAATGATAACTTTGCAAATACTCGACATGTCCACAGAACAATATTGGTTGTATATCTGACATTTGGGGACCGTATCCTATGCAACATAACAATAGGCAATTATAATTTTTTTTATTAAGCTTACGAGTATATGTAGCAGTAGTATAGTGGTCATAACGTACAATTGTGAAAGGTAAACAATCTAGTTGGGATGAAATTTGCACACTTGATACTACCATGGTACAAAATGTGCAATTAAAATCATGATTGCACTAGCTTAAGATTACATAAGTACAGTGTATGCAATTGTCATTCATTTTTTTTCCAAATCAGTTCGGTAGTTAATCCGTTCTCGTATGGTTAATCCGTTCCTACTACAGTGTCTAGTGTGGTTAATCTGTTCGTCTACAATGCGATATTCTATAGGGAGGTTCCTAGGATTATAGCAATTTATTTTTCATATCGTTGGGAACTCGTGAGGCGGTTTTGGTTTGACTTTATTTTTTCATATCACTGAGAACTCGCGAGCGGTTTTGGCTTGACGTGTCTTTATAAGGGAAACGTTTGTAATACCTCGGCATGTTAATGTGAAGGTCCATGTGGAGCGGTTGTAAAATTAGTTTCATATCGCTTGCATAAAGGGAGTTGTTGTAGTATATAATGCCAGTTGGGTCCAAACTCCAAACATAGCACCTCTAGATTAACCTTTTTATACGAAGTGAAAACGAAAAGTGTAAGTGTGGTGCTATGTGTGCGCGGGTCCATCCCATGAATTTGCTCAACATTGAGCGAAGTTTGGGTTAGAGTGTTATAACATCTCTGTATGTGAAAGCACACCACGAAAAACCGATATCGTCTTCCTTTAGTGCTCTCTGCTTTCTCTGGTGCTTGCTGCCATCTGAGCCATTCCGTTGTGCAATGGGCGTGAGGGAGAACAATGTCTCTAATTCAACGCCGGTCTTTGACGACCTTCGCGAGAAACCGACAATCATGTTTGTGGGAAGCATCTTATCGTGTGACTACTCGTCTTTGTTTTCGAGCGTCACGTCATTCTTACGCAGCTTCATGTTCTTCACCAAGCCCGCTGAAAGTCTCTCGGCCCAACTAATTGTTGGTCCAAGAAATCTTTCTCTTAGTGATTAAATATATTGAGAATGTATGTTGCTATGATAATATTGTTTACATCTATGTATCAGGTGGACTATCTAGTGTGTATAAGGATGCCTTCTTTACTAGCATGTTATTTATTCATCCAATATTCACTGGCTGCTAGTAATCTTATCATAGACGCAATATTTAGCGTCATAATTAAATTAACGTCAGAGCATATTAATTTGAGAGTGACTAGGGAACGGTATACCGTTGCAACGGTATAGCCATGAAACTTATGAAACTTATCAGTTTCAGTGTTGGTTTCATGAGTTTCAGTGTTTAGTTTCATCAGTTTCATGTTTTATCAGTTTTTAGTGCTAAGTTTCATGAGTTTCAGTGCAAAAAATCATAAGTTTCATGAGTTTCAGAGGTATACCGTTGCAACGGTATACCGTTTTTTAGTTTTTCTGTATTAATTTTCTAACGCAACATTGCTATGACCTTGTAATTTTTAACATTGCATCTTGGCGTTCTACAGAACTTCACTTTGAAAAATAGTTACATATTTCCTCTCAGGAATCAGAACAGAACCAACATCTTGATCATCCGTCCCCCCTATTTGAACATTTGATAATTCAAGCAGTTTTTTTTCCCCTTCTCTACTGTCTTTTGCCTACAAACGCACCGTTTCAGAAACCAAAGCATCTAAATCCAGTGAGAGAGAACCGTTGCATTCAGAATTCGCTGCACGTCTCGATCGACTTAATATCTCGCGCCCAAGTGCTGCTCGCTACAGAGCCTCTGCCTGCCCTGTCTCCCTCCCCTCTGGTGCCAACTCACCCCCATTACTGGCCTGGCAGCTCCTGCTGCACTTCGCAGCACCATCCATGGATCCATCCACCCCAACACGCTTGTCTCCAAACCCCTATATAAACCCCCTCGCGCCCTCGCTCTCTCCACTCAAAAGCACAAGCTTTCGCGAGCTTGGAGTTCTCTGTAGCCATCCAGTTCTTCTGTTTGTTGTTCGTTCTTTCTAGCTGGTTGGTTCTTGGTTGAGCTTCGAGACCGAGCACGTACACGTGGGGCTCGCATGGCGGTGTCAGTACTGGCGATCCTGCTCGCCTCCTCGGCCCTGGCGGCGGCGAACTTCAACCAGGAGTTCGACATCACCTGGGGCGACGGCCGCGGCAAGATCCTGGACAATGGCCAGCTCCTGACGCTCACGCTCGACCGGACCTCCGGCTCCGGGTTCCAGTCCAAGCACGAGTACCTCTTCGGCAAGATCGACGTGCAGCTCAAGCTCGTCCCCGGCAACTCCGCCGGCACCGTCACCGCCTACTACGTAAGCGTCCTGTTCCTAGTTCCTACCTCCCCTTTCCTGGAATGGATCGTACGAGTGAATTTTTTTTTTTTATGTGCGCGGCTAACGCGGTTGGTGTTGGTTTTTCCCTGGTGATCGCGCAGTTGTCGTCGCAGGGGCCGACGCACGACGAGATCGACTTCGAGTTCCTGGGCAACGTGACCGGCGAGCCGTACACGCTGCACACCAACGTGTTCACGCAGGGGCAGGGCCAACGGGAGCAGCAGTTCCGGCTGTGGTTCGACCCCACCGAGGAGTTCCACACCTACTCCATCCTCTGGAACCCCAAGCACATCATGTAAGTCTCAGAAAGCTTTCGACTTTTGCATCCTTCGAGAACGCCACCCAGTACCTCGCAGAGAATGGTTGTGGCCTGTTGGTTGATTTGGTGGTGTTGATGGATGCAGCTTCATGGTGGACGACACGCCGATCAGGGACTTCCGGAACCTGGAGAGCAAGGGGATCGCCTTCCCCAAGAGCCAGCCGATGCGGCTCTACTCCAGCCTGTGGAACGCCGACGACTGGGCCACGCAGGGCGGCCGCGTCAAGACGGACTGGTCCCACGCGCCTTTCTCCGCATCCTACCGCCGCTTCAGGGCCGACGCGTGCGTCGTGTCCGCGGGCGGCCGGACGCGCTGCGGCGCCAGCGTCGGCACGGACGCGGCCACCGGCGCCGGCGCCGCGGCCGGCGACTGGTACAACCAGGAGCTCGACCTCACGCTGCAGCAACGCATGCGGTGGGTGCAGAGCAAGTACATGATCTACAACTACTGCACCGACCCCAAGCGCTTCCCGCAGGGCCTCCCCGCCGAGTGCGCCGTGTAGCCCACTCCATCGAGCAAGAACAGCAGCAATGGTGCGTACATCGATCGCCGGAGCAAGACGGCCGGAGATAGGAAAGATGGCGGCGCCTGTATAAATAAATAACGATTGGCGATGGGGAAAGAAATGTGCAATGTAGCCGGTGGTAGATTCTTTTCTGTTTGTAGCATCGCCCTTTTCTTTCTTCCGTCCACCACCCCGCTTGTGTAATTCGTGCTCATGCTCCAGTTCATGTGTAATACTCCCTTGTTCATTTTTATAAGAGCTAATAGCAAAGTTTACAAAGCCTAAATACTCCCATCTAGGGGTGGAATCGAGCCGAGCCGAGCTCGATCCACCACCCCGCTTGTGTAATTCGTGCTCATGCTCCAGTTCATGTGTAATACTCCATTGTTCATTTTTATAAGAGCTAATAGCAAAGTTTACAAAGCCTAATACTCCCATCTAGGGGTGGAATCGAGCCGAGCCGAGCTCGATCCACCACCCCGCTTGTGTAATTCGTGCTCATGCTCCAGTTCATGTGTAATACTCCCTTGTTCATTTTTATAAGAGCTAATAGCAAAGTTTACAAAGCCTAATACTCCCATCTAGGGGTAGAATCGAGCCGAGCCGAGCTCTCGGCTCGGCTCGGCTGAGCTCGCCAGTTTTCGAGCCGAGCCGAGCCCGACTTGTTGCATACATCGAGCTCAATCTTGAGCTCGGCTCGGGCTCGCTCGAGCCTCGAGCCGGCTTGACGTGGCTCGCGAGCCAGCCAACAAGGGCACTGGCAAGGGTCCAAATGCCCTTCATTCTCACAAAAAAACGAAGCTCCTCCATCCATTCTCACGGTTCTCAGGCTCCAGCCTCCTCTAGGGTTCAGTTAAGAAGCAATTTCACATTTATGGGACGCCTTTTTAAGCACAGATGGTTAGATCGCTTCTTCGATTTATAAAACTGCAAACATGTAATCTGGAAAAAGAATACTCCGCTTACTTTTATCTGTGCAAAAGTAAACAGTAGACCCAATACAAGACATTTGAAGTACTAAGAAGAGTAAACTCAAAAAGTAAGGTAAGACAAGCATTGCTCATTAGATGTTTAGCATTGGGTATACTGATTACTGTATTGTGAATTCATACCTTATATAACTCAATGACTGTCGAGCCTAACGAGCCGCTCACTTAGCTCGGGCTCGGCTCGTTGGCCAAGCGAGCCAGGCGGTAGGCTCGGGCTCGGCTCGTTGGCCATGCGAGCCGAGCCGAGCCGCACCGAGCCGAGCTGAGCCCGAGCCGAGCCTCGAGCTAAAATTCCACCCTGTGAAATCATGTGCTGAAAAATTGGCTTAAAATTGAATTTGTAAAATGTGTTTGTTCATGTGTTTTGACAATTTGACAAGAAACAGTAAGTTTCCCATCTACGGCGGACAAACTTTGTTGGTCTGGGTCTGTCGTAAACATGTTTTGGCACTTTCCCATGTACGACGGACCAAGTTTTTGGGTCTGTCGTGGACATGCTTTTGAGATTCTAAGCCGGACTCAATTTTCCAAGGAACCAGTAAGTTTTGCATGTACGACGGACACTTTGTTTTTTGGTCAGTCGTAAACGGCTTTTTGAGGTTTGATTTCGCTTGTACGACGGACCGATTTTGTTTGTCCGTCGTGAACGTGTTTTCGCCGGAATGACTTCTTCTTGGAACCGAGACTTTCACTTGTACAATGGACAGATTTTGTTGGTCCGTTGTGAATGGTTTTTTGAGTGAATTTTTCATGTGTACGACGGACAATATTTTTTGGTCCGTCGTGAAAGCGTTTTTGCTCGGTTTGGATGTTTTTGCAAGAATTGAAATGATTTGAATTTGAGATTATGAAATTTGTGATGATTTCATGATGCTTCTTTTGAAGTGGACTTTATGCAATGCTCGTGTGAGTATTTGCATGGATTGATGTGAGTCAAGTCGTGGACTTGTGCTCGGAATTGTTTTGTGGTTTGTTCATGTGCAGGTATTGCTCGAAGACGAACGTGGTCGATGACGGGACCGGAACTAGGTTCATGGAGGAACTGAGGTTCGGGACTAGGTTCAGGAGGAACTGAGGTCTTGGTGGTCAAGGATGTCATGCGGGACGTTCGGGCTAAGAGAATGGTGCACATGAAGAATGGTTAGTCACGTGAGAATGGCAGGAGGTCATTCGCGTGCAAAGTGTTAGTCACGTGAGTATGGCAGGTGGCCATACGCGTGCAAAGTGTTAGTCATGTGAGTATGGTAGGGTTGCCATACGCGTGCAAGAGTTGTACTCGGCCAGGTTGGGCCAAGTAGAGTTGTGTTGGATACAGATTCCTTCTAGGGAATAGGAATCGTATTCAGAACTCCTTGTGGGTTGGTCCTTTAAATAGGAGGGATGTCTCCTGTTAAAGGGCATCAATCGAACCAAGTAGCAGAACAGGCGCAAGGGAGCTTGAGCTTGGTTTTAGGGTTTGTACTCTTTTGATGGGAGTACTTTAGACAAAAGATAAAGATCAATTCTTCTAGTTCCTTGTGTGCTACAATATTCTCTTTTGGTTCTTGTTTGCATACTTGTTCTAGTTCTAGATTGGTTTTTGTTTTTTGAGTTTCATCTTGATTTGATCCATCAAAAAACTCTCTACGGTATTGATCTAGTGTTCCTTAAAGTTTTGTTGATAAATCTTTTGTTGTTCTTGATCAATCTACAAGTTTCGATTAGATTGATTTTCGTCAAGTTCTGGAATAGCAAGCTTGCGAAGCTTATAACTTTTGATCCGTAAGTTTGATCGAGCTGATTCTTTTTGGGTTCGATTCGTACTGGAATCTAGTTTCTTGTGTCCAAATTTCAGATCGATCCGACGGTTGGATCTCCAGAAATTCGCGTTTTACCAAACCTCTGTTATTCTGTTTTTGTCAAAAACGAGGCAATTATTTGGTTCTGTTTTGGGGTGAACTTTTAATAGATCAAGAATTTGGTTTTAGCTTCCGCACAATCATTCACCCCCCCTCTGATTGCTATATTCGTATACTTTGATCCTACAAGTGGTATCAGAGCGAGGTTTTTCTAATCTATCTTAACCGGTGATTAGATTAATGGATCGTTATTCGACAAAACCTTGTGTGTTCGATGGTGTTGATTTTCAGTTTTGGAAGGCCAAGATGGAGGCGTTCATCCAAGCACAAGGCTTCACAATTTGGGAGAAGGTCTACAAACCATACCAAGTCCCTGCAAACGACAACGTCAACGACACCAATCGCACACATGTTGAAGCAAACAGCAAGGCGCGCAACTTGATTATCCAAGGTTTGGGACGCAGCGACTTTGACCGTGTGATCCATCTCAAATCCGCATATGAGGTATGGAAATCTCTTTGTGATTACCATGAGGGTTCTAACACTATTAAAGAGGTTCGTCAAGATCTTTACAAAAAGGAATACATGCGATTTGAGATGAAGCCTGGTGAGTCACTAGATGATTTCTTTGCACGTTTTAATAAAATTCTTAGCAATTTGCGTGCTGTTGGAGTTAGCTTTGATGATGCTGCTAATGCTAGACAATTGCTTGGTGCATTAGACATGTCTATTTGGGAGATGAAAGTTACATCCATTAGAGAATCTACTGTCATGAGTACACTTACTTTAGATGTTCTTTATTCTAAGTTGAAAACTCATGAATTAGATGTTTTTGCTAGAAAGAATGATCATAAATCAATTGCTTTGACATCTCAATCTAGCATATCTCATAATAGTGCTGCTTCAAGTTTTGCTCTATCCTTCTTGTCTTCATTAACCGATGAACAGATTGAGCAATTCCCAGAAGAAGACTTATCACTACTCTCTTCTCGCTTTAACTAAGCTTTGCAAAATGTGTGAAAGATAAAGAGAGGTGGTGGTGTTCCTCCAAGATGCTATGAGTGTGGTGATCTCGATCATATTAGGCCCAAACTGTCCTAAACTTGCGGGTAAAACACCATGGGAGGAGAAGGACAACGATAAGAAAAGAGAAGAAGAAGTTCCCTTCAAACGACAGGAAAAGAAGAGCTTAATCAACCGCAAAGTGGTTCATCGAGTTCTTTTCGGTCTTGAACAAGTCAATTTGAGCGATGTGGACTCGGAGAGCAGCGAGGACGATACAAATCCAAGCAAACATGACTTGACAGGTTTGTGTCTCATGGCAAGCGACAAGGATAGCTTCACCGAGGACGATCAAGACAGCGACTTCAATGAGGTAGATCCTTCTTATGATGAATTAGCTATTGCTGTTGCTCGTCTTGGAAAATTGCTTGACAAACGTGATAGAAAAATTAAGAAACATGATATTCTTGTGGAGTCATTGAATACTGAAATTGCTAGACTTAAAACCTTGATTCCTGATGATGATGCTTGCAAATCATGTGATTTAATTTACAATGAGCTTACTTTGCTTAGGAAAGAACATGTTACCTTTTTAGAGCAAATCAATGCTGAAAATGAGAAAAATGAGAAACTTGTTAAACATGCTAGTTGTTCTACCATTGATTTGCATGATACAACTCCATGTTCTAAATGCTCCATACTAGAATTGAAGTTGCATGATGCAAATGCTAGCGTTTCTCAAATGACAGAAGATTTTCTTACACATGAGGTTCTTTCATGCTCAACTTGTCGCAAGCAAAAAGGAAAAGTGGATGTTCCCTGCAATAATTGTTTAATTCTTGCTAATAAAGTTGATTATTTGCAAAACTCTTTGGAACGATTCACTAATGGCAAGAAAAAGTTGAACATGATTTTGGATCAATCTAAGGTTAGCTCAAACAAGAAAGGTTTAGGTTTTGATCTTCATGCTTCATATGAAACTAAACCTCGCTCATTGTTTATGCTCCTTGCAATGACAAACTTGAGATTTCAAATGAGCCTATGAAAATTGTCTTCAAATCTGCTGGCCTTTTATCTTCTACTATGATGAATGCAAATGTTGCTTCTACTTCCAAAGCTAAACATAATGTTAAGTACACTTGCACTCATTGTGGTAGAGATGGACATTTAGTAGACTTTTGCTTTAGACTAGCTAAACAACAAAAGAGAGAAAGGTTTAATGCTAGGTCTAATTTCAGAAAGGCACACTCTACTTCTCATTATGTGCCTAGGGTGAAACAAACACCTTTTGTTTCTAAAAACACGAAAAAAGGCAAATCTGTTTTTGTACATAAGAATACTCGTGTTGTGCCTCTTTGTTGTGCGTCGTGTGTCTCAAGATCGATTCCTAAACATCTTATTTCTAACCCCAGTACCGAGGCCTCGATAATTTCTGCTTCTATGTAGGCTTCTCACGCGAGGAAGGAGAACATGTGGTTAGTGAATTTCGGATGCTCACTTCATATGTTCAGTGATAAGTTTTGGTTCTTCTTCACTCGTGCATCTCATGCTAAAAGTGTTGCTTTTGAAGATACTTCTTCCACTTCTGTTTTTGCAAAAGGCACTAGTCCAAATGATGCAGGTACAGGTGCATATGTTCAGGGGGAGAGTGTCTTTGTTCATAAAAGATGATGCTGTTGAGGTTGAGATAATTGGAAGTTTACATGAGAGACTCTTCTCACGTGCTTGTGTGCTTGTTTTCAAGCTTCCCACGTGCTTCACATCGACAAGCTGTCAAAAGGATTTTCAGGTATCTTCATGGAACTCAAGATTTTGGCATTTGGTTTTCTGCTTCCTCATGCATTAGTTTGAGATCTTTTTCTGATGCTGATTTTGGAGGATGTAGAATTGATAGGAAAAGCACTTCTGGTTCATGTCACTTCTTGGGAAATTCTCTCATTGCATGGTCATCTAGAAAGCAATCTTCTGTTGCACAATCAACTGCTGAATCTGAATATGTGTGTCAAGTCCCCAAGTTCGAAAAGTGCTGGGACATCCGGAGTATCCGGATCTACATCCGGAGTGTCCGGATCCAACCCGGAATGTCCGGACAAAACGTCCGGAGTATCCGGATTGGGCTGACCGAGCGCCCCAACCCGGAGTGTCCGGACTGAATGTCCGGAGTGTCCGGGTTGATCAGACTGAGACCCCAACCCGGAGTCTCCGGGTTGAGCGTCCGGAGAGTCCGGATGGTGCGGGATTTTGTATAAAAGTCCCGTTTCTTGATTTCCCCACCTCATTTCTTCTCCCCACTTGGTTCCCCACCCGTGTGAGCTCGTTCCTCCACCCTAGCTCCTCTCCGGCGAGCTTCCACCGGCCGGTGACCCTCCTGTGGCTCCTCCCCGGCGGCTCCTCCATCCCCGGGAACTCCTCCTCAAGCCGGCATCTTCCATCCTCCACCCGGCACTGCTTCTCCTCCATCTTCCTTGGAGGTAGGTCTCTCTCTTGGGAGTAGATTCGTGGGATTCTTGGGTTCTAGGGTCATCAATGGTGGGAGTTAGAGCTTAGGTTTAGATTTGAAGTTTCAGAGTTGAATCTTGAGCTCTAGGGTTTTGGGTGTAGTGATCCTAGGGTTAGTGTGGGGCTTGGATTGATGAATGTGGGTGCTAGTGTGGTTGATCGGGTAGGAGTAGCGCCGATCCAAGGGTCGTTTGGAGTTGGCTAGTGGTTTCATGGACTAGTGTTGTTCCTCGTGGAGTTGGGTTAGCTATAAGCTTCTTCGGCCTTGCCACGTGTAGGAAAGTCATAGATCGGGTCCCTGTGATGCCGTTGGACTTGGCGGCACCTCGATCCGTCGAGTTATTGGGTAAAACTCGCCAGGTCCGGAGTGTCCGGACACCCCGTCCGGAGTGTCCGCTCTGCCCGGAGTATCCGGACCGAATGGGCCGGAGAGTCCGGATTGTCCGACGAGTCCGGATCAAATACCCTGATCGTCTCGGTTAGGGCTGGTCTGTCGATTGAGTCGAGTTGTCCTGGCCATGCTATTTCTTCTGGTTTTTCAGTTGTACTTCATTCATATGCATTGCATGCATTTTAATTATGCATTGTACTCGTGTAGAGAACGATCCCGCGGCGACTGACGTGGCCGTGGTTGAGGGAGTTGCCGAGGGGCAAATCGCTGTCGATCCACCAGCAGAAGAACAAGGCAAGCACCTATGCATCTTGAACCTGTATTAATTGTATTTTTGTGAATAAACTGCTTAATTGGTGAAATAAGTCTGCATTAGGAATTGAATTGGGTTAGGGTTAGATCCTATTTGCTGCACATTCGTCCTTTGGATTTGTGAACACTTCCGTTGGAACTAGTAATGGTATTAAATGAGTCACTGCTTAGAATTGCTTAGAGGTCGGGGTTGGGCCAAGTGGTGGTTGGTCCACCGCTTGAGATCCATTACATTACTTATGATGAAATGAAATGGGTACGGTTATGTAAGGAAAGGCTAAATTGGAGACCGGGCGGGAAGGTTGGGACATTGGGTAAGGAGACCCGATGTGGTAGTTCCCGTCTGTGTCAGCTAAGGACCGATTCGATGGTTGCCCTTTGATTGAGCACACCGGTTGGTCGCATGCCCGATTATGGTACGGTAAGCCACTCTTTCTCTCATACGGAATCGATGGACCGTAACTTCCGTGGTTGGACGTGGTTGAGGGCGCAGGCTTAGGTCGACTCGAGCGCCAAGCCGGGCTTGGGGCTGCTCGAGGGGTGCTAGGTTTTCGGCCACGTGAGGACGCTCAGCGATTGGGTATGATTGGGAGGGTTGACACTAGGCCCTTGTGGTAAGTGTCGTGCGATCAATGCTTCCTGCGAGGTTAAATAAGCGATTCGAATTGCCGCTCTCGAATATGAGCAAGCTCTTTCATCGCACAAATCACGTAGTAAGAACTTGAACCGAGGTTCGGCCGAGCTTGAGCCCACATAAATTGGTGTTGAGATTAATTGTTGTGAATTAATGATTGCAACTTCATGTTCAGAAGTAGGCGCCGTTACAACTGCTTAATTGTGAATTGAGTAGTTAGGTAATTAATATAACAAATGTTAAGCTTTCTGCACTTTTACCTTCAGCCTGGTTCTTGCTACATCCAAATGCATGTCCTTTGGAGTCGGTCATATATGGACCACGGGTAAGACTTATGCAGTACCTTTTGTACTCGAGCTTACGCTTTGTGGTTTGCGGTGAGGATCCAGAGGGGTGTGAGTTCTCGCCTCATCGCCTATCGGTGGCCAAGCGGGCACCGAGTAGAGGCCGTCACAGGTGCGCCCGGAGGTGTTCAGGGCATGACACTTCCGGGGTATATTACTTTTGTTGTATAGGATAGTTGGCTTTACTTTTGTAAACTGTTGCACTTTTATTTCTGTTTTGGAGCCTGTCGGCTCTTCGCTTCCTGTTTTGTTTGGTCGTCTTTGGGCTTCCGTGTGCCGTGTGTGTTTTGTTGCTTCCGCGTTTCGTGCGTCTCTGGTAGTGAGTTTG
This sequence comes from Rhipidocladum racemiflorum, assembly GCA_036346355.1. NCBI lineage: Eukaryota > Viridiplantae > Streptophyta > Magnoliopsida > Poales > Poaceae > Rhipidocladum > Rhipidocladum racemiflorum. The sequence continues at coordinate 84,953,460 of CM070579.1, read as the reverse complement.
GGCCCGATGCCCCTTTGTGGGAACTGTTGTGATATGACTTGGGAACCGGTATGTGGGGATCCTGGGCGAGTTTCGGATCGCATACCGGGGGAATACCGGGGTTGTTGTCAAGTCGTTGGACGTTCGTAGGGTGGTCTCCATTGGGCTTGGGTAATAGCATCAGGATCACCTCTGGTGATTTGTTGCTAGGATCCAAATCCGACGGGAACAACCGATCATCCAACAACTCGAGGACGATCTGGGCGGCTCCTCTCACAATGTGGCTGCTGCTAGTTGTTGTTCTCAAATTCTTTGGATAGTAGCTACACTTAAATATTATGGGGTTAATTTGGATAGTGTTCCTCTTTTGTGTGATAACACTAGTGCAATTTGCATTGCTAAGAATCCCGTGCAACACTCTAGAACAAAACACATTGACATCAGATTTCACTTTCTTAGAGATCATGTTGAAAAAGGCAACATTGTGCTTCATCATGTGGATACTGAACATCAATTGGCAGACATTTTTACAAAACCTTTGTCTTCTTCTCGTTTTGCTTTTATTCGGGGAGAACTTGGGATTGTTCATCCAATGGGCTTGTTTTGAGGGGGAGTTTCCTTGCAAAGTTCTTTCACTTAATGAGCTCACTTTATCATATTTCTTTATATATTATGTAATTGTGCTAATATATGATAATCTAAATTATTCCACTTGAACTAAAAATGACATTGCGGAATTCCTTGGTTTGATTGCCTATAGCTAAATACTCTGTGATTTCTTACTATTCTAGGCTTGATATTGAATCTTCTTGACAAATTTGGGCTATGAAGCAAGTGTGTTTTCAGCTTTACTCTTTCATAAGACCTTTTAATCACTTTTGCATGTTTATAATCAAAGAAAAATGAAAAGAAAAGGGAATCAATAAAAAAGAGTTGTTAAAAGCAAAAGCCTCAAGTTATGAGCTTCAGGAATGCTTTCTCTAAAAAGATAAGATGTATGCTCCAAGCATGCTATTCCCTCAAAGACAAGATGTATGCTTCAAGCATGCCACTTCAAGGAAATAAAAGTATGCTTCAAGCATGCCACATGCAGTTTACTGTTTTAAAGATTAAATTGGTTTACTAGATTGGAGTTGAAACTACTTGCTCGCCCAGAGTTGTTAGTTGCTTCAATTTTGAGCCTTTGTTTTTCTACTAAAGGTTTTGCTTAGTACATGGCTATAGTTGACTAAATTGAGGTTGAGATGCATGTCATTCCATAACTTGTTAAAATCACATCAAGATCATATATTTTGCATATTATGTGATATATAAGGTTATATGATCGAATGAGCTCATCTTTTCCTATCTTGGCACTCCCTTGTTTCTCATTGTGAAATCATTGCTGCAGGAAAAATTTTGAACAAATTCTCTCTTTTGTACTCTTGATGAATCCATTGTCAAAGGGGGAGAAATTTGGGAATCGTTGAAAAGTTTAAGAAAAAGGGGGAGAAGAAAAAGGGGGAGTTGTTTGAGAATTTTGGAAGAAGTTTGGAGAATTTTGAAATTTTTGGGCACATTGCACATTCACACACATTTTCCTTCTCAGGGGGAGTTTTTGTTTTGTTTTTTGGTCAAAGGGGGAATTCTGTGTTTTCTTACTTTGGTCTTTGATCCTTTGGATTTCAAAATCTTTTGTAAAGTGAATGCCAAATGTTCAATTCTAAGTGGTGTTGCCAATGTTTTCATCAAGGGGGAGATTGTGAAATCATGTGCTGAAAAATTGGCTTAGAATTGAATTTGCAAAATGTGTTTGTTCATGTGTTTTGACAATTTGACAAGAAACAGTAAGTTTCCCATCTACGACGGACAAACTTTGTTGGTCTGGGTCTGTCGTAAACATGTTTTGGCACTTTCCCATGTACGACGGACCAAGTTTTTGGGTCTGTCGTGGACATGCTTTTGAGATTCTGAGCCGGACTCAATTTTCCAAGGAACCAGTAAGTTTTGCATGTACGACGGACACTTTGTTTTTGGTCAGTCGTAAACGGCTTTTTGAGGTTTGATTTCGCTTGTACGACGGACCGATTTTGTTTGTCCGTCGTGAATGTGTTTTCGCCGGAATGACTTCTTCTTGGAACCGAGACTTTCACTTGTACAATGGACATATTTTGTTGGTCCGTTGTGAATGGTTTTTTGAGTGACTTTTTCATGTGTACGCCGGACAATATTTTTTGGTCCGTCGTGAATGCGTTTTTGCTCGGTTTGGATGTTTTTGCTAGAATTGAAATGATTTGAATTTGAGATTATGAAATTTGTGATGATTTCAGGATGCTTCTTTTGAAGTGGACTTTATGCAATGCTCGTGTGAGTATTTGCATGGATTGATGTGAGTCAAGTCGTGGACTTGTGCTCGGAATTGTTTTGTGGTTTGTTCATGTGCAGGTATTGCTCGAAGACGAACGTGGTCGATGACGGGACCGGAACTAGGTTCACGGAGGAACTGAGGTTCGGGACTAGGTTCAGGAGGAACTGAGGTCTTGGTGGTCAAGGATGTCATGCGGGACGTTTGGGCTAAGAGAATGGTGCACATGAAGAATGGTTAGTCACGTGAGAATGGCAGGAGGTCATTCGCGTGCAAAGTGTTAGTCACGTGAGTATGGCAGGTGGCCATACGCGTGCAAAGTGTTAGTCATGTGAGTATGGTAGGGTTGCCATACGCGTGCAAGAGTTGTACTCGGCCAGGTTGGGCCAAGTAGAGTTGTGTTGGATACAGATTCCTTCTAGGGAATAGGAATCGCATTCTAACTCATTGTGGGTTGGTCCTTTAAATAGTAGGGGTGTCTCCTGTTAAAGGGCATCAATCAAACCAAGTAGCATAACAGGCGCAAGGGAGCTTGAGCTTGGTTTTAGGGTTTGTACTCTTTTGATGGGAGTACTTTAGACAAAAGAAATAAAGATCAATTCTTCTAGTTCCTTGTGTGCTACAATATTCTCTTTTGGTTCTTGTTTGCATACTTGTTCTAGTTCTAGATTGGTTTTTGTTTTTTGAGTTTCATCTTGATTTGATCCATCAAAAACCTCTCTAGGGTATTGATCGAGTGTTCCTCAAAGTTTTGTTGATAAATCTTTTGTTGTTCTTGATCAATCTACAAGTTTCGATTAGATTGATTTTCGTCAAGTTCTGGAACAGCAAGCTTGCGAAGCTTATAACTTTTGATCCGTAAGTCCGATCGAGCTGATTCTTTTTGGGTTCGATTCGTACTGGAATCTAGTTTCTTGTGTCCAAATTTCAGATCGATCCGACGGTTGGATCTCCAGAAATTTTTCGTTTTACCGAACCTCTGTCATTCTGTTTTTGTCGAAAACGAGGCAATTATTTGGTTCTGTTTTGGGGTGAACTTTTAATAGATCAAGAATTTTATTTTAGCTTCCGCACAATCATTCACCTCCCCTCTGATTGCTATATTCGTATACTTCGATCCTACACACCCATATTCCCATCGGTCTTAAAAGTTGATGTTTTAGACATCAATACGGTCTTCAAACACTTTGATCACTAATTTTTATTATAATATATTTATAAAACTCAATGAAATTATAATATTATGAAAGTGCTTCTGAAGACAAGTCTACACATATAATTTTCATGTATCCAATTCAAATATTTAAAAATATATCAATAGTTAAAGTTTCGAAGGTTTGACTATCACTATATCCAAAACGTTAGCTTTTTTAGACCAGTGAGAGTAGTAAACTAAAAACCACAATAACTATCTCAAAAAAGAAGTTTGTTGATTTTTAGACCAGGAGAGGTTTCCCGCTACAATGCTTTCGTGGTGAGAAGTCAGGAGATGAAATTGCGCTGGTACAAATATTATGAGCACCTGTGGCACAAGGCTTAATCTGCAGACTGCATTTTGAGCAATAATATCACGGGGTAAGTTGGCTAAAAGAAGTTTGTAAGAGTAAGTACAATAGTAACTATGTTAATAGTAAACTAAAAGTCAGTTTATACAATAACTGTTTTTAAAAGTTGTCTCTAGATATGTGCAATAATTATCTCTTCTCTCCTATACATAAATGATTTACCAATGCTTCCGAGCAAAGCTGGCTATTTTCTCTCTCCTCTTTTTTCACTTCCTTATAGACCAAAATTGACATGTACAAACTAAGAACCAGCTGATATGGTCGTACGGTACATGCCCTAATGGTTCTACCTAGCTACAGTGCGTAATGCAGAATGAGCTGGATGCAGCCGACGTTCGTCTATGTTGTCACACCATCGTGTCTCTCTATGCAGGGGCGGAGCTGGGCCCGGGCCCGAGGCCCAGCTCAAGAACAGGAGGAATGGCTTTGGCTGGAGAGGCAGAGAAGTGATCAGACCATTCAGATTGCCAGCCTAGTACAACAATCTTCACCTATCTTCACCTGAACTTTAGCTCAAGAGGCAAATTAAGCTCCTTCATCAGGCCGAACCTTTTCTTCTACGATCGGCCGATCTAACTTGCGGGTAAGTGAAAGGCATTCTAGGCCCGAGGCTTGGGGCCCAGCTGACTCCGACCCTGTCTCTAGGCGTCATGTGATTGGGTCTGTGTGCATGTCTCTAACGAGTAAACTTGCGAGTTGCGAGCTCTACGCCTGATTGCTACCTAGAAGCTCCTTCACATCTTGCGTCAATGAAGAAGTGCATGCTATACTGTGCTCGCATAAACACCACCATGGCACGCAGAATTTAAATCCGCACTCCTCCGTTGTTCCATGTGACGATTTCTGCCGTGATAGTAGTTCCTAGTAACCACTACACGTCGTTTTAACATATGTACAATTAATTTTTTGAAACTTTAGTTACTGATATATTTTTAAATATTTGTATTGAATACATAAAAAACATATGTGTAGATTTATCTCAAAAAATGATTTTGTACTATTATAATTTTATTTTATTTTTTATAAATATATTACAATATAGATTGATAGTCAAAATGGTATTTTTTTAGTCCGTGTGGATATCCAAAACGATACGTGTTTCCGACGGAAGTAATCTAAATTGGTCAATTGTTTTTTGTTTAAATAAGGGTTATAAAAAGACACGAGCACACATCGATAGAGCTTTGCTATGTTGCGGCATTATCCTCTGTTTCCATATTTCTAGGAGTGTGCACTCGCGAGTGCGTGTATGGTGATGTATATGTGTGCATTTTCCTTATAAGAGAAATTTTACGGGCCTCGGAGTTTATAAATGCCTAAATGGCTGTTCTGAACCACCAAGAAGTCATGGAATTTGCATTCTGCGGGTCTCATCTTCACTCTTCAGCGCAGGCCAACGTCAACTTGGTGTTCATAAATACTCCTTTCGACCAAGATGTGCATTCTTATAGATCTGGAGTAAACGAGAAATGAAATCTTTCCTTCTTTCTTTCCACACTTTCTCCTAGAGCGTCCTGTGTTAGTTATAAGGGAAGAACTTGCAGCCGGACGTCTGATTTTTTTATTTTTTTTCAGACACCGTCGCAATATTTTTTTGAACGTAGTGAAATAAAAAAAATATTTCACTACGTAGAAAAAAATATTTCGAAGAAAAACAGACGTCCGATCACTGGTATTACTGTAGTTATAATATAGAGTTACAAACCTTTCAGGAAAAAAAAACTCTGCACTGGTGCTGATGAGCTGATTTATGCACGATTGAGCTTGCTGTACGTAGTGCAATGATAGACTCAAGAACAGGGGACCTATATTGTCAGATTTAATAGTGCCCGATGTTTATTTAGGTGGGGATACGGTAGCATGCTTGCCGCCTTCGTTGCACTTCTGTATTTGCAGACTTGCAGGACTCCAGCATGGGCTGCATTACAGGACTCGTGTATATGCGCACACTGTGGCTAGTGAATGTCAATAAAAAGAGAGGATGTCAATCCAGAAAACTGAAATTAGCTGTGGCTAGCGAATGTTTATGCTCAGTTCATTCTTGTGCAGGTAAACGTACCATATGTGCGCTCTTCCACAGTTCCGATGAAATCAGTGAAATTTAGCCACGAAACTGCCACATAGAGCTCTCAAATAAAATCAAAGAATCTCGCAAAAAAGAAAAAAAAAAATCAATGAGATTAAGGACTCTGACTGAGAGAGCTGCTGTTTCTGCACTGATTGGAGTCCATCGTAAGGTTCCTAAGTACTGGAGTTCTACTACTAGCATATAGCTGCTTGCTTGGAATGAAATGATTGTTGGCCCTGAGACTCAAGGAGGACCAGAATCGCTGGTCCTCTATATCGTGCCGCACATGTTGCTTTGTGCAAACCAAAAGGAAAAAAAGCATCATAATAGCTGTTAGTAAATGACCCAGATATTCCCTATCTGTGCACCACATTCCTTGGTTCTTTGATGATCGCAAATCAGCAGACGGTCGTAAAACAGGAGGAGGAGGAGGAGATACATGCATGCCAAATTACCCAATGATAACGAATTCCAAGTAATCCTGATTAGATATATAATGACAGAGTAACAAAAGCTTACGACTCAGGTATGACATGACGATGTGGAAACAAGCTACTGAGCACTTGAGCAGTGCATTCTACGCACGTGCTAGTGCTACAGTGCTACTAACATTTCACTTACCTCACAGGTTGGCACTACACATGGAATTAATTTGCAGTAGCTGAATTGGACTCGCAGCAAGCTCTAGCCTCTGCACATCCATCCTAACCAAACGCACAATCTATTCTCAGTACCTACATAATTGGCACACCCGAGTACAGACAACTGGCGAGTGGGCCCGGGGAGCCTAACTTGCATATGATTAGAGGACCCGCTTAGGCCTCAGGGAGTACTACCTTTGATGCATGCATCAATGGCCAAGCTAAAGCGACTTCCCGCTAATTCAGGGACCAGGGCCGTCTCCGGCCAGCTGCTTCCACTTGAGCCTTTTCCTCTTAGATCACGCCTTAAGATAGCCCTGCACATCTTGAGCTGGTCAATATGGCAGAATTCAGATGCTTCTTGCTAGTTTTGATCTCTTCAATAGTTACCTTTTTTTAATCTGGGCAATCTCGATTGTTTCGGAATCTGATGTTGTTGGAAGTCGATGGAGATGCACACTATAAATCAGCCTATCTCCTTGCCAAGATAAGCATGGAGAGTGCACGATCACACGTCAGGGCACATGGCATGAAACAACCTAAATAATTGGTTACGCATCTTGCAGACGTGCAATCCAACAACCTGGAACCAATCTGGAACGAGGCTTTAACAAGAGAACAATCTTGCAGACATGCATGGCACTGACGAAGAACACGAAGGCGTCTCCAAGCTCGAGCAATTAACGCATAGCTGCTATTACCACAGTTATCCTTGGTTGAAAGTCCATGAGCATCCGGCTGGATCCAACTCGCGTGTAACCAGGAGCTTAAATTTTCCTCTGCTGTGAAGTGACCAGCAGATCACTGGCTGTCCAGCTAAACAGTGGTGCGGCGCCCCAAAAGGCTAAAGCTTGCTTTTGGGTGGTACGTACTCGAGCTTTGAACTCGAAGTGCCGGAAATCCTGGATGGTTTCCTGTCGTACTGCGACACCAATCGTTGGCTCGTGCGGCAACTTCTATCCAGGGTTTACGTTACTGAATTAAGCTTGAAAATCTTCCCCGATGGTATCGATTTCTAGAAACCGAACGAAATGCAAAGTTAAAATTTTGAACTCAACGGTCAAATAACAACAACAACAAAAAAAATCGAAAACCGACCGATTTTCGACCGGTTTACATCGAAAAACAGCGCACTCGGCGGAAATTGGGGAAAAAAATCAAGAAGAATTGAAAAAAATTGCAGAAAATACTGAAACATTTGTAAAAAAAACTTAGTATGATCATTCCTACATTTTAAGATAACGTCAAGTTGTAAAGTACACATTTTACAATAATAACACAACTATGGAAAAATATGAAAAAAATTGGCATGGTCTTTGCTATAGTTTAGACAATCTCAAGTTATAAAGTAAGCATTTGGTAATAATATCTTAACAAATAACCTTTTATTTCAATATCATTCACAAATCAATCCAACAATTAGGTTTTTCAAAGCTGCGAGTGCATGGTACACCCTGTCACAAAATCCCTCCTTGTCCAAGTGAAATGTCTTATTCTCAGCATCTTAAAAGCTCTTTTTGACAAACCAACGCGCGATGCCGGCATTGAGATCTCCATACGAACTTCTAACCGTTCCAAGTGGTAATCTGGTACAACACGTACATCGCTGACAGGCAACTACGGAAGTTTATTGTATACTGGTTGCTTATACAGGCACACGCGAGCGGATAAAAAGTTATAGTTACTAGCTTGAGGAAGGAAATTTATGAGTGCTTAATTGCAAAATTAGCATACAGAATAAAAGAGGAGTACCAATTATAAATGCAAGGTAGTCTTTAGACCGCTGCTTTCTTCGCATTGATTTGAAAAAAGAAGAAGAAAATTCTATGATATAAAATAACTACATAATCTACAACAGAAAAAATAACTTACGATATACCGTTTCGAACATATTCGATGGGATTGTCTAAAGCCATCCTATTTACCCTCGATCTCAATCATGTCTCTCTTGCCTCTTCAGCCTAGCTACAAGGAACCGTCGCAAATCACCAACCCCAAATTAAGCATCACACGCCTCTCTCTCTCTCTCTCTCTCTCTCTCTCTCTCTCTCTATATATATATATATATATATATATATATATATATATAGGAAAAATACTTCGTACTCCCGGGAGTAATTACTCCCATCTCTGAAATACCACCCAAACGTACTTGAAATACTCCTTTATCAGTTTGGATACACTCATATACTAATTATAAGATATTCCAATGAGATCCACATGAAAAAATTGCAAGGGAGTACATAGTTTTTAGCATATTTTGCAAATACCTTCATATATGCATATAAAAAGGAGTATGTCTAAAAAGTGTACATACCACCTCTGAAAAAATGTAAATACCACCTAGATGATCTTATATACTTATATACTACACGTACATACTCTCCGTTGCGCGAAATACTCCCTACGTTGTGAGATACGGCATAGGGAGTAATTACTCCCGGGAGTAGAAAAGAGGCTTCCTATATATATATATATATATATATATATATATATATATATATATATATATATATATATAATACAATTACCTGGGACACTATGGTGCCTGGGCACCATGATCCAAAACGGGTATTTTCCATATGTATATGCATGCGATTTTTTTTGAAATTTTTAGGATGTTGAGTTCAACCAGTTTACTAACTAATCAAACAAGTTTGAACTAAAATTCAAACTAAAGTTTCCTTTTTTGATGGTAGTTTGATTGTAGGTATGTGTTGATTATACATATAAATCAGTAAAGTATGTAATCTAAATTCGTTCAAATCTTCAAATTCGAGTATATTTTTTCAAAGGTATGTGTTTCATTTGAATTCTGATAGATAGGTATATACCCTAAAACTGAAAGTTTTGAAAAATATATCCGAATTTGACTTGAATTAACACATTTAAAATCATGGTGCCCAGGCACCATGGTGTCCCATTCCGCTATCATATATATATATATATTGACTATCCCGCTCCGCTCACTCAATCTCTCTCCCGGTCACGCCGACTGGGGGAGGGGGTCTGCCTCCACCACCGATGGGTTACCGGCTTACCGCACGCCCTCCATTTGTAGAGGGAGGCTGGGGTGGTGGTGGCCTAGCAGTAGGCGGCGGCGTAGGAGGGAGGCACGGTGAGACAGTGGCACACTAGGTTGGGTGAGGTGGTCTGCAAGGTGAGGGAATTGACAGCGTGCTGAGGCGGCGAGCTCATCACCATCCGTAGAGGGAGGCCAAGGCAAGGGACCACATCCAACTCCGATGATGCATGTGGCAGCTCCGACCGTTGTATTCATCACCGACGATATGATCTAGCAGATCTAGTGACGCTGACCTCGGATCCAGTTGGATCTGACGTGGTGCAACTCGGCGGCTCGATGACACGGAGTGTCGAGCTCAAGCAAGGATTCGACGGCGAGCTAGGTGAGCTCATTAAGACAAGTTGAAACTTGCTTGAAACCTATTGATATTTTGTTTGAAACGTGGTGAAACTTGCTGAAACTTACCGAAACTTTGGATTGAAACTTGTTAAAACTCATCAGTTGAAACTTGGTGAAACTTAAGTTTCAACATCTAAAACTTGTTAAAACTTTGGCTTTAAAATCTTCTATAAATGAGCGAAAGTTATTGAAACATGAAACTTTGTCAAACATTCTCTTTTTTTAAGACGGTAGCAAGAGTGATGCCTTTCAATTAAGAAGGAAACAAGAGTTTTGTACATCCTAGCTGACCAAAAGGCCTTCACATGAGACTTTGTACACGATAAAAAAACCACCACCATGTTATAAGACCATGAAACTATATGGGAACTTAGACAACACTAAGCTGGCACCTCGGTCGAATGCCAACGCTCGATCTTTTCCGATGCATACATTATGGGTGAACAATGATTTATATGGTTAAAAGAACATTCCTTTCCTACATATGATATTTTTTTGAAAATTTTGAAATTTCAAAGACATGGTTTCCACGAATTTACAATATTTAGGTGGTTTTCACCCTATCATCCCTAAGGAGAAAATCCTAAAAAACATCGTCATCTTCAGACCCATATTAAACCCTTTTAATCACATAATGTATGGTACAGAGTGATAGCATAAAATGGCGGTACCTCCAGCGGGGAGCCTTGTTGAGGCCATACTAGGTTCATGCCCCCCCCCATTTTGATGTCTCTGCGCAGTAGCGAAGCCAGAATAAAAAAGGGGTTGGGTTCAAAATATTAGGCTAAATTAAAATAAACATATTAAAAAGCTTGTGTTGTGTTTTTATATGTTCGAGGGTTATTACTGGTACTTCATTATCTGAGAAATACTTGTGCAACATTTGCTTGTAAAACATTTGCAAATCTATGAACTTAACACTCATCAATCAAACAAATTGGTTATTGTCTCACATTACCTATTTGTTGTTGTGGTCAGCCCACTTAGTGGGTCAAGTACTCACTGCCGCCTTCCTTGCCTGCATGTCATTGCCGCGGTGGGTTACGCGTCGCTGCACGCTCATGCCCTTGCCGCCATCCACTCGACACCCTCGCCGCGCCCATGCAATTCCCAACTCCTAGCGACGCATGTCAAACGCCCTTGACTTGGTGGGCTGCTATATCTTCGCGGAGGAGAGGCATCGAGCCACACCCTTTCACTCTATATAGTCACTACGCGTGTCTAGGATTCGTGTTCTATTGTGCAGGCAGCAAGGGAAGTTACTAATTGTCAAATTATGTCTCCAATAAGCAGTGACCCATCAAGCTACATGGCCTAGGAAACAGCTCACCAACCCAGCAAATCTTTCTATTCCCTAAGACTGAGTTGTGCCCAAGCATGTGCATATTTGCTGTCACTATGCCAAAAACTGAGTATTGGTGCTAAAGTGGATACTTAGGGTTCAGCAACAGGAGGGTGGGTTCGAGCCCAACGTAGCCCCTATGTTGGCTGAGTCCGTCTCTATGTGATTAATTAGTAAGCCAACTACTTATACTAAATATTAGAGCTCTATTATGGTACACTAAATTTAATATGAACCGTTCATTCTTTTCGATCCAACAAATCAGATTAGCTAATATTTATTTATACTTCCTTCAATAGTAGAATAGCAAAAACAACATTAACCGTTAAATTGCATGTTTAAAACTAAAGTTTTAAGTGTTCGTGTTTCATCCTTGTATTTGGCCACCTCTTAATTTTAGTCTATCTGCTGCTGCTGGGTACGTACCTCCACGATTAAACATCGCTCTCAAACTATAACCTTTTGTCATTGCCCTTCGTATGGATATCAACATCAACCTTTTAAGCATTCGTGCTCGCACACACTCTACTCATTCCTGTTGGAACAAACACATCTTCTAGGCTCTACCAAAGATCGATCTGCACTCACATAAGTGGAGTCCATACTTGAGACACGGGATAAAAACTCCTCGTGGTCTACTTCTGATCGATCCCAAATAGTAGTGGTAGTAGCGGTTATGGTCACAATGCTGCTGGTCAGGTTCCGCGTCTCTGGACGCATGTTGAAAGCGAATTCGGAGAACTGTGAGGAGCCGAGGATAATTAAGGTTCGATTTTGGATAAGCTGTGTCTGTTAGACAACCTCGCTATCGAATAGTCCGGGGTTGCCTAATAGATCTAAACTGGAGAACAGAGAGAGAGAGAGCGAGAGACACAATATGAGGAGGAACGGGTCTGCTTTATTATTCTGTATGCTTGTGTACAATGGGGTGACCCCCTGCCTCCTATATATAGCGGTTCTGCTTAGAGATAAGGAAGAGTCCATATAGGATACGAATCCGGTTTCCTAACACTCCCCCTTGGACTCTTCACTGCGAGATGCATATGCCTCATTAAAACTCCATAAAAACCCAGTGGGAAAAATAATTGGAGAAAGAGTACATAGCACACGCTTGCTGTGTTGCACGGATTGCCTCATCAAAAACCTTATGTAAGAAAACTTCAATGAAAAACTTACTTAAGGAAAAGAGTACAATCCACCCAAACTTCAATGTTAATCTTCAATATTCACGTTGGGTACTCAAACTTCATGTTTGAGATTTATGTAGGAGTATGTGAAAATTCTCCCCCTGAAATCTGCACTTCTCTAAGCCTCATCATCCCGATTCCTCTAACACATCTTTCAAAGGAAGATGCCGGGAGTGACTTAGTGAATAAATCTGCGAGATTTTCACACGACTTAGTATGCAGTATCTTTATCTCGTTCATCTTATGCAATTCATGAGCATAAAAGAACTTGGGGTTGATATGCTTTGTGAGGTTACTCTTCACATATCCCATTTGCACTTGAGCAACACAAGCTGCATTATCTTCATAGATAATTGAAAGTGCATCTAGGCCCCTCAAATTGTTTTGGTGATTAATGACGACACAATTAAAGAGATCTAATGTTTTATCCAAGAATACTGCAGATATCGAGATTATATCGAAGTTTGGAATGACATTGGACACCCCCACGACTACTTAAAATCAAAAGGACGGCATCAAGACCAAAGTTGTAATCTTTTATTCAATTGTGTCTTAAGGATAGCCGTACTATTAAGAGGGTATGACGAGAAATCGATTTTAGGATGTGCATGTGCTCAACATCAAGTCTTGCATCTCACTTTAGCACTCCTACTATTGGTTTTGAAAAGTTCCAATTTTGTAACCGTTCTGGGTAACCCGGAGTATCCGAACATTTTGTCCGGAGTCTCCGGATTCAATCCGGAGTGTCCGGACATTTGGTCCGGAGTCTCCGGGTTGGACCTCTCGGTTGCTTTGTTTCCAGCTGGTCCGGAGTATCCGGACATTTGGTCCGAGTCTTGGATAACCCGAGTCTCGGGTTATTTGTCCGGACACTCCTACTGTTCAAAAGCAGGAGTAACGGCTAGTTTTCAAAAGGAGTATTTAAAGCCTCCACTCCACTCCAACGGCTAGGATCTCTATTGAGCTCATTCATAGCAGCATTCAAGCCATTCCTAACCATCTCTAAGCATTCAATAGAGCCCCCACTTCCTCCCACCAATTAATTTGGTTGTTGATCTTTTTGGTGAGGAGAGGAAGAAGAAAAGCGCAAAGTGCATTCATTTCATCTTGTTGAGCACTAGTTCATCCTCCAAGCGATTCTTCGTGGTGCTTTTTCTCTTGGAGGTTGAAGGTCTCCTAGACGGCTAGGAGTCACCGGGAGCTACCAACTTGTGTGGTGAGCCCCTAGTTTGTGAAGGCAAGTCTCGCCTCCGAAAGGAAAGAGACAAGAAGTGAAGCCGTGAGTGCATTTGTGCAACACCGAGGAAAGCGGGTTGAAAGAGACCCCGGCTCAAGTGCGACCGAGCCACCTCAACGGAGACGTAGGGTTCCCTTCAAGAACCCGAACTTCGGTGAAAATTCGTGTCTCTCGCATTCACTTTTACTTCTTAGTATTGCTTAAGTGGATTTGAATTTGTTAAGTTAGATCTAGCTCTTTGCTTGGCTTTAAATTCAAATTCCTGCTAGCAATCGTTCTAGGTTGTTCTTGCTATATACTCCTAGTGGCTTATTGTGCTTGCTAGAGTAGTTTTTATCTCGCTCCCGAGCCAGCTAACCCGGAGAGTCCGGACTCAATACCGGACACTCCGGACAAGCCGGAGTATACGGACCAAAACCCGAGACTCGGGTTGACCCGGCTTCGGCCAGGTTTATTCCGCTGCGTAAATTTTAATCCGCCTATTCACCCCCCTCTAGGCGACATCGTTGGTCCTTTCAATTGGTATCAGAGCCAAATCTCCTTTATTTTGGCTTAACCGCTTGGAGAATCAAAGATGTCGGACATAGAGAAGGTTACCGAAACCCATGGCCAAGAGAAAGCCTCGGGTTCCGGTATCGGGGTTGCTATTCCATTAGATTATTCCTCCTTTGGAGTCTCAAACTCCTCATCCTATGTTTCCGTCTCGTCGGCCGAGCGCCTCACTTCGATGGCACTCGGTATGCGGCATGGAAACATAAGATGAAGATGCATTTGAGATCACTTCATCCGTGTATTTGGAAGATTGTTGAAACAGGTTTCAAGCCCGCAAACCCCAACAATCTCACCTCCGAAGAAGACAAAGCTCAACACTTCAACGACTTGGCCGTCAATGCCTTGTTCAATGCTTTGAGCGACTCCGAGTTCAACCGGGTCGATGGCCTTGACAATGCCAAGGACATTTGGGAAAGATTAATGGTAACTCATGAAGGAGTATCAAGTGTCCGTGAATCGAAAATAGAGCTCATCATTGGAGAATTGAGCCGATTCACACTTGAAGAAGGAGAAACTTACACGAAGATGTTTGATCGCTTGATGTTGCTAGTAAATCAAGCAAAAGGACTTGGAAGCACCGAGCTCACCGACAAAGCTATTGTCAAGATCATCCTCCGAGTAATTACCCCCACCAACCGCAATCTTGTACAACTCATCCGCGACCGGCCAAACTTCGATACTCTCACTCCTCATGATGTGATTGGCCGGTTGATGACGGATGAGATGATGGTGAAGGAAGCGGAAGTGGTGGAGGAGCTCAAGTCCGGCAAGAAGAAGGGCATCGCCTTGAAGGCCGTCAAGGCGGTGCAAGAAGCCGAAGAGAGCTCAAGCGATGAAGAAGAGTCAAGCGGCCCCTTGACAAATGAAGACATGGCCTTGCTCGTAAGAAGATTCAACAAGTTCTTGAAGAAGAAGGGCTACAAGCCGGGTAGTCACTCCAAGAACTATGGCAACAAGTCAAGAGGGCGTCACTCCTCAAGAAAGTGCTATGAGTGTGGGGAACCCGGTCATTTCATTGCCGAGTGCCCACACAAAGAGAAGAAGGAGGAAAAGCCCTACAAGAAAGACAAGTTCAAGAAGAAGGACAAAGAAAAGAACAAAAAGTACAAGGGCAAGGGTCATGCTTACATCGGCAAGGAGTGGAACTCCGACTCCGACTCCGAGTCCGAGTCCGATTCCAACTCCGACAACGAAGGAGGACTCGCCACCGTCGCCATTGCCACTCCACCGACAAAGTCAAAGAGTCTCTTTGACGACTTAAGCGACAATGAAGGAGATGCTCAAATGTGCCTTATGGCAAAAGGGCACAAGGTATCATCTAAGAGCACTACTCATTCCATTGTTGATTATAGCTTAGATGATTGTGATGATGCTAGTGATGAAGAAGAGATAGCATTTAAGTCTATGGATGATTTTGATGTTAAAAAATTAGACTTGCTACTTAAGGATATTGAAAGATTGGAGGAGGTTGTTGAGCAAAAGGAGGCCATTCTCGAAGCTCAAGAAGATCTCCTTATTTTTGAAAAGGAGAAGAACCTTGAACTAGAGAAGAGCTTAGCCTTTGAAAAGAAGAAAAATGAGGATTTGGTCAAAAGTTCAAATTTGACCAAAAATGAAGCAATTAGTCTTGAGATCACCAATGCTTCACTCTTAGAGCAACTTGCAAAAGCAAAGGATGCTTGCAAGGCTCTTGAAGTGAAGCTTGTTGATCTCTCGAATAAAGCTTCTACCTCAATCAACAACTCCAATATTTCACTACCCTCGACGAGCAACGGTTGCGCTAGATGCTTTAGTGTTGATGTTGCTACTTGTGCTACTAACCGTGAGACTTTGAAAGTCTTAGCTCATGAAAATGAGAAGCTTAAGGTGATGCTTGAAGATGGACTTCAAAAGTCCTACAAGGCAAGCAAGGGTTTAGAGGAGTATCTCATTAGCGCCAAGGTAATCCTAAGAGGCAAGGGCTTGGGTATGTTCCGCCAAAGGGCAAAAAGAGCAACATTGTTGTTGCTCCTTTAAGCAAGCCCATTCACTTTGTAAAAGGCGAAGGAACATCCAAGCACAAAGCTCACTCCGAGTTCTTTGCTTCTTATGTGCTTAAAAAGACTAACCTCGATCGTGTAGTTGCTTATCATGTTGGGCGTAAGCGAAGAATGCTCCTTGTGTTCGTTCTATTTGGGTCCCTAAATCGCTTGTCACTAACGTCGTGGACCTAACCAAGTTTGGGTACCAAAGAGCAACAACTAAATGTCATTTTGTAGGCCTATATCTCCGGTGGAACGAGTTGGATTTTGGATAGCGGATGTACGCACCACATGACCGGAGAAAAGGCAATGTTCGCTCAATTGGACTCAAATGGATCAAGCGATGAAAGCATTGTCTTTGGAGACAATGGAAAAGGAGAAGTAATTGGATTGGGTAAAATTTCTATCTCAAGCAATTTTCGATTAAATAATGTTTTGCTTGTTGATTCATTAAGCTACAATCTATTGTCCGTTGCACAATTATGTGAAGCGGGCTATAATTGTTTGTTTAATGAAAAGGGTGTGGATGTCATTAAGAGGCTTGACGGTTCAATAGCCTTTAAAGGGCGTTTGAAGGGTAAGCTCTATCTCGTAGACTTCAATACGGATAGACTTAATCTTGAAAGCGTGCTTAATGGCTAAATCTAGCATGGGTTGGCTTTGGCATCGCGGTTGGCCCATGTTGGTATGAGGAATCTTCACAAACTCATTAAAGGCAACCACATTCTCGGACTAACCAATGTTGTCTTTGAGAAAGATAGGATTTGTAGCGCTTGTCAAGCCGGCAAGCAAGTCGGTGCCTCCCATCCCTCCAAGAATGTGATGACGACCACAAGACCTTTGGAAATGCTTCATATGGATCTTTTTGGTCCAATCGCCTACATAAGCATCGGGGGAAGTAAGTATGGTTTAGTCATTGTTGATGATTTTTCTCGATTCACTTGGGTGTTCTTTTTGCATGACAAAGGAGAAGTCCAAGTGACACTAAAGAAATTCATGAGAAGAGCTCAAAACGAGTTTGAAGTAAAGATTAAGAGAATTCGAAGCGACAACGGCACCGAGTTCAAGAATATTGGCGTGGAGGAGTTTCTTGATGAGGAAGGAATCAAGCACGAATTCTCGGCTCCCTATTCTCCTCAACAAAATGGGGTGGCCGAGAGGAAGAATCGAACCCTCATCGAGATGGCGCGGACAATGCTCGACGAGTACAAGGTTTAGATAGCTTTTGGGCGGAAGCAATCAACACCGCATGCCACAGCTCCAACCGCCTCTACCTCCACAAGATCTTGAAGAAGGCAGCGTCACGAGTTGCTCACCTGGAATAAACAAAATGTATCCTACTTTCGAGTCTTTGTTAGCAACTGCTATATCCTTAATAAAAGGTCTAAGTCTTCTAAATTCGCTCCTAAAGTAGATGAAGGTTTCTTACTTGGTTATGGAACCAATGCTTACAGCGTCTGAAGTTTTCAACAATACCACGGTGTCGTTGAAATCTCGCGTGACGTGACTTTTGATGAAACTAACGGTTCTCAAGTAGAACAAGTTGATCGTGTTGTGATTGACAGGGAAGAACCTCCTTGTGAAGCTATAAAGAAAATGGCAATTGGAGAGGTAAGACCTCAAAATTTGGAATCTCACCCGAGCTCCCCAACCCGAGTCTCGGCTGAAACCCGAGTGTCGGATTAGTCCTGAGTCTCCGGGTCCAATCTGAGTCTCCGGATGGAGTCGAACTCTGCGACATTCCCTCCTCGTCCAATCAAGCTCAAGATGGTTCCAATGCCACCCAAGATGATGAAGGCCCTATTCAAGCCTTGGACTCATCCGTACCTCATCCTAGAGTTCATCAAAGCATTCAAAGAGATCATCCGGTCTCCAACATACTTGGAGACATCAACAAGGGAGTATCCACTCGATCTCGAGTTGCAAATTTTTGTGAATTTTACTCGTTTGTTTCCTCTCTTGAACCTCTTAAAGTAGATGAAGCGCTTGAAGACCCAGATTGGGTGATGGCTATGCAAGAGGAACTGAACAACTTCAAGCGCAATCAAGTCTGGGAGCTTGTCAAAAGACCAAATCAAAACGTTATCGGCACTAAGTTGGTCTTCCGAAACAAGCAAGATGAAAACGGGATCGTGACAAGGAACAAAGCCCGTTTAGTTGCTCAAGGGTACACTCAAATAGAAGGTTTGGATTTCGATGAAACATATGCTCCAGTAGCTAGGCTTGAATCTATTAGAATATTACTTGCCTTTGCTACTCACCATGAATTCAAGCTGTATCAAATGGACGTGAAGAGCGCCTTCTTAAATGGACCACTTTCCGAGATGGTCTACGTTGAGCAACCACCCGGATTTGAAGATCCAAGACATCCGGACCACGTCTACTACCTTCACAAGGCACTCTATGGACTTAAGCAAGCTCCAAGGGCATGGTTCGAATGTCTTCGAGACTTCCTTCTCGGACAAGGTTTTGTAGTCGGAAAAGCCGACCCTACTCTCTTTACTAAGCATATTGATAATGATTTATTTGTGTGCCAAATATATGTCAATGACATTATATTTGGATCTACTAATGAACATTTGTGTAAAGAGTTTAGCAAGATAATGACCAAAAGGTTTGAGATGTCCATGATGGGTGAGTTGAAGTTCTTCCTCGGATTCCAAGTTAAACAACTCAAGGAAGGAACTTTCATTTGTCAAACGAAGTACATCAAGGACATACTCAAGAAGTTCGGAATGGAGGACGCCAAGCCCATAAAGACGCCAATGCAAGCCAACGGGCACCTAGACCTCGACAAAGAAGGTAAACCGGTCATCCAAAAGGTATATCGTTCGATGATCGGTTCTCTCCTTTATCTTTGTGCATCTAGGCCCGATATCATGCTTAGCGTTTGTATGTGTGCACGTTTTCAAGCCGCTCCAAAAGAGTGCCACATGGTGCCCGATATCATGCTTAGCGTTTGTATGTGTGCACGTTTTCAAGCCGCTCCAAAAGAGTGCCACATGGTGGCCGTTAAGAGAATCTTGAGATACTTAGTGCACACTCCTCATTTCGGACTTTGGTATCCGAAAGGATCCTCCTTTGAGCTTATTGGCTATTCCGATGCGGATTATGCCGGTTGCAAAGTGGATAGGAAGAGCACCTCAGGAACTTGCCAATTCTTGGGTAGGTCCCTAGTCTCGTGGTCTTCCAAGAAACAAAATTCCGTAGCCCTATCCATCAGTGAATACATAGCTGCCAGGAGTTGTTGTGCCCAACTACTTTGGATGAGACAAACCTTGAGTGATTATGGCCTTTCCTACAAAAGCGTTCCACTTTTGTGTGACAATGAGAGCGCCATAAAAATTGCCAACAATCCTGTCCAATACTCCCGAACAAAACACATTGATATTCGCCATCATTTCCTAAGAGACCACGCAACTAAAGGCGAAATTGATATCCAACATGTGAGTACAAATGATCAATTAGCCGATATCTTTACCAAGCCCCTTGACGAGAAAGGTTACGTGAATTGAGAAGTGGACTAAATATCTTAGACTCTCGTAACGTGGCTTGATAAGTGCTCATATATTGGTTGGTGAATGAAAAATGAAGTTCAAAACTTTATTTATCTTTTTCTCTGAATTTACCATGTGTTATTGGCTCTTGATCTTAGGATCGCATCATTACTATGTGACTATAGTCTGATTGCTTGATTGTTAGCTAGTCACATGGTGGATAGATGCCCTAGGATTTCTTTCTATCTCTCTCCGCGGGTCTCCGAAGCTTTCCTTGAAAAATTCTTTTTCTTCCCGAGCAGGGGAATCCGGAGTATCCGGATTTCGATTCGGACTCTCCGACTTATCCGGAGTCTCCGGACATTTGGTCCGGAGTGTCCGGATTGGTCCGGAGTCTCCGGACTGTAGTCCGGAGTCTCCGGGTTGGGGCGGTCGGTTAAACCCCAAGTATCCCGCGCGGTTTAGTTTCTTTTCTATTCCTCCGTGCGCCTCTTCCTCTCCCGTGCTCCTCTCTTGGCTAGGGCGTGTTTCTCACCTTCATCGTCTTCTCCAAGGCTCTTGGATCCCCTTCCTCTCCTTGGCATTGAAGATCTTGGTAAGACTCCTTCGCCCTAACCCTCTCCTCTTCGGGATTGGATTCATTTCTTCGGTTCTTAAGGCCTCTCCTCATGCTTCACCTCCTCTAGGGTGAGGCTTGACTCTTCGTGGCCCTCAAGATCGGAGAATCTCGCTCTTCCCTCACCGTGTGCTTCATTCTCAATCTTCTTAAGGTGAGTTCTTTTGAGCCCTAATCCCATGAAATCTCTTACTAGATTGTGCCCTAATCTTCATTTGTTCATCCTAGAGGCAATCTAGTTCCAATTCTGTTTTGTGCGGATTGAATTCCTCTTTTCCCCGTAGCGTGTGCTCGTTACGGCACATCCGAGTATCCGGACTGAGTCCGAGTCTCGGGTCGATCCGAGTGTCCGGACTTTTCTGTCCGGAGTATCCGGACATTTTGTCCGGACTCTCGGATTGGGTGCCTCGGCGGTCCCGAACCCCATTGTTTTTAGCGTCGCCTCTCGGCTAATTCCTCTCGTTCGTTTTATCCGTCGGATGGATCCTTCCCAGGGAACTTCCGGTGGCAGCGATCCTCCTCAGCAGGCAGCTGGTGGCAGCGATCCTCCTCAGCAGGCAGCTAGTGGTAGTGCTCCCGCTCAGGGCGTGTCTCCCACCGATTCTCCTCCACGGCCTCGCGACCTCGCAAAGGCGGAAGGTGGAGTGGTCAAAAGACTCGTTCCGGACCTCGAGGCCAGCCCGGCTTGGTCGGCTCTGTCCTGTCTCCTCCACCTCAGCAAGCTCCTGATCCAGATGAGCATCCAGCTGATACCCATGCCAGGCTTCGTGATCAGAAAAGAAGCCAGTTCCGTACTTCTGGGCACTTCATTGGTCCTCTGATCAAGGCCAAGCCCGTGTGGAACTATCCAATGTCCGTGAATCCAATGAGAGTAATTGACTACCGGACAGGACCTGGTAAAGGGAAAGCCATTGTGGAGCACAGAAAGAAAGATCCTTTGGAGCTCCACCAGGATGAGTATGTGGACCGCCGGTTTTGGAACCGGTTTCAGTCAGATTACTATGAAACGGTCCTATACCCACTTGAGCACCCAGTGGTTCGCATGAAGACCATTGGTAGGAGTACATGGCTGCGGCAGCAATCCAGTCTTCACTGAGATCATTCAGATTTGCGAGCTGCATCAGATCAAGAACATCATGGCATACAAGTATGACTGGAACAATGAGATCATTATGCAGTTTTATGCCACCTTGTACTTTGACAAGAATGATGAGACCATTTGGTGGATGACCGACAAGATATGGTATGTGGCTAGCAAAAAGAGATTTGCCAGAGTGCTCAACCTCAGATACAATGCCAGTCCAAAGCTTCATGAGAAGAAAGTGATGACTCCTGAGCAAATTGAGGCTTTGTATGACACTTCCAGGAGCTTCACAGTTGGGACCATCAAGGGTCTAAAGGACATACCAGCTGTGCTCAACAGGATGTTGAGAGTCACTCTTTCGCCAAAGGAAGGAGATGCTTCTGCTATCAGTTCCTATGGTAGGAACCTGCTGTTCCACCTCGTTGAGAGCACTGAACCTTTTGACATTGTCGATTTCTTGTGGGAAACAATGAGGCGAGCCTTGAGAGCAACATGGCCAGTTGCAGCTATGCACCTTTCGTGATGACCTTGATCTCTTCAGTGAGTGGGCTGAAGTTTGTCAGAGATGAGGACTCCTCATCTTTCTTACAAGGTCCGCCCTCAGTCTACTCCAGCCCCTCCAGCTGCTCCTGGTCCTGCTACTAGACCTCGCCGAGGTCGTGCTTCAGGCTCTACCTCTGCTCCTGCTCCAGCTGTGCCTCCATCACTCCTTCCGAGCGATCAGAGGTCCCGAGCGGCACTCTTGAGAGGATGCTCAAGCATGTCTTTCTTCTTTGCCGCGACATCTCCACGAGCGGAAGGTGATGAGTCGACAGATCAAGAAGAATGGTCAAGACATTCGCGACATCCGCCGCCACAATGGCGAAGCGGCCACCCCAGCGACTCTTCCGGTCTTCCGAGGAGAGTAGCGACGCTACTCTGGCGATGCCTTGTTTGGGATTGCTTCCTCCTCTGCTCCTCCAGCGCTGGTGACGTCGGCAATGAGGGCTCGAGTATGAGGCCTCCGACAGCGGAGATGACGAGTGATTTCTGTGTCTTCCTTTTGGTGTCTTGATGCCAAAGGGGAGTGATCTTTAGCGTTATCTTTGTCGTGGACTCTTTATCTTTCCGTCATCGCGTGTGGACTTGCTTGTGTTGCTTCTTTTATTTGTTTATTTAGTTTTGTGAACTCTGTCTATTCCTTGTAATGACTTTAATGCTTATTTTATGCATGGATTACTTTCGATTTCTTGTATTGTATTCTCGGTATTTGTGTTTGAGGGGAGCTCTCGCTTTTCTCTCGGTAAATATGTGCATTCGTTCCCACTCAATTCCTCTAATGCACACATTTAGGGGAGCTCCTCTTATTTATCTTATGCCTAAGTCTTGTTCTCGTTATCTTATTTGCTAATTAATTGTGTTGTCATCAATTCACCAAAAAGGGGAGATTGAAAGTGCATCTAGGCCCCTCAAATTGTTTTGGTGATTAATGACGACACAATTAAAGAGATCTAATGTTTTATCCAAGAATACTGCAGATATCGAGATTATATCGAAGTTTGGAATGACATTGGACACCCCCACGACTACTTAAAATCAAAAGGACGGCATCAAGACCAAAGTTGTAATCTTTTATTCAATTGTGTCTTAAGGATAGCCGTACTATTAAGAGGGTATGACGAGAAATCGATTTTAGGATGTGCATGTGCTCAACATCAAGTCTTGCATCTCACTTTAGCACTCCTACTATTGGTTTTGAAAAGTTCCAATTTTGTAACCGTTCTGGGTAACCCGGAGTATCCGGACATTTTGTCCGAGTCTCGGATTCAATCCGAGTGTCCGACATTTGGTCCGAGTCTCCGGTTGGACCTCTCGGTTGCTTTGTTTCACTGGTCCGAGTATCCGGTTGTTTGGTTCGAGTCTCTGATAACCCGAGTCTCCGGGTTATTTGTCCGGACACTCCGGCCTGTTCAAAAACGGGAGTAACGGCTAGTTTTCAAAAGGAGTATTTAAAGCCTCCACTCCACTCCAACGGCTAGGATCTCTATTGAGCTCATTCATAGCAGCATTCAAGCCATTCCTAACCATCTCTAAGCATTCAATAGAGCCCCCACTTCCTCCCACCAATTAATTTGGTTGTTGATCTTTTTGGTGAGGAGAGGAAGAAGAAAAGTGCAAAGTGCATTCATTTCATCTTGTTGAGCACTAGTTCATCCTCCAAGCGATTCTTCGTGGTGCTTTTTCTCTTGGAGGTTGAAGGTCTTCTAGACGGCTAGGAGTCACCGGGAGCTACCAACTTGTGTGGTGAGCCCGGTAGTTTGTGAAGGCAAGTCTCGCCTCAGAAAGGAAAGAGACAAGAAGTGAAGCCGGCGAGTGCATTTGTGCAACACCGGAGGAAAGCGGGTTGAAAGAGACCCGGCTCAAGTGCGACCGAGCCACCTCAACGGAGACGTAGGGTTCCTTCAAGAACCCGAACCGGTGAAAATTCGTGTCTCTCGCATTCACTTTTACTTCTTAGTATTGCTTAAGTGGATTTGAATTTGTTAAGTTAGATCTAGCTCTTTGCTTGGCTTTAAATTCAAATTCCTGCTAGCAATCGTTCTAGGTTGTTCTTGCTATATACTCCTAGTGGCTTATTGTGCTTGCTAGAGTAGTTTTTATCTCGCTCCCGAGCCAGCTAACCCGGAGAGTCCGGACTCAATACCGGACACTCCGGACAAGCCGGAGTATCCGGACCAAAAACCCGGAGACTCCGGGTTGACCAGCTCGGCCAGGTTTATTCCGCTGCGTAAATTTTAATCCGCCTATTCACCCCCCCTCTAGGCGACATCGTTGGTCCTTTCAATAATGGTGGGGGTTTGTTCCATGTTCAAACCACATGACTTCTGGATGTGATGAACCATTCTTCGAAGCCATGCACATTCTCGAGAGGCTTCATACAAGGCAATTATTTCTGAGTGGTTTGTCGACGTTGAGACAAGAGTCTGCTTAGATGACTTTCACGAAATTGCTGTTCCACCGCAAAGGAAAACATACCCAGTTTGTGACTTGCCAGTATGTGGGTCTGATAGGTACCCAGCATCGGCATAGCCAACCAAATTCAATTCATTGTTTCTTCTGTAAAACAAGCCAAGGTCTTTACTTCCTTGAAGGTAACGGAAGATGTCCTTCACCCCTTTCCAATGCCTTTTGGTGGGTTACGCCTTTGTCTGCGCTAGCAAATTCACTGGCCGACGCAATGTTCGGCCTAGTGCTATTCAAGCAAGGTACATGAGTGCTCCAATTGCACTCAAGTATGGGAATTCCGCTCCCGTGACTTCCTCCCCTCTTCTTTAGGCCTCAGACGGTCTAGGTCTGCTTGGAGTGACCTTCCACCATTGGGGTCTTTGCGGGTATGCCTTTTCAAAACCAAATTTCTCCAACACTTTCTGCGTGTAGGAAGATTGGTGTACCAAGATTCCGCCTTGGACATGTTCAAGCTGCAAGCCTAAACAAAACTTGGTTTTACCCAAGTCTTTCATTTCAAATTCAGACTTCAAGTATGTGCATGCTTCTTCAATTTCTTCATCCGTCCCAATGATGTTCAAGTCATCTACATAGACGGAGATTATACAAAATCCATTCGGGGATCGTTGTATAAACACACATGGACAATCTTCATTTGTTAGTGTAGCCTTTCTTGCAAAGAAAGTCACTTAAGCGATTGTACCACATTCTTCCTGATTGCTTCACCCATACAAATGATTTCTCCAATTTCACACTGTATAGGTTTCTGTTTGCTCTGTCTTGGTTCGGGATAGGGATACCTTCCGGTACTTTCATGTATATCTCCGAATCCAAGTTTCCATACAAGTATGCTGTGACAACATCCATTAGCTTCATTTTCAACTTCAAGTTGGATCGCCATTGAGATCAAGTATCTAAAGGTAATTCCACCCATGACCGGAGAATAGGTTTCTTCATAATCAACCCCAGGACGTTGAGTGAAACCTTGAGCGACAAGCCTTGCCTTGTACCTTACAACTTCATTGTTTTCATTCCTCTTCCGAACAAAAACCCATTTGTGCCCCACGGGGTTTATATGGGGAGGCGTGCGGCACACAGGCCCAAACACCTCTCTTTTGTTTAGAGAGACTAACTCTGCGGTGATTGCCTTCTTCCAATCTTCCCAATCGAGCCGTTTCTTGCACTCTGTGAGAGATGCGGGCTCGGGATCATGATTAATGATCGTGACAATCTTCTTTGCAAAGTATGCATCGACATTGGCTGTTGCTCTATTCATAGATTCTCCCGTTATTACAAAGTTTATGGCCATTTCATCATGGGGTGCTTCGTGCACTTCTACTTGCTCTTCATTGCTATTTCCCATTCCAGGAGCAAGTTCCTTTAGTTTTTCTCCGCCAATGTGTGCGCACACATTATTTCCGGTGGCTTCTTCCAATGGAAGGTTCAGATCTGGAATTGCCTTTTCCACAGGCTTCTTTCCAAAGGCTGTGTCTCAACTGCTCCCCTTCTTGCTTTGGGGCACTTTTGTGATTGGTGTGGTAAGTCCTCTTGCCGAAGTTTTCCCAGACGTCTCCGGTACTTTGGGTTTGAGAAGCCGATTTCTGTTCTTTTCTTTGAGGCCTCTGAACAGGATGAGGATACCTTCGCTTTCTTTGGTATTTCCACCCTCTCTCGTGCATTTCTTGTGGTACATGCGACTTAACCACGCTCTTGAGATCACAAAAATGATCAGCGGTTCATTTGCTAAATTCTGCAAATCAATTGTCTTCGTGGCTTCTTGATTTGCTTCATTAGTGCGAGGGTCATGCACGGGATCCCAATGGGATGCCTTATGATTTCCCGGCATTTTTCATCCAATGGTTCATTTCCTCCCCCTAATGACGGGAAAACGATCATCGTCAAAGATGCAATCAGCGAATCGGGCTGTATTCAAATCCCCAGTCATGGGTTCCAAATACACAGTTATGGATGCACTTTCATAACCAATGTATATCCTGCACTTGCGAAGAGGACCCTTTCAGTTTGCTGTGGGGGTGGTATAGGTACATATACCATACATTCAATTCTTCAAGATGACCCAATGCACTAGTTTGCATGGTTGAATGGATGTTGTAGGCCGATGGTCTATAATTGATGAGTGCTGCTGCGTGCAGGACTGCGTGTCCTCAACAAGTGTTGGGCAAGTTACAACTCTGCAAGAGTGGTCGAGCTATGAGGTTAATCCTCTTTATTAGTGCTTCAGCTATTCCATTTTGCGTATGGATGTGCGATACAAAGTGCTCAACGGTTATTCCAGTTGCTGTGCAATAATCATCAAATGCCTTGGAAGTAAATTCGTTGGCATTGTCCAATCGAATGGACTTCACGCGATGATCAGGAAAAGCATTCTTAATTCTGATGATCTGCGAGATCAATTTTGCGAATGCATGATTCCTTGTTGACAGCAAACATGTATGCGACCATTTCGAGGAAGCATCAATGAGCACCATAAAGTATCGAAACGGCCCTGACAAGGGCTGAATCGGCCGCAAATATCCCCCTGAATGCGTTCCAGGAATGCAGGGATTTCATGTTGCACTTTCATAATAGAGGGTCTAGTTATTAATTTCCCGGTGGCACATGCATGGCACACAAAATCTTCATGATTCGGGAAATTTTTAACATTGATGCCATGACCTTGTGAGTTATTAACTATATTTCTCATCAATCTAAGACCAGGATGACCTAATCTACAATGCCATAAAGAAAATAATTCAGAGCTTCTAAAGACAGTCTTCAAAGAAGTATACACTGCGTGTGCATTAATTTTCGTGTAGTACAACCCAGATTCATATGAGGGACATTTTTCTAGTACCATCTTTTCATATTCCGCGTGCTTCACAATGCACAAGTGTTCTTTGCCATTTTCTTCATTGGTTTCTACGTGAAACCCATTGGCGCGGATATCCTTGAAACTTAAGAGAGTGCGGGTTGATTCAGGGTACAAGAGGGCTTCTTCAATTACCAAAGTTGTACCCATTGGCAATATAATTGTGGCTCTTCCTGAGCCTATTATATGATTATCGCTTCCTGCGATAGTCGTAATCCTTCCAGCGTTCTTCGTGATCGTCTGGAAGTATTTCGACTCTCTTAAGATGGTATTTGTTGTGCCACTATCAACAATACATATTTCCTCCATTGGGCGCTACACGATTTCTAGATGAAAAGAAAAATAATTCTAATCATACAGTGGCTAAGTAATTCAAAAATTGCTTGTAAATAAAGAATACTGGAATAAAGAATAAATTGCAATTCTATTCATGAAAAAAGTATGCTCTTCGAGAGCTTACTATTCATTATGCAATCTGATGTCTATGTGAGATAATTCTGACAATTCATGTCAGTTCTTCAAAAACTCACGTTAGATAATGCCACACCTTTGCACATTCATAAGGTTCTTCCATTAGATTACTACGTGCAATCTAATAGGAAATGGCTGCTAGATTCAATAAAATGCATAATTGAATTCTCATGAGTTTCCAGCAAACTAAAAGAAAGCAATAATATCAAGATTCATATATACAAAGATAAATGCAAAATTCATAAGTACAAGATTCATAAGTACGGAATTCATAAATGCAAAATTCATATATACACAGATTCATAAATATTCAGAAATATAACTACGTGCATGTAGGTGATCGGCTTCGTGCAAACGATCAGATTCATATGCACGATCGGTTTCGTGCGATCGGTTTTAACGCAGCTTCATGCGCGTGGTGCATTCAGTTCCATGCGCGTCGGCCTTCCTGGCGCGACGGTGGCCGCTTCGTGCGGTGTGCTTGAGTTTCATAATAAATTATATGAAAGCAATAAATACAATGCATAGAACAGAACAATAATTGCACAATTCATAAATTCAGAATAAACAATAATTGCACAATTCATAAATTCATAAAAGCGGAAAATAAATTCTTAGGAATTTCCGACACTCTAAATAAGGCAATTATTGCAAAAATTCATAAATACAGAAAATAAGGCTAAGAGAAATTTAAAACAGAGCCAAATAAATTTTCTATATTTTTCTGGGAATTTTCATATTTTTCTAGCAAATTTCAGAATTTTCTAATGAATTTTCTAACCATTTTTCTTTAAAAAAAAACAGAAAGGAATAATGAAATCGGGGGAGGGCAAAGGGGTAATTCCCCCTGCCCTCTCCTTGCGCGTTGGTTTCCAAAACCGAATTGGAGTCCAAGGGAATTGGACTTCGTGTCCACCGTATAGTACGGACTTCATGTCCTGGAATTTATGGACTCCTGGATTCCTTGTCCGAGCCAGCAATTTGGCGCTGTGGCTGCGAGCGCGAGAATAGCGCGGCAGCGGCGGTCGAGCCGCGGTTGCGTGGCGAAAGCCTGCGGCGAAGCGATGGAAGCGGCGGCGTCATGCGAGGCGGATCTTGGCGGCGTCAAGCTTCAGCGTGGGATCTTTGGCGGTGGTGCCCGTGCACTCGGCCAAGCGAGACCAACGGCGGCGCGCCAGCGGCGGCGTTAAAGCCAGATCAACACGGCCGGCACAAGCACGACCAGCGTCTGGCGGCGCGAGCTGCGGTAAGGGCTAAGCGAGCGGCGCCGGACGGGCGTGGCCGTCCGCAGGTCGGGTAGTAACTGCGCGAGGCCAGGCCTTACTTCATCTGGCAGAGCCCGACTTCGGCGATGGCAGCCTTGATGTGGCGCTTGCCGGGCGGCCGCAATGACGCGGGCGTCGAACGTAACCGAGCCGGGGCGTGGCGGCCGAGGTGGCTTCAAGCCATTGTCAAGCGCCGGCCGGATCTGGCTGCAAGCGGCCGAGACAGGCTTCAACGCGAGGCCCGCTGCTTCAAGCAAGGCCGGCGGCTTCAAGGCGGCTGCGAGGCCGGCGGATGCAACATGCTCGGGCGGCGTGGTGAGCTTCGTGCTCGGGCGCAATGCGTGCATGGTGGGGCGGCTTCGATGGCGGCGCTTCATGCTTGCGCGAGCCAGCCGGGCGGGCGCTTCAAGACCATGGCGCAAGGAGGCCGACGGCGGTGCTTCGAGCGCGAGCCAGCCGGAGGGGAGGTGCTCCGGCGTCGAGGAGTCCGGCCGTCTTGGGTGCGATGGCTTTGAGCCGAGTCGGACGGAGTCCCACGGTGGGTTCAACGAAGGACAGCGACGCTTCATGGCCGATCTGTAGCTTTGTGCTTCAGTGCATTGGATAGATGCATAGTACTGCTCATATAACAATTGCTTCGTGCCATTGCTACGTATTGTAAAAACTGTATAATGTAGCTTCGTGCTATGATATACAGAATTGCTGCGAACCGTAGCTTCATGCCGCGGAGATAGATACAAACAAGCAAACTCGTAGCTTCGTGCCACGTAGATGCGAGCAAAGTAATCAAACGAGCGATTAGAACAATCCTCGTTCTCACCTTTTCTCACCTTCCAATCTATTCTTCGGTAGGCTATCGCGTAGGATAGAGTCGCGTAGGACTTTTCTTTCGGCAATCCGAGTGGATGCCGGCTTGATGGCGAGTTGATTGCAGATCGGATCGGGCGATCAATCGCCGGTAGTAGACGTTCGTTGTCGTCGACGATCCTTCGCTTCTTGTCTTTTTCTCACCTTTCAATCTTTCTCCGGTAGAGCTTCGTGCTGATAACGTGTTAGACAACCTCGCTATCGAATAGTCCGGGGTTGCCTAATAGATCTAAACTGGAGAACAGAGAGAGAGAGCGAGAGACACAATATGAGGAGGAACGGGTCTGCTTTATTATTCTGTATGCTTGTGTACAATGGGGTGACCCCCTGCCTCCTATATATAGCGGTTCTGCTTAGAGATAAGGAAGAGTCCATATAGGATACGAATCCGGTTTCCTAACAGTGTCCACCGATTTTTACTGGTGAAGCGTCGTGGCTAAGCTGAGGGGAAACATTGGAAGGACAGGCCAACACCGTGCACACACACAAGCAGATCGAACTGCAACCCGGACTAGACCAACAATGCAACATATTAATGTTTCCCTCCTTTCGGCCCGAAAGTTCTCGTACGGCCTGCTGTATCTAATTTGCACCGTTGTTGAGCCCATTCATCTCACGAGCAGGGATCGGATGAGATCTTGACATTCTGCGTCCGACGATTTCTCCCAAAGCCTTTTTTTAAAATAAAAAAAAATCACAAATCAAAATCAAAAGATCTTTTTACATTTTTTTTGTGACCTATCCAATCCCTCGAACGGTTTAAAATTATCCTTACAACCCCATCTAACGAAATAATTAATTTGGTGATTATTACACGCGGACGACGCAAAACAAAACCCGTACTCTAGTACTGATCTGTGATCTCTACACATGAACGGATGATGGATGTCACGTTCTCCCGATCGAGATGATGCACTCGGCCGGGAACCCATGGGGAAACCGCTTCAAGTCGTTGCAGTAGTCGTAGACCATGTAGTTCATGCGCACCCAGCTAAGCGTCATCCAGCTCCACCAGTCTAGCTTCTGGCTCATCCACGGCGACCGGCTGCTCCGGCACCGCGACACCCCGCCGTCCCACACGCACGCGTTGCTCACGTTGTACCGCCGGTAAGTGGCCACGAACGGCGCCTGCGACCAGTCCGTCTTCACGCGGCCGCCCTGCGTCGCCCAGTCCTCCGCATCCCAGATGCTCGCGAACACGTGCACCGGCTGCCGCGTCGGGAACGGCACGCCGTACATCACGTTGTTCTTGAACACCCTGATCGGCGTGCCGTCGATGTAGAGGCTGCACCCGAAACACATACGCAAATAAACCCATGAACGTAGAGTCGATTAATTACATCGCTGGGCAAATCAAAACATGTGTATGCAGTTCATTCGCATACAGGTTTCCAGTTGCTCGCTGCCTCCGGTAGTCCGGTTGGTACGTACCAGCCAACAACTATGCAGCGCAGGTCGCAGGAGCAGACGTTACATCACGCCTTGTATCCACGACCTACCAAACGTACGTATGTCTGTGCATCATCATGGCGCATGCATGGTATGTGTATCACATACTTGGCAATTAGCATGGCGAGGCCCACGGCATGACGACGTACGTACAGTGAGCGCAGCAATAATTCTGGTAGCTATCTATGTTCGGTTCTATGTTCATGTGGTTAATTACCGGTTATAGAATTGGCTTGATCTGATGCATCGAGACTAATCGCTGTGCCCTGTGGAGATGAGAAGGGAAGAGGTCGAAGAGGAGGTGGGCACGTACATGATGTTGAGTGGGTTCCAGAGGATGGAGTAGGTGTGGAAGCCGGCGGTGGGGTCGAACCAGAGCACGAACTGCTGCTCCCGCTCGCCCTTGCCGTCGCTGAAGACGTTGGTGTGCAGGATGTACGGCTCGCCGCTCACGTTGCCCAGGAACTCGAAGTCCACCTCGTCGTGCCGCGCGCCTCCCGTGCATATCTGCGCCGTTGATTAGTTACAAAAAAAGAGGCAAAAAAAAAGAAAAGAAATGTCAACGTGCATACCATGACTTAACTACCATGAAACCAGAAAGGTAGTATTCATTATTCAAGGTACGTGCGTGCTTGCGAAAATTACTCTTTCCCTGCTCAGAACAGCAGAATTTAAACTCTAGCTAATTATAGGCAGCTAGAACAAGTAGTCGATCTTAGCGGAAATCACGCATGAGAAGATTTGAGAACGCACTTTAGGATTCGTTTTGGCATGCATATATCCACCGAATTAAGTGCGTAATGCGCTTTCCTGCATACCCTCCTAAACAAAATAGTGATGCAGTAATAATGTGAAAAGGTAAAACAAATTCTATCTTGCAAAGCTGTCAAAGGCTCCATTGGTTTGTGGTCTACAGTTTTGGGTGGAGCTGTGCACATGATACACAAAGTAGTACACCGTACACATCGTAAACCTCAGCTAGTACACCACCAACAATTCTTAAATTTATTTGCTTACATAATAAAATCACTGTCCTAGTATGGTCTCATTTTCACCTAAAGAAAATGGAATGATGTTCTCATCCTCTTTTGCTTTCGGACATGTACACACAGTAATAAGTGTAGCAGATCTGTCCAGCTGCTGCTACTGCTACTTCGCTCATCCATTGCGAAGGACAATTGAATGAATTCATCAATTGCCAACATTTATGCTTCAAGTAGTACAAATTTGACCGCAACGAACATCAATTTAAGCGCCCGATCCGCCAAGCGGCAAGCGCCGATCTTGTTTACTCCGGGGGTAATAGCGACAAATACACGAGACCAAACAAGACATTTTTTACCTTACCTGCTCATGGTGTTATCTTTCCTGCCTTAAGCAAAATTCACGTCTAGGACGACAAGTGTCAACCCATGGAGCAATCCTAGATTCCTACTTGTTC
This sequence comes from Rhipidocladum racemiflorum, assembly GCA_036346355.1. Taxonomy (NCBI): domain Eukaryota; kingdom Viridiplantae; phylum Streptophyta; class Magnoliopsida; order Poales; family Poaceae; genus Rhipidocladum; species Rhipidocladum racemiflorum. Next base: position 84,920,556 of record CM070579.1, on the reverse strand, counting down.
TTTGAACAATCTCGACCTCCTTGTTAACGAAATGGGCAATCCTAATTACGCATATATAGGAGCAAACAAGAACAAATGCAGCAATTGAAAAAAAGCAAATTAAATCGATCGAAGAGATCCCAATTAACTTACATAAAAGGAAGTGATGGTCCCTGCGGACTCGCCCCTGACGAGCTTGATCTCGAGATCGAACCTCCCGAACAGGTACCGGTCCTTGGACTGCAGCCGCGATCCCGTCTGCTCGTCCAGCGACAGCTCCACCAGCCGTCCGCCGTCGCGGAACCGCGCATTGCCCTTCCCCCAAGTGGCTTCGAAGTCCCGGTGGAAGTTGTGGTCGCCGTGGTAGGCGTCGACGGCCGCCCGCGTCGCCACCGTCACGGCCACGACGAGCGCCAACCGCCAGAGAGAGGCACGCGGCATGTCCGCGCGCGGCAACAGCACGTACAGCAGAGCAAAGCACAGCAGATGTTGCAGGTGGCTAGAAAAGAACAAGAAGAAATGCCGGTGTGGTGTCCGGGTGGCCTCCCGGGGAGAAGAGAGAGAGAGAGAGAGCTCAAGAACGAGACGCCCAATTTAAGGCGGGCACTTTCGCCAGATGCCGGAAAGAGCCAGCAGGCACGTCGTTTTATGCGCGCGGCAGGGGTCCATGAGTAGTCCTGGGAATTGGGCCGGGCCTTAGTGGGCTAGCACGAGTACGACCCGATTTTAATGGCCCAAAGCACGATCCGGCACGAAAAAAAATGGGCCGGGCTGGCACGACCCGAATGGCGTGCCGGGCCGGGCCTAAAAATCTGGCACGATGGGCCACCCGGCACGGCCCGATTGTATGGGCCGTGCTTGGGCCGGCACGGCCCGAATTGAAGCCCGAACCTGTAATTTGTATTTTTGAAGGTCTTCCTTTGCTCATATGAATTTATATTCTACATGAAAGTTGTAGATAATTTCGAGATACATCTTTTTCATGTAGACAATTTTTCCATTTGAGCAATGTATGAATTTATATAAAAATATTTAGTCTTATGTGTAGTTTCGGACCGACGCCATATCTATCAGTAATTTGGATTTTTCACGGTCTTCCTTTGCTCATATGAATTTATATTCTACATGAAAGTTGTAGATAATTTCGAGACACATATTTTTCATGTAGACAACTTTTTTATTTGAGCAACGTATTAATTTATAAAAAATATTTAGTGCGTTGTATTCTCGTCGCAAATGCGGCTCGACCGACAAAGCACGGCGTGCTTTTGGGCCGTGCCGGGCCTTGATTTTGCCGTCCGTGCTAGCCCGGCCCGGCACGAAGAAACAATCGGGCCGTGCTGGCCCGTTTCATGCAGGCCCGAAGCACGACGGGCTCGGGCCGTGCCGGCCCGGCACGGCCCAAGTCCCACCACTATCCATGAGGCCCAAAAACCGTGCCGCGTCCGTGGAATTGCGCATTTCAGCGAATGCGAGAACCGGAGAGCGACAGGATGGGCGCGCAGCGTCCACGACGGCACCGGGGATGAGGCGTACCGCATGGGTCGCGTCTCCGGCAGTACAACGTGGCGGCATAAAATTAGCTTGACCACGGTGTTCCGAAACAGGCAGGCTGCATGAGTGCACGGCACGAAGCGAAGCGGAGGGCAGGCTGGTCCTTTCGGTGCACGGTGGTGGTGGTTGGTTTGAAACTTTGAATGCGAGCATCCCGTTGGGTCGAACGGTACGATCGAGCAGATGCCGATCAATGGCTTCTCCGTAAACACGGCGGGTCTACTAGCCTCGCGTGGTGAATGTACCGTGCTTTCACATGCGCTGCGTCGGAAGCCTTTGGCTGTTTGGTAAGTATACTGTACCTTTTTTTTTTAATTTTGTATCTTTGGCAAATTTAAACCACTTATCAATCAAAAAAGTACTAAGATCACCTATCGCACTATCATATCGCGGCAAATCATCGACACTGTAGTGGCTCTATTGACCATGATAGTTCCCCGACAAGCGTGGCAGGTGATGGACCCCACCTTACTGCCTAGCTTTAGTACCGTTGTAGCTCGTCTGTCACGGTGGACACTCCGAACGTGTTGTGCTGACGAGAGGTGCTACGATGCCAATGACCTACCACGGTAAGAGAGCATAGCAGGTGGCGCGTGTCGTCTGTTGGTGTTATGCAGTAAAAAAGAGGCTAGATTTATAATTTTATACCGGAGAAGGCCAAAGATTAAAAAAGGTGTAAAGATTAAGATGAAGTATACAGTGAAAGTAGACATATGGTAAAAGTATTAAAGTAGGCAAACATGAGGCGTTTAATCGAACTTCAATGATTCAAATCTAGGTGGAATCCCACCTCCTACATTTAAGGTGTAAAATTTTATAATTTTTCTAGAGGATTATGTGTAAAATATGTTTAAGTGGAGGAGGTGGGATTAATCCACCTAGATCTTAACTATTCAAATTCATCTAACATCTATATTTACCTACTTATATAATTTTACTATATATCCATTTCCACTATATACTTCTTCAAAGATAAATATGTACTTTCACCGCATACTTCCTCAAAGATGAATGTACCAAAGCTTCTTTGGTACCCTTCCGTTTCCGTGTCTTTCCCTGGTCGAGCGGGTTTTTACCCCTGGCCGTGCTATACCTTCGCAACTTCGCATCTACTCCGACTTTTCTTCGGCTGGTACTGTAATGAAGCTCTGATCAATTGTTTTAGCAAGTTCAAGTTGCTGCTGCTTTTTGATAAAGAAAAAAAAGGTTGCTGCTGCGTAGATTGACCAAATAAAACCTGTATTGTGAGCTTTTAGTGCCATATACATATCGTTAACAATGAAACAAACAACGTGCTTGCGCCACCCAGTCGATATAAAATCGGCGGTTTTCATGAAGACAAAAGAAGTCAGGTTGGTGTTTGGTTGGTGAATATTTTTAATTTGGCCCAACTAAACCGTCATCATGAACGGATCTAACTGCTTAAATGTACTCATCCGTTCAAAGTCATTTGACAAAACTGAGCCGGGTAACAGAAGAGGTACTTCTATGCTCTTCATTTTTAAACTTTACAAATATTAAAGCATGAATGAAGGGTAGATAAGGATTATTTACCCATTCATTTGCTTCAAGATTTGTGCAACTTGTATTAGGAGTAAAAGCATAGAAACACCTCTAAAAAAAAGCTAGGTTTGGGCTATCTCAATACGTTCGGTCTAGAGGTGGGCGTTGTGCCGGGCCGGGCCAGTTCGGCACGGGCCAATCGTGCTTCGGGCTTAAACCGTGCCGATGTGCGACGGCCCGCCGTGCTGTAGGCATGGCCCATTTGCGCTTTGTGCCGTGCCAGCCTAGGCCCGGGCCATGTGCACTATTGCAACGAGATAAAAGGACCCGAAGACGCACGGAGCTGAGGCAATAGACACAAATATTGGGGGAAAGGAACTAAATCCTCGGCCACTCGCTTTGCCCTTCGATCGTGACGGGCGAGGCGAGGCTGCCACAGCGACGCTGGTGAGGCGGCACGATCATGCGGGCGGGCGGGTGACCACACCACGGCAACGAGCTAATGAGCGATGACCACGGCGGCACAACAACGGCCAGGTCTACTCGCCTGCCCCTCCACCTTCCCCTCTGTGCGCTCAGCCGCGTGCCACGTGCGCTGTCGTGGGCTCGGCCGCGTGCCGCGTCGAGGATAGGCTCGCCGTGTCACTCTTCTCGGTGGCGTGCCAACATGCCCAGCCGTGCCATGCTGTGCCTCTCACCGTGCCCGCTTTCTCAGCCCGGCCCAACACGATCCATCCTGTACCGTGCTAGGTTTTAAGTCGGGCTGGACCGCCGTGCCTCGAGCCGGCCCACCTGGGCACGGTCCATATGCCTACCACTACTTCGGTCCAATAGGATTAGTCTTACTCGGGGTCGGATGGGCCGGTGGCCGGGTTGGCCTATCTACTACCTATGTCTCCCCGTTTATGCTGACCACAAGTGTGAAAAAGACTTTGATTTACTGTATCACTATTTCATTAGTAGTAGTTTAGTACGAGGGTACGCTTCAAATTTGCCCCTGGTCAGAGGGACCTCGGAAGACCCTCCAATAACGGCAGATCATGGTGTGAAAAAGATTTTGATTTACCTTATCACCATTTCATTAGTAGTAGTTTAGTAAACACTAGGATGGGAAACGCGCTAAGTTGCGTCGAATTTATGTTGTATATAAATTTGTACGTATTGGGAGTACGGCTATTGCAGAAATACAGTGTCTAAATTCATAGCGAGAAGAGGCCATTAATAGTTATAACCTAAACAATACAAAGATTAGCTGAGATGTTATTGTTTTAGCCCTGAAATTCCATCGAGAACAAAGGAAACAAATTAGACTCCACAAATCTAGAACAAGAATTATAAAAACCCCGATGCCGAGAGCAAGACCACTGTGAAAGACAAAATGGCAAGGCAAACCATGAGAAGGACGCACGCCTGTGATGCCTAGAGGATGCACCCCAGTCGAACAAACAGGTGAATCACCGCCATAGGCATCGGAGTGGAGAGTCCTGCAATAAAGAATAAGCAGAACTATCATTGTCCTGCATGCTCAATACATAAGATGAAAGCATATGTAGCAGAAGTGGCCGTGGAAACCGAAACAATGTAGTTGAAAAGTTAGAATTAACCATAATCGAACAGATCCAAACTCAGATTACTAAATTCTAGAACTGGACTGGGAGGGGCGAAACAAAATACATATTGGATTTTGCCTACCACCAACACGAAATCAATAATCAAACAGCACGAACGCACACCTTCGTTAGATAAGTGGACCTTGAAGCCAAACCTCGTAGCAGCACGGCCACCCGCCGCTAGTAAGAAAACATGTAATGTAGAACTGTGATGCAGAACAAAGGACCACTCAGCACTTTGGGTGGCTTGTATTACGACCCTTGTGTACAGTAGACCAACATACAAAAAATAATATTGGCTGAATTCATAGATTGGAGTGGAAAGAAGCGTTGCATCAGAGTATCCAAATATTCAATAGAGCAGAATACATAAAAACTAATCAAACTTTTTATCGCTAGGAAAATTTAAATTAGAAATGAAAAAATAGCGGAAGAGGCGAGGAGGTGGCTCCGGAAGGAGAGGCAAGAGGGAAATCGACAACCGTCGTACCTGATAGGCGCGCGGCAGACACGTGCGTAGCGGGGGAAGGGGCACGCCGGCGTAGTGAGCTATGCGTATGGGTCATGAATCGTCCCGCGCAACTACCGACAGGGGTGATCTCGCTGTCAACGATGACCTCATCGCCGGATCGGAGAGGGCAATGGTGAGGGCGAGCGGAGGAAGCAATAAGGAGGTAGAGACACTGGTGACCATGGGTAGTAAACGGGGGAGGGTGCCGCCTCACGGGGAGAGCCCCGGAAAGGACAGCGGCGTGGAGGGCTCTAGAAGGATGAAACCCATGCCTCGCGACGGGCCGTTGCTTGATCACGAGTGGGGCTCGCGGTAGGGGGAATGCGTGCATGAGGCGATCTTGGCCGCTGGATCGTGATTGGACGGTTCTGACACATCGCGATGACATGGCCTGACTGAAGAAGCGCGGATTCTTTCCGGCATATGAAATTATTATTATTATTATTATTATTATTATTATTATTATTATTATTATTATTATTATTATTATTAGGAGGAGGAGGAGGAGGAGGAGGGTGCACTTCAAATTTGCCCCTGGTCAGAGGCACCCCACAAAGGCCTTCCAATAACGGCAGATCGTTACGGTCTGGAGTTACATTCGAAGTAAGTGCAACATGCAGCAATCTTGTTACATGGGTCATGGACTCATGATGGGTGTGACTGAAACCATCTGGTTTTTTCTGTGGGAGAAGCGGTGACGTGCTCTTTCTAAAGAAAACGCGTCTGGCAGACGGCTCTCAGAGAGAACAGCTCGTGAGCTTACTACTTTGACGTTCTGTTCTTCCTCAATTAAAAACGCCTCGACATTTTCGGTAGGAGTATTAGGCCATGTTTGGATCCCTGGACTAATTGTTAGCTGGCTAAAAATTAATCCTAGTCTATCCAAACAGGAGGACTAATAGGTGGACTAATTTTTAGCTAACCCCTCAGCTAACAATTAGTCCATTAGTTGGTGGGAGGGAGCTAATTTGGACTAATAAAAGGTAACACGCTGAGAAAAGTCTGAAATACCCTCGCGTTGGCCTTATCCTCACTTCCTCACCCGTGCGTCCGCTCTCCAGTCCGTTATGAGGGGCAAACATGACTTTTCTAAGAAATTAGCCCAACCATTAGTCATGTATCCAAACAGCCCTGCGCTAATTTTAGATGGACTAATTATTAGCTGACTAACAATTAGCTCTAGCCATTAGCCAACTAATAATTAGCTTTAGTCCATCAAACATGGCCTTAGTGTGTCAGCTACTCAGCCGATACGAATATTGGTCCCTCCGGTCTCAATCGGTTCTTGCATGCATCTGTTGGAACTAATCTTGTAATAAGAAAGTTTTAGTTTGGAAAGTTCGTATTAAGAAAGTTTAGGATGAAGAGTCTAAGTAGGACAAGGAACTGGAATCCAATAACCGTTCTTAGGGCTGTAATTTGGGTATAAATATAGGGGTAGTCCTGAGTTTTGTAAGACAAGCAAATAAGCAAGAAGCAAGCCAATAGGCGAGAAATAAAGAAGAGAAAATTGTCCTACGATTTCTGGGTGTCCTGTTCCAACAATTGGTATCAGAGCCCAAGATTTTAGTTAATCCGTCGCCCCCGGGAGGAGCAGACTCCCGAGGGGTGGCATCCAAGGAAGCAGAGGAGCTCCGTGCAGCGGCACATGAGTCCTAGGCGGCGCAGAAAAGGCGAGGAAGCCGTTCGTGGTGCACTTGTTCAGGAATCGATCGCGGAGATCGTGCGGCACATCGGCCTGGCGCAAGGAAAGCAGCGGTTTGATGGCTTGGCAGCAATGATCGTGCATGAAGCCCGAAGGAAAAAGGCAGGAGATCGAGCACTCAAGTTCCTCGTTGCCAAGCGAAGTGGCGCATGGGCTCTGTGGCGTACGGCTGTAGTAAAGGATGATGCTCTGTGTGTAGCAGTAAGAAGAAAAGCACTACAGGAGCTGCATGCTACAGGAGTCTAAGAGTGCATGCGATTCCCTCCTGCGGTAGTGTAGCGCAAGAGAAGAGAGACACACCAAGCGCAAGGAGGCCGAGAAAACAGGAGTAAGCGATGCACAAGGCAGAGAGAGGAAGTGTGGCCGGTTGTGACAAAAAAAAGAGAAAACTAAGCGTGTGTCATCAATAATCAGCGTGACAAGATGGTATTGGTGGTCATCTGCGTGTCTCGTCGAAGGTTATTGAAGAGTTGGCGTCGTTGTTCTTGCTGTGTCCGGTGAGTTCTAATGCGAATGCGTTTCACCGCTGCAAGTTGGGTTATCGGTGAAAAGACAATTGAGCCGGGCTCTAATGCGTGTCTGCGTATCACCGCCAACTTGTGTTCTTGGTGAAAAGACAATTAGAGCGGAGGCAAAAGGTTATGATCGCCGGCGAGGTGCGTCACCGTGGTATGGCTAGCAAGAAGAAGGCGGAGCTCCTTGAGAAGTGTTCGCCGTGTGTCGAATAAAAGTTGGGCAAATCGTAGTTGTGACCGATTGCCTCAAGAAGTTAGAAATTAGGCGTTACAAGATTAGAGGGGTGTGTTGGAACTAATCTTGTAATAAGAAAGTTTTAGTTTGGAAAGTTCGTATTAAGAAAGTTTAGGATGAAGAGTCTAAGTAGGACAAGGAACTGGAATCCAATAACCGTTCTTAGGGCTGTAATTTGGGTATAAATATAGGGGTAGTCCTGAGTTTTGTAAGACAAGCAAATAAGCAAGAAGCAAGCCAATAGGCGAGAAATAAAGAAGAGAAAATTGTCCTACGATTTCTGGGTGTCCTGTTCCAACAATCTATGTGTCCTTCGTCCTCTGCAAAGGGTCCAGTTTTACAGGGTGTTCATGTCCAAGGGTGGCCAAACTGCCTGCTGGTTCAGTGGCTCCGCGCACGCAACACATGAGCAAAAACACATCCAGCTTAGGGCTAAAAGCAACTCGCTAGTTTCCAAACTTGGTACGTACGTACATCGATCCCGTGTTACAAAACAAATGAAAGAATGCGATATGCATGCTACATTTACATCATCCCATGTATTCCAAGACATTATTCGCCATCTCTGACGCTCTTCACTTGGTTCTCGTTGATCGATCTCAAACTTTCAGCCTCAATGGCGGATCGTGCGTGGCCGCCGTTACTCGCCGATCGAGATCTCAACGCAGCTTGCACTCGGCGGGCACGCCCTGCGGGAACCGCTTGGCGTCCGTGCAGTAGTTGTAGATCATGAACTTCCTCTGCACCCACCGCATGCGGCGGTAGCTCATGTCGCTGAGCTGCTGGTTCCACCAGCTGCTGCGCCTCCCACCTGGCGCCGCCGCGGACGCCTCCATCGTGCCGACGGGGCACCGCTGCGCGCCGGCAGACCACACGCACGCGTCGGCGTTGAAGTTGCGGAAGGAGGCGACGAACGGCGCCTGGCTCCAGTCCGCCTTCACGCGCCCGCCCTGCGTGGCCCAGTCGTCCGCGTTCCACAGGCTCGCGTACAGCCGCATCGGCTGGGTCTTGGGGAACGCCACGCCGCGCGCCTCCATGTTCTTGAAGTCCCTGATCGGGGTGCCGTCCACCGCAAATCTGCACGCATCGATCAACAGTGTCAGCCCGTGATAACGTTGGCAACAAAACACGCGTCTCGGTGTCGCAAAAGAACAAAGATGATGGATGCCGTGGCGCCGTCGTGTGGATTGAACACTCACATGACGTGCTGCGGATTCCAGATGATGGAGTAGGTGTGGAAGGTCTTCGTCGGGTCGAACCACAGCCGGAACTGCTGCTCCCGTTGGCCCTGCCCCTGCGTGAACACGTTGGTGTGCAGCGTGTACGGCTCGCCGGTCTCGTTTCCCAGGAACTCGAAGTCGATCTCGTCGTGCGTCGATCCCTGCGACGACAACTGCACAGAAAACCACACGGCTAAAACCATCAGCCTCGCTCTCAACTTTCAGTAATTAAAATACCCCCTAGATGTTAATTTTGCTCTGCCGATCGACTGCGGGGTAACTAATAAATGTACTGAGGTTAGATGCATCGAAGCTTACGTAGAAGGTGGTGACGGTGCCGGCGGAGTTGCCCGGAACGAGCTTGATCTGCATGTCTATCTTGCCAAAGAGGTACTCGCTCTTGGACTGGAACCCGGACCCGGAGCTCCTGTCCAGCGTGAGGTCGAGCCCACGGCCGCCATCCACCATCTTGCCGCGGCCCTGGCCCCAAGTCATCTCGGCATCCTGGTAGAAGTTGCCACCCTGCGCGATGGCCACCAAGCAGGCCATCGCCACGACGCCAAGCGCCACCGTCGTCATCGCGCAGACACAAGAACAAAACTTAGCGGCCGATCGATCTACCCAAAAGGTCTTTCTTACTAGCAAGCGTAGCGTTGGGGAAGGAAGTACTACAGTGTGTGTAGGAGCTCGATGGATCGGAATGGCGATGCACCGAGCATCGGGGTGGTATTTATACGGGCGAGCCCGGCTGGTTCCTTGGACAGGGTGGTATCCAACGGGCAAGTGCCGGCTGGCTGCCGCGTCTCTGGTGCGGGGTGAAGTAAATGCGTCGTGCGAGCGGATAGATTTAGGTCTCGGCACGGCTGGAGGCACCCTGGCTCCAGGCCGCGCCGGTGGGGCCGGACGGGTGACTTCAATTGACCACCCATCTCCGGCAGCAAATTTTACAGCGTACTCCATATTAGCAGGATCTACTGGTGAGTAGAAATTAGATTTAATTATTAATTTACCGATAGTATTTCTATAACTATATTACTGAAGAAGATATACTGATGTATTAGATGATAACTTTAGTAGTGTAGAAGAGCCCTCCGCGAAATGGGTAACTGACGCCGGGTGGGTGGAGTACGTGGGTAAGTGTGCATCTTTTGCTTTGCTTTGCTTTGCCTTGCCTGCCACGCTTACGACACGGGTCCATGCGCGCAGTGGTTCGGCATGGCTTTACAGTTGAGCGCCTGCTAGCTAGCTATGGCCTGATCCGGCCGTGGCATGTGCGCGCAGGGCTGGGATTCGGGGAAGGTTCGTCCGGTTTGCCCCATGGGCGAAGGAACGCGGCGGCCAGCCGGCCGGCCTTCCCGTCTAGGGCATTCCAGGACGTACGTACACGCTGTCATTTAAAATCGCTGAAGGCTTACATTTTGGTCGAGCTGAAAATTGCCAAAATGCCACTCTCTACAAGTGGCTTTGCTAAAATGTCACTCCTCTTTCACTAATATGTGGGACCATCTGTGTCTATAACAGTGGGCCAGAGTGGTATTTTAGCGAGGCCACTTGTTGAGAGTGGAGGATCAATTAAGCTGGGGTCTTGAGTGCTCCGACAAGCTGTCGTTAGGCACGGGCACGTTGATTTGGACGCCTCTAGACAAACGAACAGACCCAACACGTTGGACTTGTCTAAAACAGGGGAGACGAATTTAAAACACCTTTTAATTCTCTTACCCTAACGGACGCCCGCTGGTGCGGCCATCTATTAAGCAAATCAGTAATGTCATCTTGCTTCGCTTAACCCTAAGCTACAGCGTCACCAAGATACGTAGGCGTCAAAAGGAAGGGCGGGATGGCCTCGCATTACGATGAAAACGGGTCTGATACGAGTATATATTGTTTTTTTATTCTAATTTATATTTTTTCGCTAGATTTGAAACAAGGGATGGCCTAACTAGATACAGATACGAATCCGAGTTATTCGGGATGCGGATATTTGACGGATTCAGTTCGGAAACGGATAAAGATATACAGATAATGCACGTATATATAGAGTAATATATGTTAAATTAAGCCATATGATTACAAGAACATAGTAGCAAGTTATATATTAATCAAACCCAATCGATATCATAGATAGGATATACTACTTTAAGATCAATATAACCAATTAATTGTCAATATAAATGGGCTGCTATGGAAAAAATGTGATGAAATAGGCTGAGGCTTGCTGATATCCAAATAGAAAAAATCCAGATATCCGACCCGAATAGGAAAAATCCGGATATTCGGATCCCGTCCCGTATTTATCGGATATTGGATGCTCCGTATCCGATCCCGGATCTAGATTCAAGTATCCGAGTATTCGGATTCCGTTCCGAATCCAGCTATTCGGTTAGATCTGGTCTCAACCGAATCCGATCCTAGATCAGACAGGAAATATCTGACCCATTTTCACCTCTACCTCGTAGGAATCATCTGGACTCCTACTACTTAGTGTTTGCATAGATGTACTGCTCCTGCTCTCCAATTCTCTACCAATCAGCACAGCATTCAAATCTGCCATGCCTCTTCTTCAAAGAAACAACATAAAATAAGAATAAAGCGATCATCATATCCTTGCAAAGAACAGCCGTCCCCTATGTCTAAGAGTGGTGCTGTGGTGGTGCCAGCGAGACTGACATCCGGACTAGCCAGAGAAAAGGGTAGCCAGGGGACTAGATAGCGCTCGAGGATGAGGAAACAAACGGAATGGGTCGTATTGTATTTGTGGGAGTGATCCTACAGTGTTAAAAATACCGTTTCGAACTCGAATTTTAACAACATAGTAATATTGAAATTCACAAAAAAAATCATTCAAAATTTGTTTAAAATCGAACAGTTTGAAAAATTAAATGAATTTAAAATCTGGTAAAACTGATGAGCGAATTTCAAATAAAATGGATGAAAATCGCTCAAAAAGGCTCGAATTTCAAGCCATTTTTAGCCAAAAAAAAAAAAGAGCATAGGTTGCAAAATTGGAGGTAAAATGGGAAAATTGCAAAAAAAATATTGTAAAATTTGTAAAATGCCATTAAAGTCCCAAAAATATAGGAAAAATGTAAGGAATATATATATGTAAGTATGAAAAAACATGAAAAAAATTCCGACATGATCTTTCCTAAAAATGAAAAAATTTCGACATAACCTTTCCTATATTTTAGACAATTGCAATTTGTAAAGTAGGCATTTAGCAATAATATATCAATAAATAATCTTTCATTTCAATACTACTCACATATCAATCCAACAAGTGCAAAAATAGGCATTCAAATATCAATATCATTCACATATCAACACCATTTACATTTCAACACATTCCATTGGTACTAAATATAATTCAACAAATATTACTACTAAATATAATTGAACAAATATTGGTACTAAATATACTTCAACAAATATTGCAGCTAAATATAATTGAACAAATATTGCTACTAAATATACTTCAACAAATATTGATACTAAATATTGCTAAATATATCAATAAATAATCTTTCATTTCAATACTACTCACATATCAATTCAACAAGTGCAAAAATATGCATTCACATATCAACATCATTTACATTTCAACACACTCCATTGTTACTAAATATACTTCAACAAATATTGCTACTAAATATAATTGAACAAATATTGTTACTAAATATACTTCGACAAATATTGATACTAAATATTGCTACTTAACATAATTGAACAAATATTGCTACTTGATATACTTGAACAAATAATGCTATTAAATATAACTGAACAAGTATTATTACTAAAATATGTTAAGTAAATACTGCTACTAAATATTGTTACTTGACACACTTGAACTAATATTTTTACTAAAATATGTTGAAGTAAACATTGTTATTTGACACACTTGAACAAATATTGCTACTAAAAACACTCCTAATTTCTTCTTCTTCTAGATTTTCTAATTTTTATATTTTGAATGGCTTAAAAACGTCTACAAACTTTTTTTTCAAAAAATATTCACGCCAGAGGTCATAAAGATATTAATACTAATTTTAAGGATTTTTTGGACAATTTTTTCTTCAAATTTTTTGAATTTTTGGGATTTAAATTTGAACTTAACAGGTAAAATAAGCAATTTTGCTTTTCAAACAGGAGCGGTACGGGTGGTTTTCCCCAACAGGAGAGGGCCCTATTTTACGGTCAACCTCATACTCCTCACGGTGCAGTTCAGCACCACCTTTCCTCTCATGACAACAGGTGTCAGCTCAAAAAAGTTTCAACTAGAGAAATTTTCAATTAGGAAAACTTCAACTCGAGAAACTTTCAACTCAGGACAAAATTAAACCGAGGACTTTCTGCTAGGAAAATTTTAACTCAAGAAATTTCAAATGAGGAAATTTTAGAACAAAATATTTCAAAAACTTTATGTTCAAAAACTGTCAATTCAAAAATTTTGGTTTGAAAACTTTTAGCTCAAATAAATTTATTTTTGAAAGTTTCAATTAAAAAAAAATCGATTTGCAATGTTTTGACTATAAAATTTCAAGCTGGAAATTTCAAATCCATCCAAAAAATCAACTCAAATAAAAAAATTAACTGTAATGCTCTTCTAGAGATGGCAACGGGTATATACCCGGTGGGTACCACCACCCCGTACCCATACCCATGTTCGTAAAATTCACCCGCTACAATATCCATACCCGCACGCGGGTACAAAATTACATGCACTGGCAGTGCGGTCAAGATACCATGTGAGTAACCCACACCTGCAATCTAAATGTGGAGACTCAACTGGTTTCAGACTTTCAGCATAGCGTATACAATTTCTTAGCACAAAACTAATCCTTTCAACCAAGTATATTAATACCACTGACATTCATCTGACTGTCTGAATGATTGATTGCAATTAAGACAATGATTCAACCTACATGTTCCCGAATTATGCCCTTGCGCAGTGGCAGTTATCTCATTGTTAGACTTCTAGCAGAAGTTGGTTGGGAGAGCTTCGACCAGAGCAATATACAAATTAACATGTATTGTTTAGTAGCCAGTATGTCAGGTTGGCTAGAACATACATGTTACATTAAAATGTAAGTACTATTTGAGCACGCACAATGTACTACTATGCAAAGCTGTTGAACAAACTAAACATTGACTTACAGACCTGTACCCATGGGTGAACGGGTACGGGTAACAGTAGAACGGACCCGTACCCGCTCTACCCGCCGGGTACTAAATTTTGCCCGTTAATAAACCTGCGGGTATGAAAAATAGTCCATACCCGACCCCTGATAGAGTAAATACCCGTCGGGTTTCGGGTCCCCGTTGCCATCTCTATGCTCTTCGTCTCCCGTGCATGGCTAGTACCCCAAATGCTCTTCCTCTCTCGAGCGTGACACGTGTCGCATGGAGATAGGCTTGCGGTCGGAGCACACGGAAACGTAGGTACGAGCGACTGTAAACTAACAAAATCGAAATTGCTAGGCCCTGTCTACATAGCGACTGTAAATTTGATCGCACTTGAGTGTTGCCTTAACTCACCATCTTTCAACCGCTTAAACAACGTGGTCTTCAACACGTGAAGTGCATTTGATAGATCTTTGAGAGTCGTTCGACTCCGCAACGGCACTTCCTTTAAGGCTTCGGGATCAAACATGATTCTCTTACGGCCACAATTCTTTGCCCTCTTGCCCAACACTCCATGTAAACCTCAAGCCTGCTTTCCATTGCGCCATATCCTCTGGACAACTCTCATCGGCACTCTCGTTTCATTCGAAACCGCTTTAGTGACTCCATGCTTCAAAATACCAAGAGTTGTTCTCTCTAGAAGCATGGTATATATAGTTTGCCTCTCATCATCAGTGTATCGCCTCCTCCTTCCTACTTCTTGATCTACAAAACGACAACACAAATAGAAAGCACTAATCAACATCACACCGAAAAGAAAAAGATAGAAATATTCATCATCCGAAAAACATGAAGAATGCACTATTAATCGTCCTAAAAACTTGCTCATCATGACTTACTCTGGCCATCTCCCTAGACGTTGACATTCGTTGCTTCGTCTGCCTCATTTCCATGATGGACATCACCCTGCTCGTTGCCAATCTCCGTGTCACCTTCCTCATTCACATGCGTGTGCATAGCGCGGCTGAGACCCGAGAGCCCTAGCATTCGACCACGATTGGCCAGAACACGACCAACACCGCGGCCACGCGCTACGTCAAAATTTGGACCGCGACTGCGTCCGGCGAGACCTAGCCTGCAATGGCCACGCCCAGCATCACTGTGACCGCGGCCGCGCCCAGCATCACCATGTCCGCGGCCACCATCACTATGGCCCCGGCCGCGCACAGCATCAGCTTGGCCACGCCCAACATCACCGCGTCCTCGGCCACGCATAGCACAAGCTTGGCCGCCATCGCCACCGGCGTGGTCGTTGCTGCCACCGCCGCTGCCATCTAGTCGAGCATAGACGTTGTGATCATCACCATCTGTTCGTGCAAGAAGAGGAATCACTCGGTGAACAAACAAACAAACTTAACAGTGAAGAACGAAGAGATGAGGAGAGTTCTAACCTTCAGCCCAATCTATCGGCTCGTTTAGATCGAAGTGCAGCATTGAAGAACGAAGAGATGAGAGACTGGAGCAGTGTGTTGGGAGGCAATGATCTTTTGTGAATTTATACTAGAATTACTGGGCGCCATCCTTGAATTGAATTTTAAAAATGTGTTTTTCATTTAGCATATTTGACGCGGGAGCAAAAAGTTGATTATGAAAACTGGGCGCCATCTTTGGACGTTGGTCATGAGCGTGGCCGCACGGGGGCAAATTTTTTTGGACGTTGGTTAAGTATACATGCATAACCGAACGGAGGGAGTAGCACGTAAGTTCCGCGCGGGAGCGCTCGGCGGGGTGAACGAGGGGCCGCGCTGTGATTAGAACGAGAATATCGCATAGTGATCAGCATTGAAGGGTAATCCTTGGTCTTAGCAAAATAAACTAACCGCCCTTTATAACCGAGCGGAGGGAGTATTAATTTATCGAATTGAATGTATGAACGCGTACCTATACTAGGGTTGGTTGTTTCACCGTTCCCGCATGATCATTCACTAGATGCTGCAGGTTTATCCGCCCTGGCTGGAACTACCACCACACATAAAAACTAAAATTTACAGTTTTCTGATAGTTTATAATATATATATATATATATATATATATATATATATATAGTTTTATGAAATTTACTCTATATAATTTGCCTGCTCGGCTGCTCTGCTGGCTCGTAGGAGTGAAAACGAGCGGATAATTCCCGTACATCCGATATGTATTCGAGAAAAACCATACCAGGCCTTAGCTTAGCTACCTTGCGCCAAACAACCAGGCCGATAGAAGGTCCGGCCTGGGCCGCGCGTGGACTGGCCCGTGGGCACAGTGGGCTATGACGCGCGGTGTATAATATTTCCCCCCAAAACCGCAGCGCAGAGGTGTGGCTCTCGCGTTCTTACCTGAGCGGGCTTGGGTGGGCGAACGATCCTGGCCATCTATGTCAAGTGGTCAGCCTTCTCGCTCATGTGGCGGAGTGTTTCGGCCCAAGGAATCGAATAAATCAGCTAAGGCCCAATCGCCCAAGTGGGAAGCGGTCGTAGTGCTTTTGAAGTAAACCCCTCTTTTTTTCCCCCCTTTTCATTCTTTTTTTTTTCTTTCTTTCATTAGCTCTACACAGGGTTACACAAGTGTTCATGTAATAAACTAGGTGCCTAGTAAAGCCAAGTGCACCCCTGGATGTTACAGGAAGCTTGCTTTGCAGAATCATGAGCAGCAAGACTACAATGCCAACGTACAAAGCAAATATCAAACAGAAAAACTAAAAAACGGTATACCGTTGCACCTCTGAAACTCATGAAACTTATAATTTTTTGCACTGAAACTCATGAAACTTAACACTAAAAACTGATAAAACATGAAACTGATGAAACTAAACACTGAAACTCATGAAACCAGCACTGAAACTGATAAGTTTCATAAGTTTCATGGCTATACCGTTGCAACGGTATACCGTTCCCTAGTCACTCTCAATATCAAAAGCAGTAAAGACCCTGCTTCTGTTGTCGCCACGATCATACGCCATTGTAACCTGACGATGGATAATCTAGGCATGAAGTCTGCCGGGTGAATTTTTCATTCTGTTTTCTGTAGTTGTTTGATGAACACGAAAAGCATTAATTCTTACTTTCGTAATCGGCCGCCGCTGAACAGTTTGGCCAACACAAGGTGAAAATTTGCAACGCTCTGTATTGATCTGCAATCGCGCTGTAAAATGGAAGGCTATTACTAACGCGCACAAGTACAGTTGCTAAACTGAGCGAGCGAAAAAGGGCCGGTAATTTTCAGTGGCATCATAAATGGCACAATCTTGTCTGTTTCACTGACTGAAACAAAGTGCAATTTATAACCTAGGATTCTGGCATTGGATCGGTTTTCAACTCTGAAATCGATTTACAACCTCAAACTCTTAAAACTATCTACACGTGTGACGATATGTCAGAGGGAAACTACTCCAAATCAGGTCAAAGGTAAACTAAACTGTTTCGTTAGTCGAGCTCCTGGTGAATCGGTGTTAGAGTTAAAGGTTATAAATTGAGCAGTGCTTCTATGCTTTTCCTTCTAGTACAAGTTGCACAAATCTTAAAGCAAACGAAGGGGTAAGTAATCACTATCTACCCTTCATTCATGCTTAATAATACAAGAACTTTTAAAAGAAAAGAAAGATAAGACTCTCTCATAAATTGAACTTCTTTCTCGTTAGAGTTGAAGGTTATAAATTGGTGTTAGAGTTAAAGGCTGTAAATTAAACTTCTTCCTCGTTAGAGTGAAAGGTTACAAGCTGGGCCTCTTTCTTGTTGATGTGATAGCTTCTGTTGTGGTAACGTCCGTGAGACGTCCCAAGGGGGCTGTCAGAGTTAACAGTAAACGATTAAATAAGCTCCCCAGCTTGAGATGGTGTCGTGTCGTGTTCCCTTCCACGCACGCACGCACGCGCGTGCGATCGATGGACACGCACACGCACGACAAGCCGCTCGACTGTAACACCGCCACTGGTCCGGCCGCTCAGAGCTACGGCATGCCCTGTTGCGGCAGCCAGATCATTTGGTTCCTTCCTTCCTTCCGCTCGGCGAATGCCCCGCCGGCGGAAGCCGGCAGCGCGGAATCACACGGGCTACGTGTCGTGCGATCGCCTCAAAAACGCCCGCAGATTGTTGCGCAACAGCGGCGCTAACTCGATCGGCTTTTGTGCTGCCGCAATAATAAAACCAGAAGCTAGCTTGAGCTGGCCCGCCGGCGGAGGATCGACACAGGCGCAGAGCAACAGCGGCGCGTACGATCGAGCAGTAGAGCAGGCAGGGGGGGGGGGCACCGGGCACGTACATGTGAGCTGTAGAGCAGGCGAGCCCCACGCTGTTTGCAATTAAGGTGATGCTGGATGCATGGAGGTGTGTATCATCCTGGCCTTCGATAGGTCCCATGCGCTGCATGCTCGTAAGCAAATTGCCATGGCGGGCGATCATTGGAGTGTACTTGCACAGTGCCCGCGCATCCAGATCTACAGGGACGCAACGTGAGCGACGTCCCTAGCGGGAGCAGAGCACTCTGCAGTCTGCACTACTGTTTTTTCCCCACGGGAGAAGGTAAACTCTAATGAACAGTACTTTTGCGAGTGCCGTTGAAAGAGCAATGCAACTTGCAGTCCCACATCCATCCCATCCATCCCCGTAAGTAGCAAATAGCCGGTGTGCTGCTCAAATTCCTACCGGTCGTTCAAGTAAGTATCGATTGAACTATGTAGTAATGTACTCGTGTCTAATTTATAAGATGCATTTTCTCTTGACACATGGACTAATCAGATGTTAAAAATAGTTAGATTATCGCTAATTATTATATTTAATCAATATATATTCAATATATATATGTAGAAAAAAATTGAAATAAAGCTAAATATTTACTAGGACTATAACTGAACATTATACTAATGTCGTATTTGAATATAAAATACATCTAATATTTATAAATAATACTCCCTCCATTTCAAAATATAGGGCGTATTAGAGCTGGGCTCATGTATTAAGGAGCATTAAGTACAGTGAAAAGCGGGGATAAAAAGACCAAAGTACCCTCAGTCTTGCATGTCTCTTTGGTGCTCTTTAGTGATAGTAAAGGACCATGCATGTATGCTGCAATTAATAGGGGTAAAATGGAAAGCTAAGTATTCTCCTTTATAAGACGCTCTACAAAAAGAAAAATCTTCTTAAAGCTAATACGCATTATATTTTGAAATGGAGGGAGTATGATTAAACAAAATACACTCTAAAAATGACGAGAGTGAGTACCAGAGAATTGAATTAACTTGCGGCGTAAAATTCGCAGAGCAATCTCTGGAAAGAAAAGGCGCTGGTCCTTCCTGAACCAGAACGCCGCACGGGGCGACCCCACAAAACTAAAAAATTTCGGGAGCAAGCATTCAAAATTTCGCGGGTCAGACCAGATCTCACGTGTCCCGAACTTGGATGATGCAGCGGAAGGCGCTTTCGCATCCACCCACCCACACCCCCGGAAGGAGACGTGCTCACTGACAAACGGGCCCCACGATGCCCGACGACAGCGGTGTCAGCGACCGAAGCCCTGATCGGCTCGCGTGCGCGTCTGTGCGCCCATCTTTTGTCTTCTTGTTTTCCTTGAACCGGCATTCATTCCCTCGCTGCGCGCGCACACCGTCCGATCTCAGCCGGGAAGAGGGAAGGCTCCGTCATTTTACCATATCACCCCCGATCCTCTGCGTTAATAGGCTCGTAAATGGCGGCCAAAACAGTAATCTCGCCCCCGACGTTCTTAAATGCCCATTACTCGCTTGAAACAGGGGCCTCTGCTCTCCGTCCAGCCCACGCTGCTCGCCTTTCTTTTTTCTCTCAGGGAAAAATAAACTCATACGCACACACACGCTCCATTCATCTGCTGACACATGGTCCCACCTTGCCACAACTAAACTGTCAGTGCCCGTCGTGTAGCGCCACAGCTGAACTGACAAGCCGCACGGGGTTTCGTCTCGTTACCCTCACCCGCGGAGCAGCGCAGCCGTTGGGGGTCCACCAGTCCCCGTCCCCCACGGCCAGGCAGCCCACCGCCGGAAGATCCGCTCACCGCCCCCACTGTTTGTCTGCACGCCGCTACGCTCTAGTCTCGACGACTCGACCGCTATTACTACCCCTAGCGCTTGTTTACCAACCACACTTGGTGGTCGTAGTAGTGTGATAGTGCAGCGGTACATCTGTCTCGCCGGCTCACTGCCGCTGCGAAGCTAGTTTTTCCGCTCGAGAGAGGGTGCAATGGAGCCGTCGCGGCGGCTCCTGCTCTCCGACTACGACGGCGCGATCGTGTCGCCGCTGCCGTCGCCGCCTCCGTCGGCCACGCCGTTCAGGCCCGGCGTGGCGGTGGTCGTGGGCATCCTGACGAGCGTGTTCTCCATCACGTTCCTTCTGCTGCTCTACGCGAAGCACTGCAAGAGAAGCGCGGCGGAGTCGTCTGGGCCCTACGGGAGCAGCGGGTTCGGGTCGTCCGGTGGGGCGGCAGGGGACAGGAAGAACTCCGGCGTCGACCGCGCGGTGGTGGAGTCGCTCCCAGTGTTCCGCTTCGGCGCGCTGCGGGGCCAGAAGGCTGGTCTTGAGTGCGCTGTCTGCCTGGGCCGGTTCGAGCCGACGGAGGCGTTGCGGCTGCTTCCGAAATGCCGGCATGGGTTCCACGTCGAGTGCGTCGATACGTGGCTAGACGCGCACTCCACGTGCCCGCTCTGTCGCTCCCGCGTCGACCCGGAGGACGTGCTGCTCCTCCCAGAGCCGCCGAAGCCGTCCACCACGGGGCCGCCAGACCCGCCCGAGCAGAAGGCGGCTGCTGCTGCAGCGACCAAGGAAAACGCGGCGGCTTTGGCTCCCGCTCCAGCTCCAGCTGGGAGAAGGATCTCCGGCCGGCACTCGACGGGCTCAGTGCTGGCGCCGGGTCTGGTGGGCCCTGCCTCGCGGCGGTCGGCCGATCTGGCGGGAGGTGGCCACGGTGCACCAGTGGTGGGCTGTTTCGACGTCGCGAAGGTTCGGAAGGACCGGGTGCTCATGGTGGAGCCGGCGGCCGCGATGGCTGAGCCTGACCCCGAGGCGTTTGACCGGCGCTTCGGGCACCGTATCCTGGTGAGCACCGCTGGTGGCTGCGAGGGAGAGACCACTCCGGCGGCGCAGCAGCGGTGGGGCGACCTGTGTCTGTCCGATCTGATGTTCGTGCGGTCGGAGATGCTGGTCACGGAGGCCGGTCGGTACTCCTGCTCGGCCGCCGTCAACTCCGGCAACGGCAGGTGCCTAATTAGCGCTCGGAGCCTGTCGGAGCTCGGCGGCGTGAGTCGCCTCCCTCCCATCCGCGCCGGCGCGTGCGAGGGCGACCCGCGAGCTGGGGCGCGTCGGTGGCCTGGCTCGAGCTGGTGGGCCCGGGGCCCACCCGGCCTTAACGGCCCTAGCACCTAGGCCGCTGTTGCGCGGGGCCTGCGTTGCAGACCTTTCGCTGGCGAGACTACCCCCGATATATCACCTAATTGCGGCACCCTTGCTTCAAGCTGGTGGGTCACGTGGTGGGCAGCACGGTAATTACCGCCCTTCCTACCCTTTCCCGGGGCCGTCCTCGGGACCCGCGCCGGAGGGAGGGCGGAGAGGGCACGCTGCTTTTTGCCGGAATCTCGAGGCTGTTGTTCGCTCCGGAACACGGACGGCCGCGATTGGGCGTCGCGGAGCTCGAGGCGGGCGCCGTTGATCTTCTGCGGGCCCGAGCTACTATGGATGCCGTCGTGCGTGGCCGGCTGGCCGTGTCCTCGCGGTTGCACGGGTGAGGGCCTTCGGCGCCTTGCGTTGCGTCGGCCGGGTCGGGGGGTCAGGAACAATGCAAAAGCTGTTCGTACGTGTGTAATTCTTTTGTCGATATGAGAAAAAAGTGCTGCAACTTGTTCGGTATAGGCTGGTGCGTGCCTCGCACCGGGCGATGGATCGACCAAGCCGTCGTCGTGCCCGTCTCGCATCTCGTTTTGTTTTTTCTTGTGTCGCTTTGCTTATCTTTTGCTGGGTTTGCTTTCTCTCGCTAGTGGAGTGAGTAGTAGTACCACATGAGAGGAGCGATCAGCTGCCGCACCCTTGCCTTGTACTTGCCCGTCATGTTGCGGCATGGAAAGCAACCCCGTCGTGGCCTCGTGCTCTCCTGGCGCGTACCGTTGTCCCCAACCCAACGTCGAGGTTACTTGCCACACTTCCCCTTTTCGTTCTGTTGCTCTGACTTACTCCCTCCCTCCCTGGAAGCAAGTCGTTTTAGGATTCAAATATCAGTATTAGCAAGGCAAAGAAATGACGCATGTACCCGTGTGAATTGACATTAAGGAGGTTGGATGATTTATGAAGTCATTAATTGTTGCAGCAAGAAAGAGGAACACATGCACACCTTACAGATAGTTAGCGCCAATAGTTAGCGCCAAAACAGTAGCGCCAAAACACAGATCGCCAAATTGGCAAAAATTACAGACCGCCAAAAATGACACCAATTGGCAAAAATTACAGGCAGCCCGAAATTTCAGACCGCAAAAAATGACACCAATTGGCAAAAATTACAGACAGCCTAAAATTTCAGATGCGCCAAAACAGTAGCGCCAAAAATGACACCAATTGATTCCCGGCAAAGATCCAATTGGTGTGATTATAAATTTACCACAAGGCATTGTTGCTTGAGGTCAATCTTCCTGTCATTCACAAATAGGAAAGCAATTAGCCATGATCAACCTAGACCTAAACCAGCCAATATTAGAACAGGAGTACCTTGATCTAAACATAGCCCTTGAAGATGAAGAGGCTGACACACCCAATCAATCACACAATGGCAATCCTATAGAAGAGCAAGGCAACATCAACCACCTAGGTTAGCAAATAGTAGCACTATGGATTGATGTTCTTAACACTATAGATTGATGTTCTTAACTGTGTTCATATTAGCATAAGGAGGAGCCAATCAGGTAGCAAATGAACTGAATGGAGATGAAGTTCATGGAGGAGGCATGCACCACCCAGGTTAGCAGCAAAAGAATGCATTAGTAACACAATTATAACATTATCACATTGAAACTTAGCCAATCAAGTAGCAAATGATCTGTTATAAAGCCAATATGAAACTTAGCACTATGGATTGATGTTCTTAACATTATGGATTCATGTTCTAAACTGTGTTCATATTAGCACAAGGAGGAGCCAATCAATTAGCAAATGATCTGAATGGAGATGAAGTTCATGGAGGAGGCACTTACCACCCAGGTTAGCAGCAATAGAACTTGTTTTGCAATCTGTTATAAAGCCAATATGAAGAATCAGTAACTTACTAATTGAATGTTGTCTTTTCATAGGCATGGATGAAGACATGCATGACTATGGCGTCTTCGCAGACCAGGTCAATGTTGAGTTCGACGAGGAGGAGTTGCATGGCTCAAATCATCAAGCACCACATGAAAATGAAGAAGGGAGCAGGTTAAAAGATTTGACTGACTGTGAAAGGCAAGACATTTATGAAGCTTTGCTACAGCGAACCAACCGCCGTGGGGAACTAAGTAGAAACAGCACCACCATTGTTGCTCACATGTTTCAAGTCCATCATCGTACAGTGCAGCGAGTTTGGCATAGAGCAAAGAAGTGTCGACAGCAAGGAATCCCTGTAGATGTGGGTTCTAAAAAGCCTAAGAACTGTGGTAAAAAAAATGTCCAAGTTGACTTGACACAGGTTCCAAACATTCCCTTGCCTCTAAGGAGCACCATACGTTCCCTAGCAAAGGAGATTGGGGTGAATAAAAGCACTTTGCACAGGTGCTTCAAACAGGGGATGCTACGTCGCCACTCCAACTCTCTTAAACCTTCACTAAGAGAGGGAAACAAAAAAGATAGGCTGGAGTGGTGCCTTTCAATGTTAGATGTTGATTCCTTGGCCGATCAACCAAAATTTATTGAAATGGACAACATTGTCCATGTTGACGAAGTGGTTTAATGCAACCAAGAAGGATAGATCTTTCTACTTGCTTCCTGACGAGATGGACCCACATAGAACTGTGCAAAACAAGAATGCAATTGACAAAGTAATGTTCTTGGCTGCTGTTGCAAAACCAAGGTTCGATGATGAAGGTTATTGTACTTTTGATGGCAAGATAGGCTTGTGGCCTTTTATCAGAAAGGTACCACAACTGTTACCGTTTAAATCTTTGTAATGCACATTGTGGCTACGATTTCAGTAATTTCAATTTTTTCCTAACAGGAACCAGCTCAAAGGACAAGTCGCAATCGAGAAAGGGGCACGGTAGTAACCAAAACAGTCAAGGTTGACAGACACACTGTCAGGTTTTACATGATTGCTAAATTGCTTCCAGCCATCGTAGCACGTTGGCCACAGGGAGACCGGATGAGAACTATATGGATTCAACAAGATAATGCACCATCACATGTGCCAATTGATGATCCCCAATTTGCATTTGCTGTTTCACAAACTGGGCTTGACATTCGTCTAATCTCTCAGCCACCAAACTCCCCCGACATGAATGCATTAGATCTTGGGTTTTTTTGCGTCTCTCCAATCTTTGACTAATACCAGGACCTCTAGAAATATGGATGAGCTCATAGAAAATGTTTGCAAAGAATACGAAGAATACAACCCAAGTACACTTAGTAGGGTGTTCCTCACACTACAGAGTTGCTTGCTTGAGGTCATGAAAGATGGTGGAGGCAATAGGTACAAGATCCCTCACATGAACAAGGAGAGGATGCAGACACTTGGAATCATGCCCAATCAGCTAGAATGTGATCGTCAGCTCTATGAGTCTGTCGTACAGTCGTTAGCAAACTAGGGTTTTGTACTGTGGTACGAGCTAGCGTGTTTGCTTAGTTTAAGACTAGATGATCGGAGTATCCTTGCTTGTGTGAAGGGTCTATGTCAGGGAAGCATTTCACATTTCTACAGGGAGCTCAGACAGTTGTAGGGTTTTGTACCCATTGTATTTGAACTAATGACATCATTGGAATGAAAAGTGGATGGAGATTTCTACTAACAAAATGCAACAGGTTGCTAACATCATTGTAATGAAAATTGATGTGTCCTTCTAACATCACAATGCAACTAACAGGTTGCTAACAAAAGGATGCGTCCTTCTAACATCATTGGAAATGCTCTCATTATGAGAAATGCACTCAATATGCAACTAACAGCATGCAACCAACTCAGAAATATGCTAATAATGATGTCATACTCATGTCTCCTTCACATTGACGACGCTGGGCGCCACCTCCACTCCCCCTTCCTCTTCGTCATCAGTCGCCGCGATGACCGCCTGGCTGCCTCCACCTCCTTGCAGGCGGCCTGCGAAGGACCCGGATCGGCGTCGGTCGGCGTTTCCCGGGGCCCCTCGTCCGGATCCAATCGACTGCGCCCTTATCTCGCCCGCCGCTCCCATCGCCCGCCTCCTTGACCTTCTTCTCGCTGGACTCCTCCACCTCCACGACGTTGGGCGCCACCTCCACGCCGGTCACCTCCACCTCCAGGCCGGCAGCCGCCACCTCCGATTCCTCTTCGTTGTCATGGCCCTGAGATTTTATCATGTGTTTGGGCATGGGGGTAAATAGGTATTTTCCCTCCCCAACTTTTTCCCCATTTCTTTTCTTCCTCTCTCCCTCCCACTCATCTCTCTCTCCCCATCCCCAACCGGTTCCCCACCCCATCCACCCGAGCCCCCCCCAACCGGCTGCCCCTCCAACTCGCCACGCCCTTCCCTCGCCGGCCCTGCGACCAGCTCCAAGCCAGCCATCCCCTCCCTATCAAGGCCCGGCCGCCTGCTCCGCCTCCCGCCGTGCGCCTCCTCCACCGGCCGCCTTCCACTGACGGCGACCCCTCCAAGACATCTCCTCTCCTCCTCCCTCTCTCTCTCTCCCTCCACCTCTCCAAGGCTTGGTTAGGGTTGGGTGTTAGGGAATGGTGGCTCCAAATTGGGTGCATGCTAGGTGTTCGATGAAATGGCTAGAAGGACTAGAAGGATGGTTGTGTGTTCTTGCAAGTGCATGAAGAATGGATGGGGTTGTATGATTCATGGGTGTCACTCTAGGTTTGTGAACATAGTGGATGGCGGGTTGGTGCTTTAGGTTGGGGATTTTTGTTCATGTGTTAGATTGTATCCGTGTATGCTCTTGTGGTTGGAGAATGGAGGGCTTGAGTCTAGTGCATGCGTCATGTTTGTTGAAATGCCTAGGAGGAGTAAAATGGGTGGGCTCGTGTTTAGTGCATGCCATGGGTTTGATAGAATGTCTAGTAGGTAGGGGATTATGGGTTCTAATTAGTTGCGATATAAGGTTGATGATTTGTTTAGTGTTGAGCATTTCAAATGGTGGATGGGCTACTAATGTGTAGTGTTAACCTTGTTTCTCCATTTGGATGTAATAAAGTGCTTGCCTTTTTCATTAATTGTCATTCCATTTCCATATGCATAGCATGCATCTCATTCCATGTGCATTGATATTGTGTAGAGAACGCTCACGCGGAGGGTGACGTGGCTGCGATCGAGGGCGATCACGGTGAGCAAGTGGTCGTTGAGGATCCGGCAGAAGCAGCAGGCAAGCACCTAAGCATATTTACCCCATTATATGATTTTATCTTTGAGAATTAAATTGCTTATTTAGACGATTAGGTATGCATTAGGAATTGAATGGTGGTAATAATTTTTAGAACCTACTTGCTGCACATACACTCCTTGATACTTGTAAAACACTTCCTTTGGAACGAGTATATGGGTAATTATAACGTGTCCACGCTTAGAAAGGCTTAGATGTCGGGTTTGGGCCAAGCGACGGAGGGTTCCGTCACTTGCGGTTGTTATTATTACGCACACACTACATAATATCGGACTTGGATTTGGGAAAGGTTTCGGAAAGAAATGAATTGTGGACTGGGCGGGGAGTTGGTTCATTTGGGTATGGAGACTCAAATGTGTAGCCCCGCCTGTGTCAGTTAAGGACCGATCCGTAAGTGGAATAAGATCGAGCCCACCCCGGTTGGTCGCATGCCCGATTATGGTACGGTAAACCACTCTTTCTCTCATACGGAATCGATGGACCGTAACTTCCTGTGGTTGGACGTGGTTGAGGGCGAGGCTTAGGCCGACTCTCGAGCGCCAAGCCGGGCTTGGGGCTGCTCGAGGGGGTGCTAGGTTTTCGGGCCACAGGAGGACGCTTCAGCGATTGGGTATGATTGGGAGGGGGTTGACACTAGGCCCTTGTGGTAAGTGTCGTGCGATCAATGCTTCCCTGCAGGGTTAATTAAGCGATTCGAATTGCCGCGCTCTCGGATATGAGCAAGCTTGATCCGAACTTCTTCTGCGTAGTAAATAACTTGAACTTGTGGTTCGCCATTGGGCTTGAGCTTTAAATTGGTTATGTATTGCCTTACTTTAATTGTTGTTACTTTTAACCTCACACTAGAAGTAAGTGCGGTCTATAACTGCTTTAAATGTGTAATTGGTCTAATGGTCGCATTTATATTACAAATGTTAATGCTTTTCCGCACTTTTACCCTAAGCTTACTCCTTGCTACAACTAAATGCATAATCCTTTGGAGTCGGTCATATATGGACCCCGGGTAAGTCTTGCGAGTACCTTTTGTACTCATGCTTCTGCTTTGTGGTTTTCGTGAGGATCGGTGGGTGGATGCGAAGTTCTGCCGCATCGCCTCGATGACCAAGCGGCACCGAGTAGAGGCTTAGCACGTCGTTATCTGCGCCGGGAGTGTTCAAAGGGCGTAACACTTCCGGAGATGTCTTATTTTGCTTAATATGGTGGTTGATCTTTTGTTGTATAGATAGATGCGGTTGTTGGGCTTTTGGATTTGGTAATGGACGCTTACGCGTATGTCGGTCCCGTTCGTGTTTTCTTTAGCTGTGATCTTCTTTGTGGTCTTTGTGGATGTCGTTTTACTTTCAATATTTATATATTGAACTGTGTTTTCCTTGTCTGCTGAGTGGATGTCCGTAGAATCTAGAAAGGTCATGCCGAAATTTTCTGATTTTCGGAGTCTTGGTCCTTTTTCCGTTCTTGCCTAGTTTAGAGTCTTGGCGTTGTTTTTGACCTTGGTTTGGTGGTTGTCGAGTTTGTCTTTGTGCCGTTTGTGTTCCGCTTGCGTGTTGGTTCGAAAGTTTCGAGTTTGTTGCCCCCTTTATGCAAATTGAGTTGATATCGTGTTGGAACCGGTATGCGGGGCGATCCTGGGCGAGTTCGGGTCGCATACCGGGGGAATACCGGGACGGTTGTCGAGTTCATCGAATGGAGATGACGTTGTCTTGATTGGACTTGGGTGTTAGCACTGCGAGCGCCATCGGCGATCCGTTGCTAACCTCCAAATCCGATGTGGACGACGGGACATTCGATAACCCGAGGACGATGCAGGCGGCTCCTCGACATTCGTCTTGGTCATCGGGCCGCGATGACCGCCTTCGCCTCCACCTCCTGGCAGGTGGCCTGCGAACGAACTGGATCGGCGACGCCTGGCGTTTCCGGTGGCCACTCTTCTGGATCCCATCGCCGGAGCTCTCTTCCATCACATCGCCGCCGCACTCCTCGATTTCGCGCTTCTTCTCGCCCGCGCGTTGAAGCGCTACAACGATGCGGGCCAGTTCCCGGTCCTCCTCGCTCATCTTCGCAGCGGATTTGGATGGGGGACGAGGGGATTTGGACGGGGGACGATGGGATTTGGGGGAGATTTTCCTCCGTTCGGTTCGAGAAGATGGGCGTCGTTGGGGGATATTTTTTCTTCGTTCGGTTCGATAACCCTCCATAGGGGTACGAGCGGTTTTACTGCTGCCTCCTATATTTACGCGTTAGGTGGGACCAACAGGCTGAAACGACATGCTTCAAGGGACAAAAAATCAAGCCTAAAACGACTTGCTTCCAGGGACGGAGGGAGTATCACTTAGGGTGGTGCGTTTGAGGTTGAATGGAATGAAATGGTTCTGTACCATTTGGTTTTATTATTTTAAATGAATAGAATCATTCAACATCTAAAGAGAATATTTCTTAAATTTGTACCACTTGGTCCAAGATAGGATGGTTTTATTAAGTAATCAAACGCATAGATGATTTTTTTTTCTTAACCATTTCGTACATGTACCACTTGGTACAGACAATCAAACACATTAGTGTTCGCCGATTCACTCCACAGTAAAATACTCCGGTGTAACACTCATGATTGATGGCGTCGTGTAACCCGTGCTCTGGTTTTACCCGTACGTGTTTATTTACTACGTTTTTCTGTTGTGCTGGTGCCACATCGAACCGTCGTCCTACTTTTCTGCATTGGCTCTCGGACGCTCGACGCCATGAGGGCCCTGGCGTGGTGACATGCTGCGATCAGTTAGCTGGACGCAGCTCTACGACCTCAACCGATTCCGTCGTACTTGGTAATCTTCCCTTGTGTTTTTATATGGTTTTCCTGGGGCGTGCAGCTGTGAGCCTGCGAAGAGTCGTGCGTGGCATTCGCTAGGCGCCTTGCCATTTGGCTCTGCTAGGCGGTGATGGCCCGGCCGTGACTCGCGAGCCCGTGCAGCCGTACGCGCTGTACCTTGCACGCGAGCGCGAACGTTATATGGCAGCGATCGACGTCCGCGAGCTCGCTGCGAGCATGTAGGTGAAATGGTTGAATTGAATCGGGATTTGGGAACACTGTGCTTACCCAGTCTACTATTTTTTTAAAAAAATCTAGTTTCACGTGTGTATTTATAGAAGTAACCTCCTCCACCATAGCGTGAGAGGTGGTCGAGCCACGTCTAAAGAGCGTGAGAGGTGGTCGAGCCGCAGCAGCACGGGAGTTGGACATGGCCTACCGCGGTAGGGCTCTTTCAGCGCTACTTGGGCGCGGCATGCACACACGGCCCCACCCACTATGCTTGTGCCCCATGCAAGCTCATCATGCCTCGCAAGCGCACTGGGCCGATCGCCTATCCGCACACGCTGCCGCAGTCGCCCGTCCTGTCGTGGCTCCGATCAACTTCCGCGCTCCTCAGAAGTGACAGAGGACGTATATTCTCTCATCTACCACTCCTTGGTGACTTGTTTTTGTAAATGCGTTTGTTAGGGGCTTGTGGCTAGATAAACATAGTGACCTTGAATCGGTAGTGTTTCTAGGTAATCGTAATACTAGTTTTTTTTATCCAGCTGAAAGAAAAGTTTTTCGTACGGTGACTTTGACATCATTCCGGCCCGGCACAGTTCGTCTCCTCGTGACATGCTTTGATGATCGCTGGTTCGATACGGTATCCGGAGCCAGAGGCTGGCTGCTAGCCTGCTGCTGCGGATGTACTTCTTGTATGGTGTCCAAGAAGCAAAAGCCTCCTCTTTTTTCCCTTAGGGAGGGAACTCTGGGCTCACTGCCTCCGAGGTGTTGTACAGCCGACATGGTTCTCGTGACAAACAATCAATTACCCATGCTAGATGGCTGTACATTGTGTTGATCTTTTGTGCACTCGAGTAGTTCGCTCTCTTTGTTTTTCTTCGTTAATTCAATCTACCATATGTTTTGCCACTGTTTAATTAGGGCCCTCCTTGTGGTTAATCTAATAGTAGGTCGATCTTGCATGGGCGAAGCCGAGATTTACATTTTTCTCCTGAAGTTTCACACGAACAGGGTATTTCTGTGCACCCTATTCACCTGTGCTCTGTGGATGCCATCGTATCACGTCCGCCGTTTCTTTCAACGGCCAGCCATTGGACGCACATGCAGAAATGTTCACTGTTTTGACCTCTTTCTCTCTCTCTCTTTCAAAAGTGACCCTCGAACTTTTTTTTTATATACAAAATTAGCCATATTCTCTATTGTGAAAGATTCAAGAACAACACCTCGCACCTCTCACGCTAGAGCACCATGGGAGATCCAGATGACGCGGACATGAGGTGCGGCAAGCAAGCAATGCGGAAATCGATGCCAACCGCGGTAGCAGGTACTTGTTGCGGACTGGAAGCATGATACAGGCGGGCATGTTGTCCATGGTGCTGTAGTGCGGAAGGCATTTTCTATGGTCCTGTAGTGTGAAGAGGGGTTAGTTTTGTAAATTTTTTTTTAAGAAATAGCTATTTTTGCACCAAAAAAAAAAATGAAAGAGGATGCCAGACGAGTGCACAGTTCGCACATGCACGCCTTTCTTCGTGAATCTGGCGATGTGATAGTTGAGAGTTCTTCTGATAGAGACTTGGAGGACCACCGACGGCGATGATGTTCCGAAGTGAGCATGCACACCGATCGACTGTTTTCTTGTGTAACCAATGCTGTGGTACAATTTGCATGATTGGTGAGATTCATGAGCTGGTTAATGGAAATTTTTGAATCCACTGTTGAGCCATCATGCAAGAGAGCTGTACGTTGCATCACCTTGCAGTGTTTAGAAAGGCTAGCTCAGCTGGCTAGCTGGCTAGCCATTACGGCGTTGACTGTTCAATCGAACCTATCGATTTCGTTCACTAATTCCATGTTGGAATGCTGTGTGATGTGATGATAAAACTTAAAAACTGCAATTTCAGACATGAAGGCAATTGGATAAGCCTCGTTCCTTAATGTGTAAAGAGAGAAAATTGGATAATCCTTCATAATCCCCTGGAGTCCGGACCTATGCATTTTTCAAAAACCTAAGTCGGCTAATTTCATGCATTGTCTAGTAGTGTCGTAATTTTGTTTCCATCCCATAATGAATGCAGTTTATAGCACTATGTACTGAGTATGCAGTATGTCTCGAGTGATAAATTTCACAACCGTGGAAATGAACTGGCAATGTCCTGGCATGAACTGTGCCACGATCAAATGGTTAATCATGCATTCAGGCTTGCCTGGCTGGGAGTGGGAATTTATGGGAATCAAATTTGTAACGGCAAGGGCGCATATAATGGTATGATGACATCTGTTTATATGTTTTACCACGTAAAATTTTTGCTGATATGAAGGGGAGGGAATGAGATTAGGGAGTATGGATATCTCTTTGTGAAGAGATGACCATATAAACAACATAAAACACCTCTGTATAAGTTATTGTCTATGGTAAATATGTTTTTTATGCCATAACTTAAAGATTGTAAGATCTCATAGAGATAACCTTAATACGTTATCTATTATAGAAGTTGTCTTTAGTTTTATCGTTAGACGACATAGTAAAGTACATAGACAACAATCGTCTCTACTATACTACATACTCTAGCAGCGGCAAATCAGCCAACATCCTTTCGAATTGGGAAAGACTGCTCTGTTTAACTTAGGGTGCATTTGGTTGCCTGTACCATGTGGTACATGTATGAGATGGTTCAAGAAAAAAGTCATCATTGCGTTTGGTTGTTTGAATGGAACCATCCCATCCTGGATCAAGTGATACAAATTTAAGGAATATTCCCTATAGATGTTGAACCATCTCGTTCACCTAAAATAATGGAACCAAATGGTACAGGACCATCCCATCCAATTCAACCTCATCGAATGAACCAAACACACCTAGTGGACTAGTTAGGCCTGAGTGGGGTGAAATGCTGTCCTAAAGCCGAGTCATGTTATTTTCTTATGCCCCTGTTTGTTTCAGCTTTGGATTGTAGAAAGCTGCTTTTAAAAGCTGGAAGGTCAACAAACAGGAAGCTTTCAATCTGGATTGTAATAATCTGGAGGCTAGATTGTAGCAATCCCACAATCTACTTTGGAGGAGCTTTTCTCAGCCATTTTTTTTTTTTTGCAAAAGACCACAATACTCATCCAACTTTAGTGAAAATTACCCACCATTGTCCCCCACTGTTCACACAGACTTTTCAACCTATAATTGAGGGTACCACATACTTTTACCAAGTAGAAATAGCAATCCAAACACACTATAATCTGGATTGCCAAACAACCTCCAGCTTTTCAACCTCCAGCTTTTAACAACCCAGCTTTTACAATCCAGATTTTAAAAACTGCTTTTTACAATCCCCAGCTGAAACAAACAGGGCCTTAGAGGGTCCAGCCAAGTTATAAAATTGGAGTTTCTTCCTTCATGGTCGTGGGCTATAAGCAGGCCTATTAATAGGCTGAGTTCCGTCCTCATTCCCGACTCCACGAGACCTGAAGATGTTCTTTCAGAAATGATAAACACTTATCCTGAAGATGCAAACGGGGAACCCAAGTCGTATGTAGCCCAAGGCTCCAAACGCTCTCATCCCAAACAAGATCCAGCCCAATTCAGTGAACGACGAACCCACATCCCAAAACCCAATCGAGTATGCACGTAGAAACTGCGAAGGGGACCATCTCACCATCACCATCACCATCACCATCCTCAAAGAAAAAGACCCTGCAAATGGACCATGTTACAGGGGCAGACCCAACGCCATCGGTAGGGCAAATGGGGCTGGCACCTATCTTGATTCTTACCACCGGTGGCACGGTAGCTACCTCAACATGGATGTAGTATGGTAGGGCAAAGAGCTGGCACCTATCACTGCCAACTCTTTTTAGGGTGCCATGGATGTGGGGTATGGACAGCAGAGACAGAAGAGAGCGAGTGTATTATAATCTAGATCGTCTGATGCCATCATACTCGTATCATGGCCAGATGCCACAGAGGCTAGCATACATACAGCATACGACGTCGTGAGTACGTGACGCAGTCTGCTGAGTAAAGAAAGGAGAAACGCCCGCCCGCGCGGGCGGGTGGGAACTGGCGCCGGCGCCACGTCGGGGCGTTGCCAACTCGTCGGCGCGCGCGGTGCCTCGCCCGCCCCTGGTGATGACGCCGACGCACGCGGCATGCTGCCTGCGTACGAGATCGTACTTCTCGTAACCACGGACGGCACGTCCCATCCCATCCCATCCCATCGATCAAACACACATTGACTATCTCCAGCAATTTTCTTTTATTTCATTCCATTGCATTCCCTATTCTCTTCCTCGTAATCATTCCCTTTATTTCCTACCATCTCCAACAACATCTCCTTAAGAGAATTTGTGAAGGGATTGGAGAGAGAATCATTTTCTATCCATATTCTCTCTCCAAATCCCGTCCGAAAGGAATCGCAAAAAGAATCCCGCTAGAACACTTGGGATCTGTTCGTAAAGGGATCTGGAGATAGTCATCTTGGGCCCGTATGCATGTACTGCCTACTGGTAGCTTGCAGATTTACAGTACTGTTGTAGCTTTCCGAGTAGGCTAGGACTAGTGAATACGAGACGTCCAGAACGAACGACCACGCCGATGAGCTATGCGCCTTCTGATCTGCGACTTGAACGACCGAACTGTATTGCTCCGCAACGACACGTGCCCATGGCCGGCCGCCACCGAATGCCACCGTTCTCGTGAGTCACGCAATGCACCGAAAGCCGCCCACCTCAGTTGGAGCCCGGAAAAGATAGCAAAAGCTAATAAAAAAAGGATGGAGACGGCGAATCCGAGGTTATGCCCCACGGCAACCACACCGGCCGCGCGCGATTCCAACACCTGATCTCCTCCGGCCTCCACTCCCCGGTGCTAAGCTGCTCCTTGCGCTAGCTGCATCGCCTTTCCTCTAGCTCGATCGCTTCTCCGGAAATGGGCTCAGCTTCAGGTAACCAAGACAACTCAAGCGGCTTCTTACATCCAATCACGCAGCGCGTGTTGCAGCTAGCGTACTGATCTGATCACATGTGTCAAACGGAGCAGATGATGTCAGGGAGCACCTGCTGGATGTGGACGGTGGAGCCAACGGCGGAGCTGCGTCGACGGGAGGGCCCAAGATACTGCTGCGGGGGCTGAGGCGTCACTCGGAGGCGAGCGGCGAGGAGATCCTGCGCGGGGTGGACCTGGAAGTGCCGCGCGGGGTGGTGATGGGCGTCATCGGGCCCAGCGGCAGCGGCAAGTCCACGCTGCTCCGGGCGCTCAACCGACTCTGGGAGCCCGCGCCCGGCGCCGTGCTCCTCGACGGCGCAGACATCTGCGGCCTCGACGTCCTCGCCCTCCGGCGCAAGGTCGGCATGCTCTTCCAGCTTCCCGCCATGTTCGACGGTACGTACGCCGGCCATTACTTGCTCCTGAAAATATAACACAAGAACTGAAATTAATTTCCTGAAAGCACCAACTTGTCCGGACTTATGTTCATTCTTTCATGGCAAAAAGAAAAGAAAAAACAGATGATTTGAATGAACTCAGATAAAGAACATGTACAGGCAACTTGTCCAGACTTACGTTTGACATTTGCATAGTGCGAACTTTCCTTGCATTTTAGATCCATTAATTAGTCCTGTTGGCAATGGGATATAGACAGTTAGTGGGCAATGACGATGAAATGGGGAATGTCCCTGTCAGGACCTAACAAAGTTGAGAGATGGAATTTCTGAGGTCTACATGCCCATGTCCATCTACAATTGGATGGAGAGTTTACAGGATGCTCTTTCGCAACTGAACCATTTGCTAATGTCAGTTGAGTGGTACTTGGCGCAATAATTTCAGTTGACAATGTGGCGTTGACTAACGATGTGCTAGACTTGTTCTAAGCTCTTGCCTTACGATTAGGGGCGGGAAAAAAGTCGGAAGGTCGTGGGCTGGCTTGGCTCGTTTAGGCTCGGCCTGGGCTTATGGAACACACAAGCCGGGCCAAGCCACTCTTTTGCTTGTCAAGCGCAGCAACAACCCTAGAGAGTGTGGGTTACTTCCCCATCGAAATGAAATGCACGCGTTGCCGCCGCCACAGTGCTTGGCTGCTTGTGCTACTCGCTTCATGATGCAGCTCGCGACCACGCCATCCACGCGCTTGGGCAGGAGAAATTGCCGCTGTCCTCCTCTGCTCCTCATGCTACCCCCTCTCGGTCCTCGGCCTCCGCCACAATGCTTTGTGTTCTGTGCGTGCTGGTAGGGGTGGGGATCGATGGTCGGTAGCCGCCGTCCTCGCACTGCCCTTCTGTCCGCATCCACCGCCACCTCCCTATCCTACCGCCGTTGAGTATCACGGCTAACTAGTCTAACGAGCCAGCCTGAGCTTTTAAACATGCCTTGCCAAGCAACCATTTTAGCCTGTTTACTTATCAAGCCGAGCCGCATTGTGTAGTCCAGCTCTTGATCTTTTTTGTTTTGCCGCATTGACTTTTACGGTTTTTATGTTTTTTTTATTACTATTTATGCTAGAGATTTCCGCTTTCTTCGTGCTGGCATACCACCGATGACACAACTTGCCAGTGTAATTCACATCTTTGCCGCTGGTGACACAACCTTTGCCTTAGCTCCAATTGTTTTTTCACCGGTGACACAACTTGATGACGATGCAAACTCATATTAGAGCTTATCCTCGAGAGAACTTGGACATACCTACAAGAACTCTCGTGCACACACACATGTCAAGATTATAACACTACCATGTTTTCGCGAGGTGAGCTGAGTAAGCTCGTTATCCACCCCTGCTTCCGATTAGAGAGAGAATGTTTGTTCTAAATTATAGAAGAAAAGAAGAGTAAAAAAAATGAAGAGACATTACCACTTAACACCTTCGGAAAAGATCACAAGAAAACACCTTTTGAAAAGTATGTATGGTGAGAGAGCCGAGTGTAGCTCGGTTGTGCTCCTCTACCCATCCGAGTTTGAGTCCAAGACTCATTTGAGGAGCTCATTTCCTTTTTAAGTGCAAGCTAGAGCTCCCAACCAAAATTCAAAAAAAAAAAAGTTTGTATGGTATAATGTATCATTCCAAATGAATAGTCAAATGCTAGCGACCGTTTAAATAAAAAGCTCTTTTACAATACACTAAATTGAATATAAACCGTTCATTCTTTTCGATCTAATGGATCAGATTAACTAGAGTTTACTTATACTTCATGTAGTGTAGTAGAAACACCATTAACAAATCAACGGTTAGATACGATTTTTACTACACATTATATACTATCAGTATAATGCACCATAAAATTTCTCTAAATAAAACATTCGTGACAATTTTGACGAAAGAATCAAGCAACAAAACTACAGAAACAGAAAGGTTGAAAGGGACGTTGATCCAAGAAATTTGATAAAGAGCTTTCTTCAGTAACAGAGATGAAAGATAAGGCGTGCAACGCAACGAGTAGAAATAAGTTTCAGACTTTCGGCCGCCTTTGTAATCAAGATACCACTGATTTGTCTTTGTATGTGCTGTTCCAGGAACCGTGGCAGACAACGTGCGATATGGGCCACAGTTGCGCGGCAAGAAGCTCACAGAAGCCGAAGTGCATAACCTACTGAGCCTGGCCGACCTGGACCCTGCTCTGTCCTCCAAACCGGCGTCCGAGCTGTCCGTCGGCCAGGCGCAGCGCGTCGCCTTGGCCCGCACCCTCGCCAACGACCCCGAGGCAAGTTCGCTCAACACATGCATGTTCATTGTTCATTCCATTACTAATTACCCTTGCTGTCTCCTACGGTGTCTCTCACCGCTTTCAGAGATTTTATTGTCGCCGTGCAATGCATTTCGTGTCCAGTTTGACGTTCTGTTGTTGCAGGTGCTCCTGCTGGATGAGCCGACGAGTGCGTTGGACCCCATATCCACGCAGAACATCGAGGAGGTGATCGTCCGCCTGAAGAAGACAAGGGGGCTCACGACGGTGATGGTCTCGCACAGCGTGAAGCAGATCCAGCGGATTGCGGATCTGGTGTGCCTTGTGGTCGCCGGCGAGGTCGTGGAGGTGCTCGCGCCGTCGGAGCTGTCTGAAGCCAAGCATCCGATGGCCCGGCGCTTCCTGGAGCTCAGCTAAAGGTTGATCGCCGCCTTGAATATCGATCTCCTCTCAATGAGCTGGAGGAAGATCTACGTATATGTTAGTAATGTGGATGTGTAGCTGTAATTTTGATACTGTCATAATGTGTGCACTTTGGTGCGAAAAATGGTATTGTGATCTGATCATCTAGTGTTTTATCTTCAATGCGCATAAATGTATTTTTGCTAGCTAAGAATGTGTGCAAAATAACAGTCTGCCAAATGAATTTGCTCTATTCTTACATCTCAAGGCTGTTGGCCTCTATTGTTTGGTACTTGTTACCTTAGGAGCATGGCAAAGACAAGATTTAACATGGAAAACCCAACGAGACAATTCACTAATGTTGTTCAGGTTTACATGTACAGAGGGTGGCTTATATAGCCAAAAGAAAGTTCGAGTTATATATGTTTTAGACTCATATATAGAAATTGAGCATATCTCTAACAAAT
This sequence comes from Rhipidocladum racemiflorum, assembly GCA_036346355.1. Classification (NCBI taxonomy): domain Eukaryota; kingdom Viridiplantae; phylum Streptophyta; class Magnoliopsida; order Poales; family Poaceae; genus Rhipidocladum; species Rhipidocladum racemiflorum. The sequence goes on along the minus strand of CM070579.1, from coordinate 84,882,457 downwards.
CTATTTAGATATTTGAGTTATCTCTAACAAACCTCCCTTTAAATCAAAATCCATAACTGTTAGGGTTAGAAGCACGGAAAAATGCGAGACAAAGATTTAACATTGAAACCTCACGAAGGAGCAAAAATCACGGGAGACAATCCTCTACTTCTGTTCAAGATTACATGTACATGGGGTGGCTTAAATAGCCAATTGAGAATTCTAATTGTACTGAAAGTTTGGATAATTGGAAAGGTTGGATATTGAGTTATCTCCAATAAACCTTTTCTTGACTCAAAATTCATTATCAAATTGTCTCCAGAAAACCCGAAAATGTAATTAAGCACTGAAAGTCCAAATGGCTTATTAAGTGCGAATATAAAAGATTAGAACAATCAATCAAACACTTCTTCGAAGAAAAATGGAGTAAACCCCACCAGTAGGTCGTGAGAAAAATTGGAACAATCAAAACACACAGCTATCAACAAAGCAGACAGAGAAATCTGGGTCTTCAATAATTCATAACCCCAATAAAGTTTGAGTCTATACAACTGACCTCCTGAAACAAATGCTCAATCATCGAACGACGTAAGCAAAAACATCACTTTGTGACGCTTGATAAATAACGAAGAACTCATATCAAAGATATTTAACATGCTTCACTTGGAACACAAAATTTGGCAAACAATGTTCATTGAAAGAGCAACTTATACGCGTAGTCACCACGTACAACAAAATGTTGACTTCAAATATAATTAAATTCCATAACATGGTTAAAACCGCTCTGGCAAAACTATCAAGATGAAAGAAACTATCGTTGTGTCAATGAAGTATAAATTGTAATACACCCCTTATATTGAGTTAAGACAATTGGACAACATTGTAGTATATGTCGGTGTTTCGTGCACCGGCAATACGAATTTATGGTCGGATGGGGTCGCGCGCTCCCTCTCCCCGAATGGTCGACTCAAGGAGTCAGAAGATGTATACTGGTTCGGGCCGAATGTCCCTACTCCAGTTCGTGCGGTGTGAATGTATTGATCTTTGGGAGACGGATAAGGGGTGTACAGTAGGCGGACGGCCTACCGTCCGATCCCCTTGAGGTTTTCGCTAGGAGTCGAGGCTACCTAGAGATCGCTTTTCTCTTTTCTCCGCGCCCCTCCCTCTCGGGCCCCTGCCTCTCCTTATATAGGACGGAGGAGGCAGGTTACACGGAGTTGGGAAGACTACGAGAGAGAGTGCACGTCTCGAGGTTTGGCTGTCTTGTCCGCCAACCCCTGCCGCCCCGAGGTAGGGTTGGTGGCTCTGTGGCGTCATGATCTTGCGTAGTCTGTCGAGGGTGGCGTGTTGCGTGGTGCTCTTGTCACCTCGGTGGCTTTAATGGCGCTTGACTTTGCTTTGGCCTCGGAGTGGGCGTACTCTCTGCGGTGTGCCAGCGGACGGACGAGGCTCGACTTCTTTGGTGGCTCTTCCGACCTTGGGAAGGAGCCGCCACCTGTGCGGATGTCGGGGCCGCTGACAAGGCACACGACATCAAGGCGTGGCCTGCTGGCTCGTCGCAGTGGAGCTTGAGCTTCAATATTAGGCGGCCGGCGCATGCCGACCGCCGGAACCGAGTCCGCCGACCGTCGGTCGGCCTGATCGTCGCTCGTTCCCTGCGGCCCAAGTACCTTTCGGTGGTGCCGGGCCTCCGCCGTGATAGGTCAGCCCGTTCGTGCTTCCGGGCTGATGGGGGTACCCATGGTATGGGTACTCGTCAGTATACTAGTATCCACCCAAAAGAAAACTCCTTCTGCACTTCAATACTTCATCTTAAATTGATATTGGAGCAAAACCTTCACTAGTAAAATTCCGAAGAGTATAATGCTACTAGCAGGGTGTTATCAAATTTTTGAGAATTAACGTTACTAAACCCTCTATAATGGTCACACAAGCGATCCAAAATTGCAACGTATTAAACGGTGAATAAACATCAAGTTCAGTTGTCCCCTCAACTAACATTGATTTTTTTTAGTAGAGGATGAATCGTCGAAGAAATCGCCAATGATTAATAGATGATGAAATGTTGAAGAAACTGCCAATGATTAATCCCGCATGAATACTATCCATAATAGACACAACGGCCTGAATTGCAATGAAATTCACCTCCAACAGAAACAATATAACAATCGACTGTGGCAAAAGAATATCGAATGATAGGGCGTAGATTGACGCCTAGGCATGACATCGAATGACATGGGTGATATTGTTGGTGAACTTTTGGCACTGGAATAGTCGCGCGGGATTGAGCGTGGGTCAACGCACAAAATGAAGTCGAGTTGTGGAACGGAGTCGTGGCGAGTCGAAATCGCCAAATTAAAGCTTCTGAAAAATATCAGTCATAGGTTGAGCTAACAATGCTTTCCTCACGCCCACCTGTGTGAGAATGGCTCTCATCTAAACCTGTGATATAGAGAAATTACTCTTGCCATCGAACTTGTTAATGTCAAATTTAGTAGATGACATGATAGATAAATATTACAGATCAAAAAATATATGGTAGATTTTGGGGAAAAAAAACTTCTTGGTACACTTCAGGTGCACGTAGCAATTTCTAGTACATTTTAGGTGCGTGTAGCAAAATCTGACTGAAGATAGAAGAGGATGAACTAGTATAGCCCATGGGTGAACCCCCCTGCCAAAAAACAGTGAACCCCTGAAGGCCTGAAGCTGGGCCGAGGCGAGCAGCCCGTTTGCAAGTATTGGCTGGATCACTGGATGAGATTAATGGCCTAATGGGCTAAGGAAGCTGAACAGTTGCTAGTTGGACAGATCAACGTGGAGACTGGAGAGTGAGACATACATGATTTTTTTTGCCCTAGTCCCTTGCCTGCAGTGCACGGTTGCACCGACGCCAACGCGGCGACGCCGCCGCAATAAGCCAACGAGCCTGGACGCCGAAGTGCCGAACGCGACGATCGCGACTCGCAACTGTCGACTGGTGAGCTCTCCACCGCTTCTTTGGAATCTTTGCTATCTGTTGAACACGATCACGCGATTTGCCGTATTGCCGAAATACCGACGCGATCACATGATTTGCCGTGTGTTCTGTGACTTCTGTCCGTCACTCCATTGTCCATTGGGTCTTGGCTAAATGCTAATGGCTATGGGCCTATGGCGTACATGCACATTGGCACATTGCACAGATGCATTGATGACTAATCGGTTAGTTTTTTAGTTCTTGACTTAATGACTTCTTGTTGTATTGCATTGGCCTTGTACTCACGCTATTAGGCTCTGTAGTCTGTACTAGTGTACTGAAAAAAATCCAAATTGTTCTTCTGTATTTTTATCAGTTTTCCGAAGAGAGATCGCACGAGTTCTAAAAGCAAACGAGGGGCAAATTAACTGCTGCAAATGTATCCGGGAGGATCAATGAAAACGCATCAGTTTTTGAAGAAGTAATGTAACAGTGTTTCAGCTATCCGTATGATCCGGTGCTCTTTTCCCTTTTTAATGTCATTCCTTTTTTCTAAAGAAGTAATGTAACAACGATATTTATATTTGTAAGTTGTAACTAAGTTGCCATATATTATGCAAATGACAGGTAAACTAATGGAAAAATTTCTCAAAAGGAAAGCTCTAGACAGTGCTACAAATGTTGGGAATTCACGACCTGAAGACATCAATTGGGAAGAGGAAATTAAATTTGATCCAGGTAAAAGGAAAGGGATAGATTGCTATCATCCTAATCACAAAGATGTAGTAAGAAAAAAATACTTGGATAATGGGCCTTGCCAACCCCGGACTTATGATTTTCCATACACACAATTTGGGGATAAAAACAGAAGGTTTAATCCTGATTGGTTTTCAGCCATGAGAATAGTAAAAACATATTTGCGTAATCGCATAGGCGATGAGTTCATGAGTGATAATCTCATTTGTTATGTGGAGAAAGAAGAACTGAAGAAAGTCACCGATGATGCTGTCGTTAATCGTTTTATGAATTTGAAAGAACGGAAATACTAAAAGGTAATGTATCTATTTTATTTGATATTTTGATTACTCTATCTTTTTTGTTTATAACTTTAATTTATATGGCTCCTTTTTCCAGGCTTGTTTATAACTTTAATTTTGTTTATAACTTTAATTTAAAACTTTAATTTATGTGGAGAAAGAAGAACTGAAGAAAGTCACCATCTGGCGTTGGACCACCGACGGAACCTACACCACGAAATCGGCTTACAGGGCTCAGTTCTTGGGGTCTTTGCCTGGTCTTTCACCGGGTTCGATCTGGAAAGCGAAAACAGAGAGCAAGTGCAAATTTTTTGCGTGGCTAATGGTGCAGAACAAAATTCGTACTGCAGACAACCTGGCCAGGAAGGGATGGCCACACGACCCCATATGCTGTCTCTGCTGCACCTCACCAGAAACGGTGGATCACCTTCTACTGCATTGCCCGTTCGCGCAGTCTTTCTGGATTTTGCTCTCCACCACCGGAGCATCCTTGTTAGCGCAGCAGGGGATTCAGGTTCCATTGGCAGACTGGTGGTTGCGGGCAAGGGAGAGTATCGCCAAGCAGGGCCGTAGGGACCTTGACGGTCTAATCATATACGGATGTTGGAACATTTGGAAGGAGCGTAATGCAAGAATTTTCAATGACAAGCAAAGCTCCGTGCAAGATGTCGTGCTAAGGACAACAGAGAACACAAGTTCCTACAAAATAGCTCTAAGTGCTTCGGGCTAATCCTGTAGGGCTTTGAGTTGTGTAATAGTCTCAACGATTTGTTTTGGCTTCATCGTTTTGTTGCCTCGGTCCTGAGTTAGTCTCAGGCAAAGCTTGTAAAAACTTTATTTTCTCCTCTCTGAATGAATTGGCAGAGCTCCTGCCTTGCTTCAAAAAAAAATTGGATGATATATTTTAGTATTTTACCAATGCCCGCCAGCTTTTGCCGATGACTCCACTTTTAATTTCTTTCCCTTGCAACAATCATTCACTGTTTTTAGTTGGTTTCTTCATTTTGGTAAGCATTTTCGTATTTTGTTGCTACTTCTTTATAGTTGTACATCTTTATTGGTTTTAATGGTAGTATGGTACTAAATTATCGATGCTCATAAATAATTATACACGATATTATATGTATACACATATTGCTAGTAAAGTGGTGAACCAGGGTAATTTTTGCTCTAGTTTCGCCCCTGGTTGGACAAGCAGACGTTGGCTGAGGCGGTAAGGCGCGGAGGCCGCCCGAGCAAGCTGGTGCGAAGGCCGGCCTAGCAAGGTCGGCGGAAGCAGAGGTGTGGGCAACATCACCAAGGCGGGGCTGATCGAAGTGACGGCGACGGTGTCAGCGGCAGTACGGTGACTTGGCACCGTAGTTGAACTCGCCGCAAATCCTGGCCCAGGCCATGGAGGCGACACTTGGGGCAGTTAGGAAGAGGAAGAAACCTGGGTGTAGCTCCTTTGCGAGTTGCACGTTGGTGGGGAGCTGCTGGTGTTCTGGTAGAGCGTGACGAATAGCATGAGGTAGTGTGCCAGCTTGACGACAAAGAAGAAGGTTGGCACCTTGAAGTGTCGTAGTTGCCGTTGACAAAGGAACTCCACTGACAAGTCAAACTATCATAAAAAAGAAACTCTTGTTCGAATTTCAGTTCAATCTTGTTTGAACTAGTTAGGAAAGTGGTTGAACTCGACATCCTAAAATTTTTAAATTTTTTTAATACAAATTATCGCGGACTGGTTAATTCCTCTAATTACCATAATGCCACGACGGCCGAGCTCGTCCCGACCTCGAGCACCACGGAGGTCGTTCCCGAGGATGGCCCAAGGATGGTCGAGCACCGCTGCCTGGCTTGCCCGTTCGGTGCGAGCTCGTCGCTCGGTTAATGTTCGAGCACGTTGCTCGGACGAACTTGCTCGGATCGGAGTCAAATGAGCTCGGCCCAAGCTCGAGCTCTGGCTGCGTGGTCGGGGGTAGCAACTAACTATTCACGGTGATAATCGTGTCACCCAGAAGGATTTATTGCGCTCATGACTCGAACGTGGCGTAAATGTAGGATTCGGTTACGACCACGTCGGGCACGGTCAGACGTGCATGGCGGGGGCCGTAACCGACGCGATACCCTTGTAAACTATAAATACCTCCCAGACATTGGGGGAGGGGGGGCCGGGCGTAAGATCCATGTACTTGAATCCATCATTCCAATACAAAAAAAGGCCACTAGGCGACTGGACGTAGGGCTATTATCTCGATCATGAGAGGTCTGAACCAGGAGAAAATCCTTGTGTTTCTGTGTCTTCTAATGGACCATCTCCCACGCCTTCGATGCTACAACCTGTGGCAGAAAGGGGCTTTGTTTGATCCCTCATTCAACAAGTAAGCTCGGCGGGGCCTGGCTTCCCCAATCGCCGATACCGGGCGCCGTCAGTGGGGATCGACGGGTACTTTGCCAAAGTAATCCCTAAGTCTTCATCTTCCACACCCGATGACCGATACTACACAGTTTATAATGAGTTCTTCGCTCGGGCGCAAGTTCCATCCCGTCGCCCGAGCGGGCATTCTGCTCGGATCTGTGCCGAGTAACTTTTTAGCTCGAACGCATGTTTCTTCACACCGGGCGGGCATTGCGCTAGGGAATTAATCTTGTTCTATCTTTTTCATGTTCCGCCCCGAGCACGCACTTCGCTCGGGTGCGAGCCTCTTCCCCCGAGCACGTCTTTCGCTCGGGGACTGTTCATGTTCCGCGCCGAGCATGTACTTCGCTCGGGCGCGAGGATGTTTCATGTTCCGCCCGAAACACGCAGCCGGCTGTGCGAGCCTCTTCCCCGAGCACGTCTTTCGCTGGGATCGTTTCATGTTCCGCGCCGAGCATGTACTTCGCTCGGGCGCGAGGATGTTTCATGTTCCGCCCCGAGCACGCACTTCGCTCGGGTGCGAGCCTCTTCCCCCGAGCACGTCTTTCGCTCGGGGACTGTTCATGTTCCGCGCCGAGCATGTACTTCGCTCGGGCGCGAGGATGTTTCATGTTCCGCCCCGAGCACGCACTTCGCTAGGGTGCGAGCCTCTTCCCCCGAGCACGCCTTTTGCTCGAGGATTGTTCCTGTTCCGCGCCGAGCACGCACTACGCTCGGACGCTAGCCTCTTCCCCCGAGCACGTCTTTCGCTCGGGGACTTTTCATGTTCCGCGCCGGGCATGTACTTTGCTTGGGCGCGAGGATGCTTCATGTTCCGCCCCGAGCACGCACTTCGCTCGGGTGCGAGCCTCTTCCCCCGAGCACGTCTTTCGCTCGGGGACTGTTCTTGTTCCGCGCCGAGCATGTACTTCGCTCGGGCGCGAGGATGTTTCATGTTCCGCCCCGAGCACGCACGCCGGCTCGGTGCGAGCCTCTTCCCCGAAACGCTCTTTCGCTCGGGGACTGTTCTTGTTCCGCGCCGAGCATGTACTTCGCTCGGGCGCGAGGATGTTTCATGTTCCGCCCCGAGCACGCACTTCGCTCGGGTGCGAGCCTCTTCCCCCGAGCACGTCTTTCGCTCGGGGACTGTGTTCATGTTCCGCCCCGAGCACGCACTTCGCTAGGGTGCGAGCCTCTTCCCCCGAGCACGCCTTTTGCTCGAGGATTGTTCCTATTCCGCGCCGAGCACGCACTACGCTCGGACGACGGATGCTAGCCTCTTCCCCCGAGCACGTCTTTCGCTCGGGGACTGTTCTTGTTCCGCGCCGAGCATGTAGTTCGCTCGGGCGCGAGGATGCTTCATGTTCCGCCCCGAGCACGCACTTCGCTCGGGTGCGAGCCTCTTCCCCCGAGCACGTCTTTCGCTCGGGGACTGTTCTTGTTCCGCGCCGAGCATGTACTTCGCTCGGGCGCGAGGATGTTTCATGTTCCGCCCCGAGCACGCACTTTGCTCGGCGCTAGTTTCTTCCCGAGCACGTCTTTCGCCGATCGTTTCATGTTCGCGCCGAGCATGTACTTCGCCGGGCGCGAGGATGTTTCATGTTCCGCCCGAAAACGCGCTTCGCCGGTGCGAGCCTCTTCCCCCGAGCACGTCTTTCGCTCGGGGACTGTTCTTGTTTCGCGCCGAGCATGTACTTCGCTCGGGCGCGAGGATGTTTCATGTTCCGCCCCGAGCACGCACTTCGCTCGGGTGCGAGCCTCTTCCCCCGAGCACGTCTTTCGCTCGGGGACTGTTCTTGTTTCGCGCCGAGCATGTACTTCGCTCGGGCGCGAGGATGTTTTATGTTCCGCCCCGAGCACGCACTTCGCTCGGGTGCGAGCCTCTTCCCCCGAGCACGTCTTTCGCTCGGGGACTGTTCTTGTTCCGCGCCGAGCATGTAGTTCGCTCGGGCGCGAGGATGTTTCATGTTCCGCCCCGAGCACGCACTTCGCTCGAGCGCTAGCCTCTTCCCCCGAGCACGCCTTTTGCTCGGGGACTGATCATGTCCCGTGCCAAGCACGCCGCCGGCTCAGTGCGAGCCTCTTCCTCCGAAAGCACGCCTTTTGCTCGGGATCAGATTTGTCCTCGCGCCAAGCACGCGCCGCTCGGACCGTGAATCTCTTCCTCCGAGCACGCCTTTCGCTCGGGGACGGTTGGTGTTCCACGCCGAGCACGCTCTGCGTTTGAGAACAGGTCCTCCCAGTTTATTTCCCTGGACGTCTGGTCCATGTCCAGGATGCGGCAACTCGAGCCTGGCTCGTCTGTCGGTTCCTCGAGCATTAGACCTATGCTTGAGATGTGGCAATGTGAGTCCGCTCGCAATCCGCTAGTAGCCTAGGCGTCTGATCCATGCCTAGTTTCCCTGTGCATCTGATCCATGCATGGGATGCAGCAGTATGTGTTTGTTCACGATCGCTAGTTACCTTTATGCTAGGCATCCGATCCATGCCTAGTTTCCCTGGGCATTTGATCGATGCTCGGGGCGAGATTATGCAGCGTTCACTCGCGACTCTCTAATCCTTTTTCCATTCTTTTCATGTTTTATGGCCTGTTTAATTCTTTCTGTTTCCAGTTTTGGTTACGTTTTATTTTCCCGTTCGGTGCAGCTTGTGCCGACCTTTTCCCCGAGCATGGTTCGCTCGGGATGTGATTGTATGAGCCTGCCTCATCTATCAATTCCTTTTCCTGGTCATTTCATGCCCAGATGTTGAGATAAGAGCTTCACCGTCAAGAATTCAATCCCTCATTGAACTTCTCAGTCTCAAGGAGATGACCCATCTCACTTGAGCCTCGGGGACTAACTGTCGCGGACTGGTTAATTCCCCTAATTACCATAATGCCACGACGGCCGAGCTCGTCCCGACCTCGAGTACCACGGAGGTCGTTCCCGAGGATGGCCCAAGGATGGTCGAGCACCGCTGCCTGGCTTGCCCGTTCGGTGCCAGCTCCTTGCCCGTTCGGTGCGAGCTCGTCGCTCGGTTAATGTTCGAGCACGTTGCTCGGACGAACTTGCTCGGATCGGAGTCAAATGAGCTCGGCCCAAGCTCGAGCTCTGGCTGCGTGGTCGGGGGTAGTAACTAACGGTTACGGTGATAATCGTGTCACCCCGAAGGACTGTTGCGCTCATGACTCGAACGTGGCATAAATGTAGGATTCGGTTACGACCACGTCGGGCACGGTCAGACGTGCATGGCGGGGGCCGTAACCGACGCGATACCCTTATAAACTATAAATACCTCCCAGACATTGGGGGAGGGGGGGCCCGGGCGTAAGATCCATGTACTTGAATCCATCATTCCAATACAAAAAAAGGCCACTAGGCGACTGGACGTAGGGCTATTATCTCGATCATGAGAGGTCTGAACCAGGAGAAAATCCTTGTGTTTCTGTGTCTTCTAATGGACCATCTCCCACGCTTTCGATGCTACAACCTGTGGCAGAAAGGGGCTTTGTTTGATCCCTCATTCAACAAGTAAGCTCGGTGGGGGCTTGCTCCCCAATCGTCGACACAAATAAATAAAGAAAATACCTGTTTTAGATCATCACCCCGGTAATTGTACTATATATATACATACATATGTGTGTATATAGAGAGAGAGTTGACAAAGGCAACTCCATTGACAAGTAACTGTTTTCGTGTGACGTTAGGGTGCACAAGCGTGATATATTAGATTCAGTCCCGACCCATTTATGAATGTGTCGGGGATTGACTATCTGACAAAAGACAACGGTACCCCCGGGAGATCCTGAGCCCACCGATCATACAATGCCGACAGAAGATGCTCGGGAGACCAAAACGAGCAACGCACCTCCCGAGCATACATATTCGCCCTTTCGCTCACGACCATTCCAATCGATCACGAGCAAGCATGCTCGTAGAAACCACGTCATACCCGGGTGCATGGTCGGTGGACTCGGTCATACTACAAGGAAGGAAGGTAGCGATCAATCTGTCGGAAATCAAGCAAGGGCGCACCAGAAATTCGAAAACAGCGCGTGAGTTAAGGCCGCCAGATCATGGGCGCCGCAGATAAGGAAATATAGCGTAAATCCAGGGGGTAGTTACCTTCTATGTATCTCTAGGCGCAGTATTTAACCCCCCTGATATTTGTAACAACGACAACCCCAATAGAACACAATGCACTGGAGTAGGGCTGTTATCTCGGCAGTGAGAGGCCCGAACCAGGATAAACATCTCGCCTCCTTCTCCCTATCTCGCATTTTGCTCGGACGATTCCCCCCAGTTTGTGCGACGGGGCCCTGTTGATCCCTCGTTCAACAAATAAGCTCGGTGGGAGCCCGTTCTCCAATCGTCGACAGAATGTAATGAAAAAAATATATACAAATATATGTAAAAGAATCCGTGTTTCAAACTGGCCTGAGGAGCAAAGAGTAAAGTAGTAAACACAACCGGGTTCAAAGAAGAAAAACCGTGGTCGTGTTTTCTTTTGAGACTCCTCTTGCGTCGTTTGGGTCGGTCCAATGTCCCGCACCCGCCCGTTAGGCACTTGTTCCGCCACTCTCTGGGCCAGGCCTATGTCCAATGCCCCGCACCCGCCCATTAGGCAATTTTTGGGATCGGAGACCAACCCTCGTGGCCGTCCGACCAACCCGACGTCGTCATCGTAGACGCCGAACAGTCGGACACGCATGGATGCTGCACTTGCAACTCGGCTGAGGCAATGGCGGGTCGGCACCGCCCGCGGGTTCGTTTTTGTCTAGGCCTCATCCATGGAGCGCACCTTGTTGCGCATCATTGATTGACGTAGGACAAGTCGACCGTAAATATAAACGACGGAACTATTAAAATTTTAATAGAGATGTGCACTTTACTTGTATAATTCTATAGTTTTACGTAATAATTTTGTACCATCATAAATTTAATAGAGGTAAATTTTTTGCGTTTCTCGAAATATTTAAAGGTGACGGAGCATACTTAACACCCTAGCTCCGCCTACGATAAATGTTTATATCTTGATGGACTCTCTCTTGCACCAGTTACCAAACCTGATCATCTCTCATGTTAATTAGCCCGTGTCGCAGTCGCAGAACATAAAATAATATTCGGAACGAGAGAACCATGGAAGAACCACTGAATCAACAACTTCTAGGACCTGCGGCCCGATCCCTTGTGGTTCCATCGCCGGCTCGAATCGAATCAGCTATGCCGTGCCCGCGGGCTGTACGTTTCTGGCTCCTGCCTCTCCGGGCTGGAGCGTGCCAAACGAGGAGCGTACTTTTGACCTAACCTTCGAGCTGGCAGAGCAGAAAGACGCACCCGATCGGGTGGCCGGCTCGTACCCGACGGCAAGTACGCCATCAATTTGCCTAGGCCCATGGCCGGATACGGCGTATGTGCCGCGCCGCGTTTGCGTGGAGTGGACGCGGTGGGCGCGCGCGCGCGCACCTAATTAACGCCGCTTCTGAGCTCCGTGCGTTTTGCTCAGAAACACGGTGTTTTCGTTAGGATTTCAGGTACTCCACGCATGCTGTGCATCGATCTCTGGCTCAACGTGGTGCGCTGCGGCAAAACCACGGCTCGGTGGTCTGCACAAGTAAGCGCGCATGCATCGGTCGCACTCGGCGAAAGCACGTCTCGGGCTCGGCATCGCTGCCCGGCCTGGCCTCTATCTCCTTCTGCCTGCTTCAATCCAGGTCGTGATTAAACAAGTGGCCTGCGCACAATTTACGCTGCAAGATTAGAAAGCTTGTCTCCGGACAGAAGCCCATAATCTGGCTCGTGCGATCTTCATTGGTTGTCCCTATTGATCCATTTCTTTCCACGTTCGGGCTTGCATCTCCCCTGTGCCTGCCATCATCAGATGCAGCAATCGTATTCTGAAGCCACACGCACTCTGCTGTCTAGCCACCAGCATTGAATTATAAGCTTTCATTTCGAAAACATAAGAGTTACAAGCAAGCTCAATGGATTCCTGGGCCCACTTGCCATTGAAAAAAAAAAACAACACGCACCGGTCGGTTAACCGAGTTATTGCCTAGTCTAAAAGGTGCCACTATCTAATTGGCCTCATACTAACAAATTAAAAAATAATGGTCATCATTCACCACGACAACCTAAATCACTTGCCTCAAACTGTAAATCACTTGCCTCAAACTGTGCCATTTGCTTTGCATGGCCACAAGGAACTTATGTTATTCTGTTAACCCTGACACTTGGGTGAAAAGGTTTGCCTCTGGTATGAAATTGGCAATGCCATCTAAATGCAGAGGAAATCTTACCAGCTCGAAAATCGAAGTGCAGCTGAAATCAAATTGTGGCGTGGAGGTTCCACAAAACTTTCCATGGCAGGGAGGGAATCAAGGAAGGGGTAATGAGGCCGACCAAAGCTGGTTGTTCTGTTGTTGTCTTTCGAAGGCAATCATACCAAAAGGAAAAGAACCTAAGCACTAGATGCTCACTTTCATCAAAGGAAGGCACAAGTGCACAACCAAAAGCTACAAAAGGAACACAGGATATGACAAAGGCGGGGGCAAGGAAACAGATAACTTGACCCCAGGTGAGGATTGCGGAATTCGAACAAAAGCTCAAGCAAAGCCACCCTATATTCTTTCGGAGGAATTAGGGCATACCAATTGAGAACCTGTTTAAATCCACATTTACAAATTCGTGATTAAAGCTGTCCGATCGACTTAAAAATGAAGCGTGTCTGTAGAATCAGAGCACTCACAATGTTATATTTTGCTTGTTACTATAAACATGCCACGTCAAATTTTTTATTTTTTTTTGCTTAGTGAAAGAGAGAGAAGGAAGGAAGAGAATTTTCTTGCTACTCTTGCAAGTAACAATTCATTTCAGGACACCCACAAATCAGTGGGCTTATCTCTCTCCAATATAGGATTGTCTGATCTAGATACAAGTTTTAGTAACAAACTAAATATACAACCTGTTGGAGTGGTTGTTTCTGAAGTCACATATAGCCACTCTCTGTGTCCTTTAGTACCAAGCCATTGTGAGTGCCCTCGGTGGTGGAGCCTCCTTCGGCCAATGAGGGTCTTGGCCCTCCCATCTGCACAAATTTTCTGAAGGAAACCACTCATTTCTACAACCTTAATGCTAAGCAAATGGTGAATTGGGCTTCTCTTGCCAAGGTGTAAGGTCTCCTTGCCTATTGTGACCGGCATAGGTCGCATACCTTTGTCCCCTGTAATTCTAGGTGTCCCTTCCTGACCCTCACGGCCGAGGTCGCTAGTAAACTTCTTATTAGTCTTCTTTAATTGAACAGCAGAACTCATGCCCTTACCTTTAAGTAAAGATTGACCCCTTTTATATTTTGCTTCACGCCTCGCTACTGCGTAGATGTATAGGATGCTAGCAATATGAGTGCACCAAATAAGCTGTAAGTTGTAACTACTGTGTTACAGAAAGCGGTTAGTTCGATTCGCGGTATGGGATTCGAGTTTGCAATTTGCTATTTTTTTATCTTAATTTTCTTTACAAACACAAATCATGTCCCATAAACCGGTTCGAATTCGACGAATCTGATTCACGATTCGTGAGGTTTACATCAAATCCGGTGATTCGTGAGCTTTACATCAAATCCGGTAACTATGGTTGTAACTACTATGTTACAAGCCAAAAATCTTGTAAGTTGTAACTACTATATGCGTAACATTGTGCGTATCATCATCCTCCACAGAGTTCATCTGGCCGCCCGTTAGCTCTCTACTTTATCTCCTCTCTTTTTGAACACTGCTGGCTGCAGAAAGAAAGAAGAGCACGCGCGTACCACAGGCATGGATCTTCCTGTTTGGCATTTGGCAACGTTACAAATTGGATGCACTTTGTCTAGTCATGCTCCTTTACTTATTTTTTAAGGAGAAAATTTGAGAAGAACACGCTTGCAGTGCTGATTTGGTCCAACATTTGCCCCACTATTGTGCATGAGATACCTACCCCGTATTTGATTCCATTTTTATCTCGTCTCATTCACGACTGTCATACCAAGCCACAAGGCCTTGATCAACTTTATAACTCCTTTTCTTATGGTATCAACTCAACTTCACTGTTGATTTGTTTTGAATAAAAAGGCAATGTGTTAACCGGTCATTCGAACAGCTGAAGAGTTTAAATCGAAACGATGCCTATATTTAAGCACCACTTTGCAGTTGGCAGTTGGTACTTGGGTGCTATTCGTGGTCCGTAGTCAAAAAATGGAAAAGAAAAGAGTTAAGTTCTCACATCACAAGATCAGCAGTACCACATCAGTTTTGAGGAGTACGAGAAACCAGCATTGGTAGTTTGGTACCACAACCCTGTGTCTCTTTAAGTCTGACAACCATAGTTTACCACAGACTAATAGATTCTAGAGGAAAGATTAAGGGCAAGATTTAGATTTGCACAGGCCATCTGTTTTCATTTGGGAAGGTAGTAGCAACTCATCTCATGTTCACTCCTGCCTACCTGTCTTTCGGCCCAAGACTAACAGGAAGTATATCCCATCTCCATTGAAAGTTTGAAACAGTGAGATGTATTAGACACAAAATTAACTAGTCACAATAATATAATTCCAAAATAAGAGAAGTATCTAGTTTGTTTCATTTAAGAAGAAGTATTTCTTGTGGTCAAGAAACCCTTGTGTTAGTTTAATTATAGCTCCATCTATGATACGGGGTTTGGTATTCATCATTGATGTTGCATACATAATAAAGTGGGGAATTGACGGTTGCTTCTTCCAAAAATCATTCTATCTTTTTCACTGGGAATTGAGATATCAATACTACTTCACTCGGTGGTCTCGTGAAATACAATACACGTGTGATCTTGACAAATCAAAGAGTTATAAGCCTATTGTATCTGATAGCGGAGGATCATTTAGTTTTTATCAAGTGATTACACAAGTTATATTGATCCTACGCCGCGAAGGTCGGACACCCCTTATCAATCTAGGATTGCTTATGATGTTAGCAATTCTTCTTCGGATGGCATGTAAGCAACTGATAAGTGGCGTCAAGTTTATCCAGTAAGAAGTAAGAACATTACTCCCTGCAACATCTCCCTTTGGAACAGAGTTGTTTGTTAGGGTGTGTTTGGTTCATAGGGATGAAATTGAATGGGATGGGGTGGTTCTGTACCATTTGGTTCCATTATTTTGGGTGAATGAGATGGTTCAGCATCTAGAGGAAATATTCCTCAAATTTGTATCACTTGATCTAGGATGGGATTGTTCCATTCAATCAACCCACCCACCATCACGTACTGATATATATAAAGTATGCATTCCTTTTGAACTTTCCTGAAACGAGGCATTAGTACCGGTTCGTGTTGTAGCCAATGAACTGGTACTGATGAGTGCATCAGTACCGGTTCAAATTCAATCGGTACTGATGTACCGGTAGAAAAGCCTTATTTTGCAGTAGTGTTTATTGAACCATCTCATACATGTACCACTTGATACGGGCAACCAATCACACCTAATATATGTAGGCGAGTTCCTAATGGCCGACAACCTTTTCCCGCCGTCTCTTTCAAACCTTTCTTTCGGAGCGTTGTATTTTCTCTCTGAATTTGATCCACGGATAATGATGGGTGGAAGGCCCTCCAAAAAGAGGGGAAAATGATGGATGGACATGCAAAGCTAGAACCAAATTTGTTTTAAAATATTTCTGTTTTTCCCAGTTCGCACACAAAAACGGGAAGAAATATCCATATCCATGAGGAGTTTGGAAGGATAATGCAGCGTGTCCCGTGCGCCGCCGACGCGGACAAGCTGATCGCCAAGCACGCATCTCGCGCAATTCCAATGGCGTCATCCGGCTCCGCGTGGGCCGCGACCGCGTCACGGGTGGGTGGACGAATCCGCGACGCCTGCCGGGAAGCAGTAGCTTTTTTGTTTTTGTTTTTGTTTTTCTTTAAAATTAATCTTTGTGCCAAAACAAATTTCAAAATGCCCTCCTCTTTCACTGCGAAAGATCCGACAGGCGATGTGTATCACTGGAAGTGGATAACGAGCCGACTCGGTTCGGCTCGACTCAACTCGGTCAAACTCGTTAAGATAACGAGCCAGCTCGACTCGACTCGTTATCTTAACGAGTTCAAACCTCAACTCGGCTCGTTAAACTCGCGAGTTGGTTCGTTAAACTCAATAGTCATCCGAGAGAAGAATTGCTGTTGAGACTATACGGTATGCTATATGTTCATCCTTATTTTATACGCATGTAGCTATATTTGTTGATTTGGAGGATTCATTAAACTCACGAGTTGACTCGTTTAACTTGTTGTCTAAACAAGTTCGAGCCGAGGTTGTGAGTACTCATTTAACTCATGAATTTTGAGTTTCCCCCCACCCCTACGTATCACCTTGCACTGTCGTGAGCTCAGAAGTCACCAATTTCCCGCGGTCGGGAAGCGCCTTCCAGCACGCCAAGCGTGGAAGAAAAATGGTGAGCAACGAGCTAGCGTGTGGCATCGACGTGTGCAGCTCAACGGGCAGCCGCGGTCCGCGCGCAAGCATGTGGGGCCTAAAGTGCACGCAGGAGGTGTGAGAGGTGAGCGTGTGGCACAGGAGGCGTGCGCGCGCAGGAGCGTGAGGTTAGCTGTGTGCATGCAGGAGGCTCACTTTCGCGCTCAGGTAGCACTAGAGGTGGGTGTCGTCTTGTCGCCGTCTTGCGCCGGCCCGGCTTATCGTGCTTGGGCGAAAGCCGTGCCGTGCCCACGACGGCTCATCGTGTCACTGCGTCTTGGCCCGACTCACCTTTGGCGAGCCCAAGCCCGGTCCATTTGCGCTTGCAGGCTCGCTTCGTCTTGCGTCTTAAGCACGACCCATTTTTACTATTGTGACGAACAAAAAAATAAAACAAATCACTACTACTAAACTACCTATTTTAATTACATAAGAGACTAATCACATCAACAAAATGTCAAACATAAATGCAATGCTTGAAGATACCCTGAATTAACAATATCTGCTAACTTTTAGGCTTTAATCTGTGATTTCGCGTTCGTTAAATGCCGTCTTGAAACGACGGACCGACAAAGCTGCCGTCTTGCGTCGCCCGTCGTGCTGGTTCGGGCGACGGCCCGTCTTCTGATTCTGAGAACCGCCGTGTCGTCTTTCTTACTACGCCATCCCATCGCGTCTTGGACCGCCCAGAGAAACCCAAGTGCCCACCTCTAGGTAACACGGAAGAAGCCTCCCACAGTGGGCCATGCTTTGTTTTCGCGGTCAAGTGAGTTCCTTCGCCCTCCGCTCTCTCCCGACGTGGTGACATGCGTCGGTTGACGTGATTTCCGCGATGGGAGTGTTATTTTTGAAAAAGAATTGGCACAAGGGCTAATTTTGGAGAGAAAAAAAATGAAAGCACGAAGGGGCAGCACCCGGTAAGAGCGCCACGTGGGCGATACGGAGCTCCGTTAGCTCGTGAACGGGTTACGCCTCCTCCTCCGTGCACTCGACCCGTTAAGGCCAGCTCTTAAGAAATCGCCTTGGATCTGACCAAATTGTCTCCGTTTGCACGCCGTCTCCTCCGACTTCCGTTCGCGAGGTAAAGGAAAGGAGAAGAAAAGGGTAGCCGCCGCCGCCGCCGCCGCCGCTTCGAGGAGGTACGAGATGGGTGGATGGATGCCTTTACTTAGATAGGGGAGAAAGAAGCTTGGAAATCTCCCTTCTTTTGATCGTTTCTTCGTTTTCTGTGTGTAAATTTGAGGATTTTATTTAGGACCAACAGTTCGTTCCAACCTGTTCTTTATCTCCCAAATGACTTGTGGATATGCGTTGAATATTTCACGGGCGACTGGGCTGCCGCTGCTGTTCTTCTCGTTAATTGATTGTTATTAGTCGATTTTGGTGTAGATTTCTTTTTTCTTTTTTAGTTTGCAGTCTCTGCCTGGTATAATATACGTATGAATTTGTGATCATTTTTATTCGAGCAGCGGGCAAGCAATTTTTATGTGTGTGAGAGCTGAGAGGTGTGAGGTGTGAGTTTTGAATTTTGTGGGCACGATTCTCTTGACATGATACAGAAGCCATCGTGTTCATTCTGCTCCGGGAGAAGCTTGATAGTGTGATATGTTTTATGATGCTATCCTTATCTGACCGTGTCTTCTGCAAATTTTTCTTCATTGGTGGAAATTGATTGACAGACTTTTTTTTGTTTTAATAACTTGAAAGGAATTGCGTGGTATGGGATGCTAGATAGACGAATGATGTTTGCACATGTTGTAGATATCGATGACCCAAGTGTTTTATATAAAGAATGACTTTGGTTTCAAGCAGGAAATCCTGTGCCATTATATCACAATCTAAACTGTTATGAGTTTTTTTTTATTAAGATGTGTTCTTGATGTGGTAATTTCAATTGGTTGGATAATGCAGAGCAAGATGGTGCGGCAGTATAGGCAATAATGCTAGATGGACTCATTTTATTTCTCTGAAGAAAAAATTAATGGCCTTATTTTAACCCTGTTATTCACTTTCCCTTTTTTTTGTTTGCTTAAAAGGAAAGAAATAAATGCAATAGTTGAGCTTGTAGCAACATTACAATGTAATGAATTATAGAAATTCTTAAGATAAAGGTAAATATAGCTCTCATGGAATGGAGTAGAGTTGAATGTTCTTAACAAAAAGTAGGTGCAAAGTTGGATTGTTTGGTGTTATTGGAGATTGGTAACATTACCTTCTTCACAGTTTCTTACCTGAAATGTATCATTTTTAGATTCGCTTTTCATACATGTTTAGGTTCTCTTATTGTTTGTGGCAACATTAATTCTCCAGTAGTTGTTTGTTTCTAACCTTTATAAAATTGTGGTTGTAGAATTGTAGCACAAGTTATACCTCTGTTTTGTGCTGCATCTTGGTATGGAGGAGGATTCTGGTAGATCCACCACAACAATGGGTTATCTTAGAAGAGGTTCTGGCATCTCCTTGAGAAATCAAAGCAATGAAGAGAGGCCAAACCAGCACAGCAAGCCGGGGAACACCACAAAACACAACCCTATGAAAACCAGATGGGCTGGCAATAAAGAGAAGCCAAGATATTTACGTGACCCATTTCATTCATCGGGCTCTAAGGCTACATCTGCAAGCTCTTCAAAAGCTCCTATCAGAAAATATTATGAGGAAAAGCAAAGGCGACCCTTTTTGGCAGAAGCAGACAATGCTGAAAGCAGTAACAGAAGAACTGAGGCCAACCGTCTGCAGAGTAGCAAGAAAGCTGTTGTTGAGGAGGATGGGCATCCATATGCTCAGCAGACTGAGTCAGAAGATTCATTCTCCACATCAGCTACTGGAGGAGATCAGCCCGCAGAACTTGATCCTGAAGTTTTAGATTCTTCTGTTTCTTCTGGGATTTCTCCACATTCAATTGATTCCATAGTCAGTAATACTGCCTTGGGAACTAAACCACGTAGGCAGAAGGATAAAGAAGAATCGAGTATGGGTAGACGACAAACCCAAACTACTTTTGCTCACCGGCCTACTGTAGCTCGAAATTCTACCATTGACGTGAAATCATCATATAGTGCTGGTACTGGAGTGCAGAGACGTGGTATAAAAAATCTTGGTTGCACATCAATATCTGATGTTTTGTCATCTGGCTGTTCTTCATCTAATTTTGTTCATAATAAGAGGGTTGAGGTTACGAGAAAGAGGACTTCTGATGGAGAGAGTTCTTCAAGATCAAGGGGCTTTAGTGGACAGTCTAGTTTAGGTCATTCACCTTTCATGTATCCTGGCAATACTGGCCCTAGAGTCAGAGCTGCTGAACAATCAGCTTATCAACAAACAATAAGGACTAGCAGCAGAAGTCTTCAGGATTCTGCAGATTTGGTAAGGACTAGACGACCTTCCACACAACACACTAGGGTGAGGATGCCGGATGAAAGAGAGGATGGCGTGTTTGCACTGCCTGAGATTGTTACACGGGCTCACCAACCAGATTGGGCTCGTTATTCCTTGAACGAAGTTCCCCCACAGAGATTAACAAGGCCTTTTTCTGTAGAATTGCCTCATGCAATCTACTCATCTAGTCGTCAAGGTTCAAGTAATCGGACAGAAAGGAGCAGATCAAGTTCTCATCGCGAGGAAAGCCCTCCACAAGTGTTTCATGGTCTGCTGGGGGAGAGAGATATCTACAGGCGCATAAACATGGAAGGAATTGCAGAGGTTTTGTTTGGGACGAAATTGATCAAATTATCATAGATTAACAATAAATTGTTCTTGATTAGCTGCTATGATGTCTTGATATGTGAATGAAATACCAGTTGATATATGGCATGTTTACTGTGTGCAGGTGTTGCTTGCGCTGGACAGGATTGAGCAAGATGATGAATTGACTTATGAGGTCAGTCCATTACCTTGTTTTACATTTTTTTTTATTGTTGCCAATCTAGCATTGTAATGTATGCTGGACGACAATATTGGCAGCAATTGCTGGTGCTGGAAGCTAATCTATTCCTTAGTGGCCTTGGCTTGCACGATCAGCATAGAGATATGAGAATGGATATTGACAACATGTCTTATGAGGTATTACTTTCATGTTGATTCTGCTGCAAGAGTATGCTCATCTAAATTTTAATTGAGTCATCTGCTCATCTGGCTTGGACTTCAGAAACTTCTGTGTTTTATCTCTCTTTTGTTTTTCTCAGGAACTATTAGCACTAGAGGAGCGAATTGGTTCGGTGAGCACTGCCCTTTCTGAAGACCAGTTTGCAAAGTGTCTCAATCAAAGTGTGTATAAACCAACAAATTCTGAGCAAGAAGTGAACAGAGCTGTAGTAGATGATGTCAAATGCAGCATATGTCAGGTATTTCTATTACTCAAGGATGCTATCATTTATGTGCACATTTGTCGAAAATGTTTACTACTGTTCTAATGGTGAAGTTGATAATACCGCTTGATGTTATGCCACAACTGTTGGTCTGTTCATCCCTTCTTTTTTCTATTAAAGTAAAACTCCCCTGGGTGACAAGGCATAGGCCAATGAAAGGGGAAACATAAGGTAATATAAAGCATAGTTACATAGGGTGCACAAAGCTAAGTAAGAAATGAAAACTTTTGCTGTGCTTGTATCTAGGAATCATGTTTTACCCACTATACAATATCCTAGTTGTTTGATTTGTCCCATTCATTTAGCCAATACTATTTTATGAAAGAACAACTATTTCTTCGGACACTGGACGGGTATTTATTTTGTGCTGCTTGTATTTCTAATTGACACTGGCTGGATGTTACAGGAGGAATACATTGGGGGTGAAGAAGTTGGTAGGATGCAGTGTGAGCATCAGTACCATGTGTCCTGCATTCATGAATGGCTTAGACAGAAGAACTGGTGTCCGATATGCAAAGCTTCAGCAATACCTTCGGAGATGGACAAGGGGGGCACATGAATCTAGGTTGTTCAAACTCGTAAATAGTACGAATTTATCATGAAACAGTTTGACATAAGCTGACTCAATTCACTCCAACTTGTGAATATGATAAAGTGTTTCTCTCTTGGAAACCCTTGTAACTTTTTAAGGCATCTGAATGTTTTCATAGTGCACATCACTTGTCATCAGATAAAAAGGCCAAAGGATCCCTTGTGAAATACGAATTCTGCTTGACTGGAATATAGTCACAATAACCAAAAATCTGTTTGGTTGGGATTTTAGTCAAAATCCATCCTCTTTTGCTGCTACATTATGTATAATTTGCAGATAAAAGTACTACTGATTACTGAAAGAGGAAAAATATTTCTCATGAAATGTACAACTGGCAAGTGTGATGGTGTAAATTCTTGTGTTTTTTCCTCTCTGACATAACTGAAGGCCTGAAGAGGCAGGTCTTATCTGCATGTGAGACAATAAAATAGGGCACAAGGGATAGATCAACTTCAGTCCGATTTGATCTCGAGTGTTCATTTCAGCATGTGCAAAATTTCGGATCTATCGATTAAGACAATGATCATTACCAAATGGCATGGCATACTGGAGTCATAGAATTTGATGGCTGGACTATACTCTGGTTACCTAAAGAATCTGTTATCCACTTATTTCTTGATAGTTGTTGGTTCTTCCGGTTCCTTTCTTGCTCGTTACTTTGCTTGTATTAAACTGTTCGCTACCTAGTAGCTTCCTTTAGCTTAGCCAATGATACAATTCTTTTCTGTTTGTTTGATCTTCATACGAGCCTCAGATCTTTCTGGTGATGATCTGCACAGACTACTGGGTTATTGCTATCTTACTGATAACTCATTAACACTCTTGCACAAAAAGTCGTCTGTTTCTTGCTTTTTCCCCTTTTCCCATCCTGTCATAACTCGTGCTGTACTGCTGTCATAACTCCAATTCCTGTCAGTACAGCTGAAAAAAGGAAAAACATGATCAGGCCCTCTGGGCAACAGTGGAAGCTGCGTGAGGTCGATGGGGTGGAATTGAATTGCATGGACCCAAGGACAATGAGGACTACGTACTGCTATGATTTCAGGGAGAGAATTCCGCACTGGAGCATTTTTGCAGATCAATTATTCAGGTTCTTCCCAACTTTCTGAAACTTCAGCTTTTCTTGATCTCTTTGAGACTGCGTCCCCCAAAAATTCTGAAGTAGCCTTTCTGCAAGTTTGGTTGTTAGGCTGATTCATTGTTGGCATGTTGCAACATATTTAGGCTTCCTAATTCTGAGGCCCAAGAGTGCTTTGTATGCATTTCTAACTGCAGCCCAATATCGATCACTCTTGTTTACCTTGGATGAAGCATGAATGGCGTTGCTTTGGTTGAGGCTGGTTTGAGTTGGGACTTGGGACGATTTGTAGGACTCTAAAACCTTGACATCTATTTATGTGAAGTAGATTGAGGAATACTGCAATCTGAGCAAAAGTGGTAGCAGTAATTTATCTAGTTTGACAAGCCTAAACTCCCTTTTGTCAGTTACACAAAAAGTTGTTTGAGATGTGCATTTTGGGCTTATAAAACATGATAGAAATTCCGTCACTTTTCTCGTCATCGGTGTCAACGTTACAGTCTATATAGCTATTTGTTAGTCTTTGGTTTGCAGTGCTGCATCTTACTAGATAAGTATTCCTTCATTTTCTTGGTAGACCAGCTGAAATAAATACGAAAATCGGGAGGTACCGCTCCTATCATTTTTGGAGACTTCGTTCTGGATAGACTCTTTAGTATCATTCTTATGTTCCCCTATCATAATAAGAAATATATAGACACTGTTCCACTCGTATAGATAACAACTCTGTGATCAGAATATTTTCTTAGGACAAGGAACAATTTGAGGAACCCACAGTTTTATAGCAACTTTATGGCAGATGTAGAGCCATTCAGAGTTTCAGACTGGTCGGATTAGAGAATCTATGTCGTCATTCAATAAGGATTATGTAGAAGTGCAATGGAATGTTTTACTATGATCTATTTTTTTACGACCTCAGTATAAAATCTGACACCTTTCTCTCATCTTAATTGAATGGCAGAGCTCCTGTTCATTTTCTTCAAAAAAAAATCTGACACCATTAGTATCATAATCAACCACCCTCACATGGGAGGATCCACAATGTTTTGTGCAGTGGTTAGATTTGTAGGACACAAAGATCTGTGCATTCCTCAGGTACACACATGCCATTGGATCAGAAAGGCTTCATGTGATTATGGGAGACCCATTGTTGTCAGTTGCCACATTGTGAAGCAGACCAATCTTTGGTCATGTGCTTTAGTTACAAGAAATGCTCCCACAAGAGCTTAAGATGGTATTATTTTAGTTTAGGCACATTGGTAGACAGAATCAAGCTTAATAACTAGGATGACAAATTAACAATGGCTTGCTTGTAGCTTTGCGCAGAAAGAGTGAGACATGATCACATTAATTGGCCGAGCATGCCACCTGTTGCAGCAGCATCGTCTGGGTTGGATCTTTAGGATGCTTTAGGGCGTCCATGAGGTACAAATGGACACGGGAAGTCACTTTTTTGTTGCATCAAATCATGCTAGCATTAGGTGATGGACAGTATATGCACAAGATAAGTGGCTTTCAGATGAATTTAGCATTGCTAGGTGAAGGGATAAGGGGATGTCAATAGGAATAGGGACACCACCGGTTCTTCGATAAGTTTCCCACAAGTGAGCACTATGTTATCTTAGTACATTTTGGTGCTTCCGAATGGATGGATAGAAGTTTGGAGAAAGAACTCGTTTCTCTCTTTCTCCAGTAAAAACCACAAGTTCAGAAGTGTGGAATGTGTTAAGCTCTGTGTCGATACATGCAATTCTGTGCCCAACTTTGCTGTCTAATAAACCTCAAGGTTAAGGTGCAGGTAACCATGATTTGATTTCCAAACTTCTGAAGTTAACCAGAGCAAACTCCTATTTACACCTGAGCCGTGGAAGCTTGATTAGACGATTCATGGCTTATCATTTCAGCTAGTAAGTCAAGTAAAACTTATCCCAAAAATTATTTATTTTTTCTCTTCAGTTATGTTAGTTGGGAAAGTAAGCAGTTTAGTTATGAGTTATGACAGCTGATTTTCCTTAGGAAAGCGACTGCCGCATTTGCGCCAAATGCAAGGCAAGAAATGCAATCCAAAGCGATGCCAGTGACTAGAATAATGTAGACCTAGAAAAGCAGTGGTGTGTGGCAGGCATGAGGAATTGTATCTAGAGCATATCTGTCACCATTACTTTTTCTTGCGTGCTAGTGGACTTGTGGTTTCATATTTTTCATTCTTTTAGCTAGCCAGGGGACCAAACGAAGAGCCTTTTGTCAATATATAATTAACCTCTATAGTTTGAATTTCTCCAAAAGACATAATGCAGTTTCAGATAAACGAGCTGCTTAGGTTGCACATGATGATTAATAATCTTTACTAAAATATAAATACGAATTTGTGGTTCCTCCATAAGAAAAGCAGTGCTGACATATGGCCGCAGAACACGACACTTTTTCTCACCTCTCGCGAATAAAAAAAACCCAACAATATCTCTTTTTTTTTTCAGCCATACCTGCTTTCTCTGGCCGGATCATTTCTCACTTTTCCTCTCTATAATAACCCTAGAGTGTAGTTTTATTTTCGTAAATACGTGACATGATCACGGTCGTTTGACTAGTTTAAGATGACGTGCAAGTTGAGATTTGAAGGCTAACTAAATTTCTCGCTGGCAAGTACACGCTTCTATTGCTATTAAACAGAAATAGTATTGGATACTAGCAGCCATGCCGATCATATTGTTGTACAGTGTACTAGGAAAAAAACAGGTCTGGACCATGTTGAATCTATCTGTTCTAGGACTGGAAAGATATGTTAATGCGGAAACTCGCCATATTTTTCTTCTCTTGATCAACAAAATTTCAAATATGACTGCAATAAATAATTTCAGATATAAATGCAATAAATATTGTGTTACATCAATGTGAAATTATATCTATCAATGGAAGAAGCCCTGAAAATGGCCTATGAATATGATACGACACCTTACATTACACGGTCAAAGACAAGAACTGGGCGAGAAATACAATGTGGAATGTGGATATGAACAAGAAGGTTATTGATTAGTATCGAGCTTTCTGTGACTGGGCCATGTGATGCACGCATTTAGGCGTGAATTTCAGTGTTTAATACAAGTCAAACTTAAGGTACATATTCCCTCGAATCACACATAGTTATCGTTTTGAATAGACCATGTTGATATCCAAAATAACAACTATTTGTGACTGGAGAGAGTATTATCCAAGTAATCATGAGTTCATGCTACTATACCCAGACGTACCAGAGCAAATCCCTTTGCTCAAACGGTTATAGTATGCTACAATACCGAGAAGGCCAGAACTCCGGCATCACGAAGTTCAGTTAATCAGCTGCGTAAAACCAAGTTCCAAATTCAGAGATATGCACAAAAAACAAAAGTTGGAAATTCAGAGCATTCGAACTTTTTCTTACAGGAATCACTTCGGTTCGTTGGAAAACTGCAAAGTCGGTTCCTTTTGATCGAGAAAAGGACCCGGCGATTGTGCCAAACCAACGCATGAGGCCAGTCATGCAATCCAAGTTTGTGCCGATGGCTTGAAATTACACGAGCGCTTGGCCTAGAAAAGCAGTGGTTTATGGCCGGCATGCTCTGTAGCGGAGGGCATCTGTGGTGTTATAGAATCACATTTAAGTTCATATGTTTGCTCGGTTGGTTGACTGAAAATATCACATGGTTTGTGGAGGGCATTCACAGCTCACGTTGGCTGCATTTACTTGGACCTGGACCATGCATGCCGAATCCTCTTTCATCTGTCTGGAGCCACAAGGTGAGAGTTCAACGTACAAATTAACTCTTCTTCGTACATATCTACCTTCGTAATTTGTGAAACATGCAAAAAAATTTCAAAAAGAACGGCATATGGGATATACTTGATTAGCTGGACCAACTGTATCATTTACATCAATGTAAGTGTACCTTGTATCACATGGTAGGCCGTGAGAATGTCCTAAGGTATTGGATGGAACTTATATGATTACACAATCAAGAAAAGAATTTGGGCGGGAACAAATACACCGTGATCGACTGTGAACATGGGCAGGGAGGAGAGAAGAGACACCAGACCGAATTAACCAACCCTCTCTACTACTACTCGATATGCGTCCGTTGCAATGAAACTCTGTTCAGGCAGCGCTAGACTACTAGTTGACCTTGGTGCACACTCGCCGTATCTCGCCGTCGGAGCCGGTCTTGACCCCGACGCGGCCGAGCTTGGTCATGGCGGTGGCGAAGGCCTCGAAGAAGGCCGTCTGGTTGGCGGCGAAGTAGTTGACGGTGCTCCGCGACCGGCGGTCGGCGAAGAGGATCTGGTCCGAGGACAGCAGGCCCTTCATCTGCTGCAGCGTCTGGTAGTAGCCGTTGTCGAACTTGAAGGGCGTGACGGCGTCGAGCATCGCCACCGTGGACGGGCTGTAGTTGAGCGGGCACGTCCGCCGCATCTGCCGCAGGAAGAAGAGGTTCATCGGCGGGCTGTACTGCGGCGCCGCGCCCTTGAACTGGTACAGCCGCCGCACGAACTTGTCGCAGTGCGTTACACCGATCGTGTGACCCCCTGCATCGCAATGCGCGAGTACGACGTCAAACATAGTGATACCACCAAATAGCTGGCATCTCCGATCATTGAGCACTGCAGCTGCAGAGCAGTTTCCCAGCTGTTCGATGTTTTGCCCCCATTTTCTTGATTTTTTTTTTGTAAAAATGGTTTTCTTCTAATTTTTTTTCTTTCAAAACTTGCCCCCTACGGTAGCGCGGAAGGAACCCACTGTAGCACGAAAGGTTCCCCTCCCATGATTCATCACAGCGCGGCACTCAGACTCCCGTGATTCCCCAACGAGAAGGTGCTAGGTGTCGCCCTATGATCCTCTCGTGGTGGGGAAGATGGCTAGTTTTGCAAAACAAAAATCGGGAGGAAGCTATTTTTGTAAAAAGAAAAAAGAAAAGAAAGCCAAAACAGTTAACAATTGGCTGTTTCCTAAGAGCTCTAACGAGTGGTGCTTAGCCATCGCTAGGGAGTAGGGACAGCCAGAACGATCGGGGGTGTGTAGCATCATAGCACAGTAACACTGGATTCGAGGCCTCGAGGGGCCCTTCAGCGAAAAGCTGCTGCGCCGTGTGCGTACGTACCCAACGCCAGCCTGGACAGGGCATGAGTTTTTACGAGCAAAAATGTAGATGTGGACCAGTATCACTCCATCTTCTTCGTCAGCGTGTGCGACGAGTTGGTAGTACACCTGCGATACACTTGGGGTGGATGGACTGATGGTGATTGGTGTCTCGAGAGGCGCAAGACGCCTGCTCCAATCATCTACTACTGGGCTCCAGCTTTCGGCTGATATTATCAGAGGGCCCGTTTTGATGTGCAATTGCAGAGGATTCCCGTCCAAGGCACACGTACCTGAGAGTGCGATCATGTCGGTCTGCGTGAGGCCGTTGACGGCGAAGAGCTTGTTGAGCTGGTCCAGGTCGAAGCCTGCGCCGGGGAGGCTGTGCTTCACGACGGCGCGCGTCCCGACCCTGCCGTCCAGCCGCCCGAGCTCCACCTGGTAGTACGGGCCCCCCGTCTGCATGCATCAAGCAAAAACATCAGCAGCTAGCTGGAGTAGCTTTCACTTTCACCGTTGCATGGCACAGAGCAAAGCCTTGCACGCAGTGAAATCCCGGCGATTTACAGCACGCACGCCTTGCAATAAGTCGCACCAGCGTGTATACGTGAGAGTACGTACGACGGTACGAGCAGGCAGCGGAATTTTCGGCACGGCCAGCTCGCGTGCCTCGTCAATAAATTGGTTCCGTAGCTCTACGAATACCGTCCAGAGGGGCTGCACTGCGCTGCGCTGCACATCTCGCTCGATCGATCGGCTCGGCGGATTAGGTATACCGGGCGCCGGTATCGGTCGCCGTACGCGGCTCATTTAATCCCGGCCAAACCGCGTATGCATACTGAGCGCTATTAGTTTTCCATCGGGGAATTGATTCGTGAATCGGATCGGGAGAGAAGACCGGCCAGCCGGAACGGACAGCGCAGTAACTATAGACTGGCTACGCGTACGCAGTAGTAGTTCGTCTCCACACGATGCCCTCCTCCGGGCTCTGGAGGACTGGCTGAAAATAAATATAGGACAGCAGAATTCCGACAAGGTAACCCCAGGGACCACCTCAGCTTACAAATTTCAGCGCCAAATCCAAATTTTCCCGAGCTCTTCTCCGTAGCTTATTAGCTACCTTCTACCGGTAATTTTTCGGGATATTTGATCATTTGCTCTCTTTTTTATGGTGCAATTAATAATTTGCTTCAAGTGTTTCACTGACATGTGGTCCTAAGGCCCGTATGCCAGCAAAATATCATAGGGCAAATGATCAATACTACCTTCCATCATAAGAAGATCCCGCGCTCGATAGCAGGCCTATCGAGCTCCCCATGTCCGACAGACCTGGTCGTCGGCTTGCCATGAGCTTAGAAACCTACCAAGGTTCACAGGCACGACGGCACGATACGTGACACCTTCTGCGCAGAAGTAAGGGTTATTTTTTAAGTTTTATTCGGAAAAGTGACATATTTGCAAAAAAGAAAAGGTTTATTAGGGGTCTTAAAAAGCCAAGGCTTCTTAGTTTTGTAGGTGCTCCTAATCAAACAAGGAAAAGATAAGCTAAGTTTCTCTCCTTGCCTGCTTCTGCAAGTACGTAGGAGAGTACCTCCCACCACTTACTCCAATCCTAGTACTGGATGTGACACCAGCGATGTTGCGACGCGCGCACACAACTCCCTAAGACTATCTCCAGCAATTTCCCTTCATTCCATTCCCTTCCCTATTTCCTTCCCCATATTCATTCCCTTTATTTCCTACCATCTCCAAGCGTCCCCGAGGATTTGTGAAGGGATTGGAGAGAATCTCTTTCAGGGATTCATCGTTTGAATCCTTGAAGGAATCGTGAAGGGAATCATTGGAACTCAGGATCTGTTCGCGAAGGGATTTGGAGGGGAAGGGAAGCTGCTGGAGATAGTCTAAGGAGGAGGAGAGGTGAGAGCTCCGTCTCCGGGCATGATGCTTTCGCGCACGTACGTGTTCTGCGGCACAGCTAAGGGAGTGGACAGGACTCTCGTCAGCGCAGGACGCCACTGCGCACACGCGGGCGGCACATGCCATGTCAGCCTCATCATAGCTGTCGCCCGGCGGGCAGGGGCAGCAGCCGCGAGCGCCTCATCAGCGACCCAACCGCCCGAGCTAGAAAGGCGCGCGAAACATAAAGAGGCCGCGCGCGATCAGCCATGGAAAAACACCGGCCTAAGCGAGGATTTCTCTTTAAGCGCGCGCCTTTGCCCCCTCTAATGAATCCCACGCATCGCCGTCGGTCGAACGTGGCCTAGCCGTCTCGAAAGCGCGCTCAAACGGCTGTCCACTCCGGCAGTGCAGGCGCGCGTCGGAAGCAACACGAAGAGAGACGGCCGGGCCGGGCGCGCAAGAATCGATGGGGTTTTGTGAGGGTACCTGCGAGACGACGTCGCGGGCGGCGAGGGCGAGGATGTCGGCGCAGGAGACCTTGTTGGAGCACCGGGCGTCGGCGTCGACGGCGGCCTTGGCGCGGGTGATGAGGTCCAGCGCGTCGGGCGACAGCGTCGTGTCCGCGCCCGCGCTGTGCTCGTCGTCCTGCCCCGAGATCAGCACCGACGCGTCGCAACCCTGCACCAGCAAAAGATTAAAGATCGGTGAATCGGTGTGTCATCGGCACCAGAAACAAACATGATCAAGTAAAAAACATGGCGAATTAAGCTGGTTTTAGTTCCGTACCCTGACGAAGCAGTCGTGGAAGAGGAGGCGGAGGGTGCCGGGCGCGGCGTTGAAGGTCTCCTGGAGCTTCTGGGTGACGGCGCCGCGGACGAGCGTCTCCACGTTGGGGCACGTCGACGCGTAGTAGTTCTGGCTGAGCTGGGCCGCCGCGCACGCCGCCGTCGCCAGCAGCACGCCGACCGCGGCCAGCACGCTCTGCTGCCGCGGCTGCGACCTGATCCTTGACCCCATTGCTAGCTAGCAAGTACAAGCACTCGCTAATTTCTGTCTCTACCGCCTATCTTTCTGGCCTTAATTGCTCGCTCGCTGGCTGCTGCTCCTCTCTCGCTCTCTGTGCAGCCAACACTCGGTGCTTTAAGTGAGGAGAGAGGCGAGCGCTTATATAGATGAGAGAGCTGAGCTGAGCTGAGCTGAGCTCGCAGCTCACCTCGCCGGAGGAGGAGAGGCTTGAGACGAGATGGAGTGTGATGCGAATGCGACTAGGGAGGAATATTAAGGCCCCGGCATGGGCCTCCTGGGGGCACTAAACAAAGGCCGAAGCCAACTAGCAACGGCTGTACGTGCGCCTCTACTCGCTCAACACTGCCTGCCTTTCTTTCAGGGGGAGAAATGGACTAGAGAGAGCCAGGGTTAGACTTACCAAAATCAGCCTGATAATCGATACCGAACAAATGTCGAAACCAAATTTGTTTGAATTCTCAGTGAAGAAATCCGCTGTAGGCTCGATTTTCGATCGATAATAGCCGATTATCGAGGTAATTTGCAAGAAAATCGGTAAAGTTAAGAAAAGGTGAGAAAAATTGCAGGAAATTGCAAAAAAATTTGACACGATCTTTGCTGTATTTTAGACAATATCAAGTTCTCAATTAAGCATGTAGTAATAATATATCAACAAACAACATTTTATTTCAATACCATTCAGAACTGAAAGGTTTGACAAATTCACATTTCAAAGACATTCATTTCAATACACTTGGCATAGCTTTGTCATCATTCTATTATCACACGAGAGGTGCTTCTATGCTCTTTCTTCTAGTACAAGTTGTACAAATATTGAAGCAAACGAAGGGGTAAGTAATCACCATCTACCCTTCATTCATGCTTTAATAGTTGTGCAACTTTTAAAAGGAAGAGCATAGAAGCACCTCTCCACACATATGCTATGTTGGACCTACATAAACACTATATTAGTAAAAAAAATCGAGTTGCAATAAAATGAAACACACATATAAAACATTGTCTTCAGGACTACAGGTAGTAATGCTGGGTGTACACTTGGTTCGCTATGTTGTAATCCTCTGTGGACATGAGCGCTAATCCCCGTGTAGCTAATAACACCGCTTTGTATTCATGCCAACTTTGCCTCGTCCATGGGCTAGTCGTTTCCCATGTTGATACAACGTGATATAAAATTCTGGGTCTTACCACTCGTAGACCCATTGGGTAGGAGGTTGTGTATGAGTATCCGGGATGCGTAGTCGTATTGGCCATATGAGCCATAACTCCCTTGTGTCTCGGCGATGCTATACGAGCTAGAGCTATCCTGCAGTGCATCAATGCTACGTCGATGCTCTCTTCCCTTCCCTGAAGTAGTCGTCCTTTGCGAGTGGGGAGCGCCATGGTCTTTATTCTGTGTGGCATGAGTGAACTGAGACTCCCCTGTAAATTCTATAAGACGCTGTTGTTCTGGGGCACCATCACCGGATTGACCGCCATGGCTGTCCGTCTTGGAGCTACTGTCATTGGACTTTTGGTACGGCGGGCTTCGACGGTCCCCGGGAGTGCTATCGGTCGAGTTATCACTCCCAATATCTGTATGACCCTTCCCCTTTCCTTTTTGCTTGCTCCCTTGTTGTTATTGTATGGTGTTTTATTTTTCCTGTGTGACTGGCACCCACTGTCTTGTCTGCCCATTCAGTGATGCATGCAGCCCCAGTGTTCTTTCGCAATACAATAGGGTCAACTGGGTCTGTCACAAGATGCGATGGGAGGGGATATCACTCTCTGTGTCCTCCTCATCAAGTAAGGAGTCAGCATTGGACATCCTTTTCTCCATCAACTGTCAAATTGGATTTTCATTGTCGCACAATGTAAGCTCCATAAGTCGCTGGAATGGATCATCTTCATCTGTGGACCTTTGACTTTCTTTAGCTTGGATTCGGAGCCGTAGATTATTGTTAACATACACTAACTTATGAAGCTTCTTGTAGGACAGATGATTACGAACTTTAGTATGGATGAAGGCGAACGTGCTCCAATTGCACTCGCGTCCGCTAGAAGAAGCACAATGCGAAACAAGCCGTTGAGCAAACTTCTAGAGCGTGGGTGTGTCCGAACCAAACACACCCCACCAATGTGTTGCAAGTTAAGTACGAACAGAATAGTAAGTACGAAGTAAAAATACGAGAGTGTTATTACATTTAAGACATTATCGGGGGTTGTTTTGGGATCATGTGCCATTCGTTCAGCTAGAGTAGTCGCGAACGGTCCAACCTTCCTTCTGTACAGATCAGCTTCGTGAAGAGCGTCCACGGCGCTATCAGTACTATCACCAAGCGCTTGAAAAGCATCTCGGAGATATGGCAAAAATGTGTGGGTCATGCCGTAAGCATAGTGCGTCCGAGGATTCAAGGCTGTTGTTGCACGAAGTCAAGGAAACATATCAGTGCAAGTATGTGCAACAACAAGATATTGTGCGCAAGAGAAGTATGTATTACCATCGTTCATGTAAGTGTCTCATGTTAGGTCACCCATTCTTGGATCCACGACATTCATGTATAAGGTGAATGTACATGGAGAGTCATGGAACAAGCTATCATATTCCTGTCGCACTATGTTGTATCTTAGAAGCACCTCCCTCAATGTAGGTTTTTTGTCTTGATAAGCAAAACGCAAGAACGCGTACAACGGTTTCACAAATTTTACAACTAATTGAAAGTTGTCCCACTAGTCCAAGCTCAACAGGCAAGAGTTCACGAACCTCCCCTTCACGGTATCAATAAAGCGCGATCATAGAAATTCCTCGGAGGCTATCCATTGCAAGAATTTGTCCTTGCGACGAAGGAAACTGTCCAAAAACATGTAGTTTGTACCAAAGCGTGTAGCATTCCACTTCACCAATTCACCCCCGATATGCTTCTTCATCATAGCATGAAGCTTTGCATGGTTGTACAGCCATCGAGAGATTCTCCTTGCAGTCTCAATGACAGCAGCATGGCCAGGGAACTTCCCAATTTGCTTTAGCATTAAGTTAATCGTGTGGGCTACACAAGGCTGCCACACGATATTGTGGTGCTCTAGTGCGATAAGTCAACATGCCTTCTTGTAATTTGCACCATTATCTGTAACAATCTGCACAACATTTGTTGGACCTACCTCCTCCACCACTGTGGCAATTTCCTACATCAATAAACAAAATGAAAACCCCCATTACATGATGCGTACCTCAAATAGCTTTCATAAAGAGGACGAATGAAACCAAGTACCTTGCGCAAGTACGAGGCATCCGAAGTTAGGCCCGTTGCATCCACAGACTTGTGAAAGAACATGGTGCCATTGCAATATAACATGAAGTTGATAATACTCATGCGTGTCGGCCCAGTCCAAGAATCGCACATGATTGTAACACCACACGTAGGCCATTCCAGCTTAAACTTTGCCATCTTTTGCCATATGTCCGCTTCGTTGGCGTCTAAATATTGACCGTCTATGTCTTTCCCAGTCGGCGACGAGACACCCTCACCTGCAAATATGAGCTATTAATCGCCTGCAAACAACTGGATAAAAATTTGAAAGCTCACTTACCCTATTTTTGAGTTTCTCTGGCGGCGCTAACAAAGTAGGCATTGTTTGCTTTCCTCCCCACAATATAAGCCGTGTGGAAAAATTTGGCCAAGCCGAGCCAATCACTTGCTTTGCATTCCTCCCCTTTTGTGTCCAGCTCCCAGTTTCAATCCTTGTTTACACGGGGCCAGGGGCCGTACCAAGGTTGTAATCCCTCACAGCTGGTCTTTCCCGTTGTGTGGAACTCCGAAGCATCCTCGACAACACACCTTCTCCCCCTCCTCTAGCCCCCCTAGAGGTGCCACTACCACCACCATGCTCATATCTACCACTTGACCGACTAATAAATTCTACCTCCACTCTTGAGGCAGCCATGGCATGCTGGAGTTGGTCTTCCTCATTGGTATCACCCGTGTACTTTGAATATGCACTTCTCCTTGGTGGGGAATCTGTAGCTGTTGCTTCCTTTCTAAGCCTCTTGTCCCTCTTTTCCTTCCTCTTATCCTTCATCTTTGTCTAAGTCATGCTGAAAGTACTCGCGAACCTCCGTAGGAACTTGATTGCAATGGACAACATTCGTACCGCATCCTGCCAAGTGGTGCTTCAGTCGGGTTGAACTGCCTCCTTTGTTCTCTTTGTGACAGTACTTAAATCGAAATCCAGTCCCTATTGTCACCGTGCTCCCGCACAACGTCACCCTGCTCTGCCATCTGCTAATACAAAACAATAAGAATATGTACATAACAAAAACAATGTAGCAGATAATTAACCATCACAGCAAAGCTAATAAATCAATCCCTAATATGATGCCACCTACCAATTGAAACATGATAAAACTTAATAGCAGTATAATCCTAATGATCTATACCTTATCTTGCAAAAAAAAAAAAATAGCTTCTGCACCTAATATATTTAAGGTGGATTTCACACCATGCTTCTGAATGTGAAAGCCTTCTAAATTCTAATCCATGCATGCTTGTCTTCACCTTGTTTTGAGAATTGAGATATGCATATTAGGAATCAATACACCATACTTAAACAAAACAACTTACAAGAATCAATACACCATGCTACTAGGCAGTGGTGTAATGTTAAGAGGTCGTGCGACATGAAGACATTGATAGCAATATGGGGGAAGTTGACATTGCTTAGGATTCATTACAGTCTGCGCTGTTAGCAGGTTAGCAAAAAGGGCACGCTTTCTTTTTGTTGGCGCATATATTCCCGTGAGATTTTACAGGCTTAGTTAATGTCTCTACTACAGCAGTGACAAATGGCATTGCTACTCAAGGTTCAAATTTTTGTTTTCGATTCATATTTCGTTACCTTTTGAAATTCGAAATTTCGGTAAAATCTTATTATTTTGGATAAAATTTAGATGAAATACAAAAGGCAAAATTCAAATCCATTTTTTATCGAGATTTTCGAGATTTGTCGAGATCTCGGTGATTTTTAACCGAATGAAAATTAGTAAAAAATGCGTCAAAATTTTTGAATTTTTTGTGGTTGGTACATATCACTAATATTTTCATAAAAATTTTAGATGATGATTAAGCCTGAGGAATTTTTAAAAATGCTAAAGTACTACTGTCGTGATGAAAGGCTGACCGATAAATTGCAATTGAATGGAAAATAATGCAAACTGAGTTAGAAACTTTTGAAAAAAAATTGGATAGTCCTAAAACATCCATAATATTATCATAAAAATTTTATATGATGATCAAGCTTGATAAATTTTTAAAAATTCGAACAATGCTACTGAAGGCTAATTGGCAAATTTCGACCGAATGAAAAATGGTTCAAATCAGGTTAAAAAAAAGTTTGAAATTTTTTTGAATGGTCCTGATGATCACTAATGTTTCCAAAAAAAATTTAGATGATGATTAAGCTTGAGGAATTTTAAAAAATTATGACATTACAAAATACAGTAAAATGGTCTCTGGTGGCTAGAAAAAATAGGAAATTTTTTTAAAAAATCATGAAAGAATAGCTTAATAACATAAGTCATAGAATTCTCATTTTTTAGTTGAAACACAACATGCACCCACTCTTCATTAACAAAAGATACATCACATGCATATATATATTTTGCAAAAAATTTATATGTATTCCTCATAAATGGTATTATAATTCTTTACAACAAAAATAGCCAAAATCTGGCACAACAACATAGCAATCCGGCAAAAAAACATAAAATTTCATAAAAAAATTATTGAAATCTCACCGAAATTTGAAGTTGCTGTAGTAATTTATTTTTTTTATTTTGTTGGGATTATGAATCTCGGAGGGGACTGAAATCTAATATTTCACCAAAATTTCATCGGGATTTTGAACATTGCTGCTACTACCCGTTGTAATAAAGGAGACATCTTTGAGTGTAATGGATGCTAACCACCGATCCCATGGGAATCCGTGATGCCGATACGAGCATGTAAAATGTAAGAGTAGATCCGAGTGATGCATCATTCAGCTTTTTAAGAGTAAACTAACTTCAGTGAGGTGATCGTGTTGGGACTTGGGACTCGAATGTCGTAGCAGCTAACATAGTATACGGCAACTATGCGTGAATAGGGTGCAGAAATGCGCATGTCGCCTAAATTTAGCGAGGCCAGTTACTATACATTCTACTAGGCCAATAAGCGTGGCGCACGTCACGCGAGTGAACGAAAAATGATTTTGCGTTTTTTTTCGAAGGAAAATTAGACCTGGATGTATTTTCAAAATTTTTGAAGGCTTGAGAAATATTAGAGATCGCGTTGAAAAAATACACATATTTCTGTTGGTGAAAATATTTTTTCTAGGGAAAACGGGGTAAGGACTTGGATGTAAAAACCGGGGGCCTGTTTGTTATATTTTTGGACCTAACTGCTATCCCAAAAAGGTAGAAAATGTCTCGTTTGCGATTTGTATTTAACGCGAGGTTTTTTTTCCGTAAAGTAACGAGCGAGGGATCCAAACGTGATTCAGAAAAGTTTTTCTTGCCCTCACAAAAAATCACGAAGGACCTTTTCATAATTTTTGCAAGGACCTATCCGTAATTTAAAGGAACGGAGGGACTTTTTCGCAAAAATGGCGAGGTGACATGTGGATGCCTTGAGGTGCTCTCAAACCTCCCAGATGTAATAAAGGGATAATTAGAAGCATCATTGCGGCGTATGTCACGCGTGTGGACGCAAATTGGGTTTGAATTGGACCTACAAAAATTTCGAGGAGGTAATTTCAGGGGAAAAAAATGGACTGCAACAAAAATGGGTGTGGAAAACATTTGTTGGTTTTTTTTGTTTTTTTGGTGAGAAATCAGACCCAGGAAGAATTTTAATGCAATTACGGAAATTTTGGAGTGGTATTTTTGAATAAAAATGGTGTTTTTCGGGGGGAAATGGACCTAGACGTATTTTGGATTTTTTGAATAAAAATAGAGTTTTTTTTTGGGTGGGGGGATTGGATCTTGACGTATTTTTCAAATTTTCGTATGGTCTTTCCGTTAAAGAAGGGCATTTCATAAAAGGTAAGACCTATCAAGACGTATTTTGTTTTTTTTTTTGAATAAAAATAGAGTTTTTCGAGAAAAAAATTGGAGTAAGACATAGTTTTCAAATTTCAAATGGTCTTTCTGTTAAATAAATGTTTTTTTTCCGTAAAAGGTATGACCTATATGTAATTTTGAAATTTTTCGGGATTTTTTCGCCAAAAAACGGGTTCCACATGGCGGCCCGTGCGAGCTCGCACGCGTCGCGCGCAAATAATGCAAACTGCGTGCGCGGCCATGTGGGCTCGAACCCGCATCGCTTGCGTGAGAACGGACGTCGTTACCGCTATTCCACGAGGCCCGTGTGCCCGATCAGAGAGAAACCGAGTTTTTTTAAGCATAGCATCCGAGTGAAGCGATCTCGACCGTTCGAAGCCGCTATCGGATAGCTCGCGCACGGGTGTTGACGTGGCCCATCGTGGAGACCGGAAACTTCCGAACTTTGTTATATAGAGTACTAGACTTATTAGCAGTGCCTGAATATGTACATGCTGTATTAAATTGCACTAATGCAGCACATGTTAGTAAGCTACTGGATATACAACTTTGCCCCTAGAAACTGTGGGCTGCCTGTATAGAGACACGTTAGGAAAATCCATCATACAGAATGTCTCATTTCCTCACATAGCACCTTCACATTTCTGAATTCGTTTGTACATGGACGTGAAAGAATATCTACGCGTCACTAAACCACAGTGTTTAGCAGCAGGGTTTTTATTTTTGCTACAGTAATTTTTATGTTGCTGCAGTATTTTTTTAAAAGAAAATTCCCAGATTTTGGAAGGAGATAAATTTTCTTTTGGTTCTCTGTTAAGAATTAACAAACTGTTGACGATAACACGCGAAATTTAATATAGTTATTACTGCAACGCGCGTCCTTCAGTCTTTCACATGCTGTCCCATCAAGTTATTGGTGGTTGATTTCAGAACTGAAGATCAACTCGTACTGGTGCACAAACAGTTGATGCTAATGCTTGGTCAAGAAATATGAGAACGATCGATCGAGATGGTAAATAGGTACTCGTCCGGTCATCAATATATGTCTTTTGTGATATGTATAGTTAATTTTTTTAATTTTTGTTTATTAATATTTTTTAAATATTTAGATTACATGCCCGGAAATCATATTATATATATGTATATATATTTTGTCTCAAAATAATTTTATAATAGTACAATTTTATTGGGTTTTAAAGTATATTATAATATAAATTAATAATTAAAGTTGTGTTTTAAAAAACATGTCGATATCAAAAATGATTTGTATTTGTGACTCAAATGAGTAATTAGGTAACTACGACCTATAACAAGGTCAACATCCAGTTGATTGGAAATCCTCTCGAAATTTTCTTAGAATGTTGGGCAAAACATCGGTTCGAAAAGTATGAAATTCAAAATTTCAATTTTAAATTTAAAATGATGGCAAAATGTTACTATACCTTGTTGCAAGCTATTGAGGATACTTGAGCTAATATTAATGAAGTTAAATCGCATTAAATGACGCAACGACATCAAATCTTTCATCTCTCATGAACACTCAAAATCTGTGTCAAACTTGTTTCCTTGTTCAGCGGTAGCCAACAGGTAATAATCAGTCTAGCTATTTCCGGTCTCTAACCAGCCCGACTTTTTGTTTGGTGAAGTTTTGGCCGGTTTAAAGCTGGTAACCGGGACTACGGAGGGCTGGCTGTGGCACCATTGGACAGAAAATAAATTCTATGCAGCGGTACTGTATACTGACGTCTATGTAGCACCGTGCGGATTGACGTCATGCGTCTCGCTGCTTCAATCTCCATGCAAATCCATCAATCTCCAAGCACTTTAATTCTTATTACTTTAACTGTTTTTTACACGGAGATTAACGCAACGGGACACGTGACGCCAATCCGCACGGTGCTGCACAGGCCGCGGTATACAACACCGTTGTATAGATTTTTTTTTTCCATTGGACAAGCACCACCAATGCATGGATTGGTACACATGACATGTATAGATGGCCACACCATGGAAGCCGCGTCTCTGGTCTCCTGGTGTGGCCGTAGAAGCGT
Organism: Rhipidocladum racemiflorum; assembly: GCA_036346355.1. Classification (NCBI taxonomy): domain Eukaryota; kingdom Viridiplantae; phylum Streptophyta; class Magnoliopsida; order Poales; family Poaceae; genus Rhipidocladum; species Rhipidocladum racemiflorum. Next base: position 84,842,458 of record CM070579.1, on the reverse strand, counting down.
CCGAGGGTTGAACCTTCAACCAGTCTTGTACTGTCACCCTCCTTCGTATCGCAAAAGGGCATTGGGAGGCCATGCCATATTACCAGGTTACTCGCCATTTGCACCCATACATGATACATAGCACATTTGACGGCAGGGATACAGTAGAGTGATACGGACGGATATTATTTATCTCACATTATATTTCGTATTTGTTAGGAGTCGGAGTCGCATATAGATAGTGTTGATACCCATTTTTTCGTTCCATTTTTTTTTTTTGAAAGCCTTCTATTGGTCGGTTAGATAAAAATTATCGGCTTCGTTTGTACCCGTTCCGATTCCTGTCACAAACTTTATTTGGATGGAAGAGTATGCATGGACTATGAAGTAAGGCAATTTTGCAGCAGGTTGCTCTGGAATATGCTTCTTCTAACCAGCCAAGTAATGTTTACCAGGAATGCTCTGCAAAGTCTTAGCACAAAAGGTACAGTGTTGTCAAGTCGGACAGTAGTAAGTGCCAAGAGCGAATCAGATGACTTGAGAGAATGTAGTGCGAAACTTTGAGACAGTCCGTAGAAAATACTTCAAGTTTATGAGACGTAATTTTTAAATAATTATATATATACATAAATATTGTGTATATTCCATATTTCAATACAGAAATTAGTATAATATTAATATAATGTTTCCTTTATATCCTGATAAATATCCAGATTTAATTAGTATTATTATATATGTATTAAATATAGTGTTTACATATAATAATTAGCTATACTCTAGTTATTTTTAATATCGCGTTATTCTATATACAAGGAGAAAATACACACTATAAACTTCGAGGGCGGGATTAACAACTGTTGCAACCTAACGCAAGGTGAGCACTAACGCAACATAACGCTTTAACGGTAATTGCTTTGGAGAAAAAGTTTGACAGTTACAGCGTAAAGCACACAATCACTTTACCGTGCTTTAATTCACGGAATCGCGGTAATTATGGCCGGCCGGGGCGCACGGTGGAGCAATTATCTTGTGGATATGTGTTTACCAAGAAAGCGCGATACAAAGCGTAATCTGCACTGACGTAGCTTGGACGGCACAGTCAGGTAAGCATGATTAGTTCCCGAGTTTGACGATGGCTACAAAGTTCTCTCGACGACGCGATGAGACGCTCCCCCCCACTGAGCGAGAGACAACGGGCATCGGAGGTGATGGTGACTCGTCTCCACTTGTTATATTCTTCTTCCTTTTGAAAAAAAAAAAAACAGACCAAGCCTCGACTGCACACTTATCAAGATATGTACAGCAGTGTAGACAGTGGTTATCGGTAATATATCGCTATATCATGTATAAACAGGACTAAAAACAACTTATACAATAGACTGTTTATATGATTATCCGTAATGATCTCTCATGCAATTAATAGACTGTCTGTATAATAGTATACACAATATAAAACTGTATATAAAATAATAAGAAGGTCAGAGAAATTGTAGACAACATATTTCTCTCTCCTTCGTATCATCCAAAATCTCGTATAGCATACTTTTATAGGTAACTGATATGTACCATTGTACATGCTCTCAGTTCATTAGTCCGGTCATTACCTTGTCATAAAAAAAAAAGCCCGAATGTAGCAAGGTCCTCACACGTACGTGAGGACAGTGCTCTACAAGCGGGCGGTCTTCTAGCGACCGTGGACAACTTGCACATGGATGATGCGAAAATTCTTGACGAGTACCACGTGAAACGGGAGAGAGCTCCAGCGAAGGACGTTCGGTTAGGTGCATCAGCGGCATTCAGGTCGCAAGGACGCCCAATTCCCCTGGGTTTCCACGTGAATCCCCTGATCGGCTGGCGATAACGTTCAGCAGCGGAGCTGCCCGAATTGACCAGCGACGCAAGCAAGCTTGTTTGTCTGTCTTTCAAGCCAGCCCGTGCAATGCTGGCACGCACGCACGGTTGAGCAGAATTCCAGGGCAACACGTACGCCCACAGCTCTCCGTTTCGGCATGGACGACGTACGGTCGATGCGTACGTGGCTTATCGTTCTCGGCGGCGAGTGACGCACCAATTCGATCCGTGCAGGGCGGATCTTCACGTAGGGTGTGTTTGGTTGCCTGTATGGTGTCTGAATCGTATGAGTGAATGTAACTGTATCTGTTAGACACATGTTTGGTTTCCTATTCATCCTGGCCAGGTGGATGCAATTGCACCCACTCATACAGGATGGAGAAAACACAGAAATTGGACTTCTCTCTAATGCAGGCCCGTGAGATGCACAAACAAGAAACCAAACAACTTAACTTATCCACTCAGTTAGGCCAAAACTAGCCTAGATGGTTCATACGAAACAAGCTAGGATGGTGCAGGTAACCAAACACACCCGTATTGATCGGGGTCAAGCGACATCGACGCCCTCCAGCTCAGCCCACGTAAACCATTAATAGTAGAAGGATGCGACCAATTATTATGAGCAGCAAATTATCGTGTGATTTCGTGACTGCGGTGATCTTTTGTTTTTCTTGGATCGGCCGCTGGACCGGTCCACCGGTCATGCATGGCAAGTGACGGGGCACGGGAAGAAGTTTGCCGGCCGCTATGCTCTAGCTCTGAAGATGGAGGAGGGTGTTGCTTTCGCGCCCACGACCACGTCGTTTTTGCAGCGGATTCTCTCGCGCCGTGCCTGTCATTCTGTCAATGACTCGTCCCGTGGGGGCCAAGAGCCTATTAGTAGATAAGGGCAATGCCCCTGATTGGTGTGCCTTTGTGGGTGGCTGTATCTAGAATTTTTTTTATAAATAATCAATTTTTATTCAGATATTACAAAAATATACCTACATATTTTTTTTTTGCAAAAATAACCTATTTTCGCGCCACGTCATCGCGAAATAGGGTTTTTCGCGCCACGTCATCGCGAAATGGAGGGCTTCGCTCCACGCTGTCGCGAAATGGGCCGGGCGGCGCCACGTGGCATGCGCGGGTTGCGCCAGCGCCGGGCGCGACGGCAGGGCAAGGAGTCAGTCGCGCCACCCTGGCGCGACAGAAGCGAGCGCGGCGTAAAAGTAAGAAAGAAGAAGAAAAGAAAGAAAGGAAAAAGAAAAAGGAAAGAAGAGGAAAAAAGAAAATAATGGAAAAATATTTGAAAATTTATTTTACAAAATTTTGGTTAGGAGTTTTTTCCTCAAAATTTCTTGAAATAAATAGATTAATCACATAAATAATGAAATAAATTTATAAATTTGTATTAAGATGCAAGGATTAAGGTTATATGATAAAACTACTATGCTCCATATATATCTAAATTGTTTAATTCAAGTTTTCATAATACATAAAAGGCTCTTTTAGTAAACTTGATTTAAACAATTTAAATCTACATAGAACATAGTAGTTTTTATTGTATAATCTGAATCCTTATAGTTTAATATAAATTTAGAAATTTATTTCGTTGGATTTGGAGCTTCCTAGCAAAAGATATAAATTATTGAATTAAAAAATCGAATAGAATGAAAAAAATTGGAAAAAGTTGCATGTCGCTACACCATGTAGCGATTAAGCATTGAATGAATAAAAAAATGGGATTGGATTTGTTTTCGCGTCGACGTGTCGCGACAAGTCCATTTTCCAAAATAATAAAATCGCGAATACACGAATAAAAAATGTTTATTTATAAAAAAAATCCGCAAAGTTTATAAAAAAATCGCGAATAAAAAATGCGAATAATAAACTATTATTTTTTAATTTGCGAATAAAAAACTATTATTTTTTTAATATGCGCATACAAACAAATTCCACGACTAACAACTCAAAATAAGGAAAAAAAGAAAGAAAATAAATTAATCTATTTATTTCCGCAAAGTTTCATGAAACTAACCATAAATTTTAAAAATAAATTTTCAATTATTTTTTCTTCTTTTCCTCTTCTTTCCCTTTTTTCATTTTCTTCTTCATTCTTTTTTTTTCTTTCTTCTTTTTTTTTTCTTTCTTCCGGTGGAACCGGCTGCCCACTGCCGCTACCGACTGCCGCCCGCGCTCTGCCGCGCTACGGGCGCGACATGCTACAGTCCGCTCTCGTCGCGCCACGCTGGCGCGACATGCTACAGTCTATCCTTTTCGCGATGACGTGGCGCGATAACTCCCTTTTCGCGATGACATGGCGCGAAAAGAGCCTATTTTTGTAAAAAAAAAATATAGTAGTATATTTATGTAATACACAATTAAAAAAAGATTATTTATAAAAAAAATTCCTGTATCTATCCTGCTTTCACGGATGTTCTACCATTGTCTCACATCCTTCGGATTCCTGCAATCCTGCAAATGCAATGCTACGATATAAACAAGTTCGATCTCTGTTAAGCCCGTGGACATTAGGTGCAATTGATCGACGGAGCAGAAGAACAAAGAACCCGGTTTAAGTTTATCTGATCATCTATCATAATCGCATTATCAATGTAGTGCATCCAGCTAACTTAATGATGATTCTGATGAGCTACCCAACCGGCTAAGCAAATACCCTAATCGGCAACGGTCTCTTCGACTAGGATGGGACTAATCCGCGTTTGAGGCGACGCTGCCGATTTCGTTGTTTCCTTGCGCGACGCGTAAAGCTTGGCACGTGCGCACTCACCGACATGCACATATTGGTATTGCGAGCCGGCGACACACATCGCAGGGCAGCGACACGTACGAGACAGGGGCAAGGAAGTCTATCAACCTATCGTCCTATCATTCCATCCTGATCATGGATTCGTGTACGGCACTTCTCCTGCATACGTGTCCAATTCTTTGTCCTTGTCACGGGCGGTCCTTACCCTACACATATATAATACATGGGATATCCCCGTCAACCTTCTTTCGATTGCTTTACGGGTGGGCATTATCTCAAGTATCTAGCTCTCTGAAAGTCGGAACGAAACAACATGTAATATCTACGCATACATGCAAGACAACCTTAGTGTGATGTATATCTTCAGGGATCGGCAAAGCGCTAGCTCTCACAAGCCGTGTCATGGAGATGGAGAGCTAGCTTAGCTATGCGGATGTATTAAACCGTCAAGCGACGGCCCAACTGCCAGGCGGCGCCGACGGGATACATGCGGATGCAGTGCACATCCACTGCCTTTTTCTGTTTGGTTTGCTGCGTGCGCAGTGTTTGTTGTGCATCACCAAGCATATTCACGTTCATCAGGACAGAGTTCACAGGTGAGGTGCTGTAGACTTGGTAGAGCAGAGCTAGCTAGCTCCTTTGGAAGCTACTGCGTACCTACCTACCTCTCCTGTAGGCCTATAGGAAAATCGTGTGGCATGCGATATGGACTCGCTCTAATGTTCAGTGGAGATTAGTTGATGGCTTGATGAATGATGTGCTAGATATGACGACGATGGTGCCGCTTTGGCCTGTTTGTCCCCGTGTATCCTTAGTTTCCCTTCATTTTTAGTCTCTCTCATATGATTGTAAATCTAGCCTCTTTTCAACTGCGTTAGCATAGGTGACAACATATCACCTGCTGCGATTCCTACCAAGCTCAGGTATCACGGCACCCCATCGTACTGAGCTCGGTAGATACCTGCCGTGGTAACTGAGCTCGGCATGAGGGGACCTATGGTGCCGCTCACCGCCATTTTTAAATCTGAAATTTCATTGGGAAGAGATAAAACAAAAAGAAAAGGAAAAAAAAAGGTGCGCAGGGACTAAGGGGGTGTTTGGCAGAGCTCCAGCTTCACCAAATTCTTGGAGTTGGTGGAGCTAGGTATTTCTAGCTTCACCAATTTCGTGGAACTGGAGCTGTGAGTATATTCACGAGTTTACAAGTTTAACTCTGAGGTGGAGCTGGGATCTGAAACTCTGCCAAACAAGACCTAAATACACACGGTTGAGCAGAATGGACTGGATTCTGGAAGCCAGCCAGCCAGCAGCCAACCCTCGATCTGCGTATGGTAATTCCGTAGCGAACATGCGCTAGTAGTCTAGTACGCGCGGCGTATGCGTCGAGCCAAGGATTTCTGGCCGACCCGGCTGGGTCCGAGAGACACGAGAAATCCAGGCATTTACGCGGTATCCACCTTGTCGCCTGCGCCCTATGCAGGCCGCGACCACTGCCAGCGGCGCCAGACGCTGCGCGGGCGTACATGCGCCCATTGCTCGCCGGCGTGGCGTGCTCACTGTCTCCACGCTAATCAATCTGCATGCGTCTAGAATGTTTCGCACTTGCCAGCCGGGTGTGTCATGCATGGTGGGGCAAGATCCTGTTATGAGATAACCTCCTAACCGTATTCGGTTAGGAGTCTATCTCTTAATATGTGGGCGAATCCGAATTCTCCTTGAGGGGACTGCTATATATATACCGGGTGCCTCCCATTGTATTTACACACATTGATCAATAAAGAAGAGAGAGCTCCACCCTATATCTTGTGTCTCTTGTTCTTGTGTTCTTGTGTTCTCGTTGATTGCCGGTGTTCGACGTGGGTGAACTACTTGTTTTACAACACGTTATCAGCACGAGTCTCTACTGCAAGAAGCGAAGGATCGTCGACGACAACGAACGACTACTACCGGCGATTGATCGCCCGATCCGATCTGCAATCAACTCGTCATCAAGCCGGCATCCACTCGGATTGCCGAAAAAGTCCTACGCGACTCTATCCTACGCGATAGCCAAATACTTCCGGTATCAAGAACGTAAGTAATCAAGCGTGATCAAATCCTGCAGATTGTTCTCGCTACTTTACAGACTAGAAATCGATCTAATCTGCCACTGGAAAGGAGTATTGTTCTTCATCTGTTACGTTTTAGATCTATACAATCAATATCATAGAGTAATTGACATGCTACTTCTGTTGGCCGGCCTACAATTTTGATTAAACTTGTTGATTAGACATATTCATGACTATTTAAGGGCATCAATGGAAATAGTGATCATGGCTCTTGTCACGGCATCCAGTACCGCATCTAGTAATTTTTTTTTCATGTGCATCTCTAGTAGAGACAATGCGCTCTCGATGAGCGCCACGCTCTGCCGCATGCTTTGGCAAATCAATCGGCGAGACCAACGCCGCGCCGCGCCATAGTCGCTTCCTCGTGAGCGCCAACCACCGACGTTTTTGGATACGTGAAGTATTTGGCTTCATATGCATCATATGCATGGCAACTCAAAGCTAGGCTTGATACGTGAAATATTTGGCTATCGGGCATGCAGTTAGTTATGATGAAAACAGAAAATCCAAACCACGTGCATGCCACGAAGCCGAGCGCCGTGCCTGCCGCGCTCATCGCGCGCCGTGGTTGCGCCTGCCCCCAAGGCCCGAAGCCGTTTTTTTTCCCCATGTCCTGAAGCGTCGCTGGCACCTGGACTCGACCACTGCTCGCACGGCGCGCAACCATGGCCGGCCGCTCCTACGAGCCAAAACCGCATGGCCCAGCCGGCCGCGCTTCAGACGCTAAATCCGCTTTAGCGCCGCGCCAGATCGACTAATGTCGCCGCGATGCCCGGTTTGTCCGCCACCGAGCTGCACGTGAAACGGATGGACTTGATGTCCAGAGAACATGAAGTTTGGATATGAACTGTTGGACACGAAGTCCATGGCACCAGGACTCAAAATCGGATTCCATCCGATTGTGCCAGAATAAGCACATGGACATGAAGTCCTGTACCTTTGGACTTGAAGTCCATGTTTTTGCAATTCGGTTCTGAAACCAACGTGCACATGGATATACCTAGAAAGGTCTTATACTCCACGTTTTTTTTTTCCGCTGTTATTGCTTCATGTCTATTTGTTCATGCCGTGAATCTGGTTTTTCCTTAGCATTATGTCATGTTGATATTTGCTGAAATTCGATTTTCTGTTACACATGTAATTCTGAAAATTGCTTGGAAATTAGCAAAAATTATGAAAAGTGCTAGGAAAATTCCAGAATTTCTCATATAGCTTTTATGAGAACTTGAGTGGATGGGATTTGATTTCGGTAATGAATAAACAGATATGAGACAATTGGTGTCTAGGAAAACACATATGAGGCTTGGTTATTTAATTGGCGCCCGGAAACGGGAAGTGCTCCCTCCCTCATGTGAGCCCTAGGGGCATGTTGACCTGGCCATGAGTCAAATTGACGGAGATATTCATTACTCGTTCTCGCTCCCAACCAACAAGAATTACATGAGTTGAAATTAGACTTATGCCAAGTTTAATTGATGTTGGAATTTTTTTTCTTTTATTTAGTAATGCTGAAAATTGCTAAATACTAGAAAAATTCTGAAAAAAGTGTGATAATTATCTACTGAATAGATATAGACCAAAACTTTATTGATTAAATGAAGATGCATGCAATATAGTATTTTACCTGTAGTAAAATCTCGTATTGCTTGCATACAGGATATGTCTGATATTGCAAAAAGGGAATTTGTTGTGCTTGCCCTGGATGGCAGCAATTACCTCACCTGGGCAATGGATGCCAAAATCAACCTAACAGCTAGAGGACTTGGAGCTGCTATTGCTCGGCCTGAAGCCGGTGCATCCGATGTGCCTGAACCCTCAAAATGCGCCGCTTTACATTTCCTAAGGCACCATCTTCATTCGGACCTGAAGGCTGAATATTTGATGGAGGAGGACCCGCTGGTATTGTGGAATTCCCTGAAGGAACGCTACAACCAACAAAGATCCGTTTTGTTGCCGTAAGCACAACGGAATGGACCCTCCTACGCTTCAGACTTCAAATCGCGGGCAGCTTATAATTCTGCAATGCACAAACTTGTCGCTAAATTGATCTTTTGTAACCAGAAAGTTACTGAAGCTGAGAAGATCGACAAAACCTTGTGCACTTTCCACCCCAACATGATGATACTACAACAACAGTACCGTCATGCAAAGTACAAGAAGTACTCTGAGCTTATTAGTGTTCTGCTAGAAGCAGAAAAACATGATGAACTCCTGATGAAGAATCATCATGCAAATACTAATGGAAGTCAAGCAGTGTCTGAAACACACGCTACCGCTCAGCAGGCTAGTAGTAGCCATGGCCGCGGAAAAGGCCAAATGTACAAGGGGAATGAATGGAAAAATGACAGAAACCAAAAGGGAAAAGGCAAATCCCAATGGAAAGGTAAGGGAAAGGGTACAGGAACCTTCCAGAAGCAAGGTCCAACCAATAAAGCACCCGACTCTCAAACATGCTTTAGGTGTGGTTGCGTTGGCCACTGGTCACGCAATTGTCGCACCCCAAAGCATTTGGCAGAACTTTACATGAAATCCACTGGGAGATTCCAGAAGAATCAAGAAAAGAAGGTTGAGGCACACTACACCGCTCTACCAGATGTTGAGCAAGACGGTGTAAAGAAAGAAAACAATGTCACTAACCCTACAACCGAGTTCAAAGAAAGCCTTCTCGGATATGGTGACTCGCCCATGGATGAGGATGACCTCCTCGGCACTAAGCTTATGGAGCTCCAAAAAGATACCAATGTTTCCCAGGAGATGGAACATGACTTGTATGGAGATCTGGAATAGTCTCTCTACACCCCTTTTGCTATATGTCGCATTTTTCATTAGTTGAGCCTCCTTAAGAGTCTCATCAGTTTGAATAATTATGTTCCTGCATGAACATTTGGTCTATGCTCTGTTGAGCAATTATCGCTGATAATTAAATAAAGTGTTTTCCGTAATATTTTGTGCTATGCCTGCTTGATTGTTATACTATGCAACCTGAAGTTGGTATTGCGATAAAAACCGTAAATATTTAAAGATCTTGTAGATTGACCTCGTAATCTTGAGTTGAATACTATGATAAAACAATTACTAATTTCATTGGCCATAGCATAAAGATTTCCTTAAACTCGAAGATTTCTTATCATCTAACCTCAGATGAATCATCAATTTTTGAAGTAAATTCGAAGTAATATCTGTGGACCTTTTCGGCCCCTGTTGGAACCATGCTTCTACCTAAATTAATTGTCCAATTCGTGTGAGCCTCTTTTCCAGAAGAAAGAATCAAGTCCATTCAAATGGACAATGCTAACGAGTTTTACTCAAAAGCATTATATGGCTTTGGGAATTAATGTAGAGCTTTTAATAACTCATGTCCACATAATATAATGGCCCTGCAGAGTCATTATTAAGGGAATAAAATTTATTGCTTGACCACTTTGCAGAATAGTAGGCTACCCACCAGTTGTTGGGGCCACGCAGTGCTGCACACTGCGATATTAATTCAACTCAAATCAATCAGATATAATGGAATTTCCCCGTTGCAGATAGTGCATGGAAGAGAATTAAGTATTTCCCATCTGCGAAAATTCGGTTATGTTGTATACATACCAATCTCTCCACCATAGCATACCGTCATGGGACCTCACCAAAAGTTGAGGGTCTGTACATGGTTCGGTACGCTGATTGTACTAAGGACATATTTCGGCATTAGGGGAAGATAAGTACCACATTAAAGAATACCGAGTCCTTAGATCCACGCACTAAAGAGACCGAACTTGAAGTTCGGAAAGTAATAAATCTGCAACAAGTAAGCTAAGAATCTGCCAAATACCTTCACTGATCATAAGATAGTGGAAAGATCTCATATACCTGCAGTATATACACCTGAAAGAGTAAAAATATCCTAGAAGGATATTAAACCCACTCTTGACCCTCATGATAAAATGAGGGGGAGGCCTCAGTGCATCGGACTCACTTCGCGGAGACGTCCACAGAAATAGAGAACCAAATAAATGAGAACACTACCCATGATAGTGGAAGAAGCTCAACATGATGTTGAGGAAATCTCTGAAGTGAGCCATCTAGAAGATGGTAACATCCCTGAAGTGATCCATCCTGAAGATGATAACCCCAAAGATATATTTGTGCGCACAATCCAACGCTGAAGTCGGAACACCAGCACTTCATCGTTGTGGGAAATCACGAGAAGTGGAAGAAATTGATAAAGAGACATCCCTTGAGTGATGCATGAGAATTATATATAAAGAAAGACTACAATTGTCGACATATTTTGCCTCTAAAAATTGCTAAAATCTGGATCCAGAACCAAAGTCCATGGCAGAGTGCCAGAAGCGCTCATCTAGGTTCACCTGAAAAAGCAATTGAGGTAGCGCCGCTTAATGAGAGAAAAGTTCTTGGTCACGTTGATGCAACATTTTCTGAAATATTCCTTGTTGGATCAAATGGATTTTTCATCCTGAAGAGATATGAAAATATCCAGGTGGTGAGATATAAAGCGAGGCTTGTAGCACAAGGGTTTTAGTAGAGACCCATCATCGATTACGATGAAATCTGCTTCTCTGAAATGAGTGGAATGACGTTCAAATTTAATATTGATGGCGATAGCTTAAACTTTTCAATACAGCTTGATGATTGTAGTGACCGCATATGTATTTGGGTCACTGAATACGGATTAGACAATCGATAAGGATGTGGTACAATCGACTAAGTAGATTCCTCCTAAAAGGAAATATGATCCCTGAAGGAATAATGTTCCTGTGCATTCATGAGGAAATCCTGCATGGATTTTTATTTTCCTCTGTGGTGGTACAGTCACTCAGAGATTATAAAGGAAGCCTCACGGGAATATGTTTGGCTAAGACGGGTAATCAACCATGTCCAGAAGTTATATGGTATGAATACCGTCAATTCCCCTACTATTATCTATGAAGATAATGATGCTTGTGTTGCACAAATGCAATTGGGTTATGTAAAGAGCAATATCACGAAGCATATTGCTCCTAAGTTCTTTTATCCCCACAAACTCCAGAAGAATGGTGAGATAAAAATAATGCAAATTAAGTCGTGTGAAAATCTAGCAGCTTTATTCACAAAATCCTTGCCAAATTCCCCTTCCAATGTATTTTAATGGCATTGGAATGAGACGGCTTAGAGATTTGCATAGTTCAGGGGAAGTAAACCCCTGAACCATAATCCCTTTGCATGATCCTGAAGATCATAAGTTGTACTCTTTTTTCCTTTGTGAGTTTTCCTGATGTTTCTCACATAAAGGTTTTTAATGAGGCAATAAATGCAACTTAGAGAGCGAGTGTGATGTACTCTTTTCTCCATCTCTTTTTTCCCACTGGGTTTTTGAGTGGAGTTTTTAATGAGACATATGCATTACGCGGAATTCGCCCAAGGGGAAGTGTTATGAGATAACCTCCTAACCGTATTCGGTTAGGAGTCTATCTCTTAATATGTGGGCGAATCCGAATTCTCCTTGAGGGGACTGCTATATATATACCGGGTGCCTCCCATTGTATTTACACACATTGATCAATAAAGAAGAGAGAGCTCCACCCTATATCTTGTGTCTCTTGTTCTTGTGTTCTTGTGTTTTCGTTGATTGCCGGTGTTCGACGTGGGTGAACTACTCGTTTTACAACAGATCCAACGAACGTAGAGTAGCCGCCGCAGAGGCTGCTGGACTTGGACATGCAGTTGAGATTGTGTTCGGGAGGGAGGAGTACCAATTCAAGTGTGCACTCTCGCTGTCTCGCATGCGCTTGCCGTGTTGGTTCACGACAGGATCGAGCGCGCGTGCTTTGTTTTGCTTTTAGTTTGTTATTTCGGTCGGTGTGGTCTCTCCGTCGTGTCTCTGCAGGCGACGGTAGTGCGGCTTGATCCCTTGCCACGGCGAGTTGGCAACCTCGATCGGTTCGGTGGCATTTGTTCCTTCTCCTCCTACTTTCCCTGCACGCCTTTTTACCTAGATAAACGTCTTTCGCTCGCATTTAGGGCAGGACATGGACGGCTCAGGCATAGCCACTTTGTTAAAAATGCGCAGCATGATCCATCTTGGATTTGAATTATTGTTATCGAAATTACGGTTTGAGGAATGGTGGTGCATTTTAAGAAAAAAGAAGAAGAAAATTGGTAGTCAGTGGTAGAGCTTAATAAGTATTATCGATCTTTTTTTAAAATTAATATAGTTCGACATAAAATTATTTTATTTATTATTTAAATGGTTATTTCAAATTCGAGCTAACGTGTCACTATCGAGCCAAGTCTTATTGAACTATTTTCGTTCAAAATGAATCGCATTTTACTTTTAAACTCATTAACTACTGTAATCAATTATTTTTAATTCGAGCCCTAATAAGCTCCTTTATTTTTCAGCCCGATCAGACAATCAGTTGTCTATGTTTGGTTGGGCTAGGGAATATCTTGGACCTTGCTATAGTTGGGTACTTAGGCCTGTAGGTTGTCTATCTGTTATATTACATGAACAATACCGCTGCTCATAAACTTTTTTAGGGCCCATTTAGCCCACAATGTCAAATGGGCCGAGCGTATGCATCAGTGCGAAACATGCCCTGCAGTTTATGGTCGAGGAGATTGGAGCACGATCCAGGACCTGTTCAAAACGCATGAATCTGAGAATCTCACATAAATTTGGAACAGTACACGGTATAAGTTTTTTTTACGAAATTGTCACATTTCAAAGGGAGCCGAAAGTAATGAGATAGAGACGTGGGTGCGTACGTGCACCTGAACACGATCACGCTGATCGTGCTGTTACGTGCTCGATGGAAATGGTTAGTTATGCGTCATCAGTCCGGAATAGGTTGCTTAACTAATCAAGCTTGTGACTTGTTAATATACCAATCGTCGCATACAAAGGATACTGTTGTAATTATCTTATATTCCCATTTAATTAGAATTATGGAGTTTAAAACTCCCTCCCTTTTAACTATAGCAATCCATGTCTATAAAGAGTATTTCTTTCTGGCACATAGATAGAAAAATACTGAAAGTAACTATATTACCCCTAATTATTACCACTAAGCACAATACTCGATGCATATATAATATAAAGTAAAGATATATATATATATATATATATATATATATATTAGGGGTACAGAGAGGATATCACACTAATTTGTATTGAAATATAAAATACATTTTATATTTATGGACATGCCATTTAAAAATACGCGTCAAAAACTTGGACGGAGAAAGTACGAGATAGTTGTATGGGTACATGTATGTGTTAATCAATTTGTACCCTGTCAGGGATCACAATTCCAAGTTGCAATCCCTCGTAAGTAAACTCATACAGGTTACAAAAGAATGTTGTTTTGGATATTGACAGTGTCCTTAAAACATAACTTTGATTAATAATACCTATTATAATTAATTTATAACACTATTAAAACTATACTTTTTATAAAAGGTTTCTTCGAGGCAAATGTATGTGTGTGTATTATTTTCGTGTATTCAATCTAAATATCGAAAAAGATATCGATAACCAAATTTTAAAAAGTTTAACTACACGTGGTTCAGGAGGACATTCCTCTGTGACCGCAGCAGGTAACCACGTTTGTTCTGTCCTGGATAGTCACGTGGCCTATTAGTTACAGCTTTTGATCTTGCACCAACTGTTATATGGCAGTCAGTAATCAGAGGCAACTTAATTATCTTTGTTAAAAGCAATGAGGTGCGACACACTGCTTGGATGCATCGCTTGGTGCAGTGGCAACCAGTTCTAGCTGGCAAATACTTCCCCACTCGGCCCATTTGGAGAGAGCACAGCAGTGGAGCTCACTCATGTGCATAATAATGCACTAATGATAGTGCTCTTTGAAAGATTAGAGTAAGTGCAGATGTAGATGGAGCATTTGATGCACGCATGCCGGCATACGCATATATATATCGTGCTCTCGATCGATGTTGATGCAGTTGGGGTTGCTTTTGGCGTGCCAATAGGGCCGCAGCACGCCTTTATGTTGGGGTCTGACTTAGTGGAGATCGAGCGCACAAGACATCGATCTGCAATTCAATCCAGCACAGGGAGTTGTCAACTTGTCAAGCCCGGACATCCGTGTCGCATCGACGTTTACTAGAGCAACACCTCCCGTGGATGAAGGTAACCACAAAGTGGCACATCGCACGGTTGGATCGAATTTATTATTAGTGGATGTTGCAAATTAATTAGCTAGGAAATCCACGCTGAGCTGAATTAACACTTGACCAGCGTATCCGACGTGTAAGGCACGGACTCGGATGATCCAAACGAAACAACCATATAGCAACAATATCTCACGGTCAGCTGTAGATATCGGCGTCATGAATCGAAGGCTTTGTTTGTGGGCGTTTTCGTTGATTTAAAAGCTAAAATCTAAATAAATAAGTGAGCAGCTTTTTGTCCGAGTTTTTTTAAGTTTATATGTAACTAAACACTAAAAAGCCGCCGAAGAGAGTACTTTTTTTTAGCTTTTTGAGGGTTGATTTTAGACTAACGTGACTAAAATTAGGTAAAATTAATTGTTCATTTCTACCACGTATATAAGCTGATAGCTTTTAAGATGTTTAAGCAAAAACTAAGTTTAAGCTATAAATTAAAAAAAAAATAGTCTAAACAAACAGAGCCAAAGCCATACACATGCATGCTCGAGCTTATTATAATCACAGCCATCGTGGACTAGTAATAGTACATGGTGTCAACCGGCGAGGTTGCCTAATTCGGGAACCGGCAGTCGCGGCGTATCTCGCCGTTGGCCGCCGTCTTGACCCCGATCCTCCCGAGCTTCGTTATCGCGGCGACGAAGTCGGTGAAGAACGCGCCCTGGTTGGAGGCGTAGAGGCCGACCGTGCCGCGCGACCTCTGGTCGGTGTACAGCACCTGGTCGGAGCCCAGGAGGCCCCTGCCGCCCTGCAGGTTCGTGTAAAAGGCGTTGTCGAAGCGCGCCGGCGTCACGCCGTCCAGGAACGCGAAGCCGTTTGGGTTGGAGCTGCAGGTGCCGCGCAGCTGCGCGGCGAAGGACTGGTCCATGGTCGGGTCGGTGCCGATCCTGGACTGGAAGAAGCTGCAGTCTGCCGCGCCCATGGTGTGCCCGCCTGAATTGACGCGCAAGTGATCATGCAGATCCAGAGGCCAATTAGCTAGCGACGTACGCAAAGTACGCAGAGTGCGAGCGAAGCGAGATTATCGAAATCGGCGACTTCACCTGATAGCGCGATCATGTCAGTCTGGGAGAGGCCTAAGCCCGAGAAGGATCCGTTGAGCTGGTCCAGGTTGAAGTTTGCATGCGGCAGCACGACGCTGTCCCTCGTCGAGGTCCTCCCGTCGTACCTGCCCAGCTCAACCTGGTAGTTCGGCCCTCCGCTCTGCAACCATATCCATTCGTGCAGAGTTGCATGCATGTAGCGTTCGTCATTTCACGCTCAAAATTGTAGCCGTCATGCATGGGCGTTGCACGGGCAAATCGGTGAGTTTTTAGCCAGTTAATTACCTGCGAGACAGATTCTCTTGCGGCGAGGGCCAGTATGTCCGCGCAGGACACCTTGTTCCGGCACTGCGTGTCGCTGTCCACCGCGGCCTTGGCGTTCAGTATCGTCTGAAACCCCTCTGGTTTCAGCGACTGGTTGTCTTGGTTCCGCCACTCGTCGTTGCCGTTCGAGTTCACGATCATGATCGATGCATCACAGCCCTGCACAGCACAATTTAAGTGTTCATTATGTGTAGGACGATCAGATCACCAGATGATGATATGTATACGTACCCTGACAGCGCAGTCGTGGAAGAAGAGCCTCAGCGCTGCGGGCGCGGAGATCGGGGACTGGGCCATGGACTGCCTGACGGAGCTCCGGACGAGAGTCTCAAGGTTGGGGCAGATGCTGGCGTAGTAGTCCGTCCTCAGCTGCGCGGCGGCGAACGGCGAGAGGAGCGCGACGGACGCGACGGCGAACGCCAATCCAATGCTCTCCATTGCTTCCCGCTTGATTAGTGAAGACTGTTGCGTGCTCTTGCAAAAGTGTGGCTAGCTAGCTAGCTAGCTAGCGGCTTGGTTCGATCGAGGTGGTTTGAAAGTGATGGAGATTGGAACAAGATTGCATGCGTTTATATAGTCCAGGGATACGTGGCGTACGTTTGGATTCCTCATCTTGAACTGTCAGTTTAACCTATTAAGCAAGTGCTAGTAGTATATTTGCTAATTGGGGTTTGATCGAAGTGATTTGTATGTTGCAGATGGCGTCGGTGACGAAATCACAGCTTATTTTAACTTGGCTAGCTGTAGCCGCCGGAAGTACTGAACCAATAAATCCATTCTACAGCTGCTGTTACAGGCTTACGGCCTCTTTACGACAGCTTCGGATGGTATAGATTCTAGATTACGGGAGAAGCTGTTTCTGATTGTAGAAGAATCGGGTTGGATCAGCTGCTTGTAGAGTTGGAGGACCGACAAAAATCAGCTGGCATTCAGATTCCGATTCTATATTTAGAGGGCAGCTTCTAATTGTGAGAGAAGCTGTTCAGAATCCTCCCGTTTGATAAATAATCCATTTTTTTTTAAGCAGAAGCTGAACAAAAGCTTACGAGCCGTTTCCTCCAACAGTCAGATTCAGAATCACAGACGTACTGATAGGCGTGTTTGAACTTTGACCAGAACAAATGTTTCTTAGTAGTTCTACTTAGTATCCAATATCAATCTGTATGCATCGAGCAGTAGCTAATCAATTAGTATTAGATAATCAAGACACTGTTCCCATCAGCAAATAGCAAAACTGAATTTTTGCGCGACCTTAATTTAGATTTCCCCATGTATCATCTGCGTCTGCAAGCATACGAAATTGACTAACATGATGTATTCATGTATATATATATATCATCAATTCGTCATACTAGTACACGATGGTTCGTAGTTTAATGGAGTGCTTCCTTCTTTTTTTCAGTAAACGCCTTGATCGTTTTGTCAGTTTACCACAGCTGAAGCAAGCGTCAGTTTCTTTATTGAAACAGGAGCCGAACTGAATCCCTTCATCGACACACTGCCGCACATGGATATATGCAGATGATAATTAAAAGCTGGATGCCTTGCGTTTTGCCCATTAGAAAAACTTCACTTCGGGCCATATGCGCATGCATGCGTAGGTTGCAGTCCACATAGATGCATTATCTTAGTTCTCAACAGGCCAGCTTCAAGATGATTACACATAATTAAAACGAAAGTTAGGAGCTTGTCTCTTTTAGGTAAAGTTATAAGGTTACAAACTTCTTTTACAGTAGACGAGATACTACAAAAACAGAATAAACTGTTTGGACCCCCAAGTTTTTTGTCGAAATTAGCGGCAGGAGCTCTGTCTATTTATTGCAGAAGAAGAGAGCAAATACAAAAGAGTCCACAAGTCTTGGTACCGAACAAGCACCGATCACAAAGAAGTAGCGAAGCGAGCGCGTAGGCGACTAAGAAAAAAGACACTGAGAGGGAAAGGAAAGAAAGAAGAAAAACAGCGGACCCCTAAGGGGCTATCCTTTTGTCAGTTGTGCGCACTCGTGGCCACGACATAGTTAGCTTGATCATCCGCGGCCTTTTGAACGATGTTTTGAAAGGAGCTGCACCTGTCCTAGAATATGCGAGCATTTCTTTCCTTCCACAGGTTCCAGAAGCCAAAAATGATGGCGCCATCTAACCCTGGACGTGCCTCAGGTGGCGTCGCCACACGAAGTCGATGCCACCAATCATAGATAGTGATTTGTGTGCCGTTAGTGAAGGTAGCCGGCGATGTGAGACCTAGCTTAGAGAAGAAAAAAAAGCGACCAGAAAAGCTTCGCAAAAGCACAGTGAAGCATGAGGTGTCCGGCCATCTCAAAGCTGGAGTTACAAAGACGACAAAGAGTGTCATGTGGCCAACCTCTACGAGCTAGGTTATCAGCCGTAAGTATGCTGTTCCGCAACAGGAGCCACGCGAAAAATTTGCATTTGTTTTCAGTCATCGCTTTCCATATCGCTTTGGTACTATGTTCCGGCATGGAACCGTGGAACTGAACACTGTACGCTGATTTTGCTGAGTACAGCCTGTTCGCCGTCCAGCGCCAGGAGATTGCATCCGGGGTGTCCGGCTGCAATTGGATATTCTGCAACAATTGCCAGAGAGTGAAGAATTGCCAAAGCTGCTGCTAGGTGGTGATCTTTCTCATTGGAATCATCCATTTGTTGTTTGTTAGCTCATGATGCACCGTGTTGTTTCTTCTTGAGACTAGCCAAAAACACAACGGGGCAATATTTTTCGGAGCATTTCCCTGCAACCAGTTGGAGGTCCAGAATTTCATCGTTTCGCCATTTCCTATGCAGATTGTGGTGCTTGCATTGAACAACGCGCTGTCTGTTTCATTGCAAGGCGGTGTTGTTCCCGCCCAAATCCTGGTGCAGTCCGTCCACTGATGCCAAAGCCAACGTTGCCTGAGGGCTCTCCCAAAGAAGATGAGATGAGGGATACCCAAGCCTCCTAGGTGCTTCGGTCGACAAACCTTTTACCAGTATACGAGACAGTGTCCTGAATTACAGTTGTTGTCGCCTTTCCAAAGGAAACTTCTTCGCAATCTGTCAATCCTTTTGATGGCCCAGGTCGGGATTGGAAAAACCGTAAGAAAATATACTGGGACGGCCGAAAGAATTGCCCCCACCAGAATCAGCCTGCCCGCCCCGCCCTGGATAACATGGTCCCTTTCAAGCCTTCCAGCCTTCATTGTACTCTGTCCAATAACGGTTGTAGGTCAGACCTTTTGAGCGAGTTCGGTCTCAACGGCAGGCCCAAGTATTTCGTCGGGAAGGTTTCGAGCTTTGCCGGGAAACTGTGCAGGAGATTGTGTAGCCCTCCATCGTGGCAGGCGATAGCGGATATCTTTGATTTGTCAACATTCACCTTTAGTCCCGAGGCCTCACCGAAAATCTGCATCGTTAGACCCAGGGGTGTCTAGCTCCTGTTGAGTCGGGTTCAGGAAGAGCGCGACATCATCAGCATACATTGAGATGCACAAGTGAGCCTCTCTCTGTAGGATCGGTTTGATGAGGCCTCTCTGGGTTGCGGCTGATAAAAGGAGCTTTAGAGGTTCAAATGCCAGAATAAACAGCATCGGGGAGAGTGGGTCTCCCTGACGAAGCCCTCTTTTGTGTGCAATTTGCTGCCCAAGCATTCCATTCACCAGCACTCTAGACGAGGAGGTTGCTAGCAGGATGGAGATCCAGTCTCTCTAGCGCTGTCCGAAACCAAAATGTTGCAACAATTCCAGGAGGTATTCCCAGCTGACCGAGTCAAAAGCTTAGGCTAAGTCTAATTTGATAAAGAGCGAGGGTCTTTTTTCCCGGTGTAACTCCGTTAGAAGATTCTTGACGGCAGAAATTTTGATTGGTAGACACCAGAGAGTGTAGCCAAGGTGCCAATCTGTTAGCTAACAATTTTGAGATGATTTTTCCTATACTATGGATCAAGCTGAGGGGCCTGTAATCGGAGACCCTATTAGCATCCAGCTTCTTTGGGAGGAGTACCACATTAGCCGAATTAAGGAGGTTGAAATTCCTCCCCCAAAGACATGAGAATTGCTCTGCCACGGCAAGGAGGTCGTCCTTAATAATGTTCCAGCATGTAGTGTAGAAAGCGGCAATAAAACCATCATCCAGGCTTCTTTGAGAAAACTGCTTCTTTGAGTTCGAGCGGCTGGATCGGATCATCCAGGCTTGAGAGATCCAAGTGCGGCAACTGCAGGATGGACCAATTCAAGGAGTGGGGCCTCTGTTTTTTCTTCCCCAAGAGAAGGCTGAAGAAGTGGTGAACCACTTCCTCGTCTGTGGCCAATCCTTGATCTGAGAGGAGGGAGGCTATATGCCGCTTGCGCTTGCGACAGTTGATCTTCAATTCAAATGAAATAATTTTGTGTTTGCGACCCCCAAGTTTGATCTGGAGATTTGGAAGGAATTTCAGGTTCAGTAATGAACGCGAAATCAAACGAACTTCGTGGCGGATTTCACAGAAAACGTGCGTGTCTACGAGCTTAGAGTCAATCTGAATCCAAAATACCAAACACATACTCTGCACTCTATTAAACTCTTTGTACATGTTCAGAATCATAAGTACAGACGCCCCATCATCATGTAAAGGAAAGGGCAGGGCAACCGTGTTTATAAAGTTATAAACTAGTACTGCGGAGATGGACGCGCTGAAGGAAAAAAGAGTGCTCACGGTTCGTCAATCTTGTATTCTGTTCGTCAGTTGGAATGTGCGACTGCGTGTTGAGACCTACGCGGCAGTACGTAGCAGGTCAAGCCTGCCCATAGTATGCACAATTGCTTGCACAATCACAGGGCTTCTCGTCAGCAAAACAAATCATGGAGGCGCACGCTGCGAAACACGGAAACAGGCCTGG
Source organism: Rhipidocladum racemiflorum (assembly GCA_036346355.1). Lineage (NCBI taxonomy): Eukaryota > Viridiplantae > Streptophyta > Magnoliopsida > Poales > Poaceae > Rhipidocladum > Rhipidocladum racemiflorum. The sequence continues at coordinate 84,821,352 of CM070579.1, read as the reverse complement.
TTTCAAATTTGCTGCTGATCAACCAAGAAGTAAATTTACCGTGTTTTCGTTCCTTTTTGAACGAAAGCAAGTGATTCTTGGATGTATCCCTGGTGTTGGTTCTTACTCAATGGAATGATACACTAGCCTTTCACGTGTTCTTGGAAAAAAATAAAATAAACGAATGCTGCTTTAAAAAGATGTAGAAACAGATTACTTCAATTCAGTAGGTGGGAGAAACCTGTTATTGCGAACGAATTGATCAGTCTTCAGATTGGCAGATCTGGCAAAAATAATTCATCGTTGATGTTCATCATCATACCACTGCATTGCAGTTCATCAGACATCCAGACTTGACCTTTTCTTTTCGTTTTTTTTTTTTTTGGACGTAAAAGGCAGATAACTCTCTACCTTATGACCAATATATTAAAATGGTTGTCAAAGTTGTTACAACGCCAATAGCCTTAAATGAGTTTACTGTTGTTGCTAGGTCCAGTTTTTTTTCCATAGATTATCCGTAGCTTTACATCACAAGATGATATAATCGATTGTTTCTAAAGCAGTGAAAAAGTTTGTCTGTCATGGTTGAGGGGATCAACCTTTGGTCCAATGTTCCCTGTTGCATTTGTTGTTCGGATAAGATGTCCAATAGGGTCTAAAATTTTGAATGTGCAGAGAACAAAGTACAGTGACACTGTCTAGGAGTTGCCGCTGAATTGCGACAGGACCGTGCAGTTCGGGTTGGCAGTAAAGGTGAACATGATGGTCGATGGATAATTGGAGGTAAAGTCACCCAACTGGGGTCTAATGGTCTTTCCAAAACATAGTAGTCTGATCGTTACTGATTATAACCTTGGTCACTTGTATTGTCACTTCGAAGACAGAATAATGTTGTCCAAATTGTCATGTCTCCCTGATGAAATTGTGTTGGTATGTAATTCTGAATATATTGGCCCTTTAACCATTCAAAGTATGGTTCAGTAGAGTTTGATAGTAGTTTCCCCATTGATTTCATGAGTAATGCTTTATTGTGAATTATGAGATCACGTAGTCCCAAGCCCCCATGTTCTTTTGCCAGAGTTACCATTTTCCATGCGACTATGCAATGTCCGCAGAGCACCTCTTTGTTCCCTTTCCAAAGGAAAGATCTTCAGATTTTGTCAGTTGACTTCAGCCATTAGATGCAGCTTATGTAGTATGTGGGTATAGCCGATAACACTGCATTTGTCATGGTTTCTCTCTCTCCCCATGACAGTAGGTCGGGTATCCAACCAACTAGTCTTTTGTCCATTTTGTTGATAATTGGCTGTAAGAGGCTATATGGGATCTTATTTTTTTTCGAAATAGTGGCAGGAGCTCTGCCGATTCATTAAGTAGGAGAGAACGATCTGAAGGAAGCGTTACGAGGAGGACCCTGTAACAAACAAAGCGACACAACTTGACCAAAGGCTCAAAACACTCTGAAAGAAACTCTAACAACAACACCCTAAGGGCCTTAAGCAGACTCTCGCGCTAGGTGAAAATCGACGAAATCTTGGGTGATTTTCTGGACCACCTCAAGCCCCGAAGAATAGATCTCATTGAAGATACGGCCATTTCTTTCCTTCCAAATGTGCCAGAAGTAAAGAATGAGCAACCCATCCAAATCCCTACGAATCTGCTTCGGGAAAAGCGCATGCATCCTTTGCCACCATGAAGATATCGTACAATCTGAAACTTGATTTTGGATTGGTAGTTGCAATGAGTTTAGCCTTTGTTAAAGTAGCCCAAACACTGCTTTGTAAAAGGACACGATAACATGAGGTCTTTGTCCGACTCTCTTCTTGAACCACAAAGACAACACATCGGCGAATGGGGCCATCCTCTCAATATAAGATTATGCTTTGTGAGAATCTTTGTTTTGCAAAAGCAACCAAGCAAAAAATCTACATTTGTTAAGAGTTTTTGCTTTCCGGATTAGTGATTTTGAGTGTTATGGACCCACTGGAATTGAATCCTATAAGCGATTTATTTGAATATTGTCCATCTTGGGTCCATCTCCGAGGTTATATCATCAGATCTATCCCGGGTTTAAAGTCACACCGCACAATTTGCCAAAGATTTAGGAACTCATGTACTGTGTCTCCGTGGAAATTCTTCTCGTGAGACCATCCAATTGTTATTGTAAAGTTCCTCTGCCTTTGTTTTATTTTTCCTGTGAACCAAGCTGGAAACAATGTGGTGCGATGATCCTAGGTGTCAAGCCATGTAGCCAATTTGTTGTCGAGAACCTTGCTTGCTTTCCATTCCCCAAGGTGATGGTCGTACTCGCATTGAAAAGTGCTAAATCAGTATCTGTACAAGGTAATCTGGCAGTCCTTCCAAATCCTAGCAGGATCTTTCCCTTGAAACCATAACCATCTCAACCTTTGAGTGCCACTGCCGAAGGGAAGCAAGATGCTTGATTCCTAGCCCTCCCAAAGATTTAGACTGCACGTCTTTTCCAATTGACAAGACAATGACCTCCATTGCAAGTCAACTGGCCCCTCCATAAAAATTCCTCGTGCTTTGTCAATTTTTTGAAGAACCAAGGAGCACCTGGAAAAACCGTGAGATGGTAAATTGGGATTGCCCCTAACACCGCATCCACAAGCACTTGTCTTCCCGCTTTGGATAAGCGACCCTTTCCAACCTGCTAGCTTTGTTTTGCACCTTTTCTATGAGGGTTGCCAATCCCTTTCTTAAATACAATGGGACGTGAGAGTAGACCTAGATATCTTCTTTGGAAAAGTTTTTAGAGCCACTTGGGAAGTCTGAAGAATCTGTTGTAGATCTAGGCCTTCACACCTAATGGGAATACCTCTGTTTTGAGCACGTTGACCCTAAGACACATTGCCTATCCAAAATGTTGAAGACCAGGACATCAGGCTGATTTCTTGACGTTGGGATTTAGAAATAAGGCCACGTCATCCGCATACATGGAAATACACAAATAGCCGAGGTCTTTGTCCAATGTTAGCAAGCAAGCTGTCTCTGGGAGGCCTCATTAATGAGTTTTGCAATGGCTCAAGGGCCAAGATGAAGAGCATAGGTGACCGCGGAGTCGCCTTGGCGTAAACCCCTCCCTGTGTATCACCTTTTTGACTTGAAACTCCATTACCTTTGGATTCTCGAGGAAGTAGCCTGCTGAATTTGGGCTACCCGGTTTAGCCACCTCGACCAAAACCGAAAAGGAGAGAGCCTCCAACAGTACTCGACCATCGAGTCAAAAGCCTTGGAGATGTCCAGCTTGACAAACAAAGACGGCGTTCGCTTGTGATGAAGATCTGCAATTAAGTTTTTTGCCAAGAGGAAGCTGTCCTGGATTGACCTATTCCTTATGAAAGCATTTTGATTGGCTGAGACGAGAGAGTGCAGTAACGGTGCCAATCTGTTCGCTAGGAGCTTGGAAAGGATCCTACCCACACTGTGGATGAGGCTAATTGGTCTATAGTCCCCTACTGCCTCGCAAACCTGCTTCTTCGGAAGAAGCACTATGGAAGCTGAGTTGAGGAGGTTGAGGCTCCCTCCCTTTTGATTATAGAAGTCTGTTGCCACTTGTAAGAGATCCTCTTTGATGATATGCCAACATTTTTTGTAGAATAACCCTGTGAACCCATCCGGCCCTGGTGCTTTTTCTGAATGCATTGAAAAAATCACTTCCTTAAGCTCCTGTAAGGTGAACTCTTGTTCCAAAGCTTCTACTAATATGGGATCTTATTAGTAGAGAGAAAAAACCTTTTTTTCTTTGTTATTACTGCAGATTGCAGAAATGTTCATCCCTTAGCAGAGAGTAATATAAGCAAATGTGGAACAAAGATAGCAGTGCAGAGAAACAAGAACCCACAGTTTCGTGACCTCATGTCCAGCTTATGAGCTGTCATCAATCATGGGCATCAGTTTCCATCTGCATTGACCAATTAAACACTAGTTAAGCTATAAGCATTTGCATTATGGCATTCTCTATGTGTGAGCACCACGAAGGTAAACTAATGGCTCAGACTCAGATCGAGGAGGACACGCGCCACCATTCTTCTATATAAACGCACGCTCTCATCGCTTGCAAACCACCTCGAGCTCAAACAGTTTAACAGCTTTAGCTATTTTAAGAGCAAATAGTAAAGAAACTGTGGCCTTAAGTGCGGCAGTATGAGGAACGCCCAGTTCTTGGCCTTCCTCCTCGCATTGGTTGCGCTCTCACCAATGGCGGCCGCCAAGCTCAGGGCAAACTTCTACGCCAACATCTGCCCGAACCTTGAGAACATTGTCCGACGAGCCGTCCAGCAGTCCATGGCTCAGTCGCCGATCTCGGCGCCGGCGACGCTCAGGCTCTTCTTCCACGACTGCGCCGTCAGGGTAAGCTCATTCACCGTACGTTTACGATCGATGTATCAGCTAGTGGTCGTTCTTTGGGCCTGATGATCTGTGGGTGAATCGTTGCCGCTGTACGTACAATTGTTGGGCGGGCAGGGCTGCGACGCGTCGATCATGATCATTAACCCGAACGGCGACGACGAGTGGCGGAGCCCCGACGGCCAGACCATGAAGCCGGAGGGGTTCCTCACCGTGATGAACGCCAAGGCCGCGGTGGACAGCGACCCACAGTGCCGGAACAAGGTGTCCTGCGCTGACATCTTGGCCCTCGCCGCGAGGGATTCCGTCTTCCTGGTACTCATTTCCCTTACCAATTATTCCTGCACCGATGCATCGTCTTTACGCCGGTTTTGTCGCGCCGGATCTTTGACGCTACGCGTGGTTGAATGGCTGCAGAGCGGAGGGCCAAGCTACCAGGTGGAGCTGGGCAGGTACGACGGCAGAGTGTCCACTCGGAACAGCGTCGTGGTACCGCATGGCACGTTCAGCCTCGACCAGCTCAACCAGTTCTTCTCGAGCCTAGGCCTCTCCCAGACCGACATGGTCGCGCTCTCAGGTACTTGCACACGCCCACGCGCTCGATCAGCCGCTAGAACACGCTAACGCAACGTAGCGTTGACTCGCGAAACCGGCGCTTGCATTGTACATTTGCACCACATGGTTCGCCATTACTGCAGCCGTAGCTTTCGAGCATCCATCCCGTGATGGGTTACTTACTTGTGTTCCGTGTGCGTTCAGGGAGTCACACGATCGGCGCGGCCACGTGCAGCTTCTTCCAGTACAGGGTCGGGACGGACCCGGCCATGAACCCCGGGTTCGCGGCGCAGCTGCGCGGCACCTGCGGCGGCAACCCGGCCAGGTTCGCGTTCCTGGACGGCGCGACGCCGCTGCGGTTCGACAACGCCTACTACCAGAACCTGCGCGGCGGGAGGGGCGTCCTGGGCTCCGACCAGGCGCTGTACGCGGACCCACGGTCGCGCGGCACGGTCGACCTCTACGCCGCCAACCAGGGCGCCTTCTTCGCCGATTTCGTGACGGCGATCGCCAAGCTCGGCAGGGTCGGGGTCAGGACGGCGGCCAACGGCGAGATACGCCGCGACTGCAGGTTCCCGAATTGACCTGATTTGGCTGGTCTGCGCGACGGTTTTGTACGTGCCGTGACGCGATCCACCTCAGGTGGGCTGGCGTGCATGCTCTGCTACTGGCTTCGATCTCTTTTGGACCTCGTGAACACGCCTACGTCGATTCCACTCGTTGTTTGTTGCTGATTCGAATAAGCTGTAGCAATACACACAAGTCTGTAACAGTAATTCGTTCGAGGAATCGATGTGTATGCAAATAGTTGTTGTGTGTTAGGCTGAAACGATTTCTTTAATTAGTTTTGGTCTCCATCTCTTGCTTTCAGTACGTACACCGAAAAGTTCATCAGTTCCGCTGTGGTGGGCCGGTGGCAGCCAGCCGACGGCGACGACGGCAACGTCAGCAAGCCTGCTGAGCCGCCCTTCCTCGGCACGTCCTGCTACCGTCGTGGTGCTGGGCACCTCCCTGCCGAGATATAGGGGTGCTTAGGGCTCACTCGACTTGGTAAACTAGACCTGGGAGTTGGGGCGGGCCGGGCCGGCCCGGCCCGGCCCCGTCGAGCTACGGGCCATCGCGAGCCGGGCCGGTCCGGCCCGGAAAGGCCAACGGCGGCCGCCCTAAGACGCTTTACAGAGCCGCCCGCCTAAGCACGGCGGCCGAGTCGCCACCGGTCCGCCCTGAACCAACTACAAGCGCTCGGAATCATTTTTATGCTATCTTTTGTACTTGTGCTTCATTTTTTTTTGTTTTTTTTAATGTTTGGAATGGCAAGATATTTGATATAATGATATTAAGTAACTATTTCTTTCATTTTGCATGTTTGCTCATATAAAATGGTCAGCTCCTGTCACAGCCCATGAGCCTCTCGGCCGCCACGGGCCGCTCGGGCCGGGCCGCCCGACGGGCCTCATTTCTATGCCCAGCCTGGCCCGGTCGTTCGGGCTGGCCCGGCCCGAACCTGATCGGGCCGTACCGGGTCGGCCGGGCCTTGGGCCGCCCGGGAAAAGCTCGGCCCATGTCCCAGCTCTAGTCTCCACGCTACCATTGGCTGGGTGAGATCAAGCACTCCTTCCCTTGCTTCTTCGCTTGACCTTGCTTCCTATATTGACTTTTGATGGAACAGCCGAAGCTCTAGTGTAGAAATCTGACCTATCGACAGCTAGATGCGAGGTTCACTTGCTTTTTCTTTCTTTTTCGAAGCTGGTTCAAATCTTGAAAGAGGCGTATCGGTCGAAGGAATCATATTTCAAGGGAGTGTATAGGCGTCATCCGGATGTTTTTGTTTCAAAAAATATCCAAATTTTAGACCGTACGATCAAAACACACATCCGTAGAATCATTCCACCTCGAATTCAGGGGGGCCGTGCATTGATCTGAAAGCAAATCTAATGGCCAGGAATTTAGATGATGGTTGCTAAAGATAACATCGGGATGAAACTTATCAAAGCTCTATTTCAACGGCTACTCCGTTGGCTATCCCTTTAAATATCAGTGTATCCAACCACTATTGGATTGGAGGAGGGACAACCTCACTCCTCTGCTGTACGATCCGATGTACTGAACTACTGAAACGGAAAAGTAAGACTATTCCTCTTGTTTCGTTTTCGTTTTCATATTTTTTTTATCAGTAACAAAAACAAAATCGAAAACCCTAGAAACGGATACGAAAATAGATAATAACGAAAACAAATGCGGAACAGAACGGAGCGGATACGGAAACGAAAACGAAAAAATCCATAAAAACATAGTACGTAATCATAATATCCAAAGAGGTGCTTCTATGCTTTTCTTTTTAAAAGTTGCACAAATATTAAAGCACGAAGAAAGGTAGATGGTGATTGCTTACCCACTTCACTTGCTTTAAAATTCGTGCAACTTGTATTAAGAAGAAAAGCATAGAAGCATCGCTCTAATATACATTACTACAAGAACAATGTAACTCATTCCACCTCTAAGATAGTGTTATGTTCATTGGTATCATTAGAAAAAAATTTCAAGTTTGTCAGCTGAAAGCTCGTTATTTGTCCCCTATATCAGATTATCATGTTCTCCTCCATATCATTGTTATCGACATCCTCTTGCTCCACCAACTACAAAGATATAACACCCTAAAGTTTGTCAGCTGAAAGCTCGTTATTTGTTCCCCATATCAGATTATCATGTTCTCCTCCATATCATTGTCATCGACATCCTCTTGCTCTACCAACTACAAAGATATAACACCCTAAAATTTGTATATTATTGTTCGATATTTATTTATGATTTTTCGATATTTATCTTGGATTCTCTGGAGTTTATAAATATCATTTTACTATTTTTAGATTTATAAAATTAATTTATTCATGAAAAATAAAAACAAAATCATGCTAAAAATAATTTTTCTAGGTTAAAAATGTTTTGCTAAACGGCACGGCAAAATAGGAGTAGTCGCCAGGTGGATGGACGAAGTTACTATTTTCGCAATACCGTTTAGTGACTACTCGTTAATCTCGTAGTTAATGTTGCGCTGTTGAGCTCGCATGACCCGAGGCAGTAATTGCCGTACGGTTCGGCAATAACTAGTTGTCCTATCGTACCGTACGACGACTGGCATAACCGTACGGCGATTACTGCATCGGGTCGCGCGAGCTCTAAGCCTCTAACGACGCAGCATTAACTACGGGATTAACGAGTAGTCGCCAAGCGGTATGGCGAAAATAGTAACTTCGTCCATCCACCTGGCGAATACTCCTATTTTGTCGTACCGTTTGGCGAAGCATTATTATTTTTGTAAATTTTTTTTGCCTATTAATATGACAATTACTTTTAGAAAATATATTATTCAAATAAATTCCCAACTCTTCAGTCATCACCACGAGCGTGTCATCTGCACTGCATGGCAAAACATCCATCCAGCCATCCAGGTTGCAAGCACGTAGCAAGAGGATTTTTTTTCGTCCGAAAAAGAGAGAGAAAACAACTCAATGAAGCGAAAGCCTCAATTCGAATACTACTGCGATCGAAAGTTCTGGAGGTTTCAGTCTTTCAGATCCATCTACATGACCAATCAAATCATAAGATTTTTCATGGACTGGCAAAAAAAATAGCTAAACAAACAAAATAAAAATTACCGGAGGAAGCCGTGCCAAGCCACCGCGTTCAAAACAAGTTGAGGTACGGAACAAACGAGCGCTCAAAAGATCTCTCCCTCTAGAACGTCTCAGCAGCCGGGTTCAAAAATATATGAAAACCACTTAATTTTCACGATTTTTATGTGTACCGACACGATCCGGTTTTTAAAACCACTCGATAAACTGGTTAAATTTTAAAAAAATTATGTGACGTAAATCGGTTGAAAATCACTCGCTTTTCGTAAAAAAATGACCGCCAGAAAAATATAACTAGTATGTCGATTTTCCACGAAAATCATCGATTTATTATTATTATTTTGAAAAAAAAATTTATTTTTGAAACTATATTATTTTTTACAATTTTAACCAATTTTTTTGACTCGGTTTTACAGTTTTTTAAAAATCGATTTTCACGCCATTTTCATCAAAACATAAGTAAAATCCTGCTCAGCAGGCCACTCACCTTTGCCCAAGTGGCCGCTTTCTCGTCTCAAGATAAGCCTTCTTCTACTAACCCTTATCCTTCTTCCTACTGCGGAACTGCTGCAATCCAATAAGCTTAGGGAAAGAAGAAGGTAGAGAGAGCAAGCAAGCAAGCAAGCTAGTCCCACATGGCTTTAGCACCCACATCTGTCCGGTGCTTCCTTACAGGAAGGCCTCTGTGCACGGTCGCAGTCCCACAGCTCACGAAGGCAAGGCCGTCGAGGCTCTCGTGCAAGGCCTCAAATGAGAAGGGCACGCTTCCGTCGCGGGGCAATCTTGAGGTGAAGCTTGGGAAGTTGGCGATGATTGCGCTGGCCGCCGGCGTGCTCGCGCTCGGTTCCGTCGACGATGCCATGGCGGCCAAGTCCGGCGGCAGAGTCGGCGGGCAGGCGTTCCGGTCCGCGCCAAGGTCATCCGGTCCCCGGATAAACAACTCAAGGTAATTACTTCCGTGCACAGCGAATCAGCGATGCCTGATACTTAGACGCATGCTGTGTTCAGTTCAGACTCGATGCTTTCTTAGCTCGGTGTACGAGATCTGAAATCCGAATGCTCGCGTTGCTGTGGACTCTCTCTTTGTTCAATTGTCGCTCTTCTGCAAGTTCGATCTCCCAGTTCTTTTCATTTGCATCCACGAGTCAATCCTAGTACGATGGAGATCGATCTGTCCATTTCTAAAATCTAACAGATTGTGTGTCAAATCGGTAATTGTGGCATGATCATTTCGTGATGCACGCGCGCAGGACGAACATCTACATAAACCCGCCGGTGGCGCCGCCTCTGGTGGGCGGGTACGGCTACGGGTACGGCTACGGCTGGTCGCCGTTCACCTTCTTCGCCCCCGGCCCGAGCGTCGCCGTCGGGGCTGGCGGCGGCTTCGACACGCTCATCCTGTTCTTGGTGCTGGGATCTGTCGTCGGAGCTATCAGGCGGTTTCTCAACAGGGACAACGAGGATTACGACGACTACTGATTCGTACTGCTAGGATCGTCGATGTAATCGCATCCAACCCTGTGTAATTAATACAGCGAGACTATTTTTTTTGTTCTTGTCAATTTCAAGGGACGGAATACTAGACAAGCAATGCAGTGATGTGTGAGGAACCTGTATGTATAATTTTGTTCTTGTCAAGTAAGATGAGAATAGCAAATAGTTACAATTGGGACATTTCTGCATAGTGTTCTTCCTCTCATCCTACACCTATGCTACTTAACAGTGCATAGATCTTACATAATTGTCATGTGAGATCTCAAGAACAGTGCCCGGTGTTTCTACTTGTTACCACAAAAGAAAAGGCCTAATGATCATACTGTTGGATTATTTGGGCCAAGCCCATTTGATTGAGACAATAAATCCTAGAAAATCTCAAAGGCCCACCTCATGAGGAGCATGTGCACTAGCCTTGATAATCTGGCATTGCTAGCACAAAAAGGGTGACACTAGTTTAAATAGTGAGTGTCTACACCATTGGTAGAATCCATGTGGAGAAAGGGAGAAAGAATACACCTGCAGCTTCGCCTGCGCCACGAAGCCGGGCAGAGCGAGGCGAGAGCGCAGCACTGCGTGAATGGTCCGCCCGAATTCGGTCCAGAGGGCTTTCGCGTGGCGCAGCCTCCTTTTCAGACACTCTTTTTGCCGCTTTCCGGAATCGCGGTTGTAGTATGAGATATGGACAACGTAAGTGAATCCCATAATGGACTCCGATGTGGGCGTCCTCGAAGTAAGTGTTCGATACGGATCGCTCCCTTTATATCTTTAACGTCGCCGATCATACCGGGTAAAAATAGAGTTTTCTGCGCCCTAGCGTTTTGCGATTTCCGCTTTGCCGCCATCAAATCTGCCGTCCGTGCTGGCCGTGATACCACGTGAACGGAAAGCGAGTCTCGGAAACCGTCAGTCCTCGCGTTCTTGCAGAGAAGGGCGAATCGAGATTTTGGGAAGCGCTCGGCTGCTTCATCCGCCAACCGTCACGGCTCGTCTTCTCGGCGTTCGAGGAGCGGTACTGAGGCATCGCTCATTGCAGGCGCGCTCCTCCGTCCTACCGGCTTTACAGCGCTTCCCTCTTGCTCCATACGCACCTGAGCGATGCGTTACAATGTTTCTCTTGTTTATTTTCAATCTATTGATTGTGAGCACATTAGATGGATATATGTGTAGTCTTCTAAGCATATGCATCTATAGTATGCTCCATTATTCGTTCTTGATAGTCAATCACATGTTGTTCATGATTTACTTTTGGGATTAAATTAAACCTAGATGTGCCTTTAATTCTAACATTCCAAAACACGATTATAGGCGCTTAGGTTTATCAATGGCGGCTTTGCCGAGAACAGCGAGGCCGGAAAATTCAAGGTGTGCACTTCAAAAGATGGCGGACAAAGGGTCACCTTGTGGCTTACGGCTATGAAGCGTGTTACGGGTGTCGAGCGGCAAACCAGGAGGATATGGATCCAACTCCTGAAAGGAGAAGGCATATCGGGATGCCAACACACTCTTTGTAGGAGCCGTTCTTAGTGTTCTTGCCCGATCGTGCGTGCGATGTGTATATGCACATTAAAGACGCCGAAGGAACTATGGGATGCTCTGAATGCTAAGTTCGGTGCTGCGATCTTCGGCGGTGAAGCGTATATCATGGAGCAATATCATGACTACAAGATGGTGGATAACCGTTACGTAGTTGAGGCAGGCTCATGAGATCTGAGGTTCTCGCCAGGGAACTCGAACTTCTCAAAATCGAGTTCACAGCCAGGTTTGTGGTGAGGCATTATTGCCAAATTACACTCCCTTCATGGAGAATTTTGCCACATCTACTGAAACATAAGAGACAAGAGATTTATTGAGAATCGATTCGTCTCTAGATGTTGAGGAGAAAGCTCGAGCTAAGGATGCACTGTGAAAGGAACTGAGGCGAGTCTAGCGCTTGATGTGGTGCTGAGTTCTCACATGGCAAGAACAAAGGGAAAAATAAAGCCAAACAAACCACTAATTTCAAGAAGAAGAAGTCAATGAACAAAGATGAGAAGCCTGCTTTGTTTTGCGGTGAGATTGGACATGGGCCAAAGCGGTGTCCAAATCGCATAGGCGAGAAGGCGAGCAAGCGAGAGAACTCAAAGTCATCCAGCGTGACCATTGGCAATCTGGAGGAGGAACTGGGTATGGTAGCATTACCTATTGTTCTTTCAAGAAATCGGACCACCAGATTGGTGGATTGATCTGGAGCTAATGTTCATGTGTGTCTTGATCTCTCTTTGTTCTCTTCTTACCAGGTCCGTCGGGATTGCTCCGTGTTGATGGGAAACAAACGAATGCTTCTTGGTGTTGGCACGGTAGATCTGAAGTTTACTTCGGGAAAGATCGTGACTAAAGAACGTGGCAAGATGTCCCCTCAATAAATAAAAACACAGTCGTACTCCCTTCTGTGAAGGGTTCAAAGTGGTGTTTGAGTCTAATAAAGTAGTCGTGTCTAAGCATGGACTTTTTATTGGTAAAGGCTATGAATGCGGAGGCTTGTTCAGTTTTCCCTTTTCGATTTTTTGCAATAAAGTTGTGAACCATATTTGTGATATTTCCAATGGAGGTGAAGCCGATGTTTGGCACTCACGGTTATGTCATTTAAATTTTGGTTGTATGACTCGGCTCGCTAGTATGAATTTAATTCCAAAATTCCTATTGTCAAAGGTTCTAAGTGCCAAAGTTGTGTGCAATCAAAGCAACCTACTTAAACCTCACAAGGCGGAGGAGAGAAACTTGGCACCATTAGAACTCATACATTGAGATCTTTGTGAGATGAATGGTGTTGATAAAGGAGGAAAAGATATTTCATGACTCGATTGATGATGCATCTAGATCTTGCTATGTTTATCTGTTGAAAACTAAAGATGAGGCTTTAGACTACTTCAAAAGTCTATAAGGCTGAAGTTGAAAATCAATTAGAAAGAAAAATCAAAAGGCTTAGGTCGGATCGTGGCGGTGAGTACTTCTTTGAGTTCGACTTTACATGTAAGGAACATGGAATTATTCATGAGAGGACACCTCCCTATTACGCCCAGTCTAATGGGGTTGCGAAAGAAAGAACCGCACTCTAAGCGATTTGGTAAATGCCATGTTGGACACTGCGGTCTATCTGAGAATGGTGAGGGAGGCCACAGTTGACTTCTTGTCACGTTTTGAATAAAGTTCCTTCTAAGAATAAGGAGAAAACCTCATATGAAGAATGGGAAGGAGAAAACCATCACTTTCATACTTGCGCCGTGGGGTTGCTTGGCGAAAGTCAATGTGCCCATAACTAAAAAGCGCAAACTTGGACCTAAGGCAGTGGATTGTGTCTTTACGGATACGCTCCTTCGGAGCATTGCCTATAGATTTTTAGTAGTAAAGTCCGAGGTATCGACATGATCGTCGGTACAATCATGGAATCCAGAGATGCCACCTTCTTTGAGGGCATATTTCCCATGAAAGATTTGCATAAGCGTTTCTAGTCAAAATCCTGAGATAATTCGAACCTATTGCACAAAGCGAGGATTACGAGCGAATGCAGAGCAAAATCTGAGGAGGATGATGCGGTGAGGCTCCTAGGAGAGCAAGAGACAAAGGATGGTTAAATCCTTTGGTAATGATTTCCTTTGTGTACCTTGTGGATGATACTCACCACCTCTCTGTTGAAGCTTATGCATCTTCGTCTGGACTCTTGGAAGGAGGCGATCAGTAGTGAGATGGATTCTATTCTGCCTAACGGAACTTGGGAGCTCAGCAGAGCGCCTTTATGGTTGCAAACACGTGTGAAATTTGTAAGTGGGTGTTCAAAGGAAACTAAGGCTGATGGTACTATTGAAAGTACAAGGCTAGACTTGTGGCTAAGGGTTATCGCAAAAGGAAGAGAGAGGATTATTTTGATACTTATTCATTGCTAGGATCCACAACCATCCTGGTACTTTTATCCTTGGCTGCCTCTCATGGTCTCATTGTCCATCAAATGGGCGTGAAGGACTGACTTTTCTTAATGGAGAGCTAGATGAGGAGATCTACATGGATCGGCGGATGGATTTGTGCTACCCAGGACATGAGCAAGGTGTGTGTTAAATTCTGAAATCTCTTTATGGCCTTAAACAAGCACCTAAACAATGGCATGAGAAGTTCGATAGAACATTGACACAAGCTGGCCGTTGTAAGCGAAGCCGACAAGTGTGTAATATTATCGCCATGGTGGGGGTGAGGGAGTTATTACATTGCCTATATGTGGATGACATTTTGATCTTTGGAACAAACCTTGATGTGATCAATGAGGCCAAGTCTTTCTGTCTGGAAATTTTGATATGAAAGATCTCGGAGAGGCTGGACGTGATCTTGAACATCAAGTTAGTCAAAAGTGAGGATGGGATTAGTCTTTCTCAATCCCATTATGTGGAAAAGGTTTTGAGTCGGTTTGGCTATTCGGATGGCAAGCCTTCTCCAACACCTTATGATCCAAGTGTGATTCTTCGGAAAAACAAGAGAATTGCTAGAGATCAAATGAAATACTCTCGAGATCATTGGATCTCTCATGTACTTGGCTAGCGCTACAAGGCCTGATATCTCATTTCTTTGTAAGCAAATTGGCGATTTACTTCTAACCCGGGAGATGATCATTGGCGTGCACTCGAAAGAGTTATGCGTTACATGGTGGAGTCTGATGAAATTATGGAATACACTATCTGGTACCCTTCAGGTACTAGAGGGTTATAGTGATTCAAATTGGATCTCGATCTTGATGAGATTAAGGCCACCAGTGGATATGTGTTTACACATGGTGGGGCGTGTCGTGGAGGTCTTGCAAAGCAGACTATTTTGACACGGTCAACTATGGAGGCAGAATTGACGCATTGGATACAGCCAACTGTTGAGGCGAGAATGGCTCACGTGAACTCTTGATGGATCTTAGGTGGTTGAAAAACCACGGCCATTCTTATGAACGTGACAATCAAGCTATTGTTAAAGTGAACAGTTCTAAAGATAACTTGAAATCCTCAAGACATGTGAAAAGAGCGTTTGAAGTGCAGTCGGAAATTGAAAAACTCAGGAGTATTAGCATTGGATTATATCCAGACGGCTAAAAACACAGCGAATCCCTTCACTAAAGGGCTATCACGGAATGTGATGATAGATAGCATCAAAGGAACTAGGCATGAGACCCATGTGAGTTATACCATAGCGGTAACCCAACCTATGTGATCGGAGATCCCGTGAATTAGGTCTGGGAAAACAAGCTCTTGGTTAGCTGGAGGAGAGTAATTTTCTAACTAGTTCCAAGTGAAGATGCAATACTCTCGAAATCGTATGGCGAGGTTGGCTTTTGCCTTAATGTGTTCTCATTGGCTTTATTTAGCGAAGATGTCATCCTGAGCATCTTGAAAGAACACACCTATATGAGTATTGTTGAAAGTCATGATCTATGAGACTTGGGTAATCTCTAGTAAGCTCATGAAGAGACCATGGAGATGCGACTTATATGCTCCACAGGGGAAGCCTATTAGCGACCCTAGTATCACTAAGGCTTTAAATGAAACTTCACGCACAAAACTTGCAATTCAAGGCTTAGTCCATTGTTCAAGTTGTGGTGAGTGTAATTTGGAGTCCTAGTGCAATTCAGAGCATAGTCCATTGTCCTTGAAATCTTTGGTATATTAACACTTTGGGAGCAGGCAAGGTATCGGTGGGACTTTGAGATACGGTGGGGATTGTTGGATTATTTGGGCCAAGCCCATTTGATTGAGACAATAAATCCTGAAAATCTCAAAGGCTCCACCTCATGAGGAACATGTGCACTAGCAATAAGTACACATTGCTAGCCTAAAGTGGTGAGCACTAGTTTAAATAGTGGAGTGTGCTACACCATGGTAGAACCATGTGGAGAAAGGGAGAAAAGAATACACAGCGCTCGCCTGCCTCGCCTGGCGAGCCTGGGCTCGGGCTCGGAGGCGGGGCGAAGCGCGGCGTAGCGTCTTGCGTGAATGGTCCCTAATTCCGGTCCAGGGCTTTGCGTAGGCGCAGCCTCCTTTGCAGATTACTCTTTTGCCACCGGAATCGCGGTTGTAGTATGAGATAAGGACACCGTAATGAATCCCATAATGGACTCCGATCGTGGGGCGTCCTCGAGTCGTGTTCGATTCTGGACCGTTAAGAGCTCCTTATATATCTTCGTCCGTCATCGGGTAAAAATAGAGTTTCTGCGCCTAAGCGTTTTGCCGATTCCCATTGCGCCGCCATCAAGTCGCCCCGTCCGTGCGGCACGTGCACCGAAGCAAGGAAGCGAGTCTCAGCCGTCCGATCCTCGCGTTCTTGCACCGGGAGAGGAGCGAATCGTGTTTTTGGGAAGCGCTCGGCGCGGCCCCTTCCACGTCACCGTCACGGCTCGTCTTCCTCGGCGTTCGGAAGCGGCTGCTAGGCATCGCGCTTGCGCGCCCTCCGTCCTCGGCATCAGCGCTTCTAGCGTCTCACACTCCATCTGCACACGAACGATGCGTTACAATGTTTCTACTGTTTATTTTCAATCTATTGATTGTGAGCACATTAGATGGATATATGTGTAGTCTTCTAGCATATGCATCTATAGTATGCTCCTGTTATTCGTTACTGATAGTCAATCACATGTTGTTCATGATTTACTTTTGGATTAAATTAAACCTAGATGTGCCTTTAATTCTAACACATACTGTGTCGTCATTACCATCTGAGGTGATAATTGAAATAGATTGTCAAGCGATGCATGGTAGGGCTGTAGACCGACAAACCTGATGTCAAAGATCGTTGGTTCATATAAGCAGATTCAAGATATCAGGCTCTAGTTGATTTCAAGAAATAAACTACATGAGTAGTAATGTGTTGTGAGAGAGGGACTTGCATGTATATATTTTGTTACTGTGAAGTATAAATGAGACAATGTAACCACACCATATGGACCCTTTTTTTTTCCATTAGCAATTATTGTCGGATTTGATCAATCGCTAAATAGATTATTACCGATGATTTTTAGCAACTATCATTGGACAACACAATAGACGAGGATTTCTACGCTGTCAGTAAAGATGAAATTGATCGGCAAATTTTGGTAAAGCTGTCAACTCTTTGATCATTTAGTAATTATCACCCAGAGTTTTTTTAGAACTGCTGGCCATTTATTTCCACGGATCACCAAAAGTTGCATATCTTGTAGTTTAGCTATGGCTGCTTGGTAAAAAAATCAACTCCATTTAGGTCCTATCTGAAACACAGGAATTTGATACGAATTTCGTGGCAATAAGCAGTTCTACGTCCCAAATGGTTAGGAGTTCTTTTTACCACACTTGGTGGTGCAATGCTGCCCCTTAAATTAGATGGTATACCTCAAGCAGTCCAAAAAAAAAAAAGATGGTATACCTCGAAGTGGCATGTCTTAGAGTGAACATATATCCAAGTTTGTCTTGTGCTAGCACAAACACACAACCTGCTCTAATTTGACTTGAAACTTTTCGAGTTGAAAGTGAGTAGAGAAAAGGGAAGAGAGAGATGGACGGAGAAAATGATATATAACATCTTAGGGATGTACCATTAAATTTGTTAGTTTGAGGTTAACCTCAAAATAATCATTCCCATAAACTTAAGCCGTGATGCGATCGAGTATCCTGTTTCTAGGGAGAATTACATCACAAATATTGTTGAACATAAGGACATTTTATTTCATATGTTCATACGTACAACCTTGAAGTAATACAATAGAAGAAGAAAAATCTTTCGCTAGCTGACCAGTTGTTTAGCACCAGATAAGCCCAAACGGAACGGAAGCTTGTTCCTACAAACCACGGGACGGAGCTATCACTGGTTCCTGAGCTTTGCTTGAGTCTTGCTTGATCTTGATCTCGATTCTTGAGTCTTCATGCTGTGATTTGCAGCCGGGCGTCATGTCGCGTCTCGTGATGTGATCTTGTCAGATCCTTGAGCACTTGAGCCTTGCGTCGAGATGGCCGGATGGGCTGCTTTGGGGCCGTCGTCGAGATGGCCGGCACGTCAGAGTTCTTGGTTGGCGCCATGCAATCCGCTTCACCGGCGGACTCGCTCGTGGAGGACGCCGCGGCGGTCGTCCTCGAGCTTCTCCCAGACGGCGAACGGAACCATCCCTTCCGTCCAGACCCTCGGGTACGTGGTCTTGTAGGCCTCGTGGCAGAGCTTGTCTGCCACCTGGTTCCCCTCGCGGTAGGCGTGCTGCACCTCGCACACCCAAAACATGTCAAGCAACCGGATGATCTCGTCGAGCATCGCCGGCGGTATGCGCGACTTGGTCGACTCGCAGCGCAGCAGCCGAACCAGCGTCAAGTCATCGCCTTCCACCATCAACCTGTCCCAGCCACGGTCCAGCGCGAGCCGAAGGCCGCGGATCAGCGCGCGCGCCTCAACAATGCCGATCGGGGCGTGCTTCGTCCGCTCGGCGAAGGCGAGAAGGATGCGCCCGCTGTCGTCGCGTATCGCGCCGCCAATGCTCGCCCGCCCAGAGCCGTCGTGGTGGACGGACCCGTCGAAGTTCAGCTTCATCCACCCACGACGTGGCGGCATCCACCGCACCAAGATGACGCTCGGAGGAGGCGGAGATGTCCGGGAGCAGCGCACCGGAGGACGGGCTGCGCGGCACTGCAGCGATGCGGACACAGAGGAGCAAGAGGAGGTCGCTGGAGAGGAAGTAGTCGCCATAGAGCGGAGTAGAGAGAAGAGCGGGAGGTAATGAGACGATGGGCATTTCCTCGACTCATATCATTCGTCTTCTGCTCACTCCGAATCCGATACCAATCCGCAACTGCATACCTTGCCGCCAAGAAACCCACCATTCTGTTAACCACAGCAGATCAAGTGCACTGCTAATAAGATCAAGTTGCTCTGCTAATAAGATCTAGTGCTCTCCTACCCACAGCAGAGGTCCTCTCGGAATCGGATTACCTTCGCAACAGCACTACAATGTTTGAAATGAAAAGAACTGTTAGATCAATCCCTACAGGGAGATCACAAAGCTGATCTGAAGTGTGTTTTGCAGGGTCTAATCCGCATGGGCTGCACCCCTGTGTGCTAGGTTATGCACTTGTTTTGTTGTTCTCCTGTCGATAAGATTACGCTGCGAGTCGCCCGTGACGCAATATAAAATCTGATGTTTTCTTTAGCAACCATCATCCAAAATCTTGGCCATTGAATTTGCTTACAAGTCAATGCACGGTCCTCTGAATTCGAGGTGGGTTGATCCTACGGATGTGTGTTTTGATCGTACGGTCCAAAATTTGGACCGAACGATGCCTATACACTCCCATCTTGGGTTTTGATAAGTTATGATGGGCAAAGCTCTTGTCAATCTTAAAAAAAAAACCCATCATTCTCTCTCGAAAGAAAAAAGAAAGAAAGTAAGAAAGAAAGAAAGCGCCACCGAGCTCAACGCGCTGCTCCGCGCCTTCTGCGGCCGCGGCCTCGTCGGCGAGGCGCGCGCGCTCTTCCACCGATACTGTCACGTGTACCCGCCTGACACCCGCACGTTCAACACGCTGCGGCTTCGTGCCGGACGCCGTGTCCTACGGCGTGAGGATGGGTGCCTACCGCAAGGAAGGGAGGTTCTTGGACGCCCTCGAGCTGCTCGACGAAATGCGCAGGAGGGAGAACTGCAAGCCAGCGCTGCCGGTATTCACCACGCTGAGGAGATTAGGCAAATGATGAAGGCAGCCCAATTTGAGGAGCATCCAATTGAAAAAGAGGCTGCGTCGAGTGGTGAATCCTTTCATGATTACTTTTGAGAAGAAATTATGTGTATCTTGTGAAATTGGACTGTGTAAAAAATTGCAAGCCTCCATGGTTCAACAAGACCATCACATTTGTTTGATGGTCTGCGATGTCAATGATGAAGTGTTGCAATGACCAAAATTTTCCTACTGGGAAAAGGAGGTAATGAAGAGGTAGCTTGAAGCTGTCGAATTGAGAGGAACAGAGATGGATGACCTTCAAATATGATAAGGGTTTGAGACTCAGTTAAGGGATTTTTGTTGTGACAGGTTCCACTGAAGAGGCTGATGGTTTCGGTTTTGCAGAAAAGGTTTGCAAGGGAAGGCACTGAAAGTCAGAAGCTGATAAAATGTATTGATGTGATTCACTGTAAAATGTCATGGTTATTCACTGACATAACAACAGTTGAA
Source organism: Rhipidocladum racemiflorum (assembly GCA_036346355.1). NCBI lineage: Eukaryota > Viridiplantae > Streptophyta > Magnoliopsida > Poales > Poaceae > Rhipidocladum > Rhipidocladum racemiflorum. Next base: position 84,801,137 of record CM070579.1, on the reverse strand, counting down.
CGTTTTGTTGAATTTTACCTTTCAGACTTGTGTTGGGAGTTCTGTTTTGTCCAAATCGCGGAATTCTTGTACATAACAATTGTACTGTGATCAGCCAAGTGTTGTGATTCAGAACTATAAGACTGAAAACAGTCAAATGGCATTAGCAAGCCAAATTTTGTGTTCTCCTGATTGATGCATGATAGAACCCTTGTTTCTACTCTATCAACTGAACAGCCAAGATTGTTGGTATCTTTTCCCTCAATTTTTGTGTCACTGATACACGCACCGTCATTACACCTGCTGCAGGTCCGCTGATTCGAATTTTGACAACAAAACCGTCGATCTGAACAAGCTCAAGGCTTCCGCCTCCGGTGCCGGCAAGGTATGGTCTGATCTCATCTAGTACCTACAACATCGAAGGAACTTCAGATTTACAAAATGTTCATGCGCATAGTGCAGCTTTCATTGAGTGAACCGAACAAATTGGCAGGCTCAGGAAATGTCTGAGAGTGGTATGCATACTGAGCATTGATCAGTAAGCAAACACACGGTAATATGTGACTGACCTTCTCGACGTTCTCGAGGTTGAGCTCGAGCCCGGTCTCCGTGTCGAGGATCTGCTCGACGGCGAGGATCTCGGGGATCTTGTCGCGGAGGCGTGTCTCGATGCCCATCTTGAGCGTCATGGTGGAGCTTGGGCAGGAGCCACATGCCCCCTGGAGCTTGAGCACGACGACGAGGCCGTCGATCTCGTGCAGGGCCACGTTGCCGCCGTCCGCCATGAGGCTAGGCCGCACCCCGTCCAGCACCATCTCCACGTTCTCCTCCGTCAGGGGGAGCACGCGCACCGCCCACCCTGCACGCACAAATCACATGTACAAGCTTAATTTTCCTTGCCTGCTTTAGCTATAGCTCTAATCTCTGGAGCCGAAGGTGTGATACCTGTTCTGTTTGCATGGTTCGGTGCCTGCAGCGACGTGTGGTTGAAGCTGAGCCGGCCATGGACAAGGGAGCAAGAAGAACTCTACGCAGGAACAGTGCAAGTTAGTGAGCCATGAGGGGAGGGATGGTCGAAGAGGTGAGGGGAATGGGCACACCTTGCGGAGGACTGCTGCGAGGGGAGCGTTTGTGGCCGCGGCCGCTCGCCGGAGATCAGGAGGGGAGAGCCTCATCTGAATCCGATCCTCCGTTCGTTCCGTCGCGAGGCGAAAGACGCCGGCGTCGTGCTGTCCAGCGCCAGGATCACCCGTTCGTGATTCCTTTCCTGGATGGAGGTGAGGCTTCCTTGGTCCAGATGAGCCGCAGGGCTGTCGACGAGAGGCGCGAGAGAGGAGGTGGCGCCGCCTCGGGCGGGCTCGGTGGTGCGAGCGAGAGACGTGGGCAAGTTTGGGCTGGGCTGACGGGGACCGGGGCAGTATGGGCCGTTGCGGGTGGGATTGGGCCGGCCGTCGAGTTCCAGTGGGTAAATAAGATTCGGATGTCTTCGGCTCTTGTGGCGTCGGCTCGTCAAGTGAATAAAGGAGTGTTTGGCATAGCTGAATTTTTTTTATTAAATTTGTGAAGTTAGAGCTATGAATATATTAAAAGTGTTTAGATGTGTCATTTGTTTATATTTTAAAATAAAAATACAAATTTAATTTATTTTATTTTAACCTAGTTTTAGATCTGAAATGAAACTGAAATATGAAGCTCTATCAAACAGGATCTAAATACCAACAAAGTTTTTACTAACAAAAATCAGATGGCACCCGTACTCACCAAATGAACCAAAGCTTGATCCAGAGAGAGAAATCCATGGAGTAGGAGCGACACTACTCCTCCCTTCTTTTTTACTCGAAGTATGGCCGTCTAACGTTCTAAAGTTTGCCTAGGTGAAAAAAAAAAGAATAATCGATATTTTACCTTCATTTATTTGTATCATGGGTTATTTATACCGTAATATCTCACTGGCATACAAATGATCGATTATACCAATTTAAACGGAGCAAATCATCAATTCTCCTTAAAATAACTATCAATAGGTTTAAAACTATCTATATTGACTATTTGAAAATCATATCATTTATGTTTTTTTTCATAATACTGTAATCTTATTCATGCATATTAAGTAAGTTATAAAAAGTATCGGTCAAGGTTACATCGTGTGAAAAATTAAAAACGTCAAGGAAAAAAAAAGAGAACGGACGTAATATATTATATCATGTGTAGGCCTAATTACATAGCGAGCAGTGCTTCTATGCTTTTCCTCCTAATACAAAATTGCACAAATTTTCAAGCAAATGAAAGGGTAAGTAATCACCATTTACCTTTCATTTATTGTGAGACCCCGGATCAGCTATCCAGAATCTCCTGTGTATTTCCGTACTAGTCCCAGATCAGTAGCTAGTACACACAGTCACAGTGATACATCATTGCCGAACAAAACGAAACTGTAATATAAATATTCAAGTATGGGCCACATGGCCACTTATTACAATACTCGGTCCAACGACCGGACACTCAAAACAGCGGAAGCAAAAGAAAGCAACGAGCAAACGCCACAACGCCACAGGCGACGACTAGGAACGCAACTAGTCCTCCTGGCAATCCTCCTCGAAGAACTCCTCTTCTTCCTCAGCATCTTGATAAATTTCTGATGATTACAATGTTGGTGTAGCACGTGAGTACAAAAGTACTCAGCAAGTCGGGAAATTATGATCATGTGGGGCTTTCCAAAGGAAGCTTAATAGGGTTTATTTGCATAAAGCCACATTTGATTAAATCATACTTAAGTAATAAATTTCACAAAGCATCTTTTACAATTCTTTTTAATAATTGAATTATTTAATATTGTAGTGAGGTTCTAACCACCATCACTAACATAAAGGCTCTATCCGCCAACAGTTTAAAGGATCAAAGTTAATCGTGTGACTCCATCCGTCAAATGCAAAACAGGTTCTATCCACCTGGGTTGGCTCTTTCCGCCAAACAACATTCGAGAGTTTTAACCACTCCCGAACCCCAAAACAAAACACTTTGCGGTTTTAAAAACAAAATCAAATTCTACCAATATGAAAGCATTCTTCGCTTTGCCTTTGACCGTAGGCACGGCTATTCGAATAGTTTATACTCTGCAGAGGTGTACAACTTTACCCACAAGACAAGATAGACCCTTGTTGCCATGCAATTAACACACTTCCTTAGGTGTGCCGGCAGGGATATCTTGACAAGGCCGTTACAATGTATCTACCTAGCTAGACCCACCTTGAGGTTTCACCGCCGTTAGGGTTCCCTCCACCCAGATGTGAAGCCCCTCTTGCGCCGTGTGAGCAAAACAACATCCACAACAATGCCTCTGTCCGGCTCTCACACAACAACCGAGTGGTGAGTCTAAACTAGGCTTCTACAAATTAGTGAGCCAGGTCGTACCATTATAGACATGTGGTAGTACGGTTATGCTTAAAATGGCAATCATAAGCGTCGGTCCTTAGATGACTTGGGGCGGTACTTTGCACAAAAGAATCAAGACTTGATCCGCTTCCACCCGACATTCCAGGCCGCCCAAGTCAAAATCATTTTCCTTTTCTTTTTATTTTAGAAAACAGGACCAAAACCATAATAATAACCTTCAAATCACATTTAACAACATTCTTTTTGAATAATCCCACCCATGGGTTGTTTTTGTCGGAAAAGGTCCTAAGCAATTCTACCGTACTACATAGCAACGGATACCATATAAACATAGGCATGGTATAAACAATGTTCTAGGGTTACAATGGATATGATTAACAATGTCATGGAGGGAACAACAAGTTCGGAATAACTAGCTCTTATATTTGACATATTTGATTAAACATAGCCATGCAATTTTATAAACCATTTTAAATCATTTCGCAAACATAGGAGCAAAGTGCATCAAGGAGACTTGCCTTCAGTTGCGGTGACGGTGTCGAACTCGGAAGGCTCGACGGCGAAATCGTGATCATGGCGGGATCGTCGACTACACGCAAAACGAGGCAACAAATAAATAACAGAAAATAAATAAAATCCAAAAATTATAAAATTAGTACTGGCAGGAAGGTCTTGATTTATGATGAATTTAGAAATTTGAATGAGGTCAAACGGAGTTCGGATGAGAAAGTTATGAGCTTCCGAAGTTTGAATTTCGAATAAATCGAAAACCGGGAATATTCCCGGAATATTCCGTTTTGACCGAGTCAACGTTTGATTGCGCTTTGACCGGACTTTGACTGGTTTGACTTGGCTTTGGAGTGTATGACAGTGGGTCCCACATGTCATTGGGAAATAGCTTCTCCATGAAGCTTCCTTAGGCCATGGCAATGGAGGAGAGAGATTGAGGAGAGAGAGAAAAGGGAGGGCTCGCCGGAGGGCGCCGAGGCGGCGCGGTCGCCGGCGGCGGCGGCCAAGCGAAGAAGCGGCAAGACGCTGTGCTGAGTCTGTGGCATGGCGGCGCTGGCGACGGCGACGGCGCAAGGCGGCCGGCGGGCGCGGGCCCACGCACAGGAGCAAGGCTCCAACCAACAACAGAGAGCACTCAACCGAACAGAGCACCACCAAAGACACTAAAACTTGGATTTTTAACACATTTTTGCATGGAATCAATCCAAACAAAAAGCTAGAACCTCTAGAGGACCTCCTTAGCAACATCTAGGATGAAGGAATCGAGCCAATTCTCACCGGAGAAGATGAAATCGACGATGAACACGGGTTCGGCCGAGACGAGCAAAATCCGAAATTCATCGTCCACGGTCGAGGAATCCTGAAATTGATGGATGAATTAGCAACTAGACTTCCATGCTAACACAAAGAAACGAACGGGAGGAAGAAAGATCCACCGGAGTGGAAGATATGAGCAAGAACACGAAGAACGCGAAGAACACAAGAGTTCGTCGGTTTTCTTGATCTTGCGGCCGATTGGGTTTGAAAGGCTAACGGAGAGCTATACCACCGGAAAGAGGGTTCTTATACGGAGAGATGAGGGGCGGAATCACGCGAAACGGATTAGAAACGGCCGCTCAATCCCCATAAAGGTCGATTCCGGTTTTCTCGCAACCGTTCAAAAACTAGCGCGATCTCGGGTGCATTATCCCCATGGATAGAAAGAGGTGGCCGTTGTGATCCCAACGGATCCGGCGGTTCGCGATTTGGAGTTGTATTGGAGGAGCTAGAAGGATTTAAAGAGAGCTCCCACCATTTTTGCTTGCTTGAAGCTCCTTTGTTCATGCATGGCAAGAGGTTGAAGATGACACTATTCACTTGCCACGTGGCAGCATCCTATTGGTCGGCTTATACGCGAAAGTTCCGCCCTAGAGAAAAATAAGGAAAAATGGTCTAAAAATTCCGGAAAAATTCCTAGAGCCATTTTAGAATATTTGGAACTCAATGGAAGTGGTTTGGTTGAATTTGGATGATTTTTGTGGAATTGGATATTCGGGCGCGGATCGCAGGCATTAAACAAAAGCCGCGCGAGATAAAATAGGAACGGATGTCCAAAAATCCGGGGAATGATTCCTAAAATCATTTCGGAATATTTGGAACATTTTAGAAGGGTTTTGGAGATTTTTGGAGCACTTTTGGACTCGGGTGAATTTTCGGGTCCCGGCGGGGACTGGAAAACCCGATTTTTCGCCCGGGAGGGAATTAATTCCCGATTTCGAAGGGAAATGGATGCCAGGTTATTATAAACACCAAAGAAACTCCAACTTTGAATTTACTTTATTTGAATTAGGTTTTTCTCCAGAAAGCCAAAAAGAGGATGTTACATTTATGCTTTAATAGTTGTGCAATTTTTAAAAAGAAAAGCATAGAAGCACCTCATAGATCAGAGAAGGGGATGCTTGGTACAGTAAAGACAAGCGGAGCCTCATACAGACTACAGTCGGTACTCGGTAGGGACAGAAACAGTTTTTTTTCCCTTGTACACAAGTACAAAAATCATATATGTGTAACGCGGATATACATCTAGCACAGGTAGATGGAACCCAGTCCAACTCAGACTCAGCCAGATCATTGACGCGCTCCCGGATTCAATTATATCGACCAACAGATATTGTCCTGAGGACATCACCCAGATCAGTCAAAGCTAGCAAGCGTCCCCCACAGAAGGAATTGCACACCAGTCACCACCGCGCTTTATTAACTGCTTGCAATCCAATCCACGATAAAAGATGAGGGAAAATTTCATAGATGTATTATACTACTAGTATACAATGGATTGTAAAAATCAGATCTAGATATTGATTTATTAAGGATATTTTTTCTACTACTGTACTATCGGAGGAAATATAAATAAATACTAACTAATTTGATCCATTGTATCGAAAGGAACGAATAGTCTATATTGAATTTAGTGCACGGTAAAAGAGCTCAAAGATAATGTTTTAACCATGAAATGAAGGTGCACAAAAAAATGCTCTCCATGGGTATATACCAGTGAGCATGTGTGCAGAGTGGAGTAGCAGTGCAACGTGTTATAAAATAGATAGAATCTTAGTTCAAGTTGGACGGACTCTATCCGTTGGTGGGTGAATCCGAATATACCTCCTATTTATTTTTTTCTATATATTGGGCAATCCCTTTTACAGAGAATCAATCTAATAAAGAGAGCGGGCGAGCGAGCGAGCGAGCGAGAGAGAGAGAGAGAGAGAGAGAGAGAGAGAGTATTTTTGCCCATATATTGTGTGTGCCTTTGTTCTTGTTCGTGTGTTTGTACTGGTGGGAGTGAACGACTACATTTCACAACACGTTATCAGTACGATTGTTCGACGTGTGTCCGATCGGGATCATCTACACGACATCGGTCTGCATCGACACTCTACCGAGGCCAATCGTGACCGTCTGCCTGTGTCAATCTACACGGCATCGAATTCATCCTGTGACATGCGATCATCCTACTGCAGGCCCTACGTAAATTCGAACTGTGTATGTAGATCGCACATGGACAATCAAACTAGATCCTGCAGTTGAGTTTGGCTAATTAGATGACTAGTTAACCTAATCTGTCATCACATTTAGTAGCTACTATCCATCGCGAAAATTGTTGTTCATTATTGGAAAAAAAAAACTTCCAAGATGGCACGCGGCTCATAGCCGCTGCTGCCGCCGTGGCCTGTTGCCTTTGCGCTCGCCGTGCGCTACGCTTTGTGCCATCGTCGCCCCCAGCCGCAACGACCTCGACCGAGATGGCCGCGCCAACCTTGGCCCCACTGGCCACTAGGGCTGGAAAAAAAGCTTGTTTGTGGGGCTCATTGGCTCGGTTCAAAATTGCTCCAATTGCACTCGTTTATTGATCAAACATTGAATGATTCAATTTAAAATGAAATTGGTTTTTGCTCTGACACGGCTTGTTAACTCAATTCTAAAAATACTTTCAAATTATAAATAAAATTATATTAAATCAAGCTATGTCAATTACGGAAAAGCTCAAAAAAATTGAGGACTTGCCTCGATTCCGTCAATTTCGAAAAAAGCTCGAAAAATTGAGAACTTAGCTCGATTTCCACCCCTGCTGGCCGCACCCACCGCCTTCACGCCTGACCGCATCCGCGTCACCATCCACGGCCCGTAGCCGTGCCGCCACCGCCCACGGCCCGTAGCCGCACCACCTCCGCCCGCGGTCCCCCGCCGCGCTGCCGTACACAGCTCGTAGCCATGTTAGTATGTTACCTTCACCAACCTGTCGCCGTGACACCATCGACCACACACCACCTCGACCCCGCCAGCCATCGCTCCACGGTTGCCGCTGCACCGTCGCCCTTGCGTCTTGACGCCACATCGCCGCCCGTCGCCGGCCTGCTGCCATCGATGCGCGTGGATAGGGAAAAATGAAGTGGCGGCTAGAGTTGGAAAAAACGTAGCCGACGGTGCTTGTATACGGTCAGTTTGGACCATATGGGCCATACAGGCCCAATGGTCATTTCGCCCATCCATTTTTCCCAAAAATTGAATAAAAACAGAGAATTTGTCCTTTTGACCCTCGGGTTTTCATGTTTTTTAGAAATAGATTTATAATTCTAGAAAATTGATATTAAATCCTAAAATTAGATTTTTAGTTTTATGAACTTTCATAAATTTTGGAAAATTAATATTTTAGCAAACTGGAAGTTCCACACACTGGATTTATTTTCTAACATTAATACATGTTTATTATGTTATGGAATTTTGTTTTTCTTTATTTAAGTAATTTTGAAAATTGCTTAATCAATAATAGAAAAATGCAAGAAAATTTTTGGAAAATTATATGACACTGTGTTAGCGTCATGTTCTCTGAAATTAATTTTTTTAGCATTATTCCATGTTTAATTTATGTTATAATTTATTTTTCTATTATGTGGTAATTCTAAAAACTACTTAATAATTAACAGAAAAGAATGTAAAATGCTAGAAAAACTCTAAGAAATTTTAGATAATTATCTACTGAATAGGTATAGACCAAACTTTACTGATTTAATGAGTTGCATGCAATATAATATTTTACTAGTAGTAAAATTCAGTATTACCTGCATAGAGGATATGTCGGACATCGCAAAAAGGGAGTTTGCTGAGCTTGCCCTGGATGGCAGCAATTATCTCAATTAGGCAATGGATGTCAAGATCAACTTGACAGCTCGCGTACTTGGAGCTACTATTACCCAGCCTGAAGCTGGTGCCCCTGTTGTTCCTGAACCAGCAAAATGTGCTACTTTGAGTTTCCTGAGGCACTGTTTTCATTCGGATCTGAAGGCTGAATATTTAATGGAGGACCCGCTGATATTGTGCAATTATCTGAAGGAACATTACAACCAGCAAAGATCTGTGTTGTTGCCAGAAGCACAGTGCGAATGGACCCTCCTACGCTTTTATAACTTCAAATATGTGGCAGCATATAATTCTGCTATGCACAAACTTATCACAAAATTAACATTTTATAACTAAAAAATTACTGATGCTGAGATGATTGACAAAATCATGTGCACCTTCCACCCAACATGAGGATACTACAACAATAGCACCATCATGCAAAGTTACCAGATGTACTCTGCGCTTATTTGCGTTCTGCTAGAAACAGAAAAATATGATGAACTCCTGATGAAGAATCATCATGCAATTTCTAATGAAAATTTAGCAGTGTTTGAAGCACATGTTAACGCTCAATAGACTAGTAATAGCCAAGGCTGCAAAAAGGGCCAAATGCATAAGGGAAATAAATGAAAGAATGACAAGAATAAAAAAAGAAAGGGCATTTTTTATGAGGACAATTTTTTGGCATTAGGTGGAGATATGTACCATATTAAAGAATGACGGGAAATTGATTAAAATGTCAACGGTATTCAGCCCTTAGATCCACGCGCTAAAGAAACCGAACTTGAAGTTCGGAGGATAATAAATCTGCAACAAATAGCTAATAATCTACAGATGCCTTCATTGATCATAAAGAAGTGATAAAATCTCATATACTTGCAGTAAACGCACATGAAAGAGTGAAAATACCCTTGAAGGATATTGAACCCTCTCTTGCCCCTCATGATAAAAAGAGGGGGAGGCCTCTAGGTGCACAAGGCTCAATTTCGTGGAGACGTATGTGGAAACAGAGGACCGATGTAATGAGATCACAACATGTGACAGTGGAAGAAGCTTAATCTGATATTGAGAAAATCTCCGAAGTGAGCCATCCTGGAGATGGTAATGTCTTTAAAGTGACCCATCCTGAAGATGATAATCCTAGCGTACATTTACGCGCACAATCTAACGTTAGAAAGTCGGAATACCTAGACTCTATCGTTATGGGAAATCACAAGGAGCTGGAAACAATAAATGAAGAAATATCCACCAATTATATGGATTAAGGAGAATTATATAAGAGAAAGACTACAATTGTTAATATTTATTTTGCCTCTAAAATTGCTAAAAGTCTTGAACTGGATCCAGAACTAAAGTCCAAGCAGAGTGCCAGAAGCGCTCAGAATGGGTCAAATAGAAAGAAGCAATTGATGCCGAATTGCGCTCTCTTAATAAGAGAAAAAGTTTTGGTCTTGTTGACCAAACACCTCCTAAAGTGTTTCCTGTAGGATCAAAATGGGTTTTCATCCGGAAGATAAATGAAAAAAACTAGGTGGTGAGATATAAAACGAGGCTTGTAGCACAAGGGTTCACGTAGAGACCCGGCATCGATTACAATGAAACATATTCTCCTGTAATGAATGAAATAGCATTTCGATATTTAATATCAATGGCACCAAGCTTAAATTTAAACATGCAGTTAATGGATGTGATGGCCATATATTTATATGGGTCATTAGATACAAACATTTATATGAGAGTCCCTGAATGAGTCAAAGTTCTGGATCCTAATAATCATAACATGTATAGCGTCAAACTGCAGAGATCGCTATACGGATTAAAACAGTCGGGAAGGATGTGGTACAACCGACTTAGTGAATTCCTCCCAAAGAAGGGATATTCAAATAATGATGATTGTCCCTGTGTGTTCATAAAGAAATCCTAGAATTGATTCTGTATCATCTCGGTATATGTTGATGATCTAAATATTATCGGAACCACAGAGGAGATAAAGGAAGCTAGCGCTTACCTCATGATGGAGTTTGAGACAGAAGATTTGGGTAAAACCAAATTTTTCTTAGGCCTGCAGCTTGAGCATTTCCCAGAAATTTTTTTGTACACCAGTCTGCCTATACCAAGAGGGTATTGGAAATATTTCATATGGATAAAACTCATCCTTTAAAAAAAAACCATGGTTGTGAGATCCCTTAAAGCGGATAAAGACCAATTTAGACTAAGGATGGAAAATGAGAAAGTCTTAGGACCTGAAGTCCCATATTTAAGTGCTATTGGTGTACTTATGTATCTTGCAAATTGCACAATGCCTGATATTGCATTCATAGTAAATTTGCTAGCAAGACACAATACAGCCGCAACCAGAAGGCATTGGGCAGGTGTCAAGACTTTACTCAAATACATCTAAGGTATTCAAGATCTTGGTTTGTTTTACCAAAAGAACCAAAACTTAACCATGGTGGGATATACGAATGTTGGCTATCTGTCTGATCCCTACAGTGCTAAATTTTAGACTAATTTTGTGTTTCTCTGTGGCGGTACAACCATTTCTTGGCAGTCTTTTAAGCAGACCTTGGTAGCTACTTATACCAACCACTCAGAGATTATATCTTTATATAATACTTCACTTGAATGTGTTTGGCTGAGGCGTGTAATTAACCATATCCAGAAGTCATGTGGTCTTAATACCATCGATACCCCCACCATTATCTATAAAGATAATGCTGCTTTTGTTGCACAAATGCAAATGGGTTATGTAAATAGCAATATTACGAAGCATATTGCCTCTAAATTTTTTCTATCCTCATAAACTCTAGAAGAATAATGAGGTAAAAATAATGCAAACTAAGTCGTGTGAAAATCTAACAGATTTATTCACAAAATCTTTGCCAAAATCTACCAAACTTGATGACATGGACGGAATTACATGTACACGTTGGTGCGTTCAGTGGTTAAAGCATGTGCCCACGCGTTGTGAGGCTCTGGCCTCCTCTATAGGTTAGACGTGTGTTAAGAATACATCCTCATGTGCATGTGTGTGAAGGTGTAGGTGTGCGTGTACGCGCCTCCTGTCATATAATAATAATAAGAATAAAAATGTGCGTCTAGACTCTGAATGTACCAAAACATGTATGTGAACAATGGACTGCTTGCCACAGTGCGGTCCATGTGAGAGCCAGCCAGTTCGATGTTGTTTGTACCGGCCACCAAGTGCTGCATATCCATGAATACATTGGCTGGCTAGCTGCAGCTCTTGCGTGGACGAAGACAGCGATGAAAAGGATTAACGGCAGGTAGCCTGTCCGTCTTTGGAAGAGAGTGATGGTCGCTTGCATTATTTGGCTGCTCCTGCTCCTTATTTGGGATCCCCTCTACGTTTTGATTCTCCCTTTGCTCAGAATGCAGCAGTAGCACCTGGCAGTCCCACGTGGTGATTTCCATGCGCGTCTGGCTTTTTTTTTTTTCGAGAACAAGCAGAATAGCCGGATTTGTAGGGGTAAATGTTAATGAACCAGAAAGGAAATTAAAGCTTTATATGTTTCTACCTTTATGAGTGAGTTGTATATCCGATATCCGGCCTTTGTTGAAAGGAACCACACTATCCAATATCTGGAACTATGAGTGCAACAAGAACCATTAGATTGTTATAGTTATCCGGAAATACGTGAGTTGATGCTAATGGTTTGCCTTTGAGTGGTACGTGGATGGCCATGACGCGGCAAACTTTTGCCGACAGATCCAACAGATAGGCTGTCCTTGAAATTGGGTCATGGTGCAGTGGTATCGGACATACATAACATATGGACGAGAACACAACACAGTTGCTGGACAAAATTATATGAACATTCTCCAGCTTGCAAATATAGCTGAGGGTTCAACAGGAGCAAGGATATGAATCATGTAGCACAAATGATTCCGCGGTGCATTAGAATGCAAAGACAAGAATACCAAAACGACGTGCATCCGTTAGCATTGGATGTATAATTCGAAGCCGAAACACAGGATAGGGTTCACCAAAGGAAAATAGATAGATAAACGGAACATAGGGTCAAGAGCTTAATCATGCCATGTATCCAAGTGTAAATCCTTTTCAGGAACAGTGACAGTCTGATTTTCTGAATCACCCTTCTTTCACGGAGGGAAACCCGAGAAGAGAATGCAGATTGGAGTTGGAGTAGCTAGCAAGTAGCATGGCGCCATGGCCTATCATTTGCCCCCGGCAATAAATCTTAGTTGTTGAGAATCTTGGAAAGCCAAGTGATGGGCAGCATAATATTATCCTACGTTGTACTGCTGCTGTACTATGTACGTACGTATCTGAAAAAAAAACATATTTCGCAAAAATCTTGCAGCTAGCACTGGATAATGTTCATGCGGTGAGACTTGGCTCAAGGCATCGATCGATGAGGGGGCACTGGGCACACAGGAACTCAAAAATGTCAAATTCGATCGATTATAGAATCTGGACTCCAGATCAAATCATGAACTGATCGGTGACCAGCCTAGCTAGAGTTAAGTCAACTCAGATGTGATTTAGATCAACGAGAGGTTAATTTAGTACCGTGTCGGTGCGATTGAGGGATTAACAAAGGAGATCGGGCCGTCCAAGAATCTTGGGAAGGCAGGGGATCGAACATGCTGAAGAAGCAGTACATCAACAACCTGTCCTGGTTAAAGAAGAAACACAAAGTGAGGAGCTTGCAACTCACATGGAAGCTTAAACTGCAGTTTACTGTTCTGAGGCTGTGGGCAGATCCCAGACCTGGGATTGTGACGACGACCGAAGGACAGCCTAGGATAACTTATTGCCGTGGGCCCATGGTATCTTCAGATCTCTACTACAAACATGTGAAGGTATGTATGGCCTTGTTATCTATCTCAGAGGGGGGGCAGGCGCGGGAGGGAGAGGGAGGTTGCCAAGTGCCAAGTCCAACAGATTGATATCTTTAGTCCCGGCAAGGCCTGCGTGGAATATCTGCTTCACATGTATATAGGTTGGCCTTGTTGTTTCATTGAACCAACCAGATTTGGCTTTCCCATTGGTTGCTGCACTGCCCTGATCCTTCCTTGAGCCTGTTAAACAAATAGAGTACCTCCTGCCAGCGATCTCAAATTCTGAACATTTGCTTTGCTGCCCTTGCATCCTGCTTAGCCTCACACAGCCTGTCAACCATTGCAGCATTCGCTACCTTCTCTTCCCTTTTGGTTGGCTTCTGTTTTTTCTACAAAAGGATGTTGTTTACTTGATAAGCATGGAGAGAGCCTGGCTGCTACATCTAAATTCCAAGCTGTCTTTTTCAGAATTCCCCCATAGTTAAGAGCTCTTCACAGCTGTGAAATGAGTAATGGGTGCTGAGGAGAGATTTGTGCAAGCTTCATCCCATTCTGTTCCCTTGCTAATATATGGAGGTTGCCAGCGTTCATGACTCTTGACCAAAGGAGAGGGAAAATGCAAGAAAAGCAGCTGAAACATGAGTTGCAGGGTTTCAGGTGAGTGAATATTCATGTGAATTCCACTTTGTTTGATTCTTCTGATTCTGTATTGACTCAGTATCCATCATCAATCATTCGCTTTCCTTCATACTCTGCAGTCAAGCATACGATAACTATCTAACAAGTAGTGCAATCGACTCTTGTTGCATCTTGAACTTCATATGAAGATTAACTTACCTTGCAGACGATATGGCTCTGATCTTTCGCTCTGATTGTTTCAGGAATGGCTACTGATTTATTTGGCAATCATAGAATCCTCTCTGCCTTGTTGGAGTTAGAGAGAATACCCATCACTAGAGGGCTAAAAAGTAAAGATTATACTCAGAAACTAGCCAAAGTATTGCTGAAAGCTAGTGGGCGAAAGCTTTTAAACCACATCTTGGTAGAGTCAATGGACAAATATTCCAAAAACAACATTAAGGAATCAGTTCGGAGAACAATCATGGAACATGATGAGGTCTTCAGACAGCAGGTAACAAGGAGTAGCTTTTGTTATTCATCTCATAAAACACAAGATTCGCTAGGTATCTGTATAGCATAAAAAGTGGGAAAATTGCCATTAAGGTAATCAAAGCTCAAATACCTGATAAGTCTCAAGCCTTTTCAGTTTGCAAGGCATGTTTGCAGCCATTAATAAGGGGAAAAAACAGGCTGTTCCAGCTTCAAAATATAATGCACTGCACACTACTATTTATGCTGCATAAATCTCATCTGAAAATTACTTGTCAAGCAATTATTACGAAGCTCTACAATTATTTTGTCATTGCTGAAATACAGAGCCTTTACATCTCATGCTGTCTGTTGCATCAGGTCCATGAACTGCATCGGCTATATCATGTACAAAAATCACTGATGGCTGATTTAAGTGGTGAGAAAAATAGCTTCCAATCTAGAACAGAAGAAACTCAAGAAATGGTGCAGGGACCCAGGCCAAACCTCAAGAATAGTCCCTCTACATCAGAGACCAGCCAATCCGCTCGTCCTGGTAATGCACAACATTCTGCTCCCCGACAAGTACCTGAACATTTGTTTCTTCAAGAAAGCAAGCCATCATCATGCCTAAACCTCTTCGATGAAGAAACTTCAAGAACCCAAGAAGGAAGACCACAAAGCAGCAAATCAGTTGAAGGTGAATGCTGGAGTGCTTCTGTGGAGAGTGATCTCGATCTCAAACTGAGCATTGGCTCCAGTTCACATGCAACAAGAGCACCACATTGGCTCTTCTCGGGCAGCAGGGAAAGAAACCCTTCTGGTCAGTATAGATAACAACGAACGGGTATTCTAGATCACTTAGTCAGATGGTGCATGAGGCAAAGAAACACCAGTCCATACCGAGGAAGCAGAAGCCTCCTAGCAATGGCACACAACACTTTGAAGATATCTCACAACAAATCTTGTGTCCTTGAGATGCTGCCTTCGAATTTCAACAAGAATTATGCCTCGATGACGAGTACTCTGAATGCAAAAATCTAGGGCCTCTCAGGCACCAGGACTTGCTTGGAACACATTAATGTAATGGCAAGCTAGCAAAGCATTGACAGCAATTCAGTTCTTATTTGTCCTCCCTACAATTCAGACGTGAAAGAGAACAAATTTTACTGCACAAGTATCAAATTTGAAATATCAGAAAAATGTCCTGACTTCAGTCCTACTGAAATAGTTATATTCACCAATTTCGAAATCCGAATAATCTACCATGATCAGTGCTTTGTTATTCGCATTTGTCTTGTTTCTCTGCATTATCCATGCTCTTTAAGTAACATTTTTCAAAATGATATGAGCTTTTTGCGACCAAACATCCAAGTTCTGTAATACCCAAACATTGCTGACTAGTGACTAAATCTGCATTATGTAACACTTCATTGCAAATTCGACGTACCATCAACTGCTCTCAATCCACAAGCTAGATTCTGAAATGAGTTTGTCCTGCTATTCAAAATTGAATGCCTAATGTTCAAGAAATAAGTCAAATAAATAATTTAGTTCAGGTACGATTAATCAATCAAGATCCTAATTTGCCATTCTTTTCTATAAAAACTCTATTCAGATGTCACCAGAATCCACCACAGGAGCATTCTCCATCTTTAAAATGATGGAATCTCATATTGTCCCTGAGTATAATATCAACAGGCTCAACTCTTGACACCATTCGTATAAACAAATGGCAGTCCTCACATATCCTTAGATTCTTTACAATCCTAATCGTGCATCTAGATCCAAGTGTGAGCAGTCCAAATGACAGAGCAAGCTTCTCACTGTGACCCATTAACAGTCTTTCTTTCTCTTCATTGCTCACGTCATAAACAATTGAACTCAGGATTGGAACATAACCTGCAAGCTTTAATTTTGCCACTAGCTCCAATAATGCCTTCTTTATTTCATGTGTCCTTGGGTGAGAACTATCACCAGCAAAGAACTGATGGACCAAACCATCTCTGCCTTCAAACCAGCTCACTGCAGGATCCTTTTTCAGCCTCCGGCTTCTCATCAATTTCCTAACCTTTGACACTTCATCCCACTTTCCTGCCGACGCAAGAATATTTGATAACAGCACATAGTTCCCTATGCCCTCCGGCTCAAGCTTAAAAAGATGTTCAGCTGCAACCATAGCAACTTCAGTTTCCCCATGGATCCGGCAAGCCCCAAGCAGTGCTCCCCACACACCACCATGAGGCTCCACGGTCATCGACCTCACAAGATCAAAGGCTTCATCCACCAATCCAGCCCGACCAAGCAAATCAACCATACAGGCATAGTGATCTGCAGATGGCAATATCCCATATCTGTCCTTCATCTGTGCAAAGTAGTAGCGCCCTTCTTTCACCATGCCTGCATGGCTACAAGCTGTCAATACTCCAATAAAGGTAACATGGTTTGGCTCCACATCTGCCTTCCTAACCATGCCCTTGAACAAAGCAATCGCCTCGTTAGCCCTCCCATGCGACGCGAGACCAACAATCATTGAGCTATATGTGTACACGTTCTTTTCCTGCATCCCATCAAAAGCCTTGCGTGCCTCATCAATAAGTCCGCACTTGGCATACATATCCACCAACCCCGACCCAACAACCACATTCCTCCCCAAGCCATTCCTCTCTGCGATGTCCTGAACCCAGGCAGCGCGCCTCACTGCGCCAAGCTGAGCACAAGCTGAGATTGCACCGGTCAATGAGACCTCATCAATGACCATGCCCAGCGCTGCCATCCGATCAAACGCCTCCAATGCCTTCATTGGCATGGCATTCTGCGCATACCCTGTCACCATCGCTGTCCATGCCACCATATCCTTCACTGGGCACTGCCCAAACACCTCCTCTGCGGACCCCATATCCCCGGTCCTGGAATACGCCACCACAATACTTGTCCAGGAAATGACATCCTTCACCACCATTTCATCAAACACCTTACGTGCATCACTGACGTCACCACAGGCAACGTAAGCACCAATCAGCGAGTTCTCAACAAACCGGTGCTTATCAAACCCGCCGACGAGGATCGAGACTGCGTGGGCGGCCGCGGCAGCGGGGAGGGAGCGGGAGGCCGCGGCGGACTTGGCGAGCGGGGAGAAAGCGAACGGGAGGAACGGGAGCTCGCCGCCGTGCGCGCGGCGGAGCTGGGAGAAGACGTGGAAGGTGTGCAGCGGTGACCGCGTGAGGAGCGTGAAGCGGAGGAGCGCGGCGGCGAGGAAGGGGTCGGGGGGAGACACGGCGGAGAACACAGAGAGCGCGTAGGAGAGCGGCGCGTGCGGGGGCGGGAGGACGGCGAGGCGGCGGAGAAGGCGGGAGAGGAGGAAGGGAAGTGAGGGCGCCGGGAGCGGCAGGCGGACGAGGAGCGCGTGGAGGTGGCGGAGGTGGGCGAGGGAGGGCGAGGAGGAGACGGCGACCAGGAGGAGCGAGGTTAGCGCTGGGGCCGGGAGGAGGGGTAGCGGCAGCGCGGTGGGAAACGGCGGAGCGTGGAGCCGCGCGGGTGGGGGACGCGAGGCGAGGTGCACCATGGCGCATTACCGTGCGGTCTTGCGATCGAGCTTAAATGAGTTATTACTAGGAAAACATCGCGCGTGAAACAAAAATAAATTTGTGTTTTTTTTGAAGGAAAAATAGACAACGGAAACATTTTTTCTATGCTCCGGAGGAGAAATGAACAACGAAAATATTTTTTTCGGGAAAAACGGAGAAAGAACCTGAACGTAATGTGCATGGATCTATTTGTTATAATTTTGGATTTGTTCGCTATTATGAAAAAGTAGGAAAGGGTTCGTTCGCAATTCGTATTTAATGGGAGGCTCTTTGTGTAAAACGACGAACGGAGGACCTAAACACGAAACGGGGGAAAGTATTTTGCACCCACAGGAAATTGCAAAGGGCTAATTCGTAAACGTAAAGGATCTATCCGTAATTCTAAAGAATCGGATGTTTTTTTTTTGCAAAAAAGGGAGAGAGTGGGGGGGGGGTGACGTGGGGGCTGAGCATCCAGGAATCCTTCGGCTGATATTATAGGTAGTATTACTAGTAGTTAGTCCGTGCATTCGCAGTCTATTATCAAAGAGTACGTATCATTTAAAAAAAATTGATTAGTTTTATCTCATAAATTCATTCTCTCCTTTTTACCATTAGATCGTATTTAGATTTAAATTCAAACCTACGCTCTCCTCATCTTTTATTTTAAACGAGCCTCTCGAGTCTTGACCGATTCTGCTCCACCCCGCCACCGCCACCTCCCAACCACACCCGACCACCACTGACGTGATGCTGCCTCACCAATACTAACGAGGTCCTTCTGCGCCTCCTCCTCCACTAGTAGCGTCGTCGGATCCATCATTGTCTCGCCCCATCCCGCCTCCTAATACTCTCTTAATCTTATCATCCCCGTCGACATACATTGCCCTCGCTCAAGGCAGTTGCGTCCTAGCCACCTCGTCGTTGCTGCCACCCACCTTTTGCATTTAAAATCAGTGTTTGAATCGTTTCTCCATAAACAACCGAAATGCCCATTGGCTCTTCCATATCCTGCCCTTTTTTTCTTTTCTTTCCCTCATCGGCCAGCTCCCTCGGTCCCTTTGCTTGCGCTGCAGCCTCCTTCTTCTTTCCCGATGTCATCACCCCCTGCTGCTTGCACCGTCACCGTCGCCGCCCCTCATCGGTTGGTGACCCTGTTGATTGCGTTGCTGTCCCCCCTCCCCCTCCCCCTCCCTCTTCTTTGAATTGAAATAGAGATAGACACATAGAAGGGGAGAGAGGGATGGCATCAGTGCTTTGGCAGCGGAACAACTACGACAGTGTGCACATGACGTGTTCCTAAGCAACGCGAACCTATTTGTGGTGGTTTGAGATGACCGAAAGGACTGTAACGAACGAAACGAGTAGGGAAAGGATGACGGCCGCGAAAGTGGAAAACCTTGTTGGTGGTGAAATCATGCGGTCTTCGGCACAGGAAGTGGACGCATGAGCATAGCGTTGGCACAAGAAGTCCTCTGGTGGTGACGAATGCAGCAGGTGTTAGGTGCGGAGAAGATGGTGGGGCATTGGGCCGTTCAATGCGGAGAAGAAGACATGAGGGTGGCGGAGACGTGGAGGAGGGAGGCATCGGTGGTGTGGAGGACGGAAGGGAGGAAGGAGGGATCGGGGCCAAAGAGGCGGAACGACTATGAGCTGGTTGGTTGGATTTCGAGAAGAAAGAGAGGGTGATAGGATAAGGAAGAAGTTAGGGGCATTCCGGTCATTTAACGTGGGGGTTTAGAAGAATGCAATAAAAAGCATTAAAATTTTTGAAAAAATGGCAAATGATCCATTGGCCTCTTAACCCTGAAGCATTCTATCCGTTACCACATAATGGAGGGGAGGGTGTTTTGACAATGACTTCTTGACTTTACGGAAAATGATCCGTGTTCTTTTAGGGTTCTACGGCGTTGCGGACTTTACGGAAAATGATCCGTGTTCTTAGGGTTCTACATGCTCGCGGGAAGTTTGTGGCGCGGCTCGACCGCTCGATTCCCTGGGCCGTCTAAAGCAGACCGAATAATCTGGCAAGTTCCAGTTCCCCCTCGGCCCTCGGTTTAACTTTGCTTTCTTTTTCTTTTCTTTTTGGAAGGAATGGGTTTAACTTTGTTTGCGCGACTAGTTTCGATATCATTGTGTGCGTGTATATGGCTCACTGTGCACGCACATTGTGAATTCGGATTTGCTCTGAACCATGTAGGCCGAAGGAAAATGACAACCAGAAGCTCCGAAGGCTTGGGATTTTGCGAAGGGTTTTGATAAATTTCATCCGGATGTTTTCTTTAGCAACCATCATCCAAATTCATGGCCATTGGATTTGCTTTCAGATCAATGCACGTCACCCCTGAATTCGAGGTGGGTTGATCCTATAGATGTGTGTTTTAATCGTACGGTCCAAAGCTTAAATGTTTTTTGGGACTACCTGTGAAATCTCCAGCAACGGAAGCTGTTATCTGCTGCACGCACGTACCGGAAATCTTCCCCTGGTCACACAATCTATACTTCACTTCCACGACAATTATTCACCTCCCAAGCGGCCGACCAAATCAGAAGTACCCATCGATGCCCAGCAAAGAATTAAGTGCAGAGATTCCTTCGCTCAAAGTGACTCCAATAGCCCACAAGCTTTTCTTCCGCACAGTGAGCAGATCTATCATCCACCGCCATATCAGCGTAAAGTTGAATAAAGTAACACACCGATCCTCCACTTAGCTCGAGCGTGCGTGCATCGCCATTTTGTGCACTCTGAAGCGTGATCTTTGTATATTCCACATCAGCAATGCACCACGCCTGAATTACCTGTAAGGGCATGTACAATGGTCACAGTCAGCTGTCTATAAGAGATGCCATGTAGAATTTTAAGTGACGTGGAGGAGAGAGAAAGCTGCTGTGTACTATTTAATAGACAGTCTTATAGACAGCTTCACATGTTGTGTACTATTGTATAGACTGCCTGTTACTTGCATGAGAGATTATTACAGACAGCTATATAGACGATCCATTGTATGAATTATTTTTGATATTGTTTGTAGATGCATTATAGACAGCTGTTATCTATACCACTGTACATGCCTTAAGGGGACACTCAGTTGCAGAGTTTTCGGGATCATGGCAGTTATACACAGTAACCCCAGTGCTAGTATATCAGCTGCCACTTGCACTTCCATGCACATAAAAAAGAAACCCAATCCTCTTAGCATTTCGAGCACTACGATTATATATCTCACACTGTCCGACATAGTGAAAACTGCAAAGAACCTAAACATAGATATGGCCGCTCTCCTTTTCTTCTAGTTTCTAAGAAACCTGGTTACCGATGATACTGCCAATGAAGTTAAGTTAACTTCCTGTGGCGAAGACTTTCGTCAAAAGGAGCCCCACGTAATGTCGGGTTTGATCAGATCTTAGGGCATGTACAATGGTCACAGTCAGCTGTTTATAAGAGATGTCATGTAGGATTTTAAGTGACGTGGAGGAAAGAGAAAGCTGCTGTCTACTATTTAATAGACAGTCTTATAGACAGCTTCACATGTTGTGTACCATTGTATAGACAACCTGTTAATTGAATGAGATATCATTACAGACAGCTATATAGACGATTCATTGTATGAGTTGTTTTTGATGCTGTCTGTAGATGATGTGGAGATGCATTATAGACAGCTGTTGTCTATACCACTGTACATGCCCTTACGAAGCATTCTCTTCACTAACAAGGTGACAAAAGCATGGCTTCCACACGCGCAGCCGGCCGGGGCGTCTGGAAGACGAAAAACACCACCCCATCCTGCCATCCATGCTCTTCTAGAGCGTGTGGATCCCAGTGCTCCTCATTGCCCAGCTTTCTCTCTATAAAAGGCTGTGGCAAGCATGGAACCCCTCATCATTCGCGATCGATATACATCTTCCCAGGTCATTTGGTACTGATTTCTGCACGCAAGTGCAAGCGTGCATGGCTTCCTTTGCAGCTTTCTTTGCTTTCTGCCTCGTTGCTTTACACTTCTGTTGTTGTCATGGGCAACGTGACGGCAGCATAGCTGCGATCTATAGCCTTGGCGACTCCATTACTGACACGGGGAATCTGATCAAGGAGGCGCCTCCCGGCGCGTTTGAGACCATCAAGCACCTCCCGTACGGCATCACGTTTGGGTACCCGACCGGACGGTGCTCTGATGGCCTCCTCATGATCGACTTCCTGGGTATGTACAATCCCTACTAGTCCAGCTTGCTGTATCTGAACTTTCTTGGTCTGATCTAGCTAGCTTGAGTAAACTGCGAGCTATATCTCTGAAGTTGTTAAATAAACTAGCAATTTACCTGTGCAACTGCGCGGCCAGATATTATGATACGATTATTTTTTATATATAATTATATTTTCTATAATTGTTTATTTTTTATATAACTTTAATATCTATATATATATTACTATGCACCGTTATAATCTGGTCATACCAAACTAAGTGGTGGAGATCATTTGACTTTTTCTTTTAATATAAGCCGTTATAAGCTGGGTTCGCTAGATAGACAGTTAGATATTTTCTTTTAAATAATAACATCCGGTGGTGGAGATCCTTGGACTTTTTCTTTTAATCTAAGCCGTTATAATCCGGGTTCGCCCAGATTAAGGGTCAGATATTTTGCTTTTTTGTGAGAAATTCTAGCCTATTTATCTTTTTTTTTTCTTAGCGACTCACATGAGCTTTTAATATATAATAGATTATCTTTTTTCTTAACGACTCTCGTGAGCTTTTAATATATAATAGATGAGTGGTATTACACGTCTCGTTTCATTGGTCTTTCATGAACTTTTGATCTATCGTGCAGCTCAGGACCTGGGTCTTCCGTTCCTGAACCCTTACCTAGGGAAGAACAGAAGCTTCGACCACGGAGTGAACTTCGCCGTCGCTGGAGCCACCGCAATGGACCCTGCCGATCAGTTTAACGGGGGCTTCTTCATGCCTTTCAGCGCGAACTCCCTAAAACTGCAGCTCAGGTGGTTCAAGGACTTCATGTGGTCCAGCTTCACCACCGACGAAGGCAATTCCTCTCCCCTTTTTACCTCTCTCACCTGCTAATGCCTTCTCTTACGTACTTTCTGGTGATATCAATGCACCACCCTGTTCTTCAACAAGCAAATCTTGAAGTTACATGTAAAAGTGGACTTGTGAGTGTACGTAGATATACGCAAAAGGCTCCAATCTTCTCTGGTTTTGATCGGGGAGATTGGAGGGAACGACTACAACTACGCCTTCTTCGGGAACAAGGCTGTAAACGAGGTGGAGAAACTAGTCCCAGGTGTCGTTCAGACCATCATAGACGCCGCTGAGGTATATATCAAACATCTTGGCACATACAACATACGTACAATAGACAGCTAGCACATTAGTAAACTAGACATATACTCCCTCCAGTTTGATAATAGGTGTCGTTTTGGACATAGTGATGGTCAAACTTCTAAAACTTTGACTATTGATATATTTTTAAATATTTAAATTGGATATATGAAAATTATATGTGTAGATTTGTCTCGAGAAGTACTTTCATAATAATATAATTTTATTGGGTTTTATAAATATATTATAATAAAAATTAGAGGTCAAAGTTGTGTTTTGAAGACCGTGTTGATGTCCAAAACGACATCTATTATCAAACTGGAGGGAGTAGTTAACAAGCAAAACCTGATCAACATTATTGCTTATCACAGGAAGTGCTCGACATGGGTGCAAGCAGAGTCATTATCCCGGGCAACTTCCCCATCGGCTGCATCCCGGGTTTCCTGACCATGAAGGGCTCATCGGAGCCGTCGGACTACGACTCCATGGCGTGCCTGAAAGAGCTGAACCTCTTGGCCGCCAAGCACAACTCGATGCTCCGGCAAGCCGTCGCCGGCCTGCAGTCGTCGTACCCCAACGCGTCCATCGCCTACGCCGACTACTTCAACTCGTTCCTCAGGCTCCTCAATGGCGCCTCGTCGCTCGGTACGCAACGCACACGACACGTACGATCCCATCGATGTGAAGATTACTATGGCCTCGTCCCACGAACGTGCGTGTACTCGTTCAGGTTTTGACGCGAGTAGCACGCACAAGGCGTGCTGCGGCGCGGGCGGCGGCAAGTACAACTTCGACTGGAGGAGGATGTGCGGCGTCGAGGGGGCGGCGGCATGCGCGGAGCCGTCGGCGTACGTGAGCTGGGACGGCATACACATGACGCAGGCGGCGTACAAGGCCATGTCCAGGCTCGTCTACCATGGGAGGTACCTGCAGCCGCAGATACTGAATCTCCCAGAGAGAAATGGGCAGGCATAAAACAGATGTCATGATGGAATTAACCGTGCTAGAAGCAATCTTGAAGGCTTCCATGGGCTCCATCTATATATTGTAGTACCAGCCAGTTGCGTCAGTACTTCAGTATATGCTATTATATGTACTCATGAACGTAATGTAATACGAGGAAAAGCACAGGTTTTAGTTTATGTATAGGCATCTTAATTTGCTAGCGTATCTAGCTAGTTCCACCACACCTTCGTCTGGACGCAAGCTTCAGATAGTCAACGCCGATCGAATTTCCCAGCCATAGCCGGCAAACCCAAGATCCAAATTCCAACACCAACAAATCTAAAAAAAAGGGATACAACAGTGAAGATTTTACAGACTTAATTTCATCTAAGTTGAACAAATAATTCACATCAATAATACCAGTTATACTCAACATCCCGGCGAATTGTTTTTGGAACAAAGTTGATTGAAACAGGATAGCAACATTGTTAAGTCTGGGTCAACTTCATGCTTCTTCCAAGATTCCTCAAATTGCTCTCCCTTGCATCTGCGTGAGTACATCTTACTATCAGACAGCGAGATCTTCCAGGCAGAAATGGCCAAATGCAACAAGTGCACATAATTGCAAGGAGAAATTTCGTCTGAGAGTAGCTTTAGTGCTCCACCGAGTGGAACACTGAGAGGAGTTGCCTTTTTTGGCAAAATTTGAGCTTAAATGTGACATGTATGAAAGATGCACCAAGAATAGTGGATATTGAAACAATAGCAACTTTTCCCTTCATCCAAATGGCCCAAACCAATATAAAAGAAGCGTTTACTTCCTTGACAGAAACTTGGCTTGTCTGTATTCTAAAGATCATTACTTTCATTGTCACCCCTCAAGAAAAAAGGGTATTTAGTTCAGATGCATGCTAAGAGATGGCCATCAGATATTAGTTTGCTATAATGCTATGAAGGTAAGAGGGGATAAATATGTTCTTGCTGATTTATGCCTCAAATACTATATAAGGTTAACATGAAGTAATTTAACCATTGCAGCAAGTTCTATTCGAAATGTTGAGGTCGATAAATTATGCTCAACAAGTTAGCTAACTAGCTGGCATGAAATAACAGAACTCAATCTCGAATACTGATTTCCAATAGGCCAAACTACAATGGAGAATAGTATCTAAACTGACTGCTGTGCAAGCAAGGAGCACCTAGAGTGTAGTGTGTCAACCAACAAGACAGAAGATATGAATTTATACTGGGTGAATTATTTATTATTCTGAACCAAACGAAGTTTGAAGGACCGAGTTCGAATGCCACTTAAAAACTCTTGCTATGCTATTATACATGTTATGAAAAAACTGGAATTGCTATTGAAGGAGAATCTCTTACTTCTGGAGCAGTGCGAGAATTTCCAGGATGTGATTTCGCATTACCTCGCGGCTCCTTCTTGTGGCTGACTCTTTATATAAAAAAACAAGCTCATCCACCAGCCTAAAAAGAAGAAAGTGAGTTGGAAGTCAGTTTCATTAGTTAATACTTAATAACATATGAGTATGCTTTTGGAAGTACCAGATTCAGCAAGCAGAGCAAAAAGGACATAATAAGTAACAATAAGTCATATATCATAATTCTTAATACCTTGAAGTATAAGGTGATTTCCTGATCCAGGTGAGCTTCATAACTGCATGAATTCGCTCTAAAACCTGCAAAAGATATATAGTTAAATATCAAAATACCATAATTAACTACGCTCACAAACAAAAACTTGGTAGGGTTATCTAACAGCAACAGAAAGCGGATATGTATTACGGTTCTATCTTTTAAGACATATAATTATATTGTCTATGATCTGGAGATTGTTTTTTCCTTACCAGGACAACTGTTTTATCATCATCAGCATGCATCCATTGAAAGAAGAGAGAGAAAAGGCGACGGAAATGTGCCAGTAGAAAGAGACCCATAGCATCGAAAACTGGCTCAATAAGGGTAAGCCATGCAACACGACGTTCCTTATTTGATGGTTGCCGTTCCAAGTGGCCCAACATCTCAGTAAGCATCCGATCATACCTGGAACCAAGTACTGAAGTTAAAGAAAAAAATGACAAGATATTTTGTAGATGTTTATACCACAGATGAACCACATATTGCAATGACATGCAAAATATCAATCATTAGACAGCTCACTAACTCTGAGAAAGTATATCTTTCTCCAAGCCTTGACTTCTCCAACAGTGACCAATAACATTGTATCTTAGATTCTCCAACAATGATGCTGTATCTCAATATAAGTAGAACAAATGCCAGCTAAGTTTTGCTTTCTCCAAAAGTGATGATCAACAAATATTGTTGATGTTGCACTGTGTATCTCATCTCACTTAAAAGCGGCTTTCTATCTATCCTTTGAAAAACAAAAGAGGCAGTTGTCTCGGCTTTAAACCATTTCATTAATAAATGCAGATTTTCCAATTCATCATACAAGTACAAGGAGATCATTTGCATTTCATTCAACAAAAGGCAAATGCTACCTTTCCAGTCAATTTATCCTCATCACTTATTTTTTGGTGCAAAAGGAAAAAGGGTATCACAGTGCACAGCTCACATAATGTAAGATGAGTAATGCATGTAAGTCGTAATTATCATATACATTTCCAAATAGCTATACTCCACTGTAAACTCATACCAGCATAAGGTTTATTTGTTCAGATTTTGTAAAGCTAGAATGAATAGACGTGATCACAATGCAGAATGAAGGAAAGAAGTTCAGAACCAGAAAGAGATTGTACCAAGGGCTACGGGGATTACTTCGTTGAGTACAAGTCAACAACAGCACAGATACCTCAACGACGCGATACCATAACTCATCATCTCCAGAAATGTTGAGGCAGCATGCATCAAGAATTGCATCTTCATACAAACTTAATTCCGTTACTTTCACGTTCTTTGCAATGTGCATGAAGCTAACCATTCCCTGTTCCTGTCAATCATATGGAACAATCTCACTCGAAATGCTCACTAACAGCAATATAAGGCAGACTGTAATCGCCAAGATGGTTTTAAGCTGAATGTTGTTAATTTTTACGACAAAGCTGGCACTGCTATACAGCCTATACTGCTAGAGAAAAAACAAACAGAGAACAGCGTCCATACCTTAACTTCTGGTGACCAATGGTCGAAGGTTGTCAAAGCACACGGAATTACCAACCAACACAGATCACCGAGCTTAGGGTAAGTAACCTGAAACACCCAAAGCAGAAACTGAATTAAACATCTCTAGTGCCGCAATGTTACAGCTTTACCTAATGAACACCTCTGCAGTTCTGCTGCTACTACACGTCTCTAATGCAACATATTTTCATTTCAACATTTTATTCTACCAAGACCAAGTGTGAAATTCTCCTAATGTACTATTTCTACAATTACGCTATGGTCTTAGAACCAATTGCAGAGAACAATGGTTCAAGTAACCTCCATGGAACACAAACCTGAGATACCAGCCACCGGAACTGGTGCGCGGCGACGACGGCGTGCTCCTTCGGCGGCTTCACGGCGCCAAACTCGTCGTTCTCCGTGTCCACGCACGTCTCCTTCACCACGGATTTCAGCGGCGGGACGGCATCCGGCATCATCACCACCACCATCTCCCCGACATCTCCCCACCCGCCCGACACCGCCATCTCCTCCATCGCGTAGGCCGCGGCCTTCGAGAGGCCCTCCGGGACCCAGTGCAGCGCGGGGGACTCCGCGGTGGCTGCGCGGGCAGCGGCGCAGAAGAGGAGAATGTCGGTGGCCTCCTCGTGGGCCCCGCCCGTCGGGG
This sequence comes from Rhipidocladum racemiflorum, assembly GCA_036346355.1. Taxonomy (NCBI): domain Eukaryota; kingdom Viridiplantae; phylum Streptophyta; class Magnoliopsida; order Poales; family Poaceae; genus Rhipidocladum; species Rhipidocladum racemiflorum. The sequence continues at coordinate 84,773,034 of CM070579.1, read as the reverse complement.
GCTGGGGCTGGGGCTGGGAGGGGGGTGGAAGGAGGGAGGCGAGGAGGGATTTGACGGACGTGGAGGAGCCCTCAGGGGGCGCGTAGGGGGCCGCGGCGAGGGACTCGCGGAGCGGCGAGGCGACGCGGAGGAGGGTGTCGCGGGGGAGCGCCGTGGCGGCGGCGGCGGCGGCGGATGTTGGGGGCATGGCGGCCCCGGCGGTTCGAGTACTCAAGCTGCTCACGGAGTTGCAAAATGGCTACATATCATGCGCACATGGATGATGGTGCACATATACAATAATTAAATCCGAGTCATCCAAATCTCATTCAACGGTAATTTTATCGGGGTAGTAATTGCAAATCTGTGTACATTTTGCAATTACCAACCCCATGAAACTACCGTTGGATGAGATTTGGATGGCTCGGATTTAATTATTGCATATGTGCAAAATTCACCCATGTGTACAGGATATGCTCCCTTGCAAAATATGGTTCTTTTTTGCGGATGTTCATCATGTTCATGAGCTAGTTTGGGCCTGTTTGCCACGCAGGAATTCCATAGGCCGTGTTTCAAATTAGATGGGTACGCGGGCTAGGCCGCGTCGGCCAGCATAGCTGGGTTTTTGGAACTCCGGAGGTTAAAATTGTGAAGGATATCTTTTAAAAAAAACGGTAGGGGAAGTTTAACATAATTTTCGGTCTTTTCGGGATTTGTAAAAAATGGGCTGGAGTCGGCAGCGAGTTTACGTAACCACGGATCTTTTTTACAAAAGAACCGATAAAGAACCTATTCACGAATTCAGCTCTATATTTTTAGGGCAACCACTTAAACTTTAGGGTTTCGAACTCTCATAAGCAACGAACATCAGCTTCATGAACCACACACATCATTTCGAATTCGCGTGAACGTTGAGCTTTGTTGCAAAAATTCCATTCATCACTCCTTAATTTAGCAACAACGAATATCCAGTACTCTCTCCATCCAAACGTACGGGAAGTATTTTTAAATGATTTTTATTCACAAATATAACGTGTTTTGCATATTCTAATACAAATTAACGTGATGTTCACTCTATACTTCTAATAAATATTTATCTTTATTCTACATGTATGCATTGAGTATAGTACTAAATAGATAATAATTAGGTACAGCTTAGTGATATTTATTATAACTCATTAGTGTCCGTAAGATCGGATGGATATTTTAGGAGGCAAGGCACATGAGAGTTTTCAGAATTTGACACACTTTAAAATTCGTATTTCGGAATTTAACACTCTGGCCCACTGTCATACACACAGACGATCCCATATATCATCCAAATAAACTGAGAGACTTGCGAATTGAGTATCAAATTCTGAAATAACTCAAAGCTAGGGATGGCAATCGGGCGGGTATGGGCGGGTAGACCTCCCGTAGACCCGAACCCGAAACCCGAAATTCATACCCGAACCCGAAATCTCTCACGGGTACATACCCACGCCCATATCCGAACCCGATGGGTACCCGAACCCGAACGGGTACCCAAACCCGAAATTAAATTCACCTCGCAATCAAATTTTCAACCATCAATTGTCAATCAATCTATTTGTAATTTCTATGTTTAAAGGAAAAATATATGGTGTATATAATCATGAAAGTTACCGCATCTTACATCTCGAACGATGCTTGAAAATCTTGAATTAACTTTCCATTATTTTTAATTTATATTAATTAATTCGGGTACCCATGGGTACCACGGTGCAGAATCGAACCCAACCCGAACCCAAACCCGAACCCAAAATTTGAAACCCACGGTCAAATCAAACCCATACCCGACATCGGCCGCGTGATGCACGATAACCGAACCCACGGGTAATTTTGCCATCCCTATTCAAAGCACAGCACAAGGGAAGGGAAACCAACCACGGGGCATTGAGCCGGTCGCGCTCGCACGCGTTGGCTTTTACGGAGCTGCCAATTACAGCCGCCCACGTGCCCCCTCGGTCCAATCTGACGGCGAGGATCCAATGTACTGGACGCATCCAGTGCACGTTGAGGTCGGTTCACGCCGCTGTGCCCTTGCCCCGTCCACTCGTTCGTTTTCCGTTCTGCCCCGTCCCATCACCTCCTCACGTTTCCGCCTCCCCTCGTCCAATCCTGCCCCACCAAACCCTAATCCCCACGCCGCGCGCGCGCGCACCGCCATGGGCTGAGCCGCGGCGGGGGTAGCCCGGATTTGGAGCTAGGGTTTCGGCCGCGCCATGGAGTGGGACAGCGAGTCGGACGGCGCGGGCAGCGTCGGCTGCGGGGAGGAGGAGGCGGCGGTTAGGGGAGTCGGCGCGGGTGGGAGCGGGGGCGAGGGCGGGGGCGGGGGAGACGTCGGGGACGGCGGGACCTTCACGTTCGCGATTGAAGGGATGCTGCGCACCTCCGGGCCGTGCGGGCTCGTTGTCGCCGATGCGCTCGAGCCCGACTGCCCCATGATCTACGTCAACCGCGGGTTCGAGGAGGCCACCGGGTATCGCGCCGAGGAGGTGCTTGGCAGGAACTGGTTGGTGCTTATCAATCATGTGTTTTCCTTTTGTTTCGGTTCATTTGATTGCGGTGTTAGGATTGGTGCCACCTAGAATCGATCAAAACTTACCTTTTTGTTTGGTTTGTTACGCCATGAGCTTCTGTAGTGGTGATTTTGAGCAATATAAGTGAGATTGAGCAATATAAGTGAGATTAGATTAGGAAGTGTTTGGTTTGACCTGTTAGAAGGCTCAGTCGTTGAGCGAAATGGCAAATGTTGACATCCTTTTGTCATTTTTGGAAATCCTTGTGACTTTTAGTGCTTATTTGGCTATGAGAAATGCTTTTTTCCATGATAATTGTTGGCATCAGCAGATGTTACAAATGCACGATCTTTTATCATATATTACCTTTTAGCACCTCTCTACCTATTAGTTATCACAAATTCACAATTACCTAAGCCAAGACATTAGCTAGAAAAATTTACCAAAATGTTGATTAACCTAGGAAACAAAGTATTAGTCTTTATGTACAGAAGCATACGCTGTTGGATGACTGCTTCAACATGAACATGAAGATATCATTTGGGAATTGGGTTGGTGAGGTTAATTTGTGTCTTTGTGGAAACAAGGTTTAAGATGGTCTACCATACAATACAACTGTTGTCCATCCTGACCATGCATATTTACTCTATGAATTAAAAACTTACACAAGATATTGATTTAAGATGTTCTACCATACAAGTTGTTCATCCTGACCATGCATATTTACTCTCTATGAATTCAAAAATTCATCCAAGATATTCTTACCCTATGATATGAATGTAACCATCTTTCTCTCCCATTTTCAAATTCTGGAGGCATTAGCAAAACATTCTTGAACAAACATTTGTTTTTTTGGCTGACATTTTTCATCAGTGTTCATGTCAAAACACGCATAAGGATTGGGGATTGTCAATGGAAAAACCTGAGCTAACAAGACCTTTAGTGCCATGACGGGTGCATATGATAATATGAATTTCCTGGGAGGCAGAAATTCATCTATGCTAAAAGTGCATTTACCAATTTCAATGGCAACCGAAAATATTATATCTTTTTTGCAAGTGTGGTTTGTATGGCTCTTCATGTATTTCTCACCTTTTGAACTGTGCCATCATTTGACTTTATATGCAATTATTTATCATTATACTTTTCTTAACATCCTCATGCACTGCTTTTCTCCCCCTCTTTCAGCCGGTTCCTGCAATGCAGAGGGCCGTTTGCTCAAAGGAGGCACCCCCTAGTTGATGCCGCAGTAGTTTCTGAGATTCGAAGATGCATAGACAACGGTACTGAGCTACACGGTGATCTGCTAAATTTCAGGAAAGATGGCTCGCCGTTGATGAACAGGTTGCATCTGACCCCTATATATGGAGATGATGAAACCATAACTCATTATATGGGCATTCAGTTCTTCACCAATGCCAATGTTGATTTGGGACCATTGCCTGGCTCAATAACAAAGGAACCTGTGAGATCTACACCGTTTGCTTCAGATAACTCTTTCCGACCCATATCCACTGGGCAAGGGCAGAGCAACTTCTGCCGGGAATATTCGAGCCTCTTCCTGTTGACTGATGAAGTACTTTGCCAGAATATCCTGTCAAGGTTGTCACCAAGAGATATGGCATCTGTGAGCTCTGTGTGTAGGCAGTTGTATCATTTAACAAACAATGAAGATCTTTGGAGAATGGTTTGCCAGAATGCTTGGGGTAGTGAGACTACTAGAGCTCTTGAGACCGTGCCTGCTGCAAAAAGATTGGGCTGGGGTCGGCTGGCAAGAGAACTGACCACCCTGGAAGCTGTTGCCTGGAGGAAATTGACAGTTGGGGGCACAGTGGAGCCATCTCGATGCAACTTCAGTGCCTGTGCTGTAGGGAACCGTGTTGTTCTCTTTGGTGGGGAAGGTGTTGACATGCAACCAATGAATGATACATTTGTGTTGGATTTGAATGCCAGCAATCCAGAGTGGAGGCATATCAATGCAAGCTCAGCTCCTCCAGGCCGCTGGGGCCATACCCTGTCATGCCTAAATGGATCTTGGTTAGTTGTGTTTGGTGGATGTGGAAGGCAGGGCCTGCTTAATGATGTATTCATGTTAGATTTGGATGCAAAACACCCAACTTGGCGTGAGATTGCTGGAGTTGCACCACCAGTTCCACGTTCATGGCACAGCTCCTGCACTTTGGATGGGACGAAGTTGGTGGTTTCTGGTGGCTGTGCCGACTCAGGTGTACTACTCAGTGATACATATCTTCTTGATGTAACTATGGACAAACCTGTTTGGAGGGAGGTACCTGCATCTTGGACACCACCTTCTAGATTGGGCCATTCAATGTCTGTCTATGGTGGCAGGAAAATCCTGATGTTTGGTGGTCTTGCTAAGAGTGGTCCTCTGCGACTCCGGTCTAGTGATGTGTTCACTATGGACTTGAGTGAAGAAGAGTCCTGCTGGCGGTGCCTCACTGGTAGTGGAATGCCTGGGGCAGGAAATCCAGCAGGAGCTGGCCCACCTCCTCGCCTTGATCATGTTGCTGTGAGCTTACCTGGGGGAAGAGTTTTGATATTTGGTGGATCAGTGGCAGGTCTTCACTCGGCGTCGCAGCTTTATCTCTTGGATCCAACTGAAGAAAAGCCTACCTGGAGGATACTGAATGTTCCTGGGCATCCTCCATGGTTCGCCTGGGGTCACAGCACCTGTGTTGTTGGAGGAACAAAAGCGATAGTGCTTGGAGGACAAACTGGAGAAGAGTGGATGCTGACTGAAATATATGAGCTTTCTCTGACTAGCAGCTCAGTTTGAGGCCCAAACTTTTTTTTTCAGCATGCTTCCTTGAAAACATATGTGATTTTTTTCATGTGGTTTGAAGCTTGATTGTCTTGACCGGCAGGACTGGATCACCGAATAAGCATACTGAATCTTTTGGCAGTGAGCTGTATATACTTGGAGGAGATGATTGGCCTCAGCAGATCAAACCTGTTCACTCGTGGTTGCTCGCTTTATGTAGTCAAGGGGTGTTGATATGTTCCTTCTATTCTTGTTTGTTTGGTCTTTTACCAGATAAGTATAATTCATAAGCTACTCTTGTGGAATGAGTACCAATTGTATGTATTCTCAGACACTTCTGACCTGCGTTATGTTATGGAAAACGCAAAGGACTGCGTTGTATAGTTGAATCTTTTGATGTACTATGCTTCTTGGCATCTCGATGCCGCCTCTGGGACACGGTTTGATGGCGATGTGATGTATCGGTGATCCTTGATCGATCCTATTTTTGTATGCTGTAGCAAGTTTGTCTGGTGAGCATATCTTCACCACGTCGCCGCCGTCGCCGACAAGGATGTTCGCGGGCTTGATTTCCCGGTGGACGATGCGGCGCTCGTGCATCCTTTTGGCCCCGCTCAGAAGATTCCACATGACGCGGCGCACTTCATCCTCCGTGAACGGCCGGCGGCCGCGGCGCTCCCGCAGGACGTGCTTCCGGCTCGCCCACGACGCCGTGGAAGCCGACGAGGGAGGGGTGGCCGCGTGTCAGGAGCTGAGGCAAGGGAGGAAAATGGCATCGCTTCAGAGGCGGAGAGGAGAGCTTCAAGTCGCTGAGGAAGTCGGCAAGCCAACGAAAAAACTTCGACGACTCCACTTGACGGGATGGGACGGCTCAGATCAAAGGTGGCGAAGGCTAAGAAGCATCTGAGGGCTATTAACATATTTAGAATGCTAAGTGCTTGTTAATGTCGTATTGCCGGATACACTGTTTATCTTGCAGTAATTTCGTTTTGCTGTAAGTTTTCAAAGTGACTGTGCTGTAAAACTAATGGCGATTTAGCCGGAAATCTGAGAAAAAGAGTCAAGAATTGATTCCCCAAATTAGTCCCAATAGAGTAAAGTAGAATAGCTAAGAACCCTATCTTGCCATCGCTAATCTGTTCCCACAAAATCTTCTTCTTCCTTTATTTTCTATCGCTACGGCAGAGCTCTTGACACCGCGGCACGCGGCGAGGAAGCACGCCTCCCGAAGCAGCTCGCGGGCAGCGTCCGCACGCCTCTCGCCGCCAGGCGAGCGGCGGAGGTACTTGAGGGCGACGTCCTTGCCCGTGGCGCGGTGGCGCGCCTTGACGACGACGCCAAACCCACCGCTCCCGAGCCCGCATGCCTTGTCGTAGTCATCAGTACTCCCGAAGCGCCTCCTCTTGCGGCCAGCTGTTCCGGCGGCGGGCTCGTCGACCATGTCGCCGAACTCGAATTCTTATCAATACTGGAACTCAGACAGGGCCAGATGCAGCCCGCTTGGAGGCCACGGCGGCCGGAGGAATTTGGATGTCGCCGCCTCGCCAACTATCCAACTCCTCCGTTCCGAATTCGGACTCCTACTCCGTTCCTACGCCTGTGCCTTGAATACGATTCGGACTCCTACTCCGTTCCGAATCCGGACTCCTACTCCGTTCCGAAGCCTGTGCCTTGAATACGATTCGGACTCCTACTCCGTTTCGAGTTCGTCTCGTCGCGATATAAGTCACTCACCGGTGCATGGGAGAGGCAGCGAATGCGAAGTATCTCATCACCCCCCACTCTCCCATCCACAACTCTGATCCCTAGCCTAGCGAGGCCAGAGTCATACTCCACCATGGCCGTGCACGGTCCGCTCCGCCGGTGGAAGCGCTTCTTCGCCGCCTTCGCCTGCATCGACGACGCCATCGAGGCCGCCGATCCGGACCTCTCCCGTGATGAGTTCCGCTGCGCGAGGGCCCAGCTCGTCGAGATGCTCTGTGACGCCACGGACGACAAGCAAGCAGAGGGGCTCTGCCAGGTGCTCGACGAGGTGATGGCCGAGTCGCTCGTGACGCTGCAGCTGGTTCCCGCGATGCCGAAGATTTTGGCATCCACCGACCTTGCAAAGGCCGTCGGCGCGCTGAGGAAGCACGACTCGGAACGAGTCCGAAGCCTCGCGAGCGGCATCTTCCGCGGGTGGAGGGCGTCGGTCGAGGACGACCTTGTCAGGGTCAGAGCCGCCATGGATAAGCTTTCTGCTCTGGTGCCAGAGAAGACCGCGCACGGCATCAGAGACGCCGGCAGTGCCAATATGCCCTCGCTTCCTGAGGCGAAGACGAAGAAAGGGGCGAGCAACATCCTGGAACCATCGCCCAAGAAGACGGTTTACGTCGTCGGCCGAGATCATGCGAACAAGGCCAACATGGAGGCGTCAAGAAAGGTTCCACAGCCGCCGCCCAAGAAGACGGTTTACGTCGTCGGCAGAGATCATGCGAACAAGGCCAACATGGAGGCGTCAAGAAAGGTTCCACAGCCGCCGCCCAAGAAGACGACGCCCGTTGCTGGCAGCTCCGGCGGCGACCACGTGGGATCCTGTCCCGACACGAGGATGGAGTCTACGAAGCGCAAGCTCCGCGAAGGATACCAAGAAGCAGAGCAGGCTAAGCGGCAGCGCAAGATCCAGATGATCCAGGCGCCGGAGATGGTGAGGCAGAGGCAGAAGAAGATGCACCCGATCATGAGGGTGCGGAGCAAAGTGAGCTGTGCGAGCTCCATGGCCGAAAGGAGATTCTTGATGTCGTCGCTTCAGAGAATTTAGGGTTCTGTGAGAGTTGATTTCGCCACTCGTCTCTTGTTCATGTCGTACTTATTTTCTGCTCAAGCATGTAATGCAAGAATAACTTGGAATTCGGCAGCAGAGTAAATTGCTTGCATGTTCTGTACTTGTACACAATACTCGCTCATTGTAAATTCTCGATCTCGATCTTAAAACTTATCTCAATTTCCGGTGATGTTTGAGAGATCTTGTTTTCTTTTCGTTTTCCTTTATTTTAAGATTTAGGCTCTGTGTGGTACGGCTACACCTTTTCTGGGAAAATAGCGTCCGGATAAGCTATATGGCTAAAGGTCTAAAAGGTTGAGATGAAGAAGTTTGGTATTTGGTGATCTGGCTTTTTGGTAGTCTAGCTGTCCTCGAGACAAATTATGGCTTATTTGGTACTTTATAATTGATATTATGGGTTGATTTGATTTTTTTTCATGTTCATATACAAATGTAATTTTAATAATTAAACATGATAAATTGAGAGTTTCCAGGTATGAAATTCAAAAGAATTCAATAGATGTTCAGCAAGCCTTTTGACGTGAATTTGATGCTAACAAAGAACAGACATAGTAAATTTTGCCACGAATTCATGCTTGCACTAGTACCAATTTGAAATTATTCTGCCATTACACATCTGAACATTTCTGAAAATGTACATCCGTACATCTGAATCTATACAATTTTGAACATCCATGCATCTCCGAAAAAAATCAGAAAAATACACAATCTATACAATGCAGTGCCATTGAGTGTTTTCCGAATCATGCCAAAGCTTTGCTTCCAAGCATGCTGAGTGCAAAGAGGGCATTTGTTTGTTTACCTGCCAAGTGCAGAGAATATACGAGTGCATATGAACTTCACTGAAAGCAATCAAGCATGAATCTGAAGTCTGAACTGAAGAAAATTGAACGTACAATCCCATCTAATATCAGAATTCAAAAATGCTACTAGCCTTGGCCCTCTTCAGAAATGTATGTTTCGCACTATCATTCTAATTGTTTGCACTTTGCAGCATGTAACAAGCAATATCTGTGTACCAGCTTAATTTTTTGTGATGTGTACCAGCTTGATATTACTGGGGTCCGAGCCTGGATCCAGGCTCGAGCTAGGCGTTCGGTAAACATGATAAGCTTGAATAAGTTCGGTAGGCTCGCGTAAGTTCGGTAAACCTAGTAAGCTCGGTAACAACCTCGAGTATACTCGGTTCACGGAGGCTCGATGAAGCTTACGAGCTCGAGTTCGCAAGCTATTCGAGCTCGGCTCAGTAAAGCTTACGAGTTCAAGTTCGGCTCGTTTGGAGCTCAAATCAGGCTCAAACCGAGCCTGGACCGAGCCGAACTCGAGTAGCTCGCGAGCTCGAGCTTTTTTTACATCCTGGGACGACAAGGACGGCCAGAGAATTTGGGGAGTCCACGGTTAGTGCGGAGGCAGAGCACGGCGATGTGAATTACGGATATGGACCACGGCGGTGAGGAGGTTAGAGAGACCGACGCAGGCAGCAGAGAAGGACGGGACGACGAGAGACTCCTTGTCGGTGAGAGGAGGCCGATGGCGGCATTGGCAAGAGAAGGTCGACAGCGCATGGGCTCACCAAACCCTAATCACCTCCCATGGTTTGGGTTGCCTGTGAGTCGGTGTGGTCGTGTGGAGGATTGAATGAGTGTGGGAGGGTGGAGCCAGCCTTTTTATACATGGTACACTGTTGGAACTAAACAACCCAGGCTCTGTTTTCCTTTCAGAAAAATTGCTTCTTCTGACAAAGCAGTTAGGAGACAAAAACTTCAGAGAAACATCTCTTCGGCTGAACTCTAAACTTCCCTTGTCGTATTCTGAACTTCCTGCAGTTCTGAACTTCATGAGACAACTCCAGCACAATGTAGAGCCACCCCTTGAGATTCATAACAAAGCTTCGACAAAGTTTGAACTCAACTCTGCATGTACTTTGCTCTTCACGCCAGTCTGAACTTCAGATGAAAAATTCAGAACAACTCTCTCTCTCTCTCTCTCTCTCTCTCTCTCAGGACAAATGATGAACGTGTCTTCAAGAAATTCTGCTTTCTTCTTGCTAGCCGTACCACCGGTGCCGTACCACCGGTGACGCACCTTGCCAGTGATTACGACCTTTTGCCTCCGCTCTAATTGTTTTTTCACCGGTAACACAAGTTGATGATGACACACAGACTCACATTAGAGCTCACCAGCTCCAATTGTCTTTTCACTAGTAACCTAACTTAACGATGACACGTAGACTCGTATTAGAGCTCACCTACGAGAGAACTTGGGCGCACTTACAATAACTCTCGTGCATAGACACAGTAAGAACAATAACGACAACTCTTCAACGTCCCTCGACTCATCTACCACGGTATCTCATAGACACAACTAGCACGAGAACGTGTAGCTCTGACTGCTTTTTCTGACAAGACACGCAGATAGCCGTCAATGCTATCTTATCATGTCGTTGATTTTTTTTAATAATACATTTTTTATTCAAAAATTTAAAAATATTTGTCGACGATTGGGGAGCAGGCCCCCGCCGAGCTTACTTGTTGAATGGGGGATCAACCAAAACCCCTTTCTACCGAAGGTGTAGCATCGAAGACGTGGGAGACGGTCAATTAGAATGCATGAAACACAAGGATTTTATCCTGGTTCAGGCCTCTCATGATCGAGATAATGACCCTACTCCAGCGTAGTGTGTATTGTATATGTATTAATTTCGTCTCTCTTCTCCCTCCAATATTTGGGGGTATTTATAGTTTACAAGGGTATCGTGTCGATTCTGACCCACGCCATGCACGCTTGACCGCGTGCCGACATGGTCGTAACCGAATCCTACATTTACGCCACGTCCGAGTCATGAGCGCAACGGTCCTTCGTGGTGGCGCGATTATCGCCGTAACCGTTAGTCGCAACCCTCCGACCACGCAGCCAGAGCTCGAGCTTGGGCCGAGCTCATTTGACTCCGACCCGAGCAAGTTCACCCGAGCAACGTGCTTGGGCATTAACCGAGCAAGGAGCTCGCACCGAACGGGCATGAAGCTCGCATCGAACGGGGAAGGAGCTCGTACCGAACGGGCAAGGAGCTCGCACCGAACGGGCAAGCCGAGCAGCGGTGCTCGACCATCCTTGGGTCATCCTCGGGAACAACCTCCGAGGTGCCCGAGGTCGGGACGAGCTCGGCCGTCGTGGCATTATGGTAATTAGGGGAATTATCCAATCCCCGACAGCTAGTCCCCGAGGCTCAAGTGAGATGGGTCATCTTCTTGAGACTGAGAAGTCCAAGGAGGGATTGAATTCTTGATGGTGAAGCACTTACCTCATCATCTGGGCACGCAATTACCAGGAAAAGGAATTGATAGATGAGGCAGCTCACACTATCACATCACGAGCGAACCATGCTCGGGGAAAAAGGTCGGCACGAGCTGCACCGAACGAGAAAATAAAACGCGGTCGATCCTCGCCCCGAGTATGGATCAGATGCCCAGGAAACTAGGCATGGATCGATGCCTAACATAAAGATAACTAGCGGTCGTGAACAAACACATGCCGCCGCATCCCATGCATAGATCGGATACACAGGGAACTAGGCATGGATCGACGCCTAGGATAAAGGTAACTAGCGGTCGTGAACAAACACATGCCGCCGCATCCCATGCATGGATCGGATGCACAGGGAACTAGGCATGGATCAGGCGCCTAGGCTACTAGCGGATTGCGAGCGGACTCACATAGCCACATCCCGAGCATGGGTCTAATGCTCGAGGAATCGATGACGAGCCAGGCTCGAGCCGCCGCATCCTGGACATGGACCGGACATCCAGGGAAACTAAATCGAAGGACCTGTGCTCAAACACGAGCGTGTTCGGCGCGGAATACCAACCGCCTCCGAGCGTAACGCTGCGTGCTCGAAGGAAGAGACTTCGCGCCGAGCGCGGCTCGTGCCGTATGAACAGGAAGAGTCCCCAAGCGAAAAACATGCTCGGAGGAAGACACTCGCGCCCGAGCGAAGTACGTGCTCGGCGCGGAAAATGAACAGTCACCGAGCGAAAAACATGCTCGGAGGAAGACACTCGCGCCCGAGCGAAGTGCGTGCTCGGCGCGGAACACGAAACGATCCGGCGAAAAACATGCTCGGAGGAAGACAGACACTCGCGCCGGCGAAATGCGTGCTCGGCGCGGAAAACAAAGCGATCCCGAGCGAAAAACATGCTCGGAGGAAGACACTCGCGCGCGGCGAAATGCGTGCTCGGCGCGGCAAACGAACCGACCCCGAGCGAAGACCATGCTCGGAGGAAGACAGACGCTCGCGCCCGGCGAAATGCGTGCTCGAGGCGAAAAACAAACGATCCGGCGAAAAACATGCTCGGAGGAAGACACTCGCGCCCGGCGAAATGCGTGCTCGGCGCGGAAAACAAAGCGATCCCGGCGAAGAACATGCTCGGAGGAAGACAGACACTCGCGCCGAGCCGGCGAAATGCGTGCTCGGGGCGGAAAACAAAGCGATCCGGCGAAGAACATGCTCGGAGGAAGACAGACACTCGTGCCCGGCGAAATGCGTGCTCGGGCGGAAAACAAACAAATCCGGCGAAGAACATGCTCGGAGGAAGACAGACACTCGCGCCCGAGCGAAGTACGTGCTCGGGGCGGAAAACAAACAGTCCCCGAGTGAAGAACATGCTCGGAGGACGACAGACACTCGCGCGCGGCGAAATGCGTGCTCGGGCGGAAAACAAGCGATCCCGAGCGAAGACCATGCCCGGAGGAAGACACTCGCGCCCGAGCGAAGTACGTGCTCGGCGCGGAGAACAAACCGTCCCCGAGCGAAACGCGTGCTCGGAGGAAGGGACTCGCGCCCGAGCGAAGTGTGTGCTCGGCGCGGAACACGACGATCCGAGCGAAAAACATGCTCGAGGATAAGAGCAATTTCCAAGATATAACAAGATCAATTCCAGCGCAATGCCCGCCTGATGTGAAAAACACGCGTCAGAGCTAAAAATTTACTCTGCACGCATCCGAGCGAAAAGCACCTCGGGCAAAGGGATGAAACTTGCTCCGGCGAAGAACTTGCTCGGCGCCAAAAGCGAAACAATTACGCTAAGCACGCTTTGTTTGAGGTAAATAACTCTTTTCACATATCTCACATCATCATAAATTGTGTAGTATCGGTCATCGGATGTGGAAGATGACGCCTTCGGGATTCCTTTGGCAAAGAATCCGTCGATCCCCACCAGACGGCGCCCGGTATCGGCGATTGAGAAGCGAGGCCCCGCCGAGCTTACTTGTTGAATGTGGGATCAACCAAAACCCCTTTCTACCGAAGGTGTAGCATCGAAGACGTGGGAGACGGTCAATTAGAACAGACAGAAACACAAGGATTTTATCCTGGTTCAGGCCTCTCATGATCGAGATAATGACCCTACTCCAGCGTAGTGTGTATTGTATATGTATTAATTTCGTCTCTCCTCTCCCTCCAATATTTGGGGGTATTTATAGTTTACAAGGGTATCGTGTCGGTTACGGCCCACGCCATGCACGTTTGACCGTGCCCGACATGGTCGTAACCGAATCCTACATTTACGCCACGTCCGAGTCATGAGCGCAACGGTCCTTCGTGGTGGCGCGATTATCGCCGTAACCGTTAGTCGCAACCCTCCGACCACGCAGCCAGAGCTCGAGCTTGGGCCGAGCTCATTTGACTCCGACCCGAGCAAGTTCACCCGAGCAACGTGCTTGGGCATTAACCGAGCAAGGAGCTCGCACCGAACGGGCATGAAGCTCGCATCGAACGGGGAAGGAGCTCGTACCGAACGGGCAAGGAGCTCGCACCGAACGGGCAAGCCGAGCAGCGGTGCTCGACCATCCTTGGGTCATCCTCGGGAACAACCTCCGAGGTGCCCGAGGTCGGGACGAGCTCGGCCGTCGTGGCATTATGGTAATTAGGGGAATTATCCAATCCCCGACAATATTCGTCGTGAAAAAAATTACAGAAATATACACTCGTCGCCTGTTGGTTGAGCGACACAAGCATATCATCGAACCAATGGGCGACAGTAGGCTGTTGGAACGGGTGACAGTATAAAAACCGCCCGATGAACGAGCGACAAGGCGTGTGCGGGCTTCTATCGCCTGTTGATCGGGCGACAGAGAGTGATAATAAAAAATGCCGCGCGGCGCTATGCTCATTTGAGCCAGCCGAGATTCTAAACAGAGAGAAAAAGAGAAGGCCAGCAGAGAAAGAAAAAGAGAAGGAGGGAGGAGAGAAAAAAGCTGAGAATGGACTGCGCAACGAGTTTTAGTTAATTGTTCGTTTTTTAATTTTTGTAGCTGTAAATTATGGTAGGGTAGAAATAATTTTAGATCTAACTACATTTAGAGGTTACGGATAGATCTAGCGAATGTAGATGCTTTATAACGATTCAAGTACATATATATATATATATATATTCATTTCTTAGGAATGTAGTTGGATAGATCTAGCGAATGTAGTTAGATGTAGGTAGAGTAGAAATTATTTGTAGGGAATGTAGTTAGAGTAGAAATTATTTCGTTGTTTACTTTTTTAGCAGTAAATTATGGTTGAGTATAAATAATTTTAGATCTAACTTATTTAGAGGTTACAGATAGATTTAGCGAATGTAGATGTTTTATAACGATACAAGTACGGCCGTATATATTTTTGGGAATGTAGTTAAAGTAAAAATTATTTCGTTGTTTAATTTTTTTAGCAGTAAATTATGGTTGAGTTGAAATAATTTTAGATCTAACTAAATTTAGAGGTTACGGATAGATCTAGCGAATGTAGATGTTTTATACCGATATAAGTACGTCCATATATATATTCATTTCTTAGGAATGTAGTTGGATAGATCTAACGAATGTAGGTAGATATATATTCTTAGGAATGTAGTTATATTCTCTACAGATAGATCTATATTTTTGTAGCATATAGATATATTTATGTTAGCTGTTACAGTATTTTTCACGGAAAGTAATTAATTCGTGAGTGAATGAATGGATTCGCAGATATGACAGAACAAGTTCCATTTAAAATCTATTATGGAAAAGGGGTTGTAATGTATGGTTTGGAGGGTGCGAATCTAATTAACTTCCAGTATGTGGACAAGTTTGAGTAGGGACGAAGAGCGCACATTTTCTTTTGTGTTGAAGTGGTTGTATTATACTTTTCGGATGGAACAAGAGAAGTTCTAGCTGAAGGTATTTTGCCTATGTAGTATACAAAATGATCCTATTTATTGGGATCTAGTTGAGCTGAATGAACCGCATTGTGGAGATCATATGTGAGGGGGGCAGAGCAACGGGGATGGAATCGGGTGCTTTTAGTGCAAGCATATGACAGGGATGTTGCCCCCCCAGCAGCAGTTGGACGGCGGTGAGTGTAGTCAGCCTCAAAATGAGTTCAGTTTTGGTGACACCGAATTTGGGGGATCTAGCCATGAGCAGTATGTTCAGCAACGCAACGAGGACATCATTTACCAAAGTGGTGAATAAGTTGAATTTGAGGAGGAGGATGAAAATGTTGGACAAGAAGTGCGGGACAAGTAGACGAAGGTGAGCAAATTGATGAAATAACAGCTAGGATGGGAGAGGAAAACCATGGGTACAGCAGAGCAGAAGTGGAAGATGACGATGAGTCGGATGAGGAAGATGGAGGTACGGAGGCAACGGAGCCGCTTGTGCCAGCCGAGTGGAGCACACATCAATTTGATAAGTTGGTTGTCAATGAAAGCAACGATATACCTTGGCAGTATATTGACAATGAGGTTAGACCTAACAGTATATACCTGGCAAAAGAGGCTGTGCAGGATGCTGTGAAAGATTGAGCCTTATCATTAAGGACTTTCAGGGTTAAGAAATCCACCCCAACCTGCTACGATGTGGTGTGTGAGATCCAAGGGTGTCCGTAGAGAGTGCACGCATACAAGCCCAAATGGGGCACCCATTGGTTATGCTCGAAGGTTGAGCAGCATAGCTGTATGATTGAGGAAACAATGATGGCTCACAGAAACCTGTCATCCGGGTATGTCGCGAACATCATGTACGCGGAGATAGTGGAGAACCTGAGTTTTGAGCCCCGTGCTATTATCCGAGCAATCGAAAACAGATATCAGTACATAATTAGCTATGGAAAGGTATAGAGGGTGAAACAAAAGGCATTAGAAATAAGGTTTGGGAAGTTTGAAGACTCATACCACAATTTGCCCACTCTACTCAGTTGCATTCAAGGAAGAAATCCTGGTACTTACTATGATTATTAAGACTGTTCGTCAATCAAGTGGCCAACTAAAAAACATCTGAGGAGAGTGTTCTTCGCATTCGAAGCTTGCATTAAGGCGTTCTATCACTGTCGTCCATTGCTGTGCATGGACGGCACGTTCTT
Organism: Rhipidocladum racemiflorum; assembly: GCA_036346355.1. Classification (NCBI taxonomy): domain Eukaryota; kingdom Viridiplantae; phylum Streptophyta; class Magnoliopsida; order Poales; family Poaceae; genus Rhipidocladum; species Rhipidocladum racemiflorum. Next base: position 84,756,526 of record CM070579.1, on the reverse strand, counting down.
GACTAAAAAATACTGAGGGTAAATATTGACAGCTGTGGGCGTTGATGGAAATAACCAGATTCTGCCTATTACCTTCGCCTTTGTAGGAAGCGAGAACTATGTGAGTTGGATGTGGTTCCTACAGAATTTGAAGATGGGGGTGGTCAAAACTTGTCAAGATGTGTGCGTGCTGCACGACAGGTATGCTGGTCTGCATAGTGCTATCAACCAGTTACAAACAGGGGAAGAGGAGACATTTTCCTGTCCTGACTTGCATAACCGATGATGCATGAGGCATTTGGGTGCAAACTTCTATAAGCAATTCGGGAACAAGGAACTCATAAACATGTTCAAAAGACTATGTAAGCAGAACCAGGAGAGCGAGTTCCGAACTCTGTGAAAAAATATTGATGAGCTGACAAGAAAACACAAGGAGGAGCAGACGAACAAGACTAGTGGCAGCTGTAACATCCCAAAATTTGGGTTTTCAAAAAATTTTGGTTTTGTTTACCTTCCCAAAAATTTCGTTGATTTTCTCGCGTTTATAAAGCTTGATTTGAATTTTCTAAAAGCTAAAATAATTTAATTTGATTATTCTAAACCTCAAATAAAATAAATTTTATTTTATTTGGATTCCTTGTGTTTTAAGAAGTTCTTCTGTAATTTTTGAGATTTTTCGGAGCTCGTTTGCTATTTGTCGGATTTAATTGAAATCGATTTGTATTAAGCCCTTTTATTGAAATTAATTAATTATTTAGAAAAGTTTATATAAAGTTTTGTTGCAAATATTTTATTTGAGTTCAAAATGTCTCAAAATATTTTCTGGAATTTTTCTAGAATTTTTCGGGTATTTTTATTGCCTCAAATGATTTAATTGAATTTGTTGGAATTATTTTTGTTGGAAATTGCTGGAATTTCGGATTTGGGCAGTGGGCCAAATCCCTCTCTCCTCCTCCACGCGCGCGTCGCCCCGGCCCGCTTCCTCCCCGCGCCCGGCTCACTTGCTGGCGCGCTCGCTCGCCCGCCGCTTCCTCCCGCGCAGCGTCTTGGCTGGGCCTTGACCAAGCCGCCCGCCCGCCACGCCAGCGCGCAGAGGCCACGCGCCCACGCGATCCAAGCCGCCCGCGCCAGATCCGACGCCCCCCTGGCCGCCACGTCGCCCCCGTGTCCGATCCGCCCACCAAGTGCTCGGTGGAATGCCTATAAGACCCGTTTTTACTCCAAACGCGTTCAAACTTGATTTTTCTTGACCTAGCCATCACCCTAACCTCATTTAGACCTCCCATGACCTCTCCCACGGATCTTCAACCTCCGGATCTTCCCCAAACCCGAGAAAACCATCCAATGTCCTCCGGATGGCGCCCAACGTCGGCCGAACGTTGGAGCCGCGTCCCGGGCAGCTCGTCGACTCTTTTCGAGATCCGTCTTTGCCATGGTGTGTAACAAGGTACCATCTGCTTGCTGTCCAAAATTCAGCCAATTTGGCCCACGGGATAAAAAGTTACGGCCGTTTCAATATCGAATCTTGCCGAGGCCATAACTCCCTCAATTTTTCGAGTTTGACCGTGAAATTTTTTGTGTAGACTCCTGGGGATGTCCTCTACGTGATGCACATTTTTCCTTAAGGTTTTGCCCTCTGGATTTGGCGCAGAAAAATAATTTCTCCGTTTAGACTGCGTTCTAAACAGCGGCAAACTTCCTCGCGCGTTCCCCGCTGTTCCAGAAGGTATTTCTTCGAGCCACCTGTGTCACGGTGTGCCTCTTGGTCCCATATAGCTCTCTGTCAAATTTCGTTAAGTTCCGATCATTATTCTAAAAGTTATGGCCGTCCAAAGTTTAGATCCGAAACTCGTTAAACGGCAGTTTGTGATTAATCCTGAAGGGCGCCGCAAAATCCGCCTATACCGTTGAGTTTGTCTCGCCGCGTTCTACGCAGTAGACATTCCCCCTTTGCCATCCCATCCTCCGGAATTTTTTTTTATATATTTAGGTCGCCGTTTAGCCGTCGCCGCGCGTCGCCTTTTGACGCCGCATATTTTGGTTCGCTCCGGCAGTGTTGTCGCGTCCGGAGGATCATCATGTACTGTTTGGTCCATCTTTAGGGTCCAAGCGATCTCCGTTTGCCGAGAAGCCCGATTTCGACCTAAAACCGTAGTCTTTCGGCCTAAACCGTTGTTACCGGTTTGCGTACCGGTTAATCGTCCTTGGTAGCATTCTACCGCGGTCATGTCGTTGCCCGACGGTCGCTACCTTGTTTCATGAGTATCCTATCATTGTTTGACCTCCGTCGTTAACGTTCCACCGTTAACGTTTTGCCGTTAACGTTTCACTGTTAACGCTCCGTCGTTAACGTTCCACCGTTAACGCTCCGTCGTTAACGTTTCGCCGTTAACGTTTCACCGTTAATATCCCACCGTTAACGTTTCACCGTTAACGCTCTGTCGTTAACGCTCCGCCGTTAACGTTTCGTCGTTAACGTTTCGCAGTCAACGTTCCTCCGTTAACGTTTCGCCGTTAACGCCCCGTCGTTAACGTTTCGCCGTTAACGTTCCACCGTTAACGCTCCACCGTTAACGTTCCGTCGTTAACCTTCCACCGTTAACGCTCTGTCGTTAACGTTTCACCGTTAACGTTTCGCCGTTAACGCTTCATCGTTAACGTTTGGCTCTCATCGCTTTATTGTCATCGCATGCGTGCATTCATGCAAGAGCCCTAGTGCGATATCCTCATCTTCTCTATCATCATGACGTGAGCCTAGCCTCATCCTTATGTCATCTTCAAAACCAAACCAAAACCCTAACCTAAGACCGGTTCGATGAACTAAGTTCATCGTGAGCCGCGTTGTTATCTTTGTAATCTTTCCCGTTGCTTCAATCGTGGTAAGACACTTGTCTTGTATTATCCCTGAAAACCTAATCTACCATTTACCTAGACTTCGTTCGTGGACTTGGTCGATAGACCATTGGCCATGTGTCATACCCTTGTGCCCGATCTAATCTATCTGTCTCTCTTTTGTTTGACCGTGTTTCGTTCAGTCAACAAAAGTCAACCTTGCGCTCCAGTTTAGTTCATTACGAACTAACATATCTTTATGGACCCGATCTATAGATCGAGTGCTCATATGTCGTTATCTGTCCAATCAAGATAATAACTTCGGAAGAAATATTCTTCGGAATATTATTCTTTCTTTTCCAATTATTAGTCTTTCCCTCTTCGGTGTTTTCCCGAAAGCCCGTTTTCTTTTGTCAACTCTTCGATCTAATCCATTCAGTTCTCAAATCCTTCTAAGCCGTTGTGCCCAATGCTATTTGTTCTTAATTTGGAGTTTATTCGATTTGTCTTTTGAATTGGTTTGTACTTGTGTTTCTTTAATCGTTAGACGCGTCGTTCGGAAGTCGCTCGAAGGAACCAACGATCAAGGAAGCGAAGAATGAAGATCGAGGATCGAGATCAAGAATCAAGGATAAAGAGTAAAGAACAGTAAATGTTGCAAGGGCCAGGCAAGTTGTGCTTTGACCATATTGATCCCATTTTTCGAAACTTATGTTGTTTCAAATTATTGCATGCTAGTTGGATATAAACTGATTTCAATTAATTTGGGATTAGATATTTAACCTACTTGTTATTGCCACCTTATCTATAATAGTTGTATGCCATGATTCATTTGTCACCCTAGGTTTGTTGATTAATAGTTGGTAGCTAATAAATTGCCAACATGGGTTAGATAGAACGTATTAGTTTGCTTAGACCTGCAACGAGTCAGTGCCATCATTTTGGAATTGCAAATGTCAATATTGATTAATGGAATATGCAATGTATTTTGAAATGGTGTGACGTGTTGCCGACACGATGATGTTGATATGCGGAGGCCTTCGTGCTTCTTCAAGGAAGTTGAGTTGTTGTTGGTATTGTGTTGCGCAATAATCAACTGGGGTGATAAAATGATTTAGACTGGGGCAAGTGGCAAGATTTATGGTGGGCCAGTTTGGCGTTTGGGAATGTTTGAAACATGATATATGTATGAGTGATGGTGAGATGGATTTCTTTGAGAGTATTGATGTAAGTCTTGCCCTGGTCATTCTAAGGACTTAACCTTGCAAGCCTTTGAACTGAGTCAACCATACAACCACATGTCTGGAATGGGACGGACCTAGTTGATTAAGTTGCTAATAACTTACTTGTGGTACCTCGGGGTGTCAACTACACCGTTTGTGTAGATTGAAGGGGGAGCGTACCAGGACTGCGGCATGGTACCCATCCAACGGTATGTCGGTCCCATACTTCGCCTTAGCTAAGGGAAGGGATGGTGTAGGGCAAAAACCGGAGAGGTCCACTTGTGTAGTTAGAGGCTTTCGAAAGACTTTGTTATGATCGCTCAATCGCATACTCTTGTATGGCGATTCACGGCTGACGTGATGAGTTGATTGTATCTTGTGGGTAAAGTGTATAACCTCTGCAGAGTGTAAAATCTATTCGAATAGCCGTGTCCGCGGTACTGGACATTGCTCGGGGATTACAGTCAAGGGTTAGCTTTTCATGAAAATGAACTTGGGATTGGAGGCAGTTTGCCTGTGGAAAAGTGATAATTGTTTAAGGATGTGGAATAGTTTACTTGTGAAACAACTGTGAAATTATTACTATTGTTATCTGTTTTACCGCTTTACAATCTATTATGAATATTTGTGAATGCTGTTTATTGCAAAATAACCCCCTCAGCCTGTCATTTGGAATAAGCCATGCATATAGTTATTAGACTTGCATTCTGTGCATGACTTGCTGAGTGTTTTATGTACTCACCCCTTGCAATCAAACAATCACCAGTGAGCAAAAGTCTACATCATCGAAGAAGAAGTTCCGTGAGAAGGCGATTATCTAGGAGTCGAACCCTGTCAGTTGCCTGTGGCGTATTGATGGGATTCACCGATGTTCTTCGTTCCGTTGCTGCTTATTTGGAGTTGAAGCTGTCAAGGCCTCACAAATGTAAGGTTGACCTTAAGGTCGTTCAATAGTTTATATTCTATATTTGTGTTATTTCTCTTTTCCGCTGTGTATGATTGTGATATTCATCTATGTTGAGACTGTGTGCACTAGCGTGATCCTGGACTAGTGCTGAATACACAGAGGGTCCAGATTTGCACATTCGGGTCCCGACAGCAGCGAAACACACGAGAAGGCAGATCCTCTTTTCCCTTGCTAACAGAAGATGAGACGACTAATCATCGTCGAAGGCAAAGTCCAATCAAATGTTTCTCGGACTGGATCAAACATGAACCGAAAGAAAAGTGGTCACTGTTACATGACACACATGGTGCCAGATACGGTGTGATGACCAGTAACTTTGCAAAAGTTTACAACTGGATAATGAGAGGGACGAGATGTCTCCCATTGGTAGGAATTATTTAGGGAGTACTGCGAAGCACAACCAAATACTTTGTCTTTACTTATATAGACTCAAATTACAAGTGTTTGAATCAACTACGGCTGGAAACAAATTCGAAACGGAAACTGAAGTAAACTACTCAGACACTTTATTCTATCTGGCAACCTGAACGCAACTGAATACGGAGACTTTAGAACTACGAAACTAAAGTCTAAACAAAACTAATTACAAGGTTAAACTAACATACACGACAGGTAATTTCTCCAAACTTTAGTAATAAACATAAACCGATTTCCGAGAATGGGCTTTTGGTTCCCTACTATAACTCAGCCCAGGTAGCATCAGCCCGCGGTGGGCTTCTTCACCTCCCAACCCCTCTGGTGGGCTGCGAGCCCGGAACGTCCCAGGTGGCGTGGCGTCTTCAGTCTAGGCCCCAAATCCCTCGATCACCACCATGTACTTTGTTGCCGGAAAATAGCGGCGTGTCACCGTGTTTCCTGGTGGCCACCCACAAAGAGCTCTGGTCGGCCGGTGCCACCTGATCTCTGTAGCACCACCAATGCTTGAGGTAATCTTCTTCAGCTATGTCGCCGGAAAACAGCGGCATGTCACCATGTTTCCTGGCGGCCACCCACAAAGAGCTCTGGGCGGCCGGTGCCACCCGATCTCTGTAGCACCACCAATGCTTGAGGTAATCTTCTTCAACTATGTGTAGTGCAGTGTTACCCAACCCACAGAGTTTGGCCCGTTCTGACACCACCGTCAACCAAATAGAAATCGATCTTCCACTCTACAAATCGAAAGAAAAGTGGTCACTGTTACATGACACACATGGTGCCAGATACGGCGTGATGACCCGAAACTAAAGTCTAAACCAAACTAATTGCAAGATTAAACTAACATACACGACAGGTAATTTCTCCAAACTTTAGTAATAAACATAAACCGATTGCCGAGAAGGGGCTTTTGGTTCCCTGCTATAACTCAGCCTAGGTAGCATCAGCCCGCGGTGGGCTTCTTCACCTCCCAACCCCTCCGGTGGGCTACGAGCCCGGAATGTCTCAGGTGGCGTGGCGTCTTCAGCCTAGGCCCCAAATCCCTCGATCACCGCCATGTACTTTGTCGCCAGAAAACAGTGACGTGTCACCGTGTTTCCTGGCGGCCACCCACAAAGAGCTCTGGCCGGGCGGTGCCACCTGATCTCTGTAGCACCACCAATGCTTGAGGTAATCTTCTTCAGCTATGTCGCCGGAAAACAGCGGCGTGTCACCGTGTTTCCTGGTGGCCACCCACAAAGAGCTCTTGCCGGCCGGCGCCACCTGATCTCTGTAGCACCACCAATGCTTGAGGTAATCTTCTTCAGCTATGTCGCCGGAAAACAGCGGCGTGTCACCGTGTTTCCTGGCGGCCACCCACAAAGAGCTCTTGCCGGCCGGCACCACCTGATCTCTGTAGCACCACCAATGCTTGAGGTAATATTCTTCAGCTATGTCGCCGGAAAACAGCGGCGTGTCACCGTGTTTCCTGGCGGCCACCCACAAAGAGCTCTTGCCGGCCGGCGCCACCTGATCTCTGTAGCACCACCAATACTTTGAGGTAATCTTCTTCACTATGTACAGTGCAGTGTTACCCAACCCACAGAGTTTGACACCACCGTCAACCAAATAGAAATCGATCTGCCACTCTACAGATTAGGATAAGATCAATATGTTCATGTCACTGACGATGTCGCACGACAGGGAATGTGAGGAAAATTAATCAAAAGAATCTGCACGGGTCGGTGTCAATGTCACGTGCATTACTAACTTGGTCAGGCTACATCCTAACAGAAGCAAGGTCTTCGAGATAAAAAAAAAACTTAAGGTCTTCCACGAAGGCAACGCTCAGTTATAATAGACCACATCGCACCACGATGAGGTATGTATTATACATGAATTTTTTTTTAAATAATAATATTTTAATCAATATTTACAGAAATAATATGCCGAAAATAAAAATAGCAAAACTACCCCCCTGTGTCCATTTGAATTGGCGACAGGGTCCTGTCGCCATTTGAAATGGACACAGGGGCCTATCGCCATTTGAAACGGGTCATGCTTGAATGTCCTAGGACGGGGGAAATTCCGATTTTACCCCCTGTGTCCATTTCAAATCGCCAATTCAAATGGACATAGGGAGGTAGTTTTGCTATTTTTATTTTTGGTATATTATTTCTGTAAATATTGATTGAAATATTATTATTTAAAAAAAATTCTATTATACAGGGCATCGGGTGATGGTGCTTTCACCCTGATTTAGGCTCTGTTTTGTACGGTTTTGGATTCTAGTAGAAACGGAAATACTGTCTGAAAACCGTTTGGCTAGCTGTCTAGATTCTATGAATCAGGATGGAACGAGATTGAGAGCGATTCAACCCCAGCGTAGAAAAAGAAGTAGAAAAAGAAGAAATGTTCCGAGGAGAATCGTTCCGAGCTTTAGTCCGTTTGGCTAGATTTCTCCTAGATTTTAATAGAAACAGCTCAGTTCTAAGTTACCAAACGGAACCTTAGAATCAACGCAGATGGTAGGGTCGAACAGAGATGCCAACACGGCAACACGTATCTGTCCTACTCATCTAGTCATCTCAAGATTATCAACACGTCTCACTAAGCATCTTAAACAATTGTGAACCATAACCAATGCATGCAAATGGATGAAAAAGAAGCAATCTCCGATTGATTGTCAGTTGTTCTTAGCGGCTCCAACAAGGAAGCTCTGCTCATCAGGAGACGCTAACGCTACCAGCACAAGCAGAGAACAACTTTGCAATCTTATCCTTCGGTGAAGCACTAGCATGGCGTTGCACCTGTAGCTTCCCAGACACTTTTCTGAAGCTGTCTGGGAAGCTTGAACTTGTGTTCTCAAAATTGCCACAAGATAAAAACAAACAAATAATGTGTCCCGTGTTTTCTCAGGAAAACACAATCCATGCATATGTGCGTTGCACAACTGAAAGCTGTAACAACTGCCCTACTGATTATGTGAGACAAGATTCTCTCCAAGCAATCCCTTGGAATGAACTGAAGTCTGTTTTGGGCATTACCTGTGAAAGTTTGCCACATCCGAGCAGCATTTCCATTTTCCAAACGAACTTTATCACCAACATTCGCTATAGAGATGGGTGCTAAATATATACAAAATGAAACTAGAATGATCAAACCTGTTGCAAATGAACAAGGGAGAATTCTGTTGCTACTATATCTGCAAACTAGGCTGGGGCAGCACCTAGCAACGACAGAGGCAGAAAAGAAATAGAAATGAGAAGAGGTACAGTGGTTCTGATGATCACTGCATTACATATCGGTTATGAATCCCTTTTTAACAGCTGATTCTGTAAGTACACACATCACCGTCCATATCTTGTATCCCTGGATCCATCAAGATAGCATCAAATATCAAATATCAAATAGAGCCAGAGTTGGATAAAAGAACAGAGTTTAGTATAGATTTAAATAAAAACGACAATTATATAATCAACAGCTTGTGCTATAGATTTAAAGGGCAGGCTCAAAACGTTTTCCCAAGGATGACATCAAAATTCTAGTGTTGGCCTCAAGCTTTCGGTGTTGTACAGTGCATGCACATACACCATACAATCCTCAACCCAAAGTTTTGTTATCCGCTCCTAAACAAGCATATCCTAAACAGATAGCCCATGAACATGCAATAAACATAAAAAAAGGTAATTATCCTAACGAAGCATTCATAATGCAAGCAATGGAAAGGTTATTTTTAATTCATAACTCACTAGCTCAGGTAGGTATTATAAAAAATAAGTACATCAGAAAGACTCCAAAAGAACAGTATGTTTGCATTTTATGTTTTTACATGTCTCTGAAAGTTTTTTTTTTTGGACTAGCATGTGCCTGTTGTATACTTATGTACGTTTTGACTCAAGGGACATGTGGTTCTTGGTTCTTACACAATTACAACAATATAGCTCCAAGAACTATGGGGTAATTGAAAGCATATTGTGTATACAGACCTGTAATGGAAACTGGCCATTCTTCCAAGTGTTGCAATACTAGGTAAAGCCCCTGTGACTATGTATTCATCATCAATTCCATCAAATCTGATTTCCCTCAAGTCAATAGATTGTGTGGGAACCTCAAGATTAAAAGTTTCCAGATGAGCCTGATTGCTGTTCCTCCTTCCACTTCCTCCTCTTCCCCTCGCTCTTGCTCTTCTTCGGCTTCTTGAAGATCTACAAAATGCCTTGCAAAAAATACAAGACCACCAGCTCCTCCTAACCCTGCGGAAAACTTCGTAGTCTTCTCCGGTTTCATCATCCCCATACTCAATGACATAATCTCCCAGAACAATTCCATTAGGAACCTGCGCATGCATTGTGCTCAGGACATCTACAATATCAGAAGATTGCTGGAAGTTCTCCCAATCAACTTGCCTAGCCGGATCAATTTCTGAAGGGCGTGAATCTGGATGCTTTTGCTGTGTGTGCTTCTGAAGCTCGTTGAAGTTGCCAACAAATGAGCAACAATCCTCTTCACAACACCTTTTCTTCTTGTTAAGATGCAGACGAGCCTCACCGATAACAATCCATCCAATAACATCACCTCTACACAATGGGCAAATTGGGCGGTCGTTTGCATTAGATGACACAATATGAATGCTATCAAGAGGAGCCACAGCTATGGACGAAACTTTCACATTGGCAGGCACCTCATATGCACCTTTAAACCTCTCAAGGCAGTTTGAGCGTGTCTGGTCTGTATCACAGACAAATGGCCTGCAACCCTTCTCATAAGATGTGCACCTTAGTAGGACCGCATTGTGAGGGTAGTCTAGACAGATTGGGCAAGTAACATCCTCCGTCCAACTTTTATCAAGCTGTATGTCCAGATCAAAAGAGCTGGGCCTCACCACCTTCTTCATCACCAGATTTCCTGAGCCCATGTCGAACTTCCTAGCAAAAATCCTAACTCTAACAAGTGCAACCTGCATGACATCAAGAAGCAAAAAAGATTAGCTCATACTTAGCATTTCCATCAATAAAGACCATGATTACTCATAGTCTGACGCAGTACAGACATCCTAATGTATCCAATAAACCCATGCAATCATTAGGCTATGTGGTGCTAATATGCACTAAGACAATTCATACATGTAATGATTTGCTAAACTCTGTTCAAACTCTAAAGGAGTCCCAGTCCAAATTCTCACCGCAACAAAATCAAACACTGCTCGTTTGTTAGCATCTTCACCTCAATCCCCAAATCACCATACCCATCTGATCAAACCCAACCATTTGTCCAATCAATCGAACGGCACAATCAGAACTCTAAATAGTAACAGATCACGTGGGAGCTACGCCTAACAACATTCCAAGAGGAAATCCTAACACCAAAATTCCAACCGCCTCTGAGTACAAAAAAGCTCAAATTGGTAAAGCGACCCCCGATAAAACACGATCTGGAAACTGATCGAAACCAATCCGAATCCCCAATCAGTCCGCATCTAAACAGGGCATTGAAATACACCCACCAGCAACGAGCGCAAAGGATGTCGGGATAGAGCCCCAAAAATCACACTATATGAGCATTGTCGCAGCCTAAACCCTGACCACGCAAGAATCACAAGCCCACTGACTAAAAACATCGGAGGGAGGAAACCGCCTAAAATCCTGTGAGGAGCCGCCCAGATCGTCCTCGAGTTATTGGATGAACAGTAGCTCCCATCGGATTTGGATCCTAGCAACCAATCACCGGAGGTGATCCTGATGCTAATTCCCAAGCCCAAAGGAGACAATCCTACGAACATCCAAACGACTCGACAACAACCCCGGTATTCCCCCGGTATGCGACCCGAAACGCGCCCAGGATCACCGCATACCGGAAACCAATACGGTATCAATTCAATTTGCATAAAGGGGGCAACGAACCCGAAACCTTCCAAACCACACGCAAGAGGAAACACACGGCACAAAGACGAACCCGACAACCACCGAACCAAGATTGAAACAACTCCAAAACTCTAAACTAGGCAAGAACGGGGAAAAAAAACCAAGACTCCGAAAAACGGAAAATTTCGGTATGACCCACCTAGAACCTATGGACATCCACTCAGCAGACAAGAAAACACAGTTGCAGTATATATATATTCAAAAGTAAAGCAACAACCACAACAGCCATACAATCACAAGTCGAGACAACCACCCACAGGACGACGACATAGACTTGAACAACGACTAGACATAAAGTAGAAGACTAACTACACAACAAAAGTGAACCAAATCGCAACACAAGCAAAATACGACTACTCCGGAAGTGTCACCTTGCCATCAACACTTCCGGGCGTGTGCGATATCGCGCTAAGCCTCTTCTCGGTGCCCCGCCCGATCACCGAGAGGCGTGATGGGCGTAACTCACACCCGCCATCCTGGTCCTCACCTGAAAACCACAAAGCAGAAGCATGAGTACAAAAGGTACTCGCAAGTCTTACCCGGGGTCCATATATGACCGACTCCAAAGGATTTTGCATTTAGTTGTAGCAAGGAGAAAGCTTAAGGTAAAAGTGCGGAAAAGCATTAACATTTGTAGTATAAATGCGACAATCGAACCAATTACAAGTTTAAAGCAGTTATGGACCGCACTTACTTCTAGTGTGAGATTGAAATTAACAACGATTAATGTAGAGCAATACATAACCATTTTAAAGCTCAAGCCCAACGGCGAACCACAAGTTCAAGTTGTTTACTACGTGACTGTGCGATGAAAGAGCTTGCTCATATCCGAGAGCGCGGCAATTCGAATCGCTTAATTAACCCTGCAGGGAAGCATTGATCGCACGACACTTACCACACGGGCCTAGTGTCAACCCCCTCCCAATCATACCCAATCGCTGAAGCGTCCTCCTGTGGCCCGAAAACCTAGCACCCCCTCGAGCAGCCCCAAGCCCGACTTGGCGCTCGAGAGTCGGCCTAAGCCTCGCCCTCAACCACGTCCAACCACAGGAAGTTACAGTCCATCGATTCCGTATGAGAGAAAGAGTGGCTTACCGTACCATAATCGAGCATGCGACCAACCGGGGTGTGCTCAATCAAAGGGCAATCATCGAATCGGTCCTTAATCGACTCAGACGGGGCTACACATTTGAGTCTCCATACTCAAATGAACCGACTCCCCGCCCGGTCCACAATTTATTAATTACGACTCATAACCATACCCATTCCAATCCATCATGTGTGAAGTGAAACAATTGTTAATAATCACAAGCGGGAGAACCATTCCCCACTTGGCCCAACCCAACATCTAAGCAAAACTAAGCGTAGACTCGTTATAATTACCCATATTTTGGTTCCGAAGGGAGTGTTCTACAAATTTCAAGGAGTGTATGTGCAGCAATTAGGTTCTAACCCTGTTCCCACCATTCAACTCCTAATGCATACTTAATCGACTAAATAAGCAATTTAATTCTCTAAGATAAAATCATATAATGGGGTAAATATGCTTAGGTGCTTGCCTGATGCTTCTGCCGGAGCCTCAGTGACAACCTGCTCACCGTGATCACCCTCGATCGCGGCCACGTCACCCTCCGCGTGAGCGTTCTCTACACGATATCAATGCACAGGGGATGAGATGCATGCCATGCATATGGGAATGGAATGACAATTAATGAAAAAGGCAAGCACTTTATTACATCCAAATGGAGAAACAAGGTTAACACTACACATTAATAGCCCATCCACCATTTACAATGCTCAACACTAAACAAATCATCATCCTTATATCGCAACTAATTAGAATCCATAATCCCCTACCTACTAGACACTCTATCAAACCCATGGCATGCATTAAACACGAGCCCACCCATTTTACTCCTCCTAGGCATTACAACAAACATGACGCATGCACTAGACTCAAGCCCTCCATTCTCCAACCACAAGAGCATACACGGATACAATCTAACATATGAACAAAAATCCCCAAACCTATAGCACCAACCCGCCATCCACTATGTTCACAAACCTAGAGTGACATCCATGAATCATACAACCCCATCCATTCTTCATGCACTTGCAAGAACACACAACCATCCTTCTAGTCCTTCTAGCCATTTCATCAAACACATCCCATGCACCCAATTTGGAGCAACCATTCCCTAACACCCAAACCCTAACCATGCCTTGGAGAGGTGGAGGGAGAGAGAGAGAGGGAGGGAGGGAGAGGGAGATGTACTGGAGGGGGGCGACAGGGAGCCGGCGGCTGGGGAGGCGACGGCCGGCGGCCGGCTGGGGAGTAGGGAGGAGGCGGCACCGGGCGACTGGAGGCAGCAGTGAGGGGCGCGCCGGCCAGGGGCGAGGGGGAGAATGGCGGCCGGGTGGGGGAGGGCGCAGGGAGGAGCCACCGGCCGGAGGAGGGAGAGGTGAGGGAGTGGGGGGGCGTCGCCAGGGGGGAGATCGGGCTGAGAGGGAGCCGGGTGGGTTCGGCTAGGAGGATGGGGAGGGGAGAGAGAAAAGGAGAGTGAAAAAAAAATAGGAAGGGGGAAATTACCTATTTACCCCCCCATAACCACACACTTGGAAGAATTTGGACCATGACAAATCCACATGAACCAAATCCGGCCCAAGAAATTTCTTCCAAAAACCAAATCAAATCACGCAAACATGAGAAGAAAGAACAAGATACAGGTCGATTGGTCGGGAGCGCCTACCGGTTACCGAAATCCATGAGATAAGAAAAAAAACGCCAAGATCAAACGAGAATCTGAGGAGAAAGTGGGTAGAGGAAGGGAAGAGGAGCCGTACCGCCGCTGCCGCTGCCGCTGCGGCCTGGGTAGGTGGTGGTGGTGGGAGAGGAGAGTTGAAAAATCGAACCCCTCCAGCCGAGTCCTCCCCCCTATCTCTATCTACGAAGCTATGATCTATCTCCCTCCTCTCCGGTACTCGCCCAAGTGGCCAAGTCGCCTCCCATTTCGGCTGTTTTTGTTTAGTTTAATACTAAGTCGCACACTCCGACCGTTCTTTCATTTTAAATATCTTTTTAGCTTTATTTTCTCCTCGGCCTATGACCAGGATTCCAAAACCGTTAAAAACCGCTTAAAAATCATAAAAATCGTCCATATCATTTCAGTTTGAAAAGCGAAACCATTCAGTTCGCAGATAATATTTAAAATTTAAAATTCAGAAAAATTGAAAAAAAAAAACAATATCCAAAAATTCCCAAAAATTAATATTAATAGCTTTATGACCTCTAGTGTGAATATTTTTTTTTTAAAAAAATGAAGTTTGGAGACATTTTTGTGCCATTCAAAATGTAGAAATTAGAAGTATTTTTAGTAGCAATATTTGTTCACGTATGTCAAGTAGCAATATTCACTTCAACATATTTTAGTAACAATATTTGTTCAATTATATCTAGTAGCAATATTTGTTCAAGTATGTCAAGTAGCAATATTTACTTCAATATATTTTAGTAACAATATTTGTTCAAGTATATCAAGTAGCAATATTTGTTCAATTATGCCAAGTTGCAATATTTGTTTAATTATATTTAGTAGCAATATTTGCTGAAGTATATTTAGTAGCAATAGAAGGTGTTGAAATGTAAATGGTGTTGATATGTGAATGCCTATTTTTACACTTGTTGGATTGATATATGAGTAGTACTGAAATAAAAGATTATTTGTTGACATATTATTGCTAAATGCCTACATTACAACTTGCAATTGTATAAAATATAGCAAAGGTTATGTCGATTTTTTTTTCCATATTTAGGAAAGATTATGTAGGATTTTGTCATGTTTTTTCCATACTTTTTCCATATATTTCTTACATTTTCCCCTTTTTTGACCTTCAATGGTTTTGCACAAATTTTACAACAATTTTTTTGTGGTAATTTCCCCTTTTTTTTACCTCCCCCAAAAATTTTCAACCTATGGTTGGTTTTCGCCAAAAACCACCAAATTTGTTTGATTTTTCAAACTGTTCAGTTTTGAGCAAAATTCGAGTGGTTTTTCGCGAATTTCGATTCCGCTAGGTCGTCGAAATTCGGTTCGAAATGGTATTGTTAACCTGCCTATGACTATGAGGCAATGAGGTGTCGGTCACGTATAATAGTGTGATATCAATTGTCTATATGCTTTATCACATAAGACTTTTGCTGATATAGAGTAGATAGAAGGATAGATAGTATAACCATCTCATCGTGAAAAGACAATCATATAGACATCATAAAACACTATTGTATCTGTCTATAATAAATATTTTTTATGCTAAAATTAAATCATTATAGAATCTAATAGAGATAACCTTAATATATCATTTATTGTAGAAGTTATCGTCAATTTTTTCTTCATATGATATGTATGAGTACATAGACAACAATTGTTCCTACTATTGTACGTACACTTATAATAACTAGCAAATTTACCCGCGCAATTGCGCGGCTAGATATTATAATATGATTATCTTTGATATATAACTATATTTTCTATAATTGTGTATTTTTATATAACTCTAATATCTATATAGATTAATATGCACCATTATAATCTGGTCCCACCAAAATAAATGGTGAAGATCTATGGACTCTTTCTTTTAAACTAAACAGTTATCGTATGGAATCCAATTTCTAATTTTTTTAGCTATTTAATTATGTAATGTAAATTAATTAGGTGTGTACGTAATTACCTGTGTAAGGTAGCAATTGTTATTTACATACACGAATTAATGACCAGATTAATTATGTTTATAAGTAATTAGTTGTGTAGAATACCAGTAGTTTTTTATATACACAACCTTTTGACCAGATTAATTAGGTGTGTACGTAATTAGCTATGTAGAGTAGTAATAGTTTGTTTACATACATAACTTAGCAACGATATTAATTAGGTCCGGAAGTAATTACCTATATAAAGTAGCATTAGCTATGCACATATATATAAGTATTTATATATTAGTAGCTGTATGTATGATTTAGTATGGATTGGATTAGACATAGAAAACTGCATAAAGTATCTGGGATAATATGTAATTAAAAAAATAAATTTACGTATGCATGCAACAGTTGTTTAAAGTAGTGTAGACTAGGTCATTGTGGTACATAAGTGCTAGATCGTTTGACGACAAACTCTTTGTCGTCGTTTCAAATGCCGGCAGAGGGATATATCTATTATTTTTTAAATCGACATATTATTTCTTTAATAATTTATTTTTTAAATATTATTTAAAAAAAATTCCCTTCCCGAAGCGGTGACGTTGAGGTGTTCCTCGGAGGCTTGGAGTTAATGACAAGTCGTGGGTGGGAGTTCGAACTAGGGCTGTAAACGGGTCGAACTCGAGCGAGCTTAGGCTCCTCAGGCTCGAGCTCGAGTTGGAGTCCGAGCCTTGATCTAGGCTCGAGCTCGGCTCAGTCCAAGTTCGAGCAGGCTCGAGCTTGGCTCGAGTTTTAAACTCGGTAAGCGTGATAAGCTCGAATAAACTCGGTAAGCTCGGTAAACCTGGTAAGCTCAAAAAGCTCGATAACCTCGATAACAAGCTCGGTTCAAGAAGTTCAGTTCAATCTTGAGTAGGCTTGTTATTCGAACTCAACTCGATGAAGCTCGCAAGCTCGAGTTCGGCTCGTTTCAAGTTTGAATCGAGCTTGATCAAACCAAGCTTGAGCTTTTTTTTTACCAACCTAGTTTGAACCCACCTCTATGACAAGTGGGCCCCACCCTGGGACTTGGGCGCTCTACGTCTCTCTCTATTGTTACCGACTTACCGCGGTGGAATATCTATTTCTACTCTGTGACAGCTGTGTAACCTTTTCTCTCTCCACTTCTCGTCGATTCGTCTTCCCGCTCAAACAACCGCCGCATCACTCGATCAGTTCATCTCCTCCGAAGCCAGCCGCTCCCACGCCGGCGCGACGCCATGGCCGCCGCCTCCTCCTCCTACTTCTCTGGCACGGCCTTCATACCGTCGCAGCGCGCCGGTGCCGCCGCAGCTCCCGACTACGCCGCCGCCGCGGCCGTCGCCCCTTCCCCCTCCAAGGTCCGTGACCCTCGTAGTAACCCTACCTCCGTCTCGCTATCCCCCCAAACCCTAACTCCCTCCACGTGTCCTTGTCAGTCGCGCGATCCCCGCTTCTCCGGATGCGTCCCCGCCACCATCCGCCACATCGCCCGCTCCTTCGCCGCCGCCGCCTCGGCTGACGGTGGCGGCGACCCCGTCCTCTCCATCGACGGCGTCGAGACCAGCAACGTGAGCCTCTTTCGCACCTCGATAACCTCCCTGCCCTTAATATCTGCTCGGCTTCGCGTAATTCTGTGTTCGTCGGGAAATCCCCAACTCGTGCGTGTGTAGGTTAGAGTTTTGGGGAGGGTGGTGAGCATGGTGAACAAGGATACTGACGTGTCGTTCACTCTCGATGACGGTACCGGGAAGATCGCGCTCGTGCGGTGGTGAGTTGCTATTTTTTTCTCATGTTTCAGCTAGATCTAGTGCTGATGTTATGAGGTAAATGTGACTATTTTCTGGGATTGTAGGATAACCAACCAGCCAGATGTTCGTGAGGCGGATTACATCCAGTATGTGATGTGGATAGGAGCTGAGATGTGTTTATACTTTGCTGTTTGGAATTGATTTGATATTCTGTTGTTTATGAAGGGACGGAGTGTACGTCAAGGTTCATGTGAACCTAATGGGGTTTCAAGTTAAGAAGCAGGGGCTTGCTCGATCTATCCGGTAAGGGTCCTGATTTCCTTTGGTATTGGTATGGCTTTACTCCCTCTACTCTTTTACTTAGAAAGCTTTTGGTTAGATAATTTTTCTCATTTGAATGGAGTACTGGTCTGGTTTAAAGTGTTACCGGTATAATGTGTAGCCTTATCAGAGCTGTCTTTGTTTTCATAGAGCGAGTAATTGGAACTAAAAGTTTTCATAGACTGTGCTTTGGTTGTCTTTGTTTTCTTGTCCACTTCCCCACAAAGTTTTTGCTTTGTTTTAAGATTATTATGGGTTCTTTCAAAGTTTTGTATGTGGATAGTACTTGTCTGCTGTTCTTACAATAAGTTCTCCTGACATGATTTATTTCATTTGAATGGAATGCTAATCTTGTTTGTAGTATTTTCTTATTAGAGACATAGTGAATGCAAACTAGATAGTCTTTTGAGGAAAATGTGAGAGGTATTGGATATACAGGTTTTATAGCCTGTCCCCACTTGTCTTTGAATTGTTGCCCACCCCTTGGGTTAAGATTATCTCCTCTTTCGGAGTAGTTATCGTTCTAACTGGGTATGTTGTATGCAACTTCTTTAATTATTTTTGTTGGATAGTACCATTGTTGGCTGTAATAAGTTACTTCATTTATTAATTGTTTGTGTAAAAGAATACTGTTGTTAGAACGATAACTACTCCGAAAGAGGAGATAATACTGTTGTTACCTTCGTTGCACGTTAGACTTTCTTCCTCTATATCTTAGTTCCAGTGGTGTTTTGGCACCTTTTTTTAACATGTTCATTGGGTGGGAATCTCTACTTAAGGTTCACTGGTTGCACTATGTAGTTCATGATGTATACTGTTGGTACTGACATCATTGTTCTTGCAGTTCTTTCCTGTTTTCTTCCTCTGTGTTATTCTTTCTGAAATATGAAGTGTACTGCAATCTGAACTACTGATCATATCATACAAGCTGGAACCGAATTTGTCGATACTTGCTTTGCTGACTGTTCGTTACATTTCAAGGTTTTCAAACCTGTGAAATGAATGTTCTGTAGAAATTGTAGCTCACTATTGTAGTATTATCTTATGAGTCCTTGAGGAAATTATATCTTTTCATGCTCATTTCTGTTTGGGGAGAACTTATGCTTACATCGGTTATTATTTACTGATAATACCTACTTTTATCTAACTATAATTCTATTAAGCTTCACCATTGTAATTTGTGTATTTACAGGCCTGTTACCAATTTCAATGAAGTGGTGCTGCATTTCATCGAGTGTATGCATGTGCACTTGGAAAATGCTAGGCCAAAGGTACAGAAAGCAAATTAGTCAAATTTATGTCAGTATTCTACTTCTAATTTGACAATGAGAGAAACCATTAACGATCATTTCCTTTTTATTTTGAAGATGCAAAGGCAACTCCCTCCTGCAGTTCAAACAAACTCGTATACTCATGTGCCTTATTCTGGTGGAGTGAGAGAACATCAAGTTCATTTTAATCCTCAAGTAAACCAGGGGCAACTCCCCCCTGCGGTTCAAACAAACACATCTACTTATGTGCCTTTTTCTGGAGTGAGAGAACGTCAATTTCATTTTACTCAAGTAAACCAAGGGCAATTCCATCCCGCAGTTCAAACAAATACATCTACTCATGTGCCTTTATCTGGTGGAGTGAGAGAACATCAAGTTCATTTTACTCCTGAAGTAAACCAAGTATGAAATTTTATGAACATTCAATTTTGATAATTCCTTGATAAAGGAAAAGAGTAGAAGTCTACGAGTTAGTATATTTAAGAATTGAGATTTGATTACGTTGAGCTTCCAATTTTATACTCAAGTGTTATGGGATTGAGAGATATAATTACCTTTCTTTAGAATCTTTCTTTATTCACTAACTTGTATTCTTAACTTTTCTTTTTGTAAGGATGTTTGCTTCTTAACTGATCTTGTGAGATCATTTTTTTGGCCCAGTTTTCAGCTCACTCCGGCACTGGTGGACAACAGCATGACCAGCGCAGAATGGTTTTGGACGTTTTGCAAGAACCAGATATACTGTAAGTTTAGTTTCTCTGCCGGAAGTTGTAAGCAAAGGATGAAGATCCTAATAGAACTCTTAGCTTCTATTGTAAATGATTTGCTTGACTATTTATGTTCACAATTTTCCAAATTCTAATCCCAGTCAGAGATTGCAAGTTGGTTCCAGCCTTTTATATGTCACTTGATTTATTTTGATGGTCCCAGCATCTAGAAATTAATCTTTTCATGGTAAACTAGCAAATTTACCCGCGTAATTGCGCGGCTAGATATTATGATACGATTATCTTTGATATATAACTATATTTTCTATAATTGTGTAACTTTTATATAACTTTAATATCTATATAGATTAATATGCACCGTTATAATCTGGTCCCACCAAAATAAGTGGTGGAGATCTTTGGACTCTTTTTTTTTAAACTAAACCGTTATCGTATGGAATCCAATTTCTAATTTTTTAGCTATTTGTGCAATGTAAATGATACAAACTCTTTCTTTTAATCTAGACCGTTATAATCTAGATCATGTATTGTGCAATACACAAACTCTTACTTTTAATCTAGACTGTTATAATCTGGACCCACCACGATCAATGGTGTAGATCTTTCTTTTTTCCTCCGATTAATGTGGGAATTTCTAGCCTTAAGAGCGAACGTCGTGGCTTCTTTTGCCTCTACTTTAATATTACAATAGATATCTGTGATCTGTTGTACAATTAGATGTAGAATGATCGAATGTGCAAGTAGATGTAGAATGATCCAAAATGGGAATAGAGAGTTGTTTCCATTTCATTACATATTTGAGTATTAACGGTTTTAATTGAATTTGGTGTTGTGCTGCTGCTTCTTGAGCAAAAATCTTAATTATTAGTCTGTGGATACTCTAAAGTGATGCTGAGTTGTACTACAGTCTACAGCAGACTTACATGCTTTATATGGTCCAATAATGCAAATGGTATTAATAACACAAAAATAATGTGTGAGGGGCTGTAAGCTGCTAATCTTACTGTACAGAAAAATAACATGGGTGCCTAGTTCATCTGTCTTTCCATACAAAGGAATCAATTTATATGATCATCGTTTCATCACTATGCAACGTGCAGCTGTTGCCTGTTGCTAGAGCTGCACAAGCCACAAGGAATATACTGCTCGCATGATCCCTTTGCTCGAAGTCTTTGTATAAAATAATTCAAGTGAAAGGTCGAGCTGTATCAAGTCCTGGTCTGGTACTTGCCAGTGACTTTGTGACACATGATTTTATCCTTAACTTTTCTTGACCAAAAAAATTCACTATTCTCCATTGTTGCATTGGGCATCTTTACGATGATCACACCATTATGTACCGGCTTACCGGCGGTCTTGCCTAAAAAAGCACAAGCTCTTGTTTCGGACTATGACATCTCACTCACTCTGCTATTTGCTCTGTTCTTGTTCATTTCTAATAACTGCTTTAACTAAGCTTCTTTTGGCAACAAAGATGGTTAAATCCATGCTACTCTGCTAGTATCTCGGAATTCGATTTGTTTGACACTCAACTATTACACTTACCTTTTCTTTTTCTTTTTTTCCATTTTGGTATTAGTATTATATTGAAGAAAACTTATTTTGGAGATTTGGACTGATTATTGCTTTCGACAGTGCCCTCGAAAATGGAGTACACATCGATGAATTGACTAGAAGAACTGGAATGCCAAAAACAAATATTCTGTACTACCTCTATCTTACTGTGTTTTTTTAGCGTTTACATTTTCTCTTACGTGAATGATGTTGGGCCTGGCCTTTTACTATGCAGGGAGGTTGTCAAGTTTCTGGCCGAGATGGGCCTCCTCTGTTGGACCTTTGACGACAATCATGTCAAGTCTGTGTGTAACGGTTGATCAACACAATAATCTCCGAGACTAGTATAGCAAATGTGAGATTCAGGGTGGTTACGGATACTAAACAGTATTCATGGCACATGATGTAAGTATGCAACTATGCATATCTAGTGTAATGATCGACTCGGTCTTTCCTTTGTACAGTCGAGTACGTGATACCAATACCACCCATTTTACAGTTGTTGGATAGATATGCTTATCATTCTTATACTGTATACTTAGGTTACTTTTTACTGGGATATAAAATGCAAACTTTTCATGCTTAGTTCTGCTTAGCTTGATGTCTACATGGTACTTATTTTACGTTAGGCCTCTCTTCTAGGTTGTTTGTGGGCTTTTTTTCCGTTCTTATGGGATCTTATCCCTTTTTCATCTTTTTTTCTTTAAACTATGCTGCTTTACCCAGCAATCCAGCATAGATTATGACACACTTTGGTTTTGATCAATAAACTTTTGCCTGGTGGTTTGTAGTTGAACTTGCTTCTCAAATGAATTATTTCTGTCTTGTCCAATTCATTGCACCATGGATATGGAATAATAAACAGTAGGAAAGAAAGAATAGGGGTTTGGTCTGACAATTCACGCATCAATTTGTCAGGTCAACCACTTCTATTGGTTTTACTGATCATATGTTCAATGCATTTTCTTCTAGTTTAGGTTATCTTCTTTTAGATTGTATTCGCGAAACAAGTATTATCTGCTTTGGGCAATAATTGTGTACAAGAACTTCTTCAGTATAATTTGCATTTCTCAAATGCTGTCTACTGATCACAAAGGTACACGTGCCATCCTAAAGTTAGTGTGTCGAGGATTCTTAATTCTCATATCTAACTAACACTAGTTTGCTAATACATGCATTTGCTTTGGAACACTCTACAGGTTATCCTATAAACTTCAGTATTACATTTTTCTGTAGATTGCATACGATAGTTCTTGATAAATTGAATATAAAGCATGCGTAGAAAGAAATCAATTTCTTGTTTGAGACTCCTTAAAAATGTTATGAATATGACTTGTATTGAATATGAAGGCTAAAGGCCACAATATATAGAGTACATGAGGGAAAGGAATAGGAATATGACTCTATCTATAACAGGACTCTATCTCTAATATAGAGACTAGAATAACAGGACTCTATCTCTAACACCCCCCCACAAATGCAAGGCGTATGCAATAGCATTGCATTTGGAAGGAATGAACTAAAAAAGGGAAAATCCAAAGTCATAGTCTTGAAGTAGCCGTCGTAGCATGTAACTCTTGAAGAATCGAGCTGACGAAGATAGCCAACGAAGAACGAGTCGGTGAAGAAAAGTCGACGAAGAAGCCAAATCGACGAAGGAAAGTCGAATGTATGGCAGAGTCGACGGAGAAGAGCCGACGGGACGAGTCGACAAAGAAGAACCGACGAGGCCGACAAAACGGTTTAGCCGACGAAGTCGAATGTAGGAAGCTAAGGACGACTTGATGGAGAGCTGAAGAGCTGGAGCCGAGCCGAAAAGCCGAAGAGAACCGAAGAGCGCGAGCCAAAGAGTTAAGCTGGAGCCAAAAGCCGAACAGAGTCGGAGAAGCTGAGCCAAACTCAGAAGCTGGAGCCGAACCAAGACACATTAATTAAAAGTGGTTGAGATTCGACTTCAGTCCGATCGAACCAATCGGTCGCGCAAGAGGCAACACATTAGGCGGCCGGGAGGCAGAGGAGGCGGCCGGGAGGCAGGCCTGGCGACGGCGGCAGCCCAGACTCCAAGTGCTGTACGTGAAGACTTGAATGAACTTTGGTCTTTTAGTTTCTTGTCTTCACACGTGAAGGGATAGAACGTGAGCTTCTAGTCGGCGCCTTCAACAAGTCCAAAGCCAACCGAGTTTGCTTGATACTGAAGCTGCACGAGGAGCCGACGGTGGCCTGCAGTAGAGCCGGAGAGCCACAAACAGGAATCGGATCGGCGAGTCGGCCTCAGCCTCGATCTGGTCGGAGCAGACAAGGCGGGGGGCGACGTGTGACCACACAGCGGGGCCTCGGCGACCAGGCTGCGACGGACACAGGACGGCCAGGTCGAGCGGCTCCACGTGCGGCAAGAAGACCAAGTCCCCATGTGCGCGCACGAGTCGCACGAGTCGGCAGGAGGTGAAGGCGGCTTGGAGCTTCGAATCTGCCGGCGGGCTTGCGACAGGACCGGTGCTGCGACAGGTTTCCAGCGGACGTCGGGCCGGCTGCAGGGGCGGACGGGCGTCGTCGGAGCGGACGGGTTCGGCGAGATCTCCTCAGGGCTCGAGCGCGGCCGCGCATGGCCACGGGCGGAGACGGCCGCGTCAGGCTGGCGACGCCGTGCGGGTGCCGCCCCGGGAGTCTCCTCCCGGGGCAGCGGATTAGATCTAAAACAGCGGAAGGATAAAAGGTAGGAGAAAAGCGCAAAGCTCTCCGATCACAATGTTATGAATATGAGCAGATTGAATATGAAATTAAAGGCCACATATATAAGTCATGAGAGGAAAGGAATAGGAATATAATTCTATCTATAACGACTCTATCTACAATATAGAGGCCCAGAATAACGGATTTCTATCTCTAACAAAAAACATGTCCTGGATCAGGTTTGCTGTGCTTGACGCTCTGGTGCGGTTTGATGTTTCGGATATTTAATTGTCTGTCCCATGTTTGTTCCTATATCACTCACATCGGTAAAGAAACATTTCAGAGTGCTTCAGGTCCCATAAGGTCCTGTTCTCCCACTCTCAAAAGAAAAAAAAAGGTCTTGTTGTCCCGGTCGTTTTCTGTTTTCTTTTCAAAGGAAAATCCTTTTTTCTGTATTATTATCTTCTGATGTTCTGTAGCTGTACAGGGATAAATATGTTGCTTGCTCAACATGCTGAAACCCATTATGTAGGTGAAAGTAAGACATGGTAGTCCTTAAATCATAAATACAGCAGGTCGTACTTTACCAGCTCATTTTCTTTGGTCATGCATTTGCTGATTAAGAAACATACAAGGACTAGCAACCAACTGGACATGTTAATCTGGGGTTTTTGTTGATAGACGATACTAGTTTGTATTTTTTATCCATGCCACGGACACTTAAAAATTGGTCTTACTGGCCAGCATTATCAATGTGTGGTCCTTACAATGTTCAGATACCTTTCTGGAATTTAGCATTGTCAAACTATACTACAGGAAAAATGGACTGATGCATCATAAATAAGAGTTGTACACCTGATCTTTTGTTAGCTTATTTCATCAGCAAGGAAATTAGGTCAATGGCAACAATTTTTTTCGGAATGAAGTGCTGATCCCATCAATTTTAGCTATATTGTTGAACATCGCATTCTTCCATTCCGGTCAAAAATTTGCTGGTGGACTGTCAACAGTGAACCATCGTCAGTTCTTGTCAGTCATTTTTTTTTTTCGAAACTGGTGGCAGGAGCTCTGCCTATTCAATTAAGAAGAGGGAAATAAAGCACATAACAGAGTACAAAATCACAGCTTACAACAACTAGAGTTCTAATACAGCCGCTAAGGGTAGGGCTCGGGGGTGGCCGGGGAGCCCACCGACTAAACTAGAGTTCTAAAAGCAAAATTAAATTCGGTCACATTTTCCTTGGCTTGAGTGACAACTCGATGAACAGTGTTCTCCGTTTCTTGGAAGATGCGCGCATTTCTTTCCCTCCAGAGGTTCCAAAAACCAAAGAAGATTAAACCATCAAACCTTCGTCTCCTAAGATGCGGCAGGGAGGAGCGGAGACGAAGCCACCAGTCTAGGATTGAGAGGTGCGCGCTTTGGGGGAAAATATTCGGGATGTTGAGACCTTGAGAAGAAAAGAACAGCGGCCAGAAGCTCCTGGCAAAAAGACAGTTTAACATGAGGTGTGCCGCTGTTTCCTCTTCGACACTGCAAAGGCGACAAACTTGTTCATGGGGCCATCCACGCCGCGCAAGATTGTCAGCCGTTAGGATGCTATTCCGAAGTAGAAGCCAAGTGAAAATTTTGCATTTGTTTTCCGACTTAGCCTTCCAAATCAGCGAGCCGGCCGTGTCTGTAAGAGCGCCGAAGAATTGCGCCTTGTATGCCGATTTGGTAGAGAAGAGACCATCTTCTGTCCAACGCCAAACAATTTCATCTTGTGTGTTTTGCTGTAGTTGTACCTGTTGGAGCATCTGCCAAAGGTTGAAGAATTGTGCCATTTGGGCATTTGAGTGGATGTTGCGTAACGGGATCATCCAGGAATTGTTTGTAAGCTCGTGAAGGACAGAGTTGTTTCTTCTTTTCACCAACCGGTAACAGAGGGGAGCGATATCCATTGGGGCTCTCCCTTGTAGCCAGTGAGAGGTCCAAAACCTTGCTGTCTGACCATCTTTGATGATTATGCGGGTGCTAGCAGTGAAGAGCTCGATGTCACTGGTATTGCGTGTGAAGTCATTGCCCACCCAAGTCCTGTTACTTTCTTTCCACCAAAACCAAAACCACCTCTGCCGTAGGGCTCTACCAAAGGTCTCCAGATTAGGGACTCCGAGCCCGCCTAGCATCTTGTCAGTCATTTAGTTGGTGTACCTGTGCAAGTTATTACAGCTTCGTCATAAGATTTTTTTTTTAACGAGAGAGACGGCTAAATTGCTTGTGTCAATATGTGAAGTCTATGTTGAGGTCTTTCTTACGATGATAGGGATTCTTTCTTTTTTTCTTTCCTGCCAATCATGCAAATATTTGTGTTTCTGGTCAATACAAATGTTTGCTTTGTTTTTAGGCCAGTGCATGTCCAGTTTGCTATCTGAGCCTTCTCTGTCAGTCCTGGTTGGGTTAGGCACTGGGAGGGAGAGGGAACAATCCCAGTTTTGTTTGATCTTTGCGAACCATATACGCTAGCTAAGCCATGGTAGGTTTGACTTGTGTTCCAATACTGAACCGCCCTCACTTGTCGTTTCTTGGAAAGAAGCTCTTGTTTCTTTCTCCAATGAGTCAGATTAGGTCAGACTCTGCACGCTTGGACTAGCGTTTGCCATGTGTTCGTTCTAATTTGGTTTTTGGGTACATAATATGCCTATTATAAGGGCGAAGATATTATTTCCAATCGGACGCAAGTTAAATTGCTTCTATCTGTACTCTCATTTACCACTGTTGCGCCTTCTGCAAGATTCTTTTCTTGGGCCAATTTCTCACATAGGTGTAGAAAGCACAATATTCTGTCAGATAACTATTTTAGACGAGATCATTTTGCAAACACTGAAGCATGCAAGCAAAAAAGTTTCAAGTTTTGAGTGCTACTGTTCATAAACCGTCATGGATACATATATTGTTTCGGGATATGTACAGTTAAAATTCAGAAAATTTGGTTATGGTATCTTTTTAAATATTTATATTGGATATATAAAGATCATATTTGTAGATTTATCTTGCAAAGTATTTTCATAATAATATAATTTTACTATATTTTATAAATATATTATAATAAAAATTAGTGATCAAAATGATGTTTTGATGTGCAACGTATGTCTGACCGAAGGAACGAGTATTCTCTACCACACCAAACTTGAGCACGCACTAAGGTTGGGCCTAAAAACCGAGGCAAATAGTAAACCACACGCAAGAACACCAATGCATTGTACCACTTCTCCACTTTAAGCTTTTCGAGCGAAATCTCTCTTTCTCCAAGGGAGTTAGTTGCTTGCTAAGAAATGTTCACTTAACTGGCCCTACTTTTATTTTTTTATTTTATAAAAATAGTTCTCTTCCCCCCTTTTTTTTTTCAAACACTAGCCTCTAAACATCACGGAAAGTGCATTACAACACCACAGGAAATACACTGTATAAAGCTACAATACCACGAAGGTACTGTAGCACGATTTCTACGTTCTTGACCTGCGACAAGCGAGGTCCAGCGCCACTGCTAAGCTGAAATTGGCTTCCACGCTCATTCTATGGCAACTTGAAGGATTCCGTGCCCTATGCACCATCCCATGCTCGCGCACCTCCCATGCCACACACACGGGGCAAGCCACCTTCCACGGTCCCCTGACGTGGAAGGTGCCAGGTGTCGCGCCCTTGTCCATCCGCACTGGGGAAGGGGACTATTTTTGCAAAAAATTTTTTTTGAGAATGGTGCTATTTTTGTTAAAAAAAATGAAAAGGGGCTAAAACAATGAAAAATTCACTTGTCAAGCTCTACATGTTCAATAGCGAACTGTTCATGTATCTAGCCCTGTAGTTGCCATTTTTTAAAATATAGCACCTGTGCAAGACTATTTGCAAATACATCACCATTCTCCACTGCGGGAGGCTAGGGAGGTGACAAGTGTCACCTTGGGTGGACGAGGAGCACCAGATGAAACCTTGGGTAGTTGGGGAGCACCAGAGGTCACCTTGGGTAGTGGAGCACCCGAGGAACCTTGGGTGCTCGGGGAGCGTTGGAGGTGTACTAGCCCGCTAACTCACCGAATAGATTTTTTATTGGTTTTATTTGCTTCATTGGTTTACCAATTAATCAACAGTTATAGAATTTATTTGGTTCATGATGAGTAGCAAAATTGGCGACATTTAGTCGAAAGATTAAGAATTTTTATTTTGTTTCGGTGGCCTACGGTCCCCTAGTCCACAATCCCCTAATGTTGATCTTCCCATTAGAATAGAGATAACTACACGCCCAGAAATCCAGTCCATGAGATCACACAGATCTTCCCCGAGCTTTGGCCGAAATGCAAGCACAACCTCAACACCGTAGTTCAGGTTTACAAACGCGCACTTGTATCGTACATGTTATCATGTTCACGGTTAGCCTGAACCGAACGACATGCGCTATGTAATCTCCACATATATTACCAAATGCAATGTAGTATTCTTTCACTTTTGTTCGAACATCGCTATATTATTGTCGACGATTGGAGAACGGGCTCCCGTCGAGCTTACTTGTTGAATGGGGGATCAACAGAGCCCCGTCGTACGGATCGAAGAGGGCGTTCGAGCGATGCGAGGTCGGGAGAAGAAGAAAGAGGGGGACACGGTGTTTTTATCCTGGTTCGGGCCTCTCACCGTCGAGATAATAGCCCTACTCCAGTGTATTGTGTTCTATCTTGGTGTCCCTCCCCCGTTACAGATCTTCAGGGGGGTTTAAATACTACGACTAGAGGTACATAGAAGGTAACTACCTCCTGGGATTGCGCCGCGCAATCGTATTTACGATCTTGCCCTTGACCCGGCGTTATTTGAATTTCTGTATGATTTCCCTTGATCTCCGGCTGATTGGTTGCAACCTTCCTCCCTCGCGGCATGGCCGGGGCACCCCGACCAAAACCCCCGAGCCGGTCGCGGCCTCTCCGAGCATGCTTGCTGGGGGGGGGGGGGTGTGTTTGGTGCTTCTGTGAGCGAAGGTGCAAATGCGCATGCTCGGAGGAGAAGGAGGGATGCTCGTTTCGTTCTCCCGAGCATCTTCTTTTAGTGTTGCTTGGTCGGCGGGTTTAGCTTTTCACGGGGGTACCGTGGTCTTTTGCCAGATAGCCAATCCTCGGACAGTAGCCCCGAGGTTCAAGTGGGAACCCTCGGGCTTCCCCTTGAGCCTAAGAAGACTTGAGGGGGGATTGACTTTCCTTTGGTCGTGGCTCCCGACCATTTTTCGTCGGGAGACGAACTTCTTTACCCACCGCGTGCTTGCTCCGCGTGGGCGCGTCGGTTGGTTGTTCTGCGGTTCCTGCTCTGAGAAGCCTCCTTGTAGCAGTGGCGGTTTCTCAGCGCGCTTTCTCCGGCCAGTGTCGCTACGTGATAGGCGGCGATTTTAACCTGCCCTTCGCTGTCTTTTTAACCCTTTCTACCGGAGAGGTCGGGTCACGTTGTCTCTTTGCTCGTCTTCGCCAAAAATCTTCCAAGAGCCCTAGCGCCCAAGAACCCTGTTCGTTCCCTTTCCTTCTGCGGCCATGGCGCGTTTCAAGGTTAGCCAGATGACTCGAAGGAGGCTCCAGGTGCTCACGGACGAGGGGTACGTCGACCCAGGCTCGGGTCGAGTGCCCGGGGATGATGCGGCGCCACACCGCGAGACGGAGATCGTCTCCTGCGAGTTGTACGCCATCAACGGGCTTCGTGCCCGAGAGCGACTTCCTCGCCTCCGTGCTTGCCTTCTGCGGTGCGAGATCTCTCATCTCCACCCCAACTCTATCCTTTCTCTCGCAATCTTCTCCCATCTTTGCGAGGCTTACGTGGGTGTAATGCCCACGGCTAGCCTCTTCTTTCACTTCTATTCCCCTTCCGCACTTGCCGTGGGCTCGCCGATTGCGTTTATCTTCGCCTCGGCCCAACCGACCATACGAGTACCCCTTCGTTGCTCTGAAGGACTCGGTGTCGGGTTGGGCCGACCTCTGATTCTACCGTAAGAAGGCGGAGGGTCCCGGTTGGTCTATCTTGGGGAGGGCGCTCGCCCTCGAGGCAGCGCGCCCGCCCGTGCAACACTTTGAGGAAGAGCGGGTCCTCGGGGCGATCGGTGAGCTCGCCGGATGGGGCTCATCGGTCGGGATATCGCCGGGACTTCACCTTCAACCGGTGTCCCCACGAGGCGCCGCGAGCATCCCTTCTTCGAGGTGACCGGGTGGCATGACTTCACCGCGAGGACAACGCAGTATGTTCTGGACCTCTTTCGGGCATCATTTGCTTTACGGTGATCGGTGCTATGCATATATATATATATATCTTTTATCTTAGTCTTTGGTTGCGGCGCAGCTCAGGACGGATCTGTTGACGAGAGGGTCGCCGAGATGTTCGGCGCCAGAGGAGAAGGAGCCGACGCCCAATCGTCAGGTCCCCAAGAACATCTTTGACCGTGGCGACGCGGTAAGTACATCTTTCGCTTCGCTCGGGGCATGTTTTCGAGCTTATTCCTCCCGATTCTGTTTGCGTGAGAAGGTCGCCCTTGAGCTTGCGGTGTCGGCCCGCAGCCGCTGCATAAGCCAAAGACCGACCAGGGCTCCATGAAGGGCGGCGAGTCGAGGCCGCCAAGTATCCGCCTCGCCTCCCCGCGCCAGCGGTCGAGGCGCCAGCTTCGACCAGGACCCCACGCCACACCTTGAGTACGCCGGCCGTCGGAGGTAGCGAACTCCGAATTTGGTTTGATGACTCCAAACGGAGGAGGCCGGAGCTGATGAGCCGACTGGAACAGCTCGCCGAGCAGGCGAGGAAGGCCGAGGAGGAGGCCAGGTCCTCCCAGCCAAGGAGCGGTGGAGAGGCGGATCAAGGCCCTCCAGACCGGCTTACTCGGGTGGTCGATGACCCCGAGGAGGAGGAAGAAGAGGAGGCCACCTACGCTGCAGTCGGAAGGAGCAGGAGGTTGACCTCTCAAAGCGACCTCGGCTGGAAGAGGTCGACATGGACGACGTCGACCCGGCGATGGCACGTGCCAGCGACGCCGCGGAGGAGCGCGTCGTGGTCGTGGCCGAGGCCTATGAGGCCGCCGCGGGCAGGTCGCCCGTGGCCCGAAGCGAGGAGGCCGAGGAGGATGGCGCCGCCGCCGCGTAAGGTAGGTTCTGCTTCATTCTCTCATTCTGTTCTTGTCTTGTGATTTTCTTCGCTAACCCCACCCTGTTTGGCGTGGGCGTGATAGCTCGGATGTCGTTTTGGACTTCCGCCCGGATGGTCGAGGAGATTATCGACTCTGCAGTTGACGCCGAGCTCGACCGCGTTGTCGACCAAGTGATGGCCGAGATGGGGGAGGAGCCGGCGCCGGCTACGGACCAGCGGAGCCGAGCTTCCTCGGCGGGACCGTGCTTTCTTCGGACGCGGAACCTATTCCGGCCGCGGAGGAGCGAGAGCCGCAGGGGCGAGGACCAAGACGCCTTGGCCTTGGTCCCTTGCGAAGAGATCGGCGAGGCGAGGCTCAGCGCCGAGCCCCGAGGAAGGGAGCTTGGTCGCCGACCAACGACCCTGGCCGTGAGCCAAGGAGAGGAGGAGGTCGTCCCGACCTAACTCCTTCGGCCTTGGGGCACCAGCGTCCCGGCCAGCGGAGGTGCAAGGGGCGGAGGTGATCGCCCTTGATCAAACGCCTCCGCCGCGGAGCATCGGTCGCCTCCGACTATGGAGGGACAAGAGGCGGATGTGGTCGTTAACGACCAAGCGCCTCGGCCGTGAGCAAGGAGTGGCGCTTCGTGGTTGGCGTCTGACCGAGCGCGGTGCCCGACCAGGGGGAAGGCGGCCACGAGCCGCTTGCCGTGGAGGAGGATCAGCCTCGGGGCGACCCGGGGTTGGTCGAAGGTGGTGACGCCGTTGCTCTCCTGAGAGCACCGGGTGCTCAGGAGGAGCAAGACCCCGGCGCGCCGGTCCGGGATGACTTGGTCAATCCCTTCTTTCGGGCTGGCGCGACCGACCGCCAGCCGGGACAAGGCCGGTCGGTAGGGCTCTTCTGGTAAGTTTCATGTTCCTTCTTTTTTCCTGTGATCGACCTTCTGGGAGTCTGCTCAGCTTTTTCCCTTCTCTTTTCTCTTTCTGCCCGAAGTTTGCCGCGAAGGCTATGGAGGATATCGACGCTACCTCGGTCTCCGCAGAAGAGTACTGGTCGTACCACCGCGAGCAAGACGCCAAGATCGCCGATCTTGAGCGTCGGGTCTTCGAGGTGCGCGAGGCCGACCTGAAGCAGCTGGAATCGGCGAGGAGCCTCATCGCCGGGCTCCGGGACCAGCTCTTCCAGAGCGAGACGGCGAAGAGCACTTCAGAGCGTATGCGCCGAGCTTGACGAGGAGCCGGGAAGTTGCGGTGGAGGTCCCGACCTGCGCGCCCGAACTCCAACGAGCTCGGGAGCCTTGAAGAGGCCCAGCTCAAGGAGGTGCAGCGCCGGGACAGCGCGGTGAAGGTCGTGCCGCTCGTGAAAGTTTTGGACTTGGAGGCGGAGGTCGACTCCTTAAGGAGGAACTTGTCGCCCTTCAGTCGAGCGTAGGACTTAGCTCCTTTTTTATTTTTAGCTCGTGTAACCACTGTAAAAACAACGCCGGGTTAAATGAGCAAACTCGCAGTGTTTGGTCCTTGCCTGCTTTTCTTGAGTTTGCCTTCAACATATGCCCATATGATCCCTGCTCGCAGAAAAGGAAACAAGTTCCTGCATAGAGCATATATCATAGATACGAGCAAAGAAAACAAGCTCCTGCATAGATCATATATCATGGAACGAGCAAAGGATCCTTGGTAAGAAGGGACGGAACGTTCCTATCATACGGAGCCCCTGCCATGGACAAAGGTCGTGCCCTTACTGTTGCGAGCACGAGTTTGTTCATGGGAAAATTTAAGGGTCGCTTTGGTCGTGACGATTTTTTGAATGATATAAGTAGGTCGGTTGCGTCGAGAAGAAATGCGAGCACAGAGTAGACGAACTTTAAACCAACATCACGTAGAGCTACCATACCCGAATGGTCACTGAACCGGGCTTAGAGTGGATGCTCGCGCCCGACCACGCATACAGTGAAAAGCTACTGTGGAAAGTGAACGATTGGGCGAGCATCCGGCCGGGGGCCAAGGGAAATGGTGCGCACATACTTGTCGGATAAGTTAAATGCGCAATGCTGCTGAGCAGCGATGCTCGTTCGACAAAGCGAGGCCGAAACACGAGAAAGAGGGAAACGTTTTATTGGAAAGAACGCAAGGGGCGCGAGATAGGAGTACTCGTCTAAACGTAGAATTTACGCAGTTGATCGATGTTCCAGGTGCTGGTGAGCTCCCGACCATCTGGCATCGCGAGGCGAACAGCCCCGGGCGTCTTTGTAGACACGACCGTGTAGGGTCCTTCCCACCTTGGGGTTAGCTTGTTGGCCTTCGACAGTCTTGAACTCTT
The DNA here is from genome assembly GCA_036346355.1 of Rhipidocladum racemiflorum. Lineage (NCBI taxonomy): Eukaryota > Viridiplantae > Streptophyta > Magnoliopsida > Poales > Poaceae > Rhipidocladum > Rhipidocladum racemiflorum. The sequence continues at coordinate 84,722,774 of CM070579.1, read as the reverse complement.
CAGAAGACCATGTCGCCGACTTGCAGGACCCTAGGCCTGACCGTTTTGGCCGCGCGCCTACGAAGAGCACTCGAGGTAAACCGCAGACGAGCAACGCCCCGTTCGCGTGTCGCCGACGAGGTCTAGGTCGACGAGGCGCTCAACTTCTTGATCGACGGAATCGATCGATTTGCACCCTTGGGGAACCCAAAGACGATTTCGGGCAGTGAATGGCCTCCGCACCGTAAACGAAGTCGGAAAAGGCGTTTACTTTGTGGCTCGACCGGTCGTGGTGCGAATGAGACCAAAGAACGGCGGGAAGCTCATCCACCCATCGCCTTGTCTTTGGTTGAGGGTCTTAAAGACCCTCTTTTATGCCCCTGGACTAGCTGCCCATTTGCTCGCTTCATTTGCTCCGTTACTCTGTGGATGCGCCACTGGCGAAAGCAGACCTTGGTTCCGACCTCCTCGCAGTAACTTTGGAGCAGTTCATTTGGTGAATCGGGTCCCGTTAATGCGTGATAAGACGGTTGGGTATCCCGAACCGAGTTACCACATTACTGCGGAGGAATCTCTTGGCCGCCTGGGCCGAGATGGTCGAGACGGGCTCGGCCTCTATCCACTTAGTGAAAGTGTCGATGGCCACGAGCAAATACTTGCAGCCTTTCTGACCTCGGGGGAAGGGTCCAAGGACATCGAGCCCCCAGGTTGAGAACGGCCACGAGAGTGGTATGGTTTGCAGGGCATATGCCGGTTGACGGACTTTTCGAGCATGAAACTGGCATGCCCGGCAGGTCGTTACGATTGACCGCGCGTCCGTCAAGGCCGTCGGCCAGTAGTACCCTAGTCGGAAGGCCTTGCTCACAAGCGTCCTGAAAGACGAGTGAGCTCCGCACATCCCTTCATGGATATCACGAAGAAGGTACTGGCCTTCCTCCTGAGAGACGCATCTGGAAAGGATCCCTAATGCGCCTTTCCGGTATAGGTCGTCTTCGATCAGTCTGTACTGAGAAGATCGCCTTATTAGCCGGGAACGCTCGGCTTCTTCCTCGGGCAATGTCCCATGCGCAAGATATTGGATGAATGGCGTCATCCAATTTGCACTTTGCTCGAGGAAGGAGACCCTACCGCCGGTCTCTGGTGCCTCCTCTTCAGAGGGAATGGAGGGCTTATGTAGGTGCTCGACAAGCACCCCCACCGGAGCGGTGGTCTGAGAGGAACCGACCTTAGACATTTGGTCGGCCAGGGAATTATCCTTCCTGGGGATGTAGATTACTTCGAAATTCTTGAAGTATTTCTCCATCTTCCTTACTTCAACCAGGTACAGCGCCATTGAGGTATCGGAACACTGATACTCCTTGTTGACCTGGTTTACGACCAACTGTGAATCGCCCTTCACAATGAGCCGTTGGACTCCTAGCGATTTACATGCCCGAAGTCCGGCCAAAAGGCCTTCGTACTCCGCCGCGTTGTTAGTCGCAATAAATGTAGTCGGATGGCGTACTGTAGCTGTTCTCCATCCGGGGAGACCAAGATGACGCCAGCCCCCGAGCGCTCGTATGCTCGGGATCCATCGAAATACAGAGTCCAGGAGTTTTCCCTTGAATCATTGGTTCCGCTGGCTGGTGGAGCCGGAGCCGACCATTCCGCCATACGAAATCAGCCAAGACTTGTGATTTTATCGCCGTGCGGCCGAGAACACCGGCTCGAACTCGGCGAGCTCCATTGCCCACTTGGCTATGCGACCACTGGCGTCCTGATTTTTCAGGATCTCCCTGAGTGGGAAGCCGGTCGGCACCACGATCTTGTGCGCTTGAAAGTAGTGACGCAACTTCCTGGAGGCCATCGATGAATGAGTACAGAGTTTCGACCTCGGGTAACGCTCCTTAGGTCCATGAAGTACTTCGACGTAATAGATAGGTCATTTGGTACCATCTCTCTCTCGCCAACACCGAGCTTACGCTTGCGAGTTGCCGCCAGTATAATAGCAATTCTTCCCTGGCGAGGTGTGTGACGAGGACGGGCGGTTGGGAGAGGTACTGCTTTTAGCTCTTTGAGCAGCGCGATCGCCTTCCTCCGTCCACGTGAAGCCATCATGCTTGCGGAGGGCTTTAAAGAAAGGTAGTCCTCGCTCCCCCAGCCGGGAGACGAACCGGCTTAAGGCGGCCATTCTTCCGGTCAGAGCTTGTACTTCCTTTACGCATGTGGGCGACCTCATGTTCTCAATGGCTTCGATTTTCTCCGGGTTAGCCCCAACGCCATTTGGCCCGACCATATAGCCGAGCACCTTGCCAGCCTTTACGCCGAATACGCATTTCTCTGGATTTAGCTTTATTCGATGCTTATTGAGGTTACAAAAAGTTTCTTCCAAGTCAGCAACGTGACCCGAAGTACTCTTGCTTTTGACAACTATGTCGTCGACATAGACCTCCAAATTTCGACCTATTTGGTCTGTGAAAGTCTTCTGCATGAGGCGTTGAAAGGTTGCTCCCGCATTTCTCAGACCGAAAGACATGGTCGTATAGCAGAAGGTACCGAACGGGGTGATGAAGGAAGTCTTCTCCTCGTCTTCGCGCGACAGGCTGATCTGATGATAGCCTGAATAGGCGTCTAGGAAGCTCATGGTCTGAGACCCTGCCGTCGCGTCCACCAATTGGTCTATGCGAGGCAACGGGTAGTTGTCTTTTGGGCACGCTGCGTTCAAACCCGTGTGGTCGACGCACATGCGCCACTTGCCTCCTTTCTTCCTGACCAGAACTGGATTGGCTAGCCACTCGGAGTGCTCGATCTCTCTGATGAAGCCAGCTTTTAGGAGTTTATCAAGTTCCTCCCGGATGATTGCCTGTTTTCCGGGAAAAGCGTCTAAGTTTCTGTCTCACTTTGGTTTTGTCGGTGAACTGCTAGCTTTGTGCTCGACCACCTCCCTTGGGACCCGGGCATGTCGGATGGTTCCCGTGCGAACACATCCGACCTTGCCCTGAGGAAGGTGACGAGCTCGAGTTCCTATTTGGGATCTAAGGAAGATCCCAAATGAATGACCTTGGCCGGTTCCGACTCGTTGAGCGGAATGACCTTGGTCTCTCCTCCAGCCGAGGGCAAGTTTAGGCCGAATGCTTCGGCTCTTGGTCGGGACCGCGAGTGGGTAATCGACCGACCATATCTAAGGCTCTTTAAATCGCAATTGAGTGCGGACTTGTGGTTCCCTTTGATGGTTATAACTCCGTTCGGTCCGGAATCTTCGTGCACCGTCACGCGTGGTGAGAGGCGGCCATGAACTTGGCCAAGGCCGGCCTGCCGAGGATGGCGTTGTAGGCCGACTCAAAGTCCACCACCTCGAAGGTGATTAGCTCCGTTCTGAAGTTACTTGGGCCGCCAAAACTTACAGGCGGGGACGACCTGCCCAGAGGTTTGATCGAGGTGCCGGAACTATCCCGAAGAAGGGCACGGCCACACTCTTGATTTTGGAGCGAGGAATCGCATCTCGTCCAAAACCTTGGCTGAAATAAGGTCCAAAGAGCTCCCGGAGTCTATGAGGACCCGGCCGACGACGGTATTCTTGATGGTGGGGTTCACGACCATCGGAAGCCTCTGGGGTTTGGTCATCCCAAGGGGACAGTCGTCCTTGGAGAAGGTCAGGGATACCTCCGACCATTTCAGCTGCTGCACCGGAGGCTTACCCTGGGTAACATGGTGCACTTCCCTTGCGGCCTCCTTTAAGTCCCGGCGGGATTTGTAGGCGGAGGAGCCCCCGAAGATGACCGCTATGTGATTCCTTGGTTCTTGGTATTCCATGTCATCCTCACTTTCCTCGGCGGGCTGTTTTCCTTTGTCATTTTCACCCTGCTCTGGAAGCGTTGGCATGGGCCCCCTGCCGCTGTAAAATCGCTTCCAGCGGTAGGTCCACGCTCGGCAATTCCGTGAGGTCGTGCCGTCGCTGGTGAAGCCAGACAGTAGAGGTCGCCCCGTCGGTCCGCTTGGTCGCCTCGTCGGTCCGCTTGGTCGCCTCGTCCTCGAGGCCTGTGTGGTTGTCCTCTTCCCCGAGCGTTAAGCCCCCGGCGCTGCGGCGGGGTTGCTCGGGGTTGTTGTTGTTCCACCGCGGCTACCATGGCTGGCGAGGGCTGCTTTTTCTTCTTTTTCTTGATCTTCTTGTCTACAGAATTCGAGCCCTTTTTGCTAGCTGAGGTCTCTAAGCCGGGTTGAGGCGGCAGCTTCCTTAAATCCGACATCTTCTTCCATTGGGCGGCCTCATCTGCGTTGGCGTATCGATCGGCCATTCGGAAGAGCTCGTTCGCCGTTAGATCCGGTGGATCTCCAGGTCCTGCGTGAAGCGCCGTCGCACCCGAACTTGAAAGCCCGGACGGCCGCCTCGTCCGATATGTTCGGATCGAAGTTCGGACCTGGATAAACCTCTGACGAATTGTCGCAGGTTTCCCTATCCGCTTGTATCAAGCGCTCAGTCGCGCTCCTTTCCGGCGGATGTAACAGCTCCGAAATTTGCTTTGAGCGCGGGCGCTGAAGCCGCCTCAGACCGTATGGAGCCTTCCTTCGATTAAAAAGCCACGTCTGGCGGCTCGTCGAACCGTCGGCAGGTAATTTGCCATCACCACCTCATCGCCTCCGGCGTCAAGGATGGCGGTGGTATATATCGAGAGAAATTCGTCCTGGTTCTGGGTCCCGTTGAACCTTTCTATATGGCCGGGCTTGAATCTGTTCGGCCATGCGACGTTCGGAGGAGCTCGTGAAGGCTTGGCAATCGGCTCGGGATTTCGCGGTGAAATCCTCGGTCATAGCGGCCTCCACGCGGGTCTTCCACCCAACGCCCGTCGCTGGCCGAAGTCGGAGAAAACCTCATGCGACGGTCGTCTTGGCGACCGCTTGGTCGTGGAAGCGTTGAGTGCTCGTAATCTGGCGATTATACGGATATCGCCTCGGGTCGCCTCGGATCGCTCCGGCCTTTCCGGATCAGGTTAGCGATCCGCGATCTCGAACATGGCTCCGAGATTCACCTCTGTGCGAGCGCGCGGGGGAGCGTTTGTGATGGTCCCGGGAAACACTCCGGGCATCCCGGTCACGAGGAGGATCCGAGACTTTTAGCTCGGCGGCAAGCCTTTCCAAATCTTCGCCACGACCACGCCACGGCCTCTAAGTCTGCTTGCTCGGAAACTACGCAGGTCACGCACGCACCGCCGCTAAGGCACAGAATCGTTCCGTTTCCGGTGGCGGCGGTGGCGAGCTTTGGCGGCGCTCGGGCGCGATCGGGAGTTCGGTACCCACAAGAGTTCCTTTCCGTGAAGCGCGCCCCCTTGGCCTGGCGGCGAATGCTCGCGAGGGTCTTTCCCAAGGACGCCTCCAGGTGGAGTCTGGCCGCCTCGTAGGGGTCGTGCTTGGCAGCGTCCGAGGATCCTTCTCCGGGCTCCGCACGGCTTCCGGCCACGTTGACCCGACGAGAGCGGGATGAGAGCGATGGGGACATCATTGTATCCCCTTGAGATGCAGTCTCTCGGTCGAGCTCTAGGTCGTCCGGTATGTCCAGGCCGTCGTAGAGCTCATCACAGTCATCCTCGGGGTCCCCGAGGGTAATGTCTGGGGGATGGAGGCCCTGCCCTCGCATTCCCGTGTCCGGGGAAGGGCTCCCAGACTCAGTGTGACCGATAGGATCGGTCACCCTGGCCGCGTCGTCGGCGGCGTAGTATACGTCGTCATCTTCAACGTGGTCGAAAACACAAAGGTCCCGAGTGTCTCCCGAGTTCGGCATCCTCGAGGATCTTGATCCGTACGGGAATCAAACTGTCGTCCCCACGGACGGCGCCAGCTGTCGACGATTGGAGAACGGGCTCCCGTCGAGCTTACTTGTTGAATGGGGGATCAACAGAGCCCCGTCGTACGGATCGAAGAGGGCGTTCGAGCGATGCGAGGTCGGGAGAAGAAGAAAGAGGGGGACACGGTGTTTTTATCCTGGTTCGGGCCTCTCACCGTCGAGATAATAGCCCTACTCCAGTGTATTGTGTTCTATCTTGGTGTCCCTCCCCCGTTACAGATCTTCAGGGGGGTTTAAATACTACGACTAGAGGTACATAGAAGGTAACTACCTCCTGGGATTGCGCCGCGCAATCGTACTTACGATCTACTGCCCTTGACCCGGGCGTTATTTGAATTTCGGGTATGATTTCCCTTGATCTCCGGCTGATTGGTTGCCACCTTCCTTCCTCGCGGCATTGACCGGGCACTCCGACCAAAACACCCGAGCAGGTCGCGGCCTCTACGAGCATGCTTGCTCGTGGGGGGGGGTGTTTGGTGCTTCTGTGAGCGAAGGTGCAAATGCGCATGCTCGGAGGAGAAGGAGGGATGCTCGTTTCGTTCTCCCGAGCATCTTCTTTTAGTGTTGCTTGGTCGGCGGGTTTAGCTTTTCACGGGGGTACCGTGGTCTTTTGCCAGATAGCCAATCCCCGACAATTATATATGCCTACAACGAATTCGATTATGTGTTGTATATTTCTTCATCGTTTATTAGTTTTAAAATATCCACAAAGGAAAGGTAAAATTGAAAGCCATGTCTATAACCTAAAAGCTCCTGAACAATTCCTACATGACTATCTTTTGTACATCAGTGAATAAAAATAAATAAAAAACTACCGATTCAAACTCTACAACTTTTGCAGTACATTAGTGAACAAAAAAAAATTAATAACTGTCGATTAAAAGTCTACTTTTTTGCACTCATCAGTTAACCAAAGAATTCTTAACCTTTCGACTAAATGTAGCCAATTATGCTACTCATCATGAACCAAATAAATTCCACAGTTGTTGATTAATTGGTACACCAGTGAAACAAATAAAAAAATTCATTCGGTGAGTTAGCAGTACACCTCCAGTGCTCCTCGGGTGCTCCCCGACTGCTAAGGTTTCCTCCGGTGCTCTCTGTCCATCCAAAGGGACATTTGTCGTCTCCCTGACCTCCCGTGGTGTATTTGCAAATAGTTTTGTACGGATACTATACGTGAAAAAAACTATAGCTATATAGCTAGATACATGAACATTTCTTCAACGACTTCCGAGCCTTGAAAAATATAAACATCTCACATCGACAACCGCCGCACTCACATCACATAGGCCATCGGGTTCTTCGACTCCCCTCCCTTGCCTCTCCCGATGGCAATGCAGGAGCGAGCATGCCGCTCCATTTCGGGAGCCGAGCTAGCATCCAGGCAGCAGAGACAGTTTAGGTCAGGATGGCCATTAGCTTACGCAGCATGTATATCCAGGCTTTTAAGGGGCACAGCTCAACCTGTCCCCAACTGCCATGCCACGGCACTGCAGCTGCTGCTAGCTCCTTTTGTAATTGACACAACCTAATCAGTAATCAAGCCCAGTTGGCAGTGAACCCAACTGCTCACTATAAATTTGTGCCACATTTTGTCACCTTCACACAACTGTAACCCTGCCGATGTGGCAAGTGTAGCCAAGCACTGCTCTTGAGTCTTGGCTCTTGAGAGGGTCCAGTCTGTCGAGGTTTAGGTCAGTCTGTGGCCGACAAAATCTCAGTTCGTCTGCCACTATTTTATTCCTGAATTAATACATTCGTATACACACATTCGCCCGTATTATATGCTAGCAAGTACGTTCTTTGATGTTCATGTCGTGATCGATGGGGTTGGTATTACTTGCTTTTCATGGATTCTTGGAAGATAACCTTCGATTGATTATCAAAAAAGATAGGCTTCTATTTACAAGTGGGCCAAGCGGAGCAAATAGCCAAAAAAAAAAAATCATGTTCTAACATCTCAGGGATCTCAATTTCTTAGATATCCTACTAAATGCTCAATGTGGACGAGGAGGAAGAAGGGGAGCCACCGTTGAATTCCTCGTCGTCGTCGTCGAGGTCGTCGAATCCCCACGGCTCCTCGTCGTCGTCCTCCGCCTCGGGCATTGCCCACCGGTCTTGCGGGATCTCGACGCATTCCAACAGTTCCAGCACCTGCCACCGCCAGTTTATAGACCATTAATTACATTACTAGTGCTGTTACACGTAAATTAAGCAACAACAGAGGAGAGTGGTTTGCAGGTTACGGCATGGAGACATGTGCCCGGTGGTGTCCTGTCATGAATCTCTGCCCTAAATTATATGAACATCAAAGAATCGGATGTGTGTTTTGATCGTACGGTTCTAGATGTTTTCTAGGATAAAAACATCCGGATGATGCCTATACACTCTCAGCCATTGCGAAGAAGAAGAAGAATTACAAGTAGGCGGCAGCGTAGTGTTCCATTCCAGCGAGACCGCTTGACAAATGGACACGCGTCATTGCGTTCTTAAGGAACATGATGCGACCTGCTTAACAGTTATGATAGAACCCAAGGGTAGAGGTACCTCACTCATGGATGGCCTCCGCGTCGCCGACGCTCTGGTGCACAGAGCTGCCACGAACGCGAGCCGCCTCGCCTGCTCGGCGTCGCAGTCGCTGCCGATCCTTGGATCCACCAACGCTTCGATCTTGCCTTCGTGCAGGAAAGGCCGAGCCTGCATTGCTCACAAATTGACGAGGTTTCAGTGCTCGGAGAAATCAATGTGCACTGTGGCTGGTGCGACGACTAAAATGTTGGGTTTTGTTCATGGTTTGTTTACCCAGCTAAGAAGGCTATTGTGGCTTCCGTCCACCGGCTTCCTCCCGGTCATGATCTCCAGCAGGAACACGCCGAACGCGAACACGTCGGTCTTCTCGTCGACGATCCCTTGCGTGTAGTACTCCGGCGCCAGGCACCTGAAACCGCTCAAAACCATGCCATTTCCGTCACGGTTCGCCGCCAACCCAACCGAATCCGGCTCACGAGTAAACTTGCTTACCCAAACGTCCCTTCGATCGGCGCGATCGCCCGGTGCGTCCACTCCGACGGCAGCCACTTTGCGAGACCGAAATCAGAAATCTGTCACACAACACCAAGGAGAATCGACCAGTTTCGTTTCTGCTGATTTCTCTGTAGGAACAGAGGAGCGCGGCAGGAGCATGATCGAAGTGTGCATGGCAGCTCACCTGAGGCTGGAAGTCCTCTGTGAGCAGCACATTGGAGGCCTTGATGTCCCTGTGGATGATCCTCCTCTGGCACCCCTTGTGCAGGTACTCCAGCCCCCTCGCCGTGCCGACGGCAATGCCGTACCGCACCTCCCACCCCACCGCCGACGACTTGTCGTCTGCACACACATCAGCGGTGGACCAAGAAACGTCAAACGCCCATTAATGGCCACGATACTCGGCGTGTGCCGTTACTGCTGTTGCGTTCGGCGGACGGTGGTACCGTGGAGGTTGGCGGAGACGGAGCCGCGGTGGGAGAAGTGGAAGACGAGGTAGAGGTCGCGGTCGACGCAGCAGCCGAGGAGCGCGCACACGTTGGGGTGCCTCGCGTGCCCCACCGTGCCGAGCTCCGCCAGAAAGTCCCGCTCCCGCCGCTCGCACGACGACGCCCCCATCAGCCGCTTCACCGCCACCGCGCGCCCGTCGGACAGCTCGCCGCGGTACACCTCCGACGACCCGCCCCTCCCCACCAAGTTATCTGCACGACACAGCATCAAGACGAACTCGGTTCACCAAATATATGGTAATTCGGAGCAATGCATCGTGTGCTGAAATATATAATGCAACGTGTGTACCTACCTTTGTGGAAAGCGTTGGTGGCGCGGTGGATCTCGTCGTAGGAGAAGCACCGCCACGCGGGCATCCGCGGGGACTCCGGCGGTGCCGCCGCCGCCGCCTCCCGCGTTTCTCTGGCATGGGCGCCGTGGGCGGGCTTGGTGCTCGCGCGGTGGCCGATGGAGAGGAGCAGCTTCTTGAAGCTGCCGCTGCTCCGCAGGTACAGGGGCTTCATCTCCTGTAAGCAATGGCCGTCAGGTCAGGATTGACCGTGTACGTACGCAGGTTGGGTTCGGAGAGCGAGCTGATCGGAGGAGAGGGAGGCTTGAAGACGACGAGGCGAACAGGTGGTGGCGTAGGCGGGCGATGGCATTGATGGGTGCTAACGCCGAGGGGTTCGCGCAAGTCGTAATGGCATATGAACGCTACCGGGCGTTTTGCGGAGGCGCCGCGTGGACACGGTGCTCCATGGACCGCGGTTGCACGCAGCAGCAGCCGCAGCAGAGTTTCGCCATGCGCATTTGTTGCGACTCTGGTTCGCTCGTGTTTTCGACAGTACTGTGCACAATTGCTATACGAAAAAAAAAACTTCTGCCATACGAATAATCGGATAAATGGTGAACCATCTGCCATGCGTTTTAACTCGAATGCTCACATAGTCGCATGTTTTGATCGTACATCTAAAGTTTGGATGTTTTTTTTACGACAAAAACACCCGGATGATTGCTTATACACTCCCTTTTGCATAGTAGTAGCGGTGTGGTGTCTTCTGTACAGTGGTATGTCTGTGGAACGAGTCCAGATGGGTGTCTGTCGAACGGCAGTTGCTTATAACGAAGGGAAGGAAGCGTTTAGCAAGGGAAGGGAAGGGACTGTTTTTGCCACCGTATCCACTGTGCAAACGGAGCTAATCTCGTGCCGTCCTGTGAATTGCCACCTCAGCTTAGGTAGATCTATAAAACCAAAAAAATACACCTGAGTGTTTTTTAGTTTGTGAGCACTCAAATTTATAGCCTTTGGATCTAGATCCATTGATGCAATCAATTTGCCATCTCTCCTCACCACCCTCCTCTTTATAGGACCCTAAGTTGAGTGCTCACAAACCCAAAAAACACTCGAGTGTTAGTTAGCCATTCTCAAAAATAAATAACAAAAAGTAACCGAGCTAGTATTAGTAAGTACTAAGTAGTACTCCTGTGTTCACGGTTACTCGTTGATTTCGACTTTGCCGTCGTCAAACTTTGATAAACGGTTACGTAAAAACAGTATTGTTGGATTTATAATCAAAAGTACTTTACTAACATTCTATATTCATAGCTATTTGATTCTATAGTGTTTAAAAAACGACGTCAAAGTTTGATCTATTAGAGTCAAAACTGGCGAGGAAACATGAACGGATTGGAGTAACTAGCAAGTAAAAAAGAAGCAGCAGCATGCGATTGATGCATCAACTGTTCAAGTTCAGCGTCGCAAAATGTCAAACGTGTCCTTGCTGTCGCACCGTGCTGCCACTTTGTCGCAACGAAATGCAGTGCATCTGCACTGCATGTCACTATGTCAGCGTCCTAGCTGAGCGTCCTGCATCAGCATTCACGCTCTTGCCTTGGGCTCCATGAGGTCCACGGACCATCGTGATCAGCCGTCAGGCCCATTTGGCCCAAGAAGTAGCCGAGGCAATCACCGGTCTGACAGTTTCTGTTTAAAATAAAAACGAATTGTTTGCCAAATGGTAGGATTATGGATAGCTTTTCCCACAATCAGAATCACCGATACAACATAAAATCAGAAGCCGGCATTTTCCCGATTATCCTCAATTCTACGCTCCCCTCGCGACCTCCTCGCTCCCTCCGCCCGAAGCCCATCCACGCTGCCGTCCCACCGACCGGGTCCTCCACTTTAAGCCTCGCGATGTCGCCCTCCTCCGCCGCCGTCGGCCCAGTCCTCCATGCCACCGGCCGGGTCCTCCGCTCGATGCCTCACGGTGCCGCCCTCCTGCTCGTCCTCATCCGGCCGAAGGCGTGCCCAAAGCCACTACGCCCTGTCCGCCGCCCTTTTGCTCGGGCGTCCTCATCCTCCGCCGTCGTCTTGCTCCTCATCCTCCTCCACCGATCCGATGCTCCATCCACCACCCCTCCTCCTTCTCCTTCTCTGTCCGAAGTCGCACCCGATCCTCCGCCGTCGGTCCGAAGCATCCTCCGTGCCCAATCCTCCACCGAAGCCATCCTCCAGGCCATCAACAATCATGATTACCGAATGGGACAACTTCTCTAGTCAGCAGATTCTTCAGGTAGCCATTTCCCCACGCAGTTAGCTATAATCTATAATCTGTATAACTGTCCTAGAGTGGTCCCTAGTCTACCACTGGATTCGTTCGTCTATTTCTCCTTTTACCCCTTGGATTGCGCTTAATTACACCTACCATACTCTTAACCAAGGAACTTTGGTTGGGGTATGTGAAGCAACCGTAGCATTAATAGCCACTCCACTGTCGAGTAGTTATTTTGTATAGCTCATCGTGTATATAACTTATGCCTGCACTGCCCACCTTATATTAAGATGAATGCATCCAAATTTGAAATTTCAAATGAGTTGAGAGAAAAAAAGTACTTCACCTGTACAAATCTCAATACACATTCAATGGTGTAGATATAAATTGTGAATACGACTAGTTATAGGTTCTCCTTTCCGCTCCACTATCTCTATTTCGTACTACTATAGGTTCAAGCTTAATTACCGCAAATACCGACCGAGATATCTGTTCTAAGAATTAATTAATCGCATTGAATTATATCTACTAGTGTTGAACGACCCATTACAACCGCTTAACAATACTTATATTATTAAACCATGGTTAGCTAGTGCAAACAATGCAGCTATTGCACGCTTGATTTATTCAATAGACATACATAAACGACACTCCCTTGGAAAATTGGGGAGATTGGCATATATGTGATTCTTGAAATGGATGGAATATCTGGGGGGATTTAATAATTTCGATCGAGAATAGATAGCAGAGAGACATTCCATGTAGAATGCTCAATGATTTCATTTATGGGAAGATGTTTGCCATTGTGCCAAATCACCTATGCATTACTGCATGTTTTCACGATTGGAGATGCTCTAAGTGGGAAACTCGTATAATTTACTGAAATCGGGAAAATTCAATGAAGTTTATTTATAGGGAGTTTAAAGGTTCAGATTAGCTATCTAGGTTACAAGATCTTGGGAGACTTATTTCCGACCCAGGCACATATATATAGACGGAGATTTTAGCTTGGAAACGGATCTCCTAAACAACGTCGAAAACCCCGAGGGTATCACAGCAAAAAATGATCTTCTCTATTGAGGAAGCAGATCATTTTAGGACTGCAACTTAAACAGTTATAGTAGGTGTAGACCGTCTGATTGATCAAACGATCGGCGCAGATCTTTTGAATCCATGTGCTATAGTGTTTTGCTACAGTGTACTACAGTTACCATACTTTTTGCTACAATACTTAGGGATCAATCTGATACGTTTTTTTTTTATCCAACGGCTGTACATGAGCGTGTCCCTCTGTTGAACACTTAACGTGCGGGCGGGGGTTTGTGGCAGTGTTGCGCGGAAGCGAGGAGAGGAGAGGCGGCAACTCTCCAATCTCCATGTGACAGAGCGAGAGGATAGGCGCGAGACCTCTTCCCCTATCTCCTCCTCCTCCCCCACGAGCTCCCCAATCCGCAGAACCACAACCATGGACTCCCCTTACTCCGGTCAGCACCAACCCACCCTTCCTCTCTCTGTATATTTTTGCGCTATTTTTGTGGTATTTTTCTGGTCAAGAATTGCCTATGGAGGTGTTTGCCTAGGTCTCGATTTGGCGATCGGCGAGTTGGGCGGATGATTCCTGATGCGACCGAAATTGGCCTTGTTCGTCTTTCTTCCTCCGGGCAATTGTTCCCTGGTATGGTTGTGATTTAGGGGTTGTCCTGTAATTGCCGTTTATTTTTACATGCATTTGCTTGGCTCTCCCCTGTTCGTGTGGCGGAGTTTAGGCTATGGAATTATGGTCGCGATCCTGTCTGGTGTCCAATGTGTGTGTAGAATTTTAGTGTTTGAATTGATCACGGCTTAGCGGCTTGCATGTAGTGTTACCGTGGTGAAGTGAAAAAAGGAAACAGAAAGGTTGCTCTTTTCAACATTCAGGTTGTATGCGTGCGGATATGGTTGCCTGCATTGCGCGTTTTGTTTGCGTTTGGGAGGTGCTACGTGAGCGAGATGGCATTGTAGCTTCACATCGTTTTCTTGTCTTGAATGCATAGATTACTAATTACTTTTCAGAAAAACTAAGAAACGTATACCTCTGAAACTCATGAAACTTATGAATTTTTACACTAAAACTCATGAAACTTAGCACTAAAAACTGATGAAACATGAAACCGATGAAACTAAACACTGAAACTCATGAAACCAGCACTGAAACTGATAAGTTTCACGGCTATACCGTTGCAACGGTATACCGTTCCCTAGTCTCCCTCATTACTTTTACTGTTCGTATCCCGTTTGAGTTGGGGTTTAGCGGGTCACTCGTCGGGTTTGTTTTGATGCACTAGAAGTTGTGCGAGCAGCATCTTATTGGTGGAATGGACGCCCGAGTTACTCAGCCTGTGATTCATGTTATATACTTTGTGATTCTATTGGGAGGTCAATTGTTGATTTTTTGTTCACAAGTATGATTTATCAGGTCGCTTGACATCAAAACTTACTTCATGTGTTTAGGGCTAACACTGATTTTTTTTTTATCTCATAACTGATGCTAGTGTGAAGCATCAGCATTCCTGCACAAATAGAATCAAACAAATGCTAGGCAAGAGTAGGATTCCATTACACCCACGGTAGTTGCACAACAACTGTTGTAATGTGTTGCATATACTGCATATAACACCTTAATAATATACCAGATGCATGAAAACTCATCTCACACCAATGCTTACGTTGAGCATCTTCCATATAAAAATATCACATAATGAAAGATGCAGCGCAGATTGCTGACTATGCCTGAAATTATCCATTGATTTCTTAGGATGAGATGGTTTTTTGTGGCTTCCCAATTTATGTGCATCAACAAATACAGTGTACCATTATTTTAGGGCCTTTATCATTATGTTTCGGAAGGAGTCTTGTGGTATTACACACAGAAGTTCTTGGATGACTTGTCCTTTTTTTTGCACCATTTCTTTGGGAAAATCTTGTGATATCTATTCTTGTTTGTACTACTACCTTCGGAATGTTCTGAGTTTGTTGTGGGTTGTGACTGCACTTTTCTGGTGCTCCAGGACATGTTCCTGATCCGGCTAACTGTCGTTTGCTGAGTGTCAATGAAAAGGGAGAACTTGTCCATGAATTATCAAAGTTTCCGGGCAGTGCACCCCAACAGCTACACTAATGGACTCGCCGTGAAACTATTGAGATTCTCTGTCTTGAATTAGGAAGAGAGAGAAAATATACTAGGTTGTCAAAATAGAGAATGCTAGATTATCTCTTCCGTGTTGTGAATGGCAAATCATCTGACAGTAGGAAACATGTGGAGTCAAACCCTGAGTCGAACGCAAGTAACCTTCAGCCCCCTTCCAAAAGACAGAGAAAGATTGATAGTCCATCACCACTTCCAGTTATTAAAAGCCCTCCTCGAACAGCTGGTGTAAGTGAACCGACAAACAATGCACACCTTTGCCAAAATTCAACTTGTTGGGCTACTCTTAAACGAGAAGATAAATTTTGCAGACGTTGCTCATGCTGTATTTGTTTCAAGTATGATGAAAATAAAGATCCTAGCCTCTGGCTGTTCTGCGATTCAGATAAACCCTTGCAGGAAGAATCATGTGGTTTTTCATGTCACCTTGAATGTGCTCTCAAGGATGAAAGATCCGGCATTCTGCAGAGTGGACAGTCAAAGAATCTTGATGGTGATTATTACTGCATACACTGTGGGAAACAAAATGATTTGCTCGGGTAATTTTTCTGAAACATTGCTTGTAGTTACATTTTTTTTTTTTGTGATGTTTCAATTAGTCACACACATCTGTTTTGGTACTTTTGCTTCCAGTATTACTGGTTACCTGCCTTATTACATCGATTCTATTCTTTTTTTTGAAAAGAGGCAGGAGCTCTGCCAATTCATTAAACAGTAAGGAAAAGAAGTTTCGAGTTTAGGTTACAAAAACACCCTTAACTAGGCGTCAACAAAGCCGGAAGGTCGAACACAAGACCGACAACGGAACGATTAGGCCCGACACCTTAGATAATAAGGTGACGCGCTACAGCATAGTTGGTTACATCCTCCATGGTCCTTTGTACAACGGATTGAACAGAAGAAAAAGAGTTCGTGAAGATTCTCGCGTTGCGCTCCTTCCAAATGTTCCAGCAGCCATAGATGAGAAGTCCATCAATCCGCGAGCGTTGTTGCTGTGGCATGTTGTCTCGTAGCCTATGCCACCAAGAGGTAAAGCTTTCAACCAGATCACCATGCAACCTGAGAGGCGGGTGTAGATTCATCCTGGAGAGAAGAATTGTCCAAAACAAAGTTGCAAAGCTGCAGTTTAACAGGAGGTGGGTTGCTGACTCTTGGCTCGACGTGCAAAGACAACACGCCGTATCGTGAGGCCAACCTCTCCGCTGTAGGTTGTCAGCCGTTAGGATCCTGTTTTGGGCCACTAACCACGCGAAGAATTTACATCTGTTCTCCGTCTTAGCCCCCCAGATTGCGTCAGAGTCCTGATCCTGAATAGAGCCCAAGAATTGTGCCCTGTAAGCCGACCTTGTCGTGTACTCCCCATGTGTGGTCCAACGCCATGTGACCGCGTCCGGGACATCCTCCAGTAGGTGCACATGTTGCAGTCTCTCCCAAAGAGGGAGAAATTGTAAAATTTGCTCATGCGTGGAGATCATTCGTAGGCTTCTCATCCACCTGTTATTGGTCAATTCCTGTCTCACCGTCCTGTTTTTCCTTGTAGCCAACTGAAAGCAGAGTGGCGCAATATTTTTTGGGCATTCTCCCTGTAGCCAATTTGAGGTCCAAAATCTCGCCGTTTGCCCATTTCCGATGCAGATTTTAGTGCTTGCATTGAAAAGAGCAACATCAGAGTTCTGGCAAGGCAAGTCTGTACCTGCCCAGAGCCTATGGCTATCTCTCCACTGGAACCAGAGCCAACACTGCCTGAGAGCTCTTCCAAAAGCAATGAGGTTTAAAATACCTAACCCCCTAAAATTTTTGGCCGACAAACCCGGGACCAATTCATGAGACAGTGCCCTGAGTTGCATTCTGCATCCCCCTTCCACAAGAAGTTTCTTCTTAGTTTGTCAATTTTCCTTACCGCCCAGGTGGAAATGGGGAACACCGTGAGCGAGTAGCTGGGGATGGCCGAGAGCACCGAGGAAACCAAGGTCAATTTGCCCGCTCTGGAGAGAAAAGGTCCTTTCCAACCTGCTAGCCTTGTTGCCACCCTGTCTATTGTCGGCTGCCAGTCCGCTCTTGTCAGCTGCGTCGGTCTAAGCGGTAAGCCCAGGTACTTTGCTGGGAAGTTCTTCCTGATTGCTGGGAAGCTGTGCAACACTTCCTGTAGGTTTACACCCTGGTAGGAAATGCTGAAGATTTCTGTCTTTTGTACGTTGAGGTTTAGCCCCGTGGCTTCCCCAAAAACCTGCAGCACTGAAACGAGTAGGTCCACCTCCTGTCTAGTAGGGTTTAAGAATACCGCGACGTCATCTGCGTACATTGACAGACAAAGATTTACCGGTCTGTTTAGAACCGGTCTGAGAAGGCCCCTGAGAGAAGCTTCGGACACAAGCGCCAGAAGGGGTTCAAGTGCAAGGATGAAGAGCATCGGAGACAGGGGGTCACCTTGACGCAATCCTCTTCTGTGTGTAATGCTCTTTCCTGGAGAACCGTTCAATAAAATTCTGGAGGAGGAAGAGGCCAATATAATAGAGATCCAATTTCGCCAACGCTGTCCGAATCCCAATTTTGACAACAGCTCTAACAGGTATTCCCAGCTTACCGAATCGAAGGCCTTTGCTAGGTCCAATTTAATGAAAAGCGTCGGATGTTTCTTCCTATGCAGTTCAGTGAGTAAGTTTTTGACGAGGATGAAACTGTCGTGGATTGATCTTCGTTTGACAAACGCATTCTGGTTCACAGACACCAAGGAGTTTAGAAACGGCGCTAGTCTGTTGGCAAGAACTTTATAAATGATCTTCCCCACACTATGGATGAGGCTGATCGGCCTGTAGTCAGATACCGTCGTCGCCACCTGCTTCTTTGGTATTAGCGCTACCACTGCCGAATTCAGCAAGTTAAGATTCCATCCAGCTTGACTCGAGAACTGGTTGACCACCGCCTCTAGGTCCTCCTTGACAATGGCCCAACAAGTCTTGTAGAAAACTCCTGTGAAGCCATCAGGCCCCGGCGCCTTGTGGCTCGGCAGGGAGAAGACCGCTTGTTTGATTTCGTCCTGTTGAATAGGAAGATCAAGAGCCGAGAGATCCGGTGACGGCAAATGTAAGGAATCCCAGTTGAGCGTGTGTTGTCTCAGTTTTCTTTCTCCTAACTGGTTTTTGAAGAAAGTATTGATGATCTCCTGTTTGTGATGTTCTGTCGTGGCCATTCCTTGTTAAGTGTGCAGGGATACAATGTAATTTTTGCGCCTCCGACCATTAGCTCTAATATGGAAAAATTTTGTGTTAGCATCTCCTACTTTGATGTGGTTGAGGCGCGCTCTTTGCTTTAGGCGTATCCTGTTCACTGCCGCTAAACCGAGAATTTTAAGTTTAAGATTCTTCACCAGGTTCAATTCTTCTTGAGAAAGACTTCTTGCCTCTTGCGCCCTATCCAGCTGCAGGATGATTTCCTGTGCAACAGCCATTTGGAGCCGAACATCCCCGATTAATTCTCAGCTCCATTTTCTCAGGGCTTTAGCCACTCCAATCAGTTTTTGATGGAAACGCCGATAAGCGTCCCCTGTGTTGACCGGAGCATTCCAAGCTGTTTTAACTACCTGAAGGAAGTTTGGTACTTTCGGCCAGAAGGCTTCAAAGCGGAAAGTTGCTCGTCGCTGCTGATCCAAAGCAGAGAGAAGGAGAGGACAGTGGTCTGACGTCGAGGAGGATAGCGCCTGTAACACGTGGTTGGAGTGCAAGATATCCCATTCATGGGAAACGAAGAATCTATCAATTCTTGTTTGGGTAGGATTAGGGCCTGAAGAAATCTAGGTGAACCTCCTCCGAGTTAACTCCACTTCCAACAACTGCGACGAGTTGAGGAATTGTCTGAAACGAGTCATCAGTCTTCTGTTTAAGTTTGCATTGTTTTTGTCCGCCGCCTGATAAATCATGTTGAAGTCTCCCAGGAGAAGCCAACGCGGCAGCGCTAGGTCTTGCAGCTGTGAGAGCTCCTGAAGGAATAGGATTTTGTCGGTCTCGAGCTGGGGTCCATACACACCAGTGCATGACCAAGTTTCCCCCGTTGCTAAGCAAGACAGCTGCGCAGAGACCGTGTTGTCTGTGCAGAGGGGTTGAGCAAGGGAGAAGAAATTCTGATCGCAAGCCAACAGGACCCCTCCTTTTGTGCCCAAGGCTGGTAGGAAGGCGAAGTTGGAGGAGAAGGGGGTTCCAAGGGTTTCACGAGCAAGATCAGCTCCAATCTGTTGCAATTTAGTTTCCTGCAGGCAAACAACATTTGCTTTGGTGTCCTGTACTAGCTGCCGAACGACAGCTCTTTTAGCCGAGGAGTTGAGCCCACGGACGTTCCAGCTTAAGATTCTTACCTGTGGATACATGAATCAAGCGAGGAAGGGCACCTGTTTCGATTTTTTCTGGGGTGGACCTGCCTGGGATTATAATCTGCTCTGAGAGGCCACCGCAAAAGCAAGCACATGGCTGTAGCGTGCAAAAGAGAGAGGAAGAGAGTCATCAACAGGGCCAGAGGCCTAAGCCCAGGTGAATTCCATAATGGCACGGCGCTCGTGCAAGTACAAAAGCCAAACACATCCAACTGCGCCTGAGGATCTAAGGCGTTAATAGCTGCAAAGGGAGAAGAGAGGGGAATGAAGCCAGCTGCACTTTTTAAGCAACCACTACAGCTAGGGGAGAGGGGAGGGATCAACCTAGGAAGGGGAGGACTAAGCTTCGACAGGAAGCGGGGGAAGTACATTGTGAAGGTTGTGTACAACAAAAGCGTGAACTTGAACTCCTGTCTGAGCCCCCCAAGTCTAAAGTGGCTGCATCTCCCAAGATGCAGCACCCGTAATGGCAGTGAGGTCGGCTCCATTCTTTAGGCCAGCCAGCTGCGCAAAGGCATCAATGGTCGCCGAAGAGAGTGGCTTGTCGAAGACCTGAAGGTACCTGCGCAAGGCGACATCGTCAAGAACTGAATTGTCGGAGAGGATTCCTAACTTTTTTGCCAAATGCAGCTGGGCTTGCTCTGTAGCTGACATTTTTGGCACTGTTTTGCTAGCTAGCCTGATGCTTCTTCGCTGGTAAGTAATCCTCTCTTTTTTTTCCAGCCAGTGGCTTGACTGGAGGAACAGACAAGATCGGCTTTTCAAGGTTCGCAGCGACCGAGCTGAGGAACCCTGTTAAGGGGCTGTTAGGGGCAGCCTCTGTGACTGGCTCAGTTGGAGCAGCTGATCCCTCCTGAAGCGAAGGGCTCCGAGGGAGCTGAACCTTCACCGAAAGCTCCCGGAAGAGGTTGTTGAGCAAAGGGTCATCCGAGGCAGGGGGCCTGCAGGTTGGAGAGGCCCTGAAGGAGGTTGTCGACATTCCAGGGGAGGGCAAACCAGATGTGGCCGTTTTTGGGGAAGCGTCAAGGTTCAGAGTACCACCCGGGCCATGCCTGTGTGAGAAGTTTCTTCTGGGCGGGGATCTTGTTCGTTCCCTGCTTGGCGGCCAGGGACGCGAAGGGGAGCGTTTCCCCTGTGTCAGCGCGAGCAAGAGTTCAGTGTGCTGTGTCTGCTGTATCTGAGTGCTCACACCGTCCTGAATCTTCTTGTTAACTAAGTCCTGTTCTTCCTGCATTGGGTCCTGCCTTGGTGGGTCTATCTCCATATGGCTGAAAGTCTTTGGGAACTGCAACTCAATAGGCTCCTGTGCCCTTCCTTGAGTCAGAGCCAAAGCCGGAGGACCGTTGCAAGGGCCCCCCGGGAGCAAAAGGCGAGGCCCACTAATCCCCTCCAAGGAGGATCTGCTTGGGATTTCCCCGATCTCTGCATCCTCCGCGCCAACGTTCTGAAGGAGGTGTTGCGCGGGGTCTTCAGCGACGGGGTTCTTCCTGGAAGAGCTTGGGCCTATGTTCCTGGTGCTGTGGTGACGGAGATTCTGACGTCCCGACCTATTGGGGGGATTTGACCTTCCTCGGATCCCAGAAGGGGGAACATCCCATCCTGAAGTTCGTCTTCTCCCAGGGTCATCTGGTGGGGACCTATCCCTTTCACGGAACTGCAAGCGGCTCTGGATCAGTCCGCGAGAGACTTTTGTGCCATCAACCGCCCCCAGTGTCCAGAGATAGAAATGCCTGCGTGGCCATTCTTCGTGCGAGGAAGCAGAAGACATCTCCCCACTGACGTCACATGGCTTATTCCAAATGAATGGCTAAAGTGGTTATTTGCACAAAGTAATATTTACAAATGAGTAACATAAATATATTGAAAACCAGTAAAATAAATATTAACAATAATAAATTTCTCATTTATTTCGCAATAAACTAACTCACAACCTTAAATCAATTTCCACACAGCCAACAACACATTGCCTTCCTTCCCGAGTTTTTCATTAAAATAACCCTTGACTGTAATTCCCGAGCATTGTCCAATACTGCAGACACGGCTATTCGAATATGTTTAACACTCTACAAAGGTTATACACTTTACTCACAAGATATGATCACATCACAGTGCCAAGCTATTGTCACACTTTCCTTGGTGTGATGACTGAGTGATTCATGACAAAGCCTTTCAGAAATTTCTGTTCTAACATATGAACCTCTCCAGTATCGCCTTCACTATGCCTTCCCTCGTACAGAGCAGAAGTATAAGACCGACATACCGTTGGATCGACATCAAGTAAAAGCACGGACATCCTCTCCCATAACCACACCCATGTGTGACTATCATCATGAGGTATCATATGCCAAGACATTGGTAACTTACTTAACTAGGTATGTCCCATTCTAGACATGTGATTGCATGTTTGGCCCATTTCAAAGACTTGCAAGGTTAAGTCCTTAATTGACGGAGGTAAGACTTCCATCTCATCTATCATAGAAAGCCATCTCACCATCACTCATATATCATGTTATTATATCAACTTGCAGAATACAAAAATGCATGATGTTGCGGTAACTAAAGCTGATGAGCTGAATGAAGCTCTGGAGTCTCAGCATCTGCTTCCGATGATGACGATGAAGCCTCAAACTTAATGGTGTATAATGGGTGTACTTTGAAGCAAAACCTGTCAATAATTTTCCCTGGGCCAGAAATTGCACCACATGCACACACTGGAAACAAGTTGGTTGCACCACCTGAGAACTCTGGTTCGATGTTGCCCATCATGCTGGGAGGCAAGTATAAAAAAAACCGGCGAAATTTCGGATTTTTCGGTCGAGATTTCGTATTTCGGACCCCCCAGATCCTAAATCTCGACCGGATAAAAAAAAATTAAAATTCAAATTGCTAAGTGATTTCGGATTTCTCGGCGAGATCTCGGCTATTTCGGCCGAAATTTGGTGGATTTTTGCCGGATTTTAATTTCTGTGCATTGGATTTGATTGGATTTAGGGTCAAGAACATCCACAAAAATTTTTGTGGCAAAACCTGAATAGGGTTGTTGATAGGGTGGAGAATGCATTAGATGCACCAAGTGGCAATGAGTTGGCTGGTCCATCACAGCACTCTGGCTCACCAGTACCCATAACAGAGAACGGGATCATATTTGGCAATGGAAATAGTGAAACGAGTTTTAAATTAAAATCTGTTAATCTTTATCCTCAAGCTGGTCCTTTGAAGCCTGAAACAGAACCAGGGAGTTCATCAAGCAAAAGTCCCCAAGGAAGATCCGAGGACATTGGCCACAAGGATGCACGCTTCGATGTATCTTATGAGTACTGTGTCAATGTGATCACGTGGCTGGAATGCGAGGGCTACATTGCGGCCATGAATATCAAATTCATCATGGTCATGTCATGCCAAACATGGTAGCAAACAGATCTACATACCCACCACATGGACTTTTCTTTGAATCTATTGCTTATTTTGCAGTGCCCACACGGACACTACAGTTGATGTAATAACTATATCAAGCTTTGCAAACTCAGTCTATGACATAGATGATGTTTTGGACTACGTGGCCACTGAAGCTCCAGAGCAGATAATTCATAAAGGTTTCTTCAATCAAACGAGCCATCTGGTTACTTATCCATTCAAATTGAGCCATAAAATAAAAGTAGTCCGTGAAAAACTTGATGAGATAGCCAAAAACAGAGCAGAATCTGGATTAATTGCGCAGCCAATCGATGTCCAGGCATCTAGCAGCAGCATAAAGGAAACACATTCCTTCATCAATGAACCAGGCATTATCGGAAGAGGTGAAGCTAAAAAAAAAAGGGTTATTAGAAGGATTCTGACCGCAGCAGATTCAAGTCCTTTGTCTGTGCTTCCTATTGTTGGTTTAGCTAGGAATATCCAGCTCCACTAACTCCACGAATTTGATGGAGCTGGAGCTCTACCAAACACCCCCTAAAAACCGAGATGTTGAATATTGGCAACGCATCAGGGAAGACAGGCTGCGGAATATTGAGCAAAAGAAAGGTGGTATCTTGGCAGCATTGAAATTGAGCTACGACGCACTTCCACCTTATCTGCGGGCATGTTTTTCGTGTCTATCTGTGTTTCCAAAAGGCTATACGCTTTACATGAATCGTGTGGTTCAGTTTTGGATGGCGTTGGGGTTGTTACATACAGGTAAGGAAAGCATAGAAGCATTAGCTACTGGGAGAAAACACTTTCATGAACTTTTAGGAAGATCACTTTTGCAAGACCAGTTTGTTCTTTATGATGGCACCATTAGCTCTTGTAAAATGCAAGACCTTTTCCACGATCTAGCAATGTCGGTGTCACGGAAGGAGCTTGCCGTTGTTAGTTGTGAAGAAGTTGCTCTCTCTGAAAGTACTAGGCACCTAGTGTGGAGCCATAGGGAGTTCTCAATGGATCTTGGTTTTCCTAAGCGGCTGAAAAGGGCATATAAAGCGAGAACATTTGCAAGCATACGCAATGGTGGTCAAGTGAGTAAAGCCTTTCTTTGGCGGTTCAAGCTTTGGCAAGAGGAAGTTCGACAAAACAAAGGTGAGATGTTTCAACTGCAATGAGTTGGGACATTTCAAATCAAAATATACCAGGCCCTGAAACAAGAAGCAGGGGAGCTGAATTTCGCTGATGCTGACGATGAACCAACGCTCCTGTGAGTGAGCTCAGATGAACAACGCCAGTATTAGGGAGAGATTGTTATTAATGCAGGCGTTTCTTGCATGTTTCAGTTTTCAGTTTGTACATGTTTCAGTTTCTTGCTGTTATTGCATTTCAGTTTCATCTTTGAGTCAGCTATAATGGTCAGTTTCATCTTTTGAAGTCATGGCTGTAATGTCCAGTTTCATGTTCAGTTTCCTGTTTCTTCTATTAAAAGGAAGAGCAGGAAAAGTAGAGAGTAGCAAGGAAACAAGAAGAACGACGCTAACTCAAGTCCGTTGTAACCTTGAGTCCGAGGGCGTCTCCAAGTATGTGTTTCTTGTATTCTTGATGAGCTAAGTGGAAGAATATATAAGTGTGTGTTCTTTGTGTATATCTCCTGTGTTATCTATCCACGTGTTCGCGTGTGTTTAATCTTAGGAGTTCTAACATTCTTGTGAAATCATATGCTGAAAAATTGGCTTAGAATTGAATTTGCAAAAATGTGCTTGTTCATGTGTTTTGACAATTTGACAAGAAACAGTAAGTTTCGCTTTGGCGCCGGACCAAACTTAAAGAAAACAGTAAACTTCTCATGTACAACAGACCAACTTTTTTGGTCCTTTGTAAACATGCTTTTTGACAACCTCATTCTCCCATGTACAACAGACCAACTTTTTTGGTCCATTGTAAACATGCTTTTGACAACCTCATTCTCCCATGTACAACAGACCAACTTTTTTGGTCCTTTGTAAACATGCTTTTGACAACCTCATTCTCCCATGTACAACAGACCAACTTTTTTGATCCTTTGTAAACATATTTTTTTTGGCAACCTCGTTTTCCCATGTACGACAGACCAACTTTTTGGTCTGTCGTAAATGTGCTTTTGAAGGTTGTTGTGCCAGACCAAGTTATTGAAAAACAGTAAGTTTTACATGTACGCCGGACCAAATTTTTTGGTCCGTCGTGAATGGGTTTTTGAGTGATTTTGATATTGAATTTTGAATTTGATTTTGAGATTATGAAATTTGTGAGAATTTCATGATGTTTGTTTTGAAGTGGACTTTATGCAATGCTCATGTGAGTAGTTGCATGGATTGACATTGAGTCAAGTCGTGGACTTGTGCTCGGTTTCGTTTTGTGGTTTGTTCATGTGCAGGTATTGCTCGAGGGTGAACGTGGTCAATGACGGGACCGGAACTAGGTTCATGGATGAACTGAGGTTCGGGACTAGGTTCAGGAGGAACTGAGGTCTTGGTGGTCAAGGATGTCATGCGGGACGTTCGGGCTAAGAGAATGGTGCACATGAAGAATGGTTAGTCACGTGAGAATGGCAGGAGGTCATTCGCGTGCAAAGTGTTAGTCACGTGAGAATGACAGGAGGTCATTCGCGTGCAAAGTGTTAGTCACGTGAGTATGGTAGGGTTGCCATACGCGTGCAAGAGTTGTACTTGGCCAGGTTGGGCCAAGTGGAGTTATGTTGAATACATACCCCTTCTAAGATTAGGAGTGGGACTCCTTCTAGGATTAGGAATTGTATTCAGGACTCCTTGTGGTTGCTCCTTTAAATAGGAGGGGTTGTCTCCTGTTTAGAGCATTAACCTAGAGATTGAAAGCTTAGAGCTTTGTTTTAGGGTTTGTACTCTTTTGATGAGAGTACTTTAGACAAAAGAAATAAAGATCAATTCTTCCAAGATTCTTACGTGCTACAGTAACCACGTTGCTACAATATTTTTGCTTTGGTTCTTGTTTGCATGCTTATTCTAAATCTAGATTGGTTTTTGATCCTTGAGTTTCATCTTGATTTGATCCATCAAAAACCTTTCTAGGGTATTGTTTGAGAGTTCCTCAAAGTCTAGTTGATTAATCTTTTCAAGATCTTGTTTAATCTTAAGTTTTGATTAGATTGATTTTCGTCAAGTTCTGGAACAGCAAGCTTGCGAAACTCATAACTTTTGATCCGTAAGTCCGATCGAGCTGATTCTTTTTGGGTTTGATTCGTATTGGGATCTAGTTTCTTGTGTCCAAAATTCAGATCGTTACGACGGTTGGATCTCTAGGAATTCGCGTTTTACCAAACCTCTATCATTCTGTTTTTGTCGAATACGAGGCAATTATTTGGTTCTGTTTTGGGGTGAACTTTTAGTAGATCAAGAAATTGGTTTTAGCTTCCGCACAATCATTCACCCCCCCTCTGATTGCTATATTCGTATACTTCGATCCTACAATTCTTGAGGACCTTTTCTCGACGTTTGCACTTCTGCGTGTCTTGATTTTTTTCTCATGTTGAGTTTGAAGAGCTACCAAGTTCAGTAGGAAATTTGAAGCACCTGAGGTACCTAGATCTACAAGGGAATGGCAAAATCAAATTCCTACCAAATTCTTTATGTGGGCTGGTGAATCTACACACACTTCATCTCGGTCAGTGTGACCAATTAGAGGAGCTACCAAGGGATGTGCACGGACTTGTCAACCTTATGTTCCTGAAACTCGAATCAAAGCAGAAGCAACTATTAAAAACTGGGTTCTGTGGTTGGTCTTCCCTGGCAGTTCTATATTTGGGTGACTGTCCTGAGTTAACATCACTGACAAAGGAATTTTGCTGCCTCGCTGCCCTCCGAGAGATAGGTATCTTCAATTGTCCGAAGCTGGCTTCTCTCCCCTCTGCCATGAGGCAGCTCTCGGCACTTCAGAAGTTGGTGATTAATAACTGCAAAGAGCTGGATTTGATGGAACCAGAGGAAGCATTGAGTGGTGTGGGGAGCCTTCGTACGCTCAAATCTGCTGCATCCTCTCCTCAATACATCACCATTGGTGATTGCAAAGGATTTAAGAAACTGCCAAGTTTCATGCAAGATTTCACTTATCTTCAGAAAATTGTGATTCGTGACTGCCCCGAGCTGAGCAGGAGATGCGCAGTCAGATCTGGAGAGGACTATCATCTCATCCGCCATGTCCCTGCCGTACGAATTGATGGGAGACTCTTACCGAAAGTAAGCTTCATCGGCTCAATTGAATTCCTTGGTTATTTACTTTTTCAACAACGGAAAAATAGTCATGCCCATCGATTTGCGATTATTATGTCCTAGTTCTGATCCTCATGTTGCTTCTTGATCTTGTCTGCTTGTACAGTACGAGAGAAATGATGATGGGACAAGCTCTAGGTCCTGAATCTGATTAAAGAAATGTTGTTGTATCTGTATGCTTGCTCTTTTCGGTAAAACATTGTAATAACTACGTTTGTGCGCGAAGAACAACACTGTTGTTTGCCGTCACGGTGTAATACTAGTAGCTTTGTGTAGAGTAAAGGCTAAGCTGGACACCGGTGCTTGTAATGTAATGTCATTACCACATTTGTTATCCACCACGACCGGGGAACTAGGCATCTTGCTGTTGAGCTGGAGAGCGCCGTAACAAGCCAACAGTAGTGGGCTCACCGGCTGTCGTCGTGGTTGATCTGGCTGCCGCGGATCTGGGCAGTTGTAATATACAGGTAATACATGTTATCTGTGGGTACTTCTGTGGTCGAGAAATTGACTATTTTTGTAATTATGTTGGCAAGAGGAAGAGATTTGGAAAAAAAAGACAACTGACCAATTAACCGAAGGTTTCTTGCGTCGTGACCCTGCACGGCGGCGGTTGCAGCGTACGGCGCTGACGCCGGCGGCCGTGTCCGCTCGCAAGGTGGCGGCAGGAGCACCTGCTCTCTACTGCAGCGACAGCCGGGGCACCCACAGATATAGCATCCGCTGGGAGGAGCTCGTCGCAGGGTGAAGCTTCGCGAGGATTGCGACCGAACCGCCGCGACGAGCAATCGAGGTTCGATCGATCGAGGTAAAGCTTTCTGAGGATGGAAACCAAACAAGTATTTCTAAGCAAACCAATGGAGAATGCCATTGCCATCCTTTTCTCTGGTTAAATTAGACGGTATTCCAAGGAACTGCGAGTGCTGGCCGTTTTTGTTCTTGATGCCGAGTACAATACATGCTAGAAAGCAGGATTCACAGAACGGCACAGGCTCCGCAGCTAAAACCGGTTAAATTAAAATAATTCAGAAATTCAAAAAAAATTATGCGATAAAAAACCGTTCAATTTTCAATCAAAATTGACCGCTTTTCTGTCAAAAACGTGTAGCAGTGACAAAGAGGTCAACACCCGGTCATCCTCCGGCTAGGGATGGCAATCGGGCGGGTACCTTCGGGTACCACTGCCGCAAACCCGAACCCGAAACCATACCACCCACCCTGTAACACCCTGATTTCGTAATTAAGTTAATTATGTGCCTAATTGTATTTTGTGTGTTGTTGGATCTTAATTTGGTTTTAGTCGTGTTAGGATTCAGTCTTTCGAGCCGTTTCGATCGATTTTGATTCGAAACCCTAAGTTTCGAGTTCGGCCGAAATCTTTCGAAATCCTTAGTAACCCAATCCCAAAGTCTTTCCTTGGGGTCCCAAAACCTCTCCCTTGAGTTTCTTAAGATCCATCCTAAGCCCCAGAGCAAAATCGCAAAGAAACCCAAAGTTTTGCTGCTGGAGCGGCAGTACCGTCGGCCAGTGGGTGATAATACCGGTCGGGTGGCACTACCGATCAGGGGAGCGGTACTGCCGGCCGAGGGGTCGAGGCAGGGCGTCGACGCCCTTGTCGCTGCCCGTTTTGCCCGGCCACCTCACTTGTTTTCAGAGGGTTCCCCTCTCCCTCTAAACTCCCCCCAGCCCTCTCTCCCTCCCTCATTCATTCACTCTCTCCCTCTCTCTTTCTCTCGATCTCTCTCTCTCCTTCTCTCTCTAGTGGATTTTGATCACAAGAAACAAAAGGAAATCAAGCTACAAGGTGTGGAGCATCCTCCTCAAGCCCTAGTGAAGTTTCAAGACCGAAGGAATCAAACCCTAATTCGAATTTTTAGGTTTGAAGCTAAACCCTAGCTTCTCCCTCTTCTTCTTCTTTTCTTCTTTTTGATTCTAGCTCTAGAACCCGTAGCTCGAGGTGTGGATCGAGTTGTTGAAACCCTAGTCACCTTCTAACCAGAGGTATTGACTCCCCAGTCGATCCATTAGGTCTCTAGACTTGAGTTGGGACTTGTGGAACCTTTTTTGCGCAAAAAGAATTAATAGATCATTGCAAATCCTTTTGTTTCGAATCGATTTGCAAAAAGTGCATTTTCGTAGAATAACTGTGAGTTAGGTTCCAAAAATTACAAGAATGGCTCATATTAATTCTTATGTCGTGAAGGTTCTATTCTCGCAGAAAAGGAAAATATAGTTTAGAATATGAAAAGAACGGTATCTGATCGAATCCGAGTCGATTACACCCCTAGCAGCAAGGCACCTGGACGCGCTCGCGCGGGCCGCTCGACGCGAAGGCCGCGCTCCGGGCGGCAGCTCGCTCGCGGCTCAATGCGGAGACCGAGCATCGGCGCGGGACGCCGGTGCAACTTCGGGCGCGGGCCAGCGGCGCGGAGCGCAAGCAGTTGGCAGCGGGCGCAGGTGGCCATATATAGAGACGGTACGGGTGGCGCAGATGCAGGCGGTGGCCATATATAGAGACGGTACGGGTGGCGCAGATGCAGGCGGTGGCCATATATAGAGACGGTACGGGTGGCGCAGATGCAGGCGGTGGCCACTAGTAGCTAGCGTGCCTGCGGGGCGAGCGTCGGGCCACTGACGCGCTGACGCGAAGGCCCACGGCGGCACGCTTGCTGGGCGACGACGAGCCAAGGGAGTGGAGGTCGATTGGAACTCGCGGCTTGTCGCACGTGGATGGAGGCGCTGCAGGCACGGCGCGCGCGGCCAGAGGCATTGCGGGCGTCGGTACGGCCAGGGCGAGTTCGAGCGCGGGCGCCACCACGGCCGGACATGCTGCGGGCGCCGACCGGCATGTCCCCTTCCGACAGAAACTCGCGTGCACGGCCGCGTCGCTCTTCGCCTTCCTTGTCTGCAGCCAGCTGCTGCTCCACGGCATCCACCAGGTTGCGTCCAACCACGACATGGTCATGCAGCTCCTCGTCGGCTCCGAGGTCATCCGACGCTACCGTCCGCAAGGACCACGTGCTGCTGGGCACGGCGCAGAAGTTTATTTGCCATGTTAATCTCGACGTCAATACACGAACGTGGAAAGGACCAGCTCACTTGGAGCCAGCTCCCGGGCAGGGGAGTCTAACAAACTAAAAATTGTTGAATTGATGATGGTCTGGTGGACGATGAGGGCTGATACATGTCTATTTTATAAGTGCTTGATGACATGGCTATATTCACTTTCTTTAAACGCTCATGCATAAGCGTCTTGCATTATACATATCTTATTGAATCCGCACAACTTACACATCATTTGGAATGTAGAAGTTGTACACATAATTTTAATTTTGGATTAATTCCGTATATATCATTGAAATTTAGGGAAATATCTGAATGTGTCACTAATATATGAGGTCAAGAGTTCGTATGTCAGTGAGACGATAAGTGTCATATAAGGAATAAGACAAGAGAGGTGCTTCTATGCTCTTCCTTTTAAAAGTTGCACAACTATTAAAGCATGAATGAAGGGTAGATGGTGATTACTTACCCCTTCGCTTGCTTCAAGATTTGTGCAACTTGTACTAGAAGGAAGAGCATAGAAGCACCTCTCATAAGACAAACTTCTAGTAGCATATAAGGAATTGCCTCTTCAAAAAAAAAAAATTGTAAGAATTGAATTTTTTTTCTCTGTATTTGAAACGAGGATTTATGTTGCAACACATGATATATATGTTCAGAAAGTTGAGGTGTTTTCTCGGAAATCATGGAAAAACCATGAGCCGTCTAAGAGAACAATTACATGGAGCTCATTTAGACACTGTTTAGGAGTTTTTTAAATTATTTTTCTACTTTTACATATAATAATTAGGCTTCGTTTGGCAAAAGTGACTTTTAAAAGAACTTTTTTCTTTTAATTTTGGGTATATCAGCTAGTCAAAAGCATCTCTTTTTTTATCACAATCAAAACACATCTCGTTGTTTTCAACCATAGAATATCCACATGTATACTGGATTATGCTTTTAATAAAAAAAAACTTTGTGTGGTTCTCAATTTTGCTCGTATAATGTGTATATAGACTTATTCGTGTTTTTTTAGCTATAGTTGAATTTGCCCAGGCTCTTAAAACTTTCTGGCTCCGCCACTTAGAAAAACCTAAGACTTCGATCAATTGGAAGTGCAGAAGCATGACAGAGATCACGTTGAACAGTAAAAAAACCTTTTTTAATTTAGTCTGAAGGATTATACTAGCTAATTAAGAAAAATAATCTATAGGATTAGGGAATTGTTCAGATACGATTAACTTACGTAGCTCAAACTCATGTTGCTAGTCGATTTCGATGCAGTGTAGATTAATGCAGGCAGACGGTCTCGATCGGTCTCGGTAGAACTTCGTGCTGATAACGTGTTGTAAAACGTAGTCATTTGCCCGCACCAATCAACAGCATGTCCACACGAACACACGAGCAAAACAGGAAGCTCACACGAAAGTACAGGGTGCAAAGTTCTCTCTATTTATTAGATTTATTTTTCTGTACAAGACAGTGTCCAATATGTAGTAGATAAATCCCTGAAAATCGATTCGAATTCGCTCACCAATGGACAGAATCCTTCCATACTAGGCCATAGATCCTATCTATCTATTATAATATTAAAGTAGAGGCAAAAGAAGCTACCACGTTCGCTCTCAAGGCTAGAAATTCCCACATTAATCGGAGGAAAAAAGAAATATCTACACCATTGATCGTGGTGGGCCTAGATTATAACGGTCTAGATTAAAAGAAAGAGTTTGTGTATTGCACAATACAGGATCTAGATTATAACGGTCTAGATTAAAAGAAAGAGTTTGTATCATTTACATTACACAAATAGCAAAAAATTTGAAACTGAATTCCATACGATAACGGTTTAGTTTAAAAGAAAGAGTTCAAAGATCTCCACCACTTATTTTGGTGGGACCAGATTATAACGGTGCATATTAATCTATATAGATATTAGAGTTATATAAAAAAATACACAATTATAGAAAACATAGTTATATATCAAAGATAATCATATCATAATATCTAACCGCGCAATTGCGCGAATAAATTTGCTAGTTCATATTATAACAGTATCAATCGTCGTTAATAGATATAATATAGAAAAAAACTACTTTAAAATTGTGGAACAACGTTAGCCAGTAGCAGCAGTGCACAGATCGCTGACCACTGCCACTGGACTCGCGTACACGCAGCCTGGCACCTGATTGATAAGAGAAACGGCTCAGCTTTTGATGGAGAGTTGGAGACCAACGCGAAGACGCAAGGAAGGCGCGTCTCCTGGCCGCGGGTGTCAAGACGCAAAAGCTGCGGCTGCTCGGCTCAGCGGTCCCGCCCCCGGCGGAGATCCCAATCCGCAAGTTTTGAGTAGTACGGACGGACTCAACTTACCTAGGAAGTTTCATGCCCAGCCCAAAACGAAACAACAGATCATCGCCAAAGGCGATCCACAGGTCGAGATCTACTCCTAGCAAGAACGAGTAGTTTACTACTAATGCGTCTGCGTGGACAGTTTTACTCCTACGTGTACCTCTCTAAGGTAATCAAAAACAAATGTCGCTCGCTGTCTTTAAGATGGCAAGTTGCATTCAAGGCTTTTATTAGAGGCAGTACCACCTTAGAATTGGTACTGCAAACTCAGTGGCATCATTGAACGACACTCACAACTAAGCATCGTGTGTGACCACCTGATCAATGATCCATTCGTGCACTAGCACAACGGCATGAACCCTACTCCTTGTACTAAACACATTTACAACGTAGGGCATACTCGTACCAGCTACTATGCAAGAGCTTCGCCAACCCAATTCAAGTGCATGCGGCCACAGGCTCGCTCGATCTACTCACGCTCACCAACTTCACCAAACCATCTCACTCACCGAGTCACTTCACGAATCTGACCTCCACTCTCTCTCTCTCTCTCTCTCTCTCTCTCTCTCTCACACACACACACACACACACTGCGCAGTGGGCCCCACTGGCGAAGCGCGCAGGCAACCAAAATAGACGAACCTGGTCCTGAAGCTGAGCTGAGCTAGGCTGCAGCTACCATTCCCGTTGCTCTTTTCAGTAGTCCCTGCCTGGCATCGTCTCAACAAAATCATTATTGGAGAGAAGAAGTCAGCGACAGGTGTGGCGTCGCTGGCGTGGGTGTGACTATGAGCTATAGACAGAGCTAGTAGAGCAGTAGTAGCTAGCTAGTCATGGCAGCCATCATCGCCGCCACCAACATCTCACCGGCCTGATCGCTCGCTACGCGGTGATTAGATTATGTCGTTTGTGCAGTGCTGCCTTGTCGTTTGCCTTGTCTCCGGGCGTATGGCCTGACCGCTTGAGTGGGTTAGTTTAGTGGCGAGGCTGTACTGTGCTGGGACTCTGGGGGGTTAAAGAATTGGTGGTGGTGGTGGTGGTGGTGGATGCTGTGCGTCCGGGCGGAGGACGCCCTGGCCGCCGCTGCAGCCGTGGCCGTGGCGTCCGACAAGATGCGCTCCTTGACCCTGTCAGTCTTGGCCTCTCTCTCTCTCTCTCTCTCTCTCGATCCGGGTTTTGCAAATGCGCTTCGACTCTTGGAGTTTTGTTCAAAGTTGGCTCTTTTCTTGGTCTCTCTGTGTATGTGTGCAGGGGCGGCTCGATCCAGAGGGCGATGCAGAGGATGGGCGGAGGTGGGAGGAGATCGGGCGGCTCGGCGCGCGGGCCGCAGAGACCGGCGCATCTGGCACCGGGGGGCGGCGACGCGTCGGCGTCGGCGAGCTGCTCCGGGGTTGGTGGTTCTTGCCTTCTCGATCAAAAGCCCACTCTTTTCTCTCTTCCTGAAACTTCTCTTCGGCTCGCGTTAATTACTACTGCCATCTGATAGAAGTGTCATGTATCCGTACAATTGGCGTGCAATTTTGGTTCCTTGTGCGAGGATTTTCGCTACGAGAATTTTGCAAATGCAGTGCTGTTTTCGTGCATCCCGTATTGGGCTGCGCAGGGCACCATGAGCTTCAGACAAACTGTCTGCCGGCGTGCGAAAATTTTGAGGGGCCCAGATGAAATGTCACTTTCCCCTTGCTGTTCTTCGCATGTCTCGCGTATTCCGTTCTGCAATTTTTTGGATGGTTTCGACCCCGGCTGCGTCGTCAGCCGGCAATCTTGTCTGTTTCTTGGCTCATGACGGTTTCAGGTGATCCGTGAACCTGATTGCCGTGGTGTTTCCGTCGTAGGATGATAGCAATGGTAGTAGTGGCAAGAGGGAAGGGAGCCGAAGGGGCGGCATGCGGTGGTACAGATCGCAGCTCGAGCAGGAAGTAAGTGCTTTTCTTGCTTAATCATCTTTACAATTTTGGTATTTGTAGTATATTGTTGTTTTCAATTGAAATAATTCTGCTTGTTTTGAGTTGTGATGACTTGTGTTCCTGTTAAATGGAAGTTCTCACT
Organism: Rhipidocladum racemiflorum; assembly: GCA_036346355.1. Lineage (NCBI taxonomy): Eukaryota > Viridiplantae > Streptophyta > Magnoliopsida > Poales > Poaceae > Rhipidocladum > Rhipidocladum racemiflorum. The sequence goes on along the minus strand of CM070579.1, from coordinate 84,688,234 downwards.
TACTAATGGGGTTGGCTACTACAGACCGTGGCATAATCCAGTGCTTGACTGAAATTTGCTCCTGCCGTTCCGCGAGTGGTCCTCTAATGAATTGTAGTCTCTCAAATGTGTTTCCTAAAATCCATGTTTTGTTTGTTAAAATTCCACATTATATTTCTCAAGTGTGTGTGTGTGTGCGCGCGCATGCATCTTTTGTGATGGAACAATATATTTTACAAGTTTAGAAGTACAAGAGCTAATATTCTCAGATGTGGCTGTATACTACAGGTTAGGAATTTGCAGAGGCAACTCCAAGAAGAGATTGACTTGCATGTAGCGTTGACGGATGCCATCACACATAATGCCGCACTGATACTTAAGTCTTCTACAAAACTTCCAAACAAGGTGCACACATTACATATCTTAGTAATTTGTTTCATGTGTTTTTAGATAGCCACCCCCTCTAATATTATTTTTAACATTTCATTTCCAGGCGCAGGAGCTAATAATTAGCATAGCTTCCTTGGAGATTACTGTCTCAAAGCTTGAAAAGGATCTATATGACTTACGCTACCAGCTGTGTCATGTAAGGAATGAAAAGCTACTTGCAGAAAATAATCCAGGATGCATGCTATCTGCAGCATCATATGACCGGCCGTCATCAACTTGTAAATGTACATGGGAGGAAGTAAGTTTTCTTTATAGGAATAATCTCATTTTAAAGTTCTTCTTTTCGTATGCAGTTACTGACAGTGTCTTCGTTTAACTTTCCAAGCACATATCAACATTAAGAGATTTGAAGTTTGGAGACTCTGAGCCAATGCAGTCAATGCAAGAAGACTTGTTCCTTGAACTTGGAGACCAACAAGATGTTGAAAAAGAGAGTGAAGATAGAAAGATGGTATCTCTAAATGGGCTGTTAGAAGAGCACCCAGATGTCCCTTTAAATATATTGTTGGAAAAACACCAAGATGAAGAGGTCCTGTTTCATGCATTTTTATCAGTTTTAGGCATACTTGAACTTATCTCTGTGCACAATATTTGAAGCTGTCACCTGTCAGTGAAGAAAAAATTAACTTGTTCCTGCAGATGCAAGAGCCCTGCTCTATGGAAAAAGAAGGCAAAGAAGTTCAGACCGTAGATGCATTATCATTTGACCAATGTAATATGAAGAAAAGCAGCATGAATGGAAATGTGTGGAACCATCCAAATCAGCTCTCTGAAGAGATGGTGCGCTGCATGAGAGATATCTTCCTTCGTTTATCTGAATCATCCAAGATATCACCAAAGGTGTCATCTGATAATTTGTCCTCATCAGCAGAACATCTATCTGTCTCTACATTTACGTCTGTGTCAGATTCATCCTTAGTGGCATCAGTGCTGCAAAGCCCTTCAGTTTACTCAAACCACGATGATGATATTATTGATGAAGTAGGAAAGTTTGATCCATACAATGTTAATGGGAAAGAAGCCCGAAGAGACATTGGAAACTACTGTTCAGTAGCTGAAGTATCTTGGATGTATGTTGGCAAGGAACAACTTGAATATGCATCCGATGCTCTCAAAAAGTTCAGGTTTCCTGTTGAACCCTTGTCTAACACTATTAATACTAATAGTCTGGCAGAATTTAGAAGAACTTGATCAGTAATGAAGTGCATGATGTGATGCCTTATTACATATGTGAGAAAAATGTTATCATAGAAGCTGCATTTGTAATTGAACTTTTTGGGATTGTTTTATTCTACCTTGTATTGCAATAAAGCGCTAGTTGGTGTTGGTTTGGTGGACAAATGATGTCCTTCATGTCATGACATGACTTTAAGGCAATTGCCATTGACTGTTTTAGCTATTCTTGTCAGCAGGTTCCTCGTGGAGCAACTATCAAAGGTTGATCCTACTTCTATGAACTGCAATGAGCGATTAGCATTTTGGATTAACGTGTACAATGCCTTAATAATGCATGTAAGTACCATCTGTTACTTACTGATTTGTTTAGCATACATGGAAAGATGAACTTGTATTCGTTCTTCATTAAGCAAAGTAGTGTGCTGGTTTGATGAAGTTTGAATTTTAAAGGCAACATTGCTTAGTATTATGTCGCCATAGTTTTTGTGGTAGTTCTAGTGTTACTCAGACACCCGTGCCAAATCAGACACCTGAATCCGAGTCGAATTCGACACCCGTATCTGTGTCCAAGTAACACTGGGTAGTTCCAATTTCTTAGTAGTACTAGTGAATGACCATTTCCTGCTCCGTGTTTGCACTGTCTTTTATTATGGGTCATGCATTGCTGTTACTCATGATTGCTTACTTGCTGAATGATGCGCATGTTCTCTTGCAGGCATATTTAGCATATGGGGTTCCCAGGAATGACATTAAGCTTTTTTCGCTAATGCAAAAGGTTTGTTTAATGGAGTATCTCTTTGGTTTATACTCATGTTTCTTTAATAAGATATTTAACCAACTTGAGCTAATATTTCAGGCCTGTTACATGGTTGGTGGACAGTCCTTCAGTGCAGCTGAAATAGAGTTTGTGATTCTAAAGATGAAGACTCCAATACACCGGCCACAACTTGTATTACTTTGTTCCTTACTCGTGAATTTCATTGGTTTGTCATGCAAGTTGAGATGAATCTTATGTTTAACTGTTTCCTCCTTTTCAGTCTTTGATGTTAGCCCTTCACAAGTTCGGAGTTACCGAGGAGCACAAGAAATACTCGGTCGATGAGACCGAACCCCTGGTGTTGTTTGCACTTAGTTGTGGAATGTTCTCTTCACCTGCTGTAAGTGATATGACTTTATCTCAACTTCGTCCTGTGAACATGTATACATGGGCAATCTGAAGGAAACCAAAGCTACCAGTATGTTATGCGAGGATGGGCTTTATAACTCAAGATGAAATACTTCATATGCTTTCATCTCTGGTTATTGAGAGTTAAAACCTTCATCAACTGCCAGTATTACATACTTTAGTACATTTGAGAATTACTCTACATCTCTTAAACACGATAAGACTGAATATCTCAGAGCTGGTTTGAATCTTCTTTTGAGTCTCAATATTCATTGCAAAAACTGTCATAAGAATGGTGGAATCTCTGAGTTCCTGCCAATGCACATCTTGGAAATCACAAATTGCTATCACACAGGTCAGGATTTTCTCCGCGGAAAATGTTCGGCAGGAGCTTCAGGAATCAATGAGAGACTACATCCAAGCATCAGTTGGCATAAATGACAAAGGAAAGCTCATAGTCCCAAAGCTACTGCAGAGCTATGCCAAGAGCACAGTTGAGGACTCTCTGCTTGCCGATTGGATCTGCCGTCACCTAACGCCGGACCAAGTCGCAGCGATCCAAGATACTTTATCGTCGCGCAAGCAGCGGCTTCTTGGAGTGCGCAGTTTTAGCGTCATCCCGTTTGACTCAAAATTCCGGTACCTCTTCTTGCCTGACAACACTATGTCCCAGAACTGAAGAGAAGCCAAGGGTAGGCATTTTGACACAACGAAAATCGAAAGGATTATTTGTACATTCTGTAAATTATGGAGTGATTCTTTTTTGTCTGTAAAGGCCGTCAGTTCGTTTGTATGTTGATGAACCAATAAAGGGGGTTGTGCCTAACTTGACCTCCTTTTAGCATATAGCTTGTAACATCAAGATGATGTAGCCACAAACAGTTTTTTCTTCTTCTTTTTCTGGCTGTCTGCTGTATGGTTTGTAGCAGCTCCGAGCATCAGGGTCAAGGTAGTAATGTTGATTTCCCCTTTCCGTCATAACATTTACCATTGGCAGCAAAACAAATTACTAGTTAAAAAGATATTATCATCATGTCAAATGTTCAAACCTTGGCCGGTGACAACATCTTCCAGCTGGTGAATTGGATAGCACACGATGCTGCTTGGCCGTCAGTTTTTGTATGGTTAAAGTCTCAGCTGTCCCCACTGAGCAGTGCAATTCAGCGAACCCACCACGGCCTGCGCACTGCAAGAACAGCACTCGTTGCTGCAAGAACAGCCCGCGCCGGATGCCAGCGGCAGCCTCGCTGCGTCCTGGCTGAATGGCACTGACTGCTGCAGGTGGGAAGGCATCACCTGCGGCCGGAATGGAACAGTGACCCGTGTCTAGGGGACTTCCAAGGGCCTCCGGGGGCGCATCTCGCCGTCGCGCGGCAACCTCACAGGACTGCTGCACGTCATCACTGATGTCAGCTTCAACCGCCTGCCAGAGCTTCCATTTTCGACTACCGAGTTCCGGCCTCTGCAGATACTAATACACTAATTAGAGAAGGGTGAATGGTTGCGCATAAGCTAAAACTAATTTTTTTAATGATTCTCAAAATACCTCTAAGTGAATTATGAAAGATTGCTTCAGTTTATACAAAAACAGATTGATATATGTTCATGAAAACAGTAATTCCTGAAGATCCCACCGTTGAATTGACATAAAATTTCGACTATAGAAACTAAATTCAATTTAGAAACTAAACCAACAAGAATCAGCTCAATCGGATTTACGGATTTAAAGGTATGACCTTCAAAATTTGACTATACCAAATAATGATAAAAATTGATCAAACCCTAATTACAAGATTAATTAGGATCTACGAGGAATTAATCAATTAAACTTTTCAGATCAATCACTTGATGCCCTAGGAAGGTTTTGAATAAATCAAATCAAAATTATCACGGTGAAACAACGAATCAATCTAAAAATCAAAAGTACAGCAGAATCACTGTAGCAACCGCGGGAATACTGTAGCATCGAATATTGTAGCTTCGTAGACACTGTAGCACAAGATTTCCTTGGCTCTGTCATTACAGCAGTCGTTCTGATTTTTTTATGCGCTCACATACAACCCAAAACTTATGTACGCACGCGTACGGCCCACCTACCGCTCTCGCGTGACTCACTCACATGCATGGCCTGCTGGTAGCTAAAATGCGTCGTCCTCGACTTCACGTACATTGTTCTCTAGTTCAAACATTCCGTATGACATCTTTGATCGTCTGAACCTTGATTCATCCTAGAACCTAGTTCCGATTCCCAGCATCGATCACGTTCACCCTCAAGTAACACCTGCATATGAACAAACACGAGATTGTCTACGAGCACAAGTCCACAACTTGACTCAAGATCAGTCCATGCAATCACTCACATGAGCGCATTGCATCAAGCAAAACCATTACCATGCTATCACAAGCATATCAAGTAATCATCTGAAACAACACATGCACAAGCACCACACATGTCATATACACAACCACTTTGCAATGCCAAATCATCACTAAGCTAATTTTTCAGCACATGATTTCATAACAGCTTTAAAGGCCAAATCCCAGCATCTTTCTGTGCAGGCTCACCACGCCATTTCACGGTGCTCGACCTTTCTTACAGCCAATTTAGTGGCAGCATTCTGGCTGGGCTTGGCAATTGCTCCATTCTAAGGTGTTGGCCCAGGTCTGTTCTTTTTTTTGCCACAATTACTTCGTAGCTTTTCTGTTGTATTACGTAGTTTATATAGTCAAGCTAGAATACAAACCAACTCAACAAACTAACCAACTAAAACTTATCCTCCTGAACTAACTCATCAAATAGACTAAATCTTATCTCTTAACTTCATCAATATTATATCTAACATTTTCCCTTCTAATTTTGACACACCAACTCTTACTTATTGAGCCAATCGGTCTCAACTACGGTTTGTTCAATATATACTTGACACAAAATGGAGAACACATCTCCTCAACACTCCGAGCTCATCTTCGACGGACGCAGCGACATCCTTTTGATCTTCTAGTGCAGCATGATCTCTTCTAATGCGCACGACATCTCTAAATGAACTTGTGCATGTTTATCTTGTGGACACAACTCGCACAAGAACTCAACTTATAACGACTAATACATCTTCTCAATGCCCTGAACTCGACTCATGTTTTTTTTCTTACTTGTGTAGCTACCGCCAGGAGCTTCTTCTGTTGCGGTAGGAGTGCTGTTCTATTTGTTATTGCTTGCATACATCACCAGCCAGCTGCCGATTACTGCACTTCTCCTTTTCCTTTGTGATGCAGCACGTACACACACCGCTGCTAGGAGAGGCCTCAATACTACCGTTTTCCTCGGCCTTGCCCCTAGCCTGTGCCACCACGCCTCCTGCTACAGTTGTGCGTCCCTCTATGTAGTTGCTGCATGCACATCATGCATGTACGCATATCACGAAGCCAAGGCGAGCTAGAGAGGCTTCTCACGCTGCTTCTTCCTCTATTTTCATGCATTGTGTCGACGATTGGGGAACGGACCCCCGCCGAGCTTACTTGGTTGATCGGGGGACCAACCATGTCCCCTTCTTACGTGAAGGGTTGCTTATGAAGGGTGCCTTGATAGCCCGGGACCAAGAACGCTCAAGGGACAACACGGGGATTTATCTTGGTTCAAGCCTGTCGCTAGGGAGATAATAACCCTACTCTAGTGCGATGTATTGCGTGTATTCGAAAGAGGTGTATCTAAGTGCCAAGATGGATGTCTGTGTGTGTATCAATCGCCCCCCCCCCCTTTCCTCTCAGCATCTAGGAGGTATTTGTAGGTTACATGTGTATTCCCGTAATTCCAGCCCAAGCCACAAACGTTTTTTACCGCGGCTATCTCGGCTGCAACCGAGTCCTAGTTCTACGCCACACCCCCGTTAAGTGCGCAATAACCCTGCATAGTGGCGCGATCCTCGCTACTCCGCTGTAACCGTCGATCACAACCATCCGACCATGCAACCCATCCCGAGCTAGGGCCGAGCTTACTCGGGCCCCGCACCCGGGCACTAGCCGGGCAAGGAACTCGTGACGGCCAGGCTGGCCGAGCAATGATGCTCGGTCTTCTTGAACCATCATTGAGAACGACCTCTGAGGGCGCACATGGTCGGAACGGGCCTGGTCCGCTGGGGCATCATGGTAATTATGAGAGTTATCCAATCCCCGACACATTGCCAAGAAAACTGCTGCTGTCGAACACCCGGGAGGTTTGGTTTCTACTTCTACCACGTCTTGGAACTCACAAAGCGTGCACTGCCTCGCCTAACATCCCCCCTTTCTTTGCACTACCAGGAGAGTGACAGCAAGGATCTCCCTCTACTTCGCGTGCTGTTGCCGCACGGAGCGTCTCTGCTCCTATTTTCGCCACCTCTTGATGACACCGCGCAGATGGCCAATCTGGTGTTACCTTGACACCACATCGTCGAAGTGCCACCCCTGGGAATTAGCTTCCTTCCAAATACGGAGCTCTGATATCAATTATTGGTCTAGCTCTGACATTTTAGACTCAACTCTCTTACTTGACATAGCGTCAAAGCAACACCGGTCACAACAATCTCAGTGGGACTGTCCCAAATGAGCTCTTCAGTGAATTAGCATGGGAGTACCTTGCTTTTCCAGGCAATGGTTCACAGGGAGAGATCGATGGTGCAAACATCATCAAACTCACCAATCTGACCGTCCTTAATCTGGGAAAGAATGGGCTCACCGACGAGATACAAGATTCTATACGCCAGATCAACTGCTCAAGAAACTGGAGGAGATCCACTTGGACCACAACAGCATGTCCAGGGAGTTGCCACCGGCGCTAGGCAATTGCAGTCTTGCAGAAATCAACTCATCAACCTCAGGGGCAACCACTTCGGTGGAGAGCTTGGCAAGGTCAAGTTCTCCATCCTGTCCAATCTAGCAGTTCTAGATCTTTTCTGCAACAACTTCACAGCACCATTCCAAGAAGCATACACTTGCAGCAATATATAGTCGCGCTGCAGCTTTCTAGCAATAATGTTCATGGCCAGCTCTCACCTAGAATAAGAAATCTAAAATCCCTCTCATTCCGATCATTTGCAAATAACTCCTTCACAAATATCAAGGGTACACTTCAAATCCTCAAGAGCATCAGGAACCTCAACGCCCGGACCCAGCTTTTTATAGTGAATAAGCAAAGTAAATGTTAGTAGTATGAGCAGTATAAATCAGTAGAATGGATTAATGGGTAGTAAAAATGACAATGGGTATTTGGGGAGAATGAAAATTTTTATTAATATTTACATATACAAAGTTACTGCCTCGTTAAAAATCTTACGCCCAGTGTGAGGTTCCCCTGTTAGGAAAAGAGTACAGTAACTTTAAACATGCATACATATTGCCTACTCTATATTTAGATCAGCTAATGCTGGGGCGATTTCGGTATCCTCCAATTGATGTTGTTGTCGTTCGTCTGCGTGTTGCCAATCCTTGAGATAGGTGATGGCCTCTACTGTTTCGAGCGTGAGTGACGATCTTCTTTCTTCAATTATTCTCCTGACCATGCTGAATGTCGCCTCGAAAGAAACAGATGACACGGGAACGACCAAGACATCCCGTGTGAAATGGCACAACACGGGAAATATCCGATGGTTATCCCTCCACCATTCAAGCAATTGGACATTCTCGCCTTTGAGGGTAGGATCGGTGGCTGCAAAGTTGTGGGCAAGGTAATGATTGAGCTCTGCATTAGGGTTCCACCTTGTACCGGTTGACGACTGAGATGATGAAGAACTGGATTCCTTTTGCCCCTCAGCCTCTTCCATAAGTGAGCCGTCACGCTCCCTTTCGATAGTTGCACCACTTACTGCGATGCATTTGACTCCATCTCGCTTGTGCCATACTTAGTGTAGTACAATTGGAATACTCGAAAGGGTTCGTCTTTTACATGGCCAAAAGCGGAGGAGAAATCCATATCGAGAGCCTCTCCTATTCCTTCCTGTGCCACTTGTAGTCCATCCAACTTTTTTTCGCGGATCAAAAATGGTAGCAAAACAATATAGATGTGATATAGAACTAAAATAATTTAGAAATTTGACCTCCATTGGTGCAACAATAGGGCCTAAAAGTGCATCAGACCTGTATTTTGCAAATGTCTCCGCAATTAACCAAATATAATCAATTACCAAGCATGAGGTAGGGTAGTAAACCCCAGAGAGTTCTTTAGTTGCTTCGTAGAAATAGAATAAAAATTCTCAAAAATATGTAACAACGGTCCAATTTGATTCAGTAAGTACAATATCATTTTCTTGTGCATTAGCATTAGCATTGACAAAGACGGTTAAAATATGCTCATACACTTGTAACTTTTTTAGCATATATATATTGAATTCCATCGAACCTTCATGTCAAGACCAAAATTCTTTAGGTCCTTCTTGTTTGCACTACAGTACTCTTTAAACCTAGCAACCATTTGGGGGCTACCTGAGAGAAATCGAACAGCGGAGCAGATGTTGTTTAGATATGCACCTATTATCTCCATACCATCCTGGACAGCGAGATTGATTATATGGCACACACATCTTTGGTGCAGAACATACATGTCGGAGATTGGATAATTTTCATAATTACTATAATACCCCAGCAGTCAGTTCCGTCCAAACCATGCGTACCCTCGGAGGGCATTCCCAAGGATGACCAACGGGCATCCGGTTTGGTTGCTCGTACCGCCCGGCCGGGACGAGCTTGACGTGCGGCTTCGGTGTCCAAGCGCGGGGCCCGAGCATACTTGCTCGGGTAAAGCCAACCTTGCTCGGTCCTAGCTCATTCGCAAGATGCATGGTCGACGGTTACGCCCGAATAGCAATTATTACGCCATGATATAGAGCCGTTGCGACCACGATGAGAACGTGGCGTAAATTGAGGTTTCAGTTACAACAACATTAGTCGTAGTCAAACGTCTGTTGCTGGGATGGTAATCAGTAGAATATCTTTGTAACCTATAAGTACCTCTCGTGCATGTACGAGAGAGGGGGGAAAGGGAAAAAAGAAAGGCTTTTTGGAAGAACATACGTAGAATACAAAACACACCACGCTGGAGTAGGGCTGTTATCTCCTCAGTGAGAGGCCTGGACCAGGATAAACCACTGTGTCATCTCTCGAGTGTGCACCATCCCGTGGAACTGAGCATCCTCCAGAAGCAACCCTTCACGTAAGAAGGGGCCAAGGTTGATCCCCCAATCAACAAAGTAAGCTCAGCGGGGGCCTATTCCCCAATCGTCGCCAATACCCTTGTATGTAAGACTGTAGATGGGGGGGTGAGATACTCCATTGTAGTCATGTTCGCGGAAGCATTATCAAGAGTAAGAGTAATGGATAAGATTTTGTTATCTATCTTAAAATCTCGAATTACTTCTAATATACAGTTCGCAATAACATGTCCAGTGTGTGCGTCACCCATTGACTTAAACCCTATGACTCTTTTATTTAGATTGTATTGCTCATCTAAATAGTGAGCAACAACACTGAGGTAACAACTTCTCTGGTGAGATGAAGTCCAAATATCCGATGTTAAAGCAAAGAAAAAGATAACATGTATGACTTTTTCCTTCAATGCAGCTAGCTTTTTATTATAAATTTCTAGAATATCAGATTTAGTTGTTCTTCTACTAACATGTTGATATTTTAGGCAGAACCCGTGTTGAATCATTTTTTTCAAAATTACGGCTCTCGACCATCATAATAGGTTAATCTTTCGAAACTATAAATCTAGCAATTTCATCGCATGCAGTTTGGGGATTATACATCCAAGTATTTACAATGTCGTCGGCTGAAAATTTGAGCTGTGTCTGTACACCTCCTCCTTGTGTTTGCCCTAGCTTATACAGGCATGTTTTGTAGTGCTGGTTCAGATGCCCCATCCCTATCGTCAAACCTGCAGTTAATTCATGTCCACAATAATTGCATTTCGTGAATACCCTCCGTTGGCCGTTGATGATTTCAACCATTTTCGTCATGTGCTTCCAGCACTCTGCTTTGCTGGTGGTGGGTTTTTGGGTAGATGATGAGCCACCCTGTGATTCGATGACCGGAGGTGAGTTGTTGGTGCCAGCATCCTCGAAGCCTTGCGAGCCGTCCATATGACGGTCCTCCATGTCGTAGTCCCCCATACTTGGGGACAATTGCCGAGCATCGATAGTATCATCATCAACGGGATATCTATGTGTGCACCCTAGCCTCCGTGATAGTTGCTTCCTATTTCTACCAGACATGTTGAGAATGAGTGCTACAGAGTAACAGAGGAAATGTTGCTTTGGTTTTGTGATGAAACAATGAAAGTGGAGAGTGATGAATTATAGACTTAAAATTCTGTTCGTTGCCATGTTTGAAAATTTTGAAATGGGAGCGCGCGCGCCCGGCCTCCCGAGCCACGCCCCGACGCCCGGGCTACGCCCGCCTGCCCCCACATGGCCACGCGCCCCACTCGCCCAGCGCCACGCGACACGCCACGCCGCTTTGGCCTCGTGCGGTCAAGCTCCCGGCCGCCACGCTGCCTGGTTCGCTGCCCCCACGCGGGCGTGCCCGGCCGCCACGCGCGGCATGCTAATCCACGGGCCTCTGTGTCGGGTTGGCCCGAACCCAACCCATGTCGTCGGGCCGTGCCGCGCCGACCGAGCCATGGGCCGCCCATGAATAGCCTGGCCCATCGCCCAGGCCTATTCATATCACATATCATCCGAGTAAACAAAACGCAACTTGGGTCTTTAGACTAACTAGCAAATTTACCCGCGTAATTGCGTGGTTAGATATTATGATACAATTATCTTTGGTATATAACTATATTTTCTATAATTGTATATTGTTTATATAACTCTAATATTTATATAGATTAATATGCACTGTTATAATCTGGTCCCACCAAAATTAGTGATGGAGATCCTTGGACTCTTTCTTTTAATCTAAGCCGTTACAACATATTCTGTTAGATAGATGGTTAGATATTTTCTTTTAAATAAGAACATCCGATGGTGGAGATCCTTGGACTCTTTCTTTTAATCTAAGCCATTATAATCCAGGTTCGCTCGGATTAAGAGTCAGATATTTTGCTTTTTTACGAGAATTTTTAGTCTTTTTTTTTTTTTCTTAGCGCCTCCCGTGTGATTTTAATATAATAGATAAACTGCTCTTTCCGCACCCAAAAAGGCACGGCACGAAAGCCAGCCAATCCCAAAAGTCAAACCTGCCTCAAGCGCAGGACTCGCAAAGCACTACGCCCGCCTGAAGTTGACTTGCATTGCAATACCCAGTTAATCTTAATTTATCTAAAAATAAATCCAGTTAAGCATTGGATAACATACACAACAACGAACAAGTTGATAGTTTGATACACTTCTTCTCCTTCCTTCACTCGGCCAACCTAAAAGAAATTGCTGATCAGGCCAATTAGCTCGCGCCCAGCAATGTCAAGGCGTTGCACCTGGAGCCGCGCGTCATGTTCGTAGTAGCGATCTTGCAACGATCGAAGCAACTGAACTGCCGAGCCGTCATTTCGGGAGTTGTAGTGCTGATCTTGTTGGTCTCGCTTTGCTGCGGCCGCGCCGATGCGTGCGCGGAGGAGGAGAGGCAGGCGTTGCTGTCCTTGCTCGCCGACCTCTCGCCGCGGCCGGGCGACGGCATCGTCGCCTCGTGGCAGGGGTCGCCAGACTGCTGCGCATGGGACGGGGTGAGCTGCGGCGGGGATGGCGCGGTCACCGACGTCTGGCTGCCGGGCCGCGGGTTCGGCGGGAAGATCTCGCCATCGATCGCCAACCTCACCGCGCTCACGCACCTCAACCTCTCCGGCAATGGCCTGGCCGGACCGTTCCCCGTGGCGTTGTTCTCGTTGCCCAATGCCGCCGTCGTCGACGTCAGCAATAACCGCCTATCCGGCGCGCTCCCGGACGTGCCGCCGCCTGCCATTGACCGCGGCGACCTCTCGCTGCAGGTTCTCGACGTCTCCAGCAACCTATTGGTGGGGCAGTTCCCGTCCGTGATATGGGAGCACACACCGAACCTCGTATCGCTCAATGCTAGCAACAACAGCTTCGACGGCTTGATCCCGTCCTTCTGCGCGAGCTGCCCGGCGCTCGCGGTTCTTGACCTCTCGGTGAACAAGTTCAGCGGGAGCGTCTCTCCGGGGTTTGGCAACTGCTCGCAGTTGCGGATCCTCATCGCTGGCCACAACAGCCTCACCGGCGAACTCCCCGACGATCTCTTCGACGTGAAGACGCTGCAGCAGCTGCTGCTTCCGTCGAACCAGATAGAAGGAAGGCTCGATCCCGAGCGCATCGCCAAGCTAACCAATCTTGTCATGCTCGATCTCAGCTACAATGCCCTCGCCGGGGAGTTACCGGACTCCATCGGCCAGCTCCCGAGGCTGGAGGAGCTCCGGCTAGGCCACAACGACCTGACCGGGACCCTCCCGCCGGCGCTCAGCAACTGGACAGGACTCCGCTGCCTCGACCTCCGGTCGAACAGTTTCTTCGGGGAACTCGTGGCCTTTGACTTCTCCGGTCTCGCCAACCTCACCATCTTTGACGTGGCTGCCAACAACTTCACCGGCACCATGCCGCAGAGCATCTACTCCTGCACGTCGATAGCGGCGCTGCGCGTCAGCAACAACAAGATCGGAGGACAGATCGCGCCGGAGATCGGCAACTTGCAAAAACTGCAGTTCCTGTCGCTGACCGTGAACTCCTTTACCAACATCAGCGGCATGTTCTGGAACCTCCAGGGCTGCAGGAACCTCACAGCTCTGCTCGTGTCGTACAACTTCTACGGCGAGGCCCTGCCGGACGCCGGATGGGTCGGCGACCACGTCAGGAGAGTCCGGGTGCTGGTGATGGAGAACTGCGAGCTGACGGGACAGATGCCATCGTGGCTGTCGAAGCTGCAGGACCTCAACATCTTGGACCTCGCCGGGAACCACCTCACCGGTCCGATCCCAACCTGGCTAGGCGGCATGAATAAGCTGTATTACCTGGACTTGTCCGACAACCACCTGTCCGGGAAGATACCGCCATCGCTGATGGAGCTGCGGCTGCTGACGTCCGAGCAGGCCATGGCGGAGTTCGATCCAGGCCATATGCTGCTCATGTTTACCCTGACACCGAACAACGCAGCGGCGAGCCGGCAGGGCCGCGGGTACTACCAGATGTCCGGCGTCGCCGCGACTCTGAACCTCAGCGACAACGGCATTACTGGAACGATACCGCGGGAGGTTGGGCAGCTGAAGACGCTCCGAGTGCTTGACGTCAGCCGCAACAACCTCTCCGGCGGCATCCCGCCGGAGCTCAGCTGCCTCACCAAACTGCAGATTCTTCACCTGCGCCGGAACCGTCTGACCGGGACGATCCCGCCGGTGCTCATTAATCTCAACTTCTTGGCCATCTTCACCGTCGCGTACAACGACCTCGAGGGGCCGATCCCGACGGGCGGGCAGTTCGACGCGTTCCCGCCGTGGAGCTTCGCCGCGAATCCGAAGCTGTGCGGCCCGGTGATCTCAGTCCTCTGTGGCAAGAACCACGCGGCAGGCGATCCGTCGTCCAAGCACGTCGGCAAAAGGGTCCTCATTGCCATCGTTCTTGGAGTTTGCTTTGGGGTGGTTGTCCTCGTCGTCCTTCTCGGATGTGTCGTGATCGCCATCAGAAGAGTCATGTCGAATTCGAATAGATTAGTCAGTGACGGCTGGAAAGGCGCGGAGGCGTCCCGGTTCGACTCCATGTCGGAGTTGTACGGCGACGACTGCAAGGACACGATCTTGTTCATGTCGCAGACCGGCGGCGACGCGGCGAAGAGCGTCACGTTCGCGGACATCCTGAACGCGACCAACAACTTCAGCCCAGCGAGCATCATCGGGTCGGGGGGCTACGGCCTGGTGTTCCTCGCCGAGCTGGAGGACGGCACGAAGCTCGCCGTAAAGAAGCTCAACGGCGACATGTGCCTGGTGGAGCGTGAGTTCCGGGCTGAGGTGGAGGCCCTATCCGCCACGCGCCACGAGAACCTTGTCCCGCTTCAGGGCTTCTGCATCCGCGGGAGGCTCCGGCTGCTGCTCTACCCGTACATGGCGAACGGCAGCCTCCACGACTGGCTGCACGAGCGGCCGCCGGACGCCGCCTCCGGCGCGGCGCAGCTGGACTGGCGCGCGCGGCTCAACATCGCGCGCGGCGCTAGCCGCGGCGTGCTCCACATCCACGAGCACTGCAAGCCCCAGATCGTGCACCGGGACATCAAGTCGAGCAACATCCTCCTCGACGAGGCGCGCGAGGCCCGCGTCGCGGACTTCGGCCTGGCCAGGCTCATCCTCCCCGACAAGACGCACGTCACGACGGAGCTGGTGGGCACGCCGGGGTACATCCCACCGGAGTATGGGCAGGCGTGGGCGGCGACTCTGCGGGGCGACGTGTACAGCTTCGGGGTAGTGCTACTGGAGCTGCTCACCGGGAGGCGGCCCGTCGAGGTGGTGGCGCAGCACGGGGGGCAGCAGACGCAGAGGGTGCTCGTCGGGTGGGTGGTGCAGATGACGTCGGTCGGGAAGCACGTCGAGGTGCTGGACCCGCGGCTGAAGGGCAGGGGCGACGAGGAGCAGATGCTGTACGTGCTCGACCTTGCCTGCCTGTGCGTCGACTCGACGCCGTTCAGCCGGCCGGCGATACGGGAGGTGGTAAGCTGGCTCGAGAACGTGGACACCATCGGCAGATCGGAGGGCGGAGACGTCTGATGCCGATGGACAAACGGCCCAGTTGACGTGTGAGTCTCTTCTGCGAAATGGAGGGCTCTGCATTGCATGGTCGGAAGACTCGCAATCCTGAGAGTTTTGGGGCAATCAAATGGGAAGTGACGAGGTGATGTGGTGATGTTCTTCTGACAAACGAGGGAGCCTCATTTGGAACGCAGGAGTTTTTCCCTATTCTCGCAGAAAGTGAACTATTTTCTATGAAATTCCCGCGTTCCAGCCATCTTACTTCTTAGCGGGTGTTTGGATGGTGGACCCGCTTTAGGATTTAGTTCAAACAAATCAAATTTGAATTGGTTCCCAAGGATTTAGATCCAAATCCCCTCCATATAGCCACATATATAGGCCCTTAATCGGCGTACACTGTACGATGTGTCAATGTCCATACTCCACATGTCATTGTAACTTTGTAAGTCTACAGGAGATGCAGAGCAATAGATGGTCTTTGTATTGGCTTTGCCACAGGAATCGAGGAAGAGAGCGTTGATGAAGCAGTCAGTTTCTTAAGCATCTTGGTTTCAGCTTGCACTAAGTACGTGAACAGTGCAGTTGAGTTGGGAAACGAATCCAACTTTGAGTGTCTTCAACACAGACAGGAGAAAAAACTGAGAGAACTCACAACGGGGAAAGGCCGACCCTTCTCTATTTGGGCCGGGCTGGGCCTCTTTGTGTGCTTTTCAGCTTGTACATAGTTTTGGTTGCTTTTGGCCCATGCTTGTGCTGCTACTTATTACAAGTTTTTTTTAAAAAAAAAACTTGTAATAATCTGCACTGGAATTTGTTTGCTTACATGTTAGTGCAGTAGTTCGTCTTCTCTGCACACATACTTAAGATATTCCAGTGTTTTAAGATGTTCATGGCTTATAGAACTGACAGAATGTACACATGCATGTTGGATGCTCGATCACAAGCAACCGAATAGCAAAAGAACAGTACTAGTTTCTTCCATGTACCACCAACTTATATTACAGCTGCTAATCCAATAAAAGAACAGCTAAAAACAAGTAAGAACATCAAGGGAAAAGAGCCTGTCATAAACCAGCTGTTACTCCCATCAGGCTAGCTAGCTAATTTAACTTGCAGTAGAAAACATCTATTAAAAAAGAGAAGAAGAAGACGAAAAAGAAGAATTAAGAAGAAGAAGAAGAAAGGAACACTAACTAGCACTACAAAATTGAAAAGGTAGTAGTACACGCAGATGCAACGATCCTAAGCTCGATGCGTGTGATTTCCTTCTCCTGTGTACCCTCACCGTACGATGCTTAGGCTCGGTGACTTTAATTATAGCCCGTTCCCTGGAACAAGAACAAGAAGCATAAATCAGTAAATGTTCCGACTTTCGATTTAGCGAATAAACCTACAAGTCATACAAAAAAAAATGGGACAATTTATCTCTTCAGAGAGAGAGACAGAGAGAGAGAGAGAGAGAGAGAGAGAGAGAGAGAGAGATGTTGCAATTTTGGTTCTGAAACTAAGCCAATTTAGATCACACGCTGATGAACATAAACAATAGTGTACCTTCATCTGTTCTGGATGGGATTCCAGCCGGATCTGGGCACCTTCCGGCCGAAGCTCGCGGCGGCCTGCCCGAAGGGTTTCTTCTCGCCCCCGACCCGCATCTGCTGCTGCTCGGCCTTCTGCCGGCTCGTCGACGGCGGCGACACCATCAGCCGTCGAGCCCCCTGTCCACCCGCATTACCACCACCACCAGCAGCAGCAATGCACGCTGCTAAAGACGACGAGCTCAGGCAAAGCAGGAGCACGAGCAGCAACGCCGCTCGAGAAACCCTGGAAGAACTCATCCTTCAATATTCCCCGCTCGGGAGTCGGGACAGTGGGCGAGGTGTGGATTAGGGCAAGGATCGAGGAGGAGAGATGGTGGGGGTTAACGTGGCCTCTGTGGGGGTTTTTATTTCACTACGACCAGTAGCAACTAGCGTAGCAGCTAGCGAGCGGCGGCCCTGGTACAAGCGGGTCGGATCTTGGACCGGATCCGAGCCCGAATCGCATGCAAACGCGTCGCTCCCCAAAATTCAAATTCATATGCGAGATCTGTACCGGCAAATCAATTGGGCATTTTTCGTATATTCGTATGTCGGTATGTTAGGAAATGGTGAGAATTTCGCTTTGTTTCCTGTAGAATTCTCGTGCTCCTAACTCTAATGCAAGAAAGGATTCTTGTGTTCGAGATGGTTCTAATTTCTAAAGCTCGTGAGAATTTGGCAAATATAATTTTTGCCTGCTAGTGCGCCGATTTTCGAAAGGTAAACGGATTCGGACGCTACCCTGAAGCCCGAACCCTCCATGCCCTGCAACTAACCGAGATATTGATCAGAGCATCAATCAATCCAGTGGGAATTCATGTGCTAAATAATTAATTAGTCAGGGCGTCATGTGCTGCAGCTTTGACTGTACTGACAAACACCTTTTGGCTTTGGTCTTAAGACTAGCTAGGACTGGCTGGTTCCAAGGACAAAATTACCCAGTTTTTAACTGCTAATCATCTTCCTTTTGCCGGGATCACGTGATGGAGGCACGTGATGCGGAGTGTGTCATCGCTCTTGTTTTACTTTTACCGATCGAAGTTTCTGCTTCCTGTCCGCACAGACTTGGTGCGTCGTGTTTAGTTTCCTAGTTGTTAATTGCGTCTTCATGGATGTATGGAGAAGTAACCAAGGATCTCTAAGATAGAAGTTTCAGTTTGTGGCTCGTAATACTTTTTTCGAGAATTCTATGTTTTTCTACTCAATACAAATTGTATAAATCTTAAAGGAAATGAAGGGAAGTAATTATCATATACCGATCTTCGTTCATATTTTAATATTTGTATAACTTTTAAAAAGAAAAACATATAATCACTATTTTTTTTTGTTGCGAACAGCAACGTGCTTTTAATTACCGTTGCGGGCCGGGTATAGTTCTGTATACGAGGTAATAATCAGATCAGAAGATTTACACCAACACCGGCGCGGCAGACCTGCAGTTCAAACCTGCAACCGCATCCAGTTCATCTGAATACACCGACATGCTTGTGGAATTTCAGATAGTTTCAGGATATTAAAGGTCAGGCCGTTATGAACATTGGAAAAAATTTACCTGATTTGCACTGCAATCGAGCTTAGCTTTTGACTCTCGAGACGATTTGGAACAGCAGTTTATAAAACTATCCTGAAGCAACGTGTTCCTGGGCGTGCCACAGAGCCGTCTGAATAAACAAGCAAGGAGACGATCTGGGAGGATCCTCCGGTCACGCCGACGAACTGCAGGGCAGGATGGGAAGAGGATAATAAGGGCAGGGGGCTGATCGCGGCGCCATATTCGTCGGGTCAGGTGCAAGTTGCTGCCCGCAGACTGTTAAAAATTTAACCTGTCTGAAACTCTGAAAACTGGCGAAGAGTGCCATGCCATGCAGGCACGGCGAGTCAGAGTCAGCGAATTTGCATAGGGATCGGAGTCTCGCAGACAGAATGGATCCTAAGATGGAAGGAAGGATGGCGCTCTCGAGGGACGTGCTCTGTTTTTCTTCCGAGAGGTTACTGAGTTTTTAATCTGAACTGATGATGACGATGATGACTACGTAATGACACGGTTCGCTCGATCTGTGAAGTATCGAAATGACGATTAGAGTGGGATGAATGGTTTTAAATAAAAAAAGTTTAGCTATTGGATAAGAAGAGCTTACTAAAAATTTAAAGAATCAATTGAGACAAAACTTACTTTTAAAATTTGGTATACACCTCTTTATGAATATCAGGAACCTATTCCAACATTCAATCACGAAGATTGATGTCAAAGTTCCGATCTTTCTCAAATTGAATAAGTCTTGATCTTAGTATTACCCGTGGGATTTGATTATCAAGATGATATTGGATATCCTCCTACTTGTCACAGTAAGCAAGAGCACAAGACGCAAAAGTCACAAACACGATCTGCATGAATGTCTCTGTTTCAAACAAAAAAAATATCGATTTCTTACAAAGTTCAAGAAAAGATGTAACTAGATGATCGAGATATGATCTACAGAAGATTTATCCAACAAACATTCATTCTCAGCAAAAAATACACAAGCATTTAGAGGGATTGGAGGCAAATCCAAATGTGCGGAGTGTAAATTGCAATAATTTAAATTGTGGAAATTAAATTACTTGAATTTAAATTGAGGAATGTAAGTACTGAATTTAAGATATAATGTAAATGCTGAAAAGTAAATTAAAAATGGTAAGGAAATAAAATTTTATTTCTCAGATGGAAGGTTTACAAAACATCACAACAAAGTGGACAAAACTCCAAAGAGCACCAAAACCTTTAAGGAAGAGACACCCTCTTCCTGTTGGGAATAGTCCCACATCGGTTGTGCAGAGGGCTTGAGCATGGTTTATAAGGGTGAGAGAGCACCCCCTTGTTGGGCTAGCTTTTTGGGGGAGATGGCCCAAGAGACCTTAGCTCGCTGCTCGGGCTGGGCCTGCGAGTGTGCTGCAGCCCAACGACCTGGGATCCGGACGCGCTAGGGTGGCGGTTCGGCTATCAAGTGGTATTAGAGCCCAGGTGCCTCAGTTGGTTCCTAGATAATCTCGGCCCGATGTGTGAAGCAGGGTTCGCAAAACCGTCGAAAACCGGTCGAAAACCGCGGTTTTCGACCGTATCGAGCCGGTTCGAAATCATAAACCGGTCGGTAAACCGATTCAATTCAAAAAAAAATTCAAAAAAATTCAAAAATTTGACAAAATTTATGCGATGAAAACCGATCGAAAACCGGTGCAAATCGAGCGGTTTTTCGAGAAAACCGACGAAAACCGCTCAAGAAACCGATCGCCCAAAAAGTTCAACTCGTCGAGCGGTTTTTCGAGAAAACCGATCGAAAACCGGTGAAAACCGATCGGTTTTCGAGAAAACCGACCGGTTTTTGTGTTTTTTTAAATCTGATTTGAATTTTTTTGTTCAAACGCTCGGTTTCGAAAATCTTCGGTTTTTGACGATTTTCGACCGATTTTCGCGAAAAACCGAAGCCGAACTGGGTTCGATTTTCCACCTCGAAACGGTTTTGTCAACCCTGGTGTGAAGGAGAGATTGTTGGGAATAGTCCCACATCAGTTGTGGAGAGGGTTGAGCATGGTTTATAAGGGTGAGGGAGCACCCCCTCATTGAGCTAGCTTTTTGGGGGGAGATGGCCCAAGAGACCTTAGCCCGCTGCTCGGGTTGGGCCTGCGAGTGTGCTGCAGCCCAACGACCTGAGATCCGGATGTGCTAGAGAGCCCAACAACCTAGGATCCGGACGCGCTAGGGTGGCAGTCCGGCTATCAAGTGGTATAAGAGCCCAGGTGCCCCAGGTGGTTCCTAGATAATCTTGGCCCGATGTGTGAGCGGGAGATAATTGAGAATGGTCCCACATCGGTTGTGGAGAGGACTTGAGCATGGTTTATAAGGGTGAGGGAACACCCCCTCATTGAGCTAGCTTTTTTGGTGGGAGATGGCCCAAGAGACCTTGGCCCGCTGCTCAAGTTGGGCCTGCGAGTGTGCTGCAGCCCAACGACCTAGGATCCGGACGCGCTAGGGTGGCGATCCGGCTATCACTTCCCCCTCTATTTATAGCAACATCGGAGCAATCTCTACCCTTAGATGACCTTTTTGGCTATCAAGAAATCACATCAAATGTTGAGATTCACTCCCTCACTCATACATGGTTAACGCGTAACCCAATGATATAATGGGAAACTAGCTAACTTGACCGCTAGTCTATCATTTAAACCGCTATCCAACCGCTCTCATTGATTCGAGCAGCTCTAAGCTAGCATATCAACCGTTCCCATGTCTTCTAGGCTCGTACTAGGCTCGTAGCAACTCCGTCTCCAGTAATTCTCCGGCGATCCCTGACCGTCTGGACCTCAGCGCACATCGCCTAGTCCCGATCATCATCATTCTGCAATCATCAAAAACAAAAAAACGCATCACATATCAATATATAAAATGATATGCAATAATCATTCCAAAAACTCAATTTTCAAATCAGTCAAATTTGAGCTCCATAAAATCAAACACAGCCAAATACTCATCATAGATATAAATAAATCTCCACGTAGTTTTTCAGCAAATGGATCTAGAACACCCTTTAGACTGAGAGTCACAGACTGTAACTACTTTACTTTACAGTCTACTACAGCTAGCGTTACATTCTGCAGCACT
This sequence comes from Rhipidocladum racemiflorum, assembly GCA_036346355.1. Classification (NCBI taxonomy): domain Eukaryota; kingdom Viridiplantae; phylum Streptophyta; class Magnoliopsida; order Poales; family Poaceae; genus Rhipidocladum; species Rhipidocladum racemiflorum. The sequence continues at coordinate 84,666,542 of CM070579.1, read as the reverse complement.
TTTAACGCGGCAATGGATGAGACGAGAGCATCTGTATCCGTGGGCAAGATAGCACGACGAAACAGCCAAAAAGCTAGCACGATGATCGGCGACCGGATCAAGCAACCACTGCTGCTAGTGTTAGCACGGAAGGCGCCGCGCGCGTGTTAAAATAACCAACGACACAGTGCAGATGATCCATCGGCCATGGCCGGAACGTGAAGCTTTTTCCTCGCACCGATCGGTACGGCGGCGTGCCATCGCCACGTGCCCTTGGGACTCGTCGCTTTGCCTACACTACGGCGAGTACGTGTGTACAATTGTGCAGACGCAAAAGCGAACTTTTCGCACGGCCGCCCGCCTACGAGATCGGTGTGCTTATGTTATGCTAGCCACGGCACTGACAGATTTACCAGCTGGTTAATCAATCCATAATCAGGGTTTCAAATTTCATTTTTGATTCACGTTTCGTTACCTTCCGAAATCTAAAATTTCAATGAGATTACAAAATTTTAAACAAAATCCGAACAAAATTTAAATTCAAACTGAGATTTCAGCTAAATTTGTGAAATTTCGGACAAAACTGCTGAAATCTCAACAAAATTCAAACCATATCAAATGCTCTACGAGGCTACAAAAGAAATAACCATGATATCATGAAATGACATGGAGGTAGCTGAGTTGGTTGAATTTACCATCCGAGCCAGGGTTCGCAAAACCGTCGAAAACCGGTCGAAAACCGCGGTTTTCGACCGTATCGAGCCGGTTCGAAATCATAAACCGGTCGGTAAACCGATTCAATTCAAAAAAAAATTCAAAAATTTGACAAGATTTATGCGATGAAAACCGATCGAAAACCGGTGCAAATCGAGCGGTTTTTCGAGAAAACCGACGAAAACCGCTCAAGAAACCGATCGCCCAAAAAGTTCAACTCGTCGAGCGGTTTTTCGAGAAAACCGATCGAAAACCGGTGAAAACCGATCGGTTTTCGAGAAAACCAACCGGTTTTTGTGTTTTTTTAAATCTGATTTGAATTTTTTTGTTCAAACGCTCGGTTTCGAAAATCTTCGGTTTTTGACGATTTTCGACCGATTTTCGCGAAAAACCGAAGCCGAACTGGGTTCGATTTTCCACCTCGAAACGGTTTTGTCAACCCTGATCCGAGCTACGTCCCACATATTGTTCCATTCCAATCGGGTTCAAAAATATTAACTTTGGTCAATTCTTGTAGCAATTCCGGTCCAAAAGACTGAAATCTCGACGAAACTAGCCGAAATTTTCACGTAGTATTGTAGTAATTTGATTTTTTATAATTTTTTTTATTTCACCATGATTATGATTCTTGGGGGAACGAAATACGATATTTTCGCCGGAATTTTGATCCTTACCCCCAACTTGTGATGGATTGAAAGTAATTTGATGCTTGGTTATGTTAATGTGTTTAACTGCATGGAAATCATCTAGCTCTCTTGCAAAGTTTTTTTTACAAATATATCCTCTTCTTAACTCAATTGCAAAAATAATCACATCCCCAATAGTGAAAGCGTCGGTGGCGACACATGTCACATGCTGCGCTCACACAGCTCGGAAGGAGCTACCGAGCGGGGGGAGCTCGGTAGCTTCGGTGGCTTGCCAAGCTCTCCTAGCTCGATCTTTAGCTCCTTTCGAGCTCTAGGAGCACGGCAATTGGTACATGTCATTTGTCGGTGTTTTCGTGGTCGGGAATAGAGTTATTTTTACAATTACGTTGTAGTATATGCTACTGTTCTGTGAGAGATGTGCAGTGTACAGGAACCGACCATGCATACATTGTTCAAAAGAGGGATTAGTTTCTTTTAAACCCTGCTCTGCAGAACGGATAGGAATGATCCAGCGCTCAACTGCTGTTAGTCAGGCATGATGAGGTGTCTAATTGTTTTATGCAGTGCTGCTGCTACAGTGCTACCACTGCGCTGCATATGATGCCTCATGCCCATGCCTGGTGGTTTGTCTGCGCGCACAGATCTCCATAGATCAAGCATGGACTGAGATCGAAGCTGAAGCAAGGAGTGATTTAATAACTGGAAACTCTGGAATCCAACGAACGAATATGTAAACAGCTGTTTCTTTCACTGACAGGGCGTGGTTAATCTCAGTGCATTATATACTAATAATGACTGAAAACCTTGGAATCCAAGGACTCCAAGGAACGAACATGTAAAAAGATGTTTCTTTCGCTGACAGGGCGTGGTTAATCTCAGTGCATTGCTACTTAAGAACGTACGTACGCCTGCAGAGAGCAGAACGGAACTACTGAAGCATGAAATTTTACAGTACATTATCACAATAGTATACAGTGGTAGTAGAAATCAGATGTAGCTATTGATTTGTTAAGTATATTTGTACTACTCTATTGCCAGAGAAAATTTAAATAAATTCTAGATAATCTGATCTATTAGTTCGAAAAGAACGAATGGTTTATATTAAATTTAGTACAATAATATACCATCAAATAACTGCATAATCCATATCATACCAACTTATTGTGAGGCTAACGTTAGATCAGAACCTACATATCAATAAAACATTAGTAGCATATTATGAATATCCGAAGTTATTCGGTAGCATAAAAATAAATCGCCCCAAACATGACCCCGAGCTGACACGTCCCACTCGAGCCGGATTTGGCCCCAGTTAGAGGTGGAATTTTAGCTCGAGGCTCGAGGCTCGGCTCGGGCTCGGCTCGGCTCGGTGGGGCTCGGCTCGGCTCGCATGGCCAACGAGCCGAGCCCGAGCCTACCGCCTGCTCGCTATTAACGAGCCGAGCCGAGCCACCGTGAGCGGCTCGTTAGGCTCGTTAGGCTCGACAGTCATTGAGTTATATAAGGTATGAATTCACAATACAGTAATTAGTATACCCAATGCTAGACATCTAATGAGCAATGCTTGTCTTACCTTACTTTTTGAGTTTACTCTTCTTAATACTTCAAATGTCTTGTATTGGGTCTACTGATTACTTTTGCACAGATAAAAGTAAGCGGAGTATTCTTTTTCCAGATTACATGTTTGCAGTTTTATAAACTGAAAGAGCAGTCTAACCATCTGTGCTTAAAATGGCGTCCCATAAATATGAAATTGCTTCTTAACCGAACCCTAGAGGAGGCTGGAGCCTGAGAACGATGAGAATGAATGGAGGAGCTTCGTTTTTTTGTGAGAATGAAGGGCATTTAGGCCCTTGCCAGTGCCCTTGTAGTCCGGCTCGCGAGCCGGCTCGAGGCTCGAGCGAGCCCGAGCCGAGCTCAAGATTGAGCTCGATGTATGCAACGAGCCGGGCTCGGCTCGGCTCGAAAACTGGCGAGCTCGGCTCGGCTCGGCTCGATTCCACCCCTAGCCCCAGTTTGATTCCAACGTATTCTACAATTTTTTTTTTTTTGAATTTCATGGAGCCAGATTACAATACAATTTTGAAAAGTTTTATATATCTTATGTTCAATGAATGCCATTCCTATTGTGCTTAAGAGGCCCCAGATAAGATTCAGCTAGATGGATAACCGCCACGTGCCACATCGTGCAAGCCGTTGCCACGTGCCCTGCATTGTTCACCCGTGAGCAGGGTTCAAATTTCGTTTTCAGGTAAAATCTTGTCACCTGCCAAAATTCGAAATTTCGTTGAGATCTCGTTATTTTCGGAAGAAATCCGAACGAAATACAAAAATCAAAATTTAAATCCGGTCAAATTCGGTCAAGTTTTAGTCAAATCTCGGTCAAATTTGCCGATATTTCAGCGAGATTCGCCGAGATCTCGGCGAGATTTTACGCACCATCACACTTTGAAATTTTTTAGAGTTTTTCCAATTCCGTCAAAATCATGATCTACCGACTGTCTCACATGGGAAACGACGCGAAAAATCCAATCTGGTCAAATCCGATCAAGTTTTAGTCAAAACTCGATCAAATTTGCCGAGATCTCGGTGAGATTATAGGGTACTGTAGCACTTTAAATTTTTTTAGAGTTTACTTAGTTTTATTGGGATTATGAAATTCAGAGGATTCCGAGGTCAGATATTTCATCGAAATTGAGATGAAACCTTGCCCGCGAGTGGAGAACCACCACCCGGCAAGGCCCACAGACGTGACAACGCGCGCGAAGCGGAGCGACGAAATGCAAGCGATGGAGAGTGATTTGGACATATTTGCCCCTGACCCGTGACCTGGATGGAACTGAATGGGCTCGGCCCATTCGATCTCCAGTGTCGTTCTCCGTACACGGGACATGCAGGTGGGCCGGGCCGGAGCGACTTCTCGGTTAGGCTCACACCGCGGCTGCGGCGGCCGGATGGACAGAGCACATGCTTCGAGCCGTCGGAACTGTGGGCTGCGCCGGCCGGGCCATGACGAGGCCGACGGCAAACCGGAAAGGCACCGAGCGGCGCAGTGGTTTGTCTGCAAAGAAACGGCGCACCGCAACCACCACCCTCTCCCACTCTCCCCGACGGCCGGCCGTGGCGAGGCGAAGTAGCCGCTTCCGTTCCGCCACAGATTCGCGCCGGACGCAGCACCGCCATCGGCGCCGGCGAGCCGCCGCGACAGCGCGATCTCTACGGGTCAGTGTAAGAACCACTTGATGCCCCAGACGTTTGATTTGGTTAGTGCTGCTTGTCCATTGGTACCTGCCTTGTGATGTGGATTGTGGAGGCCATTGTTCATGGCATTGGGCAAAATCGTTGGATTTGCTAGAATGCGTTGCCTGTGCCCTGTTGCTGTGGGTTGATATCCTTTTACTCTGAATCAAATGCGTGCTTTTATTACCCTCGCATTGCGCTTCTGTGGTTGTACCGAGCTGACACACTGGCACTCCGACACTAGTACTATGGCAAAACCCACTACAGCCTAATACTCCCCCGGTTCATGAAAACTTGTCGGTAGCCAAACTTTTAAAATTTTAGTTAGCTATCTCTCTTTAAATATTTAGATTGGATGCTCAAAAATTATATGTGTAGATTCATCTTTGAAACGTATTTTCAAAAGATATTACGATATGATTATCTTTAATATATAACTATATTTTCTATAATTGTGTATTTTTTATATAACTCTAATATCTGTATAGATTAAGGGTCTGTTTGGCAACAGTTTGAGAATTGTTTTGGCATAAAAAACATGGTTTTACCAAACCTCATTAAACCATGGTTTTTCTTGGAACTCCCAACTGTTTGGCTACAAAGTTTTTGGTTGATATTTTCAAAGTTTTTGAGTTGTTTTGGCGCCGGTGCTCAGAAAAATTTGCCCAAGACCAAAGTTTCCAAAACAGAGGAAAAAACCATGGTTCTGTGAAAACCATGATTTTTAAAATAGAGTTTTTTGAAGGGCTACTAAACACTTTTTAGTTTCTAAAACATAGTTTTTCTCCAAAACCATGGTTTTGTCTCGAAACTATGAAAAAACTTTGTTGCTAAACAGGCCCTAATATGCACCGTTATAATTTGGTCCTACCAAAATAAGTGGTGGAGATATTTGGACTCTTTCTTTTAAATTATCGTATGGAATCCAATTTCTAATTTTTTTAGCTATTTGTGTAATGTAAATGATACAAACTCTTTCTTTTAATTTAGACCGTTATAATATAGATCTATCTATATAGATTAATATGCACCGTTATAATTTGGTCCCACCAAAATAAATGGTGGAGATATTTGGACTCTTTCTTTTAAATTATCGTATGGAATCTAATTTCTAATTTTTTTAGCTATTTGTGTAATGTAAATGATACAAACTCTTTCTTTTAATCTAGACCGTTATAATCTAGATCATGTATTATGCAATACATAAACTCTTTCTTTTAATCTAGACCGTTATAATCTGGACCCACAACGATCAATGGTGCAGATTTTTCTTTTTTCCTCCGATTAATGTGGGAATTTCTGGTCTTGAGAGTGAACATGGTAGCTTCTTTTGCCTCTACTTTAATATTATAATAGATTTATTAGATTTTTAAATATATTACAATAGAAATTAATAGCTAATGTTGAGTTTTGAGTACTGTGTCGATGTCCGAAATGACTACTATTTATGATCAAAGGGATGGTAAGCTAAAAGCCAGCTTATACAATAACTGTCTCTAAAAGTTATCTTTAGATATTGTGCAATAACTATTTCTTATCTCTTGTACATAAATAATCTACCTGTGCTCCGTGCAAAGCTGGCTACTAAATAAAGACAGCTCTCTTCTCTCTCATCTTTTCTCACTCTTCCACATAGACCAAAGCTGATGCGTACACACTAAGAACCATCTGAGATGACCTTATTGTACATACCCTTAGTGGTAACAATTAGCAAAAAGGAAGCTAGCTATGTGCTCCGACTTTGCACAAGGAGTCAAGGATTAAGGTTGCGTTGAAATTGAGAAAGATATGAGAGAAAATGACTTAGATGCCCCTATTTAATTATCTTGGAAGATGAATGATATACTTTGTATGGGTGATACTGAATAAATGCATATGGTTGAGAGAGAATAAATAAGGGTATAGAAGGAAATGCCTTATTAAACCTACATGCAAGTCTTATACTGTATTTGCGAACAAGACCATTCAAAAAATAAGCCGTATAAAAATGAATAAAGGGAGTATGCGATTTTGATCTCAGAAAAAACTTAACAATCATTGGAGGCAACAACAATTTGAACCAAATTTTACCAAGAAAAGCTTTTTATTGAGTATGAGATGCCTCCAAATGAAACAAATTCTGTAGCAACTAGCAACAATTAAGTGCTATAATGCTGAACTAAGGACGCTCTGCGTCTTGTACCTTTTTCAGAGCAATCGAAGAAATCTGTTGTGTTTCCTGAAATTATATTAGCCACATGTCTGCACGGTGTTTTACAGGATCTCTTTTTAGAAGTATCCTGAACAACTCAATAAATGAAGATGAATTAAACAACGGATCTTAGGCCTATACTCATGGACTTGAGTTTGGATGTACAATATTTCCACAAAAAAGGGGAAAATTGAATACAGAGGCTCATAACTGTGAGCGTTTTCTTTTCAGAGATGTACACTACTCACACGACAGTACGATTGTTAGAAAACCTTCTTTCTATTGAAGTCACACCTAGTCTGGCGAAGTACAAGATTACGGCCTATAGGACTGCTCTGCTTTAACTACATCTCCACCTGCAGGTTCACATCTATATTGTCCAGGCCGGAGACCACATCTTGGATGGTTGGTCTCATGCAAGGATTGTGGTTGGTACACTTGCAAGCTATTTCAAGAACCTTCAGCATTTGCTCTTCATGTCCTCTTTCTCTGAATGCTTGATCCAAGATCTCAAGCTCCTTTCCCTGGGACCTCATTTCCCGTACCCATTGGACGAGTTCCTTCGACTTGGGCAAGACCTGGACAGGCCTCTTCCCTGTGAGCAGTTCAAGCAACACCACTCCAAAACTGTATATATCACCTCTCAGTGTAGCCACCCATGCCTGGCCGTACTCCGGAGGAATATAACCCAGAGTGCCAACTAATTCAGTTGTGACATGTGTATTATAGGGAAGGATCAATCTGGAGAGGCCAAAATCTGCAACATAGGCTTTGAATTCTCTGTCAAGAAGGATGTTGCTGGACTTGATGTCACGGTGAACAATGTGAGGCTTGCAGATATCATGGATATAAGAAAGGCCACGGCTTGCTCCTCGTGCAATCTCGAGCCTTGTTGGCCAGTCGAGAAATGGGTTGGCATTGTCCCTATTGTGAAGCCAATCATCCAGGCTCCCATTCTCCATGTAAGAATATATCAGGAGCCTTGAGTTTCCCTGGATGCAGTAACCCCATAGAGGCACGAGATTATCATGTTGCGCCACAGAGAGTGCTTCAACCTCTGCAGTGAATTCTCTTTCCATCAGACACATTTCGCCATTGAGCTTCTTGATGGCAAGCTTGGATCCATCGGGTAGCTCAGCCTTGTAGACTAGACCATTACCTCCACATCCGATAATGTTCTGCTGGTCAAAGTTGTTTGTGGCCTTTATGATATCATTGAATTGGAGGTTGTTTGCTTCCTCCTTGCCTCGAGGTACCATCACCAAAATGCTTCCCTTTATCATATCACATAAGTGATCCGAAACAGAGTTGAACGAAGTTGCTTCCATGTCCCCATTGTTATTGCCTTTGCTTCCATGGACAGACTTTGTTCTTATGAGGGACATAAGAAGACGTCCCAGCAAGAAAAGGACGGCAAGCCCTCCAAAGAACACACCTAACGCTAGTGCAAAAATTGCCTTCTTGTTTCGCCGTTTCATGGAGGCTGAAGGTGCTTCTCCTGAGTCGCAGTGGATGCTGAGCATAGGGCCACATAGCCTTGGATTCCCACTGTAGCTAGAATTTGAAAATGTACCAAACTGTCCCCCAGTAGGAATTAGCCCTTCTAGTTCGTTGTTAGAAACATTGAATACAGAAAGGAAGTGTAGATCGGACAATGCAGATGGTAGTGCACCTGTGAGCTGATTGTTTGATAAATCTAGAACCTGCAAGCTTGTGAGGTTGCAGATCTGTTGAGGTATTTCTCCAGATAAGCTGTTGGAGCTGAAATTGAGGCCATCGAGCATTTTCAACTGACCAATCTCAGGGGGAATCACACCTGTGAAGTTATTGCTGCCTAGATACAATGCATTAGGCAAAGCGTTGATCAGGCGGTATTGACGTGATGGTGTCCAATATACAGGCAACTCGAGGAACTTCGGGTCCAACTGGGCAGCATTCTTGTCTGAACGTAGCATCGGCATCTTCATCAATGCAGTTGGGATATCCCCTGTAAGGCTGTTATTTGATATGTCTAGATAGAAGAGAAGGGGCAGTCTGTTAATCCATAGTGGTATTGGTCCAGTGAGTTCATTGTTTGATAAATCCAACACCTCCAGTTTGCTGAGCTTTGATAACCAAAGAGGTATTTGCCCAACCAATGCGCAGTCATCTACGGTTAGTACCTGAAGATTTTCAAAGCCATCTGTTGTTTCATCCTGCGGTAGGGTCTCACCATTGAAGTTGCTACCAATAAGCAGGGAGGTGAGGTTCTTGCAGCTCTTGAGCGTCTGAAGTGCATTACTGATGTTTGTAAAGGAGTTATTGGTAACTGAAAGGAAGGAGAGGGACCTGAGATTGCCTATCTTTGGTGAGAACTGGCCACGAAAGCTGTTGTAAGCCAGCCGCAACGCAATTAGATTGCTGCACGAGTAGACGCTTTCAGGAATTGTACCGGTGAAGTTGTTCAGTGAAAAATCAGCAATCCTCAGAAGGCCCAACATGGTAAAGTTGACTTTGCTAAGATCCCCGGTAAAGCTGCTGTTTCTGAGATTAATGTATCTGAGATTTGTGCAATTACCTAGGGCCGACGGCAGCTCACCAGACATGTTGTTGTTGTCCAAGTGGAGCTCCTCCAGTCTTCTTAGCTGGCCTATAGAATCTGGAATGTTGCCACCGAGCCCAGTCGATCCAAGATCAAGGACAACCAGATTGCTGAGTTTGACTATGTGGGAACCATCAAGAACTCCTTGCAAACGATTGTTGGGAAAAGACAGGTGCTCCAATGCAGTAGCATTGAAGAGTTCATCAGGGAGAGCTCCGCTAAGGCGGTTGTGGCCAGCCTTGAGCACTCTCAGCATGGAGCAGCTGCCAAGCCCCGGGGAAATACTGCCGCCAAACTGGTTGTAGCAGAGGTCAAGCATGGTGAACGACGGAGCATTGATGCAGATAGAAGCTGGTATCTGCCCTGTAAAGCTGTTGTTGCTCGCATTAAGGGCAACCAGATTCTTCATCGATTCCCATGCTGTGGATGGGAACTGTCCTGTAAAGAAGTTGCTCGAGATATTCATTACCTGGAGAGGTAGGCCAGGGTTTGAGGATTGCAGCTCTTGCAGAGGGCCATGCAGGCGGTTGAAGCTGACGTCGAGGACGACGATGCTTTTGGAGAACACCAGCTCCATTGGTAGGCTGCCATCGAGCGAATTGTAGGACAGGTTAAGGTGCAACAGCCCAGTAAGATTGCCGAGGGATCGCGGGATGCCCCCTCTGAGACCTTTAGAAGCCAGCAAGACGTCGGTGACCGTGCCATCGCCGCCGCAGATGATGCCTTCCCATCTGCAGCAGTCTGTGCCGTTCACCCATGACACGTTGAGGCCGCCGTCGCTGCCTGGCACGAGCCCATCAAGGAAGTCGATGAGGGAGCCCTTCTCCTGCTCTGTGCAGGAGCTGGTGGGAGAGACGAAGGAGAGCAGGAGCAGGAGGACAACAGCAAGGCAAAAGAGCGGCACGGGTAGCTTGGTGCTGCTGCTGCTGCTGCTGCATGACAGATTGAGCGGCTGCATGGTTCTCTCATGAAACCTGCCTGCTGCAGGGATGCTTAATTTGGATTGTGGTTGGCTAAAGAACCTGTGGTTCCTTGTGCGATAGCATGGGGGAAAGGAAGCTCCTTGGTGTTTCTGTTTTGTTGATCTTTCCACGTCGAGCTCCTCCATCAAAGAAAATGGCGAAGGTTAGATGCTGTAGGCACATCCAAATCAGTTGTTTACACGTTTGCCACTATCATATTTTCAATCCGGAGGGGGGACAGGAACACGTCTGCACCCCAGTTCACACGTTTGACGTTTTGCTTCGGCAGCTATAATTCTATGCGAAAGTCCAACTTCCCTGTGCAAAACGTTAGTTGCTGGCCTTGTCCAGGTCGTCATCAAACTCTGGAAGTTGCAATTGAATATTGCACCATGCTCATAAACTTTTTAAATGCATATATTTATGCATATATTCTGATCCAGTGATACGGCTGTAATGGACAAGAAACCAAACCATGGCTCTCACGGACTTCATGACACAGAAATATTTCTGATCAACATTGGTTTACAGTAAGTACAGGCAAAACTTGAGAAAGATTCACCTGACATCTGATAAACTCCCACCAAGGGCAGATCGATTATATATATATATAAAAAAAAATGTAAGCACAAACAGCTCGATTTGTTCGTTTATTCACCGCGATGTCCTCCCCACACGTGGAACCTTTCTTTTCTCCTTCCGGAAACGCTTTTGTTTAACAGGGAAAAAAAGGCGTCACCTATGCACGAAAGCAATCGTCGCTGAGGATTCGAGCTTTTGCAAGGCACCACTACTTCTCTTCCGGTAGCGGCAGCCGGCAGGTACAATGTAAAGCACTTGCTTATCTTCAGAGCTCACATAATTTAAAGCAATCATTAACGTCGTCGTCAATGTGTGTGTGTGAATCTGTGTGGCTGATCGAGGAGCAAGTGGAGCACAAGATAATGGCGAGGCTGGGAGGAGGGGGGGTGGGTGGGTACCCCCCATCCTGACCCGAGGCGTTTACTTTTGGGAGCTCCGGATGGTTGATGCAGACGCCTGCAGAAAGCATTTCTGGTTTGTTTTCCTTGGCCCTACGGCGTATGAGTATGACCTATGTACGGTTCATGGCAAGAAACCAAAACAAAAAAACAAAAAAAATCGCGAGGTAACCTGGGATAGGAGATGGTCAGATTAGCAAAGTCGCCGTAAGCTGTGGCTAGATGTTTGCATAAGAGTTTTTTTTTAAAGCTGCTTGGATAGGTATCCGTATGCTGTCGCCGGCAATAAAATTGTTATCTCTTCAATCAGCTAGCTCATGGATCAATCGAGATTTTCGGATCAGCATGGTGTGCAAGCTAAGCAGATTTGTGGCACGCCACTAGGTCAACTGCAGGACATAATTGTATGGTTCTTCAATAGAATGGATTATGATGGGGTTTTTTTTTCTTGTTAGAAGTACTAAGCACCTTGCGGAGCACATGTACTAGGCCGATATGTTTCTTACCTTTTTTCGTGTATTTATACTGTATTTAGGGGATTTGATAATTTGCCCTGGAGTTGATCGGTCTTATCGTAAGGTAAATCATCAAAGCCGATCAACTTCGGGGGTCAAGACGTGCTTTCTTTTATGGGTGGAGAAAGGTCGCAGTTGGGTACGTAGTAACTGCACAAAGATTTGCTAGTTGCAGCGGTGTTGAAGAGAGGAAAGGATGTGTCCATCGCGATTGATTCATCAAGGATTTGTCCATCGCGACTGATTCATCACGGATACCTCGTGGGTCGTCTCTGTCCGTCCAAGGAGAGAGGAAAAGTCAGTCAGATCCAAACCAAACCTTCAATCCAGACTTCCACTTGATTATTACTATCAGTTTCGTGCAATTCACAGCACGTCGTTCAACGTATCGTATACAATACACTACGGACTAGTCAGAGAAGCATGCAACTCGAAGGCCATAGCGAACTGATCACCATAGTTACCGGATTCACCGTAAATCCTGCCTTTTCTTTTGATTTTTATTGAGAATACAAACCACGATCGAATCCGGACCGATTTGAGGTACGTGATTCGTGTTCTCAGTAAATATCGGAAGAAAAAGTGCAAATTACGAACGTGAATGCTGTATCATGATTCGAATGAACCGTGTTTCTGATCATTATGCTAATCACTATTGGGATTGTTAGATTTATCGCAATTTACTAAAATTTTGACGGATTTTGGTCGAAGGTGGAGAGGGAGGTGCACGGATACATGAGCACATCCAGCAGTGAGAAGTCCGACTAAAATCTACAAAAATTCTAGTTGAGTGATGTACTATTTTGTTAGCAATTCTGCTCATAGATTAATTGCCGGTCCATAGACACTGTCTTTGGAAGGTGCTACAATCTTACATGACCTCTCTGCCTTCACATTACGACACCTTTGTGGTTTGTGGATAGAAAACGTATGTAGTACTTACTATACAATTAGACGACGGTTTAGGTGATGAGCGCAGCTACGAAGGCGTCCAAACGTGGGTGAACTGCGGTTCTTGTCTTTTTGGCTCGAAAGGCCTTTATTTTAGTGGCGTTTCCCTCTCGCGTTGCGTACGCTAAAAGCATAGAAAAGACGAGAAAGATTGACGAAATGGAGGGGGCCATGACCAGTTGACATGATCGTGAATTCAACCGGTGGTTGGGACGCGAGCTGTTCCGCCATTGTAGCAGTGGTTGAGCTTTGCTTATGCTCCTATCAACGGCCGTCTCTGTCCTGACGGACGGCCACGGCTGAAGCTAGCACAGACAAATGAATTGTTCGTATATGTTCTTTAAAAAAATTAGGATAATGATCCGTATCTTAGAAGCACCTAGATTTGCCGGGCAAATGCTTCGCCCACAAACTCACCGTATCTGATATAGATGTTCTATGGTGCTTGCTTCAGGCATATCTGAAGTTCTGAACTTTTTGTCACTGGACAAAAAAAATCAACCGTTGTTTCGGGCCAAGGTGGCGCGAGTGGCTATCTACTTTTTTTTGCCACAACCTCCTCCTCTGTACTCCTCAACGGGGTGCTGGGGCGGCAAATTACGCACCTGCGTGGGCTACGCTAGGGCGACCCACTATCCCTGTACCTGCTCATTCTAGCCATAGATCCACTTCACTACATCCTCAAAAAAGCCACGGAAGACGGAATCCTATCAACCCTGAAAGGAACGGCACCTTCGCTCAGGCTTTCCCTTTATGCGGATGATGTTGTCATCGTCCTAAATCCGGTAAAGGAAGAATTACAAGCCGTAATTGCCATCTTGCAGCGCTTTGGGCATGCCTTGGGCTTGTGCGTAAACATGCAAAAAAGCTCCATAGTAGCAATCCAGTGTCAAGACCTAAACCTGGAAAACATTACTCAGCCGTTCACTGGTATCACCTCACAATTTCCTTTGTAGTATCTGGGGATGCCCCTCTTGCTAGGGCGGCTACAGCGTGTCCACCTGCAACCAATCCTTGATAAAGTCGCACGAAGGCTTGCGGCCTGGCAAATAGAACATCTCACGTTGGGGGGCCGCCTCACCTTGGTCAAATCTGTCCTCATGTCGATTCCAATCTATCTATTGACCGCACTTAAGGTGCCTAAGAAATTCATTATGGATATTGACAAATTAAGGAGAAAATTCTTTTGGGCGGGAAACAATGTGCTGCACGGTGGAAACTGTAAGGTGCAATGGGCAACTGTTTGCCGGCCGCTCAACATGGGTGACCTGGGAGTGCTGGAACTGGATAGGTTCTCACGAGCCCTTCGACTACCCTGGCTCTGGATGAAGCACACAGATTCCAGAAGACCTTGGTTTGGACTACCAACGCCATGTGACTACACTGACCAACAACTCTTCTCAGCGGCCACAAAAATCACCATTGGAATGGTCAAAGAACAACCTTTTGGACCTCTAGATGGCTGCAAGGTGTAGCACCCTCTCATATCGCACCACACCTGTACAAACACTCCAGGAGAAAGACAAGGTCTGTGGCAAATGCCCTACAAAACAACAACTGGATATGGGACATCCGTCATCATTTGACGAGCCAACTGCTACTTGAATACGTCCACTTATGGTCCAAGATTCAATTAGTACCTCTACGCCTGGGAATGGACGACTCCTTTGTTTGGATGCGAACCTCTAGTGGCGTCTACTCAGCTAGGTCGGCGTACCACTTCCAGTTTAGTGGTACCATCCAAAAATCCTTCAGCAACACAATTTGGTCGACATGGGCACCGTCACATTGTAAGATCTTCCACTGGCTAGCACAACAAAACCGATTATGGACGGCGCAGCGTTTACAGTTCAGGGGATGGCCCAACCTACATTTTTGTCAAATGTGCTGCCAAAACCTAGAGACGGTTTTCCACCTTTTCGTTGATTGCCTTGAGGTTCAACGACTATGGCTATCTATTGCGTGATGGGTGCATCTACCATCGCAGCGACCGGACCGATGGGAACCATCAACTCACCTTGAGCAGTGGAATCCACAACGCATTAATGGCCAAAGGAGCTTTCGGAAAGGAGTAAAAACCCTGATCATCCTAAAATGCTGGGAATGGTAGAAAGAGCGTAACAACAGAATTTTTCAAAGAAGCTGGGCTACCAATGAGCAGATACTTCAGGCAATCAAAGACGAGGCAATAAACTGGACTCTTGCGGGAGCGTCTGACATTAGAAAGCTCCTACATCGCCTCTCATAAGGATCCTACCTCCTTTTTTTCTAAGTCTTGTTTTTTCCTTTTTCCTCTCCCACTCCTCTTGCTTGTTGGGTGCATTCTCTTGCACCTTGTAACTGGTTCTTTAAAAACCTTGTAAACCCTGTTTTCTCTCCCTAATTATTCTTAGCTTTAGATGCTTTCAAAAAAAAAAGAAAAAAAAAGAGAGAGTCTCAACCACTTGCAAGTCACAACCTCCACGTAGAGGAAAACCTTTTTTTGTACGGAATTAGAGTATGAATGTAAACGCACGGTGATACTACTAAGTTGGTTTGTTTGTTAGAGTACGTGCAATAGTAGAGACGACTGTTGTCTATATTTTTTTATATTATCTAAAGTTAAAATTAAAGACAATTTATATAATAGATTGTCTTCTAAGATTGCCTCTATGTGATCCAAAAATCTTTTAATTATGGCATGAAAAAGTTTTATTACAAACAAAACTTATACAATGACGTTTTTGTGCTATTTATATGGTTATCTTTTCACAAAGAAACAACTACACTCTCTCCTCCTTCTCTCTTTTATATATCGGTAAAAATCTCACATGACAAAGCTTATATACAGTTAACTTCATATTATTGTACACACCATCAGGTAGCACTACACATTTACACAATATCATGAAAAAGATTGTGTTCTCACCCAAGCAGCGCATGTATATCCTGTTTCTATTACGGGATTTCGCTAGTAAATTTAGTTGTTCTTCCTGCACGAGCTTAAAAATGGTTCATGCATGCACCTATACTGAAAGAGCTCTTTTACGGTGGAAAATATTGAATATTAGTCATTTATTTTATTTGATCTAACGGATCAGATTAGTTAAGATTTAGTTTTACTTCCACCGGTAGTAGTGATAGTAGAAATCATATGACAGATAGTATTGTAATTATTCATTTGGTTTATTTTTACTCCCCTTCCATTTCCTCCTCTCAGCGGTAGTGTCGCAGCAGCCAGTTGGCCTCCTGTATGCCGCTCAGGTAGGCCGCGTGCGTCATCGAGTAGTGCGTCCGGTGCGTCGCCTCACAGCCCAAACCGCCAAGCACCAATGTCGTCGTCTCTTCCCTGTACGCCGCCATCCCTCGCTCTGACCAGGGTCATCATCTCCCTCCCGAACAAGGACACGAGCTCGACACGGCTCGGTGCGCCCCACCCAAAGTCTGTCTCGTACGCCTTGAACTGGTGTGACGACCCCACCACCGTGAGCCTGTCTGGAGGCAGATCGAGGTGGAACTCGAGCCAGCGCTGGATATCGATCAGTGGATTCTCTGGCTTCTCCAACTGCTCACGGATGGCATTCTCGATAGCTGAGGTGGCGATGGCGAGCCCGTTCGTGTCAGCACAGAGGTTGTCAAGACCCCGAGTTCCAAAAATTCTGGGACATCCGGAGTATCCGGATCCACATCCGGAGTGTCCGGATCCAACCCGAAATATCCGAATAAAATGTCCGGAGTATCCGGATTGGGCTGACCGAGCGCCCCAACCCGGAGTGTCCGGATCAATTGTCCGGAGTGTCCGGGTTGATTCCACCGAAGACCCCAACCCGGAGTCTCCGGGTTAGAGTCCGGAGTGTCCGGTAATTGCGGGGTTTAATATAAAAGTCCCATTTCGTGGCCCTCCACTCACCCCACCTCACTTGGTCTCTTCCCCACCTCTCCCGTGCATCTCCTCCACCCCGAGCTCCACTCCGGCGAGCCCCACCGGCCGGTGACCTCCCCGGCTGCTCCTCCACCTCGTGGAACTCCTCACGCCGGCCTCCTTCTTCCTCCACCTTGCGTTGCCTCTTCTCCGTCCTACTTGGAGGTAGGTCCTCTCCTTTGGGATTAGGTTCGCGGGATTCTTGGGTCTTAGGGTCATCCATGGTGGATTTGGGACTTAGGTTTGGACTTGGGAGTTTTGGGGTTGAACTTTGAGCCTTAGGGTTTTGGGGGTATGATGGTCCTTGGGTTGGACTTGGGACTTGGGACTTGGGTTGGCAAATGTGGGTTGCTAAAGGGTAGATCGGGTAGTGGTGATACCATCCCGGGGGCTAGTTAGTTTTGGTTTGGGATTTGCTCTAGTGGCATCGTTTTCTCGTGGTTTGGGCTTGCTCGGAGCTTTTCCGGCTCGACCGCGTGTAGAAAGGATTGTAGATCGGGTTCTCGCGGTGTCGTAGGACTTGGCGGCACCTCGATCCCTCGCGCTAGTTGGGCCAAATGCTCCAGGTCCGGAGTGTCCGGACGCGAATGGTCCGGAGTGTCCGAGTCGTCCGGAGAGTCCGGACAGAAACATCCGGAGTATCCGGCTTGTCCGGAGAGTCCGGATATAAAACCCGGACTATCCGGGTTAGGCTAGTCTGTCCGGATTCGTTAACCTGTCCGGTCGCGTTGTTTCGTCGGGGTTTTTCCTTTTGTGTTCATTTCATTTGCATGGCATGCATCTCATTATGCATTGTACTCGTGTAGAGAGCGATCTCGCGGAGGCTGACGCCGCGGTGACCGAGGGGGCGACCGGAGAGCCAGTTACTACCGACCCACAAGCAGAAGATCAAGGCAAGCACCTAAGCATGTTTATCCTTATGTATCGTTATTTTTGAGAATAATGTGATTAATTGAAATGTTAAGTATTGCATTAGGAATTGCCATGTGGGATAGGAATAGATCCTATTTGCTGCACGTACAACCCTTGTATTCGTCGAATGTCTCCTTTTGAGCTAGACTATGGGTATTAATGAGTCCGTGCTTAGAATGCTTAGATGTCGGGGTTGGGCCAAGTGACGGAGGGTTCTGTCACCTGCGGTTGTTATTATTACACACATACTACATTATGTTGGACTTGGAATTGGGAAAGGTTTTGGAAAGAAATGAATTGTGGACCGGGCGGGGAGTTGGTTCGTTTGGGTATGGAGACTCAAATGTGTAGCCCCGTCTGTGTCAGTTAAGGACCGATTCGATGGTTGCCCTTTGATTGAGCACACCCCGGTTGGTCGCATGCCCGATTATGGTACGGTAAGCCACTCTTTCTCTCATACGGAATCGATGGACCGTAACTTCCTGTGGTTAGACGTGGTTGAGGGCGAGGCTTAGGCCGACTCTCGAGCGCCAAGCCGGGCTTGGGGCTGCTCGAGGGGGTGCTAGGTTTTCGGGCCACGGAGGACGCCAATGATTGGGTATGATTGGGAGGGGGTTGACACTAGGCCCTTGTGGTAAGTGTCGTGCGATCAATGCTTCCCTGCAGGGTTAAATAAGCGATTCGAATTGCCGCGCTCTCGGATATGAGCAAGCTCTTTCATCGCCCAGTCACGTAGTAAGAACTTGAACCGAGGTTCGCCGTCGAGCTTGAGCCCAAATAAATTGGTGATGAGTTTAATCGTTGTGAATTAATGATTGCAATTTCATTTTAGAAGTAGGCGCTGTTACAACTGCTTAACTTGTGAATTGAGTAGTTAGGTAATTAATATAACAAATGTTAAGCTTTCTGCACTTCTACCTTCAGCCTGGTTCTTTGCTACATCCAAATGCATAAACCTTGGAGTCGGTCATATATGGACCCACGGGTAAGTCTTGCGAGTACCTTCCGTACTCATACTTCTGCTTTGTGGTTTTTCAAGTGAGGATCAGGTGGGCGGATGCGAGTTCTGCCCTGACTGCCTCTCGGTGACCGGGCGGGGCACCGAGTAGAGGCTTAGCGCGACATCGCTGCCTTGGAAGTGTTCAGGAGCAGAACACTTCCGGAGTAGTTTTATTTTGCTATGTGTTGCGATCTGATTCACTTTTGTTGTATAGTTAGTCTTTTAATTTGTGTTTCGTCGTTGTTCAAGTCTCTGTCGTCGTCCTGTGAGTTGTTTTCTCTACTTGTGGTTGTATGGTTGTTGTGGTTGTTGCATTACATTTGGATACTTATATATGAACTGTTGTTTTCCTTGTCTGCTGAGTGGATGTCCGTATAATCTAGTAAGGTCGTGCCGAAATTTTCTGATTTCGGAGTCTTGGTCGTTTTCCCCGTTCTTACCTAGTTTAGAGTCTTGGCGTTGTTTTTGATCTTGGTTTGGTGGTTGTCGGGTTTGTCTTTGTGCCGTTGTTTTCCGCTTGCGTGTTGGTTCGAAAGTTTCGAGTTCGTTGCCCCCTTTATGCAAATTGAGTTGATATCGTGTTGGAACCGGTATGCGGGGTGATCCTGGGCGAGTTCGGGTCGCATACCGGGGGAATACCGAGATGGTCGTCGAATTGTTAGGATGTTTCCTGGAGTTGTCTCGATTGGGCTTGGGTGTTAGCACTGAGATCACCTTCGGTGATTCGTTGCTAGGATCCAAATCCGATGGGAGTGACTGTTCATCCAACAACTCGAGGACGATCTGGGCGGCTCCCTGACAGAGGTCTCCCGTCATGGCCTTCGCGTAGCACCCCGTGACACAGTTGCCGAAGAAGCACTCGTCACCAGCGGGCAGAGGCGGCGGCGGTAGTCCGTAGTAAGCATGAAGTACACCTCGTCGGCGTGGCTCAGGGACTTGGCGCGAACAACGCAAGTCCACACCAGGAAAGAGATGGCGCCGTAGGTGCTTGGCGGTTTTGGGCGGTTGACCACTTGGGAGTACCCACCGGGGATCGTGACGTGGTCTCTAGGGAAGTCGTGGTACTCTCCCTCGGCGGTGAGGTCGAGGTCACGGAGGTCGGCGGCGGATGTGTCCGTTCGCTCCCGGTTGATGTGCATGGCGAGCAGCGCCTCCTCGACCTCCTCTAGGTCCTTGCTCCGGCCAGGGCGCCCCTTGTATGTTGGAACAGGACACACAAAAAACTTGGGATAATTTTTTCTTGTATTTTTTTTTTGCTCTCTTTCTTTTGCTTGCTTACAAAATAAATACGAAGCCTCTTCTATATAGCAGAACATCAAGTACTATAATGGCCCTAACAAATGAACGGTGGGATCTAATTTTTACTACCGCTATTTACTACCATATTATCCACCGTAAAATTTCTCTACTGAAAAAAAAACACAAATAGGCCGTGTGCTACACTGCTACCTTCTTATTTAATTTTCCAGGTCCAAATCTCATTGTAAAGTCAGCGATGTACGTGCTTTTGGTCTTGGGCTAGCTTGTATTGTCAACATCTTTGGTGAACGTACGATTTGGTTTTTTTATTTGCCACTTGGCATTTGGTGAGGTGGTTTTGACAATTGTTTACTTCTTGCTACTGCGAACTCGTCTAGTGATTTAGTAATCCATCTCTTTCCTTGACTTACATCGTATGTAAATTATATCTAATGTATGAATCTAGAGAACCCAAACTTATTTCACCCACGACTTCGAGCTGCGATGGATTCGTGCCACATTAGTTCCACTATTTCTAGGTCAGCTGTTTTAACACAAGCCACAGTTATCTATGTAAATTATATATATCTAATGTACTATATAATGTAGAGAACCCAAACTTAGTTTCACCCTGAACTATGTCAGTAAAAAGAAAAAGCTCGAAGCTCCTGAGCTCGCGAGCTTCAATGATTCGAGTTTAAATAGCTCATAAGCCTCGGTAAATTAATATCTCACTTGTTAAATATTATTGTATGTTAACTTTTATCAAGCTTATCGAATCTGAGCTTTTCTTATTGTTAAAAATTAGTGCATGTTGAATTGTTAATTATTACCGAGTTTACTCGTATTTGAACCGAGCCAAGCTCAGGTCTAAAGTCGGATCCCAACTCAGATTCACTCAACCTTGGCTCCAGCTTTTATAAACTAAAGTTTGGAAGGTCACGCTCGCTTGAGCTCGACTTATTTACAGCCCTATGCAGTAGAACTGCGAGCTATGATGCATTGGAGCCACATTAGTTCCACTATTTCTTGGTCGGCTTTTTTAACACAAATCACAGTTATCTCGTAAAAAGGGGCAAATTAGCCCAGGAACAACTAATAATCTGTCTAACAATGGATCTGGGAACACATGTCAGCGACATCGATATTTTTTTTTTAACTCATATAATGTAATCACCTTAACTGATTCAACGTCCAAGCATCACCGAGTAGATGACATTCTATATGCTGAGCCCGTCGCTCACCGACTCTCTCGAACGATTGGTTGAATGAAACAATCAATGGATGCACTTGCGATTTATTGTACGTAACTTGAGTTCAGTTGCGATTGGATGCACTTGCGATTTGTTGCCTTTGATCTTGAATATTATACTTCCTGTCCAATGGCATGGCCGGTCAGATAGGGGTAAGTAAGGGTGCGTTTGGTTGGATAAATGAGGATGAATGGGGTGAGATGGTACATGATAGATGGGAATAGGATGAGATGGTACAGAGATTGTGTTTGGTTGCCTGAAAAGAATGGTACAGATTTTGTTTGGTTGTTTGGATAGAATGATACGAGATGGTACAAGATGATGTTTGGTTGCAGGGATGAGGTTGATATGGCGGTGGACGCACACGACGCCAGGGTTTCGAATTTCGGTTTAAAAATTATTTTGATGCCCAATGAAATCACCGAAATTCGGTAATTTTCGTGGAATTTTGGGATGAAATGGTTGTTCAAAAATTTGAATCTTGTTGATAAAATTTGAATTTTTGAACAAAAATTAAATGAACCCATTGAAATGTAACCGGGATAAATATATTTCAGAACCCACCAAAATGACTGAATTTCGTCGAAGTTCTATGGAATTCGAAACCATGCGCGACGTCGGTGGACGAACTCATCCCTGTACCAAGTGGTTCGGCCGAATTTACTGAATAAGTTGGTGCATGATCTCTATGGAATATTCCTACAATTTGAACTAGTTCATCCCGAACGGATGCATTCCATTTGTTCAACCAAACGCTTGGACGATACATATTCCGAACCATCCGATCTAGGTAACACCTCGTTCGTCTATCCAAACACACGGTAAGACGGATTCAAGAGCGTGTCTGCATATCAAGGACTCGTTCTTCTCGGCTCCTTTCCTTAGGAGAAAGTTTTGTTTAGCCTGGAAAATTGTCTTGGCGACTTTTGACAATGTGAGACTACGTGGAGGTCCCTCCTGAGTATACGATACTATTCAGGTAATTTGAAAGAAGTTTGAGTTGCCAAAAGACAAGTTTAAGAAATGAGATTTGAGTTCAGTCTTAACTTGTCAGATCGGAATAGGGTATGCGGTTTGATCGGCCTTTTGGTTGCGGTCAGACTGCCCAAGGGAAAGAGCATGAAAAGTGCAAAATATGTTATTGCCTGACGTATTGTGAGTATTTTGGTACAATTCCATGGCAATTTAAGCATAGAGCCAAATGTAGATGTATTTTGAAGTGTAACTCCAGAACGAATTTGGTTGGGGTTATTTCGGTTTATGGGACCGGTCTGACGGGAATTTGCATGAATATGTGGTCAGACTTGCCCTGGAAAAGGTGGAAAATAAGCAAAAATCCATATGAACCTATAGGGTTAAGGTTTTAGTTGTGCTGAGTTTCAATGAATTTGGAAATTAGACGTAAGACTAGATAGAGTTGCAAGTTTTCAGAAGCGCTTCATTTTGAGGATCTAAAAATTGGAGTTTTGACGGTTTGATCGACATGGTACAAGCGGTTAGACCGGCGCTAACGGTCTGATCAGTCTCTCAATGGCGATCAGATCGGCTCTTGCAATTTTGGTGCTAGAAGTCGAGAGTTGTTATAGAAATAGGTCTAGGATTGTGTTAATGGTGCACATGTGTTGCATCATGTATTTTATGGACTGACTTGGGTAAAGTTTAAAGGAGCTTGTGCCCGAAAATGGTTTGGTTGGTCTATTGTTGTGTTGGTGGCTTGTAATCGACTATGGTTAACGTTGAGGAGGACCAAGGCTTGATTAGTAGAACCAAGGTCTAGTGTTGTCACAGAAGCCGAGTGAGATGGTTGAACTCACCCAAGATGCCAGATGGACAAGGACTATGAAGGCACAAGTGGTCAAGGTTGAGCGGCATGTGGTGCATCAAGTAACATGTGCCCGTTTGCATGCAAGGACAATTCAATGGTTCAGATGTGTGAAAGGCTTGACGGGATGTCATTAGGGCCACATGGAAGATCACGAAGCATGGGAGACATTTCGAGGCGAACGGATTGGGAAACATTGGTTGAGGGGCAAAGTGGTCATTTGCCCAAAACCAAAAAGTGAGTGGTTTGCAAAATCGTGATGGAGGCGGTTTGCAACACTACAACATAGGCCTAAGCGGATTAGTTTAAGGAGACTTTGCGGAGTATAAGACAATGGGTGGATGACCTATTTGTGAATTTGCGTAAATACGGAGTCCTTTGTGAAAAAAAAAACGGTGGATGACCTATTTGTGAATTTGCGGAAGCAAAAGGCGTAATTTTAATTTTCTCGATGGTGTTTTTTTTAAAAAAAATTGCCTGGCTAGGAGCCGTCGTTGAATTTGTGTAACCACAAAAACATAATTTTGGTTTTCTTGGTGGTATTTTTTTTAAAAAAAAATTGGCTGGCTAGGAGCTGTTGGCGAATTCACGTAACTACGGAGTCCTTTGTGAAAAAAACAGTGGAGGATCTGATCGTGAATATGTGGAATTATGGAGTCTTATGCGCGAAAAAAATAGAAGGACCTATATGCGATTGCACAAAAACCAAAGGAAGACCCGTTTACGAATCTACAAAACCACATAATCTTTTTCGCAAAAAAAAACGACAGAAAGACCTGAACGTAATTTCAAATTTTACGAAGGACCTCCCCGCGATGCCGGACGTGGCATGCGTGGGAGCAGGGTTCCACTTTTCAATCACGAAAAACCGTTTAAAAAAATCGGTTTGCGAAAATCGGTAAAAACCGTTCGAATTTCGCTTGAACAGTAGCGGTTTTCAACAAAATGCTTTTTCGAACCGTAGCGATAAGGTCGAATTTCGCGAAATTCGAGCGAAATCCAACGAAAAGTTGAACCCTGCGTGGGAGGCCTCAATCCCACTGGCTCTAAGGATAAGTGTGTGTGTGTGTGGAGAGAGAGAGAGAGAGAGGGGGGGTTGCTAGTGTGCTATCGATAGCACATATTCTCCGTGCTATAGCGTTGTGTTTGCAAAATTCGAAGACGAAACTGTTGATCCAAACTGTGCATTCTGTTCATCTCATTGAAATCTCACTACCCATCAAATTTTATATTTTTTAATCTTTTTCTCATATTTATTTTGCGTTTTTCAAAATTCACGATCTAATTAGGTGTGGGGCGTCCAATGAAGCTGATTTTTAAATTTTACGAAAGACCTCTCCGTGATGCCAGACGTGGCATGCGTGGGAGGCCTCAATCCCACAGGCTTTAAAGATAAGTATATATATATATATACACACACTAATTTGTACTGTTTTGTAAGGGTTATATTAAATATTAAATCATGCAGTAACTCAATCCTGCTCGCTCGTAGTATCATCTATGCCCCGTTCCAAACATTAAAATTGAATGGGCCGAAAATTGAATGGGCCACCTGGGGAGACGTGGAGACTGCGGAGGTAACGTTTTTTTTTGGGTCTAATTTTACCATGGTCCTCGCTATTTCTCTCGACTAACGTGGGCCGAAAATTGTTGGTCGCCGCGTGACTCCAATGAACGACCCGCCCCTGCCGACGTGGCACAGAGATCGATCGCCCCTAGCAGCGGTTGCGACTGTAACTCAAGGACTTTACGCGATCTTAACCGTCCGCTGTAATAACCAACCAGTGCTCTGGATCTACTTCTACAACAACACACTTGCTATAGTCGTATTAGTACGGCTACAATACATACACAATTACACAGTCCAGACTGATTTGGCCCACCTGATTTAGATCCGGAAGTCAATGGCGCAATCGCGTAAGTTGCAGCCACACTACCACCGCACAGCAACCGTATCCGCCGATGTGAATCATTGACCGGACTGCTCGCTCGTAATATCCTCGAAGGCCCGTTCGAAATGCAGAAATTTCACTGGAATTTTGTTGAAAAATCGCCCAAACCTGTAACGCCAGGTCATGTGTTAGCTTATCGCACCTAGCTAGCGGCGATGATTATCTCAGGAGGACCATGTTGGTTACATCGCCATATATGCACCTGGTCGGCCCGGTCCATTGCTACTTAATGCAGAGGAGTACAATTATTCTCTTTTTTTCCTCTCATGGGGGGGTTAGGCGTGAGGCGATCGGAAGCTGATCGCACATGTACGACCGTGACACTGGAGCTGCCTGCCCCGCCGCACCTACAGCTCAATTAACAATCGCTGAGGGCATGTGCGGTAGTATAGACGGTACTTGTCTGTAATATATCTCTGTATCGTCTACAAACAACACTAAAAATAACTTATACGATGGATCGTCTATATATTTGTCTGTAACAGTATCTTATTCAATCAACAAACTGTCTATACAATGGTACACAAAATGTAAAACTGTCTGTAAGACTATCTACTAAACAGTAGACATCAGTTTTCTCTCTCATTCTTCTCTCTTCTCCGCGTCACTTAAAATCATACGTGGTACTATATTTTATAGACAGCTAACTATGAACTATTTATTACACCTAATGGTGTGCGGACTCCGGAAACCGCGAATTCTGGTCGCGATTAGCGCACCGCGATTCATTAGTTGCGGTTGACAAACATTCGCTTTTTCTTTCCATTTCGCAGCGTGACGAATGTGATCCTCGTGGCGACAGGAACCGCCGTGCTGCTGCCAGTGCGCTGTCCGTCGATGGACGCGCACGTTTACACGTGCCACAAATTGCGCCATGTCATCACGACGTAATCAAGGCGCCGTGGAACATGGTCTAGTGGTGGTTATTAGTGGTGTCATAAGCGTACGTAGTGAGGGCAGAGGTGCCTCCCGAGGGTTCGGTGGTTCAATGGGTCCCCCCAGTTTCGGTTTTCCCGACGGCCGGCGGCGATCAGCGACGGTGCAGCAGCGCCGTAACATGGCCGGCCGCACGCACGCACGCATGTTTTGCTCGTGGCGACACGAGAGCTTTGGGTTGGGATTTTGGGTGGAGGTGAACGGGGGAGAGAAGAAGAGCAGCGGGAGTGAGATCCGGCGAACGTGGTAGTGCCACTGCCAGCCGCGCGCGCGCGCCCTTGAGAGTTGAGACCGTCCGGCAACGGCGGCAACGCATCGGAGCCGCGTCTGCGTTGTCGGGCAGCCGATCAGATCATCACTTCGTCAGAGCAGCAATATCGAGGAAGACTCGGCGTGTGTGACCGTGTACGGTTTTTTTCCATCTTTGTTCTACTCCGACGGAAATGGTAAATCCAACCACCTTCACCGTAGAAACGCAACAAGTTAACACGCTATCTACCATTCTTTCTTACCGTGATAGGTTGTTGGCATCATGCAGGCTTTCCGACGAGTAAGGTGGCAGGCTCTACCTTTTTGCCGTGCTCAGGTACCACGATAAATGCTTAACGAGCTCGAACATTTCGGTACCTCATCCTGTCGAGCCCAGATACGACTCATGATAGACCATGCAGACCATCTATAAGTATTTTAAGAGTCAAAAGAGAAACTAAGGCTCCGTTTGGCACGGTTCCAAATTCTAGTAGAAATGGAAACGATTCCAGATTCTTGGTAGAAACGTTTCAGGTAGAATCAGAATCATTTTCTGCAAACCGTTTGGTACAGTTCCAGATTCTAGTAGAAACTAGTGAAACGGGGTTGAGGGTGATTCAACCACGGTGTGGAAAAAGAAGAAACGTTCCGAGGAGAATCGTTTCGAGTTTTAGGCCCCGTTTGGTACGGTTCCAGATTCTAGTAGAAACGGAAACGATTCCAGATTCTTGGTAGAAACGTTTCAGGTAGAATCAGAATCACTTTATGCAAACCGTTTGGTACGGTTCCAGATTCTAGTAGAAACTAGTAGAAACGGGGTTAAGGGTGATTCAGCCACGGTGTGGAAAAAGAAGAAACGTTTCGAGGAGAATCGTTCCGAGTTTTAGCCCGTTTAATTGGGTTTCTCCTAGATTCTAGTAAAAACACCTCGGTTCCAAGTTGCCAAGCAGGCGCCACGTTTGGTGAGTTCTCGTATTACAATAAAGCAATTTCGGTTAAATGCCGACGGAACCTAAATTTACAATTTTATTAAATGGGCAAAAATATAAACAACGCGAAGACGGACATGTCGGCCCAACCTACCAATTTCAAGTTGTGCACGGCGTGTCATGGCTAACATATCCGTACCGCTGCTGCCAATCACAATCAGGTTGTCAGGTCTGCATCTCGGCATATTTTGCTCGTGATGCGTCGCTTCGGACAGACAGGCTTGCACGTTTCTCCAACGTGCGTAATTGCGTGCCCTCCACATCCACCGATCCACCTTACGCAGGGGGAAAAAACTATACTTTTTGACGGAAATTACTGTACTTTGTTCACTCTTCTCAAACTAAAGTTGCACTTAATTCGTTCATGGAAATTTACTTGTATTCGGAGGGAAAAAAACATGATAGGGCGGTTTCATATTGATAGAACAGGGAACTAGTGGCATCTTGTAAGTGATTAAGGCTGCTTGTTGGTTCATGTGCGATAGACCGAGAGATCACTTAGGCCCTGCTTGGATGAGTGGTAATTTCTTGGGAGGTTTTGGGATTTAATTCAAATTTGAACTAAATCCTAAAACATTCCAATGAAATACCCTTAATCCAAGCACCTCCTTAACCAAATCTCGTCAGGATAAGTTAATGGCCTGGAGGCTAGGGCGCATTCAACTGGATTTAGAGGATTCGTGAAGGGAGCTAGGGCTTGTGTTATCCAACCCAATGTTCTCAGGAAAGAAAAGGCAAGCGGACCATCAGGAAAGCTACCGATTTAACATCTGCAGATGAGCTGTAAGGTTGGTGAGACCGGATGGAAGGAACTGCCAAAGCCAAACAGCATGAGAAAATATCCCGAAATTAAGCACACAACATCAGGAGATGATGCTTAAGCGCAAAGATGTCATTGCACCTCATAGAACTCAAGATGCAGAAAAATGGATGCCCCAGCTGTTGCATTTGCTAGCTGCATATGGCCCCATACCACTCAATCAGGAAAGAAGATGCCGTTTGGCATGGTCCATCACTCCATGGCATGCATTCTTCAGCTTCCCCTGGCCTCTTTTTTAATTTTTCGGAAAAAACCTCCCCCGTTAAATACAAATTACGAATGAGCACTTTTTTACTTTTTCGAAATAGTGGTGAGGTCCAAAAATATAACAAACAGATCCCCGATTCTTACATCCATGTCATTTCTCCGTTTTCCCCGGAAAAAATATTTTCGTCCACAAAAATATGTGTACTTTTTTTTTCTAACTCGACCTCTCTTATTTTTCGAGCTTTCAAAAAATTAGAAAATACGTCTAGGTCTATTTTTTCTCCAGAAAAAACACAAAATCAATTTTCGTTCACGCGCACAGCGTGTACCGCGCTTATTGGCCTAGTTGGTCTAAAGAAGCCTTTAAACAGGCACCCCAAAAGCACATGTAGTATTTCTTTTACACACCGTCCCAAAATACGTTTTTTAGTTTGTTAGGTTTTATCTAGCAAATCAGTGGTTATCTGATAATGACAAAACCAAGATTAGATCAGACGCAAACTCTCCACAAAAAGGGACCACATCCCACACCACAAACTCAACCATCTCACGGGCATACGTGAAAGGAACGGCAAAACTAAGAGGAGCTAATCTGGCATTTCAAACCATGCGTATTCAAAGCACCGCAAGATATATTTTTTTTTGGGGTGCAAACATCAGCTTTTGCCACAAGAAGTAGAGACGTTTGATGCCAACACTACATCCAAATAGTAGAGGACGGGGTGGTGCAGCGCTGTAGTACTGCTCGTCCCAGAAAATGTAGCTAAAAACCGCATGAATTAGATCTATTTTATGGTACATTACATTGAATAAGGACTGTTTATTCTTTTCGATTTAATAGATCTCATTAGTTAGTATTTATTTGTATTTTTTTTGATGTAGAGTAGTAGAAATACCAAAAAAAAAAGGCTAGATCTAGGGCTTGTTTTCCTGAAAAGATGCATTTTGGTTTTCTAGACTGAAGAGCAGCTGTACCTTTTTAACTTTCCTCGTCAATAAGCTGCAAAAGCAGATCCAGCCTAGCTTTTATATATGACTTTAAATTTTAGAAGTACCTACCAAGGCTACTTCTAAAATATGTTTTAAAATTTTCTCATAAATTAATTTCATATTCCGGGACGAGGAACCTGGGTAAAACGGGTGGCTGCGCATTTCCACCACGAGCTAAAGGTGCGTGCGCATGGTTCTCACACACAAACAAGCGGGCTTGGGCATGGATGGAGAGTGGGGACGCCGTGTACTACTCCTATGTGCCCCCTGTCTCTCCCCGCCATTGTGCCAGCTTGGTATTCGACAGCGACTTATACCATCTGCGTTGAACTCGCAATGGCACGAGGACTATCTAATCGGAAAATCAACGGTTAGAAGAAAAGTTGGATAGAATATTGGTGATGCGAGTGCAGTTAGTTACGGTAGTCAATGGTGCCTTGTCGTGCACGAGTTCCTTCACATTGGTTGAAATTATTAGCACGATAGTATGTACTTTTACGAAGGAAATTCATGTTGTGGAGGTATTTTTAGACCCTATTTGTTTGGATTTTTTTATCTATTTAAAAGCTAAAAATATAAAGTCTAAACAAATATGTAGTTTTTTAATCTAGGCCTTTTTCAAAAGCCTCTATATTACTAAAAACTAAAAAGTGAGATGTGCCTTTTTTGTTTCCTGAGGGTTGATTTTAGACTAATACCAATAAAGTTAGATAAAATTACCTACCACTGTCACATGTAAAAAGCCGATAGCTTTTGAAATTCGAACTTACAAAGTAAGTAGTTTTCACTGCTTTATTTGTAAATCTATCACGTGGGATATATGTTTGGTATCAAAGCAGTTTTCAATGCTTCCATGTCACACTTGCTAAATTTCTAACACGGCCTCAAATGACCCATTCAAAAAAGAAGGAAGCAGAATACAAAAGCAAACAACTTACCGAGCATCATTACTTGTCAAAAACCTACACAAATAGCTCGGCTCATTTGGTTCGGCTCAGCAAAGCCGGTGGCTCAAAATAAATACGTGCGTCCAACGTGAGACACTGAGACCAAAAAAGTTGAGTACAGCTAGTGGCTTGCCGAGCCGAGCAATAATAATACGTCATCCGATTGGCTCGCTCGTCCGTATGCACCGGCGTGCCTGAATTCCAGCGACGCACACGGCACACTTGAGACCAGTTACGTAGTACAGCTGATCGGATCAAATACGGAGCGTCCATTTCAAGCAAGGAATCAGGATTAAAAAGGAGGAGGAAGAGGAGTTGGGATAAGAAAACGTTACAGAAATTATCAGCAAAACTACGATCATTATGATAAAAAAAATATAAATACGAGTTGATTGCGGTTGTCCATCCTTTCTCTTGCTTTTTCTAGAAAAAGCAGTGACATATGGGTCTTTTTGTTCACACCCGGTTTCTTTGGTCATGCTATTACCCACTTCTCTCGCTTTGTGTCAACTCAAGAGTGTAATTTTATTTTCTAAAAAGTGGAATGATTTAATTATCTAGCTAAAAATATATTTCCATTATAATATCATTAAAAATTAAAAATTCACTTCACAAAATAAAAAAGAAATATCACGCCAATATCATATAGCCTAGCATGGTGCAATGCGGATAGCAACATCAGACACTACACTGCATGAGACACAATCCATCACAAGGCCTGCGAGGAAATCATTAACTAATTGGGAACCCTCAGCCACCAGTCCACCACACTGATGCGTCACTGTCACTGTGGGCCCGCGGTGCACAAATAATGTGAGGGTCAGTGATTAACAATAACACAAGCACATGCGAAATTAAAAAGGAAGAACGGACAGAAAAGGAAATAAATATTTCTTGACAAGTAGGAGCAGGAAATGGAAATGGAAAAAGGAAAGGGCTATCAAAAAGAAGAAAAATCTCTGCACTAACTTAATTTAAGAGAAATTTTACGATACATTATATTATTAGTATTCTGTGGTTAGTATAATTAAATATATCTATTGATTTATTAAAAGTATTCCTACTGCTCTATCATCGAAGAAATTATAAACAAATACTAGCTAATTTGATTGATTGGATTGAAAAGAATGTAGCCGAAGCTTATCCCTCGCAATTTTTTTTTATATAAAAATGGCCTCCTCTGCAACCGCGAAAGAAGTGACAGGAGACGCTACCGAGCTAGGGTATAATGGCAGGACCACTCCACTATCTGCTGCCATGCTAGAGGGGCTAGGCACCTTCCTGCCGAGCCGACGTGGTGCGATAGCACGCCTGTCGCTGTGTGACATCTGTCTACTGCTGCGGTTGGCTAGACTCCCACAGGTTCGAGACCTCTAGCGTGACGTACGCGGCTGATGATACGTGTCATTTGTTGATGTTTTCATGGTTGATAAGAAGATTATTTTTATAATTGTATATGTGAGAAGTCAGAATTGAAAAAAAAAAAATAATACCAATTAAATCTCGGTTTAAAAAAACAAACAATTCGTATTGAATTTAATGCATCATGAAAACACTCTAATTTTAATCCCCTTCTAATTTTAATCCCCTCCATTCCTATTTCCTCCATCAATTTTGCATCCTCCAGTGGTAGTCTAGTCCTCCGGTCCTCCCTGCGTCCACACAAGCTAGCACAGAGGCAGAGCTGCGTGCATAGGCGCAGCACGACGCCATGGAGAGCGGCCATGCATTCGCCGTACTCCTCTTGCTGTCGCTGCTGCTCGTGTCCACCGACTCGTCGTCGGCGTTCTTGGAGGAGGACATAATTATGGGTGTTGGAACTAATCGGTCGGGGCCAACACTCGGCACGGTGGAGAAGGCGAAGGTTGCGGCGGCGAGGCTGGACAAGGGCGCGAACACGAGCACGAGGAAAGGGAGCAGCAGCTGCGGCGTAGGCGAGAGGTACTACAGCGTGGGGTGGAAGGAGGAGATCGCGGGGATGGCAGGGCGGCCTGAGATGGCGGCGTGGCTGCGCGGGGTGCGGCGCCGGATCCACGAGCGCCCCGAACTGGCGTACGAGGAGGTGGAGACGAGCCGGCTTGTGCGTGAGGAGCTCGAGGCCATGGGCGTCGGGTTCCGCCACCCGGTCGCGCGCACCGGCGTCGTCGCCACCATCGGCACCGGCCGCCCGCCGGTCGTCGCGCTCCGGGCCGACATGGACGCGCTGCCCATCCAGGTACGTACGTGGAAGTCGTGAACTATTCGCATCGCAACAAACCTGCGCCTTGCTGCCTCCGCACATAGTTAGCGACTCATCATGCTGCTTTCTTACAAAGAAATTCTTATTGTTTAGTAACATGTAGTAGCTTCCTTGTCATTTTTGTTTTAAGTTTTGTCATGAATTTTTTTTTGGGGGGGTGCAAATTGCAAACCATGATTTTTCTCCCCCCCCTTCCTTTTCGTGCCTTGGCTGTCATTTGGAGAGTGTAGCTTGTGGCCATTTGGTTAATGGGGTGAGATATCATGCACTAATACTAACCTACTATGCTAATCATGAGTATTTTTCCCTTTGGAAAAAGCATGACTATTTCCTTTTACTTTTGCCACAGTTTTCCTGTTTACCTTGTGGTTTCGGAAAAGCTTGTGGGGTTCATCTAGGGTGTATTTCAGTATTTGCATGTGCTTGTTCTTTGTGTGGGTGTCAACTGTGGGGTATTGGCTATCTGGAGGAACACTGCAATGCAGACCGATTGTTCCCTTCCTTGTGAAAAATGTGCTATTCCTTATTAGCGAGTGCGTGACGTGTGGGGCCGGCTTATCCTTGCCCTTACCAAAAGAAAGAAGATTCTGAAATGTTACAGTACTTAGTGAGCATTTTGGAAGCTCTTCTTAGTGTTTGGGCATTAAACTCAAGTTAGTATGAGACGAAGGGATTAACACTTAGGATCACTATAAGCATGGTACGGTGCTTAATTTTAGGGTGTGTTAGACGAGAGTTTTTACTATCCTTGTTAAACTTTGAGATTTTTTTATCATTGTTAGTGGGTACTAAAATTTACATTGAGGTGGTATAAAGAGGCTTAAAAGTTGGCACCTTCATCATTTATACTTTTGTTACCTCTTTGTACTATTTTAATGTCAATGTTGATATAAAAAACTTCTTAAACTTTTGGTATCGGTGATATAGCTTGGTACCTCCTCTGATTAGATAATATTGCTGTAGCTGTAGACCTGTAGTATTGAATCTCCGTAAAAAAAGCTCCCAAAAGACACATACACGAAGAGAAATGGCAAGAGCAAAACAAAAAGGACAGGACGCAGTTGATCCGAAGGAACACGTCGCGGGGTCGCTCGTCTGGTTTCGAACCAATTCCACTGTCAGATACTCGCATTTCCTCACGATCCTGGGCTTCTTCACGCCTTGCTGTCATCACCGAATCTTCAGAAACCGCTGCACCGATCACGCACGCCGCCGATCCGATCGGCCACCGATTTGAAAACCGAAGAAAGATGGAAACTTTCTCGTGCGTGTAAGCGTGTTCCTTCAAAGACACGAAATTTCTCGTTTCATGCCCAAAATGGTACCTGTCGTTGGTAAAACCAAGACATGTAGGTTGCGATGGCCCTGCGAAAAACTTGTCTTTCTGAGCGCCCAGGACGGGCAGCTTTAACGGCTAAAGCGAAACAAACCTTGTGTTCACGATATTTGACAGATTTTTCTGCTGTTTCTCTTGTGCTGCCTCGTCGCGGCGCCGTTCAGGAAGCTGTGGAGTGGGAGCACAAGAGCAA
The DNA here is from genome assembly GCA_036346355.1 of Rhipidocladum racemiflorum. Taxonomy (NCBI): domain Eukaryota; kingdom Viridiplantae; phylum Streptophyta; class Magnoliopsida; order Poales; family Poaceae; genus Rhipidocladum; species Rhipidocladum racemiflorum. The sequence goes on along the minus strand of CM070579.1, from coordinate 84,632,797 downwards.
GAGCCCTGGCAAGATGCACGCCTGTGGGCATGACGCGCATGTGGCGATGCTTCTCGGCGCGGCCAAGATACTCAAGGCTCGTGAGCACCATCTCAAGGTACGCGCAACTGTATAATTCATAGCTGTAGTTTTCGTCCTGTTGTACGTTGCACTTGCCGTCCAAGGGGGCTCTATGTTTCGCTGGTGATCTGAATTTGGGTTCCTAGATTTGCTTTGGGAAAAGGTGCCGAGCTAAATTATATCATAAGACGCGCACAAAGTGTTCAAGTGCAGATATTGTTGTGTTTTATATGGGGGTGATGGAAGGTGTCGTGCGTGGCATCATGCTAATGTCAGCGTCAGGAGTCATCTAGGACCGGTGTTCCAAGTATCGACCATTATCGAACATGTATCGAGCGGCTCGGCGTTGATTATCGCTCGCTCGTAAACCGGTCAAGTTCAAATTTAATTTCAAAAAAATCAAAAAATTTGGTGAAATTTGTCAAAAAGTGTTAAAGTTTGAAAATTTTTGTGTGAGTTCATGGGGCAATGTTAATGTTGCTGTGGAATTTTTAGATCATTATCTGCTCTGTGTATTTTTTTTAAATTCTGACAGTGCTACTGTCTTTGTATACATCCTTCTGTTTTTTATTTTCTAGAGGCACTAAATGAAATCTAGTATTTCTTAAAAAAAATTGACGCCCAGAGGAAATTATAATGATTATGTAAAATTTTCATATGACGATCAAAATATTTATGAATATTCTACTATTGTTAGAATATATGCTCTACTGTTTTTTTATTTTATAGGGGCAATAAATGAATTCTAATATTTATGAATATTTTACTACATGATCCTTGATCACTATTTATTATTCTATTAAAATTTTAGATCATGATTAAGTTTATAAATTTTTATAAAAATATGACAGTGTCTCTGTTCCTTTTCATTAATGGCTGTTTTTGATATTCCAGAAATACTAAATGAATTCACAAATTGTTGAAATTTCTCTAAGGTATTTTTAGATTAATTTGGATTTACCAAGATTTTTTCCCAAATTTTTTGAAAGTTTTTCCAATTTTCCTTGAATGTGCTGAAATTCAAATAACAGCTTGCAAATCAAAAAAAAAAAATGTTTGAAAAATCGAGTAAAATCGCTCGAAAATCAAAAATCAAAAATCGCTCTATAATCGGTGAATATAAATTTTTTCGACTGAGTTTGACCACCGATTTCAAATGTTTTGACTTCAAACTCATTCCATATCTACTTGGCACCTTTTGGAAACCATGCTATTCTTTTCATGTGTCCTAGGTACTAATGATTACTGACTAGCTAGGTTTGGTGCAGTTGTTGTTGAACTGAAGATTGGTGCGGTTATTGAAGTAGGCCAAATTGCAGTCATTCTGTGATTTCTAACTGGCATCTATCTCATTGCATCAAGGAAAAGCTTAATTATTCTCCTTGACTACATTTTTTCAATGCAATGTGATGTCGGTACAACATTCCTTCAGTTTGGTTCACTGCTTTGGAAGTATCAGATGCTTGCTGCTTAATTGTTGCCATTATTTGTTTACTGCAACCTTTGGACGCATGCAATGATGCAAGGTTGAAATACTAACCTTTTGGCATGCTCGTTGCACTGACATGAACTCTTGATTAAATGTTGAGGTTCCTCACCAAAAAAAAAAGAAGAACAGGTTAGTAAAACATTGTGGTGCTAAAAGCACTGGTTCTTGCCTGGTCCCTAATTCTTTTTTCCCCCGAAATTTTCAACTCGACTCTTTTACTTTCCTTGCTACCATCACTACGTCAGTTGTCATGTCGATGCGAAATGTGTGTCGCCATGTTCACCAAACCTGTCCCTACGCCAACCACTCTGTTATTTATCTAGGCGAGTGCGACAAAGTCCTGCAATAACCATGAAATCCAAATTTTACAGTTTTTTTAAGGGACACATTTGACATTTTACAGCTTAACCTTCCAACGTTAATGCCTTTGAAAATCTGTCGCAGGAAATTCAATGCATACAGTGAGAGAGCTGAGGAGGGTCGGATTGACAAACAGAGTTGGATTTCGGTTCAGAGAACAAATTTGACCAGTCATACTAGAATTCGTTAATTAGCATGTTTGTTACACAAATCTCTTTGTCAGAACTTACCCGAGAAGAGTGATCCTGATACCATCACATACCATCACCACCGTGATAGGACTGATTAGAAGCTTATTACGGTAATTGTGCTTCGAAACTCAGAAATTACCTGCATCTCAATGACGTTTGCTCACGCGCAGGGTACAGTGAAGCTTCTGTTCCAGCCAGCCGAGGAGTCCGGCGCCGGCGCCAAGCGGATGATCGAAGACGGCGCGCTGGAGGACGTGGAGGCCATCTTCGCCGTCCACGTGTCGCACCAGCACCCGACGTCTGTGATTGGATCCAGGACTGGCCCTCTCCTCGCCGGGTGCGGCTTCTTTGAAGCCGTCATACATGGCGCCGAGAAGCAAGAACACGGCGCACGATCGCACCGTTCTGCGGACCCCGTCTTGGCCGCGTCTTCCACCATCATCAGCCTGCAGAGCATCGTGTCTCGCGAAGCAGATCCTCTAGATTCACAGGCACGTAGCATCTCGTCAAATCTCGATCGATCCCTGCAAATCTTGCAAAAGATGGATGGAAAAGTTCGGTCTTCGAGTGACCGTGTGAAAATTTAAACGTGTAGGTGGTGTCGGTCGCCGTCGTCAATGGGAGCGACCACCCCGGGGCACCGGCGGAGTCGTTCGTGCTCGGCGGCACGTTCCGGGCCTTCTCGAACGCGAGCTTCTACCACCTCCGTCGGCGGATCGAGGAGGTGATCACGATGCAGTCGCGGGTGTACGGGTGCGGGGCCTCCGTGGACTTCTTCGAGAACCAGAGCTTCTACCCGCCGACGGTGAACGACGCGCGCATGTACGAGCACGTGAAGGCGGTGGCCGGCGAGCTCCTGGGCGCCGGGAGCTACCGCGACGTGCCGCCGATGATGGGCGCCGAGGACTTCTCCTTCTACTCGCAGGTGATCCCGGCCGGGTTCTACTACATCGGCGTGCGCAACGAGACGCTGGGGTCCGTGCACACGGGCCACTCGCCGTACTTCATGATCGACGAGGACGTGCTCCCCACCGGCGCCGCGGTCCACGCCGCCATCGCCGAGAGGTACCTCGTCGAGCACGGCCCCTCGTTGCCATCCCCCTCGGGCCTGATCGAACAGGAGTTGTGATCGCGATCGAGTCCGTTCGTTAGTCCATCAGCGCGCGCGGTCGGGTCGCGTAGCATGCGAGTGGCGCGACGCGACGCCGCGCGCGCGGACGGGGTCGCTTCGGCTGGTGGTTTTTGCGGGGCGCGCGCGCGCGCGTTCCGGTGGAAACTTGGTGGTTTCCGGCCGATCGCACGGTGGTTTGGGCCGTTTTCCTTGCGTGCGTTTGCGTTGGTGTTGAAACGCGGCCTCGGTTTGGTTTTGTTTCGCGGCCGAAAGATAGTGGGCCTCAATGTATAACAAGTCGATCACTGTAGGTACAGCGAGAGTCCTGCAGGCTTTCAATACGTGCACCTATTCACCCGGCCGACAGCCCGAGTACGTGGAACGAAGTATCCAAACGTTCAGACTTCACAGCCCGGTGGAAGCTTTGCCCTGTTTGATCCACTCGCTCACTTTTTTATTTATTTTAAATTTCTACTTTTGACCTCCTTCTCAAATGAAAATATAAATATAGACCGCATCTCGACCGCAAAAGTAACGACATACCATACGTGTTGCCTCAGACCCCGAAAAAACACTTCCGAAATACACTGTGTATCATGTATTAGTCCAGAAAAAACTAGTACACACGGTAGAAATGATTCCGCAACATATCAAGCAAAATTTTATCTATTTAATTATCAGAGTTTACAATATAAATAACGTACAAAACAACATAAAATAACACCATAGTAGAACCCAGCAAATCTGCCACAGGCAATTGACTGGGTAGCGACCTAGTCATCGAGATCCTCACTGGTATAAAACTCATCTGAATCAATAGATGGGTGAATTTGTAATTTCGTTCGAAATATTCCAAAAATAGTAATAATAAAAGGTGCGCAAAATGGCCGGATATACAGAGGCTTTGTAAGTTGTAATGTTGTCACAACCAACCTATCCGAGCTGCAGATCAGCATCAATCATACACAAACCTATCAATACTGTACCGAATGTCACACCAGTTTGGCTCTTGGAATTGGAATGGTATGCTCCGGTACCGGTCTATACCGGCATACCGTTTTCGGGTTTAGTACGATAATACTTATCAATAAGTATGCACGTGTTTGATTATATGTACACCAAAGTTCACTTATAATATTACTTCAAAGTTCAAACACATAATAGTACTATTAAGTATAACATATAGTTTAATAGACTGTATTATTAATTCCACCGATATGACTGGTATTAGTCGGTATTGAACCGGTATACGGTACATAGAGCTATTTTGTATCGGTTTAAGTGTCAAAGTAGTATATACCAAGAATACCGGCTGGTATGTACAACTATGATCGCATACACATTCTAAAGCCGGAATTCTTGTACACACGTTCTAAAGCCAGAATTCTTGTGACGGGTCGAGGCACCATTTGGCTTAGACGAGGTGACGAAGTGATCACTACTACTAGTCTACTGCTACTTCCTATTTGGGTCAGGTCAACGTTAGGCTACTAGTTCTATCTTTTGAGCACGAGATTCATTAGCTACTTTAATTCGTCGTAGAAAGAAGATACTGTAAGGTTCGTCAACGTTAGGCTACTAGTAGTACAGTATTAGCCTTTTTGGTTGACACTGTAAGGTTCGTCAAAACCACATGTACAAACCCCAGCAGATATCCTAAAAAAAAAACAGCAGATGAAAAATGTCTGAAAAGCTTTGTTTTCTCGAACCAGAATGTCATCTTGCAGCCAACTTCAGACAGCCGAACTATACATCTCCCTCTCAGTGGTGCCCAGCCTTTTTTCACAGGACAATGGTCAGGCTTTTCTAAATAACAATGGCCAGTGCAACTTAACTAATCAACATTTCCCACTAAACACCCAAGTTTGCCAAACAAAAAAAATGCAAATCTTGATTTAGAATCGATATAAGCTAGTTACACGACTCGTCTGGCCCACAGTTTGCAGAGATAAGAGGTATATATAACCACTAAAACCAGAGGTTTAGATCTAATCACGGACTCAGCCTTATATGACATGATCAGCATTGCATGCTTCGGAGTTCAACTAAGTCCATATAACACGTTATAAGTTTGTTGGATGGGCTTCCAATTAAAGTTCGAGATGTTATATAAACGTTAATTTCGGAGTCTACCGAGCAAACGGGCATTGTACACGGTATAAGGGGACCGATCGTGCACGCTAAGAACCAGCCAGAAAACTTACACAGAAAGAAGACGATACTTCGACCTCATTGAAACCAGAACTGTAAATGTAATACTCTGGCATGTTGTAAAAACATATATGGTTTTACGTGGAGTAGTGACGGAATTAGTCCAACATTACTTACCTAAAACGAGTTGTAGTAGTATATAATACACGTTAGGTCCAAATATAGTACTTTCAGGTTAACTCTTGAGTTTTTTTACAGTACACTAAATTTAATATGGGCCGTTCATTCTTTATAATTTAATGGATCAGATTAAATAAAATTTATTTATAGTTTCTCTGGTTAAAGTGGTAGAAATACTCTTAACAAAAGAACAGCTAGATCTAATTTCTACTACCCACTATATATTACCAGTATAATGCACCGCAAAATTTATCTAACCCTTTTACATGAAGCGAGAACAAAAGTGAAAATATGGTGCTATGCATGTGTAGATCCACCCCACGATGGGCTAGGCTTTGAGCATATTTTGGATCAGCAAGTTACAGATGATAACAAAACATCAACCTTCGCTTTGCTGCACGGACGCATGTGGGATAGAGGGACGGCTATATGGCGCATGGCTTGTGTTGGTCCGTAGTGGCCACACAACACGGCATTTGTGCCGACATTGAATGCACGGACGTATACCGAGGGATGGTTCTGAGTATTTGCTGTGTATACGGTGTGCAGCTGAGGCGTTAGCTTTTAAGAGGGTGAATGTAATACACCGGCTGATCGCCTATGTGACCAATGTGGAGCAGTGGTTGGATTGATCACACATTTTGGGTCCAAACATAACACCTTCAGGTTAACTCTTTTACACGAAGCGATGATAAAAATATAAGTGATGTGATATATATGTGTGAACCGGTGCTTTGAATGAATTTTGTATCGGGGTGTTATAGTAACTAAGAAATCTTTTGATATGTTTTTGATCATTTTTCGGTTGTCTCAATTTGAATGAAATCTCATATTTTCCGATTGAAAAATGAGTAGATTTGAAATTTGATTTTTAAAATTTTGTTTGGATTTTATTTAAAATTTAAAATTTTGATCACCTCTTAGATGTATATAAAAAACGAAATTTAAAACCTTATGGGCACCGGGCAGTGCGCACATATTGGATTTGGAGGTTTCCACTTTCCAGCAGGGGAGGGGAGCACTGCTACTGTACCTACCACGAGATCATGTGCTCTCCATTCAACTCTACCCCGTTTGTCCATTTCTACTGGCTACTGATCGCTCACAAGCAAGTACGCCAATTTTTGATTCTAGCTTCTTAGGGACGTTTTGTTTTCAAATACAATCACCTTCGAAATTATTTGCAGATTTATCCATCCATAAGTACTTCTCTACTTAGAAGCTCCATAGATAACTTGCTACGCCAAGATTCCTGATGGAGCTCTTTTACGATACATTAAATTTAGTATGGATCGTTCGTTCTTTTTTATCCATAGATCAAATTAGCTAATATTTATTCATACTTACTCCGGTAGTATAGTAGTAAGAATAACCTTAATAAATCAAATTCACTCATTAATCATATACTATCAGTATAACACACCGTAAAATTTCTGTCCCGACGAACTCCCCTTCCATGACGTCAATCAAATTCACTCATTAATCACGCACTTAATTATATTGTTAATCAGTCGAATTTCTTATTTAACTCTGGATTAACCAGTGACGCGTTCTTCCGAGCCAGCAGAGCTCTGTACGGTGCTGAGATTAATACCGAGTAAGGGTCCCCTATGCAGTCTCCTACCGAGCCCGTCTTGTTCAAGATTCTTGTCGAGCTTTTCGAGGGTGGTAGGTAATTTCTGTCGTCTTTCACGTCTTTCCAGCTTACAGGGGCGCTAATTTTGTACTAAATTCGAATAAAAAGAGACTTGATTTGTCATGAACATATTTTTTAGAGTCTGGAAAAGCGGCAGCTCCGGTACGCATGATCATGTGATGTAAAGGGAGTAGCGGGAAAAGGTCACGCCTGATCGATCGTATGCATGATCTGCTGCGGTGATCGATGTATCTATCCGTGTGGCCTTCAACCAATGGAGCCACCACATTGGTTGGGGTGCAGTCCTGCCAGCCGGTGCATGTCTCCAGACTTTTCGCCTCTGAAAAGTTGGGATTCGCCATCACATGCCTGCTCTTTCTGCAGGTAATTTCCTTTTTTTGAGTAACTGGTACTGCATTACGAATTACGATGCCGGCCAGGGTTAGCTTTTTCGACAAAATTAATTTGAATTTCAAGAATTTTATCCATATCTCTTCTCTTTAAAAAAGAATTTTGTTTAATTTTCCATTCAAATCCAAATTAAAGTTCAAAAGAGTAAAAAAATTTAAAAAAAATATCCAAAAATTCCCTAAAATTAGTATTAATAGTTTTATGACATCTTGGATAAATATTTTTAGTAGCAGTATTTGTTCAAATATGTCAAGTAGCAATGTTTACTTCAATATATTTTAGTAACAATATTTGTTCAATTATATTTAGTAGCATTATTTGTTCAAGTATATCAAGTAGCATTATTTGTTCAAGTATGTCAAGTAGCAATATTTGTCGAAGTATATTTAATAGCAATATTTGTTCAATTATATTTAGTTGCAATATTTGTTGAAGTATATTTAATACCAATATTTTTTCAGTTATATTAGTACTAGCAATAATTGTTGAAGCATATTTAGTAGCAATGGATGACATCCGAAAATGGTACTATTTGTTGAAGTAGCGATATTTGTATGCATAAAAATTATCTTGCTATGGTATATTTTAATATATTAATGCTATCCAATATTGAAAAGCTTACTTATATTGATTTGTGACAACTTTCAATTATCTAAAATATAGCAAAAGTATGGTATATTTTAATATGCTAATGCTATCCAATATTGAAAAGCTTACTTGTATTGTTATGGTATATTTTAATATATTAATGTTATCTTATTATGCTATATTTTAATATTTTAATTATGTGAATACCTATGTTTTTCACTTGTATTGATATGTAACAATTTTCAATTATCTAAAATATAGCAGAGATCATGCCAGAATTTTTCTATGTTTTTCCATATTTTTGGGCCTTTAATGGCCTTTTATAAATTTTACAACATTTTTTTCATTTGTTTCACATTTTTTTCTCAATTTTGTTACCTGACGCCGATTTTTGAGAAAAGTTCTCATCTTTTCGAGCGAAATTCAACCTTTGCATTCGAATTTAGCTCAATTGTTTGACCACATTTTAAATTCGTTTGACTTTCGGTGATTTTTGATTTTTCACGAATTTTGCTCGGTTTTTTACGAAATTTGTTGCCGTCATGTCGTCGAAAAATAAGATCGAAATGAAACTTCACAACAGAGATGCCATTACGAATTTACGGTTAGGTGTTGTTTTTTATTTTTTTAAAAAAAATACGCATCAACTATCAAGATGGAGAAGCATAGTGCTTCAGTAGAACGGGCTTTTGGCTGTGTTAAGTGCAGTAAATCAAGGTACAGAAGCATAAGGGCATGTACAACGCCATTAAATTACCCGGTCTTTAGAGCTGAGTTGGCAGGATTGCAGTGACGTGGCGGACGGTTTGGGGAAAAAACGAACGAGACGACTCTTCGCGAAACAACGTCTCCGGGCTTCACTTCCAACGCCACAAAGCCCGCTGCATCTGCGTTGTACGCGCGCCGTCGCCTTCTCCCGTCTCCAACCCTAAATCGACACCAATCCCATGCGGCGCGAGCGATTTTCCGCGAAATCCGAGCGACGGAGCGGGCGAAGAATGTTGCGACTCTTTTCCTCTCCTCTCCCGCTTTTACTCGCACAATCGCCCTCTCCTCTCCCGCTTCTCCTCGCACAATCGCCCAAACAAGTGCTCCACAAACCCTAGATCGCCATGGTTCGGCCGCAGGAGGAACCCCCAGCGCCCCCCCGTAAACCCGCCAGCGCCATACATCGTTCGGTCACTGGGATTGGCTCCTCCTCCGCCAGCCATCCATGCACTTCTAGCTCTGCCGCCGCCGCCGCCTTTGCATCTGCCATGGCTGCCTTCGCCTCCACAGCCACCCACTCCAGCACATCAGTTGGCGTAGCACCTGGATCCTCCTCCGGCTTCATCCCTTCTCCGTCGGCTAGGTGGGACACCGGCATCGGCGGTAGGGGTAGCCCAATCTCACCAACATCTCAGACGAGCATGGCGGATTTCATGCAACAGAGGTAAGTTTGTTGTTTAAAAATTGGTAGTGTAACTTAATTAGTGAATGATTACATTTGCCTGTTTGTGCTGCTCATTTCTGGTGGAGACAGTGCCGTCTGTAGGATTGTTTTCATTTGGACCTTTGTATGATCAGATCTGAACTGAACTTGATGAATGTATGTGTTGCTCATTTGGAGACATTTGACTGTTTGTGCTGCTCATTTCATTTTGGAATAGCATCTTTAAAAATGCTCTAGCAGCTTGGTTTGTTAGAACATAGGTATATGCTAATTTCATTTTGGAATAGCATCTTCAATACTGAAACCTTCCCTGTTGCTTTTGTCGAAGTCTAAAATCATAACACTACTCTTTCTGGAAGTCAAATTGTTGTATATGCAAACATTTTCTTCATTTCATGAGTAATTGGAGAATTCTTAAATGCATTAACAATTGTAGAATGCTAAGGAAGTTGATCTGCTCACCAGTAGAATGCTATGTAAATTGTTGAATGCTATGAGAATTGTAATGCTGACTGGAGTAACAGAAGTAAATTTTTGTAGATGCTAGTGTTTGCTTCTTAAGTATCATTGCCATTTTGTTCATCGCTTATCCATCAATGGCTAGGTTGGTTTTCTTTCCCTTAATATCTTTGTTCTTGATTCGAGTTTGCACTCTCATCAGGAAAAAGGATCCAAAGTCATTTCATAAATGTGAGATGTCTGCATCCAGATTCTAGCATAGAAGTACTACAGAATAGCTGCACCAACTCTTTTGTAGACAAGATTCAGCCATGAATTCTCCTGCGTGTGATCGTGTTCAGCCAAAGTCCAAATTGACAGCACTACAATCTACATTTCTAGTCCAGATTTTACATCTCAACCAAAGTATAGCACTACAATCTACCTTTTCCTGACATAGCAATTAATTGTACTGTAGGTTTATGTAAGAATTTACACAATTGGTTAAAAACATAAGATTTGGATATGTTGCAGTCTGGACCACAGAAGATTAAGATGATTTTGAAATGAGAGCTCTCGTTAATTATAGGATATTCTACAGATTGCATGTCGAATGCTTGCAAGTGGAGGTATATTTGGAGTATCCATTCTTTTGCTAGGAATTTTGATAGGGACCTTGCAGTGTCTCCCATTTTTTCTTATTCAATAATTGCATGTAATTCAGATATGTTGCAATCTAATCATATCTTGGGTTATGCCTATTTTTTCAGCTCCGGTGGCTTCATGAGCTATTTGCACAGTCAGCTATCTCTCCCTCAGAATGCACACTTTGTTGGAACACCATCCCACTTTGCACCTTTGAATGATCCACAACCATTGGATGGCAAACAAGCTTCATCATCGAGTACAAAGAATAAATATGTTCAAGTCGAGAGTGACGATGGACATGAAGATGCTAGGATCGACAAGCGAATGCTTTGGACACAGGATGAGGATGTTAGAGTGGTACGTATTTTTGGATATATAGTGAACTTAGGTTGTAGCTTGCCTATTTAATTCTTTTCTTCCATATACAGATGAGTGCTTGGCTTAAACATTCCATTGACCCCATTCATGGTAATGATAAGAAAGGAGATAAATATTGGGCAGACGTTGTTAAAGAATACAACCTGACCACGGAGAAAAAGAGATGGAGGAACAAAAAACAAGTCAAGGAAAGGTGGCACAAGATTAATAGATGGACTAACTGCTTTCATGATGCTTGGGTGAAGGTTCGAAGGATATATACTAGTGGGTATTCTGACCAAATGTGGATAGACAAGGCACACAAGATATATGAGGAAGATAACCAAGGGGCTCATTTTGTGCTAATGGATGTGTGGTATACTGTTAGAAACGAAGCTAAATGGATTGCTTACAACAACAAGAAACCAAATAAAAGGAAGGCAGTGGACAATGGAGAGGCGGAACGAGATATTTTGGAAGATGTAGAGCTCCCTCGCCCAATAGAATGACGACTAAAGGGGTGCATATGATGCGAAAGGGAAGTCAAAAGAGTCTGCAATAGATGTTGACCTTGATAGGTTTGAAAAAATTCAATCCGATTGTAATTCCAATCGTGTCAAGGTTCTCGAAATGCAACAAAAGCTTTCTGCTGACAAGCTTGAGTCATCCAAGATTTCTCTTCTAGCAGCAAAGGACCACAAGGATGCGAAATTGTATGAAAAAGAATCTAAGATGTTAGAAACCTATAGATGTTTGCTCACACAAGACACATCAGGATGGCCGAGCGACATTAGAGTGAACATGTAGCCGCACTAAAGTGTTTGAGGATGAAGCTCTTTCTGAATTACTTTAGAGTGAATATGTTATCAAGGTTTGACCTTGCCCTTCAAGAAAAGGTATGATCGAGTTGCATCCAATTACAGACATCTTTTGGTTAGCATCCATAATCAGCATTTTTTCCGTACAGTTGTTCCTTGTGTGCAAAAATTTGTTCATTTCATACATGGATATGCGCTTTTTAAGCATGTGACAGTATCAAGCTTGAATTCGTATGTTCACTACAATTTATGTTGTATGCCTGTAAACACTTCTACATGTCTACATTATGCATGTGGTAGGAGCAGCAAATTTTCTATAAGGAATCTGTTTTATCAGTTACATTGTGTGCAGTGGCGACTTCAATTGAGGTGCAGCAGTTACCTGAGCTAACCTGCGTTTCTTCTGCTTATGACATGCAGGGTACAACAACTGTGGCATGATACTTAAGAGCCCTTTTGGATACAGTATTTCAGTGGTCAGTTGAGTCCCTTATTTTTGTCGGAGGGCACGGTTAGATGGCTGCTTTGTTCTTGCTGTAACCAGAATCATCAGATGGAGCACTTACCGGTGAATCTGTGGGAAGGTGGTGGCATAGTGTTGTAGGATTTGATGGAACGATAGGTTAGACGCTTCAAATATGACTCCCTTTTGCAAAACTAATTACCATTCTTCCATGTAATGTTAATATTAAGCACCACAATGAAACAAATTATTGTCTTGTGCTGTTGCATATGCGTATCCCTTTTTGAGATCGTGCTGTTTTGGACTCAAGGTGATCATATCACTAGTTTTGGCGATCGCAGAGTCTCGATTTTCCTATTGCAATGTTAGTTGGCAGAAGTGTTTGGGCAAAGCAGTGATGTGTTTACCTGTTGAGTGCTATTTACGTGTGCAAGCAGGGATGTGTGCACACCTGATCAAGCAGCACATACAAGAACTTAAAGCATCTCATTTATTGGGAGACAGTGTTTAGAGACAAACCCATTGTATGAGGAATATTTAATGTTGTCTTTTTATTTGGATGATTATGCTAAGAGACACCCTTGGACTCTCCTTTGTACATGCCCTAATGCTTGAGTAGAACGGGCTATCGGCTGTGTTAAGTGCAGTAAATCATACTAGTACAGAAGCTTACAAAAGCTACTACTCCGAGATGAAAGCGTATCCTCTGTGGTTATCCTTTCTGACTTTGGGTGAGCACTATCGCGTGTGGATCACACCTTATCAGTGACCTAAAGTCAAAGAAGGTGACTACAGAGGATCTCAATACCTCTGGGAAGCGTATCCTCTGTGGTCATCCTCTCTGACCTTGGGTCACTGCACGTGGACCCTATCACGTGTGGACCCCACCATATCAGTGACCCAAAATCAGAGAAGGTGACTGCAGAGGATCTTAATACCTCTGGAAAGCGTATCCTCTGCGGTCATCCTCTCTAATTTTGGATCACTGTACGTGGCCCATATCGCTTGTGGGCCCTCTCGGAGAGACCGGTTTTCCACCGTCTGACGAGGGTAGAGTACTCCGTAGAGCTGTACAGCGTTGATGCACGGCGACTCTTCACCCTGTATAAAAGTGGCTTTACACTGTCGGCACTCGGCAGCCAGTGCAATTATTGCGCTTGTCCCGCTCTGAAAAAGAAGCAAAAATTCGAGTGCATGAATGCACTGGGCCACTGAACCACACCTGCGCCATTCCGCTAGCTGCAACAACATTCATTCATGAGAGGATCCTAAACCGTGAAGACCTGGTACTGACCCACGTACCCTACACACCACGGTTTCACAAATTTCGACTGAAGACGAAATTAAATCTCTTGACCGAATAAAAAAATTGAAAATAAATTCAAATTAATATAGTAATTTCAGCAAATTTTATCGAGTTCTCGGTATTTAGGACCAAAATCACTACAAAACTCTACCAAATTTGATGCTTTAACGACCGAAGCACGTGTGTTGTGTGCATTAGCTGGTTAGAAGAGCTAGATCTCAGCCAAGGCACCAGATTTCGAGTCTTGGCAACCGACGTTTTTTTATATATCAGGAGTATATGCTAATAACATTTCCATATACAATGTCACAAGATATGCTTGTAGCTCGAATGGTTGGAGGTTCGCTTAGAGCATCTCCAAGAGAGGCCTTAAAAATGAGCCTTAAATTTTAATTTAGGACCCCAACTAATTTGATTTAGGGCTCCAATGAAATATTCACTCCAGCAATTAGGCCCTAAAACTCAATGAAGATAGGGCTCAATCACAGAGTTGCTAAATATAGCTACTCTCCCATGGGCCCTAAAACAATTTAATAAATTTTAACAATTTAGGGTCCTTGCTGGAGTTGATCTTTTCCCCTGTAAGCCCTATAATTCAAGTTAGGACCATATTTAGGGCCCCTCTTGGAGATGCTCTTAGCAAGCAAGAGGCGCAGGGAACAATCCCGCAGTACGCATGCCCTTACTTAGGTCGTCGGTGCGTTAGACCACTTGGCCATTGCTCTTCACGCGTTAAAAGGGATATTGAAATTGTTTTATAGCCTCAGGACTCAGGAGACCATTTTACTTGTGCAACTTTTAAAATTTTTAAAAATTCTTTAGGCTTGAGAATCATCTAAATTTTTTTTGGGGAACATTAGTGATGTGTCAGGATCATCCACAAAAAAAAAATCAAAATTTTCTAACATGATTTCGGTCATTTTCACCCAGATCAATTTTGCTGATATTTCGAAAATTTCGAGTGGAATTTTGGAATTTTCCCAGAAATCTCGGTTCAAAATTTTTTAATTTGAATTTCGAGTGAATTTCATTCAAAATTTCACTGAAAGTTTGAATTTCAGTCCCTTCCGAAATATAGTTCGAAAACAAAATTTGAAACATTGCTACACACCCATAAATAATACAAAACTTCCTCCGTTATGGACTGTAGTACATCTTTCCGTCGTATCTTAGATAACTAGGTCAATAAGCGCGGCGCACGCCGCGCGCGTGAACGAAAAATTATTTTACGCTTTTTTTGCGGAGAAAAAATAGACTTAAATGTATTTTCAAAATTTTTTAAGGATCGCGAAATCTTAGAGACCAGGCTGGGAGAAATGTACATATATTTCTGTTGACAAAAATATTTTTTTTGAGAAAAACAGAGAAAGAACTTAGATGTAAAAAATAAGGAACCTGATTGTTATATTTTTCGACCTCACCGATATCCTAAAAGATATCCTAAAAGAGTAGAAAAAGATCTGTTCGCGATTTTTATTTAACGCTAGTGCAATGAACAGTCTCAAGGGAGATGGATCGAATGGACCACGATGTCTGAACTCTGACATCTCAAGAAGGTCTCTGCATCCTGCATCTTGTGGAATCCAAGAGCTTTGGTTTGTCGCCTCGGTTAACCCCAGTGACTACTGCTGAGAAAAAAGAGACCTCGAGTCCTGCGCGTCCTCAATAATGATGTCCCGCGGCTAAAGCTGAGCTAAGAGTATTGCGGTGCACTGCACGACGCACTACGGACGATATAGCCTGGCTACGGGCCAGTGTCCAGCTCTTCTGGGCCACCAAGAAACCAGTGGTCAAAATTCAGATCTGAAGAACGCTTTTTACAGTGCAGCGCTCCAACAAAATTCAGATCTGAAGAACACGCTCGTACCGTGCTCCAAGCCTCCAATAACACTAAAAAACTAACGAGTGAAGCTGCAATACATTTTTGGATCCAAAACCATGAGGCAGAGACGCAACAATGTGGCGTATATTGGTGCGGGGACAAAGCAACAGCACGACACATGATTGAAACTTGAAATGAAATGCACGCCAAAAAGACCAAAAGCTGGCAAATCTACCACCAAATTCAGAGTGAAGAACATAATGAGCCATATACTGATATACGATAACTGTCCCGGCCTACCGGAGTGGTAAGACCGTCGATCACATTATACCCAAACCATCACCAGTTCACCACCCCTACAAAAGTTACTACTACAAGTATTATTATTATTATTATGACGACAGTGATACAGGACGCAACAACGGCAGGAGCAGCAAGAACCTCAAGAACAGCAGCAATGCCATGCACCAAGCGGCGCACACGAACTCCCTGGCTTAACTAGACCTAGAGCGTTCGGTTTTAGCCTCGTAAACGAACGCCATTTCTTTGGTTTCTTGATTGGATCTTCCATGGTTGGTTGGTTGGCTTAGCGGTGGTGAGGGCAGAAGGTGACGATGTAGGACGCACCGGCGGAGCAGGTGAGGATGGAGGTCGGGTCGTCGTAGGCGTAGGAGTAGGCCTTGGGGCACGCCGACTTGAACAGCCGTGAGTAGGCCGTCGGCTTGCACAGCTGCGGGCTCCCGAACTGCCCCGTGCAGCAGTATTGCGGCGCGCCGTAGGCGGCGCACGCGCTGCGGCAGCCGACGACGCGGTTGTCGCCGCCGCCGCGGACGGCGAGGCCAGTGGGGCAGACGCGGTTGAGGTCGCTGACGCAGCCGGCGGGCACGCAGTTGGCGCCGGAGCCGTGGAAGGGCGTCATTGCGATGGGGATGTTGTAACCGTCGACCAGGCTCACGTCGTAGAAGTCCTGCGCGGTGGGCGCGGAGGCGAGGGTGATCTCGGCGAGTGTTGCCGGTGGCGCGCCGCCGGCGCCGTTGCAGTAGAGGTTCCCGCCGCAGTCTCCCGTGGCGCAGCGGCCGCGGCCGGCGGCGTCGAAGCTGCACCCCAGCCGACCCCAGACGCGCCCGGACCAGCCGGTCGGCAGGCGGAGGGAGGTGGCGCGGTTGGGCGCCAGCTGCAGGCCGCCCCGCGCCAGGATCTCCTTACCAGCGCTCGGCTGGATGCCCGGCCACACCGTCTCCGCGCAACGGTTGTACAGCGCCAACGTCGCCGCCGACGCGTCGCGCGCAAGGAGCAGCGCGACCACGAGACCGGCCACGATGGGCATTGCCACTGCCATTTTCTCGGGTTCTTGGCTGCTTGCTTCGCGCGTACTCACACCGCACTGCGCTGCCGGTTACACTGGCGCGACCGCGTGAGTGAGCGAGCTTGCGCGGGCTTGGAGAGTGGTGGTGTGCGCGCGCGCGGCTTTCTGGGGTTCGTGCGGATGCGCATTTATGATTTGCAGATGGGTTTTGAGCGTGAAAAGGTTAGTGGCTGGCTGTATTAACTACTAGCATGCGAGTGTTGCTGCGTTTGGCTCGGAGTGAACGCTCGCTGTAAAGTTTAGCTCAACCTACCGCGTTTTCTATTCTAAAGCTTTCTTGTTTTTCTTTTTTCTCTGGTATTTTTTTTTGCAAGTTTCGTAACAAAATTCCAAATCTGATCCTCTGTACAACCGAAGGCACGCACCGTATTCCTATACTGTGAGGGCACCTAACTTGTTGGGAACTTGGGATAACATAGTAGTGGTGGATCTGTCCGGAGTTAGATCCTCTGTTGCTCAAAATGCATGGTTATTTTGGTTATATTCTTCGTGGGAAGAGCAAAAGTGGAATTCTCTTAAAAGAATAATGAGCGGTACCCTTTGCAGACAAACATCATATGCTATTTTAGCAAGAGAATATAACAAAAATAACTAAACGGGTATGAAATTTTAATTTCGAAAATATTGGTTTTTGAAAATCCAAATACGCAACAACCGGTTTTGAAAATCCGAATTTACCGTGACTTGAACATCATTTTCTGCACAATAATCAAAACTATTTTTTTTTTGCATATTCATAATCTAAATGATTTTACACAAATTTAGAATTTGGAATTGTATGGCGAAAGTTATTTTCATTTGAATTACAGTGAGTAAAAAAAACAGAAAAAAAGCAAAATAAAAAAAAGCCATGATCGGTTTCTGATTTTTTTTGTAAATACGCGAAACTGTTGTTTCGTTTTGTAAATACGAGTCAAAAGTTATATTAAATACGAAATTTTCCTTCTTTCCGTATACGGATTTACGCCATGGAAATCCGCTCGAGATTCTCTCAACCCTCCCGTACAATTACGGACCGGTAGCACGGGAAGGACGATGAATCCATTGCTTGAAGCAGGACAGGTGCAGGGGGGGTGTTTAAAACTTTAAATGCTGTGCTAGAGTGATACCGTACGTGGGTGCGTGTGTAGTTCGTGTACCTACTGGTGTCTGTGCGTTTGATGCTCTCACGATGGGACTTGATTGCTCGTGCTTTCAACTTTCAATCAGATACGGCAGTGCCGCACAGAATTGATCACATGAGTGATCTCCTTAGCGTATTTTATTAAAAAAAAAAACTACTCTTTCAAATTTTTTTTTTAAAAAATAGCTTCTTTCGTCATCGCAAAAGACCAGAGAGGCAACAAGTGTCACCTTCGGTAGTGTGGTAGCGCTGGACGATCTTCGGTGCACGAAAGGCGCAGAAGGAGCCATTCAATAGACTGAGAGCAGTCGAAAGCCTAGGCCAACAAATTTGTTATCGGTAGTCCAACTAATACCGGGCAGTAGCTCATTTGGTGGTGAAATTTTTTGAGAAGGGTTCTGATAGCATATCGAATCTACCGTAAAAATTTCGAAACACAATCAAATATGTACTACATTTGCTTGGGCACTGCGACAAGTCGTGTCGCTCTCCTTACCGAGACGACCGTCACGACAATACGCCCTACCGCGGATGGAGCATACCGTGGTTGTAGATACATAAGCACGGCTACAGATGCTTTTACCATTTTGGAAAAGGCTGACTACATATGGAAAAAAGGTATGAGTAGGATAAAAAAAGGCAAGGTTTTCACAAATCGTGCGTCGTTACCCCGTACCGCTCCACTACACCCTACGAGTGGTTATATGAGTACTAAGAGCATGCACAATGCATAGACAGTTGCTGTCTATAAGAGTTGCCATGTCATCTATTTGTTGATGTGGATGAAAGAAAAAGAGGAAAAAGAAAGAAGCTGTTTATATGTTGACTGTAGTACGGGAACCAATGTGGTTGTGTGTAGAGATGAGTTGTCTATAAAGAAAATGATTGTCTGTACTATTGTATTGTTGTTTTAAGGTTGTCTATAAGTGATTTGCTAACTTAATATGGATAACAGCTGTCTATAGTATTATACTGTACATGCCCTAAGATAATTACACATTGATCGAGGGTGCGTAAAGTCAACTGAAATGGGACCGGCGTTGAGCAGGAGCCAGGAACAAAAACCTGATGTCGTGATTTGAGGCACGGGGGGAGCTCGTTCTACTCCTCTCGCAGTGTCGTGCGGTCGCGCCTTGCAAACATGCTTGCACGGTAACGCAAAAAAGAGATGTGAAGAATTTTGCGACAACGAAAAAAAGAGCACCGGGCAGGTGCAGGGACCATGTGAAAAAGGATCACGGTAGTAGTTCTTTGTTTTTTCTAAAGCAAAAAGTAGCTCTTAAACTCACTTCTATTGTGCCTAGGTACTGCCAGGGCCGGTCCTGAGGTTTTTGGGGGCCAGGGCGAAATTATAAACGGAGGCTCCCTAACATAAACATCAAATATTTTTATACTACCATGTAACATCTGAAAAGACAATATTCGTTGTATTATAGAAATTGTTACCGATAAATAAATGGAAGTACAAAAGTGAGATTATTTACCTCAAACATTTTGTAGATTAATGTGAAAGAATACATTAACAGATTTATCTAAATGTGAAGGTATTAGGTATAAAAAAATAATAAAATACATCAATACATCATGCATGTAAGAGATCCATTACCGTGGCTATGCAAGCGTCAAGCCTTAAGCTAACTGCGTGTGTAAATCTGTAATCCGCCGATCAATCAACAAGACAACGATGGCAAACCTGTAATCGGCATGCATTGATGCATCATGCATGCAAGAGCCATGAGATCCATTACCAAATACCATTATACCAATTTGCCATTACGATTTACTCATTTACGAGGAGAGAATAAGAGATCATGAACATCAGAACATGAAGATTGAACATTGAAGACACAAATAAAATTCACGAGAGACTCTGTGCTCACCGGTCTGGCAGATCGACAGATCGTGTTCGTGTATTCGTGTGGCTCCGTGACCAACTCGCCAACTCCGCCGCCGCAAGACCCAACGCGGCAACGCCAGTGCCCAGCGCCCTGAGTTCCCGACGGACCCGACGTCTCGGCTAGTCGGCTTACAGCACGTATTGAGATTATGCTTTATGCAGGCCTGACCGCCTGAGTCCCCAACGTCTCGGTCTCGCCTAAATTACATGCATCAATACAGCCATGCAGGCCCAGCCCTGGTCTGTTGCTCTTCGTTTTGTTCTGCTTACTGCTTCTTTGGAACTGCCAAACCGGTGTGGATACATGCGTGCGATGATAGCATACAGCCAGTCTGGCCTGGAGTCTGGAGAATTGGAGGCCCGGTAGTTTTGGGGGCCCGGGGCGGCCGCCCCGCCGGCCCCGCCCCAGGGCCGGGCCTAGGTACTGCAAAAGCAAGATACTACAATACCCGAGCGCGAAACCTGACCTCCAGCATTTGGGTGGCACGGCAGGACAAGCTCCAGCGCTCCTAGAGCGCGGTGGTGCGGGCGTCCAAGTGAGCGCACGAGCTGGACAGCGGGCGGCGCGTACGTGCGGAGTTAGCCGAGCGAGCGGCGCGTAGCCACACTCGCTACCGTGTGCCCACGTGCCGCTCATTCAGCCACCTCCGCACGTAAGCACCGCCATATTTTGGGAGTGCTAAAACTCGCCCTGTCGCGCCACCCAACCGCTGAAGGTCGATTCTGATTTCTGCGCATAATTTACCTGAAAGTTATTTTTGTAACAAAATAAAAAACAGAGTGACTACTTTCCCATGTGAATATGTACTTGGGGACGGTGCGAGGCACTAGAAGTTGTTGAGCAAACAGGAAAAAGGCATATGCAGCGGTAAGAAAAAAGGACCGGGAAGGAGATGGATGGGGCCTCGCGCCTCGGTGCAGAGATTCCATCCTGTAGCATGGCTGTCGTCTGCGCATGTCTTGTCTCGCTCTGCGTGCAAATGTCAGAAGATAATAACTTGGGGATGAGGGATCGACTCGGCATGTGATGTGAGAACCTTAAGGCCCTGCTTGGATGAGTGGTAATTTCTTAGGAGGTTTTGGGATTTAGTTCAAATTTGAACTAAATCCTAAAACATTCCAATGAAATACCCCTAATCCAAACACCCCCTAACTCTGTATTGGATGAGTGGTAATTTAGACCCTGTTTGACAGAGCTTCAGATCTCAGCTCCACCTCAGAGTTGAAACTTGTAGCTGAAATAAAATGATCTAAGTTTATAATTTTATTCTAAAATATAAACAAGATAACTTACTTAGGCCCCGTTTGGCAACTTGGAACCGAGCTGTTTCTACTAGAATCTGGGAGAAACCCAGCCAAACGGGCTAAAACTTGGAACGATTCTCCTCGGAACGTTTCTCCTTTTTCCACACCATGGTTGAATCACCCTCAACCCCGTTTCACTAGTTTCTACTAGAATGCAGGAACCGTCAAAGCGGTTTGCGAAAGTGATTACGATTCTACCAAACGCGTTTCTACCAAGAATCAAACCGCTTTAGTTTCTCTTAGAATGCGGGCCGTACCAAACGGGGCCTACGTTTGGTACGGTTCCAGATTCTTAGACCTTGTTTGGTACGGTTCCAGATTCTAGTAGAAACGAAAACGATTTCAGATTCTTGGTAGAAACGTTTCAGATAGAATCAGAATCACTTTCTGCAAACCGTTTGGTGCGGTTTCAGATTCTAGTAGAAACAGGGTTGAAGGCGATTCAACCCCGGTGTGGAAAAAGAAGAAACGTTCCGAGTTTTAGCCCGTTTGGCTGGGTTTCTCATATATTCTAGTAGAAACACATCGGTTCCAAGTTGCCAAACGGGGCCTTAGTAGAAACGTTTCAGGTAGAATCAGAATCACTTTCTGCAAACCATTTGGTACGGTTCCAGATTCTAGTAGAAACTAGTAGAAACGGAGTTGAGGGTGATTCAGCCACGGTGTAGAAAAAGAAGGAACGTTTCGAGGAGAATCGTTCCGAGTTTTAGCCCGTTTAGTTAGATTTCTCCCAGATTCTAGTAGAAACACCTTGGTTCCAAGTTGCCAAACGGGGCCTTAATATACCCATAGTTCCAGCTCCACGAATTTGATGGAGCGCTAGTACTCCCTCCGTCCTGCAAAGAGTGTATTTTTAGTTTTTTTAAAGATAATTTAGTGTGCAAGGTAAATAACTAATATGACCCTTATTACTCCATGCATAAACGTACTGGTGTTTTGGTTTCCACCGACACTTAAATGCGCATGCATACATTTACAGTTTTGCATGCAGAAAATTAGTGGGATATTACTTCACGTCAAATCACTAAACATGCAAAGGAGTCAAAAATTTTAAAATCTTCAAGTGGAGTTACGGGAATTAATGGATTTTATTTCGACCCTATAGACTAAAAATGCATTCTTTGTGAGACAGAGGGTAAAAGGTTCTAAAATATTTTATTAAAATACTTCTGGTTCGAGTACTCTTAGCTTTTTTCGCTCTTACATATTTTTTTTAATTCCTGACCGCGCAAACAGCTTGACTCATGTCATTTGCTACCACGGCAGACGCTGGTCCCATGCCATGGCACCCCGTCGATCGCGACAGTACAGCGGTGGTGCGGCAACACACTGGATGCGTGGAGCATCACGGCATGTCCTCCTGCCATATTTTTTTATTGTAATGTTTCATGTTTTTCCCCTGAAATTTATGTTTGTACTATTTTTTTTTTCAATTCAAAAATAGATTCCTTTCTTACTACAAAAAATCCGACAATAGATATATGTGAACCAGTCGCGGTCGAGTAAGCGAGTGATTGGTTATGAGCGTGAAAACCACAACTTTCCATGGCTAGGAGCACGGAAGAAAAATAGCGAGCGGCAAGCTGGAGCGTGGCGTCACCGTGCGCGGGAGGCAAGCTTTCACGTTTGGAAAGCGCATAATGATCTCTACTGCAATGGGCTATGCCTTGTTCGTGCGGTCGACTGAGTTCCTTGACCTTCCATGCTCCCTGGAGCGGCGGTGACACATCTTGTCTACCGTGTTTTTCGCGGTGGAGGGAGGGGACTATTTTTGGATTTTTTTGGAATAAATGCTAAGTTTTAGAGAGAGAAAACGTGGAAGGGGTTACTACAGTAAACTTTCCTTTGTCACTTATTGCCGAACACGCCAATCTTACCAACTGCCTGCGGGCAGAGGGTGCGTGGTAGATTTGTTGCTGCCGTGGGTCTTGGCTAGAGTGCCACAAGGGCGAGCGCTTTCGGCGGTACACGAGTGTGGCACCGCTACTTTCGGAATTAGAGAGGGCTATGTTTTAAGTTGTGTTCGCAGTGAGTCCATATTTTTACTAATATATAAATACGAGTTATTGGCGGTCGTTCATCCTCGCTCTCCTCATAAGAAAAACAACATGTTTACATATGTAATACGTGATAAAAATAAAATCAACCCCATCTCGTTTTTCACCTATACCCGCTTTGGCCGAGACATTACCACTTCTCCCTCCATATGGCAAATAAAGAGTACAATTTAATTTATTTTTAAATGCGTGATCAGATTTAATGTAGTTAAATTTTTTTTGTTCCGTTGCAATGCACATGCACTAGTTTTTATAGAAAATGTGTAATAAGCCCAAGTAAGCTAAGGCTTCGGCTTGCGAAGGGCGCCGTGCCGGTGCGATGCGCACCGCTGCGTGCGTGGGTTCCTAGTTCCTACGCCACTGCACGCACCGGCGGCTTCGTTCGCTACTTCCTCGCGTTCCCGAATTCTCATGGGCACGCGCGGCGGAACGAGCCAACGAATGTCTCCTCGCGCCAGACCACCACCGTGCCGTGCGTTTGGTGTTGGTGTGCCGTGCCAGTAAAAGCCCAGTACCATCACGTTTGGGGTGCTGCGTCGCCAGGGCCGGTCCTGGCATTTTGGAGACCCGGGGCGAAAACTTATATGGAGACCCGGGGCGAAAACTTATATATATATGTGTGTGTGTGTGTGTGTGTGTGTATATATGTATATGTATATGTATATGTATGTATGTATGTATGTATATATAGTCTTATAAGCACACATCATTGAAGAAATTAATATTCGATGCACAAAAATTACTTCCATAGGACACTTTAAAGTTTATGAAATGACAAATGTAAATTGTAATCATAAGCACTTTCTTGGCACTTGGCATCATCTTAAAAAATTTCTTCTAACATTTTGTGATACAAAGTCATCAATTATACTATTGATATCAATCTCGTCCAATAACTTCTTCTCGATGCATGAAGTCGCCAAATCATTTAACCTTTCTTGAGTCATTGTTGATCTCAAATAGTTCTTCAACAATTTCAATTTTGAAAAGCTTCTTTCAGCCGATGCAACAGTCACAGGCATAGTAAATAAGATTCGATAAGCAATAGAGACATTAGGATAACAATCCACATCTATAGCTCAGATTAGGGACGATCACGGCTCGTCGGCGAATTGCCCAGACAGCACCAGTGCACCACATCCAGGCGATCGCCCCTTTTTTTTCTCTCTACGCGTCGCCACGTCCAAGCCGATCGGCGGCCCGTCGCCCCTCTTGTTTTTCCCTGGATGAAGCCCCTAGCCATCAGCCGCCAGGAAGCATTCTTTTGGTGGAAACCCTCTTTCCTCAAAAAGATTTCTAGTCGCTCATGTCCTGGCGTCCTACACAACTAGTCCAATGCCAAATTGCCAAGCACTTTGCTTAATTACTTTGAGGTTTTAGACTGCAGGCAGAGCAGAACACGTAACAAAGTATGGACCGGCACTTTGCTTAATTACTTTGGGGGCCCTTAACTTTAGGGGCCCGGGGCGACCGCCCACCCTGCCCCCCCTCAGGGCCGGCCCTGTGCGTCGCTGGTAGCAACTGCTCCCTCCGGTCGTTATCGCTTAACATAGGTACATCAAACTTTGTAACGTTGATTGTTAATATATTTCTAAATATTTAAATTAGATATATATAAATTATACGTGTAGATTGTCTCAAAAAATATTTTTGTAATATTATAAATTTATTAGGTTTTATACATATATTATTTTCAGCTTTCGTTCCGTAAATCATCTTCCGTGTTTGGTAAGCTCGGCAGATAGCCAGCCATGCTAAGATTTATAACGAGATCACCTTCCTCAACCGGAATCAATTCCACTAACTAATCACTTGATTAAATCACTAATTAATCAATTTCTTATTTAATCATTCGATTAATCAGGGTTCAATATATCGATATCGCGATAATCAAACGATTTTTAAATTTCGATAATCAACAAAACCGAGTCGAAAACCGGTTGAAAATCGCAAGAAACCGAAGGTTACGAAGTCAAATTTTTTGTAGGGGGGGGAGGAATTAAAAAAAAAAGATCGGTATTCACCGATAATCGTGATATTTACCTCGAAAATCACGATATTTATGAACTTCTTCGATGATCGATTTTTTAAGCGATTTTCCCTCGATATTCATTACGAAATGGGCGATATTCACCGATTATCGCAATATTTGTGTCGCATAAATTTTTTTGAATTGTTTTTTTTTAATTTAACCTGTTAACTAATCGGTATTAAATATCAAACCGGCTCGATATAGTCGATATTCGAGTGATCATCAACGCTATTGTGAACCTAGTGGTTGTTGAGCAAGAGTACCTCCTGCCGAGCTCCCTTGCTAAAAGACGGCTTTGCAAGTTGCAGCCCTGCAGCTGCAACGGGCGGGCTAGAATAGATGCAACATATAACAACACACGACGGACGAAGAAAGCCGTCTAAATATTTTGAGCATTTCTTTTAGCCCAGCCCATGAGTCACATAAGGCCCACAAGAGCAAAGAGCAAGAGAAGTTTACCACTTCCACCTCCCTCTGACGGCTTTCGCCTTTGGGATTCAGTACAAGGAATTTCCTATCTGCAACTTTGGAGATCGAAAGCTCTGCGTCTACCAGAAATATCAAAAGTTACTTCAGTTCTATGCAAGTTAAAAGGGCACACCAGTTCTTTTCCGGGTGAGAGGATTCTTGTCAGGCAGTAACGAACTCCAGATAGAAGCAGAATCCTAACCCAGCATATCCTGTCCAGGCAAAAAATACAGCTACAAAACCAAAAAAGCCTGCAGCACCAAGCGTGCTAGGGTTTTCATCACCCCCCTACACAGCCAAATAAGAAGAATTCCATAAGCTCCAAGACAATGTTTCTGTTGAATTGAAGTTCACATAAAATTTACGATACATTACAATGCTCCAAGGAAGACCTTAACATGGCTGCTTATCGGGATTCTGCAGTAGTGCGAGTAGCAAAGTAGAGACACCCGAAGGGGAACAATTGCATCCAACTTACATATATACCAACAACTCCTTGGGTTCACTTCAGCCTCTCCGTCTCCAATTTCACAATCGCAGGTGAAACAGGCATAAGAAAGGGGGTGCATTGCATTGTGTTTTGTATATTGGCACTCAAGGTAAAAACTCGTCAAGCACAAGCATGAGCTTACAGACGTCTGTAACTGCTCAGAAAGAGACATCGACCAGGACCAGAACCATAGCTAGTGCAATGGACAAACAAGTCTAGATTCCCATCCCAACTATATTCAACAGAAATTGCTTCAAGGCTACAACATATGATCAATGAAGCAACGGCTATTAAGCGAATGCTTGCAAGAAATAGCCAAGCCAAGAAACAAACAGCATCCACAGCCTGAAAGACGCTGCAAAATTCAACATTGTAGAGCAAAGCAACAGATAGCATCGGCATGCTGGAAGAAGAGGCACCGCAGAATTCAAAGTTGGATTAGCAAAGCACGGCAACAGATAGCATCAGCAGCCTGAAAGAAAAAGGTACTCAAAATTCAACAGTTAGATTAGCAAGGCAAAAACAACAGACAGCATCGGCAGCCCGGACGAAGAGACACTGCAAAATCCAACACATAGATTAGAACTTTCAGCTAATGTTATCCATCAAACTTGCAATTGCAACGCATAGATACATATGATGATTTTCAAACTTGCGCTGCGTAGACTATGCTACATCTTTTGCTCAGGTCAGATGGTAAAGCAGTAGCAAGCAGCAACCGCATCATGTATATAAATAACTTCTCTTCATTTCTTCCATTACCTTTCCAATTAATGAAACAACAGCAGCAACATCACTCGGAATACCAGAGAAAGATAACGAAAAGCTCAGATTTCCTTGCTCGCAGCTTACATGACAGAATTATTCACATATCGAATCAACGTGGTAAGAAAAAAAGAAAAGAAAAAAGAGAGGCAAGAATTATCCATTTCTAGCGAGAGAGAGAGAGCACCACCGGATCAACCGAAGAACAAGAGCAGAGCGGAGCGGAGCAGCAGCGCTTGTCTCGATCTTTTTCAAACCCCCCACCCCCTCAAAATCCTTGCTATTCTCGTGAGCTAGAGGCGGAGCAGCGTGTCGTCGCGGCCGACCATCTGATCGGTCTCGGCAGCCGACTCCGGAGGGGGCGGCAGGTTCAGATCGAACGGCAGTGGCGAGCGGGAGGCCGCCGCGTCGTCGTCGCCGTCTTCGCAGAGGACGGAGGACGAGGAGTCGCAGTAGCTGCGGCAGTCCTCCTCCTCGGCCGCCTCCGTTGGGGCGGCGCTGCGGGCTACGGCGGCGGCGCGGGGGGCGCCACGGCTCCAGGACTCGACGGTGCTGCTGTGGCTGGATGTGGCCGCCGCGGCCGGTGCCGCGGCAGCCCGCGGCCGCGGCGTGGCGGAGGGGAAGTTGGTGCGGGCGGTGGGCCCGCGGAGATTCCGGGCAGCGGCGTCGTATGCGCGGGCCGCGGCCTCGGCGGAGTCGAAGGTGCCAAGCCAGATCGGGGTCTTCTTGGCCGGGTCCCGGATCTCTGCGGCGTAGCGCCCCGACGGCCGCTTCCGCACTCCGCGGTACCGGATCTCCGGCGACGGCTGCGGCTGCGGCTGCGGCGGCTTCGCCTTGCGCATCGCGGCGGGCGGGGTCGTGGGGGGCTCGGCTAGGGTTTGGCCGGTGGAAGTATTTCCTCCCCTGCCCTTCTCCCTTTGCCTTCCCTTCTTTTCCCCCCTTGGTTTTTTTCTGGGGGTGTTTTTTTTTTTTTTTTTTTTTGGGAAGCGTTCCCTTGGTTCCTCCTCCCCCTCCGCGTTGCGCCCGCTTCCGCTTGGGTGTTGGCCGCTTTCGATCGCGCCTCAACCGCGCGCCCCCACCACAATTTCTGCCTTGATTGCTTCCGTTTCCCCGTGTTTTTTTA
The DNA here is from genome assembly GCA_036346355.1 of Rhipidocladum racemiflorum. NCBI lineage: Eukaryota > Viridiplantae > Streptophyta > Magnoliopsida > Poales > Poaceae > Rhipidocladum > Rhipidocladum racemiflorum. The sequence continues at coordinate 84,604,710 of CM070579.1, read as the reverse complement.
ATCGTTCCCTTCCCCACCACGCGATTTCTAGGCCGGCCTACGCGTCGTGTTTCTTCTGCTTGGGCGCGCGTTGGGTTGCATTTCATTCCTCCAATGACATCCTCTGTCGGAGCGTCGGACCACATGTCAGTAGCCGTGCAGTTACGGCAGAGGATTCGAGTCGTCGTTCCTCCCTAGGGCAGCAGGTGGATTCGACCGTCTCGGCATATCCCTGTGCTTGCGAAAGTGGTTTGGTCAGGACATGATTACACAGGGGAAATCCGGCGCTTGCTAGTGGCCTGACATCTGTGTTTCTCTGTGTGGTTAAGTGTATCTTCAATAGTGCCACTTAGTAATATACTAGTTACATGCCCGTGCATCGCTACGAAAAACAAAATTGATAACGAAAAATAAAAATAAAAAAATTATTTCACAAGATCAAACATCTATCTTTAACGTTTCGTTTCTTGCGAAAGCTGGCTAATTAAAGCAACGCTTCGTTTTTTACGTAGGGCAATTAAGCAGAGCAATTAAGTAGGGCAATTAAGTAGGGCAATTAAGCAGGGCAATTAATGACGTGAGTAGAACTCACCACTGCCACCAACTGTTGCTTTATAATAGTAGAGAATATCAATAAAATTCCACGTGGAAGTGAGATTATGTGAGGAAAGAGAATGTGCTATCTTGTATAGTAGAGACAACCAACGCAAACAAGTGATAGAATGTGAAGAAAACAATGCGATAAAAATAATATAAAATAGTTAGAGGAAAGACTTTGGAGACAAATTACTGGAGATGTTGTCTCTGGTGCTATCTTTAGGTGAGTTGGAATCCTTAAAGATGACCTTTAAAGATATACTATTGTGCATGCTCTAAGGGTATGTACAATAAAACCACTACAGATTATTTTTAGTATGTACACATCAGCTTTATTCTATATGAAAGAGTAAAAAAAGAGGAGAGAAAAGATAATAAAATCTTATTTAGTAGTCAATATTGCATAGAAAATAAGATAAATTAATTATTATACAAGCTTAGAGATTTTTTTAAAAAAGATTCTGAAATTTTAACCCTTTGTTTTTGATGATTCTAATAATTTTCGATTTGATATTTTTAATTTTTAAATATTTATTTTCAAATAATTTTTTTGATTTCCATATTGTTAACTGACTCGAGTCGATTGCACGCCCCGCGACACTGTTAGGGGTGGTCATCTGGTTTTTTCGGTTTTGAAGTAATTCGGTTTTTAGAAACTGGCAACCGAATTTCTCGGACCAAAATGAAAAATCGAACCGAATTAATCGAAATGTTTTGGTTTGGTTAATTTGATTTTTCGATTAACCAAAATATAAATAAACACTACTACACTAGGTATATTAGATTTGATTTTCTCATGTTGCAATACAAAGTAGAGATAAGCACACACAATATTCATAAGTTATTACAATATAAGCATGGTATAACATATGAACATATCATGCATCCGCATAAAGATATTAGAACATAAAAATTATTTCATAGCGTCACGAAGAATAATATAAAAATAGTATTGTACATGGGTTAATTCTCTTCGGTTTAAAAATGCCCACCCTAGTCACTGCGGCTTCGACATTCCGGCGGAGCGCCCCTGCACGCGAACGAACCGAATTTCCCATTCCCCATCGCTTCGCTCTCGGCTACACGACGGTCGCCCACTCGAGCATTCGAGTCGCGCGCGCGCTCCGGAGTTCCCCGCCTGGCCGCCTCCTCCCGCCATGAGCTCATCCTCCTCCGGTCGCCGCCCAACGCCGCCGGCGCCGGCGGCCTCGCTCGGTCAGAAGCGGCCGAGGGCCGACGGCCCCGCGTCGCCTTCCAACCCCGAACCGGCCCCCGGCAAAAGCCCTCGCCGCGCCTTCTCCTCCTCCCCGTTCGCCGACTTCGGAAGCTACATGGCCGCGAAGAATAGCAAGCTCGCCGCGCAGTTCGACGCAGACGCGTCCACCTCCGCTGCGGACCCCGGAGGGGTCTTCGCCGGCGTCTCCATCTTCGTCGACGGATTCACCATCCCCTCTAGCCAGGTGCCCGCCGCCTACCGCCAGCTCATATTATAATTGTGTGATCACAACGGATTTTTTTGTAGCTGTACCAGTGATGTTTATTTCAATTTGTATTTTTTTTTTCTCATTGTTTTGGGACTGGTAGGAGCTGAAGGAGATTATGGTGAACAACGGAGGTCGCTTTGTCAACTACTTCTCGAGGCATACGGTGACGCACATCATCTGCACCCACCTTCCCGATAGCAAAATGCGGAATATGAGGTATACAAAGGGAGGGCAAGGGAAGGGAAATTCAGTTTTTGAGCTAGGATAATGATATGTTTTTCTTTTGGGCCGTGATACTGTTGTTGCTTAATCCAGGGCATTCAGTAAGGGGCTTCCTGTCGTGAAGCCGGCGTGGGTGGTGGATTCCCTTGCGGAGAATCGGCTTCTCAGCTGTATTTTCTTCTCTCCTTTCCTTTTGTAATCAGTGTAGTGCTCAATGATATGCTTCCTTATTGCAGCTTTTGCTCGAAATTTAAATATTGTCAACTTAGATAGAACAATGTTGCTAGTAATAAATTTGTTAATAATATGTTTGATTGAGTTGTTTGTCGCATCAGTCCACATTGAATCCAATTGTTGCTTGGGATGCAATATAGAGTACTTTGGTAATTTGCAGTATACCTTTGTTCCAATGCACAGATCATTCTTAATAGTTTGTTTTTTTTATCTTAAGATGGATAGCCCTGCACTGTTGTCCATCCACCAGAATTATTTTTTATTATGTTTATCTGCTTGGAAACTTCTATGTTAAATCGTGATAATGCACAGTGTTTCTTGGTTCCTTCGGTGGACATGTGCCCTCAGCTATGATGCAATTAGCAAAATCTTTTTCTTCAAAATTTAAGTTTATGGACATGTAGCAAAAATGGCCAACTTATGTGGCAGTTGCAAGCATAATTAGTGGAATTATTTAACTAAACACAATGTCAATAATTTATGCAAGCACTTCTTTGCTTATTTTTTCTTTCTAGATTTTTTTTCATCCATTTATTCTTTTTGTTGGTGCTTCTATTTGCCTGTAGTTTGTATCCACTCATATTACTTCATTTGTTCTCATGACGAAATTATTTCGTTGTTGTCTTATTTTTCACCAAGGTGTTCCATATCAAATAAGTCAGCATAGTTCTTCAAGCCGAAAGCAGATGAAGCTTTCTGCTTTCTTTTCTGAGAAACAAATTGGAATGCATAATCAGGGGAAACGAAATGATCAAAACAAAGACCTTGAGATCCAAGCTTCTTCTGCTCAGGAGGAATCACAAGATCAAAATGGGGCTTGTGATAAGGAAGAGTCATTAATGAACGAAGAAGTATCGAAGGACTCGCTGTCCTTGGATGAACAGGAAGCTTCAACATTTGAAGAACGAGATAGTGAAGATTTTGCAATTGACAAAGATAATAATGCTTGTGAAACAGCATCAGATAGGAGGGATAATGTCATGGATGGTAAACTTGATGTGGCTCAGTCCCCTGATGCTAAATCAAGGTGTTTTAACTTATGCAGTACAAGCTCTATTGGCAGCCATTTGTCATCGGGTTCGTTAGAGAAAAATGCAACTAAATTTTCTAGTCGGCCACATTCAACCCTGACAGATCCAAATTTTGTAGAGAATTATTTCAAGGCAAGTCTCTTGAACAATTTTACATGTTGATTTTCCATTTTCATATTTGATATGCTATTGTGGGTATGCTGATGGTTCATTCTTGTAACACTATTATCAAAGTCTCGAATTTATTCTGTTTCCAAATCCTGTTTTAGGTGTTCATAAGCATCGGTCAGAATGAAATTTTGTATGGAATAAGTGCTGTTTTTACGTTTCCTTTATATTTTTTTTGTAGCCTCTATTACCGAAGTTTTCTGCTTCTACATCATTATATCATCAGATACCCTTTATTAAATTTTATATTGCAGTTTTTTTGTCATGCTAATTAGTTCTGTGATGCTCTTATTTGGTACTCTAGTATTCTCGATTGCATTTCATTGGGACCTGGAGAAATCGGTACCGTGAGCGCTTCTCAAATTTACTAGGAGCTAAAAGCAGCACGGGTAACAATGATCATTCAGGGAAGAAGAAAACAATCGTTCATATTGATATGGTAATCTTGTCCTCAACCTTTTGTGAGCTATACATATAAATTGTATCCTTTGAATGTTGAAGATTTTACAATGGAAAACTGTTGCTTTGTATTAATCTCCCAAGATATCAATATGCTCTGTAGTTTTAACTGTACTCTTACTCTTAGGCATTTTACTTTGTGACACGCAAGCTAAATCGATAATCTAATTGTAAACAGCACATCATCTTTTGAGAGGAATACGATAATCTAAAAAAGCTAACCATACGTTGAATTGGGAATGCATTGGCTAATTTCGTCAATCTAATCATGAATTAGGCCTCCCTGTCATTGGATTCTGAATCTATCTATGGAAAAAAAAAAAATCATACCCAGAGACTAGCAGCAAAACAAATGTTAAACCAGAGCTGTTTGTGTTATACTTGATATCTTGATCTTTGACATATTCTTTCGGTAATTCCAGGACTGCTTTTTCGTATCTGTTGTCACCAGAAACATGCCAGAGCTGCATGATAAGCCAGTGGCAGTTTGTCATTCTGACAGTCCTAGAGGAACTGCGGAAATATCATCTGCAAACTATCCTGCACGAAACTATGGTGCTTTTTTTATATTATTTTTTCAAAGTTACAATTGGAACTTAAAATCTGGTCATGTCAACAGTCAACACATTTGAACATAGTTGATGTCCTCTTTTGTGAATTCCAGGGATAAAGGCTGGCATGTTTGTTAGAGAAGCCAAAGCTCGGTGCCCTCACCTAATGGTTGTTCCTTATAACTTTGATGCGTACGGGGAGGTATGCCTTTTAGTTTGCTTCTTTTGATGGTCGATTCCTCCTCTTTTACCTTTTTTTGTTGAAACACTACTTTGTTATAATTGACATGATGAAATTATTGTAGGTTGCTGACCAGTTCTATGGTATTTTGCATAAATATTGCAGTAAGGTTCAGGTTTGTGCTGGATTATCCATTACTCAGCATTTATTCATGTTGATGCGTCACCACATAATGATAGCCACATATACATCTACAAGTCTAACAATGATATGGAAAATTTAGGCTTTGAGCTGCGATGAAGCTTTTCTGGATATGACTGAATGCACACACGATAATCCAGAGGAAGTAACACAGAGAATCAGAAATGAGATTTTTGCTACAACAAAGTGCACTGCCAGTGCAGGTCTTGCTGAAAACATGCTTCTAGCTCGTTTAGCTACCAGATCTGCAAAGCCGAATGGACAGTGCTTTATTTCCTCTGAGAAGGTATATGCATGCTAACTATGCCCATTCTTAGCTCTATACAATAGCTCCATGTACTGGGTGATTTTGAATTAGGGCCTGTTTGGAACAATGATTTTCATAGAAATTCTAGAGGAATTGCTCTGTACAAAATTCTTGCATGCAAAATGGGCCCTTGCAATTGATGAATTAGTTGTTGGAGCAGTATAACGAGTTTAGAGTATTGTGAATCCTACATTATCATTCTTCTGTCAGCTGCAAGGTATAGCCTTTTGTGTAATTGAGTGGTGAGCCACAATCCCTTGTTGACAAAGAAAGTGTATATACTGTTGTTTTAGAAAATCTTACCTCGAATTATTTCCCTGGGTATAGCTTGTTGGTGGTTGAGTTCAGGTTACTTATTTTAACTTAGTCTTCACATACAGTTCAATGTAATTCAAGAAAGCAGCCACAGTGCCACACCTTCTAAAAGGATTTGCTTTCTTCCTCGTGTAGTTTTGTTTGTCTTACTTTTTTTTTACCTAGTTTGTTTCTTACTTAATAGCCTATCATTTCTACGGACCTACAATTTGTCTGACAGCAACATGTATTTGTTACAGGTTGATGATTACTTGAGTACTCTCCCTATCAAAGCACTTCCAGGCATTGGTTATACTGTTTCAGCTAAACTGAAAAGCAAAGAAGTCGAATGCTGTGGTCAGCTTCGCAACATTTCAAAGGTTTGTCAACATCATATTTGTGTAGTTTAACTTTAACATACATACAATTGTCCCTTTTCTTCATGTAAACTGATAAGGACTTTCCCAATCCGGTAGTCCCTTAGGTTTAATATCGTGCTCGACTTCATTTCACTAATATAGAGTTGAATGAGTAGCAGTTGTCCATTTTTTACAATTCTAGTGAGCAATAGTTTATCTGGGTTATCTGCATTATCATATTTCCCAATGTTATCCTAGGCGCTAGGCGGTAGGCCGACGGTGACCAGCAGCCTAGCGCCTAGGCCACCTAGGTGCCGCCTAGGCGGGCGAACGCAGCAGCTAGCATTCACAGTAGCACAGCACAACACACCAGAGAGAGTAGCAGCAGCTAGCAGAGCAGAGCAGCAAGCCAGCAACAAAAGCAAGGCAGCAGCTAGCAGCGCAATCACAACAGAGAGAGAGGAGTCAGGAGACTAGAGCATACCTGGCTAGAAGGTGATGGCAACGGCTAGAAGGCGGCGAGGGGTTGGCGGTGGCTAGAGGCGAGGATGACGAGCTAGAGCCGATGATGCGACGGATCTGGCCGGTGGAGGCGGGGACGATGGGCTAGAGCCTACGATGCGAAGGATCTGGCCGGCGGTGACGACGGTGAGACAAATCTGGTCGACGGCGACCTCTTCAATTGAGGGGAGGCGGCGGCGACCTCTTCAATCGATGCCTACAACCGCCTTTGACCTTGCCTTGCGCCGCCTCGACCGCCTTGCTCTGCCTTGGACCACCTTGGACCGCCTAGGCGGGGCGAGCGCCTAGCCGGCTGACTAGTAGGGAATCGCGGCGGGGAGGCCTCGCCTAGCGCCTACGCTCCACCTAGGTGGCCGCCTTGGTGAACATTGATATTTCCTGATCTGTAGGCTTTTAGTCGTAGATATGTTTTTTCTACTGATCTCCATCAACAAACTTACTACCATACCAACACGTCTCATGTAGGATGCTCTCCATAAGGACTTTGGAAAAAAGATTGGTGATATGTTGTGGAACTATTGCAGAGGAATTGATCATTCAGTTGTTGAAGCTGTTCAGGTAGAGGCATCCAAGTTATTGTTTCTGTTGTGAGCATCTGCAACTCTTTTGTCAAGGTCGTAACTTTCATGTCAGTTTTGTGGTTAGGTTACATAACTAAGCATCACTCATTAGTTGCACACATCTTGAACTAATTAAGTTTTTGTTGTTTTCTTCTGATTTGAATTTGATAGTCAATTTGGAATTGACAGATAGTATGCCTTGTGAATTGACATATGATACAGGAAACAAAATCTGTGGGTGCTGAAGTCAACTGGGGAGTCAGATTTAACGACAGCAAAGATGTGAGCCCTTTCTGATAACTAAGTTATGTACCATTGTAATGCTATGCTGATTTGTGCGTGGTTTCTTTTATATTGTTTACAGGCTGAGAATTTTCTTGTCAACCTCAGCAAGGAGGTTTCTCTACGCTTGCAAGGGTGTGGAGTACAGGGCCGTACTATTACCCTTAAGGTTGTTTCTACTGACTGCACACACTTTTCTCTCCATTAATACAACTATAGTTAAAGGTTCATAACTGATATGTGTTGCCTTTAAGGTAAAAACAAGAAGGAAAGGCGCCGGAGAGCCAGTAAAGTTTATGGGATGTGGTGATTGCGAAACCATGAGTCGTTCTATGACGGTAAGGGTTCAACGATGCATTTGAATACACATTCTTACTTCTTAGTTTCTTTTTGTCTGTGTTTTCTGATTAAGTTGTTATTCTATGTGAGTGTGTTGTAATGTTGACCATTTACAGCATGGACTAGGCAAGTGTTTATCCTGTAAAATGAGTTCTCAGTTCTCTAGTGCACATGTGTTTTAGCTGTTTTTTGCTTTTATCTTTATTTTTTCAGTGCATTGCTCATTCTTTTAATTTCTGATCTTTCTTTCTTTCTTTCTTTCTTTCTTTCTTTTCCTTTGCTGTTTCAAAGATCGCAGGTGCAACTGACAATTTAGTCACTCTTCAGAGAATTGCAAAACAATTATTTGCAGCTTTTCATGTTCGTAAGTTCAATATATTCTTTCTCATATCTTTTATGCACCCTATACAGTTGTAGATCCTTAATAAAAAAACTCTGCCATTAAAGTTTCTTTAAACTAGCCTTCTGTCATTACTTTGTTAAAGATTAAGTTGCACAATGGATTGCATATTCTAGATGTGAAGGAAGTTCGGGGAGTTGGACTAAAACTTTCAAGGCTTGAGCATGCAGATCTGGCTCGGGGAGGTATCCTCTAACTATTCATTCTCTTCTTTCTGGGTTCAGTATAAATATTCTTTGGCCTTTGCACTTCTGTGGTGATGCACAAACTGCAGTTCTCTAATAAAAATGAAAGGTGGGCTGATCTTGACGCATTTTAAAATGACTTAAAAGTTAAAAGTATCAACTGTTAAGGTTATAGATATCGTCTTATATAGACTCTCCGTATATAGGTTTTTCTTATATAAGTTTTTCTTATTTAGGTATTGCCTTATATAGGCTTTCCTTTTGTATCCTCATGTACGCTATATGTTCTGGTCATTGTCTCATATTGAATATTACAAGTGCTATTCATAACATGGTTTCAGAGCCACATGATTAGGGTTAGGGTTTTACTGGCTTTGTACTTGCACCATCCCTAGCCACCAACTTGTTGTTCCGCTGTCGCTGCCCTCGGGAGAAGAAATCTCTCTTGAGGGCGGCCACCTCTGCCGCCGCTCGTCCTCATTGGCCTTCGCTCCGGACGAGCTCCTTTTCGACCGGCGACGCCCGCGGCTTCTTCCCGATCTACCATGTTGAGCTCCTCGTTGTCGTGTCTCTGCCAGCGTCGCCTCGGCCGTTCCTCATCGTCTTCACGGGCCACCGACGCCGGCCACACTGCCCGCTCCCGTGGGCCCTCCGGCATCGCTTCAACCGCCCATGTTGGCCGCTTGGCCTTCGGCGCCCCATGCGGTGCCCCTCCACGCCAACCGGCCATCCGCTCTATCACGCTGCCACGCCACCTACCGCTTCGGCCGCCGCTTTACGCTGGTTTCAGGCCGCTTGGCCCTCTGTTCTGCACCAGCCCGACGATCGCTGCGGCCCCACCGGCTCACCCTCACTCGCATGAGCTGCCGGTCACCCCATTATTCACCCGGTTGCTTGCCTCATCCAAACGCCTGAGAGAGCCTTTTGATCTTTTGTGCCTGGAGCCCTGGACTTCAAATAGATCCATAATCAGTTTTAATACCATTTGGATTCGGGCTCTGGCTCTTGAGCTCTACCGCTTCGGCTTCTTGGCTTTTGGCTCTATCTCTAGCTTTTCGGCTCTTCTGATCGGCTTTGGCTCTTCGGCTTGGCTCCCCAGCTCTGGCTTTCCTTTTTAGTGCTTTTGGATTGCCTTTCCTGGCTTTCGAGCTATTGTTTTTCTTAGTGCTGCGGCTATTATTTTTTTTAATATTTTTTTTAGTCTTCCGTTGCATCCATTCAAGTCTTTAGCATCTTTGATTTTGTCGTCGCTAGACTCTTTTATCTCCTCGGCTCATTTCGTCGACTCCGATTACCTCGGCTCGGCTTCGTCGGCTTTCTTTTGTCATTTTCAACTCATTATGCCAGTCGGTTTCAACTCGGCTCATTTTGTCGGCTGCGTCGGTTCGGCCCCACCGTCGGCTCTTCTTCGTCGACTCTGCCCCACCATCGGCTTTTCTTCGTCGACTCGGCCCCACCGTCGGCTTTTCTTCGTCGAGTCTGCCCTACCGTCGACTTTTGTTCATCGATTTGTCTTCTTCATCGACTCAGCCCCACTGTCGTCTTTTCTTCGTCGACTCGGTTCTTCGTCGGCTTTTCTTCGTCAGCTCAATTTTTCAAGAGTTAGCTACTTCAAAATCAGGACTTTGGATTTTTTCTATTTGTATCAGCCCTTCCAAATGCAATGCTATTGCATGCGCCTTGCATTTGTGGGGGGGTGTTAAGGGTATAGATATTGTCTTATATAGACTCCATATATAGTTTTTTCTTATATAAGTTTTTCTTATTTAGGTATTGCCTTAGATAGACTTTTCTTTTGTACCCTCATGTACTCTATATACTCTGGTCATTGGCCTTATATTGAATATAACAGGTGCTATTCATAACAACAACATGTGAAATCTAGATGTAGGTCGCCTTATTGATTAATTGCAAATGCTTTCCAGTAGATGCTGTTTGATTCAGCGCTAACTAAAGAGATAATGTTGCCTTGGAATAATTCAAAGTTCAGCGAAGAGGTTGGTAAGGAAATCATGAGAGCATCAATAAGGTCTATCAAGTTAACCCCTTTTTTTTGCATAGGACATTAAGACAACAGCAGAAGATAATATGCAGTTTTGTTGTACTACAACTATAGGTTAGAAATCCGAAGAATAGTGGCCTGAATACTTACCAAACAACTTAGAATTTGGGAAATAGATATTGCACAAATTAATCAGTAGATAAAATGGTATGGAGAGGTGCTTCTATGCTCTTTCTTTTAAAAGTTGCACAACTATTAAAGCATGAATGAAGGGTAGATAGTGATTACTTACCCCTTCGCTTGCTTCAAGATTTGTGCAACTTGTACTAGAAGGAAAAGCATAGAAGCACTTCTCAATGGTATATCATTGAGTGTACTATGTATACTGATTGTGGAATATTGACATAACTGAGATAACATATAGGCCAGGACCACTGTAATGTTCCCATCACATGTTGCTGTAGTCTTTATGTAACATTGTTTTTGAAGCTACTCTCATGTAACATTACTTCAAGTCAAGCAATATCAGACAGTAATATCAAAAGGTGCCTTGCAAGGACATAACTGCGACAAGTCAACATCTCTTACCACTTCCATACTACCCTTATCACGGCTTGCACCAGTACTTCTCAAATGCTCCCATACTAAAATAACATTCACAAACTGAGGTCCTTATGCCTGTTATTTTTCAATGAAGCACCACAAGGGAATATGCTTGAATCATGGTTTGTTTCACCATCTGAGAAGCTCAAGAAACAGTGCAGTGAGAAAACCTGTTTACCTGGCAATGGTGATGACGCAGGTATCGGGCATCTTCTACTTACAATGTCAAGCTATTGTTTACATCATGTTGCAAATGCACTTCTATATTGTTGCTTTACATTGTTCATAGTGTTGAATTTGCAAGTTTTTCTATTTGATGGAAAAAATAAAGATTTTGACTGATTGGAGCTTATGTAGGAACTAGCGAGCTGCAAAATTTGGGAAGCTCCAGACCGTCATCTATAGTTGTGGCATCCCATTCATCAGAAGCAAACCATACAAGTCATAGATCTAGAGTTCATGCTATTGAGCTGCCACCATTATCCCAACTTGATTTGGAAGTCCTCAAGAACCTTCCTCCAGAGATAATATCTGAAATGAATGACATGTACAAGGGAGAATTGCATGGTTTTCTGGACACGAATAGCGGTGTTAATGGCAAGGTAAGCTATTCAAAATCTCTTGTTTTGCCAGCAGTTACTCAAAACTCTGTACCTGTTGGTGATGCAAAGCTGCATCGATATGGAAGGCACAAAGACTCCTTGCATTTGGAAAAGGAAGACCATATTAAGGTGAGCTGGTCAGTAAATCTAAAACAGTAAACATAGTGCAAGCACACATGTTCATAGCTGCTACTTTGTTATCTTCATATTTTGAACCAGTCCCCGACTATATTAATTGTTGCCATTACTCCCATAGGGGGCATCAGACAAACAGCTATCTAAAGTTCGAGCTGCCAATGCCTCATGCTCAAGAGCAAGTGAATTGGCTGATAGATCAACAGAAAGTGTTACACAGCTTGATTTCATGCCTAATTCTCTAAGCCAGGCAGACTTTACAGTTCTGCAGGAATTACCTGAGGATGTGAAGGCTGATTTGTTTAATGTGCTTCCATTACATAGATCAGGAGATCCTACATGCAGCACTTCCAATGTTTCTGAAAATAAATTTCCTAATGATGGAGGAATTGGTGATCCAAAACATCCAAGGGTTTGTCTTCTGACAGGAAGTTCTCAGAAATGGACCGAACAGTTTAGAGCGAGCAGTTGCCTGATACTGAATGTTATTGCAGAGCAACACAAAGATTCCATCTCTAGTCAACTTTTATCTTCCCTTTTAGAGCCTGTAGCTTCCTTCCTTCCTCGGTGTCCTAACTCAGGTAGTGAAGAATGGAACGAAACGCTCTCCTGTCTCACTGAACTTTTTACACAGTATATACAGCTCAAAGTTGAATATGATATTGAAGAGCTCCACAAATGTTTCCGCCTTTTTAAAAGGTAAAGCATAGAACTATTCAAGCATCATTAGATATGAATTTGTTGGGAAATTCTTGCAAACCAGGATCTGCATATTTATGGAACATCAATTGATATAAACTATATTGTTCTTAGTTACGGGACTTCTCTTGTTATAGGTTCTCATCGGCATCAGAGCTTTTTCAGGAATTGCACAATAGCATTCTTCCTTTCTTACAGGTAGATTTTTCATGTTTAGTTATTATCAGATTTACTTTATATGTGTAATGGTTGCCCTTATTTACTCTCTTTTTTGGTTTTCACAAATTTTAGGGATAAAATACCTTCTTGGTTCTTGAACTTTGGGATTGAGTTCATTTTAAACTTAAGTTTGCAGATGGAACCAGTCAGCTGTCCAGCTTTCATCTTCTTTCTGATTTTTAAGTTCATAGCTGTCCTCATTTCAAAGTAGAGGGTTAATCAGTTCTTCAAGTGTTGAAAAATTGAAATGATTGCGGACATGTGTCGAGTACCTCTCTCATAATAAAGAAAAAAAGCAGTAGTATCTCCTAAGGAGGAAAAGAAAGAACATAGGAACAACAAATGAACAGCAGCATGGATAACTTCTAATAATGCAGTTGTTCCACGCATTGCATTTTTTTTTTAAAAAAAAGGGAGAGACCTACTCTATTTGAATGAACTTGGTGCTGTCATCAACTCATCAGAGTATCATGTTGGAAAAAGCTAAGGCCTCATTAGAGTATAATGTTGCCAAAGTAGTGCCTGTCTCGTACAAAGTGTTCTACATAAACAAAACCTCTATACTACGGTATCTAATCATCTGGTCATTTTGTAGGATTCTGTCAGTGAGCATTACGGTGGGACACTGCATTTCTAGTTCGAAGTTGAGGTACTACTAACCATTTCGCTATAGGAAGGATGAACAGAGGCTGGGGTCTGTGTGCCGTTGTTTCTCAATGGTGAATCCGATGCCCATCGTGCTACTTTAACCATGGAGTGTGAGTGTCATCGCTTGTCCATGTGGATATGGATTGTATTGTGCAGTAAATTGGTTACGGTCGAGATGGCGTCATGATTTGCCCTTTTAGCACTGTAAAAACAAACTCTAATCATGACAGAAGCACTTGTTCCACTCATGGTTTGCGTAGGACAGATCAGATAACGTCAATAGGTAGCAGCACAATTTGGATTTTGTTCGCAAACAGGCACAACAAGCAGGGTTCAATTTTTCGTCAAAATTCGTTTGAATTTTGGGATTTCGAGCTTATGTCTTCGGTTTGAAAAAGAAAACCATTTGGTGTACCGCTTAAATTCAAATTCAAATTAAAAAAAAATTGCAAAATTTGACAAAATTTTCCTATATTAGTATTGATAGCCTTATGGTCTCTGGTGTGAATATTTTTTTGAAAAATGAAGTTTAGTGGCGTTTTTAAGCCATTCAATTATATTTAGTAGCAATATTTGTTGAAGTCAATCTTCAGACATCATTTTTGGTTTTTAATGTTTTTTTATACATTTTACAACAATTTTTTTTTTACAATTTTCCTCTTTTTTTTTTACATTTTTCTCATTTTTCAACCATCAGCGGTTGTCGAGCTTTTTCGATCAAAATTTAAATTTATTTAACTCTTGAACATTCGATTTTTTTGTGAATTTTAATACCAACGGGGCGTCGAAATCCGGCTGACCACAAGTACGAGACAAAAGCAACCTGACGCCTTATACTAGGCAGTAGCATCAACAAGCGACAGATGCTCGTTTGAAGTATCTGAGCATACAAGATCGCCACAAGATGCAGTCCTCATTGAAATTGAGAAGAAACGTCGCACGTAACATGATATAAACTGCAACAGACTTCAAATCACATAAACACTGCAATATCAACCGGCCTTGCGCAATTTTACCAGTATCTTCTATGCTACACACGTTAAGGGTGTCATGACTCATGAGGATCACATTGAACATTATGGGGGTGTTTGGCAGAGTTTAAGTTTCACTAAATTCTTGGAGTTGGTGGAGCTGGGTATTACTAGCATCATTAAAATCATGTAGCTGGAGATATGGGTATAATAAGAGTGTTTAGGTGGGTCATCTTGTTTACATTTTAGAATAAAATTATAAACTTAAGTCACTTTATTTCAGTCTACAAGTTTCAGCTATGAGGTGGAACTGTGATCTGGAGCTCTGCCAAACAGGGCATATATACCGCGTTTCATATATCATATCATCTTTTATCAGTATAGTCGTGCATGCATTCCGTCGGAGAATGAGATTGCAACTATTTTCTGGACTAAGAAAAGGAAGTGCATATCTCTACTATTCTAAAGCAGCACTTGGTGGCAGTGGTCCATTCTTCCGACGTCATTAATTGCAGCTTAATTGCCCTGCTTAATTGCCCTACGCAAGAAACGAAGCGTTGCTTTAATTAGCCAGCTTTCGTAAGAAACGAAGCGTTAAAGATAGATGTTTGATCTTATTAAATAATTTTTTTATTTTTTAATCTTTATTTTTCGTTATCAATTTTGTTTTTCGTAGCAACGCACGGGCATGTAACTAGTATCCTAGTAATTTCTGGTGCCAGGCAGAAAATGTGGTAGCTTCAAACCAGCAGCCAAAGCACCAAACACACCAGTAGCAGTAACGGGAAAGACTAAACACATTGAAGCAATTTGTGCTAGTCCGAATGCATAGACTAGATTTAAGGACTCGAAACAACACGACTATAAATTCTAGCCCGAGTATACGCTCAACAAACTGAACTCTGTCCATTTTCGCACCTACAGGTATCAACAACAATAAACTAACAAAGTATACCAGGAATGATACTTAGGGCACATACAATGGTATAGACGGTGATTATATGTAATACATGTCTATATCATCTATAGACAAGATTAAAGGCAACTCATACAATACACTGCCTGTAATGATCTCTCATGTAACTAATATATTGTCTACACATTGGTATACACAGTAGAAAGATGTCTATAAGATCGTTTGTCAAATACTCCCTCCGTTGATAAATATAAGATGTATTTTAATTTTGCACAAGGATTAAGGTTGCGGTGGAATTAAGAAAGACATGAGAGAAAATGACTTATATACCCATCTTAATTGTCTTGGAAGATGAGATATAATACTTTGTGTGGGTGATGATGAATAAATACATATGATTGATAGAGAATAAATAGGTGTATAATAGGAAAGGCTTATTAAATCTACATGGAAGATTTATATTTTTAAATAAGACCATTCAAACTATATACCTTATATTTATCAATAGATAGAGTAGTTCACATTTTTCTCTCTCCCTCATATCATCCAAAATTCTACGTGGTATATTCTTACAATGCACTATTATATATGCCTTTAAGATGTTCAATACAGGATTGATTCGTATTTCATTGTTCAGCAAACATGAACCTTGGCATTTTGGTAAGATAATGCAACAAGAAAACAGACCAAGAAACAATGCAGACTCTAGCGCTATGGAATACGGGCAAGAAAACACGCCCCCAAGAAGGGTTAACAATTAGGGGTGAAAACGGATCGGATACGGACGGATAATGGCTCTACCATATTTGTTTTCATATTTTTTCTCGGATTCGGATACGGATACGGATAGTCCGGATACGAATACGAATACGAATAATGTCGAATACGGATATGGGTCGAATACGAATCGAATCGGATACGGTTACGAATATTTATCGGAACATGATAATCCCTTAGATTGTACATAAAAAATCAACGAAAATACATAACTAGTTGATTTGATTAAAACATTATTAAAAATTGAATAAATATAAGCATTTTCATTCACTTAGACAATAGTTAGATACCATGTTGCAAACAAAATTATGTAAGACTTAGTTCATCACGTACATACGATTAATTCATCATACATGTAGATCAAAACACAAAATAAATGTGATCCTTGTTCAGAGATACAAATGAAAACAAATATAGAACATACAAAAAGTTTGATAATACTTAATTACCATATCTCTAGAAAACATATATAATACTTACATGTAATGACCCCAAGATTTGTATTATTTGTTAAATTATATTTAAAATAATAAATTATGTATTTTATGAGTTTTTATGCATTTTAGCTACTTATTTAAAATATTTTCCTATTAAAAACAACAATTTTTTATTTTTTAGAAAATTTAAAATATGATAAAATTTTAAAAATAATTTTTTAATAAATTATATACTATGTTAGGAATTTTATCAAAAAATTTCATAATTTTTGGAACTAGTTTGCTAATTTTAATAATTGAAACTTGATTTATGGATTAATTAAATTAGAAAACAAGTTAAAATTTAGTAACATTTTTGGGCCAAAAGAGTAACTTGGCCCAGCCCACATGTATATCCGGATATCCGATCCATCACTATCCGGATTATCCGAATCCGTATCCGTATCCGACGGATAGTGAGCTACCGAATCCGTATCCGTATCCGACAAAAAATATCCGTATACGTATCCGATCCGATACTATCCGACAAATATCCGATCCGACAGAATCCGTATCCGAAAATTATCCGGATCGGTCGGAAACTATCCGATCCGTTTTCATCCCTATTAACAATGTCGTTAATTTCGATCTCGGATTTTGATGAGCCGGTCCATGGTGGTACCAAAATTCGCGAAAATCGAACAATTTTGACAGTCAAACAAATTTAAAATCTGGTCAAATTCAGAGCAAAATTCGAGCAAAAAGGTCGAAAACCACTCGAAAAGCGACGAATTTCGACAGTTTTCGACGAAAATCGACGACAAGTTGAAAAATTGGGAAAATTGCAAAAAAATATTGTAAAATTTTAAACTTCATTGTTTTCAAAAAATATTTACACCAGAGGTCATAAAGCTATTAATACTAATTTTAGGGAATTTTTGGATAAATTTCTTCAATTTTTTTAAAAATTTTTTGAATTTGAATTTGAAATTTAGCGGTAAACCGAACGAAATCCGTCATCGGTAGTGCTTTGGCTCTTGGATTCTCATCTGGAGGAGCCGAAGCTCTACCAAACGGCGTCAGCTCCCTTGCGTGAGGAGCAGGATCGCTGAGGAGCGATTCTCCCATGTGCACATCTCGCATGGAGTGGCCTCAAGTCTGCTCCTCGCGTGAATCAGATAGCCCCTCGAGCGACACATCCCCACCTCGCCTCCCTGAGCGCCGCCTCAGCTCCTTGCCTCCCCGAGCGCCGCATCCCTCTCGTCGCCTCCCCGCCTAGCCTCCCAGAGCACCGCATCCCTCTCGCCGCCTCCCCGCCTCGCCTCCAAAGCCTCGCCTTGAGCCGGCATCACCGTCCCCGTCTCGAGCCTGTCGAGCGCCGTCGTCCCCATCTCGAACCCGCCGAGCGCCACCTCCCGCTTGTGCCACCGAGTCCATCGAGCTATGGATTCCCTCTCTTTCATCTCTCCTAAGTCCCCTTTTTCAAAAATTTGGAGCCAATTAGCTGGCCGAATAATTTTAGAAACTAATCTTGATTCATCAGAAAATCAGAATCAGGAGGAGTCGGAGCAAAATTTGAGAGGGGTAGGAGCTAGAGCACTACCGAATGGGTCCTTACTATCAACATCTGAACTTCATATATGTATGTCAACTACTGTTGGGGCGACGATGCCGACTAAAGGGGATGAATATGCGGTTTTAAAAAATCTTTATGACTAATTACTTGCCTAAGCACCTCTATGTCAAAACCTAACAAATAATAAATGCTTAAGTGATAAACTAAGGTTTTGACAAGTAAAGCCTAAATCATCTAGGCTCACTAAGTGCACAACTATCTATATATCTAAACAAGAATTGCAATCCTAAAGATAATCAAGCAATTTAATTCTAGGAATACAAATAGCAATAATGTAAATAAAGAATTGCAAGTAAAGCACAAGAAGACACACCGATGTTTTACTGTGGTATTCGGAGACTTGCCGGTCTCCCCTAATCCACGTTGAGGCAAGACCAAACCTCTTTGGACCGGCTCCACGAATTGAGCATCTACCTCGAATTCACTAGTGGTAGCTCTTTTCCCCTTCGAGTATGTGAGCTCTAACCTTCACAACTTTGCCGGGGCTTCTCACAACATTAAGAGTAATAAGCCAAGCCTTCTAGCTTAAACTTCACCAAGTACAACAAATGTACTATGCTGATCACCGAGTGCAACACATGCACAAGGCTCTCTCTCAAGTGCAACATATGCATAAGAGTCTCTTAATCCACTCCTAATTTTGACACATGTAATTAGGGCTCACTCTTAGCTCAAAAACTAAATGGGAGAGATCAACACATGTACATAATTCCCCCAAACCTTCCAAAAAGACAGCAAGCACAAATGCCAACCCAAGGCTCATTTTATAATCTCCCCAAAGAAAACTAGCTGTTGGAGGGCAAATCGAGCAAAAGCAGCATTTTTGGCACTACCACCCTCTGAGGCCCAATAGTGCCGGCCTCGACCTCCAACGGTCAGCAACGGCTATATTAGGGCTGTAAACGGGCCGAATTCGAGCGGGCCTGGGGCTATCAGGCTCGAGCTCGATAAGGCTCGAGCCGAGCTCGAGCTCGGTCCGAGCCTAGATCCAGGCTTGAGCTCGGCTCGGTCCAAGCTCGAGTAGGTTCGAGCTCGGCTCGAGTAAGCTCGGTAAGTTGATAAGCTCGAATAAGCTCGGTAAGCTCGAGTAAATTCGGTTAATCTGGTAGGCTCGGTAGGCTCGGTAACAAGCTCGAGTAAGTTCGGCTCGAGTAAGCTCGATAACAAGCTCGAGAAAGTTCGTTTCACGGAAGCTCGATCCAAACTCGAGTAGGCTCGTGAGCTATTCGAGCTCGGCTCGGTGAAGCTCGCGAGCTTGAAGGCAGGCTCGAGCTCGGTTCGTTCCAGGCTCGAGCCGAGCTCGAATCGAGCCTAGAATGAATCGAGCCTAGAATGAATCGAGCTCAAACAGTTTGCGAGCCTCGAGCTTTTTTTACAGCCCTAGGCTATATTCCCCGTACTACTGACGGCAATAGCTCGGTAGTACCACTCGAGCGGCAATACCGGCCCCCATGGACGGTACTGCTGACCTCAGTGCACAATCCAGAACAACCTCTCTGGAAAATAATTATCGATGGCTAGGCTTCGATACTACAACTTCTCCAGTAGTAGCGCCCTTGAACCCTGGTAGTGCCGGGCTGCCGGCCAAGAGAAGGGCACAAAACACGCCCGCTGGAAATTAACTACCGCCCTCATGGGGTGGTAGCACCGACCGAGCAGTAGTATCGGCTCCCATAAGTGGTATTTCTAGCCTAGTGGTACTACCGGCTTCAATGAGCGGTAGTGCCGGCCACAGGGAGAAAAACTGATTTTACACAAAAAAAATCTTTTCTCTAAATTAACAAAAATTAATTCTTTGAACCATTTGATGAACAACATATGATCAAGTCAATTTGCAAAACACATTTGCAAACCCTAATCACATACTCTAGGATCAAAACCCATAACCTCTAGCTCATTTGCAAATAACAAATCAACTTCATAAAAGCAAATCTCGAGCCATGTGATGATCAATTCATGATCAAGTCAATTTACAAATACATTTGCAAACCCTATTCACATGCTCCAAAATAAGACTCAATAAAACCACTATTTTGCAAAAAAAAAAATCATTTTGCAAACACAAAGCATTTAAAATCAAATTGCATGAGCTCTCTCATTTTGCAATACATGCGAAACTTAGCTCCATGCAAGAGAAGAGAATCCAAGAAGAAAGCTCGATTCTCAACAGACTCTCGTTTTTGGACCTTCTTTCAGCAAGATTTTTATGAGACGGTCATTCTACACAGGAAGAATCCGGTAATTGTAATGCAGTGGATTGACTGGGAATATATGACTGAGGCAGACGATGACATATTCAATGTAGTCATAACAACTTGTGAGCAGACTGAGATCAAAAGGATAATGGGTTTCAAGCATGACTGGAATACTGAAATCATCGCTCAATTCTATGCAACTCTTTACATTTCCAAAGCCAGAGTCTCCACTATGTATTGGATGACAGAAGGAGAATGGTATGAGATCACCTACGCTCAGTTTGCCAGATCGATAGGTTTCTCTGAAGCTGATTCCAGAGACAGGGATCAGATACACAATGAGGTTTCCCTAGGAGCGACCAACCTCAACTTTCTCTATGATGAAGACGTAGAATCTGAGCCAGGTGACACAAAGGGAATGAAGCCCTATTTTGCTGCTTTAAATAGATTGTTCAGGAAGACTCTGGCACCCAAAGAGGGTGATGCATCCCATGTACTCTCTTATTCAAGGAATCTTCTGAGCAGGATGCAGGAAGATCAGCGACCATTTGACGTCCTTTACTTCATTTGGAATGAGATCAAGCTCACCGTTTAGGAGCCTAAGAGGATCTGTGGGTATGCTCCGTATATTATGCACATGATTGAGCAAGTAACCAAGAAGCAGATGTTCAGCATACCGGCCTGCAGATCAGGGTGATCAAGGCCCCAGCTCCGCGAGCAGGACAAACCTCCTCTCGGCATGGTGCATCTTCTTCGGCTACTCCTGCTGACACTTTAGCTCAGGGTACATCTTCACCAGTCATTTGCGCCTTGAAGTCCATCTTTGGACTGTGTAAGAAGAATGACATGGATGTTCGAAAAAATACCAAGAGGATGAAAGCCATTCAGAGGCATCTAAACCTTCCCTGCTCTGATGATGAGGACGATGTTGAAGAGGTTGAAAATCCCTTTCTCCCGGAGGCTGTAGACGAGTCCAGTTCTGGGGACTACGCCGAGGAATCTGGATCCGAGGCCTCCGCATAGTTGCTCCCTTTGTGGTGCTTGATGCTAAAGGGGGAGAGAAAAGCTTAATCTATCTATCATCTATCCTTGAGCATCTTTTGAGTCAGTGTGCCATGTGAACTTGTCGTTGGATGATTTATGTTGGTTGTCGATTAAACTCCTTTTTTTCCTTATTGTAATGTTGGATGTTTACGCTATTTATGTTCACACATTTGCCTATCATGCTTACCATGCTATTTGTGTGCATTTATATATCTTGACTTGTACGGAATTTATCCTCGAATGTAAAGATTTAGGGGGAGTTCTCTCAAAATTTCTCTCAAAATGTGCATTGATTGACAAGTCAAATCCTAAATGCACATATTGAGGGGGAGCTCACCATATGTCACTACTTTTTCATATCAATTTTATTCAAATTATTTGTAAGCTTTAATCAGGTTGTCATCAATCACCAAAAGGGGGGAGATTGAAAGTGCATCTAGGCCCCTAAGTGAGTTTTGGATGATTAATGACAAATGATTAAAGGGACTAATGCGTTCAATGAGTTTATGAACAGGTATAAGACCCAAAGTGAAATCATCTACGAATGATGGTTACCCTCAAAAAGGAATGAGTAAGAAAAACGGCATTATTCAAATGTATTTTACATTTTAATTAAGTCATACGTATGCCGTACTATTAAGAGGGATGCATTGTAGTTGATCTAGGATTAGTCTCTATGCTCAGATGAATGCTAGCTATTTTATTTGAGAGACACAAAATCACTGCACTGTCATCGGATTGGTTTCTTTTAAAGTTTAGGTCGGACATTTCGATTTTGGGTCGGAAGTTCCGATGTTTCAGACATTCCAATGCTTAGTTGTGCTTGAGTCCGAAGCACCCAACGCACATCGGACATTCCGATTTTCTAGATCGGATGTTCCGATTAGTATTAAATCGGATAAGGGTGCTCTCTAGAAACTTCGGAAGGTCCGATATTTTCAATCGGAAGTTCCGATACGCGTAAATTCTTAAAAGGGAACTCTCTGGAAAAATCGGAAGTTCCGATATGTGAATCGGAAGTTTAAATGTGGACGTAGGAAAATGCTTGAGATAAACCCTTCAAAGTGTTTCTCTGGAAAAATCGGACTTTCCGATTGTGGAATCGGAAGTTCCGATGCATAGTTTTTTGACCATTAGACAGTACCGATTTCTGGAAAGTTAGGCAGATTGGATGTTCCGATGTTAGTATCGGAAGTTCCGATATGTGCCTGAGTGCGAGTATAATGGCTAGTTTTTGCTCAAACCTATAAATACCCTCATCCTCTCCATTTGAGGGTTACACACTTGCTTTGGCTGAACCTTGTGAGCTTCTACTGCACATTCTTGAGTATTCTTTTCTCCTCCTCTTTGATCTTAGTGATCATCTAGAGAGTGAGGAATAGAAGAGAGATCTAGTGCTAGAACAAAAAGAGGATTCATTCATCTTGAGCATTAGAGAACATCTCGAAGATGATAACTACTTTGCATTTGTTTCTCTTGGAGGTTGAAGGACTCCTAGACCGATAGACGTTGCTCACGAGCTCCCGAAAATTGTGGGTAGCCGTGAGAAGTTTGTGAAGGCCGATTTCGCCTCCGAAAGGGAAGAAATCAAGAGTGAAACCAAATCTCAAGTGTGACCGAGGTTTGGGAGGAAAGGGTTGGAAGAGACCCGGCTCTTTGTGAGCTTCCTCAACGGAGATTTAGGATCCCCTCAAGGATCCGAACTCCAGGAACAAATTCTTGTCAATTGCTTCCATTTCTAATTATGCAAATTGAATTTATTATTGAATCTAGTTCTATTCGTGTTGGTAGTCCTACCTAGAACACTTGCTCTTTATTGCACTCAACTAGAGTAGAAGTATTGTGTAGATTGCTAGACTTAGTCTCTCATTCTCGTACTTCTGTACTGATCAGATATTCCGACTCCTGTTCGGAAGTTCCGATCCGATCAGAAGTTACAATACCCATTTCGCTGCGATAAATTTAGTTGTAAATTTTAAAATAGCCTATTCACCTCCCCTCTAGGCAATTAACCCATCTTTTAATTGGTATTAGAGCCTAACCTTCTCGAAGGTTTAACTGCTTGAAGGAAACGAGATGGCCGGTACGGGGTTGAAGGTCGTCTTTCCGGGTGAGCCGGATAGCCCAAAGTCCGGAAATGCTGGCTCCGGCAAGAAGAAAGAAGATGGAACATCTACATCGAATAATGGAGTAGAAATTCCATTTAGTTATGATAAATTGAACTCTTCTTCATCGCACTCTTACATTACCGTGCCATCCAGGCGTGTCCCATCTTCGATGGTATACACTATTCGGCTTGGAGGCACAAAATGAAAATGCATCTAATGTCTCTTCATCCTAGTGTATGGAAGATCGTTTGCACAGGTTTGGATATGCCGGATGAAGATATGGAGCTTACGCCAGAACAAGAGCAAAACATTCACCGCAATGCACAAGCTGCAAGCGTACTACTTGGTGCATTGAGTCCCGAAGAATTCAACAAGGTTGATGGTCTAGAAGAAGCAAAGGAAATATGTGACATACTTCAAGTTGCTGATGAAGGCACATCAAGTGTAAGAGAATCAAAAATTGAGTTGCTTGAAGGAAAGTTGGGGAGGTTCGTCATGAATGACGATGAGACTCCACAATAAATGTATGACCGCTTGATGATCCTCGTCAACAAGATCCATGGATTAGGAAGCAAGGACATGATGGATCATGTAGTGGTGAAAAGGATGTTGAGAGCCTTCGCTCCAAGGAATTCGACTCTCGTAACACTCATTCGAGAGCGAAAAGATTTCAAGAGGCTCACTCCTATTGATGTGCTTGGAAGAATCCTCTCACATGAGCTCATGGAAGAGGAAGCAAAAGAAGTGAAGAACCTTGCCAAGCAAAGCTCAAGTTCTAAGTCAAAAGAAATTGCATTGAAGGCAAGCAAGAAGGATGACTTGAGCTCGAGTGACGACGACGATGATGAGAGCGAAGATGAGGAAGACTTGGACCTATTTGTAAGAAAGTTCAAAAAGTTTCTCAAGTATGACGGGTCAAGCAAATACAAGAAGAACTACAACGACAAGTCAAGAAGAAGAAGAAACATAAAGAGAGCTTGCTATGAGTGCGGTGAAGTTAGACACTTCATCGCCGATTGTCCAAAGAAGAAGAGCAACCCCAATGAGCACAAGAAGAGTGAGCCATACAAGAAGAACAAGGCTCACAAGAAGAAGTACTTGGGCGAGCTCACATTGGCGAAGAATGGGACTCCAACGATTCTAACTCCGACGATGAAGGAGTCACCACAATCACCATTGAAGCCGCTCCTCCAACCAAGTCACTCTTCGGCGATATGAGTGACAATGACACCGACAATGACACACCCATTTGTCTTTTGGCAAAAGGGCGTAAGGTAATGACAAAATCAAAACCACCTAGTAGCGATAGTGAGATAGATAGTGATGATGATGCTTTATTTTGTGATTTGAGCAAATCTACCATTGCAAAGATCAATAAGCTAATGAAAAGAGTAGATAACCAAGAGGAGACTCTTGAGAAGCAAGAGGATTTGCTAATCCTTGAAAAGAAGAAAAATCTTGCTCTCGAGAAGCTTCTCGCTAAGGAAAAGGAGAAAATTGAATTGTTGACCAAAAATCTTGAATTGGCTAACAACTTAATTACCTTGCTTAAGAGTTCAAATGAGTCACTTCAAGAAAATATCTTTGGTCTTGAAAACAATCTTAAAGCTCTTGAAGTACAATTTGAGTCTCAACGATATTAACTCTCCACTCAATGATGCACTCATGGCTACTATTCCTTCCACTAGTAATGGTTGCTCTCGTTGCTACAATATTTATGTTAATGCTTGTGCTACTAACTCTCAATTTGTGCAAGTATTAAAAAGCGAAAATGATAGACTAAGTGCCTTGGTAAGATACGGTTGCATCAAGACGTATCAATCCAAGGATGCCCTATATAAGACCATCAATGGTCGAGGAAACAACAACAAAGAATGGCTAGGATTCGATAAGTATGAGAGCAAAGGAAATGACTGTGTGGTGGTAAAAGGTAAGGAATGCATTAAGTTTGTCAAAGGAAATGGCAAACAACCATTAACCACCACACAAGTCAACAAGGCCGTGCAAGAACCAAATAAGCATCCTCAACATCACGCATCTTGTACAATTCACTATGCTTCTTATGTTTTGAAGAGAAACCGTCGTGGTAAAGTAGTTGCTCACTTTGTCGGTGCCCACAACTCAAATGAGATCGCGAAGAAAAGAGTGTGGGTACCAAAAGTCTTAATCACTAACATGTAAGGACCCAAAAAGATTTGGGTACCTAAAATCAAGACGTAACATGTTTTTGTAGGATTACACCTCCGGTGGATCAAGTTGGGTGCTTGATAGTGGTTGCACAAACCATATGACCGGAGAGAAGAATATGTTCTCATCTTTTGATGAGAGAGGATCACAATATGAGAATATTGTGTTTGGTAATAATGGTAAAGGTGAGGTCATGGGACTAGGTAAAATTGCAATTTCGAATGATTATTCTATCTCTAATGTCTTGCTAGTTAGATCTTTGAATTACAATTTATTATACGTATCGCAACTTTGTGAAATGGGTTACAATTGTCTATTTACTAATGTGGATGTGACCGTCTTTAGAAGAGACGACTCTTCAATTGCCTTCAAAGGATATTTGAAGGGTAAGCTCTATTTGGTTGATTTCAATTCAAATAGTGCTAAACTTCAAACATGCTTGATGGCAAAGTCTAGCATGGGTTGGCTATGGCATCGCCGACTAGCCCATGTTGGCATGAGGAATCTCGATAAGCTTCTAAAGGGGGAACACATTATTGGACTAACAAATGTTGAATTTGAGAAAAATAGGATTTGTAGCGCTTATCATGCCGAGAAACAAGATGGAGCACATCATCCCACCCAGGGTTCGCAATGCCGAACGGTTTTCGCGGATTTCGAACGAAATTCGACATTTCGAGCTCCAGCGAAATTCAATACCGAGCGAAAAACCGAGCAAATTCAAATTTAAATTCAAAAAATTTCAAAAAATTGAGAAAATTTAACCAAAAACTCTCTACAATAAGTATTAATATATTTATGACTTCTGGTGTGAATATTTTTTGAAAAAAAAATTAAATTAAAGATTTTTTGAGACATTCAAATTGTAGATAATAGAAAAGGCAAAAAAAAATGAAATTAGAAGTATATTTTAATATGTTAATGTTATCTAGTATTGAAAATTTTCTTGTATTGGCATGTGACAACTTTCAATTATTTAAAATATAGCAAATGTATGTTATTTTTTTTAATATATTAGTGTTATCTTGATAGGGTATATTTTAATATTTTAATTACGTGCATGCCTTTTTTTTGCACTTGTATTGATATGTGACAAGTTTTGATATGTGAATTGCATTTTACAAATTTTACAACATTTTTTTATAATTTTTCTCACTTTTTATATTTTTCTTAATTGTTTTTAATATGTCGTCGAAATTTCGAGCTTTTCGATCGAATTTCGGTACTTTTCGATCGAATTTCGAGCTTTTCGATGGAAATTCGCTCATGTGTTTGACCAGTTTTCAAATACGTTTGAATTCGGCAATCATTCGATTTTTTCCGAATTTTGAACGAAATTCGACGATTTTCGCTACCGAGGCCTGCTCGAAAATTGACTCCGAAACGAAATTGCGAACCCTGATCCCACCAAGAATATCATGACAACGACGAGACCATTGGAGTTTCTGCATATGAACCTCTTTGGACCCGTTGCTTATATAAGCATCGGAGGTAATAAAATATGGTTTAATTATTGTCGATGATTTTTCTCGCTTCACTTGGGTTTTCTTTTCATAAGAGAAAAGTGGTTTACAAGGCATAATCAAGAAGTTTGCAAGAACAGCATAAAATGAGTTCAAGATGAATATCAAGAAGATTCGAAGTGACAACGGCAGCGAGTTCAAGAACACTCAAGTCGAAGACTTTCTTGATGAAGAAGGGATAAAACACGAATTCTTGGCTCCCTACTCCCCTCAACAAAATGGAGTGGTAGAAAGGAAGAACCGAACATTGATAGAGATGGCAAGGACGATGCTTGATGAGTACAAAATCTCCGATCAATTTTGGGCGGAAGCCGTCAACACCGCTTGCCATGCGATCAACCGGTTGTACCTCCACAAGATCTTAAAGAAAACGGCGTACGAGCTTCTAACTGGCAACAAGCCTAATGTTTCTTACTTTAGAGTCTTTGGTAGTACTAAAACTGCCTATGATATCATCGTATATCACTGACGGTTTATGAAGAGTACCATATGTGATAATATCACTAACGATTTCACTATGGAATAGTAAATGATGCTCCTTATTATAGATGGTTTTTTAAAATCGTCTGTGATGAGGCGTTTAATATAAACCTTTCTATAATAGTGGTGGTTAAGGCGATGCCCCTTTCAGTGCCATTGTTCCAGCTCGTCGAGCAGCTCCTGCAGGTGTTGTTTGAGGGCTTGTCAAGGGAGGAAGGAGCCGACCACCAGTGCCTCCAGAGATTGCGCTCGCGCTACTCGCGGGAGAGCGCCAACGTGCGGATGGAGAACTTGAGCGGGAGGAAGGTCATGATGTGCAGCCACAAGTCATCCGGCAGCGCTGAGGGAAGGTTCACCTCCTCAGCCGCTTAGCCTTGGCCGCCTTCCTAGTTTTTCTGCCACCTCTTCGGGCTGGCACCGTCGTCGGATACAAGCACCATTGCCGTGTGCTCGCCGCTTCCCTCCTACTCTCTCCGTCTGCCTTCTCTTGGAAGCTTTCAAATGGAAAAGAAGCCGCTGCGCTAGGCAGGTTAAAAAGGCCAACTGATCTCTGGCTAACCAGTGTGCACCGCAATTGGGCCAATACACACTGTAAGGGCTTGGTGCCTCCGCTCGTTGATAAATCTTGAACTGGGCTAGATATGTTTGGATAGATTTGTGATTGCCATCAAATTTCTCACGCTTTTTCCCCTTCAAGTCCTCTTTAGCTTCGGTGAACGTGAACAACCAAGGGTATATGTTTGATCGGAATTGCTAGTTCCAGAATGTTTATATTAAATCTTTAGCAAGAACAATCTTTGTTGTGATATATGTCGACACCTCCTTCTTTATCTCACTTCCCTTCTCTCTTAAAAGCTCTCTCATCGCGACACTTGGCGGTATCCTCTTCATCCCACTTTCCTCCCTCATTCTATTCCACTCAGACTCGAAAAAGTTTTTTCCTTCAAAATTTCCCTTTAGTTTTTTAATACGAAGTATTATTTAACCATTTTTGAAAGTTTTTTGCATCAAAAGTTTTCGAGCCGAAACTTTTCAAATCAAAAGTTTTTTAGTCAAAACTTTTCGAATTGAAAGTTTTTCAAAACAAAAGTTTTCGATTGAATTCATTTGAAAGTTTCGAATCAAAATTTTTTGTATTAGAGAAGGAAGGAGTAAGAAAGGGGAGCAAAAGGGTGAGTGAAGCCAGAGACGCCATGTGAGTCCTCGTCAAAGAAGTGGTGCAGTAGCTACAACAAGTTTGAAGCTCGATTTTTGCTGTTTGCTGCCACTTCAGATGGGAAAACCGATCGTGGTAGCCATCCATCAACATTGTGTTGACACGATTACGCGAAACCAAACCCCGACCGGGCCCCACTCCAGCTTCTCATCGCCATCATCTGTCTCGCAGCCTTCACAGCCTGAGGGGTGGGCATTTTTAAACCGAAACCGAATTAACCAATTATTTTAGTATTTTTAGTTTACGGTTTTGATTCGGTTTTTATTTTGGTATAATTCAATTTTTAGTATTCGGTTCGATTTTTTGCTTTTAGAAACCGAAATAACCGAATAGCCCATGTACAATACAACTTTTGCAATGTTCTTCCTAAACCTACCAAACTATTCTCATATTCTTACGTGTTTATACACATGTATGGTATATCCATGTGTTCTACTATGCGTATACTATAGTGATCTATGAATATTATGTGAATTTATTTCTACTCTGTGTTAGACATTAGAAGAATCAAATCTAATATACATAGTGTTTATTCATATTTTAGTTAACAAAAAACCGAATTAACCAAAAGTTTGATTTTTTTTATTTTAGTTCAAAAAATTCGATAGTCAGTTTTTTAAATCTAAATTGTTTAAAATAAAAAACCAGACCGATCAAATCGAAAAAAACCAAATGCCACCTACCAGCCACACGCCCCGGCACAAAAGTCCAAGGCCGAACCATGGTCCAGCCTTACTCCTGAGCTCACCACCACCCGCCTCGCCGACGCGATCCTCCGCCGCGCCGCGACGCGCGATGCAGTTCCTCACCGCCTCCGCCTCCTCCTCCGCCGTGCCGCCGCTCCGGCCCTCCGCTCACCTCCTCCGCCTGTCCAGGCCCCCTTCCTTCCCCCACCTCCGCCGCCGCCGCCGCGTTCCCCACCTCCCCTCCAAATCCCTATCTCTAGCGCCCAAAGCCCCGCTCCTCCTCGCGCGTCGCTCCCTGCCCTTTACCCTCCGCGCCCACGACGACCATCACCACGGCCACGACCACCACCACCGTGGCCACGGACATGGACACGCCCACCACGGGGTGGACGTGCACGGGGGAGGAGGGGGCGAGGCGGTCATGCGGGTGGCGAGGGCGATCGGGTGGGCCGACGTCGCCGACGCGCTGCGGGAGCACCTGCAGCTTTGCTGCATCTCCCTCGGCCTCCTCCTTATCGCCGCCGCCTGCCCGCACGTCGCGCCGCTCAACTCCGTAAACCGTCTGCAGGCCGCACTCATCGCCGTCGCCTTCCCTCTTGTCGGGGTAATGCCCACGGGCTCTGCACCTTTGTTGGTTTTGAGTTACGGGTAACTAGGAGCAACAGTAGAAGTTTCAATGCCAATCTATGCCCATAGTTGCTTTCACTAACAGCTTGCGTTTTCAGTGAAAATAGTTGGCGTGCATGTAGTGCCAATTTTTACTTCAGTATTTTTAGCGCTGATTGATTGGCTAGAAAGTTTGGACCATGAGATTTAGAATTTCGATCTAATGTTAAGCACATTCTGAGGATTTTATCCATCAGTGGAAGTTTTTGTGTACGCTTTCATGAAATTGGCATGTTGAGAAATTTTCTCAGAGAAGTTTACAGAGAGTAACTGCTCATATGAGACCATTACAGAACCTTGAGGTGATTCTTCAAGCTATAATTGACCTGCAAGAACTTTCAACTAAAGCTTCTGAACAGCTGAGATGACAACTTTGATAATTTAGTACTGGTTTGGAGGTAATATCTAGTGCAGGCCCTATATAAGGTGCAGGTCTTCAAGCCATGTTGATTTCAGCAATAGACCAACACAGAAAATACTCAAAAAACGAAAAAAAAGGAGGCAACATTGATAATAATCTACACCATATGAAATTTCATATCCAAACTACATAATTCCGTTTTGTAATGATTGATACTAACAATTAAAGCTACTACTACAAGTCTATAACAACAACCAAGCCTTTTGTCCCAAGCAAGTTGGGGTAGACTAGCAATGAAACCCAATCAAAGTCAAAAGACCTCTAAACCTTTGATCTTAGGTCATAGTTCTGGTACGTGGATCGCTAATTAAAGCTACTGTTTTATAATTCTGTTTTCAAAGAAATTTGTGCCAACTGCATTTCAATGAACAGGAAACTGTGCTATGCTTGTTTTGCTCCTTAACACAGAAGAAACAGAAGAATTTGTTGTTTTGAGATTGCTTGCCAATGAAACACTTATGTGACTTTTTCCTGCTTATTTTGTAGGTTTCTGCAGCACTTGATGCTCTTGTAAATATTGCTGATGGAAAAATAAATATCCATGTCCTCATGGCTCTTGCAGCATTTGCTTCTATATTTATGGGAAACTCATTGGAGGGTGGCCTGCTTCTTGCAATGTTTAACTTAGCTCATATTGGTATGTATGTTTGACAACCTTTGAAATTCCCTTCATGTTAGCTCCTGTTTGTGTATTTATTGAAAGTTTTCTGTTCTTATTTCTTATAGCCGAAGAGTATTTTACAAGCAAGTCAATGATTGATGTGAGGGAACTAAGGGAAAATCACCCAGAATTTGCACTGTTGTTAGAAGCAAGTGGGGATGAGTCAGCATTGTTCTCAAATTTAAGTTACGCTAAGGTTCCTGTGCATGACCTTGAAGTGGGTTCTCATATTTTGGTCAGAGCTGGTGAGGTGTGTTGTTTGTTTATGTAGAAGCTCAGTACTTGTATTCCCTAGTTCTGTTTCATTTTGTAGCTTTTTCATTGTTTTTGTTCTCTTTTCCATTGTTTTTTTCCTCTTATTGTTTCTAACTGAGCACAATGGTACATCTTGCCTTCTTTTCGTTGTTGATGTTATTCTTTTAGTCTAGATTATTCGAACTTATCTCATTGTGGCGCAGTTTTTGTATTCATTAGGCTGTGCCTGTTGATGGAGAAGTTTACCAAGGTTCATCGACAGTCACCATTGAACACCTAACTGGTGAAACAAAACCTCTTGAAAGGACAGTGGGGGATGCTATACCGGGTGGTGCCAGGAACTTGGAAGGAATGATGATTGTAAAGGTTTGCCTTCTTTTTTCTTCAGTGAAGAGACCTTTTTCAACTTATTCTTCTTTAATTGTTTTATTCTCTAATCCTGAGCTACTTCATTTTGCTTGCCGGACTTTACTTTATTGATTTCAATGTGTTAAGTACTCATACAAAAACATGATTCTTATATGATTGATGCACTCTTTAGTTGATTTTATTTTTAAAAAATCTGAGAGTTATCTAATGGCAGCTTGGTATACCTATAATATTTTTTTTAAAAAAATACTATGTTGCTATTCATGGCTGTTACGTCATAAATGGCAGACTGACACAGGAGGCTTCATTCTGTGATATTTTGGAATAAGAAAAGCAATCCTTGTTAACTTTTACAGAATGTACAAAGCTTTATTTTTAATAGTTGGTAGTTAGTAGCAACAAATTTGCTGTACTTCTTTTCTAGCATAGCTTTAATTTAGTGCAAGTACATTATGTTTGGTTTGCCTTCCAGAATGTTACCTTGTCAAATTGCAAGATAAACATTAATGCTTCTGTTCAACTACCTTGTTTTAGGTGACTAAATCATGGGAGGACTCAACACTCAACAGAATTGTCCAGTTGACTGAAGAGGGCCAGCTAAACAAGCCAAAGTTGCAAAGATGGCTAGACGAGTTTGGAGAGCACTATGGCAGAGTTGTTGTGGCCCTGTCTTTGGTTGTTGCACTTTTGGGACCATTACTCTTTAAGTGGCCCTTCTTTGGTAACTCAGGTATTCCTCTAATGTCACACTCCATGCTATATCGGTCATGTTACAATTACAAACATAATCCATCAAATTTGACTAGGTACTTCTCTGATCGATAATACTATATGCTTTAGAAAACCTTAGTACTGATGATTTGGCAATTTGTACTGAACTGATACACTTAGCTCTAGGATTAAGCTTTCTGTGTTCTGACATTTTCTTTAGTTTGTAGGGGTTCAATTTACCGTGGATTAGGACTTATGGTGGCTGCATCTCCGTGTGCATTGGCCGTAGCTCCATTAGCATATGCCACTGCAATCAGTTCTCTTGCAAGTAAGGTACTGTTTGAAACTTTCAGTTTTTTTTAGCTCTATAGGTTATTTTCTTCATTCGGTGTGAGACAGTGTCTTTCAGCTTCTAAATTTCATGAAAGCATCTAGTATTTTATTCGGATGGTTTAATCATTATTTTACGAGGCTATTTTTGATCCCTCTTTTCTATATTATGGTTTTGTGAACAAGTATTGGTATAGATCATAGGATTTTAATCCTTTGTTGAAATGATTAGTACTGCTCCTATGGAGTGCCTACTGAGTTCTTTTACATTAATGGGGAGATAGCAGACTAGCAGTTATTACTTTGAGCACATCCTATGGAACTGTGTTATCTTAGCGGTAGTTTCTCCTGAATGCTTTTCAACAATTTACAATGACCTGTTTCTTAGATGAACTTCCTTTTCCAGAAAGCTTCTGGTATAATGAAATCATTGAATCTTTTTTTTTTCTCTCTCTATAGGGAATTTTGTTGAAAGGCGGGCATGTCTTAGACGCCCTTTCTGCTTGTCAGTCTATTGCTTTTGACAAAACAGGCACGCTAACAACTGGGAAGCTTATGTGCAAAGCAATTGAGCCCATTCATGGACATTCGGATGTGACAAATGGTATTAGTAATCCTTCTTGTTGTACTCCAAACTGTGAGAGTGAAGCTCTAGCTGTTGCTGCAGCTATGGAGAAAGGAACAACCCATCCTATTGGAAGGTGGAGAGAATGGACAACTTTTTCAAAGCCCGTTTATTTATTTCATTTTGATTTGCATGTATTATTATAAAGTAGAATTGTGCAACCATTGGGCATGCTAGGCATGGCTTGAATAGAGTTCCCTTGGGCCAAGTGTATCGATAATTACTATAATTGTGCTGAGCTTATAGTCAAACTCAGGCCAAAACTGATAGCCAGATATTCATTGGGCAGTGCTTGACCAAAGAACAAAGCTGCTAGTTCATTTTTAATTATATTTATCAGTAATTGCTACAATAAACAGTTATTTCTCCTTCATGCTATGAATTTTGTAGAATAATCTATGGCAGACAATTGACATCCTGATTACATTATTCACAGGGCAGTTTTAGATCACTCTGTTGGGAAGGACCTTCCAGTGGTTGCTGTAGAAAGTTTTGAGTGCTTACCTGGTAGAGGAGTTGTTGCTACTTTGAGCGGCATAAAGGTGTGTGTAAATTAGATAATATATTTCAACCAGCAGAGTCATCTAGAAATTATTAGATTTAGATTTTAGATATATCAGAAAAGGATTTTCTGTTGTTATATGGGATATTGTTGATATGATTCCCACAATGGATAGAGAGGATTGGCTGTTATATCTCTAGGTGGTTATGCTTAATTCCATCTCAATATTTTGGAAAATGGAAGCAATAATAAATATGCTTCATTTGTTGGAAAATTAATTTTGATAGCATGGTTGATATTAGCTCAATATAACACATCTATTGATTCTTGCTTTGCTTCTCATGCTTTCTGGACTTGGCCCATGTCATTGAATGGTGCATTAAAGATTCGCAAGAATCTTAGGCAGCTAGAGAGAAATGATAGCGTTTCTATACAATAATGTTTTTTGGTTGGAAATGTTGGGTTTTATTTTTGTAGCTGCCACTGGATTATTATATCATTGAAAGAAACACCCTTAAACCAGGATAATGAGAACTCAAATATGAAGTGTTGAATGTTGTAGATCAAAGTGGTAATCATCTCATTAAGGTGAGAAAGCTAGAGCGTAAAGTGGGATAATTCGGGTGTTTTATTGAAAAATGTCGATGGCCTTTAATGTATATCTAAGCTGCATTTATCTCATTCAATGGTCATAATTGTCAGTTCTTTCTCTATTTAAAGGTTAGTTCACGTTTGATACATTCCCTATTTACTCATAATGCAATGTGGATGTGTTTCTTAATTCTTAGCTTTGAACAATTAGCATGAGCATTTGTGTTGTTTGATCTATGAAGTATTGAGAAGAATTGGATCTTTGAATGTTAGCTTGGCCCCACACATATTTGTATTACAGGCAAGGAACAATGAACATGAGTTCTCTAAGGCATCTATTGGTTCCGTGGAATATATTTCTTCGCTGTATAGATCTAATGGTGAATCTGAGCAAATAAAAGAGTCGGTAAAAAGTTCTGCATATGGGCCCGAATTTGTCCAAGCTGCTCTATCAGTGGATAAAAAGGTGAGGTAAATTAGAGTACAAATCTTCTCATTTCACAGCATGCTTCTCCCCCTTTCTTTTCAATGTTCGTTTATGTTGCTGTACAATTATTTGTCTGGATGTTTGATGAAAGCATTCATATATAATTAGGGAAAATGGTAAATGAAATTCAGGCTTGCGAATCTTTTTGGAATATAAGGTGAATTGGAGTCTAGCCTATCAAACGCTGATAAGTTGGCTTATGTAAAGTGGATTAGAGTTTAGAGTATGAAATGCTCATAAGTTGCGCCTTAATTTAAATGGTAATTTGTGTTTTGCTGAGTGCTCTTATGCTTCTTTTGGTTTTTTTTTTTTCTTTTATGCTATATCTATCAGTTGGTATTGTAGTGACGAGTAGAAGAAAGAGTAAAGAAAACAGAAGTCAGATTGAGTTTGAAATATACGAGAAGCATGGTAGGCTAGTGATGTACACAAGTTTGAGTATCTCTTTGGTGCATGGAACAGGAAGTCTGGGACAGACAGGCTGTTAGTCGACACAGCCTTTCAAGATACATTGTATGGAAAAGCCAATTGCAATTAAACCAGCTAATGCTGTTGGAAACAAGGTGGAGATGGGATGGGTTTTTGTTGAGTTTAATATAAGATGTAAACGGGATTACTTATGTCCCATCTATTTACAGCACAAGTCAGGTTGGACATTTGAACCACAAATGCTGCTCAGATGGCCAAGCATTTGGTCCATCTGCTATGGCCTATGGGCCTGTCTCTTTTGAATCTTGGTTAGGTCTTTTTGCCTGATAATTTGAATATCTTAACCTGATACTTGATTTGGGCTGGCTTGGACATTGAAGCCTTCTTATCCTCCTGCAATAGAGCTGACCTTGGCTTGTATCACAAAGTCAATAACATGGCCGTGCTTTGTATGGCCAAAGGCCCGGTCATCTGCAAGAAGCTCTACTAGGGTCTTTATCAAATTGCACTTCTGCTCATGTTTCTGCCAGTTTCTGTTGGCAACATGCATATTTGAATGTGTTATCATCATATAAGCTGTAGGTTAGTTTAGAACTACCTTCCAATGTATTATACTATTATTTATTTGCTGATTGAACTTTTTTTCAGGTAACCCTTTTCCACTTTGAGGATGAACCCCGTCCTGGTGTCTGTGAAGTTATATCTACCTTAAGAGAAAAGGCTAAACTTCGCATCATGATGCTTACTGGAGATCATGAATCAAGTGCTCTGAGAGTTGCTAAAGCTGTTTGTATTGACGAAGTCCTCTGCTGTTTAAAGCCAGAGGACAAGTTGAATAAAGTAAAAGCAGTTTCAAGGGAGGGAGGTAACTCAATGTCTTATGACTACCAAATTTCATTTTCTGATTATATCAATTTTTTTCTCATATGTTATATAATTATCAACATATCTAGCTTAGATAATTTTCACCTACTTTCTCTCTGCATGACTTTATCTAATGACTC
Source organism: Rhipidocladum racemiflorum (assembly GCA_036346355.1). Lineage (NCBI taxonomy): Eukaryota > Viridiplantae > Streptophyta > Magnoliopsida > Poales > Poaceae > Rhipidocladum > Rhipidocladum racemiflorum. The sequence goes on along the minus strand of CM070579.1, from coordinate 84,568,241 downwards.
TAGTGGTTCTCTTCCAACTTTTGGTTACTATTGTGAACGATAACCTACCAGCTACAGCCTCAGCACCTTTTGTCCATAACCAAACATTCTTCATGTATAATTGAATTATCGTATGTTTGAAACATTTTGTACTTTTTTATGAACTCAACTGTGCACCATAGAAATTTGTGCTTGCGGCCATATGATTACTATTTGTGGTAGTCACGTTGCTTCATTGTTGGAGGGGGAAGTCACTTTTCCTGCTGATATTCATTATGTACCGTTGTATTTGTTTCCAGGTGGAGGTTTAATAATGGTCGGTGATGGTATAAATGATGCACCAGCTCTTGCAGCTGCAACAGTCGGTATTGTTCTGGCTCAACGGGCCAGTGCAACAGCAGTAGCTGTTGCAGATGTTCTGTTGTTGCAGGATAATATTTGTGGGGTGCCATTTTGTATTGCTAAAGCTCGTCAAACAACTTCATTGGTATTGTCTCTTGCGAGCTTTAACGCGAAACGCCTTTTTCAGATACAATATTACTTGTTCTTAAACTTTGAGGTTCATCATTACAGGTCAAGCAAAGTGTAGCTCTTGCCCTAACTTGTATCGTTTTTGCTGCACTTCCTTCTGTCTTAGGATTTCTTCCCCTGTGGTTGACGGTAAGTTCGTTCTTGGAATTGGTTGCAAGTCACCTGTGCTTTCCTACTGAAGTCCAATTGTATTTGCACATTTGTTGATGTCATCTCTACACTTTGTCCAAAATTCAGGTACTTCTTCACGAAGGAGGAACACTTCTAGTCTGCTTGAACTCAATACGAGCCCTCAACGCCCCGACATGGTCTTGGGTTGATGACATCCGGGAACTCGTTGATGGCCTAACAAAGCATATCTCAGCAAAGTTGAACAGCTCCTCCTCAAATTATGCAGCTAATACCGTTCCGCTGTAGATTTGTATACCAACAATTATCGTTGTTCTCTTCTTCGCATGAACTGTTGGAATTTAGGTGAGCGGTTTTAACCTAATTTTTGTAGGCTGTACTCGTATCACCAGTCACCACCATGTAAAGAAACTCTTCGTTCATCCTGTGTTAAATCAGTTTGAGCATCCTGTAACTAAACTTTTGATCGAGGCTTGTTTGGTGCATTGCTCAATAAGAATTTTGCTCCTATACTAGTATACCTTTTCGCGATGAGAAATTTTATGGTGGATAAGCCTCGTGATCTTTGAACAACGGTTATCCTTAGGCGTGTGTACGTAGTAGGTGCACATACGGTATGTGATTTGAGTGGTGTGCGTTGTGTGTGTGTGTATATATATATATATATGCTTTTGCGTTGTATCCTAGAAAAATTAACTAGCATGAGTTCAACAAAATGACTGGGGCCTAGTTGTCTTTGCTGGCTAACTTTCGTGGTTGAAACTCTGCCAAATGCCTTCTAGAGCTTGTGTCGCAAATAGTTAAAATAATTTAGTTACAGAATGAATAGCGCTGTCTCATGCATGGACAATTTCTCAGCCGCTGAATTTGGACCGAGAAATATTGAGGAAGTGTACATAATTGAATATTTTCTTGACTACAACCATTTTTTTAAAAAAAATATCTAGCTAGGAAACTATAAATATTGGATTGTCTATTTGTAAGGCTACTATAATTTTCTTAAGCATAAGTCACGTTTTTTATCCATCATATTAGCATCAATTATCCCCATATATACAAATCCAAATATAAACTTTTCTGACAGACTAAAGAAAAAACAAGCAACTTACGAGTAGCAAAACAGAAATATTTGTGGGTGCAGCCGTATATGATTAATTTCTGTTGCTCTGTTTTCAGGGTTTGAAAAAACGCGCGTGTGAGGATGAATGGATGAATACGTACGTGCAAATTGGAATCGAGTCCAGTTTGCATACATCAATGAGCGTGAGCAGGGGCGGATCTAGCATATGGCAAAGTAGGTCGTAGTCCGGAGTTTAAAATTTTAGCTTGTATTTAGCCCAGGTAAACCCAGGATGTAATAAATATATTAGCTCATGTTATATGAACTCAATTAGACCTATTGTTTATCACCCAGCCCGAAGCATGATCAAATTCTAGATCCGTCACTGAACGTGAGCCAATGGGTGAAGAAATAGTACTATCTGTATCCATATATGCTTTTACACTCAGTCTCCGGGAAAATCGAAAAGTCCCGGTAAGTCGGTTTGTTTTTTTAATTTGCAACTCATATCTCAGTTTCATTTACCCTGTCCCTGTAAGCTAACTAACAGTGCAAATAGCCCCCCACTCCCCCAGGGCACAGGCCGCAACGTTTACACTATTTTTCATAGTTTTAATTATCTTTGCACTTGTTGTAGTGATGCAAATACTTATCTCAACGACTTTAATATATACCTTTTACAATTATTTAAGCGATTCCAGTAATTGTAATACACGATTTGAATACTAATATTTAAGTACTAAAATAATGTATTACAAGTACTAAAGCCACTCAAATCACTTGGTAAGTACTAATGAAATTACTTAAATAATTGCTTAGGGTTATTCAAGGTAAATAGGGTTCATCAATATCGAGGAGGCTAATTGCGAAACTGGGTATAGCTATGTTGCATGTCATTCTAAACTAACGATTTTCAGTATATCAACATACAGTTCAAAGTAATGCAGTAGAAATTAAATACTATAATATCATGACAAATTAGGTTCAACATGATCAAAGACGTGCGGCTTGCCTTGCTGCGAGGCGGGGTCGGCTAGATCTTAGTCGACGTAGTCGTACACGTCTCCGCCCTAGTCCTGCTCCGGCTCCTGAGTCTGCTCGAACTACAACCGCTGTGTGTACGTCGGGTCTAGCGCAAAGAGGGGAGCAATAAGTAAAACGAACAAATAAAAGAATAAAAAGAAAAGCCGGAAACAAAGAGAAATGGAAAAAGGGCCAGAGGAGGGTCTTGAGGGCACTGTGGGTATTTTTAGAATTTTGTGGTCTTCAAACGGCGAAACGGAGACCGTTTTTGGACTCAGTGGCGCGAAACGGTCAAGACGGTGCACTTTGGTCATTTTTTGAAATTTTCGGGAATTTTTGGATCATTTTGGACTTTCCTTTTGAATTTTTGGATTATATAAAATCCGAAAAGAAAAAGAAAAAGAGAAAAGAAAAACGGGCCGCCACGGTGGGGTCGAGCGGCCCATGAGGCCCAAAGGCCCACAGTGGGGCGCCAGGCGCTGCGGCCCTGGCAGGTCGGCCCGGCTCGGCCGAAGAAAAAGGGGCAGGGGGCTCGAGCGGCCAGGCCGCTAGGGTTCGAGCGGGCGGCGCGAGCGAGGTGGCGGGGTAGATCGAGGTGGCCAGGGCGGCGACGGACGCCGGAGAGGAGGGAGAAGCGAAGGGGAGAGGGGCTCGTCGGGGGAGGCGTAGCGACGGGCTAGGGGGGAGAGGTCGGGGCTAGGGTTAGGGTTCGGTTTAGGTTTAGGGATTCGGGCGAGGAGTCGAGGCGGCCGGATGGCCTTCAGTCGAAGGGGAAGAAGACAAGCGAGGGCGGCGGTGCAGGAAGACGGAGGGGTTTGGGATCTCACCAAGGAAGAAGAAGGGTTGGGGCGGGGAAGAAGAGGCGCACGCACGGCTTATATAGCCGTTCGGCGGCATGGGCACGAGGCGGAGACGACGGGAGTTGGCGGAGCAGGGCATGGTGCGGTCGGCGAGGCGCAGAGCGACCGGGCGGCAAGACGGCGACGACCACGCAAGAGAGGAGGGGCAGGCGGGCGCGTGCAGCGAGGATGACGCGCACGAGACGGGATGGCGACGGCGACGCGCAGGAGAGGACGGGACGGTGCGGGCGAGGCAAGGATGACGCCAGGGCGGTGAGGCCACGCGATGGGACGCCATCGACGCGACGCTGGAGCGGCCGGTGGACCGGACAACGGCGCGGCAAGCGGTCCGAGCGAGGCAACTAGGTAAGTTTTCCCCCAAATCTAAACCCTAATCCGAAACAAATCTAAGTTTGATTTTTCAATTCTCAATTTTAAAAATCTGATTTCAATTTTGAAATTTTCGGGTTATTTCACCCAAACTACCCGGTAGCGAGGTTTTCTAACACGAAGTACCACCGTATAAAGTGACACGGCCGGCCGGCGCTCCCGAGTCTCGATATATATATAAAGTGACACGGCCGGCCGGCGCTCCCGAGTCTCGATATATATATAAAAAGTGACACGGCCGGTCGGCGCTCCCGGTGCGCACTGCTCTTCCAACCGATCGCTGTGGCCGTCGTCGAATCCTCATCCTTTTGTCTCACTGAAAATTGTGCGCGGCTTGTATGTAGTGTAGTAGCATGCAACTGTCAACTGCGACTGCCAGCACCAAGTTTCCCCTTCTTGTGATCGATGCCAAACTCGTACGTTGAATTTTCTAGTGAGCTCTACCTTATCCACTTGAATATCTAGCCACACCGCAAGTTAGCAGCCGTAAGAACAATTGGCGTTCACAAGACAGAATCCTCAAACAGATAATGAAAGATTACACAGCTTGCTACGTACTACATGCTTAATCGGATGTCGATAGATAAATGCCTATGACAAGGCGGGGAATAATTAAATCCGGAGTAGAAAATTGTGTCACCAGCTTCCAGATGATCAGTCTTGCTTGCCCGGCTCATGGAGTATTTCTTTATTTTCTCCGTATAGGACTAGCAAACCTCTCTTCCAAGTTTTGTCCAGTTCTACGTCTCTCTTGATTTTCCAATGCATCGGGCACGACTTTCCAGGCCTGTGCACGTACCAGCTCGATCTCCTACAAATACACCACGCAGCTAGCATTGCCACTGGCTCACCAAGAACTGGTAACATTAGCCTCCTCCTCCTCCTCCTCCTGTTACTGTAGAAGCCAACCTCTCGCTCGGCCATGGCGAAAGCTGCCATTCTACTCGTCGCCACTCTGCTCGGCCTCGTGTCCGTGTCGCACGCCATTGAAGGCACCGCGACTTACTACACGGTCTACACTCGTACGTTTCATAAGCATCGATCTCTGCATGCACGAGCACGTACGACGCGAAGCTGCTCCTTTCATGTAGATGTGACGTGCATCCTGCATCGAGCACGACGGCTAGCTGCTCGGTTACTGATTCGTTGATATCTTCTTGATTTACACTCGTGCACACGTACGTACGTTTTGCTGATCTATCATGCATGCTGTCTATGAACCTGTCGACGGACGGCGGCACGCGTGCATGCATGCAGCGTCGGCGTGCTACGGGTTCGCGGACCAGGGCACGATGATCGCGGCGGCGAGCGACGGGCTGTGGGACGGCGGCCGGGCTTGCGGGCGGATGTACACCGTGCGGTGCGTGCGCGGCACCAACGCCGTGCCCAACCCCTGCAACGGCGGCACCGTCACCGTCAAGATCGTCGACCGCTGCCCGTCGCCGGGATGCCAGGCCACCCTCGACCTATCCAGGGAGGCCTTCGCCGCCATCGGCAACCTCGACGCCGGCAAGATCGTCATCGACTACAACCAGTATGCCGGATGCACTTCCCTATTACCTCCTCCGTTTCTAAATAGACCATATATATTTTAAGATTTTGTATTTCAATCAATACATACGTAAAAACTACCAAATCACTATCCTTTATTAACTCATTTATTGCTTTTGGATGTTATATACATGCGTTGCAACGGATCCCAAATAGATGATGACACCACAAGTTCTAAACTCTTAAAAACAAAAAAACGAGAATTTAAAACTTGAGCTATCACTTATTTTAGATCTGAAGAATCACTGAACAAGGGAATACAATGAAATACAAATAAGGCTAGACAAACAGCAAATAGCTACGAAATTCTTCACCTACTGGGCCTTGGGCTCCTAATGTTTTGGCCCAAAAACAGCTTGGCAGACTCACCATCACCACCAACTCATTCTTATAATAGTTAAGATAATCCATATTAATAAACAATATTAAAAATAATGAATGGTAGGAATATAAAAAAGAAAAAATATCGAATAAAAAAATATCTTACAATTATAGAATGACATGTAATTACAAACAAAATTTAAAAGCTGAAATAATATGCATTCTAAAATGAAGAGACTAATTAACTTCACTAGTATATGTTTATGGAGTATTCCCTTCGTTCATTTTTATAAGGCGTATTTTAATTTTGCACAAGTATTAAGATTACGTTGAAATTAAGAAACGTATGAGAGAAAATGACTTAGATACCTTCACTTAACTGTCTTGAAAGATTAAAGATATATTTTGTGTGGGTGGTAATGAATAAATGCGTATGGTTGAGAGAGAATAAATAAGGGTGTAGAAGGAAAAGTCTTATTAAATTTACATACATAAATTATATTTGTGAATAAAATTATTAAAAAAATAAGTCTTATAAAAGTTAACGGATGAGTTTTTTTTTTTCGCTCACCCTTGATGTTGTTTTGCAGGGTCTAAGTGAGCAGAGGATATGCAAATTACTATACGCTTCATGGTTCAGTTAGTTGATGAATAAGCATGTGAAACTTGGGGCAAGTATGCGCCCTGAATAAAGTATACATTTTAGTCTTATATCTTACATGTAAACCAGAGTGATATAGCAAATGAATAAATCGATGGACATATATGCCCATGCTGCGTACCCGATTGATACGTCATCAGACAACAATTTTCAGAGCCGAATAAAAGAAAAAAAAATTTCTCAACCAACTATGAGCAGCCATGCATAAAAAAGCTCCCTTAAAATGAGGCATCAGACTGTACATACCAAACAGGGTGCGGATAAGGAGCTAAACCCGTCGCAACATCACGAACAACTCAACGAATTTTATTGATCACAACTTGTGATCCGAGCATTTCAATCACTCTATTTCGGTCTACAAGTTTCAGCTCTGAGGTGAAGCTGGGATCTGAAACTCTGCCAAACAGGACCTTATTTTCCCTTTCCCCTCCAAAATTACACGACGAAGTTCGTCAGGACTTTCTGAACCAAATGCTCCCCATACACAACCTTACCATACTTGGCCACACCACCTGTTTTCTCCCGGCAGAACTCGACAGGCTCTATGGCAGCATCAAAGTTTGACTGTGGCGTTGATTCAAGAAGAGATAAAAAAAATGAGAAAGCAACTCGACACAAACAGTGTGTGCGCGCGCGCGTGTGTAAGAGAGAGACAGAGGGGAAGAGAGAGAGAGAGAGCTATACCTCGTAGAAATACGCAACAGATACACGGTAACAAGGGGAGTTGTTGACAACCCTGTGAAGTGTTGGTTGATATATTCCGTTTGACCAAACCTAAATCCAATACGACAATCAACAAGTGTCTGGATTTTGAAAACGATCAAAATATCAGTGAAGTTGCAAAGAAAGGGGAGGAATTAAAACCTTCAGCATGTCACCGATATTACAAACAAAGGTTCCGGGGATTGGCTTGGCATATATCCACTCGCCAGATCGGTTTCTGACCTGAAATTAAACCACCAAAGATTTCATCCAGATCAATTTCTTTTGCTTCACCCGGTGAAGACACGAATCTGGACAATGGACTGCAATGGTAGGATACGTAATCACGGAAGTAACGTGGAAGATGCTTAGAATGTTAAGAACCCATACAAAAGGTACAGAAGCATCTCATGCTTGATCATCAAATAAGTTCTCTCTTGGATCCATTTTAATTTTCTCTTCTTTATATTATTAGAACAGAAGAAAAAAAAGGATAGAGAATTTCTAAGATAAGAACTAGTGAAGAGAAAGGACTATCAAGCATACAAACTCGTGTAACGAAGAGAAAGGGCCACAAGTATGGCGTGGATCAGGATTCAAGGTTCCTATGACGAAACTGTAGTTTTGTTACCTCTGCGATCAAGATTAAGTTACTTCTTTGATCACAGTCGCGACTTGCAAAATGTCAGAGAAGGCAAAAACTATAATTCGTTGTATTTACAACTTCAAAGCCCAAATTCCACAAAAAAGAAGAAGGGGTGACAAAAATGTTCATATCAACAAATCTGAACATGGCACAGGAAGCAGAGGGCATGACATGCGTTGAAAATTACAACATATATATATGATGGTGAATAAACAAGTACCTCAAGGGCACAAATGTCATTATCCTGGTTAACCAGTGTCAGAAGGCCTGCAGTTTAACCAAATGAGGAAAAGGATCTCCAATATTTTGATATAAAGTACAAGAGCCTTCACTAATCTTCGGAGACGACACCACAAATTAAGAAGCAAGCATATTATAGTATTGATATAAAGTACAAGAGCCCCCACTAATCTTCGGAGACGACACCACAAATTAAGAAGCAAGCATATTATAGTATTGATATAAAGTACAAGAGCCTCCACTAATCTTCGGAGACGAAACCACAAATTAAGAAGCAAGCATATTATAGTATTAAGTGCTAATAAGACAATAGCCTACAGCAAGAGTTACCATATTTCTCAAAGAGATGTACTAACCATAGTCTGTATGAGCTCCACTGGATTTGTTCATAGAACACATGGAATGCAGTAGAAAAGGAGTGTGAGATGTATCCACTCGGTAGGTATAATTTACAGGATATACTACCAAATAATAGTGGGGATATGTTTTGGTTACCATCCAGTATCAGTGCGTTGCTCTTCTGGAATATCAGTTGCAACTGGATAACCAATCAATCTGCAAACCCAAAAAGGATCTCCTGCCGTTCCACCTTCAAAAGCATCGACTGGCCCACCCAATGCCAAGGCTATACCTCGCATGATCTTTCTTGAAAGGCCTGCACTGAAAAATTGCATGATAAAGACCACTAGTGATGACTGGTGAGCAAAAAAACAGTACTCCCTCCGTTGGAATTTAGAGGGCGTATTAGGTTTCGTTAGGATAAGACTTTGACCAACGATTACTTCATTAATATATCATTTATGCAATACAAAATCATAATTATATATAAGTACTTTTGAATATAAATCTGCTAATATCAATTTTGTGTCATAAAAATTATATGCTAATAGAGTAATTGTTGGTCAAAGCCTTGTCCTAACGAAACCTAATACGCCCTCTAAATTCCAACGGAGGGAGTAATTGAAGTGAGTTGAGAAGTGGACCTTTTAGAAGACTTATATAGTTTTCCAGCAGTACTTTAAAATTTGATGGGTAATTGGGCCTGCATGGAGGTAAACGATCAAGCTCTTTAAAGCTTATTAAGCGCTAAATGAGCACTATTTAAATTATGAACATTGTCATCACTGAATACTGAGTGACTGATAGTGGGTGTCAAAAAATGACACACACCTCTTGATGCGGGTATCATTTTCTACTCCACAGTAGATACTATCAAACTCCATTCGTTCTTGAACATACGGTGTATTAGTATTTTGTACTTCAACCAAGGCAAGTATACAAAAGACCAAATTACTGTATTTTATCAGGATACTTATTGGTATTGGATAGTGTGTGTTACTCTAGTCTATAGAATTAAATGATCTTAGAAATAACCAAATGGGAGGGGTATATAAGGAAAAGAAGGCAAAAAGTCATATCGAAATTGAATAATGACATTATTTAAAAATAAATCTTAAAAGGTAGAATGGGAGTATTTAGGAATGGAGGGAGTACAATTTAATGGGACTCATGATTGACAGCAGTCAAGATTATGCCTTCATTGCCTTAAAGAGCTTATCTGATGAATAGCGAAGAAGGAAATTTGTTGACAGAGAAAAGGTATGTAAAAGAAATTGTACCAGCATGTTTGCATTTAGTTCACTGTATATATATTACATAGTTAAACAATATATACGGACCTACTTTACATCAAATCTCTTTTTTTTTGTTCTGATGCACAAAAACAAGCAGGAATTGAAACCCTTCTCAAGAAATGTAAAAAAAACGTGGTGCTCTAGGTCTAGGATGTACCTTGAGAACAAAGAACAGAGACAGAAAGTTGGGAACATACCACGAATTAGATCCTTCCATTGGTTTAGCAAAATCTCCATATTTTCCAGGTTCAATAGGCGTGTAGCACTGCCGTGTTTGTTCCTCATGGGTTAGCTCAAAACAACATAAACCATGACAAGAAAATGCAGAGATAAAAGTAAACTTACATCAATTGCTTCATGCATATCAGGTTTACCCTTGGTAATATTTTCCCCCACTCTTTGATACCCTCTGTCAATAAGCCGTTAGAAGGTTCATTTCTACAAGTAGAAGGCTTCCAAGGACCAAACAATGAACCACAAATTAAGGGGAAAAGTCCAACATGTTCAAGAAATCGCACCTATATCCACTCTGAGGTGTCATTTTAATCTTTAATTTTTCCTCATAAGGAAGCTGAAAGAACCTGTGTGTTACTTCCCTGACTTCCCTCATTAGCGACTCATTGATCCCATGACCTTTCTGTTAATAATGCACAGATATTATTTATGTTAGTTAGCTTTGGTAATAACCATTGTTTAGCATACAACAGAAGAACTCAAACCACATTCAGATTGTAACAAAAAAAGAAAACCAACTGTGTATGCACCCATTGTACAAAACGACTGAACATGACACACATATAACATGCTATATTATTGATGTCATTCCCCTGTACATTGTTAATGCTATTTATTTCCATTTTCAGTTCAAACACCACAACATCACAAGTCAAAACAAACCTTCCACAACTAATGTAATCTGCTTAAAAGCTCACAAAGCAAACGAGTGATTAGATTACCACATAAAAGAATCCAGCCTCCTTGCAAGCGTCGTCCAGCATTCGGACGACTTCCAGCAAATCCTTGTCGTTGGCCATACTTGGATCATCGATCTTTTCGACAAGCGGACTAATATCTGACACCGGGGAAAAAAAAAATAAGAACTTTATTAGATCAAGATTTTTAAAGTACAGAGGTGTGTCGGCTGAATCTAGTTTTTCTTTGTATCTGCTTAAAGTGAGAAGCTAGCATAAACCAATTTCTTGGAGAGCTACATCCCCTCAGGGAAAAAAAATTCTACTTTTATACTCTGCGAAAGTTGGTCCCTGAAACCGGGGATTCGGCGAGGTTTTAAAATTCAATTCTGGAGAGAATACGGCCCGGATTCCCGCATCTGAATCTCGCAGACGGAATCGCATCGACGAACAGGTAGCCGTAGCACTCATAAATTAACAGGAAAGCCATAGTAGCGTACCAATCAGGGGGATCGCCTTGAAGTCGGAACCCATGTTCGATGGAGAGAGAGAGAGAGAGAGAGAGAGAGAGAGAGAGAGATTGGGATCTAGGCCTCTAGGGATAAGCGAGAGCAATAATTGGGTAATTGCTACCGGCGTGATTCGGCAAATTGGCAAGGGAGGACGAGTGACGTGACGGTTGAAGCGTGTGACGTGCGACGCGACGCGGTGCGGTGCAGAGCGCCTGTCTGTCTGTTGTAGCCTTGCGTTTAGGGCTGTAAAAAAAACAATTTCGGTTCGATCTAGGTTTAATTTGAGTTAAGTCGTATTTAAACTCTACATGAGTCGAATTTGAGTTTGATTTGGAGCTCACGACCTTCGTTGAGCTAGGCTCGAATAGTTCATGAGCCTATTCAGGTGTGGACCGAGTTCCTTGAATCGAGTTTACTCAAGTTTGTTATGGGCTTACTCAAACTTGTTGCTGAACTTAACAAGTTTATCGAGTTTATTCAAGCTTATTACACTTACCGAGTTTACTCGAACCTACTCGAGTTTAGACCGAGCCGAGCTCGAGCCTGGATAAGACTTGGACCCTAACTCGAACTTCACTTGAGCTCGGCTCGTTTACAACCCTACTTGCGTTGTGTAGGGCGGTTCAGCTGTTTGGTACTAAAAAAAATCTAGTGCACCGTATGCTTTATAGTATCCTTAGTAAAACTTATACATATAATAAATACATATATCAAAACAATTAAATCTAATTCTCCCTTCTCTTTTGTTTTTATTCTAAGAGAATGTTGTACATCTTATGCCATAGAATTTTTTTCTGGTCCATACCACCAAGTGAAAACAACAGAACCATTAGCTGTTGCCAGCAAAATAAAGTGGTGGCTTCAAGTTACATTCAACGGCTATGGGTTCCAAATTAGTTCCTAGATTTCATTAAAAAAAGTTTTCCGCAAGGTGATTACCAAGTCATGGCGACATAAGAAAAAAAGATAGTAAACATTTTAGATCAATTGCCATTGCCAATATACGTCGTTTCAGGTTACATGAAGTCAAACTTTTTAAATTTTAGCTATCGATATCTTTTTAAATATTTATATTAGATACATAAAAATCATGTGTAGATTTGTTTCAAAAAAATACTATCATAATATTATAATTTTGTTGGATTTTATAAGTATTATAATAAAAATTAGTGATTAAAGTGGCGTTTTGATAACCGTATGATGTCTAAAATAATATGTATTTATAACCGGAGGGAGCACCGTGTACTCCTGTCCGAAATTGTCCAACTTGTAGGCCTGAGAAGTGATTTTCCATTCTCGACTTGTGTAAGGCCCCGTTTGGAATAGATTCTAGACAACTTCTGCTTAAAATAAAAGCGGATTTTTTTCTCGATGTTCAAGACCTGGGGTCCCTAGATTGAGCTTGATTCTAGACAACTTCTGCTTAAAATAAAAGCAGATTGTTTTCTCGATGTTCAAGACCTAGGGTCCCTAGATCGAGCTTATAAATGTGATTTGAGGTTGCCTATACGTAGAAACAACCAAGATCTTACAGATAGGATGAATGAGAATGATTTTTATTTAATCACGTGTGTTTGACAGAGTATATGCTTATAAATGAAAAACTAAAATCACTAATGCTAATATTGCTCTTCTCTTGGATGTGATTATCTTTTGTCCTTGTGCAGGTCCCCTCTTTATACCGGATGAAGGATGAAGGGACGGCAGTTGTCATCTCCGCGTGCTAGTCTTATGCAAAGGTAACTGCCTCTCCGACCATTTTTAAGTTGGGACGAAGACTATTTAACCTCCGACCTATACACTGGTCAAAGCAATTGAATGAGCTATCCCCGACCAGCGTGTGTATAGCTGGTCGGGGTAACTGAATGAGTCATCTCCAATCAGCGTGTGTATAGCTGGTCAAGGTCACTAGAGCATACCATATCTCCGATAAGTGCTTTGTACTTTGGTCAGAAATATTTCCACGTGGATAAATTTAACTCTTTTTGGAATCGTAACCAGGTAATGAGCCTTGGGTTCTTTTTATTTATGAGACCGTAAGCCCAAAAGTAGAATAGAATATATTAATCATCGTCAATTAGAACCCAAGGCTTGAATAAATACGTGTATTTACTTGAGGCTTTATTTTTTCCAAGACGTTATGGAGTTATGCGCCCATCAAATCGTCTTTTAAGTTCTCAATAAAGAAATTACTGTAATTCTTCTTGATAACTGAATCGACGCTATAACTGCTATAATAAACAGTATATATAAGGGGGTAAAGCTTCCCTTGTATCTTTAGACTTCTGGCCGCAAAAAATGCTCCTTAGAGCCTTATTGCTTTCAAGCTTTCTCTTAGTTCTTGAAGTTTTTTATCTTCCATCCTTTTCTTCTTTTCGTAATTTATCATGATAGAAAGTATAATAGAGGAGTGAAGATGAAAAGCTTCAAGAATTAAAAGGTAGTTTGAAGACATAACTCTCTACTTACCTGTGTTCAAGGTGAGGGGAAGTTGTTTAAGGAAGAATTTCTTCAAGCAGCTACTTGTCATTAAATTTTTCTTTTTAGTTGTAGAAGCTTTTGATCTTCTAATATTTTCTCTTCCCATAACTCATGGTTAAAGAGAATTTAATATATGAGTAAGGGTTAAAAGTTTCTAGAACTAAAAGAAAGATTGATGACATTATTCATTTTTCCTTGAAGAACTTCTTAGCATAAAAAGCAATCATTTTAGAAACATGATAAATATTTCAGTCTTTCATATCGTTTTTATAGCCAATTTTTGTCTGAAGTATTTCCTTCAGCAGCTCCTATGAAGTATTGTTACTTTCAGAATCATTCAGCATAGCCTTGTCTGCACAATCAAATCTTAAAAAAATTTAGACTATGCTTTGGTTTTGTTATCATTGATACGTCAAATCTTTTTGACGATGGAGAATGATAGAAATAATGTCGAAGATGAGGATGCCCCTTTAAATTTTTCAAGGAAGAGGAGAAAATGCGGTGGTACTGAAAAGTCTGATGAGCTCGACCTGCAATTCTCAATTCAAGAAGAACTTAACCAAAAAACATGCAGAAGTTCAATCTGCCATCGACTTGTATATGAGTAATGTAAAGATTACTTTTAAGTAAATGTACCAACTTTCAATGAAGTACAATGAAATGAAAAAATTTATTGTGTCATATGTGTTCTATTTACTTGTCTGCATTTGAATTTTTCTAAGTATATCACTATTAGCCCCCAACTGTTTGTGTATTGATCACCATTATGATCGAAAGACAAACATTTCTTTATGGAGTACCGACCATTTCACTCTTTGATATAATGTTATTTATTTCCATTTTCAGTTCAAAGTGGCACCACAGCATCACAAGTCAAAACAAACCAGCTTCAATTGATATAATTTGCTTAGAAGTTGAAAGCAGGTCTATCACAAAGTACGAGTGATTATCTCATAAAAGAATTCAGCCTCCTTACAAGCATCGTCCAGCAGTCAATTGATATAACTATATGCAAATGCACCGATTGTAAAGAAGGATTGAACATGGTACGCACATAACATGCAAATACTGATGCCATTCCAACTTGTTCTCTGTACGCTATTGAAGCTATTTATTTCCATTCTCAGTTCAAAGACCACGGCATCAAAAGTCAAAACAAGCCAGCTTCAATTGATATAATTTGCTTAGAAGATGAGAGCAGGTTGTTTGCTAAGTACACGAGTAATTGCCACATAAAAGAATCCAGCCCTCACAAGCATCGTCCAGCATTTGGACAACTTCTGGCAAATCCTCGCCCTTGGCCATATTTGGATCATCAATCTTTTCCACAAGTGGGCTAATATCTGGCAAAGGAAGAGAAAAGGAGAACTTTCTTCAGATGTATCAGCTGTATCTCGTTTTTTCTTCTTCTTGTATGCAAGCTATATCCGCTGAAAGCGAGGAACTCGTGTAGCTCGACAATTTCTTGAAGAGATGTATTGAAATGGAAAGCATAGAAGCACTACTCATGTCGGCGAGACATCAAACATGGACTACCCGACTGATCTTCCTCCTTAATTATCCTCTTGCTGGAGACCAACTGATCCTTGTCATCCTATTGGCCGGTCCAAATATCGCGATAATCGGTGAAAATCGATAAAAATCAAGAGATATAGATTTTTGTATTTTTTTAAAAAAAATTAGGATTTCAAACCCATGCAATTTTTGACGATTTTCTAACGATAATCTCCGAAAATCGGTATCGGGCTACACTCGATTTTCTGAGCAAAAACGGTAAGGTGAACTTATAAGACCTTGCGAAGCGTTGACTATGAAGATATCTAGTTGGATATTAACATGATGAATGAATTGACAGTGAAACTGGTTGTAAGTAGAGTAATTCCATGTTCCAATAGCATACAGGAACCTGCTGCACGACATGTTACAATCTTCCATCGTCCAAAGACTATAATAGAAACAACAATCAACAAAATCTGTCACGTTAGACCGCCGCTGTCCCAATATGAACCAGTCCATAAACCATTCCAACATCAAAACATGCGTAACTCATACACCCCGGAGGGCTACCTACTAGTCTAGTGTACAATCTCAACCACTCCACTCTATTGTTTGAAACACATCTGCACTTTACATTTCATCCCAACAAGTAACCTATTTGGGCTTGAAAATGAATGGGTTGTTTGACCTTACAACCAACTACGAAAGAAATCTCCGCTTATCTGTTTGGTAGTCATACCCTTTTACAAGTTGGTTCCACATGCAACTCCTAGCATCCGGCTGTTTCTTTCACAGTGATGAACAAGTTTGACTGAAAATGCAGATCTTATGATGACCCACTATGACGGAGGGCTTACTGAAGGTCTGATCCTTGCAGGCATGCTGAGTCCAGCATCATTGTTCATGGCCATTGGATGATAGAAAGAGCGGTGTGGAGTTATAGACATCTTATTCATCGAGTATTCCAAGTCATCGTCGATGTTGAAATCTATTTCAACATGATCATCCAAGCTTCCCACATTCATTTCAGGGGCATCAAGGTCCCCAAGTTCATCGTCATCATCACTGTTATAATTGCTGTATGTTGTCTTGATCATCGACCAGAACTCAAAATTTGGACGCATATATCTGCAGGGGACAGGGGGTAGTCAGACAGACGGAAACATTAATGAGGACAGCTAATAACTGGATTCAATGACAATGTTTCCAAATGCAGATTGGTGTAGATAAAAACTCAAAACATAGGAACTGAAATTCCAAGCAGCTTGTCGTAGTATAATTCTGTGCAACAGCCTCAGTATTCCAACAGTTTAACAAGGTTTGCTAGACAGACTATTGTAATCTACTCAGAGCACAAACAAGGTAAGCAGCACTGGATGATTTCTGCTAGAATAGACCTAAAAAAGTACTTCAAAGATATTAGTGAGGCAAACCTATCAGATTCTTTTAGCAAGTAAGGATCAAATGGGAAGAACATGTCAAGTCTATTGATTCCTCCAAAAGTCTTGGATAAATCAAATTCAAGTGCATCTTCGAATGCTGAATCCACCGATGCGTTGAATAACTTGGCAGCCTTGGCCTGCCTGAGGAACTCATTTACTATTGAAGGCAAACACACCTATAATATCAAAAGGTCATGTCAATTGACAAAGGTAAATAACAAAACACTATTAGCAGCTAATGACTTCCAGTCATCGACATGCAGCTGCTCATGGAGATATGTGAAACAAGATGAGTATAAAAGCTATGAAAGGAGATCTCAAGGGAGGCAGCAAATGCATGCCAGACAAACCTTCAAAGGTTCCAGTGGATGGGTCAAGATATATCCGAAAGGCATCTGGAAGAGCTGTGATTTAAGATTCGGGTAGTCCATAATAGATCTCAAGCGAAAGCAAAGGACATACATCACAGCCTGCAGGTTAAGAAATATGACAAATAAATGTTCAAGAGAGTATATGATACCAGGGCATCCACAAACACTACCAAATGTATGGCCTCCATAAAATTTCACAAATGAAATTGGTCTTTCATCAACCATACTTATCCCGCTTAGCTAAATGTATAACTAAAAGAAAATATGACATAACGAACCTGACAGCTAGCATAAAATATTTGATGATTTGGCTTGGCTGCTGTCCCTCTGTTGTTTTGAAGGTCACAATAGTCAACACACCAGTCCACTAACCTGTGCAGAGCGAATAGAAGAATTTCAGGTCTCTAGTGTAAAATCACAAAAAGACATGACCAGATGCATTTATTGGCATGTAGCCACCTTTTGAGTACACCAACAACCGTGTCAGCAGAAATGAACCTGGCGCGGGACAAATAGCTTCCAACATATGAAACTGCAGACATTCTGCACTTAAAAAACAATGGTAATCAGCATTTCTTCAACCCGTATAAGTTATCCATCGAATTGGCTATAAATGGCGATCAGAATCAAATATACTATTCATTGCAGCCTCCTCAATAAATGATCATGAGGGCTGTTTTGTCCATGGACACAATTTTTGCGACAATTGCTGCAACTTTCTGGCAGTGTTACTCAAACACCCATGTCCAAAATTTTTGCCGAATCGGGCACCTCGAATCCGAGTTAGATTCCGACACCCATGTCCGGTTCCGAGAAGCATTTGCTGTGTCCAAAAAATTTTGCCGAATAGGACACCCTGAATTGGAGTCGGATTCCGACTCCCGTGTCTGTGTCCAAGTAACACTGCTTTTTGGTAACAAGACATGTCTATGACAGGTGGCTCAAAGAGCTAAGAAAGTGTGACAACAAACCAAACAGCCTCTACAAGGCATAATAACAATATGCAATGGCAGTTGTGATCGCAACAACACAGGGCGAACAAATATAAGACGAGCTAATTGGACATGTTGCTGATATGCTAAAAAAAGACTTACCTAGAAATTGGATCCTCTTCCTTCTTAGTAAAAATATCAGTAAGAAAAAGAGCAAATTCAAGGCCGCAGATTTCAGGATCCAGTGAACAGGCGTAAAACATAACAAACTGCAAAGTTAGAATGGCAGTCAAATAAAAGGTGAAACGCAAAACAACTGAGAAAATACAACAGTATGTAGCACGCAAAACAAGCACTAAAATCCAGTGAATCTAACCTGGGCAAATTTGGATTTGTGCACCCTCAACACCGATGCTCGAAAGATAGTCTTCAGAATGTCAAATTCCTTCCCAGTTCAAACCAAAACATGAGTTATGCCATAGAGATCAAAACACAATTGCTAATGTTTGTTCTGTTACGAACCAGAGTAAAAAGAACTACCATCTTAGCTTCAACGTAACACTTTTTAAGCAAAGCATTTAATGAACTGAAGTAAATAATTATAGAATATGAAACTCCTCTGAAGGCGAAGTTCCTAAAGAAATGCATCACAAAAGTTAAGTCCCATAACATTTGAACAAAGTCTACATCAAAAGAGCAGTGAGCAAGCAATATATCTGCCACCAAAGTGGACAGGGCCATTACAGATTTTATGGGCGACAAAATTAGAAAAGATCAGCAAAAACACATGCATACAGGTGTGCCAGGTGTGTGCATGCATTAAAAGTTGCCCTTGTAAAACAATTTTAGCCCTCATTACCAACTTCCTGTGGTAATAATTTCTTATCCTTCTAAATCAGTACCAAAATTATACTTCCTCATTCCCTAGCAGAATACGATAACCTATGCTAAAAGATGACAAAAAGTGTCTTCTTTGTGAGATGATGATGGACTGTGTGCTCACCTTAGGTAGGCAACCACGTTCTGCACATGACTTCAGGTGCTCGCATACAATGACCATTAAACCATCAAGCTTCTCAGCACATGCATTTCCTCCAAAAAGGGCCTAACCAATAAAGTGGGCCTTCAGTTATTTTCGGTTACGCAAGCACGTAATCAATTTGCATCATATTTTCTACTAAACTTCTTAATTAGTTAGGCAGAACTGCAGAAATTTTAACAATAATGTGCAAACCTTTGTTCCTTCTTGTCCAAGGCTATCCTTATCCTCATCCTCATCCAAATCTTCAAGCTCCATGTCAAATATACCTTTATTATGTTCCTCCTGAAGGATGTCTTCCCAGGTTATATTAACCTGCATGGTTCACCGGTCAATTAATAAGATCAAGAATTAGTTGCAGGATAGACTATTAGCAGAGAAAAAAAAGGAGCATACATCCAATTCTGTAAGCAGATCCACAACTTTCGCCAGCAATAGAGATCCAATAAGGTCCCCCATTCTGTCAGTATCAAGCCCCAACATGCACTCGACAAACGAGTTCATCTTCTGCAAAGACATTATCGGAAAGTGAGAAGGGTTGCTTTATGAAACAATCAATAATGTTGGCGGCCACCAGGAGTTTTGCATGGATAAATGCCGGAAGTTAGGAACCATAAACTATCGACACAAAACTAATGGGCAAACAAGTCCAATGTCAACTACCACTGGATATAGGAGAAGCTTTTAACAGAGAAACGACCTTGACATGACCACACGGAAGCAAACATGGTGGCATGGTGGTGTACTGGTGTCAAAAAGATTTGTGGAGGCATACTTGATATAGAAGAAGCTTTTAACCATAGTTACCAGAAACACGGTTCGTCCGAGTTGCAATACGGGATTCGGGTTCGCGGTTCGCCATTTTTCTTCCAATTTCCACTTCGAACACGAATCCCGTACCCTAAACCGGTTCGCGATTCGCGGAGGTTTACAACAAATCCGGTAACTATGCTTTTAATAGAGAAGACCTTTACACAAACACACAGAAGCAAACATGGTGGCATGGTGGTGTTAAAAAGATTTGCAGAGGGATCAAAAAGGCGTAGGCATGTAGAATCAAAAAATTTAGAGAAAATTGGAATGCCAACTGATAGTTCCTTTTTAGCATGCATGTATCGTTTGTCTATTAATAATTAAAGAAAATCAGGAAAAGCGACATGTAAACACAACACAATCACTACGAGAAACAAATCTTAAGAGTTCAGACTTACAGCTTTGCTATCAAATAACTTCGGCATACTCCTATCTATTATATCCTTTAACATCCTTGGTGCTAATGGTACAGTATTAGATATTGTTTTCAAGCTCTCACGCAACTGAGAATGGATTTCCTTCTTCCTTGCAAGCCATCTTGGCTGCTCCATAAATGCAAAAAGTGATCCAGGTGGAATAAAGTTGTTCACAAGCATCTGTAAGCATTCTCTGAGGAACTGATCTGCCATGGCAGCCTGGAGGAATAATTAATTAATCAGAAACTCGTTGACAGATCATGCAGGAACTTTACATGCAATTGAAGAAGAATACCAGTCGGGTGATTAAATCCAAAAGAACATCCCTTGTGTCGCTGTGGAAGTACCAGATGCACGTGGTAAATATCTGAAATGAATGCTTTTAGTATGATCTGACTGATTCAATATAAAAGGAAATGTAAGAGTGAGCACTTAGTACTACATTACATTATTCAAAAGCGCATGGTGGTATGCAATGTCTATTTTGGATACTGCTTCTGATAGTGCCTTCAAAGTCGTCTGGAAAAGTAGGCAATATATGCATTTATCAGAAGTGATGTTGAAAGTATGAGAAAAGTAGGTATGTGAAACTAGGGTTAAGGCCTTACCACAAGCAAAGCCTCATCATCAAGGCTCCTTTTCTTGGTAGAGTCTACAATGCTTAGCAAGATATCATATTGGTCTTTGTCCCTTAGGTCAACCAGAAATGGATCCTAAATGAAAGGATGGGATATTATTAGTTTTAAAAAGAATTCTTCAAAGAACAAATGAAAAACAAAAATCCAAAGTATGTACGAATAAATCATTTTCGTTCGATGAAACCCCAAGAAAAACTGATAGATGGAACAGACTCCTCTAAGTATGGGATCGAGTTGAAGATTGAAATACTCAATGAGCAGAGACTGAGCTCGGAAAAGGAAAGACAATGATACACAATGTAAATCATCCATAAAAACAGATGCATTTTGGATTCTATCTAGCAAGTCTGTTATGGCAGGCATTCTCGGTGCAATACAAAGCTACAGCAAATTTAAAAAAAGGTATTCTCCAAAAATGGTAGTGCAATAATGAGAGCAAATCCATTTGATTGCCTGGAGAATTATAGAACATCTGAAATTTCCTTATGATAGAGGTTTCCAGGTATGAATAGAAGAAAGAACCTGCACCTTGCTACCTAATCACCCACAATTTGGCATTCAATGATTGCCTCCATATAAAATAATCACCTTCCAATTTCCCTAACTCCGCATCGCACATGCATCTGGCGCATTTTGTCACATCTTCAAGAAAACCCTTGGATTTCGGACTTGAATGCAGTACTAGATAGTTCACTGCATGTCTCGATTTTATTCTGAAGAAATATATTATCCATAACATGATAAGTGAACACATTTGTTATTTAGATCGCAAAACAATGGAGGCTGTTAATCTTTAACAAAAGGGCACAAGCACGGCTCCCGTCAATTGACTTAAATACATCACACATAAGATGAAAGCTGTATGGAATTTTACATTTTTACTCATGCCTGACTTCTAGAAGCTAACAGCAATTTCAACTTGAGTTTTTAAAAATTAACATCAAAACACCATGAAATTGCAACATTAACCATTCAAATAAACTCCGATCATTATTCAAAAAATTATCACATTTTGGTTTACTTTTTAAAATTTATTATTAGATGGGTCCCACGTCTATAAATTTTGAAAATCATGTCCTACTTTCGGTTTGTTTCAACTTTCAAGACATGCTTTACAGAAGTCCCAAAGCTGAACCATCTGTTAACGGAGGGGTTTCTCAATAAGATTATTCTTTCGAGGGGTTTCTTGATAAGATTGAGACCTTGTATATTTTTAACTGTGCTTCTAACGTCCTGTAATAACAGCTTTTATTTGGGTTCCATGCATACAAACCGAACTCAAAAGGGCAATATGGTCTCTGAATTTGGAGTTTAAAGCAAGAAGTTAGACAGGCTGCACTAGTTTTACTAGCCTCCACGGGCAAACCTCCACAACTCCAACTTGAATTCTAGAATCAAAGCTAACGAACAGGAAAAAAAAAACGAAGCCACGGAGTCCTAAATTACTGTCCAATGCAATCTCAACTAGAAGACCAAAAACTCGATGCCCCCAAGTAATTCACCAACGCAACTGCAAACCCTGCTCCTCGACCTCCCCAAACCACTCCTCGAGTCATCCTACAAGCCACTGCCACTCGAACAAAAGGAAAACAGATGATCAAAGGGGCTGCAGCTCCGTACCATCCGCACGGACTGGAGCACGTGCTCTACCATCCGGAACGCCTCGGAGTCGCTGATGGCCTCCGCCGCCACCTCCATGTCGTCGCGCCGCAGCTCCGCCCCCATCGCCAGCCCCCTGAGACCTCCCTGCGAGAGTCTCGCGCGTGGAAACCTAGGAAACGCCACCAGCCAAATCAGGAACGAGGCGAGCGAACCGGGCGATGAGATCGCGAAGAAAAAGGGACGGAAATCCTCACCGGTTTGCCGGGAGGAGGAAGGCGGCGGCGCGGAGGCACGAGGTCTCTAGGGTTTTTGCGGGATCGAGCGAGCGAGCGAAAGGAAAAGGAATAGGGCGGGGAAGAGGTAGGATGGGAATGGGGTGAATACCTACAACTGACCCAAATCCGAAATTTAAATTTGTTCCGTCCATCCAAACCCGTTAATTTTATGGGTATAGATTTGTGCCCATATCCAAATTTAATGGGTACCCGATATCCAATGGATACCCATACTCATCACGGTTACGCTCATAGCTTATTTAGTAAAAGGCCCAAATAATTTCTATATTATCTCGATTTAACGATAAACATATAATTAAATATCACTATAAAAATAGAAGTTCAAGTAATAAAATAATGTTCATATTTTATTTCTAAAAACTAGTGAATAAGTGAGGGTTAGCATTTTATTTTTAAATTTATATATTATAAAACTAGACTCACATGTCATAGGATACCCATCGGGTACTCATGGGTACAAATTAACACATATACCTATTCCATGGTATTATCGGGTACCTAAACTCAAAAACCATAGGTATAAAATGCTACTCGTATCCGTCCTTATCGAATCGAATACCCACGGATATCCAAACACATAGGTAAAACTGCCATCCATAGGAAGAGGCGCACGGGTCTTATACGCCACCGAGTGGCACGTGGCGTCTGAGCCGGTTCTGCTTGGGTTCGCACCCGCTCGGCCGCGAAACGGTACGGATGGGTCACGCACGGAGTATCCGCAGCCCAACTTATAGGTGGGTTGAAAGGGATATCTGATAAAATCATGCTGGACGACGACGGGCGGGCTCTGGCAATCGATTGCCGGACACCAGAGCTCTGGCAATCGGGTGTCGCTGCAGCATGGGAAGCAGAGAGGCAAATCCGATTCCAGGATGGCGAGCTCTCTGGATTGAATCGTCCACTCCACTGAACTCTGCTGCTAACGCCCGGCACGGCACGGCACGGCACGACAAGGCAGGCCAGCCGGCGCCTCGACTTGCTCTGCGTCGGTTCCGTTGAAGACGGCACGGCATGAGAGGCAGCATTACCCGTTCCGCTTCCGCATCACCCCTTTCGGATCATCACCGGAGGCCCCGTCGACGTTGATCTCCTTTGTTTAGATCTCTACGTTTTTTTTCCAAAAAGATGCGCCTAGTTTCGCAAATTCCATGACAGCTCTTAGCAACTCATTTTTTTTCAAGAAATTGCATTTAGGACCCTTCACGTTTTTTTTTACAAAAAGGTGCGTGTGATTTCCTAGCAACCAATTTTTTTAGAGAGAGAGAGAGAGAAAACCGAGATTACATACAAAAAAATAACCCCCGTTCAGTTTTGCAAATTCGACGATGACTACTAGCAACCCATTTTTTTAAGAAATTACGTTTAGATTTTTTTAATAAAAAGGTGTGCATAGTTTCGCAAATTCACTGATAACTCCTAGCAATCTATTTTTTTTTAAAAAAAATATGCACATAGTTTTGCAAATTCGCTGGCAACTCCTAGCGACCCATTTTTGTAAAAAAAAAAAACAACGCATTTTTTTTTACAAAAAGATGTGTGGAGTTTTGCAAATTCGCCAATGACTCCTAGCAAACCATTTTTAAAAGAGGGGTGCTTGTATGCTCTTCTTTTTAAAAGTTGCACAACTATTAAAGCATAAATGAAGGGTAGATAGTGATTACTTACCCCTTCGCTTGCTTCAAGATTTGTGCAACTTGTACTAGAAGGAAGAGCATAGAAGCACCTCTCTTTTTAAAAACAAACAAACATGTGCGCTATTTTACAAATTTGCCGGCGACTCCTAGCAACGCAATTTTTTTTAAAAAAATGAGGAAATTGAAACTATGCCAAAAAAAAAACCACGGTTCCGCAAATTCACCGACGACTTCTAGCAGCCCATTGTTTTTTTTAAAAAAAAAAAGGTCCTCCTACAAATTTTCCAACAGCTCCAGCTAACACTTTTTTTAAAAAAAAAAAAACAAGAAAAAACGAAATTATGTTTAAGTCATCGTACCTTTTTTTCAGAGGTAACCGTTGGACCAAATTTTGCACCGCGTAAAGAGGATCCGTGGTGTCACAAATTCATTGATGACTCCTAGCTAGCACTTTTTTGAAAAAAAAAAACAAGAAAAAAATCAGAAATTACATTTAGATCCTTGTACCCTTTTTTCCAGAAGTAACCGTCGAATCGAATTTTGCGCGGTGCAACATAACGCATGACCTTGGATAGTATATAATGATATATATTCAGGAACGGAAGAAATATTTGCCAAGTTAAGAATGTCAACTCGTAGCTTGGATGATGTCGTGAGATATATCTCAAGTAGCATCAAATAGTTGAAAGGGATCTGTTACTTGTAGAAACCATGTTTATTTCGACCCTGTTTTGAATTAAGCAGTGCGCTGACATGTACAGATAGGTACTTGATGAGAAAACTATACAGAAATAGGTGTCTGAAATCTCTCCGGCATGGATCACTTTTGGGCTGTTTGGATGCTGCGGCGCGTTCAGCCTAGCTCCGCGCGTGCGTTGACCGCGCTGGAGCACGTGTTTGGTTCGGAGCCTGGCCCACGCGAGCCTGGCCTCGCTGATGCAAGCAAGGCCTTCACGCGCGCTCGCGCCTGCACGCGCGGAAACGGCGCGCCCGACCGTTTCTCGCGGGCCAGGCTCCGCATCCAAACAGGCTATTTGTGTATATAGTAGCTCAAACACTGAATGGCGTGCTATCTTTGTAGCTTTTCTGTTTGGCATTAATTTAGAAGTCACGCAAGTATTGCTATCAGAGTTGATAATCACTCCGCATTGGTAAGATGTGCTTGCTGTCTTCACATAAACAAAAGTATCGCTTGGTGAGCACAACACAAAACAAATTAATAGAAGAAGTGACCGCATAATCAAATGTTCCATTGGTAAGCGCTCATAGAAGTTTCTTTAGGCAGTCAGCTGATAATTTAACCACACTCCATTTACAATTATGCTCTTGTGTTTTGATAATTTCAAATCTGGTTTTGTGAAAACTGGACAAGCTCCTAGACTTCCATTGATTTGTGCTCGAGATGCAGATTAAATTGATGGATAACATAAGAGGTTATTCATTGCGATACTTGTTCATGTGCCCATTTGATTTCTGATTATTATTTTTTTCGAGTCTTAAAAACCTGCTGGTTTCTAGTTGTATCTGCTAGCTAACTGCATTCCATATATTGTAGATTTGGATTCCCAGCTTCCTCGTTCGTCCACGTCGGCCATAAATTCAGAGCCGTTGGATGTTGGGTGCAATTGGCGGAGGCCGTCCGATTCTCCATGAGCTTCGTAACTGAGCAGTCGATGCACAGGGTATGGCCGATGATAGATGCAGGCGAAGATCGTGTCCCTAACACGCGGGGTTAGGCTCAGTTGGCTTCGCTTTCCAGCGTCCGACTGGAGTACACATACTCTTCATGTCCGGTAGAAAGACTATGAAGCCTTAAAAATGTTTTAGAGTGTGTTTACTTGATCGGATGAGGTTGAATGGGATGGAATGATCCTGTACCATTTGGCTCTATTATTTTAGGTAAATAGAATGGTTCAGCATCTAAATCGGATATTTCTCAAATTTGTATCACTTAGTTCAGATAGGATAGTTCTATTGAAGCAACCAAACACATAAATAATTTTTTTTTGAACTATTTCATACATATACCACTTGGTACAGGCAACCAAACACACCCTTAGTGTATGTACGAGATACCCACATGTATATGTGTGGAGCATGAATTATATACGTCTCTGTAAAAAAACATGTAGGGATCGAGAATGTCGCGAACCACGAGTGGCGTGCAGTGCATCACGTATCTATACGTATACATGCAGCCTAGGATTGCCACTCCCTCGGGCTAGCCACGTCAGCGCCATCGCCTTAAGGCTTTTCGAAAAATACGTGATTATGGATAGGTTCTTCCACTGTTTTTTTTTTTTTTTTTGCAAAATGAACCCAGTGGTTCTGCATATTCGCAAAAAGGTCCTCCACCAGTAAACCGAATTTATGGATAGATCTTTCCATCGTTTTTTTTGCAAAAAAGAACACTTGGCTACTTTTTTTACAAAGAATCCTGTAGTTAAGCAAATTCGATGATATCTCCTAGGCAGCCATTTTTTTAAAAAAAATATAGCCAAAAAAACAAAATTACATTTTTTTTCAAAAAAAATCGTAACAATTTTTCTTACACAATGCAGCATTTAGAGCGGGAACCTCCTCTGATAAACTAAAATTATAGATAGGTCCTTCTACCTTTTTTTCCTAAAAAAGGATCCGTGGTTCCTTTTTTTTACAAAGAACCCCGTTGTTATGCAAATTCGATGATGGCTCTTGGGTAGCTAATTTTTTTAAAAAAACACAACTGGAAAAAAGAAAAATCATGTTTCTTTAAAAAAATCAAACCAATTTTTCCCACACGGCACGACATCGTTCACGGGGTCCTCCACCGATAAACCAAAATTACATATAGGTCTTTCCACCGTTTTCAAAAAAAAAAGGTCTCGTCATTCTTTTTTTAACAAAGAACCTCATGGTTGTTCAAATTTGACAATGGCTCCTAGCCAATCAATTTTTAAAAAAACACCAACGAGAAAACTGGAATTACATTTTTTTTTTTCAAAAAAAAAATGCAGACTAGATTTTTCCACACTACTCAGCATCGCGCAAGTCAATCCAGTATATTGTACGTGTTCATGCCCAAAGATGCTAAGCTTGTTCATCGCTCAGAACGTCGAAGCTAACACCATGGCTAGCTCCGCGGGCAATGGAATCACAACTACCGCGTACGTAGATGCGTGTGCACTGTGACATGCTCCAAGATGTCGAGTGCGGCGATCATGCCGGACACACCCCTAGGCGTTATCCAGCATGGTTAATAAAACTAGGGATGGCAAAATTACCCGTGGGTTCGGGTATCCGTGGGTACCCGACCCGATGGGTTCGGGTATGGGTTTGATTTCAGACCCGCGGGTTTCAAATTTCGGATTCGGGTTTGGGTTCGGGTTCGGTTCTGCACCCGTGGGTACCCATGGGTACCCGAATTAATTAATATAAATTAAAAATAATGGAAAGTTAATTCAAGATTTTCAAGCATCGTTTGAGATGTAAGATGCAGTAACTTTCATGATTATATACACCATATATTTTTTCTTTAAACATAGAAATTACAAATGAATTGATTGACAATTGATGGTTGAAAATTTAATTGCAAGGTGATTAGGTGAATTTAATTTCGGGTTGGTGCAATTGTTCGGGTACCCATCGGGTTTGGGTATGGGCGTGGGTATGTACCCGTGAGAGATTTCGGGTATGAATTTCGGGTTTCGGGTTCGGGTCTGCGGGAGGTCTACCCGCCCGAACCCGCCCGATTGCCATCCCTAAATAAAACCATTTCGATCTCGGTTTTCGACAAGCTAGCAAAATTTGCGAAAAACTGAACCAAAATCGTGAAAAACCAAATGTTTTTTCAAGTCAAATGAATTTGAAATCTAGTCAAACAGTAATGCAAAATTCAAATGAAACATTCGAGAGGTTTTCTTGAAAATCAGCGATGGGCTCGAAAATGGGGAAATGTAAAAAAAGAAGAAGGAAAATTGCAAAAAAAAAATAAAAGTTGTAAAATTTGTAAAAAAGTTATTAAAAGCCCAAAAAATCGAAAAAATGTTAGAAATATGTAAAAATATTGAAAAACACAAAAAAAAAAACCCAGCATGATCTTTCCTAAATATGAAAAAAAAATTGGCATGACATTTGCTGTATTTTAGACAATTGCAAGTTATAAAGTAGGCATTTAGCAATAATATAACAACAAATAATGGTTCATTTCAATAGTACTAACAATCAATCCAACAAATGCAAATTTCAATATTGAATTTTTTACTGTTTTAGCCTATTTCAAATTTTTTTTTTACGGATCTAGCCGTTCATCGAATGAAATTTGAAAAATAGCCCCTAAACAGTAAAATACCGCGGATCCCCAACGCTGAATTTTTTTATATTTTTTATTTGTAATTCCGTGGTCTCCAACCGCGAGATGTAAAAAAAAATTCAAAAAAAAATCCAGCTCTCCCCAAGAGCTGTTTATTTAAAAAAGATTTTTTTGTTTTTTGTTTTAAAACAGCCACGTCCCTGACGCTTGTTTCAAAAAAAAAATTTTGTTTTTTTATTTACAGCTAATGCCGAGCGCGGTTTTTTTTTTTTAAAAAAAAAGTTTTTTAATTTAAATTATTTTATTTCGTTTTTTTTCAGTTTCTTTAAATTTTTTTGTTTTTTTATTTGTCGTTGTGGGCTATTGTGCGACCCGGAATTCGGCGCGAAATTTTTTAAAATTTTTTTGCCACGGACTGGATCCGCTGGATGTCACTGCATAGGGGGTATTTCTGTTATTTTATCTCTTGTGCGGCTATTTTTGAAAAAACGTCGGCGAACTTCATCCGCTGTAATACTAATGATGTAACAACAACAATGGGATATCATAATATAACGTCGGCGTACTTCTGGTTAATGAAGTTAAGTTTGAACTGTGGTGATACCTGTAACCTAGCTCAAGTAATTGTTTGGAATTTGGAAAATTGGTTAACTGTGTTAAACTTGTGAAACCTCCCCCTTACTATTACTTATGGTTTGTGTTTCAAATGTAAAATGATATTGAAAACAAAGATTGCATCTACCATACTTAAGCTTGTACCCCTCCATTGTGAACTCCTGCATATAGTATTCAGTGCTTCCGTGCGACTTGTTGAGTACTGTTGTACTCACCCTTGCTCCCCCCTTTCAGAATTCTAAGAAGCCGGAGATTATCAAGAGTGCGTAGATGGCGATTTGGTGTGGTTTTAGGTCTTTATCTTCGCTCAGGCTCTGCTTGTGGGATCTTTTGTCTTGTATTATATTCGAGGCTTGTGAGGCCTCTTTTGTAAAACTCTAGGCCGTTAAGCCTTAATTTCAATAAAAATCATTGTTTTCGTCTTTTGCCAAGCAATGTGCACTTGATTCCCAACAGTTAATCATCCTGGGTAACTGTTGAAATATTTAGACGTGCCTCCAAAAGGGCGATATGTCACAAAACTGCGGTGCAGGTGTTGTTTTGGACGTTGCAGATTGGGTAGTGAAGGCTGTTCATATGTAGCTCTATGTGTATCGTTTCCCCCTTTAAATCTAACCCTTTCATGTATTTTTTTTGCAAAAATAACATTCTCTCCCACAGTCGCAGCAGGCAACATGTGTCCCCTACCGCACCCGAGGAGCATAGAACTGAGCGGGCTCCGTAGTACTGCGGTCAAAAACGCTACCACGCACGCGAAGCATGGAAGGACTTCATATATGCTACCCTGCCACGGTAAGCACGCACACACTCACGCCTCCTGTTGCACGCACGCTCTCCACGCCAAGCACGTGCCCCCACACCTGCACCCCCCCCCTTCGGCACCACACGCCCGCCTGCCCTGTGCCCCTGCCCGCTCATGCATTGGTTGCTGAGCTAGCAGACCGTGGCACTTGGTGGGCCTGGTTTGCTTCCGCGGTTGGCGACAGGTGACAAGTGTCACCTACCGGGTCTTTCAAGTTTAGACGAGTACATGGCCATAGTAGCAAGTTATATATCAACCAAACCTAGTATATGTCATAGAAAGAATATGCTACTTTAGGATAATATAACCAACTAATTTTCAATATAAATGGACTTTTCATGGAAAAAATAGCATCAAATGGCCTGGGCCTTACTGATATCCGAATAGGAAACCCAGATATCCGATCCGAATACCCGAATAGGAAAAATTCGAATATTCAAATCTCATCCCGTATTTACTAGATATTAGCTACTTCGTATTGGATCCCGGATCTAAATTCAAGTATCTGGATGTCGTCATGGATCCAATCCCGAATCGGGTGGGAATGTCCTGTCTAGTTTTCATCCCTCTGTAGCACCGGCCGCGGAGCTCAAATACGGTGCTGCTGCCCGGGCAAGCGTTGCACATATGTTGGGACTTGGGAGGCCCTGGGTTGGGCGCCCTTCTTGATCGGGTACGACGCCTCCATGGTAACGCCGCACTTGCCTGTGAGAACATCAACGTTGCGCGCCATGCGGATGTAGCCAGACTCACCCCATTGATTGCCCCACGAGTTCTTAACGATCCAGTAGTCTTTGCCGTTCTCGCTACCGTAGCCCACTGCAGCCACACCGTGATCCAGGTTTGTCCCGCATCTCCCGTCAAAGATCCCCTGTTTAATTGAAAGTGATAAAGAACCTTAGAACCATTGTTAGTCCGGCAGTTTTTTTATTTTTTTATACGGAAAACAGTAGGAAAGGATCTTACTGTACATATATACAGTATACACACACAGTTAATTAAGATTTTGCAGCCATTCTGTCAATGAGGATGAGTATTTGATTTTTTCCCTAAGGATAACCATGGCAAATTCATGTTTGAAAAGATTCCTCCAATTGTTGAAGGTGGGAACTTGTCTTCTGAAAGGCCATCTTGTTCCGAAGAATCCAAATACTCCACGTTGCCAACGCTATGATTTCCATGGAAAACGGGATATGCAGCTCAGTCATGATGTTTTCAAAGGCATCCATGCCTTGGGAGAAGATATTTCCGGTTGGACAAATGTAATTCCAGCAGTGGAGTGCAGAAAGACGATCGAAAAGCATAGGCTGAAGAGATTCCTCGACGCGAGATTTGATTATTTGTTACAAAGTTAATACGTATTTGATGATTTATTAAGCTATATCTCATTAATATGTAGTCTTTGGATCTAAGGATCCGTTTAACAATTTGATAATAACTTGAAACCGAATCGTTTCTATTAGATTCTGGAAGAAACCTAAATCACGACCAGTTCACAACATGTTCGAACCATGTTTTCTTTACGACGAGATCTTCTAAAGAGGACCCTACTTGCACATATTTAAAATGAGTGAATGATATTACCTGACATATGTTTCGTAGATAAATCAAAATGTTCCATCTATTACTTTCTAATGTTTGAATTGGACATAGCTAATTGAGCGAGTGTCGGACATTATTATAGCTAAATTAAAACGTGCCACGCATTTGCTGACCAATGGCCTGTTTGATTTGAAACCAATTTGACCGTAACCAGCCGTAAGCAAATGTGGCTTCCCACACTCTTTGTGGTAACAAAATTGAGGCCACACTTGTGCATAGAGAGTTCATAAGCCTTCACCGACCAGGGAACGAAACTGAACTTGCATTTACAAAACTTTTTGACGTTCCAAATGGGACCGATGATTTTCTGTCTGTTCAAGTACTCGTAAGAATTAAGAAACGAACACCCTCTCAAAACGGGAATTCAAAGCCCTGACACTTCCGTGGCACCAACAGTCTTTCGGTACAACACAGGAAAAAACCCAAGGGCTACATCGATAACATAATACTGGCATGCAACAGCATGAAACCCTTGCTTCAGAAAGCGTATACGACATCCACCATTTTCTTGACGCCCATTGCAGTGTCTACTACAGCACAACAAATACGACTACGAATTAAAAATTGTTAGGAAACCGGATTCGTATCCGATATGGACTCTTCCTTATCTCTAAGCAGAACCGCTATATATAGGAGGCAGGGGGTCACCCCATTGTATACAAGCATACAGAATAATAAAGCAGACCCGGTTCCTCCTCATATTGTGTCTCTCGCCCTCTCTCTCTGTTCTCCAATTCAATCTATTAGGCAACCCCGGACTATTCGATAGCGAGGTTGTCTAACACGTTATCAGCACGAAGCTCTACCACCGCAGGAACAGATTGAAAAGGTGAGAAACGGTAAGAAGCGGGTAATTGAATCTAACAGTTGGTTCGATGTTTTGTTTCTAATCTTGTAGCACGAAGCTACGCAACGAATCTTGTAGCACGAAGCTACGATATGAAACGAATCTGCAGATCGCAGTACAAAGGTTGTAAGAAATTGTTGCACATGAAGCTACAATACAATCCCGGCTGCGCGCGCGTCTTCCTGGGCGG
This sequence comes from Rhipidocladum racemiflorum, assembly GCA_036346355.1. Taxonomy (NCBI): domain Eukaryota; kingdom Viridiplantae; phylum Streptophyta; class Magnoliopsida; order Poales; family Poaceae; genus Rhipidocladum; species Rhipidocladum racemiflorum. The sequence goes on along the minus strand of CM070579.1, from coordinate 84,535,604 downwards.
CCCGCCGTCGTTGGCTCCAGCACGAAGTTGAGCACTCCCCCTGCACGGCTTGAAACTATTGGCCCGCCGCCTGAGCCCATTGTCACCGCCCGTCGCGTGCCCCGGCTTGAAGCCGCCGGCTATCGCGCCCCTCGCTGCACCCGAACCACCGCAGCTGCCGGGCCGCCTGCCTGTCGCGCCGCGACCGGACTGCTGCCGCTGCTGCGATGGGCCGCCACGAACAACGAGCCACTGCCGCGCCACGCGCTGAGTCTGCGAACGGACTCGGCCGCGCGCCTGGTGATGCAGCGCATGAGGCGGCCGCCTCATCGGCGGCCATTGTCGCCGAACTCCGCCCGGCTCGGCAGCTTGGTCACCGGGTCCACCGCGCCTTCGAGGGCCATGACATGACGCCGTTCTGCCCGGCTTGAAGCCCGTTGCTGTGCTCGCCGGAGCCTCGCCCGTACGCCGCTGCCGGCCCAGGAGACGAAGCGCCTCGCCACCCGCCTTGAAGACTGCTGCGCCCGAGCGCACACGGCCGCTGCGCTCACCGGCCAGCTCCACAGGGCTACGTGCAGCCGTTGTACCGATGCGCCGCCGCCAGGCCAACGCGCCGAATGCGCGCAACCACCGAACCAATGCGCCACCACCGGGCTGCCGCATGGTCTCGCCAAATGCGCCCCGCTGCCGGGCCACCGCGTTGTCGCACCATGGACCGCGCGCCCCGTAGCTTGGACGAACGAGCTGGACGCAAAGCTCCCCATCGCTCCATTGAATGGAGTCCAATCTCCTGGACATGAAGTCTACAAAAGGCAAAGGACTTGAAAGTCGTGAACGAACCTGAAAAAAAAGGGTAAACCGGATTGGAATCGATACTTGCGCACGAGGAAGGGGAAAAGACCCCCTTGCCCTCCGGTTTTCTTTATCCCTTTTATTTTATTGTCTGTTTTCTATTTTCCAGAAAATGATTAAAAACTTAGAAAATTATGAAATTATCAGAAAAAATATGAAAATATCTAGAAAAATCCAGAAAATTTATTGGCTTTGTTTTAATTTGTACTTAGCCTTATTTTCTGCATTTATGAATATTTGCATGAATTTTTGCAATAATTGCCCCGTTTAGAATATCGGAAATTCCTGAGAAATTATTTTCCGAATTTATGAATTTATGAATTATGTCATGTTGATATTTGCTGAAATTCAATTTCCTGTTGTAAAGTAATTCTGAAAATTGCTTGGAAATTAGCAGAAATTATGAAAAGTGTTAGGAAAATTCCAGAATTTCTCATACAACAGTTTATGAGAACATGAGTAGTTGGAATTTGATTTTGGTAATGAATAAACAGATATGAGACAATTGGTGTCTAGGAAAACACACATGAGGCTTGGTTCTTTAATTGGCACCCGGAAACGGGAAGTGCTCCCTCCCTCATGTGAGCCCTAGGCGAGTTGACTGGCCAAGAGTCAAATTGACAGAGATATTCATTACCTGTTTTCGTTCTCAGCCAACAAGAATTATATAAGTTGTAATTAGACTTATGCCATGATTAATTCAAGTTGCAATTTATTTTCTGTTATCAAGTGATGTTAGAAAATTGCTGTATAATTAACAGAAAATTGCCAAATACTAAGAAAAATTCGGAAATTTCTGAGAATTTTTTCCGCATTTATGAATTTATGAATTGTGCAATTATTGTTTATTCTGAATTTATGAATTGTGCAATTATTGTTCTGTTCCATGCATTGTATTTATTGCTTTAATATAATTTATTATGAAATTCAAGCACGCCGCACGAAGCGGCCACCGTCGCGCCAGGAAGGCCGACGCGCATGGAACTGAATGCACCACGCGCAGGAAGCCGCGTTAAAACCGATCGCACGAAGCCGATCATGCATATGAATCTGATCGTTTGCACGAAGCTGATCACCTACATGCACGTAGTTGTATTTCTGAATATTTATGAATCTTGTATTTATGAATCTTGAAATTATTGCTTTCTTTTAGTTTACTGGATATTCATGAGAATTTGATTTATGCATTTATGAATTTTTGCAACCACTCTCTATTAGATTACACGAAGTAATCTAATGAAAGAATCCTATGAATATGTAAATACCTGGCATTGTCGTATGTGAGTTTTGAAGAATCGCCCGAATGGTCGAACTATCTCACATGGGCATCAAATGTGAAGATCGTGCTTATGAGCAAGAAGCTCACGAATTGCCATCGGTTTAGGGTCCTCGAAGGACAAGTAACCTCTTCGCCGAGCAAAACGATCAAGTTTTGTACTCCCAGTATCACTTTTCAGCCATCGTGAAGAATGAATACATGGTCGAGGTGAGTACACTTGAGTTACGAACTGCACTTGAAGCGATTCGAGAAGCTCAAGTCCACCATCTTGCTCCAAGCACAAATAAGATTGGGTTCGCCCGAAGTTTGCAGGCTACAGAACAGTGGTTGTTAATGAATTTTGAATAATGAATTGTAAGCTCTCGAAGAGCATACATTTTTTTTTCTCATGAATAGAATTGCAATTTATTCTTTATTCCAGTATTCTATATTTGCAAGCAATATTTGAATTACTTTGCCACTGTATGATTAGAATTATATTTCTTTTCATTAAAAAATTGTGTAGCGCCCAAATAGAGGAGATATGCATTGTTGATAGTGGCACAACAAAAACCATATTAAGAGAGTGAAATACTTCCAAGCGATCACGAAGAACGCTGGAAGGATTATGAAAATCGCAGAAGCGATACGCATATAATAGGCTCAGAAGAGCCACAATTATATTGCCAATGGGTATAACTTTGGTAATTGATGAAACCTCCTTGTACCCTGAATCAACACGCACTCTCTTAAGTTTTAACAGATATCCGCGCCAATGGGTTTCACGTAGAAACCAAATGAAGGAAATGGCAAAGAGCATTTGTGCATTATGAAGCACGCGGAGTATGAAAAATGGTATTAAGAAGAATATCCCTCATATGAATCTGGGTTGTACTACACGATAATCAATGCACACGCAGTGTATACTTATTTGAAGACTGTCTTTAGAAGCTCTGAATTATTTGCTTTATGGCATTGTAGATTAGGTCATCCTGGTCTTAGATTGATGAGAAATATAGTTAACAACTCACAAGGTCATGGCATTAATGTTAAGAATTTCCCGAATCACGAAGATTTTGTGTGCCATGCATGTGCCACCGGGAAATTAATAACTAGACCCTCTGTTATGAAAGTGCAACATGAAATCCCTGCATTCTGGAGCATTCAGGGGATATTTGCGGTCCGATTCAGCCCTTGTCAGGGCCGTTTCGATACTTTATGGTGCTCATTGATGCTTCCTCGAAATGGTCGCATACATGTTTGCTGTCAACAAGGAATCATGCATTCGCAAAACTGATCTCGCAGATCATCAGAATTAAGAATGCTTTTCCTGATCATCGCGTGAAGTCCATTCGAATGGACAATGCCGGTGAATTCACTTCCAAGGCATTTGATGATTATTGCACAGCAACAGGAATAACTGTTGAGCACTCTGTACCGCACGTCCATACGCAAAATAGGCTAGCTGAAGCACTAATAAAAAGGATTAAGTTCATTGCCAGACCGCTCTTGCAGAGTTGTAACTTGCCCAACACTTGTTGGGGACACGCAGTCCTGCACGCAGCAGCACTCATCAATTATAGACAATCGGCCTACAATATCCATTCAACCATGCAAACTAGTGCATTGGGTCAACCTGAAGAATTGAATGTATGGTATATGTACCTATACCACCCCCACAAAGAAATCGAAGGGTCCTCTCCGCAAGTCTGATATACATTGGTTATGAAAGTGCATCCATAACCAGGTATTTGGAACCCATGATCGGGATTTGAATCTGACCGATTCGCCGATTGCATCTTTGACGATGATCGTTTTCCGTCATTAGGGAGGAAATGAACCATTGGATGAAAAATGCCGGAAATCATATGGCATTCCATTGGAATCCCGTGCATGACCCTCGCACTAATGAAGCAAATCATGAAGTCAAGAAGACAATCGATTTGCAGAATTTAGCAAATGAACTGCCTGATCATTTTTGTGATCTGAAGAGCGTGGTTAAGTCGCATATACCAGCAAGAAATGCACCAGAGAGGGTGGAAATACTAAAGAAAGCAGAAGGTATCCCTCATCCTGTTCAGAGGCCTCAAAGAAAAAGAACAGGAAATCTGGTTTCTCAAACCCAAAGTACCCGGAGACGTCTGGGGAAAAATGGGCAAGAGGACTTACCATAGCCAATCACAAAAATGCCCCAAAGCAAGAAGGGGAGCCAGTTGAGACCTGGCACTGGAAAGAAGCCTGTGGAAAAGACAATTCCAGATTTGAATCTTCAATTGGAAGAAGCCGCCGGAAATAATGTGTGCGCACACATTGGCGGTAAAAAACTAAAGGAACTTGCTCCTGGAATGGGAAATAGCAATGAAGAGCAAGTAGAAGTGCATGAAGCACACCATGACGAAATGGCCATAAATTTTGTAATAATAGGAGAATCTATGAAAAGAGCAACAACCATTGCAAGGCTTGTTGTTCAAGGTTTCACTCAACGTCCTGGGGTTGATTATGAAGAAACCTATTCTCCGGTCATGGGTGGAATTACCTTTAGATACTTGATCTCAATGGCAGTCAACTTGAAGTTGAGAATGAAGCTAATGGATGTTGTCACAGCATATTTGTATGGAAACTTGGATTCGGAGATTTATATGAAAGTACCGGAAGATATCCCTATCCCGAACCAAGACAGAGCAAACAGAAACCTATACAGTGTGAAATTGGAGAAATCACTGTATGGGCTAAAACAGTCAGGAAGAATGTGGTACAATCGTTTGAGTGACTTTCTCTGCAAGAAAGACTACACGAACAGCGAAGATTGTCCATGTGTATTTATACAACGATCCACGAATGGATTTTGTATAATCTCCGTCTATGTAGATGACTTGAACATCATTGGGACGGATGAGGAAATTGAAGAAGCATGCACATACTTGAAATCTGAGTTTGAAATGAAAGACTTGGGTAAAACCAAGTTCTGTTTAGGCTTGCAGCTTGAACATGTCCAAGGCGGAATCTTGGTACACCAAGCATCCTACACGCAGAAAGTGTTGGAGAGATTTGGCTTTGAAAAGGCATACCCCGCAAAGACCCCAATGGACGGAAGGTCACTCCAAGCAGACCTAGACCCGTACAGGCCTAAAGAAGAGGGGGAGGAAGTCCTGGGAGCGGAATTCCCATACTTGAGTGCAATTGGAGCGCTCATGTACCTTGTGAATAGCACTAGGCCGGACATTGCGTTCGCCAGTGAATTTGCTAAGCGCAGGCAGTCTGAGAACCCACCAAAAGGCATTGGAAAGGGGTGAAGGACATCTTCCGATTACCTTCAAGGAAGCAAAGACCTCGGCTTGTTTTACTGAAGAAACAATGAATTAAATTTAGTTGGCTACGCCGATCTTTGAGTACCTATCGGACCCACATACCGGCAAGTCACAACCAGGTATGTTTTCCTTTGCGGTGGAGCAAGAATTTCTTGGAAGTCGTCTAAGCAGACTCTTGTCTCGACGTCGACTAACCACTCAGAAATCATTGCATTGTATGAAGCCTCTCGGGAATGTGCATGACTTCGAAGAATGGTTCACCACATCCAGAAGTCATGTGGTCTGAACATGGAACAAACCCCCACTATTATCTATGAAGATAATGCAGCTTGTGTTGCACAAGTACAAATGGGATATGTGAAGAGTAACCTTACAAAGCATATCAACCCCAAGTTCTTTTATGCTCATGAAATGCATAAGATGAACGAGATAAAGATACTGCATACTAAGTCGTGTGAAAATCTCGCAGATTTATTCACTAAGTCACTCTCGGCATCTTCCTTTGAAAGATGTATTAGAGGAATCGGGATGATGAGGCTTAGAGAAGTGCAGATTTTAGGGGGAGATTTTTCACATACTCCTACATAAATCTCAAACATGAAGTTTGAGTACCCAACATAAATCTTGAAGATTAACATTGAAGTTTGGGTGGATTGTACTCTTTTCCTTAAGTAAGTTTTTTATTGAAGTTTTCTTACATAAGGTTTTTGATGAGGCAATCCGTGCAACACAGCAAGCGTGTGCTATGTACTCTTTCTCCAATTATTTTTCCCACTGGGTTTTTATGGAGTTTTAATGAGGCATATGTATCTCGCAGTGAAGAGTCCAAGGGGGAGTGTTAGGAAACCGGATTCGTATCCGATATGGACTCTTCCTTATCTCTAAGCAGAACCGCTATATATAGGAGGCAGGGGGTCACCCCATTGTATACAAGCATACAGAATAATAAAGCAGACCCGGTTCCTCCTCATATTGTGTCTCTCGCCCTCTCTCTCTGTTCTCCAATTCAATCTATTAGGCAACCCCGGACTATTCGATAGCGAGGTTGTCTAACAAAAATAAATAAATAAACATTCAAGGCGGCATATCCTCATCAGGGGGGGGGGGGGGGGACACAGTACCCACCAGATCAACTGGATATGCCTCCTAGTGTAGTTTGTCCGGATGTAAGATAATGTAAGATATACATTACAAGGTCTGTTTGTTCTGCCTCAGTTCTCTTGCCCGTGAAGGCCACCCTTCCGTTTCGTGGTGCTTCGGGACCGAGACGATCTGTTAGTTTTTGACAACCGCCTATCCTCCGGATCTTGCTTGGTGTCTAACAGCTCGGAGGAAAGCTCGGCGGTGGTTTCAGGCCAGGGGGTGCGCTTGGCAGGAACAACAACTTCCAAAGGTGGCTCAATTACCCACCTGCATAAGAACAAATTAAGTTGCAGCTAAAAAATGAAAAGCTCAACGTGCTTAATACTGCAGCGAAGGGCGGAAATATGAGCAAACAGTTAAATAGTCTGATAATCAGAATTGCCAGGTTAGCAGAACCTTATATTTGACTCTCTTTGTTGGTTTCAGTGAAACCAATAGTTTTTGTCAAGACTTTTTATAGCTCGGGTTTCTCAGGAAGAACACATTCCCCACACGAGGACCCTGTCTTTTTTCAAGTGATTTGAGGAATCGGTCTTCAACCATGCAATTGGCTCAAATGCTAGATTACAAGCAAAACGTCATCACAAAATTTCGAAAGCTTCTATTGACAATGACATACTGAAACTTCTTTGTCATGCCATTACCATGTGGCACCATGTCAGTGGAAGACGCCAATCTTCACATAAAAACAGACCAGACAGTTATTAAATACCAAATTCTACATTGGCTCTAACATGCATCAAAGAAGCGGTGGTTGTCCCATACGTGTCGGACACACACATATGCCGCTTGGTAGAACAGCTGGTGCAACCTAGGTTTATTACTTGAGCACTTTCACTAAAATGGAAATGCAAAAATGGAACAGCTGGTGCACATAATTTTCATTTGCTTCTGTAATCGCATCAACAAAAGCATGCTTTGTAGTTGTGAATGAGTGTGTTGAGGCTGAATCTATTAACCATCTTTACTTTGATTGTGTTGTTGTGAAGGCTTTGTGGTGTGAAATTTCTGAAATCCTGGGCAAGAATGTTGGTAATGATCATGAATCAGTGGCTCATCTGTGGGTCAGTGATTCTAGAAATGAAGTCGTAAATGTTGTTAGTTCTACTATTATTTGGGCTACTTGGAAAATAAGAAATGACTTACTCTTTCAGAAGGCCAATTGGATTGGTTTGCAGGTGGTGATGAGAAAGGTTCTACACCTGCTGAAGACCTGGAGGCAACTATACCCAGATACACAGTGGCCGCAGATGGATCAATGCATCTCGCAATGGGAGTTAAAGATACTGGAGCCCCTGAAGATACCATGGCGCTAAAGAAGAGAAAGGATGTCGATGTCGATGATCAGGGGTGTCTGGGGAGGCAATGTTGGCGAGGAGTACTTATTTGATAGCAACCACCAAAAACTGGGGAAAAAAATCTGGAATTGTATCTGGAGTCTGGTCAAATTTCAGCATTGGTTTTGTATAATGCTATGTATCTTTTGGTGTAATTCAGCATTTGCGGATTAAATTCTTTAATTTGGTGCCTGTAGGCCCATAGGATGCAGATGATTTTTTAGGTAAGATGGGATGCCATTGATGTCTGATAATTTCACCAGCTCATTAGTTCTTCTGAATTTTGAGCTCGTATAATATTTATTTAGGATTATTCCTCCTAAATTGTTTGTGATCCTATGCTGCCAAGTCATATGGTTATTTCTTTCACGTATATTTCTACATCTTTGATGTGTTTCCATGTTTCACAGTTTGACATATCTGAATGGCCATATTTCTAAATTTCTAAATTGTTTGCAATAGCTGATCCGTAGAATTGAATTGATTAGCCGCCTTCTTTAACTATAATTCTATTTTGCAGCACCAAAAACAACTGATCGTATAAATTTTTGTACAAATACAAAGGAATAATATACTTATACAGTTGAAGTGTTTAAACTAGGGGTAGCAAGGTCTATTTGCCTCCAATCTCCATCTTTATGTTTTTTGGAGCCAACTTGCTAGCCAAACGCTTTTTTGATGTAGCTCCAAATTCTCAGAGAAGTGGATTCTCAAAGTGTCTGAAGCAGAAGCTAAAAAATAAGAATCTGAAGCTGTACCAAATAGGACCTTAGAGTGCATATCAAAATCAAGTTTCCTTTCACAAACCAGAATTAAATGTGATATTTTTAGAAACTAGCATAAAAAGGAAGCCATGGACAAATATCATATATGTAGAGAGCTTCTAATCCCGGTGATTACCGCTTACCAGTACTACAACACACTAGAAATCCTGACCAGGATGGAACTCTTAAACCAGACTGGTAAGAGATTGGATAATATGGACTATTTTACTTTAGTTCTTAAGGGATTTTTATTGAAAAAAAAACATACTGAGATCTGACACCACACTCAAGGCAACCATATTCAATGTGGTAGTACCCTTACTAGATTCAACATGCAATGAAGTTTCAGTTGCTGAGTAAATACTAAATAGTTGGCTTACGTCCAACTGTCATATTGTCCCCTGAAAATACTGAGGCTGGGTACCTAACTAGAAAGTAATGTCAGGCCTAAAAGGCCCTATCCGGAATGCGGGAAATTTTCCCGATTCCTGCAGGAATTGAACTATTTCCTGTGAAATTCCTGCATTCTAAACAGGGTCTAGAAGAAGACTGCGGTTCCATGAGGTGTTTAAAATATTGGACAAAAGACCTACAGAGCATTATAATCTTCTCTACTAACATAACATAACAATTAAAATCGGCAGGAAAACATAATGAAAAGATCCAAAATAAATCTCACCCCTGTGGAAACTTGCTATCAGCCCGAGCTTCAACACGGAGCCACCACAGCAGGATCTTCTTCCCGCAGTCCCCCAACGGCTCAACAAAGAACGGATCATTCAACAGAGTAAGGGGGTTCTCAATCTCCTCCCCATTCTCACCCACAGCATCAAGGTCCTTCGCCCAACCAGGCTTGCCCTCTGCCTCCTTCCACAGCATCCTGGAGTTCAACACAAACCCAGCCCACTCCAAACCACTCGGTAGCACTGGCCCAGCCTCGCCAACCACAGTGGCGGTCTTCCCAGCAAATGGCAATGAGTTGAATGTGTGCCATCCCACCAGCTGCCCGGAAGAGTTGCAGGCAGGGCCCTGGACTGGAAGAGGCATATTCTGCTTGTCCTCTTCTCTAAGGCGTGGCTGGCCTGCCGTTCCGGTATGTGCAAGGATACCCACAGACACTGCGCCCATCCACTGGACCTTCTGCACCTCATCGAACAGCTCCATGCTATGCACGTTGCTGTCATCCGCAAACACAACTACACCATCCATTTTCCTCTCCCGGATCACACTACACAAGCAAACCGATCCTTCATTAGTCGCCTCACTCTCTATTTTCTACTATACAAGGGATTCAAGAAAGAACACTTCTGGTTATGAGGGAGTAGGAAAGTATACATACCGTAGGGCGTGGAGGCGCATCCGGTTCTCAGTGGAGTGGCGGTCGGCCCAGTCGTGGGGCATGCGGTCCGGGAAGGGGATGTGGACGAAGGTGAGGCCGGAACGTGCAAGGAGGGACGCGGTGGCGTTGGTGACGCCACCTGCCTCGACGACCATCCAGGTGAGCGGGTAGGGCACGTTGCGGAGGGAGTGGAGGAGGCCGGTGAGGTGGAGCGCCTGGAACGCGCGGGAGTAGGTCGGCGTCACGACCAGAATCTGGCGCGGCTCCTTGACGCCGTACAACCGGCGCTGCTCCTCCTGCACGCGCTCCATGATCCGGTGCGCCAGCATCACCTCCACCGGGTCCGGGTGCGGCCACGGCCGGATCCGTATCCCGTGCCGCCCCACCACCACGTGGCTCTGCGTGTGCCCGGAAATCCCCGCCGCCGCCGCGTCCATGGCGGTGTGGTTCGCGGGAGAGGAGGGGGGAGGGTTCGAGGCGGCTGAGAAGGACAGGGTGAAGGTATTGGTGGTGGTCGTGGTCGTGGTGGTGGTCGTAGTGGTGGTGGTGGTGGCGCGGAGGACTGCGGAGGAGGAGGAGGTGGAGGAGTAGAGCGCGGAGGTGGAGAAGAGCAGGAAGAAGAGGAGCCGGGAGAAGCGGAAGCCGAGGAAGAGCGAGATGAGGCAGCAGAGCGCGTGGAGCAGGAACCAGAAGGTCGACGCGGCCGGGGGCCTCCCGCCCGCGCCGCCGTCTGACGCCGCCCCGTCGCCGCCGCCCGAGGACCGCGCGGCCGAGGCCGCCGCCGCCGCCGAGCGCCGCATGTGGCTCTGCGGCAGCAGCGACTTCATCATCGCGGCGGCCGGATCTGGTCGCCGCCGCTGCCCTCCTTCCGGCTGAGTCGAATCGATCGTAGTCGTCGGGTGGTGTCAAGGGCGGGGATCGTTTTGGAGGGAGCGTTGAGGCGAAGGGGAGATGTTGGTGGGTGAAGTGCGGTGCACGGAACCGCGGGTGCGGAGGGGAGGGGAGGTGAGGTGGGCTATCAATTTGGTCAGTGGTAGGGGAGGGGTTGGTGCCGCCGACGGGGACGGAAGCCGTCAAGCGCGTCGTCGTGTGGGGGTGAGTTTGGGCGAGTTTGGTCCGGAAGTGGGGGCAAATCCGACGATGGGAGGCGATGCGAAGGGTCGGCGCGGCCGGGCCGCGGGTCGTTAGGGGACTGGTTCGCGTGCAATCGAAAAGTGACGTTCGCATCATTTGAAATACTGTATTAATTTGTACGGTAGATTTAGTCTACTGTTCACTAGATTGTACGGTTTACATACGTAGGAACTACTTAAGTTGTAGTCTATGGAGGGACAGTATTTAATCTTTGTTCGTCGTCAAAGAGTTACGCGTGCGCTCGGCAATGGGTTCTCTTTTCTTTTCCTGTTAAGGTTTTGTAGTGTTTTTCTTGTTTATCTGCAGTAATATATTTGGAGAGAAGCGGATGGTGATTTATCTTCCTCTCCTATGGTAGTATGGTTTATTTGTCTTTCCTAATCTATCTGCTCTTCCATATCCCTAAAAAATCTCTAATAAAAACGAAAAATAATATACCAATAAACAAAGTTCATCTACATAAATATTCTCTAACAGGAAAAGAATAATATACCAATAAATAAATTCCATCTTCCAAAAAATTCTATAACAAAAAAAAAAACATAAAAAACTAGCAATGCAGCTCTAGGCACATGGCAAATCTAACAGTACAGAGAAGCGACACAACCGAGCTCGGAGGTGCAGGCGAGAGCATGTCACTTTTTATTTACAATCACTGGTGCGGCTACGAGCGTCCGCGACGCTCAGTTCTGAGCCAGCTGCGTTTGACTCCCAGGGTAGTGTCGGTTTGGGCGCATTGCTTAATTATCGAGTGGTGCTAGCTTAGCCTGTATGCGCCTCGAGGCTTAGGAAAATGGAGTACATATAGAGCTTGTGTGGGAGAGCTCTACTCTAAAAAAATCAATTTCACTCCATCAGCTCCACCGTAGAGCTGAAGTAGGGAAGGGAGGTGTTTGGTTTGCAAATTAGATCCAGCTTCAAAAATAGATGGTTTTGGTGTGGATACCCATTTATACCATTGGATGTTGAATGGAGGTTTTGTGAATTTAATTTGCTCATCGTATGTGTAACCAGTGGCAAAGGTGGGTAATTACCTAAGAACTTCACGAGTGGGTATGAAACGGTGTTTCTTGGTGTACCTCCTGAGGAGCTCCACAAAAACCATGGAGGCATGGAGCAGTAAATTCACATTTTTCGTGGAGTTGGAGTTCTGTGGAGCTGGGATGTTTGGCTACATGAATTTAGAGTGGAGCTAAAAATTGAGAAGCATAGCTCTCCCAAACACCCCCATACTATTTCTTATTGTTAAATTGGATTTGAACTGCAATTTTGAAGGGTCTTGTTGCTTAATTCGTTGCAGGCGAAACCAAAATGACAACGTAGAAGCTTGGGTACATAACATTCCGTACCACTTCCACATCTCTACTATTCTTAAGTGACAGTTGGTGGCAGTGGTTCATTCTACACATAGTAGTCTCTACAGTGGACTAGAGAAGGTGTTAATGTGTTAGCCTTCATTAGGGAAGCTTTTATTAGCTTTCTTCCCGCTTCATTTTGAAACCACGTCAATTGCAGTCAATTTGAAAGCTAATACCACCTCAATAGTCCCGCTTCCAGCGTCATTAGTCGGCCAGATTACACAAGGAACGAAGCATTCATTTACATACAAAAATTCAAATTCCCGCTTCCAGCATCAATTTGAAAGCTAATACCACTTCAATAGTCGGCCAGATTATCATGCACACAAGAAACGAAGCATTCAAAACCACGTAATTTGACCCATTCCCAGTTCCCGCGTCCAGCGTGGATTTGAAGCATTCTGCCCATTTACAAATAGTGCCCTCTTGGCGATTTGAAAGAAAATACCGATTCGCGACCAACACCTTGGCGTCTTCCATCTTCTATTCGCGGAGACATCTGCCGTCTTCCATCTTCCATCCATGACCAACACCTTGGCGTCTGCTGGCCGCAATCGAATGGTGTCGATCTGATTTCCATCCTTCCATCCAACCAAGACACAGCGTCACCCTCTGCAAGACGCTGGCGCAACCTTGTTCCATCCTTCGCTCCTGCATTTCGGTTGAGCATAAGGTTAATAGTCTTTATTTATTATGCTTCATGGTTTTTCTTGCTTGTTTTGGTTTTTCTTGCTTGTTTTGGTTTTTCTTGCTTGTTTTGGTTTTTCTGAGTATCATGCATTATTATCATCATAAAAGAGAAGTGTATACAGGAACATATATCACAAATTTCAAGAAACAATGGTTTCCCTGAAACCTCAACAGAATGCAATACTATTCCTTGCTGAACGGCAGAAAAAACTAACTATTGCGTTCAACTATTCCCTGAAACCTCAACAGAATCACAAATCAGATCGACACCATTCAGATTGGTGGGCACCAAGAAACTGCATTAAAACTTACAGAGTGGTTTGACTTGATAGCTATTTCGCACCATACTCCATTTAATTAAAAATTAATGAAGCCATCAAACAAAAAAGAAATATCACCTAAAGTCACAGAAATATTATGCAGAACATCGTACCATTATTTTTTTCCATGTGCACAGATGTGTGCAATCACAATACATAAAGGAAAAACAACTTATTAAACTGAAAGATAGTGGTAGAGGAAGACATACCATATAGCATGTGAGAAGAGTATAAACCACGCAACATCAAGTACGATAGCAGGTTGATAACAAGAACCCCGTTGAATAATGCCCCAAGAGATCCAATTAGTGCACAACCAATCTACAAAATTGAAGAATTGAGTATGCATGTGAATACTTTACTTTCAAGTAAATTCAATTTTCTGCTGAGTAAGAACTCATTTCGACATTATAACAACTAAATAACATAAAAATCAAAAGAACCAAACATAAAGCAAGAAACCCTAACTATCATTGAAGCTAAGCATGCTAAATGTAAAACCATGATTTAAGCATCATTAGTGCATCAGGAATATCAAGTCCACGTGCTGCTACATTAGTGCATAATAAAATACCCTTTTACGCCTTGCAAAAGTTAAAATACCCATGGATATCGTAACACTCTATACGAAGAAAATTTAGATGTTCTGCATGGAACTTGACTAAACTACATGATGAAAATTTAGATGTTCTGCATATAGAACCAGAAACCTCTCATTGCTACAAACATTCTTAAAATAGCAGTTCCTTACATTTGATTTACCATAAATAGGTTTTTCTTTACTTTCTTCATTTTTCTCAACATAAATGTGTTTTCTTTACTTTCTTCATTTTTCTCAAATGACAACTTTGCGAAATCTCACTTGTTTGTGTAGCGAGAAAAAACGATTTGCCTAATGCATATCATGCATAATGATTTAACATCAAAAATAAAATGTTAATGTCAATAAAAAGTTATACTTGATAAAACTATAGTGCAACAGACTATGGGTCTTACTTATACTTTAGTAAAACTATTATCAGCCTTGTATCAGCTCGGGGGATATTTTGGTAGACTTGATGGATTGCAGGCATATGGTTTTGTAGTGAAGAACTGATGATATGAGTTTTTTTTTTAAAAAAAGCTGTGAAACCATAAGAAAGAACTGGTTTACTTTATTTGCATGGTTTATTTTTTCAGACTATGTTTCCTTTTTCTTTAAGCAACTGGTTTACTTTATTTGCAATGACAACACATATTGAGTTATATCTTTAAGCAAATAGTAAATTGCAAAAGGGTGAAAGTATTCAAATATCATTGCAAAAAGGACTATGTTTCCTTTTTCTTTTCCAGAATAGTGGACTCTGGAACAAAGATGAATGTTTGCAACAGTGCATAAATTTTGGAAAGAGAGGTTCAGAAGAAAATATACCAAGGGAAGAATCATCAGCCATGCATTTCTGCATGAAAAAATAAACCATGAAATGTCAGAAAATGCTTATTAGACTGGACAACATTAATTAGAAGAGAGTGTAGCTTACATTTAAGCTGAATCATATTGTTACGCTCCACAATGTTGTTTTGTTTATCAAAGATCCATGCCTAGACTAAATACATCACGGTCGAGATATAATAAATAGAGCGGTTTATTAACTCAAAAAATTATGGCGGTGGTTGTGCACAATACCACGGTGAAAAGAAGAATCAATGACATACACAGACGGAGCATTTACATGTTACACAAACAAACAAAAAAGTAATTTGTGAAGATGAAATGATCTATAGACCATCACACATTACCCCTTGCTGAGATGGATGACCATGACCAATCATTAACATTTGTTGCCCTAAACAAAATTAGCGTAGAGATTTAAAGCACATTATTTGTCGAAAACAATAAATTTCAGTTTCAATGCTGCGAGAAGGTGCAGTAAATAGCATTTTTACTAACCTTTTAGGCTATGACTTGTATTACTGGCATGTAACACAGAAAAAACAGGTGAACCAGTTATATCAATTATATCATGAGAAATTAGAGGTCCATTAAGACACTCCCAAGAATGCTATCATGAGAAATTAGAGGTCACATGCACTTCTGCCAGGACATAATGTGAAAGAAGTTCAGTGCTCCAATACATGCATATCATCTACTTCCTTTCAATGCTAAGCAAAAACATGATCTCCCAAGAATGCTAGGAAACATACTTAAAACATATTCATAATCTTATGATTATAGCATCTATGCAACAGAACATAAGGTTGGTACTTACATCCATTATAGTGATGAGTGAATCAGGTAGCATTAATGATCCAACTGATGCAACATTAACATTTAACATCAACCTTGACGAAAGGTCATCTCTTGACAATGTCTCGACTGGCATGCAAAATTTTAATATTACCAAATGATAAACAAGGCGAGAATAGAAGGGCAACAGAAAATCAAAATTGCCTTGTCCTATTCAGACAACTGTGATACGGCTTTTTTGCTTTCTACAAAACACTTTTTGCCAAATAATGTATTCTCTCAACAATAAAATATGTTTCTTCAACGTAATAAATTATCTTTTGTCACATGTGTTAATTCTAATGAAATTATTACAAGATTCTCGCTTTGACATGTCAAGGCGATGTTGTCTTTCCGTATGGTAAGTTGGATATGATTTAGTTATATTGTGTTAATTTTACACTTTTACAGGTACTAAACTTGATTGAGAAACCTCTGTATGACCATCTGCCACGAAGTGAGGCTAGCAGGTTTGTCAGTTACCTTGTCATATTGCTTATAATTTTTGTGCTATGTGTTTGTGTCATTAGGTGCGGTCACCATCTTTACCTAGAAATAAATATAAGATATTTTATAATGATTGAGTATTTGATCCAAAGCTCGATTGGCCTATTTTTTAGCTTCTGGTTCACCTTCTGGGCTTGCACTAATGTTATTACTATGTATTAGTAGCTTCAGAACAACCCATTTATTCCGCTTTATACTGGGCTAGACTTATACTGTCACATGTGTTAATTCTAATAACTTGAATTATGGGAGGTAGACAGAAGTTCATATACAGCGCGAATGGAACCAACGAATGTTAGTCGAAAGAGATTGTATGCGGGCTTCTCTGGACAACCGGTGGTGACTAGGTTAGTTTATGATCTATCGAAATTAACCTACAATAAAACATAAAGCAATATAAAGCTAAAATGCGCTCCTTATTTTACAAGGTTTAAAAATTTCGACGACCTTGAATTATGGGACGTAGACAGATTATGGAGTATTGTTGTTAGAGTGGACGTCAAGTTCCATGTTGAAGATCATGGCAACCTTCAACGATTTATCCTCATGGATACGACTGTAAGTTCCAAAAATAGTGAATGCTAATAATAGTAACAAAATAATTCTATCACAAGCTAATATTGTTTGAGTTTGTGTTTGAAGGGATCAAAAATTGAAGCCATCTCAAGGGATAGTGTTGATACTTTAAACATGCTACTCAATGAAGGACATAGCTATACCATTCATCGGGTGCAATTCCAACCAAACTATGGGGAGGTTCAGTTCAGAAGCATAGCAAACCCATATGAATGTGTTTTCACCCGACACACAAGTGTTGAGCCTTACAATGTGCCAATTCAGTTTCCACGGTACCCAAAGCATCTTATGTCTTTCATCAAGTGCACCATCGTCCTAACAAGACTTTTGTAGGTAAGTCGTACATTGCATCTTAATTAGTTACATATATTGATAAAAGAGAATTTCTAAATTTGTCTAACAATCATTAGCGTAGACATAGAGAATAATTTGTACAGAAGTCAATCTGGAGCATTTTGGACCTAATCTTTCTGAGAGAGGTCACACTAATGGACACAAGGTACCTATTAGTTGATAGAAAGCAATAATTCATTGTCAAAAATATACAATGACTTATATGTAGATATAACACAATTTTATATTTTCTATGTTTAATTTATAGGTTCGACCTTTTAATTGTTGGCATTTGGTGTCAACATTTGACTCGTCACGCAGCCTGCTGGGAATCAGCTTATGCTGGCAAGCACATTGTCTTAGGAACTATGCTAAAAAAAAATTACAGACATGGTACCTGATTCCACGTCACTACTGTATAAGCATACTTTGTTTTAATTGCAATAACTAGAAAATTTCAATTCTCGATAATAGGGTGCTTGGAGACTTCAGACCACACAACATTTTCATTTAATCCAAGTCATCATGTGACACGTGACCTCGAGAGTAAGTAGTTGCAGTATCATAAATAAATAAAAGTCTCTATATAGCATAAGTACTCATTAAAAAATTGTAATATGTAAATCAAATATATTAACCGCAACATTTCTCTTGTAACATGCAGCTTTACGACGGTCGTTAGTCATGGGAGTTATCGATCTCGGATTTGTGACCAGATTTGTTGAAAATAGATGGGCATATCTAGCAACTGTGGTTTGAGTGTGATGGCTGCAAGTGTGTTTTGTAGCTATCCTCTTGGATGTTTTATTTTAGCTGCAAGTGTGTTTTGTAATCAGCTGCCTTAGATGTTTTATTTTATTGTGATGTTTGTTTATGTTGAAACTATACTATCGTTATTTTATTGTGATGTTTGTTTATGTTTGTCAATATTTGCGTTACAACATGCTTAGCATGTGTGCACTACAACATTATGCATTGCATCATTCACAAAGTCATATATGTATTACTCTAGATCCATAGTGTGTTCAGCATGCATGTGTGATAATCAAAAACATGGCTAAAAGACACAAGATAGTAACGGAACAAGCTATTAAGAGGAACTTGAGTAGAGAGCTTAGCTTGTGGGTGCAAAAGAAGGAGCCGGCCAAGAAAAAGAGGGCAATCACAAGATCATCTATGCTGGTTAAACAAAGTTGATTTGCCAACATTGGTAATCCAACCTGCACAAAACATCAATCAATAAACTCCATAAGTCCTCATATTAGGTGACAAGATTGGGATAAATCAAATAGCCAAAGACAAGGATTACTGCTAATCATTTATCGCCATGAAATTGTGAAATAACCTCAGAACAGATGGACTAATAAAAGCAAATGCTCCTACACACCATCATAGCAACTAGCAAAACAACCTGATTATGGAGGTGTTGCAAGAAAGGAGGGCAGAGAGAGGAGAGAGAGGGATGGAGGAGAGAGCAAAGGAGTAAAAGCAGATAAATAAGGACAATTTGGAGATTAATGGCGGTACAAGCAAAAGTGTGAGGGTGACATTGTCACTACTCATAAGAATATCTACCACAAAGGCGTGCTCATCTCATCACCATTCACAAATAATTCCTCTGCGTCGTGTAGCTAAATAATTAGTATATACATACGTATATATGTACGCATACCTCTTTCAAAATATGCACGCCAATTTAATTAACCAGACTTAGCCTAAGCATATTAATCTTGTATGTATACATATATACTCTTTCTAAAAGCAACATGTATGTATATACTCACTAGCTGCCTTTAGTCATGCTTAGTATAAAGCACAAGCGGCGATTCATAATCAGTACATACAAGCTGTATGCCTAAAGTGCAATTAATATTTCAAATCATAGCAATATCGGCATGTCTTTGGAGGACAAATTCCTACTAGGAGATAAGTTCTCAATCAAACAAATTACAAGCTCAAGTGCAATAGTAATATTCAAGTGTGACCCTCATGGATCATGACAAAGATAAAACATGATCATAAAAGGACAATTAAAATGTAATTGGCCAATCAACAAGAAAATGTAGAACATGCTTAGTATAAAGCACACGCAGGATTTATAATTAGTATATACAATCAGTATGCCTAAAGTGCAATTAATATTTCAAATCATAGCAATATCGGCATGTCTTTAGGACAAATTCCTACTAGGAGATAAGTTCTCAATCAAACAAATTACAAGCTCAAGTGCAATAGTAATATTCAGTGTGACCCTCATGGATCATGACAGTATAAAACATGATCATAAAAGGACAATTAAAATGTAATTGGCCAATCAACAAGAAAATGTAGAACATACGTAGCAGATAAGAGCATACAGTAACAAAAAAATTATGCACAAAAAAATATTCACCACAGCCCTCATGACAGTATAAAACACGATGGAAAATAGGAATCTCAAGCACCAGCAAGAACGAACCTTGTAGAATGAACCGATCCCTCATTAGCAAGCATCTTCTTTGTTACTCGAGCTGCGGAGCCTCGCCAACTGCATCTTCACCTGAAAACGAAACAAGAAGAAGAATTATATAGAGGGTTGGGGCAAAAGTGCCAAGAATGTACACATCTCCCATAAGACAGACCATCAAGACATTGACAGTGACGGCTACTTGCCAACTTCCATGTTCCAACAAAAGTAACATGGTTTTTATCCTAACCAATAGCGGACCATGAAAAATATTCCAACAGGATTGCATCCGCCCACTATCCAAACAAATCAGCCAAAAGTAACTAACTATGATCATGTTTGCCTGACACCACCCAAATACAAAGGCCATGGACTAACGTAAATCAACATACCGAACTTTTGCACTTCCAAAGTCACGAGTTTGACTTGATGAGTGAGAGGATCAACCTGTATTGACGGTAAGCAAGAAGAGACCAATTCGTAACCAACTACCAAATCTGAGAAGAATAAAATCTTGTTCACACAACACATACCAAAACATTTTGTGGCTTCACATCCTCGTGGCGGACTCGAACAAGATGAATGTAAGCTAGCCCTTTGAAAAGCTGCAGCGAAAAAAACATTAGCAAAGCAAGGGAAGCGACCACGCAAGTGTTAATATGATGGTTCACAAACTGATACATGTAAAGCTTGACATAGATAAGTGGCATCCATTGGTTGGCATTCTTTGTAGTGTTTGAGCACACGGTATAGTGTCTCAGGACATACTCCATGACAAGGTTCAGAAACACTCATCCTCGCTTGTGGTCGAAGAAGCGGTGCTTCAAAGAAATGACATTGGGGTGGTCCATCGAGCGCATCAGTGCGACTCACGGTTCTTGTAACGCCGGGTCTGCAACACCTTCTTGATGGCCACCGCCTCCCCGTCTCAAGCACTTCGCCTACATGCGAAAACCAATTCAATTCAATAAACATTGCATCAAGCGATGTACAACACCACAGAAGCAAAAGCGGACCATAAGACCAAGCACCGCACTGGAAAACAATCCCAAATGAACGGTTCCAACAACTCGCTCGCCATGTAGCTTATCGTGCGCAATCGAGGATTAAAGCAACACATGAGCAATCGAGTATAGAATAAGGCCGTCAGAAGTAGTTAGCTCAGATTGAATATTGTGCATCACAATTGGCAAGAGCCCCAACTATGACACAACCAACTAACATTAGAAGCGAAGAATTTATCCACCACAAACAATAGAACTGGACACAAAAACAAGCAATGTTAAAGGGGAGCGGTCTTCCTAAATGCACTAGCGTGAGCAATAAACCACATAATCTATCTATGGCATGCCAAATTATTTAGAATCAAGGAAAAAACCACTATCTCGGTTGACCAACCCACCAAATTAGGCGACCGCAATTCCTCGATGAATCAACCCCAAGCAACCAAATTTCATTAAAAAACACTACCCCGCTTAAAAATTTGCTAGAGAACACAAACCCTTCGGTAAACCAAGAGGCGATGACCAATTTCGACCACGACGCCACTAACAACAGAGCAAGGAACCACCGTAAGAGCACGAAAACCGGCACATTCGCCATACACCGCGTGAGAGAGCGAATCGAGACCCCAGCTCACCTGTTTCGGCCGCTGCCTGCCGCCGATGGTGGTGGAGATTATGTGGCCGATCACCGTCGCCCCTTCCTCCTTCAGAGCGCCAACCACCCAAAAGAGGACCAACATTAGCCAAACAAGCACCAGAACCAGCAGATCGCCCGAGCCCTAGCTCAGATCCGACCCAGACCCCAGATCTGGACGGCGGAGGTTACCTTCTCGCTGCTAGCATCATCTCTGAGACACTAAACCCTAGGTGCAACACATACGCAGAGAGAAAAGAGAGGTGGGGTGGGAGGAGGGGCGTGAGAGATCTACCTGCGTCGTCGCCTTCCACGCGCGCCCGCTTGGCGTCCACGCCGGCGGCGTTCGCATCCGCGCCCGCCTCGACCTCCTCGAGCTTCCTCTTGAGATCGCCTTCGCCCTCGGCAGCCGCGAAGGCTCATGGCGGTCTCTTCTGCGTGGCAGCAGCGGCGATTCCTCGGCGCTACCTCCCGTGGCGGCGGTTGCGTTGGGCTCCGCCATGGGGACAAGGGATTAGGGTTTGAGGGTTTTCGCCGCCTTCGATTTTTACACGGTTGCGGTGTCCATGTCTAGCCTGCCTGGGAGGGGGAGGAAGGGAAGCAGGAGGGGGAGGCGCCGGGAGAGCAAGGCGGGAGGGGGCGGCGCCGGGAGAGCAGGGAGATGAGGGAGAGGGCGGCGGCGTGTGAGATGGAGGTGTGTCGGCAGAGAGGGAGATGAGGGAGATGTCGGGAGGATAAGGCTTAGGGTTAGAGGAGGGAGTGAGTCGGCCAGGTGGGCGAAGTCTTGGTGGGCCAAATAAGGGCATGGGAGGGAGAGAAAAAATACAAAAAATAATGGGTCAATGCTTGTATGAACATTAAGAAAAATGTTAATAAAATAAATGGGAAAAACCTGAAAAATGACTGCAAAACCTTCACCTTGTCACTAGAAAAATAAATGTTAATAAAAAATGTTAATAAAATAAATCTGAAAAAACTTCAGCTTGTCACTAAAAATATACTCCCTCCGTTTCTTTTTATAAGGCGTATTTGGTTTCGTTAGGACAATACTTTGACCAACGATTACTTTATTAATATATCATTTATGCAATACAAAATCATAATTATATACAAGTACTTTTGAATACAAATCTGCTAATATCAATTTTGTGTCATAAAAATTATCTGTAATAGAGTAATTGTTGGTCAAAGCCTTGTCCTAACGAAACCAAATACGCCTTATAAAAGAAAGCGGAGGTACATGTTAACCCGAGTATCATTGATTGATTGCCATTCGTTATGTGAGTGTGTTATTTGTTATTGAGTTGACAAATTAGTGCTATTTTTATATTTATGCTGCCATCTAAGTATGTATATATATTTACATTATAGGCTTTAACACATGACGAAAGAAATTGCTAGCATGCCGGATAAGAACAGGAGGACAAGAAAAGGAAAAGAAGGTTTCTATTTTAACTTACTTATTATATATTTGCTTTATAGTCCTATGCTACATCATTAAATTAATATACTAATAAACATGTGTGATATTCTAATATTTGTTGATGAACATCGCAAACGAAAGAGATCTAACACCAATTATTTGTTATACACCCCTTCTGAAATTTCTATTCAAGAAACATCCTATGTTGCAAGCGAAAGTTCTTCAAATGACGACGATGAGCCACACCAGCTAACTTCCTCATTTGCAATTCTTACACAAAGTATGATCACATCCGATGGGTTATTACAAGGCGAAAGATCTAATGGTAAAATCTACTTTACAAATTGTGCATGATATTATTGTCGTATAGATTGTCGTAACTGCATGATATTAATCGCAACTGTGTGATATTATTTCTGGAAATATCATTTTGGCAGTGATGGATGCACATCATGCTCCAAAGAGAGTTCGCACTGCTCTTTTGCAGCAAGCATCTGCTAGCTTATTTATACGTGATGGAGACAATATTCAAAGTCAAATATTTTCGTCTTCGGACGAAGAAGATGATCACAATCAAACACCTATGCTATACACAATTACACCTCAAAGTACCCTCACAATGGGTGTATCGTTACAAGACGATTGCTCAAATGGTACAAGTTGCTTTTTCCTATGATGTGTGTTCTAATCACAAACATTCCTACTCAAAATAGCTCATTATATTATATCGTTGTACACTTGTAGGATGAATTACCGTGATATTCTTTGAAAGTTCCGCCGCCATGACAGAGGTCCAAACACAACTGAATTTTGATCAAGTAGTGGCTCACATTACACCTCAACAAAGTGTATCGAGTTATAGTGGGCGGTTTGTAAGAAATGCAAACCTCATAGAGGAGCAAATACAATCAAGGCGTCAACGACAAAATCGTGGAATGCAGCTCTTACACCAGAGCAAAGGCTAGCGAGGCGAACGTCAGAGAGCACGTCATCAAAGTTTAACACCTGAACAAAGGGAAGAGATTAATGCCAGTCGAAGAGCGCGTAGGCAAAGTTTGGCTCCTAAAGAAAGGCATGAGTCAAATGCTCATCGAAGAGCGTGTAGAAGAGAGAGAGGATGACATTAATGCCCGTAGAAGATCACCAGGCAAATAATTACACCACATGATAGACAAACATTGTTACATGAACGTAATGCAATCTATGCGAGTAGGAGAGACACACCATGCTCTGAGTCAATTGCAATGAAATGCTCACAGTCAGATGCTTCATTGGCTTCAAATCCATCATCGCATGGCTTTGCTATTGCGAGTCCCTCAACGCAGATCATTCATTCTGAGACAATGGTAATATCTATAACTAGATTTACCTTTTAACTATGTAATTATTAACATGTACTCATGGAAAATGACAGTGGTATAGAAACAATCGTAGAGGAGGATATGGATGAGGAGTACTACATGTTCGCCGGTGGAGGTAGTTTAGATGACATTTCTCTCTTCTTTATATGGAATTCAACAACTATTATAATCCCCTCAACTTAAATCCATCCAGATGATGATGAAATGGAGGATAGTGACTCTCCAGCGGCTTCGGATGTCCAAGATCCCTACAATCATGTGTATAGCAACATTCCCGATAGCACACATATGTCAAGACTGAGCGGATCGCAAGCATTGCGGTGCAAAGAGGTTTCGATATGAGACGAATGGGTTTTGTTGTCGCATAGCGGTAAAATCAGGCTATCGGATCCAGAGCCAATTCCCGAACTCCTCGGGCTTTGGTCGAGTGCGATGTCGATGCTAGGCATTTTCGCGAAAACATAAGATTCTTCAACGGTCACTTCTCCTTCACCACCTAGTCGTGAGTCTTGATGAGAACTATACTAACATGAGATCCGAGTGTACACATTTCGAGCCCACGGACAAATTTACCACAATGTCCATTCCTTTGGCCCGAGCGAATCCGGTCCAAATCATTTGGAACTCTATTCCTATGACGACGACCCAGTCTGAATCACCGGTTTCATACTCACCTAGCCTCGACCGAGGAAGTCGTTAGGAGGTTGGTCAACATCCTCGGGACAACCCCTACTCTCAAACTTTTAGGAGCCTAGGCCAATCCGAGAACCTCCAGAATATCGTGTATCACTTAACACCGACTTACGGATGGATCAACGAGTGTACAACAGGCGATGCTTGTCGAAGTGGCGTGTGTGGGTTGAGGGCAATGGCGACAGAGGAATTCAATCGCAGCGTAATCCTATATGGCAACAATAATGAGAAGTTCAAGTATAAAGTCTTACTATGGATGCTACTCGACCCTATCGTATCCACTCTTCTTCCCAAGAGGAGAACTAGGATGGCATCCACAGATCCCCAAGCATGGTGTGCCCATTGAAGTTGTAATCCGGGCATCAGAAAATAACAATAACAATAGTCACTACGAGGATCAAGGTGAGTATTGCTATTAACCTTGAATCTCATCATTATTGATGTCCATATTATCATCTGACTATATGTCCCTCTTTTGCATAGATTCGAATAACCGGCTTTGCGTTACTGTAAGGGACTACTACTGCTACAAATTCCAGATGCGTCGTGGGATATTCAACGCCTTGTTATATGGCAAGCGCCTATTGCAAGAAAAGATCTGCGTTGACATGTACATCAAGGTGGAGGGTACAAGGTGGATTACATCAGGCACCACCAAAAGGAGATCTGAGCGATCTGTATCGGGGCTTGGTTGATAGCATAGAGTCCGGAGAGAGTCGTGCGCAAGCTGTGGGCAAAAGGATCGTGCTCGACTTCATTCATTGGGGTGGTAGAGATATGCAAACGAAGGTACCTGGATGCTATGGCCTTGGTGCGAGAATTACGGGAAGCCGGACATCTTCTTAACTATGACTTGCAACCCTAATCGGGAAGAGATAATACGAGAGTTAGAGCACAGACAGACCCCACAGGATCGACTGATCTCATCGTTCGGGTATTGAGCCAAGCTTGAGAGCATCAAGGAACAACTATTCAAGAGGCATATCCTTGGCATAGTAGTTGCTTATGTGTACGTCATCGAGTTCCGAAGAGGGTCTTCGCATGTTCACTTCCTTCTTATCATGAAGGGAGGTACAAGCTCACTTGTCGAGCAGTTTGATTGTCTCATCTCCGCCGAGCTCCCAGGCGAGAACAAGTATCCGAGTTGTACGAGATGGTCATTAAGCATATGATGCATGGCCCATGCGAGTCCTAAATCCAAAGAATGTGTGCATGCGGGAGGGTAGATGCAAGAACTACTACCCACGTCATTTCAATGCATCTACAACACAAGGCAATGATTCGTATCCCTTATACAGAGAAGGGATAATGGCCGCCATGCAAAGGTTCGAGGGCTTAACGCTGACAATAGGTGGGTAGTGCCATACAACCCTTACCTTCCGAGGAAGTACAAGCGCCATATAAATGTGGAGGTTTGCTCAAGCATAAAAGGCGTAAAATACCTATTCAAGTATATTTACAAAGGCCACGACCAGATGCTTCAGAGCTCTCAATGAACCCGATAGCAACGGAAATATTGATGAGATCAATCAGTTTAGGGACGCTAGGTGGGTTACCCCACCGTAAGCTCTATGGAGGATCTACAGCCGACCTTAGCAAGATCTCCCCACCCGTGTTGCAAATGCGGCTACATCTACCGAACATGCACATGGTCTCGTTACCATGGTCAAGATCTTCATGATGTTGTTGCCCAGCGTGGCGTCGAGAGGACCATGTTGACAGAGTATTTCAACATGAACCGAACATGTGAGGAGGCTCGAGGATCTTGTACAGAATTTTCAGCGGCATTTATTTGGCGGCCAGATCAAGCAAGGAAGAAGAGGGTAGAACGAACACAAGTTGGCGAGAATCGTGTCGGCTCGTCCGAGGAGGGAGCGCGTTACTATCTAAGGGTTCTCCTAAACCACGTGCACTGGTGCCACCTCCTTTGAAGAACTTAGGGCGGTGAATGGTGTAGTCTACCCGTTCTTCCGTGAAGCCGGAGAATAGGGGACTAATCGAGGTGACAACACCCTAGAGGAGTGCCTTAGTGAGGTGAGCTATTCCAGATGCCATCATCGCTCAGGAGGCTATTTGCAACTATACCGTGTTCTGCGAGCCAAACGACGTGTGTGTGGGCTATGGGAAAGGCATCTCGAGGAATGTCGATGACTACCGCCGTTCCTATGCATGCCAACAGGCGGTTGAAGCGGATGGTGCTATTGGACATTAGAAATATGTCTGCGATCGATGGGGAAGGACATAACATCATTTCCTCTTCCTGTTATAGATGAGTCTCACGACAACCCCGATATAGATGTCGAGAGATATACGAGAGTCCACAATCCAGTCGGCGATGATCATATATCCCTATCGTCCTCCCTCAACCCTGAGCAAATGGCAGCGTACGTCGATATATTGTTTGCGGTTGACAGTGGCAATGGAGGAGTCTTCTTCGTAGATGGCCAGGGAGGCACCGGAAAGACATTCCTATATAAAGCTTTGCTCGCGAAGATCCGAGGTGATGGCAAGATAGCAAAGTGGCAACCGCGACGTCGGGCGTAGCCGCATCCATCATGCCTGGAGGTAGGGACAACGCACTCGAGGTTTAAGATCCCACTCAACGTTACAAATGGGGCGGTATGTAGCTTCACAAAGCAAAGTGGGACCGCTAAGCTTCTTCAGCAGGCGTCATTGATAATATGGGATGAAGCCTCCATGACGAGGCGACAGCGATGGAGGCCCTGGGCGAGTAGCATGCGGGACATCATGGGCCGACGTGACTGGATTCGGTGGGAAGACGATCGTGTTTGGTGGAGACTTCCGGCGAGTTCTACCGGTTGTTCGTAAGGGACGAGGCCGTAAATAATTGACGCGACGTTGCGTAGGTCATACCTATGGGATTGCATGCGCGGCTAAGGCTCAGACGTAACATGAGGGCCTGTGGTGATCCTGAGTACGCAGAGTTCCTATTGCGAATCGGGAATGGTATCGAGGAGACTAATGAGGATGGTGCGTCGGCTTCCCGAGCAGATCTGTATTCCATTTACAGGAAATGGCACAGACATCGATAAACTCATACAGAGTGTATTTCCTATGCTGAATGACAACCTATCGGATGCCAACTATATCACATCTCGAGCCATCCTGCCGAGCGAGTCCATTGATAGGATCAATACGAAGATGATTGACATGTTTCGTGGTGAGGAGATGGTGTACCACACCGATTCTCTGCAGAGGATGATCCCCATAGCTATTACCCTCCTGAATTCCTAAACACCCTGACCCCTAACGGTCTACCTCCGCATATACTCAAGCTGAAGATTAACTGTCCCGTGATACTGTTGCGGAACATTGACCCTGCAAATGGACTATGCAACGGGACGAGACTTGTAGTCCGGGCATTCCAAAAGAATACTATAGATGCCGAGATTGTGCTTGGCCAGCACGCCGGGAAGAGGGTGTTTCTACCTCGAATACCTCTATGTCCCTCTGATGACGAGATGTTCCCATTTAGATTCAAGAGGAAGCAGTTCCCTATCAGGCTCGGTTCGCAATGACAATCAACAAGGCACAAGGACAGACCATCCCGAATGTCGGTGTCTACCTCCCTGAACCGGTTTTCTCTCATGGGCAATTGTATGTTGCGCTATCTAGAGCCACCGCTAGAAGCAATATCAAGATACTTGCCGTCGCTGACAAGGAGAAGGATAAGGGTCGAAAGTCTAAAAATACTAATGGAAACCTCACAAAAAACATTGTCTACAGAGAAGTACTCACATCATAGACAAGGTTTTGATTGAAATCATATTCAAGTCGTGTTACAATGTAATCATTATTTTAAGATCTTCCGAGACGTATACCAAGAATATCATCTCTAAGTATGTTGTAATCGGAAGAAACCATAGAAACTTTTGCAATCGGGAGAAATAGAAGGTGCCCTTGTGCATGCGGATATTCACTGGGTATTGTTCAATGCTTGGAATCTCTCTGACAATGAGATTGAGAAGATTTATGATCGTTTTCTGTGTGCTCTTGCGGCTTTGTTATTCACTACTAACTTCAAAGATTGTATTCGGAGAGAATCTAACGCACTTGTAATCGAGAAAGATTGTATTCATTTGAGTATATACGTAGAGTTCGACATCGATATGGCTCCAATATAAGCATCCAACCATTAGTTTTCATAGTAACATGTTGATAAAAAATACAGATTATAAAAAGAAATACTTTGGGAATACTTTTGATGAAAACGAGCCAATAATATTTTCATATGACAAATATATACACATTTATGTAAATTCATTTGCACACATTTTGAAACAACATATATTTTGAAATGGAGGTATCAGACTCTCAAAGGCGCGCCTGGTTTGAGTTGCATAAACAGCATAAACACTCTAACGCACTTGTAATCGAGAAAGATAGATGTTTGATCTTGTGAAATATTTTTTTTTATTTTTTAATCTTTATTTTTCGTTATCAATTTTGTTTTTCGTAGCAACGCACGGGCATGTAACTAGTACAACAAAAGGGGCTACTCAGAAAACACGACGTCGCAGTGGTCCGATTCCTCATGGCATGGGCTGTTAACTGACAGGAACCCATTACCAATCTGTTCCCCAGAACACGAATAAACACTCGTCTAAAGAAACAATGCGCGTAGCATTCTATTCTTTCGTACAAAAAGCTCACTTTCGTTTCACGGACATGGCGTTCCAACACGCCAAATCTTCACCGAAAAACTGAACGATGGCTCTCCAATTCTCACGCGTACGGTTTGTACAAAAGAGGATGGCAACAAACGACCTACAAGACCTGAACCACAGGTCCACAGCGAACTGAATATGGGTACCTGAAGTTCTCGAGGAGTTCTGGAATGTCGTACGTACCCAAGCATGTCATCCACCGCCTGTATCATCTTGGGTTTGATCTTCTCAAACTTAATGTTCCACTAGTAAGGTGCCCGTGCGTTGCAACGGTATCTATATTTTGAACGGCTGTCCTGCTATTACGATAACATGAAACAAGAAAATATGTTGTGCAAATAATACCTTATACAATAGGACACTATTGAAGCAGTATTTCTATATTTCTATGTAAATGAAGTGTTCGGACGCTTCGTTTCTTGCGCCTGGAGTGGTTAATTAATTAAAGAGGTGGGTAATTAAAGAATTGTCCTGTGTGTTGTCTTCCATCCACACCTTGAGTGGTTAATTAAAGAGGTGGATAATTAAAGAATGGCAGAACTAGTAATTTTGATGAAATGACGTGGGAAGAAACTCTCACTTTATATAGTAGAGATTCTAGCAGAGATGCCACCCAAAAAAACGGCTCCTGGGCAAAGGAGATCTGCTAAACATAACGTTCCATTCTAGCAGGAACAAGGGTCACTATGGCGTGTAACTTCTAAAATGGCCCTTGATTGGCTAGGACTTAGAGTGCCAACATGCTCTCTCTCTCTCTCTCTCTCTCTCAAATAGTTCCTTTCCAATTTATTATTATTATCCCTCAATTACATATGGGAGGTTTCAAGGCTCCTCAAGCATCCACCTCACTTCCACCTTCTCTCTCCTCTATTTTCCGAAAAAGTTCTCCGTTTTTTTAAAATTACGTATAGGTCCTTGTGCGATTTTCTGTGAGAGGAAAATAGATTTCCCCGTTTCGCGTTTAGGTCCCTCGTTCGGTATTTTACAGGGAGACCCCCCATTAAATGCGAATAGCGAACGAGCCCTTTTCTAATTTTTCAAAATAGCGAATAGGTCCAAAATTATAACAAATAGGTCCCTGTGCTTTACGTTCGGGTCCTTTTCCGCTTTGCCGGAAAAAATATTTTCGTGGTCCGCTTTTCCTCCGGAGCATGGAAAAAATATTTTCGTTGCCGTTTAAGCTCAAAAAATTTTCCTTTCTCCGTTTTGCTCGGAAAAAATGTTTTCGTGATCCGTTTTTTCTCCGGAGCATGGGGAAAATGTTTTCGTTTGCCGTTTCTCTAAAAAAAAATGTAAATCCGTTTTTCATCCGTCGTTTATCCGTTTTTGTTGGAAAAAAAATAGTTTCGTTGTTCGTTTTTCCTCCAGGGCATGGGATAAATGTTTTACGTCGTTTTTCCTCGTTTTTTGCCCCAAAAAAAACACAAATTCGTTTCCCGTTCACGCGCGCGGCGTGCGCCGTGTGGGAAAAATATTTTCGTTGCCCGTTTTCTCTAAAAAAAGATTCTTTTCTCCGTTTTGCGCGGAAAAAAATGTTTTCGTGATCCGTTTTTCCTCCGGAGCATGGCAAAAATGATTCTGTTTACCGTTTTCTCTAAAAAAAATGAGAATTCGTTTTTCGTCCGTCATTTATCCGTTTTTGTTGGAAAAAAATGGTTTTGTTGTTCGTTTTTTCTCCAGAGCATGAGAAAAAATATTTTACGTCGTTTTTCCTCGTTTTTCTACGAAAAAATTGTTCCGTGGTCCGTTTTTTATCCGAAAAAAACACAAATTCATTTCCCGTTAACGCGCGCGGCGTGCGCCGCGCGTACTATCCTAGTTGGACCAACAGCTGATTCATTTACTAGCTTCCCATTGAATGATCTGCAAGTCAATTAGGAACCGAGTTTAGTGTTTCGACATGCTGAGGCAATCAAATGTCATTGCCAGCACCAAAACCCATACTGTTCCTTAAGTAATTGAAAATCCACTAACACTGAGGTGAGCGGATGTGGCATCTGAGAGCATTCGAATTTGCATAAAAACGCAGTTCCAAATGTTGTAAGACCACTACTAAAAGGCATGTCTGCTTGTACAGCTATAGTATTCCCAGGAATGGTCCTTTTTCATCAGGTCCTGGCTGGTAAGAAGAAGAAAGTTAAGCAAGCAACTCAGAGAGAAGAACATAGGTAAAGCACCACACATTCAGTGGCGAAGGACAAACTAAAATTTTGATATAGCAAATTTTATAGTATATATATAATAATAGTGGTACACAAAATTAAAGTTATCCATACGCTAATATTATAAAGCATATTATAATATGAATGTATGACACTTAATGGAATAAAAACCATATTATAAAGCATAATAGACAAGGAAGAAGATAAAATATGTACCAGTAAAGTATTAATTGCGTCTAAGAGACCTTGGCAGCTGTATTTAGCGAGTTTTCATCTTTTCAAAATACTTCTACGCATGCGAAAGCCACAAAACGGGAACACGAACGCACTAGTATATACTGTATATATGCAGGGATATTCGGTATAGACTAGGTATGGCCAGGGTTAACGAAATCGAGCCGGCGATTTTCGGATGAACAGTAATTTTCGATAATCGCAAAAATCGATTCGAAAATCGACCGAAAATCAGATAAATTCAAAAACCAAATTTTTTCAAAAAAAAAAATTCAAAAATCGTGGATTTTCGTGGAAAATCGACGACCTTGTTGAACTTTTTGTGCAATTGATTTTTAGTAGCGATTTTCGACGATTTTTGACGAAAATCGACCGATTTCCGACCGGTTTTTGACACGTAAATTTTTTCGATTTTTCGAATTTTTTCGAATTATTTTTTGAATTGGATCAGTTTATCGACCGATTTTTGATATCGGGCCGCGGCAATACGACCGAAAATCGTGAAAATCGACCGGTTATTGACGATTTTGTGAACCCTGGGTATGGCAGAGGCCATACCTTGCTATTTTGAAAGCTACGCCCCTGCACACATTAATATACTAGTTAGGCATGTTGGCAATTTCAAAATCAGCAGCCCTGACTGGTGATGGCCGCGTTTACACTTCTTGTATACTAGCCAAAAAGCCCTGAGAAATCAGCAGCCATGATAGATCACATACTCTACGATAAAATTATGTGGGCAATTCATATTGCTTACATTGCACCAACGTCCAATATAAGTTGCACCAATTAAAAATGGATCAAGAATGTGTCTACAAGCGCTTAGCCTCTCTTACAGGTTCCATAAGCAGGAATTGGTACAATATCTAGGAGATAAAGGCTTAAAATTAGAGAAATTTTACGGTACATTATACTGATAGTATATAATGTGCAGTAGAAATCACATATAACCGTTGATTTATTAAGGGTGTTTCTACTACTCTACTACCAGATGAAGTATAAGTAAACTCTAGTTACTCTGATCTATTAGATCGAAAAGAATGAATAGTTCATATTCAATTTAGTGTAATATACTCTAAAATTAATCTTGACTAGTGATGGGCGTGTTTACACTTCTTGTGTACTAGCCAACAAGCCCTGAGAGATCAGCAGCTATCATAGATCACATACTCTACAGTATAATTATAGCTCAGCGATTCAGCCGTTCAGAAGGAGACCGACGAAAAGGCACATAATGCTAATTAATTTGGCACTGTGCTACAAGAACATAAAGTAGATAATTGACACTATTCTCAAGTCACCAACACACAATCAATAACAGAAATCCATTACTACTAATGTATGAACAGTTGTACTGATTCCAACTCTTGTTAGCTGCATAAAGAGGGGGGGAAATAATAGACTGACAACTTCGCATCTCCTATATCACCTAAGAGCAAGTACAACAAGACCACGTCAGTTGGCTCTTAGCCTGTAATGTCAGCATTAGTCTATGTGAAAGAGTGAGAAACGATGAGAGAGAAGATAGCTGTCTCTTATTTAGTAGCCAGCTTTACACAGATACATAGGTAAATCATTTATGTACAAGAGAGAAGAGGTAGTTATTGCACAACATCTAGAGATAACTTTTAGAGACAGTTATTGTATAAGCTGGCTTTTAGCTTACTATTAGGCTGCAGTGGGCTTTACTATTGTACTTGTTCTAAGAACATTGTGACATGAGCATTAGCAGTCTAGCACTCTGTTGAATACAGAACCTTAGCTCAGGTTTTGCCTTCGTCTTCTGTTTATCTAAAAAAGTGGCCTATTATGGAGAGTATAAAGATCTTTTTACTGATTTCTCAATAATTTTATAAATCGTACCTAGAAAAACTGCTACACTATTTCAAGGGTAAAATTTGTATTCCTATCAGTGCCATGTCTTATCCACTATGTGATTATTTCGTATGTGAAGCCAATATCTTATAAGGAAACCAGCAGAGATGTAAGTCGTGCTTTGCGACTTGCAACATAAGGAAAGTATTACTTTTCTATCTGATGCTTTTCCTTCAGAAAAAGCTTGAGTGCTACAAATGAACTTTCAGCCATTCATCAACGTTGGACCAGCTTAAAGGCTCAAACTTAAGCACATGTAAAACTTTTATACAAATAAAATCTGATATGTTGTATTCATATAAAAAGCAAGCTAACTCTTCAATTTGTATTTTATTCAATAAACTTCCTACACCAATCATATCTGGTGCTAATAATTATTTAATGCACCTGGAATCTTATACGACTTCCCCAGGCCTCCGCAGTCGCCCCAGGTGACTATGGAGGCGATTCCAAGAGAACCCAACCGAGGTCTTCTCCGACCACTCCTCCCCCTCGCCGTCGCTGCTGGTGGCCATTGGCTCATCGGCGGCGGCGGCGGGACCTTCCCCGGTTCCCCCCTTTGTTTCTTCTTCTTCTTTCCGTTCCCCTGGTGGTTTCTCCTCCTGTGCTTGAGTTGCCGTCGGAGGAGGGCGGTGCGTCTTAAATCACCGTCCTCGGTGGCGTGAAACAGTCTGGCGAGCAGCCGCCAGACCCGGCCGTGGAAAGCTAGCTCGGCGAGGCGTCAAGGTGCCATTTTTTCTCCAGATCTAGGGTTTCTTCCCCCTGTTCCGCCGATTTGGGCGGGTTTCGGTCGGCGGTGTGTTCCCCTGCCGCGGGCTTCGCTTCGGGCTTCGAGCGACGGCGAGACTCCTCAGTTCCTCACCTTCGACGGTGGGGCTCCTCGGCGCTAGCGGCGCGGCGGACGGAGACTGCGGCGGGTGCTGAGTGGCTCGGCGAGTTGTGCAGGTGGAGCTGCAGCGAAGGAAGCTGAGGTTGGGGCGAAGGAAGCCGCTGGATGTTCTTCTTGTGGTGGAGCTGTGGCGGCTTCTGCGGCTTGGCGAGTTGTACAGGTCGACCAGGTGGAGGGGGCGAGGGCATCGGAGTTGGAGCATGTGGTTGTGGCGAGTTCAGAAGGCCGAGTCGGGGTGAAGGAAGCCGAGCAGGAGGTTGGGGCGTAGGAATCTAGGACGACGCGAAGGAAGCCCGAAGGAGCCGGCTGATCTTCATACGGTGGAGCTGCGTCGACCTTCAGTGGTTTTCGCGAGTTGTGCAGGAGGAGCAGGACGAAGAGGCAAGGCCGTCGGAGATGGAGGCCGGAGCTCCAGCATGGTGGTCGTCGGAGAGGTGCAGGAGGTGAGGGTTGTGTGTTGAAGGGACGCCGGGGAAATCCGGCGTGCTTGACCGGGGGGAAGGAAACTACAATGGAGGAGGCACATTTGCTCTTCGAGCATCTCCGCGGCAGTGAGGGTGAGCCGGTGGCACCGATGCCGGGCAAAGCTCGGGGCAGGTGTGTTGTCATGCCGAGGGCGGCGCAGCATTGTGTTCAGGCTGTATTCCACGTTGGCGGGTGTGCTCGGCAGCGGTGGCCGAGGGTTGTGTTTGTTACTGCTTTCTCTGGCGGTAACCTTTGTATTTTCCTCTTCGGAGGTTTTCCTTCTTCTTAATGAATTGACAGCGCTCTTGTCCTAAATTCAAAATTATTTAATGCACCTAGAATCAGTGACAGAACTAGAAGATTTTCGTTGAGGATGCACACTTTACAAGTAGTCAAGTACACTCTATAGTCTTGTACAATGATTTTGTAACTTTGTAAATCCAACACATATATTTGAAATTTACTAAAAGTACAATACAAATAGTTATAAAGTCTTAAAAAATCCCAAACCACTAAAATCGGAACCAATTCAATCAATAAATTTGATCCATCAAAGAGGTGATCTTGTAGCACTTCTGAAATACTGGATGTATGGATAAACTTTTGCGCTGTGTTGCAAGACTGTAAAATGCGCTTTATAATACATATCAAACTGTGGACTCGTGAGATTGGACCTAATAGTTCCTTTGCCACCAAGTCTGCCCTCATGACAAGATACATGAACACTAATTGATTGTCTTTTTCCTAGATAGTCCACGCAGACCTCAATAACCTCTTCAGTCCCATAACCTTCAACAATACTACCCTCATGCTTCGACCGATTCCTTACTTATAACTTTAATATACACATGTACCCTTCGAACGGATACATATAACGTAGAAATGCGGGTACACATATCTTAACCTCTCTAACAAGGTGAACAACAAGGTAGACCATGATGTCGAAGAACGATAGAGGAAAGTGCATCTCAAGCTAACAAAGAGTCTGCACCAACTCACTCGGTAAGTTGTCTAGTACATCAGGATCAATAACCTTGCTAGAAATCGCATTAAATAAATACACATAGCTTCATAATTGCCATCCTAACATCCTTTGGCAGAATATTTCTGATTGCAACAATGAGTATTTTGGTCATCAAGACATGATAGTCGTGGGACTTCATACCAAGCAACTTCAAATCGTCCATGGACACAAGCTTCTTAATGTTTGCGGAGTAGCCCGATAGAACTTTAATACCTTGGAGACACTCGCAGAGGTCTTCTTTCTCCTTCTTAGACAAGTTGTAGCATGCAGCGGGGATGTACGAACCTTTTCCATCCTCCTTTATCACTGCAAGCTTGGGCCTGATTCCCATGTAGGCCATATCGAGGTGAGCATTCACACCACCCTTGTTCTTCCCAGGTATGTTCAGCAGGATGCCAACCAAATTATCGCAAACATTCTTCTTAATGTGCATGACATCAATACAATGACAAACATTTAACTCCTTCCAGTATGGTAAGTCATAAAATATCGACCTTTTTTTCCAAATGGTCCTGTGACGTACATATTTAGAGCTCTTTCCATACAGAATATCGATATCCTCAACGCGTGAATATACTTGCCTTTCACTCATAGGCTGTAGGGCCGCACAAACTTTCCTTTTCCCACCAAATTTATCATCCATTTTATGGTATCGATGACTTCGAGATAGAAACCTACGGTGACCCATGTACACGATTTTTTTGGAATTCGTTAACCACAAGCTCTAGGTCTCCTCATCACAAATTGGACATGCTTTGGCTCCCTTCGTGCTGTAGCCTACCAAATTACCAAGGGACAAAATTTCATTTATGGTGCAGAATATCATAGCTCATAGGATGAAGTTATCTCTTTGCATGTATCCCACACAACGACCCCCTCGTTCCACAATTTTACTAAATCCTTAATCAGTGGTGCTAGGTACACATCAATATCATTACCCGGCTATTTGGGTCCCGATATTAGTAACGACATCATGATATACTTTCGCTTCATGCACAACCAAGGAGGGAGATTGAAGGGATTTGACGGAATGCTCGCCTTTTGAAGAAAACCACAAATAAGGAAAAATATAGAGAAAATCTCCTCAAGCTAGGGTTTCAACTTACTTTCTTAACACACATCCTCAAAGATTTCATATTTTATCATCTAAGTCTAAGTTTCAACCAAAGTATGTTATGTTTTTTGAGGCGATTTTTTTTTTTTGGCTCTTGAACACCAACATAGTAGAGTTCATCCCGATGGTATATAAAATCCAACGAGACTCATCACAATCGGTTTTAGTTGATAACCGACACAGTACCCCTCATCTGTGTCGGTTATCAGCTAAAACCGATTGTGATGAGGGACCTCCCTTATCTGTATCGGTTCTAGCTAAGAATGGATACAGATAACGTGGTTTATCATAATCGATTCTAGATAAGGATCGATTGTGATGTATTTGTTTAAAAAATTTGCTGATTTCATACACATATCATAACTGGTTTTTTCTTAAAAATTAGGAATCTACATAGATGAAGCTATAGTGTTGTCCCATTCCCATTCTGTAATAGTGATAATATTTTGTGACAAGCTACATGTTGAAACTTGCAAGGTAGATAGATGTTATATGGGAGAAGATAAATTATAAGGAGGATGGCTGCTATATAGGTTCAAGAACCATCAATATCAAGGTGTATATGACCTATAGAATTGCTGATTTAATCTTTTGTCATACCAGGTTTGGATATGTGGATAACATCAAACGTGCCTTAAGCACTTTGACAAGCGAGCCTTATGTTTTAATAACCACGGTGGCACAAGCTCGACAGGTAACATAGGATGCTTACACATCGGATGCAGTTTGAGATGCGCGCGCGGTCGATACTACTGTCGGCGTATTCTACACCAAGGTACCCGCTCCCCCGCGCTACAAAAGGAGTCAAGTGGCAACCAGGGCGTGCTTGGGCCCGCTGCCGCGGCAAAAGAAAAACCCATACGGTGGTCGCGCCAGCGGACATGTGGCGTACAGGCCAGGCTGCTGGGCGACCAGCCGGGTGGTCGCCCCAGCGGACACGTGGCGTCTGAGCCAGGCTGGCGAACAACCGAGTGGTCGTCCCAATGACACCGCGTGGCGTCTGAGCCAGGCGGCGACCGGCCGAGTGGTCGCCAGCGGACACATGGCGTCTGAGCGGCAAGCGACCGGCGAGTGGTCGCCCGGCGGACACGTGGCGTCTTGGCTAAAGCCGCGCCATCCGGATAGTCCTGTCGAGATCGAGACATTAAATGTGAATCGTGCGCATTTAATGTGGAAGCATGGGAGCTGCGGCGTGGCGGCGCGCCTTCCCGAGCGCATCATGGCTTTGGGAGACGTCACAACTACACCTCACCCCGTGACCAGGCAGGCGGCGTTGGTGGACATGGGGCCCAAGCGGGACTATGATAGATACAAAGAGCATTAATGGATGTAAGAACAAGCTGGCGCATGCATTAAATGAGCACATGCCAGCGTAATGATGATAACTTGCAGTGTAAGCCTCCCATGCGCCCCGTCGGTCCGAGTATAAAAGGAGCGGGGTGCATGGGAGAAAGGGGTTCGATTCGACTCATAGTGAGTAGGTTTTCATCCTCCCGGCAAGAACACAGCAATACCAAGAAAGGCGGGATTAGGGCTATTACTCTTGGAGGGCCTGAACACAGGTAAAAACTCTTTGCGTCCCAGTTAGTCTGAGTCTCCGGTGCCGGATCGTCACCGTCTTCCCTTCCGAGGCGATTGCCCCGAAAGCCCCGTCGGAACCTCATAAGCACCCATCTCGGAGGTGCTGTTGGCTAGTATCTGGCAAGCTGGCGCCGCTGTAGGGGCTCTTGGTGGTTAGATTGCCCTCTTCCTTCCATCTCGATTCGGCTCAGCGAAGCGAGCGCTTATGCGCATGGCGAGTCGCACTCAATCGCGGCAATTTGCCCGAGGAAAGCGGCGCCGTGGCCGATCCCGACGTTCGGGAGGAGCCGGGCCACCGGGTCCCTCCGCCGGGGCCGCGCATGGCTCCTACGCCGGGTCACCGTCCAACGGCGCTTGGCGCTGGTGACAACACCCCGCCGAAGCCTCCATGCGCCCGATCGCTTCTCGATCATCCCCGGTAACTCGGGAGGAAACACCCGGCCACTCCGTGGTCAGCGGGACATCGTCCACCTGGTGGACGCCGCTGCAACAAGTTGAAGTGGCGACCCGGCCGGAGGCTTCCGTTGAGTGGCGGCACGGAACGCGCGCGCCTGACGAGCCAGGTTCCACCCACCACACGACGAACCCTCCCGGCGTCAAGGGTCGGGACAAAGGAAGGAGTCCTGGTTGCAACCCCTCGATTCTGAGGGACATGCACATGATTCCGCTTCTTCCGCGGTCCCCGAATCTAGGGGAACCATGAAGACCTCCGATCGCGCCTCGGCGAAGGCGGCGTCGGCAGCGATGACTGCGTCATGTCCTCCATGAACGTCGCGGGGCATAAGCGAGGTCTCTCCCTCGGACTCTAGGGAGAGCGCAGGGTCGCACTCCTCATCCTCTCCTCAGGATCGGGGGGCTGGCGAACGGCGCTACTCCCCCTACAACGTTGGGTGCCAGGCGTTCTCTCTCCGCCTTCGGCAAGCTGCATGGCCGGAGAGATTCCGTCCCGCCTCCATCGAGAAGTATGACGGTACCACCAACCCAGAGGAGTTCCTTCAGATCTACACCACGGTGGTACGCGCGGCGGGAGGGTCCGAGAAGGTCATGGCCAACTACCTCCCAACATCACTAACGGGCTCTGCCCGGTCTTGGCTACTTAACCTCCCGCGAGGCTCTGTGCACTCGTGGGAGGGGCTATGCGACATTTTTGTCGCCAACTTTCAGGGCTCCTACGCTCAACCAGGCGTGGAGGACGACCTCCACGCCTGGAAGCGGAGCGGAGGAGTCCACGAGAGAGTTCATCCGGCGGTTCAGCCATCGCCGCAACACGATCCCCGGATCTCTGAGCGATCGGTGATCATCGCTTTCGGAGGGGTCCGGACTAAGATGCGGGAAAAGATGGCCACGCCAAGGCGTCATCTCAACCACATCTGAGTTGTTCTCCCTGGCGCACAAGTCGCGCCAGGGCGGCAGCTTCGGAAGTGTGCCACGAGGCCTTCGATTCCGGTGACGTTGGTACCCTGAAGTCCTCCGACCGCAAGAAGAAAAGAAAAAGCGGAGGGAGGCAACCGCTAGGGAGGTCTTGGTCGCTGAGCCGGAGCCCAAATCCCGGCGTCATGATGATCAGGACCAACGGACGATGGCCGGCCGGCGCGCGGCGACGCGAGGACCGTCGCCGCCCGCGCGAAACGATGGCGGCAAGCCCTATTGCCCCATCCGTCGAACGAGCGGACATGACTTGGAGGACTACCAAGTTGTATCCAAGCTGGTCGACAGGCGGCTCAAGAAACGCCGCGAGAAAGATTGCGAAGACGAAGACGACGAAGATGTGGCTCCGCTAGCCTTCCAAAGAAAGCGGAGCACTGCGGTGGCGTTCATACCGCGGTGGCTCCGCCACCTACTCCTCGAACTCGCAGTACAAGCGGGATCTGAGGCAGGTGTGTGCCACCACGTCAGTCTCCGGGACGGGCCGGCCGCTGAAGTGGTCGGAACAGCCGATCACTTTCAGTCGGGCCGACCACCCAGAGAACACCTCCGGCCCTGGCCATCTCCCGATCGTGGTGTCCCCCACGGTCCGCAATCACGGTTAGGCGGGTCCTGGTTGATGGAAGCGATGCCATCAACCTCTTGTCGATCGGGCGTATCAGGCGCTCGGATCCGTCTGAGAGCTGCGCCCGGCCGCTTTTTCTGGAGTAGCCCGGGGTGGGCCTCCTACCCACAGGACAAGTCCGATTGCGATGCGTTCGGAAGTTCGGAGAACTTCCGAACGGAGCTGGTAGATTTCGAGGTCGCTGACTTCGACCTCCCCTATAATGCCCTGCTCGGTCGCCCGGCCCTGGTTAAGTTCATGGCAGTGGCCCATTACACCTACATGCTAGTGAAGATCCCAGGGCCTGGAGGTCCGATTACGGTGAAGGTGGATAGGCGGAGGCCTGCGACTCGACAAGCGGTGCAGGATCTGGCCGGCACCACCTGCTCGGCGCGCGACAAGGACGACAACCCGGGCTCCCCCTCGGCCAAGACCCGTGCTCCGCCCAGACCCTTGGGTGAGGCAAAGGCGGTCCCTGTGGGCGAGGATGGCTCGGGTAAGGTCGTCAAGATTGGCACTGACCTCAGCGCCAAATAGGAAGACGCGCTCGTCACCTTCCTCCGGTCTAACCTGGATGTGTTCGCCTGGGAACCTTCAGAAATGACCGGGGTCCCCAGGGAGGTGATCGAGCACCGATTGGCAACGCTCCCTGGAAGCGCACCGGTTCGGCAAAGATCCGTGGCGGGCGCTGAGCGACGAGGATGCCATTCGGGATGAAGTGGAAAAGCTTTTGTCTCTAAGGTCGTCAGGAGGCCACCTACCGGAGTGGTAGCCAACCCGTGCTTGTGAAGAAGTCCAACGGAGGTGGCGAATGTGCATCGACTTCTTGACCTCAACAAAGCCTGCCCCAAGGACCCGTACCCCTTGCCGCGGATAGACATCGCCGTCGACTCCACGGCGGGTGCGGCTCTGTCTTCCTCGACGCCTACTCCGGCTACCACCCGGATCGACATGGCGCGAGAAGATGAAGAAAAGACCGCTTTTATGACTCCTCGGTGTATCTTGTTATGTCAAGATGCCTTTCGGTGAAGAACGCCGGGCGCCACCTACCGGCGGGCCATGCACATAGTATTTCGCCCCAAATAGGAAGAATCTGGAAGTGTATGTTGATGATCTGGTGGTAAAAACAAAAGGCGATGAGCTCGTTCGGGATCTAGAAGAGATCTTCTCTCGCCTTAGAAGCTACCGCGAAGTTGAATCCAGAAGTGTGTATTTGGTGTTTCATCAGGAAAGTTGCTCGGTTTCTGGTCTCCAACCGTGGAATCGAAGTCAATCAGGAAAAGATAGAAGCAATCGAGCGGATGCACGCCTACCCGGCTCAAGCAAGCTGCAATGCTTGATCTGGCCGGCTAGCCTCCTGGGCGGTTCATATCAGGCTCGGGGAAAGAAGTCTGCCGCTGTTCAAGTTATTGAAGAAGACCAACTCATTTGAATGGACCCCAGAAGCCCAACGAGCATTTGAAGATCTGAAGAAGTACCTCTCTTCCCCCCCAGTGTTGGTTGCTCCTGAGCCGGGCGAGCCGTTATCTTTGTATGTCGCGCGGCTAGCCCTTCTCGTCGTAAGCGCACCGGTGGCGGAGCAGGAAGGTGTTCAACGGCCTGTACTACATCGACAAAATGCTACACGATGCAGAAACAAGGTACCCTCAGGCTCAAAAGATGGTCTATGCTGTGGTGGTAGCGTCGAGAAAGTTGCGGCACTATGTTCAAGGGAGGGAGATCACAGTAGTCTCCTCATATCCTTTGCGTGAAATCCTCCACAACCGAGAAGCCGAGGGCCGATCGCAAAGTGGTCTGCCGAGCCGGGGAGTTCGGTGTCAAGTTCGCTCCTCGCCTTTGCGATAAAGAGTCAAAGGCGGCAGACTTTGTCGTCGAGTGGACTCGGCCGAGCCCGGCCGATGAGGTCCCGCGTCCTCCCCTGGGCGCTCTTCTTCGACGGTCGCTTCAGGCTTGAAGGCGCGGGTGGGGTTCTTCGGTCTCTCCGGCCGGGACCTCCTCAAATGCGTAGTCGTCCTCGACTTCAAGGCCACTAACAACGTCGCCGAATCACGAGGGCTTCTTTGGTTGCGGGCGCCCGCGGCCGTCGGCGTCCGGCCTTTGCAAGTAAAGGCGACTCCTGGCGGTCGCCAATCGTGCAAGGAAAGACTTCTCTGTCTGACCCGTCATGGCAGCGTACCTAGCGGAGGTCAGGAAGTTGGAAAGGCATTTCGAAGGGTTGGGGTATATTCACATCCCCCGACGCGACAACCATCTGGCAGACGAGCTCGCCCAGCTCGCCTCAACCAGATCTCTGTGCTTGGTCGGGGTCTTTGAAGAAAGGCTTCCGCGACCGTCCATCGCAGCCCCATTTCCGGCGGGGGCGGTGGTGATGCCGCTCACCTCGCTCTTGGAGGAAAGTGGCTCGGCGAAACGCAGCAGCCAGCGGAGTACCGGACGGCCACCTCGTGGTCGCTGTCCTTGGCCGGGAAGGCACATGGATGGATCCGATCCTGGCCTACGAGGATCAAGAGTGCCCGACGATGATGCGTCGGCCGAAGAAGGTAGCACGAAAGGCCAAGTGCTATACCCTGGTGGCGGGGATCTTTACCGCCGGGTAAGAAACGAATTCTTCAAGTGCATCACTCGGGAAGAGGGGAGCGCTTTGCTCTCGATATCCACGGAGGCGTGTCGCGGGAGCCATATGTCCGGACGAGCGATGGCGGGAAAAGCTTTCCGTCAAGGGTTCTATTGGCCAACCGCCCTCCAGGATGCTTGCGAGTGGTGAGGAGATGCGGCGTGCGATTCCACGCCAAGCGGATCCACCAACCGACCAGGCCACGCAAACTATCCCGCTCTCATGGCCCTTCGATGCAGGGCTGGATATCTGAGCCCGTTCATGAACCCACAGGGGCTACACCCACTGTTAAATGCCGTCGACAAGTTCACCAAGTGGGTGGAAGCCGAGGCGATGAGATCCATCACCGCGCCAGTGCGATCAAGTTCATACAAGGGATCTTCGCGCTTTGGGGTCGCCAACCGCATTATCACCGACAACGGCGCCTGATTTACCAGCGCGACCTTCTTGGATTTCGTGAAGAGATGGGCACCAAAGTCTGCTTTGCCTCGGCCGCCCACCCCAAGAGCAACGGCCAGTCGAGCGGCCAACGCTACCGTATTGAAGGGCCTCAAAACCGGGCGTTCGACCGACTCCACAAGCGTGGCGCCCGGTGGACCGAAGAACTCCCGGTGTGTTGTGGTCACTTCGACCACTCCTAAGCCAGGCTCACAGAAACTCCTTTCTTCCTGGTCTCTGGTCTGAAGCTGTTCTCCCCTTCGAATTAGAGTGGGATCCCCAGCGTCGCGGCGTTCACGAAGAGGAGCAGGAGGTGCTGGCCGGGCGACGCCAACTTCCTAGAAGAGGCGCGAGATCGAGCGACTTTGCGTGCCGCAAGATACCAACAAAGTCTCGAGGCGGTACCACGCCTCCGGGTCAATGAGAGAACATCGCGTGGCGACCTGGTCTTCTGCGAAGAATCGATCGCATCTTGGTCGCATAAATCGTCTCCCAGTGGGAGGGACCCTTCAAA
Organism: Rhipidocladum racemiflorum; assembly: GCA_036346355.1. Taxonomy (NCBI): domain Eukaryota; kingdom Viridiplantae; phylum Streptophyta; class Magnoliopsida; order Poales; family Poaceae; genus Rhipidocladum; species Rhipidocladum racemiflorum. The sequence goes on along the minus strand of CM070579.1, from coordinate 84,491,252 downwards.
GTGGTCTCGATCTCTCGTCCGGGGCGGTCGTCAAGCATCAAGACGGTGAAGAGCTAGCAAACTCCCAAAACATAGAAAATCTGCGCAAGTTCTACCCCTGACCGGTTGTAAGTCCTAGGGTCTGTCCCCCGACCGGCCGGAGTATGTCTTCCTCTCCGCCGTGGGTCGGGGGAGACCTTGTGTTTAAAGTTAAATATTCGCTTTCTTTATCTGAAAGTGTTAGTTCTTTCTGCCCTTTCTTCGGTCTTTTGCCCATTGCTGGGCAGCGCCAAGGCACCCGCCCCTGGTGCCCTGCCGCCTTGCAAATACCCAGTAGTAAAGATGGAATCGCTAAGTGAGAGCGGCGTCTGGCGGGCGGTTGGCGGTAGTTCGGCACGACCCCTGACGGCCATGACACTCGGGTGTCCCGTGAAGTCGGCGTTCGAGCAGATTACCAAAAGCCCAAGGTCCTGTCACGACTCACTAAGTGTTCGTTCCCTATAGGCTACCTGGGAGGTAAATTTTGCTAAGGCGAAGGGTTTGAGGGCCGAGGTCCCGCGGCGCAAGACTTGAAGTCTTTAAGCGATTATGTGCTCATTCGTGTGGAACCAGAAGAAATTACGGCAAAAGCAAGTTCTTAAGCAACCTGGCCAGAAATTCTACTTCATTCGAAACAGCAATGGCCTAAAGTTTTGCAGGCAAAGTCACCACCGATAAAGAAAGGAAGAAAAGCTACTGAGGGGGCGCCGGAGGATCCTCCGGGTCATCTGCCGCCTCCTCGGCCTTGCCCGCGTCTTCGACATGAGGGGCCACGTCCAGCACCAGCGCCACATCCTCCGCCACCGCCTCCATCTGGGGGTTCTCCATCGCTAGCTGGGCGGCAACCTGCTCGGAGGCTTCGTGAACTCGCTCCTCCGCCTGCGCCCAGTCACCCTCTAGCCCTTGGACTGCAACCGCCGGATTGAAGTTGGCGTCGCGCGGTAACCTGACAAGCCAAGACGCATTTGGCCAGCCGCAAGCTGCGCGCCCTCTGGCGGACCGAGCCGAGAAGGCGGCGAGGAAAGCGCGTGAGGAAGTCCGCCTGCAGCGAGGCAAAAGCGTAGTGCCGTAGCCTCTCTCCGCGACCCGATTGCTCCGGCCCAGTGGAGCAAGGTCGCCACCGTCCGATCGGCGTGGCGCACATCCGCAGCGTCTCCACCTCCGGCCGAGTCCGGTCGGCTCTCTCGCCCCGACTCGCGAGACGCTCGGCGCGGTGAGCTTTGCTCCGCCGCTCCGCTCCCTCCGCATAGCTGCAGCTCGATCCGCCTCCCGATCGTGCGGTGCGCCACCTCCTCGCGGCGGTTGATCTCGGCTCCGCCTCGTCAACGCTCCTGCTCGTCACCAGGCGATTGCTCGTCTTCGGAGTAGAGCTCGCCAGGGCCGCCAGGAAGCATCGGCGTCCGCCGAGGAACGGAGGCGGTGGGAAGCTTCAGGGTAGGGACGGGGCCGAATGGGCCTTAGTCCTGGCCGGCGCCGAGGCAAGCTACCTGAGATCGTCCGGCCCCCGGCAGATTCACGGGGCTCGGCGACTCCCGGCTAGTGCAGCCACGACAATCCGCGGCACCTTAGCGCCCGTCCTGGCGAGCAAAGGATGTCCGGCGAGAACCCTGAACAAAAGAGGAAATAACGGTAAGGATTAACCTTAACGAAAGTTTTTATTTTTTGCGTCTCCAGGTGAGTACCTGAGCGCTGGTCTTGGGAAGCGGGGCACGCTCGGAACGAGGACCAGCCCTCCGCGAGGAGGCGGAGGCGGATCCGCCGCAGCCAGCGGAGGCGGGGGTAGATCCGTCACTGCTGGCGGCGGAGGCAGAGGCGGAGCTAGACCCGCCACTACCGGCGGCAAAGGCGGAGGCGGAGGAAGGACCACCGCTACTGGTAGCGGTGGCGGCACCAAAGGGATCGGCAGCGGAGGGTCCAGCGTCGCACCCCCAGCAGGGGCAAGGGCGGACGACCCCCCGCCGGTCGACGAGCCCCCCGCCACCACGGAGGAACCCGTTGCCGCACTGAGAAGCCCCATGGCCGACGTAGAAGTCCCCGCCGACGTCCCAGGAGGCGGGGCCTCTAGGAAAGGTTGGGCGGAGCCGTCGTAAATCATCTGGCGCCTGCGCCTCGTTCGGTCGCCCCTCGACCGCTGCGAAGAGGATCTCGGATTGTCAAAGCGCTGCCGTGTCACGACGGCGAGCCCATGGCGCGTCCATCGAGGCGGCGCGGATTATCGCCAGCGCTCCGAGGGACAGCAAAGTGGGACGCGCCGCCCGGAAGCGGCGAGCAGGCGGATAAGCCCAATTGCAGCATCCACCGGTCGATCACGTCATCAGCCAAATTCCCGGCGGCTGTCGGCACAAGAAGGAAAAGAAATCACAGGAAAGAAACGACGCTGTAAGGATCAGGTTTTGTCGAAAGAAAAACTGAAGTGGCAAGGGATGACGCAGAGCGGAGCAAGTTACCTCCGGGGATACTCCGGGTCCCATCGCCCACGCCCATGTATTGCCAAGCTGGGCGGACGCGACGGCGCAGGGGACACAGCCTCCGGGTAATAAAATCCCGGATCACCATGGCCCCCGTCAAAGCCCGCGCCGTCATAGCCGATCGGCCGACGGGCGGCCATCGCTCGAGTTCGGGCTCATCGCTCACTGGAGCCCCAGTTGGGGTTCTTGGACCGCCGGCGGCGGAAGCTCCAATTTCAATGCGCTCGTCCTCGGCGTCTGACCACTCTGCGCCAATCCCTCCAATTGGACCGACAGTCCAATGGGATGTAGCGCGCGCTGCCGTCATGGCCGCGGTGGCCTCGAAGCGGCGGAATCTGCTTGTGGCCGCGAAGGGTGTAGAAGTAGCGAAAAAGAAGAAGGTTGGGCAGCACTCCCACGAACATCTCGCGAAGTGAGCAAAGGCAGAAAGGAGGATAACAGAGTTGGGAGGAAGGTGAATGTGGTGAATGGCATAGAAGTTGAGAACAGAAAGATAAAAGTCAGAAACCGGCGGAAGTAGGCCGGCAAGGAGCTGCCATCCGAAGAAAACCACTTCCCCAGGCCGACAGTGGGGCTCGGCGATCCGTAGCGAGGCGAAGGGCGCCGGTGATGTTCAGGAGAACCTAGCGGCTCTCTCCTCCTCAATGATCGAAGAAGGAAGCACCGGAGCCATCGGGAGGATGGAGATTTCGAAGCGCGACCGCAAAGGGGATGAAGCAAGGAAGCTTGAAACGTCGGAAAGATGTGGAGTGCGGAAAGTTGAGAGGGGGAAGAACCACCCCCCCTTCGATCGGCCTTTTATAAGGCCTCGGAAGGTGAATCGGCGGGAAAACCGAAAAGGCGCGGCGATTCGAAAAAGAGGAAGTTTAAAAGCCCCGTAAATAGGGCGCATCCCAAGGAACGTGCAGCGGTTACAAGGAGGATGTAACCGCACAAACCGCTCGGGAATCGGAGAAGTCGGAAGATCTTTTTTGCAAAGCGCGCGGACCTTTGAGGGGTCCCACCCAGGAGCTGGAACAGTTCTCAAGCCGCCGATTAAAGACGAAGAAGAGCAGAACACCGAAAAGCGCTCCTAGGTGGGCCCGGGGGCTACTGTCGGCGTATTCTACACCAAGGTACCGCTCCCCGCGCTACAAAAGGAGTCAAGTGGCAACCAGGCGTGCTTGGGCCTTCAGCGGCAAAAGAAAAAACCCATACGGTGGTCGCGCCCGGTAACATGTGGCGTCTGAGCAGGCTTTGGCGACAGCCGGAGTGGTCGCCCATTCACGTGGCGTCTGAGCCAGGCCAGCTGGCGAACAACCGAGTGGTAAATCAGCCGGACACGTGGCGTCTGAGCCAGGCGGCCGGCGACAGCCGAGTAATCGCCCAGCCGGACACATGGCGTCTGAGCGGCCATTGGCGACAGCGAGGTGGTCGCCCCGGCGGACACGTGGCGTCTTGGCTAAATTTCTTAGCGCGCACCATCCGGGATAGTCCTGTCGAGATCGAAGACATTAAATGTGAATCGTGCGCATTTAATGTGGAAGCATGGGAGCTGCGGCGTGGCGGCGCGCCTTCCCAGCGCATCATGGCTTTGGGAGACGTCACAACTACACCTCACCCGTGACCAGCAGGCGGCGTTGGTGGACATGGGGCCCAAGGCAGGACTATGATAGATACAACAGGCATTAATGGATGTAAGAACAGCGGCGTGCGCATTAAATGAGCACATGCCAGCGTAATGATGATAGCTTGCAGTGTAAGCCTCCCATGCGCCCCCGTCAGTCCGAGTATAAAAGGGAGCCGGGGTGCATGGGAGAAGGGGTTCGGTTCGACTCATAGTGAGTAGGTTTTCATCCTCCCCAGCAAGAACACAGGCAATACCAAGAAAGGCAGGATTAGGGCTATTACTCTTCGGAGGGCCTGAACCTGGGTAAAAACTCTTTGCGTCCCCCCGTTAGTCTGAGTCTCCCGGTGCCCGGATCGTCACCGTCTTCCCTTCCGAGGCGATTGCCCCGAAAGCCCCCCGTCGGAACCTCATAAGCACCCATCTCGGAGGTGCCTGTTGGCTAGTACGCCGACAACTACTCCCTCCGTTTCTTTTTATAAGGCGTATTTGGTTTCGTTAGGACAAGGCTTTAACCAACAATTACTCTATTAGCATATAATTTTTATGACACAAAATTGATATTAGCAGATTTGTATTCAAAAGTACTTATATATAATTATAATTTTGTATTGCATAAATGATATATTAATGAAGTAATCGTTGGTCAAAGTCTTGTCCTAACGAAACCAAATACGCCTTATAAAAAGAAACGGAGGGAGTATCTCACAACATTGGAAAATAAACCTCTAACTGCCACATGATTGGGCGCTCCATGAATTCGAGACGGACGGTGGATGATCAATTCAAACGCAAGCTTCTTCTCTAGCCCATTGTGTGATTGATCAACGAGGCATCAGACGGCTATATCCAGGGTTCACAGCATCGGTAAAAATCACGATTTTTCAATGTATCGGAGGGATACGGCATTTAAAATTAGTTGGTAAACTGATTAAATTTAAAATTTCAAAAAAAAATTATGTGACGTAAATATCACGATAATCAGTGAAAAACGAGAGAAAAATCGCTCAAAAAATAAGCTTCGAGAAACATTCAATTGACCGATCATAATCGAGAGAAAATCGATCAAAATTGATATACTTTTTATTTTTTAAAAAAATTGGATTTCAAAACCTGCGATTTTTCAAACGATTTTTAGCTATTTTTCAAACGATTTTTGAGCGATTTTTTTATAGTAAAAAATCATGCAATTTTTTCAAATCAGATACCCTGGATATATCTAACCAGCGCCATCGGTGGCTCTGCGGAACATAGCCGATGCGCAACGCCGTCGCCGTCAGTGCAATGGAAGCGCCATTAGCAAATCATTTCTCCTTTTTTTTTTAGCTCTTGTTTTTTAGGGAATTTTCTGGCTCTGGTTGATACGACGAAACGTGAAAAATCCTCAAAGACAGACACCAGCGAATTCCCTCTGCTTGCTTTTTGTCTCACCAATTTTTACAGGCTTCAGCTTTCTTTTCACCTTCATGGCGACATCATATCATTAAGGAAGATTTAATTATTTACTATAAAATTAATATACATTTAATGATTTATAGTAAATCATTATATATATATTTAATGATTAATACATAGCATAGCATAATAAATAATTAATTATTTCTATCATTAACCATCTAAAGATGGGGAAAAAAAAAGTGGCAAGGTAAGTAATAAGTGGGAAAAAAAAACTACGGGGCGTTGGTGGCCGCCGCCCCGCCGCCGCCGCAGAAGGCCTCCCGGCGGACGGCGCTGCCACCGCGCACGACGAAGTGGGCTAGCGACCGCGTGCTGGTCGCGGCCACGCGGTTCTCCTCGCACAGGAACTCCCTCGAGCACGCCCTCTCCACCTCCCTCTCGTAGTCGTGCACCAACACGTTCGTCGCCGCGCCCTCCTCCTTCCTCGTCCGCGCCAGCACCCCCGCCGTGAATATCGACGCCATCCTCCCCGGCGACGACGCCGTGTACCTGCGCCATCAAAACGAAGCCACATTGGGGAGAGTTTCAGCTGCCTTGGCCCGAGCAAGAAAGATGATAGAAATTGGATCCTGGGAGGGTAGGGAGGGTACCCGCGCGGGCCGTCGACGAGGATGACGTCCCAGGAGACGTCGTAGAGCTGGTTGGGGAGGTCGTTGATGGCGAGGCGGCAGTCGGAGAAGAGGAGGTTCTGGACGGGGCGGCACTCGGCGGCCCGGGCGACGCGGGCGGCGTCGAGGAGGTCGGGGAACTCGCGGACGGTGGTGGTGTAGGCGACGTCGTAGGCCTCCAGCCCCGGGTGCCGCCCCTCGAGGTGGGACACGTAGTACTGGTTCTCGTCGAGGAACACGGTGCGGCCGCCGTGGTTGAGAGCGCGCCACAGCGGCGTCTCCGCGCCGAGGCCGAACACCAGCAGGTTGCACGGCGCGCGCCGCTTGAGCACCGCCGCGATGGCGCGCACGTCGGCTGCCGGCATGCTCGCCGTAGAGTTCCCGCTGCCCGCCGCGTACTGCACCAGCGCGTCGAACACGTAACCCGGCAGCCCCGCCGCCTCGCTACCCCCCGCCGACACCGCGAGCGTGGCCGACACCCTCCTCCCGGCGACGGCCGACGCGTCCCGCGCGGCGGACAGCAGCGTGGCCAGGGACACGCAGGCCAAGAACACGACGACCCACAGCCGGCGCCGCGATACCGCAAGAAGCGCCATCCCAGGCGACCCCGCCCCGCCGGCCGGCTTGTTCGACGACGGGTGCACCACCAGCAGCTTCGGCCCGCTCAGCCCCTTCATCTCCTCTCCCCTCCTCCTCCTCCTCCCTCCACTTCCCCTCCTCTCTCCACTCTCCACTACAAGAGACGAGCTCACAACAAGGCAACGGCGAAGTGGAGCCGATAGCTAGGTAGGTGGTTAGGGGAATACTAAATTGGATTGATCTACTCCGTCTCCCGGTGAGAGTGAGTTGGGATAGATAGGGAGGAGGGAGGAGGTGGTGGTGGCGGGTGGAGGAGGAAGAAGACGGGTTCGGTTGGGTTGTTCGGTAAAAGGAAAATTTAATCCCGCCGGTATTTGCGGCGAGTCTTCTTCGATTTCGTGTGTATTTCTCTGTGTTTGTTTTTGTTTCTGTTTTTTTAAAAGCTAATTCTGAATTGTGATTTTAGAGAAGCCAATTCTTTAAAAAAAAATAGAATCAATTTTTTCGTTTGTTTTTGTTTTTGATTTTTTAAAAGCTAATTTTGAATTTAGATTTTAGAGAAGCCAATTCTCTGGAAAAAAAATAGAATCCAAATATACGTAGTCGGCTGATTATTTTTTATTCAACTTTTGGGGCTAGAAACATAAGCAAAAAAGCAAACAGGCCCTAAGTTAAGCCAAGCTAAAAACAAGAAGAAAAACGGAAGCTGAGCCAAACTAGTAGTAGTCATACTCCATCCTATCACAAATTCTACATCCATCGCAAAAACATTAAGGTATTCGGATTGTTAACATAATATACGTGAGTTGATTCACCGTAGAAAAGACGGTTAGGTTAGGATTTAGACATGACGATGATATATATATAAGTTCATAAGTAGTAATGGCTTGCTTTATTTGCTGGGAATGTAGAGATAGTCTTACCGAGGGAGTAATTATTTACGGTGCTGATCGGGACACCCTGTGTACTTAAAGATGGAAAGCTGCAGTTTTTTAATTAGTGTTCTTTTCGTCTCCTGGGGGCAGGGGCGGAGCTAGCCCAGGTCCAAGCCCCGGACTAGACCAGCTGATCTTAGGTTAAATATCTGTTTTCAAAAAAAAATTAATAATTTTTCGTAGAATTTTAATAGAACTTTCGGTCACGCCATTCCTCTTCTCTGCCGGCTGGATCCGCCCTTGCCTGGGGGTCAAGACTGAGACTGCAACGGTTTTAACCGTGGCCCCGACTGACGTTTAGTTTAGTATGGGGAGGCGAGAGGACTGTGAGTAGTACTGTACATCCATGGTGCAGGCCAGTTTGGTTCGTAATATCGTCGTATGCTGCGACTTTTGCCTCGGTGGAGACTACTCACGATGTCCGGTCTGGAAGGCTACTTTGGACGGACGAAAGCGGATGGAAATATCACTTTTCTAATCCCGTACGTAATCCTTTTTAAAATTTTATTCTCTCGTAAATATGATTATGAAAATAGTATAATCCTCAACTACTGAAGTATCGAAAAGGTAACATGTGTCATCTTCAACGCTTCTCTACCGCGAAGGTCGAAAGGTAACATGCGTCGTCTTCTACGCTTCTCTACCGGGATAGCCGCTCTCGGGATAAGGCTATTTTTATAAATAGGTTAGTAAGAAGGCTAAATTTGTAAAAAAAAAAAAAAACAAGAAAGAGTGACTAGAAAATTTACGGACTCGAGTGGATGAGCCAAGATAATCCATCGCTTTCTGTCTTCATTTCAGTTGCACAAAACCCAGGGAAAACGATGTGATGTTGTACGATGGAGCATCTAAACCAAATCGATGCGAAATTTGGAGGAGAACTAATTGTGTTTACAGGACGCATCAGCAGATAACCGGTGATTGCTAATCGGTTACCGGTTGGGATCTCAAACCTTTATATCACACACTTATCTCCTTGCTAATCTAACATTAACGGATTTAGCATTGCCCATAGCCTGTTATCGTCAGGAACCTAAAAGGCTGAGACCCTCGGGAATAACTATTTTAACATTAACCTCAAACTAGCAAATTTAAGATTATCTTCCTAGGATACCATATATCATCTTCTTCATTATCTTCTCCTTCCCTTTTTTTCCTACTCACTTTCCCTACCAGGGTTCACAAAACCGTCGAAAACCGGTCGAAATTCGCGGTTTTCGACCGTGCCGAGCCGGTTCGAAATCCTAAACCGGTCGGTAAACCGGTTCAATTAAAAAATAAATTCAAAAAATTTGAAAAATTTGAAAAAATTTATGCGGTGAAAATCGGTCGAAAACCGGTGAAAACCGATCGATTTTTCGAGAAAACCGCTCCAAAAATCGATCGCTCAAAAGGCTCACCTCGCCGATCGATTTTTCGAGAAAACCGAGCGGTTTTCGAGAAAACCGAGCGGTTTTCGAGAAAAACCGAGCGATTTTTGTCTTTTTTTAATTCTTTTTTGAAATTTTTTGTTCAAACTCTAGGTTTCGAAACACTTCGGTTTTTGACGATTTTCGACCGATTTTCGCGAAAAATCGGTGCCGGACAGAGTTCGATTTTCAACCTCAAATCGATTTTGTAAACCCTGTTCCCTACACTCTTCTTCCCTCTCTAACTCAAAATTTTAAATTATAACATTTTAACAACAATTAATTTGTTTGAGGCCTATAAATAGTTACACCTTTTTAGAAGCCGGTTGCATTCTCATAATGCGGCCTATAAAACGAAGAGACCCATTAAATATCGCACGATTATACGGTCAAAATTACAATTGACCACGTAAACAACTCTCCGACCTGCAATATAAGTCAAAAGAAAACTTATCTCGTGTCTCTGATCTGAGCCTCTACTAGATCGGGAACAGTTCGTCCTATGAACCTTTGTAGGTTGGGTATAACTCCATTTATCACATCAACTTAGACAAAAACGGGTAACGGAGAACCCTCACCCCGACCTGATTCAGGTCGGTAAGGAACCTCTGCGCAAGGATAACATGCGGAAAACGCTTTCTCTGATAGGTGCAGACGACCGTTTGGAAGTTACTCCCTACGAAGAGACGCCTCTCTGATGAAAAGACACATCTTCGGTGAAAAGACGTCTTTTGACCAAAAGACATATTTTTTATGGAAAGACACCACTCCGAAGATGACAATTGACACCCCTTCGACGCTATAAATATAATACTCCGCAAAGATTCAGAAGGTGGTTGAATAGATGGAGAGTTGAAGATTAAAAATAGTTTGTACTCTATAAAAACACTCATGAAATAATACAATCCTTAGTATTTTCTTCTCCTTTCAATCTTTTTTTATAGACAAAGACAACCTAAATTATATTCGTAAGCTCGATTTAGGGACTCCCAGGTGTTGAACATCGACACATTTAAACTTTGAAAATTTTAAATAGAAAGTTTCTACTAGAAAAAATTCAACTCAAAATTTAAAAGTTAAAAAAATTAAATCCAAAAATTTCAAATTAGGAAGTTTTAACTCGAAAAGTTTCAAATCGAAAAAGTTTGAACTCGGAAAGTTTCAACACGAAAAGTTTTAAATAAAAAATTTCAACTCGAAAAGTTTCAACTCAAAAAATTTCAAATCAAGAAGTTTCAACTCATAAAACTTTCTATTCAAAAGCTTTCGGTTCGAAAAGTTTTTATTCAAAAAACTTTTGGTCTGGAAAGTTCCGATTTAAAATTCAAGTCGAAAAAATTTCAACTAAAAAAAACAAATGAGAAAGTTTCAACTAAAAAAAAAATCGAATTAGAAAGTTTCACCTCGAAAAAATTCAAAACGAAACAATTTTGACTCTGAAAAATTTAAATTCATAATCTTCAGAATTTAAAATTTTTTGACTTAAATTTAAATCGACAAAGGAAGCAACTTGAAAAGCTGTTTGTTTCAGACGTGAAAATCTCTTTGTTTCGAACGTGCAGACATCTGTGTCCCGTAAAACAAAATTATTTCAAAGCAGAAAAAGGAAGCCTGCTGCCTGGAAGCCTGTCTCCTTCCTCCCGAGTGAGCGCAAAAAAAGCATCGGAGACGTGAAAGCGTGTCCTGTTTGCATGCCGAGCGCACTCCAAACTTTGTACGGGCAACCGTAAAGTAACAAAACCGAAAACCCTCGTGCCTCAAACTCCACCAAAACCAGTATCAAAATAACATTGACCAGTATCTATACAGGAAGTTTTCCTTGACAAAAAAAAAAAGAAGAGCAATGTTTCTACACTTTTCTTTCCAATACAAGTTGCACAAATCTTGAAGCAAGCGAAAGGGTAAGTAATCCTCATCTACCATTCATTAGTGCTTTAATATTTGTGCAACTTTAGAAAAAAAGAGCACAGAAGCACCTCTCAAGAAAGAATTATCCACACAAGAAGCCGCTGTCAAATCATCACCTCTAAAAAAAGGTCATTGCCAGATCAAACGAGAACCTCCAAGGTGGCTGCATTGCCGCTCAAGAAGCATCACCAATTTAGTTGAAAAGATGAACGTAAAAGAGGCTGGCTGATCAATTTAAAACGGACAATTCTGTCTACAAGTCAGCAAAGAAAAGCTGTGAGACGCGCTGTATCCATCCGTAAGTCAGCATGAAAGTTATGAGATATGCTATCAAGTTTGGTGCCAAGAAATGCCGACAAAAAAAATATTTTGTGCCTTTAATGGTGTTAGATTGGGAGATGTTATCAGTAGATGCTTAGAATCTAAGTCACTGGCCTGACATGTCCAAGCCATCCATCTATGATTCTATATCCATCTCTGCATCTGCATCGCCTTTCAAGTGAAGCCTCGGGCAAAACAAGTAAACAACATAAGATGCCAATATATAGGGTGTGTTTGGTTGCCTGCATGATGTCTGAATCGCATGAGTGGATGCAACTGTATCTGTTAGACACATATTTGGTTTCCTATTCATCCTAGCCAGGTGGATGTAATTGCACCCACTCATACAGGATGGAGAAAACACAGAAATTGAGCTTCTCTATAACGCAGACCCGTGAGATGCACAAACAAGCAACCAAACAACTTAACTTGCATCCACTCAGTCAGGCAAAGCTAGCCTGGATGGTTCATACGAAACAAGCTAGGATGGTGATATGCATGCCGTTCTGAGTTTGTGACAATGGATTTGCCCCCCTTTTCTTTCAAGGGGTATTTGGATATTTGCCACTCTAGAAATTGGAAATTCGATGGATTTGCCCCCCTTTTTCAATGGATTCCTGAACCGTAGGCATTAGTCTATTTTTATAGTCTAGAATGAAACAAGTGTAAGATAAGGTTTAGAGTAATTAAGCCCCGGCAAGAAGCACCTAAAAGATTTGCCTTACTGTTAGTTTAATCTAGAATGTTGTGGCATTGCATCAAGTAAAGTGCAGTACCTACTGTATATTATTAAACAGAATCTTTGTATCAACAGCAACTCAACAAGTGCTGATTACATCTGAAGTCTGAAGGCGACAGCATGGTGTCTTGGTCTTAACATTGACGAGAGTATTTTCAAGGTGGCTTCCCAAGAATGGTTGGCATGCAATGCCAGTAAACAAAACGCTAATGCGATGCTACTAGTCTAACCGACAATAAATTATTAGATCGGTGAGAGTGCAAGAGCTAATGCCTAATCCCTAATGGAACCAAAAGCAATAGCATCCAAAGCAAAGTTTCACCTTCTTTACCGATCTGCTCTTGGATATTGCGATCAGAATCTTGTCGAAAGCTCTGGAATAGTTTATGTCCTCGTAGTCGATCTGCAGCTCAATGCTCTTCTTTGACATCGACTTGCAGTTTAGAGGACGGATAGAATTTAGAACAAAGCTCACCCAGCTCAGCTGCAAGGCAAAAGGCAAACATGACCTCAGAGTCTTCCACTTGAAGGATGGTCAACTCAGCTCCTCATGCAAACTGAACACAGAACAAAGTATACTAGTACTACTAAAGTACAAAAAGATTCCAACAAGTTCTGCTCCAAAGTGTCATTAAGCGACGGCAAATTGCCAATCGGCCATGTATTTGCATCGCCGGACACATCAAGTGTATTTGATTCAACTCAACTCACGCCCTCTCATTTCACCTCTCTTTACAGTGTAATCCTTTTCAGTGTCCATGGCTTTCCCCGTTAGTAAAGGTTGTAAAGAACGGCAGCTATTATAGTCCAGCAGAAACATCATTGTTAGATGTAGTACTTTGCAGATAGAACAATAGAAGGTAGGTAGGATAAGCTGCAAATAGACGAGATCAACCAAGACAACGTTTGCTTGTTTTTTTTTCAGGTACAAGGATCAGAGGCGACGCTCCACTGTTCTGGTAGGTGCCATGCTTTTAGGTTTCGTTTCTGTTCGACTTTATTATATGCATCCAAAGTTTCCCATAAAGCACGAATTGATCAAACAAACCGAGACAGATAGGAAGCAGCAAAGTGAACTACTATGCTTCCCAGCTATGACACAGAATAATCTTCCCAGCTGTGGCAAAACAAAGATAATGTACCTGAAACTGAAAGGCAAAAAAATGTCCTTTGATCTGCACTTGATTGGTTCCCTGAAAGGTACAAACACAAGCAAAGAGAAGCTGGCTTTGGGTAATCCAGCGGTATGAATTATGGTCGGCACTGCCGCTACGTACGGCGAAGATCAGGCTCCCTGAAGAAAAATCCTTTGCCAATTACGAAGTACTGATCCTTGTCTTGACTGTATAAATCTCACTCCTAATATTGCTTTTATGCATCGCACTCCTAATATAAACCGTATAAATCTCGAAACAAGTGAAAGGATACTATCTGTTTTTTATTTATACTTTAATATTTATACGATTTTAAAACAGTGATACATAGAAGATGATCTTCTGCCGCTGCAAAGTTGTTTGTTTAAAAAGTAGCATTGAAACCCAAGATGCTAACGAAAATGCTACACTGACCAGTGCCCACGTACTTTTCTTGTAATGGACAATACTGCCCTTCTTCCTCCTCACCGATCCCTTGCCCCCGCCGCGGCGCCGCTCACTACCTCGACGCGGCGCCACCGGACCTGGCCGACGAGATATTAATAGCTGCCCGACAACTGATTGCACACCACTTATAACTTGCCCAATCCAAACAGCAATTACTACAAATAGACAAGTTACGACTCGACGTTGATAACATCAAGTAGCGGCGGCCGGCCGGCTAGCCATGGACGCGCGCGTCGACAGAGGATTCCAATAGCAGGTGGTGGGAGATGGCTTCCAGCGGAGGACGGCGGCGCTCTAGATTTGGACGGCGGGGTTCTCGAAAGGTCGACCGTGGCGACCGTGGCCAAGTGATGTTTAGGAACAGAGGATAGATGAGGAGAAAGAAGGTACGAGGGGCAATATTGTCCAATACATGCAAAATACGTAGAGCGGTGGCATTTTTGTGAGCAAGTCGAGTCTTTAGGATGCCTTTGGTGAGAGAACAAGGATTAATGGAATGGTATAGGATGGATGGGATGATCCTAAAAGAGATGGTATAAGGAGAGTATTTGGTTGTCTGAATGGAATGATATAAGATTTTTGTTTGGTTACTTGGATGAAATGATACATGATGGTACGAGATCATGTTTGGTTGGAGGGATGAGATTGGTATGGTAACCTTTATCACTAGTGGTACGAGATGGTATAGAATGGTTCAGCCAATTTGGTGTCACAGAATGGTACAGCACGTTTGAAAATATTCTTGGAATCTGTACCATTTTGTCCCATATGAGTTGGTTCCATACACTCAACCAAACGCACGTATTGAACATGTTCCTCCCCGTTCACCCAACCAAACGCCAGTGGCATTTCTCGAACATGTTTACAGTTGCATCTCTGTATAGCACAAGGTTTTAGTGCAGTCTCTGTGGGATAGAATAGGACGCGTGCTAAATTGATCAATGATGAGCATCCATTTTTTCCCCTCAAACGTGAACTACATCATTAGACTTCCAAGCGTGCATGCTAGCAAAACGAACTACATAATTAGCAAGATATATAATGTTACAGTCGTCCAACTTATTCTGCACTTTCAATAACAAATTCCAGTATTTAGTATGATGAAAATACAAACCACGCATAGAGAACGCACGACCAAACCCCTCTTAACCTTTGTTTCGTACCAGGCATAGCAATTAGGACTAGGTTGACAAATTTGTTTCGACGGTGAAAATCGTGAAAAACTATGTAGTTCACGTTATTGAAAGTGCAGAATAACTATATGCGTATATGACTAAAATCTGTTGAGTGAAAATCAATCGGTTGGTTGATTTTAGAAACAACGACTCCAATAGGTTGTATATTTAGTTTGTGCCAAATAAAGATAACGATTTTTCATGATTATTTCTCAAAAACCGGTAGATACCGAAGAGTTTCAAAATCAAAGTTTTTGAACTCGCTAGGCAAAAAAAATCGAAAACCAATCGATTTTCACCAACCAATTGATTTCTTTTACAACCGATTTTTTTAAAGTGATTTCCGTCGATTTTCATCGAAATTTTCACCGAGAAGATTCTCGACTATTTTGTATCACATAATTTTTTTTTTTTTTTTTTTTTTTTTGAACTTGAACTTGGTAAACCGATCTCAAATATCGAGCCGGCTGATACGCTCGAAAACCACAATGATTTCCCTGATTACTACCATCATACCCGCGTTGACCTTTTATAGGTAATATCTCAATTGGAGCCTGTTGTAATCCATGAACAAGTACAGTTAATTTAGTACTGCACCGTTGGTTTATCATAACCATTTTAAACATAAGCGTTCTGCACTCAGCTGTAAATAGAGAACAATCCTAATTTAAGATTTATAGAATGCAGGGAAACAGGATCTGACAAAACAAGTGATAGGTACAGAAGATACCTAAGGGGCACAACCAAACCCAATTACATCATGTCATGCAACTAAAAACCTCCAAAACCTAACATCACGAGCAAGAAATTCACTGCATAAACTATGTCATCGGACTAAACTCCATTTGAACCAGTCATTAATGAACATCATGCTCGGCTAACCTTCGTGCAGTATGAAAAACAGGAGCAGACTCGTCTTTCAGCTGTAATCAGGGCCGCTTATCACGCTTACGCAGGCCCATCCGAGATTTCGCATATCTAACCATGTTAAGGAAATATGGATGACTAGAATAAATCACAAGAAAAGAACGAACGAAAAATACAGACATCATCATTGGTTACTACTCTCACAATGGCAGTGGACAGGCGAGACAAATAACAACAGTTTGTTAGATTGCTAGTAGAGGTGATATTCGATTTGCAGGCACCACACTCACCAGTTGAGGTGAGATTGAACCAACATGAATCAAAATCAGACTTAAAAACACTTTTAGAGCACTTGCCTAAGTAAGCTGATGATGCACTTGAAAGCTCAGGGATACCAAATGTGTAATGTCACCAGCTCTCATCTGACAGTGCTTATTTAATGTAACCAAATAAACCCTAAAAATAGATAAAATAGCGAGAAAGTTAAATAATCTCCAAATGTAGGATACTCCAAGCGCATCCCCTCGCCAGTTGATGAATATAGAATAGCTCCTTGGAGACGATTTAGGGCTTCAGTTGAACTTTTCTCATCCTACAGGCAGGAACTTAAGCTTAGGATTAACTATGGAAAGAAGTTCAAAGATATTGATACCAATAGTAACCAAAATGCTTAGGAAGGTCATTCTGGATAAAAGTCAAGTGCAGAAGTAAAGCAGTATCCTGTTACAAGAACATAATCCAAACTTCAGCTGTCTAACAGTCACTAGCCACTATTTCATGACATCTCATCAGAATAGCTTTGTACTGATGCTATGCACTATGCAGCAGTTGGTCAACAGCACCTATAGATGATAACAACATTAAAGTAGAAAAACATATAGATAAAATGACATGCATAAATATTAAGGGACTAAGTGATCTCTCAGAATATAATAGCCAAGCTGGACGTAAACCTTCCACCCCCTGGAAAGCACCTACACGGCTACACCTAATGGCTTAAGCCACTGTTCCCATTTACAGTAACAGAGCCTAAATCGATTGTGTTCCTCTTGTTTGTTAACATGCCAGCCTGACAATATCATAACTATCAGGCAGGTAAGAACAAGATATGTTTTTTCTCCCGATAAACCAATTCCAATTTCTTGGACTCAAAACGAATGAAACAAAAGGAATCTCCACAGGATTTAATCTCCGGGAAGGATCAATTTTATAGATACTAGCCTAAATTGATTACATTACTCTTGTTTGTTAATATGCCAGCCTGACATTATCAAAATTATTAGGCAGGTAAGAATAAGATTAGTTTTTCTCTTGATAACCCAGTTCCAATTTCTTGGACTCAAAACGAATGAAACAAAAGGAATGTCCACAGGATTTAATCTCCAGGAAGGAATTGATTTTATTGATACTCCTTAGTTTGTAGTAATCAATTAAGGTTGTTATTTAAGAAGGGTAGAATGTGATAAACCTTTGTTTTGTACCCTTGTGATCCCTGCACAATGGTAATTGGATACACATTGCGAAACGGAGCACACAATAGAATGTAAGCTTTTGTACCAACTAGCTAAGATTGTCTTAAGGAACCATGTATAACCAAGACAACTAGCAATGCGCATAAAAGATCAAACGCTCAATTTAGCACCCCATTGTGGGAAGATATACCATAAAGCTCAAAAGGAACCTAAACAAATTCCTATCATAGACCAGCATGGTAGCTCCCTACCATAAGCAATAGAGTACTTTACTTCATTGATTATAATTTTATACAAATAAAATAAATGGCAGTAAGGAAGAATGACGCTTTTCTCCATGATATACCTTGTAATCAACAAATGCAACTGGAGCTCCAAACTTGTTTTGCATCTTCAGCTTTATAAATCCCGCACAACTAATCATGAAAATAAGCTTGTCAAAACCACAAATGTTATTTATCTCACATCATGAAGCGTTAAATACTGGTAATACCTTGAGAAAACATCTATTAGCTCTTGCTCAGAACAAGTTGGACTTAGGTTTGCAACAAAGAGTGTAGCGCATGGAGGGTTATTTTGAGGGGCAAATGCTGATGGATCCTGCAGGCAAGTGCACACACAAAAATGTCTTGTATCTCATCCAAAAAGGGAGGAAAGGGACAAAATAAAGAAAGCATCAATTCTGTTGCTTAAATATTTAAATTTAGCTCTTTTCACTATTCAGTTTAGTATATGTTTGAAGAACAACAAAAGATTCATTGCAAGCAAATTTAAACTCACATACATTTGATGTAGGCAGGCACACAGAGATTTGTAAAATAAAAAGGGGATACTTTATAATTATAAAACCCACAACATTCTGCCTTTCAACCTCACTTCTTCATTGCTTCAGCATGTTAAAAACATAGCACAGTTACATAACTTTATATCCAGTAAATTTTTCAGCTTGATTTTGCACAAAAAGGTAATTATAATTCAATTATATGTTACAACAGATCAATATGGTAGCGTTGGAGAAAGATTTACTTTGCTTTAGTTTGTCATAGCTTGATGCCTTGATCTAACAACATGTTACATTAATAACTTGGGTAGCTATCTTACTATAAAAGTTTAATAGACTTTTGCAATCGAAATAATTGTAGTTACTCTAACAGCAAAACTGAGTTGCAGAACAATAATAACATAGTAGCATAGACTATCTCTTTTTTTTGGTTTTGCACTCTACCTGTGCATTGAATTAATTAACAGTATTAAAACCAGCTTTCCTATAATGTTATAGGATGGTTCACAATGTTCTCATATAGTGGAAATACTAGTTAAAACGACACTTAAATTTCATATAGAAACAGTTATGGCAATCTTTATCAAACAAACACTAGAAAAGCCCTTTACATATAAAAAACTAAAAGCAACCAAAATTGGGAATCGGGATCACTATATGAAAATGGGCCCTGAAAGTATAGTGTCTTGTTTTATTGCTTTAAACCAAAAAAGCATACCCCAGATAAAGATACACATATCAAGATGAACGATGCAAGAATGCAACTCACCTTGCTGAAAGCAGTACTAGACTCAAAGTTTGTGTAACTGCAAGTTAGAAACGGTATTAATTAGAATCACGACATTTCCTAAAAGTAAAACTCCGATTTAGTATTGGATGTCTCCTTTGTAATATCAGCTGCAGGACAATCAAGCTGATTCTCCTAACAAAATCACATAATTAAACTGTGCTCAAGTAGTGTGCCATAACCTTTGTGCAGAAGGATAACCATTCAAGCTGTGTGAAGAATTACCCATTCCAGACATGTGAATATTGCTTCCAGCACCTGATAGGGCGTAAAGTGTGCCAAAGATGTGCAAGGTGAGTGTTTTGCAAGAATGTTCAACAATGTGACTGAAAGAGGCATTTCACCGAGGATATGAAGTCACAGATAACACATATAGCAGGATACAAACACAAAGAAAAACAGTAGGATTACAAATCAACTGTCTTCCTCCAAAGTGAGGGAAATCATGATTGCTACAAATAGAACCGTGGATTTGGAACAGTGTAGGCATTGTTCAGGTGACTGTAATGGTGCTACAGTGAAAAAGACAGGCAATTGATCTTTTTTCATGATACTAATCACACAAGCTACATGGATAATACCTGAATCAGGAAATCCCCTTGGATTTCTAGCCTTCTTAGATGAATTCGGGAAAGTATCATCTGACGAGAATAAAAGGGTGTGAACAACAACAAAATAAAGAATAGCCACATAACAAGGCAAACAAAGCTTCCAACCTGTTCTGGAGCGCTTTGATCTTGAATTGGATTTCGCAAGATCTACATGGAGAGAACAATTCTTCTCAAGGTCAAATATCATGCCCTGCATCAAGAAATGACTCAGAGATAGCAACACTGCTGATAAGTTGATAGGGCAGATTATTTCTAGTTGTACCTAGTGACGTAGAAAAAATCATTTAGGAACAACGGTTTATCAAAATCCAAAATCGTATGGGAGTGGGAGCACTAATAACGCTGAGGGAACTAGTATAGCTGAATATAGTGCTTAATAATGGTGAATTAGGCTCTTACATTTGTGGCACTCATTGCAGCTAATGCAGACGGCTGATCTGCAAACACAGCAAACGCATATGCCTGCAAGGCAAAAGAGGCAAAAACAGTCAGGTTGGGGGTTGAATAAAGCATTCGAGAAAGGAACACCAAAGTTCGCAAACCCTAGTGTGGAGCAATCGGAGGGATTGGAAGTAAGGAGACCTGGGAGAATTTGCCGGAGGAGCGGAGGTGGGAGGAGACGTAGCCGGGGAAGTCGCGGAAGAGGTTGTAGACCTCGCGGGGCTTGGCGTCGCCGGGGAGTCCGGCGATGAAGAGGGTGCGGAGCTCGTCGCGGGGTGGCAGGGGCTCCGCGTGGTCGTAGTAGCCGCCGTAGGGGGGAGGCGGCGGTGGGTAGGCGTGGCGGTACGCGTACGAGGAGGTGCCCGGCGGGGGAGGCGGCGGAGGGTAGGAGGAGGGGGAATGGGGAGGCGGCGGGTTGTAGTAGGAGGCGGCCATGCGCCGCGAGCGGAGAGTAGAGAGGCGGGCGGTGGCTGCGTTGCGGCGTCGGCGGCGGAGTGATGGGGTGGTGGAGTGGAGGCGATCCGGAGGGTTCCGCCCGTGCGGCCGACGGAATTGGGCTGTTTTTCCGGTGGTCACGCGCTGGTCGTGTCTCTGTTTGGGTTGCCCGCGGCGTTGGTAGTTACCATCGGGCCCTCCTGCCACTAGAAATCCCCGCTACGCCGTGGCCAACCCTCCGATCTAGCAACTACAATCTTAAGAATCTTTAGGCTTTGGATCGATCTTTCTACGCAGGGGCAGACCAAAAGTAAGGCTAAGGGCAAGTATGTATGTACAATGAAACATATACTACGTATATTAAGATCGGGAGAAAGGGTCTCCGGAGAGCCTGCCCACGTGGCGCTTGGAGATTTCGTGGAAAAATCCCTTCGTTTTTCTGAATTATGGATACGTCCCTGCGAACTTACGAAGAGGTTCTTTGCGATTTTTTGTGAGGAGAAGAAAATTTTTCCCGGTTCGCGTTTAGGTTCCTCGCTCGCCACTTTACGGAAAGACCCTCCCGTTAAATACGAATCGCGAACGAACCTTTTTCTAATTTTTCAGGATAGCGATCAGGTCCAAAAATATAATAAATAGGTCTTCGCTCTTTACGTTCATGTCTTTTCTCTGTTTTTCTCAAAAAAAAAAATTCATCAACAAAAAGATGTGTGCTTTTTTCCCAGCTCGTTTCTGAGGATTCTGGCGCCTCAAAAAAAATTGAAAATACGTCTAAATCTATTTTTTCTCTGAAAAAAAAATACAAAATTATTTTTCATTCGCGCGCGCAGCGTGCGCCGCGCTTACGGGTTTCTCGAGTCTAAAATTTTTTTATAATACTTGTAGGTCTATTTTTTCTCCGGAAAAAAAACCGCAAAATTATTTTTCGTTCCCGCGCATGTCATACGCCGCGCTTACAGGCCCAGGTTCTTTTACCGTTTTCCCTGAAAAAAATATTTTCGTTAACAGAAAGATGTATACTTTTTTTCCGGCTTGGTCTCTACGGTTTCTCGAGCCTCCAAAAAGTTTGAAAATACGTCTAAGTCTATTTTTTCGTCAGAAAAAACACAAACTCATTTTTCGTTCACGCGCGCGACGTGCGCCGCGCTTACGGCCCTAGTTACCTACGAGATTGATACGGTGAAGATCTTTGACATAAGGTATCTTTTGTACATCCTTATTCTCTCTTAATTTTTTGCATCTGGCTGTCTCGATGAGATCCACATCTCTAAATATCTGTTTGTTTTTGTTTTGGGTTATCTAAAAGGTGATCTAGATTATGGTTATAGATAAGCTGGTTCTCTAAAAGCTGGAATCCAAAAGCACATAATAAGTGGACGGAAGACGCACGGGCGGGCGTGGCCACGCAGCGCCGGCGGGTGGCTAACTTGCGATTACTCGTTGTGGCACCGCCGGAGACCCGGACCGGAAGTCAAAGTAGAGGGCGGGGCGCCAGGGGTTGTGGCAAGCGAACGCTCGCGGTGGCGCAGCTGTGCGGGTGACGGCTTCGGCGAGCGCCATCCAACAGGCGGGTAACGCCGGCGGCCGACATGTCCTCTCCTCACCTCGGCCTCGGCGGCTCCTCGGTTCGAACTTGGATCGTCGCTCGCCATTCGCCAGAGCCCAGAGGAGGAGTCGAGCCATCGAGGTCCTCGACTAGATCGCCAAGAGGCAAGAGCCCAAGACACCACGCCAGTAGGTCACCAAGACGCCAAAGGAGGAGAGCAACTAGCCGATGAGGACGAGGAGCCTCAGATTGGTCGAGAGATTCGCTCACTCGGTGACCCGTGATCATGGCCCAGTATAAATTATAAAACTATAAATTGTCCCAATGTTCTCTTTCTGATAAGATAATCTATTAACTGGTCCAATTGATTCTTTTTGTCTATGTGATTCAATTTGTTTGATTACAGCAGCCAACAAACTAAGTTATACAATTGGAGAACCAAACGTTACATACTTTTTTCCGACGACGTGCAAAGTACCATACTTGTTATATTTCGATTATTCACTTTATTTCCTTTTTATTTATGTATGAATTTGGAATTTGGTCTAGACTGATATATATACCATTAGTATACTTGTCTTGAATTAGAACTTCGACATAGAAGCCCCTCTCTATTTTCGTCCTGGATTCGCCACCGGCTACTCTCGCACTCGCGCGCGTCCCTCCGCTTGCCCTGCGAGTGATGAGGAAGGACCGAAGGAGTCGGTTGCGGACACCGACGACGAGGGAGGTGGTGGCGCGCCCCAGCCAATGATGCGGAAGGTAGGGGCGCGACGGTGGAGCGCCGCTAAATCTGACCGCCAACGTCTTCATCGTTGGATCCGCCTACCACACTGCCCCAACTCGCTGGCTGTCCTCCCTGTGGCACGCCACCCCTCCGCTTCCCCCGCACTGCTCTCTTCCTTCCCTATGCAACCTCCGCGCTTTCAGGCTTCCCACCACGCTCCCCAGTCTCCATCCCTGCCGTGCCCTCCTCACCCCCCCCCCCCCCACCCCTGCCATCCCCTGCCACTATGCCTCCTAGTGCCGCCAAACAGGGAGAGGAGACAGCGGTTAGGGGATACGGTGCCAGGGACAGGACGAGGCACCGGGAAGGGAAGCGGCAGCGTGGATCAAGCCAGACAAGGGGCTCATGAGTCATGACCAAGTTCTTCGGCGAGCGACCCCTAGATGGCTAGATGCCATGGGCAACTTAATTTCGTGGAGGATGCCATGATCACCTTCTACCCTAGATGGAGCTCTTGCATGTGTAGATCTTAAAGGAAAGACTACAAGTGACTGCGCATCGTTATTCTTTGTTCATAGGCTGGCTGTAAGTTTTATATATTTTTCTTACCACATGTCCGCATCTATTATTACCGCATGAAACTTATCAAAACCCTTTGTTTTATGCTATATATCGAGGTTAAATTGAAACACGCTCATCACTTTTATTTCAAGAAAATCTGATACACAGATGCATGATCCAACAGATCAAGCATTTTGTTGCAATGAGCTAGTCAAATCAGAATAGAACAAACATATATAAACCGTTCATAGATAGATCATGGATCTGAAGATCAATGCTCTAGCTAGCTAGGTGCATGCAAGAAACTGCACAGTGCACAAACGCAATCTATCTGCTACAGCTTATGTAACATCAATGGCCGGTCTGATGCTGAGCGTTTAACTTTGTCAAGTGGGCATGACAATTCACGCCTGCAAATAGGGCATCTGTCGCTCCCCTTCAGCGTCAGCTCCAAGCACTCGCCATGGAAGACATGGGGGGCGGAGCACCCCGGCCACGCGGCCAGGCCGCTCTCGAGCAATTCGAAGCAAACAGGGCACTCCTCGCCGGCGACCTCAGTGATCACCCTCCTTCGCTTCGCCGGCCGCACGGTGTCGTCGTCGGCCTCGTCCTCCTTGCACAGCACCGGCTCCGGCAGGTGCAGCTCCATGCCGATGTGGTGCACGGGCCACGCCTCCTCCCTATTGGCCTCCAGCTCGCGGCGCATGTGCTCCATGCGCTCCGGCGTGTCGTCCCCGGGCCGGAGGATGCCAACGTCGACCATCACCTGGATGCGCGCGGCTTGCGGCGGGATGCTCAGCGGCGCCACCAAGCTCGACCATAGCTCTTGGAGCTCCTCGCTGAAGATAATGGGATATATCAAAGGGGCCAGCGACGAGCCAGCCCATGGCAGCGAGCTCGCCAGGTCGCCGGCGGGCGGGACGATGAACCGTAGGCCGTGCAGCTTCGTCCTCCTCCACACCTCCGCGCCCTGTCTCCCACTCCAGGTCCTGGAGAAGCGGGTGTAGCGGTAGAACACCAAGATCTCTTTGCCTTCTTGTTGGCTCCCGGTCGGGTCCACCTCTACGGCGGCCACCCGCATGAAGCCGGCGGTGCTCCCGACGGAGGCGAACCGCGCCGGCCCAAGGAACTGCCCTTCAGGCACAAACGGCGCGGTTGCTAGCTGGCGGCCGTCGCTGCTGCTCTCCCCTGCCGCGTCGCCGTCGGCTCTGATCTTCAGCGGTTCATCCTCGCCGTCGCTCTCGTCTTCGCTGCCGTCGCTGTCGTAAAGCTCCTCGTACTCCTCGTCGCTGAGGCCCTCGAACTCTATCTCCTCGTCGTTCAGCTCCTGATCTGAAGGAAGAGTCTCCCACGTCGGCGCAGCTGAGTCATCCTTGGGATACACGGCTTCTTCATCACCAAGAACCGCCTCTTCCTCCTCGTCCACCGAATCCGAAGGCGGGGCGGTGGCGGCCGGCGCCGACGGGTCAACGACGACGTAGCCCTGGAACCGGACGACCGCGCCGGCTGAGTCATTCTTCAGGAAGAACTCGTCCTCCAGCATGTGCGTTGATAGGAAGGCCACGCCGGGTTTCTCCGCCGACAACGGCCCGAGCACGAGCGCTTCGTCGCCGACCGTGACGGATGCGGTCACACGCTGGCCGCCGGCGCTCGGCGGGTCGACCAGGTAGACGTGCGTGAGGCAGTGCCGGTGGCCGCACGGCGAGGTCATTCTCACGGTCTGGCCGCCCTTGAGATCCTCCCACCACGGCTCCTGCATGGCCATGGCTTCTCTCAGCTTCTGGATGGGAACGCGTTGATGCAACACTGGGGCGGCAGCGCTCGGCGATATAAAGGGTTCGTTGGATTGTTCGTTTCGCGGGTAATAGCTGTTCGATTAGGACTCGAACTCGGTTACTCGGCTCCTCCCAGGATTACTCAAGGGTTTTGATAAGTTTTATCCGGATGTTTTCTTTAGTAACCATCATCCAAATTCTGGGCCATTGGATTTGCTTTCAGATCGATGCACACCCCCCGGAATTTGAGGTGGGTTGATCCTACGGATGTGTGTTTTGATCGTACGGTCCAAAGTTTAGACGATTTTTAGGACAAAAACATCCGGATAATGCCTATACACTCCTTTACTCAATCGCGAGCGATTTGCGAGATGGTAGTTCGGCTCGGACTCGGAACATGATCACGCACCGAATTGCCGTTGTGTGGCCTGCTGAATTAAACGAAAGGGATCAAATGGATAACAAGAGCTATATGTGTACAATCACTACGTACTATTTCAGGATTAATCTCAAATTAACAAATATAAAGACATCTTTCTTGGGATGACATGTGTCATCTTCATCATCAACCTCTCCATTCCTCTTTCCCTACTCACTTCTCCCACCCCCTACTTCCCTCTTTTATAGAAAATTTTCAAATTAGATTATTTAAACTTTGAAATTTTTAAATAGGATGTTCCAACACGAAAAAAACTAACTCAAAATTTAAAAACAAATTCAAAGAAGGAAGTTTCAACTCGAAAAAATTGAGCACGAAAAGTTTTAGATCAAAAAATTTCAAAACAAAAAATTTCAAATCAAAAATTTTTAACTTCAAAAAGTTTCAATTGAAAAAAAATGTTGGTTTAAAAAGTTTCAATTCAAAAAACTTTTGATTCGAAAAGTTTCGATTTAAAATTTAACTCAAAAATTTTTAATCAAAAAATTTCAAATCGAAAAGTTTTTACTCAAATAATTTAAATAAATAAAAAATTTTCAAATTAGAAAGTTTTCACTCGAATTTTTTTTAAAATTTAAAAGTTTCGGCTCCAAAAACCCCTGGGTCAAAAAGTTTCTATTGAACAAACTTTCATTCGGACTCGAACTTGGTTACTCGGCTTCTGCCAAATTACTCAATCGCGAGCGATTTGCGATATGGTAGTTCGGCTCGGACTCGGAACTTGATCACGCACCGATTTGCCGTTGTGTGGCCTGCTGAATTAAACGAAAGGGATCAAGTGGATAACACGAGCTATATGTGAACAACCACTACGTACTATTTCAGGATTAATCTCAAATAAACAAATTTAAAGACATCTTTCTTGGGATGACATGTGTCATCTTCTTCATCAACCTCTCCATTCCTCTTTCCCTACTCACTTCTCCCACCCCCTACTTCCCTCTTTAATAGAAAATTTTCAAATTAGAATATTTAAACTTTGAAATTTTTAAATAGGATGTTCCAACTCGAAAAAAACTAACTCAAAATTTAAAAAAAAAAAGAAGGAAGTTTCAACTCGAAAAAATTGAGCACAAAAAGTTTTAAATCAAAAAATTTCAAAACACAAAATTTCAAATAAAAAAGATTTAACTTCAAAAAGTTTCAATTGAAAACAAATGTTGGTTTAAAAAGTTTCAATGCAAAAAACTTTTGATTCGAAAAGTTTCGATTTGAAATTTAACTCAAAAATTTTTAATTAAAAAATTTCAAATCGAAAAGTTTTAACTCAAAAAAATTTAATAAAAAAAATTCGAATTAGAAAATTTTCACTCGAATTTTTTTTAAATTTAAAAGTTTCAGCTCCAAAAACCCCTGGGTCAAAAAGTTTCTATTCAACAAACCTTCATTCGGACTCAAACTTGGTTACTTGGCTTCTGCCAAATTACTCAATCGCGAGCGATTTGCGAGATGGTAGTTCGGCTCGGACTCGGAACATGATCACACACCGATTTGCCGTTGTGTGGCCTGCTGAATTAAACGAAAGGGATCAAGTGGATAACACGAGCTATATGTGTACAACCACTACGTACTATTTCAGGATTAATCTCCAATTAACAAATTTAAAGACATCTTTCTTGGGATGACGTGTCATCTTCTTCATCAACCTCTCCATTCCTCTTTCCCTACTCACTTCTCCCACCCCCTACTTCCCTCTTTAATAGAAAATTTTCAAATTAGAATATTTAAACTTTGAAATTTTTAAATAGGATGTTCCAACTCGAAAAAAACTAACTCAAAATTTTAAAAAAAATTCAAAGAAGGAAGTTTCAACTAGAAAAAATTGAGCACGAAAAGTTTTAAATCAAAAAATTTCAAAACACAAAATTTCAAATCAAAAAGTTTTAACTTCAAAAAGTTTCAATTGAAAAATAATGTTGGTTTAAAAAGTTTCATTTCAAAAAACTTTTGATTCGAAAAGTTTCGATTTGAAATTTAAGTCAAAAAATTTCAAATCAAAAAGTTTTAACTCAAAAAATTTAAATAAATAAAAAAAATTCAAATTAGAAAATTTTCACTCGATTTTTTTAAAATTTAAAAGTTTCAGCTCCAAAAACCCCTCGATCGAAAAGTTTCTATTCAACAAACCTTCATTCGGACTCGAACTTAGTTACTCCGCTTCTGCCAAATTACTCAATCGCGAGCGATTTACAAGATGGTAGTTCGGCTTGGACACGGAACATGACCACGCACCGATTTGCCGTTGTGTGGCCTGCTGAATTAAACGAAAGGGATCAAGTGGATAACACGAGCTGTATGGGTACAACCACTACGTACTATTTCAGGATTAATCTCCAATTAACAAATTTAAAGACATCTTTCTTGGGATGACACGTGTCATCTTCTTCATCAACCTCTCCATTCCTCTTTCCCTACTCACTTCTCCCACCCCCTACTTCCCTCTTTAATAGAAAATTTTCAAATTAGAATATTTAAACTTTGAAATTTTTAAATAGGATGTTCCAACTCGAAAAAAACTAACTCAAAATTTAAAAACAAATTCAAAGAAGGAAGTTTCAACTCGAAAAAATTGAGCACGAAAAGTTTTAGATCAAAAAATTTCAAAACACAAAATTTCAAATCAAAAAGTTTCAATTGAAAAAAAATGTTGGTTTAAAAAGTTTCAATTCAAAAAACTTTTGATTCGAAAAGTTTCAATTTGAAATTTAACTCAAAAATTTTAATCAAAAAAATTCAAATCGAAAAGTTTTAAATCAAAAAAATTAAATAATTTTTTTTCAAATTAGAAAGTTTTCACCCGAATTTTTTTTAAATTTAAAAGTTTCAGCTCCAAAAACCCCCGGGTCAAAAAGTTTCTATTCAACAAACTTTCATTCGGACTCGAACTTGATTACTCGGCTTCTGCCAAATTACTCAATCGTGAGCGATTTGCGAGATGGTAGTTCGGCTCGGACTCGGAACTTGATCACGCACCGATTTGCCGTTGTGTGGCCTGCTGAATTAAACGAAAGGGATCAAGTGGATAACACGAGCTATATGTGTACAACCACTACGTACTATTTTCGGATTAATCTCCAATTAACAAATTTAAAGACATCTTTCTTGGGATGACATGTGTCATCTTCTTCATCAACCTCTCCATTCCTCTTTCCCTACTCACTTCTCCCACCCCCTACTTCCCTCTTTAATAGAAAATTTTCAAATTAGAATATTTAAACTTTGAAATTTTTAAATAGGATGTTCCAACTCGAAGAAAACTAACTCAAAATTTTAAAAAAAAAATTCAAAGAAGGAAGTTTCAACTCGAAAAAATTAAGCACGAAAAGTTTTAAATCAAAAAATTTCAAAACACAAAATTTCAAATCAAAAAGTTTTAACTTCAAAAAGTTTCAATTGAAGAAAAATGTTGGTTTAAAAAGTTTCAATCCAAAAAACTTTTGATTCGAAAAGTTTCGATTTGAAATTTAACTCAAAAATTTTTAATCAAAAAATTTCAAATCGAAAAGTTTTAACTCAAAAAATTTAAATAAATAAAAAAAATTCAAATTAGAAAATTTTCACTCGAATTTTTTTTTAATTTAAAAGTTTCAGCTCTGAAAACCCCTGGGTCGAAAAGTTTCTATTCAACAAACTTTCATTCGGACTCGAACTTGGTTACTCGGCTTCTGCCAAACTACTCAATCGCGAGCGATTTGCGATATGTTAAAATATAAAAAGAACTCCTTTCAATCACAAGCTTGTGTGTAGAATTTGGATGTAGAGAAATTCCATCATAAAGAGAAAAATAATTAATGAATGTGGAAATATTTACAAATCATGTATATTCTAGTGATTAAAAGGATGAAACTAAGCACAATAGTGCAGAAGGGAAAAGATTACTTGATGCCTTCAGCATGGAAGGATTGGTATAGAACATCACTTCACTTTGGTGATCCTGAGAACTTCAGGTGGGTTCTACCTGTATCAACCCTTAGGTCCAAATACTCCAAACATAGCAATGTAGCATTACTAATATCAATTTATTAGCTAGTTGAAACATTTTAATCCTACCATTAATGGTTGCGCCCACTCATTCTCTGCTCTATTTGACAGTGATATGCCAATCCATTATCAACACACAAGAATGATGGCAATTACAAAACTAAAACTTCTAACACATTACATGCCATTTGAAATGAACACATTGCTTTATCTAAATGAACTGAAACACCAACTAAGTTACATGGATCTGGGGCGGTTACCAAATTAATTTAAGAAGGGGCAGCTCGTGTTGATACCTCAAAAAACATGCTATCAGCATCGATGACTCAAGCACCACTACTGTCGTTGTAGAAGAGGCAAGCTACGACCTGACGTGGGAATAGTCGAAGGTGCGGCCGGTTGGGTCAAAGGCTCTATAGGGGCTCACCACCCAGGCTGCTAGCCTGCCATCCACAATTACTCATCTTTAATGGAGTTGTTATTTAAAGAGACAGCCACACAACATTTTTAGGAAAAATTGATCTTGAGGCTCGCCCAAGGAAGTTTCTAGCACCAGCAGCGAGTAATCCTAGTTTACAAAAGGGCATCAAGAATTCATCCTTACCTTGTCCACAGTGAGTAGGTCAAAGGATTTTTAGGAATGCCATCAAGTTGTGGTCCATTGATGCATTGTATTGAACAGATGGTGCACAAACACAGTAACATCGGTAGTAGACTCAATGATGGCCTACATGGTGCATATAGCAGCTTCAGTGGGCGCATCATGCCCGTCCAACCTCCATGTCATGGAGCAACAGCTGCTGGCATCATCCATTCTTTAGTCTGGGGCCGTCGGGGTGCACAACCACCTCACTTGTCGCGGAAGATGATGAGATGGCTAGAGAGATGCAAAGAGGAGAGGATTAGGAAGAAGAGGGATTATACTGATCGATCGTGGAGACAGGTAAGGTAGAAAGATCAGAACAAAAATAGAGATAGAGGCCACCAGCGATCAGACGCCCATCTAGGAGACCGTTACCCTTCGCAGTCTCCGTCGTTGTAGGCTGCCATGGGTCACCACTGAGTTCCAATTGCGTGGGGAGAGCGAAAGTTTTGCTTCTGCGGTACCCCACCGCAAAAGGTGCATCCACGCTTCCCGAACGATATAAGGGGTGGGTCAAGGAGCTATTTTTGCAAAAACAAAATCACACAGGGCTAATTTTTTTTTAAACAAAAGTGAGGCTAGTACAGTGTTCACTTCTCAATACTCTACTCCTGTGTCATTGTCCAAAAAAACCTGTCACTTGAACCACGAATGTAGGACAGTAGCAGTACCACCACAAAGGAGAAAAATTCTATGGGAGACCCCAAGTCCAATCTTTAGAGGCTTTTATATCAGATCATGCCCTTAAGTAAACTCATCTTCTTAACCTTGTCTTCCCTAATCCCAACCCTCTATTTGTGACTAGACTAGTTGTTCCTGGTACCACTTGGTAACTGGTTTGCCACGTTTGACAACAAAAAACCATCTAATTCAACATCACCCATTGTCTCGTAGCACTCACTGCCTCATCTGCGCTCCCCCACCCCGTTCGCATACAACGCTGCCGCGCGCTCGCCGGCCGCCATCACCACCGCCATGCTCCCTGGTTTGCACGCTTGCCAGATGCGTCAAAGTATTGGACTTTTCTCCAAGTACTTGACAAAAGTTGTGGACTTTTCTCACTTGAGCACAAGAGGCACCAAAAAAGAGCAAAATGAAGAACGATGATTGTGAGAAGCTTGTGGGAGGAATCAAGCCAAGGTGGCTAAGAAAGGTTTTCCACACGTCCCATCATCCTCAAATCACAGCAAGAACCAATCGAAAAGACCTTCAAGATCAAAATTATCCTTTCTTGAGTCAAAACTGAGAAACTCTAAGATTTTGCATAAGAAAGTGCCTAGATGAATGGAATATAGTCTCCAAGGGACTCTCCATCACTTACACATGCTTGACATCATGCAAGATTAAGAGAGGAAAAGGAAACACAAAAAAAAGGCCAAATCAAATTTTTGATACTTGATTAAAGAGCAAAAAGACTTGGGCGAATTTTGGATATCTATTGATATTTGGAGATGAATGTTTATAGCCACTTAAAAAACCTAAGGATGAGAAGAAGCTCAAGCAAAGAGCCACAATCCATCTCTCAAAAGTTTTCTCCAAAACCCTAACCCTAGCTCTTCTCTACTTGGTTTAACAAGGCTTAATCCCTAAGTTGCATCTACCTTTTCTTTTAGAGCGTGGCCAAGCCAATCACTCCACATCTAAACCCTAGATCTGAACCACACATATGGATACTATCCACTTAGACATAAGCTAACCCGGTAACTTAACAATATAACAAGCTTTACACTGAACACAATCTTTAGCAATTGTTTTAAATCGTTCTTCACCGTGATGCTCCAATAACCCGATTAAGCTCATCTGCTCTATTTGCTTGACCTAAACCACTTAGGCTATCGCTACGGTTTTCCACACCGCCTCAAAACAACTCCAAAACTAATCCTTCACTTCAAAGCATCTTCGCATTCTTTGACATGTAGCCTGTGGCGTTGAATGGTTTGTTATCAAGTTTTCACGTATCCTCTCCCTGAATCGTCTCTACTTGCATCGGTCCAAATTAGTTGAAACATCTCATATACCAACTCGCCTCTTCACTATCATTGTCTTTTCTGTGCTTCCAATTTGAGCCATGTAGCCTTACTCGGACTTACCCGATTGCACAGACCTCAGCTTTCCCACCTAGTCTTGGTCGAGTATTGTTGACCAATATTGTTCTCAAGCCACTGCACCTCAAACCAAGCAACCATCTCCAAGTACAAGTTCTATGCACTTTGGCTCACGTTTGTCAAAACAAGCATCATGCAACCTATATGCATCAACCCTAAAGCTATTAACACAAACCACAACTCACACACTCAAAAACCTACTCGGTGGATAAATATCATGTCGATGGACCTTCCACCCCAAGGAGGATGATACAACTTCCCTGAAATCACCTAGAGAATTGGTCCACTCAAATTAATCCAACTCTACATGGATAGTCCTAGAATGAGAGCACATAACTACTTAAGAATTGGTAAATCAAAACTAGTCCTCCTTCACCTGGTGGTTATCCTAGGACCCGAGAGAAAACACACTAGAAAATTAATCCTTCAGAAATAGTTAATATCCACCGGATGATCTTCATAGGACCAATGGAAATTAGTTCAATAAAATTAGTCCAGGGCTACGTAAATGGTCCTTCTAGGACTCAAAAGGAAAATACTTTGCCAATCCTCCGAACATACATGCAAACTTTCAAAAACAAACTCCACACAATCAAACTCAAACTTTGACACAGTTTTACATAAAGTCAAATATTCATCATACAGCATGGGCGGAGCCAGAGGCTAGCCAGGCCTCGGGTCGATCAACTCTCCACTAGGCCTTAACCCAGCCAGTTCTTATGGGCCATGGCTTCCAGGCCTCAGGCCCAAATTCAGGTGGTCTGAGACTAGATCCGCCCCTCTCATGCAGTGTGGGGTGACATCTACGTGTTCTTAAAAACTATTCCAGAGATTTTGTCAACGATCGTGGATAGGGGTGGCAACGGGGGCATTCCCCGCCAAAGAGTGCTCCCCATCCCCGTCCCCGCGATCCAAAATTTTCCTGGTCCCCGTCCCCATTCCCCGTCTCGGGGGAGAAAATCCCCTCGTCCCCATCCCCGTTCGGGTATCGGGGCCCCGTCGAGGACTCATCCCCACGAAAATCTCACACAAGAGAAGAGCTCTTATAGCCATTTTAACTCTAAAATCATATCAACGGGCAAGGGAAAAAAAGAATGCATACATTCATTGAAGATTATGTTGTCTCGTTTATGAAAATGTGAATATGATGGGCTAGAGAATATGTTTGCAATCTAACAACTAAATTGAACTAAACTAAATTCAGATCCCCAATCGGATCCCTGTGGGGAAAAAATTCCCCGTCCCCGCCATCCCTGACGGGGGAATAATTTTCCCTGTTTCCATCCGGGGACGATTTCTTCTCATACCCGTCCCCTAATAGAGGAATTCCCCGCCGGGGATCGGGGAACGGGTCCCCATTGCCACCCCTAATCGTGGAGAGTGGAGCAGTAATTTTGCTGAATGGGAGAGTATCACGAGAGGCATTAACATTTTTGTCGGTTGCTTTTTGCCTGTGTTGTTTCTTCAGAGTTCAGAAGAACCTTGACATTTGGGCCACGAACTCCTCTTGCTCCTTCCACGTAGGAGTATTCCTTTTTCGCAATTTTTATTGGTTTTTTATTTGAATTACTTTTTCTTTGTATTTGTAGATAATTGAACCTTGTTGTTTTTCTCTTTTGTAAAGTGTTAGTATTTCTCTTGTCTGGTCAACAGTTTTCTTAACAAATTAAAGGTTTCTCAACAGTTAAGACGGCTCCTAATTTAAAAAAAAAACAGCCAAGGACAACCACAAACAATCTCTTTTCGTTTTGCTACTGGCATCTCTCTACTGTACCACTATTACGCATACCTGTATCAGCGGTAAGGTTCATGAGAGAGATGCTTTTAAGCCTGTTTTTTTGCCCTGCGTGCCCCTTGTCTGTCAATCTGTCATTGTGTGTGTGAGAGAGAAAGGCTAGGCAGAGTGGATTAAGAACGGTTTCTATATTTCTTTCAAAATACAATTATATAAATTTCGAAACAATTAAAAAGGTAAGTAATCGTTACCTATCATTCATTTATATTTTAATATTTATATAGCTTTAAAAAAAAACATACAAACACCAATCGTAGATCAATTAGTTCCTGGCCGTGCTTAAGGGCTAAGAGATCAATTAATTGCTGGAAGCTGAGATTTCTGTATCAAGCTATCAGCCAAATTATCATGGTGCACAGTTCTTAGAAGAGTGCGATAGAAGCCATGTCAGAGAGAAAGCCTGCCTGTCTGCTGCCCCGGCTGTCCGTGAACTTTTCATGGAGAAAGAAGATGCACACGCATGATGGGTGAAACCACTTGTGCTAATCAAGTTGGTTATCTCACGCGTGAGGTTAAGTAATAATACTGAGAGCGGCGCAGGGGCTGTCCAACGCCCGTTGGACGAGGATCCGACGGACAGATACAGATATAGTTTGAAATTTTGTTATTTTTATATAACTATGTATAAATTCGAAAAAAAATTCAAAAATATGAATATTATCTAATATACACCAGATTAAACATATATTATTTTCAAATTTTGTAGCTTAATATTTTTTGTTTAAAAAGTGTTCTAAAGTATAAACTGAACCAAAAACTTTCAACCTGCAACCTACAACCTACGTAAGTGCAGCAGAAACAGTTGTCATCAACGACAAAGCCCTGTTGATCGTAGTTTACTTGCCATGTTGAATATTATAATGCCCAACTTACAACCTACTTGAAAGTTGAAACAGAGATTCCGAGTGGGAGAATGTTGGCTAGTTGACATTCATGCGGTTGAGATCGACGGTTCAGATAAATCACCTCTCAAAATACAAACCGTTCATTTGTTTAATCAACACACTAACCCAACTAATAATTATATATTAACCATTGCAATGGTAAATACTAATACATGTGCATGGAAGAAGGGATTCCACCGCAACGGTAAAATACCAGTTCATGCGTGATGCAAAGGTGAAAAAAAAATCCTCTGCCGCAACGGGCAGCGAACTTTATCGCCTGGTTTGATGGGAGCTTTTTGATCAGACGGTCCGCAACCGCCGGAATCCCCGGGGCACCTCCGCCTCTCCTGCAACAGCTCACATCGACTCTGCTCTCCTCTGTAACTTCTGTTGTTCTGCTGACCACCACCACAACCACCACCACCACCTCCATTTCCTCTTCCCCATCCGGCTCCCTGTCCCCCTCCTGCTCCTCCTCGTGATGCTTTAATGCCATTGCAAGCTTCGCCTGTTGATTGAAGAACAGGGGAAGGGAGAGGGAGGAAGGAGAAGGGCGGGAGAGGGGAGGGGGGTGGAGAGGAGGAAGATGTTTGATAGCTTGCTCAACTCCAGGTTCTACAACAAATGGTAAAAGATTGCTTCTTTTTTTTTTTGGTTAGGTTTTCTGGTTCTTGTGTTCCTCTGGTTCGTGTTCGGTTGGGTTCTTGAGGCTGGCTTAAGTTGTCTGTAGTTTGTTTTCTTTGAGCCCCATCTGGTTCTTTGAGATGCTGTTCTGGTGCTTGGTTCTTGAATTGTGCGAGAGTTCAATCCGCGCGGCGTAATGGTTGGAATCATTTTTTTTTTGTTTGGCCTGGAGCGTTATTGGATCGCGAGGTTCTTGCTTCGTGTTTCCGAAGTTGTTGGGTTCCTGAGTTGCCTAACCTACTTGTCGCAGCATCTGGAAGGATATCTTCTTGCGTTCGTTTCGGATTGATTTATCATTTTTCTTGAAATTGCGTCAATGTGGTTTCCAGCTCCAAGTTCTTGACGATTCGGTTGCATTCGTTTGCTTTTGACTGCATAAGAGTTTTGTGTTCTTGGATTGGGCTAACCAATCGCTCGGTTCTTGAACAATGGATGCAGCAAGCACGCGTTCAAATGCATCCGGACGCGGCTGGTTCCCATAGGACGGAAGAAGCAGGCCATGATTCGGTTCTTGAAGAAGGACGTAGCCGAACTCCTCGCCAGTGGCCTCGACACCCACGCCTTTGAACGGGTACGTTTATTTGTGCTCTCTCTTGCTCAAACTTACATAGTTGCATTGCATTGCTCTACTGCTATACAGGATTTAGAGGAAGCCGCATCCTATATTGTTCTTTTCCACTCCAAAAGTTGCACTTTGTTGGCGCATGACTGCTGATTGGCAGTGAAATCCTGGTCATTTTTGTTAGAGGAAATCTGTGATGACTGAATAGCTAATTTTGTTTCCTGACTGTACTTACCTATGTGGAATGCAGATGGATGGCCTAATAATTGAGATGAACCATGCCTCTTGCTATGATATGATCGAGCACCTCTGTGAGTACATTGGGAAGCAACTTAGCAGCCTGCAGAAACAGAAGTAACTCCGATCGATTCAGCTAACGTTTTGTTTTGCTTCCCTATTTCTGCTGTCAACGACAGTCAATCATTGCAACATTGAAGCAGTCTCCCTAATATCACAAGTTTGTTAATGGCTCAACAGAGTTATGCGCCCCAAGTCTTTAGTGGGACCCACTGGGCTGCATTTGTTAAGGAATCAAATAAGCAGGACAGTAGCATTCATAATATATGTCCATATGATTCAGTTGATGGTTTAGTTTACCATTAGCAAAAGCTTGTCTCTTTTGTTCGGAACTTCATTAATGAATATACCCAATTAACCATTATTAGTATCTTAAGAGTGCAAACTGGATGGAATTTCAATTATCTTGATGGTACAATCAATGACGATATTTGTGTTATTTTCCATCAACAGGGATTGCCCCCAGGAAGCCAGGGAAGCTGTGTCAACTCTAGTTTTTGCTGCCGCTCGCTTTCCAGATTTACCTGAACTGTGTGACCTTAGGCACATATTCACAGAGAGATACGGGAATTTTCTTGAACCTTTTGTTAGCCTCGAGGTGTGCAAGATGCCAAAGATTTATTGTCATTGACCTGCTTCATGGTGTTCTACTTAACCTGATTAATAATCATTCTACCTGCAGTTTGTGCAGAAACTTGACAATAAGTTGTTTACTAATGGGGAGAAGTTGCAAGCCATGCAAAGTATCGCCGAAGAATTCTCAGTTGGTTTAGATACCAAGGCATTGGAAATTAAGTTATGGGCAGCACCAGAAACTAAACATGTACGTTTACATTAAATTGTGCAAATGAATTTACTGCTTGAACCATGATTTGCTTTTTTCAATAAAGCAACATAAATGTGTCCTTAACTTGGCATCATGGACTTTTATTTTCAGGATCTGCTTGAAAAGGATTCAGTAAAACAGGTAGAAATGGCAGTGCCTTTGCCCTACAAGCAGGAGGAGGATGATGATGCTCCACATGAAAGAAAATCTGAAGCTAAACCTGTAGGACATAAGCAGAAACTGGAAGCACAATTGAAACCAAAAGATGTTCAGGCTGTTCCGAATGGCATTGGTCAATCGAATGAGAATACCAGGAGGCAGCATTATGATAAATCTGATGGTAAGGAACACTTGGAGAAATCAGTCTCTCCTGTGGAGTTGAAAAGAAGGAAAACTCAGAATGAAGTCAAGAAAGCTAACAAAAAAGATACCTGTCCGTGTGAAAAGGAGCTGATGGAAGCAGTGGAGCTAGATCTCAATGGCCTGCCTAAGCAGGGATTGGGTTCAGTGAAATTTCCTGAAACAGAAAGCAACAAGATAGTTCCACTATATGCCAAGCCAAAGGAAGCTAAGAAAGGACACGGTGTCGAAAAAGAGAATGACAAGGGTCTTGGTTACAAACAACGAACACATATGCCCGGTGGTCCTGATCATACCAGGAGAAATGCGAACTCAGGGCTCAAAGCTCAAGAACCTAGTTCAGTGAATCCTTCAAATGGTAACACTACGAACAGGCTCCCACCTTATGCTAAGCTGAATGGAGCGAAGGGCAAGAATGGTGCTGAAAAAGAAGAGAACAACGGTTTAATGCATGACAGACTACAACATTTAGCAGATCTGGGACATCCAGTGCCAGAGGGACAGCGAGTGCCAGAGAGGGCAGCTTATATGCAGCCTCCTTATGTTAAACCTAAATTAAATATCCAACCTGTGAAGGATGATCCTGCAAAACGAACTGCTGGTGACTACATCAAGCACAATATCACTGAACAAACAGATCAATTGGCTGACACAGATGTGCTTCGGCCTGTTTCTGTTAGAAGGAAGAAGACTCCAGCACCTGTAGATGCTTTTGATGACGCGCCTAACAATGAGGTCACAACCCGCACACCCAGCAGTCACAGAAGACAGTCAAGCAGGCAGAAGGGTGCTAATGGGATTGATGATGTTGTTGGTAATGGGAAGAATGTTCAGAAAACTCCTAGTAGCCAACCAAGGCACTCAGGCAGGAGAAATGGAGCTTTGTACAACGATAACTACGATGGATTCATGCAGCACCATCAAGCAGACAAGGATGAGACTGCTATTGATTTTGGTAATCTTTTACCTCGAACTGCAAACGGGCACCGGAGACTCAAAAGCAGGAATACTAATGTGCAGAATGGAGATCTTGATGAGGAGGAAAGAATGATGGACAAACTTCTGGTACACTACAGCAAGAAGGGTTTAGATATGGATGAAGCCAAAACAACAACAGAAACCAACAAAACTGCTAATGGTGATGGGGCACAAATACAATGTCAGCAAAATGGTTCCATGCATCCTCCAGGAAGAGCTGTCTCGCTGCCGCCGGAATCCGTCGGTTCGAATGAAGATGCGAAGGTTCCTGCTCGGTCCACCTCACTGCAGCCGGACTGTCCTAGGAGTGTGCGTGTGCACCCAAGAATGCCGGACTTTGATGAACTGGCTGCCCGGGTCATTGCTCTGAGGAAGACTTGAGGTGACACAATATTATCTTTGGCTTGTGTACACGTTCAGAATGCGTTGTTGACTGTTTCTCCGTTGCAAGTCACAACCTTGAGACTTTTTATCATCTTTGAAGGTATCAAAATTTACATTGAGATAGTAACAAGTGATACCAAGGGTCGGTATCTCTACCCTTTAAATTTTTTTATATCTCGTAGTGCTGTCTCAATGTAGATTTTTGGTGAGATTGAGCAGATATGGCATATGTGCACGCGTTTTCTTTTCTTTTGAGCCTCTTATATGGGACCCTTGCATTTTTTTGCTTTGCACTAGGTGATGCTTGTCTAGATAGGGCATTGGTTCAGGGATTAACACGACACAGTTGATAGGAATTTCTGTTTGTTCTTTCATTCGATTGACAGTGATTTTAATTTGATACACTGTAGTTCCAGATTTTTCATTGCTCGATGTACTACATCAGAAAATTATGATTGTGTGTAAATGCTTTTGACGAAGTTACAGTGATCCCCTCCTTCGTGTTTCTATCTTTCTCCCCAACTCTGTATGAGCCTGTATGCTTGTAGTTTATAGTACAGGCGGAGCTGGGTTTTCAGCTCCACAGCCTGCAGTTTTGATATACGGCGAGGGACTGCATGTTTGTTCCTAGTTCACATGTAGTACTCTCCATAATCTTTTGTTTTTGTCACGTCTAACAAGAGGTAAACTCTTTTGTTTATTTCTCCTATGGACAAACCATGTAGGATTAGAGGGCCCGTCCGCAGTCGAACATGCACACTCATCACTAATAAAAATAGGTATATACACGTGCGTGTTCAGTGAGATAGCATGTATCTATGATCGAAGGCCTTGGAGCTTCTAAAAAATTTTCTTAGTGTGTAGAGGACGCGTATGTGTGTATGTGCGTGGGGGGTGTGTGAGAGTTATGTGTGTCTTTGTACCCTTAAAAAAACATGTAGGAGAGTAGCTTTCGCCGCAGTAAAGTGGCGCCCACAGTTCACGGGGAATATTTCAGAATTTCACACTCAATTTGCAAGTCTTTCGGCTCATTTGGATGACATATGGGACCATCTGTGTGTATGACAGTGGGCCAGAGTGTCAAATTCCGAAATGCGAATTTTAAAGAGTGTCAAATTCTGAAAACTCCCAACTGTGCCTCCATTTATACGACCTGATGGTTACGACCATCCTGATCGATCTGGAGAAATTGTCAGATTTAGCTCGATGTTTAGACTTCAGAGGCCAAAAATGGCGGTGGCCACTAGTAATGCAAGATCCCCAAACAACGGGCTCTGGTGATTTTTACCATCCCCAGCAGCCAGAAGCAAGACATCCCGAGCCAATGTAACTCTAAATCAAGAAACTTTGTTGATGCTGAACCTGTCTAGCTCAACAGCGCGGACACTCTGAAAAAGAAGAAGTGAAGAATCATCCGTCTCCAAATCGCAATGCAGATGGATGGATCAGCATTTGGCCGTCTAGCACAGGCACCTCACCACGCTGATGACAAAATGCGCGACGCAGTTGTCCGCGCCGTCGCCGTCAAGCATGTCGTCCCGGACGAGCCGCTCGAGCCCCCGGTTCCTCGGGAGCGCGCCGGCGTGGTACAGCACCGTCGCCACAGCCGCCGCCGGCCGGCCCGCCACGCACGCCGCGAACCGCATCACCGGCCTGACGAACAGCGGCAGCAGAGACTGCACATATGCACGCAACATGTTGCTGTTAACCTTTCATCATCGACTGCATCATTCGCACCCAGATTTCAAGAATCATCCTCGCAGAAACAGAAGAAATAAAATAACATAAAACCGACCAAGCATGGATCATCGAGACACAACAGAAAACCAACGCGCACTTGTGCAGCCGTCTCACCATGTTTCTGAACGCCGGCCGACCGTGCCGATTGCCAGTGCCAATGCCAGCAGTGCACGAACCGCGCCGCAAACCTGCAAGCGTGGCCGGCGGCAACCTGTATTACTGCAAGCTTGGATGCAGGAGGTTTGGAGCGTGTGTTGATGTCGACAGATCTGAAGGATGTGTGGAGCTGGCGTATTTATATACAGTCACGCCCGCGCGCGCGCGCACACACAGAAGGCGGAGGAGGAGACGATGGCCGTGCAAGCATGAAACCATCTGACTGACGGGGTGGCGACGAAAAACGGTTGGCGAAACCCGCAAGGGCCGCCCACCGTCCGCCGCCGGCTGCACCCACGGTACCACGGACAAAAGCGCCTCCTCCCACAATCGCAATGCCGCCGTCCACACGAGCCCATCTCGGTTTCTGCAGCACGCTGCTCATGCTGCCATGCACCCACCCCCCCCCCCGGGCCCGGGGTGGGGGGGGGGGGTAGGGGCGCCTTGGCCGTTGTCCTGGCCTTCCTTTTCTGCCTCCGCCTCTGTTGTTTCTGCTCCGCGTGGCACTCTCGTCGTCAGGCAGCAATGGCAATGTCCCTTTTATCGAGTTAATCAAGGGGATATAAGATAAGTATATACACTACTTGATAGTATTATACTTGTACCATCCGGTACTGCTGCGCTGTATTAATTATCAAGAAGTCCAGATAAGTACAGGACCACACGATCAGCAAGTTTCTTTTCTTGCGTGCAACAGAGTACTCTTTTCTTTTTTTTCTTTTTTTTTGACTTTTCGTTTTACTATGCTTGCAGTCAATCTATTAAAATTTTGAACGCAAAATCCCTCTCCCCTATATTATTGACTACAAACCGGGCCTTCTCGTTAAGCCGCATCATCGCAAACAAATTATAAGCCTCACGTAAACACCATCTTCGATAAATTTGTAACCATTAGATTAGATTTACCGTGTCGAAATTACACCCATTTGATCGATAAAGTTTCTCCGGCGTTTTATTAACTGCCCAACCTTAGGGTTACGTGCAGAGATATAGAGGTGATTGTCTGTAAGATACATTTATATTATATATAGATAGGACTAAAGAAAACTCGTACAATATATTATCTATATAGTTATTTGTAATAGTGTCTCATTGTCTACACAATGGTATATATAATATAAAACTGTCTATAAGATCGTATATTAAATAGTAGACAACATCTTAGGCCGGCTGCGCGTGGAGGAATCGGGCTAAATCAGCGGGAATCAGCTGGCACCTAGCTTCTGATTTTATGCAGAGGACTGCTTCTGATTGTGGGAGAAGCTGTTCAGAATCTTCCCACTCGGCAAATAATCTTTTTTTTTTAAAGTAGAAGCTGTCTTGAATAGGACATTACTCTCTCCTCCACATTACCGAAAATACTATGTTGTATATGTTTACAGACAGTTGATATGTACCACTTGGGTTGTGGCTCGAATGTTTCACTTTCCAAACTACCATGCCAGCCAGATCCCGGACCAACATGGTCACATCCCTTTTTTTAGAAACCCGTAGGAGCTATGCGTGTCTTTGTATTAATAGAGAAGATGAATAAAAATGAGGCAGACAGCAAAAAAACAAGAGGGCAAAACAATAAAAAATAAACTTAACGAATAACAGTTGCTACCCATAGCTGAATTCGATAAGTACTTCCAACCAACACCACCAATTACATTATAAGAATAATTTTTCCAATCAGCTAGCCCTGCAGCCCTCCACCTATTACAACATCTTTGATTTCCTTCGTAATTTGCGATTAAAAATTACAGTTTTTGATTCGTGAGCTTGCCTTCTCTTCAATGATTTGTTTACTGGTTTCTCCTTGTATTGGACTTCTCCTATTTCCTCCATGAATCGATGCCAAGGTACATCGCCACTGCATATGTTTCTCACTAATGATGTGCAAAAACAAGTTAAGAGAAATTCTACCTCAGAAATGTACTATTGAAATTAAGTAGGCCAATGACAAGGATCTCAGGAGGATGGATGATTGATGTAAAGAAAATAGTTGTTATTTCATCACAGATTTATCTCTGTTCCATAAGGTAAGTTATTTTGGGAACCTTTTAAAACTTTAACCACTAAAATACACTAAAAGTTCTTGGACCTGTCACGTGGGGAAAAAATAGGAGCACTTCTGTATTTATGTATAATTTTTTTATTTGTAACAGTGTACACAATCTATTGATATAGTAATATGAAATATGTTTGTACGTCAATACACTAAAATATTAACACTTGAATGATGTTTCTGCAATGAAATGCATAAGATGAAGTTGGTGTATGTCAATTAAATGGCAAATAAATAACTCTTATTCTTCCTCAATTGGGTCCCCAATTGCAGTCATTCTTTCCCCTCAATTCCTATACACTAATCAATTACGTAGACAATGAACCTTACAAAAATACGCTGACAATGATATTTAAAACAATTTATTTTAAAGCACATTCAGCCCCGCAGCAACGGCCAGAGAGTATACCTAGTATACGTTAAGTATATAGATTTGTTACATGAAAATTATACGATAGATTTATCACAATAATATTTTTTATATCATTATATTTTTAATAGTTTTATAACATATATCCATAAAATATATGGTCATATAATTATAAAAATAGTAGTTAAAGTGATGCAGCGACTGCATCCATGACAAAAAGTGGATAAGTAGGCCCTATTTGGTACGGTTCCAGATTCTAGTAGAAACGAAAACGGTTCAAGATTCTTGGTAGAAACGTTTCAGGTAGAATCAGAACCACTGTCTGAAAACCGTTTGGCTAGCTGTCTGGATTCTGTGAATCGATGTGGAACGGAGTTGAGGGTGATTCGGCCCCGGCGTAGAAAAAGAAGAAACATTCCGAGGAGAATCATTCCGAGCTTTAGCCCGTTTAACTGGGTTTCTCCTAGATTCTAATAGAAACGGTCCGGTTCTAAGTTGACAAAACGGGGCCTTACAAAACCCCGTTCTAATAAATTGTGGATAAAATCATAAAAGCATCCATCAAGCATTGTTTAATCCACATTAATCTCGACCGAAAATAAACCTTCCAAACTAAGCCTCGGAGAGAAGATAGGCCCACTAGAGAGTACATGGGCCATGGATACAAGGCCGACGTAAGCCCGGCCCGAACTCACCAAGCCATAGATGCCCGATTCGCAGGCACCTACCCTTCCTTCCCACTCCTCTATATACGCCTTTCTCTCGCCTACTCGGTTGTTTCCTCGCACCTTCCTCCTCCTTCCTCCCTCGTCGCGGCGCGAGCTAGGGTTTCCCGACCTGCTCCCTCCGCTCCCCGCCGACCCCGCCCGCCATGTCGAAGCAAGGTTTGTTCCCCCTTCCGATTGATTCCTGCGATGTCTTGCTCATGTTTGGTGCCGATCGATCCGTGCGGTTTCTGACGTTTTGGTTTCGGGATGGTTTTGCAGGAGGGAAGGCCAAGCCCCTGAAGGCGCCCAAGGCTGAGAAGAAGGATTACGATGAGGTGTGTTGTTATGCTTTGGCCTTTTGTTCCCGATTCGTCGATTCGTTGCCGCCTGTTTAGTTTTTTTACACTGTTTAGGTCGATGTGTTGTAGATCGGTTCGTGTGTGGTGTGATTAGTTCATGGTTGATTCTTTAGGGGGATGGGAATTTGGCGAATAGCTATGCGTTGTAGATCGGTTCGTGTGTGGTGTGATTAGCTCATGATTGATTCTTTAGGG
This sequence comes from Rhipidocladum racemiflorum, assembly GCA_036346355.1. Taxonomy (NCBI): domain Eukaryota; kingdom Viridiplantae; phylum Streptophyta; class Magnoliopsida; order Poales; family Poaceae; genus Rhipidocladum; species Rhipidocladum racemiflorum. The sequence continues at coordinate 84,446,906 of CM070579.1, read as the reverse complement.
GGATGGGAATTTGGCGAGTAGCTATGCGTCTGTGACGATTATGCTGAAATAGATGCTTGCGTCAAAATTAGGAATTAATGATGAAATAGGTTATTGGCTATATTTTCTTATATTTAGTTATCTCTGTTAGGTTCTGGTATGTTTGGCTTAATCCTTGAAATAATGAGAACTCTAAATTGTCTAGATAGCGTTGGTCTCGTACTTCTTTTTGGGTAAAAAGTTTGTTTGGTTTACAATACCATGTGCTGATTGAAATTCTGAATGCCAACAGAAATTTCTTCTGTCAAATGGTTTGGACCCTGACAAAACAATTTTGCAAGTATGCAACAAACTATCTGAAAGTGTGTATGATGTTATGCATGGGTGTCTTTTTGTTTCATGGTCAGGAATTATGCGTTTGATTACTTCAATTTTTCCAATCTCGCCAAGCATGTATATTTAGCCTAATCTTGCTTCTCCAAGGTCTATATGGATTTGGAGCAAATCCTCAAGTAGGGAGCTGTTTGCTTGGCTTATTCTTTTCTTCTATGTCATAAATGTAATCTGGCTAGAAGAAAGTTCACTGGGGGTTAAAATGACTTGAATGGGTCTTAATTCTGAACTGAGAACCTTGGTGATTTTGAAGAAAGGGAGTTGTATTCTGTTGTATGAACGTTTAGGTTTCTGGTTTTGGTTACTTTTAACTATCCATTATGTTACTTGATACTCCAATTTTAACTATCCATTATGTTACTTGATACTCCAATTCTACCAGCGTTCTCTTGAAACATAATTCGCAGTAGGCCAATAGCAACAGGTGATGTCAGCAACTTGGAATTGTTCCAACTGTAAACTAAAAGGCAAGTGTAATAATAGGGAAGGAAAAGTGGTGATGTGTTGGTTGTTATGCAAGAAAATATAGCTGTCTAGTTCTATTCGAATCAGGCAAAGCTGAATTCCGATAAGCATTTTGTATGTTATGTGGCCAAGTTAAGATGCTGTGCCAAGTTCATATTTGGTCTAACAGGAGGTTTGTGAGATTGCGGTATTTGATAGTTCTGAATTTTTAATAATCTCTCTTCTGAAATGGTGGTTCTTTATTTTGAAAATTAGTTCATAGACAATAGAAGGGATAATACGAGTAACTGCAGTGCTCATTTACAATTGGTCTACATTTGGCATAGTTTTGATTTCCTCTTCGTTTGCAGAGTGATCTTGCATATTTGCAGAAGAAGAAAGATGAAGAAAAGGTGAGACCAGTATCCAAAGTTATCTGGTACTTCTTTCTGTTCTGCTTAGCTGGGGACTGGGGTTCTTATTTGCTGACATGAACTACATGATTTTCTGCACGGACAGGCACTGAAGGATCTGAAGGCCAAGGCGGGACAGAAGGGTGCATTGGGAGGCTCTGGTCTCAAGAAAAGTGGAAAGAAATGAGTCTGGTTACCCACCTGTAATACGAAACCATCTACCTATCCGTGTTGCGCTCCACTATGTGTCGTTGTAACATGCTACCTTTAATGTGTGTCGTGTGTTTAGCAATGCTGCAGTTGGCTGCTTGATCCGAAGATGTTTCAGCTTCTATTCTGCTAGCTATCAAACAGATTGTACCCTATGATAATAATGTGACATCAATTATGATGGGAATCCCTAATGTTTGCATGCAAGGCTTTTCTTGTGTGTGTGTGTTATTAGCTTTGCTCTATTTTCTTTTGTTTTTCCCAACAAGCAAGGTAACTCTGTTGTCTGCTTCACACTGGCTTACTTACTGCTTCCAATTTGTTATTTGATTGTTGTGACATTCTTTCACATGTTCCGATATGGCAGTAAGATGATTCCCACACTAACTACACCCTCCAAAAAATTTTCGCGCGTGTATTGGACGCTTTGTACTAACCAGGGATTACAATTTAATGAGACTCGGTGTTGTTCAAGTGCTTGCTAGAATTATTCTAAATGGATTTTAGAGGGAGTATAACTGTTTCTTCTTACAGCCATGCTTTAGACAATCAAAGGGGTGCATCTGTGACAGTATGCTACTGACGAAGTTGCTACTTTGCAGGAACACATTGCAATCTACGTGAGTGTTGAGTCAAGGTGCTGGATCTGTCTCCGGTTCGTCGCTTGGAGTTGGACCAACGACCGTATATGACGAAATGAATATGATACAAGTATTACAACCAACTGTTCGTCCTCACAACAGCCAACGTGAAACGCAAAATGGTGGGTCTCGCCTTGTGATCGATGCCTTTGCCTAGTTTCCCATGAAGGTTCGCCTGTAGATCAGAGGCTTTCCTTTAGTAAAAAAAATGTACAATTAGTGCTATTTGTTAACGAAAAGGCGAGATTGGAATGTGATGGGGGGGAGGAGTGGAGGCAAAGCAGGAAGGAAGGGTAGTTGTCTTGATGAGCTCAAGCGGCGTCCGATTCCGATGGACTGATGTGCGCGGTGACAGACACCCATCCGCTGGACACCGGCGAGGTCGCGATGCCATCGCTGACGCCGACAGTGGGGACACACCTGTCCTTTTCATCTTCACCCCTCTCTCTCTCTCTCTCTCTACGACAACTGAATCTGGTATCCATTACAAGGGGATCATGATCATGAGTAAAGAAAGTATCACCACGTCCGTACTCCGTAATCTGTACTGTTATATAGATCATTCTCACTGAGGCCATGAATGGCTTGTCAATTGTCATCGACACACAAAATCAAGTGACTGATCAGAGAGGGAAGGCAAATCAAATCGAGCGTTCCTTTGACTTGCTTTTGATCTCTACAGGAAACTTCACATCGCTGGAAACACGTCGATCACCTAGAACTTAAAATAAGACGGCATAGTTGGTGATATCCCATCCATCAAATGCGGCGCGGGAGGTGTGTCCAAATCATGTGAAAACCATTCCCCAAAACTTGCCACCCGGCATGCCATCGATCCATGACGTGGAAAGCTCAACGGGGATGAGGAAACAGCGACGCCGACGTAGCACAATCCAAATCGTAGCAAATTAACTATTCCTTCTTCTTTTTTTAAAAAAATTCATATACATTCGGTTAGACCCATCTCTGACTCTCTGAGTGACCCATGTAGCTAAATTGTTGATACGAGTAACGCTTCGACAAGGCGCACACCACACTAGTACCAGTAGCGCTACTCATTGTGTTGGAAGGCGTAAATTTAGTCTCCTTTCAAACATAACTATAAAAATAACTTCTTTTTTTTACCATAAAAATACCGACACGTGTGACCTATCGTGTTGAGTACCGCAACGCAGGTGCTCGATAGAGCACTTACCGAGCTATGCTAGCTCGGTAGCATTAGGCACAGTTTTGAATAAGCAAAATACATTACTCCCTCTGTCCCATAAAGAATGCATTTCTAGTGTTCAAAATTTGTCTCACAAAGTGTGCATCTTTAGTCCGTAGGGCCCACCTAAAACCCATTAATTCCCATAACTCCATTTCAAGATTTGAAAATGTTTAACTCCTTTGCATGCTTAGTGATTTTGCGTGGAGTAATATCCCACTAATCTTCTACATGCACGCATTCAAGTGCCGGTAAAAACCAAAGCACCAGTACGCTTATGCATGGAGTAATGAGGGTCACATTAGTCATTTACCTTGCACACTAATCTGTCTTAAAAAAAACTAGAAATACACTCTTTGTGGGACGAAGGGAGTAATTACCTAGGGCCTGTTTGGATCCATACAGCTAATAGTTAGCTGCTAAAAATTAGCTAGAGTGGATCCAAACATAGCCAGCTAATGATTATCTCATTAGCCAGCTAAACCCAGCTAATAGCAGCTAATAAGTGGTATTTAACCAAAATACCCTTCGCGTCTACCACCAATAGCATTTAATAACAGGGGTATTCTGGACAATAGTATTTATCAGCCACATATTAGCTAGTGATCCAAACACCCTCCAGCTAATAGTTAGCTGGCTAATATTAGCTAAGAACTATTAGCCAGCTAACTATTAGCTGCTAATGGATCCAAATAGGGCCCTAGTTGAGGCAAGTAAAAGAAGAACGCACGTTTGCTAGCTCGTCGCTCCCGCCCCCGTGCTCGTGAGGCATGCGTGTAAATGGTGCGATGGCATAGAAATATAAGACTCGTTCAAATCTGAGCATTGAATGATTAGCGTTGTATATGTAATACACATTGATGGTATTAATGTGACATATTAATGGTCTTAATGCATTTTCCATTTGAGGGATTGTTTCCTTCCTTCTGTTTATCTATCCTGTATATGAGATGAATGAGAAAGACTTATCAAATGCATATACACAAAACCATGATCTCTTTTCACTACCGATGGTTCCACTATATGGTGCTACCTTAGCTACTCCGTCCAGGGGCGAAGCCAGGATTTAAGGTTGGGGGGACAAGCTAGCGAAGACACAAGATAAAATAGGCAACACCACTAACCATGATGCGTATATATATAATCTCCATTACATAAATAGCAAAATAAAATAGCATCTATTTTGCCAAACCAAAGAAAATTACATCTCAATTAAGTTAAATTTAGCTTTACGAGTATTAGCTAGATCATAGGCCTTAATAATATCATCAGAACTAATCATTGCTGCTAAGTCCCTTTCAATGTAAATGACCAAATAATCCCGCAAATAGGCATCTCCCATTTTGTTTCGAAGACGTGTCTTCGCAATTTTCATAGCTGAAAAGGCTCTCTCGGTGGTCGCAGTTGACACAGGGAGAGTCAAGAGTAATCTCAAAAACCTATCCACCATCGGATAAGAAGAATCTTTACCCAGCTTAACTAATCCACTTGTTAAATCAGCCAGAGATGATAAATTTTTTAGTTCTGGATGGCTGCAAACATCAAGTTGAAAATGCGAAAGTTGGCACTCTAATTGCATTCTTTCTTGATTTGAGAAATTTGCAGGATAGTACTTCTCCACTAGAGTGCATACCTTTTCTATGTCAAATGAGTCAAGTTTTGGATTCAAGGAGACACAAAGTGCTAAAAGGTCTGTCGTTTGGCCACCAAATCGATCTTCTAATTCATTCAATTGTTGATCAATTGCAACATTAAACACATCAAATTGGCATATGGGATCTGGGCATCTGGCTGCTGGGCCTTGGGGTGGTGGTGGTGGTGGGGGGGGGTCTTGGCCCAATTCGGTTGGGGGGTGCCAGGCCCACCCCGCACCCCCGGTGGCTTCGCCACTGACTCCGTCCCTGCACTCAATGTGCACCGAGTAAACAGGAAGAATATCAGTGTCTCTGAAATCACCATTCATTTTGTCCCTGCACTCAACGTGCACGACGAATCAAGTTTTGGTAAGCATTCGTGCGACTGCTCATAGCTTCCTTCCTCGATCTGTTGCATGTCTTCTTTTTCGCATCAGACTCTACTGCAAACTTCGTTGGAACGAATATCTGTAAGTTATAGCTCATATGGGTAGAATTATATATACTATCAAAAATACTAGGTATGATATATCTCTTTGCTAGCAGTATTTCGGCTATATATTCTATCGTATCAATACATATGTTTGATGTGGACATAATAGAGTAGTTCTTATTATGCCTAACTCAATTGTCGTATTACTCTCGACTGTCTCCTCCGCAATTAAAATGAGATTTAGTATGGATTGCGTTTCCGATGATCTAGCTGTCCGTCAACTAAAATACTACTATTAGATAATATTAGCTGTGTAACCCGCCAAGTGTTAAAAAATATGCGGAGTTTGAGGGTCTGGCCGTAAAAAAGAATTAATATGTAATTAACTAAACAAAATTCAGGAGTTCTGAGGGTCTCCTACAAAAAAAATGTATTAATTTGTGTTTGTGTAACATAAAAACTCAGGGGTTTCGGGGCCTAAACGTAAAAAATGGACTAATACATAACTTTGAAAACTTTTGGGCGATTTTCCACAAAAAGCACGAAAAAACAAATTTTCAAGACTTTCGAGGTGCTTTGCACAAAAAAGCATACTAAAATGTAATTTTTGAAAAGTTCTTGCTGTTTTTTGCAAAAAAGCGCGTGCCACGCAGGTAAAAATTCGGCGGGGCGACGCAAGCACGAGCGCGAGTGAGGCTCGAAGCCTCGAACGCGTGCTCGCGAGCGACGGCTTTTACCGCTGCTCTACGCATGCGGACGTGATAGAGCAGTGGGAGAAATTATTTAAACCATACTAATTGGGGGAATTGAGCAAGCGACATGGCGTACTCCGGAGCGAGCACATTGCGGCGTCATGCCACGCCGCGTGAGGGTAATTTCCGAAGATTTAAGGTTTTGGGGTTTTCTTTTTATGGGAAAGGATCAATTTTAGACAAGAGATTTGGATGTAATTTTGGATTATTTGGGGTCCATTTGTGCAAAAAATTCATGAGGCCTTTCCCGAAAAAACAGATCAAGATGTAATCTCGTAATTTTTGGGGATCTTTGCGTTAAATAAAGAACCAATGTAATAAAACCATATGTAATTTTGGGAGTATTTTGGGGCCTTTTTGCCAAAAAAAAAAAAACAAATTCATAATTTTTGAGGGTCTTTGCGTCAAATAAAGAACCAATGTAACAAAACTAGATGTAATTTTGGAGTATTTGGGGGCCTTTCTGAAAAAAAAACCAATTTTAGGATATCGAGATGTAATTTCAAATTATTTGGGGGCCTTTGCGTAAAAAAAATTCTGAAAGTCTCAAAGGCCTGCTGAAAAATGGACCAATATGTAACTTCTCAAACTTACAGACGCAACGAGGAACGAAGGTGTCAACTTAGAATGGCGTGGATACGCTGCGAGGCCAAGAAATCCATAAGATTTAACATAGGGAGCATGCGTTTCCAGCAACTTAAGCACGGAGCACGGAGGCCATGGACGCGGAGGATCCGGCCTTGGGAAGAGGATCTGGATGCAGTTAGGCGAAGGGCGAAGTAAAGCAGGGGATAGCCTAGCCTAACCTGTCGCCTCCAACAGCACACGTGGGTCACACAAACGGGCAGGGTTAACAAAACCGAAACCGAAAAAACCGATGAAAAACCGAAATTGGAAATTCGAAAATATCGAGCCAAAAATCGCTCGAAAATCGTTAGAAACCGAAGAGTTTCAAAACCGAGCATTTGAACAAAAAACATTCAAAACAAATTTTAAAAAAACGAAAACCATTCGGTTTTCTCGAAAAACCGGTCGGTTTTCTCGAAAAACCGATCGGCGAGTTGAACGTTTTGGGCAATCGGTTTTTGGAGCGATTTTCGTCGGTTTTTTCGAAAAATCGCTCGGTTTTCACCGGTTTTCGATCGGTTTACATCGCATAAATTTTTTCAAAATTTTTGAATTTTTTGAATTATTTTTTTAATTGAATCGGTTTACCGACCGGTTTAGGATTTCGAACCGGCTCGATACGGTCGAAAACCGCGATTTTCGAGCGATTTTCGTCGGTTTTGTGAACCCTGCAAACGGGTGATTGCCTACCGCCCCCCACTTCCTGCGGTGCTATTTGGCTATATTATTTTAGACGAATGAGATAGTTCGGCATCTACAGAGAATATTTCTTAAATTTGTATCACTTGATCCGGGATGGGGTAGCTCTATTCAATCAACCAAACACATGAATAAATTTTTTTGAACCTCTCTCATACATATTCCACTTGATACAGGCAACTAAACGCACCATGAGAGTTCTTTTTAGCTTTACCTGTTTTAAACCTTAACCGCTGGAGACCCAGCGCCGGGGAGCACATTGGCTTCTATCTCTACGATGTACTTTATTTGACACATAGTAATTCTTATTCTTAGGGAATATGTCAAGCGAGGCTCTAGGATTTAGTGAAGTCACGGTGGTTTACTCATCACTAAGAGCCGAGCAACTTTTGTTTTTTAAGAAACCAGCAGCTCTGCCATTTATTTAAGAAGGGAAACAAACATTACAAGGTTAAGAAAATCACGCACAAAGTTTTAGCGGAACAAAAGGATGGGTCGGGAGGGGGTAGCAAAACAACATCAACCACAAAATAAAAGTCGAAACATCTTGCGATGCCTAGCTGAGCAAGTGATTGTTCTTGGAGATTTTTCTGGAGCCAGGCGTTTCACTTCAATTTGAAATTGAGCTTGGCCGATGAAATACCCTTTCTCGATTGGCTTACATATCTTGTGCACATATCCATCTTGTGCACATATGTAATAATTAAATTCGAGCCGTCCAGATCTCATCCAACGGTGAGTTCATCGAGGTGGAATTTGCAAAATATGCACAGATGTGCACCGTTGGATTAGATCTGGACGGCTCGGATTTAATTATTATATATGTGCACAGGATATGCACCCTTCTCGATTTAGCACGTCCTGCATGATGTGATCGAAGACCATTGCACCATTTGATATCGGTTTGTTGTAAATACGATCATTCCTTTTTTTTTTTCCGTAGGTTTCAAAATCCATAGATTATGGTTCTATCTACCTACTTATGGTGCTGTTTCGATATGCATTCGCGAACAGTTTCCTACCGTAAAGAAACAGTTGACGTAACAGTAATGGTTTGCGGCAACCGAATTTCTTTCCATTAGAACATTTTAAACCATACCTGCCTTGTAAAACTCTATTCACATCTTTCAGGTTACCAAACTCTAGTCACAGCTTAAAAACATACGCATGGACAATAGGGAGCATATCCTATGCACATAGACATCCTATGCACATATGCAATAATTAAATCCGAGCCGTCCAGATCTCATCTAACGATAGTTTCATCGGGGTGGTAATTGCAAAATGCATATATGCAATAATTAAATCCGAGCCGTCCAGATCTCATCCAACGGTAGCTTCATCGGGGTGTTAATTGCATGCAATTACCGCAATTACCACCCCGATGAAGCTACCGTTGGATGAGATCTGGACGGCCCGGATTTAATTATTGCATATGTGCATAGGATGTGTATGTGCACATGATATGTGGCCTGAACAATAAAGATAGATGATGCATTGCATTATAAACGAACAAGAGACAGATAAAGTAACGGGCATTCAAAATAAACCCATGACACATCATTTATATGATTAAAAAGCATGAAGCCATCCTTTTCTGGTCAGAAAAGAGGATCAAAAGGACCAGCTTTAGCATAGCCATGCAGCACAAGGTGTTTCATGCATATCACCTAATAAATCAAGTAGAAAAGCACCCCCTTTACCCTCTCCCTCAGCTCAATTATGGTAGTACTAGCTACTAGCTAGCAGCTTAACTCATCACCCAACTTCCGTCGCCACTCTGTCACTCTGCACGCACAAGCACATCAACAAGAACAGAGGAGCAAGAAGCTCGTTAGCTCATAGCTAATGGAGAAGTGCAGATCGGTGCCACACGAGCGCTCGTCGGCGTACTACGGCTGCGGCGGCGGGTACGACTACGAGGGCGGCGGCGCCACCGCCAAGTCGTACAGCTTCAACGGGCCGAGCGCCCGCGACGACCCGGAGGCGAAGCGGCGGCGGCGGGTGGCGGCGTACAACGTGTTCGCGACGCAGGGCCGGCTCAAGTCCACCGTCCGCGGCAGCTTCAAGTGGCTCAAGTCCAAGTTCTCCGACATCCGCTACGGTGGCCTCTGAACTGCACCTCACTGCCTATGCATATACGCATATGTATGTACTACTACTATAATTATGTGTGTACTACTACTATACGCTCATGGCCAAGTTGCTGCGTATATGCACCGTTTGCAACTTTGCATGCCCATATTTATGCATTTGTGTGCGTGTATGAACTGCTCTGTGTGTGATCTTAAGTTGGAGCACGTCCGACTGTTAGATCAGTATGTGTTTTTGTTTGCCTTGTGAGAAAGAAGAGGCGAAGAAAAGAATGGTGGTTATTAATCTGAAGAAAAGAAAGATCTGTCGTTTTGTATCGTGCTTAATTTGCAAATGAAGTTACCGTGAGCGTAGTTGCTCACGTGGTTCGTTCGAGTCGTGGTATGGGATTCGGGATCGTGGTTTATCATCTTTTCTAATAATTTTCACAGCGAACACGAACTCTGTACCTTAAACCGATTCGAGTTTAATGAATCCGGTTCGTGATTCGTAGAGATTTACGGCGAATCTGATGACTATGGTATCTAGCCATGTTCTCTGTTTCAGTTTCTCCTTTGCTTCCATTTCTCTCTGTTCTTTGTTTTTTATTTTTTGAGTGGAGAATTTTAATGGTTGAAAGCTAATCATGTCCTTCACTAGTTTGAATGGTTTCTGCGGATATTTTTTTAGCCTTCAATTTTGCACCACAAATTGATCAATCGTCACCAGCAACCGGTTGAGTTGCAAGTATGATAATTACGCACTCATCGCAACAATTCACATCTCAACATTCTTGGACTGTGCAACAGTTACAGTAAGATCAATCGGGAACTGAATAAAAGTAATGACTCGTTTTTCGTATGATTCAGGGGATGCTCAATTGGAACAGCAGCAGCTTGGTTACAGCAACAAAAGTAGATAGAATCTGACGCAATTTCATCTACGTTTCATCCGTTAAAACCACAACCTATATGGGTGTGTTTGGTTACCTGCACCATCCTAGCTTGTTTCGTATGAGCCATCCAGGCTAGCCTTGGCCTGACTGAGTGGATGCAAGTTAAGTTGTTTGGTTGCTTGTTTGTGCATCTCACGGGCCTGCATTAGAGAGAAGTCTAATTTCTATGTTTTCTCCATCCTGTATGAGTGGGTGCAATTGCATCCACCTGGTCAGGATGAACAGGAAACCAAACATGTGTCTAACAGATACAGTTGCATCCACTCATGCGATTCAGGCACCATGCAGGCAACCAAACACACCCTATATGATCCACAAAAACGTACTGCTTGCTGCTGTAGAGGTCTCCCTGATCATGTCGCATCGCGTCGTGTTCCGACATGGAAACCGCCGACCCGATCTCCTGGTCATCCAGAGATAGAAGAGGCTGGTGGTTCTTGTGATCGTCACTGCTTGAACGGTACGTGTTTGCCCTTCGCAGCTCTGCTGATCTTGCCGCGCTGGTAACACCTGAACCGGGCTAACTGGAAACCGTTTCCAGGCTCTGCTGGAGCCTGGAGGAGGAGGCGTTAACGACGGTGTTCTCTGGTTCTTGTACACTGGACTGGAGGAAGCGTTGATGGCAGTGTCATCAGAATCCTGACCTGAGTTTGCTCTGTCCATAACTTTCTGCTCCTACATTATTAGTATGGATAATGGTTCTTTTTAAAAAAAAATCTTCCACCTACCTACCTACCTATCTATCATTATTATATAATTTCTATTATATACTCTTATTCTATTATTATTATTATTAAAGTAAAGGCAAAAGAAATCACCACGTTTGTTCTCGAGGTTAGAAATTCTCACGCTCTCCGACTCTTGACATGTCGAACCGCACCTTCTTCAACGCCACGATCTTCCCCGTCCCACGCTTCCGCACCTTGTACACGTTGTTTCACATCCCCTGCCCCACTTGCACGCCATGAACGCCATGCCTCAGCAGCTGGTGAAGACGAACGCGCGCATTCACGGTGTCATGCCGAGCGCGTGTGCCGTACATGCCTTCTCGATCTCGTCGTAGGCATCAGTGCTCTTGGGGCAGGATGCCCTGCAGCACCTCTCGCATGGCACGTTGTCCAGGAGCCATGTCGACCAGCTCGTCCTCCCGCTGCAGTGTCGATGGTTGCAGTGGCGGCAGGGGAATCACCGTCGTCTCCTTGTCGACCGTGGTGGCTTCTGTCCGATCACAATCCTTGTCGTTCTCTCTCCTGACCACGGCGTCGCGGCAGCCATGGCCTTCTTTGGTAGCCGGTGAGGTGGGAGGATGGTCGGAGAGCGCGGGATCCGTTATTGCACATGAGGCCTTCGATGCTGAGGCTGTTGTTGTGGGCCGGGGAGCCCTTGAAGGGCTTGCCCTGTGCGCAGCCCATCGTGGCCCCACGGCAGCGGCCGAAGAGGTGGAGGTGGCGGAAGGAGCGACAAGGACGGAAACAATGGTAATATCTGTGTTTTGGACATTAACACGGTCTTTAAAACACAACTTTGACCGCTAATTTTTATTATAATATATTTATAAAACCTAATAAAATTATAATATTATGAAAGTACTTCTCGAGACAAGTCTACACATATAATTTTTATGTATTCAATTTAAATATTTAAAAATATATTGTTAGTCAAAGTTTTGAAAGTTTGATCATCACTATGTCCAAAACGACAGGTATTACCAAACCGGAGGGAGTACGAGGGAGGAGGGGAGAGGGCCCGAGGTGGCGGTAAACATTTAACACTTTTTTTTGTAACAAACAACTGCAATAAAAATAATATTGTGGACAATCGGCACAACCTTGCTGGTGCTGGCCATGCGCTCGGCTGCGTCGGCACGAGTTCATCCCTTTTCTAGCTTTCATCTTATTTTTTTTTAAATATAGCCATCTCTTCTCAAATTTTGCAGATATGGCCCCCAGCGTGAGGGGCAGTTTCCGTGGCCAGGAGCCAAGCTCCCGTGGCAAGTAGGGGTGAAAACGGTACGGAAAGTTTCCGACCGTTCCGAAGAAAAACGGAAACGGAAGGTCATTTTCGGAAACGGAATCGGAAATTGTCGGTACGGAAACGGAATTTTTTTTTCGGAAACGGAAACAGGAGAGCTAGTTCCGACGGAAACAGAAACGGAACGGAATTTTCGTATACAGTAAACCGGAATTTTCCGAAATTGGCCCGGCCCAATGCACCCGTGCGTCAACCGGTTAACCCTAACCGCTGCAGTGCTGGGCGCTGGCGCTGGCTGCTCTCCCGAGTCCGACTCCTCCAGCCTCCAGGGCTCAGCGGCGCCGGCCGACTCGGCCGGCGGCGCTTAGTCTCCGACCGCCGCTCCAGCTCCCAACCGCCGGCGGCCGCCCTAACCGCGCCACCTTGACCTCCTCGCGCCGCCCGACCTCCTCGTGCGCCCCGACTTCATCAAGGCCCCGACCTCCTCGTGCCGCCCCGACTTCATCGCCGCCCGACCACGCCGCCAGCCGGGCCGAGCCCCGACTGCGCCGCCCTCAACCTCCTCGCGCCGCCGCGACCTCGTCGACAAGCCCGGCTCGCCGCCTCCGATCGCGTCGCCAGGTTAATCTCGATGACTGGTCAATATCTGCACTGATAGCCGATTTCTTCTGTTATTAGTGTCCTCTTGTTCTATACTTCTGTTATTGATTGGAGGTAAATAGCATGCATGATGTTAGTCTTGTATGTTGTATACTTGTATGTTAGTCTTGTTCTGTAATCTGTATGTTGTAATCTGTTAATCTTGGAGTGGCAATTGTAGCATGTATGTACAAATCTGTATGTTGTACAACTCTGTACATACTTGTATGTTGTATACTTGTATACTCTGTACATACTTGTATGTTGTATACTCTGTACATACTTGTACATACCAAATTTGATGTTGTATACTTGTATCTTGTTCTGTAAATATGCGTGAAAGGGATGCTAGTATTTTTCTGTAGTTGGTCATGAAAGGGATGCAATGTTCCGCTTTCGCTTTCATTTCCGCTCCGCTCCGTTCCGCTTCCGTTTCCGACACTATCCGTTTTCGGGGTTTCCGATTTCGTTTCCGTTACCGGTAAAAAATATGGAAACAGAAACGGAACAGCTATTTACCGACCGTTTTCACCCCTAGTGGCAAGGGAGCGCGGGAGGAGGCTACCGCGGTGAGGAGGGTCTAAAAGAAAAAAAGAGAGGGGAGGAAACTAAAAAAAAATTGCGTGCGTGGCTACGTGCAACAGTGCAGTGTTTGTAGCATAGCGCCACCATCTCCTTGTTGCCTTATTTCTCCGGCACCAAGGTACAGGCGTGCGTACGTTGCCGTGAAGTTGTTCCATTTGTGCATGGCCATTTCGGGCCTATTTTGAATATAAAAAATTTCACATAAAACAGTTCAAAATTTCCGCAGCAACAAAGAATTGTTTTCCGTGTTCCAAACAGGTCAAATGTTCTGAAAATATAAATTTCACACAAAACGGTTCAAATATTCTACGAGAACTTTTCTCCGTGTTCCAAATAGAACACACCTTATAGTATGTTTGGTTAATAGGATGAGGTTGAATGAGATGGAATGGTCATATACCATTTGGTTCTATTATTTTGGGTGAATAGGATGATTAAGTATCTAAAGGAAATATTTCTCAAATTTGTAATACTTGGTCTAGGATGGGATGATTCCATTTAAACAACCAAACACCTGAATAACTTATTTTTCGAACTATCTTATACATATATCACTTAGTACAGATAACCAAACACGCCCTTCCCTTCCTGTAACAACACAAACGAGTGAGTGCAACGAGCGTACGGATGGTCGGATGGACGTGTCGTGCATCGTGACAGATTGCCATCGGTACAGAATTCAACAGAGGTGCAGTAACAAGTTGAGAAGACGCGTGTGCCGGGTTGACCAGAGTAAATGGTAAGGTGATCGCAAAAGAAAAAAGAAAAAAGAAAAAAGAGCAGCCATCCACAGCTCAATTTCAGCTGAAAAGGACGCAGCCCCTGCGTGTGCAGAGCCATCCAGTGTGTCCATTTGTAAGTCTAACGAATATGTGAAAAAATTAACAATGATTTGAACAAACACCGTTGATTTCGACAGGTTTTCGAGTCCAGTGACAGAACGCTGATCTCGATTCAAACGTGTTTTCTTTGCAAGAGACCAACTAGGCATCATTTGCACTCTTATGATCACGGATCACCTTTTGCGAACCACATGCGATGAAAGCCACAATCATCTCAAAGAACACATCTGACCAATCACAAAACCAACCTCGCAGCATGCAACAGCGCATATAGTTGAAATAGAATGATGATTGATCGCCAGTCAAAGAGGATCCATCCCATTGATCTAACCTCGTGAAAGTTTCGCTATGAGGATCATGTGTTAACAACCAATTTAATACCTTATCAAGAATCTTGTATTATTATCCCGGGTTTATCTTCAACTAGTTCCTGCTGTCCTGTGGCAGGGGATTAAACTCCCGACCTCCAGCATCTCCATGAATGACTTCAGGTTAGAGTTCTTGGCCCTTTAATGCAGCTCAATGTCAGACAGAACAATCCCAGTCTCTGCTCTCAGTAGTATTTCACAAACCGATTTCTTTACACAAGGAGCTAATGTCAGGGATTATTCCACCACCCGAGTTTTTAATGATGGAATCACCTACAAAATCCTTTAACAAAGCAGATGGATCCTTAGCCCCACCATGCCGCAAGAATTTGTCCCTAAGCGCACTGCCTGTGCAGCGGGACAATGGATCATCTTGGCATACTTCTTGCCATATAGTCGTGGCAAAACATCTAGCATAAAGATAGCTATAGTACCCTGCAATAATGTGGTATAACGAATAGAGGTTATACTCTTATGAAAGTGTAGCATGCCAATCGATTTATGGAACTAGAAGACAGCTAGAGAGCTTACCAGCACCATAGTTAATAAGATGAGAAAATCGAGTGTGCCAGTGTGTGCCTTCTACATATTTCCAACTTGTATGCTTTCTTTTCAAATCAGCAACAGTAGAAATTGTGTCCATTGGCTTAGATGTTTGCTCCCCAAACAAGGTCAAGTCCATTGTAGAATAGAAGATCTGGGGAGGGGACACACAGTAGAACAAATTGAATTAAGGAATAGAAATAGACATAAATAAAATACAGGACTAAAATCTTGTTGTGAAGTGTAAGAATGAAAAAGAAAAGCAAACCTGCCGCTGGAGCTCAGTTGCTGGAAACATGTTCCGAGAAGCATTTAGTGCCTTTACCAGCTTTTCTGGTATTGCATCGCCAGTTGTTTCATCCAGAGCAAATGTCTTCAAGACACGATAGTCCCATGCATAGCATCTGCAATGTAAATTAAACTCAACTACTTGTAAAGTTGTAAAGTGGGCCGTTAACAAATAAAGTTAATCTTAGATAAGCCAAAATTAGATGCACCATGGAAGTGCTAACAAATAAAGTTCATCTTAGATAAGCCAAAATTAGATGCACCATGGAAGTGCTAACAAATAAAGTTTTATTTTGGGCAACAAGTCATACATACTCAAAGAGATTTGAGGGTGTTTCAGCAACATCGAGAGCAACTCTTGTACCAGAGAAATGCTGATATTCCTGCAAATATCAATGCGCTGCCAGATAAGCAATGCAGAAGTCATTGCAGAACCTAAATATTACGAAGAACAAGCAAAATACCGTTCTTGATAGCAGAGAATGAAGGGCATGGCCAAACTCATGAAATAGAGTTTCAACATCCCAATGGTTGAGCCTTGCAGTTATTCCATTAGAACTTGAGAAGTTGCAAACCAAGGCGATGATCTGAAAAGCAAGAGTAGATTCTAGTGGACAAACAGAACAATTTAACTGTATGAATTTGAACCATAGTTACTGGATTCGCTGTAAACCCATGCAAATCGTGAACCAGATTCGTCGAACCCGAACCAAGCCTGTTTAGGATATGAAGTTCGTGTTCGCAGTAGAAATTGGAAGAAAAAATGGTGAACCGCGAAACCGAATCCCTTACCACGACTCAGACGAACCACATTTCTAGTAACTATGATTTGAACTATGCTAATTTTCCAAGAGACAGCTTTGTTGATTTTTTTTTTATCCTTTAAAAATACTATGGAGTTTAAGTTCCTGATTAAACTTGAATTTGGAAATAAGGATAGTGCCCAAGCTGCGACACGAATGTCCTATGCTCTACATAAGGTATCTATCAGCCTGAGAACTTGTTCAATTTCAAATATTTAGGCTAAAAAGGCTACGTAAAATGCTGTGAATTGCAGTTTTTTTTTAAAAAAAAAAACTAATTAACTACAGTACTATGGAAAATACTAAATAATAGCTACCACATAAATCCCTTAATATTTTTAGATGCCATTTCCTTGTATGGAAACCTTCATGTACATGAGAGAATCTGCATATTCAACTGCAAAATGAGATAACAATCAATAAGAGAATATACTGGAAGTTGGTAGTCCGAGTCTGATAATCGTCGCCCCCCTCTGATAGCAAAATGAGCACATCCTGGGTATTTGCCCTTTCTGGAGTAGAGATCAAGATACATAAATCCTAAATCACCCTGTTCATTAGACATGTTTAACTTTAGTTACTTTGGGCTAGCAAAAATACAAAAAAAAAAGAAGAGATTTATTTCTTGGCTATCATTCGCCATTCCACAATTTATTTCTGATGTTTGGCACTTGTATTTTACTAATGAAAGCAAAGGCATCATTGTGATAAAGTTAAAATTTTCGTAACCCCAAGAACTGCAGCTTTGACAAACTTTAACCTAGTCTCTCTCATGCCCCCAAACATTTGTGTATTAGAATTAAATTTATTACAAAAATTTGGGTATGTAGAAGCAGGCTATTGCAGACGTGCAGTGGATAAGATGCAGAAATTTATTATGTCTGTTGTAAAACTATCATTTAAACACATGCATAGCACAGTAGTACCTCATCAGGATGATGGAGAGACAGCTTTATCACACCTGGATGCCATGACTCTCCATCCCCCATAGGAATTTGATGAAATGTGGCACCAAATAATGACTCCACCAGCACATTTAAACCTTTTAGGCACTGGGACAATGGAAAATATGCTGCCAGAACCTGCTAGGTGGAAAGAAATAATGTCAAAAAATGGTATCCGACAAAGGGAAGGTGGTCTGCATGATGGTCAAAAAGCTGTCTGCTAACATGTCCTGAAGGGATTTAAAGGTATGACAGAACATTATGCTTTTCCACATTCATACATGAGATTACGTAGTAATAGGTAGTAGTGTTTTTCTTCCCTTCATAACCCCTTTAGTTTATGAGTACTGAATTTAGGTTGCGATTTGTTTTATGTAAACCTATGTTATTCAAAGTATGAATTTGCATAAACTATTTAACAGGAAAGAACTAGATTATGGTCTAAACAATATATTAAAGATTAGTATTAACTATCAGTTAAGGTCATTTCCAAGAAAATTAGCACATACTGAGACATCCAGGCTATGCGCAGATGATTTCATCATTCCAATGAAGTAATCCTCGTCCCAGGGTTCAAGATCAGCACTCTTTTCATTACATATTCTTCTCTTAAAATCCTGTATAGTCTTAAATTCCTGAATAAGAGGAATAGATGATGCCATCAATAGACAGATTAACAGTCAGATATAACAATGCATAATGCCAAACTACCCATGCCAAGATGAAGTTTACTACCTAGCATACCTCATCAGCTTTATGCCTAACAATGTCACTCAAATCTCTGAGAAATGACATGACCACATCTACAGATACAGCCATGTTAGGACGAATAGCAAAGTCAGCATATGATTTGCAGCCCATAGTCTGCAAAAAGTATATTCAGAGTTTGTAATTTATCGTGGAATAGCACTAGATATTGAAAAATATTCAGAGTTGTTTGCCCACCATGAGTTACCAATGTAATCAATGCCATGGTATTTAATGAACATACTTAGAAAACTCCATTAGGTGAAAATTTATTCTGGTTTTTCAAATTTTGACAAAGTTACAGAACTCAATAAACAACATAGAGCAAATGCATTAAATAATAACTAGATCAGTTGAAGAACTTATACTAGCTATCCAAAGCACAAAGAACACGAGACAATTTTGGGGTCTAATAGCTCCACACAGTCAACTGCCATGCTCAATCATTTACAACAATGCAACCTTCAGCACCACTTACTACAAAAGCAGGTAGGCCATCCATTGATAACTCTAATTGGATCCTATATTGTGAAATAAGGCAGTTCTGCATGTGCCATCTAGCTCAGACATTTGCTAAAAAACAGAAATGCAACGAGGCAAACATGTGCCATTAAGGGCCCACTTAAATTCTATCAAGATCAAGCACACTACTCTCATGCAGATACAAAGTGTCCAAAACTCTTAGACCAAATAACTAAAGTGGACTGCGGCACTGCTTCTGAACAACTTGCCATAGAAATGACACCTGAACCAAGCTGCTAAAGTACATAGTTGAAAACCATCAAATAAAGATCTCATATCCTTTAAAAATTTTAATCAGATATTGATGCATACAGAATACAAGCTAAACTGACTGTTCTTTTAAACCTAACCATAGCGTAATCCTCATCTTCTTCATATTAAAAATAAGCAAGATGCCGAGCATGCAACATTAAGTGGAGTTTAGCATCACAGAGCAAACTTAAAAACATTAGCATTAGAGCCCCTATTGCTCTACAGTCTGCAATATGGGAAAAAAACTGCATTTACCTTTCCAAGATCATCACGAGCATCTATAAGTTTGTCAAGGACACCAATGTTTTCACGAGGTTCAGAGTTTCCTACAGTGTATACCTGTCTCCTGACCTTTGAAATTTTTGAAACAGTTAGATTGTTGCTAGCATAAGTGCAATAACACACATTGGTACTTTAGTAACTATATAAAAATTGCATAAATTGATCAAAGGAAAGCTAAATGGATAATATAAAAAGGATCATATTTCCATGTAGAATAAAT
Organism: Rhipidocladum racemiflorum; assembly: GCA_036346355.1. Lineage (NCBI taxonomy): Eukaryota > Viridiplantae > Streptophyta > Magnoliopsida > Poales > Poaceae > Rhipidocladum > Rhipidocladum racemiflorum. The sequence goes on along the minus strand of CM070579.1, from coordinate 84,427,440 downwards.
GAACACAAGAAACCATAACATTGTTCAGATGTTATGGGTACATATTTTTACATCATGGAGACATTTGGATGTAAGAAAGTTTCAATTATTTGGTGGTTGGAGCAAAACGAACATACCTCTTGATCTGAAACCCATCTCAGTGCTGATGATAGAGTTCCTGAGTCTGTTATTATCCTTACACCCTTTTGCCTTGTAGTGTTTATTGGATTGCTTTGTTCTTCAACACCTCTATGCTTAAAACGGTGAATGGGCTTGAAACTATGTTGCATATTTCTTGGAATGCGTGAAGCTGGATATATATCCACAAAACCTGGTTTGTTCATAATATTTTCATTGAACCTGGCACAGCAACAAGAACAAGTAAGTTCACACTAGCTACAGGCAACTTTCTAAATGAAGGAGCGTCAAATCAACAGGCTTGACATACAATGCAAAGAATCAATTAAGTTAAAAAAAGGGGTACTATGGAAATGTACTGGAAAGGGACGACAGGAGGCCATTGGGGAACTATATGTAGTTAAAACTTAAAACTGTCCAAGAATAATATATTTAAATTAATAGCATGTCCTTACAGTAATTTGAATGTGCTGATAGAGATCAATTATTAATAGTTGCATGCATATTGTAGGTGTGCAATGGAGCAAATACACATAGAACCAACATTACATTTCTCATTTTCAGCAGTATAGGGAAAAAATCATGGATTTTGTTGAATAAACCCATCATTAACCAAACAAATATACACCTTAACTCCTCCAAACTTAATAGTAAATGCATGCCGCTCAACCGCTTGTATTAGTAATATCATATTAAGAGACAACTAGTAGGTAGTTTTACACACATCTGCATAGGCTTTGAGCTATACAAGCTAAAAGAAAGATATTTTCACACTCATCTGTATAAGCACACTTGGCGAACTAGTTAAAAGAAATATATTTTCAAAACGGAAGCGTACCAAGGGTTAGTGCCAACTCAACATCGAAGATGTAGAACACATATAGCTTACCAACAAGCAATGTCGCTAAACAATGAAATCACTTGCTGACAGTCAAGTTGCAAACATGCAACTGGAACACAGAATGCAAAACCAAGATGAACAGTTCAACAGAAGAGATGTCTATCGATAGCCAGTGTCCAATTCATGTACCTACTTTCTACCCAGCTGGGCAATCTCAAGGTTCAGCTGATTAACGTGCTCGAGTTTATCTGCCATGGAAGAGCATTATGTCTTTAAGTAACACTCGAAATTGAAAAGAAGCAACATAAGATAACCTACAGTAGGGCAACCTTTATGAAGATGAATTCCCCCCTTTTCAAAGTCAACACGCAAGGTGGTTGCTGCCCTTCGAGCTTCCTCTGTGAGCAGGACGCCTTCACTCTCAGCTTTTAGTATTGCGTTGTATAAAGTAGTGTTGGTATTCAGGTGCTGCACACAGTTACAGAGAATGAAATGTTACAGTTCCGACTTGGCCATGTCATGTCACTCCGAGCATCTTCCAAACCAAACTAATGATTGGAGAAATGCCATCCATGTTATTGAGCTAGCTTACTTGAAGATGCTCGTAAATCCTCATCGATGCCTTATCTGCCTCCTCCACAAACTCCCTATAACACATACGTATCTACTTAGTCTAAACTGAGAACACATTGCTCCATAGCATCCAAATTACACACGAAGCAACCATCACACACTCACCTATCTGGGTGCGTGTGCCTGCACAGCTCCGCCGAATCAATGACCGAGCAAACCTAACCAAATCAAAGCATAAACGCCTCAGCTACCCAAATCAACTCAAATAGAGTAATACAAGAGGCACTGGTAGAAGGGGAAGTGGGCTACGGTATTGGAGATCTCATCCATGGCGCGGACAATCTCCGCCGACGGCGGAAGCTGCGCAATGTAGGCGACGAGCTCGTCGGACCTGCGCGTTCGAGCAAACGCTCACCCAATTTAGCTGCCAAATGGTTGGTTTCGGGTGGAGGAGTGTTAGGGGTTGGGAGGGGTTCAGGGTTTTTCACCCTTACCGTTGGACGGCGTCGTCGACGAAGCGGCGGAAGCCCTTCGCCGTGCGAAGCACATCGAATCCATACAGGCCCGTCTCTGGCTTCGCCGCAACGGTGGAGAAGGCCGCCGCCGCGCCGCGGCGGATTGCGGCCGCGCGCGAGAGCATTGCGGCGGGCGCTCTGTTGATCAGTTCCGGAGATAGGTGTGAGATATTAGGCGGTGGCGTCGTTGGTTTTGCCTCGTGGTTCGTGTCTGCGGCGATGTGTTGATCACTCCGCCGCCGCCGCCGCCATCCGGAGCTTGGCTACTGCCCTGGGCGAGAGGAAGGGAATAGCCGGATGGGACAGGTGAAATCAACTGTAAATTGTAAGTTGTGAAAGGGTCCTTATGTAAAGTTCCCCCTCGCCATTACTTCTTGGTTCAATCATGGCCGCCTGTGATCGATCGAACGGTTAATGAGCGTGATCCAATTTGTGATGGTATACCTCAAAATATGGCGCCATACAAGGGTTTATCTGGAAATATGACCGACGGCTCACCCAGTCACCCGAACCCAACTTATCGACTCTGATCGCGATCTTTCCGCCCAATCCAATTTGTGAGGTATAAACGGAAAAACGATTTAATACGAGGGACTTTTATAAAAATGTCCCACCCGGTTTTATCTCTCACCCAGCTGTCACCGTGATTCAAATCTCGCTGAGATTTTCGGTCATCTCAATTAAAATTTTGGTCTCTGGCCAAAGTCGAGATCATTATCTCAATAGGATAAATTTTTTAAAAAATAAATAAATTTCTATAGCGTTTTCAAAATTTTCGTTAAATTTCCCCTAAAATTTAGGATTTTTGATCAAAATTGGTACATTTTGAACCGGGTTTCATGATATTAGGACCGAATTTAGTACTAATTTTTTGTGAAGAATTGCCATGTCTTTCCTGAGGAACATATAAGAAAATTTTGCAAAAAAAATACATATACAAATTTCGATCAACTTTTTTTCCAAAATTTCACAGAGGCATGAAAAGGGACGAATTTTTGGTGAATTTTGCAAAAAGTTTGGTTATTTGAACCGAAATTTTGGCTTTCACGACCTCAAAAAAATACCGGATTTGAATTTTATCCGAATTATGTTTGAAATTCTGAAATCTCCTCGACATTTCAGATTTCAGCCACTTTCGAGATGGGATCCGAAAACGAATTTTCAAAAATTGGATTGTGACCACAATGCTTTTGCGCGGTGTGGCCGTGGGTGGGTGGAATGGGAAATACGAAGTAAACCAAGGTTGACTTAAAAATTTTCTTTCCCACCTCCGTACGCGCTTCAATCTGGACTGCATAGTCCATATCGAATTACCACGTAAGATCTCCAGCTGGTATACAATGCGGAAGTCGCAAGAACACCTCCCTCATCGTCACTGGCACTGGCCGGAGCTCCACCGCTCGTCGACCATTCGCTCCCTCTCATTCTCGACCTCCTCGAGACCTGTGGCAATTGCAGCTTATGCTGCATACACATAGCAAAATAGCTACCTCGTCATTTATTTTATTTTTCTATGAAAGCTGTCAAGTTTGGTTTAAGGCAAAATTAGATATATAACTAGTGGTGAAAACGGATCGGATACGAATGGATATTGCTCTTTTCGCATCATAACCTTTTTTTTCCTCAAGTTTGGAACCAGCACAGGCTAACCAGATACATATATGAATCCTAATTATTCGGGATACAGATATGTGACGGATTCAGATTAGAGGAGTGCTTATATGCTTTCCCTCCTAATACAAGTTGCACAAATCTTGAAGCACGCAAAGGAGTAAGTAATCACCATCTATCCTTTATTTATGCTTTAATAGTTGTGCAACTCTAAAAACAAAAAACATAGAAGCACCTCATATATAGATAATACATGCATATATAGAGTAATATACGTGAATCAAACCATATGAGTATATAAATATAATAGCAAGGTATATATCGACCAAACCTAATAAACATCGTTGAAACAATATGCTACTTAAAGATCAATAGAACCAACTACTTGTTAGGATAAATAAACTACCATGGAAAAATATGTAATGTATAGGCTAGGCCAGGGTTCCACTTATCGCTCGATATTCTTCGATTTTCGCGATTTTCGAGCTTACCGAGCCGGCACGATATATAATACCGGTCGGTAAATCGATTAAATTCAAAAAAATAATTCAAAAATTTGAAAACATTTGTCCAACACAAATATCGCGATAATCGAGCCATATCGAGCGATTATCGACCGAAAATCGCTCAAAAAATCGACCGACGGGGAAGTTCACGTAATCGGCTAATTTTCGAGGAAAATATCGAGATAATTGAGCAATATCGAGCGATTATCGACCAAATATCGCGATTATCGACCAAATATCGAAATTTTTGAATTTTTCCAAAAAAATTGAATTTTCAAACCATTCGATTTTTATCGATTTTTGACCGATTTTCGGCTCGATTTTGTCGATTTTCGAAATTCGATTTTCGAGCCGATTTTCGAAATTCGGTAAGTGGAACCCTGGGCTAGGCCTTACCGGATATCCAAATAAAAAAACTTGATATCAAGATTTTATCCTGTATTTTGCTGAATATTGATTGTTCTAAATTCGATCTCGAATCTAGTCCTAACCAAATCTGATTCCGAATTAGGCAAGAAATATCCGACCCGTTTTCACCCCTATATACAACGCTCCAAAACTTGACGCCATCATTTTGTAGCTCCCTCTAATATTCCTTTTTGCAAATCTAGCATCCATCTAAATAAATTTACAAAAATATCTTCTTCCTCGACCATTGAAGGCATAGAAGGGTTCCTAGCGAGCTACACTACCTCGGTAAGTATCCGACAATTAAGTATTCATTTTAAGTAATTAATCATTTAAATGTTAATTAATTAATCCTTAATTAATCATTTAGTTAAATGACATTTGCCTAATTAAATAGCTTGATTTAATGCTACCGATATAAAATAGCTTGGCAAATGCTCCTTTCGAGTACCTGCTACATGGTACCGCTCTCATGGTACAAGAGTGTGGCAAGTGATACATATATGGGTGCAATCGGATCGGATAATTTCCGACCGACCGACCGACCAAATGTGTTTGGATAGGATTCGATATTTTCCGAATTTGGTATCGATTTCGGATAGTTTTTCCAGATTAGAATTCGGATTCGGGTGAATACTATCCGTCGGATCGGGATATTTCGAACTTTTTCTCCGATATATCTGGGTAGTTTTAATCGGATATCTGACCAGGGCGGCGGGTCGTTAGCGTGTTGCGCACGCGAGCGACAGAGGTAGGCGGCGCAGGGTGGGGGTGCCCCCATCTCCTTAAGGAACCCCCCGCCACAGTCTGGGCAGGCAACAGCGGAGTCCTCCTGCAATGTCGCACACACGAAGCGGTCGCAGCTATAGCACCAATACGACATCGGCCACGGCGACAGGTGAGGAAGCCATGAATCAAGAAGACCATGTCCTTGGGGCAAAGAAAAGAAAAGATCCTGCCCTTCTCGCGCTCCGACAAGCTCAGATCTGCCCGAGAAACACCACAAGAAGGGATTTTTGTCCCCCCTCCCCAGAGGTTAAAGTTAGGCCACCGATCCGACCATACAAGGGAGCGGCGGCGGAAAAGGCAGGCTGATCTCGAGGAAGGCGTGTGGAGGAGTGGGGAGACGGCGGCGGCAGCAAAGTAGTAGAGGAGAAAGAAGAAGGGTTGTCGGGGGGTGGGTTGGCCTGGAGAAGGGAAGAGGGGAGGTTTTCAACCAGCGAACAGGGAAGGAATCGAGGAGAAAGGAAATGGGAATGAGAGTAGCGTGTTATCGCTTCTGGAGTGGGGAGAGTCGCTTCTTCCTCGGAATTTCTCGCTGCTGTCGCCACGCCATCCAGTCCAGCCGAGGTCCGGACTCATCACGCTGTTACGGAATTGGAAATGCGACTTCGGACACGCTTACGGGGTCTTCCAACACGCAATTGCTTGCCGTTGTTGTCCTCCATCCCTGGCGGTAATCCAGAAATCGTCTTTCTTTTTCCCATAGCTAAAAGGTTTTCTTCTCTTGCTTGTGCGAGTGCGCGTCTACATGCAGAGAAAATTGAATCATGCGTGCTTGAGCGTTATATGACCTTCGTAATACAATAGATATATTTATTTTGTTGTTATAGAATGTTACGATATAATGCTCACCGGGAGGGCCATGTAGGATTTGCTTGAGTTGATAACTCAAAACCGTAATTAAACTGGAAAAAGAGATGACCTCTTCTGTGTAGGGGTGAAAATGGGTCGGATATTGACGGATACTCATACCACGGGTACCCCAAGCGGCCCGATTAATCAGTTGGGCCGCTTCGAGCCCAGCTCCGACCAGCAGGCCTACGCTAGGCAGCAAAGGAGTCCCGCCCCCCGGTCGAGGCTCGGACGCGCTCCGACCTCCTTAGGTCGGGGCGCCTACGACCCTGACCGGAGGAGATTGTCCCCACCAACGACCACAACGACCACGGCATCGGGGCTCGCACCGGGAGTTGGCCGCCTACCCCGCGGGCATGACGTTCGAGACACCCCTGTGGGGGTAGATGGCTCCTTCCCAAGGCAGCAGAGGGGCCGTGCGAAGTCAAGCTCCGGTTCCATCCGCCTGACACTTAACCAGAGGACGCGCCCTCTGGCGGGGGACACCAAAGTCAAGCACCACCTCGTCAGCACCCCTGGCCAAGCGAAGCAGTACGTCACTCCCCTCAACCATTCCCAAAACCGACTCCCTCGGCTGGTCTACCTGCCCGGCATGAAAGACGTGAGGACCGGTCGGGCGACGAGACCCAAGAACGGACTTCGAGACATAAGAGGCACTACCCCTTTTTCTTTTCTCTCTTTTCTTCAAACTCCGATGTAACCTGCCCTTTTTCCGTCTATATAAGGAGGGGCAGGACCCTGAGTGCGGGGGGCCTTTTTGGGGGATCGATCGAACCAGAGACCGATTGAGCACCCAAGGGAACACTTCCACAGCACGAACTGGAGTAGGGACCTTCAGCCCGAACCAGTATAAACCTCTGGCTTCTTGAGTCAACCATTCGGGGAAAGGGAGCGCGCGACCCCCACTAGCCAAAAATTCGTATTGCCGGTGCACGAAACACCGACAGATATGGTCGAATATTGCTTTTTCTCTGGATATGGATATGAATCTCGTTTATTCAAGATATTGATACGAGATAGATATGTGATAGATTCGGATTGGAAACGGATAAAAATATACGAAAAATGTAACAAAGAAGAAGAATCAAAACCATTAACTTGGTGGAGAAAATGTCACGAACAATCTTATCTGAATTTATGATTACTAGTATCCATTTGGATATCTGAATTTAGAAGGCTCATTGTAATCTTTGTTTTGTGCGTATGTGTGTGATTTAAGCTACGTAATCTTTGCTATTATGTATCTTTCATTGTACAAACATGCGAAACAATATTTTTTATTAATGCTAAACATGTTATATACTCTTGTTCTTACCTATTAATGCTATTGTTTTGTAGGATGAGACTATGGTTGCAGCTGATAATGACTGAGTGCTTGTCGAGGACAGGTAGCCATGGTCATAAACTCGTTGTTTCCTTGAGATGTTGCCAGCCTACCTTAGTCACTTCGGTTGTCAAACTCTTACACAAGATTGTGTCATTGTTGAGTCTTATGTCTGTATGATGTAATCCAAATATTTTCAACTTCTCTTATTATCTCTTTCATTAAGACATGAAGTCATGATTATGTTATCGTGATATTATTTACGTATCATGCTATGTTTCATATCTTTTTGTATGTGTATCGTTTAAATTGAATGTATTTTTGTAACTTTGTTGGACTACCTGATAAAATAATTTATTAGACTACGATAATCTTGTTGCATGTTAAAATCATGTGATTGGTTAATCAGTGCAATATGTGTGCTTTATGTGGTATCTATTTTCGCATGTTATCCGATAAAAATTATTTGATACCGTATCGATTCCTATCTGTATTGGATTCGAATCCGCGAACCGCTTTTATTTGTGCCGTATTCGTATCCGACACTATCCCAATCCGATTCTGAATACAACCAGAAATATAGTTTATGATACGAAAAAATGATATCCAACCGAACCCGAACTGATTGCACCCTAGCACATATGGCCTACTGTTGTTTTCACGGTCACGAAGAAGGTAATTTTGCAATTGCATTTACCAGGATTGGAAAAAAATTATCAGGAGAGAGAGAGAAACGCTGGTTCTTCCTCCCTTCCCCACCACCATCGCCATGGGCCTCTTTCTTCCCCCGCCGCCAGCCCTCTCCTCTGCGGCGGGGCATCCGCCGCGTCAACGCCCCTCCTAGGGGCTCTTGTTCGTCCTCCCTTCCCCACAACCGGCCAAATCGGCCGTCGCAAGGTGTTATACATCCGAACCAGTGAGACGAGAAGAAACGAACGATATAGGAAAGCGGGAGGCAGAAGTCTGAACGAAGACTGAAGACTGAAGAAAACGTATTTCGACAATAGGAATACGATAAATAGTAAACGTAAAAGAGAAAGATAGTAAATGTAATAGGAAAAGTAATAGAAGTAAATCCATGGATTACAGGATCCGGATATATATATATCCCTTGTAACAGAATGGGAGGACAGCCTGACATAAGAAAAAGGAAACAAACTACTTCTACTTTCCCCACTTTCTCTGTTCTTCCTCCATTCTCTCGCTGTGATCGCCGTATGTTGTGTTGATCTCACGTGCTGCAGGAGCGATCGGTGCCAAGGGACATCACAAGTGGTATCAGAGCTTCGTTTAATCCGGCCTCGAGTTGTAAAATCCCAGGTAATGGTTGGAGAACTCAGAACTGGTTCGATCAGTTCTTGATGATCTCTGTAAAATTCCAAATACCCTGGTTGACTCGGCTTGATTGAGGCATCACGGCACCACCAAAGCCGTCGGCTCAGACCCAGCTCGTCCTGGAGGCGATGGGAGAGTTTGCAGAAGGCGCAGATGAAAAGCTACTTCAGATCAAGGAAAGCATCGATCTCATGTTTGCAAAAATGGGGGTGATGGATGCAACGCAGCAACAATTGATGGCAAGAACCGAGTTAACAGCCAAGGCAGTCGAGCAACATTCCAAAGATTATCAGCTTCTTACCAAGCAAATGGAAGCTACTGCACAGGCCGTCGCCCGAATCACCACTGACCAAGTCCTGGAGAAAAATCGGAGTGAGGGAGCCACAACATCGGTGATGGGTCGAGCCTTGTTTACACCAGCGCCGCCAGCACCACCTGGAGTATGGGGCGTGTTGAAAGGGAACCCCCATCTTCGACGTGTGGCCTGCAGAATACGTCTGAGAACAATAGCAGACAAACAAGAGAGTTGGTTGGCCAAGTGAAGACTCATTTTCCCAAACTGAATTTTCCAAAATTTGAAGGAGATAGTCCCCGGTTTTGGAGAGACAAGTGTATTGATTACTTTATGTTATTCAATATCCCTGAAACTCTGTGGGTGACTGCGGCAACACTGCACATGGAGGGTAATGCGGCGCGTTGGTTGCAGATGCACAAAGTCAGGAATGAGTTGGGCAACTGGGATCAGTTTATGCAAGCAGTGGAGCAAAAGTTTGGATCCTTTGATCATAGAAAACTGTTGGAGGAACTGGTGGAAATGAAGCAAAGTGGAACGGTGACTGAATACAAACAACAGTTCGATGGATTAATGTACGAGATCCTAATGCATAATCCCCATTACAGTGAAGAACTATTTGTATCCCATTTTGTAAAAGGGTTAAGGCCGGAATTGAGGAGTGCAGTGCAATGTCAGATTCCGGAGACCGTGGATAGGGCAGTGTTGCTGGCTCGGATCCAACAAGAAGTCAATGACCGAAAAAAATTATGGAAGACAAAGGTGGGAAGTGGAAATATTAAGGAAACTGGGGGAATGATGAAGACTGAAGGGGGACCAAATAATCTGTAAATTGGACAGGGGGATTTGTGGAGAGCAAGGCAATTAAGGGAGTACAGGAGGATTAATGGACTGTGCTTCTAATGTGGGGAAAAATTCGAGCCTAATCATCACCTGCACTGCAAAAAGAAAGTCCAAGCCCAGGTACAGGCTATTGCAGCAACTGACATGGGAGAGGTGCTCACTGATGAAGTATTAGACATGTTAGAAGTAGCTGAAGTTGAAAGGGAAGAGGAATTCAGTGTGTCTCTCAATGCATTATCAGGAGCCGAAGAAATGGAGACTTTGAGAATTGTGGCATTAGTCAGAAATCAGGTAATGTTGGTGCTTCTGGACTCAGGCAGTACACACAGCTTTGTAAATGCCGGGTTCCTCCATAGGGTTGGATGTATACCCCAACAGACAAAGTCCATTGAGGTCAAGGTAGCAAATGGTGAAAAGTTACAGTGCAACAGCTGGGTACCCAAGATGGAGTGGTGGTCTCAGGGGCATACCTTCCGAACTGATTTGAGAGTGTTGGATTTAGGGGCTTATGACTCAATCCTTGGGATGGACTGGTTACAAAATCATAGCCCCATGACATGTGATTGGAAAAACAAATCAGTGGAGTTTGGCCACAAGGGATCACTCATTCGGTTGCAAAGGGTGCAAAGAACAGTGCAGACTGAGGTGCAGTCGCTGACTATAGAGAAATTTGAGAAATCAAGAAGAGGAAATAACATTTGGGCAATGGTAGTAATTGAAAAGGAAGAACCGGAGACAGAAGAAGAATTGCCAGAGGAGATTGCCAAAGTAATAGCACAATATGAAGAAGTGTTTGAGGAACCGAAAGGGCTACCACCTAGGCGTGAATATGATCATGGTATTCCATTGCTTCCAGGAGCCATACCTGTTAATGCCAGACCCTACCGGTATTCTCCACTACACAAAGATGAGATTGAGAGGCAAGTAACGGAGATGTTGGCTTCGGGGATCATCCGGCCAAGTGTCAGTCCGTTTGCGTCACCAGTGTTGTTAGTGCAAAAGAAAGACGGATCATGGAGGTTTTGCGTGGATTATAGAAGGTTGAATGACCTCACTATCAAGAATAAATTCCCAATGCTCGTGATTGATGAGCTACTTGATGAGCTAGCCGGCACTAAGTATTTCTCAAAACTCGATCTTCGGGCAGGCTATCACCAAATACGCATGAATGAGGAGGATGAAGCTAAAACGACATTCAAAACCCATCATGGGCATTACCAATTTAGAGTCATGCCATTTGGACTCACCAACGCTCCAGCCACTTTTCAATGTGGCATGAACTCAATATTGACGCCATACCTCTGAAAATTAGTTCTTGTATTCATGGATGATATACTAATTTATAGCCCAAGCCTCGTCCTACATGCTGAGCATTTGATGAAGGTGTTGCAGACTTTGAAGGAGAATCGATTTTCAGTGAAAAGATCCAAGTGCACATTTGCTAAGAGACAGCTAGAATACCTTGGGCATATCATTTCAGACAAAGGTATATCCACTGATCCCAGAAAAACTCAGGCAATGCTGGAATGGCCAAAGCCTAGGAACGTCACGGAGCTACGGGGATTCCTGGGTTTAACTGGGTATTATAGGAAATTTGTCCGAAACTACGGACTCATGGCCAAGCCACTCACTAATCTGTTGAAGAAAAAGGGGTTTGAATGGGGACAACAGGCGGATGAATCTTTCTTACAGCTGAAGCAAGCAATGTCATCGACTCCTGTACTGAAGCTGCCGGATTTTGATCAATGCTTTGAGGTAGAAACAGATGCTTGTGATTATGGAGTAGGCGCGATATTGATGCAAAGAGGACATCGATCGCATTTCTTAGCAAGGCATTGAGTCAAGTGCACCAACAACTTTCTATATATGAAAAGGAGTTCTTAGCTCTGATGATGGCGGTGGAGAAATGGCGACCATATTTACAGCGTAATGAATTCATTATCCGGACGGATCATCGTAGCCTTTGTTATCTTGAAGAACAGCAATTGCAGTCGGAGATGCAGAGAAAGGCGATGACCCGTCTCATGAGTCTCCGATTCCGGATAGTGTTCAAGAAGGGAAAGGAAAATGTGGTAGCGGATGCATTGTCTCGAGTTGGACAGCTCATGGGGTTACAGGTTGTCTCTGAACTTCAACCGGAGTTGGTGAAGGAGGTTGTCAATTCTTATGTCACTAATCCGGAAGCTCAGCACCGATTAGCTCAGCTGGCCATCCATAGTCCTGACGACAATGGGTTTGAGCTGCGTCAGGGACTCATCTGGAATCATGGCAGAATCTGGATTGGAGAGAACTCAGCTCTTCAGACTAAACTAATCTTGACTTTCCATTCCAGTGCCCTTGGGGGACACTCAGGAGTTCAAGCCACTTATCAAAGACTTAAGAAAATATTTCATTGGAAAGGAATGAAGCAGGGAGTGGAGGATGTAGTCAAACAGTGTGAAGTATGACAACTAGCCAAAGGAGAAAGAACAAAGCCGGTTGGGTTATTACAACCTTTGCCGATTCCCCAGGCTGCGTGGCAAGATATAACTATGGATTTCATCTAAGGATTACCGTTATCAAAAGGATGTGATGTGATTTTGGTGGTGGTGGATCGCTTCTCTAAGTACAGTCACTTCATTCCACTCAAGCATCCTTTTACAGCTCCAAGGGTGGCAAAGTTATTCATTGATCACATCATCAAACTGCATGGTGTGCCAAAATCAATCACATTAGATCGAGATAGGGTGTTCACTAGCATATTCTGGAAGGAATTGTTCAAACGTATGAACATTAAGTTGCAATTTAGCACGGCATATCATCCACAGACCGACAGGCAAAGTGAGAGAGTAAATCAGTGCCTGGAAATGTATTTGAGGTGTGCTGTCCACAATTCACCAGGAAAATGGAGGAATTGGTTGTCCATGGCAGAATTTTGGTATAACACAAGCTTCCATACGGCACTTGGATGCTCTCCATTTAAAGCACTTTATGGAAGGGAACCAAACTGTGTTGCTGTTCCGCAAATGGTTGGGAGTGAATCTGGAGAAGTCGCTGAGTTCATTGAGAATCAAGAGCATCACAATGATATGATCAAACAACAATTGGCTCGGGCACAGAATCGAATGAAGTTACAAGCTGATAAACATCGTCAGGAACGCCAATTCCAAGTAGGGGAAAAAGTTCTGCTGAAGCTCCAGCCATATGCCCAGAGTTCCTTGGTAAACCGTCCATATCCCAAGTTGGCACACAAGTTTTTCGGACCATACATTATCCTTGAAAAGATTGGGCAAGCGGCTTACAAACTGGATCTGCCACCAGGAAGTTTAATTCACCCTGTGTTTCATGTTTCACAGCTGAAAGAGTATCATCCAGATTATTCCCCAACATTCTCTGATTTGCCAGGAGTGGCGGAACTAGATGTCCAAGATACAGAACCGGAAGTGGTATTAGAAAAGAGACTGGTAAAGAAGGGAAATTCGGCAATTGCACATGGATTGATTAAATGGTCTAGGCTCCCTGCTGAATTGGCGACCTGGGAAAATCTTGAGGTCCTACGCAGAAGGTATCCCACAGCTATTGCTTGGGGACAAGCAATGTCTCCAGGAGGAGAGTAATGTTATACATCCGAACCAGTGAGACGGGAAGAAACGAACGATATAGGAAAGCGGGAGGCAGAAGTCTGAACGAAGACTGAAGACTGAAGAAAACGTATTTCGACAATAGGAATACGATAAATAGTAAACGTAAAAGAGAAAGATAGTAAATGTAATAGGAAAAGTAATAGAAGTAAATCCATGGATTACAGGATCCGGATATATATATATATATATATATATATATATATATATCCCTTGTAACAGAATGGGAGGACAGCCTGACATAAGAAAAAGGAAACAAACTACTTCTACTTTCCCCACTTTCTCTGTTCTTCCTCCGTTCTCTCGCTGTGATCGCCGTATGTTGTGTTGATCTCACATGCCGCAGGAGCGATCGGTGCCAAGGGACATCACACAAGGGAGGACGAGGCCGACGCATTGGCCGAGATCGACCGTGACATGTCGCGCGCCGAGATGCGCCAGCGCCAGCGCAGAGCGGCCAAGGAGAGGCCCAAGGAGATGAAGCGATGAGGTGCAGGCAGAGGCTCCGGAGCCAGTGGTGGCGAAGGCGCCTGGCGGGATGGAGTTGGACGACGCAAGAGGCAAGGTGGGTGGTGAGCTCGACGAACAGGGCCGGTCCTGGCATTTTGAGGGCCCAGAGCGAAAACTTATATGGAGGCCCCATTCAGCTCCTCATATATATATATATAACCTTTTTTTCTCTCTATACGTCGCCACGTCCGTGCGATCGCCGCCTGCCGCCCCTCTTGTTTTTACTTTTTCGCTGGATGAAACCCCTAGCCGCCAGCCGCCAAGAAGCATTCTTTCGATGGAAACCCTCTTTCCTCAAAAGACTTCTAGTCGCTCACGCGCTGACGTCCTGCACAAGCACAACTAGTCCAATGCCAAATTGCCAAGGTACAAGCTGATTTTCATGCAACCATCGTGCAACCCTACTAAAAAAAGTTTCAAAAAATTCTGAAAAAAATCATGGATGTATATCTCAACTTACCCCATCTAAGTATAAAATTCCATGATCAAATTCGTCCTATGCTAGAAGTTACAAAAAAACAATTTTTGGACAAATGCACACCAATTTTTTTTTTTTTTTTTGTAACTTCTAGCATAGGACGAATTTGATCATGAAATTTTATACGTAGATGAGGTAAAGTTGAGATGTACATCCATGATTTTTTAAGAATTTTTTAAAACTTTTTTTAGTAGGGTTGCACGAAAACTTTAATTGCACTAAATATATAGTCATATATATGGACCGACACTTTGCTTAATTAATTTGGGGGCCCTTAACTTTTGGGGGGCCCTGGGCGGCCGCCCACCCTCCCCCCCTCAGGGCCGGCCCTGTCGACGAAGATGCGCGCGCGGAGGAACCGGACAGGGAGGAGATGGCAATGGAGGAGGAGGTGGCCCCCGCGCTGGAAGCGGCTGCAGAGAGGAGGAGCTGGCTGGTGACATAGGGGAAGAAGGACGACGTTGGCGGCCGGTGGTGGGGAAGGGAGGAGGAAGAAGCGCCTAGGAACCAGTGTCCTACAGTGTCATATCATCCAATTTCAGAATCTTGGGTGAATATCTGGAAATGCCAAGTTTTCTATGCCATATGTCCAATTTTTGCCTTGGTTTAATGCTCTCAATTCAGAATTGATGATTCATATCGAAAAATGCTGAAGTAGAAGACACCACGAATCAACAGACATCTCAGGTCTAAATACAGCACAATGAAAGAAAACAATGGGGGAAACTCTGATTGACAGACATAAGTCTACTGACTGGCAACATCAATATACAGCAGAAACAAATGCTGATGAAACACACGGCGAATACATCACCAACTAAGAGCGTCATAGGTGCAAATCATCTTAACGTAGGATAAGGGAAAATCTCTTATCATGTTGGATTCTTACGCCAATACAGACCACAAAACTAGAAACAAGCTCATCAACCCTGAGAAACCGGCGGAGATAGTACGATCGAGGTTGCTGCCACCTGATGGAGACGCTGCAATCAAGAGAAGATGATTTGTGAGGTAAAAAAAATGCTGCTTTGGTATTGTTCGAAACTTAGACAAGGCTTAAACAGGGGCCAGCCCCTATTCGAAGATCAAGCTTCAGTTGCCATGTGTGTTCAGCTAATCCACTGAAACTAAACATCATCATCATAGAAAACTGCCTTTATGGACAGTGAAAAGTATATTAACCGTGCTAAAAAATAGCAACTCAACAAAAGCCCAAGTTGCCTTTTTGTTTTGTGGAGAAAAGTTTTCGCTGAATCTGGATATGTAATTTTGCCAGCTTCAGTGCAGAATCACAATTTCTTCCTTTATTTTGAATCAAGGCAGAAATTTTCTTCACGACAAACCCATTTCTTTGAGGTACATTGACAGAATGACTGGAATAGAGCTTATACACCCAACATTAACCGTTCCTGAACACCAAACTGATCATAGAAACAACATCAGTGACAGCACTTGAACATCGCTCTGTAAGGCAGTCTTAAGATATTGTTAATAGCATGCCAGTGTAATGCAAACTGTTCCTACGAAACATTGCTGGGCCTCCTTCAATGATACTACTTAAAGTCACACAGAGTGCACAAGTTGTTGGTTGGTTTGAGTTAGCAGCCTTAAAGACAGAAGAACTATAAATAAATCCGATCAGACAATTGCAATTCCTGTAATGCATTTATTATCGGTCTTAGTAGCCGGTACTGGTTTCTACACTAAACGTTTTTCATATGTATATACACATACTGGAGTGATCCAATCTGCAAATGAATGTGCTACATTGCTGTCCACAGCAATCCTTGGGGCCATACACAGAACTTCAAGACTATCTAATGCACGTTAGTGTGTTTTCACTTATTACTCTCTGTTAAGCAGTCACACGATGAACACTATTGAAAACGTACAGAGATTTATACGTCTATTTCTTTGAAGATAAGTGGGGTATGAATCATAGTTACCGGATTTGCTGCAAATCCCTGTGAATCGAGAACTAGATTCGTTGAAATTGAACCGTTTTAAGGTACAGGGTTCGTGCTCACAGTAAAAATTAGAAGAAAAGATAGCGAACCACGAACCCGAATTTCGTACCACGGCTCGGACAAACCCCGTTTATGGTAACTATGGTATGAATGCTTTAGTGACTCTGAAGTCTGAAGTGAGTCCTAACTGTTCTCATATCCCTTTATTTTAAAAAGAAAAAAGCAACCTTTTCTCATAGACCCATGTCCCAGTCCTAAGTTCACATCAAAAGCAAATAGAGTGATTTATTTTCACAGAACTAACCGCTATGACTTGTATCAAATTGCCACCGCAGTTCCAATTGAAATTTCACAGTACCAGACATTATTCTTTGTTCAACTTTGTTCAGGCAAGAAGCTTATCACCAAAACAAAGCAAAGCAAGGGGCTAAAATAGCTAATTCGTAGTTATATAGTTTCATCATGCATGGAAAGCATATATTACCTGGAGGAGACTTCGTAGGAGAATTGCCTGTAAATTGAATTTGCAGGACACTTATCAGCAAGTCACAGAAAGATATGCATTGGAATTATCTGAAGAAAAGGCTAGCTATTGCCAAAGTCAAATAATAAAAGAGGGACACTTGAAAAAAATACAGCACATGTGGTACCAAAGGGCAAGGCTTGCCTATGTGATTTTCAACGTTGAATTTGGGGAAATGCTTTGCGGTAGAAACACGCACAGCACAAAAAGTGCATAACCAAGTTGCAGATTAATTTTCATGGCTCTATTTTGTCCGGTCAAACTAGATTTCTCCGAATTGATTTGTAAACATTATCCCAAACGCAACCTAAATGGCTGCAACAATTTATCCAAGATAACACTGGAACATCTATGCACCTAAGATTATTCATATATATCTCAGCCAGGGGCGGATACAGCCCCGGGCTGCCTGTGCTGTAGCCTACGGTCTAGTATCGGAAGCTCGTTAAAATTTTTTAAAATACTATTAAAAATTTATTGAAAACAGAGATTTAATCTAAGATCAGCTCGTCAGCCCGGGCCTTGAGCCTGGGCTCGTGTTGAGCCCAAGGTGACACGTTAACATCGCTAGATTAAACTAAGTTTATCACGACACAGGCTGTGGAAGCCGAAGGAGGAATTCTGGATGCCTCCAAGCTTCCAAGACCATGGAGCTCGGTCCAATATTACACCTGTTGTGTGTGTGTGTTGACTTGAAGGCGACAGAAATTAATACAAGACCAACTTCCCTACGCCACTCACAAGTCACAACGAACGCGCAAACGCAAGTACGCCGGTAAAAACTAGACCTCTTTTTAGTTTTTACGGTGGATTAAATTGAATTGGACCTGCCTTGTGTTGCTGCTTGCTTAATGCTTACTTACATCTAGCTTATTCTTTTTACTTACACAGATCGGTCACTAAATATGACAGTAGATCGGATATTGATAACCAAAATATGATTTACTTCACCGGCTCTAATTGTCATGAATTAGATGTTGGAAAATCACATCTGAAAGGAAAAGAAAAACATTTTGTGCGGTGAAAAAGAGAGAGAGAGAGAGAGAGAGAGAGAAGAAAAGAAGAGCGTAAGAGATCGAGGGTGAGTTTTACCGGGGCAGTTGCTGGTGGTGTCGTCGACCCCGCATCGCTTGGAGAGGCGGAGGGCGTCGGTGAGGTTGATGTTGAAGGCCTTGAAGATCTCCGGCGAGGCGTAGAGCGCGCAGAGGCATGGCAGGTCGTTCTTCACGGCCTCCCTGAGCGGCTCGCAGCAGGTGTCCGGCGGCGCGCCCGTCCCGTTCATGTACTGCCCGCACGGGACCAGCTTCGCCGCGCAGCTCGGCGGGTTCGGCGACTGCGCCGTCCCGCGCGCTGCCAGCAAGCTCACCACCGCCAGCACCACGGCCACCGTCGTTGGCATCCGCATCGCCATTTGCTTCTCTCTCTCTCCGCTTTCCTGTGAGGATGCGAGGTAGCGCCTTTTATTTTGTAAGTGCTTACTAGGCGGTTGGTGCGTGTGGAACGTGGCTGGAACCGTGGCTTACTAGGTTTTGCTTCGTGAAAGGAAGGACTGTTTTCTCGAGAAGATTTAAGGGCGGTTCTTCTGTATTTTTTTTTCTTCTAATATAATTTAAATAGATTTAAAGTAAACAAAAAGATAAGTAATCAATATTTATTTTTCATTCATACTTTAATATTTGTGCAAGTTTCAAACAGAAAGAAAGGCATAGAAGCACCTCTTAAGATTCAATCATGTTATATGTGAATTTTAATTTCGAGTTTGTTAATTCTCAGTTGCCTCAATTTTTTTTCTCTCGGCTACCTACAATTGTATAAAACTAAACCTAAAATTACAGTACTAAGTAATGTGTATTTTATTACCACTCTAATGCAATATTTAGTTGTATTTGTTTTTTTATTTGTAGGGTTCACGTATGTTTAATTTATTTTTGTCTAGGTTAGAAATTATTTTCATTTTTGTATTTTGTAGGGGTTCACCTCAGTTTACTTTTTTTTTTTGCTAGATTAGATTTTTTTTTTTGTGTTTTTGTATTTGTTTTATATTTTGTGGAGGTGAGGGAGTTGGTAAAGCACAGATTCCATCGGATGCAAATCCTATCGTTAAAAAAATGACTGAGATTGAAAAAATTCAGGCAACTTATTAATAAATAATCTCTTTTATTTTTTGTTTTTTGAGTTCTAAAAATTCATTATTGAAAGTTGGCGATTTTGCACATGCACTTTCAAGTCTTATTTGGCATGCAAGAATTTCGTGGTGTTATCGTAGGGTTTATATCGTTTTCTACACAATTCCCATAAAATTCATGTGTTTCAAACACCAGGAATTGTAAAAAAAAAAAATAGTTCAATTCCCGAGGCAAAAAAAATTCCTGCGTTAAGCCTTAAGTTTGAGCAAGATAAGTATATCATTATATTATACCACCTGAGATTTGATTACCATACGGTAACTATAGGTGTAAGTCGGATAAAAATTTTTTACAGACAATAATGTTGCATTTTTCTTGTATTTCCTTTCATCTTAAACCGGAGTGCATCTCCTGTCTCCCGTAGTTTTTCTTTCCTCCTATAAGTTGCAGTTGATAGCATTACAGCAACTCCACGGGGAAAAAAGACCGCACGATTACGACTCACAACACGTGCCTAGCAAATAAAAAAAGAGAGGTGTGCTTTTATGTTTTTTTACTTGTATAAATATTAAAACATAAATAAAAGGTATATAATGATTACTTACATATTTGCTTACTTTAAAATTTGTATAATTTATATTAAAAAAGCACAGAAGCACCGTTAAAAAAAGTGCCCTTTATTTCTTTCTTACACCGGCCGATTAGAATTCCAGGGGCAAACAAAATTGCGCAACTCCGACTCAGCTGAGACTTCTGACCAAGTCGCTGTACACGCCGCCTGACCGGAAAGCAGATCAGCGCACAGATTTTTCCTCTGTTTTTTTCCCCCAAGCCGACGTCACGAACTCCCCGCGACGTGGCAGAGTGCCAGAGTTGGATGGAGAGGTTTGACTTGACTTTCTGCACCGGAGAAAAATTGCAAAGCTGAAGGCTGAAGCACGGTAGCAGGACGGCGGCACGCTGGAGGAACATACCTACCGTGGGATTCAACAATCCCCGTGTGAACATTTGAACGGAGCATTTGACTGGTGTTGCTGAGCAATCACAGAGGAAAACAAAGGTGAGAACGATCATATGCTGTGGATTTCTCATTAAGGTAGACTGGAGTATGGATCCAAATCATGACGAGATTTTGATAATTTTGATCGAGATTTCGGATTTCGGATCTCCCCAGGATCTTAAATCTCGGTCAGGTTAAAAAAAATCCAAAATGTTACGGTGCCCAACCAAATCTTGATGATATCTCGATGATTTCGGCCAAAATCTCGATGTTTTTTTTTTTACTGAATTTTCATTTTTCTTGCTCAGATTTGATTGGATTTAGTGTCAAGACCATCCACAAAAATTTTAAATTTTTTTGATGTGTTGTTAACTATTTTTCGGTCAAAATAAATTGACAAAAATCTCAAAAATTTCGGCTAAAATCTCAATGATTTTGGTCGAAATTTCGGATTTCCTAATTGAAAAAAGACGGATTTAAAATTTGGCTTTTGAATTTCATCTGGATTTTATTTGAAATTCCGAGATCTCACCGAAATTTCGAATTTCAACCACCTCAAGATTTCTATCCAAACGAAGCTTTGAACCTTGGACTGGAGTCTCATGAATCGTGATCATGATGATGATGATGATGATGACCAGCCCCAGGCATTTTCCATGACCAAACAAAGATCTATCCCAGGCTTTCAGGTTGGTTAGGGCATATACAATGATATAAACGGCAGCTATTTATAATACATCTCCATATCATCTACAGTAGTTTTAAAAATAATATATACAATAGACCGTCTATATAGTTATCTGTAATGGTCTCTTGTTCAATTAACAGAATGTCTATACAATGATACACAAAATATAAAGCTGTCTATAAGACTATCGCAGCTTTCTCTCTTTCTTCTCTCTCTTCCACATCACTTAAAATCCTACGTAGTATTTCTTATAGATAGCTAATTGTGAACCATTATAAATGCCTCAGCAAAGTTCATTTCCTGGAAAGAAACCGAAATTACTCAACATCCGCGGGCTTTCCGCCACCAAGCCCCAGAGTTCATCAGGCCACATAATAATATAGTATAGTATCTCAAGTTCTCAAATAGCAAACCGTGCACCAAAATCTGCGAAAAAAAATGCCTCAAGATACGGACATCCTAAGCGCCTAACATTTCGGAACGAACTAACAGTAGCTAATCGATAGCATCGCTGAGGTTTGTTTATTTAAGAATAATCCCTGAACACAGTGTCGAGTCCAAATGAAGCGCAGAATTTCAACTACTCTTGTGCTCTCGAATTTCTTTAATGATGCCATCAGCAAGGGAATCTGCGTCATAATTCTTGCCAAAAAATTTAACAAACTGCATTTTCGGGTTCATCAAGTACCTGAAAGTAGATAAGCATCTAGTCAGCGTTTAACATATTATGCGAAACAACAGCATAAACGGATCTGAAGTAAGTATTGAATCTACCAACTTGCTACTTCAAGGTAAAGATATTGCCTGTTATGACTCATTACATGTATTTCACCAAGTCAACAGTGCTCATTGAATTTTTGTGATGGACAAGCCTTGAATATACCAATTTGAGGATATGAACTTTTCAGGTAAACGCGTAAAAATACGTATTTACTATACATGATTATTGACCTCTCAACATGTAATCTAAAATTGAACAGTGGTCAATAACTTGGTTCATCCCATTACAATTAACTGTAACAGTTAAAGAAAATGCAGAACAACTCACTAATGAAGACAGCTACAGAAATCAACAGGTGTAGCCGCCTAGCCTGACAACTCATAATCATGAGAATGATCAGCTTGGTGCATATATCAAGTTGCCACGTAGATTATATTGGATGTTACATGGGAGCATCCAATAAATGCTTTTATTGCCTGCTTGATCGGTCTGGTTTGGCAGTGTCATTAATTAATGGCAGTTGGCCTTGTTATTAATGATAAAAAAGCATGTTGTGTGAAGTCCACTACGAACAGGGCATGCTGGTAGATCAGACATTTTAACTCAAGAATTGGCACAAGCAAGAACAACCTAATTGTTGTGCTTCTAATAAAGGTCTTTCTACTTTTGGTTTCCTTGTTACATACAATAAAATGATGTTTCCATCGTTATAGTTCCAACCTATTGCAAAACCACAGACATCATTAAAATTAAAGAAATAAATCAAACAATAAAAAAATGGCAAATTTTTTTACATACATTACAATTGAATGATCAACAAGGTAGTCAGAACCATCCTCCTCTGTCTTCATATAGTAAACTCGATAAGCACGAGCAACCTGCCTTATCTCATCTGAGGTACCAGTTAGTCCAATAAGATCTTGATGGAACTCTGCCAAACGGACAAGTGAGACAGCAGTAGTTAGACATCATAAGTGAAAATCAAATGAAGAGCTGCAGCAACCTCAGCATATACCAATGTGCATACATTTTTCTTTGAAAAAATGACAAGGATACATATATTGATGCTAATGCATGCAGAAAAACAAACTAATGAATTTGCTGAAATGAACCATCCTCAACTGACAGAAAACTTTGACAAAAGGGACCACCGCCAGAAAGTTTGCAGAAGGGTGAGTCAATTACATACCCTTAACATAATCATGCACTTGCTCAACAACGTCTCTTTCAGGATCAACTGTGATGAATACTGGCACAATTTCTAGTTTTGCCCTTTCCTCTGAAACAAACCAAAGCAAAACTTTTATGATGATACTCATGGAAAAAAACCCCAAAAAATTGAATAACCAAAAAAGGGTAATCACATCTCTTGTCGCACTTCTATTTTATATGTTGTCTCTTTTGTAATTTTTAACTGCAGTAAATTTTGTCTTGAGACTTCCCTACGCTATATCATCTGCTACACTAGAGCTAAGTAAAAGTTTGCATGGAATTAAAATAAATAAAGCAATAACATCCTAATACCGCTTGGGTTTATAAAAACATATTCCCAGGCTAACCATCCAACCTGACATAGTTGAGATGGTTTATTCTCTTCAAATTTAGTGGGGTTGGGAGTCAGCGAGGGTAGAACCAGAACCAACCAATTCAAATCAGAACTCTAGTTATCACCAGCATTATTTACCACTGGTATAGACATTCCTTCTGCCATCCCCTGTGCCAACTAATAAATGTAATTTATAAGTGTAATAGCGTATTCTTCTCATAAATATAGTGAAAAAATTTTAAAGTCAGCTTTTGCCTGTTATTAGTGATTATTATACCACTTCATTGCCCAACAAGTTCGAAAGGACCAGCAGCTTGATGAAAAGCAGATACAGCATGATTTATGAACAGCTCAGTACACAATAGTCCTACTCAAAGCAAGATTAAATTGACATACTGATTTTATCAATAGCAGCTGCCATCTTCTGGAGTTCATCTGGACAAATGTCAGGGCAGTGTGTGAACCCAAAATATAGCAGTGTCCATTTACCCAAGAAATCCTTTTCAGTGACAGGTTTCCCATCATGATTTAGAAGAGTGAATGGACCACCAATAGCAGCAATGCCTGCTGATTGCCCTTGTTTAACCGAACTTGTTTCGTTCTTCAACTCTGAGAAAGAAGGGATAAGAGGTTGATCATAACAGATTCAACAACAAACAAGAGTCTAAGGAACAGATTGCTTTCCCTTCTACATAGCACATGGATGGCACTTCCATTAATGTTTGTAAAGACACGAGTAGTATTGGTCCACACATGTTTGATAAGTGCATCATTTTTTTTAATTAAGGGAAGGATCATGCCAAAAGGTACCATGGGAGCAGTAAAACACACCAACATCCAGCACCTCAGACATCAATGGCATATTATGTTTGGTATGTGTCACTATCTGCACATGCACATGATGCCATCCAACCATTTACAAATCTAGTGAGTAGCAACTACAAATACTGATTCTCAGGTAAGGAGTAATGACAGTCAGAAAGAACATACTGAAAGCCAACCAAAACAATATTGATCCATCTGCACATAAAGCACGAAAAAAAGGTTGCTTTGTCACTTCTTTTCATATTGTACTCAAAGAAGCAAAAGACGATACTATTCCGTAAATTAACATATCCCTAGTTGATATATTTCTGTCAGATATCATTGTTTAAAATCCTGTCAAACTTAGTCACCCTGAGCTGCCTGGTATTATCTATATCTTTTATAAACATCTGTAACTGTTACAGATATCAACTTCCTATCTGAATTGGTACGAGAAGAACGGCATACGAATTTCTCTTCATAGTACTAACAAAACACTAGAGTGAATTGTAACATGATCACAAACGACATATATGGAAGATCCACAGAACAAAAAATACACTATCTCACCATAGTAATCTACCTTCAATGCGACGCTTCTTTTCCTTGTCATAGTACACTATGATTCCTCCTCCAGTCACAAGAAGCAGAAGAAAACTCAACCACGAGACAGGCTGCAAGGAAGCAACAGAACAATGTGAGAGCCACTCGTTATTCGTCACAAAGTTTCAAACACTAAAATGATCCATTTCAGAACATCACTGCTCCTAAATCTCTCGGTTTCACGTTTTGGCAACGCATGTATTTCAGTTGTTCGCATTCAGAACCCGCATCGCGTTGCAAAGCATCTACGGGAAGAAGGCATCTGAAGCAGCTCACCCCTCCTCGGACAGGCTTCCCAGCGTCCGCTTGCCCCGACTTCCCAGACCGCCCGCCCCCTTCGCCGCCGCCATCCGAACCCGGCGCGGCCACTGGCTTCGAACTGCCCTGCGGCGCAGCCGTAGCCGCATAGCTCGAGAAGGAACCCACCGGTGCGCCCCCGAATCGCCAGCCACTCGGCGCGGTGACCTGCTACACCGAAAAAGCAACTGCAGCTTAGCGACAGGTGAGGAATAGTCGAATTACAGATTTGCCACGAGTGGGATCCGTGGTAACCCGAGGGCGACGGCACGGTGGAGGAGGGAGAGAAGGAGACAGCGCGCGCGCGAGGAGCTGGATCGCGTGCCTCCTCATCTTCGCCATCCCGTCTTCTCCGATTCTCTCTCGCCTCCGTGCGGCGGCGGGACTCGACGGCGCCGCCGAGTTCAAGCACTTTCTTACTTGTTTACCAAGTGAGGGCTTCGGCCCTCCGGGCCCTCAAAACCAAGGCTCATTAGAGTAGTAATTCTTCGTCGAGAATCCTTTTCTATGGGCAAGAAGTTTCAAGCCCAGTTGAACTCTAGTACACTACACCACACGGCTTTTGCGGTTTTGATGGGCTCTTTGGGCTTTTAGGCCATGTTGCCCATGTAAAGTCTAAAGCTTTCACGAGATTGCTCTAGTCACAGGTAAGGATGCTATTGGGCCGAAGCCCTAATATTTTTTTTTTTTGGATTTGTATCCCTTCTGCTCCAAAATGAGTAAGGTTCAAGCATGGTCTACACCCAAATAAAAGTCTGAACCTTAATTTGGGTCTTTATGTGGACAAACTATTTGTTTGATAAGTTGATGGTTTATCTTGCAATATTCAAATGATAAAACTAAATCTATAATTGCATATCTTACTTACCGAAAAGACAGGTTAAAAGTTAGAACTTAAAGTATACAGCTGAAATATGTAAAACAAAAATAAAAACATTAGTGCTAAATACAATATTAATTAGTTTACTTGGCTGTTGGTGGAAGATTTAGTAGAAAAATATAAGGTCTAAGTCTGGTCTAATTTAATCTAGATCTAGTCTAAATAACTATAAATCTAAAATAAATCTAATTTATTGACGGTTTTAAATGGGTCTAATTCGAAGGTCTAAACCTACTCTCATGGATTAAAAACTGTGCTTCTTGCTACGGCTATGCTCAGTGGGCAACAGCGTCAACGTACGAACCAATCTCGATACAGAAGAGCGAAAGTCCGGTCACGGGAACATGTGGAGCAGAATTCAACTTGGCCCGTGACGGTCACGAGAATACGACCAGCGAAAAGCTTCTGTGACACTCGTGTCCTTCGGGATCCGAACCTGGCCGATCATGTTTTATAAATACAAGATGTATTTTACGCTTTAATATAAAAATTAGTATACTAACTTTTTATCGTTAATAATATTTAGATTTACTTATATTCTCTTATGTATACGTTGAATACAATGTTTAGAGATAATAATTAGAGATAGTTTAGTTATTTTAAATATATATTCGATATGTACGACAAGAAAAATATATAACCTATAAAGTTAAAAGGCTCTGTTTGATGCGGTTCTAGATTCTTGGTAAAAACGTTTCAGGTAGAATTTTGTGAATCGAGTGGAACGAGATTAAGACCGATTTGGCCATAGAGTGGAAAAAAAAGAAACGATCCAAGGAGAATCGTTCCGAGGTTTAACCCGTTTTGTTGGATTTTTTTAGAATCTAATAGCCACGATCTAATTCCAAATTACAAATGGAGCCAAAATCCTTGGCATAGGAGATGCAGCCGAGCAGCAGACCGGGCGGTTTCCTCTCGCGCCTAAGCTAAACTGAAAGAACACGTACGGCCGGGCCGGAGCGGAGCAAAGCTGGAGCACGGCGCGCGTGCATCCGTGCGGCGGCGGCGACGACGTCAGCTAGCACCGGTCGCCTTGGATCCACCGCCGAAATCAACGGATGCAGCGCTAGCCGTACAATATTATGGATCCCGTTTAGATTAGTGGAGCAATTTTGTATAGTATCGATCCCTCACGTACCGCACAGAAAGATAGGCCAAGGTTTAATTAACTAATGGCGGTTTTAATTACCAACCTGCCGGTACACAGGAACACTAATTAACCTCCTGCAGGTGCATGCGAATAGCGGCGCACTAACCGATCTTAGATTAAATATTTGTTTTGATGATTTTTGATAATTTTTCGTAGAATTTTAGTAGACTTTTGCATCTGCGCCGCATTTCTGGCTCATCGCCGGGACCTGGATCCGCCCCTGTGCAGGTGCATCGGATGGACCGGATCGATTGACCGGCCGTTACGTACGTACGCTGTGGATCGTGGCCTGTTTTTGTCTTACAAATCCGTTTAATTTTCTTGCGAGCGAGCAGCACAGTTCGGCGTGATCTATCAAATATTCAAATGGATAATAGATGTTGTCAGGTTTTAATCCGTGGTTGGTGCCGCTTTGTTTTTTTGTGTATACGTGCTCGTCGCTTGCTTGGATTGGAACTCGTTTCTACGCTACCTTGACAGCCTTGCCGAGTACGGAGTACCACGTAGAAAGCTACTACTATCGAAGTAAGGGGTTTGATAAATTTCATCCGGATGTTTTTATTGCTGAAATTATCTAAATCTAGGGCTATCGGATCATTGTTGAGATTTGGAAGTATCGATTACATCCGATCCTATGATTTAATCTAACGGCCCGGTGATATCCGGGTGAGGTATCCAACGGTTCAAAATTTGGATGTTAGCTAAAACAAAAACATCCGGATGATACCTGTACACATGACGGGGTATCGTTGTTGATTCTAATGGCGTTTTCACCGTACGTGTACCACATCGAGCACATAATTGCGATGTCTTTTTCGGCGGAGACAAAGTAGCGTGACAGATCGTATTTCTTCTCTCTTTCGATCGAGAGAGGAGGGAGGGGGGACAAATCTAATCATCATTCGATTAGACGAGCTAACAGCGAGATTAGATAAAGGGGGGGGGGGGGGGGAGGGGCCTAGTTTCTGCTGGCTTTCAGTCTCACCTACCTAATCCTCGCCGAATTGATTGAACGTCTCTACATGTCGATCTAAAAGGATGGAAGAGAAAAGCCACGAAAAATTGTCGATGGAGATATCTTTTTCCCTTGCAATGATCGTTGTCTCGTTGATGGATTTTATTTGATCGGAACACTGTCCGTATGCATGGCACGACGAGTAGAGTGGTAGTGGTACGCTTATGCATCGTTCTCTTAATATAAACCATATAAATTTGAGGGCCACTGGAAATCGAATGTCCAATTCGAAGATTTTTATAAGACGCGCCACGATATTTTTACATAATACACGTAGTAATTGTAGTTAATATGTGCAACAAAATACAAAAAAAAAAAATCCAATATCATAAAAAATTAGGAGAACTATCAAATTTATCACTAAAAATTAGATGAAAAACTACAAAGATAAAGATAAGGTACGGTTTAAACTACTAGGTATCCAAATCACATAAATTCATGGTGTTACAATGTTGCAACATTTGGAAAAAGTAGTGGCAACATTAAAAGATAATTGTTGCAATATTTTACAACTTTACATGCAATATATTGGAAGCAGTGTTTGCAACAAAATATTTAGTGCAAACGAAAACAACATAGCTAAAACAAAAATGCCTCTTTTATGATTCAACGTATATGATCTCTTGCACACAACAATTAGTGATAACTACTACAATAAATCTAAAACATATTTCCGTATTGGATAGAGGTCTGTGCTGTATCATTTTTCTAAACTAAAAATAAATAAAACATAAATAATCATTATTTATTTATTATTTATACATGTATGTTTTGTATAATGATTTTTAAATAACATGAATAGAATTGAAATTTTGGAATTCTATACAATTTGTTACTGTCGGGGGGTCGGGTAATTTCCATAAATTACCTCGGATGCCACCAACGACCAAGCTCGCTCCCGCCCGAGCCACCAGGAGGTCGTTACCCTGGACTGTCTAATCAGAACTTGGAAGGCTACGCATTAGGCCGATTCCGAGCTCGGGCTCGGTGGGACCTAGAATGCCACGTATTCGGCCGATTAGAGCTCGAGCTCGGGTAAGATGTCCGAGCTTCTGCCGCCATCTACCGACCTTACGTGGTCTCGGTCGGTGGGAATAACCACCCGAGGCGTAACTTCCGCTGGCGAATTCGTTTCCGTGGGGCGTGGCGGAAAGATAGGATCCACCGGTTGCCACGTTTGGGCGAGGTCCAAACGTGCGGGTGTGGGTCGTGGAGTTCGATCCTTTGTAAGCTATAAAAGCGCCCCCATCATGAGGGGACACACACCTGACAGGCATCGTAAGACAAGAGTCATACACTCGATACGTTGCAAGAGCATACAAGAGCCGGAGTAGGGCTATTATCTCTTTCTGAGAGGCCCGAACCAGGGTAAAGCTAACGTGTCCACGCTCGTTGAAATCGGTGAGCCGTTCTTTGAGTAATCCCTCACGCAAGAAGGGGTCATAGTTGGTCCCTCCACCAACAAGTAAGCTCGGCGGGGCCTGTTTCCCGATCGTCGATACCGGGCGCCGTCCGTGGGGATCGACTTTCCCTTTCGTGAGGAATCCCGAAGAATGTCAGAATCCCAGAACCACCGGGGCCTCTACGCCCCCGAGATCGGGGAAGAGGACAAGCAGTTCTTCGACAATGAAGTAGCGGCGTCGCCGTGATTGAGAATCATGACGGTTCCGGGAGCTTTTCCCTGGAAGCCGCTGCTGCGCCGGAGCAGTTCTTTCGCTCCCAGCTCGACGCCCTCTCGGACGACGAGTATGACGGGCTCTACGATGGTCCGACATCCCCGACCTTTTGAGCTCGACCAGGGACCGCTTCACGGGAGACACCGTGATGTCCCCTCGCGATCCGTCAATCCCGTAACGCCTTCGTTGCGGAGGAGGATGGAAATGTCGAGCAAATCCTACCGGCGCGTCTTCACCGCTACAAAGCGCCAAAGAGCACCTGCAGGCATCCCTGAATCGGACCGGCTTACGACGCCGGCAAGTCCGAGGTGGCCTGACCGATAAGACCAGGGCGAAGTGGTGAGAATTTCCACGCATCTGAGACTCGGGCCGTCTGACGGCGACGAGCTTCGTCACCCGCGTTCCCAGCGGGGAACGCCTTCAAGCCCAGCCCGCGGTGGTGCGCAACCTCGAGAGTTTCCTGGCGAGTCGACCTAGAAGCCATGGCGCGGCCGTGGCCGGCGACCTCGAGGAAATCGCCACAGACATAAAGCGGCGGAGGCCTCCTGAAAGGGACGCCAGAGCAATTCTGAGAACGCCGCGCCCGGGCGTCAGCGCCGCCACCAAGCGACTCGCGGCCGCACCCGAGTGGATGGCCTTGGCCGAGACTCGGGAGGCACCGGAGCAATTCTCGAGGCTCCCCGGGACCAATGCGGAATCTGAGCCACAGGCGGCAAGACCGGCCGAACATTCCTCATCTGCCACTCTCCATCCTACAGCGTAGGAGATATTCTCTTGCCTGGGCCCACTAACCTCGGGCTCGGTGGTGGGGATCGCCCGACCGCCGCGCTGGTGACCGTCCGGCAGTCCGTTTTGGTGCGGGCGTTCGCGGCGTCGCTACGACGTGTGACCTGGCCGACAAGGTTCAAGCCGGGTCACATCGAGAGATTCGATGGGACTCGTAACCCCGACGAAGTTTCTTCGATCTACACCACGGCCATTCTAGCTGCGGGGTGATGAAAGGGTTATGGCTAACTTACGCCTGATCCTGGACGGGCCGGCTCGGGCGTGGTCGTTCAACCGTAAAGAAAACTTCGATCCGGTCCTGGCCCACCGGTGGCAAAGACTCTCCGAGCTAATTTCCGAGTCGCTACGCCCGCCGGGAAGGAGCGCGACCTTAAGCGTCGTCTGAGGCGGGCGAACCTGCGCTTGATTCGTCCAGCGCTTCATGCAAGTGCGCAATTCCATCCCAAGCATCTCGGACGAGGCGGTCGTCCAAGCTTTCAAGTTCGGGTCCGAGACGACGCTTTACTCAGACCTCGAAATTCACCCGACATCACAGCCAACGAGCCGTTCGCATGGTGACCGTTATGCCAACGCGGACGAGGCCGTCCAATAGAAGAAGCTTCGGGCGAGGAAAGCGCCCCTCGGCCCGGGCTCGAGGCGTCAAGCCGAAAGAGCGTAAGCTCGATCGAGAAAAAAT
This sequence comes from Rhipidocladum racemiflorum, assembly GCA_036346355.1. Taxonomy (NCBI): domain Eukaryota; kingdom Viridiplantae; phylum Streptophyta; class Magnoliopsida; order Poales; family Poaceae; genus Rhipidocladum; species Rhipidocladum racemiflorum. The sequence continues at coordinate 84,396,374 of CM070579.1, read as the reverse complement.
CAAAAGAAGAAAAACCCTCTGCCTCCGCATGGTGGCAATGATCGAAAGACAACGACCGACCTTGCGATGATAGGGGAGCCCCGAAAGGAAAGGTCGGACCGGTTCGGAACAACGAGCGTAATCGGACGACCAAGAACGCGCGACCAACGCGACGGGCTAGTGCCTATTTCGCCCCACTCCACCAGGCGCATGGGCATGACCTTCGGATTGCGTAACGTGGGCCTCCCGCTCGAGCAGTTCTACAATGGTAAGGGTCCCATGCCCACGCTCCCGAGATGGAAGGAGACGTCAAGGGCAAGAAGCCCGCCGAGGAGCAAGATACCGACATGGAATACCAAGAGCCGAAACCACATCGCCGTGATATTCGGGGCTCCGCCGCCTATGGGTCGCGTCGGGAGTTAAAGGAGGCCACGCGCGAGGTACTCCGTGTCACTCCGGAAGCCTCTGCTCAGCGGCTCAAGTGGTCCGAGCCGCCGATCACCTTCTCCAAGGACGATCGCCCTCGGGATGACGAAACCCCAAAGGCTTCCGATGGTCGTTAGCCCAACGATCTGCAACACCGCAGATGAGTCGGGTCCTTGTGGATTGCGGGAGCTCCCTAGACCTGATATCGCCAAGGTCTTGGGCGAGATGCGCATCCCTCGCTCCAAGATCAAAAGCATGGTGGTCCCGTTCTACGGGATAGTGCGAGCGTCGGTCGTGCCACTCGGCCAGATCGTCTTGCCGCGATAACGTTCGGCAATCCGAGCAACTTCCGAGCGGAGCTAATCACGCTCGAAGTGGTCGATTTCAGTCGACTTAACGCCATCCTGGGCCGACCAGCGCTCGCCAAATTCATGGCCGCCACTCATCACGGTACCAATGCTTGAAGGTCCCGGCCGGCGGCGTGATCACTGGCCAAGGGAAGCCCAAAGCGCTTCTAAATCGCGACGAGAGGGCGCTAGACATGATCGGTCAAGCGCCCCAACGCGGGCCCGAGCAAGAGCCGAGGAGTTCCGGCCCAAGGCTAGCCTCCAAGCCGGAGGAGAAACCAAGGCCATCCGTTGTGCGGCGGAGCGGACAAGGTCGTACACGTGGGGGCTTCCTAGATCCTAAATAGGAACTCGAGCTCGTGACCTTCCTCCGAGAAGCGCGGACACGTTCGCCTGGGAACCGTCCAGACATGCCCGAGTCCCAAGGAGGTAAATCGAGCACAAAGCTAGCGATTCGGCGACAAAAGCCTGTCTGGCAGAGCTCAGCGCTTCTCCCCGGAGAAGCAAGCCGTCATCAGAGAGGAACTGGACAAGCTCCTCAAAGCCGGTTTCATTCGGGAGGTCGACCATTCCGATGGGTTGGCCAACCCAGTTATCGTGATGAAGAAAGGGGGCAAGTGGCGCATGTGTGTCGATCACACGGCTGAATGCCGCATGCCCGAAAGACAATTTCCGCTACCTCGGATAGACCAGTTGGTCGACGCGAACGGCCGGCTCCGAGGCGATGAGCTTCTACGGGCGCCTACTCAGGCTATCACCAGATCGGCATATCGCCCGACGACGAGGAGAAAACTTCCTTCATCACGCCGTTTGGCACGCGTTACGCTACACGACCATGTCCTTCGGTCTAAGGAACGCTGGAGCGACCTTCCGGCGCCTCATGCGTAAAACCTTCTCGAACCAAATAGGTCGGAACACGGAAGTGTATGTAGACGACATAGTCGTTAAGAGCAAGATGGCCTCGGACCATGTATCCGATCTAGAGGAAACTTTTCATAACCTCAATAAGCATCGAATAAAGTTAAACCCTGAAAAATGTGTGTTCGGGTCAAAGGCGGCAAGGTGCTCGGATACATGATCGGCCCGCAAGGAATCGGGGCCAACCAGAGAAGATAGAAGCCATCGAGAACATGCGACCACCGACTTGCACTCGGGAGGTCCAGTCCTCGACCGAGAATGGAGGCCTTAAGTCGTTTCATCTCGCGGCTCGAGGAACGTGGCCTACCTTTCTTCAAGGCGCTCGGAAGCACGGCGGTTTCACTTGGACAGATGAAGCGGCATCAGCTCTTTCAAAGAGCTTAAACTATATTTGTCGAGACCCGGTCTTGACCACGCCAAGAGTAGGAGAGGTCCTCTTGCTTTACCTGGCCGCCACACCCCATGCGGTAAGCGCCGTCATCACAAAGAGAACGGACGGGCATACGGCCCGATCTACTACATCGAGGTCTTTGCCACGGACCAAAGGAGCGTTACCCGAGGTCCGTAAGCTCCTTTATACGCTCCTCGTGGCCTCGAAGAAATTAAGACACTACTTCCAGCGCACAAAATCCAAGTCCCGACCAACTTCCCGAGAGAAATTCTCGGGAATCGGGGCCAGCGAGGCGGATCGCGAAATGGGCCATGGAGCTCGCGGTCGAGATCGAATTCTCGGCGAGCAGCGATCAAATCTCAGGTCCTAGCGGACTTCCTAGCCGAATGGACAAACCCCACCCCGTCCGAACCCGAACCCAACCAGGCCGAGCACCGCCGGGTCATGCACTTTCGACGGATCCCGAAGCTTACGATTGCTCGGGTGGGCGATCCTCGAATCCCCTCGGGGAGCGGATCCGATCGCCCTCCAAGCGCATTTCGGCGCAACAAACAACGCGGCGAATCGAAGTGCGCTAGCCAGGGCCGGGCATGCAAAGCGCTCGAGTCCAACGACTAATCGCGAAGGGCGACTCGCGGTGGTCGCCAACCAGGTTAACAAGGAGTATCGGTGCTCGATGACTCAATGGCGCTTTACCTGGCTGAAGTAAGGAAGATGGAAAAGTACTTGAAACTTCAAGTACTATACATCCCAGGAAGGACAATGCCCTGGCCGACCATCTATCGAAGGTCGGTTCCGCCCGGTTTCGCTCCGGGGTGCCCATCGAGCACCTCTATAAGCCCTCCATACCCCGGGGAGGAGGCAACCGAGACGGGTGGTACCGTCTCCTTCCTCGAGCAGATGCGAATTGGATGACGCCATTCATCCAATACTTTGCACGGACACCTTTGCCGAGGAGGAGAAATCCGGCTAGTGAGGCGGCTCCTCGACCTATAAAATGGTTGAGGGCCTCTTATACCGCAAAGCGCGCTTGGCGTCCTCTCCAAGTGCATCACCCAAGAGGAAGGCAAATATCTCCTCAAGGATTTCCATGACGGATGTGTGGAGCTCACTCGTCCTTTAGGACCTTGGTGAGCAAAGCCTTAGATTGGGTTACTATTGGCCGACGGCCCTGGCCGACGACGCTCAATAGTGACCTCCTGCCCGATCTTGCCGGTTCCATGCTCGGAAGGTCCATCGGTAAGATCTGGCGCTCTGAGACCATGCCGCTAACCTGGCCATTCTCGGTTTGGGGCATCGACATACTCGGTCCATTTCCCAGGAAGGAGGGGTTGTAAATACACTGCTCGTCGCAATCGACACCTTCACTAAATGGATCGAGGCCGAGCCTATATCAACCATCTCGACAAAGCGGCTAAAAGGCTTATTATGCGAGGAGGTCGGGACCAAGATATGCTTCGCATCCGTGGCCCACCCACGAGCAATGGGGCGCCGAGCGCGAATCCGCAGATCGTCCAAGGAATCAAGAAGAGAGTCTTCAAGAGCCTCGATCGGCATGGTCAGGCCTGGGTGGACGAACTACCCCGTCCTCCGTCGATCAGCACCACGACGAGCCGAGCTACGGGAGACCCCTTTCACCAGATATGGCGCGGAAGCCGTCCTACCGCCGAGGTTGTCCTAGGATCCCCAAGGGTGAACCTGGCCGATAGCATCGACGCAGAAGGCGAGCGCCTTCGACCTCGACCTCGCGGAGGCAACTTCGTGAACGGGTTCATTGCGATCCGCGGTTTACACAAGCTCTTCGCAGCACGCCGCTAAATCGATGCGACCAAGGACCTTGCACGCGTCGGCGATCTCGTTCTCTGACGGGTCCAAGACTGTCACAAAGCCAACAAGCTAACGCCAAGATGGGAAGGTCCTTACACGGTCGTCTCAACGACGCCCGGGGCTGTCAGCCTCGCAATGGAAGATGGTCGAGAACTAGCTAGTACTTGGAACATCGACCAACTGCGTAAGTTCCATGTCTAACCACACCCGCTTTTACCTTTTTAATAAACTTTGTCACCTTACCCTCCTATTCTTTCTCTCTCTCTCTCCCCTTTACCTCCGCAAAATTCTACGATTAAGCTCGACCAGATAAAAGTGTCGAGGCGGAGTCGGTCGTTAGGGCAAAACACCGTCACGACAAGAGCTCGACCTCGAGGGCTTCCTTCCTCGTGAAGACGACCATCTTTTTCGCGGTAGACCTCCGCCAAGTAAAGATTCGCACAGGACACCCTTCCGAGCGGTTCCAGCTCAAGTCGGCGGTGGGCGGCATCGGCGCACCGTACCCTAAGAGCCACACGGTCTCATGAGAACTCTACTCCGCCAACGAGGTCGTGCTCGCGATCGCCCACGACCTCCGTTGGCGGCGGGGGGCTATAGGGGTACCATGTGGCCACGACCTCGTGCAGCTCTCGCGCGAGGTAGCTACTCCCTCGCACGATTGACTGCTAAGTCACGTAAGGCCGAACTCCGCCGAGTAAGGAACCACGGCACGAAACAAATCGTTGTCATCTCGGACAAAACAACAAAAAAACGTTTAGAGATAGATAAACGCTCTTTCTATGTTCAACTGGGCGGTTTTTCCCTTAAGTTTTTTACAGGTAAAGACAGGAAAAAGAAAATTACAGGAGCCCGGCACGCTTCTCGTCCTGCAAAGCGACGAGCTCGTCCCGCACCGAGTCAAGCTCGGACTCAAGGTCGAGCACCCGCCGGCGAGCTTCCCGACCTTCGCTTGCCGCTTGTCGAAGTCGCCTGGACTCCTCCCGTTGCTGGTCGATTGTCCTTTCGGCGCTTCGGGCGGCGTCGCGCAAGGTCGCCACCGTGGCTTCAAGGCCCGACCTTGCCTGCTCGCTCCGGTCGAGGCGCTCCTGGAGCTCGTGCACGGATTCCTCCACCTTCCGCCGGATCTCGACCTCAGAAGATGTCAGCTCGGCAACCCGGCGCTCGAGCTCCGCGATCTTGGCGTCCTGCTCGGCTTGGTGCTTCGCGACAACTTCTGGCGGCACGGTGGCGGCATGGAAGTCCTTCATGGTGGACTCCAGCACCTGCGCGGCAAGGTATTTCAGGTCGTGATCGAATTTTTTTTGATAAAAACGCATGAGTCAGGAGTACTTACCCAACAAAGCCGAGCCTCCAGCCCCTGCTGGAACATCTTGGCGGGGTCCTCCGTCTCGTCCTGTTCCCCCTGGGCGGGCAAGGGATCTCCCGCCTCGATCCCTTCTCCTTGATCGGAGGCGGGGGCTTGAGCCCGAGCTCCCCCGTCCCCTGAGGGCGAAGGAGCTTTGCCCTGGGGGACGACCTCCGCCTCCTGGAGAGGGACGGCCTCAAGAGCGAGGATCACCTCCTGCTCTTCTTCCTCCCGGGCAGAAGTTGCGCCTGGGCTCCACCCTTCGGCGTCTACGGCCATGGGAGCAACCGGGACACCGGTCGGCATCCGACCCTTGGGCTGCGACAACATCCCCGGCGGGATCAATCGGGGCACCGAAGTCGGCGGCGGGAGGTCGATCTCGACTAGAGCGACCTCGGTGCCGGCAGATCCCCTTCGTCTGGAAGCTGCCCCGGCTCACCTACGGTGGCCGGGCTCGTCTCCCCAACCAGCGGGGTAGCCAGCTCTTCCTCGTCGGACGAGCTCCCGCCAGGATTGGGGTCCCCTGACGCCGGGCCGGCGCTGGGACCCGGCGTGACGTCATGAGCCCGGGGGGAGACCTCGGCGATCTCCTGGAGAGTCGCGGTGATGATGTCGCTGGCGCCGAAAGAATCCTCGCGGGGAGTTTCAGCGGCCTGCTCATCACCATCAGACTCCATGACTATGATGTGGGGGATGCCCTCCATCGCGGCTCGGGCATCGGCAGCCGCGATCTTCCTCCGTGTCTCCTCTTCGGGAGACACGACCTCTGGGTCCCGGAGCTCACGCGGCAGGCTCCCCACCTCGACATCATCGCCACCCGGCCAGTGGGGCCCCGGGCCTCCGCGCCTCGGCTCCCGCCGGCCTCGTCGCCCATGACGGCCTCATTGGCCGGGCAAGCTCCCTCTCTAGCACGAGGTCAAGAATGTAAATCGACCATCGCTTCAAATCCCATAACTCGCGCTGACCACCACACCCACTATAGGCGATGTGGGGTTAGTGTGGTCTTGGGAGAAAGAGACAAACAAGAGGGGAGTAGGAGGATCGACCTCGCTCGGCGTCCGCTAGCCGAGCTCGGCGCGGGCCAGGAAGGGCGACCATGTCCTCGCGCCTTGTCGGCCCTGGCGGCCAGAAGGGTCGGCCTCCCAAGCCAACCTCGGAGATGGTCGGCGTTGGGCCTTGATTGGCGTAGCGAGCGACTGCGGGACCTCGGGACCAAGGGCGGGTCCAGCTCGTCCTTCTCCTCCTCGCGGTCCGGAGCCGAGCTCGAGCTCACCGCGAAGCTCACTTTGAAGGCCGCGATCCGCCCTCGATTCGACCTTCCGCTGGGCCAGGCGCAGCTGCGGCCTCCTTCTTCGCCCGCAGCAGTGGTGCAAGCGAGCCATCGGCTCGGGATTGTCTCGTGTACTCATCCATCCACAATTTTAGTTCACTCACCTCCTGCCGGTCCGCATACTCCAAGTCTTTGGCGGGGTGGCGGTCATCCGGCGGGGCGCTGCGTGTGCGCTGGCGAGGGCGGCGTGGCCGACGGAGATCGGCGGCGCTTGCGACCACTTTGTCCTTGGTCTTTCGACCCGTCCATCAAGCTGCGATCCCAATTTGGGACACGGTGACTTCGAGGGCAACCTTCTCCTGTTAAAAAAGAGAAAAACTCGAATGAGGTCGGAAGGCCCCCGGCGAAACCTGTCCGGACAAAAGCTCCGAAAGAAGTCCGAATCAGAGACTTACCGCCTCGGTCCGGTAAGGGCGTTGTTCGGAGATCTGGCGGCCCTCGATGATTTCCTTGCCTTTAGGGGTGCCGAACATCTCGGACACCCTCACATCCACCCAGTCCTCTGGCGGAGCTGCATACCAGCCAAAGGAGAGGTCGTGAGAAGGGGCATCCTCTGCTCGGAAAAGAAGATCGAGGGCGATGACATACCTGAGCGTGACTCCCGGGTGATGTCCTGCCACCCCTCGACCTTGAAGAAGGGATGCTCCCTCCTCCTAAGGGGTGATATCCGGTTCCTGACGTAGTCCCGGGTAACGTCCCGGCCGGTCAGCCCCAGGCACGTGAGCTCGTTGATCGTCATGAGGATCTTTGACGAGTACCCAGGCCATGGGTACCCCCAGCGGCCCGAAAGGGCGCGTGGGCCGAACCAGGCCGGTCGGGGCCCAAAGCCACGGCTGCCGAGGAGAAGCCGTAGCCATGACCAAGTCGGCGAAATCCCTGAAGAAGCGACAGCATTTATTGCGTATCGAGCGCATTAAATGCTGGCCGTAATGATGATGCAGCGGCACAAGTCCCCAACTCTCGCATTTACTACGAGCGGCGCAGCAACTACGCCGACCAGCAGCAGGGCAAGGGGAGCCGGCGGCCAGTCCCATCAGCCCGCCACTTGCGGGCGGCTAAGAGCACAGTCTTTTTTCTCTTTTTTAAGCAACAGTGTAACCTCCCTCCTCGCCTATATAAAGGGGGAGGGAGCGAGCATGTAAGACGACGGACAACCGAGGAATCAATACAATCAAACCCACACGAACTGGAGTAGGGACGTTCACCGAACCAAGATACATCTTGTGCTCACCCGAGTAAGCCGTCGAGGAGAGGAGCGTGCACCCCCTCTTACCTATACAAATTCATTGGCCGGTGCTCGAAACACCGGCGGTTGGCGCGCCAGGTAGGGGCTTTGTGCACGACGTTGCCGCCATTTTTCCCGCTTAGCTTCCTCGGCGGTTCCCTTTCTTTCTCCGACATCGCCATGCCGAGTAGCGTCGATCCGTTCGGCTCCTCGACCGTCACCACCACGGCGGATGTGATAGTGATCGCCCCCGCCATACTCGGCGCCAAGTGTCCACCGAGGACCCTGGCGCTCTCACCAGCGCCAGAGACCTCCGGCTCGAGGTCCCCGCGACGGACCCCGACGCCAAGCACGCCAGAGGCCCCATCACCCCAAGCGACGCGGCGAGGCATCGGCGATGGCGGTCGCACCCGCCGCGACCTCGCTGCGTGGCAATGGTCGGCCATGTCCCCGACGACCACCACTCGGACAACTCCTCCGACCACGGCTCTAGCGGAGGAAGAGATAAGAATGCACCACGCTATCAGCGACCCGACACCGCCGGCAGCGCCGCTACCCCGGCCACGCCAAAGACTCTCCGCCAACACACCGAGGAGGATCACCCGTGCTCGCCAGCGCCGACCTTCGGCGACGCGACGAGCTGGAAGGCTCAAAAGGCCGAGCTCGACAAGCTCCAGGCCGACCTGGGCGATGCTCGCCACGCTCCACTGCGCTGGCGGCGCTGGCGCCACAAGACGCCAGTCCACCACCACCGCTAGGGGACGGGCGATTCATCGTTTTTCCCACGGAGGTGACGTCATAGGTGACGTCATGGGTGACGCGTCGGCGCTGGCGGTCGACCATCGACGTCATGGGTGACGTCGGCGCTGGCGGTCGACCAGCGACATGCGGCCCCTCGACCGCGCGGGCCGGCGTCGGCGTCTGCGCTGCCAGCGTGGGCGGCGTTGACGCGGCGGTCCATCTTCCCGACACGTGGCGCAATCTCGGCCGTTGGTTTGAAAATCAACCGGCGGATTAGATCCAGGGTTAACACGTTGAAACTACTCGTTGCTCGTGGGCCGTTCGATCTAGATCGGACGGTCCGGATCTAATCCTATATTCGCGATTGCTACAAAGACGTGGCAATTGTGAACCGTTGGATCTTGATCCAACGATCCGAATCTAATCGGGTTTGGGAACACGTGAGCTCACCTCAACCGTCCGATCTGGATCCGACGGTCCTCCGAGCTCGCGGACGGCGATGGTTTACTGGGCGCTGGCTTGACCGGAGACGGGACGGCAACGAGCCCGACGGCGTTTGGGGCGTGCTCGGCGAGATGAAGCCTCCTTCGGCCAGCGTCTCGTCGCGAGACTCCGGATCTGAGCTCCTTCTCGGCGGAAGACGACCAGACGACGGCGAAACCGGCGCAAACGCGGCGGAGGAAGAGACAACTCCGGCGAGCGATTGCGGCTCAACGGTGGCGGCTCCGGCGAGATGGCTCGGGGGAACGGGTGCGCAAGGATGAGGGCAACCTCGGGGGACGTCTCACGCTTTAAATAGCCTCGGCGTCCGTGCCCTAGACGGAAACCTAGTTCGCTACGGCCGGCGCGCGGCGGCGAAAGTCCGGCTTCGGACTCGGCGAAGACGACGAAATCGTGGCCGTCCACGTGGCGCGATCACCGGCCACGATCGCACGGGCGCGATCGGATCCGGCCCGGTTACGGCTCGAACCGGTACGGGCGGATCTCAGCCGTTGGATCTTGATCCAACGGTTGGGATTGATTAGGTTTAGGAGTGGGTTTGGTCGAGTCAACTGCTCGGTCGGGTTAGTCGGACTCGGGTTCCGACTTCGATCGGATGAAACGATGCTTGACCCGAGTTGGATTTCCAGCGATTTAATATTTAAAATAATTCCCGATAATTCATTTAATTCATTAAAAATAGCAAAAGACTCGAAAAATTCGAGAAAAATTACGAAAATATTTTGGAACATTTTGGACTCAAATAAAATATTTCCAACAAAATTTTATTTGCAAAATTAAATTCTTTAATTATTTCAAAATGGAATAAATTCAAATAAATTCCAAATAAATCCAAATAAATTCCAGAAAATTCCAAAAATTCACCAAAGTGCCAAATCACACATGAATTTAAGAAAAGCAAAATTTTGGGGTGTTACAGCTACAAACCCCAGTGTATGGCTGGAAGATTACCGGCTCGCATGCCGGGCGGGGGGAGCGACGGACGACCTTTTTGTCATCCAATACCTCCCCATCTACTTGGCGGACTCAGCCCGGGCATGGCTCGAATATCTGCCCGCCAACATCATCCGGATCGGGCCGACCTCAAGCACCACTTCGTTGGCAACTTCCAGGGCACCTACAAGCGACCAGGAATTCCTGGGACTGAAAAGGCTGGCGGCAGCCGAGGAGAACCTCCGGACTACATCCGACGTTTTCCCAACAATGCAACGAGCTCCACGACATCCGCGACGCCGATGTCGTGGGGCATTCATCTACGGCACCGCTTCCAAGACCCTGGTCCATAAAGCGGGGTGTCGCGAAGCCCGGGACCACCAAGGAACTCTGGACATTGCCACCAACCACGCCTCGGGCGAGGAGGCCGTAGATGTCATCTTCGACAAAGGGAAGTCGAAGCGAGGACTGCACCGAGCCCACTCTCCTCCGACCACCCCGACAAGCGAAAAGCGCCACGGCAAGCAGTCGCGAGGACCGCTGGTTCGCGACTACCGACCGATCGGGAAAGCCGCAAGGCCGGCAACCCTCGACCACTTCGAAGGCGATGGAAATGCGTGTCCGAACCACGGATACCCGTCGAGGCACAAGTATCGGGACTGCGAAGTCTGGCGTTTTCTTTCCGAACCCCACGGCGCCACGGGGCAAAGGAAAGAGGCAAGACTCGGCGCCGACCACCGAGATCGAGAGAGGCGACGTCGGCTTCCCCGAGACCGACGGTTGCCTCATGATCTTCGGCGGGCCGGCAAGCTCACGCCGACCGGAAGCGGCTCAAGCTCGCTGCCGAGAGGTGTTCGCGGCAAGCCCACCAGTACCTAAATACCTTCGGTGGTCGGAGTCCCCGATCACCTTTGACCGGCCGACCACCCCGACCACGCCCCGCAACCAGGAGGTACCCGCTCGTCATTGACCCCATCGTGGGAACAAAGCGCTGACTAAGGTGCTCATGGGCCAGCGGCGGCGATCTCAACATCCTTTACGTCGAGACCCTCGACGCCATAGAATCCCCGCTCAAGCCTTCGACCAAGCGAGCACCCTTTCACGGCGTCGTTCCTGGCGGCCCACCCGCTCGAGCAGTCGACTGCCGTCACGTTCGGGAGCCCGGTTAACTTCCGCACCGAGACCCTCACCTTCGAGGTCGTGGATTTTCCGGCTCCTACCACGCCATCCTAGGGAGACCATGCTACGAAGTTCATGGCGATCCCCAACTACACCTACCTGGTCGAAGATGCCCGGCCGCATGGGGTGATCATCAGAATCGCGTCTTTCCAGCTCGCCTACGGCTGCGAGAAAAACGATTCGCGAGTTGGCCTCGGCGATGCGTCGCATCCGTCGAGCTCGCCGGCCTCCGAGCCAGCACCTCCGAGTCCGCTCCCGACTCTAGCAAGTCCGGACCGGGCTCCTTCAAGTCCGCCGAGGACACAAAGACGATCGAGGTCGACCCAGAGGACCCGACCAAAACCGCTCGGATCGGGACCACGCTTCCTGCCAAATAGGAAAGCGCGCTCGTCGACTTCCTCCGCGCCAACCGGGACGCCTTCGCATGGAAGCCCTCCGACATGCCGGGGATCCCGAGGGAAGTCGCCGAGCACTCCCTGAACATCCGGCACTGGTCTAGACCCGATCGCCAGCGTCTGCGCCGCTTCGACGAAGGAAAGCGGCGTGGCCATAGGAGAGGAAATAGCCAAGCTCTTGGCGCGCAGGTTCATCAAAGAAGTTCGCCACCCCGAGTGGTTAGCAAACCACTGTGCTTGTAAAAAAGAAGGCGGGAAATGGAGAATGTGTGTCGACTACACAAGCCTAAACAAGGCATGTCCGAAAGATCCATTCCTCTCGCCCGCATCGACCAAATGGTAGACTCCACCGCAGGTGCGAATCCTCGCCCTTTCTGGATGCCTACTCGGGTACCACCAGATCGCGATGAAAGAAGGCGACCACCGCGACTTCCTTCATCACTCCGTGCGGTTCGTTACGCTCACGTGACAATGCCGTTTGGCCTGAAAACGCGGGGCTACATACCAGAGATGTATGCAGACACGCCTTTCCGACCAGATCGGCCGCAATGTCGAGGCGTCGTCGGCGACATCGTTGTCAAGACCAGGAAGACCAAGCGACATCATCGCCGATCTGGAGGAGACTTTCGCGAACCTTCGACGGTTCCGCATCAAGCTCAACCCCGAAATGCGTTTTGGGTACCCAAAGGGGAAGCTACTCGGCTTCATCATCTCCGGCGCGGCATCGGCCGGTAGAGACAAGATCTCCGCGATCTTAAGGATGGGGCCGATCGGCAACCTCAAAGGGGCCCAAAGGTGACGGGATGCCTAGCGGCCCTGAGTCGCTTCACGTCCCGCCGGCGAACGCGCTTGCCTCTATACAAACTCCTGAGGAAATCCGACCACTTGGTGGGCGAAGGAGGCTCAGGGCGCCTTCGGCCAGCGCTAAATGTTTTCCTGACCACCCCTCCGGTCTTTGGTCGCCCGGCGCCAGAAGAGCCTCTGCTACTCTACATTGCCGCCACGACCCAGGTCGCCGACGGCACTTGTCACGAGCGAGCGTAAGAAGGGCGGTCCTTAAGATCCAGGCCGGTCTACTTCATTAGCGAAGTACTCTCCGAGTCCAAGGCACGGTACCAGATTCGTAAGATGCTCTACGCAGATTCGATCACGAAAAGAAAGCCGGTACATTACTTCAACCAGCACCACGTTTCGTGGTAACCTCCCTACCACTCGGCGAGGTCATCCATAACCGCGGCGCCTCGGGAAGAATTGCCAAGTGGGCACTCGAGCTCAATGGGCATGGCGTATCCTATGTCCCTCGGACTGCCATAAAATCTCAAGTTCTAGCCGACTTCGTCGCCGAGTGGACGAAGCCCAGGCCCCACCTCCGCCGAAGACCCTGAGTCTTTGGGCGATGTACTTCGACGGGTCCTTCACCAAAACGGAGCCGGGCCGGGTCGTCATTCTTTCACCACTCGGGAACAAGCTTGATGCGTCATCCGGCTACTTTTCGACGCAACCAACAACGTCGCCGAGTATGAGGCCCTCGTTCGGGTCTCCGTATCGCCGCCCGACCTCGAGCTCTGCGATTATGCGTGCATGGCGACTCAAAAGCGGTCGTCGATCAAGTCATGAAGGCTGCGAGAACCTCGCGGCGATCGGATGGCGACCCTCTTGTCGAGAGGTACGCATAACCGGGCGAAGTTCAAAGGATTTGAGCTCCATCATAGCTACTGACGGAACAACGGAGAGGCCGATCACCTGGCTAGTCTCGCCTCGGCAGAGGGCCGATCCGCGAGAATTTTCGTCCTCGACCTACACCAAGCATCCATCCGAACCGATCGCCCGGACGATCGGCCAAGCGACCCGACAAAGGCTGAGCTGGTCGAGCCGGGTTGCAACGTCCTGATGACCAGCACCGATTGGAGGAATCCCTTCATCGATCGGCTGACTGACGGATCCCTCCCCGACGACCCGACCGAGGCCCGCCGCCTCGCTCGTCGGGCAAAATCCTTCGTACTGATCGGCAACGACCTCTACAGAAGGAGCCCCTCCGAATCCTCCGAAGTGTGTCCCGGTAGGCCAAGGAAGAGAGCTACTCCGCGACATCCACAGGCGGGTTTGCGGACACCACGCTGAGTCACGAGCCTGGTCGGAAAGCCTTCCGAGCAAGGTTTCTCTTGACCAATCGCTAGTGGCCGACTCCGAACGGATCATCCGGACGTGCGAAGGGTGCCAATTCTTCGCTCGGCAAACTCACCTCCCGGCGCAAGCACTCCAAACGATCCCTATCACCTGGCCCTTCGCCGTTTGGGGACTCGATCTGGTCGGGCCCTTCAAGAAAGCGCCCGGGGGCTTCACCCACCTGTTGGTTGCGATAGACAAGTTCACCAAGTGGATAGAAGCCAAGCCGATCACAACAATCACTTGGTAGCAGCGCCGGACTTCATCCGCAATATCGTCTACCGGTTTGGAGTCCGAACTCCATCATCACCGACAACGAACGCAGTTCACGGAAAGGAGTTTCTCGAGCTCTGCGGCGGCCGACATCCGCGTGGATTGGGCGGCCGTCGCCACCCACGAGCAACGGCCAAGTCGAGCGCGAACGGCATGATCCTCCAAGGGCTCAAGCGCGAATCTTCGATCGGCCCGAAGAGGTACGCGGGCGTTGGGCGGCGAGGTACCTCCGTACTTTGGAGCTTACGGACCACCCCGACCCGGCCGACCAGGTTCACGCCGTTTTCCTGGCATTCGAGCGAAGCCATCTTACCGACCGACTTGGACTACGGCGCCCCAAAGGTTCGAGCCTTGGCGAGACCCGGGGCTCGAGTCCCAAAGAAGACGCCGCCGACCGGCTCGATGAAGCGCGAGATGTCGCCGTCGTTCGCTCGGCCAAATACCCGGCCAGACAACTGCGGCGCTACCACGACCGCAAGGTTAGAGGGCGGCGTTCAACACAGCGACCACAGTTCTGCGCCAGGTCGATCCAACAAAGGCAAGCACAAGCTCTCCTCCTTGGGAGGGCCCCTTCATTGTAGTAGAGGTCCTTCGACCTGGCACTTACCGGCTCAAGGATCCCGACGGCAATATCTTGTCAAACGCCTGGAACATCGAAAAGCTAAGGCGATTCTACCCTTAGCCCTTTTTCTACCTCGTTCATTACCATGTTCACCTTTTACCGGGCCTCACGCGTAGCATTTTTCCCACTCGGTCGACATCCCGTTCAACCATTGTCATTCACCGATCGTTCGGTCTACTTTTTTTTCCGACCCGAGTACCACGGCCTCGCCCGGCTACTGATTTGCGAAGTGGTATCTCGCTAAGGAAAAAGAGAAACGAGGATGGTATCTGATTTGCCGGGAACTAACGCCGCGCCAAAACCTGTTTTTCTACTTTTTCGGAAACGCCGAACATGTCGATCAGCCTCGGTTGGTCCCCGCAGACCCAAGAACCATGACCCGGCATGTCTTACCGCAACAAACCGAAAAATAGCGAAAAATACATGTAAAACCCGAACACCTTTGTTTTCTTCCAATTCAACGGCATTTACATTCTTTAGAAACAAGAAAGTCTAAAACCAAGAAAGCTTTTTCTCGTTTAAGGGTCTTCCTCACGACAGTTGATCTCCTGACTTGTCGTCCCTCTCAAAGCACAGCTTGGCTTCCGCTCAATTTTGCCGCGACGCCTTACGACAAAAAAATAGCCGGTCGCCGAAACCCGCAGCAGAGAGCTCCGATCCGCCGGACGCACCTTCAAGAAGCGGCCCTGCGCCCCTGTGTGACCTCTATGGTCCCGGGAGCTTGCGATCCGACACAGGGACCGCCGTCGGAGAAGAGTACGGCACGATCGGGGCGATCGGCATGACGGCTCAGCCAGAGCCTAGATGTCGCGGTCGACTCCAGGCTCCGGAAGGAGAAGGAGCGCGGGGAGGACGGCGCCCGCTCCCCAAGCTCGAGCGCCATGGCGGCGGTTCCCTCGGCCGACGACCGCGGCTTGTCACGCCCGCTCTCGCTCCTCCTCCTCCGCCTCCCGCTCCCGCAGCTCCCAGTCAACCCCGTCGTCCGACGGGGCCGCCGCTACAAGACGGCCAGCTCGTCGCCCCAACTCCTCCTCATCCTCTGCCTCGTTGAAGGGAATCCTGGCCGATCTCATCGATCGGTGGGTTCTCATCCTTGGAACGGAATGAGAGAGCGAGGC
Source organism: Rhipidocladum racemiflorum (assembly GCA_036346355.1). Lineage (NCBI taxonomy): Eukaryota > Viridiplantae > Streptophyta > Magnoliopsida > Poales > Poaceae > Rhipidocladum > Rhipidocladum racemiflorum. The sequence continues at coordinate 84,380,658 of CM070579.1, read as the reverse complement.
GACCATAAAAGCAAGTCGACTTTCGTCTCAACGTTGTCGAATGAAGTCCCAGCGCCACCCTCCGCCTATTTATAGGCGATCCGGCCAAACGAAGCGACGCGCCGGATACCCGCCAAAGATTCATGACGACCGCACCTTTTTCGGCGATGGCGAGAAGCCGGCGCGCCAAAGCAAGCGACGCGAACCGGCACCGCCAATTCCCCGCGTTGAACAAAAACCTCGCCAGTCATAAAGAAAGATAAGTGAATACCTTCTTCTTACACACTCGTTATTACTCCTTCAAGTGGCGCGCGGCGGTAACAAACAAACCGCCCCGCCCCACTCTGGGCTACAAGAGTCCCGCTGGTCGGGTTGACACAACCAATCGTCGGGTCCTCCCAAGACGGCCAAACTTTCGACCAAAAGTACTACGGCCTCGCCCGGCCGCTACGATTCTGAAGTAGTGCTTGACGAAGAAAGGAAGTGCCCAAGCGGGTCGACCCACGATCGGTCAGGAACAGCCTCCCACGGTTGAGCGTTCTCTCGATTTCCCAACTCTCTAACTTTTGTGATACACACACCGACCTATGCCCGACCCCTGTGGTCCCTAAGGCAAGAGACGGCGATGATATCCACCACAGCAAAAATGGGCAAGAGGTGAGGACAAGGCGAGCCCCCAGCGGGCCCCTAGTTGGGTCGGCGGACGACCCAATCGCCTTAACTCACGTCCGGGATCACACCTCACGCTCTCCCGCAGAACCCGTCGACGGGTGGCAGCCGGTACACCTCGGATCGTGAGCGATCCAAGGTCGATACGGGATCGAGTAAGGAAAGATTCTTTATGGATCGCCCCGGTGGCTCGGACGCCCGTGGCGGGATTGTCGCTAGGGGACCCCTCGCGAGGGGCCTCGAGTTCCACCGGATCACTCGCTTGTAGCCCCACGAGAGCGGCGCTCGAGCCAACGAAGGCAAGCGCGCGTTTCTCACCCCCTCCTGGTCCCCCACCAGCGGACGGGGTGTAAAAATGGGACTCAACACGGGCGCCACGTGCTCGCCAGCGATCGACCAGCATCGCCCGGCGGCTCGACCGGGCGCCACGTATCCGCCCAGGCGACCAGCTCGCTGCGCGCGCCAACCACGGCGCCACGTGCTCGCCAGGGCGATCAGCCATCGCGCGCCAAGGCACGACCGGGCGCCACGTGTCCGCCATGCGACCGGCTTCGCGCCAACACGGGCGCCACGTGCTCGCCAGAGCGATCAGCCCATCGCGCGCCGAAAACACGACCGGCGCCACGTGTCCGCCAGGGCGACCCGGCCCATTGCGCGCCGGCGGACCAGCGCCACGTGCTCTCCAGAGCGTCACCATCTGCGCCCGAAAAGGCACGACCGGGCGCCATGTGTTCGCCAGTATGCGACCAGCCCGGCCAGCGCCCGGCGGCACGACCATGGCGCCCGGCGACCAACCCGGCGCGCCAGCTCGACCGGCGCCACGTGCTCGCCAGTAGCGATCACCATCACGCTGGCGGCACGACGGCGCCATGTGTTCGCCAGCATTCACCCGGCCAGCGCCCGGCGGCCGCGACCATGGCGCCCGGACGACCAGACCATTGCGCGCCCGGCGGTGCGGTCCGGCGACCACCGCCGGCGCCCGATGCCACGGCCGGCTTACCATCTGCTCCCGGCGACCACCCTTGACACAAAGAACGGCGCGCCGGCACAGATATATACTGCGATCGGACCTCACCGATACAGCAAATCAAAGACCAAGCAAGGCTAAACCCCCCGACCTGCTCTCAGACCACCTCGGGGCTCAAGGCTTCACACCACCGGGCGCTCGCCTTGCACCCGGTCGAAGACTCTTCCCGACCAAACCCGGCGAAAACCCCCCGACCTGCTCTCCGACCAGCTCGGGGGCTCGGGGGCTACACCCACCGGGTGCGCTCGCGCGCACCCGGTCGGAGACTCTGATCAGGCCAAGCGAACCACGGCATCACGGCACGGAAACAAGACCCCCCGGGCACCTCTCCGACCTGCACGGGGGCTCGGGGGCTACTGACGAGTACCCAGGCCATGGGTACCCCCCGCCCGAAAGGGCGTTGGGTCGAACCAGCCGGTCGGGGCCCAAAGCCACTACCGCTGAGGAGAAGCCGTAGCCATGACCATGTCGGCGAAATCCATGAAGAAGCGGCGGCATTTATTGCGTGTCGAGCGCATTAAATCTTGGCGTAATGATGACGCAGCGGCACAAGTCCCCAACTCTCGCATTTACTACGAGCGGCGCGGCAACTACGCCGACCAAAGCAGGCAAGGAGCCGGCGGCCAGTCCCATCAGCCCGCCACTTGCGGGCGGCTAAGAGCACAGTCTTTTTTCTCTTTTTTAAGCAACAGTGTAACCTCCCTCCTCGCCTATATAAAGGGGGAGGGAGCGAGCATGTAAGACGACGGACAACCGAGGAATCAATACAATCAAACCCACACGAACTGGAGTAGGGACGTTCAGCCCGAACCAGTATACATCTTGTGCTCACCCGAGTAAGCCGTCGAGGAGAGGGAGCGTGCACCCCCCTCTTACCTATACAAATTCATTGGCCGGTGCTCGAAACACCGACAATCTTCTCCTCCTCGGGCTCCACGAGCGGTCGGGGCGTCTCGACGGCGCGACCTCTGGCGCCGGAGTAGGAAAGCGTGCCGCCCTCTGCTTTCCTCAAGTAGAACCAAGAGTCGGCCCAACCCGACACCGAGTCCTTGAGCGTGAAGCTCGGGTACTCGTATGGTCGGGTAGGTCGCAGGCGGAAGTAGAGGCAGCCGGCCTGCGAAGGCGTGCCGGTGCGAGAAAGGGTGTAGAAGTGGAAGAAGAGACTGGGAGTGGGCTCGACGCCCACGAACCCTTCGCAGAGATGGGTGAAGATGGCCATAATGAGAATGGAGTTGGGGTGGAGGTGAACGATCTCGCACTCGCAGGAGGCGAGTACGGCCTCGACGAACTCACTTTCGGGCGTCCGGAGCCCGTTCATGGCGTAGAGCTCGGTGGAGACGATCTCCCCTCCTCCATTGTGGGCTCTCCTCGGCGCCGGGGACTCTCCATGTGCCGGCATCGACGCGTACCTCGCTCTTTGGAGGATCTCCGACTTGCGCTGTCGAGCTTCTTTGACGCCGAACCTCGCCATGAGGGTGGAAAAGATGATCAAGGAGAAGGATGAGCGCCGAAGCAGAGGAGTATGAGACGCAGCGATCGCAAAACGGCCAAGTGAGTCTAAGGGTTTTCTCTTCGAGTGTTTAAAAACTCCTCCAGAAATGGGAAAGCAAAAGGACTTCCCGCCGTTATGGTCGAGGAAGCCCTAGAGGCACAGAGGGCGATTGAGGCGTTCGCCATCCGAAACGACACGTGGGCACGCAAATCGAAACCGCCTGCCGAAAAAGACGGTTCCCAGAAGAACGATTCGAGGCTTAGGGAGAAGGAACCGTTGAGAGGGCCCGCCACTTCGCTCGGCGACGAGTGGGGCAACAAGCTCGTTCGGAGAAGGTTAATAGCTCGTTGGTCGCGGCAGCTTGTCCGCCGCGGCGAATCGACATGCTCGTAGAGAACGGTAGGCCCAAGGAAGGCCTTCCTTAGACCTTTTCCCACTTGAACCTCGGGGCTAGGCGTGGGGTCGGGTAATTTCCATAAATTACCTCGGATGCCACCAACGACCAAGCTCGCTCCCGCCCGAGCCACCAGGAGGTCGTTACCCTGACTGTCTAATCGTAACTTGGAAGGCTACGCATTCCGCCGATTCGAGCTCGGGCTCAGTGGGACCTAGAATGCCACGTATTCGGCCGATTCGAGCTCGAGCTCGGGTAAGATGTCCGAGCTCGGTGCGGCCATCGGCCGACCTTACGTGGTCTCGGGGTCGGTGGGAATAACCACCCGAGCGTAACTTCCGCTGGCCCGTTCGTTTCCGTGGGGCGTGGCGGAAAGATAGGATCCACGGTTGCCACGTTTGGGCGAGGTCCAAACGTGCGGGTAGTGGGGTCGTGGAGTTCGATCCTTTGTAAGCTATAAAAGCGTCCCCATCATGAGGGGACACACACACGTATTGCATGCATCAGAAGACAAGAGTCATACACTCAGATACGTTGCAAGAGCATACAAGAGCTGGAGTAGGGCTATTATCTCTTTCCTGAGAGGCCCGAACCAGGGTAAACTGCTGTGTCCACGCTCGTTGAAATCTGGTGAGCCGTTCTTTGAGTAATCCCTCACGCAAGAAGGGGTCATAGTTGGTCCCTCCACCAACAAGTAAGCTCGGCGGGGGCCTGTTCCCCGATCGTCGACAGTTACCTATATTTATAAATCTAAACAACATGTTTGCGTATTTACGAAAAACTAATCCGAAATTTTGAACTTACACGCATACACGTGCGGCGTGTCCCTTCCCCGAACCTCACGTGGCCCGAGCCGTGTCACGGGCTCGCCAGTCGCCAGCTCCCCTCCCCGGGGCGCGGCCGTACTGAATATTTTTTTTTTGGTCCTAAGTGCAAAGCGCTCATGTACTCCATTCTACCATACATGTATGTTTTGTATAATGATTTTTAAATAACATGAATAGAATTGAAATTTTGGAATTCTATACAATTTGTTACCTATATTTATAAATCTAAACAATATGTTTGCGTATTTACGAAAAACCAATCCGAAATTTTGAACTTACACGCATACACGTGCGGCGTGTCCCTTCCCCGAACCTCACGTGGCCCGAGCCGTGTCACGGGCTCGCCAGTCGCCAGCTCCCCTCCCCGGGGCGCGGCCGTACTGAATATTTTTTTTTTGGTCCTAAGTGCAAAGCGCTCATGTACTCCATTCTACCAACATTTCTTTCTTGTCTTTCTTGGTCGATAAATCACTGAACTTATTATGAGCATTGAGCACGGAGCTAATTCGGTGTTCTGATCAAGTTGTTTTTGGTCGATCCGAGTCCGACGATCAGCTAGCTCGCTGGTTGTCTTCCATGACCCAAGCAATCTGAGCAGGCTAGTACAACTTCGTATTTTTCAAGAGTGATCTTAGCAAGTGCGTGCATGATGCGTTATATAATTTTTTAAATAATATATTTTTAAATAATCTTATAAAAATAATACCAAAAAAATAGAAAAAATATACCTATGTTATTATTTTAATTGACGACAGAAGTTGCAATATCGTCAATTCAATTGACGATAGATGTCTATTGCCGACAGATTATTTTGTCGTGTACTCATTTGGTCGACAAGGCTGAGACTTCTGTTACCTGGCATGTTGCTAATTTATTTACCTGCAGACGTGTATTTTTGTAGTTTTTTTCGATATTTTTTTTGTAAAAAATTATTTACAAAGGTATGATTTAAAAATGTTATTGCGTCATATACATATATACGTGGAACATTGAACCGTGGCAGCGCGCCAGCGCCATACATTTCTCTCGTTTTCTTTTCCTCTTCCTTTTTCACGGGGAAGGAAAACATCTCAGCTCGTCTTTAATTGCAAAGCTACGAATCGACGGATCCCTATACAGCAGGGACGAAAGCAACAAGGCATCGGTAAAGTTGCTCCCGACACGACATCACCTAGCTAGGCGGGCCAGACGAAAGCGACGGCACTCTCTTGCCGACATCGCGCGCACGTCGACGGCGTGCAGCGGCCGGACGCAGCGCCCTGCTTTGCGCGCGCCACGCGCCACGAGCTCGTGCCGTCGTCGTCGTCTCGCTCGCGATCGGTTGACCCCCGAACAGTGCACGAGCCACGGAGCCACCCGGGCGCCATGCAGCGCGGTGATGCCATGCAACCGCCACGAGGAGGAAGAGGAGGAAGAGGAGGAAGAAGAAGAAGCGCGCGAGTACGTCGCGCCCGCCCGGCGACCAGAAAGAGAGCTGCCGAGCCACGCTACTGGAGTCAGAACCGATCAACCGCCTTATACAGTGCTACCTCCTAAATATATACTCCGTCCGGTTTGGTAATTTTTAAATTTTGTTTCTAGATACACACCTCCTCTCGTCACATATAGATATAGTTGTCGTTTTAAATTTATGTGTAGTTAAACTTTTAAAATTTTGACTATCAATATTTTCTTAAAATGTTTAAATTAGACACATAAAAATTATACGTACAGGTTTGTCTTGAAAAGTGTTATATTATAATTTTATTAGGTTTTATAAATATATTATAATAAAATTTTGACTTTAGGAGAACTGTTTTGTGCTCATCTTGTGCTTGCACTGATAGCATGGACGGGCGAGATGCCGTTTTGCTGGGGCCGTAAATAATCCAATTACTGCCTCTTTGAAGTTTTAGTAGTGCTGGGATCTTCCTAAAATCTCAAATATACAACATGTAAATCAAAAATTGCAGAAATATACAACTACAAATTAAAATAGCAAAAATACCAATGGTCCCGCCGCGCCACGTGGCGTATCGCCACCGCCGCATGCCGCCACACCCCATGGCGGCAGCCAGTGGCGCCACCCAGCTGCCATGTGTCTATTTTTTGTTTTTGATTTTTCGATTATTTCGACCGAATTTTTGTTTTTCTCTCGATCCGATTGAAATGCAGATAACTTTCGCTATACTGACTCCAAATTTAATAAGAAAACTTTCTAAATTATCTAAATATTTAATTCGTTTCATCTAATAAATTATATTATTTATAAATATAAGGTATGTTTTGACTTTGTACAAGAATTAAGGTTACGGGAAATTGAACACATCTCTTAAAATAAAGATATAGTAGAAAATACTCATTAAATGGGAAAATCTACATACAAACTTTATATTTCTAAACAAAATCATTCAAACTATAGATCTTATATTTGTCAATAGAGATAGTAGCGACATGTGATTTCTACTTATTCACCGTATACTTACTAGTATATAATATATTGTAAATTTTTATCTTCATTTTTGACATCTCACATTCTAACTTCTAAGCCGTAGCTAGTATGTATTGTATTCTTGAGAAAAACTTCCCTCCCATGCCCGTAAGAAATCAAAGTCATCGTCGGGCAAAAATTAATGATTTTAGTGGGAGGATACACAAAAATAACTTCACGCCGTGTCTCATATGGTTTTTCTTGTGCTGCCATTGGCATAAATTTGGTTCGATGGTTGATCCAACTTGGTGTGGTGAATCGGTGATACGGTATGATTATAGTTATAATTATATGGTTTTTAGCAATATATACTTAATCCATATGATTTTACGATAATTTAGAAAGTTTTCTTATTAGATTTGGAGTTGTATAGCGAAAGTTATCTGCATTTCAATCGGATCAGAGAAAAACAAAAAAAATTCGGTCGAAATAATCGAAAAATCAAAAAACAAAAAAATGGACACGTGGCGGTGGGCGGCGCCACTGGCTGCCGTGGGGGTGGCGGCAGCCAGGCTGCCGCCATGGGGTGTGGCGGCCGCCGTGTGGCGTGGCGGCCGCCACGTGGCGCGGCGGGACCTTTGGTATTTTTGCTATTTTCATTTCTAGTTGTATATTTCTGAAATTTTTGATTTATATGTTGTATATTTGAGATTTTTTTCCATGTTTTTACCCGCCGTGCAAGGGAACGAGGTAAGAATGGAATGGATACAGATTACAGATTACTCATTTACTCCCTCCATCCAAGAACAGTTACGGTTTTGCATGCCCATATACAATTTTGACAACTAATTTTTATTATAACATATTTATAAAATTCAATAAAATCATAATGTTACAAAAAAAACTTTTTCGAAACAAATCTACACGTATAACTTTTTATGTATCCAGTCTAAATATTAATAACCAAAGATTTTTGAAAATTTGACCGCAGCTCCTATATTCAGTAAACACTAGCATTGGATCAGTGGTACCGTTTCTACTTTTCACCCGTGCACAGGATAAAAGGGAAGCAAATCGGTCCCCAGCTAATCGAATGTACGTACAAAAGGAGCACGGCGACTATTTGATTCTGAGCATTCAACAGTGCAGCCGGGAGAAAAGAAGCTTGCTGCGTAGGAACAGTACTACCTCTGCAGTGTAAAGCAAAAAATTAAAAGAAAAAAAAAAAGCTTGACGAGCTTGCCATGGGAGCTCTGGACTCAACCGCCGTCCGTCGCACGGTGCCGTGGCGGCAGACTGGCAGGACCATTCCGATCCCGATCGTACGTAGGATCTGACTTAGACGGTACCATGTAAAATGGTATAACCTTCTACGAGACGAAGGATCCAGACGGAGCATGTAAAATGGTATAAACTTTCAGGAATTGCTTTTGCAGAGGAATGGTTCGGGGCAGAGTACATAATAGTGATCACACGCAGCTGCCACGATCAGTTTACATGACACAACAGGGTAGAGCTAGTCTGGTAAAATCTGCCGATAAATAATGGTCCTGGATTACAATCGATCCCATTCTGGGAGATCTAATCCGAGAAAACTGAATTGCCTCCCTCCTTGGAACTGCAACAATACTTGGTGGTGACAAGTTGCCTCCAAATTGCCACTCAAAATTGCCACTGTGATATCCTCCGGCTGTACAAGTGACGAGCTTTCTCCTACCTCGCTAGGCAATCGTTGCTCATATCCGTTAGAATTGTCAGCCGACGCGCCGTTTTCGTGAACTCACTGCAATTTCAGATCAAGTTTTTTTTTTTACTCATTAGTATCTGTTGTGAACAAGAGGGCAGTTGGGAGCGGAAGAATGAAGCAAATGTGATTTGAGAATGATGGCTGATTGAGCAAATATGGAATCAAGATGTCTCAGCTGGAAACTCCTAAAGTCAAAGTGCCAGAGGAATTCTTCCAAGGCAATAACACCTAGAGTCTGGGTGCTTCAAGATAAGTGAGTTTGGATATACTAGATGAAAGGTCTAGAGAGATCACAACTACTACAGATGAGGCCACTACACACTGCCCAGTTTTAAATAGGTCACATTGAGGTTACCAAATGCACATTATTATGTGAAAATCGCAGGTGTTTAAAGGTTCTAGCTAACAACAAATTAGAGTATGAAATCAGAAAATGCCTACTTGAAGAGTGAATGTGATTTGAGTATACAATTGGTTCCTAAAACGAGTAATCTTAAGCTTGAATAGAAACACACATTTTGATATGAAATCGTACAAACCTGAAAGGTTCTTCTCCAGTTGGTTTGAGCGCCCCAGCGGCATCACGGTAGACAACATGGCTCATCAACTCAGCTTTCTCGATACCAAACATATCAGCAAGCCGCCGATATAACTCCTCGTATGAGCCAACAACAGAGAGATCAAGTGTGCGCCCAACATCCTCTGACTGCAAGAATACCTTGCAGTGCCCGGTTTCTAACCCAAGATCAAGCACCTTGTTGTCTTGGCAAAATGGAACTCCTCCACAGGGCAAGTTTTCTCTAGTGCCATTCTGATTGCTTCTTGGGCTTGAAATTTCCGAGTTATTTGCTCCCTTTTCAGTATCCCCATCAGAAGGGCTCTTCCTAGCATCCCCCGGAGGAAAGCACCCAGAGTTAACTAAAGATATCTGCTGCTCCGTGAGTATCGGTTTTCCGAAAAGCATCAACTGGGGTGCCACCTTCTTGACATCTGATTTCTTGTTGTTTTGGGGGGTACCAATGGTCAACAAGCACGAGATGTCATCTCGAGCTGCCGGATGGCCGATGATAAGCCCAGCAGCGATCCTCGGCTGCGTGCCATGATCGAGCTGGTGAAACCCGTGGGATGACAGACTTGACTGCAGTTTGTTAAGGTGGAGATCTGATAAAGATATACCAAATTGAGCATGCCTGGCTCCCTGTATGCCCGCAGGAGTGCCGTCCAGGAAATAGCACATAGGACCAACCCCGCGACGGAGTGGGCTTCCGTGGAACATCGGGGTCGGAAATTGGCTATCAAGCGGAAGCTCGGGGTACAATGGAACGCACAGCTTCTTCCGAGGAGGCGCGAAAGGAGCAAGATGGATGACTGGCATGTTTGACACAACCTCAACCAACCACGGACTCACTCTCTTCACATTCTGCAACAAGTCCGGTTCATCCCAAGTCACCTGCAAAAGCCATTCCAGGCATGTGTTTTTAGCATTGTGACACCAATAAATCGACTGTAATTTTGTGTTGCTGTCCTTGAGAGGACAGTGTTCAACTATACATATATGACGGAGAATAGGAGATGGGGTACCTGAAGGAGCCTCCAAGATGAATTAGGCCATCTAATGGGGTCAGCCACCTGCACGGCCGAGACAGTCCCCATGAACCAGCTGATCCTTGATGAGTCCTCCGTCTCAAAGGCCATCTTGAACCTAATGCCGGGGCACCACTGGGTACGCATCGCCGCCCTGACCGCCCCCGCCTTCACGCAGAACTCCGGCGTGCTCGCCCTCGGGTAGTAAACAACCTCAAATGGCTGCCCGTTCATTGCAAGATTAGCAGCCTCGACGACCTCCTCCGGCCGCACCCTCACCCTCACCTTACCCCTTGCCATCATCGTCTTGTTGCTGTCCTCCTCTACCCGCAAGAACATGGAGAATCCTACGTAATTGGCCCCAGCCGGAGGCGGCGGGGACAGCAGCTCCGGCCCCCCGACGCCCCCTTTCTTGGCGCGCCGGATGCCCACGCAGAGATCCCCGTTCTCGGTCCTCATGAACACGATGGAGTCTCCGGCGACGAGCTTCTTCTGGTTCACGAAGGTGCTCCAGCCCGTGGTGAGGAGGTGGCGGCGGGGCGTGCCGCGGTAGATGTGCCGGAACTTCCAGACCACACCGTGCACGTCCTTGGCGAGCACGGTCTGCACGGGGGGATCGGCGGAGTAGTCCAGCCGCGGGAAGATTGTCTCGGCGCAGTACCGCGGCACAGAGAAGCCCCCGCCGTTGTTGGCGTCGGACTGCGTGAGCGTCTTGGCGAAGGACGCGGGCTTCTCCTCCTGCGCGGCCGCGGCGGCGCCAATGCCGTCGTCGGCGTCGCCCGGCTCGTTGGGTCGGACCGGGACGAGACGGATCTTGGCGAAGACCTCGTCACTGTCCGGATCGGCCATGAACCCGACACCGGCGACACGGCACAGGACGAGGGCCGGGACCCGCCCGGCGGGGAACTCGACGGGGCCCTGCCCCTGCGCGTGCTCGGCGTGGCCCTGCGGGAAGTAGTACACCTTGGAGTTCACCGGCGGCATCTGGACCATGCCGCCGGCGCAGGCGTGCCACAGCTGCGGGTCCAGGCACTTGCCATTCTCCCTCTCCCGCTCCATGGCCGCCGAGTCCACGAAAGTTATCATCTTTAATCACCACCACCCTCCACCACTACCCGGAAGCAAGAAATTTAGCAGAATTGAGCAATTTCCACCCACTACGACAGCTTTTTATGGAGGAAATTCCCCACCTTTTCCACTAGCAGGACAAGCTTTTCTGCTGCACAGCCCCCATCATCATCATCAGAGCTCACAGCTGAAAAGGCTGGGGAAAAGAAGCAGCAGCAGAAAGGAAAAAGAAAAAAAGGAAAGGGAACAAAGAGAGGAGAAGAGAGAATTTTGGCTCAGAAATCTTGCAGGAAAAAGGAACCACCCAAGTACCCAACCAACACCACAACAATTCATCCAGTCAACTCACCTCGCCTCTCCAAGCAGCTCAGCTTCAGATCCCTCCAAAGCAAGAGTAGGGAGTCCGGAGGACGAATTGGAGGGCAATCTTGGCACAGCTTACTCAACCCTCTCTTCTCTCTCTCCCTCTGCAGCTCTGCTGCGTTTGCCTCCCCACAAGTCCAGGCTCCAGTCCAGTCTCCCTCAGGCTCTCAGGTGAGCAGCAGGCTCAGATTCCCCCCAGACTGCCGCAAAACAAACTAAATAGAGCGAGAGAGAGAGAGAGAGAGAGAGTCAAGGCAAGAAGGCACTTCTCTCTCTTAAGCAAGGACCACTGCTAGCTCTGCTAACTCTTCCTGTTAGCGCGGGTAAAAAAAAATCTTCTTGTTAGTGGTTTAATTATTATTTATTTATTAATACTTTTCAGTTCCCAGCACAAAGTACCAGCTACCAGATAATTCACACACATGATTAGCGGTAGGGTATCACTAGAGCACTATCCTCACTGCCTTTTCCTTTTTCAAAAATGTATTCTTAAAAAAAGAGATAAACAATGCAGCCAAACATTCTAATAAATTTTGCATGACCCCCCGTGAAACAGTTTAATTTTCCCTATGATTCAAGAAAACCTTTTGCGTTCCAAACAAGACATGGAAAATCAAGGCTGCATGGTAGAGATAAACTAGATTTGCATGACCTATCTTTGTGACAAAGTTTTTACTGTATTAGTCTTGTAGCACAATTTTTTTTGCAAAATTAATTTCCGTTTGCAATTTTTTTTTTAAACTAGCCCCCCCTTCCCCCGGCCCAGCGCGAAGGATGCGGAGGCGACGCGTGGCACCTCCGATGGAAGGGGAGCACCGGATGAACATGGGTGGACAGGGAGCACTCGGGAAGGACCTTTGGTGCACGAGAGACGTTGGAGGAAATCTTGAATGGCCGCCAAGCGCTGGAGGCGGTCTACTAGCCCATCTGCGCATCGAATATTTTTTTATTTGCTTCAGTGATGTACCAATTAATCAACAGCTGTGAAATTTATTTAGTTCAGTGATGAATTGCAAAATTGGCTACATTTAATCGAAAGGTTAATGATTTTTTGGTAAAGTGATGAGTACGAAAAAAGTAGAATTTTAATTAAAAGTTTACTGATTTCTTTTGTTCACTGATGTACTGCAAAATTGTGGAGTTTGAATCAGTAGTTTTTGAATTTTTTTGGTTCAGTGATGTATCGCAAAATTGTATAATTTTAATTGACACTTTTTTAATTTTTTTGGTTCACTGATGTACCATAAAATTGGGGACTTTTAATCAACAGTTTTTGAATTTTGTTGGTCCAGTGATGTACTGTAAATTTATAGAATTTTATTCGACAGTTGTTGTATTTTTTTTTTACTATTGTACTTCACCGAACTGGAGGAGAGAAGAAATGTAATGGTACACAATTTTTATGCCTTGTACCATCATTTTATGTACTACTCAATACGCTAATACCGTCAATCATGTACTGCTTTTTTTTACTAACATTATACTAATTATACATAATTATTTACGTCTTGTACTGGTTTTTATGTAATGTTAATTACACAAATATTATCATTTTATGTAACATTAAGTATACAAATATTCTACTAATTATATTTGTGGCACATCATTTTACACCATACCAACTATTCTAACATTATACGAATTATACACCATTACTTATTAATGTTACTGGTATTATAGTACTACCCTCATTTTTTCTACTAATTAAACTAAAATTATACTGCTTATACTAATATTATACTACTTATACTAATACTATACTAGCATTATATGTCTATTATAATAATACTATACTAATTATAGCAATATTATACAAACATTACACTAATATTAACTAATTGTACTAATAACGTCATTTTATATATTACTAATTATAATAATATCGTCATTTTATGTACTACTACCTATAATAATATTATACTAATTACATTAATATTATACGTCTACTATACTACTACTACTACTACTAATTGTAATAATATTATACCTGCGCTCAGGGGCCACTCAAAGTTCCTCCAGCGCCTCCCATCCACCCAATGTCCTCCTCGAGTGCTCCCTGTCCATACAAGGTCCTCCTCGAATGCTCCCCGTCCACCCAATCCTCCTCTGGTGCCCCCCTTCCACCGAGATGCCACGCGTCGCCTTTGTGTCCTCCTGCACTCGGCCAGGGGGCTAGTTTTCAAAAAAATTGCGAACGAGAGCTAATTTCATAAAAAAAATTATGTTACGGGGCTAATACAATGGTCACTAATGCTAGTGAAATTTCCCCTATTTTTCGTTAGGTAATACTCAGGCAGTTCTTAGGATGTTTAGGGTCACTGAAAACTAGCCCGCGGTATGGAATGAAAGCGTGTGAGCGCGGGAGCGTCGCGATCAGCGTCGGCTGTGCGCCACCATCACGTGTGGAGGAGTAGACGAGGATGGGATAGGATGGGATCAGGAGATGTTTTTGTTGGGGTCAGCATTTGTGTCGGGGATTGAATAACTTCTATAAGTACCATAATACCCATGCAGCCGGTTTTGATCGACCATGCATACCCTCGGATGATGTTTCTGAGGAAGTCCCTTGCATGATCTGGCTGGATGGTCTGCCTGATCGGACTAGGCTCCTCACTCAGCCACGAGCATCCATGCTCGGCCATGACAAAGCGCGCTCGCCCAAGCTCGCCCGCGTAAGGTATGGTCGGAAGGTCGTGTTCAACCCGTAACGTCCAAGAAGCGCTAATTATGTCACGATCTGGTGCCGTTACGCCCACGACGGGAACATGCTAGAATCAAGGCTTCGGTTACTATCACGGTTAATGCAGTCAAGTGCCCGTTATTCGGCAGCAGTTATGTTGGATATTCTGTAAGCTATAAGTACCTCCTGGATATAATGATAAAGAGAAGAGAGTTCGCGCGAGAGCAGATAAGCGTGAACACATTTCATAAAGTAGCAATACCAAACCACTGAAGTAGGGTTATTATCTCCACAGTGAGAGGCCCGAACCAGTATAAACCACTGTGTCCACTTTCCGAGTATTCTAAGACCATTGAGCATTCTTCGGACGTAAACCCTTCATCAAAAAAGAGATACGTGTTGATCACTCATTCAACAAGTAAACTCGGCGGGGACCTGTTTCCCAATCGTCGACAAGTTGCTTGCTTCAAGATTCGCTCGCGCAGAACCGACACGGTGTGGTGCGACCCGCACGAGCGCTCCTGTCCACTGCGATCAGTTGTGATGTGCTCCCTGCTCGAAGCCCAGGCTTTTTTTAGCCCCTGGCATGCTTTTTTTTCAAATCAGCCCAATAAATTTTATTTACAAAATAGCCCTCCTCTTAACCGTGAAAGACGCAATAGCGTGTCACCTACCGCGCTTGTATACCACAGAAGGTAGTTGAACCCATGGCACAATGAGCAACCACGGCAGAAGGTGGGCCACCGCAGCAGGAGGGTGATTTTGAGCGAGGGCATAGTGACAGGATGATGCTGCTTATCCTAGGGTGCTCGCCACCTGGCTGCCAGCAGGTGTAGCACGACAGCAAGCCTGCCGCGGTCGATCGGTCTCCAAAGGTCCATAATCTTGCCATGGCATATGGACGTGAGAGGTAACATTACCTGCTAGTGCTTTTATCATCAAGGAGAAGAAGTACTTTTTCAATTATATGCACATGATGACTAGATTTGTAAAAAGAATTGTCAACCGGGCAATTGAGCCGAGGCTTCGTCCCTCTTCTGCTCGGCCGAATGCACTTGCCACTCGCCTGTCGACATGTGATGTTTGCTTGTTCTCTTTCTCATCTCACATCGTCTCGTCACATGGCTGCTACACCGTTTGCTTGCACCTAGCTAGTTTTCTTCCTTAGAAAACCAGCAATCCCGTTTTTTTCTAAGAGTAAAAATTAACCAGCGATATATTTCTGTTACCATCCAAATTTAACAATTAAGGACGACCGGTGAGACCCCGAGATAAGATCAATAAAAATAAATAAACAATCGACGTATGAGTTAGTCAGGGACATGGTGTATATACGATCAAAGCTAGCTAATGAAGACTATGAGAGAGAGAGAAAAACTGCTATCAAGCCGTGCCTGCAAAGGAATCCATGCCATCTCCTGCACGCGTTTATGCGATGTTAGCCAAGGAAATGTTTCCATGTATGGACATGATCAAGAATAGAAGAAAAGAGGAATCAAAGGAGCTCCAAGAGACCAAGATGGTTATTCTATCGAGAGCATATATGGAATTTTTTTTTTAAAATAATATCTTTTTTTATTCAAATTGCAAAAATATATCTCGATTCAAAAAATTTACAAAAATATACCTCTGTCGCCAATTGAAATGGCGACAGAGCTCTGTCTGTCGCCATTTCAATTGGCGACAGAGACTGTTTTGTCACGTATTGAATTTGGCCGACAGATTATTTTGTCGTAGATTCATTTAGTCGACAAGGTTGAGGTCTCTGTCGCCATTTGAATTGGCGACAGGCCCCTGTCGCCATTTGAATTGGTGACAGGCCCCTGTCGCCAATTCAAATGGCGACAGAGGTATATTTTTGTAATTTTTTTGAATCAAGGTATATTTTTGCAATTTGAATAAAAAAATATATTATTTTTGAAAAAAGCTCGCATAATATGCATGTACGTGGGTGCAGTTGCATCCAATGACCAGATCAAGGGATGGAAATCTCATAAGCGTATTGGAGGCTGGGAGATTGCTTTCCATGCTTACGGGTGCAATGAAGATAAGTCACGAGCACAGGGAATCAACCGATGTGTGGCCGTGATCGGTTCCAAGTTCCAACTATATATCCTTTTTCTGAACCTGCACGCAAGGAACAAGGCGCCAACACTAACGCACCCGGCAAGATGGCCACTGTACCCATCGATCAAAGCCTTGGCAGCCTATATAGGGATAAGAGACTCCCGGTAAGATCATTCAAAATTTACTCACTACTACAGGAATATACATCACAATCGATTTCTTTTCATCATCACAGTCGGTTTTGGTGACGACACAATATCTTTAGACAACGATGAGCTAGAAGGCTCTATCATAATCGGTTCTCGTGTGAGAGTGAACATCAGTCATCACAGTCGGTTATAGGTGGGAACGACTCTGATGACCCCTCGTCACAATCGGTGGGGTAGTTTTAGCTAATAGATTCAGGGCATGTTTGTTTTTACTTTGGATTCTCTAAAAGTTGATTCTCGATTGTGGTTATAGAGAAGCTGATTTTTTAAAAGCTGGAATTCAAAAGCACATATGAAGTGGATTGTGGATTCTAGTGTATATGGATGGGCTGGATTGTGAGAATCGGATTCTAAAATCAGGCTGTTTTGTTTTTATTTAGCTTTTAGGGTCAAAATCTAGAATCAAAATAAAAAACAAATAGGCCTTAATCTACCTTTTGTTATTGAACGACAATCAATATTGCCTTTCATCGATGTGTTGATCTTCATCGGTTTACACTTATACGGGTGTGTTTGGTTGTTTGTACCAAGTGGTACATGTATGGGATTGTTTTAAGAAAAAAAAAAATCACCCATATGTTTGGTTGCTTGAATGGAACCATCAGATCCTGAATAGTGGGATACAAATTTGAGGAATATTTCTTATAAATGCTGAACCATTCCATTCACTCAAAACAATAGAACAAAATAGTAAAGAATCGTCTCATCCCATTCAATCTCATCCCACCAACCAAATACACCATGTAGGAATTGTTCTTATTTGATATTGCCTCGCATTGACGTGTAGTTCAAGATCAATTTTTAGCTTTTTACCAATTTATCTTCCTATCGGCGATCCTATAGATTTACATCTCCTTGTCGATTCCGGTCGAATCGACTGGCATACTTTATTTCACAGTATGCTTGACTTTTACACCCTCTGTAAGAGGACGGTGTTGCTGTCCGGAAATCTCCCGCAGTAACAATTTCCTTAGAAAGCAGCAATTGTACGTGTACAATTTTCACCTGGACCGTGCAGATCGAAAGCAAACTACGCGTGCAGTTATTCTTTTCGCGCACACATCAAGGACGACATGTCCATCGCGCAAGAGGAAATCTTAGGACCGGTCATGGCTCTCATAAAATTCAAGATGGCTGAGGAGGTCATTCAAAAGCAGAGTTCTAAGTTTCATTTTCGGTTCAAATCTCATCGCTCTCCGAAATCTGCATCGCCCGCATGATTTTTGCCCAAGCGACACATGGAGCAGGCACGTGGCACCGGATTTTTTGCGAAAAGGACCCTAGAATTTGAAAAAATTACGTCCAGTTTCTTTTTTGAGAAAAGACCCTATAAAATCTAAATTTCACTTTTTCGGGAAAAGGCCCCAGGAAGTCTCAAAAATTCATCTAGGTCCCTTTTTGTGAAAAGAACCCAGAAAAACCGTATTTCGCCTTTTTGTTTGGGAAAATCCCCCTAAAAATTCTGAAAAATGCATCTAGATCCTCAGTTTTTTTTCGAAAAGGCACAAAAAATTTTCAAAAATTATGTCCATGTCTCTTTTTTGTGGAAATTGCAAGAAAATGTTAGCACGTGCTGGCACTGGCACGTGTGAACGCGTGACAGTTGGCGCGGCATCCCACACATCTAGTTCATATGAAACCACGCATGGATTTACCATTGCTAAATGTAAGTTGCCATTCTCGATTTGCAGCCAAAACAATTTTTTATAGTTGATATCTCGCAATTCCCGAATACATATTGTCGGGGGGTCGGGTAATTTCCATAAATTACCTCGGATGCCACCAACGACCAAGCTCGCTCCCGCCCGAGCCACCAGGAGGTCGTTACCCTGGGTTGTCTAAATCAGAGCTTGGAAGGCTACGCATTCGGCGATTCGAGCTCGGGCTCAAGGTGGGACCGAAAATGCCATACTCGATCGATTAGAGCTCGAGCTCGGTAAGATGTCAAGCTGGAGTCTGCGGTCATCGGTAGGCCTTCACGAGTCTCGGGTCGAGTAGGAATAACCACCCGGCGTAACTTCCGTTGGCGTTACGTTTCCGAGTGGGGCGTGGCGGAAAGATAGAATCCACCGGTTGCCACGTTTGGGCGAGTCCAAGCGTGCGGTAATCGGGTCATGGAGTTGATCCTTTGTAAGCTATAAAGGGTCCCATCGTGAGGGACACATAACAACAACTGCGATGGACACGCAGGCGTAAAACTGACACATTGCAAGAGTAAGCGAGGAAGTAGAGGGCTATTATCTCTTTCTCGAGGCCGAACCGAAGGTAAGCTCTGTGTCCACATTCGTTGGAATCTGGTGAGCCATTCTTGAGTAATCCCTCAAACGTAGAAGGGGTCACAGGTTGGTCCTCCACCAACAAATAAGCTCGGCGGGGCTGTTCCCCAATCGTCGGCGGTACCGTCAGTGGGACGACTTTCCCTTCGTGAGAATCGGAGAATGTCGAATCGGAACCACGAGAGAGGCTCGCCGAGATCGGGAAGGACAAGCGATTCTTCAACGATGGGGGCGACGTGTGCATTAAATCAAGGCGGTTCAGAGCTTTTCCTGAAGCCTCTTCTGCCGGGCGATTCTTTCGCTCCCAACTGGCGCCTCTCGGACGGCGGAGTACGACGGGCTCTGATGAGTGCAGGACATCCGAGCCTCTACGAGCTCGACCAGAGGGACCGCTTCACGGGGAGACACCGTGATGTCCCCTCAGCGATCCGTCCAATCCCGTAACGTCTTACGTTGCGGAAGAGGATGAACGCGGAGCAAATCCGGTGACGGCGTCTTCACCGCTCTGTGGCGGCAAAGAGCACCTGCGAGCATCCCTGTCGGATGGCCCGACCAGCTTGCGGCAGTCGAGTGGCGCTGGCCCGATAAGACCAGGGCCGGTTAAATGTGAAATTTCCGCAGCGTCACGGAACTCAGGAGCGTCTGGCGGCGAGCAAGCCGTCGCGTTCCCCGAAGCGGGGAAACGCCTTCAAGCCCTGGCAGCGGTGGTGCGCAACCTCAGAGTTTCTGAGCAAGTCGACCTAGAAGCCATGGGCGGCCCGTGTGCCGCGACCTCGAGAAATCGCCCGCAGACATAAGAGCGGCGGAGGCCTCCGGAAAAGGCGCCGAGCAATTCCTGGGAAACGCCGCGCCGGGCGTCAGCGCCGCCACCCAGATGACTCACGCGGCCGCACCGAGGTGGCGCGGCGCTTCGGCGCTCGAGAGGGCACCGGAGCAATTCCGAGGCTCCACCGGGACGGCGGAATGTGAGCCCGCAGACGAACCTGGGCGAACATTCCTCGTCAGACGCTCCCCGTCCCTCTGGGACGGAGACTTTCTCGCCGGGCCCACTAACCTCGGGCTCGGTGGTGAGATCGCCCGGCCAGCCCGCTTCGTGGTAATCGCCGACCAGCCGCTGCGTGGTGATCGCCAAGCGATCCGTGTTAGTGCGAGCGTTCGCGGCGTCAGCGCGACGAGTGACTGGCCGGAGCAAGGTTTAAGCGGGCCTGCATCGAGATCGGCCGGGACTCGGAACCCCGGCGAGTTTCTCGATCTACACCACGGCCATTTAGGCTGCCGGGGTGATGAAAAAGGGTGATGGCCAACTTTCGCCTGATCCTGGGCGAAGGCGGCTTTCCAGGCGTGGCTATTCAACCAGAAGGGAGAACTCGATCCGGTCCTGGGCCCGGTGGCGGCACTCTCGAGCCAACTTCGGGTACACTGCGTCGCGGGGAAGGAAGCGCGACCTCAGCGTCACGATCTGACGGAGGCGAGACCTGCGCCCGATTCGTCAGCGCTTCATGCAAGTCTTAATTCCATCCCGAGCATCTCGGATGAAGGCGATCGTCGGGCTTTCAAGTTCGGAGTCAAAGGCGATCGCTTTACTCAGGACCTCAAAATCCACCGGACATCACGACCACCACATTCCGTCGCATAGGTACCAGCTATGCCAATGCGAATGGCGATCGATGGAAAAAGCTGGGGCGAGGAAAACGCCCCCTCGGCCGGGCTCGAAGGGGCATCGGCCGAAGGCGTAAGCTCTGCTCGAGAAAAAATCAAAAAAGAAGAAAAATCCTGCATCTCGGCATGGTGGCGACTATCGAAAAAACAACGGCCAGGCCTCGCGTCGTATAGGGAGGCCCGGAAAGGAAGGAGTCGGCCAGGTTCGTGGAATTTCAGCAGCAGGCGGGGCGACCAAGACGCGGCGACCAGCAGGCGAGCTAGTGCCTATTTACGCTCCACCAGGCTCATGGGCATGACCTTGGAGTGCAGGGCGTGGGCCTCCCTTTCAGGCTTGATTCTACAATGGTAGGGTCCCATGCCCACGCTCCCAGAGGTGGAAGGGGCGTCGAGGCAAGCAGCCGAAGAGCAAGACAGGCATGGAGTACCAGAGCCAGAAATCACATCGCAGTGATATTCGGAGGCTCGCCAGCCTATGGGTCGTCGGGAGTTGAAGGAGGCAGCGGCGTACTCGTGTCACTCGAGGAAGCCTCTGTCGGCGGCTCAAGTGGTCGTGCCAGATCACCTTTCTCCGAGGGCAGCGCCCTCGAGGATAGCGAAACCCCAAAGGCTTAGTTGGTCGTTAGCCCAACAATGCAACACCACAGATGGAGTCGGGTCCTTGTGGATTCGGAAGCTCCTAGACACGATATCTGCCAAGGTCTTGGGCCGAGATCACAGAATCCTCGCTCTCCAAGATCAAAAACATGGTGGTCGATTCCTGGGATAGTGCGGGCGTCGGTCGGCCACTTGGCGGAATCGTCTGCCCGATTCGTTCGGCAATCGAGCAACTTCCGAGCGGAGCTCATCACGTTCGAAGTGGTCGATTTGAGTCGGCTTATAACGCCATCTGGCGACCAGCTGCCGCCAAATTCATGGCGCCACTCATCGCGGCTACGGTGCTTGAAGGTCCCCGGCCGTGGCGTGATCACGATCAAGGAAGCGAGAGCAGCTCTAAAGCTATGACGAGAGGCGTTAGACATGTCGATCGGTCAAACGGTAGGGCCCGGCAGAGCCGAGAGTTCGGCCAAGGCTAGCCTCAAGCCAGGGGAGGAAACCAAAGGCCATCCGTTGTGCGACACAAAGCCGAGACAAGGTCGTACAGTAAAGGGCTTCCTAGATCCTAAATAGGAACTCAAGCTCGTGACCTTCCTCCAGGAGAAGCGCGGACACGTTCGCTGAGAACCGTCGACATGCCGAGTCCCAAGGAGGTCGTCGAGCACAGGCTACTGATTCGGCTTTGATAAAAAGCCTGTCTTGGCGAAGCTCCGAGCGCTTCTCCGGAGAAGCAAGCCATCATCGAAGGAAGGCGGACAAGCTCCTCAAAGCCGGTTTCATTCGGGAGGTTGACCATTCCGATTGGTTGGCCAACCGGTCATCGATGAAGAAAGGAGGCAAGTGGCATGTGTAGCCGATCACCGCGGGCTAAATCTGCCGCATGCGAAGGACAATTTCCGCTACCTGGATGGAGACGGTTGAGTCGGCCGCGGCGGCGGGCGCTCGGCGATGAGCTTTCTGCGGGCGCCTACCAGGCTATCACCAGATCGACATATCGCCCGGGTAATGGCGAGAAAACTTCCTTCATCAGCCGTTTGGCACATTATTACGCTACGACCATGTCCTTCGGTCTAAGGAATCTTTGGAGGCGACCTTCCAGCCTTATCGAAAAACCTTCTCGGGCCAAATAGGTGAACACGGAAGTGTATGTGAAGCGACATAGTCGTCAGAGCAAAAATGGCCTCCGACCATGTATCGATCTAGAGAGACTTTTCATAACCTCAATAAGCATCGAATAAGTTAAACCACTGAAAAATGTGTGTTGGGGTCAAAGGTAACAGGTGCTCGGATACATGATCGGCCCACAAGGAATAGGGCCAACCGGAGAAGATAAAGCCATCGAGAACATGCGACCACCGACTTGTACTCGGGAGGTCGATCCTGGTAGGAGAATGGCGGCCTTAAGTCGTTTCATCTCGAGGCTCGAGCGGCCTACCTTTCTTCAGAAGCGCTCGGGAAGCCGCAGCCGGTTTCACTTGGGCGGATGAAGGCAGCTCTTTCAAGAGCTTAAAAGCTGTATTTGTCAAGACCCCAGGTCTTGACCACGCCCAGTAGGAGAGGTCCTCTTGCTTTACACAGCGCCACACCCCATCGCGGTAGCGCCGTCATCACGATAGAAGCGGGGCCGAAATCTGACGCGATCTACTACATCGAGTCTTTGCCTGGACCAAGGGCGTTACCCGAGGTCGAAGCTCCTTTATGCGCTCCTCGTGGCCTCGAAGAAATTAAGACACTACTTCCAGGCACACAAAATACAAGTCGACCAACTTCACGTGAGGAAATTCTCGAGGAATCAGGCATAGCGGCGGATCGCGAAATGGGCCATGGAGCTGCTTGGTCGAGATCGAATTCTCGGCTAAACGCGATCAAATCCCAGGTCCTAGCGGACTTCTGGCCGAATGGACAAACCCGCCCGTCAGAACCGAACCCAGTAGAGCACGGTGTGGGTCATGCCAGCGGATCCGAGCTTACGATTGCTCGAGGCTGGATGGTCTCGAATCCCCTCGGGGCGGATCGATCGCCCTCGGAAATTGCATTTACGCCAACAAACATGCGGCGATAAAGTCACGCTGGCAGACCGGGCATGCAAGCGCTCGGAGTCCAACGACTAACTTCTGAAGGCGACTCGCGGTGGTAAATCAACCAGGTTAACAAGTATCGGTGCTCCGATGACTCAATGGCGCTTTACCTGGCTGAAGTAAGGAAGATGGAAAAGTACTTGAAACTTGAAGTACTATACATCCCCAGGGAAGGACAATGCTGGCGAGCCATCTATCGAAGGTCGATTCGCCTGATTCCCGCTCCGGCGGTGCTCATCGAGCACGTCTACAAGCCCTCCATACCCCCAGGAGGAGGCAGCCAAGGCCGGGTGGTACCGTCTCCTTCCTCGGCGAGGATCTGGCCCGGATGGCGCCATTCATCCAATGCCATTACGTGCACGGGACCTTTGCAGGAGAGGCCAGAAATCCCGGCTAGTGGCGCTCCTCGACCTATAAAATGATCGAGGGTCTCTTATACCGCAAAGCGCGCTTGGCGTCCTCTCAGTGCATCACCCAAGAGGAAGGCAAATATCTCCTCAAGGATATCCATGGACGGGATGTGTGGAGCTCACTCGTCCTTTAGGACCTTGGTGAGCAAAGCCTTAGATCAAGGGTTACTATTGACCAACGGCCACTGGCGATCTGCGCTCAATAGTAACCTCCTGCCGATCTTGCCGATTCCATGCTCCGGAAGGTCCATCACGTGACATCTGGCGCTCTGAGACCATGCCTTGCTTAACCTGGCCGTTTCGGTTTGGGGCATAGACATACTCGGTCCATTTCCCAGGAAGGAGGGGTTGTAAATACACTGTTATCATGATCGACACCTTCACTAAGTGGATCGAGGCCGAGCCTATATCAACCATCTCGACGCACAGGCTAAAGGTTCTTCCGCAATAATGTAGTAACCGCTTTGGCATTAAGTCGCCTCATTACGACAGCGGCTTTCAGTTCTAAGCGAGGTGTTTAGGGCTTATTGCGAGGAGGTCGGGACCAAGATAGCCATCTGTGGCCCACCCACGAGCAATGGGGCGGCGGCGAGAACAGGCGGTCGTCCAAGGAATCAAGAAGAGAGTCTTCAAGAGCCTCGATCGGCATGGTCGAACACTGGGTGGGCAGAGCTGCCCCGTCCTTTGGTCGGTCACTTCACGGCCAGCGAGCGAGCCGCGGGGGACCCCTTCATTTCGTATATGGCGAGAAGCTGTCCTACCCGCCAGGGTTGTCCTAGGATCCCGAGGTGAACCTGGCCGATAACATCGGCGGCGGCGCCTTCTCGACCTCGACCTTGCGGAGGCGACTTCGTGAGCGGGCTCTGTTGCGATCCGCGGTTTTACTTGCAAGCTCTTCGCAGGCACGCCGCAAATCGCTACGACCAAGGACCTTTGCGTCGGCGATCTGGATTACTGCGGACGGGTCCAAGACTTTGTCAAAAGCCAACAATGCGCCAAGATGGGAAGGTCCTTACAGTCGTCTCAACAACACGCCCAGGTCGCCTTGCAATGGAAGATGGTCGGGAACTAGCTAGTACTTGGAACATTGACCAAGCTGCGTAAGTTCCATGTCTAACCTCGCCCGTTTTTACCTCTTTAATAAACTTTATCACCTTACCCTCCCATTCTCTCTCTCCCTCTCTTTCCCATTCTACGATTAAGCTCGAGCCTAGACAAAGTGTCGAGGGCAAGTGAGTCGTTGGGGCAAAACACCAAATCACGACAAAAGCTCGACCTCGAGGGCCTCCTTCCTCGTAAGGCGACCATCTTTTTCGCGGTAGACCTCCACCGCAAGTAAGGTCTTCACAGGACACCCTTACGATTCAGCTCGGAAGTCGGCGGTCGTGGCGTAGCGTACCATAACCCTAAAGGGCCACCACGGTCCCATGAGTCTACTCCAACGAAGTCGTGCTCATGATTTACGCCCACGACCTCCGTTAGCGGCGAAAACTATAGAGGTACCATGTAGCCCACGACTTGGCCTCGTGCAACTTCGTGAAAATGGTCACCTCGACCTCGTGCTACTTTCGGCGAGATAGTCATTTTCCTGCTCGTCACGATTAACCACTAAATCGCGTAAGACCCGGCCTGAAACAAATGGATTTGTCATCTCGAGGAAAAACAAAAAGCGTCCATTTAAACCAACTCATTCTATATTCAAGCTGGATAGTTTCTCCTAAGTTTTTACGGTAAAAGGCGGAAAAAAAATTACGGAGCCGAGGCAACGTTTCTCGTCTGCCAAAGCGACGAGGCTCGATCGCTGCCCGAGTCAAGCTCGGACTCAAAGGTCGAGCCTGCGCCCGACTTCGAGCCTTCTCGCCGGCTTGTCGAATCGCTGGACTCCTCCCGTTCTTTGATCGATTGTCGCTTTCGGCGCCGGGCGGCGTCGCGCAAGGTCGCCACCCGTGGCTTCAAGGCAGAGCCTTGCACCTTTCGCTCGATCGGCTCTGGAGCTCAGCGCGCGGACTCCTCCACCTTAGCCAGCGGATCTCGGCCTCGGAAGATGTCGGCATTTCGGCAACCGGCGCTCGAGCTCGCCAATCTTGGCGTCTGCTCGGCTTGGTGCTTAGCGACAACCAGCGACGGTCGTGGCATGGAAGTCCTTCATAGTGGACTCCGGCCTGCGCAACAAAGCGTTTTCAGGTCGTGTCGAAGCTCGGTAAAAGTACATAAGTCGGAGTACTTACCCAAAAAATCGGTCTCCGGCCCACGATGGAACAACTCGGCGAGGTCCTCCACCTCGCTCTGGGCAGGTAAAGGATCCCCCTTGCTTAGTCCCTTCTCCTTGATCGGGCTCGGAGGCTTGAGCCGGAAACTCCCCGTCCTCAGAAGGCGATGGACTTTTGCCCTGAGGGGCCAGCCTCGCCTCTGGAGAGGGGCGGCCTCAAGAGCAAGGATTACCTCCCGCTCTTCTTCCTCCCGGCGAAGTTGCGCCAGAGCTCCGCCTCCTCCGATCGGGGCTCCACCATGGCGTCCACGGCCATGGGAGCAAGCAGGGACAGGGTCGGTATGCCTTGGGCGCGGCCAGCGATCCCGTGCGGGATCAGCAGAGCGATTACGACCCAACAGGAGGTCGGTCTCGGAGCGACCTCGGTGCCCGGCAGATCCCCTCGCTGGAAGCTGCCGGCCACCTCACGATGGCCGGGCTTGTCTCCCGAGGTAGGCGGCTCTTCCTCGTCAGGCGAGCCCCACGAGGATTAAGGTCCCCGGCCAGGCCGTGTAGGACGGCGTGATGTCATGAACCGAGGAGACCTCGGCGATCTCTGAAGAAGTCGCGGCGATGATGTCGGCAGGAAGAATCCTCGCGAGTCTCGAGTGCTTTGCTCATCTCACCGTCCAGACTCCACGACTATGATGTGGGGATGCCCTCCATGCGGCACGGGCATCGTGGCCGCGATCTTCCTCAGTGCCTCCTCTTCGGAGACATGACCTCCGGTCCAGGGCTCGCGACAACAGGCTCCCCCGCCTCGGCGTCGTCACCGGCGGCAGTAAGAGTGACCTCGGCCTCGGCTCCCTTCGGCCTCGTCGCCCGGCGGCAGTGAAATTTGGGCCTCGCCCGACCTCGGCTCCCCACCTCGGCTCGTCGCCCGTAGCGACCTCGGCGGCCGGGCTGGCTCCTCTCTCTGTACGAAGTCAAGAATATAAATCGACCATCGCTTGAAATCCCATAACTCCGCACCATGTGCCACACCCACTATAGGCGATGTGGGGTTAGAATGGTCTTGGGAAAGACAAGCGAGAAGAGAGCGGAGGCGGACCTTGCGGCGTCGCTTCTTGGCTTCGAGCTCGGTAGCGGGCCGGAGAAGCGGCCATGTCGACCACTGGCGACCGCGAGTCGACCTCCTCCAAGCCCGAGCCTCGGAGGCGGTCGGCGTTAGGCGCCGATTGGCGTGGCGGGGCGACCCTCGGGACCTCGGGACCAAGGGGCGGGGTCGGCTCGTCCTTCTCCTCTCGCGGTCCCCAGGGCGGGCTCGAGCTCACCCAGCGCAAGCTCACTTTGAAGAGCGCGATCAGCCCTCGGCTCAACCTTCCCGTGGACCAGGCCGTGCTGCGTCTCCTTCTTGGCCCGTGTGACAGTGCGCAAGCGAGCCATTAGCTCCGGGATTGTTTCGGTGTGCTCGTCATCCACAATCTCAGTTCACTCACCTCCTGGCAGTCGCATACTCCAAGTGTTGGCGGGGTGAGTGGTCGTCCGGGCCGAGCGCTGCGTGTGCGCTGAGGCGAGGGCGGCGTGGCCGACGGAGATCGGCCGCGCTTGCGACACCTTTGTCCCTTGGTCTTCACGACCCGTCACTTGGTGGGGTCCCGGTAGGACACGCAGCGACCTCGAGGGCAACCTTCTCTGTTGAAAAGAGAAAGACTCAAATGAGGTCGGAGGCCCCGTGAGCTGTCCAGGACAAGGGCTTCGGAAAAAAGTCGAATCGGAAACTTACAGCCTCTGTCCGGTTAAGGGCGTTCGAGATCTGGCGGCCCTCGATGATTTCCTTGCCTTTGAGTGCGAACATCTCGGACACCCTCGCATCCACCAGATCCTCTGCCGGAGCTGCATACCCGGCCAAGGAGAGGTCGTGAAAGGCATCCTACGCTTTCGGAAAAAGAAGATCGAGCGGCGGCATACCTGGCGTGATTCGGGCGATGTCCTGCCACCCTCGACCTTGAAGAAGGATGCTCCCTCCTCCTAAGAGGCGATATCCGGTTCTGGCGTAGTCGGGTAACGTCCGGCGGTCACCAGGCACGTGAGCTCGTTGATCGTCATGAGGATCTTCTCCTCCTCGGGCTCCGCAGGCGGTCGGAGTGTCTCGGCAGCGCGACCTCGGCACCAGAGTAGGAAAGCGTCACGCCCTCGCTTTCCTCAAGTAGAACCATGAGTCGGCCCAACGAGCCAGGAGTCCTTGAGCGTGAAGCTCGGGTACTCGTATGGTCGGAATAGAGACGCGGCGGAAAATAGAAGCTGCGGCGTCTTTGCGGCGTGGTGCGAGAAAGGGTGTAGAAGTGGAAGAAGAGGCCCGGGAGTGGGCTCGGCGGCCCACGAACCCTTCGCGAAGATGGGTAAAGATGGCCATGATGAGAAACGAGTTGGGGTGGAGGTGAGCGATCTCGCTTTTCGCGAGGAAGCGAAATGCGGCCTCGGCGAACTCACTTTGAGCGTCTGAACGTTTATGGCGTAGAGCTCGGTGGAGGCGATCTCCCCCTCCTCATTTGCGGGCTCTCTTAGTCGCCAGGGGCTCTCCATGTCTGCCGTCGAGGTACTTCGCGCTCGAGGTCTCGACTGCGCTGTCGAGCTTCGGCGCCGAACCGCCATGAGGATGAGGAAGATGATCAAGGAGAATGATGGCGCCGAGCGGAGGAGTATGAGACACGTGATCAATACGGCCAAGTGAGTCTAAGGGTTTTCTCTTGAGTGTTTAAAAAACTCCTCCGAGAGATGAGGAAGCCTAGAGGCACGGAGGCGATTGAGGCGTTCGCCATCCGGAAAAGCGACAACGTGGAGCACGCCAAATCGAACCGTCCTGCCAAAGAGCGGTTCCCAGGAAGGACGATTCGAGGCTTCTAGGAAGGAACAGGAAGAAGAGGGCCCACGCCACATTGCTTTCGGCCAGCGTGGTGGGGAACAAGCTCGTTCGAAGGAGGTTAATAGCTTTCGTTGGTCGCGGCGGATGTCACGCAGCGGCAAAACGACATGCTCGTGAAACGGTAGGCCCAAGGGAAGGCCTTCCTTAGACCTTTTCCCACTTGAACCTCGGGAGCTGGCGTCGGGGGTCGGGTAATTTCCATAAATTACCTCGGATGCCAGACCAAGCTCGCTCACCGAGCCACCAGGAGGTCGTTACCCTGGGTTGTCTAAATCGAGCTTGGAAGGCTACGCGCCGGCGATTCGAGCTTTCGGGCTCGGGTGGGACGAGAATGCCACGTACTCGGATCGATTCGAGCTCGAGCTCGGTAAGATGTCAAGCTTCGGTGCGGTCATCGGCCCGACCTTACGAGGTCTCGGGGTCGGTGGGAATAACCACCCCGGCGTAACTTCCAGTTGGCCCGAATTCGTTTCCCGTGGGGCGTGGCGGAAAGATAGATCCACCGGTTGCCACGTTTGGGCGAGGTCCAAGCGTGCGGTGAAATGGGTCATGGAGTTCGATCCTTTGTAAGCTATAAAGAGGTCCCCATCGTGAGGACACATAACAACAACGATGGCGGACACCGTGTAAACTCGGACACATTGCAGAGTAAGCGAGGCTGGAGTAGGGCTAATTATCTCTTTCTCGAGAGGCCCGAACCCGGGGTAAAGCTAGCGTGTCACATTCGTTGGAATCTGGTGAGCCATTCTTGAGTAATCCCTCACGTAAGAAGGGGTCTGAGTTGAATCCCTCCACCAACAAATAGCTTTAGGCGGGGCACATGTTCCCCAATAAATCGACACATATCATTCTAGTTTTAATTTTTTTTCCTAAATACATGTCATTCTACAATTTTGAACTTTTTATTATTTTATTCCTTCTATACTTCTCCCTTTTAGCTATTTTCAATATCATTTACTACCATAAACTAGAATAAGACACTATCCAAAGATATAGTAAAGAGAGGTAACACAACCTCTTATAAACGTACTTTTGTAAAAGTGTAAGAAACTAGAATAATATTTATTCAGGAACGGAGTGAGTATATAAAAGAAATTACCAAGATTGCAACATGTGAATTTGGTATTTAATATAATTTAATTAAGAAATATACCTTTTATAATATATTTTTGTTATCTATGACAACTGCATTATAAGGAAAGTTACCTCTCAAAGCCATACTATAGTAATTGTGTGAAACATGCGAAATGACCTACACCCTTAAAAACAGATAGACTAAGAAGGTTGAAGTGGCTCGGATGCCTAAGAGGAGAGGGTGAATTAGGATTTTCTTTATAACAAAGCCTTAATTAAATATTTGAACTTAATTAGTCCAACTAAGTGACAAGGGTTTCTATGTGAATTTTGCAACCTAATTTTAACCCCCACACAATTCTAGAAATCTAGGAACAAAGAAACAACAAAGTAAATACATAAATATAAAATAGACAAGGAGTACAACCATTTTTTAAGAGGTCTCAAATATTCAATGATCTCCTATACTCCTCGTTGGAGCACTCTCGTAAGAGTATAGCTCTGATTTGAATCCGTGCAAGAAATCAAGTCATTTACTCATGGTAGTCCTTTATTTTGGACAGGTGGACTCTAAATCTTTACAAGACTCCCAATGCTTTCTACAAGCGCCTCTAATGAAGGTCACCGAGTCAAACGCCTTCAAGCTATGTAGGAGTCACTGACATCCAAGAGTAATACGCCAAAAATGCTCACTTAAACCTCATAAGGTTAACTAACTATGAGTGATGAACAAAGTGGACCTATCTACTCTATAGATCACTCAAAGGATCTTCAATCCAAACTTCAAAGTGCCATCAAGGTCCTTACTAGGATGAATTCTGAAATTTAGTCATCAACTACTCCACATGAACCCCACAAGGTTTATATATAGCTCCACTGCTCAGAAACTAGCTGGTAGACAGATTTTTCAAAATCCCCTTTTGAGTTAGATCAACCAAATTGGATTATCCAGCTTAAACACTTTTCAATGGTAAAAAATATAGCCATTATGTAAGGTAGGATCATTTGACTGAGTAGTATCGTTTGACTGAGTTGAATCATCCAACTGACTTGGATCATCCAACCCACCCAAATCATCCGGCCCTGTGCAAAGTCTCAAGAGCACTTTCTCTATCAAATTGATCGGACTAATAATCTAACCCACTCAGATCATCCAATTACAATAAAATTTCTAGACTATATTGTAAGTTCAAGCTCCATTAGTTTTGGTGATTGGTTTATTATTAGTGTTTTGTTATTGTTTAATGATAAATCTATTCTTAATTAGGCTAACATGTTTATTGAGCTTATTGTTTAAGTAGTCTAATATTTGGATGGAAAATGGAAAACCAAAGTATGCACTTGTATTAATGTTCATTATTTTAACGCACACTTAGGATTCAAGTTAAAGTATGAATTCCTCCATTGTATTAACCTCAAAATGTGCATCATGTTTATGTTTCTATATATTACATGGATGCACACATCTAGGGGGATTTCGTAATTTAACTTAAAGTTTCAATTGTATTGATCTATGTCTTCTTGCCAAATATAAAGGATCAAGACATCGAAACTATTTCTTGAGTATATACTTAACTTGCCTAGTTCTAGTATACTCATGGTATTTTAGGATAAACTCTAATGCAATCAAAATTGAATATGTGTATATTGATTCAAAGTCAATTATATGTATGCATTTATCCTTGTGAAGTTTATTCTATAGTTGATGGTTTAGAGTATTGATCATTTCTATATATTTCACATATTATGGATCATTACTTTCTATCAAAATAAATATATGAAAACTTGTGTAGTTAATATATACTCATATCAATTTAAATAAAAATTTAAATTGACTTCGTTTGTCCTATTAATCATTAAAGAACACTTCATTATGTGTTGATGGTGTTCCTTGATTAATTAAGGACAAACAGTTAGTTTTTAAGTATAAAGAAGCATTAGTTACATCGTTGTACTTAAGACACAACTACATTCATTCAAATTGATTAAGATTGTGCTCAATCGATCTTAAATGCATCCATTATGTGTTGATGAAGTGTATAGATGATTGAGACAATCATGTTTGTTGGACTAATACTTTCCATGAGTTATGAAAGTTGGTTAAATTCAAATGGTTGAGATGAGGAAATGGGACATGGACACCATCATGTGTTGATGAGTGACAAGGAGAGATCCCGAAGAGAAGGTTCATCAATAATAGAAGAACAAGAAGGGTGCCGGTCCCGAGGAGAAGCAAAAAGATCAAAGATCTTAAAAACCCCAAAAGGTATCACGTGTGGTGAAGGTAAACTAGATAGAGTGTCTAGTTTAGGTATATCATCGTACTATTAAGAGAGGTCGAGTTTCTTATTAAAGCTTCATGAAAGGATTGGGTTGGCCTAGAGGGGGTGAATAAGCAACTTTTTTAAAAAATAATGACAGATTTAAGCAAAGATTTTATAATTACAGAGCTACTAGATCAAATTTTACGAAAGATTAACAGTTGAAACAGTTCAAACATAAATTTGCTGATAACCAAGTGGCAAGATGCAAATGAACACAAACTAAAAGGTTAACACAGAGACAAAAGAAATTTTCACCGAGGTTCAGAGAAAACTCTCCTACATCCCCGTTAGAGCACTTCAATTGAAGTATTACTCCACTCTGACAATAATAGTTCTGGTTTTTCACTAGTGTGACTATTTCACCACTCCGGTGAGGTGAGTTCCAACCTTCCACAAAAATAGTGGCCTTCCACAATCACAGTTGGACAAGTCGCACTATGAAATCCTCCAAGCCGTCTAGGAACAACTAGTTCTAAGAGTAATAAATCATCCACAAGCCCTGTCCCTTGGTTCACTAGACACTCTGAATAGCTTTGATTGCATTTGATTTCTGAAAATTAGAGTTTCAGTTTTGGTCTTTTTGATGACATTTTAGCTCTAGAAAGTTTGGATGTCAAAGAGATGTAAAAGTTGATGTTTTGGAATGCCCTGGTATGGCTTCTATAGGATGCAAAAGGAATATAGCCGTTACTGACAAAATACTAGCCGTTTGACAATGTCAGAGTGACAAGACAAGAAAAACAATTGTTCCATGGACTAGTTTTTAGAAACTTTAAAATAAGTCTAAAACACGCCGGATCATTTTGATCAGAAAACCCATTTGCGTCGGACCCAAAAACATAGTCCTTCGTGGATGGCAGACTTACTGGTCTTGATTCGAGAAGAGATTAGATTCAACAACAAGTTCCAATAAATTTCACATTTACGTCGGACCGAAAAGATTGGTCCGTCGTGAACTTAAAAACTTGGTCCGTTGTGAACAACACTCGCTCGTTAAGGGTTCAGAACAAAAGGCTTTTGCGCCGGGCTGAAATGAGTTGGCCCAGCGTGAAAGTGTTTTTGCTGAACTTAAGAAAAGACGTAAATTCTTTTACTTTTGAGGAAGAAGGAATAAAAGACCATTGCTCCAAGTGATCTTTAAAGATTTAGCCTATGAACCAAGGTACTGTATTTGTGCATAATCCCTCTTTATAGTACGGCTAAACTAAAATACATCTAACTACATGACTTGAATCATCTCCAAGTCAAAACTAGTAACAAAGAAATCTTAACCTTTGTCCTTCCTCTAACAATCTTCACTTCATCAAGGGTACACAAGTTGATCATCAACATCAAAACCCAAAAACATTATTAAAGAGAGATTAGGTGGGCTAGATGCTTTCACTTCATCATGTGTTGATGAACTCAACCCAGGTTTCACTCAAAGCTCAACCTAGTTGGTTTTTGCATGGAGTTAACTATTTAGCATGTGTTGTGAATGGGTGAAGCGCATGCATTGATTTTAGAATAATTCTTTTATTAGCATGTGTTACAAATAGAAGAAGCATATGTTTTGGATTTTGCATGAAGTTCATATTTGCATGTGTTGCAAATGTGGTAGTTATGCTTGGTTCTTGCATGAGCTAAGTATTTGCATGTGTTGCAAATATAGTAGCTCATGGTTGCTTTTATTCAAATTCTTATTTGAAGTGGTATTGCTTGGAGCTAAGTTTTGCATGTGTTGCAAAAGGAGAGAGCTCAAGAATTTAGATTTTAAGTGTTTGCATGGAGATATAGATTTACATGTGTTGCAAATAAAGAGCTCATGCATTTGAAATTGAGTTATGGTTGTTTGGAGCTAGAGATTTACATGTGTTGCAAATAAAGAGCTAATGCATTTGAAATTGATTTATAGTTACTTGGAGCTAAAGATTTGCATGTGTTGCAAATAGAGAGCTAAAGCACTTAAGTTTATTTGGTTGTTGCATGAAGCTATGGATTTGCATGTGTTGCAAAAAGGAGATAGCTTCTGCACTTTGGTTTAGTTGGATGCATGGAGTTAGAGATTTGCATGTGTTGCAAATAGAGCGCTCATGCACTTGTTAATTTGGAATTTGCTTGAAGCTAGTCTTTTGCATATGTTGCAAAAAGAGAATGCTCAAACATAAAATGATTTAATTGCTATTTGCAAATGTGTTTTGCAAATGAGCACGAGGTTATAAGTGTCGATCCTAGAGAGAATTCAAAGAGGGCATTTGCAATGTGTTTGCAAAAGTGCCATGATCATGTGTTGATCACCTCATGGATAAGAAAATTAAACCCATAGTTTCTTGGTTCTTTGCCAAATGGGTTTTGCAAATAAGTTAAAGAGTTTAATTGTGATTCTTTGGAGCATATGAATAGGGTTTGTAATGTATTTGCAAACTGGCTTGATCATGTCATCATCATCACATGTTTCAAATAATCAATCTTTGGAAGTTTGGAGAAAAGATTTTGTCAAAAATCTGGATTTTCTCTTGAGGCTGGCACTACCTGGCCTCAAAGGACGATAGTGCTGGATTTGCTAATTTTTGCCCATTTTGCCCCCCAACGGGTATATTTCGTGTGGAAGACTATAAAAGGCCCTCTTGGGGGGTAAGGGCATGTTGTTGTTGTATTTGTGAGTTCTTGGGAGTGAAGTGCATGTGTTGCACACCTCAATTTACTTCTTGAGTTAAAGAGTGACCTTTAATTGCATGTGTTGCAATTAGAGAGTGGGTTGAGACCTCTTGTCCATGTGTTACACTTGAGGAAGATCCTAGTGTATGTGTTGCACTTAAGTGGTCACCGGAAGCGCATGTGTTGCGCTAGGTGAAGCTCGAGCAAGGGGCTCGACTTGTTACTCTTGGAGGTTGCTGCCTCCTAGAGGGCGTTAGGAGATGTCATGCACGAAAGCTCTCAACGAAGGTTGTGAGAAGTCCCAGCAAAAGTTTGTGAAGGTTGGTGCTCACCTACCCGGAGGGGTAAAGAAGCAACAACTAGTGGAATCGAGACAGGTGCTCAAGTGCGGAGCCGGTCCAAAGAGTTGGGCTTGCCTCAACGTAGATTAGGAGAGACTGGCATGTCTCCGAGACCACGAGAAAAGATCAATGTGTCTTTGTGTCTCTTGTACATTTAAGCATTTACTTTATTGTATTATTATCTATTGCTTGATTGTTCTTAGAATTGCTTACTCTTGATTGCTTGATTAGTGTAGCAATTCTTGTTAGAGACTTAATTAGATAGTGCACTAGAGCCTAGTTGATTTAGGCTTTTATTGTCAAAATCGTAGTCTTTCGCTTCTGCATATTGTTTAGGTTTTGACTTAGGGGTATTTAAAGCGTATCTCGTTAAAGAAGATTTTTAAAACGCCTATTCACCCTCCTCTAATCGTATCATCGACCCTACACATATCCTCTGTGAAATTAATCCGATTAGTGGTCCGACACACCCGGATCATTCGACTTCCGTTGAAAATTGTTGAACTTGTCCTCTGTTGAACTGACCCACCCGGATCTAGGGGTGAAAACGGAACGGAAAGTTTCCGACCGTTCCGAAAAAAAACGGAAACGGAAGCTCTTTTTCGGAAACGGAAACGGAAAATATCGGTACGGAAACGGAAACGGAAATTTTTTGTCGGAAACGGAAACGGAAACGGGAGAGCCAATTCCGGCGGAAACGGAAACGGAACGGAAATTCCGTATAAGTGAAACCGGAAACTAAAAACGGAAACGGGCCGGAAAGGGAAATGGGCTTGGCCCAAAAATGAGAAGAGAGTTTATATTTAT
Source organism: Rhipidocladum racemiflorum (assembly GCA_036346355.1). NCBI lineage: Eukaryota > Viridiplantae > Streptophyta > Magnoliopsida > Poales > Poaceae > Rhipidocladum > Rhipidocladum racemiflorum. Next base: position 84,344,825 of record CM070579.1, on the reverse strand, counting down.
TTTCGAATTAAAATAATTTCATAAATACAAATAGTTTTATATAAAATACTAAATAGAGTTCAAAAATTCCACAAAAATTCTCAAAAATACTTTGGAATATTTTGAACCTAGAAAAATTATTTTCAGCATAAATTTTTTTATAAATAAATTAATTTTATAAATCTAAAAAATGCAAAATAGTATTTATAAACTCCAGAAAATCCAAGATAAATCTCAAAAAGTCATAAATGAACATCGAATAATAATATACAAATTTTAGGGTGCTAAACCTTTGTAGTTGGTGGAGCAATAGGATATCAATGATAATTATATGGATGAGGACATGATGATCTGATATGGAAGACAAATAATGTGCCATTAGCTGACAAACTTGAGAAAAATTTTCTAGTGATATCGGCGAACATAGCACTATTCTTGTGTCCACCTTAGAGGTGGAATGGGCTATATTGTTCTTGTGGTCATGTATATTGTAATTCTCTACTATGTTCTTGTGGAATTTTTCGCTTTCGTTTCCGTATCCGTTCCGTTCCGTTCCGATTTCGTTTCCGTCACTATCCGTGTCCGTATCCATTTCCGGGGTTTCCGATTTCGTTTCCGTTACCAGTAAAAAATGTGGAAACGGAAACGGAACAGTCATTTACCGACCGTTTCCGTACCGTTTTCATCCCTACCCGGATCGTCCAGCTCTAACTGAACTTTTCTGACCAAGTTTTAGGATTTCACTGGAATTCCAAAATTTGGTATTCTCACTTGGTTTCTTGGCTTCCCCTGACCAGATATGAGATATAGAGACTAGGGCTGGAAACGAGCCGAGCCGAGCCTGGCTCGGCTCGGCTCGATGCGGCTCGGTCCAGTGGCGAGCCGAGGCTCGGCTCGGCCCTGAGGCGAGCCCAAAAAACCGGCTCGGCTCGGCTCAAGGTCGGCTCGCGAGCCGGCTCGTTGGCTCACCGAGCCAGGACATTTTATCAGGAAATTAAACATTTATACAATAATTCATGTATTTGCAGTGAATAATATTAACTTACTAGTTACTATTAAATAATAGTAGTTGATTAGTTGCTCTCTATCACATTTGTAGGAAATGGAATTGTCTCAACATCATCTTCATCATCTTTTTCCTAAAAATATAAGTCATTAGTCATACTAAATTCCCTGCATAGGCTGGGCCGCCGAGCCAATTTGGCTCACGAGCCGAGCCGAGCCGGCTCGGTGTTTTTGCGAGCCTGGCTCGGCTCCAGCTCAGTCCGAGCCACGAGCCTGTGCGAGCCCGAGCCGAGCCACGAGCTTATTTTCCAGCCCTAATAGAGACCTAGTGTACATCTCATTGATTAACTAGCCCCTTGTACCTTTTTTTTTTGCAAATCTAACTCCCCTACACGTGTATTTACAAAAATGGCACTCTTCCTCACCGCGGAAGGAGTGGCAGGCGACACATGTCCCCTGCCGTGCCCGGGAAGCAGAGAGGTGCCTAGCGTTGCGGCAGCGCAGGCCCCATAAGTGTGCGGAGCACGTGGGCAGGCGCGTGGATAAGCACGCATGGGCAAACGTGTGGGCATGAGTGTGCGGGAGACGTCACTCGCACTGGCATGGCGCCGGCCACCTCCCGCGCTTCTCAGGTATGATAGGGGACATGTGTCGCTTGCTACGCCTTCCGTGGCGAGGGAAGGGGCCAATTTTGCAATTGCTTGTTCCGGGGGAGGGGGGACAGTGGAGGGGCTAGCTTTGCAGAAAAAGAGATTTTGAGGGTTAAATAAGTGATGATTTCCACAACTAGCAACCTAACCTCACAAAATTCAAGCTATTAGCCTTGAAATCCCTGGATTAGTATAGGCAAAATAAAAACTAAACATATTATTAAAATGATCAAAAGTCGACTCATCGATTATTTCGAGTCTCAAGGTCCTTACTCTTCATATTTTTTATGTCAATTTTACTTTTTGGTTATCTATAAATACGAAGAACTCCCAATATGACAAAATCAAGCACTAACACGCCTTAAAACATTGAAAAATGATTAGTTTTGACAAATAAAAGTTATTAATCATCAAAATACATAACCACTAAAATTAGGGGGGCTAGATGCTTATAAAGCTTCATTGTTCTAAAACATTCGGTGGCTGGAGCTTAAAAGGGTTTACTATTACTAGATTAGTATTAAGTTGACATCATTGTTACAAGATTGTGTAAAGCAAGATCCTGCTTTAAATTGTTGTCTCGTCGAACTAGAATCTTGCTGTCTGGACTCCGGAGAACTTGCTAGCTTTTGGTACACCAACCGTGTCGCTGTGCACTTTGTTAACATAACTGAGCCAAATTAAGTGCCATCTTTAATTAAAGTGACCCCCCCCCCCCTATAAGCAGCCTCAAGGACTAAACTAAAACCATGAAATGTACGCTTAGTGTTAATTAGTCTATAGCTAGTAGATAGTAAAGGCCATGCCTCGAAATAAATAGAAGTCTTAGAAGGTACAAAAAGAATTGAACATGCTCAACTCAACTAGAGAAAGTGGTGAGGACAGAGAAACCAGAAAACATGGTTTGTCGACATCGCGACCACTAGACAAGGGCTCCTATCAAACTTATAGAAAAATAAAATAAGAGAACACAGTTAAATATAGATTTTATTTATGTCTAGTTAAGTGTGCATTTTGTTTTCACGTATGTGTTGTCATTAAGTACTGAACCGTCACGATATTTGATCAACCGTCGTGCCCTTTGACCAATTGTCATAAGTTGCTAGATACGTCTATAACTACTTTCGCATTAATGAGATAGGAAACAACCACGTCCCCCCGACCAGTTGACCTGATCAGACCGACCAACTTGTTAGTAAAGAGATAAGATTTCCTTTGAATCAGAGTCATAGAAATAACCGTTAATACGTGAGACCGTGCTTTATAAGGCCATTCACAGTGGGAGTTTTATTTTCATTAAATGATATGACACATCATCATGTTTGGTGACATGGCAAGATAATTATGAAGAGAGAGATAGAAAGAGTTTCATGGGAGGTGAGTGAGTTTCATCAATGAAACCTGAGATACACGGTTACCTAGACAAAAGCTGATGTGACACTCTTGAAAACCGTATAATGAAACTCTCCATTGTGAATGGCCTAAGATATATCGACCCGATCTAGAATCGTGGTGAAAGTTAAAGCCCCAGTCGGAATGATGGTTCATCCGTCGACGATCCATATATAGGATGTCACGGAGGACTCTTTTCCCCCGGTTAACACTACAGCAACAGTACCAGCTGACAGATGGCCACTTTATGCCTGCCCTAGTAGCTCACGTGGTGCATCAGAGATTCAGAATGGTGGATGGATCAAGCTAGGGTCGATCAGCAGGAGAATATTTCGCAAGATCTCCAGCCAAAATAGTTTCTCCATGGATCCAAAGCTAAAGAATGCATGTGATGTGAGAGTACTGCATGTATAGTGCTTGTACACACACGGATGGACGCATGGATGCATGGATGGATCACACATGCATGCAAGCTAGCTGCGGCTAGCACACACAGCCAAGCCAATGGACGGACAGCAAGAGGCCAAGTGATGGGGCAATTGGCCATGTGCCTGCCTCCAATGGACACCAGATGGCCAAGCAAGCAGGCTGTCCTCTCGTACGTGCTCCTCGCGCAACGTACGCCATGTTCGCGATGGCCGAGCTACGCGCGCGCGCGCGCATGCATGCGGACACCATCAACCATCAAGCCTCCCCAACTCTTTGGCCGCTTTTGACCACGGAAATAAGCCGAAGGAGCACTGCCGCGACACAAGAAAGGGGTTAGCTAGGCCCGTGTGGTCACCTCCCGTCTGCTAGTGCTACTGCTGTACTGTTATGCAACAATTTGCTTTCTGCACGTACATACTCCCTTCGTCCGAAAATATACGACGCGTTTTTCTAAATAGTCCTATCCACAAAAAACAAAACTCGTATTTCATGTTCTAATACGAAAAAATTAGTATGATATTACCTCTATGCCCCTAATAAATATCTATTTTTACTCTCATTGAATATAGTTATCGTAGTGATGGTTGCTGATTATTCATATACTTTTGCAGTTACTGGACTTACAGAAGAAAGTGCGGTCTGATATCAGTGCAGAATACTGGTTACACAAGAAATGTGCATATCCTGAGAAACAATTGTTTGAATGGGGGATGATGGGTATGGGTTGATGTGTATTTTTATTTTGAAATTAGATAACAAGATGCTCAAGGCACCGCTTATTTTTGTGTCTTCTGTGGGGACATTAGCTCACATTATATTGGACCAGTTATTCTTTTGTTTTGGAAATTAGGCTGCACTGATACTTCTATTAATTGTACCTTGTGACGTTGTCGAAACGTGTTAGATAGTTTTTAATGATAAACAGTTGCTATGTTACTTTATGCACTTGTTTGTGTAATCAATGATATAATAACTCTCTTTATCTTTCTTTTGTGCACATCTTACTACATTTGATTACCAAAACATATAACACCTTTTGCTTATTTGAATTGTATTACCAAATATCGTCGTAGCGTTAGCACGGGCAATATACTAGTAATCAATGGTAATTTAGTCGTGTTTAATATCTCTTTGATCTACCTAACAAGAGGAAATATGGCATGAATTTAGACGAATGGGGTATATTCTTGAGAATCGGCTTTATATATATACCACTTTGGTACGAGTGAACAATATTGTGTGGTTTTACGTCGTGGTCTCTCGGATAAAAATTCAATAGGAAACTAGCTACCTATGTTTTGGCATCTTGTTCCAGAGAAGAACATTTGGCCCACCGATGTTTTGGCTCGATCTGAGTCGTCCATTTCGGAAATTTTGGCGCAACAGGATTGATAGAACATCTAGGTGGGGCACCATGGTGTCTAGACACCATGATTTTAAATTCACAAACTCAAGTCAAATTTTGGGTATATTTTTTGAAACTTTTAGTTTTAAGATATATATCCATCTATAACAATTCAAATGAAATACATACATTTGAAAAAAATAAATAGTTATGGGGCGTCCAATGAAGCTGGTTTTTAAAAATACAAAATAAATAGGAGAAAAAGTTCAAAATATATAAATTTTGGTGGGTAGTAAGATTTCAATGAGATGAATAGAATGCACGGTTTGGATCGACAGTTTCGTCTTTAAATTTTGCAAACACAGCGCTATAGCACGGAAGATCTGTGCTATCGATAGCACACTAGCAATCCTCTCTCTCTCTCTCTCTCTCTCTATCTATATATATATATATAGATAGATATATATATATATATATATATATTGTCGGCGATTGGGAGCATGCCCCACTGAGCTTACTTGTTGAATGGGGATCAACCAAAACCCCTTTCTACCGAAGGTGTAGCATCGAAGACGTGGGAGGCGGTCAATTAGAAATGACAGAAACACAAGGATTTTATCCTGGTTCAGCCTCTCATGATCGAGATAATGACCCTACTCCAGCGTAGTGTGTATTGTATATGTATTAATTTCGTCTCCTCTCCCTCCAATATTTGGGGTATTTATAGTTTACAAGGGTATCGTGTCGATTCTGACCCACGCCATGCACGCTTGACTGCGTGCGAGCATGGTCGTAAATCGAATCCTACATTTACGCCACGTCCAGGAGTCATGGCGCAGCGGTCCTTCGTGGTGGCGCGATTATCGCCAGAATCAGTTAGTCGCAACCCTCCGAGCCACGCAGCCAGAGCTCGAGCTTGGGCCGAGCTCATTTGACTCCGACCCGAGCAAGTTCACCCGAACAACGTGCTTGGGCATTAACCGAGCAAGGAGCTCGCACCGAACGGGCATGAAGCTCGCATCGAACGGGGAAGGAGCTCGTCATCGAGCAGGCAAGGAGCTCAGACCGAGCGGGCAAGCCGAGCAATGTGCTCGACCATCCTTGGGTCATCCTCGGGAACAACCTCAGAGGTGCCCGAGGTCGGGACGAGCTCGGCCGTCGTGGCATTATGGTAATTAGGGAAATTATCCAATCCACGACAGCTAGTCCCCGAGGCTCAAGTGAGATGGGTCATCTTCTTGAGACCGAGAAGTCAGGAGGGATTGAATTCTTGATGGTGAAGCACTTACCTCATCATCCGGGCACGCAATTACCAGGAAAAGGAATTGATAGATGAGGCGGGCTCACACTATCACATCACGAAGCGAACCATGCTCGGGAAAAAGGTCGGCACGAGCTGCACCGAACGAGAAAATAAAACGCGGTCGAACCTGCGTCACGAGTATGGATCGGATGCCCAGGGAAACTAGGCATGGATCGGATGCCTAACATAAAGATAACTAGCATCGTGAACAAACACATGCTTTGCCACATCCCATGCATAGATCGGATACGGGGAACTAGGCATGGATCGACGCCTAGGATAAAGGTAACTAGCGGTGTGAACAAACACATGTTGCCGCATCCCATGCATGGATCGGATGCACAGGGAACTAGGCATGGATCGAGACGCCTAGGCTACTAAGCGGATTGCGGCGGACTCACATAGCCACATCCCGAGCATGGGTCTAATGCTCGAGGAACTGGCAGACGAGCCAGGCTCGGCCGCGCATCCTGGACATGGACCGGACATCCAGGGAAACTAAAGCTGGAAGGACACGTGCTCAAACACGAGGCGTGTTCGGCGCGAAATACCAACCGCCTCCGAGCGTAACGCGTGCTCGAAGGAAGGACTCGCGCCGGCGCGGCTCGTGCCCGGCCTTGCGAACAGGAAGAGTCACCGAGCGAAAAACATGCTCGGAGGAAGACACTCGCGCCCGGCGAAATGCGTGCTCGGCGCGGAAAAGCGAGCGATCCGAGCGAAAAACATGCTCGGAGGAAGACACTCGCGCCCGGCGAAGTTCGTGCTCGGCGCGGAAAACAAGCGATCCGGCGAAAAACATGCTCGGAGGAAGACACTCGCGCCCGGCGAAGTGCGTGCTTTACGGCGCGGAACACGAGCGATCCCGAGCGAAGAACATGCTCGGAGGAAGACACTCGCGCGGCGAAATGCGTGCTCGGCGCGGAAAACAAAAGCGATCCCCGGCGAAGAACATGCTCGGAGGAAGACAGACACTCGCGCCCGGCGAAATGCGTGCTCGGGCGGAAAACAAGCGATCCCGGCGAAAAACATGCTCGGAGGAAGACACTCGCGCCCGGCGAAATGCACGTGCTCGGCGCGGAAAACAAGCGATCTCGGCGAAGAACATGCTCGGAGGAAGACAGACACTCGCGCCCGGCGAAATGCGTGCTCGGGCGGAAAACAAAGCGATCCGGCGAAAAACATGCTCGGAGGAAGACACTCGCGCCCGGCGAAATGCGTGCTTTCAGCGCGGAAAACAAAGCGATCTCGGCGAAGAACATGCTCGGAGGAAGACACTCGCACCGAGCCGGCACGTGCTCGGCGCGGAAAACAAAGCTTGATCCGGCGAAGAACATGCTCGGAGGAAGATGAACACTCGCGCGGCGAAATGCGTGCTTTGCAGGCGGAAAACAAACAGATCCCGGCGAAAAACATGCTCGGAGGAAGACACTCGCGCCCGGCGAAGTGCGTGCTCAGCGCGGAACACAAACAGTCCCCGAGCGAAAAACATGCTCGGAGGAAGACACTCGCGCCCGAGCGAAGTACGTGCTCGGCGCGAAAACAAAGCAGTCCCGAGCCGAAGAACATGCTCGGAGGAAGACAGACACTCGCGCCGGCGAAATGCGTGCTCGGGGCGGAAAACAAACGATCCGGCGAAAGAACATGCTCGGAGGAAGACACTCGCGCCCGGCGAAGTGCGTGCTTTCGGCCTTGAACACGAAACGATCCGGCGAAGAACATGCTCGGAGGAAGACACTCGCGCCCGGCGAAGTGCGTGCTCAGCCTTGGAACACGAGCGATCCGGCGAAGAACATGCTCGGAGGAAGACACTCGCGCGCCGGCGAAGTGCGTGCTCAGCGCGAACACGAAGCGATCCGGCGAAGAACATGCTCGGAGGAAGAAAAGACACTCGCGCCCGGCGAAATGCGTGCTTTCGGGCGGAAAACGAACAGTCCCCGAGCGAAAAACATGCTCGGAGGAAGACAGACACTCGCGCCCGAGCGAAGTACGTGCTCGGCGCGGAAAACAAACAGTCCCCGAGCGAAGAACATGCTCGGAGGAAGACAGACACTCGCGCCCGAGCGAAGTGCGTGCTCGGCGCGGAACACGAACAGTCCCCGAGCGAAAAACATGCTCGGAGGAAGACACTCGCGCCCGAGCGAAGTACGTGCTCGGCGCGGAAAACAAACAGTCCCCGAGCGAAGAACATGCTCAGGGGATAAGAGCAATTTCCAGGATATAACAAGATCAATTCCCGAGCGCAATGCCCGCCCGATGTGAAAAACACGCGTCCGAGCTAAAAATTTACTCTGCCTGAATCCGAGCGAAAAGCACCTTTCGGGCAAAGGATGAAACTTGCTCCGGCGAAAGAACTTGCTCGGCGCCAAAAGCGAAACAATTACGCTAAGCCTGATTTTGTTTGAGGTAAATAACTCTTTTCACATATCTCACATCATCATAAATTGTGTAGTATCGGTCATCGGATGTGGAAGATGGCGCCTTGAGATCCCTTTGGCAAAGAATCCGTCGATCCCCACGACGGCGCCCGGTATCGGCGATTGAGGAAGCGAGGCCCCGCCGAGCTTACTTGTTGAATGGGGATCAGCAAAACCCCTTTCTACCGAAGGTGTAGCATCGAAGACGTGGGAGACGGTCAATTAGAACAGACAGAAACACAAGGATTTTATTACAGTTCGGGCCTCTCATGATCGAGATAATGACCCTACTCCAGCGTAGTGTGTATTGTATATGTATTAATTTCGTCTCCCCTCTCCCTCCAATATTTGGGGTATTTATAGTTTACAAAGGGTATCGTGTCGATTCTGACCCACGCCATGCACGTTTGGCCGTTGCCGAGCATGGTCGTGAATCAGAATCCTACATTTACGCCACGTCCGAGTCATGGCGCAGCGGTCCTTCGTGGTGGCGCGATTATCGCCAGTAGCAGATTAGTCGCAACCCTCCGACCACGCAGCGAGCTCGAGCTTGGGCCGAGCTCATTTGACTCAGACCGAGCAAGTTCACCCGAACAACGTGCTTGGGCATTAACCGAGCAAGGAGCTCGCACCGAGCGGGCATGAAGCTCGCATCGAGCGGGGAAGGAGCTCGTCTTAGAGCGGGCAAGGAGCTCGCGAGCAGACAAGCCGAGCAGCGGTGCTCGACCATCCTTGGGTCATCCTCGGGAACAACCTCCGAGGTGCCCGAGGTCGGGACGAGCTCGGCCGTCGTGGCATTATGGTAATTAGGGGAATTATCCAATCCCCGACATATATGTATATATATGTATGTATGTGTGTATGTATGTATGTATGTATGTATGTGGGGGCATATTCAGTGCAAACCCCTTTTACTGTGAAAACTTCGTGTAAAAAATTTAAAAAATTCTCAAAAAATTACCATACGTAGGGGAGGTGAGGTTATACAACCCTGTAAAATTTGAAGATCAAACTCAATCGCAGTTGAAAGACATGAAAAAGATATATTTAGTATGAATAGTGATTTTTTACTGTTTAGCACTATTCATTTTGCAATTTATCTTTTTCATATCTTCCAAATACGATTGAGTTTGGTCTTCAAATTTTACAGGGTTGTATAACCCCATATCCCCTATGTATGGTAATTTTTTGAGAATTTTTTAAAACATTTACACATGGTTTTCACGGTAAGGGATATTTTCACTTAATATGTCCTATATATATATATATATAGGAAGCCTTTTCCGTACTCTTGGGAGTATGTACTCCCACCTCCAGTATACCACTTAAACGAATACGTTATACTCCTTTATCACTTTCAGTATACTCCAATAATAATTCTAAGATACTACAATGCGATATGGTTGAAAAAAATTAACCAGAGACCTTAATTTTTTAGGTATGTACTCTTTTTCATATGTAAAAAGAGTATATAAACAAATTATCCTATAAAGAGTGGACTTTAATGAAATTTTTCGTAGAATTCACTTTGGAGTATCTTATAATCAGTATTAGAGTATACTTAAAAGGATAAAGAGGTATAGCAACATCATTTAAGCGGTATACTGAGAGTGGGAAATGCGTACTCAGTATATAACCATTTTCCTATATATATATATATATATATATATATATATATATATATATATATATATATGAAGCCTCTTTTCTACTCCTGAGAGTAATTACTCCCTGTACCGTATCTCACAACGTAGGAAGTATCTCGCACAACGGAGGGTATGTACGTGTAGTATACAAGTATATAAGACCATCTAGGTGGTATTTACATTTTTTTGGAGGTGGTATGTACGCTTTTTAGATATACTTCTTTTTATATGCGTATATGAAGGTATTTGCAAAATAAGCTAAAACATATGCACTCCCTTGCAATTTTTTCATGTAGATCTCACTAGAATATATTATAATTAGTATATAAGTGTATCCAAAGCGATAAAGGAGTATTTCAAGTACGTTTGGGAGGTATTTCAAAGATGGGAGTAATTACTCCCGGGAGTAAAAACTATTTTTCATATATATATATAGAGGAAGCTTTTTTCGTACTCCTGGGAGTACGTACTCCCATCTCTAGTATACAACTTAAACGAACGTGTTATACTCTTTTATCATTTTTAGTATACTCTAATAATAATTTTAAGATACTATAGTGCGATATTGTTGAAAAAAAACCATCGGAACTCTTTATTTTTTGATATATACCCTTTTCTATATGTAAAATGAGTATGTAAATAAATTATGCTATAAAGGGTGGATTATATATATATATATATATATAGTACAATTACTTGGGACACCATGGTGCCTGGACACCATGGTGCCTGGGCACCATGATTCAAAACGGGTATTTTTCAAATGTATTTGCATGCAAATTTTTTTGAAATTTTTAGGATGTTGAGTTCAACCAGTTTACCAACTAGTTCAAACAAGTTTGAACTGAAATTCAAACTAAAGTTTCCTTTTTTATGGTAGTTTGATTGTAGGTATGTGTTGATTATATATATAATTCAGCAAAGTATGTAATCTAAATTCGTTCAAATCTTCAAATTCGAGTATATTTTTTCAAAGGTATGTGTTTTATTTGAATTCTTATAGATAGGTATATACTCTAAAACTGAAAGTTTTAAAAAATATATCCAAATTTGGCTTCAATTAACGCATTTAAAATCATGGTGCCCAGGCACCATGGTGTCCTATTCTGCCATCCTATATATATATATATATATATATATATATATATATATATATAGAGAGAGAGAGAGAGAGAGAGAGAGAGAGAGAGGATTGCTAGTGTGCTGCTATCGATAACACAAATCCTCCGTGCTATAGCGCTGTGTTTGCAAAATTTGAAGACAAAACTATTGATCTAAACCGTGTATTCTGTTCATCTCATTCACGGGGTCCGTGCTATAGCTCTCTCTCTCTTTGTGGCTCCTGAATCCTTGCATGATGGATGCATGGCCCAACTAATGCATGTGACCTTGACACAAGACAATACACAATGCAATGCTACGAGCCATGAGTAAGACGCCAACTGTGGCGCCAATGCCTTACACTTTGAAGGGTCCCTGGTGTCGGAAAGAATGTGCCAACAACCTCCATCATTCATTCATTCGCGGCGGCAATTTGGCGTGCACGATCGAACTCCCAAAATGCTGCAGATATGGTTGCACTCGCCTAACACAACTACCTAGAGCAGAGCATGGATTCAAATTTCGACGAAATTTCAAAAATCTCGATCGAGGTTTTAGACCCGCCGAGATACAAAATCTCGGCCGGGTAATTTTTTTTTAAAAAAAAAAAAAATTTAAATGTTACAGTATCTATACAAATTTTGGTGAGATCTCAGCGATTTCGGCCGATATCTCGCTATTTTTTTACCGGATTTGATTGGATTTAGTGTCAAGATCATCCACAAAAAATTTTAAATTTTTTTTATGTATTTTGACCATTTTTGTAGGTTCAAAGTATACCGAAATCTCAGAAATTTCAGCCGAAATCTCGGTGATTTCAATCGAAATTTTGGATTTCCCGGTTAAAAAAACGGATTTGAAATTTAAATTTTGGATTTCATTTGGATTTTATTTGAATTTCCGAAATCTCGCCGAGATTTCGGATTTCGGCCACCTCCGAGATTTATACTAAAACGAAATTTGAATCACTAGAGCAGAGGCGGAGCTAGTCTGTGATCAAGTCTCGGATAATCTAGCTAGTCTATCAGGCTACGGGCTGCAATAAAGAGAAGAGAAATTGATGATCTACAGACCACGGCTCATGGAACTGCCACTAACCCAGAGTTATGTATACACGGAATGGCCATGATGATGATGCAACAGTTATCAAGTATGCTTATGATTATTCTGGATGAGTTTCTTATTATACCTGTCAATACTACAACATGGGTTATACTAGAGACCTCGTCACTAACTGTTTTTTTATAAAAACTGTCAGAGGTGATAATCGGGCACATCACAAACGATTTTAGCCAAAAAAATCGTCTGTGATATCCATTTCTAATAAATAAGGACATAGAGCCCTGACCTCTTCTGTATTTTTAGGGTTTCCTAAGCTATTTTTGAGGTGACTGCAATTGAGAGGCGATCTGGTAGAAAGTGATATTGGATTTGAAGTTGTGATTGTAGATCCTTCTGTTCTAGGTCAACTAAGGTTAGTAATTGGTTCAAAATTGCATTATATTTACGATCCAACTTGGTAAAGAGGGAAATGAATATGGTTTTTAGATCTAGCTTGGTATAAATCCATTTGTTCTCTGTGATGTAAAGTAGTAATTGGTTGTAATTACATTATACTTAGTATGTGGATAGTTATAATTGGTTGTAATAGCATTATATTCAAGGTACATACATCTAGCTTGGTAAAGAGGGAATTGAGAATAGTTTTGATATAATTGGTGTAGATTCATTTGTTCTCTTCGATCTAAAGCATTAATTGGTTCAAATTGCAATATACTCAAGATGTAGCTAGCTATTTAAAGAGAGAATTGAAGATGCTGAGTTTAACTGTAGCTTATATATGTGTGTGTGTGTGTGTGTTTATCCATTTGTTATTTGTGATGCAAGGAGCAATATAAGTTAATTGGCAAGTTTAAATATAGCTTATATGTAGCATATGTACTCTTAGTTTACTTCATTCATTATTTAACACCTATTGTTACATATATAGCGTAGATGGACCAAAGCTGGATGTACGTTGAGAATCGTGCGAGCGCCGTGTACATTAATGGTGTCTTTGCTTTTAGAAGAGCTGCAGAGGAAGATATGTTAAACAAGAGAGGTGGAATTTATGCCTTGTCTATACATTGACTGCGAGAATTTGAGGATGTTTCGAAACAGCGCAGATCGAAGCACATTTGATTATAGGGGTTTCAAAAGGAGGTATCCACGTTGGACCAGTCACGGTGAAGAGTAGATTATGCAGGCAGCAAGTAGTACTAACATCGTCGACAAAGTCAATAATGCACTAGATGATATCGACTATGCTTTCGATAAGGATAGGTTTCACGATGACAAAAATTTCCAAGTCGTCCACAAGTACGTGGAAAAAGTATTACTGGTTCAACGGGACAAAAAATTCATACTTTTACCTTACAACTCGGGGTAAGTCCTTCATCCAGTTGCTATACTTGTTGATTTGTACTATATAACGCCGCTTGAAGTTAGGTTGAATGACTATGGCGACATACGTTTGTAGGTTTCATTGGGTTCTACTCGTAATTATACCAAGACAACCGCGTAATTTATATTGATTCCAAAAAGGGTGGTGTCCATGACTTGGTGCCTATCAAAAATTTACTTGATGCACCGTTATCTGTCTACAAAGCTCGTGGAGGGTCACACATGAAGGACTCAACGAAGCTGAAGCATACTTATAACTTTTCGGTATCCACTAGTACGCAATAATCCTTCACACTCCATAATAATACCTTCGGAACAAATTAACCTATGTGAATTCTACATTTGCCATAACATGGCACTCCTCATTAGTTCAAAGAGGACTAATGTCATAGAAATTTGTCAATCTTGCAACAATTATTTTCACTTATTAATTTATATACATGCAAGACTTTACTCGTCCCATCGACAAGTTTGGCAATGCGCTGAATTTGCGTTGGAACAGGCTGAACTATTAGATATTCGAGAACAACTCTATGCATTCTTGATGTGTGAGGTCATTAATCCAAAAGGCGAATGCCACTGAAGCATCGCTTGAGGAGTTGTGAATTTGTTAAATACCATTTGGATTAATTTGTGAACCTTATGCTGTGAATTTGTGAGTTGTAGTTCTGAATTCAATTGGTTTTTATATGTGTGTGCTAATTTTTTAAATGGATGCACTATACATTGTAATGTGCGATCAAAGTTGATTTCTAAAATGGATGCGCTGCATGTTTATGTGATCCGAGTTTATTTCTGAAATATTTGTCATAATAATATGTTGGTGATGATGTTAACTGTCTTTTGTTTCAGAGGGCATGGCTAGCATTTCCTGAGACTAGCCAATAAATCAAAATTACTAAAAAATAAATAAATCAATCAACATCCCAGACAGTTCCAAATTAGAATCGTATGGGATGAGGAACTCTTCACAGAAGGTTCTCATTTGGAACCGTCTAGGAAAAGCTCCTCATCCCAGACGGTTCTGATTTGCAACCAGCTAGGAAGAGCCCCTCATCCCAAGCGGTTCTAATTTGGAACCGTCTGTGATGATTTTTTTCACTGACAATTGCAAAACCGTTTTTGATGTGGTTTGTGAACCATCTGTGATGAGGGTTTGTGCATTAGTGTGTCTAAGTGACTAGATGAGAGAGAGGAGTAATTGTTTTTCTAGCCCAGTTGACAATTCTTTTTTAATCTGATCTCAATTGCAAAAATATCCTTTTCTACCACCCCGAAAGTACCGGCAGGTGGCATGTATCACCTACCGCGGTAAGAGCCGCGAGCGCAACAGTGCAACAAAGAGGAGAGCGACCTACTGCCATGCCCGGGGAGCTTAGCACATAGTTGTCACGGATCCAGGCCCCTATCACGGTACATGGGTGTGGCAGGTGACACATGTCACTTGCCAACGCTTTTGTGGTCGAGGAAGGAGTTAGTTTTGCAATTATGCTTGCAAAAGGATTAGATTTTTTTTTTTAAAGTTGGCAACAGGACTTGAAAAGCAAAGGAGGAGATAGAGAGCGTGCGACACTCACTCACATTCCATTTGTGGATGCAATTTCACATAACTCGTCCATAAATTAAGGACAAGTTTGGAATGCATAAATATAATAGAAATTTAGCATTATTTTCACGTAAAATTGTTCAACTCTCGTAGAGTTCGGGGGTAAAAACAACACGTTCCAAATAGGGGCCTAAACTGGACAGTCCCGTTGTTACTCCAAAGCTCTTTCGATTGTTTCCCCCCTAGAGATTCACATGCGTGCTTATAATATTATTATACACTATACGTACCTGGTGTGGCTAGCTAAAACGGTGGTACTACATACGTACGAGTGCTACACGTTCATGTGTTATGCTGTACGTACACGTCCATGTGTTATGCTGTACGTACGTACGCAATACACGCTCGTAAGTAGCACCGTAGGCAGTTAGGCACGGATCCAAACCTCGGGCTGGTTAGGGCCTGGATTTGTAACAGTACTACCCCCATTTATTTATACAGGGAAGATTTGATGGTTCGCCCTTTTTCGCATGGTGTAATTGATCATTTGCTCCATATATCTCACTGGCATATGACCCGATGACCCACATGCCAGTGAGATATTATGGAGCAAATGATCAATGGCACATGTAAATGAGGACAAATCATCAATTAATCCTTTACTAGTTACATGCCCGTGCGTTGCTACGAAAAACAAAATTGATAATGAAAAATAAAGATTAAAAAATAAAAAAAATTATTTCACAAGATCAAACATATATCTTTAACGCTTCGTTTCTTGCGAAAGCTGGCTAATTAAAGCAACGCTTCTTTTCTTGCGTAGGGCAATTAAGCAGGGCAATTAAGTAGGGTAATTAAGCAGGGCAATTAAGCGGCAATTAATGACGTGGGAAGAACGGACCACTGCCATCAAGTGCTGCTTTAGAATAGTAGAGATATAAGGCTAAACCCAAGGAGGACCTGTAAAACCAGGCCTCTATGAGTCTTGAATAGTGCGACCTGCATTTAATTTAGGCCTTTATATTGGGTCGATTTCCAACCATGGTCTGAATTCCCTGCCTGTATATCAACCATCACACAAGTCTCTCCTTTGCACATACCACACATGAGGACGGCCTCTCTATATAGAGATGAACCCCTTCGGCCTCTTGGATAGAAGCGCATAAGACGCCCCAGGATGATTCTGACCTGAATAGGCCTCCAAATATCCAAACAGGCTGTTTTAGAGGCCGTCGTTGGAGAGAGTCTAAGCCCAGCAAGATGATGTGCCCAGCCCGAGCCCGAGCCCGCAGCCCATGAGTCCTAGCGCTAGGGGCCCAACTCCAAAGTTCAAACAGCATCAGCCATCAGCCCACACACACGACTGCTTCCCATCCCTAGCCCCCGAAGCCATCGGCACTCGCCTCCGTCGCTCGCCCCTACGGCGCGCCGCCTCGACAGCCACAGCACCGCGCCGCCGCCGGCGAACCTCGTCCCCACGCGCTCCTGCGCTCCACCCTGCCGGATGAGGGAGACCTGGCGGCCGGCGCTGCTGCCTTCCGCCCTCCCCACGCGCCACAAATCAGTCCAACGAATCTCCTCGATCCGAAAACAATTGGAACCGGGAGCTAGCTAGTAACGCTGGGCTGGATATAGAGCAAATCTTCGTTATTTAGGTACTCAAATTATATCTCCTCTATGCTACATTGTTCATGTTTTACCATGTTTTGCTTATTCTGTTTTATGTTGATGGATTGAGCTAAAGTTTCATCTCAACGATGTACTAGTAGTATCATGGTTGTATCAATCGAGTTCGAGTACGTACTAGTTTGGTATTTTAGTACAGCCGTATATAGGATCAGAACAAATTCAGGACTCAAATCCAGTGTTACCGGGTTCGCGTGTCCAAAAGTTTTTTTTTTTTTTGGCACGTCGACACACACCCGCGCTTCCACTCCAGTTCGACACGATTGCGATGCCCATTTGTCTCACACGTATGGCCACGTCTAAGGCAGTGGAACACACCGTTTAAGCCAGCGAAGCTGCGTCCTAGAGTGATTTTGCATAATTGCATTCATATTTGAAGGCATCCCAGAGAAGGAGACAGCTATGCTTATGTTTAATACAGGAGGAAGCGTGAGAGGAGGAGGAGGAGATGTTTCGGTTGTTGGATTATGTATTCTGGAGTATGAGAGAAACTATTTCTGATTAAAGGATAATTGGGTTGAATCGGCTGCGACTTCTTCGAATTCTGATTTTATATAGAGCGCTTCTGATTGTGGAAAAAGTTGTTCAAAATCCTCCTATTCAATAAACCATCGTAGCTGCTTCCAGTTCTTTTGAAATTAAAGAAGGGAATCAGGCCAGTGGGTCTATTTGTCTTCTACTTAGATTAATAGGGGTGGCCACACTGGTCTATCGATATAAATGCGTAGTAAAAAGTTAGCGGCTGTTTGCACTTTTTCCAAAAAAGGATATTACACACTCCCACATTCATACATGCATATGACAGACATGGATTCTAAGTACTCATACGTTTAGCAGACAAAAATAATGACTATCAACAAATTTATCATTCAAAATACATATAATTTAAATTTACTATTTTTTAAAAATATATACTATCAATATTTTTTTTAATCAAAAGGGCAATAGAAATGACCCAGCTCCAATATAGAAACCGAAATCAATACAGCACCAGAAATTCGTTTTGCTACATCATAGCAAAACACATATATTAGGCGAATCCTCGAATCCTTTTTTTTTTTTTAGGTTTACCGAATCAGACAATCGAATCAGAGTCCGATTTTAACACCCGTGTCCGTGTCCAAATAACACCGTCGAATCCCCAACGAGAATAATTTAGCATTCAGGATTTCAGATCTCACTGCAAGTATACGGACGGTACCGATGCAACTAGGACAATACAATCTAGCACTACGGTGTACCGGTGATTGATGAGGCTGGACCTCTCCTACTACTTGCACGCCAAGATACTTCCGGGGACATCAAGATCCTGTGCGTGTGTTTTTATATATCTACTGGAAACTGCCCAGAGATGGGACATGTACACTGATGACGTAGTACTACTCCGTTGATCCGGACAGTACATCTACGTATACAGCTCGGTGGCGTTAGATCGGGTGGGGTACGTACGTGCATACGAAGCTTGTGCATTTTGTCCCTGGAAATGCATGTGGAGAGGCCTCTTCCCGTGAAGCAACCGATCGAGGGTACATACACCAGTGCTCATGTACACGTACGCATGCATATCAGCGAAATATTCGCTGCGAGAAGGTACTAGCTATACGCACTACTAGCTTATATTGTTTCAAAAGTGCAGGGTACGAATCTTAATAGGAGCTGTAATGAGACCGGCCGGGAGCAATTAACGACGCAATCCTCAAAATTGAGGTTACTCGTGAGTTTTAAATACTTCTAGCTAGCTACATGATGGTACTCTACTTCGTGTAAGAATTAATCGCCCATGCAGTAGGGACCAGGGTATGTGCAATGAGGTCATCTTAGCTGGTTTTTGGTCTATATATATATCAGTTCAGTTTTGGTGTATATAAAAGAGTGAGAAAAGAGCAGAGAGAGAGAGAAGAGGTCTGACTCTTATTTAGTACTCCCTCCATTTCTTAATGTAAGGCGTATTAGCTTTGAGGAGTTTTTTCATTTTGTAGGGCGTTTTATGGAGGGAGTACCGTAGCTTCCTATTTTATCCCTCCGTATTAACTGCTGCCGCTTCGTCTTCTCCGCCTCAACATCGTAAACATGGGAGTACAATTCGTCCCAAGTGCCATAAGCACCACCCGCACCACCGCCTCCTCGTCTCCGCGCTCTTGCGCTCTCCATCGTCAAGCTCCGCCGCTTCCCTGACGCCGCCGCACTACTCGCCTCCCTCCACCCGGACCCCGCCTGCCTACCGCCTCTACACAAGGCGTTGTGCCTCATGGACTCGCGTGACCTCGGCGACTCCATCAAGGTGCTCGAGGGCGCGCTGGAGATGGTGCCCACGGCGGCGCTCAACGAGACGGTGGTGGTCAACCTGTGCACCAACGAGACGCTCATTGTCCCTGATTCTGAGGAGGATGAAGAGCAACCAGGAAAAGAACAGGAGAAGCCAATAAGGTCTCTGCGGAGAAGGACGAGGAGCTTGAAGAGATCGTCGTGGACTCCACGAAGAAAGCAAGGCGAAGTCATGCTGGATTCCGTTGAGCATCCTTCGCAGGACGTCGGCCGTGGCGACCTCGTCAAGCTCGCTGTGCAGGAGGTCGAGCTCCCTGTGCAGGAGGTCATTGAGCTGATCCCTACAGGTATGAATGGAGAGGCAGGCGGCGGCGTCAAGCGCCATGCAGATGTGGATGAGCAGCCGATCGATGTGGTGGTAGACTTTGCAGAGGAGGAGCTCTTTGAAGGACAACGACAAATCACTAATGAGATGCTGCGGATCATGTTCCCTAAATTTTTTTGAGGGAGAGAAAAATTAGTTGTTTGTTTGTTATGCAAGATCATCCAAGTTAGTTCCTGTGTTCTGGATATTGCCGAGAAGAATATTTACTCTTCCTATGATAAGTTTTGTTTCTATGCCATTTGAAAATCTGAATGCTCGCTTAATATGCCATAAGCGAGTTTATTGCAGAAAAATTACAGAAACAAAATATCACGACTTTGCTCTACTAATTTTACTCTTCCTATGATAAGTTTTGTTTCTATGCCAAGTAACTAATTTTGCTGCAAAAAATCACGACTTTGCTCTACTAATTCTGGCTCACAACTGAGTCGAGTAGGGAGCTGTCCATTTCTCTCCAGTTGTTTCTTCTTCAAGTGTGGGGTGTCATATTTTTGTGCTCCTCTAAGTCGCATAATTTCTCTCATGCATGCCTGGTGGGTCAGGAACACTCTGTTGGACTTTATGGTTGAGTAATCTTCAAATTCATTTTCAACCACACGAACAAGATCATCCACCGTCTTTGGTGACTTCTTGTGTTGAATAGACTGAAGCGCAGCAAAGAAACCAAGATCTAAAATATTTAGATCGGGAGAGTTTGGAGGCTGGTACATCAATTGAATGTTAAACCCATCTGCTGTAGCTGCTTGGCAGAATTCAGTATCACTAGGATCAACATGAGTCTTAGCATTGTCCTGTTGAATAAATATTGGATTCGTGATGTCCTCTCTTGGCCACTTTTCTTTTATTGCAGGCAAAACCTTCTCAACAAGAAACTTGCGACTGATATCTCTGGTGACTGATGGCATTGCTTTAGTGACCATAGTACCTGCTGGTCTATTTGCACTGCTCCTCTTTGCTGGTTCAGTGTATACAAAAGCGAAAATTCCAATTTTCCCACAGAATGTACATGTACCATCTGTATCAAATCGAGGACGAGCTAAAGCAGCCAAGAACATTATTTTGTCGATGTAGTTCTTGTTTCGAATAGTCCGCAATGGTGGCTCTTCACCTCGCACCAAGTAGTACCCTTGACACTTCTTTGTCATGTAGAACCACTTTTCATCGATGAAAATGACATTGTACATCTCCTTGAAAATTGGGTTATGTGGGATGCTAGCTTCTTCAAGCATTGCCAAGCAGTAGCGCAATCGATCTTTCTTATTTTCATCAGTTAACGAAAATTTTATCTGGTTTGTGTGCCTCACTATGTCTCCTTTCTTCAAACACCTAAACATCGTGCTTGGATGGACGTTCATAGCTCTACTAAGGTCTTCGAGTGTGGTACGGTCTTGTAAGGGCACATCACGAATGCGTTCAAGATCAATCTCAACCCTTTTGCGACCACAATTTGTTCTCTTATGGCAAACCCCATTGATTCCACCTCCACGTTTTCCTGCTAGCCAGATTCGCTGAACGACTCTCAACGGGACTTCAAACTGTGCAGCCACAGCGCTTGACACCCCACGTTTTAGTACCCCTGACGAACCATGCAAAAGAAGGGTGGAGTATATTTCTCGGCGCATATCATTCGACAAGAACCTTCTCCTGCTGTTCTCTTGATCTACAAAAGCATGAATTGCAATGAACTTTTGGGGCAACCAGGAAAAGAACAGGAGTACCAATGGTTGAAAAAGAAAAAGGCTAAACAAAGAAGCGTACTCATACCTGTACTACCACTGCCATTCCCATGTGCACTTGATGCATTCACACCTCCGGCCACATCACCTGCATTTGCATGAAAAGGCAATGTTGCAGAATAGGTTGAGCTCTATGGAAAGCAATGCAAAGTTTAGCTAGCAGATAAACAAATGTATGGTGCTTTACCTTCACTGCCATCTGAAAGCTGCGTGTTGTCTTCTAAAGGATCATTTAGATCAGGGATAACTTGTTCATTTAGATCTGGTAAAGCTGCCATAGTTTGTGCTCTATGCCATGCTAATGACCATGAGCCACAATATATACTGCTAGCAAATTTGTTTTGGCGCACTGAGGTGAAATTTCAAACACTAATTGGATTTGGCGGTCAGCAAAATATTTGGATTTGACGGGAACTTCAGGTCTGCATGCAGCATGCAAGACTAATTGGAATTGGCGGTTAGCAAAATATATCCAGTTTTGGCGGTTAACAAAAATTCAGTTTGGCGGTCAGCATTTGTTTTGATGCAAGCAGCATGTATGGATCAGTCCTTTACTACTCATCAAAGAGGCATGCAAGGCTAAGGATATTTTGGTCTTTTTATCCCAGCTTTTTACTATATTTAATGCTTCTTAATCCATGTGCTAGGCTCTAAGACGCCTAACAAAAAGAAGTGGAGGGAGTACTAACTAGCTAGTTGTGCATAGGAATATAGGTAGATTATTTATGTACAAACGAGAAGAGATAGTTACTATTACGCAACATCTAAAGACAACATTTAGAGACAGTTATTGTATAAGCTAACTTTTAGTTTACTCTGTAATGGACTGTGCTATTGTACTTGTTCTAATTGCATTGAAATCCTCTTCCCAAGGCCGGATCCTCTGCATCCATGGCATGTTCAATAGTACCACTTCAGTTGTCTCTTAGCAGTATAATATTAACAAAATTCTATATGGAGAAGAGAGGGGGTGAGAAAAGAGAATGTGCTATCTCTTATGGAAAAGACAATCTGATTACGTAAACCAACGTAGAAAGTGATAGAGTGAGGAAAACAATGTGATAAAAAAAATAGTTAGAGGAATAACTTTAGATGTTGTCTCTAATATTGTCTTTAAGTAAGTTAAAATCTTTAGGGACAACCTTTAAAAACATAAAGTACTATTGTACATGAGTCTTGCGTGTGTGGTGTGTGTGGGTTGGGGGAAACGACTTTTTATTGCTCCACGTCTTGGCGGTGTTATTGAGCAAATTAGTTACGCCTATGCCTATGTCGGAGCGGAAGTGATTACGCGGTTAGGGGGAAAATGACCAGGGGGTGTGGCTGGCAATGGCTTGCATGGCTGTCGTTCAAAGAATAAAGATTTATACTGGTATGGCCAGGCACGTATCTCTACTACTATAAAGCAGTACTTGGTGGCAGTGGTCCGTTCTTCCCACGTCATTAATTGCCGCTTAATTGCCCTGCTTAATTGTCCTACGCAAGAAACGAAACGTTGCTTTAATTAGCCAGCTTTCGCAAGAAACGAAGCGTTAAAGATAGATGTTTGTGTTGGATCGTAAAGACCTTCTCAACCCCAAAAGCTAGCTTAAGAGGTGAGGGACTCCCTCACTTATAAGTTAGGTCATTTGCCCTTCCACAACCAATGTGAGACTATTCTAACAATCCCCCCTTCACACATTGGTATCTCTCAGCCGTTCATCGCCCCTTCATCGTACACCGACGGTCCCTCAGGGCCACGGTCCATCAAGCCTTCACACCCTAGTGTCCATCGGGCCAAAGATGTTAGAACCGGGCTCTGATACCAATTGTTGGATCGTAAAGGCCTTCTTGTCGGGACCCCGAATTTGCAAATCCGGACCCTCTGTGTATTCCGCACTAGTCCAGGATCACGCTAGTGCACACAGTCTCAACATAGATGAATATCACAATCATACACAGCGGAATATTAAAAGTAACTCAATAATAGAATATAAACTATTGAACGACCTTAAGGTCAACCTTACGTTTGTGAGGCCTTGACGGCTTCAACTCCAAATAAGCAGCAGCGGAACGAAGAACATCGGTGAATCCCATCAATACGCCACAGGCAACTGACAGGGTTCGACTCCTAGATAATCGCCTTCTCACGGAACTTCTTCTTCTTCGACGATGTAGACTTTTGCTCACTGGTGATTGTTTGTTTGCAAGGGTGAGTACATAAAGCACTCGGCAAGTCATGCATGTAATGCAAGTCTAATAGCTATATGCATGGCTTATTCCAAATGACAGGCTGAAGGGGTTATTTTGCAATAAACAGCATTCACAAATATTCATAATAGATTGTAAAGCGGTAAAACAGATAATAATAGTAATAATTTCATAGTTGTTTCAAAAGTAAACCATTCCACATCCTTAACCAATTATCACTTTTCCACAGGCAAACTGCCTCCAAACCCAAGATCAATTTTATGAAAATCTAACCCTTGACTGTAATCCCCGAGCATTGTCCAGTACCGTGGACACGGCTATTCGAATAGGTTTTACACTCTGCAGAGGTTATACACTTTACCCACAAGATACAATCCACTCACCACGTCAGCCGTGAATCGCCATACAAGAGTATGCGAATGAGCGATCATAACAAAGCCTTTCGGAAGCCTCTAACTACACAAGTGGACCTCTCCGGTTTTTGCCCTACACCATCCCTTCCCTTAGCAAAGGCGAAGTATGGGACCGACATACCGTTGGATGGGTACCATGCCGCAGCCCTGGTACGCTCCCCCTTCAAGCTACACAAACGGTGTAGTTGACACCCCGAGGTACCACAAGCAAGTTATTAGCGACTTAATCAACTAGGTCCGTCCCATTACAGACATGTGGTTGTACGATTGACTCAGTTCAAAGGCTTGCAAGGTTAAGTCCTTAGGGTGACCAGGGCAAGACTACCCGAAGAACCAAAACATCATCCCCAGTGCTACAACTGGCCCACCTGATCATTCTTGCCACATGCCCCGGTCGAAAACTATTTATCAAACCCCAGTTGATTACCATGCACCACGTGCCATCAACATCACATGATACCTTTCCAAAACAGGTTCAATATATCATTAAGTCAATATTAACATTTGATTGTCCAAAATCATGTCATGAGCACGTAGCAGGTCTAAGCAGTATACTACAACGATCTAAACCCATGTTGGCAATTTAATAATGTCCAACTAGGGTGACAAGGGTCATGGCACATATTTAAATAATCAAGGTGTCATACAGCAAATTGGTATTTATCTAATCTCCCATATTTAAATAAAGTATTTTCTAATTGAACTAGCATGCAATAGGTTAAATCAAAATAGATTTCAAAATAGGATCAACATGGTCAAAGCACAACTTGCCTGGCCCTTGCAAACTTTACTGTCATTTACTCTTTATCCTTGATCCTTGATCCTCGAGCTTCAACTTCCACTTTCTCGATCCTCAGCTCGTTCGAACGATTTCCGGACGACACATCTAACGATAAAGAAACACAAATACAAACCAATTCAAAAGACAAATCGAATAAACACCAAATTAAGAACAAATAGCATTGGGCACAACGGCTTAGAAGGATTTGGGAACTCGAACGGATTAGATCGAAGAGTTGACAAAAGAGAACGAGCTTTCGGCAAAACACCGAAAAGGGAAAGACTAATAACTGGGAAAGAAAGAATAATATTCCGAAGAATATTTCTTCCGAAGTTATTATCTTGATTGGACAGATAGCGACATATGGGCTCTCGATCTATAGATCGGGTCCATAAGGATATGTTAGTTCACAGTGGACTAAACAGATTCTCAAAGTTGACTTTTGTTGACCGAACGGACACAGTCAAACAAAAGAGAGACGAAAAGATCGGGCACAGGGGTATGACAGATGGCCAATGGTCTATCGACCAAGTCCACGAAGGAATTCTCGATTACTGGCAGATTAGGTTTTCAGGGATAAGATAAGACAAGTGTCTTACCACGATTGAAACAACGGAAAAGATTGCAAAGATAACAACGCAGCTCACGATAAACTTAGTTCATCGAACCGGTTTTAGGTTAGGGTTTTGATTCGGCTTTGAAGATGATATGACGATGAGACTAGGCTCACGTCATGGTGATAGAACAGATGAAGGCATCGCACTAAGGTTTGTGCATGAATGCACGCATGCGATGACAACGAAGCGAAGAGAGCCAATCGTTAACGATGAAACGTTAACGATGGAACGTTAACGACGAAACGTTAACGGTGGAACGTTAACGACGGAGCGTGAACGGTGGAACGTTAACGGCAAAACGTTAACGGAGGAACGTTAACGACGAAACGTTAAGGGAGGAACGTTAACGGGAAAACGTTAACAGGGAAACGTTAACGGTGGAACGTTAACGGAAAAACGTTAACGGAGGAACGTTAAAGACGACGGTCAAACAATGATAGGAGACTTCATAAAGCGAAGTAGCGACCGTCGATACAACGACATGGCCGCGGTAGAACGCTACCGAGGACGGCTAACCGGTGCGCGAACCAGGGGCACGGGCTAGGTTGAAAAATAACGATTTAAGGCCGGCATCGGCTCCGACGGCAAACGGAGGCCAAAAGAACCTTAATGATGGACCAAAACAGTACAATATGATCCACCGGACGCGACAACACGGCCGGAGCGAACCAAAATAGCCGGCGTCAAAGACGCGGCAGCGGCAACAAGCAGCGACCTAAATATATAAAAAATTCGGAGGATGGGATGGCAAAGGGAGAATGTCTACTGCGTGAGAACGCGCGAGAAGATCTCAACGGTATAGGCGGATTTTGCGGCGCCCTTCCGGATTAATCACAAGCGGCGATTAACGGGTTTCGGATCAAAACTTTGGACGGCCATAACTTCTAGAATAATGATCGGAACTTAACGAAATTTGACCGAGAGCTAGATGGGACCAAGAGGCACACCGTGACGCAGGTGGCTCGAAGAAATACCTTCTGGAACAGCGGGGAGCAGCGAGGAAGTTTGCATTTGTTTGGGCAGCGATCTGAACGGAGAATTTATTTTTCTGCGCCAAATCCAGAGGGCAAAACCTTGGGGCAAGATGTGCATCCTGTAGAGGACATCCCCAGGAGTCTACACAAAAAATTTCACCATCAAACTCGAAAAATTGAGGGAGTTATGGCCTCGGCAAGATTCGAGATTGAAACGTCCATAACTTTTGATCCCGTGGACCAAATTGGCTAAATTTTGGACAGCAAGCAGATGGTACCTTGTGGCACACCATGGCGAAGACGGATCGCGAAGAGTCGACGAGCTGCCCGTGACGCGGCTCCAAAGTTCGGCCGGCGTTGGGCGACGTTCGGGCGACATTGGATGGATCTCGGAGTTTTGGAGATGATCCGGAGGTTGAAGATCCGTGGGAGAGATCATGGGAGACCTACAAGGGCTGGGGTGGCGGCTAGGTCAAGAGAAATCAAGAAAACACGAAAAACGGGTCTTGTGAGCATTTTATCGAGCACATACCGTGCATGGCTCGGATTAGGATTGATCTGGCCAATTTCTGGCCGTTGGATCTGCGATCGGCCGCAAGCACAGTGGCGTGGCCCATCTGGCTTCGCATGCGCGTGCGTAGCAGTCAGTGCCGGGCGCTGGCCCAACGGGAGGGCAAGCGCGGCGTCTTGGGCGGCTTGGGCCCATGCGCGGGCGCGGCCAAGACGCTGGGCGCCCAAGTGGCGAAGCGTGGTGGGCACAGCCACATGGCAGCGCGAGGCGTGGGCGGCGGCATTGGCTGGCCGGCCGGGCGCGGGAGAGGCGGAGCGGGCCAAGCAGGAGAGAGAGAAGAGGATTCGGCCCAAGCCAAAAACCAGAAATTCCAGCATTTTCCAATTAAAACAATTCCCCAAATTCAATTAAATCATTTAGGCAATAAAAATACCCGAAAAATTCTAGAAAAAATCCAGAAAATATTTTGAGACATTTCCAACTCAAATAAAATATTTTCAACAAAAATTTATATAAACTTTTCCAAATAATTAATTAATTTCAATAAAAGGGCTTAATACAAATCGATTCCGAATAAATCCAATAAATAGCAAACGAGCTCCGAAAAATCTCAAAATTTACAGGAAAATTTCTTGAAGCACAAGGAATCCAAATAAAATTAAATAAATTTTATTTGAGGTTTAGAATAATTAAATTAAATTATTTTAGCTTTTAGAAAATTCAAATCAAGTTTTATAAACGCGAGAAAATCAACGAAAATTTTCGGGAAGCTAAACTAAACCAAAATTTTTGAAAACCCAAATTTTGGGATGTTACACTTCTCAACCCCAAAAGCTAGCTTAAGAGGTGAGAGACTCCCTCACTTATAAGTTAGATCATTTGCCCTTCCACAACCAATGTGAGACTATTCTAACAGTTTGATCTTGTGAATTTTTTTTTAATCTCTATTTTTCGTTATCAATTTTATTTTTCGTAACAACGTACAGGCATGTAACTAGTTGATCTATATATATTAGTATTCGCGTGCAGGTGAGACGTGACGTGACGACAACGCGTGTCGCCTCCTCCGCTGCGGGCTGCCCGGGGCGGCCACTTGGGGCAGCGCAGACCACCGTATTTCAGCAACCAGCCGGCAGGGGACAGGTCACGTCGGGGTCCAAACAAAATTAGTACACATTCTATCAAGTTTATAGTTAATATTTTCTTTTAATGTATAGATCACAAAGATATTGATAAAGACTAGATTGCCTCTAATTATTATCTATAAGCATTATATTTAATACATGTATATAGAGAATATAAAATAAATTCAATATTTATTAAGGATATAAAGAAAACATAAAAATATTTAAAATATAAATCTCGTAAATTTGGACGGAGAAAGTAAACGTTTTGCGTTACCTGGGGTAAGCGGGTAACCAGGTGGCTGCCTTACCTTAAAGCCTACATTAAACTGGGTCTAGTACGCTTTGTCTCGGAAAAAACTTGCTAGGGCCAAATGTACCAAAAGTGGCTTGAAGACAAGGTTATATATACCAACAAACATGTGATACTCCATATGATGTGACGAATCTTAGGTTGGTAAAAACTGACAGTCTTAATAGCCACCAAACTATCATATGGCACAGGCGGTACTGGGACCAGGTATACCTGGTACCTCTAAAATTTTAAAAAGTAGAGCAAAATCATCTATTTGATTACTAAATTTATTGATGGAACTTGTTTTGATATTAGTGGTTTGAGATTTTTAAAACCTTAGAATTATTTATATTGTGCTTTTAATTTTTTTAAATATATATGTTGAATTTATAATATTATAAAATAGTCGTAAGTGACTATAAAATTATACATGCTAAGTGTGCACCTCTAACAAAAAAAAATTCTAGTTCCACTACTGTCATATGGTTTATCGAAGGTAAGAAACGGCAACGACTGCGACGGGGTAGAAGACATAAAAAGTCACACAAGGCTAATACGATTAAATACATTTGCTCATACATAAATGGACATTGAAACAAGATTTCATTTTGACAGCCTTGTCGGACGAGGAGATTTGATTGAGATTTAGTTGAAATCTGAACTAAATTTATCTTGGAAAAACTAAATCTAGTTCAACAATCAACCCCCCCCCCCCCCCCCACAACTCTAAACAACGCAGAGCCTCGCAATGTCATTGGTTCCTCTTACTCTTGAGTAGGAGATTAGGGCTCGGACGGAGACGTAAAATCAGCGGGTGGAGCCTGGCCTACATTCGTGGCGCTAAACGAGCTAGACCCCATTGATTAGTCGTCATGTTTACGGTTTCAGCAGCAGGGCACATATGGGATCCCGAACTAAACGAAGCTTAATTGCTTGTATCTTTGGGATATTACCGTATGAGTTTGACCAAATTAAACAAGCAAGAGCAAGTGGAGTAGGTGAAATAAACTTGTTTTCTGTAAGAAAAAAAAAAGCATTAAGAAGCCGTGGGATTTTCTGAAATACCCCAAAATTTCAAAAGGGTTTTGAATTTGAATTTTATTTGGAGTTATTTGATTTTTTTCTTTTTAGTTTTTTGGAATTTGGGCCATTTTGCTCGTTGGGATTTCGGCCTGCCTTCTCGCCCCCAGCCGGCAAACCCTAGCGCGCTGCCCCGCGCTTGGGCCCTGCCCAGCCGCACGCGCAGGCCGCCGTGTCCCGTGGGCCAAATTTCGGCTTAGCACTGTGCGGCCGTTTTTCCATTTTGTTTTCTTTTTCGGATTTATTTTAAATCCAAAAATCCTGTTTTAATTCTAAAAAATCCCAGAATAATCCAAAAAATCCCGAAAAGCCCCAAAAATCCTAAAATACATATTTTTGACCGTTGCGTGCCACTGAGTCCAAAAATGACCTCTGCTCCGCCATCTAAAGCTTCCAAAATTCCCGGAATGCACATTTTGCTCTCCGATTCTCTCTTGGCCCGTTTTCGATTTCCGTTTTCGTTTCCATCCGTTGTTTTTTGTTTATTTATCGTCGTTCGTTCTTTTGCGCTAGATCCGACCATTGAGCAATTCGAGGAGGAGCAGGAGCAAGACCAGACGGAAGCTAAGTACGACTACGTCGACTACGCTCTAAACGACCCCTTTGCCCAGCAAGGCAAGCCGTACGCCATTGATCATATTGCGCCTAAATATTTCTGATATTATAGTATCTAATTTCTACTGCATTATTTTTAACTGTATGTTGAATTATTGAAAATGGATAATTTGGAATGACATGTTACTTAGTTAATGCCGAATTGCTCTTAGCCTTCTTGACATTGTTAAGCCATGTTAAACCTTGGTTAACCCTAGTTAATAATTATACTCACCCTAGTTAATTAATCAGTCTTATTATGTTCACTCAATTTCTTTAAAAAGAGAAAGAGTTGTGGTGAGCAGTTGGCTCGGTGGATTTTAAAAGTGTTGCTATAGTCAGGGGGACAGTATTGGACTAGCCCACGAGGTAGATGTGAGTCCGATCACCGGCTGATGATTAATATCATGGTTGGTTTGCATGGCTGGTACGTACAGGCACCAGGTGGGTTTGTGGTTGTATGGCTTGGTCTTTGGCAAATTAAGATTGAAACCCCCCTTGAGCAAAGTAAATAATTTAAGATCCCGCTCAACCACAAGTCGAACTGGTCAGTTGAACTGTTTTTCCGACATGGCTCAGTACGTTGTTCGTCCCCTGGGAATACTTACATTGGTGGTACCATTCTAAGTGAGGAGAATGGGGAGCAGCATTCCCGGTAGAGGAATGACTGAAGGGTTGGTGGAACGGGAATGAGGTGTCATTCGTCGATTCTCATAACGATAGGTATACACTTAGTATTAGAGCGCGGCTCCTGCGTTGGCCAGTGGGGTCCCAAGAACAGTGGGTTCAAGGACTTATCGAGTAGGAGCTACCATTGGGATGTTCAATCAAAAGGCTATGATGGTCTCGGGCCGACCGCATGCATTTAAGTTGCATGTGATTTGCGCATGGCATTAACGGTCGTAGATATCTTGTGGGTAAAGTTGAGCAGCTCTGCAGAGTCTCGATAAAATGGTAATCAATTACGTCGTGCTTCCGATAAATGAAGCTAAGTTTGATTTGGGGTGACACCAGTAACCTAGCTCAAGTATAATTCAGAATTTTGTGAATATGGCTAAGTTGTGTTGAACTTGGAAACACCCCCTCCCCAATTACTATTTATTTATGGTTTGTGTTTCAAATGTAAAATGAACTTATACACAAAACTGCATCCACAATACTTAAACTCTGTGCCATCCATTGTAATCCCGTGCATATAGTATTCCATATTTTCCCGTGCGACTTGTTAGGTATTGTTGTGTACTCACCTTTGCTTAAACCCGACCCTTTCAGATATTCAAGAAGTTGGAGCTTATCAGGAATTCGTAGATGACGATTTGGTTTGGTTTTAAGGTCTTAGTCTTTTGCTTAGGCCTGCCTATGCGGTGTTTTGGTTGTAATTTATTTTGGCACAACTGCGTCCTTTTTGTAAAAACTCGGCCGCTAGGCCTTATATTCAATAAAAAGAGTTGATATTTATCTTTTATCTGGTAATAAGTGCTGGGTTCCAACAGTTAATCTTTCTGGATAGCTGTCAAGTAATTTAGACTCACCCCTGAAAAAACAGTCCGGCATATTTTCACTAAAAGCAGTTCATTCCTCCGAGGAAAGGATTGTGTCCGACCGGTGCTAGGATGCTCTTCTGAACGGTGAAAAACACCAAAGTTTAGAAGGCATTACCCATCAGAAGATGCCCTTTTGTAACTTTGACCTTGGAAGATAAAGATTTACATTACGTATGATCAGGTGCATGCATAAGCTTATTGCATTATCCATGCAGATAAGCGTACAGGGCGACCTTACCGGTTTTTGGGAATAGGTTTGGGTGATCCCAAGCACACTTGCATGTGAAGTTCTTAATTTATTTTGCGTTCACTTTGGACTTGGGATCATGGGTATCCAAGCGCTCTCTTGTATGTCGTTGACTCCAATGTGCCATAATTTTTGTTTTGGGGGATCGATCAGCACACGCTATGCAGCTCGAGTGAACTCGAATCAAGGTCTACTGTATTCAATTTGAAGTTATGTAACGGACCATTTTTTTAGGGGCAAGTCAGGAGAACACAACAGTTAACTAGGAAGACTAACTGTTGAGAAACAAGAGTATATTGGCATGACAAAAGTAATTCTAATTATTTTTATTCAAATATCTGGCCTAACGGCCGAGGTTTTTACAAAGCGAAACGTCGTAAACTTCAATAGATTACATTGCCAAAAGCACTCCGCAGGCAGGGCCTGAGCAAAAGACTAATACCTTAAATCCAAACAAGATCGTCATCTATGCATTCCTGATACGCTCCAGCTTCTTCAAACTCTGAAAGGGGGGTCGGCGGTTTGCAAATGTGAGTACGGAAGTACTCAACAAGTCGCACGGAAATGTGCTGAATATTATATGTTAGGGATAATCAAAGGATGTCAATAGGGTTGTAAATATTTGGATGCAGTTTTATTTTCTAACTCATTTTGCATTTGAAACACAAATCATAAATAATAGTAAAGGGGGTTCCACAAATTCAACATCAATTAGCCAAATTCACCAAATTTCAAAACATTACTTGAGCTAGGTTACGGGTGTCACCCCAATTCAAACTTAACTTCATTAATCGGAAGTACAGCGTATTCGAATACCATCATGATTAACTCTGCAGAGGTGCTCAGCTTTACCCACAAGATATCACGACCGAAAATGCCAACTTTAGTTTAAAATGCAACTTAAATGCATGCGGCCGGGTTGAGATTATCACAATTTTTGTTGAATCATTCCTGGATACAGTTTTTAACCGATAGGCCTGAACGCTACATTTAGAACCCATTGTTCTAACGAGCACCTACCGTTGTGAGAAGCGGAGAATGACACTACGGTCTATTTCCGTTCCACCCCTTCGGTATACTTCCCTACCAGGAAGGCTGATCCCTATTCTCCATCGAGAATAGTCCGCCAATTTAATTTAAAATTTTCCAGGAATGACCAATTTACTGAGTTACGTCGAAACAGATCATTGACCAGTCCGACTTGTGGTTGGGCGAGAACTTAAGTTATTTACTTTGCTCAAGGGGGTTTCATCCTTATATTGCCACAGATCAAGCCTTAAAAGCATTTCACAGCCCATCTGGTACCAATTGTACCAGCCACCATTCCAACCATGGCATTAATCATCAGTCGGGGATCGGACTCAACTTCACCCTGTGGATAGCCCAATACTGTCCTCCAGACTGTAGCGCTTTTATAAATATCTGAGCGAGCGGCTCAACAGCATTTTATTTCCATTTTAAAAGCATTTGAACTAACCAACAGGAGTAATAGTAACTATCTTAACATGGCAATAGTCATCATCTAGGGTCACAAAGGATTTAATAAGGTTCAATATTTTTCTAGGAAGTTCCACGAACAATTCGACATTATCTAGGTATCACGCCATTCCAAAGTAACAGTTTTCAATATTTTAACATATAACAAAATAATGCGATATAAAATAATTACTAAATATATCATGGCATGAATAGGTTCAACATGATCAATAGTGTGCGGCTTGCCTTGCTCGGGTGGCTGGATTTGCTGAACTGTAGTCGACGTAGTCGTACCGGGCTTTTGTCGGGTCCGGCTCCTACTCCGGGTACTGCTGGCGCTTCTCGAACTGTTCAATGACTGGATCTAGTGCGAAAAGGATAAACAACAATAAACAAATGGAAAACGAAACAAAAACGGAAACAAAAACTGAAAATGAAAACCAAAACCGGGCTGGGGGAGAACGGAGGGCAATTATGGTATTTTGGGAATTTTGGAGACTCCGGATTGTAGAGCGGAGGGCATTTTTGGACTCAGTGACGCGAAACGGTTTGGAATATGCATTTTTGGGAATTTTGGGGAATTTTTCTGGGTTTTCTGGAATTTAAAACAAATTTTTGCATTTATTTAATGAATTAATGAAAATCCAACAATAAAAAAAAAACTAAAACAGTGATGGGTTGACTTCTTTGGCGTAGAAACGGCCCAATCGACCCATTTGGCCGACGGCTTTGACGACGCTGCGCAGCGTTCAGGCCCACGCCAGCGCGGGCGTGCGGCGACTGGCCGAGGCGGCTGGCGCGGCGGCGTGAGGGTTAGTGTCGGGGGTTGGATAATCCCTCTAATTACCGTGGATGCCACAACGGCCAAGCTCGTCCCGACCCCGCGCTCCTCGGAGGTCGTTCCCGAGGACGACCTAGGAGGGGTCCGACGATGCTGCCTAGCCTGCTCGTTCGGCACGAGCTCTCTGCCCGACCAAGTGTGAGCTCGTCGCTCGGTTAACGACCGAGCTCGCTGGCCTAAGGCAGGGAGCTCGTGATGGTGCCGATCTGGCCTGGTTCGAGCTCGGGCTCCGGTTACGAGGTCGGTGGAAGTAACTAACGGTTACAGCGGTGACCACGTCAAGCCGTTGCGTCCGCAGCAGGGATGTGGTGGGATTGTAGGATCGGGTTGTTACCACGTTGGACATAGTCAGACGTGTAGGACGTGGGCCGTAACCGGCGCTACGCCCTTGTAAGTTATAAATACCCCCGCCGTTGGAGGATGCAAATCACTAGAGTATAAGATAGTGTAAATACTATATTTAAGCTTTTGTTGTAAATGCTGAGGTAGACATGTGAACTTTAATATGGTATCAAACGTGGCAGGGAATGTAATAAAATTTCATTTCCGGTCTCTAATTAGTGTTCTGTTGCAACACTTTGAATTCGACGTATTAACTAATAAAATATCAGATCCGCCCGATGTTTATTAGCTAATATGTCCAGATCAACGTAATTGCCTCAGAATTAATGATAGATGTGTACCACTTTACCCATAATACTTATTTATACTTCTTCTGATAGTATAGTAGTGAAAATACCTTTAACAAATCAATTGCTAAATTTGATTCCTGCTACATATTATATACTATCAGTGTAATATACCATAAAGTTTGTCTAAGAAAATTGTGCCACTCATGCTGTACAAAGCGAAAAGATGCTGCGTGACAAATGTAACGCAAGCACAGTGAAATAAAGGCAGCGCTTCTGTGTTACGACTTAGTACGAACGAGCAACAACACTACTATCAAGCTAGCATGTTCATCGATGTCACAACACGCTAAAAGCGCCAAAAGGAGCAAAAGCATATAGGGGTACTGTTACATCATACAGGGGCCCACAGGGAGTATGGCGACTATGCACAGAATCACACGGTGCTCCATTTGATTTCGACGTGTATCGTCCCGGTTCTCGAGTTGATGAGGTGGTATTTTTCGTTGATTCGGCCATTGTTCACGACGTCCACTAGATTTATATCCACATGCCCCAGTGATTCCTGGAAATTTCAGAGCGATTGGTTTAGGAGGCATGACGATCACCAAAAGCAAAGCTGCTGCAACCCGCAAGCAACAAACATGATTCTGTTTTCCAGAAAGAAACGCAACAAATTAACGTGATTGACCTTATTGTGGAAGGGAAGCCCGCGGCGTTTGCTTCTCACTTCAATGTGGATCTTATCATCAACAGGAGCCTCGTCTACCATGAACTGAAACTCTTCATTCCATCTTGGATCTCTTGTTTTCCTGATTACCTGCAAGGGTACATACAACCATGAATTGGCAATTAATGCTGCACGGATTTTGGTAAGTCGACTGCATAGCAATGAGTTTGATTTCTGAAGATAAAGATTTTAGGTTCATAGAGTAGAGAGTTTCAATATTAGTTTAGTTGCATGAGACGTGAAGCAATAAGATGTAACACATCGTGTATTGCAGTGTAATCAACTCCAAGTGCTGTTCCGATTCTTTTGTCACCATTGATGGAACCGATCGTGCTGCAGGTTTCTATCCAGAGGAGGCACACTTCCTTGAATGAACTAAACTGTATTATTGAAATGTATTTGTATGAAAACATGAGCAGGTATCGTCATCTCAGAGAAATTCTGGATTAGCTCTCTAAATGTAATTTCAAATTGCACAGGCAAGTCACTACTAGCAACTTGGTGCAGTTTTTCACTTAGCTGTCAGCGCTCAGCAACCTAGCACTAGCAGGGCAATAACCTGGACATTTGTTCATGACAGTGAACTTACCCTACAACCAATTAACTCTCTGGACGTTACCGCTTCTCAATTCAGACCTGGTTAATAAACTTGACAGTGCAGTTTTGTGCAAGTTAATTTGCAGTGCTAGTCCCAACGATCATAACCCAGCTTCTTCTTCTTTTTAAACGGATTGTCGTAACTCAGCTTCCATTCAGACGAAAAAAATGACATAGTATTTTTGGCTAAATGAATTAGCACAGTCTCTTTTAGTTAAAGAGCTAGATTTGTTGTTATCCTTACCAACTACTAGTAAAGGTACATACTTGCTCTGGGGCAACAACTAATGCAGTCAGTTCACCTAATTAGTGAAATTGCAACCATTACCTACGAAGGGTGAAGGAAGTATGAGGATTGTAAATTGTCATGGTAACCTAACCATGTGAGACAAATAAAACTTTACAACTTGCAAAACAAGTCAGATATGGTTGAAATTAAGAAGTCAGCCTTGCCATGTTTCACAATCCTAGTTATGAAAATAAAATGAAATAGTCATGAAAGCAATAGAATTAAATCTAACCTTAGTTTCCTTCCTTTCTCCCCTAAAAAGAACCACAGCATATGGATTAGTGTGACGCTTCCCTTCAACGTCTTCTGCATTTTCTACTGAAACCAACAGCACCCCACCACTGGATGAGAGGTCCCTTCGTACGCTGACATTGCCTTCACCATCTAAAATCGCGTCGGTCCTGCTATTGTCATCTCTGAATGGATCAAATGTCAACTCGACAACGAGCTTTCCCCTATTCTTCTTGTTATGTGGATCATTTGGGTTCATGCTTCTAAGAAGGTCCAGTGTAAACAACTTGTTCTCATAAGGAGTAAGCGAGCGGAGGGGAATTACTTGCATACCTAATTTATCGTGCATTTTAACCTGCACAGTTTGCACAGAAGAACTGGTTGGTTATCTCCATCTAATGCAAAACAGGAAAAGCATAGTAAAAGACTGCTCTTCAAAGTGACAAGGCAACTAGAATCTTCTGCACTAGCGTACGAGGGTTTAACAAAGTACTAAAACATTCAGAAGATAAGATGCATACAGCAAGCTAAACCTTTTCCCAGTCAAACATGTGGAGCTCAAGGACTTGTGTAGCAGGATCCTTGACTATGAGCCTGAAGTGTTCATTCCATTCAGGATTCAGGTTGCTCATCTTAACCGTTGTTTTCTTTGAGGGCAGTCTCTCACCACTCAGCCGTAGCTTGACATAGGGATCAGACTTTCCAAGCAAGTCCATCTTGAGAAGATTCATGGCTCCAATTACCTTCACGTGCAAAATTCCAACTGGTTTCTTTGTAGCACCACTGCAACATGGTCCATATCAGTAATCATTTCTAAAGTCCGAATTAAATTGAAGAATATCCAGATAAAAAAATCGAAGGTTTAGGGGTTTTATTGACTTTGATTAGGTTTCTTTCCTAGCCTACCCCAACTTGTTTGGGACAAAAGGCTTGGTTTGTTGTTGTTGTAATATCCAGAGAGAGAAAAATAAGGTTTTGTTTCAGCTTTATAAAGCAATATATCTAGCACTATAAATTTCTTTAACTCAACATAGCAAGCGGAACTATATCTTTTGCCCCATCAGTGAGAAGTGCATTATCTGCAAGCAGGGCTCAAGGATTGCTATTCCTTAAAAGTTTTGATGATTAACTTTTCACCTCCTCAGCGAATCTTATTTCCAGAGTATGTGTGGGATATGTCTAAAACATTACTTGTGGGATCTGATGACATGATATGTATGTAACGGAAGATTGAAGAGGGATTTGATTCATATTTATCATGTTGCGGAAGGATAGTCATATGCAACTTGGTACTGAAGTTAGAAGAAACTCATCCAGCAACTTCCAGTTGTGACACATAAAATAAACACTTGAGCTACAAGTGGATACTTGTTTGGGTTTCATTAGTGAAGAATTTCACCTTGCTCCATCTAAAATAGGAATTTGTAAAACCTTAGGCCAGTGATACAGAATTGAAATTTGCTTTGATATTTGTTCCTGCGTGTGAGAGAGAAAAAGGCAGCTAGTAAGTACGTAGTATATGGTATACCAATAATAATGAGACATCAATTATGAAACCTCTCGGAGTTTAGTTCAGAAGTTTTTAGCTCAGTGTCCACTCTGTTAAGATTATGTAAGAGGGCAGAAGAGCAATTACCTGGACAAACCGATACAGGCCAGGAATTGCCATTACATCTCCACCCAGAAGTTTGAATCCAAAGTCAACATGTGGCTTTATAATTACAAAACTTGAGTTAGTATTGTAGTGAAGTTGCGTGCACAATAGAGAAACAGATCAATACCTTCTCCATTAGCGAAATACACAAGTTTGCAAAGCAGGGAAAGCTTGGCACAAGTGGCTTCAGAGTCACACGTGGTGTCATCATTATATGCAAATCTAAAAGCTGAAAATAGCAATATGATCACGTCAGAAGACTACTAAGCCTTGTCTGTACAATGCATCCAGGGACAAAGCTAACCTGAGCAGACACATTGAAAGAATGCACCTTCACGTTCACAATTACATTTGCTATGCTAGCCCACCGGATCACAGGCTCAATTATCAGCTCTTTCTCTTGAATTTCATACACTTTAACTCCTGTTTGTTTAAACAAGGAAAATAAGGGAAAATATCTTGAGATGAAACATGTGAAGTACCTAAAGAAAGATGATAAGCCTTTAAGAATACTTTGAACCCAAGTAAAATAAAAAGTCTTTTTGCATTGCATGGCTGTTAAAGTATGGAACAAACACCCCAACTTTAGATTATATGATCAGTTGAGTTTCACATTAATTTCTTCAACAATAATTTCCTTTAAAAAATTCTTAAGCAATCTTGTGTTAAGACCAGTTGAAGATTGGCAAGACCAATCCTGTCATTTAAATGCGAGTGCATTGAGGGAGTGGACTTTAGACTATATATTTTGAAATGATGCATGTATCAGTTAAGATCTATTCATATCATAGACTTGAGCTGTCTGAGAGTGGAAAAACATAGTATTTTTATGAAGTAATGATAAACATAATTTTGAGGAGACAACGTTGCTGTGCCACAGAATATAAATAACACCAGGAAAGTAAGAGCTCGAAGAGAAATTACAGACCTTGGAATGTAGGTGGAAGAACCCCGAGTGTTAAGTGTCCAAATTCAATTGATTCTACACCATATTGTCCAATGTATTGATCAAATATTGGCTTTGTTGCACTTCTTATTGTGTTGCATATTGCCTATGATCAATGAAGCAAAATAATTTTTTTTAGGCTGGTCAAACTTCTAAGTAAATTTTATACAACAGAATAATGATTAAGCAGTAAGTAACACACTAAAACTTGTACCAAATAGGCCATATGAAAGTTGAAAGAACCTTATCCAGGAAAGGCCACATATCAAAAATAAACTTGTTCATCCAATCAACCTGCAAAACAACGAAATGGTGTAAAATTATCCCCTTCATGCATTAAAATTTTACCCCAAATTTCAATCTAGTCACCTCGAGAACTTGGTTACATAGTATTTAACCAAATCTACAGGGGTCGATAAACAGATCACTTAGCTAACAGGAATTAGTTCCTTTCATAAACTATGATAATGAATAGGATTTGAGACT
Organism: Rhipidocladum racemiflorum; assembly: GCA_036346355.1. Taxonomy (NCBI): domain Eukaryota; kingdom Viridiplantae; phylum Streptophyta; class Magnoliopsida; order Poales; family Poaceae; genus Rhipidocladum; species Rhipidocladum racemiflorum. The sequence goes on along the minus strand of CM070579.1, from coordinate 84,305,252 downwards.
AACCAATATATACTTAAAAAATCCATTAGTCCTGTTATTTAAGTTTGTCATTAATCAACAAAACCAAACCAAACCAACGGAGGTTGAATCTAACAGTGTAGCATATTTACAAGGTATCCTAATTTTTCCCCACTCAACAATTGATTTTATCTTAGTGAAAGTTGTTTCTATGGTAAAGGGCCATTCTTATATTTTCAGTTTAAACATGTTATGGTTGTAGATTAGCCATAATTAGGACCCACCAAATTGAGGAATAATAGCAATAAAAAATAAATGATTGGAACAGTAGTGTACCGAACACCCACCCGTTCATAATCTGGACACTTCACCCATAATGGAATATCTGGTATTGTTGTCTGTAATGTCTCAAAATCTAAATCTCGCAGAGGTCTAATGACAAGATCCTGCAAAATCAATCATGAACTATCAGATCACAATATGATATTTATGTTTACTATATAATTTGTCACTTGTCTGTCCATAAGAAAAATTGTCATTAATAAGTACACGAATAAAATGTTGACTTGCATCATTTTTTTTTTCTTCTGAGAACATGCAGGAGAGCTGTTTATCATTCCATTAAGAGAAGAATAAAAGTTTTGACACAACGAGGCTCACCAACCTTAGTGCCCAGAATGAATTCAAGGTCAAAGTGAAACCGAGGTATATAGCATTTGCTGGGGGGGGGGGGGAAGCTAATTTCCTGCAAAAATTGCTAACAACTGTATTTCTGTGTAATGTAACCCAGCATGTAATTTACTTTGATCCATAACTGCCATGTGAACAGTTAATTTTGATACACTAGCCTTACCAACTCTTGCAAACCTCCGTGTATCTTTACTAATATATAAATACGAGTTGGTGGTGATCATCCGTCCTCCCTCTCCTCCTCTCTAAGAAAAGCAGTGCGCCGACATATGGACCGCGAGATAAAAAAAAACCAACCATATCTCTCTTTTTCCGCCCACACCCGCTCCCCTTGGCCGGGCCATTGCCTACTTCTTCCTCCCTGTGGCAACTCAAGAGTGCAATTTTTTTTAAACGTGGCATGATTTGATTATTTGGTTAAAAAATATGAACGCATGGACACTTAGTATGTTCAATGAAGCCTAACCACCTAAGGGTGGATTTTTGACATGGTCTACCACCTGATCCACCCATGAACCCTCTTGGTGTACAACTAAAGACTATCAAGACCTTTAGGATCCAATACCAAGCAGAATTTCATTCACCAACAATATGCTCAAAAGCTTTAGGTGTTACGGAACATGTGGCCATTTCCACTCCTTCAAGGCTCTAACAAAACCCATTAATAGGCAATTTTTAAGGAATTAATAGGCAAATTGATATCATTGATGTACACTTCTAAACTTCTAGCAATCAGAGAAAATGAATTACTCCCTCCAGTTCATAGAAATAAGTCATTTTGGATATCGACACGATCCCCAAAATGCAACTTTGACCGCTAATTTCTATTGCAATATATTTATAAAACTCAGTATAATTACAATACTATGAAAGTATTTCTCAAGACGAATCTACACATGTGATTTTCGTGTATCCTATCTAAATATTTAAAAATATGTTGATATCCAAAGTTTTAAAAGTTTGAGTGCACGTATCCCAAAATGACATGTTGTTACGAAACTGGAGGGAGTACGATCAATATCGACATCTGAAAATCGCAACATCTAAGCAGATTTAATGATTTACAGATTTTTCATGTTATTGGATGTTATAAATACCACATGACATGATCAGAGGTTGTTTGTATATATCAAGCAAGTATTATGGACAAGGCTAACGTTGACAGCAGGAAGGTAATAAATAATGAATTCCCTCAAATGGAGTGACTAACATAAGAACTAAGCTCGGGAACAGGGACTATAGTTCTTGGGTACATGTCATGATATCATCGATTATTCGAGAGAAAAAGGCAACAAGAAAAAACAGAACGTCCCATACAGAATTTTGTAATTGCTAATGTATTGTCCTGTAGGCTTGGCTTAAGATTACTGCAGTGGAGCTCAAGAGGATAGAATTGTCTGAACTCTTATTAAACAGCAAGCTGCCAGGTTGTTCTACTTCTCCATCGGTGGCAAAGTGAAATAGTGGTTCTGAATCTTGTGACTTTCAGTTACATCATGTCACTGTAAAATTAGTCGTTTTGACTTTTCCTTACTTTGCATTGTGGATTTGATCCTTTCTTTTCTTATGAAGTAAGTAATCCAAGTGTTACTTCTCAACAAAAAGGGTTCAACAAAGCACACTAGATATCTATAGCAAATTTCCAAGTTAGATTTTTGCTCTTACACAGAAACCATGTCCTTGTCATTCCTATGGGCTAAGCCACCTGTAATTGGCTCAAACCACAAGCCGACGAAAGTAAATGATCCTAATCATATTAGACAAATAAAAAGGAAAGTACCATCCAAGCTTGTTCCATACTATGCGAATTAAATATCTCGCTACGCGTCCAGTGATATTCTGTACCCATCTGCACCTCCCACCATTTCACATCGGAAACCACATCAAACAAATCCATACGGGAGATTTCGTATTGACACGCATGGACTACGCATATATGACCCCAACCGAATCCCGTCTATTCTTCCTCCACCGGAACTCCCCTGCCCCAGTACAACAAATTTCATTGTGCGAAAAGGGCCTTTCTAGCCGGCAAATGCGATCGATTCGTCAGAACGATCGCTAAGCAAGCATATAACATCCAATAACATGCTAAGATAAGCATGATCGCTAAGCCAGGGAATAAGGCAAACCGGAATCGGATACGCAAGCAGGCTATTCAAGGCAGGAAAAGTACGTACTGGCCAACTTTAAACGGGAGTTCTTATGTTAGTCAGACACTCAGACCTGGAAAATGCACCAGGGAAGGCATGGACTTTTGTGCACCGCACGCTTGAACAGATCACCCCCGTCACGTCACACGCAGAACGAGCCAATCACACAGCTAGAAATCAAACACATCCCAATCAAATCTGCTCTAACCATGGGGTTGGCGATTTGGTGACCGGCGGCATGAATGCGCAGCCAGGATCGAAAGCCGTCCTGCGTTTCCTGCTGCTGTGCATGCCTAGATTCGATGGGCTTACATGGGGATCATTTGCGTTGGTGCACGGATTGCTCACGGGAAGCGCATTGGACTAATTAAACCGCGCGCGGCACGATTAGGACGGGGTGATCGATCAGTTAGAGCAGACTAATCAGGAGATGGAACAGAAAAGCACGGAAATCTTATCAACCCACCGCGAGGGAGAGAAGACAGGGGGAGGAGATGGGTGAGAGGGGTGGTCGATCACCTGGAGACGGCGAGGCGCGAAGAAGCGGAGGTAGACGAGGCAGGCGGCGGCGATGCCGAGGCCGAAGCCGAGGAGCCCGCCCACGAGCCCCATCCCTGCTGCAACCGCGAATGCAGCGGCCGCGGCGGCAACCGCATGGAAGTCAGCCACGAGGAACCGGCGGAGAGCCGGTGGATCACCCCTCGTCCTCGTCCACCTCGGAGACGTCGAGCGGAGACAAGGCACCAAGCAAGCGCCCAGCGATGGGAGCTTTGCTTATTGCGGGGGAGCGGATGAGGAGGAGCGCGCGGGTGAGACGAGACGATGGTGCGGTGGGTTATATGGGTTGCAGGCTGCCGGTGCCGGCCCGGCCCGGCCCGGACCATGTTGTATAAGGTGCGCCTTTCTCAGATTAGTAGAAAACATTTTGCCGGGCCAGTTGGGCTGGGCCGGCCAGGATAATGGGTCGTGCCATTCTCAAGTTAGTAGAGAACATTGGTAGGCTCGTTGTGTCTGTATCCTGTGCTATCTTTTTCTTCGTTTTTACTATCAACAGTTCAACACAGTGATTGAAGTGCATGGTATTCCATTGCCCATAATTTCACATTCTGTTACCACTACCAGCCATTTTCTTATGGTTTCTTAACATGGAGGATTGGCTGATTAGGCATGTCTCAAAGTTACCTACCTATACACTTATATACACGTGAGTTACTAGTGAAATACCATCGTATCAACTTTTGCAGATTGAGAAAGGTCATCTGACAATATGCAGTAGTATCCGTAGGAGAACATTAATCATGTATTTTTTTAGGAAAAAACTTTAGTCGTGTATTGCCGGATTCCTGCAAAAATTGCTAACAACTGTATTTCATGTAATGTAACCCAGCATGTAATTTACTTTGATCCATAACTGCCATGTGAACAGTTAATTTTGATACACTAGCCTTACCAACTCTTGCAAACCTCCGTGTATCTTTATTAATAGATAAATACGAGTTGGTGGTGATCATCCGTCCTCCTTCTCCTCCTCTCTAAGAAAAGCAGTGCGCCGACATATGGACCGCGAGATAAAAAAACCAACCATATCTCTCTTTTTCCACCCACACCCGCTCCCTTTGGCCGGGCCATTGCCTACTTCTTCCTCCCTACGGTAACTCAAGAGTGCAATTTTTTTTTTCAATTTTTCCTGTATTTTTTTCATTCTTCTTTGATTTTTCTATTTTTTTGGATTTTTTTAAATCTCATTTTTTTGGCGTTAACAGGCCGATCTAGCTCGTTAGGCCACCGGGTTATGCTTGGGCCGGCACTCCGGCACGTGGGCCGATATGACATAGCCTATTTATTAGCTGTGTCTAAATAGGTTGTGCCGTCCATTAAACAGGTCGGATCGTGCCGTGCCGCCAATTTGGCATCTCTATGTAACACACCACGAGCACCGGCTCACGGTGCGTTTTCTTTCTGGAATCAAGCGCAGTAGCTTCTAGGAGGAGGAGGGATGGGAGGGGGGAAGTGGGGAACGCGCGGCAATGGCGGTCGAATCGGACGGTGACACAAGCGCGAAAAGGTGACGGGGAGATGAGTGTGGGGGGCAAGGCGAATCGGCGGCGGAGGTGGTCCCGGTGGACCTCGTCCCGGGGCTACCAGAGGTGCTTCTGCTGCGCGATCCTGGCCCTGCTCCCGCTCGAGAGCGGTGCCGTATGGGCGGCGAACTCGTCCGGCCGGCCGCCTCCCTCGACATCCGCCACGGCGACGGCGACTCCCCCAAGCGCCGCCGTGTCGAAAGCCTCACGAGAGCTGGCCCGTTGGTCCGGCCCATCAGGTTTGAGCGTTTCTGTTGGGCCCAACCTGGCACCAGGCTGGCCATAACAATAGCTGGCCTTTTAGCTGCTTCTCCTCCTCTACCTTTTATTCGAATTTCGAATCAGGCGCGGTGGCTTTCCCGGAGAAGGCAGCAGAAACGAGAGTGGAAGTGGCGGGAGGGTGAAGCGGCAGAGAGTGCAAGGGGAAGAGCAGAGCAGCCGGAATGGCGTACCAATCCGGCGGCGGAGCTGTCTCCGACCCGAAGGGGCAGCGACATGAGGCAGCGAAGGTGGACCGCATCTCCGCGTTGCCGGCGGAGGCGCGGCTACGCATCCTGGGCTGCCTTTCGCTCAAGTCGGCCATCCGCATGGCGGCGGTATCCTACCGGTGGCGGAAGCTCTGGAACACGCGCTGGCCGGAGGCCTCTTCCCTCAGGCTCAGCCTTCTCACCCAAGACTCCCTGCCGAAGCTGCTCGACTCGCTGGAGCTCCGCGGACGGGGCCGCCGCCTCATCCGCTTCTCCCTCACCATCGAAAGCACCAAGATGAAGCCCGAAGCCTTCAACTCCTGCCTCAGATACGCCGCCGACTGCTCCGCCGAGGACATCCACCTCGACAACTGCAGGTCCATGGTGCTCTACTTCCGCCTCCACCAGACGAGCCGGCACCTCGTGCGCCTCTCGCTCCGCGGCGTCCGCGTCGCCAAGCTCCGCCGCCGCGACGCCGCTCTCTCCTTCGAAAATCTCAAGGTCATCTACCTCCACTCCTCGGACCTAGAGGGCGACAACCTTCCCAAAGTAGTCGCGGCGTGCCCCCGTCTCCGCGTCCTCGACCTGCGCCGCTGCGACATGATCGGCCGCATAGACTTCACGGCCACAGGGACGAACCTGAGGAGCCTCACCGTCGCGGAGTGCCCCCGGGTCACCAATCTGAACGCCAGCACGATCTCCTGCCTTTGCTCATTCTGCTACAGCGGCGACTTCCTCTTGTCCTTCGAGCTTCCGGCCGCCGCTTCGTTTGCCGACCTCTACATCTGCTTCGGGAGCCCGAGACCAAGACTTTCCAGGCGGTTGGATGCCCGCCCGAATCCCTACAACTGGTTCAATGCCCTCCCAAATCTCGCCAACCTCACCGTCTTCACCGTATGCAGTGTTGCTCTCCGGGTCCGTCCTTCTTTTGTATCGGATTTCATTTGGTTTTGCTGCCACCACCTAGTACCAACTCATAAGGTTCTTTGTTATTTTTGCCCTTCAGACTGTGTCTTCCTTGACTGGCGGCGGAGCGAATGCCGAGTTGGCCAAGCTGAGCAACTTGCGGAGTTTGAGAGAGCTGCAGCTGCTCATGTTTGGAATGGAAACCGTCAACCTCAATGACATCTATGTGCTCCTCAAGACCTGTCGCTGCCCTCAGCTGGAGAGGCTCTTTGTGCAGGTCACCACCTGCTACGCCCTTGCGAAATGCATCGCTTGCTAGTTGTAACTCTCTTTATATGTACGTGTGTTCTTATTTCTTTTTTTAAAAATTTACTAAGACCACTTGCATTCATTTCATTAAAGAAGAAGCAACAGCCAAGCTATATACACACACCCATAACCTATCCAGCCAACACAGACACCTGCACTTGGCTTCTATGAACGCGCCGTCGAGCGGGGCTCGAACGCGGATGGGCGCACACACCAATCGAGCAACGCTCGCGCTCAGTGTGTGTTCTTATCTCATTCTGACGTTTTTCTGAATTATTAACCTTGTGCTCTCAGCTCCCAACAACTGGCCGCGAATCCTTCAAGGACGCTCTCGGAGAGGTGGAGGAAGAGCCACCAAAGGAGGGCTTACAAAACCTAATGGTGGTAAAGATAACGAACTTCAAGTGGCACTGCAATGAGATCGACCTGGTGCACTTCTTGTTCGGGAGGGCCAGCTCCCTCCAGAAGCTGATACTAGTTGCTGCCAAGAGCGTGCACTTTGATCAAGGAGACCTGCTGCTTCTCCAAAACGCTCCGTCGAATGCCCAGATAATTCTTTGTGACTGTGATGAATCTACAATCCGGCCATTTCATTCGGATGTCTTTGTCGAGTTTTAGTTTTCAGTCAGCAGTCGAATTATATGACCCTATGGTTTGAAGCGCCAGAACAGTAACTAGCTTGAACGATACAAGACAAGCTAATTAACAACATGTGTAGAAACAAGTATTCTGTGTGTATACTGTAGTTTCTTTTTTTTTCTCAGTTTTACTATCAAGAGAGTAATTGAAGTGCATGGTATTCCATTTGTCTTTAATTTCATATGTTGCTATAAGTATCTGTAGCTTTGGCTGTGTGCATCTCAGTATGCAGAGGCCGGAAGTCTAATATATTCTTCCATTATCTAAAAAAAATGGTATCTGTAGCTAACAGTGAGTATCTTCATACCTTTTGTCACGAGGAGATGAAGGCTTTGTGTGTGTATTGAGTAACTAGGAAATTGAGCGCGGCGGCACGCCGCGCACGTGAACGAAAAAAAAAAAAATTTAATACAAAAAAAATCGAGAAAATGTTTTCGTAGAAAAAACGGACCACGAGAACACTTTAAAATATTTTTTCCATGCTCTGAAGGAAAAACGGACCACAAAAACATTTTTTTCGGGTAAAACGGAGAAACGAAAACATTTTTTCCATGCTCCGAAGGAAAAACGGACCACGAAAACATTTTTCGGTTTTTTTTAGGAAAAACGGAGAAACGAAAACATTTTTTCCATGCTCCGGAGGAAAAACGGACCACAAAAACATTTTTTCCTGGTAAAACGGAGAAACGAGGACATTTTTTCCATGCTCTGGAGGAAAAACGGACCACAAAAACATTTTTCGTTTTTTTTAGGAAAAACGGAGAAACGAAAACATTTTTTGCATGCTCCGTAGGAAAAACGGAACACAAAAAGATTTTTTCCGGGCAAAACGGAGAAACGAAAACATTTTTTCCATGCTCCGGAGGAAAAATGGACCACACAAACATTTTTCGGTTTTTTATAAGAAAAACGGCCAACGAAAATATTTTTTCCATGCTCCGGAGGGAAAACGGACCACAAAAACATTTTTTCCGGGCAAAACGGAGAAACGAAAACATTTTTTCAATGCTCCGGAGGAAAAAACGGACAACAAAAACATTTTTTGGGGGGCAAAACGGAGAAAGGACCTGAACGAAAAGTGCACGGACCTATTTGTTATGATTTTGGACCTGTTCGCTATTTTGAAAAACTATAAAAGGGCTCGTTTACGATTCGTATTTAACAGGAGGTTCTTTATATAAAATGACGAAGGAGGGACCTAAACGCGAACCGGGGAAAAAATCTCCCTCTCACAAAAAATTGCAAAAGGACCTATCCGTAATTTCAAGAACCGGAGGGGCTTTTTCGCAAAAAGAGGAGAGAGAGGGGGTGGGACAGGTGGAGGGGCTCTCTGAGGAGAGTTTCTCCCGAGCTTAATATAGGTAATATACCCGAGAGGCCCCTTGGTGCCTTGTATAAAAAAAGAGATAGAGGGGTGCATTCCCAAAATACCCCTCAGTTATATTGCTTGGGAAAGGGCATTTTGGTACATTTATCCCTAATACAGCATGAAAAATGATATATATCTACACGGTGCAGCGCCGAAGAACATTGCCTCGCTGTGCTTCAGGTTGTCAGAAGAAAGAACAGGACGGTGCGTCATGAACTGACAAATAACAATTGGCTCTACCCTCCCAGGAGAATCTCCGCGGCAGAGCAATTACACGAATTCTTCCATCTTTGGCAATTGCTTCAGGAGATACAATTGCGGGAGGATGCACCCGACACAATCACCTGGCGCTGGACAGGGGACGGTCGATACACAACAAAATCAGCTTACAAGATTTCAGTTTGTCAGGTATGTGGCGGAGCACAACTTCTATCCTATCTGGAAAGCGAAGACTCATAGTAAATGCAAATTCTTTGCCTGGCTTCGCGTGCAAAATAGGATCTTAACGTCCGACAATCTAGCCCTCAGGGTTTGGCCACACCCGGTAGTCTGTTGCCTCTGCGACACAGGCTTTGAGATGGCACCTCATCTAATGCTTTTGTGCCCCTTTGCTGAGTCCTTTTGGTCGAGCTTATTCTCAAAGCTACTCATCCAATTGCCGCCTATGACGGAGGATGGAATCACCCTCTCCATCTCTTCTTGGTGGCAGAACCTGCCATCCTCTCGATGTAGTGGCACCCGGCCGAACATCGACGCCGTTTTGATCTATGGATTCTGGAACCTCCGGAAGGAGCGGAACGATTGCATCTTCAATGGATCTCGCTCCACGGTGCAATGAGTAGTCCAGAAGGTGGTCGACGACCTGGCGCTTTACGCGATCACCCACAAGGCCAATCCTTAAAGACCCTCTTTCGTTGCCCTTTGCCTGAGCTCTCTCCAGTTCAGGCCATGTACTTAATCCCTGCTTTTGTTGTAACTCATTCCCTGTACTCTCAGCATTTGCAACTGGGGGGTGTTCTGGCTCCTTTGTGCTAAGGCCTGGACCCCGAAACCTGCTGTTGTTGACTCTTATTTTTCCTTCTTAATGAATCAGCAGAGATTCTGCCTCTCTTTCAAAAAAAATGATATATACATTAGTACATGTTCCTTAGTGTCGACGGTTGACCTCAAACTCCATTCTCCTGGACAAGCACTCAAAGAAGATATCTTGAAGAATGAAAAAGATGAGCCCCTTTCATGGGTGTCGTCCCAATCCCTTTATATGGAAGAAAATGGAGGGATCGCCCCCAAATGCATGCACATTCCTTTTAGTAACAGAAGTGAAAAATAGGGTTTCAGAGTATTTTTGCATCCGAACAGTTTTTTTTTTTTAAAAAAATAAGGCAGGAGCGTTGCCATTCATTCAAGACGGGGGAAACAGTAGTAAGAGTACAGGGCATCCTAAGGAAGCAGCAGAACAAAAGGCTCTACAGAAACAAAGAGAACTCAGGGGACAACCCTAGAGAGGACTCAGAAACCTAAAAGAAGGGGAAAGGACTCAGAGTCGACGATGCCCGGTTTAAGCTCTTGTAATTCTATAAAGTAGCATGCAGAACTTGCAGCATAGAGCAATGCTTGCTGTTGAAGATCCTCACGTTATGCTCCTTCCAGATGTTCCAAAGACCGTAGATGATCAGACCATCGAAGTAACGCCGATCTTTTTTTGAAGCACCCTACCTGATTGTGGACCACCAATCAACCAAATTGCCCAGGCCTTGGGCCGGCGCTAGTGACGATCTAGAGCCTGAAAAAAGTGAGGTCCAGAAATTGTGAGCAAAACCTCAGAGGAGAAAGAGATGAGATCCTGATTTGGTTGAGGATTGACAGAGGCTGCACAAAGGTTTGTGATCCACATTGATTTGTTCATTTCTTGGCATGCCCCCAAGGCCCCAAACAAATGTACAAGGCTTAATTAGCAGACGCAAACCAGCCATGGATCTCAAAAACTCACTTTATTTGATATGTTTCAAGTACAATTTCTAAAGTTGACAATTTTATTGGAAGTATAAATCTTCTAGTATCGCTTCCCACCCAACTGGTTCGACGTACTTCTTAAATCGATCTCTGATGGCATCTTTGGTAGCATGCCGGCTAATATGTACTCTATTACATGGGGAAGATTTGGAGCCCTCTCAAGGCATCCACCTTACCCCCATGCCATTTTGCAAAAATTCCCTCCATTTTCTCTAAATTACGAATAGGTCCCTGTAAATTACAAAGAGATCCTTTGCGATTTTTTGTGAGTATAAGAAAAACATTTGCAAATTGCGTTTAGGTCCCTAGTATCTACAACTGCAAAAAGATACGCAATACGGCAAGTCATACTCAGCAAAAATAAATACATGATAATAGATTTTACTAAAATAACTTTTCTTTTTGAAAATAAAAGGTGAAATAAATGAAGTTAATCAATTTGAATTCTGGTACCACACATGAAAGTCAGCTTCCCAAAACCCAGGGAGTCACAGGAGTGAAATTTCACTCTTATACACTCTTACTACGCAGCTACACAAGTAGAGTTCTTTAGCCCTACCTCTTAACTCTCCTACGATCTTTCACCAAGTACCTTGTTCGGAACCAGTAGCGGAACTATAAAATTTTTGATGGGGTGTATACTACATATGTATAATTCTGTAGTCTTATACAATAATTTTATACTATCATAAATCCAATATATATATATATATGAATTTTTCTAAAAGTACAATACAAATAGTTCTAAAGTATTTAAAATCTCAAACCACCAAAATCGCAACAAATTCAATAGAAAAAATTAACCTATTAAAGAGGTAAAATTTTTTTGCGCTTCTCAAAATTTTGAAGGTGCTAAGGAGGCACCCCTAGTTTCGCCTATATTCGGAACAAGAGCCACCCTCATTGCAGAACTCAGATAGTCTCGTACATAACACGTGACCGGTACAATATGATTGCCTTTGTAACACCAAGTTTTCATTTAGAAAAAACAATTGTTTACAAAACATCAATTTTAGTTATTATTTCGCAAAAACATCTCTTTTCAAAAGTACTTGATTCACTGAGTTAAATATAACACTAGTATCAGCGCTACCTGCCTAGGTCGTATTGGTGGCTCCCACGAATACATCACCATATACCGATGCCAGTGCATTATAGCATGTACAATAGTAGAGACGACTATTATCTACATACTCCATGTTATCTAAAGACAAAACTAAAAAAAACTTATACAATAGATGTCATCTTAAGATTGTCTGTAAGAGTTTCTACAATCTTTTTAATTATGGCATGAAAAAATATAGTGTTTTTATGATTTCCTTCCTAATACAAGTTGCTCAAATCTTGAAGCAAATGAAGAGGTAAGTAATCACCACCTACCTTTTATTTATGTTTTAATATTTGTGCAACTTAAAAAAGAAAAGCACAGAACCACCTTTCAAATATTTATTATACATAATAACTCATGTAATGGTGTTTTTATGCTGTCTATATGGTCGTCTCTTCACAAAGAGATAGTTATACTATCTCTCTCCTCTTCTCTCTCTTCTATGTCAGAGAAAATCTTAGATGATAAAGAATATATACTGTTAACATTATATTATTTTTAGATCAATAGGACATCTAATATTATGATGCCCCAGTTCCAAACATGGGAACTGAACATTTTAGAGTATATGGTTGAGTTCACCACTCAAACAAACAGTTTTGGAACCAAAAGCAAATAACAACTCTTCAAAAGCAAACAGATTTGGAACCAAAAGCAAATAACAACTCTCACACAGACCAGACAAAGCATAGATCAAAAACACCAACAGCTCAATCTCTATTACCCGCAAGATGCTTCAGATATGCCGACCAGGAGATCAACTCTTCAGGAATGTCATCGTTCCCAGGATTTTCCTCATCCAGATTGTCTCGAATCAATTTGTCCGCAGGCTTAATGTCAGCGGCGCATAAAGGTTGAACTCCAAATCCCTGCAGAATTTCATCAGACTTCCCATCATCCCCTCTTTGTATATCGGTCTCCATTTCTTTAACAAAGTAAGTATTCTTCTCCAAATTGTCTTCAAACTCAACCAGTTCTGAAAATTGAAAATTATATCATTCCTACTAATCCACAAACTCCATAAAACAGCCGCACAAATGGTATTTAATGTAGCATTTTTCTTATTACTTAGCAAAAATCTAGCCACAGATTCATAGTTATAACCAATATTCAACTCAAAAAATCTCCAACCAAGCTCCAAGTATTTCTAGCAACAACACATTCGAAGAATAAAATGAGTAATAGATTCAATCTCATCACAAAAACAGCAAGAAGTACCTTTATCAATACCCCTTTTACTAAGATTGTCACTAGTCATAATCTTGTTGTGAGACATAAGCCAAAGGAAGAAATGAATTTTTGGAGGAACAATTAAACTCCAAACAGCAGGAATAAAAACCGGAAGCACACCCCTAAAATTGATAATTGCATACAAGGATTTAACCGAATAGATTCCATTACTATTATACTGCCAGATTAACGCATCCTCACTATCAACAAGATTAATGCTTTTTACTACTTCCATCAATTCAAACCATCTAATCATTAATCTTTCAGAGAAGGTTCTTCTAAATGTACATTTACAGTTAATACCATCCCATATGTCAGCAATGGTGGAACTTTTCTCATTAACTAATATATAAAGGTTGAAAGTGCATCTAGGCCCCTAAATTGGTTTTGATTGATTAATGACAAATGATTAAAGGGACTAATGTCTTCAATGAGCTTGTGAGCAGGTAAAAGGTTCAATGTGAGATCTTCTACATGCAAAGGATACCCTCAAACGAATATAAGCGAGTAAAACGGCATTGTATTCTTATTTTCTATGTTTTGTGTCGTAGGAATGCCGTACTATTAAGGGGGATGCATCGGAAATGATCTAGGATAGTCTCTATGCTCAGATGAATGTTACTTTAATTCTTGTTGAGACCCTAAGTCACCGCGCATGCATCGGAATGTGTTTTTAACAAAGTTCAAGTCGGACATTCCGATATTACATCGGAAGTTCCGATGTTACCGGACATTCCGATGTGCATGCTTGCTTTAGTCCGATGCGTGGAAGATGTATCGGAAGTTCCGATATTTTCGATCGGAAGTTTCGATACGTTGTTGAAGCTTTCTAGGGTGCTCTCTGTAAATATCGGAAGTTCCGATATTTGACATCGGAAGTTCCGATGTGTTCAAACCTGAAAAAGGGAGCTCTCTGGAATTATCAGACATTCCGATATATTGGATCGGACATTCCGATGTTAAGTCGGAAGTTCCGATGTTTATATCGGACAGTCCGATATGGACTTAGAAGCATTTGTCAAGGTGCCTTTCTGGGAACATCGGAAGTTCCGATGCTGACATCGGAACTTCCGATGCACCTATTTCGACCGTTGAAGTGCGCTCGAGTTCTGAAAGTTTGCACATATCAGACATTCCGATGTTGACATCGGAAGTTCCGATATGCAGCTGAGTGGGTGTATAACGGCTAGTTTTTGCAAGAATCTATAAATACCCCACTCCTCTTTCATTTGAAGGTTACACACTCATGTTGGCAGAACTCTAGAGCACCTTGAGCACTTTCTAGCCTTCTCTTGAGTCCTCCTCTTGATCTTAGGGATCATCTAGAGTGTGGGGACAATAGTTGAGATCTAGAGTTTGAAGTGGAAAACAAGAGTCATTCATCTTGAGCATTAGAGTGTCCCTCCACGATTGTCTTCTCGGTGCATTCGTTACTCTTGGAGGTTGAAGGACTCCTAGACGGTTAGGCGTAACTCACGAGCTCCCAAAGGTTGTGGGACGCCGTGAGAAGTTTGTGAAGGCCGGCTCCGCCTCCGAAAGGAAAGGAACCAATAGTGAAACCAAGCCTCAAGTGCGACCGAGGTTTGGGAGGAAAAGGTTGGAAGAGACCCGGCTCTTTGGAGCCTCCTCAACGGAGACGTAGGATTCCCTCAAGAATCCGAACTCCGGGAACAAATCCGTATCATTACATTTACTTCTTAAGCTTGTTTCCTTATTACTTTGATCTAACCTTCTTAGATTGCTTCTCAAGTTCATTATTTTCAGTTGTAAATTGTCCGTGTCAAAAGTCGATCGGACATTCCGAACTGGTATCGGAAGTTCCGATCCAACACCGGAAGTTCCGATACTCTTTCCGCTGCGACGAATTTAGTTTATTTTTTAAATTGCCTATTCACCCCTCCCCTCTAGGCAACTTTCTCATCTTTTCAAAGGTCCCAAAACTGAGTAGCGAGACAGGACGAGCCAAACCAATTATCTTCCCAAAATCTAATTTTCTTTCCATTACCTACACTCCATCTATAACCAAACTTAGTAGCATCCATAGCCCACGAGACTCCTTTCCAAAAAACAGAAATATGAGCATGATCACACACAAAAACATTAGGATCATTAGTTTTGTATTTATACACAATCAAAGTTTTCCAATGTCTGTCCTCACTATTACAGATTCTTTTGATCCAGGAAGCTAAATGGCACAAATTTAAGTCTCTTAGATTAGGTATCCCCAGACCACCATAATTCTTTTCCATACAAACCAGGTGCCAATTTGCAAGATGAAGCTTATTATGACCCTCATAATTATTCCAAAGACAGTTCGCCATATGAGAATTTATGAGATCTAGTGCTCACTTAGGAAATTTAAAAAAGGAAAGAAGGTAAATTGGGATACTGGCCAAGCAAGACTTAGGTCTCGTTTGGTACGATTCCAGATTCGAGTAGAAACGGAAACGGTTCCAGATTCTTAGTAGAAACGTTTCAAGTAGAATCAGAATCACTTTCTGCAAACCGTTTGGTATGGTTCCAGATTCTAATAGAAACTAGTGAAACGGGGTTGAGGGTGATTCAACCACGGTGTGGAAAAAGGAGAAACGTTCCGAGGAGAATCTTCCGAGTTTTAGCCCGTTTGGCTGGGTTTCTCCCAGATTCTAGTAGAAACAGCTCGGTTCCAAATTGCCAAACGAGGCCTTAATAAGAACTAAACGGCTACTGTGAGAGAGGAGCTTACCCCTCCAACATGCAATTCTCTTAAGCATTTTATATAGAAGAGGTTGAAAGTCCTCCCTTCTGATTTTATCAAAATGGAGAGGATTACCCAAATATTTAATAGGGAAAGTCCCTATTTTACAACAAAATTTTTTTGTATAACTTTCAGCCTCATGATTATCACAACCAACAGGGATCAGCTCACTTTTATGAAAGTTAATTCTCATACCAAACATCTGTTCATAACAAGGTAAGAACCATTTCAAATGTAAAGCAATATGCTTATTATCTTTAATAAAAACAAGGGTATCGTCAGCATATTGTAAACTAATTATCCCTCCAGGACGAAAATCTTCACATAAACCAGTTATTAAACCAACATTAGCAGCCTTATATAAACTTCTGGCAAAAACATCAGCAACCAGATTAAAAAAAAATTGGAGAAAGAGGATTACCTCATCTCTTTCTTTTGAGATGCTGCCTCTTTCCTATGCTTTTGGAGGAAAAGAAAAGAAAGGTGAGAGCTCATGTGCAATTTTCATTTGAAAGTCCCAATACAATCTTCTTCTCCATCTCTCTCACAAACATACATTGATTTCCAAAGTTTTTTGTATTTTTCCTTGCAACTGATCCAAAACACCCTATTCCTATATTTCTCCTATGTTTTTTGCACTCCTGTGTTTGCATTTACGTCCCTATCCGTTTCTTACATTTTGTCAATTCATTTTTTTTATTTCCTGTATTCCAAACATGCCAAGGGAATCACATAAACTTTTATTGAGTGCCGTCTAAAAAAACCTTTTTATTGAGTGTAATACGGGAAAGACATAGGACACTACCCGAACGCGTGTTGCACGTCTAGCCCAGTTCGTGGTTGATCTCCGGGCCCAGTCACCAGGTATCACATTTTTCTAGTATGGGCTATCTTTCTTGACGTTTTACTGGGCTAATGGAAGCCCAGAACGTGGCCCAGGCCGGCCAGCAAGAGACCAGCTGGCCTTTTTAACGGCCTAGAGCAGTGGCTTCCCATCCATTCGAAAGCTTCCAGGAGAAGGCAGCGGGAGAGTGGAGTGAGCGAGGAGGGAAGCGGGGAACGCGCAGCAATGGCACACGAATCGGACGGCGGCGCCGGCCGGAAGAGGCGGTGGGAAGATGAGGATGGCGGCCAAGGCGAAGCAACGGGCTACATCCGCATCGGCCTGGGCAGCAGGTCGGTCTCTTCGGACTTCGTCTACCACTTCCCGAAGTCGATCCCCTTCCTCGCGCACCTCTCGCTCCGCGGCGTTCGCATCTCCGACCAACACTACGACAAGTACGCCGGGACCTTCGATGCTCTTGAGGCCATCCACCTCGACTCCGTCGTTTTCGACAAAGACCCTACCCTCAGCAAAATGGTCGTGCTGTGTCCTCACCTCCGCGTTCTCGACCTGCGCCGCTGCGGCGGCGTCGGCAGCATCACCTTCGGGCGGCGTGGGGGCGGGAACCTGAGGAGCCTCACCGTCGCGGAGTGCCGCGGGGACATCAGGCTGGACCGCGGAGCGACTGCGTCCAGCCTCACTGACGCGGAGTGCCGTGGCGTCACCGGGCTGGACGCCGCAGCGGCGAATTCCTGTCGTCCTTCTGCCTACTGGGCAACGCGCCAACGCCTCGCTTTGCGACCTCTACATCTGCTTCGGTGCCCCGAAAGCCAACCAGGTGTTCGACAGATGGTTCAATAATGGCCTCCCGAATCTCCTAAGGATGGTAAAAAGTCTCACGAGTTACTAGTGATATCATCATTAGTTTTTTTTTTCGTTGATGGCTTTATTAGCATGTTCAATCACTTTGGAGGAACGCATTTCCTTTTTCTTACTTTATAAACAGTTTATGGGCTTACCTGCATGTTTTTTCCGTAACATAATTTAATGTGATCAACGTACATCTCATACTAAAAATAGTGATACCAAGGTCCTATAAAATAATTTGTGTGATTCTCATTGCATTCCTTAAATTCTGTACTATTAGAGAAGCAACATATACCAACAAAAGTGCTCAGACCATATAATACCCGCAGGGTTTCGAGATGGTATTGGTTTTATATCTGCCTTTACTTTTAGTAATATTTTTTCTGCTCACCATCTACCTTTTATTCATACTTTAATATTTATGCAATTTAAAAAAAAACATAGAAGTACCTCTCGAGTTTAATAGTAATTTGGTGGTATCTCATGGTATTTTATAAGAATGGTAAAAACTCTATTTATATTATATTCAGGTATACAAGGTTCCCAACTGCATTATAAAGTTTCCTGATCCTTCTGTTTGCTGTTGTTAATCACTCAAGACTTTGCAAATCTCGACTGGTCTGCATGGTTTGATCTTTGATGCTTCTGTCGACTGTCATGGTGAGAGTTGTTTATACCGTGCAGAGAGGTGCTAAACTCCTATGGCCGCTTTGATTTTTTTACTGTATGAATCCATGTGTTTCTGGTTCTTCCAATGACTGCTTACTTTCGTGTTCATTTACCACTCGCATCATAAATCCGACACAGTATCCATATGAACTGAATAAGTTCCGTTTCATCTTTCACAATACAATATGCGAAGAACTTGATTTTAGTCCTGTATTGGTGGATCAAATTATCAGTATTTCTGCATTAGTGATGAACTGATGATGCCATGTGATGTCTGTTGTCTTCTTCTTTTTTTGGGTTTGTAAGCTTGAGTATCAGATTGCATCATTGGGGAGTGGGGACGGTGGGAACGTGCACTTCCTGTTGTGGCTATGAACATAAAATAAAGAAGAGAGAACGGAGGCCTCTGGACCGACACCCTGCGAGGGGGGTCCGGGTCCGTTCGAAGATCTGTGTAAATGTAGGGGACAAATATGATGTGAACGAAGAGTGCGTAAGTAAAATGCTTATATTACTTCCTGCCGAAAGTAAAAATGCCCCCTTTTACAACCGTCGGGCCAGGGGTTATTTATAGGGCTACCAACTGAAAGTGGTATTACCCTTGTGTCCTTATGGAATCCGTAGGGTCTTAGGGGCTCTGCCGTATGGTCTTAGGGGCTCTGCCGTATTTTCCCTTACAGCAGTTAGCCCTTATGTGGTATGATGACTACTATTGTAGGACTACTGTTTGCTCTCATGGCCTTCCTAGGTCTACCCCCTTCGGCTTGCTTGTTGGCGTCTGACGATGGGGGGTTAGTGCCCCTTCGGTGGTTGGTCAAGGCCTTCGGCATGCCCCCGAAGGCCTTGCCCTTGGGCCATTGGAGTGCCCCTTCGGAGACTGGCAGCGACTCTCGCCCTTGGAGTGCCCTCTCTGACTCTAATTCGAAGGGGGAATGTTTGCTTCATCCCCCGAAGCCATTCGACGGGTCTTAGGGGGCGGTGGCCGCTCCCAACAACACTTCCATATCTCTATTTGAATGTGATTTGTGGGCTTATTCCCTGCAAATTTCGTCTCTAAGATAATTTGTCAGAAGTAGCTTGATGAAAAATGGTATGAATGTAGGATATAAAATGTGATATGTGCAGGGGAAATTGAGATACATTTTTGTCATTAATAGATGAATTGTGATGCTGAAAACCACTCTCTTGGAGCTCTGTTTAGTATGTGTGCATTGTGCAACACTTGGGACCCTGTTTTCTTACCCATATTATTCCCCTAGAGCTAGCGTCTGCATTTTTTTTTTTTGTATCTGTTTTATTGTTGTATCTTGCATCTTGCCAAGGTTCATGTTTATTGAATAACGAAATATGATTTGGACTACATTGAACATCGTAGTTTTCATTTTTGATATACCTTACTGTACTTGATATTTGTAAGTGCAAAATGGACTGGGCTCAGTTTTTCATTTTTGAGGGGGAAGAGCTTAGAGTTTTAGTCGGACAATAATGGAAACCTTTCTTTTTTGTTACAAGTCATTCGGTGTAGCATTTCTTCATGCATTTGGACTGGCACAAACTGTTGCAATGTGGTGAGTTTTACCCCTGATTACCTGTGAGTTTGGTACTTTGCTTGCTGATTCGAAATTACCACATTTTCTGCCTGGAGTAATTGAGCTCCATATGCTGTACTTTGGCACATCTAAGCTTTGGTTACTGTTTAGACAGAAATATTTCTATGTATTTAAGCCAACTGATTGCATTCTATTGGCACTAGGTGATGTAGAGTATATATGTTCGCTTGTTTTTTAGTTGTGCGTTTGTTAATTTGTTTGAGGTATTGAGTGCTGGCTAATAAGGTTGTCTGGTTGCACACAAGATTTTCCATCTTTCAGGTTAGAGTGGATTATCGAATGTCCCAAACTATACATACTGCTCTTGTTGGTGTGGTAGTCAACTATCGTCCATAAATCAACCACGGCCCCTGCCTGTTTGGTTTACTTTCAATGCTTGTCTTGCTAAATTTTAGTAGCATGGACTAAATTTGGTAAGTATTTAGTTTGCTATCAAATTTTGGTGAGATTTCCTTCTCTATTGGCTCTCTAGTTCATTTTCTTATTAATCTTTGGTCAAAATATCGGTGACTAATTTGGTGATCAAATTTTAGTAAGGTTTGATAAGAAAAATTTATCATCAAACCAGACAGCCTACACATAGCAACTGCTAAGTATGGCATTTGATTAAGCATCGATGCTTCAAAATAAGCACTTTATCTATCCTATGTGGCAAGAAAAATCTATTTTTCATTGCTAAGCATCTGCATTGTACATGGCCTAAAAGATTTGGAAGGAACAAATCCTTTGTTCCACGGTCACTGTGTCTATCTTTCCTACGTTTTGATGTTCCTACGATTTTCCTCCAAAATTCCTCCAATCCAGACGGAGCCTCAACTTTGAAGTGGCTATCGTATGCAAACGTAACCAGGGTAACTCTCCGCTTTACCAATTGTTAAAATTGAGACTTTTTTTTTACTGAAAGTAATATATCTTGAAGCACTGAGTTTTTTTTTTTTCACTTGGTGTGGATTAAACTCTTTATTACCTTAAAATCACTAATTGGGTGGTATGGTGCAGGTGGTTTTCTTGTTTCTGTATGCTTAACAATGTTTAAATTTCGGAGGTATGCACTTTCTTTTCATATTCTGAATGCAACTTAGCAGTTTCTTCTATGTGCACTCGTGCTCCTCAACCTTCATTTGGTACGGCTGTTATTTAGGCAGTCGTAGCTTTTTTCCTTGTCAATTGTCATTATGTGTTATCTTTCTGGCTTATTTTAAGAGTTGATTCCCTTTTTGGCATCAAGATTTCTGGGTTCTTGTACCGAAGTTGAAATGAAAACCAAGTCATGTACTGATAATGTATTATGCTGTTGAACAAGCATGTAGCCTGGTGTAGGATCCATATACACTAATATAGCAATCAGAGGAGGAGTGAGTGATTGTGCGGAAGCTAAAATCAATTTTTGGTGATTATCAAAATAACCCTAAACAAATTATGAAAAAATGCTTCGGTTTCCACAAAAATAGATTGATATATATTCATTAAAATAGTATTTTTCGAAGATCCCACCGTTAGATTGATGTGAAATTTGGACCGTAGAAACTAGATTCAGTTTCAAAACTAACCAAATAAAAATAAGCTCAATCAAATCTACAGATTTAAAGTTATGACCTTCAAAAGATGACTGTATCAGTAAATGGTGAAAATTGATCAAATCTTAATTTCAAGATTAACCAGGAAAACTTTTCAATCAATCACTTGATACTCTAGAAAGGTTTTGAATATATCAAATCAAAGCAGCGCCCAAAACACTGTAGCGCCGAACCTCCTTTTCGCTCACCTACACCATTGCTTTCTCTCGATCGATTCAGGTGTGCGCCGGGAGCTCGCTTCCTCTTCTAGCGTTTCCTTTTTTCTTCCGTACAGCTCTCGGTCGGGAAGCAGTGGCACTTCCTCGCGCTTTTTTAATTTGACTTAACTAAAATAGGGGATACCCCCTCCTATTTATATACAATAAACTCTAATTTTTTTTATCTCTAATTAAATGCATGTATGTATATCCACCTGGTCCATTTACACATGACCCAATATATACACATACAGCATAAAAATTATATATGCACGCGTACGACCCATCTGCCGTTACGCTGCGTTGTCCTCAACTTCACGTGCACTGTTCTCTAATTCGAATGTTCCGCATAACATTCTTGATCGTCTGAACCTCGATTCATTCCAAAACCTAGTTTCGACCCCCGTCATCGACCACGTTCACCCTCAAGCAACACCTGCACATGACAAACAACAAAACAATTTTTCGAACACAAATTCTTCTCAACTTGACTTAATGTCAGTCCATGCAACTACTCGCACGAGTGCATTGCATCAAGTAAAATCATTACCATGCTATCACAAGCATATCAAATAATCATTTGAAACATCACATGTACAAGCACAACCACTTTGTAATTTTTCACTAAGCCAATTTTTCAGCACATGATTTTACACCTGAAAACTGTACCCTGGTGTTGCCAGTTGAGGCCAAATTGTATATAGATTGATGTTTTGTCAGATCTTTGCTAGTATGGCACTATTCTCTTCATTTGAATATGGGTCCATTTGTACATATGTTCGACTGTAGATTCAGCTTAGACCCTGTTTGGCAGAGCTCCAGATTCTAGCTCCACCTCAGTTATGAAACTTGTAGACTAAAATAAAGTGAATTAAGTTTATATTTTTATTATAAAATGTAAACAAGACGACCCATCTAAACACTATTTAATATACCCACAGCTCTAGCTCCACGGATCTGGTAGTACTAGGAATACGTAACTCCAACAGATCCACATATCTGATGGAGTTGAAGTTCTGCCAAAAAGACCTTAGTGTCGTCACTGTTGTGATTCCTTGAATGTGTGATACAGTCAAGTTCTTAGTACTAAACTGTGTAGCAGCAGAAGATAACAACGCATCGCCATCAAGAGCTAAGCATGTTCGCTTTGCTTGGCGATGTGTCAATGTGTCATCCTCTTTGGTCAAGCCGCTTTAATTAATCATCATTTGGTGGCTTGCTGGTCTGATCATGTGGTATTAAAGAAGGAAATAGGAGTGATCGTTGGTGATGTGGATCAGTGCCAGTGCTTCAGATCCAAAAGACGACGGTTCCGAAGCATCGGATCCTGAATTCCTGCACGATCCATCTAATCCGCAAATGTGCGGCGTCTGCCTTCTTCTACTGTATTTCCACCTGGCAGAAGCTAGACCAATCCCCAACTCCATTAGATTAGTAGTAGATCTAGATAAGCATAATTAATTATTTACCATAATTAATAGTAATTGATAATTTGTTACCTTGTCGTGTTACGGACATATGAGCACTGGGCCACGTCACTGAGACAAGAGCTCGATCCGGGAGGGATGGCTGGGGATTGATGCAGAAAGCCATGAGCTCCCAGTGCCCAGCGACCAAGTGAGCAGGTAAAGAGAAGGTAGGCTGCCTTTCCCCTCGCTTTCCTTCTTTTCTACCTGTCTCAGCTGATCATTTAGTACTGAGGTTTGAGCTGAGCCGCTGAGCTGGGGGGGACAGGGCAGGCTGGTGTCCGGATGGGGTTCTTCTTCTTCGCCTCTCGTGCTGCTGCTCGGTTCTCGGACGAGATCAGGCGCCCCGGCGTCTCCACTGCAGCACTTCTTCTAACGGCGGCCAGGTGCCTCAGTCTCTTTCCAATCCCTAAAAATCTGTCTAAAGCTTTGCCCTTTTTTTTTCATTGCCTTTTCTGGATGATTTGATGTCCCTTGTCTTTTGCCTATTTTACTCCCTTTTTTTTGTTCCTTTTCTAGCTGTTTTCTTGGTCTAGATAATCCTAGTCAACAAAGAGGTTATTATGTTCTTGGACAGCCATCCGCTGTGCTTTATGAGAAGTCCATTTTTATCTGCATGTTTAGTCCCGAAATTTCACTTTTGCTCTTCTGCATCCAGCTGCGTATTTGGCTGCATTTGCAAATCTCAAGATGCGTTTACTGGTTTTGCAGCGGTGGCGGCCTTGTGGCATATGCTGATTCCAGGGCAGATAATGCGTTAGAGTCGTCTCAGGATGCCCCCAAGAAGAAGGTGGTGGTTCTTGGGACTGGCTGGGCTGGGACGTCTTTCCTCAAAAACCTCGACTGCTCCCGGTATGAGGTGAAGGTCATATCGCCTCGCAACTACTTCGCGTTTACACCTTTGCTTCCGAGCGTCACATGTGGGACTGTAGAGGCACGCAGCATTGTTGAACCGATACGAAGGATGTTTGAGAAGGTACTTGTTTTAGCAATCAATCTTATGCTCTTGTATGGTAAAAGCAGTGGTGTGATCTCTGTCTCTTGTGCTATAATGGAGCTTTTGGAAGACTGCCCTGCGTATTTGTCTCTTGAATTATGTTGATTTAGTGAGCAAGTTACCTGGTTACCTTGGGCACCTAAGTAATGTTCATACTTCATACAACTACCTGTGACGGTTCGTTTGTGGCTGCTATTGTGCAAAGTTTTGGGGTAACACACTAACTCTTCTCTTGGTCTTCTTTTGTAGAAAAAGAAGGATGTTACCTTTTATGAAGCTGAGTGTCTCAAGATTGATGCAACGAAGAAGACTGTCCATTGCCGTTCTGCTGTTGGAACTAATTTGGATGGGAATGGTGATTTTATGGTTGATTATGATTGTTTAGTCGTTGCTCTTGGAGGTACTGTAAATACATTTAACACTCCTGGTGTGATGGAGCATTGCTGCTTTTTGAAGGTAAAATCCTCTATAACATCCAAACCCTTCCGCATCCTGTTATGTTTCACTCCTGAGCTGTAAATTGTGCTGTCTAATTTTTCTGTATCATTGAAGAGATCTATGCCAAATGCCACTTTTTTGCCTCACAAAACAATTTGACTGCAACGCTAAACAGCTTACAGTGACCTACAGATTTCATTGCATGACAGAATCTATCAAGTCGTGATCATGCATGAGATTCAAATCTCGGGTTTAATTGAAGTATTTGTTAGAATGTAGTGCACATGCATTTGGAATGCACTTGGTACTTTCTGGTTTCAAGTAGCTGTTAGCTTAATTATCTACTTTTGTCATATAAAGGTGCTCTTGGTTTCTTTCTCACATTATTTTAGAAAAGGAAATTATCTTGATTTCATTTTCACAAATAAATTGATGTTTGGTTAACCATCAAAAGGTGCATACCATATTATCATTTTTACTTGAGTTGCAGAGCTACATGAAAATCGCTTGCATTGTTCTAGGCTTCTAGCTATCCAAGGAAGAGTTCATGTATTCTTCTAGACCTGTTTGTTGGGTTTTCATTCATGGAACTGCTAGCCATACCCTCTACTTACATCTTCACATTGTAAAAGCCAGGAAGTAGAGGATGCGCAGAAGATCCGGAGGAGTGTGATAGACTGCTTTGAAAAGGCTTCACTTCCTTATATTAGTGAAGAGGAGAAAAGGAAGATCCTTCATTTTGTAATTATTGGCGGTGGACCTACGGGCGTTGAATTTGCTGCAGAGTTGCATGATTTTCTTGTCGAAGATCTGGTGAAGCTATATCCTGCAATTCAAAAATTTGTGAAGATAACAATTATTCAATCAGGAGAACATATATTGAATATGTAAGACTTTATTAACATATCAGATAGTCTTGTTGCAGTAATAGCCATGGTCTCTTATGTGGTGTATACAAAGAACTAACCTATCATCATTTAGGGCATGTTTTGCAACAAACGAAAATCCTCTGGACTTGTTTGGATGGACAGGGATTAGGCCCAATCCCTTTGGATATGCAGAGAAATTGAACTGAAATCCCTGCCAATCAGAAGGGATTAGGTCTAATCTCTCCCCTTTGAAACAACCCCTCCAGGGAACTAGCAGACTATTATTTGTTGGGTATACTCGGTCCAGAGATTGAGGGTTACTGTCGAGCCACATCGAGCAGACCAGAACAAGCATGCTGCAAGATCATTTCTTGGGATATGTTTCAAATTTTGCCAGGATAATGTGAACAATGATTTGGGATCATTTCTGTTTATGAAACAGTTGTCACCTAAGTAGAAAAGTTTATCCTAGTCATTGATTTCCCATGAGGATGAACCAAAAACTCCCCACGCTTACCCCCAAACAGGGGCTCAGCGGTGGATCCTTTTTCTACCAAATTTTGTTGGGAAATGGCTGTTTTATTTGTTTTGCAAGGGCAAGCACTTCAAATTGTAAAACAACAATTTGTACAGTTTCAACATCCATATCATCTGATGTGGCCTAAGCAGATTGCCTTTTTGTCGGTTCTCCATGTTTACCATGAGCTAATATTTCTATTTCTCTTTTATATAGGTTTGACGAAAGGATAGCTACATTTGCTGAAACGAAGTTCCAGAGAGATGGCATCGAGTTGAATACAGGATTCAGAGTGGTAAAGGTCTCTGATGATTTAATTACAATGAAGAGCAAATCAGCTGGTGAAATATCGGTGCCATATGGGATGGCTGTTTGGTCTGCTGGTATTGGTACTCGTCCTGTCATTATGGACTTCATGCATCAAATTGGTCAGGTTGTTAAATCTGAATCAAGGCCCCCTAACCAGTTTACCCAATTATGTTTAAGTCCCAACATTTAGTCAACGTATCCAAATGTTCTCCTTTAACAGACAAATCGACGTGCCTTGGCAACTAATGAATGGCTAAGAGTTCGTGAGTGTGATGGTGTCTATGCAATTGGTGACTGTGCTTCAATTAGTCAAAGGAAAATAATGGTATGCCTAAAGCATTTCATACATATTCATCAACAAAGCCTATGGTTCTTGCTTTCCAACTTCATAGCTTGTAAAGGTCATGTCATGTAAATCGCTGCACTAGGAAGGCTACACAATGCCTTGATAATCTATTTAGGTTTGTTGATAGAGAATCTATTGGGACACATACTCATGCGTTTATTCCTTCCTGTTCCCATTGTATAGGCATTGCAAAGTTTATATTGTGCTGAATAAACATGTATGTTGGCCGTCTAAGTTAGCAACATTTAGTTCATATTTCATCATTCCTCTGACTTATTT
Source organism: Rhipidocladum racemiflorum (assembly GCA_036346355.1). Classification (NCBI taxonomy): domain Eukaryota; kingdom Viridiplantae; phylum Streptophyta; class Magnoliopsida; order Poales; family Poaceae; genus Rhipidocladum; species Rhipidocladum racemiflorum. The sequence continues at coordinate 84,278,628 of CM070579.1, read as the reverse complement.
GCTTCTATTCTTTCAGGAGGACATTTCAACAATATTTAAAATGGCAGATAAGGACAACTCGGGCACTGTGACACTGAAAGAAATAAATAATATTCTAGAAGATATTTGTGTAAGATACCCTCAGGTAGAGCTCTATATGAAAAGCATGCACATGCTTGATATTGCGGATTTGATAAAAGGTGCCATAGGTGATTCCCACAAAGAGTCGATGGTGATTGACATAGAGGAGTTCAAAAAAGCTCTGTGCCATGTGGATTCCCAAGTGAAAAATGTTCCGGCAACGGCTCAGGTTGCATCTATTTCCACATGCAACACATCTGTTAGTGATGTTTTGGCACAGATAATGTTATGGTTTGTGAACAACCAACTCTTGCATGTGTGAATACTCTCTCAGTGTTTCTTGAATATTTGCCAGGTCGCTGCACAACAAGGATACTATCTTGCTGACTGTTTTAATAAAATGGATCATTGCAAAGAGCATCCAGAAGGTCCATTGCGCATGACACGGTCAGGGCGTCACAATTTCCGCCCATTCCGGTACTTACCTTTTCATTTACTGTTGTACCTGCAGACTTGCATACTATGTTTCGTTAGGCCTGAAAGGTACTACTTGTACTTTCAAACCATGCAGAGTTTTGTGTCATAGCATCTATAGTTGCCTGCAAAACTGTAGAGACTTGATTACTGCCAGTAAGCTACCTACTTGGATTGAACTGATATCTACGTAAACGCATTTAGTATACACTGATTTCATATGACTTTACGAAAGGTTCTAACCATGTTTATAATTGTTCTTTCAATTGAGCATTTTATTTAATAATAAGGCACTGTGGTACTGAGAAACTGTCTCATTTTTTGCGTCATTGTACTAGTATTATCTTCATAGTACTACTTAGACATTTGTTTTAAGATCAACATGTTTCAGTTGTTTTATAGTGATGTTTTGGCTTCAAGATAACTTGGATCCAATTTAAATATGAATGGCAGTCTGTTCCAGACTAGTTTCTGCACCAGCTATTCAGTGGAAATGTTTGCTGGTTAAACCTAATTCAATTTTAATAGCATTAGCTCATGTTTTAAAACTTTATACTTGCTCATCTTTTGATGTCCTTGTATTCAAGATACAAGCATCTTGGGCAATTTGCACCCTTGGGTGGGGAGGAAACTGCTGCGGAGCTCCCAGGCGATTGGGTCTCCATAGGCCACAGCACTCAGTGGCTCTGGTACTCTGTATATGCAAGGTAAGAAGAACTTGATCTCAACTCCCACATCACATCTAGATCGTCTGTCTGAAGAAAGCATGGCCTCGTTGTGTTTGGACGAGTGGTAATTCCTTGGGAGGTTTTGGGATTTAGTTCAAATCTGAACTAGATCCTAAAACATTCCAATGAAATACCGCCCTAATCCAAGCACCCCCTTATTCTTTTCATTACAAATCATGTTTCTGGCATTGCAAGTCGTTTAGGTGCAACTTTTGTCCTGAGATTGTTCCTTTCCATACCCAGCAAACAAGTGAGTTGGCGCACAAGGATGCTGGTAGTGTCTGACTGGACTCGCAGATTCATATTTGGGAGGGATTCAAGCCGAATTTAGCGCTGCCAAATGCAGCAGCCTTTCTGTACAGGGAATACTGTTGAACACTTGATGTGCTGAACTTTGAGCGAGCAAAGCTGCTTCTTGTTCTTTTCCTGTCCTGCCAACGAAGCTACTATCCTTTTCTGCATCTACGCAGTGTTGTTTGCTCCTGCTCCTAAATTGCTGTCGACCTATGATTGCTTGTGAAGCACATCACTGGCGCAATGAAGTATCCACTTTGACAGTTACTAGGAAACTGTGCCTGAAGGCAATTCAGTGGGTCCACTTGTCAGCGACAGCTTACGCGTGTCCCGCGCAAATTTCAGCTTGCAGAGCGCTTCTATGTATCACTATTTGAAACGTGCACAAATATTAAAGCACGAATGAAGGGTGGATTATGATTACTGATTCTGTTCGCTTATTTTACGATTTACGTAGCTTGTATCGAGAAGGTGATGCATGGAAGCACTACTCACTAGCTTTTACCTTATTGACTGAACATTCGGGCTTTGTTTCGATGTGTTGGGTGAAAACCATGAAAGTCGCAGCAGCTCCAACTTTTCACCATCGGCATTCGGTGATAGGCGATAGCAGCGCGTGCCTAAGGGTAACCATGAAAACGTACATCACATGGTGTGGCCATGCGTGCTACGCATGATGGTGTGCGTACGTATGGTCCTTCTCTTGGCCAATCCAATACGAGTGAGTGAGGCACACTGCCTCTGTACCACGCCGAGTGTGACTGTGAGTGAGTGGTCCATTACCTGCTCACGCCGGCCTCTTCTGCTTGCCCTTCTCAATCGAATACGTACTACGAGACTATTCACTGTTTTTGAGAGATACTAAATTACGAGAAATTTTACGGTGCGTTATACTAGCAGTATATAATGTGTAGTAGAAATTACATCTAGCCGTTGATTTGTTAAGGGTGTTTGTACTACTCTACTACCAGATGAAGTATAAGTAAACTCTAGTTAATTTGATCTATTGGATCGGAAAAAATGAACGGATTACATTCAATTTAGTGTATTGTAAAAAAAAAAGCTCCTAAATTATACATCTAGTTAGTATCAAGACTTATAAAAGTTTAAACAACGAAGGTACGAAAAGGTACAAGAGCTTAAGGGGGTGCTTGGATTAGGGGTATTTCATTGGAATGTTTTAGGATTTAGTTCAAATTTGAACTAAATCTCAAAACCTTCCAAGAAATTACCGCTCATCCAAGCAGGGCTTAAAAGGTAATTTGGTAGTATCTCTCCAGGATAATAAAAACTCTAGTACACTACACCCTCTGTTCGACGGTTTGTTGGTACTTAGTAGTTAGTACTAATAAACAGTTGGGTACTTGGTTTACTTAGGCACGAGCGACTTGCAAGGCATGGCTAGGATAGGGATCTCCCTTTCGTTATCTACAGCTTGGAAAGTGGTCTAGTTCCTGAATGGCTTCTGCTTTCCTCCCTCGAGGCACAATGCTGAAAAAAATTGCGATGCTTCAGATCAACTGATAAATTGTCCATGCTGCAATGCTCAAGATTCTGTATGAAGTGATATGATACCCTGCATGAGAAGTGCTTTTATATTTTTCTTTTTAAAAATTGTACAAATATTAAAACATAAATAAAAGGTAGATGGTAATTAATTATCCTTTTGCTTGTTTTAAAATTTGTACTACTTGTATCAAGAGGGGAAGCATAGAAGCACTGCTCTGCCTACTATTATTGTGCATTGGAAAGATTGTAACCGTCTTTTTTCAATCCGACGACTGTGCGAGACAGAAATCACCATACTGTATCACCGTCCCTTTACTTCACTCGACATAAGATGCTACTTCACCCTGAATTTAGTTTGCCATCTTAGTAGTACTCCCAAATGTACTGCACCTCTACAACGTTTTCTTCTCTCTTTCATGGCAGGAGCCGTACACAAGTGCATTTAAACATTCAAATCAATGCTTGTCTCAGAACATGTAGGCCTCCCTCTTCAATCCTTTCCAAAGAGAATCTCAAGAGTAGAGCTGGGAGTCAGCACCATGCCATGACGGCCCGATTCGTCTGTCGCAAGGTTCAGGCACGTCGTGTAGTTTTGGTTTAGACCTTTTCCTGTTTGACGTGTGCAATTGTGGATGTCGCTGTTGTCGGTCTGTCGCCGTGGACGTCACAAGGACGAGGAACAAGCGTCGATCGCCGGCAAGGATATGGTACACACAATTATTTAGGAGAAAAGAATTAAAATTTATTTATTTATTGGAGAAAAAGATAGTTGGACCATCGTCGATGCGGCGGCTCGTCGTCTTCTTTCTCGTGACTGTCGGCAAGACTGGTGGTGTGGTGCTGCAAAGCCGTATCTGGCAGCGGCATGACTAAAGACCGCTGAATTTGGCATCGAGGCGGCAGGGGACGATGAGGAGGGGGTGGTGTAGGATGGCGGTGGGACGTGGTAGTGCGGGCAGGAAGCAGAGGTGGGGAGGGTGAGAGAAGAGAGTGAAGAGAAGACGGAGGTACTAGGAGTTGATGGCTGCACCAGATCAGAGGAGACGAACGGAAAAGATATTACATGATGATGGACTAGACCGCTAGTGTACGGTAATTGATGATAGGATGAACTGTAGATAGGAAGTTTTTATGAAAGGATCTCTTTCATGTTGGACCGGCTTAGACACAGCCTGGTTAATTATATCGTGCTGTGCCATTCATCGTGCCGAGATTTCAAGTTTCTAAGTTTAGTATGACTTATCAGTCCTGTTGTGCCATGTATTGAGTAGTGTCGAGGGTCAGCAAAAAAAACACGGTCATTGATCAGGTGTACTCAAGACATCTCCAGGCTTCGAGTCCAAGAGTCCTTCAGCACAATAACACCTTACTAGATACGCACGCACTTGCGTATTGATTTGCCTCTGTCGATCGAGTGCCTTTGTTTCGCCGCATGTCCTGGCCCAGATCCTACAATCACAACCCCAAAAAAAAAAAAAATGCACACAAGAAAAGAAAGGAGAAAAAAAGAGAGAAAGAAACAATGCAATAGACGAACTCATTACCGGAACAGAGCAAGTGAGTAGCTGTTCCTGTACTATGACTTTACCTTCAAGTATCATACGGAGCTACTACGGCTCTGGTTAGTTTGGTGCCCAACAGCACGGCAGCGGCAGCAGCAGCTTCCTTCCTTCCATTCCATCCCATCCCATCCCAGGACAGACAACACAGCACATCTGATCTGAATCTGCTGGATACTTAGCAGAAAGGGTAGCGTAAAGCTTTTGCTGTTATTTTACTCAGGGAAAGGTACACTTGATGATGGCTGCACCATTTCATAATGAGCACTGTATAATCATCGACGCAACTGCAGACCACGATCCCATTCCAAGGCGACGAATATGATGCGTTTCAGAGGCATTCAGTCTCCTCCGATTCTTCTGCACACTCACCCAACCCACCCACTGTTCAAACCCATCATTCCATTCCACCGATCCATTTCACCATACTCTCATTACAGCAATTGTGATAATACTAGTAGGTAGTAAATTACTAATCTGGATTGGATAAAAAAACACAAGTTGAGGATAAGCAAAATGCAGAGAGAGCAGGCAGCAGGATCCCAATGGAAGACACCAAAATGAGGCAGCAAGGCATGGGTAAGTAGAAGACAGATCAGAGATGGGTGAGGTGCAGCAGTGCAGCACCAACCGGGCTACCCATCTGCCGTCACAGTACACACACGGGCTACCAGTACACGTACAACAAAACTAGCATTTGTCACATACTTGCCTTAACATCATCGTTAAGACTTCCTAGATAGCCCCAGCTCCTTGCACCAACATCATCGTTAGCGGTTGCAACTCCCAACCCAAGAAACAGAAACCGCCCAAGATGCATGCTGCATATAGAGGTGGGCATTGGGCCGGGCTTTTTTGGGCCGGCCCGAAGCACGATGGTATGGCACGGTGCAAAGCACGGCAGAAGATTTAGACGGTTTAGGGCGGCCGGCCATGACGCGAATCAGAGCACGTGCGGGCCCGGAACCAGGCACGACGGTGGCACGGCACGACGCAAGACGGCTTGTCTGCGCTGCAAGACGCATTTAACGGCACGAAATCACGGATTAAGGCTTAAAAGTTGGCAGATATTGTTGATTTAGGGCATCTTCAAGCATTGCATTTATGTTTGACATTTTGTTAATGTGATTAGTCTCTTATGTAATTAAAATATGTAGTTTAGTAGTAGTGATTTGTTTTATTTCTTTGTTCGTCACAATAGTAAAAATGGGTCGGGCTTGGCGACGCAAGACGAAGCGAGCACGGCAAATGGGCTTGGCTTGGGCTCACCAAAGGTGAGTCGGGCCGGCACGGTGGGCACGATGGGCCGTCGTGGCACGGCACGGTTTCGGCCCGAAGCACGATGGGCCCGGGCCGGGCCGGGCCGGCACGGCACGACGCCCACCTCTAGCTGCATAGGTAGAGGTTAGCGTGTGCTGGTTGTGGTGGTCATAGAGATAGAGTGAGCGCAGAAGAGATGGGAGAAGCAGCAGAAGCAGAGGTGGCAGAGAGCAGCCATGGTGAGGCACTGAAGGTGCTCAGGTCCTTGGCATCATCTTCCCTGGCCTGCTCCATCCCACAGTTCCCGGTCAAGTGGCAGTCCATCAAGGACAAGCTCCAGCAGCTCTGCTCCGGCCTGAATTCGTTGTGCTCCGGCTTCGGCGTCGGCCTCGGTGTCGACGGCGACGATGACGATGAGGCCGAGCAGCATCCTGTGCTGGTTCAGTTTCTGCAGTCGGCTTCAGCGACCGTGAGGAGCATCCAAGTTGTTGCTTCCCAGTGCGGCGATGGGTCGTACAAGGGTGGAAGGCTTCGTCTGAGGAGTGACCTGGACAACCTGAGCTCCAAGCTTGACGCACACCTGAAGCATCTCAGGGAGATGGCCTCCTCCGGCATGCCGTCGCCGTCGCAGGCCATCGTCGCGGTGAGGCCAGGTATTGACGCCGGCGTCGGCGAGAAGATGTTCTTCCTCAAGGACCTCTTCTCCAGGATCAGGATCGGCGGCTCTGTGCAGAGAAGCCAAGCGTTAGCCACCATTCGAGAGCTCCTGTCAGAAGACGAGGTTTGCATAAAGATCGTCGCGTTTGACGTAGACGATGGCAATGGCATCGCCCTCCTCACCGGATTCCTCGAGTCGAGAGACGCGCGCATCCAAGAAGAGGCCGCAGGCACCGTCTCCATCGTCGCGAGCTTCGATTCGTACCGAGGAATGCTGGTCAAGGCAGGCGCGATTGCACCACTTGTCCAGCTGCTGGAGAGTGCAGCCACCGCCACCGTGCTTGCCAAGGAGAGAGCGGCTCAGGCGCTAAGGGAGCTGACGGAGAACTCCGACAACGTGTGGGCCGTCTGTGCGCACGGCGGCCTCACCACGCTGCTGCACTCCTGCGCCGCCGACGACAGCGGCGGCAAGCTGGTGAGCTCAACTTTCGCGGTGCTCAGGAACCTGAGCAGGGTGGAGGAAGTCAAGGTATTCATGGTGGAGCAAGGGGTGGTCACTGAGCTGGTGAAGCTCTCCCAGAAGAAGGAAGAAGCGCGCAAGCTCCGCGCCGTAGAGCTGCTCCATTCCATGGCGCTGGACGATGCCGACGTCAGAGAAGAAGCAGTCAGCATGGGGGTGATCCAGTCGCTCCTCCAGTTGATATACCCTGACCTTCCATACTCTTACAAGGCCAGGGAGGTTGCCCTTGCAGCCATTTGGTTCTTCTGCTTCTCTTCTGTAAACTCGATAGAGGATCTCATCAGCTCAGATGTTCTTGGCTGGCTTCTCTTCTACCTCAAGAATGGCGACTACGCCGTTCTTGAATGCACACTTAAAATTCTGAGGCATCTATCTGAGATTTCTGACGAGTACAGCAGGATGATGGGCAGAGCAGGGTGCTTGAGTGCCATAGCAAGCTTGCTTGGAGCGAAATCCTGCCGAATCCAGGAGATGGCAGCTCAGGTGCTTTCAAGCTTGCTGTTGCTTCATCCGAATCGTACCATTTTCATTCAAGACAGCGACAATTTGAACAGGCTGATGCAATTGCTTGATCCAGCTGAGGGCAAGTTGATGGCCAAGAACTCGATCCTCTCTGCTATCATGTCCTTGGCAGAGACCAACAGTGGGAGGAAGAAGATTGTATCGTCGGAGCATTTCAGTAGCCTCAAAGAACTGGCAGATTCCGGCGACTTTGATGCGAAGAAGGTTGTTAAGAAGCTATCTGCTAACAGATTGCAAACAATTTTAAGCAAAATATGGAGTGCTTAAGTAATTTATTTTCTGACCTGTATTTTCTCCGACGTCTTTACTAAAGTACACCCTTGATTTAGCCTTGGTTTATTTGATTGGTTGTCTATAGGTTTTTGCTATTCATGTAAAATTTATATCAATCATTATGATTTCTTTGTGTTATATATTGCAACTTAAGTGAAATTCAAGCTTCATCATTAGTCTTCTGTGATGATCAACTCTTGGAATGATTTTACTATTATTCTTGCAGTTGTGCATTGTAGACCAAGTATTTCTTCTCATATATACCACAGCAAAGTATGACCATAATCCACCGCCAAGGAACTTCATCAAACTATTAGTTTCCATTATCATGAGTTAGGAGTATATGATATTCTGATCAGAGAGCAACTGATTTACTGGTCTCTATTATCATTCTGATTTCCTTTATCAAACAATAATACCGAAAATTCTTCAAAACAGGGATCCATCGTTTATATATTACGTACGCTGAACCGTCAAGTGGACAAGCCCAGCAAATCTTCTGTACTACATGGCAGATGATCCAAACACAGCGTAGGCATCTCACCAATTTGTTAAGATTAGCAGGAGCATGTGGATGTTAGCAAGAAGCCAAACTAACGGATTAACCCATCATTGTTACTTCATTACTGCCAAAAAAAAAAAACAGTGAAATGGAGCAGGCAACTGACAAGTAAACACCAAACTGAAGCAATACAGTAGTAGCTTTAATAACCGATATGGCTTTCCTACCAACCAATGATAGACAAGAACATGTCGTCCTTTTCACCTATAGCTTGTTTCTTTAGCTTCCCATCTCCATTTTGTCATCCCGTGGTACCTGAAGATGAGCACGTGAATCTCCAGCAACGACTGATCCAGACTCAAGTGGTTTGTGGGCCAAATTAGCCAGCTTAGCTTGCATCGTCAGTAATTTTCCCAACAGCCAAAGTAATCTCCGAATGTTTACTAGTAGAAATCGGATCTAACCGTTAATTTATTAAGAATGTTTCTACTACTATACCACCAGATGAAGTATAAGTAGACTCTAGTTAATCTGATACATTTGATAAAAAAGAATGAACGATTTATATTCAATTTAGTGTACTGTAAAAGAGCTCCCAAAATAAGTATTCAACGCCCTAGAGATACCGCGTTAGCAATGAGTTTGGATTCATGGTTTCTAAGTTCATCTTCCGATTGCTGTTAAAGCTACGTGTTGTTGTTAATGATAGCACTTGTGCTACACAAGAGGCTACATTTTTGCTGACGCAATCCACTTGTAAGCAAGTAAACTATGGATGAACTGGAGTCTCTTATCAGAATAGTGCATTAAGCTGGTTATGTCTTTTGAAGTGAATTTGTGAGAAAAAATGGAGGTATTACTGATCAGTTATTTACATATAAAGGATAACATTTCAGCATTCTTTGGAGCAGGATATCCTCCTGCATTTCCAAACAAAAGGAAGCAAAACAGCACAGGATTGATCCTGTACTTACTCAAAAGAGAACACACTTACAGGTTACAAACTCGGAACAATAGCATCCATAGAAAGGACTCTTCACTCTCTTTTCACACATTTAACTAGCAAGGCCTTAACAAAAGAAATAGGAAACAAACCATGAGATATGAATGTAACAGTAGACCATGTAGCTCTAAGACTATCTCCAGCAGCTTCCCCTCCCCCTTCAAATCCTTTCGCGAACAGATCTCAAGTGCTCCAATGGATTCCCTTCACGATTCCCTTCAGAAGGGATTCTCTCTGGGATTCTCTCTAGAAAGGGATTCTCTCTCCAATCCCTACACAAATCCCTTTGAGGGGATGCTGTTGGAGGTAGTAGGAAATAAAGGGAATAGGAAAGGGAATGGAATGAAGGGAAATTGCTGGAGATAGTCACACCCTGGAATATAAAATATCAAATAATAGCAAAGGTTATTTCCTAATTATTCTTGCTGACTTCCCTCTCTAATCATCTTCCCACCTTAATCATCCATTAGCTCCAAATATCATCCAGATTTGAAACAAATCTATTGAAAGAAAAGTAGAAAAAGAGAAACGAATGGATGCTGGTGCCGGTTGGACTGTCTTGGCCCAACAAGACCCAATACTGTTGCTACAAAGGGAGGAAACCAGGGCTGTCTCACCCCTGTAGGGTTCCAAAACCATTAAAAACCACTCGAAAGCTGCAAAAAACATCCGTACCGCTTCAGTTTGAAAAGCGATACAACTCGGTTTACCAATCAAATTTAAATTCAAATTCAAAATTTTCGAAAAAAAAGATTGAAAAATTTTATCCAAAAATCCCCTAAAATTAGTATTAATAGCTTTATGACCTCTGGCGTGAATTTTTTTATTTTTTTTGAAAAAACGAAGTTTGGATACATTTTTGAGCCATTCAATTATATTTAGTAGAAATATTTATTGAAGTATATTTAGTACCAATATCTGTTCAATTATATTTAATAGCAATATTTGGTGAAGTATATTTAGTAGCAATGGGCGACACTTGCAAATAGTACTATTTGTTCAAGTAGCGATATTTGTATGCACAAAAATTATCTTGATATGGTACATTTTAATATGTTCATGTTATCCAACATTGAAAGGCTTACTTCTTGTTGTATGCATGCATGCATGAACTACCAAAACTTTAGCATGGAAGTTGTACTCTATACCACTAGTTATATTCTGTACTTATTCTGTTGTACATCGTGCAATTTAACACAAGAAATTTCTTGCAAATTATTTACACAAGCAATTTATGTAAGGTATTAAAATGTAAATGGTGTTGATATGTCAATGGTATTGGTATGTCATTACGCGAATGCCTATTTTTGCACTTGTTGGATTGATATGTGAGTATATTGAAATGGAAGATTATTTTTGACATATTATTGCTAAATGTCTAATTTACAACTTACAAATGTCTAAAATATAGCAAAGGTCATGTCAAAATTTATCTTATTTAGGAAAGATCATGCCGGAATTTTTATGTGTTTCTCCAAACTTATTTTTATATATTTCCTACATTTTTCCTGTTTTTGGCCTTTAATGGCTTTTTACAAATTATATATATATATTGCAATTTTCCCATTTTTTTTACATTTCCTCATTTTCAACGGGCGCTGATTTTTGCTAAAATCCGCTCGAAATTTGAGCCTTTTCGAACGATTTTCGTCTAAAAACTGTGAAAATCGCTCAGTAGTTTGACCACATTTTAAATTCATTTGACTTTCGAACGGTTCGGTTTTGACCGAATTTTCGAGTGGTTTTTTGCAAATTTTGATACCGCTAGGTCGTCGAAATCCGAGTTCAAAACGGTATTGTTAACCCTGCGCCCCTATGCTCCACCGCTTCCACTGCCCTAGTTCTTTGCTATCGTCCCCTGCGGTGGCTGCCGCTGCACGGCTCCTTAGTTGTCCATCACCTACTGGCCTCCTTGCTCCTAACATCGCAATGTTCCTTGCGGAGTCGCCGCCACCCTCGTCGACCTCAGGCAGGGGTGGTGGTTGTGTACCACCGTGGATCATCGCCATTCTTCATGGAGCACTGCCGCTCTCCTCGCATATACTATCAGGAACCTATTTCAACATTCAATTGCAAGGATTTATGTCAAAAATCTGATCTTTTTCAATTTGAATGAAGGTTGCACCAAGATAGGGAAAAACTCACAAACTTCACGCTAAGTTTGCTCGTGGGGATTTGATGATCAAGATGATCTTAGATAATTTTTCACACGTCACAGCAAACAAGAACAACAAAGAAATAGCTCTCAGATGTAAAAGAACAGGATCTACCACGAATCCTTCATTTTCAAGCCAAAAGCTGGTTTCTCGAGGAGAAATTTTGAGATCTTATTAAAGCTTACCTAGATAACTAGGATATGATCTACAGGAGATTCATCAATTAATCATTCATCCTTGTTACCACAAGATCGAGAAAAAAACAAGAAAGAGATCAAAAATCTCAAAAAGGGAAGGAAACCAACATTTGAGCAAGAGTAAGTTCTAATAGATCTTGCTGGATTGAAACATATTCTAGATGAATTACTAAACCTCTTATGCATCCTAGATACATTAGAAACACAATAGGTATAAGAAGGTGAAGCAAAGCTCAAGTTGCAAGAAAGAATAAAGCAAAAATGCAAAAACTTTGAAAGATTTTAGAACATAGATGAACTCAGATCCTGCATTGCTTAGAGAGGGATGGTTACAAAGCCACACTTCCTAGTAGGCAAAACTCAACAAAGCATAAAGAAACTAAAGAACCCTTCTCTAGGACTTCTCTCGGACTTGGTTCAAACACAGTTGGTAATGGAGGTATCCCACCACCCCTCTATTTATAGCACACTAGGAGCAAGCTCCACCCTTAGATAACCTTCTTGGCCCTCAAGAAACTTTATCAAGGGTTGATATTCACTCCCTCGCACATACATGGGCTAACCCATAACCCAACAACATACCAGCTTGGCCATACCCCTTAACACTAACTTAGTCTCTACTCCACCCACAAATCCTTGATCAAATGATCCTCCTTCACTTGAGTAGGGTTTAAATTAGCATCTCATCCATCCATTTGTTATCTTGACTTGTAGAACTCCCTGGCCTTAGTCATCTTTCGGCGCCACCTTGACCGTCTATACCTCAGCTCTCCTAGCCTAATTCCGGTCTCCTCTGCCTCACCATGACCTAGCACCGAACTCCTGTAACCATCTCAGACAAGAAAACCATCACATAACACTATTCACAAAGATATGCAACAAAAATCTCACAAAAATCAGTGACTAGTCAAACATCAAAAGATCCCACCTTAGATCATTTAGACTATGACCACTTTAGTCCACAATCACTCTCGGATGTGACCACTCAAAGCCAGACTACTCCTGGCGTGACCACTAAAAATCACTCTTGATGTGACCACTCTTGGAGAGGTCAAGACCACTCCACAAGAGGTTATAACCAATCCCCAAAAGGTCATAACCACTCAAGACCACCCACTGAGAGGTCACGACCACTCCCCAAGAGCTCATGACTAATCCCTAAAAGGTCACGATCACTCCTCTTGAGGTCACGACTATTCCCTTAGGGTCACGATCACTCCAGAAACAACCATCAACGATAACCCTAGAAGCCACAAAGGTCACAACTACTTAAGGCAAGGCTAGGACCACTTTGGACAAAGCCAAGACCACTCAAGACAAGGTCATAATCACTCTAGGACTCTACGACCACTCAACTCAAATTGCTCAAAACCAATGCAAGCTCATTTTAAACTCAAACTTGAGCACCACACGCTCAAACACAATATCAAATATTCATCACAAATATGGGTAGACCACCACATGATCTCTCAATATTCCACCTTTCTCTATTGATTATTTTACCTCGTCATGAATTCGTGTTGATTTGTCTCATATTAACAACTGCTAAGTTATCAACACAATTTTGTTGGTGATCATACCCCGCTTAGTGTCTTACGATTGGGTTTCGACGTCAATAATTATTAATGACTGCCACCTTACTGATTGCTTGGATATACTGTCATTTGGATCATCTAGTGCTAGATATTATCACTAATAACTAGAGGAGGATAATTAATCCTATGTTGTTAGGATTAATTGTCATTTGGATCATCAATAAGTTGGATGTCACAGGGTCATCACCTAATTACTAGAGTTGACAGTTAGTCCTATGTTGTTAGGAAATTATATGCTCTATAAATGAATAACCTTGTGGAACAAAATTACTTGGAGTGTTCATTTGGATTGTGTACCAATGATATCTGTATTGGTAAGTGTTAGTATCCTGGTTGCATAGCTATATCACTCTTGTATCAAATTCCATAATATCAAATTGTCATCGCACCACTGTGTCACTTCTTTATCCATTCTCAAATATTATATTACTACATTACAAATATAGCACTACTGTTATCGAGTTGCTGATGTCAAATAATCATGTTATCATTATAATGTCTTCTTTGATTGTCATTATCAAATCATTGTTCTATATTTTACATCATGTTCTATAGTCTCCCTATTTGATCACATTCATCGTTGGGAGATTAGCACCTAGTTGAGAGGGATATAGAATGCAAGAGCAAGCCTATTCCATACCACCTGCTTTGTTACTCATCCCATTCGCTCCATTTACTCAATCTATTTGTCACATATAGGGTAATAACACTACCCACCCAATAACGCACGGACGGCGTACACCCCGTCATAGATATACAGTCGAGGTGGGTGCTCGACTAATCTCGTATAACCTGTTATGTGATGCGTTGAAATCTGCATCATAACTATCCACCTCTACACTTACATGGTCATTTACCACCATTACATTTCATATCATGTTCTCCTTATTTTGTATTACATCATTACCTTTTAGTATCATTTCTATAGCCTGTACTTACCTAGTGGTTGCCTATAACTCTTGATTTATGTTGGAAGCAGGGTTTACATTATCAAACCAACGTCAAAAATCATCCACGTGACAGTAGCGAATTTCGTAAAAAAATCGGTAGAAAATGAACGAAATTCAAAGTGAAAACTTTTTGAACTCGATGATCAAACAATGGTAAAATAATTTGAAAGCCAACTGGATTTTACTGATTTTCGATCGGTTTATATCGAAAATCAACACACTCGGCAAAAAATGGGGAAAAAATCCAGAATTTAGTTTTTCAAAAAAAAAATCATGGCAAATGTTAATAAGATTTTAATACTAATTTTAGGAAAATTTTGGATAGATTTTCCCAGATTTTTTGAATTTTTTGAATTTGAATTTGAATTGGACCGGTTTATTGATCGGTTCTGTTTCTCGAGTCGGATCGATGTGGTCGAAAATCGGCCGATTTTCATCAATATTGTGAACCATGGTTGCACATGGCATTGGGCCATAGGAGCATTGCATTTTCAACATCTGTTGTTTTCTATATTTTCAAATAAATTCATTGTTATTTACTCCTCCACTGTCTTTAAAATTAATGCAATAAAGTCTTCGTTAAGCTATTTTATTACTGTTTTTATTTTATGCTATTTTGCACTGACGCTCCATGTAATGCACTGCAAAACTCTCACCCAAATGTTAGCTCAAGTTAAGCGGGCACTTTGAGCAATCATGAAGAAGGGGAGCTAAGGTGATGGAAGGAATGGATAAAAACCATACCATTGCTCAAGCTTCTGCTGCTATTGCCTCTAGTGCTTCGACTTCGAGGAATGTCATCGTCATCTCCCACTGCAGCCTTAAGATCGCCTCCCGACCAAATCAGCAACTCGTGAAGAAAGTTGCGAGGGCTCTCATCAGCAAGCAGCATGCATGGTCCTGATGTTTGGGAGCAATTCAGCAAGCTTGGCAACTGTTGGAGGAGACAGCTGATAATTAGAAGGCTCAGATCTCCTTCCTCTGGCTTTCACCCCCTGCCGACCCCATGAGAGACTGCTTGCGCCGCTTCTCTTGTGTTCCAGCTCCTAGGGTCATGTCAGGTGTGAGGTTGTAGCGGCTCGGGATGACCCTGACCTTGGAGCTCCCTGCCGGCCTCCTACCAATGGCTACATTGCCGGTGTGACTAAATACACCTTTGGGCTTGAGTTCATCAACCACCTTGCTACCCCCAACTACCGCAACACCTCCCCTTGTGTCTGCTGCTCTCTGCTTAGCGTCCAGTGGCTACCTAGTGTTGCTTGATGGCCATAGCTTGGCATGGGCGGTGGGTTGCTTGGAAGGTTGGCCTTCTTCTCTAATGGCATCGAATTTATTGGAAAATGGTTTGACCCACGTGGCCACCGCCGCCGATGCCATGGTGGATCTCCAATGGCCCCAGGCTGACGCCCCTGCGGCGCTGCACCAGAGGCTCCCTGATCAACTGCAGGATCTTTGATCCGCACGGTGCCCTCCTGCTGGACCGCGAGTACCTTAGGGTTGGCGGCGGCGATGTCAAGGGGGTTGAAGCTGAGCCCCCTACCCCCCGACGTTGGAGGCTTCTTGATGGGCTTCAGCCTCTGGATGGCGGGCGGTGACTTCTTCTCAAACAACACGTTGGGGGCAGAAATGACATCTAGTGGGCCAAGGTTGAGTCCCCTCGGCCGCGTCCGCACCTTTGTGGCAACCTTTCCCATCGCGTCGGCGTTGCTCTGGGGCTTGGTTGCCTGTAGGCACGGAGGTGGTGGAGGCGGGAGGAGAGGCGCAGGATCTCCGCCTCGATGTGGCCAATCTCGACGTCCATATCGAAGCCGGTGTTGATGGCTTCAGGCTCTGCGCTGTGGTTCTCCTTGCCGCCCTTGTGTATGACCGTGACCACAGCGGTCGCGTGGGACTGCCAAGCAGAGGCGGAAAACGAGGTGCAGTCGTAGACGGCGTTGTTCTAGATGTGGACAAGCGGGATGAGGGGGTCCTCCATCGCCGTCGTCAGAGAACCATTCGCCTTCGGCAGTGGTAGAAGTGGGGATCAAGGGCAAGCAAGCGATGAACAAATCGAAATGGCGAGAGAGGAAGCGAATCGATAGATACCTGAATTGATCAATGAATTGTTGAAGACCACAAGTGATTCCCCCTCTTTGCGTGATTAGAAGCTTGATTAGAGTGGATTCGGTGGTAATTTTTTTTTAAATTTGCGGGATGAGATGGTGGGGAGAATGGGATTCTCAGAGGAAGAGGGTTTAAGAACCAGGTCTCACTTGACCGTTGGGACTCAGGAGCGGAAGGGGAGTGCGTGGCTTGTATATTACTAGTGGATTTTCATTTAAGAAAACAAAAGGAAGAGAAAATACATAAGCAGACGCGGTGGAGCTAGACTGTGACATAGCTATAGGCCTAGACGTTAGCAAGTGCGCATCCACCAAACTCCGCTCCTTCTCACTAGAAAGATGAAAACCTCGTTGCTTCTGCATTTTACTGTTTATCGTGCCATTCCCATATTTTAAAAAAAAGAAAAGAAAAGAAAAGGTCGTCATACTTGCAATGCCTTGACAAGAAACAACGCTTTCGCGATACAAATAGCCTTTTCTGTCCTTTTCAACTATGCATGAGAGATTTTTCTTAGAAAAATACTATACTAGTCCTTTTCAACTTTACATGAAAAGCACTCTCTATTTTTTTAAGCTCTTTTACAATACACTAAATTGAATATGAATCGTTCATTCTTTTCGATTTAATGGATTAGATTAACTAGAATTTATTTATACTTTATCGGGTAGTAGAGTAGTAGAAACACTCTTAACAAATCAACGATTAGATATAATTTTTACTGTATATTATATACTATCAGTATAATGCAAAGTAAAATTTCTCTTTTTTTACACGAGGACACTTCTCACTTTTCTAGGAGGGACCAGGGTTCAAATTCCCGCCAAAATCTCGCGAAATTTCACCAAAATTTCGGATTTCGGACCCCCCGAGTTCCATAATCCCGGCGAAATTTAAAAACCCCTAAAATTTTTTAAAAATGCTACAATACCCTATTTTTTCGGCAAAATTTCGGCTAAATGGGCCAAAATCTCGGTTTTTGACCGAAAATTGACCAAAAAATAACCGGATTGGATTCTTCAAATCGTTTTCTTCTGACCAAAATTTCCAAAAAAATCAACGAATTTTGCACACTTTGTAGATCATTTTAATTTGGCAGAAATCTCGGCTAAATGGACCGAAATCTCGGTTTTTTAACAGAAATCTCGGTAATTTTGATTAAAAAAACGGATTCAAATTTTGCTTTTTGAATTTTGTACAGATTTCGTCTGAAATAACGAGATCTCGGTGAAAAATCGGATTTCGAACGTTGACAAGATTTACCCTAAAACAAAAAATTTAACCCTGGGAGGGACAAGGAGGCTCGACAACTACAGAGTTTTGAGCCCTTGTCTTCAACGAGATTAACGGCCCTTGCAATCTGGGCCGGGGCAAACAGTGAGGGCCCAAACACTACAAGCCATCTGTCCACTCTTTCCAGCCAATATTTCATTTACTTCCATTCAGCAGCACGCAACACATACGATATGGCCGAGAATGCCCGACCATGTCTCAAATCCCAGGTGGAAGTATAACGAAATGAAATGCTAGTCCCGACACCCATTTTATCTTAGAATTATTCGATATATGTAAGTAGAGGTGGCTGTCGTACCGGACCGACAACACCTCTCCGGACCTTAGAAACCCAGCTTGTCTTTGTACATGTGACAGAGAGATGGGCGTGTCGTGCCGGCGACATCCTCCGGGCCTTAGAAACCCATCTTGTCTTTGTACATGTGAGGAAAAACCAAACAATGAGCAGCCTTGCACAGCATGGAGAACAGGGTCACCAGTTGCCGAATCGTACACGCACGGAATGGTTTGAGTGTTTGACGCCCATCTGTGCCTGTGTCGTACGGAGACGTGCCAGACCGCGGGTCAGTTGGGCCCCCAGAGGAGCAGGTGCATGAGCTTCTCCGTCTTCTGGATCTCAGCCTCCGCCTCGGTTCCCGTCCGCCGCGGCCGCTTGAGCTCCCACGCACTCGCACTCGCCCTCGCCCGCGTCGTCGTCGTCGTCGTCGCCATCTCAGCCTCCGCGCGCTCGGACTCCCCGTTTCCGCCGTGCCGGCCACGTCCGTGACCGTCCGCAGCTGCAGCCAGCTGCCACGGATGCTGCTGCTTCTGCTCCGGCTTGGTGTCGTGCAGCGACGTGCGGAAGGCGGTCTCCCGCTTGCACTCCCGGCCGCTGCACATGCCCGGCCGCCCGACGACGTACGTCCAGCACGGCAGCACCTGACCTGAAGTGGTTTTTCTTTCTAGTACTAATAGGCGACTTACTAGCTTAGCTGCCTAACAAATCTTCTCATTTATAGAGCCGGCCTGCCTAGCTCTCTCAGCCAGCCAAAACGCCCCGTGGAACGGACACATGTTATCAGGAAGGAAAGAAACCCGGCTCCGCAATGACCGAGGCGCGTCTCGAGTCTCGGAGTCTGGACAGTGGACAGGCGTTTGCGTGTGGTTTTGTGGTTTTAGATGACGATGCCGACGACTTGGAACGTGCCCGACCCGGTAACGTGCGGCGGGGCCGGTGCGACGCTCGCCGAGCGGGAAACGGTGGCTAGGCGGGGGATGGGCGCGTCCACGGTTTTGGGCCGTGCGGCCGGTTAGAAACGACAAGGCAGCGCGAACCCAACCAACGCCCAACGGGAAACCGCGGAAACCAGTGGGCGCGTGCGGCGCGGGGGTTGCATCTGTTCGCTTCGCGTCGGGAAAGCCTAAGAAAGCGATCGTGCAGCTATCCAGATGTGGCTCTGCCACTGCAGCCAACCAGACCCCACCAGTGGCATTGGCTTGACACATATCCCAATATCATCCTCCGCCATTGCAACTGAAATGGAAGAAAAGTACAGTGTCATTATCCCAATATCATCTGTAGGATCAAGAAATCAACGGTGTGGATCAAAAGCTAAAGCAACCTTGATACAAATAGCTACAGTGCTGCTATGTTCTCTGATCGATCCTATGTATTCTTTTTTGATCCGACCACTCGTATTGGTAATGGCACCGTGCCTTTGTAACGTAAAGGCAGAGGCAGGGTTCCTAAACCGTTCATGCTAAAGCAACCTTGATACAAATAGCTACAGTGCTGCTATGTTCTCTGATCGATCCTATGTATTCTTTTTTGATCCGACCACTCGTATTGGTAATGGCACCGTGCCTTTGTAACGTAAAGGCAGAGGCAGGGTTCCTAAACCGTTCATGCGATTTTCGCATGAACAGTAATTTTCGATAATCGCAAAAATCGAGTCGAAAATCGGATGAATTCAAAAACCAAATTTTTTCAAAAAAAATTTTCAAAAATCGTCGGTTTTCGTGGAAAATCGACGATTTCGTGTGGAAAATCGATGAACTTGTTGAACTTTTTGTGCGATCGATTTTTGTAGCAATTTTCGACGATTTTTTACGAAAATCGACCGATTTTCCACCGGTTTTTGACACGTAATTTTTTTTGAATTTTTGAATTTTTTTGAATTATTTTTTGAATTGGATCGGTTTATCGACCGGTTTTTGATATCGGGCCGCGGCGATACGCGCGAAAATCGCTCGATTTTCGTCGATTTTGCGAACCCTGGGCAGAGGATGCCTTCCCTGTAGTACTACTTCGCAGCATGCCGCCCACTACATATCAGTGAAACCACGCGTAATATCTAGATTCTTCTTCAGGAATCTCCGCCGGCTAATACGCAGACGGTTTGAGTGACCAAACTCTAGTTTTTTTGTTAGTGATTTGTGACGACCGCTTTTTTATTAGGAGAACACAACAGTTACTTAGGAAGACTAACTATTGAGAAAACAAGAGTATATTACCAGACAAAAGCAAACTCAGACTTTTTATTCAAATATTTGGCCTAACAGCCGAGTTTTTACAAAAGGGAAGCATCCGAACTTCCAATAATACATTACCAAAAGGATGTCACAGGCAGGACCTGAGCGAGAGACAAGAGACCTAAAACAGACTAAGTCGCCATCTATGACTTCTTGGTACGCTCCAGCTTCTTCAAAGTCTGAAAGGGGGTTGGGGTTGCAAGAGTGAGTATAGAGTACTCAACAAGTCGTACGGAAACGGCTGAATACTACATGTGGTGGGATAACAAAGAACGATAATAGGGTTGTAAGTATCTGGATGCAGTTTTATTTTCTAACTCATTTTACACTTGAAACACAAACCACAAATAGTAGTAAGGGAGGGGGTTTTCTAGTTTCAATCATGCTTAGTCAATTTCTCCAAAATTCCAAATACATTACTTGAGCTAGGTTACGGGTAATCACCTCAATTCAAACTTAACTTCATTAACCGGAAGTACGGCATATTCGAATACCATTAGATTAACTCTGCAGAGGTGCTCAGCTTTACCCACAAGATATCAACAACCCTTTAAGCTTAAATCCCTAATCAAATCTTGGGCGAGAGACGACTCATCGGCAACTAGCTCTAGCCTCTAGGCTCCAGCTTGGTGTGCGGGCGTGCAGCGATGGATGGAGCAAGTTCCGCGAGGGGCCCTCGGCTCCGACTCACCAAGCTCGGAGGAGGCAAGAGGCACACGATCACAAAGGAGTGGGGACTCGGGAGGTACCGATGGAGAGGCGAGGTAGGGGACTGAGTCATCGAGGTGCTGCTCTGCGGGGTGGGGGAGACGCAGACGCTGAACTGCTGCGTCAGCTAGGGGAGGCATTGACAAAGGGGCGAGCAGGGGCAGCGATCAGGCGAGGTGGGGGACTAAGCCGCTACGCCGTCGGGTGGGGGAGGCACCGATGAAGGGGCGAGGTGGGGGAAGCGCCGAGAGAGGAGATCGCAACTGGCCGACTGGGCTCTCCTTTGGTCGAGATAGGAGAATAAGGTAAGGATGGTTTTTTATTTTAATTATTGCTTGGTTTGTAAATATTAAAAATGATAAAATTTTGTTACATAGTTTAAATTATTGGTTGATTAGTTAATTGTAAAAATGATAAAATATCACTATATAATTTTAATCCGTTCATTTGTTCTCTAGTGGTCTCAATTTAGTATATATGCTATAAAATTAATGTGAGAATTTCTAGAATATTTTTCTTTTAAAGGATTATTGTGTGATTTTTTTGCTTTTAAAATAAAGGAGATGTCTTGAATATCACAATTAAATTGTTTTTATTTATATAGATAGATAGATAGATAGATAGATAGATAGATAGATAGATAGATAGATAGATAGATAGATTGAGGGACGAAGACACGACTGAATTCTAGTTTGATGAGCAAAATTCACGCCATCGAGAAAACGCCAATGCTTCGATAATCAATACGTTGATTGTATACCTCGCTCCAAACCGTCACGTAATCTCACGTCGTATTGCTAGTGCTGCTAGTACACCTCACGTACGAACTCCATAATTGCTGGGTCGTAGCCATTTTCTTGCGAATGCTATCTATAAAATCCTAAATCCGTCACCTATCTGGAATGAGGAATTAAAGCACACAAAAATACCCCATTAAAATCAACACTCCTTGCTAGACTTTTCTGAAAATTTACCATCCAATGCCCAAAATCCCAAACGAAAATGTCATGGGGCAAGAAATAATCTTACTTCCAACACACGATGACACGAAGACGGGTGGTTACTCGAACTTCTCCTTCCTGAATCCTGACCATTTCAATAACCTAAAACAGAAATGAAGTAACAAGAAAAAACTCAGTAAATATAAATAAAAGCTAGAGATGGCTAGTACGGTGGAATGTGGATGCTGTGTCAGAAATGGCTGCACAACTCGGCGGCGATACGTGGCGTCATGGCCGGCACCACGCGAGGTAGGGGGTGTTAAGTTCTAACCCAAGGAGGCTCCTACCTCAACTTGAGTCGGCGGCGCTAGCTTCTACGTGTTGGGAGGGTAACGGAGGCGAACGCGGGCCACGAGCCAACCCCGCGCCGGCGACGGCGCCGACAAACTGCGAGGCGGGGAATGGAGAGGGGGAGGGGTTTGGGGCATGACCGCTCGACGAACTCGATGGGGAATGGGGATGACATTGAGGAGAAGGGGAGGAGTGCGGCGGATCTTCTGGGGTTAGGGTTTCTCTCTCCTTGAAGCGGAGCAAGGAGTTAGGGTTGCGGATGGGTACCTTTAACCAGTGGTGCTCGTCAGAGCAAATCGCCGCAGAGGCCATTGGTCGCCGAAGCCACCGCGCTCGCTGCAGCCTCCGTGGATTTAGGGCCTCTTCTCTCTCCCGTCTCCGCACGATGCGGCATGCTCGATCCTCCTAGCCACAGAATCGGCGTCTCCACGACGCACGACGAAAACTGCGAGTTTTTTTTTGCTTGTGACTCTTTTGGATGGGATTTCCGGCGGCATCTTGGGCTTCGGCGGGCGGGCACCGCTCGGGAAGAAGCCGAGCGCCGAGCGGAGAGATCGAGGGAGAAGAGGGGGGACGCGCCGTGATACAAATTCGGGGGGCAGACAGAACAAAGCGCGTGGGCTAATGGGTGAGGCCCAGCTCTTGCCGTCCGGTCCGCAGTACAGGCGAGAAGTTATTCGGCCAGGCATGTGTAGCTACTGCAGAGAGGTATGGGCCAAGTTGCAGCGGCCCATTTCATGTGATATCTGGCCCAATTAAGATTGAGCACAAGTAAGGCCCATGTAGGGCATGAGTGCAAGTGTTGGGAACATAGCCCATTCCAATCTCCTGGGTGAACCCCTCACGAGTGTGTGGTTTATCCGTTGTGTGGGCCCACCACACGGAAAAGAGCGACAAGGCGCGGCGGCGTCCTCTTGCGTGCGGGCGCGGCCCGAATGGGCGAGCACGGCGAACACCGTGTGCGCGTTACGACTTCACGCGGTTGAATCGGAATTCCGAAGAAGTGGGAAACCGGCCGGGACGGTAACTTCGACGTAGGCCGCCGTTAGGATAGATTCTGAATTATACAGATTTTGATTCTACGTGAAAGGGCTGTTTCTAATTGTAAAAAAGAGAGGGAGACTAGGGAACGGTATACCGTTCCAACGGTATCGCTGTGAAACTTATGAAACTTATCAGTTTCATTGCTGGTTTTATGTGTTTCAGTGTTTAGTTTTATTGGTTTCATGTTTTATCTGTTTTTAGTGCTAAGTTTCATGAGTTTCAGTATAAAAAATCATAAGTTTCACAAGTTTCAGAGGTATACCGTTCCTACGGTATACCGTAGGTTAGTTTTTCTCAAAAAAACTGTTTAGAATCCTCCGTTCGATAAATAATATGTTTTGTTTTTCTTTTTAGCAGAAGCTATCCGAACGAGGCCATGCATAGTCGCAAATAGGGTTCACACAAAAAATATCTCGTTTGGGCTCAAATCAAAATTCATTCGATTTCATCTTTTAATAGGTTCAAAATTAAAATGTGTATATTTTGAGCAAAAAAAATTAATAAGGTTCGGCTCGCTAATAACCAGTTAACTTCAATTTATAATAACTGTTTAAATGATAAATAAAATAATTTTACACCAATTATGTCAATTTTGAAAAGGAAAAAAAAGCACGATAATAACCGGATAGCCAGCCCTAGTAGCAAAGCAACTTTTTTGCAGTGCGGTGTGTATAAGACTTTTTTTTTTTGTTGACAGAGTGAGTTTACGGCTTAGGACAACGCAAACATAGCCGCCGCATTCTAGAGAGAGAGAGGTTCTGTTTTGGCCTTCTGGTTAAGTTTCCTCACCTTTTCGCAGCCTAGTACAGTTAGTCTAATAAAGAGAGATAGTGTGTGTGTATTTTTCATCATCGATTTGTTTATGAACAAGTGTGTAATGCTGAGCATCAGATGATCGATCTTGGGGATAAGAACAAGCTAGCAATGCTGTCAGTCTCAAGCCTAAACAGATCATCGACCTGGAATCAGATTCGTTCTTCACACGTGCATGTGTACACATACCTTGCTAATTTCGAAGCGAAGCACAGTTGATGCGGCCCTGCTAGTATCCGCACAATAATTATAAAGTACTCCCCTGATCAAATTTTATAGATGTATGTTTTAAATGGTTTTATATATAAATATATAGTGTATTTTATGTTCTAATGTAGATTAATGTGATATTCTCTTTGTACCTCTAATAAATATCCATAGTTACTCAACATTCTTTAAACGCATGTATTAAATATAAAGTTTAGACATAATAATTAGGATAATCTAGTTATTTTCAGAGCATCTCCAGCAAGTGCCCCTAAAATAAGACCCTTATTTCGGATTTGGGGGCTCCCCTATTTTTTGGGGTCATGTTTTCAGAGCACAAGTCCAGCAACAACCTCTAAATCTCAGCCCCTATTGTACTTTTTCTTCTATTTTGACATATCTGCTATGTATAATCTTCATTTGACAACACTAAAATTCAATCAAAAATATTAGTAATACATAAAACATAAGCATATTAACATTTACAATTTAAAAACATGATATTTCAAATTTAAACTTAAAATTTTTAAAACATGATAAATAGATAAATAGAAACTCCGAACAATGAATCAAACTACGAAGCGCTGTGAATTGCCCACAAATGCTCAATAAAATCATCTCGAAGCCTCTCATGTATTTCCCTGTCTTCAATCTCCTGGTGTATTTAGGGGCTTGAGTTGGGGCCTCCTAATTTTGGGGCTGAGGAGGCAAATTTAGGGGCCTCCTAATTTTAGGGGATTGAGTTGGGGCTCTGTTGGAGCTGTTTTTTTTTAATACACTTCTTATTTTATAGTTTAGGAGTTGGTTTAGGGGCTCTGTTGGAAATGCTCTAACTCAACATTTTTTAAAATGCATGTATTGAATATAATGTTTAGACATAATAATTAGGATAATCTAGTTATTTTCAGTATCTCTCTAGTCTACACGGTAAGTAAAAATACGATATGTAAATTTGAAAAAAAAGAGTAATGGTTGGAAACACCGAAACAATGACACAAGTTGTACAACTGCCACTGCCACTAACGAGGACACACCAAAATTGAAAATAGTGTGTTTGTCACTAGTTTTAACTGGTGGAGGCGCTGCATGCCATCCATATTTTTTTGTTCAATTTGAAACTACAGTACTAGTTCCGTGCTAATCGAGAACATGGAGAACAAACTAGATGTGACATGTGCATGCTGTCCTCGAGAGCTCATAACCGACGACTGCTTAATTAAATAGCAATGCATACGTATGGAAGCAAGGATTGAAATTTTGTGTTGGGACTTGGGATCTTGTCTCAGGAGGAGGTCAAAATTCAGACAAAATTCAAATCCAATTTAGGCCATTAAAACCGAAATTCGGTCTTTTTCATGCCCCTATGAAATTTAAAAAAATAAAATGGCCTAATTTGTATATGTATATTTTTTTTGCAAAATTTCATATATATTTATCAGAAAAGTCATCACAATTCTCCACAAAAAGGTGCTAAATTAGATCCTAAAATCATGAAAATTCGGCCCAAAATTCTTAAATTTTCTAAAATGGTTGTAGCAATTTAATTTTTTTATTTTTTACTCCTGCCGAGGGATAGGATCAGCTGCTGTTGCTATGGGGACTGCTTAAGGACTACAACCTAATCAGTCCTCATAGCTCTAGACCGTTCGATCGAGTTCACCGATGGTCCAGATGGGGAAAAAATTATGAACAGTGATTGCTACACACAGTACCATGACCAGTGTTTGCAAACAGTAAAAAAATTGCACAGTATTTTCAGCGGAACTGAACCATCAATTTTAAATCGAACGGTTCCGTAAAAACAGCTTAAGTTGCAATCCCACGGAACAGCATGTGATCTCGACTCCCCGCCGAGATATACCTGATCTTGATACCAACCGAAGACGCACATAATAAACGGATGATGTCAGTGAGTAGCAGCCGCACAGGCACAGCCGTGCCTCCGCACGGTGGACAGCTCATCTCAATCTGCGGCCGCATACACACGAGCACGCGACAGATCCCAATCTGACTCGCTGCCCATCTGCAGCAGGGTAAACTGTTGGTCTTCCAGGGCGCAAGCTAAGACTCACGTGCGCAACCACGGATCACAGGAAAATTTGGTATTCTAGACAACATGTGTCCTGTATTTACAATTGTACACAACATATTTGAATATTTACAGAAATCTCACCTATACCCGAAATTAGGAATTTCGTGTACCCATTCCCGAAATTAGGAAATTCGGTTTTGCTGTATTTGAAATCCGTATTTTCTGTATGAGGTGGTAGCCATACGAAATTGGCATTTTCGGGTATGGGGTGGTAGGCTATACCCGAAATGGCAATTTCGGGTATGAGGTGGCGCGGCCATACCCGAAAATACCAATTTCGGGTATGAGGTGGCAGGGGCGAAAATGCAAATTTTTCATTGCTTTTGGCTTTCGCTGCTGCTTTTGTCCTTGGAGATGCTTGGCCGCATGCATTGGATTCGGTGGCTGGCTCTTTTGCTTCACATGCATGCGCTAGTTACTCCTTTGCTTCACATGCAAGCGATTCCTCGATCGAAAGAATGCATAACGTCAATCAATAAAACCCTAAACTACGGCTTTTGTCCTTCATCACTTGAGCTTATAACCTGAGCTTCCTGCGCTTCATTTGGTCCTTCGTCATTTGAGCAGAGCGTCGCTCCTTCGTTCGTTCCCGAGAGAAGAGAGCTCTTCAGTGCTTAGTTCTTTCCCGAGAGAAGAGAGCTCTTCCGTGCTTCGCTCGGCCCGAGATAATAGGAGCGTCTGCACGAGAGATCTGTTTGTTCTTTGTTCATATTTTGTTGATTTTTGTGGAAGTGAAATTTTAGTCACTTATTTCATTCGTGTTTTTATTTTGCGTGTATTCTTCGGTATATTTAATGGTACATTGCTTGAGCTTCATTGATCTTTGGTAGCATCAAGAAGGTTAGTTACTAATCTTTGTGAACAATAGTATATTATGGACAATGTAGTGTTAGGTTAGAGTTAAGAAATCAGATTTGTGCAATTTATTAATGTTGCGAGCAAAGGCAACAGTAGTTTTAAGTTAGGGTTAGTTATTATGACAAAGAGTAGAAAACATTACTACCATGATTAGCAAAATTAGTACGATGGTGTTAGCACTAATTAGCAACATTAGTATGATGGTGTTTGCAATAATGAGTAGGACAGATTAGCAATAATTAGTAATATTGTGTATGTTTTTGTACTACATGTGGCGAGAAGATAGTCCATTGCAAAAATAATTTGTGGGAAGAAACGTCTTCTTGTCTTTGCGTTTGTACTACCATAAAAGGTACGTTTTCTTAAGGGCGAGCATGAAATATAATTTATGTGGTAAATTTGTGCTATTTATCATTGCTGTGGACACTGTAGTGTAGTGTTAGTTTAGGGTTAATTGTTCGGACGGTAATAGGAAGCATTAGTACCATGCTATTAGGAAATATTAGGGCATTATTAGCTAAAATGAGCACGGTGATAATATCAAAATTTGGTGGCACCATAGTAGCATTAATCAGTACATCGATATTAGCCAAGTGGTAGCTAAAATATAATGAGTATATGACAGTAGTAGAAAACCTTACTACCATGATTAGCAAAATTAGTACGATGGTGTTAGCAATAATTAGCAAAATTAGTATGATGGTGTTTGCAATAATGAGTAGGACGGGATTAGCAATAATTAGTAATGCTGTGTATGTTTTTGTACTACATGTGGCGAGAAGATAGTCCGCTGCAAAAATAACTTGTGGGAAGAAACGCTCTTCTTGTCTTTGCGTTTGTACTACCATAAAAGGTATGTTTTCTTAAGGGCAGTAGCATGAAATATAATTTATGTGGTAAATTTGTGCTATTTACCATAAAAGGTATGTCTTCTTGTGCTGTGGACAATGTAGTGTAGTGTTAGTTTAGGGTTAAATGTTCGGACGGTAATAGGAAACATTAGTACCATGCTATTAGGAAATATTAGGGCAATGTTAGCTAAAATGAGCACCGTGATAATATCAAAATTTGGTGGCACCATAGTAGCATTAATTAGTACATCGATATTAGCAAAGTGGTAGATAAAATATAATGAGTAGCACGTTATCAGGAAAATATAGTGAAACCATAATAGCAATAATCGACGCATTAAAATTTTAGAAATGAGATGGAAAATTTTAGGTAGGAATAGGGTCTTGTTCTTTCATATTTTAGTATGAGATGTTATAATGATATTTAATTAAGTGTTGTTGAACAATTATGAAATGTTGTTGGTATGGTAATGTTGCATAAAATGTTTGTTCTTTTACGTGTATTAGCATGAAATATAAGATTAGTACATTTTCCCTCCCCTCACTCCTATGAAATGTTAAAACAAATTGGGAACAAGGTCAAAAGAGCTATGAAATGTAGCGTAGATTTTTTCAGATTTTCAGTACAACTTTCCAATTGAGTTAGCCTGGTTTTGTAAAAATTAGAAGTGAGATTAGCGTATATTTTTTTAATAAAATTCTGACAACAGCACAAGGTCCAATTTCATATTTCCGGTTTTCGATTTATCAGAGGTGTAAAAAGGTCTTAATAATTATTGAAAATTTTTGAGAGAGGTTATCAAGACAATACTAAGTTCCAATAAAATTTTGAAGTCAGAAGGATAAGTATTTTTCTTGTAGAAATTATTTTAGTACAAATCTCAGATTTTTCAAAACGCTTTTAATCTCTAAGGGTATTAAAACACTTTTTTCTGAAATTTTTACCAAAGGTAGACAGTGTTAGGTAGAGTAATTAGTAAAATTTTAAGCTCTGGACCAGGTAGCAAACTTTGGAATAAATTCGACATTGTCAGTCTTTTCACATGTTTTTAAAGAAATTTACTTTGTGTAAATTTGTAAATTACTTTTCATCAAGTATAAGCCTTTCACACTCATAATACGAGATCATGTGCATTAATACGAAATATGAAAAGTTCGAATGATATTTCGTGAAATGTTATCGGAGAAATATTTTGTGTTTAGTAACTTTCAATATTATGTGTGTGCGACAGACGGACATGCCTTTCAAAATTTATTTCGGGAACGTCCCCAGTTGTTGCATGGGAGATTCGTGAGCATTGACAATCGCTGCACGTAGATAGCAGATAGCCACCCCGAATGAATCGTGGGAGCTGAAATCACATGTCCTCGCTCGTTTCGGCGAACCCTGAGACGCACAGAGTTCGTCTAGAAGGGGTTCGCCCACGATTGGTCCCCAACACCTCGACGGTTGTGCACACGCTCTTCCCGTTACGTAGCGAAAGCGCGTGGGCTTTGTATGTCGACAAAGCGGGTGGAGAGAATTTCGAGGTAGGAGTGTACGTGGAGATATTGCCACAAGACGATGCCGGAGCGGTGGCATCTACCTCCGAAGCAGTAGAACATGGGATATCGCGCACACCACCCGAACCAGACATTGTGGAGGAGGGGACATCAGGGGGAGTGGAAGAAGAAGCCGAGGCGGGGGAGGTTGATGGGGAATGCATGGATAATGAAGACGGCGGAAGCGGGGATGAAGAAGCGGCGGAGAATGATGACCCAAGACCGGCTGTACAGTACTTCCAGGGCATGGGTCTGCTGAATTGTACCATGGCGGATTACAGTAAGATATCCGCGTCGCAGTACGCCCAGAACCATGTCCAAACTGGACAAGTGTTCGCTAACAAGTTGGAGGTCATTCACTTTCTTAGCAACTATGCCATCGTGACAAGACGGGAGCACACTCTTCTCCGTTCGGACAGGACGCAGTATGAGGTTAGGTGCAAGAAGTATCCGGATTGTCCCTTCTTTGTGCGAGCTCTGGAGCGCAAGCACGAAGACCACTTTGAGATACGTACATACATGCCTCATACGTGCAATGCAGGAGTCCATAAGGAACATGAGCGGACTTGCACGCGAGGTTCATAGCCCAACTCCTGCTAACCGTCGTTGGAAGCGACATAGAGATGACTCCCCGTAAAATTATGGAGGAGGTGCAGAGTAGAAATGGGATGGTCATCACGTATCATACGGCCTGGAGAGCGAAGCAGAAGGCATTGAAGATGCTGTTCGGGGGTTTCGAGGAGTCTTTCAACTATGCCCCTAGGTTGCTACGGAAGATAGCCATGACGAACCCGGGCACACAGTTCGCAGTGGCTGATGAGCCCGTCATGCTGGAAGACGGGTCCTTCAGCCCGATGGACCGGTACCTCTTCAGGGTATTCTAGTCATTCGGGCAATGCATCGGCTTTTAGGCACCGCAGCCGCTGCGCGTGGACGGACATTCTCGAGTGGGAAGTTCCACGGACGCCGCTAATCGCTCTCGCCGCGGATGCAAATAACCAGATCCTCTCCGTGGCGTTGCCGCTTCTCGTGGAGAGCGAGAACAATGATAGTTGGTTGTGGTTTCGACTCTCATCGAAGGGCGGGTCGTCGGTCCCTCGAGCGCGTGTGCGTTGTCTCGGATCGGAACAAAGGCCTTCTCCACGCTGGATGTCTGCCGCACGACAGACTTCCTCCGCGACGAGCCGCCCGATGTCGAAAAAGATGGTGCATGCGCCACCTTGGCGCGAACCTGTACACAAGGTACAAGAACAAGGCGTTGGTGAAGAGATTCAAAGCTATGTGCCTGCAGAACCAACAACACAAGTTCAACGCGATATGGACGCGGTGAACGAGACCACACGTAAGATGATGGAGGACGACCAATCCCAAAGAATAAAGAACTCCTTTCGCCAAATGGTGGGAGGCCGACTGCGTGTATTCTAGAACTCGCCCACTTCAAAGGATCGCGGGGAAGCCAATGAGCGGTGGGCGCTACTCCACCTATAACGGAGCGAGGTATAGACGAACTATAGATCAGCGCAGATCATGTCACCTCCTTGTTTTAACTTCCATAGAAGCTAACGCACACCATGACAGTACAACGTCATGACAACAAACATAGCGGAGGCGTTCAACAACGCATCAAGGGTGTGCGCGCCTCCCGCTGTGTTCAATCATTGAGCTCACGCTCTACCGGGGCGGCCGATTAATTCCGAGATCGTGGAAATGTGGCCGAGGCGCAAGGCCACCACGCACGCACCAGAGTGGAGAAGATGCTCGCGGAGAGGCGGGGAAGGCGCACTTCCACCGCACAAGGATTTATGACCTGGGATGAATAAATTTGAGGTCATGTGCAAACGCAAACATGCATCCGGTATCTCGCGGGGACACCGTGGCAGCAATGTCGGCTAGGGGCCGAGGAAGTCTCATGCACGTGCAACAAGCCAAAGCTTCAAGACATTCCGTGCTCCCATGTGTTGGCGGCATGTCGCGATATGGGTGGAAACGATGCATCACAAGACATCTCGCCTTACTACACCGCTGCATGCTTTGAAGAACACGTATGTCAGAAGATGAGTTCGTTCTCAATTGGAGAGAACTACAAGCTCATGGAAGGCCCAACTGGAAACCACATCCCGCGAGTAGGCGCACCACGGCAAAGGTAGGCCAAGGGCCGATTGCAAGGTGACATGGACGCCAGCGGTGCGCTGATGGACGGTTTAAGTAAAGTGTAAAATATGCGCATAACCCGACACGCATCAGAGGAGGTGCCCCAATGCACCCAAGACGTAGTCGTCTCCACTGGATTATGTGCAATTTGGAGCTATCGAAATGTATCTCATAATTGGGAGCTATCAAACGCACTCGTCTCCCCTGCTATGTTACGTTGCTTTTGAACTTGTATTTGTAATTTGGAGCTATCGAAATGTATACATAATTGGGAGCTATCGAACGCACTCGTCTCCCTGCTATGTTACGTTGCTTTTGAACTTGTATTTGTAATTTGGAGCTATCGAAATGTATCTCAGATTTGTCGGGAATGCACGCCTGATTCTTCAAGCTTGTGTAAATGTACTTTGATGTCATATATCATTTGTTTCAACAAAGGCGTGATGGCGGACAATGCACTTCCGTAGCTTCTCCGTGAGTCAGTAGATGCCCCACATCGTGCGAGGGCCATTTCTGCTGGAGCTATGGTAAGATGCATTACAATATTACCCGCAATTAATTTGTTCGGATATAGCTAACCAACTTGTTATTAATCTTTCAGTTGCCCCCTCTCTTCTGTCGCTCGTTGCACAAGTTGAAGAAGTTGGACTATCGATTCCACTATCGACTGGGTCGTGCAGGTCTACTACCATTTGCACTTCTCATGGATGGGGCTCAGCTCGGAGGAGGGCGTATCACACCCATGCCTATCATCGATCGTGGCGCTTCTTCATCGTCTCGTGGACCGATGGCGGCCGGAGATACACACATTTCACCTACCGTTTGGTGAAATGTCCATTACGTTGAGGGATGTGGCCATGCTAACCGGCCTGCCCATCAGGGGACAGCCGTTGGTTCTTCGTCGCCCCAGCAGGCAGCACTGGCAGCACTACATAACGGGAAGGTATTACAATCACTAGTTGTTTTATGTTCATAATGTGCATGCTATTATGAAATCTCTTAATCCGGAGTTCACGCAGGTTTGGTGTCCCGTCTGACGAGTAAGGAAAATGCGGTGTCCATGACCTGGCGCAAGACATTGCAGAGTACAACCCCGCCCCACCGATGCCGATTTAAGATACAGTGCTGCGCCACTACGAGGTCTACCTTTACTACTTGTTGGGTGGTGTGATGTTCACGTCCACCGCAGGAGACCTGATCTTCCCGCACATTGTGTCCATTGCTCGTCAGTTGGCCGGTGAGCTTGATGACATCCCGGCCTACAGCTGGGGATCTGCGGTCCTGGCGGACACTTATCGTGGATTGTGCGATGCATGCCATCGCCTGACACACAGGGGCACTATTATCGATGCCTGCAACTCCTTCAGATGTGGAGTTGGGAGTACCTTCCGATCTCTCGGCCAGGGATCCGTATTCAATATTACCCTATTTCCGTCAACGATGCCATGCCAGATACCAATCGGCCTACAATGGGGTACCGTTGGATGCACGCACGACTTCAATGGTCGCCGAACGGTGACCATTGGTGCTACACGCGTGTTGTCGCCGATCTAGACTCGCCGATCACAGCACATGTGAATCGATCCTTGGTCTCCGCAAAGAGCCGCAGAGATTGCGACGGGCGTCAGATATCCAACGGTGCATGATGGACTACCCTGTGGATGACCACATGCTTCTCGCTTACATGAACACCGTGAGGTGTACTCGCTGAAACGGATCCAGAGGCGATTCGGTTTCGCCAGATAGTCCTGTTCCACCATCGCGGGACGGAGATCTCACGGTATGCATTTACCTCTTTTCAATATGTGCCCTATCTATGCAAATTTGTCAATGTAACGTCTGTGCATTTGTAGGAGAAGCGCGAAGGGCGGGCGCCGCAGTGGATCGAGCAACGCTCCATGCCACCCACATTACGCGGTGGAACGACAAAGGTATTTCAGGAGGTTGTCTTACCCTCTCGTGCCATACGACCCCGTGAATATGACAACTACCGACATGGTATCGTCACAAGACCGCGCCACATTGCTCAAAGAACGAGGTCGATTTAACGAGCAATGGCCTATCCTGAGGACCGATCTCGACAAGTCCACATTTTGGTACTAAATATACCCCTAAATAATGTCCTCGAGAAATTTCTTAACCCTCTCATTCTAATACCCCAAGAATGCTATGCAGACGCAGGAGGCATCCGAGCCGTATAATCAAGCGGATCGACTTGCGGGCAAAGTGAAGGCACCTGTGGCTCCTCATCAAAGAAGAAATCCAATGAGAAGGTACCTCGCATCCAGGGCACGCATCATGTCCGCTTATCCGTGGCCTTGGAGGATGGTCACGGACACACGGCCGCAGCCTCCACTCATCTCCCATGGAACTTGGCGCTAGCTCACAATGAGGCGATCTCGCACCGTCCGTCCCGCCATCGCCGAGGGAGCCGATGTCGCTCGACGTGCATCCATGTCCCATGCACCGAGCCATTCATCGCGATGTCATGCCACCCCACCTGGCAAGTACCTGGCCGACGAAAGACCGGGTCCTTCACATCATGAGGACATGCCCGGCCCTTCCAGTCCTCACCCTCCCACAGGTATTCCCCATGTATCGAGGCCTTTGGGGCAGAGGTCGGCCTCCGCACCACAATGGAGCGGGCCCAAGTTTTCGACGAGGACTTCTTCAATGCGCCAACCTTCACCGGCCTATTAGGCATGCAGCCACAGTGGGCCTCCGCACCAAAGTGAGGACCTCACAAACATCGACGTACGTAGGCCATACAGCTCCCCTAGGGCCTGTTGATCCACGTGAGTGGTTCAACGCGATCTCCGCGAGCGGAGGAGGATACTCCATCGCAACGGGCCCCCCTCCCCAAGACGAGGATTTGGATGTACCAAAGCAGCACGGGAGGTTGGGTCCGTCACAAAGCCGCGGGACAAAGGGAGAGACATGCACCACTGGTGTTTAGCCCTGAGGATTTGATCAGAAGGCAGGCTCAACGGCGGAGAGGGAGACAGTGACGCTTGAAGCTAATTGGTTAGTTCACAATCGAGAAGAGGATCCGAGAAGGTGTGGAGGACGAGCAGATTTTCAGATTTGGTGTTCGTCGCGTGTTTTTCATGGATTCTCAAGGAAGGACTCTAGGTAAATTTCCAAATTTTTTTCCCCTATTCTACTCAGGGTTGGGAGTGTTTTAGATCTGGTGGTGTTTGGTTTGATGGATTTTGATGGGCTAGAAGGGTAGTTGTTCACGTGGTGCTGTTTCTGAAAGGGGAGATTTTGCAGTGCGGATTTTATTGCATTTTACGTGACATAGATGATTTTTCCTGCAAAAACCTATAACTAAAAAGTTGTAGATAACGTCGCGACCTAGCTTCTGTAATTTTTCCAGATTTTTTGGGGCGTCGGTCTGAGAGTTATCGCTGTTAGAAGATGACGAACAGAATCTGGAAACAGATTTCGTCCACTGTGTTGGACGGTTGTTTAGGAATATTTAACAGCGGAATTGAATTTTTTGACCTTCATGAAAGTTGTATATCTCATCAATATCTAGCTACTGTAATTTTTTGGTATTTTTATGAACAGTAGAAAAAAAGATACGAAATTGGGAAGAGAGGGTGCTGCTGTTCGATCCAGACAGATCGGGGTTTTTTGGCGTTTAAATGGGAATGGTGAGTAGGAAGCGTGTGTTTGAATTTTTATTGTACAACAGTTTAGATTTATGGGGTGTTACACTAATGTTTCACTCTAATGTTTCACTCTAATGTTTTAATATATGCCAGTTTGTGCTCCGTTTGTTTGTCTATTCTTTGTAGGAACCTTGAAGTCGACATGAATGGATGGGAGTGGTGGCACGGTCACGTTTTGCATTAGCACAGTTTCATACTAACTAATTGCTTGTAATGTTATTGAGTTTATATCTTGTAATTATTCTGTGGTACTTGCATGTAATAAGTTGGGCCATGATGGTTAGTTCGTACCATGAGCCATGTTTGTGATTGGTTGGTTTTCTTAAGTTTCAATCTTATTGTCGTATTAAATGTTGTCTTTGGTCTGTGGAGTGGATGTCCTAGTTTCAGGAGGTGCTGGCCACGAAATTTCTAGTAAAAGTTAGCGTTGGCAATAGCACTTAGGGTTATTGTGGCAGATATTTGTGTAGCAAAGAAAGGTAGTCCATATATCGGACGGAGCGGACTTGCTCATCGATATAAGGACTACGATATGAATAACAAATATGTCATGGACACCTCTCCTTCCATGTAATAAGGACTACGATATCCATTACAAATATTCGCTACGTGCTGACTAATATTCCCATTTCTTGCAATAAAATATGCGATGCTGGTATTTTGAGCCCATTTGCAGTATTGAAGACAAAAACCGAATTTGGGGATTTTGAGCTTCTCTTTTTTTTTTGAAATCTGGGCACTACTTCAAACCGGCATAACTTACTCCAAATTAATCCAAAATAAGCAAACAAATACATTTTTGAAATCTACTCGAAATTCCCTACAAGTTCTCAGGCAAATTTTTTTCCAAATTCGGCATCCAATTAATTCAAATTAGCAGCTCAATATCCAATTTGCCAATTTCGTCCATTTCGGACAGTCGAAACTAAAAATGGCATAACTTTCTAATGGAATGTCCAAATGGATTGATTCCAGTTGAAGATGCTAGATAATTTCACCCTCTACAACTTCCTAAGCAAATGTAAACTCCAATTCGGCCTCTAAGTAGCTCGAATTCGCAGAAAACTGAGAGCCAAAAATCTGCCCGACCAAGCAAACTTTCATCTCGCGGTTGTGTGGTGGAGGGAGGAAGAAGAGGGAGCAGCTCACGGTTTGGGAATGAAGTGGCTGCCACCCACACCACATAACCCACACTTTCATCTCCCCAAAAAAACCCCTAAGCAAACCAACCAAATTGGCTAAGTCCTCCAACGTAAAAACAGCGCTAGATTCACTTTTTGAGCCAAGTTTAAAGTCAGTGTTTGACACCGGATTGGCGATATGACTCCACCACTATATAGAGAAATGTTTTTACTGCAACCATGTAACCCGCGCACTCTAGGTCATTATAGATTGCCGTTACAAGGCTCCAAAGTTGGTTGAAAGTCACAAGTGTGGACTGAAATTTTTGGCTCTAAACTTTTGGTTAAGCTTGGGATACTCCTAAGTGCCGCTTTAGGACATTAATCAAGCCGGAATTTACCTTAAGAGCAGCTAAAACTTAATTGATGCGAAACTTAGCCGCTTATAATCAAATTCGACGGGACTGCGTGATACCGGAGGACATATCATGCCGTAAGCATGGTCTGCCATAACCTGGTCCGAAATGTCATGTCAAATGGATGTGTGGTACAGATCGCCCGAAGTCGTCTCGTCAAAGCATAGCTGCCAAAGCCTGACCGCACCTCTCTACCAAATAGAAAGTCATATGCATATGTCGGTATCAAGCATAGACACAGATGCAAAGGAATCCGATCTTCGCACGTGCAGCTTTTCCCGTCCTGTGCCCTCGCCAAGACGCTAATGTGCCGCCACCGTTGCCCATCGCCACCGCAGCTAAGCTATAGCCAGGCCCCACACCGCTGCAAACGATGCCTCTGCCACGGTAGATTCCTCTCCATCGCGACTTTGGCGGCTTTTAGTGGGTGAAACAAAGATCGATGCGTGATACGAAACGCATTCAGCTCACGCAATGCCACATAGTGTGCATGAATGCTATGGAGGTGTACTCACCAGAGCGTGTTAACTTTTTCAACCCCGAGGCTGCGACTTAGGTTGGACTGGGCCGGGCGTGCCTGTTTCCCGCCTAAATACCGCCACGGAAGCCGCGTTTTGCAATGTTATCAGTTCACCAGGCCCCCACCTCGCGGTAATGCTCCTGGCAAGTGGTGGCCACTCCTGCCATCGCCACCGCAGCCTGCACTTCACCGAGCGCGATCGCAAACGCCGCCACGCGGCCGATTTTTCTGCCTTGGCCCATCGCCCGCACGGTGAGGTTCCGCCACCGCCTCGCTTCTCCTCGCCCCTCGCCTATAAATTGCAAGGTCACCTGCACTTCTATGCGGCAAACGCGATACATTGCTCCGAGTTCATAAAGTTTGGATTGAGTTGAGAAAACCAGAGCGCATAGAGGAGAACCGTAGTTTAGCTTTCCTTTTTTCCAATATTTCATTTCAACTTCTTGTTCCACAGTATTATTTACAAAAGTTATTTTGTACGGTGAGTCACATTGTTGTGTTGTTGGGTCACCCACATTATTTTGTACTTATTATGCTTCTTATTGATATTTTTCCTTCGTAGATACCGACTTAAGTGTTCGCTGATTCTGTCCAAGCCATGTCGAAGGCGTCGAGCTCGATGGTTGCCAATGCAGAAGCGGGTCATTTGCCCTAATCGCCATGTCGATGCTCAAACTCGCTACTCCACCATCACGCTAAATTACGGACAAGCGTTCTATAGATGCCCAAATTTCTCTCAGACGCCTAAATGTATTTTGATATCTTCATATTTCGATGATTATTCTATTGCTCCAGCTTTAAATATCCATGCTCACACCTGCCGTGTAGTCTACCTGATGCCAATATCGCAGCAAGGCGATATAAATACACCGACTTTAAACAGGACGCCTCCAATGGCACACCGTAGGAAGGATCTAGCGCAGAACTTAATAGGTAACGATGCGAGAATTACCGCAAAGAGAGGGAGTTCGCCTGAACAAGAGGAAAACCGTGAAGCGTATGATCGCTTCATTGAGCGCGCCGTAGAAGATAACCACGAAGCTGTAAGCCCTGATTTGGTTGTTCCTCTTGAAGGCCATAGCGTTGAAGACTACAAACGTGACCGTTGGGAGTTTTTCGAAGAAGAGGGTGTGGAATTCTATGATAGTGATGATTCTGGAAAGTTCTAAAGCCGCTCTACCCTGCATCCATTTGTATGTTATTTCTTGTTCACAAGAAATGTTGTTGTAGTTGTTCTCCCTATTGTACTTTGTTCTAATGCTATTATGTGTTTCGCTTGTATCGTGAATGCGCTTTGTACTATTATAAAGCTTTCGTTATGTTCACCAAGTTATTCAAGTTATTTTTTCTATTGAATGTAGCATATTTTTATGTCATGTATGTAATATCATATTCACCGACAATACTATTCAACCTTGTGTTATTTCGTATATTAGCCGATATGCGACAAAGTGAATATGATGATATAAATGTATGATGAAAAAGCGATATGACAAATGAACGTATTAAAAATAAACAACAATGGCAAGTAGTCCAAATGATGATATGACAAATGGTGACAATGGTGATATGCCAAAAGGCCGAGAAGGTGATATGACAACACGCTGAAAACAACAATGGCAAATAGTCCAAATGAAGGTCGATGTCATCTGTAAAGCTGTAAAAGCATTGCTGTCAAAGATGTAAAAGCATTGATGTCAAAGCTGTAAAAGCATGCCTGCCATGTCATATCAAAAGCACGCCTGTTAACTTTTTCAGCTTTTGTCATCGGTAAAACTGTACAAAGCATTCTAGCTGACCTTGTCGCTTTGCTCCGATTCTCTCGTTTGGCTGGTGGCGGGCTATTTAAGCCCCAGTGCTCGCCTCCGAATACTCACACGAAGCAAGCACTCCAAACCACGAAGCACAAGTTCACCGGCCAAGCAACCGGTGCCAATGGAGTTCCCCTCGCCCCCAAGGCACAACATTGTCCAATCCGTCCCCGGAGGCACGGAGGTCCGAATGTACCAGATTTGCTATTTGGTATACGGACTACCATATTATGTAAAAATATCTCGATTCTGACTCTCTTTGCATATAAATTCTCAACGCCTAATAACTCCTAAGTATTAAAGTCACGCACAAACCCTAACGACGAAGGATTTTCGTGGCCCGTAAAAAGCATGTTCAAGTAATTTTTGGGTCCGAATGTACCAGATTTGCTATTTGGTATACGGACTGCCATATTTTGTAAAAATATCTCAGTTACAGCTCTCTTTGCATATAAATTCTCAACGCCCAATAACCCTAAGTATTATAGTCGCGCACAAAACATGTAGTCCTTTTCTTTCCTGTTGAGCCATGAAAGCCACCTAGATTGCATCTGCAAAGTGTGTACTCCACGCCATGACCCGTCGATGTCATCTCAGAAGTCGTAAAAGCATTGTTGTAAAAGTTCAAGGCTGAAAAGCATTGCTTTGTCAAAGATGTAAATAAAGATGCCTGCCATGTCATATCAAAAGCACGCCTATTAACTTTTTTCAGCTTTTGTCATCGATAAAAGCTGTACAAAGCATTCTAGCCGCCCTTGTCTCTTTGCTCCGATTCTCTCGCTTGGTTGGTGGCGGGCTATTTAAACCCCAGTGCTCGCCTCCGAATACTCACACAAAGTAAGCAATCCAAACCACGAAGCACAAGTTAGTCGCCGCCAAGCAACCGGTGCCAATGGAGTTCCTCGCCTCAAGGCACAGCGTTGTCAATCCGTCCCCGACGGCACGGAGGTCCCCATGTGCCTATCACGGGATCCTTGCCGCTTTCGGCAATCACAGACAACTCATACACATACGGTATGAGGTATTGGAGTTGCCGCAACCACGACTCCGAGCCAATGCCGGGATGCGGATGTCATGCGAGGAGCCCTGTATGTTCGTACTCGCATTTGATGTTGCATCAAACCATCCAAACCTTAACGCTGTTATACCATCTGTTGTCACCAATTGCAGCCTCCATTATGCGAAGTTCATCAAATTCTACGACGCCGAGCGAACTCACGAGATGGAGAGGATGAGGAATTGGGAGTACTCGCATCGCAGAGCTATGGTAGAGCTGCAGTGCCATGAGCGGCAGGAAGAGGAGAAGCGCATGAAGTTTGTCGAACAAATGCGTGGCAGAGAGGAGGCCGAACGGCACCGGGCGGCCGAGCCGGAGGCCGAGCGTGACAGAAGCGCGAGAGGGCGGCTACGGCCGTATGGCGGGCAGTGCACCGATGGGTTGCGCAAGGGGAAATATCCTCGGTGCACTTTCGAGAGTGTACGAGAAGGGCCCTTGTTGTTCTTCCCTTTCCCTAAAGCATGTTAGGTTTAGTCCCAGGTATACTCGGTAGAGTGTGCCGTACATGCCATTGTCGTTTAGCATTTGTAAGCCATATGCAATTCAAGAGATTCTTATTTCTGCCCATCTATCGATACAGTGTAGCGTACATATATTTCACATCTTTGAGGATAACTACACGAAGTCTCGGTAAAATTATTACAAAGTGATAATTTATATGACCTGTAGAAAAATATCAAATATCTGCTTTTGCAACCCCGAGGCTGCGACTGAGGCTGGACAGGGCCAGACGTTCCAGTTTCCCGCCTAAATGGCTTATTTCTTTTTAAAAGAGTGACGGGTACCCAGGCCATGGGTACCCCCAGCGGCCCGAAAAAGCGCATGGGCCGAACCAGGCCGGTCGGGGCCCGAAGCCACGGCTGGCGAGGAAGAACCGAATCGGCGAAATCCCTGAAGAAGCGACAGCATTTATTGCGTATCGAGCGCATTAAATGCTGGCCGTAATGATGACGCAGCGGCACAAGTCCCCAACTCTCGCATTTACTACGAGCGGCGCAGCAACTACGCCGACCAGCAGCAGGGCAAGGGGAGCCGGCGGCCAATCCCATCAGCCCGCCACTTGCGGGCGACTAAGAGCACAGTCTTTTTTCTCTTTTTTAAGCAACAGTGTAACCTCCCTCCTCGCCTATATAAAGGGGGAGGGAGCGAGCATGTAGGACGACGGACAACCAAGGAATCAATACAATCAAACCCACACGAACTGGAGTAGGGACGTTCACCAACCAAGATACATCTTGTGCTCACCCGAGTAAGCCGTCGAGGAGAGGGAGCGTGCACCCCCCTCTTACCTATACAAATTCATTGGCCGGTGCTCGAAACACCGACAGTTGGCGCGCCAGGTAGGGGCCTGTGCACGACGTTGCCGCCATTTTCCCGCTTAGCTTCCTCGACGGTTCCCTTTCTTTCTCCGACATCGCCATGCCGATAGCGTCGATCCGTTTCGGCTCCCTCGACTTGGCCATCACGCTTACGACGGGACGGATAGTGATCGTCCCTCGCCGTACTCGGCGCCAAGTGTCCACCGAGGACCCCGACGCCTCACCGCCCTCGAGACCTCCGGCTCGAGGTCCCCGCAGACGACTCCCGACGCCGGCACGCCAGAGGCCCGATCACCCCAGCGACACGCGGAGGCATCGGCGATGGCGGTCGCACCCGCCGCTGACCTCGCGCCAGGCAATGGTCGGCCATGCACCCGGCGACCACCACTCAGACAACTCCTCCGACCACGGCTCTAGCGGAGGAAGAGATAAGAACGAACCACGCTACCGCGACCCGACACCGCGGCAGCGCCGCTACCCGGCCACGCCGAAGACTCTCCGCCAACACACCGAGGAGGATCATCACTCGCCCGCCGACCTTCGGGCCGGGCGACGACGAGCTCGAGGCTCAAAAGGCCGAGCTCGACAAGCTCCAGGCCGACCTGAGCAAAGGTTTCTCGCCCGCTCCACCAGCTGGCGGCGCGCAAGGCCACAAGACGCCAGGTCCACCACCACCGGTAGCTAGGGGCCAGACGATTCATCGCTTTTTCCCACGCTGGCCAAAACATCGCCGCGGAAGAATGCTGCTCGCGGCATTCCCGAGCCAGACGATCCTGCAGCCAAGGCTACCCACCGTAACCTCCGGCCTGGTGGAGCGAAGCGGCAGCAGCGAAGACGCTGTATGGCCACGGATCGCGGCGTTCGGGCGCCTCTTCGATGGCGCCAAGCAACGCCACCGAGGCCGTCGGAGCGAAACAAGGGCAGCGTCACCTTCCGGACAACCCCAGGCATCGCGCACTCGGTGCACCAACGCTTTGGGGGACGAACGCGACGCCGCACCACCCTCCAAACGCTGAAGAACGAGGAACGACCCGACCCGGCCGTGACGTCGGCGATAGCCAGCTCCGCGGGCGTGACCGCGGCCGAGCCCCGATGGCCCGGGCCGCGGGCGTTCTGTCGAGGAATTCGCAGCGCTGGGTTCCTCGCCAGATTCGGCGCCGGCCAACATAGCTGGCACACAGGGCTACAAACCCCCAGTGTGGTCGAAGATTACCGGCTCGCATGTCAAGGCGGGAAGCGACGGACGACCTCTTTGTCATCCAATACCTCCCCATCTACTTGGCGGACTCACCGGGCATGGCTCGAATATCCGCGCCAACATCATCCGGATCGGGCCGACCTCAAGCACCACTTCGCTGGCAACTTCCAGGCACCTACAAGCGACCAGGGAATTCACGGGACTGAAAGGCTGCAAGCGGCACCAGGGAGAACCTCGGGACTACATCCGACGTTTTCCCAACAAAGGTAACGAGCTCACGACATCCGCGACGCCGATGTCGTGGGGGCATTCATC
Organism: Rhipidocladum racemiflorum; assembly: GCA_036346355.1. NCBI lineage: Eukaryota > Viridiplantae > Streptophyta > Magnoliopsida > Poales > Poaceae > Rhipidocladum > Rhipidocladum racemiflorum. Next base: position 84,235,473 of record CM070579.1, on the reverse strand, counting down.
TACGGCACCACTTCCAAGACCCTGGTCCATAAATCTGGGGTGTGCGAAGCCCGGGACCACCAAAGAACTCCTGGACATTGCCACCAACCACGCCTCGGGCGAGGCCGTAGATGTCATCTTCGACAAAGGGAAGTCGGCGAGGATCGCACCGAGCCCAGCCCTCCTCCGACCGCCCGACAAGTTTAAAACGCCACGGCAACAAAGTCCGCGAGGACCGCCTGGTTATGCGACCACCGACCACGGGGAAAGCCGCAAGGCCGGCAACCCCCACCACTTCGAAGCCGATGGAGAGCACGTGTCCGAACCACGGATACCCCGTCGAGGCACAAGTATCGGATCTGCGAAGTCCTGAGCGTTTTCTTTCCGGAACCCCACGACGCCACGGGGCAAAGGAAAGAGGCAAGACTCGGCGCCGACCACCGAGATCGAGAGGCAGACGGGCTTCCCGAGACCGACGGTTGCCTCATGATCTTTCGCGGACCGGCAAGCTACGCCGACCGAGGCGGCTCAAGCTCGCCTGCCGAGAGGTGTTCGCGGCAAGCCCAAATTGCATACCTAAATACCTTCGGTGGTCGGAGTCTCCGATCACCTTTGACCGGGCCGACCACCCCGACCACGCCCCGCAACCAGGAGGTACCCGCTCGTCATTGACCCCATCGTGGGAACAAAGCGCTGACTAAGGTGCTCATGGATCGGCGGCAGCAGCCTCAACATCGCTACGTTGAGACCCTCGACGCCATGGGGATCTCCCGCCGAGCCTTCGACCAAGCAGAGCACCCTTTCACGGCGTCGTTCCTGGCCGCCAGGCCCACCCGCTCGGGTAGGTCGACCGCCTGCCACGTTCGGGAGCCGGTTAACTTCCGCACCGAGACCCTCACCTTCGAGGTCGTGGATTTTCCCGGCTCCTACCACGCCATCCTGGGGAGACCATGCTACGCTGGTTCATGGCGATCCCCAACTACACCTACCTGGCCGAAGATGCCCGGCCGCATGGGGTGATCATCAGAATCAGCGTTTTTCCAGCTCGCCTACGGCTGCGAAAGACGATTCGAAGTTGGCCTCGGCGGTCGTCGCATCCATCGAGCTCGCCGGCCTCGAGCCGACACCTCGAGTCCGCTCCGACTCTAGCAAGTCCGACGGGCTCCTTCAAGTCCGCCGAGGACACGAAGACGATCGAGGTCGACCCAGAGGACCCGACCAAAACCGCTCGGATTGGGACCACGCTTCCTGCCAAATAGGAAAGCGCGCTCGTCGACTTCCTCCGCGCCAACCGGGACGCCTTCGCATGGAAGCCCTCCGACATGCCGGGGATCCCGAGGGAAGTCGCCGAGCACTCCCTGAACATCCGCACAGGTCTAGACCAGTCGCCCAGCGTCTGTCGCCGCTTCGACGAAGGAAAGCGCGTGGCCATAGGGAGGAAATAGCCAAGCTCTTGGCCGCATGGGTTCATCAAAGAAGTTCGCCACCCCGAGTGGTTAGCAAACCCCGTGCTTGTAAAAAGAAGACTGAAATGGAGAATGTGTGTCGACTACACAAGCCTCAACAAGGCATGTCCGAAAGATCCATTCCTCTACGCCCGCATCGACCAAATGGTAGACTCCACCGCAGGTGCGAATCCTCGCCCTTTCTCGGATGCCTACTCAGGGTACCACCAGATCGCGATGAAAGAAGACGACCAGCTCGCAACTTCCTTCATCACTCCGCACGGTTCGTTACGCTTTCGTGACAATGCCGTTTGGCCTGAAAACGCGGGGCTACATACCAGAGATGTATGCGGACACGCCTTTTCCGACCAGATCGGCGCAATGTCGGGCATATCGTCGGCGACATCGTTGTCAAGACCAGGAAGACCAGCGACATCATCGCCCGATCTGGAGGAGACTTTCGCGAACCTCCGACGGTTCAAGATCAAGCTCAACCCCGAAATGCGTTTGGGGTACCCAAGGGGAAGCTACTCGGCTTCATCATCTCCGAGCGCATCGAAGCTACCGAGACAAGATCTCCGCGATCTTAAGGATGGGGCCGATCAGCAACCTCAAAGGGGCCCAAAGGTCGACGGGATGCCTAAGCGGCCCTGAAGTCGCTTCACGCCCCGCCTCGAACGCGGCTTGCCTCTATACAAACTCCTGAGGAAATCCGACCACTTCACCGACGAAGGAGGCTCAGACGCCGACGCCAGCTTAAAGGTTTTCCCGACCACCCCTCCGATCTTGGTCACCCGGCGCCCGAGAAGAGCCTCTGCTACTCTACATTGCCGCCACGACCAGGTCGCCGAAGACGGCACTTGTCGCGAGCGAGCGAAGAAGGGCGGGTCCTTAAGATCCGGCCGCCAGGTCTACTTCATTAGCGAAGTACTCTCCGAGTCCAAGGCACGGTACCCGCAGATTCGTAAGGTGCTCTACGCAGCTCGATCCACGAAAAGGAAGTCGGGTACACTACTTCAACCAGCACCACGCTTTCGTGGTAACTTCCCTACCACTCGGCGAGGTCATCCACAACCGCGAGGCCTCCTAAGAATTGCCAAGTGGGCACTCGAGCTCAACGGGCATGGCGTATCCTATGTCCTCGGACGCCATAAAATCTCAAGTTCTAGCCGACTTCGTCGCCGAGTGGACCGAAGCCCAGGCCCCACCTCCGCTCGAAGACCCTGAGTACTGGACGATGTACTTCGACGGGTCCTTCACCAAAAACGGAGCCGGGGCCGGGGTCGTCATTCTTTCACCACTCGGGAACAAGCTTCGGTACGTCATCCGGCTACTTTTCGACGCAACCAACAACGTCGCCGAGTACGAGGCCCTCGTTACTGGTCTCCGCATCGCCGCCGACCTCGGAGCTCTGCGGTTATGCGTGCATGGCGACTCAAAACTGGTCGTCGATCAAGTCATGAAGGCTGCAGAACCTCGCGACGATCGGATGGCGACCATCTTTGCCGAGGTACGCAACCGGAGCAGGTTCAAAGGATTTGAGCTCCATCATAGCTACTGAGCGGAACAACGGAGAGGCCGATCACCTGGTGGTCTCGGCCTCGGCAGAGGGCCGGTCCCGCCGGAATTTTCGCCCTCGACCTACACCAGCGTCCATCCGGACCGATCGCCAGACGATCGGCCAAGCGACCGACAAAGGCTGAGCCGGTCGAGCCGGGTTGCAACGCCCCGATGACCAACACCGATTGGAGGAATCCCTTCATCGATTAGGTCGAGCGGTTCCCTCCCCGACGACTGATCGAGGCCCGCCGCCTCGCTCGTCGGGCAAAATCCTTCGTCTTGATCCGGCAACGACCTCTCTGAAGGAGCCCTCTCCGGATCCTCCGTAAGTGTGTCCCACCGACCAAGGAAGAGAGCTGCCCGCGACATCCACGGGCGGGTTTGCGGACACCACTGGTCACGGAGCCTGGCCTGGGAAAGCCTTCCGGCAGGGTTTCTCTTGGCCGACCGCCGTGGCCGACTCAGAGCAAATCATCCGGACGTCGCGAAGGGTGCCAATTCTTCGCTCGGCAAACTCACCTCCGGCGCCAAGCCCTCCAAACGATCCCTATCACCTGGCCCTTCGCCGTTTGGGGACTCGATCTGGTCGGGCCCTTCAAGAGAGCGCCCGGGGGCTTCACCCACCTGTTGGTTGCGATAGACAAGTTCACCAAGTGGATAGAAGCCAAGCCGATCACAACAATCACTTCAGTAGCAGCCGGACTTCATCCGCAATATCATCTACCGGTTTGGAGTCCCGAACTCCATCATCACCGACAACTAACGCAGTTCACGGGAAAGGAGTTTCTCGAGCTCTGCGACAGCTTCAGCATCCGCGTGGATTGGGCGGCCGTCGCCCACCCACGGAGCAACGGCCAAGTCGAACGCGCGAACGGCATGATCCTCCAAGGGCTCAAGCCACGAATCTTCGATCGACTGAAGAGGTACGCGGGACGTTGGGCGGCTGAGGTACCTCCCGTACTTTGGAGCTTACGGACCACCCCGACCGGTCGGCCGGTTCACGCCGTTCTTCCTGGCATTCGAGCGTAAGCCATCACGCGCCAACCGACTTGGACTACGGCGCCCCAAAGGTTCAGGCCTTCAACGAGACCCGAGGCTCGAGTCCCGTAAAGACGCTGTCGACCAGGCTCGATGAAGCGAGATGTCGCCGTCGTTCGCTCACCCAAATACCGGCAGACAACTGCGACGCTACCACGACCGCAAGGTTAGAGGGCGGCGTTCAACACAGCGACACAGTTACTGCGCCAGTTCACCCAACAAAGGCAAGCACAAGCTCTCCTCCTTGGGAGGGTCCCTTCATCAGTAGTAGAGGTCCTTCGACCTGGCACTTACCGGCTCAAGGATCCCGATGGCAACATCTTGTCAAACGCCTGGAACATTGAAAAGCTAAGACGATTCTACCCTTAGCCCTTTTTTCTACCTCGTTCATTACCATGTTCACCTTTTTTACCGGGCCTACGCGTAGCATTTTTTCCACTCGGGTCGACACCGCGTTCAACCGCTGTCATCTGCCCGATCAATCGGTCTTCTTTTCTTTCTTCCAACCCGAGTACCACGGCCTACGCCCCAGCGGCTACGGTTGCGAAGTGGTATCTCGCCAAGGAAAAAAGAGACAGAACAGGATGGTATTCGCCGTCAGGGAACTAACGCTCGCGCTAAAACCTGTTTTTTCCTACTTTTTTCGGAAAACGCTGGAACATGTCGATCACTGGTCGGTTGGTCCCCGCAGACCCAAGAACCATGACCCCGGCATATCTTACCAGCAACAAACCGAAAAATAGCGAAAAATACATGTAAAACCCGAACACCTTTATTTTCTTCCAATTCAACGACATTTACATTCTTTAGAAACAAGAAAGTCTAAAACCAAGAAAGCTTTTTCTCATTTAAGGGTCTTCCCCGCCGGCAGTTGATCTCCGGACTTATCGTCCCTCTCCAAGCCTGACCTCGGCTTCACACAATTTTTGCCGCGGCCTTACGACAAAAAAATAGCCGGTCGCTAAACCCGCAGCAGGAGAGCCCCGATCCGCCCGGACGCACCTTCAAGAAGCGGCAGCCCCTGCGCCCCCCCTGTGTGACCTCTATGGTTCCCGGGGAAGCTTGGAGTCCGACACAGGGGGGACCGCCGTCGGAGAAGTGTACGGCAAAGACGATCGGGCGATCGGCAAGGCCGCTGATCGTCGCCAGCTTGAGCCTAGATGTCGCGGCCGACTCCAGGCTCCGGAAGGAGAAGGAGCGCTGGGAGGACGGTGCCCCGCCCCCAATTGCTCAGCGCTTCGGTGGCGGTTCCTCGGCCCGACCGCGCGGCTTATCGCGCGCCCGCTCTCGCTCCTCCTCCTCCGCCTCCCGCTCCAGCAGCTCCCAGTCAACCCCGTCGTCCGACGGAGCCGCCGCTATAAGACGGCCAGCTCGTCGCCCCAACTCCTCCTCATCCTCTGCCTCTCGTTGAAGGGAGTCCCAATCGATCTCATCGACGGTGGGTTCTCATCCTTGAACGGGAATGAGAGAGCGAGGCACCATAAAAGCAAGTCGACAAATTGCCTCAATGTCGCTGAATGAAGTCCCGGCGCCCACCCTCCGCCTATTTATAGGCGATCCGGCCAAGCGAAGCGACGCGCCGGATACCCGCCGACATTCATGACGACCGCACCTTTTCGCCGATGGCGTGAAGCCGGGCGCCGAAGCAAGCGACGCTGAACCGGCACCGCCAATTTCGCGTTGAACAAAAACCTCGCCGATCATAAAGAAAGATAAGTGAGTACCTTCTTCTTACACACTCGTTTTACTCCTTCAAGTGGCGCGCGGCGGTAACAAACAAACCGCCCCGCCCACTCGGGCTACAGAGTCCCGCTGGTGGGTTGACACAACTAATCGTCGGGTCCTCCCAAGACGGCCAAACTTTCGACCAAAAAGTACTACGGCCTCGCCCCGGCCACGATTACTAAGTAGTGCTTGACGAAGAAAGGAAGTGCCTGCCAGTCGACCCACGATCGGTCAGAACAGCCTCCCACTACCGAGCTGCTCTCTCGATTTCCTAACTCTCTAACTTCAGGATACACACACCGACCTATGCCCACCCCTGTGGTCCCTAAGGCAAGAGACGGCGATGATATCCACCACAAGAAAAATGGGCAAGAGGTGAGGACAAGGCGAGCCCCGAGTGGGCCCCTAGTTGGGTCGGGCGGACGACCCAATCGCCTTAACTCACGTCCCGATCACACCTCACGCTCTCGCATGAGCCTGCCGACGGGTGGCAGCCACCACCTTGGATCAGCGAATCGATCCAAGGTCCGATACGGATCGAGTAAGGAAAGATTCTTTATGGATCGCCCCAAAGGGGTCGGACGCCCGCCGGATTGTCCGCTAGGGACCCTCGCGAGGGGCCTCTGTGTTCCACCCGGATCACTCGCTTGTAGCCCCACGAGGCGGCGCCGAGCCAACGAAGGCAAGCGCGCTTCTCACCCTCCTGGTCCCCACCAGCCGACGGGCGTAAAATGGGACTCAACACGGCGCCACGTGCTCGCCAGGGTGATCAGCCCACCACGCGCTGGCGCACAACCCGGGCACCACGTGTTCGCCAGGGCGACCAGCCGAGCGCCCGTGGCACGACCATGGCGCCCGACGACCAGACATCATACTGCCGCGCGCTCGACCGGGCGCCACGTGTCCGCCGAGCGACCAGCCGCTACCACGTCTTTCGCCAGCCCGATGATCAATCGAGCGCCCGGCTGCTCGACCGGGCGCCACGTGTTCACCAGGCGACCAGCATTTCGCGCCCAACCCGGGCGCCACGTGCTCGCCAGGCGGTCAGCCCGCTGCGCGCCGAGCTCGACCGGGCGCCACGTGTCCGCCAGGCGACCAGCCATTGCCAGCTACGCGGCTCGACCGGCGCCACGTGCTCGCCAGTATGATCAGCCCATCATACGCTGGCACGACCGGCGCCATGTGTTCGCCAGTGGCATCCAGCCACCGAGCGCCTGGCACGACCATGGCGCCCGACGACCAGCCATTGCGCGCCCGGCGGTCTGGTCCGGCGACCACCGCCAGCGCTGGCCACTACGGCCGCTTGCCATCTGCTCCCCGGCGACCACCTTTGACACAAGAAGGCGCTCAGACGCACAGATACATACCGCGATCGGACCTCCCGATACCGCCAAAGCAACGACCAAGCAAGCGAAACCCCGACACTGCTCTCCGACCAGCTCGGGGCTCGAGACTACACCAGCAAGGCCTTCGCCAAGACCGGTCGAAGACTCTTCCCGACCAAACCGGCGAAAACCCCCAACTGCTCTCCAGGCTCACCGGGGCTCAGAGCTACACCCACTGCCGGTCTTTCAAGCCACCGGCCGGAGACTCGATCGTGCCAAGCGAATCACGGCATCACGGCGCGGAAACAAAACCCCGGGCACCTCTCCGACCTGCACGGGGCTCTGGGCTACTGACGGTACCAGGCCATGGGTACCCCACGCCCGAAAAAGCGCATGGGCCGAACCAGGCCGGTCGGGCCGAAGCCACCGGCGAGGAAGAACCGAATCGGCGAAATCCTGAAGAAGCGACAAGATTTATTGCGTGTCGAGCGCATTAAATGCTGGCCGTAATGATGACGCAGCAAGACAAGTCCCCAACTCTCGCATTTACTACGAGCGGCGCAGCAACTACGCCGACCGCCAGAAGGCAAGGGGAGCGGCCAATCCCATCACCGCCACTTGCGGGCGACTAAGAGCACAGTCTTTTTTCTCTTTTTTAAGCAACAGTGTAACCTCCCTCCTCGCCTATATAAAGGGGGAGGGAGCGAGCATGTAGGACAACGGACAACCAAGGAATCAATACAATCAAACCCACACGAACTGGAGTAGGGACGTTCAGCCCGAACCAGTATACATCTTGTGCTCACCCGAGTAAGCCGTCGAGGAGAGGGAGCGTGCACCCCCCTCTTACCTATACAAATTCATTGGCCGGTGCTCGAAACACCGACAAAGAGGTTCTCTCCTCCTATAAATATAAATATGAGATGTATTTTGCTTTTGGACTAAAGATTGACGTTATGGTAAAACTTAAAAGGGTACGGTGAAAAATAACTTATATATTACTTATAATGGTCTTGTCCCAAATATAAAACGAGTATACATATTTAAGGTACGGTGATATTTTACGGGCTGCTGAAAAGGGTTAAAAGTTATCGTTCAAAATAATAGTTAGGGTTATTGCGGAAACGCCCCTTCAACCACCTCACATGGCGGAAGCCATCCCCTCTGGCGGAAAGAACAGCCATTCATCGCATTTCCATTCACTGCAGGTTAATTTCTTAATTTTGATTTCACTGTAGTTTATTTACTCAATTTTTCCTTTAATTTGAACAGTAGTCCCTTTTTTATTTTTTTATTTTTGCTCGCTTGCTTCGTCAAGAACGACATGCATGCATGCTTGCTTTTTCCTTTTGGTCACTCGGGTTTTGTACCACGTAAAAACAGGAGCTCATAACCGAAATCACCATTTGGGCACGCTGCTTTCGGGCAAAAGACCAAGCAAGCAAATAAAAGCAAAAATAAATAAAAGCCATAGCCGAAATTTGGATTTTCAAATGCACCGAAATCGAATTTGGTAATTTCGGGAAAGGGTAAACGAATTTACAAATTTCGGGTATAGTTGAGATTTCGAAAAAGGGTAAACGAATTTACAAGTTGTATACAATACCAATTTTTCCGACTGCAGGCAATAAACTCCACCGTCTCCTTCAAAGCGAAAAAGCAAAAAAAAATAGCCAACTCATTGCCGAAATCACCATTTTCGGGTATGAGGTGCCACCTCATACCCGAAATCCCCATTTTCGGGTATGAGGTGCCACCTCATACCCGAAAACCCCATTTTCGGCTATACCCTATACCCGAAATTCCTGTTTTCAAATACAGCAAAACCGAATTTCCTAATTTCGGGAATGGGTACACGAAATTCCTAATTTCGGGTATAGGTGAGATTTCTGTAAATATTCAAATATGTTGTGTACAATTGTAAATACAGGACACATGTTGTCTAGAATACCAAATTTTCCCGGATCACAGCGTGCAATTAATCGGATTGATCGTTTGAGTTTATTTTTGGCGGGGGTGGCGGCGTTCATGGAATCATCCGACGTCGCTGCGTCCCACCACGGGGGCAGATCCGCCGAAGCCGCGGCGCTGCCGTCGCCGTCGCCGCGGCCGGCAGGGAGACAACATGCTGAGAATCCTAGGCGCAGCAGAGGGAACACGCACGCAGGCAGGTAGACGCAGTTCTAGTCTAGCTGTGGAGCCGAGTCTGGCAGCCGGTGTGCTGCTTTCTCCGTTTGTACATGCTCGTCTCTGCAATTTTGAGGTGATTTGTTTGACGTTTTTTCTTATGTACTCCTCTCCTTAGCTATTTTTAATGTTTTTTTTAGAAAATTGGTCAGGAGCTCTGACATTTCATTAAAAAAAGAAGAGAACAACAACCAGACTACAAACGCACTCACACCTCACTCACACACACCCCACCGCACACACACGCCTGCATCCGGCTCCTTGCGAGCACGTGGGTCGAGCAGGACTCGAACTCGGGTGGACGGGGCGCACAACCGCGCCCCCAACCAACTGAGCTACGTACGCTCAGTTCTCTTTTAATGTTATTTTTCTATCGTAGATTAGATTAAGGTGTATTATCTAAAAATACAATAAAAAGGGTAATACAACATTTTATAATGTATCTTGATGTAAGTGTAAAAATCTAAAATAATATCTACTCTCTCCGATCACAAATAGCTATCGTTTTGGATATTAACACAGTCTTCAAAACACAATTTTGATCACTAATTTTTATTATATTATATTTATAAAACTCAATAAAATTATAATCTTATGAAAGTACTTCTCGAGACAAGTCTACACATATAATTTTTATATATCTAATTTAAATATTTAAAAATATATTGATAGTTAAAGTTTCGGAAGTTTCACCATCACTATATCTAAAATGACAAATCAGAGAGGGTATTTATTTAGGAACGGAAGAAAATAGTATGGAACGGAAAAAAATACTATATACATAGGTATTAAGTGTACAACTCAATGCCAACCATCCAATTAGATAGTACAAGAGATCGTTGCTCTCTCACAGCCTCTCGAATATTTTAGGACTATCGTATCATTGCCCTATACAAGAATCTAGTGCTAAATAATAACATAGACTATAATCTTCTCGTTTACCTCTTGTTTTGGATGAGTTGATTTGTGGCTTTTTGGTTACCCGGTTTTTCTACTATATGGGTTCACATAGCCTCATTGGTCCTCCTCCAAATAAATAGGAAGCCTACTCCAAAAGAAAGTACGAACCTTTTCAAATCATTTTAGATTTCAAAAATTATTTTTAAATACATATCATTATGTGCTTTCAATGTGATTTTTTATCATTTTTTCTTCTATATCTCTCTCTCTTTCTTTTAGCTATTTTAAGGCCTCGTTTGGTACGGTTCCAGATTCTAGTAGAAACAGAAACGGTTTCAGATTCTTGGTAGAAACGTTTCAGGTAGAATCAGAATCACTTTCTGCAAATCGTTTGGTATGGTTCCAGATTCTAGTAGAAACTAGTGAACAGGGTTGAGGGTGATTCAACCACGGTGTAGAAAAAGAAGAAACATTCCGAGGAGAATCGTTCCAAGTTTTAGCCCGTTTGGCTGGGTTTCTCCCAGATTCTAGTAGAAACACCTCGGTTCCAAGTTGCCAAACGGGACCTAAATATCATTTGTTATTATGATTTAAAGTAGACATATCATCTAAAGGTGGAATTTTTTTTTAAATAATACTTTTTTTAAATCAAATTGCGTTTTTAATATACGGAATAAAAAATTTGCAAAAATAATATGCCGTCGCCAAACGGTATGGCGAACACCCTATTTTCGCCGCATCGCCTGGCTTAATACCTATTTTCGCCACACGGTTCGCCAAAATAGGCTAATTGGCGCTATTAATTGTTCAGAACCATGGGTTAGGGTATTTTCGCCGACGTTGTGGCGAAAATAGAGTATTCGCCACACCGTCGCTTAAAATAGGTAGTCGCCATGCTACACTATTAAAATATATATTTTGCCAAGCCGTATGGCGAAAATAGGTAGTCGCCAAGCCGTATGGCGAAAATATACAAAATATGGAATAAAATAATTATACCACATGCATATAGTGTTGGATGTTCCATTTATGCAAAAATATGTAGGTATCGTACCATATTATGGAAAAATATTTCATCTACGCCTTTGTTCACTGCAAAAATATACTGCAGCCTGTAAAATGTCACGTTCGAATGTATTTTTGGCACGAATACCATGAATTTGCTCTTTGATATATGGAGTACCATATTATGGGAAAATATTTCATCTACGCCTTTGTTCACTACAAAAATATACCGCCACAATAACCCTAAGTACTATTGTAAACAATAACTTTTAGGCCTTTCTACACTGTAAAATGTCCCGCTCGAATGTATTTTTCTAAGACGAATACCGCAGATTTGCTCTTTGATATATGGACTACCATATTATGGGAAAATATTTCATCTACGCCTTTGTCCACTACAAAAATATACCGCCACAATAACCCTAAGTACTATTGTAAACAATAACTTTTAGGCCTTTTCGCAAACTGTAAAATGTCTCGCTCGAATGTATTTTTCTAAGACGAATACCGCAGATTTGCTCTTTGATATATGGACTACCATATTATGGGAAAATATTTCATCTACGCCTTTGTCCACTACAAAAATATACCGCCACAATAACCCTAAGTACTATTGTAAACAATAACTTTTAGGCCTTTTCGGCAGCCTGTAAAATGTCTCGTTCGAATGTATTTTTTGGCACGAATACCGCAGATTTTCTCTTTGATATATGGAGTACCATATTATGGGAAAATTTTTCATCTACGCCTTTGTTCACTACAAAAATATACCGTCACAATAACCCTAAGTACTATTGTCAACAATAAATTTTAAGCCTTTTAAATGACTGTAAAATGTCTCGCTCGAATGTATTTTCCTAAGACGAATATCTTAGATTTGCTCTTTGATATATGGAGTACCATATTATGGGAAAATTTTTCATCTACGCCATTGTTTACGCTGATAGAATTAAATGGTAAGACATAATATGAGAAAGGACAATAACAAAAGCATGTAGATGCAACAAAGAATCTTAGTACGCAAACTCAACCTTAGTACTACAGATACAACGGATATTAAACAGCTGACGGCATTGCTAGGAGAAGTGCCAATAACACTTGATTGTAATGGTGGAACAAGTGATCGCTCCGCCTATGTTCAGAGAGTGGGAATGATGCCATACATTTTCTACATATTACATCACCGTCAATCTTGTGCGATTTGTTCTCGGACACCGCTCAATCTCTCTTATGAAAGAGCTCCATGGCCGCGTTGATGCTCCCACCGCCGCCGAATGGGTAGCCTATGCCATACGTCTCCGGGGTGTAAGAAGTAACTTGTTTGTGTGCATTCTGTGGAGTCCTGCCCTCCCATATGGGCACGCCTTGGTAGGCCCGCGTGGTGGCGTCTGCCAACTGGATCCTCCAGCCGTGCCTGGAGCTGGAGGCACCTGGGTGTGGAAGCTGGACCCTGGCTGTAGCGGTGGTCGAGAAGGTGGTGTCCAGGAGCTGAGACCGGGTGGCGGCCTAGACGAGGTGCCACCAACAGCTGGGCCGGGCCTCGCCAAACAAGACCAAGATCCACGATCCGTCGGGAGTGCAGCTCGACATGCCCCATGGCCTTCGAGAAGCCGCACTGCGTGAATGTGGTCCTCAGCTGCAGCCTATACAGAAGTCACATGTCGCCGCAAGCCCTCGCCTCGCCCACCTATCACGTACAAACAAACATTAAACATAACGACATAGCATTGAAATTACAATTGCATTAATGAGTAAAAATACAACGAGACTTACCATCCGGTGCGGTGCCAAGTCTGCGTGGCTCGAGTACAAGTCTGCTATGCCAAAGAAGAAACACTGGGCCGGCCGCTCCTCGCGTAGGAGACGAGTACGGTCCGGCACGATCAGGACAAGTACTCTCGGTAGGAGGAGGGGTCGTAGGGCGCGACCTCCTCGACAACGCCCCGCAGCCCCTCCCACACAAGAAGCCACGGCGCCATCCTCTGCAGCAAGGTCACCATGGCCTTCTTGGGTCCCTGGGTGGAGTACTGCACAAAACCTCATTACTACAAATATGTCGTAAGCACTTAGCATTCTCAGAGTGGCGAGTAACTCACGAGTGCACTTTCGCCGCACGCGTTTCCCCAAAGGAACAGGGACCACCCTGGCGTAGTCCAAACCGCTCGAGGACTCGGTGCGGCGCGTAGTCCTCATTTAAGACGTCGAAGACGAGCTTCCTCCTCGCCTTCCAAGAAGGCCGGTCCTCGCCGCAGAGCATGGATGTGCCCCCGCAGCTCTCTCTCCTACACGCTCGTCGGGCCGTAGGGGTCCTGCACGACATTCTCCCTCCTCAGGTGGTCAAAGGCCTCCGTGAAGGCGAGGTACGCCGCACGTACCTGGACACCTGCCCACTGTGGCTGCAATAGAGTAGAAATAACTGTAAGCAGATGGCATTGAAATTACAATTCCATTAATGAGTAAGAACATGTACCCGCCGCCTGGTCCGTAGCGAGCCCATCGTCGGTCGGTCCAGCGATCACCGCCGTACATGTCGGCGGTGTAGCCGAGGTCGACCAGGGGTCGACCACGGAGAAGCGCCGAATGACCAAAGTCAAGAAGAAGCGGCATCCGGTCAGATTGGAGTTCTCGCTTTTCTTCACGCGACGCTGGCCGCAAAGGGCGCGGTACGTGCAAGCAAGAACCGCCGAACCCCAGGATACCGCCGGTACATCGTCAGGCTCTGAGTCCGCAATAGCCCGTGCGTAGGCTATCCAACGCGCGTCCACGGTGTCGCCGTGACTCGACGTGAACATCACCCAGCCGAACAACCAAAGCAGATAGGCCTCGAGGTGCCTAGCAACCTGGTAGTCCGTGGGCTCGGCCGCCATCTGCTGCACCTGCAACAATTGAAATAGTGTGATATCAAAGCAATGCTATGCAAAGCTGGAGTAACATAGTAATATGTACAATCACTAACCTCGAATCAGGCCAACCACCTCTTCGATGGCCCGTGCTTCACGCCACCAGGTATCGTGGGTCGACCTCCGCGACTCCGGCTAAGCACAGAAGAATCCGCGTCCCACCCAATAGAGCCACCGAGGGGCCGATCGCTGCCCGGCGATCGGCAATCCAGTTGAGCATGGCGACGCCCTGCTGGCCACCGCTATCTCCTCGACAGGCAGTGAAAAGTGTGCGTCTCGGCCTTCCAATGATCGACCAAACACGCTAACGGCCGAGTGGTCGCGAAACGCCCGCTGATCAACGCGGTCGCCACCCTGCGGCCTCGTCGCCACCTGCGGCTGGTCGTCACCCAGTGCCTGGCCTGGCTTGAACCCTCCACCATGCGGACTAGCGAAGCAGCCCGCGACGCAAGCCTAACGAGGAACCATAGAGTTGAATGAATTGAATGTGATGAACACTAATTGTAACGAACAATGGAACATGTACAAGTACTGCAACTAACCTGGTGTGGAAGCGAGCATCAACGCACCATGCCTTGTTAGGCACACGAATACGCAGTAAGGGCAACTTGTCATTCCCATCTGTCGTGTGGACGTGCGCACGGTGCCGCACATCCAAGACAGTGGTCCAGAGTGAGTCGACTGCTCCATCCCTCGCACATAGAAATGTTTCAACATAAATCATACTACACAACTTACGGCAAGCACGGTATATGTGAATAAAAGTACACAACGTATAATAATAAAAGACATCATGGTTGAACATAAATAAAGGTACACAACATGTGACAAACACAACATATCTGAATAAAAGACACAACATATATGAATAAAAGACAACCAATCACGTCAATATTACAATACATATATGTATAAAAGACATAAGGGGTGAACATAAATAAAAGTACACAACATGTGAGAGACACAACATATATCAATAAAAGACACCCAATCGCGTCAATATTACAATAAAAGACATCCAACGTGCATATAATAACATATTTCGATACATAGCCACCACCACTTTCGTAACCTACACCCTACGTGCCTTTGGTTTGCCTTGTGGCCATACTCGCCGCACTCGTAACACCTCTTAAGAGGGCCACCCACTTCAGATTCATCCATGTCGCTATGCATGCGCCTAGTCTCGTGGATCTATCAGATCGCCTTTGCGCACACCTCCGCAAGGTTGGATCCGCAAACAGATGCCCTCATCTCTCGTTAATCGCAGTTGAAATCACCGTGTGGGACGAAAACCACGAAACTCACCCGATCGATATGGACAACATGATCCTTCAAGTAGAAAGGGGACATGTATCGCGACGTGTTCATCCCAATTTTCCCACAAGCAGCCATCACGTGTGAGCAAGGAATATGGAGAAGTCTTGGCTTATTGCAGGTGTATTCACACCATCCAGATGCCCCTTGGCCTAGATTAACCTCGTGCGTAATAACCGCTGTGTCCGCTCCCAATCCCCTTTTGCACCGAAGAGTCACCTCGGCGGTATTCGATGACCCCGTAGCTACGCACCATATGTCGTGAGCTTTCATGGTTCGCTCCTCCATGTAGGTCATCATCCGCGAACAATACGGCGCTTGCAATGTGGAGGCATGAAGTACCGCTCCGCATGCCTTTTGGTAGTAGCTAACGATGCCGTGCAACATGCCTTCAAGGATGGCCACAAGCTTAAAGCGACGGAGGCCTCGGATGACCCAATTGTAAACCTCGGCTATGTTCGCTGTCATCACGCCAAACTCGCTCAACGCAAAAGCAGTTTAGAACAATATGTACAGGCCAAATTGTTTAGCTACTGTTTTGATATTTTAATGTACCATACTAACCTGGCGCCTCCTGTCATGGAGCAATGCCCACTTCTAGAGGCTCACCTCTATCCAAAGGCGAAACACTTAATGTTCCTTGACGTTCGCCTTCTCATATTAGGAGGATCGAGCTCCCAAGGTGTTAGCCTTTTGGGTGGACATTCGCTCGGCGTAGGTGGTTGCTTCTTCATCTCTTCGATATGCGTATCGTGTGCTTATCCAACTCGACAAATAGTGCGTTGAACTTACGTGCCTGATTCTCGCTTGCATAACCTCTTAAACAGATTCATCGCTTTCTTGCTTTTGAACCGCTCAAGAAATTGGCACCCAAATGTCTCATGCACCACCTGCTCGCAGTGTCGTGCCACTAAAATGGTTCATCTCGATCCTCCTGTAGAGTCTTGATTGCCGAGAGGATACCTTTGTGACGATCATGAATGATGCACATGTCGGGCCGATCACCAACTACCCCCACCTTCAGATGTCCAAAACCACAACCAGCTATCCCGATTCTCACCCTCAACAAAAGCAAAGGCCAATGGAAGTATGTGGTTGTTCGCATCAATTGCAATGGTCGTTAGAATCGCCCCTTGTATTTTCCAAAAAAATGTGCCATCAACACAAAACAATGGACGACAATACCGAATGACGCAATGCAAGGCCCCAATGAAAAGAAAGCACGATTTAAATGTACAGATCCTATTTGCATCTGGCTTCGCTTTCTTTGAAAGCGGTGTATGTGCCAGATTGGTTTGCTTCAAGATTTCAAGCACACGAGGTAGGTTGCAATACGATGCCTCGTATGTGCCAAACCTCTTCTCTAATGCTTTCGTCAGACGCTGTGCCATGGAGTAGCTTATCTGATACTTAAATGTTCGTAACATTGCTTTCTGAATATACGAACACTCGATATCCCGCTTCTCAATGATTTCATTAAACATCACGCTAGCTATTACAGCCGCATTCAAGTTACGGTGTTTGACAAGAACATTTTCTAGTCTGCATGTGTGCTCGTCCACTCTTGATGCAATCCAATATGTCTCACACTTCGGCTTGTATGCATGTACTTTAAATTCACAACCATCGATTACGCACTTCAATCGTACTTATCTGGGCTAGACAGGACAACCCGAAACTCTCTTTGTAGCGATAGTGCCCACAAGCTCACTGCCAACTTCAATTCAGAATTGTTCGGGAACATTTGATTCAACCGAATGGCACCAATACCATACTCACAATGCGAGTCATGGCCCCACAAAGCTTCCATACCCGCTTTGTTCTCGCCTGCTCCATTCATCGGGATGGGTACCTCCACGAGCGAGTCCTACCATGCATTTCATCATTTTCCTCCGGTCATCATCTTCGCCGATGGTATCGATCGGGTCCAACATTTCGCTTCCTCTTCTGCCGCCATACACCACCCAATCCAAATGATCCACAAGTTGATCGATCTCCTCCCCTTCATCAGCCCGACCTTCTGCTTTGCATCCATGTGATCATCCCTCTTTGCCGCCGCTGCCTCAACCGACACCGGGCCGAACTTGTTCACCAGAGTCGATGTGCCGCTTCTCGCTCACACCAAGAGTACTCACCTCTTCCCTAGGGCAAGCTTACACCAAAGATCACACAATCGAGGCTAGATCCCTTGCACCATCTTAACCATTTTCGCCACAACCGTGTTCGATCTCATCGTCTTCAACTCCCACACAATGGGTCACCCTTGCTACGCTGGCGTGTATACGATTTGGATGCTAACAGAATAAACACTTGGATCCAGGGAAAAAATTGGGTCAACCAAAGTTTTATATCACGAATGCTAACAGATCGGGGACAAGTGCTCGGCCATGGTGACCGCAGCGACTTAAATCCACTCCATTCGCCCATTTTTACTTCACCATCGCCATAATATACCCCGAATTTCACTGGTTCGACATCATCGCGATTTACATAGACATAGACATAATTAATTTTTCCTTCCCTACTTAAAATGGAATATCAGAACCGTAATTTCAACCACGCTAATTAACTACCCCGCTATCGATACTATATTCTTATAATATTATAGCGCATGTGTAATATGTCTATTTGCTAAATGTTCGAAAAAATGGCCCAATTAGCCGATTAACTGTCCGATTGGCTCGTGATCGAAGAAGATTCTATTTTTTATGTTTACGGTGATAAAACGTGGCCGACCAATCGATAAAACAGGATTAATCACTTTTTCAATATTTTTGTAATTACATCGATATATTGCCCTTGCGGACCTACCGACTAATGATTGACCGATTACTTCAGTTAATCCTAGGTCGACCAATTAGTTACCAATTAATGATTTCTTCAACAATGCTAATAAGTAAATTTCATTATCAGAATTTAAAAACGTTTACATATGCAAACTAATCTCACCACTGTAAATTAAATAACTAAAACTGCTACTCTAAATTAAAGAACTAGAATCACTACTCTAAATTGCACTGATCTAGATCGCTACTATAGATTGCACTGATCTATATCGCTACTCTAGATTGCACTGATCTATATCGCTACTCTAGATTGCACTACTCTAAATTGCACTACTCTAAATTAAAAAACACGAAATTAAACGAAAATGCGATGCGAGGTTACCTCCTCCTCCTCTTCTTCTTCTTCTTATTCTTCTTCTTCTTCTTCTTCTTCTTCTTCTTCTTCTTCTTCTCCTCCTCCTCCTCTTCTTCTTCTTCTTTTCCTTCTCCTCTTCTTCTTCTCCTCTTCCTCTCTCTCCCTCTCTCCTTCCCTTCCTCTCTCTCCTCTCTTCCGCCGGCCACGCCTCCCTCTCTTCTCTGGTTTTGGTGAGAGAACGATCGATCGATCGATCGATCTGGCGTGGGCCAATTTTTACCGGGCTATTTTCGCCACACCGTGCGGCGACAACCTATTTTCGCCGTACGGTTTGGCGAAAACTATGTATTCGCCACACGGTTTGGCGAAAAATGGGTGGTCGCCGTACCGTGTGGCGAAAATACCCTTGATTCCCGTGCGGCCGGTTAATAGCGCAATTAACCTATTTTCGCCGAACCGTGTGGCGAAAATAGGGTGTTCGCCGCACGGTTCGGCGAAAATAGGGTATTCGCCGTACGGTTTGGCGACCACATATTATTTTTGCAAAATTTTTATTCCGTATATTAAAAACGCAATTTGGTTTAAAAAAAGTATTATTTAAAAAAAATTCTCTAAAGGTATATACTCCCTCCGTCCCACTAATATGATCATCATTACTCCATACATAAGCATGCTGGTGCTTCGGTTTTCACAGGCACTTAAATGAGCATGCATACACTTACAGCTGGACTCTACGGACTAAAGATGCACTCTTTATGGGACAAATTTTGAACACTAGAAATGCACTCTTTGTGGGACAGAGGGAGTATTTATTTTAGATTAATAGAAAGGAATAATGAAGTGTTGTAACACACTCGTCCAATACTAGTAACCATTTGGAAGCGTGCAGATCAATGTGCTACACATGCCAAGCCATAAAGAAGTTAGGAGAGGTAGGAGGGCAGGCAGGCGAGCTACAGCTCGGCCGTGACCTGGCTACAGTTCACGATCGGCACCTATTCAAGAATCCATCCAGGCGTCCAATTCATGGCGTACAACATGAATTAGGTCCTCTGGACGCATCGCCGTACCTTCAAAAATTTGTCGGTTCCGCTCCATCCATGGCTGCCATTAAACTAGGATTATCAATGCTCGCAACTTGTTTCCTGAAAAGCCTGTATTAACAGCTTCACGTTGTAAATATCATAAGAGAAAGTTAAAAACAAAACGTAACGGTCGAAATCACGTCTTAAAAACTGTAAAAAGTTTTAAAAAATCGTTTTAAAAAATTTGTACGATCTGTCTGCTGATTTCGTACCACGTCGATCTGGCCGGTTTGGTACTTAATTCGGTCCAACGCCGACGGAGATCGGATCAGAGGTGCCGCGAACCGGGAAATTCATCTGAGTTGACAACTAGTGCCTGGTTCGATGAACGGGCGATTGGGCGTTGCCAACTTGCCATTGTCCCGTCACAGAGCAAATCAATCGGAGGTTAAGTGATCAGTCAAGTCTAACACATGATTCCTCGCCCCAAAAGAAAAAAAGAAAAACAAAGTGTAACACATGATTGTTCTTTGCGATTTTTGCTGGTCAATTTGGGCTGTTCAGTGCGTACACAGGTGGCCAAAGCAAATACAATAGTAAAATCCATTACTTACTATAACTTTTATCCACATCATTTAAGGTAAAATAAAAATCAGTTTATTCAATATCTATCTCTAAAAGTTGTCTCTAGATGTTGTGCAATAATTATCTCTTGTACATAAATAATTTACATGTACTCCCGTGCAAATCTAGCTCTTATTTAAAAGATAGTTCTCTTCTCTCTTATCTTTTCTCACACTTCCATATAAATCAAAACTAATGTGTATAAATCAAGAGCTAGCTAAGATGATTTTATTGTACATGTCCTAAGAGCAAGTACAATAAGGCCACGTCTTAGCTTGTACATGTCAGCATTTTGTCTATGTGGAAGAGTGAGAAACGATGAGAGAGAAGATAGCTGGCTCTTATTTAGTAGCCAGCTTTGCACGAAAGCATAGGTAAATCATTTATGTATAAGAGAGAAGAGATAGTTATTGCACAACATTTAGAGACAACTTTTAGAGACAGTTATTGTATAAAATGGTTTTTAGCTTACTATTAGTCTGCAGTGGGCTTTACTATTGTACTTGCTCTAATAGACCTACCTATGTAATCTCCCTAATATAGTTGTATAGGAGGCACCTTGCAGGTGTTTGAGGTGTAACCTACTAGTGGAGCCTTTTTTTTATCTTCTCTTAGTTTCTTTTATTTTTCTTTCTGGTTTGTAACCTGTTTTACTTCTTCGATGAAAAGTAACAGTTCCTTACTGGTTTGTTTTAAAAAAGAATTTTCTCTTACGATACACTAGCAAAATTATAATATCAAGGAGGTATTTTTAACGATAAATATAATGCTATAATTTTTATATACCTAATCTAAATAGAAAAGTTTGACGGTACGAATTTTACGGCTTGACTTAAAAAAGAACAAAAGGAGCAGTATATATCGCAAAAGTCATTTGGGAAAATTCTGTTTGAAGGTCACTAACTCCTGGGTCCTGGCAAAGTTGGATAGGCATAGTACCAGCAGTAGAGCCGAGCCGACGGCGACGAGCAGTAGGCGCTGCGTGAGTTGTATAGCAAGGAAATTTTTTTTTTAATAATACATATTTTATTCAAAATTGCAATCATATACCACCAAAAAAAAAATTACAAAACTAGACCTCTGTAGCTCTTTCATTGGGCGACTAAGCTTCTGTAGCTCTTTGAAATGGCTACTGAGATTCAGTAGCTCGTTGAAATGGCGACAGAGCCTCTGTAGCTCTTTGAAAGAGCTACAGAGGCTCTCAGAGCTTATCCATTAGGCGACAGAGCCTCTCAGAGCTCATTGAATCAAGCGGCTATAGATCGATTAGGGTTTTTTAATTTTTGAAGGTTGAAATCGAATGAAATAAATGTCTAAATTTTTGTTAAGCTTTAGGGTTCGTAATATATAAAAAAAAGTATGATGTCGCATGGAAAATTAAGTTGTATGCATGGCTGCTAAAGATCACTTATTCGTAAGGTAGATGTTCAATTTTCGAAAAAATCTTTACGAATGAACTGAATTAATAAACCAAATGGCTATAAGATTCATCTATTTCATGAAACACAGAATGCTTTTCGGTACCGCATGAAATATCGTATTTGAATATATTTTTTGGGAAGAATGCGACAGATTCGGTCTTTGATATATGGGCCACCATATTGTGTATGCTTTTTTGGCGGGTATTAGGATATCGTGTTTGAAGGTAATTTTTTGTAAGAATGAATGAGATTTGCAATAAACATATAATAATATTATATTCTGTAACCGTAAGTATTATAGTCTGTAACAAAATGAACGCGTAAGCCTTTTCGGCATGCTGTAAGATGTCGTGTGTGAAGCTATTTTTTGGTAAAAAGGGATGAGATTTGCTATGTGATATCTGAACTAGCATATTTCCCTACAATATTATATTTATACCATCCGTTGCATCTAAAATGCAGCAGCGCAAAAACCCTAAGTAATAATGCATGTGACGGTATGGTAATTTTTGGAATACTGTACAAACTATAAGTCATATTTACAAACATGAACATCATATTTACAAACCAGAAATTTTAAAATTCGTTTATTCTTTCCCGAAACATGAAATACTGTTTCACATGTATTTAAAAAAAATGCGGTAAGTGTATTGCAATAACCGTAAGTATAGTCCACAACAAGTCATGTTTTGAATAGTTTAGCTTTTTGAGACATAATTAACGACATTGCAACGCAGAGCCCTCATGATGAACGCAATAACGGCAACATCATAGCATTACAACATAGGAAATGCAAATACGTAAAAGGCTTAAAGTTAACATGCCTTAGGTTAAGGAAACAACAAGGGTCCTTCTGCCACACTACTGAGTGCACCGTGGATATTTCCCCTTGCGCAACCCATCGGTGCCTGCCGCCCTAGCCCTAGACGCCCTCTCACGCTTCCTCTCATTCTCGGCCTCCCGCTCGGCCGCCAGGCCTGCTGCTCGGCCTCCCTCTGCACGCATTTCTTCGGCAGCCTTCATGCGCTTCTCCTCCTCGCCCCGCTTCACGCCATCGCTTCTTTGTACCATAGATCTACGATGCGTAGTACTCCCAATTCCGCATCCTCTCCATTTGAGGAGTTTGCTCCGCATCGTAGAATCTGATGAACTCGCACAATGGAGTCTGCAATTGGTGACAGAAGATGGTAGTAATGTATTAAGGTTTTCCACGGTTCGATGTTACAAAGAATGCGAGTACGAACATACCGGGCTTCTCCGCCGCATCCGCAATGCATCGCTTTGCTCGAGTCGCGGTTGCGGCGAGCTCCAGCACTTCATACCGTGACGTGTATGAGTTGTCTACGGACTGCCGGAGCGGCAAGGATCCCCACATAGGCACATGGGGACTGCGTGCCTTCGGGATGGCTTCGACAACGCCTGTGCCTTGGGGCGATGGGAACTCCATTGGCACCGTAAGTTGGTCGGTGAACTTGTGCGACGTAGTTCGAATTGCTAGGTTGGTCTGATTATTTGGAGGCGACCACCGGGTTTAAATAGTCACCACCACCATACGAGAGAGTGGCGGACTTAAGAGAAGTTCACGCCCGCCAAGATCGGATTCACCGCAGCTTTGCATGTGATGGGACGTGAGCTCGCTTATGGACACATGACCTTACACAGCTTTCCTGGTTCTCCACATAGTTCTGAACTTGCTCTCCCGGTCCTGCTTAGCACGGTCTTTTAAACATATTCATCAATTCCTGTGTTTTCACGGAGACGAAGTCCGAGGGAAAGCACAATTAACGGTCCGAATAATAAAACATACGTAACGCAGAAAGAACGACGACACATGAGTCGCCAATGTCATGAAAAGTACAACATATAAGTATTATCAAAAGTAGTAACAATCATAAACAAAACAAACTAGCATCGCCCTGCTTTGCCGTGGGGGCCTCCTCCGACGGATCTGGTCCCGTGAGTACGCTACCGAGCCGCAGTGCGGCCTCGCTGGTCTAGCGTCTGGTGTATCAGAGTCTACCGAGTCCTCGGCGTCGGTGGTGGTGCCCGTGCAAATGCGATGGTCCAGGCTCTCAGGAAAAAACCTGGATACCCAAAGATCGCTTCAGGTCATGGTCCGCAGAGCCGAAGTCGTCAGCCGATCGTCAGAGTCGCCGTGCAGCCGCAG
This sequence comes from Rhipidocladum racemiflorum, assembly GCA_036346355.1. NCBI lineage: Eukaryota > Viridiplantae > Streptophyta > Magnoliopsida > Poales > Poaceae > Rhipidocladum > Rhipidocladum racemiflorum. The sequence continues at coordinate 84,211,714 of CM070579.1, read as the reverse complement.
ACGAGACGGAACAACCGTGGATCGTGAGCCTATATGAAATGGAGAATTGTTGGATGAGTTAAAAGTGATTCGAAAACAAAAAGTGGTTGAAAACAGAGTAAGTGCGATGGAGTACTCACCTCCAGCGTGACTGAGTGCCCAGCCCTCGCCTCTCGCAATGGGCGGCGTGATGGTGGCACGGGAGGATGGAGGGCGCGCAGACGCATTCAGCAAGAAGACCCGTGCCTCCTCCAAGCGGTACTGGTCGCCTATCACATCGTAGGTCGGCGGCACCTGCCATCTCTAGGACGCTGCCTGCACCGAGTCAGAACCTCACGAAGAAGGTGTTCACCTCTGTCGGGTCACCTCGCCTCCGCTGGTCGACGGCAAGGTAGCTCCCGCCTGCCGTGGTATCGCTGCAAAACGCCGCCTAAACAAACATTACGAATTGGTTAGCTCATACCAACTAAGCGTGCACGAGATCGTAGATAGGACGCAACGTACTGCAGCGTGGAGAGCCGAGTCGGTGTGGGACGGGTACATGTCCGCCACCGTGGGAACATGTCTAGGAGGATCGGGGTCGACACGTACCAAACGCAGGCGCGTACGAGAAGTGTACCACCGTCGGTAGGGCGCGCACGCCCGCGGCCGTACACCGCCTCCTCAACGTGGACGTCCTCCAGGGCCGCCGCCACTCCTCAACCCACGGCGCCATGCGTATGTGCTGTGGTGGCCCCATGCACACCCTTCCATCGTGCCTCGTGGATAAGAAATACCAATACCATGAGTAGATTGCATGACACGGCAAGTATTGCGAAACATAGATGGACGAAACTTACGCTGGCTGGTCGGCCGGTGGGACCAAACGGCCGACTGCACCGGGAAGGCCTGTCAGAGGCCGAATCGCCTCATCACTCGATGGACAGTGAGCCCTCCACCGTCACGCCGAACACGAGGCACCGACGCGTGAACCAAGACGCCGCGCCTCGTGTGCAAAGGGTGGAAAGGCCACCCGCGCACGACCACTCGACTCTCAAAGATTCGCGTATGGCGCCCAGCCGACGTGGTCCTCGGTGAGGTGGTCGAACGCAGCGATTTAATCAGGTAGCCCGTGACGCACCGCCTTGTGTGCCCATCTAGGTCAGAGGCAAAAGCAAAAGTATATGCTATTAGTCACAGATGAGAAAGCAAATTTCGTAAAATCGTTATTGCAATAGCTTACCTGCCTATGGCACCGTATGGTGCCGATGGTGGGACCGCCGACGCCGCCATCGCTCGCTTCGGGTGAAGAGGCTCCAGGTCGATCTCGGCCGCCCGATCTGGAATCTCTCGTATGCCCACAACAGTACAAGCAATGGACATCCTCCAAAGATGGCGCCGTCAGGTCCGTGTACAACCGCCGCAGAGTGCCCAGACGTCGTGCATAGCACAAATGACCCAAGAGTACCGTGGCACGGCCTCAAGTGGGGAGTCACCTGATCTCCTCGCGACCGATGAGGTGCCTGGCCCACGCTATCCCCATGGGAGCTCGTAAACATGCACCACCCAAAGAGCCACAACAGATACGCCTGTGTGTCGGGACACCCTATACTCGGCCTCGCTGGCTCGACGATCTCCGCGCCTACAAAATGAAGTCCTCTTGTTATTTTAGGGAGCACATGCAAAAATAAATTTTAAAGTGCGATTCCGCACCACGAATCGCCGGCCACCGCAGTCGGACCGTGTGTATCGTCAAGGTCCGTACCCATCGGCCGGTAGCACACCGTGGAACTCGCCGAGGGTGTCCTGCCGCCACATCGCCCGACATCCTCCGGCACCACCGGTGACCGGCGATCGGCAGCCCTAGAAGGTAGGAGACGCCCCGCACGTGATCGCCATCTCCCGACGGTAGATGGAAGGTGTGGGTCTCGGCCTCCACCGATCCACCAAAGCGGTGATCGTGACACATCAAACGGGAACCGGTGACCACCCACATCCTCCACCATGCGGCGAGTGGCAGCAACCCCGAGGCTCGGAGCCTACGAAACACAAATAATGTAAATAATGTCAGTACTATACTAATCATCGTAGTACAAGCAAGACATATGGAAAATTTTGTACTAGTATGTTACCTGGGGATCCAACGAGGATTGAGGGCCCAACCATACTGCGTGGTGTCCTCGGCCGAAGTACACCGAGCCGCACAGATCCCCTCCTCTCGTGGACAAGTCGCCACGACCGGGCACGGTGACGATCCACGACCGGATCTAGCAACTCGAAGGGCGGTCGTCATCTCAGATGTTGAGCCATACCTGCAAATGTCATAGATGAAAATTATAATTGGCAGGCATGTACAAACAAAAGTGTACGAAAAACTATAAAAGCATGACAATAATGCGTTCCAACAAAAAAGCACATAGAACATTACACCATTGAACTTGCTAGTTCCGAAACAAATGGGCCGTGAGGACACAACACTCACAACTACAGGGAACAAGCTTACAGGTAGGCACAAAATAGAGTTCGCACAACACGCATTACAACGGTAAAATGTCAATTTGACAGAGTTCACGATACACACATTACATCGGTGAAATGTAAATTTGACAGAGTTCATGATACACACATTACATCGCTAAAATGTAAATTTGACATAGTTCACACAGCACGCATTACATCGGTGAAATATAAATTTGACATCATTTAGTTGATATTTGAAGTTGCTTCTCATCCGGTACGATGGGGTCGTGCACCACTCCTCGCAGAGGAGGATCCTTCCCCCACTGTCGGATTGACATCTCCTCCTTCACCTCCTTCGTTCCGTGCAAGGCGCTTCTTGAATGTATGTCCTCTTTGCTTGCACAACGAACATTTCTTCAGCGCTTGCGCTTTCCGACTCATCCATATCATTTCGATACGCCTTGTTTTCCGACGCCGCTTTGCATCTTCTACCATCGAAATCAGGCACCCAAAACCTTTCATCAATAGAAGGAGTTGTGGTGAAAGAACCCACAACACCATAACCATAAAGCTCCTCGCTCCAAGTTGCCATCACCCTTTCCTTCGTAAAATATTCAGATAGGTACGTACCAGGTTGCATTCCAAACAAAGCACAAGCGGCTATGACATGTGAACATGGCCTATGCAAAAGGTAGGGCTTGTTACACGAGCATTTGCAATCATCCTCGTAATGTGCACTCTTGGGTGACCACCCGGGTTGGTTCCACGCCGCCCTTATCCCTACAAATCACCTCAAGCGCAATGTTCGTGGCACCAACTTTGATAGCCCTATGCTTTGACGCCTTCAAACTCTTCTCATCCATGTATTTAATGATCATGGAAGAGTAAAGGCACTTCTCATCTCTCATAACTATCTCAGCAGCCTTGATGCCTGCCCACAAAGTACTTGGTTGTGCCACGCAAAGACTCCTCAACAATTCCAACCAGGGAGGCACCTCATTCCTCTCATCACCCAGCTTGTAAACTTCGCAGTTAGTGGTCATGACACCATATCTAGCACCATGTGTGTCATGTAATAGTGACCACTTCTCTTCTGCTCGTGCTTGATCCAATCAGAGAAACATTTTATTGGCCTTTGCCTTCGATTTACCGAATGGTGGCGTCATCTTCTGCTAAGGGGGAAAAGAGGCATCGCTCTTTGTTGTGCACTCTCGTCCTTGTGTTTTCTTGTGAGCTCATCAAGGTTTCTCCATAGAGTCATAAACTTTCTCTCCTGGTTCTCAAGGTACGCCTTTGAACATGTTCATCAGTTCCTTGTTCTTGAATTGCTTATAGAAGTTAGCACCCAAATGCCTCATACACCATCTCGCTATGCAAGTCCGGCCATGGGAATGGCTCTTCCTCTGCTTGCAATCGTTGATAGCACTAAGGTACTCAAAGATGCTCGCTATGCAAAGACGCACACATCTCGACGAAGTTTTGACCACCCCATCTTCAAGTTCCGTAGGAACCATAGCCAATCACATAGTTCTCGCTTCACAAAGGCGAAGGCAATCGCGAGAATCCGTTGTTTCCATCAACGCCCACAGCGTCAAGATGTTGCCCTCTGTATTTCCGGCCAAGAATGTCCCGCCCACACACAAGGACGGCAAAGTGATAGAACGCCTTGATGCAAGGTCCGAATGCGAAGAACACTCTTTTGAGATGCATTTTAGTCGGCCACTTCATTGACGGACAATCTTGCAAATTATAGTAAGTGCCGTGATTTCTTCCTCGAATGCAACCGAGCAAAGGCGGGCAGATTGTGGTACGAGTCTTCAAACTTGCCGAACCTCATTTCCAATGCCTTCGCTTTCGCCCTCCATGCCTTGCCATAGCTAATTGTGTAATCGATATCTATTCTCGATTGCTCGGATAATTGCACGGGCTCAAATCTCGTGTTCTCCACTATCTCGGCGTACATAATGTTCGCGACAAACCCGGATGATAGGTTCCTGTGGAGCCATAAGTGCTTCCTCCGTCATACACAAAGAATGTCGCCAACCTTCGAACATTGCCAATGGGTGCCCCATTTGGCCTTGTACGCATGCACTCTCCACGGACACCCAACGATCTCACACACCACGTCGTAGGATGTTGGGATGGATTTCTTAACCTTGAAAGTCCTTCTTAACGATAAGGCCCAATCTTTCACAGCATCCTGCACAGCCTCTTTTGTGGGGTATATACTGTTAAGCCTCACCTCATTTTCACTACACTGCGAAGGTGTCTCGCTGCTTTCGTTGACAATCAATCGATCAAATTGTTGCGTGCTCCACTCCTGGCACAAGCGGCTCAGATCTTCATCTTCCTCATCCGACTCATCGCCGCCTTCCACTTCATCCGCCTCACGCCTTCCTCTTCCATCCTATGAGTTATTTCACAATTTCCTCGCCGTCCGCCTGTCCCCGTGCTTCCCGCCCAACATTCTCATCATCCTCGTCGAACCCAAAGCTTGTTCACCACTCGCAAATGGTCTCGCCATTGCATTGCTCAATGTATCGCTCACCGCCAGATCCCCGCTTCAGCCTCACCTAAATCGAACTCATTTCTCGCTGACTACACCGACCACCGCCCAACTGGGCCAGACGGCAACATCCTCTCATATGCTTGCACAAGAAGGACCAGACTCCATCCCCGCTGTCAGTGCCCCCTCACATATGATCTCCACGATGCGGTACCCTTCACTCAACTAGCTCCCAACAGATAGGAGCATTTTGCATGCTACAAAGGCTAAATACCTTCACCGGCACTTCTCCTCTTCCATCCTAAAAGTGTAGTACAACCACTTCAACACAGATGAAAATGTGCGCTCTCCAACCCTGGTCAAACTTCTCGTCCACGTCTTCGAAATTGCTTAGATCCGCTCCTCCGAACCATACATTACAACCCCTTCTTCGTAATAGATTCTAAATGGAACTCGTTTCTCCCATATCTGCTAATCCATTAATTCAAGCACGGATTAATTAATTTCCGTAAAATGTTGTGACACCTAACATAACTATGTGTACGTGATACAAATATACATATCTATATATAGAAAAATTAGCTACGTTCCTACAAATATATATCTACCTACATCGAAATACATTATTTCTACTCGGACTACGTTCCAATGAATATATAAGTATGTACTTGTATCAGTGAATTTATTTACATATGAAATTACTTGCACTAGAACATTATTTTGTTCTAACGAAATAACCCGGTACATAATCTCTAACTTATTTGTACTCTACCATCATTTCTTCCACTACCATCAGTGACTGGCGAATCGATTTTACCATGTAGTCTACTCATTTTTCAACGATATTACTACCGATGTTGCTAACTGATATTACTACCACCTCTAGCATACGACTTAAACGAATATGTTACACACTCCTTTATTAGTTTCGATATACTCTAATAATAACGTTAAGATATAAAATGCGGTATTGTTAAAAAAAATCATCAGAGTCCTTTGTTTTTTGGTATATATCCTTAAAAAGAGTATATAAATAAACTCTGCTATAAATATCAACGATATGTAGTCTGCTAGATGTTAACCATCGAGTCTGGTTGTTTTTGAACGATATTACATTACGATTTTACTACTGATATTTGAACGATATTACTGCTCAAATATCTACATTCGCTAAATCTATCCGTAACCTAACAATTTATCTACATCTGAAAGTATATCCGCACTGCAAAAGGAATAAACAGCTACATAATCACTAAATCTACATCTACATCTATTCGTACTCTCTATATTTGATAAATATACATCTACATCTACATCTACAACTGCATTTGCTAAATCTACATCTACATTTGCTAAATCTAAATCTATATTTGCTAAATCTATTTCTACTCTAAATCTACATTTCCTAAATCTACATCTATATTTGATAAATCTACATCTACATCTACAACTACAGTTGCATTTGCTAAATCTACATTTACAGTTGCTAAATCTACATGTACATTTGCTAAATCTATTTCTACTCTATATCTAGATCTAATTTACTACTAATAAAAATAAAACAAATACCTGAACTCGCGCAGTCTTTCCTCCTCCTCCCCCCCTCCTTTTCCTTCTCTTCTTCCTCCTTTTCCCTCTCTTCTTCCTCTTTTTTCTTTCTCTCCTGCGGCCTCTCTTCTCTCCCTCTCTCGCTGGCTCAAATGGCCACAGTGCCGTGCGTGGAGACTTTATAGAGCCCTCTGTCGCCAGACCATGGGGCGACAGAGACTCCCGCATGCATCTATCGCTCGATCATCGATCGGTTTTTGCTCAGTCGCCGCATCATCAGGCGATTGATCCTCAGTCACTGCATCATCAGGCGATGTAGCTACAATAGCTATTTCATATGGTTATTGATCTTCAATCGCCCAATGAAAAAGCTACAGAGGTCTAGTTCTGTAAAAAAAAAATTTGGTGGTATATGATTGCAATTTTGAATAAAATATGTATTATTAAAAAAAAAATTCTGACGCGAACGGTTTTGATTGCCGCGCGCGGCGGCAAGCAACCTGGGAGAGGCGTCGTTTTCTGCCTTTTCCGCCGCCTTGCCCTGCCGCTTTTGAATCTTCCGGCCAACTTTTCGGAAGCTCCCGGTCCAGCTTACTTAACATCACAACGTTAATACGTTTCGTACTCGCAGTTGGCGAGGCAAAGCGAGGCCAGGACTTAATTCCTTGGGCTGGGGATTCAAAATTGTAAGTATTTGGTATTTTTGGTACTTCTTTTTATATTTGGTTTTTTTCTAGACAGAATTAAAAATCAAGTTCTATTTCTTTCTGACCGTGAAAGCACCGATGGGTGACAATGTTATTTACCACGGTAGGTCATTAGCATCGCAGCATGTTCAGAGAGCATGTGGTGGCAGACGAGTTATCACGATATCCGAGCTCGGTAGGAAGGTGGAGCTCGCGAGTGGCCGTGGTGGGCAGTGCTATTTGCCGTGGCAGCGGAGCACAGGTCATTTGCAGATGCTTTTGCAGTTGAGGATGGATTAAATTTGTAATTTCGTTTGAAGTAAATCGAAGAAGACCGAAAGGTTGTAAGAGGAATAAAATACACCGAAAGACTTCTCAGAATTCAGACCGGGTAAGCGCATTAGCGCAGGCTGAAGCAAGCGCTAGGAAAACTTAACAGCGCCTCGGCTGCACGCCTGCACGTACGCACGCCGTGTTGAAATGGGTGTTTGGGATTGGATTGGTCGTTTCTCAGTAAGACGTCTGCGTCCGGGCGTTGAGTGGTTTGGTCAGTTGACCTCGGCACCACTCCAAGAGGCCGCTAGCAGCAGGGGAGGCTGCTAACACTTGACTAACTAGAAACGCAAGCGCGGCGCACGTCGCGCGCGTGAATGGAAAATATATTTTTTTTCGGAGAAAAAACAGATCACGAAAACATTTTTCCCATGCTCCGGAGAGCAAACGGACCACGAAAGTATTTTTTCCGGGAAAAACGTCGCGCACGTGAATGGGAAATTTTTTTTTTTTTTCGGAGAAAAAACAGACCACGGAAACATTTTTCCCATGCTCCGGAGAGCAAACGGATCACGAAAATATTTCACCGCGCGCGTGAATAGAAAAAAAAAATTTCGGAGAAAAAAAAGATCACGAAAACATTTTTCCCATGCTCCGGAGAGCAAACGGACCACGAAAGTATTTTTTCCGAAAACGCGACGTGAACGGGAAAAAATTTTTGTTTTTTTTTCGGAGAAAAAACAGACTACGGAAACATTTTTCCCATGCTCCGGAGAGCAAACGGAGCACGAAAATATTTTTTCGGGAAAAACGGAGTTCGTGAACGGAAATATTTTTGTTTTTTTCTGAGAAAAATAGACCACTAAACATTTTTCCTATGCTCCGGAGAGTAAACGGAGCACGAAAACATTTTTTTCGGGGAAAACGGAGAAAGGACCTGAACGAAAAGTCTAGGGACCAATTTGTTATAATTTTGGACTTGTTCGCTATTTCGAATAAGTAGGAAAGGGCTAGCTCGCAATTCAGATAATGGGAGGTTCTTTGTGTAAAACGGCGAACGGAGGACTTAAACGCGAACGGGGAAAAATATTCTACACTCACATAAAATTACAAAGGACCTATCCGTAATTTCAAAGAACCGGGGGTGTTTTTTGCAAGAAAGGGAGAGAGAGTGGGGGAGATGACGTGGGGGGCTGAGGAGCCGGGGATCCTTCCGCTAATATGTTAGGTAGTATACCCCATTAGTCCTTAGTGTCTTACAATTCTACGCATGAAGAAAAACTCGAGAAGTATTAATTTTCGAAAAGAAAAAATGAAGATATACTGGTCCAAGAAGACCTTAAGGCGTGACGTATGCACGCATTTGCAGGATGACCAGTCTTATGATCGATCGATTATAGCGTATTATGCGAAAATTGCAGAGTTGCAAATCTTGGTAGTCATTGGTCACAACGATTATGCAAAAACAAAAAAAACAAGGGGGTGTCTAGGGAGCACCTGAGTGATTTTTAGTTTGTGAGCACTCAAATTTGTAGCTTTTGGATCTAGATTCATTGATCCAATCAATTTGCCATCTCTCCCCACCACCGTCCTCTTTATAGGCCTCCAAGTTGAATGCTCACAAACCAAAAAAACACTCGAGTGTTACTTAGCCATTCTCAAAAAACAATGTGTGTAGCAGAGGAGAGACAAATGCGAAAATTGTAATTCTTGCAGAGAAGCTTGTTGGTCAATTCAGATTCCACTTGGAACGAACAAATGAGCAGAGAACGGGAGAGAGAGCGCTGCATGAGTACACATGGAATGCATCAACCAATCAGCAGTGCCTTCCTGAATCCTGACGCTATGAACAAGGGAAAGAAGATTCCTATCCATCTCGAGTCCTCGATCGATCAACATCCCTAGCTGGTGAAGAGGAACTGGGAGGCCTCGGCGACGGCGTCGTCGAGCCACCGTCGCGGCTCGTCCATGAGATCGGGGCTGAGCCTGACCATGAGCACGCAGAACTCCGTCTCGCTGAGCGCGCCGTCGCCGTCGAAGTCCCCCTCGGCGAGCATCCCGCGGAGGTCGTCGTCGGACATGCCGCCGAGGCCCAGCAGCGGCGCGTTGCGGCGGAGGCTGTCGAAGGTGATGAGGCCGGCGGCCGGGTCCATGAGCAGGCGGAACCCGCTGGCCAGCTCCTGCATCAGCCCCTCCTCCCCCAGCCGCTCCGCCATCACCGGCAGGTAGTCCTCGAACCCCACCGCCCCGGCCTGCACCTGCCTCTGCCGCGCCGCCATCGACCGGTAAAGAAAGATATCACTACCGCCGCTTCTGAATCTGAATCCCGGTGGTTTCTTGATCCGTGCAGATGACGAGATGAATCGAATGGAATGGAGCTGCAACACTGGATGGGATGGGATGGGATGAGATGGGAAGGGCGGGAATAAATAGGAGGGGGAGGAGGAGGAGGAGGGAGAGGCGGCTTTCAGAGAAGGTGCGTCGGCCACGCGGGAGCGGGACGCGGGAGTCGAGGGGGTGGGGCGGTGGATGGGGCGTCACATGTGCGTGCGCGATGCCGCCGATGCGTGGTGTGGTGGTGATATCGATTCGTCCCGTGGATTCGCGGGAGACGGACAGGTTGGGCGTGTGCTGAGTTGGGCGTGGTCTGGACGGACCGCGTCGCTAGCGTTTTTAGCCTCTGATACTCCCTCCGCGTATTTCGACTCATGTGCTACGGTAAAGTAGCGTGAGAAAATGGTTTAGATATTTTACCTAATTATCTATATCTATACTAATATTAAAAGTACGAGTTAGCAGTTGATATACTAAATCTACACCATCCAACAAGGGAGATCCAATGGCTGAAATTATGAGTTGGATCCTTCCCCGAATTTATTCCTTACGTATAGAAAAGCATGCAGTGCATTAATTACCTCAAGTAATTAGCGCTGGTGAGCATGCAGTACCTGGCCAATGCAGTAATTAGCGCTTGCAGTGCTTGGCCAATGAGTAATTAGCGCTGGTGATGAGGAGACTCCAAATTTAAGCTCATGAGTTATTAGCCCTACATAATTAGGGGTAAGTATGAAAACTAAATACCACTACTGCCTCTACATTGATTACCTCATGAGCAATCTGTTGGTCATCCGTTTGTTTATACAATTTTGGATCACTTTTCATGGCGTGTATCAATCTGTTGGTCATTCGTTGCAAGGCACGTGCACCTTACTAGTTTTAGAAAAAATGAGAGATGATATTTTATATGGATGATAATAAATAAGTACATATAATTAAGAGTTTGAGGTAAGGTAAATAAAAGTATGGTGGAAAAAGTCTCATTAAGTCTATATGTAATCCTTATATTTCTTAACAAAACCATTCATATTATACATCACCTTATATTTATGAATGGAGTGGGTATAATTTTTTCTTTCTTTCAAATCTCGTCTCCGTGCGAATAAATTTGTAAAAATGACTTCCTTCTCGATCACAGAGGCAAACGTCATCTACCGCGACAGGGGGCCGGATGCGTGGCAGCCTGAACCGCCGTCACAGGAGCTTGGTGCCAAAAATAGGACATTGCGTCATGATAGGATAACACAGTACCCGAGCTCGATAAGAAGGCAAGCGGTGGTGCCGGTGATCTATGACATTAGTGAGTATGGTACGTGATATATATCATCTGTCAGTGTTACCGTGGTCGAGAAAAAGATCAAATTTGTAACTCCATTAGAAAAGAAACACAAATCAGAAAAGAAGAAGAAGAAGAAGTTCACAACAAGGACAAAGAGGGCAAATCTTTGGACGGACCGCGCGGGCGGGGGCAGGGGCGCCATCCTAGCGGCGACGGCGTGCACCTTTTTGCGCGCTCGGCTCGGCGTGTGGACGTTGGGTTCGCTTCGCTGAGTGATGAATGTTCCGACGCGAAAACGAGCCAGTTTGCGCGCAAGTGCGTGTCATGACTCGTATGTTTAGACGGTCTTTGTACGGAGGAATGTGCAAGAGGCCTTGGAAACTTTACAACGTTAGTTAGACGGCTCAGATTAGACGAGAGAGACCTACCTGGACCTTATTTTGATTTTGTACAGATTTCATACGATTTTCGTAGGGTTTACACGGTTTTCTTCTTCTTCTTCTTTAGCCGAATTCATACGACGGCTGCTACCGTGTTGGAAACATGCCTAGCACTTGTCCAGATGGACCTTCGGATGGAATTTGAATTGGTTTGGCCGGTCATAAGCCAACGCATATCCTAATGTTGGACGCCTTCTGTGATCTGCTCAGTTCGCCTCTAGAGTTATCCACAGGAAGTTTCCTGTCCGATTTTGCTCGCCCATGCTGGTCATGCTGTATCACCCGACTTTTAGGCAAAGTTTCCGTCGAAGCTTCGGTCAGAAAGCCGAAATCTACATGCAATTCCCAAACCGGCACCGGCAGGATCCGGGTCACTTTTGTACACTTGGGAATGTCGTACGGTTTTCCCAAACAGCTTTGACTTCTTGGCACTTGGGAGCCCCCTAATTTTTTTTGGGGGTTTTTCCTCCCTCCTCTTTGCTCACACACAGCGTGACGGCAGTTTTGCTCCTACCTGCCCCCCGGGACTGCCATTGCCTGTCCTTCCACATCTCGTCTCCATCTCCATATTTTCCATGTGTTCTTCCTCTCCGATTCCCTCTCTTATGTTGTGGCTGTCCCTTTCCCCACTGGAGATCAGCAAGAGTGGCATGTAAAAGATGTAACATGTTGATAACCATGTCCAAATGTGCGCATTTTTTGGCTGCAGTATGGCGCATTATTAGCAGTCAAAAGCATTAAAGCAAGGGAGAGATTCAGGTAGCATGCTGACGAAAGAAGTTTGGCAGGCTAGGCAAATCCTACTGCGAGATTGCATCGACAGTTTGACATGGGTAGACGTCATCTCCAGGCACCTCAGCATTTTACTCGTAGGCACAAAGTTTGGAGGTGGAAATTTCAGGGGATGGGACCATTCTGACCTGAAGCAGCTGCTGGGGCCAACCTAACGCCATCCAACCTTCCTATACTCTGAAAGCCACGTCTTTTAAGAATTTGCCCTCACTTGTTCTGCTGGTCTGGCCATCTTACGCTATAGCTCAATCACAAATTCACGATTGGTTCTTGGAGCATCTCACTGTCATTTCAACCTTGAGGAGGAAAAGAAAACAGCAACGACATAGATTAACATAGAGGATGTGATGTTTAAGAACTACAATTTTCTTGTTGATTTCTGTAACATCAACGTACAGGTACAGCGACACATTCAGCAGCGTGGTTGACGGTCGAATTGGAGACTATCAAGTTGCAATTTTTCCCAATGATGTGTATTCATGTTTATAAATGGTAGTTATGTACAATTAAAATGGCCATTGTGGAATCACTGTACTCTTCTATCTACACGATAGCTGTCTTCTGGGCTAGAACCTGACCGAACCATTCGACTGATGCTTTGGGTATCCTCGTCAGGTTGTTGTTGAAGTCAATGTAGTAAAGACCGAACCGCACCGTGTACCCTGAGTTCCACTCCCAGTTATCGAGCAGTGACCATACGAAGTAACCATGTACGTTGCAACCTTCCTTCCTGCAGTAATTCAGGTGGCAGAGTTTTCTCAAGTATCAAGAAGAACAGGTGATTATAGTAGAACATATGGATGATGCACGGTGTTGATGGTCCCGTTCAAATGTATGCACACAGAAGTGAAACTTCACCTTATAGCGTCCAGGAGGTTAGACATGTAGTCATTGTGGTACTGTATCCTTTTATCATCCTGCAGGACATTTTCTAATCTTGAAAATGGGCGGTTTGCATCATCCATACCTGCCACAAACAACTTCATGTTTCGGTTATTTCTAATCGACTCATTCAAGGCAAGAATTTTTATTGTCAATAGTAGAATCTTCAGCCACCTACCATTTTCGGTGATGATCACAGGCGGATTTCCATACTTTTCTTTGACATATTTCATCAGCTTGAACATGCCCCAAGGAACTATGTGCAGCCAGCTTGATGCTGCCTGAAAGATAAATACATATTTTCCAGTCAAGCATTTAAATAATAGGATGAAAAATGAAAAGATGGAACAAGTCTGAAGCAATTTAGAAAATGTACCGTTTCTCCTATTCTCTTTCCATGCCTATAAGCTGTCATAGTGCATACAGTGAAGAAATCAGTAATAATGAAAATGCATTAGGAGGTCTAGAATATATTCATTTATCAAGACTGACCAGTTGGTATGACAGCAGAATCGGTTGAAGCATCATTCAGTACAAGTTTCCTGATCCGCGTCCTGTCGTTCCTAGCATATAATGTAGTGTAGTGGTTTATGCCAACAAAATCTAGTGAACCAGATACTAACTTAGATGCCTGAGTTGAAAATTGAGGCAGCCTGTTGCCTGCAAGTTTCTGCATAGAAGCAGGATAGCGGCCAAACATTAAGGGATCCAAGAACCTGTATTCCACTTGCAAAATTCTCTAATTAATATAGGAACAGTGGTTATTTGCTGTAATTACATAGGAATTGAACGTATGTAGATATATCAAGATGGTAGCTAATGTATCACCATCCAAGCTCAAAGTCCATTGCTCGTTCTGCTGCTTCTCTGTCTTCATCAGCATCTGACAATGGTTCATACCACTTGGAATCAAGTGCAATTCCAATGAGGCCTCCTTGTTCTTTCTGCAATCAGTATAGAGAACCATGCATGTTTTTGCCTTCATTGTTTATTTTAGAAAAACATTAATAAATATTTGTTTACAATGGGTTACCTTGAAATGTTTTTTGTAAATATGAAAAGCACCAGCATGTGTTAAAAGTATGTTGTGAGCTACAATATATGGTTCAGTCGATGATTTACCCTCCCTACAGAACAAATGTGACAGAATGGAACATCTCCCGGGTGCTTGGATGCCAAGGTCATAGCCTTCAATTGCAAAGTTATGGGGCTCATTAAAGGTGATCCAGTGCTTCACTCTATCTCCGAATTCCTTGAAGCAAGTAGAGGCATAGTGAACAAAATCCTCCCTGCATTATTTAGCTGTCAGAATCAATCAGATCTGTATTCTAGAAAATTAATAAATGTGGATGCTATATATATAGTGTAGGCAACGGTTTAATCTAAAAGAAGATGACGTAGTAGTCTTCCATACACGATTTGCGAGTTTAACCAGCCGCCATATCTGTCTTCTAGTGCTTGGGGAAGGTCCCAGTGGAAGAGTGTTACATATGGTTGTATACCTGATCCAAAAATGTAGAAAACACCAAGAAAGACAATCATAAAGTGACAGTTGACAACAGTTTGCATATTTACATACCGAAATGTAGAAAACAGAAGACCTTTATCTAATAGAGTATCTATGAGGTTGTTATAGTAACTCAATCCTTCTTTATTAGGTTCGCCCGTCCCATCTGGTAAGAAAATCATATGTCTAATTAGCGGACAGAGACAAAAATAATAAAATACTTTGCACAGAATTCACTTAATACATACTTGGGAAGATGCGTGACCACGAGATAGAGAATCTGTATGCATCCATGCCAATGTCCTTCATCAAGTCCACATCTTCCTGCCAATCAGGATTTGGTTTGTCAGTTCTGGATAGTTTATCGGTGTTGCTGATATTTTATTTCATTATCAATTTAGTCTAAAAAGTATAAAATTGTTTCGAGAAAAATAATAAACGCTCTATTTCAGAAATCCTTCTTGCTGATAAAAATGTCAGCCTGTATTTGGAAAAACCTATGGAATAGTCTTCCCGCTGTCTTAAGTAGTGTTCATACTGTCTACACACATAAAATTTGAAAAGGACCAGATGGAACTAGCACCAGGATAATTATATGACATGACAATGCATTGATGCTTAGAGACATAAAATGAACAGGAAAATGCACAAGTCATTTCAGTTTTTACAAATTACTAGAAGTCGGTCAAATGACATGTAGGCAAACTTTTGATACAACTGCCAGGAATGCAGGGACTTGCTCATGCCTTGATAAACGAATTCTCTATTAAGTTTAAAACCCAATGCAATTGGTAAAGGTGGAGTTCAAGATCCAGCTTGCATAGCACAAACAAATGGACTAAATCGCATAAGAGATAACGAGGGATTCATCAATTCCAGGTAACTCACCTTGTAACGATGGTAGTGATCAACAGCAACATCTGCATCGCTGAAATCTATCACCCGCCCTGAAGAAAAGAATCCATTCAGTCATAATTTGAACCAAACTGGCACATCAGATTAGAGTGCTTTTTGCAACAAAATTCTCATTACTGCACCGGGTCGTCTCGTAAGAGTATCCCATATCGTAGGTCCACGTTGGCCTTCATTGACAGCGCCTTCATACTGGTAACATATTGACCAGAAACATCTATTAGACATCCAACTAAAAGCACATCAGCTGAAACCAAAGAGATTGAATACTAGACCTGGTAAGCTGAAGAAGCAGTGCCAAAGATAAAACCGGGAGGGAAGTCTGCTCTCCTTATAGCTTCAGCAGAAGCAGCAAAGCTGATAAGGATATGAACCAGTGTTAAGACACCCATGGCGTTTCCTTCAGTTTGCAGCACTAACTACAAATGTCCTTATTGGCTTATTCTATGAAAATGTACCAGACAGGATCATAAGATATATATAAACCTTGCTGGCTTGCTGAGTTGGTGGAGTGTGGGAAGCAACTGAAGGCTGAGCTTCACTTGTCTTGAAAGCCCTTTCAACGTGCGTCTCTGCTAAGTAACTATTGTGGAGGCCACAGGGTGCGATATCTCTATCGCATTGGACATTTGATCAACAAGGGAAGGAAACCCCTTGAGATGTCCAACTCAAGTGTCATGAGTGAAGCAAAGTAAAGCTTTGCTTCTGTACAACAATTTCAGACTGATTAGGGATTTCCCAGAACTCCAGCATTGATGGATCGTATCTGCATAGCTAAGCCTTAGTTTCTTTGCAAGCTACTCCAGTTTGAGAGGAGTGTTAACTTCAGTTCTTATATAATTAGCCACATGGAGAGAAGGCCATGTCATTCGCTAAAGGACCAACCTGCAAGATATTGACCGCAATTCTTATTGTTGCCATGTGCTAGGTGATAACGATGACAAGGAACTATGGCAAAAATTATCCTAATAAAATATGACCTCTTGTTATCCATTTAGTTTGGCAGCACTGCATACGAACAAAACAAGAAGTAACCATTTGCATGTTGATCACAACATGTATATATATTCAGCATTGATTTAAAGAATGGACAAATTAAACAAGGGAGGAAAAGAGCCAGGATTCTGATAAAGGATTAGGGACTTGTTTTGTCCCGAGATTCGCGTAGTCACACACTTATCCCATGGGAAGGATAATGACTTGCTTGCACGGCAGGACCTTTTCGGCAATCAAAGGGACAGGAGCGATTTGGTGATAGTGATCCAGATTCCAGAGAAACAGGCAGCTGCACGGGCCCAACTGCTCAAGAATGCAGTGCACGTGTTGTCCACCATGACAATCCATCATACATCTTCTATGATCCATCACAAATACAGAACTGCAGGATGCAAAGAAACGTAGCCTTTGAGGGAACAAGGGTAGGTTAGTTTGCGAAAGATGCTCGATGTCCCCGAATCTTTGGTGAAAAGGCTCGAACTTGTAATGACCAGTACCATGATTGGAAGTAGAGAAATCAGAGATGACATCTCAACATGCTCCTCTAGACACAGATTGGGGCCTGCAGTTACAAAAGTTGGGAGCTTGACACACATTGCTGCCATCCACCCACCCACCCCCACCGCCCAAACCATCACTGTAATGCGATTCAGCGATTGCTACACCCAAAAAAAGAGAGGAGAGACAAAAAAAAAAAATGCTATAAGAATTGCAACATCACAATCCCCCACGCAGCGTGATGGAAAAGAACCGCCTCATGCGCAGGCGCAGGCGCAGGCGCGCGGCAGTAGTATCACCAATTCGGCAATCGCAAAAAGAAAAATCCAAGTAAATTGGGGGGTGTGGGGGTTGCTTGCCTCGGCATCGCTCGCTTAGCTTGCGCGCTTCGGCGCTGACGAGAGGGATGTCGAGCCGGCAGCGCCTCTCCCAGACCCAGTGAGGGAGGCGTCTCGCGTGGCGCGTGGCGCGTGGCGTGTGAGGAGAGCCCGCTACCCGCCGCCCTTCTCCTGATGCTGATGCCTGATGGTGTGATGTGGAGACGAAGCCACGAGTAGGTTTGAAAAAAAAACAGAAAAACTAAAAAACGGTATACCGTTGCAACGGTATACCTCTGAAACTCATGAAACTTATGATTTTTTGCACTGAAACTCATGAAACTTAGCACTAAAAACTGATGAAACTAAGGCCCCGTTTGGTACGGTTCCAGATTCTAGTAGAAACGAAAACAGTTCCAGATTCTTAATAGAAACGTTTCAGGTAGAATCAGAATCACTTTCTGCAAACCGTTTGGTACGGTTACAGATTCTAATAGAAACTAGTAGAAACGGGGTTAAGGGTGATTCAGCCACAGTGTGGAAAAAGAAGAAACGTTCCGAGGATAATCGTTCCGAGTTTTAACCCGTTTGGTTGGGTTTCTTCCAGATTCTAGTAGAAACACCTCGGTTCCAAGTTGCCAAACGGAGCCTAAACACTGAAACTCATGAAACCAGCACTGAAACTGATAAGTTTCATAAGTTTCACGGCTATACCGTTGCAACGGTATACCGTTCCCTAGTCACTCTAAAAAAAAAATGAGTTGTGTTTGTGTATTTTAAGAGAGCAACTACACGACGGTGTTCCGTCCAAAATCATATCTATGGAATAGCTTGATAACGTTGGATTGAGTCATTCATACATAGCCATTCACTTACTTTCAATCTATATCCACACAAATCGTTTTATTTTCTTGAGATTCAGGAGATTCACAGATATATTTCATGACGTTTACTTTTATGATATTTTACAGATAAGTTTCATTATATTTCACAAATAAGTTTCATTAGGTTTCACAGAAAAGTTTCATTGTGGTTTACGAATAAGTTTCATTATGTTTCACAGATAAATTTTATTAGGCTTCACGAATAAATTTCATATTTTACAGATAAGTTTCATTAGGTTTCAAAGATAAGTTTAATCAGGTTTTAAGGATAAGTTTCATGCTATTCACGGATAAGTTTTATTAGGTTTCACAGATAAGTTTCATAATATTTCACGGATAAGTTTTATTAGGTTTCACAGATAAGTTTCATTAGGTTTCATAGATAAGTTTCATGATATTTCACATAAAAGTTTCATTAGGTTTTACATATAAGTTTCATCAAATTTCATGGATAAGTTTCATGCTATAAGTTTCATTAGGTTTCACGGATAAGTTTCATTAGGTTTCACGCATAAGTTTCATGGATAAGTTTTATTAGGTTTCACGAATGAGTTTTATATGTTTCACGGATAAGTTTCATGATGTTTCACGTGTAAGTTCATGATGTTTCACGGATAAATTCAAGTGAATTTCATGTAACACTATGAAACTTAATGAAATTTATCTGTGAAATACCATGAAACTTATCTGTAAAATGTCATGAAACATATATGTGCACCTCCTGAATATTAAGAAATCTGATAAAACTTAACATGAAACCTATTCGAGACAAATTTAAATTCTTTTGAAATTTTGGGTTATTTCATTGCCATTCCAGTCTGACATGAGGAAAACAAAGAGACATACAAAAGTTCGCCGGTAAATCAAGCCATAAGCCGAACGGGGGGAGCGGTTTGGAGAATCGGGTGCCAAGTGTTGGCGGCGGTGCAATTTGCGCGAGCACTGCCTACCTTGCCGGTTCGGCGGGCGAGGGATCGGTTCGGACGAGCAGATATGTTGCCCTTTGGCGGCAGAAGAGGGACTACACCGCGGTACGGTGGCATGTGAACGGAACCCCATCGCAAACCCAACAGCGGAGAGGCGTCCCGTCATATCCTATTTGACGGGATACCGTTATATAGTTTCTCTTTTTTTAATATAAGTTGTATAAATTTTAAAGTAAGTGAAAGAGTAAATAATTACTATCTAATTTTTATTTATACTTTAATATTTATGTAATTTTTTAAAAAAAACATAGAAGCACCTCTCATTCAAAATTATTCTAATTATACTTGTTTGCTGATTAAATATTAAATAAGTTAATTACGAATGATTAGTTTTTATAAACTATATCAAATTTTAAAAAAATTATCTCGATGTCCACACCTAGGCACGAGAAAGAAATCGAGTAGATGATGGGCTGGGCTGGATATCTTAGGCTTCACCAGGCCCATTTACCGGCCCATTTGAGTTGTACGGAGACCCATCCCGCTAAAGCACCATCAGAAAATCGAGGAAACGAGGAGCGTGTAATCCTGTCCGGGGACACAAGACGCTATCCTCTGCTGCTTCCCCTCTGCTTTTCGCGATTTGGGTGGGTGAGAGAGAGAGAGAGAGAGAGAGAGAGAGAGAGAGGCAGAGGAGGAGGAGGAAGATGGCTGGCATGGCGGCGTTGCAGGGCTCCATGGGTTCGCTCTCCATCTACCCTCCAGGCGCGGCGGCGAGCACCAGTAGCTTCTGGGGCCACCCGCTCGCCACCTTCTCCGCCGCGCCGCCGGGGGTTTGTGCCTCCCGACTCAATCCCTTCCTTTCCTTTCTTTTCTTTTTTCTTTCTCTCTGTTGCTCCACTCTGTGGACTCGCTGGAGACGCTATCTTGCCTTGGGATTTAGAATTCTAGAGCTCACCAACAGTGTGGCACTGCAAGGCAATGGTAATGTCTGCCTTGCCGGCCAAAAACTGACCAGCATATATTCTTTCGAAGTTCATGAATTGTTTTCATGTTTATTTCTGATATTGTATTCTGGTATCACAACTAATGAGACATGGACCGGCTCTTGTTCTAGCCTGCTGGCGCCGCATATCACATGTGTCTGGCCACAAAATATTTTGCCTTCAAAGCTATCGCTCACAAAATAGTGGAAATGTTGCAAAAGATGTTGATGGGGAGACTAAACAGGCAGCTCAATTCACTGGAGCGAAATGATTGGCACACTCATATGGCATATACGTAACTGATTATACTGAACACATGTCTTCCTTTCTGTATCTTCTCCCGTGTGTCGTAGCTCTTCTACATAGCCTACTGTACCCCTCTTCCTCAGATAACTTTTTCCTCGTAGGTAACTCCTAATGAATAAAAAAGGAGGGGATAAACCTTACTGAGTGTGGTCACCCCAAAAGGTGAAAAGAAAATAGTGGAGCCAGATAATTTCTTCTGAATCCCGTTTGAAAAAAACAATATCTGCTGAATGAAGTGATGGAGCTATGGTACTTCTGTGATAACTCAAACTAAAATATTGCTCCCGAATGAACAAAGAAACTCATAGTAAAAGATAACCCAAGGTCCTACGGTTTCTTGATTGGACCATTATGACCACTATGTGAGGTTGGCGACATATCTCAATAGCTGATAATTATTATGCCCTTTTCTCTTTTCTTTGAAATGAGTCATTATGTTTTTTTGTTATATGAAACTCTGACAAGTTATACATAAATTTGGTATGCAGATTAAATTTATGGTCAAGACATGCCCAATTGAAATGAGGGTGAGTGTGATGATCCTTTGGGTCTAATATGTCTCGCACCTTGTTACCCACTGTTAAATGTCTGAAAGTTTCCTTTTTCTACTGCAGCTTAAGCGATGGGAACGGAAGAAGTGTAAGCCAAACAGCCTTCCAGTGCTGCACAAGATGCATGTTAAGGTCGGCGATACAGTACAGATCATTGCAGGCCGTGAGAAAGGTAAAGTTGGAGAAGTTACACGGCTTTACAAGCACAACAGCACTGTGATCGTGAAGGACATGAACTTGAAGTCGAAGCACAAGAAAGGCACAGATGATGAACCGGGTGAAATTGTCAAGGTCAGCAATGTTTCTATTGAAACTTCTTTCTGTTCCTCTTGTTTTGCAAACTTGCATATATTCATGGCAAGAACGTAGTTTCAGATTCCTAAGTGTACCTCCTGATGAAACTTGGAATTTCTTTTGATCAGATTGAAGGCCCCATTCATAGCTCGAATATGATGCTCTACTCAAAGGAAAAGAATGTAGCAAGCAGGGTTGGGCACAAATTTGTCGAGGATGGAACCAAGGTTCGCTACCTGATCAAGACTGGTGAAATAATCGACAGCACTGAGAACTGGGCGAAGGTGTTTAAGGAAGGAAATTCAGACTAATCATCGTAGTATGAAAAGGCCACAGATGCTCTGAATTCTGGCTGCTTCTTGCATGCCCAAATGAGTAGATGTTTATTCTGTTGCTGTTACTGCTGCTCCTTTTTTAGCTTCAGCCTTTTCTTGTAAATTATTACACGGTTGTCACCATTCTTGCAACGCATAACATGCTTGTCTTTTTACCAGCTACAATGGCTCTGGCACATTTCGGTAATTTTCATGAATGGTAATCCTGTTGCTGTCCCGAATTTTTTTTATAATCATTGACCAGTTTTGCCAATTGTCACCTAGAAATACAGCCCTACTGTTCTGCTAATCTGGAGGAGATGGCATATAATAGCCACGGAAGTTTGACATTTTTGGAGGAGACTAGTGAAATATCATATAGCGACTGGACTCTGAACATGTTGACTTGTTCTGCCAGCTACTGCCGTAGAATTCAAGAGATCGTGCCCAAAAGCAGATGTAAGCAAACCTGCTGCCCGGCGAATCACACCGCCGCACGTAGTTTTCTGCATACGTTTAGCTCCGGGCCCCATGTACCAATTGGCACCTGTACCATATATAGACTTCAACTCAGCACTACTTAACTCCTTGCAGTAGTTTTCAATCGGACCAGAGACGAAGTGGACGCAGGGAGAATAGTATGGTGTGCAATTTTCCTATTTAGGGGGTAGATTTTTTGAAAAAGATGTTTTTTTTAACTTTTTCGGTAGAAAAGTAGTTGTAGATTTTTATAAGAGCTCGTTTAACAAATAGCTAATTTCTCTCAGTAATAAGCTGCAAAAATAGGTCTAAACCAACTTTCAGCTTTTATATATAACTTCTAAATTATGGCAAAAGCCGCTTAAAAGTTGAGTTGTTTGCTAGATTTTCAGAAACTGAAGCTGATTTAAAGCCCCCAAATAGGACCTATAAATTTTTTTATTGGGGTGTATATTTCACACGCACAACTCTATAGTCTTGTACAATTATTTCGTTACATCGTAAATCCAACACGTATATTTAAAATTTGCTAAAAGCATAATACAAATAGTTCGAACATCTTAAGAATCACATACCACAAAAATCAAAACTAATCCAATAAGCAAAATTAATCTATCGAAAGAGATGATCTCGTAACATTTTCCACCTCCTATATCCGCTCCCGGTCACAGCAAGCCTTGCATTGCAATGCGTACGCATTGGATGTTCTCGGCGCCATGGGCGCACTGTGCAGTGGCGTGAGTACCATGCCGTGCCGTTCAGAAATCACGAGAAGACGGGGGCGTTTGGCTTGGGAAGCTTCACGCGGCGCTTTGCGTTCCCGGCGGCGGTGTTGGTGTCTTGGTGTGGATGGTGTTCTCGTGAGTCGTGAGTGGGGAAAGCAATATCATAAGAGGCGGATCCGGCCGGCTGCTGTTAGATCTAAGCTTAGGGCTAACGACATTAATCTTAGCCTAATGACATGAACACTTAGACTAAATGCGGAAGCGAAAATTTACCGGTGCTTGACAGTGCCATCGCTCTCTGATGGGTTTAGGCTTTAGAAGCCTGCTTGGCCGATGAGTCGATGCAGAGAGCCGTAGAGTAAGCAAAGGACGACTCTGGCTTAGCCAGACGATGACTTTCCTCATACTCCAGCCGCACACCCGGATCGGATTGGGCTTAAGGATGTAGAATCGGGAACTAACCTCACGGAGAAAATCATCCCGCCTAGAGGAGCCGATCCGTTCCTTTTAATGTAGCGCCAGGTAACTGGGGCAACCAAAGTTGGTTGTGCGCCCCGATCGTATGCGGGATGAGGGAGGTTGTTACCCTCCCTTAAGACTCGAGCTAGATTGTTAGCCACGAGATCAATTCCAACATTCTCCCACTTGATCGTAAGGGCTAACATCATAAGTCCTCTCTTGATAAAACAATGTGCCAGAGCAAGCGTCGCAAAAGCTATTCGTCAGCTAAAGAGACCTCAATACCCATAGTACATCATTCTATCTCGATAGGTATGGTAATTTATTCTTAACGGGAGTTGGTTTGCTTTGTAGCCCTTATATCCAGAATCAGAGGCTTCCCAATATAACCATGCCGGCAACATGATCATGAAATACACTGGGTGGTAAGCCTTTTGTGAGCGGATCCGCAAGCATAAAATGAGTACTTATGTGTTTCACACTAATGGTTTGATCCTGAATTCTATCTTTCACAACATGATACTTAATGTCAATGTGTTTGGCAGCACCACTTGACTTGTTGTTACTCGCATAAAAGACTGCAGGTTCATTATCGCAGTATAGAGTGAGTGGCTTAGAAATGTTGTCTACCACTCTAAGTCCTGGGATAAAATTCTTTAGCCATACAGCCTGCCCGGTAGCCTCATAACATGCCACAAACTCAGCTTGCATCGTAGATGATGCAGTAAGTGTCTGTTTGGAGCTTTTCCACGAGATAGCTCCTCCTGCGAGGGTGAAGATGTAGCCTGACGTGGATTTCTTAGTATCCACACACCCCGCAAAATCTGCGTCTGAATAGCCTATAACTTCAAGGCTTTCAGACTTCTTATATGTGAGCATGTAATCTTTAGTGCCTTGCAAATAACGCAAGACTTTCTTAACGGCTTTCCAGTGATCCAACCCTGGATTTGACTGATATCTGCCAAGCATCTCGGTTATGAATGCTAAATCAGGGCGTGTACATACCTGAGCGTACATAATGCTTCCGACAGCTGAAGCATAAGGAATCGACTTCATCTGATCAGATTAGTATTGATTCCTTGGACATTGGAAAGTCCCAAACTTATCGCCCTTAACAATAGGAGCAGACGAGGCAGAGCACTTTTGCATGTTGTATCTCTTCAGCACTCTGTCTATGTATGCCTTTTGGGATAAGCCTAAGGCTCCTTTGGACCTGTCTCGGTGAATTTCAATCCCCAAAACATAAGAGGCTTCACCGAGATCCTTCATATCAAAATTTGAGGAAAGAAACCTTTTGGTTTCAGACAGCATGTCCTTATCGCTGCTGGCCAATAAGATGTCATCCACATAAAGAACTAAGATGGTGTATTTGCTCCCCCTTAAACTTAGTGTATATGCAATTGTCCACTTCATTTTCCTTAAAACCAAATTTTCTAATAATTTCATCAAACTTGAGGTACCATTGCCTAGACACTTGCTTTAATCCATAAATTGACTTCTTAAGTCTGCATCCCATATGTTCCTTACCTTCCACGACAAAACCTTCTGGTTGAGTCATGTAAACAATTTCATGCAAGTCTCCGTTTAGAAATGCGGTCTTAACATCCATCTGATGTAACTCTAGATCGTTATGAGCCACAAGCGCCATGACAATTCTAAATGAATCTTTAGATGAGACAGGCGAGAAGGTGTCATTATAATCAATCCCCTCTCTTTGTGAGAAGCCTTTCGCTACAAGCCTTGCTTTGAACCTTTCGATATTTCCCTTAGAGTCATGCTGGGTTTTGTAGACCCATTTTACAGCCTACTGTTTTGACCCCGTCAGGAATTTCTACTAAGTCCCATACATCATTGGTGCTCATAGACTTTAGTTCATCCTTCATGGCTTCAAGCCATTTAGGTGAATGTTCACTCATCACAGCTTCCTTATATGAGGTGGGATCCTCTACCTTCCCTATGTTATTTATATCCTCATTCATGTAAACAACATAGTCATTTGGGATGGCAGATCTCCTTTCTCGCTGTGATCTCCTTAAAGGTTCATTTGCTGCAACAGGGGGCTGTTGAGGCTCATCATAAGAAGGAGCATTAGGTGCAACATTAGTCATTTCTGAGTCTTCAACAAGAGGTGCATTCACAGTATTTTCGAATGGAGGTGCAGTCTCCTGGGCCACAGGAAAGACAGGCTCATGAATCACAGGTGGCGGAACAAAATCCCGCACCTCCTCAAGATCTACTTTCCTGGGCTCCAAGCTCCCACTGATTTCAGCATTCTCTAAAAATATTGCATGTCTCGTCTCCACAAACTTGGTGGTACGATCCGGACAGTAAAAACGATATCCCTTTGATCTATCGGGATATCCAATAAAATGGCAACTTATTGTCTTAGGGTCTAATTTTCCAATATGTGGGTTGAATATTTTAGCTTCAGCGGGACAGCCCCATACACGTAAATACTTTAAGCTCGGCTTCTTCCCAGTCCATAATTCATAAGGTGTTTTCATGACTGATTTACTGAGAACCCGATTAAGTATATGGGCGGCTATTTTTAGTGCTTCAATTCACAGATTCGCTGGTAAACTGGAATGGCTGATCATGCTACGCACCATGTCCATAAGGGTACGATTTCTTCATTCAGCCACACCATTTTGTTGGGGTTCACCAAGTGTCGAATATTGGGCTACGATGCCATTTTCTTGAAGAAACTTAGCGAAAGGACCTGGGATCTGCCCGTAAGGGGCATGTCTCCCATAGTATTCTCCCCTCGATCAGATCTTACTACCTTAATCTTTAGGTTAAGCTGATTTTCTACTTCAGCTTTGAATATCTTAAATTTATCTAAGGATTCGGATTTATCACGAATAGGAAAGATATACCCATAGCGGGAGAAATCATCAGTAAAGGTAATAAAGGAGTCATACCCATCTACAGATGTCACAGGAAAAGGACCACAAATATCTGTATGGATTAATTCTAAAAGTCCCGTGCTTCGTGTGGCACCTTTCTTGATTTGTTTGACATATTTGCCCTTAATGCAATCAATGCAATGATCAGAATCATTAAAGTCTAAGGGGTGGAGTATCTCTTCCTTAATGAGACGTTCCATTCTCCCCCTCGAAATGTGGCCTAAACGACAATGCCACAATTTCGACGAAGTCTCATCATTACATCTTTTGCACTTATTTGGAACATCACACACATTATCACATATATCGGAGAGAGGAAGCATATAAAGTCTGTCTTGTCGGATGGCAAGACCAACATTATTTGACTTAAATGTTATTACACACTGATTGTCTCCAAAATTAAAATGGTAGCCAACATCATCTAATAAAGCAATCAAATCAAATTCCTCCTCATGGAAGGTACATAAATAACATTATTAAGTCAAGTCTAAAACCACTCTCCAAAACTAGGAGATAGATCCAACAGCTTTGACTTCACCTCATTTCCGCTCGCCACCCTCGATTCTTCTCTCCCCTTTAGAAGGGTTCTCTATATCTTGAATCCTGTAAGGAATTAGAAATGTGCACAGTGGCACCTGAGTCAATCCACCAAGAATCCGGTGAACAGTCAGCATAAAGAGATTCATCAATAAAAGAGATAATGTCATTACCCTTCTTGGCAAGCCACTTAAGGAAACCCACACAATCCTTCTGATAATGCCCCTTCTTTCCACAGAAGTTGCATGTGTTGTTCTTTTTAGGGGATGTGGGGTTAGTGGTGCCCTTAGACTTATCAAGCTTAGGTGAGTTGTAGGGTTTCTTTTTGGGCTTATTATCACCTTGGCCCTTTCTTTTGTTGGACCCAACCTGATGCACGCTGTCCTTTCTGTCCGCCTTCATTCTGTCCTCTTCTTGGACACACATGGCTATTAAGTCACTCATACTCCATTTTTCTTTCTGAGTGTTGTAGTTTATTTTGAATGGAGTATACTCAGGGGGCAAGGAGGTCATTATGAAATGAACTAAAATTTTTTCTGAAATGGGCATGTCCAAGCCTTTCAGCTTAGCGGACATGTCCATCATTGACATGACATGCTCCCTAATGCCCCCGGAGCCATTATACTTCGTAGTCAACGGCACGGATGAGAGTACTAGCATAAAATTTGGAAGAGCCCTTAAAGTGCTCCTCCACCTTAGTTAAGTACTCCTTCGCCTTCTCCGAATCGTGATTGCTCCCTTGATAGCAAAGTAGATGTCGCTTCTTCATAATCATAAGGCTCATGCGGTTAGACCGCTCCCACTTAGCTAAATTATCATCATATTCCTTTTTCTTTGCAGTATAATCATCAATAGTAGTAGCAGGAGCAGTGGGAGCTGCAACACGCAATGCATAATCAAGGTCTAGACAGCCAAGGACAATCTCAATGGAATCCTTCCATGCAGGAAAATTGGTCCCAATCAGCTGTTCAATCCACTTAATAGTGGTAGCAATGTTGGACGGATCAACAGCTGAATATAAAAGATATGGCACAATTAAAACATAAAATAATACTTTAGCATGGATTTAATCTACATTGGTATGATTTAAATACATGCAAGCAAAATTGTTGTTCTAATTCATTTCACCGTTGGGCAGAAAATGAAAAGAACAATAGCATTAAATGACACATAATTATAAATTAACGTTGGTCAAAATTATAGTTATGAGTCACACATTATGTTTATAAATCTCCAATCAAAATTTCTCGTTGGTTCCATTTTAATTGGGGACAGATATTAATCTCAGGAAAATTGCGCCATTAAACATTAATTTCAATACATAATTATTGGGCAAGACATTTAATTAATTTGCTCAAGAATTACATTGAAATCAATTCAAATATTGATACTCGGAATTGATCAGAATAACAATGCCCAGGAAAATTAATAAC
This sequence comes from Rhipidocladum racemiflorum, assembly GCA_036346355.1. NCBI lineage: Eukaryota > Viridiplantae > Streptophyta > Magnoliopsida > Poales > Poaceae > Rhipidocladum > Rhipidocladum racemiflorum. The sequence continues at coordinate 84,183,522 of CM070579.1, read as the reverse complement.
AACAATTATTGCTAATTAAAAGAGGCATAATGATGAAAAAATACTAAACGGCAAAAAAGTAATAAACAGTAGGGGTTCACAACAAAGGAAATTGGCCAAGAAAAAAAAAATGGCCTTGAGGCCCAGCTGCAACAGGGACCGAGCCGGCCTGGCCGCCAAAAAGGAAGTTCAGCTACAGATTGCGTCATAGATGATCAGCCGTTCAAACACGCGGACGGCTGAGATTTCTTTAGATCAGAACAAAACAAAAACAGGCTGTAACCCTAATGCTCAAATGCTCCCGATCCAAAAGAAACGGGAGCGGCAGGGGCGGCGACAGAACGGTCGGCGCGAGTCTGGCGGAGCACCGGAATGGAGCGGCGACGGTACACTCGGCGGCGAGCTGCAGGGCGCCGAGCGGAGGGGCGACAGCCCGCGCGGGCGAGCGGCACAGCGTAAACGCATGCGAGGCGGCGCAAACAAGCCCCGGAGGTGCGCGCGCGGAGACTCGACGGCCAGCGGGCGAGCCAAAACGACGCACGGGTGAGCCCGAAATCCCCTTCTAAAAACTTTGATTTGCATGATTGGATTTGCGATTTGGGGCAATTTTGGGGATTTAGGGTTCAAATCGGATGGGCATGGTTCGGTTTTGTGGTTCTAAGGGTCGAAATTGATCTCATCCCCTCCTTCTAATTGCTTATCTATGGCCAATTAGCCCTAATTTGACATGAGCAAGATCAAAACCGAACAAACAGAGAGCTAGGTAACCCTAATCCGGGACTAAACTTGATTAACCGAGGCAACTAACAAGCAACATGATTATCTAGGTTCAAGATTAGGCTAAGTGGCTCTGATACCAACTGTTAGATCTAAGCTTAGGGCTAACGACATTAATCTTAGCCTAATGACATGAACACTTAGACTAAATGCGGAAGCGAAAATTTACCGGTGCTTGACAGTGCCATCGCTCTCTGATGGGTTTAGGCTTTAGAAGCCTGCTTGGCCGATGAGTCGATGCAGAGAGCCGTAGAGTAAGCAGTGACGACCCCGCGTCGGCAGCGTACGGTGACAGCCTTCCCGTTACTCCAGCGCACACCCGGGATCGGATTGGGCTTAAGGATGTAGAATCGGGGAACTAACCTCACGGGAGAAAATCATCCTGCCTAGAGGAGCCAGTCCCGTTCCTTTTAATGTAGCGCTGTGCAACGGGGGGCTGCAACCAAAGTTGGTTGTGCGCCCCTGATCAGGGCGCGGGATTAGGGAGGTTGTTACCCTCCCTTAAGACTCGAGCTAGATTGTTAGCTAACACGAGATCAATTCCAACAGCTGCACCTGCACGTGGATCGCACTCACATCCCGATGGCATCCATCTGCGCCCTGCAACGAACTCACTACAGAAAAAAAAAGGCCATCGGTGATGCACTGACACTGAACAAGTTTCGGTGTTGCCATCCTATGATGACGCGTACGGCTTGATCAAGGCAGTGTGCCATCATGTCTTGACACCGAACAAGTTTCGATTTCAGCCAGAGTAACAGGGGTTTAACCGTAGATAGAAGGGTAACAACCTTAGCTGGCGAGCTAGAAATTGTGGACTGACAACACCACCTCGATCTTCAGGAGTGTATAGGTATCATCCGAATATTTTTTTTGTCTTAGTTAGCATCTAAATTTTGGACCGTTGAATATCTCATTCGGATATCACCGGACCATTAGATTAAATTATATAATCGGATGTAATCGATATTTTCGAATATCAATAATAATCTAATAATCCTAAATTTAGGTGATTTCAACCAAAAAAACATGCGGATAGTGTTTATCAAATCCCCAATGTTTTGCTGCTGTCAGCATTCAGCACCGCCGAAGGGCCAAAGAAACGCAGTGCAAGAGTGAGATGGGCAGCACCGGCGGCGGCTCGCCGGATCAGGAGAGTGCTCCGGTGTGCGTGACGGGCGCCACCGGCTACGTCGGCTCGTGGCTCGTCCGCACCCTGCTGCGCCGAGGCTACCGCGTCCACGCCACCGCACGGGACCCAGGTACGTACGCGTGGGGGGTATGTCGTCGTGAACTGGTCATGGCTGACGCGGTTTTCAGGCAAGGCGCGGCAGGTGTTCTCCGCGGTGGAGGCAGGGAAGGAGCGTCTCAGGATGTTCCGGGCGGACATGGGCGAGGAAGGGAGCTTCGACGATGCCGTCAGGGGCTGCGTGGCGCTCTTCCATGTCGCCGCCTCCATGGAGCTCCACGTATCACCCGACCAACACAACGTCGGTAAGCCGCGGTTGACTTAGTTACTCCCTTCTTGGTGCAAACCTCGTTGATGTAGCGAAAAGCTTTACGAATTTGAGTTGAGTACAGAAACGGTGTGGAAAACGCACGGGGGCCTCCTGAGCCGCGACTCAGAAGGCAACTCTAACTCTTCAGCTAAACGACTCCTGAGCCGTCATGCTGAGTTGTCTGGAGTGTTTGTTGAGGACCATTGCCATGAGGTGTTGCAGGCTGGTCATTGCGGGGTTTTGGTCTTGAGGTGCAAATCACTTGACCATGGTGGAGGTCCCGTGTTGCAGTTGGTCAGGGTCCTTTGTGTAGGCAAGACATCGTTAGTGAGCTCGTGGGAGGTTGCGAGTACGAGTTGTTGCCGTTTGTTTTCCTTCGCGGCTTTAGGCTCTATTCTTTGTAGGTTGGGTGAGGATCATGTTTTGTCGTTGATCCTCAATGTGTTAGTCTCATTGGTGTAGTTGGTGTCTTGGTGGTAGTTTCTAAGTTTGGGACTCTTTCTTCGTTGTTGGGACTCTTTCTTCGTTGTTGGAGTCTCCCCTTTTGGGGCTGGTGTTTGATGTCTGTGTTGCATATCGAGGCTAATGCATTGTTTTTTTTTTTCTGAAATAAATAACAAAGTGTTAGAATAGTCCCACATTGGTTGTGGAATGGCAAAGAACCTAACTTATAAGTGGAGGAGTTCCTCACCTCTTAAGCTACCTTTTGGGGTTGAGAAGGCCCTTACGATCCAACAATTGATATCAGAGCCCGGTTCTAACATCTTTGGCCTGATGGACACTGGGGTATGAAGGCCTGATGGACCATGGCCCTGAGGGACCGTCGGTGTATGGTAAAGGGGCGGTGAACGGCTGAGAGATACCAATGTGTGAAGGGGGGATTGTTAGAATAGTCCCACATTGGTTGTGGAAGGGCAAATGACCTAACTTATAAGTGGGAGAGATTCTACTAGTTGGTCAGTATGATACTCCTGGTGCGAACTACTTCTTGGTGCATGTTGGATCTAGTTTTGGCCAAGCAATATATGCACCACGACCCTGTGATCCTGGCACTCACGCTACTATTTATGCATCCCTCATGGACTTGAAGAGGAGCACGCAAGGTCGCATGTGCTCGAGCCGGCGACGAGGGGCACCATCAACGTACTGCAATCCTGCGTCCGCGCGGGGAGCATACGTAGGGTCGTCTTCACGTCCTCCATCAGCACGATGACGGCGACGGGTGCGGACGGCCGGCGGAAGGCGGTCGTCGACGAGTCCTGCCTGCGAGCCCTCGACGACGTCTGGGGCACGAAGCCCATCGGCTGGGTGCGTACGCGACGCTACAGCACCCTTCCTATGGCGCCATGCACATTAATTACACGTACTTATAAATTCTATGGTGTCGTACTGCATAAAGGGATCTGTGCAGCATCACTCGGATGAACGTCATGTGTTATGTCAGTGAATCTCTACCGTCTGCATGCAATTAATGCGTTAGTTAATTAATCCCCTTAATTAATGCAACGGTGGAGATTCACTAGCATAACACGTGACGTCCATCCGAGTGGTGCTGTACAGGTCCCTTTATGCAGTATGACACTATAGAATTTATTTCCGTACAATTAGGTCTCTGAAGTTTCGCCATGATCTGTCTCCTGTGAATCAGATTTACATCCTCTCGAAACGATTGACGGAGGAGGCGGCGCTCAGATTTGCGCGAGAGGAGGGCATCCATTTGGTGTCGGTCGTCATACCGACGGTTGCTGGCCCATTCCTGACACCAAGTGTTCCTACAAGCATTCAGCTCCTGCTGTCACCCATCACAGGCATTAATCGAACTGATCCCATCACAAGCATTTATCTTGCAAATTTGTGCCGATCAACACTGTTCTGAACATTTTATCTGAATCTGGAACGGTGTTTCTTCTCCTTGTGCCTGCATCATCGCATTTCAGGTGATCCGAAGCTCTCCTCGCTGCTGGTCTCTGTCCACGCCAGGTTCGGGTCCATACCACTGGCACACATCCAGGACGTGTGCGACGCACACGTATTCCTGATGGAGACGGCACAGGCCCAGGGACGGTACCTGTGCGCCGGAGGGAGCCATTCGATGGCTCAGATTGCTCAGCTCCTGTCCTCGCATTACCCTCCTTTCAGGCCTCATGTAGAAAGGCAAGCAAGCAACCCAGTTAAACTAGCATCTCTCTGAAAAATCTTTACGATAAATCGATCGCTCCCCTTTCTTTCTCAGGTATTTTTTGTAGCCTGGTATGATCTTTGACAACTTTATAAATTATAATGCAGGTTGAGTGAAGGTTTCGATGCTTCGAACTCATCGGTTGTGTCCTCCAAGAGGCTCATGGATCTAGGCTTCAGGTTCGAGCATGATGTCCGGGATGTCGTGAAGGACAGCGTTGCGCAGTGTGTTGATCGTGGGTTCCTGGGTCGCCCTGACAACTGCGGCAATTAGTAGTAGTAAAATAAAATGTTCAGGTATGAGTAGGCCGGGCCGGGATAGTTGTACGGGCTAGGCCCTGGAAGGCAAATCTCTCCTGTGCAGATTGGCTAATTTGGGTCGGATTGGAGAACCCATTTAAATCTATCGAACTGAAGAAGGGAAAGAGAGTGAATCTCTACGACTGAAGGATACACATTACCGAAATTCATCCTCTGCCATACAGATTGACAGCTTTCTTGGAACGCAGAATTTCACGTAAAATAGTTCCACTCTGGCAGAATTTTTTTTTTGGGGCGGGGGTGGGGGGTCCTGCGTTCGAGACGTGGCCTAACCATTTTCGGTATGCTTCGTTCTGCACACTTGCACGGTATTCCCCAATCTCTGGCATCGATGCTGCACATATATATATATATATATATATATATATATATATATATATATATATATATATATATATATATATATATATATATTAACTATCTTATAGTGGAAAGAATCGGCGAGCTCTGCGCGTATCCACGTCACGTTTTTTTCGTGGCAGCCTTTTGCTCTTCAGAAAATCAGCGATGGCTCCTTCGTTGTGCTGTGCTGCTGCCCGTGTCGCCGTTCGTTCTCCATTTGGGTATCCATCCGGTCATCTGTGTCTCCCATTCGATGGCCCTTAAAGCTCCATGGGTTCGTGCCTCGCGGAGCCCTCGAGGAAGAGCCTCGTGCCCCCTGGTCTCTGCATGCCTCCTCGCGTCCTTCGCCTGCCTCCCTCCGTCCTCCGGTCGCCCTTCGGCCGCCCGCCGTCGCCTCCTCCTCCGCGCCTTGATTCCTCTGCATCGGCCGCCGCCGTCCTTCCTCCACCTCCTCCTGGTCTCCTCCGCTCACCCTCTCAAATCCGTCACCGTGCTTCGCCCACCACCGCATCACCCGGAGCCTTTGAGACCGCATCCGAAACCCTTGAGTCTCTCCAATTCGCCTTCCTCGAGCTCCTCGTGCGGCCCGTTGCCGTCTCCCACATCTCTGCCTCCCCTGCCTGGCACGCCCCCCAGTTCCCCCTGTCTTGGAGCTGCTGCAGCCGGTAGATTCGACACACGCGCTTGACGAGGCGATGTTGCTGCGCTATGCGGCTGCGCACGTCCCTGGTTTCCCCTCGCTGGCGTTATGCGGCTGCGCTATGTTGCTGTGCTATCCTAAAGTTTGCGTTGTTCTTTTCTTCACAAGAAAGCGATTCTTTTTTTGTTTGGACTACTCCAATATTTGTTGTGCCGTATGTCTTGAATTTCTAACAAAGCATGTACGCGAGCCACAAATATTTGTCATTCTGAGATACGTATTGTCAAACTTTTAAAATTTTGGCATCAAAATCTTTTTAAATATTTTATATTGCATACATGATAAATCTTTTTAGATTCACATTATGAAGGTGACTGCGAAGATGTCGAGAATAACCCGAGGGATTAGATATTATTCTAAAGACACTTGGTGGTAGAATGCGGAGGTGCAAAAGGCTATCGAGAAAAAGAAGGCATGCTACAAGCAAATGCTGTATAGTATAGGAGCAACGACAACATACAGAAGTATAAAGTAGCTAAAAAGAGTGCAAAGAAAGCGGTGAGTGAGGCATGGGGACAAGGCTTACAAGCATAAGAAGGATATCTACAAGATGACTAAACTCCGAGAAAGAAAGACGAGAGATTTCAACCAAGTTAAATGCATCAATGACGACACTAATAGACTCCGGGTGAAAGATGATGACATCAAGAATAGGTGGAGAAACTACTTTAACAAGTTGTACAACGGAGACAACAGGAATAGTATGATTGAATTGAATGATTCTTTTGATGACACCAATAGACGGCTTGTTCGAAAAGTTTAAGAATTCGAAATAAGAGATGCCTTAAAAAGGATAAAGAAGGAAATATTGGAACATTTCTGAAAGCACATTCTCAAGCCTGCCATTTTATATTTCAGGAAATATTGGATTCTCTTGGTCCTTTTGTTCATGGTTTGAAGCTTTCTGGTGGATCTCATAGTTTAATGGGAAAAGATCTGGTTAGAGAGATCACTGATTTAGCACACAAGCATGATATATATGTGAGCACAGGTGATTGGGCAGAGCATCTTTTGCGTCAAGGACCCTCTTCTTTCAAGCAATATGTAGAGGTTTCATGTATCTTACTGTTTTTTTTCAAAAAAAAAAAATTGTGATGTGCACAAACGTGTCTGAAACAACGTACATGATATGAGATATTCCATTGCAGGAATGCAAGGCATTAGGATCTGACACTATTGAACTGAATGCTGAATGATGTCCGCATGAGAACGAAGCACTATCTAGTGAATCATTTTCGTCTAGTCATCTGGGTGAAAAATATTGACTATTATACATTTCTGATTCAATATTAGTTTTGTTGTAAGTTGTAACTTAGCCGTTTACCATTGTCATATCCTACTATGTACTCCCTTCATTCCTGAATACATGTTATTTTAGCTTTTAAATTTTGTTTTTAAATACATGCCATTCTACAATTTCAAGGTGATTTTTACTATTTTTTTTTCTTTTATACTACTCCTCTTTAGCTATTTTCAATTACTACCATAGACTGGAGTAAGACACACCAACCAAAAAACGATAAGTGATCTAATGAAGAGGGGTAACAGTCTCTTGTATATGTGCCTTGGTGGAAGTACAATATCCTAGAATTACATCTATTCAGAAACACAGGGATTACTATTTTGCCACGTTGTGACTCTGTGAGCATCACTTCGTTTCTTTCATATGATGACTACCAGGGTTCAACATATCGCAGAAAATTACGAGAAAATTATGATTACCTGTCTGTGACATCAAGGTATACTAAGTATGATCCTTTGAATGCTCCATAGATATATCTTTTTGGCACATTAGCTAATTGGGTACCGTTGTGTAGGAGCCCACGCGGTGCAATCTCTCGGTAGGATAAGATATCAAAAATCGTTAGGAAAACCGATTAAATTAAAAAAATTCAAAGCAAATTATGCGACATAAATATCGCGATAATCGGTCAAAAAATCGGCTCTGAGAAACATTCCATTGGCCTGTTAAAACCGAGAGAAAATCGATGAAAATCAGTAGATATTCGTTTTCTTTGATTTTTTTTTAAAATTTTGGATTTCAAAACCACGCGATTTTTGGTGATTTTATGCAAAAATTGAGCGAACCCTGATGACTACACTGCACTCCGTTTTTTACAACACGAGCGGGCGGCCATTTCCTGCCTATGTTTTTGCAGAAAGGGTTGATGTTGACCTGTTGATTAGGAGGGCTGAGAGATGCTTGGAGGCAGGTGCAGATATGGTCATGATCGATGCCGATGATGTTTGCCAGTGCGCCGACACCTACGAGTTAAGAGATCCTATAGAATGTTATCGGTTAAGAGGAACTGAGGCAGCGTGACCGTGTTGGGTGTTAGACCATCTCCAACCATGTCCCTTCCCCTCTCATTTTCCCTTCGTGAAGGGATTCCTCCTTCGGCTCCAACAGTGCTCCTTCAAGATTCCCTTCACTGATTCTCTCTCCCCTTCTCTCCAGCAAGGAATTCTCTCTCCTTTCCCTATACAATTCCCTTTAAAGGGAATCTGTTGGAGATGAGAGGAAATAAAGGGAATGGGAACAGGGAAGGGAACAAAGAAGGGAATGAAATGAAGGGAATATGGTTGGAGATGGTCTTAGTGACTTGCTGTAATAAACGGATGAAGTGCAGTACTCAGGGTTACCAAAACCGTTTTTGAATTGAAAATTGAGATCTCGACAAAAATCGAGCGAAAATCGTAAAAAAAATAAAGAGTTTCGAAACCGAGTGTTAGAATTTTTTTTTAAAAAAAAATCGATCGGTTTGTCGAAAATTCGAAAAAACCGACCAGCGAGTTGAACCTTGTGGGCGGCCGATTTTTTGAGTGATTTTCAACGATTTTTGATCGGTTTATGTCACATAATTTTTTTTGAATTTTTTTTATATTAAACTAGTTTATCGACCGATGTAGGGTTTCGAACAGGCTTGATACGATTGAATTTTTTGAATTTTGGTTTTGCTAACCGTGATAGAACTACGTGGACGCTCATGTTGCCGTGTGCTGATGTTGTGCTAAATCTATCTTGCCTTTTACTGGATCTTCTTCTTGGCTTACCATGATCGATGCACTGTAAGTTGCACGCATATAGGAATCTTTTTTCCTGTGAAAATCAAGAGAGTTTCTGCACGGCCGGTTGTTTGGTGTGGGCAATTAACTAGCGCAAACCGGCCCTCTTCCGGGTCGGCCCGTTAGGGTTAGTTGGGCCATCGTTGGTTCGCGTCGAGGATTGTTTGGGCTTGGGCTTGTACAGCTAGTCTTAGTCGTCGTCGTTCCTTCCTTCCTCGCACTCGCTGCTCTTTATCCCTTTCTGCTTTCCTCCTCGCCGCCGTCTCGTGGAGTTGCCGTTGGGGAGTCGGGAGGGGGGAGAGATGAGAGAGATGTTGGATCCTCCTCGTCGTGGTCCGGCGTACAAGACGAAGCTTTGCGCTCTGTGGAAACGCGGCAGCTGCTCGCGCGCCTCATGCAGCTTCGCCCACGGCGACGGCGAGCTCCGCAGGCCGCCCCCCCATTCCTCCTTCCAGCCTCGCCCTCCACCTGGTATAGACGCATATCCCTCTCTTTCTCTACCTCCCTCCCTCCCTCCCTCCTATTGTCTGCTTCGTGATTTTGTTGTATCCAAGATAGGAAATTATGTGCAGACAAAGAGTGGAGAGTGGTAATTATCTGGGGACGTTCTTCTATTCGGAGTGTATAAAAAAAACAGAGACTGAATGTGTTCTACTCGAGACTGTACGAATTTTTCGGCAGATTTAGGTTTGAATGGATGGCTTGGCTTCGATCTACCGAGAGAGAAAGAGTGTATTCGTTATGGAAGATTCACCTGTTGTCTGTTCATTGGATTGAGTTAGATCGTCAGACGATTGCTAAGTTCTTGTTCATGGGGAACATGGTGGACAGCAAAGAACAAGAGATACCGATGCCATCTGAACTGCATGCTTTCCACAGACTTTGGCAATATATCTTCTTGTCTTATTGTGCATATATGATCTACTATCTTTCCATTTAGTGCTTCAACTCAATGCCAGTTGCTGCAGTACCAAAAAGCTACCAACTGGCCTCAGCTTCTTGGGCAACAATGTGGCAGTCTTGCTGGTTATTCTTTGATTTTACTACTATTTAAATGAGCTGCCTCCTGATCAGATTTTTTAGGATTGACTGCTTCCAGAGGGTGACATGTCCTATTTTCATCGCTTGCCTTGTCAGTTGGCAATCAGATATTTTATGGTCACTCGAATGCTTATCTTGTTAAAGAAGAACTTTATTGAGGGATATCATGTGGTTCCTCTTGTCAATCAGAAGCATGTTATGCTCCATGTGCTAAAACCATGTTGTTAGGAGCTTTTGCAACTAATTGAAACACACCCTCTGAATGTGGCAATACGCTGTGCCAAGTTTTCTTGTTGGGCTTTATTTCTTGTCTGTCATGCCAAGTATTATCACAGAAGAGGAATATTCGAAGTCAATATGGATAATATCTGCACAAGTGAAATTAAATTTATTGGGTGACATGGAGTTGTGGAAGATCTTTCTTCATGATACAATAATCTCAACATGATATCAAATTTTGGGAGATTTCATCAATTTCACTTCAGATGACTGATATTACAAGAGCTGGATCTATTTTAAGTGGTGCATCATGATGCGTAATCGTGTATTGGTATCTCCCCTTGCATTACTCTTATGGCTCTGCTGTTTTACTGCCAATGGGGTTATCCTGGAACATCTGCTTCTTATTGCTAATCGAATAATCGTATGGCTCAAGGTTGTGGTAAGCTTAATGGGTTTGTGTGTTGACCTGTCCCCGTATAGCTCCACCCATTTTTTTTTAAAGTGACACGGTTCTTCTTTCTATAAAATTTCCACCTTACTGACTGTAGGGGGACGAGATCATAGAAGTCATGACTTAAGAGGCAGGGCTGAGAGAAGATACTCACCCCGTGGGAGGTATTCCCCTGGAAGAGATACCAGGGGTCATTTATTTCGTGATCAGAGACCAAGGTCTAAAGACCGGGGTAATCTCTCTATCCCTTTCTCCCTCTCTCCCTCCCTCCTTCTCTCTCTCTCCTCTGTCTCTCTCTGTGTGTGCGCGCGCGCACGCGTGTGCACTGTAGTTGGTCTAGTCCATTCTTTTTCTAAACTTCTATGCTGAAATTTTACTTGCAGGGTCTAATCATTCAAGATCTCCCATCAGGAAGAGGTATGTAACAAGGATTCTCTGAAGAGATTCCTCTCAGCATATGGCCTTTGTTGTGCAGTTTGTTAATTCTAGAATGTACTTTGAGCAAATATGCATGCATCTTTGCACTCGTGTCCTTAGGTGCGCTTATGTATTGCACTATTGCTCTATTGCCTAATTTTGTCCATTATATTGGGCATATAGTTTTTCTTCGTATGACCTTATGACTTAGGGCCTGTTTGGTTTATAGCCAAACATTGCCACAATTTGCCACACATTGAGTTAAGCAAGTTTGACCAAATTAGGTTTGTGTTTAGTTCATAGCCACACTTGTGGCAAGATTCTTTCTTGCCATTTAGGTCTCACATGTCATTGGCTCAAAAAAGTGTGGCAAACTTCTTTTTTTTAGCCAAAGTGTGGCTTCAATTTTGATGACCTAACTTTAGGCAAGTTTGGCAAAAAACTATGGCAAAATATGGTAAACTTAGTATATGAACCAAACGGGCCCTTAGTTCTTTTGTATTGCCTATCTTTTTTGTTTGCCATGTGTGCAAACTGCAATGCAATATATAACAAGGGGTTTGATGCTGTGTAGTTTACTACCAGGGACGTGTTTATTCTCCTGGGAGTAATCACCAAAGTAAAAGCTTTAGTTTGTTTTCGGCTAAATATTTTTATCAGATGTTCAGATTATACATTAAAGATTCTACCATAGCAGTGGTTAGGTTATTTTTTACTATTACATGTCGATCATACCTATTGCCAGTTTTATTATGTATAAATTATAATGTACATAGACATCAGACAAACATAAGCATGTTTGTTATTAGTAACACAAACATGTAAGAGAATGTGAGTTTAGTCATTCTCTGGCACAATTGTTAATCATTCTTGATAGGCCCATTTTGTTCTGAAGATTTGCTAGTTGTGTATATTAAGCCTCTACTGATTGATTCTTCAATTTTTCCAAGTAGATATTGTTTGTCACACCCTTTGTTCTATTGTTTATACTGCAACCTACCGTTGAGTTTAATTTATCATCTATTTCTACTTTAAGGAGGGAGCCCTTTGGATTTGTTGTTTTATGAGGATAATTCTATCCTTATGTTAAACATGTAACCTTCGCACATGCTATTCTTGCAATTTGGTAATTTCTGCAATTACCCATGCTTCTGTGGACTTTTCAGTGAGAGAAGGCAAGGGAAGAAGCTTGATGGTGGAAAGACTGATTCATCACGAAGTTTGGACGCTTCTGATAACGAAGATAGAAAAAAGGATGACGAATTCTCCAGCAGTGATGAGAAAGATGTTAATGAAGCACAGGTATGGACTGTTGTAATCCATCTCATTCACACATAGGTTTGGCTGTCTCCATATTCCTGGACCTCTATTATATATTTACATATGCTCCGCAGGTGAAACAAATTCAACTGGATATGGAAGCATTACGCGAAGATAAATCTAAACTGGAGGTCAGCTATAAATGTCTTAATGCATTTATTACATATGGCACACTTATCAGTTATTGAGTTATAGATATGTGTAAAGATGAATTGAAAAGCTGATGCCTAATTGAGGCTAATGTCTTGGCCAGTCAGCCACCTGATTGCAATTTATGTTCAGTTGCATATATCATTTGAATTATTCCCTTTTTTTTTGTTATTTCGTCCTGCATTCTTTAATTGATCAATAGGATGATTAGTTAGCCTGCCTTAAGTGGCCCAGTAAGCTGCATTGTTAAACTTCTCTGAATTGTCATTTTGTACTTATGGTTGTGCTTAATGTGTGTCATTTTCTTCCTGCAACAGCCTGCTCATTTTTGTCTATATCTAAATATTGCACTCTATTTAATGGTTCCCTGTACCATAGATGATATTGGACAAGAAGATTTATGAAGCACGAGTACTCTCTACCAAAATAGATGATCTTGAATCGCAACTGAACAAAGAGAAAGAAGATTGCCGAAGGTTTTGCATTTCTATGACACATGAGCATACTACTATTCATTTTTTATTGTCAGTTCAGTTAGTATAACGAAAAGATTCCCAAGTATTTGGTTCTTCATAATACTTCTCTTTCGCTGTAGGATGACCTCAAAAATAAAGAAACTCATCAGAGCACATGGGCGTTATGTGAAAGCACAGGATGATTTAAAAAGGCATGTTTCTTTTATGTGAACCACTCCTGAACGTCTGTTTGGTCTGAATCAGCACATAATTGTACTCCTATTTTTAGTCTTCACATGTTTATTGCATAGCTATTAACACATTTGAGGTCTGCAGGTCTCAAGCTCGTTTTGAGAGGTTTGCTGATTTGCTTGCTTCAGATACCCTTAAGTCTGGTACCAAGGAACAAGGTTCCAGTGGGAATGCTGGTAATGAAGATCCGTATAATGCTTATGAAATGAGCCGAAGTGATCAACGACAGAATCATGTTTCAACAGCTAGAAGGTCTATCGCCCTCTCGACAAGCGAAGAAGAAAAAACTGGTAACACAAGACATCAACTCTATTCTGGAATAGCATCGTTTATCCATACCTGTCTTAACACTGTCAACTAATTATTATCTAGTGTGTATGATTTTCCTCTCATTGGTATAGAAATGGTCTACATCTTTTTAGTTTCTAATGTCACTGTAGAAGCTAATAGGGTCTCATGTTCCCTAAAGGTAGCCAAATTAAATGGCACTCGGTTAAATTTTATTAGATATTGAAACCAGTTGTCCTTTATAACATGATATATTTCCTTTTTCGAACACATGGGCCATTGTTGTCTTGGAGCCGAACATTTCTTGCTAGGACCATCTTCTTGCGGGCATATGTGCCAAAAAAGAGATACACATGTATTTTCATGCCCAAACTGTGGTTTGATTTTCAGGGAAGAAAAGGAGAGTGAGTAATGAGGATATGATTCCTGTGTCAAAGAAAAATAGACCAGAAGATGCTCTAGAATATTTAAAAAATATCAAGGGAAATGATAAACCAAAATCGTTATCTGTGAAGAAGTTAGGAGAAGGTGACAATAATGTGGAAGCAAATGTTTTGGAAGGTGACAATAATGAGGAAGGAAATGTTTTTACAGACATGGTGAGATGTCTTTCTTGCAGCCACTCATGTTCTCAACAAACTGCTTCTCAATCATTTAGAACTGTACTTAGGCAGAAATAATATGTTGATACTTCACTACTTATTATCCTGTTCTCTTTATACCATTTTGTTTCTCCATGGTTTCTGCAATTTTGTAAATTCTAGTGGTTGCTCCTTTTTTTTCTTGTTTACAGTTAGGTAGTGCTAGCCGCTAGGGGTTGAAATTTATTGTTACCATTTGTATTCAAGTCTGGTGGCTCATCTAGGTTTAGTTCATTTGGTTAGACTATCTTGTGAGTCATCTGCATACCAACATAGGCATTCAGATGATACCTTGCCACTTGTAGGTAAAATTTTCTAGAGTGAAACATGTTTTGTCCTCCATTGGTATAGCTGTTCATGTGGTAGATGATATTTATTAAAGTTGTTGAAATGGATTATAAATGTGAACGAATTGATGTATATTCTGGTACAAAACGGTGTGGATTATAGGACTAAATCTTTGTATACAGCGGCACCACTAATAGTTCAAAAATGCTTAGAAGCAGATGATAGAAATTTTCATCTTCCAAGCACTGACAAATTTGATTTAACTATATTGTATACCCAATTAGTTTACAACGGCTGGTTTACTATAGCAGCAATTTTCTTTTTAGTCCTGTACTCTTATTTCATACGACAATCTGTCAGCTCAGAAACTTAAGTTCAGGATGTCTTCTAAAATCTTGTTCAGTCATATGCATTTGCAAAGCTTGCCATTACTGTAATACGACCCTGCAGTATTTTGCTAGGCTCTTTTAGTGCCCCAGCTTTCGGTTATTGACCGCTAATAACAAGCTATCTGTAATTCTATGTCTCTGTCAATTTGCAAGAATTTGCAGTATTCCTCTAGTTGCCAATTGGTTCTTGCAGTTATTTAGCCCTATGTGTATCATTTGCATTGTTTGTCATTCAAGTTTGACATCCTACTCAGAGTTTTGCATGAATTGACTGTATTCGTGATTTCTTGCATTGCTTTAAAGTTTTGTTAGTGTCCCTACTTTTGTTTCTTGTATCAAGACTTGTTTCAATTTTTCAAATTTGGAAGGTTTATATGCAAATGCATCACAAGGACTAGCTGATTCCATTGGTATTTTGCTTCTGCAGTTTGTCAGACGTCATTCTGACATTTTGTGCCCTTTGTTTTTGCTCGCAGTACAAGGGCGGTGATGACGAAGTTCTTGTGGATTAGTATTTGCTGATAGTGGTTGACAGATTCCAACAGAGATAGCTTGAACAAAGGAAAATTTGGTGCTTGTGATACTAGATGCGTCTTCCGAGTCCAGCAGCTTCTGAAACTGTTGTTATCTTATTCTACGATTCAGCTTTATACATCGGGCAATAGGAATCCAGCATGTCGGTAACTGTTCCCTCTGTAGTAATTTCTGTGAAAACGAGTTGACTTCTCTCAAACACATGATGCTTTACATGTGTAAACTGTGGCGTCTTAGTGTTACCTGAACTCTTCAAGTAGCTACCGCCCTGCACAACAAAACCTCCTGTGTAAGCTCAACTTGGCCTTTGGGGTATTTGTTTGAGATTATTGGATTTCGTTGTGTTACACGTACATGGCTGCTATAACCTACCTGTTTGTGCAATGGTTTCACTAGGTATGGTAACCTTGTGATGGCTGAGCTATTTTGACGAATTGTTTGCCAAAACCACGAAGACAAACATAGGGATTTGGCAAGAGCCAATATAATTCTAGTAGGATTCCTGCTAAATTCCTACGCTCCATACAGGGCCTCAATAAACAGGTCCATTTCAAACAGAAATGACGTCTATTTCAAACTGAATGGACAAGATGTTGAATTGTCGTACCTGTCTAGGGCATGTTTGGAATGCAGATGTAAGTGCAGAACATAGGAATGCAAAAGGTAGGAAAACACATATCATCTTATCTCTTAAAGGCCGAGGGATTCCGGCCAACCAGGGTGCCATACATATATATATACTCAGATAAACATTCCTGCAAGGTTTCCGGCGACCTCAGCCCCCCACATCACCCCCCACTCTCTCTCCCTTTCTTGCAAAAAAAACCTTCGGTTCTTTGGAATTACGATAGGTCCTTTCCATTTACGAATAAGTCCTTTGTGATTTTCTGTGAGTTGAAAATATTTTTCCCGGTTCGCGTTTAGGTCCTCCGTTTGCCGTTTTACAAAAAGAGCCGCCCGTTAAATACGAATTGCGAACGAGCCCTTTCTTACTTATTCGAAATAGCGAACAAGTCCAAAATTATAACAAATAGGTCCCTGCACTTTTCGTTCAGGTCTTTTCTCCATTTTTCCCAAAAAAAATATTTTCATGGTCCGTTTACTCTCCAGAGCATGGGAAAAATGTTTCCGTGGTCTGTTTTTTCTCCGAAAAAAAAACACAAATTCTTTTTCGTTCACGCGCGCGGCGTGCACCGCGCGTATTTTCCTAGTATCATCATATTGGCGAAAAGACCCTAAGAATGTCAAGGGATTGCCGGGCTACAGATGGCACCACATCATCAGATTCGCAAAAAGGTCCTTAGAATTCCGAAAATATGTTTAGATCAGGGTTCACCTTGTCGTCGGAAATCGGCCGATTTTCGCGATAATCGGCCTTATCGAGCCGGGACGATATATAATACCGGTCGGTAAATCGGTTAAATTCAAAAAATTCAAAAATTCAAAAAAAATTTGTGCGACACAAATATCACGATTATTGAGGCATATTGAACAATTATCGAGGTATACCGACCGAAAATCGCTCAAAAAACCGATTGACGAGGAAGTTCGCGTGATCGACTGATTTTCGAGGAAAATATCGCGATTATCGAGGCAAATCGAGCGATTATCGACCAAATATCGTGATTTTTTTTTTCAAAAAATTTGTTTTTTCAAAAAATTTGATTTTTCAAACTATTCGATTTCTAACGATTTTTGGCTCAATTTTGTCGATTTTTGAAATTCGATTTTCGCGCGATAATTGGTCAAACTGTAAGTGAAACCCTGGTTGAGATCCTTCTACCAGCTCTTTTACAAAAAAAAACACTTATGGTTACGCATATTTTCATCGAGGCCCTCCGTTGGCTCTTTTGCAAAAAAAGTTCATGGTTTCGCAAATTCTTACTTGAGTCCTAACCAAACCCTTTTGCAAACAAATTCCCGCGGTTCCGAAAATTTTCGTTTAGGCCCCGGGAAGACCACTGTTGAAAGAAGACCCCCTGGCTATCGAAAACTGCATCCCCGCTTTTGCAAGAAAAAACAAAAGATCTCTGATATCTGGTTCTCATCCACTGTTTCAGTGAAAAGGCCTCCCAGTAATTCTAAAAGCATGATTATTTTGGTTTTTCTTAGATTTTTTTTTTTTGGTGTTTTGGCAAATGAAAAGTGGCATCGAAAAATTGCGGCTAGACCCGGATGTACCCCTTTTTGCACAAAAAAAGACCCATGGTTACAGAAAATTCCATTGCCGCTTTAGCGAAAAGACCCATAAATTTTCTGATGTCCTGTTCTCATCCACCGTTTCAATGAAAAGGCCCTCCCTAATTCTAATATCATTATTATTTCAATTTTCCTTAGATTTTTTGTGTTTCGCCAAACAAAAGGTTATTCTTGCCATCTAAGTATTTATCAAAATTCACCCGGCACAATGTAGTGCACTCCTCTACCTAGTAAATATGGTGTTTGGATCAATTTCTTGAAACACACAGAACTTTAAAAATCAATGTAGGGGGGGAGGGAGAGAGAGAGAGAGATGTGATAATTGCCTAGAGGTGGGTGAATAGGCTATTTTAAATTTCAAACGAAGTTTAATCGCAGCGGAAAAGGTATCGAAACTTCCGGTCAAGAATTGGAATATCCGATCAGTACAGAAATTTGAGAACAAGCAACGAAGTCTACCAATCTACAAAATACTTCTACTCTAGTTGACTGCAAGAATGAGTAAGTGATCTAGACTGAAGTAGCAACAATAGAAGAGCTCAAATAAAAAGTTTAGACACAAGTTATTCAAGAGAAATTAAACCAAAGAGACAAGAGTTTGTTTCCCGGAGTTCGGATCCTTGAGGGGATCCTACGTCTCCGTTGAGGAGGCTCACAAAGAGCCGGGTCTCTTCCAACCCTTTCCTCCCAAACCTCGGTCACACTTGAGATTTGGTTCCACTCTTGATTTCTTCCCTTTCGGAGGCGATATCGGCCTTCACAAACTTCTCATGGCTACCCACAATCTTCGAGAGCTCGTGAGCGACGCCTAGCCGTCTAGGAGTCATTCAACCTCCAAGAGTAACAAATGCAAAGTAGTTGTGATCTTGGAGAAGTTCCCTAATGCTCAAGATAAATGAATCTTCTTTTTGTTCTAGCACTAAATCTCTCGTCTATTCCTCACTCTCTAGATGATCACAAAGATCAAAGAGGAGGAGACAAGAGTACTCAAGAATATGCACTAGAAGCTCACAAGGTTCAGCAATGCAAGTGTGTAACCTCTCAAAGGAGGTAGATGTGGGTATTTATAGATTTTGGCAAAAGCTAGCTGTTATACCCGCACTAAGCCACATATCAGAACTTCCGATACTCACATCGGAACTTCCGATCTGTCTAAATTTCCAGAACACAACACTGTCTAACGGTCAGAAAACCAAGCATTGGAACTTCTGATTTTTACGATCGAAAAGTCTGATGTTTACAGAGAGTAACTTAAAAGAAATTCTCTCTCGAATTTTTCCAAAGTCCAAGTCGGAATGTCCGATGCACATATCGGAATATCCGATGCTTCTAGAGAGCACTTTAATTCGAACCAACACTAATCGGAACATCCGATCCAAGAGATCGAAATGTCCGATGTGTCCAGAGATCACCCTATAAGAACTTTACACAGATCGGAACATCTGATCCCAAATATCGGAATGCCCGATGTGCGTTGAGTGCTTCGGACTCAAGCACTACTAAGCATCGAAATGTCTGAAGCATCGGAACTTCCGATCCAAAATCGGAATGTCCGACCTAACTTTAAAAGAAACCACTCTAAAGATAGTGTAGTGATTTTGTGTCTCTCAAATAAACTAGCTAGCATTCATCTGAGCATAGAGACTAATCCTAGATCAACTACAATGCATCCCTCTTAATAGTACGGCATGCCTATGACTCAATAAAAATGTAAAATACATTTGAACAACGCCGTTTTTCTTACTCGTTCCTTTTGAGGGTAACCATCATTCGTAGACGATCTTACTTTGGATCTTATACCTGTTCATAAACTTATTGAACTCATTAGTCCATTTAATCGTTTGTCATTAATCAACCAAAACCCATTTAGGGACCTAGATGCACTTTCAGAGAGAGAGAGAGAGAGAATTCCATGGTATCTCACATCTATTCTCTTTTCCTCCAAAATCATACGAAAGAGGAAACTTTCCAAGGAAAGAAATGAGGTAATGCCCCATTCGAAACACATATTTTCTCCAAAACTCCCTTGGAATGCAATTGTTCTACTTTTTGTCTATTTTTCTTTTGATGAAAAAAGCTCTATAGTCTATACCGTGGTTTATTTCTATATTTGTGTTTGATGTTTTATTTTCCAATTATTTCTTGGATCCAGAATATGATAGGCAAATAGTGTGTAGCAGTTGCGTAGCGGCTTTTATGATATAGATAGAATCCAAATCTAAGTATAGAAGGACTCTATCTATTAGTGGGTGAATCCGAATCTATCTCTTTTAGTTCTGCTATATATTGGGCATCCCTCGTACAAAGAGAATAAAAAATCTAATAAAGAAAGAACTTTGCCCTTACTTTATGTGTGCTCCCTATTCTTGTTCGTGTCATCTTGTTGGCACGCTGTTGATTGATTGCGTGTGAACGACTATGTTTTACAACACGTTATCAGTACGAAGCTCTGCCATGACCGGTTGATATTGTCTACCTGCATTGATCTATATAACATCGAGATCATCCTGCCTCACGCGATCATACTACCGCAAGCTCCACATAAGTTCGAACAACGTAAGTCGACGCTACAGGTGCTTTGCAATCTAAATCTGGTTGTGTGGTTATAGTGTTCTTACTTATTGATTTATTGTAGTTTGCATCTGCAAACTAACTTTGTTAGAAAAGAAGGAAAATTTGTTGGTGAAAAAGGCAAATATGGAGGTTGAGAAGGCCAAGAGGTTCACTAAAGTCAAGAATTAAAGAGGTATCTTCTACCAGCTATCATGCTGAGTTACCTCACGCTTTACCACCATTTGATTAATTCACTTAAAATAATTCATTATATGGTGAATGGTTTTTCTTTGGAGCTAGCATGCTTCTATATGATCCTTTTGTATTAACAAACTATTTTGACTGGTTAGCTAGAACCTCAAAAGAATGTTTGTATGCTTTTCTCATGTTCTGTGGCCCTCTTTACCAAATAGACATGGTAATTGTCATTCCCTTTCCTATTCAGCCATCTACTTCTATTCCGTTGGATACCGTTTAGTGTTGCCATGCTGCATGATCTCCATGGGTTGCATTTATGGAATGTCAATTGAACTGAAAGTATATAAACGTAATATTTGGGATTAGTCAAAAATGGCAAGATTTGATGGGAAGGAAGTGGAGGTTGGTTGTCTATGCCTTGATTGTCGGTTTGCATCAGAACGACAAATTGTGGGAAATTCGAATGGTTGAAAGGAGGTTGCTGATGTATTTGCTTATGGATAGTGGATTGCAAATTATGAATGTCATGTTGGCCATAAACTTATTTTTTGAAATGCATGATTGTACTGGTAGTAGTGCTTCCAGATTGGACTCATTTCACATGATCAGTATGTCCAATAGGATATTTCTGACTGCATTTCACATGTAATTGGGGAGGTTGTTCATGGATATATGGGGTTCTACATAGTTTAATGTCAATGGGTATCAATATGAAGTTTATGTTGACTAGTTGGCAGAATTGTGCTCAAATCGGTTCATAAGGTGCTAATCATCTAACGATGCTATGCTACTTATGTCTAATAATAATTTATGTGTTTGAACGAAAGGATTGGCTAAATCTAGGGGAGAGGGATTATGTATGTCTCTTCCAGGACTTTGCCATTATGATCTCCTTAAGATAGTATATAGGATTGCATTTGGTTGGTAGAATTATGTTTATTTTATCATGAAACATGTTCACAATAACATATCGGCATGGAATGATTGTATTGTTTGAGATTGAATTATGCTAATCAATATAATTAACTTACAAGAGGATGTTCTATATTTTTTTCCTTCTGCCTAATATAACATTAACTATTTCAGATCCATCAAAGGGAGATGCACCGAAATCTCTCTGATGTCTGCTTGTGATGGTTCTGAAATTGAGATATGAAATACATAATTGAAACATAATTGATTTATTTAAAGATTTCCATTACAATACATATGAAATATAAATTAGCATATAATTGAAACACTACTGAATTACACCCCTCCATAACGCTGCCATAAGTGCTCCACTAGATCGTCTTGAAGCTGGTGGTGAGTTTGCCTGTTCCGAATGGGCAATGCTTGAAAGTGCAAATGGTTGTGGATATATAGCCCCAAAAAATATAGTCGTTATGATATAGCCGTTACGATATAGCCGTTACGATGGCCGTTAGAATAAATTTCAAATTTCAAATTTTCGCATTTAAAAATAGCCGTTCAAATTTACCTGGTAAAAAAATAAATGTTGTTCATATGGTGGTTATGAAATATCATTATAATATATGAGGGAGAAAATAGAGAGTGGGATTTGGGGAATGCTGTTCGAGAGGGAAGAGATATATAAAAGGAATCTTTTTAGAGAATTATATATATGAGAATATATGAATTTAAATTTAGGGAACGCGGCCAGAGATGGCCTCATACTTCTTTCCTGAAAAGAAGTTTGGAATGAACCGAAATTCAAAACTTATTTAGGGCTTTCCCAAAAAAAACTACTTACAAGGGTTGTTTCTGTAATTTCCACACAAAGAAAAGAGACGAGGGGTAGAAGCAGACCTCTGGGTCCTCTCCTCTCCTCTCCGCCGCCGCCATCATCGGCGCTCCGAGCCCTACCTCTCCTCTCTCCAAGACCCGCCGTCTCATGGACCGGCAACCCCAAGACTACGCGGCGGCGGCCATGGCGTACGCGCAGGCGCAGCAGCAGCAGCCGCCGCAGTACGTCTTCCACCCGCAGGCGCAGGCGCAGTATCCACACCACCCGCACGCCGCGCCGCCCTTCGCCGCGCCGCTCCCGCAGTATGCTCACTATCCGCGCGGGATGCCGCCCCCGCAGGCCCAGCAGCTCTACCCGCACCTCCCGCCGCACCAGCAGCCTCCCCCCTTCGCGGCGCACCCACCGCATGTCATGTCGACGCCCTCCCCGCCGCCTCACCCCTACATGCACCCGCCGTTCGACTCCGCGCCGCCGCCGCCGGCCCCGCCGCCTTCCGACCCGGAGCTCCAGAAACGCATCGACAAACTCGTCGAGTACATCGCCAAGAACGGGCCGGAGTTCGAGGTCGTGATCCGCGATAAGCAGCACGACAACCCGGACTACGCTTTCGTCTTCGGTGGGGAAGGGCACGCCTACTACAGGTACAAGCTTTGGGTCTCAACGCGGCCGCCGGTGGCGCCGTACCCGCCGGGGTCCATGCATATGATGCCGCCAATGGGTCCGATGATGCGGGGGCCGCCGATGCACCAGCCGGCGTACCCGCCGTTCTACGACCCGCACCACCATTTTGGTGCTCCCGGTCATGGGGAGTATGAAGCAGCGGCCAAACCCTTCAAGGGTCTTTCCGGACCGCTCCCGACGGATGTCGCTGCTGAGCTTAACGAGGTGCTTACCAATCTTAATGGCACCAAGGAGTCAATAAAGGGAGCCAAGACATGGTTTATGCAAAGGTCGCCATTTGCGCCGGCTCTGGCTGAAGCTTTTTGGGAGAGAGTATTTGCTCTTGAGGATTCGGAGAGGCAGCTGCACATTATTTTCATGGTGAATGATATTCTTTTTGAAAGGTACGGTTTGAATTTAATATTTGTTTTGTGAATATAATTGCTCATACTATGGCTTGTCAACTAAATGTAGTTCTTGATTTGATCTATTTTCTGTTTGTTCATAGTGTTCATGCGATGTTAATATGATTAATCGGTTGCTTCAGCCTGATGCGGCTGAAAAACCAGCATTTGAAGTATTAGCCAATTGGCAAATATTGTTGTCATCTTATCTTATTAACAGAAGTGTAGCAACAATGTAACATAGAAAATGCTCTTTCAACTTTTCAGCATCAAGGTCATTTTTCTCTTCAAAATTCAAATGCCAAATGTGACATGAGCTTAGTTCAACCTATTCCATTTCAAAGACCATCGTACTACATGAAGACAAAAAATGTAGACAATGGAAGAATGGCTGTTTATTGGCAACTAGAAGGCCTTGAAGAAAAAAAAATGAGGATCAACCATCAGATCTCATCATTTGTTTACAAAACACATAATCAATGAAAGAAATTAAATCATGTTGTGTAATTGTGTTGTTTGTTCCTACTAGGAAGATAGCTCATGTCTATGACTTGTGGCAACATAGCTAGTTTTTTAGGATTTTTCTCGTATGGAGATGAACGTGTTACTGCCAAGTCTTTAAGCATTTAGTCCTTGATAAACTTTGAGGTGCACTAAAGTTGGCACTTAGCGAAGTTGTGATGTGCTTTTCTGAAAGTTATTCTGTTTTAGCAAATCCATATCCTCTCTATCCAAACAGGTCCTCATATTCTGTTTGATTAGGGTATTCAACACATCTGATTGGGAGAATCTGCTGATGCATGAACCCTTGATTGATTGCATCTAGTATCTTACTGCTTCATACCCTCTCTGTGTGTGTTTAATAATGTATTGCTGGTGCTTTGCTAACCATATTCCATATGCTACAGCTTACAGAGACGAACTAATATACGAGACCTTGACAATGAGGCTCTTGCTTTTAAATCCATGCTAGGCTCCATGCTTGCAAAGATTTATAATAATCCGCAGAACAAAGATGACAACCAGACTCGCCTTGAGAAAATCCTGCAGTTCTGGGGTTCAAAGGAAGTTTACGATCAGGAAACCATTGCTAACCTTGAAAGGGAGATGAAAGGTGGGGTGTCGTATCCTTTGGCACCGCGACATGTTTCACCAGATCCTACAACTTTTTCAGGTGCCTCTCCTCTCCTCTCCCCCTCTTCTACTACCTCCGTACCATCCTGTCTAGGTTCTCATTTTTTTTTCTTTTCTCAATCTGAGTTTCGAAGCTTTTAGGTTAGTTTTGATATAAGGATTTGCTGTAACTTTTGCGTACTTAACCTATGGATTTCCAACCTTATATCATTTTCTTGTCATTTTGATATGATAACTCTCATGGTTGTATCCATAATATGTTGATGCCAAGAAACTTTATAGGCTGGTAGCTTTGAAATATGTGTGAAATTTGCCAAGCTATGCAGAAAAGCAAATACCATAGTTACTATAGGTTACCATAGCACTGAAAATGATTCAGTAATTCTCTGTGCTTTAGTCCTTTTAACACCTGTCGGGTCCACAATCACTGTTATGTTTATATAACCAGAAAAAAATTATTCACTATTTGATTACTTTTTTTCTTAATTAAATCATTATCGTTCTTGATTCTCCGGTGTTACACCACCCCCTTGCAATAGCTTTTAAGCTGTATTGCATGGAACTTCTGCTTGTTGAAGGTAAACCTGAATAATGTTGATGGATATCTTTTCAGGATCAGCACAGCTGCCCTCAAAATGGACCTCGGAGCCGCAAGAGAAGGAGAAGGCAATCCATCCTATTTCTGCTCCACCTCAACCTGTGCCTTCTGCACAATTTCCAGCAAACCAACTCCCAGCTGGTGTTTACCCTCCTCTCGGCCAAACAACTTTTCCAGGATCTTTGCCAGTGCAACCATCTTTATCTCCCTCTGCTCTCCCGCAAAGCACTGCTCCAGCTACTACCGATCCAAATCCACCTCCTTATCCACTATTCCCCCCTGGCCTTATTCCAGGAATGGTCCGCAAGATGCAAATCGGGAGTGGGGTGCCATACTCTCCCTTGAGTCCACTCGACATCCCCACGATCATCCCACCATCCAATGTTCCAGAGTCTGAGATCCTTGAGCGTGTATCAAAGTTCTTCAAGGAGATTGGGGAGGTAAACCCGTCCGAAGGTCCAATGAAGCAAGGCGAACCCGATGATTACGATGACTATGAGAGGGAGCTTCCTGCTCGCAAGGGAGGCGCGTGTATTCCTCCCCCGCCTAACTTGTTTGTTAACCCTGAGACGGGGATGCGTGCTGATGGCTCCGTCGATAGCAAACCAGGATCAAGCGGCCGATTGGGTCTTGGGGCTTCTGCCAATCCAAATGAGGTGAGCCAGTATGATGATGTGTATTCTTCATATCGAAAACAGAGGAGCAGTACATACCATTCTTCCGTCAGTGCTCGCTCATCAGCATCAAGGTGAAATCGGCAGAATTATCACGAGCACCCCTTTCCATTTCTTTCTGCGTGTGTTGAAAAATAACTGACTCTACGACTGTGCCTGAGTGGATTGAATTAGCTTATCAAATGATTGTAAGATGCAACTTTGTATTGCCGCGAAAAATGTGAATTGTAGCTTACATTCGAGTAGTTTGCCGGCAGCAAATGATGTTTGTTCCGGAGATTGTTGTTTACTCCCTCCGTTTCTTTTTATAAGGCGTATTTGGTTTCGTTAGGACAAGACTTTGACCAACGATTACTTCATTAATATATCATTTATGCAATGCAAAATCATAATTATATATAAGTACTTTTGAATACAAATCTGCTAATATCAATTTTGTGTCATAAAAATTATATGCTAATAGAGTAATTGTTGGTCAAAGCCTTGTCCTAACGAAACCAAATACGCCTTATAAAAAGAAACGGAGGGAGTATTTATTTATTTTTGAGGGGGCGGGGGTAGATAGGGGGATTGTTTTGGGATTTAGTTCAGATTTGGAGTTGAATACTCGATAGTTTTTCCAGCTTCGTAGTCCTCAACAGGTGGTTTCAGTGTTTCAATCATTGAGATAAATTTTCCAGCTTCGTTCTTAAATTCCTAGTCCTCAAGAGGTGGAGCTCGGCTACTCCCTCAATCACAAAACCAATACTGGCTAGATACGTTACTAAGATGCAATTTTGACCATTTATTTTTGTCGTAATATATTAATAAAATTATAGTATTATAGAAATATTTTTTTGTTAACATTAATATATTTATAAAATTTAATAAAATTATAATATTACGGAAACATTTTTTATTGACTACTTATTTTTATTATGACATTTATAAAATTTAATAGAATTACTCTCTCCCTTTTTGGATACATGTTATTTTAGCTTTCAAATTTTGTTCCTAAGTATTCTCACAATCCAAGTTTATAAGACTTATTTTTGAATTATTTTGTCTATAAATATGGAGCGTATTTTATATTCTAATACAAAATTAGTGTGATATTCCCTCTATACCTCTAATAAATATATATCTTTATTTTTATATTGTCTACATACATGCATTTAGTATAGTTTTTAATGATAATAATTAAGGGCAATATAGCTATTTTAATATTTTATTGGTCTATATGCTAAGAAGAAATACATCTTATAAACTTGGACGGAGTGAGTATATGTTATTCTACAATTTGAGACTACTTTTAACTTTTTTTTCCCTTTGCATACATTTACAATTCATTATTCCAATGTTATTTACTGATGTGAAATAGAGTAATACACAACATTAAAAAACAATAAATGAGCTAACGAAACACATGTCTTGGTTGCAATGCAAAATCATAAAACGTGATCTATTCAGGAACGGATGCAGTATAATATTACAAAAGCATTTTTCAAGACAATTATAGGTAAATGATTTTCAGATATACTTCCTCTTCTCAATAAATGTGAAAACTTTGACCAATAATAATATTAGTATATTTATCATTGAAAGTATTTCAATATTAATATAGTTTTAATAATTTGTTACTAACACAAAGTTATATTTTGAAGACTTGTCGATATCCAAAACGATAAGACTCAGAGAGTATACATTGAAAATATGTCAACGTCCAAAATAATAAGTTCAGTTCGACTCTTTGACCGGAGAGCAAATACGTTGAGCGAATCTAAATGATGCAAAAATCGGTGAAGTTACCCTGAAACGGACATCATACAACTAGGAGGAAATTTAACATGCGGTCCGTCACGCTTGAAATCGTATGTCAGTAGTCCTGCACCGTAATTCGTATGAGACAGGATGCAGTCCAGTGTAATGGTGTTCGCCAGTCAGCATTGTACTCTAATCTGCAACCTTCGTTGCGATTGCATTGCATACGTTCTTTTCATCAGTGCAGCAATTTTGAGAATTATCATATACGAACATTTCATTCATTTAACCCAGCAAAAGCTATCAATACATTGGTTTTCTACAAGTATTACAACATAGGAATACATACAATTTACATTGTACATACATAATTATCATTCTTGTACAATTTCACTTATACAATTTGAGCGACCATACATTCATCCTGCGCCAGATGCTCCAATCTGAGAGTTTGTTGCGTTTCCTCCATTGCGGTTGCAACCATTATCATGAAGATCAGAAGAACAGTCGTAACAGTAGAGCGCAGAGATCTGGAACTTCCAATCTACGAACTACAGAAATAACACAATCTTAAAAACTGCAATTTTAATTTAGTGATCAAATTGCCTCAGACCGTCCTAGTTCATGAGCAATATCAACAGGATGCAGGCAACAACGTGCCTGTTCTGCAACCATCATGTCATCAAAGGCAAGATCTAACACTTTGAAAAAATAAAATAAAAAAAGAACTAACTTCACCAGAAAATTTTGTGCACTGAAGAAACAAAAAGATGAATATATGCAAATGTGTCAGATCTAAAGTATTCTCAGCACCCTAATGTAGTAGTCAGACAGGGATAACTGTATTCTACTTGTGTTCTCATCATCCACATCTCAAAACAACAGCACAAAGAGCAGACGTGATACACAGCAAAATCATGAAAGAAAGAATTGACAGTTTGAGGAACCCATCAGATCTTCCTATTCAATATGAAAGACTGTCACGGTACGCCACAATACAACGTATTGGACGCTTTCCCTTTCCGAGTTTCGCATCATTTAGATCCCAAAAACGCATGCAAGAAAGAACAAGAACGAATAACATGTGAATATATGTGGCGTTTCCAGGATCAGATTGGCACCAAGAACGCCACCGATCAGGATATGACCACACATCAGAGAATAGCATGTAGCGCCCGAGCCATTACACCGAGAGGAACCGAATCATCCTCCAGAATTGGTAATGGGCGCATCCAACCGAAAGAATCAATAAAGATTGATCTAATCTAATGTACAAGAGATTGATTTGTGAGATTTGAGAGCTCAGACAGCCAAGGGTTTGGTCTTCAGCAACCACAGAGTAGCAGTATCAGAAACTCTAGTCCACATAAAAATTGCTCATCACCACTCCAATCCCGGATCAACAGTTGCAAACATAAAAATAAACACGAATCTAATCTACACAAGAAGAGATTGAACAATGAGATACTGGGAGCTCAGACAGCCAAGGGTTTGGTCTACAACTACCACAGAGTAGTAGTATCAGAAACTCTAGTCCACAAAAAAATTGCTCATCACCGCTCCAACCTCTGATCAGCCATATCAATGAACAAGAAACAAATTTAATCTAAAACCAAAGATCAAGCGAAAAGAAAGACGGGAAAGGAGACGGTCGAAGGGGAGAGCCGCAGGCGGCTGACGGTGAGGTTCCGAGGCGGCGCTCGTGGGAATTTATAGAGAGGAGGCAACGTTTCTAGGGTTTCTACGCTAGGGTGCAAATGGGCCGGCTGACCCGTTTGCCCACTGGCCCGCCGCGCAAATAAGGTAAAAAAAAAACTTATTGGCCGGCCCATATTTAGGAGAGAAACTCAATTAACGAGTCTCTGTAAGGCTTCGACCTTAGACCACCTCCAACCATATTCCCTTCATTTCATTCCCTTCCCTGTTCTCATTCACTTTATTTCCTCTCATCTCCAACAGATTCCCTTTAAAGGGAATTGTATAGGGAAAGGAGAGAGAATCCCTTGCTGAAGGGAATGGGAGAGAGAATCCTAGGCTGAAGGGAATGCTGAAGGGAACTCGTTGGAGTGCTGAAGGGAATGGAAATCCCTTCACGAAGGGAAAATGAGAGGGGAAGGGATATGGTTGGAGATGGTCTTAGCTCCCGACGGCAATATGGAGTTTTAACCGTAAGTAAATTTCACGAAACTATATAAAAAATATATAAACTATCAGAAAAGCATAAGTTTTAATTCCTATTTCACAAAATTACATATTTTATTAGAACTTGTGTCGCAAAGCTACATATTTTAGAATTGATTGTCTATTACATATTTTAGTAGAACTTGTGTCACAAAGCTATATATTTTAGAATTGACTGTCTCTAGTAATAGATCAGATAGTGTTTACTCGTGAGAGGCTACCATGTGAGTCCACACTATCAGACATGTTACAAGAAACAATTAATTGTAAAATATATAGCTTTATGATACAAGTTCCCTTTAAATATGTAATTTTGTGTAATTTACTCTTCAACTTAAGGTATACATAGGAACTATAACTAGCTTTAAAGGCACATATGCTAAAAAAATCAAGAAACAAGGCAAAATTTGTTAGAACTTAAAAGTGAACATTATTTCTGATGAATGCAGTATAAAAGTCTTGTGATAACGTTAAGCCCTATTTATTTCGACTTTTTTACTAACCTAAAAGTAAAAAAAGCTAAAGCTGAAACAAACAACCATCCTCAAAGCCACACAACGCCCAACGAAAATTACAAATGAATTTCACTTCCTCCGTATGAGACATGGAATACATGATTTGTTACACTTGAAGGGCATTACAAGGGTGATACAATGCGCAAAACGCTAGTTGCTTAAAGTTCAGAACACACCAAACAGGCTAGCCTAACTTCAATCCATGTCCATCTGTTCTGCTGTGGTGTCATGGCCAGGGGAAACAATTACAGTGACTCTACTGGTCTGGCCAACCCAACCCCCGGATACATTGCTTGATCATTACACTGTGTGGCAAAAACTCTGAACAAGCCAGGGTACTACTATGAAACAGCATCAGTAGCATTTCTATCACTTGGCAAATGAAGCGGGTCATCAACCGTGCTGACAATAGGAGTTTCCTGCTCTTGCTGAGAAGCCTGTGAAGTATCGGATGGGATGTTGATCCCAGCGAAACCAACTAATACAGCAGCAGCTCCAATGTAGTTCAATAGATGAGGAGCATGACCAGTGAGCGTGTCCACAATGGCAGCAATTGGTACTTGGATTGTGAGACCAGCTGTGGCGACTGTTGTTGTTGTGAGAAGGATTGCTTTTGCCCACAAGTAGTCACTCAAAACATTGTCTAACAAACCTGTAAAGAACATAACAGCTCCTAAGTTAGTGGCGATTCCCAGGTAGTGGCCTATTTTGTGATCCTTTACAAGTTATTCCAATATGGATTGTTGCCATATCATGTATATAAGCAGGCAAAGTTTTAATCATACAAACAAGATGCACTATATAGCCCACATTATGAATGAGTGCCTTATGCTTCTGGGAAAAAAACAACAGAATGTTAATGTGTAAGGAGCAAACCTACCTTTCCCGACAATCAGACCAACTTGATCCAATGTCAGCCTGTGGAATGGCTCCAGCTTGGCAAAATTCAACACCAATGCAACAGGAAGGAAAAACAACATATTAAACAGCCCCAGGAATCCCAGAAACTGAGCCATGCTCACTTGGCCTTGACCTTCTTTCTCATCAGGCAACTTTTTCCGTATCAAGGTAATGTACACAGCATATAAGCCACAGCTGAAACTATAGAAAGGATGTCTCCAAAAAGAGGATGTGGCAATAGCATTCACTGTGCTATTTGAATCGGCCAGGCTAACAATTATTGTTCCTCCCATGCAGAGAAGCACACTGATCAACTTCAACCATGTAAATGTTTCTCCAAGAAATACTAATGCAACCAAGAAAGTGAAGAGGCTAGACGTGCTGCTCAAGATTGTGTTTGACTGCAAGTACAAAGTAAGAGAGGATATAGACCAACTAGTGATAGGAGCGAACTAAAATACAAGTTGGTATGGAAGTAGCATATGTCTTCTTAGTAACACTTACTGTAACAGTGGTGTATCTTAGAGACAGATTGAATGTAAGCTGTGCAAGAAACCAAAAAGGGCAGACTACCATGCTGACTCTGGCCACACGAGCGCGTGTCCAGCGCCCTTTTGCATCCAAGCCTTTGTTGCAATCTGCAACACTTAGCTCTGTCTGGACAGGGAAGTTCGCATCTGAAGCCAAAGTGCCTACAGACCGCCTTGTTAGCGATTGATCTGAGGTTGCATTGCCCTCTCGTTCACTTATCTGTAGAAGATTCACACTCTCCAGATCATCAGACTGCTGCAGGTTTGCACCATCCTTGCCTTTCAACTTTGTCCAAAAGCTGTTTATAGAACCCTCGAAGTACCGAGCAACCTCAACTATGGGGATGTAAATAATAAACAGAGAATTGCATATGTAGGTAATCAAGAACGGAGAAACACCGGCATCCACAACAGACTGCACGATGTAGCTTGCAGCAATCCAGATACTTGCAACAGCAACGATGTAAATTAAACCTAAACACCATCGCCACGAGTTTGTGCTCATCATTTTGGCCCACTTGCTGCTGCCAGGACAATCAACACCCTCCATACTTCCTGCTAAGCTAAAAAAAGGAACATATAGAAGATTACAAAAGGTGAGAATACTTAGGAGGAACTAGGTACCTATTTAGGGAATTGCTAAATGGCATAAGAATATTTTTTGTTTGTGAGCACTCAATTTTTTTGTCTATTAGATGTTGGTGTGTTTTTTTAATGTTTGTGAGCACTCAAATTTTTTTTGTCTATTAGATATTGCGCTTTATCATTTTGACTTTGTCAATATCAGACTTTGTGATCCACGTTTTTGTTTGTTGTGTTCCTTATAGTTATTTTGTTCCTCTTTTTTTTACAACGTCACATTATTTTTTACATAATTTAATTTAAGTAAAACTAGTATATAATTGATGTAAAAAAGGTCATGCAGAAAATAACAATGTTATTTTAAAAAAAATTGCCACATCATTTTTACATAATTTTATTTGTGTAAAAGTAGTTTATAATTGATGTAAAAAGGCCACGCAGAAAAGAATAATGTTACTCGTCCAATACCTAAAAAATTGAGTACACTTTGATAAAATAGTACTCAAATGGGAGGAGAGAAAGCAAATTGATTTCATCTATTGGATCTAAATCTAAAAGCTCAATAGTGCTATTTAGCAAGAAAACACTTAGATTATCCCTACCCTAGACACCCCATCTTTTTATTAAGAACAACAAGGGCAACCAAATTTGAGCCGAAGAGGACTCAAACCTTTAGTAATCTAATCCCGATAAAATATCTACCATTTAGCATGAAACGATAAGTAATTCGCCGAGAACACTACGACTTTGGTAATCTAATCCCGTAAGGAACTTAGATTGCTGAACAGATGAATCATAGGCGTAATTTAAAGTAGGAAAGTTTGGATAACCTACAATAATCGATCCAACAACCTCCATCTATGCCTGCATTATGCACTAAAATCAGTGAGCGATTCCCAGTGAAATTGTTCTGCGCAAGAATGCGTACCCAAGTCACCTATGGTAAGAAACCATGCCTAACTAGCTCCCGTGCCTTCACAAGTCGAGTTACCTGGTGCGGATACGGAATCGCGCTGGACGGACGAGCCCATGGATCCGATCTCTATGGAGGTCGACACGTCGTCGGCCAACAAACGATGGAGCTGCAGGCGGGCCCTTGCGATCCTGTGGGGGAAGGCAGCGCGCGTACGGCCACCACCGCTGCGACCGGACGCACAGCGCCGGCGGCGAGTGGATCACGACGCAGCTGCTCGCCGGCGGGTGCACGTGTGATGTTGGACAGCCGCGCTCTTCGACCGGGGCGCTGTAATACGCGCGGGGTTTCGTCGGCGGTGAACGCGGCGGCCTTCGGTGGCTGCT
Organism: Rhipidocladum racemiflorum; assembly: GCA_036346355.1. Taxonomy (NCBI): domain Eukaryota; kingdom Viridiplantae; phylum Streptophyta; class Magnoliopsida; order Poales; family Poaceae; genus Rhipidocladum; species Rhipidocladum racemiflorum. The sequence goes on along the minus strand of CM070579.1, from coordinate 84,150,298 downwards.
CCTCGGCGGAGAGAAGCCGGCCGTTGACGGGGTCGGGAACGGCGGTGAATTTTGGATGGGATCGCAGCCAGATTTGGGGTAAAGGGTGTGTGGGACCCGGTCGCAGACGAAGAATAGTGGCTCGGTCGCTTCTTCCGCGCTGTGGGTCCTGATGTCAGTCTGTCGCCACCCGCCTAACTACTGTTCCTTCTTCGTTTCAGAAACCAGATATCATGGAACACGTGACAATAGACCTCCCGATTCTTTGGCAAGAACGGTAAGGGCATCTACAGTAGTATAGACGGTAGCTGTCTATAATATACATCTATATCATCAATAAAAGTAAATAATAAACTTATCTGATTTATATATATGACTATCTCTAATGATCTCTCATATGACTAATAGTATGCATCTGATAGTATCTGAACACTATAAAGTATCTATAAATTAAATAGTAAATGACATATTTCTCTCTCTTCCCTCTCTCTCCTCCACATCATCCAAAATTTGATGTGGCATACCCTTATAGACAGCTGACATGTACCATTGTACATGCCCTAAGAGCACGTAAAATAACAAAGTTCACTCCTCTATTTCTTATTCATATTATTAAAAGTAAATAATAAATTTAATTTATATAATGACTATCTCTAAAATTATCTCTACATAATGTATAATAGTTATTTCTTAAACTTGTACAATAACTAATCTGTCTTGTTTATGTATGATGTTTGCTGCTAAATAAGAGCCGGTTTTCTTCTTTTATCATTTCTCACTCTTTCATATAGGATAAAATTGATGTGTATATACTAAAAGTAAGCTGAGATAATGTACATACTCTAAAAGGGTAAAATCATTGGGGGCTTCAACAGTGTATTATCTGCTGATTAACTTGTTTGCACGAGAGGACGGTAGTAGAATACCATTACAGTGTTTTGTTTGCAGTGAAAGAAATAGCAAACAGGAAGCATAGAACTCTAATTCTATGTGAAAACCAGTCCCAATAATGTGAAGTGATCCAACTAAGTTACTCCCCCGGTTGTTATTTTAGATAGACACAATCAACATTTCAAACTTTTGATTGTCAATATCTTTTTAAATATTTAAATTGAATACATAAAAATCATATTTATTGTAAATTTATCTCAAAAAATACTTTCGTTATATTAGAATTTTATTGACTTTTATAAATATATTGTAATAAAATTAGTGATAAAGCTATGTTTCCAAGACTAGAATGATAACTATTTGTGAATGCAAGGAGTACTAGTTTCAGAATTTCCTGTTTACTCGGCACGACTGCACGAGCGAGTTTGAGATTTCTGCGACTCCTCGACCGACTGCTCGACTCGATAGATGCCGGTGGCCCAATAAGTTGGTTGGTCGCCGTCGCCGATCGCGTTGTCTCAACAAAGTTCATTTATAAGCTAGGCCGGCCCTGGCATTGCATGACCCATTCTCGTGCTTTGATAGCAGCGTCGCGACCAATTAATTGTCGATCTGGTCTCGGCGTTAGTACGCTGTCAAAGCACGGCCTTGAATCTTGATGAACTCATGAAGGCCAGGCAGGCCATCCTTGGATTCTTCAGTCTTTTTTCTTTCTTTTTTTTGTTAATTTTGCAAAAAGGATTCTTCAGTCTTGATAAACTCGGGCGATGATTGATTTGTCGGAGTCTGAAGATTACTGGACCGCCTTTCAGCAACTGTGCCCATCAACCTTGTCTCTGAATGCTTTCCTCCGATGACTGCCCCAGAGCCGCCTGATCATGTACGGACAGCATCGGTGACAATCCCCATATAGATTCTGTCCCGTGTGCCAAAAGAACCACGATGCACGCTCAAACTTTGTAAAATTCAGTGCTGTTTCTTTCGGCTTTGGATTATCTAAAAACTAATTATGGATTATGATTACAGAGAAGATGATTCCGCAAAAGCTAGGACCCAAAAGCTCATATGAAGTGGATTATGGATTTTAGTGTATATGGATGGGATGAATTATGAGAATCTATTTCTAGAATCGGATTATGATCCTTAATCTGCTTGTTATTATCCTTTTTTTAAAAAAGAAAAAATTGCTTAGAAGCTCTAGCATTCATCGAATAAAAGAGACACTCGGTTCCCACTTTTTATTATCTCCTTGTACTATATGTAACTCAAACAATTTGCACAAAATATATAACAGAAACAACATTCACAGTTACACTTGGAGCAGAAACAAAAACGAGTGGAAAAGAAACCCACAAAAAAAAACACGCAAACAACACGATCGATGTACCACGAAAGGCGCATGCAAATGCAGCAATTAATGCGACACGCCTGCACGCAGATTCCACCGAGCCCAATTTAGACAGGATTCTGAAGGATTTTTGGAGGATTCGAGCCGTCTTCCCGCAAAAATTTCTACAGAATTCCCCGCGTTCCAGACACGGCCTAGCTGTTGACGAGGGCGCAGTGCCTCCTGATCTCCCCCTCGGAGCCGGTCTTGACGTCCACCTTGCCCATCTTCACCATGGAACGCGCGAACACCTGGAAGAACACCTCCGGCGGGCCGTTCGCCACGCTGGCGATGTCGGCCTTCGCCGCCGCGTCGGTGATGAGCGCGGCGTCGGACTGGAAGAGGCCGCGGTGCTTGAGCACGCCCCTGTAGTAGCCGAGGTCGAAGGTCAGGAAGCTGCCGGGGTCCATCTCCACGATGGTGGTGTTGTCCGTCGGGGTGGTGCACTTGCTCCGCCGCAGGTTCGCCGCGTAGAGCGGGTCCAGCGTCGGGTCGGCGTCGCCGGGGCCGCCCCTGCCGGTGAAGTTGTACAGCCGCTCGCTGAACGAGTCGCAGTGGGCGATCCCGATGGTGTGCGCCCCTGGTATGTCATGATCAGGTGACCGTGGTCGCAGGTACAAATTCAGTTTAGTAACAGTTACAAGAACCTGAATTTTACATGAACTTAATTTGCGGGAAATAGTATAGTTCCTCTGGATTTCCTATCAAAGTTCTTTACTATAAACGAGGCCAAATCCTTGATTCCGTAGCCAGTTAATTGACTGTCTCCAAAATTCAGTAATTCAAATATATTTTCAGCACCTCTGCAGTTATGCGAGTCCATGATTGGTCTCTGAAATATGTTCTGTAATTTTACGCTACAAGTTGTCGACTTGGAAAGGAATCTCAAGGATGTGTAGGAATGTAACATTAGCCTACTTCAAAACTATCGATTAAATAAGAGAAGTTTTAAGGTGCATTAATATACTGGTAGTATATGGTAGGTAGTAAAAATTAGATCCAGCAACTGATTTTTTAAGAATATTTTCTACCACTCTATTTAATATACCAAGAAAGTATAAGCAAATGCTAGTTAATCAGATCCATTGGATCGAAAAGAATGAACAATCTATATTGAATTTAGTGTAACATAAAAACCTCATCTATTAAATGTTGACGTCTAAAGAACACGTGCAAAAGAAATGATAAGGTATCAATCTTGATAGGTTGAATATACCGATCGTAGTTAGCAGTAGCATGCATGTCAACATCAGAACAGGTTGCCCATTAATATCTACATATAAAAAAGATGTGAACCAGTGACCTAAGCTAGTCAAAGCTTAACAACACAGTGGCAAAATGGAGATCAAGATGTCCTCCACGCCTCATCACTTCATGTGTATATATAGATTTTTCAACTTCTAACACATATAATTAATCCTTTGTTAGAAAGATGACATGTGAAGAATGACATCTGAGGTAAATTACGACTTGACCTTCTAAAAGTCCGTTAATTAGTCACTTGCGATCAGGCCTCAGTCCAGTTAATATTTGTGCAACTTTAAAAAAGAAGAGCATAGAAGCATCTCTCTAAAAACTAATTTGGACACTTTTTTTTTGCGATTATATGCTACGATTCAGCAAGCTATAGGGAGTAGTTTGGTTGTCCTGTTGTCCATATCTATGCTACACTCTCTCTAAAAAAGAAAATAGAAAAACTGTGCAGCTGTGCTACATTGCATTGCACTGAACAGCTAGGTAGACTGGTCATTGCCCAATTAAAAGCCTCCTTGTTTGTTGGATAGATCCATTAGACCAAGTTAACTGTTTTAACTTCGATGCAATGGAAGTATGCAACCGTCCTGGCTCATGTACCGTGGTACATGTCAATAGTTTAAGATTATGCCACATAAGATTTATGTGATACGAAGGAGTGAGAACGAGGAGAGAAAAAGATGTTGTCTTCTATTTAACAGACGGTTTTATAAATAACTTTATATTTTGTGTTGTATAGACAATAAGTTAATTGGATAAAAGACCATTACCGATAAATATGTAAACCATCCGTTATAAAAGCTGTTTTACGCGAAGGAACCATAACTTTGGTGTTTTACGCGAGACAAGTTGTCCGTACTCTGTTAAACGTTGAGGCATGGCCGGCACTAAGTAATATACTGCTTCTAGATTTCTATGGAAGCTTGTTTGTTCAGTTCTACACATGGCAACCTCTGAAGTTGGAGCTATCTGTTCCAGGACAGCATTAGTGGGTAGGAGGAGCGTGTGCTAGTTGCCCACTGAAACACACAAAGAATTTGCCAAAGCTAGCCACTCACTACTCAACTAGTAGGATCATATACTGGCTACTGCCTATGCTTACCAAACGTTACATCATTGTGTCTTGGGCTACATCACTGGGTGTCGGTGCCATGCACTTGCAAGTAACACAGGGAATTAGGGTGCTAAAAATTTAAAGCACGAAGATAACAAGATATTTAATTTGATGATATCTTATGCCATTCTAGGATGTTAATTAAAAACTCTAACCTTTTTTTTTTTTGGTAAAAAGAAGTAGTCATCAGGTGCAACTGAGCCTTTGATCGATCACGATGCTGACGGGGGAATGAAAAGACGAATGGATATGGGTTTTATACCTGACAACCAGACGAGGTCGGCGAGGTCGAGGCTCTTGTTCCGGAAGGAGCCGAGGAGCTCGGTGAAGTTCATGGTGGGCGTCGGGATCTGGTCCAGCGCCTCCTGCTTGATGGACACCGTGCCGTCCCGCCGCCCCGTCGGCACGCGCCAGAACGGCCCGCCCTTCGTTTTCGATCCGCGCCACGTACGTCAGTTTCGCTCGTCTTTGAGCCGCGTGCATGTAAAGCAGTACGTAGGAGCATGATGCGTGTATACGTGGGTAAGTACTTACGATGACTCCGACGGCGTCGCGCGCGGCGAGCGCGAGGATGTCGGCGCAGGAGACGATGCCGGGGCACTCCTGCTCGACCAGGCTCTTGATGCGGTCGATGAAGGCGAACCCGCGCAGCGTCAGGTTCGGCGCCGCGTCCTTCTCCGCCTCGCTGCCGCTCGTCCCGTTGAGCAGCACCGACGCGTCGCACCCCTGCAATGCATGCGCCGCCGGTCAGACCACACGCACGCGTCGACGACATTGCCATCACCATGGTGCAGCTAGCTAGGCGCGGCGTGAAGAGCAGAGAGCAAGCGTGACAGGCACGTACCCTGACGAAGCAGTCGTGGAAGTGCGTGCGGATGAGGGTGGCGGCGACGGACGGCGCGTGGGGGATGTGCCGCCGCGCGTAGTGCTTCACGATCTGCTCCGCGCGGGGGCAGCTGTGCTCGTAGAACCCCTCCCGCAGCTGCCCCTGCGCAACGCCAAGAACCACCGCGGCAGCCACCACCGCCGCCAATGGCGCCGCCATGCCGCCTCCCATCCTCACCATGGCCTCCTCCTCCTCTTCTCTCTCTCTCTCTCTCTCTCTCTCTCTCTCTCTCTCTCTCTCTCCTCCCTAGCCCTGCAGCAGCTCTCGAGTGGTGGCAGAAACTAGAAAGATGGAAACTTCTGATCAGGGTTCCTGCTGGTTATATGCACAGATGTACAGCCACCGAGCCGTGCACACAAGAAGGCATACGTGATAAGTGGGTTTAGTTTTGGCGCGATCTGGAGCCGCCACGTACGCATCTGATGGTAATTAAAGCGATGAGCAAGTTGGTAGAGACCGACGCCGAGCGAGACGAAGTAGGTAGAGACCGACGCCGACGCCGACGTCGAGCGAGACGAAGCGCGCGAGAGACAGCCTACACGACAACTACTTGATTTGGGCAAGTCTTCGCCGGATCGCCATGGGCACACATGGAACGTTCGGCTTGCCGCGAGCTTGCGTAGGAGAATGCTACGTACCACCTGTGACTCTGTAAGGCTGTGATCGATGCACAATTGCACATTGCTAGCTGCTGCTGTTTTTCCCCCTTGCTTCAGAAATGCTCGATCAACAGCTTAGTTAGTGCTCCTAGTACCGTATACCGTCCTTCAATGGCCTCCAAGGCTAAGCTGCCATGGGCCATATGTCGAGTGTTGCCTGGTGATGCACTCGTCCATTACTCCATTTGGATTGTCTTTGCTTTGCTGCCACCGCCGCCTCTCACTGCAGCAGAGTATTTTGACGGAACGTCCGCCCTTGTACAAATGTTCTCCGTAACAGTATACTGCGGCAAAGATTATTTACTCCTTCCCGATCACAAAAAGTTATCGTTTCGGATATAGATGCAGCCAAACTTTTAAAATTTTAATTGCCAATACCTTTTTTAAATATTTAAATCGGATGCATGAAAATCATATGTGTAGATTTAACTCGAGAAATACTTTCATAATATTGTAATTTTATCAGATTTTATAAATATGTTATAATAGAAATTAATGGCTAAAACTGTGTTTTGTAGACCATGTCAATGTTCGAGACAATGTACATCCATCCATTTATAAGGTTAATTGGTCAAGAGAATCACGCATTGCATGCCAAGGGACTAGAGAGGCCCCAGCACGAGGTGCTCGCCAAGTTTCTTTGCGCTTTCTACTTTCTAGCCCCTCCTCCATTCGGCTGCATGTATGATTCAGCTTCCCATCCAACCACTAATGCAGCACAGACGAGCCACATGCACGCCGCCCCCCACACACACAACGTGCAGTGAATTTGTGACGTCCCCTGCACTTTCCCTGAACAATATTCATGGCTGGAGAAGCAGCAAAGTTGCAGCGGCAACAACGATTCGGTAGGATATACCCTTTAAAATGGGGCTGACTGCAAGGACAGGTAGAACAGTAGATGCATGGCTCGCATTTGTGCGTATCATGATGGCAGACAATGCAAGGCCTCCTAGCAGGAATCTGATCGTGGAATTTGGCTACGCAACCCCAGGTGATGCATGCGGTTCGCTCATCCTTCTCGTTGAAGTATAAGTAAATTGCTCGTCTTGCCTCATTAGCTTAAGCTTTTTGGTGAACTAGCTGGTGCATGCAACTCGATATGGTATCAAAGCTAAGAGGTCTTGAGTTCAAAACCCGGTTGGTGCAATTAAAAAAATAATAATTGCTGCCCACCTCTATTCCACGTCTTAGGTCTGAGGGAGCCTACACGTGAGGGGGATGAATTGCCTGTCTTTCCTCATCAGCTTTTGGGTGAACTGGCTGGTGCATGCAACTCAATAATTCTCTTCTCTTTCTTTCTGTTGCAGTGACGTGCACTGTTCATACTCCATACAGAACCGAGCCATCCTAAAAGTTAGGGTAGTTAGCCCATGTCATCGCTCACCGCATCGTTATGGTCTTGGTTCTCGGTTCTCGTCGCGCTCACCGACAGCTTAGGCCGATCGCTACTGGTTGCCCTGACAAGCCAGACTCTTATTATAGAGAGTTTGGTTTAGCATCACGATATTCTGATTATTTTGATGCACACTGTTGCTGATAAATGTACATATGATTAGATGCAAGATGAACATCAACCGAACTTCTTCTTCTTCTTCTTCTTCTTCTCTCTCTCTCTCTCTCTCTCTCTCTCTCTCTCTCTCTCTCTCTCTCTCTCTCCCACCAAATTTGATGTCACATTATTGTTTTCACGGGCTTCATCGCTCCTGTGAAAGATAAGGTAGGTAAATAAGGCTTCAGAGAGGGAAACGAGAGTGAGCCCATCCAAATTAAGGGAGCCTTCAGATTTCTTTCAGTTGTTAGGGAGAGAGCTTCTGGAGTAACTAATTGTCACCAGGAAAAAAAATTAACGACAGTGTGACATTGCTATGGATTACACGCAATGCCAACCTATAAGACACTTCTTTTCCCCTGATGAACAACCTACAAGCTAGCTAGGTTCACTTAGCTCCCATTTCTTTGATTAGTTCAGGACCACCACTCTAGATATTTCCTCCCAAGGGAGAACACAGAATCAGCTCAGCATCTGTTTAGTACTCCATATGGGACATGATGAAGCAACGGGCATGCCCATCACCCACATTAGTGCAACGCTTTTGGCTAATGACTGATACAACCATGGCGCCAGCTGGCCTATCATCAAATAATGCATAATTCGGACTAACTAATCTTTTGCTCAAGAAGTCTTCGTTGTTATCAATCTCAATGCAAGTTGGAAGACAATGGTCATGAAGGGACAATTATTGAGGTATATGTAAAGCCATGCCTAAGAAATGTGCATAATCAGACTTTCTTTTTTCTTCTATTCGTATCTGGGATACCATGCTATCTTGCCTTTATTTTTTCTTCATTTTGGCGCTGTCGAGAAATAATTGTGTGTACTTTGCAAAGAGTAAATGGTACCGTAATCTTTAGAAACATTCCTTTTATTCGTCCTTTATATGGACCAACATGCAAGTGCCTGCCAGCTAAATGCCATGACGAACCACACTTCCATTTGAAAGTGCAAAGATATTTGAGATTTTGAGTTAAGAATAAATAGTTTGGGACTCTGATCTTTCCACTTTCTTTGGTTGCAAACATGTTTCCCAACGCCCATGAAGACACCATGCATACTTCATTTAATACATTCAATACGTACTGGTACACTTATTGCGTGTTGGACATCAATTTGTAGAGTAAACTAACTTCATACTCTCCCTTGGGTGCACATCCAGAGTTCAATCATAGAGGTCAAGTGGGAGTTTAATTTTGCTCACACGAATAATTAAGAAAAGATGATCACACGAATAGAACTAGTTACCTAATTGAGCACAGAACACTGTCCCAGCTAAATAGTGACAAGCTGAAAACGGCAATTGTGTTGAGGACTCATTGTCTAGAAAAACTGTGTTGAGAACTAGACTCGACAGTTAAAAGAGGCTTATCTCTGAGCCTAATATTACATAGCAACTACATGCCCTCAACGGTTAGCCTAATTCTGCTTATTTTCTCTCTCCTAGGCTCACTTTGGTAGACTTGTAAGATGTCACTCCGTTTCATACTCATCACTTCACCAGTCCATCTGTCCATGTCCCTTTCCTGACTAGTATGTGATGCATCTGAGGATCACTTGCAAGGGCAAACAAGCTCAGATAAAGAAAGTGCAGGGACAGGCGCAGCTTCAGAGTGACCGTTCCTGCAAATTAAAGATCAGTAAGGCTTAGCATAACATGTCCTTTTATGGGCAACAAATCCTTGGAAAGGACCTTCATCTATACTATACATCGCTTTCAGAGGTAGGGTGTCGATTACACCTCTCACATCGATCCAGTCTCTGAGCCCCTAATGTAGATGATAATAGAGACATGTTCCACAGTCAGAATTGTGTTAACCATTCAGTAATTGTGACTAGTGAATCCAAAGATATTTTTTTTTGTCCTTTAACCTTTGCAGTTAATCCAAAGATTCTCTGTGATAGTAACCTTTCATATTGGATGAATACAAGACATGCAGTCGTTGAATACATCACCACGCTTATTATGACTAAGAATACACTCCAAAAGGGAACAGATCTAGATACGCAAAAGGGGTTACATTGATCGTTGGAGAGACCCCATCCATCCAACAGTTACAGCATCGATCAGTGGAAAAAGGTGCTTTCAAGAACGAAACATAAAGGGCGAAGAAGAACCAAACGATAAAATTTACGTTCAAGATGTTGATGATATGAGCCGCTTTGTAGTATGTACCTACGCACACACGGGCGTTTGTGCTTGACAACTGTTAGACGATGATGTTGTTCCTGAATCATGACTTTTAGTACATGCAACTGTAGCGCATGTCCTTAATGCACTCCCCAACTAGCTGTACATATATAATTTTTCTCTCTCTTAGATGATTCGACGCGGCCAGTTCGTTTCAGCTTCTGGATTATGCATGGGAGAATCTGCTTCTGATTATGGGAGAATCGGGCCGAGCAAACTACAACTTCTAAGTTTCGGACCGAGCCGGCGAGAATAAGCAAAGATTAGTGAGAATCAGGTTTCAGCCAGATTCTGATTCCATACAGAAATCAGCTTCTGATTCTCAGAGAAGCTGTCCAGAATCCTCCTGTTCGGCAAATAATCAGTTTTTTTCTAAAGCAAAAGCTGTCCAGAAGCTGAAACGAATGGAGCCTGTAGTTTCTTAGAGGCAACTGATTACAAGCAACCAGTATCTGTTTTAACTCACTGGCTCCCTTTGCGTCGGCACGGGCCCTAATCGTAATGGCGCTCACAGAGTGCATGCTCAACAGTCGATACCGCTAGTTGGTGCTTAACTATCTAGTTAATTACCGGAAAAGGTACCATTCTAACGATAGATATGGTTCTTTATTACGCGGTAAGTGGATTAGTTATACATATGACGCCGATGAATCGTTACTCTTGCAGCGGGTATATATGTGTATTTCTGAGCAAAAGAAGACATGCATGCTTCCACCTTGTGTACGACGACGTCGACGAGACATGCATTTCTTGAGACGCCAAGTTGGTTGCGACGTTGCTATCTATCGTCTCCGTGGAGCAGTGTGCAGATCCAGTGAAACCTGCAGCTGGCAGCTGTTTCCGTGCAACATGCATGAGAGGGAGGAAAGTCAGAAACAAGCTCTTAATTCGTTGTTTTGGAGGTTATTAATTAGAGGTCAACGCTGGCGCCTGTCCTTGCTACAGGTTACAACCGACGCGTTAGTATAAGAGATACCTTTGACACAGCCATGCATACATAACATAGAAATCACACATGGGAGATGTGAGCATGGATTCAAATTTCGGTGAAATTTTGGAAATCTCGGCCGAGATTTCGGATTTTCGGACCCCCGAGATTCAAAATCTCGGCCGGGTAAAAAAAAACTCAAAATGCTACAGTGTCAATACAAATTTCGTCGAGATCTCGGTGATTTCGGCCAAAATCTCTCTATTTTTTACTGGATTTTTATTTTTCTTCGCCGGATTTGATTGGATTTAGGGTCAAGACCATCCACAAAAAATTTCAAAATTTTGTGATGTGTTTTGACCATTTTTCTGTCGGTTCAAAGTGTACCGAAATCACGGAAATTTCGGCTGAAACCTCGGTGATTTTGGCCGAAATCTCGGATTTTCCGATTGAAAAAAAATCATATTTTAAATTTGAATTTTAGATTTCGTCCGAATTTTGTTTGAATTTCCGAAATCTCGCCGAGATTTCGGATTTCGGCCACCTCCGAGATTTATACTGACACGAAATTTGAATCCCTGAATGTGAGCAATTAGCAATAGTAGCAGTTTGTCTGTAGAGAAGCTGATTGCAAAAGAAGTTAAATCAGCCACTTTAAGATTACCATCTTAGGAGGTTTGTTTGGTATCTCAAAATTGATTGGCAACAGTTGAACAAGTAAGTAATGTTGGGGTGGATAAAAAAATTGTGGATAGAGCAAGATTTAAGTGTTGGCTACATAAACGCTCCTTAGTATAAGAAGTTCTCCCTTCAGTCTTCAAAAAGATGACGTTTTGAACATAGTGATAGTTAAACTTCTGAAATTTTGATTATCGATATAACTTTAAATATTTAAATTAGATACATAAAAATTATATGTATAGACTTGTTTCTAGCACACGAGTTTCTCCCAGACCCAGAGTGGCAAATCCTGGACTCGCTCAATACGCCGCGGACCGACCGCGACTGCACGGATGAGTTTGGGCTGGCCAGACGGAGTTGGGTGCTGCAGAGGCTCAGCGGGTGAGTTGGGCCGCGCGAGGCGGCGTGCACGACGGCGCGGTCGACACCGGCCGTGCAGCGCACTCCAGACCTGCACTTTTTAACGGAGTCCACGCACGGCAGGGCGACGCTCCGCTCTGGCCCGTTGCGGAACGAAAAGTTTCGCCGGCGATCGAGCGGTGATTGCCGCGCATGTTGAGTAGACGGTCCGGACCGGCACCGTACGGCGCAATGTTCCGTGGGCCTAAATCATACTGTGCCGTCGCAACTTGGTCAGTTAGCCAGGTCAGATCAGGCTGACTCGTCTCGGGTAAATCTAGACATGTCCTATTAGGTTACCATGTAACTTCGTGTCGTGCCGATCTAGGTTAAATCTATTTGGAGTATTGCAAAAGAGAGAAAAGGAGCTAAAGACGAACGGTGCACCTACCGGTATGATAGTGAGAACGAAGTGCAGTTCGGCCAAAGGCGAGGAAAACGCTACCGTCGGGAAAGAAGCATGCATAGTGGCCAAGGACGGTGGTGACGCTTTGCGGGAATGCCGGATTTAGAGGCAGCATTGCCAAAGATCATTGGATTTGATGCAGTGGCGGAGCCAGAAAGTTCTAAAGAGGGGGGCTTAAAAAAAGACATTCAAAATTAGCTATTAGGATTGCCGATATATTGTAAAATAGTTAAAATTTAAATTGTATACAATATAAGTATGTTCTGGAAATATTGTAAGATATCTCACATGTCTATGTTTATTCTGTAAGATTGAAGTCATTGAATTGAATAAAAACTAGGCAGGCATAGAATATGCGGCCGGTGATTGTTAACAAATAACAAGCTTGTGAAAATAACTTACAAATAACTAGGATCGCAAAACGTTAAATGGCCGATCGCCGTCTCTGATCTCTCGCCGGGCGCTGGTTATCAAACGTGATCACGGATCACGTGATCACGCTTGGCCGGCTGTGCTTGCCGCTTTGCCGCCGCAGTCGGCGAGGTCGCAAAGAGACGAGCCGAGTAGCCGACGACTCGCCGAGACACAGAAGACGATTAGACGAACCGACGATCGGGAGTCACGCGACGCGCCGACGCGAGTACACAATGTCTACCTATAACCTATACCGTATAGGCGGTATGCGTATTATACACTGGGCGGCTGGGCCATCAGCCATGGACTTTCAAATTCGAACCATGCCGGCAACCGGCAGGCCGTATGTGTTGTGCCCTGCATGGGGGTGGGGTCCTTGGCTCCTTGCGCTGGGGGCTGGGTGGGCTCCAGCCCCACCGACGCCTCCGCCTCTGATTTGATGTCGAGGCGGTAAGGATCATCGAGATCTGGTGTCGTCGCCATCTTTTTCCTCGGGACGGCCACTGAAGCTGGTGGCACAGTACCTCAAGGTTGTATTCAGTGGCGGCATGATCGAAGACCGCTCAATTTGGCACTGGGGCGGTGTGGGGAGGAAGTAGGGTGGAGGAGCACGAGAGGAGAAAGGAGACGACGAAGGCGCGTTGAGATGATAATTGCGTCAAACAGGTCATAGGAGGAGACGAATGGAAGTTGTAATATTTGATGATGGGTAGAGCTGCTAGGGTAAAATAATTGATGATGAGATTGGCTGTAGATATTCAAAGGGTATTCATACTAGGCTAGGCCATCCATCGTGCCGAGTTTTCAGGCTCAGCATGGCTATCATTCATGTCGTACCGACCTACCCCGAAGACATTCGTGCCATACTAGACTAGTCCAAAACAATATAGCTTATTGCCCAAAGTGTAATCGTGAGTGCGCAACTTTTAAATAATGATACATATAAACATCTTCACCGGATCAACGAGACCCAGTGCAGTATTGGCATGCGGGCTACAGGTCATTTGTTACGCACGCGTTCATGCTTGTGTCATTAATCTATCAATACTACTATTCTTGGGGAGGTACGGTAGCCAGCCGACCTCTCTGCCACATGCCCCCGGTAGAAACTTCAGTGAAGAGGAATAGTGATTGCTATATTGTTCAATTTTTTTACAAAAATTTTAAAAATTGTTTTTAAAACAAGATTAAATATTTTAAAAAATTTAAAAAATTATATATTTTATAGATTTCAAAAAAAAAAATTAGGCTTTTTTGTTTGTTTTTTGGAGGTATTACCCAAAAATATTAAATCTCTGCCATCTCGACGATTCCTTAGCGCACGTAGTAACACACGGGTCGTTGTGCATCTAGTATATACTATTATTGGTGAAGTCCACAGGGTCAAGACACGTGGCGCTTGGGCACCGTAGAAAACTAAGGGGGTGTTTGGTAGATCTCCAGCTCCACCAAATTCTTGTAGTTGGTGGAGCTAGGTATTCCTAGCTTCACGAAATTCGTGGAAATTTGAGTAATGGGTATATTAAGAGTGTTTAAGTGGGTCATCTTGTTTAAATTTTAGAATAAAATTATAAACTTAAGTCACTTTATTTCAGTCTATAAATTTCAGCTCTGAGGTGGAGTTGGGATTTGGAGCTCTGCCAAACAGGGCTTAAGTGCCCGAGCTACAATGTTTTTTTTTTCTCTCAAAAATATTTCTACAGCTTTTTAGAAGTAAATAATCTTTTGTTCATTCCAATTTTTTTTTAAAATGTTCTCTCTCCCAATTAAAATTCCGCGGATTTAAACTAGTTTGTTGAAACGACTCGAGTCGTTAAGCGCGCACCAAGGGATGAACGCAAGCACAACTCACAAACTGTGCGTGCGTTTTACGAGCATCCTTTTATGCGCGCGCAAATGTCGGTCATCGTGTTCGTACGTGCGTAACCATGCGCGCATTTCGCACTCCATGATCCGCCGACCACAAAAGGCACGAGCAGAGTGAGACCGATAGATAGATCGGAGAGTGCGTGCGTACGTGTGAGGCGACGCCGCCGTATATGGACGTGACGTTCGAGACGCGGCAGGGCCGCCGTTATACCGTCGAGGTGTGGTACTTAACCACGGTGAGGGAGATGGAGAGGATCCTCGAGCACGAGGGCATCCCCGTGGAGTCGCAGCGGCTCTTCTTCGAGGGCCGGGAGCTCGACGGCCGCGACGGCGGGCACTACGCCATCCCCACGACCTCCTCATCCCGCCCGACTCCTCCTCCCCCGCCGCCGCCACCATCAACGTCGTCGTCTCCGGCCCCGCCCTGGGCTGCAACCCCCCTCGATACCGTCGCCCGCCTCAAGCTGATCCTTCAGGGGCACACCGACTGCGCGCTGCCGGCAGCCAGGGCCACCGTTTTCTTCCACTCCGACAAGACGGAGATGGGGGGCGGCAAGGTGAAAGGGAACGGGAGGCTGGACGGTGGCAACGGGGAACCGGAGGTAGAACAGAAGGCAGATGCAGAGAAGATAGAGAGCCAAACATAGATTAGACTGTTAGAGGGGTACCAGATATAGCCTATAGGGCAATAGAGCTTCTAGGTCCTCTAGGATCGTGTTAGCAATGTCCTATTATTTCCAACACGCACACCAATCCAGCAATCCAAAATCAGAGCATCTGACATAATCGAAAAGCACTCCAAAATCATATCAGATGCTTGACCAAAACCTAAGGCTTAAAAAAGAACAGCAGAAAACAAGCAACATAAAGCAAGCGTATCCCAGAATCAGAACAGCAGAGGAGTAAACAAGAACATAGCAGAAGCTAGAAAGAGAATTTGCACACAAGTTCAAGGTTCACTTATTTAATTATAGTTCATCCAAGCTGCTCACCGCAGCAAACGTTTGCAGACACAAAGGAAACATAGACATAGGACTCACGTTAAAGGTAAACAACGCACGATGAGACACAATTCAGACTGGAAGGACACGGACCGGACACGCTGACAACTCCATTGGAGGGCACCGGAGGCAACAGACTTGTGAACCGAGGGACAGCACCAGCTCCATGGCCGGAAACTTACTGGCCACCACGGAGGCGGAGCACCAAGTGAAGGGTGGACTCCTTCTGGATGTTGTAATCCGCAAGGGTGCGGCCATCCTCGAGCTGCTTGCCAGCAAAGATAAGACGCTGCTGGTCCGGGGGGATACCCTCCTTGTCCTGGATCTTCGCCTTCACATTGTCGATGGTGTCGGAAGATTCAACCTCCAGGGTTATAGTCTTGCCGGTCAAGGTCTTCACAAAGATCTGCATACCACCACGGAGGCGGAGCACCAGGTGGAGGGTCGACTCCTTCTGAATGTTGTAGTCAGCAAGGGTACGCCCATCCTCAAGCTGCTTGCCGGCGAAGATGAGACGCTGCTGGTCCGGGGGGATGCCCTCCTTGTCCTGGATCTTGGCCTTCACGTTGTCGATCGTGTCCGAGGACTCGACCTCAAGCGTGATGGTCTTGCCGGTGAGGGTCTTGACGAAGATCTGCATGCCACCCCTGAGCCTGAGCACCAGGTGGAGAGTCGACTCCTTCTGTATGTTGTAGTCAGCCAAGGTGCGGCCGTCCTCCAGCTGCTTGCCGGCGAAGATGAGACGCTGCTGGTCCGGGGGGATGCCCTCCTTGTCCTGGATCTTGGCCTTCACATTGTCGATCGTGTCGGAGGATTCGACCTCGAGCGTGATGGTCTTGCCGGTGAGGGTCTTGACGAAGATCTGCATGCCTCCCCTGAGCCTAAGCACCAGGTGGAGGGTTGACTCCTTCTGGATGTTATAGTCAGCCAGGGTGCGGCCATCCTCCAGCTGCTTGCCGGCAAAGATGAGACGTTGCTGGTCCGGGGGAATGCCCTCCTTGTCCTGGATCTTGGCCTTAACGTTGTCGATCGTGTCCGAGGACTCGACCTCAAGCGTAATGGTCTTGCCGGTGAGGGTCTTGACGAAGATCTGCATGCCTCCCCTGAGCCTGAGCACCAGGTGGAGGGTTGACTCCTTCTGGATGTTATAGTCAGCCAGGGTGCGGCCGTCCTCCAGCTGCTTGCCGGCAAAGATGAGACGCTGCTGGTCCGGGGGAATGCCCTCCTTGTCCTGGATCTTGGCCTTCACGTTGTCGATCGTGTCCGAGGACTCGACCTCAAGCGTGATGGTCTTGCCGGTGAGTGTCTTGACGAAGATCTGCATGCCACCCCTGAGCCTGAGCACCAGGTGGAGAGTAGACTCCTTCTGGATGTTGTAATCGGCTAGGGTGCGGCCGTCCTCCAGCTGCTTGCCAGCGAAGATGAGACGCTGCTGGTCCGGGGGGATGCCCTCCTTGTCCTGGATCTTGGCCTTCACATTGTCGATCGTGTCCGAGGATTCGACCTCGAGCGTAATTGTCTTGCCAGTGAGGGTCTTGACGAAGATCTGCATGCCTCCCCTGAGCCTTAGCACGAGGTGGAGGGTCGACTCCTTCTGGATGTTATAGTCGGCAAGGGTGCGGCCGTCCTCGAGCTGCTTGCCGGCAAAGATGAGCCGCTGCTGGTCCGGGGGAATGCCCTCCTTGTCCTGGATTTTAGCCTTGACGTTGTCAATGGTGTCCGAGGACTCAACCTCGAGGGTGATGGTCTTTCCGGTGAGGGTTTTCACAAAGATCTGCATCTGTACAAGCAAAGTATACCAAATTCAGAGTAAGCGACAATATGAATCAGAAGGTCGCAATCTGAAGGGGATGAAATCTGAAACAAAAAACAACATATTACGACGAAGTTGAACAAACGACTTATCATATCACGTTTACACAGTACAGTGCTAAATTTTAACCCAAAAGTATTAGCAGACCTATCAACACCATTAAGCTAATATATAGATAAGCAGTTGGAATACAAAATCTAGATGAGCCACCGAGCGGATGAACAAATAAATCAGCAAAGACATGTATCTGTTGATGCATCAGGCACTATCGTAACAGAACGCAACCTGAGCACTAGGGAATCAGAAATCTGGAGGAAAACTACCCATATTAATCAACAATCGAGCGAAAAAAACCCTGAACTGCAGCCTAGACGAACCGAATCAACAGTAATCAGAGGAAATATCTGCACCATCAAGCGGATCAACGAAAAACGAACCAAACCCAGACGAATCGGCTGATACGATCGCAACCCTAGCGCAGCACTGCTAGATCGGAACCAACCGGGTTGAACAACGCTGATCTACATCGCAAAATCTCAAACCGAAACCCGCAAATCCACAACAGAATATGAGACACTCGAACAGGAATAGGCATGTTTAGCCATCTCAACCCGCTCGCATCTACCACACACGAAGAGGAAGAGAAGGCAAAGCCGGGAGGGAGGGATCGATCGATCGAAAGCCCGCGTACCTTGAGGAGGATCGGAAGAGCCTTCGCTTCGATCGCTTGGTAGATTTTTTTGAGGGGGATTGGATGTGTGGGGAGGAGGCCAGGAGGGGGTGGGGATTTATAGGTGGGGAGGAGGAAGAGTCCCGTGAGGCTACGGCCGCCCGTAGGCGGTGGTGGAGGTGAGGCCGTTGCAGAGTCCGTCTCCACCACGCAATTCCGGGAAGGAAAAGGTCAGACGAGGAGGCGACGGTGGGTTTGGTGTCCGTTAAACGTCGGCTAACGCCGTCGGTGCGAAGGGCAATCAATCATGCGTGATGTTTTGTTGCGTGCATTGCTATGCGTACGATGAGTTTGTCAACAATTTTTTGCGCGGAGACTGACTATATGGGTTTGCACTTGCCCTATCCGTTTTGAATAGATACTATTATATATTTTTGCAGTTCTATTAAAACGCATCTATAAAAGATTATATAACCTATATTCATTATATTTTTTAATGGTGCATTTTACTTAGTGTCGGTGTTTCGTGCACCGGCAATACGAATTTATGGTCGGATGGGGTCGCGCGCTCCCTCTCCCCGAATGGTCGACTCAAGGAGTCAGAAGATGTATACTGGTTCGGGCCGAATGTCCCTACTCCAGTTCGTGCGGTGTGAATGTATTGATCTTTGGGAGATGGACAAGGGGTGTACAAGCGAGGCGGGCGGTCATTTGTCCGATCCTTGATGTTTTTTGCTAGGAGTCGAGGCTACCTAGAAGATTGTTTTCTCTTCTCTTCGCCCCACTTCTCGGGCCTGCCCCTCCTTATATAGACGGAGGGGCGGGTTACACGGAGTTGGGAAAACTACGAGAAAAGGGCCTGCACGTCTTGATGTCTGGTTCTGTCTTGTCCGTCAAACCACTGCCGTCCGGCGGGGTTGGTGGTTCGATAGCGATCTTGCGTAGTCTTTATGCAGGTGGCGTGTTGCGTGGTGCTCTGTCGGCCTCGGTGGCTTTAATGGCGCTTGACATTGCCTTGGCCTCGGGAAGCGGGCGTAATCTTCATGCGGCGTGCGAGCGGCAGGGCGAGGCTTGACTTCTTGGTGGCCCTTCGGCGATCTCGGGAAGAGCCGCCTACCCGTGCGGATGCCAGGGCAATGCGCACAAGGCGGCCGCGACAGCGTGGGCCCCTGCTAGCCCGTGTGTAGGTGGAGCTTGAGCTTCAATATTAGCGGCCGGCGCATCTGCCGACCGTCCGAGCGAGTCCGCCGTCGAGTCGGCCCCGTTGAGTCGGGCCTCGTTCCCGAGGCCCAAGTACCTTCGGTGGTCTTGGGCCTTCGCCGTGATAGGTCGACCGTTCGTGCTTCCGGTGATGGGGTACCCATGGCGTGGGTACTCGTCGATAACCAGAGCCGGGCGGGTCGGAGAGCTTCGGGGGTTTAACTTAGCGGCGGTAGCCGTCGGCGGAGGTCGGTGATGCTAGGTCGTCGTGGCTGCACTGGAGCCGTGCCGACCTAGAAAGAGCCGGTCTTGTGCGAGCGCACCGTGGAGTCTTTGAGCCCCGGCGGGTCGGAGAGCCGGTCGAGGGTTTACCCGGCCGAAAAGTGGCGCGGACCCGAGGTCGGCGACGCTTTGGTCGGGCCGCTTGTCGGTCACGCCGCTTAAGAGCCCGGGTCTTGTGGCGCACCGGTGTAGTCTTCCAGAGCCCCGAGCGGGTCGAGGAGCCGGTCGAGGGTTTACCGATCGAAAAGTGGCGCGGACCACGAGGTCGGCGATGCCTTTGGTCGGGCCGCTTGTCGGCCACGCCCCTTAAGAGCCGGTCTTGTGGCGCACCGGTGGAGTGTAAGCCCCGAGCGGGTCGAGGAGCCGGTCGGGGTTTACCCGATCGAAAAGTGGCCGCGGACCACTGAGGTCGGCGACGCTTTGGTCGGGGCCGCCGCTTGTCGATCCACGCCAAAAAGCCCGGGTCTTGTGGCGCACCGGTCGTGTAGTTCTAGCCCCGAGCGGTCGAGGAGCCGGTCGGGGTTTACCCGATCGAAAAGTGGCGCGGACCACGAGGTCGGCGACGCTTTGGTCGGGCCGCTTGTCGGTCACGCCAAAGAGCCGGTCTTGTGGCGCAGGTGGAGTGTAACCGAGCCCCGGCGGGTCGAGGAGCCGGTCGGGGTTTACGATCGGACTCTGGCAGGCCACGGTGTACGTGGGTCCTCGAGTCGTGAGTAGCGTTTACCTTCGTCGGTTTGAGCGCGTGCTCGTCGCGAGCTACTATCGGGTAATCCGAGTGGAACCTTGGCGATCCCCTTGAGGGTTCGTTTCCAAGCCAGGCGTAGCTCGGCGTGGGCGTCCGGGCCGGGGCGTTCCATAAAAACCTTTCCTTACTCGATCCGTGTCGGATCGCCGAGCCGTCCGCCAGGCGGAAGCGCGGTGGCCGCTACTCATCGATGAGTTCAGCGGGAGAGTGTGAGGTATGGTCTCGACGCGAAGTCACAATGATTGGGTCGTCCGTCGACCCATCTGGAGGCCCTCTGGGGGCTCACTGCGACTCGCCCCTCGCTCTTTTTTACGTGCTGGGGCGGCTTTCGTTCCAGCTGGCTGGATTAGGCCTTCGTAACCTACAGCACGGTGCCGGGCCTCGGTGCGAGCCTTTAAGCGGCTTGCCCTCCGAGGCCGGCGGCCCGATGGGCGTTTGCATACCTTTCGGCATGGGCGCCCGGCCCATCGTGGATCGGCGAGGCCGCGATCTTTGTCTTGGCGCTTGGCGCGAGGCGGCGGCTATCTGTCGAAGCGATTAATGCGCGATGGGGTTTAAATGGATCGCGTACGTTATCGGGAGACGGGCGAGGCGGGATGCGGCCGATCGCGTTGATTTGCGTGAGGCGTCGATTTGGCGCGAGGCGCGTCTGTTCGCTGGCGCCTATAAAGGAAGGAGTGGGTGGCGTGGTAGGCGCCAAGCCCTCTGTTCGCGCTCTGCAAAAGGAAAAGGGAAGAAAGAAAACGAGGGAAGAAGAGGAGCTTCGCTTCGCCGCGCGTCGTTCCTCGCTTCCTTCGCGCGCGGAGATGTCGCTATACCCGCTCGGCCAGCGGCGGAGTCGCTATCTCGATGCAGAGAGGAAGGAGTTCCTTCCTCCGCGCCCGAGTCCGGTTAGCGAAGTTCCGCCGGCCGGGACCGAGGTCCCGAACTTGAGGGGGCGAGATAGTCTCGGGCGTCCTTCTGTAACAGGGCTTGGACTTCCACTCCACCCGCTCGTCAGGGATTGCTTGCACTATTACGGGGAGAGGTTCATCACCTGAACCCGAATGGAGTCCTCCATATTGCGGTCTTCATGACGCTGTGTGAGGCCTTTACGGGATTGAACCCCATTTTGGGCTCTGGCGCCACTTCTTCTTCGCGAGGCCGTCACCGGACACCGCCCGGCCTCCTCGAGCTCGATGATCCAAGCTGCGCCAATCATCGCCAAGCCGTTCTACATCGATTTGAGGCTGCCGACGTCTAGCAGGGGTGGCATAGCGAGTGGTTCTACGTCAGGAACCTCGACAACGGCGCCCTCCGCCGGTGGGAATTTACCAACGCCGCATCCTTGTTGGGGCTGGGGTCCTGACACGAAGGACCGGAAGAAGGTGGGCGTGATCCTTGAAAAGCTCGCGGACTGAAGCGGCGGGCCTGGCGAGCAAGGTGGTCCTCGGCACGTTCATGGAGAGGCGCATCCATTCCTCAAGGGTCGATTCGTCCCATGTTTGAGTACATTGGGCCGACCGACCTGCAAAGTCGTCGGGCGGAGCTCCCTCCGTCGGAGATCCTCGCGCGTGTCATGATCTCCATCGCGGAGATACCGAACCAGCGGGCGAGGCGCTGCGCCGTTCTCGGCCTTGAAATCCGCAGAATACGCCCGGCGGCTCTGTTCGCTTTGCTTTGCTCTGCTTCCTTCGCCCCTTACCCGAACGTGTTCTCGCAGGGCTCGGTGGATCGATCTCCGTCCCCTTGCTGCCGGGGAAAAGGAGTTGAGGGCGGCCGCCTCGAAAAGGAGAAGCGACGCCGCCAGCTAGCGAAAAAAGAGGCCGCCAAGACGCAGAAGAGGAAAGAGCCAGCGACCGAGCCGCGTGGCGAGGAGGTCTCGGAGGAGACCTCGGAAGAGACCTCGAGTGAGGGTGACGAGGAGTCGCAGCGAGGAGAAGAAGTCGCCGGAGGCGATTCGCGTCATGACGCGGTCCTGGGCCGCGGCGACCGCGGCTCCTCCAAGAGACCGCGGCGCAGGGTTTATCCTGCGAGCGCGGGTCCCTGTCGCCTCCTCGCGGGTCCGACAAAGAGACACGTCAGTGCCGGTTGTTCGCTCCTCCGATAGCGACTTGCGTAATTCCTCCGATCTTTGTCTTCCTCTGTAATTCTGACCGATCATGTCGAGGCCACCAGTGGGAGGCGCCGAGTCCTACCGGCGGTGAGAATCGCCGCCGGTCCGTCCGCGGGCGTCGCGGTGGTCGTCGGGGCGAGATCGTCGGATGCGCTCCAGCGGTAGGGCCCGTCAGCGAGGGCCGCGAGAGAGGGCGCAGGCCGCTGCCGGATCACGGCTAAGCGAAGCTTCCGTCGGGCGTGCCGCCCGTCTGCCGACGATGAGGCGAAGTCCTGCCGACCTGCCTTCCCCGTCTTTGCCGACCGTGGAGGTCGGCGAAACTGTCGCCGGGAAACCTTGGGATTCGCGGCGTTGCAACGCCGGCGGGCGAATCTGCCCGCCCCGCGCAGAACGCCGCCCGATTCGGCGGTCAGAGTGTCGCCGAAGAAGCGCGCATAACCGCTTCTGAGCGTTCCGTCCGGCGAAATCAAGTCGAAGCGATCGCCGATCGCCCGCCTGACTTGGCGACCACGACGGCCGGGGGTCAGCGTTCGATTTACGGGCGGCAGCGACGCGGATTGGGGCGTTACGGAGGAGGAGATGGGAAGGATCCACGCCGACCTTACCCTCGTTGTTGACGCCGCGTCCAAGGCGAGAAGTCCATTGCTCAGAGTCCCTCGGCGGATCGGTAAGTCGGACGGTGATTTGTCTTTTGTGCATCTCTCGGCCAAAATGGAGCGGCCGGGCGGGTATTCGCGGCGCTTGACATCCCGGCGATGGACAAGTCGATGTTCCTCCGGCACTTGCACCTGGGAGTGCCGTAGGGAAAGAGCTGCTCGGCCTTTCGGAGGGCGCTTACCGCCGAGCAAGGAAGAGCTGCCTCGGCGGGTCGGCCGGTGGGGAGGTCGCCGAAGCCTTGCGGGAGGCTCAGCGACGTCTTGAGTCATTGGCCACCGAGGAGAGAGGGCCAGGTCGTCCCTGGCGGATCTTTGGCGGCCAAGGCCTCTGCGGTCCTTGCGAAGGATCCGCTCGGCGGAGGCCGCCCTCTATCGGGAGGAATGCGAGTCGGTCCGCAAGGAGGCCGACCCGGCCAGCCGGCGGGATCTCGCTCGGGGAGCTCGTGGCGATGAAGGAGCTTGCCGACCGTGCTACGGCCCGGCCGGAAGCGCGTGCCAAGGTCGAGGAGGAACTTCGCGCCAAGGAGGCTTCCGTGGCGGTGAGTAGTTCGTTCTTCCGGAGCCACCACGGCGAGCGCCCCTCGACGTCGTTTTGGCCCTCGCAGATCTGCGAAAGAGCCTTAGCGACGTCTTTGGAGTCGCGAAGGGTGGCGGTGGAGACGAGACGCGGCGGTCGAGTCACGCGACTCGGCCCTTTTGAACAAGCGGTGGCGGAGAGGATGCGGCCGACACGGCGGCCCGGTGACGGTCCTCCATGTGGGCGCCCAGGCCGCTGCGGACCGGCGTTCGGGCTTACTCGGGCCCCGCGCCATCCCGCCATGCTTGGATGGATCCTGGCGCGTCGGCGTCGGTCGCGGGAAGCGGCGGTGCTTGGCGCTTCCTCGGCCCTGGTCAACACCGTCTCTTATTATGACGGCGTCGACCTTGAGGCCGTCGGGAAGCGGCGTTCTTCTTGGCCAAAGCGACGAAGAGGTCGGCAGCGTTCATGGCCCGGTCGATCCGTGCGCCCAAGAGATTGCCGGCCGAATCTCGCCGCGAAATCCTCCGTCGGAAGGGGGAGGAAGATTAGTTTTCCTTTTTTTTTGTACAGAACATGATTACCCTGACTGAGTTCGAAGTGTCGGGTTAAGTTATTTTGCTCGTCTATCCCGTGCTTCCTCTATGAAATTGGGCAATCTTACGACCATAGCTACAGGCCAGCGAAGTGCCCGAGAGCGTAGGTGTTGCTTCAATCCCGTCCGGAGAGATCACGGGATAGGACGAGCTATTTCGAGCGATAGCTTTGCGGAGGGGTGCCTAGGTCGGACCGCCCTTTTTGCGAAGCTTGCGCTTGGTAGGTTAGATCGCTGACCCGAGCGGAGGTGCTCCGACCATCCCTAGCGTCTCTTGCTCGGAGAACTCGTTTCCCCCAGAGTGCTACTTGAAGCCGTGGCCGCGAGGCGTAGGCCGTAGTACTTTTTGGGCTGGAGGGAACAAGTCCTGAGGTAGATAGCTCGGTCGGTCGGAGTACCGCTTGGGTTAGCGACCCTGGTCGATCAAACTATCTTCTGCTCGGGCGGCTTCCTTTTTGCGTTGAATGCTACTCGGGAGCCGTAGCCGTTGGGGCTTAGGTTGTAGCATTCGGCTCGAGGAGGTTGCCACGAGGGAGATTTGTTTGATCGGTCGGCTTGCCGACCTAAATCGAAAGGCTCCATCCGACCGCCGCTCGGCCCTTCGCTCAGGTAGCCTCCTTTTTGCACAAAGTGCTACTTCGAAACCGTAGCCACAGGGGCGTGGGCCGTAGCATTTTGGTTTTGAGGAGGTTACCATGAGGGGAGCTCGGTCGGAGTGGTAACCGGTTATCGATTTAGGTTCTGACCCACGAGGTCACAGGCAGCCCAGTGGGGCGTGGGGATCGAGTGCGATCGCCACGCGCCGCTTGAGCTCGTGGCGGGTGTGCGATTTTTTTCAAAAGGAACTTTATGCTTTCGAGGATAAGGGTGGATTAACTTCGCCTTGAGGACCGCGCCGCCGGATCGTGTCGGGCGCCGTCTTCCGCTCTGTTATGCGACTCTACGGTGCTCCGTCTTCCGCGCCTCCCACACTGCCTTGGCGACTTGGGGCGCTTCGTCTTCCGTGCCGCAGGTTATAAAAGGAGAGGCGCCAAGGTGCTTGTTACTTCGCCAAGACTGCCGCCAAACGGTTGCCGTGCGCCATGGCGGACCGCTACACACAACCGAGAGGAGGTGGGTGACGAACAAGCCTGGCCGCGGGTGGTGGCGGAGGTCGAGGCCGGTTGCGGCGTGGGGATCTTGCGCGGTCGGCATCCTTGTCGCGCATTCCCCGGTGTGGGAGGTGAGGGCGCCGCTGATCCGGCGGTGGTAGCGACGTCACGCGTCGATCGGTGGTGGCGCACACCAGGAGGAGTATCGCGCCTTTGCCGAGTAAAGGGACCTTGGCGGGTGGTTCCTTTTTGGGTCGGGCCGGTGTTCCTCCTGTGAATGAATAAAGTGTTGCTTCGCTTCCCGTTTCTTCCTTCTTCTTTGAGGACTTTTTTGCGCTTATGATTCGCCCATATTCGTAGTCTTTTGGGATCGCAGCGGATCCAGCGTAGGTTGGAGGCGGAATTTCTTGCGTTTTTGCCGCCGAAATGACCCGTCCAACCGTAGGTCGGTTGTTCTTGTGTCAGCGGTTTTTGCAATGCGCAGAGTACTGTTTCGGGACCTTCGCTTTCGGGGCGTAGGTCGCAGTACTTGCGGCAGGCAAAAAGATGGAAGAAAGAGGGAAAGCACTTGGTTGGTGGTTCGAGAGTTGCGGCTTCGCTTTGCTCAAGTGTTTTTCGCGTGGTACAAAAAGAAGAGAGAGGCCGACTATGGATAGAACCTTCTCAGCTTCTCTATGTTCCAGGCGTTTGTCACGAGATTCCCTTCGGTGTCCTTGAGGCGGAAAGTGCCGGGTCGGAGGACTTCCGCGATGGTGAAAAGGGCCCTCCCAAGGCGGGGAGAGCTTGTGCCTGTCCTTCGCGGATCGACTTGGCGCGACACTAAGTCGCCGACTTGAGCAATGGCCAGCGGATCCGTCGGTTTGTGGTAGCGACGCAACGCCGCCGATATTTTGCCGATCAGTAAGATCGCGACGCCTCGAGCTTCGTCGAGTCGGTCGAGGTCATCTTCTTTGTTCCTCGATTGCCGTCTTGTTGTTGTAGTTCTGCACCCTTAGTGCGCCAGTACTCAAGGTCGGTCGGGAGGACAGCCTCCGCCCGAACACCAAGAAAAAGGAGTGAACCCGGCCGACCGGTCGGCGTGGTTCGCAGACTCCAAAGCACGGCGGTAGCTCGGCCCATCGTCCCGCGAATTTCTTGATCGGTGAAGATTCGCGGCTTGAGTCCTTGGAGGATCATGCCGTTGGCTCGCTCGGCTGTCCGTTGGCTCGAGGTGTGCCATCGCCGCCCGATCGACTTCGGATGTTGAAGTTGTCGCGAGAACTCGAGGAACTCCTTTCCGTGAAGCTGCGTCCGTTGTCGGTGATGATGGAGTTGGGCACCCGAACCGTAGACAATGTCGCGGAAGAAACTTGTTGCTGCGCCGATGTGATTTTTGCCAATGGCTTTGCTTCGATCCACTTTGTGAACTTGTCTCTGGCGACAAGCAAGTGAGTGAAGCCCCGGCGCCTTCAAGGGTCCGACCACGTCGAGCCCCAAACCGCGAAGGGCCATGTGATGGGGATCGTCTGCGGGGCTTGCGCGAGGAAGATGCGTCTGCTGGCGAAGAATTGGCATCCTTCGCAGTGCGGACAATCTGGTCGCATACGCTACGGTCGGCCAAGAGAAACCTTGCTCGGAAGGCCTTTCCTACCAGGGACGCGGCGCGCATGGTGCCCGCACACCCGTCGTGGATGTCCTGCAGAAGGTGCTTCCCTTGGTCGGTCGGAACGCACTTCTGAAGGATTCCGGACGGGCTCCTCTTGTAGAGGGCGCCTTCTATCGGGGCGAAAGACTTAGCCCGCCGAGCGAGGCGCCGAGCCTCGGTGGTATCGGCGAGGAAGCGACCGCTTGTCAACCGATCGACAAGCGGTCGCCTCGATCGATTTCGATGCTCAGACGCCCAAGTCCGACCAGCGGGTGGGCATCGGCCAGAAGATCGATGGGCCGCCCGCCTTTGAAGTCGGTGGCGCCCTCAGCACTCGGGTCCAACCGGATTGATGGGCTGCTGAGGTCGGAGACGAAGATTCCAGGGGGAACCGGCCCCTTCCCGGAGGCGAGGTTGGCGAGGGAGTCGGCTTCACCGTTGTAGCGTCGGTAGCTATGATGGAGCTCGAAACCCTTGAACTTCTCCTCGAGCTTGCGGACCTCCAGGCAGTAGGCGGCCATCCGAGCGTCACGGGGCTCGGTGGCTTTCATCACTTGGTCGACGACCGGCCTTGGAGTCGCCGTGAACGTTGAGCCGTCGTGCGCCCAGGTCGGCGGCGATCCAAGAAGCCCGTTGGCGAGGCCGTACTCGGCGACATTGTTGGTGGCGTCGAAAAGTAGTCGTATGGCATACCGGAGCTTGTTGCCGAGTGGGGAGATGATGACGACCCCCGCGCCGGCCCCGTTCTTGGTGTAAGACCCATCGAAGTACATCGTCCAGTACTCCGGGTCCTCGGCGCCGCGAGGACTTGCGCCTCGGTCCACTTTCGGCGACAAAGTCCGCCAAGACACGGGACTTGATCGCCGTCCGGGACGTCACGATATGTGGAGGCCGTTGAGCTCAAGAGCCCATTTGGCGATCCTTTCGGTAGCGTCGCGGTTGTGGGCGACTTCTCCGAGCGGTGAGGAGGTTACCACGAGATGGGGTGTCGATCGAAGTAATGGGCAAGCTTCCTCTTGGTGATGAGCACCGAGTACAAGAATTTCAGATCTCAGGATATCGGACCTTTGTTTCGGAGAGCACCTCGCTGACGAAGTAGACCGGCCTCTGCACCTTGAGAACGCGGCCTTCCTCCGCTCGCTCCACAACAAGTGCCGCGCTGACGACCTGAGTCGTGGCGGCGATGTAGAGGAGCAAAGGCTCCTGCGGCTCCGGGGCGACCAGGACCGGAGGTGAGGTCAGAAAGACCTTTAGTCGACTAAAGGCTTCCTGAGCTTCGTTGGTCCAGGAAAAATGGTCGGACTTCTTCATCAGCTTGTAGAGTGGCATTCCTCGTTCGCCGAGGCGGGATACGAAGCGACTTAGTGCCGCGAGGCATCCCATCAGCCTTTGAACTCCCTTCAGATCGTTGATTGGCCCCATCCTTGCGATAGCGGAGATCTTATCTCGGTTGGCTTCGATGCCGCGCTCGGAGACGATGAATCCCAGCAACTTGCCCTTGGGGACCCCGAAGACGCACTTCTGGGGTTGAGCTTTATCTGCGAAACCGTCGGAGGTTCGCAAAAGTCTCCTCCAGGTCGGTGATGAGGTCATCGGCCTTCCTGGTTTTGACAACGATGTCGTCGACGTAGGCCTCGATGTTACGGCCAATTTGGTCTGAAAAACATGCCTGCATACAGCGCTGATACGTGGCGCCTGCGTTTTTCAGACCAAAAGGCATCGTGACGTAACAGTACGAGCCGTACGGGGTGATGAAGGAGGTCGCGAGCTGATCGGACTCCTTCATCGCAATCTGGTGATAGCCCGAGTAGGCATCCAAAAAGGAAAGGGACTCGCACCCGGCGGTGGAGTCCACGACCTGGTCGATGCGAGGTAATGGGAATGGATCTTTCGGACAGGCCTTGTTGAGACTCGTGTAGTCAATACACATTCTCCATTGCCCCGACTTTTTCTTTACAAGGACGGGATTGGCGAGCCACTCGGGGTGACGCACCTCCCTTACAAAACCGGCGGCCAAAAGTTTGGCGATCTCTTCCCCAATGGCCCGTCGCTTCTCTTCGTCGAAGCAGCGCGCAGCGCTGGCGGTCGGTCCGATCCCGGTCGAATGTTCAGGAGTGCTCGGCGACCTCCTTCGACTCCTGGCATGTCCGAGGTCTCCAAGCGAAGACGTCTCGGTTTGCTTGGAGGAAGTCGACGAGCGCCTTCCTATTTGGTGGTGAGGCGGCCCCGATCCGCACGGTCTTGGCGGGATCCTCGGGATCAACAGCGACCTCCTTCGTGTCCTCCGCGGACTTGAAAGAGCTAGGCCCGACTTGCTGGAGTCTGGCGGATCGGCGTTCTCCTGGAGCCGGGCGAGCTCGGCGAAGCGGCGATCACGAGGCCGGCTTCGCGGTAGCCGCTCGCTTGATTGTAGGCGAGCTGGAAAGATGTGGCCACGGTGATGACACCTTGCGGCCCTGGCATCTTCAGCTTGAGGTAGGTGTAATTGGGGACCGCCATGAACTTCGCGTAGCATGGTCGTCCCAGAATGGCGTGGTAGGAGTCGGGGAAGTCCACAACCTCGAAAGTGAGGCTCGGTGCGGAAGTTGTCCTGCTCCCAAAGGTGACGGGCAGGCCGACCGCCGAGGGGTGGGCTGTTGGCACAGTACGACGCCGTGGAAGGGCGCCTTGCTCGGCCGGAGGAGGCGGAGCGAGGACCCTAGGGCGTCGAGGGTCTCAACATACATGATGTTGAGACCGCTGCCGCCGTCCATGAGCACCTTAGTCAGGCGCTTTGTCCCCACGATGGGGTCGACGACGAGCGGGTAGCGTCCCGGGTGCGGGACGTGGTCGGGGTGGTCGGTCCGATCGAAGGCGATCGGGCACTCCGACCACCTCAAGTAGCTGGGCACGGCGGGGGTTGCCGTGTGGACTTCACGGTGGGCGAGCTTCAGCCGTCGCTTGTCGGCGTAGCACTCCTCCCCTCCGAAGATCATGAGGCAACCGTCGAGCTGCGGGAACTCGTCGGCCGGCTCATCGTCCTTTGCCCCGGCGTCGGGCGCTGGGTCGCGTTTCTTCCCCTTCCCCCGTGACGTCGTGGGGTTCCTGGAGAGGAAGCGCTTCAAGACCTCGCAGTCCCGATACTTGTGTTTGACGGGATAGTCGTGGTTCGGGCACGGACTATCCATCAATTTCTCGAATCGGTCGGGCGCCTGCCGAGCCTGCTGTTTAGCTGGTCGGTCGGCAGCGGCGACCATTCGGCCTTCGCGGCCCTGCTTCCCCTTTCGCTTCCTTTTGTCAGGGCGGTCGGAGGGGGCGCCGGCTCCGAGGCTGGCCGTCTTGTGGGCCGTCTTCCTTTCGAAGATGGCCCCCACAGCCTCCTCGCCGGAGGCGTGGTTGGTGGCGATGTCGAGGAGCTCCTTGGTGGTCCGGGGCTTCGCGCAGCCCAACTTGTGGACCAGGGCCTCGCACGTGGTGCCGTAGATGAACGCCGACAACGTCGGCGTCGCGGATGTCGGGAGCTCATTGCACTTTTGGAGAAGCGGCGGATGTAGTCGGAGGGTCTCCCGGCCGCCGCTTGCAGCTCTTGAGATCAGAGTTGCCGGGCGTTTATGCGTGCCCTGGAAGTTTCCGACGAAAGGTTCGTCAGTCGGCCACCGCCGATGGTATCTGCGGCAGGTACTCGAGCCATGCTCGAGCCGAGTCCGCAAGATAGATGGGGAGGTCTTGGATAACAAAGGAGTCGTCTGTCGCTCCCCACTCGACGGCGAGCGGTAGTCTTCTAACCAGACAGGGTTGGTAGCCCCGTACTTGGCTATGTTGGTCGGAGCCGGAATCGGCCGAAGTCGGCGTTGCGGATGGGCGGGTGAACGCGCGCCCAGACCGTCGAATCCTGGGTCGGGATGGTTGCGTCGCCCGCTTCTCGGCAACTTGCGAGGTCTTTGCTGCGTCGGTAGCCCTCCTTCGCGCCTCGAGGGTGGTGCGAAGATCGTACTTGTCCCCAGCGGTGCCGCACCGGGTGTAGGATGCCTGGGGAGCTCGCAGAGTGGGGCCGTCTTGGCTGGGCTCGTCGACCCTGTGAGGGGGAGGCCCAGCGGCCCGTGGCGCCGCTCGCCGGAGCCGGAACCTTGGGCGTCTTGAACGACAAGACGCTCTACCGATCCGGAGGTTACGGTAGGTGGCCTTGGCTTCAGGCTCCGTTGGCTCAGCGACCCTCGAGCGGCATTGCCGCAGCGGCAATGTTACGGTTGGCGTGAGGAAGAACGGAAGGCCGTTCGCTTCCTCGACCAATTCTTCGGTGTACCTGACGCCGCGGCGCTGGGAAAGGTCGGTGGTGGGCTAGGCCGACGGCTCGATTCGGCCTGGAGCTTATCGAGCTCGGCCTTCGGGCTTCTAACTCCTCGCTACCGTCGCTGAAGGTTCGGCCGGCGTTATAGATGTTGTCGTCGTCTTCTCGCCGGATTCCTCCCGCCCGCTTCGTCAGCGGGAGGAGGGTCCCGAGGGTAGCGGGGTGGCAGATGGTTCCGCCGCACCGTCATATTGCACTCAAGCGGTGTAGGCCCTTCGAGGGGCACACTCCTTGTCGAGCTAGAGCCATGGTGGAGGAGTCCGCCAAAGTCGTGGAGGGAAGCCGTGCCAGAATCGCCATGGCCACGAGTTGGGAGCTTCGTGGAGGGTGGAGTCGCCGCCGCCGCAAATCCGTAGGCAATGTTGCCGGGGTAGTGCCGGCCACATGACGGCCCGCTTCGCTGCTTGCTGGGCCTCGAGGCCGAGGTTGCCGAGGACGCCAATCGATCCAGGCTTATGAGGGCGTCCCGGCCCGGACGGCAATGACGAGGACAAGCTCCCCCGCCGTAGTGACGATGAAATCGAGGGCACCGAAGCGGATCCATCCCCTCGACATCGGCGAATCGTAGTGGGAGGAAGCCATTAGGGAGGAGAATGGGAACCCGAAGATGAGGATGTCGGTGAAGACGCGCGCGAGCCCCTACCTGGCGCGCTAACCGCGGTGTTTCGTGCACCTAATAATACGAATTTATGGTCGGATGGGTCGCGCCTCCTCTCCTCGAATGGTCGACTCAAGGAGTCGAAGATGTATCTTGGTTCGGCCGAATGTCCCTACTCCGATTAGGCGGTGTGAATGTATTGATCTTTGGGAGATGGACAAGGGGTGTACAAGCGAGGCGGGCGGTCGGCTGTCCGATCCCCTTGATGTTTTTTGCTAGGGAGTCGAGGCTACCTAGAAGACTGTTTTTCTCTCTTCTCTTCGCCCCCCTTCTCGGGCCCTGCCCCTCCTTATATAGACGGAGGGGGCAGGTTACACGGGAGTTGGGAAAACTACGAGAAAAGGGGCCTGCACGTCTTGATGTCTGGTTCCTGTCTTGTCCGTCAAACCCACGCCCGTCGAGGCGGGGTTGGTGGTTCTGTGATAGCGATCTTGCGTAGTCTTTATGCAGGTGGCGTGTTGCGTGGTGCTCCTGTCAGCCTCGGTGGCTTTAATGGCGCTTGACATTGCCTTGGCCTCGGGAGCGGGCGTAATCTTCTGCGGCGTGCCAGGCGACGGGACGGGGGGCTTGACTTCTTCGGTGGCCCTTCTGACAGTCTCGGGAAGGAGCCGCCTACCCCGGTACGGATGCCAGGGGACGCTGCGCACAAGGCAGCCGCCTGACACTGGCGTGGGCCCTGCTAGCCCGTGTGTAGGTGGAGCTTGAGCTTCAATATTAGGCGGCCGGCGCATGCCGACCGTCCGGAACCGGAGTCCGCCGACCGTCCGGGGTCGGCCCCGTTCAGGTCGGGCCTCGTTCCCCGCGGCCCAAGTACCTTTCGGTGGTGCTGGGCCTTCGCCGTGATAGGTCAGCCCGTTCGTGCTTCCGGGCTGATGGGGGTACCCATGGCGTGGGTACTCGTCACTTAGTATATGGTAGTAAATGATATTAAAAATAGCTAAAAGGGAAAAGTATAGAACAAAAAACAGTAAAAATCATATCGTAATTATAGAATGGCATATATTTGGAAACGAAATTTAAAAGCTAGAATAATACTCCATTTATTTAGAAACAGAGTGAGTAGACTCCAGCTTATTCAGGGATTTGCAAAGCATATCAATGTACAAATTGAATTGGAACATTTTGGTTTTGTTTGACTGCGGTAAAATCCCTCTTGCCATGGTATAGCTCAGGGTTCCACTTATCGTTGAAAATCGGCCGAATTTCGCCATAATCGGTCTTATTGAGTTGGCACGATATAGAATACCGGTCGGTAAACCGATTAAATTTTTAAAAAATTGAAAAAAATTGAAAAAAATTGTCCAACGCAAATATCGCGATTATCGAGCCATATCGAGCGATTATCGAGGTATATCGACCGAAAACCGCTTAAAAAATCGACCGATGAGGAAGTTCACGTGATCGGCTGATTTTCGAGGAAAATATCGCGATAATCGAGCAATATCGAGTGATTATCGACCCAATATCGTGATTATCGACCAAATATCGAGATTTTTGATTTTTTTTTTAAAAAAATTGTTTTTTCAAACTATTCAATTTTTTACGGTTTTCGATCGGTTTTTGGTTCGATTTTGTCGATTTTCGAAATTCGATAATCGTGCGAAAATCGAAAAAAAAAACAGTAAGTGGAACCCTGGTATAGCTAGCAGGCTAGATTAGCCTACATTTGTTTGCGTGTACTTAATACTCAGATGCCAATCAATTACGGCAGGCTCACATGTGTAGGCATCAGGGTTAACAAAAGCGACGAAAACCGCGATTTTCGACCTTGCCAAACCGGTTCGGCATCTAAAACCGGTCGGCAAACCGATCTAATATTAAAAAAAATTAAAAAAAAATTGAAATTTCAAAAAAAAAATATCCAACGTAAAACCGATCTTTCTTCGGTGCAAACCGACCGGTTTTGGGTCTAAGGCCCTGTTTGTTTCAGCTTTGGATTGTACAAAGCTGCTTTTAAAAGCTAGAAGGTCAACAAACAGGAAGCTTTCAATTTGGATTGTAATAATCTGGAAGCCAGATTGTAGCAATCCCACAATCCACTTTGGAGGAGCTTTTCTCAGCTTTTTTTTGCAAAAGACTACAATACCCATCCAACTTCAGTGAAAATTACCCACCATTGCCCCCCACTGTTCACACAGACTTTTCAACCTATAATTGAGGGTACCACAGACTTTTGCCAAGTAGAAATAGCAATCCAAACACACTATAATCTGGATTGCCAAACAGCCATCAGCTTTTCAACCTCCAGCTTTTAACAATCCAGCTTTTACAATCTAGATTTTAAAAGCTGCTTTCTACAATCTCCAGCTGAAACAAACAGGGCCTAAATCATGTCGCAACGTTGCGACGTTCAATCGGATGGTCAAAAATCGGTCGGTAAACCGGTCTAATTAAAAATATTAAAAAAATTCAAAAAATTATGTGACGTAAACCTGTTGATAATCATTGAAAATTACTTAAAAATGGCTCCCATAAACATTCACATGGCTGGTCGATTTTCAGTGGAAATCAATCGGTTTTCGGTTTTTTTTAAAAAAAAATCAAAAATTTTGATTTCGCAATACTTTGGTTTCTTGACGATTTTTAATCCATTTTTGCAATAATCAAAAATCATAAATTAAACGAAAATGAAATTTTCGATATTTGGAACCCTGTGCATAATACTCAAGGGATGAGTTCTCGCTTGTCAGTGAGATTGTGGGTCCCGTCCAAGATATCGCGTGGCTACCAAATTCAATCGAAACTTCGAAAGTCATATGGCTGAAATTAAGCCAAATTCTGAAGCATCAAATAAGCCATATGTATACTACTCACCCTCTTTCACGGTGCACGTTGAGTATGAAGGCCGACAAGGTTTGGCCACTCAACACAACATTACATCAAATCAGAGAGGAGGAGGAAGAATGGAAGATGAATTCGGTGTTTCTGGCCTAGACATCTCCAGGTATTTATATATATGCGCATCAGAAACTGACAATATTATGTTTGTTGAATGTGGTAGTGAAAGGATCGGTATGGCCTAGAGGGGGGGTGAATAGGCAATTTTAGCAATTTAACAAGATTAACTAAGAGTTTAAAGAAAGGAACTGAACAAAAATAATGATTAAGTCCCAACAGACAACGAACAAGAGCCAACGAACTGAGATACAAGCAAAGACAAACAAAACACAGAGACAAACGAAATTTATCACCGAGGTTCAGAGATAAATCTCATACGTCCCCGTTAGAGCACTTCCTCGGAAGTATTGCTCCACCAGTAACTCACAACAGGAGTACTGGATTTGTCACTAGAGTGACTCTTTTACCACTCCGGTGAGGTGAGTCGAAACCTCTCACAATGACAGTGGCCTTCCACAATCTCGGTTGGACAGGTCGCACTACAACCACCAGTAAACCGTCTAGGAACAGCTAGTTCCAAGAGTAATAGACCATCCACAAGCCATGTCTCTTGGTTCACTAGAAACTACTGAAACTAGACTTTACTTGGAGCTGTAAGAGTGTAGGATTTTTGCTTTCAGAGTTGAGCTTGATCTCTTTGAAGGCTTTTTAGCTTTTGGGATGCTAGATGTCAAAGAGATGTAAAAGTACAGTTTTGGGAGAGCCTCTGAACTGTTTAAATAGGCTACAGGAAGCAAATAGCCGTTATTGGCAATAGTAGCCGTTTGCCAATGTCAGACTGAAAAGACAGCTCAAAATGATTGTATCTGACAAGGTTTGATAAAGAATACAAGAGGCTCAATGAACTCCGGACCCAAATCAGAGAAAAAAGCATTTACGTCGGACCATGAAGAGTTGGTCCGTCGTACACATGCTTTGAGCAAAAACTGGTCCGTTGTGAGATAATGAAGTGCACTTTTACGACGAGGCCAAAAACTTGGTGCATTGTAGAGGGCAAACCTACTGATCATGCCACAAGAAAGGAATTGGATTCAACTGCAAAACCAGTAAGTTTTAAGTATACTACGGACCAAGAAAAGTGGTCTGGAGCAGAAGAAAGACTTTTGGTCCGTTGTAGCCTTAATGCACTCGAGTTGGTTTCAAAGGAAAAGCCTATCTGCACCAGACCCAAAAACTTGGTCCGGCGTAAATGGGAAACGCTCGGTTTGAGTTCAGTTAGATTTTGACTTGAAAGGGATATGAACTCAAGACAAGATTTTTAGAGGAATCTAAAAAGATTTAACCTAAGCTCCAAGTAGTCTTAATAAAAAGTCCTAGGAACCAAGATTTTGAACTTATGCATAATCCCTCTTTATAGTACGGTTGAGAACGGTTAAAAACTAGAACAACACATCTAAGAGACTTGAATCAACTCCCAAGTCAAAGAAGTAGGATTAAGGGAACCTTAATCTTGATCCTTCTTTCTGAGGAAATCTACTAAAACTAATTTAAGTTGAACATCAAGCACCAAAACCCAACAAATAATTTAAATAAACCATTAGGGGGCCTAGATGCTTTCAGGTAGCTACTAGCAACTGATAGCATAATGTCAATTAACTCACTAGAGATAGATGGTGTTTATGTCACTTACACCGAATTAAAACAGATGTTTAAATCTAGTTTAAACAGAATGAAAAGACACATTTGCAGGATTCAACAAAACAAAAGGTGAATTTAAAATATCATAAGTCACACGAATTTTCACACGAAAATACACGTGTATGTTTAGCCAATGTCCACCCTATGCTATCCTCATGTCATGTCACAATATTCAAAAGGTGACAAGGACTTCACTTTACATGTTGTCTTTCCTCCACTTAATTAAACAATATGGTACTAAATTATACCTGCTTTTATAATTAAAGAAAATGGCCCCACATAAACCAATTTCTATCATATACTGCGCTAACTTGCAAGGTCTTTCTCTTAGGTTTAATTCTCTAAACTGCCTTGAATATTTGAGCAAGACCATTTAGGGTGCGTTTGGTTCATAGGATGAAGTTGAATGGGATGGGATGGTTCTGTACCATTTGGTTCCATTATTTTGGGTGAATGAGTTGGTTCAGCATCTAGAGGGAATATTCCTTAAATTTGTATCACTTGATCAGGATGGGATGGTTCCATTCAAGCAACCAAACACATTGATGATTTTTTTCTTGAACCCTACACATGTACCACTTGGTACAGGCAACCAAACGCACTCTTAGTCGCGCGTACGGCCGGGACATGGTAGAAAACTCTGTTTAGGTTTGCAGCACGTTGTGCAATACAGCTTGTGCCGTGACTTCACGGAGGGAGGGTCCTCGTATCTCTTTTGGAGTTTTGGGTACAAAGGTCAAATTGTGTACCTGCTACTTACATTAATTATATTGTCGCTATATGACTGGTTGATACGATATGACTGGCTATTAATCAAATATCTTTTTGTGGATGTAGATGTATGCAAATGAGAAGACGACTATTGTGATGCAAGACAAACATTCACAGCTTTGCATGTTTGTCACTATTGCTGGGATTCGATTTGGATAGTGTTGGGATTATGCCTCTAATTCAGCTGCCGAGCACGGTTACACAATTAGATTACAAGTAGAGGAGGTAGTTTATGCGTGCGTGAAGGAATTCAAGAGCAGTGACGAGAAAGAAGATCCTGGAGTCGTAGGCGTGGGGTTCTCATCAAGGTTGAGGGAGGCTGTGTTACCTGATTGTGCAGATATGTTACGATCTAACGTGCTGGCTTAGTAATTTGTTATCTGAACGCCTTCAAAATCACAGAGATATCTCTTCTTCTACGAGAAATATAGCATACTAGTTACATGCCCGTGCGTTGCTACGAAAAACAAAATTGATAACGAAAAATAAAGATTAAAAAATAAAAAAATTTATTTCACAAGATCAAACATCTATCTTTAACGTTTCTTGCGGTTTGGCTAATTAAAGCAACGCTTCGTTTCTTGCGTAGGGCAATTAAGCAGGGCAATTAAGTAGGGCAATTAAGCAGGGCAATTAAGCGGCAATTAATGACGTGGGAAGAACGAACCACTGCCACCAAGTGCTGCTTTCGAATAGTAGAGATAGATATAGCAACGATTTTTCACTATCTACATGGGCGCAACGTAGCACGCTTACATGTCTATACGATGTACTATATGCGTGCATTTCATCATTCATAATATCTAGAGGCAAAGGCAGGCCTTGGGTCACCGGGCCTAGACCCGAGGTATAAATTCATACAAATTGTATTAAAAAATCAATAAAATTAAAACTTGGCTCGAGAAGATATGATCCAGTTTAAGACATAGATTCACTCTGATAATATCTCACGGAGTCACGAGAGGTCGGGAATCCCACCCGCTATATGATAGTATATATATATATATATATATATATATATATATATATATATATCATATATATATATATATATATATATATATATATATATATATAGGAAGCCTCTTTTCTACTCCCGGGAGTAATTACTCCCTATACCGTATCTCACAACGTAGGGAGTATTTCACGCAATGGAGAGTATGTACATGTAGTATATAAGTATATAAGATCATCTAGGTGGTATCTACATTTTTTTAGAGGTGGTATGTACACTTTTTAGACATACTTCTTTTTATATGCGTATATGAAGGTATTTGCAAAATATGCTAAAAACTATGTACTCCCTTGCAATTTTTTCATGTGGATCTCATTGGAATATCTTATAATTAGTATATGAGTGTATACAAACTGATAAAGGAGTATTTCAAGTACGTTTGGGTGGTGTTTCAACGTAGGGAGTAATTACTCCCGGGAGTACGAAGTATTTTTCCTATATATATATATATATATCATATAGCAGCTGGGCTCCCTTGCATCGAATGCATCCTATGCTGTAGGGAAAGAATTGCCGCTAGTGGAGGAGAAGCACTGCTGCTAGAGTTGGAGGAGTACTACTCCTGTTGATGTTAACTTGGCGTGCCGGATTCAGTTAAACTGCGATACAGGCAAGGTATTCAGTTGACTCGCCTGAATGAATGAGGTCCATGAAACGAAAACCACGGCGACCATTAACCAACAAGGAGCTGTTTTTGCTCCAAGTTGAGGTCATCTTCTCCCTGCAACAGTTCC
Source organism: Rhipidocladum racemiflorum (assembly GCA_036346355.1). Classification (NCBI taxonomy): domain Eukaryota; kingdom Viridiplantae; phylum Streptophyta; class Magnoliopsida; order Poales; family Poaceae; genus Rhipidocladum; species Rhipidocladum racemiflorum. The sequence goes on along the minus strand of CM070579.1, from coordinate 84,111,355 downwards.
AAGATCCTGGTGGTAGTGGTACTACCACTGTAGGTTCGTGCTGCATGTGTAAGCTGAAAGGAGCTGCTTGCTGAAAAGCTTACGAGTAGTTTAAGGTTTAGAGAGGTGTTTCTATGCTCTTCCTTCTAGTATAAGTTGCACAAATCTTGAAGCAAGCGAAGGGGTAAATAATCACCATCTACTATTTATTCATGCTTTAATAGTTGTGCAACTTTTAAAAGAAAGAGCATAGAAACACCTCTCTAAGGTTTATGCAGCAGTGTTTTGATGTCGATTCTTAAATCGGCCAGCGGTTGCTTCGCGAACGCACACAAGTAAACAAACACGCAGTGCATCTTTGACTTGGTAAGGTATATCACACAGCTCGCTTTTCTTAGAATAATAGGGCGGCACAATGATAATGCATTGGGTTGGAAACGAGTCAGCACCTGATGCCAGACTATTGACGGCATGGACGACCTTAGCAGCTGAACTAATCGCAGCACTAGTTTTTTTTTTTTTTGGCGATTAGAACTGTGATAGTATGATGACTAGATAATAACAAATTGAGCAAAAGATGATTGGGCAGGTGGTCAGAAAATCGGGAGAACTTCCGTTCGGTTGTTCTTGGGGCTGATTAGTTCGTGACTAGCCAAACTAAACTTTTGGCGACCAAAAAAACCTGGGCAAAAAAATGGTGTTAGGATTGTGGCCATACCAATTCGAGGGCAATGCCAAAATTGGGGAACAAAATGCTTCTGGATTGCAACCATGCCAAAGTTTGCCAAATAAATAGCCAAAAGGCTTCTATTCGTGACTATGGTCCTGTTTGGAACGGCTTCAGCTTCAGCTTCTGTCCTCTGGAAGTCAGAAGCTGATCCAAACGGCTAGCCTTTTTTGCAGTTAGAAGTCAAAAACCAGCAGTCCATTTGTATTAAAAAAAGCTAAAAGCCAAAAGATGATCTAAGGTGGCTTCCTACGGCTTCGATGGGTTGAGGTTACGACTTTACCACTAGAGTTCAAAGAAAATTACCCCTTCCCACCCAGTATAAAATCCCAAATCACACAGCTCTCAGGTCTTGTTTGGTACGGCTGGAGCTTTTTTGAAAAGTAGTTTTTAGCTGAGCTGCATAGCTGAACGGCTGGGCTAAAGAGGTTTGGTGTTTGTCAGTCTGCCTTTTTAGTATAGCTTTTAGGTATGAGGGATACGGGTTGAAAATAAGGATGAGAGTGGTACGGTTTGTGATTTTATACTGGATAGGAAGGGGTAATTTTTCTTTGAACTCTAGTGGTAAAGTCATAACCCCAACCCTCTAGACGTAGGAAGTTACCTCAGACCAGCTTTCGGCTTTCAGTTTTTTCTAGTACAAATGGACTGCTAGCTTTTGGTTTCTGGCTGCGAAAAAGCTAGCCGTTTGGAACAGATTTTGACTTCCAGTGGACAGAAGCCGAAACTGAAGCCGTTCCAGACAGGACCTATGTTACGTAGGACCACATGTCATTCTAGTATTTCACAACATCAAACCATAGCCAACATAGGTCATCTTTGTTGATCTAGTGATAAGGAACACAATGATTTAAACGGATAGCAAATCGGATACCGGGTTTAGGACAAAATCATTTGAAGTTTCGTTAATCAAACAAATCACATCTAATACATCCAACCAGTTTCTGCCAAGTTTGGCTGCAAGGGCGCGCGGCCGAGCCAAAATTTTGTGCGAGCGATTTGCTCGTCCGGATTTTGCCAGCATTTTGGAGTGCTTTGGTATGGGCATTATCAAATTTCAGGAGCATTGCCAAATTTTGGTACTGGCGGTCAAATTTTGACATCAAACCAAGTGAGTAGGATTGAATAGGCCAAACAAACCCCTAATTAATTCGACGGCACATACGATTGAATAGGACCATCCTAAGCCTCCAGGCTGGAATTGTGTGGATGTTTCTGATGTTGTTGTCGGTCGAGTTGAGGTCTTATTCATTGAACATTCTGTTGGAGATATTGACTAAAATACAGCTTGGTGGCAGGGAATACATAAATATGTATAAAAATTCATGCATCAATTTTTCGCGGCTTGCTAAGTACTAGAGTACCTAGTCTTGCTTTCATTGTTGTTTTACAGAACTTGTCGTGTCCACAAACTCAGATGAAGTAGAGGTTGATAATCATGATGCAATGAACTTTTATGCTGATGTTGATGTTGCTGTGGAGGGTTATGAATATGAGGAAGTAGACGACCAAGACTCGGCGGAATGAAAGACTCTTAGGAGGGAAGCCTTAAAGTATTATTGTAATAAATAAGGGGTGGTGTAGAAATTACCGTAGCCAAACCTAAGACAGTTTTATAAGTACTTTAAGAATGAACCATTGTGTACTATTTGGTGGAAGTTTCTACTTGTGCATGTGTTGTTTTCCTTAGCTGATCCTGACGTAATCTGTTCTGTGATGGTCTCCGTTGTGTCTGGCCGATCGGGCAAAGCGGGGGCATCACATTGAGTAATAGTAAGCATGCCATGTCTAAGTATATGTGAACCTATGGGGTCGCACGCTTAAAAGGGTTGGAACTTAATTTGGATGGTAATCCGAATTCTTGATGGGCTTCGAGTTCCTGATGGGCCTCTAATATAGAGACACATTATGGGGCGTCTATATAAAGGAAGGATGTGGTGGCTTTAGGGTTATGAGACACCATATGAATTCAAAATTTCCGAAACACTAGTTGCCACACCTCGTGCCCCATACATATGGATACCTTGGAGGCATTGCTGCTAGGCTTCAACGCTAGGACGATCTGCAATCTGTGGCGGTCACGAGAATTATCTGCAATCTGTGACAGTCACGAGGAGCTGTTGGAGGAGATGCGTGGCTAGTACGACTACAACCGCACTAGCATGCTACATCAACTCTACTTTCGCTACGGATCTGTGCGTCTAGTGGTAACTCCGTAATCTATAACTTGCAGTGGTTGTTTGATTATGCGGTATAAAATTTTGATTTTATGTTTAGAGTAGCACACCTGTTCCCCTTCACATTCAATTTCATAATAATCTAGTGTGTTCTGTTTGAAGATACTGCTGCCTGTATCCTTCACACAAACTTCTTGCTCAAATTATTTACATTTTCAGTAGATATCGCATGCCCCTTTGGGCTTTTTAAGTTGAAAGTTCAGACAAATGAACATGCCTCTTGTTTTAGCTTCAAGTTTCATGGACCTATTGGCTTAGCTTCTGTTTTCAGCATAGAAAGGGGTTCTTCTACTGAAGACAAAAGTACAGCTGATATGATCTTTGATATCGGAAGGCAACATAGACTTTTTGTGGGTTAGCAATTACATTTGCTCACATTCTTTCCTTTTCAGAAAAGGTTTGCATGAAATCATCTACTGCTGGAAGAGGAAACAAAGACCAAAAGCACAAGTATGTTCAATATCACAATTGATATGAAAAAGAACTGAAATAAAGCAACATATCCACAACAAAGTCACCTTTCCCTTTTCTTTTGGCAAGATAGACGTCTTATGAATCATAAGATCTGTAAGATAAGAGGTACAATGATTCATAATATCTGTAATATTTTCTCCATCTTTGCCAATTTGTCGGTTGCTGAGTTGAGTCATCTTGCCATTTCAAGCTGGGGCGAAGATTTCAGCAGATACTTAGCACAGTGACGGGCAGACATCACAGGAAGATCTCAAACGGCAGCATTTGTTGCTGAGACAATTAGCAATTTCTGATGTTGTTTTTTCAGATGTATGAAACTGCAAATGATATACTATATAGATAGAGTTGGAAGCAGTTACTTCTTTTCTGGAATCCAACTGATATTGTCTTACAGAAACTCTGATGAATGTACAACCTGACAGAAATCAGAATGCCCCTTTTGCAGCAGGCAAGATCATGGCAAAATATCACTTATGAATTAACGTTGTAGTATGTATTCTCAAGAAATTAACCTCGGGAAATCAGTAGTCGCAACACTGAAAGATTCAGCACTTAGCACTTTCTGATCACAAGAACTCTTTTGCAAATTCCTCTGCTTGATCAAGAACGGCTAACCATCCCATTCCCTTGCTCCTCCTCCATATCGATCGCACTCCCTTCTCCCTCCGCGTACCCCGACGCCGGCCACACACTTTGGCCGTGAAGGCACTACTGCTGCACCCGGCAAGCCGCGCCTCCGGGTACCTAATTACGTCAGTACGTGGCCGTCCCCGTGGCAAGGGTCTTGGAGTCTCCGGCTCGATATCGAGGCAGGCGCCGACGCCGGCGGCGAGGCATGGCGTGAGCGGACGCTCGGCGACATGCGGCCGCGTCCGAGGAAACCGCCGTTGGCTTAGCCCACATGTCAGTGAGAGAGCGCGATCCCCCGCTTGAGCCTTTGATAACCGTCCGATCACAATGTGCGTCCTAGATTGATCATAGTAGAGTGATGGATGGGCGTTTTGCACAGGAAAACATGTCTTGGATAGAATTCTCCGTTAGGCCCCTCAAAATTGGATCGCCACGAAAATTCGCAATCAATTCTGGATCATTGTCCACCGTCCGATCACACTTAAACGGTCCAGATTAGTCCTAGTGGTGCAGCTTGGGGACGGCTGAAGTGCTGAACAACCGCGTGGGCCCTTTCCCGCCGGGTCTCCCCGCCGCCGCCGCCTCCCCCAGATCTTGCCGCTTCAGCCACCGTCTTCACGCCGCCGGGGAGGTTGCAACTCCAGACCTGGACGGCGCCGTCGAGTTCGGCAAGCTTCCCTCGATACCGACGTCGTTCTCGTGAGACCGCTGATTATTTTCTTTTCGGAGACAAATACACCGTTGGTTCTGATGGCTGCACGACGGAGGACAATGGTAATGGCGAAAATGCCGGCGAGCCGTAGGATTTCCCGGCAATGCGTTCATTCTCTATTCTACTGCAGATATGCCGCAAAGTACCTGAAAGGGGCCGGCTCACGAGAAAACTGCCAGAAGCAAACGCAGAGCAAGAGCACTGTCCACAAGGTTTGAAATTTCGTTTTGGGACATTATCTTCGAGGTAACCGGAATCTAAAATTTCGATGAGATTTTAGAATCTCAAATGAAATCTGAATGAAATTCAAAAACTAAAATTCAAATTTGGTATTTTTGAGGTCATTAAAACTAAAATTCAAAATTTTTCACAAAACTTTTTTTGCAAAATTTCACATGTGTTCATCAGGAAAGACATCACAATTCTTCACATAAAAATTGGTGCTAAATTCGGTCCTAAAATCATGAAAACTGGTCTAAATTGTACCAATTTTGGTCCAAAATACTGAAATTTCCCAACATCACTGTAACAATTTGAAATTTTTAAAAAATTTCATCCCACTGAGATTTGGAATCGCAACGAGATTTTCAACCATGTGCCCACCTACATCACTCCTAAGAACATAATAAATTTAAAAATTTAACAATTCCAGAGAAACTCCGAAGAAGGTAGGCAGACATTACCCAGATGATAAGCCTGTTTAGGGGGTTGTTCTTCAGCTTGGCTTCGGCTTTGAGCCAGAAGCCCCCCACCCCCAAACAGGTTAGCTTCCAAGTTGCTTTAGAGCATCTCCAGCAAGGGCCCTTATTTTGGATTTAGGGACTCCCCCTATTCTTTGGGGCCCTGTTTTCAGAGCACAAGTTCAGCAACAGCCCTTATTTTACTTTTTCTCCTATTTTGACATATCCGCTATGTATAATCTTCATTTGACACCACTAAAATTCAATCCAAAATACTTGTAATACATAAAACATAAGCATATTAACATTTACAATTTAAAAACATGATATTTCAAATTTAAATTTAAAATTTTCAAAACATGATAAATAGATAAATAGAAACTCCGAACAATGAATCAAACTACGAAGCGCTGTGAATTGCCCACAATGCTCAATAAGATCATCTCGAAGCCTCTCATGTATTTCTCTGTCTTCAATAATAGGGGATGTACTCGTGTCCCTGGGAATTGGGGCTGAGGAGGCAAATTTAGGAGCCTCCTAATTTTAGGGGCTTGAGTTGGGGCTTCCTGGGAATTGGGGCTGAGGAGGCAAATTTAGGGGCCTCCTAATTTTAGAGGCTTGAGTTGGAGCCCTGCTGGATCTGTTTTTTTTACTACACTCCCTATTTTAAGGTTTAGGGGCTTTGCTGGAGATGCTTTACAGCCGCTCCCCCCAAAGGCATCACAAAAGCCAAAGCTGGGGAAGAGGTGCTTTGTCCTGGATTCGAGCGCTCCTCCCTGCAGTGGTCTCGTCCTCCTTGGTGCGCTGCCTCCTCCCCGTCGCTCAATTTCTTTCTGGCCGTTGCCTCCTCGTCCTCCCCGCGGCCTCCTTCTCCTCGGCGCGCCGCCGCCTCGCCCCCCCCTGCGCCGCTCGGCCTCCTTCCCGGCGTGCCACCACCTTTGGCTGACCTCCTCCTTGGCTCGGTCTCCTCCCCACTTGACATCTCAAGAAAAAGCATCAAAAAGCCAGTTTGCCAAACGGCAACTTAAGAAAAGCCACACCCATTAGCTACAATAACTTTTCAAACCAGCAGATTTTTAGCCCAACCGCAGCCCCAAACAGGACCTCGGTAATTTGCTCTAAAAATGGGTTTGTGTGTGTGTGGGGGGGGGGGGGTTGGGGGGAGAGAGAAAGAAGAAAATGAGGATATTGAGATATGGGTTGTCCTAGAGAAAAGAAATTTAAATATGGGCTTCTTCTATTGCTTCAGCCTCATGACATTGGTCCCCTAGGTATACTCGCAATCTATCATTTTTTTAGGGGTACAAGAATGCACACACCACACATATTCTACATGCACACACATGCGTACATATTTTCTGTACACACGCAAATTTTTTTTGAAAGCTCTTAGACCTCCAGAGCGCGGATACATACTACCCGCTGAATACGCACACATATATGTATCTAATTTTATTAGAGCATCTCCAGCAGAGCCCCTAAACCAGCCCCTAAACCTTAAAATAGGGAGTGTAGTAAAAAAAACAGATCCAGCAGGGCCCCAACTCAAGCCCCTAAAATTAGGGGGCCCCTAAATTTGCCTCCTCAGCCCCAATTCCCAGGGGGCCCCAACTCAAGCCCCTAAAATTAGGAGGCCTCTAAATTTGCCTCCTCAGCCCCAATTCCCAGGGACACGAGTACAACCCATATTGTTGAAGATAGGGAAATACATGAGAGGCTTCGAAAATTTTATAATGTTTTGAAAATTTTAAATTTAAATTTGAAATTTCATGTTTTTAAATTGTAAATGTTAATATGCTTATGTTTTATGTATTACAAATATATTTGATTGAATTTTAGTGATGTTAAATGAAGATTATACATAGCGGATATGTCAAAATAGGAGAAAAAGTAAAATAGGTTTGAGATTTAGAAATTTATTCTTTGGACTTGTCTTCTAAGCAGGCGCCTCAAAAAATAGAAGGAGTCCCTAAATCCAAAATAGAGACCCTGTTTTAGGGGCCCTTGCTGGAGATGCTCTTACTAATGAGCGTGTGCATTCGAGCCTATTCAAACATGGACGGCCAGACGAGCTCGGCTTTCTCAATCTATCATCTTTTAATCAGGGTACAGTACTACAGTGTCCTTTTGTTTCTATTTTATTTGTTCTGATATCAACCATTGGCACACTGGACACACCATGGTCATTGGTGAACAGTGAGTGCTGTAGCATTACAGTTTCTACACCTGCAGATGTCTACTGTAGCTAGACAGACAGCCAACGTCATAACTCGCGAGAAGCGTCGGTGGGTGGGTTGGTGCAAGGCATGATCATTCAGATAAGATCTTGTTTCAGCATTTTTTTCTTCTAAACGATAAGATCTTGCTTGGTTTGTTGATTCGATCCTTTCAAAATCTTGGCGGTATCGATGATTTGCTTGGTTGTTGATTCCATCCTTTCAAAACCTTGGCCGTATCGATGATTTGCTTGGTTTGTTGATTCCATCCTTTCAAAATCTTGGCCGTATCGAAGATACGCTCTTCCCTCCTATCTAAATTTGTTTGTGCATCTCTTGCATAAGAGCATATACCAACAGCATTGTAGCCTACAAGAATCTGCATATCTCTATCGACTAGTATAAAATTGTAGGAAAAAGGGTGTATCTAAGCCTTGTTTTTGTGAATATGGTTTACGCAAGCTCGTGAGTTTCAACTTGAATGGCGTCGCCGTAAAAAAGAAATTTTACGGTGTATTATACTAGTAGTATATAATGTGTATTAGAAATCACATCTAATCGTTGATTTGTAAAGGGTATTTCTACTACTCTAGTTAATCTGATCTATTAGATCGAAAAGAATGTATTGTTTATATTTAATTTATGAGAGGTGCTTCTATGCTCTTCCTTTTAACAGTTGCACAACTATTAAAGCATGAATGAAGGGTAGATGGTGATTACTTACCTCTTCGCTTGCTTCAAGATTTGTGCAACTTGTACTAGAAGGAAGAGCATAGAAACACCTCTCTTAATTTATTGTACTGAGCTCGTGGCCGTGTATGTTTTTGTGGTAAATTTAGGTGTTATCATGCGGCAGTATCTAAGGGGGCCCAGGCCACATCACCATGCAAATGAGGGAAGCCTGAATTCCTGAAACCTGTTATGTATGTTGGTAACTGTTATTTATGCAAGGTAAATCAGCATTTTATGACATCTGAAGTCACCAAGAAAAGTACAGATGAAGACAAGACATTGCACGAGTCCTTAAAGAATGATAGTGAAGTTCCATTTTGTTTTATTTCCTGTCTTCTTCAGTTCGATTGCTTGCAAGGTTCTCATCTGGTATACCTTAAACATTTCAGTGAGTACGGAATTAAATAGGTAAAATTTTAGAGAAGTAAAACGCAAGGAATTGGTCGCTGATGTCGAACTTTCAGGCAAGAAAGTAAGAATAAGCAATTATACATAGAAAATTAAACTCGAAGGACAACTCTATTACTAATGTACGTATTGGGACAGATCAGCAAGAAGTATACCAGGTCTGTGTTTTGGGATGTAGGAGATCTTAACTGAAAGCTATATTTGTTCAGTAATTACTTTGGAATTGCATGGAGGTATTTCTTGTTTAACCATTAATTACCGTCATTTGCTTTTCTTCAAGCGTTATCTGCATTGTTAATATACTAGAAGATAACACGCGCCATTCCACTAGATGCTATTCAAAATAATTAGGCATGACCAAGTGCTCAGCTTGCTGGTTATATCTTTTACTGCTCTAGATCATCGCTATCCATTACAACCAAACATTTGCTATTGTGCTGATTAAAAAGCAACAGGACCATTAGACCCCCTGCATTAATAGATGGCTGATTTAAGCAGCAATTCTACTAACGTAAGGTGATGTAATATTTGCAGGACAAGTGAAAAGAAGGCAGACATTATCTACCTGCTAGTTCTAATTTGTCAACCAGGGTAATATGCATGCTTGCTTGAATGGTGTAAAATAAGATGTAGTATGTCTTAATGGAGGACACAAGGTAGATCCATCAAATGTGCATGTAAAATGTCAATGTGTATCACATAGATCCAACACTTGTTTTCATTTCATTTGGTGGAGACTGGCCCAGTAAACTTCTGATGACTTTGTTATTAGGTTAAGATGTAAAGAAAGCATGTACCTTTTTTTTTTGTGAAAGACAACATATGGGAAAGAGACTATGCAACAAATCTTTTGCATTGGTAACATACAACTATCTTCTTTTGGAACAGATCGTGCAGGACATTAGGCGCTAACAAGAAAAGATTACGAGGGACTCTGATACTCTTAAGATCACAATAAAGTACGGCTAGAACATTAAGCTCAAGGTACACGCAGAACATCATAATTTGTCACCTTTATTTAAGCAGCATTGTCCTATTCTTATAGAAGAGTTTGCTCTCTTTCCATCTTCTCACACTTTCTCTGATCCGGAGATCTCTCTCCCTCTCTCCTTCTGTCCCCCCTTATCTCTGAACCCAAATTTCTGCATATCAATATCTCTCTTCCCTCTTTCTGGGGTATACTTCATCAAATAATTTGGAAACAGGGGCTGCTTGCTTTTGTGATAGGAGAGAATAGCAAAACAGAGTTTGGGGGGTTGGGGGGGGGGGGTGACAAAAGCAGCTGCCTGCCGACGAGTGCTTGTTCATAGTCAAGAAAGCTTTTCAGCGGAGGTACACCTACTTTGCTCTCTCTTCTAATCGTCATTCATACACAAATTCACGCAGTGTGTGATCTTGGTCTCCATGTCAAGAGCTCTATTACCACGAGTTCTGAAAATGACCTAACGCTTAGTTATGTAGTACCTGGTAGATTAGTATGTGAGCATTTCCTTCAGGATTCTTCTGCCCCTCCTTATTGTCGGTTGTTCATCGTGCTAGAGGCCATTTTGTCTCTGGAGACTGGAGGGATCTCATCCATGGCGATAAAGATGAAGGGGATTTTCAAAGGGTTGAAGATAATCTCTCAACTATTCGGTAAAATAAACAAATCGTTCGAGTTTCTTGCATCTGCTTTCAATTCGATCACCCCCTGCATACTTTCGCTGAATCAATTGAATCGGAGGAGTAATGCACGATTGCTAGGGTATTGCTTGTCAGTCAGACTGACTCGTCTAAAAATGGTGAACGTACGGCAAGGAGATAGTTTGTGTGCAATAACTATAGGCATTGCCACCAATCTCTGCTTACACAAACATATTGCTTTTGTTGTTTAGCACTGCACAAGGAGCATGAGATGGAAATTGGGTACCCTACAGATGTGAGGCATGTGTCTCACATAGGTTTGGGTACTACTGATACATGTCCAAGCTGGGTAAGAACATCGTAACTGGATGACTTCTAATTGGAGTAATCTTCTTGGCAACCTACATTCATAATTTCTGGTTGGTGATTTCCTTCCTGCGTGACAATTTTACTAGATGAGTGAGTTCAGAGGACTGGAAGAGTTATCAGCAGGATCCATGAGCTCCCTTGCGCAGTCAAGGCAAACCTCCTGGACCTCTCTAGGCAAGTAGCTCCCTCTCTTTCTACCTATTTACCCCTTGTTTTTAATCTTCGGGTATGTTTGTTTGATGGAATCAGGTTGAATGGGGTGTGATGGTCTTGTACCATTTGATTCTATATTTTGGGTGAATGGGATGGTTTAGCATCTAGAGAAAATATTCTTTAAATTTGTATCACTTGGTCCAAGATGGGATGGTTCCGTTCAAGCAATCAAACACATGGATGATTTTTTCTTGAACCATCTCATACATGTACCACTTGGTACAGACAACCAAACACACTTTTCATGAATTCAGTTGAGGCAACAGCACTGAATGGAAAATTGTGAAATTGTCTGCGATGCTAGTGTCATTTGAAAACAAAAACGTGCTGTGGTGCGTATCAGAATAGAATGTCTGAGAGCTTGTTTGTTTGGGTTTTTCACCGTATAAAGTCCAGAAAGCTAAAATCTAAACATGTGGTATTTTTAAAAGGCATAAGTCTTCATATAACTAAAAGCTAAAAGCCACCGGATATATGCTTTTTTGGTTTTAGACTAATGTCACTAAAGTTAAGGTAAAATTACCAATCTTTACTACATATAAAAGCCGATTGCTTTTAAGCTTTTTAAGCTCAAAATCTGACTTTAAGCTATAAGTAAAAAAGTCTTAAGCCTAAACAAGTAGGACCTAACAATCATAGCAAAATCTACACATCTAATCCTATAGTTACCGAATTCGTTGTAAATTGCCGCGAATCGCGAAGCAGATTCGTTGAACCCGGATCGTTTTAGGATACGGAGTTCGTGTTCGCAATGGAAATTAGAAAAAAAAAATTAGCGAACCGTAAACCTGAATTCTATATCACGACCTAGAGAAATCACATTTCTAGTAACTATGCTCTACAAAGATATCATACGATCCAGTGCCGCAAACAGAAAGCCATGAATTTGCTTAAGACCCTGTTTGCTTATGTCTAGGTATTTTGGCTTATAATTTAAAGCTAGCATTTTGGCTTAAGCAGCTTAAAAACAATACAATTTTATATGTAGTAGAGGTGTGTAATTTACCTTATACCTTAACTTCAGTGACATTGGTTTAAAATCAACACTCAATAAGCTAAAAAAGAACCTATCTGATATCTTTTGGTTTTTAGTTATATGAAGGCTTGAGAGATTTATCATGAAGGCTTATGACTCAGATGGTCCCATGTGTCATTGGCTCAAGTGGCATCATAATCCAAATGATCAATCTCTGAAGTGGCAAATTATCAAATTTATCATGAAGGCTTATGACTTTTGAAAAAGTTCAATTAAAAAACCACCTATTTATTTAGGTTTTAGCTTTTTTAACTTTTAAGGTGGAAAAAACCTGAAAAAGGTCCCAAATATACACCAGAATGGAACATATGTCAAAGCATGGTTGATTTCCACAGTAGCATTTCCCCTTTTTTTTCAACTTTTTTTTTAACCAGGAGTTTTCACTTCTCAGCCATCTCTCTCTATTCCTATTTGAGAGTAGCATTTCCACCTTTCAGCCATTTCGGTCAAGCTGGAAAGCTCCCTTACAACTTGCCAACATCCCCCGTGCATGCTGCAAAATCCGGGGTGCAAAAATTTTGCATCTTTTCCGGGATTCTAGCAGCATTGTCACAAAAGACCAGGACGTCGGTGAGGTGACTCGATAACCTCCGTGTCCCGTCACGCTTCCCCGCCGCCCGCGCGCGTGCTGTCCTATGGCCCGTGCGCCGCGCCGAATTACCGGCCCAAACGGAAGCCGAACTCGGCCTCCGCCCTCCGCTACTGTCGGCGACGGCACTTCGGCCGCACCTAAGACGTCCGCGCGATCACTTTTCTGGCCTTTTTTTTTATTTTGCTTATTTTTTCAATCTAATTTCCACTCCAATTGAAAATATAGTCTCCTTCGCTACCCTAGAAGGTGTGCCAAACGACACATATCGGCATCGCAGCTGCGCCCGAGAAGAGCGAGAGCAGCGTGCTGTCGCTACCGACGAGCACAGGAGGCCCGATCGGGAGGGGACTAGATTTTCAATTTTACTTGAGGGGAAGCTAGATTTGTAAAAAAAAAAAAAAATGAGGTAAAGGGGAATAAAAAAAATAATCACTTTCCGTTCACACGACGGTAATTTCAGCTCTGATCATTTTAGCTTCTGCTTTTAGAAAAAAGCGAATTATTTATCGAGCGGGAGGATTCTGAACAGCTTCTTTGAGAATCAAAAACTGCTCTCTGCGTAAAATCAGAATCCAATTAGAGCCTAATTCTCACTGATTCTTTCTGATTCTTATCGGCCCAGTCCGGAATCTAAAAGTTGCATCTGATTCAGCCCGATTCTACTATAATAAAAAATAATTTATCTTATAATTCAAAATTCATAATCTAAAAACTGAACGAACTAGACCTTCATCTTTACCTCGTGTCACTCCCACCCATGGTTCAAAATCTCGGCAAAATTTTGGATTTCGGGCTCCTCCGAGTTTCATAATCCCGGTGAAATTAAAAAACCCTCAAAAAAATTTTAAAGTGCTACAGTGCATTAATATCTCGCCGAGATTTCGATAAATTTGACCGAAATCTCGGTAAAATTGATCGAGATTTGTATAAAAGTTGACAGGATTTTGACCAAATTGGATTCTTCACATCATTTCCCATGTGGGACAGTCGCTAGATCATAATTTCCACGAAGTTGAAAAAACCCTAAAAAATTGAAAGTGTGATAGTACCGGAAAATTTCGCTGAGATTTCAAAATTTTGGATGAAATTTAGTCTAAATCAACCGAAATCTCGGAAATTTCGGTTAAACAAACCGAATTCAAATTTTCTTTTTTAAATTTCGTTCGGATTTTATCCGAAATAATGAGATCTCGGTGAAACATCGGATTTCGGTGAGTGACGAGATTCTATCCTAAATCGAAATTTTGAACCTGCTCCCACACTGCCGTGCAGTTTTTGTTCTGTGATGTCCGCTGCGGCTGACCATCCGTGCGTTGTCATTTGTGCAGATGCAGAGCTGTGCCATTTCTGCCCTAACTATTGTAGCTAGCTAACTCTAGTAGGACTAGAGCAGGCTAAGTTATTATCGAGTTTTTTTCTTTTTCAAAATTGATATAATTTAATATAAAATTATTTTATTTATTATTTAAGTTGTTATTTCAAATTCAATTTATCTAGTTGAGAGATGTTTATATGCTTTTTTTTTCTTAAAAGTTGCATAAATATAAAACATAAATAAATAGTAGATAATGATTATTTATCTCTTCACTTGTTTAAGATTTGTGCAACATGTATTAAGCCACTATCGAGCCAAGCCTCATTAACAATTTTTTTGGACCGAAATGAACCTATTTTAATTTTTAACTCTAATGTAATGAAAGCAATTTTAATTCGATTTTTTTTTCCGGCCCTAGGCCCTGTTTGTTTCCTTCTCCAGCTTATATAATCCAGCTTTTTGGTGTTGGATTATATAAGCTACCTTTAAATAAGTCGGTGGGTTGTTTGTTTTCCTGGATTATTACTGTGTTGGATTATTAGTTTAAGATTATATAAGCACCCTAATAGTTGCTTATAGATTATTATAATCTCATGCTTTAGATTATATAATCTAGATTATAATCTAAGCTGTTTGTTTCCCCATTAACTTATATAAGCTGGATTATATAATCCATAGGGCAAACAAACAGGGCCCTAGTAGCAGCTAATGCTCACTTGCGTTGTTCGTCTCTTCTGCTGCTACAGATTTCGAGCAGCCACCAAGAGCCACGCTGCCCATAGAATTCTACCCACACCGCTCCGGCCAGCAGGGCGGCGCCTCCGGCCCGGACATCCCCAGAGGCCCCACGCAGGCGAGGAGGAGGAAGAAACCCAGGGCGTCGTCGCCTTCGTCGTCCGCGAGGTCATCCTCATCGAGGTCCAGGGCCTCCTCCTTCGCGACAGCATGCGGCGATCTCAACCTCAACGAGCTGCAGAGCGGGCTCCGAGTCGCCTAGCCTAGCCGCGGGGTTGGCCCCCGTCGTCTATTCTCTGTATACGCACACGCGTGTTGCGGCCTTGGAACTGAAGCTAGATCATCCAGTGAAAGATTGAGCGAGGTGAAGAACGCGTAATGGCGGCTCGTTTCCGCGTGATTCTTGCAGCGTAAAGAAGAGTGGTTAATTACCGCGCCTACTGCTCTGATGATGGCAACTTGGCAAGAATTGGCCTCTTGTGGTAATGGGGATTGGCTTATAGGTAGTACTGGAATTAGCCGGTGCTGTGCGTTTCTTCTGCAATGCAGGCATCCATCGGGGATCAGAAGCCTGTAAAAAATCGGATGTATATTGGAAACTAATGCCTAGCGTCTTGCAAATCTTGCAATTAGCCGGCAGAGTAGGGGTGCGTTTCCATGAGACAATCACTGAATAAATCATTTACTACGCTGTGTCTTGGTCATTTGGTGAAACCCGAAAGGTTTTGGGTGCTGCTGAATTGTTTTGTCTCTTCATAGACAACGGACGAACCCAATCCTTCCTTTTGGTTTCTTTGGATCATCTCGGCTGAACCGATCGACGCTGCTGACCAGGGCGCCAGGTTAGCATCACAACTCTTCACTCCTCACCAAACGACGTTGGCTACGTACTAACGTGCCCAAATCGAAGAAAGAAAATGTGATTTCACAGGGACACTCGTCAGATCGTCAAACTGCGCTGTGCATTGGCGGCGCAACGCCGATGTCAAGCACAAGCCAACCAGGACAGGTCCTCCTGACGCCTCCAATCACATGAAAAGGCGGTAATCGCCATAGCCAGGCCCAGAATACCTTTGCAAACTTACCTTCAGTTGATTAAAGCAACGAACCTACATGACACCTTGTAAAGGGACAGGTCCCTTGCATTCAAACCTTAATCTAGGCTTACAAGTACCTGAGTCCCCAGCATTCAGAATCTCAGATCGCCCTGGACCCCTACAAATACCCAACTACCCTTGTCTCTTCTCCCAAGCTCTCGTCGATCAGGCACAACATTGCAAGCTGCGGTGTTTTAATTATGTCAAGAGTTCCGGACATGGCAAGATCTTGTGGTCTACGGCTCGCATGCTTTGCTCTCCTCGTTGCAGCGGCCGGCTAGCGCGACGCGGTTCAGAGTTGGGAGGGCAGAGAGGCTGGAGCGTGCCTGATGCGAACGTTGGGCCATACAACACGTGGGCGGGGAGGACGAGGTTTCAGATAGGAGACCAGCTCTGCAAGTCCCCCACGCACTCGAGCTAGTGGTGAAAGTGAAACGTTAGTCTCGCCATGATTGTTGTTAAATTCTGCGTGTTTTTGGTTGGTTTTTTGCAGTGTTCGTGTATCGCAAGGAGACAGACTCGGTGCTGCTCGTAGAGCCGAGTGCGTACAACGAGCGCAACACGTCGTCGTACGCCAAGAAGTTCGACGATGGCAGCACCGCGTTCACGTTCGACCGCTCCGGTCCCTTCTTCTTCATCAGCGGCAGCGAGGCCAGCTGCCTGGTCAACGAGAAGCTCATCGTCATCGTCCTCGCCGACCGCAGCGGCCGCACCCCGCCAACCATCGTTCCGGGCTCCGGCTCCTCCTTCCATGCCACCGTCGACTTCCGCGCCGCCGTCTGCTGCGCCGATGCCGAGCACGCCGTTGTCACCTCACTCGGCGGCTCCTGTGCCCGCGCCTGCAGCCACTCCGAGCTTGGCACCGTCTCCGAAGGCTTCAGCTCCTGCCCCTGCTCCCACGACAACTCCGACCTCGCCACCGGCCCCGGCAGCTATTGCTCCATCACCGTCGTCTTCGCCGGGTACCCTGGAGGCGCGCCACAGCCTCCGCCTGCTTCAGGCAACGGCGGCAACGCACCGGCCGCCGAGGGGTCGAGCTCGACCTCGCCAACGCCGCCTTCCGCCAACGATCAGAGCGGGGCTACTCCGGTGGTGGCAATCTTCGTCACCTTGCTGGGAGCATACGTTGGCCACGCCATGCTCGCAAGCTGAATCGTTCCGCAGAGCTGCGTTCTCTTCTCTTGTGCAGTGTAAATTGGCAGATATACTGCGTGGAGGATTTATCTTTGTATTTGTTTTTACATTGGTGGAATAATAATAAACAAATACAATACTGAGCTTGTATTTTTTTTCGGACGATCTTGACAAGCTCAATATGCAATGATGCATGGGACGCATAACATATTCGAGGCAACACATCTTGCACAAGACTTCTTGAAACAGTACGCAGCATCAGCAAAATCTAACTAGCACCATACCATGGAAAAACAGATGTTGAAACTCATATCCGCTCCCCAGAAATCATGTTTATATTCTGCATCAAAACAACGGAAGAAGCTGTGCTGCGCCACCTCACCAAGCTCAACAACAAATTGATCTGATCACAAGGCACGACTCCATTACAAGGTTCTATAGACTGAAAAGCTTGTTTTCGCATAAATATGACTAGGAAATTCCTTAACCAAAATAGGATGCATGCAACATCATAGGTTCGATTAACAGTAAATGATCCTCAACATAGAGCAAAATCAAAGCTCCTCTTGAAAACAGAGAAACAGCAGACTAGACAGATAGGAGCAAGTTTGGTTGCCACCACAGGAGATGGATAGCCTAAAGAAGGCATCTACAGCCTCCTTCCCCTCCTTCCACCCTTTCTGCGAGTGCTGTCAGTGGGAACCGGAGTCACGTCCTCTGCAACAAATGAGCAAAAAAATACTACCGTTATGCACAAACTGTATCATATAAATGACAGGACGATAAATTTTCTGTCAAGATAACTAATACAAATATACCAAAAATAATGCTTACCAATGCGCCCAATTTTCATCCCAGAACGAGCAAGAGCCCTGAGAGCAGACTGAGCACCAGGTCCAGGTGTCTTAGTCTTGTTACCACCAGTGGCCCGGAGCTTAATATGCAACGCAGTAATACCAAGCTCCTAAAGGGGCACAAGAAACAACTCAGAAATTACACATAGGGAGAGAGCACCCAAAGGCTACATTCTAGTCGAGTATCCCCACATTTCATTCTAACTTAGCATACATCAAGTCCAATGAATATACCACAAAAGATAGATGGTAGTAGGAATTTTTCAAAGCAAAATTCGCTATGCATACCTTGCAACGCTGTGCAACATCTTGAGCTGCAAGCATAGCAGCATAAGGTGACGATTCATCACGATCAGCCTTGACCTTCATGCCACCTGCATGATATACAGCATCATAGTTACTATTAAATACCATTGTTAATAGTGCCAATGCAAGTAATGACATAGACAAAAACACATACCAGTGATGCGAACCAGTGTTTCCCTCCCAGACAAGTCAGTCACATGCTGTGTATTGACATCAATACAGTTAATATTGACAAGCTAATGAGAGGTCTATTGGTATGAAAGAAAAACTACTTACAATGAAGGTGTCATTGAAGGATGCAAATATGCGAGCAACACCAAAGACATACTCTCCTTCACGGACAGTGGGTCCAAGTGTGACGTTCTCCTCCTTGGGCTCCCTGGTCTTCCGCTTCGACTGCCAAAATAACCACCATTAGATGACCGGTTGTATTTACTAGATTTGCATGACAACATTCGGTAACATTTCCGGTTCTCCACAGAACAGAATATAGTTAACCTCACTTGATATTAAAATTCGTGTTGTAGTTGTAGGTGGACTATTATACAACTAGTATAACGAAGATAACTTTTTCATACTCAGTACATTCTAGTACAAGCTGATCAACTGCACATCTCAGTTGCACTTTACTCCACAAACCAACCATTTCCTGACCTGTAAGTAAGACTAGCATAACAGTGTGTATTGTGAACAATCATGTGCAGCCCCAACTGCCAACCCAGAAGATTAGAGATTAATGTATTTTCCAACTTAAGACATTTAATGCTTTTGCATGATACACAACCTGCGCGTGGCAAGGGGTGCTGAAAGATGACAATCTATCCAAACCATTCGTCATTTAAAATTTAATTTAATGCACCTAATCACCTGTATTGCCATACAGGATCTAAAATTCTCCACTCCAAAACAATTCAACCCCATTCTCTTCCTCCCCACATACTCGGATATCTTTTAGCATCTATAGAGTATAAGTTCAGCAAAACACACTAATTCTACCGCAGTTTTAACCAATGCACGGCATCATATTACAACTGCTGCTCACCATCTTGTCCTAACAAGCTACAAGAATTCTAGAAAACTCGCTCTACCTTTATCCTTGCAAATCATTCTAGCGAACTGCATTCTATCGAGCAAATAGTCGCAGGTGTTATGTAGAAGCCCACCGCATCTAACCTCCAGTCAACAAAAAAAGAGTAATTACATCGTGGGTTTTGGTTCATCTGGGTTACGATACTTTGAAAGTATATATTTGAGTCACTAAAGTGCATTCAGTGGTTCATTAAGAGGTCATAACCAGGGGCGGAACTGCATTTGTTTACCCGGTGTCACATGACACCGGGTCAAAAAAAATTAGTGTATATTAGTCTATATATATAAAAAAATTATTGTATGCTAATCTATATATATAGTATATGTGAACCCCCTTGATCTAAATTTTGTGACACTGGGAGGCAAATAACAAGCAAATGGTAAAAACAATAAGTTGTTATCATATATATGATGAAGTGGTGAACCCCGATAATTTTTCCTCTAGTTCCGCCCCTGGTCATAACATACGCATTGGATACGCATTGGAGATTCATGCCCACATAGCATGCCTTTCTTTTCTCTTCTTCCCCTTCCTTTCTTTCTTCCTCGCCCCGCTGTTCTCTCTCCTATGCTCTACACTGCCGTCTCCCGCGGTTCGCACAGCCGTCGCCTCCTCGCCCTCGCCATGGGTAAGCTCCGCCAGTTGTGCTGCTCCCTCCTCTCTCTCTCTATCCTTTTCCTCTCTTCCTTTCTCTCCCTCTCGCAGTCCAGCACCGCCGCGCCTCCATGCGCCATCGCTGCTGTGGGCTCGGCTCATGAGCACGTCGTCAATGAGGGGAGCCGATCCCTGGCAGCGGCTTGGCCGGAGACTCCCCAATGAGAGCTAGCATCGGCGGCCCCCATGGTGCTCCCTCCTCTGTCTCTCTATCCACCTTCCTCTCTTCCTTTCTCTCCCTCTCGCGGTCCAGCACCGCCTCCTGCATGCGCCATCACTGCTCTGGGCTTATGAGCACGGCGTAGATGAGGGGAGCCGATCCCTGGAGGCGATTTGGCTGGAGATTCCCCGATGAAAGCTAACATCGGCGGCCCCCATGGTGCCGTGGTGGCGCTCGCCGGCAGCGATCTCCGACTCCGGGGCAACTCGGTTGAGTGTTCGGGGAGCTTCAGGTCGAAGGCACCGAGATGGTGACGCGATTGTCTCAGACTGACGTGCACCGTGACGGCGGATCGGCAAGCGGGTCAACGCGGTGTGGACGGCCATAGCCCAGCTCGCAGGCGGGGAGTTCCTTGTCGCCGTTCGCGAGGGGGTCGGCATCGACGCCGTCGTTTGGGAGGATGGTGGAGCGGCGACGGCCGGCCTCGTCAAATATGGCGGCGGTTCTCGAAGATGAGCCGGCGGTGAGGGATCCCGCCGGATCCAGCGCTCTTAGGAACCCATATCTCCGATCAACCGCAGGCTTTCTAGCTAGATCCGGGAAAGAATCGCAAGCACAGGACAAGAGACTCACCATGGTTGCGTGAAGAGGCGGGTGAACGGAGCCGAGCGCGCCTGGTTCAGATCACGAGCGCGCCGCCGCCGAAACGTCGAGAGACGGAGACCATGGGGGTGCGTGGTTATATACGAGGGCGCAGCCAGTTAGGGTTTAGCCCTACCCTTGCTAGGTTCAATTCCCTATTTTGCCCTCGACCCTCTTTCTCTGCAGGTGGACCCCAGCGTTTATTCAAGGCCTAGGACAGTAATTTGGTATTTTAACTTCTCAGGGTTTTTAGTATTGGGCTTTTGAGGCCCACATGGCAACGAAGGTCTAAGCGGGATGGATTTTAGCTGTCCCATTTGCTTGCGTTGCCTTGCCCTCTTCGTGTTCCCATGGCAGTTCTTCTTGGACTCCGACCAATGTGGGGAAGGGAAGCAGCCGTCGTCGCTTCTTGGGTTCGCACGTCCGGGCGCAGGGAGAGGAGGAGCGGTTCCAAGGTGAGCCTGTCTCCGCTGATCTCTCCGTCGCGTTGCGAACTTGCGATGATCTGGGGATTCTTGTGTGGATGTGCCGTGCTGGTGGATTTGAGCCCTTTTGGTCTTCTTGAAATGAACAGAGAAGAGTGGTGGTAAGAGGAGGAGGAGGAGGATGAGCGAGGAGAGGCCGGTGCCGAGGCTGGAGGGCCCGTGGGGTTTGCCGGAGAGCGAGGAGAGGCCGGTGCCGAGGCGGGAGGGCACGTGGGGTTTGCCGTTTGCCGGAGGACGACAACCGTCAGCCCAAGGAGCACCGCTGCAACAACCGCGCCGAGGACGTCGTCCAGGTCCCCTTCTCACTCTATAAATCAAATCAGCCTAGTACCACCTGCGCATTGTTCATCCGCCGTATCTTCCAATTGAATGCAGGGGTGGAACATAGAGAAAAAATCATCGGGTTCACCACTTCATCATAATATATGTGATAACAACTTATTATTCTTACCATTTGTTTGTTATTTACGTCCTGGTGTCATAAGATTTAGATCAAAGGTTCACATATACTATATACTATATATATATATATATATATATATATATATACTAACATACAATAATTTTTTATATATATAGACTAATATACACTTTTTTTTAACCCGGTGTCCTGTGACACCGGGTATATACATACACTTCCGCCCCTGATTGAATGGCTGATAAATGAGTAATGGTGTTTTTCACACAACTCGGAGGTCAGATCTATCTGAGCAGGCGCTTCGTTGATTTTAGGATATCTCCTGAGCTTGGTTGCTACTGATTTTGGTGCTTAAAGATGCTTCATAGCACTGCGTTAGGTTGTCATTGCCTTGTTAAAGGTAGTTGCTTTGTGTCACGATTGAAGGCAATACTGCAACTGAAGGGGGTACCGGCAACGAGATAGGAGGCCAACACTGAAGACAGTAATCTGCAAAAGGAGGCTGGCGACAGCAGGGTGACCGTAAACAGTAATTACCAAGTAATAGAGAGGGAGAATTAAACAAAGTATGTAATCGAGTTAAACGCAGACTCGGGTATAAAGGCCCTGTAACAACTTGGAAAAAGACAAGGAAAAAAAGTAATAGAAGAACACTTTACCTCTGAAGCTTCTTCTCTGTTCTCTTCTCCTCTTCCTTTACTCTTTTCTCGCTTTTCTCCTGCCGTGATTTGCCAATACCTCACGCTCTGGATCATCCGGTGCCAAGGGGTATTGCACTTTGCCAGCACTAGCCCTTCTCACTCAAGATTCTTCAGTCATTAGTCATTACCGGCTTGAATCTGTGCTTCCCACATGTTAAACACATGATATTGTCTGCTGCCCGGTTACCCACCATGACTCAACCAGGATGGTTCACGTCTGTGCTGTTGTTATTGATTTCAGGCTATCGGTGGTAGTCCCTAGTTCGATGCCAAAAACATATTTAGGAATGGTCAAGAATGAAACCTGATTGCTATGCTTATGCCCAGGATGAATTAATAAATCTGAACTGAGAACACAACAGCACAATTAGGAATGGGCAAGTAACCACCCTGAAATTGGCCAATTTCTGGCAAAACCCTACAGAAAAAGTCGTTACTGATTTTTCCACTTTGAAAAATGCCATGACATGTAATGTTTTCTGAAAATAACAACATGAAAACCATCAAGAATCAGATGGAATTAGCAAAAACTTGGACTATCATGCTGGTTTCGCTAACACTAAACCTGGCTGGGTCCAAAATCATGCCCCTGTCTGGTATTTTTGGTAATGAGCGTTGAGCAGTTATCAGCCGGGGCTACTTATTGCATGTTTCCCAAAGAAAACATTTGCTGTGTGCTTCATCCTGTTGATCACATTAGGTCAGAGGATGCAGTGCTAAGTCTAAAATTATCGGGCATACTTTATGCTGAACATATTTTTGTTTTCTTACTACTATTGCAGGCTTGCTTTGAAGGGAATCCATTCAAGACAGTTCCAGGTCCATTCAAGCTTTTCTGGCAATGCATGTGTTCAAAACCTGGGTATGCACACTTTCTCATGATTTGTGCGTTTGATGCTTTTGTTCGCGTCATATCTGCTTACTGATAAGATGCGACACACCTTTGGGGTAGTTCTAGCTCGTTAAACACTAACATGATTGATAAACGAGAGTTATTATCTGCTTGAGGGGCGGATATTAAGTAGTGGCTACCATTATATCTTGCTTATTATCTTCATTGTTTAGAGTTCCTTCTTGCTGTTGCTTGCTATTTTGGCAGCATACTTCCTTCAGCAGTCTAAAGAAATATGCACCATATGATTAACTAATGGCTGCAAAAAAATGCTCATGCAGAGTAATCTCTGCAGCATAAAAAGTTTTGGCGACTTAAATCATGTTTATTTAGCAGCAATATTCCTTTTACCACATGGCTTTGCCTAAACTTTATTTGTGACATACTGGACCTGTACTCACTGAGAGTTATGTGAATTAGCTTCTAAGGTGGTTTTGTATTCTGTAGAAGTTATATAAGGCATTTCTCCGTTAGGCGTTAGCTGCAAATCTCCTAAAAGTTCTGAACTATGAAGTGATTGACTGTCGGCATAAACTTCTACAAAGAAATGCCTTATATAACTTGTACAGAATACAAAACCACCTCCGCGCTGTTTATTACATCGTGCCGTGTTGTGTTTATGCGTGTCAGGTGCAGAGGCAGGGGAGTGAAGGGAGGGTAGATGCCGTGCTGGCCATCCGGTCCAAAGCTAGTAGTGTAAACAGCAGCGGCCACAACCGGGCAGCTTTCGCTTTCTAGCTCCAACACTTTTTTTTTGGTCAAATCTAGACCTTTTCTAAATAAATTTACAAAATTGCTCCTCCATCTGACCGTAAAAGACGCAACAATGATACATATCACGTGTCACACTTCCGCACCGCAGCAAGACGCTGGTAACATGGCAGAGCGGCGCCCACTGGCCTATCACGCCGTGGGGCCACGGTAGGTTCTTCATTGGCAGGAACCAACCGATCAACATTTATTAATTAGTCATTTAATTAATCACTCAATTACTCACTTAATTAACACTTTGTTTTATTAAATCATTTAATTAAACACTTAGGACTAACCTACCGAGCTAAGGATGCTCAGCAAGTTCGTGCTGAGCCATAGAGCTGCAGCAGCTGTGGTGCCAAGCTCTGTTTGTGCGGCAGCTACGTTGGTGAAGTACCGCGCTCCTGTAGCATAGCAGATGACACATGTCATCTACTACTGCTTCCGTGGTCGGGATGTGCTAGTTTTGTAAATTTGTTCGCGTGAAGGCCAGATTTACACACAAAAAAATGTATCGGGGCAAAAAAAAAGGTGTGTCGGTGCAAAAACTGGATACTCGTAGCTAGGATATGCATGCGTTGCGACCTGAGAGCATAACACGCCTTCCTCAATGATTTGAACGACCAACGGCAGGGTTCACAATTTCGTTGAAAACCGAACGAAATTCGCGAATTTCGCCCGTACCGCTCGGAACCAAAATTGAAACCTGTTCTGAAATTCGCTCAAATTCAAATTCAAATTCAAAAAATAAAAAAAATTTGAAAAAATTTATCCAAAATTTCTCTATAATTAGTATCAATAACCCTGTGACCATTGGTGTGAATATTTTTTTGAAAATCCGAATTTTAGAGATGTATTTGAGCAATTGAAAATGTAGATAATAGAAAAAAACAAAAAAAAAATGAAAGAAAAACTCGGCCTGCAGGTTTGAATTTATTTAGTAGCAATATTTGTTGAAGTATATTTAGTTGTCATATTTATTGAAGTATATTTAGTTCATTGTAAATCATAAAATCATGAGGCAAGAAGGGCGCTATCCATAAAATCATAACCTGTATTCAGAACGTGCGTCTGAGTTTTTCTTAAAATCACATATAAACTGCTAAGAGATCATTAGACTAAATCAAAATCCCAACTTTAACTTGTTAACAATCAATATAGGATTATATGAGACCTCTAGTAATAAATCGTCTATCATTTTTTCCTATTATTTTGAGAGAGCCATATCATAAATAAATATTCAACACGAATGCAAATATTAAACTATCAACTATAGTGCATAAAAAATAAATGAAAATACATTATTGATCAAATAAATGCAACATTTGAATCAGAATTTTAGACTACACCTCCACAACACACTGCATGTTTCAATATTTATTCAATTATATTTAGTAGCTATATTTGTTGAAGTAATTCTTCAAATATTATTTTTGGCCTTTAAAGGCTTTTTCCAAATTTTACAACAATTTTTTTACAATTTTCCCTAATTTTTCTACATTTCCCCCATTTTTTTTAACTAACATCGGTTTTCGAGTCTTTTCGAGCGAATTTTGAGCCTTTTCAAGCGGTTTTCGAACCCAGCGGTTTTTCGAGCTTTTCAAGCGAATTTCGAGCCGTTTCGAGCGAATTTCGCTCAGAGGTTTCGAGATTTTTTGACTAAAATTTAAATTCATTTGACTTTCGAACCAAACGGTTTTTAACGAATTTCGAGCGAAATTTCGTGAATTTTGATACCGCTCGAATGTCGAAATTTGGGTTCGAAACGAAAAGTGAATCCTTGGCCAATGGAATACATTGATGGATGGTTCGTTTGATCGGTTCTTGTTGTTGGTTGATCGGTGCCCTGCCTGTTTGGTGCAACACATTTGTCACGGCTTCCTAATCTTACAGGCAGCACGAGCACATTGATTCGATTCATAATTGAGTTATCAGTTCCGGCTTCTAGATGATCTAGAGTGGACTCGCTGAACATTCAGTAGTGGACCTAACGTACGTTTCATATATGTAGTAGTATACAGCTTTGATCAAAAGTACAAGTGGCTAGAACTCACAGAACATGAGCAATTGAGCACTAGCTTATACAAGTGCACAGCTTTAATCTATATAAACTTTACAGTTGTTGGATATATACGGAGCTCCAGCCGTCACCACACGACCGCTTTGACACTGTATCTTCTTCGGTACCGAGATACAGCATTTTTTTTTTTCAACAAACATTTTTTATTTTCAAAAAGATTTTAAAAACTATTTTTTTCCAATTTTTTTGGAGGTACTTAGTAATGCTTTTTTTTTTTTTTTACTTTTCCAACTTCTTTACAAATTTTTTTACTCTGTTAAAATTCAGAAATTACCGGCAGCAACGCGCGGGATTTCCATCTAGATAATTAAGTAGATGTGTGGCTAGACTACTCACGGACCTGTAGAGCAGAGCTAGCTAGTACGTGATCAAGTTTAGGTTTGATGATTTAGGGGTACGGGTACTTGTAATCATGTACGATGTAATGTAAGAAGGGATCCACTACAATAATTTGAGAGACGTACCGGAGGAATCGTGTCTTTAAATTAAGGTAGTAGGAGTAGATGGGGATTGAACTCATCTAAATCGTCGCACCTAAATGCTTTACCAGCATGGTGCACGGTCTTTGCAGGAATTTAATTGGGAACATGCCATGATTAACAGCGGCAATTCTTACATTTGATGTGATCATCAGGAGTTACATCGAGATGGAGAAGAGGTTCAAGGCCTGGGCGTACAGGGAAGGCGAGTCGCCGATCGTGCATGAGGTGCCCGGCGCGAGCGTCTACGCCACCGAGGGCCACTTCATCGCCGAGATGCAGGGCGCCGCCGGCCGGGCACCCCGGCGAGGCGCACGCCTTCCCTCCCCGTCAGCGTCGTCAACATGTTCAACTACATGGTCGACTACCGGGGGGCAGCTCCTCGTCGCCGACTACGTCGACGGCCTCGCCACCAAGTACCTCTCCACCGGAGCCGCACCCCCGGCGCCGACCACTTCTTCATCTCCTGCCACGACTGGGTACGTCATCGATTAGCTTCGGGCCCGTACCATCCACTCACAAAATGTGAGGTTTTCTACGAGATATAATATTCTTGTAGAAGTCTTGCGTTCCAAAGCGGTGCCTAATCTGTAGTGTTTGCACACAGTAATTCCGTTAGGCGGTTGATCGGTTGCTTTCGTTAGTCAAGTTGATGGACACCAATGAGTACTGATGCTACACGCGTTACGTATATTCGCACGTTTTGCCAGCTAAGACGTCTCTCTCATGCATAGCCCGGAGCAGGGTTAACAAAACCGAAACTGAAAAAACCGATGGAAAACTAAAATTAGAAATTCGAAAATATCGAGCTAAAAATCGCTGGAAAATCGTTAGAAACCGAAGAGTTTCAAAACCGAGCATTTGAACAAAAAAACATTCAAAACAAATTAAAAAAAAAAACGAAAACCATTCGGTTTTCTCGAAAAACCGCTCGGCGAGTTGAACCTTTTGAACGATCGGTTTCTTGAGCGGTTTTCTCGAAAAACCGCTCGGTTTACATAGCATAAATTTTTTTAAATTTTTGAATTTTTTTTTGAACTGGACCGGTTTACCGGTCGGTTTTATATTTCGGTGAGGCTCAAAATCTCGAAAACCGAACGAAAATCGAGAATTTCATTCGGTTTTGTTAACCCTGGCCCGGAGAGGTTCAAAATCTCGTCGAAATTCGGCGAAATATCGGAACTTGAAACCTTTCGAGTTTCATAATCCCGGCGAAATTAAGAAAACCCTAAAAAAATTCAAAGTGCTACATTAACCTATAATCTCACTGAGATCTCAGTTAATTTGATCGAAATCTCGGCAATTTTGACCGAGATTTGACTAAAACTTGATCGGATTTGACCGGATTTGATTCTTCGTTTCGTTTTTCATGTGGGATAGTCGGTAGATCAGAAATTGAAAAAAACCCTAAAAAATTCAAAGTGTGACGGTGTGTAAAATCTCGCCGAGATCTCGGTGAATTTGATCAAAATCTTGGCAAATTTGGCCGAGATTTGACCAAAATTTGATCGGATTTAAATTTTGATTTTTGTATTTCGTTCGAATTTCTTTCGAAATAATGAGATCTTGATGAAATTTTGGATTTTAACAGGTGATAAGATGTAAATCGAAAACGAAATTTAAAACGCTGGCCGGAGGACAGGAGACATGAATCGTCTGCACAGTTGCGTCGGTTTACGGCTAATTATGATTAGGAGCTCATGGCGCTTTTGGAAACGCGGTTCGTGACGATATCTGGCGCGCACACCACGTGCGTGTGTAGGCCCCGATCCTGTCCGCCGCCAACGCGATCCGGCCGGGTCATGTGCAACGCCAAGTCGCCAACATGTCCGAGGGCTTCGACCCCGCCACGGATGTGGCGCTGCCGGAGGTCCATGTCAGGGACGGCGCCGGACCACCGCCGGCCGGCGCCCGAGTGGACGGTCCTCACCTTCTTTGCCGGCGGTTCGCACGGCGGCAGCATCTGGGAGGCGTTGCTGGCGCGCTAGGAGGGCAAGGACGACTTGAGGCTCCCATTCTGGCCTGACATGCATGCACCTGACCTGACCTGACATGGCCTATAGCCAGTACACGCGTGTGCCAAGTGTCAATGCATGTGTCATGGTCCAGTCTAGCTCAGCTATCTAGGCGAACTGTTCATTTATCTCCTCTTTCTTTTTTTTTTACAAAAATGGTTCCCGCTTAAAAAATAAAAATAAAATAGCCTTTTGTCCACTGCCGAAGGAGCACGAGTCGACACCTGACTCCTTCCGCGTCCGGAGACCGCTGAAGGCCTAGTTGATGCGGTGCCGCAACGCGGGAGGAGGCGACTTGCCGCGGAGCCACAGTGCAATAGGCCGATTGCCCCGAGTCAGGACGACATCCCACGTATTCCCACCGCGACGCTGCAGCGTAGAAAGTGTCTTCCGTGGTGCTCAAGGGCTCACTTCTGCAAAAATAAAAAAAAATAAAAAACATAAAGAAAGAAGAGGAGGAGAGGCAGATAAGTAAACTCTTCTACCTAGGCAGTGTAGTAGGCTAGTGGCCTTACTATGCTGCACAGTGGTAGTATGAAGATTGTTTGCAATAATGTAGTGTAGTGCACGAAGTATTAAGATCCTAGACTATATGTGGTCAAGGTGATGGTAACAACATTGACTGCTGCTTTGCTGCGGTGTGGACCACGGCCGGCCTGGAGGAGCACCGGAGTTACTCCGGTGGCCCAGGGCGGGTTTAATTATCGATCTGCTTTCACGTACGCCCTGCGTCGGCGCATGCTGTGTGCTTTGGACAATCAAGGTCGTCTTCGCCGGATCCGAGCACGTCATGGTGACTTGCAAAACCCTAGTTGTGTTGTAGAAAGGAAGCGCTTCAATGCTCTCCCTAAACGTGAAAAGATCCACTATCTATGGTGAGATCACAACGGATGCACGGTGGATCCATCCATCTATGGTGAGATCAAAATTCATATATATGTAGGGGCATCGATCGATCGGCCAAAAGCTACATCATATCCATCCGTCTATTGTGAGATCAGAATAGATGCATCATTTCCATCCGTCTATTGTGAGATCAGAGTGGATGAACGGATGGATGGAAAGAGGGGAATTTGGATCTATTTATAGGTGGTTATGGATATGGTTGTTATTTCTGAAGAGGGGTTATTCAGAAACTTTTTATCTTTCTTGAAAGATACCTAAATTTTTTGTAAAGTAGTACCAATAGTTACTAAAAATTTAAAAGATGGAGGTATCAATTTTTGGTATCTATTGGTACTAGTTTAATGTAAATTTTAGTATCTTCCAATGATGGTAAAAAAAATCTCTGTTATTAAAAGGGTGCATGACTTGATTTTTTCTCAATGATGGATTTTAAGTCTCATCGTAACTTTCCAAAAGGCCTGACTTGAATTTTTTAGACCAGGATACATTCTTGAGCTCTGGAGAAAAGGATTTGCATTTTGTATATAATCCAAAACGTGTTCGTACATTAGGTACTTGTTCTATATAATTAGGAGAACGAGGTAATCGTCGACCATAGTTAATATTTTCACCTGGGCTAAGCCTATCAAAAACACTTCTCCTTCGTGGGGTTGCTCCTTTATTGGTGGTCGGATCTCTGTTGACGCCGACCAAACAAGGAATAATCCATAGGGAATTAGTCAAAGATCTTATGAAAGGAGATACACTCTATACTTCTGCAACAGCTTCTTGAAGATCAGCAGCTAAATATCTTATGAGTGGTATATTGACTCTATCCATGGGTTGATTTAAAATTGCACAGGTTATAGTACGAATTTTATCCATAGGAGTGTCCTCTTGTGAATTATGAGAATCCATGTTTATGTCCCTTATCGCCAACCGTGGAACCTACGGCGTGATTGAAAGGATATATCAGGGATTACTCCCTGAGGGATCTGGCCTCCGCGAAGTTCCTGGTTGGCTATTGTGGTAAAGATGTCTCGTCTCTTTCATAACCTTTGTTTGGCCACCGCGAAGCTCTCGCGTTGCTCCTGAGTGGTCTTTTCTTGATTTTTATGCTGTTTATGTTCCACTCATTGTATCTCTGTTTCCTTCGTGATTACGCAAACACAAAATCTGGAATTGACGGAAGGGGTGAGCACTCCCTCATAAGATAACAATGATGGGGTATTGAAAGGACCAACGATGTCGCCTAGAGGGGGTGAATAGGCGGATTTAAAAAACGCAGCGGAATTAAAACTTGCCGAGCAGGTCAACCCGGAGTCTCCGGGTGTTGGTCCGGATACTCCGGCTTATCCGGAGTGTCCAGTATTGGATACCGGAGTCTCCGAGTTGGGTGGCTCGGGAGCGCAACACAAGTTGCTCAAACTTGCACGAAATACTACTAAAAGTAAATAACAATAGCAACCTAGAACAAGTGCTAGTAAGGATTTGAATTAAAGCTAGACAAAGAGCTAGATCTAGGCTTTACGGAGACAAATCCACACAAGCAACACAAGCAAGTAAAGAGAGAGCGAGAGAAGCGATTTTTCACCGAAGTTCGGATTCTTGAAGGGAATCCTACGTCTCCGTTGAGGTGGCTCGGTCACACTTGAGCCGGGGTCTCTTTCAACCCGCTTTCCTCCCGGTGTTGCACAAATGCACTCGCCGGCTTCACTTCTTGTCTCTTCCCTTTCGGAGGCGAGACTCGCCTTCACAAACGACCGGGGCTCACCACACAAGTTGGTAGCTCCCGGTGACTCCTAGCCGTCTAGGAGACCTTCAACCTCCAAGAGTAAAAGCACCACGAAGAATCGCTTGGAGGATGAACTAGTGCTCAACAACTAGAAATGAATGCACCTAGCACTTTGCTTCTTCCTCTCCTCACCAAAAGAGATCAACAATTAAATCTTAGGTGGGAGGAAGAGATGGCTCTATTGAATGCTTTGAGAGTGTTAGAAATGGCTTGAAGGCAGCAATGAATGAGCTCAATGAATGTCCTAGCCGTTGGGAGAGAGTGAAGGCTTTAAATAGTCATTTCAAAAACTAGCCGTTACTCTCGTTTTTGTACAGGCCGGAGTGTCCGGATAATTGACCCGGAGACTCCGGACAAAATGTCCGGATACTCCGGACTCCCTGGAACCCAAAGTGACCGAGGGGTCCAACCCGGAGACTCCGGACATATTGTCCGGATACTCCGGATTGAATCCGGATACTCCGGATTGAGTGTCCGGAGAGTCCGGGTTGCCCAGCTCGGTTGGAAATGGAAATTTTTGCAAACTAAATGCATGAGTGCTAATTTTGAGATACAAGAATTGTCGTTGAGCATATGCACATCCTAAGAGCGATTTTTCGTCGTACCCTCTTAATAGTACGGCTATCCTTAAGACACAAATAAAAGGAAATATTACAACTCTTGTCTCGATGCCGTCTTTTCAACTTTTGAGAGGTTGTGGGGGTATCCCGTCCTATTCCAACTTGATATGATCTCGATATCTGCATTAATCTTAGTTGAAGCATAAAATCACTTTAATTGTGTCATCATTAATCACCAAAATAATTTGAGGGGCCTAGATGCACTTTCAATCTCCCCCTTTTTGGTGAATTGATGACAACACAATTAACAGCAAATAAAATGATATGAAATTGACTTTGGCGATTCAAATAAAAGGTGGAGCTTCCCCTAAATGTGTGCATTAGAAGTATTGAGTGGAATCAAATGCACATATTTAACGAGAAATAACCGAGAGCTCCCCCTCAAACATTGCATCCGAGAATACATCACAAATAACTGAAAGTAATCCATGCATAAGATAAGCATAAAGTCATTACATGGATAACGAGGAATAACAGAGTTCACGACAAACAAAATAAGCAACAAGAGAAAGCAACACAAGACAAGTCCACAGGCGACAGCGAAGGATAAAAGAGACAACTAAACGACAACGCTAAAGATATCACTCCCCCTTTGGCATCAAGACACCAAAAGAGGAGGAACACGAGAAATCACTCGTCATCGCCTTCGTCGTCGGACGCTGAGTACTCGCTGCCAGGGTCATCTCCAGCGGCAGGCGGAGCAGAGGAGGTGATGCCAAAGAGCTGATCTGCGGAAGTGGCATCACTACTTTCCTCGGAAGACCCGGAGGAGTCACTGGGGGAAACTGCTTCGCCATTGTGGCGGCGGATGCTGCGAATGTCCTGACCATTCTTCTTGATCTGCCGGCTCATCACCTTCTGCTTGGTGGAGATGTCGCGACAGAGACAGAAGATGTGCTTCAGCATCTTCTGGAGCGCGCTAGGAGGAATCTCAGTCTGCTCAGAAGGAATGGAAGGAGGCACAGCAGGAGCAGGAGCAGAAGTGGAACTCGAAGCGCGACTACGACGAGTCCTAGGAGGAGCCGGACCAGGGGCTGCTGGAGTAGCAGGAGCAATCGGAGGTCGAACCTTGTAAGAAAGGTGCTCGACATCCCTGACAAACTTCAGACCACTGACAGAAGTGATCAAAGCCATCACAAAAGGAGCGTAGCTGCAGCTGGCCATGTTGCTCTGCGCATTCTGTCTCATTGTCTCCCAGATGAAGTCGACAATGTCAAACGGGTGCGAGCGCTCAACGAGGTGGTAAAGCAAGTTCCTTCCATAGGAACTAATGGCAGATGCATCTCCCTCCTTGGGCCAGAAAGTGACCCTCAGCATCCTGTTGAGGACAGCAGGCACATCCTTTAGACCCTTGATAGTCCCAACTGTGAAACTCCTGGATGTGTCATAAAGAGACTCTATCTGCTCGGGAGTCAACACCTTCTTGTCACGAAGTTTCGGACTGTCATTGTAGCGAAGGTTGAGAACTCTGGCAAACCTCTTCTTGTTTGCCTTGTACCACACCCTGTCAGTCATCCACCAGATAGCATCCTCAGTCTTGTCAAAATACAAGGTGGCGTAGAACTGCATGATCATCTCGTTGTTCCAATCGCACTTGAAAGACATGATGTCCTTGACCTCATGCAGCTCACAAATCTCGAGAATCTGAGAGAACACTGGATGCTCTGCAGCTGCCATGTACTCCCAGTCGATGGTCTTCATCTGGACCACTGGGTGCTCAAGAGGGTAGAGGACCGTCTCATAGAAGTCTGAATGGAATCTGTTCCAAAAGCGTCGGTCCACATACTCATCCTGATGGAAGTCAAGCGGATCTTTCTTCCGATGCTCAACAATGGCTTTGCCCTTCCCAGACCCTGTCCTGTAGTCAATCACTCTCATTGGGTTGACTGACATAGGGTACCTCCACACAGGCCTTGTCGTGACCAAGGGGCCAATGTACCGCCCTGAAGCACGGAAGTCTCTCCTCTTCTGATCTCTCAGCCTGGTATGAGTGTCTGCAGGATGCTCATCTGGATCAGGCTAAAGGCCGAAGCGGAGGATCGAGCTGAGGCTGCGGCTGCTCTTCTTCTTCTTTGAGGCAGTGGTGGAGGCTGGGAAGATGGCTGAACAGAAGTCTGTGGACCAGATGAGGTCCCAATCCTCAGCGCACCTCTTCCCCTGGAGGTGGGCTGCTTTGCCACGGCACGTCTAGGTCTCTTGGGCGCCGGAGCACCAGACGCCGAGCCAGAAGAGGTGTCCGGTGACGGAGAGTCCCTAGGAGGAACACCACCACCCGAAGTCCCCTGAGAAGGATCCATCTGACCAGACAAAGTGAGGGAAAAAGATTATCCGCGAGGCGACTTGAATTTCAAAGAATAACGCATTCTGGCCGAAGCACTCAACCCGGAGAGTCCGGACATATCGTCCGGATACTCCGGATCAACCCGGAGACTCCGGACAAAATGTCCGGATACTCCGGACCAACCTGGAGACTCCGGACCAACAGTCCGGATACTCCGGATCCGCCAGAACATGCGCACGGGCGGCCCAAAAATTGGGAATCTAATCCGCAAAAATTGCACGAAATGAATCTAGATTGCCACTAGGATATTCTAGAAATGAATAGGGCACAATCTAGCAAGGAAATTTCGCGGGATTAGGGCACAAGAAGGAACTCACCTCAAGAGGATTTGAAACGCGAAGAACACGGGTGAGTTAGGGCCAAAGATCTCCAATCTTGCGGGGAACGACGAGACAAGCCGCACCCTAGAAGAGATGGATCACGTGGAGAGGCCCTAAGAACCACAAGAATTGAACCAAACCCGGAAGGAAAACGTTAGGGCAAGAGGATCATTACCACGATCTCCAATCCAAGGACGAGGAGGAGTCCAAGATCCCTAGAAGATGGAGGAGGAGGAGGGAATCACGCCCTAGCCTTGAGAGGTGCACGGGAGAGGGAGAGGCGCACGGTGGGAATAGGAATAGAAATGAAACCGCGCGGGACAAGGGGGACTTAAACCGTCCGCCCCAACCCGGAGACTCCGGACCTATTGTCCGGATACTCCGGGTTTAACGCCCGGATACTCCGGATGGACCGGAGACTCCGGCTTAAAACCACGGATACTCCGGGTTCTCCAGCTCGGGAAGAAAAAGAATTTTTCAAGGAAAACTTCGGAGACCCGCGGAGAGAGGTAGGAAGAAATCCTAGGGCATCCATCCACCATGTGACTAGCTAACAATCAAGCAATCAGACTATAGTCACATAGTGATGATGCGATCCTAAGATCAAGACCCAATAACATATGATAAAATCAGAGAAAAAGATAAATAAAGTTTTGAATTTCATTTTTCATTCACCATACAATATGTGAGCATTCCTCAAGCCACGTTACGAGAATCTAAAATATTTAGACCACTTCTCAATTCACAGAACCTTTTCTCGTCAAGGGGCTGGGTGAAAATATCGGCTAATTGATCATTTGTGCTCACATGTTGGATATCAATTTCGCCTTTGGTCGCGTGATCTCTTAGGAAATGATGGCGAATATCTATGTGTTTTGTACGGGAGTGTTGGACGAGATTGTTGGTAATTTTTATGGCACTCTCATTGTCACACAATAGTGGAACACTTTTGTAGTTTAGGCTATAATCACTCAAGGTTTGTCTCATCCAAAGTAATTGGGCACAACAACTCCCGGCAGCTATGTATTCGGCTTCGGCAGTGGATAGGGCTACAGAATTTTGTTTCTTGGAAGACCACGAGACTAGAGACCTACCCAAGAATTGGCAAGTCCCCGAGGTACTCTTCCTATCCACTTTACAACCGGCATAATCCGCATCGGAATAGCCAACAAGTTCAAAGGAAGATCCTTTCGGATACCAAAGTCCAAAATGAGGAGTGTGCACTAAGTATCTCAAGATTCTCTTAACGGCCACCATGTGGCACTCTTTTGGAGCGGCTTGAAAACGTGCACACATACAAACGCTAAGCATGATATCGGGCCTAGATGCACAAAGATAAAGGAGAGAACCGATCATCGAGCGATATACCTTTTGGATGACCGGTTTACCTTCTTTGTCGAGGTCTAGATGCCCGTTGGCCTGCATAGGATTCTTTATTGGCTTGGCGTCCTCCATTCCAAACTTCTTGAGCATGTCCTTGATGTACTTGGTTTGACAAATGAAGGTTCCTTCCTTGAGTTGTTTGACTTGAAAGCCGAGGAAGAACTTCAATTCTCCCATCATGGACATCTCGAACCTTTTAGTCATGATCTTGCTAAACTCTTTACACAAATGTTCATTAGTAGATCCAAATATGATGTCATCAACATATATTTGGCATACAAATAAATCATTATCTATATGCTTAGTAAAGAGAGTAGGGTCGGTCTTTCCGACTACAAAACCTTGTCTGAGAAGGAAATCCCGTAAACACTCGAACCAAGCCCTTGGTGCTTGCTTAAGTCCATAAAGGGCTTTGTGTAGGTAGTAGACGTGGTCCGGGTATTTTGGATCTTCAAAGTCGGGTGGTTGCTCGACGTAGACCATCTCGGAGAGTGGTCCATTTAAGAAGGCGCTCTTCACGTCCATTTGATATAGCTTGAAATCATGGTGAGTAGCAAAGGCAAGTAATATTCTAATAGATTCAAGCCTAGCTACTGGAGCATATGTTTCATCGAAATCCAAACCTTCGATTTGAGTGAACCCTTGAGCAACCAATCGGGCTTTGTTCCTTGTAACGATTCCATTCTCATCTTGCTTGTTCCGGAAGACCCATTTTGTCCCAATGACATTTTGATTTGGTCTTTCGACAAGCTCCCAAACTTGATTACGCTTGAAGTTGTTGAGCTCCTCTTGCACGGCCATCACCCAATCCGGATCATCAAGTGCTTCTTCTACCTTAAGAGGCTCAAGAGAAGACACAAACGAGTAAAATTCACAAAAATTTGCAACTCGAGATCTAGTAGATACTCCCTTGTGAATATCTCCGAGAATGTTGTCAACCGGATGATCTCGTTGAATACTTTGATGAACTCTTGGGTGCGGTACAATTGAATTTGGAGCTTGGATGGGTTCTTCATCTTGGGAAGCGTTTGAACCATCTTGGGCTTGTTTGGACGAGGAGGGAACATCACCTGAGCCTGACCCATCCGGAGACTCCGGTATATGACCCGGAGACTCCGGATCAATCCGGACACTCGGGCTTGATAGGAGACTCGGTTGGAGTGCTCGGTGAGATTCCAGATTTTGAGGTCTTACCTCCCCAATTGCCATTTTCTTGATAGCTTCACATGGTGGTTCTTCCCTGTCAATCACGCCACGATCAACTTGTTCTACTTGAGAACCGTTAGCCTCATCAAAAGTTACGTCACGCGAGATTTCAACGACACCGGTGGTATTGTTGAAAACTCGGTACGCATAAGCATTAGTTCCATAACCGAGTAAGAAACCTTCATCTACTTTAGGAGCAAATTTAGAAGACTTAACTCTTTTGTTGAGGATGTAGCATTTACTCCCAAAGACTCTAAAATAGGATACATTTGGTTTCTTCCCGGTGAGCAACTCGTACGCCGTTTTCTTCAAGATCTTGTGAAGGTAGAGGCGGTTGGAGCTGTGGCATGCGGTATTGATGGCTTCCGCCCAAAAACTGTCGGAGACCTTGTACTCGTCAAGCATCGTCCGCGCCATCTCGATGAGAGTTCGATTCTTCCTCTCGGCCACCCCATTTTGTTGAGGAGAATAGGGAGCCGAGAATTCGTGCTTGATTCCTTCTTCATCGAGAAATTCCTCCACGCCAATATTTCTTGAACTCGGTACCATTGTCGCTCCGAATTCTCTTGATCTTCACTTCAAACTCGTTTTGAGCCCTTCTCATGAACTTCTTCAATGTCACTTGGACTTCTCCCTTGTCATGCAAGAAAAATACCCAAGTGAAACGAGAATAATCATCTACAATTACTAGACCATACTTACTTCCCCCGATGCTTATGTAAGCTACGGGACCAAATAAATCCATGTGGAGCATTTCCAACGGTCTTGAGGTCGTCATCACATTCTTGGCGGGATGGGAGGCACCAACTTGCTTGCCCGCTTGACAAGTGCTACAAACCCTATCTTTCTCAAAGACAACATTAGTTAGTCCAAGAATGTGGTTGCATTTAATGAGTTTGTGAAGGTTCCTCATACCGACATGGGCTAGTCGGCGATGCCATAGCCAACCCATACTAGATTTAGCCATTAAACACGTTTCAAGATTAAGTCTATCCGTATTGAAGTCTACGAGATAGAGCTTACCCTTCAAACGCCCTTTAAAGGCTATTGAACCATCAAGCCTCTTAATGACTTCCACACCTTTTTCATTAAACAAACAATTGTAGCCCGCTTCACACAATTGTGCAATGGACAACAAATTGTAGCTTAATGATTCGACAAGTAAAACATTACTTAAATGGAAATCATTAGAGATAGAGATTTTACCCAAACCAATTACTTCTCCTTTTCCATTGTCTCCAAAGACAATACTTTCGCTATTTGATCCATTTACATCCAAATGTGCGAACATTGCCTTTTCTCCGGTCATATGATGCGTGCATCCGCTATCCAAAATCCAACTTGTTCCACCGGAGATATAGGCCTACAAAAACATATTTAGTTTTTGCTCTTTGGTACCCAAAGTTGGTTAGGTCCACGCACGTTAGTAACAAGCGATTTAGGGACCCAAATAGAACGAACACAAAGAGTATTTTTCGGCTTACGCCCAACATGATAAGCAACTACACGACCGAGGTTAGTCTTTTTAAGCACATAAGAAGCAAAGAACTCGGAGTGAGCTTTGTGCTTGGATGTTCCTTCGCCTTTTACAAAGTGAATGGGCTTGCTTAAAGGAGCAACAAAAATGTTGCTCTTTTTGCCCTTTGGCGGAACATACCCAAGCCCTTGCCTCTTAGGATTACCTTGGCGCTTACCGAGATACTCCTCTAAATCCTTGCTTGCCTTGTAGGACTTTTGAAGTCCATCTTCAAGCATCACCTTAAGCTTCTCATTTTCATGAGCTAAGACTTTCAAAGTCTCACGGTTAGTAGCACAAGTAGCAACATCAATATTATAGCATCTAGCACAACCGTTGCTTGTTGAGGGTAATGAAACATTGGAGTTGTTGATTGAGGTAGAAGCTCTATTCGAGAGATCAACAAGCTTCACTTCAATAGCCTTGCAAGCATCCTTTGCTTTTGCAAGTTGCTCTAAGAGTGAAGCATTGGTGATCTCAAGACTAGTTGCTTCATTCTTGGTCAAATTTGAGCTTTTGACCAAGTCCTCATTCTTTTTCTTTTCAAAAGCTAAGCTCTTCTCTAGCTCAAGGTTCTTCTCCTTTTCAAAAATAAGGAGATCTTCTTGAGCTTCGAGAATAGCTTCCTTTTGCTCAACAACCTCCTCCAATCTTTCAATATCCTTAAGTAGCAAGTCTAATTTTTTAACATCAAAATCATCCATAGACTTAAAGGCTACTTCTTCCTCATCACTAGCATCATCGCAATCATCTAAGCTATAGTCAACAATGGAATGAATAGTGCTCTTAGATGATACCTTGTGCCCCTTTGCCATAAGGCACATTGGAGCATCTTCATCTCCGTCGCTCAAGTTGTCGAAGAGGCTCTTCGACTTTGTCGGTGGAGTAGCGATGGCGACGGTGGCAAGTCCTCCTTCATTGTCGGAGTTGGACTCGGACTCGGACTCAGAGTCGGAGTCGGAGTTCCACTCCTTGCCAATGTATGCGTGACCCTTGCCCTTGTATTTCTTGCTCTTGTCCTTGTCCTTCTTGCGGTACTTGTCTTTCTTGTACGGCTTTTCTTCCTTCTTTTCTTTGTGTGGGCACTCGGCAATGAAGTGACCGGGTTCCCCACACTCATAGCACTTTCTTGAAGAGTGTCGTCCTCTTGACTTGTTGCCATAGCTCTTGGGGTGACTACCCGGCTTGTAGCCCTTCTTCTTCAAGAACTTGTTGAATCTTCTTACGAGCAAGGCCATATCTTCATTTGTCAAAGGGCCGCTCGACTCTTCTTCATCGCTTGAGATTTCTTTGGCTTCTTGTGCAACCTTGACGGCCTTCAAGGCTACACCTTTCTTCTTGCCGGATTTGAGTTCTTCTACAACCTCGGCCTCCTTGATCATCATCTCATCCATCATCAACCAGCCAATCACATCATGAGGCGTGAGAGAGTCGAAGTTTGGCCGGTCTCGGATTAGTTGCACAAGGTTGCGGTTGGTTGGGGTGATCACTCGAAGTATGATCTTCACCACGGCCTTGTCGGTGAGCTCGGTGCTTCCAAGTCCCTTTGCTTGATTCACTAGCACCATCAAGCGATCAAACATATTTGTGTACGATTCACCTTCTTCCAAAGTGAATCGGCTTAGCTCTCCAATGATGAGCTCGATCTTGGACTCACGGACACTTGACACACCTTCATGAGTCACCATCAACCTTTCCCAAATGTCCTTGGCATTGTCAAGACCATGTACTCGGTTGAACTCCGAGTCACTCAAAGCGTTGAACAAGGCATTGATGGCCAAGTCGTTGAAGTGTTGAGCTTTGTCTTCTTCGGAGGTGAGATTGTTGGGGTTGGCGGGCTTGAAACCTATTTCAACAATCTTCCAAATGCAAGGATGAAGTGATCTCAAATGCATCTTCATCTTATGTTTCCATGCCGCGTAGCGAGTGCCGTCGAAATGAGGCGCTCGTCCGGACGAAACGGAGACATATGATGAAGAGTTTGAGACTCCAAAAGATGAATAATCTAAAGGAATTGCAACCCCTATACCGGAACCCGTGGGTTTCTCTTGGCCATGGGTTTCGGTAACCTTCTCTATTTCCGACATCTTTGATTCTCCAAGCGGTTAAGCCAAAATAAAGGAGATTTGGCTCTGATACCAATTGAAAGGACCAACGATGTCGCCTAGAGGGGGGGTGAATAGGCGGATTTAAAAACGCAATGAATTAAAACTGGCCGAGCAGGTCAACCCGGAGTCTCCGGGTTTTGGTCCGGATACTCCGGCTTGTCCGGAGTGTCCGGTATTGGATACCGGAGTCTCCGAGTTGGGTGGCTCGGGAGCGCAACACAAGTTGCTCAAACTTGCACGAAATACTACTAAAAGTAAATAACAATAGCAACCTAGAACAAGTGCTAGTAAGGATTTGAATTAAAGCTAGACAAAGAGCTAGATCTAGGCTTTACGGAGATAAATCCACACAAGCAACACAAGCAAGTAAAGAGAGAGCGAGAGAAGCGATTTTTCACCAAAGTTCGGATTCTTGAAGGGAATCCTACGTCTCCGTTGAGGTGGCTCGGTCACACTTGAGCCGGAGTCTCTTTCAACCCGCTTTCCTCCCGGTGTTGCACAAATGCACTCGCCGGCTTCACTTCTTGTCTCTTCCCTTTCGGAGGCGAGACTCGCCTTCACAAACGACCGGGGCTCACCACACAAGTTGGTAGCTCCCGGTGACTCCTAGCCGTCTAGGAGACCTTCAACCTCCAAGAGTAAAAGCACCACGAAGAATCGCTTGGAGGATGAACTAGTGCTCAACAACTAGAAATGAATGCACCTAGCACTTTGCTTCTTCCTCTCCTCACCAAAAGAGATCAACAATTAAATCTTAGGTGGGAGGAAGAGATGGCTCTATTGAATGCTTTGAGAGTGTTAGAAATGGCTTGAAGGCAACAATGAATGAGCTCAATGAATGTCCTAGCCGTTGGGAGAGAGTGAAGGCTTTAAATAGTCATTTCAAAAACTAGCCGTTACTCTCGTTTTTGTACAGGCCGGAGTGTCCGGACAATTGACCCGGAGACTCCGGACAAAATGTCCGGATACTCCGGACTCCCTGGAACCCAAAGTGACCAAGGGGTCCAACCCGGAGACTCCGGACATATTGTCCGGATACTCCGGATTGAATCCGGATACTCTGGATTGAATGTCCGGAGAGTCCGGGTTGCCCAGCTCGGTTGGAAATGGAAATTTTTGCAAACTAAATGCATGAGTGCTAATTTTGAGATACAAGAATTGTCGTTGAGCATATGCACATCCTAAGAGCGATTTTTCGTTGTACCCTCTTAATAGTACGGCTATCCTTAAGACACAAATAAAAGGAAATATTACAACTCTTGTCTCGATGCCGTCTTTTCAACTTTTGAGAGGTTGTGGGGGTATCCCGTCCTATTCCAACTTGATATAATCTCGATATCTGCATTAATCTTAGTTGAAGCATTAGATCACTTTAATTGTGTCATCATTAATCACCAAAATAATTTGAGGGGCCTAGATGCACTTTCAGGTATAATCGAGTTCAAGACTTCAGAGAAAATCTTCTAAAGATGAACTCTCATGGAAGTCATTGTTGTTCTGGTGAGTTCGAACATTGTCGACTTTCATAGGGCATGTGCCCTGGTCCTCTGCCTCTGAGATAGGGGTAGGTACGGAGTCGCTCTATTTTCCTAATTTTCCCTCAAGAAATGGTGCTCCGGTTTCATCCGGTTTGGTTGAAGTTGCCGATTCGAACAATTAAGCCTCAAAAATATATTCGGGGTAGAAACCACACTTACCTTCTTCTTCCTCCACGAAGTCATCAGCGGCGAGGTGAGCGTAGTCGGTGAGATCGAGTGAATTCTCTTCAACTATTCATTTCGGCGACAAACACATTACCTTTCTCAACACTAATTTCTAACAGAGGCCCTTCTTCTAGCGCAATTGTTCGTTAAGATAACAAGTTGAGTTAAGCTGGCTTGTTATTTTAATGAGTTTACCGAGTCGAGTCGAGCCAAGCTGGCTCAATATCCAGCCCTAACTGCATCAACAAATAATCGAACCGTAACACTTCTCAACATCTAAAAAGACTGGTGCAACAAAATTTTCCACTTCATACAACAAACTGAGAATGGTATTACAACAATTTTGAAAATGCCAGCACCCAACCTACCAAAGGACACACACAAGCAGGGGTGAGGGTTGAGCTCATGCGAGGAGGATGAGGCAACCGGTCGGTAGCCTCGCCGCTTGTAGTCTCATATCCGCCACCTCTAGCTCCTCCGACTGTGCATCTAATGTAACCCTAGGCTTCCACAAACTCCGATTTTCTGGGTCTAGTGAATAAATGGATAGAGTCTGGCTTCAATTCTGGTAAAATAAAAGGCAACGAGCTTAACTTCCTAATTGAAATGATTCCCCAATCTAATTAGACGTTAAAAATAGATTAGTGCCTGATGCGGGGAAAGGTTGGGTTTTCCTATGAGCGGACCCTTGATTTTTTTTCCTTTTTCTTTTTTAGAAATCCTAATTATTCTTGATTGACCGTGCTGCTAGTCCTCGTCATCGGAGCATCTCGACTGCTTGGGCCGTCGTTCGTCGTAGTGCTGTGGCTTCGCTTCCACAAAGAGAGGAATGGGAGAGGGAGATTGGAGGACATGGGGATGGTGAGAAGTGTGGAGCCCCCTCGCTTGCTTGGAGAGAAGAGGGTGGCAGGAGATTGTAGGACATAGGGATGGTAGGCAGGACAAGTGTGAAGACCAAGCTAGTGGAGGTAGAGCTACCGGAGTGGGGTATGGGAAGAGAGTGGTTTCTCTGATGTCACGTC
Organism: Rhipidocladum racemiflorum; assembly: GCA_036346355.1. Classification (NCBI taxonomy): domain Eukaryota; kingdom Viridiplantae; phylum Streptophyta; class Magnoliopsida; order Poales; family Poaceae; genus Rhipidocladum; species Rhipidocladum racemiflorum. Next base: position 84,068,018 of record CM070579.1, on the reverse strand, counting down.
CTCTGACGTTGGGTCACTGACATGTGGACCCGCTAGCGCGACGTCAGATGATCTCATTTCGAATGGGAAAGCATAGTTGCAGAGGAGTAAGGCAGTGAGGGTAGAGGTGCTGCTATAGATATGACCTCGCATCATGGCCTGTTGTTCACTTGTTCTGTAGAGTGCATAACTACACATAAGCCATGTGATTTTGCTTAGAGGAGTGGATTGAGTATGATGCCAAGCGTCCTAATCCGTTTTGTGTATCATTTAACTAAGGTCTTTTCTAATATGTGCCTTGCACAACCACATGCATATACAATGGTCTAGGTTTTTTTTCTCCGCACGAGATGAAGTGTAGTGTATCTGTTTATGTTGCCAACTGAACTATACTTCCCGGTTTTTAATCAATCGACTTAAAATGGATGGCCTTATGTTTTTTTTAATCAGGCAACAATGATATTATCTAGAAGCCACAAAAAAAAGAAGAAAAGTCATTCATGTTTTAATATTTGTGCAACTTTTAAAAAAAAAAAAATCATAGAAACACCTCTCAAAGAGAGAGAAAAAAAAATGCATAGATAACCAATCCAAGATACGATAAATAATTACACTTGAGGTATCATTTGAAATATAATAATTTTAGAGCTCTTTAACAGTACACTAAATTAAGTATGAACTGTTTATTCTTTTCGATCCAATAGATCAAATTAACTAGAGTTTACTTATACTTCATCTAGTAATATAGTAGTAGAAACACCTTTAATAAATCAACGGTTAGATACGATTTCTACTACACATTATATACTACAATATAATATACACCGTAAAATTCCTCTAATTTTACATACCATAACAGTTCAGTTCTCTTTTCAGTCCCAGAGGGCATGTACTTGGTTGGTTGGTTGTTAAGCTCCTAATATTTCTTTTCAATCACTGAAGGAGTGAAGGCACAGACTTGCTGTAGCTTACCTACAGCTGTGTGCGCACTTGCACACCAAACTTCATTCATTGCATTCATAGAAGCTAAGTTATGAACGTTCATACGTTAAATAGCCGCCTAACATACATCAAAATCGTTCATTATTGAAGAAAATGACACTAGTATCTCTCAAGATCAAACCGGGCAAATCAAAGGAATTGATTGTTTCCTATGATTGTGAAGGTTAAAACCGGACAAAATTGAGGAGTTGATTTTTCATTTATTACAGACAGAAGATCCACAATTAAAATGATCCTACACACTGCACAAGATCGAGGATGGAATTAACATGTGTCTCTTTTCTTTGGACATGACAACCAATATGTATGAGCAGATCGAACAGTAGTAGGTACACTTTTGGACACTACTACAGATCTGGCTATCAGTATCGGTTCACAACGGACATCAGTATACCGATTTTTGAACCAGTACAGCCTATTCGGGACTGATGCCCATTGAGCATCACTACCGGTTCCACCAACCGTACTGATAGTCATATCAGTACCGGTTGGAGCCTCCAACCGGTATTGATAATATATTTATCAGTACCGGTTGGTGCCTCCAACCGGTACTGATGAGCTACAACACGCAAGGTTTAATACTTAATATATCGTATATATTTAATATATAGTATATTTACTATTTAATATGTAGTATACATGTGTTAAGTCTAATATTATATATATATATTTGTGTGCGTTAAGTCACAATTAATTAAAACACATATAATCAATCATGCACAATTAACTGATAATCAATCATGCCTATATATAATATATAAGTACACATATACAGTCACATAACATTCGATCATTACAACTTTAATTATAGATCGTTCATGGGGGCTTTCTTTTACATGCATCGCTCTTGGTAGCTGTAGATATCGAATCCGACAATTCACCAGTCTTTATCGAAGGGCCCCACCTATTTCTCGCTAGATCGTGAAACTTGCCTGTTGGATTTACGACCTCATCGTAAATCCAGCCGACGAGTTGTTCTTGTATTGCTCTCACGTGCGCCGACGAGAAATTTGATGAATCTTGCAAGCGGCAAGCACCTCCGGTCTGGATGCGCATAAATTGGCACACATAGTAGCCGCATAAATTGTTGCCCGGCTGCTGAAGCAACATCTACGGTGAAAAAAGCTGAAAGCGTGAAATGGATGCATGGAAATGAAGTTAACTAACTAAAATGCTAGCATGATGGCATACGTACTCGAGAGGCAAATGTAATATCAAATTACTTTTTGAATTGGCCTACGGTTTTAGCACGGAACCGTGCGAATGCACTACACACGTGATTGAGAATTGAACATGATTAGAATTTGTTTCAAATGGAGTAAAACTAGCACAATAATGAAAGTAACAAAAATACCCGTTGAGCATGTCAATCAAGTTTTGGTAGTTTTCAACTGGTTTCGTCCGCGAGTCCATAACTGTGATCATGCTATGATCTAGCTCGATAATGAGAAGAATCCAGTGAAAGATATGCATATATATGTCAACATAGGTAACTAATTAGTTCTAACATCATGTTATGGAAAAGGATTAGAACGAGGCGGTAAGAAAACACATACTCAAAGTTGTAGGATACAAATATCCTTAACTTATATCTTTGACCCATTAGCCCCCTATATATGTTGGTCTCTTTATCGACAGGGGAGCTAGTAACAGTCGTATTATTGATAACCATAGGGTAAGGAAAGCTTTGTCGAAAATGCTCTTCCTTTTGCATCTTTGTATTTCCATTCTACATAAGAAGAAATTAGTTAGGCTTGCAAGTTAGTATAGTGCAAGGGCTCGAACGATGGATTTTCGCAATTAAGACTTACAGAGTCCAGCAACTCAACATGGACACGTGGAGGGCATCTGTTTAGTATAGTTCGTACATTATGCGCCATTCGACATAAAATTCACTGTCGCCGTAAAAAAATCTTGTTTCTTGTACTTGACAGCGAAAACCTCTAGGCCATGCCTGAACGCATCCAGGTACCATTTATGGAATTGGCGCATCCTAGTTGGTAGCCGGGCAACCTCCTCACGGCTGACCAATGATGCGCCCGGTGTAAATGGCCATTTGACTTGTGTAGATTCAATCTTCTTATCGCCTAGTATTTGATCTTAGTTAAGACCAGTTTTTTCGATGAATCGTAGCATCTCCTTAGCCTTCTGCTCAGCGCCCCGGGTTGAAGTGGCGTTGAGGGCGATGATGGAGCGTCAGAGGAGTCGACAGAGCTTGCGGGAGACGGAGGATCTGCCATGAAGGAGATGGCCTGCCATCGCGAAGACAGACTAAGAGAAGAGCGCGGCTAGCTATAGGAACACAGTTAGAAGCTCAATCGGGCGGTGATGATCAAAAACACTGCGAAAACAAGGTTTTATAGGCGACCGAAATTGGAAGAAGAAGAAACGGAGTACTTCAATTCTGATGAAAACGAAGAGTCGACTGTGTTAGTACCAGTTTAGTAGATCAACCAGTGCTGATGTGGGATCATCAGTACCGGTTGGTTACACCAACCGGTACTAAGCAGCCTGCTGGGTCGAACGTTGCTTAGTACCGGGTGGTGTAATCAATCGGTATTGATGTTAGGTCATCAGTATCGGTTGGTATGTTAAACTGGTACTGATGTGCCCTCCAGAGCAGTAGACCGTTGAACCGGGATTGATATAATTGTCTCTCGATTCATGTATAACCGGTACTGATGGGCCGATATAAAAGATCAGATCTATAGTAGTAGGATCAAATCAAAAGAAGATAGAGAAGACTAAAAATCAAGACAAGAAAGAACAGTAAAAAAATCATGACATGAGCATCATCGTATCATGCATATCCGTCTGTCCATCAACCAACCAATAACTAAAATCGTTCGATCATGGAGTATTTATAATGCGTCAAAGGAAATACAATAAGAGCACCTCAGTTTATTATTAATATGTATACATTAGCTTTGTTCTATATAGAAGAGTAAGAAAAAAGGAAGGATAAGAGCTAACTCTTATTTAGTAGCCAACTTTGCATGAGAGCATAGGTAGATTATTTATATACAAGAAAGAAGAGTAGCTATTACATAACATCTAGAGACACCATTTAAATATAATTATTGCATAAGCTAATTTTTTTACTTACTTTAGATGATATAGATGAAATATAAAGCAAGTAGTAAGCTTTGCTATAGTACTCGCTCTCACCTCTCTTATAGTAATTAATTAACCCCCGCCATAATCAACTAACCGCACCACGAGAAAAAAAATTATTGGCACCAGATGACATATATTGTATATATCGGAAGAGAGAAGATTGTAGTTATTTTGAGATGTGTATTTATCATTTTTTTTAAGGATGCTACCCGATGCCAGATAATTTTTTTTTACCGCGCCGCGCGTACGTACGTGGCAAGAGCTAGCATGCAACGCAATTAATTTGTGGACTCCGTGCTCCGTTCGACAATGGCGGCCCGGAGCGGGCTCTTCATGACGACGGTGAAGGCGAAGGTCTCGGTGGGGTCGGGGGGGCCCTCGCCGGCGACGGGGACCCACCGGAACCCGCGGACCATGTTGGCGAGCATGAGCTGGATGTGGAGGACGCCGAGGGTGGCGGCGGGGCAGATGCGGCGCCCGGCGCCGAAGGGCATCATGCGGAGCGCGCGCATGCCGGTGATGTCGGTGTCGAAGCCCTCGCCGCCCTCGAGGAAGCGCTCGGGGCGCCACGAGTCCGGGTCGGGCCACGTCGCCGGGTTCTCCGTCACCCACGCCGTGTAGAACTCCACGCTCGCGTCCGCCGGCACGCGGTACCCGCCCAGCTCCGTGTCCCGCGTCGCCGCGTGCGACAGCACGAAGTGGCTCGGAGGGTGCCGCCGGAACGTCTCCTTCACCACCGCCTGCATGCAAATTAACCATCGCAATTGCCGTCAAAATTAGTACTTCTAGATTACTAGCAGATCATTTAGCTAGTTTAGAACCTATATTAATTTGGGAGCTCTTTTACGGTACACTAAATTGAATATGAACCGTTCATTCTTTTCGATCCAATGGATCAGATTAACTAGAGTTACTTATACTACACCTAGTAGTAGAGTAGTAGAAACACCCTTAACAAATCAACGGTTAGATGTGATTTCTACTACACATTTTATACTACAAGTATAATCCACCGTAAAATTTCTCTAATTTGGAACGCAGAAATTTCACACGCTTGTACTCTTGTCCACATCTTTTGGCATAAAACAGTGTAATTTCCACGGGTTTTAGAAGAATCCCCTATGTTCCAATCTGGGGCTAGCTTGCTCTTACTCCTCTTGTATATTAGCTGGTTTACTTGTGTGACCATAATTCTAGCTTCCATGTACTATCAAATGCTTTGGATGCTATAACACGGTGATCACAAAGCAAAATTAACTAGAAAAATGCATAATTAACTGGACCCCAAATGATATCCTTTGCATCATTGCATGTACTATATATCCATCCCTGTCACTTTTCATTTAAACAGCGGAATGGACGAATCTTGTTGGCCCTAATAGCCCTCAGCACACGTCATTTTCATGACAGAAGAGCATAACTGTTGTTTTATGTAGGAGTCGTTATTTTTGGACACCAGCTAGGTAGGGCCAGCTCAGTGCTCTAATTTTGAACTGCCCTTAATTAGTAGCCGCAATCTTGGTTCATTCCTAGCTAGGTTGGAATCAAAAACAAGAAGGAAACTTTGGACCGATATCGATGGTGATAGTGATACTCGTGTGCCCATCACAAAGTGTTACTCTAGTTAGTTAGTTGATCGATCAACCAAATAATTAAAAGTGATCTTGTCCTTCGTATTCATGTGAAGTATTCATAGTATTAAGCAGGGAATACCAACGTTTTCTTGGGGACGCAAGAATTTTGTAGGAATTGTGCGTGAACTTCACAGGAATAAATCATTCAGATATGATATGTTTCCAAATAGGTATAAAATTGTGTGGTAATAAGGATCTATTTGGTAGAGTTCTAGATCTCAACTCCACCTCAGATCTAAAATTTGTAGACTAACATAAAGTGAATTAAGTTCATTTTTTTTTTCAAAAATGTAAACAAAATGACCCACCTAACCACTCTAAGAGCATCTCCAGCAAGAGCCCCTAAAACAGGGTCCTTATTTTGAATTTAGGAGCTCATTTTATTTTTTGGGGTCCTGTTTTCAGAGCACAAGTTCAGCAACAGCCCCTAAATCTCAGCCCCTATTTTACCTTTTCTCTTATTTTGACATATCCGCTATGTATAATCTTCATTTGACCACTAAAATTCAATCAAAAATATTTGTAATACATAAAACATAAGCATATTAATATTTACAATTTAAAAACATGATATTTCAAATTTAAATTTAAAATTTTCAAAACATGATAAAATTTTCGAAGCCTCTCATGTATTTCTCTATCTTCAATAATAGGAGTTGTACTTGTGTCCCTGGGAATTGGGGCTGAGGAGGCAAATTTATAGGCCTCCTAATTTTAGGGGCTTGAGTTGGAGCCCCCTGGGAATTGGGGCTGAGGAGGCAAATTTAGGGGGCCCCTAAATTTAGGGGCTTGAGTTGGGGCCCTGCTGGATCTGTTTTTTTTTACCACACTCCCTATTTTAAGGTTTAAGAGCTGGTTTAGGGGCTCTGCTGGAGATGCTCTAATATACCCATAGCTTCACCTTCACGGATTTGGTGGAGCTAGGAATAGCTAGTTCTACCAGATTCACGGATTTGATGGAGCTAGAGCTTTGCCACACATGACCTAAGTATTGTTAGAAAACTCGGCCCATCGTGACCCATGTGGATTCTCCCGAAACCCTAGTTGTAGGTTATAAATAGGAGACAGAGGATCACCCCATTGTACACAGAAACAAGCAATAAAGAATAGTAGATCCGTTCCTCCTCATATTTGTGTCTCGTCCTCTCTCTCTCTGTTCTCTACTTTAGATCTAGTAGGCAACTCAAAACTATTCGATAGCGAGGTTGTCTAACAAGTATTAATTAATCTGCAGTTATAGTAAATATATGAGGTCTAGAAGGCAGGAAGGTGTTAGTGTTCGTTGATAACCTGCAAGTAGGGCATGGCTTCGACGTCGGCCTCGGTGATCCGGGCGGTCTTGCCGGCCTTGGCGACGACCTCGTCGTAGAGCCTCTCCTGGGCGGCGGGGTCGAGGAGGAGGTGCATCATGGCCCACTCCAGCGCGGTGGCGCTGGTATCGGTGCCGGCGCTCATGATCTCGGAGCAGAGCGTGACGAGCTCCTCCTCGCCGAGCCGCTTCCCCCTCCCCGGCGGCTCGAGCTCGAAAAGCGAGTCCACGTACGCCTCCCCTGGCGGGCTCATCATCTCCACGCAGTCGACCACCCTGTCCCCCTCTCCGTTGTTCTTGGCATTGCCGCCGCTCTGGAGGAACTCCCTCCGAGCGTGCACGAGCGGCGCGAGGCAGTCAAGCTGCCGCCGGCGCAGGTTCCTGGCCTCGGTGAGCTGCTTCTTGAAGAGCGGTGTGAGGAGGGGCAGGAAGTCGGGGAGCTTGGGCATGGTCATCATCATGACGTCCTTAAGCACCTCCTCGATCTCGCGGATGAGCTCGTCCGGGATCTTGGCGCCGAAGCAGATGCAGATGAGGATGCTGCAAATGGTGAGGCGGCAGCTGGCCATCATGCGGACGCCCCCCGTGGCGGTGAACTCGGCGCGGAGGCGCCTGAGGTGGTTGTCCATGGCCCACTCCCGGATCCACGAGAAGCCCTTGACCCGCGGCGGCGACACGATCTCGGCGACGAAGTTGCGGCGCAGCGCGCGCCACAGGGGCCCGTAGGGCGCGGAATTGATGGTGCACTTGCCGACGCTGAAGAGCAGCCTAGTAGGGCTGTCCTCCGGGCGGCTGGCGAACATGGGGCCCTGCTTGACGAGCGCCTCGTGGATGAGCTCCGCCGACGTGACGACGATGAGCGTGCGCTGGCCCATGCGCATGGTGAAGATGGGTCCGTACTTCTCGCGCAGGTCGCGCACCACGTACATGAACGGCCGCCGCTGCAGGATCACCTGGAAGAGGTTCCCCACCACCGGCCACCCCGGTGGCCCCGGCGGCAGCCCGTCCACCCCGCCCGTCTTCGAGCACCGCCGCCACCACACCGCCGCCAACACCGCCGCAGACACCAGCAGCAGCACGTCGTTCACGTCCATCTCTCTCTCTCTCTCTCTCTCTCTCTCTCCTTCGCTGCCTCCCTCACAGTACAGCAGTAAGTGAGCTAGGTACACCACTGGGGCGGAGTGATATATAGCGGAGGAGGGGGAGAGCACTGTGGCGGCGTAAATGCGCGCCATCTACCATCTGAAAGGAGCCATGAATGCTCCAGTGTAGTATCGTTCAATGTGGGCTTGTGAAAGGTTTGGAGGAGAGGAGAGAAGTGGCAGTATACCAGCAGCAGCTAAGCTAGGCTGGCCATGGCTAGCTGCGTGCTGCAGGTTTCTCTTGAAACCGACCTACTAGAAGCTGGTCAGACCGCGCAGGCATCGCTGCGTGAGCAGTGTGCATTCAATGCCGCGCGCCAGTGCGCGCGGTTGGCAAGACGACCACGCCAACGCGACTCGATGCGCGGCTGCGGTGAAACTACCCGGTGAACTGGCGTGCGGACGCGCCTGCTGACGTGTTGCCGTGTTGGTTGGTTTGCAGCTGCGCGCGCGCGCGCTATGCCGCTATCGTCTCTCGTCACGGCTCACGGGTTGCACCGTGTAAAATTTACTCTATTTTTTTAAAATAAAACTGTAGAAAAAATTAAACATATTTTTTTGAAGCGATCTTAACACTTTATACGTTTACCGGTGAATAATACATTTTCCGAAAAATATTATAGATCGAGTTGCAAAAAGAACTATAGAGATACAACTTATACATATATTTCTTATTCCGAAAAATATTAGAAATCGAGTTACAAAAAAATAGAGAAATAGAGTTGCACACATTTCTTTTAACGAATTTGGTTAACACTTTATTATTACCCGTCAACTTTTTTGTCGAGTTTAACACTCTGCGTTAATCGAGTAATAATACATGTTCCGAAAAATATTAGAGATGCCAACCTTTTTTTGTCGAGTTTAACAATCTATGTGTTCACCGAGTAATAATACATATTTCGGAAAATATTAGAGATCGAGTTGGAAAAAAAATCTAGAGATTAAAGATTGAGTTGGGGAAAAAAATCTAAAGACAGAGTTGTAACATATATCTGTTGATGAAAATATTTTTTCCCGGGAAAAACGAAAAAAGAACTTAGACACATATCTCTTTTGACGAATTTGGTTAACACTTTATCATTACCCGGCTAACCTCCTTTTGTCGAGTTTAATACTCTATGTGTCAACCAGGTAATAATACATGTTCCAAAAAATATTAGAGATGTCAACCTTTTTTATCGAGTTTAACACTATATGCGTTCACCGAGTAATAATACATGTTTCGAAAAATATTAGAGATCGAGTTGGGAAAAAAAAATCTAGAGATAGAGCTGTACACATATTTCTGTTAACGAAAATATTTTTTTCGAGAAAAACGGAGAAAGGACCTGGACGTAAGGACCGGGGACCTGTTTGTTATATTTTTGGACCTAATCGCTATTATAAAAAATTAGAAAAGGGCTCGTTCGAGATTCGTATTTAGCGTGGGGCTTTGCCGTAAAGTAACGAACCAGAGACCTAAACGCAATCTGGAAAAGATTTTTTTTATACTCACAAAAAATCGACATACGTAATTAGAGATAAGTGAGGGACCTTTTTGCAAAATGTCATGGGGGTGAGGTGGATGGGCTCAGAGCTCTCCAATTCTTTCCCCTTTAATAGATAGTATATTAGCTTTGCGCTCGTTTCGTCTCTCTTGCCGCGAATAGTTCTCGTTTTAGATATATAAACTTTAATTATTAATATCTTTTAAAATATTTAAGTTAAATATATATATAAATGAAACATATAAATTAGTTTCGAAAAGTACTTTTATAATATTATAATTTTATTAGATTTTATAAATATTTTATAATAAAAATTATTTATCAGAGTTATGTTCCGAAGGCCGATGTTGAGTAGTAGTGGTTACTGTCTCTTTATGTTGACGCACAAGCAGAACTGCCTCCCAACATTTCGGCATTAGAGGCAGCGAAATTAGTTAGTTCTCCCGTCAGCCCACGGCGATACGATAAAAAAGAATCGACGGGTTGAGAAGCCGGAGAAGGCGCTCATAAATCCCCGGCTCCCTGTTGCGATTTGATGGAGATGGGGGGGACTTGCCGACTTGAATGCGAAAGCTCCGTTTAGGGGCAGGCAATGGCATACATATGCAGGATTCCGATGGGTAATACTACTACAGGTCACATAGGAAGACAAGACTTCAGAGTCCAATCCATAGTGGTGTAGTGAGCTGTGATCAGTACTAGTACTGGACTCTGCAACGTAAGTGTCCGGCTGCTGGTAGTTGAGTCCATGGATGATCAATGGCCTTGAGCTGAACAACGGCAAGTACGCATCGACATGCGATTCTGTTTTACTTGCTGCCTCTCCGTTGATGCCATTTCCTCTTCAACATCGATCCCATGAAGCAATTTTAGTAGTAGCAGTAGCAATTTAGGCCCCGTTTGGCAACTTGGAACCGAGCTGTTTCTACTAAAATCTAGGAGAAACTCAGCCAAACGGATTAAAACTCGGAACGTTTCTTCTTTTTCCACACCGTGGTTGAATCACCCTCAACCCCGTTTCACTAGTTTCTACTAGAATCTGGAATCGTACCAAACGATTTGCAGAAAGTGATTCTGATTCTACCTGAAACGTTTCTACCAAGAATCTGGAACTGTTTCTGTTTCTACTAGAATCTGAAACTGTACCAAACCGGGCCTTAATTTGCCTGGGAGTTGGACTGCTAGTTAATTAGTATACCGTGTTTTTTATTTGTATTAGTACACGACCATGAAGCATGAAGGTGAGTGAGAATCATTATGGTCCTTGCGCCCACGCAAGACTGGCCAGATCTGGTTAAAGACCACACCAGCTAATATATTCCCGCTCGGAAGCTCCGGTCGGTGCTCAAGAGTGATACTGCCCGCACGACATCTAGGTTTGTTTGGTGTAAGATTCAGAAGAAAAAAAAATACAAACTATGTGATATGATTATCATTGGGCTAAGAACTGTATGAAGTACTACATTGCAAGTGAAATAGTTCTTCTAAGCCCAAACAGCTCATGTTAGTTGGCAATTCGGTCTATCACAAATTTGTGTCCATTATGGCATCGCATCATGCATCGGAGATTCAGAGTTTAGCGAGAAAAGAAAGTCGTGTATGTACTTGTTGATGATCGGGACTCACTGCCCCCTATCGAACTAACAGAAAAATATGAGAGCACCATCAGGTGGAGATTTTATTGCCGTGTAAAAAATGTAATAAAAATAAGATTATAGTTTGATCTCCCTACGCAGGTCACCATATTTATAGCCACCTAAAAGGCAACAATTAATTCTAGTACAAGCATCTCTTGTCTTCACACATCGCTCTTTGGTCAACCATCATAAATTGCTAGACACGCCGATAACCGCTCTCGCTCTCATGTTAATCAAGTAAATAATTGTCTTGTCTTTGACCATTTACCTGATCGGGACTTACAAAACCATATGTCTGAGCCCTTTGTTTTTGATCGATTTTCATTAGCTTTGGAGTAGTTTACTACTAAAGGGGATAGGGCCTCTTTTGAATCGTGGCCATAAAAATAACTGTTATGTTAAGTGAGCTCGAATTATGTCTACTTTTAGAGAAACTTTGATCATAAAATACTGGTTTGATCAATAATCCTTAATAGCGGGGCTGCGTAGGGCCATTACAATTCTAAGGGCCTCCTGAGTCGTTCGCTGGCGACTTGGGAGGCGATTCTTAAACCCTAGCTGAGCGCCTTCCCAAGCTCCACCGCCTACCTCGCTGCCGCCGCTGGTAGCCGCCGGCTGGTCGTCGGGGCTTCCTTTCACAGCAGCAACGGCGGCGGCGGGGCATTCCCTTCCACAACACTCCCCCCTTTCCCCCTTCTCTCCCTCTCCGGGGCTGCTTTGGCCTCATGGGGCGCCATCCGTTCGGTGGAGGTGGCGTTGTTGCTCGTGGTGGTGTACCCCGTGCGTCCGGCGCGTTGAAGCCACAGGTTGAAGGGCCAGCGATGCTCAGATCGTGCCGGATCTACACTCGTCAGATCCAGCCATGGTGGTTGAACAGCTCGGTAGGTGGACCGGGCGCAGCGAGATCTTGGCCGGCGATGGCAGCTGGAGCCAGGAGTGTGGTGAGCAGGGCGCGGACGTGGTGAGCTTGGCCGCGAGGTTGCGCAGCGCGTCGGAGCGAGTAGGCGGCGAACCCTTGGTGTTTTGGGGGTGCGGCGTTGCAGGTTTTTCAGCGTGTGGTGGCGCAGCCTTGGAGCTGGTGGTGTGGTTCATTGCGCAATCTCGGTGATGGAGGTGAGATTCACCGAGTGCTGGCGCGGTGTAGCCCAGCAGGTGACGGGCGGTTGCGTGGGGGCGAACGATGAAGGCGTGACCCGGGAGGAGGACGACGATGTGCGCCGCGCGGGGTGCCACTGGCCGGTCGAGGCGGCAGGCGAGGCCCAGAGGGGGCTGTGCGCTGCACGGGATGTAGGCCAGTCAGGCAGAGGCATCCCTTTCCTTTGGGGTCGGGATACGACTGCTGAAGGAGTCGGGCAAGATGCAGCCATGTTGGGTTCCAAGGATGTTTGTCGTGTCGCCGTTTGATGTTGGTCTTTTGGGGAGCTTGTTAGGGCTCTTTCCCAATTGTGGGTTTCTCCCATGCTTTGACTGGATTAGATTTCTTTGTTTTCAACATCTCAAAGGCGTCTGCTGTATTCTGTTTTTCTGTTGTCTGTTGTATTCTTCTCTTCCTAAATGAATTGGCAGAGCTCCTGCCCTTAATTTCAAAAAAAAATCCTTATTAGCTAGCTCCAAGACTTAAAAAAATAAAATATTTACTTAAAGTTTTCTTGCTTTGAATCGTGCTTCAACGATATTTTCTCCTTTGCATTCATTCCGTTTATTAATGACAATGTAGAGGAAATGAAAGATTCTGCTTTCTTCGTAATCATACCCAATGATTGTGTTAAGTGGGTGAGAAGTTAATGGTAAAAAAAGATATTAAAAGGATTCCTTTCTTTTTATCTTCGTCTTCATTGTATCTCTATTGCAGTTTTCATCTACAAACTTTTCGTCTTCAACTCTCTTTTCAAACTTTTTTTAATCTTGATCAAGAGGATTATGGGCAAATCAACTTGCACAAAGAGCAAGATTCAAGAATCGGAGAATCAAGGCCTTCTTCCACCCAGGCCTTTGATCCGATGGAGTCGTTGCGGCGATGAAGCCGCTCTAATTCCACAAGAAGGTTGTATCGTCATTTTCACCTCCTTTGTAAAATTAGGTTTTTGCTTGCCCGAGAGCCAGTTCTTGGCGGATGTTCTAGACCATTTCGGGATAGAACTTTTCCACCTTGGGCCGAATTCTATTTTGATCCTTAGTGTTTTTTCACATCTTTGTGAAGCTTTTCTTAGTATCTCTCCTTCCATTCGTCTTTTCTGTTGTTTATGTAAATTTACCCACAATAATAGGAGTACGGGGATTTATGGTAGTATGTATTTTAGACTTCAATATCCTCCCTTCGGATCAAAGATACATGGCGTGATTATCGGAAAGGAGTGGTTCTATTCCGAACTTCCTGGAGACAGTTATTTGAAATACACTGGAGGTCCTCCCTCATTGTGATCAGCACAAGACATGAAGAACGAGAAGGCTTCCCTATAATTAACAACCAAGGAGAATGACATTGGTAGATGCAATCATCTCTCTCATGGTCATTGGGCTAACTAGTCAGAGAATTATCAACGATTTCTTCTATCATAGAATTAGCTCCCTGAAGAAAAGAGTTTGCTATGCGTGGATGCTCAAACGGAAAGATGACTCGACCAAAGATGGTCTTGGAGGTATATTTTTATTCTCTAAATTCCTTAAAGTAATAATTGACTTAATAGCATAAACATTACTAAGTTTATTTGTGTTTTTTGCTTTAGTATTGCTAGAAGAAGTCAAGGAAAGGATTCCAGCCATCATGAAGAATGTGAAGGATGGCTCAGAGCCAATTTCCTTCAACAACCAGCCTCTTGGCCTGATTGAAGCCGCTGCAGAGTTCATAAACGGACAAATGCAAGTATGTAAAGATACATACTTAATCTTGAATTCTTAATCCCAAGTAGAAGGTATCCATGCATTTATACAGGTATGACAATATCGCAAATTGTGCCCAGGTGTGCAGTGGGTACCAACGGCCATTTCCGTGGTCGTGCTAGAGCCCTTGAATCTAGACTGATTGTTAGGGCAACCAACTTGTTTCCTGCATAGGCCATTGCCCTTGTTATAGGTTGGATGTTGCTCTACTATGGCAACCTCCCTCAATGAAGGCTTCAAATTATTCTTCTTATTAGCTTTAGCTTTATGATCCTCATACCTGATCGGCTTCTTTGACTCCTTATCAGAGCCTTCCAGACCTGATTGTGTCAATATATGGCCTTTATTGACCATACAGTTCCACTCCACTACCTCGTTAGCGTTAGAGTAGCGATCAACCATGTTGAATAATTTTGACATGGTTCTTGGTGGATGGATGTTTAGGTCTTCTATGAACCTCTTGCAGTGCACCGCCTGCTTAAATTCTCGAATAACAGAATCATCAACAATGTTATGAATTGTATTTCGTACTTCTACAAACTTAATAAATTGACGTAAATTTTCTCCAGAATTTTGGCGAAGACAATGTAAATCATCCTCATTTCATAGCTTAGGGTAGCAACTTTTAAAGTTATTTAAAATAGCATGACATTATTTTTCCCAACTATAAATATATCTTTCTGGTTGGTTAAATAATTAACCATTACCTTCTCGTTGATGCCTGCAACCTAGACGGTGATAATGTAGATGTAGAGGAATTCTGGATTCTGAATCCCATCAAAACTCCCCAAATACTCTGGCTTGAATTGATCCAGCCAAGTAACTTCTTTTAGCCCATGTGCGAAAGCCTTGCACCCTGTATAGTGCCCCAAACATAGTCGAATGTTATGACCTTCATCTTATTAGGAGAATAAGATCATCTTCAACCACGGTTAGAGCGCTCACCTGATCCTACCATGTCGAACACATTCGTCGATGCAGATCATTTCCTTGACAGTGGTCACTGATGCGATGGTGATTTCCAAAGATAGAGTGGTCTACTGGTCTACGCTGGAATCGGTTTTGGACCTTGAAGATAGTGAAAGACTCTACACTCCAGTAGCAGCCTCTTACAGGTCAGTAGCTAATAAACTAATGACCAAGAGGTCCTGCTCATTGTTTTCACCTTCTGGTGGTTAAGGGTCACAATTGATAATATGTGAACACGATCCACCGAACTCTTAACCTACAAAGGAGACAGTACGACGTTAAGATCTCTCACCTTTGTCCTGGGGATGACCTAGGGCATGGTTGGCGAATGTTGTTGAGGGCAATCTCTGCCTGTGTTAGTGTTGAGCCTGTGTGATATACTTGGTGCACTGGTGTGGTACTGTAGATGGGCCTCCTCCATTGCCCTCTATTTGGCGATGAGCAACTGTTGTTGCGTTGTTCCTATGCCAAAAGTTTGGCTTGCTCCTAGGCCTCACGTTGTTGACACTGCTCGTTGTTCATCGGTATCGTTGTTGTTGATGACCGCACATGCACGAAAATTGGAGTAGATGGAGGGTGAGAACGTCTCGTCCTCATCGGAGGAGGGGCAATATTCGAGATTTCAGAGTAGATATTCCGGAGATGATTATGTCAAAACTTCAGCATTGACGTTGTCAGTGAGATTATCATTGATCGCCATGATACTGATATCATAGTTACCTGCCTCTATAGTTGAGACAGGAGTGGGAAAGTACTCCCCCTCGAAGTTGCTTGAGGGTGGCAGTGTCGTCTTCGTTGTTTCGGTCCCAGCCGGTTGGGTTGTAGACAGTGCAGGTTTTCCCTTGAAAACACACACTTTCACGCCTCCTCTTGGACGTATTCCTCGTCTATAAGGTCAACGTAGTCAACGAGATCAGAGGTGTTCTCCTCATTCATCGGCAAGGACGTGGGAACACGATGACTGAGATCTTCAACTTGGCACCGCCCTCCTTCTAGTGCCAACGGTTATGATCGAAGCATAGGGTTCCCTATCGAACTTACACAAAAATATGATAGCACGATCAAGTAAGGATTTTATATTGGCGTGAAAAGAGTGTTACAAGAATTAGATTATAGTCAAATCTCTCCTCTATCGAGGCACGCACGCCACCCTATTTATAGTCACCTAAAGGGTGCCAGCTAATTCTACTACATGTACCTCTTGTCTTCACGCATGAGCCTTTATCAAATCTTAAACTATTTCGCTCTTTGGTCAACTGTCGTAAGTTGTCAGATGCACTAATAACCACTCTCACGTTAATCACGTGGAGAATTTTCATGTCTCCAACAAATTAGCTGATCGGAGTTTATGAAACCGTATTAGTGATCACCATTGCCTAGGAATGATCATCCTTTGGTTTTGACTGGTCGTCATTAGCTTCCGACTAGTTTACTACTAAAGGGGATAAGGCATCCTTTGACTCGTGACTGTACACATAACTGTTGCATTAAGCGGGCCCTAAACTATGAACCTACGTTTTAGAGAGAGACTTTGATCATAAAATATTGACCCCATCAATAATCCTGGTTTGTACTTTGGAAAAGCAACCAAAAAAAAACCCTTTTGCACAGCTTAAAGCATTGTCAATCGGGAAAGCGTTGCAGAATAGGTACACAGTTACACACCGCGTACCAGAGACGGACTTCCAATGATCCTGGAAACATGGATTTCTAGATCCTACTAAAAGTATACCGCTGTTATCTATTTCAGTATGCCATCTTGACAATGTACGAACAGATGCTTTGCCATCTGAAGGACTGAAGTCTGAAAGAATCTTCTATGCTGAAGAGACCGACTGCGCGTCCGAGGATCCTGCTGCTTGATTATCTTTGTCACTTGATCTCCGTTTCATAGCTCTCCTAACCTCTTCCTCCTTCTTGTCAACAAATTGTATAATATCTTTGAAGCTACCAAGGCGCTTTGGCTTTGGCTTTGTCCGCTGTATTTCAGCAATGGCGGCGGCGCCGGCATCAGCTTCGCTAGGCTCACCGGCAGCTTCAGAGCTGGAGTACTTGCTATACTGCCAGCAGATCCTTACAGAGAATACCACGAGAGCGAGGAGACATGTCACGGCACACATCAGGAAAAGGCCCCAAAAGCTTCTGAGCCCAAGCCTGGTTGCTCCCACTGCACTGTCATCGGAGCTGCAGCTCGGTCGTGTGAACCACTCCTCGTGAATTTTCTGGAGCTGGCCGCTCTCTGAAAGTTGAAGGATGGCAGTTGATAAGTCTGCAGCAAGGGGAGAATCTCTCTGGAATGCCTGCAAAGAAGAAGAAAAAAAATACAGAGCAGATTAAGTTGTTTCCTTCAAATTACTAGACATGGGTGTTTTTTTGGAAAAAAAATGATAAAATGCCACTCCTAACAAGTGGCTTCGCTAAAAATGCCACTCCGCTGTCGTTGACCTGTGGGACCATCTGTGTCTATGACAGTGGGCCAGAGTGGCATTTTAGCGATGCCACTTATTGAAAGTGGCATATATGCCAATCTCCCGTTTTTTTGCCTCCTCGAGATGCAAGGGCATGGATGCCCAGAAAAATGGAACAAAAACATATAATGAGATATAGGGTGATGAACATACAAATCCCCATCCCTCCTTTGTGAACTCCTGTCCGACCATTCTGAAGTTGCAGTGGTATGACAGGAAAATCTCAACATATGGCACCTCATCAACGATTGCAGCAACACCACCATCTTTCGGTCCGCGGTTAAGGGCAATGGCGTACTCCTGGATCGTGTTTAGCGGTACCAACCGGGACTCAGGAATATTGAGCTCTTCAGTCAGGTAATTTCTAGTAAATTTTCCAGCCTGGTATCCAATAGGTAAAGCACTTGTAATCAAGTTGTCGAGCCCAGTTATTCCTGTTGCGAGCTGTTGGACTGTGAGGATTGATGTCAAGCTAGCTGTATAGCTTGAATTGATGATCAGCACAACGAACAACCATATGATAAGCACAAACCTCCCGAGTGCGCTTACGGTGTTCTCTCCTGAAGTTAGTTTCTAATTAAGATGTTTCCGATCCAGATTGGGAAAATATCATGGAAGAGTTAAACATAATATCGTGTGATGAACCTAGTTGACTTACTGTGTGCAAAGAACATTGTCGAGAAGCTGAACCTGAGAGAGATGAAGTATTCTGTTACTTTCTAATAGTTAACATGTAGAGAAAACACCAAGATAAAATGTTGAATCAAATAAAGTAAAATAGTTATTCTGCCTGTATTAGTACTTCCAGTCTGAATTCTGATTCAAGCCAGATATGGTAACCTATGATAAAGCACATACTTAGAGTATCAATGAAAGCATACCAAAATATTGTTATGACTTGCTGTCGTGGAGAACCTCGAAACTCCTCATTAGTTCGATGTTCAAGAATCCAAACAACTATTCCCACAAAAATAAAAAGAGCACCTGTTACACACCACATCTGTAATGTGAAAGGTTTAAGGAACGCCCAGGCACTTGAAGTTGCTTGTTTCACTGGTGCTACTATCACAAGCCCCGACTCAATATAAGGCTGTGTGAATTCTGCAATCTTTGTTCTATTTCTCACAATAGCAAAGTCGCCTACAGCTGCATCAAGGGACTACAAGACAATGAACGAAATCAGAGGATTAACAGCAAACTAATCAAACAAAGGCAGGGCAGAGAATGAGGACATACATTGGTGGCAACCATATTTATAATGTCGTCATAGTTAGGATTCTTTGAACCATCCCCAATTGTTATGAATTGGCAAGGAACTGGGTAAGGAAGAAGTTTAACTGCTGCATTGAATATATCAATGCAGTACCCGGTCACATTACCCGGGCCAGTGCCACCTGACACTAACTCCTTAAAACTTGCTTTATTGGGAACACCAACTCTCAGAGGCTGGCCGTTGTTTGGGAAAACCCACCCCCTAGGTTTAGTGATAGTGTCAGCTGGCCATACCACATTGTACAACTGTTGGGCATCCGTAGACGTATTTGGTGGCTTCCGATACAAAATTTCAGGAGCAGCAACAGAAAGGCCAGAGTAATTAGACCAATAGCCAATCAAACGGGACCCAGAACCACCAATGTTAAGGATATCATACGCCGGGTGTACCAACTGACGATCTGAATCAAACTGAACCAGACCTGTTAGGCCTGTAAAGTTTGTGAGCAGAAGTTGCTGTAGCAACTGCTCACCACCATCAAATATCTTAAGAGTTGATAGACGCAAGGTGCTGCCATTCGAATCATGCAACCTTGGATCTGCTGAGAAATTGATCTGCTGCCTGGTATTGAGAAATTGATCGATAGCACGAGCAACAATCCAAACTGAGTCATAAGCATAAAAACCATACGAATTCAAGCCAGAAGTAATGCTCCTATTACGAGCCACATTATTCCATTTAGATATGAATTTTTCCTTGGCATCAGAATCAGGAGTGTGCTGACGAAGAACAATTAATCCTTGTATATAACTCATGTCTTTAAGATCTCCGGACCCTGAGGAGTCCATGACAGCAGCTAGCCAATCAGTTACTATCCAGACATAGCCACTGGCCATCATCTGGAGCTTGTTAGCTACGGAAAATATTCTCATCCCTGTGTCAGGATTGACATGCACAACCAACACCCTTGATTCCATCATATTTACTCTAAAAAGTACATCATTAATCAAATCTATATTTGAATTTGGAGGAATCGCAGCTTTATATGAAATTCTCGCCCGCTTTGCTGCAAGTGCATCACTGAGGGCCGACACCCCCCCTCGGCCATAATCATCATCAACAAATATAGCAGTCACCTCTTTCCATTGATAATAATCAACAATGCTAGCAACAGCATGCATTTGGAAATAGTCACTTAGGGTACTCCTTAAAAAGTAAGGATACTCTGATGTAGAAAGAGTTGGATCAGTTGCCGCGAATGATAAAAGCGGAACATGTAGCTCATTAGCAACATGTGAGATGACATGGCCTATTCCAGAGGATTGTGGGCCAATGACAGCAATAACATTTTTCTCCATCAGTTGCAATGCTGCAACAAAGTTTTTTATGGATGAGTTCATAGACTATTCAAGAGATTAGAAGCTATTATTCCACTTGACAAACTGAAGGTGAATTTCCAAGTAGGCTATAGGATCTTACTAATTTTCGTCCTAATACTCGAGTGTTAGGCAAAGTGTATTGCCCAACAACAACAGGAGAAACAGTTATGGTTCAAACATGCGATGAGTAGTCTCCAATAAATCTGTTTATTCCGATGCTCAAACATTTCACAAATAGAAAAATGAATCTTGCATGAGAAGAAAGTGAAGAATTGGGTGCTCCTTTAATACATGTTTCTTGCACCTTAAGGAATATCATAAGCAGTTTCATAAGTTTTGCCATTTGTGATGCCATTGTACCAGTATTCTTTTTGTCTGTTTCTCTTCTATTTCCAGGATAAACAGGTTAACAGAATTCTTAAGAAAGGACAATCATCGTAAGTTTAGCAAAACAGTTTTTTTTTAAAGCACAGTTGTTTTCTCCATTTCCAATCAAGACATTACTGAAGCATCTCATGAAACACGACCCAATAAATTATTGCATGAAACTAAAAAGTCTATAAAAGAAACGGACCGCCTCATTTAAAATAATAGCATACTATCAAAGGAACCTTGACCTAGTTCAGACTAAGACACAAAATTAATATTACACAGGAGCTGAATTCTTTGTTGCTAGTCAACAATTAGTTCCTTTAAATCTGTGGTACCTAACCTAACCTAAGAAGTAAATCTCAAACTGAAAGACGACAACAATATACTAAGGAAAATGAAGTGAATGAATCACGAGTTTTTTTTTTTTTTTTTTAAAAAAAAAGAAAATGAAGGGAAATAGTTTTCTTCCCATATGTGTCAAAAACCCAGTACCGTGCAAACAACTAAGCAAGGCTACTAATTAATTCCAAGTGTAAGTTCTGACATTTTGTAGCAAGTAGCAACTACTTTTGATTTTTAAAAGGGTTTGCAGATTGCAGATGCAATAATTTACACGGCCCACCATACCAAGAACAGATATGCTGGTCAGATTTTGCTTCCCACATCTCCACCACTATCAATGAAGTTTATGCTGAAGTTGCCAGAGGGTAAAGGTCCTATAGAGTTAAACTAATCCAGAAATGAGATAACAAATTTTCTTTCTTCAACACCAGATAAATCTAATCGGAAATTACAGTTAGGTTAGCTGAAAGTCACTGTAATCACTCAAATTTTTAAGCCCATGAGAGCTGAGCTCCGATCTAAACCATTGCTTTTGCGAAGAATCACACTACTATTCTTTCCACTAGCTAGCACAAACCGATTCTAGTTTTTGACACATGGGCATGAAACCATGAACAACTGAGAAGATTCAAGAAGCAACTAACCTTCGATGGTTCCAAGAAAGCCGCTGCAATTGGTGTCCTGGGTGATCAAACTCAGCTTGGTCCCCGCCAGCACCGTGCGGTCCGCGTTGACGTCGTCGACGGCGAGCTCGATGGCGAGCCGCGCCGCGCGGCCAATGGTCGACTCGAGCGTGAAGAGCGCCCCCACGGACACCACGCTCGGCCGCGCCCCCGCCGCCGACACCGACACCAGCACCGCCCCCGCCGCCGCGGCAAGCGCCAGGCACAGAACCAGCAACCGAACCGCGCCCATTGCCCCCAACCCACGAGCCCCGCGAAGCGCGCGGCACTAGAGCACGGGGCCCCTCTCCTCTCCTCTCCTCTCCTCTCCTCTTCTCCCTGGGAGAAAGAAAGCTTGACGACGGTGTGGTAATTGACTAGTACTAGGCTACTAGCAGGTGAGTCCAAAGACTGTACTGCGACAGCACAGTGTGTATGTAGGGTTCTCAGATATACTGTGTGGTGCCCTTCGCTGCATGTGTGCATCACCATTCTCACACACGCACATGGAGAGAGAGAGAGAGAGGGAGGGAGGGAGGGAGGGAGGAGGAGGGGGACAAGATATTGTGCGATGGAGACGGAAGCAAGGGAAGAATTTCCGTGGCAATGGCGGGCTCAACCGCTCTGTTCATGCAGAGAGAGAGATCTTCGTGTGGAACGATGGGATCGATGATCACTTATTACAAGAGAGGTTACTGACCGTCCGATCGTGTGATCCACCTCGTCCAGCCTTTGACAGGATCGATCTCGACCGTCTAAACCGTAAAAAGTGGTGTTCATAGCAATTTTTCGGAGGTAAAAGAAAGAGCAGAGCAGGCGGTGGCACGTGCAGAAATCCCTATCCTTTATTCCATTTCGGTACTTTCCTCCGTTCACTTTTGTAACACGTATCTTAATTTTGTATAAAAATTAAAATTATATTAAAATTAAAAAAAAATATAAGAGAAAAATGACATAGATGCCTCCACTTAATTGTCTTGAAAGATGAAAGATATATATTGTATCGGTAGTAATGAATAAATGCATATAATTGATAGAAAATAAATAGAGATATAGAAGGAAATACCTTATTAAATCTACGTATAAATTTTATATTTATAAATAAAATTATTTAAAAAATAAATCAACGAGGGAGTAGTACTGTTTAAG
This sequence comes from Rhipidocladum racemiflorum, assembly GCA_036346355.1. Lineage (NCBI taxonomy): Eukaryota > Viridiplantae > Streptophyta > Magnoliopsida > Poales > Poaceae > Rhipidocladum > Rhipidocladum racemiflorum. The sequence continues at coordinate 84,045,274 of CM070579.1, read as the reverse complement.
TTCTTGTCACCCGTACGAAAAGTTGTGCGACTATAGAGAGCGAAAACAGAAAGAGGCTTGCGATAAGTCTGCATCCTAGCTGCTGTACATCACAGAATGACACAACACCACACCAGACTTCTGAGCTCCATAGATTTTTTTTAAGAAAACTAACCTATTAACCTTACGAAAAAGTATAAAAAAAATGATCAGACAGCATGCTCAATTTGGCAATGAAATGCAGAGGGACAGATCATTGGCTATTGCGCTCGTTAGGACTAAGGCATATATAATAATGTGACGTAAGTCGTGTATAAACTCTGCTACTTAGGATTCTTGTCTCTTCTTGAAAAGAACCTAAACTTATGAATTTGAAGTATATGATAGCACAAAACATCATTGTATGAGTTATTATTTATAGCAAATATTTTTTTCTATATCATAATTAAAGGATTGTGGGGTCCAGCAGAGACAAATTTGAGAGGCAATATATTGCATAAGTTGTAGCCTCGAGATGACATGGAGGATTATATAGAAACCAATCATCTCTATTGTTTCTTCTTTTCTCTAGATGATATGGATGAGTATATAGATGACTATTATCTATATGCTCCTCTATATTATCTAGACACAAAACTAAAGACAATTTGTACAAATGTATTATCTCACAAGTTTGTCTCTATGAGACTTCACAATCCTTTAATTATAGCATGAAAACAATATTTGGTATAGGCAATAATTCATATAACAGTATTTTATGCTATCTATGTACTATAAATTCATAGGCTTAATTACGTTGTCTCTGCACAAACAAAAAACTACAATCTTTCTCTTTCTCTCCCACATTTGTCAGAAAAATCGTACATAGCAAAACTTATATAGATGTCCAATATCACACCATTATACATGCACTTCTAAAAATAAATTTGGCATTTGTCTCAAGGGAATCGGCACCTTAGAGACTATAAGCAAGGCAACCCTCCATCACTTTTCACGGAGCTTCTCATCATGAAGCCATCTGTCTCAATTATGCTTGCAACTTGCAACTAACAGAAATTCTCAAAATAAACCATCATGAAGAATTGAAAGGAACTCCAAAGTATTGGCGAGCACATTTTCTTCCTTAGATTGATTCTCTTTAGTCTTTACACTACATTTACGTCTGGGCTAATGCAACTGGTTTTTTTTTATATATATTGCCAATGCGCTCCCCAAAACGCTACCGTGCTACTCTACAACATCCCCATATTTGGCAACACATCTGGCTCCTCTCCACCCTTCCTTATCTTCTTATAGCAACCTACATAATTAGCCCCAGATAACGACGGTTGCACTGTCATTACTCTGAGATAATTATATGAATATCGGCTTATCAACTAATCAAAACATGGAGCGCAACCGATATTTTATTAGTTAATACACCGTGTTCAGAGTATTGCAATAGAACATAATTAGAGACTGAAATAGAAACTTTATTACATTCCATTGCCACACAGGCTACAAGTCCAATACATAATTATACACAGCATCCAAATACGACAAATATTATACTAAAAGTACTATGTACTCCAAGGAGCAAGGATTAACGAAGGCAAAGCACTGTCTATCCAACATTCTAACCCTGCCTCATCACCATGATCATGCGGGTAATCCTCTACCCACTCCTCATCGGCAAGTCCATCATGTTTAACTTCTAAGCAAATGGGGAGTTATAAAGGGTGAGTACAAAACTACTCAGCAAGTAGTAATAGCAAAATGCATTATACTAAGTTTTTCCTCCACATCCATCTCAAATTCTGTCCACAATCATCTCATGAATCCTTCCTCAAATCCTCTTTTCAGAAAATAGGTTTTATTAGAAGAAAAATATGTGTCTCCAATTTTCAATTGTCCAAAATGCTACTAGCACTCGTATATGAGACAGACTTAGCTTCTGTAGCCTCCAATCCGGAAGACATGCATGAATTCATGATTTTTACTCTGCGCAGGTTTGTACCACTTTACCTATAGTAACCCCATCCTGTGAGGCCCCATAATGTTTATCATTATTCCAGTATTAGATCTCCAATCCTGGTAACCAAAGATTAATGGTGTCCTCGACTAACCACCACCTACCCTCATCATACCAGTTGTACCGTGCTACTGCAGCAACACTGATACTCAACCCAAGGCTTTAAATATAGCACCTCAAAAAATTTCAACCCTTAATTGAGTTCCAACAAGTTCAGTCCTTAGCTGAAGTCTATCGTCTTTAACTATTTCTATCTAAAATTTCAACCCTCAGCTGAATCTCAATCTTCATTGAGTCCTACATTCTCAACGAGTACTCATTGAGTCATACGGTCTCAACCCTCTGCTGAATTATATCGTCTATAACTATTTTATCTAAAATTTTAACACTTAGCTGAGTCTCAACCCTCAATTGAGTTCTACATATCGACCCTCGGTCGAGACCTACATTATCAACCCTCAGTTGACTCCTACATATCAATCACCAGTCGAGACCTACATTCTCAACCCTTAGTTGAGTCCAACAATCTCAGCCCTTAGATGAATCTCACAATATGTGGTCTCACCAGGCCTTCCGGCGTACTTGACTTCCACCCCTAGTTATATACTCATACCCAATATGGAGATCATAATTCCTTCATAGGATAATCTTTTTTGGCCGATTTCACACACTATGGTTGATATTATAGTTACGGCTCATTATCCGAGTGTAGTTGTTTATCCTTATATCATAGCCTATGTAGAGGATCCCACCGACAATACTCATCTCAAGGCACCCTCTACCCACCACATATATATACCACACCGACTTTATCTGTTGGGTGAACCAAATCAACACATTCATATATTCACCGACTGCACCAGCAGTCTATCATCACTTCCAATTATCAACAACCAACCACTGCCACAGTAGCACACAAATCTCCATCTTTTCAACAGCACCCGATTTAGGGTTTTATTTTAAAAGATACATTTCCCATGCAGTGATCATTTCTGAAAATATTCAAAAACATTTTCACAAATATGAACAAAGGAAGCTTGTCTGGATTTTGATAAAAGAAATCGTCCTCGCACGGTAGTTGCTAATGATCAGCGGTCTGTTTGAATTTGATTCATGCAATTACAAATATGCCATATTTTAGTGACTAGTAGATTTTTACATATTTTACGGCGTTCAACCCCTTTTTCTAACAAATTTTATTCAATTGCTATATGTACACTGCGTATTTCAATTTGGGTATTTAAGTTGACATGTTTTAACCATGCTTATATTAGTTAGGGATACTTTAATTAATCAAATTCAATCGGCACATTTTAATTCGAATAGTTTAACTTGTCACATTCTACCTCGGTGTATTTTGATTTGTTTTGCTTATTAAAATTTTGGATCATGATTTCATTTCATTAGATACATTATTTGCCTATTTTTAATTACTATGGTGATTGATGGCAGTATTTAAGTTCCCATTTAATAATCTACTTATATTAGCCATTATTTTGATTTCTGTTAAATGTATAATGTGTGTGTGTATAAGTCAATTGATCTGCATTGCAATTAAATTTGATCAAATTTTTCTTACCTAATTAAAGAATTATTTTAAGATTTATAAAATTTACGTTGTGCTTTTTAGGGCTTAGTACCATTTTTTCCCGTCGCACTTTAAATTAAAGTTCGACCCATTGAAGTTATTGATTTAGCATATTTTAACCAGTTTAACTAAATTTGGGTCATTCGCATGAACAATTTGATTCACAAATCTATTAATTTAATTAAAATATATTTTTCTTTTTTCTCTTTTCTTTTCTCTTTTACCTAAATTTTAAATCATTTAATTACAACCATTTTTACGCAATTACTAGCACCTGAATAAAGTTATTATTAATTCTTGTGACTGATTATCCATGTTTACTTGCTACCAAAATTACCTCTTTTCTTTCTTTTTCTTTTTCTTTTTCTTTCTCTCTCTCTCTCCCTCCCCCCCCCCCTCTCTCCCCCCTTATCCATTTGGTCGAAACTACCCTTCTGGCTTCTTCTTCTCTGGCTCTTCCCACTGACGCCACTTCTCCCCACTCCCGGTGGCAGCCACCGACGTCTCTCCTCCTACCTCCATGCTGCCGCTCCTCCCCTCCCCCTTCTTTCTTTGAGTCGCGCCCCTGTGCTCACGCTATGACCCCCGTGCCTAGTCACTTGCAACTACTTGGGCTCCCACCAGCTGCACGCCCCCTGCGCCCCGCCTCTCGATTTGGGCCGCCACACCCCTGGCCCCTTGTGGCCCCATCGCCTCATCCTCCGTATCCAAGCCCACCGCCACCGATCGTTGCTCCGGCCCTTGGGCCCCTCCCTGTGCCCCCAATCCTCTCACACCTGGCCCTACCCGAGTCGCCACCTGGCCGTTCGGGGTCGCCGGCTCGGCTTGTGTCACCTCTGCCTCCCGGCCTCCCCACCTCCCCTAGCTGGCTCTCCTCTCTCTCTCTCTCTCTCTCTCTCTCTCTCTTTCCCTCTCTCTCTCTCTCTCTCTCTCGCTAGGGTTTGGTACACCTTGGTTCACTACAATTTTACTACTAATTTTTGCTTTATTGTGTTTTGTATTGTGATGTGGAATGATAATACTTTGTCAATGATGATCTTAAGATTGATGCCCGGGTTTGGACGGTGCCGCGATGACACCCTTTAACCTACGGTGCGCCAGGGAGCATGAGTGGTTTATTGGGCACGCACGGTGCAACCCCCGTGGCATCGATTAATTGAGACCACTAGAATCGCTGCTACCTTTAATCTCTTGTTGATTTTTGCTATTGCTATGCATATGTTGATGCTACTGCTATGGAGGGTTAAAGAATGGATGATTACCTAGGGGTGAAAAATGAAATGGTATGCGGGGTGGTGCTGGCAATGGGGTTGATGGACAGGTTTTTTTTGCTCCTGTCTTGGTGACTGATCTTGGCTTCCTCCTCCTTGTGAGCTTGATCTTGGCTTGCTCTTTGGGGTGTTTAGGACTCTTGAGGCTTGCTTGAGTTGTATGTGAGTTGTGTGTGTGAAGTGAGCTCATTGGCTTGTGGCTTGTGTATGTGAGGCTTGTGCCTTATGTTATAAGGCTCATGCTAGATTTGGTTGTAGGCTTTCTTTGGAAGGCTTGACTAGGGAGACTTTGGCTGGGTCTCTTTATTTGGTCATGCTGTCCTAATGCACAGTGGACTCGTGCTTATCCTTTCTACTGTGAAGGTGTTTACCTTTTTTCTATGAAAGAATTTATTTTTCTACCGCATGATATTGTTAAGATACGCGTGCCTACGAATAAATTACAAGTTTGTACAATTGCCAAATGAAGAACCTAATTTCGTGAGAGGTGCCGATTTAGCCCCGGATGAATCTGATATCTCAGTGCACGATGCCATCTCATGTGGGTCTGACGATAACTCTTCTTTTAATTCTTTGTTCAATTTAATTTATTGATTTGGTTTCTTTATGCATAAAATGCTAATATGCAGGACTACGAATGAAGATCTGAAGATGCACGGTTGCTAGGAATTTAGCACTTGTAAATTTTATTCTTGGGATATAATTAAAGATGTAATTAATTATTCATGCACATTTATAATTTGGAATGCAATTGATTTATGAAGCTGTCGGCGTACTAGCCAACAGGCACCTCCGAATCGGGTGCTTATGAGGTTCAGACGGGGGGCTTTCGGGGCAATCGCCGGAGGAAGGAAGAAGATCGTAGTGCCGGTGAAGCTCAGAAGGATGGGAGCGCTCGGAATTACCCAGGTTCGGGCCCTCCGGAGAGTAACAGCCCTAGTCCTGCTTTTCTTGCTATTGCTTGTGTTCTAGCTTGAGAGGATGAAACCTACTAACCATTGATCGAACCCCTTCTCCCATGCCCCCCGGCTCCCTTTTATACTTGGGCTGGCGGGGGCGCCTGGGAGACTTACACGATAAGGCACACTCATTACACTGCCACGGGCGCATTTAATGCGCCGCCACACTCTTACATCCCATTAACGCCTGTCGCAGCCTGCCACACTCCTCGCCGCCCCACGCCCGCCAACGCCACCTGCCGTCAGGGTGAGGTCTTTGCCGTGATGTCACACGTAATTAATGCACGCTTGGGGAAGACGCGCCGCCATACTGTATCCTCCACGCTTTGCATTTAATGCGCACGATTCGCATTAAATGTCCTTGATCTGGGCGCTGCAGCCTCGGGGGTGGACGCCAGGGGCGTGGCCTGATCGCCACGTGTCCCTTGGGCGACCACCTCGCCGGGCGCCCAGTGGGGTGGCATGATCGCCATGTGTCCACTGGGCGACCATCTTCCTGGGCGCCCAGGGGTGTGGCCTGATCGCCACGGGTCTCCTGGGCGACCACCTCGCTGGGCGCCTGAAAGTGCATCTAGGCCCCCTAAATTTGTTTTGGGTGATTAATGACAAATGATTAAAGAAACTAATGTGTTCAACTAGTTTATGAACAGGCAAAGGCTTCAAGAAGAGATCGTCTATGCACGTGAAGTGTCCCTTAGTAAGCGCGAGTAAGAAAAAGCGGTATTTAAACATAATTTTAATCTATTGAGTCATAGGAATGCCGTACTATTAAGAGGATGCATTGAAATTGACTTGAGATGTTCTCCTCACTCCAAGATGAACTTAGGCCAGAGTCTCTCAAGGGCTAGAAGTGTTCTTTCGCTTGAATGTAGTTTGTTTAAGTTCGGTCGGATGTTCGAACATATCGGACGTTCGATGTTTGAAAGTTCGAAGTGGAGTTGTGCTTGATCAGGTGTGTTACTGTTTGGGTCGGACATTCGATGTTCTATTTCGGATGTTCCGATACATTGTGTTTTTAGATAGGAGCTCTCTGTTTGGTTGGATGTTCCGATGTTGAGTATCGGAAGGTCGATGTGCCTTCTTGAGTAAAGGTGCTCTGTCTGGTTCGGATTGTCGAGATTGCGTCTTGGAAGTTAAAGTGGTTGTTTTCTGTTTGGGAGCCCCTTTGTTTTCTTGGATGTTCCGATGTCTTTTTTGACGTTAGATGTGGGACTTAAGCTTGTTTTGTTGAGTTCCCTCTCGAAGTCATCGGATGTTCCGATGTTGTTATCGGACTTTTCCGATGCGTGTTATTTCGGTTGGAAGTTTCCAAGCCTGGGAGTTTGCACACATCGGATGTTAGAAGATTTGTATCGGACATTCCGATGTGGTGGAAAAGAGAGTAGCAGCTGAAGTTTTGATCCAAAACTATAAATACCCCTCTCACTCCTTTGCTTTGGTTACTCACTTGCTTGGGCATTTACTTGAGCTTCTTGAGCACTTTCTAGAGCACTCTTTTGAGCCTCTCTCCTCCTTGATCTTAGGATCATTTAGTGAGTGAGGTTGTGTTAAGTGTGGTTGTGAGTTAAGAGCTAAGTTGTCATTCATCTTGAGAAAGTAGAGAACCTCTCCAAGATCGATATTCAAGTGTATTCATTTCTCTTGGAGGTTGAAGGACTCCTAGGCAGCTGGCGTCGCTCACGAGCCCCAACGATTGTAGGGGCAGTGAGAAGTTTGTGAAGGCCGGCTCAGCCTCAGAAAGGAAGGAACCAAATAGTGGAACCAAGCCTCAAGTCGGCCAGGAGGTTTTGGGAGGAAAGGGTTGGAAAAGACCGGGTTCTTTGGAACCTCCTCCAGCGAGACGTCTGATCCCCTCAAGGATCCGAACTCAGGGAATCAAACTATTGTGTGTTCTCTCTCGTCTCTATTTGTCTGTAATCTTGTTGATTCTCTTGGCACCTTCTTAACATCTAGTGCTAGTTGTCGAACTACTCTTCTACTTGACTCTCTCGTTAGTACTAATCGGATAGTCAAGTAATCACGGAAGTTCGAGAAGTTTTGAGTTAGATATTAATCGGAATATCGACCATTCATTTGCATTAATTTGTTTTAATTTTAAATTAGCCTATTCACCCCCCTCTAGGCAATCTTCTAACCTTTTCAATTGGTATAGAGGCCAAACCTTCTCGAAGGCTTAACAGCTTGAAGGAGCGTGATGGCCAACACCGGGTTGAAGGTTGTCATGACGAACAAAACAGTCAAGGAGGCCGGAGATCGGCAACTCCCGAGCAAGAGAAGCTACCTCTACATCTAGTCGAGGAGCTCAAATTCCTTTCAATTATGAAAAATTAAATACTTCCTCTTAGCATTCGTATATCACTTTGTGCCCTCAGGCGTGCTCCTTTCTTTGATGGCACGTACTATTCGCTTGAGGCACAAAATGAAAATGCATTTGATGTCTCTCCATCCTAGTGTTTGGAAAATTGTTTGCCGCAGGTTTAGATATCTTGGGAAGGCGATATGGAGCTCACGCCAGGAACAAGAGCAAAACATCCATCGCAATGCTCAAGCCATAGCGTGTTGCTTGGGCGTTGAGTCGAGGAATTCAACAAAGTGGACGGCAGGAAGAAGCCAAAGAGATATGGGACACACTTCAAGTAGCACATGAGGTACATCAAGTGTAAAGGGAATCAAGATTGAATTGCTAGAAGGCAAGTTGGGGAGATTTGTCATGAATGATGATGAGACTCCACAACAAATGTATGATAAACCAGCTTGATGATCACTGCGTAAACAAGATAAGAGGACTTGGAAGCAAGGATATGGCGGACCACGTTGTGGTGAAGAGGATGTTGAGAGCCTTTGCTCCAAGGAATTCGACTCTCGTAACACTTATCACGAGGCGAAAAGATTTCAAAAGGCTTACTCTAATGATGTGCTAGGAAGAATTCTATCACATGAACTTATGGAGGAAGAAGCAAAAGAAGTGAAGAACCTTGCCAAAGCTCAAAGCTCAAGCTCAAGACCAAGCAAATAGCTTTGAAGGCAAGCAAAAGGAAGAATCAACATCAAGTGATGAAGAAGAAGATGAGAGCGAAGCGAGGAGGACTTGGCATTGTTTGTGAGAAAGTTTAAAAATTCCTCAAGTATGGCGGTCAAGCAAATACAAGAAAAACTTCAATGACAAGTCAAGGAGAAGAAGAAATGTGAAGAGGCGTGCTATGAGTGCGGTGAAGTTGGACACTTCATGATGGGTGTCAAAGAAGAAGACCTCCTCAAATGAGCAAAAGAAGAGTGAGCCAAGCAAGAAAATAAAGGCTACAAGAAAGAAGTACTGGGGCGAGCCCATATTGGCGAAGAATGGGATTCAAGCGACTCGAGCTCCGAGCACCGATGATGAAGGAGTCGCCATACGTCGCCGTTGAAGGCGGCTCCTCCAACAAAATCACTCTTCGCGACATGGCGACACGACAACGACAGCGCACCCATTTGTCTCATGGCAAAAGGGCGGAAGGTAATGACTAAGTCAAAACCTCCAAGTAGTGATAGTGAATTGGATAGCGATAGCGATGATGATGATGTTCTATTTTGTGATTTAAGCAAAGCGGCTATTGATAAGATCCGCATAAACTATTGAAAAGAATAGATAGCCAAGAGGAGACTCTCGAGAAGCAAGAAGAGTTGCTAATTTGTGAAAAGAAGAAAAATCTTGCTCTCGAGAAGGTTCTCCTAAAAGAAAAAGGAGACAATTGAATTGTTAACTTAAAAGCTTGATTTGGCTAATAATTCAATAACATTATAAGGAGTTCAAATGAGTCACTTCAAGAGAATGTCATAAGGTTGGAAAACAATCTCAAGCTCTTGAAGTGCAAATTGAATCTCTTAATGATCTTAATTCTCAATTGTAAATTCTTCAATGGCTTCTATTCCTTCCACTAGCAATGGTTGCTCGATGCTATAATGTTGATATTAACGCTTGCTCTACTAATTCTCAATTTGTGCAGAAGTATTAAAAGCCAACGAGAGATTAAGTGCCTTGGTTAGGTATGCAGTTGCATGAAAACTTATCAATCCAGGGCGCCCTATACAAAACCATAAGTGAGTCGAGGCAACAAAAACAAAGAAGAGCTAGGATATGATAAGTATGAATGCAAAGGAAATGGCCAAGTGTGGTTGTAAAAGGTAAGGAATGCATCAAGTTTGTCAAAGGAAATGACAAACAACCATTGACCACCACACAAGTCATCAAAAACCGAGCAGAATCAAAGGAGCATCCTCAATGTCATACATCTCATTCCATTCACTTTGCTTCTTACATATTGAAGAGAAACCACCGTGGTAAAGTGGTTGCTCATTTTGTCGGTGCCCACCACTCTAATGATGTGAGCAAAAGAAGGTGTAGTGCAAGAAAGTGATTGCTAACATGCAAGGACCCAAAAGATTTGGGTACCTAAAAACAAGACTTGATGTGTTTTCGTAGGACTATATCTCAGGTGGATCAAGTTGGGTGCTTGATAGTGGTTGCACAAACCACATGGCTGAGAAAAGAAAATGTTTTCATCTTTTGATGAAAAGAGTCACAATATGAAAATATTGTGTTTGGTGATAATGGTAAAAGGTGAGGTAATGGGATTAGGTAAAATTGCTATTCTAATGATCATTCAATTTCCAATGTCTTGCTTGTTAAATCTTTGAATTACAATTTATTATCCGTGTCGCAACTGCGAAATGGGTTATAATTGTCTTTTCACTAATGTGGATGTGGCCGTCTTTAGAAGAGCGATTCCTCAATTGCTTTTAAAGGATATTTGAAGGGTAAGCTCTACTTGGTTGATTTCAATTCAAATAGCGCTAAACTTCAAACATGCTTAATGGCAAAGTCTAGCATGGGTTGGTTGTGGCATCAAGCTAGCTCATGTTGGCATGAGGAACCTCGACAAGCTTCTAAAAGGCGATCACATCATTGGACTAACAAATGTTGAGTTTGAGAAAAATAGGATTTGTAGCGCTTGTCAAGCCGGAAAGCAAGTTGGAGGCGCGTCATCATCGCGAAGAACATCATGGCGACGACAAAATCATTGGAGCTTCTACACATGGACCTCTTGGACCCGTTGCTTATATAAGCATCGGAGGTAACAAGTATGGCTTAGTTATTGTTGATGATTTTTCTCGCTTCACGTGAGTATTCTCTTTTGCAAGAGAAAAGTGAAACTCAAGGGATAATTAAGAAGTTTGCAAGAAGAGCCCAAAATGAATTCGATCGAAGATCAAGAAGATTCGGACGATAATGGAAGTGAGTTCAAGAATACTCAAGTTGAAGGAATTCCTTGATGAAGAAGGAATAAAACATGAATTCTCAGCTCCATATTCTCCTCAACAAAATGGAGTGGTAGAAAGGAAAAATCGGACGTTGATCGAGATGGCAAGGACAATGCTTGATGAATACAAGATTTCCGATCACTTTTAGCGAGGCCAAAGTCAACAGCGTGCCATGCCATCAACCGCAGTTGTATCTCCACAAGATCTTGAAGAAAACTGACATACGAACTTCTTACAGGTAACAAAGCAAATGTCTCATATTTTAGAGTTTTGTTAGTAAATGTTTCATTCTTAACAAGAAACCAAAGAACTCTAAATTTGCTCCAAAAGATCGATGAGGAGTTTCTTGCTAGGATATGGATCAAATGCTTACGCCTATCGCGTTTTTAACAAAACCGGGTTGTGTTGAAATAGCGAGGCGTGACATTTGATGAATCTAACTGACTCTCCAAGTAGAGCAAGTTGATTTAAATGTGCTAGAAAATGAGGAAGAGCCAAGCATTGCAATCAAGAAGATGGCTATAGTAGGCCGCAAGAAAAGGAGCATCAAGATAATTCATCTACACAAGTGGAGCCTCCCACTTCAAATCAAGATCAAGACATTCCTCAAGATAGTTCAAGCAAATTAATGGAGGATGATCAAATTGATGATAATGAGCCAATTCAACGAGCGTCTCAAATGCGCATCCAAGAGTGCATCAAAGTGTCCAAAGAGATCACCCGTCGATAACATTCTCGGTGATATCCAAAGAGGTAACTACACGCTCTAGAGTAGCTAATTTTGTGAATTTTACTCCTTTGTGTCTACTTTGGAACCTTTGAAGGTTGAAGATGCACTAAGAGATCGGATTGGATAATGGCTATGCATGAAGAGCTTAACAACCGTTAGAAACAAGGTGTGGTCGTTGGTGGAAAGACCAAATCAAAGCGTGATTGGAACCAAATGGGTCTTCCGCAACAAACAAGGCGAGCGGAGTTGTCACAGAAATAAAGCTCGGTTGGTAGCTCAAGGATTCACTCAAATTGAAGGTTTGGATTTTGGTGAGACTTATGCTCCGTTGCTAGATTAGAGTCAATTCGTATATTGGTTGCATTTGCTACTCACCATGATTTCAAGCTTTATCAAATGGGACGTCAAGAGTGCTTTCCTAAATGGTCCAATCGCGAATTGGTATCGTTGAGCAACCAGAATGGAGGATCACAAGAATCCTTCTCATGTCTACAAACTCCATAAAGGCGCTCTCGAATCAAGCAAGCACCTAGGAGCATGGTATGAATGCCTTAAGGATTTTCTCATTAAAAGGGTTTGAGATTGGTAAAGTCGATCCTACTCTCTTCACAAAATTTGTTGATAATGATTTATTTGTGTGCCAAATATATGTCGATGACATTATATTTGGTTCTACTAATAAAAGCTTTTGTGAGGAATTTAGTAGGATAATGACAAAGAGGTTCGAAATGTCAATGATGGGCGAGTTAAAATTCTTCCTTGGATTTCAAATCAAACAACTCAAGGAAGGTACATTTCTATGCCAAACAAAGTACATCAAAGATATGCTTAAGAAGTTTGACATGGAGAACGCCAAGCCAATCCATACACCCATGGCTACAAACGGACACCTTTGGTTTAAATGAAGAAGGTAATCCCGTGATCAAAAGGTATATCGATCCATGATAGGTTCATTGCTTTATCTTTTGTGCATCTAGGCCTGATATTATGCTTTAGTGTGTGTATGTGTGCAAGATTTCAAGCCGCTCCTAGAGAGTGCCACCTAGTAGCCGTAAAAAGAATTCTTAGATATTTAGTTCACACACCGAGTTTAGGGCTTTGGTATCCTAAAGGATCAAAATTGATTTGATTGGTTATTCTGATGTCGATTATGCGGTTGCAAAGTGGATAGAAAAAGCACTTCTGGACTTGTCAATTTCTAGGTAGATCACTAGTGTCTTGGTCCTCAAAGAAACAAAATTCAAGTGGCTCTATCCACCGAAGCTTCGAATACATTGCCGCAGAAGTTGTTGTGCACAATTATTATGGATGAGGCAAACCTTAAAGGATTTTGGATTTAACATGGAGAAGGTACCACTCTTATGTGACAATGAAAGTGCGATCAAAATAGCCAACAATCCTGCTCAACACTTCTCGACCAAGCATATCGACATCCGACACCACTTCCCGAGAGATCACTCTCTTAAGGGAGACATAGATATTACCTATGTGAGAACCAGAAACAATCGCCGATATCTTCACCAAACCTCTAGATGAGAAACGCTTTGCGAATTAAGAAGTGAGCTAAACATCCTAGACTATCGGAATGTGACTTGACATCTTGCTCGCATATATAGTTACTATTCTTGGTGATTTCAAAATAAAAGGATTGCAAAAATTAGTTATCTGCTTTTAAAGAGTTGAGTTGTATCTGTATCTTTAGTCATTCCACCTGCGGATCATAGCTTTGATCGTTGTTTTGGTCTCTCGATCACAAGTAGAATGACCGCCGAGTTCAATCGCCTCAAAGTCTCAATTCTTCCTTCTCGTAAATCCCGCTTTTCCTTCCTCGTCACCGGAAAATACACGTGATCGAATATCCGATCCAAACATCTAATATCCGACTGTTTTTGAACTCTTCGAATGTCCGATATTTTTATCGGAATATCCGAATCTGCTCAACTTTTAGTTCACCTAAACTTGAACTTTTCGAAAATCCGATATCCTATACTCCGACACTCCGACTTTCCTGGAAAATCAAATCGCTCGAACTTCCGAACCTCGCTCGGAACGTCCGAAGCGCGATAAACGCATGATAAGGACGGTTCGGTTGGCTAATTACCTCATTTCTTTATTCCTTCACTTGGCCTCCGTGACGCTCTCTCTCTCCCTCCACCGCACTCTTTCATCACTTGTCGCCTTCGAGTCTTCAACTCTTCTGAAACTCCGATCTACCTCAAGGAGAGAGCCTCACTGATTAGAAGACCTTAATCCTTTCAAAACTCGCTCTTCATCCTCAAGGTAAACTCCTAGAGCAACTGCGTGTCTCTTCGCTTTCCGTGAATCTCTTGATCATATCTTTCTAAAACTTGTTGCTCTAGTGTTTCCTCGCCAGATCTCAAGTTTTATCAAATTCCTTTGGTTGATTTGGTTGAAATCCTAGTTTTAGGGTTGTATCAATATATCGGAACTTCCAAATTCTTCTGTCGAACTTCCGATAAAGTCGAATTTCCGATACTATATCGAACTTCCGATGTTGACAAAGACAACACTAAAGCCAGCTTCTCTCTAGTTTCATCTATCATATCTCGCTACTCTCTTATCACCGGTGTCGATGGATCCAAGTCAAGGTGATCAACCTCCTCGTGGTTCAAACAAGGTTACTTTCACTCGCAAAAGAAAAACTCCAACTGGGCGAACAAAGCGAAGCCACGAGATCTCAACCTGGGATTTCAATCATGAACCTCGGGCCGCCAGCCGCCAAACCAGAATGTGCCTCGTGGAGCACCGCTACCTCTAGAAAAGGCAAGGAATTGCCGAGCTCAGATCTCGGCCAAGAGACATGCCGAGATTGAGACCGCTGAAGAAACCCTAGACTTCAAAGAAAGCCAAGAAACTACAAAGGAAAAGGCAAGACAAGTGAGAAAAAGCTCGTGAAGAGAATCCAAAGCTTAATGACCGCTTCATCGACTCACGCTTCGACATTCTTTCACAGGACTTTTATGTCACCATTTATCCTAGAAAGAATCCGTAATCCAAATGCAATGTGTTGATTGGGAATACATGGCACAAGATGATGCTGTGTTTAATGATGTTATTGCAAAGTTGTGAAAGAATCTCGGCACCAAGAGGATCATGGCTTTTCAACATGATTGAATCGTGGAGATCATAGCTCTATGCCACAATGTATGTCTCCAGGATCGAGTCTCTACTCTCCATTGGATGATCGAGGAACTTGGTATGAAACCACATAACGCTCGCTTGCCGATTGTTTGATTTCACAGGCGTTTTAATTCCAGGTGACAGAGATCGATCCACAATGAAGTCTCACTTGGCGATCAAATCTGAATTTCTTGTATGAGGAGAATGCAGAGTTTGAGCCAGGATGACACTAAGGGAATGAAGCCCTTCTTTGCTATCCCGAACAGCACTCTTCAGAAGACCTTGGCTCCAAAAGAAGGTGATGCTTCTCATGTCCTCTCGCACACCGTAAAACCTCTTGGGCTAATGCAAGATGGTCGAGGCCCTTTGATGTTTTTGATTTCATATGGAATGAGATCGCACTCATTGACAAAGAGCCCGTATGAGCCGTGGATATGCTCCATTTATCATGCACTTAATTGAGGAAGTGACAAAGCAGCATTTTGAGTGCGATGGAAAGCATGTGGCACTTCAAGTCGTCGCCAATCAAGGCCCTTCTCGAGCCACCAGAGCTTCCACCGTGAGGACCGCCTCCTCCGCCGCTACTCCTTCAGCCTTCTACTCCAATGGATCTTCTTCACCTATTCTCGCGATCTTTGAAGTCAATATTTGTTCTTTGCAAGAGCAACTCGTAAAAGCGTAAGAAGAATGCCAAGCGACTCAAGAATGTTCAAAGGCATCCGAACTGAATGCTCGAGAGGACGAGGAAAGTGAAGATGAGATCGAGGATCCCTTTGCTCCGGCTTTGATGTGTCGAGTCCGAGGGACGGACGAAGAATGCAGGTCGATGAAGCTGCATCGAGGAGTCCGATTAGTCTCTCTCTCTCTCTCTCTCTCTATCCTTTGTGGTGCTTGATGCCAAAGGGGAGAGATGACAAATTTATCTATCCGCTCTATCCTTGGTTCAAAGTCGCTGAGTCCGTGAACTTGGAACTCTGTTTATGTGTTTGGTTTAAAACTTCGTTTGTTGAATGTTATTTTCGTTTTAAACTCTTTCTGCTTTTTTCATGGAGATCTTTTGTCGACTCGATGGTTGTTAATTATCTAAACTGCTTATCTTGTCAATCTTGTGTTAATCTCCTATGCAAAGATATAGGGGGAGCTCTCTCATATTCTTTTCTCTCGAAAAGTGCATTTGTTCTCAAGATCCATTCTAAATGCACATTTTGAGGGGGAGTTCCGTCCATATTTATACTCTCAATGCTTTATAAACTTGTCCTGAATCATGTTGTCATCAATCACCAAAAAGGGGGAGATTGAAAGTGCATCTAGGCCCCCTAAATTTGTTTTGGGTGATTAATGACAAATGATTAAAGAAACTAATGTGTTCAACTAGTTTATGAACAGGCAAAGGCTTCAAGAAGAGATCGTCTATGCACGTGAAGTGTCCCTTAGTAGCGCGGAGTAAGAAAAACGGTATTTAAGCTTGTAATTTTAATCTATTGAGTCATAGGAATGCCGTACTATTAAGAGGGATGCATTGAAATTGACTTGGAGATGTTCTCCTCACTCAAGATGAACTTAGACGAGTCTCTCAAGGGCTAGAAGTGTTCTTTCTCGCTTCGGAATGTAGTTTGTTTTAAGTTCAGGTCGGATGTTCCGAACTTGTATCGGACGTTCCGATGTTTCAGAAGTTCCGAAGTGGAGTTGTGCTTCAGTCCGGTGTGTTCTGTTTGGGTCGGACATTCCGATGTTCTATTTCGGATGTTCCGATACCTGTTGTGTTTTAGATAGGGAGCTCTCTGTTTGGTTCGGATGTTCCGATATTGAGTATCGGAAGGTCCGATGTGTGCCTTCTTGAGTAAAGGTGCTCTGTCTAGTTCGGATTGTCCGAAGTTGCGTCTTCGGAAGTTCCAAGTGGTTGTTTTCCTGTTTGGGAGCCCACTGTTTTCTTGGATGTTCCGATGTCTTTTCTGACGTTAGATGTGGACTTAGCTTGTTTTTGTTGGGTTCCTCTCTCAGAGTCATCGGATGTTCCGATGTTGTTATCGGACTTTCCGATGCGTGTTGTTTTCGGCCGTTGGAAGTTTTCCAAGCCTGGAGTTTGCACACATCGGATGTTCGAAGTTTGTATCGGACATTCGATGTGAGGTGAAAAGTAGGGTAACGGCTAGTTTTGATCCAAAACTATAAATACCCCTCTCCCACTCCTTTTCTTTGCCGGTTACTCACTTGCTTGGGTCATTTACTGGAGCTTCTTGAGCACTTTCTAGAGCACTCTTTTGAGCACTCTCTCCTCCTTGATCTTAGGGATCATTTAGTGAGTGAGGGTTGTGTTAAGTGTGGTTGTGAGTTAAGAGCTAAGTTGTCATTCATCTTGAGAAAGTAGAGAACCTCTCCAAGATCGAGATTCAAGTGTATTCATTTCTCTTGGAGGTTGAAGGACTCCTAGACGGCTAGGCGTCGCTCACGAGCCCCCAACGATTGTGGGAAGCCGTGAGAAGTTTGTGAAGGCCGGCTCCGCCTCCGGAAGGGAAGGAACCAAATAGTGGAACCAAGCCTCAAGTGCGACCGAGGTTTGGGAGGAAAGGGTTGGAAAAGACCCGGGTTCTTTGGAACCTCCTCAACGGAGACGTCATTTATCCCCTCAAGGATCCGAACTCCAGAATCAAACTATTGTGTTCTCTCTCGCCTCTAGTGCACGCTTAATCTTGTTGATTCTCTTCGCACCTTCTTAACATCTAGTGCTAGTTGTCGAACTACTCTTTCTACTTGACTCTCTCGGTTGAGTACTAATCGGATAGTCCGGCAATCACGAAGTTCCAAGTTTTCGGAAGTTCCGATATTAATTCGGAATATCCGACTTCGTGCATTAATTTGTTTTAATTTTAAATTAGCCTATTCACCCCCCCCCCTCTAGGCAATCTTCTAACCTTTTCAGCGCCCAGTGGTGCGGCCTGGTCGCCACCTGTCCACTAGGCGACCACCTTCCTGGCGCCAGGGTGCGACTGATCGCCGTTGTCATCGACCACCTTCCTGGGCGCTCAGGGGTGCGGCCTGATCGCCGCCTGTCCCCTGGGCGTCCACCTTCCTGGGTGCCCAGGGGTGTGGCCTGATTGCCATCTGTCCACTGGGCGCCCACGCTGGGGATCTACCGCTCGTCGTGGCAGTGGGCCTGGATGCACCCTGCCCGCCCGGTGATCGTATTTATTGCGGGGGAGTGGGTACCCTGGCGTAAAATACGCCGACAGAAGCCATGTATTTAATTTTGATGTACAAATTTGGAATAATTAAAGTGTATGAATAATTCCTTGTTAATTAATTTAATGATGCTGTTTATTTTAATTAATGATCTCATTTGCAATGCTAAACACTTGGGTTATTTCACTTCTCCACCTCCACCTCCGCCTTTGCCCACCACCTCTACTTCCCCCTTGGCCACTGCCCTCCGCTGCCACGCTTCATATCACCGTTGCTGAGCCCATCTTCTTTCTTTCCAGTCCTCTTCCACCGCCCGCCTCCCCATGGCTCCCGGTGCCACCCTCAGTGCCTTCGCCACTCGTCGCGCCTCTCCCACCACCGCCCAATGCCACCTCCCATGGTCGGTGGCGCCTCGTGTGGTCAATTACCGACCGCCCGTACTCCATATCCATCACCGTCACAAGCCCCACTCACCCTAATTTGTCACCATCTTACTGCCACCACCCACCGCCCTAGCTTCTCCAAACCCATAGCCAACGACGCCACCCTAGCCCGCCATCTCCCCCATCACTCTATAGTCTATACCCAGGGACCAGGTGAACATCCTACTGACCGCGGTGAATCCTAACCCTAATCCCTGTCGATCGGCCATCGTCGTCCGGGAAGAGAAGTTGCAGGGGAGTTGGCTTGCACAGCCACCATCACTGCAACACGGGAGAAGGTAGGAGAATACATAGGAGATCGACGGTCATCTCGTGCATTGAATGACCGCGCAACAAGGTGCATCGTGTGACTAACGCATGCCTAGTCGTGCCTTATATTTTTCCCCCTTCGTTTTTAACAGGCTTTGCACGGCAAATGCCAGGGTCTACATGACTACATCAGTCAGGCAAGTCAAGTTGATGCTATTTAAGGCATTATCCATAGATTACATCCGGGAGCTTCCGAGCTCAACCAGAGCATCCACCTGTCGCTTCGCCAGTTTTCCAAAAAAGCCCCTCCATTCATCCAAACTGTGGATAGGTCCCTGAGCGATTTTTTGTGAGACAAAAATATTTTTTCCGGTTTGCGTTTAGGTCACTCGTTCGGCATTTTACAGAAAAAGTCTCCCATTAAATACGAATCGTGAAACGAGTCCTTTTCTAATTTTTCAAAATAGCGAACAAGTCCAAAATTATAACAAATAGGTCCCCGCACTTTACATTCAGCTCCTTTCTCTGTTTTGCCCAAAAAAAATGTTTTCGTGGTCCATTTTTTCTCTGGAGCATGGAAAAAAATATTTTCGTTAGTCATTTTTCCTTAAAAAAAATAGAAATTCGTTTTTCGTCTGCCGTTTCTCCGTTTTTGTTAGAAAAAAATGTATTCGTTGTCCGTTTTTTCTCTAGAACATGGGGAAAATGTTTTTCGACGTCTATCCCATTTTTCCGTTTTCCCCCGAAAAAAAAAGCTTCCGTGGTTCGTTCTTCTACGAAAAAAATTGTGCAAATTCGCTTTTCGTTCATGCACGCCGCGGTTTTTACCCGAGAAAATGTTTTTGTAGTCCTCTTTTTCTCATTTCCCCGGAAAAAAGGTTTTGTGCTCCATTTTTTCTCCGAAAACAATTGTGCAAATTCACTTTTCGTTCATGCACGCCGCAGTTTTTACCCGAGAAAATATTTTTGTAGTCCGCTTTTTCTCATTTCCCCGAAAAAAAGGTTATGTGCTCCGTTTTTTCTCCGAAAAAAACCTTTTCGCTTTCCTTAGAAAAAATATTTTTGTATCCCTTTTTTCTCGTTTTACCTGGAAAAATTGTTTCTATGGTCCATTTTTTCTCCGAAAAAAAATGCAAATTCGTTTTTCGTAATATTACATCGCACATGTACACGAGGGCGACAAGTACTCAAAAGGACAAAGAGGAAAGAAGAAACAAACTGTTGCGAAAAAGATAGAGTCCATGTTCCAGTATGGAAGGACTCTATCCATTGGTAGGCAAATCCAAATTTATCTACAGGGGTTTTTCTACTATATATTGGGCATTGACTTGTACAGAAAAAAATCAATCTAATAAAGAGAAAGAATTGCCCCCATACTTTGTGTGCTTCTACTTGCGTTTCTACTTTTGTTCGTGTAGGCGTACTATCGATTGACGAAGGTGAACGACTACGTTTCACAACACGTTATTAGCACGATCGTTCTACGTGTGGCCAATCAGGATCATATAAACGGCGTCGATCCACATTGCACAATGTTCTAATGTGGACGATTGTGATCGACTACACTGCATCGTCTACCTGCATCGATCGATACTGCATCAAGTTTATCCTGTGACATGCGAAAAAAAAGTATAGAAAAAAAAACTTTTTGCCCTTCAATTTTCATGTAATTTTAGAAATAATAATTAGTAAATTCTGAAAATTGCTAATAAATATTAGAAATTGATTTTCTAGGATTATGATCTTTTGAAAATTTGGCAAAATTTATATTTAGCACACATTGAAAGTTCCATACACTTGGTTCATTTTCTAGCATTATTCTATGTTTAACGTGCCGATGTGCCGAGGAAGGAGAGGAAAGGGAGGGGGGCTCACCAGAGAAGAAGAGAACAGGGCGAGGAAACGGGGGTGCGCTTGGCTTTTATAGCCGCGTGGGCAAGGTGAGAGAGCGACGGCGACTGGGGAGGCGACGCAACCGGTGGGCGGAGCGGCGCGGGACGTGCGAGCGGCGTGGAGCGACGCTGGATGGCGACGCAGCGGGAGTAGGTCGGGGCGGTCAGCGTGGCGGAGGGGGATGGCCGGGCGGCGCGGCGAGACGCGACAGCGGCTGGAGACAACGGGGAAGTCGGCGGCAGCGGGCGTGACGCGGGCGGCGACGACCGAAGACGGCGGGGAAGGCGGTGAGCGGGCCGGGGGATTGGGCCGGAACGGCCCAAACGCAAGGGAGGCCCAAAAAGCAAATCTAGGTAAATTCAAATTTAATTTGCTTTTGAAATTTTCTTGAGGTTATTTCATGTTGCTGGTGGAGTGTCGGTTCCTGGCTTCCTGCAGCGTCCTTTGTCTTCGCTCCCGTCCTTTCAAGTTCGAACTACCCCTCCTTCCACACCCTCCTCTTCTTGCCATCTTTATCCCTTACATGTCTCACTTCTCCATTTCCCTCCGTCCCTGGAAGAGCTAGCCTAATATCTACTTAAGTTGTGAATCCAACTCCGTCCTCTTCGTCATATCACAATCAAACTGCACCGCTGATGTACTAACGCTGGGTATTATAGCACGATCTTTTCTTTCGTTACTTTCATTCATTGGCCTGATCGTCAGCTCGATCGGAATGGGAGGTACTAGGGCATGCAAAGGTGCAGCAGTTAGAGCTGGGCTGAGACTCAAAGAACTTGGCTGCGGAACCACTTTGCAGAATGAATTGCTTCAAGAGGTAATCTTATCGAATGGCAATTTGCAAAGGCACGTCGAACGACCTGACATGCATGCGCTCCATTCGCCTTTGAGACGCTCACATGAGTCGTAACTGTAGGAGAATATATGTGTTATATGTGACTAGCTAATGGCCTGTGCGTGATGCTGTAGATAGTTTCAACTAGTACTTCATGTGTATTCGAGTGTAATCTCACTCACTTGGTGCCATCAAAAAGTTCCTCCTAGTAGTAGTATTGTCGGATAAGTGTTCCTGGTCTGCATCATGGCAGTCAGATGTATAAATCCCTATCTGAATCTTAAAACTACCAGAAATTTATGCCTCCGAAATCCTACTTCACAATATTGGTGCAGTTTGGAGAGACATCTCAAGCAAGGGTGGAGGAAGGAAGCGATGCTGCCCAGAGTCCCAAACTGGATTTAGGCTCCCTTTGTCGTAGCTTTGGCTTCGGCTTCGGCTTCTGCCAGCTAGAAGCTACGAGCTGTACCAAAGGGGCGGCTTTTTCAATCGGCTTCTTCCCAAGTCAAAGCCGTGCTATAATGTAGAAATG
Organism: Rhipidocladum racemiflorum; assembly: GCA_036346355.1. Taxonomy (NCBI): domain Eukaryota; kingdom Viridiplantae; phylum Streptophyta; class Magnoliopsida; order Poales; family Poaceae; genus Rhipidocladum; species Rhipidocladum racemiflorum. The sequence continues at coordinate 84,023,165 of CM070579.1, read as the reverse complement.
GAAGCCGGCCGACAGCTGCACCCCGTGGGAAGCCTGGCTTTTGCGGGTGGATGTTACAATATCTTAATTATTATAAGAATGAGTTGGTGGTGATGGTGAGTCTGCCAGACCGTTGTTGGGCCAGAATAGTAAGGGCCTAAGGCCCAGTAGGTGAGGAATTTTGTAGCTATTTGCTGTTTGTCTAGCCTTATTTGCATTTCAATGTATTCATTTGTTCAGTGATTCTTCAGTAACGGATCTCAAATAAGTGATAGCTCAAGTTTTAAATTCTTGTTTTTTTTTTTTTGTTTTTAAGAGTTTAGAACTTGTGGTGTCATCATCTATTTGAGATCCGTTGCAACGCACGGGCACTTTACTAGTTGTCCTTAAAGTTGAAGTTATTTACCTACAAATTGTCATTGCTATAAATTTGAGACTCCTCTCGAAAATTTAAGACCAGCGTTGTTCCCCAGTTAACCACTATGCACTTGCCAACTGGTTTTCAGGATAGCCAGCCAAAAGCCGGCTTCTACACAAGCTCCAGCTATTCTTAAGAGGTCTTAGCCCTGCAAAGAAACTAAAAGGTATGGCTGAAATAGGCATACATGAACTTTCTAATCATAACTTTAATCTGCACCCTCAATAGGAGTAAACCTCTATACCTATTTCTTATTTTCTGTTATCCACGCTCGCTGTACCATCTAAATTGACTTTGCACAAGTTTTTTTTTAAAAAAAATAAATCTTTTGAAGGAACATTGCACATGTTATATACTTAGTACTATACAAGTGCTGTAGTGCTCTCTCTCCTATGCGCCTCTCTGCTCCTTTTGTTTTACGGAAATTTTACGATGCATTATACTAATAATATATAATGTATATTAGAAATCAAATCTAGGTATAGATGTTAAAGATATTTTTATTACTATACTACCGAATGAAATATAAATAAGTAATAACTAATCTGATCCATTGTATCGAAAATAACGAACGGCTCGTATTGAATTTAGTGTACCTAAAAGAGCTCTTATTTTAAGCTCCAAATAGTGAACTACCTTCTTGACTCTTTATTTGCAAGTTTTTCCTTCCTACCGTTTCCTCCATTGCTGGCGGTGGCGCGGTGCTACCTGCGTCGTCGTCACAAGAGATGTGCGTTGGTCCTCCTAGGAAATTTTTGTATTTGATACACCTTTTGATCTGTATTCACAAAACGATACAACACTTTCTTGTATTTACAAAAAAAATCAATTATACCCGGATTTTGAAATTCCGGTTTTGAATACCCGGATTTTCAAAAACCGGATATTGCATATTCGGATTTTTAAAAACCGGATATTGCGTATTTTCAATTTTAAAAATCAATACCCGGTTTTTGAAAAACCAGGTATAGCATACCCGGTTCTTCTTTTCCCGGTTAAGCCAAACCAGGTATGGGTTTTTTTTTTTGGCTCGAAATCAAGGGAATCGGTGCAAGCCATACCCAGTTTACCAAGTTCCGAGTATGGGTCAGGGCAAAACATGGGAAGCAATCCTAACCGGGGTTACCATATCAGACAGCTAGTTTGTCTAGTTGGGGCAAGGTGATCAGCAGCACACTGGACTGGAGGAGTATAGAAGGGACCAACCGGTGTGCTATGGTCTCAGCTTGTCCCTTGGACTAAGAGCATCTCCAAGAGAGAGCCCTAAAAATGAGCCTTAAACTTTAATTTAGGGCATCAACTAATTAAATTTAGGGCTCCAACGAAATATTCACTCCAGCAATTAGGCCCTAAAACCCAACGAAGATATGGCTCAATCACAGAGTTGATAAATATAGCTACTCTCTTAGGGGCCCTAAAACAATTTGCTAGATTTTAACAATTTAAGGCCGTTGCTGGAGTTAATCTTTTCCCCCCAAAACTCTATAATTCAAATTATGGCCATATTTAAGGCTCCTCTTGGAGATGCTCTAATTAAGCCAGCTAAGGTTTGTCCTGACTCTTACCCGGTTAAGATTGCTTCCCATGTTTTGTCCTGATTTATACCTGGAACCTGGTAAACCGGGTATGGCCTGCACCAATTTCCATGATTTCGAGAAAAAAAAATACCCATACCCGTATGGCTTAACCGGGAAATGGAGAACCAGGTATGCTATATCCGGTTTTTCAAAAACCGGGTATTGATTTTTAAATTCAGAAATACACAATATCCGGTTTTTGAAAATCCGGGTATTCAAAACCGGAATTTCAAACGTTGGTTATAATTGTTTTTTTTTAAATACGCGAAAGTGTTGTATCGCTTTGTAAATACAGGTCAAAAGTTGTATCAAATACGAAAGTTTCCGTCCTCCTATCTGCGTAACTCAGTGTTACTCCCTCCGTTGGAATTTAGAGGGCGTATTAGGTTTCGTTAGGACAAGACTTTGACTAACGATTACTTCATTAATATATCATTTATGCAATACAAAATCATAATTATATATAAGTACTTTTGAATACAAATCTGCTAATATCAATTTTGTGTCATAAAAATTATATGCTAATAGAGTAATTATTGGTCAAAGCATTGTCCTAACGAAACCTAATACGCCCTCTAAATTCCAACGGAGGGAACGGAGGGAGTAACTGATAAGATGGTACTATGACCTAGGCTTTGAACGGATTTTAGACATGTCGTTGGTGTGTCAACACTCTCACCCTGATCCTCAGGGGGGGAGGGGGGGGGGATTATGCCTTCTTTCACTAGCTCATTGGCCGAACAATTAATCACTTCGGCATGGCAGGTACTGGGAGATGCCAAGGCGCACCTCTCTTGTTGCCACGGAGACGCAAGGAAATTGTCGGTCGTCAAGGTTTTTTTTTTGGGTTGGTATACAGACCTTTTCAGCTGATACAATGTCGCCTGAACACGTAAAGGTTTGCTTCGAGAGCCAACAACATTAGAGTTGGACAAGCACCTCAAATAGTTTGAGGTACACATCATGGACCATGACAATACATTTTTTTCGTCTACAGAGGAGAATCGTCGACAGAATGTGAAAATAAAGCATGGCAGCAACGTCCTTGCCTCAAGAAAAAAAAAATCGCAGCGATGAACCGTTAGAGCATTGGTACCTCTGATCATTGATCAATATACAACTTACCAACTAATTAAATAATGAACTATCCAGGACAACTTCTGAGATCAAGACAATGAATACCCAATGGCGGGCTTAGTGTGGTACAGAGTTGATCGTATGACAGTGTTAGAAGACACCCGTTCATCCGTATATTGCTACAAAATGTCAGACTTGACCGTGGCCGTAAGGAAAGAAATATCAGGAATGTCTAATCTCTATCTGACGAATACATGTGATCTGAACCCCTGCTAGCATCCGTCCTCGCTGGAGAACCCTTGTGCCTTCCAATGTTTCCACAGAACCTGCAAGCGGAATCAGGCAATTCTACTTAGAAAATCTGGAACGGAAACAACGAACATTTTTGCAAAAGAGATCAAACGGTTGAAAAGTGGCCTTGAGGAAAGAACAAATACATATCCAGCTCTTCTTCCATTTTCTTGATTTCATGGGACCAAAGTACAGGGTCAACATTCTTAGGCAAGGACTCCTGAAGTTGTGACTTCTCCCTTAGCCACTGCTCAGCTTTAATGCACTCGTTGTCAACCTGGCAGGTAAGAGGCAACCGAGCATCGGAAGCACAAGTCAGCCATATCAATATAGGACTATAGCATGATGATACTATACATAAAGGGAATGCAAGCAAATTGAATTGAACTTTAAATATTCACATATTCATTATTAACCTCGGAGCATTTAAAACGCTTTCCTCTTCTCTTTTGGCTTTCAGTTTTGTAATTTAACAATGAAGAACAGTACTATGTTTAACAAATTGTGAGGAACATGAGTAGTTTTCACTCTACAATTTACATCCACCATATTGAAGAAGCTCATGATACAAAAGAAGGGTGTTATATTCATCTCTGTGATCTTACACATTATCTTTGTGCTGAAATTAGTGTATTGTAGACCAGTAAACCACACATAGATAGTCAATGTTAACACTCAAGAGTTATAATCTTAATTAAGCTGAACTAGAGAAAAACTAATGGTTAAAAAACTTACTGCATCTCGATCAGGTGTGGATAACGACTTGGCAGCCATCCTGTGGTCAACAATGCACTTCAAAAGCTCCCTCGTGGCTTGAGCTCTGACTTCCTCGTTTTTACAACGATTTTCAATGGGATCTACAAGCTTTAAATATAAACATAGACATAAGAAAATAGTTCAACGGAAAGGTGCCAGACAAACAAACAGATTAAAGCTCAGAAGCAGATGCTCCACCAGGAATTGGTGCAAACAAAATAGAACGGCAATTTGGAGCTCTAGCCAGTAACCATATTACCACCAATTACTCCAATAAAATTCTCTCACAAGTGCAAAGTATTCGAATTCAAATATTCAAAGAATGCTCATTTTTCCCCCAGATGCAACTAGGGGTGATAATGGGCTGAGGTCCAACACAAGTTTGATCCAAATCCAAAAATTTGTTTCTTTGATCCAGTCTAGTCCAAATCCAAAACTAATAAGCCTAGGCCCAATCCAGGTCCAAATAAATGATTGGACCTTGATCCAAGCCATTTACATGTAAAATATTAATATAGATGTGACCAGAATTAACACATAATGCATGATATACAACGATTTAATAGAAAAACATAAGGTCCAAACCTAGTCCAATCTGGTCTAGATCTGATTCAAACAGCTATAAATCCAAAATGAGTCCAATCCATTTGCAGTTTTGGGCCGGTCTAATCCAAAAGCCTAGACCAGTTCAAGCCCATTGTCACCCCTAGATGCAACAGTACCTTTTACTCTCTACCATGTACCTAGTCTACTATAATGAATATGCAAAGTTAGAGGATGACAGTTGAGCTGCCATTTTCTCTGGACTCGGTGAATAACAGCACAAGTAACTGTCTTTTCTTCTAACCTAGAATCTACTACCAATATGATATACATCAAACAACGAAAATTTATAAACTATGTTTGGCATGAGAGACTTTCTACAAGATTTAGTGATCACATCATCATGGATGGAAGCATAAGACTATCTTACAGCGATGTGCATTAGCACGAAATATACCATAACAAGTCTCAGGATAAGATGGACAAAGAATAAAACAGACTGCAAAAAATCAACAACGGGAAGGAGATCAATCAAAACAAAAAATGAAGTGAGAAAAGCGTGCAAGACTACATTAGCAAGAACAAGAAAATAGGTTGACAAACATATATTAGGAAAGAGATAATAAGGGGTCATGCATGCAGACAGAAAGACCAGCAAAAAGTTTCATTTACCTTTTTGAGCTCCTCAAGTTTACTACTGTAAACTGCTTCAGTCTCATCATCACCTTCTTCGTAAAGCCATTCTTCAGTCTGTTGTAGATTAACTGAGATTTCTTCCCTTTCGGAATCAGTTGCAAAGCCCCGATACCTCTCAGAAAGCTACAAAAAAATTATCAGCCAACAAAATTTTAGGTTTGGAAAAGAACATATAAGTTAAAAACATTCTCAGATCGCCACCTTATTACGGATGTCATACACATAAGATTCCAACGCATTCTTCCTGTCTTTTGTTCGCTCCATGAGTTTATCCTGATAGGCCAGTTGCTGTTCTTGCTCTTGAGCTTCCAACAATTCCTGCTCACTCATTGCACCATAAATGGACTCGAAAATTGGCAAATCCTGCCGTCGAATTGACCTTTCATTTCTTGACTTATCACCCTTCATATAATAATAGTTGAGGCACCTAGTTAGTTGGGCATAATTGAAAGATGAATTGCTAAAGTTTTAAAGTATGTAGCATGTATTTTGGCAGGAACTTTTCATACTCCCATTTCAAATTGTCAACACGTAACTAATAATAAGGTACCTTCTTCCAACCGGCTACAAATAAACAAGAGTCTCACAGAATTTAGCATCTTCAATAGTTAAAATTACATAGCTATGCCCAACCAGTAGGGATAAATTACAAGCAAAGGTTGTATGCTTGCTAGTCACTAAACCATGTTTACTTCCTATCATGGTTATTAAGGCGTCGCTTAAGCGTCACTTAATCGTTAAGGCGGTCGGGGGGACCTGCGGCACACCACCGCGTTGCCAAAGTTGCTTATGGCGTCCACACCAAGGGCATGGTGTCGCTAAGTCAGCACCGAGAAGGAGCACAGGACTAGAAAACCTAGCCCGCGCCCGCAGCAACACCGTCCCCATCTGATTCACGCCGCGCCACCTCGTATGCTCGGCGCCGCCTCCTCTGTATCGTCGACGTCTCCTCTGTATCGTCGACGTCAACAGTCACCAGATCCAACTACTACCTCTCCTCTCGCCTCATCTCCCCCACCGACCTCCCCCTCTCTTCTTCACCCCTTCGTCCTCCCCGCCCTCGCCGCCAACCACAGCATGTCACCAAAGCCGGCTGCCCCATCACCTCCCAGTTGGCGGCGGCGCAGTGGAAGAGGAGCAAGGAGGAGGCGGCATTGTGAGAGAGGAAGGAGGCGACTGCTGCTCTCTTTTTTTTAGGGAAGGAGGTGGCTGCTGCCTAGGAGCTTTAGGGAGTTAGGGCAAGTGTGAGAGAGAGGTATGGCCTGGTTGGGTCGGCCCATTTTTTTAATTTCCTTCTATGTTATCGAGCTTAGGCCTTATGTGGCCATTTGCTGTATTAGGATGTGTGTATGGCGTCGCCTCGTCGCGCACCTTAGGTGCTTTGGCGGTAAAAAGGTCATGAGTCGCCTCACCTTATTGCTTTAATAACCTTGCTGCCTATCACAAGAAAGACCGCCAATGGTACTCATACAGCAAGTCATACTACCGTATTAGATAGAGTGAAAATAAGAACATATAGTCATAAGTTGAGGAACACACATATGGCACAGATATAGGTCAGTGAGTGCTGAAATAATCCCTTACCATGTCAACATTGGAATCGACCTCCATAGAGTCAGCAGAATCCACATCCCTTTGATCATCATCAATCAACTGAGGCAGTTTAAAAGATAGAAGTTACATTAACTACAATTTGTAATTAAAAGCTGGCAGTAACTCCGAAAATTGACACTTACAACAGCTGATTCCACCGAAATGAGTCCATGGAGATTTAAAAGAATTCTTACTTTGACTTTAGACTTTTCAGTATGCGCTTGGAAAGGGCCAATCTGCAATGATGATACTTAAAAGAATTAGAGGTCATTTTGTAACACATCAAAAATTCACTATTTCAAACAGTAAATGTAACTTCATTCAATTAATGGCAACATAATTTTGTGCCACAGTTCAGCAGACATATGGTTATCAGTAATAATAGCTTTCAGAAGACAGGGTATACAACAATTACAATATATCAATTATTATGTTAGTGAAGTAGGCAAATGTATGCGTTAACATCACTGAAACATGAACCAAATGGTACAAATTATGTATGGAAGAATCATATGGGGCTACCATCATTAAAAGTTATGGCCTGAAACGGTGGATCCCAGAGTTCCCGAAAAAAAATTGTGAGAAGGGTACAACACTGTTCTTTGATTACACTGAGGACAATTAAAAGGTATTATCCAATTAGAAGCTAGGAATACAACAGTTGACTGGAATGCTTTAGAAAATGATGATCTGGAACTAAGCATCGTGGATATGATGATAGGTTTGAATATGATGCCTGGAATACAACAATAATGACTGGAAAGCTGTTGAGAAGGATTTAGCAATAAGCATCAGAGACTCAGAGTACTTATTGTTGTGCCGCGTCACAATAATTCTTTGTTGTAAATACATGCTGCAAGCTCTTACAAAATGAAGTTGCAAGGTTAGCTTCCCGAAGAATGTCAGTTTATGAAATATGATATATCTTAAAAATCCAACAGTTCCAATTGTCTTGCTGTTTTGTGAAAGGGCCAGCATTCAAATTCTACAATGGGTGACAGGCATACTAACTTGGGGGCATGCATTTGTGAATGAGACATGCTACAAATTGAATAACACTCTCACACTCATATATTATGGTTCAAAAGATTGCTCGTCCATTCTAGGTGTTCTGTTCATTGTACAATAAAGCACAAATGAAGTGGCCACAACAAGGCCCTAGATGATACGATTCATTAGATGACAGGCCAAACCAGCAGAACACATGAAAAAAGTTATCTATGATCGTCATAAGTGAGTAGGAAAGAAGTCATCCAAATATCTACAGAAACAATGGTGCCATGAAATGAAACACTACGATCTTGTGAAGCTATAGTATGTACACATATAGATAACACCATCTTAAACCTAAATCAAACAGAACATACATCTGGAGCAAACGGCTATGATGTGATCATTTTTTGTCAATCAACAGAGTTAATAGCATACCTGAAAACTACCGATTTTTGTTGAGGTGCCAGGAGGCAATTCAGTCTCATCCACATAAAATGCATCCAAATTAAAACCACTGTTCCTATGCAGAGTAATGATCTTAACACTGGGAAGGGGCTGGCCTTTCCGGAACAACACATTGCCTGACAATGTTGAAATTGGGCCTTCATTTGTGCAAAATCCTATCGAGGCAGGAATTGTATCTTGCACCTGAAATACACCAAATACTACAATTCTCACTACGCAACCAGCAATCCAGCAAGCTTCAAATACCACATGAAACTAAAATGTCAAACACTACTATATAAAGAGCAATGTACCTCATACTCCCGAACGCGGAATGTGGGACTAAGCATTGCACACTGCAGCGCACACCCCCGAGCCACGCACTCACTGGCATTGATTGTGCGGCTAGGCTCTCTTCTAAAGAATCCCGCAACAACTCTACCAATAGCGGGTACGCGTGACCCTGACCCAACAAGTTCCACAGAATACAGCCTCTCCGATCCAATCCCTGAATAAGCCATAGCCCTCTTGCACGACTTGACAACCCTCTCCAGCAGCCCAGTACAGAGCTTCTCGAAGTCCTCCCTCCGGATCACCCCCCTCACATCCTTCTCCTCCATCAAGCATTCGATGTTGATCACTGCTTCCATGTTCGCGCTCAACACCTTCTTCGCTTTCTCACATGCGACCCTCAGCCTCATGCTCGCCTTCACATTACCCGCAACATCAATCTTATACCTGTCCCTGAATTCCTCGGCGAAATGCTCGAACAACACCTCGTCAAAGTCCCTCCCCCCTAGGTCCGCATCGAATCCGTGAGACAGCACCTTCATCCCCGACGCGTCAAAGGCAACGACCGCGACCTGCGTATCGCAGTGGCCGACGTCCACGAACGCGACGTAGGTGGGGCCCCCGGCGCCACCGAGGTCGGAGCGGTAGAGACCGTACCCGAGCGCCGTGGCGGCGAGGTCATGCATGAGCCGGAGAGGCCTGAGGCCCACGACAGCCGCGGCGTCGAGGTACGCGCGGCGCTGCGCCTGCGTTAAGTAGGAGGGGACGGAGATCACGCAGTCGGCGACGGGCGCGTCGAGGTCAGCCTCGGCGAGCTGCTTGAGGTACGCGAGCAGCATGGCGAGGAGGTGGGTCGGGGAGAGCGCGATGCGGCGGCCGAGGTGGTCGACGTGGACGAGGGCGCCGTGGCCGTTGCGCGCGTCGACGGGGAAGGGGAGGCGCGGGAGGTCGCGGAGGAGCGCGGGGCGCCCGGCGAGGAGGAGGCGCTTGACGCTGGAGAAGGGGGCGTGGGAGGAGGCGGCGCCGGCGGCGTGGGCGCCGAGGAGGCGCGCGTTGTGGGAGAAGGCGACGGCGGCGGGGGACTCGCGCTTGGACTCGGCGTTGAGGAGCACGTCGATGCCGCGCTGCCGCGCCGCCCCGGCCACCAGGGTGTCGTTGCCGACGTCGAACCCCACCACGCTCATCGCGCCCCGCCCCGCGCCGCCCCGACTCGGGAATTGCGATTTGGGATTCGATCGGCGGAAGGGAACGGGATTTGGAGAGTAGCGGCGAGCCGGAGGGTACGGGCCGCGTACGCCGGGGTGAGCGAGGTGCGGTCCGGTCAGGGCGTTGTTATGGGCTTGTCGCTGACAGGTCGGGCTATATGACGCCTTTGCCTACTGGGACATGGGCATCGCAGCGTCCGGTAATCTGCAGTTGCTAGTAATTACCATCATCATTCGATAATAACAAGAGAGGTGCTTCTATGCTCTTTTTTTTTAAAGTTGTACAAATATTAAAGCATGAATGAAGGTTAGATGGTGATTTACCCTTCGCTTCTTTAAGATTTGCAAGAACTCAGATTAAGAGGAAAGATGTAAGCACATCTCTAATAATAATCTTGGAACAGAAAAAGCTTTATCAAGATAATTCATATCAATCTATTACTACTGCGTTCTACAGCTAGATGAAAAATGTAGTCCTAATTAGAGCGTGTAGAGTTATGTTTCCTATAAATTTCAAAGTTCTAAACAGGGTCGTTTAGTACGTAAGAGTGCCAATTTAAGGGGATGAAATCATGCAAATGTTGCATGTTGTGAAACAGATAAATGAATATGTTAGATTGGATAACACTGAACTAAGAACAAAGAACAGGATGGTCCTTTTTCTGTTTGCATTTGGTTAGTGTAGCATGGTTAGATCTGCTCTCTCTTAGGTTACCCTGGTTGGTACTGTGTTAATGACTAATAATAATTGAGGAGAGGATGGATCAAAAGCCAATCCATAGGGTCTACACAAAGGTGTAACTTGCCTTCAAAATTGGAGAATGTTTCTTTTCCAAATTACATTCCAAGGACCTGTTTTGTAAACACATGAGCTTAGCAGAAGTTTACTTGTGCTACTAGCTCTTAACTGGTAAACTTTATTATATATTCACCTAAAATTTGATAAATTGAAAACACAACATAATAATTTTGTCAAGAGAAAATCTAAATAATAGTATAACATCGGCACTATAATATTTTGACCAAATATTCGCAATACACAGCTCACCCATGGAGTGAACGTATACACACATTGCACCCTGCTTACATTAAGAGGTATTACATTTGGACTCCGTGGATATTTTATGTTACTATAACTTACTTTAGAGGATCAATGTGAGACTAATCACACCACCACAGCACAAGAACTTTTCATAAAGACTACCACATTAACAGGTTGAGGTATTACACTCTCTCTCCCTTAAGGGTTGATGCTCTCGGCAGCATTACCGTATACATGACAAATACCTATAACCACCCCTTGTTGTTACCTTTGTGCTATGGACACCAACTAAGGACCCACACATACATGTACCTATGCATCGAGTTGATGCTCCGATACTAAGGCCCCGTTTGGTATGGTTCCAGATTCGAGTAGAAACGGAAACGGCTCCAGATTCTTGGTAGAAACGTTTCAGGTAGAATCGGAATCACTTTCTGCAAACCGTTTGGTACGGTTCCAGATTCTAGTAGAAACTAGTGAAACGGGGTTGAGGGTGATTCAACCACGGTGTAAAAAAAGAAGAAACATTCCGAGGAGAATCGTTCCGAGTTTTAGCCCGTTTGGCTTGGTTTCTCCTAGATTCTAGTAGAAACAGCTCGGTTCCAAGTTGCCAAACGGGGCCTAAATGTAACACTCTAGCCCAAACACTCAATACCCATCCCACCCATGAGACGGACCCACCCACACGTAACACCCCGCTTATACTTTTGTTCTCACTTTTCGTAAAAGGGTTAATCCAGAGGTGTTACATTTGGATCCAACAGTACTATATGTTACTGCAATTTACTTAGACAAATATTGTGATATTAATTTCACCATCGTAGCTCTATATAGGCCACCTGATCAACAAACTAGGGTATTACATGCTCCAATTAATCCAAGCACATTGCTCTCCACCCTCCTCCTGCATCATCGATTAAGTAATGGCAGCATGTAAGTAAGCCCAGTGGCGATGACATGAGTGGGCGAAGAAGCAGCGGTGCGCAAGTGCAATGAAACTTGCTTTGATTTGGCTTTTGAAACTTGAAAGTTCTCGAAACATGCATGGTTTTTTTATTTTGAAATGTGAAACATCCATGAAACTTGTTGAAACATGCTGAAACCTTGGATTTTTAAACTAAAAACTAGTTTAAACTTGATGAAACATGCATGGACCTAGTTCAAACCTGAAACTATTTTTTAAACTTTCTCAAAACCTGCATGGAACTTTCACGAAACGTGTTGAAACCTGTATGAAACATGAAACTCGAAACATCAAACCTTTTTGACACTTTTTCATGAACACACTAAAGCCTTCTTGAAACTCTATGAAACAAAGATGCTAAAACTCTTGATAAACTCTCTGAAATGCGCTTGCAACCCATGAAACTCACTTGAAACTCTTTTCTTAACAATGATGAAACCTTCTCAAACTTGTTTGAAACGTCAACCCAAAACTTTGACGAAACAAATGAAACTCACTGAGGCATTGGCAAAATAGGACTCACTGAAACTTTGCTATACAATTCGTAGCTATACCATCGGGAGTACTTCCAAGAGTATTGTGCTGGGTAGCAACATCCAAAATTTAGAAGGAAACTAGCCTACGTTACACCGTTGGAATTGATTCTAACGATATAGTTCTATCTCCTTTGGTTGTTCTCCTCTCCTCCTCCTCCTCCACTCCCTCACCTCCACCACCTTCCTCCTTCGTCATCGTCACCGCCACATTGGTTGTAGCTCCATGCGCCTCTTTCTTCATCCTCGCCCCCGCCTCCCCCTGTCGCCAGCTGTGAACTCACCATCTCGCAGTGCAGCCGGCCACCTCGTCCAACCTAATATTCAGTTCATCATCGCCTCACAGTATCTCCCTCCACCGCCACTTACGCCCACCACCCCAACCTCCCTCTACAACGGTGGGGGAGAGGCGGTGAACCCAACAACAATGGCAGCGGCCCCATGTCAGTTGGGACGAGGGAGAAGAAAGAGATCGAAAGTAATGGTACCGTATATGGTTTCTTAGTCTTTCTTAACTTTTGAGCTGACATGATAAATTCTTCTTAAAGACGATTTATGAGTTAATGTACAATGCAGGTGTTTACACAGGTGATTAACCATAAAAAAATTGATTTTTTTATCATGTAAAATAGATAAGGCGTTTATTTTAAAGCATCGATGCTTGGTAGATGTTTACATATATAATTATATGTAATTAATAGATAATATAATGTCCACACATTTATAAAAAAGATACCTGCATAGAAGGAAATAACTCTTACAAAGTAAATAATGATACTACTATATTCTCTCCTGATGCACTCACATATAAGCAAGGATTCAAATCTTGCAAAAATTCAATGAAATCTCGCCAAAACCTCAGTTTTCGAACCTCGGCGGATTTTTTTTTTAAAAAAAAAATCAAATTGCTACAATACCGAAATTTCAGGATTTTTGACCGAAATTTTGGTATTTTTGAATGAAATCTGATCGAATTTTGATCGACTTGGATTATTCACATCGTTTTCTATATGGAACAGTCGGTAGATCATCCAATTAGTCTATGCACATTAATTCTTGCGGTCATTAATTAAGTACCTCAGTTGTCAGAATTTTTAAAAATTTCTCAAGCCTGATCATGATCTGAAAATTTTATGAGAATATAAGTGATGCATCAGGACCATCCACAAAAAAAACTTAAAATTTTCTAACATGATTTGAACTATTTTTCATTCAATTGAAATTTATAAGCCGGTTTATAGTATCACTGTTTGAATTTTTGAAAATTTCTCAAGATTGGTCATCATCTGGAAATTTTATGGTAATATTATGGATATGTTAGGACCATTCAAAAACATTTTCAAAAGTTTCTAACATGGTTTACATCATTTTACATTCGGTTGAAATTTGCCGGTCATCCTTTTTATCAAGACAATAGAACTGTTAGATTTTTTAAAATTCCTCAAGATTGATTATTTTCTAAAATTTTTATGAGAATATTAGTGAGTTTTCGTAACCATCTAAAAAAAATTTCATAATTTTTTTGACTATTTTTCGATCGGTTCAAATTAGACTAAAATCTCGATGATTTCGGTCGAAATCTCGGATTTTCCAGTTAAAAAATCAGATTTCAAATTTAGTTTTTTGATTTTATCTAAATTTTATTTAAAATTCTAAAATCTCAACAAAAAATTAGATTTCAACCACCTCCAAAATTTATACTAAACGAATTTTGAAACCTTGCATATAAGCAAGTCGGTAGATATTAACCTTCCCCCGGCTTCCCATAGACCCCGATTCTCCCCACGTCACCGCCTACGGCCTACCCCTCGCGCGGTCGCGCCGCCGTGCTTCGGGACTTCCCGCTCCTCCCCGGCTTCTCCTGCCCCTCCCCCCGCTTGCTGGCGCCATCCTTTGCCGTGCCCACCTCGCCGCCGCGATTCATTGTGGCCTCCGCGCCGCCTATACCTCCCACCGGCCATCCCCCCTTCGCCTGCTCTCCCATCTCCGCTGCTGTGGCCGACCGTGGCCTCCACCGTCCCGCCCCCTCTCTCCTAACATCTATTAATCCAACTCATGCCCCCTGCTGCAGCGGTACTCCTCTCCGTAATCACTTGTTCCCGACTACCCCTCCTGCTGTTCTTCCCGATTTCTTTTCCTGCCCAGTTTTCTTCTTGATCCGATCTGACCCCCGTAAGGTTTGATGGAGAAGGGAAAATCTGTGGTCGCGGAGCTCGCGGCGTCTCTGAGCGATGTCCAGGTCACGCCGCGGCAGAAGCCCTCGAGTTTACGACCGGCAACCTCCTTCTGTAAGCTCCCTGTTTTTGTTCCTGGTTGAAGTAAATTAATCTGTTATGTCAAATGAATTGCTCGAATATGTTAGCTATTCCAAGTTTGTAAATTGTTTCCTCGGTTAATTGTGATACCGGTAACGGTTGTCTAGCTGAATTTGGTGTTTGAAGTTTCTGCATATGGTTGCCGTGATCAATTTGCCTGGAAAAAAAAATGGAAATTTTGTGTTAATTGTTAGTTTTGGGGTAGAAAGAGAACTTTCTGAGATGATACTCACATGGACACTGTTCTCCATGGAAGGTGTAATTGATGCGGTTAATGGCAGAGTTGGGGGTTCTGCGCTTCACTTTAGTAATTCACATAATGATATCTGGAAAGAGATATTTAAGTTTCATTCCACGGCAAATGACAAGCGCTGCAAGTAGCTAAAAATTAGAGGAAAATATAATGCCATGGTGGTCATCTTATTGTTCTGTAATAATTAATCAATGATTTACAGATATATTGGCCATTTTTCTTATCATGCATCTTACACATCGCAGGAATTCAACACACACAGATACCGGTTAATTATGAATATTTCTTTTGGTCAAGTTCCAAGAAGATTATAGATGTATGTTAGTTTCTATTGAACTGACAATGAAGACCCATTCAGTTCTTTCAATTCAATTTTTTTATGTCTAGAATTAGGCAAGATCCCAATGTTGCCAGACATCATGCTTTCATAGTTCAGACTAGTTGTTTGGCCAGTAATGAATTTTTCATTGGTGTTAACCAACACAAAACAAACTTACTTTATCCAGTGGTGTGTAGAATGGAACAATTGTGTTATGTGCACTTAGGCCACAAGGTAATATCCAGTCGGTTTTGGTTTGTTAGGATAGTGTCCTTCCAATTAGTGCTTTGATTGTTAGGCAAGAGATTATCCAGTGATTTGATTGTTTGGATCTGGCCACATCATGTAAGTGGCATACGGCTGTCATTTGGAATTAACCAAGAAATTAACAAGAGTCTCTAGGCTATCTTCTTCCTCCTGCCCCAGTGGTGAGGCTGCCATCAATGGCGTCATCGCACTGTAGGGTTCCAGGGTCACCTTGTCTAGGCCAAAGGGCCCTTACCCCAACAATGCCCATTACATGTTATTTGTTCTTGGTTTCATAATTTGTCCTTGTAGTTGCAGATTTGCAGTACTTTCTGCACAAAATTAACTTGCAAATTTGAACTACTTCAGATTCTCCCACAAAGAAGGCTGGACCTCGGAAATTGGTTAGCCTGTGCCTTGGCATCCTCGGTCAGCATCTTGAAGATATCGTCGCTAATATTTCTGAATTTGCTGCCTTCTTTCCACCCCACATAAAGGTATCAATATGCATCTCTGACTTTGGTTGGGTTTTCCTGTGCTGCATCCTTGCCTCGCTACCAGAATGAAATGTGTACTCAAGGTTTTTGATTGATTAGATAGAGTTCACATTTTATTTTCTAATTGAAGCTAAATTTGTTGACATGTTTTTTAACTTTTTACTGATTGATATATGTTCTTGTAATTACCTCTAGTTGATGCTTGATGGTTTCAAATGCTGATTAATTTAGTATATGAGGCATTCTCCTTCTTTCTGCCATTTTACTTGTTACACTTGATTCAAAAATAGAGGGCATTTAAGTAACACTCGGAAATTATAATTTGCTTTTTTGCTTGATGTTGAATCTTGCTGATGTAAATAAGATAGAAGGTATAGGTGCATTTAGGTACACAATGAGAAGTGAGAATCACTAATCTACATTTTGCTTTATTTGTTTGCTATTGAATCTTATTGATACAACTAGCATAGAATAGAAGGGGCACATGTTAACCATAACCTTGGGAACATTTAAAAGTCAAGACAGCAAGGTAAGTATGACCAGTATTAAGGTAAAGACTGCCAGATGTAAGGTTGGTTTGACCAATGCTAAGGTTCTTTAGTGTTATGGCCTGCTTGTAGCAATATTTAATAACAAATCCATCTCAAGGTATGCATTGAAGTATTTTATCGCATGTTGAAGTTGCCAATTTCAGTTATTACAAAAAGGGTAAATTTGCTTCACGTGGTGACATTTTATTTTCTTTATATTTTAATATCTACTGGTACTTATGCATGCCACGGTGATAGTTGAGCTTATTGTGTGATACAGTTGGCAATTCTGTCTATTGCAAGGAGAAGGAGGCTACTGAATGACGAAGTTTTGATTTCCCTTGCTGAAAGCTCTTGGGTGATCCTAGATATATCTGGGTCTGATGTAACTGACGTCGGTTTGGCTACTGTAGCAAATATTTGTAATAACTTACGAGCTGTTGATATTAGGTAAGGTTTTGTGTTATGTCAGCTGTTACTTTATAGAAGACTACAATTTAAACAAACATTTCAACTGGTTAATCCATCTTATTTACGATATATTTTCTCATGCAGTCGCTGTGAAAAAATAACTACCTCTGGTGTTTCCGAGATTGTATGCCATTGTCCATCCTTGGAGATATTGAGATGCGGGTATGGCTTCCATCTAAATGCATCTATAAGCTTAGGGTCACTTTATAGTGATATTTTACTTCACCTAGGCTTGAGGAAACTTGCATCATCTTGCTACCTCCAATTTATGCTTGCTATGAGTTTACCTTAAATTCTTTGGGTAAGTTGTGTGAATGTGTTGGTGTTGTCCATGCCAATAACACAGTTGAATCCACTCTAGTCCCATGAAACTTGCGTATGCTAGGTTGGTCTTCTCCAAGAAATTTGAATTGTCCAATATCAGCATCCTGATTTATTTATATGTAAGAACTCCAGCAGCGATTGTTGAACTTGCTGAAAACGAAATATATGCATTCCTGGAACTGAAAATTAGGTGGGTCTTCATGGACAACCAAAAATAAGCAATTTCTTGTCAACTCAGCTTGTTTCATGTCAATAATCAATATATATGATCATATGCATTCAGGTCTGTATTGAGTTCTTAACCCAAGTCATGCTAGTGAATAGGTAGTCCAAGCCCTTGTGTGAAGTTTTTCTTTGCTACGTAGTTCTCCCATGCTGGCAAATCTTATAATGTTCAATGTTGACTATGCGTAGTATCCCACAAAGCAGGATATGAAAAAGAGCTTAAATCCTATGATTGCAGAGGCTGTCCAAGAAGTGAATTCACGGCACGGAGGTGCCTGAATCTCTTGAAACCCAAACTGAATACTCTTGAAGAGGACTCATGGGAGGAACTTAATACAGTAGATATTGGCGGTGGTGCAGAGTCTTTAAGATGGCTAGTTTGGGTATACATTCGAGTTCTTCCCTTTTTTTTCAAAAAAAAAAAAAAAGTTTTACTGTGCATTCATAATTAGTTAATGCAACTCGTGCCTTTCATCTTTCCCTGTTTTATAGCCCAAGATAGATGATAACTCAAAGGAAATTATTGCTGCGGAATGTCCTCGTATTACTGTCAACCCGCAACCATCACCTTTTGACTTCCGTGGATCCAAGGTCCCAAGTGAAGCATTGCCAAGCATGCCACTTGACCACTCCATAGTGGAGGATGTTGACCCCAAAACATGGGCAGTTTCTGCTGCCCCCAGAAGAACTACCATTCCATCCCACCCAAATGCTCCCCCTGAAATACCAATCGCTGAGAAGTTCAGGCTGGCCTATGTGGAGAGGGAAGCGAGGCTGGCCCCCAAGAGAGCGAAGAGAGAAAGGCAGCAACGTCGTCGCGCTGAAAGGGAATACATGATGAATGACATCAATGCCAAATCTATAGCACTTGCTGCTCAAGCAAGCAAATTCCTGCGAAAGAGCTAGTAGCAAACTTCATTCCGCTACTTTGGAATGTTGTGTGTATCCTAAAGGTTGTCTAAATACAACGAAAAAAGTAAAGGAATTGTGACGAAAGTATGGTTTCATCCCAGTATGGTTGCGACAAGTTTTGTAGTAGCTTATAGTGGTGGCTTTTATACCTGTCTTTTCATGTATGGAGCCATGCATACATCGAACTTGAGGTCAGGTGGGCCTTAAAGACGATCGAATGTGCTTCGCCATAAATTAAATTTCTGATCCTGTTGGGCATTACAGTTCGTTCTGTTTGTGTAATCTCTTTGTCAAGCACAATTTTTGTAAACCTTGTGAATGTGGAAAGAAGTCTACAACGTCAATGATGCTGGCTCCTGTTGGCCTGTTGTTGGGCATTACAGCGGGTTCTGTTTGTATAATCTCTCTTTGTCAAGCAGATTTTTGTCAATCCTGCGAATTGTGGAAAGTCTACAATGTCGATGACGCTGGCGCCTGTTGGATTAAAACGTTATTGCTAGCCTTGTTCAGTGCCAGTAGGCACAGCAGATTTGACTGAAATCGCTACTAAAAATCAAAATCTAAAACTACTAGTGCCGACACCACAAATCAGATCTACACACAGCAAAAAAAAAAAAAGTACGATGATGTAAACAAATCCGAGGTTATTTCTGCTGAAAGTCCAAATTTCCAAAACAAAGACACACAAGAGTTTGAGAATACATCTGCACAGATCTAATGAAGTCTAAACAACAGCCGAGCGCCACCAAAAACTAGTCTTCAGTGCGCGGCGAC
The DNA here is from genome assembly GCA_036346355.1 of Rhipidocladum racemiflorum. Lineage (NCBI taxonomy): Eukaryota > Viridiplantae > Streptophyta > Magnoliopsida > Poales > Poaceae > Rhipidocladum > Rhipidocladum racemiflorum. The sequence continues at coordinate 84,003,897 of CM070579.1, read as the reverse complement.
AAGCTCCGACGGCGCCGCCGCGACCGCGTCCAAGAACACCTCAGCAGCGTCCGGCGACGGCAGGAACACCACGCTTCTGACCGCGGCCAGCTTCTTGCGTAGCGGGTACCGCAGCCCCCTCACGCCCCCCAAGAAGTGCGGCACGGCGACAGGCCCGACACCATCCTCGGCCGCGTGCGCCGGCGTGGAGGACGGGGGAGGGGAGGACGGCGGGACGAGGCGAGCGGGGAAGGCGGACGCGGCGGCTGAGCGGAGAGAGCGGGCGATGATCTTGGAGTCGCGGAGGCGGGCGAGGGCGCCGGGGCGGAGGAAGCGGTGGTGGTGCTGGGAACGCTCGTCGACTCGCCGCGGGGACCTGCGCACCGCCGGGGAGCGCAGGCGGCGGTCCATGGACGGGTGTGCCATGCGCGAGGGACGGCGCTGCGGATCGGGAGGAGGAGTGGAAGCGAGAGAATTAGATTTGGGAGTGGGTTTGGTGGGGGAGAGTGAGGGGGGGACGAGGAGGGGATATATCGCTGCGGGTGGAGGGAAAACGAGGCGGGAAGGCGATGATGAATAGGAGGGAAAATTGGAAAAAGAGGGGGTGCCACGCCGGACGCCGCACGCCAGCGGCAACTTGGCGTAGAGGAGACGCCTAGATTTGAATCGTAGCTATTTCTCATGATTCGAGTTTCACAAAGTTCCGCGTAACTCACGTGAAATTCGTATATTCCGGATAGACTATAAGCTTTGGCTTGGGTTAGCCATTGCCACGGCTAACCCTACACGATTAAAATATAGTATGACATGTATATTTTCAAATTGGGTTGACACTGCACGAATAATGGATCGTGTCGAGCTTAAAAACTCAGTGCGATGAACAGTCTGATCCAACATGACTCATCATTAACTACTTTATCCTAACCGGCTCAATCCATCAACGGATACTATCTCTCATCCTTGCCATCTCCTGTGACCCGTCCGACACAGACACCATCTCGTTTTGCCTTTGTCATCTTCTCTCTCTCTCTCTCATCTCGCCATCCTTCATTCTTGCTTTCTCCTCACACCACCGTCTCCTCCTGCGACCTCAGTGCCATATCAAGTGATCTTTGACCACGCAGTCACTAGATACGCCCTTGAGGCACCATGTGTAACATATTGATCCAAAATTCACTCAATGGCCAGCCCATTGTTGGGGAAAGCCCACACATGCATAGCAACCTATTTAAACTTTCGTCGTTGCTTTATATAAAAGAGTTAATCAGAAGATGTTATGTTTGGATCTAATAGGCATTGTATACTATTACAACTCACTTTAGACATGTGCAACTAATCACACCACCACTCCACATATGCCACATAGGCCTTCATATTGACGGACTGAGGTATTACATTCACCCCCTCTTAAGGGCTGACGCACTCGGCAACACACTATATACACAACAGATGCCTATAATCATCCCTCGATACACGTCTATGTGTCCAGCGCTGGCACATATACCATGGTGTGTGTCCACTACGGGCCCACACACGCCATACGCCATATGCCTGCACCCTTGTTCCATACGGTACATGTTCGTATATCCAGTGCCAGCACATATACCATGCCGTGTGTCCACTCCGAGCCCACGCTAGCCATGCGCCATATGTCTACACCCTTGTCCCACATGTGCCTAAACAACGAAGGTTGATGCTTTGGTACCATCTATAATACTTTGGTCCAAATTTTCTAAATGCCAATCCACCGTGGGTTAGGCTCACGCATGCATATCATTCCAATTATATTTTATTTTCATCTCCACTTTATATAAAAAGGGTTAACACGAAAGTGCTTTGATTGAACCCCCACAGTCATTATGTACTAATATAATTCACTTTAGTTAAACAATGTGTGACTAAAGCCCTATTTATTTTAGCTGGGGATTGTAGAAAACATCTTTTAAAAGCTGGAAGGCCAACAAACTGGAAACTTTTAATCTGGATTCTAATAATCTGGAGGCTATATTGTAGCAATCCCACAATCCACTCTGAAAGAGCTTTCCTCAACTTTTTTTTTTGGCAAAAGACCACAATACCCATCCAACTTTAGTGAAAATTACCCACAATTGCCCCCTCACTGTTCACACAGACTTTTCAACCTATAATCGAGGGTACCATAGACTTTTGCCAAGCAGAAATAGCAATCTAAATAGACTATAATATGGGTTGCTAAACAGCCATCAGCTTTTCAACCTCCAATTTTTAACAATCCAGCTTTTACAATCCAAATTTTAAAGCTGCTTTCCACAATCCCTAGCTGAAACAAACAGGGACTAAACTCGTAACCGCTTCATATAAACTTTTATATTAACGAATCGAGGTGTTACACCACGCCGTTAGCTTCGCTAGAAGTCCCGAGAAAGAAAATATGGAGCCGAATCCCGCACAATTGGGCGCCGGCAGACTCCTAGCAAATTAAGTCATGGTCTGCATTATCGGTGATGGCCAATCACAAAACCGAGCCTAGCGCTGCATGCCTATAAATGAAACAGATATTTTCTGCACGACGCACAACATACTGATCTGGTATACAACATAGGAATTTTCTTTTTAATAATCTTTTTTTATACGTGAAATACAAAAATATACCTTTTTTTTTGCAAGAGTGGCCATGGCGCGACAGATAATCTGTCGCGGTAACATGGCGTGAGTGGAGCGACTAAGCTCTTTTTTTATTTGTTTCTCCAATCGCTTAACCATGCCGCGACTGAGAGCCCTCACAATTTTTTCATTCAATCGTTTATTCCCTCACTCCAATCGCAATACCATAATGCACTGAAATGTAACTTTTTTTCCAATTTTTTTGCCATTTAATTTAATTTTTGAATTCAATATTTTATATCTTTTACTGGGAAACTACAAATCCAATGAAATAAATTTCTAAATTTGTATTAAGCTATAAGGATTCAGATTATATAATAAAAAGTACTATATTCTATACAGATATAAGTTATTTGAATCAATTTTACTTGAAGACCCTTTTATGAATTATGAAAAAACTATGCTAACTATGGGGGGCAACCCTCTCCGTGGTGCTACTACATCCCAGAAAAGACTGACTCCGCATAGTTTCTTCATAATTTATCGTGTACTTATACCATTGATTTTGATTGATTGATTTTTTTTACAGATGATAATATTTAAAATATCGAATTATGTAACATAATTTTATAATCAGAAGTACTTTACTAATGTTCTACATTTAGAGCTATTTACTAAAATTCTACACTTAGAGCAATTTGTTTTTGTGTTGTTTAAGAAATAAATGAGCAGTGCTTCTATATTTTTTTTCTCCCAATGTAAATTGTATGAATCTTGAAATAAACGACGAGGTAAGTAATCACCATCTACCCTTCATCCATGCTTAAATATTTGTGCAAATTTTTATTTTTAAAAAAGCATAGAAACACCTCTCGAAATAAAGATCAAAGTTCGACCAATTGAGATAAAACATAAGCTTTGCCTCGAGGCTTCCAGGTGCTCTACAATTCCAGTGCAGTGTGCCATCAGTATGCGGATTTTCTGCTGCTTAGTGCTTACACAGGCAGAAGATTTTTTTGTAATGCTTACACAGAACAACTCATCAAAACATAGTAGAGTGAAGAATAACATAGGCTTTTATATAACTCGGTCATCAAGACATCAACCACGATTAAAAAACCGTTCCTTACAGAATGACCACCCAAAACATGTCAAAGAATCGATCAGCCCGTGTATACCCCCTCGATCGGCACCGGCAGACTCCGAGTAAAATCACGGTCTGCTTCGTCGGCATCGCCCAGTCACAAACCGTAGCTAACTAGCTACGATACGAACCTAAAAATGAATCACGCACATTTTCCTGCACAATGTACAGCACACTCGATCTAATACACTACACAACAGAGCGACCTCTGAACACCTCGACCTTCCTATAGCTTTTGCCTTAAAAAGAAGCAGTCCAGAGTGTCTTCTCGCTTTCTCCGCACCTATTGTGCACGCCCCAGATGTTCTCCACAGAGTTGCATATGCCACTGCATTTCCAATCGAATGACGCCGCGCAGGCGTTCCCTGCCTGAGCCTTCCATTCGCAATCTGTGATCAGTTTAACATACGCACAATTTGAACCCGCTTGTGAAAAAGGGCATTAACTTGCACTTCTTTTTTGAAAAGAAGGCAGGAGCTCTGCCGAATCAATTAAGACAGGGAAAGATCAAAAGTACAAAGTAGCAAGGTAGTAAGAAGACGACAACAGAAGGTAGGAAACCCAAAAAAGAAGAGAAAGCCCGCCTGAAAATGCGGTAACGGGTTTGTAGGCAGTTCTTCATCACCTTTTTTAATCAAATATAACTTTGGAGCAAATAATGTAAATTCTCAAGTAATTTGGGCAATAAATCTGAAGTTCTGAACTCATTGAGATAACAAAACAACAGAAGCTTACCGGGTGGAGTACCGCAGCAAAGCCGGCGGTCATCAATATGCGCAACATCTAACCCTATTAACCAAGCTCCCAAAGAAACATCTTCGTTGGTATACTTATGCAACACGTGCCTGGCAATGATTGAATTCACAGAAACGGTTTTAGTACTGACAATCATGAAATAAGAGCAAAATCGGTTTAACGGTTAAAAAAAAAGTAGCTCGGATGCTATCTCACTTGTTCATAGATATGTAGGTTGCCAAATCATTCGAAATAGCGTACAGTTGACCGGTGGCATGTCGGAAATACTTGTTTCCCGCATCCCCAAATTTCCAATGCTCAGGTTCGTAGTACCTGACATCCCTGCACAGCAGCGTTTGCATCTTAAGTCTTAACAATTAGGAAAGGATGACGAAGAAACAAGGAGCTAAACACACTAATTTTCTTTTACTTACTTGTCAGAAAGGACAGGGCCAGACTTCATGCATCCAATGTATACCCTGGGCCTCAAAACATGTTTGGATAAAATATGTCCAAGTGTTGCTGCAGATGTAAAAATTTCATGTTAGAAATATCATGTTGCTGAGCAAGACCCAGACTTGACAAAACCTTTGTCAGTTCCTATGGAATCAACATACTAGATTGCATCAAAGTTCAAATTCAGATCAACCTATAAGTACCTGGCACCTTGTAATAATGACACACAAAGGAATAGAATAAGAGCTTCAGAAATATACATGATAATCACAATAAATGATACTGTAAAATGCATATGGTCGACATACAAATTTACCTATATTAACATGCACGTCATCATCAACCTTCACATAGAAGTCAGCATCCCATAAAGCAACAGCTGTAGCAAAGTATGTCTTGGTTTTGCCAGATAATTCAAGGTATCCTTCAACATGATCCTGAACAAAATGGAAATGACTGAAATAAGGAACAACAAAAGCATGTAGGATAAATTTAAAAGTACAATTATATTGACACTCCCATATGAGACCAGAAGGTAATGGGGCAGATAGTAATTGACTAATTGTTAGTTAACCAGATAAAATGAATCTTACAAGCCTCATGAAGTCTGCATGTTTCCTATCCTCTGCCTCAATTGCTCTATCCACAATTCCACCTGAAATAGCACTGCAAACAATTTGCAGCATAGATAACGATCACATGCTTGTATTGCGAATAAATCAAAACAAACAAACGAAAAATGACTAGATGATTGTCAACCTAACACCAACAACACTCCAACAGTAGTTACAAAGGGGAATTGGTACTTAATTAGATAAGTTAGATCTAATGAACCGGCATATCCTTGAATCTACCCTGCCTGGTGATTATCATAACCTGTTGGCTTAATGTGTTGTATAAATCTTCATATTGCAAGGCCCAAATGCGGGACATGCATGCAATCAACAGTCTATTCAAGTCAATGGAGGGGGAAAAAAAAAGCATGTGGAATCTATCTGCAGCACACGTAAAAAAAGAGGCATTGCACACCTGTGACCGATAACAAAACGAATTACGATCCCCTTCTCTTCTTCCAATTTTTTCCTCTTCTCTCCTGCTTTTCATTATTTTTTCACCGTTAATATCCCATATTATGCAGAACAAACGAAGAACTATTAGAACAATTCAGTGTGAAAAACCTTGAGGCATCCAGGTGTAGCGGATGGAATCCCTTCTTTTACGGCTGCTAAAAGCAGTATTGATGCCTATCACCATAAAGTACTTCCGCCTTCCAATAGACCCGGAAGCCTTGTGCTCTTCTGAAACTGGAGAACCATTGAGAAATGATTCTTGCAGAGTTCTTGCGGCTGAAAGTTCTGTCTCCAAGTTTGCTATTGTCTTATCCAAATTCCTGCAGGAGGAGCCATTTCAACTCTAATTAGGAACAACTATCTTGATGCTTTCCTGGAATACATCAAAGGGTGAAAGGGACAAAACGCAGGTGTGTCCATCACATACTGTACAGCATGATGAGTAGCTGCGACCTGTAATATATCTTTATAATCATGTTTTTCTTGAACCTGGTGGCACAAAGACATGAAATTTGCATCAACATCAGTTTGCTACATGATACCATAGTACATCAATAGGGTTGCAAAGCAAACAGTATACAAAGATATTGTAGGACCGTGGCCTCACAGATATAATCTTGTAATTCGTTCATTGCTAGTATTTAAGTACCTTTGCAGAATTACAGTCTCCGTCTCCGGCAGTAAGCCAAATCTCTTTCTCTCTTCTTTGATTTGGTTTGGCAACCTCACTTGCCTCAGGCAATGTCCACATCCTGTAGAGAGGAGCCCCGATCAAGTAGTGTATAGACATTTGGCGAAACTACTAATCCACAATGCCTTGAGGTCGAATTACATAGAAGTGTACGGACTAACAGATCCCAAGTAGATCACAGTAGCTAATTCAACCGTCCAGAAGTCAGAACGGTTGACCCATTAAGTCATCAAACAACTCGTGTAAACAATACAGTCACAATTTTGCAGCCTTAATAACACCCAGTCCCAATCGGCTAACAGCATGATCGAACAAAAGAAGAAGCACACAAAAGCCCGAAATCTTGAAGCCTTGAACACGGCAATTCAAACACCATAGCGCACAGATTCATGGAAAATGCCCAATCCATGAATAGTTATAGCATCTAAAGTCAAGAACTTCCAAAGCAAGAGAAGAAAAAAAGAAGAACAAGAAAACTGAACACAAATTCATGGAAAATGCCCAATCCAATCACTCGCATCCTACATTCCCTCCTCCAAAATGCAGGAACTAGAACAACAAAGACCACAGATCTTGCCCCAGGACCCATCCCAAACCAAACATCCCTCAGAATTCTGCAGAATGGGCCGCAAAATCTTGAGCCTTGGCTTGAAGAGCCAGCACAAACAGGCCTCGCTGAATGCTGAGCAACCAACTACTGCATACCTATTGGTGAAGAGCAAGCCAAGGCAGAAGCTCCCGACGCAGAACAGCAGGGCCCATCTCCTGGCGACGCCCCCATCCCCACCCGCACCTCCTCTCCTCCAGCTCATGGCCGCCGCTGCACTATCACCCGCTCACCACCCACCACCTCCTACTCCCAGCTGCCGCGGCAGGACATGTATGGACTGCGAAGGAGGGGGGCTAGGCCGGAGAAGAAGAAAGCAAGCTTCTTGATTCTTAAATTCCCGAGCCCTCCCAACCCCCCCACGCGACCCATGTGGGCGGGCGGAGGCGACCGACAGTACAGGAGACACACACACAAACACACACCGCGCTCTCCTCGCCTGGCTGCTGCGAGCCTGCGAGTCGAAGTGAAGAAAGCAGCAGTAATTCAAGTAACTAACTGTAAAGCGATGGGCGGCTGCCATTGCCGTTGGACTGTTGGGCTTGGACGTATTGGATTGGAGCGTCGCGCGGGCGGCAGGTGGAGCGGAGGAGGCGGGGTCAGACTCAGACAGAATTCAGACGGCGTGTGGGGCTGGACCGCTGGTGGAGTGCTGCTGGTAGAGTACAGGATGCCAGGTCGTCCTTGCGTAGAGCAGTTAATTTTCGCGCGCCGGATCGCGGACGGATTCGCTTTTCGGTGCACCGCCGCTGCGCTGCGCCTTCCTCCCGCTCCTCTTCTCACGCGGATCGATACGGTGTACCGCACTCGGGCGCGCACCAAATTAAACGTGAGAGTCGGTGGCGTGGGGAGAGCAGGTGAGATTTTCTGGAGCATTATATTGGTACGGAGGTGGTGGTGAACCGTAGAAATTAAATCTAGTCGTTGATTTGTTAAAGATATTTATACCACTCTAATACCCAAGGAAATGTAAATAAATGAATACTCTCAACAGTCACGCGTAGTTATTGTTTTGGACATAGGTGTGATTAAAATTTTAAAACTCTGATCGTTGATATCTTTTTAAATATTTAAATTAGATATATAAAAATTATATGTGTAGATTTGCTTCGAAAAGTAATTTACTAATATTATTTTTATTTGGTTTTATAAATATATTATAATAGAAATTAGCTGTAAAAGTTGTATTTTGAAAGCCGTGGAAGAAGTATTAGCTAATCTAAAGAACAAACAGTACATGTTAAATTTAGTATAAACAAAAGAGTTCATCCGGGTCGAAGTCTACGACCACCGCAGGTGTTGCAGACTTGCGGTGCTACTTTGTCGTGAGCACGACCTTGTCCTTGTGAATCCCTTCAAGTTTGATTTTCGGCCTGTGAGGCTGTGAGCGTTCGGTGTTGGTGGCCTCGTGGGCCAGTGATGCGCGGCGCAGGCTGGAACCTCATGGCGTGGCGTGGCGTGGCGGCCGTGGACGTGATGAATCTCCCGTCGCATGGTGGTGCGCAGCGTCAGGAGTCAGGACCAGGCGGGCGTGGCAAACCGGCAACGCGTGAATGCGTGATGAATCACGAACCGGAGAAACGGTTAGCGTAGGAACGCTGCACAACTCGACCGCTTCGCCCCGGGAAAATCAATGCTGCGCGACCCGGCGGCCGGCGCGTTAATTATCCGACCTCCAGAGGAGAGAAAAAAAAAATCTGCGCGTGTGCTTGGCGCCCGCAGCTGTGTCCGATCCTTCGCCGGCGCCGTAGATGCAAGGCGCTCGCGCGTTCCATGACACTAGGATCAGGCGACGACCGGCGAGGAGTTTGGATTAGGGTTCATCCGATTTAGGGATTAGTTCAAAGAGGTATACAAAGAGGGGGAGACGGCGAGGCGGTGGTAACGCTGCTGCTCGTCGGTTCGGAAGAGGGCGGTGAGCGGTGACGGCATGGCGATGAGGAGGACTGATTGTTTAGGTTGAGCTGGGTTGGGTGGCAGCGGCAAGGAAGAGGGGGCAAGGCGGCGGGGCACTGCCTGATTGCAGGTGGTGACAGCGACGGCGGCTGTGAAGGTGCGTTAAACTCACCAGGAGGAAGAAGAAAACAAACATAGGGGCAAGAGAGGAACTTGATAAAGAAATCTTATTTACACATTTTTTCTATGTACTTTTTAACCCTGACTGACAGGGAAGTCTGTGCGAATATTGTGCAAATCCTGCGTATTCGTTTTGATAGATCCAATCAAACCGCATTAGACAAGCAATCAGCCAGTTTGATTGGTAAAAATGATGAGTTCATCAATGAACGCATCGAAGTACCAAGTAGTACATTTGGTCCTAGAATCAAATTGATATTGTTCTGAATTCTTATTTTATTTTGTCATCCTTAGATGCATGGTCGGAAATGAGCTACCGACCAATCTATGGTTTCTGCTTGGTCTCATGCAACAAAGAAGAAGAAAAGAGCCACAGACAGGACAACCTCGGATATGGTGGATACAACATCCGCCACAATGGTCGATACTGATCCAACCAGCACTAGACCGATGTGGGGCACAGGCTCCAGGGACAATATCGACCAGTCTCAAGTCCAAAGGATTTCCACCAAAGTACAAAGAAGAACTTCCTCATAGGTATATAACGAAAGATGATATAGCATATGGGATACTCCATATAAGAATTATTCCATATTTCCACATATTCAAGGTGAGGACGAGAGTGATGATGACATCCCTCTTATCATCAAAAGAAAGAAAGTTCCTGTCTCGATCGTTGGAGAAACCAAAACTTCTTGGATCTCTTGGCAAATGAATTTAGGAGTATCCTGCAAGTAAATCATTTGTATTTTTCTTAGTTCTCAAATTTTAATTTTTAGAACCAGTAAATTTTTCTTCATACTAATTTTTTTTTCTTCTTTTAGCCCCTTGGCTACTCCTCATATTCAAGTAGAAGTTGAGGTGGATCTTTTGGTCGGTAATGAACTGACCAATGTAAATCCATCTTTGGAGCCTATTATCGAGGAGATTTTACTGAGTGCGCAAGGAGCAGAAGCTGGATCGATCAGCACCAAGGGTGAAAATCTCTTGGCTGTTGAGAGGTAACCCAAGGTCGACGGGTCATCTACTGGAGGTTGTCACTTCTCCAAAGGTAGCTGAGGAAGAGATTGCGGTGAATGTTAACCAAGAAGTGGTTGTTGCCCTGACCGAAGATGGTAGACCAGTGGATGGGAACATGTTATTAGCTATTTAGACCAAAAGAAAGGGGGGACTAGGAATCGGACATTCAATGGAAGCTTCTCATCGTACGTCTCGGCGCAATATTATTTAACAATATGCGCAACAATTACGATCACCGCGTGCAACAAAATATACAATGAGGATATAATGTAGTTAGATTTTAAAATGGTTCAAACATCGTAAATAAAAGAAGTTACAATAACACAATACTTCAACATTTAAAAATAATAGTTGCAACATTTTACAGTTACTCATGCAATAATCGGAGAAAATGTTTGCAACAAAATGAAATATCAAAATTGGAAGAAAAAAAAATGCAACAATTAGCAATCATACTGCAACAATAAATCACTATAATGCAACAATTAAATGAACTATTGCAGCAAATAGCTTTTGCTGCAACATTTTTGTAAGACACAGTGCAACATAACAAATTATTTCTTGCAACAATTAACAAATACTTACTGCAACAATCCAAAGAAATATCTGCAGCAAGCCATCTAGAAGAAGGCATGCGAGCAACCGTGAGGACAATGGGTGACCTAGTGCCTTTCCTCTGCACTTGATCCCCACATGGCACACCATAGCCTTGTGATCACCTCACCAACCCTTCAGTCTTCATCCGTTGCCCCTTGCATCCTCCTCCGCTGCTCCGCATGAGTAGAGGCCGTGGTCTCCACGAGCTTGAGTAGCGGTGAGCTTTGACCGATGGTTGATACCGGAGCTTGTGCATGCCAGGGCAAAAGCCAAAGCGGAGCATGGTCAAAGCTCACTCATGGCAGCAGCTTAGTCGAAAGCTTGCTAGTTTGATGATTCGAGGCCAGAGAGAGAGAGAGAGAGAGAGAGAGAGAGAGAGAGAGAGAGAGAGAGAGAGAGAGAGAGTATGAGGTGGAGGCAGTCGTGGGGTGTTGAGATGGTGGAATGAATGGATAAGGTCTAAGGGCGAAGTGAATAAGACCTCTGAATTTTTTTCACGCCCAAGTGGATGGTAGACGCAGCATACAAACGGAACTCTCGTATCATACTCTTAACCGTATCATTGTCCATCATCAGCTATTTAGCCGGAGATAGCATCCGAACTCCTCTCACATCCAAAAATGGAGGCAATGCCGAACAAAGCGAACGGCATGCCCATCCTTAGAGAAGTCAGACCTGCCGCGCACGCGGATGCCATGCAAGAACGCGAGAGTAGACGGCGCACAGATAGGCGCGCGTGCATCACCACCACAGACATGCGTGCACGGCGGCGAGCGATTTGCGGGGGCGATCTGGGAGCTGCACCGCTCACATCTCCCCGTCTCCCGTCTCCTCCCCCGCCAATCTCCCGCCATTACCACCACTTGCTCCTCCTCGCCTCCCCTTTGTCTTTCTCCTCCACGCCAGGGAAAGGCCCTAGGTAAGCACCCCTCCCTCCTTTCGTTGCAGCAATCCATCGTGGCTAGCTGCTCGATCGCGGCATTGGGCTGATTAATTAGTCTAGCTAGGAGCAGAGGAAAACATAGGACGTTTCTTTCCATGGTTCTTGGCTCCGATTAATTCTAGCTCTTGATCGATTCTGACAAGAACTCGTTGTCCTTGGTTGATCCATTCCGGCCGGGCAATGCGCGGGAGATAAACGAGCGCCGAGATCGCCTGTCTCGCCGGCTCTCTCCCCTCTTCTCCGAGCTGAGAGGGGGAGGAGAGAACGCCACTTCACACCGCAACGGAGGATCTAGAGGGAGGGAGACGTAATTAAGCTGGCTGCCGGTGGCGGCGGCGGCGGCGACGGCGACATCGCTGCAGGAACGATGACGAGGAGCGGCCGCTGCGGGGAAGGGGGAGACGGGCTGAAGAAGGGGCCGTGGACTCAGGCGGAGGACAAGCTGCTGGTCGACCACGTGCGGCGTCACGGGGAGGGCAACTGGAACGTCGTGCGGCGGGAGACTGGGCTGCAGCGCTGCGGCAAGAGCTGCCGCCTCCGGTGGGCGAACCACCTCCGCCCCAACCTCCGCAAGGGCCCCTTCTCCCCCGGGGAGGAGCGCCTCATCCTCCGCCTCCATGGCCTCCTCGGCAACAAGTGGGCGCGCATCTCATCCCACGTAAGAGCCAATTCTTTCTGCAAGATTCGATCTTTTTTTCTTTGATCAATCACATCATGATCCTACTGACTCGTATTGGCGCATGTGCAGCTGCCGGGGAGGACGGACAACGAGATCAAGAACTACTGGAACACGCGCCTCAAGCGCCTACACCGCGCCGGTCTCCCGCTCTACCCGCCGGAGATCGCGCGGGAGATCGCCCTCCTGCGTGCTCAGAACCTCAACCCGTTCGTCGACGCCGGCGGCAACGGCAATGCCAGCGCCAGCCTCGCGGGGCCGTTCCTCTTCGACGCGAGCAACCCGTTCGCGTTGCCGCCGACGGCGCCGTCGCCCTCCGCCTCGGCCTTGGCCTCCCACTCGTCGCTGATAAACCAAAACTACCCCCTCCTCAACCAAGTGAAGGGGCTGCAGCTGATCCGCCTCGCCAACCACCAGGCCAACAGCGCCTCACCGCAGCCGGTTTTCCACTACGACAACGCCGGGCTCAGCCACGGCGGTTTCGACTTGCCGGGGCTCCCACCGTTGCCATCCAGAGCGGACGAGCTCCCTTCGAACCAACTTGACACGGTGAGCTGGGGCAGCGGCGAGCTGCTGGAGTCGCTGCTGCTCGGCAACGACCACCACCTGCCACGGCCCAACCCCGCCATGCTCAGGGTGGGCTCCATGCCCGAGCTGATGTACCGCGAGACCAGCTCAAGGCTGCCGCACGGTGGAGGCGCAAGCGACAGTGATGTCACCACGCAGTACCCTCCAGGAGAGGACCAGCATTATGGCGGGAAATGGGACTTCCTATTCGGTCAGTTCTTGATGCCATCTTGAGCTAATTTTTTTTTAAACTTTTCCCCCCAAAACGACGGCACAATTCAGAATTTATACGCTCATCTCTATCAATACAGCTGACAACGACCATCTGAACCAAATGTAGCTTAGGATGGTCGCACGGTGCAATCACCATCATCCATCGATCTCACATGTTATTGCGTTGGGATAACTGATGCAGAGGACGTGAAGCCGGCGAAGAGAAGGGCGGCGAGCGAGGTGGAGCTGGACATCTCCGATATGTTGGGCATCATCCCGGGCTCAATCCCGGGGGAATGGTTAAGCACCGGCGGCGGATCGACGGCGCCGTCGCCCGGACCGTCATCCGTCGTCACGGACGACGACTTCAACCTCGAGATGCAGCAGTTCATGTCACCGCTACCACTGTCTTCCGACGAGCATAACCTGGAACGCATAATTTGAAGCGCAAGGGAAAATTTCAAGAGACTGTAATTGCTTCAACGAGCAGTATATGCCTTATTAATGTATTGAGACTCTTATTGTTGGATCTGTTTTTGACACCTCTGTGACTACACAAACTGTTTTCTGTTGTTGCTATAAGAAAAGCATCTCGTCTAGGGCTGGAAAAAAAGCTCGTTGAGCTGGCTCGGTGGCTCGTTTCAAAATTGCTCTGATTACATTTATTTTTCTTTTAAAATAAAAATTAGTTTATTTGGTACCAGAGTCAACTTCGGCTCGACTCGTTAAGCTCGGTTCGAAGTTGGGTCTCAAACAATACAGGAGACTATAATAAATAAGAATAAATCAGTGTCGAAGAAAGATCGAAAAAAAGTTCAACTAGCTCGTTATCCACCCCTATTCTCGTCATTCAGCTGATCAAACTCAATATCGGTAGAATCCACACCAATCGCATTCCTCCTGCAAATGCAAAATGAAAGCTCCTGGAATTAACAACCACGGAGAAGACCGCTGGCAAAAAAAATTACAAATGTACAGACGATCAATTTATCTTGTTTATACGTTGTAGGTACCATGGTTTTGTTTCCATTGTAGGATTGTTTGGAATGGAGGAAAAGTGAGTTTTGGAGGATTGAAATCTTCTGGAAAATTTTCCTATTGTCCCAAAATTCCCCCGAGATTCGTGAGGAATGGCTCAACCCATAGAAATTTTGGAGGAAATTTAATGAGGTTGGACCTCATGTAAATTTTCCTTTACGTACGTCTCTCTCTCTCTCTCCAAAATATTTTTCCTACGAAGCATCCTGATATCGTAATCGAACAATTCCTGTGTTTTAGAATTCCAAAGAATTCACGAACCACCTCAATTCTAAAGACGGCTCGCACTCGACTGAAAAATTGAAGCCATTGCGCTGGACTGTTCATGGGCTTTTGGACTAAATGAAATAATCAAAGGAGGAGAGAACGACGTTCGCGTTGACGAAATTCCAATGAAGTTCGCGAGCGTGAAGTCCCAGTGAGGGAGTGAAGTTTCATTCTCTGGCTACTTAGCCACACTACTGCGATAGCAAAGATACTTGAGTACTATCGTGTGGTTATGTTATGTTTAACATGTGAAAGCAGAGTAGTGTGCAACTCCTTTGATCAATGGTCATTTCACTATTTTGCTTTGGTAATGTCAGTCCTATCTCCACGTCTCTCGCTAGCACCAAAAGTCGCTTGTCTTGAAGCCATGACCGGTTCGTGGTGAACCAATGATACCCTGGCTGGTTCATGGTGAACGAGTCATAGCTTTAACCGATTTTCCGTGAACCACATGAAGAATAAAAAAATCGCAAATATCTAATGTCTGGTTTTTATGAACCAAATACGCTCTCCGATTTTTGGTAAACGGAAGATGCATGTTTGATTTACCAGAAATCGGTGATAACTGATTTTTTTTTAAATACATAAAACTGTTATATCATCTTGTAAATAAGTTAAAAGCTGTATTAAATATGATTTTTTTCACTTTCTGATGCGGCTACAGCATCTAATCTTGTGCTGTTATTTAACTCCCATCCCACAGAAACAAAGGAGACGAAGCTGATGACAACACACAATCTCCGAGTTCTTCAGCTTCCACGCAAAACATAGGTACTTGCGGGAGGATAGTTCAACTCGGCACAATGACATAACATTTCGGAAGATGCAAAAAAAAACTATTAAAAGGTACTATTTGTCGATATGTCGAGAACCTCAGACTTGCCCGTTGATGTCATATGAATGCAGCGACTCCAAGTAGGTTCTTCCTGATAAACAGGAACTTGGAGCCATCTGCACCTCTAAACATTGGGCGACTCATCACTGGCGATTCAGATGCGGAGCTAACGTAAAAACAATGATACTGATCTAAATCATGGTTATAATTATTTAAGAAGGATGTGCAACTACAAGGCTCAGATCTATTATCAGCTTTCTCTGTCATGAATTCTCAGAAGCAGAACTGGCATTGTAAGCTGAAAGTTGTATCATCACTGTCATGCCAAATCACATTAACATTAGGTAAATCTAAAAAGGAAAAATATTGGCAAGTGAATGGCTCATATTAAGAAATTCAACCATTATTTTTCCCTTTACTTCACGGGTCAGATCAGAAGCGCGGGTAAGATCAAATCACAGCCATCAATCCAATGCAAATAACGCAGGACCAAGAACATGGAGAAGAGACGAGTTACGAATGTATCCATTGCTTTGACACAGACTAATCACAAGATGTGTCATGGCCTGCAACACTGAATGGCATGGTGGATCTAGCACAGGCATTGGGGCTTCCTTCTTCAGAGAATTAAATCCGACAAGCCCGGGGTTAGCACCGTGCAGAACCCAATATGAACTCGCAAAGGCAAAGAAAGATTTACAAAAACAAAGAAAAAAAAGAAGGAAAGGGATTCGCATCAAGGTATTGAACTGTGCTCAAGCAACAATCATATTGCCTACTGGAGTCATGGCAACTGAAACGATTTCTTGAGGCGTCGATATGTCCCCTTCTTGCAAAGAAGGTAGCACCATGGCAATATCGGCGCTCCCACCTTAACAAGAACAAGAGAGGACGAATCCAACATTTAAAAAAAAACTAGCACCGGAACCAAGAACCGCAGCAAATCAAACTCGATTCAAGACGGAAAATCGAGACGCGGAGAGCACGGGAAACGAAAGAACGAAAGCATAGAGGAGAAGAGAGGAAGCGAGAGCGCGGCGGAGGCAAGACCAATGGCGGCTGGCGCTTGGAACCCTAGCAGGTGGGGGAAAAGAACGCTTGGTTAGGAATCCTTTTATAGTCTCCACGGAGGCCAGCAGAAGAGGAGGATCAGAGACGGCGGCGCAGCGCAGCGCATCCATTGCTGCGAGGAAAAGGAGAAAAACCTAGAAAGCGTGGGCTTTGTGGGCCTCTCTGGATGCATATAATTTATTCCGGCCTTGGGCTTTATCTGTAGTATTGGGCCGTACGTATGGCCTGGCCCTTGGGTTATTGTGCACTTAAGTATGGGCCATTGAACAACGCAATTTATACTTCTAGGAAGAAATTTTTCTATTTAATATTTATTTTAAATCTTTTTTTTCGAAAATAATCTACAGACGTAGTGAAATGAGGATCTTTAGGTTTAATGATGTTAGCAGCTAACTATAAGTTCAAGCTCCATGGATTTTTTTTTGGTAATTGGTTTTATTTTAATGTTTAATTATTGTTTAATGACAAATCAAATCTTTAATGAGATTAACATGTTTATTCATCTTATTGTTAGTAGTCTCATAATTTGGATGAAAAATGGAAAATCTAAGATATGCACTCGTATTATTGCTTATTATCTTATTGCATACATTAGATTCAAGTTAAAGTATGAATTCCTCAATTGTATTAACCTCAAAAGGTGCATTATATTTCCATTCCATATATACATGAATGCACATATTTAGGGGGAGTCCATACTTTAGCTTGATATTTCAATAGTATTGATCTATACCCACTTGCCAAATAACATAAAGGATCAAGACTTTGAAACTAATCCTTGAGTATATGTTATTCTTGCCGAGTTATAGTATACCCATGATAATATAAAAGAAACTTCAATGCAATCAAAATTGTATATGTGCATTTTGTTTCCAATTCAATTATATGTTTGCACATATCTATATGGACTTTATTCTATTTTTTATGGTCACAAATAGTATTGATCTCTTTTCATATATTCCATATAATTTGAATCAATTACTTAGAAACCATCAAAATGAGTATATGAAACTTGTGTAGTTAATATATACTAATATCAATTTAAATAAATTTTATTTAAGTTGAGATCGATTGTATTTTAATCATCATAAAACACTTCATCATATGTTGATAGTGTTCCCTTAATCAATTAAGGATAATAGATAGTTCTTGATTATAATGAAACATTAGTTATATCAATGTACTTAATATATATATTTAATTATTTTAAATTGATTTGAGTTGTGCTCAATCGATCTCGGGGCATCCATTATGTGTGTAATGGAGTGCAAATTATGATCGAAACAACCATGTGTTTTGGTCTAACCTTTTTGAATGAGCTGTGAAGTAGGTTAAGTCCAAATGGTTGAGTTGAAGAATCGGGAAGAAGAGCGTCAAGAAGAGATCCCGAAGATGAGAAAAGAAGAGATTCATATTGAGTTGATGAACAAGAAAGAAAATATGGGTTGTTGTCCCGTGAGAGAAGAAAATGATTGAAGATCATTAATCCCCAAAGGGGATCGTGTGTGGCAAGGTATAACTAGATAGAGTGTCTAGTTTAGATTGTTGTACTATTAAGAGGGGTCGAGTTCTTTGTTTGAGCTTTATCATGTGTTGATGAACTCAATTTAGTTCACTTAAGATCAACTCTTTATTAGATTTTGCATGAAGCTAACCATTTGATATGTGTTCTACGACTTCGGCGACGGAGAACCAGCTGGATGACGATTGGTGTAGATGCAACATCTGGATCCGCACAGGCGGGGGCCAGCGGAGGAGGAGGGTGGCGGAGCGGCTTGGGAGGAGGACCGGGCGCTGGATGATGACCAACGTAGAGACGGCGTCCGAATCTGCATGGGCTCGGCTCGGTGTAGGAGGAGGATGGCGAGGGACTTGGGCAGCGGACCGGGCACATGCCAGTAGCGAAGGGGGGACGGGAGTGGAGGAGAACAGAAGGCGGCGTCTAGATCTGCTCCTCTCCTCTCACACACGATGTACACGCTGCAAGTGGGGGCTACGTGTGGGGGGCGAAGAGAGTATTCCACTGGCAAAGCTAGGTAATAACCTCCAAAAGTAATGCACTATTTCATTTGTTCGCCCCACACAATCCGTACGCACCGAATTTTGATTTTACTGTATATAGCTGCTTCTGGTTGTAGTATAAACTATGTAAAATCTAAGCATTTGGTAGATAATCTGCTTTTCTTTTTCTTAAGTAGAAGCTATGTAAGAGATAAAAAGAACGAGGCTTGTACCCTCAACTTTTTTACTCCTCAATCGTTGGTCCGTGGGATTCTGCGCCATCTCTATTACTTCTTAGAGCATCTCCAATGGTAGAGCCAACTACTAGCTATAAAAAAGCTCCATGTCACTTATAGCTAGCTTAAAGACAAGCTCTTCAATGGGTTGGCTATAATATATTCTCCAACATTAAATGTGGGTCCAAATGTAATTGTTTTTTATTTTTCTTGGAAAACACTATAGCCTGACTCTTAATTAAAAGCTAGCTCTTGTCTCTCTTCTCTACTTCTCTCCTCCACATAAGCAAAAAGATGAGATAGACTCCTTAGGCTATTCACAATGGGAGTTTCATTCTCATTAAATGAGATGCCACATAGGCAAAAGTGGTGACATGGCAACAAATTTATGAGGAGAGAAGAGAGTTGGGTTTCATGGGGATGAAACCTGGTGTACACGGTTACCAAGTGCTTTGAAACTGGGATGAAACTCCACTGAGAGTGATTTGTTTCATCTCCACATCTTTTCTGGATCCCGTGTGGCTATATTGTAGTGTGCTAGATATAATTGCAAGTGGTTGCACAATTTATATGGCACATTTGATCACAACACCATCCAACAATTAAATGTAATATCATGCCTATGAAATTGCAAAATGAAACTATGCATTAAGAGAGGTTGTTTCATTCATCAACCAAAAACATCTAAATATGATGTGGCACTATAAGAAACAGTGTAATGAAACTCTCCATTGTGAATGGCCTTATAGTCAGCTGATTTGGCACTATTGGAGATGCCCTTAGAGCAAGTATAATAAAGTGAGGTAAGCAGGTTGTAAGGATTGCCACATCAGATTTATGATGAGTTGGAGAAGAGAGCAGATGAGAGAGGAGAGAAGCGGTCAAGAATCTACAAAATGCAAAGACGGCTCCAAAAAACTTGATGACAGAATGAGAGGATGAATGTGGGCTAAGTATTAATGGCTTTGTATGTATGTATGACTAACTATTATATAGATGGGCTGTTAGGTTGGCTATACAATGAGATAAAGCCTGTAGTTGGCTCTCTTATTAACTATGCTCTTAAGAGAAAAACAACTCCAGACCTTTCTCATGTCGGTGAAGGAAGCTCCACCATTTTTGTCGGTGAAGGAAGTGCTCCACCATTTTTGTCGGTGCAGAATGCAAGACCGTCGGCCGCGGCCGCTCCAGAAACAGGAACTCCCCAAGCGAAAGCACTGTTCCTAGAAGCAGTAGGCCATGCGTTGATGCGCCCAAGCCATGCACCCTCACGTATACAAGCAAATCGAGGTATCCAGCCTTTTCATCCGCACAGCCATGCATTCACGCGAAATTTGCTCGAGCAGAAACGGAACTAGGGAAGCTTTGGCGTGAGCCTTCTTTCACATTTTATTTTTGATTTTTTTCGAACAAAATTACAGATCTAGTCTGCTGGCGATAGCAACTAGAACGAAGTAGCAGCAAACCTGACCATGTGGGTTAGCGAGACGACGGGGACGGGGAACGTGGGGCCAAGTGGCGCAGGTTGCAGGAGATGCAGATGCATGTGTGCCCACATGCGGGCCATGCGGCTGATGCCCCTGCCGCGCACGCTTAGGGATGGCAAAATTACCCGTGGGTTCGGGTATCGGCACCCGATGGAGTTCGATGGGTTTGATTTGACTACGCGGGTTTCAAATTTCGGGTTCGGGTTTGGGTTCGGGTTCGGGTTCATTCTGCGGTACCCATGGGTACCCGAATTAATTAATATAAATTAAAAATAATGGAAAGTTAATTCAAGATTTTCAAGCATCATTTGAGATGTAAGATGCAGTAACTTTCATGATTATATACACCATATATTTTTCCTTTAAACATAGAAATTACAAATGAATTGATTGACAATTGATGGTTGAAAATTTAATTGCAAGGTGATTAGGTGAATTTAATTTGGGTTCCTGCAGTTCGGGTTCTGTACCCATCGGGTTCGGGTATGGGCGTGGGTATGTACCTGTGAGAGATTTCGGGTTCGGGTTCGGGTATGAATTTCGGGTTTCGGGTTTGGGTCTGCGGGAGGTCTACCCGCCCGAACCCGCCCGATTGCCATCCCTACGCACGCTAGCTCGCAGGCGCGTCGAAGATTTTAAATTTTGTTTTCTGTTTACGTCTTTTATTTTTTAAAATTTGAAATTTTGATAAAATTTTATTATTTTGGATAAAATTCAAATGAAATTTAAAAGGTAAAATTCAAATTTAGAACTTTTTAGAACAAAATTTCTTCCAAAAAACCGAAATTATTGAAATATCGGTAAATTTCAACTGAATGAAAAATAGTTCAAAGGACGTCAAATTTTTTTTGAGTAGTCCTGACACATCACTAATATTCTCATAAAAATTTTAAACGATAATCAAGCCTAATTTTTTTAAAAAAATCTAACAATGATACTGTCCTGATAAAAGGTTGATTGATAAATTTCAACCGAATGAAAAATGGTGCAAATGACATTACAAACTTTTGAAAATTTTTATGGATGGTCCTGACACATTCATAATATTCCCACAAAATTTCAGATGATAATCAATCTTGAAATTTTTTCAAAAATTCGGATAATGCTACTGAAGATTAACTGGTAAATTGCAACTGAACAAAAAATGGTTTAAACTACGTTAAGAAATTTTGAAAATTTTAATGGATGGCCCTGGTGCAACTCACGTTATGCTGATGCACAATATATTTGCAAACCATATGATTTGTTCTTTGTGTTCTGGACAAAACACCTATATACCGATTTACTTATACCAATTTCATACCATTCAAGACAATAATTTTAATCCATGTAATACGAACAACACACTTCTACTAGTTTTAATCCATCCAATGTTGCTATTTGTTTATCAATTATCAACACCATTTAATTTCCTCGTGCTCGTACAAGTACACTGTGAATGAACTTAAGTTAGGTGGCAATTACCCGGTGTAGTAACAAAGCAAAAAATCCAACCAAACCCTTGTTAATCTACGTGCGATATTGTTGACATATTGGTCCGTCAATGCATGGGTCTTCTTCCACCTATAAATAGCTCCCTACTGAGTTCATCTCCGCCATCGATCACTTCTCTTTCTCCTATCTTAATCAAGCTTGAGTGCAAGAAATTAGATAAGTACAAGGTAGCATATCCAAGCTAGACATGGCTACTAGGTGCGTTTGGTTGCTTGTACTAAGAGCATCTCCAGCAAGGACCTCTAAAACAGGGTTCCTATTTTGGATTTAGAGACTCCCCTTATTTTTTGAGACCCTGTTTTCAGAGCACAAGTCCAAAGAATACCCTAAATCTCAAATTTCTATTTTACTTTTTCTCCTATTTTGACATATCCGCTATGTATAATCTTCATTTGACACCACTAAAATTCAATCAAAAATATTTGTAATACATAAAACATAAGCATATTAACATTTACAATTTAAAAACATGATATTTCAAATTTAAATTTAAAATTTTCAAAACATGATAAAATTTTCGAAGCCTCTCATGTATTTCCCTATCTTCAATAATATGGGTTGTACTCGTGTCCCTGGGAATTGGGGCTGAGGAGGCAAATTTAGGGGCCTCCTAATTTCAGGGGCTTGAGTTGGGGGCCCCTGGGAATTGGGGCTGAGGAGGCAAATTTAGGGCCCCCCTAATTTTAGGGGCTTGAGTTGGGACCCTGCTGGATCTGTTTTTTTTACTACACTCCCTATTTTAAGGTTTAGGGGCTGGTTTAGGGGCTCTGCTGGAGATGCTCTAAGTGGTACATATATCAGATGATTCAAGAAAAAAGTCATCCATGCGTTTTGTTGCTTGAATAGAATCATTCCATCCTGGATCAAATGATACAAATTTAAGGAATGTTTCATCTATATGCTGAATCATCTCATTCACCTAAAATAATGAAACCAAATGGTACAGGACCATCCCATTCAACCTTATCCCATAAACCAAACACACCCTAAGCTGTCCGTTCTCGTGGCACACTGGTATATGCCTTGTTGCTCATAGCAGTGGCGTGCCCAGGCCATCCCTTACTGGCCTCTTGGCATTCACAGTTACTTCTTGCTCTTTACTAATAGCATTTAAAACATGATAAATATTTTTAGAGGTACTATTTCACACGATAACGATGTGAAGAATTCAGTACGGTCAAAATTCGGTAAAAAAATGAAACTGCACCGAAATTTTAGATTGCAGTAGCACTTTGAATTTTTTTTAGTTTCGTCGGAATTATAAAACCCAGGGTTCAAAATCTGAGATTACACTGAAATTTTACGAAATTTTACCGAGATTTATATCGTTAGACATGTCCGTCGTCATCGGATGCGGGACGCGCGCGCAGACCTACTCATTTGATTCCGCACGCCTGTCCTGCGGCGACGACCAGTGTGATCGATCGGTCGGTCGGAATCGTCGGCGGCGCGGCCGGACGAGAGCTCAACGCTGCTGCTAGGCTAGCACGTAATTGAAAGCTCGTGCTTAAGTACTTGCTGTTTGGGCTCGTGCCATCGGATTCGCCGCTTTGAAAATTTTTCACTGCTGGTGGCGTCGCAAAGGTGAGGTTTTCCCCCCTTTTCCGCGTGGGGGTATACAATGAGATGACAATGGCGCGCCTTCTTGGGAGGGGTGGTTAAGAAACCATTGCTTATATAGTACTTTTTTTTTTTTACAAACCTAGTATCTTTGTGTATGTATTTACAAAAATAATCTATTATTTTATCGTGAAATATGTGACAAACGATACTTATTCTCTACCACGTCAAGAGAATGTAGGAGGTGATCGACGCCGCGGCAGTGCAGGCTAGAGCGGAAGTGCGTACGCAAGTGCGGGCAATGGAAGGGCTGCTGAGCGTAGTAGCTCTTGCGGCCCACGCCGCGGTAGCACGGAAAGCCTCCTCCCATACTCCCTGGACGCGAAGGCACGTTCTCTGCACTCGCTCATGGTGTCGCGACACTAGTTACCTCCCGCGCTTCCCTGGTATGGCAAAGAATAGTTGTTATCTATTGTACCTTTCGCGGTAGGGAAGATATTATTTTTTGCAAATATATGTGTGGGAGGTTATATTTGAAAAAACGAGGTACATACGATTAGATAAGTGATGATTTCGGTTGATACGTGCAACGTTTTGCTCTACGACGCGTTTTGATCTTCGGTAAGACTGTCGTACGTGTTGCTACGAAAAACAAAATTGATAATGAAAAATAAAGATTAAAAAATAAAAAAATTATTTCACAAGATCAAACATCTATCTTTAACGCTTCGTTCCTTACGAAAGCTGGCTAATTAAAGCAACGCTTCGTTTCTTGCGTAGGGCAATTAAGCGGCAATTAATGACGTGGGAAGAACGGACCACTGCCACCAAGTGCTGCTTTAGAATAGTAGAGATAAAGTATCGAGATGAAATGGCAAGTGGACTAGGGGTGTGAAATTAAATGCAAGGTCACCTTTTAGTTTGATCATGTATAGTTTTTCCCCCAAGCGACAATCATGCAGTAAGTCAGAAACTACCAAAATTATGTAATTTTGTAAATATTACCACAAAAGTATGCAATTTTAAGATTGTATGGCCATATCAAATCCACCAAATTGCTTCTTTAAATACTCACTTATTCACAACAAAACATCCATTGTGTCCTTCGTTTATAAAATGATCTTGTTGTAAAGGAGTGAGCCAATACTCTATCCTCTTTGCCCCTCTTTGCGAGAAGAATTTCCTCTTTTCTTATGCTCTATTTGGAAGAGGAGTAATTCCTTAGGTCCCCGGAGGTTTTTAGATTTAGTTCAAATTTAAATTTGATCCTAAAACTTTCCAATGAAACCCCTAATCCAAACACTCCTATTGCGCGTAAAGAAACATATAAGGATGCTTTATAAATTTGTGTACATACCTTATCTATTTAATATTTTCTTAGGTATTTCAAATGGATAAAAAAGAACTTCATTTTATAGATAACTTTTATCTCCAACGGAAGTTTCTAAATCTTCTAATATAAATATATTAAAATTATAATATTTAACCTACTACCAGTGAAATTTATAAGAATATAGCATGCATTTTACTCATTATAGTCATAAATGCATGTTATTTTGGACATAGATGTAATTAAATTTTCGAAACGTTGACTATTAATATATTTTTAAAATTTAATTAGTTATTTGAAAATCATATTCATAGATTTATTTCATAAAGTAGTTCCATAATATTATAATTTTGTTTAGGTTTTATAAATATATTATAATAAATTTAGTAACCAGAGTTATATTATAACGAAAATAGTCTAGTTATTCATGCCACGGTTTTTAACAGCATATACACAAGGCTGAAACGAACAACCGGAGTACCCAACCCTACAACCCGCGTACGCCTAGATTTAAGCCGCGACGAACCAGCGGCCGGCAGTTTCCCTCTCCCCCACGCGGGCGGCACGTCCCGTGACAACTCACGCGCCCCCGCCAACAACCCCCTTAAATTGCGAGGCGCCATCCAATCTAGCAGCCGTATATACAAGCATCGGTCCAGCCAATCGCCATCACTGCAAAATCTGCACTTCATTTGTATCAGATTCCTTTCCTCCCTGCCACTCTTTGACCCCTGCATGCTGTCCTGCATCACCTCACACTCTTCTCGGTACAGTGAGCTGGTGAGCTGGTCTGGTGAGGTGAGGTGAGGTAAAAGAGCCAGGGGAGAGTACAGTGATAGTAGTAGTACTGGCAGGACGCAGGAGTGTGAGACGACGAGAATGGAGGCCCCCTCCTCATCCATTTCTCTCCGCCGCCGCCTCCTCCTCCTCCTCCTCCTCCTCGCATCCCCTCTCCTCCTGGTCAGAGGTGATGACCCCTACAGGTTCTACACCTGGAACATCACCTTTGGCGACATCTACCCTCTCGGTGTCAAGCAGCAGGTATGCATGCGCATTGTGTTGTTTGTTCTTGCTCTGAGCTGCGCCCTGGGTGCGCCTTTTACTGCCAGAGGAGGTGACTGGCTGAGTAGTTGCAACTTGCATTCGCTAATGGCCGCGTGATGCAGGGGATACTGATCAACGGGCAGTTCCCGGGGCCTCAGATCGACGCGGTGACCAAGGACAACATCGTCATCAATGTGTTCAACAACCTGCCCGCCCCCTTCCTCCTGTCGTGGTATTCTTCCTTTTTCTCTTCTGCTGTTTTCGCTCGGTTTCTCACCCAACTTGGCTGTTCGGTTCAAGCTTGGCATGTTTCTCTCTGAATGTTGCATTCTTGCTGGGGCGGCCATGGTGTTGGTCGGCTCATTTTAGTGCTTCTCAGCTTCTGTCCACGTTGTATACTTTTGATGTCTTGGCAATTTCGAGATCATGCTGTAAATCTTCAAATGTATCGACTGTTTTTCCTTGTGTTTTTTTTTTGCTGGATATGTTACTGAGATTCCGGGGTAAATGTCAGTTTCTTCCCACATGCTACGCTGCGGTTGGGAGTTGAACTGGTTGTTGAGTTGTTAAAATTTGGACACACGGAAGAACATGCCAACACTCAAAATTGCAAGTGGATGGTTAAATTTTCTTCGTTAGGGTAGGCTCATGTGCTAAATCTTGATTTGGTAAGTGCCTTGCAGAGTTTATGATGTCACTGTGAGAGTGAGCTGTCCAAGGGTAATGTTTATTAGAGTTTTTACCGTGCTTGCGAGGTACAATGATGTACCACCAAATTACCTCTAATCTCTTTACCACTTTGATAAATCTATCAATTCTTAAATGCTCTTCCTTTTTTAAATGCACAAATATTAAAGCATGAATGAAGGGTAGATGAGAATTACTTACCCCTTCGTTTGCTTCAAGATTTGTGCAACTTGTATTAGGAGGGAGAGCATAGAAGCACCTCTCTTAAAATTTTGATCTCTCTTGGTACTAGCTTAATTTATATTTGGTAACCATACTGAATGGTAACTGCATCGATCTCATGGTTACTTCATCTGGAACCGTTGTATGACACCAAACAATGTTAACTTTGCATGCCGTGAACATGATCTGGAGCATGGAAATAAATAACTGTGCCTATAACTGATACTTGATGGTTCATACATTGTAGGCAAGGAATACAGCAGAGGAGGAGCTCATGGCAAGATGGCGTGTATGGTACAACATGCCCGATCCCCCCAGGAGGCAATTTCACTTATGCCATGCAATTCAAGGATCAAATTGGGAGTTACTACTACTTCCCTTCCCTTGCATTCCATAAGGCGGCCGGTGGGTACGGTGGCATCAGGGTCCTTAGCCGCCCGAGGATACCAGTTCCGTTTGACCCCCCTGCTGGTGATTTCACCATATTGACTGGCGATTGGTTCAAACTCAATCACACTGTAAGCTTGTATCTTAATGTATCTAAGCACACACTGTTAAGAGAAAACAATGGAAATTTCTTTTGCAACTTCATGTTCATTTTGGTGCATTACCGAAACTAAGTAAAATTTTACAGGATTTGCAAGGCATATTGAACAGTGGTAATGACCTGCCATTCCCCGATGGGCTTCTTATAAATGGCCAAGGCTGGAATGGCAACAGATTTACAGTAGACCAAGGTAAGTTTATCAGAGTATATCAGAACAAAATACCTGGCATGTACTTGATTTTTTTTTTGTAAGACAGAGTTGCACTAAACTTGCTTGATGTAATCTTGCAAGGGAAAACATACCGGTTTCGGGTATCGAATGTGGGCATCTCAACGTCAGTGAACATAAGGATTCAGGGCCATTCATTCCTCCTGGTTGAGGTAGAGGGATCACACACCATGCAGAACACATACACATCGATCGATGTCCATCTGGGCCAGTCCTACTCGTTCCTTGTGACAGCTGATCAGCCACCCCGGGATTACACCATCGTGGTCTCGACGCGCTTCACCAACCCTGTGCTCACCAACACTGCCATCCTCCATTACAGCAACTCAAATGGAGCCCCCGCAGCAGTACCACCTCCCCCAGGTCCTACAATAGAAATTGATTGGTCTCTCAACCAGGCTAGATCAATTCGGTAAGATTGTCCATGATACATTAGTATATCCCACAGTTATGTTATTGCATTATCAACTGAAGCTTTTTTTTTCTTCAGAATTTTAGGAAGTCATGGAAAATATCTGTTCCTACACTAGATCCCACGTTAAGGGGGTGCTTGGATTAGGGGTATTTCATTGGAATGTTTTAGGATTTAGTTCAAATTTGAACTAAATCCCAAAACCTCCCAAGAAATTACCACTCATCCAAGCAGGGCCTAAATGGTCTCTTGAGGAGATCTGTACAACCGTATTGACAGATAGCTCCACTCAAGGATGCCATGGACAATTTTCTGTAGGATCGAGACTGGCGACTAGAGGAGTGAATAGGAGCCGAGACAATTAAAATCCTTTTCTAAATTTTTTCCCTTATTAAATTCTCAATTCTTTTGCTCTAATAGCTATGAATAATAGAGTCTATGCACCTACAATGAAAACTCCCAAGAAAAACCAAGCAAAACACAATTTCAGCCCTTAGTGCGGTCCTACCTGTTATGAATAACACTTGTTGTATTCAATATGAAGCTAATAGGCCAGAATATATAGATATACAAGTGGATACAAAAGCAAAGACTACACAAGGCAATACCTATACAAGGAAAACTTATATAAGGAAAATCTATATATGGAGAGTCTATATAAGTTAATATCTATATCCTTAACACCCCATCACAAATGCAAAGCATATGCAATAGTATTGCATTTGGAAGGGTTGCACTAAAATAGGAAAAATCAAAAGTCCTAGTTTTGAAGTAGTCGTCGTAGCATCTAACTTTTGAAAAACCGAGTTAACAAAGAAAAGTCGACAGCACGAGCTAAGCTGAAACTGGCTAGCATAATGAGCCGAAACCGACGGAGTAAAGCTGATGAAATGAGTTGTGCCGAGGTAATAAGTTGGAAATCAAAGTCAACGAAATGAGCCGAGCCGATAAAAGAGTCGAACCGCCGAAAGAAACAAGATGCTAAGGACTTGGATGGACGCAACAGAAGCAATGATGCTAAGAAAAATTAAAAAATAACTAGAAATACTAGTAGTAGACACCAATAGAATCAATAGCTAGACTCGAAGTAGAACTCTAGATTTAAACTCAGCAACAATGCCCGACGCAAAGAAAATCATGTTGACGTTGAACCAAAACTCATCAGCGGCGGCCAAGGCAAGGAGAAGCCTGACGGCGACGACTGAGGGAGTGAGATTAACTCCAAGTTGCTAGCGACAGTAGTAGAAGCCAAGCCGATAGAACGAGCCAGACAAGTGGTGATAAAGAAGCTGAGCCGAGCAAACGAAGGAAAGCCGACCCAGAGCCAAGGGCAAAAGAGCCAGAGCTATGAAGCTGAAGCCAAGCCGAGCCAAGCCGGAAGCCAAAACAGAGCCGAAATATAAACCGAGCCGATGAGAGCCGGAGCCGGAAGAAGCCGCGCAGCCGGAATTGAAAATAAAGCCGCAAAGCTGGATTAAAACCAAATTCGATTGAAATCTGATCGCAAGCGCCGGCCAAAGTGTGCCGCATGGAGGAGGCGCCAGCCCATCTGGCGTCGGGCCAGAGTCAAGGCGTCGGAGACGGCGTCGCTGATCGAGCTGTGGCCGGATTCGCGAAGGAAGAAGTCATGTGTCAAGCCTGCACGGCCGAGGCGCTGTCGCGCATGAGGAGTCGCGGGCAAAGCGGACGGGTTGTGGGAGGCCAAGGGGAGTGTGCGACTGGCTGGGCGAGCCGGAGGGGCAGTCGATCGGTGTGGCTTTGGAAGTCGGGCGGTCGAGCGCCAAGGGCCCACCGGAGCGGTGCGGGTCGGCCGGTGGGGCAAGGTGTAAGCCTCCGGGCAGATTGAGGAGGCGGTTGGGAGAAGTCAAGGCGTGAGACCAAGCGGAGCAGATTCGGTGGCGGTGTGGACGTCGGGTGTTGCGTCGTGGGCCGGCTGGAGGCGTCGACAAGGCGGAAACCGACGAGAAGTGCTGGGAAGAGCTCGATGGGTTGAGGCACGGAGATGGCCACAGTGGAGTCGCCCGAGCGCGGAAGTCGAGCAGGTGGGCCGGCCAAGGAAGACGATGTGCGAACGACGGAGATGACGACGTCTAGGAGGTGGCCGCCCCCGGGAGTGGAGATTGCTCCTCTCGGGGGTGGGAGCCGAGGCGGCTAGTGGCGGCCCGAGGTCGACACAACGAGGAGGGGCGACGGTCCTAGATTAGAAACCTAGGTAGTGCTATGATACATGTTATAAATCACACTTGTTGTATTTAATACGAGGGTAATAGGTTATAATATATAGAATTATAAGCGGTAGGAAAGGAAAGCCTATATAGAGCAATACTTATGCAAAGAAAATTTATATAAAGAAAACCTATATACGGAGAGTCTATATAAATCAATATCTATATCTTTAACACTACCGTCATGTAAAATGAGGTCCTACCGGAGGGGTGCGATAGTAAATGAACTTATGAAAGTTGGGACCTTTACGCTCTTAAATCTCTGCTATACCAAAATCGATTTCAAACCATACAGAGACCAAACTTTCAAACTAGAGCTCCAAATGAAATGAAACTTGACACACACTAAGATCAAGACCTCATGAAGTTATTCCAACAAGAGTTTCTCCAAGTGCTTGCCAAGGTTGCGACCTTCTCTCACTGAGCACAAGAGGCACCAAAATCGGGTAAAACCGATAAACGATGATTTAGAGGAGCTCGTAGGAGGAATCTAAGCAAAGGTGGCTAAGGATAGTTTCCCACATGCCCTACCACTCCCAAATCATAGCAAATACCAATCCAAAAGAGCTCAAGATCAAAAACCTCAAAATCACCCTTTCTTAAGTCAAAACTGAGCAAAACCAAGAACTTGCAAAGGAAGTTGCCTAGATGGATGGAATCTGGTTTCCAAGAGATATCTCCATCAATTACACTTCCTTGGCTCCAAGCAAGATCAAGAGGGGATAAGGAAACACCAAAAACCAAGCCAAATCAAGATTTCAACACTTGAACAAAGTGGAGAAAGACTTGAATGACTTTAGGGTGTCTATTAGTACTTAGAGATAAATGTTTACAACATTCTCTAGCCAATACACAAAGCCTAAGAATGACAAAAAGCTCAAACACAAGAGCCACTACTCATCTCTCCCTGGAGCTCCTCTCAAGAGCACCTACACCTCTCTCAATCCTATCCTCTAAAGGCTTAATCTCTAAGCTACATCTTCCTCTTTTTTAATAGTGGTAGCCAAACCAACCATTCCCAAGAAACCCTAAAACCTGGATACAAAGTGGATTCCATCCACCAACACATGGGCAAACTTGATAACATTATGTGGTTTTCACTCACACACGCACCCTCCTCAAAGCACTCATCATCATGAAGCTCCAATAACCCGATTCATGCTCATATCATCCATTTGCTTGACCTAAATTACTTAGGCCATCGCCGCGGTTTTTCACACCGCCTCTTTTTCGGTATCGGGCGAACGTCCAAATTGCCCCTCTACCGACCTTTTCCAAATTCTTCTCAAAGCAACTCTGAAACAAATCCTCCACATCAAAGCATCTCCGCATGCTTTGACACGTAGCTCGTGGCGCCCAATGACTTGCCGTCAAGTCTTCACAAATATATTCTCCCCCGGATCATCTTTACTTGCACCGACCCAAGTCAACCACGATCCTTGTCTTTTTTGTTCTTCCCACTCTAGCCATGTACCCTCACCTGGACTTACTCGACTGCATGGACCTAAGCTCTCCCACCTAGTCCCGGTCACTTGTTGTTGACCGCTAATGTTGTCCAAGTCACCTGCACATCCAAAGACCAAGCAAACATCCTGAGCACAAGTTCCATGCACTTTAGTCAAAGCAACACAACACAACCAACTCATGGCTCATTTGCCATGCACACACTCAAACCACTCACACACACCTTTCGCTGTTCTCTGGCCGCAATAGCCAGTCTAACCGATCTCCCCATGGCTGTCAGACCGCCAACCATTGGTCAGTCTAACCGGCTCAAACCGACTCAAACTCAACCTCGGAAATAGGACACCGGTGTGACCGTGAACCCAATACTGGTCACACCCACTCAACTCAACTCTGGTTTGACCGCCAACTAAAGGCCGGTTTGACCGCACGCGCCCCACTCCAAAACATGCTCCATGCTAAAAAGCAGCCTGCTACCATAGCCCGGTCACACCGCAACCACCGGTCGGTCCTGGCATTTTGGGGGTCCGGGGCGAAAACTTATATGGAGGCCCCATCCACCTCCTCATATATATATAGTCTTATAAGCATACATCATTGAAGAAATTAATATTCGATGCACAAAAATCACTTCTATAGAACACTTTAAAGTTTATGAAATGACAAATGTAAATTGTAATCATAAACACTTACTTGGCACTTGTCCAGACGATCGCCCTTTTTTTCTCTCTACGCGTCGGCTCATCGCCACATCCAGGCGATCGGTCGCCCGCCACCCCTCCTGTTTTTCACTTTTTCCCTGGATGAAGCCCCTAGCCGCCAGCCGCTAGGAAGCATTCTTTTGATGGAAACCCTCTTTCCTCAAAAAGACTTCTAGTCGCTCACGTCCTGGCGTCCTGCACAACTAGTTCAATGCCAAATTGCCAAGCATATATATGTATATATATATATATATATGTAAGTATATATGGGCCGGCATTTTGCTTAATTACTTTAGGGTTTTAGACTGCAGGCAGAGCAGAACACATGCCAAAGCATGTGACGGCACTTTGCTTAATTACTTTAGAGGCCCTTGACTTTGGGGGGCCCGGGGCGGCCGCCCACCCCCCAGGGCCGGCCCTCACTGACTGTACCCGATGTGATTGCGCTGACCTTAGCCAACTCAAACCAAAAGGCAAAGCCGGTCTGCCTGCCTGCCCATAGCCGATCAGACAGCTTGCCACCTTACAGCAACACTGAAAGTGCAAGCACTCAAAACACAGCTCAAACTTCAACAACTCTTGCACAACAAGCCAAACACTCATCACACACCATGGGGCGACCTCCACATGATCTCACATTTTCCTTTCGACATACTGTTGGAACATTCTATTAACTACCATGTTTCACTTCAAAATATATTCATGAGTTCGATTGCTTTATCTTACTTGAACAACATTGCTTTGGATGACCATATGTGATAACTGAATAACTGATGTTACATGCATCATTCTCAAATACTGAGAGATTATTTGTTCCCTAACTATTTGATTCCTTTTGTTGCTTTACTCTAAACAGGTGGAATCTAACAGCGAGTGGACCAAGGCCGAACCCACAAGGCTCATACCATTACGGTCTTGTCAACACCACAAGAACCATTAGACTTGCCAATTCACGGGCTAACATCAACGGCAAGCTGAGATATGCAGTCAACAGTGTCTCATTCCTCCCAACTGATACCCCTCTCAAGGTTGCCGATTTCTACAACATTCAGGGTGTGTTTACTCTGGGAAGCATTCCCGACAACCCAACCGGAGGTGGTGCCTACCTTCAGACAGCCGTCATGGCAGCCAACATGCGGGACTACGTTGAGGTCATCTTTGAGAACACTGAGAACTTTGTGCAGTCATGGCACATTGACGGTTACGCATTCTGGGTCGTCGGGTGTGTTTGCTAATGCCGTTCTTTCAAATCATGCGTTGTTTTAGGCTACCGTTCATATCGATGACTGAAGGTGAGTAACCATTTCTGGATGAACAGGATGGATGGAGGACAATGGACACCGGCAAGTCGTCAGAGCTACAACCTTAGAGATGCGATTGCTCGGTACACACTGCAGGTATTATAAATGCAGATGCCCGTTGTGGACCACTGTGATCCCACTTATCTATCCGAAGTTACAAGTAGCTCTATGTTCTTCTCATGTCATTACAAGAAACACCTGTGCCTGCACTTGTTCTAAGGGCACAACCTAATGGCGACTCATCTGAGCTTCTGCTCGTACATGGTCTTACATTTCAGGTGTACCCCCAGTCATGGACTGCGCTTTACATGCCTCTGGACAATGTGGGGATGTGGAACGTCAGGTCGGAGATCTGGGCCAGGCAGTACCTCGGCCAGCAGTTCTACCTCCGAGTCTACTCGACGGCGAACTCATGGCGGGACGAGAACCCGATCCCGAAGAATGCGCTCCTCTGTGGCCGGGCTTCTGGCCGCCGGACTAGGCCCCTCTGAACCTGAATTGGGTCAGTTTCACGTCACGAAGGGGTGACTGAAACTTTCCGCGAATCAGATGAGAACAGAGGATACATGGGGTGTTCAGATTGCTGAGCTCCAATTCTCTTGACAAGCTTGAGATGTCTGTACTCATAGCGTTCTATATGTGCTATTCTATTTGTTTAGCAATTGTAGTTAAAATGTTGCCGGTGAATTCTTCGTATGGAAGAAGAATGGTCACATCATTGATTGATGGTATATTGATATCTATGGTATAATTAATGGTTACATGAATGGGAGTGCGTTAAATGGTTCCGTAAATACGCCTTTTCGCTGGTTTGGCGTAAACGTTGGAGAGCGCAAACACGAAGGAGAAGCGGACTGCTTGAAATAGTTGACGGATTAACGGGAGCTTCTCTCCAAGACGCCCCCTGAACTACTTCGTTTCCCAAATCGCACGCGGCGCGCCCCTCGCTTCCCAAATCCCAATCCCTCCCTCCATTTCGCTGGTCTAAACATAGGCGAGCTCGCATGCGCACGCACACGCGTAATCACGTCACACACAGAAGGTTTAATCTCTCGTGATTTCCCCAGGCGATCGCGTTCCTCCTCCCCAACTCGAGTTGGCGTTGCGGATTGGGATCGAATCCTTTAGGATTTTCTCGTCGCCGGCGGTGATGCGCTGGTAGGCTCGGGTCGGAGGCGATGAACATTGTGCGGGGCGTCGCCGATCTCCTCCGCAAGTCGCCGCCCCCTGCCGCTCCGGGTGGCGCTGCCGCGTCGGAGTCGGCGCCTGCCTCCTCCGGCGGCGGCGGTGGTGGTGACTGCTCTTTCCCCGCCGCCGACCTCGACGACGCTCCCACCCCCCGCGTCGTCTTCAGGTGCATATGCTTGATCACACCCGCCCATTCGACCTCCGCATTGGGAAATGCGGCTTGTTTGTCTGGCTCGCGAGGGCTCCATTATCGTGCATATACCCAGTTGCCAATGCCCTAATCTGCAGTGAACGGGGCGCCGCGTGCCATGCCGTGGTTTGTAAATTTTGGGTGCTATGTCTCTCTCTCTGTTGCCACATCAATTGCCTGTGCGTGTTCATGTACTATGAGAAATGCGTATTTCGACGCCGATGTGTTGGAAGCAACTCAGTGTGGATTCAGAGTGGTACTGGGATTTTGTCTCAGTTGCCACTTGCCAGCTATCGGATTTATTTACGAGCTGTTATGTGGTGATTAGTATTTTTTTTTTCGAAATAGTGGTGATTAGTATTTGGAGTTGTTTGAACTTGCTATGGCCCATTCCCTGCAAAATCAATCTACCGTGTCCATTTGTTCAAAATGGTTATACATATGATTTACGTTGACGTGTGCAACTGTGGTTACCATGGAGTAAGTGTTTAATTGTTTATGTTAATTCATGGTACAAAATCATTAAATGAAAATTCGGTTCTCTGGTTTCCAGGAATTCCGGCCAATGGGCCTTTCTCCCCAAATAACACAAAAATAATATGATTGAGGTGTATTGCTTGGTTTCAACTCTATGAACTCCTTTTCTTATCTGATGAGTAGGACAGGTAGATGAAACTATGAAAGGATAATATATGCCTGCACTGACATTGCATGCAACAACACAGTAAATCCTTGCCAGTTAGGCAATTGTAAAATTTTCTGGTTAGACACGCACATCAAGTGTAACATATGACATTCTACCATATTATTTGTAAATGGTATTTAAGACATTTTTTTGTACTATGGTATTTATGTGCTACATCAGCATAAATGTTTCTCCTCAGTTATGACAAAAAAGTTTCTCATTATTTGTCATCTGGTTTTAGTGATAGCACGGAGGAGGGGGTTTTAAATACACTTTGGCAGAAGTATGAGAAAGCCCATGACAAGGTATTTCCCTGAAAGCTTGCTGGCTTCCTTTTTAACAACTCTGCTTAGAATTAGGATCTTACACTAGTGAAAAAAATTCTAATCTCAAACTTCTCTTAGATGTGTCCATACTTCGATGTAAGTTAAGAGAATTAGAGGACTAGCCAATTAGCCATGCTTAATTTACTGTCTGTTGTGATTCTTATCCATGACATGACCGAGTAATTTCCTGTCCAAGCATAATGTACGAGAGATGCCAAAGACACAAAAAGTATGAATAGACAAACCCCTATCTTTCAAATCCAAAAGCGAAATTTAATATTTAGATTTTGCTGTGCTCTACTTCTTTCTTAGTAAGCATTTTGCCCACTTTGCTTAGAGTTGGCTTGTGGTGGTTGCTTGAAAAGAAAAAAAAGTCCCAATGAAGTACATTACCTTAATCAAGGATAAATACGACGATGTTGTGACTAATATCAGAGACAAAAAGTATGAATAGACAAACCCCTATCTTTCAAATCCAAAAGCGAAATTTAATATTTAGATTTGGCTGTGCTCTACTTCTTTCTTAGTAAGCATTTTGCCCACTTTGCTTAGAGTTGGCTTGTGGTGGTTGCTTGAAAAGAAAAAAAGTCCCAATGAAGTACATTACCTTAATCAAGGACTAGTTACATGCCCGTGCATTGCTACGAAAAACAAAATTGATAACGAAAAATAAAGATTAAAAAATAAAAAAATTATTTCACAAGATCAAACATCTATCTTTAACGCTTTCTTGCTTAAAGTCAAGCTAATTAAAGCAACGCTTTGTTTTTTGCGTAGGGCAATTAAGTAGGGCAATTAAGCAAGGCAATTAATGACGTGGGTAGAACTCACCACTGCCACCAACTGTTGCTTTATAATAGTAGAGATAAATACGACGATGTTGTGACTAATATCAGAGCATGTGATATAGCTATACAAATGACTTTCCTATTAATATAGGACTACATCAAGGGTCAGCATTGAACCTCTATATTTTTGCCCTAGTCATGGATGAAGTCACGTGGGACATACAAAGAGAGCTTCCTTGGTGTATGTTTTTCTTCTTCTGATGATATGGTGCTAATTGATGAGAGCAGAGTAGGTGTCCATAGAAAATTGGAGCTGTGGAGGAAAACTTTAGAATCGAAAGGTTTTAGACTTAGTAGGACTAAAACTAAGCATATGATGTGTGTTTTCAGCGGTGCTATGGCAGGTGATAGATATGTTAGTATGGACGTAAAAGTAGTGCCCAGGAAGGAAACTTTTTGATATTTGGGATCGATGCTATAGAGTGATGGTGAGATTGATGAGATGTGAGCCACATGATACGAGCGGGGTGGTCGAAATGACGCCAAGCATCGGTTGTTCTATGTGATAGAAAAACACCTCAAAATTTGAAGGGTAAGTTATATATTACAACGATCAGACCTGCGATGTTGTATGGAGCAGAATGTTGTGCGACAAAAAGACAACATATATAGAAGATGAGCATAGTAGAGATGCGGATGCTGCGGTGAATCCATGGTTATACAAGGTGAGATCGAATACACAATGATGATATACGTGATAGGGTTTGTGTAGCACCAATTGTAGAAAGGCTTGTCCAAAATTGTCTGAGATGGTTTGGACATCTGTGGCGACCCGCATAATTAGCCCAGGGTAATAGCAGTAACGCTATCATTACACCGAGTTAATTACATGAATCTCGGCATGGTAGCTAACAAAATATCAGGTGACACGACACTTTATCAGTTACTATACCGTATTCAGAGTGTTGCAATAGAACAATAATTGGAGATGGAAACAGAGGCGTAGGCGTCGGTGGGGCTGGGTGGGGCTGGAGCCCACCCAGCCCCCAGCGCAAACTCGCAAACCCCCCACCCGAAGTCCATGGCCAGATGGCCCGTAGCCCATAGGCCTCATGCCCCATACGATAGCTCATAGCTGCATAGCCTGCATGTCCGTATTCGAGTGGGTCTCAGACTCGTGATCGGTGATTCTATTTAGTACGTTCGTAGTCAGCACGTACTTGCGTCATTGCGTGGCTTCCGAGTTCCGACGATCCGATCGATCGACCGTCAGTTTGTATTCCGTGTCTTGGCGAGTCGGCGGCTCCTCGACCTTCCGGACTGCGGCGTCCGAGCGACGGGCGGTGCGCCCACCGGCCGACGTGATCACGCATTCACGTTTCACAGCTGCGATCTGTTTTATTTGTAACTTGTAAGTGATTTGATCCCTAGACCCTAGTTATCATATTGAAGTATTGAACCATCAATTTGTACGTAATAGAGCATGTGGATATTGAATGTTAGTGCACTGCTCATGGTATATATATATTGTTGTATATGGAGATTAATTATTTTCTTATTCATATCCTAGTTGGCTAAACAATAGAGGATTCTTGATGAACAGATTACAGATTGATAAATTGATTGGCTAAACAATAGTGGATTCTTTCAATGAAGAGATTTTTTAAACCCTTGTCAACATCAAGACCGTTAGAGGAGATTGAGGAGTCACCATCTCAACCTAGTGATTTGGATCCTTCTGCCACACAAAAGAAAGCTCGTATTAATGTTGAATTGAGCCCAAGTGACATTGTTGCCGATCCAGGATTGCGCAAGCCAATTGAACAATACGAATCCAAAATTAGAGATGATGTGAGAAGATCATATTTATTAAAAGGTCCATGCCAACCAGTCGGTCATAATTTTCCCAGTAAACAGCAGGGAAATATTTCAAGAAGCTTCCAAAAGACATGGTTTAATGATTTTGATTGGCTAGAGTATAGCATAGAGAAAGATGCGGTATTTTGCTTTTACTGTTATCTTTTCAAACAATCGGGGTTTGATTGTTTTGCAAATGATGTGTTCACAAAGGATGGTTTTTCCAATTGGAAGAAGGCGAAGGAATCATTCCGTAAACATGTTGGTGGAGTCAATAGTTCTCACAACAACGCAAGAGGCTTATGTGAGGCTTTCAAAAATCAAGAGCAAAGTATTCAACAAGTGATAGAAACTTGCACGAATGATATGCGAGTTCAATATAGAGCTCGTTTAACTGCTGTTACAAAGGTTGTTCGGTTTCTTTTATCACAAGGTCTTGCTTTTCGTGGACATGATGAATCATTTAGTTCATCAAATAAAGGTAACTTTAAGGAACTGTTAGAATGGTATAAAAACGAGGTTACAGAGGTTTATAAACGAGGTTATAGACTGTTAGAATGCTGTAAAGATGGTTCAAGCAAAGAAGCACCTGGCTTATCCATTGGTCTATAGACTGATTGAATTGGCACTAATTTTACCTGTGGGAACTGCTACAGTTGAAAGAGCTTTCTCGGCAATGAAGATTATTAAGACAGATTTGCGCAATAAGATAAGTGATGACTGGTTGAATGATCTTATGGTATGCTACATTGAGCGAGACGTGTTTGCAAAGATAGACATGGAAGATATCTTACAACGTTTTCAGAACATGAAAACTCGTAAATATCAACTGTCAACTCTTTTGAAGCAATGAATGGTACATTTTTCTCCTTTCATAATTACATACTTATATTGCATACAATTTAAATTTCAACTATTTTACAATGTATCGATAGTCATAGTAGTTAATTTTGGATGCCTCTTTTTAAAGCCCCCCTCTTTGAATCTTTCTGGCTCCGCCACTGGATGGAAAGGAAACATATTACATTCCGACAATGTTGTCAAAGCGACAAGGCGAGGCGAGGCGCCAGCCCATCGCCTGGCGCCTAGGCGAGGATTAGGTGAAGGTCAACATTTTTAGTATATCATATTATCACCAATACATATATACTTTGTATGGATGCAAATAAATAGCATGATAAGATGCCAATTAAGTAGAGAAGCAAATACAAGTCTTAAACAAGTAGATAGCAACATTACTACCAATAGCTAATATTGTTTAGAAGGACAAATCATGCATAGTCACTACAACACCACAAGTCCATAAGAAAATTATAGTCACAATTACCAAAACAAGCAACCCCGAACATCTAGTTCTAATTCTAAACCATTCAAATCCTCATTTGATCCATCTCCACCAGTCTCATCGTCATCTTCATTCTCATTGTCGTTCAGAAGAGGCTCAACTTCATGTTCATCATCTTCATTGTCCAAGCCAAGCTCTTCAACAACCCTTGATGTAGAACCACTTCCATGACGACGAGAGTAGGGCATGATTCCTTCATGCGCTCTCCTAGGAATATTACGATCCTCAAAGTTGCGTGATGCATCAATGGCGTCATTAACATGAGGCCATAAAAGATCCTTCCCACTGTGAACTTGTTGGGCATTTGCATCAACCCATTCATTGTCCCATTGAAACTCATCCAGGAACAAAGGGTTATAATTGGTTCCTTCTTCACGGCGCATTTTAAACCTATTGGCAATTTTTCGGTTGCATTGAACATACACCAAATGACCAAATCATTCAACCTTTGGTATTCTAATCAGTTCCTTTTATTGCTATGGATCTAAAAATAAGAGAGGTAAACAAGGATAATTTTAGTTGGTTCAAAACTAAATTAAAATCTAAAGCATTGAGTAGTTACTTACAAACTCTAATGTGCTCCAATTGCGCTCACACCTTGAGGCCGAACAACAAAGACCTAAGATGCACTTTGCAAATGCTTAAAGCTTGAATGTCAAGCCCCCAAATGCAATCCACCAATCAACTAAAATTTGAAACATAGTAAATTAGTAATCAATCCCTATGTTAGAATCTTAAAAGCTTAAGAAGAGATAGAAGTACTAACGGGTTTCTTCGTTTTGTAAGCTCTAATGGCCATTGGCTTTCCAAAGCCACCCACAAATTGTCATAGATATCAGCTTGGTCACTTATTTTGCAAAGCTTGTCTTCATCATCTTGGAACATCTTCTCAAGCACATCATTGAACATCAACCTCAACCTAGCTGCTTGTGCCGCATCTTTCTCCTTGATTTCATAGTATTTTCTTGGGTTCAAGAATAATGCAGCCCCATACAATTTTTGCTCCATTTGAACAGCCTGTCGCCGATCAATAATTGCCATGACTTTCCTAAGCAATGGTTGCTTAGTTGCTAAACTATCAGTGATCTTCCTTTTTGCAAAATCCATACTTGCATAAACCTTGGCCATTGCCGGCCTCTCATCACCATCAACTATACATAGCACAACAAGAAGCGGCTTTGATGCTCTTATGCAATCCTCCACTACATTCCAAAATCTAATAGCGATCACAATTTCTTGAACCTTTTTCCCAGCCTTTGTGCTGGAGAGATTGCACCTAGTCCAATCTTCACTAGTAAATAGATGCCTCAACACATCTCTGTTCTTGTACAAGCACTGCAACGTGAGAAAAGATGTGGCGAATCTAGTAGTCGCAGGCCTTACAAGATCCTTCGCATTTGTCAGCTCACTCATTGTTGAAAGTAGCCTCCTATGCTCATAGATAAATGTAGTGACCCGCTTGGCATTATCAATGGTCTTCTTGAACTCCGTTAGCTTCCCGATGTCCTCTAACATGAGGTCCAAGCAATGTGCAGCACAAGGAGTCCAAAATAGAGCAGGGATCCTCTCCATTAGAATTCTCCTTGCCGCTTTGAAGTTGGCACCGTTGTCTGTCACCACCTGAACAACATGTTCCTTGCCGATCCGGCCAATTCTTGCCTCAAGCAAACCTGCTAGCATCATTGCATTAGCTACTTCACTTGATGTATCAACAGACTCCAAGAAGAAGGTCCTTGCAGGACAGTTCACAAGAAAATTGATCAAGCCTCTTCCCCTCCTATCTGTCCATCCATCAGACATGAGTATGCAACCAACAACTTTCCAACGTTTCTCTTCTTTCCAATGTTTCTCTTGCTCCAACTTCAACTTATCAGTCTCCCTCTTTGCCTTCTCAAGTAACGGCACCCTCAAACCATGGTATGAAATGTTATTGAAACCGGGTCCATATTGCCCTATGGACTCACATGATCTCAAAGCTTCTAGACTTGATGGCATTGAATGGAATGCCACACTCATAGAAGAAATCAGCTATGTGGCCTCGCACCCTTTCTTTCTCCTACACAGTCCTTACACATTGCTCCATGGTGGTTTGAGAAGGGCCCTTGGCATGTCTTCCATCAGCCACCTCTTTCGGTGTCTTCCAAATCAATCCAACAACTGAGTTACTTGTTTCGCCACCAGCTGTCCCAATAATTGGAGAGTTGATTGCTTTCTTTTCGCGGTTGTCCCAGAACTTGGAGATGGGTTGGAAGCCTTAGATGATGCTTCTTGGGAGCTTGGGCGTCGCATATCACAGCCCACTTTTTCCTCTCCTTGTTCTACTCCCTTATCAATGTCATCGTCCAATTCGACGATTCTACTTCTTGAGATAGTCTTGCATCTCTCTCATTATTGTTGTGGTTGTCTTGGAACACTTTTGCACATCTCCAAACCCTGCGGCAAGATGTTGCTTCAATCTCTTTATTCCCGAGCGCATTTGTTTGCCACATAAGGAACATTGCACCAAATCCTTGTTGCTCAAATCCGGCCAAAATCCATACTTCCATCCTGGATCATTGGTCTTAGCCTTTCGTGCAGGATCCTTAGCTGGATCATATGCATCATTGGCAACATCGCCGGCAGCAGCTGCTTGAGCATCAACCATGTCCCTGATTCCCTGTACAAAGCCACACACATGAGCATCAACACAAGCAGCATTAGCATCTGTAGCAGCAACACAAGTAGCAATATTAGCAGCACAAGCATGAGCAGCAGGCCAACAAGCAGTAGCCATGACATTTGGATGAGCAGCAGGCCAGGAGCAGCATGAGCACAAGCATTTCGATGAGCACAAGCAGCATGACATTTGGATGAGCAGCATGAATAGCAGGCTAGCGGCATCACAAGCATCAAGCATCAATTATCACAACATCAGAACTCATAAGCATCAATCATCAGATTCATCACAAGCGTCAAGCATGGCAGGATCACAGCAGCAGAGCATCAGTGGCAGAGCATCATGACAAGCATCAAGCATGACAACAACAGAGCATCACAGGCAATAAAGCGCCGCCGACGCAGCATCATAGCAGCAGAGCATCAACGGCAGGCGGTAGCACAACCTCGGCTCTGGTCTGCGTCGCGCCGTCGCCCAGCCGCCTCCAACGCCGTTTGCTCCACTTGTTGCTGCTCTGCATCGCGGCGGTTGCCGATCTACCCTGCTAGGGTCCCCTACATGATTAGGCATAAATTTTTACTTTACTTATACTCTTGATTTGCAAGAATGGTTAATGATGCAACTAGGGAGAGGTGTTCTAAGTGGGAGGCAAGGTGACGATGCCGGCGACGCCGGAACGCCCTCGAAGCCCTTAGAGCTGCCTACCCTACTGAGACCCGCTGTGAATCCCCTCCCGATCTACCCAATTCGGCACCCTACAAGTAGTGCTACTGCTAGTACTACTACACTTACGGTTGTGCACCTGGTGTTGGGTTTGGGGATGAGGAAGCTGTTGCTGCTGGGGAAGAAGAGGTTGATGTGGGTGATGCCGGTGTCGGGGAAGACGAGGTGACCGCTTTGCTTGGGGAACTCTTCTTCCTCGCTGCGGTTCT
The DNA here is from genome assembly GCA_036346355.1 of Rhipidocladum racemiflorum. Classification (NCBI taxonomy): domain Eukaryota; kingdom Viridiplantae; phylum Streptophyta; class Magnoliopsida; order Poales; family Poaceae; genus Rhipidocladum; species Rhipidocladum racemiflorum. The sequence continues at coordinate 83,960,422 of CM070579.1, read as the reverse complement.
CCTTCTCCTCCTCGTTGCGGTTCCCTTCTCCTTGCTGCGGCTTGAGTTCTTGTTCTTGGTTGCCTTCGGTTTGGGGTGGAGAAAACGGGAAGGCTGGTTGTGCTAGTGATTCTTGGTTGCTTTGCTTTGGGATGAAGTACTCTCAATGGTTTGGTTCTCCTTGCTCTTGGTTGGGCTGGGAGAGGAAGTGTGCTGCTGCCCTTGCTCTACTCGGTTGAATTGGGAAATGAATGGCTGGTTGCCTTTGCTCTCCTCTCGGCTGTAAAGAAGGCATGGCCTCCCTTGCTCGCCTCAATCGATGAGCTTAACGGGGGTTGCACCTTTTGTGCTGGTCTTTGCTAGTTGGCTGTTGGCCGTGGTCAAATTTACCAAACTTCCCCCTCTTGGCCTTTTACTGAGTTACTAAATGGGGCTCTACTATTTGGTGCTAAATGCTATGGATACCCGCAATTCGAACATGTTTGTATCGGTTGCCGAGTGATGAACCCGATCTAGAGAGAGGTGCCGACCTGGCCCCAATGGGTCTGGTATCTCGGTGATTGATACCTCGTCTGCGGGTCTAACGGCAATCCTCAATATAAAACTATTCGTTCTAATAGCATTTTAAGTTTTTTATAAATAAAATACGTTGATTACTATACTAATTACTGTCCAGTACTCTTAATTCTTTATTTAATATTCTAGGTTGTTTCAACATCTCCAATGGAGTCCGGTGCGTAGTGGAATTTTAAGTCGTCTCGAAAACATAACAAGAGGCAAAGGTCGACCGAAACTAACGTGGGAAGGAGTTAAAAGAGACTTGAGGGATTGAAATTTTTACAAAGATTTGGCATTAGATAGGAGTGCATGGAAGTTAGCGATCCACATACCGGAATTATGACATAAGGTGGAAGGTTTAGGTGTTTTATTGACTTTGACTGAGTTTCTTTCCTAGCCTATCCCAACTTGTTTGGGGCAAAAGCTTGGTTGTTGTTGTATTTGTTGCTTAGAGTTGGCTTGTGTGCAACACAGTTGAATGCTTTACAAAACAATATATATTTCTTATTCAACTTTCTAGGCTAGTTCACAATTTAGAACTACTCCTAAAATGATGATAACTATTGATAAGCATGTATACCTGTGTTGTTACAATGTACAACTTGGTTCTCCTAAAAATAGAACTCATAGCCTTACATGTGGTAACAAGAATGTTTGCTAAATACCATTGGATTTGTGTCAAGAATTAGCCATAACTGTATTTCTTTGTGCTCTATGAAAAGTTAACCAGTTGTTTATTAATTACTCCATTAGCAATTCTGTCAGTATTATCTAGTTATGCATCACTATATCTTGTGTCCCTTTGTAATAATTTGCAGGTTGAAAAGGAGAAATCCCTGCAATTTTTTGTCTTACAATTTGTACAAACATTCAGAGATTGGGGACAACATCATATCGAGCAATTCGTTGATCAAGAATTAGGATCTGATGAAACAGTCATAGGATGCTCTCGTGGGCATCCTTCTCAGATCATTCTTATTCTGATTCAGGAGATTTCTCTAATAACATCAACTATCACTGAGAGTAAGTGGATCTACCGTATTGATGAGTATCTATTGCGACATATGCCAGCAGTTTTTCTTCCAAGTGATTTTTTTCACCCAGAATTTTAATGTTTCTGAATTCTACTTTGCTTGTGGTTTATGGTATTATGTAAGCTCCCCACATACTGTTATATGCTCATAAAAGTATCTGAAATGTACTGTTGAACATGGGATTCAAAAGTATATAACTAGAATTATTTAGTTCAATACCATTATATTGCCCTAACTAGAATTATTTAGTTCACTACCATCATATTGCCCTAACTAGAATTATTTTGTTCAGTACCATTGCAAAGATCACGGAGTTGGAAAATACCATCGCTAGTTGTGAGAATGACATGTGGGACCTGGGTGCACTTGTCGACACATTGGATGGTATTTTCCAATTCCGTCATCTTTGCGATGGTGCTGAGTAACATGGTTATCATAGCACCCCGGCGAGGCGAGTCGCCTCCGGGATGCTTGGACGCCTAGGCGACAGTTAGGTGACCAATATAAATGCAACAACAAATATATTAATAGACTGAATAGTGAATACTTCATGTAGCAGCAAAATAACAGTCTTCATAAACTGAGAATGTTCCAAGGACAAGGACATTCAAACATCGATATCTAAGTCTAAATGATCTTGACTCATCACTTGGTCCGATCTCATCAATTTTATGTGCATGCATGTGCTAACAAGGCCATTGTACATGATGGTAGTTAAGTTTAGAACATTAACATGTCGTTAATAAATTATAACAATCAAAGTTCACATATAAATGGCTCCTTATTCAGAACAGAATCTTAACAGCTGACATGCTTGCCCTCCGAGGTTGGCCTCACCATCCAGTTTGCTGCATGTGTGACATAGAATTGGAGACGGCACCTCACCTCATGATCACATGTTCCTACGCTAAAGTCTTCTGGTTCAACTTGTTCGCAAGACGGCTACCCCAGGTGCCAAACTTCCCAGCTCCAGATCTTGATCCTTCCATCTCCTCTTGGTGGCAGCAATTGCGAGCCATTTGTCCCAGCATAGATGACACCCTTATCTACGGTTTTTGGAATCTTTGGAAGGAGCGAAATGCTCGTATCTTCGATGGAACTCGCTCCACGGTGGGGAGTGTGGTAAACAAGGTGGTCGACAATTTGGTGTCCTACAAGTTAGCCCACAGGAGTTAAGCCTCTAGCGTTTTTTTCGTTTTCTTAGTTAAGTCTCTAGCGTTTTTTCTTTTTCTTTTTTTGGTGGTGCTTCCTGAGCCGATTGCCCTTGGTCTTAGGCTGGTTGAGGTGGTTTTGTTTTGCATCCTGTTTCCCCTGTTTTCCTCTTTTTGTTACCAACTCTTTCTCCACGCTTAATGAATCGGCAGAGCTCCTGCCTTGCATTCAAAAAAAAAAGTTCACATATAAATGTAACAATCAGGAAGGTTGAGTGGTACCTTCGGTATGTTCTTGAAAGTTTGTTTCGGAGCACTACCTGTGAATCAAGTATGGAACATTATTTCTCCCAAATAAAAGAAAGTACGGAAGTGTCTCACTTCAGTCCAACCCTCAATTCCTTCCTCTTGGACTCTTGGAGTACTCATAGCCGAGTGACAGTGGGACAACTACAATTATAGTGAGTCAATGACTGATAGTGAGTTTCGTGAAGTCGGCAGTGGTGGTACTGGTGGCAGTAGAATGGTCTTTTCAGCAGCAGGCACCACTATTTTTCCTTTTTTCCCTTCTTATTCTTTCCAGAGCTAGAAAAGAAGAGGGGTAGAATGGCCTTTTATGCCTTAACAGACATAATTTGACAGCCATGGCAGAGAGAAAGATATGGAGGGAGGTAACGGACCCTTGGCAGAAACAAGAGAGTGCATTTTTCAGTGGCAAAAGGAAGAATAAAGCTTCGCTTAGTGGAGGAAAAAAAATTCCCTGGTTTTTATCATATGCCTTTAAGCTAGTTAAATTAGGAGGATGTAGTCCAAGGTCATTAGTGTGCAGGAGTGAACTAGCAACTATTGCAGCTTTATTCCATTTGTTGAACACCTTTGGCTTATTTTGTCGAGTCAATGCACCCAGGGCTAATTTGCGATTGTTGTGCTGTGTTCTGTTGTGGAATCTATTTTGTTATGGGTACCTTTACTGATTCCAATAAGACTTTGCTGCTATGTCTCTAAAAATATGGTTTAAAGCAGTTATTATGTCCAAAATAGTTATTATGTCCAAAATAGGAAAAGTTGCTTTTGAAATGCCAGCGCAATACCAAATTTAGCATTAATCAATGTGACTCCATACAAAAGGGCATCAAAATTTATTCGCAAATAGCACAGTATTTGGCCTAGAATGCTCAGTTGTGAATGAGGAAGTGAGGATTGTTGATTTTTTTTTTATGATACTGATTTTGCTTTTGCCATCTACGGTGATAAATGAGATCACATTTGTTCTTATATTGCATTATTAGGTGGCAGCAGCCCAGAATCTTCTCCGGACCATTCGGAGCAACTAGAAACCCTGGGATTAAGCACTGAAAGATTACGTGTTTTGGAGTGCTTAACAATTCTGACCCGCTCCATGCATAACTGTAGAGTATTTAGCTATTATGGTGGTGTGCAGAAGGTTACTTCTCTATTGAAAGGTAGGAATTTTCTTGAGGTGATCACTCATTCTAAGAAATATTCTCTGTGGGTGCTGGATTCTTGTTCCGGTCTTTTTTACTTGTTCTAAGTTCAATGGTTATTTTTTTCCCTACTAGATGTTCCGATGTTGGCATTTTTTTTGTTAGCTTAATTATGTTTCCTTGAGTCTTATTCGGGCGAATTATTATCTACCTGACATTTTCCATCTTTGGAATATTCAGCTGCAGTTGCTCAACTCAAAACCTTAAACAGTTTGCTTGCTGTAGATGACCAATCTTCAGGTCAAGCAGTAGAAAATACCAGGATGATTATAAAGATACTCATATGCATAATCACAATAATTTCAAACTTCATGAAGTTGGAACCAACTGTTGTAAGGATTCCCCATTTTGTCAATACCACTAAGTATGCCCCATCAAGCAGTCATTTGGCCAAAGCTACTCCAATTACTCCAGAAAGCACCTTTTCTGACACACTTCGACATTGGCAGCAAAAGGCTATTGTTCTTGTGATGGAATCTGGTGGTGTCAATATGTTAGTAGGTAAAGTTGCCCTTTTAGCTGTTTATTGAATTTGATACTATAATACATCATATTTGTGATTGGGGCACTCAATTCTTTACAACGTTACATTAATGCAATAGTTTTTTTACTTTTACTAGATTGTCAAATAAGTTCTGTTTACTCAAAAAATTCACTAAGTTGACTAGTAAATGAAGTTCATTTCATGGGTTTTATTTTATGGGCAACAGATTGTGAGAAGTATCAAAGATGATGATTTAAGGTAGGTTATTAGAAGGCTTATGTTAATTACTTGTCATCGATTATCTCTATTTAGCAATTTTTAAACTATAGTGAGCACGCATGTGAGAAAATCCTGATGTGTGAAAGGATCTCGAGAACAGAGAAGGACCTGGACATTGCCTGCAACCTTCAGTGATTATTCAAGTTAGCTTTGTTTTGGTAGAAGAAATCACACTTCTGGTTCAGTTTTTTGAACATGAAGAACAAAATAGTAATAAAGTTAGATAATTAAAAAAAGATGCGATTAACACACGACCAGTAGCGCATATTCGTTCCACATAACCACCCTAACTTACTTTTTTTTTGTCTCCTCACGTTCCAAGCCTGATGCTTCCCTTTTTCTCTCCTAATGAGCCCGCCTTCCCTTTTTATTCCTCTGCCTTGAGATGTATTAAAGAAGCGAAAGAACCAATGTTTAGCTGCACTTGGTTCATATTGTACTCTTTACAATTAACTGATGGTCCGATTTACATTCTGTTTGCACCGTTATATTCTATACGACGAGCTTAACACAACAAGACCCATATCGCGTTTATTTTGGGTGATATAGTGATAAATTTGTTAGAATAGTGGCATTGCCTCCAATTGGGCCAATGGGCCAAAAATATGTACAGTACAAATAGAGGGTAAAATAGCAAATAACACCTATACATGACTAGTTTAACCCCCCCCCCCCTCAAACTCAAGGTGGATCCACAACATTGAGTTTGGAGAGATGAAGATCATGATGCGCCTTCGTTTGTGCCTTGGTAAAGAAATCTGCGATCTGAACCTCGGAAGGCACATACTGAAGGGCAACCACCTGCTGTTGCACCTGCGACCGGACATAGGAAGCATCAACGCCAATGTGCTTGGTGAGCTCGTGCTTCACTGGATCTCGAGCAATGCTGATAGCGCCGGTACTATCGGAGCACACTGCCGTAGGGGTAGAGACAGTGACACCAAAATCTGCCAGGAGCCACCGTAACCAAGTCACCTCGGTAGTCCACAGAGGCCGGCGCTCGCCTTCGGCCTCGATCTTTGGATCAGCTATGATCTGCTTCTTGGTCTTCCAGGCAATCAAAGAAGAACCAAGGAAGCAGTGGCGGAGCCAGCCCAGGCCCAAGCCCCGGGCTAGACCAACTGATCTTAAATTAAGTCTCTGTTTTTAATCATTTTTTAATAATTTTAAAAAAAAATTAATGGGCTTTCGGTACTAGGCCCCGGCCGCAAAGACGGCAAATTGGGCCTCAGATCCGCCCCTGCAAGGAAGACACAATAAGCAGAGAGGGACTTGCGATCAGAGGAATCGCTAGCCCAGGAAGCATCTGAATAGGCCTGGAGTTGCAAAGAGCTGGAGCAAGAGAAAAACAGACGGCGATCAATGGTACCACGAAGATACCGTAGGACTCGAAGGAGATGACTGTAGTGTATCTGAGTAGGAGTCTGCATAAACTGGCTCAAAATGTGAACATGGGAGATGTCAGGGCGAGTAATGCCAAGGTAAATAAGACTCCCAACTAGGTGGCGGTAGCGAGTAGGATTCTCAAGAGGAGCACCATCAGTAGGACGAAGCTGAAGGTGAAGCTCCATAGGAGTGGTAACAGTACGCTGATCAGTGAGACATGCCCGATCAAGTAGATCCTGAATGAACTTCCGCTGGGAGAGGTAGTAGCCCTCCGGCGTGGAAGTGACCTCAACCCCAAGGAAATACTGAAGAGGACCCAAATTAGACATCTGGAACTGCTCACTGAGACGCGCCTTCACAAAGGCAACGTATTGAGGATCATCACCAGTGATGAGCATGTCATCCACGTAAAGAAGAAGAAGAGTACGACCACGAGGAGAAGTGTGAACGAAGAGAGCAGGGTCATGCTCACTAGCAACATAACCAACAGTGGTGACAACAGAGGTGAAGCGCTCAAACCAAGCACGAGGGGCTTGCTTGAGCCCATAGAGAGAACGACGAAGGCGACACACGTGGCCATCTGGCACAGAATAGCCAGGAGGTGGGTGCATGTAGACCTCCTCACGTAGCTCACCGTGAAGAAAAGTGTTCTTCACATCAAGCTGGGAGATGGTCCATCGGCGAACAGAAGCAACGGCCACAAGTGTGTGGACAGTAGTCCGCTGAGCAACAGGAGCGAAGGTCTCCTCATAGTCACGCCCATACTCCTGCTGGAAACCACGTGCAACGAGGCGCACCTTATAGCGCTCAATAGAGCCATCAGAGCGAGTCTTGATCTTATAGACCCACTTGCACGTGATAGGAGTGACAGAAGCGGGAAGAGGGGCAAGGTCCCAAGTTCCAGTGCGCTCTAGAGCAGCAAGCTCCTCAGCCATAGCGAATTGCCACTCAGGATGAGTAACAGCATCGCGATAGGAAGTAGGCTCAGAGGAAACGATAGCAGGAGCAACGAAACTGTAGCGATTGGGACGAGGAATCGTACTCCGATCACGAAGTGCGTACCGCGGTGAAGGAGCAGGAGAGGTAGACTCTGAAGTAGGAGCAGAGGGAGAGGACTCTGAAGTGGGAGTAGGAGCCGGACCTAGAAGGGAGGAGGAACTGGGAGGAGGTGGACGACGAGTGTAGTGGAAACGGACGGGAGGAGGCGAAAAGGGAGGCTGCTGAGGTGACGGGAGAGAGGGTGGAGCAGCGGACGAAGGGATGGGAATGGAGGGTGAGGGTGATGGTGGCGAGGGTGGAGGAGATGGTGATGGATAGGAGGAAGCATCAGGTGGAGTGAGGAAAGAGAGCGAATCAGAAGTAGAGTGCGGGCTAGAGGAAGGATCACGGGTGAAGAAGGATCGAGACTCATCAAAGGTGAGATCTCGAGAGACCCGGATCCTGCGAGCCACAGGGTCCCAACATCGATAACCCTTGCGCTCAGCATCGTAGCCAAGAAAAATGCACTCAACAGACTGAGCAGTCAGCTTTGTCCGCTCACGAGGCTGAAGAAGCACAAAGACAACACACCCAAACGCATTTAAGGTGATCAGATCGAGGGTCTGCCAAAGAGACGCTCAACAGGTGGCACCAGAAGAAGCGATAGAAGGCTGAAGGTTCACAAGATAGACAACAGTAGAGACAACCTCAGCCCAGAAGTGGGGCGGAACAAAGGAAGCCAGCATCATCGCTCGAGCAGTCTCAAGAAGGTGACGATGCTTGCGCTCAGAGACCATTCTGAGCGTGAGCACCAGTATAAGAGTACTGAGGAAGGGTACCCTGCTTGAGGAGATATTGATGAAGAGAGGTGGATAGGTACTCGCCGGCAGTGTCAGCTCGGAAGACACGAATAGGCAAGTCAAACTGTGTGCGGACCATGGCAGCGAAGGCATGGTAGGCAGACAACACCTGATGCCTGGAGGTCAGAAAATAGATCCAAGTGTAACGAGAGAAATCATCAATAAAAATCACATAGTAGCGATGACCCCCTTTCGAAACGAAGGGAGCCGGGCCTCAAACATCAGAATGAACCAAGTCAAATGGCTGAAGAGACACTGAATCACTGGTGGGGTAGGGTAGCTGTAGCTGCTTCCCAAGCTTACAGCCCATACAAGATAGGGAGGTATCACCAGAAACCTTCCCAAGAACACCACGACTCGCTAACAAAAAAAGACGAGACCCACACGTGACCTAAACGATGATGCCACTGAGCAAAGCGGCGCGAGCGAGGGTGGCGAGGGCGGTGACATCGAGAGGCAATGATCGGTCGGCTGCGGAGGTGGACGTCAAAGGCGAAGCTAGTCAAGTTCCTAAAGACGCTGAGAGTCACGGACCCGACAGCCAGTACCAACCAGGGTCCCGGTGAGACGATCCTGAATAGAACAAGAGTCAGCCTCAAGAATGATACGACAATCAAGGTCAGCAAGCTGGCCAGCAGAAATCAGTTGCAAATCGAGGCGAGGAACATGTGAAACAGAAGGAACATGAAAACAAGAAGTGTGGAGAGTGCCCCGACCAGCAACTTAAAGGGAAATACCATCAGCCTTTTTGACAGACATAGGGATGGCTGAAGAGCTCAGTGGGCCAAGGTGAGTGGAATCAGGTGTCATGAAAAGAAGCCCCAGAGTCAAGAATCCAAGGCAACTGTATACTTGAAGGAAGATTGGCAACAGACGGTCCTGGAGAAGGAGTCGCCCCCAAATGGCGCTCCATGCGCTCAAGGCGCTTAGTCACATCCTGTATGGCTGTCAGGAGGGCGTCAGGTGGGCGAGAGGTACCAGCTCCACCACCTCCAGCCTTGCGGTTCTGAGGCCGCCTCCTGCACTGCTCAATGGTGTGCCCTGTCTTCTTGCAGTAGTTACAACGAACCACTGCACCAACGGTGCTCGCCACAGCAACCGAGCCTCTTGCCGGTGCTAGGAGAGGAGCAATCACATGATCTGTCGTAGGAGGTATGGAAGTGATCAGGACCGACGAGGAAGACGAGAGAATGCCACGAAGACGAGTCTCCTCTGCACGGACCAGGGTGAGCGCCTCAACCAGGGACGGTCGCGGCGAGCGAGCCAGCAGCTGATCACGGATGCTCCTCAAACTCCGGGCGAAGCTGGCGGAGGTACTCAAAGAAGCGAACATCACTCTTGTGGTCCCGATGAAGACCACAACAGTCGCAGGTCGGACTGAAGGGAGGCTCCAAGGAGTCAAGCTGACGCCACACGTCGGTAATCTACTGGTAGAAGGCATCGACGGTGGAGTCCAACTGACGAAGAGAGCTCGCCAGCTCCAGTGTAGAGGTGTAGAGAGCATCGCTGCTCGGCTGAAACTGAGCCTGCGCACGCTCCCACATCAGCTGAGAAGAAGGAAGAGCAACCAGATCCATGGCAAGCTCAACCTTCATGCTGCCTAAGATGACAGCAACAGCACGAGCCTCATCCATCTGCCAGCCCTCGAGAGTCTGCAGATCGGCGATATACTGATCAGTGTCCTGCTCATATGTTGCTAGAACATCTGCAGGGACCGGAGCACCATCTGGCCCGACCACAGGCTGAACTGGGCGGACCGGAACTGGTGGGCGAGGACGAGCTCCAGTGAGGTGACCCCATAGACGCTGGCTGTCAAGTGAGACCCAGAGCATTGTGGACCACTCTCGGAAGTTGGTCCCATCAAACATGACGGGCGGGAGAGGCATCGGTCCTGAGGAACGAGATGCGATGGCCATCTCAGAGCACCGAAGGAGTGAACTTGCAGAGAGGACGCCGGCGCTGAAGGGGATCGAAGGGAGGCTGCGCCTTGCCTGATCGCGCCGATCGAGCCGCTCTCTCGGGTGCTTCGATCCACGGCAATCAAGCGGCGGATAGCGGCGCTCGGGCGGCGATGGAGGCCGGCCGAAACAACGCGGGCAAGCGGGAGCAGAGCGCGCGTCTGGAGCAGAGGAGGTTGAGCGACGCCGCCGAGCAGAGCGGGCGGGAGTTGGCGGCGGGCGGACAGCGGGCGCGTCGGGAGCAGAGGTCGAGCGACGCCGTCTTCTACCTCGAGCCGAAGACAGAGGAGAGAAGAAGAGAGGAGGATGCCGCCGGAGGGAGCTGCGGCGATGGCGGTAGCGTCGCCGGCGAGGACGGCCTGTGGCGGCGGCGGCTACAGTGCTGGGAAAACCTGTCACGACCGGGTCTGAAGAGCGGGTCTGAAGAGAGTGGCAACGTCTGAAGAAAGCGGGTTTGAAGATTTTGGCGCAAACAGGGAAAACGACAATAGGAATAGTGATTACCGACAATGACTGTGATCGCTATTATGTAATCGGGAAGATAATGTAATCATATACTATTAAAAGGGTATTAGCAGAAAACATATAGGGTGATATATATACATCTCTGTATTGGACGGAAAGAAGAGAGAAAGAAAAGGAAAAGAAACTTGTATCTACTTTCCCCTTTCTCCATTCTTCCTTCCTTCTTCTCCACGACTGCTTCCTCTGTTCTGGATCGATTCCTCACGTCCTGCATCGCCAGCGGCCACGGGTGTTACAAAACCCTAGCTAGGGCTGCAGCTCTGATACCATGTTAGAGTAGTGGCATTCCCTCCAATTGGACCAATGAGCCAAAAATATGTACAATACAATAGAGGGTAAAATAGCAAATAACACCCTATACAAGACTAGTTTAACAAAATTTACTTCTCAACTGAGAGTTGTATGTGATTGGTAAGCAACTCTTACCTAGTTAGAATGGTAACTTCGTATCACTTGTGTCATGGTAGGACTTGGGTATTAGCGTCAATGTCGTAGGGCGATAGCCTCTGGTGCCAACACACATGAACAGGACGACACAGCTTAGAGTTGGCGTCCTTTAGCTTGCCTTTTAAGTTAGTAAGTTTAACGAGTCTTAGTTCAATTCGAGTTTGTTTAGGAAACTTGAATCTATCTCTAGTCAATGATGTTAGGATACCCTCTAAGGGGATTGTGCGATTGAATAAAGGCAAGCAAGAAGCCAATAATTAATCTCTTATCCTCCCAATTGTCTTCGTCTCTTCCCTGTCTCCTACACATCCTCCATTCACAATTGCAGCCACAATACCTGGGCGCAAACCAGTGCCAAAGTTGTCTACCTAACACAACTACATGATCAAATCGTTAGGGCGTGACAACTTGCTAGTAATCCTATATTGCTACTGACTCTAAATGTTACATGCTAGCAACTTTATATGTTACCACTTTGCAGATCTATATGTCAATCTAAATGTTACTTGATAGCAACTATCGACGATTTATGCTGGTGACTAATAGTGATAGATCTAAATTACTTACCAGCAACTCTATATGTTACTACTTTGCAAATCTCCCTGATGCAACGGCTAGAAACTCACAAGAAAACTCAAATCGGATGGTAGCTCATAGGACAACTTGGTAGCAACTAGCAACTTTAATGAAAATCGGCTAGAAACCCACAGAAAAACTAAAAAAACAACTTCAATGAGAATAGAGCATCCACTCATAGCAAAACTTAAATTGGGCAGCAACTCATAGGAAAACTAGATAGCAACTTCAATGAAAAATGTTAGCAACTCATCGGAAAACTCAAATCGGGTAGCAACTCACCGATAAACATGGAGCAACTTGCACATTCAAAAGAAAACAATGTAGAAAATCACTGAAAAATGAGGGTAGCAACTTACACCTTGAAGGACAAATCTAGTGAGCAACTTCGCTAGAAATTGGGTAGCAACTCCTACCTTTAATAAAAAAAACTAGAACTTCAATAAAAATCTGGTAACAACTCACTGATAAACAGGGTACCAACCACCATATATTCATTCATGTAGGCAATTACTAGTGGTAGCTCTGTGTGCATTACTTGCTAGCAACTTTAGATATTACTATCTAGCAAATCCACATGTTACTTGCTATCAACTATCTATTACTTGAAGCAACTGTGAACGATTTGTTCGGGAGGCAACTGTTGTTAGATGCAACTGTTGTTAGATGGGGCTGACAACTACATGCTGAAAAATTCAACTTCTTGTTATCTCTCCAAAACATATACAACATTGGTGTTGTTTTCTCAAGCTTGTTGTATACATCACAATGGCTTAAACGAAACGCAAATCAAACGATTGGTTAAATAGATATGGTAATTTGAAGGTAACAAACAAACAAGTACAACCACGTAAAGTCCCACTTCAGTTGCTAATGGGAATGTGAGTTGTGGTTAATTAATAGATGGGCTCACTGAGCTAGCTTTGCTGGTTTCCATCAGGCCTACCGCTGCGTACGAGGCCATCCGACGGTAACACACATGGTAGCATGAGGAGTCTAACACGCTACCACGTGTGTGGAAGGGATAAGCTGAAAAATTTTAAATTTTGTTGTTATTAACACCACAACAAATGATATCATTTAATGGGTGTGAGCTGTGAAGAGGAAATAATAATTCTGTTGTCATTCTTTGTCTCAATAACCTCAAAATGGTAATCAGCACGGACAACAAGCAGTGCATATGCAAAGATGTTTGCCAGTGGATCCATCTGTAATTTACGATGTCATCATATTGGCTATTCTTGAATTTCTGTAATTTTTGTTATTTTATAATTATAGAAGTGTTACTGCAGAACTCTTACGGGTCATTCAAAGACTGAATTTGAAAGAGCAGTGGGCTGATCTCTCACTTCATTTTATCACTTTGCGCACTCTGCGATCAACTATATCTGGTACCCGTGCGCAGAATCATTTTAGAAGCATTCATGGGCTGGAAATTCTACTGGATGGACTAGGACTTCCTTCTAGTAAATTTTCAGTTTCGAAGCATTCATCTATCTCAAGAGATGAAAGGTGTACATGTTAGCGCCATAGAGTACTTCTGTTTATCATTTCATGCTTTCCTTTCCTTTCACTCTATTATTGTGCCCAGAATCGCAATTATTCTGGATATGGTGAAAAGTAATTATTGACCCAAGAATTTCCCAGATCAAAGTTAAAATTGTATTTCAAAATGCAATGACACTTTAGCAAAAATTGGTATGAAATTTACATTGAAGTTAATGTATGAAAATGGCATTAAATTTAATTTGACAGTTGAGAATAATTTGAATGTAAACGTTACAGATCCAAATTCGAAATGCCAACTACAATTTAATTTAAAATTTTAAGTTCGACATTTCCCTTTCTGGAATTTCGATATCAAATTATTAGAGTCATCTATGATTTTAATGTTTTAAATTAATATCTGTTTTTTCGGCAAATTTATAGAGCAGAATGGTCGAAAGTGTCGAACATTTAGTTGTACTTCTTTAAACCGTACATTGGACTTGCTGTTTAGGCTGGTGTTTGTTTAGTTATAGAAAATTCTATTCTGCCAATTAGTTTATTAGCTTTTATGCATTAATCATTATTGCAAGCTCAATGATGTGTGAAATGCGAAAATTTTGCAACAAACAATTTGGTTTTTAAAACATTTGCCATGATATATTACAATGGCAAGCTGCTATGTTAATAATTCAGGTTAATGGTGCTCGACTGCTCACTTTCACCTTCTATGTTCTATTCCCAATTTTATGTTCTAACATTACTGTGCTTTTATGTTCTGACATTACTGTGCTTTTTATAGTGGTGAAATTCTTCTGCTCCAGATACTATATTTGGAAATTCTGAGTGAGGCAGTGTATCCTGTGCTCTTAACTACTTATAATAGGCAATTATAATATCTTTTGCAACTTCTAGAATACCATTACGCTGTGCTAACCTTTAATTGAAGAGTCTAGTGATATCATGGGAGCAAACTGATGTACTAATTATTACATCCGACTTACAATGAAAATGAAGAATTTAGTATTGTATTTGAACTTTGATATCATATACCGCTTCTGTATTTTTGCCATGTTGGGTCCTTGATTGATATTCAGATTTGGCAATGTCAACAATTTGCAATTTTTATATGAAAGTGGACGGGTGCATAAATTTGCAAACTGCATCTGTTGGCCTGCATTTATGATTCAGGAATTTCATCGTCAAAGGGACAACACCAGGCCTTCACTCGCATTAGATTCTATCTCTGGTCCAATGTATTTTCTTGATATTACTGAATGGAATGACTACTCTGTAAAGTTGAGCATTGCACTTTGCTCTTTTATTATTCCTTCAAAGGATATTAAATATTGCTCCGATGACATTGCTATCAACCAAATTTCTGCATCCATCCCATCGGCATATCGGGAGCAATCTGTGAGATGGATCATAAGAGTTCTTCTGACAGTCTTTCTTTGCATCAAAGCTTGTGCTAGTGAAGCCGAATTGCCAAGCCATATAAAGTAAGATTTTTTTATGTATTGCCAAGAATCTCCTTTCCAACTAGAATAGTTAACTGTAGTGCTTTATTGATTTGTTCGTTGCTGTCAAGATGATTCATTTTGCTTCACGGAAGATTTTTTTGAAGCTAACGTATATTTTCCCAACCATGGGGGTTTATTAAAAATTCTAACATGCAACACTCAGTCTTTCAATCAATGGTAACTCCAACATATTGGTTTACGATCAAGTGACTAGGAATGTTCTGAAGTACATTGCAACTTTTTCTGTTCAATGGATTAGTATGATGCAGCAGCAACTGCTGTTCGTGATTGTTTTCTGTGTTCAAGTCATTGAATATCTGTATATTTGAAATTTTGAAAGTTTTCTGAGTTCCAAGTCATTGAATATCTGTATATTTGAAAATTTGAAAGTAAATTTTTTTATTCCTCTACTCCTTCTGATGATTAATTGTTCCCTGAATAACGTGGCTCATGCTCCAGGATATTAACTAAAACCCTTCAACTTTACATGATTCGCACATTTAGAAGGGTTCTTGCTTCAGCACCAGCTCTACTCACAGCTTTTCGACAGGAAGGTGTATGGGACTTGATATTCTCAGAGAATTGTTTCTACTTTGGGTCATCTGTAGAAATCCGTTTTCATATTGTTACAGAGATTCAAAATGACGATGTTAATAATAATAGAAAATCAACTGACTCTGAAAGCCCATATCGAACTGATGTTAACATTCTTCAAGTGGAAGCTATTTCCTTCTTGGAGTTTGCTGCGACACTTAATGAAAACACATATAACCTGGTAAATATTTTTCTCTTATGTTACCTTATAAGTTTGTTATTTATCAGTAATAAATGCTATTTTTTTGTTTTGAATCTCTTTCTAAATGTCTTCTGCTTTCTATTCTTTTTTTTTTCTCTTTGTAGCCAGAATGCTCAGCACTACTAGATGCACTTGAACATTGCATTTCTGATCCTGTGGTGGTCAGCATTCTTCTTAAATGCTTTCGTGTCATCCTACAACTCACCACAGAACAAACTCTAGCTTCATTTAAATCCTTGGATGTAATTACTAGAGTCCTTAAGGCTGCATGCCATCAAGCACAAGAACTACAAAATTTCAGCAATCTGCCTCATCATGATGTTATCATCAGTGGGGATGGCTCTCAGATAAAAAATGTTGAAATGACTTCACCGGAGAAGAGAACTGAGCATGCTCTTATATGTGTAGAATTAGCTTTGAGCCTCTTTAAGGAATATGTCACTATATCTTGCGATGGGAGCCTTCTAGTTTTGCACAATGCTGACTGTATTGAGTATTTATTCAACTTATTCCAAGAAGACAACTTCCGAAAGCATGTACTGGAGCTGGTTCTTGCCTTATTTAGGGTAAAATTGTGTATCTCAATTTATCCTTCTGTTAATCTTGTTATTAACGTTTGGAGCTAAAATATTGTTATAATTTATTGTAACCAGTTGCCTCCATCGTCAGCACAAGATCATGCAGCAAAGTTGCAGCTGTGCTTCAAATATTTAGAGAGCTTCACACAAGCAAATGAAAAAGAAAAGGTCAAAACGGAATTGTTAATTGATCTATTGGTCAGCATGAGAGAGATCACAATGATGGATCACATGGTAGGTTTAGGTTTCCATATGTTGCATATGGTAGTTGAAAATGGCAATAGTGTTTGCTTCCTATCATTAATGACATAATATGTTGACAAATATACTTTGATATTCCATTTTGCTTAGTACTATCAAAATCTATTTCGCGATGGAGGGTGCTTTCTGCATATTATCTCTTTGTTGAACGGAACTTTCAATGAGGTAACTGGTGAGCGGTTGGTCCTTAATGTCCTCGAGACATTAACCTTATTACTTGAAGGAAATGATGCGTCCAAGGTAATCATTTTGATCTATGTGGTTCATGCAATAACTTCGCCTAATGTGATAGTAAAAACCTTGGTTTGTCTTGTCTAGGCTGCCTTCAGAATGCTTGTTGGTGCGGGTTATCAAACATTACAGAACTTGCTATTGGATTTCTACAAATGGTTGCCAAGCGAGAGACTCTTGCATGCGTTGCTTAACATGCTGGTTGATGGGAAGTTTGAGATCAATGAGAAAACAACAATAAAGGCTAGTAACTATTATATCTTTGAACCTATTAACATGATGTTATCATTGCCCGGTTCATTTAATTATGGTGTGATACATTCTTTTATTATTCTCACAATATTTCCTTGATTTATTTATTCAGAATGAAGACGTCGTTGTATTATTTTTGAACGTTTTACAAAAGGTCGTCTATCTCTCTCTCTCTCTCTCTCTCTCACACACACACACACACAGAGATGTGATTATCACCCTCCGATAATTTTATTTATATGTTTTGCATTTTTGTAACATCAACAATTTTTGATTGGCAGAGCAGCACATCACTTCAGCATTATGGGCTTGTTGTCTTGCAGCAGTTGCTCAAGCAATCCATTGCAAATAGAACTTCTTGTTTCAGAGCAGGGTTGCTTAGTTTTCTTCTTGATTGGTTTTCCATAGAGGAGAAGGATGACACGGTTGTCGAAATTGCAGAGTTAATTCAGATAATTGGTGCACACAGTATATGTGGCAAGGATATTCGGAAAATCTTTGCGCTCTTACGTTGCGAGACGATTGGTGCCAAGCAGAAACACACTTCTTTACTTTTGACTAGTCTCAGTCACATGCTTAAGGAAAAGGGACCAGAAGCTTTCTTTGAGTTCAGTGGCCACGATTCTGTGCGTACTGTTATATTTATCTAGCAATTTAGAATTTATTTTGTTGTGATCCATAGTTTAAATACCTAAATGGTTAGCTAAGTTTTGGACTTTCTGGTATTTGCATGGATCAAAATTGTTGTGTTTTTTAACACTATAAAGTATAAATGTGTTCAGGGGGGAGTTTGACACCACCAAAAAGATTTGGGTATGCAACTGTCGGAAACATTTTTGTGCAGGTGTTTCTGAAAAAATCCCTAACTTTAGTTTTTTTTTTTTTTTGAAATGCTAACTTTTTAATCTTATAAATGTTGTTGTTTGATGTAAGTTTCTAGGCATATGTTCCCTTTTATTAAAAGACCTTTTCATTTTTCTTCCTGTTTCTACACGAACCTTTCTAGAGTTAATTATGTTGACACTTCTTGCTTTATTGCTTTCGATAATGATGTTCTGCCAATAATATCATTTTGTTCGTTTCATCTTTATGAGCATTTTGAATTTTTTTTCTTTGTCACAACCATTACTATATTGTAGAATATTTGATGTGGTGACAAACTGACATTCTTTCCTTTTCCTTGACAGGGTATACAAATAAAATCACCCTTTCAGTGGCCTTACAATAGAGGGTTATCTTTTTCTTGCTGGTTAAGGGTAGAAAACTTCCCAGAAAATGGTATGATGGGCCTTTTCTCCTTTTTCACGGAAGACGGAAAGGGGTGCTCAGCTGTGCTTAGCAAAAGTGCTATAGTATATGAGGTAATTGTGATTTTCTACCTCATTTTTTTGAGAGGTGCTTCTATGCTCTTCATTTTAAAAGTTGCACAACTATTAAAGCATAAATGAAGGGTAGATGGTGATTACTTATCCCTTCGTTTGCTTCAAGATTTGTGCAACTTGTACTAGAAGGAAAAGCATAGAAGCACCTCTCCATTTTTTTTTTATCAAATGAAGTACTTCATAAAATGGTAGTTATTGTTGTGAAATAATTTATTAGATTTATGCATTTTATTAACTATGGTATGAATAAAACTATAATTATATCTTTATTTGGCCTATGAAGTTATCAACAATCATCAGGTTGATTACATCAATTGATAATTTTCTCAACACTACTTATCGAACTTCCACCTTGCAACACAAATATGTGGAATTTGACATTTCAATCGAAAATTTAACTAGTTTCAGAAGCAATTCGAAGAAATCACCTCAATTCAACCGAACCATCTTTTAAACCCATGTGGCTAGTGATTGGCTAGATGTATAACATTCTATTGTTTATGTGGCTGATATGAGCTTATTAAGCATTTGACTCAAGGTGCGATCACGACGATTCCCGTTTAAAGAACTTTCATCTCTTTCTTATAGTTTCCATATGATGTTGATAAGTTACGACTAATTATTTATAGAGGTTGATCTATTTCATTTGAGCAATTCTCTAGCTATATTCTACAATGTGCGGATGCAAAATACAATTTAGCTTAGAAAGTGTAGCAAATAATGCACAGAAAAGGAGGAACCCAAGAGAAGAATTTTACGTGAAAAACCCTTTCGGAAAAAACTACGGGCTCACAATGGCTATATCACTATGTGAGGAGATGTTTACAATGAAATTCTTGCTCTTCCTATAGACTACAGGGATGTATTTATAGTGGTACATAATCGACTCCGTGTAGGAGTAGATTTGAGATAGAGTAGGAAACGAATTCGTATCACACTAAAACTAAACTAACTCCATCTTGAGACAAATTCCTCTTGTAGGCAAAATATAACTCGAATCTCCTCGAACAGATCAACGTGAACATCTTGTGCACCAAAAGTCCAAAGGACTACTGAGTTATACCAACTAACTCCGAGTAAAGCTCAAACTTAGTAATAGGAACTGGCTTTGTCAACATATTAGCTGGATTATCATGAGTACTTATCTTGCTAACTTTAATGTCACCTTGAGCAATGACACCTCAAATATAATGGTATCTAACATCGATGTGCTTCGTTCTCTCATGGAACATCTGGTCCTTTGTAAGGTAAATAGCATTCTAATTGTCACCAAATATTGTAGTGCAAGATGTACTTACACAAAGATCAGTAAAAAAACCTCTCAGCCAAACGGCTTCTTTGCAAGCTTCAGAACTCAGCTTCTGTAGTAGATAAGGCAACGATAGCTTGCAGACTTGTTTTCCAGCTAACGATATTTCCTCCAATAGTGAATACATAACCAGTAAGAGATTGAATCCATGTAACCCAAATCTCTAGCAAAATTTGAATCCATGTAACCCACGAGTTCATTTCTAGTTTTCCTAAACTGTAAACAAACATTAGAAGTGCCCCGCAAATATATGTAAATCCTTTGAACTGCTTTTCAATGCTCTTTGCCAGGATTAGCCATGTGTCTACCAACAACACTCAATGATTGAGATAAATCGGGAAGAGAACATACCATGTTATACATAAGTGAACCAACTGCACTGGCATATGGAACCCTAGACATGTACTCAACGTCATAATCTGATTGTGGGCATGACACTGACGATAGTCTGAAATGTGAAGCTAATGGAGTACTCATCGATTTGGCGTTATGCATGTTGAAACGACGAAGGACTTTATCAATATACCTTTCTAACTTAGGTATAATTTTCCAAACCGTCTCTCTCTGGTAATTTCCATATCAAGAATTTTCTTTGCTGCACCAATATCCTTTCATTTCAAATTCACTGCTCAATTGTACCTTCAACTTTGAAATTGCCTTATCTTTTGCAGCAATCAATATATCATCAACATATAAGAGCAAATAGATTGTTGAGCCATTAATAATCTTCAAATAGATACAACTATCACAATCAGATCTTTTAAAATTCCGAGAGATCATAAAGGAGTCAAATCTCTTGTACTATTGTCTGCGTGATTGCTTCAAACTATAAAGAGATATCTTCAACTTGCAAGAAAAATTCTCCTTTCTCGGAATGATGAAACCTTCCGGCTGCTCTATATAAATGTCTTCTTCTAGTTCCCCATGTAAGAATGCAGTTTTCACGTCCAATTGCTCAAGCACATAATCAAGTATAGCCACAATGGTGAGTAAAGTACGAATAGAACTATGCTTCACAACTAGGGAAAAGACATCTGTGAAATCAATAACTGGAATTTGGCTGTATCCTTTAGTAACGAGTCTTTCCTTATACCTAACCTCTTCGGTTAGTGATACACCTTTCTTCCTTTTAAAGATCCATTTGCAGTGAATAGCCTTCTTCTCAATTGGCAACTTGACCAGCTCTCAAATGCCATTCTTCTCAAGAGATTGCATCTCATCATGCATGGCAGTCATCCATCTTTCTAAATCACCAAAGAGTCGGCCTCTGAATAAGTTGAAGGTTCTGCAGTACCTTCAATTTCTTCTGCCACATTCAAACGATAAGCCACGACATTAGCTTCTTCAATCGATCTCTTAGGATCTTGAATATTCCTCTTAGGCCTGTCGGCTGCAATGGAACGTTGTTTCGGCTGTACAATAATAGAAACATCCTGTATGTTTTCCTTTTCTATTTCTGGTGTAGATCCCGAATCAATAACATGCTCCACCTATACGCTTGATTTCTGCGGTTCCTCATCGGGAACATCAATAGGTGGTTTATCATGCAACATAGCAGATTCATCAGAGGTAACATTTCTGCTAATAACCACAACATTTATGCTAATAACCACCTTTCTAGTTTCATGATTACACAATTTTTAGCATTTCACACCAGGCTTATAACCAAGGGAAATGCGCTTAACGGCTCTAGGCTCCAATTTACCATTGTTAACATAAGCATAAGTAAGATAATAAAATATTTTCAAATTTGAATAATCTACTAGAGAACCAAACCATACCACAATTGGAGTCTTCTTATCAATTGTCAGGTTTGGTGACCGATTGATCAAATAACAAGCAGTGGAAGCGGCCTCAGCCCAATAACTCCTAGATAAGCTAGAGTTAGATAACATGCAAAGTATTTTCTCCATGATGGTTCTGTTTATGCGTTCGGCCACACCATTTTGTTGAGGAGTACTAGGGAAGGTGTAATGTCGCACAATACCCTCTGATCTGCATAAAGCTTCAAATTCTCCAGAATAGAGCTCCACGCCATTGTTGTTACGCAGCTTCTTTACATGCTTGCCAGTTTGTTTCTCAATTATGCTCCTCTACTCCTTGAATGTCTTAAACACATCCGATTTGTGCTTTATGAAATATGGCTAAACTTTTCTTAAGTAATCATCAATGATAATCAACATGTAGCTAGCACCTCCAAGCGACGGAATGCGAGATTCTCTCCACAAATCATAGTGAATAATCCAGTATGCCTTTTGTAGAGTGATTTGCAGTGTTTAATTTCACCCTCTTATGCTTGCCGAAGACGCAATGTTCACAAAACTTCAACTTGTCGATGCATTGACCATCAAGAAGTTCTTTTTTTCATAACTCCATCATGCCAATTTCGCTCGTATGCCCCATATGCACATGCCAAAGGTTAGTACTGTTAGACAGTATCATGTTATATAGTCTGTTAGCCTTGTATAGATATTGCCTAATATAGGTTTTCCCTTTATACCCTTATGTACATGTATATATACTGGCCCATTGGCCTCATGATTGAATACAAGTGCTATTCATAACATGGTATCAGAGCCAGGTTAGGGTTAGATTTTTCTTGCGGGCGTTGCACTTGCGCTCATGGATGTCAAGGCGTCGCGGCGCCGGAGGGAGCTCGCCTGACCTGCTCGCCTCGCCTAGTCGGAGCAAGGCGGACGCCTGGACATTCCAGGCGTTGCCCGGGCCGTCCAGGCATCGCTAGGCGAGGTCCGGCGGCTGCCTAGGGTTGGGAGGAGGGGATAAGGTGGGTTTCGGGCTGTCGATTGGGTTAGGGACGAGCTTGAGCACTATACCTCTGTGGCTTCGTCGGTTGAGGACAAGCGACAAGGATCCGTCGCATCGCCATTCGCCGTCGCCACCTCTGTCGCCCCCGTCGGCTGCAGATCCGTAAGTCCGACACCTCCTGTCGCCCTCCTCCTCCCTCTCCTTCCCCTCCCGCCGACCGTGGCCCCCCTCCGCGTCGACCTTCGCGCCGATCTGCTCTGCTGCCGAGCCGAGATGCTTGTTCACAGAGGCTGCTCTGGTCTGCCGAGCCGAGATGCTTGTTCACCTTTGGTCTGCTACTCTGCTCTGCTACTTGCTTGATGAGTTGAAGCCTGATAGTTGTGATTTGTGAATCTTGTGATGCATTGATGCCTCTAGCATGCTGCTCTACTGCTTGCTTCCTGCTGCTCTACTGCTTGCTCTGTTGTTTTGATGCTCATGTCGTGTGTGACTTTTGTACAGGGAGTGAGGGATATACTGAAAATGCTAACCTTCACCTAATCCTCGCCTAGTTGCCGACCTAGTCGCCTAGGCATCCAGGCAATGGGCTGGCGCCTCGCCTCGCCTTGTCGCCTTGACAACCATGCTTGCGCTCCACCTCCTCTGGCTTTTCGTCGCCTCGCCCCGAGTGTCCTCCGATGCGCCCTTCTCGCCGATCTACTCCGACCGGCTCTTCTGTCGGTCCCCTCGGTTCACTGGCGGCGTCTCCCATCTGCTCGGACGAGCCTCATCAGAAGTTGTCTTCGGCTGCCTTGGACGATGTTGCCGCCACCGGCTCGCCTCGGCTCCCGTCGGCCCGACTACCTTGGACAACGCCGCCGCCACTGGCTCCCGTTGGCTCGCATCGGAAGTAGTCGCCATCCGCCTTGGACGTCAACGCCGCCACCGGCTCGCCTCGTCTCCTGTCGGCCGACTCGACGCCACCGAGTTCGATCTCTACGTCGACAGCTGAAGCCTCCTCTTCGCTCTTTTGAGTCTGCCCGATCGGAACTAAAACAGATCCATAGCTGGCTGCCTTATAAGTTTGAGTTCCGGTAAAAAAATGTCATCTTCTGGTTCTTCGAGGACTGTTTCTGTTCCTCGCTGCCCGGTCATCTTTGATGGTCTCAATTATTGAGACCGGGTTCTTCATATGCGTCTTCACATGCGTGGTCAACGCCTGTGGGAGTTTCTTACCGGCGAGCTATTATGTCCGCTTCATCCTGCTCTCCCTGCCAAACATGTTATTCCTAAGTAGGCCGATGATGCTGCTCGCCAGAAGGCCTTTGATGATTATGCCGGTGCTATGGAGTCGTTTCAGACTCATTTTACTGCTCACAGGACATGGATTGATGAAGATGCTCGTGCCTTTGCTATTTTGGTGGCCAGCATGGAGGTGCATCTCACTGGTGACATTGTCGCTTTGTCTTCGGCACAGTTGATGTGGGCGCATCTTTGCGATCGCTATGAGCCTGCTGGCGACTTTCTGTACCTTGCTGTTGTGCGACAGGTTTAGTCGTTGTAGCAAGGTGATTCTACCGTGGATGGGTTCTATGCGTAGCTATCTTCGGTGTGGCGTCAGCTTATTCCTTGGGACTGGAGGTTTGCTGAAATTGCCAGTGCTATCAGCGTCAGCATTCTCATTTGGAGCTTTGCTGTATCTACGACTTCCTGACACGTCTTCGGGCTGAATTTGAGCAGATTTGTGCCTAGTTGCTTGCTCGTCATCTTCGTGTGACTCTGTTGGAGGCCCTTGCAGCTATTCGTACTAAGGAGACTCGTCTTCGTGGCGCGGGCCTGCTAGTGTCTCCCTCAGTTTTGGCGGCGTCTCGTTCTACTCCTCCGTCAGTGACGCCTACTCCAGTTCCGGCTACTGGAAGTGGAGGCCTTCACTGCACCTACTGCAATAAGAGCGGACATGTGGAGCAGTTCTGCTACAGGAAAAAGAAGGACCTTGCTCATCGAAGTGGACACCCTTCTAAGGGCACTGGACTCTTGGGCGCCTCTCCTCAGCGGACTTCTGTTGGTTTTGACTCTACTCAGGAGATTCTTACGCTACTGCGTCGCATGGCTGCCACTACACCAAGCGAGTTCACCTGATTACGCTACTCGCCTTCTAGTGAGAAACCACCCTCCTCATCAGGTATCATACCATGGATTCTTAACTCTAGAGCTTCTTTTCATATGACATCTGATCCCTTGAATCTACATTCCATTAGTCCTCTTGTTGCTCCTATCACTATGCAGATCGCAGATGGTACTTCTCTCTCTATTGCTAGATGATGCACTCTTTTGTCGTCCTCTTTTCATGTTCATGCTGTTTCTTATGTTCCCAAACTGACCATGCAACTTATATCTGCTGGCCAGCTTACTGATCATAGTTATCGGGTTATTTTTGATTCTGACTCTTGTTGTGTTCAGGATTGCCGTACAGGGGCTTTAGTTGGGACTGGCCCTTGCCGCCATGACTCTCAGCGTCTTTGGGAGCTTGACTGGCATCATCTTCCTTCCGCTGCCTCTGCCAGTCTCTCTGTTTTCTCCATCGCATCAGCATCTGTTGCATCTTCTACCAGGTCTTTTGCTCAGTGGCATCACCGTTTGGGACATCTTTGTAGTTCGCGTCTGTCTTCTTTAGTTCGTCGTGATCTTGTAGGCTCTGTGTCTGGTGATGTCTATTTACATTGTACGGGTTGTAAGCTTGGCAAACAGCTACAACTCCTCTATTCTTCTAGTGAGTATATCCCAACATCCTTTTGATCTAGTTCATTCTGATGTTTGGGGTCCAGCTCCTTTTGTTTCAAAAGGGGGTCATAGATATTATATTCTTTTTATAGATGATTTCTCTCGCCACACTTTGATATATTTTATGTCATCTTGTAGTGAGGTTCTCTCCATCTATAAGACTTTTGCCCATTAGTGTTCTTCGTGCTGACTCGACAGGGGAGTATCTGTCAGGAACTCTTCGAGCTTTTCTTGCTACGCAAGCCACTCTTTGCCAGTTTTTATCTCCTGGTGCTCATGCTCAGAATGGTGTGGCTGAGCGCAAGCATCGTCATCTTCTTGAGACAGCTTGTGCTCTTATACTTGCTTCCGCTGTTCCACTTCACTTCTGGGCTGAGGCTGTTTCCACTGCCACCTACTTGACCAATATCCAACCTTCTTCTGCTCTTAAGGGTGGGATTCCAGTGGAACATCTTTGTGGCATGCCTCCTGATTATTCCGGACCTCGTCTTTTTGGGTGTGTGCGTTATGTTCTTCTAGCACCTCGTGAATGCACCAAGCTGACTGCTCAGTCTGTTGAGTGCGTCTTTCTGGGATACAGTGCTGAGCATAAGGGATATCGTTATTGGGATCCTGTTGGCCGACGGATGCGGATCTCACGGGATGTCACTTTTGATGAGTCTTGTCCCTTCTACTCTTGTTCTTCTTCTCCTACATCTCTTGTTGAGCCACTGTCTTTCCTGACTTTTCCTGATACTCCAGTTGTCACTTTTCCTCTTTCACAATCGACGTCTCCTTTATCGCCTATTCCTTCACCACAGACCTCTCCTCCAAAGGTTTCTTCAGATATTATTCCTTCCTATCCTCTATACTACACTCGTCGCCCGCGAGTTGAGAATTCTTCTGATGTGCCATCTTCTTCTGATGAGCCATCTTCTTCAGCGTCTCTTCCTCGTTATGCTCTTCGCGATTGACAGTCTATTCGGCCTCCTGAGCGCCTTGGCTTTGTTTGTGCAGCTCTGGCCGAGCAGACTTCTTACCGTGATACCGTTATTCATCAGGAATGGCAGCATGCGATGGCGGAGGAGCTTGCTGCCCTTGATCGTACTGGCATAAGGGATCTTGTACCACTTCCTCCACGTTTTCGTCCCAATACTTGCAATTGGGTCTATAAGATTAAGATTCGCTCTGATGGTTCTCTTGAGCGCTACAAGGTTCGTCTTCTTGCGCGTGGTTTTCGGCAGGAGCATGGTCGTGATTATGATGACTTTTGCGCCCGTAGCTCACATGACCACTGTTCGCACCCTACTTGCTGTGGCCTTTGTCTGTGAGTGGTCCATCTCTCAGCTTGATGTCAAGAATGCCTTTCTTAATGGTGAGCTGCATGAGGAAGTCTATATGCAACCACCACCGGGGTATTCTGTTCCCGAGGGCATGGTTTGTCAGTTTTGTCGATCTTTTTATGGGCTTAAGCAAGCCCCTCATGCTTGGTTTGAGTGTTTTTCCTCTGTGATCACTGCAGCTAGTTTTTCTGCTAGTGCTCATGATCCTACGCTCTTTATTCACACTTCTTCTCGTGGTCAAACTCTTCTCCTTCTATATGTTGATGACATAATCATTACTGGAGATGATTCTCAGTATATTGCCTTTGTAAAGGCTCTTCTCAGTGAACAATTTCTCATGTTCGATCTAGGACCTCTTCGCTACTTTATTGAGATTGAGGTTTCTTCTACTTCTGAGGGTTTCTTTCTCTCCCAAGAGAAGTATATCTAGGATTTTCTTGATCGTGCTTCTCTCACTGATCAGCGTACAACTGAGACTCCTATGGTGCTCAATTTTCACCTTCGATCTACTGATAGTGAAGCTCTTGAGGATCTTACTCGCTATCGCTATCTTGTTGGGAGTCTTGTTTACCTTGGTGTCACTCGTCCTGACATTTCGTATCAAGTTCATATATTGAGTCAGTTTGTTTCTACTCCCACTCAGCTCTACTATAGTCATCTTCTTCGTGTTCTACGATATCTTCGTGGAACTTTTCTTTCCACGCTCCAGCTCTTTACAGCTCCGGTATACTCTGATGCTACCTGGGCTAGTGATCACTTTGATCATCGGTCTCTTTCTGCTTACTGTGTTTGTCTTGGTGGTTCTCTCATTGTTGGAAGACTAAGAAGCAGACAACAGTTTCTCGTTCGAGTGCTGAGGTTGAGTTGCGAGCTATGGCTCTTTTGATAGCAGAGGTTACGGTGGTTACTTGAGGATTTTAGTGTTTCTGTTTCTACACCGACTCCTCTTTTATCTGACAGTACAGGTGCTATCAGCATTGTTCGAGATCCAGTGAAGCATGAACTCACCAAGTATATTGCTGTTGATGCTTCTTATATGCGGTCACAGGTACAAGATCTGGTTGCGACTCTTTAGTATGTGCCTTCAAAGCTCTAGTTAGCAGATTTCTTCACGAAGACACCAACTAGAGCTTATAGTAACTTTTATCTCTCCAAACTTAGTGTTGTAGATCAACCATGAGTTTGAGGGGTGATGTTAGACATTATCTTGTTATATAATTTGTTAGCCTTGTATAGATATTGCATAATATAGGCTTTCCTTTTGTACCCTTATGTACATGTATATATGTTGGCCCATTGGCCTCATGATTGAATACAAGTGCTATTCATAACTAGTACCATCAAAACTGGATGATTTGTTTTAGACAATAGCAACAGTACCTGAAATTGTACCTCAGATGATATAGGTGAGCAACTTTCATATCACCTTTCATCACAATAAGAGAACCTTTGTAGATCTTCAAAACTCCACCTCCACCTAAATATTTGTACCATTTAGCATCAGGTTCTTCACTTAGTAATCTTAACAAATCTGTTGGGATTGCGGATATCCATATCAATTTTGAGCCGAATAGTAAGCCATGACTTGGTAAACCTGTAAAAAGGGACAATAGGGTAGAAGGTAACTTTAACTACCCAAACCAGTAAAGAACAGCACAGCCAAAGCAACCAATCGGCCAGCACATGCATCCCACTAGATCAGTTTGGCAGTCAAAGCAAGGACAAGAGCCATGCTTTTCCTCCGACCAAGGCAACAAGCCTCCCATTTATTCCCAGTCTCAACCGAAGCACCAACCACACATCCATTTTCTTTCCCAGCCCCAAATTGAGAGCTCACTCTCCAGCCCAAAGCCAAGAAATCAAAAGCAAACAGAGGAGCAAGAACCAAGCAAGAGGTGGACAAGGAGCAAGAAGGTAGCCAAGCCGGAGTAAGAAGGAGCCCCAAGCCGAGGCCATTAGAAGCCAGAAGAGGAGGCCGGGTGAGCAAGAAGCCAGGAGCCTGAAGGAGGAGCCCAGAACTGGACTTCGGCTACCTCGACATCTTCTTCCCCAACTCCAACAACAGCCACACCGACACCAGCACCTCCAAGCCCGAACTAACCTCAAGTGCAGAACCCTTAGCCTTATTAGCAGTAGAAGTACTACCTCGTGGGTTGTTTGATGGATAGATCGAGGGATAGCCAGGGTTAACCTTATCGTTAGGTGCGATTTTCGGATGAACAGTGAAATTCGATAATCGCAAAAATCGAGCCGAAAATCGCGTAAAATTCAAAAAACAGATTTTTTGAAAAAAAATAAAAAAAACGTGGAAAATCGACGAAAATCGGTGGAAAATCGACGATTATCGGTGGAAAATCGACAACCATGTTGATTTTTTTTGTGCGGTCGACTTTTGTAGCGATTTTCGACGATTTTTGACAAAAATCGACCGATTTCCACCGATTTTCGACCGGTTTTTGACACGTAAATTTTTTCGAATTTTTGAATTTTTTTTGAATTTTTTTGAATCTGATCGGTTTATCGACCGATTTTTGATATCGAGCCGCAGCGATACAGCCGAAAATCGCGAAAATCGACCGGTTTTCGTCGATATTGCGAACCCTGGGGATAGCTAGTAGATCGGGTAAACTGCTAGCCTCAGTGGGGTTGAACCTAGGGGTTGCATAGATCGTGCCGGTGACCTCTAATGCTCTCCGGTGCACTAGGAGTCACGGTATAGCGGTCATGCCCTCCAACGTAGGCACCCCAAAATCATCACCGGCTAATCCTCGCTAAATAAAAAAATTGAGCTAAAATCATGCAAATTGTAGGAAGACTCCACTAGAGCAAATCGGACGGACGAAGTATTAGGCAGTCCCCAACCGATTGGACTGCTCGCCAGGGTTAACCAAACCGTTTTCGAATTGAAAATCGAGGTCCCAGCGGTACCGATTTACCGCGAAAATTGTCAAAAACCGAAGAGTTTCGAAATCGAGCGTTCGAAAAAAAATTCAAATCAAATTCAAAAGAAAATTGATCGGTTTTCTTGAAAAACCGATCGGCCTTTTGGGCGACTGATTTTTTGAGCGATTTTTGTCGAAAATCGCTCGATTTTCACCGATTTTCGATCGGTTTACATCGTATATTTTTTTTTGAATTAAAGCGGTTTACCGATCGATTCACGGTCTCGAACTGGCTCGATACGGTCGAAAACCATGGTTTTCGAGCGGTTTTCGACGGTTTTGTGAAGCCTGCTCCCCGCTCCATCACTGAAATTACCAAACCCTTCTCTCAATCCTCTTCCGCATGATCAGTTTCTTGCCGGCTGCCACAGTGACCACCAGGTTTCGCGACCACCATGCAGGGTTCGCAAAATCGCAGAAAATCGCGATTTTCGGATTATATCGAAGGGGTAAGACTTTTAAAACCGGCCGATCGGTTAAGTTCCAAAAAAATTTATGGGCCGTAATTATCGCGAAAATCGGTGCAAATCGAGAGAAAATCGCTCAAGAAATCGGCTTTGAGAAACTATCAATTGGGCGGTAAAAATCGGATGAAAATCGGTCAAAAATGAGAGAAAATCGCTAAAAAAATCGGCTTCGAGAAACATTCAACTGAACAATGAAAATCGAGAGAAAATCAGTCAAAATCGGAATTTTTTCTTCAATTTTTTGGATTTTGAAACCATGCGATATCTAGCGATTTTTTACCGAATTTTGAGCGATTTTTTCCGATAATCTAAAAACGAAAATCGTCCGATTTTCTTAAAAAAGAAAAGGTGAACACTGCCACCGTGCCTCGTGCAGTCTACCTGCCACACCTGAACTGCTTGAGCGACCACAGATGCTCACCGTATATTTGGTGCCACTGCCGGCTCGTATACTTGTGTTTACCGAAGGGGAATGTAGTAACCAGAAATATTTCAACGGGAGTCTTACATTACATTTCTGCAGAATGTGAACCTTACAAACATAAATAGCCTGAGCTTCAATGTTAAGACAGCCAACTAAGGCCCTGTTTGGTACGGTTCCAGATTCTAGTAGTAGAAACGGAAACAGTTCCAGATTCTTAGTGGAACTGGAAACATTTCAGGTAGGATTCTGTGAATCGGGTGGAATGGGGTTGAGATCAATTCGGCCACAGAGTAGAAAAAGAAGAAATGATCCGAAGAGAATAGTTCCGAGTTTTAACCGTTTGGTTGGGTTTCTTCCAGAATTTAGTAGAAACGGCTCGGTTTCAAGTTGTCAAACGGGGCCTTACAACTGCAAGTCTATATTAGAGAGTACTACTGCAAATCTAACTGTTATATCCAACGCCCACCGTATGAACATTTCCTGATTTTCTTGTAATTGTACTCTACAGTGACAGATTACACGAGTTAAAAGAAGAGAGAGAAACGATTAGTGGCACATGCTTAACAGTTCACTCTATAGTTATCAGCTGATCGGTAGTGAGTGACCAGTAAGCCACTAACCACTCCTGTCCGGTACCGTAAGGTCCGTAACTATGCTCACCAACCACTGCGAGTAACAGTGAACTACAACAACCACCCCGATGCACGGCTACTTGTCCAATCATGTTCATGCCTCATAAATATCAGCTCGAGCTGGAGCAAGGAGAATATGCTTGCTTTAATCACCCACAAAGAGCATCTCAACATGCATCTGTAAGAACATTTCCACTAGCGTTTCTACACACGTAATTGGAGTTGATCCGATTCAAACATCGCAATCTTTTTGCTAGAACGAATAGTAAGTAGATTGCAACATCAAAACAGAAACAAATTGAAAGCAAAAGAGAAATACACATAGTAACAACTAACAACTTCTCACTATGCTTGCTTAACAGGAGCAATTGTCCAATTGGAACATCCCAAGAACCAAATCCTTGTTTGGTCTGGACTCTTTGAGCACCTAAAAAAATCTATTAGTATAATAATCTACAACAACAAGAACACAGGAATGTAGCGAACCTGATAAAAATTAGAGCAATACATACCCAAAAACCACATACAAATCAAACAACCGTATCTTACAATTTCATAGGAATTCCAATACAAGAACTTGGTAGGACACCACCTCACCCAATTGAGAACGTCAGATCTTGGCCTAGTAGAGCTCGGCGATCAGCACCGGAAGCCGAGCACGCGGCCGTCGGCCGGCGAGACGCCGATGCGGCACACCTTGGCGGCCTCGACGTGGTGGGTGAACACCTGGAGCACGGTGACCTTGCCCTTCACCACCAGCAGCGAGTCCACCTCCATCACCGGCGGCGCCTGCTGCTGCTTCGCAAGCGCGGCCACTGCTGGGGAGGGGCCGGAGGCGGCGACGGAGATGGTCTCCGGCGGGGTGGAGGAGGAGACGGCGAAGGCGGGGACGGTGAAGCTGGTGGCCATGTACTGCGTCCGCCCCCCGTCGATCTGGCCGGCTGGGATGTACATGGAGCCGACCTCCCCGCCGGCGTAGGCGACGTGGAGGGAGCTGTCGTAGTGCGCGAGCGGCGCGCGGTTGGGGTTGCGGACGGAGGCGAGCTGCTGGAAGGTGAAGGCGACGGTGCCGTTGCCGAAGGAGAAGGTGGGGAGCTGCACGGCCGTCACGGCGATGGCCGGTGCGCACGGCCGGAAGAGCAGGAACAGCGTCGCCGCAGCGCCGCCGGCCGCGAGCAGGAGGAAGAGCGCCGCCACAATGCAGGATGCCACCGCGGAGGAGGAGGAGGGATAGTTGGTGCGCGCGGCGGCGTAGTACCGGGGCGGCTCCGGCGATACGGCCATGGCGGGTGAGCTAATCTTGGTGGGGGTTCTTGCCTCTTGGTAGCGAGGGCCGAGGGGGGGAGGGGAGTAGGGACTAGTGGGAGATCAGTCACTACTCACCAAGTCATTGTACGCACACGCGCTCTAACCTCCAAGAGCGAGAACTGATCGCTGTAGTAGCCTCTTGCTTACTTTTTTTTTTTACATAGGTAGCCTTCATGTAAAATAATATACAAAAAAAAAGTCTCTTGATCTATACCTACCACGTTCAAATAGCTTGGAAGTAAGATTCCACCATACTCGAGCGTGGAACAGAGTTCTAGCGGACTGCTAGCGTGGCAAGACAGACACAGGTGAGCGCGGGCGAGTGCAGGTATGAGCTAGGCAGCGGGCAGCGCGAATGCACGTGGCTGGGCGAGGACGCATTGGGGGCCACCCGAGCGAGCGCTTAGGCTCGAGCGCGATAGCACGATGAGGGAGCGCGGGAGCATGGTTCCGCACTTGGGTACTGCAGAATCTTGCTTCCGCGGACATAGTAGGTTTGATTTAGGAGGCTAATTTTATAAATTATTTTGTATAAGAATTAGTTTTGTAAAAAAATAAATAAAAAGGCTACTATATTGATCACTTCTGAAACAGATGGGAGCGAGGCTTCCCTTCTAGCGTTCTTTTGGTTATTTAAGTTGATTTAATCCTGGCTATTTTAGTTGGTTTAATCCGGGTAAAAGAACTACAAATGGAGTAAGCTGTACAAGTACATTGACTTTCGAGTGGTCTAAGATTAGCCGTAGCTAGGTGTAGACATATTTTTATTAATACCGAATTACCGAACCAAACAAGTTGGAAATGTCCATTTATTTGTTTTAGGGTGCTTGGTTGGATTCAATGTTCGGTACTATTTTTTTTTATCGATTGTAAGTGTGCCACTCAACTTATTGGATAGTTCAATTGGCGTCAAAGGGCCGGCAAATAAGTTCATTAGAGCCCGAATCAAAATTTCTTCAAGTATGTATTTTAGAGAATTTTTTTTAATAGATTTAAAATTAAAATGAGTCCATTTCAAACAAAAAAGTTAATGAGTTTTAGGGTGCTTGGTTAGAAAGAGAGGGAGCAGCCGAAGTAGAGAGGAGAGGCGGCGGCTGGGCCAGAGGCCACCAGAGAGAGAGCCAAGGCCGGCCAAGCACAGTGGCCGGAGAGAGGAGGTGGTCGCTTGGTCGGAGGCCGTGTGGGGCTGAGCGGGCCGGGAGTGGCCGGAGTAGGGAGCAAAGGCAGGGAGTAGGGTGGAGAAGGGAAGGGCCAGGAGGAGAAACCGGAGGGAGCCAGGGGATTTCGGCCAGAAAAGAAAGAAGGGAAGGGGGGAGTAAGAAAAGAAAGAGAAGGAAAGAAAAGAAGAAAAGCTAGAAAGTGGAGGAAGGAAAAGAAAAGAGGAGAAAAAGAGTAGAAAGGAAAAGGAAAAAAAGGTTTCATCTCCCGTCCCGATCTGCGTAGATTAAATTGGTTGTTTCTTGATCGTAGGAATATTTTGAAAATGAATTCTAAAAGATGCGATTAAATAGGTAGTAAGTGCATAAGATTGCAAATCTTGTATTAATTAAATTGATGTTTTTATTGCTGCTAAAATGATAAAAATTGGGGTCAAATTAGTGGGTTTTAGTTACTTGGGCAGTAGCTGTAGTTGTATTTAGCCCCCCATAGAAGGTTGAACGCCGTAAAAATTGATTATATATTTAATTGCCGTAGTTAATGCTTTATATTGTCAGGGCTTGAATTGAATCCCTCAAGCGACCATCTTCAGACTCCGGGTGAGGCCGAGTATTATAATCCAAATTCAGGCAAGATGTGTATAATTCATGCATGGGAAAACATATATTTAAATTGGAAAATCTTAAATTGGACTCGGGTGGACTGTGGATTGATTATTGAGTGAGGAATTGATATTTGGATTGATTGGAGGAAATGGTATTTGGATGTGGCGTATGACTATTAATATGGTGGGTAGAGGGTGCTGATGAGAAGGGTCTGTTTGCCGGTGGGGCCCTCTACATAGGCTATGATATAAGGATAAACAAGCTACACTTGGGCAATGAGCCATATTTTCAGTATCAACCATAATGTGTGGAATCGGCCAAAAATGGTTGTCCTAGGAAGGTATTATGATCTCCACATTGGGTAAGAGTAGATAAATACGCATGTGAAGTTGGATATGCCGGAAGGCTCAGTGAGGCGACACCGAAAATCAACTGCGCTTGATTCTTTCAGATATATATATATAGCCTTGTATCAATGCTGTTGCGATAGCATGATACAACGGTTAGCTGTGAGTTTGGTGGGTCAACGTGGGATAGGTGTCTCCCACTCGAGTAACATGGTTGGAGATCTAATACTAGACTAGTGATAAACATTCTGGGGCCTCACGGGATGGGGTCATTATGGGTAAAGTGGTACAAACATGCGCAGAGTCAAATCATGAATTCATACCTGTCTCTTGGATTGAAGGCTACGAAAGCTAAGTCTGTCTCATATACGAGTGCTAGTAACAATTTCAAGAATTAAAAATTGAAACCCACGTCTTCCTAATAAAATCTATTTTCCTAAAAATGGTTTTGAGAGATGAATATGTGGTGAGTGTTGGAAAAACTCATCATATGCATTTTGCTATTAATGCTTGTTGAGTAGTTTTGTACTCACTCTTGCTAAATCCCCCTTTGCTAGATAATTGTCATGGTGGTCAAGTACAGATCCCAATGGATTGGCCTATGAGGCCTGGGGTGAGGAGCATCCACAGGATCTGGGTTATGAGGAAGGGGACTACCAGTGTGATTAGTTTGTTGGTTGGACTGTACAGTAGTTTCGATAGTCTGTGGAACAGTTATTACTTTTGTTCTTGTATTTTTGTTGTACTTGGATCTATGTATAATTATTGTACTGAACATGCAGCCCTGCGTGGTATGGAATGTAATAAAGTTGCATTTCAATCCCTAATTATTGTTCTGTTGCAACACTCTACACACGGCATAGTAATTGATAAAATGTCGGGATTGCCTGATATTTTGTTAGTTACTATGCTGAGATTCGCGTAATTAACTCGGGGTAATGACAGTGCTACTGTAGTTACCCTGGGTTAATTATGCGGGTTGCCACAGTTGTCTATCACGGACAATTAGGCCTTCTGCATGTGAACTTGAACTTTCGTTCGGAACCATGAGTTTCATCGTTTCCTTCGCATGCAGTGCTTCGTAGGCTTCATTAAGTGTAATAGTATAGAATAGTATCTCTGAGCGTAGAGTACGAACTAGGCAGCGAACATAAAAGACTGATACCCAAATCTTCATCATATTTTATCTCCATAGACTCGAGATCCGAGACTACTTCTTTTAATACTGTCAGGTGGTTCAATAATGACCCGCCTTCCGCCATCTTGTGCGAATAAAGCTTTTGCTTCAAATGCATCTTACTGGTCATATCTTTAGTCATGCAAATCTGCTCCAGCTTTAACCATAATGCGACGGCGGTCTTCTCCATCAAAATCTCCTGCAGAATTAATATTAATAAATGAAGATGAATTTGAGATAAGGTTTTATGATCTTTACGTTGCTTCTCCTCAAGGGACCATGCAGCGCACATCTTGTCGATCCCAAAAGGAGTATCGTCCAAATTGAGCTGTGCAAGAACAGCTCGCATCTTGACTTGCCATAAAGAAAACCTCGTGTCTCGATCTAGCAACAGAATATCATACTTCAGAGTTGCCATGTGAAAGAAATCCGGAACTTGCTGGTGCAAGTCTGAACCTAGCGAAAACTCCAGAATATTGGGAAAACTTGAATTGGTGCACCTAGCAGGCCTCTGAACATCCAGGTACACTTGTTCGTGTACTTGTAGCTTTGCTTATCTTGGTTTTGATGTAGTCTCTTAACGGTATTTGCTAGTTGCTTTCTGCGACGTGCACTTTGCCTCGGAACCAGTACTGCTGCTGCTCTTGCGTGTCCAAGAGTAAAAACATGAAGCAATGCCTCTCCTTGGCTTTTATGTTGTAGTCCATGATCTTGACGAGTGACCGCACTGCTTCGGTGTTGCATTTAAATTCCTTCCTGACACGGACCGATACGGACATGGACCTCCACCGCTTTGGTTTCTAGGTTGCTCGACTAGGAATCACGTATCGGATTCCACAACTACTGGCCGAGTTGCTTTTTTTTTGTCAAAAGAATTTGTGGTCTGATACCACTTATTGCAGATAATGCACAGAAAAGTAGGAACAGGAGAGATGTATTTTATGTGGAAAACCCTTTTGGGAAAAATCACGAGCGCACAATGGCTATATCACTATATGAGGAGATTTTTACATTGAAGCTCTTGCTCTTCCCATAGACTACATAGTGGAGTAGATTTGAAATAGAATTCGTATCACACTTAAACTGAACAGAAAGGAATGAGTCAAATTTACCCCCTTGAACTTTCACAGTAGGCCATTTAACCCCCTGAACCCCAAAACTGGATATTGTACCATCCTAAACTTCAAATACATGTCAGCTTGAAAAAGACAACGCTGGCCAAAACCCTCTCTCTTTCTCTCTCTCTCTCAATTCTATCACTACCACTGAATAAGGCAGCAAATAGCTCGCCGGTGACAAGGATGCCAGTGGGCCACAGTGACAAGCCTGAGCCCATCTTGGGTGAACAGAGGAAGAAATTCTTTTATTTGCTTTGCTCCCCATGTGTTAGCCCATGTGGCAAACCTAGATTACATCACCCTCCACCATGACAAAACCACCTCTAAAAACAGCCTTAATTTAGGCGGTTAAGTGGATTTTTGTGAAAGTTCAAGGGAGTAAAAGGAACTTATTTCTCTTAGAAACCATTTAGTTTTTGGTCCAAATCTGGACAGCAGGCTTTCCAGATCATGACGGTACTTCATATTTGTTTTCCCCATAGGAGCTGTAAATTTCTTACTCAGCACAACATGTATTTCTCACTTTCACTGCAATTATATCCTATGCTAAACTCTGGTCTTCCCTGTTTTGGCAGTCGATCAATCAAAAACATCAGTGTGTTTTGCTACCAGTCAAGCTCCCACCAAAGGAGTGGAAATTCCTTTCTGTTACTCATACAATAGGAAGGGCTTTCTCCGGAGGAAGCCAGCTGAGGTGTTATGTAGATGGGGAGCTAGTATCATCCGAGAAGTGTAGGTAAGCAAATAATCCTGCATTCATAATATCCAATAATGTTTACTATGGCTGAAAATCATGTAGGTTACATGTGGGATTAATTGAAATAAGTAGGCTTCAGAAACTGCTTCCATAAAATGGTTGTTTGACAAATTAACTTGTCAAGTTATTATTTTGCAGAGCTACTTTTCTATGGCTGCTTTGTCTATGCAGCACAACTTTGTCATTACAAAATCCTTTCTCTCTTATAATCATATCTAGAAATCCCAAAAAGCATTCAATCTTTTGTGTGTCAGTTGAAATTCACAATTCATAAAGCAATGCTGCATTCATGGTACTACTCTTTGTTATTGTTACTCCCTCCATTACTAAAGAGTGCTGTTTCGAACTTGTGCAATTAAATCTTTTGAACTTTGAGGCCTAATACACACACATCTATTTATATTTAGATTGGCCACATGTAAAATCATTATATTTGTCATCAAAACTGCTTAAACAACATTTAAACTGGAAAACTACTTACATAATATCGTATTTTAATACGTTTACTAGCATATTACTATCATTTAGTGGAATAATGGTCAAATATGTACTTTGGAGACCATGCCCAAGTCAACATCAACACTTATTTGATATCAGAGTTCTTTTTGTACCCGTTATTGAAAATGAGAAGGGGCACTAGTTTGCACCAATGTTTGAGGAGGGAACTGATACCACCTAAAAACTTGTTAAGGGTAGTAGTGTCAAGGGTTGTACTGTAGTATCATGTATAGGTTAGGGGCACATATATAGAGTACAAGAGATTAACCCTAAGCTAAGACTATAAAATACCACAACTGCACCTTACCTATACATGATACTACACTACAACCCTTAACAAAACTAACCATTAAAGTACCAGCTCCTGAGTATCTTTTTTTAGAGAAAGCTCCTGAGTTTCTTGTTACACTGATAAAAAAGATAGCCTTGTTTTTTTTAACATGCAGTCTTACTTTATGATATTGTTAGCTTTTATTCAATCCAATTTTTAGCCTGTAAAATTGACACTTATTGTTGCTATTTTCAGGTATGCAAAAGTCAATGAGGCAATGACTCACTGCACTATCGCTTCAGAATTGATGCCTGTTGGTGAAGAACCTATTTCTATTGGTTTTGAAAGGACTTTTGCCTTTACCGGTCAAATGGGCCCAGTTTATGTGTTTTCTGACGCTCTCTCTTCAGATCAAATAAAGGGCATATATAATCTAGGACCGAGTTATATGTACTCCTTCCATGGTGATGATTCACTATACAGGGGAATTCTGGACGCAAGAGATGGCATTTCATCAAAGATAATTTTTGGTCTTAATGCACAGGTTTAAGTTCTCTTTACTGATTTACTTGATATTGTACTTACTTCATCTAGTGTAACACTCCAGCTCAAATAGTGGTGGCCCATGTGTGTATTATATAGTAGTGGACTAGCGGGATTAGTCCAGCATGAAGAGTTTAAGAGAATTTGGACAGCATATAAACTGAACAGAACCAAACATAGCAACTCCGGGTTAACTCCGAAGTGAGTATGAAAGCCCAAGTGAGTTGCCATGTGTCCGAGTCTGCCCTGTGTGTGGGTTCTGGGGGCAAGCTTGAGCAGATTTTGGGTCCTGGGGTGTTAAATCAAGAGCTCAGATTGACTAATAGAATATTTTGCCTTTTTTCCCATCTCCCAGGCTAGTGAGAGTAGGACTTTGTTCAGTGTGTCATCTGCACTTGATAATGCTGACACAAGTACATTTGAAGCAACAATCATGGGCGGGACAAAGTTATGCTCGCGACGATTGCCGCAAGATATTATTTATTGTGTTGGTGGTGTCTCTGTTTTTTTCCCCCTCTTCACTCAATTTTGTGATGCTGTAACTGATGGTGGACAATCTTGTCATACATCTGTCATCAATGAAAAATTGGCAGCTGAAGTCATTGAGCTTGTTGCATCTGTTCTGGATGGAAATGTATCCAATCAACAACAGATGTATCTTCTTTCTGGATTATCTATTCTGGGTTTCTTGCTTCAATCTGCTACACCGCAGCTGTTAAATATCAAAACACTTTCTGCAGTGAAGTATATGTTTGATGTTATAAGGAACTGTGGTAATCTCCCTCTCCTCTCCCTCCCTCTGAAATAAGAAACTGCACATCACTTATATTTTTTTTTGCGTATTCAGGCATGTCGAAAGTTCTGCTGAAAGATGCTATTTCACAAATTTATTTGAATCCACAAATATGGGTATATGCAAGCTATGAAGTGCAGAGAGATCTTTATATGTTTTTGA
Organism: Rhipidocladum racemiflorum; assembly: GCA_036346355.1. NCBI lineage: Eukaryota > Viridiplantae > Streptophyta > Magnoliopsida > Poales > Poaceae > Rhipidocladum > Rhipidocladum racemiflorum. The sequence goes on along the minus strand of CM070579.1, from coordinate 83,920,835 downwards.
TAAAATATTTTGAAACCGATGGAAGGTTTTTACCACTACTATGTGGACTCCCTAGGATTATTGACATTGCGCGCCAATATTATTGGGAAAAGGTAGATTCTAGGTGTGTTGCTGGTTCCAAGCCTTTGCTGCATCTGGTTACTAAACAAGTTATTGGTGAGAGACCTAACGTGGAAGAAATCCGCAAGCTTCGGCTTCTCCTTCTAAGTTTAGCAGAAATGAGCATAAAGTAAGTACTTCCACCTTCCAATAAATTCTTTGGAGATGCTTTCATGGTTCTTTCTATTTTTCCCCTTTTGTCTTTGATTTTGTCTGTAGATGTCTCAAAATAGTACTATCCGTTTATCATTTTTTTCTACACACCTATGGTAGCAAATTTTAAGCATTTTTGCAGACTTTAGCTCGTAATACAACAAACATTGGTTCACAGGCTAAAAGTTTCTCCAGCTGATATAAGAGCTCTTGTATCCTTTTTTGAGAGGAGCCAAGACGTAGCATGCATTGAAGACGTACTGAATATGATCATTCACGCTCTTTCACAGAGTTCTTTTCTGTCATCTTTCTTGGAGCAAGTAAATTGCCTTGGTGGCTGTTGCATTTTCATCAATCTTCTTAAGAGGTAATATATTTCAGTTATTTACAATTCAGAGCTAATTTCTATATCATGTTTGCAGTGCTTCATGCTAACTCATACATTGCATATAAATTCTGCTGTTGCTTATCTTGCAAATTAGGCTCAATAGTACCTGAACGAGCATGGTTAGAAGTTAAGTTGCTGCTTGATAACCTGCACAACAACACAAAATATTCCAGAGGTTGTGAACTTGTGATTATCTTTGGCTCAATTACTCCTTCTGTTGATTTTTATATGGTGAGGTTTGACTTGACACGGTCTCCTAAATTGAACTTTTGCAGTTAGTTCTATTTACAAAATTGTTAATAACAGAAAATCATGCTCATATGAAAGTACTTTCAAATACAAATCTAATGGTACCACTTTTGTGCCACTAAACCTATATATTGGACTAACTGTTGATCAAACATTACAAAGTTTGAATCTTGAAATACATGGACACCTTATAAAAACAACGGAGGGAGTATTTTGCTGTGATACTGAGCGGCATTATAAAGTTTGTTGTTCATGCTCTGTCTGTCAGCAGGGCCTATCTGAACATGGGGTGTCATCTATGTCTCAGAATGATTTGTTCATGCTCTTCCAGATGGCATTAGTGCTGCCACTACCCATTTTTTACCTTGCTTTCTCCAGCGATGAATGTTAAAGCATGTTTTGAAAATGTTTGTCCATTTTCTGGAATATATGTCAAAAAGTTCTTTTTTTTGTGATTTTAGTTTTTAATATATGGCGACATTGATGAAGATGTGAGCCACATGATATGAGTCAATGAGTGGAGGGGCTGAAATGGTGCCAAGCATTGGGTGTCCTTGTTATGAATAGTACTTGATGTATTCAATATGAGGCTAATGGCCACAATATATAGAGTACATGAGAGTACAATAGGAAAATCTAAATAAGGGAAACATGTATATGGAAAACCTATATATGGGAATCATCTATATAAGGCAATATATCCTTAACACCCCCCCCACAAATGCAAGGCGTATACAATAGCATTGCATTTGGAAGGGATGAACTAAAATAGGGATAATCCAAAATCATAGTCTTGAAGAAGCCGTCGTAGCATGTAACTCTTGAAACATCGAGCTGACGAAGAACAGCCAACGAAGAACCCAGTCGATGATGAAAAGTCGACGAAGAAGCCAAATCGACTAACATGAGTCGAAGGTAGGGCCGAGTCAACGAAGAAGGACCGACGAGGCCGACAAAACGTGCCGAGCCTAGGTAAAAAGTGTTGACAGAATGAGCCGAGCCGATAGAAGAGCCAAGCGATGACGGAATCAATATGCTAAAGACTTGGATGGACGCAACGGAATACTAAAAAACTTTTAAGAATTACTAGTCGCAGCACTAAAAAGCAGTAGCCAACGAAAGAGCCAAGACAGTAGGGCCATGCTGAAATGAGCCGAGACTAGCAGAAAAGAACCGAAACTGAGCCGACCGAACTGACGCCAAGCTAGCCATGTAGAGCCGGAAGCCAGTTCGGAACTTGAAGCGGACGGAAGTTTTGACTTAACTTACAACAAGCCAAAAGCTTCCCTGAGACTAGATGAGACGATCGGACAGTATAGAAGGACGGCGATCAGGCCGATCGGATCTGGAGGGACGGCAATCCGGCCGGCGAACGCGTGCAGGCAGGACTCCGAGAGACGGACGGCGCTCGCCAGAACTGGGCCGGCGATGGTACAACGAAGACGATCGCTGGACAATGCACGGACGGCCGGATCGGCCGTCGATGCGGAAGACGGCGTAGAAGACGGAGCCCGGAGGCCGGTGGTCGCGACGACGGCAGGAAGGCGGCGACGGGCGCTGCGGATTTTAGCGGCGCGTGCGTGGCCGAGAAGTCGTCGACGGCTCGGATGAGGATGCCGAAGCCCTGCATGGCGAAGACGGCTGCGATGAAGGCGCCACGCGTCTTCTTGTTGGCGTACTCTAACATGATGGTGGCGGACAGAGGGTAGTAACCACCGATGCCGAATCCGAGCCATCAGCAGAAGAAGCACCCCCACACGAGATAGCCACCCCCGGGAGTAGAGATTGTTCCTCCCGAGGGCAGCAGCAGCGGAAGAATCTTGGAGCTAGGGTTTGAACCATTGCTCTTATACCATGTTATGAATAGTATTTGATGTATTCAATATGAGGCTAATGGCCACAATATATAGAGTACATGAGAGTACAATAGGAAAATCTAAACAAGGAAAACATGTATATGGAAAACCTATATATGGGAATCATCTATATAAGGCAATATATCCTTAACAGTCCTATTAGATCTGCGAAGTTGTATGGAGCGAAATACTGGGTGACAAAAAGACAAGAGGTACAAAAGATGAGCGTAGTAAAGATGCGGATGCTGCGGTGGATTTGTGATCATACAAGGCGAGATCAAATCCGCAATGATGATATACGTGATAGGGTTGGGGTAGTACCAATTGAATAAAAGCATATCCAAAATCATCTGAAATGGTTTGGAGATCTCCAATAGAGGCCTCCTGAGGCACCAGTGCGTAGTGGAATTTTAAGTCGTCTCGAAAACATAAGAAGAGGCAGAGGTCCACCGAGACTGATGTGGGAAATAGTTAAAAGAAACTTGAGGGATTGGAACGTTTCCAAAGATTTCGCATTGGATAGAAGTGCATGGAAGTTAGTGATTCACGTACCGAAACAATGACCTAAGATCGAAGGTTTAAGGTTTTTTTTGTGTTAGACAATATCCTAGTATATATACTGTTAGCCTTATATAGATATTGTCTAATATAGGCTTTCCATCTATACCCTCATGTACATGTATATATACTGGTCCATTAGCCTCATGTTGAATACAAGTGCTATTTATAACATGGTATCATAGCCTAGGTTAGGGTTTTCTTTTACCGCGTTGCACTTGCGTTTTTTTTTTCGGCCGTCGGCTCAGCTCTTCCTGTTGATCTCTTCCTGGCCTTCTTCCTATCAAGCCTTTTCCAAATAAACGTCGCCTCCTCCCGGTTGACACTTCACCGATGCCCGCCTACCCGACGCCGGTCGACTTCCCGGCCTGACATCCGTCTGGATCGGCGATGACCTGCCGCCCTTCGGCCGCGACACGGCTTCCGTCTGCCGGCTGCCGTCCTCCGACCGCGACGCAGCTTCCCTTGACCGGTTGCTTCGCCGTCTTTGCTCCACCGAAGTCACGTCGACTCACAGATCCAGTGTCGTCGCCTCTACCGACGCCGCCTTGGCACTTTGCTCGCGTGCCCGCCTGTCTCCTCAATCGGAGACGTCGGTTTGCACGCCTCCCGGTCGGACGTCTTAGTCGCTGACCCGGCCAGCCGATTGCTTCCTCTGCTCCGGTGGCTATTTGTCGCCTTGGCCGCTGTCGACGATCGGTTTCGCCGGCAATAAGATTTGTGATTCTAGGGGATTTGTGCGGGATCTGAGCTTGATGGTAACACAGGATGCGAGGGCAATCTGTTTTTAGACAGGTTCGGGCTCTCTCGGAGGAGATAATAACCTAGCCCTGTGTTCTTGGATATCTTGTGAGCCTCTCTTTCTTGTTTCTCCCTCCTCCCCTTATATACTAGGGGAAGGATACATGATAGATGGGCGCCACCGGGCCCTGAACATGGTGGCCTGGCCGACATGTGCCTTGTCCTTATCCGCCCTCGCGCTCTACGTCTTGGAGAGGTGGTTATGCTTTCCCCGACCCACGCCTGCCGCCTTGTCGAGTTCCGACATCCGCAGCTCTGGCGATGTCGGTGCATGCTTCGTTCTTGGCGGGTTGTTCGGGCGTGGCGAAGCTTCCAGAAGGATCGGGAGTTGCCTTGGGAAACAAGTCGAAAACCTCCTCCGGCCCGTCGTGGTGCTTCGGGCTTTGGGCTTTCTATTCCGCCCGTCAAGCCCGGTCGGGTGTAGGCCCTCTTGCGGGACCCTGTCTCTAACATCCCACAGCTGACCCCAAGTGCTTTAGGATCGGATTTCCGTCTCTTATCCTGTCATAAGGATTATGCGGGAAAAGATCATAAAGAACTTGTAGTATGAAGCCACCGTGGTTGGTTAGCTCGTGGTCGAGTGGTACTCGCGCTTGGATTCTGATCGCGTGGCAACCGGCTTGTCGCTCGGTTGGCCCTCATGGGGCATACCGTAGTCTTTCGGCTCGTGGCGAGTGGTACCGCGCTACCGCTTACGGTCTTGTGACAACCGCTTGTCGCTCGGTACCGCCCTCATGGGCGCATCAGTAGTCTTTCGGCTCGTGGTCGAGTGGTACCAGCGCCGCTTACGGTCTTTGACAGCCGGCTTGTCGCTTCGGTAGCCCTCATGGGGCGACTGTAGTCTTTTGGCTCGGGGCAGCGGTACCGCGCCCGTTTGCGGTGTCGGCGATTGGCTTGTGAGACCCAACCGACCCTCATGGGGCATACCTTGGTCATCCAGAGTAATGCCTGTGCCCGCTTACGGCGCACTGCTTCAGACCCTCATGGGGCGCATTCTCAAGACCGATTTAGTGAAAATCCTCGCACGGCACCCAATCACGCTAAGAAGCAGTGACCAGCAATTGGCCCTAAATTATGGGGCATACCGCTTGGGGATGTTCGGAAAGTGCCCGCCCCCAAACTTCCGTGGCGGCCGGCGTTCAGGCCCATCATGGGGCGCACTTTATCCCAAACTTCGAACCAGACTTGACACCTGGTCGCGTTTTGCGCAACCCAGCTATCGGCCCAACATGGGGCGTGCCCTAGATCTGGCCCAGGATCGAAAGCGGAGGCCGTTGCTTTCCCCGCCGTAAGGCGAAAATTAAGGCTTGCTCCTTATAAATGAGGGAAAACTTGCTAGGCGAAGGTACCTCTGTCCTTCCCACTCCACCGTTGAGAAACCTTTGAGCCTCTTTCGGCGGTTTGGGCGACTTAGGGTTTCTAATTTCGCGCCCAAGGCCCCGACGGTTCCTCCTCCAGTCTCCTTCACAGAGATGTCTTCCTCTTCGGGATCCTCGTCGGCGTCGGGAGGTAGCACCGACCACTGCGGCTGCGAGGTGGGAGACCTCCATCACCACGACGTCCGCTTGGAGGGAGTCGCCGCCGGCGTCCTCACTCCGCCGGAGTTGATCTCACTTGCCCCGCGCGGTGACCCTTACCCCACACCTCCGGAGAATGAGATTGTGGTGTTCGAGTCCTTCTTCCGCGAGGATTTAGCATTCCCGGGAGCGCCTTCTTCCGGGGCTCCTCCACTTTTACGAATCGAGTTGATCAATTTGAACCCCAACTCGATTCTTCACATTGCTATCTTCGTTCGACTTTGCGGCGTATCTTGGGATACGTCCTCATTTGGACTTGTTCCGCTCCTTCTTCTTGCTCAAGCCTCATCCGAACCGGGCGGCTCCCGCGTCGTTGGGGCGCCGGGCTCCAGTGCGGGAGGGCTCGAAGAAGCGATATTTTGTCGTTCCTCAAGACCTCCCTCAAAGGTTGGAGGCGGGAGTGGTTCTATTGTGCCAATGTTGACCCTTTCCTCGCCCCCTTCATTTGGCCGCGCTCCTAAAGCTTCCGATCTTTGGAGCGACGCCGGATGGAAGGCGGTTTGGCCCAAATCCGAGCCTCGCATTGATTGACGATCTGAAGAACCGAGGGTCGACGGGTCCGGGATCGCGATCGGCTTTGTGAAGCGCCGGTGCAGCCCTTAAAGGAGAGAGTCCATTTGGGGTTCCGATACAACGGGCCTCTGGACCCCACTCGGAAACGGATGCGTCCTTGTCGATGGAGGCGCTGGCAAGACGTAGTTGATCTCTTCGTGCCTGGCACGATGATCACCAACAGGGCTGCCCTCATAAATTTTCGACGGCAAGGCCTCCCTCCTGTGAGTGCACTATTCTCTCGAAAAGTCGTTCCATGATTTCTTTGATCGATGTGTGATTCAAGCAGTGCGATCGTTCCTTTTTCGAGAGCAGCGCGTCCTTCCTCTCTCGACGCCTCGGTCGTCGGCCTCTCTCAGTGAAACATGCTCGAGCGAAGCGAGTGGGTGACACCTCGGTCGGCAATTTCTTGTAGGGAATCGGCGGAGGAGGTCGCCGGTCTTTCGTCACCGGCCTTCGACCTCCGATGCACCGGATCACGGCTACGAGCCACGACCTTCGTCCCGAGGCGGCCACCGCAGCGCTAACTTCCCTCCGAGTGGTCTTGGGTCTCGGATGAGACACAGGATGAAATTCAAGAAATCCAAAAGGTATTCTTTTGGGCGATCCTTGTCTTTTGTTACCGCCTGTCTTTGAGGTGTCTTCCTTTTTCTGATTCAGGACTCTCGCTATGGACGTCCGGTGGAGGGGTCTCTGAAAGGAGCCCAGCGGAGGCTTCCCCAAGGAGCCCCCGCCAGACGGCTAGGTCACCGCCGCCGCCGACCGCCGGCGTCGCCACCGGGCGCCGGCGCCAACGGTCGAACCATCCGGTGGTCCGTCCGCCGACGAGATCGACCGACCGCCTCTCGGAGTGGAGGAAGTGCCTCGAGAGCCACCGCCGCTCGGTCCTCTGCCAAGCCCCGAATCGGACCGTATGGTGGGAAGGGGTTCCGACCGGAAAGGGATGGAAGAGGACGACGAGATGGAGAGAGCGGCTCGGACGGAGCTTTATGAGCTCACCGTCGTGTGTAGCACGCTTCGTCGAGGTGAGTTTCTTGTCTTCAATTTGTTGCCTGGCCGACTTCTCCTCGAGATTCTCGCCTGTTACCTAGGACATGGGGGGCGCTCGGAGCAAAGGTCGCGGTTTTTCCGGAAGGTGCTCCCGAAGCTCAAGGAGCGTAAGCGATGCAGGACAAGCTCGGCGAGATCGTAGCCAGACAGATGGAAAGAGGTCCACGGGCTTGAGGCGAGTGTATGACGATCCGGAGCGAGAAGGCGAAGCTTGAGCATATGCTCGAAGGTGAGATTCTCCCTGGATTCGGTTTGGATGCCTTTTGGATGGTTGGAGAGGATGATGACGCTCGTGTTTCGTGAGCGACTCGACTGCTGTCGAGCCGAGAGGCCCGATCGAGGCTTCAGAGAACTCTCGCCTCGGCTCGAGTCGACTTGGAAAGGATGCAGCGGAGTGAAGGGTAAATTTCTTTGACTTGGGTTGAACATACTTGGCGCCGTGTGCTCTTGATGGCCGTTTGACTTTGTTGCGAGAATGCAAGGAGAAGATGGCCGCCGAACAGGCTGGATCGAATCAAGGCTGCCGCTGCGAGCTACCCCGCACCTTCTGCGTATTGAAGGAGTCAAGCCGGGCCAGGGGGACGATGTTGTTCGCTTCTCTCCGAGGAGCCGACAGATCGAGCTTACGCCAAGGAGTCCGCGGCAATGAGTGCGAACCAGGCATTGGCGGTGGTCAAGTCTCATTATCCGAGAGTTGACCTCGAAGCCGTGAAAGAAGGTTTTGCTCGTGATGAAGACAAGGCCAACGCGCCTCGAAGAGGTGTCCGTGCATCGCAAGCCTTGTTAGAGAATCTAGAATTCGACTTCGATGTGGACCTTGATGCCGAGTGCTCGCCCTCCTTGTTTGAAATATTGTGTCTTCTTACTTGAATATAATTTGTCTCAGATTGTCCTCCGCTGAGTGGGCTTCAGACCTCTTTCACTCTTTCTCCTTTGTCTGAGTTGCTAGAATATAGGCCCACAACCTTTTGGATCCTGTTGCGCCTTTCTGGGTGGGTTTCAGCCGACTGGTTTGGCTCCTAGGCGCCAGGGTCTTGGCCCGTGGCTTTCTTGCCCCAGACACGCTTTTCCGAGAGGCTGGCGTGCAGCTCTCGAGCGTCGGGACTTACGTTGTGGCCACCTGGCTGAGTGGTTTAGCCCCCAGGCTTGCGTCGTTTGCTAGCTCTCCAGCCCCCGGGCTTTTTCGCTTAATTTGGTAGAATTAAGCGGGAAGGCCGAATGAGCTTGAACTGCTCATGACACGTGTCTGGCGAAATGCTCCTTGATTTTGTTCAACGTACCGATTTTCCTTGGTACTCGAGCGAATTGTCGATCTTGCGGCGTCGCCGTCTTTGCGTCTTTGAATGGCGTCGCCTCGATTCCGGAGCAGTGCAGGTTATAAATGGGACGTCACCGCCCTCGAGCGATCGTCTCCTTCTTCTTCTTCTTCCCAGCCTTCCTCCATGGCTAGCACGAGGAGATTCCTTGGCCCCTACGCGGCATTCTTCCGCCAGCGATTCTTCGGGCTACTCCATAACTGGGAGGAGGCAGAATTTTGGGAGGAGCTCGACTTCGCCACTCTAGAGGCGGAGGAGGAGGAAGGAGCCACCAGCGACGCCGCAATGGCCGCTTTCTTTGGAGGTGGCTCGGGGCTCCACGAGGTGGCCGAGATCATCATGGAGATGATCGGGCGCGGCGCCGCGACGACACGGCCATCGTCTATCGTCCGCCTCATACCACCCCTTTGGGTGGTTGAGGCCGAGATCCTAAGCGGCGCTACGTCGCGCGTCGCGTCGATCTCGACGACCTCTCTCCGGGCCTCCCGGTAGCGAAGCGGCAGGATTGGCGGCGGGAGCCGCCCCGCCTTCTCCCCTTCTTCTTTTTTTTTTTAGCGCGAGAAAAAGAAAAAAAGAAAGTTAGTAGTGTAAATTACTAATACTATGAATAAAATGTGGAATCTTGCCCAATCTATGCCGTCATGTTTATTCCGAGTTTAGGTTCCGCCCGATCAATCGTTTCTAGTCGGTTGCTCGATTAAAGAACGAGGCGCTGGGCACGAGCTTTGATTGACTAGAAACTCTCGATCGTGCAAATCTCGGTTAGATTCTCGCGGCGTGAATTGTAGTCCCCGAGTGGTTAGTGCTTTCTACCCATTCCGTTATGCGCGTTGGTATAAACCGCCAGAGTTTTGTGCTCATCGCGGTTTTTATTTCCGTGCGTTTTGTACCAGCGCGTCCAGGATTAGGCGTTACACCAGTCGGGTAATAACCACTCGGGACTACCATTACACAGTAGGGCTTGAAAATAAAAGGGGATCACCATTTTATTCAAGATGTGTGAGTCGGGTACATAACTTATGCGTAGAAGCGACGAGCCGTTCGGCGTTCAAGCATTCGCCAAAATCTCGCCGTCTTCACGCCTAAGTCGATAAGCACCTGGCCGGACCATCTTCTCCACAACGTACGGACCTTCCCAAATTGGAGAGAGCTTGTGCTCGCTTTTCTGATTCCTCCTCAGGACCAGATCTCCTTCTGAAAAGGTTCTTCCTCTGACATTGCGAGAGTGGTAACGCCGAAGTCCCCTGGAGGTACTTAGCCGATCGATGGTCGCAACGCTCCGAGCCTCCTCGAGTTGATCAAGTTCCACCATTCGGCTTCCCTCGGACTCGGCCGTTGTAATTCCGAACCTCGCGGATTCGAACCCTAGCTCGGTCGGCGAACCGCCTCTGCGCCATAGACCAGGAAAAAGGGGTTTGGCTAGTTGCTCCGGGAGTGGTTACGAGTCCCGAGTACCGACGGTAACTCCTTCACCCATCTGGCAACGTATGGTTTGAGTCGGTCGAAGATCCTGGCCTTGAGGCCTTGGAGGACTGCAGATTAGCTCGCTCAACCTCGCCCATTGCTTCGTGGGTGAGCCACCGAGGCGGCAGATCTTGATCCCGACGCCTTCGCACCATTCTTGGAATTCTTCACTCTGAATTGGGTGCCGTTGTCCGTGATGATCCGGTTGGGCACTCGAATCGACCACGATATCCTGGAAGAACTCCTTGGCCTTAGCCGCAGTGATAGTGGCGATTGGTTTGGCTTCGATCCACTTGGTGAACTTATCAATAGCTACGAAGAGGTAGGCGAAACCACCTTGAGCCTTCTTGAGCGGGCCCACTAAATCGAGCCCCCAGACTGCGAAGGGCCAAGAGATGGGGATAGTTTGTAGCTCCTGTGCCGGCAAGTGTGTCTGTCTTGCATAGAACTGGCAGCCCTCGCAGGTTCGAACGATCTCCTTGGCATCCGTTACTGTCATTGGCCAGAAGAAGCCCTGTCGGTAGGCTTTCCCAACCAAGGCGCTTGATGCCGCATGATGGCCACACATCCCCGAGTGGATTTCTTGGAGCAGCTCTCTTCCCACTTGTCCCAAATACACCGCCTAAGGACACTGAGGCACTCTTCCGGAAGAGCTCGTCGCCCACCACCACGTAGGATTTGGCTTGTCGGAGACGCGCTCTGCCAGGGTGGTCGCTTCCGGAGTTTGTCCTTCAGAGATAATCAAGGTGCACGGTAGTCGATCGGGATCGATGAGCAGGACCGGTCCTGTGTTCCTTACTCGGCTCTTGTCGTTTTGTAACAGTTGGCTCGTGAAGATCCTATACGAAGATACCACTCGGGATATCCGCCGAGTGGCTCCCATTTTAGCCAACTCGTCGGCCGCCTCATTATTGCGGCGGAGGACATGAACCGACTCCAGATCACAAACTTGCCTTCCAATTCTCGGACTTGTCGGGCAAGATGTCGTCATGGTCCGATCCACGCCGCGACCGCCCTTCAGACTTGGTTCACCACCAACTGAGTCGCCTCGAACCGCCGCCGGATTCCGAGTGATATGGCGATATGAGCCCATGGATGAGAGCCTCGTACTCTGCGGCATTGTTCGAGGCCGGAAGTGAATCCGAAGGACATACTTCAACACTGTCGCCTTTAGGCGAGACAAGGAGGATTCCCGCCGCTTCCTCCAAGCATGAGAGATCCATCGAAGTGCATGATCCAATATTCGGCTCTTCTTCCGTGCAGGAGCACGGGATTCGATCCACTCGGCCGTAAAGTCGGCCAAAGCCTCGACTTTACGGCGCGCGGCTTGAACGAGGCGCCGAAGCTCCAAGCTCGGCCGCCCACTTTGAAATTCTTCCAAGAGCTTCCGACACGGAGGACCTCTCCCACGGGAAAGAAGTCACTCTGAAATCGAATGTCCTTGGAAATAATGCTTCAGCTTCCGTGACGAGATCAAAATGGCGTACAGCAGCTTCTGGATTTGAGGATATCGCGTCTTGGATTCGCCCAGCACTTCGCTGACAAAATAAACCGGGTGTTGCACGCCGTAGCGGTGTCCCGATTCTTCCCGCTCCACAACTATCACGGCGCTGACTACATGAGTTGTCGCCGCTATGTAGAGCAGGAGAGGTTCACCTTGCACCGGCGAGGCTAGAATTGGAGGGGTGGAGAGGAACACCTTGAGCTCTTCAAAGGCTTGCTGCGCCTCCGCTGTCCATTCAAAGCGGTCCTGTTTCTTGAGGAGCTTGAAGAAAGGCATTCCCCGAACTCCCAACCGTGAGATAAACCTGCCAAGCGCTACCATGCACCCGGTGAGCTTTTGGACCTCTTTTTGGCTGGTAGGCGGGGCCATCCTCATGATGGCCCCGATTTTCTCCGGGTTCGGCTCGATCCCGCGATGAGAGACAATGAACCCGAGTAGCTTCCCGGAGGAAACTCCGAAAACACACTTCTCGGGGTTTAGCCTCATCTGAACGCCCTCGGACTTGTGAACGTCTCGGCCAGTCGGAGGTGAGTGTCTTACGCCTCGGTTTTGACCACTATATCATCCACATAAGCTTCCACGTTGCGTCCAAGCCGATGGTGAAAACATCACAGATCGCTACAATGATAAGTCGCCCAGGGCTTCAAATTTCAAACGGCATGGTGATGTAGCAATATGCTCCGAATGGGGTGATAAACGAGGTCTTCTCGCAATCCTCCTCTCGGCCGGATTTGATGATAGCCCGAGTAGGCGCCCGTAAAACTAAGTAGTTGGGATCCGGCAAAGGAGTCTACCACCCGATCAATACGAGGGAGACCAAAGGATCTTTCGGACAAGCCTTGTTGAGGTCGGTGTAATCAACACACATGCGCCAAATTTTTATTCTTCTTCTCGACAAGTACAGGGTTTGCCAACCAATCGGGATGATACACTTCTTTGATGAAGCTGCGGCTAGCGGCTTTGTAATCTCCTCTCGATGGCCTGTCGGCGGTCTTGGGCGAATCGTCGCAGCCTTTGCTTGACTGGCCTGGCCGATTGGTCTACATTCAATGCGTGCTCGATCACCTCCTGGAACTCCGAGCATGTCCGACGGCTTCAGGCGAAGACGTCTTTATTCGCCGCAGGAAAGTGACGAGCACGCCCTTCCTATTTGTCCTCGAGCCTGTCCGATCAAGGTGGTTCGCGACGGATCGGACGGTCGAGGAGGATTCTTTGGTACCTTCTTCGTGGCCAATCCGGGCTTCGCGCTTTGCGGGTAGGGACGCCGCCGGCTTCTCGGAATCCGCTTCTCGCCGGATCCTCCCGACCGCTTAGCGCCTCCAGGGACTCGGCCATCTCGCAGCCTTTCCTCATCACAGAAAAAGATCGCTTCATGTCACCGCTGAGAGCGATGATACCACTCGCCCTGGCATCTTCAATGTCAAATGCGTGTAGTGGGTATCGCCATGAACTTGGCTGGTCTCCCCAAGATGGCATGATATCTTTGTTGCAAAATCTGCCACCTCGAAGCCAAGGTTCTCTGTCCTGCATTCTCCCTTGCGCCAAAGTGACCGGCAGGTGATTTGTCCGAGTGGTGTCGCCGGGTTCCGTGTATGACACCGTGGAAAGGCGACGATCCGCGCTTTAGCTCCGACCGTGGAATCCCCATATCGTCAAGGGTTTTTGACAAAGAGGACATTGAGCCCGCTCCGCTGCCGATCAATACCCTCTTGAGCTTGATGCCGCGGACGACGGGCGCCAAGACGAGAGGATACTTGCCGGAACGGGGCGTGATCCGGGTGATCCGTCTTGATCGTAGGTTATCGCGACCTCGGACCAGCGTACATATTAGGCGTTTCGGCCGCACCGCATAGATGTCCCGGCGGTGAGCTTTTGCTTTCGCTTGGACTCATATGCACCGAGCCCCGAATATGTAGTTGAGCTCGAGATCGGCTTCGATAGTCCTCGGCCGGGGAGGTGGCTTGTTGGCGGCGTGCCCACTCGGACCTTGTCCAGCCTGCTTCTTGCTCTCGCGGGCGAACCTCTTTAGGGTGAAGCAGTCTTTGGCGGCATGCCTCCCCTTCGGATGGAAAGGACAAAGTGAGTTCATAACCTTATCATATCCATCCTCTTTGAGGGCGCGAGGGTGAGTTGGTGCAGCGACTGCCACCAGCTCTTCACCCTTGCGCTTCTTTTCTTTCCACGAGAGGGTTCACTGATCCTTCCCTCGCCACGCTGCCCGCCAGAGCCTCGGAGGCTGACGCGTAACGGTCCGCTAGGGCGAACAGTTCCCGGACCGACGTGGGTGGCTTCTGGGACATCTTCTTGATGAGGTCGGGGTCGCTGACTCCCTTCTGGAAGGCAGCTATCACAATCGCATCTGTGACATCCCGAACGGTGCTTTTCCTGTGCATGAAGCGCTTGACGAACTCCCGGACGGGTTCATTCCTCCTTTGGTGTAGCTGGTATAGGTCCCAAGGGGTGCCTGGGCGCTCATAAGTGCCTTGGAAGTTTGAAATGAACTGCTCACACAGATCTCCCCAGGAATCTATAGAGTTCGCTGGAAGTCCGGTGAGCCATGCTTGGGCCAGGGGCGAGAGGGTAACCGGCAAGTAGTTTGCCATTACTTTCTGATCCCCGGCTGCCCTCGATCGCAGAGCATATACTTGTAGCCAAGCCTCCGGTCCTCTCACCGTCGAACCTAGTGATGCCTTTAGGATTAAATCCATCGTGCCAAACCACTCGGCGTAGGTGAGGGGTAAACACGCGAACCCTTCGATGACCCCGCGACACCCCGTGGTGATCGACGCGAGGGATCGCGCTTGGCGTGCCAGCGATCTCGCGGAAGGATGCCGTAAGCGTTCATATTCGCTGGCTTGACGGGCGTTGTTCCTCCCTTTCTCGATCGCGGCGCTGGCGTCGAGGTCCGAACGGAGGTCGCGGTTGATGCTTTGTGTCGCAAGTCGTCTCGCGAGGTAGAACATGATGTGTCTGGCGGGCTTCCCGACCTGGCCATTTGGCCGTCTGGTCCTCACCGACCACGTGATGCCTCCTTCGCCGGCCGGGTCGGTTTGGGCTCTTTGGATAGCCGCCCGTCACCATGGCCTTTACTTGGGCCATGATCGGGCAATCGATCACCCGCCTCAAAGATAGGGTCAGGGTATCCAGGAGTGTCTTGGAGGCGACGATATTCTGCTGTGGGGTACGAAAAACAGCCTGGTCCCCCATCTTGGCTTGCAGAAGGTCTTCATTGACAGCCCGGGCGCGGTCCCGGAGAGTACGCGCCCGCGTGTCAGGTTCAGTTGCTCGGCCACCTTCCAAATCAGCGGCGGCTGAGGTGTCGAGGCGCTACTGCGAATCCGCCCGCGAGCCCTCGATTACACAGACTCTACGGAAATTCCAGCAGCTCTCTAGGCTTTCTTCTGACTCGGCCGCTGAGCTGGGTGAGCCTGGAGAAGATAAACCCAGGCGCTCGGGGGTGCCGAGTGGCTTGGCGGTGAGAACCCCCACCATTCGCACCTCAGCGTCTTCGAGTCCGACTCCCAGGCTGGAATGGGCCTTCGGTTCCCCACTCGGCATTTTAGAGCACGAGACAGGGGGACCCTCCGATCGGCGCGGAAGTCGTGGCGATGGCTCGCCGGAAACCTCGCCGCGCTGCAGCACGGTTTCCTTAGAGAGGGAAAGGCTTCCGAGGTCGTTGGAAATGAAGGTCAGGCTTCCGAAACGGAAGACCTGGCCTGGGAAGAAGGCCGTGGAGGCTTCGCTCGTCGTAGCCATCAAGCTTGACGAAGATCTTGACACAAGCCCCTACCTGGCGCGCCAACTGTCGACGATCGGTTTCGCCGGCAATAAGATTTGTGATTCTAGGGGATTTGTGCGGGATCTGAGCTTGATGGTAACACAGGATGCGAGGGCAATCTGTTTTTAGACAGGTTCGGGCTCTCTCGGAGGAGATAATACCCTAGTCCTGTGTTCTTGGATATCTTGTGAGCCTCCCTTTCTTGTTTCTCCCTCCTCCCCTTATATACTGGGGGAAGGATACATAATAGATGGGTGCCACCGGGCCCTGAACATGGTGGCCTGGCCGACATGTGCCTTGTCCTTATCCGCCTCGCGCCTACGCCTTGGAGAGGTGGTTATGCTTTCCCGACCCACGCCGCCGCTTGTCGTTCCAAAGATCCGCAGCTCTGGCGATGTCGCCGCATGCTTCGTTCTTGGCGGGTTGTTCGGGCGTGGCGCGAAGCTTCCCCGAAGGATCAGGAGTTGCCTTGGGGAACAAGTCGAAAACCTCCTCCGGGCCCGTCGTGGTGCTTCTGGGCTTTGGGCTTTCTATTCCGCCCGTCAAGCCCAGTCGGGTGTAGGCCCCTCTTGCGGGACCCCTGTCTCTAACATCCCACAGCCGCCCAGTGTTACCGACGCCTCCACCTCTACCGATCGAGCCCGAGCTTTAGTGGTGGTGACGAGCTGCTGATCGGATTTGGCTCTTAACTTGTTATTCATGTCTGGCTCCGGCTTCAAGGTCGGCTCCAACTTCACGTCCAGCTCCGGCTTCCAGCAAGTCAACTCTGGCTTTGAGTAGCTCTTTGTTAAAAAAAAAGATGTCGTCTAACGGATCTTCTTTGGGAATTGTTTAAGTTCCTCGCTGCCCAGTCAATTATCGAGATTGGGTTCTCCATATGCGACTTCACATGTGCGGTCAACGTCTCTGGGAGTTTCTTTCTGGCGAGCTACCTTGTCCACCTCGTCCTGCTCCCCCTGCCACACCTGTTATTCCTAAGGAGGCAAATGATGCTGCTGGACAGAAAGCGTCTGATGATTATGCTGATCCTTAGAGTCTTTTCAGACTCAGTTCACGGCTTACAAGACATGGATTGGTGAATATGCTCATGCCTCTGCTATTTTCGTGGCCAGCATGGAGGTGCATCTCACTGGTGACATTGTAGCTTTGTCTTCGGCACACTTGATGTGGGCGCATCTTCGCGATCGCTATGAGCCTGCCGGCAACTCTGCACCTTGCTGTTGCGCGACAGGAACAGTCATTGCAGCAGGGTGATTCTACCGTGGATGAGTTCTATGCGCAGTTGTCCTCGATGTGGCGTCAGCTTGATTCTCTGGGTCCGAGGTTTGCCGCACTTGCCAATGCTGTCAGCGTTAGCATTCTCATTTGGAGCTTCGTCGCATATACGGCTTCATGACACGTCTTCGGGTTGAGTTTGAGCAGATTCGTACCCAGCTACTTGCTCGTCATCATCGTGTGACCCTGTTGGAGGCCCTTGCAGCTATTCGTACTGATGAGACTCGCCTTCGTGGTGCGGGTCTGCTAGTATCTCCTTCAGTCTTGGCGGCGCCTCATTCTACTCCTCCGTCAATGGCGCCTACTCCAGTTTCGGCTACTGGGGGTAGAGGCTTTCACTGCACCTACTGCAATAAGAACGGACATGTGGAACAATTCTGCTATCGGAAGAAGAAGGCTCTTGCTCGTCGAAGTGGCCGTCCTCCTAAGAGCACCGGAGGCTCAAGTGTCTCCTCTCAGTGGACTCCTCCTCAACGGACTTCTGCTGACTCTGACCCCACTCAGGAGATTCTTATGCTCCTACGTCGCATGGCTGCCTCTCCACTGATAGGTTCTGCTGGTTCTGCTACTCAATCTTCTAATGAGAAACCACCTTCCTCATATAACACTATGGATTCTTGACTCTGGAGCTTCTTTTCATATGACATCTAATCCCACGAGTCTCCATTCCATTAGTCCTCTTGCTGCTCCCATCACTGTACATACTGCAGATGGTACCTCTCTTTCTGTTGCAGGATGAGGCACTCTTTTGTCTTCCTCTTTTCATGTTCTTGATGTTTCTCATGTTCCCAAACCGACCATGCAGCTCATATCTGCTAGCCAGCTTACTGATCATGGCTGTCGTGTTATCCTTGATTCTGACTCTTGTTGTGTTCAGGATCGTCGCACGGGGGCTTTGGTTGGGATTGGCCCTCGCCGCCATGACCCTCAGCTTCTTTGGGAGCTTGACTGGCTTCGTCTTCTTTCCGCTGCCTCTGCCAATCTCTCTGTTTCTTCCACCGCTTCAGCAGTTGTTGCATCTTCTTTCGGGTCTTTTGCTTAGTGCCATCACCGTTTGAGACATCTTTGTGGTTCGCGTTTGTCTTCTTTAGTTCGTGTGGTCTTTTAGGCTCTGTGTCTGCTGATGTCTCTTTACATTGTACGGGTTGTAAGCTTGGCAAACAGCTACAACTCCCCTATCCTTCTAGTGAGTCTATATCCCAACGTCCTTTTGATCTTGTTCATTCTGATGTTTGGGGTCCGGCTCCTTTTGTTTCAAAAGGGGGTTATAGATATTATATTCTTTTTATAGATGATTTCTCTCGCCACACTTGGATATATTTTGTCCTCTTGTAGTGAGGTTCTCTCCATCTATAAGATTTTTGCCACCATGATTCGCACTCAGTTTGATCCTCATTCGTATTCTTCGTGCTGACTCGGCAGGGGAGTATCTGCTAGGAGCTCTTCGAGCTTTTCTTGCTACGCAGGGCACTCTTTCTCAGTTTTCATGTCCTGGTGTTCATGCTCAGAATGGTGTGGCTGATCGCAAGCATCGTCATCTTCTTGAGACAGCTCGTGCTCTTATGCTTGCTTTCGCTATTCCACCACTTCTAGGCTGAAGCTGTTTCCACTGCCACCTACTTGACCAATATCCAACCTTCTTCTGCTCTTAAGTGTGGGATTCCAGTGGAACGTTTTTGTGGCATGCCTCCTGATTATTTCGGACTTCGTCTTTTTGGGTGTGTGTGTGCTATGTTCTTCTAACACCTCGTGAATGCACCAAGCTGATTGCTCAGTCTGTTGAGTGCGTCTTTCTGGGATACAGTGCTGAGCATAAGGGATATCGTTCTTGGGATCCTGTTGGCCGACAGATGCGGATCTCACGGGATGTCACTTTTAATGAGTCTCGTCGCTTCTACCCTCGTTCTTCTTCTTCTCCTACATCTCTTGTTGAGCCACTGTCTTTCCTGACTTTTCCTGATACTACATTTGTCACTTTTCCTCTTTCACAATCGACGTCTGCTTTATTGTCGGTTCCTTCACCACAGACCTCTCCTCCAAAGGTTTCTTTAGATATTATTCCTTCCTATCCTCTATAGTACACTCGTCGCCCACGAGTTGAGGAATCTTCTGATGTGCCCTCTTTTTCTTCTGATGAGCCATCTTCTTCAGTGTCTCTTCCTTGCTATGCTCTTCGCGATTGATAGTCTATTCGGCCTCCTGAGCGCCTTGGCTTTGTTGGTGCAGCTCTGGCATAGCCGACTTCTTACCGTGATGCTGTTATTTATCAGGAATGGCAGTATGCGATGGCGGAGGAGCTTGCTGCCCTTGAGCGCACTGGCACGTGGGATCTTGTACCACTTCCTCCACGTGTCCGTCCCATTACGTGCAAGCGGGTCTATAAGATTAAGACTCGCTCTGATGGTTCTCTTGAGCGCTACAAGGCTCGTCTTATGGCGCGTGGTTTTCAGCAGGAACATGGTTGTGATTATGATGAGACTTTTGCACCTGTGGCTCACATGACCACTGTTCGCACTCTGCTTGCTGTGGCCTCTGTCCGTGAGTGGTCCATCTCTCAGCTTAATGTCAAGAATGCCTTTCTTAATGGTGAGCTGCATGAGGTCTATATGCAGCCACCACCGGGGTATTCTGTTCCTGAGGGTATGGTTTGTCGGCTTCGTCGCTTTTTTCATGGGCTTAAGCAAGCCCTTTGTGAGACCCCGGATCGGCTACCCGGAATCTTCTGTGTATTTCTGTACTAGTCCCAGATCAGTTGCTAGTACACACAGTCAGACAGTGAAGAATCATTACCGAACAGAACGAAATAAAATAATAAACATTAAGTATCAGCCACATGGCTATTTATTACATCATATGGTCACAATACTAGAGTTCACGGCAGCGGAAATAAAACGAGTAACAAAATCCAAATAACACCACAGGCGACGACTAGGAACGCGCACTCAATTATCTTGGCGACCTTCATCAAACTCCTCGGCATAGAACTCTTCATCTTCAATTGCATCCTGATAGTTTTCTGAAGACAACAATTGTGTAGCATGTGAGTACAAAAGTACTCAACAAGTCTGGGAAAGTATGCACGTGTAGGGCTTTCCAAGGAAGATTTATTATGGTTCTTTTGCACAAAGCTGAGTTTCTTCAAACCATACTTAATAATAATTTTCACAAAGCACATTTTCGCAAATATTTTAACAATTGAATTATTTAACAGTCTAGTGAAGGTTCTTTCCACCAACACAAGTATAAAGGCTCTATCCTCCACATTTTAAAAGATCAAGGTAATCCACACATGACTCCATCCGTCATGAATTTAAAACAGGTTCCATCTACCTGGTTGGCTCAATCCGCCAATTAAACATCCGAGAGTTCTAACCACTCCCGAATCCCAAAACAGTTATTTTTAAAACCAAAACCAAAGTCTACCAATATGAAAGCATTCTTCACTTTGCCCTTGACCGTAGGCACGTCTATTCGAATAGTTTTAACTCTGCAGAGGTGTACAACTTTACCCACAAGACATGATCGTCTCTTAGTGCCATGTACAATTAACACACTTCCTTTGGTGTGTCGGCAGAGAGATCATGACAATGCCTTTACAATGTATACGCCTAACCTGACCCACCCGCTGAGGTTTCACCGCTGTTAGGGTTCCGTCTACCCAGTACAGAAGCCCCCTCTTGCGCCGTGTGGGAAAATACGACTCGCCTCCATCTGGCGCCCACATTCCACCAACTGGTGAGTCTAAGTTAGATTTCTACAAATTATTCAGCCAGGTCGTACCCATTCTAGACATGTGGTTGTACGGTAATACTTAGAATGAGAACAGTCATAAGCGTCGGTCCTTAATTGACTTGGGGCGGTATTTGCACAAACCAGGACCAGTGCTCTATCTGCACCCGCCAGACAACCCATTCCGCCCAAGTTCAAACCATTTTCATTTGTGTTTTTATTTTTTTCAAAAACAGTTGCAAATACTTTACAATAATTCTCAAATCACAATTTAAATCATCATTTTGATATAATCCCACCCATGGGCCATTTTAATCAATTTGTGTACTAAGCATATCTACCGTTCTAATCAACAAATGTCACAATATAAACTAGTCATGACATAGCAAAGTGTCCTAGGGTTACAAGTAAACATGGATATCAACAATCAAGGAGATGATAGCAATTCGGAATAACTAACGGTCTATATTTGACATACGGTTATAAAGATAGCGATGCAAGTTATAAAACATTGTAAAACTTTTGCAACCATGGGATCGAAATGCATCAAGGAGACTTGCCTTCAGTCGCAGCGAGGGTGTCGGGATCTTGAGGGTCAGTGACGGCGTCGGCGGTTCCGGCAAATTCTTCGGCTACGCGCAAAACGATACAACCAAAATAAATAAAATCTAAAAATTATAAAAATAATACTGGCAGGTAGAGGGTGATTTTAGATGAATTTAGGAATTTGAACCACTCAATTCGGAGTTACGATGGAAGAGAACGAGCGTTTCGAAGTTGGATTGGAAAGAAAATCAAGAAAAAAGAGAAATTGTACTGTAGCTACAGTAATTCACGATTTTGGCATCCAGAACAGAGCTCAAACGAACCTAGGGTTTGAACAAGGGGGACTTGCAATGGAAGGGGTGGCGGGGTTGGAGAAGGTGAGCCCCGGAAAGATCTCGACGATGCGAATCCAATGGTGGTGTCGGATCTTGAAGAGGATTACCGGAGACGACGAATTTGCCGATGAACGGCGGTGCGGCCGGAGATGTTCAATCCCAAAATTCGGAGTCAAAACTTGACGAAATCTGAAATTACTTGAGGGCTTTAGTTCATGGCATCAATGCGCACACAAGGGAACAAGCAGACTCGAGTTTGACTCACCGGAGCGAGAGATATGACGGCAAAAGCGAAGAATGGCGTGCGGCATCGGTTTTCGTTATCTCTCGGACAATTGGTGAGGAGAGGCAAAGGAAGGATGAGTGCATGGGAAAGAGGACTCCGAGACGAAGATTTGAGAGGTGGAATCGCGTGCTTTGGAGTTGAAACGGCCAAGTTATGAGTATTTAAGTGATTTTCGGATTTTGAGGGATTAAACCGTTTCCGGCGTGATTGAAGGCGAATGATCATGGGGAATGGAATCTCCTCGTCTCCCTCTTTCAAACGCAACCGACCGTTCGTGATTTGGAGCATTAACGAGGGAGATATGAGAGTTTAAAGAAGTAAAGCCATGAAGGAGAGAGAGATTTGCTCTCTGTTCATTTCCAGCCAAGGTTGAAGACGATGAACAGTAACGCCACAAGTCGTCGTCCCATTGGCCGGAGGAAGTGAGAGTTACGCGCGAGAGAAAAATTAGCAAAAATGGTCTAAAAATTCCGGAAAAATTTCTAAAAAAATTAGGGAATATTTGGAACTCAATAAAATTGGTTTCATGAAATTTAGATGAAATTTGGAATTTAGAAAATTCCGGGACGATAAAAGGGCATTTAACGTACGACCGCGAGCGATAAAATACCAGAGGGATTCCAAAAATCGTGGGAAAATTCCCAAAATGTTTTTGGAATATTTGGAGCCGAATGCAATAGGTTTCGGGATTTTTGGAGCATTTTCGAAGTCGGGTGGAATTCTCGAGTACGGATTGGAATCTGGAAATTCGATTTTTCGGACGAAGGAGGATTGAACTCCAATTTCGGAAGGATAATGATGCCAGGTTAGTTTAAACATCGAGGAAGAACCAAATTTTGAATTTAATTAGTTTAAATTAGATTTTAGCTGAAGACCGAAATTGGGGATGTTGCACCCTTCGTGCTTGGTTTGAGCGTTTTTCTTCTGTGATCACTGCAGCTGGTTTTTCTGCAAGTGCTCATGATCCTACGCTCTTTGTTCACATTTCTTCTCGTGGTCAGACTCTTCTGTTTCTATATGTTGATTACATAATCATTACTGGAGATGATTCTCATTATATTGCCTTTGTAAAGGCTCATCTCAGTGAGAAGTTTCTCATGTCCGATGTAGGTCCTCTTCGCTACTTTCTTGGGGTTGAGGTTTCTTCTACATCCGAGGGTTTCTTTCTCTCCCAAGAAAACTATATCCAGGATCTTCTTGATCGTGCTTCTTTTACTAATCAGCGTACAGCTGAGACTCCTATGGAGCTCCATGTTCACCTTAGATCTACTGATGGTGAACCTCTTGAGGATCCTACTCGCTATCGCCATCTTATTGGGAGTCTTGTTTACCTTGGTGTCACTCGTCCTAACATTTCGTATCAAATCCATATCTTGAGTCAGTTCGTTTCTGCTCCCACTCAGCTCCACTATAGTCATCTTCTTCGTGTTCTACGATATCTTCGTGGAACTATCTCTCGCCGTCTTTTCTTTCCACGCTCCAGCTCTTTACAGCTCCAGGCATATTCTGATGCTACTTGGGCTAGTGATCACTCTGATCGTCGGTATCTTTCTGCTTACTGTGTTTGTCTTGGTGGTTCTCCCATTGCTTGGAAGACTAAGAAGCAGACAACAGTTTCTCGTTTGAGAGGCTGAGTTGCGAGCTATGGCTCTTTTGACAGCAGAGGTTACCTGGCTACGGTGGTTACTTGAGGATCTTGAGGATTTTGGTGTTTCTGTTTCTATACCGTCTCCTCTTTTATCTGACAATACAGGTGCTATTAGCATTGCTCGAGATCCAGTGAAGCATAAGCTCACCAAACATATTGGTGTTGATGCTTCTTATATGTGGTCATAGGTACAGGATCAGGTTGTGGCTCTTCAGTATGTGCCTTCAGTGCTCTAGTTGGCAGATTTCTTTACAAAGACACAAACTAGAGTTAATCATAACTTTTATCTCTCCAAACTCAGTGTTGTCGATCCACCATGAGTTTGAGGGGGGGGGGGTGTTAGTTAGTATCTATCCTAGTATATATAGACTATTAGCCTTGTATAGATATTGCCTAATATAGGCTTTCCATCTATACCCTCATGTACATGTTTATATACTGGCCCATTGGCCTCACGTTGAATACAAGTGCTATTCATAACATTTTGGACTTTGATTGGGTTTCTTTTCTAGCCTATCCCAACTTGTTTGGGACAAAAGGCTTGATTGTTGTTGTAATTTTTAATATATCCAGTGATATTCTCATTTTCCATGTGCTTGCTGTTGTAAAATAGAGATTTATATCCATATTTTTTGTGGTAATTTTTTGCAAGGACCTTTTCTGTTTCTGTTGGAATTTGTTTGCATTTCTAGATCTTGCACATTATTATCAGATGAAAACATTATTTGGGGCTCAATTTATTCATATATCATACTTGTTTAATATAGATCGCTAGTTTTTGGTATATCTGACCTTACCTCATTCTTCAGGGAATTTGAGCCAATCCGGCTGTTGGGGCTTCAGCTTCTTGGAAAGCTTTTGGTTGGGATTCCATCCGAGAAGAAAGGATCAAAATTATTTACCTTGCCCATAGGGCAATCTAGACCCATATCTGAAAATTTAAGAAAAGGAATTATGGAGGCACCTCAATTGTTTTTCTGTACAATATCTGAAAGGCTCTTTAAATTTCCACTCTCAGATAATTTATGTGCAGCTTTTTTTGATGTTCTTCTTGGTGGAACCAGTCCGAAACAGGTTAAATTGCCAACTTGGCATATTACTATTCCTTATTTATTCTCTTTTACTGGCCTTTTGATTATTAGTTGAAAACCATACATTTGATCTTTTGTTTTCCCTGTATAGGTCCTACAGGAACATCTTCAATATGATCTATCAAAAGATAAGAATTGCAACCCTTCAAGCTTGGCTCCCCTTTTCCTTCCTCAGATTTTGGTCTGCATCTTTAAATATATGCAATCTTGTCAAGATTCTTCAGCACGAACAAGAATCTTAAGTGATCTTCTTGGTTTACTGTATTCAAATCCTACAAACATTGAAGCCTTAATGGTACTTATTATTTTCTTAGGTCTATATAAATTATTCATTGTATGTTAATCCTGAAATGATTTTATCAGGAGCACGGTTGGAACTGTTGGCTTGAGACATCCACAAAGCTTGATGTATTTAAGTACTACAAATCAGTTTCTAAAGGTGAGCTTGACAATTTGGAGATCAATGAACTTATTCTTGTGAGGAACTTGTATTCATTGGTCCTGCCGTATTATCTGAGCTCTGTAAGAGGTGGTTGGCATCAGCTTGAAGATACAACTAATTTTTTCCTTTTGAAATTTGACCAGGTTGGGTGTTATCTCTTCCTTTGTTTATTTCTATTTATATAACCGACTCCCGTGGAAACCACCTTTATCGTGGAAACTCCGTGAAAACCATATGTACAAGTTTTCAAAAATTCTCAAAAAATTGCCATACGTAGGGGAGGAAAGCTTCTATTATCATGTGAAATTGGAAGATCATACTCAATCGCATTTGAAAGATATGAAATTAACAAGCAGCGAGATGAATAACGATGAACAATGAAAAATCACTATTCAGGTTGAATTTGTCTTTTTCATATCTTTCAATAAGATTGATTTTTTTTTTCGAAACTGGTGGCAGGAGCTCTGCCTATTCAATTAAGGAGGGGAAAAAGAGATAAAGTGCTGTTACAACTTTTAGGGACACGCGACAAAGAGAGTTCCCGGGAAGCAGGCCCCTAACCTACTCTCTTAGAAGCAAAATTATACTCCACCACATTTTCCTTGGCTCTACTGACTACTAACTGGACATTACTTGCCGTCTCCTGGAAGATGCGCGCATTTCTTTCCTTCCAGAGGTTCCAATAGCCAAAACACAAAATTCCATCAAATCTGCGTCTCGAATGGTGCGGCAGTAAAGAGCGGAGATGAAGCCACCAGTCTAGAATTGAAGCTTGCCGGCTGGAAGGGAAGAGGGTTGGGAAGTCATGACCTTGTGAGGAAAGGAACAAGGGCCAGAAATTCCTTGCAAAGTGGCAGGTGAGCATGATGTGTGTCGCCGTTTCAACGGCAACATTGCAAAGACGACAAGCCTGTTCGTGAGGCCACCCTCTCTGTGCCAGATTGTCCGCCGTTAGGATGCTGTTACGGAGCAGGAGCCAAGCGAAAAACTTGCATTTGTTTTCCGATTTGGCCTTCTAGGTCAGCAGCCCGGTATTGTCTGTAATGGCGCCCACGAATTGCACCTTGTAGGCCGAACTAGTGGTGAAAAGCCCATCGTTTGTCCAACGCCAAACAATTTCATCCTGGGCGGAGGGGTGAAGCTGGACCTGCTGGATCATCTGCCAAAGGATGAGGAATTGTGCAAGCTGGGTGTTTGAGTGTATATTCCGTAACGGAATCATCCAAGAGTTATTAGTGAGCTCATGGAGAACCGAGTTGTTTCTTCGTTTCACCAGTCGATAGCAGAGGGGCGCTATATCCTTCGGGGCTCTCCCTTGTAGCCAATGTGAAGACCAGAATCTGGCTGTCTGACCATTTTTTAGGATTATGCGGGTGCTAGCATTGAAGAGATCAAGATCACTGTTGTTGGTTATATTGTCTGTACCTGTCCAATTCGTGAAATTGTTTTTCCACCGAAACCATAACCACCTCTGCCGTAGGGTTGTGCCGAAAATCTGTAAGTTAGGGATTCCGAGACCACCTAAAAGCTTTGGTCGGCACACCTTTTTCCAGCTGACAAGACAGTGTCCCGAAGAACAATTCGCTTGTCCCTTCCAGAGGAAGTTGCGTCTTAGCCTGTCAATCCGTTTGAGGGCCCAAGCTGGTAAAGGAAAAATGGTTAGGAAGTAAGTTGGGAGAGCCGAGAGTACAGAGAGGACCAAAGTTAGTCTTCCTGCCCTTGAGAGCAAAGACCCTTTCCAACCTGCCAACCTAGCTTCAATTCTGTCTAAGAGAGGTTGGAAGTCCACCCTTCGCAAGGCTCTTGGTCTGAGAGGAAGGCCCAAATATTTTGCCGGAAAGCTCTGACAACCCCCGAGAACTCTGCCAGGTAGGCATCTTGGTCTTTAAATTTTACAGAGTTGTAGAAGCTCACCTCTTCTATGTATGGTAATTTTTTTTTAGAATTTTTGAAAACTTGTAGATATGATTTTTTACGGAGTTTACACGATAAGGATGGTTTCCACATTATATGTTGCCTATATATAAAAATAGTTATAAAGAGATTGAGGTTCATGAATATGCAGGGACAACTATCAAGTTCCTATTTGCTGCGGGACATACTTGATGACATTGTTGGGAGCCTGCTTCAAATATCTTCAGAAGAAAACATTTTCCTTTCGCAGCCATGCTGTGATAATGCCTTATATCTTTTGAAACTTATCCAGGAGTTGCTTGTGAATCAAATCGGAATTAAGCTCTTGGTATACCTCAAAACATACTTGTATCAAACAGAAAATAAATTATGCTATCAACGCATGTGCCATATCATTTTTTTCTTCCACAGTTTCTATCTCCTAGTCATTCAGAGGAATCTTCACCTGATGACAAATGGAAAGAAGATATCAAGACTACAGTAAATGAAATTTTAGATGCTGAGAACAACGGTCCGTGTAGAAGGTACTAGTTCTTTCTCTATGTTTCCTATATAATATGCACCTTGGTTACTATGTGTGTAAATATTTTCTAATGAATAATAGATGCACAAATAATTTTAGATGAAAACATTTTCTTGTACTTGATGTAGTCTTTTTTTTTTAATGGAAAGGCAGGGGCTTTGCCGCTTCAATCACTGAAAGAAAGAAGTTAAAATACACGGGGTTGGGCCCCATACGATAACCAGCCTAAAAAGGCTGTACTTCGGCCTTAGCTGAGCCTAGCTAAAGGAAACCATGAATGCGGTGCTCTATCGAGCTCCAATGATTATAAGTGAAAACTATACTTGAAACGCTCTCATGTTTGTTGTCAAAATACACTTAAGGTTTATAGCCTTTGAAAAAACTTGTATAAAAATCTATCCATTTGTTTAGGATATGACTTTTTGGCTTTTAAACCGGTAAAAAAGCCTAAACAAATAGGGCCTCAACTGCACATCCATTAGCAAAGAGAGTATATACAAGGGTATGGGCATAATGAGTCAAGCACAAGATGGGCCTAATTCCTAAATACAAGGTTATACACTCAACATATACACCTAACACCCACTTCAAACTCAAGCGGATTGGAAAAATAATCTTGCGGATCAGACACATTGAGTTTAAGAATGTGAAGATGATATTGTTATCTAGTTTGAGCCTTGGTAAAGAAGTTTGCGTTCAAAGTCCTGAGGCGGTCTTGCCCAATTAGCACGGTGGTGGGTGCCAACGTCTGAAGTCTTGACAGCATCCGCTCTGCGTCGCTGCGGCCTTGGTTGGTCACTGGTAGCACTGCCCGTAGAGAACAAAGGCGAGCCCTCGGTTGCGTAGAACCGAGTCCATCAGGGGCGGACTCAGGGGAGGGGCTAAGGTGATCTAGCAACCCTTACAGCCGGCCACCAGCAGTCACGTTGCATCACTATTTACTCGCTGTATCATGAATTGCTGCGATTTTTATCTTCCTGTTTGATGTTATTTTATTGTGATTTATCTTTACTACTTTAGTCTATCTCTCTTCTCCCCTCCTCTCACATAAAGATTACGTGCTGACATGTGAGCCTTTCTAAAAAATCTCTAACAAAAAAAACAATCTATCTCTCTTCACTCCCTTCACATAAGAATTATGTGCTAACATGTGAGTCTTCCTAAAAAATCTCTTAACAAAAAAAAAAAAAAAAAAAAAAAGAAATAATCTATCAACAAACATATGTAACATCCCTAAAAATTCTCTATCAACAAGTGCTGATAGGTGAGCCCAAATATTTACCCACAAAAATTCGTAATATTGTTACAATGTCTTATTTGTGTTCCGTTGCAATGCATGGGTGTTTAGTTAGTAATATTAAAGTATGCTAGCTTGTTT
Organism: Rhipidocladum racemiflorum; assembly: GCA_036346355.1. Lineage (NCBI taxonomy): Eukaryota > Viridiplantae > Streptophyta > Magnoliopsida > Poales > Poaceae > Rhipidocladum > Rhipidocladum racemiflorum. Next base: position 83,892,323 of record CM070579.1, on the reverse strand, counting down.
TCTTTACTAGTTATCCTAAAATTCTTAAGTACACGTCCGTAAGTTGTTTGATAAAATGCCTATAGACATAATTATTATCTATTGTACCTTTGTAAGGTTAGCTACTTGAATATAGAAAAAAAATCATCACTCTAGCTCAAAAGAGGAGGTGTACATATGGGATCTAAAAATGCGCAAGATTACAAGGCCCTTGCCATCAGTTTCTTGTCGGTCTTTTCATTTAGTATGACGCAATTCATAGGAATTTATCTAAGTCAACTTATCCGGGGTTAGTACTAGTACTTTGCTGATCACTGGCTTAACCCATAAGTCCCCCTTTATTTTTATTATGGGTCCGCCACTGGTTCATCGGCACTCGAGATGGAGGCAGTGGTGCACGCGACTTAGAGACTAAGGTTTAACATTTCGTTTTGGTAGAAATCTTGGAACCCCCCCCCCCCCCAAATCTGAAATCTCGACGAGTTCTCGGAAATTTAAACAAAATCCGGACGAAATCCAAAAACCAAATTTCAAATTCTTTTTTTTTCAACCGGGAAATCCGAGATTTCGGTTAATTTGTTTTGACCGAAAAATAGTAAAAAACACGTCAATTTTTTTTGAAATTTTTTGTGGATGGGCTTGACCTTAAATCCAATAAAATCCGATAAAAAAACATTGAATTTTCGGCTAAAATCATCGAGATCTCGCTAAGATTTGGATGGTTACTGTAGCATTTTGAGTTTTTTTTTACCTGACCAAGATTTAAGATCTCGAAAGGTCAGAAATACGAAATCTCGGTACGAGATTTTTGAAATCTCACCGGGATTTGAATCCATACTAGGGACCCACAACAACAGAGCACGGGAGGCATGCTAGAACGCGAAGGCGCACGACCAGCTACTAGGGTCGGTCGAGGCTGACCCTACGACAGCTTCAGGCTACACGGCCTCTTGCAATGTTCAACCATGTGCCCAATCTCCCAGCAGCACAAGCATCTTGTTGGACTGCTACAATCTGATTTGTCATGATCAGTGACATGTTGGAAATGTGCGTAATATTTTAATTCCAAATTATACCAAGAGACAAATATCATAGATAAATAGTGATGTACACAGTAAATCTAACAGCAAGCTACACATTGTATTTCCAAACATATATATTTCAAGAAACAGAGTATGATCAAGTCGAACGATCACTAACGACTTACAATTAGGCTTGATGAAGAACTAAACGATGCGCAGAAGAGGTCATGGAAGAAGTCGAAGTCGAGGTTGCAGCGCAGGAGCGGTCGCGCAGATGCGATGCCTAGAAACCTTATTGCCGCTCTGTGCAGGTGAACTCTGCGATAACGGCTCGGATATACCGCTCACCCTCCTTCACGGTGCACGCCGAGTAGGAAGGCTGACGCGGTCCAGCTGCTCAACACCTCACTACAGCTCTCGCAGGAGGAAGAAGAAAGAGTGGAATCGGAAATTTTGGTCATTTGGTCTGGACTTCAGGTCTTATATAACCTCTAACGAGTAACTGTCTCCATTATTCACTAGTAATTGACAGCATTAAGCACTCGTAACTGACCGAATTTAAACAGACTTAATGCACTGGTAATTGCTAATTCAAACAAAAATGATGGTAATTATGCAATCTCCTGACCAGTACAGAAAGCTAAACAATTGTATGATTCAGCAAAATAAAAGGTGCAATTTAAGTGCCTCAAGACGAGCTAGGCTCAAATACGTGGTTATCCACGCGAAAATACGAGCATGCACGTGTGTTTTTCTAAAGTCCTTCTCATGCTATCCCTATGTTATATTTCTCATAACGGCAAGGACTCCATGTTATAAATTGTCTTTCTTTCACTTGGTTAAACAATATAGTACTAAACTATGCAATATTTGGAATTAAAGGAAATGGCCAATTCCAATATGACATACAGTTAAAACATAGGTTGACCAGGTCCCCAGGTATTGGTCTGGCCGTGGTGGTGGTCTACCGTTGCTGAGGCCAGGGTTTTCGCCTCCAAGAACGACGCCGCCGGACTTCATGTCACTCACCCTCCTCTGTCGGCTCCAGGACAACCTGAGGTGCCTTTGGGGGTGAGCTTGGCAAAGCGACCTGAGCTCGGAAAAATTGAGTAAATAACTCACAGATAAATAGAAATTATGAAAATAACCTGCAGTATTTCGAAATGCGGTGAATAGCAGTTGGTTCCGCCAGCCGAGGTGGCTTCCGCCGCATGGCATGGAGGAAAGCTGGTTTCCGCCACACGGTGTGGCTTCCTCCATGCCACACGGCGGAAACGAGGTGTTTCCTCCATGCCACACGGCGGAAACAAGGGGGCTCTGCCACGTGGCTTGGTTTCCGCCACACCATGTGGCTTCCTCCATGCCATACGGCGGAAAGGACCGGCACCCCATGTGCATGCACTCAGGAAAGCTCACTGGTGAAGCAAGGAATCGCCGAGACTCACAGGCGAAGCAACCGGCGCATGTGGAGGAGTGGCTTCCGCCACCCCATGTGGAGGAAACGCCCTTTCCGCCGGCTCACGTGGAGGAAATGCCCTTTCCGCCGGCTCCCATGGCGGAAGCCCCCTTTCCGCCGCACCAGGTGGCGGAAGCCATGCCACCCGGCGGAAACCAGGTCCATTCATCCCATTTCGTTTTACTGCTGGTTATTTTCTCAATTTCAATTTCAATTTAACTGTAGTTTATTTGCTCAATTTTTTCCCTGAGCTCAGGCTCCTGTTGCAAACCACCATCCACAAACAGAGTTTTCTTGCCCTCAGCGACCTCAGTGGTAGCGCCGCACTCTAGGCTGCGGTGCGACGGTGCCCGACGCCTGGATTCCACCGACTCTGGGCTAGAGAGGGAGGACTCCCTCCACCGCCTTTCCTTCTCCGACTGCATACCAAGCATTGCCACCCTGAAGTCGAAGCTTGACAACGAAGACATTGCCACAGAGGAAGGGAGGAGGGGGGGGGGGGGATGGACGCCACTGTCGGGGACACACACGGCGTGGGCCTGTGGCGTCCATCGTCGGAGAGACAAGTGGCGAGGAGGGAGAACTAGGGTGTCTAGACAACAGTTGATGGTTCTGCTTGCAGTCACTAGAGTCACTGTTATATCATTTGTTCCTTGGTGAGCTTGTAAGGTGTTTCTTTAATACATATGTTGCTAGTATTGATAGTTAAAAAATTCAATATTGACACTCGGTGCATACACAACCTCAACTTGAAGTTAACTAATATGCCCAATCGGTAATCGGGTATGCTTATCAAGGAACCAATCAATGTCTTTTTTTGTTTTGTGGGATTCCTTGAAAACCTTTTTCGCTAAATGAACACATGCCTTTTTCATATCCTTTCATTTTTTGGGGGATTCTGTGAACTTTCTAAACTCGTGTAGTTGTGCATTGATATTCACCTTTAATAAATCTGTCAATTCCCAGTTTTCCTTGGAGCTCTTGCCAATTTGCTGGTGGGGATGAAATAAGTGATGATTGGTGGAGCTTCTTTGACAAGGTATGGAATATTATATGTAATTTGAATGGGAAAGGACCAAACAAATTGCTGCCAAAGAGTCCACATGTTGGAGTCCCATCTTTGGGGCAAAGGGCACGTGGATTGGTGGAGTCTCTGAATGTCCCCACTGCTGAAATGGCTGCTGTGGTTGCCTCTGGAGGTATTGGCACTGCATTAGGTGCAAAAATGAACCGATTTGCTGACAGAGCTACAATGTTGAGGGAAGAGATAGTCCCAAGAGTTTTCTTCCACCTTGTAATTCTGTATCTCTGCAAAGCTGGATTAGAAAATGCATCCAAGTGTGTTCTGCAGTTCATGTCATTGCTTCCTGTTCTTATTTCAGAAGATGACCAAAGTAAAAACAGGCTGCATTTTTTAATATGGTATGTTTAAAACTTTGAGCTTCGTTATGAGTGTGCATAAAGCATTCTCATAATTCATTTCTTGGGACAGGTCTTTACTCATGGTAAGATCTCAGTATGGGCAACTTGATGATGGTGCACGCTTCCATGTTTTATCTCACTTGATTCTTGAAACTATCATATATGGAAAGTCCATGCTTGTTACTAATATCTTGGGCAGAGATGATTCTATGGATATCAACAACAACAAAGAGGCTGGGTTCATTCTTAATTTTATACAGAAAGAACGTGTTCTTGCTGCGGTTTGTTCCTTTGTCCTTTTGTTTAATTTTTTCTAGAATCCTTTTGTTATTGTATTAGAAATTTCTATCACTCCATTGAGTAGGATGTGTTTCAAGTGTTGCATCTTTGATTAACGGTGTTGATTGTGTTCTACATGGTTGTTTTCCTTTTCTTTTGAACGTTGGCTTTCTTTTATTAGTTTGTCATTGGGGGTAATAAACCATTCTTTATAGATAAATCATAAATCTTTTTGCTAAAATACATCTTTGTTTCTAACTGCTGACTAACAGCTTTATTACTTTTCAGGCCACTGATGAGGTTAATCATACGAAGGCTGCTCAGGCTGATCGCTTAAGGCAGCTGCAAGAACTTCACTCTAAGCTTAATGAGTATTCCACTAAAGAGACACAACTAGTGCAGATCATTGAAGATGAAATACATTTCTCTATCACTTCTGTACTTTCCGCAGATGACAGTAGAAAAGCAGCTTTTCTACTTGCTTTTGATGAGGACCAGCAAATTGTTGCAGTAAGTGAATTCTGTGTAATTGCTGCCAAATATTCCTAATGACTTTTTGTTTAGAAGCACGTATAGTCATATATTAATTAATTGCCTTTCGTATCAGGATAAGTGGATACATATTTTCCGTGCTCTGATTGATGAGAGAGGGCCGTGGTCTGCTAACCCTTTTCCAAATGATGTTGTGACTCACTGGAAACTTGACAAGACAGAGGATAAATGGCGACGGCGATTTAAGCTGAAGCGAAATTACAAGTTTGATGAGCATCTCTGTCAACCTTCGTACACTAGGAACGATAGTACAGAACCATCTGTTGACCAACTTTCTTTTAGTACCAAAATTCCTGAGAAAATGAAGCGATTCCTTCTGAAAGGAGTGCGAGGAATCACAGAGGATAGTGGTTATGAACCATTTCAAGACACCAATCATACGAGTGAATCTTCCCAGAGTAATCCTTCAGAAAACCAAAACCCGAATAGTGCTGCAAATTCCTCAGATTATCACACTACTGTTCAGAATAAGAAAGAACCATCATCTACTAATGGAGATAATGATTATACTAAGGTAAAAAATGATTTGGTATAAATTTCACCTGAAGGTACTAGACAGATACTAGGCCTTTTCTTGTATTTTATTTTTATGTAACTTTTATTATTATTGATATATAGCACAGTAGGAGTCTCCTGTTTTCCCTAAAAAAAGGAGTTACCAGACATATGTTGATTTATGTGTGTTGTCCATTTTCTAGGTGCTATGTTCAGTTCATTGTGTTCTTGTAACCCCAAAGAGAAAACTAGCAGGACAGTTAGATATCACGCGAACAGTTCTACATTTTTCTTTTAAATTTTTGGTTGAAGGAACTGGAGGATCATCTGTTTTCAGCAAGTTTAGAGACAAAAAATATTCTGATTGCAGCAACGAATTGGGAGGTTTGGAGAGACTTGACGGATGCCGTGACAGTGTGATTGAAACCAACTGTATCTTGATGCAAAACCAATCCAACAAAATCAAACATCACAGAAGGTGGAACATAACCAAGGTATCTCCCTCCCTCCCTTGCCCTCTTTTGCTCGCTCACTCTCTTCATCTCCTTTTTTGCATGTTTTCAGATAAAAGCAGTTCATTGGACACGATACCTACTACAATATACTGCAATGGAGATCTTCTTTGATGATTCAATTGCACCTATATTTTTAATCTTCTCATCTCAAAAGGATGCTAAAAATGCTGGGTCTCTCTTAGTTTCCCTCAGGAATGAAGCATTGTTCCCTAAAGGAAGTATTAAAGACAAAAATAGTGTTATTTCACTTGTTGACAGGCGAGTTGCACTTGAAATGGCTGAGAATGCCAGGGAAAGATGGAAGCGGAGAGAAATCAGTAACTTTGAGTATCTGATTATTCTTAATACCCTTGCTGGACGATCTTACAATGATTTAACTCAATATCCTATATTTCCATGGGTACTGGCTGATTACACCTCAGAAAAGCTTGATTTCAACAAAGCATCCACTTTTAGGGATCTTTCGAAGCCAGTTGGTGCTTTGGATGAAAAACGTTTTAAGGTATGGTGAGTACTTATTTGTATTAGTAGGTCAGCATCCCTTCCAACAACTTCACACAAGCAATATGTTATTGGGCAGGTTTTTGAAGATAGGTATCTTAATTTCTCCGATCCTGATATACTGAGGTTAGAGCTTCACTCAACATTTAATCCATTCCTTTGGTTTTCATTTTCTTTGTCATTTGATTTCACATTAGTTGCACTAAACGACCATGATTTTTTCCCTGCAGTTTCTATTATGGATCGCACTACTCTAGCATGGGAATCGTTCTTCATTACCTTCTCAGGCTTGAACCTTTTACAACTCTGCATCGTAGCCTTCAGGTTGTCAATGTGCTTGTCATGGAATATTTTCACCATATTTTTGTTAAGAACTGAACATGTTGTTCTCTTATTATCAAAACATTATCCATCTTTTGTTAATACAGAACTTTCGTGCCATATTTTCACCATAATTAAGAAACACTAGCTTTAATATGTGATATTGTTCACCATTATGCCTGTCTGACACTTGTTCAGGGTGGCAAGTTTGACCATGCAGATCGTCTCTTCCAGAGCATTGACAGTGCTTACAGAAACAGCTTATCAAATACAAGTGATGTCAAAGAGCTTATTCCTGAATTCTTTTATATGCCTGAGTTTCTGGAAAATTCAAATTTGTATCATCTTGGTGTTAAGCAGGATGGTGAACCTTTAGGTGATGTTGCTCTCCCTCCATGGGCAAAGGTATTGGATAGTTCTTTTTTATGTTAGTTATCTATGTGGTTGTCATACTTGTGGTCTTGAGGATGAATTACTTGTCCACTAGGATAGCTCTGCCGTTGTTTTATTGACAAGTAACTTGGTTCAGAAAACTTTGGTGGAAAAAACTTTTGTGACTTCATGATGCTCTGCTCCACCATGTCTGTCATCTTCGCGTGTTATTTGTGTCACCATTCTCGGTTATACAGATTTTTAGAGTTGAGCGGTCTGACATATATAGCTTTCTCAATATACAATAGATTTTGTCATGCAAAAGCTGCCAGACTAGTGCTCTCAAGAATGTCTTTTTGGTTTTGAATTTGATAATATCATATGACATTCAAATCCATCAAATTGTAATGCTGCAAAGTGCAAAGAGCAAACTTTTGCGTAGTTATGTTTCAGGTTCATGTGGCTCTCTATTTAGTACACTTGTTAATGTTGTAAGTGGGAATCTGCTAGCTTGCACGTACATCTCCAATCCCATCCTAATATGGTACTTTCCTGATATGATTAATTGAGACAAAACATGTAGGGTTCTCCGGAAGAATTCATTTACATTAACCGAGAAGCCCTTGAAAGTGAATATGTGAGCTCTAATCTCCACCATTGGATTGACCTCATATTTGGTTACAAGCAGCGCGGACAGCCAGCCGTTGAGGTGCAAATAGGTTACTTTTGCCAGCATTTTTGAAAATTTAGCAATGCATTTTACTTAACACATATATATTATTTTGGACAGGCAGCAAACATATTTTACTATGTGACATATGAAGGTGCAGTTGATCTTGAAAACATGGATGACATGTTGCAGAAATCTGCTATTGAGGATCAGATTGCGAATTTTGGACAGACACCAATCCAGATTTTTCGGATGAAACATCCAAGAAGGGGGCCTCCTGTCCCAATTGCTCATCCACTGTATTTTGCACCACAGTCAATAACATTGACTTCAAGTGTTTCTAGTACAATCAGCCACATGTCTGCTGTACTATACATTGGTTTGTTGGACAACAAAATTATACTGATGAATGCGGGACTCATATTGTCAGTAAAGCTGTGGTTGACAACACAGTTGCAGTTAGGTGGAAATTTCACATTTTCTGGATCACAGGTTCTTCCTGACTACAGGCACCACTTATCGGTAGAAATATTGACATACTAGTATCTACATTTGTTGATTACATTTATTCTTTCTTTTTGTAGGAACATTTCTTTGGCATTGGTTCAGATGTCATCTCTCCCCGTAAAATTGGCACTTTCCTGGCTGAAAATGTTGAGTTTGGAAGACAGTGCTTAGCAACTATGCAAGTTAACGGCGATAATTATTTGATTTTATGCGGAAACTGGGAGAATAGTTTCCAGATCATTTCTCTTAGTGATGGAAGAATTGTGCAGAGCATCAGGCAGCATAAGGATGTTGTTGGCTGTGTTGCAGGTACCGGAGACATTTCAGCAAGTTTATGCTATCCATTTTCTTTTGAAGCACCCCCCCCCCCCTATATTTTGGAATTTGGCCAGGAGCTCTACCATTCGCTAAAGAAGGAGATGGGCACCTAAGCCGGTCTTAGAACTCAAAACCGGGTGGGCATGGAGGTTAAACAACCTCTCTATTTTTATGAATAGCACTTGTATTGAACATGAGGCTAATGGGCCAGTATATATGCATGTACATGAGGGTATAGAAGGAAATCCTATATACGGAAATATCTATACAAGGCTAGAAATCTCTATACAAGGCAACTAGCAATCTCTTATCTAAGGCAATTAGGATACTGTCTAACACTCCCCCACCCCCCCAACTCAAGATGGATCAACAACACTGAGTTTGGAGAGATAAAAGCTATGTTGAACTCTAGTCTGTGTCTTCGTGAAGAAGTTTGCCAATTGAACTTCTAAAGGCATATACTGAAGAGTCACAACCTTATCCTGTACCTATGACCACATGAGGAAGCATCAACACCAATATGCTTAAGCTCATGCTTCACTGGATCTCAAGCAATGCTAATAGCACTTGTACTGTCAGATAAAAGAGGAATCGGTGTAGAAACAGAAACACTAAAATCGTCAAGTAGCCAAGTAACCTCTGCTGTCAAAAGAGCCATAGCTCGCAACTTAGCCTCAGCACTCAAACGAAAAACTGTTGTCTGCTTCTTAGTCTTCCAAGTAATATGAGAACCACCAAGAAAACCACAATAAACAGAAAGAGACCGACGATCAGAGTGATCACTAGCCTAGGTAGCATTAGAATATGCTTGTAGCTAGGGAGCTGGAGCGAGGAAAGAAAAGATGGCGAGGGATTGTTCCACGAAGATATCGTGGAACATGAAGAATATGACTATAGTGGAGCTGAGTGGGAGCAGAAATGAATTGACTCAAGATATGAACTAGATATGAAATGTCAGGATGAGTAACACTAAGGTAAACAGGACTCCCAACAAGATGGTGATAGCGAGTAGGATCATCAAGAGGTGCACCATCAGTAAATTGAAGGTGAACATTGAGCTTCATGGGAGTCTCAGCTGTGCGCCGATTAGTGAGAGAAGCACGATCAAGAAGATCCTGAATATACTTCTTTTGGGATAAAAAGAAGCCCTCAGACATGAGAAACTGCTCATTGAGACACGCTTTCACAAAGTCAATATACTGAGAATCATCTTCAGTAATGATCATGTCAACATATAGAAGAAGAGTCCGTCCACGAGGCGAAGTGTGAACAAAGAGCGTAGGATCGTGAGCACTAGCAGAAAAGTCAACTGCAGTGACCACAAAAGAAAAACAATCAAACCAGGCACGAGATGTTTGCTTATTAAGCCCATAAAGAGAGTGGTGAAATCGACAAACCATACCCTCAGGAACAGAATACCCCGGTGGTGGCTGAATGTAGACCTCTTCACGCATCTCATCATTAAGAAAGGTATTTTTGACATCAAACTGAGAGAGACCGCTAACGAACTGAGGCCAAAGCAAGAAGAGTGCGAACAGAAGCAAAAGTCTCATTATAATCACAACCATGCTCATGTTGAAAGCCACGCGCCACAAGATGAGCCTTGTAGCACTCAAGAGAACCATCAAAGTGAGTCTTAACCTTGTAGACCCATTTGCATGTAATGGGACGGACACGTGGAGGAAGGGGCACAAGATCCCACATGCCAGTGCGCTCAAGGGCAGCAAGCTCCTCCGTCATCGTATGCTGCCATTCTTAATAAATAAAAGCATCATAGTAAGAAGTCGGCTCGGCAAGAACTGCACCAGCAAAGCTAAGGCGCTCAAGAGGCTGAATAGACTGGTGATCGTGAAGAGCATAGAGAGGAGAAGACACTGAAGAAGGTGACTCAGCAAGAGAAGATGGCACATAAGAAGAATCCTCAACTCGCGGACAACGAGTGTAGTATAGAGGATAAGAAGGAACAACGTCTGAAGAAACCTCTGGAGGAGAGGCCGGTGGTGAAGAAATTGGCGATGAAGGAGACGCCAATTGTGAAAAAGGAAATGTGGCAACTGGAGTATCAGGAAAAGTCATGAAGAAAAGTGGCTCGAAAAGATATGCGGGAGTGGAAGAAGAGCAAGGATAGAAGGGACGAGACTCATCAAAAGTAACATCCTGAGAGATAAGCATCCGTCGGCCAACAGGATCTCAACAATGATATCCCTTATACTCAGCACTATAGCCTAGAAAAACACACTCAACATAATGAGTTGTCAGCTTGGTGCATTCACGCGGTGCTAGGAGGACACAACACACACCCAAAAAGGCGAAGACTAGAATAATCTGGAGGCATGCCACAAAGACGTTCTACTAGAATTCCACCCTGAAGAGCAGAAGAAGGCTGAATATTAATCAAGTGGCAGTGGAAACAGCCCTAGCCCAGAAATGAGGTGGAACAATAGAAGCAAGCAAAAGAGCACAAGCTGTCTCAAGAAGATGACAATGCTTACGCTCAGTCACACCATTCTGAGCATGAGCACCAGGACACGAAAACTGAGAAGAGTGCCCTGCATAGCAAGAAAAGCTTGAAAAGCTCATGACAAATACTCCCCTGCCGAGTTAGCACGAAGAACACGAATGGGAGAATCAAACTGAGTAAGGATTATAGTGGCAAAATTCTTATAGATGGATAAAACCTCACTAGAAGAAGACATGAATATATCCAAGTGTGGCGAGAGAAATCATCTATAAAGAGAATATAATATGTATGACCTCCTTTTGAAACAAAAGGAGCTGGACCCTAAACATCAGAATGAACAAGATCAAAGGGTCGTTTTGACACAGACTCACTAGAAGGATAGGGAAGTTTATAACCCGCACAATCTAAAGAAATATCACTAGACAGATCCTAAAAGGCCACGACGAATTAAAGAAGACAGACATGAACCATAAAGATGTCCCAAACGGTGATACCACTGAGCAAAGTACTTGGTAGAAGATGCAACGGAGGCTAAAACGGTGGAGGAAATAGAGAGACTAGCAGTGGCAGCGGAAAGAAGACGAAACTAGTCAAGCTCCTAAAGACGCTGAGAGTTACGGCGGCAAGGGCCAGTCCCAACCAGAGACTCCATGCGACGATCCTGAACACAACAAGAGCCAATCAAGGATAACATGACAACCATGATCAGTGAGCTAGCCAGCGGATGTGAACTGCATGGTCAGTTTGGGAACATGAGAAACAACATAAACATGAAAAGAGGAAGACAAAAGAGTGCCTCGTCCTGCAATAGAAAGATATGTCTATCTGCAGTCTGAACAGTGATAGAAGCAACAAGAGGACTAATGGAATGAAGACTTGTGGGATCAGAGCTCATATGAAAAGAAGCAACAGAGTCAAGGATCCATAGTAAGGCCTTGTTTGGCTATATTAAGAATTTTTAGGTGGGTCATCTTCTTTACATTTTAGAATAAAAATATAAACTTAATTCACTTTCTTTTAGCCTACAAATTTCAGATCTAAGGTGGAGCTGGGATCTGGAGCTGTGCTAAACAGGGCCTAAGATAACTGAAGAGGATGTAGAAGGTGGTTTTTCACTAGAAGAGTGCGTAGCAGAACCGGCAGAACCTGTCGGTGCAGAAGTAGCCTTGCAACATAACAGCGTGAGAATCTTTTGAGTGGAGTCAAAACCAACAGAGGGCCGCTGAGGAGGGACCCAAGAGCCCAGTGCTCTAGGATACTGTCTACAATCTTTATACAAGGCAACTAGCAATCTCTTATATAAGGAAATATCTATACAAGGCTAGCAATCTTTATACAAGGTAATTAGCAATCTTTTATATAAGGCAACTAGGATACTGTCTAATACCTACCAGGGTGTCGGAATCCAACTCAGATTCGAGATGTACGATTTGGCATTTTTTTGGACACAGGTGTCCGAGTAACACTGCTCCCTACCACTAGGCCACTGTTCCTGGAATTTCTAGATTTAAGCAATATATTTTAGCAAATAGCTGGAACTTACAGCTAGTATGCGAAAATGTTCTAAAAAGACCTCTCAATCAATAAAACGCGGGGCCTTGTGGTTCGTAAATCTTAGGTTTAAGCCTCTCGAAACAAGCCATATTCAGTTGATCCGTCTCTTTTCATTGTGACTAGCATATATGCATGCAATAGTTTCTGGTGAGGAATGAAGTCTGTTGACCACTACATATCCTTGTTTTGGGCATAGTAATTTGGATGATAAAAAGGGGTATCAAATTTATTTAATTTATGGTCTTGTGATCTCATCTAATTAGACATTTCCTGGGTCCTTATGTGACTGACCTTTCATGGTTGTTGTTTGTTCCTTTATTTCTTCTGTATGTTGCCTGCATTTTGAAAATGTCAGTGGTGCTCCTTATTGCTTCTTCCTATGAAATTTCCTGTCCTTGTTCTTGATTTCCCTTTTTTATGATATGGCAAAACAAACTTTTGTGCTGCAGTTTCATCCGATGGAAACGTGGTTGCAACTGGAAGTTATGACACAACTGTTATGATATGGCATGCGTTTCGAGGCAGACCAAGTGATAAAAAATTGAGGATTGCAAATTTTGAACTTTCAGAAAAGGATCATGTTATAATGGAAAGGCCTGTCCATATCTTATGTGGTCATGATGACATCATAACGTGCTTATTTGTTAGCACGGAACTGGACATTGTTATTAGTGGTTCAAAAGATGGAACTTGTATTTTTCATACACTGCGTGAAGGGCGATATGTTCGATCCATTCGGCATCCTTCAGGCACTGGTTTGTCCAAATTGGTGGCATCACAGCACGGAAGGGTAGTATTCTATTCTGAGAGTGACCTCTCCTTGCACATGTATTCCATCAATGGAAAACATATTGCTTCTTCAGCATCCAGTGGACGTCTCAACTGCATGGAGCTTAGTTGTTGTGGAGAGTTCATGGTTTGCTCTGGTGAGCATTGGCAAATAGTTTTGCGTTCTATGCATTCTCTTGATATTGTTTGGAGGTATGATGGAGCTGGGAAGACAATTACTTCTCTAGCGGTGACACCTGAGGAGTGCTTCCTAGCAGGAACCAAGGATGGTAGCTTGCTTGTATTTTCAATAGAAACTCCTCTACTTCGAAGGGGGAGCATGCCACGAACAAGAATAAAGCCTTCCACAGCTGGTTAAGCTGTGATGGACCTGTAGCTAGAAGAAACCCACCAAAGAAAAATATTTACTTCAAGCTTTAAGCATAAGGTAAATCAAGTTCGAAATGAGTAGCTTTTTCTCATTTTTGCCTTTTTAGTGGCCTTTTCTCAAGTTTTTACTTCAGTGCGATGTATTTTTTTTTTACATCTCCATGTTTATGATTTTTTTTTTGGTCTCAATGCCTTGTAGAACTTACTCCCTCTGTTCACATTGTCATGGAAGATGAAATATATACTTTACGTGGGTGGTAATGAATAAATACATATGGTTGAGAGAGAATAAATAGAGGTATAGAAAGAAAGGTTTTTTAAAATTTACATGTAAGTCTTATATTTATGAATAAGATCATTCAAAAAATAAACCTTATAAAAGTGAATGGAGGGAGAGTTGTTTTCATCTCGTACACCTGGAAAACGAATTGCACCTTATCCGCGTAGTACTGCTTAAACTCCATAATTGTTCCATCTGGGACATTTGGATGGTTGTTAGGAAATGTTGCCTCGTTTAGCTATCCTGGGGTTTGTACGACTAGAATGCGTTTGATTAGAGTTAGCGAAAGTTGAAGGTTTTAATACCTACTAGTGAACTAAAACCCATGTCAGTTTTGGTTCAGTAAACTATGGTAATTCTGATGTCATCAAAACCACCGACACCAAAATCTCACGTCAGGTTGTGTCTGGTATGAGTAGCACTTGTATTCAGCATGAGACCAATGGGCTAGTATATATATACATGCACATAAGGGTATATAAGAAAAGCCTGTATAAAGCAATATCTATACAAGGTTAATAATATCTATACAAGGCATTAGCAATCTCTTATATTAGGTAACTAGGATATTGTCTAATAACCCACTTAAACTCATGGTGGATCTACAACACTGAGTTTGGAGAGATAAAAGTTATGATGAGCTCTAGTTTATATCTTCGTAAAAAATCTGCCAATTGAAGCTCTGAAGGCGCATACTGAAGAGTCACAATCTGATCTTGTACTTGTGACCACATATAAGAAGTATCAACACCAATATGTTTGGTGAGCTCATGCTTCATTGGATCTCGAGCAATGCTAATAGCACATGTACTATTAGATAAAAGAGGAGTCGGTGTAGAAATAGAAATACTAAAATCCTCAAGTAACCACTGTAGCCAAGTAACCTCTGCTGTTAAAAGAGCCATAGCTCGCAACTCAGTCTCAACACTCGAATGAGAAACTGTTGTCTGCTTATCAGTCTTCCAAGCAATAAGAGAACCACGAAGAAAAACACAGTAAGCAGAAAGAGAATGACGATCAGAGTGATCACTAGCCCATGTAGCATCAGAGTATGCCTGGAGCTCTCAAGAGCTGGAGTGTGGAAAGAAAAGACGGTGAGAGATAGTTCCACGAAGATATCGTAGAACACGAAGATGATGACTATAGTGGAGCTGAGTGGGAGCAGAAATGAACTGACTCAAGATATGAACTAGATACAAAATATCAGGACGAGTGACACCAAGGTAAACAAGACTCCTAACAAGATGGTGATATCGAATAGAATCCTCAAGAGGTTCACCATCAGTAGATCGAAGGTGAACATTGAGCTCCATGGGAGTCTCACATGTACGCTGATCAATGAGAAGCACGATTAAGAAGGTTCTGGATATACTTATCTTGGGAGAGAAAGAAGCCCTCAGATGTAAAAGAAACCTCAATCCCAAGAAAATAGCGAAAATGATCTAGATCAGACATGAGAAACTGCTCACTGAAATGAGCCTTTACAAAGGTAATATACTGAGAATCATCTCAAGTAATGATCATATCATCAACATATAGAAGGAAAAAAATCCGACCACGAGACAAAGTGTGAACAAAGAGCGCAGGATCATGAGCACTAGCAAAAAAAACCAGTTGCAATGATCACAGACGAAAAACGCTCAAACCAAGCACGAGGGGCTTGCTTAAGCCCATAAAGAGAGCGACGAAGCCGACAAACCATGCACTCAGGAACAGAATACCCCGGTTGTGGCTACATATAGACCTCATGCAGCTCACTATTAATAAAAGCATTCTTGACATTAAGCTGAGAGATGGACCACTCACGAACAAAGGTCACAACAAGTAGAGTACGAACAGTGGTCATGTGAGCCACATGTGCAAGTCTCATCATAATTACGACCATGCTACCGTTGAAAACCACGCGCCACAAGACGAGCCTTGTAGCGCTCAAGAGAACCATCAGAACGAGTCTTAATCTTATAAATCCACTTGCATGTAATGGGATGGACACGTGGAGGAAGAAGTACAAGATCCCACGTGCCAGTGCGCTCAAGGGTAGCAAGCGCTTCTGCCATCACATGCTACCATTTCTGATGAATAACAGCATCACGGTAAGAAGTCGACTCGGCAAGAACTGCACCAACAAAGCCAAGGCGCTCAGGAGGCCGAATAGACAGGCGATCGCGAAGAGCATAGTGAGGAGACACGAAGGAAGATGGCTTAGGAGGAGAATCCTCAACTCGCAGGCGACGAGTATAGTATAGAGGATACGAGGGAACTATATCATGTGACCCCGTGAGGAGGCATTGGTGGTGAAGAAGACACCAAAGGAGAGACCGGCGATGAAGGAGACGCCAACCCTGGAAAGGGAAAAGTGGCAATAGGAGTATCTAGAAAGATCAGACAAGAAAGTGGCTCGATAAGAGACGCTGGAGTGGATGAAGGACGAGGTTAGAAGTGACGAGACTCATCAAAAGTAACATCCCGAGAGATCCGCATTCCTCGACCAACAGGATCCCAACAACGATATCCCTTATGCTCAGCACGATATCCCAGAAAAAACACTCAACAGACTGAGCGGTCAGCTTGGTGTGTTCACGAGGTGCAAGAAGAACATAGCACACACGCCCAAAGAGGCGAAGATTACAATAATCAGGAGGAATACCACACAGACGCTCAACTGGAATCCCACCCTGAGAAGATGGCTGGATGTTAATCAAGTAAGTGGCATTGGAAACAGTTTCAGCTCAGAAGTGAGGTGGAACAGCGGAAGCAAGGAAAAGAGCACAAGCTATCCCAAGAAGATGACAATGTTTACGTCAGCCACACCATTCTGAGCATGAGCACCAGGACAAGAAAACTAAGAAAGAGTGTCATGCGTAGCAAGAAAAGCACGAAGGGCTCTTGACAGATACTCTCCCGCTGAGTCAGTACGAAGAATACGAATGGGAGAATCAAACTGAGTACGGATCATGGTGGCAAAATTCTTATATATCGATAAAACCTCACTACGAGAAGACATAAAGTATATCCAGGTGTGACGAGAGAAATCATCTATAAAAAGAATATAATATCTATAACCCTCCTTTTGAGACAAAAGTAGCCGGACCCCAAACACCATAATGAACAAGGTCAAAGGGACGCTGGGATACAGATTCACTGGAAGGATATGGAAGTTGTAGATGTTTATCAAGCTTACAACCCGTACAGTCTAAAGAGGTATAACCAGACACAAATCCTAAAAGACCACGTCAAACTAGAGAAGATAACCGTAAACCACAAAGATGTCCTAGACGGTGATGCCACTAAGCAAACGACCCGGTAGAAGATGCAATAGAGGCTGAAGCGGTGGAGGAGACTGAGAGACTGGCAGAGGCAGCGGAAGGAAGACGAAGCCATTCAAACTCCCAAAGACGCCGAGAGTCACGTCGGCGAGGGCTAGTCCCATCCAGAGATCCTGCACGGTGATCCTGAACACAACAAGACTCAGAATCAAGGATAACACGACAGTCGTGATTAGTGAGTTGACCAGCGAATATGAGCTGCATGGTCAGTTTGGGAACATGAGAAACAACAGGAACATAAAAAGAGGAAAACAAAATAGTGCCTCGTCCTGCAACAGAAAGAGATGTCCTATCGGTAGTCTAAACAGTGATAGGAGCAACAAGAGGACTAATGGAATGAAGACTCGTAGGATCAGAGGTCATATGAAAAGAAGCAACAGAGTCAAGGATCTATAGTAACACGACAGCCATGATCATTGAGTTGACCAGCTGATATGAGCTGCATGGTCAGTTTGGGAACATGAGAAACAACAGGAACATGAAAAGAGGAAGACAAAAGAGTGCCTTGTCCGGCAATAGAAAGAGAAATACCATCTATAGTTTGCACACTGATAGGAGCAGTAAGAGGACTAATGGAATGGAGATTCGTGGGATTAGATGCCAGATGAAAAGAAGCTCCAGTCAAGAATCCATGATGTGATACCTGATGAGGAAGGTGGTTTCTCATTGGAAGACTGAGTAGCAGAACCTGTCTGTGTAGAGGTAGCCATGCGACGTAGTAACGTAAGAATCTTCTAGGTGGAGTCAGAACCAATAGAGGTCCGCTAAGGGGAGGCACCTAAGAGTCCAGTGCCCTTAGAAGGGTGTCCACCTCGACGAGCAAGATCCTTCTTCTTTCGGTAGTAGAACTGCTCTACATGTCCATGTTTGTCACAGTAGGTGCAGTGAAGACCACTCCCAGTAGCCGAAACTGGAGTAGGCGTCACTGATGGAGGAAAAGATCGAGGCACCGCCAAGACTGAAGGAGACACCAATAGACCGGCACCACGAAGGCAAGTCTCCACATGTCCATGTTTGTCACAGTAGGTGCAGTGAAGACCACTCCCAGTAGCTAAAACTGGAGTAGGCGCCACTGACGGAGGAGAAGAACGAGGCACCGCCAAGACTGAAGGAGACACCAGTAGACCGGCACCACGAAGGTGAGTCTCCTCAGTACAAATAACTGCAAGGGCCTCCAACAGGGACACAAGGATGACGAGCAAGCAGTTGGGCATGAATTTGCTCAAATTCAACTCGAAGACGTGTCAGGAAGTCGTAGATGCGACGAAGCTCCAAATGAGTGCTGAGGGCAAACCTCCGATCCCAAGCTAACGCCACACCGATGACAGCTGCGCATAGAACTCATCCACAGTAGAATCACCCTGTTGTAGCGACTGCTCATGTCACATAACAGCAAGGTACAAAGAGTCGCCAACAGGCATATAGCGATCTCGAAGATGTGCCCACATCAACTATGCGAAGATAAAGCGACTATCACCAGTGAGATGCACCTCCATGCTAGCAACCAAAATAGCGGAGGCATGAGCATCTTCATCAATCCATATCTTGTATGCAGTAAACTGAGTTTGAAAAGACTCCAGAGCATCAGCATAGTTATCAGATGCCTTATGTTGAGCAGCATCATCGGCCTCCTTGGGAATAACAGGCGTGACAGGAGGAATAGGACGAGGCGAACAAGATAGCTCGCCGGTAAGAAACTCCCAAAGACGCTGAGCACGCTGTGAAGACGCATATGAAGAACCCAGTCTCGATAATTGAGACCATCAAAGATAACCAGGCAGCGAGGAACATAAACAGTCCCTGAAGAAGAGCCTGAAGATGACGATATTTTTTTTGCAACGCAGAAAATCGGAGCCAAATCGGCTAGAAGCCGGAGCCACTAGAAGCTAAGCCAGAGCCGGACTTGAAATGTTAAGAACAGTTTCGATCAGATTTCAAATCTGATTGATCGGTCTTGGTCTCGAGCGACGAGGGCGCCGGAGGCGGGCGACAGCAGTGTCGGGCGGTCGGTAGCTAGCGAGCCGATGGGCTGGCACGCAAAGGATGGCTCAGAAGTGGCGGCGCCGAAGGTCGGGCGCGCGGAGGTGTAGAGGCGGCAGCAACTTGGCCGCGCGGATCGGGCGCCTAGTCACAGAGGACGACGCGTGGAGAAGTGGATCGGCCGGTGGTGAGTGGAGACAGGGATGTGGCGTCCGGGCAAGCGCGAAGGTGCTTGGATGCTGGGGACCGTGCGACGTCGAGGTGCAGTCGTCAAGGTGCGCCGACGCGCACGGAACCGAGCTAACGCAGCGCACAGCAAAGACGAACCGGCGGGCGGCGGCAGCCTAGTGACGACGTCGGCTAGGGAGAAGATCTATGTCCAGAGGCGAGGTCGGTCGGGAGAAGGTCGGACAACAAAGGTGACGAGAAGAGTTGTCAGAAAAAAAGGCTATGTGCAAACGCCGGTAAGCCCTAACCCGAGAACATATTACTCATACCATTTTATGAATAGCACTTGTATTCAACATGAGGCCAATGGGCCAGTATATATACATGTACATGAGGGTATAGAAGGAAATCCTATATAAGGCAATATTTATACAAGGCTAACAATATCTATAGAAGGCATTAGCAATCTCTTATATTAGATAACTAGGATATTGTCTAACAGTGTCAACCTCAGGTTTGGTTCTAGACTTCTGGTAAACGTTGGTAGCTCTGATTACTATTGAACTGCCAAGTTCATTTGTTAAGATTGAGAAACGTTACCTTTAGTTAAACTGTGGTCAGATTTATTGCTGAAGGTACTGACTGCTGAATTTCCTTGAAACTTTCTGCAGGTTATTAACAGACAAATTCAAGAACTGTTTTCATGCTTATGTATTCTGTACATAAAGCGGAGTGAGATTCAGGAGTAAGGATTACTCTACTGATAATGATCCAAGAGCAGCCAATCTGGCAATAGTGAAACTAGCATGCTGAACACCGATTAGCGGAGACTTCCAGGGTAGGCGCGAACATCTTCATTGCATAGGAACTTACCAATTGACATCCATGGCGATTTTACAGCGGTGTGGCACGTTGTTGTTTTAGTGGAGGGGCTACTAGCATCAGCCCTAGCAGAATCTGCCTGTGTGTATCAGATCCCAGTGTTTTTTGTAATCACCAAACTACACATTGTAAAGTCAAGTATACATTCGCAGTGCTCATAAAAGTGGCGTATATATATGTATGCACCTTTGATTGGCGGTTCTGGCGATTTCTGAAACGATGAAAGTGTAAATTCTCCCACCTCAACATTCGTTTCTCTCCGACGGTATGACCAAGGCTGTTCTGTATAACCAGCCTGATATCGCCTCCCGCCGGGCGTTATTTTTCGGCTCACCGGTACCGTACTGTTCGATTTGGTTATTTGGTGTAGACGTAGAGGACTTTTACGCTGGTCACCAGACAACCAAACGCCCACTAATCTACTAATAAGATGCATGAGTGCATCTTATTTCATTTTTACCAATTTACCACGTGCTCCTCATGCTAGCTTATCCAGCGAGTTTTGTTTTTAGAATCACGAGCTCAATTTCATTAGCTTAAGGCAAGGTTACAAAGCTTAAAGAGTTTTTACCAACCTTGACAGGTATCATGAAGTACTACCAAATCAAATTACTCTTAAACTCTTTAACTCTTGGTATCTCTACCCTTTAAATTTTTTTGGGTACCTTTTATTAGTACCTTAATGTATATTTTAGTACTTCCTAAAGATGGTAAAAATTCTCTACAAAGACGCTTGTATCGCATACATATGAAAAGAAGCAATAGAGTCAAGAATCCATATTAACACGACAGCCATGATCATTGAGTTGACCAGCGGATATGAGTTGCATGGTCAGTTTGGAAACATGAGAAACAACAGGAATATGAAAAAGAGGAAGACAAAAAAGTGCCTTGTCCTGCAACAGAAAGAGAAGTACCATCTGTAGTTTGCATACTGATAGGAGCAGTAAGATGACTAATGGAATAGAGATTCGTAGGATTAGATGCCATATGAAAAGAAGCTCCAGTCAAGAATCCATGGTGTGATACCTAATGAGGAAGATGGTTTCTCATTGGAAGGCTGAGTAGCCGAACCTGTCTGTGTAGAGGCAGCCATGCGACGTAGTATGTAAGAATCTTCTCGTAACATGCGCCCCCCAAAACTGCCCAGCTGTGTAGCAACCACTGCTACAGAGAAGGACATGTTCGGAAACGTCATCACAACCATCCTAGTAGTATTACTCAACACGAGCACTTCCCAAAAGGTCACCCATCCTAGTACTACTCTCGCCTGAACACGCTTTACTTCGGAGTTCTTACATGATCTAGTACTGTAGAGTTGGTATGATTGCATTTGGAATATAACGCGTCCCCCTCCCCTTAACCTCATAATCACCCGAACAATTATTTTAGTATTCTCATACTCTGAATACGGTTTGGAGAAGAAAAACGCTAGCATGCCAGTATGAGAACTGCAAAAACCAAATGAAATACATATGGCACTTCCTCAGATTTTCAAATTTGCTATGACTTGGATGCTCTAAATTTTGTATCACAAACGGTTTGTAGCTAGAACCGTCAGTGATAATAATATATCATAGACGGTTCTATTTTAAAACCGTCTGTGATATCTACAGGAGTCATCACAGACGGTTTTAGTATAAAACCGTCTGTGATGACTCCTGTAGATATCACAGACAGTTTCTAAATATAACCGTCCGTGATGGCTATAGGAGTCATCACAGACGGTTTTAGTATAAAACCGTCTGTAATATTGCTATATATCACAGACGGAGTCTTATATAGAACTGTCTGTGATGTTATCATTGACGGTTGCACTATAGAACCGTCTGTGATGAGACGTCTAATATAAACCTTTCTGTAGTAGTGAGCTGCATAGCAAAGCCACAGTCGAAGCATCTTCAGCTGTGGCTTCCTCGGTCACCTGTCTTCGCCTCACGTGGATCGCCCCTGACCTCTCCGTCTTTGCATCGCTCGGCCCCTACCTCACCGCTCTCTGCCCCCTCCCCCTCGCCGTCTTCGCCATGCCGCTCAATCTCCGCCCCCACTGTCTTCGCCCCGCCACTCGGTCTCCACCCCGCCATCTTCTCTGCCCCCACCTCGCTCGGTCTCCAATCCGACCTCACGCGCCTCCTCCGCGACCTCGCTGCTCGGTCCGCCTCGCCGCACAGCTGGGAACGATCAACAACTAAGGCAAAAGGCTGAAAAATACTGGTTTGCCTAATTGCATCTAAAAAAATATACAACCATCAGCTATAGCTATTTTACAATCCAACAAATCAAAAATAGTTTTTCAGTTCAGCCACGACAGGCCTTTAATTTGGCCGAGCCAAAGACTTTACCCATTCTCCTTGCCAGAATTAGCCGGTGGGCCCGGTGGCGACAGCGACTTGGCTTACCCAAACAAACAAGTAACCTCGAAACTGTTAACGAAAATGTCGAGATCTCCTAAAAGAGCACGCGAAACATGGTGCGCGCATGCTGCAAAACAAAACCATATGCATGCATATATATATATATATACGTCGCTCGTGCGCAAAATATTCGTATGCATGCATGCCGAATTGCAAGCCTAAGAGGCTAGCCCTAGCCGGATTTAAACCTCCATCTACAGCTCTCAATTTCTCTCTCCCATCGCCTCCCATCCCATGCCCATGGTAATCTTCTCTCTCTAGTCTCTCTCTCTCTCTCTCCAGGATTCTTCTGAATATACAAATACACTTTTGTTCAAAGAGAGAAGACTAGAGAAGAAGAGATCGATCACGATGAGGCCGAGCATGAGCCAAGGTCCTGCGGCAAGCGTCGGCGTGCCGGCGCCGGAGAAGGTGAGTACTGCAATTGGCGACGGCGGCGCCACCGAGAGGGAGGCGAGGGCGATCATTTGCACGGCGAAGAGGGCGGTGGAGGAGGAGGAGGAGGCGAAGAGATCTGGGGAGGCGGACGTCGGGAGGCTGTCGGTCAAGAAGTCGCTGAAGTGGTTCCTGGAAAGGAGGAGGAAGACGACGACGGCCGCCGGGGCGCACCGCCGCCACCACGAAGAATCCTCGTCGTCGTCTTCTAACTAGTATAGCTACTCCTGGATGGCAGATCGCGCGTGTATAGGTCATTTGATCACTGGCCTAGTTAGCCTCTCAAACGTTTCGTTTGATCTTCTTTTTTTCTCTAATTCAACAACTCCTTGTACGGTAGCTACTACTGTAGTACGCTGCCCAACATTGGGAATCGAATTCCTCCCTATTCGATGACACGAGCATTTTATTTCACTTCACATCTTAGCTGTTCATGCCCTCTGTTTGTCTTTGAGAGACTTGATTTTGATACGAAGTATTGGACAAAATATCATCGGCGTGCCGAAAGCTAGGGCGGAACTAGAGATAAAATCATCGGGGTTCACCACTCTATCATATAAGTGATAATAACTTTTTATTCTTATTATTTGCTTGTTATTTGCCTCCCGGTGTCACAAAATTTAGATCAAGGGGGTTCACATATACTATATATAGACTAATATACACTATTTTTTTTTTGACCCAGTGTAAATTTTTTTTTTACCCGGTGTCCTGTGACACCGGGTACTCTACTCTACTTCCGCCCTTGCCGAAAGCCTCGCATGGATCAAAGCAGGAAGAAATAGATACACTACTACAGAAATATATATCATAATCAATTCTTTTTCGTTATTACAGTCGGTTTTGACGGCGATACAAAGTTTTTAGACAGTGATGATGATGCTCTATCACAATCAGTTTTTGCGCGATAGTAATAACACGGTCATCGCAATCGGTTCTATATTAGAACTGTACATCATCCGAAAACAGCCCCAAATTCACAGTATATGCACATTCACAGTACATATACATTCATAATATCTAACACAATATCACAGAACATTCATAATACATAATATTATTTACATAGCACACAACATTCACAACACAATCATATCACATTCACAGAACACATATTACATTTACATGATATAATACTATTTACAACATATGAACTAGTAGGAGTTTATCGTATCTCTATACTTACCGCCATCCGCTAAAACTTCTGTCCAGTTCCACATGTATAAGTGGTCTCGTATTTTGTTGAGATCTTTGTTGTAGACTCTTGAGGGGGATATTGAGTTTCTGTAAAATAGAAAGTAGTGCACTAATTTAAGTTTTAAATTTAGTGTGTAAAAGGCCGACATTATGCATGTAAATATACCTTAGGAAAAAGGTACGAGCCACCGACTGGGATCAGCATGTGATGCATAACGTAGAAGCTGTACAGGTCGTTGCACCCCTATTGATGACACTGTGAACAAAGAAAATCAAATTATGAGACGAAGAATAGACATCAGAAAAAAAATCCTATGCTAGGCATTTGTACCTTGAAGCGCTTCCACTCCAGTTGGTCGTCTCATTTGTCATCGTGTAGCCCTCAATAAGAAATGTACGACAAGAATGCCCTATATAAATTTGATAGATGTCATTGAGAAAAAAAAAATGAATGTAATTAATTACAAAAAGTGTTAGTTTAGATGAATGTACTTACTTCTGCAAAACAAGCATGATCACGTAGGCTATTGGTCTTTTTTGAGTGAGTTAAAAGTGTATACTTTATTTTCACTCGGAGTGGAATAGCTTGTAGCTTTAGTCAATAGATCCAATTTACCCTTTGTAATTCAATGATAATCAATATTGTTTACATCGATGTGTTAATTTATCGGTTTACACTACTACAAAACACCTAATAGGTGATGGTATATTTGTGTCGGTGTTTTTTGAACCGAAACAGATAAATTTTTTGTGTCGATTCTAAAACTCAAAATAGCGGGAAAACTATTTGTGTCGGTTTTTAATTAAAACCGACACAAATAATACACAAATATATTTGTGTCGGTTCTACATTGGAACCGACATAAATAGTCCAATTTTTTGTGTCGGTTCTAATTAACCAAAAACCAACATAAATAGTCTACGCCTCTGTGTGATAGTAAAACGGCCATAACTTTTGACTCGTAACTCCGATCGGAACATTCTTTAGCTCATTGGAAAGCTAACGAGAAGCTCTATTTGAAAATAAGCAGGTCTTTCAATGATTATTTGTGTGAGTGCAACAATAGAATTCCAAAAAAAAACATTGTTTAGGGTCTCAAAACGGTCTCCGAAGTTTTGCACCCATTTTGGAGTATGACAATACTAAAATATAGCTCAAACCTTATTCGGAGTATGAAAACATTAAAATCGGTGTTTGGGTACTCTGTAGGGTTAAGAGGAGAGAGACGTGTTATACGTCACATGTGATCACACCAGCACTTAAGGAACTTCGAAGTTAAGCGTGCTTGGTGAGAGTAGTTCCAGGATGGGTGACCTCTCAGGAAGTTAAATCCGCTGGATCCTGTTAGAACTTCGAAGTTAAGCGTGTTTGGGCGATAGTAGTACTAATATGGGCCATGTGAGGTTGATGAGTGGCATGGAGTTGCCAGATCTAACGCAATTACAAATAATAACAGATACATTTTTATCATATTATTTGTGTCGGTTCTAGCCAAAAATCGGCACAAATAATATTATCTATGTCGATTCTAGTCAAAAACCCAACACAATAGTCTTATTAGTGTCGGTTTGAAAACCGACACTGATAATATCCAATTATTACTATCGGTACATCTGTGTCGGTTTAAAAACCGACATAGTGTCAATTTTCAAATCGACACAGATGGACTTATTTATAGTAGTGTTACGTCTATATGAGATTTTATTTCTTATTAATATTGCTTTGCATTGACGTTTCATCTAAAATCGACTTTGCTTGAGATTTATGATCGATTTTACCGATTTATTAGAAAATTGGCTGATACGTCGTGTACGCGGCCAGAGCTGATGTGAGAAATCCTCTTAGGACAACAATATGATGCGTAACGTATCAAATGTATTTTTGCTCGTTGTACATTCCTTTCTTTACTCTTGTAATTACAAAATTCTTTTTTTTAATATATTAATATATATATATATATATAGATATATATATATATATAGATATAGACATATATATATATATAGATATATATATATATATATATATATATATATATATATATATATATATATAGAGAGAGAGAGAGAGAGAGAGAGACAATTTATTATACTGTGATACCTTTTTTTATACGCAGTAGCTATAGATTGAATTAGAGTTTTATGAAATACGGTACAAGCATACCCAATCTCAAGAATGTAGATGAATGTTGTATAGATATAATCAAAATAATGACGTTGAAGCAACCACGACGACAGAGAAGATTTTGCGAAGCTGGCCGCAAATTATCTATGTACAAACTCAAAAGAGTATAAAGGATTGCTACTCTCTCATAACCCCTCGAACCTTTTAGAACCCTTCAATCCTTACCCTATACAAGAATTTAGCGCTAAAGAATAACATAGCCTCTAATCCTCTCGCGCACATTTTACTTTGGATGAGTTGGTTTGTGGCTTCTTAGTTGCTTGGGTTCTTCATTACCACCCCTAGGTTTATATGGCATCTCTAGTTCTCCTTCAAAGCAAATAGGAATCCTACTCCCATTAGAATTAGGAATCATTCTCTTATTAGGATTCATCTGGCACATCTTTCCAAAAATCCTAAAATGCAAGATATGAGCCGCTATATTTAACAATCTCTACATTGACTCTTATCTATTGAAGTCATCATGCTCTTCAAAGAACTCGCTCCAAGTCGCCTCCGCTTTTTTGTTTTTTCCCCATGTTTCGAAGTGCCCCCACCACAGGGGCTCATTCACATCACCGTAATGGACGTGTTGTTGTTTGGGCTTGGCCATCCGAATGCTCCACTTGAGAAATCTTTATTTGTGTAGTTTGGTTAACCACACCTTCTGTTCCAGTAGCCCTCCAAATCATATATTTGTACCGCCTCCGAGCTTCACCAGCTCGATGGTACTTCGTAGTTAGCCCCTCCATGCCTTTCTTCTCCCAACAAGTCACACCTTTGTTTTTGCATCTGCTAGATTTTATAATCGTCTTTGCAGTTCTGCACATAACTATAGTTGGGATCTAATTACCTACCATTGACGACACGATTTCCTTCTTCTCATCAATATTTTCATCAGACATCCCATTGATTGCCCCTCTTTTGGGTTTACTCATCAATTGCTATCCCTCGCTGCTCCAGCTATTTTTCAAAATCACCTGCCCTTTGCAAGTAACTCTGATGACTCCACCTCGAAGAGATACCTCACAACCTTTGAGTTCAAGTGACCTCAAATATATTAGGTTTTTCTTTAAATCTGGAATATACCAAGCTGCCGTCAATGTGCGATCTGCCCCATCATACATCTCCAATCCAACTATTTCCACATTAGTAATTGCATACTCCTAGCAATCAACCAGGTGAATAGTTCCATGTGCTAGACTTAGAGATCTTTCATCAAATATATCCCTCGCCGATCATATGTGAAAACAACAACCTGAATCTAATATACATCCATAAGAAGTACCTGATTGACTAATAATAAGTACATTTGAATCATCCTTTGTGATCGCCATTGAGCATGCACCTTCATTTGCTTCAAACTCGAACAATCCTTTACATATGATATTCCTCATCACATAGATAATATACACATGTGCCATTGCTCTTGCCCTTTTTCTTCATGTAACTCTTGCTTTTTGCTTGCGACACATATTGCAGGCAATGCTTGATCACCTGAGGATGAAGAGTCTAATGGTCTTTTCAAGTACTTCGCCTTTAATAAATATGCAACTGCTTCATTGAAGTAAGGAGTGTTTTCCCCGACAAAAATATTTATCACCAATTGCTCCCAAGATGGTGGTAGACATAATTCTAATATGACAACATTGTAATTCTACTCAATTTTCTCATCTACGCTAATAAGTTCTGTGATAAGCTTATTGAAGACATTGAGATGATTAACGAATCGCATACCTTTATCTATACGCAACATGTACAGTTATCACTTCAGCACCCACTGATTTGTCAACGACTTTGCCATATACAATTCTTCTAAGTCCTTTACATAATTTCTTCTGTAAATTCTCCTTGATCACCGAGTACTTTATCTCATCGGAGAGACATAGATGGATTGTACTAATAGCCTTCCACTCCATCACGTTCTAGTCTTTTGAACTTTTGTTTGTTTGTTCCTTTCAAGATTAGCGATTAAATTTTACTAGACAAGGATATCCTTCACCACATATTACCACACGCTAAAATCTGCTCCACCGTTAAATTTATCTACTTATTCCACATTGTCAACATTGATCTTGATTTTGTGCCAACTAATACTTTACCGACCTTCTCACAAATATGATTAATCCGGCTTTGGCTCTAATACCACTTGTTACACTCTGATACCCCTTCTTATACGCAATAGCCCTAGATCGGATCAAAGTTTTGTAAAATATGGCATGAGCGTACTCGATCTGAAGAAAATGAATGTCTTAGAGATATAACCAAAATAATGATGTTGAAGCAACCACTACAAGAGAAAAGAGTTGCGAAGCCAACCGAAAATTTTTTAAGCACAATATCAAAATAGTACAAGAGATTGTTGCTCTCTCACAACCTCGATCTCGAACCTTCGAGGACCCTTTGATCATTGCTCTATATAAGAATCTAGTGCTAAAGAATAACCCAACATATAATCCTCTCTTGCACCTCTTATTTTAGACGCGTTGGTTTATTGCTTCTGAGTTGATTGGGTTTCGCATGGCCAATTCTAGGTTTATATAGCCTTCCTTGTTTTCCTTAAAAGCAAATAGAAATCATATTATTAAGATTCATCTAACATACCTTTACAAAAATCCTAAAAGGCTAAAAATGAGTCAACATATTTAACACAGTTGTACCACCTTTTTCTTACTGCTTTTTTTTTTTACAAAAAATCAAGTATCACATATATAGTTAATCTCGACTGTGTCCTTCACAACGTATAAATATAAGTAATTGCAAGGACATATATACTAGCTGACATTTATCATCGTCCACACGCACGCTGAGCGCCCGTGGGGACCCCCGCCGACGCCATCGACGACGACGACGCCGCCGCCGCCGAAGCAGCTGTCAACGAATTGGAAGAAGCGTCGCCCTGGAAGCCGACCTCGTGCGTCATGCTGGAGTGGTCTTCCTCCACGATGGTGTCCAGCTTCGCCTGCCGCGGCGGGACCCTTCCGGCGGCCGACGAGATTGGCTGCCACGGCGCGGCCTCCGAGAAGACGACGCCCTCGCCCTTGCGCGAGCGGGACGTCGACGTCCGGACGACCTGTAGCAACAAGGACGCTCTCTGGATACTGCTCGCCATCATCTCCTCCTCAGCTAAAACAGCGACAACCTCGGCACAAAGACCTGAGCTAGCTAGGCAGCATAGCTTTGCCCATGGAGAAGGAACCGGGTGCCTCTTATAGCTCTGAGCTCACGTAAATGCCCACGCTTTATGGCGTTTATTCCTGGTGATTCTGTCACAAGCGGCTGATGCCGACAAGGACATTGTTGGAAATTAAGTTAAATTTATCGCTAGCTTCTGGTTTTGCCTTCGCAATCTCGACTGCACGCATCAAGATCAGGCGTTTTCCTGGGTCGACGGATACCACCTCTGTGCGTGGGAGAGATGCGGTCAGATAAATTTTGACCGGTCCATCGGATCGAAGGCTACAAGCTTTAAATGGAGGGAATTTAGTGTATGTGATCGAGTGCGTGGTGGAGCTGGCCGGAGGCTCTCTTTCCCCTTGCCCCCAAGACCAGGGCATCGCCCTTCTATATACACGCTTGTTCACGGTCTAGTTTAGTGCTCCCTCCTACTACTACAAATAGTTTATCATTTTGTATATCCATAATGTCTACAAAATATAATTTTGAGTACTAATTTCTATTATAATATATTTATAAAATCTAATAAAATTACGATACTATAAAACTATTTTGTTGTTAGAGAGTTTTTAAGAAGATTGTATTTGTTTGTTAGTATATTTTTTTCTGTTTATTTGTTAGAGATTTTTTTAGGAATGCTTACATATCCATATGCAATTCTTATGTAATGGGAGAGAAGAAGAGAAGCAAATTAATGAACGTCCACAGTCACTATCTCCTTTTTAAGTACTATAAAGCTATCATGAAATGCTAGTGATAACTAGCACCAACGCCACTATCCGAAGCAAAACAAAGAAAAATTAACGTCGCATGCCGACTAGTGCGCGTGCCCTGCCATTTACGGCATCGCCGGAGAGGTCGTCGTCTGATGTGCTCCCGCTTCTGGATAATGCCGCAGAAAGCCAATTACGGGATCGCCGGCCGGAGAGGTCGTCGTCAGATGTATGCTCCCCGCTTCTGGATAATTAATGCCGCAGAAAGCTAAGCATTTGTATGGACTCAGATTAATGGTGTTAGCTAGACAGCTAGGCAGCCTAGAATAACACAAACGTACACAGCTAGCTAGCGTGTACTGACGTACACAACTAGCTTCGAGTGACTTCGATATCGGGTCATGGCTGCCAGCTTCTTCTTCGCGCGGATGGTCATCAATTCTGAAATTAAGATGCAAGCATGGAAGCTATGTACATGTATGGAGACACACAGCGGCATTGACACTGACGATAGGAGCTTGTTTTTGTTGCCATGCAGGTGTAGCGATAATGTATCGATCGGTTAATACAGTTCGATGAAATGAACCTGGGATTTTCTTGAGACACCAGTATATCGACCCGGACGACACACGGTACTGTAAAAAAAAAGTCGAGAGAGATCTGAGAAGCATGGCCAAGTTTTTGCCATACTAGCTATAGAGAGATACTAACAGGTATCAGTATATCTTCACTAAATTATCTTTAAAATCTCGATACTTCTTGATATCTGTACCATTTAAATTTAAACTTTTGGTATTTTTAGCACTAGGTTAATAGATACCTTGGTACCAATTAATCCGAAGTGCGCGTTCCAAAGACGAGAGTACAATTAAATAATGAATTTGGGCAGAGTACGTACGTAGCGCGCGAATCCGGGGCCAGGCCGCCGGCGGGCAAGCGCGGCGGTTTGGGCGGTTGGGCGCCACACCGGCGCTGAAAACGCAGGTCGATCAGCCAGAGGCATGCTTGGCGCGCGCGCTTGCCGGCCGGCAAGGCAACGGCGGCGGCGGCGGCGGCGCACGAAACTGACCGGCCGGCCGAGAGGGGCATATGTATATGCGCGTGCGTGACAATGTGTTTGTGCCCCAACTTCTTCGTCATCGATCCTTGGGTACGTACGTGTGTGTGTGCGCGACACGTCGCGCGCGCACGTACGAACGATCACCCCGTGGTGTTCTCGCGCGTACAGTGGAGAGAATATATACTCGAGGTCAAACAGGCCCGCGACGCCGACGGAACCTTACATTCGATCGCTCGACATGGATAGAAATCCCGGTGAAATATTGGATTTTAAAGGGTGATAAAATTTATAATCTTGATAAAATGAAAAAAAAAATTGATTTTTTTTCAAATCACTACAGTACTCAAAAATTCAAATTTGGAATCTTGCTTAATTAGAGTCGAAGCAACCAAGCCCCATCTACAACCAAAGCCAGAGCATATTAGTTTAGGACGCTCAGTTTATTTTCACACTTCCATTTTTTAACTTGCCTTGGCATGTCAATACCAACGTATATATATGCTTTTTCTGTCTGTAAACATGTCTCAATGGACAATATACTAGCTATACATGCATGCCATGTGCTCCACCTAAACAGTGAAAGGTTAGAGAGAGAAATGGAGTAGTACCAACTAGCCGACAAACAACATTGTTCTACCATGTGTTTATAGGTGCAAATTATATGAAGTACTTATAAAAATACAGAACAGGCATAGCACAATAAATTAAACAAATATCCTCAAAAAGTAGTTTACTTAATTTTAAATGATAATCGCTCAACTGGAGCATAGACCAATGTTTATTTAGGCCATGTTTGGCAGAGCTCCAGATCCCAGCTCCACCTCATATTTGAAACTTATAGGCTAAAACAAAGTGAATTAAATTTATATTTTAATTCTAAAATGTAAACAAGATGACCCACCTAAACACTCTTAATATACTCATAGCTCCAGCTCCACAGATCTGGTGGAGCTGGAGTTCTACCAAACAGGGCTTTAGAAACAAAAACTATACTGATAAAGAGACTCTTGAGGAGACTCATCAGGAAAATATGACATCAACTAGCAAAAGGAGTAAGTAGGAGACTATTGTAGGACTTCATATAAATCATTTATGTCCTCCTAGGAACCATGGGTGTTTTTATGGTACTCAGTGAGCTTAGTGTTGAGTAATTAGACAATTTCCAGATTAAATTCCGAATGTAAATCATGAACAGCATCACAGAAACTAGCATGTATTTCTCTACCATACTAGACAGCACGAACAACATGACCATCTGGTTAAACATAATTAACCACTAGAATAGGACAGATTGAACGTACTGAACAGAAGAAGATGCAGATGCCGTGGCTGGTGCAGTCGCGACGTTGACGTTGACGTTGACGACGTTATTGCCGGCATGTCGCAGGAGCCGTTCACTACGACGCCTAGCAGTAAGAAGAGGAAGGCGACCCGTGGTGAAGATCTTGAGCAGTCGCGCGAAGCGCTTCCCAAAAACCTTATTCGCCCTCTCCCGGCAGATCTCGAAGGCGAAGGGTTAGGAGACTGCTCTCTCGATCGTGCACGCCGGCGCTCGGAATGGAGAAGGCTACGGTGGTAGAAGCGCAAATGAGAGGTGGCAAAACTCTAACCCCTCTCAAGCCTCAAGCACCAAGCACTTTTGCACACTCCTAGTGGTGGCCTTTAGGTGGTTTATATAGATAGCCAAAGGTGTTCCTCCCCTTTCCCTAGCAATATGGGACTAAAGGATTCCACCAACCTCATGCTCCCACATGGGCCTTTGAGATTTTCTTTAGGAATTAGTTCATTTGGGCCAAGCCCACTTATTCCAACAATCCCCACCGGATCTCAAATGCCCATTTAGAGATTTGCCAATACTCACTCTTGTTTGATATACCAGCGTTTTAGCAGAGATATTAAGTTGAACTTACGCCTAGATCTCCAAGTTACACCTATTCACAACTTGAACAATGGACTACGCCTTGAATTGCAAGTTTTGTGTGAACAGGTTTCACTCAAAGTCATAACTGATACCTGGCTGCCAGTAGCCTCCTCCGCGGGTGGAGCATATGCGTCGTACTCCATGGTCTCTTCATGAGCTTACTAGAGATCACCCAGGTCTCATAGACCGCGACGTTAGACAGTCGGGCTATATAGGTGTGTTCTTTCAAGAATGCTCAGAGGACAAAGATCTTCGCTAGTTAAAGCCAACAGAAACACATTAAGGCATATCGCCATCCGCTTTCTGACCTTACGAGAGTATTGCATCTTCACTTGGAGAGGGCAACAAATTACTCTCCTCAGTTCGCCAATTGCTTGTTTTACCCAGGACCTAATTCACGGGATCTCCGATCACAAAGGCTGGGTTACCACAATGGAAACTTATATGGGTCTCATACCTATCTCCCTAGATGCACCTTCTATCACATTCCGTGATAGTCCCTTTGTAAAGGGATCTGCCAGGTTTTTGTCTGTTTGAATATAAGTCACACTTATAACTCCGGAGTTTCTCAATTTCCTGACAGACTTCAATCGTCTTTTAACGTGTCTTGATGACTTCGCATTATCCTTAGCACTGTTCACTTTAGCAATCACAGATTGATTATCACAGTTCATAAGGATAGCCAGTATTGGTCTTTCAACCACCGGCAAGTCCATCAAGAGCTCACGCAGCCAATCTGCCTCTACAGTGGCTGTATCTAAAGGAGTGAGCTCTGCCTCCATGGTTGACCTTGTCAAAATGGTCTATTTGCAAGACCTCCATGACACTGCACCACCACCAATGGTAAATACATATCCACTGGTAGCATAGAGCTCATCAACATCAGAAATCTAGTTCGAGACACTATATCCCTCAAGCACTGCAGGGTGCCCTGAATAGTGAATTCCATAACTCGTAGTACCTTTCAAATAGCGCATTACCCTTTCAAGTGCATGCCAATGATCAGAACCCGGGTTTGACATGAACCTACTCAATTTGCTCACAGCAAATGATATATCAGGTCTCGTTGCACCAGTAAGATACATCAGTGAACCGATAATCTGAGAATATATTAACTGGTTTAAGCCAATTTTCTTATTCTTTCTCAGTGTCACACTGGGATCATAAGGAGTGGGAGAGGGCTTGCTGTCCATAAAGCCAAACCGGCTCAAGATCTTCTCCACATAGTGGGATTGCGAAAGAGTAATCCCACTCTCATCCTTAATAAGCTTGATGTTCAGAATTACATCAGCTTCTCCCAGATCTTTCATATCAAATTTCTCTGATAGGAAAGACTTGACATCATTGATCACATCAATATTTGTGCCAAAGATCAGTATATCGTCCACATAAAGGCACAAAATAACTCCTACACCCCCACCATAGCGATAGTGGTGTCGAACTTCTCATGCCATTGCTTAGGTGCTTATTTCAAGCCATACAAAGATTTCAATAATTTACACACCTTGCTCTCATGACCCTTTACTACAAACCCATCAGGCTGTTCCATGTAAATTTCCTCATCTAACTCTCCATTAAGGAAAGCTGTCTTCACGTCCATCTGATGAACGTGAAGACCATACGAGGTAGCCAGGGAAAGTAATACTCGAATGGTTGTCATTCTAGCAACAGGTGAATAAGTATCAAAGAAATCTTCGCCTTCCTTTTGGGTGTAACCCTTAGCCACAAGCCGAGCCTTGTACTTTTCAATAGTACCATCAGGCCTAAGCTTCTTCTTGAACACCCACTTACAACCCACAGGTTTACAACCATAGGGTCGTTCAGTTACCTCCCAAGTCCCATTGGCGAGAATCGAGTCCATCTCATTGGACATCTTCTTTCCAATTGTTTGCATCTGGAAATGCATATGCCTCTGCAATGGACATAGGAGTATCATCCACGAGGTACACAATGAAATCATTGCCAAAGGATTTTTAATCCTCTATCTCTTGCTCTTTCTAAGAGCTTCATTGTCATCCTCCTCTAGGACTTTCTCAGATGGT
This sequence comes from Rhipidocladum racemiflorum, assembly GCA_036346355.1. Taxonomy (NCBI): domain Eukaryota; kingdom Viridiplantae; phylum Streptophyta; class Magnoliopsida; order Poales; family Poaceae; genus Rhipidocladum; species Rhipidocladum racemiflorum. Next base: position 83,856,982 of record CM070579.1, on the reverse strand, counting down.
TGCTCAGAAGACTCAGTAGGTATAATAGTTTCAGGAATTATCTCAGAAGAAAATCTAGAAGTGCTATGCATATCTTTCATCGGAAATATATTCTCAAAAAATGTAGCACCGCGAGACTCCATAATAGTATCAACATACATATCAGGCACATCAGATTTAACTACTAAAAATATATAAGCGATGCTCCGCTGAGCATATCCCAGAAAGATACAATCCACTGTCTTAGGCCCGAGCTTACACTTTTTGTTAATTGGTACATTGACTTTCGCCAAGCATCCCCACGTGCGTAAGTAAGAAAGTGATGGTTTTCTCCAAACCCACTTCTCGTAAGGGGTCTTCTCCATGTTTCTATTAGGAACTCTATTCAGGACATGACATGAAGTCAACACAGCTTTCCCCCACCATGCCTTAGATAAACCAAATTGTCTAACATGGCGTTCACCAAGTCAGTCAGCATGCGGTTTTTCCTCTCGGCAATCCCGTTTGATTCGGGTGAGTAGGGAGGTGTCCTCTCATGAATAATACCATGTTCCGCACAGAAATCATCAAAGATTTTGGGAAAATATTCGCCACCACGATCCGACCTAAGGCGTTTGATCTTTCTCTCCAGTTGATTCTCAACTTCAGCTTTATAGATTTTGAAGTAGTGTAGTGTCTCGTCTTTAGCTTTCAACAAATAAACATAGCAAAATCTAGTTGCTTCATCAATCAATGTCATGAAATATCTCTTTCCACCCTTTGTCAACACACCATTCATCTCGCACAGATCAGAATGTATGAGTTCTAGAGGTGCCAAGTTCCTCTCCTCAGCCGCCTTGTGAGGCTTTCGAGGTTGCTTTGATTGCACACAACTATGACACTTAGAACCTTTGGCAATAGTGAAATTCGGAATTAAACTCATGCTGGAAAGCTGATTCATAAGACCAAAGTTAATATGGCATAAACGAGAGTACCAAATACTCACCTCATCATTAACACTACCACAAATGTAGTTCACGGACTTATTACTGAAATCTGAAAGGGAAAAGCAGAACAAGCCTTTGCACTTATAGCCTTTACCATTAAATAGTCCATGCCTCGACACAACTACTTTATTGGACTCTAACACTACCTTAAACCCATCTCTGCATAGAAGGGAGCCACTAACGAGATTCTTGTTCATAGAAGGGACATGCTGCACGTTCTTTAGCTTCACGATCTTTTCCGAAGTAAACTTGGATCCATGCGGTGCCATGAGCGAAGCATGTGACCCATTCCCCATTAAGACGAGAGGAATCCCGGCGACCCGATAAGAAGAGAACATATTAATGTCGAACACATGAACATTAGCACCGTATCAATCCACCAACCGAAGACTGAAATCGAAACACGAAGGTAAATTACTATACCCTCCGTCTCCGGTGTTGCTAGCGGTCATCGTGTTGATGACCTTGGACGCTTTGTCCATTGTTGGCCTTTTTCCCTCGGCCAGTGCGCCTGATCTGGGCATTCCTTGGAAAAATGCCTGACTTCACCACATGCGAAGCGAGGCATCTCGACCTTGTTCATCTTCTTCTTCTTGAAATTGGTAGTCTTATTAGGCTTGTTCTTCCCTTTGTTCTTGCCGTAGTTCTTACGAACCATATTGGTCTTTGGACTAGCCCTCGGCTCCATTACCACTGAAGTCTTTAGCCCGAGCATTCTCTTCAACATCAAGGGACGCTATCAGATTTTCGACTGATATCTTTGTCCTCTTATGTTTTAGAGTAGTGCCGAAACTCCTCCACGAGGGAGGCAGTTTTGCAATGATGCAACCGGCCACAAAAGGATCAGGTAAGACGCATTCCAGGAGTTCAAGTTCCTTGACAATGCACTGTATCTCATGGGCTTGCTCTACAACAGAGCGATTATCAGCCATCTTATAGTCATGAAAGTTTTCCATGACATACAGTTCACTGCCCGCATCCGATGCACCGAATTTGGCGTTCAGTGTATCCCACAGCACCTTCGCATCTGTTATGTGCATGTACACATCACACAGACGGTCGGCAAGAACGCTAAGAATGCATCCCATAGCCGTAAGCCAGAGCGTGACCTTGACTTGCCACCTCTTAAAGTGCACACCAGAGAATTTAATCTCCGGCCTCAGTGCGTCGGCAAAACCAGCCATTGTTAATTCAGGAAGTTGTCTATAATAAGGTTTTTGGATTGTTGAGTAATTAGACAATTTCCAGATTAAATTCCGAATGTAAATCATGAACAGCATCACAGAAACTAGCATGTATTTCTCTACCATACTAGACAGCACGAACAACATGACCATCTGGTTAAACATAATTAACCACTAGAATAGGACAGATTGAACGTACTGAACAGAAGAAGATGCAGATGCCGTGGCTGGTGCAGTCGCGACGTTGACATTGACGTTGACGACGTTATTGCCGGCATGTCGTAGGAGCCGTTCACTACGACGCCTAGCAGTAAGAAGAGGAAGGCGACCCGTGGTGAAGATCTTGAGCGCGATCGCCTGGCGCTTCCCAAAAACCTTATTCGCCCTCTCCCGGTGCAGGATCTCGAAGGCGAAGGGTTCCGGAGACCTGCTCTCCCGATCGCTGGTGCACGCCGGCGCTCGAAATGGAGAAGGCTACGGTGGTAGCGCAACAGCGAGAGGTGGCAAAACTCTAACCCCTCTCAAGCCTCAAGCACCAAACACTTTTGCACACTCCTAGTGGTGGCCTTTAGGTGGTTTATATAGAGAGCCAAAGGTGTTCCTCCCCTTTCCCCTAGCAATATGGGACTAAAGGATTCCACCATCCTCATGCTCCCACATGGGCCTTTGAGATTTTCTTTAGGAATTAGTTCATTTGGGCCAAGCCCACTTATTCCAACAATTAGTCCCAAGAAAGTCATCTTCATCTATAGGAGAGTTTTTGTATCTGAGAAAGCCCTTTTTAAACTCTATTGTAGGATCAGAGACTTTGTTTTGCTGCCTTGTTGGTTGAGTCTTGCTTCTGAAAGCTCCCTGGTTCCTTACATTTACTATTCCATTCGGGCTTGCCTCTTCCCTTATGTGTTGTATCATTCTTCCATTCCCCCTTTATGCCTTTGACCCTTTCCATGGCTATGGCTATTGCTACCTTGCTGAGCATTTGTATGTGTTTTGGGTATATCATGTGTCCTATTAGGGAGAGCATGATGATTCTTCATCACGAGTTCATCATGCTTTTTCTGCTTCTAACAACATACAGATAAGCTCATAGTACTTCTAGTACTTGGCATGACGATACTATTGCTGCAGTATACTCATATTGAGATGAAAGATGCACAATATTTTGTCTATCATTTCAGCATCAATAACTTTCTAGTTACAGAATGTAAGTTTGACAATAAGTTTGTGCATAGCAGAGTTGTATGCTGCCACGGTCTTACAATCTTGAAAACATATAAAAGTCCATTCGTGCTGTGCTTCTGGCAGCATAGCGGATCCTTGCTAGTTATAACATTCCTTCAGGGAATTTTATAGTGTCAGCAGATCCACATCCATCAATTGTTCGGTCTTCAAGCCTGGATGGAGATGGTGTCTCAAGAAGTGTAAGGCTACATACTTTGCGGCTATAAGGAGAGCAGGGGCATCAGCTTTAGGCTGAGTGATGGCAGCTCTAAGAGATTGAGCTGCTAAGTTGATCTTGGTATCCATTGCAAAGGCGAGGTAATTGCTGCTATTCAGAGCGAGCTCTGTAAATTCCCTTTTTGCAATGTACATGTCCTGTATGCAAGAAAAATCATTTTTTTTACTGCTGGTAAAATATTATATTGCATGCTTATTATTAAATCAGTTAAGTTTGGTCTATATATGTTCAGTAGATAATTTTCTACTAATTATTAAGCAATTTCTAGAATTATAAAAAATAATAGAAAATAAATTAGCATATATAAACATGGAATTGTGCAAGGAAAAATAAATCTAGAGAAATGGAGTTTGTAATGTGTGGTAAGTCTATGGTTCAATAAAATTAAGGAAGTCCATATACTTAAAAGTTCAATTTTAGAATTTAATATAAATTTTTAGAATTTATTCACTATTTTTTTTGGAATTACAGGGAACTTTAGAGCCCTTAATATAAAATTTTCATGGATGAAAAGAAACTTACACAAATGGGGGGCAAAACTATAAAAATATCGTTTTAATTTTTCTTCCCCTTTTTTGAAAAAAATTGGTCGAGCCGCACAGCCTACGGACCGTGCGGGCGAGCTTCCGTGACTCATTAGCGACACAACCTAAGGCGGCGGCCTAATACCAGGCAGCTAGGGTTTTTAACCCTAGCTGCCACACGTTGCCCTAAAAGGTAGCGGCTGGCGTCTTGCATGATGGGCGCGTGGTGCAGCGACGATAGGTGCACACGGCTGGAGCTGCGATGGCATGTCGCAGGTGGGCACGGCCCATGCTTCTAGTAGCGCTAGCAATGTGGTCAGCGTGCCGCGGTCGTCCGCAGGACAGGAGACTTCGGATGGCGCGGCCGTCCGTGGGGCAGCTAGCATGACGGCACAGGCACAGCCGGTGCAGCATCCGTGGAGTGTCCAGTGGGGTTTCTGTGGTGGCTTAGGCCAGGTGTCTGTGGAGTCTAAACCATGCATGTGCTTGTGTGTCATAGGGCAGTCAATGGTGTTGACCGCTCTGATGACTACTATATCACCTTTGCCGCTCATCTTCATACTATTTTCACAGATAAGTGCATGCGCCTCTGCCCAAGTATTATTGATTATGTTGTCCAAATCTTAATTTTCACAGTTTATCTGGTTATATATTTTGCTCTTTACTGTTTGGTATGCATACATTAACCATTGTGCATATTCTTTACTTTTCAGCTCCGGAGGTTTCGTCGACGAATTTTACTTAACCATTTTAAGCTGGTTTGTACATATTCTCAATGATATGTCACATCGGCTACTATAGCATGCACATATCTTGTTTGTTTCATTGTTGGGGGCATATTCAGTGCAAACCTCCCTTACCGTGAAAACTCCGTGAAACCACGTGTAAAAGTTTTGAAAAATTCTCAAAAAAATATCATAGGTAGGGGAGGTGAGGTTCTACAACCCTGTAAAATTTGAAGACAAAACTCAATCGCATTTGGAAGATATGAAAAAGACAAATTCAGTATGAATAGTAATTTTTCACTGTTTAGCACTATTCATTTTGCAATTTGTCTTTTTCATATCTTCCAAATGCGATTGAGTTTGGTCTTCAAATTTTACAGGGTTGTAGAACCTCACCTCCTCTACCTATGATAATTTTTTGAGAATTTTTCAAAACTTTTACACGTGATTTTCACGGAGTTTTCACGGTAAGAGAGGTTTGCACCGAATATGCCTCCTCATTCTTGTTTCTATCTATTTATATATCGAGATGTTATGTTAAATATATTTTAACATCTGAATACTTCTTTCAAAATTTACCCGAAATAATGTAACAGTTATCCAACTCGTCCGTGCGTTCCACAAACAAACGTGGCAGACCGAGCCCGCCAACGTAACTCCCCCGCACCGGCCCCATGACCGCTTCTGTTTGCTAACCCCGAACAAAAAAAAATGGTAACAAGCGGAAACCTCCTTTTTCTCCCCTCTCTTGTCTGACTTTTTAGTTTTTCTCCAAGTTCAACTCCGCCTCCACCTCCCTCTCCCCCGATCTTGGGAGGGATGTCTTGGCGGTGGGATCTCGCGCGGAGCGTCTTCGCGCTGGGCGGCAGGACCGTCGGCGGCGGTGCTTCCCAGGCGCAGAGGCTCCTCTCCTCGTCGGGGGCCCTCCTGGGCCGGCACCCTCCGCCGCCCTCCCAGATTCGGAACAAGGTCCCCTCTTTTCCCCCATTTTCGCCCCGTCCCTGGCGGTTCCTGTGGGGTGTTCTGGTGCCGCGCTGTGGTGCTCCGATTTGATCGGTGCGTGCGGCGGCGGAGCTGCCCGCGATGTGTTTGTGTTTGTGCCGACTAGTGTAGCGCTGCAAGAAAACCTCGTGGAATCGCGCATCGTAGTTGCCAAGTGCCGGTGATCGCACTAATTTCCCCTTACTGATGTTAGTGGGTTTGGTTAGTCAGCTGCATAGTTCTTGCATTACAAAAGGTGAAAGAGAATTAAGGGAGGGCAGGAATAGTAATTGGTCAACCTTGATGGGATTTGTTGATAGGTGATCACGTCTTACTGAACTGTACAGATTGGGTTAGCTTTCTGTTATGCTGATAGGATCTGTACCTTTGGTGTGGATTAGTAGGTGGTGGGCTGCAGAGGAGCTGCTTTCGTGAGCTCGCGATGGTTACATGATGCCCAACACCAGATTCGGCAGGATGGGGTTTCGAGGGCTGAGGTAGGTGAACCCTTATTTGTGCAATGATTGGCTTTTGTGCTCCTCATTAAGTTTGTTATGATATCAGTCGTTGTACTATCAGTCGTTGTACCTTTTTTTTGGGGGAGATTTAATTATTTGCCACTTCAAACATTGACACTTCATAAATTTGCCACTGGACCCACATTTCATTGACTCAGATGGTCCCATATGTCATTGGATCAAGTGGCATCATAATCAAAATGTCAATGTTTGAAGTGGCAAATTATTAATTATTTCTTTTTTTGGCCAAAGAAAAGGTATAGAGCTCAGCTTAATGAAGAAACTATACAAGCAACACTTGCCAAAACACAAAATGGTCATGCTGGAGTGCCTGCCACCTGTATACAGGATCATGGTCTGAAAACATGTCTAGCAACAGAACAAAGATATGAAAAGTGGGTTGTTATGGAACAGATTATTAATTTCACACGCTATTCTGCTACATGGGCCGCTCCTTGTGTGCTTCATTTGCCACTTGATTGCGTTGCTTTAACATTCTTACAGCTCACATTCATACCATTACGTCATTTTTGCTGATACACTGTGCCACTTGAATGGATTATTGCTTCATGCCAATTTTCAATAACTGCCTGTGAATATACATATTGGCTCTCATGAATATTAAATGCCCCCCAAATTATTTCTTATTATATATTCATAGTTTCTCCATCACCGAATCAACAAGATGGAAATGCAACGGATAAATGGGTCCTATTTTTAATTGATCAATCCACTTGTTATGCAGCCAAATATATTGACCCTAGAATGGAATCATATTGTTATATAGCGAATTAATGAGTAATAAGACAACCATGCATTATGCTCTACATAACATTTGAAACTTGAATAAAATTATCTGTTTTTTCCTTTTTATCAGAGAAAACTATGTTGGATGTTCCCAGCCCCTGGCCAATTATTCTCTTTACGTGGTCAGCAATTTATCACTCTGTTGTATAGAAGCTGAAGGAAAGTTTATTTTGGATGGAAATTTGAATAAGTTTTTCTCATTTATTATGTCAGGAATCAAGGATCGTGCTGATCTAATTCTACTACTGAATAATCACTCAAAACATTTTTTTGGTTCCATATGAAAGCTAATTGTGGAAAGTGTAATGTATAATTACCCCACCATGGTAAGACAGTCTAATGAGTGAAAAATTCGTCCTGGTTTCAGGAACAGCAGGATCCATTTGAATTGGTTGCTGATGAGCTGTCACTTCTTGCAAATAGGCTCCGTTCCATGGTGGCTGCTGAGGTAAAAACAAATTGATACTGCTGATGTAAACTTCTCTGTTTAGTTCTGATATAGGCTGCGGATGTCAGGATGATTGGATGTTTCCTTGATCTATTTTCAAAGATGCCCAATTTGCCCGAGCATTATTTTTTTGCCTTTGCAGGTTCCCAAACTGGCATCAGCTGCTGAGTACTTTTTTAAGGTGGGAGCGGAGGGTAAAAGATTCCGACCTACGGTAACATCTCAATCTCTTTTTATTAAAAATTCATGCTTACAGTATCATTTTTTTATTTGGTTGTTGCCCTACCCTTTGTTATTTGTTGCATTTTAAATGTTGCAATTTTTGTTGGCAGGTTTTGTTGCTGATGGCATCAGCTCTGAAATTCCCCTTATCAGAATCACTAGATGGTGGAGTTTTCAGTATATTGTCAAATAAGCTCCGCATGCGGCAGCAAAACATTGCCGAGATAACTGAAATGATTCATGTATTATACTGGTTGTCCTTTAGATTTAGACTCGTTTTTTTCTTTTAAAAAAGCTCAAGCTGATATCTACCACAGGTTGCAAGCCTTCTGCATGATGATGTTCTGGACGATGCTGACACTAGGCGTGGTGTCACTTCATTGAATTGCATTATGGGCAACAAGGTATTGCATGTCACACTAATTGCACATGCAGTGCACTAAGTGAATCAACTGGGTCCTCACACTAAGAACTACAGATCACTTTAGTAGTTCCACCCCAACGAAAAGCTTTACCTTCCGGTAAACAAATCTGCACTACTGCACAAGGCAAAGAAATACTTGTTGGTTTGATTCCATGTTAACATAAGCACAGCTTTGAAGTTGACATGTGGAAACTGAAGTTTTTGAACAGTAGATTAGCCTTTTCCCCTCAACTCAAGTTACCTATGCACTTTTCTGAAGTTGCTGCCTTGCTGGGATATCATTGAAAACTTGTTCTCAGAGATACTACGATTGAAATATATTGACATCGGCATTCCTCAATTTGTCACACTTGCAGCTTTCTGTTCTGGCTGGTGACTTCCTCCTGTCTAGAGCATGTGTGGCATTAGCAGCACTTGGGAATACAGAGGTGCATGAATATATTTATTTCTTTATTTGTAGCAGTCTTCAAGACAATGTTGTACTTATTTTGCATGATCTTTTTTTTTGGGGGGTGGGGTGGGATTGAAGTGATCACTCCTTATGCTGGTTGCTGGATGGACATTTAGCCTTTTGATTCATCTCTCATACATTGTACTTGTTCTGATCTAAAAGGCTACTTCCTTGGTATATAACATGTTTCATAAGCATCAATGTCAAAACAAGTTTGTTCTTGTAGTATTTGTAGTTTGCACTTGATATAATAATTATTTCCTTAACAGAATTTCCGAGCTAAGCTCATGTTGTAATTCTAGATTGTTAGGTTCCTTTCTTAGGGAAGCATATTTCTTGGCCTTTCCCATTCGTATGCATCATAATGGTTTATCAATTATCAATCACAATATTGTCTGGAAGTGTATTTCTTAACAGCATTTCCTAAATGAGCTCATGTTGTAGTTCTAGATTGTCCCTTGTGATTGCAGTACTAGCCTGCTCTCTTCTTGCAAGTCTTCTATAATACCAAACTACCAATTGATCAACCTTCTTTATGCAGGTGGTATCTCTAATGGCGACTGCTGTAGAACATCTAGTTACTGGTGAAACTATGCAGATCTCAACAAGCAGAGAGCAACGGCGAAGGTTAAATATTTCTCTTTATCATGAGTTTGATTTCTCTAGTCACATCTAATATCTAAAACTAGATGCAGAGTGAAATGCTTGCTACTTCTTTATTTTCTTCATTTAATTCGATGCCTTCGTTTGCTGGTTCTAATATGATTTCGAAAAATGTGCAGTATGGAATACTACATGGAGAAGACATACTACAAAACAGCATCTTTGATATCAAATAGTTGCAAAGCTGTTGCTATTCTTGCAGGGCACACTGCTGAGGTCTCAATGCTTGCATATGAATATGGTCGAAACCTGGTTTGTAAAACATTCTACAAGTTCTGTCTTTTTTTTGGACTTGATTTCCTTCTAAGCCTCCTCGTAGCAACTTATTAACTCGGTATCCATGCAGGGTCTAGCCTTCCAGTTGATCGACGATGTTCTTGATTTCACAGGCACCTCTGCATCACTTGGGAAGGGTTCATTATCAGATATTCGTCATGTAATAATAGCTATCCCCCTGTTTTGATTATGTTTGATTTCCCCAGTATATCATCTGAAATATCCATTTACCCTCCAACTACTTAGAACAGTAAGTCTTTAATATATTCTTTTAGCAGCCTTCATTTGGGTATATATATATATTTTCTGGCTGACAACAATGCTACGCTGCCTAATAACTTAATAAGCATAGACTGCATCTTGTTCGACACCAAAGTTCATGTTTCTGTAATTGTGTTAGCTGCTGTATTGAACAGTTAACTTGCCACCCTCATGACAGACAGACAGAACACTTCTCACAAGAAAGACTTGAATTTGGAGTTTAACTTGAGTATTGCTTGTTTATATGTGACAATCGTTCTCAGCTGCTGAATTTTGTCTCCTTTCAAGCTTTCTTGACCTATCAACTTCAAATCAGAACTATATAGACTATATTATTGTTAACTTAGATAAGGATATTCTGAACCCTATTGCTTATAAGATATTTTTTTTGCCTTGTAAAGCTAGTGAAATTGTATGTAAAAGGTGTTTGAGAAAGAGTTCTTGTATCAACGTGAAAATTCTAATTTCTGTTTATGATCACCTACTTTAGTAAATTTCCAGTTAGAAAAGTGTCAAACAAGGACCATATGCCTGCTGATTCTCTCATTCACTCTCAGGTAGTACTTATTGTGTCTATTGTATGATGGCATTCATGATGCAGGGAATCATTACTGCCCCAATGCTATATGCGATGGAAGAATTCCCACAACTACATGAAGTTGTTGACCGGGGTTTTGACAACCCTGCAAATGTTGAGCATGTGAGTAAATTATAGGGTAAAAGCAAACATGTACACACGGTTTGCAATGCCGTGCCTCATGCTCATCATGCTACTGATGCATAAATGCCATATTGCTAGACACTAGAACAGGACACTTGAACAGGGTAAAAGAATGGTTTTCCACAAAGATAAACCTGTATTTCATGATTTTATAATTTAATCATACAACCAGCAGTTTTGATTTCTAATACTGCTGGTGTTCAGATCCACGGTTAATATTATACTAGGAAACTGGGGAACATGATATATTGGACTTCAACTGCCATGCTGTTGCTATCACCAAATATTTCTACCTATTAGTCATCATACGGTTCATATCCAGTTATCCATATTGCATGGTGACTAATTGGTGGGACAAAAACTGCGTTAACTTAGGTCCACACTTTTGCAAATTACAGGCCCTTGACTACCTCCAGAGGAGCCGTGGGATTGAAAGGACAAAAGAGCTTGCACAAGAACATGCTAACCATGCAATCAAAGCCATAGAATCTCTGCCAGATAGCGACGACGAAGATGTTCTGACTTCAAGGCGTGCTCTTATTGATATCACACAGAGAGTCATCACGAGGACAAAATAGTGAGAGTTAACATTCGCAAGGTGAAGATAAGTCCGAATTTCGCCACAGGTGTAGTATTCCACTTGGAAAATTTTGTACACTTTAGTCACTGTGTTCTTTTCATTGCACAAGTTTTCTGTAACATTGATGGGGTTTAGGATCACAAGAATGGATTAGCATTTCTCAGGATCATCCCAATCACAGCTACAGTGTTTTTTGGCAGCAAAATCTGTGTATTAGTATCACCGATTGCAATGGTCACCAAACTGTAGCCATATAAATGGGAGTTTCCAACAAAATATACGAGAAAGGAATCGGCTGCTGTCAAGAAAGCACTATATGTTGCATCTGTTGGCCCCTTCCGTAATTTACGTTATGTTTTCCCTTCGTTTCTTGAACTGAACCTCTATATGCCACTCGATCTTACGACATTCTGAAAGCTTGCATTCTTACGTTCGGTCTGATTTGCAAACTGGAATGTGTTTTCAATCTTCAATAATGAAGTGTTGCAATGGAATATATTGATCTTAGCACATCGTCATCGCTAGACACCTAAACTAGAATGTAGTGTAATTACAAGCGCAGACCGTGAATTGATGGATTAAAACAGGGCATTGCTGAGCTGACTTGCGGCCTAATCAGGTCCTTCGCATCATGATCATGACCGTCCGTTACTTGGCTTGGCTCCAGAACCTCTCCATGGCCCATGCAATCGCCTCGTCAACCGCTGCGGCGCCCACGCTGTCAATGTCGCCGTCGTCCATCAGCAACGGCGCCCGTTCCCTCACTTCCATAACAACCTCCTCCACCAGCCGCCGCGTCTTTGGGAGCGGGTTGCCGAACACCGATGACGACGCGGCCGACGGCGGCGAGTAGTAGTACCCGTAGTCGACGTGAGAGCACTCGGTGCCGGTGTCGGCTTCAGGGGCCGGTGACTGCGCCCTGCCGCGGGTCCGCCGGAAGCTGGGCTCGTGGCTGGTCGTCTCCGGGTTCGACGTGAAGCAGCAGAAGCCGCTGCTCGCGCGGTGGTGCTGCGGGGCCGAGCTCTCGGCGGCATTGCTGCTCGCCGCGCTGCTGTGATTCGTCCTGCCGCCCATGAAGTCGCCGCCGTAGTAGTAGCGGGACGCCGGGTACGCGGCCGTCGAGCGCGTGAAGCTGCTCTGGCGCTCCCCTCTCGTCAACGGCGGCGACGAGTCGTTCCGGCGCGATGGAATCGCTATCGGCCTGAAAAATGATGCCATGATTGATCAATGTTACTTACATCATCAATGATCGATGTTCGTACGTAGTACATGACTACATGTGATTTGCCATTTTGTGATGAACACTATGCATGTGCTTCACGTGAAGTACTGTGGTCCAAATCCAAATGCTCCATGCATTCATCACGCGCAAATGTTTAGTAACTTTAACCTGAGTTTAGGAGCAAAGGACGGCAGCGTGGCGTCGCCGCGGCTGCCGTCGGCCGGCGGCCAGCACAAGGCGGGGCCGAACTCCTCTGAGCTGACCACCGACGACAACTTCGTAGACTTCGACCTTGACCTCGACCTCATGTGACGGGCGCCGAAGATATCGTCGAAGAAGCCCTCCTCGGTGGGCACGGCCGCTGGCGCCAGCTGGCCCCGGTCGTCGACGTATGGCCGGCGGAAGAAAGCTTCAGCTCCGCCGTAGGACGGGTACTGGCCGTGGCCCGTCGGGGAGTGATAGTCGACGGCCTCGCCGTAGAAGCTGCGGAGGAGCACCGTGCGAGGCGGCCCGCCGAACACGTCACGGAAGTCTTCGTGGGCGAGGCTCTCGTGGCCGCCGGCGTGCTGCTCCGACGACCGCCGCCGCGGCATCACCGAGCCCATCGTGCACCTCCATGACTCGTCCATTGCCGCGCTCTCCGGCCAATCTCACACTGACTAGGCGTGTGTATATATCTAGCTAACTTAATTATGCGTGTCTTGGTGCGAGAAGAGACCCCTTTATACAGAGATAAGGGCAACTAGTAGCTAGGAAAGCATGGTGCTTTTGGGTCACTAGTATGGATAACGCGCTACGTTGCGTCGGAATTGATACTAAAGATCTTTCGGTTGAAACATTATAATATTTGCACGCAATCAGTCAGTATTTGCAAAAAAATGTAGTGTCATTTTAAGCATACTATTAAGGAAGTTATTGTAGGTAAAAAAAAGATTTATCATGTAGGAAATTGCTTGGTTCTGGCACAGTGAATACTTTGTAAATTATTTAGTTGAACTCGATTTTATTTAGTTTCCGAGTAGCATGTATGACATACTGTGCATGCAAGGAATCTATAATACCCATAGACAGATAGTGTGCATGCAACGAATCTTTAATATTTATAGGGAAACAATAGATCAATTTATTATAGCTATTCTATATGGAGAGGAAGTCACCCGGATAGATCATAGTTGCATAAAAGAGAAGTCTAGCGGTGGTCGGGCGATGAGCATAGTAGAGACATCGTATAGTAAACTTGGTAGCATACGACGTAGCAAAAGAATGATGGTTAAACAAAAGCAGCTGTATGTGCATATCCATTCATGTTATAAACGATGTCTATCGCCCTGAGCATCCTGCATGACGTACAAAAATATATCAGGGAGAGCGTAAATACTGTATGGTAGTCAATAGCATGGCCAAGATACATGTTACATTCATAGTAGAAGACAGAATTGCATATGATTGGTACAATATTGACGCATCGATGCAAGGAAGAAACAATCAGGTTGTCGTTCGATAATGGGAAAGGAAATATGATCAGAGCTAACTGTCTGTCCCTTTTAAGAAACACTAAGTTAGCGAGTGTGTAAAGGCCAAAGAAAACCTTAATTTGGTCTAAAGCATAAAAAATAAGTAAAATCAATCCATAATAAAATAAACACTTAGAACAAATTGATGAGTAGAGTAATTAGCTAAAGATGACAAACTGAGTTTCCATGTTGGCCCATACTCCCTGCTCCTATCAACACATATTTTCCTTGCATTTGTACTTAATCTGGGAATCCATCTCTAAGCCCTAATAAACATGACATATCGTGTACTTCTTCGAGATGAGTATAGAGTGGATGTCGAAGAGACAGATGATGGTGTGTGTGTGTGTATTAATCAATTGAGCATGTAAAGCTTGTTACAACATGGCACGTCTTGAGTTTGTGGGAAAGAAGTCCATAGAAACAGGGAGGTTCACATACCCGTAAGAAAACTGTTAAAGGCACTGGATTTAACACTTTCTCAGCCTCCTCGATATGATGCCTGTCAGGAGACAAATGTAAGCATGGGCAGGAAGGAAAGGATCAAATCACGAGTCAAGACAATATGAACTTTGTGTTCTTCCCAAACCTATTCAAAGCAGCTACTGCTATTCCCTTTGGACTCTTTAGATACCAATCTAGCTTTTCCTTCAGCACATCAGACACAATCCCATTCTCAATAAAACAACAAAGCAATCTTAAGCATAAAGTCCTAAAGTGACAACCATCGAATCATATAAATCACATTTTTTTTAAACAGCCCATGGAAATTCAATTTTTTTGGAACTACGATGTAAATATGCTATCATATGTAAAATTCCCTAGTTTTCATTTATAATTAAGAATTGAATACTATGAAGATATGGCATAGTTTGTACTATAGAGACATACTGTCACATCCAATAAACATACACACGAAAATGTATTTTTCCTAAAGCCAAACAAACAGAAATCTATGAAGCACGAAAATACACTCTAAATATAGCTATCTATCCCTATCTGACCTATTTTGATCACAAGCAAATGCTCGGCATGAAAGTTTGGGTAACTTGGAGCTGTTGCAGCCCCTAGTTCCAGCTGCAAGGCTTCCTTGTTCTAGCGCATTGACATTTGCATTTTTCATGGACAACAAAAGACTAAACACTGCAAGAAGCAATTGAGGCACAGTAATGTAGAGGCCAAGAAGTTCAAAAAATTTCTAAACCATCTCAACCAAATGGAAAGATTTCTACATCCAAGCCTACTCATTTGATGCTTAGTAACATAAATCGAATAAAAAACATGTGATTCTTTTTTTTCTTAGCTTTGTGGTCCGTATGCCACATCCTCACAGATAACTATGTGAAATGGCACAACTTGCAACCGAAATCTTAACGGTGAGGATTGCAAAGATCCTCGAAGATCAAAGCATCTAAATAGCTTATTAAAAATAAGAAATAAAAGATCATTCATTTCATATGCACAAATACTCACACATTAACTTATGGCCTACTTGGTATGCCCATGCATGCGGTTGTTATATAATTGAGAAGATGCGTGAATCTATGTCACTATCTCTGCCTATAGATAGCATAGTTGCCTCTTTTCCTAAATTCGAAAATATGTGTTCTACTAAAACTGCAATGCACATGTATGTACTTAGAATATTACAAATAGAAGCTACAACCAAATCACAGCAATACACAGGCAGATCTGAGATCATAACAGGGGATCGGGGAGAGGGCGATGGGATAGGAGCACTCACGAAGTAGTCATCATCGATGATGTAGACGTTCCTCTTCTTGGAGACGATGTAGCTAAAGCAGTAGCGGCCGGATTCCTTCAAGGAGATGCTAGATGCCTTGAGGTCGCGACTGCGGCTTGTCGGGACGACGATCTCCAGCTCGTCATTGAGCAGCGGCGCGGGGAACACATTCAACAAATGGAAGTCTATTTGAGCATGGAAGAACAAAATGAATGAGTAAAAAATGAATCTCGGTGAGGGGGGGATCGGGATTTGGCTTCGGGGTGCTGCAGCATCATCTCCTCCCTCATCACTGGTATCATGCCAGCCGCTAGCCTTGTTGCTTCCACTGATGGAGCAGAGGCCGCGGATTGGGCGATACGCGCCGGACTTAGTGCGGTCAAGGCGCGTGCACTTGAGGATGGTGCCGTGTTGGGCCCACCCCCGTGAGGATTGCCTTCACTTGTTCGCATACCCCCCTTGACCTTAGCCTCCGGCAAGTGCTTGCACTCCCACAGCTGCGAGATCTGCCGATCCAGATCTGCGCTCGGCGACACCGTCGCTGCACGACACTTCCTCATGTGTCCTCTGCCTCCGCTCCATCCTCTGCCACCGGCTAAGCACGGTTCCGCCTCCGCCTTCAAAAATGGAGAGGAGGTTGGACAGCACGATTTGGGGAGGAGAGGATGGCAGCCAACCGGATCTGGGAAAGGAGATGAGCGAGGCCGGCATGACGAGCTCGATTTGGTGAGAGGAGACGGCGGCGAGTGGAAGAGAACGAAGGGGTGGAAGGGAGGGGACAGGGGCGGGAGGGCGAAGCGAGGCGTTGAGGCGGCAGGGTCTGCGAGCGGGACGGGAGGGGCTAGAGCAGCAGGCGCGGAAGAAGTGGGAACGAAGCAAAACGGGCGGATGCCGCGAAGTGCACTGCCACACCGATTTATTAGCTTCGTATGGGCCGATCTCGACCGAACAATCTTTACCAGATGGACCACGCGCTGGGCCACGCGTAAATTCGGCGAAACCCACGGGTTTTTTTCGCAAAAAACTGACATGGAGGCGCCGGGAGGCCGGAGATCTCTTCCGCTATAAGAATATCTATTATTCAATGCGGGCGTGTCTATGTGATATACATACATACATACATACATACATACATACATACATATACGTATAAGAAAATAATTCTATACTTCTAGTAGTACATACTTCCACTTTCAACAACACTTTAAATGATATTATTATACCTCTTTATCCTTTCAAGTAAAATGAGTTCCACAAAAAATTTCATCGAAGTGTACTCTTTATAGCATAATTTGTTTATATACTTCTTTACATATGGAACAATGTATATAGCAAAAAATAAAATGATTTGATGATTTTTTTTAACCATATCACATTAGAGTATCCTAGAATTATTGTTAGAGTATACTAAATGTGATAAAAGAGTATAACACGTTGGTTTAAATAGTATATTGGAGGTGGGAGTATGTACTCCCAAGAGTAGAGAAAAAACTTCCCATATGTATAAATATATGTGCATACATACATACACACATATATACATGTATGTATATATACATATAGTATATGCAGTAGCGCTATTCTATGCATGTGCGCAGAGCTGCATATTCTACGTGCTGGTTGTAACGCTGGAGAAGCATGACCAAACCATCTACGTACGCTAATCAGCCTGGCCAACCAACTAATAAATGTGCTTTCTTGTGTGTACATGAATCTAACTTTTTATTGGCAGCTCCGATTCATGAACGATTTTCATCAGTAGCTTACTGACGATGAAAACAACAAAATGATATAAGTCTCACCACTAAATGCTAGATATGTTGCTTTTTACCATCCATAAAATAGCATTTTACTAGCTATTACACAAGATTTTACTATATAGAAACGAAGTGAATTATCCGAATAAGAATTTAGTTCCGTTTATCAATCTTGTAGTAAAATATTATATGGACGATAGTAAATGTTATTGTAATAGATGGTAAAATCTAATGAGAAACGTTTAAAATGTTATACGTATGTTCAGTAGTAAAATCTTACACACATCGGAAATTTGATGTTCATTTGGCAGTAAACCACTTTTATCGTGTAAACTCCTTGAAAATCACATGTACAAGTTTTAAAAAATTCTCAAAAATATTACCATACATAAGGGAGGTGAGTTTCTATAACCTTACAAAATTTGAAGACCAAACTCAATAACATTTGAAAGATATGAAATTGACAAGTAGGGAATGAATAGTGCTAAACAAAGATAAAATCACTATTTAACTGGATTTGACCTTTTCATATCTTTCAAATAAAATTGATTTTGGTCTTCAAATTTTACAGAGTTGTAGAATCTCACCTCCCTTGCATATGATAATTTTTTGAGAATTTTTGAAAACTTGTATATGTGATTTTGATATATTTTACATGATATGGGTGGTTTACACCAGGGTTCACCTAATCGTTTTGACGATTTTTGGATGAACAGTAAAATTCGATGATCGCAAAAATCGAGCCGAAAATCGGTCGAAACTCGAAAAAAAATCGGACAAATTCAAAAACCAAATTTTTAGAAAAAAAAATTCAAAAATCATGGAAAATCGACGATTATCGGTGGAAAATCGACGATTATCGATGGAAAATCGACAGCCATGTTGATTTTTTTGTGCGGTCGGCTTTTATAGCGATTTTCGACGATTTTTGACGAAAATCGACCAATTTCCACCGATTTTTGACCGGTTTTTGACACGTAATATTTTTTGAATTTTTGAAATTTTTTTTGAACTAGACTGATTTATCGACCGATTTTTGAGATCGAACCCCAGCGATACGGGCGAAAATCGCGAAAATCACGCAAAAATCGTCGATTTTGTGAACCCTAGTTTACACTGGATATGTTACTATTTACTATCCACAAAAACAACATTTTACTAACTATTATACAAGATTTTATTATACTGAAACTAACTAAACTACCAGAACAAGAATTTAATTCCGTTTGTTGGTCCTATAGTAAAATGTTATGTGGACGATCATAAGCGTTATTGTAATAGATGTTAGAATCAAACGAGAACCGTTCGTAAAATGCTATGCGTCTGTTTAGCAATAAAGTCTTACACACTGAATCCTCTGGATTTCACTGGTAGCTTAATGACGACAAGAGCAATATAATGATAGAAGTCTTGCCACCCACTGAATCCTCTGGTCTAATAGTATATATTTTACTATTTAAAAATATAGATTTTACTATTATATCAAAGGGTTAGCAGCCTGTAGAGTGTGTACAGTGATAACATCTTTATATATATATATATATATATATATATATATATATATATATATATAGGCAACATATCCAGTGGAAACCCTCCTTACTGTGAAAATTTCGTGAAACCCACGTATGAAAGTTTTAAAAAATTCTCAAAAAATTACCATACGTAGAGGAGGTGAGGTTCTACAACCCTGTGAAATTTGAAGATCAAACTCAATTGCATTTGAAAGATATGAAAAAGACAAATTGCAAAATGAATAGTGCTAAATAGTGAAAAAATCACTATTCATACTGAATTTGTCTTTTTCATATCTTTCAACTGCAATTGAGTTTGGTCTTCAATTTTTACAGGGTTGTAGAACCTCATCTCCCCTATATATGATAATTTTTTGAGAATTTTTCAAAACTTTTACACGTGGGTTTCATGGAGTTTTCACGGTAAAGGGGGTTTGCACTGGATATATATATATATATATTACTATATATTTGTATATATAGATTTTATTATTATGCTAGAGATTTTGCATGCTCTTCTGAGAAGGCAATGGAATATATATGTATATGTATATGTGTGTATATGTATATGTATGTGTGTAGCTAGGCACACATAGTACGAACAAGTACTAATTAGCATCACCATCACCTTAGCATTTTAATCTCACAGTGAATTTGCTGCAGAACAAGTTCTAAAACTAGGCATGCTTGTAACTATAAATGCAGAAGTTTCGCAATGAATGTTGCAGAAAATAGTTCAATCCCTCGGGACTTTGTTTGGGGATCCCGTGTTCTTATCCGGCGCATAGTAATTTCTCCAAGAGGTAGTTGTAGTTTGTGTTATGGCTGTTCTCAAGGAACATTTTAAAAATGCATGCCAGTCAAATGTTGTAAGCCTGCATGATTAAGTACTCAAATCACCATAATCATGTGTAACAGTTGCTAATCCTACCACATGAAGAACATTCATATACACCAGAGGCTTAAAAGTTAAAATTATTGTATAGTTGTCGGGTAAATTGACGACCTTGTTTTGTTTTGCCTAGCTGTTGTTGTAGTATAAGATAAGATAATTGATACAAGAGGGGAGTAATCAATTAGATGATACTGATACTTTATTGGAGGGAAGGGGCATGTGAGATGGGGTGATTAATGTTTGCCATCCTCTTTGCAGACACAACATCATGGTGGTTGATCCACAACCTCATTCCAGTCTGCTCACTTTTTGTCACAAAAAATTCCAGTGCCTTTTCCACCGCAGACTAGTCTCTTTTGGTGTTCTTTTTAATTGTTTCTTTATGTTGGTACTTTGCACACAACTGTGGGAATAGAAAATTAATTGAGATATCTATAATTACCCCATTTCATCAACGCTCAAAATTTCAGGACCAATCCAGTGTTCATGGAAAAGTTATCAGGTAGGGATAGATCAAACTGGTTAATTACTCCAGTGTCATGCATACTGTGTGCTAATTTCAGCTGGTCAAGTTGAAACAAAGTGGCACTTGAAACACTACGACTCAGGAGCAGCTCATGATCAGACTGCAAATCATGTGGAGTTCGCTTAAAGCTATAAACAATGGTACTAAAAGGCACTGCAAGCTGTGACTGAAGGTGCAACAACCATGCTTAACAAGCTCCAGAAAATCTTTGGCAGAATCACAACAATCTTTATTTTAACTATGATGAGCAACATTCCAAGATCCACGTCGCAAAGCATATAATTAATATAGCAACTCAGCATCTATCTATCTAACTATCGGTATTGGAGCTAAGCAAAGTAGAGCTTAAACCGTACGATCATTAGCTACACACAAAAGAGTTGCTTCCTTCTCAAACCATCTTTTTTTTTTATTCTTGAAGCACTTCTGCTGTTCTGCTGATCTAAAACAGATGAGGCTTTGTTTGTCTATTCATTGGACATCATGAATTCAAGTCAAGTGTCGAGCTTGACTCCATGCACATGTACGCACTTTTCAGAGAGAAAACTCGATTGGTTAAAAAAAATGCATTGATCCTTTCAGGATTCATATATTCGGGGTGAGCCTTGGCTGCCGGGGCGGATACAAGCCCAGGGTCTAGTACCGAAAGCCCATTAAATTTTTTTTAAAAGCTATTGAAAAATAATTAAAAACAGATATTTAATTTAAGATCAGTTAGCCCAGTCTGGGACTTGGACCTGGGCTGGCTCCGCCCCTGCTTGTCTGCATGGATGCATGGCGTGGGCAAGAACGGCATAGACAGGCAGCTTCTTGCTGGGCGTGGGATCTTAAGAAGCAGGCAGCGAAAGGATCATCCGAATGATTCGATGTCCCACAAGGCGCGAGCAAGCCATCCAAACATATGAAATGATCGGAGAGAAGCGCATGATTTGCTCTCGTCCCATTCGCCTGCGGCAAAAGCTCGCAGCGCTAACATTTTGCTAGGAAATTAAGGAGGAGCAGCGCTGCAGCAGCTGGGTTTTATCTCGAGCAATTCTAAATAAGCAAAAGCTAAAAAGAACCATAAAGAAATTGATGGGGAGCTAAGCTAAATGCTGCAATCTTTCATTGAGATTGCAAAAAGGATGCATTTAACATATCCCAAATTTTGAATAAAAAGGAAGATAAATTTTCAAAATATGAAATTGCTTCAATCATGAATTTTCTGAATTTCTAAGTCTTTTAATGATTTTCTTTATTAAAAAATTATTCAAATCGATTTAGTAAAAAGATAAAAGTAAAATAGTAAAAAGTAAATCTTAAAAAACTAAAAACTAGAATTCCTGAAAACTGCCATGTCTGATTTATTAGAAAATAACTAAGCAACATATT
This sequence comes from Rhipidocladum racemiflorum, assembly GCA_036346355.1. NCBI lineage: Eukaryota > Viridiplantae > Streptophyta > Magnoliopsida > Poales > Poaceae > Rhipidocladum > Rhipidocladum racemiflorum. Next base: position 83,835,230 of record CM070579.1, on the reverse strand, counting down.
ATCTTGAAATTTTTACTGGAGATTAATTAGAACATTTCAAACTTATACAAAAAGTCCCAAAAATTTATGACCCCATTTAAACTCTGAATTAAGTGAAAAATAGTAATAAAAAAAAAACTACATTGAGCAGTACTTACTAGAATTATCTAAATTCATTTTCAAAAGATACTGACCCCAAAATTTTACAGCAAGTGGTAAACCTTTTAGAGATCCCTCACGAAAATTCTCAAAAAAATGTTAGGACATGCAATAATGAGGATTAGATGTATCTATCCATGCTGTCCAGATAAATTGAGTCACTTGACTCACTTCTTTCCATCTCTTGCATGTGGATCCCATCCTATTTAGTGAACCCAGCCGACCAAGGCAATTAAGGAGCTCCCACACGTTGGTGTATGTTCTGGAGTAAAGGTGGGCGTGGTGCCGTGCCAGGCCGGCCCGGTATGGGCCCATCGTGCTTCGGGCCTGAACCGGGCTGGGCCGGGCCAGCTCGCCTTTGGCAAGCCCAGGCATGGCCTATTTGCGCTTCGTGCCTACTTCGTGCCTTGCCGGCCCAAGCCCGTCCCATTTACACTATTGTGACGAGACGAAAAGGACCTGAATACGCACGATACTTCTTAGTAGTTAGTACAAAGACTTGTACTGTTGTGCATTGCAAGAAGTCGCGCTCTCTCACCCATTACTCTCAATTTCTCTCGGCTCTCTCCTCTCTCTCGCATGTCTTTCTCATTCTCTCTCACTCTCTCAGCTCTTCTCTCTCGCCCATCTCTCTCATCTCTCCCTCGCCCATCTCTCTCCCTCTCTCTCGTTCGTTGCTCACTCTCTCTCTCTCTCATCTCTCTCGTCCGTCTCTCTCAGCTCTCTCTCTTGTCCGCTGCTCTCCCTCTCTCTCCCATCTCTCTCATCCGTTGCTCCCCCCCTCTCTCGCTCATATCTCCCCCCTCTTTCTCTCTCGCCCGTTGCTCCCTCTCTCGCCGATGTGCTAAAGACTAATCGTCGGATAAGCACCGTAAACACAGAACATTTGAAAATACAGTTTCTGTGTGTGACAAACCGTAACTTTAAGTTTGAATTTTCAAGGAATGCATAATTAAGAGAGGCAGTGGCGGCGGGCCACGTGCCGCCGTCGTGCCGTGCCGGCACGGGCCGCCCGTCATGCCCAATTCCCAGGTCCGGCACGGCCCGAGCTACAATGTCGGGCCGGCATGGCACGGCACGGCCCTCTTACGTACCGGGCTAGGCTTGGACCGTGCCGTGCCCGTCGTGCTTCGAGCCAGCCCAAAGAAGCCCAGCCCAAATGCCCACCTCTATTCTTGGAGACCTCCTCCTTATACTCATTATACTGCCATGTGGGCCCTCCTGGCCCCACATGTCAGGGTAGCATTCCTCCTCTCTCTTCTTCTCAGGCTCTTTTCTCTGCTTCTTTGTCACGCCACAGTCACCGGCTAAATCAACCAGCCGCCATCCCATTTGGTTGGTAGAAAAGAGCCAGAGAAGCGTCGTTCCTTCACAGAAGCGCCGCCACCACGATGCCCTGCTGCCGGTGCTGCTCTTCCTCGCCGCGCTGCTGCTACAGAGCACCCCAGCCCCGACCGACACCTCCTGCAGCTTTCCCACGGTCCTGCCGCTCCATTCCAGTGCACGCCGCCGGCCAAGGCATGCCCAAGTCGCCTCCATGGCTGTCGTGCGTGCTCTGCTCTTCCCTTCCTCTACTCTGTATCCTACAGCATGTACAATGGTCACAGTCAGCTGTCTATAAGAGATGCCATGTAAGATTTTAAGTGACGTGGAGGAGAGAGAAGAAGGAGAGAGAAAAGTGTTGTCTAGTATTTAATAGACAGTTTTATAGACAGTTTCACATGTTGTGTACCATTGTATAGACAGCTTGTTAATTGAATGAGAGATCATTATAGACAGCTATATAGACGATCCATTGTATGAGTTATTTTTGGTGCTGTCTGTAGATAATATGGAGATGCATTATAGACAGCTGTTGTTTATACCACTGTACATGCCCTAATGGGCCCAAGTGCAACAGTGGTAATATTAGTGCTCTCTGGTAATATTGAGTGCTCTCTTTATTGGCAGTTAAGGCATTTCGTCATGAGCTCAGCCAGGATGGCCGATCCAAAGGAAAGGGTAAGAGACTGATTATTTCAAATAGCACTAATTCAAAACTAGAAGGTCAATGGAAGTAAGATTCAAATAATTTCATTCTCAAAATCAAACATCGATACTAAAGGAAATTTAGCGCAACCCAAACGATCCCCATCGTTGATATACATGTATCCTCATACCTAGATTGCAAGATTAAATAGTATTTCGATCATAAGGAAATAATGCACCGGCCAAATTGATTACGAACTAAATCAGTTGTCTGAAAGTAAATAAGTTTGATCGCTTTAATCTTTTAGTTCAGAAATCAAGATAATAAATTACATTAGCTTAATTAATCTCTACACTCAAATATCAAAATCTTTATCTAGCTTTAATTAATTCAACTTTTTATGCTCATATGCATGTATGTTCCATCGAAGCCCTCATACACTAATTTGTAAGCTAGATTTATGCCTTAATAACATATAAGACAAGTGAGGTCACCTGTTTATGTATTTAAATCGACCATTGGGTCAAAAGGTGAAAAGGCAAAGGGAGAAGATCCTTGATTAGTTTTCAATCGAACCTTTAGAACCAAAAGTTACTTAAATGAGTCCGACTAATTGATTAACCAAACACTGAGACCTTAAAATAGTATTTGATTAAGCTTAAACAAATCATCATCTCAAATATACTTTATGCATGTATGCCATTTTCCATATAAGAATTCTTATTATAATATAACGTCTTGAAAATAAGAATAGAATATGCACGGTTTATTTGTAGTAAACAAAATTTTGATAAAATGACAAATCTTGTGTTAAAGCAAACCTTAGATGAATTAAATGATTCATTTCACAAGAAAGACTAAACTACTTACGATCATAAATATGTTCAGCCAAATTAGAATCCTAGATCATAAGACAACTTAATAAACGTGACTTGAGCATTGAATTCAAGACTTTAAATTAGGTAAACCCCAGTTTAGTCCAGTCTTTCCTTTTATTATGTCCTTAAGCATATAGGTCATATGAAATCATTATTTAAACATGCTATAGGTCCAAATCATTTAATCCTATAAAAATATAGTGTTTAACTTAGTCTAAACCAAGTTTACAAGTAGCTTGCTTCACATGTACAAGATACATATAGGCAGTGTTTAAACATATTCCACAGGACAAAAACTACTTAATACATAAAAATCATTATAACTAGCCATATTGTGCACTTAGCCCCTTAATAAACACATGCTTTCATGTGATAGATATAGCACGCACTTAAGAATTTAAAAAATAAACAAATATAAATAAAATATCATAGAACTGGTGTCAAAATATTCCTAGGGTTAAAATCATCTCAATCTGCAAAAGAGGAAACATCCGACCTAGTTTGAATCGAATTCATAATAGATTTCATTTTTTCTCTATACATGAAAACTAAAACATTAATAACTTTCAGAAATAAAAGGTAAAATACACAAAATCAGTATTAAGACACTTCTACGGTCAATACTCACTAGTGCTACAAAAATGATTTCATTTCTATGTAAATTATAGTCGCAAATCTAAAATAAAATATAGACATTTATAAAGTAAACTTTAGATACATAAGATAGGAATAAATCGAATATCACAGATAAGCACTAATACTTATAGAATCAGCTCAAGAATACACCCTAAGGCAAGACTATCTTGTTATATAGAAATAATTCTATTATAACATGTTTTGCATCTGAATTCTATTAAAAGGATAGCCCTGCGTATTTTAAAACCTAAAATCTATAATATAAATAAATGAACTTAAGCAATAATAAATTAATGATTAAGATATTGTTATCCTCAGAACCTTCTTAAGGACATAAACTTAGACCCAATAACTAGTAACCTAAACTTAAAGTTTGTATACATTAGTTGTTGATTGTTAGTATATTGTACTAACTTAAGTTCATACATGAATAACCCATATAAGCAAGCTTTACAAGTTGTACATTTAAGGTTAAATATCATATGCACATGACTTGCCATAAAGTGACTTATGTCTTATTAATACTAATCCAAATAATCTTAGTTTCTTGAAATTTAAATTTAACATAAACATATGTATAATTTTAGCCTCACTAATTCAAAATAGAACATATGAAAATATATAATTTTAGCCTTTTGAATTTGTAAAATAAAAATAAACAAATCATGAAAAACAAGTAGCTTCACCGTACCTGAACCTTATACTATTGGTACGAATAAAATCGCACTTGTTTTTGTAGCAAGTTTTATTTGATTTTACATTTGACTTCTTTTTTCCCTTATTGAAAAGTTGTTATTTGCTATTTGCTTTAATTCTCGACAAACGACGTGTACAATCCGACATTCCAGATTTCGCTGTCGACTACTTCAACTACGACTTCGACTCCATCGAACAACAATAATCAGCAAGGCAAACCCCTTTGATCATATTGATCCCAGTTTTTGAAAAATTCATTAAAATTTGCATGCATGCGTTATGTTTCATAAATTTGCTATTTATGGGCTCTGGTAGACATAACCTTCATTGATGGGATTTCTTTAATCAATATTGACATGTGAACCTTAAAAACCCTAGATCATGGATGAACACATGAAAAATGTGAAAATAGGTATACTCTATTATTACATGCATCCGCTTAACTATGCTTTAAAATGGGATATGAATAGATGGTTTTACTGTTTGTAATGAATTTAAACATTTGACATATTGAAATTAATTATTTAACATGTTGGAATATTGTGAATATTGGTATTTTATTAAAAATAAAAATAAAACTATGATTTTGATGCGAGCGATTATTGACAATAGCCGGAAGTGCATATAACATGTACGTAGATGGGAAGATTTATCGCCCGGGTCGATCAAGGGCCGAATGTAGTGTTGCATGATCCAAGAAAAATTGTACAACCATGAGGGTTAGTATGTGACAGCTTTAACCTATTAAGTTACTTAGAACTAGCTTTGCATATTGAAAGGCTGGAGTAGCACAAGCATTCCAGGTCGGTTTGCTTGTAAGGGGCTACCATACCTAGGTTACCATACCTAGGTGTGAGTAAATGCATACCGATACAATGGTGTACACCTTGCTATGTGGAGAAATTGTTGTTGATTTAAATGAGCTCAACATTTTTATGATTTATGTGAAAGTTTATTTATGCCGCCATAGCAGGGATTTATCGTCATCGGGCTAGTGCAAAGCTAGGGTTGGGTAATGTAACGGTTCTGTATGATCTCTCTACGGCACACCAAAGGAAGTGTGTTAATTTGCAATGCAAAAAGAGTTGATCATTCCTTGTGGGTAAAGTTGTACACCTCTGTAGAGTTTAAATCTTTTCGAAAAGTTGTACCCGCTGTCATGGGTAACTTGGTGAACTAACACTAGTTAGCTGATTTTGATATTTTCATAAAAGTTGGAATGAAACTATAAAATCGTTTTTGGAATGTTTACCCCACAGATAATTCAATGCTTGTCATGTGTTGGCAAGATTGATTTCAGTTGTTGTGCCATGTGTTGGCAAAGATTTGTTTTCAGATATTGTACCATGTGTTGGAATTGGACAGATTGATGCTCATGAAGGATTGTGAATTATTTGTTTTATTTATGTTATTCTTACTTATTATTTTATACTATCAATTACTTCTACAAAAATTTACTTTCAATCTATTATTTAATATTTATAATTCAATTTGGCTTTATGCAAAATAACCATAGTAGCCTTTTTCTTCATACAGCCTGTATTTATTATAGATTTGCAAACACTTCAAGTCTTACTGAGTACGCAATGTACTCACCCTTGCTATTATTATTGTTTTAGGTAGATACAGAAAACCTCGACGGTACTTTCTTTACCATATGATACAGGGAATCTATTGACGAGCTTTCTAGGATTTATACCTTGTCAGTTGCCTGATGCTATGTAGCACATTACATTTTTTTGGGTTTTTCGTTGTATTCTATTCGACCTTACAGGTCATATTGTATAAAGCTTCCGCCATTATATGTAAGGAATTGTGCATAAGTGTGATTTCAACTTTGTAAATGTGTATGCTAGCTAGTGATCATAGGTCTAGCACAGTATACATATAAAACTCATTGTTGGTATTCTGTACCAAAAATAGGTCTAAGCAAAGTGTCATTATACTTGCTATAACACGTGGCGGCTTCAGGCTTATTAAAATTAATGGAGGGTTGAGCTAAATTCTGCAGTCTTTCATTGGGATGAGACGCATGCATCTCTGTCATTTCAAAACTGAGAGGGAATAAAGATGGGAAAAGGATAACACTCAGATGCATCTCTAGGTGAAACTATATAAAGATGCGTAGGCCGATTGATTTGTAGTGTTTGGAGAACATATAAAACAAAATGATTATGCAAGTATCTTACTTTGGGGTAATTTTGAGACAAGCTCATGATGATGCACCAGAGATTAGCTACATATAATAGTGGTTGAAGAACGTACATAACGGCCTTAGGTTTCTTATGCCATTGCAGGCAAACATGTGGACCAGCACGATGTTCAACCAAACCAAACCATGCATGCAAATTGCAAAGCTTTCCAGGCTTTAAAAGACAGCTATTTTATGGTGTATTATATCGATAGTATATAATATATATAGTAGAAATTAAATGTAGTTATTGAGTTGTTAAAAGTATGATAGGTGCTTCTGTGATTTTCCTCCTAATACAAGTTGCACAAATCTTGAAGCAAACGAAGGGGTAAGTAATCCTCATCCACCCTTCATTCATGCTTTAATATTTATGCAACTTTAAAAAGGAAGAACATAGAAGCACCTCTCTAAAAGTATTTATACTACTATCTTATGCCGATGGAAATTTCTAGTTGCTTTAGCGCCTAATTGACAGTACGTGGAAAGTAAAAGATCCAAATGGCATCTTTTTTTCTTTTTGCCTTTTAAACATTACATGGTGTAAATTACCTTCGTTAACTTTGATGACTTTTACTTCTTTAATGTTGTATGTGCAAAGGTGACACAGAATTATACGACCTAGCCTAAGCAGTAAACTTTCTAAAGCTCGTGCCTCGTCCAGAGGAAGCATATGTATCTTCCAGTATCCTATATATGGTGAAAAACAACAAGGTCATGTACATCTCAAGTTCTGAACTTTGGGTTTTTTTTTTATTCACACATCTCGCCCACATTATTATACACGTGTTCATGAAAGCTGTATTCTTTTTTGTATAATGCGCATGAGAAATAAAGAATAAAAATGACTGTGCTGCAGATCCGTTACTGAAAGCAAAGCCTGGCCCATTGTTTGTAAATGTGCAGAAATTCTTGGATCCTTTGGGCTAATTTACCGCAGACTGAAAGCTCTTCGGCTCTAGATGGATGGGCTTCATGAGATGGCAGAAACCTAATGCATACTCCAAGTGCCTAAATTAGGTCCAGTAAAGATGTGTTTGGTTGTCTGTACCAAATGGTACATATATGAAATGGTTTAATAAAATGATCATTCATGTGTGTGGTTGTTTGAATGGAACCATCCTATTCTGGACCAAGTGATAAAAATTTAAAAAATATTCCCTCTAGATGCTGAACCATTCCATTCGTCTAAAATAATAGAACCAAATGGGATATGACCATCCCATCCCATCAACCAAACACACCCTAAGTAAATGGGCCACGTGTAATTCTTGGTTCCTCCTATGTATGCCTTACCAATTCAAAAGGCGAGTCTCGTTTGATCAGAAATCAATGCTTGAGAGGTTGAGATGAAGGTGGTGAAGAAGTTCTAATGCCCGGAACTTGCAATGAAGCATCAGTTTGTAAGGAAAAATTATTTGTGCTTATAGCTTTGAACCCATGGCTGCAACCATCACAACCTTGTGCTCACCGTCGAACTATACAATGTCGGCTGAATTCCCTTTTTATTTCCTCGATGCCTGCACATGCCAAGCAAATATGACGTGGCAATGGCACAGCATGTCGAGTAGGGATGTGATCGGATCGGATACGGTCGAATATCGTCCTATTCATATCCGTATCCGTATTTTTTATCGAATACAGAATCGAATACGAATAGTATCGAATACGAATTATACAGGATAATATCGGTTACAAATACAGATCGAATACGGATCGGAATCAACATGGATACGAATAATATTAGTCGGATATTTTAAAATCCAATTTCAGTTTTTTTTCCAAAATCGATCCAAATTTAAATTCAAAATTCCAAAAGAAATATATTTGTATGTCTTTTTTTTTTGCCTTTTTATCCCTAGCTTGTCATACATGTGACTCTGTGAGTAACAACGTACCCCATTGCAATAATTGAACCAAATGATTTGCGGTGGCATATCTTTCTTGAATCCTAAGTAGCCCTCCTGAAACGTCACTTGCCAATTTCTGTACCATCTTTACCCAAATATCTCTAAATTAGCATCTAGCACACATGAACACATTATATCTTGCCATCCAATGCAGACCCCAGTCTATGAAACAGTGAAACATGTTAAATTGTTAATGTGTTATTCTAAAACGTGTTATTCGGATAATATCCGTATGTCATATTCGGATATTATTCGAACAAAAACTCGGATATTCCGTATCCATCGGATAATCAGTGTTCCATATCCGTATCCGTATCCATGTAAATTATCTGTATCCATATCCTTATCCGAGAAATCAACTGGATATCCGTGAAACTATCCAAATCATCATCCAAATCAATTCGGTCGATCGGTCGGTCGAAAAATATCCGTACCAGTTCCATTCCTAATGTCGAGGGATCATCGACATGTTGAGGGTCGAAGCTAGCCATGGATGAATTGAGTGGATCGGATTTTAAGAGAGGTGAATTATTTTTTTTTGGGGGTAACAAAGATTTAATGAAAAATATGAATTATACTAGTTCCACCCAGGTACCTAGGATTTCTAGCTGATTTTTGCAACTTAATTCCCTACACGATTATAGTAATATAGGAATGGAGAGAATAAAGTAAATACGGAATCGTAAAAGAGATAAGGAGAACCGATTTTTTACCGAGGTTTTAGAGATTCGACGATATCCTTTACTCCCCGTTGGAGCACTCTTACAAGAGTCTATGCCTAACTTGAAACCGCCCAAATAATCAAGCCATCCACTAGTGGTAATTCTTCTTCACTCCAGAGTCCAGACAGGTGGATTTTAAACCTTCACAAATTTTCTGATTCCTTTTTAAAGTGCCTCCAAGAAATGGTCCGACCGTTGATCCAACTTTGTCGGATTGTCTGACTTAACCTGAAATTTTCATACCAAGCTTGAAATCTCGCACTCATTTCAAATTTGGCATTCTCACTTGGTTTCTTGGATTCCTAGAACTAAATGTAAGCTAGAGAGACACAGTGTGCATCACAACTAGCTATCCAACCTCACCAAGATCAAGCTGCTAGTCTTGCACCCCTTAATAGTAAATCCCAAAAAAAAAAAACTATCACTAAAATGATATTCATTGGTCCATTTCTAGTCAAAAGGTTCTTAATCTGCATGTTTTACCAACAATTATACATTTTGAAGATCCATGAATACTAAGAACTCCTAATATGCTAAAGTCAAGCACCGACTCAAAATGAAACCTTGAAACATGGTTAGTCTTGATAATCGAACGTCATTAATCACCAAAATATATAGACCATTGAAATTAGGGATGCTTAGATCATCTCCAACAGTGTTCCCTAAATCTGGATCCCTATATCCCCATATACATAACTCCCTAAAAAGATTTCTTTCTTATATCTCTTCCCTCTCCATCAGCATTCCCCAAATCCCACTCTCTATTTTCTCACACCTATATTATAATGATATTTCATAACCGCCATAGGAGCAAAACTTATTTTTTACCAGAAAAATTTGAACAGTTGTTTTTAAATGCAAGAATTTGAAATTTGAAATTTATTGTAACGGCCATTGTAACAGCTATATTGTAACGGCTATACCGTAATAGCTATATTTTGTGGGTTATATATACATAGCCATTTGCACTTCCTAGCTTTACCCATTTCTGAATGTTCACTATTTACCATATCTCAATGAGTCATTGCAACTTAGTCCAGCATTCTCTCAGAAGACTCATCGTCGAATGGTGAAGATGAATCTCTTCATACAATAGTATACCTAGCACGGGAACAAGATGGGTGTGTGAATGCTCGACGCCATGGGTTCTGTTTTTGGCCATCAATACGTAGATCACAATAGAGAGGAAGGGCATGCCAGGCTATACCGAGACTATTTTGCTGATCCTCTGGTCTACGGTCCAACCTTCTTTCATCGCAGGTTTACAATAAGAAATATTTTATTTCTTTGTATTTTTGGTTGATCATCTTGTCCATGGCTCATTCTTCTTTTTGGCGCAGGTTTAGAATGAGTCGTTCTCTATTTCTTCGCATATTGCATGCTATAGAAGCCCATGATGATTATTTTGTTCAAAAAAAGAATTGTGCTAGAATTGTCGGGTTATCTTCTTTACAAAAGAGAACTACAACATTCCGGATGATAGTTTATGAAGTACCAACAGATGCTATTGATGATTGTTTGCGGGTTGTAGAAAATACTGCCATAGAGAGTCTTAAAAGGTTTGTGTGAGCTATTATTATCCTCTTTGGAGATGAGTATTTGAGATCTCCAAATTTGAATGACACTGCTAGATTATTTGCAACCGGTGAGAAAAGAGGTTTTCTTAGAATGCTAGGAAGCATAGATTGCATGCACTGGAGGTAGAAAAATTGCCCTATAGCATGGTAAGGATTATATAATGGGCATGTACACATGACAACAATAATTCTTGAAGCCATTGCTTCACAAGATCTATGAATTTGGCATGCCTTTTTTGGTTTACCAGGATCCCACGATGACATTAATATTCTTCACCGTTCCCCTCTCTTTGCAAACCTAGCAGAAGGTCAAGCACCAGAAGTGAATTATACTATCAATGTTCACAATTATACAATAGGGTACTATCTTGCTGATGGGATATATCCTGCATAGGCATCATTTGTGAATACAATATGTCAAGACCGGATTTCCAAATTCTAACCCTCTATGTATAACTGCACTAGTTCTGGATCAAGCTAGTGCACACAGTGAAAACAGTTATAACAACACATCCATATCACAAATCAAATAATAATAAAACAAGAATAAAATGTACCGGCCTTATGACCAACAATTACAAAATAAGCGACCTCATGGCTTGAGTTCAATAAATTAGCAGCAAAAATGAAATAATAGCAGCAGGATAAGCCCATTTATTTGCCCAACAGACAATCGACTGGGGTACAACATCCTAGTATTCCGGATTGACTTCGTCGTAACCACAAGCAAAGAACCCGTAGTCACCTTCAGCTTTTGCGCACTCCTCTGTGAAAAATTGGGAGCAGCAAGGGTGAGTATATAACCGTACTCGCAAGCCTTGGAAATATAATGCATGATAACTATACGCAAGGCTAAACAATTGACGACATAATATGGCTCTTTTAGCATAAAACAATGTTTAATTTTAAATACGACCAGTAATTTCATAAAGCATCATTTGACATATATAGTTGTAATAATTGAATTTGATATGACAACTAAACTGGTTCCAACCACCTGACTGGCTCCAACTGCCAAACCACAACCCGAGAGTTCCATCCACTCATGAATTCTCACACCATCATTTTTATTTAAAACAAAACCATAAAATCTACAATGTGTAAGCATACCTCACCCGCCCTTTTACCATGGGCACGGGTGCTTAAGTGGTTTTAACTCTGCAAAGTGTGTATAGCTTTACCCATAAGACATGCTTGTCTCTTGTTGCCATGCAATTAACACACATCCATTGATATGTCGGCAGAGAGATCATGATAATGCCTTTACAATGTACAACCCCACTGTTAACCTCACCCGCTAAGGTTTCACCATTGATAAGATTCCATCCGCCCAGTTCAAAAGCCCCTTCTTGTGCCTTACGAGTGTCTCCATCTGGCATCCACATTCCACCAACCAGAGAAGCCAATAATGTGACACACAAATTAATTAGCCATGTAGTACCCATATAGACTTGTGGTTGTACGGTAGTGCTTAGTGCATGGTAACACACACTTTGGTCCTTAATTGTCTAGGACAGAACATTCACTTCACAACATCTCATGCTTCGTACACCTGCCAAACATCCATTCGCCCCGATCTAAACTATTTTTTCATTTTATTTTATTTAAATAATAGCATCAATACCACAAAAGAGTTTAAACAAAATTTAAAATGATTCCCATAATAGCATAATACTGAAACGTTTAAGCTGGACTAAGCATTTCTACCGTCCCATGCTACACTACTGGTTATCACCAAATAAATAGCTACATGATCAATGTCAAAGGGTCATAACAATTCTGGATTTAACTAGAATTTCAAACTATATTTAAAGTATATTGCATAAAAGTAAGCATGCATAATTTAAAAAATATAAGTATTTTATAAATATGGGATCAACATGTTCAATGAAGGCTTGCCTTCGTTGCCGCCTGCTAGTTCTACCTTTGACTATTGATTTGGTTGAGCTTCGACGAAGTTGTCTATACGCGAAATGAGAATAAATAAATAAATAAATAATAACAAAATTCAAAAATTGCAAAGAATGGTACTGAAAGGTATAGCTTGAATTTAGATAAATTTAGAAATTTGAATCACTTGATTTGAAGCTCGAACGAAGGAGAACGGGCTCTCAGAAGTGGCTCGGATTAGAAAATCTAATAAATTGAAAAAGGTTGACATGTGGCGCAATCTGATTAGCTAGGTTTTTTGGGAATTTCTGAAGAAAAAAGGGAAAGAGTTTGGAAGCCCAATGACACGTGGGGCCTCGTTGGCTTGATTCATAGTGAATCGAGAGCACCGAGCGGTTTGGGGAAACGTGGTAGACCCTACTGACATGGGAACCATGCGGAGGTAGGGTTGAGGTGGCATCAATGTGGCAGGGAACATGGTGACGACGTAGCCACCACACGATATTGACGTGTCACGACCTTTGCGACCGCCGTGTGGGCTTGGGGATTTGCGGTGGCGCAGCCGTGGCTAGCACATGGCACCATGCAGTGTGACATGTTGGATCAGCCAACACAGGGAATCTGGCGACTCAGTGGCAACACAATCCCACCAAAACCGAGGAAGAAGGCATGACCACATGGGAAAGTACGATGGATCCGACCCGATGATTGGGGAAAAGAAAGAGGGCAATGTGAGCAATCCAATGGAACCGACGAAGGTGGCAGTGGCTCACCGACGATGCAGATCGACGACGACGAAGGCCTAAAGCACAACGGCGCTAGGGTTTGGCATTGGGCGATGATAACAGGCAGAAAAACACAGGGAAGGAAGAGGGGAAAGAGGCGATGGCCTGTATAAGCGTGCACCGAGAAGATTGGCTCGGATACGGCGCAAACGACATGAAAATCTCAGCGGCAGGTGCGAAGTTCGGCAGCGGCATGATCTAGCGCGAAGGCAGGCTGCAGCTAGGCCAAACAGGCCAAGGTGGGTTGGGCTGGGCCGCCACGAATGAAGCGGGCTGCAGCGACGTGGAGAGGGGAGCGGGCCAAACTGGGCCGAATTGGGAAAACATACCAAAACCGAAGTTTAAGTTTCAAACGATTTTTCATTAAAAAAAACAATTCCAAAAAATAAAACAAAGCCAAATAAATAGCAAAAATATCATAAAAATTCTATAAAATATTTTGAAACATTTTAAATAAAATAAAATATTTCTAATAAAATTTTATTTAAGCTTTGCATAATTTAAATAACATTTAAAAAAGGTTTAATACAAAGCATTAAATAAAATTCAAATAAATCTCAGAAAATCCATAAAATTACAAAATGCATGAATTCATCGAAGGCCAAAATTTGGAATGTTATACAATACTAGCTCCTCCAAGGGAATAAGAAGAAATATTTCACCCAAACTCAAGAGGTAACTAGGAAAGATGTGGAATGAGACTTTGGAGTTTTGCAATTGTTCGAGGACCAGCACGTTTCTGGGATCAACAAACACTAAAAGATATTGTGATAGCATGCATCATTATGCACAACATGATAGTTGAAGATGAGCAGGATGGAGGACCACTTGACTACAATTACGAAGAAATCGAAGAAAGAGTTTTGGTGTCACATGAACATACACCTGAACTCTTTGATTTTATTCAAACTCATCATTCTATTCAGAATGGGCAAACTCACCACCAACTTCAAGACGATCTAGTGGAGCACTTATGGCAAAGTTATGGAGGGATGTAATTCAGTAGTATTTCAATTATGTACTAATTTATATTTTATATGTATCGTAATGAGAATCTTTAAATAAAGAATTTATAACAACTATAGAAAATAAGTTGATAAGTTCGTACAATAAAAGTTCATACAACATAAAGTAAAAGACCACCCTTTAGTCCCACCATAAGATCGTGAACAAGGATTTCATACATGACAAAAGATGCTACCATGTACTAACCATACTGAATTCTCAATGCCTTAGAAGTTTTTAATGCACTGACATCTTCCAACCAAGCAAAAACTCAATGTATCCGACATCAGAAATATGTCATGGCAACATAAGCTTATTAATTTCAAAATTTTGGTCCAAAGGAATAGGTTCCTCAACCCTTACTATAGTAGAATTTGGATATCAAACATTGAGACAAAAAACCACAATCAATAGCACTATCAGGTGCTGCAAGGCAAAGGAGAGTAACAACACAACATGAGTAGTTGTATAATTTGTTTTTTTTTTTGGAAAGCATAGAACCTTCCAGTTAGAAAAGCACCTCTTACTATTCGACTTCTCACCCTTTTTTACGAGGCTTCCCATTTTTTCCAACATGCAAGATCCAAACTTAATTATCAATGCATAAATTTTCCTGATAACCACTAGAGTGACCAAAATGTTAATTCTTGACAAATCAAGAAATTAATTTCTGGAATTAAAACAACACAAGGATGCCCAGAAATTCTTTATCAGGGCTCATACAAGCTAGTTGAGACATACATGTTCAGCCTGCTTCACATTCTCTAATACCCACATTCTCTCAAGTAAACCAATCATGACGCAATGCAATGACAGAACCCAGCTTCCAGTTCCATCACAACTGATCCCTTCTTAGGGACAGAAGTCATGGGAAAGCACAGTCAAGCGCACGATGCTACTTCTACCACAAAATTGCAGTGGCTGAGTGACAAAATTGTACATGCCAATAACTAATTACTAGTTACATGCCCGTGCGTTGCTACGAAAAACAAAATTGATAACCAAAAATAAAGATTAAAAAATAAATAAAATTATTTCACAAGATCAATCATCTATCTTTAACGCTTCGTTTCTTGCGAAAGCTGGCTAATTAAAGCAACACTTCGTTTCTTGCGTAGGGCAATTAAGCAGAGCAATTAAGCAGGGCAATTAAGTAGGGCAATTAAGCAGCAATTAATGACGTGGAAAGAATGGACCACTGTCACCAAGTGCTGCTTTAGAATAGTAGAGATAATAAGAAACAAGCACCCTCATGCGATCGGGTCGAGAGAGGTAAAGCCATACCTGTCGTGGAGGGAGCGGCATTTGGAGGCGACATGGTGGTAGATCTCTTAAGCCGGGTGGAAGGTGAGCTCAACGCGGCCGCCGCGGAGGCTACGAATGAGGTCACCAATGATGTGAAGCTCCAGAAACCGGTACGTGAAGACTGACACGATGACAAGGGCAGCCAGGGGGTAGTGCTCCGCGGGCACCAGCGCCGCCACGCGGAGTAGCAGCTCGCTGCCCGACTCGCCACCGGTGAATGCTGCCACCATGGAGGGGTCAGGGCTACGTCGTTGCTGGTTAGGGTCTGTGAGCAACATGCATGGAGCGGCCACAGTTGTAGACCTAGTCACCATCGCACGCACCTCGAGCTCTCCTCGCCTCGCTCGCTGCTGCGTCGAGGCTCCTCGCGGGCGCGTGAGGGATCGGCCGTTGGCCTCCTTGCCGATGGGTAACAAGCTGAAGGGAATCTTTGGCTCAACCTGGCCAGGTGGTGGCTACTAACTAGGGAAATCATCATTTTTCTAGCTGATTGGCAATTTTATTTTTTTTGCAGATATAGCTCCTTTCGAACGCAATTGCAAAAATAATTCCCCTCCTCGACCATGAAATCACCAACAAGTGACACGTGTCACCTACCGTGCTTGGGGATCCCGATCGGCATTAACTACTTACTTAATTAAATCACTTAATGAACTAATCACTTGAGCTACGTACCAAGCTGTCGAGCTAGCATAGCTCGGCATGTGATCCTTCCATCTAGGCTTGTAAATGAGCCAAGCTCGAGCAGGTCTGACCTCCTAGGCTCGAGCTCAGCTCGAGTAAGCTTGGTAACAATAAACAATTCAATAAGCACTATTTTTCAACAATAAAAAACACTAAAGTTCGAGCATGGCTCGAGTAAACTTGATAGTAGTCAACATATAGTAATATTTAACAAGTGGTTGAGTAAAGCTCGGCTCAGTGAAGCTTGTGAACTCGGGATATAGCTTAAGTTCAGCTCTTTTAGAGCTTAAATCAAGTCTAAAATAGTAAAATGAGCCCAACTCAATCAGTTCATAAGCCTTGAGCATTTTTTACGGCCCTACTTCCGATCACTCGCTGCGTGTTACCCCCTACCACGATCCTGGGCGCACACAACACGCACGTACCCCCACTGACAATCACCACACCCCAGACCATCAGACATGTCCATACTTTGCATGCTTTCTGCTGCCTTCTCAGTTTCTCACCCTACGTATCTCACTGAAAAAAGAATTGCATGCAAATGTATCATCTCTTCCTTTATGGAACAACAGCTCTACTGTTCATGCACATGTGTGCACGGCACTGCAGTCTGAGTCTGAGTGGCCGACTCAGGCTCAGATCAGCTTATCAGCCAGCCCAAAGAACGCGCTTGCTGAACAGTCCAAAGATCTCCATCCAGCTTGCAACAGCAGCTGAAGCACTGATCAATGCGACGCAAGGGACGGCATGGAGCACAATCAAACAATATACAAATCAATCAGTAGGGCAAAGAAATTGGAACAGGGGAAGGAAAAAAGAAAAGATATCCTGCTTCCGGCTGCCTGCAGACCTGCATGCATGCATGCCTGGTTCATGGGCAGAATGAGCAAAAAGCCTCCTGTTATGCTGCATGCATGCATGCTGGGGTGTGACCAGATTTCTTCAGTACTTCACTCGATCGCCTTTTGAGTGATTTTTCTAGGCCTCTGCGTGGCTGCTAGCTTGTCTGCCTAGGTAGCTCACTGCCTGCCTCACTGCTGATCCTTGTGTGTTCGCGTGTTAGGTAGCTGCGTCACTCATGCCGGGCATGAATGCTTGCTTGCTTGCTGCTGCTGCTGCTGCTGTGAGGATTTGTGGAGCACACACCCGGTAGTACGTTACTACTGATCATTCATTCATGGCGACGCTGATAGTACATGTACCAGCTAGAGGGTGAGAATTAATCTGCTTGGCCGTCTATCTATACCATCATCCATCTCATTCAGAGACTGCATGCAGAGGTGAGGAATCAAAGAACAGTGCAAACTCGGTCCGTTGCTGATCGATACATGTTTCATGTTTGTGTGCGCAAGGCATTGCTGTTGCAGTGCATCAATGTATGTGAGTGCACCACCATCTGCAGGGACCATGCTGCCGCCATGCGTGCGTGCATGGTCGAGCAGGATACAATCGAACGCGTCTGTCAGTCACGGAGACCGAAGGAAAAAAAAAAAAAAGCAAGGCTAAATCTGACAGCTCCGGACCGTGCATATGCTGGCTTCTGCTGCTGCACAAGAACAAGATACGACGTGTGAGAAGTGATAAGAACGCGGCATGGAAGTGGAGGAGAAAGAAATACCGCGCACTTGCATGGTTGAAGTATATATGCAGCAGCAGCAGCAGCGGAGCAGCCGGTCAATACTGAATGTCTGAATCGATCGTATCGGTATTACATGCGTGAAAAATGCATGTGTGGATGGACGCATGGGTCCTCACAGATCACATGTCCCCTTGTGTTGCTCAGAGGTCCAGACGATATTGGGGGAGAGAAATGGGAGAAAGTTGAGTCACTAGCTAATTGGAACGTTGCTGTCTTCCTTTCAACCCCTTTTTGACTCGATCTCGTCTCATCAGCTAATGCGCATGCTTGTCCAACAGATATGGCCATTCCTTTTAGCTGCACACACTTTCTGTAATTGGTCGTTTCCTCTTCTGAAAATCAGTCAGGTTGGATGATTCAATTTCGCTTCTCTGATGTTCAAATGCTTAATTATTGCTGCCCACAAGTCCACCTTGCCCTGAAGTGCTACCCCATGATACCAAGGATAAGAACAATGCCTTTAACTGCATGTATATATAGCCCTGTACATTTGTGTCACATGCAATTTGCCTATTACTCTACTAATTGAACAAGTCATCGCGTGGTAACTTATTGTGCTGAGCTGAGCTGAGCTGAGCATGCGTGCATGCTGTAATATAGTAAGGTTATAGCTTTGGACAAGCTGAATTAATGTTTGCCTCCTGGAGTGGCATCAAGAAACAGGTGAAGACATGGGGCAGGCTTGCATTGCATATGGCTTTTCTCTTTAACGGCGTGAGGTTTCCATAATTAAAAGCCCCATGGGAACATCGATTCCCTCCTGATCATCGTCAGTGTCCCTCTTGTGCTCTAGACCACTCCAACATATGGCAAAAATATACTCCCAATGTCTAAGTTTATATGACGTATTCACTACTACAGAAATGGCTTCCAGAAGCGGTTCAAAACCACTTCCAGAAGCGGTTTTACAACCGCTTCTAAGCAACCGCGAGTGATACCCCGAAGGGTATCACAAGCGGTTGCTAGAACCGCTTGTGGTGGTGCGACACCCAGCGATAAAAGACTACC
Source organism: Rhipidocladum racemiflorum (assembly GCA_036346355.1). Taxonomy (NCBI): domain Eukaryota; kingdom Viridiplantae; phylum Streptophyta; class Magnoliopsida; order Poales; family Poaceae; genus Rhipidocladum; species Rhipidocladum racemiflorum. Next base: position 83,816,197 of record CM070579.1, on the reverse strand, counting down.
AATAATATCATGGGAATGGGATTCGAACCCACGACCAGCACTCCATCCTCGTGACCCGCTTCATCCATCTAGCCAACCCACCCACGCGTGCTCTCTGATAGAATAGGACACGCATTCCTTTTATTATTTCTAAAACTAGGCTTCTACAAGCGGTTCGTGACACGAACCCCTTCTGAAGGGGGTCTTTAGAAGCGGTTCAGATCACGAACCGCTTCTAAAGACTTCTTCAGCGGTTCGTGACACGAACCCCTTCTAAAGCTTTAGAAGCGGTTGGGGACACGAACCGCTTGTAAAGATCTTTAGAAGGGGTTCGTGTCACAAACCCCTTCTAAAGGTGGGGCTTTAGAAGGGGTTCGTGCCACGAACCGCTTCTAGAGATCCCCTCCGGCCTCGTGTCACGAACCGCTTCTGGTGTGAGCATTACAACCGGTTCGCACCAAACCGTTTCTAATAGGCCGCTTGTGATGCCCGGTTTTGTAGTAGTGATTTGTTTAATAGTCTTGTCTATAAATATATATATAGTGTATTCTATATTCCAATACAAAATTAGTGTGATGTTCGCTTTATATGTACCCCTAATAAACATCTGTCTTTACTTTATATTCTCTACATGCATGCATTAAATATAGTGCTTAGTGATAATAATTAGAGGTAATCTAGTCATTTTTAATATCTTCTTGATATCTATACCAAAAAGAAATACGCCTTTTGATTTTGAACGGAGGGTGTAATATTATTCAAGCAGCTTGTATGGCGCACCTAGAGGTGGGCGTTGGGCCGTGCCGAGCCGGCCCGGCACAGGCTCATCGTGCTTCGTGCCTGAATCGTGCCGGGCCGCGACGGCCCGTCGTGCCCGCCGTGCTGGCCCGACTCGCCTTTGGCGAGCCCAGGCACGTCCCATATGTACTTCATGCCTGTTTCGTGCTGTGCTGGCCCAGGTTCGACCCATTTGCACTATTCTGACGAGAGGAAAGGAGTATCGGTCGATGGGGTCGCCGGAGTTGGATTGAAAGGGTGGGGCATCTGTGGTGGTCGACGGGGTTGATGGGGATGGAGGAGCGGAGAGAACTATGCACGGTGCTGACCGAAGAGAGGGGCTAAGAGTGTGAGAGTGAGCTAGAGAGAGTGACATAGAGGGTTGAAGAGAGGGAAAGAGGGACTGCGAGAGTGAGAGTGAGCCGGAGAGAGTTACATAGAGTCACATGGAGAGGGAGTGACTGATAGAGTTAGATAGAGAGTCGGAGGGAGGGAGGGAGAGAGAGAGAGGGAACGCGAGAGTGAGAGTGAGCCTAAGAGAGTTGCATAGAGACGGAGGGAGAGGGGGGGACTGAGAGAGTTACATAGAGAGTCAGAGAGATGGAGGGAGGGATTGAGAGAGTGAGAGTAAGCCAGAGAGAGTTACATAGAGAGTCGGAGGGAGAGAGAGAGAGAGGGACAGAGAAAATTATATAGAGAGTCGGAGGGGGAGAGAGGGATTGAGAGGGTGAGAGTGAGCCAAAGAGAGTTACATAGAGAGTCGGAGGGAGAGAGGGGCTCAGAGAGTAAGAGTGAGCCAAAGAGAGTTACATAGAGAGTCAGAGGAAGAAAGAAAGACTGAGAGTGAGTCGAAAAGAGTTACATAGAGTGGCGTCGTGCCGTGTGCCGACGGGCTGCTGCCGGGCCAGGCTACCTGTCGTGCCCGATTCCCGGGCCTGGCACGGCCCGAGCTACAGTGCCGGGCCAGCACGGCATGGCCCCTCTTACGTGCCGGGCTGGGCTTGGACCGTGTCGTGCTCGTCATGCCTCGGGCTGGCCCGAAGAAGCCCGGCCTGAGTGCCCACCTCTTGCACCTATGTCCTGGTGTTTGTCATTAGGATTGAGCCCACCTGCCTATAATATTTGGGTTTGTACAATAGTATATGTGTCAGCTGTCTGTAAGATTATACAACATAGGATTTTATGTGACATGGAGAAGAGGGAAGAAGAAGAGAGAAAGATATTGCGTACTATTTAATAGACAGTTTTACATTTTGTATATCATTGTATAGACAGTCTGTTAATTGAATGAGAAATCATTATAGATAATTATATAGACGATCTATTGTATGAGTTATTTTTAGTGGTGTATGTAGATGATATAGAGATGTATTATTGATAGCTGCCGTCTATATCACTGTATATGTCCTAAAGGCATTGTCTCTGTCATATGTATGTTAATTAATGTGCTTTGCATTTGCAGGTGGTTTTGGTCTTTGTTGTTGTTATCCTCTTAACTCCCCCTGTGTGGTCCAAATTGAGGTTAGATCTTTTTAATAATTAAACTAGGGTATGATGACATTTCAGATTATACTATATATGATCGATTGGACTTTTGTACTGTTTCATGCATAAGTTTAGTGATGTGATCAATGCTGAACAGCTATTTGTAGAGTCCCATATATAAGATTGTCTGTGAGTTTGCATTACAATATTATTACTTCATTTGACCTTCTGTTGCTTTCAGAGGATTAGGTGCCATCATTAAGTGGCACACATTCTGTGAAAGTACTAGATGATAAGGCACGAGGGACCTGGTCTACAGTTAATTAAGGAAACTAATCTAAAATTAAGCTGGGATTTGTGTGTAAGGACAGAAACATGCATATGTGTGCATTTTTCCTAGATTCAATTGCCTAGCGTGTTTATTCCCGATTGGCCCATGCACACTTGTTGTATAACTTGCAATGATGGAGACAGTTCTTTCAGAGAGAGATTTTGAGGTGTTAGACTATTTGTTGACCAGATCTGAATTGATTTCAGATTTCAGAGATGTGGAGTTTCCCTTCCCATACTGCTGCAACTATGTAGCTGTGGTCTAGAATTTTTCCACACCAGCCACCAGGTGAGATGCATTGCACTCTTGTTCCTTTCACTTTCTCAAGAGCCATGCTGCTCTGTTTGACACTGTATACTACCAACTGCTACTCTAAGAATGCGTTCATTCATGTATTGTGACTTGTGAGAGAAAACGCAGCATCAGCACAGTACTTCACTATTTTTGTTTCAGTGAAAACCTAGACGAATGCATGCTGTTGTAGTGTTGTGTCCAGAACAAATACCGACATAAAGGCTGCATCTTATACTGAATTTTATAATCATGAATGCAAGTGCCATGTAGACCTAATTAACAAATCTGCTAGTAGAGTAACTGTTTCATACTGTTGCTCATTTGTTGCATACTTTATCCCACTAATGATACCCAATCTTACAATCTAGCTATTATTTTTCTTCATCCACAAAGAAAAGGTAAGCCTTCTGCCCTAACTTGAGGAGAGAAATAGGCCACCTTGGGATCATTGGATGCCTTTCATGACTACTTCTGGCACTGTTCCTATCTCTTTCCAATGTTTAAATTTCCTTCAATGAAAATTGTCATGTCATGCTTTTGTCACCACATGTACCTCCCCCTCCCTCATCTAAGATTTGATTGCCCCTAGGACAGGATTAGTGGGCCCGGTCCCTTTGCTCCATGGGCCCACCCATGAATTAAGAGGACTGGTGTGGGTGAGGGGTTTCCTTCAAGAACACTGTTTTTGTTGCCATTGCATGTGTGTGTAGTATGCATCAACCCCTCTCTGTGCAGCGTTGATTTCTTGACCTGCCAATCTATTCAATGTTTTGACGTGATCGGCAGTTTGGGCCGCGTCTGGATCCATGCCCATGCTCTTGGTTCTGATCATGGGATAATGTGGTGAACCTTTTCCCTGAATACTAGCTCTGATGTTGTGTATGTGCAACTTCGATCGATTCGATCAGTTGCTTTCTAACATTTCTCCTGAATTATAGCTCTGAAAATGGTATTCTTCAGTTCAGCTCTAAGTAGTACTTCTCACTTAGTACTCTGAAATCAGAAACCCAACTACCAACTTACTATCACAGAAAGAAAGATAAAACCTTGCCTTGTCATGATATTTAGAGCCGCAGGCTGTGAAGCATGATTGCATCAAAATACATGTTATGCAGTCGGTAGAGAGAGAGAGAGAGAGAGAGAGAGAGAGTCCCCGTGGCATCTCCTCGACCTTTCCATCCAGCTCGGCAGGCACTTGACGCTAATCAACAAGAAGAAGAGGAGGAACATGGAGCGACGGAAGCAAGCTTTTCCCCAGCCCATGTATAGTCAGCAGAGATACTGAAGACTGAAGGATCGATCACTATCCTGGCCTTTTCACAGTTTTTGCAGTCTATTTACTGCAAGCAGCCTGTGCTTGATGAGAGAGATCGATCCGTGCGAGAAAGCAGCACAGTTGCAAGAATGAAAAGCAGCTGCTGCTATTGCACGTTGCGGCACATCATTTCGGGAGATTCCTAGGAAGGCCAAAAGAAAGACCTTGAAGTATGATGAGCAGCAGTGCCCAATGATAGATAAGAGATAGCTCTTTTTCCTTTTTTTCTTCTTCTTCTTTTTTTGTGCTAGCAGTGTTGAGTCCCTTTACACTTCATTTGTTTTTGGAAAAAGATTATTTTTGTCTCTTAACTCTTGGTGTGTTTCAATTTTCTTGTAACGTCCTAAATTTGCATCTAATTGAATTTTCAAAAATTATCTGGCTTTTTTGGAATTTTTTGTATTTAAAGATAAATACCTTTTCAGTTCCTAACAGCTGAAATAGATTTTTGAATTTAAAACTTGAAACTGATTAGTGAGTGAAAATATTTTATTTAGGTTCTAAATATTCTAAAATGCCTCTTCAAAAAGTTTTATGAATTTTGCAGTTGAGAGGATACTTTTGAAAAATCAAATATTGAAGCTTGTATTAAAACCGAAGCAATAAATGAATTTATGAGAACACTACGTAATGGTTAAAATGCTGGAAATTATACACAAACATCAGTACCACCTCATTATGACTAAAATTTTTTCATAAATTTTGAGATAGTTTGGTAGCTCTAGAAATTCCAAAAATTTCTAGTCTTGTTTAAAAGCTTAAATAAATTTGAATTGAAATCCGGAAAAGGAAGGCATCGGCCCGAAACCCATCTCTACCAGTGAGAAGGTGTATTTAGCCAAAATATGCTTTCCTCTCGCGGCCGGGCTCCCCTTTTCCTCTCTCTGGCGCTCCGGGCCCGCAAGTCAGTCACTCCTCTAGCTAGCTCGCACCCAGGCCGCGCTAACCCACGCCACGCCCGCCCATGAGCCAAACCATGTGGATGCACAGGAGCTCACTGCCATGTTGCCACTCCTTGTCGGCCGTCGCTGCCAACCTCTGACACCCCGAGATAGCCATGCCACAACAAGATCGCCAAAACGTGTGCCGTGCCATGTCCCGTCCGCTAGGCTCTACCCACACTACTTCGCCACCACACAAACCTTCTCCTGTCGAGCTGTCACCATCACCATCGTTGCCCTAACTCCTGTGTACGCTACAAATCACCAAAAATCCTAGAATCACGCTCACCATTGTCCTGTTTGTAGGATCAAGAATAACCGACTAAAGGGGGTGAATAGGAGGTTTTTAAAATTCTTGACTCTAATTGCAACGATTTAAATAAGTAATACTAGAAATAAAAATTTTAACATTAAGACCTAAAAGCTCTAGGTTTATCTAAGTGTAGCAACAACCTAAGTCTAAGCAAATTATGCAATCCTAGAGTAAAGATCAATCACTAAATAAACTAGGAACGTAAATTGCACAAGTAAACAATAGAAAGCAAGTCACAAGAGAAATTGACACCAAGAATTTTCCCATGGTCTCGGAGACTTGCCGGTCTCCCCTAATCCACGTTGAGGAAGCTTGATCCAATCAAGCTGGCTCCTTATGCAAATGAGCCTTCCCTCGATCACTCGTGACAGCTCTTCCCCGCTCCGGGTAGGCGAGCTCCTTACCTTCACAAACCAACCAATCCTCCTCACAAGCTTCTTGAGGAGATCACCGGCTCCTCACGCCTCCAAGCCGTCTATGAGGTGACAACCTCCAAGAGAATAGACTTGATGTTTGCTTGAAGGTGTTTGAGTGCTTCTAATGGCTCAATTAATGCAATGCACTCAATTTGCTCTCAATAAATCAAAATTTTGAGAATTGAATGCACAAGAGTGTAAAGAGAGTTTCAAGGGCTTAGAATGTATTCAATGTGGTCACCAACCATGCCCTTGATGCTGAAAAAAATCGTCGAGTCCGACACTACTGCCCTTTGAGGGCCGGTAGTGCCGGTCAGAGCTCCAACGGCAAACCTAGTGCATTAGATTCACTGGGTCCTAGCCGTTATTACCTACCCCCATAAGTCTGGCACTACCGCCTAAAATGGCCGGTAGTGCCGCATTTTCAAATGGGCAAATGTGGGGTCTTCTGGGAAAAGAGTACCGAGGTTATTGGGGCGATACTGCCGCTAGCCCGGTAGTACCGCTCTATACGACCAGTAGTGCCGCTCGGGCCAGGGCACAAAATACATGCATTCTGTAAAATAAGTACCGCCCCTAAGGCATGGTAATGCTGGCCCCAGAGCATTGCCAAAAAACATTGCTTCTATTTAATAACTAACATCCTCTTGTGGGTGGTACTACCGCACCTTCGGCAGTACTGCCCTTAAGAGGCCGTCAGTGCCGCTTTCACCAGACAACAGTATTTTTGAAAAGGGATTTTTATGCAAATGAATGATCATGAGTTATCACATTAATTGAGCTATTTGATCTACCCATTTTCAAGCTACTAATCAAGTCCCCCTTAATAGTACAACACCTAATCTAGCAATTCGATCTCTCTCCAAACATTAAGATCGACAAAATTCTATAAAAAGGTCCTTAATTCTTTTACATCTTGATCTTGAGTTTGACTTCAAGTATGAGCTCATGGCTTGCTTTTCAATATCCTTTGATGAGGACCAACCACCTTTTGCACACTCAAAGCAAAATATTAGTCCACAAAAATTGATTGTCATTCATTACCAAAACCACATGAAATTGGGACCCTAGATGCTTCACTGTTTCGCTTGGCGGCAGAACCGAGCTCACAAGCTCAAACCGAGGGCGTCGCCCCAGTGCCTATAAGAGAAGTTTCTCGACTTGTTATGCACCCCATGATGCCCCTGCTCTTTTTCCCCCTAGAGCTGACACCATTCCTTCCCTGTAAAGCTCTATTTCCTGCAAGAGTGAGCAAGCTCAATCCCCCCCCCCGTGAGTAATTTCCCAATTCCTTTGAATCATAACATAGGTAAGCATTTATTTATAATTATGATATACTACAAGTCTTGCTGAGTATAAATGTACCCACCCTTGCTGTTTAATATTCAGTAGGTAAAGAAATCACAGTTCCCAAAGATTCATACTTTACCACATGTTATGGAGAATACAACGATGAGTTTTTCTAATGGCTTAATCCTTGTCGGTTGCCGATGGATATTTTGGGATGAGGCATATTTTTGGACTATGAATTTTACCCTACTACTTTTCGCTGCATTTTATTTGGGCAAAGGCCCCACTTGTTGTAAGAATAATATTACATTGTATAAATACAATTTATATCAATGTTATGTTGTATGGATATGATGACGATGTTGTGAATGTACGTGCTAGCCATTGATCATAGGACTAGTACGGTATGCACATGAAATCATATGCTATTCCACATCAGACAGGAGGGTCTCGACATTTACCAGCAAATATTGGGTAAAACACGTCCTTCAGTGTCTGAGAACCATTTAAAAGTCGCCCCTCCCTCTAGCAAAAGGCGATTTTAACCGCATATGGAAAATCACCCTGTATCCGAGATGAACAAAAAGAGGTCCATGGACATGTCATGGTAGGGTTGTACCATGTGCCATTGAAATATTGCTTATTTTTTGTTTTTGAAACATTATTTATTTTTTGTTTTTGCTAACATAAATCGATCAAAACCACCGTTTGGAAGTGGGAAGTATAGGTTCTAAACGGATTTGAGAGTTAGAGCCTGTATTTACCTAATTTTACATATAAAAGTTTAAAATTAAACCACACGAAGATTTGCGGACAAGAATAGACTTTTTTCCTTTGTTTTTAAAACCTTCATTTGCCTGTGGAGCTTATACTGACTGTCGATTGAAGCGTGCCACCAAGTAGCATAGCATGTACAACTAGGTTGTAGGTATATGTGAATAGTGCCACTTTTGGGTGATTAGTTGACATCAATTTATTTCTTGGATTCAATTGGTGACAATCAGGGAATAAAATTGTGAGACCCTAGATTGGCTATCCGAAATCTCCTGTGTATTTCTGTACTACTCCCAGATCAGTAACTAGTACACACAGTCAGACAGTGAAGAATCATTACTGAACAGAATGAAATTGTAACATAAACATAAAGTATCAGCCACATGGCTATTATTACATCACTCGTCACATGACCAGAGTTCACGACAGTGGAAATAAAAGCAACAAGAGATAAAACCCATAAAACTCCACAGGCGACGACTAGGAACGCGCTCTTAGTTGTCTTGGCGATCTTCAAAGAACTCCTCATCATAGAACTCACCGTCATCGGTTGCATCCTGGTAGTTTTCTGATGACAACAATTGTGTAGCATGTGAGTACAAAAGTACTCAGCAAGTCTGGGATAGTATGCATATGTAGGGCTTTCCAAGGAAGGTTTATTATGGTTCTTTTGCATAAATCTAAGTTTCATCAAACCATACATAATAATAATTTTCACAAAGCACATTTTCATAATTGTTTTAACAGTTGAATTATTTAATAATCTAGTGAAGGTTCTATCCACTATCACTAGTATAAAGGCTCTATCCACCACATTTTAAAAGATTAAGGTAATCCAACTCATAACTCTATCTGTCATGATCAAAATAGGTTCCATCTACCTGGTTGGCTCAATCCGCCAATTAAACATCCGAGAGTTCTAACCACTCCCGAACCCCAAAACAAAACCTTATTTATTTTCAAAACCAAAACCAAATTCTACCAGTATGAAAGCATTCTTTGCTTTGCCTTTTACCGCAGACACGGCTATTCGAATAGTTTTAACTCTGCAGAGGTGTACAGCTTTACCCACAAGACATGATATTCCCTCAGTGCCATGTACAATTAACACACTTCCTTAGGTGTGGCGGCATGGATATCATGACAAGGCCTTTACAATGTATACGTCTAACCCGACTCACCCGCTGAGGTTTCACCGCTGTTAGGGTTCTATCTACCCAGTACAGAAGCCCCCTCTTGCGCCGTGTGGGGAATACAACTTGTTTTTATCTGGCACCCACATTCCACCAACTGGCGAGTCCAAGTTAGGTTTCTACAAATTATTAGCTAGGTCGTACCATTATAGACATGTGGTAGTACGGTAATGCTTAGAATGGACAGTCATAAGCGTCAGTCCTTAATTGACTTGGGACGGTACTTGCACATTGGAAACTAGTGCTCAATCCGCACCCACCCGACATTCCACTCCGCCCAAGTCCAAATCCTTTTTTCTTTTTGTTTTTATTTTACAAAAACAGTACCAAATACTTTACCATAATCCTTAAATCACATCTTGAATCACAATTTTGATATAATCCCACCCATGGGTCATTTTTATCAATTTCGGCCCTAAGCAATCCTACCGTACTATTCAACGAATGTCATAATATAAACTAGAAATGATATAGCAAAGTGTCCTAGGGTTACAAATGAACATGGGTATCAATATCTAAGGAGGTGATCACAATTCGGAATAACTAATGAACTATATTTGACATACGATGATAAAAATAGCTATGCATGCGATAAAACATTGTAAAAGCATTTACAATCGTGGGATCAAAATGCGTCAAGGGACTTGCCTTCGGTCGCAGCGGGGATGTCAAAGTCTTGAAGTCCGGCGGCGGGGTCGGCGAACTCAGCGGGATCCTCGGCTACGCGCAAAACGGTACAACGAATAAATAACAATAAAATAAATAAAATCCAAAAATTATAAAAATTATACTGACAGGTAGATCTTGAATTTAGATGAATTTACGAACTTGAACGGAGTGAATCGGAGTTCGGACGCAAAAGATATAAGTGTTCAAAGTTGGAAAATGATGGAAAATCAAGGAAAAAGAGAAAAGTTACTGTAGCTACAGTAAAATCGTGAATTTGGCCTCAGAACAGAGCTCACTGGACCTAGGGTTTGATCATGGGGAAGTTGCAATAGAAGGGGTGGCTTGATGGAAGAAGGTAAGCCCCGGAAAGGTCTCGACGACGCGAATGCAATGGTGGTATCAGATTTTGAAGAGGATTACCGGAGACGATTAATTTCGTGAGGAACGACGGTGCGGCTGGCGGGGTTCAACTCCAAAATTCGGATTCAAACTTTGATGAAAACTGAAATTGATTGAGGGGTTATGAGCACGGCAACCATACGTACATCTAGGAACAAATGGAATCGAGTTCGACTCACCAGAGCGAGAGATATGCCGGCGAGAATGAAGAACGTGGTTCGGCGTTGGTTTTTGCAATCTGCCGGATGAATGAGTTGGAGGGGCAAGGAAAGGATGATGGCACTGGAAAGAGGGCTCCAACACGAAGCTAATGGAGGTGGAACCGTGCAAAACGGAGTTGAAACGGTCGAGTTATGTACGTTTAAGACGTTTTCGGTTTTTGGTTAATGGCGCCGTTTCTGGCGAGATTAATGTGCTGTTTGGTTGCCTGCATGTACAGAGATTTGCATCCACAGATGCAGAATCTTTCTTTTTTCTTGTGTTTGGTTGCATGCATCTAGTCTTGAGCCTGGCTCTCTGGATGCAAGATTTTTCATGCAGCCTGGCTCTGGAGATACGTAGAAAATGGGCGTATCTCTGGATGCAACGCATGGCAGCCTCGTGTTCTGCGCAAGGGACCATACATGGGGTGCCACGTGGGTATGTAAGTTTCTTTTTTTTCTTTTTTGTTTATATCTTTTGATTAGCATCTCCGATTACTGAACCGATTTCAAAAATGTGTTCTTGACTTTTTTTCGAACAAAACTAGACCACACTTGCTATATAAATTTAAAATATTTAAATTTCAAAATATCTACCTACTAAATACTCAACCAAACACCGTCTCTACATTTGTGCATCGCGTATCCCATCGGCCTGGCTGAGTTGAACGGGCCAGGCTCGCGAGAGAAAACAACCAAACAGCCCCTAAGGACTCATTAACACCGGGAATGGAAACTACTCGACGACACCTTTCCAACGGATCCGACCTTGCTTGATTTGGTGCATTTAATAGGAAGTTATGGAAGATTGAAAATCCAACTTCTATTTTCGTTGCTCTATGTTGCCTTGGCTGGAGCTTGAAGACGATGAACAGTAGCCGCCACATGTCAGCCTCCGATTGGTGGGAATATGAATAGTGTAATTTCAAGGACACGCGGGATAAAATAGCAAAAAGAGACTAAAAATCCCAAAAAAATCCTAAGGATATTAGAGAATATTTGGAACCCAATAAAATTGGTTTTATGAAATTTGGAATTTAGAATATCCGGGACGAATAACGGGCATTTAACAAAAGCCGCACGAGATAAAATACCAGAAAGTCTCCAAAAATCTTGGGAAAAATCCCAAAAAGTTTTTGGAATATTTGGAACCTAATGCAATAGGTTTCGGGATTTTTGGAGTATTTTCGAACTCGGGTGAAATTTTGGGTACGGACTGGAATCTGGAAATTTGATTTTTTTCGGGCGAAGGAGAATTGAATTCCGATTTTGGACGGATAAGGATGCCAGGTTAAATTAAACACCAAGGAAAATCCAAATTTTGAATTTAATTAATTTAAATTAAATTTAGCAGCAGATCGAAATTGAGGATGTTACAAAAATCTCAGTGAAATTTTATGAGATCTCGGCAAAAATCTCGGATCTTGGCTATAGATGAGACTGCAAATCCCGGATAAATAAAAAATTTCAAAATGCTACAGTAACTTCAGAAATCTCGATGAGATCTTGGTAAATTTCTTCAAGATTTCGGTTAATCTCGATGAGATTTTATGTTTTTTGGGGATTGCTATGTTTTTGTGTTGAATTTGGGACCAATTTTTAGAGAATTAGAATGCCATTTATGAGGAATACATGTAAATTATATATATATATATATATATATATATATATATATATATATATATATATATATGCATGTAATGTGATGCTTCTTTTATTAATGAAGAGCAGGTGCATGTAGTGTTTTAACTAAAAAAATAAGAATTTTATAACTTTCATTACCAAGTTATGCTTTAGATACATTCATCAATATTAATATGGTTGAAACATGGAATTAAAAGTACTTTACTTAATTAAGTGAAAAATGTGCACCTTATTTCGTGAAATCTCTTTATGGCCTCAAATCAATTCTTTTTGTGCCAGATAGGGAATGTATATAAATTCTTTCATGTTTTTTTTTTAAAAAAAATCCATTTTTTTTCGCCGCAGAAGACCATTTTACAGTATTTTGCACTATCATAATTTTTAAAAATTCATCAGGTTTTATCATCATCTAAAATTTGTATAGGAATATTAGTTATGCGTCAGGACCATCTAAAAAAATTTCAAAAATTTTTAACACGTTTTGGACCAATTTTTGTTCAGTTAAAAATCACTGAGATTTTAGCAAATCTCAGTAAAAAAAAAACAGATTTGAATTTTGTTTATATTTCGTCAGAAATTTCTAAATCTCGTCAAAATTTTGAATTTGGTTCTCTCTGAGATATAGTTCGAAAACGAAATTTGAAATCTCGGTAACAATTATACAACCCCTAGGGTAATTTAGTCACATCGAGCACAATCATACTATTCTTTGACACAACAAAGAAGAGGAGAGAGAAAGTGAAAGAAAAAGAGGAAGAGAAAGAGGGAGTGTGTGAGAGACATCACACACAGTACATAGAGTGATGATAGCTAAAGCTGAGAATGGTACAATGAATCCCTTGATTTTTTTGCTACACACTTTTTTAGAGATGGTCTTGTGTAACGAATTTGTAAAACTAACATCGTTCTTAACCGTATAAGCAGTGATAGATGATATGTGTCACTTATTGCACTTTTGTACAACGGCATCTCACGCGGCCAAGCTGCCCGTAGCGGTGGTCCACTCGCTCGGTAGGGACCTGCCGAGCATGCACCTTGACAGGATAGCCAATTTAATTAAGTGATTAAGTAATCGAGGAAGTGGAGTTCGATAGGAATCTGTCATGGCCCCAGGGTGGGTAGGCCAGCGGGCTCCACCCTACCGTGCTATAAGTGTCTTGCAGCAGTACGGGAGCACAGAGGAGGTAATTTCTACAAATTTATTCAAAAATTGGCTAGATTTGAAAGATAAAATACGCAGAGAGCTAGAAAAGTGAGGCTTTTTGGAACAATTGGACAAACCTCGAAGGAGAAAGCTCTTAGGATGTAGCTTGCAATGCCATAGCGTTGTCCTACTAGCATAATTCCACTGGCTAGTTACCTTCAATGGAATTAAAGGCACGAAATTACCTGCAGTTTTTCTCTTAGAAAAAATGGATGAAATTAGTAACTAGGTGCATAGTTTCAAACAGGCCACCAGATATGACATTAAAAAAAATAGTATTTGTTTGGTCCGTCATATAGTAGTCATGAACCTATATTGTGGGGGCCGGTGGAGAGGGTACTAATACTATACTAATAAATAAGGATAAGAAATGAAATGAAATGAAATGAAAGTTGCATATATATTAGCTTCACCAATAAGTAAGAAATCGGAAGATATGCAAATTATAGATAAGCAAGAATCCTGAAAGATAGGGCTTTTTCTTTTATGGACTTGACAGCCATCACTACCACCACTGTGGCCCTAGTGATCAGAACCCCCAGCGATAGGAAATTGCCATCATTATTTCTTCCAAAAGGAGGTGGGCCCCAGGACTAATGAATTGAGAATCTCCAATCTTTACTGTGGATGTGGATCCCTTAATCTATTTTTCATCACAAGCTCCAAAAAAAGCCAAGCACAAAAGAAAAAGGCTTGCATAGAAGAATAGTGTTGTAGAAAAGAAAAAAAAAAGAGAGGAGAAATTCAAACTTCAAACAGATTACAGATAGCTTGGGAACCAGGGAGAAAAAAAAAATATACAATCACTCTGCTTTGGTACTTGATATATATTCTTTTGGTATTTCTAGGCCTGGTTTGCACCCCTTTCCCCACCCTAAATGCCTTTGTTTTTTGTGTTGATCACTTGTAGTCAGTGGCGGACCCAGGAAGAAATTATAGGTGGGGCAGACTTGAAGTAGTATTAAAACGCTAAAAAGAATGCAATGTACCGTAACAACAATAGTACTATTAAAGAAGCATAAATATAATGTTCAACTAATACGGTCAAAGAAGAATTAGCAAATAGGCAACATACCACTCAGTTAACAATTGGTGAGGGACGAGGCAATTGTATTCTCCTAGTTTTGAGGCGCTGAAATCGTCGGATGATGGCTTCATCATTAAGTGATTTGAAGATCTCTCTCCGTGTAGCAAACCATTAAGTCATCCATCCAATAGTTGGCAATCTTATTGCGTAGTTCAGTCTTAATATACAATATACCCGGTCACCGATCGTTTCTTGCTTGGTGCCGATTGTTTCTTGCTTGGTGGTCGTGCAACGTTTTAGCGGCAAAATATCCAGGTCTGACCAACGTTTTCGTGCAACCACCGTGCAATCCTACTAAAAAAAGTTCCAAAAATTTTTGAAAAAAACCATGGATGTACATCGCAACTTACCCCATCTCCGTATAAAATTTCTTGATCAAATACGTCCTATGCTAGAAGTTACAAAAAAGACAAATTTTCACTTGGAATTTTGCTCAGTAGACAGCACAAAATTTGTTTTTTTTTGTAACTTCTAGCATAGGACGTATTTTATCATGAAATTTTATACGTAGATGGAGTAAGTTGAGATGTACATCCATGATTTTTTTCGGAATTTTTTGAAACTTTTTTAGTAGGGTTGCACGAAAACAGTGGTTGCACCGGATATTTTACCCGTTTTAGCTTTCAAATTTGTTAGACCTATACATATGCAGTATATACAACATACATGGGCTTGTAACTTGTAGGTGGGGCAGCAGCCCAAGCTGCCCCACTGGTGGGTCCGCCCCTGCTTGTAGTTCTGGCTAACCCCACCTCTCTTTGGCCTCCTCACATGCATGCTTTGCCCTAGAATAAAGCCAAAAGCAACTTTAGAGCTGCTTCCCATTGGATTTCAAACCAGCATTATGGATCGGTTTTATCAACGTCGAATTGATGGGGCATCATTTCTTTGTGCGAGGAGAATGTGTATATGGGTCTGTAAGGCATCAATTTTACAGGAATTTCGCAAGGCTGTTATAGGAAATGGTACAATCTCTACGATAATTTTGAGAAATTCCCGTACGTTTTTCGAATTGAGCTCCAGCAGTAGCGGAGGACGGGAAAAAATTCTGATATGGCGAAATTAATATTTTTATGTACCTTTATTATCCGTTATTGTTCCTTGGACGTGTGCATCTCCTATCCTAATCTTAACATCAATTTTAAGGTAAGGTAATAGGATATCATCCTATTCTCATTTCGATAGTAGGTGTATTATAGTGGCGGAGGACGGAGTAAAATTATGATGCGGCAAAATCGATAGGATGGAATATTAAACAATATCGTAATGCCAAAAAAATTCATACAGAGTATATAAGGAGCAAAGTATTCGAGTTCAATCTACTGGATATCTTGCTAAAATAATTTTTCAAATCCACACATGAAATCATCAGGGTAAATATTTCATAAATATTTTGTGTTACTGACAGAACATGTGCTAAAAGTACTAAGGATCCATGTGGCAGAGCAGGTATGGCAGGTGCCATACCCAGCCATACCTGCTCCTCCGCCCCTGAGCTCCAGAACACTCACCGAACAATGCTCCCCGCAAATTCCAAACCCATGTACTCCTACCTACAAAGCAAGCCGATGCAGTTTTTGAGAATTCAGGTTTCGTTTGAAACGCGGCAATTCCGTACAATTTGAGAATTTTGAAATGATCCATTATATAGCTCTCTGATCTTCATTTTTTTGCAAATCTAGCTCCCATGCACACGAATTTACAAATCTAACCCTATTTCTATCGCGGAAGGCGTGGCAAGGCGACACGTGTCTTGCCGCGCATGGGGAACACGGGAGCTCTGGCTTCCGCGGACCGCGGTGGAGTGGCACGGAAGCTCACCTACCGCGGTGCCTAGGCGCGGCAAGGAGCTTTTGCGCTTGGGGAACGTGGTAGGGGTAAGAAGGAGGCTAAATCCGTAAATTCGTTCATATGGAAACTAGATTTACAACAACAAAAATGAAGATTAAAGGACTAGATAAGGGGTCATTTCAAGAATTCTTCCCATGATCCAAAGGTGGCCTCAAGCAAGCCTGCCTGTCAAATGTCAATGCCAAATCTAACCATTTGGAGCAGTAACAAACTAAAGGTCTGTCCAAGGTGTCGTCATCAGTCAATCCCCTCCATTACCAATTTACACCATGCAAAGAGATGCTCATCTGCAGAACCTAGGGCACCTACCGTTTCGAGATGTCTCCCATGGCTATGCTACGCTCGCCTCACTTCCAATCCCAAGGGCCTTACTCTCCTAGGGCAACCCCCACTATACAGTCCTCACCTCTGTCACCTCACCGTCCGGTCCAATTCCAAGGCCTAATTTTCTTTCTTCAGCAGTTGGCTCTCTCTCTCTCTCTCTCTCTCTCTCTCTCTCTCTCTCTCTCCGTGTGTGTGCCATTGCCGATGTAGGGAGAGAGAGGGACGGTCCAATTCCAAGGCCTAATTTTCTTTCTTCAGCAGTTGGCTCTCTCTCTCTCTCTCTCCCCGTGTGTGTGCCATTGCCGATGTAGGGAGAGAGAGAAAAGAAGCATTGTGTTTGATCCTTCCCACAAAGAGCCAGTCCTTTCCCCCACTGTTCTACACGCCATAGACAGAGTGAGTGAGAGAGAGATGGACCATTGGAGAGGAGGGGTCCCAAGGCACAGCATGAGGAGCTAGCGATGGTCCTGCTCCTATATCTGCGCCGTATTTCCGTGTGGGGGTGACCCGACCAGTACACACGAGTGTCATGGCCAACTTAGGGTGTATTTGGTTCATGGGATAAGGTTGAATGGGATGGGATGGTCCTGTATCATTTAGTTCTATTATTTTTTGTGAATGAGATGGTTCAGCATCTAGAGGAAATATTCTTTAAATTTGTACCACTTGATCCAGGACGGGACGGTTCCATTCAAGCAAACAAATGTATGGATGATTTTTTTCTTGAACCATCTCATACATGTACCACTTGGTACATGCAACCAAACGCACCCTTAATGCAGAGTAGATCTATGCCGCTGGTTATTAGAATGGACGTAGTCTCAGATTGAGTGCGGTCCTTAAGTTGCAGATAGTGTTGTAAAAAAAAACCGAGGCTCGTATGCTGCTCGAACTTAGCTCGCTCTAGGCTCAATTCAAGGCCCAAATGAGCTAAGTTTGAGCTTGATCTCGACCTTGCGAGTTTTACCGAGCCCAACTCGAATAGCTTGCCAGTCTGATAACTTTACAAATCACTTATTAAATATTATTACACGTTAACTCTTACCGAGCCTACTTGGGCTGAGCTCGAGCTTAAGTATTTTTTATCGTTAAAAATTAATGTATATTGAATTGTTAATTGTTATCGAGCTGAGTTTAAAATTAGATTCAGACTCGAACTCTAACCCAAACTCGTCCGAGCTCACCTTGATTTTTACGCAGCTCAAGCTTAGCTAGCTCGATCTCTGCTAGTTTACAGACCTAGTTAACTACTGACTGCACAGGACGGTGACCCTCTCTCGCGCATGCGCTCTCTCTACTTCATCCACCAAGGAGCCAAGGAGGAGAAGATTGCATCATGAGATGCACTAGGGAGAGGGAGGGCAATAGGGCATGGAGATATCTGCCAAATTTCCGCGATCGGTCGCCGACATGTGAGCCCCACGCCTATAATCAAATTTAATGGGCCAAGTTTGTTTGGTGACTTTGAGCGTCTATGCTATTTGAGCGAGCCTGTGACAGCGGTTATGACGGCTGACAACTGTGGTGTCTCTCAGTACGTAACAGTAGGAGTTCGTGGTTATTAGAAGTCTTCGTTAAAAAAGACAGTATTAAGTGGCAGCCACGAGATTTTGAGGAGGGTTTTTAACGAAAAACACAAGTAAACACACAGTCGATTAGGTTGATTAGACAAGGCACGAGAAATAAAGCGAGGGAAGCCATTCGTTTCCCCCTCTGAGAAAAATAAAAGGCTTCATGGCAATTCAGACTAAGGGTCTGTTTGGCAAAGCTCTAATTCCATTAGATTTGTGAAACTGGTGGAGCTGGGTATTTCTAGCTCCACCAGATTCATGGAGCTAGAGCTGTGGGTATATTAAGTGCCTGTTTGGCAAAGCTCCAGCTCCCAACTCCACCTCGGATCTGGGTGGAGCTAGAGCTGTGGGTATATTAAGGGCCTGTTTGGCAAAGCTCCAGCTCCCAACTCCACCTCGGATCTGGGTGGAGCCCTGCCAAACACCCCAACTCCAGAAAATCACGGAGCAGGCAACTCTGTGGAGCAGGCAGAGTTTTAGTACATTTTTTTGGAGCAAGAGAAAAGGTGCTCCACGAATGGGTTTTTTCAGAGCAGACGTGGAGTTGGAAAGAAATTACCCACCTTTGCCACTGGGGTAATACCTAGTTTTGCAGTGGAGCTGCTCTACAGTGGAGTTGTGGAGCAGAGCTGAAAAAATGGAGCTGGAGCTCTGCCAAACAGGCCCTAAGAGTGTTTATGTGGGTCATCTTGTATACATTTTGGAATAAAAATATAAATTTAATTCACTTTATTTTAGCCTATAAGTTTCAGATCTGAGATGGAGCTAGGATCTGGAGCTCTGCCAAACAGGACCTAAATCAGACTGTGATGCTGCTTAATGATTTCTCTCCTCTCTCCACTCGTGCCATGTCGTAGTCTTTCTCTTGCAAAATACGGCAAGATTCGAGCGAAAACTCTCCAAACACAGGCACAAGCCCACGACACATATTCCAGTAGGACAGGTAAAGAAAGAATGGACACAGTTCATGTGCAGTTTTTAAAAGACTACAACTTAAGTAGTTATGTGCGAGCCGTTGTATCGAAAGCGACGGATCTGATTGATCTGGAGTATTGTAGGAAGTATTGTAGTGATTCGTACTATATATAGCAAATGGATTTAGACAATCTAGACCATTCGTTCGCTCGATCGAACGGTCCACACCTATAAAAACTGCTTAAGTTGCAGTTCCCATAGGAACTACACCATCCACCCTTCCAAAATGATCAGAGGGAGTAGCGAAATCGAACCCTTCAGAATACGTACAGCCCCTCAGTTCGATCTAAGGTCGGATATGGTAGTAAGCCTTATGCACAGTGGTGTCTACGAACAGTCGAACACTGGCCGGGGAGATAGCTCGACCAAGCCGAAACAAACATTTTCTTGCTCTTTGGCTCAATCTTTTATTTTAGAGCTCTTTTACAGTGGATTAAAATTAATATAAGCCGTCCATTCTTTTGAATCTAATGGTTGAAATCAATTTAGATCTAGTTATACTACTAGTATTGGTAGTAAAATTCAGAAAATGGGTAAAAAGGTAAAAAATTCTATCATATTATTTGTCCTCTAAGGTAAAACACGTCATGTGATCCTAATTAATGGCGGATGAATGGATAAGAAACCTCTTAAGATCATCACGTATTCGGTGAATACAAAACTATGAACGAATTAAGAAAATTCTAAAACACCTCTGATGAATGGATAGGAAAAGCCTAAAATACCCTTAAGGAATGGATGGTTAGATTTGATTTCTACCACCACTATTTACTACCTATGTTATCCACCGTAAAATTTCTCTTATTTTAAGTTTAGTCTTCATTCGAATGAAATTGTAAATCCGATCCCTTATCAATCACGATAAGTATCTACCGTGCTCTCACACTAAGACAAACACCTACCGTGCTCTCACACCACGGCAAGTGGACCTATTGCTGTCCTACACCGTGGCAGATGACACGTGTCATCTTCGGATCCTTCTTCTGTAGTCGATATGAGGTCCAGATGAGAAGTGTTTTTATGCTTCTTCTTTTTTAAATTACATAACTATTAAAACATGAATGACGGGTGGATAGTGGTTATTTACATTTTATTTACTTTAATATTTGTGCAACTTGTATTAAGAGAAAAAATAAAGTTGCCAAAAGAAAAAAAAATGGAGCAACAGAGCGCGCGCGCGCGCAAACACTAGTGAGACCAGGACAGACGTATGATCGTAACAGCTGGTCACGATTCAGCACATGTGTTCCTTGGACCTGCCTACGGGCAGGTCCTCTCGCCACGGCGCCGGACGTACCGCTCGCTGCTGGCGCGGCAGTACCCCGTACGACGTTGGTACCACGACGCCGACGGGGGGGCAGGGCGGAAAAGAAGCACCAGAAACCGGCCAAAACAGCCCCCATCGGGCGCGACGCACGAGATTCCTCCCCGCCGTCTCCATCCGTCCATCGGCCGGCCGGCCGGGGGGGAAGGAGGATGGGTGGATGATTGAGCGCGCGTGGTCGCCAAAAAGTGGCGCCCTCCTCCGTCTTGCGCCCTTAATCCCGGGCTTAATGGCAGGTGCTACTACCTTCCGTGTGCGATGCTTAATTAGTCGCCATCGGATTCAAGCGTGCTTAGTTCTAGGTTAACTGCACGCGCTGTAGGGCGCCATGGACAGGTAGCTGCGAGGAACTGTGCTTCACCTGTTGCTCGCTGTAGCTTTACACGGATTGATGGCGTGGCCAGCCAGTACGTGTAGCGGTGTAGGTACACAGACGATCCAAATTTTCACGGCGAAAACTCAGGCGCGGCCAAAATCTTTGGTGACAAATCAAAAACCGGCCAAAAACTATGGCAAGCCGAAATCTGATCTGCCCAATCTCAAACTCGTTATGCCATTGAAAGGTAGAAGATGCTCTCAAGCTCTGTTGCGATGCCGTAGGCCCGCACAAATTGGCTGCGCATCATTTCTCGTACGTGATGGAATTGACCATGAATTTGTTCGAGGAGGGGAATACATTGAGATGGGCATGTGGATGGATAGGAATGTTGCTAATCTATTTTACCTGTCGGCGCATGCACCGGCGCAGAAGGCCGTTCCCGCGGCACGTACGGGCGCATGGCACCGGCGGGAATGCACCGCCGTGGACGTCCCCGTGCCGTGCGCGTCCGAACGGATAAAGAAGCGCCTGCCGCCGCCGCCGCAGCGCGATGCCGACGCGACGCGGGAGGTGTGGAAGGCGTGACCGCTGAACTCCTTCCTTCCGGCGCATGGAAACAAACGCGTGGCCGTGCCGCCGCCCCCAGCCCGCAGCACGGGCGAATCGGAGGGTGCCGGCCGGGTACGCACCGGCGCCCTGAGAAATTGAAAAACGCTCCGTTTTTTCGAGAGGTTAAATTTATTGATTTCGATTTTAGTAGTTTAGGATTTATAAGATCTTAGAACTATCCGTATCATAATTCTTAGCAAAATTCAAATGCATGTGTTAGATTTAGGATGAAACAATTTCCAACAAGTCAAGCCATTTCCTGATACATGGTGCAAATAGCATGACCCTGGAAACTCGAGCGAGAAGATCGAATGCATGCATGTGCTGTAACTGCTGGACCCGAGGCAGGCTCGCTAATGATTCTTTCCCAATTATTTCGATGGCTGATCGACTTATAATTAAAGTAAAAAAAAAAACGTGATTAACCAACTGAAACATCTTTATTAATTCTATGGGCAGTACTAGCAGCCGGACGTCTGATTTTTTAAAAAATTTCGGACGCCCGCGCAACATTTTTTTTACTGTTTGCAACATTTATTTTCAACGTTCGCAACATTTTTTTCACTTTTGAAACATTTACTGTTTGTCGAATGAAAATGTTGCATGCGTAGGAGAAAAATGTTGCATGTGTAGAAAAAAAATGTTGCATGCGTAGAAAAAAAATGTTGCGGTAGAAATCAGACGTCCGAACTGTAGCATTACCGTAATTCTATGGCCGTGGATTTTTTTTCTGTCACCTGGCAAGCCAGCAAGCGCGAGAATTCAATTCGGCACGATCGGCACTGTGTACGGTTTTACCAAGCGAAAAAATCTTACAAAAAAACCAAATCATCTCGGTCTGAGTGTGGTATGGTAAAAATCTTTGTTTTTAGATGTGGTTTTTGTAAAAACTATGAGTAAACCGAAATAAAAAATACATGTATAATTAGATAAAGTAATAATCAAATATGTATAAAGTATGATTTATCATGGAAATAATATCACTAAACTTATCAAATTAATAATCAAATGTGCGTAATAATTTTTACTAACATATAATTAGATAGAGTAATGGTCAAATGTGTGTATTAGGAACCGTATCGATGTCCAAAACGACAAGTAAAAAATAACAATTCACATTGGTTTGGTAAAAATGGTATTTACCGATACTGAACAAAAATATTATGGTATTTACCGATACCGAAGCGAAATTCTATTTGGTATGACATTTCAATTACCTATTTCAAAAAATTATTTTTACCAAACCGTATTTACTAATTATACCGTACGCACAATCCTAGACACGATCATCGAATTGTAGCTAAAGAAGTGATATTTTCTAGCCCCATTTTTTTTTTGACAAATATAACCTCCTTTCCTTCAAAATTGCAAAAATAACCCCCTTAGTAAGCTAGAAAGGGGCAACAGATGACATGTGTTCTTTACCACACCAGCCACCAGGGGAGCTCGGTATGTGGATAGCGCCGCAGCAGGTCGGACGAGCGTGAAATGAAGCATAGGAACACAGAAGGGGGCAGGTTGTCACAACAGGCAATACGGCAGGAATCTGTCCTACTGAGCACGTCAGACTCGGTAGCTCCTTTCGAGCTTCGGGAGCTCGGCAGCACATAGCCCCGCTGCCTACCACGGTTGGTCAGTCTGCCACACACTCTGCTACCTCCTAAGCTACCCGATGCGGCAAGTGACACGCGTCACCTGCTGAGTCTTCCGCATTTCGACAGCGGACAAAATTTGAAATACTCCTCGCACATGGACTATTTTGCGAAAAAATAGTGATAAGGGGCTAAAACACAAAAACAAATTCCTAGCTAAATCGTGTGGAAGCCATGGAGTTGGAACCTATCAGACTACGTCAGGTTTTCATCTGAGTAATCGATGGAGCTTGCTCGCTAGCCGTTCCTGTCGTCAGAAAAAGAAAGAAGAGGACATATGTCCCTGTCCTGCTACTGTGTCTGGTAGATCCACGTATGTATGTGGCTATGCGTGCGTACGTACGCGATGGAGATGGGCATCTGATAATTGCTTCTGCAACAGTGCATGGAAAGGAACTGTTCTACTCTTGTGCCAATGGATTCAGGAAGCTACGTACAGAGCTCTCTCGATCTTTTAATGTGAACCCAACGCCATGGACCGTGCTTGCTGCTTGCATTTATGCATATCTCTACTATTTCTCTACTATTATAAAACAGCAGTTGGTGGCAGTGGTGAGTTCTACCCACGTCATTAATTGCCCTGCCTAATTGCCCTACGCAAAAAACGAAGCGTTGCTTTAATTAGCCAGCTTTCGCAAGAAACGAAGCGTTAAAGATAGATGTTTGATCTTGTGAATTTTTTTTTATTTTTTAATCTTTATTTTTCGTTAACAATTTTGTTTTTCGTAGCAATGCACGGGCATGTAACTAGTATATAAACAAAAATGCAGTGCAACCTCAAATATATATAAACAAAAATGCAGTGAAACTTTCAGAGCAGTTTACTCCTAGACTCCCTCTAGCTAGTTCTATCTCATAATAGATATATTCGCAATAAGTGTAGAAAATGGCATTAAATTTGCAACAAGTATTCTAACTACTAATCCCCTCAATTCACAATAATCCATGTAGAAAATAATACTGTACAAAGAGAGGACAACCGTGGAGAAATGCCCCCTCACCATCAGTTCTCTAAGAATGCCCGGTTTTGGAACATAATTCTTCCGGAATCTTGTGGCCACAGAGTGAAATTTCTGTATATTTTTTGTGCTCCGAACGAGGTACGAAATATGCTTTTCTTTATGTAAAAGTTTTGTAGAATCCCCCTGAGAATATGAAAAACAAGGGACTATACAATGTTTACTCATGTACAGTTTTACTACATCCTATACAGTACTTGTAAAACCAAGAGAGAATTGATCATTTGCTCTGTTTTAGTATGTGAAATCGATTATTTGCACGTATATATCATTGACATGTGGTCTTAAAGCCCACATATCAGTGAGACACCACGAAACAAATAATTAATGACATAAATAAATGAGAGCAAATCATCTATTACTCCTAAAACTAGGCTATGTTTGTTTCAGCTGGAGATTGTAGAAAGCAGCTTTTAAAATCTGGATTGTAAAAGTTGGATTGTTTAAAAGCTGGAGGTTGAAAAGCTGATAGCTGTTTGGCAATCCGGATTATAGTGAGGGCATGCTCGGGTGTGAACAAAATAGAGGGGCTCGAGCGTGAACAATGGGGGAGGCAATGGTGGGTAATTTCGACTGAAGTTGGATGGGTATTGTAGTCTTTTGCAAAAAATAAAAGCTAAGGATAGCTCCTCCAGATTGGATTGTGGAATTGCTACAATCTAGCCTCTAATTGTTACAATCTGCATTGAAAGTTTCCGATTTGTTGATCTTTCAGATCTAAAAAACTGCTTTCTACAGTCCCTAACTAAAACAGACATGCCCTAAGAGTATACGGAAAATTACCAAAACCATATAAAACAAAAAAAAATTACCAAAACCGAACACTAAGAGAGAGAAGGAAGAAAATACATAAAAGAGCATTATTTCTATACTTCTTCTCTCAATACAAATTATATAAATTTTAAAATAAATAAAAGGATAAGTAA
Organism: Rhipidocladum racemiflorum; assembly: GCA_036346355.1. Classification (NCBI taxonomy): domain Eukaryota; kingdom Viridiplantae; phylum Streptophyta; class Magnoliopsida; order Poales; family Poaceae; genus Rhipidocladum; species Rhipidocladum racemiflorum. The sequence goes on along the minus strand of CM070579.1, from coordinate 83,791,316 downwards.
TCATTATTTATCTTTTAATATTTATATACTTTTTCTTAAAAAAAATATAGAAACACCTCGCAACCAAAAAAAAGAGGAGCCCACTCGTGGGGTTAAAGCCCCAAGAACAACCAGCAGGAGGAAGCACATAACATAAGCAGCAAGAGGAAGAAGAACGAAGCTAGCCAACCAAACCAAAGCGAGAAGAGTTTATCGCTACATCTCTTAAGCTGCAAGCATACGCAAGAAGGAAGACAAGGAAGAAGCAACCAAGCATCAAGCATGCTTCTAGCCTCCCTCTCCGGCGACGGCGGTCGGATCTGCCGGAGGGCGGCGGCCGGGGCGCACGGAGCTTAGAGTTAACCGTCTGGACCGCGCGGCCGCGAGATCTGGCGCGGCTTCTGGGATCGAGCGGTATCGCCCCCGGGTGGCATCTCTTGGCTCCGGTGGCCGCAAAGGCGGCGCCTGTGTGCATTTCCGCCGCTTCCCGTGCCCAAAGATCGCAGCCTTTCGCTATTCTTTGCTGGTCTTGGAAGTGAAATTCTTGGTTCTTTGATCGGTTGCACGATAATTTCCGGGAGGCGTAATTGCGCACAGCAAAAGGCTCTGGTGAGTTGGCGAGGAGAAACTGAGAAAGCGATGGTTTTTGGGAAGGCGCTGTGATTTGGCCTAAAAAGGAGGAATCTTTCCTTCGTTTTCTACTTCCTTCCCCGCTTCGTGCGTGCTCATATATTGCGTTCAGATCGATCTTCTAATTGACCTTTTGGGAGGGTGAAGAGAGACAAAAATGAGGCTCTCGTCGTCGTCCGGCAGCGTACTCCCGACTCAGGCGTCGCCGGAAGGTACCTCTCTTTTTTATGCCGAGTTTCCTGTGCGCCGTGGCTTATTAATGCTGTCGCTGTTCATTTATTTACGGTGCGATTTGAAGTCTATAGGACTAGTATTTTGTTGTTGTTTTGTTCGTATGCCTTGCTTCAAAGCTTCTCTATGGACTATGGTCGTGTGATCAGGCAACAACCCAATGCGGGAAATTTGAGTCCGGAGCGATATTTGGATTTATTATGATGATTTGTTTTGGAGGGGATATTGTAATCGACATGAAAATGTTTTTTTGGGGGGGAATTCTTTTCTTTTTCTCATGTAATTTCAGTTGTAATCATGCATATGTCGCCTATTTTCGATCCAATTCTTGATTTATTGCGTTGATATGTTGAAATTGTTCTTTCCTGATAATAAATTGATGTGTATTTTCACCCTAATGATAGATTTTTTCCCCCTATGAAGATGCAAAAAGAAGTCCCCCTCTTTCGCCACTTAGTTCTTTTCATACCATATCCACCTTCTGAAACAATATTGAGACTAGCAGATGAATTCAGAGATGTTACAGTTCATGCTCCCTAGAGCTATAATTGTATTAAATACTACACTGTTAAGTCTTCTTCTCAAATGCTTTTGTCATTACAGCTGTAGATGAGCAGAAGTGCCTGAATTCGGAGCTATGGCATGCATGTGCCGGCCCACTTGTTTCATTGCCTGCAGTGGGTAGCCGGGTGGTGTATTTCCCACAGGGTCACAGCGAACAGGTTACTGTAATTTCACTCCAGTGCAAGCTTTGCACGATCCTGAATCCTATATCATGTGGCAGTTTGATAGTCAAACTAAGATCTAGTGGAAATCGATTGGTTTCTAAATTTATGGCGTGAATTTCTGTCTCAGGTAGCCGCATCAACAAATAAAGAAATGGAGTCTCAGATCCCCAACTATCCTAACCTGCCTCCACAGCTTATATGCCAGCTGCATAATGTGACCATGCATGTAAGTTTGGAGCTTTGGATCACATTTTTCCAAAGCTAAGTAATCTCACTGCTATCTTTGTGTTTCATCACCTGTGTTATTTCCTTCAGGCTGATGCAGAAACGGATGAGGTCTATGCGCAGATGACGCTACAACCACTTAGCCCGGTAATCCAAAATTTTCTTACCAAATTGTGCCGTGTGCAAATTCCACCTAGTATCCAAGAAAGTAATTTTGGGCTTCTATTTTCTTTTCAGCAAGAGCTCAAGGACCCGTATCTACCTGCTGAATTAGGTACTGCCAACAAACAGCCAACGAATTATTTTTGCAAAACATTAACTGCAAGTGACACAAGTACGCATGGTGGATTCTCTGTTCCCCGCCGAGCAGCTGAGAAAGTGTTTCCTCCGCTGGTCTGTGCTACTTCCCTACAGTTTCCAGTTCAATTTTTGGACAGACTTGGTTGTATAAAGTGAACTAAATCATCAATTGTTCTAACTTGCCTATAACTTTTGTAGGATTTCACTCAGCAGCCTCCAGCACAGGAGCTGATGGCAAAAGATCTTCATGGCAATGAGTGGAAATTCCGTCACATCTTTCGCGGTGAGTAGTTCTTTTTACAATTGTTAGTTCTCAGTTTTGTGATAATAACCTAGTACCTCAGCGTCTAGTTGCATCTTTGTGGCTACAAGTAAAAAAAGCATCCCTTCAATTTTCTCATGCAAATAAGAAAGAAATTCTGTGTTGGAAAAAAGGTCAAACATGACGCATCTGTTTGCTCCTCTTTTTTGTGGGAGGGTTTATTGTTCCATGGCAAAAAAAATATCTTGAGATAATAAAAAAATCTTACTCATAAAATCTAATTCTTGATGCAGGCCAGCCAAAGCGGCATCTTCTCACTACAGGCTGGAGTATCTTTGTAAGTGCGAAAAGACTCGTTGCTGGGGACTCTGTCCTATTTATCTGGTATGTTCATTCTTCTAACATTCAACATGATCACTCAAAAACCTTCTCTACTTTGTTGTCCCCTATCCAGAGCAGAGATTCTTCATGGTTGTATTTATGTGTCCCCTTGCCTTGTCAGGAATGACAGCAATCAGCTTCTTTTGGGAATTCGCCGGGCAAATCGGCCACAAACTGTCATGCCATCTTCAGTCCTATCTAGTGATAGCATGCACATTGGTCTTCTTGCTGCAGCTGCTCATGCTGCTTCAACAAACAGCCGGTTTACAATCTTTTATAATCCGAGGTAGAATTGTTGTGTGCATTTATTTATTCGTTACTCTCCTTCTGAACAGTTTAAACTTTTCTTTGGGTGCAGAGCGAGCCCTTCAGAGTTTGTTATACCGCTTGCTAAGTATGTAAAGGCTGTGTACCATACCCGTATATCTGTGGGGATGCGTTTCAGGATGCTTTTTGAGACAGAGGAGTCAAGTGTTAGGAGGTATGCTAAATTGTGTATACCCGGCGTGTGTTTGCTCTGCGCGAGCGGCCTGCCCAGTGCCCACTCCACGAGCTTCTTACACTTTTTTATTGTCTTGATTTTTTACCCCATCAGTTTCTGTAAGCTTGATAAAATGTGTTCATTGCCATGTGATATGGGTTGGTGCATTCTCCAACTGGACATATGGCTTTGGCTGTTTGTTGATGTGCTTCTCGCCTTTTACTGAAAACTAAACTAGCATATCATAGCCATGCATGGTATTAAGTCTAACCAGATCAAATAATCTTATTTCCAGATACATGGGAACAATTACAGGAATCAGTGATCTTGATGCTGTTCGTTGGCCAAACTCACATTGGCGTTCTGTAAAGGTATATTTTCAGGCTAGCACTTTTGTCACATCGAGTCAACTCTGTGCAAGAACTTTGCATGTTGTTTACTATGTACCGTGCAAGTTTTCAGTTACCTTGTACCATGCAAGTTTTCGGTTAGACAAGATGGAAATTCCTTTAGAGATTGCTTGTTCCTGCCTGGTACCAACTTTGTGGTTTAGCATGTTATGAAAGTTTATCTCTGAATAATGCAGGTTGGCTGGGATGAGTCGACTGCTGGAGAGAGGCAGCCAAGGGTGTCACTTTGGGAGATTGAGCCCCTGACAACTTTCCCCATGTATCCATCTCCTTTTCCACTTAGGCTGAAGCGTCCATGGCCAACAGGCTTGCCTTCTCTGCATGGTATGAGGGACAGTAGATCTTTAGCTAACATTTGTAGATTGCTATGCTTAAATAATTTCACAGTACGCTTTTCAGACTATGAATTATCTTTCATATGATGTCATTCTGTAGGTGGTAAGGATGATGACTTAACTTCCTCTCTGATGTGGCTTCGTGATAGCGCAAACCCTGGTTTTCAATCGCTGAATTTTGGTGGACTCGGTATGAGTCTTTGGATGCAGCCAAGGTTGGATGCTTCCTTATTTGGTCTGCAACCTGACATGTACCAAACGATAGCCGCGACTGCTTTCCAGGACCCAACAAAGCAGGTGTCGCCCATGATGCTACAGTTCCAGCAGCCGCAGAACATAGTTGGTAGAGCTGCGCCACTTCTGCCAAGTCAGATTTTGCATGAAGTGCAGCCTCAGTTTCAGCAGCAGCCATACCTTCAAAGCATCAATGAGAGCGCAATCCAATGCCAGGTTCAGTCCGAGTTCCTTCAGGAGCAGCTCCAACGCTGCCAGTCATTTAATGAGCAGAAGCCACAGCTGCAACCGCAGCAACAACAGCAAGAATCACAGCAGCAGCAGCAGCAGCAACAACAACCACAGTGTATGCTAGTTCCTCAACATCAACAAATGCAACAACAGAAGAACATGGCCAACTACCAGTCTGTATCTAATGCATTGTCAGCATTTTCTCAACTCTCGTCGGCTCCTCAGTCTTCCCCTATGATACTGCAAACAGTCTTACCATTCTCGCAGCCACAGAGCTTTCCGGATACAAATATGAGTTCATTGGCCCGGTCCAATGCCTCCACCGTGCATAATACATTGAGGCCATTCTCATCAGAAGCAGCTTCACTCCAAAGTATGCCAAGACCCACTGCTATACCTGTCCCTGGAACATGGTCATCGAAGCGAGTTGCAGTGGAGTCTTTGCTTCCTCCTCGGTCTCAGGTTACATCGCAGATAGCACAGTTGGACTCAACAACACCTACTGTAACTCAAAGCTCTGCATTGGCTCCGCTTCCTGGAAGAGGGTGCTTGGTGGATCAAGATGGGAACTCTGAACCTCAAAATCATCTCTTGTTTGGTGTTAATATAGACTCGCAGTCACTTCTAATGCAAGGGGGCATCCCAAGCCTCCACAGCGAGAATGATTCAACTGCAATTCCCTATTCCACCTCCAATTTCCTGAACCCTTCGCAAAATGATTTCCCCTTGGATCAAACATTAGATAGTTCGGTCTGCTTAGATGAATCAGGATATGTGCCATGTTCACAGAATTCTGATCAAATGAATCGACCACCTGAAACCTTCGTGAAGGTGAGCAACTTTTTCTATAGAATAGGCATTCATTGTACTTGTTCCCTGAATCCATCTTTCCCCCCTTATTTTGAGCTTATTGCATGACATTTTCAGCTATCGGCTATTTTGCACATTACCTGGCTATCCATAGTATTGCGCATGCCTTTAAACCAATAAATTATTAGAAATAGAACTGATAATCTTGCAAAGTTTCTCGTGAAGCTTGGATTTCCCCCCTTATTTGCTCATCGCAAATGAGATTTTTAGGCAACTTGGACTATTTTTCTCATTTCTTTGACTGCCTATAACCATGTATTGCCTGTGCCTTTAACTCTTAAATTAGTAGGAATAGGATTGATAATCTTCCAATTGAACATTTGGAGCATTGGTGCATATATGCGAGTTATATTTGATTACTTTCATCACTAGATGTAAGGAACTATAGCCCATTCTCTGAAATGCCCTTTTTTTTGTTAACTTATTCCCTAGATCACTGTTTAATATGCAAATTTGTTTCCATGTGAACAGGTTTACAAATCTGGAACCTACGGAAGGTCGCTCGATATCGCTAGGTTCAGTAGCTACCATGAACTCCGTAGAGAATTAGGGCGCCTATTTGGCCTTGAGGGCCAGTTGGAAGACCCTTTGAGATCAGGCTGGCAGCTTGTATTCATCGACCGAGAGGACGATGCCCTTCTTGTTGGCGATGACCCTTGGCAGTAAGTTTTCGCTAACTATCCTGATGATAATCTGAGCAGTTCTGTGTTGCTGTCTCATGCTCTTCCTTACATTGCTGTGCCTTGCAAAATGCAGGGAATTCGTGAACAGCGTGTCCTTTATAAAGATACTCTCACCACAGGAGGTGCAGCAGCTGGGCAAGCAGGGCCTTGAGCTTTTGACCTCGGCTCCCGCAAGGAGGCTAGGTAGCAGCTGTGACGACTACATGAGCAGGCAGGAATCAAGAAGCCTGAGCACCGGAATCGCGTCCGTTGGTTCGGTTGAATTCTGAAGAGAGGGCGTTCATGAATCAATCACGAGCCCTCGGCTTAAGGCTAGCCTGTTACGTATGTTTCTGCAGCTTTTTTCCTAGTTTTGAGACCTGGAACTGAAAGCACATAGATCATGCCTAGATTTAAGCTATGTACCATCTAAGAATCATGCCATATGATGTCAACTTCTAAGTAAGTAGAAACCATCACCTTTTGGTATACGCACGCCAAAACTTTGCTCCCATGGAATACTAATCCTGTGAATGTAGGCTCCCTAATTACCATCTCTTCGTGTGCAGCGTCGCACACGCCCATCTTGTTCGTATCCTGCATACAGTCATGTCGTTTTGGCTCCACATGTGGCGGTAACCAAACAACAGTGTGGTCCTTGGCACGATGGTAAAACGTGCTTCATTCCAAGTAGGTCCATCGCAGGACAAGTTCGGTTCAGATTTCCATCTCATTGGACTCCATACGCAAACCTTACTGACACCTCACTTCCAAGGCAGCAGCACTCAAAGCTACTCTTGCTGATGCCTGCACGGTCAAAACTGGCATCGCCATTATCGGTAAAAAAAAAAAAAAAAAAAACAGTCTGGTGCAATCCTGCGAGGATCATGGGTAGGAGTAGGATCAAAAACAGAAGCCATCTGATGCCCTCTCTCCTTGGAAGGCTTGAGGCACCATCTCTCTGAGACACTGGCTTTGCAGAGAGCCTCCATGTGAGGCCTGGGTCCCCGTCCGGCTGACCGACCCACACCCTCACACGGCGGAGGATGAGCCAATTGCGCTTCGAGGCTGGAAGAAAAGGACGATGGACCGGCTTTTCCTGAGGTTCAGCCGGCGGTGGGTGGGTGAGCGTGGATACGTACGTGCGTGTGAATGTGATGCCTCTCTCTCTCTCTCTCTCTCTCTCTCTCTCTCTCTCTCTCTCTCCAATCCCCATCCATCGCACATCCATTTCTTCAGGCCTTAATGATCCCCATCCATGTATCTGTCCTTCACCTATCGATCTCTCATGTGCTGAATGCTGATGTACCCCCACCTGTCCTGTCGTGCTTGGCTCAATGGTCCCTCCCCAAGACGTGTGTGCCTGTGCACAACCTGTGTGTGGGAAATGGATCCTCTGCGCTGAAGAACAAGATGCAGAGAAGCTGCAGTGATTGGCATTTGGGACGCCTGTCGACGGAAGGATCAAAAGCGAATGCGTAGGATTCGTCTCCGTTTCCGTTTGTGCGTGTGTGGTTTTGCCTTTGGTTGGTTGCGGATCGCGACGAGCTTAAAGTGGGAGGAGCATGTGGAGTGCAGTAACGCACACCACCCACTCTTTTCAAGGATTTGGGCATCTTGCTCTCCTCCCCACATCGATCTCCCGACGATTCCTCCGTCTCAGTCGGATCTCTGGCCGGCCCCATCCGTGCGCACTCACCTTCCTTTTCCTCGGCGGCGATGGCCAAAGGTAAACCGAGAAAGGGTGGAGCTTGGACCAGGGGAGTAGTAAAATGCCAAGTGGAGAGGAGTGGAGCGGAGCGTCGCCTCGCGTCTCCTTTCCTTCGGATACCTCGCCATCAGCGACAGTTGGACGCCAAAACTCAGGCTTGTCGTCTGCTTCAGGTTGGTTGTCCTCCTCGAGAGGCAAGCTGAGAGAGCAGACATCACACGACGACCAAGACCGATACCGAGAATCTATCTATCCATCTCTCTCTCTCTCTCTCTCTCTCAATGTTGTTTTGGTTTAACGAAACAGACGCGACGACCATACCTGCTAGGCTGCTACTCTCTCTCTCTCTCTCTCTTCCCCTCGTGTAACCTGTGTCCTGACGGACTGCCATGCGCTCCTCCGCGGACAGGGATCCTCTGCTTTCAAGAACCAGATGCAAGGGTGCTACAGTTCTCTGCGTTAGGGCCGCGTCTCGGGGAAATAAATTCTATGGTGTCGTCTTTGTAATGGGCGCTTGTCTTGGCACTTAGACGGGCCACGCGTGTTATGCCAGTGAATCTGCACCGTCTGCATGCAATTAATGCGTCAATTAATTAATCCCCTTAATTAATGCAATTAATCCCATTAATTAATGCAACGGTGGAGATTCAGTGGCGTCCATTCGAGTGGTGCTGCACAGGTCCCTTTATGCATCACAACACCGTAGAATTTATTTCCGTGTCTCGGACCAGCAGGGAACGCTTGGGATCAGATGATACAGTAATAAATGTCTCCGCGTTGTCATGCGACGTCCACTTTTTTTTTCTTCGAGGGGTCTAAGGATGTAAAAAACTTATGCACGTCCTATATACATGCTAAGAAATTTTTTTGAAGGCTCCGTAGCCTCGGAACACGGATACTTACCGTCCCAACGATTACACACGTTTATATATGTATATATCTCTATACTATTCTAAAGCACCACTTGGTGGCAGTGGTCCATTCTACACGTCATTAATTGCCCTGTTTAATTGCTCTACTTAATTGCCCTGCTTAATTGCCCTACTCAAGAAACGAAACGTTGCTTTAATTAGCCAGCTTTCACAAGAAACGAAGCGTTAAAGATAGATGTTTGATCTTGTAAAATAATTTTTTTTATTTTTTAATCTTTATTTTTCGTTATCAATTTTGTTTTTCGTAGCAACGCACGGGCATGTAGCTAGTTTCTATTATAGGTGAGCACGGGCGCTTTATCCAACTAGAATGAGCTCATTTTGTAGAAGTGGAAACGCACGGTTTAACAAGGCAGCTAGCGCCCTCCATTGGCCGCCCGATCTCGCTTGGGCGGCTGCGGATAGAAATAAATTCTGTAGAATCGGTATGCAATTTTTTTCCTGTGCATATCTGATATTAATTGATGCCACGTGGACAATTCTGCAATTTAACGTCACGACCCTCTTTCTTGCGACGACCTCCTACGCCACCGGCCTTCCACCCGTGTCGCCCGGCTACGCCACGTCGCTCCCCTCTCCGTCCCGCTAACCACGCATCATCCTCAACGGTCCCGGAAGGTGCCAGTGCCAGTGTATCAAGGCGAGGAAAGAAGGAATGGATAGGTTGAGCAGAAGCTCGGGACCTGAAGATTGTCAGGTCTTCAAAACCTGAGTCCTGGCTCAGCAAGGAGAAGAAGAAACGAAGACAATAGACGGTGGAGATGCCCAGATACCAGCTCATTTAAGTTTCATCGGATGGTTCTCCGCGGCGGTTAAGAGTTAAAGTAGATTGGAAGGTCCTGATGCCTCCGTAGCTCTTGAACTTGATCCAATGGTGGAGAAACAATTGGGTAGTTTACTGTTTACTTCAAAGGGTTAATGTCGTTTACTATGTCAGCAATTCTAGTTGTTACTCTGTCAGCAATTCTAGTTGTTACTTAGGTGATCCATCTGTGTGCAATACTCAATCGTAGTGCATGTTCTAAGGTTCACATGAATGCATATTATTAGATGTCCGCTCCGATGGACCAATGTGTACTTCAATTCCATCCTATATCTCGATGCACAAATGTCTCAGATCTATTTCAGTGCAAAAGGATTGAACCTTCCTTCCAAGTCGCATTGGCTTGGGAAATTTTTATTCTGCCATAGCTTTGTTTCATTATATCGTTTAGCATGACAGCAAACGGACACTTAATTTGTAGTCGAACATCTTGGTTGCTTCAATGGATTGTTGGTCCTACTCTTACCCATCCCAGAGCAATGCTTACTGTAATGAATAGTTCTGTAGCTCTACCCTTTCCCCTAGGTTTACCGAAGTAGGTCATTTTCATTCAGTTCTGATGTGATCCACTTTTCTAACTTGTATTCTTTGGTTTACACATGGAAGGACTGATGTATGACTGTTGATGAAAATCTTATGAATGACTGTTGTATTACGGGATTAGATGGAGCAGTTGCCTAGAAACGACGAAAATGTCACATATTTGCTTGTTGTTCTTGGTTTCCATTGCAGCTCACGCTTAACAGATCCAAGGATATGCATGTCATGCGTGAAGGCCTCTGCTGTTTGTTAGCACTGCTCAATCATTTTTGTAGATGATATAGTTTTTTTTTAACAATTGATGCATTAGTTCCTCTACTGTAAGAATAAATATCATTCTTATACTTTTTTCCATGGAAAAGTTCCAGCTTAAACTTGAGAATATCACTCATGTCATCATATGTGAAAACTGAGATTGAGAAGGGAAACAAGAATGATTCATTAAGGATTCATTATGCTCAGGACTATGGCTGCTTCATTTTCTTCTTCAGAAAAAGAAAGATCGGAACAAGAGATGTGTTTTGTTTCATACATGGGAGATACCCAGAACGCAAATGTGAAGTGATGAAATGGAGCTGTATTTTGTTAGATCTCAGCGTATACTCGCTATGCGAGCATGTTAGATATCAGCTTAAACAAGAATGATTCATAAGCACCATCTCCAACCGTGTCCCTTCCCCTCTCCTTTTCCCTTCGCGAAGGGATTCCCATTCACTTCAGCGCTCCAACGGATTCCCCTCAGCATTCCCTTCATGGGATTCTCTCTCCTTTCCCTATACAATTCCCTTTAAAGAGAATCTGTTAGAGATGAGGGCAAATAAAGGGAATGGGAATGAGGAAGGAAACAGGGAAGAGAATGAAATGAAGGGAATATGGTTGGAGATGGTCTAACGATTCATTATGCCCATGGCGAGATAAGAATGGTATCCTTGTTATGTTATGCGTGTACCAAAGTGTGTGCTTACATGTTCTTTTTATTGCCCGTACGGTACGGCGATCCAAGGCAGGCAAAAAGAGAGCACAGCCATCAAGAAACTCAACTCTGATCATGATGCCCCACGTAACAAATCATAAGCACACAACCTGAGAACCATATAGCTCATCTTCACGTTGTATTGTTCTCGAACGCGCGGGCAAGAACACAGAGGGTCATTCTTAACATTGCGCTACTGTGTATATAGAAAAGCCGATTAACCTTAACCTGTCACAAAATGAGCTTATGTTTTGCCGGCTGAGTAACACTCCAACGACGAATATGAATGCCCACAGTATCTAGTAATACAGAATCAACAATTCATCATCTGGTCCTAATCCGAGTAACGAAAAACAAAATAAAAAACATATTGTAGCTCTTGGAAGTCAGTTTTCAGAGGCGGCTCTCTCAACGGAAAGCACGTAATCTCCACGGATCAAGGGTGCTCAGTCTTCTTGCCCTACCGTTTCCTTGATCGCCTGGGCGCCGCTTCGTCGTCGCTCTCGCTGTCATCGTCTCGGAAGGCGCCTCTATTATACCTGTCCCCAGATTGAGACCTGGCTCCGTCTGCTCCAGGATTCCCAGTAGTGTCGTGACCCCTGCTTCCCTGGTCCGATGTTGTTTCATACCTGTCGTTCCTGTCACCAACTGGCCTTCTTTGCTCCCGTTTCACGGCACGACTGTTTGGCGGAGGTGGTGGGGGCATGAAGGGAGCCATACCAATGGGGCGATTTGGTCGTCCAGGCCTGGCCATTCCCATTCCTCCCATGAGCAGTCCACGACCAGGACCCATCATCATCTCAAGCCCCATTGGGAAGAGGTCCCCAGGTTGCGGAGGCCTGCCAGGGAAGACCATACCAGGCATAGGACCTCCTCTAGAGAAGTCACCAGGAAACCTTGGGCCACCAAATGGTGGAAAACCACGAGGCGCACCAAAAGGATCGGGCATGCCAAAACCACCACCGAAAGCAAAACCGTCACCCATCATGTTTGGGGGGAAGCCACGCCCTCCAACCATTGGTCCAACACCACGTAGCATTGGCATTTGAGGCGGCCACATCATCCCCCTTCCTCTTCCCCTTCCTTGAGATTCTTGGCCATTGTTTTCTTCGTCTTCCTCACTTTCCTCGTCCTCCTCTTCCTCATTGTCATCATACAGCACGATATCTTGATTGTCAGTTGCCTCGTCAGCACTAACTCCCTTTGCCTTTTCCTCTTCTCTCTTGGCCTCTGCTGCAACTAGCATGGCCTAAACCCATACTCAAAATATCAGACGGTGCACATCACATCACCTCAAACAAGAGAAAAAGGAAGGGGGAAAAGTAACATATGAACAATAAAAAAAAATGTTTGGACAAATACAAGCGGGTTAGGCCTTGTAGCGAAGGAAACAACCAGCTTTCATTAAACCATAAGCAATTATTCACTTGAAGTTGAACCACGATATATATATCTTCAAGTACAATAGTATGACCTAGAGTAGTGCATTGTTACTTTACAAGAGAGTGAATTCTGCATGTATTGATTGATCCTATCTGATTAAGGGACATAATCGTCGTTATTACTATTTAGTCAATCTAAAAAAAATGCAATCCTACTATCTTTCCTTGGCATTATTTACCTCTACTGTAAAAAATATAACATTTTGGTGATATCTTCCACCTCTTTCCAAAATCATCCTGCCAACACAGATCTTATATGTGCAGATTTTAATATTATGGTTCCTTGATCATGATTTAATCAGTAACTATTCAAAGAACATTAGTATGTCAGTCCATCTCCAGGCACAGATGAAAATGGATGAAGTACACAGCTAAATGGTGCTACAGTGTGGATGATGCTTTTTGTGCAGTTTAAAATCATGTTCAGTATGCAGGAATATGACTATATGAGCTCAAGCAAAGTCATTTGTATCCCAATTTACAATGGTACTTGAGAAGTTGTGATGGTTTAGGCTGATATGCCCACCAGTAAGAAAAAAACCAGCCAATGGCAGTGTCCATAACAACAAATAGGAAAGAAATGCATCCCTACCGTAAGTTCGCTGTCTGGTTCCAGATAAAGCAGAGAAGCCAATTGCTCACCAATGAAAGGCTCTAATTCCTGGCAATCTCGGCTGATCTGCACAAGTAAAAAGTGAATTAAGCGGTTAATTCATGAAAGCTTTTGAGACCATGGATACAGAATTAAACATTGAAACGATAAGGAGCACAATGTCACACCGCTTCAGCTTCCATAATCATAATTAGACGTAACCTGCAGAATCCGAAAGTTTGAATTGTTTCGACTCTCTTGGTAGAAAGTTATGAATGATTAGCTGCCGAGGGAAGAGCACTAGCAATCATAATTGCGTCTAGTGCTAGTTACAAAACAGGACAAGCTTGGTTATTTGAAGAATTCAGCAACCCTCAGCTTTCGAAGGACCACCAAATAAGTGTATAGGAAAGTTGTCATTGAAAATTGACTACTCAATCATCGCTGTGAGATTACCATTACAATTTATGTTACTTATTCTTTCTAACCCACATCTACGTAGAAGTTTATTTCATCTGGAGTAATTGTCTTGCCGGAGTGTAATAATTATATGACAGTCCAAATGTATGAAGTTTGAACTTTGACTTAAACCAATCAAGAAAACATAATGCAATATAGTGTTTGTGGTGAAATATAAATAGTGACAGCAAAGCATATTTCTGCTTTAGTGCACTAAGGTAGATCCAAAAATTAAGCAAAGCCAGCCCAGTCCTTCAAGGTAGGTTTGACAATCAGCTTATGAGCTTAATGCCTTAATCAACAATGTGGTAAAGAACAATCATGGTGGAAATGTGGAAAGATAACAGCAATAAGAAAGACGACAAGCCATACAAGCTAGTGATATTTGTATAAACTTGATAGACAATCTCAGCCATTTCCATTCCAACATAAAAATATTAGGCATAACATTTCAAGCGGCCAGGGCCACCACACATTTGGGACAAGGTGATTGTACCTTAACAGGGAGATTGTCATTGTATGGATTGCGCAGATGATGAGTTTTCTGGAATGACAATTCACAAAGCTGCAGTGCAGAACTGTTGTAAATATAGACGTACAATGCTGATAGAAGAGAGAATCTTAAATTTTCCATGCAAAAAAAGAACAGAAAGATAAATCAATAGTTAACGACCACTGCAATTAACAATTTGGTTTGGAATTAACAATTTGGTTCGGAATGTAAACATACTAGCAAAATCTGTATCGTTCTTATGATTCAGTTCTTCAAAAACACAAAATATTCCATCACTCTAAATCGTGCTCAGTTGTGTTATAGAAACATAAAGCATTTGTTGTACATGCTAGCAAGAACTAAAGCTAGCCAATGATCTAGCTATTTACCTGTCAAATGAGTGAATAGCAGGCCTACAATTTGCTACACAAGATAACAGCACCCAATGGACTGACACCCCACTACATTAATACAATAGATTCAGCTTCTGGATAGATTGCCTGGACCTAAAGCATATCTAAAGAGGCTCCATATCAGTATAAGAGTCTCTCAATATTCGCATCTTCGTGATCTCATCTCTGCAACTTTATATAAAGCATCCAGCAGAGTGTTGTGTTGTTAGCAATACCAACTAACTCGACCAAAATTAAGGCATGCAATATTTCCATGCAGCATGATGCAAATTCATAACCATATATTGTGCTTATCAGCTCTAAGGTCCCATGTTCCATAATCTGGAAACTGGGAAGGACCAAGCTACAACAAAAATGGTGATAAATAAACACAAGCACATAATGGATAAGAAAACAGTGTACCTTAAGCCACTGCATAGAGAAATTCCGACCAAAATGCGCCGTTCCATGAGCAGATTTCCAATTTCCACCACCAATGTAGCCACCAATCCTAGAAGTCATCTTTGCACAGCCCTTGAAAAGCATAACATGATTAGAGCTAAATAAGTAGCTGTTATTGAATGACTTCAAAATAGCATTCTCAATGATGAGTTCAAAGATGAATAAATATCATAGTCAGCATTCATAACAAAAAAACAGATCATCACTTTACCTGAAAATGGCGAGTTCTATTGATCGAGAATATTAAAATAACATTCTCAATAGATTCAAAAGCTTCATTAAGTTTAGCCTCGTTACTCCTTTGAGTAGCCCAGATGCCCTGTTGAACTGATATTTCCAGATTCTCTCGATTGCAACTTTTAACAATGAAGTACCTGGTTTTTTAAATTTACCAACCCAAGACTCAATTAGAGAACCATTATATTATCAGAAGACATATGATACCATGAAACAATCAAACAGAACTGCTTATAGAGGAAGCATTATGTCATGGGTGATGGCATTACCAAAATATGGGTGCATGATTACGATTACAAAAGATAATAAATACTGAAACCATTCATCTATAAAGGTAGGTAGCAAAAATTGAAAATTGACTACGAAACAAATCACCAAATAGAACGTGAACCCATAATACTGTTATTCATGGACCACACATCCACACCCACACAAATTCAACCATATATTTTTGACACGTGTGTGGGATTACTCTGGTTAGGTTTCTAACCAAATGGATCTTCAGATCCGTCTTTCTTTAGGTATGTGTATTGAATAAAAAAGTGTAGAAATAGCACCGGTGGTTTTGCAATTATAATATCATCATTGCACAGAATGTACAGCACATCATCTAGAGATACAAAAAAAAACTTAGACTACACTATAGGTGTATCAAACTATCGATACCTACAAATAATGTAGTAACTAAGAAACTTTTAGTCTGTTCATAGAAAGCATTGAATATTACTAACCTGGTATAAATTTTAGTTAAAGTGTGTACAATGCACATTCCATATGAATTATCCTGTGTATTCCCTCCATGGACTGCTGAGGCACGCTCACTACCACACATACAGCAAGCTATGGCTACTAGATCAGACTATATATTTTTAGAATTAACCATCTACGCAATTTCCATGTGCTTCTCGAACCTTCCATCATGAAATCCTTATATACAAACAAAGTTATAGCTTAGGAGCCATGTAGATGGATAGTCACACAAGCTTGTTCTGGAGAAGATCTAAATATTGTAGAACCAACCTTGAGATAACTAGCTACCACATAACCTATCTTCATAACCCAGAAAAGCAAGAACAGTGCTAGCTAACGAATTGTAAGTAGCAAAAAGATGGTTACAACAATTTGCTATCAGTCGATCTAGGTGAATGCAAAACAATATTGGACAAATAAGTACATCTAATTACCAAGTGTCAGAACAGATAACATAATGTGGCTGTTTTATGATATATGCTATAGTAACTAAGACTATGCATATCGTTTTCACAGAGTATGCTAAAAGCTTTACAAGAAGACTAGAAACTCCACACACACACCTAGAGGGCCCTTGTGGAAGGGGTGTTGCAATTCTAGCGGCTTGATTAGGCAAGCCATTTGAAACACCTTGGGCATGGTCATTTGTATTCGGTTTCTGTTGCTGTGGTGGCTGTTGATTCATCGTTTGTGCTTGCTGTCCAGCAGCTGGTTGCTCCATCACAGCAGTAGCATTTTCTGTCGAATTTTGATTAGGTATGCCTGAACCCTGTGGAGGTTGATGTCGCTCCCCCTGCTGATTATAGTTATTGTTCCTATGCTGATTGTATTTGTTGAAAGAGCGCATCTGCAGAATCTTCTGGAGAACTTCTTCAACAGGAGGTGGTGGCCCAGGTAGCTTAACATGTTTGTACCGGCAATTAGGACCATTAGGGCAAAATCCCATCTTGTACCTGCAAACCAGCATGAGATAGCACACAGATGTCAGATACAATGAACGCCTAGAGGTAACCATTTTAAACTTTTTTTACAATAACAATAAATGACTATGCGTAAACAGCTCCTCAGCATCATGGTGCATTTTCATTGACATCTAGCATCCTACCATGCTCTACAAATTATAGTCATTTTCTGTTTCAACAAACTGTCATGTACATTTCATTCCCACATCTTGTCAATAGCTTCTATCAGCAGAAATAAAAAATCGTACCATAGTCACTAAATTTCACCAAATTGAATCGAACTAGAGGTCACTTATCAAAGATTAAGAACGACCCTAGGGGATCACGATCACAACAACCTCAAGCCCTAAAGCCCCAATCACCCCAGAAAAGGGCATCCAAGGTAGCAACTTTCCCCAAGTTAACAAACGGTACTCGCTGCATTCCACAAAAAATTATCAACCGCACACATCCAAGAGCTTGAGCTAAAACCAGCACGGTGATAAAAACTACTTCCCGACCCAATGCAAATGTTGCACTCCTTGATGTCGTCGCGAATTGGGGAGTCGGAGCGAATTGGGGATCTCACATGTTGCACTCCTTGATGTCATCGTAGGAGTGCTTGTAGGCGCAGTCCGGCTCGCGACACTCGCCGAAGTCGCGGAAGAAGCGGCACACCGGCATGCGGGCCTTGTCGAACTGGTGCAGGAACCCGCAAGCGTCTCCCTTCATGCACAGCCCTCGCAGCCAGTGCCGGCACACCGTCTGCCGGTAGCTCCCCCGCCCGCGGCCGCGGCCGTGCCCAGCCCCGTCCCCACCGCCGCCGCCGCCCGCGCCAGCGTCGGTGGAGGATGGCGCGGAGACCCCGGCCGCCGGGGCCGGGTCGAGGCCGCCCTCGAAGTCGAAGCTGAGGCCGCCATCGCCGTCCTCCATTGGAAGAGATTGCACGGGATTATTTTCCAATTTTCCCCCCTTTGAGACTCGGTGTTAGGGTTTGGGAATTGGCAGTACAGCTTATATTCTAGCACAGCGCTATTCATCGAAATAATTGTTGATTTGCCTGTTGGCGTCTGATATCTCATCGACTCATGTAGTCCTGCGCCACACGTCGATGGTACACACAGGGCAAATAATCAATTGCACATTAACTTCTGGGCAAATGATCAATTGCCCTATTAATCGGTATCCCCTTCAAAGCACTATTCATCGGTATCCCCTTCAAACCGTCTGATCCGATTAAACCTTTTTCAAAAACCCATCGAGGTCCAGCGATACTAATTTACCATAAAAAATTAAATAAAAATCATCAAAAATCGAAGAGTTTTGAAACCGAATGTTTGAAAAAAGATTCGAAATAAATTCAAAGAAAAAAACGAAAATCGATCGATTTTCTCATAAACCCATCGATTTTCTCGAAAAACCGATCGGTGAGTTGAACCTTTTGGGTGGCCGATTTTTGGAGCGGTTTTCACTAGATAAAGCTTTCCCTTTGACCGGCCCTTAAAGGCTATGGAACCATCACTTCTCTTAACAACGTCCACACCTTCATCGGTAAAGAGACAATTATAGCCCATCGCACACAATTGAGAGATGAACAACAGATTATAATTCAAGGATTCAACAAGTAAAACATTAGTAAGACGAGTATCCTTTGTGATGGGTATCATACCAAGACCCATCACCTCACCTCTACCATCGTCACCAAAGATGATGCTTTCACTTGTTGAGCCATTAGGATCTAAATGTGAGAACATTGATTTCTCTCCGGTCATATCATGGGTACATCCACTATCCAATATCCAACTTGATCCACCGGAGCGATATTCCTACAAAAAAATAGAATTATGCTTGCTTTTTTGGTGCCCAAACTTGTTTGGGTCCTCTCAAGTTAGTAATTAGTGCCTTTGGCACCCAAATAGTTTTGACATGAGAATTCTTGGGTTTTGAACCCACATATTGAGCAACTATATGACCAAGATTAGTTCTCTTAAGCACAAAGGAAGTATTGAGAGTAAAATGAATAAGATGAGTAGAAGTTCCTTGAGCTTTCACAAATTTTATGGGCTTGCCAATTGGTGTTACCACAATGTGCCCCTTTTTACCCTTAGGAGGAATGTAACCGAGTCCTTCCTTTTTGTAGTTCCCTTGGCGTTTCCCTAGGAACTATTCAAGTCCTTTGCTTGACTTATAGGACTTTTGAAGTCCATTTTCAAGAAAACTTTTTAGCTTCTCGTTCTCTTGCGCCAATACTTGCATGGTCTCAAAGTTAATTGTACAAGCATTTATATCAACATTATAACATCTTGCACAAACGTTGCTAGTTGAGGGCAACGAGAGAGAGGTAGCCGAATTTGAGGAAGTAGATGAGCTTTTCGAGAGATCAACAAGCTTCACTTCAAGAGCTTTGCAAGCAGCCTTTGCTATAGCAAGATTCTCTATGAGTGAAGCGTTGGTGATCTCAAGATTAGCTACTTGAGATTTGGCCAAATCAAAATTCTTGGCCATCTCTACATTCTTTTTCCTCTCATCGGCTAAACTTTCCTTCAACTCAAGGTTTCTCTCCTTTTCTTGGATGAGCAAGTCCTCTTGAGTTTCTAGAATTGTTTCTTGCCTCTCGATTTCCTCCAACATAGCATTTAATTTTACCATATCAAAGTCTTTCATAAATTTAAACAAATTATCATCACAATCATTCTCATCATCACTAACATTATTGCAAGGATCATCAATAATAGGAGTTGAGTTTTTGTTTGATACCTTGCGCCCCTTAGCCATAAGGCAAATTGGAGCAACATCATCATCATCACTCAAATTGTCGAAGAGGATATTTGACTTCGTTGGTGTAGATGATGTAGTGATGGCGAATGAAGCAATTTCTTCTTCCTAGGAATCGGAGCTTGAGTCGGAATTTGAGTCCCATTCTTTCCCAATATAAGCACGCTCTTTCATTTTGCTCTTCTTCTCATTTTTATTGTGATGCTTGTCCTTGCTCTTCCTTTTATCATCATCATTCTTGTCACTCTTCTTTCGTTGTAGACAATCGGCAATGAAGTGGCTGGCTTGCCCACATTCATAGCACTTCCTATGTGAGTGTCTTCCTCTTGATTTACTCCAATTGCTCTTATACCGGCTCTTCGACTTGAATCCACTCTTTTTGAGGAATTTGTTGAATCTCTTCACAAAAAGTGTCATTTCATCTTGGCTCGTGGGACCATCATTGTCATCTTCACTTGAACTTTCTTCGGAGTTATTTTATCTTCTAATGGCCTTTATAGCAATATCTTTCTTTTTGCTAGGTCTCACAAGTTCTTCTATGGCATCTGCTTCCTTGACCATCATCTCGTCGGCCACCAATCTCCCAAGTACATCATGAGGTGTAAGAGAGCTGAAATTGTCCTTCTCCCGGATGAGTTGGACTAAGTTTCGATTCTTTGGAGTAATGACGCGTAGTAACAGTTTTACTACTGCCTTGTTTGTCAAGTCCTCACACCCAAGTCCTTTAGCTTGATTTACCAAAACCATTAAGCGATCAAACATCTGAGTATAGCTCTCTCCATCTTCTAGCACAAACCAACCAAGTTGTCCATTAATGAGCTCAATTTTTGATTCATGGACGCTTGAAGTTCCTTCATGTGCAACCTTTAATGTGTCCCATATGACCTTTGCATCTTCAAGTCCATCAACTCGATTGAACTCAGTTGGGCTCAAAGCATTCAACAACGCATTTGCAGCTTGATCGTTAGTGTGACGTTCTTTCTTCTCTTGAGGTGTGAGTTCGGTAGGGTTCTTAGGTTTGAAACCTGTTTCAATAATCTCCCAAATAGAAGGGTGAAATGATCTCAAGTACATTTTCATCTTATGTTTCCATGCAGGGTAATAAGTGCCATCAAAGTAGGGCGCTTTACCGGACGACACGGAAACATAAGGTGATGATCTCGAGGGAACAAGAGTAGAATAATCAAAGGGGATTTCTGCACTGGGGCCAACACGTTGGGTATCCATGTTGCCATCGGTTGGACTGCTCTTCTCAATCGACATCCTAATTTCTCCAAGCGGTTAAGCTTAGCACAGGAGATACAAGCTCTGATACCAATTGAAAGGATCGGGATGTTGCCTAGAGGGGGAGTGAATAGGCGTTATAAAATTTAACACAAATTATGTCACAGCGGAAACAGTAACTTCGGATTGTCCGAATGTAACTTCGGACTATCCGAGGGTTTCGGATTGTCCGAGGATAACTTCGGATTGACTGAGGGTTACAGAGCAGGAATTTGCAAAGGTAGATCTAGGCTATTTAGAGGAATCTACTTGCACAAAATGGAATTAGTTGACTTAGATTACCTACAGGAGACAACCAACCAACAATATAATTACCTCACAACAAGTCACCTTTGAATCAACCATCACAAGGATGGAAAGTAAATCCAATAATCGAAGTTGGAGACTTAAAGATTTTATCCCGAAGTTCAGATTCTTGAGGGAATCCTATGTATCCGTTGAGGCGACACTAAGCCGGGGTTTCTTTCAACCCTAGACCTCACGGCGTTACACCGAGCGCTTACCAATTTTACTTTCTTGAATCCTTTCCTTACAGAGGTGGATTCAACCTTGACAAACTTCCGGAGGCTCACCACACAAAGATTTGAGAGCTCACCGGCAACTCCTAGCCTTCTAGGAGTCCTCAACCTCCAAGAGTAATAGATCGGCGAGAAATCCGCAAGAGGATGAAATCCGGTGATCAAGATGGATCTTACTTGCTTCAAGCTCTTTAAATCTTGCTTATCTCTCCCTCTAATGAATCTAGTCATAAGGAACTCAAAACGGGTGAAGCTAGGGCTCAAGGAGGGAGACCAAGATGCAGCAAATGAGTTGAGTTAATGTCCTGCTGCTGGTGGGTGAGGGGATGGGGTATTTATGGTCCCTCAAAAACTAGCCGTTTTGGTTCAGACACGACTCTGTTCGGACAGTCCGAATTTCGGTTCGGATACTCTGAGTGGGTTAGATCAACAGTCGAGAACTATGACCGAGAGGCATAGCTCGGATGGTCCGAACCATTTAGATACTCCGAATTATACTTTGGATACTCCGAGTAATACTTGGCTCGAGGATTGCTGGCTGGGCTGAGGGGGTAAGCTCGGACAATCCCAGTTGTAGTTCGGATATTCCGAATGAAGATTAGTGGAATGCTTCTAAGACTTGAAGCTTTGACACTTTTAACAGCTAAGATCCATCTTTAAGCACGTAGAATCATACCACATCTATTTCTTGTCAAATCCCTCTTTATAGTATGACTGTCCTTAGACTCAATGAAAAAAAAATAAAATATACACATTGTACCAAGTCTGACAGCCGCCAATTTCTCCTTTGTTTTGAGGTTGCTCCTTTTGCCTTTAGATATCTCATCAAACACAATAATCTACTCATAAAAGCTTACAAATCTCACTAGTCCCTTAATCGTATTATCATTATTCACCAAAATCCTTAAAGGGCCTAGATGCACTTTCACCACGATTGTCATTAGAACATATGTTTATGCGATATTTGATGGGTTTGATGACTATTTGTGGTTGAGACATACTTAAGTCGCGATTTATAAAAAAGAAGAAATCCTCTGCCGGAGCTGTCGAGGTTGTCATCCTTCTCCTTCCATCGGTCGTGCCGCCACATACAACCTCCTTCATTTCTGGTCATCGGGTAGTCGGTTCGTGTGCGTCTCCTTCCATTTTCTCCTTGGCCCTGCGGCTCAGTTGGGGGGGGGGCTGCAACAAGATGGAACAAGCCAGACCTCCTTCCACATCAAAGTCTTCTCTCATCAGCGTGGAGGGGAAATCTATCCCAATTTGGATTGCTTTCCTTTTTTTGCTGGTAAGGAACCCTAGCTTGATTGTATGGATTGTTCTAAGAGTTCATTATGTTCTCGAGGATCTTTTCTTTGCTGTGGCTGTGAGAGCAATCACATCCAAATCTTTCTTTCTCCCCGTTCAATTATTTGTTGGCTTGTTTGCTGCATGGTAGCTTACTAATCTAATCCATCCATCCATGGTTCGATTACGTTTTTGTTCAGCCTGCAAGTTCGATCTCAGTTGACCCCATGCCTGACGTTTAAGTCCTCCGCTATCTTGATCTTGTGCCAATATGAGATGTGATGTAGATAAATTCACATCCTTTTGTGTCGTTCCATATATATCAGGATGGTTTTGGTGAATCTGATACGGCATCCTGTCTAGGGTCAATACTGAACTGATGTATTAAGAGACTTGACATAGGTGTGATGACTGATGAGGATTCACCTTAGTCCCAATGAGATTTCTTGAAAGAATTTTCTCATTAATGTAGACTACAATAGTTGTTTTCCTTCTTCAGTTATCTGCTATTGATTGTGGAATTCATCTCTAGCAGAGGGAGTCGCTCTTGGCATAATGGAAGGATCATATAAGCCATCTCAAGTTGTTCTTAGCCCTGAAGGTGCTGATCCCAACAACTCAACTACATCCGCGGATAGTACTATCAGCAGCTCACATATATGTTGCAAAATTGTGGAAGCTACTTTTTAGGAGCTAATTGGGGTGAACAACGGACGCTATTTCCTTGGGTTGTTTCGCTGCATTGACAAGCAAGGGAACATAATCCTTCAGGATGCAGTGGAGTACCGAAGCGCACACCGTTCTTCTTTGCCTCCAATAGAACAGCAGTGCCTCGGGCTCATCCTAATTCTAGCGGCTTGCCGCTTTGTCAGAACCATCCCTTTTTGACGTGGAATACTAAGAGAGATTCCTATGTGCATACAGTATTAATCTTATGATCAGTGGCTAGTACACACATGTATAACATGGTCATCACATCCATACAAGTTCATAGTACATTAACGGGAAATTAGTTCTAATAACATGGCCTATTGGCCGAATTTAAAAGTTTTGCAGCGGAGGATACATGGCTTGGCAGTATGCCTTTTACCCAAAATACCACAGGCAATTGACAAGGGTAAACCTTAGAAAAATTCGTTAGTAAAATCCGCGTAATCTACGTCAAGGTCGGGAACTTCGGTTTCTTTGTTCTCTGAATATTAACAATAGCAAGGTTGAGTACACGTATGCGCTTGCAAAACTTATAATGTATCACAAATATATAATAAATGCAGGCTACTAAGTTCATTTGCATAAATGAAATTGAATTGTAGATTACAAGCGCACAATTTGACAACATATAAATAACAAATATAAATTAACATAAGTATAACAACTCACAGTCCTCCATGATAGTGAGCAAAAAAATCATCCATTGCCATTCCCAAGCATCACCATTTCTTGCCAACTCATTGCATAAACTCAAAGATAAAAGTTTTTCCAACAATATTCCCACATGGACCCATTTTATGAAATTACCAAAAACTCTAATTAGTGTTGTTGCACCAAGACTCCCATAACAACAGGAGCGGCTTTTCAAAAAGTTTTTCACTCTGTAGAGGGGTACATCTTGTTGAGTAACGCGGTATGCTATGCTAGCAATAATAAAAAATTTCTACCGCGAATACCCAAGATCACATGCAAGTAAAAGATCACGGATCGTTACCCTTGACGCGTAGAGGCAGCGGAAGCAGAATCAAGCACGTCGAGGAAGTAGTCGATCATGTCCCGATCAGCGCCGAGTGGTCTCCGATCAGCGCCGAGTGGTCTACGACCACAGAAAGTCGCTGGAGATCAAACCAAACAACGCGTCCGCGTGCGACAGCGCTTCCTTGACGATTAGCACCGCGCAGCAACGCCTCTACGGTATCCACACGTCCGGGGATGGGAACGCCGGGCGTCGGTGTGCAAGCACTTGTCGCTCGGCAGGGGCAATGAGAGGTGTAGGCTAGGGTTCTGGATGACATATCTCTTTGACGCCCACCCTTTTCCTCTCCTTATAAAGCCACGCGACGAAACCCTAAGCCAGGGCCCATCAGCGTGTTAAGCCCACGAGGTCCAATAATTACGGATCCAGTCTGAATTAATACGTCCCATCCCATTAAGTGTGTGACCCTGTAGGTTCATACAAATTTGTACATAGATTTGGAAAACCCTTTTTCCAATCCAATAGTCGGTATCGACTCCTTGCAGGGCATGCCAACTCCCAAATGCATATGATTAAATCGGACAGAACCTTTCAAAAGTACTAATGTAATAATCCCTTTGCCAAACTATACGAAGATTGAATTCAAGGCGAGAAGCATATCATCATTTGATAATTCAATCCATCTCTCGTATCTGTGATATGTTAATAAGTTGTGATTGACTCCTCAATCATGGCATGCCATGCACTTCCTTAATCATATCACACGAGTGGCCTAGACATATATCTCCGTTACATTGGAGTTGCAAATCCCATCTTGGCTGCTCACTTCCCTCTGCATGTTTCATAGTAAACATGAAAGCTACCTTTATAACTATTCGGTTAGGAAGTAGTGTTTGGTAATCCCAAAGTAAACTATTACACATGTAGAGAATGTGACAATATCAGGTCTAAGGATCATACATCTACTATGTATGAGATACACTGATGACACATAAGAATGTAACATTCTCGTGGTGTCCCATTGTGGGTCTATCTAACTCATGTTCTTCAACATGCGTTCGCAGTGTATTGATGATATCTCTATATCCCATGATCTATGAAACATGATCATCGATCAATACATGTGCTGCCTATTCATTGTTGTCCTATACGATGATATCCGATCAGAGATATTCATAGAATTATATCAATAAGTAAAGAGTTTCATACGCAAGTCACATACTTGCTGATCAATATATTGATATACATTCATTGGACCAATAATCATATTATTATTCATAAACATAATCATGCTACAATCATCTATATGACTGCCTCAAGGGCATAACACTAACACATCTTTACCCACAAGACGTGACCAACATCCTTTTGTCGCCATTTTCATGCTTCCTTAGGCGTGTGGTCAGGAGATCATAACATAAACCTTTACATTATCTAGGCCCAACTTTGCACTAGCCCAATGATGTTAAACCCTTACTATGACGGTAGAAATAAAACAAATTTATTTTAACCATGTCATTTCACCATAACCATTTCCCCCATAGCAAGGCCTGCACCGTTGTATTGGTATGTGTTAGACCCACATCACCTGTGGACACCCCTACGAGCACACCTACCTGGAATGCCCGTGCTACTCAGCCTTCAAACTGCAAAAATAGATTAGACAACTTAATTGGTTAAGGCTACCCCATAATAGCACTTGTGGTTGTATTGAATTTCTTGGGTTTAACAAACACTATGTTTGGTCCTTAATTGACTCGGATGAAAGACTCCCCTTACACTACGTGCAAGTCCAAACCTCGCACAATCGGCTATTGCCATATTTCGCCTGTGTCAAACTATATTTTTATTGTTATTTTCATCAAAAATATCAATATCTTTTACTATCATTTTTAACCCTTTTAAATTACATAACAACACATGTCTCTTCATTTAACATGTTTCTATAGCAGGGCTAAGCACGAAAGTTATATAATCGCATTTACCCATGTTGATATTATGTATTATCTAACCATCTTCTAAGGTTATCAAGGTTCGCATGTCCATATTTATTAAGAAAACTCCATGAACTAGGTTTGCTTCTACCAATCCCACAATATAGTTAAGTAAATTGAACATAGATCATGCATACTAGTCTTGACAAAGACAATATAAGTTAATCAAAATAGTAGGTTCAACACGATCAAAGGGAGTGCTTGCTTTGCTCGGTGATTTCCTGGGTGGAGTCGAGATCATCGGTGACGGTATTAGAAAAGTCAAAGTCTACACGTCGTTCATCAAGAAGCAAAGCACATAGCTAATTTCAATAAAGGCAAAAGAAGACAGATATACATGGGGGGGGGGAATCAAATAAAGTCACAATAAAATCATTCTGTCATTCATGAAAACAAGTGTGAGTGTGTGTGAGTTAGTTTGGCGAGGATTAGGGTTTAGGTCCAACTACTAATATAGGGCACACAACTATGATTTATGAATGTTAAATTTTTATTTTACGAATTCAAGAGGCTAAAATTATATACATATACATGTTTATTTATGAATTCAAGAGGCTAAAAACATTTGGATTAGTGAAGTTATAACAT
This sequence comes from Rhipidocladum racemiflorum, assembly GCA_036346355.1. Classification (NCBI taxonomy): domain Eukaryota; kingdom Viridiplantae; phylum Streptophyta; class Magnoliopsida; order Poales; family Poaceae; genus Rhipidocladum; species Rhipidocladum racemiflorum. The sequence goes on along the minus strand of CM070579.1, from coordinate 83,764,477 downwards.
AGTCAACCTAGGGTTAGCCAAGCCTTTCATGAACTAACAAACTTGACTAAGTAGCAAACCTAAGCATGCAATGACAAGCATTCAACTACTTCTACAATACATTAACTCATATTATTCCAAAAGCTTGTGTTCTGGTTTCAAGAGAAGTTTACTTACACTACACACGGTCACTTAAACTATACATGAAACGACCCTATAGTGCACTATATTCAAGTAATGTCTAAACCTAAATATTTTTATATAAACAGATAGAGTACTATCTTATGAAAGCATAGAATCTGGTTTTATTAAATTTGAAGCTTATTTGCACTAGATATAAGTATTGAAATTTGAATGTATTAAAACTAATCTATTTAAGCATTTGATACAAACTAAGTCCAAATCTAAATATGTTTACATATTTGGAAAGCTAATGGTATCATGAACATGTTAAAATTAGTTTCATCAAATTTGGAGACTAATTGCAAAAAATTCTACATTAAGCATGTTTTAGGCCTATAGCTTAAATTTGAATTCAGTTTCTGTACATTGAACAAATCTAAAATGTTTTCGCATATTCAAAATCTATATGATTTAACACGAATTTAGAAAGTGGTTTGACTATATTTGAAGCTAAGATGCAAAAGTTATAAAGCATTTGAATGCATTCGGTTATGTAAAATAACCCAAAATCAGAAAATACGTTGTTTAAAAGCGAAAGCTATTTGGCTCTGGTTTGAACTAGGCTCAAGTGTGTTTGTGGCTGATAGGATGGGGTTGGCTATCAGTGAATTGCATGGCTGTTGTGAGGAAGTGGCTGACAAGGCGGTCCCACTTGTCGGTCGTGCAAAACAGAGGGAGGCAGAGGCGAGTTCACCGACGATGAACGGAGACCGGCGGCAATCGTGCGTGGGTATGGTGAGCTAGAGGAGAGTCTAGCGGTGCTAGGGGCAAGGCTTAGTGGTGGTGATGGGTGCGGTGGCGGCGCTAGAGGGATGCTTATGCTCGGAGAGATGATGGATGAGCATCACGCGGTTAGGAGGGCTCTACTTTCAGGAATGAACTTAATGGTCCACAAAGAAGCTTCAAGCTCGAGGGATTGGACGAAAACTCACCAGCTAATTGAGTCTATCGCGCCCTCTGTCCACGGTAGTACCGCAACAGATGGCCATAGTGTGGGGAGGGGGGACCCAGAGAGCACAATAGACTCAATTAGCTGGGTAGGAAGTTTATAGCCACGGAAGGGAGTTCGAGCGGGGACCCGTGAGTCCTAGCTTACGGTCAAATGCAAGCAAATAAGAGATAGTCGGTGCAGGCCCCTTTTCAGTGAGAAAAATGTGCAAGAATGTAGGCTTTCGGCGAGGCAGTGACGATGACGTGGTATAGAGCTAGCTCAAGGGCATAGTGGGCAAGGAGAGAGATCATTGACCTTCGCAAGTAAAAGAGGTAACATCGCAATTTCCAGGGGCGGTGACGGGACTATGCCGCGGTAGAGAAAAGGAGAAGAATCGGTCGCTGCGACAGAAGGTTGGCTGGACGTGGTGTCAAGGTTCTGCTACGTGGGCACGAGATGGTGCTAAGCCGTTGCCATGGCAGGAAAACGAAGGCGGAATCGTTTCCACGGCAAGCGCGCATGAGGAAGAGAAGGAAAGAGGAAGGAAGAAGGGAGCTGACGGGTGGGCCCATGTGGTCCACATGGTAGAGGGTAGAGGACTAAGCGCTGCCATGTGGGTTTTGCCCGGTCGACAGGCCTGCTTGGCAGAGAGGTGAGGGAAAGAGAAAAGGGTGAGCTCAGGTTTGTTTGTTTGTTTGTTTTTTTAACAGAATTCACTTTCAAATTTAATTGAGATACCATTTGATGTGAGGAATTTTTGAAATTTTTTTCCAAGAGTCCTAAGGATAATTAAAGTCTACCATAAAAATTTCAAGCAAAAATCATGTGCCAAATATTCTGCAAAAATATGACATTGCTCTAGGTTCCATTTAAATGCTGCTATTTTTTATTTTGTAAATGCAATAATTCACTTCAAGTTTTCCTAAATTTTTTCAAGGATGGTGCATATACATTTTTGGATTTTATCAGATTTTTTTCCAATTTTAAGTTCGCTGGTTTTAAATTTTAAAGTTAAACTCTTTCTTTTAGGTTAAACAAAAAGAGATTTCTGGAAATCATAATTTCAAAAAAAATCACAAAACAATCAAAATTCAGATCAAAACAATAAATCATATTTTTAAGTTGATTTTCCTTTTTATTTTAATTAGAGAATGTTACACGTTCATCTTGCCATGTTGATTTCTTTATTGAAGAGAAGATGTCTCTATTGTCCTTGGTAGGGATGGCAGAAATACCCATAGGTCCTGGTCTGGGTCTAAATCTGAACCCATGGGTATTTATAGTCGGGATTGGGTCTGGGTCCGGGTCCGGGTCCAGGTCCGAATATGGACCCGTGGGTATAATAGACCCAGACCCGAAACATGACAGTGGGTCCAATTTGGCTTCGACAATTCCAATTCGGTCGGCTTCACTCCAGTCAGAGTCTCCAGGCAGGCAGGCAGGCAGGCGCATCCAATGTTGAAAATCAAATCCCCATCGGCCCTCTGTCTCAGCCAGGGTTCAAAATCTCGCTGAAATTCGGCGAAATTTCGGTGAGATTTCGGATTTCGGGCCCCTCCGAGTTTGATAATCCCGGTGAAATTAAAAAAACCTAAAAAAATTTGAAGTGCTACAGTACATTAAAATCTCGCCGAAATTTCGGTTAAACGGACCGAAATTTATATAAAAGTTGACCAGATTTGACCGGATTGGGTTCTTCACGTCATTTCGCATGTGGGACAGTCGGTAGATCATAATTTCTGCGAAGTTAAAAAAACCCTAAAAAATTGAAAGTTGAAAAAACCCTAAAAAATTTCGCCGAGATTTTGGTTTTTTGGACGAAATTTCGTCTTTTTTTAGCGAAATTTCGGATTTCTCGGTTTAAAAAAAACCAGATTTGAATTTTGGTTTTTGAATTTCGTCCGGATTTTATCCGAAATTTCCGAATCTCGTCGAAATTTCGGATTTCGGCCAGGCAGAGATGAAGTCCGAAAACGAAATTTGAATCCTTGGTCTCAGCTCCTCATTCCTCAAACCAGAAAGGCAGAAACCCTAGCCGCGACCCGATCTGGAATTCTGGACTCTCCCTGGTAGCGACCGGCGAGGCGCCACCCTGACCCGATCCGGACTCTCCCCGTCTGCGGCATCCCGCGTCTGGCCGTCTCCACTCGACGGTTCCCACCGCCTTCCGCGACTTCGACGCCGCGACCATCGGGCCGAGCGCGACGCCGCGACTTCGACGGCAGTGTGCGCCCGGCCGGCCACCTCGACGGCACTCCACCGGCCAAGCGCGACGCCGCGACCACGACGGCGCCCCGCGCCCCCACCAGCTGACGGCGACGGTTTGGTGCTTTGCCTTGTTAGCATTCCGTTTTCTATGGATTAGGATCTACAGATCTGCTCTAGATGTGGCAATATTTTGTCTATTTTTAATATGACACAACAATATCAAAATGCTAGGATGATCTGATCTAATTAAAGTTGCTTATCCCCTGTTTGGTGCTATGATGATTCAAAAGTGGATTGTAAAATCTAACTTAACGTCTGGATAATCGTTTTTGGGGCCGATTACTATGTACTCCTACATGGCAACAAAAATTTTGTAAGAAGCATTCACCCCATTGGAGCCATTCTCTAGATGTGGCAATCTTTTGTCTTTCTTTGATGGGAACCAACTGTCCAAATTACTTACAGGATTGCAAATAGAATTCTGAAGCCAAGGTAGGGATGGCAACGGTCCAGTGGTTTGCTTAACCATTAGCAAATAGAATTCTGATTTCTGAAGCCAAGCTAATGGTTTATGCAGTGGTTGGATTGTTCATGCGTCATTCTGTCATTCTTCATGCTGCAATGCTGTCTAGACCAATAGGCAATAGCTTTGATTCTCTCTCTGTTTCGGGCCCGTGTACCCGTCGGGTCCGGGTCTGGGTCCGGGTCTAGAATTCGGGTCTCGGGTCTGGGTCTAGAATTCGGGTCTCGGGTCCAGGTCCACAGAGGTTAGACCCGGAGGTACCCGGACCCGTTGCCATCCCTATCCTTTGACAAGTGAATGATGCTTCTGATGTTTTTTTTTCTTTCCCAAGCTTTTTTTTTTTTTTGAAAAAGAGGCAGGCGCTCTGCCGTTTCATTAAGAAGAGGGAAAGTCTGTACAAAAAGGAAAAAGGAAAGGGGAAGAAACTACGCTTCCAGACCACAGGTAAGGAAGCGCAACGCTAAGGCAGCACAACTACCCTAACCTAGAAAGAGCGAGAGCTTGGCTAAAGACCAAGGAAGGCCAGCTAAATCGAAGTTCTAGCAGCCAGGCTAAACATCTTGAAATCATCTACGGTCTTCTATATCACCACTAGAGCCGAGCTTGAGACATCTTCAAAAATCCTAGCATTTCGTTCCTTCCAAAGATTCCAACAGCCGTAAATAATTAGGCCGTCGAGGTCTCTTCGGGCCTGCTTAGTAGCATCCTCCCTTGCTCGAATCCACCAATTCGAGACTGAGATGAGGTTTCCTGTTCCGGGAGTAGTGAGGGGTGGCAAACCGACCTGAGAAGTAAGTCCCGACTAGAAGGACTGGTCCATAGAACCGAGACTGAGATGAGGTTTCCCAAGCTATTTAGCTTTAGATGAATCTTTTTCTGGAAACCTTCTTACTATGACTTAATTTGCAATCAGTTATGTCATATGGGAGATTCCTGCATATTTTTGTTATTCTAGTTGGAATCTTTTAGGGAAGCTGGTATTCATATTTCAGTTCCATAGAACGGAGCAGTGTTATGCTGCTACTGCTTACATCTTCTATAAGAGTACGTTTGGTTCACTGTACCAAGGTGAATGGAATCATCCCATATAGGATAGAAACTCATTCCTGTTTATGGTTGGTTGAACGGAACCAATTGGTTTAGAACGAGACGGTACATATTCCAAGAATATTATGGAAAAAAATACCGTACCAACTGTTCAGCCGATTCGGCCGAACGGCCCGAACCATTCGGTCCCGCACGGAACCGCTCCCCACTCCGCTCGCGCTACCCAGTACCCACTCGGTCGAACCATTCAGCCTCTCCGCTCCGCTCCCCACTCGCCTCGCCTCTCCGCTCCCTGCGCCCACCGCCCACCGCGGAGAGGAGAGGTCGCTGCCACGCACACCGGCCGTATCGCCGACAGCTTCGCCGACACGCCTTAGCTCCTGTAGGTGCCGCCTCACTTTCTCCTTTCCCTCTCCTTCTCCCCCAGCCAGATCTAACAATGAACTGCGGTTAGGAAGGACGACCCCGGCGGCGACCTCTCCTCCTCTCCGCGTCCAGATCTGCACGCCGGCGACTCCCTCAAACGCGACCTCTCCCGATTATCGGTGCCGCGAGCTCTCCCAGGTACTCAAACCTTAGACCTCTCCTCTCGTGCTTGATTGATCTAGTACAGTAGTACTCAAACCCTAGACCTCTCCTCTCCTCTCGTGCTTGATTGATCTAGTACTCAAACTCTAGACCTCACCCTTGATTGATATAGTATGTGCTTCTGATGGTTCTGATGTTTCATTGTTTAGGATAAATTGCTTATTTATGTAGTAATTGCTTCTGATGGTTCTGCTTGATTGATCTATTCCTTATGTGGTTCTGAAGTTTCATTGCAATTACCATAAATTGTTCTGATGGTTCCTCTATGTGCTTCTGCTAGCATCTACTACTATGTTTTCTGATGGTTCTAATGGTCACATACTACCAATTAATCTAACATAGCAAATAAAACAAAAAATATGTTTTAATACTGTGATGATTAACGAATATAACTCTAATTTTAAGCTAGGAAATGTAGATATGCTGTGATGGTTCCTCATAAAATTTCTATTAAAGCTACAAGATTCTACCAATTAATTGTAGTGTACTCCTAAATAGGCTAGAAAATAATTCATATAAGAGAAGAAAAAAAGAAAACATAGTAGTGTGATGGTTCCTCATAAAATTTCTATTGAAGCTACCAGATTCTACCAATTAATTGTAGTGTACTCCTAAATAGGCTAGAAAATAATTCATACAAGAGAAAAAAAAGACTTGATGTATAATACCAATCAAGACTGGAGGTATCTTGCCGGTGTCCATAAGGTGAACAAGGGAATCAACCCTAGCTGTCATCTTGCTCTCAGAGACTGATTGGGTCTATAAGAAGAGCAACAAGCCAGATCTCCTTCCACATCGAAGTCTTCTCTCGTCAGCGTGGAGGGGAGATCCATCCCGACTTGGATTTCTTTCGTCTTTTGCTAGTAAGGAACCCTAGGTTGATTGGATGGATTGTTCTAAGAGTTCATTCTGTTCTTGAGGATCTTTTCTTTGCTGTGGCTGTGAGCAATCAAATCTTTCTAGCAATCAAATCCAAATCTTTCTTTCTCCCCGTTCAGTTATTTGTTGGCTTGTTTGCTGCGTGGTAGCTTACTAATCTAATCCATCCATCTATGGTTCGATTAGGTTTTTGTTCAGCCTGCAAGTTCAATCTCAGTTGACCCCATGCCTGACGTTTAAGTCCGCCCCTATCTTGATCTTGTGCCATATGAGTTGTGATGTAGATAAATTCACATCCTTTTGTGTCGTTCCATATCCACTTTTGTGTCGTTGCATATCCATCAGGATGGTTTTGGTGAATCTGATACGGCATCCTGTTTAGGATTAGTAGTGAATTGATGTATGAAGAGACTTGATATAGCTGTGATGACTGATTAGGATTCACCTTAGTCCCAATGAGATTTCTTGAAAGAATTTTTTCATTAATGTAGACTACAATAATTGTTTTCCTTTCTTCAGTTATCTGCAATTGATTGTGGGATTCATCTCTAGCAGAGGGGGTCGTTCTTGGCATAATGGAAGGACCATCTGAACCATCTCAAGTTCTTAGCCTTGAAGATGCTGATCTCAACAGCTCAACTACATCCGTGGATACTACTATCAACAGCTCGCAGCATGTTGCAAAACTGCAGAAGCTGCTTTTTCGGAGAATGCTAGTTGGGGTGAATGACGGACGCTATTTCCTCGGGTTGTTTCACTGCATTGACAAGCAAGGGAACATAATCCTTCAGGATGCAGTGGAGTACCGAAGCGCACACCGTTCTTCTTCGCCTCCAGCAGAACAGCGGTGCCTTGGGCTCATCCTGATTCCAGCGGCTTGCCGTTCATCTTGCCATGTCGATTGCTTTATTGAAGAGAATATGTCGCTGCTATCCTTGGACAAGTGACTGATGCTTCTGATGATTTTTTTCCTTTCCCAAGCTATTTAGCTTTAGATGAATCTATGTCTGGAAACCTTCTTACCGTGACTTAAATTGCGATCAGTTGTGTCATATGGGAGATTCCCTGCATATTTTTGATGTTCTAGCTGGAATGTTTTAGGGAAGATGGTATTCATATTTCAGTTCCATAGAACGGGACAGTGCTATACTGCTACTGCTTACATCTTCTATCAGTAATCAGTGACTGGCCGATAGTTCTTCAGTCAACACGATGCCATGCATGTTGTTACCTGTTTTTTTCAAGAAGCCATCGAGAGAAATTAACCCTGACTGAGGTATACCAGCTTCTGATGTTGCACAGCGCGGACAGAAAATTTAGTTTAACCCTTGTAAAAATATCTTTTTGTGGAATTTAAGGTCTTCGATACTCCCGCTGGGAAGGTTCATGTAAACTGGCAAATGCCTGGTTGTGGATAACAACTGCAATTCTGAATGGAGTCGCACTGTCTCAGTGTTTCTCTGTTTGCCAGCACGAGATGATGCAAAATTGACTCCACGCGATAGTGGATAATTGCATTTGGATGACTCCATACGAACTCCAAACCGAGAAGGTTTCCAAATAAATATCATTCGGATGAGGGATGTATAGATCAAACTGTAACATGATGTAACTTAGCTTTCTGAACACAACCGAAGTTGATGCAAAGGTTAGGAATAGTACAAAAAGATCATTGCAAACAAAAAAAAAAAAAAAAACCTCCGTGATATCAAGTTCGTGTCACAGATTTGCTTTAAATACTGTAATACACATGAAGCAAATCAATGGCTGCTACCAAAAAATAAGTGTACAACGTTTACTTAGACAGTTCGACATCCTATCCAAGTTTTGTATTTTCTCTGATGAAAGCCATCAGTTAATGAACACATGCACCATCAAGCCATTTTAGAGAAGGACTAAGTGCCATCACAAGAGTTTTGAAGTTCTCCTTGTTGGCAACTGCATTTCCTTTGATGTCAAGCTGTGCCAAATTCACAGATTTGAAGAACAGTATGGCGTCCCAGAATTCCTCCACGTTGACATTTTTCTTTTGGCATTCTTCAAAAGCTTCACATGGTTCGACTTTGTGTGAAAATGGAGAGGAGCAGATATACCGTGTTGTATTGATTGAGTGAGCTCCAATCTCATTCAAAGATAAATCCAGTACTTTCAAAGAAATTATCTTCGTGAGGGGTTCAAGTGATGTGAAACTACTGATCTGGTTGTTGCTGACGTTCAGGCACACAAGCTGCTGCAAAGCCTCCAAACCTGAAAAGACCAAGAATTTAGTTTCTTCTAGTCATTGCACCGTAAAACTTATTCATCAGGTTATGCGTTGTACAATTTACCTTTGAAGATAGCAATTAGTTTAATACGACTGTCAATTAGTCAATTCATTTGAGAAGTTAATTTGTAGGTCCCAGACTCCCATTACACTGATAAATATAGTAATGCTTCTGAAGAAAACACAATAGTTACAAGATTTTAAAAAGATCTAACCTTCAACTGATCTGAGACTGTTATGGCTTAGGTCCAGCATTTGAACCCACAACAAGCGTTCAGGAAATCCAATGTGTGTTAAAGACAACCGGCAAAGTTGCACACGGTTTAACGGAGCAAAATTTGATTGAACTTGGACTGAACAGTACTTCATGAAAGTCCCCATGTCACATGTTAACTGCAAGAACAGGATAACTAAATAACAGCACATCCTATGCTAAAAAATAAGATCCGTTAAATGATGATAACAGAAAGGAAGCATCTTTTGTGTGAATTTTTGGAAAAAATATTAACCAACTATACTTCACTCTTTTCGTTAACACTATTACCTCTCTAACTTGAGCGATCATAGTTTCAAAAAGTGTTGAATATCACATGATTGATTCAAATATAGATAAGCTCAGAGCTGTGAAGAGGTCAAAGCCTGAATTAGTTTACATGCATTACTACATGGCTTCAAGGAGCATGCAGATGATTTGCTTATACATTGATTTACTGACTTAGAACAACATAACTGCACACAGCAAACATGATGCTACCAAACTTCCTAATAAATTAGCATGTAAAAGGTGAGATTTGTTGTTATTTCACCTTAGCTCTTCTTCATGAATATAAGTGGGAGGAAAAAGAAAATCATTAGCTAGATCTTTGGTACAAGAAATTTCTTGCAAAGAGCCCCTTCATTTCATGCATGGAAAATGACAAAATAATAAATTAATAAATTAATAATGCTAAAATAGCGATGTTAATACATGGTTTTTAGGTGGGTGGTTCTGCAAATACTAAAAGCTCCCATTTTTGTCACAACACAATAAGCTGAGCAATACCTAAACATTTTAATTTTCTATTGAGCAAATTTTGTTCAAACATTCTTCATGTTACCTGATCCATTAGGACTAAGCTCCGCTCATCCTCGTAGTACCTTTTATGAGATGGATCCAGGTAAATCAAGTCACTGAACAGCCCTAGTGCCCCTTCACAGTATACTTTCCTTTCAACGAGAGAACTTCCTCGGGACTTTATTGCAGCACACGCAAGCAATAGCCGTGCTAATGTCAACTTGACGAACTTGCTGTCAGAGAGAGAGAGAGAGAGAGAGAGTATGTTATGAAAACAGAGGTCAAATTCATTCAGCAGCTGCTGCAAAAGTAATGTAGAGCCTAACCTATTCTCATCAGGCAATTCTCTGAAAAGGTCTATTTCATCAGATAGTCTTTCCAAATGCCACTTTGACTCCTCTTGAACTAAGGCATTAGTGAGCTTTAGCTGATCAAAAGGGATGCAATTGGGGTTTCCATGAGACTTGAAAGATTCTGAGCAATCCCAGGTGATTGGGTCATGAAAGAGATCAATATCTTTTGCTGTATCATCATTGTTGCTCAGTTCAATGGTAAATGTAATATGCACAGGACAATTGTAGTGAGAGCCGCTTCTAGACATAATGTCATCTGAACAGGGTATGCTTACTTCAACAAAAAATTGCTGTGAACTGGTACATTCTTCGTTTCTAATCTCAAGATATGTGGACCAACAATTAGAATGTCCAGAGCCTGTTATCGAGAGGGGCCTCCACTGAATATCCTTAGCAATCACCAAATCAGAATTCAACTTCACACTAGATGGATTTACTCCTTTCACAGGCTTATTGAAATACAGGATAATGGGTAGAATCCCTTCCTTCAATGAGTAACAACGAATGGAGTTTGAGGAACACAGCATATTCTGCACATATTTTTCTCTGACCGAATATAAACTGAGCTTTGCACCATTACAAGGCCATGAAGCAATCAGCTGTTGGGTTCTCTGGACTAGATGTCTGAGCTAAAAGCCAGAGGTGATAGAACCATCCGCTTTGGTCACTTGGGTCTGTAAAAAGTGCTCGAGTCACAAGTTCAAACTCCTCTGAGAAAATCTTCTGCTTTGACTCAAAACCCTTGCTCTGTTGGATTAGCAGATTGGACAGAAGTATACTGCAATACACTGAGTGAGACATTGCAGCATATAACACAACATCATAAAAACAAATCACCAAAACCAATGAGCAAACATAATACTACAGATGGAAACCACTAAGACCAATACAAAACAAATACTTAATACATGTCACACCTATTAAGGAGAGTAAGCATATTTGCAGGGCACCAATATTCGGTCCAAATCATAAGAAGCTAAGTCATCAAGTTTTCATTTGCTGTTTTACATGGTATGCACTCAAATTTATATAGACCAAATGTCAGTAGAGTACAGTTGCCCAGTAGACTTGTGCATCTTTCACTACAGGCAAAACATAAGTTGGAGGAGCTTAAGTTTTCATCCAATTGCCTATTACTAGTTACATATGTTTCATGATCCCTCCACTAACTCCAAGTTCAGAATAAATTTCCAACATCACCAAATGGACATGTGGAAAGAGCATTTAGAAAGAACATCCATTATCAATTGCATACCTACGATTATGCCATGCTGAGTAATTACTGAAGTTGTCGCTGATCTTATCCATTGTGTACTTAAGCTCTTCCTCTTGTGGCACGCCCATAAATCTTGCAAGGAATCTGTGCAGGGATGAAATTAATCCAAGGATTATCTTGATCAGAATTTCCAATAAAAAGAAATTTACCTGCGATAATTCCATCCATTGAAATTCCTCGCATCTACTTTCAATAGTTTATCCAAGAGGCCATACTCACGCTTGAAATCCACTGGAGCAAGCTTTTGGTTTAGCAACCACTTCCGGTGATACCAAGCCCCATAGGACTTTGCATTCTGCCTCAAAGCAATCTCCACCTTCAAAATACCACATTTGAAGGTCATCAAGCAATCAACTACATGTGCACTTGAAACAACTAAAGCATGGAACACGAGCACTTCATTATTTGCTTGCTCTAACTCTAATTGCTATTTCTTTCTTGGTGATTGAGTTTTTTTCCCCACAAAGATGAGAAAATTGATTTCTTGAGAAAGCACTACTGAAGAGCATAGAACAATCTGATCCATGGTCTAAATGATGAATCAGAACTCACTACTCCGAGCTCATCATCAACAGCAGACTTGATGGCCTCTGGGTCAGAAAGCTCCCCCAGGTTGTGCTGAAATGCAAGCTTCCGGTAGTTCCACGCAGTGTAGGCCTCTGGATTTATCTCGAGAAGCTTGAAGCTCAGCCCGAGTGCCTCCTTGGTGTACCTACAGGCCCCAGTCATCCAAAATAAGTTCATTATGTTATAAAACGCAACTCCTATAGCCTGAATTTAGGATCTTTCGCTGCATTTGCTCATACGTTGAAAAGGAAACAAAAGGCGAAATTTAAAACATTAGGTCACAAGAATCTAATCTTCTTTCGTTACGACTGATCAAGCCAAGGATAAGTTGTTCCAATATGAACCAAGAAATCCGTACATCTAAACTAATAAAAGACGCAGTTTACTCTGCTTAGACGCTCTGCTCTTCTCTCGTGAGTTGCGTTAGGTCCAACCACCGCACGATTCACAGGAAAACCGGTTCTTCCAACCCAACCCACGCGCTCAACTCCTCCCGTCATCTCCATCTCACCACGATCTCCATCCCTGTCGCACGGGGAAAATTGATTGCAGGTAAATTTCTTTTTATAGATGGAATTATCGCTGATCTTGTCCTATATGTAGCATTTTAACAAGGCATTGACGAGAGTGGCATTTTAACGAACGCCACTTGAGCATGGCATAATGTCAATTTTCTCTGTCGCAGGCCAGAATCGTCGGCCCAGGCCCGTTGCCCTTCTTCGCCAAGGATGAGAAATTTGATTTTTCAAATACCTGATCCTTCAAAACCATCAGGAATTGTTGCTTCTGTTGTAAAGTACAGCATCATTAAAATTCTTATATCTATGTTTCAGCATATTCTAAGAAAACTAAGCATTTTTGGGTTTAGAGTTGTTGATCTTGATCTATGGCTGTATTCATCTGTTGTTAATTGATTCCATTCATATATTTTGAGTTTATTTTATGGATTCATATATTTGAATTTTGTTTTATGGATTCATGTATTTTAAGTTTGTTTTATGGACCTATGGTCTTAGAAATTTTACGTTTGTATAGCCATTCCGGTCCTACTGGCTTGGACCAATAGATTTCACAGGTGCTTTTGTTATCGTTTTAATAAAATCTTGATGTTATTGCTTATAGAAAATCATACAAACACAATACTTTGAGAGAAAAAATATATAAAGGAAAAAAGGAATAGCAAACCGGAATAGACTGGAAACCGCCGGTTTACTGGCTACTGGCCTAGCTCCATAAATTTCAAAATCAGTTTTTTTCTTCCTGGCTGTGACAGATACAGTAGTTACTAGTGCATAGCCAGCGGATGTTCGCTTTCCTGCACTGTTATCTCAAGAAGGCTTTGTAGTCAAATGCAGCTTTGATGTGATGTGATTGCTGATGGGCGTGACCAAATTTCGCAAGTTTTCTAATGGCTCGGCCGGGGACAATTGCTATCATATAGGAGCAAGATGATCTACTTGTAGAAGCAGCATATGAATCATCACAATTGATGGTAATCGGCCAGTTACCACTCACTACTTGCTTCTCAAAACTATCGTCTTAAAACAGGCAAATGATATGAATTGCACTATCCTAACTTCCCAATTCAAATCCATCAGTTTTATTACAAAAACGACCAAACGGTCCTAGGAATTGTTCATTGTTACAAGCGCAGGCGGCCAAGCAATGCCTGCGATGGGCTGCAGGAGCCGGTGCCCATCAAGCAGAATAAGCTGGACTTTGTGAGGACTTCTGTGGAATGCAAAAAAATATTTTATGATGTGTAGTTTCAATTTGTTTGGTACTTTGTCTTAGTTTTTGTTGTGTGGGTGCTGACTCTTTATAATGTACAAAAATTTATAGCAATCACTTTAATGTTGTCACTGTGTAAAAGTCATACTATATGTCAGCAGATATATGTGCTTCACTCTCTTTTGGCTAATTGATTCGTTTAATATGTGTGTGAAAGAAAACTGTTATTTAATGTAAGGTTTGATATCTCATTGCAACGCATACACTATATATATATATGTTTTACTTAATACGTGTGTAATAGAATTTTAATATTAATTTTTGTAATTTAGATCAATGATATGTATCACTTTTTTTTATATTTCATTACAACACATGGACATCCTGCTAGTCCTAGGCAAACATTGGGTCTTTCTATCTTCTCAAAGGCGTTAGATAGCGGTCATATTTTGAATGGCTTCAGCTTCAGCTTCTGTCTTCTGAAAGTCAGTAATTGTTCCAAACGGCTAGCTTTTTCGCAGCTAGAAGCTAGAAACCGATAGCCTATTTGTACTAAAAGAAACTAAAAACCAAAAACTGATCTAAAGTAGGTTGGGATTATAATTTTACCACCATAGTTCGAATAAAATTACCCATTTCCATCAAGTATAAAATCCCAAACCGTATTTCTCTCATCCTCTTTCCTAACCATTATCCCTCGTATCTAAAAACTATACTAAAAATTTAGACCACTAAACATTAAACATTTTCAACTCATCGTACAGCTCTTCGGTCATATAACCCAACTAAAAACTATTTTTTTTAAAGAAAATCTTTAGCCGTACCAAACAGCGCCAGAAGAACGTGACGCCAACGGCATAAGAAAACTGAAAATTTTCCACCGCAAACATCCACAAGAACAATCGCTAGATCAATACAGCTCGTCGGAATTTGATCTTCCCAGCCCTGGGAGGTCGCAAGGCACGGTCCTAGATTGAGCGATAAGAAGAGGAGCCTTACGTGCGGGAGTGGTGATTGTGCAGGACCTGCGCCTGGAGGTCCCGGAGCTTGGCGGCCTTCGCCGCCGCCGCCTCCGCGTCCTCGGGCTTGTCCGAGCGCCGAGGACGGCCGTGCATCTCCTTCCTTCTCCGGCGACGGCTACCGACCGCGGGTATGCGGGGAGTTAGATCTCAGCGAGGAAGAATTGCCTACTGGGTACTTGGGTTCCAAGTATTGGAGTAGACGAGTAGTCATCCCTAGGCCTCTCGTTGCATTCATCAGAATTTTTTTATATTTAATATTTATTTTAAATCTTTTTTTTCAAAAATAATCAACCGAATATAAAAATAACAAAAATATGTGCCCGTCGCCCGAGTATGGGGCGATCGCCCCATACTGGGGCGACAGGGACCTAAATGCAAAAAAAAATTAGCGTTTTTTGCACTCAATCTTCAAATGAATAAAAAATGGTTCAAACGACATCAAAAAATTTTGAAATTTTTTTTGGATGATTCTGATACATCACTAATCTTCCCAAAAAAATTTCAGACAATTATCAAGCATGAAGAATTTTTTAAAAATCAGAGACGGTCGCGAATATGAAGAGACTGTTAGATTTTTAAAAAATTCCTCATGCTTGATAATTGTCTGAAATTTTTATGGGAACATAAGTGATGTGTTAGGATCATTCAAAAAAGTTTCAAAATTTTTCGACATTGTTTGAACTATTTTTTATTTATTTGAAGATAGAGTCCGAAAATGCTGATTTTTTTTTTTTGCATTTAGGTCCCTGTCGCCCCATACTCGGGCGACAGGCACCCATTTTTGCTATTTTTATGTTCGGTTGATTATTTTTGAAAAAAAAATTTAAAATAAATATTAAATAAAAAAAATTCGAGTTCATCAACCCTCGTGTGGAACAGGGTATCTTCATTATTCACTCTCTTTTTTTTTTCTTTTTCTTTTTTCTTGAAACTATCTAGTATTTTCACTCTGCTTTTGTGAACAAGCAACTTCACTATTTCTTGCAATTGCTCTAGCAATAGCTTTTGCAGGGTTATGTGACATGACAAAAGAAATTCGGAAATTTCTGCCTTAGGATTTTCTGAAATTTATCATAATTTTCTGGAGCTCTTGTTAAAATGAGTTCATTCTTAGTGTGGTATCTCAAAGTGCATCTCCTGGAAGAAGCTATATAATTATATATTGATCACAAAGGCGCTGCTATTACAAGTGCCCAGCCGCGGTGGAGCTTTGGAGATGACATAAAGAGTCTTATTAATGCCCTGGTTAGCAACTTAGAACCGGGCCGTTTCTACTAGATTCTGAAAGAAATCTAATTAAATAGGCTAAAGCTCAGAATGATTCTCTTTGGATCGTTTCTTTTTTTTTCCACTCTGTGGCCGAAATGGTCTCAACCCCGTTCCACCTGATTCACATAATCCTACCTGAAACATTTTTACCAAGAATCTAGAACCGTTTCCGTTTCTAATAGAATCTAGAATCGTACCAAACAGGACCTAAGTATGAAATAGGTGCAATCGGGAGATACACTATGGCCATCGATCGTATCCCCTATTTCTTGTGAGATTTTGAAATAGCCCGATCAATTAATAGATTAATTGAAATAGCAAAAGCAATTAACTAATCAATCAACAAAATGATTAGGGATAATAACAATAAACTAATCATTTGATTAAATTAAATCAATCATAAAAAAGAATCAATAAATACAGATAAATCAATACAAGCTAAGTATGGGAAATTAAATTACAACATCAATGAATATCAATTACAACTTTTAAGTTATATTTACATGAATGAATATTAAAGTCCAAATACAAAAAGAGTATAGCAATAAAATTGTAAAGCTTCGATGTCCTCTGATTTCCTTTGTTAAGCCCGTGATAGAAAAATTTGAACATGCATTGGATTAGAGTCAAAGTAATAAATTAAATAAATTAAATTAAGTTAGAGATTGCTGTTAGCCCGATAAATTAGTTATCGCTCAATGAGGTATCCGATATTGTCTGGGGCCAATTCGGCGCTCTTGCAATTTAAATTGCATCATTCAGCAATATACAAACCTGCCTTTAAGTCGTAGACGCGCATATTTAGAAAATAGCGCATGGTAGAAATGTTTTACCTTCAGTCAAATAATAAAAGAGCACAGTTACATGAGATAAACATGAACCACTGTGCTCAAGGGACAGCACACAACATTCCAAAGTCTTCGGTCATAAAACGTAAAGCACATAGAGCAAACCTCATTCCATACCGCATATAAACCACAAAAGCCACCAGTGAGCACTGCCCTCACACAAGCCAAAGCTTCCAAGAAGGAGCAAGCACCAGGGAGCTTCACCTCAAGGAAGCCACAACCAGCGCCAGCTTCCAGCAAGCTAAGCCCCAAGGAAACCACCAGGAGGCCGAACCCTAAGCAAACACAAGCACAACCAGGAACAAGAGGAGCCAGCCATTCTGCATCTCTTCGTTAGCACAAGCACACACAACTGCATGTTATTTTCCCCCAAAGCTAGGTATTCACCCACTTCTATTTTCCCAGTAGAATCATCATAGCCACAGTAGTAGTAAAAATGAACTAGAAATGAAAAATAGTGGTAGAAGTGTCGCCGTCCATGAGAGGATGTGAGGCAAGGGTTTATACAGGTTCAGGCGCAAATGCCCTACTCCTGTCGGTGTGTTCCCCGGGGGGCATAGAGGGATGTTTCCCTGTCTAGGCTCCCCAAGGGACACACCAGTTGCGGTACTTGTATTCAATGAGTCCCCTTTAAACGTGTGGGTTACAGTGAGGTTTTATAGGCGCTTAGCCTGTTACACAAAATACCATCATACCCCTATTAGTGTGGCGTAAGTGGGGGTATCCTGGTCATTTCAGTGTGGAGGTAGTGGATCCCACGTCATCGTCTTACAAGAGTATGCCTCTAACTCCGAGGTTCCACAGGGCACTTAGCGACCACATTTGATGGTTGGTCTCAAGGGCTCCCTCTTGGACAGGGCATCTCGCCATACGCCCTACGGATTGAGGATGAGGCTAGGCCTCTTGGAGGCCAGAGACCACTCCATGCTTCCTTTGAGAAAGCCCCCAGGATATGAGGGAACCTCCACTCAACTCCCCTTGGGGGAGCGCCTGGGGTGTGAGGGAGTTCCCTAACTCACCCCGTTAAAGTGCGAGGTGTGAAGAGACCTCCCGTGACACCCCTCGTTACGAACCCCTTTGGGGGGGCCCAAGGGGAGTGAGGGGATCCCTCGCGATACCTTGTGCCACATGCCTTCCACTAGAAGGGTCGGCGGGGTATGAGATCTCCCAACCCCATGGGGGAGTATGAGGATCCCCGTTCGGGGGGTGTTGAGCTCTCCGTGGCTTCTCGCCATCAGGGACATCGCCCCTTGTGCCCTTGTGGGCAGGACGCGGACACACGCCCTAGTAGCTCTCCAGGAGCCAGAGGTGGTGCCCTGGACACCACGGAGCATGGAAACTCCCCTATGGGAGGCGATGGGTCTTCCGCCAACACTAGCCCCCCTTGTCCCTTGGGCTCTTTAGGGAGTGTCCTAGGATCAAGGAACTCGTCTATCCTTTAGGTTGACCCAAGCATCCCTTTCGAGGTTGACGCTTTGAGTTGGGGCGCAGCAGCGGGCGTTGTTCAAACGCTTGGAGCATCCAGCGAGACCTTGAGGGTGGTTTGTTTTTCATCGGCAATGTAGCCCCAAACGTCCCACAGGCCTCTAGGCATTGCAGAGGCGCTTGGAGTGTTTGAGAAGTCATGTGACTAGACTGTGTTGCGACTAGGGAAGGAAGCCTAACCCCTCGGTAGGGACATGCGTGGTAGTGCACTTACAGCACTATTGCGATCATCCATTACAGGGTTTTGGGGCACTTGACCCATGCCCGAGTTCGCTCCCCACAAGAAGTTCCCATGTTTTCTCCACCCTTGTCACCAACGCTTGTGGTCTAGCCATTGGCCAGCCCAGCCGAGCTAAGGTCTCATGAGGCCCCTGCAGGACGCTATTGTGAGTGCTCGATTCTTGGTGCCATCGAACGCCTAGGCCAACCCGAAAGGCCCCTTGCCTAAGAACGGGCGCTTGGATAACGCCCGAAGGCTCCTGACCCACGAGCGGGAGCTTTGGTTAACGCCTTGATGCCTCTTGCTTGGAGCGCCATGTGCTGACTAACCTTTGCCTGCTTACCGCCTCCTCAAGTGCAACAAGAAAGAGGCGAGGGGGAGTCGAGATGGCTCCAACTGGTCCGCGCCCAACTTTCCCTTGATTTTCCTTGGCTTGGCACATGTCTCCCTCCCAATGTTGTATGCAAAGGGAGTAGCTCGGGCACTTGGCCGAATGCCCTTTGGTCGCGCGTTTGATGGTTCAAACAAGGCCTCATGAGGGGGCGTTGCACCCCTCGCCCGCCTTGGCCCAGATTAGGTGGCCTAATAATTCATAAGATCGAACTGTTCCCTTGGGCGCTACGGGTGTTACCCACCGCTTGGGCGCTTGGACCTCCATTGTGTGAACAGGCATTCGGATAATGCCCGAGGTCCTTCAAAATGGGAAGATACAAGGGCATCGGAGGACCCTTCCCTTCTCCCGTTTTCTTTGAGAGCAGAGCCCGAGCTCCCTTAGGCCAGCGCTCCTCTTTTTCCTAGCTTGTCAGTCGAGAAGGGAGGGCCCCAAGCTGCCCGTTTGGCGCTAGGTAGACACAGAGATGCAACCACTGATGGGATCCAAGCAGTAGAGCAGTTGAGGCCCCACCAACAATAGCTCGCGCTCGACGAGGCTGAGGGTGCGGTGACCGCGCGAGTTCTGGGGTGGCTTGGGGTGGATGCCTCTGCAGCTAGGGCCTACATCAGTGAGGTGGGAGCATCGTCTCTAGCCAGATCTAGCGCCTTTAGGGAGGACACGCTTGTGCCGCCACTACCTAGTGGGCGCGGCCGCCGCGCGGGGCCAGTGGGCGCCGTCTTCGCTCAGATCTAAAGGGGGCCACCTGGATCTGGCTGGTGCCACTGTTGCGTGGTAGGGGTGCTGCCTGGATTCGGCTGGCGCCACTGTCGCCCGGTGGGGGAGGGCCGCCGCCGTTTGGACATGCCCGATGCCGCCGTTGCAGGGAGGGGCACCGCCGCTTGAATCCAATCGATGACGTCATTGCTAGGACCCAGTAGGCGCCACAATCACTTGGACAGGGATGGCTCGATCTTGGCTGATCCAAGATGGGTTCACGGCCGCGTCGTGTTAACTAGGTTCACGAGCTCTAACTGCTAGACTCTTCCGCTTGATGGATATAAAAACCCACGTCACCCCCACATGATGGTGAAAAAGAGCAAGGTGGTGGCTGGTCTTGTTGCAACAGTTTCTGGTAAGGGCTCAAACCCCGGACTAATTGTGGTCTTTTGTCAATGAAGGGCGCACGGTGGGGTGCCCGTGGTTGCCTCCCTTTGTGCGTACTAACTAGTTTCACTGCCAATTCTCTTTCAGATTGGCATGCTTGCTGTCGGAGTGCCTACGCACAAGGCCGATGTCCTAGCAGGGGATTGTTCCTCCCACATGGGTGAGCCCGTGGACTTGATGTAACTTACAAAGCTTAGATCTCCCGTAAGTCCCAGTGCCCTACCATAGGTGTCTAAAAGAGTGCCTCTGAGACTTGGTGATGGTGTTTGCACCCGACTGGGGGACGGGCGCCGACCTAGTTCACTAAGGCCCTGTGTGATTGTTGCTTGCCTTTATCTGGTCGATGTATTAATGGGAGGTACACTTTGAAGTGCAGGTTTCCGCAAGCTTACACCCATGTTGAATCCTGGCGGGACCTCCAACAAGGGGGGTAATTCTTCTCACATGGGTAAAGGCAATAAGATTGCTCCACCATTGTACTCATGTTTGTCCTCATTTTATCGAAGGCGTTAATGGCGAGCTTGTTCAATGGTTGTAGGTGACCGTTCACGAGACGCCGTCGCGAAGGGCAAGAGCAAGGTGGATGAGGTGGCTCCCGCGAGGGGAAAGGGCAAGAGTAAGCCCCCCATGGAGGGGACCCTTATGCAGGAGACATGGACATGATGGCTCCCGCTGAACTTGAGGCTTTCACGGAACCAGCGGGGGATGAGGGGGACACCTCCGAAGGGGCAAAAGTGGACCCCGGGCCATCGGAGCTCACCGACGGGGAGAAACTCTCCCTCATACGGCGGGGGAGTCATCTCTCGTCCAGGGACATGGAGTTCCCAAAGCCGGGGGAGAGCCCTAATCCTCCATCGGTGTTCGTGGTGGCACTTAAGGCTTAGGTGCATGTCGGATTTGGGCTTCTGGTTCACCCCTTTATCAAGGAGTACACTCAGGTGTTCGGAGTGGAACTCTCTCACCTTAGCCCAAACTTCTTCTTTCGGCTAAGGATCTTTCTGTGGCTATGCGAGATGGCCATTCCGGGGACGATCATGGAGCCAACCATCCCTCTCTTCGACTACTACTTCCGCTCCCAGCGAGGAGATGCAAAGAGTGACCTTTGGGGGGTCCATCTTCTCTATTTTGAGGCACGACGATGAGTTCCCCGTACACACCACGAGGGATTGTTGGCCCTTCGCCACGAAGAAGTGGTTTTACTTGAATGTGGGGAATGACTTCGTCTACACTGGGATGCATCCAACCTTGACGTCATGCACGTATCCCAAGATTGATCGCCTCTCCGACGAGGACTGGAAGTTGCGTAATGCCATCCGAGAGGTACGGGCGACGAAGGGTGTGCGTGACTTGATGGAGGAGATGACCCTTCTCAATCTAAGCATGCTTGTTCAACGTGCCAAGTTGGGCTTTCATGAGGACCTCTACCCCGGTGTCGCGGAGGGTAAGGATCTTTGTGCTATGTTATTTTACACACTACCCCTAGTCTTATGCTCTCTTTTGTGTGTAGTTCGCTCCATTGAGAAGGCCAGGGAGGAGGCCAAGTTGATACAGGGGAAATGGTGCGTCATTGAGGCATGGGGTATGAGATCGAGGGCCTCCTGGTGACGAGATTGAGGACCTCCCGGTGACGGGGGCGAACTTCATGGCCGAGGTGTTCGGCCTGGATCTACCCCCACGGCGTGATCCTATTCCAAATCAGACGAAGTGAAAGAGAGCCTGAGCTTCGGCCGCTGATGACGACACGCGAGCTTCGCCCATCAAGTCCTGGACCAGGAGGGTCACCGGGGGGTCTATGGGTGGCGCCCCCAAGCTGGGCATCGCCACCGTGGCTCGCGTTGGAGTAAACACAGTCCATGCCATGCGCGTGAGGGATCCCCAGATGGTCCCTCT
Organism: Rhipidocladum racemiflorum; assembly: GCA_036346355.1. Taxonomy (NCBI): domain Eukaryota; kingdom Viridiplantae; phylum Streptophyta; class Magnoliopsida; order Poales; family Poaceae; genus Rhipidocladum; species Rhipidocladum racemiflorum. The sequence continues at coordinate 83,742,624 of CM070579.1, read as the reverse complement.
GTGAAATCATGTGCTGAAAAATTGGCTTAGAATTGAATTTGCAAAATGTGTTTGTTCATGTGTTTTGACAATTTGACAAGAAACAGTAAGTTTCGTTTTGGCGCCGGACCAAACTTAAAGAAAACAGTAAGTTTCCCATCTACGACGGACCAAATTTGTTGGTCTGTCGTAAACATGCTTTGGCAACCTCATTTTCCCATGTACGACAAACCAAGTTTTTTGGTCTGTTGTAAACATGAATCTGAGTCCTTTTGCGCCGAACCGATTTTGTGTACGACGGACCAAGTTTTTGGGTCTGTCGTGCATATGTTCTTGAGCTCTTGTGCCAAACTCATTTTCCAAGAAAATAGCAGTCAGCGCATGTACGACGGACCAAGTTTTTGGGTCTGTCGTGGACGTGCTTTTGAGATCATGAGCCGGACTCAATTTTCAAGAAACCAGTAAGTTTCGCATGTACGACGGACTGATTTCTTTAGTCTGTCGTGAACGTGTTTTCGCCGGAATGATTTCTTCTTGAAACCAAGACTTTCACTTGTACACCGGACCGATTTTGTTGGTCCGTCATGAATGGTTTTTTGAGTGACGTTTTCATGTGTACGCCGGACCATATTTTTTGGTCCGTCGTGAATGTGTTTTTGCTCGATTAGGGTTTTGAGCAAACTTGGAATTGAGTTTTTGGTTTGACCTTGAGATTATGAAATTGGTGAGAATTTCATGATGCTTGTTTTGAAGTGGACTTTATGCAATGCTCGTGTGAGTATTTGCATGGACTAATGTTGAGTCAAGTCGTGGACTTGTGCTCGGATTCGTTTTGTGGTTTGTTCATGTGCAGGTATTGCTCGAGGGCGAACGTGGTCAATGACGGGACCGGAACTAGGTTCATGGAGGAACTGAGGTTCGGGACTAGGTTCAGGGAGGAACTGAGGTCTTGGTGGTCAAGGATGTCATGCGGGACGTTCGGGCTAAGAGAATGGTGCACATGAAGAATGGTTAGTCACGTGAGAATGGCAGAAGGTCATTCGCGTGCAAAGTGTTAGTCACGTGACTATGGCAGGTGGTCATACGCGTGCAAAGTGTTAGTCACGTGAGTATGGTAGGGTTGCCATACGCGTGCAAGAGTTGTACTCGGCCAGGTTGGGCCAAGAGGAGTTGTATACATATTCCTCTAGATTAGGAATTGTATTCAGAACTCCTTGTGTTTTGCTCCTTTAAATAGGAGGGGTGTCTCCTGTTGAAGGGCATCAATCGAATCAATCGGAGCTGAGCGCATTGAGAGCCTTAAGCTCAGTTTTAGGGTTTGTACTCTTTTGATGAGAGTACTTTAGACAAAAGAAATAAAGATCAATTCTTCTAGATCCTTGCGTGCTACAGTAACCGCGTTGCTACAGTGTTTCCTGTTTTGGTTCTTGTTTGCGTGCTTGTTCTTTTCTAGATTGGTTTTTGTTCTTTGAGTTTTATCTTGATTTGATCCATCAAAACCTTTCTAGAGAATTGATTTAGGGTTTCTATAAGTTTAGTTGATTAAACTTTTGTCGTTTCTGTTAAACCTTCAAGTTTATGTTAGATCAATTCTCGTCATCTTCTGTTACAGCAAGCTTGCGAGGTTCATAACTTTTGATCCGTAAGTCCGATCGAGCTGATTCTTTTTGAGTTAGATTAGTATTGGAATCTAGTTTCTTGTGTCCAAATTTCAGATCGTTCTGACGGTTGGATCTCCGGGAATTCGCGTTTTACCGAACCTCTGTCATTCTGTTTTTGTCGAAAACGAGGCAATTATTTGGTTCTGTTTTGGGGTGAACTTTTAATAAATCAAGAATTTGGTTTTAGCTTTCGCACAATTATTCACCCCCGCTCTGATTGCTATATTCGTATACTTCGATCCTACACCCTCCACGGCCCTCGACATTGCCCACCGCCAAGGGCAAGGGCGCTAGGGGCCCTGTGAATAAGAGTGTGTCAAGTGGTGAGGGTGTAGGCCCCTCCACCAAGCAATCGAAGGGGCGCCCACCTTTGCTCCCTTCATCCTTGACTTCTAGTTCTGGTGAGTCTGGGTCAGATACTGAGTCGAGAGACTCCGGGGGAGACACCCAGCAGCTCGCTCAGGAGATAGAGGATCTCCGCGATGTTGGTGCCGATGAGCCAGCTCCCGCCCCAACTGAGACCATGGCGGCGGAGGACAAGGGTTACACCTTCCCCAAGGACATTGGGTCTTTCTTTTACTGCTAAGGAGTTATGTGATCTTTGGTGTGATTTGTTGTTACGGTGTCCATTTCTCCGCATCCCTAACTTGGTCACTTTCAGATGTTGCGGAGCCTATGGCATTTGTGGTGAAGGTGGGCGCTACCTCTCCTTTCGCGCCTCCAGGGGCGTCCGAGAGGAGGACCTCGTCCCCCCGTTCGCCAACACAGGCAAGGACAGAGCGAGAGGAAGATCGAGGCGGCTCCTCTAGTGGACTTCCTAAGTATGCCATATCCCATACTTTGGATGCTGAAGCCATTGAGATGACCCGTCTCCTGGCCACGCAGCGGGTATAGAGTTATATGGTCGACTCGGTGCCCGACGACCTCAGGAAGTTCCTTGAGGTGCTAGGGGAGAAGCTAGCGACCACCGTGACCCATAAGTACCAGGTAACCAGGTTGCTCTTTGTTAATCCCACCATCTTGTGATCTCATGTGTGCCTTGCTCAACACCCTTCGCCCTCTCCCTTCTGCAGGCCACAGCGATGAGCCATGTACTCTACGACGGGGGTCCCCAGGATGATACAAGAGATGTTAGAGGCTATGCAGCCACGTTTTCCCAAGGACGACCCTGAGGTCCTCAAGAGGGCCTTACAAGAGGCCCAAGAGGGTCGGAGGGCGGTTGAGGCCAAGTTAGAGGGGACCAAGGCTCAGCTGGAGAAAATCGAGGCCGAGCTGGAGCGGTCTCAGAAGCGATCCAAAGATTTGGGAGACGTTTGGATAGGACCTACGCGATGCTAGAGGCAGTTAAGACAGACTGAGATGCCAACGACCAGAGGTTGGAGGCAGACCGAAAGATCATAAGTGTAACTCTCGCCAATCTCGTTGTGTTTGTCCAGGTCACTTTGAGAGACCTCAGGGCCTAAGTGGAGGACCTCCCATCCTATGTGGAGGATTGGGAGGAGTTAGGGGTGAAAACAGAGCGGATAATATCCAGACCGTATCCGTATCCGCTATCTGTTTTTAGGGAAATGGCAAAAGAATCTAATATCCGTCGGATACGGATACGGATAATTATCCGGGATCGGGCAGGCGGATACGGAGCGGATATGGGGAAGGAGATATCCGGCGGATACAGAGCGGATATGGATATCCGAAAACCGGATATCCGTATAAGGTGTGGGACGCCACACGGCCCACACGCCAGTTGAAGGCCCAAGCCCTGCCTCAGCCGCCACCGGCCAACCCACAGGCCACAACCCACTGGTCCGGTCTCCGACTCCTAGTCTCTAGGTCTCCAGCGTGGGCGTGGCTTCACGATCTCGCCTCGATGCAGTTCGAGCGCCTGGCCCCATGCAATCCCCAAATCGCCCAACCTTAGTCAGAGCCGCCGCCACGCCTCCAAGCCTCACGCCTCACCAGACAGACGACGGCCACAGGCCGCCTCATCGCCACCGGACGGTACCAGCGCTCCACCACCTTGTTTGTGGTAAAAAAACAAGTAGAAGTGGATTCACAAGCTTGAGTTTGTTTGCACAATTTTACTTGATAATTGATATTCTGATTCAACGCACAAGTGGTGAATGTTTTGCTTTGCTTCTGGTTGATCTTGAAAGGGAGCCATGATGAACAACTCACAAGTGGTGAATGTTATTGTTGTGAATACAAGGCTAAATTGAATTGCCAATGCACTTGAAATACTTGTGTTCTAACTTCTAATCAAATGCGTACATGCATATTTACGTGCTCTTAATAGTTAGCACATGAAGCACAAGTAAAATCAAAGTTGAATTCGCAATGTACTTGGATGTCTATTTTTGCTTGCTTTGCCAGGTTACAACAAGGAGATTCTGTGTTGAAACTTGTGTTTTGGCGTTTACATATTATCCGACTAAATATTCAGTTTCGTTTCCGTTTTCGATCCGACTCCGATTACTATCCGTTTTATTATTATCCGATACCGATTCAATATCCGATCTGTTTTTAAATTATCCGTATTCGTATCCGCATCCGGGTGAAAAAAATGTGAGCGGATATGGAAATGTCACTATCCGACCGAATCCGCTCCGTTTTCATCCCTAGGAGGAGTGGATGGTCATCTTGAGGGGCTGAGTCGGCCTACTCGAGAGAGCAACAGGGGACAGGGGCAAGACCTTCGCCAAGGTCGCCTTGACTGTAGGAGTTGCGGCAATCTCCTGTCTCTCCGACGACGCGGGAAAGGAGGCGATCCTTGCCGCTCTTCATGGGATATACACGTCGGAGGTGCGCCGACATGCTCTTGAGTGCAGCTCCACCTGGGGCTCACTCATGGGGAGCTTTGTGGAGAGCCTCCCAAGGGGTCCTCGAGGATCCGAACCCCTGGCGCCCGGGGAAGGCCCAGGCTCGGAGAATGTATGACTTCTCTCAGAGTGACATCTTTTGCTGAGTAGCTAGATGACATGACTTGTACTAGGGTTATCATTTTGCTAAGTGTAGGACTTTATTTTAGAGATGCATCTCCTTGAGTAGTGTCCATGGCGGTAGGTAGGGGCGGCACCCCCCCATTTTATATACTTTTTTAATGTTATGGAATGAATGAATTATGGATTTTAAAATGCTTTGTTTTAGGAGGTGCCTCGGAGGGCAGTTGATATCCGTTATAAGCGAAGTGTATAGAGGGCTCGGGCGCCTTTGCGATTATGCTGGCCAAAGAAGGTTTGCCGCAGGACTAGGCGACTTCATGGGGGCATGATTGTGCCTTGGCTCCCAGGAAGGGGCCAATGCATGGGCGCCCTCCCGGAGGGTTCTTTAGTTGCTTCCCCCTAAGGGGGAAAGCTCATCTTGTATCATACTATGCATGAAAGGGAGAGGTCCCCTAGGTCGGTAGGGAGCGAGGAAACATCTACTCCCTCTCGTAGCGGAGAGGGAAGTTTGACCCCGGCATCGCCTTTCAGTAGCTCAACCTCGTTTTCGTTGGGACACTTAGGGGTGCTCGTTCATAGGGCCTTATTTAGGAAGTCGGAAGTTTAGTTCGGGGTACGACCCCATAAAGAGGCCGTAACCCCTTGTAATAAAGACTCATCCCCACCGGTAAGGGGATGTCTCCCGGGTTAAGACCCCTGAGATAAAGAGATTAATGTATTCCTCAAAGTTGCGGGATTGACCCAGGGGTCGTTTGACTTACCGCCTAGGGACTAGTCCATGGTGCACCCAATGACTTAGGCAAAATGCCTTTTAAGTCACGCCTGCTCCCTAGGTCAGTAGGGAGGTGGCCACCCAAGGGGGACTTAAGATGTCCTGACCGCTCGAAACTTTTTTAGGGGTAGGCCACAGAGGCCACGCGCCCTAGAGAGTTTTGCGTGAGTCATGCGACTCTAACCCGTCTCCCAACAGCTACGCGTTGGGGGCGGTTTTCACGAATGAAACATTCGTGACATGAGACATGTAGAGCTCAACTTGTGACTTCATTGATAACCTTGGAAGAGTTTACATCATTACAAGATATATGCCATCTAGGGGTGGAAATCGAGCCAAATCATCGTTTTTTCGAGCTTTTTTTAAAATTGACACAATTTGATTTAATATAATTTTATTTACAATTTGAAAGTATTTTTAGAATCGAGCCAACGAGCTGAGCCGAGCCGAGCTAGAGCAAAACCAATTTCATTTAAAATTAACTCATTCAATGATTAATCAAAAAACGAGTGTAATTGGAGCAGTTTTGAACCGAGCCAACGAGCCTCACAAATGAGCTTTTTTTCCAGCTCTGGTGCCATCATGGTGTACAAAAGAGCTCAGATGTAAATTTTCTTCAGCTTGTCGGCATTCCATGCATGCTTGAGCGGCTTTTCCTCCATGGTAGAGAGGCGGTAGGCGCCCGAGCCCAGGGTCCTTCCCACTTGGGGTGTAACTTCCTTTGGGCACTCGAGTCTGTGACCCTTTTCAACACCAAGTCTCCGAGGAGGAAAGCGCTCTCTCGCACCCACTTGTTGTAGAAACGGGCGACCTTGTGCTCGTATGAGGCATCCTTGATGAGAGCACAGTCACGCTCAAGTCTTTGGGTGGGGGGCCGAAAAGCATATCCATGCGAAGGGAGCAGTGGCGTATCTCCATGGGGAGGACTGCCACCACTCCATATACGAGCGAGAAAGGCCTCCATCCCAAGGAGCGACTGGGCGTGGTGCGCATCCTCCATAGCACTTTGAGGAGTTCCTCCACCCATAGCCCCTGCTTGAGCGTACTCTTTTCGAGCCGGCGATGGATACCCTGTAGGATTATGTCATTGGCCCTTTCCACGGCCCCATTAGACTTTGGGTGAACCACTAAAGCGAAGCAAAGAGTTGTGCCAATAGAGCCACAGAAATCCCTGAAGGAAGATGCATCAAATTGAGTGCCGTTGTCAACGGTGATTTCGTTGGGAACCCCGAAACGGCACAGAATGTTTTTCCAGAAGAACTTCTGCACTGCCCAGGATGTGATTGATGTCAACGGCTCTACCTTAACCCATTTGGTGAAGTAGTCCACCACCACCACCGCATACTTGTAGCCCCCCTTGGCCAGCGGGAATGGCCCAAGTAGGGCCATGCCCTACCAAGGGAATTTGGTGCGGCGGGGGAGTTGTCAGCCGAGGCCATCCTTTGGCACCCTTTGCAGGTCCTTAGCGCTTCAACGGCATCTTGCACCATAGTAGGCCAGTAGAAGCCTTGTCTTAGCACCTTTGTCGTTGTTGCCCTGGGGGTGATGTGCGAACCACAAAGTCCCTCATGCACGTCCCGGAGGAGGGCAATACCTTCCTCCCTTGAGAGGCATTTGAGCAGCGCGGAGGATCCTTTCTTGTACAAGTTCCCTTCGAGGATGACGTAGGACTTGGACATGTTGAATAGTCTTTGGGCTTCAATATTGTCCTCCGCCCCAGATTCTCCTTGGATGCATTTTATGATTGGAGTCATCCATTTATTTGGGTGGGTGGGGGAGATCTCATTAACTTCTGGGGGCAGTTCAGGGTATCCAACATTGGTAACATCTTTGATGGAGGGTGCATCGATTACTTCCATGAAGACCTTTGGTGGGAGCGGCTCTTGGGATCTTGCTGCCCGAGCCAAGCGATCTGCTCGATGATTGTCTCCGCGGGGGATGCATTGAGCTTCCACCCCCACCACTCGTCGCGCTACGGGTCTGCCTCTGTGAGCCCTTTCTCGGGGCACTTCCCCTATGTGGCATTCCTATCGGTGAGTGTGGCTATGAACAGGGTCGGAGGGTGTAGCGACCATCGTCGCGACCGGAGTCTTTCACCGAGCTGCTATCGACGTTCACCTTCTGGGGGGTGTCTGTGTCGTCATCGCTACCCACATCCGACTCCTCATCGCTTTCAGCCTTTGCATGTGCCTTCCCACGTTGGCTGGCCAACAACTTTGTCAACCCACCTAAAGCACCCGCTAGCTCCTCATCGTCATCGTCATAGGTACCACGCTTCATCTTGGCTATGTGGGTGTCGCCGATGGTGACCTCGTTTCAATCTAGGATGCTCTTCCCACCTGTGGCCAATTAGAATAAATATTAACACCGTTCTGATAACCAAGTAGCATAAAAAAGTCAACATTACTTGTGGCCTTGTTGAGCTCTTGTGAGAAGATGCTGTCAACCACGAATCTCATCGGGAGGGGTGGGTCGTGCTTACTATCCTCGTCGAGTAGAGACTCCCTCGTAGACATAGACGAATCGAATCATTCTGCAATCAGGTCTTTACCTAAATGCATCGCATTCTCAAAGAGGTGATCAAATGGGTTAACATCATGGGTCTAACGAGTGGATTCGTAGTCCCGTAGGGGAAGTCAGAGATTATAGTGAATGAACACAAGTTGCTGCAGCTTTGCATAACTTAATTGATTTCTGATTAGTGTGTGCAGTAAGATAAATATGCTCTAATTTCTCTCACAGCCGCTAAATAATGCACACTACGACACCCATCTCAAACCATACTTCTACATTCGTCACAGGTTTTCGGCGTAGTCAGATGCGTCTTCTCGTTCAGTCTCACACTCCCCAGTCCCCACCCACGAGTGAAGGAAGCAAATGCGTCTTCTTGTCTGGTTTACGTAGCCGTATGGTTTTTTTTTCTTAAGCAGAGTTTACGACTGAAATTTATTCTGCAGCTTGCAACACAATGACTCACATCAGCGGTAACGTTTGCAGAATAAAGAACATATTTGTCATTAGTTGCCATGCACGCACACTTATCAAGAATCAAGAACATATTTGTCATTCATGTCACATATAGAGTAAGCAATAAAGTTAATTTGTACAATAACCATCCCTAAAGATTGTCTTTAAAGAAACATTAAACCATTTAATATAAGCATTCAACACTAACTTCATCTTCGTGACTATAAACAAAACCGAATTTTAGCACAGATTTTTAGCCGACGATAACACCTATTTTCCCTGCGATGCTTACTACTGAATAAAAACCGGTTCTCTTCTCTCCTTTTTTTTTCACTCTTTCACACATAACAAAGTTAAACATATACTTACTAAGAATAAAATGAGGTGTTATTATTATACTTGCTCTTAGTAACATGCACACACACTTATCAAGAATCAATATTAATGTACTTGCAAGTAACATGCACGCACACTTATCAAGAATCAATAGCGTATTTGCCATTAGTAGTTCATGGAGCAGGACGTACACTACTGCTTGTCCGATCTTGTTGGATTATAAATCTCAACATCCAAATATTTAAGCCTGAGATTTTTTTTGCCCGGTAGTTCAGTCTCTGAAATTACGAAAAATTATAAACTCTCCATTCTTTTTTACTTGATGTCCTAGAATCTATTCTATAAAGTTTGCACAAAAAATATGTTTAAAAATATATAGATTGGCTATACAAAAACTATATTATTATATTTGTCAGTAAAAAAAGTTCATACTATTATAGTGGTAATAATTAATTTCAACATAAATTTATATAAAAAAAAATAACAGTCAAAATCATATCTCGGAGACCATAAAAAATCAAAATCGTCAAATAAAACAAAATAGATGGAGTTTTATCTGGAAAATTGTTGGGTACTCTTTTTTTTTCTTGAAAAATCTTAGTTAAAAAAACAAGCCTATCTGCGTTGGCTATGCTGTTTACTCTGATGATACTATTCATCTGCCAAACACAGTCATTAGCTACCCTAACAATATGGGATATATTACAAGTCCCTGTGCAAAAAATCATGCAAGATGCCACTAGTTTGCTTTTCAGAACCATGGATTACTGCCAGCATCTAATTAGCGCACACATCAATGAACAATTGAACATAGGTGTACAGAGCAGAACCTGCGGAGCAAACATCGTCATCTTTTACTATGAAGTGAGCATCACTTCCGTAATTCCATTCTCCTGCATTGCATACACACTTCTTTTTTTTTTGAGATGCACAATTCTGTGGTTCTCAGTTCAGACAAACTTGTCACGATCTAAAAATCCATTTATAAAAGCTTCTACCAACTAAGGAGCTCTCAATACTGGTATATAATACTATGGCTATATTGGTAAATTCACAAGAACTAGCTACACTCACCTTAGTGATATGATAGCAGATCTATTAAATTATACCGAAGGAACCACATATTTGAAGTCAACTGGTAGACTAATATCATGCACATTGGATTTTTTTTGGTCCAGCTCTCTCTGTTGCCAAACTACATCCGTGGTCACCCTCCAGGTGGTATGTAGCCTCCTATGCAGACACCAGGAAAATTTGCTTCCATGTTTCCATTCCTGCAATTGCAATTCTGAAGTCCGACTATCGATAACTACTGCACAGATCAAAGACAGCTATTCACAATCATTGCTCTTCTTATTCTGCAGAAGCCAACTGCGAGAGCAGAGGTGAGCATACGCATAAAGATCATTGAAAGTTCTGGCTACTTGAGAAAGGTGAAGAAATACATCTTAAATTTGTTGGGAACAAACCTGAATGATCATACAACGTCATTCCCAGATTCTGGATTCTGCCTTTGCTGCCTATCACCATTGTTTTCATTTACAGCATTATTCCCAGATTCTGGTTCTGGATGATGACCATCATTGACAGGCTCAGCTAACAGTTGATTCCTCCTAGATCTCCACCTCATGTATTCTACTAGCATTGAGTTCGTACTGATAGCAATACCGAACCCAGTGAATGAGGAGAGTAGGACTGCAAGGACTGGATTCACTTTTAACTGCAAGTTTTGTGATAATAATAAGCAGTGTGATAAACACATCATCTGTGTCAGGTGTAATTAAGGAGAAGAGTCCATACCACGTTGTAGAATATATGAGCAAACAGGATCACAATAGCAAACTGAAAGGAAGCATAGGCCCACAGATAACTCTTGGTCACTGTAGGAACAAAGAAGAATTGGATTGTAATGGTGAGTTGGTGACAAGAAGCGAACTCCACCAAATAATAAATAATCAACCCTAAGCAAATAGGCAAAAATTAGTTTTTCTGCAGAAATACTGAAATCGAATATACCACCACTGGTTTTCCTAATAACTTTTGAACTCATTAGTCACTACACAACTTCAAACAAATTCAACACTAATTTTGGGGCTACAAATGGGAACATGCTATAATGAACTACCATAGTTTAGGTCTTCTACCACTTACTAAACACTAAAATGCCTTTTGCTTTCCCAATATAACTAATTTAATGGCGTTGTAAGTGCTTCTTGCAATAGCAGGAATGGCAAAAGAAAGAGTAAATTTAATTACCCATAGTGGATGCTATCATGGAAGAAAGGAGGCCCAACACACATGAGAAAGGCAACGAAATCGCCAGTGCACGTGACTGCAAATCAGTAACCTGTTCCAATGAAAGAGTCAATGTCGTTTAGATGGATTTCACAAAGCTGAAAGGAAAAAGGTGCAGTTACATTCAAATGCATCGGTAAAAAAAGAAGCATGGAAACACAAACCAGAAGTTGTTCCAAGAAACAGAAGTACGCAAGCATGCTAACCATCACCAAAATTGGAATGTCCTGCCAAAATCTGCTAGAAACTGAAGCTTCAGATTTTGCCTTACATGAACAATTATCAGGGAATATTTATTGCAGTGCTTCTCTCTAATAGGGAGCCGAGCACAAAAGACGGAAAAATTGAAAATACATTTGAAATAAGCTTTTCCTTTTTCTGATTCACAAAGCTCGACAGAGGAGAAAACACAAAACAGTACCAGTCCTATCTCCATATCATGATAGCAGTAAATATCCATGAATCGGACCATTCTCTTGAGTATCTTTACCTGTATTGTTGAGATGCTCTTTGCTGAGCACCATTTGTTAGTCGCCTGTTAACAGTTTGAGTCGGTATTCTCAATAAAGTCACAGGCAGATTCTGAACTTCTTGTTTACAGACATCACATATCTTGTTACCCTTGATGCTAAACCATTTGACGGCACAATCTTGGTGTGCAAGGGCAAGTTCTCCTTTGCAGCTGCATTCCATTTTAAGTGTTTCCCCTCCTTCATTGAGTTCAACAAAACAAATTCTGCAGACTGCCTCTTCTTCAGGAATATCTTCGCCTCCATCTCCAGGAACTGTCAAGGATGCACTTGAATTAACAAATGCTTCTTTGTGAAGCAAATGATTTGATCTATGAAAAATATCAGATTAAAGGCCTAAGAAGACTAGACACCTTCCACTGTTTCTTCAATGCCGTCACTTGATGGAATTGCATCAGCTGGAACAGGTCGTGGGGTTGATGGAATCACACGGATGACACCTAATGAATCTGCCCTCCTCAAACTCCTGCTTTTGCGATTCCCTGGTACTGAAAGCGAACGCCTGATTTGAGCTTGAACTTCTTGATTCTGCCAACATCATAAGAAAAAAAATTTTAAAGAAAAACACCGCCTTAGTAAAACTGAAATATTTGACAAGAGTGTAATGCCTAACTTCCAACCGGTCCCATGTAAATGCTATTATCTATTATCTAGCCTCTATCTGGATACAGCTTTGCAGGGGAAACAAATCTATATACTTACAGCTGTAGTTGGCAGGTTGTCTGTCTGATTTCCCGGTGAAGAAGTTTTGTCTGAAGTTGCCACAGGAGTGACTGGCAAAGAATGGGTACGTTTTGCTGATAACGAGTTAATGACCTTTCTAAAAGAAAATGATCTTAATGTAGTCGGATTATCCTGCTGCCCTTCTGATGGTGTCCCAGGAATTAGAAGGATAGTCCGGTCATCTTCCTGTGCCGAACTCCTTGCTCTGAAACTCTGCTGTGGAATCATGTTCTTGATAGATGATTTTGTTCTAGTTGAATTAGGCCTCGGGGGCAATCCAGCTCTAGTCGAACTGGGGCTGGGGGGTATATTAACCCTCGTTGAAGTAGGTATATGGTTATCCAAGGTCCTAGCAGGTATTTGCAAAGAAAGATTTGGCCTTCGTGAATTATGCCCAGGTGCAGTTTGGGCATTCTCATCCTGGTCCGGTGCCTACATAGTAAAGCAAGCAGTACAGTCAACAAACTATGTTAAGTAAATTAAATTGAGCTTTTAAAACTAATGGACTAGAAAGAAGAGCAAGGCATCAACCTTTCTATGAGAGAGTAAAGGAGCACACAATGATTCTTGAACCCATATGCTTTATCAAGCTCACCGCACTCATCTTAGCTACTGAACACATGGAGTAGCACCATCAGATGTGCTCTTTCCAGCGCAATTGTAGGTACCCTCACTCTGCATACCGACTATAGTCTAATACTCTAAATTAACACATTGACAAGGAACACGAATCTGAGGAGTGTGACAGAAATATAGCCGTGAGTCCATGACACCTACTGACTTTCCTAGTTCCTAATACACGGCTATGGTACAAACTACAAAGATAAATACCTATCTGACCGACCATAACATTGTCAATGCTACTTTGCTTACAGGCGTAATCCAGAGAACTTGTGAAGTAAAATACTAAACTGGTCTTCCCTTCCTAAAACAATGTATCCAACTAATCACACTAATAGCTACATAATCACACATATAGCAAAAGACTTCAGTACAGCAATTTCAGAGAGAGAGAGAGAGAGAGAGAGAGAGAGAGAGAGAGAGTTCAGCAAAACTCATACTAGTAGTTCATGTGAAAGTACATGGAAACCAAGGTAGGCAAACAAGAGCTATTTATCACAATTGAAGAAAGCCGCCGTGATAAAGGAAAAGCAAGAAAAGGTTCGATCTTCCAGTACTAAACGTAGTTGTCAAAAACGAAGAAAGAAACGCAAAGGGCATCCACAAAGATTCGCCCAACTCAACCACAATTCACCAGCAAAGCTCGCATCTTTTGAGTACGAACAACAAAATTAAGCGCCGAATTTAATCGGAACACACACAAAGAACTAGTAGATATAAATGATCTCGCCATGGCAGCACAGAGGCAAGAAATCATCATAGCATCACAAAAATTATCCAAAAAGGGAAAGGGAAACTCGGGGGAACAAAGCACCGCCGGACTGCCTGCGGGGGAATCTCACCACGCGATTGCCGGACTCCGGAGACGTTCCCTCGGCGTTGTCCATGTACGAATCGATGCCTTCGAGAATCGAGAGAGAGAGAGCCGGTAGAATTCGGGGTGGAGAGAGAAAGGGAGGAAGGGAGGGAGGCAGAGAGCAAGTGGTGGTGATGTTCTTGTTGGGGAGCTCAGGGGATGTTCGGGACGAGAAGGGACACTTTTGCGAGTGCCTTTTTTCTTTTGACCCCTCACGTTTCGTATTTATCACATTACAGTCTCTGTGAATCCCATTCATTGTTGTTTTTTCTATGCTAAATCCCTTTCATTGATTCGTAGGAAGAGAAATGATTGGAGGCACAACTCTCAAGTCTCAACAGTGCATTCCTGCTTAAAAGCAATATACTACTGCCACGTTCTCAATAAAAGAAACATAATGTAATCAAAATGTGTACTATCTTATCTCTACTATTCTCAAGCACGAGTTGGTGGCAGCGGTCCGTTCTACCGTTTTCCGCTTTCAGTTATTTTGAAATGAAACAAACACAGTAATTAGCCAGCTTAATTGCCTTGGTAAATTGCCCTTCTTAATTAGCCAGCTTTCACATTAAAACCAACACAAGATCAGTTCCTCGCCAGAAAATTTTGAAAAACTTTCAATAGTGCCGAAAAGCGTCATACATATTAAGCTCTCTAATCTCTACTATTCTAAAGCGATCTTGGTGGCGGTGGTCCGTTTCTTCCCACGCCATTAATTGCCCCTTAATTGCTCTCGCTTAATTGCCCTACTTAATTGCCACGCTTAATTGCCCTACGCAGAAACGAAGCGTTGCTTTAATTTTAAAGCAAGAAACGAAGCGTTAAAGATAGATGTTTGATCTTATGAAATTTTTTATTTATTTTTTAATCTTTATTTTTCGTTATCAATTTTGTTTTTCGTAGCAACGCATGGGCATGTAACTAGTATAAATTTGTGGGTGTGTTGTATACTCCTCCAGTTTGCAAATATTTGTCGTTTTAGAGTTGTCTTAAGTCAAAGTTTTAGAACTTTATCTATAAATAACTTTTAAACCATTTGAATTGAACACATAAAAGTTACATAAATAGATTTGTCATGAAAAGAACTTTCAAAATATTATGATTTCAATGCATTTTATAAATAAAATGCAATAATTTTTAATGGTCAAAGTTGTATTTTGGAGACCGTGTCGATGTCCAAAACGACAAGTATTTACAAACTGGATGGAGTACTACCAGACTACTTCGAACATAAAAACATATATTATTTTAAATATCGATACCATCTCCCGAGCGTAACTTTAGCCGCTGATTTATATCTTAATACATCTACAAAACCAAATAAAATAATAATATTACAAAAAGACTTTTCGAGACAAATCCTTACATATAATTTCTATGTACCCAATCTAAATAGTTTTAAAAAAGAAATCGATAGTCAAAATTTCCAGAGTTTAACCACGCTTATTCTAAAATAATACGTACTCCCTCCGTTTCTTTTTATAAGGCGTATTTGGTTTCGTTAGGACAAGACTTTGACCAACGATTACTTCATTAATATATCATTTATGCAATACAAAATCATAATTATATATAAGTACTTTTGAATACAAATCTGCTAATATCAATTTTGTGTCATAAAAATTATACGCTAATAGAGTAATTGTTGGTCAAAGCCTTGTCCTAACGAAACCAAATACGCCTTATAAAAAGAAACGGAGTGAGTATATGTGATCCGAGGGAGTACAACCTGGGCCCAGGCAGTCAAGCAGGGATTCTTAATTGGTAAAAAACATTGCTGAATTGTTCCTTGCAAGCTTAGTTATATCCCATGAAAGCACCGGGCTAACCAAAAGGAAAGGCATCGATCTAACGTTGAAAAGGAGGACTAGAGAAGAATGCGCTCGTCGAAAATGACACCCGCATAGAAGAAATATGCTGCAAGTGCCAGCGAAAAAAGCTACTTCTCCACGTCCACGGGAACAGGAGAAAATTCTGCGACCACCTTCCGAAACACAGCTTCCGGCCTGCACCGCGTGCGTGCGCCGCTGTCACGGCTGCCCCACGTCCCCGAACGGGCCGGAGGCGTGGTCCACGGTGGGCCGCGCCCACCGAGCGACGTGCGGGGGGTTAGGCTCGCGTTAGGTCCGACACGCACGGGAGTTCAGAGATGGCGGCCGGCGGTTTCCCCTCCTCGTGCCTGAAATCCCTTATTTATTTATTTTGGATAGCCTCGTGTCTGAATCTTAACTTGAGCTATTCCAGTACAAATTAAATATAATTATTGATCTGTTAAGAATATTTCTATTACTATACTACTAAAGGAGATATAATTAAATATCAGCTAATATGATCAGTCGACTCATGTTTTTAATTATTTTTTTTCTTTAAGAGTACATAGCTTACACCATGTTTGGTGTGCTCATCGACAGCGAACTGTGGAGTCTGACTCACCCAAGTTTAATTATGAGATCGATGCATGCTTAATCAAAAGCATTAGGTCCAGTTCGTTTCAGCTCCTGGATTATAGGAGGAGCTGTTTCTGATTATGGAAGAATCAGGTCGAGCCGGCTACAACTTCTAGGTTTTGAACCGAGCCAACGAGAGTTAGTAAGAATCAGTGAGAATCAGGTTTTAATCAGATTCTGATTCTATAGAAATCAACTTCTGATTCTCAGAAAAGCTGTCTAGAATCCTCCCGTTCGAAAAATAATCTGCTTTTTAAAATTAGAAGCTGTCTAAAAACTAAAACGAACGGGACGTCAGTATATCACAGAGAATAAAACGAATGGGAAAGGGATATAGGCCTGAAAGGAAAGCGTGAGAAGACGTACGTCCTAGCTTGCTGCAAGTGCCAGGTAGGTCGGTGTCATTTTATATGTACTGTTCTGATTATGCAGACACCTAATGACACCGTATAGCATACGAAAATGCCATGACAGTGGGCGTGCAGGCTGACACGTGTCTCAGCCAGCCAAAAGGTTTGTTAGCGCTCGAACGAAAATTATTTTGATTATATAGTAGTTAATAAGTTTAAAATTGAAATAAGTCTATTTCAAACAAAAAAAAGATTAATGATGTTTGGCTGAACAATAACTTGTTAACTTCAATTTAAAATAACTACTTAAATAATAAATAAAATTATTTACACTGAATTACGTCGATGTCAAAAGAAACTCGATAGGCATGGATCATCCGCCCACAGGGACCATTTTAAAACATTTGAGACCGACATCGCAGCGGTGAGTTGATGGAATAGTAGGATTAATTAATCAGTGATCTGCGTGGGATGTGATGCTGGAGCAATTGCCTCAATCGTATCGATCTCCACGTGGAACCATCCGATTGATACATCTAGCAAGCTTGCATACTTCCTAAACAATCTATTAGTGTGTGTATATAGGACGCTGTAATGGGATATTATGGTGTCCAAATACCATGAGCTTAAATGCATGAATTTAAATTAAATTTAGGTATATTTTGTGAAACTTTCAGTTTATTAGGGTATGTACCTATCTATTGCAATTCAAATGAAATACATACATTTGAAAAAATATACTCGAATTTAAAGATTTGTACGAATTTAGATCGCATGCTTTGCTAATTTATATATCTATATACACACACATACTCAGCACATACCTACAACCAAACTATCATCAAAAAAAGAAACTATAGTTTGAATTTCAGTTCAAACTTGTTTGAACTAGTTAGTAAACTAGTTAAGCGCAACATCCTAAACATTTCAAAAAAATTTAATGCAAATAAATAAAAAAAATACCTGTTTAGAATCATGATGCCTAGAGACCACGGTGTCTTGGGCACCATAGTGTCTCAGATAATTATATTATATATACACACACTCCGTATAGTTGGCGGTAGTATATTATTAGTAGCAAATCCCTTTGGAGCCTGCATGGCATGACCAAGTCCTTAATTCGGATAATGCATTGCGACACTTTTGTCGCATCACTAATCCATTCTCCTCGCTTTAAATCGCGTATAATGTATTAGTAGTAGTAGTAGTATGATGCTACACGTCGTCACGTTGTAGGATACGTACGGCACGGCTTTCACTGGTCATGCCCGTGATCCAGTCAAAAGCTCAGCACTACTTATTAACGGTGGTCGATGCTTCCTAGCAAGCAAGTCCCCGGTGTTGGAATTGGAAAGCAAGCATATATGGATGGGCGCGTACAGTGTAAGAGCTTTTAGCGCGCGTGATAAGACGAGATAAGCTCAGCTTTTCATTTGTCGTCGCCTGCACTGGAGCCACCGTGCTAAGGGCTACTAAGAATCTAGAACTGTTTCTGTTTCTACTAAAATCTGAAATCGTACCAAACATGACCTTTAATTCAAAAGAAAAGGAGAGATTTATATCGTTGATTTTTTTTATAAATTTAGATTATAACAGTCGAGATTTATTAGGTACATATATGACTTGTACTTATTAAAAAAAATACAGATATGATTATACAGATTTGTTACAGTTGGAGTACAAGGAATACAACTGTGTTCCTATCATCGAACTAGACCACCCGCTATCCAAGAGAGAAAGTTTGGTATTTGGCCACGGCCTCCTCACTTCATTCTTTGACCTCCATCCTTGAGTAGAAGTAAATATGGTGATGATGGTTCTTTCTTATATATGATTCTTCAGTTTATTAAGGAAATTAATATAATAATGAATAACTTTCTTAATGGTTTATTTTATTTCTTTTATTTATCTTAATAAGCATTGGGGTTGTATACTCTCTCTAGTTATAGATACATATAGTTTTGAGCATCAATACGTACGGTCCTCAAAATATCGATCGCTTTGACCACTAATTTCTATTATAATATATTTATAAAACCTAATTATATTATAAAAGTACTTCTTAAGAAAAATCTACACATATAATTCTCATGTATCACTACTATAGATTATAACATCACAGATGGCTTGGAACCGTCATCACAGACGTTTTTCGAACCGTCTGTAACATGCGTCAGTGATATAACGGCACACGATATACAACATCACATATATGGTTTCATGATACTATACTAATGATGAATACGTTGTGCGATCGGACGGCTTAGAACGTGGGTAGTACAAGTTTACTTTGCTATCGATAGTATTCTAGCCATCCTCATATATATATATATATATATATATATATATATATATATATATATATATATATATATATATATATATATATATATATATAGACACACACATACCAAACGATATATATTTGACACTAGCAGAGCAATAAGTACTGTGTACACCTCTATATTTTCGATATAAATATATGCATTATAGTATTTAGCCCTGCAGCGCATAAAATTTGCCTAGCGTACTGGTTATATTATAAAATTCTTCTTTTCCAAGCAAGACGTAATTATCATGGCCAGTGAGGCGAGATATTTAGGCGTGTATATATTGGAGCAATTCCCTTTGCGTGCAAGCTTAATTATAGACTTCGATTGCAGATCACGAGTTGTGAGCAATTGATTAATTTGGATGCCCATGATCACTGTCCGTGCCCAAGAAACCGACATGGGTCCAAGGATTGAAATTTGATTTTGGATTTCGGACCCCTCCGAGATTTAAAATTCCGGAAAATTCAAAAAATTCAAAAAAAAATCGGATTTCGAATTTTTCGGCGAGATCTCGGGTTTTTTTTACCGTATTTTGATTTTTGTGCACTGTATTTGATTGTATTTAAGGTCAAAATCATCCACAAAAAATTTCTAAAATTTTTGATGTGTTTTTGACTATTTTTTGGTCGGTTCAATTTGTCGGTTTGCACTGTCCGAATTTTTTAAAATTTCTCAAGATTGATCATCATCTAAAAATTTTATGGGAATATTATGGATGTGTTAGGACCATTCACAAAAAATTTTAAAATTTTCTAAAGTAGTTTGAACTATTTTTCATTTCCAAAGAAAAGGTTGAACACATATAAAATTAAGTCTTATCCAACGCCACTAACCAGCTGCACCAAGCCTTGTTTCCTGTTTTGAAGTAATGAAGGCCTGTATTTATAGATTGGGTCTTATGTTATTCACAAAAGCAATAATTGGCGACGGCTCACTGCTCATACAAAGAAACCATCACTTTGTTCTCACTCACCGAGTAGAGCCGAGTCGCCTAGACACAATCTCCGGCCATCTCCGCCACCGACAACAGCAAAGAAATAAGATATCGGCCGTGGAGAACGAGATCTCGGCCAGACTAAGCGAGATCTCGGGTAGATTAAGCGAGATTTGGTCGCAAGCAAATTTTTTTGGTCCGAATGATTCTTATAATATCAGGCTGAATTGATTTGATTCTATTACCAAATTAGATATGATTCATTGTAACTAGCATGCTGAATATATAATATAGCTAGGTAAGATGTGATTTGAACATTGTATGTGATTTGTTTTGGAATTTGGACAACTCATGCAAATAAGCAATTACCTCACAAGTATTTGGCTTGAAGCAACAACATATATAAAACTTTTTAAATGACTTGAAGTTCATTTGTTACATTTGAAAAATCAAAAACTGATTTTACATACGGTTTTTACGATGACTTTACCACTGTTACATTTTTTAAAAATTCCTCATGATTGATCATCATCTCAAATTGTTATGGAAACATTAGTAATGTGTCAAGACCAACCCAAAAAAATTTCAAATTTTTTGGACGTATTTTGGACCATTTTTCGGCGGGTTCAATTTGGCCGAGATCTCGGTGATTTCGGCCGAGATCTCGGATTTCCCGGTTGAAAAAAAACCGGATTTGAAATTTGGTTTTTGCAATTCGTCCGGATTTTGTCCGAAATTTCCGAATCTCGCCGAAATTTCGGATTTCGGGAACCTCCGGGATTTGACTCAAAACGAGATTTTAAACCTTGCATGGGTCTACACATGTAAATTTATATTTGATCCACACATCTGCACACGATAGTTCCTCACTTCCTCTTCTTCTCGAGTTGACACACCTACCAATGCGATGCCTTACAATACTAGCTTTTTTCACGCCTTTGCAACATGTTGTGGCGTTATGCTCCATTAGGGTAACTTCTACTTGATGTGATAGTCATGGATTCAAATTTCGGCAAGATTTTCAAAATCTCGGCTGAAATTTCGGATTTCGAACCCTCCAAGATTATAGATCTCGGCCGGGTAAAAAAATATATATATAAAAAAAAATCAAAATGCTACAGTGCCGATACAAATTTCAGCGAGCTCCCGACGATTTTGACCAAAATCTCGGTGTTTTGTTTTTTTAACGGATTTTGAATTTTATTGGCTGGATTTGATTGGATTTAGGGTCAAGATCATCCACAAAAAATTACAAAATTCTTTGATGTGTTTTGTCCATTTTTCAATCGGTTCAAAGTGTACCGAAATCTCGGTGATTTCGGCCTAAATTTCGAGTTCCTCGGTTGAAAAAAGACCGGATTTGAAATTTGGATTTTGAATTTTGACCACCTCCGAGATTTATACCAAAACGAAATTTAAAATCCTGACAGCGAGCTAGGCACAGACAGCTCAAAGTTGGAACCGTGGGCACGGCCACAGAACAAAGACGAACCAGGCACCAAGATAGCGAGCATCTTCAGCCACATGCCCAACCCCAGCTGATGGAATAGTACTTACTGCATGACAGCGCCCCAAATCGGGCTCAATTTCCGAGCAAGCAACCAAAATCAGCTTGTTTTCTGCTCCTCCACACGCACGGCAGCATGAGCAACAAATGCCGAGAATAGATGCGCCGTGCCTTTCCTCGTCGGTGCAAGCGCTGTTGGACTTGTGTGCTTGAGTACGACGACGAGAGGTTCGGTCCTTGTCGACGTGAAGACAATAATTCCCAGGAGTGTGTGGACATGGCTCTTCGCCGGGGTTGTCCTTGTCAGCTACGTTGTAATCCTTGCGTCCATGTACATCTGAAGCAGCGGGATGGACGTACGTAGTCCATAAAATTTCCGAGGTTTGGATACCCGCTGTCGCTGCTGATGAAAGCACCATTCGTGAACGTGAGACGGCGGCAACCTGCCAATCAATTCTGCTCGGCCGTCTCCAACTTGAAGAGATATCTTTCCTGGCTCTTGGCTCAATTTTTTTTTTTTTTTTTTTTTTTTTTTTTTTAAAAAAATTATAGATTGGTCCCTATGCGAACGATATTGTAAATCTGGTCTTTCTCTATCACGGTACATACTTACTACGCCTTCTAACAGCAGCAGACTTCTACTATGCTCCCCAACCACGACAGGTCGTCTTGTCGTGCTCCTGCCCCACATAGTTGAACCTGCTACGGTTACACCGTAGTAGGTGACACGTGTCGCTTTCCGATACTTTCACGATCGAAAAGGAGCTAAATTTACCATTTTATTTTGTACAAAACCTGAAGTTACAAAAGAAAATTAGGCCAAAAGACCAAAAAAAAAAAAAAATGAAAATTCCCCCAACTTTTCCTATCCGCATCGCACCTGCGCCGCTCGCCGGCCGCTTAGCTCCACTTGGGCCGCCCGGTCGGCAAGGCAACCCCGCCCACCTCCCCCATGCAGGCCTGCAACGTGCTGGCTACGGGCACGAGTATCTCATAGGGTTTTAAATTTCGTTTTAGGGTTTTATCTTAACATCCTCTGAAATCCAAAATTTCGGTGACATCTCGTTATTTCGAACGAAATCCAAAAAAGAAAATTTTAAATCCGGTTATTTTTTGACCTAGATTTTTTAGATCTCGCCAAAATTTACCGAGATCTTGGCGAGATTTGCTGAGATTTTGGTGATTTTTAACTGAACGGAAATTGGTCCCAAAATCATCAAAAAATTTTGAAATTTTGGTCCGACATGGAAAACGACGTAAATAATCCAATTCGGTCAAACTCCGGTTAAATCTGGTCAAATTTCGATCAAAAAACCGTAATTTTGATCAAATATACTAAAATCTCGTCGAGATTTTAAGTTATTGTAGCACTTAAAATTTTTTTAACTTCGCTAGGATTATAAAACTCAGAGAGCTCAAGATCCGAGATGGTTCTCGACCAGATTTTATTCCCTGAATCTTATCATCTGTCGCGGCAGCCTAGGCCACCTCTCCCTCAAGGCCTCAACCCACCACTGATCTCTGGGCCGCGTGGCATCTGGGCTCGTCCAACCCCCATCATTAGCCGGAAAACATCAAGCACCTCCCGCATCATCCTCCTCTCCAACACAACGGCCCGTTGCCGGAAAACCACCGGCCGCCGCAGCCGCGAGCTCGAGGTGGATCGCGAGCGAACGCAACCATGACGCCATGATGACGATCTTTTGGGGGGCAGGAGAGCGAGAGCAGCAGGGGACGACGAACCATGCGGCGCGACGTAACGTGTGGGCGGTGGTGGCCTGCTGCATGTACGCGCGTGCAGCCAGCGATCGCGCGGAGCTGCAGGGCCGGACAGACAGAGGACGGAGGCGGAGAGGGACGGCACGGCCTTTCGACACGGCGAGCTCTCCATTTTCTAGAGGGGGGCCTCGCCGGCACGGAGCCACCGTCCCGCCGGGAACCAAGACAAGGCCAAACAGTGTCCCCCCCGACGCGACGCGTTTCTGTGCGGCGGTGAGTGACGAGGGCGGCCCTGCACTGCAAGCCCAATAATTCGCGATCCATCGACTTGCATGCAAGCGAAGACGTGATTGATACCTGCAGTAGCGCCTTTTTCGCAACCAACGCAGGAGAACCGACGCGTGCCTTCGTAGGGCATTGTTTTACTAGGTCGGTCGGTCGGTCGGTCACCGCCGGAAGTGGAGTTCGTATTGATGTTGTATATTTTTATCAACGGTTTAAGTTTTGGGACCCCTCCAAAACCCCTCCCCCCACCCCCAAAAAAATAAAATAAAACCCACCTATATGTCTATCAATCATCGAGATTCAGGATCTTATTAAATTTAGAGAGGTGTCTTTATACTTTTTTTTAAAAAAAATATTGTATAAATATTAAATCATAAATAAAAGGTAAATAGTGATTAATTACGCTTTCATTTGGTTTAAAATTTGTACAACTTGTATTAAGAGGAAAAACATGAAAGCGCTGCTCTTAAATTTATTGAATATAAAACAAAAAGAGCACAATCGAGCGGGGACTTTGTTGCCATAGGCAGAAAGAGAGTTAAAAGATTTTTTTATTGGGGCACACATACTACCCTATTTATGTACATATAAGGGATGACAGTTAATACTGCTAAAGACGTCTTTTGTCTTTACGTATGTGTCTTCGTTGTGTCTTGAACCGTCATGTCCCCCGATTACCCGTCGCATCTCTTACCCAACCATCGTAAATTGACATATGTGTCAATAATTGTTCTCATGTCCATTATATGCGAAACTATCATATCTTCTTACCAGTTTACCTAGTCGAAGTTTACAGATCTATACGACCGGTCGTCGTTGCCCATAACTGATCGTCTCTTGGCCATAACCGGTTGGTGTTCACTTCTGACTATTTTGTCCTTAAAAGGATAAGGTTTTCCTTAAATCGTGGTCGTAAATATAATAGTTATGTTAACTGGTCTCTTAATATGTGGTCTCGTTTTCCATAGAAAAACATTGAAGAATCTTTTTCAATGTAAAAGTTTATCAAAGGGCCAATTCACTCGTTGAAGCTCTTACATGGCTCTTGCGTGGCAATTTCAGTAGACCGGTCGTGTGAATTATATATAAGCAGGTGAGACATGATAGCGTAAGGTAGGACGCATGAGTCGAGCACAGGAGAGCAAAACGCGACGTAATAACGGGGAAATAGAGGGATATGGAAGAAAGGTGATTAGCGATTATCGCCAATGTTGTGGCTGTGCAGCTGGATTCTTGTGGTTTGGATGGACTTGGACGTGATCCCTTCGACAGGGAACAACCATGTTAGCAGTTTTGATTTCTAGGAGCTTCAGTGAGTAAATCGGTCGTTGAGGAGGAGGAGGTATTTGCAACAACATAGAATTTGCAGGTGATTTTTTTTATCGAATTTTAAGATATAGACCCTGATCTCAGCTTCACCTCGGATCTGAAGCTTGTAGACAAAAATAAAGTAAAGTAAATTTATATTTTTTATTCTAAAATGTAAATACGATGACTCACGTAAACACTCTTAATATATCCATAGCTCCAACTCTACGGATCTAGTGAAACTAGAAATACACAGCTCCACAGATCTGGTGGAGCTGAAGCTCTGCCAAACAGGGTCATAGTGTGCATGGAAATCAATAGTTTGGTTGTACATGGAAATCAATAGAGATGTTTCGGACATTTTTTGTTTATTTTTGGGTGTTTTCATCTCTAGACGAAAATCAAATACCCAAAGTATTATCAAGCGGCTCACGGTATAGCACTGATGTACACTATAGGCTAGGGTTGCTGATAGCATGCCCCATAAGCCATAACAACATGCGGGGTGCCCCTCGATACTTAGATGGAGCCGATCGAGCTGCATCCCATTCCCCATCCCATGCTTATTACTGTACTGGTAGTTCCGAAGGCTGGCCAGTACTTGCCAGTAAATTAACGGATGCCGCCAAAAGAAAGAGCAGTAATGCAATTAATGCACACATCAGCGTTGATTCGCTCGGGACGTGCGCGCCGTGCTGTCCCGCATGGCACGGGCATGATGTGTCGTAGGTCTAGATTGTACCGTGTCATTACGGCCTGGCTAGCTCGTCGTGTAGACAAGTTTAGGCACAGTCCATTGTCACTTCGTGTCACTTTGTACCGTGCCGATCCAAATTTTGCACTATTGCAAGGACAGAAAATGATCCGAAGACGGTTGGGGCCAAGAAAGTGGACAAAAATATTACGAGAAAAAGAACTAAATTTTTTTCATCTTCGTAAAAGGGCTTGTCGAGACATTAGTTGATCTCTAATTGCGAATTCTATTGCAACCATTTCAGAAGACGAACTATATGCATTGACTTTTAGCTTCTACCACACGCTTGAAACGCTCAAAAAGCCTAATAATTTTTACATTGTTAAGGTAATTCTTCTTACTTTACTTTTGCAGTTAAATTTTCTATAATATTTATCAAAAATTGTAAAAAAAAAACTCTTCCAGAGCCCAATTGCAAAAAACATAATAATAAATCATTAACTATGGAAGCGCTGGAACGTGACACGCATCACCAATTCTGCGCTCCCCTACCACTCTTCGAGAGCGCGGCAAGCCACCGAAACTACCACGGAATGGGGAAGCGGTAGTGGCTTCCGTAGTAGGAGAGCGCGAAAAGTCTTCTGTGCTTCTACGATTAAAGATAGCTAAATTGTATCAGAAAGAGAAGTAAATTTGCAAAACAAAATCACAGGAAGGGCTAGAAAAGTGACAGCTCATGCCTGAGCACCCTGCACGGTGGGTTTCGTTGGTTAGATGATCAGATGGATCGATCGGGCAAGGCACGCACCCGCACCAACCAACCGCCTGCCCCGCGCGCCCGTCGTCCTGCCCGACCCAGATCCCGCTTAAATGCGCCCGTGCGCCGACGGACGGACGCCCACGCACCGCCGTCGCATGCACGGACGGGGCGAGCGAGGTGGAGCCGGGCGCCAGCTATCCCCGTAGCTGGCCGTGGCAGGGACGGTCGCTCGCTCGCGTTGAACCGCTGCAGGACGTAGGATGGCAACGTTCCTCCTCCCTCCCTCCCTGTGGCGGTAGGGGTCCCTCCGATCATATATCCTAGGCTGCTCGTCCTTCCGTTTGTTACGACGCTGCGTCGCCATGCATCGCATGGGC
Organism: Rhipidocladum racemiflorum; assembly: GCA_036346355.1. Lineage (NCBI taxonomy): Eukaryota > Viridiplantae > Streptophyta > Magnoliopsida > Poales > Poaceae > Rhipidocladum > Rhipidocladum racemiflorum. The sequence continues at coordinate 83,716,231 of CM070579.1, read as the reverse complement.
CAGCCGCGCCTCGGTGCCCTGCCCTGCCCTACCCTACCCTACCCTACCCGCGGCTGTCTCGCTGCAGGGGCCGGCCGTACGGGCGTGAACGGTGTGGCCCTGGGGGAACGGGTCGAGGACCATGAATATATGCGAGGGGGAGTAGCTCCCCGGGGGGTCGCCGCCGGCGAGGATACTTCTTCTTCTTCGTGCGCGCGTGCGTATTCCGGTGCGGGGGCCACACCCACACGTCGGCGAAGGCGAACCCAGCTTGGACTTGGATCACGCCGCGCGGCGCCGCCCGCGGGGTACACGGATCATCTCGTGGGTGGATTCGCGCGTGGACATCCGCGGGTTGTGCCGCGATAGCAGGTAGTAGTAGTACCACCATGCACGTAGGGTTCTTGGACTTTCAGCGTTTACAGGGACCTGTTTCTTCATCTTTTTCCGGTTTGGTCTGTCGGCCACAGCACCTTTGACAGACGTGACATGCAATGTGACGGCCATTCCAGGTGCGGAATCAGTGTTCGTCCGGGCACGGATCCCTCGTGCTAGCCGAGTGCGATACATCTGGCATTCAGACGCTTCATGCTTCGGAGTTCATAACGCGGAGAAACGAATTCCGCCCATCCTCAGGATCAAAGCAAAACCACATCTCATCTCACGGTTCTTTCAGAGATACGGCTGCAGTTACAGGATTGCAGTATTTTTCATAGGCTCTTGTTACAACAGCAACACAGAATCAAACAGGCAGGATCCCGTGAGATCTTCAGTGTTTTGTTTGTCCCGGATCTCGGACAATTGGATATTTTTCCCCCTGGAAATTTCACGTACGTTCAGAGCATGCAGAGCTGGAGCAGCCCTCGGGAGCAACAGTGCTGTAATAGTGGAGCCACATCAGTCTAGTCCGGGATCTCCTTTCGGATATGGTCAATTCCATCCTTTTTTCCGAAAAGGAATCTTTAATCTGGCAGGTGTACTATTTACTTGTTTCTTTCTTGCTGTCAGTGAGTCGGTGATTGGGCTGATTGATGTGCACTGTTGAAGGTGGCAGCATCACTGAATTTCCAGACGCGATGTGTGTAATAAACGTCCTATTCCTTTGCGTAGCATCCGGTTAATTACATCTGTAGGCTTGGCTTATAAAACACCTCTGATGAAGCTGTGCTTGTGGTAGTCATCTTTATACTTATATTGCTCGTCCATATGTATGTATGATGTTGATGAAGATGCGGATAAATCGAGGTTCTCGTCGATATGCATGTATTAGATGCCCAGTAATTAGTACAGCTCCTATTTATACTCAACAAACCCTAACCAATTGTATTCAATTTATACTCAACAAACCCTAACCAATTGTATTCAAATACATGTATGCATATCCATCTGCCCCAATATACGCACACATCCTAAAATTCACATATGCACGCGTACGGCCCACCTGCCGCTACCGCGTGACTCACTCACATTCACGTGCACCGTTCTTTAGTCCCAACGTTCCGCATGACACCCTTGATCGTCTGAACCTCAATTCATACTAGAACCTAATTCCGATCCCCGTCATCGACCACGTTTGGCCTCAAGCAACACCTGCACATGAACAAACCACGAAACAATTTTCCGAACACAAATTCTTCCCAACTTGACTCAACATCAGTCCATGCAACCACTCGCATGAGCGCATTGCATCAAGCAAAATCATTACCCTGCTATCACAAGCATATCAAATAATTATCTAAAACAACACATGTATAAGCATTATACATATCATGAGCGCAACCATTTTGCAATACCAAATTCATCGCTAAGCCAATTTTTCAGCCCGGAGAGAATCAGCAAACACGGTACGACTTAGGAGATCGAAACGTACGTACCGGAGCAATATCATCGAAACCAAAGATCTTCCCGGAAAGGGATCGACCAACATACTGCAGGGTTGTTGCGTGATAAGACTCGGTAGTAGCAGGAGGAGGACCGCTCCGGTTGGCAATGGAAGTAATGGAACTCCCTGTCCACCAGAGAGCTTAATCCGGTCCCTAGGTGCGAACTTCTCGTGCCCAACCATAACAATTAGAAGTGGATATACATGAGATCAGGATCGAGCTGCAGCTCAGTTGGTATGAGCTAGCTAGCAGCCGTCGAGCACATGAGCGAGCGAGGTCTCGAACCGACGGCCGGTCACAGTCTCCCAATCGAGCTAGCGGTCGTCGAGCACAGGAGCGGGACGTACGAAACGCACGTAGCCATCACATCGTTTCAACATACGGCGACGGCGACGGTTGGGCGGTCGAGTTGCATGGACGTTACTCCGCATCCACCGCATTCAATCTCCCGATTGGGAGGCTTGAGCTTATATTTTAGTGTTGTCAAATACTTCAAAACTTCGGAGATCGTTTTGAGATTTTTTAAGAGAGTGACTAGGGAACGGTATACCGTTGCAACGGTATAGCCATGAAACTTATGAAACTTATCAGTTTTAGTGCTGGTTTCATGAGTTTCAGTGTTTAGTTTCATCAGTTTCATATTTTATCAGTTTTTAGTGCTAAGTTTCATGAGTTTCAGAGGTATACCGTTGCAACGGTATACCGTTTTTTAGTTTTTCTGTTTTTTTAAAATTATGTCGCCGCGTTCGCACTCACGCAAATCAACATTTAAAGACTTGCTAATTTTTAATCTTCAGCATTTTCGGATGGAACTTCTCATTAGCTTTCCAACGAGCCAAAGAACGTCCCGATCAGAGTTACGAGTCAAAAGTTATGGCCGTTTTAGCGAGACGTAGAGGCGTGGACTATTTGTGTCGGTTTTTGGCCAGAACCGACACATATAATATTATTTGTGTCGATTGTTAGCTAGAACCGATACAGATAATATTATTTGTGTCAGGATTTTAATAAAACCGACACAAAAAAATTTAACTATTTGTGTCGGTTCCAATTTGGAAACTGACACAAATAATGTCTTATCGCCATTTTAAGTTTTAGAACCGACAAAAATTTTTTATCTGTGCCAGTTACCGACACAGATAAATCGTCACCTATTAGGTGTTTTGCAGTAGTGAGCAGAGTTCGTGGGCAGCTGGGCCTCGTGCATGAGCTGAGAAACCTGAGAAGCGAACGCTCGAACAGAAGCCAGTACATGGGGTCCGGTTAATTCGTAATCGTATCAACTAATTACTGCACGGGCTAGTTTAGTTAAGCCGTAGTAAAAGTGTAGAGTGAAGATGCCCTGTTCAAGTCATCGTCAACCTCCCTCCTCTCTCTCCACCATGGGACGTCTCGGGCAGCGGCTTCATGGAGGAGGACAGGCGGCGCGGTGGCCGAAGACTGGCAAGGCTGCGGCTCCTCTCTTTCTTGCATTTCCTTGAATGCGACTGGCCGTCTTTTTAGGGGCTCGTTTAAATACCTCAACAGTTACCCAATAAAACTAGCTGTCGGAAACTAAGTGCATATTTGTCAAACAGAAAAACGAAACCAACACTTCTAGAGAATATAAGGCCTAACGGTCAAATTTTTACAAAAGAACGCGGCGACGCTGAATAGAGATTACATTACAAAAGAACCAACACAAAGCAAGGCCTGAGCAAAGACTAAGACCTAAAATCAAACTAAGTCGCCATCTACGAACTCCTGGTAAGCTTCGGCTTCTTGGAACTCTGCTGGGTTTAAAAAGTAAGAATGAGTACACAACAGTACTCAACAAGTCGCACCGGAGACTAATTACTACATGCAGGGAATCTCAAGATATCTACAATCGTTAATGCCACGCGTTACATGTAACTTAAATGCATACGGCCAGGCCGAGATTATCAGATGATCATAGCCTTTTGTTGTACTTACCCATTGTAGCTCCTACCCGGGAGGTTCGAGGACCCACTGGCCAAGGCGGGAGACGTGATCTGATACTAATATACTATGCGTACCTACCGTTGTGAGAATCGGCAAATGGCAGCACCCTGTCCATTTCAGTTCCACCCCGATCGCTACGCGATCCATTCTAGCTACGAGAATGGTAGCTACCTCCTGTAGGTAGGGATGGAAACGGTACAGAAACGGTCGGTAAATAACTGTTCCGTTTCTGTTTGCACATTTTTTACCGGTAATAGAAATGAAATCAAAAACCCCGGAAACGAATAGTGACAGAAACGAATGCGGAACGGAACGAAATGGATACGGAAACGAAAGTGAAAAATTCCAAAAGAACATAATAGAGAATCACAATATACATGACCATAAGAACAATTTAGCCCATTCCACCTCCAAAGTGGACATAAGAACAATGTTATGTTCACTGGTATCACTAGAAAATTTTTCTCAAATTTATCAGCTGAAGGCACGTTATTTGTCTCCCATATCAGACCATCATGTCCTCATTCATATAATTTATCATGGATATCCTCTTGCTCCACCAACTACAAAGATTTAACACCCTAAAATTTGTATATTATTGTTCGATGTTCATTTATGATTTTTTTTGAAATTTATCTTAGATTTTCTGGAGTTTATAAATACCATTTTGCTATTTTTAGATTTATAAATTAATTTATTTATAAAAATAAAAATAAAATTATGCTGAAAATAATTTTTCTAGGCTCAAAATGTTCCAAAGTATTTTTGAGATTTTTTCGGAATTTTTGAACTCTATTTAATATTTTATATAAAACCATTTGTATTTATGAAATTATTTTAATTTGAAAATAAATATAAACTCTCCTTTCTCATTTTTGGGCCAAGCCCATTTCTCTTTCCGGCCCGTTTTCGTTTTTAGTTTCCGCTTTCACTAATACAGAATTTCCGTTTCCATTTTCGTACTGGTATTTTCTGTTTCTGTTTCCGTTTTTCTTCGAAACGATCGGAAACTTTTCGTTCCGTTTTCACCCCTACCAGCAGGTATTCCAAGGGGATGAATAATGTACTGAGCTATGTTGGGAAACGGTTCAACCAAATTGACCGGCCCCAGCATGTAGATGAGGGAAAACTTAAGTTATTTACTTTGCTTAAGGGGGTTATCCTTAATTGCCAAAGACCAAGTCATTACAACCACAAACCTGGTACCAGTTGTACTAACCACCAAACCAACCATGGCTTCCGTCATCGCCCAGGGGTCGGACTAGCATCCACCTCGTCGATAGCCCAACACTGTCTACCTAACCGTAGCAACAGCTTTAAAAGACAACGAGCTAAAAGCTCGCAAGTTTTTAAAGACTAAGGGTGGAACTACAATTAATAATAACTAAGGGGATTCATAAGTATAACCTACAACTATGCAAGGTTAATAAGGCTCAATTAACAAAAGGAGGGCTATACAATCGACCGGTTATAATTAAGCATCAGGTCATTCCAAATTATCTTTTTAATATTTAAAATACGAGTAAAATAATGCATTAAAAAGTAATTACTTCTATATTACTGACAAAATGGGTTCAATATGTTCAAATGGTGCGGCTTGACTTGCTAGACTGAGTCTAAATCGTAGAAGCTGAAGTCTTGCTTGGCTCTGGACTGATCCTGTTCCTGCTCCTGCTCCGAGTACTACTCGACGGTCAGATCTAACGCAAAGAGACGAAAACCGATATATAAACGACAAAATAAAAAGGGAAAAGAAAAACGGAAACGAAATTCAGAACAAGGGCCGAAGAAGGAGGTCAAAAGGCATTTTCTCTCTCCTCTTTTGTAACTCTTCCATATAGACCAACGCTGATGTGTACAAACTAAGAGCTGAGTGAGGTGGCCTTATTGTACATGCCCTTACGTGGAGTAATCAACGGGAAGTTTATGGTTCCGAAACAAATTAATGCAACTAATACGTTTATTGTTCTGAAACAAATTAAAGCAACCAATTTTTAAGTGGTCCTTCAAAAATAATTGTTATTCTCTTCATTTATAAATATATATCATTAATTCTAGTTTTGTTTTTTTTTTCTAAATGCATATCATTCTACAATTTTGACGTAACTTTTTACCCTTTTTTCTTCTATACCCATCCCCCTTTGCTATTTTCAATGTCATTTACTATCATAGACTAAAGTAAAACAGACCACCCAAATATATAATAAAGAGTGGGTAATACAGTCTTTCATAGATGTGTCTTGATAAAAATGCAAGAATATATAATACCATCTATTCAGCAACGGAGGGACTACTCCGTAGCAAAAGGCTATTGATTCGCCCAATGCGCGGAATTTGGCCAATGTTACAGTAAAAAAACCGACAATATAATTTAGTGAGCTCAAACCCTGAGGCCGAGTTCTCAATCCACCCAGGGAAGGCAAGCATCTCGTGCATGCTAAGCAGAGAGATTTGGTGGTTTAATTGGGCTAAAAAAAAAAGTTTGATGTAATCATGCGAATGCGACGTTGATTATATTTGTGCAAAACGAAGGCTTTCCTTAGCGTTTCTCGAAGCCTCACATCCAACTAGTCGTTTTCGTTGTGGTTCCATGGAGACTAAAATATCTCGTCGCACAAGGATAGCACCATCAAATGGAATGCAGTTTATGCCGGCAGAATGCTGAGGCGCTTCGTTTCAACAAGAGTCATTTTCCGAATGATCATTTCATGTGCACATCTCTTTCGTGCTGTCATGCGAAATGCCATATTCATAAGGAAACGCCTTCAAATTATTTCGGGGAACCACTTCGCAAGAACCATCCATGCACACAGAGCGCAGCCATCGTGAACAGTCAAAGCTCAGCTTTATTTCTTATTAGTCTTGATTTGCACTCACATGCTCATGGAATCGCATATACATTCGTACACAGAAGCACATTGCGTACGTGGAGAGAGAGAGAGAGAGAGAGAGAGAGAGAGAGAGTTTTGCACGCCATGGCAATTATTCAACTAAGCGTGTACTTAAGCACATGCAGCATGCACAACTCGTTACACCTTGGTAAAGCAAAATGCGAATCAGTAGCACAAGAAGCAGAGGAAACAGAGGAGACCGCGGACGCTTCGTGGAAAGAGCAATTAGCAGACAACAATCGAACGCAGACCAGACATGCAAATCGACAAGAATCGTTTAGATCCGGCCAGCCGCGACATCGTGTGTGTTTTTTCTTCGTTAGAAAAATGCGTGTGGGTGATGGCTGAACAGTAACTGTATTGGTGTTTCCCTGGCTCACTCTCTCTCTCTCTCTTTCTCTCTCTCTCTCTCTCGCCATCGACATTGCTATCAGATATCTGACAGAGGTTGGGGGTCCATCTGACAATACGGTTTACCATGACAAGAGCCATATATATATACTCCCTCCAGGTGTAAAAAAGATGTCGTTTTGGACATAGTGATGGTCAAACTTCTAAAACTTTGACTATCGATATATTTTAAAATATTTAAATTAGATACATGAAAATTATATGTGTAGACTTGTCTCGAGAAGTACTTTCATAATATTACAATTTTATTGAGTTTTATAAATATATTATAATAAAAATTAGCGGTCAAAGTTGTGTTTTGAAGACCGTGTCGATATCCAAAACGACATCTTTTTTGCACCTGGAGGGAGTATATAGTCATGCGGCTTCACCTCACAGATATTCTAGATGTTTAATATTTCTTTCCTGTTTTCTCGCTTCAAATGTATGATTAAGCGCACAACTTCGAAGTGTTAAACTTAGATGAGACGAGCGAAATCTTGGCTCGACACTGAATCGAAGCTGCTCCAGAACAGCACGATGCAGTAAACAAGTGTTCTCTAGGGGGGATATATGCAAGACCTTCTCCTCCGGCAAAGCCCAAACGAAAAAGAAACGCGTTGGAGGGATATATCATTGATGTCGTGTTGTTGTATGGGTTCTGGAGTTTGTGGAAGGAGCGTAACGCGCGGATTTTCACAGGGACTCATTCCTCGGTGGCCTGTGTTGTCCAGAAGACAATAGATGCAAGGAATCTTGCCTCCGTAGCACGTCGATTGTCTGTTCCCGTATAGTTGCCTGTTCTTGCTAGGGTGGTTGTGTTTCTGTTTTGAGTTTGCCTTTGGGGTAGCCGGGTCTGTCCGGATTTCCCAATACCTGTTGTTTAAACTCTTTTCCTCTTAATGCATTGGCAGAGCTCCTGCTGTTATTTAAAAAAAAAAAAAAAACGCGATGGAGAGAGGCAAGGAGAATCATGTGGGAGGCTAGCATCGAATTCCTTGTTTTAAAACCGGACCTTGTCTTGCGCCTACCTTACACCAAGGGACAGTACTGAGTACTGACCAAGGAAGGGTCCTTAATTGCTTTAAGCCCTCCCAACTTGTTCAAGTTTGCTCATCACCCCTAATCTAATCCTCGCAAGGATAAATCATTAGATCAAGGCCAGTCGCAACCAACAACAAGAGCCGCAATAATTCAGGATCATGAGCACGTAGAAAAACCATCGGAATGTTGGGGCTAGCAGCGCGCGAACGCACGCACGCACCTAACCATAATGCACGCATCCATCCACTGGTTTTCTTAAGTGGGGCTCGCTCCATTGCAAATGATGGCGAGGAGCGGTCACGCACAAATCATGGGGCTAAATCGCAATGATCAGAGCGATGGCGCTGTACCGCGTCGGAGCTAGCGGTTGGTAGTTAAGACGGATTGAGTAAAGCTTAAGACGAAACGACAGCGACGACAAATTAAAAGGCGTGGAGCCGGATGAACAGAGCTGAGCTAGAGAGATGGGAATCATTCGGCGTTTTTGCTCTGCGATCGCGAAAGAAACGAGGCTAGAACGACGCTCTCGAGGTCGAACGATCCATGGATATGCTCATGCATCTTTCTTTTCTTCGGGGGGGCGTAGATGTGTGTAGATTTTGCTTCGGGGCCATGGAACTTTGGATGATGCGCGAGGTTAATCAAGTGTCACCGATCATTCAGGCAAAGGTGCGCGCATTCTTCTCCTTAAAGTCTATCGCAAATCCTAGTTGAGTAAGTTCAAAAGAGGGAAACCTTATCGACCTATCTTCTATTATATTATATTATTAAAATGAAAGAAAAATAATCCATCGTGAAAATTACCACGGTGAAAAATATCTACGCCGTCGATCGTGGTGGGTCTAGATTATAACGGTGGAGGTTGATCAAGTATTTATTAGAATATATAGCAAATGCAGTGCCTCCAATCAGTAATACTTCCTATTAAGGTTCTCATACATGCTATATTACTTTCGGCATGAAACAATCCTTAATCTGGTTAGTATCGGTAACCAACTCTGAGCAACATGAGTAAGAACTAATGCTGTATAGGCCCACAACGTGATTCAGAGCCTACAAAATTCAATGATCAGGTAAACCAACACATAGATTGCTGCCGATGGCCTACTCTCGCCCAACTTTTATTTCTAATTTTGACCCTTCAGGCTACGCTACAATCTGTGGTTTGGGAAGAGTTATTTGCAAAATATTATTGCAGAAAATGCAATACAAATTTCGGACTTAACCAATCTTAAGCCCAAGAAAAAGTGAAAAAGTTGTTGAAAAATATTCTACTGGTAAAAAGAAATCAATAAAAAAATCCAACCAAGAAAAATCAATGCAAAAATTCTTAGTTGGCCAAATAACCTGATTAATCCATATAAGTCCTCGTTTTTAACTCGAGAGACTGTTTGTTGCATTACTGAATAGCACCCTTTGTAATACCATAATTTTTAAACCGCTCAATCAAACCTAGCGTTCTTGCACTCTACGCAAACGTGAAACAATTACGTACATTACTCACAATATGGCAAAGCTACGAAACATAATGTAGATAACACAAAACTCACCCACAAAATAGTATAGCATACTTTATCGAACCTCAGCATCAACCATAACAACTACAGCACTTGCCATCTATCATGATTTGGTACTAACATGACCCCATAACACATTATACTATATAAAAAAAAGCGAGGAACAATGTTCTAGAGTTTTACCTACAACCCAAAGATTTAATTGACCCAAAGATTTAAAAAAAGATAAAGATGAAAGAAAGGGAAAATAGGAGAGCACCAACCGAACCATTCGTCGAAGCCAAAACAACACAGGACACGCGGCGCACCCGCACCGCACGGATGGGCACGAGCGCGTGCTACGATGCGCCGTGGCGGGAAGCTAGAGTGCGCGGCTCCGGTATAAATTCTCCCGGCAAGCCCAAGACGAAGCCAACACTGGCCGGCACACCTCTCCAGCCTCACCGTCCCAATCACGTAGGCTCGCAGTCTTACTGCAGAAAAGCATCTCGAGATCCAAACTGATTAAGCGGGAAGAAGCCGACGCTTACGACACGCCTCGCAATTGGCAAATGGCGACCACCTCGCTCGCGCTGCTCGATCGGGCGCTGCCGTGCCCCGCCGCGGCGTTCGGCGGCTGCGACCGCCTCAGCAAGGAGATCTTCTCCATCCTCGAGTCCAACTTCCTCTTCTGCGCGCAGCCGGAGGGGCCCTACTCCGCCGGCCGCGTCCGCGTGCTCTCCATCGACGGGGGCGCCGACGGCGGCGCGCTCGCCGCGGCCGCGCTGGTCCGGCTCGAGCGCCGGCTGCAGGAGCTCTCCGGCAACCCCGCCGCCCGCATCGTGGAATACTTTGACCTGGCGGCTGGGTCGGGGGCCGGTGGGTTCCTTGCGGCGGCGCTGTTCGCCTGCCGGATGCCGGCGGAGGAGGCGCGGGACTTCGTTGCCAAGAACCGGAAGGTGTTCTCTGGCCGCCACGGGCGCCGGGGACTGTTCTGGAGGCCAGGGGCGGTGTTCAAGAAGGTGTTTGGGGAGCTTACGGTGAGGGACGCGGCCAAGCCGCTGCTGATACCCTGCTACGACATGGCGACGGCCACGCCGTTCGTTTTCTCCCGCGCCGACGCCGTCGAGGCAGAGGCGTTCGACTTCCCTCTGTGGCAGGTCTGCGCGGCGGCGTGTGGGGTGGGGCCCGCGGAGGTGGCGTCTCTCGACGGCCGGACCAGGCTGCGCTCCGCAGCGGCCACCGGCGGGGGCGGCGCCTCGGCCGCCGTGGCCAACCCGACGACCGTGGCCATCACACACGTGCTCCACAACAAACGCGAGTTCCCCTTCGCCACGGGCGCGGACGACCTCGTCGTGCTGTCCCTCGGCGGGAGCTCCGCCGCCTCGAGCTTCAGCGCGTCGTCCTCAAGCCTCCTGCGCATCGCCGGAGCTTACCAAGCCGACATGGTACGTCACAATTCTCTGGCATTCCTTTTCAAGGACAAATTGTACCATCATCACGTACCCTGGGCTAACCGGAAGGTGTCTGTGCTTTTCAGGTGGACCAAGCCGTATCAATGGCGTTCGGACAGAGCAGAGCAACCAGCTACATCCGTATCCAGGTAGATAAATTTCTTCACAATTTAACACCTGATTCTGATTGCTGCCACGGTGGATCAACTAAGAACTCCAAAGCTAACTCTCCACTCCTGCTCTCTCCTTAGGGCAACGGCATTGCTCCCGGAGCGACAGCGGAGGCGGCCCTGACGGAGCGGGGCGTGGATTCCGTCCTTTTCCGCGGCAAGAAGCTGATGCCGCAGACCAACGGCGAGCGGCTGGACGGCGTGGCCGAGCAGCTCGTGCGGGAGCACCACAGGAGGCTCGAGGGCAAGACGCCCGTTGTTCTCATCAAGCCGTCGGCGACGCCGAGGACGTCGTCCTCGTCGGCGTCCACGCTGATCACCGTGTCTACCAACTCGTCGGAGTCGCCCTGAGACGTCCACGGCGACGATGAGACGCTAATTAACCAGCTTTGGTTTTCTATTTTTTTATTTTGGTTTTCGTTGCTTGGCGTAGTAGTTGGCTTTTCAGTTAGCGCGGCGCCGGCACTCGGGTTTTGGTTGCCTGCCGGCGCCGCCGGGCGCTCGCTCCCGGCCCGGGCCGCCGCCGATGGGAGGGCGGCCGGGAAGAAAGAGGAGTGTGGTCGAGTGAGAAATGTCACAGATTTCTAGCTAGGAAATGCTGCGTGGAGCGAGAGACATGTGTGCGTGTGCTGCAGCTGCAACGTATGTACGTAGGTTCTCCGGTGCTTGCAATGTAATGCGATCAGTGTGGCTTTTGCTGATAACCGTCGTGCCATTTACCAAGGATCAGCCTGCGAAATTTGATCTTCTTCTCCTTTCCTTCAACATCAAATACACAAAACCAAACAATATGCTGCAAGATACACAAATATCCTACGCTCCCCGCTAAGACAATTGCTGGCCGGCAGAAATGCAACAATTAATCTGACAGCAATTCATTTGCGATCAAGCTGGTCAACTAGAAGGCTGGAACTCTCTCTCTCTCTCTCTCTCTCTCTCATATTCCTACTTTCCAAACAGTGTTTGAGAATGCCCGCACACAAAGCAGCTACAGGTCTGAATGAAAGGCCGTCTTTCTGGGTCAGGCTCACTTGTCAGGTATATTTGCTAGAGTCCTCTAAAAACAGGATAATTTGCCAGAAGGATGCAATGCAATTCGATGGGCGGAATCTACCACAAGGCCCATACCGTGCCAACTTCCAGCCCATACAGAAGGGGCTACATGACTACATCATCACCACCGGTCCACCACCACTACCACCACCTCCTCCTCCTCCTCCACACGGAAAAGGGCAAAAAAAATGGCTGCTAAAATTGGAAGACGACGGATGGCATCCCAGGCAAAGATGCACCTCTCGTAGGTAGAGAGTTTAGTGCGGCACTAGTGTAAGCCAGTGCCATACAAGTCAAGTTCCATTTGCTTTCTTGCTGCATCGGCGTCTTGGTGTCCCACTTTTGCATTGCAATCTGTATGTGATCGCAACGATCGGATGCCCTTCACGGGAGAGATGTGTCTGTTCACTGGCAGGGACGTTACAGATAGGGATTCAGTGCAGTGGCATAGGACTACAATTTAAGTATTTCTCATATCTCTATTGGATCTAACGCCAGTGTTCCAAATCTTTCCAAAACACTGTAGCAAAATACTAGCGATGTACTCCCTCCGTTTCACAATAGTTGTAGTTCTAACATTTAAATTTTTTTATCAAAATGTTTGTAGTTCTTACATTCCAATGTAATTTTAGAGGCAACACGATCTTTGTATCTTTCATCAATGCAGCCATCTGTTTAGCTAAGCTGTTCAACTACCCTTCATTAATCACAAAGGGGGTGAATTAAATGAGGGTAGACAAGTCATTTGCCACGCCTCTTCATTTTGTGCGAATTTAGCTAGAACTACAACTATTGTGAAATGGAGGGAGTAGCAAGTACTGTAGCAGCGCACTGTTGAGTAATCAGAACCGTCCACTGTTTCGATTCAACGGTTGTGAGGCATGGAGACTACTTAAGTTGTAGTTCCCGTATCATTGTATGGGATCCCCCATTCTTACGTTACGCGTGGGATTCTCACTCATGCTCCAAATTTTTTGTCTTTGCTACCAACCCAACAGTAAACGCAAACGCAAGGTGTGGAATCGGTGGATGACGTTGAATGGAAAGGAGAAAAATAGTGAAAGTGCATCTAGGCCCCCCTAATTTGGTTTTGGTTGATCAATGACAAACGATTAAAGATTCTAACATGTTCAACTAGTGTATGAACAGGTAAAAGGTCGAAAAGAGATCATCTACGGCCATCGGGTACCCTCAAATTTCATAGAGTAAGAAAAACGGCATCTGCGAATGTAATTTTGATTTGTTGAGTCATAGGATTGCCGTACTATCAAGAGGGGTGCATTGAAGTTGGTCTAGAGATGATTGCTTTGCTCAGATGAATGTTGTTTAGTCTCTCAAAAGGTGTTTAATGTCCACACTCGCTTCGGAATGAGGTTTGCGTTCAAGTTCCTGTCGGATGTTCCGATGTCAGTTCGGACATTCCGATGGTTCAGACATTCCGAAGTGCAGTTGTGCTTTAGTCTGTTGTGTGTTGTAAAGGTCGGACATTCCGATGCATTGTATCGGATGTTCCGATGCCTGTTAGTTTTTGGTTTGGGAGCTCTCTGTTAGCTTCGGATGTTCCGATCCTGGGTATCGGAAGGTCCGATTTGTGCTGTCTTGTAAAAGGGTGCTCTCTGTCGTGTTCAAACTGTCCGAGGTCCGCTCTTCGGAAGTTCCGAAGTAGTTGTTCTCCAGTTTGGGAGCTCTCTGTTTGTTTCGGATGTTCCGATATTTCAATCGGACATTCCGATGTGGACTTAGTTTGTTTAGATGGGTTCCCTCTCTGGGTGTCATCGGATGTTCCGAAGTTGAGATCGGACATTCCGATACACATAGTTTTCGACCGTTGGAAGCCTTCCAAGTCTGGTAGTTTGCACACATCGGATGTTCCGAAGTTCGCGTCGGACATTCCGATGTGCGGCTGAGTGTGGGGATAACGGCTAGTTTTGGTCCAAAACTATAAATACCCCCCTCCCCCTTCTTTAGAGGGTTACACACTTACTTGGGCTGAACTCTTGAGCTTCTTAAGCATTTTCTAGAACAATCTTGAGCCATCCTCCTCCTTGATCTTAGGGATCATCTAGTGAGTGAGGTTTGTTAAGTGTGGTTGTGAAGATTAGAGAAAAGCATTCATTCATCTTGAGCAAATAGAAGATCACTCCAAGATCGAGAATCAAGCGCATTCATTACTCTTGGAGGTTGAAGGACTCCTAGATGGCTAGGCGTCGCTCACGAGCTCCCGGCGATTGTGGGACGCCGTGAGAAGTTTGTGAAGGCCGGCTCCGCCTCCGAAAGGAAAGGATCCAATAGTGGAACCAAGCCTCAAGTGTGACCGAGGTTTGGGAGGAAAGGGTTGGAAGAGACCCGGCTCTTTGGGAGCCTCCTCAACGGAGACGTACGATCCTCTCAAGGATCCGAACTCCGGGAAACAAATTGTCGTGTTCTCTCGTGTCACTTATTGCTTCATTAGTCTTGTTGATTTACTTTGGTCCATTTCTTAGTAGCCTAGAGCTAGTTGTTAAATTGCTTGTCCTAAACTTGATTCTATTCTTTCAGTGCTAATCGGATATTCCGACTTAATTCCGGACGTTCCGAAGTTATCGGAGATTCCGATATTGGATCGGAATATCCAACTCTTTTCCGCTGCATCAAATTGTTTTAAAATTTTATTTGCCTATTCACCCCCCTCTAGGCAATTATCACACCTTTTCAAATAGTAAAGAAGCATATCGCACATCACACGTACATTTTCTCCTGCTAGGGTAGGATTCTCATGAATTTTTTTAAATAATAATATTTTAATAAAAAAAATACAGAAATAAAATATTGATTAAAAAACTAACAAAAACACCCCTCTATAGCAATTTTAAAATAGCGACAAAAAATATGTCGCCATTTTAAATAGCAAAAGAGGCCTGTTGCGCAAATGGCAAGCCTTTTGTCGCCATTTGGAAAGGAGATAGACAGTCTGTCATCAGCTAGACTCTCTGTCGCTATTTCAAATGGCTACAGAGAGCACTGGCAGCAAAAAAAAAGAGAAGAAGAGAACGAAACAGAAAGCACATATGAATTTAGTTAAAAAAATAAATTAAAAAAAAAATAAGTATACCGGAACTAGGGCAGCGCATTCTAGGTTTTAAAAAAAATACAAAAATAATATACGTGTTAACAAAATTTGACAGAAATTCAAGAGGAAAGTTTGTTAAGTAGAAAATAAAAAAGCGTAGAGCAATCAATAAAAAAATTCGTAGAAGTGACGTTTAATGTTAGAAGAAACAGAACGAAGGCAGGGAGAATATGACATTTTTTGAATTTTTTGGTTCACTAATGTAGTGAAAAATTAGGGAATTTGAATCAACAAATTTTAAATTTTTTTGGTTCAGTGATGTACTGTAAAATTGTGAAAATTTAATTGATAGTTATTGCTTTTGTTAAGTGTTGTACTCCAAAATTATAGAATTATAATAAAATTGATGTACACATGATAAACAAAGTGTACAAAATGAGAGAAGATAGATATTGTATATGGAACTGTTGCATTACATGGCATAGAAAAACAAGTAAACATAGGTGTCGCATACAGTTCGGTACAAATGGCAACACAGACGAACGATGAACGGGAAGTACAACTACGATACATGTGCATCTTTTGAAATTATAAAGAAGTAATGCTGTCTGTCGTAGTCTCGTAGACCTCACACGAAAGGATCCATCGGTGCCTTCCCCTTTGATCTGGCGAGGCTGGTGGCCTTGGCTTTCCTCCAATTAGACCCGTACATACACACCCAATAATAGTCTTCTCGGCGATCTTCAGCTCCTCCTGGAAACGAGCCGCCTCGATTTGCTCCTTCAGCTTCTTTTCTTGTTCGTGATGCTCATATAGGGGCTTTCAGGAGTATGCATCTTCTGGGCAGTATGGCGGGTGTTTTGGTTTCTCTTCCATAGTTTTAGGAGAAGGTTTCCACCGGGTGTAGCGCTCAAGCGTAACTGCGTAGTATAGATACAATTTGTGCTCAAAGTACTCCCTATCTACTTGTCGGGGCCATCGATCCATTGAAAAAAGTAGCAACTGTTGTCTTGCTGGTGTCATGCGTGGACAAAGTTAGAAGTATTAAAAATGCATTGTAAATGTACATGCATGTTATTAACCACATGCCCCTTCGTTGTTGCACGTGTAGTGTGCCTGGCCAGCGAGTCGGGATGTCTGGACTGCATTATCCGCGCTGGAGCACCACAGTCGTAGTTTGGGTGGGGAAACTCAAGTGGCACAGGTGCATCATTGCAAGAAACATCTACATAGTTTTTTTTTCTTGCATTCTTGGCAAGCCACCTTCGCTTACGAAGAATCATTCCATAGTCGGTCATCGTGAACCCGCCGGTGAAGGGGTCTGTGGTGTTAGTAGGGATGAGGTGTCCGGTATGGGGGTTGCCTTGGTGTAGTGTGGAATATATATGATAGGCATGGCTTCATATTTATAGTAAGTTTTCTATGAGAGTGTGCTGTCCAAGCGGCCTAAGAAAGTTGCATCCAATGAATTGTTAAATTAGTTTGACAAAGTACATGACAATGTATTATCAATTTGTTCTAAAAAAGCAGCTGCCGGTGTGTTGTCAAATCAGGGCAATATGTTGTCACTTGGCTTTGAGAAAGTGGGGTAGAGTGTTATCAAATCGGGCCAACAAAACTGCTGGCAGCTTGTTGTTAGATCTGGGCAGTGTGTTGTCACTTGGCTATGAGAAAACGGGGTAGAGTGTTGTCAAATCGGGCTGACAAATCTACTGGCGACGTATTATGAAATCGGTACAGTGTGTTGTCACTTGGCTTTGAGAAAGCGGGGCAGAGTGTTGTCAAATTATGCTGATAAAGCTACTGGCAGCATGTTGTCAAATAGCCACGGCAAAGCTGGTTGCAGCGTGTTGTCAAAATGGCACTGAAAAAGTTAATGTCGCAGTTAAGAAAGCAAAAGATTATAACTGAGTAGTACACAAGTTAATAAAGAAAACACCACATAATGTAAAGATCATATCCGATTAATACATCAGGTATGAAAGCAAAAAAAAAATTAGTTGGCGCCTCTGGACGGTGCGACCCTTTGTGTGGTCCCACGCCTCCTACAACGTCAAACATGTCTAGATAGATATATTAGGTGGTCAGGTGGCAGTCCATGAGTACTTCTAGTAGGCCGTACTGGTGTTGTCAGAGTAGCAACGGACCAAGAACGACACCAGCGACTACTGGTGGGGGTCCGTCAACCACTCCCGGATAACATCGTCGTCGAAGTGGGTCATGCTTTGGTCATCGACGGTTCCTGTCAAACATTTCATGTTATTATATCACACAATATAAAGAACGTAATAGATGAAGGTAGATCACAAAAGTGCACTTGCAATCATGTCGACAAACGGTGCGGAACGATGCCAGCTGGAGCCCCCTGGGATGTCAGGAGGAGGGGCGGTCTACATGTGTGCTGTCCCAAGTGCAGTGTGCGGCGTGTGTTGCCCACATGCAGCGGAGGAATGGATGTTTATAGGAGGGGGCAAACACTAGCCGTTATGCCTCCAACCAGCCACACATCGAAACATCTGATCAGAACATCAGAATATCCGATTCGGCTAAAATTCCAGAAACGCTTCATACCCCAACTCTACACAAGTTTGACTTTTACACATATCGGACTATCCGATATGCACGATCAGAATATCCGATCTGTCTAGAGATGCACCTTGTCAATCTAAGCCTAATTGGACTATTCGATCCTACAGATCAGAACTTCTGATTTTTTTAGAGAAGCACTTTTAGTAGATCTATCTGGAAAAGTTTCTAAGTCCTGATTGGACTATCCGATCCTACAGATCGGAACTTCCGATCTTTACAAAAAAGCATCGGAGACTTAGACCACTTAGCACTGGACTTTCTGATAGATCGGAGTATTCGATCACTTGATTGAAACATCCGATCCAGACACTGAAAAACCAATCCTGGTGAATGTGCTATGATTCGTGTCTCTCAACTTTTTCTAGCTAATATTCATCTAAGCACAGAGACATGTCTTTAACCATCTATGTTGCATCCCTCTTAATAGTACGGCATGCCTATTTACTCAATAAAATATAAATCAATATCGAAATGATGTCGTTTTTCTTTCTTCTAATTTTTAGGGTCACCAACGTTCGTAGAAGATCTTACTTTATGACTTTCATCTATTCATTAACTCATTGAACGCATTAGTCCCTTAATCGTTTGTCATTAATCATCCAAAACACACTTAGGAGCCTAGATGCACTTTCACCCATTTCTCCCTAGACTCATGCTCTATCCATTCGGAGAAACATTTCATAGCCCTTCTGTTCCTCTGAACCAGATGTGCGGGGTCTATAGTAACTCTTAAAGCACTACTGGGGCCTCCCTTGGGGGCTGGGGCAAGCGTTGCCCTCTTCGTTGCCTTCACTATGCCTCGACATCAGCTCGTCCAGCTTCTTCCAGAATGGATCAAACTTTCTCTGCCAGTTCTGATATCACAATATCTTAAAAAGCTTCATTAGCTCCTTTTTCCTGAACTACTTGTAGAAGTTGGCACCCATGTGCTGCTTGCACCACCTACTTCACAAATCAAGCCAATGATATGTCTCATCTCCACCTTGGTATAATTGCACGATCACCTTCAACAGCCCGGGATGCCGATCGTATATGACACACTCTATGCCGCTGATCCACGGCACCAACTTTTACATTCCTTAGAAACTAGAGCCAGATATTAGTGTTTTTTACCCTCCACGAATGCAAGCGCTACGGGAAGAACCTGATTGTTGCCATCTACTCCTGTGGCAGTTGATATATAGCCTTTGTACTTTCCAGTCATAAATTTTAGTGCACGATCCTTGAAAAATACTAATGATAATATTAAAATTTTAGACTATGATCAAGCTTGTAAATCTCTATAAAATTATGACAATACCTCTATTACTTTTTATTAATTACTATTTTCGATTTTCCACAAGCACTAAATGAATTAAAAAATTATTAAATTTTCACTGAGGTGTTTTTATTGATTAATTGGGATTATTACGATTTTATGCAATTTTTTCTAATTTTTCTAGATTTTTTCCCCAATTTTCCTTGAGTGAGTCAAAAATCGGTGAGAAAACTGATGTCTCTTAGTTTTCCGATTTCGGTGAAAATCTCTTGAAAACCGGTTAATTTTTGAATATTTTTATTCTTTTAGTCGCTAAGTTTAGAGAGTTTGACTTCGATTTTCATATAATTCTAGCGATCTTTACAATTTTCAAAACCGGTGGGGAGACAATTTCTGCACTCGAACCGATATATGAAACCCTAGTGCGAGCTAGCTGGGACTGGAAGTGCGAACTAGCTGTTGTCTTTCTATCCATCTTCGCTAGATTATTGTATTATCACGCCGGTCGATCACCTTCAATTTCACCATACTAATCACATGCGCAGCTAATTTGCTAGTTTGCCGTCTAGCTACTAAACTAATGTCAAATCAAGCCAGAAAGAAAGAGTGACAGAGACGTCCGGAATTCCGGATCAGTAATAAGCAAAGCTTGAACTTATCACTTATTTATTTTCATGAGCTTTTTTTTTTTAAAAAAATTAACCTCCACACACACATTTATAAATTTAACCTCCTTCCCACTACTACCGTGCTCGATGGGTACAGAAACTTGCCAGCACCGTGGTAGGGCTCACGAGCACGAGAATAGCATAGGTCACCGTGGCAGGAGAGCTTCCACACTATCTGGCCGTCATAGTGAGGCTCGCCCGTGCACACGCCTGCGCTCCCTTGGTCGGCTGATTGCTTCCGCGAGCTCACAGGCGCTGCTGCGGCACCGGCAAGGTTCCGCGCTCGTCGGATCCGGTAGAAGACAATATCTTTTTTGCGCCTTCTGCGGTGAAGGAAAGGCGAAAATTACAAATACGTGTACGAAAAGGTTAAATTTGGAGGGAAAAAAATGAGATCGAACATCGAAGGCTACATAAACAATGATTTCGCAAAGCTTGGCCGATCTCCAAAGGCATCCATACCTTCCTAGAACACTGCAGTGACGTGGAAACGTCTTGTTCAGTGCCACTTCGTACTGCAGACGCATCGTTGGGGACGGGAGAAAAATGAACCATACACCACCACCACCACCACCACCAATTAACTTCCACGAAGCTCCTCCTGAGATGGAGACGATGTCTTTGCAATTTGTGTCTTCAAATTCTCGGAAGAGCAATATAGATATTCTCTATTGCTCGGCAAACTATTGCCGGTCTTTTCCTTTGAAGAAATGAATGGCCAGACCCAGAGCACGGAGCCCCGGAAGCAGCGACACCGATATAGACCTGCACTGTGCAGAGCTTCACACGCCTGCGTTACGCTTAGAGTCAGCTTCAACTCAACTTTTTCTTTTTTTGAGAAAATTATTTTGACTCAGCGAAGGATGCGTTTGGTTCGAAGATAAAAGATGGATGGGATGATTTCTTTCAGAGAGGTGCTTCTATGCTTTCCCTTGCAATACAAGATGCACAAATCTTGAAGCAAACAAAGGGGTAAGTAATCCTCATCCACCCTTTATCCCTGCTTTAATATTTATGCAACTTTAAAAAAGAAGAGGATAGAAGCACCTCTCTTTCAGCTATTCTTTTTTACCCATCACACTGTTTGGTTAGATGAATAGGTGAACCAAGGTGGCCAACTCTCAAAAATATCCTTCGTAGTCTCGTAAATGCTCGATGAGCCTATCATATGAAATTAGCTGGATGATCTTATTTAATTTTTATTGTGCTAATTAAATTTAAACTCTCGTCTTATCCACCAACCAATTTTCTTATCTCTAATCAAACAAAAATTTAAGTATCTATTGTCCCTTCGAACAAACATAAAAATAAATCACATCCCATCACATCTATCGTCCGAGCGAGCCCGAGCCGAAGCTTCCGGCCCTCGCCCAAGCTTCCGTCCGGGTAGGGCCGGGACAGCTTGCTAAGTCAACGGTTTGGCGTCGTCACCCTTGTTCGGCTTAAGCTCTGTCTGTCCCTGCCTCGCCCCCCTTTGTTTCGCAGTTTCGCTTTGGAGGAAGTCGGAAACTTTCAAAGCCAAGAAAAGCTACCACTTTTTTTTATCTCCTCCTGTATCTCTCGACGGCGTGCGCCGCTGACGGAGCTGGGAGGCTCCGGCGAGCTTCTTTTGCGGGCTCCGGTGCGGGCCGGGCCTTGTTTCGTTTGGCTGTTCGGCGGTTTCGGTTGGTGCGTGGGGAGTTGCCTCGCTAGGATCGTCAGGTTTGCCGGTTGGATTCGGCTCTCTCGTCGTGATTCCGGTGAGTTTGCCCGTGCTTTTTTGATCTTGCGAAGAAAGATTCGATTTTTCTTGTTCTCATGGCTTGCTGGCCGTGTGGTTCCTTACATCGTTGGGTGCTTGACTGTGTTGGTGTGGTTCCTTTCTTGCGCAAGGGATTAGGAGATGATTGCAGAGCGCTTTCTGTGTCAACGATCTAATAAGAGCGTATAATTTAGGAAAGATCACTAGATTACCCTGTTGACTTGATTGCTCTGTGATGGAATTTTAGTGCTTATCTGGACCCTGGTCGTCAGTAACACACAATTGGGGAAACTTTGCTGGTTTGTGATAGGATGTGGGGAGCCGGAGTGGAGCAGAAATGTGGAGCGATATAAAATCGGTGAGAGAAAACATTATTGAGTTGCATACATAGCCAAT
The DNA here is from genome assembly GCA_036346355.1 of Rhipidocladum racemiflorum. Lineage (NCBI taxonomy): Eukaryota > Viridiplantae > Streptophyta > Magnoliopsida > Poales > Poaceae > Rhipidocladum > Rhipidocladum racemiflorum. The sequence continues at coordinate 83,694,208 of CM070579.1, read as the reverse complement.
TCATCCAAAAATTTAACCCGATGGAAAGGTGGACAATTCACTTATACCTCATGCCTAAGAGGTAGAATAGAAGTGGACTGTAATTCACTTATACTTCATGTCTAAGAGGTAGAATAGAAGTGGACTGTAATTATTATTTTTTAATTACGCCAATCGGGTTTTGAACTCAAGATCTCTTGGCTCTGACTTCATCTAAAAGATTAAGCCGGTGAGGAACGGTGGACTAAATGCCAACACATTTTTTTCTTTCTCTCTCGTCACTGTTCAGTACCATGGGCTATATAACCCATTGTCCTGCTTCAGGCTGGAAGCAATGACGTACCTTTGAGGCCGCATACTTTGTTTATTGATGAAATTTAGGTAGGGTGTGTTCTCATCTAAGTTACACCGATACTTCACAAAAATGGCTTATACCCTATCGGATACAGATACAGCACCGATATGGTCACGTATCATGCATGTATCACGTATAGGTGAATTTCCTGTTTTTCAACAAAAGAAAACAATTATTGATACTTCTCTGATACTTTCCCGAAATAATTACCATTAAGGTTTGTTGATCTTGACCGCCTATGCTGATGTGTTAATTATGCTTCCGATGGTTAAAACTCCAGACATGAGGTCGATTAATGGATGATGAAATGCCTGAAACATCAGGGGCTTTGCTGCTCATGTTCAAGCTTGAAGCAAAGCAAAGTCTAGTGTCCTTGTGTGGTCAATGGGACATTGGAACCCTGCAAACTGCTAAGTACTGTAAACTGTAAATAAGTATACCTGGTACTATGAATCTATGATACGCATAACATACAAAAACTAGTGACTGCAGTGGCAGTTTATGGGAGCACATGCAAATATGGAGCATTTTCTTTGTGCAATAGCATCTCTACTGCTAAATTTATTTCTTAAGAAAAATTAAAGAACTGCTAGTTTGTCTGGACCTTTGGAAACAAGCAAAAAAATTCCTGCAATTACTCTGCCATGAAACTACTTAGGGCATTTTTGACGCTGCAATGCATATATGATACCATTTACATTCTATACTGACTTTAGTAACATGAAGTTTCTGTTTCAGTTTTCAGTGCATTAACAATATGCAGTTCCCAGTACCCGCCATTTTGTGGAGACAAGTTTTTGCCAAAATGGAAATATTGAATTGGAGATGCAGATCGTACATTGTACATACAACATATTTTTAGGTAACCATAAATCCATAATCTCTGTTCTTGTTCTCCTGTTTCAGGATACTATGGCTGTTGTTGAAGGCCGATGAACTATGTGCCTTGCGTAGATCGATATTGAACTGACATCTCAGTTAAATGAACCACATCACAACGGTGTGTACTGGAGCTTGAAAATTGAAACATCTCAGTAATGAGTTGTTTTTCTTTCTTTTTCAAGAGGACAAGGGAGGTCCAGCAGCAAAACGACCAATGTAACGAAGGTAGGATCTCTTATGATTACAGTTTCATCGAAAATCACTGATGCGCCCCTACTTTTTGTACACTCTGCTTTCCTTTGTAACATTTAACCTTCTGCAGATTTATTCGGTGTTGAGAATATAACAAGATACAGCTATAGGGAGCTGGCTAGGGCAACATCAAATTTTGACCACTCCAATAAGATTGGTGAGGGAGGTTATGGACCTGTGTACAAGGTAATACCATAATCTTTATGCATTTGATACTGGACTGGAACACAAGGCATGTGTTTGAAATTTGCCAACTTACCATTTCAGGGAACGCTCAAGGATGGAACAGCTGTTGCTGTAAAGGTGTTGTCTTTGCAGTCTAGACAAGGTGTGAACGAGTTTCTTAATGAACTCCTTGCAATCTCCGACGTTTCGCATGAGAATCTTGTCAAACTTCATGGCTGTTGTGTGGAAGGAAACCACAGGATCCTTGTCTATAATTATCTTGAAAATAATAGCCTTGCACAAACCCTTCTAGGTACATTCTATTAGCTAATCTACTGTATTCTTTTTTTTGCTTGAAAATTATTCAGACGCTTTAAACCTTCTTTTGCTTGACATTTTTTAGGTTCGGGGCGTAGCAACATCCAGTTCAACTGGAGAACTCGAGTAAATATTTGCATTGGTGTTGCCCAGGGACTAGCATTCCTCCATGATGTTGTCCGCCCTCACATTGTTCACCGGGACATCAAAGCAAGCAATATACTTCTTGATAAAGATCTTACTCCCAAAATTTCTGATTTTGGTTTAGCAAAGCTTCTACCCTCGGATGTATCACATATTAGCACAAGGGTAGCAGGAACTCTGTAAGTGGAAATTATTATATCGAACCTGTACATATAGCTGTGCATCCGCTTTGCTATATGTTTACTTATACCTTGTGTTCTCTCCTGAGTACATTCGAATGCTAGTTCGGCTGGTCCTTTAAACTTAGTTGGGAGAAGCACTTACCGGCTGTAAACGAGACGAGCTCGAGCAGCTCGAAAGCCTCGAGATTTTTTTACAGCCCTGCTTACCACTAGACTCAATACAGATATGCGTCTCCATTAATCTGTTTATCTTGAAAACCTCTATTGATCTAAGCAAGGAGGGCAAACAGATACTGTCTTTTACTAATCATATTAAAATTGAAAAGAATAAAAACCCAAACTAGTTTGTCATCACTCAGAAATTATTTATACAACCCCTCTCCTATTTTCCTCAAACTACTTTTGCTCGCAGAGGTTACTTGGCTCCTGAATACGCCATTCGAGGACAAGTGACACGGAAGTCAGATGTTTACAGCTTTGGTGTTCTGCTTGTAGAAATAGTCAGTGGAAGATGCAACACTGATACAAGATTGCCCTATGAGGATCAGATTCTTCTTGAGAAGGTACGTGATTCTGTTCAAAATACAAACACTCGACTACTACTACATTACTCTATTAGGCAACGTAAAAAATCTCTCTGGTTGGACAACCCACAACATGCAGAACTTTTCCGCCTGAGATGAATGATGTTGCTTCAACATTCCTTTTTTATCGCCAAATTCATCGGCATGTCTTAATGCTTGACATTTCTGTTTGAAACCCTTTTTATTTCCACCTTTCAGTTCAAACTAATGTAAGTCACAAGGAGTGAAAGAGGGCAGTGGTTTTCGGAGTTTCAAAGTAGCTCACTCTATAATGCGCATTCCATGCTTAGCTACCATGTTATACATATCAATACCACAATTAGCAAAATTGGAGATGCTAGTTAGGGGCCAAATCTCTGAACTGGAGTTTGTGTTATTTAGTGCTATATTACGGAGAGGCTGATCACCAATGGGGTTCTTCCCCACTATGCAGACATGGACTTACTACGACCAGGGGCATCTGGATAGGATCATAGACAGTTCTTTGGGTGATGACCTGGATGTCAACGAAGCCTGCAGATTCTTGCAAGTCGGGCTTCTGTGCACCCAGGACATCACGAAGAGCCGACCCACCATGTCCGCGGTCATCAGCATGCTGAGAGGCGAGATGGACATCGACTTGGAGAAGATCAACAAGCCCGATGTGATCAGAGACCTCAGGGATCTCAAGCTCAGGAGCAAGGCCACATCCTCCACCTTGCTGACCTCCATCATGGCGCGCTCTTCTCTGCTGTCGTCCGAAGAGACGACCAGCACGTCCATCACATTCACCGCGATATCGGAGCGCGACTGACGACGAGGTTGTCTGCAAAATGCAAACAGGAAGACCGTGTAGAGGAAAGCATAGCCCAGTTCTTTGTATGCCCGTATTATTTGTGTCTATAGATCTACTTCGCCTCAGTTTATAGAGCCTGAACAGATTGTTTCGAGTCAAAAGAGATGTACAACCAGGCGTGTCCTGAGCTAACCTGTCAAGAAACCGCTTCGTTTCCTTCTCGCTGAAACGGAAACTGCTTCGGCGCTTCTCTGAAACGAGAATTGCATGGGTTGATTACGAAGCGAACGAGGAGTAAATAATGCGCTTTAGGAAGGAAGGATCTACGCAGTGTTCTTTCCGTAAGCATACATGCAATGCAGCATCTCCAAGGTCTAGTCCTAAACCTGTTTTCGTGCAATATATGGCGCATGTTGCCCTGTATCAATTGGTCCCTGGCTCTGTGTATCTTGAGATCGGTTTCTTGTTGCCTCTGCGTGTGCGCAGGCACAGCGGCGGACGGTACGACTGTACGAGCATGCGGCGCAGGCACCGAGCTGCAGTGGAATTAGGTTAGCGCAGAGCCTGCCCTTGTCTCGTTAGCGTCCGACACGAGCGCAGGTGTTGGATCACGCGGGCGGCGTGTAGCGGGAGCCATCCTTCCATTAGGGTTGGCTATGGCTATGGATCTTAGCGAGCTATTATCGAGTTTTTTTTTGAATGAATATAGTTTGATGTAAAATAATTTAGATCTGAGCTAACGATCCACCGTCGAGTTGAGTCGTACTATTTTTTTTTGTTTAGAATAGACTCGTTTCTATTTTAAATCTATTAACTATTGTGATAGAAGAAACTTTGATACAAACCTAACGAGCTTCTCTTTTTGCCGGGCCTAGCTGCCATGGCATCATAATAAAAGTCCTCTGCGCGCTACATGGCAAGAGGGGCCAGCCACTGACGATTCTAACATGGCCACAGGGCGCCGCAGTGTCCTCCCCTTCCTCAGCACTCACCATCATGTCACTATGCCCTCCTCTCTCTCTCTCTCTCTCTCTCTCTCTCTCTCTCTCTCTCTCTCTCTGGGTACAGTATTCTTGGGCCTTGGCAGGGCAAATGCTGCCGTAATGTGCCACTGACAGGGTGGTCCGTGGAGCATTGGCCAGAAAGACATGAGTTGGGCCTGGCTATGTGACCTGGGGCTCTCAATACAGAAAGTTCACGCTGGCAATGTCAGGAAGGCTTGGAGCCTTCTGGCATGTGGAAACAAGTAACCTCCAGCTCCAGGGTTTAGGGTCTGTTTGTGAAGAAATCTTACTATAAGTGTACTTATACTATAAACTAAATAAGTATCTAACTTAATTAAACTTATCTAACTTAGAGTATGGTAACATTTGGCTACAGCCAAACATGCCATAGTTTCTTAACTTTGCAGCTGCAGGTATTTAGTCAAGACATCTGCTGAACATTATACACCTGTTTGTTTTTTCCAAAAGAAAAACACCAGGTAACATTGCTCCAGTTCCGAAAAGCACGCCTTTTCATATTAGTGGGTGCATACACCATATACTCCTTCGAGTCATAAATACTTACCATTTTAGACATCGATACAGTCTCTAAAATATAGCTTTGATCACTGTTTTTTATTATGATGTATTTATAAGATCTAATAAAATTATTCACTACTATAAAAAGGCTTATATTAGACTCCTTATCACTGACGATTTTGAAAAATCGCCCGTAATAATCACTCATCAATGGCCTTTCTAGCAAAAAAAAAAAAAAAACCTTTAGTAATAACTACGATGGTTATCACAGACGATTTTTAGCTAGAAGGGTCAGTGATGTGACCCTCATCAGTGACCCTTCTAACTAAGAACCGTCTCAGATGAGTCCCTCATCAGAGATGGTTCTAGTCACGGTTCTAAACTAGAATCGTCTCAAATGTTAATCTTCACTGACGGTTGAAAAACCGTCTGTGATTACCCTTCTTATCTCTGACAAATGTTTAAAAATAGTTTACAAAACTGTATGTGATGAGCTTTAGTGTAGTAGTGATAATATTATGAAAGTAATTCTCAAGAGAAATTTACATATATGATTTTTATGTATATAAATTAAATGTTTAAAAAAAATTGACAATCAAAGAATTAAAAGTTTGATTGTGCATATATCTAAATCGACAATTATTCGTGATTAGAGGGAGTATTTTAAAATTTGCGGTAACAAATAAACACTTGGCGGGTAGTTTGGTACGCAACTAACAAGATTGGTCGGTCACGATGGACTAGGCATTTTCTTTTGTTTTTAATGCATACTAGCAAGGTGATCAGCTCATTTGTGTATGCATTATTTTTAAAGCTTGTTTAAATAACTTGGTAATATACATATATGATTTTACTTTTTGAAAAATAGATCATTACACAACTTCATTTGTAATATTTTGATATTATATATTATATGAGAAAATGTATTAACTCCATTTCGCATACTTGTCACATATGATCAATATTTTCTTTCCCAAATACTTCGCATAGCAAAGAAACAGGGAATGTAGCCTAACATAACATTTTTTATTTATATCATCATCTCTTAATTTTATTATTGCAATGATTGTCTATTTCTTTAGGTATTCTTTTAATGCACACCACATTGTTTTTACTGGTATAGTCGTGTAAACACCTGTCGTTGTATCACTCTCTTAATCTCTTCATTCAATGTATCACACTCTTAATCTCTTCATTCCGTAGAGATCACACCAAATAAAGAGTCGGAATATTTTCTCTTTTGTTTGAGAATTTTTAGCTTATCCTATATTTTCTTGGTGACAGTAAAAAAGCTGACAATGAGTTTTATTATATAATAGTTAATAATTTATACATATACATATACATATACATATACATATACATATACACACACACAAATCAAATTCCTTACCCTTACCTTATGTTTTTTTTCTTCAAATAAGCATATTTCTAGAATTTAAATTATGAATAAAACCCAAATTTATATCTTTCACTTAGTATGGAATTAAAAGACAATCCCTAATTTTCTTTTATTTTTATTTTTATGTTGAAGTTTAGGTTTTAATTTAGAGTTAAAATCAAATGGATAATTTCCTTTTGTTGTTTATTTTGAATTTATGTTAATTTTTATTGTTAATTTTTATTTGATTTGGCATATCAATTTTATGTTAACATTGTATATAAATCCAACTACTAATTTTTATTCAAAATTTCTGCTATGTATAAGTTTTAATTTGGAGTTCATGTGAAAGTTAAATGGATGATTTTATTTTATTTTTTATTCTAATTTTTTATTGTACTTGATATCAACTCGAAGTGTTCACTGTACTAGCTCTTTCAAAAAAAATTCAAAACTAACCCCATGCAAATTATTTTCAAAAATAACCCCCTGGCCCATACCTATTGTGCATGGGGAACACGAAAGCAAGGTCCCAGGAAGCGAGCGAGTACGGGGCAAGTGAGCGAGCGCTGGGCGGGAAGCTTGAGGGTAGTGCCAGGAACTCACGCGGGCAGGCGAGTGTGCCAGTGCGCGTAGGAAGGATGGCTGGTGCTCGTGGGGCCACGCTAGGGCGCGTCGAGGCTCGAGCATTGGAGGCTTTGGAGCTGATTTTCGTGGTTTGGCACCGCAGATGCTTACTTCTGTGCTCCCCACCCGCGGTAGGTGTGGGCCAGTGGGCTTTTTTAGGAAATAATTTCGCATGGGGACTAGTTTTGTAAAAAAAAATAGGAGGCTAGTATAATGAACACTTCTATCAACTCTTTCTTCTAATCTAAGCCGTTAATTTTCTTGTTATTTTTTATTTAATTTAAAGTATTAGTTTTAGGTTAGATTGGATATACAAATTCAGCTGCTAATTTTTTTCTCCCAAATTTTAGCTATGTACGTGTTTAAATTTGGAGTTCATACGAAAATTAAATGGCTAATTTATTTTTATTTTTATTACAAATTTCTGTTATTTTTAGTTGTACTTGCTACGAACTCTTTCTTTTAAATTGAGTCGTTATAAGTCGATCCGGTCCACTAGATAGATGATTAGATGTTTTTTAAATAATAACATGTAATGGCTATTGTAGTTCAACTTAGTTAGGATCCAACAAATTAAGTGCTAAATGTTTTGCTTTTTTATGATAATTTCTAGCATATTTCTATTTTTTGTTAGAAAGATCCGATGGCTGTTGTAATTAGTGCCCACCAGATTAAGGACTAGATGTTTTGATTTTTGGAGAATTTTTAATCTATTTCTCTTTTTTCTTAGCAACACACCATTAGCTTATATATAATAGATAATACTAGTGACCATTACTTAGCCAATTAACGAACATTATGCGGAGCCCATGGAGCAGTGGTGCAGCACCAGGGAATGAAATCTCGTCGAGATTTCACAAAATATTGGATCTCGAACCCCTTTGAGTTTCATGATCCCAGCGAAATTAAGAAAACCCTAAAAAATTTAAAGTGCTACAGTAATCTAAAATTTCGGTGAGATCTCGATATATTTGGATGAAATTTTGGTTTTTTGACCGAAATTTGATCATATTAGATTCTTCACGTTGTTTTCCATGTAGACCAAATTTTTTTTAAAAAAAAATTTGACGATTTTTGGACGAATTTTCGTTCGGTTAAAAATCACCGAGATCTTGGAAATCTCGGTCAAAAAGGGGTCGGATTTGAATTTTGTTTGGATTTCGTTGGAAATAACGAGATCTCGTCGAAATTTCAGATGGTGCCTAGATGAAACCCTAAAACGAAATTTGAAACCCTACGCAGCACCAGTGGCATTGGTACAGTTTTTTCTAGGAGCTGTGCACCAGAGCATCACATGCTTCCTCCATCTCAAGTTCTCTTTCGCCTGGAACACTGGCCGGCAAAGCTAGGATACGATGCATCTACATACTCATTGGTCCAAACAGGCAAACCTTCCATTAATCTAACACAAGCTCTGGAGCTCCATCCAACATTCACACATCACTTTTGATGTTGGTTTGACTACTTCTTGATTCATGTGCTAGGCATAATATATTTTAAAGACCTAAAGTCCTGACCTTCGTCCTTGGCTTTGTCCGAAAACAAAAACAAAAAACTGTCTCTTTAACAATGCCTTAAAGTGTCTTGTTTAATAATAGTTTACCACCTGCAAAGAACGAGACGGGAGATCCACTTCTGATCTTCCCCGGTCCATGAAAGCCACATCTATGCATTTTTATTGGAAGAAATGGCAGAAATCACGGATGAGCTGATGAGTGCACCCATTTCGTTGGCACACTCTGCAATAATTGTATGTTGGCGGTAGAGATGTTTGGCAATGGCTTTATGAGTGCCATGCGCGCACAAGCCTGCAGAATGATCGATCACATGATATATGCATGTAGCTAATTAAGGTCACATAGAAAGCAGTCAGAATCCATTAATTAATTTGATAGAGGGAGATGAGGTTCATCTGTGCTCGATCAAATAAAAGAATAGTTCGTCAGGGGGTCACCGATCAATGTAGGCTAGTGATAAAGCACAAGATTGTGGTGATTGAGATCCCGTGTTCAAGACCCCATCATTCTTCTCAAAAACAACGACACACAGTTCCTCCAGCAAATTCACTCTTTTTTTTAGAATCGTTTATCAGGAGATTGTAAGAGGCACCACAAATGGTAGATCAAAAATATATGAAATGTGCACTTATCAAATGCTGGAAACAACCCTCGCTAGATTAAACTAGCCTTTTAGAGGCGGTGTATGCAGTCTTGGAGAATCCATGATCAGCGCGGTGAGACAAGCTAACTAGGATGGTCTTATATAATTTTTTAAAAAAATAATACATTGTTTAAAAATTTTTATAAAAATGATACATCAAAAAAATTTACAAAAATATACCTCTGTCATCATTTTAATTGGCGACAGCGACACACCTTCTATTGCCGAATGAATTGGCGACAGGCTTCAGTCGTCAATTCATTTGGCAACATAAGCCTTAAGCTTGTCGGCCAAATGAATCTTCGATTAAACAACCTGTCGGCTAATTCAATCAGCGACAAAACATACCTCTGTCGCCAAATAAAACGGCGATAGATCTACTGTCGCTAATTCAATTAAGAGCTTCTGTCTCCATTTGAAATAGCTACATATGTATATTTTTGTTAACAAAATTCGGATTATTATTTTTTTAAAATTATTTAAACAGTGTATTATTTTTTTTATAAAAAAAAATCGTCCTGTATATCTCTAGAGTTCTGGATGAGACTGGAAGGAGCTAGCATATATAGGAATGTACCATGTCACATACTAGTCTTGGATTTGGCTGATCAACCCTCTAAGCAGATGCTAAGGATCGACGTCTTTGACATTTCGAACAGCACAAATGACCTAAGCTTGTAGAGACATGGGAAACCAAGACTGGAGGCCGGAACTACAGGCCAAGGCTTGGACCACGCATGCGATTCATATTTCTTGGATATATATACGTTCAGAAATCAGAACTGAAACTTTCAGACACTGATGAAACACTTCTTCAGAAGAGAGATCAGTGGTGATCGATCGATCGAACCCTAAGTTTGAAATTCATAGCTGCAGGGACAGGACAGGATACATTGGGCGTCTGCCAGCGACTTCCTAGGGATCGAGCGGGAGTTCTGCACATACTCGGGTACCATAGCCGGGCAAATGCATGCAGTTTCCCTGAAGGTTAGCAGATGCATGTAGATGATGCAGTTAGGGGACAGGAGGGAATAGACATACAGCACAGTGAAATGTATATGTGATGCATGGTTTGTTTCGGTGGTCCTCGTTGGCGTTGCTACTCCATCCTAGCTACCACCTCCACCACTCGACGACGACGACGATCACCGATGTATACTTAGTGATGCGTAGATAGTATCTATTCTACTAGCACACACGACTGAGTGACACGAGTCGATACACGCTTCGGGGAAGGCAGCAGGATAAGAGGGAGAGAGGCATGAGACGAAGGAATTTCCCTTTTGATGACTTTTGAAGGGCATCATGCAGGCCTTGGAAGGAGAGAAAGCTGAGCTCGTGCATGGCTACCAAGCTGACAGGACAATGCCACTGTCAAAGCACCCCTTCTCTCTCTCTCTCTCTCTCTCTCTCTCTCTCTCTCTCTCTCTCTCAGTTTGCATTGCATTGCAGCACACGAGAACAGGCGCAACACCTCTCTACTTGACCTAGGCGAAGGGGTCCACCACATGCGTTTCCAGCTCAGGTGAGGAAGCGGCTAGAGTAGTAGTACCAGATAGAGATCATGTGGAAGCCTTTTATGGTTTGCACTTTGTGCATTTTTAAAAAAAGTTTAAATCTAAGCTTCGCCTCGACAAGGAAAGAAGTGGAAGATAACACTATTACACTCTCTCGTGGGGCTTTAATTGTGTGTTTGGTTAGTGGGATGGAGTGGAATGGAACCATCCTATCCCACCAAGTCTAGTGTTTGGTTGGAGAGTTGAGGATGACTTGGTTCCAGAAAAGAGAATATTCTGTTTAGATTTGGGACGGCCAGGTTCTACAAATTTTCTGAAACGCAGCCATCCCATTTGGAATGTGAGAGTGACAGTGGGCCTTGTCTGAGAATCTGGGATGGAACCATTCCATCCCTGAAATCTAGGATGAAGCCATTCCATCTCTGAAATCTGGAATAGAACCATTCTATTCCACCCCACTCTCCAACCAAACACACAATAAGTTAGCTTAGCTTCCAAAAAAACTAGCAACTTTTCTAAACAGCTCAATTTTAAAGCAGTTTTTGGCATAATTTAAAAGTTACTCTCTCTAGTATTCAAAAAGATTGTGTTTTAGATATAGTGATGGTCAAAGTTTTGAAATTTTGACTATTGATATATTTTTAAATATTTAAATTGGATACATAAAAACTATATGTGTAGACTTGTCTCGAGAAGTACTTTCATAATATTATAAATTTATTGAGTTTTATAAATATATTATAATAAAAATTAGCAGTCAAAGTTGTGTTTTGAAGACCGTATCGATGTCCAAAACGTCATCTTCTTGAAGACTGGAGGGAATATATATATATATATAAGCTAAAAGGTGGGTTGGACATGCTTTTACAGCTTACTTTGCACAAAAAATTAGTTTTTTGTCAAATGGTCTCATAAAAATTACAGCTATTTTTCAGCCCAGAAAGTCAAAAGGCAGCTTTTTAAAAAAAGCTACAGCTCCCCTAAACAAGCCCTAGATATGGTAACTCATATATAAGTTTTTAGGATTTAGAAAGGTATGTTAGATGAATTCTAATATGAGTAGAATTTTTATTTGTTTTGGAGGAGAATTAGGGAGGCTATATAAACCTAAGAGATGTCATGGATAACCCAACCAAACAAGAAGCCACAAACCAACTCATCCAAAGCAAGAGGTGTACGAGATGATTAAAGGCTAGGTTATTGTTCAGCACTAGATTCTTGTATAGAGCAAGGATCCGAATGTCATAAAAGTTTCGATAGGTTGTGAGAGAGCAATAATCCCTTGTACTCTTTTAATGTTGTGCTTAAAGAATTTGCGATCGGTTTTGCCAATTTTTCTCTCTCTCATCGTGGTTGCTTCAACATCGTTATTTTAGTTCTATCTATGATATTCATCTTCTTTATTCTTGAGACCGTGCATGCTCGTGCCGTATCTCACAAAACTTTGATCCGATGCGGGAGTCTGTTGCACATAAGAAAGGGTATCAGAGTGTAACAAGTTGTATCTGAGCTAAGGCCAGACTAGATTTGTAAGAAGGTCGATAAAGTGTCAGGTGGCACAAAACCAAGATCGATGTTGATAATGTGAAATCAAGTTGAGAAATTTGACGGCATGAGAAATCGCTGCTCTTGAAGGGGACAATCTGGCAATGTGTGGTGAATTATGTCTTTGTCCAGCTAGAGTTAATCGTTGCTCTTAAAGGGGACAAACGAGAAAAGATATCCTTTGAAGACTAAAAGGTGATGGAGCAGAAGGCTATCAGTATAATCCATCTATATCTCTTCAATAAGGTAAAGTACTTGGTGATCAAGGAGAACTCGCCGAAGAAATTATGGAAGAACTTAAAAAAATTGTATATGGTGAAGTCGTTGACAAACCGATGGGTGCTAAAGCAACAATTATATAGGTTGCATATAAGAAAGGTATACGGTTCATTGATCATCTCAATGTCATCAATAAGTTTATCACGCGGTTGATTAGTGTGGATGAGAAAATTAAGGAGAGTGATAAAGTAGTCATATTGGCATCATCTCTACCACCATCATAGGAGCAATTGGTGATAAATATTCTCGTCGTAAAACACACTCTCAACATAACGAAGCAGTTGCATATCTATTGGAGGCAGAGTCCTTGAAAAATACATTGGAATCTCCATCCTCAGGTGATCAAGCATTGGTTGTAGTATGTGTTGCAAGCAAAAGCAAGAATTATAAGAAGAAGGGCAAGAGCAAGGACATAGTTGTATGCTATCTATGTGATGGGGAATGTCATAGGATAAAGGATTGTCTGAGTTTAAAGCAAATGAAGGGTGTATACTCAATGACGATAGTAAAAGATGATTCAGATATTCTTGTTAGTCAATCAAATACCTCTCATGGATGGATATTAGATTCAAATTGTTGCTTCACATATGTTCGGTGAGGGAGAAATTTCATGAAGGATCTCTACACCCAATGTGTGGAATTATTCACTTGGCAGATTGCAAGGAGTATGCTATAACTCAGGTGTGAACAATTATATTGGAGATGTATGATGGAGCACGTCGCACATTCGCATGAGTTTGGTATGTCCCGAACTAAAGAAGAATCTAATATCCGTGAAGTTGCTTGAACTCGAAGGTTGTGAGGTATCACTTTGAGGTGGAGTCATATGAGTTACATGTAAAGGGCAGGTAACTATGAAAAGTATTTGGAGCAATGGAAGATACCGATTGATAGGTAAAACTAAAGAAAAGGCAATCAATAGGAGGTTTGATAAAAATCTTGATAAGGGGAAGGAAATTGTGTTGTCAACTGTAGGTAATCAGATCTCAACTGTAGTTATGTGCGAAATTGCAAACACAGTTGTAAAATCTAGCAGATGCAAAGATGAAGGTGCGATTTATTGGAAGAAAGAAGATGCGTCGGGACCAACCACGAAATACCATTGAGCAGGTGGAGCTCGGAGGCTGTACAAATCTATGTCATGAGGGCTATAAGAACATGAGGTGTGGTTATCCAAACTACACAAAGAAAGGTCTCTTCAATGGAGAGTTCCAATGGAAAAGCCTGAACACCAACACACACATTACGGTGATGTGCATGAGCCCATGTGGTGGGGGCACTCCAAAGGTGGAAGGAAGAAAAAAAATACGGAGCCAACTTGGAATGAGTTCTTAGAGGAGTACGGTGACTTCAACAGATAAGAGTTAAGGTGGAGATTATTAAATATGAGGACTCATATCTAGACTTTTAGTATTTGAAAAAGTGTGTTAAATGAGTCCTAACAGAAGTAGGATTCCTATTTGCTTTAGAGGAGAACTAGGGAGGCTATATATGAGTCCTCAATAGTGCACAAGAGGAAAAGTCAAGAAACCAAGAAGTCACCAAGAAGTCACAAACTAACTCATCCATAGTGCACAAGAGGATTAGATGCTAAGTTATTTTTTAGCACTAGATTCTTGTATAATCAAGGATCTAAAAGTCCTAAAAGGTTCGATAGGTTATGATAGAGCAACAATCTTACTCTTTTGATATTGTGCTTAAAGAATTCACGGTCGTCTTTACCAAAAAAAATTTATTTCTCGTCGTGGTTGTGTCAACGTCATTATTTTAGTTCTTTCTATAAGATTCATCTTCTGCGTTTTTGAGACCGTGCGTGCTCGTGCCACACGTCGCAAAATTGATCAATCAGAAGACTGTTGTGCATAGGAAAGGATATCATAATGTAACAAGCACGTGCCATCTGTTACGGTACAAGATGGTAGCATGTCCACCAGATCACATTATAAGAGCGCGGTAGATCCACCTGCTATGATAGAAAAGCACGATAAGTGATTGTCGCTTTTTCCGCAGTCGAAAAGAACCAGAGCTACGATTTCTTCCCAGACAGGTAACTGGTAAGTAGTACCAGTGCCAGCATCGATCACAATCTGGATAGAGATGCATAAGCTGAAGAATGAAGAGTAGTGCTCATTCCGGGAGCGAAGGGAAGTTGTATATGCACACATCTGACTTCTAACCTTGCAAAACTCATGTACATGCAGCTGCTGACGAGCTAGACTGCAAGCTAGTGAAGAGAGATACTGTCTGACTGCTAAGTGCTAACCATGCAAAACTCGGTAATAATTTGTGTTAGACATGGAATACTGACATTACAGAATGACACTGCACACTTGTATATAGCCCATGTCCAAAACCTATATATGATTTTCTCCATCATTTTTTTTGGGGGGAATGTGATTCCTTAGTACTAGCTTTGAACATCTTACAAGTTACAATACCATACGACCACATTATGCACAACGCCACGAGATGCGATCACAGATTCATTAAACCGTGCATGCATATATACATGCATCGTCTGGCTCCCGACGTCTTTCCAAATTCCAAAAGCTCCTGTTCCTTGATAGAAGAAAAAACACTTGCCCCGAGTTTGATTTCAGAGATTTAATTACATTGAAAAATTAAATGAGAACGCGGTATGTATGAAACTTGCTTTTATGTTTTTTTTTTAAGTTGCATAAATATTAAAACATGAATGAAGGGTAGATGATGATTATTTACTATTTCTTTTGTTTTGAGATTCATACAACTCGTATTGGGAAGAAAACATAGAAACACTAATAGGAAGTAAATATAGAGAAATTTTACGGTGGATTATACTTGTAATATAAAATATGTAGTAGAAATCACATCTAACCGTTGATTTATTAAAGGTGTTTCTACTACTCTACTACCAGGTGTAGTATAAGTAAACTCTAGTTAATCTGATCCATTGGATCGAAAATAATGAACGGTTCATATTCAATTTAGTGTACCGTAAAAGAGCTCTAAATATAAACGAAGCGACTTCTGTCTTTTGGAAGTATGCTAGTTATCAGTTACTACTTCAGAAATTGGGGGGAAATCACAAGAAATAACTGTCCCATATATAAATAAGATCATACTCGAGTTGATTAACATATACAAAAACTGATGTTTTGCAACAGCATTTGTTTCCGTTCTGATTGGGGATACACTAGAAGATTTACTAGTTGTTGTTGTTGTTGTTGTTGTGCGTGCGAGAGAGAGAGAGAGAGAGAGAGAGAGAGAGAGCATGACACACCTTGTTCAGTGGGTACATTCAACCATTGAAGGCATCCAGTGACGTCGTCGCTGCTGATTCAAGCTTCGCATGCATGTACGTGTACAGAAGAACAAATGGAGGGCATGACAACACACGCATGTATATATACTTTACTGCAATGACCGGTGATTATAGTGTGTGTGTGTATCATCACGGTACGTACATCGATCATACGTGCGCATCATATCTGCAAATACGATATATGCATGTATATATGCCTCAACTTACAACTAACTAGAAATTTTGTTTGTGTTTATATATTACCCTCTTAAACAATCATCTATAAATTGGAGAAGCACACTTATATATGACGCTCAATCGTCCTAATTAAGAGAACAAGTTTCAAAGATTGAGCTTCCCGGCCGGACACCCGGCCAGCACATATGTCCTTTTAAAATGAAACAAGAAATTTGACAAAGAATATATGGCTGCATATGATAAGAGCAACTAATGGAGATAATCTTAATTAGGAGAGAAATCTGAGGAAACGGATAAAGGTCTTATATATGTCTTCGAACTTCTCGGTCAAACAAACTACTAGAAACTGAAGCTTGCTATCCATTACAAATGGCCATTTGTACTAGAAATTTTAAATACGTGGCAGTTTTTTCCAAAGTGGATTAATAGTGCCAGCCCTGTAAAGAGAGCTAAATTACAAAAAAAACGTCACAAAGAAATGTCTACATGTACATCTACATCCATGGCCATAAAAAGTAGATAGAGAACAAAACATCTTCCATGTGAATGAATGAATGAATGCAGAGAGGAGAAACAAAACTATCAGATCAACTCGACTACTAGCTAGGCAGACAGAGCGCGCCCGGTAAGAACCGATGGGAATTTCTTAGGAGAAGAAACAGCTAGTAATTAAGGAGTGCGTACGACTACTTAATTTGCTTTCCTCCAAAATTCGTAGGTTTTTCTTAGACATTTCCATCAGATCAAGGGGAGACCAAACAATTGATTAAGATTTTCAAGATTATAGGCATGTATAGCAACAGAAAAATGCAAAACGAAAAACATCTTTTTGGGAGCAAATGGGAAAAGAAGAAGCAGAAGAAGCTATGAAACCTCTTAACAATGATCTGGATCAAGCTTGAACTAGGACATCCAAATTTTTGAAACCACTATTCTACCCCTGCACAAACAATTTAAAGCCGAGCAGATATGGAAAGGCAGACACATAACATGAAATATGTATCTATACATCCACATCTTAGAATTAAAGATCATTCTGCGCATGAAAATTAAAGATAGATGAGATAATAATATGCATGCTTGGCTCCTTGCACGCCACCCACAGCATCCGATCACAGCATGGATTGGGCTACATGTGTGGCATACAGGGAGCCAGGCACACACGAGCTGATCGATCGATCAAACCTTTCCTCCACAAGGATCGAGAAGCCATGGCCAGGTGAGCAGATGCTAGCTGCAGGAAACCAAGAGGACAGGAAGGGACGGCATATGCATGCTCTATCTAGAATTCTGGAGTAGGAATTGAAGGAGTCGAAACAAAATCAAATTAATCTTGGGGAGCACAAGACAAGGAGGAGACCAGACTGCTGAAGGTATGGGCGGCTAAGGGAGTAGCTGGAGAACAGTGGGTGGGTGTGGTACAAGCACGGGAGAGAAGCTGGATTTATAGAGGGGGAAGGGGATGGACATCGTCGCTTTTCTAACTTTGTGTGCAATTTCTTTTCGCAAATTTAGCTCTTTTCTAGATATAATTGTAAAAATAGATCTATTCACCTTCAGTTTTTTCGTCATTAGGGATGAAACTATTTTTGTAATTGTATTCATAAGGGTAAGGAGACCAATTTTTTTTTTAAAAAAAAAGTTACACTTAAGGAGACGGTGTTCTTGAGAGGTGCTTCTATGTTCTTCCTTTTTAAAGTTGCACAAATATTAAAGCATGAATGAAGGGTAGATAAGGATTACTTACCCCTTCGTTTGCTTCAAGATTTGTGCAACTTGTATTAGGAGGGAAAGCATAGAAGCACCTCTCGGTGTTCTTTTGTGCCCTCTTCTTGTTGTTACTTGCCTACTACTACTATCCAACTGTTATTCTTTTATTGTTTACTATAAAAGTATAGAAACAAAAAGAAAATATACTCCCTATATATATCATTCTGACTTTCAAATTTTATTTCTAAATACATGTTATTCTACAATTAAGAGGCAATTTTTACTTCTACATCCCTCGACTTTAGCTATACTATTGTAGACTAGAGTAAGACACACATATAAAGATATAACAGGGAGGAGTAATACGGGATTTTGTAGATGTGTCTCGGTGAAAATGGCCGAAGAACCTAAAATAACATCTATTCACGGAAGAAAACACTACATATACATTGCATTACGTATGTATTTGGACACGGATGCATGGAAGTCAAAAGTGGAAGGGAGGGTTTTGATGACATAATTGCACCCATTCCAGTATCGGTTTGTTGGTGTGGTACAAATTAATATTTACTACGATAAAACTAATTGGGGGCAACACACAAAGCACAAAGCCTCCTCAGCATGCACCACCAGCAACCACCAATGGCATCAGAAAATGAGCCAAAATATTTCGCTTATTTTCCCCTCTCGCTTTGCTAATTAGGCAGCTGGATGAAGGAACTGCATGCTCAGTCGACTCAAGAGGTCAGAGGCTCAGAGCTCTCACCCTGCAAACCCCATGAGTAGGCTCTGTGAGATATTCTCCTAGACCCCTCATGCAGCGGTACTGTGAGCCTTGGCCGGCCTGGATGGAGACTACAGGGAGGAAATAGATAGGGAATCGCCATTATTCCCACATTGCAGAAGCTCACTCCATAGCATACTACACTTATCTATCTCAGGCTCAGCAGCAAGAAGACAGAGAGGAGGAGGAGGGAGAAAAGCATGTCTCTCTTCTCTCTCCTGAATTTTTTTTTTTCACTTGTGAAATGGATTTGTCTGGAGCAGTTGGATGGCATGCGCTCCAGATTCTTTTATACCAACCTCTCCATAGTCTCCACATACCAATCACAAAATAAGGCCATGTCTCTCCACATACCTAAGCTAGACCCCCGGCCCGGCGCCGCTGTCTCCGAACGTTTTGGTAGGTAGCGTGTGCGTGCGTACACCTCGGTCCACAGCTCTGGGCCATGCTTATACATGGCACTGTTCCCTGTCCGGTAATTTGTACCGAGGTTAATTATTGGACTGTAGACACATCATACATGCATCCACATGTGTGCAGGCAGTAAATTTTCGACACAACTAGTATTCAGCAGTAAATCTGGTTAATTACAAGAGCAGGAGCAGCACATGATGTTTTTGGCAATTGACTACAGCAGCAGCATGTGATGTTAATCTGTAACAAACTAACAATTGAGATTGACCATGGTTGGTGCATGCTCTGGTGTACATATTCAGTTACTGATCGAATTGTAATTTATCTCTGTACTTTTAGGCGGGGCAGTTGTTTCTTGTTCATTTCATATATTATCTACATGAGTACCGACAAGGCTGTAACATTAGGTCTCTCCTGCTCCTACTGTTACATTGGGCATTAATTGTTAATTGGGATCCAGACGCTACTAATTTAACCGAACAATGTCAGCAGAGGAAAAGCTCCTTTTCGTTAACAATCCGGGCCGGTGCAGCTCACATCTTTTGACCAGTAGCTAAGGTCGGAGAGCGGCCAAGACTTGGAATGCAAGTGAAGGCCTGATCGATTGATTAAACTGAAGGAGAGATAGCTAAGCAAGCACACACCTTTCACCTTTGTATGTAAACACGATTATATTATATATATATGCCGGTGGGCAAAAAGCTAGCTAGTAGCATAGATTATACGTAAAGATATGCATACACTACACAAAATTACCGGTAGCTAGCTCTAGTTGGTTTGGTTGGAGTTGAGGTTGGAGGTGGATGGGGCGGTGGCCGTGGCGGGCAAAGAGATGGGATGGCTGGCTAAGCTTGGAGGTAACGCATGGATCCTAGCTCTTGGGGCCTTTCTCCCCAAGGTAGGACAAGAGAATGTTCTCCAAATTAGTAGTTGTGATTGAGACGGCTTCACATGCCTCGCTCGCGTCCACGCAAAGCAAACAGAAAACCATCACATAATTAAGCTATTCGCTTAATCACTTCCATTAATTCGATCATGGGATAAGGCAACAGTAACTTGCGAGTATATTACCACTTGTGCAAAGAAACAATCGCCCTTCTTCTTTTAAAAGAAGAAGAAGAGGCAGTGAAAAGAAATTAACAATCTGATGGGAAAAGAAATAAGCATGCAAGAGACCATGAATAGTTTGATAGGGAGAGAGCGAGAGAGACGCAAGCGCAGAAGCACTAGATATGAACAAAGAGAGCACTGTGCGACAGTAGAGAGAGAGACGTATTTTCGGTCAACGAAGCAGTCAACGAGCAGGCAGAAAAGAACATTTGGAGCCATCCTTTGGTCGGGGGATTCTGCTGGCCTCATGTCTCCAATCTCCATAGTGCAAAACTATATATATACGCCACCGTTCCTGCAGGGTCTGTATGAATATAAGCAGCATGCACAGAGATCTATGTTGCAGGGTTTGCAGCATACATGTACAGGGCCTTTGCGAGAATCGTGGCCTCTCTGACTGCGAGTGGCTGTCTCTGATTTCATGCATGCTACGAGCCTACGAGTATTGGCCTTCTTTTTACTGTAGTGTGTAGTGACTGTACACTGCGACGGACCTTGTAAATCCAAAAAAAATACAGAGACAATGATCCTCAATTCTAAGCAATTGAATCCGTATTTCACGTTAGATCAAACTAGTGACATGCATATATGCTAATATGCATGAGCAGACGATGAAATCGATCGTTTACTAAAAGAAAGGATCATATGGTAACAGTGTACCACACACACACACGTCACGTTGATATATCCACAAAAGATCTTTTAAAGTGGGGAGGGGACAATAGAGCCTACCATCTCAACCACCAACTCCTCTTGATATTAGTAAAGATTTTTACTGACTATTTTATTGTGCTTCAAGTTCAAGGAATATTTAGGGATGAGTATTTTCAAACCGAAATCCAAAAATCGAACTGATTTAATAGAATATTTTGGTTTTTTCGATTTTCGATTTATAGATCGGTTTTTAATTTGTTATATTCGATTTTCGATTTCCGATTCGATTTTTGGAAGCCGGCAACCGATTTACTGAAACACCGAAATACCGAATGCCATCAGAACTCGTCCAGCTCACGGAACTACATAAGCACTCGGCCCATTAGCTTCCCCCGATTCCCATCCCCCAAAGACCGAAGTCATTCAGCTATTCCCCAACACCTCCAAATCCCCCGATCAGCCGATCCCCAATCCCTCGTTCCTCAATCTTCTGATCCACCAGATGCCTCGACCCACCAGAGGGCGGTGACGACCATCCCGCGTCAGCTGCAAGCAACGCAAGGGCCTCGAGGCAGCGCGCGCGCCTAGCCCCCATCGCCGTCCTTCCGTTCTGGGCTCCCGGCTCCCGGCTCCCATCCAACCATCCAGGCTCCTGGCCGCCACCGTCTCCAGACTCCTCCCTCCACCTGAACTTGTCTCCTTCGTCCTCAACCTCCTCCCCCTCTGCCGTCCTTGGACTCCTCCCTCCTCTGTCGACTCAAATCCGGCGCAGTGTGGGTGGAGGCATCCGATAGGTTCAGAATATGCTCCTCTTTCTTCTCATCCATTCTCAAAATTTATTTGGGTTCTTTATTTGATTTGATGGACACATCAAGCATAACACGTCTGATCTTGATCTAGTATGTACGCGCGGATTACGACTTCTTCTACGCAACCAACCACGGGATCGAGGGAGCCCTACTGGAGAGTGTGTTTGCGGAGAGCAAGAAGTTCTTCAAGCTGCCGATTGAGGAGAAGATGGTGCCGAAGAGGAACAGCAGCCTCATAGGCTATACTCATCCAAATTCCAAGGTTATATTGGATTCCAGTCAAGAAGCGAAATAATGGCAATTTCAGGAACCAAAATTGATTTGAGTTTCTTGGATTTCATAAAATTATCTTCACATTTTAGACCAGGACAATAAGAGCATTCACTAGCAAATTCGGTTAACCGAATTAACCGAACCGAAATATTTCAATTAATTCGGTTCAATTTATGCATCTGTTCGGTTTCGGTTCGGTTTGCAGATCTCAAAAACCGATTTTTTTAAAAAGCCGAATAAATCGAACTGATAAAACCGTATAAACCGAATACCTAGGCCTAGGAATATTGTTCAAACTCTAAACATACAATCCTAGAACAAAATTAGGAAATCAAACATAAAGCATAATTGTGTTTTACGTGTATTAATTCAAAGCCTATGGGCTACTACCAATCTATTATATATTAAAAGCTCATGAGAGTCGTTAAGAAAAAAAGAGAAATGTGCTAGAAATTTTCACAAAAAAAGTAAAGCATCTTGCCCTTAATATGAGTGGAATCGGATTATAACAGCTTAGATTAAAAGAAACAGTCCAAGGATCTCCACCATCAGATGCTATTATTTAAAAGAAAGAGTCTAAAGATCTCCACCATCGGATGTTATAATTTAAAAGAAAATATATAACCGTCTATCTAGCGTATCCCGGTTACAACAGCTTAGATTAAAAAAAACTCCAATGATCTCCACCACTTATTTTGGTGGGATCAGATTATAACGGTGCATATTAATCTATACAGATATTATAGTTATATAAAAAGTACATAATTGTCGGTGTTTCGTGCACCGGCAATACGAATTTATGGTCGGAGGGGGTCGCGCGCTCCCTCTCCCCGAATGGTAGACTCAAGAGGCCTAGTGTTTATACTGGTTCGGGCAGAATGTCCCTACTCCAGTTCGTGTGAGGTGGATTGTATTGATTGTTGATTGTTGATCGTCGATTGTTCGTCGTTTACAAGCTTGCCCCTCCCTTCTTTATATAGGCGAGGAGGAAGGTTACACTGCTGGTTTTAGAAAAAAGAGGAGAAAGATTGTGCTTTTGGTCGTCCGAGAGTAGTGGGCCGATGGGACTGGCCACCGGCTCCCCCTACCCTGCTGCGGGTCGCCGTAGTCGCCGCGCTGTCCGCAATAAATGCGAAGGTCGGGAACTTGTGCCGCTACGTCATCGTCATTATGGCTGTCATTTAATGCGCCCGATACGCAATAAATGCCGTCGCTTCTTTGGGATATCGAAGACTTGGTCGTGATTTCGGACTTTGCCCGGCTGGTCGCCAAGACGCCTTTTCGGGCCGGGGTACCCATGGCACCGGTACTCGCCAAGAGTTCTCGAGCCCTGGCGGTCGGAGAGATGCCCAGGGGTTTACCCGATCGGAGGCGGCCGCCGACCCGGAGGTCGGCCACGCTCGGCCTGGCGCGATCGCCTGGGAGCCGCCGCTAAAATGGCCGGTGCTGGCGAAGACCTTGGGTGTAGCCTCAGCCCCCGAGCGGGTCGGAGAGCCGGTCGGGGGTTTACCCGGTCGGAGGCAGCCGCTGACCCGGAGGTCGGCCACGCTCGGTCGGCGTCGGCCGGGCACCGCGCCGCGAATGGTCTGGTGCGAGCGCACCCAGTGTAGCCCCCGAGCGGGTCGGAGAGCCGGTCGGGGGGTTTAGCCCGGTCGGACTCTGGCAGGCTACGTCGTTCGTGGGCCTTTTCAGAGTTGGTTGAGCGGACGCACGTTTACCTTCGTCGGTTTGAACGCCGTGCTCATGCGAGCTACAAACGGGCAATCCGGGTGGAATCCGGGCGATCCCCACGAGGGGTTGTTCCCTAGCGGACGTAACTCCCGGCGCGGGCGTCCGACCCTACTGTGGGCATTCCATGAGAACCTTTCCTTACTCGATCCCGTGTCGGGCTACCGGGTCGTCCGCCGACCCGGAGCGCGGCTGGCCGCTGCTCATGGATGAGCTCCGCGGGAGAGTGTGAGGTGTGGTCCCGGATGCGGCTTAGGGTGATTGGGTCGTCCGCCGACCCAACCGGAGGCTCTCTGTGAGCTCACCCGGCCCGCCGCTCGCTTTACATGTTGGGGCGGCTTTAGTTCCGATTGGCCGGACTTGGCCTTCGTAACCCTCGGCCGCAGTGCCGGGCCTCGGCGCGAGCCCGTGGGTTGCTTGCTTTCGAGGCCGGCGGCCCGATGGGCCGTTTTCATACCTTTCTTGGCGTGGGTGCCCTGGCCCATTGTAGCCGGCGAGGCTGCGGTCTTGTGCGGCGGCCTTGCGAGGCGGCCGTCCCGTCGAGCAATTAATGCCTAGTGGGTTTCAAATGGGCTGCGACACGTTACGAAGTAGCGGCGCAGCGATGGCGGTATCGATTGGTAGCTGCGTCGGTCGCGTGAGGCGTCGGTTGGGCGCGGAGGCGCGTTCGTTCCCGCCAGGCGCCTATAAAGGAAGGAGAGGGCGGTGTGGAGGGAGCAAATCCACCTGCTCGCGTCCTCTGCAAAAAAGAAAAGAGGGAAATCGCAAGGGAAGAAGAAAAGCTCCCTGCTTCGCCGCGCCGTCCTCCGCTCTCTTACGCACATTCGGGGATGTCGCTGACCCCTTTTCGGCCGCGGCGGGTCGCTACCTCGGCTTGGAGAGGAAGGAGCTCCTTCCCCCGCGGCCTCAGTCCGGCTGGCGGGTGCCGCGTTCCGAGACCGAGGTCCCCGAACTGGAAGACGGCGAGATAGTCTCGCTGGCGGCCTTCTACGAGCGGGGTTTCGGCCTCCCACTCCACCCGTTCGTCCGGGGGCTGCTGCACTTCTACAGGGGGGAAGTTCATCACCTGAATCCGAATGGGGTCCTCCACATCGCGGTCTTTATGACGCTGTGCGAGGCCTTTCTGGGGATTGAACCCCATTGGGGGCTCTGGCGCCACTTCTTCTTCGCGAGGCCGCCGTCGGATGCCACCGGTCTCCTTGGCGCTCTGGCGATTCAACTGCGCAACCACCGCAGGTCGTCCTACGTTGATGTGAAGCTGCCGACGTCCAACCGGGGGTGGCACAGCGAGTGGTTCTATATTCGGAACATCGACAGCAGTGCCCCGCCCTTCAGTGGGAATTTGCCGACGCCGGATCCTTGCTGGACCTGGGGTCCTGACACGAGGGATCGGGCGAAGGTGGATGAGATCCTTGGAAAGCTTGCGGACCTGAAGCGGCGGGGCCTGACAGGCAAGGTGGTCCTCAGTACGTTCATGGAGAGGCGCATCCAACCCCTCAAGGATCGGGTGCGCCCCATGTTCGAGTACATCGGGCCGACCGACCCTGCGAGGTCGTCGGAGCGGGAGCTCCCCCCGTCGGAGGTCCTCGCGCGCGTGGCCGCGGTTTCCGTCGCGGGAGCTCCCCCCGTCGGAGGTCCTCGCGTCAGCGGTTTCCGTCGCGGGAGACACCGAGCCAGCGGGCGAGGTGCCTGCGCCATTCTCGGCGCAGAATCCGCAGAACTTGGTACGTCTGGTAGCTCCTGTTTGCTTTTACTTCGCTCCGCTCCTTCGCCCCCTTACCCGAGCGTGTTCTTGCAGGGGCTCGGTGGCCTGATCCCCCGCCCCTTGCTTCCGGGGGAAAAGGAGGCGAGAGCGGTCGTGCGCCTCGCAACGGAGCAGCGTGACACCGTTCTCGTGGCGAGGAAGGAGGCCACGAAGGAGCGGAAGAGAAAGGAGCGCGTGGATCGGTCCGCGCGTGGCGAGGAGGTCTCTGACGAGACTTTGAGTGACGGCGACGAAGAGTCGTCGTCGAGCAAGGGGGGGCGCGGTTGGCGGAGGCGGCTCCGGCGGCTGCGACGCGTTCCACCGGGCCGGCGATCGTGGTTCCTCGGAAGAAACCTCGGCGCGAGGTACATCGTGAGGATGCGCAGACCCTCACGCCTCCTCGCAGAGGCCCGGCAAAAGGGCACGTCAGTGCGGTTGTTCGTCCTCTCGGTAAGTGTTTTATGCGCCCCAGTTCGGTCTTCTCTGGTGCTTCTTCCTTCGCAATTCTCGACCGATCAGCCGTGCGCAGGGGCTCACTAGTGCTTGGGAGAGCGCCGAGTCCCACTGGGCGGTGAGGAACCGCACCCTTCCGCCTCCGGTGGAGGCGCGGCGGCGGTCGTCGAGCGGGGTTCTTCGGATGCGCTCGCGCAGTGGTCTGGCTGAAGGGACGCCGCCGAGGGGGAGCGCCGGGCCATTGCCGCCCCGACAATGCAGAGGAAGCTCGCTGGCGCG
Organism: Rhipidocladum racemiflorum; assembly: GCA_036346355.1. Lineage (NCBI taxonomy): Eukaryota > Viridiplantae > Streptophyta > Magnoliopsida > Poales > Poaceae > Rhipidocladum > Rhipidocladum racemiflorum. The sequence goes on along the minus strand of CM070579.1, from coordinate 83,668,101 downwards.
CTTCGCCACGCTGCCGCCTGGTGAGACCGGTGAGGTCCGGCCGCCACCGGGGCGTTAGGACCGCTACCGTCCGCAACGCCGACGGGGACATTCCGCCATCCTGCTTTCCCCCGTCTTGCCCGGCCGTAGAAGGTCGGTAGCGACTCTGCCGTCGGCGGAAGCGCTAGGATTCGCGGCGTTCGCGACACCGTCGGGGACGAAGCTGCCGCCGCCGCGGGCCATCGCCGCCGGTGGGCCGAGTGTTGCCGAGGGGCGAACCGGCCGCCGCAAAGCGTTTGGCGGGGAAGTCGAGACGGGGCGGTTGCCGACCGCCGTGCTGTCTTGGCCCGGCCCTGACCCGGCCGGAGGGCCCTCGTTCGTTCTGGATGACGAGGCAGAACGCGCGGACTGGAACGCTTTGGAGGAGGAGATGGGGAGAATCCACGCCGATCTCACTCGCGTCGTTGACGCCGCGTCCAGGGCGAGAAAGTCCGTTGCTCAGGAGTCGCGCTCGGCCAGATCGGTAAGTCCGACGGGAATTTGTCTTTCGTGCATCTCTCGGCCAGAACGGAGATCGACCGGCGGTGTTTGCAGCGCTTGACATCCGGCGGTGGATAAGTCGATGTTCCTCCGGCACTTACCTGCACGGGAGCGCCGTGGGGAGGAGCTGCTCGTTGCCGAGGGCGCTTGTTGCCGAGCAAGGAAGGGCCGCTACGGCTGATCGGTGGCTGGGGGAAGTCACTGAGGCCTTGCGGGAGGCTCAGCGACTAGTGGAATCATTGACCGGTGAGGGAGAGAAGGCCAGGTCGGCCCTGGCGGATGCCGAAGCGGCCAGGACCTCTGCGGTCCGCCGAAGCATCCGCAGGCGAGGCCGCCTCTTCCGAGAGAAATGCGAGTCGACCGCAGGAGGCCGACCAGCCATGCGGCGAGCGGATCTTGCCCGGGGAGCTCGCGACGGCGAGGGAGCTTGCCGATCGCGCCAAGGCCCGATCGAGAGGCGCGCGTGCCAAGGTCGAGGAGGAACTTCGCGCCAAAGAGGCCTCCGTGGCCGGTGAGTAGTTCAACCCCTTGGGAGCCACTGCAACGGACGTCTTCTGACGCTGTTTTTTGTCCCTGCAGGGCTGCGAAATAACCTTAGCGACGCGCTGGAGTCGCGAAGAGTGGCGGTGGAGAGACGGGATGCGGCGGTCGAGTCACGCGACTCGGCCCTTAGGGACAAGCGGGTGGCGGAGAGGGACGCGGCCGATACGACGGCCGAGCTGACGGTCCTCCACGTGGGCATCCAGGCCGTGTGCGACCGGCTATTCGGGCTTACTCTGGGCCCCAGCGCCATCCCCACCATACTTGGATGGGTCCCTGAGCGCGTCGAGGCGTCGGTGTGGGAAGCAGCGGTGCTTGGCGCTTCCTCGGCCCTGGTCAACACCGTCTCTTATTATGACGGCGTCGACCTTGAGGCGGTTGGGAGCGGTGTCGCTGCTGACCGAAGCGACGAAGAGGTCGACGCATTCGTGGCCCGGGTTGATCCGTGCGCGCAAGAGATTGCCCGCCGAATCTCGCCGCGAGAAATCCTCCATCGGAAGGAGGGAGATGATTAGTATCCTTATTTTTGCTTTTTGGCAGTGTATGTAATGAACATGATTACCCTGACTGAGTTCGATGTGTCGGGTTGCTTTAAGTTATTTTGCCCGTCTACTCCGTGCTTCCTCTGTGAAGTTGAGCAATCTTACGACCATAGCTACAGTGCCCCCGGGGGTGCCCTGAGAGTGTAGGCGTTGCTTCAATCCCGTTCGAGGAGATCATGGGATAGGACGAGCTATCTCGAGCAATAGCTTTGCGGAGGAGAGGTGCCTGGACCGCCTCCTTCGCGAAGCTTGCGCTTGGTGGGTTAGAGCGCTGACCCGAGTGGAGGTGCTTCGACCGTCCCTAGCGTTTCTTGCCCGGAGGACTTGTTTCCCCCGCAAAGTGCTACTTGGCCGTGAGTCGCGCTGGGCGTAGGCCGTAGTACTTTTGGGCCGGGGGAAATAGCCACGAGGTAGATAGCTCGGTCGGTCGGAGTTCGGCTTGGGTTAGTGACTCGAACGCTTTTTAACGACGACCGGGGTTGGTCTGCCCTGGTTGATCGAGCTATCTTCTACTCGGGCGACCTCCTTTTTGCGCGAAATGCTACTTGGAAGCCGTAGCCGTTGGGGCTTAGGTTGTAGCATTCGGTTCGAGGAGGTTGCCACGAGGGAGATTTGCTTGATCGGTCGGCTTGCCGTCCTAAATCGAAAGGCTCCATCCGACCGCTGCTTGGCCCTTTGCTCAAGTAAACTCCCTTTTACGCGAAGTGCTACCTCGGAGCCGTAGCCGCGGGGGCGTGAGCTGTAGCATTTTTGGGTTTGAAGAGGTTACTATGAGAGGGGTAGCTCGGTCGGAGTGGTTACCGGACATCGATCTAGGTGGCTGACCCCTGAGGTCGAGGAAGCAGCCAGAAGTGCGTGGGGACCGAGGGTGAAGTCGCCACGCACCGCTGAGTCCGCATGAAGATTTTGAAATGGATTTAAGTTTTCTTTGGAGATAAGTGTGGATTAACTCGCCTGGGGGACCGTGCCGCTTTCGGAGCTGGTGTTGAGCGCTTCGTCTTCCGCGCCGTTGCGTGACCCCAAGGCGCTTCGTCTCCCGCGCCTCCTGTACTGTTTTTGGCTATAAGAGGAGAGGCTCCGATGTGCTCGTTACTTTGGCAAGGACCGCCACCAAACGAACTTTTCCCTGTGCACCATGGCGGATCGCAACACTCAGCCCCGAGAGGAAGTGGCTGCCCATCAGGCCTGGCTGCAGGAGGTGGCGGAGGCTGAGGCTGAGGCCATTCGTGAGGACATACGGCGAGTTGGCATCCTCGTCGTAGGCGTTCCCCGACTTCGGGAAGCGAGGGCGCCACTGCTGCGGGCGGTGGTGGAGCGACGTCGCGCGGAGCTCGGCTGGCGGGGCGCACACCAAGATCGTAACGGGCGGTTCGTTCTTGGTTGGGGCGATGTTCCTCCATGAATAAATAAAGCGCTTCTTTGCTCCCTGTTTCTTTTTTCTTCTTTGAGGATTTTGCGCTTGCGATTTGCCCATTATCCGTAGTTTTTTTGGGATCGCAACGGATCCGGCGTAGGTTGGAGGTGGTTGCGCCCCTTGTTCTCTTTGACTTCCTCGCGCCTTCCCATCAGCTGGGCTTCTCCTCGCGTTGCGCCAGAATGTGTGTTTGTTACTAGAATGGGACGGTCCGACCATCTGTAGGTCGGTTGTCCTTTGCATCCACGGTTCTTGCGACGGGTAAAGTACTACTTCGGGACCTCGGCTTTCGGGGCAGAGGTCGCAGTACTTGCAATAGTTCAGACGAGGGAGAGAGAGCACTCGGTCGTCCGAGAGCTGCGGCTTCTTTTGTTCAAAGTGTTTGTTGAGTGGTAACAAAAGAGGGTAGAGGTTGACTATGAATAGAACTTTCTCAGCTTCTCTATGTTCCACGCATTAGTCACAAGATTCCCTTCAGTGTCCTTGAGGCGGAAAGTGCCGGGTCGGAGGACTTCCGCGATGGTGAAAGGGCCCTCCCAGGGCGGGGAGAGCTTGTGCCTGCCCTTCGCGGACTGGACTTGGCGCAGCACTAAGTCGCCGACTTCGAACGAGCGGCCGCGGACCCGTCGGCTGTGGTAGCGACGCAGCGCCTGCTGATATTTAGCCGACCGCAAGACCGCGACATCCCGAGCCTCGTCGAGTTGGTCGAGGTCATCCTGCTGCTCCTCGGTCCCCCGTGCGCTGTCGTAGTTCTGCACCCTTGGCGCACCGTACTCAAGGTCGGTCGGGAGGACAGCCTCCGCTCCGAATACCAAGAAAAAAGGTGTGAACCCGGTCGACCGGGTTGGTGTGGTTCGTAGACTCCAAAGAACGGGCGGTAGCTCGGCGGCCCACCGTCCCGCGAATTTCTTCAGTCGGCTGAAGATTCGCGGCTTGAGTCCTTGGAGGATCATGCCGTTGGCTCGCTCGGCCTGGCCGTTGGCCCGGGGATGCGCGACTGCTGCCCAGTCGACTCGGATGTTGAAGTCGTCGCAGAACTCGAGGAACTCCTTTCCTGTGAACTGCGTCCCGTTGTCGGTGATGATGGAGTTGGGCACCCCGAAGCGGTAGACAATGTCGCGGAAGAAACTTGCTGCCTGCGCCGATGTGATCTTTGCCAATGGCTTTGCTTCGATCCACTTTGTGAACTTGTCTACGGCGACAAGCAAGTGAGTGAAGCCCCCGGGCGCCTTTTTGAAGGGTCCGACCAGGTCGAGCCCCCAAACCGCGAAGGGCCATGTGATGGGGATCGTCTGCAGGGCTTGTGCAGGAAGATGTGTCTGCCTGGCGAAGAATTGGCATCCTTCGCAGGTGCGGACGATTTGGGTCGCATCTGCTACGGCGGTCGGCCAGTAGAAACCTTGTCGGAAGGCCTTTCCTACCAGGGATCATGCGCGTCATGGTGCCCGCACACCGTCGTGGATGTCCAGAAGGTGCTTCCCTTGGTCGGTCGGACGCACTCGAAGAATTCCGGACGGGCTCCTCTTGTAGAGGGCGCCTTCGACCAGGACGAAAGACTTAGCCCGCCGGGCGAGGCGCCGAGCCTCGGTGGTATCGGCGGGGAGCAACCCGTTCGTCAATCGATCGACAAACGGTTGCCTCCAGTCGGTTTCGACGCTCAGGACGCCCAAGTCCGACCCAGGCGGGTGAGCATCTGACCGAAGATCCGTGGGAGCGCCCGTCTTCGGGGGGTCGGTGGCGCCCTCAGCACTCGGGTCCAACCGGACGGAAGGGCTGCTGAGGTCGGAAACGAAGATTCCAGGGGGAACCGGCCCCTTGCCGGAGGCGAGGTTGGCGAGGGAGTCAGCTTCACTATTATAACGTCGGTAGCTGTGATGGAGTTCGAAACCCTTGAACTTCTCCTCGAGCTTGCGGACCTCCAGGCAGTAGGCGGTCATCCGAGCGTCACGGGGCTCGGTGGCTTTCATCACTTGGTCGACGACTAGCTTGGAGTCGCCGTGGACGTAGAGCCGTCGTGCGCCCAGGTCGGCGGCGGTCGAGGCCGTTGGCGAGGCCGTACTCGGCGACATTGTTGGTGGCGTCGAAGAGTAGGCGGATGGCATACCGGAGCTTGTTGCCAAGTGGGGAGATGATGACGACCCCCGCACCGGCCCCATTCTTGGTGTAAGACCCATCGAAGTACATCGTCCAGTACCTCGACCACTGCAGGGACTTGTGCTTCGGTCCACTCGGCGACGAAATCTGCCAAGACCTGGGACTTGATCGCCGTCCTGGGGACGTACGATATGTCGAGGCCATTGAGCTCGAGAGCCCACTTGGCGATTCTTCCGGTGGCGTCGCGGTTGTGAACGACTTCTCCGAGTGGTGAGGAGGTTACAACGGAGATGGGGTGTCGATCGAAATAGTGGGCAAGCTTCCTCTTGGTAATGAGTACCGAGTACAGCAGCTTCTGTATCTGGGGATATCGGACCTTTGTTTCGGAGAGTACCTCGCTGACGAAGTAGACCGGCCTCTGCACCTTGAAAACGCGGCCTTCCTCCGCTCGCTCCACAACAAGTGCCGCGCTGACGACCTGAGTCGTGGCGGCAACGTAGAGGAGCAAAGGCTCCTGCGGCTCCGGAGCGACCAAAACCGGAGGTGAGGTCAGAAAGGCCTTTAGTCGACTAAAGGCTTCCTGAGCTTCGTGGGTCCAGGAAAAGTGGTCGGACTTCTTCATCAGCTTGTAGAGTGGCATCCCGCGTTCGCCGAGGTGGGATACGAAGCGACTTAGTGCCGCGAGGCACCCCATCAGCCTCTGAACTCCCTTCAGAACGTTGATTGGCCCCATCCTTGCGATAGCGGAGATCTTATCGCGGTTGGCTTCGATGCTGCGCTCGGAGACGATGAATCCCAGCAACTTGCCCTTGGGGACCCCGAAGACGCATTTCTTGGGGTTGAGCTTTATGCGAAACCGTCGGAGGTTCACAAAAGTCTCCTCCAGGTCGGCGATGAGGTCGTCGGCCTTCCTGGTCTTGACAACGATGTCGTCGACGTAGGCTTCGATGTTACGGCCAATTTGGTCCGAAAAACACGCCTGCATACATCGCTGGTACGTGGCGCCTGCGTTTTTCAGACCGAAAGGCATCGTGACGTAACAGTACGAGCCGTACGGGGTGATGAAGGAGGTGGCGAGCTGATCGGACTCCTTCATCGCGATCTGGTGATAGCCTGAGTAGGCATCCAAAAAAGAAAGGGACTCGCACCCGGCGGTGGAGTCCACGACCTGGTCGATGCGGGGCAGTGGGAATGGATCTTTCGGACAGGCCTTGTTGAGGCTCATGTAGTCAACACACATTCTCCATTGCCCCGACTTTTTCTTTACAAGGACGGGATTGGCGAGCCACTCGGGGTGACGCACCTCCCTTACAAAGCCGGCGGCCAAAAGTTTGGCGATCTCTTCCCCGATGGCCCGACGCTTTTCTTCGTCGAAGCGGCGGAGACGTTGGGCGATGGGTCTGGATCCCGGTTGAATGTTCAGGGAGTGCTCGGCGACCTCCTTTGGAACTCCCGGCATATCCGAGGGTCTCCATGCAAAGACGTCTCAGTTTGCTTGGAGGAAGTCGACGAGCGCGCCTTCCTATTTGGCGGTGAGGGCGGCCCCGATCCGCACGGTCTTGGCGGGATCTTTGGGATCGACAGCGACCTCCTTCGTGTCCTCTGCGGACTGGAAGGAGCTAGGCCCCGACTTGCTGGAGTCGGGGGCGGATCCGGGGACCTTCTCCTGGAGCTGAGCGAGCTCGGCGGAAGCGACGACCGCTGAGGCCAGCTCACAGCTGCTTCGTTCGCAGTTGTAGGCGAGCTGGAAGGATGCGGCCACGGTAATGACACCTTGCGGCCCTGGCATCTTCAGCTTGAGGTAGGTGTAGTTGGGGACCGCCATGAACTTCGCGTAGCATGGTCGTCCCAGGATGGCGTGATAGGAGCCGGGAAAGTCCACAACCTCGAAAGTGAGGCTCTCGGTGCGGAAGTTGTCCGGGCTCCCGAAGGTGACGGGCAGGCCGACCTGTCCGAGGGGGTGGGCCTGCTGGCCTGGTACGACGCCGTGGAAGGGCGCCTTGCTCGGCCGGAGGGCGGAGCGAGGGACCCCCAAGGCATCCAGGGTCTCAACATACATGATGTTGAGACTCGCCGCCGCCCATGAGCACCTTGGTCAGCGCCGTCCCCACGATGGGGTCGACGACGGCGGAGTAGCGTCGGAGTGCGGGATGTGGTCGGGGTGGTCGGTCCGATCGAAGGCGATCGGGCATTCCGACCACCTCAGGTAGGAAGGCACGGCCGGGGTCGCCGTGTGGACCTCTCGGTGGGCGAGTTTCAGCCGTCGCTTGTCGGCGTAGCACTCTGCCCCTCCGAAGATCATGAGGCAACCGTCGAGCTGTGGGAACTCGTCGGCTGGCTCATGGCCCTTCGCCTCAGCGTCGGGTGCCGGGTCGCGCTTCTTCCCCTTACCCCGCGATGTCGTGGGGTTTCCAGAGAGAAACCGCTTCAGGACTTCGCAGTCCCGATACTTGTGTTTGACGGGATAGTCGTGGTTCGGGCACGGACTATCCATCAACTTTTCGAATCGGTCGGGCGTCTGCCGAGCCTGCTGTTTGGCAGGTCGGTCGGCAGCGGCGACCATCCGGCCTTCGCGGCCCTGCTTCCCCTTCCGCTTCCTTTTGTCAGGGCGGTCGGAGGGGGCGCTGGCTCCGAGGCTGGCTATCTTGTGGGCCGTCTTCCTTTCGAAGATGGCCCCCACGGCCTCCTCGCCGGAGGCGTGGTTGGTGGCGATGTCGAGGAGCTCCTTGGTGGTCCGGGTTTCGCCTGACCCAACTTGTGGACCAGGGCCTCGCACGTGGTGCCGTAGATGAACGCCCCGACGACGTCGGCGTCGCGGATGTCGGGGAGCTCGTTACACTGCTGGGAGAAGCGGCGGATGTAGTCCCGGAGGGTTTCCCCCGGCTGCTGCTTGCAGCTCTTCAGGTCCCAGGAGTTGCCAGGGCGTTTGTACGTGCCCTGGAAGTTCCCGACGAAAAGGTTCGTCAGGTCGGTCCAGCTGCCGATGGTGTCTGCGGGCAGGTACTCGAGCCAGGCTCGAGCCGAGTCCGCAAGATAGATGGGGAGATACTGGATGACGAAAGAGTCGTCCGTCGCTCCCCCAGCTCGGCAGGCGAGCCGATAGTCTTCTAGCCAGACACTGGGGTTGGTAGCCCCCGTGTACTTGGCTATGTTGGTCGGAGCCCGGAATCTGACCGGGAAGTCGGCGTTACGGATGAGGCGGGTGAACGCACGCGGCCCGGGACCGTTGAATCCCAGGTCAGAATGGTTGCGTCGCCCGCTATCGGCGACCTGCGAGGGCGCTGCTACCTCGGTAGCTCTCCTTCGCGCCTCGAGGGTGGTGCGAAGATCATACTTGTCCCCCAGGCGGTGGCGCACCGGGGTGTACGATGCCTGGGGGAGCTCGTGGAGTGGGGCCGTCTTGGCCGGGCTCCGTCGACCCTGTGAGGAGTGGCGCGAAGCGGCCGGTGGCGCCCGTCCGTCGAGGCCGGAACCTTGGGCGTCTTTGAACGACAAGACGCTCTACCGGCCGGAGATTCTGATAGGTGGCCTTGGCTTCTGGCTCCGTTGGCTCAGGCAGCCCTCGGAGCAGCATTGCCGCCGCCGCGATGTTCTGGTTGGCGTGGGGGAAGAACGGAAGATCGCCCGCCCCCTCAGCTATCAGCTGATGCACCTGGCGTGCACGGGCGCGCGCGCCAGGGACGAGTGGTGGCTCGGGCCGTTGTCGTTCCAGGTCGGCCTGAAGTTTGTCGAGCTCGGTTTTTCGGGCCTCCAGCTCCTCGCGCCGCTGACGGAGATCGGCGAGGCGTTGCTGGTGGCGTGCGTCGTCTTCCTGTTGGGATTCCTCCCGTCGTGCTTCGTCGCGCGGGAGGAGGGTCCCGAGGGTAGCGGGGGTGGAGGACGGTTCCGCCGCACCCGTCATGTTGCACTCTCGAGAGTTGATCCGGCGCGGGGGGTGCCCCCTGTTGGAGCTGGAGCCGTGGCTGGAGGAGTCCCCCAATAGGTCGTGGAGGGAGGTGGGTGCGTAGTTGACCATGGCCACGAGCCGGGAACTCGCGGAGGGCGAGATCCTTGCTCGTGGCGAGTCGCACGCGGTGTTGCCGGAGACGGTGCCGTCGTACGACGAGGCCGCCGAGGATGCTCGTGGCGGGGTCTCAAGGCGGAGGTTGCCGAGAACGTCGGCGACCACATCCAAGCTCGCGGAGGGCGCCTGGTCTCGGAAGGTGGCGGGGACGAGGACAAGCTCCCCTGCCGCGGTGATGATGAAGTCGAGGGTTCCGAAACGGATCCAGCCCCTCGACGCCGGCGAGTCGTTGTGGGCGAAAAAAGCCATCGGGGAAGAAGATGGGAGTCCGAAGATGAGGATGTCGGTGAAGACGCGCGAGAGCCCCCTACCTGGCGCGCTAACCGCCGGTGTTTCGTGCACCGGCAATACGAATTTATGGTCGGAGGGGGTCGCGCGCTCCCTCTCCCCGAATGGTAGACTCAAGAGGCCTAGTGTTTATACTGGTTCGGGCAGAATGTCCCTACTCCAGTTCGTGTGAGGTGGATTGTATTGATTGTTGATTGTTGATCGTCGATTGTTAAATGCGTTTACAAGCTTGCCCCTCCCTTCTTTATATAGGCGAGGAGGAAGGTTACACTGCTGGTTTTAGAAAAAAGAGGAAAAGACTGTGCTCTTGGTCGTCCGAGAGTAGTGGGCCGATGGGACTGGCCACCGGCTCCCCCTACCCTGCTGCGGGTCGCCGTAGTCGCCGCGCTGTCCGCAATAAATGCGAAGGTCGGGAACTTGTGCCGCTACGTCATCGTCATTATGGCTGTCATTTAATGCGCCCGATACGCAATAAATGCCGTCGCTTCTCTGGGATATCGAAGACTTGGTCGTGATTTCGGACTTTGCCCGGCCTGGGTCGGCCCGCACGTCTTTTCGGGCCGCTGGGGGTACCCATGGCACTGGTACTCGTCAATAATTATAAAAAATATAGTTATATATCAAAGGTAATCGTATTATAATATCTAGCCACACAGGTGCATAAGTAAATTTGCTAGTTACAAAAGAAAAAAAAAATCATATTTACCCTAACACGCCGAGCCACTGTCACCAATCTCAGCTCATGCTCTGCTCGCGGCTTTGGAGCAACGCCTTGGTAAAAACACCGTGAGTGGCATCCTACAGCGAGATTTCTCAAGATATTCCAATCTCTCACGTGGCTACCCTATATATGATAGAAAGAGATTGGAGAGGTTTGCAAAGGGAGAAGTTGCTAGGGAGGCATCAAAATCTTAGCTTGTGTATAGTAGGAACCTAGGAATAGGATATGTAAGACATAGGAGGAAGACACACAAAATGGAGTACGTTTCATGGCTTCGAGTTGTAAAGTGAAGCTTTCTGTTAAGTCATGGCCTCCTCTTTGGAGGACACCTTTGCCCTTGGCTGTTACATCATGTGGCCCTTAGACCAATCGGAGAATGTCACAAAAAGGAGAGGGCGAAAAAGATCAGAAAAAAAATAAGAAGAAGAAGAGGTGATCGATGAATGGTTTGTCTCGGCTATGAGGCCTAGAAAGCTCATGCTACCTAGTGAGGCGAACCAGCCCAGCCCAAGCTTCGGGTTAGGTCAGCTCATCTTAAATCAAAATTTTATTTTCAATAATATTTTAATAGTTTTTTTATAAAATTTTAATGGGCTTTTGGTACCAGACTCCGGGCTACAGCACAGGCAGTCCGGGGCCTGTATCCGCCACTGCTACCTAGTGAGGGCGATGACCGTCCTGATTTTGAGGCTATGTACTACCACTGTGCACTATTTTGCCGTGTACAATTTTCTAGAGTTAACTTAGCACTAGTTCTTATGTTGTTATACCCCCTAATTAGGATTATATATATATACGTAGAAAAACAATAGCATGCGGATTTTCCTCCTTTTTTTTGTTGAACTGTTAGGATTATACCCTTTGATCGATCTTATTTGTACGTCATGTAGATGTAAATACTGGGGTGCGGTAGTTGTGAGGCAAAGTTGTGGAGCTTTCATCACATCTCGTGGTCAGCGGCTTGAGTGACAGGGAGGACGCATGCTGCATGCCGTATATTGAGGTGGACAATTAAGGGCAACGCCAGCGAGAGGTTGGCTGCTGGCAACCATGGGAATTGGAGTGTGAAAGGAGAGAGGCGGCGAGGTTGGAGGAGCCGCGATATAAGAGGTAAGGGAGGGAAGCGGCGGAGAGAGTATGTCGGAGCTGGAGGAGGATGAGGGGATTTGCTGTGTGTGTGTGTGTGAGAGAGAGAGAGAGAGAGAGAGAGAGAGAGAGAGAGACGGTGTTGTAGGGTTTGGGTGACTCGATTTGGGTTTGGGGAGGGATAGAGCTGGGACATGGGCCGGGCTTTTTTCGGGCGGCCAAGGCCTGGCCGGTCCGGCACGGTCCGATTGAGTTCGGGCTGGGTTTAGAAATGAGGCCCGTCGGGCAGCCCGGCCCGGCCCGACTACATGGGTCGAATTCGGGCTGGCCCGACCCGAGTGGCCCGTGGCAGTCCAGAGGCCCGTGGGCTGTGACAGGAGATGACCATTTTATGTGAGTACATATGCAAATGACAGAAATGGTTACTTAATATCACTATATCAAATATCTTGCCATTCCAAACATTAAAAGAAACCAAAAAATGAAGCACAGGTACAAAAGATAGCACAAAAATGATTCCGAGTGTTTGTAGTTGGCTCAGGGTGGCCCAGCGCCGGCCGACTGCCCGCCAGTGCTTTGGCCGGCCGCTCAGAAATATCTTCCTGGCCCATTCGTCTTCCGTCTTGGTAGGCCGGCCATGATGGCCCAAAGCCCGTCGTGCTCGGGCTGGCCTGGCCCAACTCCCAGGTCTAGGGAGGGATGAGAGGGTGGGGGGTGGGGGTGCAATACATGTGGTTGACTATAGTAGTCAAGCGTGGTCATATAGAGTGGAGATGTGACCATGTGAAGATATATTAGGATTATTTTTACTAGAGCACACATGTTAGAGGAAGATGTGGGGTAATCGGACAAAGTGGGCGAAGGTGGAGCTCACCCATACCTAAGACAGTTTGCCCAATAGACAAATAATTACCCTATTTTATACCTTTATACATAAAGAAAAACCTTTATAACCAGCTCTACAAAGGTTTTTACTCGTGAGCAAACGAATAATCGGGCAAAAATTACCGTCCCTACACCTCCGTCATTCGATCTGATTCGACCAACATGCACGACGTCTCAACGCCCTCCCGCGTGGCATACGGCTAGGGCTATACACGGTTTTACCTAATCGAAAAATCGTATGAAAAACCGAATCAAATCGGTCAACTCGGTTTGACTGGTATACAGTATGGTATGATAAAATTTTGACTTTTGGGATACGGTTTTTGGGTAAAAAAACCGCGAGTAAACCTAAATAATCCGAATACCAAAATAAAAAATACATGTATAATTAGATAAAGTAATGACTAAATGTGTATAAAGTATAGTTCCACATGAAAATAATATCATTAGATTTGTCAAAGTAATAGTCAAACGTGTGTAATAATTTTTACTAACGTATAATTAGATAGGGTAATGGACAAAGGTATGCATTATAAACCATATCGATATCTAAAACAATAAGTGAAAAAGAACAATTCACGCTAGTTCGGTAAATATGGTATTTACCGATACCAAACCAAAGTTATATGTAGTATCACATTTCAATTACTGTATTTCAAAAAAAAAAATCCATATTTATCAAACCATATTTACTAATTATATGGTATACACGGCCCGCTCCCGCTACCACGGGCCTAGCGTAGCGCTTCCTGCGTCTGCGCGCGCGGCTCTGCGGCCTGCCCCGCCCAGCCCCAAGGCCGCGTCGTGAATCGGCCGAAACGCCGGCTGCCAATCAACCGAACAAGCCGCCATCGGCCTCCACGCGCCGCACGCTGAATCGGCTCAGCTCCGAGCCGTAATCCCTTCTCCACCGACCTATCGGCTGTCGCAGACGAGCCGAGGCAAGGAGAGGGCCAAGAGGCCAGCCCAGACACCTGCGCGATTCGCCGAACCTACACGGGATTTATGCCATGCTTGATGGAATTTTTTTTTATTTAATATTTATTTTAAATCTTTTTTTCAAAAATAATCAACCGAACATAAAAATAACAAAAATAGGTGCCCGTCGCCCGAGTATGGGGCGATCGCCCCATACTGGGGCGACAGGGACCTAAATGCAAAAAAAAATTTAGCGTTTTTTGCACTCAATCTTCAAATGAATAAAAAATGGTTCAAACGACGTCAAAAAATTTTGAAATTTTTTTTGGATGATCCTGATACATCACTAATCTTCCCATAAAAATTTCAGACAATTATCAAGCATGAAGAATTTTTTAAAAATCAGAGACGGTCGCGAATATGAAGAGAATGTTAGATTTTTAAAACATTCCTCATGCTTGATAATTGTCTGAAATTTTTATGGGAACATAAGTGATGTGTTAGGATCATTCAAAAAAAGTTTCAAAATTTTTCGACATTGTTTGAACTATTTTTTATTTATTTGAAGATAGAGTCCGAAAATGCTGAATTTTTATTTTTTTTGCATTTAGGTCCCTGTCGCCCCAGGCGATCGCCCCATACTCGGGCGACAGGCACCCATTTTTGCTATTTTTATGTTCGGTTGATTATTTTTGAAAAAAAGATTTAAAATAAATATTAAATAAAAAAAATTCTGCTTGATGCTTACCAATGCGCAAAGTACATGTCACTGTTATGGCTGGTTTGAGAGACACGTAGCCGGCGATTAGCCAAACACACACCGAATTTATGCCATGCTTACCGGTGTGCACAGCAGATGTCACCGTCATGGCACGTAGGGGCGGTGAATGATACGCTCTCCACCTTTTGAGATTTCACCCACACCGCTGAACGCCCTGTTCACATCTACACAATCTCTAACCAAAAAAATAATAATAAAAATTGGTCTCATAAAAAAAAAAACTACTAAAAAACAATGGTTATCCTAATAACGTCCCTTTCCTCCCTTTTATGATATACGGTGGAGGTTCAATGTAAACAACGGTGGTGAAATCAAACGCAGGCGTAAGCTAAGATCCATAGCAGAGGTAGGGTGTGAGCAGAGATGGAGCTTGATCGAGCACTACGGGGGAGCCAAGAGCATGACGCAAACTAAGTCCAGCGACAACAACCGCGCAAACTCTAGGTTGTTGCAAAAATAAATTTAGGCCTTGTCTGCTTGTAAATGTAACATAAAGTGAACCCTATCAAAACTTAAAATTTGAATAACCATACGATCTTCGAGTTTCATGAAATTAGTTTATGAAAATTTACAAGATAATGATATCTCTGTTAGCACAAAAACATGTGGAATTTATTCTCTGTGTAGATTAAAAGTTAAAATCAAGAAAATTTACATTATTATCTAGGGCTAGTATTAGCTAGGTCCTTCGTAGGTGGAATCCATGAATATAAAATGAACCAATTTCTGTAGTGCCAGAATATTGGAACTGGCCTCTAGAATAAATATAACCGCGAATACGATGAAAATGTTGCCCTTATGTACTTAGAACAACTAATCTCAATAAAGGCTAATAACACATGTAAAATTTAAGTGGTCATAGTATTTTTGTTTATGCATAAATATCTAGGTTTAGACTATGTTCAATTATAAGTATATCATAGGATAAACCTTTATAGATATAAAAATTTGAATGACCGTAACTATAGCAAATGATCTCTAAAGTTCATAATACTATAAAATTGTACTCTGTGGCAGTAGCCTAAAACTTAGACTTTATCCACGTTAGTTTGTTGGCTATAGGTACCATGTAGCTCATTTTAATTTAAACATGCATAGCCGTCGTAATCGAGCTTTAAAAAAATTGTACCACTAAGCCTAATAAAACCTTGTGAACTCACTCTCATGCAAATAATTGAACTCGAGTCTTATTCCTATTATAATAAAGCTAGCCCCAATTAGGAATACAAATATGTACTTAACCCGTGTAATCAACCCTAAAGAATGTAAAAACGGTTATTATGTTCTAATAGAATACTTGCCTATGTGTTTGTACAAAATATTGTGAATTAGGCACTAATGGCACATAACATACCATATAATAACCATGTCTTAATTTTAATTAATCCAAATAATTTTAACTTCTTGAACTCGAAATTAAAGAATAAGCAATTCATAGGAAACAAGTAATTGTACCACTGTAGCCTAAAATTGCTAATGATTAATAAAGAGTGAAATGATGTAATAAAGTCACAAAAGCCTAACCCGAAACCACCATTGTTTTATGCAGTAGGTTTCTATTTGATTTTACATTTGATTTTACAATGTACTCACCCTTACTATTATTGTTGCTTTTAAATGAAGAAATAGAATATTCCGTAGAATCATACTTTGACATAGGTTACGGAAATTACGATGATGATTTTATCTAGAGTTTATTCCTTGTCAATTGATTAAGGGTTATGTGGTACACTACAAGACTTTTGATTCTTCCGCTGTATTTTGATCGACCTTACAGGTCATATTGTATCAATGTTTCCGCCATTATATATAATAAAACATGGTATGTTTGGTTGTGATTTCAATTTGTGGAAGTGTGTGCTAGCTACTGATCATGGGACTAGCACAGTATGCACTTTAGAATATTTCTTTTTTATGTTACACTGTAGCAAAAAGGCAGGGTCTCACATTTACCCTTCCATTTTTTTAACAAACTTTATCCTTGTGTTACCATCTATATATATATATATATATACACACACACACACACACACACACACACACACACTAATTAAGTCTGAGGAAGCTCTCATGTTATTATCCTTGTGGTACCATCTATCTATATATCTCTATACTAATTAAGTACTTTGAGGAAGCTCTCATGTTAACTAGAAAGGTTCGACCGTCTATCTGTCAGGCTCAAGTTATAATGGCTTAGGTTAAAAAAAAGAGTCCTTATCAACCTATATTAACTTATACTAATTAAGTACTACGAGGAAGCTCTCATGTTAACCAATTTTTATACAAAGTGCAATCTAAACTGAAAAAAAATCCACTCAAAGTACGATTAAAAAAAATTCAAAATAGGAATAAATCAAAGAATGATTAGAGATTTCATCTATATGCGAATTTAGACGGTAAATTCCAAGAATATTAAAATCCGTGATAAGATCAACATATAGTAATTATAAACTATGAAAAAAATTTCACACTAATTGAGAAAAAGAAAAGATTTATCATGCGTCTAATAGAACCAAGTTATAGTGTGTATAATGTACAATCCAAATTAACGTATCCAAATAACTTTATCTAAAAAGCTGTGACTAGTTGCTGCAATGGGAGGATTTTTCTGAAAAGAATCTACACTGCATTTATGCCAAGATTATCATTTGTAGGGAAGGGCTCTTTTTCCCTTGTCCTTTCGGTAACTGTGGCGTTCGTCCACGAAACGGAGAGGTTGGTGACTGGCACAAAAGTTTCGGATCCGATTTGGAACCGATGGACTGGTAGGCATTACGCAAGCAGCAGCGGTGGCACGGGTGCCAAACGACCGTCTCGCTCGATCCGATGGACGCTCCCCCGTCTCGGATCCAACGGCTGCCGTGAGGTGGACGACGTGGTGTGTCGCAACTCCAACTCGAGTCGAAGCGTGTGCTTGGACTTGAAGGCTCTTTGGCCCGTTCGGTTTAGCTTCTATATAACTTCTATTTTAAAAAATACAGATTATTTATTAAATAGAGGGGATTCTAGATATTTTTTTATAATTTGGAATTTGCTCTCTGTATAGAATTAGAATATAACTGAAACCTGATTCTAGATGATTCTTGCAAATTCTCGCCGTCCCAATCCGAAATCTAGGGTTATTTGGAAGAGCTCTAGTTCCACCGGATTCGTGAATCTGATGGAGCTGGGTATTACTCCCTCCAGTTTGATAATAGATGTCATTTTGGACATCGACACGGTCTTCAAAACACAACTTTGACCGCTAATTTTTATTATAATATTTTTATAAAACCTAATAAAATTATAATATTATGAAATTACTTCTCGAGACAAGTCTACATATATAATTTTCATATATCCAATTTAAATATTTAAAAATATATCGATAGTCAAAGTTTTAGAAGTTTGACCATCACTATGTCCAAAACGACATCTATTATCAAACTGGAGGGAGTAATAGCTTCACCAAATCTGTGGAGCTAAAGCTGTTGGTATATTAAGAGTGTTTAGATTTGTCATCTTGTTTACATTTTAGAATAAAATATAAAGTTAATTCACTTTATTTTAAGTCCACAAGTTTCAGCTCTGATGTGGAGCTGGGATTTGGAGCTCTTGCTAAACAGGACCTTAGAAGTCACAGCCGGTCTGATCCGATTCTCCTATAATCAGAAGCAGCTTCTTACATAATCCAAAAGCTGAAACGAACTGAACCTTTGTATCGAACATACGTACTATGTTTTTTTTTTTTTTTATCTTTGTCCCTCTTTTGAACAAAATTGCAAATATAGCTTTTCTCGATCACAAAAACACTAGCAGGCGACATTTATCACCTAACACGCTCTCTTACCGTAGTAACTCCGTCCACCACGGTAGCTCCCCGACAAGCGCGACAGGTGTTAGACCCCACCTTCCTGCTGAGTTCAGTATCGCGACAGGTACTTACCGAGCTCGGACATTGTGGTACATCGTCTTGCGTAGCTTAGGTACCACGTGCACTCGTCTCTCGAGGTGGGTCCTTCGTATGTGTTGCACTGATGAAAGGTGCTGCGGTGTTGGTGATCGCAGTGGTAGGAGAGCATGATAAGTGATATGTATCATCTGTTGGTGTTTATGTGGTTAGAAAGGATCAGAGAAATGGATTTGATATTTCCCCATGATTTGGAATAATTCGGATTTGTATCTGTGTATGATTTTTAATCTAGTAAAAAAGTATGAGTTAGAATATGAAAAGCGTTTCCGATCTATTCTCACCCTAGGAAGTAGAGTAGAGTTTTAATTTTATGTAAGTGGGATAAAGAGGGGAAAAAAGTGTGAACGAGACCTGATATGCCCACAGCTTCCTTGGACTTTCGGGCTGAAAAAGCGGTTACGTGCCCGTCGCAAGCGGAAGGTGGGTACTATTCCGTGCAGTCTCCGTTCTGCCTGCTAAAGAAAGAGAGCGGGGGAAGAGTCAGCCGACGAGACGGAGACGCCGACGTCTCTGCTCCGCCTCGCTCCGCTGCTCTGCTCTCCTTCCCACTACCACCACACGGCCGTCTCGCGGACGTAGCCCCACAGGTATGGGTTGCCATTCGGATTCGCGCGCCCTCCTCTCCATGTCATGCGATTCGCGCCGCCCCGGTCAGATCCGGTCACCGGGGCACGGATTCCCCGCCGCTACCAATTTGTGCGGTTGCAGTGGGTAGCTTCGGTTTAGTCATGTAATTCATGCGTTGATCACACGGAAGATGAGATTTTTGCCTGCCCATTACCCTCTATGGAAGATTGGAAGATGGAATTTCGTGGGCCTCAACTTCTACTAATAGTAGGTGTATTGGAAAGAGATGTATGCATGCAAAAGCTCCTGCTCTTACATTATGCATAGCTTATACCGTGAAGCAAACAATTCTTGGCCTTTATGTTAGCTCTGTGATCTGGGAGGATCCTTCTTTTGTGGCCACCAAATTCCTTTGGGAATTATGAGTTGACAGTTTGTTTTCCCAGGTCATAGTGTTAAGTTGATCTTGTATCTGTGGATTTCTCAGGTTGATGACTTCAGGTCGCTTCTAACCGTTTCCATTGTTTTATTTCTCTCTTGCATGTTCCCTTGCCCGTAGGATTCTGTCTCGTTGTTTACCTATTGCATGGGATAAAGGTCCAAGCTTGCATTTCAATATTTTGTACTATTATTTCTATATTCTTGATGCTCTGTTGCTAATCACAAATTGAAGTGTCTTTACCCCTAGACCGTCCAATTTGCTCAGAAGAATATATCTTTCTTGGTAAAGTAGACCTCCGGTGTCGTCTTTAGCAAGCGCGTCAACCCAATTGGTAGATCAAGTTAGGTTCAATTTTCTATGTTTTAATGCCCAGCTAGTATATCTTTTCTTTAGTCCACTGTTTTCTGGTCTTCTTGTTCATTTATCTTATCTTCTCCTGTTTGTGGCTATGGTTCTTGCTACCCTGCTGGAAGCTTTCTTACGCCTCCACTAGGCAGATTCTTTGTACTTAATCCACTGACATAGCATCATTATAAAGCGTACCTATAAATAACCCCCTTTTGTTGCATTGTCTTTGCAGCTCAACGACTTGAGGGTTCTTGGGAGAGAGGGAGATGAGTGGCCCAATGCAATATTCATCACACCCACAATTTATGACTAGCATTGACCGGAATAATCCCTCAAATGGACCCGGCACTCCTCTTATTGACAGCATAGATGTTGAGCAGATTGTTATTCCGGAGGTATGGTATTTGTGCATGATGCTCTGATAGTTCTTGATTGTTTTGTAAAGAATAGAATGTCACCATAACAGCTAATATTCAGGCTTACTTGTTAGGCTCATTCTTTCCTTTTTCAAGATAATTCTCCTATGTACATTTGTTGTAGCGATGTGTATAATTTGTAGTTTCTAACCTGACGTGCCAAAAAAAGATTAAGAATTAAGCAATAATATCTGTTATGAAATAGGGAGAATAATGATCAAGTGAAGGGGATGCACTAATCTAGTCAGTTTGTTTTGGTGACTTTTGTATCTTTGGATGTTGGCTTTAGAATGAAGAAAACTAATTATTGGTTGTTTTATGCTATTGGCAGAAAAATAGTTGGAAGAACTTATTCTCATACATAGGGCCTGGATTTCTCGTCTCTATTGCGTATATTGATCCTGGCAATTGTAAGATTAGCTGGATTTGTTGTTCATTTCATTTCAATGAGTGTTCATTTGCTATCTTTATGTGCTCATGACCAAAAGAATTGCTCATCTTGCAGTTGAGACGGACTTACAGGCTGGAGCACAATACAAATATGAGGTGCATCACTATTTCTCTTGTTTCTAGCAGTTTTTTTTGGTACTGCCTATCCTATCTTTCCTATAGAGTATGGAATTATATGGATTTAACTTGAGAACTTCTGTCATCCAGCCATCTCATGCTTATCTCTAACAAAGAACCACAACCATCTTCTTTTGTTGGCAGCTTCTTTGGATCATACTTATTGCGTCCTGTGCTGCTCTTATAATTCAATCACTTGCAGCCAAGCTAGGGGTTGTGACTGGTCAGTATTATGAGCCATGCAGCACTTACGTTGTTTAATCGAGTGTCATTATTGCTTTTCATGCGAGCATTGCTGATCATTTGTTAAGTTTTTCGATATGATAGGGAAGCATCTCGCTGAGCATTGCAGAGCTGAATATCCCAAGTACACAAATTTTATCTTATGGATTCTTGCAGAACTGGCTGTAGTTGCATGCGACATCCCTGAAGGTATTAAATGTGTAAACTTGAGCTTCTGTCGCATGCTTTGCATTTTGCATTTAGGTGGCTACTTGGATTCTACAGTTCAGCCAATTGGTGATATTGCAGATGATGTCATACTTTCTAAACCAAATCTAAATTTAAAATAGCACATATAATCAGCTTTGGTGGTTGCTTATTTGTTGCAGTAATTGGAACTGCTTTTGCTTTGAACATGCTCTTCAAAATCCCGGTATGGTGTGGTGTTCTGATAACTGGGCTCAGCACTCTGATGCTCTTGTTAATACAACAATACGGGGTAAGAATGTCTTGTTTACATTTCACAATGTTTTTTTGTACAGTCAGTATTTTCCTATGAAATTTCTATGCCAAAGAAAAAACTTTTTTATTTAAAAACTAAGGCGATATGTTTGTTATCACTTGCAATATAACATAAGTACTATTTGAAGGAGCTTTGGCTTTGTTAGCAGAGTTTGAGCTAGTAGATCATCAGTACAGGAGCATTAGTTAACAGGCAATGTTTGTATTTGTCTTGTTCGTCATGTCACTGATATTGCAAATTAATTTGTTCTTGTGCAGGTCCGTAAGCTGGAGTTTTTTATATCTTTTCTGGTATTCTTAATAGCAACTTGTTTCTTAGTTGAACTTGGGTATTCTAAGCCAAATTCTTCGGAAGTTGTGAGGGGCCTTTTTGTTCCTGAACTTAAAGGAAATGGGGCAATAGGTCTTGCTATCTCATTACTTGGTGCTATGGTGATGCCGTAAGCTTCCTATCCATTCATTCTTTTTCCAAACATTTATTTAATTTAATTTTTAACATAAGACCTTTTTTTCATGTTTCTATATAAAAAATACAGGCATAATCTTTTTCTCCACTCAGCATTGGTACTATCAAGAAAAGTACCACGATCGGTTCATGGGATCAAAGTAATATCTGATTCTCTTTTGTATTAACCTAATATGTTATTGTTATTTTGATTGTATTCTTAATTTGATATCCTATGCGTACCCAAATTTGTCTATCCTTGCTGTTGTCCTACTAAAACTTACTTTATACAGTTTGGTATGTTGAGAACACATCTTGCTGCCAATTTCAGAAATACAAGCATGCAGAAGACATAAAAATATTATTTTTATGATCAAACATTTATTTATTTTCCACTTTCTTTCAGGAGGCCTGCAGATTCTATACGATTGAAAGTGCATTTGCCCTCACAGTAGCCTTTCTTATCAACATATCTATCATATCTGTTAGTGGTGCCGTGTGCGGTTCAGATAATTTGAACCCTGAAGACCAGATGAATTGCAGTGATCTGGATCTTAACAAAGCTTCATTTTTGTTAAAGGTTGGTCAGAAAGTTCATTGTCTTCATATTATTGTATTAGCTGACAATGCAGGATAGATTGTTCATTTTGCACTGGTTTTGGCAAAAGTTTATTGTGAATCACGTGGATGCTTTACTTCATAAAAAAAAGCTGAGCATTTGTCTGTTAAAGGACAGTGCTGTATGTATTATGTGTTAAGTTGGAAATTTTGCAGAGGTCCGATGCAAACCTACCTGATGTATTGAAACACCCTAGGATATTAATAAGATAAATAAGGATTCTAGTTAGTAATTAGAATACTAATAGACGTATTTTGCGTTGTAAAAATTTAAAATTTCGATTAGAACAAATAGAATTAGAATGGGGATTGCCGTCAAACCTGCAGGCGATGTATCAATCACCAAGATACCAGACCTGTTGGGGGCCAGGTCGGCACCTTTGCTAGTACGGGGTTCATCACTCGGCAATCTATACAAACCTGTATGGATTGCGGGTATCCGTAGCAATTTAGAGCCAAATAGCAAGCCATCACTTAGTAACTCAGTAAAAAGGCAAAAGGGCGGAGCTCAGTAACTTTGACTAGCAACAGCCAGCCATCAAAGCTAACCAAAGACCAGTCCAACAACATAGCATGCATCTCCCCTGGACACCCTGCGGTCAAGGCAAAGGACAAGAGAACCATGTCCTCCATTTACAGCCGAGGCAACCAAAGCAGCAGCAAGCACTTCTTTTACTCCCATTCCAGCTGAGGCAACCAAAGCAGCATCAAGCACTTCTTTTACTCCCATTCTGGCCAAGGCAGCAAATAAGCATCCTCATTTTCCTCAGTCCCCTAGCCAAGAGGCCTCCTTCCAGAACCAAAGCAACCAAAGGCAGCCAGCATCTTCCCATTTCTAGCACCCAAAATCGAAGGAGATCAAGCACAAAAGCTTAAGCCGGAGCAAGACCAAGGAGAAGGAACCGCAGCGAGGAGGAGAAGTTTCCCCAAGCAAGGTGGCCACATCTTCTTCCCTGATAGCAGCACCTTCTTCCCTCCAACCAAACCGCAGGTGTCATAGCAGTAGGAGTACTACTTGTAGAAGTGCTTAGAAGCAGTATATCGGGAGGGGAATCATAGTAGTCTCAGTGGGGAGGAGCCCTAAGGGTCGCGAGGGTGTGCCGGTGTCACCCCCCTCACCTTTAAGCTTAGTACCTCACTCCCCAAATCATCCTAGACCAAAACCGTAGAAAATCAAAATTTAGCTAAAATAAAAGCTTGCAAACTTATATAGAACACCCCATAGAAGTAGATTGGCGTTAGGGGAGCTCGGCCATGGGGAGAGCCGGTCGGGTAGAGTGGGCTAGGCCAAGGGCCGACAGTGGGGGAGAAGCTGGTGGGCTGGGGCCAGTAGAAGCGAAGTGGCGAGTTGGGGCTTCGGGTGGAAGAGAGAGAGAGAGAGAGAGGCCGACGGTGGGAGAGGCGGCGACACCAGGAGGCAGTTAGGCTGGCGAACCATGGCATTAGGTAGGGGAAGGCAGGAGGAGAAGGGAAGGAACCGAAGGCCAGAGGAGGCGTCGGCCAGGGGAAAATAAAAAGGGAAGAGAAGAAAAGAAAAAGAAGAGAAGAAAAGAAAAGAGGGAAAAAGAAAAGGGAAGAAAAAAATTAGGTTTTTGTCTCCGTTGTGTCTCGCAATACTTGTATTAATTAAATTGCTATTGTAATACCGCTAAAATATTGGGTTTTGGGTTCAATTAGCTGTTTTAGCTAAGGGGGCAACACCCCTTTTTATTGCCCTTAGTCACCCGTAGAGGATTGGACACCGTAAGGTGGTTACAGATTAATTTCCGTAGATTTAATACCCTATGTTTGTCAGGGCTTGATTTAAACCCATCAAGAGACCACCTTCAGACTCCGGGTTAGGTCGAGTATTACAATTCTAATTCAGGCAAGCTTTCTTTATTCATATTTTGTGAAATTGTTTTTGAATGTTTTCAAAAATCATCACTGCATGGGAAAAATATCTTTTAAAGTAAAACTTTAACTCGAAAGTTGTTGGAAAGATGGATAATTGTGAGCTGTCGCGGCAGAAATTTAGTCATTGATAAATTGGTTTGTTGATGCACTGCTGCTCCAGCGGTTGAATATTGTTGTGTTGAAATGTCTCATCCAATGAATGGAGCTGGTATGGTATATATATGAGGTGGGTAGAGGGTACCATGGATTGAGAATTTGCCAGAGGGCCCCTCTACATAGGTTATGATACAAGGATAAATAAACTACACTCGGGCAACGAGCCATATTAAATCGTATCAACCATAGTGTGTGGAAACAACCAGAAAAGGTTGTCCCATGAAGGTGTTTGATCTCCACATTGGGTAAGAGTAGTAAACTAGGGATGTAAAACTGGATATACCGAAGGCCCAATAAGGGACACAAAATCAGCTGTGGATGACCTGGCGCTATATTAAACGCCATGAGATGAGTACTCCGTGGTTAGTCGAAATACAGTATTGTGTTGTTAGTTGGAGTCTTGTACTTTGTAAACAGACAGTGTAAAATAACGCGTTATTAGTCGGAGTGTTGTACTACGTGTTAGTCGGAGTACAATACTGTGTTATAGTCGGAGTATTGTATTGCGTAATAGTCGGAGTATAGTACTACGTTGTTAGTCGGAGTACTATACTGCGTAAATAGTTGGAGTACAACTGGTATGCTGAGAGTAAGTGGAAACCAGTGGAGGACATCACTACTCGTTGGCTATCAGGGTTGGAGATCTAATACTTGATTAGTGATAAACATTCTGGGTTCTCAGTTGCGGCTGGGTTTGTTATGGGTAAAATGGTACAAACCTGCGCAATTCATGCCTCTCTTATATTGGAGGCTACAGAAGCTAAGTCTGCCTCATATACGAGTGCTAGTATTATTTTTTTGATAATTAAAATCAACACAACTTTCCTATTAAAACTCTATTTTCTGAAAATGGTTTTGAGAAAAGGTTACATCAGATGTTTATGGAAAGGATTTGAGATGGATGTGGAAGGAAAAATTCATATATTGTATTTTGTTAATAATGTTTGCCGAGTACTTCTGTACTCACTCTTGTATAACTCCCCCTTTGCTTAGAGAACTATTTTGGTGGTCAAGCGTCTGGTTGGGACACGGATACCAATTGACTCGTCTACGAGGCATGGAGTGAGGACAACTCGCAAGATCAGGGTTACTACTATGGGGACTATAAGGACGGATAGGATGTTGGGTGGACTGCGCTTTGGTTTTATCAGTCTTGGAGTAGTCAAACTTTTGGTATTATATTTTGTTGTATTTGGATCGTAAGTATAATTAATGTACAGAATATTAGCCTGCGTGGCAATGGAAAGTAATAAGTTTCCATTCAGTCTCTTAACTATTGTTCCGTTGCAACACTTTAAACACAGTGTACTAATTGATAAAATATCAGATGCACTCAATATTTTAATTAGTTAGTATATCGAGATTTGTGTAATTATCTCAGTGTAACGGCAGTGGTTACTGTTGTTCCCTGGGTTAATTATGCGGGTTGTCACATGTATGCGGTTTTGCTATTTGACAAATATGAAGCGCTTTCTAATAAGAGACATTATGTCTTCTTTGGAAGGATTTACTTCATTTACGTAGAACTCATATATCAACTCCTCTCGAATTTTCTTGCCAAGTCCCACATTACAGTATATATTCTGATCCTGTATTATCTTTTTTCCTGTTCTTGTAGAATGTCCTCGGAAACTGGAGCTCAAAGTTGTTTGCAGTTGCCTTGTTGGCATCTGGCCAGAGTTCTACAATTACAGGAACTTATGCGGGCCAATATGTCATGCAGGTTTTGTATATCTTGTATTATACTTTATTAGTCCTAACTTGCAAACTGTGAAGTTTAATGGCAGACTGTATACCTTGTTGTAAAATACTCAATATATTTATAATGTTAATCACAGTGGTAACCATGTATGTGCTTGTTAACAACATTTAGTATGTTAGTTGAGCTTTATGTAGGTAAACATTGGAAACAACTATTAAGAAAAATCTTAGGTTTTGAATGTATGTTGCCATTGCAAATACCAGCTTTTCCTAGTCATTGAAAACAAATTATTAAGAAAAGTCTTAGGTTTTGAATGTATGTTGCCATTGCTAGTACCATCTTTTCCTGGTCAATTAAATTATCAAGAAAATGGACAGGGAAGGGAGAAAACTTGGGGTGCTACCATTGTTAGTGCCAGCTTAATCATGGTCAATTGGGCTGTGGAGAAAATGGTTAGTGCCAGCTTAATCCAATTGGGTTGTGGAGAAAATGGCTAGGGATGGTAGCAAGCCTTGGGCAAAAAAAACCTGACTGAGATTGTCTTATCATCTTTTCAGTTATTTTTGCCTGAAATGGAAAAAAAGAAATGTCATATTCGAGATGTATGAAATTTATCTAATAGGGGCTAACCTTTACTAATTTCTTGATCTAGGGTTTTCTAGATCTTCGTATGACGCCTTGGATACGGAATCTTCTAACCAGGTCCTTGGCAATTCTGCCAAGTCTGGTTGTGTCAATAATTGGTGGTTCCTCTGCAGCTGGGAAGTTGATTATCATTGCATCAGTAATCACTCAAATTTTATTTTGTTTTCCATCGTCCTGTGATAATATTTATGAGAAACTTTGTTAAATTGCTCCATTTCATATGTCTACTTATGTTTATCAATACCTCCACTCTATTATGTGCAGATGATACTGTCATTTGAACTTCCTTTTGCTCTAGTTCCACTCCTTAAATTCACCAGCAGCAAAACAAAAATGGGGCAGTACACAAATTCAAGATGCGTAAGTTATTTGTGAAATAATTGGAAACATACAATGATCTTGTTACAATGTCATTACGAGACATCTAAATCGACATTTGAATGCAGATTGCTGTGCTAACATGGGCGATCGGGTCGTTTATTGTCCTCATCAACACCTACTTCCTGATAACAAGCTTTGTCAAGTTGCTTCTTCACAGTGGGTTATCCACCGTCTCCCAAGTATTCTCCGGGATATTTGGGTTCCTCGGCATGCTCATATACGTAGCTGCAATTCTTTACCTGGTTTTCCGGAAGAACAGAAAGTCTACTCTGCCATTGCTACAGCACAGCGACTCCGAGCTTACGATAGCCGGCCACAACACAAGCACCGAAGGAGAAGGTTCCCTGGGCCATCTGCCCCGGGAGGATATCTCGAGCATGCAACTTCCGAAGCAGCGACCTGCATCTGATCTGGATTAGATAGATGATAGCACTCACGAGTCACGAAAGCAAAATATGCTTCTGATGACGATGTGATTGCTGCATAACTGCAGCGTTAGGTACACGTCAGGTATTATATTAACATAGATCATCGATCTAGCGGTACTATAGTGGCCAATTGTTTTCTCTGGTACTGTCGATTGTATACAAGCGGAAGGATGTCTAATCTAGGCCACCAAACAAAGGGGGCAAGAGCTTCTTAGCAAGAACAAATGGCACTACATGCTGAACTTTTCATGAATGATAAATGATACATAGCACATTAGCACTGGCTAAGCTGAATTTTCAGTTACTTACCCAGCCCTGTCTATCACAGCTGATGTCAAACACAAAAATGGCACATGGATCACATCTCATGCATCGTTCAAAGACCTTATCTTGAACACGCTTCTCAAGGTAGCTGTCTTCAAACTGCAAGCCCGGAACCAAGTGTGTACTGGTCGCGCATTGTCTTGTCTTCGCCATGGTACAAACTGCGATATGCTTCTGACGTTGGCCACACAGACCAACTGCAGTACCACACCATTCGCGGGAACAAAAGCAGCCAAATTACCTGTCCATTTAGACGGCGGAGGATTCTATAAGAATATATGTATGGAGACCATGATAAGGGCAGGCAGGCCGGCGTAGGTGCAGTTCTAGCTTTCCAATGGCGACAAGAGCCAGGTCGTTGTTCCTGTGCCTGTGTTTGTGCTTCGCTTCTTGCTTGTGCTTACAGGAGGAGCGGCGGCTGCTTGCCGGTGATGGGTACCGGGTCGGGGTCGTAAGGGTGGACAAGGGAGGAAGACGGCTCCGTGCCGAGCTCGTGGCCGTCGCCGGCGGACGGTCCGCGGCGCACGGCGACGACGTGCAGAAGCTCGTCGTGTATGCCAGGTGCGATCTATAGGGCCTTTAGCAATTCCTGTAGCTGGTTTAATTTGCTGAGGTGTTCTGCATTTGGTTGCTAACTTTTTATATGGTTTTTCCTAGTTAAAATCGTATGCACAATCGGGATCAAAATTATCTCAAATCCGACCGACTGTGCATCGCGATACTGTCACGTCTTAATTGGAAACCAGTTTTAAGAGTGGAGATATACAAAAATTTAAAAATAATTTAGGGTACCTCCTAAAGATAATAAAAACTCTAAGTACATATTATTCATCTTTGTGCGTACGTTGTTGACAAAATTGTTAGCATGTTTCCCATGTGTGCGTACTGTGATGTAGCCTAGTAGGAGAAACGTCGATTTCTATCAATTTCAAGGATCTGGCTAGTTTGCCGATCAGATTTCTCAGGAGCATAATGCCGAACAAACACCACTCTTCAATCCTGAGAAACTCGAAAAAAAAAACATCCTAGTTTGTCGTTGAAGAACCGGAGAAGAAGAAGAAGCAAGATACTCTACCTCGTTGTTTGCTGATGGCCGATGCTGTGGTCCAGATTCTGTCCGAGCAATCGTGCTCTGTTCGAACCGCACGCATCAATGCACGGACATGGATATGCCATGCCATTATGTGCAATGCACAGCTCTTCCCATGCAAAGAAAGCTAGTAATAGATAAACGGCGAAAAGCAAACGCAATCCAATAATTGGCGTATCTAGATGTTACGTTGACTAGAGAGCGGCGTACCGTAATAATGGTATAGTAACAAGTTTTATATAGTTTTAGCAAGTTTTAAAAGAACATTTGAAAATTTTTATGTTTCAGTGAGTTTCGCGTGTTTCTAGAGGCTTCTAGAAGATTTCAAGCTAAAGTTTCAATAAGTTTCAGATTTTGCAACTCAAGTTTTAACGAGTTTCAACCAAAAAGTTTCAAAAAATTTCTGCAAAGTTTCAAGAAGTTTCGATGAGCTCACCTGTCTATGATGGTCTACCATACTGTCGAGAGCCGCTCAACACCATCCACTACTGACGCATTCTCTTCTCTAGCTCCAGCCCCAACCACCGTTGCTGCCATCGAATTCGTGCACGAGCTCTGCGCTGAGCCTCTCTCTCTCTCTCTCAGGCTTGAGCTCCGCACCACACCGTCATTGGATCCATGTGTCTCGAGCCAGGCCGTTGCCTCCTGCCGGTAGATCCGGAGCTAGAGGTGAAGCATCACATCATCGCTTGCGCTAGATCTGGAGCTAGAGGTGAATGAGAAGGAGAAGAAGGGGGAGGGTGGTGCCGGAGTTGAAGGACGAGGTGGAGGGCCTGTCATGCTCGCGTGAAGCCATGGCCGGATATGTGTGCCCCAAGTTGCGCTACTCTCACCAGAGTTAAAGGAGGAGCTTCAAAGAGATGCAATAGATTGGAGCTAGGAAACAACCTTGAAGTAGACTTGAGATTCGTGGTGGCACGCATCGATCTAACAGCACGGGAGAGCATCCCAAACTTCGGTTGGTTTGTTGCGCCATAGACCCAATGCGCATTAAAATGGAAGTCACGAAAATGATCATAGAAATTGGACTGCTAAGAATTTGATCGGACCTTGATGGGCTGCCCAGTTAGATTAGCTTTGAACAATACAATGTTATCTAGTATTTTCCTTTTAAAAATGATTTTTTTTTTCTATTTCTCTGGTCGGCTTCGTCGTGTCTGTGGGACAGCATGCTGCTAGTGATAATTAAGTGATAAGGTGGTCACATGCGTATTCCATTCTGTTCTGGATTCTGCTTCGTCAGTGAGCACCAACTCGATCTTTAAAACTTCCACTACCCAGTTCAGTCAATAACTCTAGTTTGCTTGTTCTTTGGCAAGAAAAAACAAAAAACAAAGCAAAATAAAAAACCAAAGACTCGTTTAAAATTTAAGAACTGAAAAAAATTCTCAAATTTTACAGGGACAAAAAAAAAAAAAAAAAAAAAACTTCCGCGTTACAGGGACTAGGCAGCACTCAAGTCTGATATCCCTCCTTGAGGGGGAAAAGGCTACGATAAATCAGTAATTTTTATTACCTCAGCTAGGCCCTGCATCGGTAGATAATATAAGGATTTTGTCTTTCTAAATAATTGAATATCACATAACAGTCTAATCATTGTTATCGAGATCTTTTAGAGCATCTCCACTCTCCAGTCGTACGCCATTTTTGCCGGTACCAGGATGAGACAGAGGGTTAGCACGACTACTAGTGGCCCCCCAACGACATTTTCCTTTGCATCGTCGTTCACGTCAAGCCAGCCTCGCGAAAAATATCGCCTTTTAGCCTGGAAAGGAAGATTACAAGAGGCATATAACCATCGCGTATCACCATCGAAAAAGGGTAAAAGTGTAATGGCCCAGAATTTAGATGATAGTTGCTAAAGAAAACATCCAGGTGAAACTTATCAAAACCCAATAAACAAATAAAAAATGGTGAATGGTGATCTCTGAAGAAAAAAAAAAACTCCGGCTTGCGAGTCGCAAAGAGCGCAAACAGTAGGATCTTTCCTGCTGCCGGTTTCGAGTTCAGACACAAGAGGCCAGCACCGACACATCTCGCCATCCGGCGTTTACTCGTGCGCAGCGCGCGGCCCTGCCGTTCGCCGCTGCTTATTAAATTCAGAGCTGAGCCCTTCTGCCTTGGCGGCTCGTCTTCTCGTCCTGTGCGCGATTAGCTGGCCCTTGTGCTGGGTGTTAATCCTGATGGCGACGGGCTCGCCATCTGCACCCACGTATCTCGCTCTCCTCCTCCTCGCCTTCCCCCTCTTCCTCCTCGTCGTGCCATGGGGCGTTGACTGCGGCGCGGCCAGCCCCGCGGGGAGCGGGTACAACGTCGTCTCCGTCTTCGGGTCGGCGAACCTGCTGTCGGCGCGGCTGGAGCTCGTCGGCGAGACGGCTGTGCTCGGGCCCGACGTCCGGAGGCTCAGCCTGACTGCAAGGCAAGTATGATATCCTCGATCACTGGATTAAGGCCGTTTGATTTTGATGTCTTGTGTCAATTGCGATGCTTAAATCATGATAGTGGCGTATGATTGATTGATCACTGGATTAAAGCCGATCTAGTTTGATCGTCCATTTAGATCATTCGTTAGCATTTTTTTAAAAGCACGGAAAAGAGTTCTGCCATTCGCCGAACAAAGGAGAAATGTCCATACAAGAGAACCGAACAGCTACCTTGGGAGGATTTGTGCTACTCTATTTTTTCGGGTTGGAATTTGTGTTAATGAACTGATCAACTGCCTGTGTAATTATCCATATGATGGTCAAAAGATGGCATTTAGTTTATGATTTTTTTTTTTCTGTTGGAGAGCAGAGTTTACCATAGGTTGACTAGGACAACTTACCAACTAAGTCATCTAGAAGAATAAGAGCAAAAAGATGAGAACAAAAGGCTGTTTGGACAAGACGATAGGTAAACGATCACGGTAGGACTCGAACCCACGATCTCCTGCTCCCGAGGCCACATGACCAGTGCATTGTCTTAGTTAAACTAAATTAATAAGTTCTTTTCTTCAATAGATGTTATTTTAGTTTTTTACTATATTAACACTAAATACATCTATAAAATACTGTATTATTATTATTTATTATATGTTTGGATTATATATTTTTACTCTAGTCTAAATGGTAGTAAATAGCACTGAAAATATATAGTGGAGGGGTATATAAGAAAAAAAATAAAAAATTACATTGAAATTATAAAATAATATGTATTTCAAAATAAAATTTTAAAGCTAAGATGATATAAATATATTTGGACACTAAGAAAGTAGTAAACTTGCAGTTTTTTTATTCGGAATTGCTAAGTGGGCTATAAGTGGCACTTTAGTGTTTTTTTTAGTTTGTGAGCACTAATTTTTTTTGCATATAGGAGAGATAGCAAATTGATTTCATTAATTGAATTTAAATATAAAAGTTCAAATTTTAAGTGCTATTTAATAAGAAAACACTCAGAGATAGCAAATTGATTTCATTATTTATATGTTTGGATTATATATTTTACTCTAGTCTAAATGGTAGTAAATAGCACTGAAAACATATAGTGGAGGGGTATATAAGAAAAAAAAAAATTACATTGAAATTATAAAATAATATGTATTTCAAAATAAAATTTTAAAGTTAAAACGAAATATATATATTTGGACACTAAGAAAGTAGTAGACTTGCAGTTTTTTTATTGGGAATTGCTAAGTGGCACTTTAGTGTTTTTTGGATTTGTGAGCACTAAATTTTTTGCATATAGAGTACTTAAAATGTGAGGAGAGATAGCAAATTGATTTCTTTAATTGAATTTAAATCTAAAAGTTTAAAATTTGAGTACTATTTAATAAGAAAACACTTGGATACTTTCTGACATTTTTTTTGGTTTACTTTGTGCTCACCGTTTTTTTTGGGGTTAATGGGACGGCAGCCTGGAGACGGACAGCCGGTTGCACGTCCGCATTACCGACGCTGACCACCCGCGATGGGAGGTCCCACAGGACGTCATCCCGCGCCCGACGCCGGAGGACATCTTCCTCGGTGAACCGCGCCAGCGCAATGCCGACTCGCCGCGCATCCGCGTCCTCTCCGCCGCGGCCTCCGACCTCACCTTCACCATCCACGCCTCTCCGTTCCGCTTCACCGTCTCCCGCCGCTCCACCGGCGACGTCCTCTTCGACACCTCCCCCACCCTCGTCTTCAAGGATCGGTAACAACGCTATTCCTACATTGCAGTACATACCAGTCGATGCAGAATGTACATCGATCACCGCGACAAGGGATCAACAGGTACTTGGAGGTGACGTCGGCGCTGCCGGTCGACCGGGCGTCGCTGTACGGGCTGGGCGAGCACACTAAGCGGACGTTCCGGCTGCAGCGCAATGACACGTTCACAATGTGGAACTCGGACATCGCCGCGGCCAACGTGGACCTCAACCTCTACGGCTCGCACCCGTTCTACATGGACGTGCGGTCGGCGTCCCCCGACGGCTCCCCCCGCGGCGCCGGCGCGGCGCACGGTGTGCTCCTCCTCAACAGCAACGGGATGGATGTCCTGTACGGCGGGTCCTACGTCACCTACAAGGTGATCGGCGGCGTTCTCGACTTCTACTTCTTCGCCGGCCCCTCCCCACTCGACGTCGTCGACCAGTACACCCAGCTCATCGGCCGCCCTGCCCCCATGCCGTACTGGTCATTCGGTACGGCCAAACCAAACCGATACGCTTGCTTGGCATCTGAACCAGCTCGCGCTCTCCTCTGCACACTCTGTTTCTTGCATCTCACTTGCAAATTGTTGCATTGGATCGTGCAGGGTTTCACCAGTGCAGGTATGGGTACAAGAACGTGGCTGACCTGGAGGGCGTGGTGGCCGGCTACGCCAACGCCAGGATCCCACTGGAGGTGATGTGGACGGACATCGACTACATGGACGCGTTCAAGGACTTCACGCTGGATCCGGTGAACTTCCCGGCCGACCGGCTGCGGAGGTTCGTCGACCGTCTCCACCGGAACGGCCAGAAATACGTGGTCATACTGGACCCAGGTACACCATCAAGCTCGCATCAGTCGTAGAATCAAAATGGGATGGTAAAATGGTGACTGCAGCATGATGAGATTGCGTGGCATTTCGCTGATTTGGTGATGTGCGCGCAGGGATCAACGTGAACACGACGTACGGGCCGTTCGTCCGCGGGATGCAGCAGGACATCTTCGTCAAGCGCAACGGCACCAACTACCTCGGCGTGGTGTGGCCGGGCAACGTCTACTTCCCGGACTTCTTGAACCCGCGCGCTGCCGAGTTCTGGGCGCGGGAGATCGCCTTGTTCCGGCGGACCATCCCCGTCGACGGGCTGTGGATCGACATGAACGAGATTTCCAACTTCGTCGACCCGGCGCCGCTCAACGCGCTCGACGACCCGCCGTACCGGATCAACAACTTTGGCGTGCACCGCCCCATCAACAACAAGACCGTGCCGGCCTCCGCCGTACACCACGGCGGCGTGGCGGAGTACGACGCGCACAACCTCTACGGCTTCCTCGAGGCGCGGGCCACGCACTACGCTCTGCTCTGGGACACCGGCCGCCGGCCCTTCGTGCTGAGCCGCTCCACGTTCGTCGGCTCCGGCCGGTACACCGCGCACTGGACCGGCGACAACTTCGCGTCGTGGGACGACCTCCGCTATTCCATCAACACCATGCTCAGCTTCGGCCTCTTCGGCATCCCCATGGTCGGCGCTGACATCTGCGGCTTCGGCGGCGACACCACCGAGGAGCTCTGCAGCCGCTGGATTCAGGTACAGTAGTTGCTGTCCACGAACCACATTAATGTCCAAGCTGTTTCTGTCCATTGACACGTTGATTTGAGCTTTGCGTTTGCGTTTGAAGCTTGGCGCGTTCTACCCGTTCGCGAGGGACCACTCGGCGATCGGCACCGTCCGGCGAGAGCTGTACCTGTGGGAGTCGGTGGCGCGGTCGGCGAGGAAGGCGCTCGGGCTGCGGTACCGGCTGCTCCCCTACATCTACACGCTCATGTACGAGGCGCACACCACGGGGGCGCCCATCGCGCGGCCGCTCTTCTTCTCGTACCCGCACGACGTCAACACGTACGGCGTGGACAGGCAGTTCCTGCTCGGCCGCGGCGTGCTGGTGTCGCCAGTGCTCGAGCCCGGCGCGACCACCGTCGACGCCTACTTCCCGGCCGGCCGGTGGTTCAGCCTCTACGATTACTCTATCGCCGTCGCCACGGGGACCGGCAAGCGCGTGACGCTCTCCGCGCCCGCGGACACGGTGAACGTGCACGTGGCCGAGGGCAGCATCCTGCCGCTGCAGCAGCAAGCGCTGACGACGTCGCGCGCGCGCCAGAGCGTGTTCCACCTCCTGGTCGCGCTCGCCGAGGACGGCACGGCCACCGGGGAGCTGTTCTTGGACGACGGTGAGGCGCCGGAGATGGGCGGGAGGGGAAGCGAGTGGAGCCTGATAAGATTCAGCTGCGCGATGGAGAGCAGCGGCATCAAAATGAGGTCCCATGTGGTGCACGACTCGTACGCGTCGAGCCGGACGCTGGTGATCGGCAAGGTGGTGTTCCTAGGGCTCCAGTCGCCGGCGCCACCCAAGGAGTTCGCCGTCTATGTCAACGGCATCGAGGTGGACGCGAACTCGGTCGCCGGCACCCGGTACCCGAAGGGTGGATCGCCCGGCGTCGCACACGTAGGCGGGCTGTCGCTTGCCGTCGGGAAGGAGTTCGAGCTGAAGATCGTCATATCCTATTAAGCTGCAGA
The DNA here is from genome assembly GCA_036346355.1 of Rhipidocladum racemiflorum. NCBI lineage: Eukaryota > Viridiplantae > Streptophyta > Magnoliopsida > Poales > Poaceae > Rhipidocladum > Rhipidocladum racemiflorum. Next base: position 83,632,790 of record CM070579.1, on the reverse strand, counting down.
ATCTAAGCTTTACTGCGTAAGATCCGAATAAAAATTGAGAAAATTGAAGTTGAATAAATGGCACCATCAGCCAGCTGATGCTGATCCTTGTGGCAACGTGGCATCCTCCGGCGTTCAAGCAACAAAAATAGCTCGATCGACCCAGAACTGAAATTGTTTTTCTTCACATATGCCGTTTCCTGAAGCACCGAAAGAGGCATTGAGCACATCACTGCTTAATGTCATGGTAGCCGGATGTCCTAAGGAAGGCCCTTCCACAATTAGGGCCCATGTACCAACGACTGTCCGGAGAACGACCATTATCTCTCTATTTTTCGTGCAAAGTTAAAATCGTGCATTCCATCCGAAAAATTAAACAGTATGTACGTGTTTTTCTTTCTTTCTTTTTTTTTTTCTTTTTTTTTTTTTGGTGAGGGTCAATTAGTGCTTTCGTTAATGATACAGATATCCTATTTGACCTTACGCTTTACGGAAAGCAAAACGGGATGGGGATTAAGTGAACTATTTTTATCAGGCAGAGAGAACGGGAAATGCATGTTCGTTGACACCAAGCAAAACGGTTCGTTGATCGAAAGCCAAATTGAATTCCGGTTTTGTGTCCGGTGGCTCCGGCTTTTTGAGCTTTGGCTCTGGCTCCAAAGCAGCTTCGGCTTCTCGCCTCGTCTTTTTAACATCCAGCTTCGTGTTCAACTTCTCAGGTTCAAATAAGATCCGTTCTTGCACATATGAGCGTGAGGACAACATTGTTATTTACCCCGGTGACTATTTTAGTGCTAAACAATTGGATTTCTTTGCAATGCCAAAAAGGTGGTAAATTGAGGCTATTGGTTTTCATGCATATTATTGGTAGGATTTCATGCACAATTTAGGCTATTATGCATATTATTTTGTGCTTATTATTAGCATTGTTTATGCGGAATTAATCATTGGCCATTTTCTTCGACGTTTCATCGTCTACTAATCATTAGCCGCTTATTCGACGTTTCATTGTCTATTTTGAAAAAAAAAAATCAGTTGAGGAGACAATTAGTTTGGTGTTTCATCACCATTACTTTGGTGTTTTGTCACCATTAATTTGGTGTTTCATTCATCGTTTGGATACGTTGATCAGTATGAAGGTTTTGGCAACGTTAATTTGGAATTTTATGACACTCTGATGGTAACATTATACTCTTTAGAGTTTTACTAGTGAAGGTTTAGTTCCAATTCAGTTTGAGATGAAATATTAAAGTGCAAGAAAGAGTTTTGCTTTTGAGTGGATACTACAACGTTGTCTTATTGTCTTAGCTCAATATGAGGGGTCTACTGAAATTTACTCTATTGACAACACGATAATTCTTTTCAACTTGACAATTTTTTTGAGCAGTTTCAACCATACCATGAAATTTCAGTAATCAATTTGTCGTACGTGATGACTACACGTGCAATTTGATCTTTCAATGAGTGTTTTTTTGCTGAATTTATTGTTCTAAATGGAGCATATCAATTCCATGAGATGAGTTCTTCACTATTTATCAAGCGCCACAGATGATGTTTTGGCTTATGTTGTTTGATGTTTTGAGCATTCATTTCAGGAAGTTAGTTGCACAGACTCAGGCTTTATTGGAGTTATGAGTTGAATACTCAGATTCTTCATTTGCTTTGTTATAGCTGTGTGTTTGGATTGACTGTTCCAGTCTTTCTCGACCTAGTGGTGGTTTGCTCAAATTTTGCTTCGCAAGAAGTGTTTAGATTGACTATTCGAGTCTTTCATATTCGCATTGTCCTTTGGACTTTCAGAGCTTAATTACCTTTCGGGGTTTTTTGGAGACAATATCATTATGGATTTCGAGTTAAAGGGATGTTTGTTGGAGATAACTAAATATCTCTAATTATCATATCTTATGGTTTTATCCCTAATTTGTTAGGAGTCATATCTTCTACAGCTATGACTCTTTTGCTATATAAGCCAACTCTATATACATGTAATCCTTGAAGCATTATAGTAGATTGTTTCCCGTGATTTTTTTCCGTAAGAATTTTTTCACGTTTTGTTACGTATGCCGTGCTAACACTCGCACTCTCTCAAACGAAAAAGGAAATAAAAAAGAAACAAAGCGCCACCGAGCTCAATGCCCTGCTCCGCTACCTCCTTCTGCGCCTGTGCCCGCGTCGCCGAGGCGCGCCCGTTCTTCCACCGGTGCTGTGACATGTACTCGCACGTTCAACATGCTGGTGCTCGCATCCAAGGAGGCCGGTCACTTCCAGGCGCTGAACCTGTTCTACCATGACGCTGTCCTACTGCGTGTGGTTGCATGCCTACTACAGTACTACAAGAAAGGGAGGTTCTTGGACGACCTCGAGCTGCTAGACGAAATGCGCCGGAGGGCGAACTGCAAGCCTGGGAGCCGAGGGATTATCTGATTGGAAAGGGATGTGTACCTCACCATCATGCATTGGATGTTCTAGTACCTGGTTTGTGTTGTAGAGATGTGGTTGTTGAACCATATAGCTGCTTTAGGGAGATGATCGAGATGGGGATGGCACCTATAAAGCGTGCATTTAGGGTTTTGGAAGGGTTTTTGAAGAAGAAGAAGAAGAAGAAGAAGAAGCGTGAGTTTGGGAAGGTTGAAGAGATTTGGTAAATGATGAAGGCAGACCAACTGAAGGAGCATCCAATTGAAGAGGCGGCATCAAGCTGTGAATCCCTCTCGTGATTACTTTTGAGAGGAAATTATGTGTATTTTGTGAAATTGGACTATGTAAAAATTGCGAGCCTTCATGGTTCAATAAGACCATCTGTCAAGGCCCCAAGTTCCAAAAGTTCTGGGACATCTGGAGTATCCGGATCAGCATCCGGAGTGTCCGGATCCAACCCGGAATGTCCGGAGTATCCGGATTGGGCTGGCCGAACACCCCAACCCGGAGTGTCCGGACTAAACGTCCGGAGTGTCCGGGTTAGTGTTACCGAAGACCCCAACCCGGAGTCTCCGGGTTAGCGTCCGGAGAGTCTGGTATTTGCGGGTGTTTAGTATAAAAGTCCCATTTCGTGGCTCTCCTCCATTCTTTCTCCTCCATGTTGTTTCCCCACTCCTTGGTGCTACTCCCCTCCACCCTAGCTTCACTCCGGTGAGCTTCCCACCGGCCGGTGACCCTCCGTGGCTCCTCCCCGGCGACTCCTCCATCCCCGGGAACTCCTCCTCACGCCGACTTCTCCTTCCTCCACCCGGCATTGTTCTCCTCCATCATCCTTGGAGGTAGGTCTTTCTCTTGGGGGTTGATTCGTGGGATTCTTGGGTCCTAAGACTATCCATAGTGGGTTAGGGTTTAGGTTTGGATTGGGAGTTTGGATTTGGATCTTGAGCTCTAGGGTTTTGGGTGTAGTGATTCTAGGGTTGGTTGGGGCTTGGATTAAATGAATGTGGGTACTAGTGAGGTAGATCGGGTAGTGGAAATGTCGGTCCAATGGTCGTTTGGAGTTGGCTAGTGATTTCATAGATTAGTGTCATTCCTCGTGGAGTTGGGTTAGCTATAAGCTTCTCCGACCTCGCCGCGTGCAGGAATGTCATAGATTGGGTCCCCGCGGTGCCATGGGACTTGGCGGCACCTCGGTCCGTTGAGTAGTAGGGTGTGATGCGCCAGGTTCGGAGTGTCCGGACACCCAGCCCGGAGTATCCGCCCTAGGCCGGAGTATCCGGACACAAGGTCCGGAGTATCCGAGTTATCCGGACTGTCCGGATCAAATAACCGGGCTGTCCGGGTTAGGCTATTTTGTCCGGTTTCGTTAACCTGTTCGGTCGCGTTGTTTCGTCGGGTTTTCCTTTTGTGTTCATTTCATTGCATAGCATGCATCTTATTCATGCATTGTAATCGTGTAGAGAACGAACACGCGGAGGGTGAAGTGGCTGCGATCGAGGGTGATCACGGTGAGCGGGTTGTCACTGAGACTCCGGCAGAAGCATCAGGCAAGCACCTAAGCATATTCAACCTTTATGTAAATGTATTTTTGTGAATAAACTGCTACATGATTGGTTAAGTGATGCATTAGGAATTTAATTGAGGGATAGGTCTAGATCCCATTTGCTGCACATACACCCGTTGGTAATTGTTAAACACCTCCTTTGGAGCTAGGCTATGGGTAATATATTTGAACCACGCTTAGAAATGCTTAGATGTCGGGTTTGGGCCAAGTGACGGAGGGTTCCGTCACTTGCGGTTATTATTAGTACACACCTACTACTTTATGTTGGTTTGGATTTGGGAAAGGTTTTGAAAGAAATGAATTGTGGACCGGGCGGGGAGTTGGTTCATTTGGGTATGGAGACTCAAATGTGTAGCCCCATCTGTGTCAGTTAAGGACCGATCCGTAAGTGGAATAAGATTGAGCACACCCCGGTTGGTCGCATGCCCGATTATGGTACGGTAAGCCACTCTTTCTCTCATACGGAATCGATGGACCGTAACTTCCTGTGGTTGGACGTGGTTGAGGGCGAGGCTTAGGCCGACTCTCGAGCGCCAAGCCGCTTGGGGCTGCTCGAGGGGTGCTAGGTTTTCGGCCACAGGAGGACGCTTCGATTGGGTATGATTGGGAGGGGGTTGACACTAGGCCCTTGTGGTAAGTGTCGTGCGATCAATGCTTTCCTGCAGGGTTAATTAAGCGATTCGAATTGCCGCGCTCTCGGATATGAGCAAGCTTGATCCGAACTTCTTCTGCGTAGTAAACAACTTGAACTTGTGGTTCGCCGTTGGGCTTGAGCTAAATTTTGATATGAGATGACTTGCTTTATATTCTGTTAATTACAATATCCTGCTAGAAGTAGGTGCTGTTACAACTGCTAACTATATTGAGAAAAACTTGAGTAGATGACAAAAATTAAAACAAAGTTAAGCATTTCCGCACTTTTAACCTAAGCCTGTTTACCTTACTACCGCCAAATGCATCTCCTTTGGAGTCGGTCATATATGGACCCCGGGTAAGTCTTGCGAGTACCTTCTCAGACTCATGCTTCGCTTTGTGGTTTTCAGTGAGGATCGGTGGGCGGATGCGAGTTCTGCCTCTTGCCTCTCGGTGACCGAGGCGGGGGCACCGAGTAGAGGCTTAGCGCGACATCGCTGCGCCGGAAGTGTTCAAAGCGTAACACTTCCGGAGTAGTTTTATTTTGTTGTGTGTTGCGATCTGATTCACTTTTGTTGTATAGTTAGTCTTCTAATTTGTGTTTCGTCGTTGTTCCAGTCTCTGTCGTTGTCCCGTGGGTTGTTTTCTCTACTTGTGATCGTACTACTGTTGTGGTTGTTGCATTACTTTTGGATATATATATGTATTCTGCAACTGTGTTTTGTTGTCTGCTGAGTGGATGTCCGTATTTATAGGAAGGTCATGCCGAAATTTTCTCGTTTTTCTTGGCTTGGTTGTTTTTCGGGTTTTGGCTAGTCGTAGGGCTTTGTGGGTTGTTTTCCGTTTGGTTGGTGGTTTGTCGGGTTCGTCTTTGTGCCGTGTGTTTCCGCTTGCGTGTGGTTTGGAAGGTTTCGGGTTCGTTGCCCCCTTTGTGCAAATTGAATTGATAACGGCATTGGAAACCGGTATGTGGGGATCCTGGGTGTGTTTCGGGTCGCATACCGGGGGAATACCGGGATGGTTGTCGAATTGTTAGGATGTTTTTGGAGTTGTCTCGATTGGGCTTGGGTGTTAGCACTGAGATCACCTTCGGTGATTCGTTGCTAGGATCCAAATCCGATGGGGGTGACTGTTCATCCAACAACTCGAGGACGATCTGGGCGGCTCCTCACACCATCACAGTTGTTTGATGGCGTATGATGTCAATGGTGAAGTGTTGCAATGACCAAAGTTTCCCAACTGGGAAAAGGAGGTAATGAAGTGTGTCTTACTCCAGTGAATGATAGTAAATAACATTAAAAATAGTTAAAAGGAATGTATATAAGAGGGAAAAAAGGTAAAAAGTCACATCAAAATCGTGTTGAATGAGGGGATATAAGTGGGAAAAGGTAAAAAGTCACATCGAAATTGTGTTGAATGATATGTATTTAGAAACAAAATTTAAAAGTTAGAATGACATGTATTCAGGAATGAAAAGTTAGATTTGATTTCTATTATCTACTATATACTACCAGTATAATACACTGTAAAGTTTCTGAAATTGATTTGGAACAATGTTGAACTCTCACAGTGAACTACGTGGGAATTTAGGGTTTATGTTGACCCAAAGATAACAATGCTATGATCAATCACTAGTTCATACACTGTTGACTACAACTTAGAACGGATGTGTGTCCTAACGAACTGTTCTATCCAACCAGGACATGTATAACTACGCCCGTAAAGGAGCAGAGCTCGAGTCGGAAGGAATATTCAGCTTGTTTCTTTCCAATGAGAACGGTGACATGCGTCCTGTATCCCCATGTGCGAAGGGATGCCGTTTGTGCGAGCCCAGTTTTCAACAAATTTCTTTGGTGTAGAGGGATTTTGCCTATCCAAAAATTGTCCAAGGTTCCGTAAATCTAACTTAACCTCTCGGGCTTGAGATCGAGTTAAGGTTCTGTCGGGGGATGGATAATTCCCGTAATTTACCTCGGGTGCCACAAACGGCCGAGCTCATCACCGCCCGAGCCACCGGGAGGTCGTTCCCAAGAACGACCTAGTCGGGGCCTAGGGAGGTCGCGTGGTCTGGCCGATTGCTAGCTCGTCCCCGCGTAAAGACGGCCGAGCTCGGAGCTAACTATCAGTCGACCTGTCATGATCTCGAGGTCGGCGGGAGTAACTACCGGCGGCGCTTTCTCCGTTAGTTCGTTGCGTCCTCCGCGGGAGCGTGGCGCCGTCCGTGGAGGATTTGTAGGATCTATTGGTTACCACGTTGGACCTAGTCGAACGTGGGGATAGTGGGTCTGGAGAAGTGCGGTCTTTTGTAAACTATAAAGCATCTTCACCATGAGGGGGAGAGGCAAGTTGAATATACACGAGCTGGAGTAGGGCTATTATCTCCCTCTTGAGAGGCCCGAACCAGGGTAAGACACTGTGCCATTGTCCGTTCCGGTCCAGAGAGTCATTCCTCCAAGTAACCCCGCACGTGAGAAGGGGTCGCGGTTGGTCCCTCCACCAACAAGTAAGCTCGGCGGGGGCCTGCTCCCCAATCGTCGACAGCTGGCGCCGTCCATGGGGACCGACTTTCCCTTTCGTGAGGAATCCCGGAGGATGTCAAACTCCCAAGATCGCCGGGGCCCGTGCGCCCCTGAGACCGATGAGGATGAGAAGCAGTTCTTCGACAACGAGGCTGCCGGCGTCGCTGGCCCTGGAAGTCGTGACGATTCCAGGAGCTTTTCCCTGGAAGCCGCCGCACGGGAGCAGCTCTTCCGCTCCCAGCTCGACGCCCTTTCGGATGACGAGTATGACGGGCTCTATGATGGCCTGGACATCCCTGACCATCTTGAGCCCGACCAGGGGACCACGTCACGGGGAGACACTGTGATGTCGCCCTCGCGGTCCGCCCAATCCCGCAACATCTTCGTCGCGGAAGAAGGTGGAAATCTCGGGGACAAATCCCCGAGCGAGGCGCGCCTCCGGCGGTACGAGGCGGCCAAGGACCACTTGGAAGCGTCCCTGAATCGGACATTGGCCAGCTTACGCCGACAGATACGTGAGGGCGCGGGCGATAAGATCGGGGGCGGAACTCGTGAGAACTTCAACACGTACGGGACGCCAGAGCCCGTGCGTCGGCACACGAGCTCGTCACTCCCTGTTCCCCCGAGTGGAGAACGCCTTCAAGCCTTGGCCGCGGTAGTGCGCAACCTCAGAGAATTCCCTGATGCTGGTCGATCTAGAGGCCATGGGAGCAGCCGTGGCTGACGACCTCGAAAAGATCGCCACTGACATAAATACTGCAGGAGCCTCTCGAGGAAAAGATACCCGGAGTGTTTCCCGGGAACGCCGCCACCGGACGTCCATGCGTCTTCACCCTGGCGACTCGCGCAGCCGTACCTGGGGTAACCGGTGGGAACGCGACCCAGCCCGGGAGGACACCCGGAGCAATTCCTGGACGCTCCCTCAAGATCGACGGGATATAAGCTGTGAGCAGGGCAGGTCTGAACTTTCCTCCTCAGGCCGTTCCCCGTCGTACCGGCCTAAGGAGGTGTTCTCCCGCCTGGGCCCGCGAACCACAGGCTTGGCCTACAGGGATCGCCCCGACCACCGAGCTCGGGACGACCGCCACAATAATCCCATCTTCGGGTGCAGGGCGTTCGCAACGTCCCTGCGGCGTGTGACCTGGCCGGTCAGGTTCAAACCGGGCCACATCGAGAGGTTCGACGGGACGCAGAACCTGGACGAGTTCCTCTCGATTTACACCACGACCATCCTGGCCGCCGGTGGGGATGAAGGGGTCATGGCAAACTTCTTGCCCACGGTGCTGGATGGACCGGCTCGGACGTGGCTCTTTAATCAGAAGGAGGGCTCTATCCGATCCTGGGCGCAACTAAGTAACACCCTTCGAGCAAACTTCCAGAGCTGTTATGTTCGTCCGGGAAAAGAGCGCGACCTCGAGCGTCTGATACAGACAGACGGCGAGACCCTGCGCCAATTCGTCCAGCGTTTCATGCAGGTGCGGAACTCCATCCCGAGCATCTCGGATGAGGCGCTCGTCCGGGCTTTCAAGTTCGGGGTCCGAGACGTCCGCTTTACGCAGGACCTTGAGATTCACCCGGACATCACGACCAACGAACTGTTCCGCATGGCCGACCGATACGCCAACGCCGACGAAGCGGTGCAATGGAAAAAGCTGCTAGACGAGGGAAAACTGCCCCCTCAGCCCGGACTCGAAGGGGCATCTAGCCAGAAGAGCATAAGCTCGATCGAGAAGAAGATAAAGAAGAAGAAAAAGGCCTCCGTCTCCGACATGGTGGCAGCCATCGAACGATGACAGCGGACGGCCTCGCAAGCATACAAGGGGGGGCGCAAAAGGAAAGGGTCGGCCGGCTCGACGCGACGACGAACAAGGCAGGGACGACCATAACCGCGAGGACCAGCGCGGGCGGGCGGGCTAGCACCTACTTTTGCCCGCTCCACCAGGCGTACGGGCACGACCTACGCAATTGCCGGACATGGGCCTCCCGCCTGGAACAATTCTACAGCAGCAAGGGCCCCATGCCCACGCTTCCAGAGCAAGAAGAAGATGTCAAGGGCAAGAAGCCCGCCGACGAGGACGCAGACATGGGGTACCAAGAGCCGGAAAACCACATCGCCGTAATATTCGGGGGCTCCGCCGCTTACGGGTCACGTCGGGAGTTGAAGGAAGCCGCGCGCGAGGTACTTCGCGTTACCCAGGGGAAGCCCCCTGTCCAGCAGCTCAAGTGGTCCGAGCTTCCCATCACTTTCTCTAAGGACGACTGCCCCCTGGGGATGACGAAACCCCAGAGGCTCCCGACGGTCGTTAGTCCGACGATCTGCAACACCGTGGTAGGACGGGTGCTCATAGATTGCGGGAGTTCCCTGGACCTGATATCCGCCAGGGTCCTGGACGAGATGCAGATTCCTCGGTCCAAGGTCAAGAGCATCGTAGTCCCTTTCTACGGGATAGTCCCCGGCACCTCGGTCAAGCCGCTCGGACAGATCATCCTACCCGTGACTTTCGGAGGCCCGAGCAACTTCCGAACGGAGTTGATCACGTTCGAGGTGGTCGATTTCGAGTCGGCCTACAACACCATCCTGGGCCGACCGGCACTCGCCAAATTCATGGCCGCCACGCATCACGGGTACCAATGCCTGAAGGTTCCCGGCCCCGGCGGCGTGATCTCGGTGAAGGGGAGCCCGAAAGCAGCCCTAAACTGCGACGAGAGGGCATTAGACATGGTCGGGCAGCTGCCCCAGCGCGGGCCCGAGCAAGAGCCGAGGAGTTCCCGGCCCAAGGCTACCCTCCAGGCCGGAGGGGAAACTAAAGCCATTCCACTGTGCGACGCAGAGCCAGACAAGGTCGTACACGTGGGAGCTTCCCTGGATCCCAAATAGGAACTCGAGCTCGTGACCTTCCTCCGGAGGAGCGCGGACACGTTCGCTTGGGAACCGTCCGACATGCCCGGAGTCCCAAGGGAGGTCGTCGAGCACAGGCTAGCAGTTCGGCCTGACAAAAGACCTGTGCGACAGAAGCTCAGGCGCTTCTCCCCGGAGAAGCAAGCTATCATCAGAGAGGAGCTAGATAAGCTCCTCAAGGCTGGTTTCATACGGGAAGTCGACCATTCCGATTGGTTGGCCAACCCGGTCATCGTAAGGAAAAAGGGGGGCAAGTGGCGCATGTGTGTCGACCACACGGGCCTAAACGCCGCGTGCCCTAAAGACAATTTCCCGTTGCCTCGGATAGACCAGTTGGTTGACGCGTCCCAAGTCGCCTCATCACAGACAACGGCACCCAGTTCACGAGCGAGCTATTTCAGGCTTATTGCGAGGAGATCGGGACCAAGATATGCTTCGCGTCCGTTGCCCACCCACAGAGCAATGGAGCGGCCGAGCGCGCGAACGGGCAAATCATCCAAGGAATCAAAAAGAGAGTCTTCAAGAATCTCGACCAGCGTGGACAGGCTTGGGTGGACGAGCTACCTCCCGTCCTCTGGTCGGTACGCACCACGACGAGCCGAGCTATAGGGGAAACCCCTTTTCAGCTCGTGTATGGCGCAGAAGCCGTCCTGCTCGCCGAAGTCGTGCTGGGATCCCCAAGGGTAAATCTGGCCGACGACATCGACCAAGAAGGCGAGCGCCTCCTCAACCTCGACCTCGCGGAGGCAACACGCGAACGAGTTTTGCTGCGTTCCGCGGTCTACCTGCAGGCCCTTCGTAGGCACGCAGCTAAATCGATACGACCAAGAACCTTACTTGTCGGCGATCTCGTTCTGCGACGAGTTCAAGACTTGTCAAAAGCCAACAAATTAACTCCACGCTGGGAGGGTCCTTACACGGTCGTCTCAACAGCACGCCCGGGGGCTGTCCGCCTCGCGATGGAAGATGGTCGAGAACTCGCCAGCACCTGGAACATCGACCAACTACGTAAGTTCTACATTTGATTCTACTTTACTATTTTCTGCAATCATGACTGACCTCTCCCGCCTTTTTCGGCTAATAAATTTCGGAACCTTGGATCGCTCCCGTTTTCTTTGCACCCACCGCGATACCTCGCGGGATAGCCTGATCTCAACCAAAAGTCAAGAGCATGCTCGGTTGTCGTGATACCGACGGACGGGAATACAACCGTCTAAGCCGGGCCGCCAAGCTCGACCTCGGGGGCTCCCGTCCTTGTAAGACGATCACCTTTTCGTGGCAATACTCCGCCGCACGCAACGAATCACACGGACACCCCCTCGGTTGTTTCCAAGCACAGGTCGGCCGACGTACGGTGTAAGTATCACCGTATCCAGAGGTCTCACGATCTCCGCAGTGCGCCACTTCGTCTTTTGGGTCTCCCGGGTCTCTCCCGCCAACAAGGTCGCGCTCGCAACCTACGACCACGACCTCTGTTGGCGGCGGGGGCTGCACGGGCACCATGCGACTGCGCTCAAGGTCACTCTCCCTACCCTATCGTTCGTTGATCGCGTAACCATCGACCGTCAGTACGTAAGGAACAACAGGACGAAGCAGGCGCATGAAGCACATTAACATCTCGTTGAATATACAGAAGAACATCTGATATGTACAAATTCTTCGTTCTGGATAAGATTCGAGTTTCGCAGATAAACCCGCAGGAGGCGACATAGCTAAAAGCGGCCGGCGCGCTTTTCGTCCTGGAGAGTGGCAAGCTCCTCTCGCACGGAGTCGAGCTCGGACTCGAGGTCGAGCACCTGCCGACGAGCTTCCCGACCATCACTCGCCGCCTGGCGAAGCCGTCTGGACTCCTCCCTGTCCTGGTCGATCATTTTCTCGGCGCTCTGAAGGGAGTCTCGCAGCTTCGCCACCGTCGCCTCGAGGCCCGACCTCGTATGCTCACTCTGATCGAGGCGCTCCTTGAGGACCAGCATGGACTCCTCCATCTTGTGCCGGTTCTCCGCCTCGGAAGCCTTCAGCTCGGCAACCAGACGCTCGAGCTCTGCGATCCTCGCATCTTGCTCGACGCGGTGCTTGGCAACGACTCCTGGCGGGACGGTCGCAGCATGGAAATCCAGCATGGTAGCTTCTAACACCTGTGCGGCAGATTAGCTCGGGTCACTGCCGATCGTATAGAACAAGGGTCAGAGTGTTGAAAAAGAAGAAGAAGGAAAAGAAAAGAAAGCTTACCCAATGAAGCCGAGCCCCAACCCTTCCTGGAACAACTCGGCGGGGTCCTCCACGCCGGTTTCTTCTCCTTGGACGGGCGCGGGGCCTGGGGGTTCTTCCACCTCCCCCTGGACCCGAACTCCCTCGCCAGCCGGAATGGGAAGACCCTGGTCTTGGAGGTCGACTTCCATCTCCTGGGGGACGACGGCCTCAAGGGCTAGAACCCCCGTCTGCTCTTCTTCTCCCTGGGCAGGAGTTGTGCCCGAAGGGTCCACCTCTTCCTAGGCTCGGGCCCCTTCGATGTCTGAGGGCACGGGGCTTTCGGCCTGGGAAACGGGGTCGCCTTCCTGGAAGGGAAGATCTTGGCTTTGCGAGCCGACTTCCGTCGCTCGGGGGACGACGGCCGTAGGGACAAGGTTACCAGCCTGCACTTCCTCACCCCGAGCAGGAGATGCGCTCGGAGACTCCACTTCCCCCCGGGTTTGGACCTCCTCGGCATTCGAAGATACGGGGTCTTCGGCTCGGGGCGCGGAGTCAGCAGCCGGGAGATCAGCGTCGACCAAGATGACCTCGGGGCTCGGCAGTTCCCCCCTGCTCGGGAGCTGGTCCGGCCCTGTCAAGCTCGGCTCCGTGGCGAGCGGAGCCACCGGCTCGTGCTCGCCAGCACGACCCCCGTTCGGGTTGGAATCTTCCAACGACAGGTCGGCGTTAGTGTCCGACGGGGCGTCAAGAACTCGGTGGGGGTCCTCCGTGATCTCCTGAAGCGTCTCGGCGATGATGTCGCTGGCGCCGGCGGAATCTTCGCGGAGAACCTCGGCAGCTGGCGCATCGCCACTGAGCTCCGCTATTTCGTCGCCCATCTCGATTATGAGATGAGGGACGCCGTCCCTCGCAGCCCGGGCATCGGCGGCAGTGATCTTCCTTCGCGTTTCCTCTTCAGCAGACACGATCTCGGGGGCTTGGGCCTCTGCGTCCGCGGCCGCCCCCTCCTCGACCTCGTCGCCCACCACTGCCTCGGCAGCTCGGGCGAGCTCTCTCTCTAAGACAAGATCAAGAATGTCGTCAGCCATGGCCTCGAAATCCCATACCTCTGTGACGGCTGTCACACCCACTATAGACGATGTGGGGTTAGTGTGGCGCCGGGGGAAGGAGGGGACGAACGAGAAAGGGGTAAGAAGTTAACCTCGCGCGGCGTCTGCCAATTGAGCACGATCGCGGACGAGAAGGGCGGCCATATCTTCGCGCGCCTTGTCGGCCCTCGCGATCGCGGGGTCAGCCTCCCCCAAACCGACCTCGAAAATGGTCGGCGTTGGACGCGGTTGGGGCACGGCGGGCGACCTTCGGGGCCTCGGGGCTAGTGGGGCGGGGTCCAGTTCCTCCTCCCTTGCCTCGTCCCGTGGGGCCAGGCTCGAGCTCACCTGCGCAAGCTCTGCCTGGAGGGCCACGATCTGGCCCTCTAACTCCTTCTTTCGCGCAGGTATCGGCCGCAATGCCTCTTTCTTCGCCGCTTCGGCGAAGCCGGGCGCAAACGAGCCATCAGCTCAGGGTTTTTTCTGGTGTGCTCATCCATCCATAATTTTAGGTCGCTCACCTCCCGTCGGTCGGCGTACTCCAGGTGTTGGCGAGGTGAACAGTCGCCCAAGCTAGGTCGCCTGCCTGAACGTCTAGGCGGAGACGGTGTGGCCGAGGGGGATCGGTCGCGACGCTTGCGGCCCGCCAGTTTTTTGGTCTTGCGACCTCGTCCTCCCAACTGCGACGCCAGATTGGCCACGGCGACCTCGAGTGCAACCTTCTCCTGACAAGAAGGGCTTGATGAGGTCGGGGAACCCCGGGGAGACCCGGACCAGATGGAACGTCAAAAAAGGGGCCCAAGCCGAAAACTTACCGCCTCGGTCCGGTTGTGGACATTGTTCGGGATCTGGCGGCCCTCTAGGATCTCCTTGCCCTTGGGGGTGCCGAACATTTCGGACACTCTCACGTCCACCCAGTCCTCCGGTGGAGCTGCGTACCGACCAAAAGGAGGTAGTAAGAGCGATTGTCTTCTACATAAGAGGGAAGGTCGAAGGTGGTGGCATACCTGAGCGCGACTCCCGTGTAACGTCCTGCCACCCCTCGACCTTGAAGAAGGGATGCACCCTCCTCCTGAGGGGTGACACCCGGGCTCTGACGTAATCCCGGGTAATGTCCCGTCCGGTCAGCCCAGAGCAGGTGAGCTCGTTGATCAACAGGAGCACCTTCTCCTCCTCAGGCTGCACGGACGGCCGAGGTGTCTCGACAGCTCGGGCTCTGGCGCCAGTATAAGAAAGCGAGCCGCCTTCCGCCTTCCTCAGGTAGAACCAGGAGTCGGCCCACCCTGACACTGAGTCCTTGAGTGTAAAGCTCGAGTACTCGTACGGACGGGTAGGGCGGAGACGGAAATAGAGGCAGCCGGCCGACGAAGGCGTGCCGGTGCGCGACAGGGTGTAGAAGTGGAAGAAAAGGCTGGGAGTGGGCTCGATGCCCACGTACCCCTCACAGAGATGGGCGAAGATGGCCATAATGAGGATGGAGTTGGGGTGGAGGTGAGCGATCTCGCACTCACAGAAGGCGAGGACGGACTCAACGAACTCGCTTTCGGGTGTCCGGAGCCCGTTCATGGCGTAAAGCTCGGTGGAGACGATCTCCCCTTCCTCCGGCTGCGGGCTCTCCTCGGCGCCAGGGGCTCTCCATGTGCCAGCGTCGAGGTAATTCGCCTGTTGAAGAAGCTCTAGCTTTCGCCTATCAAGCTTGCTGGCGCCAAACTTCGCCATTTGGACAAGGAAGGCGATCGAGGAGGGAGACGAGTGCTCGTGGTCAGGAGGTGTGAGCGCTGGAGCAGAGGATGTTTGAGACGCTTTTTGCTGGGGGACTGCGCAGATCTAGGGTTCCCTCCGGTGTTTAAAATCCCCCCAAACAAACGGGAAAGCGAAGGGACTTCCCGCCGTTATGGTCGAGGTAACCCTAAAAGGCACGGAAGGCAGTTGAGGCGTCCGCCACCCAGGGAGCGACACGTGGGCACGCGGATCGAGGCTATCCCGCCAAGAGACGGTTCCCCTGGGAGGGCGGTTTAAATTGGCCGGGTGAAAACTTCCGGGAGAAGGAACCGTTCAGGGGGGCCCACATTCGTCCGCCCAAAACGCGACGGGCTGGGCCAAAGGAGGTCGTTCCCGGAGATGGTTGGTAGCTCGATGGTCGCGGTAGCTGTCCGCCGCAACAAATCCGACATGCTTGTTTGACGGTAGGCCCAAGGGGAAGGCCTTTTTGCCTTTTTCCCACTTGAACCTCGGGGGCTAGCTGTCGGGGGATGGATAATTCCCGTAATTTACCTCGGGTGCCACAAACGGCCGAGCTCATCACCGCCCGAGCCACCGGGAGGTCGTTCCCAAGAACGACCTAGTCGGGGCCTAGGGAGGTCGCGTGGTCTGGCCGATTGCTAGCTCGTCTCCGCGTAAAGACGGCCGAGCTCGGAGCTAACTAATCAGTCGACCTGTCATGATCTCGAGGTCGGCGGGAGTAACTACCGGCGGTGCTTTCTTCGTTAGTTCGTTGCGTCCTCCGCGGGAGCGTGGCGCCGTCCGTGGAGGATTTGTAGGATCTATTGGTTACCACGTTGGACCTAGTCGAACGTGGGGATAGTGGGTCTGGAGAAGTGCGGTCTTTTGTAAACTATAAAGCATCTTCACCGTGAGGGGGAGAGGCAAGTTGAATATACACGAGCTGGAGTAGGGCTATTATCTCCCTCTTGAGAGGCCCGAACCAGGGTAAGACACCGTGCCATTGTCCGTTCCGGTCCAGAGAGTCATTCCTCCGAGTAACCCCGCACGTGAGAAGGGGTCGCGGTTGGTCCCTCCACCAATAAGTAAGCTCGGCGGGGGCCTGCTCCCCAATCGTCGACAGGTTCGAATTTAGATCTAAGCTTGAATTCACTTTAAATAAGTTTGGTAAAAATTAACATATAGTATATTTAACAAGTGATTCTAAATTTACTTGACTAGCAAAGTTATCCGAGCTCGGCTCGGTGAAACTCGCAAACTCAGGATCAATCTCGAGTCCGGCTCCTTTGAAGCTCGAATTGAGCTCGAATCAAACCTAGAGCGAGCCGGGTTTAAGTAGCTCGTGAGTCTCGGGCTTTTTTTTACAGCCGTATATATAACATATATGCGTTCTACATATTATATGCCTCTGGTAAAAAGTCTCTATCCTGATAGATCTAACTAATGATCTAATGATAGTGAGTCTTAGCCTAAACATGATTACCTAGTTCTAATGCGGAATTAGTGGCACTGACCGGAATGATTCGACGCCATTAGAGCCTTGTAGCTAGATGGTCGGTGATGCAGAGGTCGTAGGGAGGTTGACGACGGCTTCTCTGTGCGGATGTCGCCGGCCTTCTGGACGCCACCGACACTGCCCAAGAACCGCCCTTCGATGCTCCTCCAGCGCCGGTGAGAATCGGTAGAGTATTAGGGTTTTGGAAGAGTCGGATTGTGCGTGTGATCGTCACCACACGGACGAGCTCATCTCTTACTGTAAATATAGCGCTGAGGAGCTCGGGGGCGTGTCCTATGTATGGAAAGCGCCTCCGATCATGACGCGAGATTAAGGAAAGATTGGTTAGGAAAGTTTTATTAGGTAGGTGATTGCATGTATAGAAATAAGGGTGGCAATACCTATGCAATCGCGTGAGATCAATAAACATATCCTTGTGAGATAGTACCAAGAGGTTTTTGTACCTTTTGTTACTATCTTAATGTAAATTTCGGCAAATATTTAATACTTATCAAGGTAATAAAAATCTCTCAAGGTTAATTAACAATGGGATCTTCTCAAGCACCATGGCCCCCGAACAACATTTTTCTTTGCATGTCATTCACGTCTAGCCAGCCTCAGGAAAATATCGCCACCAACTCGATTACGTGCTCCTCGCTCCAAAAGCGCATCGCCTTTTAGCCTGCAAAGGAAGATTAAAAGAGGAAGGAAGATTAAGAGGCATAACCATCGCGTATCATCTTCGAAAAAGGGTAAGATACAAAAAAAAAAAAAAAAGGCGAACGATGATCTCTGGGACAAAAATAAGATAAGAAGATAAGGAGCTCCCTGAAGAAACTCCGGCTTGCGAGTCGCAAACAGTAGGATCTTTTCTGCTCTCAGACACAAGAGGGCAGCACCGACACATCGCCCTCCGGCGTTTACTCGTGCGCAGCGCGCGGCCCTGCCGTTCGCCGCCGCTTGTTAAATTCAGAGCTCAGCCCTTCTGCCTTGGCTGCTCGTCTTCTCGTCCCGTCTGCTATTAGCTGGCCCTTGTGCCGAGTGTTAATACTGATGGCGACGGGCTCGCCATCTGCACCCACGTATCTCGCTCTCCTCCTCGCCTTCCGCCTCTTCCTCCTCGTCGTGCCATGGGGCGTTGACTGCGGCGCGGCCAGCCCCGAGGGGAGCGGGTACAACGTCGTCTCCGTTTTCGGGTCGGCGAACCTGCTGTCGGCGCGGCTGGAGCTCGTCGGCGAGACGGCTGTGCTCGGGCCCGACGTCCGGAGGCTCAGCCTGACTGCAAGGCAAGTATGATATCCGGAACGGCAGCTGTGATAGGCTTCCCAGAAAAATCGCTGAAGCTGTAAAATTATTTATCGTAATTTTGATACAACCGAAAATCAATTTTATATGTGCAAAAACATAAACCATTGTTTATACGTGCATACATATAAACCCATCTTAAAACATATTAGCAATACCTTGTGAGTTTTATTTTTTTCTCCTCTCTTCTTAGCCTTAAGAGTTCTCTCAATAGTTACGAATTTTTTGTATCTTTTCTTTTATGTGTGTAGCAGTTTTTTTTATGTGTGCACTATTCCTTTCTGTGTTCTTTTTTATTGTCTTTAGATGTACAGGAGAATCTATATAGCCAAGGAAAGAAGCCAGAGCAACATTAGTTTCCATGTCCATAAATCAATAAAACTGACACTTTAATTGATGATTATAACTCAGCAATTTAATACATGAAACTAGCACTTTAATTCAGCTGTTAAAACTCAATGAAACTGGCTATAACTCGGCACTTTAATTCATGCATATAAACATCAATTCATGACTTATTCTTATTGTAGTTTCGCTTTAATACATGCTTGAAATTGGTTGTCATTGCATTGCCAATCACCCTCCTATAGCATTATGCTTAACAAAAACTAATTAGTACACAATTAATATTTAGAAAGGAGAGGACAGGGATTTTAAACCCCATGATTCTTAATCTTTTAGTCTAGTAACCATCACACTTATATCTTTTTATTATAAGAACCATTATGTAATTTACATGAACCATATTATGTTAAAATAATTTAACAATCTCCCACTTGACCCTTGTAAAAACTTGACGATTTGATAAACTTTTAGGTACACACCTTTTATCGAATCTATCAAATCATCGTTAAATTGAACAGAAATACTAGGAAACGGTATACCGTTCCTAGCTTTTCCAACGGTATAGTCTGTTCGTCCAGCAAGCATGTGCAATGTGGTCACTAACATCTCCTTAAGACCATGCATGCTGCATGTTGCAGAGGCCTCATGAGCCATGAATGCATGTTAATTCTTCGTTGGAATGCTGCATGTTAATGCATGTTAACAAGCTTTTTTTTTCCTGTTGCCCCGGGAAACATCTTCGGACTGTGGCTCGTCCAGTTATGACTTCTTGCCATGTTAATTCTTAGGAGCAGCTGTGCGGTTACAGAGGTCGTCTTCGAACTAGCTATGGAGGAAACCACATGGACAGGACGTTTCTGAGGATCACGATGCGTGCATGCATGCATGACAAACCCTCCCTCACAGACGAAATCAAAAGCACCTTCTCACCGTCATGGCCTCATGCACCGTCTTGGCATCTATGAAACTTATCCGTGAAATATCATGAAACTCATCCGTGATTCCTAATGAAACTTATCCGTGAAACCTAGTGAAGCTTATTGAAATATGATGAAACTTATCCGTGAAATCTAATGAAACTTATCCGTGAAACCTGATGAAACTTATCAGTGAAATATCATGAAACTTATCCATAAAACCTAATGAAACTTATCCGTGAAATATCATGAAACTTATCCGTGAAACCTAATGAAATTTATATGTGAAAAATCATGAAACTTATCTGTAAAATCTAATGAAACTTATCTATGAAACCTAATGAAACTTATATGTGAAATATCATGAAACTTATCCGTCAAACCTAATAAAACTTATCTATCAAACCTAATGAAACTTATCCACAAATTATTATGAAACTTATCTATGAAATATAAAAAAACTTTTCCGTGAAACCCGTTTGCATGTGAGACATCATGAAACTTATGAAACATACAAAATATGGATGAACACACTTAATACCTAATGAAACATGCCATACCGTTGGAATCACTTCCAACGGTACAGCGTGCAATAGCACTACTCTAAATTGAATTATAGCGACAGAATCATGGCAGTCACAAGTTATACAGTGACAAGAGCCCTTCCATATATCATTACCAACATAATCCAAACTAGCCTTAATGGGAAACTTCCATTGTTATCCATCACTACCATAATTGTATACACGATAACGTGGATAACAAGCAAAACAACATTTTTATTGAGTTCATAAGTTCATAAAAGCATGAGCAACTCAAAATCATGTGTATATATACTCATCATGCTAACAGGATTATCTGTAATGCAAATTCTCTCAACATGGCTACTAAAAGTTTTGGGAGGTAGTCCCTTAGTTAGCGGATCTGCTATCTTTAGATCTGTACCAATATGCTCAATTGATACCATTCACTTTTGCACTTCTTCTTTTATCTTTAAGTACTTCAAATCCATATGTTTTGCTCCTTTCGAGTACTTGTCATTTTTGGAGAAGACTGCAGTGGAATTGTCACAATAAATCCTTATAGGTTTTTCAATATTATCAATAATATGAAGACCAAACGCAAAATTTCGCAGCCATATTGATTGAATAGTGGCATCAAAGCATGCCACATTTCAGCCTCCATAGTGGAAATTGCAATGAAAAATTGCTTTCCACTCTTTCATGACTCCTCTAGCCAAAAGGAACAAATAGCCGAATGTAGACTTCCTTGAGTTGACACATCAAGCATAATCTGAATCTGAGTAGCTAATCACCTCAATATGGCTCAATCTCTTGTATGTGAGCAAATGATCCTTGGTGCCTTGCAAATATCGAAGAATCTTCTTCGTAGCTTTCCAATGATCCATTCTAGGATTACTTTGAAACCGACTACGCAATCCAACAGCAAAGCTGATATCTGGTCGAGTGCATGTCAAAGCATACATTAAGCTCACAACAACTAATGCGTATGGAATAGATTCCATCTTTTTTCATTCCAAATTATTTTTTGGACATTACATTTCATTAAATTTGTCCCCTTTCTGAATTGGAACAATTCCCACGGAGCAATTTTTCATTCTAAACCTCTCAAATATTTTGTTAATGTTATCCAAATATATTTCTTGCATATTATCCAAATAACAATACTAAAAAAGTATGACATTTTACTGCTCTAAATAACACTACTATGATGAATCACGCAATTGCAAATGCAATTTTATTTATGCGCTTTGATCAAAATAGAGCAATATATTTACCATACTACAATATGCAATAATATATCATGAAAGAAAGCTTAATCAACCACACAAGAACAACTGTAATGGTGAATCAAAAGTGCCAACACCTTGCTCTGATACCAAATGTAAGAAAAATCGTGTAAGCTGTAAAGTTGTTTAGCACAATTTTGATGCAACTGAAAAAGCAACTTTATATGTGCAAAAGCAAAAAACTATCCTTTATATGGGCATACGCACATATATATTAGCAATGCTTTGCATATTGAGTTTTATTTTTTTTCCCTCTCTTCTTAGGCTTTAGAGTTCCCTCAATGGTTACAGAACTTTCTGTACCTTTTCTTTTATGTGTGTACTATTCCTTTCTGTGTTCTTTTTATTGTCTTTAGATGTACAAGAGACTCTTTATATAGTGAAGGAAAGAAGCCATAGCAACATCAGTTTCCATGTGCATAAATCAATGAAACTGGCACTTTAATTGAAGGGCCAGAATGGTGATCAGAGGGGGATGAATGATCTCAAATAAATTTTTCCTTACCTACTGGACAAGAAGAGCCTACTAAAAACCAAAGGAAAGAGCAAAGGAGTGAAATCCAGAATTTTATCATAGTAGTGTCGGATTTGCGGTACTACCGCTCCTTAAGGGGGTTAGTGCCGGCCTCATGAACTCAGCACGATCTCAAATGTAAAAATGGTATATCTTTTGATCGGCTGGACCAAATTTTACGAAACTTGAAATGCACTTTCTTGTGGAGGTTAGGAACCTATTCCAACCTTCAATCCAAAGTATTAAAGTTAAAGTTCTGACTTTTTTTGAATTGAAGGAAGTATGCACCAAGTTTGATAAAAAAAACCCAAAATCTTGGTCTTGAACTTGCTCGTGGGGTCTTGATGATCAAGATAATCTTAGATAACTTCCTACATGTCAAAGAAAGCAAGAACACAAGACGAGAAAGCCTCAAACATAATCTACAAAGATTTTTCTAAGAAGGAGCAACAAGATCGATTTCTTGCAAATTTTAGAAAAGATTTGCCTAGATGATTGGGATGTAATCCGATAAAGATTCATCCATCATCCTCGGCACAAGAAGAACAAGCATTAAGAAGGAGGGGAAGCAAATCCAAATGTGCAGAATAGTAAATTGCTGAATTTAAATTATTGAATTTAAGATATAATACAAATGCGAAATTTAAATTCAAAAGTAAAGAAATGAATTTTTCTTTCTTTGGATGGAAGATTTACAAAGCCTCACAACAAGGTGGGCAAAGCTCAGAGGAGCATCAAAACCATCAAGAGAGAGGCATCCCTCTCCCCCTCTATTTATAACAACATCGGAGTAATCTCCACCCTTGGATGACATTCTTGGTCCTCAAGAAACCTCATCAAGGGTTGAGATTCACTTCTCCATTAGGAGCAATCTCCACCCTTGGATGACTTTCTTGGCCCTCAAGAAACCTCATCAAGGATTGAGATTCACTCACTCACACATGGGCTAACCTGAAACCCACTAACAAACGGGTTTTATCCACTAAGCTAACTTGATCGCTACTCCATCCTTTAAACCGCGATCCAACAGCTCAACTTAATTCGAGTAGCTCCAAGTTAGCATCTCAACCGTGCCCTTGTCTTCTAGACTCGTACCGACTCCGTCTCCGGTCATCCTCCATCGATCCCCAACCCGTTTGGACCTCGGCACACCTCGCCTAGTCCCGGTCATCCTCTGTCTCACCATGACCACGTACCGTCATTCTGCAATCATCAAAGACAAGGAAACACATCGCATAGCATTGCACAATAAAAAAATGTAATTAATCAATCATAACAAAAATCATAACTAGATTTGCAATAAAAATCTGGTACCATCCTAAAACGGTCAACACACCAACTTACTCTAAATTCAAATCCAATTCTAATAAAACTCAAATATGAGCACTACATGCTCAAACATAGTCGATTACTCATCACCAACAAGGATAGACCTCGACATGATCTTTCATTAATTGATGACTGTAACTCAACACTTTAATACATAAAACTAGCACCTTAATTCAGCTCTTAAAACTCAATGAAATTGACTGTAACTTAGCACTTTAATAGTGCATGTAGCCATCAATTCATGACTTATTTTTATTGCAGTTTTGCTTTAATACATGCATGAAAACTGACTGTCATTGCATTGCTAATGCACCCTCCTGTAGCATTATGCTTAATAACACTAATTAGTACACAATTAAATATTTGAAGGGGAGAGGAGAGGGATTTTAAACTCCATGATTCTTAATCTTTTAGTCTATCAACCATCACACTTAGATTTTTTTTATTATATAAATTATTCTGTAATTTACATGAACCATATTATGTTAAAATAATTTAACAATGCTTGATAAATCACTGGATTAAGGCTGTTTAATTTTGATGTCGTGTGTCAATCGCGATGCTCAAGTCATGATAGTGGCGTATGCTTGATTCATCACTGGATTAACGCCGTTTAGTTTGATTATCCATTTAGATCATTCGTTAGCATTTTTTTTAAAGCACGGAAAAGAGCTCTGCCATTCACCGAAACAAAGGAGAAAATGTCCATACAAGAGAACCGAACGGCTACCTAGGGAGAATTTGTGCTACTCTATTTTTTCGGATGCGGGAGAATTGATCATTTATCTTATTTTAATTGGTACAATTAATCATTTACCCTATGATATCTAGACTGACATACGGATCCATCACTAACACAAGTAAATAATAAAAAATCATCAATTATTCCTTAGTTTATGATTTCTTTTTTCTGTTCGAGAGCAGAGTTTATCATAGGTCGCAACTTACCAACTAAGTCATCAAGAAGAATAAGAGCAAAAAGAAGAAAATAAGAAGTTTGGACAAAGACGATAGGTAAATGATCACAGTGGGACTCGAACGCACGATCTCCTGCTCAGAGGCCCACACGACCAATGCATTATCTTAGTTGAACCAAATTAATAAGTCTTTTCATGTTATTTTAGATTTTTTTTAGTTCTATCAAAATATTATTATTATTATTGTTATATCTTTATATTAGAAATAATTGATAATTTATCCTCACTTACATGTGTCATTAATTATTTATCCTATGATGTCTAACTGATATACGAGCCTTAGAGCCACACGTCAAAGAGGGTAAAATGATATATATTTGGACACGAAGAAAAGTATCTAGGGCAAGTAATTAATTGCACCATAAAAAAGGAGGTAAATAATCAAATCTCCCATTTAGATTACATGTCTTAATCTAGTCTGTATGATAGTAAATAGCATTGAAAATAGATAGAGTGGATAGGTATCTAAGAAAAAAATGGTAAAACATTAAATTAAAATCATAAAATAATATAATTTTAGAAAGACAAAATTATAAAATAATATATTTTTAGAAACAAAATTTTAAAGCTAAAATGATATATATTCGGACACCAAGAAAGCAGTAAACTTGCAGTTTTCTTTTTTACTTCCTTTGTGTTCACCGTTTTTTTTTCGTCATGAGGACGACAGCCTCGAGACGGACAGCCGGCTGCACGTCCGCATCACCGACGCTGACCACCCGCGATGGGAGGTCCCACAGGACGTCATCCCGCGCCCAACGCCGGAGGACGTCTTCCTCGGTGCACTGTGTCAGCGCAATGCCGCCTCGAGGCGCACCCGCGTCCTCTCCGCTGCGGCCTCGGACCTCACCTTCACCATCCACACCTCCCCGTTCCGCTTCACCGTCTCCCGCCGCTCCACCGGCGACGTCCTCTTCGACACCTCCCCCACCCTCATCTTCAAGGATCGGTAACAACGCTAGTCCTATGTTGCAATACATACCAGTCGATGGAGAATGTACATGGATCACCGCGACAAGGGATCAACAGGTACTTGGAGGTGACGTCGGCGCTGCCGGTCGGCCGGGCGTCGCTGTACGGGTTGGGCGAGCACACTAAGCGCACGTTCCGGCTGCAGCGCAATGATACGTTCACGCTGTGGAACTCGGACATCGCCGCGAGCAACGTCGACCTCAACCTCTACGGCTCACACCCGTTCTACATGGACGTGCGGTCGGCGTCCCCCGACGGCTCCCCCTGCGGCGCCGGCGCCGCGCACGGTGTGCTCCTCCTCAACAGCAACGGGATGGACGTCCTGTACGGCGGATCCTCCATCACCTACAAGGTGATCGGCGGCGTTCTCGACTTCTACTTCTTCGCTGGCCCCTCCCCGCTCGACGTCGTCGACCAGTACACCCAGCTCATCGGCCGCCCTGCCGCCATGCCGTACTGGTCACTCGGTACGGCCAAACAAAACCGATACGCTTTCTTGGCATATGAACCAGCTCGCGCTCTCCTCTGCACGCTCTGTTTCTTGCATCTCACTTGCAAATTGTGGCGTGTTGTTGCATTGGAACGTGCAGGGTTTCACCAGTGCAGGTATGGGTACAAGGACGTGGCTGACCTGGAGCGCGTGGTGGCCGGCTATGCCAAGGCCAGTATCCCACTGGAGGTGATGTGGATGGACATCGACTACATGGACGCGTTCAAGGACTTCACGGTGGATCCGGTGAACTTCCCGGCCGGCCGGCTGCGGAGGTTCGTCGACCGGCTCCATCGGAACGGCCAGAAATACGTGGTCATACTGGACCCAGGTACACCAATCAAGCTCGCGTCAGTCGTGGAATCAAAATGGGATTGTAAAATGGAATCAGCATGGTGAGATTTTTGAAAGAAACGGCAGTAGTGAGACCTAGAGGGTCGGTCGAAAGCCGATCTTTGTCTGCCAGGACTCTACCGCGGCATGGTGAGATTGCATGGCATGTCGCTGATTTGGTGATGCGCGCGCAGGGATCAACGTGAACACGACGTACGGGCCGTTCGTCCGCGGGATGCAGCAGGACATCTTCGTCAAGCGCAACGGCACCAACTACCTCGGCGTGGTGTGGCCAGGCAACGTTTACTTCCCCGACTTCTTGAACCCGCGCGCCGCCGAGTTCTGGGCGCGGGAGATCGCCGTGTTCCGGCGGACCATCCCCGTCGACGGGCTGTGGATTGACATGAACGAGATCTCCAACTTCGTCGACCCGGCGCCTCTCAACGCGCTCGACGACCCGCCGTACCGGATCAACAACTCGGGCGTGCACCGCCCCATCAACAACAAGACCATGCCGGCCTCCGCCGTGCACCGCGGCGGCGTGCCGGAGTACGACGCGCACAACCTCTACGGCTTCCTCGAGGCGCGGGCCACGCACTATGCGCTGCTCAGGGACACCGGTCGCCGGCCCTTCGTGCTGAGCCGCTCCACGTTCGTCGGCTCCGGCCGGTACACCGCGCACTGGACCGGCGACAACTTCGCGTCGTGGGACGACCTCCGCTATTCCATCAACACCATGCTCAGCTTCGGCCTCTTCGGCATCCCCATGATCGGCGCTGACATCTGCGGCTTCGGCGGCAACACCACCGAGGAGCTCTGCAGCCGCTGGATTCAGGTACAGTAGTTGTTGTACACGAACCACATTAAGGTCCAAACCGTTCTGTCCATTGACACGTTGATTCGAGCTTTGCGTTTGCGTTTGCGTTTGAAGCTTGGCGCGTTCTACCCGTTCGCGAGGGACCACTCGGCGATCGGCACCGTCCGGCGAGAGCTGTACCTGTGGGAGTCGGTGGCGCGGTCGGCGAGGAAGGCGCTCGGGCTGCGGTACCGGCTGCTCCCCTACATCTACACGCTCATGTACGAGGCGCACACCACGGGGGCGCCCATCGCGCGGCCGCTCTTCTTCTCGTACCCGCACGACGTCAACACGTACGGCGTGGACAGGCAGTTCCTGCTCGGCCGCGGCGTGCTGGTGTCGCCAGTGCTCGAGCCCGGCGCGACCACCGTCGACGCCTACTTCCCGGCCGGCCGGTGGTTCAGCCTCTACGATTACTCTATCGCCGTCGCCACGGGGACCGGCAAGCGCGTGACGCTCTCCGCGCCCGCGGACACGGTGAACGTGCACGTGGCCGAGGGCAGCATCCTGCCGCTGCAGCAGCAAGCGCTGACGACGTCGCGCGCGCGCCAGAGCGTGTTCCACCTCCTGGTCGCGCTCGCCGAGGACGGCACGGCCACCGGGGAGCTGTTCTTGGACGACGGTGAGGCGCCCGAGATGGGCGGGAGGGGAAGCGAGTGGAGCCTGATAAGATTCAGCTGCGCGATGGAGAGCAGCGGCATCAAAATGAGGTCCCATGTGGTGCACGACTCGTACGCGTCGAGCCGCACTCTGGTGATCGGCAAGGTGGTGTTCCTGGGGCTCCAGTCGCTGGCGCCACCCAAGGAGTTCGCCGTCTATGTCAACGGCGTCGAGGTGGACGCGAACTCGGTCGCCGGCACCCCGTACCCGAAGGGTGGAGCTCTCGGCGTCGCACACGTCGGCGGGCTGTCGCTTGCCGTCGGGAAGGAGTTCGAGCTGGAGATCGTCATGTCCTATTAAGCTGCAAAATCTAAGCATTACTGCGTAAGATCCGAATAAAAATCGAGAACATTGAAGTTGAAATAAATGGCACCATCAGCCAGCTGATGCTGATCCTTGTGGCAACGTGACATGCTCCGGCGTTCAAGCAACAAAAATAGCTCGATTTCTATTCATTTCAGACAGACAATTGATTTTCAATTGAGCGGTCTACCATAGAGACTGTGCCGGCGCAAGATCGACCCAGAACTGAAATTGTTTTTCTTCACATATGCCGTTTCCTGAAGCACACATGAGGGCCAAATGCCCAATAGATTACGACATGACACCAACGGAAACGGAGGCATTGAGCACATCACTGCTTAATGTCATGGTAACCGGATGACCTAAGGATTAAGGCACGCACTTTCACACGTCCATCACCTTACGCTTTACGGAAAACAAAACGGGAAGGGAATTAAGTGAACTATTTTTATCAGGCAGAGAGAACGGGAGATGCATGTGTTAACTCCCAAGCAAAACGGTTCGTTGATCGAGTAGGCTGTTCTGCGACCTGGCTGACCATTGACCAACAAGTCATTCCTGTTTCAGCAACCTACCGGTGCAATTTTACTTGTTTAATTATGCGTTATACATTAAGGGCCTGTTTGAACACTCCCAAACTGAGTAGAGGTTTTCAAGGGTAATTACCCGTAAATGCCACTAGGCAACACCCCCAAACTTTCAGAGTTGGAGAAGAGAAGATCGATCTGGAGGGACATGTAGTGCAAATTTTCGGAGTAGAGGTTTTAAAGGGTAATTACCCGCAAATGCCACTAGGCAACACCCCCAAACTGAGCCTCGGCCCTCATTCCTCTCCCATCCTCTCACGCTCCTAGCTCACACACGCAAACCCTAGGCGGTGGCGGGATATGGACCATCTACATCCCGCTCCTCTTCTTCGTCTAGCTCCTCGTCCTCTCCGTCTCCAGTTGCTCCCCTGACACCGCCTGGACCACTGTCAATCTCGCCCACTTCACCATACGTGCTCGCCTCCTACGTGTGTTTCTATCTGCTTCTTGGTTCGACACGCGCACGTTGTCCTCCTCCCCCCGGCGTCGATGACCTCGGCCCGGCATCCTCCTTCCCCGGTGTCCGCGACCTTGCTCATTGTCGTCCTCCCCTCGGCGTGAAGGACCTTGGCCTGGCGCTTCCCGCTTACTGTACAGGTTCGTCTCCAAGAAGCAGACGTCATGGAGGAAGACGCAGTGACCCCACCGCGGCCGCATCCCCACAATTTCTTGGTTGCTTCGTTGGTCGGTAAGATTCTTTCCTAGTATCACCTGGCTTTTTTGTTTGTTTTCTCCTTGATATGATGTGCCATTGTGCGAATTGAAGGATTGAAGGTGCGTACGTATGGTATGGCCTATTGATTTGCTTTCTTGGGGTTCTACTGTTGTAGGATTATTGTTTCGTTAGGTTTGACGATACAAGAAACTGCTGGAACTTGGTGACCAGGATTTCGTTGTTCTTTTCTAGGTTTACGGATTCAGTTCCCAAATGTTTAGTTGAGTAGTCAGTTAGGAGCATTCCACAATCAGCACTTGTGGGTGTATTCTGACTTCCAATAAGATTATGAGACCAATCTCTGTTGCATATGTGGAAGTGGAACAGGGTATGGGGTGGCCATTAAAATGATATTGGATTGGGCACGTTACATTGTCACGTGCATGTACACTGGTAATTGTGATCGTATTTTTGTTTGTGTTCTTCCAACATTCACAAAGGGACAGAACAAAAAAATAAATAAATTGTGCTCTATTCCTAGTGGCATGTGCTGTTTATGCATAATTGTTTTACAGCACTTCACAGCGTGCCTTTTGTTTTTGTTCACCGGGTTTGCTATTTCTTCCTTTTCTTTTCTTATTTTTACTTTCGTTTTTTGTGTGTTAAAAAACTCTCCTTTTTGTTACGTCACTAATTATATTTTCTGATGCTTGCAGGTCGAATCGTGAGCTGCAAAAGTGAAATGTTAACCTTTGGAAAGTTTAGGTAGTTCATTGTTTGTAGAAGATTATGTGGTGTTTCGATAGATTGGTTTTATGGTACCGAGGACATTTGGATAGTAGTCAAGAACATGTATGCGCTATGACAGAATCAGGAGTGGTGTATTTTTTTTTCCCCTTACAGATCAACGCATGCCTTAATTGCTTGCTGTGATCTTGATTAATTGAAGTACTGGAACCAAACGAGGGTGAAGCTGGAGGATCGTCATCACGGCCGGGAGCAACAAGGCGAACCACGCCGCGGAGGATAAAGATGAGAAGACAAGATGGGCGATATATACAATAAATTAATTAATTTTATACGATAACTTAATTAACTCTATACAACTCTATAATTCAAGAAGCTAGACTGCCTATGGTATTCTCGTTTGGGGAGGAGAATGAAGTGGAAACGATAAATCAAAGCATGACATCGTTCAGAACGAACTATGAAATGAAATAAATTTTGCTTTAGAAATCATCAATATTATAATAAAAATGGAGATCAAAGCGCTCCAAATATTCATATTTTAAGATGATCTTGATCACACAAGCTATTGCCGCGATGCATCTATGATGTTTAGATATTCAATTATAAAATCTATAACCGACTGTATTTTATAAATATCGACTGTGTTTTATAAATATCGTTGTAGAAATATCTAAGTAGATAAAAATTTCGAACAACAAATACTAACGATAGAAGTTCTGCTGAGGATTTAGGAAAAATTCTACAAGACCATTGTGAATGTAGCAATATAGTAATGATTGATATGAAATTGCCAGTTGGTGCATGATATGAAATTACCTTCGAACACGATATACTAAGACCCGCCGAAAAGGCATACGCGTTATAGTATGTTATAGACTATAATACTTGGGGTTATTGCACGATTACAATTTACATGCAAAGCAAGGTGTAAATACAATATTTTCCCACAATATGGTAGTCCTTATATCAAATAGCAAATCTGCCCCATTCTTTCGGAAAAATATATTCAAATACGTTTTTTTACGCGCTGCAGAAAGCCTTCTGCGTTTAATGAAATAGATGATTCTTATAGCCATTTGGTTTATTCAATTCAGTTCATTCGTAAATATTTTTTCAAAAATGGGACATCTAAGACCCTAGGAATAAATGATATTTAGGAGCCATGGTTTATATACTTTCTTCAGAAATCATTAAAGGGTCTTTACGTAAACTTAATTCATACAATTTAACTTTCCATGCGACATCATAATTTTTTTTACATGTTACGAACCCTTATATCTTAACAAAAATTTAGAAATTTATTTCGTTCTATTTGGAGCTTCAAAAATCACAAAACCCTGCTCTACTTGTCTGTAGATCTTTGGTTGAGCTACATTTAGCTATGTCGCCTAATGGTTGAGCTACATTTACTCTGTAGCCTAATGGTTGAGCTACATTTAAATGTCGCCCGTTGATTGAGCTATAGAAGCTTCTGTCGCCTATTGGTTGGACTACATTTAACTGTTGCCCAACCAATGAGCTACATAGGTATATTTTTGCAATTTTGAATAAAAAATGTATTATTAAAAAAAAAATTCCCTACTCTTCTACCGCAGTAATCGATCAACGGTGCCTCTGTTCCATTTTAGCTGAAACCAAACTAATCCAACCGAGTAACTTCCAAATCTCTAGCCGCCGTTGTTCAAAGAAGAAAACACACAGGACCAGCATGGGATTAAAATTAGCTTTAGCAGCACACTGACACACTCAGCAGAGCAGCCTGTCCCTCCCCCCTGTTCCTCGCGCTCCGCTAGACTCCAAGCTAGCGTTCAATAAACAAAACGATTAGCCGCTAAGGTTAATCGCCAATTTAAGCCTTGTTTTCCATAGCAGCAGTGGCACCTATTTTATGGCAGGTGGTCAGGCCGGCTGCCTCCTCGGGCTGGGGCAGGAAGTCACGGTCCCTGCCGTCGTGGCCGGAGGCGAGCCAGACGGCGCAGGTGATCAGGTGAGGCGGTGCGTAGGGCAGGTGCGTAGGGCAGGTGTGCTGCTGCCGCCCTCCTGGCTCAGGCTCACAGACCGAAAAGATGGATCACTCTGCAGTCTGCACTGAGGAGCTGCAGCACATCACGGGTTCTGAATTCTTAGCTCAGTTTTTTTTTTTCTTTTTCTCTCGTTCTTTCCTCCGACTTGCACTCCCAGTCACAGACTCACAGGTGTGCTATAAAGTTTCATCAGCCGCCTCAGGCCATGATTTCTCCTTGTCATCACTCATCAGCCATCACTTGCATGCAAGGATGTGCACTTCAGTCGTTGATCGAGTACGTCTGGCTTTTTTAGTTTCCTTTCTCCTTTTCAAACAAAATGCGTAAATCGAGTTTTTATTGAGAGCTATTTTACAGTATATTAAATTTAATATGAACCGTTTTTTTTTTATCAAATAGATCGTACTAGGCGGTATTCTCTTCATTCCTGAATAGATATTATTTTAAGTTCATGCACTTCCACCAAGGCACGTCTATAAAATATTGTATTACACCTTTTTTATTATATCTTTGGATAGTGTGTCTATATATTTAAGAACAAAATTTGAAAGCCAGAATGAAATGTACTCAGAAATAAAAAAAAAGTATTTATTTATATTTCCTCCGGTAATAAAATAGTAGAAATACCCTCAACTAATCAATGTACTGTAAGTGTAGACTCAAGCTTGAGCTCGAATTGAATAAACTCTATAAGAGTTAACATACATTAATATTTAATAAGTGATTTATAAATTTACTAGACTTGCGAGCTATTCGAGTTTGGCTCATGAAGCTCACAAGTTCGAGATCAAATTCAAGTTCGGCTCTTTTGAAACTCTAAGCGAGCTCGAATCACGCCCAGAACGAGCCGAGCTCGAGTAGCTTACGAGTCTTGAGCCTTTTTTACAGCCCTATATATAACATACATGCATTCTACATAGTAGATGCCCATAGTAAAAAGCCTCTACCCTAAGACTTTTTACTATTCTTTGTGAGGTATCGAAATTTACATTGAGGTAGCATTAAGAAATACTTTTTTTTTGTACATCTCGATACTATCTCAATATAAATTTCGGTAGAGTTTTGGTACTTTTCAAGGATAATAAAAAATCTCTTAACATTAATTCGCTGTACCTCATGGTATCTCTTACGGATGATAAATACTCAGTGACAGTGGCATTTTTGTGAGCTAGTGGGGAGCTCAGAGTACCACTATCTTTGCGCCGGCGTTTGGATAGGTTTGAAGTGCCTATCATCACGTCTGATCGGCCTTATGGAGCTCTTTTGCTGGTTTGCTTTTAGGCCGTGGCCTCGCCAAACCAATGTAGGACGTGGACAAGATTATAAACCGAGAGGTGCTTCTATGCTCTTCCTCCTAATACAAGTTGCACAATATAAACCTCAGACTTATCCGGGGCGGTGAAAATAGCAGCAGCAGCAGCATCCGCGCGCGTACAAGGATGTACACATGCGAGTACCTCGATCGGCCAGGAAGGGGTGACGATAATCCGGCCTCAGTGGCCTTGCCCCAGAATTCTCTGTTGGAACAGATACCCAGAAAACTTGGACAATTTTCTCTTATATTATTGCTTCTTGCTCTTACTGATTTTCTTACAAAATAGGTACAAGATATCTGCTTATATAGCATAACATCAAGTACCAGACTAGGTAACTATCCATGTATTCGACTCGGACTCCAAACACTTTCCAAAACAAACTTACCTAAAACAAACTTTTCTATAATAAACTTTCCTAAAACTCGAACTCTACTCCGTTTACAAGATTAATTCTAATATTCACCTCCTTAATCTTGTAACACCTAACACTCACCCCCTGATCTTGACACACCTCTTCGCAAGTCGACGTTCGATCTCTTGACGCACCTTCAAGGAGTTGTGTCTTCTTCTTGCTAGCCATACCACCAGTGACGCACCTCACCGGCGATCATGACCTTTTGCCTTCGCTCCAATTGTTTTTTCACCGGTAACACAAGTTGACGGTGATACATAGACACGCATTAGAGCCTAGCTCCAATTGTCTTTTCACCGATAACCCAACTTGAAGGTGATACGCAGACTCGCATTAGAGCTCACCCCACGAGAAACTTAGACGCACCTACAAGAACTCTCGTGTACAGACACAGCAAGAACCGATGACAACAACTCCTCGACATCCATCAACAAGACACGCAGATGGCCACGAATACCATCTTTTCACTCGACATCCATCAACAAGACACGCGGATGGCCACGAATACCATCTTTTCACACACACCAATAGCAGATATAGGAAAGACACACATCTTCTTCACCCTTCCTTTTATACCATCCAGATGCATGCACATAGCCTCTTGCTTATGTGTGTGTTATGCATCTATAGTTCTCTTTCTTTATCTGTTGGCTCAATCTTTGGACCATGTCTTGTTTGCATGCATGGTATACTTTCTTCTTTCCTTCTCGATCCAAACACATGTATGTTGCCAATGGCCAAACACGCATGTTATTCTCCATCTCGTACCTATCGGCCGCCGCCCCGGCGACTGCCACCGAAGTCTTCCGTTCCGGCCGGTTTCCTTCCCAACTGGCTGCCATCTGCCTCCGCACCGGTCTCACGGAGTTGGCTTCTGTTGCCTTCGTGCACTGCCGCCGCTCGGAGCCCCTTCTGGCCACACGTCACGGAGCCTCCAATGGCTACTGCTACTTCTTCTTTGTTGCAGGCTTGCGGCTAGCCACACGCTGGACCGATCCGATTTCTTGCGCCGCTTGCTCTTTTCTTTACGTTATGCAACCGCCAAAACTTTTCACGTTGCGCCTCTGCAGCGACAATAGCCCGCTAGCCTGCCCGAGGCACAGCAATAGTAGCCTCCCCCGGGCAAGCGCGGCATTAAGATTAGGACCTCGCTCTGATACCAATTGTTGAAACAGGACACCTAGAAAACTTGGACAATTTTCTCTTGTATTATTGCTTCTTGCTCTTACTGATTTTTTTTACAAAATAGGTACAAGGCCTTTGCTTATATAGCAGAATATTAATTACCAGACTAGGTAACAACCCATGTGTTTGACTCAGACTCCAAACACTTTCCAAAACAAACTTTTCTAAAACTCGAACTCTACTCCGTTTACAAGATTAATTTCAACATTCTCTGTGGGGTGGGGGATCAATAGCGATAATGAACAAGTAAGGCGATAGGCGGCCGCCTAGCTGCTTGGCGTAGGCCACAACGATGCATGATGGGTTGCCCCGCGGATCCATTCAACAGTAACACCCTTGCAGAGGAGGATGCCAGCAGCATTAATCACGATCCATTTTCTCTGCACTTAGGCCCCAAAGCCCCTTGCTTGCAGTACATCTAGGGGGGTATGCCCATGATACGGAGTCGAAGGCTTTACCTATATATGTCCGGCTTGAGCGTTGCATCGTCCTCATCGTGGAACAGCGTCGTCAGAGTTCTTGCCGAGGTCACAGAGTGCAGCCATGGCAGCAATGGCAGTAGCAGTCAGCTGTGGGCCGGAGAATATCTTGATCAGCGTGTAGTTGGTGGGCTTGTGTACTTGGCTACTTGCAGCGTTATTATATGGTGCACGTGCTGGTGTTTGGCATTATTTAGGTGGTTTTTAGTCAGTAATCTCTGCCTATTAATTTATTTCTAATTAATCATTTAGTTAGCCGTAAACAGCTATCATTTAAGGTCAGCGGGTATATGATCAACTCAGGAGCAGATCATACGTGTGATCTGAAATCCCTTTCGCGGGATATATTAAAAGAATCACCTAGTTATGACTTTGTTTGTCTTGATCTTTTTGTCCACTTGGGAGCATTTTTTTCTGTTGTACCCGATAAATATTTAATTCAAGGTATGAGGGGGACAAATGAAAAGGATATGTATGGATTAATGACTTGAATTTTCATACCAACGTTAACTATCTAATTCCTTGGCTAATATTAGCTTTCAAGCCCTCTGCAAATTCAGGTTAAGAGAGGGCGCAGTGGATAACTACAAGCTGAAGCAAATTTAAGGGGTTGATCTGAACTGTCAAACGATTTTTTTTTAAAAAAAATTAAAAAATGGACCACTTGCCCGTGATTGGAATAAGCCAAAAGAAAAACTCCAGCTCAGTTAAATTTATCATATTTTGAGCCAAACCTCAAGAAAGATTAACTAATGGACAAAGCATATGATTAACCTCTACCTTAGAAGGAACGAAATTGGAGATGAATATTTAGGACAATATATAGCCAGTAGTGTATAAACTTATTTGTGTAGGGCAAACTAAAGGACAAATAGGGTGGAATCTAGGATCATAATGAAGATTATATTTCTATTATATCAGTATATATAGTTCTAGCATCACACACTATAAATCTTTCCATCTTATCCATAGTACACAAATAATGTATTTACATCATTGAGGTCATATATATACTTCTCTCTTTTGATCACCTGATCCTTTTCTTTTCGACAAATAATATGAACTAGAATGACACTACAGCACAGCTACATGCATGCAATAGCATATATATTGGCACACACACCCAAGCTAGTCTTCTTTAAGATCGAGTTCCTTCCTTAATTGCCAGCAATATCGACCCCTGGAAAATCAATTGAGTGAGTTCCACATCTGTGAGAAGCCACTCTCAGCTAAGTACTCAAATCCATCCTGAGCAAAATTACTTTGAGGCGCTTCCCTCTTCACGCTGTTGCCTTCAAACCTGGTGAGCTGGCTCAGCACATCCTCGATCGCCTTCCCCATGTGTCGCTCCTGATCAACCATGGGTGAAGCCAACGGAACGCTCATTGATGACCATTGCTGAGAGCTGTGAGAGGGATTGTTGGAGAAGCAGGGCACTTGCTCGTAACCCTCTAGGTTTTGCACTGATCCAGCAGGCTGGTCAAAGGCAATGTGGTTGTCAATAAGAGGAGGCAGTGAAGTTGCGGCCTCGCTGTCGATATTATATCTGCTCTCTGTGGGTGGTTTGGCAATTGTTACCCTACTCTTGTAGAAAACCCTGCACAAGACCCAGTCCTCCTGTTCACATCACAAAGTATATATATATTAGATGAAAGTTAGACTGAGAAATAAGTGTAAATTGGGACATGTGTATGTATTTAAAGTGATCATGGGATTGAAGTCTTACGGTAGAAACTTTTGGCAGCATGGTATGAAAAAAATTGAAAAATAATTTTTCTTTAGCCGTTTTGTTTTCTTTTAGGGGCGAGCATTGCTTTATGCAATGATTGGAAAGAGACATGAATGCTTACATAAAGCATGGTTGTGCGAGTCAATAGTTGCACATGCATCTATTCAGGAGTATCTAAAGGAAATCAGAACTCTTAAGTAGCTGTCATGAGAGTGGCTCAGAAGTAAAGAAAGGCTAGAGTACAATATGGAAAGTGAAACTCGAAAGCATTAGTTAGCAATATCATGACCATATGTTCTACAAATTTTCAAAAGCAATATTAAAGGTATCGATGGTCGATGCCTTAATCCAAGGCCACAAGCCTTTAGACATCTTTAATTCTTTAATCGGATGACACCTGAATCATCCCAAAGGGTGCTACAAGAA
This sequence comes from Rhipidocladum racemiflorum, assembly GCA_036346355.1. Lineage (NCBI taxonomy): Eukaryota > Viridiplantae > Streptophyta > Magnoliopsida > Poales > Poaceae > Rhipidocladum > Rhipidocladum racemiflorum. The sequence continues at coordinate 83,595,909 of CM070579.1, read as the reverse complement.
TTAGTTTCTTTACTTCAAACTGTCTACCATAAATCTGATACTTCTCATCTTTGTACTCGCATAAAATCCACTCTACGCATGTGAACCTCTGTCGAGCTCTATTTTGCATGGCCCGGAGTATATAGTAGTTTTCCTTGATTATGTGCATTATTCATTGCATCCTAGACATCATATAGAATATGTTACACTGCACAATCATCAAAGGGAATAGCATCAAGTAACAGACTATTGTACATAAAAATTTTTCACATGCAATACATAAAGAAATGCCTGTTTTGGATCATGAAGCCCAGGCTATGTGGTGCCCTAAGTAATTATACTATATATAAGAGAGAGAGCATCAACTACTTGTTTCAACACACACATACACACACACATATGAAGCTTTTTTCGTACTTCTAGTAGTATGTACTCCCACCTCCAATATACCACTTAGACGTATGTGTTATACTCTTGAGAGGTGCTTTTATGCTCTTCCTTCTAGTACAAGTTGCACAAATCTTGAAGCAAGCGAAGGGGTAAGTAACCACCATCTACCCTTCATTCATGCTTTAATAGTTGTGCAACTTTTAAAAGGAAGAGCATAGAAGCACCTCTCTATACTCTTTTATCATTTTCAATATATTCCAATAATAATTCTAAGGTACTACAATACGACATTGTTGAAAAAAAATTATCGGAGCTCTTTTTTTTTTCTATATACCCTTTTCCATATGTAAAAAGAGTATATAAATAAATTATGCTCTAAATGGTGAATTTTGATGAAATTTTTCGTCAAACTCACTTTGGAGTATCTTATAATCAGTATTAGAGTATACTCAAAAGAATAAAGAGATATAACAGCATCATTAATTTAAGCGGTATATATATCGAGAGTGGGAGTACATGCATACTCCTAGGGGTATGAAACTATTTTCATATATATATATAAAAGAATGCGTTTAATATGTGAGTGTTTATAGTGATTACCTTGGATGGCAACTTCATTGGATCACCCTGCCCTTCCTTGCGGAATTCGTGCATGACCCACTCAGTCTTCGTCCCCTTAGGGGCTCTACCTTGATAAAACACGAGGGTTTTGCGCATACCGACTAGCAACCCTTTCCGGCTTATCGGCCGATCTTTCCCGGTGGCCTTCCAGTAGCCTGATTCGGTCGCCCTATTCGTTCGCTCGCCGGTGGCGTACTTCCTGTCCCTAAGGCTGTACAAGTACCACTCTTTGCCACCAACGCATGCCATTTCTGATCAACACAGGAAAAAAACAATTAATGAACAAACCGACAATAAGTAAAACCGTAGATTTGTAAGATTCGTATCCATCGCCCTAACGATCCACGTACTTAATTTGGTAATGTGGAAACACAGGTTTGTGTAATTCAATTAATCAGTATCGATCGATATATCCCTGCCGTTTGTTTTCTAGAGAGATTAGATCGATCCTAACACAAGAGCAACAATTAATTAGTGAGTATAGAGCGAGGGTACGTATGTATTCTTAAACGGGTAATTAATCTCTCTAAACATAGCTGATGAGGAGCAAGCTAGCAGCTTGCTAATTCTTGTGATGTTATCAAACTAATTAATTACACTGCACGCCCCCCATCCTTTACGTTCTTTCCACATGCATGCTTCTGTGGTGTGTCTCTACTAATTGGGCAAAGTGTGAGGCCTTCTTTTCGTGTTGAGCTTGTCCCCATCCATGGGCGGTTAATTCCCTTTAGGGAGGAGGCAAAGCGGCAGGATATTTGATAGCATGGCAGGAACAGGGACGGATAGGGGAGAAGGCCAAGAAGAGGCCAACCAAACTCACGGCAGCGAGAACACCCTTCTGTTATCGGGAGGGGAAGGCGACAAGGAGGCGGGCAAGACGTGTGAATCTTGTTATCGTTGCAGATTTGGGGGAATTGTATTCAGGGAGGTGATCGAGTCTCCTCTATATATGGAGCTAGCCCCAAAAGAAAAAAAAACATGCAAGGATTCGATTCCAAATTGCTCCTCTTGAGCAATCCAAGCATCAATTTTCCTGCCTTGGATCATGACTTTTCAGAATGGTTAGATGTTGTGGTGCAGGCCAAAAACTAAAGAGGGAGACTAGGGAATGGTATACCGTTCCAACGGTATAGCCGTGAAACTTATCAGTTTCAGTGTGCTGGTTTCATGAGTTTCAGTGTTTAGTTTCAACAGTTTCATGTTTCATCAGTTTTTAGTGCTAAGTTTCATGAGTTTCAGTGTAAAAATTCATAAGTTTCATGAGTTTCAGAGGTATACCGTTTCTTAGTTTTTCTGAAAACTAAAACAAGGGCATGGGCACACCGAAGGAAATGCAGTTGGTGGTTTGACTGTAACCTTAGCAACCACACACTATGAACCCGTGGCATCTCATATTGTCCTGCAGCGACCACTGCAGCGAATATTGTTGCCGTGCACTGTAGTCTGTAGCATCGATCTAAACCGTTGTTTCCTTCGATCGGACGGACGGTGCTGGTTGTTGGAGACCGCTAAAGCTGCAGTCCCTATTGTAACCGCCATGGATCCCTTTCCACACCAAAACATCATACCGGAGGACAAGAGAGAGACGCCTTCAGAGAGAGAGATAGAGAGAGAGAGAGAGAGAAGGAAAAGGTAGGATTCTTGCGGTATGGGAAGCATGCATGTATAGTTGCAACTTGCATCTTGATGAGAGCTGCAGGAAGAGGTCACGGTCACTTCCGTTACGGCTCGGAGCAGAAAAGGATTAATTGCAATGAATTGGATCAGTTAGCTGAATCAATAGTAGGGTAGATGGATGTGTAGTCCTTTTAATTGTGTGCCATTGAAGGAGATACATAAAGGCATTTAGGAAAGGAGCAAAGAGAATTTTCTTGGAATAGACTAATAATGGAGAGAAGCTATGCATGCATGATTGGTTGACTTGGTTCCAAGATATTAAATTCAAGTATTGATCCCTGTACAACCAACAGCAATATATACAGCATGATTGAGAACCCTTGATTAGAAGCTAGCCAGAATGCATGCACGAACAGCTAATAATTCACGGAGCAGAAACAATTCTGTCAGGGAGCTAGCTAGTACAGGGAAGACTTGTCTGTCTAGACGCGATCAGATCATTAGTGATTCCGTCATATATAAATTTAGCGTGATTTGTTTTTAAAGGAAGAACAAAATTGAAGGTGATTTGTGAAGGTCTACCGATCGACAAAGAAAAACACAACGCAATAATGAATATATCAACAACCAAAAGGAAGAGGAAAACAAACAAGCAGATTAAGCAAACCTTTAAAAAAAGAGGGAAAGAATCCACAGCAAATTAAAACTCAATCGATCACGCATGCCCAGGGAATTAATTAGCTAGCAAACGCGCATATGATCTGGAAGGTGATGATGAACTCGTCCGGCCGATCGACATGCGCGTGGCCTTAAGGTCTCTTAGGACTTACCAGGAAGGTCCCAGGGCTCGCACTTGTTCAGATCGACGTCGACTATCGTCGGGCAGCCGTAGATGCTCACCACCGCCCCGCCGCCGCCGATCTTCCTGGCCGACAGGTAGTCGAGCACGAGCTCGTCGTCTCGGGGATGGAACCTGAACCCCGGAGGCAGCCTCGCCTCCACCATGCTCAGGGAATAATTCATGGCCGCCGCCGCCACAGCTCAAGGTTCCGTTATTGCAGGTCGATCGATCGATAGGAGAGGTCGAGAGGATCCGCTTCTGCTCTATACTCCTTGCTGCCACAAGGGTTTCTGGCTGCTGATCGATCAATCGGTCGATCGATTCTACCTCCTACCAAGAGAAATTAAGGAGGAGATGAGGGTATTAATAGGAGCTAACACACAACTATGGTCAACTACTGTGTGTGCTGATGCTTAACAGAGAGAGAGAGAGAGAGATGTAGGTTTGTAGGCAGAGAGAGAGAGAGAGAGAGAGAGAGAGAGAGATGTAGGTTTGTAGGCCGGGGGTAGCTAGCTAGGTGCTACTACATGGCTAGAGACTTTTCTTGGTTAGGGTGCCGGATGCCAGGTGGCATGCTTTAATTTGTTAGGCCCTGAACTCAGCTGGCTGATCATGTCATGCTCATTCGTGCTGATGTAATCGTGCAGATGCAGCATTTAAAACACCAGCCTAATTAATTGATCACACCTGACAGCATGCAGATCGATTAATATCTCAGCTTGCTTCGCCTTATTCGAATTCGCAACTTCGATGGATATCCTGACATGGGCTGTTCGGCACTAAGGCTCAGGGTTTACATTACCGGATGGAGGTCGGAAATTGCTCTCCGACAGCATGTAGATTTTCGTTGAAAATCGGTAAAAACTGAATAAGTTTGAAATCAATTTTTTTTTAGCTCAGCGATCAGACATCAGCGAAAAAAATCGAAAACCGGTCGGTTTTTATTGATTTTCACCGATTTTCAATCGGTTTACGTCGAAAATCGGCAAACTAAGCGAAATAATTCGAAAACCGATTTTCGACCGGTTTACTTCGTATAATTTTTTTTTAAATTCATTTGAAATCGAATCAGCCCGGTACTATCGAAATCACGATTTTTAAACAATTTTTGTCGATATTTGGAACCCTGCTAAAGATAGTAGAACGTGTTCATCGATCGTATATGCAAGGAGGAAATTTAGTTCAGTCCTCGTCGTCTACTAATTGCATTTTTTTTTATGTGATAGTTGCTTCTGCTCGCGTAATCATAACCGCTACGCGTACGTGCGATCTTCCGTGTACAGAGCACGTATGTGTCACACGTATCGATCGACTGAGCAGCCATGGTGTACAGCGGCGTTGCAATTCTGACTGACAAGAGAATTGCATTCGAATGGGATGTGGGGATTCCTTTCGAACGAGCTAGGCTAATTCCTTCTGTGGAATTTCCATGCTCCAGGGGCGTTTCTTTTAACAGAAAAACTAAAAAACGGTATACCGTTGGAACGGTATACCTCTGAAACTCATGAAACTTATGATTTTTTGCACTGAAACTCATAAAACTTAGCACTAAAACCTAATAAAACATGAAACTGATGAAACTAAACACTGAAACTCATGAAACCAGCACTGAAACTGATAAGTTTCATAAGTTTCATGGCTATACCGTTGCAACGGTATACCGTTGCCTAGTCACTCTCTTCTTTTAATGGAGCCCGCATGTCAGTGACCGTGTGGCCTATCTACATGCCTGCAACATAGGTCGGTCCCGTGCGCTTGCACAGACGAAATAGCGTGCACATACCAATTTCCATTGCATACAGTAGTACTGCGTACCTGGCGAATAGTAGCAACAGCTTTTGTTCAGGTAAAGCTGCAAGGGCATGGGATGGGAGGGAGATACGCGCAATTATGCACGTATCGAGAGAAAGCATTCATGCAGTGCAGGCAAAGGGTTACCGGCAAAGCGACGAGATATTTTTCTGCCGAAATAGTTGGGTTTCCACCTTTTAGTTCGCCGGAAAGTTACTTTAGAAAAAAGGAGCTCCATCGCGCTGCATCGGTAAATCGCATTTCTTTCGCTGATCAAATAAAGTAAGGGATAAATAAATAATCATTAACTATTATTAATATTTGTAAAACATTTAAATAGTGATCGGTACAAAAACCTCTCTTGGTACCTCTTCATCCGCAATCCACACGTTAATTATGCGTACCTATCGGTCGAACCAACATTATTAGGGCAGGCTCCAACTAAACACGTGCTTCACTGTGGAGATGAGACGGGCAGATGGTTGAACTTGGATCACTTAATTAAACTAAATGAACCATTAAAAAATTAATATTACAATGAAATTATTACAAATAGAGTACATGAGATTAAACTACAACACTTGAGTATTTAATGACAATCCGGATCGCAAATTACAGAAACGGATACTTACATTCTAAAAATGAAATCACAAGAATATGAATTACAAAACAGCGTTCTTCTGAACTTCAATTGGATGCCCTGTATTTCAGTTGCATTCACATAAGAATAGAAATAGAACCAGTGCATTACATTAAATAAATGAATTAAGAATTAGAATTGCCGTCAGTCCCGTATGATTTGGTATCGTGGCGTGCACTGATATACTAGATTCGTCTGAGACCGAATTAGCACATCTCACAAAAATTAGATTCATCATTCAACAATCTAACCAACCTGTATTTATGTCGTAGACGCGTATAATTTAAAATATCGCTCGGTAAAAGAGTGAGTTCCCATATTGTCGGCGTTCTAACCGACAGGCACCTCCGAAACGGGTGCTTGTAAGGTTCAGACGGAGGGCTTTCGGGGCAATCGCTGGAGGGAGAGAAACCGGAGTGCCGGGGAAGCTTGGAAGACTGGGGACGCTAGGGTTTACCCAGGTTCGGGCCCTCCGAAGAGTAACAGCCCTAGTCCTGCTTTTCTTGTGATTGCTTGTGTTGTGGGATATCCACTGGAATCCTAACTTGAGAGAATGGAACCTAGCCTGAAAGAATCGAACCCTTTCTCCCATGCACCCCGGCTCCCTTTTATACTTGGGCTGGCGGGGACGCATGTGAGGCTTACACAACAAGCTATACTCATTACACTGCCACAGGCGCATTTAATGCGCCCGACACTGTCCTTACATCCCATTTAATGCCTGCCGCAGCCGTCACACACCTGCCTGGGGCCCCACGTCCACCAACGTCGCCCGTTCGCAGTGAGGAGCGGCTGCCGTGGCGTCATCCGTAATGTCTGGCGCTGGGAAGGCGCACCGCCATACTGTAGCCTCCACGCTTGGCATGTAATGCGCATGATTCGCATTATATGCCCTTGATCCTGGCAACGCCGCCTTGGGGGTGGTGCGCGCGATGGCGTAGCCCGTCGCCACATGTCCCACCGGCGACCACCTCGCTGGCGCCGGCGTGGCTCGCTCGCCACACTGTCCACCGGCGACCGCTTTATCAGGCGCTTGATGGCGTGGCTCGCTCGCCACTCGCCCACCGGCGACCGCCTTCTTGTCGCCGATGGCGTGGCACGCTTTCGCCACCTGTCCACTGGGTGACCACCTTGCTGGGTGCCCAGTGGCGTGGCCATATCGCCACCTGCCCAATGAGCGACCACCTTGCGACCCTACTGCTCGCCGCAGCGGTGGGGCTCGGACGCGCCCTGCCCGCCCGGCGACCGTGTTAACTGCGGGGGAGCGGGTACCCTGGTGTAGAATACGTCGACAGTAGCCCCCGGGCCCACCCTGGAGCGCCTTCTGGTCTTCCACTTTCCTTTTTTCTTCTTCTCTCTCCTCTTTAAATGCCCTCGGGGGACTGTTCAGCCTCCCGGGTGGGGCCCCTTAAACCCACGCGCCCCGCAACTTTTAAAGATCTTCCGGTTTCTCTGGTTCCCGAGGCGGGGTGCGCAGTTATTCCCGCCTCGTAACCGTCGCACGACCCTTGGGATGCCCCACCTTTATGGGGTTTTCGAACTTCCCACTCGCGAGCCGCCGCATCTTTTCGGTTTTCCCGCTAAGCTTTCCCTCGCCTCCTTATAAAGAGGCCGGCCATGAGGGAGAGCGGTTCTTTTCTTTTCAAACTCCCTTTACCCTGTCTTTTCTCGCCATCTTAGAGCCTCTTGCTCCTTCCTTCCCGACATGCTTCCGCGCTTTTCTACATCCGATGGCTCCTCCGACTCCCTCTGCCCCGGTTCTGCCCCCTTCGACCGTCGAGGAGGAGGGCGCCCCCAGCTTTCCAGGCACATCTCTGCGGGCACCCTCCGCGTTCGCCCTGGGACCATCGTGCCCTGCTGCCACCCAGGGGAGGTGGTATTCTTTAGGTGGCAGCTAGTAGCCGGCCTGCTGCCACCGGTGTCTGACTTCTACCTCTCCGTCCTCAACTTCTACGCCATTCACTACATCCATCTTCCTCCCAACTCCGTCATTCTTCTTGCTGTCTTCGCCCACTTCTGCGAAATGTTCGTAGGAGTACTTCCAAATCTCCTCCTTTTCCGCTTCTTTTACTCCCTTCGCCCGCCAGCGCCACCACTCCTGTCTTCGGGAGCTGCCACCTGCGGCTCCGAGACGGGACCGTGTCGCGCTACATCCCACTGGACTGCCGGTCCAACTGGAGGTCGTGGCGCGATGAGTGGGTGTACGTTGAGGACGACAGCGGCATTGAAGTGCTAGAGCTTCCAACCGCCCACGGCAACCCCAAGCCCAGGGCTCACGCCCCGAGACGCCCGAGCTTCAGACGATGCTAGCCCGCGTCGACCAGCTGCGGACGGCGGGTCTAACGGGGGTCATGGTTATCTGGGATTTCATCTCCCGGAGGATTAGCCCCCTGCGCCGCCGCGTCCGCCCGACCTGGCATTACATGGGCCAGGATGATGGGATCCGAACGATCCCTGGAGGTAGGCTGCCACTCCCGAATCGCCCTCCCCTTCGTTTTTTTCGTTTTTTTTTTGGCCTTCACAGGTTCTGACGGCGCTTTCCTTCTTCTGTTTTTGCCAGCCGCCGGGAACTTGTCTTCCACCCTGATCGATGCGTGAATGGGGCAGCTGGGCGTGCCCAGCTCCGTCCCGCCATTCCCGGAGGGCGCGCTCCCACTATGCCGGCTAGAGCCCAGGGAGCGCGCGGCGATTGTCCGGGCAATGCCGAAGATGGACGCCATGGGGACGCCTGATACAACAACACATCAGGCGCCCCTGACGATCCGAGACCCCCCTCCCGCCGGCGATCAGGGGAGGGGCGACCAGGGGAGGCGCAGGCGCTCAGCCAACGACGACACCGCCGGCGGGGCTCCCCGAAGACTCCGCCTCTCGGCCGGGGCGGGGTCCTCCACAGCGGGCGCGGGGAGCTCCTCTGGTGCCGCGGCGGGCTCCTCAACGGTGGCGGGGAGTTCGACGGCCGGCACGACTTCGTCCTCCCCCGCCCTCGTTGACGTGGTGATGTTAGACCCTCCGGCGCCGAAGCTCCTTGGATCGCCGCCACCGCCGCCGGCTCCAACGGCGACGCTACGGCCGCCGCCGCCCGCCCGGCGGCATTTCTTCCCCCTCGCCGCCGGTGCGGCCCTTAGGCCGCCAAAGACTGCGAGGCTGGTCTCCTGCCAGTGTGCCCCGCTTCCATAGGCCGCCACCTAGGTACTTATTCAAAAACGCACACAAAAAACAGCCAAGTCCCTTCAAACTGCGTCTTACCATCGTTTTTTCTTTTGCTCAGGGTGCCTGCTCCGGATGTCCTTGCCGCCCAGGCCGGGGGCAATCAGGGCGCCGCGGCTGCAGGGGCCGCACTACTTGGGGCAGCCGAGCCTCACGGTGGGCAGGTTGAGGGGGTCGACCCCCAAGTGGTGATTCCGCCAGTCGTCGTCGCTTAGGCCTCAGGCACACTGGGCCCGGTGCCCACCCCGGAGCCCCCCGCCGCCTCCATTCCTTCGGCAAACGCGGATGCTCTGCTGGCGGCTCTCAGCAAGCTCTACTCCAGCTTGAACAGCCGTCTGGCGACGAGCAAGGAGCGGCTGACGGAGGCGGGAGTCCAGATCAACCGCCTTCGCAAGGAGGTGGAGGACTCGCGCGCACGGGAGGCGGGCTGAGCTACAATTCCGAGGGAGCGAGAGCGCAGAGCGCTGCCGCGCCGAGGAGCTCTCGCGGCTAGATGCGGAGAAGGGCGATCGGCTCGATCGAGCGGACACCAGGGATCTTTGCGTCATGCCTTCAATCGGATGGAGGCCAGCCTTACCCCCCTGGGACTGGTGCAGCCACCTCCGCGGGAGCAGAAGCCACAGCACTACGCGTTCTGCCTCTGCCGGATCGCGGACTTCCTCACGCACCTGCCCGCTGCCCTGGCCGCCCGGTCCGCCCAGGAGGGGCGTGCAGTCGCGGCGGCCACGGCGAAGTACGTGCTGGCTTGCTGCGCCAGCCGTGACACCAACTTCGATCCCATGGCCACCGTCCAAGGGATTGAAGGTGACTGGGCGCAGGCGGAGGGTCGAGTCCACGATGCCTCCGAGCGAGTTGCCGCACAACTGGAGATAGAGAACCCCCAGCTGGAGGCAGCAGCGGAAGATGTGGCGCTGGGGCTGGACCTCGGCCAGGCAGAAGAAGATGTGGCGACCGCGGAAGCAGCAGCGGAGGACGAGGAGGAGGCTCCCTTAGCGTAGCTCTCTCTTCTTTTTTGTTTCCACCTGTAAAGATCTTTAATGCAGATTAACTTAAATGAAACGGAAGCACAAGCTTGCCATTATATCACCCAGTGTCTGTTTTTACTTCGGCTCCACTAGTTCCGCATGAACAAGCATATGACTTCTTAAGGACCCGGAAGGGGAGCACGACTTAAGGCCTCGCGCTAGGGAGTCACTTCCCCTGAACCCTTTGACTTATCAAAATTTTGCCACCCGGGTGATCTTTAGGGAACGAACACTTTGTGAGTCGTGGCAGGGCCTTAGGTTCTCGACAACGGTGTTCAAGTCGCCGATCCCCACGGGGACACCCGAAGTGTCATGATGTAACACCCCAAAATTTTGCTTTCCTTAAATTCATGTGTGATTTGGCACTTTGGTGAATTTTTGGAATTTTCTGGAATTTATTTGGATTTAATTGGAATTTATTTGAATTTATTCCATTTTGAATTAATTAAAGAATTAAACTTTGCAAATAAAATTTTGTTGGAAATATTTTATTTGAGTCCAAGATGATCCAAAATATTTTCCAGAATTTTTCTGGAATTTTTCTGAGTCATTTGCTATTTTTAATGAATTAAATGAATTACTGGGAATTATTTTAAATATTAAATCGCTGGAAATTCAACTCGGGTCGAGTACTGTTCATCCGACCGAGTCGGAACCCGAGTCGGACTCGAGTCCGACCCGTGCCAGTCGACTCGACCAAACCCACTCATAATCCAATCGATCCCGACCGTTGGATCGGGATCCAACGGTCCGGATTGGACCGCATCGGCTCGAGCCTAAGTCCGGTCGGATCCGTTCGCGCGTGAGCCAATCTCGGCCGCTGATCGCGCCACGTGGACGGCCATCGTGCGTCCACGTCACCTCACCGTGTTTGAACGGACTCGCCGCCGTCTGGCTCCGCCGCGGAAACCGAGTGGATCTCGACGTCCGTGCCGGTATTTAAGGCGTGGATCGTTGCCCGAGGATCGCCTGACCCGTGCGTATCGTCTTCCCCAACTCCCGGAGCCTTATCCGCCGCCGTCACCTCGCAATTGCTCGCCGGAGTTCTCTCTCTCCCCGCAGCGGTTGCTGCTTCATTCCGCCGCCGTTCGCCGTCTTCCGCCGAGTTGGAGCCCAGTTCCGGAGTCCTCAAGTCAAGGCGCACCCGTGGGTACCTCTCACTCCGCCGGAGCGACCCCGAAGCGCCGTCGGGCTCGTCGTCGTCTCCGTCTCCGGTTCTTTGCGGCTCGCCGCGTCGCCATCGACCTCGCGAAGCTCAGGCGCCGTCCGATCTTGATCGTGCGGTTGAGAGTGAGTTCACGTGTTTCCAAACCCGATTAGATCTGGACCGTTGGATCAAGATCCAACGGCCCACGATCGCCACGTGCCGTAGTAGTGTTATTGTAGGATTAGATCTGGACCGTCCGATCTAGATCGAACGGCCCACGATCATCGAGTAGTTTTCAACGTGTTAACCCTGGATCTAATCGCGGCCGTTGATTTTCAAATCAACGGACACGATCGTGCCACGTGTCCGGGAAGCCGAGCCGCCGCGCCAGCGCTGTGTGGTCACCGACACGCCGCCCGCTGCGTGTCGGCCGGCTTAGCCGTAACCGCACCATGGCGTCACCCATGACGTCATTGGTGGGTTCCACTGCCGCGACCGTGGCCGAGCCTCGCCGACGCCAAGAATGACGCTACCCGAGTGGTCCCACATGTCGGGCCTCACGTGGCCGTGGGACCGGTCCACTGAGACCCGAGCCGAGTGTGGACCGAGTCCATGGACGGTGACGTCGGCCAGACCAATCCAGTGCTGCCACGTGTCCAGGTGACGCAATAATTAATTTCGAAAAAGAAAATGATTTATTAATTCGAAATAATGATTTCAGATTTTGATTCAAACTTCAAACGCTTATAACTTTTGCGTTTCAACTCCGATTTGAGTGATTCAAATTTCTAAATTTGTATAAAATTGAGATCTACCTAAATATGAATTTTATTTAATTTTTGGACTAAAGTTTTTCTCTGCAAATTTATTTAATTGATTATTTAAACTTTAAATAATCATAACTTTTGCGTCTTAACTCCAAATTTGACGATTCCAGTTTCTAAAAACTCATAAAATTATGTTTTCTCTGTTTATGGATTTTGTTTGGATGTTTGGACACTTTTTGCCTATTGTTTATTCGTGTATTTGCTATTTGCACGCTTTACGAGTAGACGTTGAAGTGCCGGAAGGATTCGAAGAAGAAGTATTGACTCAGGATCCAACTCAAGACCAAGAACAAGTACTTTTTGAAGGCAAGTTGTGCTTTGACCATGTTGATCCTATTTCGAAATCTATTTTGATTTAAACTATTGCATGCTAGTTCAATTAGAAAAATACTTTGTTTAAACATGGGGGTTAGATAAATACCAATTTGATGTATGACACCTTGATTACTTGAGTATGTGCCATGACCCTTGTCACCCTAGTTGTGGTTTACTAGTTGGACATTATTAACTTGCCAACATGGGTTTAGACCGTTGTAGTATACTGCTTAGACCTGCTACGTGCTCATGACATGATTTTGGACAATCAAATGGTAATATTGACTTAATGACATATTGAACCTGTTTTGGAAAAGTATCATGTGATGTTGATGGCACGTGATGCATGGTAATCAACTGGGGTTTGATAAACAGTTTTCGACCGGGGCATGTGGCAAGAGTAATCAGGTGGGCCAGTTGTGGCATTGGGGATGTTGATTTGGTTCTTCGGGTAGTCTTGCCCTGGTCACCCTAAGGACTTAACCTTGCAAGCCTTTGAACTGGGTCTAACGTGCAACCACATGTCTGTAATGGGACGGACCTAGTTGACTAAGTTGCTAATAACGTACCTGTGGGACCTCAGGAGGTCAACTACACCCTTTGTGTAAGTTGTGCGGGAGCGCATCAGTGGCTGAGACCAGTACCCATCTAACGGTTGATTGGCCTAGACTTCGCCTTAGCGAAGGAAGGGTTAGTGCGCAATAACCGGGAGGACCACTTGTATTGTTAGAGGTTTCCAAAGACTTTGTTACGGAACTCGCCTTTGTGGTGTTTGATCAGTATCTTGTGGGTAAAGTGCATAACCTCTGCAGAGTTTAGAATCTATTCGAATAGCCGTGTCCGCGGTATTGGACATCGCTCGGGAATTACAGTCAAGGGTTATATTTTCTCCAAAAATAACTTGGTTTGAAAAGTTGGGTTGGATCAATGATGACGTTGATGGAAATGTGGTTTAGGATGGGAAAAATGTTTACTCAAACTTCTTGAAAAGTTATTTAAGCTTTACTTGTTTTTATCGCTTTGAATCTACTTATGCTACTTTTCAAATCTTTGTTTCAGAATATACCTTGAGCTATTCCTTTGTACTAAGCCATGCATATAGTATATTAGCTTTGCATTCTGCATGACTTGTTGAGTACCAAGTACTCACCCTTGCCATAATACAACACCGAGTTGAAGAGGAGACTACACCGGCTTTGGAGGAGGAGCTCCAAGAGGATCCGCTCACGTAGGAAGCGAGCCCGATCATTGCACTGTGGTATATCTTGGATGGCGCCACGATGTTACCTTATTTGATTTTCATTTGCTACTATTTCTCTCTTAATAAGTTTCGCCTGCGAGGTGTACATTGTGACTTGACCATAAGGTCAAGTACCCAGTTTGACTATTAAATAAAGTACTTTATTAGTATCGAGTGGTATGATTGTGATATTTACCGATGTTAAGACTGTGTGCACTAGCGCGTTCCTGGACTAGTGTTGAATACACAGAGGGTCCGGATTTGCAAATTCGGGGTCCCGACAGAGGTGGTATCAGAGCCATCTTATTTGTAGGCTCAACCCTAGCTAGAATGGTCGTAGTGAGGATAAAACCTATTTTCTAAAGCTAAAAATTTGTGAAGACAAGAAATGACATCTCGACTTATCCCCTTCTCTCTTTTCTTGTCTCTTGCTGAAATTTTTCCTCACCTTGTCACAATTTAAAAATTCCGAGTTCTTACGTAAAGCACTCTTGTGACAGATGGAGGAAGAGTTCAACTACGTTGATCTGGGAGTTGGTCACGCCGCGGAACTTTGGCATATGCTACAAACTCTCGGAGATTTTGAGAAGCCGCAATACCAAGTGGAAGTGATCAGACAAGCGGGATTGATCAAGGCTTGTGACGTGAAGATTGAGGTACCTGCTAGGAAAAAGGGCCCAGGCAATCGCCCGATACCTTTGCCTTTGCCAGAGATCTACAATGCAGATGGGTATCCAAGAGGTATCACGACGAGCAATGCGGCACGTTACCCGTATCTACGCCAGAGAGTTGGAGAGCACGGTGTTCCGTTATCGTCCGCGGCGATAACCTTCTTGACCCGGCGATTCAGATGAGGATGCCACGCGGTTACCTGATTGGCACGATTTGTTGTCGCCAGGAGGATGTACTAGATAATACAAGCAAGGAGCTACGAAGGCCCGCAAGGAGATCACGACAGAGAAGAACGAGATGGCGGGAAGCTCAAGAGTATGTGGCACACCTTCTGCGAAGGATTGACGAGTTGGAGATGACTTTGTACGGACTGCACCGAGCCAATACTCGAGCTACACGAGCGAGATCCAGAGGAGTCGATCTCGATGAGGACATCGCTTCTTCGACTACCACAGAGGACACGATTCTTTGGACATGGCAATCGTTTCGCGCCTATGCCACAGCACCCGTACCCAGGCCGTGGAGGTTTTCTCGATGAGTGAGCATAGGTTCTATAGTGAGACTCCTTCGCCGAGTCGCGTCATAGAATAAAGAGTCACCCTTTAGGCGTTAGACTCCAGAGTTAGTTCGATTTGGATTTTCATTGTTTGCTGAGTGTGCAGTATGTGTTGCAAGGCCCTTAGGCATTGTAAGCAGCCATACCAAGTTATTAATAATAAAGTTGGACCTTAAAGTTACACCTTTCACCCCGCATAATTAAGTTCCATATTACTTGTCTATTCTTGTTTCCCTCTCATCTCTAAACCTAGAGCAAATCGACAGATGGTGAACACCCGTGGAAACTTTGGAGGCAATGGAAGTGGGTCTCGCCAGTGAAAACCCCAATGAGGAGCACCGCACCGCCACCGGATGTGCAGAATTTCTGAGCTTTTCGCTGCCTGCACTCGATTGATGCATGCTATGATGCAACAAATGCAACACGTCACCACTCAGGCCACTGCTAATCAAGTTAATCGGGGACCACGCTGAATACAAGACCGTCGAGTTCATGAGAACTCACCCACCCACTTTCTCTGGGAATGCCAATCCATTGGAGGCCGATGATTGGTTAAGATCAATCGAGAGGAAGCTACACATAGCTCAATGCATAGGAAATGAGAAGGTACTCTCGCTTCTCATCACCGAAGGAAACGGCCGAATGGTGGGAGAACTTCGTGCCACGCAAGAGAACCCTCAAGATATCACTTGGGAAGAGTTCACAATGCATTCGACAAGATCACGTGCCTAAAGGAATCATGGACCTTAAGAAGGAGGAGTTCAGAGCATCGAAGCAAGGTAATCGGCCGGTGGTCGACTACCTGAACAAGTTCACACAGCTAGCACGCTACGCACTGAGGATGTAGCGACAGATAAATCCAGGCAGCCTCGTTTTATGAAGGGACTTAACTCGGGATTGCAAGTAGGATTGATCACCCACACCTTTCCAGATTTCCAAGAGCTGGTGAATAAGGCACTTATTCTTGAGGACAAGCGCAAGGAACCGGATGAGAACAGAAGCGCAGGATGCAACAAAGAAGGATCACGCCAGGAATAGCAGCGCTGAGTTGCACCAAATCAATTCTTGATTCCAACCACATAATGCAACAAGGACACCATCCCAGCACCAAGACACATCAATCGTAACTACTGCACCCACCCCGCTAGAAACACTACTCGAGCGATCGGCAAGGAACGGTGAGACGCTGCTACAAGCTGAACGAGCCAGGACACTTTGCCAACAGTTGTCCAAAGAAGACAGCAGGAGTGACTCCAGTTCGCTTCAATCTAGGAACCACCCCGGCTAGGACGCCAGCACTAGGAGCCACACCCCAGACCATGGTGAGAGGCCGAGTCAACCATGTCACCGCAGATGCACTGCAGAATGCTACGGACGTCGTACTGGGTAAGTTACTTGTTAACTCAGTACCTGCAACAGTTTTGTTTGACTCTGGAGCTTCGCACTCGTTTGTTTCGCAAGGCTTTGCTACTAGAAATGATTTGAGGATTGCAAGGCTTAGATGCATGCTTTTAGTTCAAACCCCTGGTTCCGAACTCCGAACGAAAGTAGGATGTTCCGGGGTGAGAATACTAATAGATGGAATAGAATTCCTAGCAAACCTTATTATTTTGGAAACCCAGACCTTAGACGTTATATTGGGAATGGATTGGTTATCCAAGCACAAGGCCGTATTGGATTGTGGACGAAGGACTATCTCAGTTAAGAGCCCGTGTGGGAAGAAAGTGGAATTTCAAGCCACTGCAGTTAGAGATGGACAGTTGATGGTTAACAGTACCAAGGCAATCATCATAGAGGATGTCTCCGTAGTGAATGAGTACCCAGATGTTTTTCCTGAAGATCTACCTGGTATGCCGCCAGACAGGGACATAGAGTTTGTGATAGAGCTTGTACTGCACAAAGACCGATAGCAAAGAGACCCTATCGGATGTCCACCGAGGAGTTGGTTGAGATGAAGAAACAGCTAGAAGAGTTAATGGAGAAAGGATTTATCAGACCGAGCTCGTCGCCGTGGGGAGCACCAGTTTTGTTTGTCAAGAAAAAGGATGGAAGTTTCAGGATGTGCATCGACTACCGTGCACTCAATGAAGTCACCGTGAAGAATAAGTATCCGCTACCCAGGATTGATGATTTGTTTGATCAGCTGAGAGGAGCCGGAGTTTTCTCCAAGATTGATCTGAGATTGGGATACCATCAGTTGAAGATCCGATCGTAAGATATTCAAGACCGCATTCTCGTCAAGATATGGACATTATGAGTTTCTGATTATGTCCTTTGGGTAGACGAATCGCCCGGCTTATTTCATGAATATGATGAATAAGGTGTTCATGGAATATTTGGACAAGTTTGTCGTCGTGTTCATAGATGATATTCTAATCTACTCCAAAGCGGAGGATGAACATGCCTGACACTTAAGGCGAGTTTTGGAAAAGCCGAGGAACAACAACTTTTCGCCAAGTTCAGCAAGTGTGATTTTTGGAAGGACAAGGTGGAGTTTCTTGGACATGTAATGACCGCTTGAAGGAGTCGCCAGTAGATCCAAGCAAAGTAGAAGCTGTGTTACATTGGGAGCACCAAGACCGTGACCTGCATTCGGAGTTTCCTTGGAATGGCAGGATACTACCGCCGTTTCATCGAAGGCTTCGACAATTCTGCGAAACCTCTTACGCAATTGTGAAGAAGGAAAAGAAGTTTGCATGGACGCGGAGAATGTGAGAAAGGATTTCAGAGTGAAGAAGTGATTGACATCAGCGCCGGTGTTAGTTCCACCGGATGTTGCTCAAAGCTTCGATATTTATTGTGACGCATCGCGCCAAGGACTTGGAGGTGTTCTGATGCAGAGTGGAAAGGTTGTCGCTTATGCATCAAGGCGCTTGAGGCCGCATGAGGAAAATTATCCGACACATGACCTAGAGTTAGCTGCCGTAGTGCATGCTTTGAAGATATGGCGTCACTATCGATTGGAAGCAGATGTGAAGTATATACGGATCATAAGAGCCTTAAATACATATTCACCCAATCGGATCTGAACATGAGGCGAGAGGAGATGGTTAGAGTTGATCAAGGACTATAATGTTGGAATCCATTACCATCCCTGAAGGCCAACGTAGTAGCCGATGCTCACAGTCGGAAAAGCCATACCGTGAGTACGTTGCTAGCCACAAGTCGGGATGAGTTATGTGAGGATTTTCAGAAAATGAAGATTGAGGTGGTACCTAGCGGATTCTTGGCCGCATTAGAAGTAAAGCCTACCCTAGAGGATCAGATCCGAGAAGGGACGAAGGATGATGACAAGATCCGCAGGATTAAGTTCATCAAGGAGGAAGGCAAGGCGAGAGGACTTCAAGTTGGATGAGCAAGGCACGTTGTGGATGAAGGATCGCATTTGTGTGCCTAACAAGAAGGAGTTAAAGCAACTGATTACGGAAGAAGCCCATGACTCCAAGTACTCAATTCATCCTGGAGCGCCAAGATGTATCGAGATCTCAAGGAGAGATTCGTGGCCGAGTATGAAGCGTGAAGTTGCCGAGCATGTTGCATTGTGCGGCGTATGCCGGAGAGTCAAGGCAATGCATCGAGACCGGCCAGGATTGCTACAATTGAAAATACCTGAGTGGAAGTGGGAGGAAATCGGAATGGATTTCATTACCGGTTTGCCAAGACTCAAGGAGGTTACGACTCCATATGGGTTATAGTGGATCGCTTGACTAAAGTAGCCCATTTTATCCCGTGAAGACCACTTACTCGGAGATAAATTAGCGTAATTGTACATGATCAGATCGTCTGTTTGCACGGAGTGCCAAAGAGGATTGTATCGGACGAGAGGTACCCAATTTACCTCAAGGTTACGGAATAAGTTGCATGAAGCCATGGGAACCCGTTTGAACTTCAATACGACTTATCATCCACGCAGACGGATGGACAGGCCGAAAGAGTCAATCGGTCTGGAGGATATGTTAAGAGCTTGTGCATTGGCTTATGCTACCTCTTGGGATAAGAGTTTGCCGTATGCCGAGTTCGATTACAACAATAGTTATCAGGCTAGTTCTGAGATGTCACCTTTTGAGGCATTGTATGGACGACCTGCCGGACGCCATTGAATTGGAATGAGACCGCGAGCGCCGTGTCTTTGGGCCTGATATTCTTCAAGAGGTCAAGAAGCGGTCGCCATGATTAGGGAAAGGTTGAAGATAGCTCAATCACGACAAAAGAGTTATCTTGACAATCGTCGTAGGATTTGAGTTTTGAACCTGAAGACTTTGTATACCTCGAGTTACGCCTCTCGGGAGTTAAGAGGTTCCATGCCAAAGGGAAACTTGCACCCTGTTATGTTGGACCATTTAAGATTACGAGCCGCAGAGGCGAAGTTGCTTACAATTGGAGTTGCCACGATCGTTGGCGAGTGCATGATGTATTCCATGTGTCCCGATTGAAGAAGTGTCTCTGAGTTCCTGAGAGCAGACGCCGCTAGAGTCAATTGAGTTGCAAGAGGATTTGACTTATAAGGAGCATCCCGTGAGGATTCTAGACACAATGGATCGAGAAACTAGAAACAAGTCAACCCGTTTAGTAGAGTTCGATGGAGCAACCATGAGGAAAGCGAAGCGACTTGGGAGCGAAGAGGATTTGAAGAAAGAGTTTCCAAACCTATTACGTAGTGAGCCACGAATCTCGGGACGAGATTCTATTAAGGGGGGGAGGTTTGTAACACCCCAAAATTTTGCTTTCCTTAAATTCATGTGTGATTTGGCACTTTGGTGAATTTTTGGAATTTTCTGGAATTTATTTGGATTTAATTGGAATTTATTTGAATTTATTCCATTTTGAATTAATTAAAGAATTAAACTTTGCAAATAAAATTTTGTTGGAAATATTTTATTTGAGTCCAAGATGATCCAAAATATTTTCCAGAATTTTTCTGGAATTTTTCTGAGTCATTTGCTATTTTTAATGAATTAAATGAATTACTGGGAATTATTTTAAATATTAAATCGCTGGAAATTCAACTCGGGTCGAGTACTGTTCATCCGACCGAGTCGGAACCCGAGTAGGACTCGAGTCCGACCCGAGCCAGTCGACTCGACCAAACCCACTCATAATCCAATCGATCCCGACCGTTGGATCGGGATCCAACGGTCCGGATTGGACCGCATCGGCTCGAGCCTGAGTCCGGTCGGATCCGTTCGCGCGTGAGCCAATCTCAGCCGCTGATCGCGCCACGTGGACGGCCATCGTGCGTCCACGTCACCTCACCGTGTTCGGAACGGACTCCGCCGCCCGTACCGGCTCCGCCGCGAAAACCGAGTGGATCTCGACGTCCGTGCCGGTATTTAAGGCGTGGATCATTGCCCGAGGATCGCCTGACCCGTGCGTATCGTCTTCCCCAACTCCCGGAGCCTTATCCGCCGCCGTCACCTCGCAATTGCTCGCCGGAGTTCTCTCTCTCCCGCGGTTCTTTGCTTCATTCCGCCGCCGTTCGCCGTCTTCCGCCGAAGTTGGAGCCCGATTCGAGTCCTCAAGTCAAGCGCGCACTGCGGTACCACTCACTCCGCCGGAGCGACCCCGAAGCGCCGTCGGGCTCGTCGTCGTCTCCGTCTCTGGTTGCTGCAGCTCCGCCGCGTCGCCATCGACCTCGCGAGCTCTGTGCGCCGTCCGATCTTGATCGTGCGGTTGAGGTGAGTTCACGTGTTTCCAAACCCGATTAGATCTGGACCGTTGGATCAAGATCCAACGGCCCACGATCGCCACGTGCCGTAGTAGTGTTATTGTAGGATTAGATCTGGACCGTCCGATCTAGATCGAACGGCCACGATCATCGAGTAGTTTTCAACGTGTTAACCACGGATCTAATCGCGGCGTTGATTTTCAAATCAACGGACACGATTGTACGCGGTCCGAAGCCGAAAGCCGCCGCGCCACGCGGCGTGTGGTCACTGACACGCTGGGCCCACGTGTCAGCGGCTTAGCCGTAACTGCACCATGACGTCACCCATGACGTCATCGGTGGGTTCCACCTATCGACCGTGGCCGAGCCTCGCCGACGCCAAAGAATGACGTCACCCGAGTGGTCCCACATGTCAGTCTCACGTGAGCCGTGGACCGGGTCCACGGTAGACCCGAGCCGAGTGTGGACCAAGTCCATGGACCGGCTGACGTCAGCAGACCAATCCAGTGCTGCCACGTGTCCAGGCTTACGCAATAATTAATTTCCGAAAAAGAAAATGATTTATTAATTCGAAATAATGATTTCAGATTTTGATTCAAACTTCAAACGCTTATAACTTTTGCGTTTCAACTCCGATTTGAGTGATTCAAATTTCTAAATTTGTATAAAATTGAGATCTACCTAAATATGAATTTTATTTAATTTTTGGACTAAAGTTTTTCTCTGCAAATTTATTTAATTGATTATTTAAACTTTAAATAATCATAACTTTTGCGTCTTAACTCCAAATTTGACGATTCCAGTTTCTAAAAACTCATAAAATTATGTTTTCTCTGTTTATGGATTTTATTTGGATGTTTGGACACTTTTTGCCTATTGTTTATTCGTGTATTTGCTATTTGCACGCTTTACGAGTAGACGTTGAAGTGCCGGAAGGATTCGAAGAAGAAGTTGACGGGTACCCAGGCCATGGGTACCCCCAGCGGCCCGAAAAGGCGCGTGGGCCGAACCAGGCCGGTCGGGGCCCAAAGCCACGGCTGCCGAGGAAAAACCGAAACCATGACCAAGTCAATAAATCCTGAAGAAGCGACGGCATTTATTGCGTGTCGAGCGCATTAAATGCGGCCGTAATATTGATGACGCAGCGGCACAAGTCCCCTACTCTCGCATTTACTACGAGCGGCGCAAAGAACTACGCCGACCAGCCAGCCAGGCAAGGGGAGCGCCGGCCGCCCCATCGGCCCGCCACTTGCGGGCGGCTAAGAGCACGCCTTTTTCTCTTTTAAGCTAACAATGTAACCTCCTCCTCGCCTATATAAAGGGGGAGGAGCGAGCATGTAAGACAACGGACAACCGAGGAATCAATACAATCAAACCCACACGAATCGAGTAGGGACGTTCACCAACCAAGATACATCTTGTGCTCACCCGAGTAAGCCGTCGAGGAGAGGAGCGTGCACCCCCTCTTACCTATACAAATTCATTGGCGGTGCTCAAACACCGGCGGTTAGCGCGCCAGGTAGGGGCTGTGCACGACGTCACCGCCATTTTCCCGCTTGGCTTCCTCGACGGTTCCCTTTCTTTCTCCGACATCGCCATGCCGAGAGCGTCGATCCGTTTCGGCTCCCTCGACTTCGTCACCACCACGGCGGGACAGATAGTGATCGTCCCCGCCATACTCGGCGCCAAGTGTCCACCGAGGACCACTGACGCCCTCACAGCGCCTTCGAGAGACCTCGGCTCGAGGTCCCCGTGACGGACCCGACGCCGGCACGCCAGAGGCCCCATCACCCCAAGCGATGCGCCGGAGGCGCCGAGCGATGGCGGTCGCACCCGCCGCGACCTCGCGCCAGGGCAATGGTCGGCCATATACCCGACGACCACCACTCGGACAACTCCTCCGACCACGGCTCTAGCGGAGGAAGAGATAAGAATGCACCACGCTACCGCGACCCGACACCGCGCGGCAGCGCCGCTACCCGGCCACGCCAAAGACTCTCCGCCAACACACCGAGGAGGATCACCGTGCTCGCCGCCGACCTTCGCCGGCGACGCGACGAGCCGAGGCTAAAAAGGCCGAGCTCGACAAGCTCCAGGCCGACCTGGAAGCAGGTTTCGCCATCGCTTCCACTGCACTGGCGGCCAAGGCCACAAGACGCCAGGTCCACCACCAGCTGGCTAGGGGGACGGACGATTCATCGTTTTTTCCCCACGCTGGCCAAAACATCGCCGCAGCAGCAATGCTGCTCCGCGGCATTCCCGAGCCAGACGATCCTGCAGCCAAGGCTACCCACCAGAACCTCCGGGGCCTGGTGGAGCGAGCGGCCGCGCAGCACGCGTATGGCCACGGATCGCAGCGTTCGGACGCCTCTTCGGATGGCCCGCGCCGCGACGCCATCCGAGGCCGTCGGAGCGAAACAAGGGCAGCGTCACCTTCCGGACAACCCCAGGCATCGCGCACCCCGGTGCACCAACGTTTGGGGGACGAACGCGACGCTCGCACCACCCTCCAAACGCGAAGAACGAGGAACGACCCGACCCGGTCGTACGTCGCCGACAGCGCTCCGCGGCGTGACCGCAGCCCGAGCCCCGATGGCCCCGGGCCACGGGCATTCTGTCAGGGGATTCGCAGCCGGTTCCTGCCATTCCGGCGCCGGTCAACATAGCCAAATGCGCAGGGGCTACAAACCCCGGTGTGTGGTCGAAGATTACCGGCTCGCAGGCCGGGCGGGGGGAGCGACGGACGACCTTTTTGTCATCCAATACCTCCCCATCTACTTGGCGGACTCAGCCCGGGCATGGCTCGAATATCTGCCCGCCAATATCATCCGGATCGGGCCGACCTCAAGCACCACTTCGTTGGCAACTTCCGTGGCACCTACAAGCGACCAGGAATTCACCGACCTGAAAAGGCTGCAAGCGGCAGCCGAGGAGAACCTCCGACTACATCCGACGCTTTTCCCAACAATGCAACGAGCTCCACGACATCCGCGACGCTGATGTCGTGGGGCATTCATCTGGCACCACTTCCAAGACCCTGGTCCATAAAGCGGGGTGTGCGGCCAGGACCACCAAGGAACTCCTGGACATTGCCACCAACCACGCCTCGGCGAGGAGGCGTAGATGTCATCTTCGACAAAGGGAAGTCGAAGCGAGGGGGTGCACCGAGCCCGGCCCTCCTCCGACCGCCCCGGACAAGTTTAAAAGCGCCACGGCAAACAAAGTCCGCGAGGACCGCCTGGTTGCGACCACCGACCGATCGGGAAAGCCGCAAGGCCGGCAACCCCGACCACTTCGAGAAGCCGATGGAGAGTACGTGTCCGAACCACGGATACCCGTCGAGCACAAGTATCGGACTGCGAAGTCCTGGCGTTTTCTTCCGGAACCCCACGACGCCACGGGGCAAAGGAAAGAGGCAAGACTCGGCGCCGACCACCGAGATCGAGAGGCGGGCGTCGGCTTCCCGAGACCGACGGTTGCCTCATGATCTTCTGGCCAGACGCAAGAAGCTACGCCGACCGGAGGCGGCTCAAGCTCGCTGCCGAGAGGTGTTCGCGGCAAGCCCAGTAGTACCTAAATACCTTCGGTGGTGAGTCCCCGATCACCTTTGGCGGGCCGACCACCCCGACCACGCCCCGCAACCAGGGAGGTACCCGCCGTCATTGACCCCATCGTGGGAACAAAGCGCCTGACTAAGGTGCTCATGGGCCAGCGATAGCGATCTCAACATCCTTTACGTTGAGACCCTCGACGCCATGGGGATCCCCGCCGAGCCTTCGACCAGCGAGCACCCTTTCACGGCGTCGTTCCTGGCCGCCAGGCCCACCCGCCGGCAGGTCGACCTGCCGTCACGCTCGGGAGCCCGGTTAACTTCCGCACCGAGACCCTCACCTTCGAGGTCGTGGATTTTCCGGCTCCTACCACGCCATCCTGGGGAGACCATGCTACGAAGTTCATGGCGATCCCCAACTACACCTACACGAAGCTGAAGATGCCCGGCCGCATGGGGTGATCATCAGAATCGCGTCTTTCCAGCTCGCCTACTGCCGCGAAAGACAGATTCGCGAGTTGGCCTCGGCGGTCGTCGCATCCACCGAGCTCGCCGGCCTCGAGCCAAGACCTCCCATCCGCTCCGACTCTAGCAAGTCCGGACCGGGCTCCTTCAAGTCCGCCGAGGACACGAAGACGATCGAGGTCGACCCAAAGGACCCGACCAAAACCGCTCGGATCGGGACCACGCTTCCTGCCAAATAGGAAAGCGCGCTCGTCGACTTCCTCCGCGCCAACCGGGACGCCTTCGCATGGAAGCCCTCCGACATGCCGGGGATCCCGAGGGAAGTCGCCGAGCACTCCCTAAACATGTAATATCCTGAGTATTTCTATACTCAAGCCACTGTACATTTGTACTCAAACGCTGTTCAATAATACACTGTGCTTGTGTATTTCCGTATCTTGAGTGAACATACTTGCTTGGGATCAGAAAGAACCCCTCAACTTAAGTAATTTCGCTCATAAGTAAATTCGAATTAGGTTGGGCAAGTGCCTGTGACCCTATTAACTTCCAAAATACTTTGGGACAATTAGTAATCAACCCTGGAAGCTTTAGCCGTCAAGGCCCAAGTTCAAAAGTTCTGGGATGTCCGGAGTATCCGGATTGGGCTGGCCGAGCGCTCCAACCCGGAGTGTCCGGACCAATGTCCGGAGTGTCCGGGTTAGTGTTACCGAAGACCCCAACCCGGAGTCTCCGGGTTGAGTCCGGAGAGTCCGGTATTGGCGTGGGGTTTTGTATAAAAGTCCCATTTCGTGGCTCCCTTCCATTCTTTCTTCTTCTACTTTGGTTTCCCCACTTCCTTGGTGTTCTCTCCACCACCCCGAGCTCCTCTCCGGCGAGCCACCGCAGTGACCCTCCCCTGACTCCTCCATCTCGGTGTGCTCCTCCCCAAGCCGTCATTCCCCATCCTCCACCCGGCGTTGCTCCTCCTCCATCTTCCTTGGAGGTAAGCTTTTCTCTTAGGGTTTGATTCGCGGGATTCTTGGGTTCTAGAGTCGTTCATGGTGGGATTAGGACTTAGGTTTGGATTTGGGAGGCTAGGGTTGAACTTGGATTCTAGGGTTTTGGGTGTAGTGGTTCTAGGGTTGAAAATGGGATTGGGATTAGTGAATGTGGTATGCTAGAGTGGTAGATCGGGTAGTAGTAATGTCGATTTAAGGAGTTGTTAGTGTGAGTTAGAGATTTGGCGGGTTAGCGACGTTTTCTCGTAGAATCGGCTAGCTCGGAGCTCCTTCCGGTTCGCTAGGTGTCTGAAAGTCGTAGATCGGGTCAGCGGTGAAGTTGTAGGGAGTGGTAAGGTCTCCGTCTCTCGTCGAAGTTGGACCAAATGCCCTAGGACCGGAGTATCCGGCATATGGTCCGAGTGTCCGGATTGTCCGGAGTATCCGGACGAAACGGTCCGGAGTGTCCGGCCTATCCGGACTGTCCGGATTCAAAACCCGGACTGTCCGGGTTAGGCTGTCTGTCCGGTCGTGTTGTGTTGTCCGAGTGCGTCGTTTCTTCAGGGTTTCTTGGTTGTACTTCATTCTTGTGTATTGCATGCACTTCATGGTGCATTTAAAACTTTCTTTTGCTAAGTTGTATTTCTTTCTGTCGTTTTGTTGCTTTGACCGATTAGAGGCTAGCGAGTCGGGCTTCGCCTCGAACAACCCGAGCATCATCCCGGACATCACCGAAGTGCAACAACAAGGCAAGCACCTCCTTTGACCATCTTGAAACCTATATTTCACGATGTCTACTTTGATTTCTCAAACTATATGCATTGTTTATATTCAGTAAATTGCTAGTTTGTGGGAATGGTAGATATACCCTGATTTGGTGGTTTCCCTCAATTTAATTCCCTGAGATCATTGATAACCTTAGTAGGGTTAGACAATTTAATAAAATGTCACTTGGGTATAAACGATTTAGTAATTGCATACGCTTAGACACTGCAATAGAGGTGAGCAAAGTCAGTCCTTACCAAATGCTCAAAATTATGATAAATGTAATTGGTTTTGGAAAAGTTTTGGAAATGTGAATCGTAAAGGTATATTGGTAAAAATGTGAAGTGTCTAGTTGGTAATTAGGCTTGGCGGGAGGTATAATATGTGCTAGTTAAACATGGTGGCGATTGGTTGGCGAGTTAAGTGGAGTTCCCCGCTTGAGTCACTAGGCAAAAATATAAGGACCGAACTTGTGACGGTTTTTGAATTGAACACCGTGCAACCGCCAAGAATGCTGGGATGGGGCAGCCTATTCTAGTACTTGAAGTGTGAGGGATAGCCATGCCTGTTGGTAGGTCAAGAGTGGACCTTTTCCCTGTGTTGAGCAATCAAGCGCGGTGTGTGTGTCCTCACGACCGCCAGATGCGCTTCGTGTGTGCGCTTGTACTTTTGCAGCGAGGAATCGCTCGATTCATGTTTGTTGATACAACGGTGTACGCCTTGCTATGGGGTAATGCCGGCCAACAATTACGCCGTCGTCACGATGAGTATTCCGTGGTCGCTGAGTGGTGGTTGGCCTCTTATCGCCATAGTAGTGGATTTGTCGTCACCGGTGCTGGGGTGTGGCTATAACCTCAACGATGGGAAAGAATAGATCATTCTTGTATATCGGATACCTCGTGTATCGCGTGTACCCTGGATGACAGGGATGCAAGTCTGAGTTGTGTTTGGGTAAAGTGCGCAAACTCTGCAGAGTATCAAATAATTCTAATCGATTAGCCGTGCTCACGGTTATGAGCAATCTTCTCTAATCATATCAAGTATAGAGATTTGGTTTGGTTTTGAAAACGAAAATCTATTTCGGAGTCGGTATAAAGTATGTGGTGGAATGGTACTTGATGGAATTGTGGATATGTGTATATGATTCTCGATGGGATTATGTATGGATGTCGATTCGTATCCCAGTTGCGACCATGGATGGTGGCAGCTGTGGAGCTCAGTTGTTACATACACTGTAAATATGTTTTATTCAAACTGCTGTCTTTCAAATTATGTATTACTTTTCGATGAACTGTTTTAAATCCAGCTTTCTGCAACTAACCCAGTGTAAAAGCTTTACCCGTTGAATCAGCCTGCATTTAATTATATTCGCATACACTAAAGTCTTGCGAGTACATACGTGTACTCACCGTTGCTGCTAACCCTTTTTCCACAGAGGAAGGTAATGATGATGTCCCGGATGATGGCGAGCCCCTTTTCTGCGAGTGTTGCGGCTTCGTAGTCCCTCCCTCCAGTCAGTAGCCTGTGGGGTGGTCAGGCCAGCTGCGCTGGTTGTCTTTCTTTTGTTTCCGCTGTCGCTTTACTTCTTTTGGTTTCTGTAATACTCTTGTTCAAGGTTTACACCCAGTTATGTAATTACCTTAGTTTATCTTTTCGTGCATTGATACTCGGGTTGTGGAGTATCGATCTTGGAGCTCTTGATCCAGGGATCCATGTCAGATCGTCTGACAGCACCCGGTCCGGTTAAGGGTTCGATCCCGTCGATCGAATTTTTAGGTTCAGATCTTCTGTCGAGGCTTCCTGTTGCTATACGGTGCTATACGCTACTGATGAGCGGTCTGATGCGGTATAGGAAGAGGGGTCCTCACAAAACATCCGCCTGGTCTAGACTAGTCGCCCAAATGTCTGCGCCGCTCGACGAAGGAAAGCGGCGTGGCCATAGGAGAGGAAATAGCCAAGCTCTTGGCGCAGGTTCATCAAAGAAGTTCGCCACCGAGTGGTTAGCAAACCCTGTGCTTGTAAAAAGTAGGCGGGAAATGGAGAATGTGTGTCGACTACACAAGCCTCAACAAGGCATGTCCGAAAGATCAATAACATCTGCCCCGCATCGACCAAATGGTAGACTCCACCGCAGGGTGCGAATCCCTGTCCTTTCTGGATGCCTACTCAGGGTACCACCAGATCGCGATGAAAGAAGACGACCCGCTCGCGACTTCCGTCAGCACTCCGTACGGTTCGTTCTGCTAAGTGACAATGCCGTTTGGACTGAAAAACGCGGTGGCTACATACAAGAGATGTATGCAGACATGCCTTTCAGACCAGATCGGCCGCAATGTCGGCATACGTCGGCGACATCGTTGTCAAGACCAGAAGACCAGCGACATCATCGCCGTCTGGAGGAGACTTTCGCGAACCTTCGACGGTTCAAGATCAAGCTCAACCCCGAAATGCGTTTTGGGTACCCAAGGAAGCTACTCGGCTTCATCATCTCCGAGCGGCATCGAAGCCGGTACCGAGACAAGATCTCCGCGATCTTAAGGATGGGGCCGATCGGCAACCTCAAAGGGGCCCAAAGGTCGACGGGATGCCTAGCGGCCTAAGTCGCTTCACGTCCGCCTCGAACGCGGCTTACCTCTATACAAACTCCTGAGGAAATCCGACCACTTCACCGGGCGAAGGAGGCTCAGACGCCGACGCGCTTAAAGGTTTTCTTGACCACCCCTCGGTCTTTGGTCGCCCGGCCGCCAGAAGAGCCTCTGCTACTCTACATTGCCGCCACGACCCAGGTCGTCAAGACGGCACTTGTCGCGGAGCGGCGAGAAGAAGGGCGGGTCCTTAAGATCCAGCCGCCGCTTACTTCATTAGCGGTACTCTCCGAGTCCAAGGCACGGTACCGCAGATTCGAGAAGATGCTCTCTGTGATTCGATCACGAAAAGAAAGTCGGGTACACTACTTCAACCAAAGACCACGTTTCGTGGTAACTTCCCTACCACTCGGCGAGGTCGCCCATAACCGCGACGCCTCGGAAGAATTGCCAAGTGGGCACTCGAGCTCAACGGGCATGACGTATCCTATGTCCCTCGGTGCCATAAAATCTCAAGTTCTAGCCGACTTGCCGCCGAGTGGACGAAGCCAGGCCCCACCTCCGCTCGAAGACCCCGAGTGCTGGGCGATGTACTTCGACGGTCCTTCACCAAAACGGAGCCGGGGCGGGTCGTCATTCTTTCACCACTGAACAAGCTTGATCGTCATCCGGCTACTTTTTGACGCAACCAACAACGTCGCCGAGTATGAGGCCCTCGTTACGGTCTCCGCATCGCCGCCCGACCTCGGGCTCTGCGGTTATGCGTGCATGGCGACTCAAAACTGGTCGCCGATCAAGTCATGAA
This sequence comes from Rhipidocladum racemiflorum, assembly GCA_036346355.1. Taxonomy (NCBI): domain Eukaryota; kingdom Viridiplantae; phylum Streptophyta; class Magnoliopsida; order Poales; family Poaceae; genus Rhipidocladum; species Rhipidocladum racemiflorum. The sequence goes on along the minus strand of CM070579.1, from coordinate 83,566,229 downwards.
AGCCGCAGAACCTCGCGACGATCGGATGGCGACCCTCGTCGAGAGGTACGCAACCGGAGCGAAGTTCAAAGGATTTGAGCTCCATCATAGCTACAGACGGAACAACGGAGAGGCCGATCACTGGCTAGTCTCGCCTCCGGCAGAGGGCCGGTCCGCGGAATTTTCGCCCTCGACCTACACCAAGCATCCATCCGAACCGATCGCCGGACGATCGGCCAAGCGAATTCGACAAAGGCTGAGCTGGTCGAGCCGTTGCAACGCCCTGATGACCAGACCGATTGGAGGAATCCCTTCATCGATCGGCTGATTGACGGGTCGCTCCCCCCTGACCCGACCGAGGCCCGGCGCCTCGCTCGGCGGGCAAAATCATCGTCTTGATCGGCAACGACCTCTCTGAAGGAGCCCCTCCGAATCCTCCGTAGTGTGTCCCACCGACCAAGGAAGAGAGCTACTCCGCGACATCCACGGCGGGGTTTGCGGACACCACGCTGGAGTCACGAGCCTGGTCGGAAAGCCTTCCGACAAGGTTTCTCTTGGCCGACCGCCGTAGCCGACTCGAACGGATCATCCGGACGTCGCGAAGGGTGCCAATTCTTCGCTCGGCAAACTCACCTCGGCGCAAGCCCTCCAAACGATCCCTATCACCTGGCCCTTCGCCGATTGGGGAGTCGTTCTGGTCGGGCCCTTCAAGAAGGCGCCCGGGGGCTTCACCCACGTGTTGGGTGCGATAGACAAGGTCTCCAAGTGGATAGATGCCAAGCCGATCACAACAATCACTTCCGCGCAGGCAGCGGACTTCATCCGCAATATCGTCTACCGGTTTGGGGTCCCGAACTCCATCATCACCGACAACGGAACGCAGCCACGGGAAAGGAGTTTCGAGCTCATGCGGCGGCAAGATCCGCGTGGATTGGGCGGCCGTCGCCCACCCACGAGCAACGGCCAAGTCGAGCAGCGACGGCATGATCCTCCAAGGGCTCAAGCCACGAATCTTCGATCGGCCCGAAGAGGTGCAGCGGGGCGTTGGGCGGCGAGGTACCTCCGTGCTGGAGCTGACGGACCACCCCGACCCGGTCGACCGGGTTCACGCCGTTCTTCTTGGCATTCGGAGCAGAAGCCATCTTACCAACCGACTTGGACTACGGCGCCCCAAAGGTTCAGGCCTTCAACGAGACCCGGGGGCTCGAGTCTCAGCAAGACGCTGTCGACCGGCTCGATGAAGCGCGAGATGTCGCCGTCGTTCGCTCAGCCAAATACCGGCCCGAGACAACTGCGACGCTACCACGACCGCAAGGTTAGAGGGCGGCGTTCAACACGCAGGCGACACAGTTCTGCGCCAGGTTCAGTCCAACAAAGGCAAGCACAAGCTCTCCCCTCCTTGGGAGGGCCCTTTCACTGTAGTAGAGGTCCTTCGACCCGGCGCTTACCGGCTCAAGGATCCCGATGGCAACATCTTGTCAAACGCCTGGAACATTGAAAAGCTAAGACGATTCTACCCTTAGCCCTTTTTCTACCTCGTTCATTACCATGTTCACCTTTTACCAGGCCTACGCTGTAGCATTTTTCCACTCTGTCGACATCCCGTTCAACCGCTCATTCACCCGATCGTTCGGTCTTCTTTTTCTTCCGACCCAAGTACCACGGCCCCTACGCCCGATTCACTGATTTGCGAAGTGGTATCTCGCTAAGGAAAAAAGCGAAACAGAGGATGGTATACTGATTGCCGAGCGAACTAACGCCGCGCTAAAACCTATTTTTCCTACTTTTTTCGGAAACGCCGAACATGTCGATCAGCGGTCGGTTGGTCCCCATGAGACCCAAGAACCATGGCCCGGCATGTCTTACCAGCAACAAACCGAAAAATAGCGAAAAATACGTGTAAAACCCGAACACCTTTGTTTTCTTCCAATTCGACGGCATTTACATTCTTTGGGAACAAGAAAGTCTAAAACCAAGAAAGCTTTTTCTCGTTTAAGGGTCTTCCCCGCCGGCAGTTGATCTCCGGAATTGTCGTCCCTCTCCAAGCACAGCCTCGGCTTCCCGCTCAATTTTTGCCGCGACGCACAGCAAAAATAGCCGGGTCGCCGAAACCCGCAGCAGGAGAGCCCCGATCACTTGGGCGCACCTTCCAGAAGCGGCGGCCCCTGCGCCCCCCCTGTGTGACCTCTATGGTCCCCGGGGGAGCTTGAAGTCCGACACGGGGGGGACCGCCGTCGGAGAAGAGTACGGCAGCACGATCGGGGCGATCGGCAAAGACGATCGTCGTATGACCTAGATGTCGCGGTCGACTCCAGGCTCCCGGAAGGAGAAGGAGCGCGGGGGAGGACGGTGCCCCGCTGTAACACCCCAAAATTTTGCTTTTCTTAAATTCATGTGTGATTTGGCACTTTGGTGAATTTTTGGAATTTTCTGGAATTTATTTGGATTTATTTGGAATTTATTTGAATTTATTCCATTTTGAAATAATTAAAGAATTTAAATTTGCAAATAAATTTTTGTTGGAAATATTTTATTTGAGTCCAAAATGATCCAAAATATTTTCCGTAATTTTTCTGGAATTTTTCGAGTCATTTGCTATTTTAATGAATTAAATGAATTCTGGGAATTATTTTAAATATTAATTCATTTGGAAAATCCAACTCGGGTCAAGTATCGTTCATCCGACCGAAGTCGGACTCGAGTCCGACCGAGCCATTGACTCGACCGAACCCACTCCTAACCCTAATCAATCCCAACCGTTGGATCAAGATCCAACGGCTGAGATCCGTCCGACCCAGACCCGAGCCGTGTCCGGACCGGACCCGGTCGCGCCGCGCGATCGTGGCCGTTGGTTGTGCCACGTGGGCGGCCACGATTTCATCGTCTCCGCCGAAGTCTGAAGCTGACTCCGCCGCGTGTCATGCCGTAGTGAGAGCTAGGTCTCCGTTTTACGCACGCCGAGGCTATTTAATGCCCGGCATACCCGAGGATCGCCATCCCACGCCGGTTAAAACCTAGCTCGCGCCGCTAGGATCCCCACCGCTCGCCGTTATTGCTCGCCGGAGTTGGAAGTCTGTTCCGCCGCGATTAAACGCCGATATTCTTTGCCGTCCGTCGTCCTCCGCCGTCATCAAGCCTGCATCCGGATTCCCCAAGGCGAGGCGCGTTCGAGTACCCCTCGCCAGCCGGGCGCGCCCGAAACGCCGGCGGCAAGGTCGTCGTCCCGTCTCCGGTCAAGCCGCCGCGCGTGCCATCACCGTCCTCGAAGCTTAGGCACCGTTGGATCGGTCGGACGGCAGCGGTGAGTTCACGTGTTTCCCAAACCCTAGAAACCCGATTAGATCTGGGCCGCTGGATCAAGATCCAACGGTTCACAATCGCCACGTCTTTATGCTAGCGGTGCGATTATAGGATTAGATCCGACCGTCCGATCTAGATCGAACGCCCACGAGCATCGAGTAGTTTCAACGTGTTAACCCTGGATCTAATCCGCGCCGTTGATTTTCAAACCAACGGACGAGATAGCGCCACGGTTCGGGAAGTTGGAACGACGAGGTCAGCGCAGTCCACGCTCGCGTGCGTGTGCCCGACACGCCGAGGCCCGCGTGTCGAGGGCCGCATGTCGCTGGCTAACCCAGCCAGCGCCGACGTCACCCATGACGTCACAAAGGTCCCACTGCCGCTGCGTGGCCGAGCCTCGCCGACGTCGGCGATGACGTCACCCGAGTGGGCCCACATGTCGATCCACGTGGTAGTGGACCGAGTCCACCGTGGACCGGTGAGCATGGACCGAGCCCATGGACCGGTGGCGTCGCCAGGCCAATCAGAGCTGCCACGTGTCCATGCCGACGCAATAATTAATTTCGAAAAAGAAAATGATTTATTAATTCGAATAATGATTTCAAATTTAGATTCAAACTTCAAACGCTTATAACTTTTGCGTTTCAACTCCGATTTGAGCGATTCAAATTTCTAAATTTGTATAAAATTAAGATCTACCTAAATATGAATTTTATTTAATTTTTGGACTAAAGTTTTTCTCTGTAATATTATTTAATTGATTATTTAAACTTTAAATAATCATAACTTTTATGCTTTAACTCCAAATTTGACGATTCAGTTTCTAAAAATCCAGAAAATTATGTTCTCTCTGTTTATGGATTTTATTTGGAGTTTTGGGATCTTTTGCATAGTGTTTATTTGTGTATTTGCTATTTGCACGCTTTACGAGTAGACGTTGAAGTGCCTGGGAGGGATTCGAAGGAGAAGTATTGACTCGGGGATCCAACTCAAGACCAAGAGCAAGTGCTTTTGAAGGCAAGTTGTGCTTTGACCATATTGATCCTATTTCAAATCTATTTTGATTTAAACTATTGCATGCTAGTTCAATTAGAAAGATACTTTGTTTAAACCTGGGGGTTAGATAAATACCAATTTGATATATGACACCTTGATTACTTAAGTATGTGCCATGACCTTTTGTCACCCTAGTTGTGGTTTACTAGTTGGACATTATTAAATTGCCAACATGGGTTTAGACCGTTGTAGTATGTCGCTTAGACACACTACGTGCTCATGACATGATTTTGGACAATCAAATGATAATATGGACTTAATGATATATTGAACCTGTTTTGGAAAAGTATCATGTGATGTTGACACGTGGTGCATGGTAATCAAGCGGGGTTTGATAAACGATTTCGACTAGGGCATGTGGCAAGAGTAATCAGTGGGCGGTTGTGGCATTGGGAGTGTTGATTTGGTTTTTCGTAGTCTTGCCCTGGTCACTCTAAGGACTTAACCTTGCAAGCCTTTGAACTGGTCATACTTGCAACCACATGGCTGGAATGGGGCGGCCCTAGTTGACTAAGTCGCTAAGGACTCACTTGTGGAGCCTCGTGGTGTCGATTACACCGTTTGTGTGATTGTACGGGGAGCGTATCGTGGGCGTGGCCTGTACCCATCTAACGGTGTGTTGGTCCCATACTTCGCCTTGGCTAAGGGAAGGGATGGTGTAGAGCACGAACCGAGAGGACCACCTGTGTTGTTTGAGGCTTCCAGAAGGCTTTGTTATGATCGCTCATTCGCATACTCTTGTATGGCGATTCACTACCGACGTGGTGAGTGGATTGTATCTTGTGGGTAAAGTGCATAACCTCTGCAGAGTGTAGAATCTATTTGAATAGCCGAGTCCACGATCTGACAATGCTCTGAATTACAGTCCAAGGGTTAGATTTTCAAAATAACTTGGATTTGAGAAGTTGGGTTGGTTTAACAAAGAAGATGATGGAAATATGGTTTAGGATGGGAAAAATGTTATTTAAACTTTTTGAAAAGTTATTTATGCTTTACTTGTTTTCTTTGCTTTGAATCTACTTATATTACTTGTCAAATGCTGTTTTACATAAATATACCTTAAGCTATTCCTTTGTACCAAGCCATGCATATAGTATATTAGCTTGCATTCTGTGCATGACTTGCCGAGTACCAAGTACTCACCCTTGCCTCAACACAATACCGCTTGAAGAGGAGACTACGCCGATTTGGAGGAGGAACTCCAAGAGGACCCGCTCTACTTAGGGATGCGAGCCCGATCGGTTGCTGTGGTATCTTTTGGATGGCGCCACTAAGTTTATTTGATTTTCCGCTGCTATTATTTCTCTTTTAATAAGTTACGCCTTGCAAGGCATATATTTGTAACTTGGCCATAAGGTCGAGTAACCCTTTGATTATTTAAATAAAGTACTTTGATAGTATCGTTTGGTATGATTGTGATATATACCGATGTTAAGGCTGTGCACTAGCGCGCGTTCTGGACTAGTGCTGAATACACAGAGGGTCCGGATTTGCAAATTCGGGGTCCCGAGAGGTGGTATCGAGCCATACTTGACCGTAGGCTCAACCCTAAGCTAGAATGGTCGTAGTGAGGATAAAACCTATTTTCTAAAGCTAAAAATTTGTGAAGACAAGAAATGACCTCTCGACTTATCCCCTTCTCTCTTTTCTTGCCTCTTGCTGAAATTCTCCCTTACCTCGTCACGATCGAAAAATTCGAGTTCTTACGAAAGCACTCTTGTGACAGATGGAGGAAGAGTTCAACTACGTTGATCTAGGAGTTGGTCACGCCATGAACTTTGGCACATGCTACAAACTCTCGGAGATTTTGAGAAGCCCCAATACCAAGTGGAAGTGATCGGACAAGCGAGGATTGATCAAGGCTTGTGACGTGAGGATTGAGGTACTGTCGGGAAGAGGGGCCAGTGCAATCGCCGATACCTTCACCTTTGCTAGAAGATCTACAATGCGGATGGGTATCCAAGAAGTTTCACGACGAGCAATGCGGCACATTACCGGTATCCACGCCCGAGAGAAGTTGGAAAGCACGGTGTTCCGTTATCATCCGCGCAAGCGATAACCTTCTTGACCCGAAGACGATTCAGGATGAGAATGCCACGGTTACACGCTTGGCACGATTCGTCGTCGCCAGAAGATGTACTAGATAATACAAGCAAGGAGCTACTGAAGGCCGCAAGGAGATCACGACAGAGAGAAGAACAGATGGCGGGAAGCTCAAGAGTATGTGGCACACCTTCTACGAAGGATTGACGAGTTGGAGATGACTTTGTACCGGACCCGGACCCGAGCCGATTTTTCGAGCTACACGAGCCAGATCCAGAGGAGTCGGATCTCGATGAGGACATCGCTTCTTCGACTACCACAGATGACATAGTCATTTGGACATGGCGATCGTTTCGGCGCCTATGCCGCAAAGACCCGTACTCCAGGCCGTGGAGGTTTTCTCGATGAGTGAGCTTAGGTTCTATAGTGAGACTCCTTCGCCGAGTCGCGTCATAAAATAAAGAGTCACCCTTTAGGCGTTAGACTCCGCAGTTAGTTCGATTTGGATTTGCTTTGTTTCTTTGAGTGTGCGTTATGTGTTGCAAGGCCCTTAGGCATTGTAAGCAGCCATACCAAGTTATTAATAATAAAGATGGACCTTAAAGTTACCCCTTTCGCCCCGCATAAGTTCCATATTACTTGTCTATTCTTGTTTCCCTCTCATCTCTAAACCTAGAGCAATCAGCAGATGGTGAACACCCGTGGGAACTTTGGAAGCAATGGGAGTGGATCTCGCCCAACAGAAACCCCAATGATGGAGCACCGGCCGCCCATCGGATGTGCAGAATTTTGGAGCATTTCTTGCTGCTCAGACCGGTTGATGCATGCTATGATGCAACAAATGCAGCACGTCACCTTTCGAGGCCATGCTAATCAAGTTAATCGGTGACCACGCCGAGAATACAAAGGTGTCGAGTTCATGAGGACTCACCCACCCACTTTCTCTGGGAATGCCAATCCGTTGGAGGCCGACGATTGGTTAAGATCAATTGAGAGGAAGCTACACATAGCTCAATGCATAGGGAATGAGAAGGTACTTTACGCTTCTCATCGCTTGGAAGGAACGGCCTTGAATGGTGGGAGAACTTCTGTGCCACGCAGAGAACCCTCAAGATATCACTTGGGAGGAGTTCACGGTGCATTCCGACAAGATCACGTGCCTGAAGGAATCATGGACCTTAAGAAGGAGGAGTTCAGTGGCAGAAGCAAGGTAATCAGCCAGTGGCCGACTACTGAACAAGTTCACACGGCTAGCACGCTACGCACTGAGGATGTAGCGACAGATAAATCGAGGCAGTCTCGTTTTATGAAGGGACTTAACTCAGATTGCAAGTAGGGTTGATCACCCACACCTTTCCAGATTTCCAAGAGTTGGTGAATAAGGCGCTTATTCTTGAGGACAAGCGCAAGGAACTGGATGAGAACAGAAGCGCAGGATGCAACAAAGAAGGATCACGCCAGGGAACGCAATGCGGGCTTGAGAGTTGCACCAAATCAATTCTTGATTCCAACCACGAATGCAACAAGGACACCATCCTCGACACCAAGACCTGCCAATCGTAACTACCAAACCCCAGCCCGCTAGAAACACTACTCCGAGCGATCGGCAAGGAAGCGGTGAGACGTCATTACAAGCTGCAACGAGCAGGACACTTTGCCAACATTGCCCAAAGAAGACAAAGCAGAGCGACCCGATTCGCTTCAATCTAGGAACCACCCAGCTAGGACGCCCGGCACTGAGAGCCACACCCTGCATCGTGGTGAGAGGCCGAGTCAACCATGTCACCGCAGATGCACTGCAAAATGCTACAGAGCGTCGTCTTGGGTAAGTTACTTGTTAACTCGATTACACCTGCAATGATTTTGTTTGACTCGGAGCTTCGCATTCGTTTGTTTCGCAAGGCTTTGCTACTAGAAATGACTTGAGAATGGCAAGACTTAAGTGCATGCCGTTAGTTCAAACCCTCGGTTCCGAACTCCGAACGGAAGTAGGATGTTCGGGTGAGAATACTAATAGATGGAATAGAGTTCCTAGCAAACCTTATAATTTTGGAGACCCGGACCTTAGATGTTATATTGGGAATGGATTGGTTATCCAAACACAAGGTCAGTATTGGATTGTGGACGAAGAACTATCTCGATTGAGAGCCCGTGTGGGAAGAAAGTGGAATTTCAAGCCCACTTGAGTTAGAGATGGACAATTGATGGTTAACAGTACCAAGGCAATCGGCATAGAGGATGTTCGGTAGTGAGTGAGTACCCGATGTTTTCCCGAAGATCTACCTGGTATGCCGCACGAGGACATAGAGTTTGTGATAGAACTTATGCAAGATGCGACCGATAGCAAAGAGACCCTATCGGATGTCTACCGAGGAGTTGGTAGAGATGAAGAAACAATTTGGAAGAGTTAATGGATAAAGGATTTATCGGACCAAGTTCAATCACCGTGGGGAGCACCAGTTTTGTTTGTCAAGAAGAAGGACGGGAGTTTCAGGATGTGCATTGACTACCGTGCACACAATGAAGTCACCGTGAAAAATAAGTATCCGCTACCAGGATTGATGATTTGTTTGATCGATTAAGAGGAGCCGGAGTTTTCTCCAAGATTGATCTGAGATCGGGATACCATCGATTGAAGATCCGATCGGAAGATATTCAAGATCGCATTCTCGTCAAGATATGGACATTACGAAGTTTACGATTATGTCCTTTGGATCGATTTAACGAATCGCCAATATTTCATGAATATGATGAATAAGGTGTTCATGGAATATTTGGACAAGTTTGTCAAATCGTGTTCATAGACGATATCCTAATCTACTCCAAGACGTAGGATGAACATGCCGAACACTTAAGGCGAGTTTTGGAAAAGCTGAGGAACAGCAACTTTTCGCCAAGTTCAAGAAGTGTGATTTTTGGAAGGACAAGGTGGAGTTTCTTGGACATGTAATGACCGCAGAAGGAGTCGCCGTAGATCCAAGCAAAGTAGAAGCTGTGTTACATTGGGAGCGTACCAAGGCGTGACCCATTGAGTTTCCTTGGAATGGCAGGATATTACCGCCGTTTCATCGAAGGCTTTTCGACAATTGCGAAACCTCTTACGCAATTCTTTGAAGAAGGAAAAGAAGTTTGCATGGGCGCTTGAATGTGAGAAAGGATTTCAGGAGTCAAGAAGCGATTGACATCAAGACCGGTGTTAGTTCTACCGGATGTTGCTCAAAGCTTCGATATTTATTGTGACGATCGCGCCAAGGACTTGGATGTGTGCGATGCAGAATGGAAAGGTCGCCGCTTATGCATCAAGGCGATTGAGGCCGCATGAGGAAAATTATCCGACACATGACCTAGAGTTAGCCGCCGTAGTGCATGCTTTGAAAATATGGCGTCACTATCGATTGGAAACAGATGTGAGGTGTATACGGATCATAAGAGCCTTAAGTACATATTCACCCGATCGGATCTGAATATGAGGCAAAGGAGATGGCTAGAGTTGATCGGGGACTATAATGTTGGAATCCATTACCATCCCTGAAGGCCAACGTGGTAGCCGATGCTCACGAGTCGGAAAAGCCATACCGTGAGTGCGTTACTAGCCACAAGTCGGGATGAGTTATGTGAGGATTTTCAAAGATGAAGATTGAGGTTGTACCTGGCGGATTCTTGGCGCATTGGAAGTAAAGCCTACCCTAGAGGATCGAGATCCGAGAAGGACGTAAGGATGATGACAGGATCCGCAGGATTAAGTCCATCAAGGAGGAAAGGCAAGCGAGAGGACTTCAAATTGGATGAACAAGGCACGTTGTGGATGAAGGATCGCATTTGTGTGCCTAACAAAAAGGAGTTAAAGCAAGCGATTTTGGAAGAAGCCCATGACTCTAAGTACTCGATTCATCCTGGAAGCGCCAAGATGTATCAGGATCTCAAGGAGAGATTACGGTGGCCGAGTATGAAACGTGAAGTTGCCGACCATGTTGCATTGTGCGACGTATGCCGAGAGTCAAGGCAATGCATCGAAACCACAGGATTGCTACAAGCTAAAAATACCTGAGTGGAAGTGGGAGGAAATCGAATGGATTTCATTACGGTTTGCCAAAGACTCAAGGAGGTTATGACTCCATATGGGTTATAGTGGATCGCTTGACTAAAGTAGCCCATTTTATCCCGTAAAGACCACTTACTCGGGAGATAAATTAGCAGAGTTGTACATGATCGAGATTGTTTGTTTGCACGGAGTGCCAAGGAGGATTGTATCGGACAGAGGTACCCAATTTACCTCAAGGTTCTGGAATAAGTTGCATGAAGCCATGGGGACCCGTTTGAACTTCAAGATGTACCTTATCATCCACAGGCGGATGGGCGGGCCGAAAGAGTCAACCAGATTCTGGAGGATATGTTAAGAGCTTGTGCATTGGCTTATGCTACCTCTTGGGATAAAAGTTTGCCGTATGCCGAAGTTTAGTTACAACAATAGTTATCAAGGCTAGTTCTGAGATGTCACCTTTTGAGGCATCTGTATGGTCGACTCCTGTCGGACACCATTGAATTGGAATGAGACCCGTGGCGCCGTGTCTTTGGGCCTGATATTCTTCAAGAGGTGAAGAAGCGATTGCTATGATTAGGGAAAGGTTGAAGATAGCCCAATCTCGGCGAAGAGTTATGCCGACAATCGTCGCCGAGATTTGAGTTTTGAACCGTAAGACTTTGTATACCTCAGAGTTACGCCTCTCGTGGAGTTAAGAGGTTCCATGCCAAAGGGAAACTCGCACCCGTTATGTTGGACCATTTAAGATTTTGAGTCGCAGAGGTGAAGTTGCCTACGGTGGAGTTGCCACGATCGTTGGCGAGGAGTGCATGACGTATTCCATGTGTCCCGATTAAAGAAGTGTCTCCGAGTTCCCGAGGAACAGCATACACCGCTAGAGTCAATTGAGTTGCAAGAAGATTTGACTTATAAGGAGCATCCCGTGAGGATTCTAGACACAATGGATCGAGAAACTAGAAACAAGTCAACCCGATTCTGTAGAGTTCGATTGGAGCAACCATGAAGAAAGTGAAGCGACTTGGGGAGCGGAGGGGATTTGAAGAAAGAATTTCCAAACCTATTCCTTTAGTAAGCCCTGAATCTCGGGGACGAGATTCTATTAAGAGGAGGTTTGTAACACCCCAAAATTTTGCTTTTCTTAAATTCATGTGTGATTTGGCACTTTGGTGAATTTTTGGAATTTTAGGAATTTATTTGGATTTATTTGGAATTTATTTGAATTTATTCCATTTTGAAATAATTAAAGAATTTAAATTTGCAAATAAATTTTTGTTGGAAATATTTTATTTGAGTCCAAAATGATCCAAAATATTTTCCAGAATTTTTCTCGAATTTTTCTCGAGTCATTTGCTATTTTTAATGAATTAAATGAATTCTTGAATTATTTTAAATATTAATTCATTTGGAAAATCCAACTCGGGTCAAATCTTGTTCATCCGACCGAAGTCGGACTCGAGTCCGACCGAGCCGATTGACTCGGCCGAACCCACTCCTAACCCTAATCAATCCCAACCGTTGGATCAAGATCCAACGGCCGAGATCCGTCCGACCAGACGGCCGTGTCGGGGCCGGACCGTCGCGCCAGCGATCGTGGCCGTTAGTTGTGCCACGTGGACGGCCACGATTTCATCGTCTCCGCCGAAGTCCGAAGCTGACTCCGCCGCCGTGTCCGCCGTGAGAGCTAGGTCTCCGTTTTACGCACGGACGCCGAGGCTATTTAATGCCCGGCATACCCGAGATCGCCATCCCACGCGGTTCGAAACCTAGCTCGCGCCGCTAGGATCCCACCGCTCGCCGTTATTGCTCGCCGGAGTTGGAAGTCTGCTCGCCGCGATTAAACGCCGATATTCTTGCCGTCCGTCGTCCTCGCCGTCATCAAGCCCAGATCCGGATTCCCCAAGGCGAGGCAGCGTTGAGTACCCCTCAGCCGCGGAAAGCGGCGCCCGAAGCGCCAGCGGCAAGGTAAAGTCGCCGTCTCCGGTCAAGCGGCGCGCCGCCGCGTGCCATCAGATCCACGAGCCGTGCACCGTTGGATCGAATCCGGGACTGGCAGCGGTGAGTTCACGTGTTTCCCAAACCCTAGAAACCCGATTAGATGCGGACCGTTGGATCAAGATCCAGCGGTTCACAATCGCCACGTCTTTGTAGCAAAGGCGATTATAGGATTAGATCCGACCGTCCGATCTAGATCGAACGCCCACGAGCATCGAGTAGTTTCAACGTGTTAACCCTGGATCTAATCCGCGCCGTTGATTTTCAAACCAACGGACGAGATTGCGCCACGTGTCGGGAAGTTGGGCCGACGCGGTCGGGCCGCCCACGCGGCGTGCAGTGTAGACACGCGACACCGCGCGTGTCGAGGGCCGCATGTCGATGGCTAACCCAGCCAGCGGCGTCACCCATGACGTCGCGGTGGAGTCCCACTGCCGTGGGCCGAGCCCGCCGACGTCGGCCGATGACGTCACCCGAGCGGCCCACATGTCGATCACGTGGCCGTGGACCGAGTCCACCGTGGACCCGAGCCGAGCATGGACCGAGCCCATGGACGGTGGCGTCGGCCAGGCCAATCAGAGCTGCCACGTGTCCATGCCGACGCAATAATTAATTTCGAAAAAAGAAAATGATTTATTAATTCGAATAATGATTTCAAATTTAGATTCAAACTTCAAACGCTTATAACTTTTGCGTTTCAACTCCGATTTGAGCGATTCAAATTTCTAAATTTGTATAAAATTAAGATCTACCTAAATATGAATTTTATTTAATTTTTGGACTAAAGTTTTTCTCTGTAATATTATTTAATTGATTATTTAAACTTTAAATAATCATAACTTTTATGCTTTAACTCCAAATTTGATTTATTCCAGTTTCTAAAAATCCAGAAAATTATGTTCTCTCTGTTTATGGATTTTATTTGGAGTTTTGGGATCTTTTGCATAGTGTTTATTTGTGTATTTGCTATTTGCACGCTTTTCGAGTAGAAGTTGAAGTGCGTGAGGGATTCGAAGGAGAAGTATTGACTCAGGATCCAACTCAAGACCAAGAGCAAGTGCTTTTTGAAGGCAAGTTGTGCTTTGACCATATTGATCCTATTTCGAAATCTATTTTGATTTAAACTATTGCATGCTAGTTCAATTAGAAAGATACTTTGTTTAAACCTGGGGGTTAGATAAATACCAATTTGATATATGACACCTTGATTACTTAAGTATGTGCCATGACCTTTTGTCACCCTAGTTGTGGTTTACTAGTTGGACATTATTAAATTGCCAACATGGGTTTAGACCGTTGTAGTATCTTTGCTTAGACACCTTTCGTGCTCATGACATGATTTTGGACAATCAAATGATAATATGGACTTAATGATATATTGAACCTGTTTTGGAAAAGTATCATGTGATGTTGACGACGTGGTGCATGGTAATCAAGCGGGGTTTGATAAACAGCTTTTTGGGGCATGTGGCAAGAGTCAGGTGGGCGGTGTGGCATTGGGAGTGTTGATTTGGTTTTTGGTAGTCTTGCCCTGGTCACTCTAAGGACTTAACCTTGCAAGCCTTTGAACTGGGTCATACTTGCAACCACATGGCTGGAATGGGACGGCCCTAGTTGACTAAGTCGCTAAGGACTCACTTGTGGAGCCTCAGGGTGTCAGTTACACCGTTTGTGTGATTGTACGGGGGAGCGTATCGTGGCTGTGGCCAAGTACCCATCTAACGGTGTGTTGGTCCCATACTTCGCCTTGGCTAAGGGAAGGGATGGTGTAGAGCACGAACCGGAGAGGACCACCTGTGTTGTTTGAGGCTTAGAAGGCTTTGTTATGATCGCTCATTCGCATACTCTTGTATGGCGATTCACGGTGACGTGGTGAGTGGATTGTATCTTGTGGGTAAAGTGCATAACCTCTGCAGAGTGTAGAATCTATTTGAATAGACGAGTCCACGTTACTGTACAATGCTCGTGAATTACATTCAAGGGTTAGATTTTCTGAAAAAAACTTGGATTTGAGAAGTTGGGTTGGTTTAACAAAGAAGATGATGGAAATATGGTTTATGATTGGGAAACATGTTTTTTAAACTTTTGAAAAGTTATTTATGCTTTACTTGTTTTTCTTGCTTTGAATCTACTTATATTACTTGTCAAATCTTTGTTTACATAAATATACCTTAAGCTATTCCTTTGTACCAAGCCATGCATATAGTATATTAGCTTGCATTCTGTGCATGACTTGCCGAGTACCAAGTACTCACCCTTGCCTCAACACAATACCAGTTGAAGAGGAGACTACGCCGATTTCGGAGGAGGAACTCCAAGAGGACCCGTCTACTTAGGGATGCGAGCCCGCCATTGCCTGTGGTATCTTGGATGGCGCCACTAAGTTTATTTGATTTTCCGCTGCTATTATTTCTCTTTTAATAAGTTACGCCTTGCAAGGCATATATTTGTAACTTGGCCATAAGGTCGAGTAACCCTTTGATTATTTAAATAAAGTACTTTGATAGTATCGTTTGGTATGATTGTGATATATACCGATGTTAAGACTGTGTGCACTAGCGCGTTCCTGGACTAGTGCTGAATACACAGAGGGTCCGGATTTGCAAATTCGGGGTCCCGACACCCGCTCCCCCAATTGCTCAGGCGCTCGCGGTGGCGGTTCCCTCAGCCCGACGACCGCGGCTTGTCGCGCCCGCTCTCGCTCCTCCTCCTCCGCCTCCCGCTCCAAAGCCTCCCGATCCAACCCCGTGCTGTCCGACGGCCGCCACTATAAGACGGCCAGCTGCCGCCCCAACTCCTCCTCATCCTCGCCTCTCGTTGAAGGAGTCCCGATCGATCTCATCGATCGGTGGGTTCTCATCCTTGGAACGGGAATGAGAGAGCGAGGCGACCATAAAAGCAAGTCGACGGCTCGTCTCAACGTCGCTGAATGAAGTCCCGCCCACCCTCCGCCTATTTATAGGCGATCCGGCCAAACGAAGCGACGCGTCGGATACCCGCCAAAGATTCATGACGACCGCACCTTTTCGAAGCTGATGGCGTAGAAGCCGAAGCGCCAAAGCAAGCGACGCGGGAACCGAAGCACCGCCAATTCCCCGCGTTGAACAAAAACCTCGCCAGTCACAAAGAAAGATAAGTGATTACCTTCTTCTTACACACTCGTTATTACTCCTTCAAGTGGCGCGCGGCGGTAACAAACAAACCGCCCCGCCCCACTCGGGGGCTACAAGAGTCCCGCGGGTCGGGTTGACACAACCAATCGTCGGGTCCTCCCAAGACGGCCAAACTTTCGACCAAAAAGTACTACGGCCTACGCCCGGCTCACATTCTGGTAGTGCTTGACGAAGAAAGGAAGTGCCCAAGCAGGTCGACCCACGATCGGTTAGGAACAGCCTCCCACGGCTGAGCGTTCTCTCGATTTCCTAACTCTCTAACTTCTATGATACACACACCGACTTATGCCCGACCCCTGTGGTCCCTAAGGCAAGAGACGGCGATGATATCCACCACAGCAAAAAATGGGCAAGAGGTGAGGACAAGGCGAGCCCCCAGCGGGCCCCTAGTTGGGTCGGCGGGACGACCCAATCGCCTTAACTCACGTCGGGATCACACCTCACGCTCTCCTTGAACCGTCGGCCGGGTGGCAGGCCGGCACCTTGGATCAGCGAACGATCCAAGGTCCGATACGGGATCGAGTAAGGAAAGATTCTTTATGGATCGCCCCAGTAGTCGGACGCCCGCGCCGGATTGTCCGCTAGGGGACCCCTCGCGAGGGCCTCGTGTTCCACCGGATCACTCGCTTGTAGCCCCACGAGCGGCGCTCGAGCCAACGAAAACAAGCGCGTTTCTCACCCTCCTGGTCCCCGCACGGACGGGCGTAAAAATGGGACTCAACACGGGCGCCACGTGCTCGCCAGGGCGATCAGCCCATCTGGCGCCCGGCGGCTCGACCGGCGCCACGTGTCCGCCAGGGCGACCAGCTGGCTGCGCCAACACGGGCGCCACGTGCTCGCCAGTAGCGTCAGCCATCAGCGCCCGGCGGCTCGACCGGGCGCCACGCGTATCCGCCAGGCGACCGGCTTACGCGCCAACACGGGCGCCACGTGCTCGCCAGGGCGACAGCCCATCACGCCGAAAGGCACGACCGGCGCCGCGTGTCCGCCAGGCGATCGGCGGCTGCTACGCAGCGCCGGCGCTCGACTCGGCCACGCGTGCTCGCCGAAGCGATCAGCCCATCGGCGCTGGCGGCACGACCGGGCGCCATGTGTTCGCCAGGCATTCAGCCCGAGCGCTCCGGCACGCGACCATGGCGCCCGACGACCAGCCATTGGCGCCCCGGCATGCGGTCCGGCGACCACCGCCCGAAGCGCCCGATGCCGCGTTCGCTACCATCTGCTCCCCGGCGACCACCCTTGACACAGCAACGAAGGCGCCCGGGCACAGATATATACTGCGATCGGACCTCCCCGATACCGCAAAGCAACGACCAAGCAAGGCGAAACCCCCCGACCTGCTCTCCGACCAGCTCGGGGGCTCGGGGGCTACACCCACCGGGTGCGCTCGCGCGCACCCGATCGAAGACTCTTCCCGACCAAACCCGGCGAAAACCCCCCGACCTGCTCTCCGACCAGCTCGGGGGCTCGGGGGCTACACCCACCGGGTGCGCTCGCGCGCACCCGGTCGGAGACTCTGATCAGGCCAAGCGAATCACGGCATCACGGCACGGAAACAAGACCCCCCGGGCACCTCTCCGACCTGCACGGGGGCTCGGGGGCTACTGACGGGTACCCAGGCCATGGGTACCCCGGCCCGAAGGCGCTGGGTCGAACCAGCCTGGCTTGGCCCAAAGCCACGCCGAGGAAAACCGAAACCATGACCAAGTCGTGAAATCCTGAAGAAGCGGCGGCATTTATTGCGATCGAGCGCATTAAATGCTGGCCGTAATATTGATGACGCAGCGGCACAAGTCCCCTACTCTCGCATTTACTACGAAGCGCGCAAAGAACTACGCCGACCGGCGAGGCAAGGAGCCGGCGCCGGGCCCCATCAGCCCGCCACTTGCGGGCGGCTAAGAGCACGATCTTTTTCTCTTTTTTAAGCAACAATGTAACCTCCCTCCTCGCCTATATAAAGGGGGAGGGAGCGAGCATGTAAGACAACGGACAACCGAGGAATCAATACAATCAAACCCACACGAACTGGAGTAGGGACGTTCAGCCCGAACCAGTATACATCTTGTGCTCACCCGAGTAAGCCGTCGAGGAGAGGGAGCGTGCACCCCCCTCTTACCTATACAAATTCATTGGCCGGTGCTCGAAACACCGACAGAAGTATTGACTCAGGATCCAACTCAAGACCAAGAACAAGTACTTTTTGAAGGCAAGTTGTGCTTTGACCATGTTGATCCTATTTCGAAATCTATTTTGATTTAAACTATTGCATGCTAGTTCAATTAGAAAAATACTTTGTTTAAACATGGGGGTTAGATAAATACCAATTTGCTGTATGACACCTTGATTACTTGAGTATGTGCCATGACCCTTGTCACCCTAGTTGTGGTTTACTAGTTGGACATTATTAACTTGCCAACATGGGTTTAGACCGTTGTAGTATACTGCTTAGACCTGCTACGTGCTCATGACATGATTTTGGACAATCAAATGGTAATATTGACTTAATGACATATTGAACCTGTTTTGGAAAAGTATCATGTGATGTTGATGGCACGTGATGCATGGTAATCAACTGAGGTTTGATAAGCGATTTCGGCCAAGGGCATGTGGCAAGAGTAATCAGTGGGCCATTGTGGCATTGGGGATGTTGATTTGGTTCTTGGGTAGTCTTGCCCTGGTCACCCTAAGGACTTAACCTTGCAAGCCTTTGAACTGGGTCTAACGTGCAACCACATGTCCAGAATGGGGACGGACCTAGTTGACTAAGTTGCTAATAACGCACTGTGGGACCTCGGAGGTCAACTACACCCTTTGTGTAAGTTATGCGGGGGGCGTCTGGGTGAGACCAGTACCCATCTAACGGTTGATTGGCCTAGACTTCGCCTTAAGCGAAGGGAAGGGTTAGTCTTAATACCGGAGGACCACTTGTATTGTTAGAGGTTTAGAAAGACTTTGTTACTGAACTCGCCTTTGTGGTGTTTGACTGTATCTTGTGGGTAAAGTGCATAACCTCTGCAGAGTTTAGAATCTATTCGAATAGCCGTGTCTGCGGTATTGGACATCGCTCGGGAATTACAGTCAAGGGTTAGATTTTCTCCAAAAATAACTTGGTTTGAAAAGTTGGGTTGGATCAATGATGACGTTGATGGAAATGTGGTTTAGGATGGGAAAAATGTTTACTCAAACTTCTTGAAAAGTTATTTAAGCTTTACTTGTTTTTACTGCTTTAATCTACTTATGCTACTTTTCAAATCTTGTTTCGCAAATATACCTTGAGCTATTCCTTTGTACTAAGCCATGCATATAGTATATTAGCCTGCATTCTGTGCATGACTTGCTGAGTACCAAGTACTCACCCTTGCCATAATACAACACCAGCTGAAGAGGAGACTACACCAGCTTTGGAGGAGGAGCTCCAAGAGGATCCGTCTACGTAGGAAGCGAGCCCAGTCAGTTGCCTGTGGTATACTGGATGGCGCCACGATGTTACCTTATTTGATTTTCCACTGCTACTATTTCTCTCTTAATAAGTTTCGCCCTGTGAGGCGTACATTTGTGACTTGACCATAAGGTCAAGTACCCAGTTTGACTATTAAATAAAGTACTTTATTAGTATCGAGTGGTATGATTGTGATATTTACCGATGTTAAGACTGTGTGCACTAGCGCGTTCCTGGACTAGTGTTGAATACACAGAGGGTCCGGATTTGCAAATTCGGGGTCCCGACACATGACCGTGCCGGGGGTCGTGCTGAACTAGCCGTCCGATCGCCCACCCCTGCACGCCGCTCTCACTCAGCGATTCCGCTTTTGCCGCGGGACGTTTGCAAGGCCACAGGGTACCTAGGGCAAGCGCCCTGGCACGGCCCAACAGTGGGCGAAAAAACCGAAAAGAGAGTAGGGAGAACAATTGCTTCGGATCAAGAAATTGAATACTTAATTTCGATTAAGAAGGCCTTTCCCGACCGGCAGTGGAGAGGAAAGCACACTCCGACTGGTCGGGGAGTAGAGCCTGAAACTTACAACCGATCAGGGGTAGAACTTGCGCAGATTCTCTATGTTCTGCGAGTTCGCCAGTTCTTCGCCGTCCTAACTGGCCAGCCTGACCGCCCCGGGGCGAGAGACTGAGACCACCTTGAAGGGGCCCTCCCACTGGGGAGACAGTTTATGCGACCCGGCATGCGACTGGATTCTTCACAAGACCAGGTCACCCACCGCCAGTGTTCTCTCGCTGACCCGGGAGGCGTGGTACCGCCTGAGACTCTGCTGGTATCGCGCGGCGCGCAGGGCCGCCCGGTCCCGCACCTCTTCCAGGAGATTGACGTCGTCCCGGCGCAGATCCTTCTGATCCTCCTCCGCGAACGCCGCGACGCGTGGTGATCCCAGCTTTAGCTCCGAAGGGAGAACAGCTTCCGCGCTGTAGACCAGGAAGAAAGGGGTTTCCCCGGTGGCCCGGCTAGGGGTGGTGCGAAGCGACCACAACACCGCCGGGAGCTCTTCGGTCCACCGGGTCCCACGCTTGTGGAGCCGATCGAACGCCCGGGTCTTGAGGCCCTTCAGCACCAGCGCGTTGGCCCGCTCGACTTGCCCGTTGCTCTTCGGATGGGCAACCGAGGCAAAACAGACCTTGGTGCCCATCTCTTCGCAGAAGTCCAGGAAGGCCGCGCTGGTGAACTGTGTGCCGTTGTCGGTGATGATACGGTTGGCGACCCCGAAGCGAGCGAAAATCCCTTGTATGAATTTGACTGCAGCTGCGGCGGTAATAGCTCTCACCGCCTCGGCTTCCACCCACTTAGTGAATTTGTCGATGGCGACGAACAGGTGGGTGTAGCCCCCTGTGGCCCGCGGGAATGGGCCCAGGATATCCAGCCCCCAAACTGCGAAGGGCCACGAGAGCTATACTCATTACATTGCCACGGGCGCATTTAATGCGCCCGTCACTGTCCTTACATCCCATTTAATGCATGCCGCAGCCGTCACACCCCTGCCTGGGGCCCCACGCCCACCAACGCCGCCCGTTCCGTCAGGGGGAGGAGTGCTGCCGTGACATCATCCGTAATTAATACGCGCCTGGGGAAGGCGCACCGCCATACTGTAGCCTCCACGCTTGGCATTTAATGCGCACGATTCGCATTAAATGCCCTTGATCCTGGCAACGCCGCCTTGGGGGTGGTGCGCCAGTGGCGTGGCCCGTACGCCACCTGTCCACCGGGCGACCACCTCACTGGGCGCCCAGTGGCGTGGCCTGCTCGCCACCTGTCCACCGGGCGACCACCTTACTGGGCGCCCAGTGGCGTGGCCTGCTCGCCACCTGTCCACCGGGCGACCACCTTACTGTGCGCCCAGTGGCGTGGCCTGATCGCCACCTGTCCACTGGGCGACCACCTTGCTGGGCGCCCAGTGGCGTGGCCTGATCGCCACCTGTCCACTGGGCGACCACCTTGCGACCCTACTGCTCGCCGCGGCGGTGGGGCTCGGACGCGCCCTGCCCGCCCGGCGACCGTGTTAACTGCGGGGGAGCGGGTACTCTGGTGTAGAATACGCCGACACATGTAAAAAGGTAAAAAACCATAGTAGAAAGAGATAGGCTCGAACCACTATAGTTTAGGATAGCTTACAGCCGAAGCCACCCCAACTCAAGCAATCTTCAACCAAGCCTCCTCCAAGTTCAGAACATTCAGTTATAAGACAAACCATCCCCAGCACAAGCCTCCAGTCAAAACCACTTCTAATAGCACTCCTCCAAGCAAGAAGCAAGGAGACCAGGATGCCACTAAGGAGCAAGCACCAGGAGCATTCAAGTCAAGTAAGCACAGCAAAGAGGCAACCAAGCCAAGGAAGAGTAGGAGTAAGACCACAAGGAGGCTCCATTTCACAACAGGGAGCACGCACCAAGAACCAGAGAACCAAAAGGTCCAAAGAGCAAGAAGAGGAGCAAAGTAGCACCTCTGCATCCCCCTTCCTAGCACAAACCACTCACAACCAGCACCACCTTTCATTCATCACATCCTAGATAAATCTCCACACTCAGCCATAGCCATTTAAGAATAGCAGTAGTATCAACAGAGGCTTAGCAATAGCAAAAATAAACGAAGAGACTAAAATAGATAGCTAGAGTAGTGGTCTCGGTTCATCGATGCATTGGGGGTTGCGCCATGTGTTCTCAAGAATCCATAAATGCTCCCTACCGCACGATGGATTATGAGCATCATTGTGGCGCTGTCCAACCCGAGCATTAATGACAAATCATCACATACAAAGAATCAATCGTTCACTTCCTTGAATCAACTAATTTGGGAAATAACCTAGAGCATCACATTTAAATCATTAACCAGTAGAACCGAGCTAAATCGAAAAATTGCAGCTAAAGCAAATTAATCCAACCCACTGCAGTATGAGGAAAATAGGGGGAAGATAAATAGAAGGAGTAGACCGGCAGCCCGGTCAGCACTGGGTCCGAGGGCGGCGACTTGGGCGCGGCACGCCGGTCAGATCAAGCCACGCGCGAGGATGAGGGGGCTGGCGTTGCGGGTGCCGACCTCTGCTAGCACACTAGCGCGGTAGTGGCCGAAGGCCAAGCAGATGGCGTCGATCAGCAGGCGACAGCACGCTGCCGGAGAGCGCAAACGGTCGACGAGGCCAGGCGAGTCAAGGACCAGCGCAGGAGGCCAATGACCTGGTGGCACAGGGTCTGGTCGCGTGTTATAGTACCGAAAGGAATACAACTGGTAGGTGGTCAGGGTTGGAGATCTAATACCTGAGTAGTGATAAACATTATGGTTTCTCAACTGCGGTTGAGTTCACTATGGGTAAAGTGATACAAACATGCGCAGGGATAAATCATGAATTCATCCATGTCTCCTGAATTGGAGGCTATGGAAGCTAAGTCGGCCTCATATACAAGTGGTAGTAGAATTTTTATTAAATAAAAGTCGAAGGCCATTTTCAGAAAATGATTTGAGGAGAATGTAAGGTGAGTTGAATTGGATTGATTAAGGTTGAGTTGATTTTGGGAAGATAACCTATTGTATTTTGTTATTAACGCTTGCTGAGTTCACCCCTTGTATATCTTCCTCTTTGCTTAGATTCTAAGAATTATGGATTCACCGAGGATGATGGGTTGGAGAGTCAACTGCAGGACTAGGGTGATGTGGAGGCGGAGTACTACCCTCAGGAGTGGGTGGAGTAGCAGCTCTTATGATGGAGGCCACATATCACTAGGGTATAATATAGTGTATATATTATATTTAAATTTTTGTTGTAAATATTATGGTAGACATGTGAACTTTGTGCTGGTATCTTGCGTGGCAGGGAATGAAATAAAGTTATTTGCTAGTCTCTAATTATTGTTATGTTACAACACTCTAAATTTAGCGTATTAAGTGGAGGGTCCACTCGATGTTTTATTAGCTAATATGCCCATATCAGCATAATTACCTTAGAGTTAATGACAGAGTTATTGTCGTTACCCTGGGTTAATTATACGGGTCGCCACAAGATCTCTGGGGAAGCTCCGTTTATTTTTTGGCCTGCAAAGGAATTTGATTCAGAAGCGTTATACACATACCAACAAGTTGGTTGTTGTGTATGTCTTCGAATTACTTAGAGTTCAGTAAGCAAGCTAGGAGTGGATTATGTTTTTGGGTGTTCTCCCATGAAGATGATTCTGATGAGGACTCGATGCTTGATTCAGAGATGCATTCGAAGGTCATTCAAGATGCATTGGATGTTGGCTACTCAATGACAGATTTGGAGCCAGTTGTTCACAAGTTGGTTTCCTATCCAACAAAGCCTCTTCTGCTTGGGCGAAAGGATGTCGTGCTTCCTCCTCCGTGTAGCCATGGAAGTGTCCTCTGCCAACACCACAGATAACACCACCGGTGACATTCGGTGATGTGCTGACACAACCTTAGGGATGGGCATTTTTAAATCGAAACCGAATTACCGAACTGAACCGAATTAATCGATTATTTTGGTTTTTTCAGTTTACGGTTTTTGATTCATTTTTTATTTTGGTATAATTTAGTTTTTGTTATTCGGTTCAGTTTTTTCACTCCCGAAACCGAAATAACCGAATAGTCCATGTACAATATCACTTTTATAATGTTCTTCCTAAAGCTACTAAACAATTCTCATGTTCTAACATTTTATGCATATGTGTGGTATGTTCATATGTTCTACTATGTTCATACTGTAATGACCTATGAATATTGTGTGGATTTATATCCATTCTGTGTTGCGACATGAGAAGAATAATATCTAATGTACATAGTGTTTATTCATATTTTAGTTAATCAAAAAACCAAATTAATCGAAATGAAATATTTCGGTTAATTCGGTTCAATTTGTCATTTTGGTCTGAGAAATTCGGTAGTTAGTTTCTGAAAATTGAATTATTTTAAAACCAAAAAAACCAAATGCCCACCCCTACACAGGCTAATCAGAAGACATGTAGAAAAGTCAGACAACCTGTCATGCCAAAATCTCACGAGATTGTCAACAATATTTCAATTTCAAAACTTCCTTCTCCAACTAAAGATTGAAAGATTGAGATGGGGATCAAAGGGGGGGTGAATGATCTCAAATTAAAATTTTCCCACCTATTGGACA
This sequence comes from Rhipidocladum racemiflorum, assembly GCA_036346355.1. Classification (NCBI taxonomy): domain Eukaryota; kingdom Viridiplantae; phylum Streptophyta; class Magnoliopsida; order Poales; family Poaceae; genus Rhipidocladum; species Rhipidocladum racemiflorum. Next base: position 83,542,035 of record CM070579.1, on the reverse strand, counting down.
AAAAGAACCAACTAAAATCTTCCCCAATGTAATCTAGCTCAAAACAGGAAAATAGCCAAAGAATTAGCCTCTGGTCAAGTACCGGTCTAATGAACAGGGCGCGAAAAACAGCACGATCTCAAAGGCAAATTTGATAGAACTTTAGATTGGCTGGTTCAAAGTTCATGCAACTTGGCAGTCACCTTCTCAAGGATGTTAGGAACTTATTCCACCCATCAATCCATTGAATTAACGTCAAAGTTCTGACCTTTCTAGAATTGAAGGAAGAGTGCACCAAGAAACACCAAAAATCAAAATCTGTGACCTTGACTTACTTGTGGGATTTTGATGATCAAGATGATTTTAGATATCTTTCCACTTGCCACAGCAAGCTAGAATACAAGAAGAACAATATGCAAACTTGATCCACAAAGAAATCTTCAACGAAGTGCAAAAAATCAGTTTCTCGCAAGAATAAGATCAAGTTTGCCTAGAGGATTGGGATATGATCTAAAAGAAGATTCATCCAATCAATCACTCATCTTCGGTAAAAAAGAACCACAAGTAAGTATAAGGAGGGGAGGCAAATCCAACTTCCATAAATGTAAATTGCGAGAAATTAAATGTGTAATGTAAATACTGAATTTAAATTTGAAAGTGCATCTAGGCCCCTTAATGTGTTTTGGTTGATTAATGACAAACGATTAAAGAGACTAATGTGTTCAACAAGTTTATGAACAGATAAAAGTCCTAAGAAGAGATCATCTACGGCCATCGGATACCCTCAAAATGGATTGAGTAAGAAAAACGGCAGCATGTGGTATTTTAATTTCTTGAGTGATAGGATTGTTGTACTATTAAGAGGGATGCATTGAAGTTGGTCTAGAGATAGTCTTTATGCTCAGATGAATGATGGTTAGTCACTTAAGAGGTACAAAGTCACTTCACTTGCATCGAAATGTGTTTGCTTTGAAGTCCTTATCGGATATTCCGATGTCATATCGGAAGTTCCGATGTCTCAGACATTCCGATGTGTAGTTGTGCACGAGTCCGAAGCCTTTAGAAGGGGTCGGATATTCCGATATTTCACATCGAAAGTTTCGATGCCTGTTGTTTTCGCTTAAGGTACTCTCTGTTGAGATCGGAAGTTCCGATTTCCTACATTGGAAGTTCCGATGCGTGTTGTCTTGAAAAAGGGTGCTCTCTGCCGAGTTCGGATTGTCCGAAGTTTCAAGTCGGAAGTTCCGAAGTTGTTAAATTCCAGTTTGGGAACTCTTTGTGCGTTTTGGATGTTCCGATACTTCAATAGGACATTCCGATGTTAACTTAGAATGTTTTTGTTGAGTTCTCTCTCAGTGAGCTTCGAAAGTTCTAATAGTGAAATTGGAAGTTCCGATGCATCTAGTTTTTTACTGTTGAGGCTTTCCAGGTTCTGGAAGGTTACACTCATCGGAAGTTCCGAAGTCTGGTTCGGATATTCCGATATGTGGCTGAGTGCGGGTATAACGGCTAGTTTTGAACCAAAACTATAAATACCCCCACCCTCTCCATTTGAGGGTGACACACTTGCTTTGGCTGAACCTTTGAGCATCTTGAGCACATCCTAGAGCATACTTAAGCCCTCCTCCTCCTTGATCTTAGTGATCATCTAAAGAGTGAGGATTCGAAGTGTGATTGTGAGCTAGTCAAGAGTCAATCATTCATCTTGAGCACTAGAGAGCTTCTCCAAGATCAATACTTCGTGCATTTGTTACTCTTGGAGGTTGAAGGACTCCTAGATGGCTAGGCGTCGCTCACGGGCTCCCGAAGGTTGTGGGAAGCCGTAAGAAGTTTGTGAAGGCTAGTTTCGCCTCTGAAAGGGAAAGAACGAATAGTGGAACCAAACTTCAAGTGTGACCGAGGTTTGGGTGGAAAGGGTTGGAAAAGACCCGGCTCTTTGTGAGCCTCCTCAACGGAGACGTAAGATCCCCTCAAGGATCCGAACTCTGGGAAACAAATTCTTGCCCCTTGTGTTTACGCTTTACTATTGGTGACTTTCAAGTCTTATTAACTTACCTCTTTGTGCATTCAAATAGACTAGAACAAGCTTTTAGATTGGTAGTCATAATTTCAGTTCTCATTTTTCAGTTCTGATCGGATATTCCAAAACCATACCGGAAGTTCCGATATTATCGAAAATTCCAATATTGGATCGGAAAGTTTGATACTTTTTCCGCTGCAAAAAATTTCATTCGAAATTTTTAAATAGCATATTCACTCCCCCTCTAGGCAATTATCACATCTTTTCAAAATTGCGTAATGTAGAGACATGATGTAAATGCAGAATTTAAATTCAGACGGATCTGAAGAGAATTTTTATAGTATTTTATTTCGGAAATTTTACAAAGCCTCACAACAAGTGGCCAAAGCTCAAAGAAGCAACCAAAATCTTCTCCAAAGACTTGAGGGGAGAGACATACCCCTACCCCTCTATTTATAGCAACCTTGAAGCAATCCCCACCCTTGATACTTTCTTTGCCCTCAAGAAACCTCATCAGGGGTTGATATTCACTCTCTCATACATGGGCTATGTCGGGACCCCGAATTTGCAAATCCGGACCCTCTGTGTATTCAGCACTAGTCCAGGAACGCGCTAGTGCACACAGTCTTTAACATCGGTAAATATCACAATCATACCAATCGATACCATAAAAGTACTTTATTAAAGTAATAAAACTGGTTACTCGACCTTATGGCCAAGTTACAAATATATGCCTCGTAGGGGCTTAAACTTATTCAGAGAGAAACAATAGCGGCGGAAAATCAAATAAACTTAGTGGCGCCATCCAAGATACCACAGGCAACCGATCGGGCTCGCATCCCTAAGTAGTCGGGTCCTCTTGGAGTTCCTCCTCCAAAGTGGCGTAATCTCCTCTTCAACTGATATTGTGTTGGGGCAAGGGTGAGTACTTGGTACTCAGCAAGTCATGCACAGAATGCAAGCTAATATACTATATGCATGGCTTGGTACAAAGGAATAGCTCAAGGTATATTTATGTAAACAAGATTTGACAAGTAATATAAGTAGATTCAGCAAGAAAAACAAGTAAAGCATAAATAACTTTGCAAGAAGTTTAAATAACATTTTTCCCCATCCTAAACCATATTTCCATCATCTTCTTTGTTAAACCAACCCAACTTTTCAAATCCAAGTTATTTTCAGAAAGTCTACCCCTTGACTGTAATTCCGAGCATTGTCCAAGCACCGTGGACTCGGCTATTCAAATAGATTCTACACTCTGCGAGAGGTTATGCACTTTACCCACAAGATACAATCCACTCACCACGTCGGTAGTGAATCGCCATACAAGAGTATGCGAATGAGCGATCATAACAAAGCCTTTCTAAGCCTCAAACAACAGGTGGTCCTCTCCCAGACGTGCTCTACACCATCCCTTCCCTTAGCCAAGGCGAAGTATGGGACCAACACACCGTTAGATGGGTACTGCCACGACCACGATACGCTCCCCGCATAATCACACAAACGGTGTAACTGACACCCTGAGGCTCCACAAGTGAGTCCTTAGCGACTTAGTCAACTAGGGCCGTCCCATTCCAGCCATGTGGTTGCAAGTATGACCCAGTTCAAAGGCTTGCAAGGTTAAGTCCTTAAAGTGACCAGGGCAAGACTACCCGAAAAACCAAATCAACACTCCCAATGCCACAACTGGCCCACCTGATTACTCTTGCCACATGCCCCGGTCGAAATCTGTTTATCAAACCCCAGTTGATTACCATGCACCACGTGCCATCAACATCACATGATACTTTTCCAAAACAGGTTCAATATATCATTAAGTCCATATTAGCATTTGATTATCCAAAATCATGTCATGAGCACGTAGCAGGTCTAAGCAGTATACTACAACGATCTAAACCCATGTTGGCAATTTAATAATGTCCAACTAGTAAACCACAACTAGGGTGACAAGGGATCATGGCACATACTTAAGTAATCAAGGTGTCATATAGCAAATTGGTATTTATCTAACCCCCAGGTTTAAACAAAGTATCTTTCTAATTGAACTAGCATGCAATAGTTTAAATCAAAATAGTTTTCGAAATGGGATCAACATGGTCAAAGCACAACTTGCCTTCAAAAAGCACTTGCTCTTGGTCTTGAGTTGGATCCTGAGTCAACACTTCTCCTTCGAATCCTTCCAAGACTTCAACGTCTACTCGTAAAGCGTGCAAATAGCAAATACACAAATAAACACTATGCAAAAAGATCCCAAAACTCCAAATAAAATCCATAAACAGAGAGAACATAATTTTCTGGATTTTTAGAAACTGGAATCACAAATTTGGAGTTAAAGCATAAAAGTTATGATTATTTAAAGTTTAAATAATCAATTAAATAATATTACAGAGAAAAACTTTAGTCCAAAAATTAAATAAAATTCATATTTAGGTAGATCTCAATTTTATACAAATTTAGAAATTTGAACCACTCAAATCGGAGTTGAAGCACAAAAGTTATAAGCGTTTGAAGTTTGAATCTAAATTTGAATCAATATTTCGAATTAATAAATCATTTTCTTTTTCGAAATTAATTATTGCGTCGGCATGGACACGTGGCAGCTCTGATTGGCTCGCTGGCGTCGGTAGTCCATGGGCTCGGTCCACACTCGGCTTGGGTCCACCGAGGACTCGGTCCACAGCTCCACGTGAGACTGACAAGTGGGCCCACTCGGGTGACGACATTGCTGACGTCAGCGGGGCTCACCACGGTCTTTGGCGGGTGGGTCCCACCGATGACGTCATGGGTGACGTCCGCGATCGCCGGCCGACACGCGGGCCCCGCGTGTCAGTGACCACGCACGCGCGCGTGGGCGCGACGGTTCGGCGTCCTGGACGCGTGGCACAATCGTGGCCGTTGGTTTGAAATCCGACGGCTGGGATTGAGTTTGGCCTCATGTGCTTGGGGCGCGCGTGGATCGATCGTGGGCCGTTGGATCTAGATCCAACGGTTGGGATTAGATCTAGGATTTTCAACCGAAACTCACCGAAGTGGCGTGCACGATCTGGGCCTTTGGATCTTGATCGGACGGTTGGTGGAGCTTCGGGGTCGGCGATGGCTTCACTGGCGGAGTTGCGGCCGTGGCGAGGAGGCAGCGACCACCCAAACGGCGGTTGGGGCGTGCTCGGCGAGATGGAGGGTGTCTTCGGTGCGCTGGCCGGGGTTTTGAATCTGGGGTCAATGGCGGCGGAGGGCGGGCGGCGGCGAGCGAGGCAAGGACCGTGGTGGCGCTTCACGCAACTACGGCGAGCGATTCCGGCGAACCTCTGGCGGCTAGAGCTCGGCGGGTTAGGGCAAGAAGTGCGCGGGTCACGGCGGTCCTCGGTGCGATCCGGCATTAAATAGCCCGGAGGCGTGCTCAGCGAGCCCTAATCGATCACGGCGCACTCGGCGGCGGAGTCCGGCTCGATTCTACGGGAAGACGACGAAATCGTGGCCGTCCACGTGTCGCGATCAACGGCCCGCGATCGCCACGCGACGGGTCCGGTCCGAACACGGCTTTCGGTCGGTCGAGGCGGATCTCGGCCGTTGGATCTTGATCCAACGGTTGGGATCGATTAGGGTTAGGAGTGGGTTCGGTCGAGTCAAGCGGCTCTGTCGGACTCGAGTCCGACTTCGGTCGGATGAACATTACTTGACCCGATTTGGATTTTCCAGCGATTTAATATTTAAAATAATTCCCGAGAATTCATTTAATTCATTAAAAATAGCAAATGACTCGTAAAAATTCCAAAAATTCTGGAAAATATTTTGGATTATTTTGGACTCAAATAAAATATTTACAACAAAAAATTATTTGCAAAAATAAAATCTTTAATTATTACAAAAAGGAATAAAATCAAATAAATTCCAAAAAAATCCAAAAAAATACCATAAAATTCCAAAAATTCACCAAAGTGCCAAATCACACATGATTATAAGAAAAGCAAAATTTTGGGATGTTACAAACCTCCCCCTTAATAGAATCTCGTCCACAGAGATTCGTGGCTCACTAAAGAAATAGGTTTGGAAATTCTTTCTTCAAATCCTCTTCGCTCTCCCAAGTCGCTTCACTTTCTTCATGGTTGCTCCTTTGAACTCTGAATCGGGTTGACTTGTTTCTAGTTTCTCGATCCATTGTGTCTAGAATCCTCACAGGTGCTCCTTATAAGTCAAATCCTCTTGCAACTCAATTGACTCTAGCGGTGCTGCTCCTCGTGAACTCGGAGACACTTCTTCAATCGGGACACATGGAACACGTCATGCACTCCTGCCAACGATCGTGGCAACTCCGGTGGTAGGCAACTTCACCTCTGCGACTCAAAATCTTAAATGGTCCAACATAACTGTGCGAAGTTTCCCTTTGGCATGGAACCTCTTAACTCCCCTGAGGCGTAACTCTGAGGTATACAAAGTCTTCGGTTCAAAACTCAAATCTCGGCGACGATTGTCAGCATAACTCTTCTGTCGAGATTGGGCTATCTTCAACCTTTCCCTAATCATAGCGATCTGCTCCTCAGCCTCTTGAAGAATATCAGGCCCAAAGACACGGCGCTCGCGGCCTCATTCCAATTCAATGGTGTCAGCCAGTCGACCATACAAAGGCCTCAAAGGTGACATCAGTAAACTAGCCTCGATAACTATTGTTGTAACTAAACTCGGCATACGGCAAACTTTTATCCCAAGAGGTAGCACAAGCCAATGCACAAGCTCTCAACATATCCTCTAGAATCTGGTTGACTCTTTCTGGTCTGTCCATCCGTGCATGGATGATAAGTCATCTTGAAGTTCAAGCGGGTTCCCATGGCTTCATGCAACTTATTCCGAACCTTGAGGTAAATTGGGTACCTCGTCCGATACAATCCTCTTTGGCACTCCGTGCAAACAAACAATCGATCATGTACAACTCTGCTAACTTATCTCCCGAGTAAATGGTCTACACGGGGATAAAATGGGCTACTTTAGTCAAGCGATCCACTATAACCCATATGGAGTCATAACCTCCTTGAGTCTTCGGCAAACCGGTAATGAAATCCATTCCGATTTCCTCCCACTTCCACTCAGGTATTTTCAGCGGTTGTAGCAATCCTGCTGGTCTCTGATGCATTGCCTTGACTCTCTGGCATACGTCGCACAATGCAACATGCTCGGCAACTTCACGCTTCATACTCGGCCACTGAATCTCTCCTTGAGATCTCGATACATCTTGGCGCTTCCAGGATGAATCGAGTACTTAGAGTCATGGGCTTCTTCCAGAATCAGTTGCTTTAACTCCTTTTTGTTAGGCACACAAATGCGATCCTTCATCCATAACGTGCCTTGCTCGTCTAGCTTGAAATCCTTTGCCTTGCCTTCCTCCATTTTGGACTTAATCCTACGGATCTTGTCATCATCCTTCATCCTTCTCGGATCTGGTCCTCTAAAGTAGGCTTTACTTCCAAGGCGACCAAGAATCCGCTAGGTACAACCTCAATCTTCATTTTTAAAATCCTCACATAACTCATCCTGACTTGTGGCTAGCAACGTACTCACGGTATGGCTCTTCCGACTCAGAGCATCGGCTACTACGTTGGCCTTCCCGGGATGGTAATGGATTCCAACATTATAGTCCTTGATCAATTCTAGCCATCTCCTTTGCCTCATATTCAGATCTGACTGGGTGAATATGTACTTAAGGCTCTTATGATCCGTATATACTTCACATCTGTTTCCAATCAGATAGTGACGCCATATCTTCAAAGCATGCACTACGGCGGCTAACTCTAGGTAATGTGTCGGATAGTTTTCCTCATGCGGCCTCAAATGCCTTGATGCATAAGCGGCGACCTTTCCATTCTCGTGACAAGACACATCCAAGTCCTTGGCGCGATGCGCCACAATAAATATCGAAGCTTTGAGCAACATCCGGTAGAACTAACACCGGTCTTGATGTCAATCGCTTCTTCACTCTGAAATCCTTCCTCACATTCTCAAGCGTCCATGCAAACTTCTTTTCCTTCTTCAGCAATTGCGTAAGAGGTTTCGCAATTGTCGAAAAACCTTCGATGAAACGGCGGTAATATCCTGCCATTCCAAGGAAACTCGAATGGGTCACGCCTTGGTCGCTCCCAATGTAACACGCCTTCTACTTTGCTTGGATCTACGGCGACTCCTTCTGCGGTCATTACATGTCCAAGAAACTCCACCTTGTCCTTCCAAAAATCACACTTGCTGAACTTGGCGAAAAGTTGCTGTTCCCTCAGCTTTTCCAAAACTCGCCTTAAGTGTTCGGCATGTTCCTCCTTTGTCTTGGAGTAGATTAGGATATCGTCTATGAACACGACGACAAACTTGTCCAAATATTCCATGAACACCTTATTCATCATATTCATGAAATAAGCTGGCGCATTGGTCAGTCCAAAGGACATAACTGTAAACTCGTAATGTCCATATCTTGACGAGAATGCGATCTTGAATATCTTCGATCGGATCTTTAATCGATGATATCCCGATCTCGCATCAATCTTGGAGAAAACTCCGGCTCCTCTTAACTGATCAAACAAATCATCAATCCTGGGTAGCGGATACTTATTCTTCACGGTGACTTCATTGAGTGCACGGTAGTCAATGCACATCCTGAAACTCCCGTCCTTCTTCTTGACAAACAAAACCGGTGCTCCCCATGGCGCATTTAACTTGGTCTCGATAAATCCTTTCTCCATTAACTCTTCTAGCTGTTTCTTCATCTCTACCAACTCCTCGGTTGACATCCGATAGGGTCTCTTTGCTATCGGTCTTGTACCAGGTACAAGCTCTATCACAAACTCTATGTCACAATGCGCGGCATACCTGTAGATCTTCGGGAAAAACATCGGGTACTCATTCACTACCGGGACATCCTCTATGCTGATTGCCTTGGTACTGTTAACCATCAATCGTCCATCTCTAATCAAGTGGCTTGAAATTCCACTTTCTTCCCACACGGGCTCTCAACCGAGATAGTCCTTCGTCCACAATCCAATACATACCTTGTGCTTGGATAACCAATCCATTCCCAATATAACATCTAAGGTCCGGTCTCCAAAATTATCAGGTTTGCTAGGAACTCTATTCCATCTATTAGTATTCTCACCGGAACATCCTACTTCCGCTCGGAGTTCGAACCAGGGGTTTGAACTAAAGCATGCACTTAAGTCTTGCAATCCTTAAGTCATTTCTAGTAGCAAAGCCTTGCGAAACAAACGAATGCGAAGCTCCGAGTCAAACAAAACTGCTGCGCAGTGCGAGTTAACAAGTAACTTACCCAAGATTTATCGTCTCAGTAGCATTTTGCAATGCATCCGCTGTGACATGGTTGACTCGGCCTCTCACCACGGCCTGGGTGTGGCTCTCTGATCTTTGGCGTCCTAGCTGGGTGGTTCCTAGATTGAAGTGAATCGGGTCGCTCCTGCTGTCTTCTTCGACAATCGTTGGCAAAGTGCCCTGGCTCGTTGCGATTGTAGCAGCGTCTCACTGCTCCTCGACCGGGTAGCGTTTCTAGCGGGGCTGGGGTTTGGTAGTTACGATTGGCGGGTCTTGGTGCTGGGGATGGTGTCCTTGTTGCATTACGTGGTTGGAATCAAGAATTGATTTGGTGCAACTCTCAAGCGCTATGCGTTCCTCGACGTGATCCTTGCTGCATCCTCGCGCTCTCCTGTTCTCATCCAGTTCCTTGCGCTTGTCCTCAAGAATAAGCGCCTTATTCACCAACTCTTGGAAATCTGAAAGGTGTGGGTGATCAACCCTACTTGCAATCCCGAGTTAAGTCCCTTCATAAAAGCGACTGCCTGGATTTATCCGTCGCTACATCCTCAAAGCGTAGCGTGCTAGGCTGTGTGAACTTGTTCAGTAGTCACACCGGGCCGATTACCTTGCTTCGGTGCTCAACTCCTCCTTCTTAAGGTCCATAATTCCTTCAGGCACGTGATACTGTCGGAATGCGGTGTGAACTCTTCCCAAGTGATATCTTGAGGGTTCTCTGCGTGGCACAGTTCTCCCACCATTCGTAATTTGTTCCTTCCAACCGATGAGAAGCGTAAAGTACCTTCTCATTTCCTATGCATTGGGCTATGTGTAGCTTCCTCTCAATTGATCTTAACCAATCGTCGGCCTCCAACGGATTGGCATTCCCGAAGAAAGTGGGTGGGTGAGTCCTCATGAACTCGATGACCTTGTATTACGGCGTGGTCCCCGATTAACTTGATTGGCGTGGCCTGAGCAAAGGACGTGCTGCATTTGTTGCATCATAGCATGCATCAATCAAGTCTGAGCAGCAAGAAATGCTCCAAAATTCTGCACATCCAGCTGGCGGTCGTGCTCCATCATTGGGGTTTCTGCTGGCGAGATCCACTCCCATTGCTTCCAAAGTTTCCACGGGTGGTTACCATCTCCGATTTGCTCTAGGTTTAGAGATGAGAGGGAAACAAGAATAGACAAGTGATATGGAACTTATGCGGGGCAAAAGGTGTAGCCTTAAGGTCCAACTTTATTATTAGTAACTTGGTATGGCTGCTTACAATGCCTAAGGGCCTTGCAACACATACTGCACACTCAGCAAACAAAGCAAATCCAAATCGAACTAACTCTGGAATATAACGCCTAAAGGGTAACTCTTTATTCTATGACGCGACTCGGCGAAGGAGTCTCACTATAGAACCTATGCTCACTCATCGAGAAAACCTCCATCTGTCACAAGAGTGCTTTACGTAAGAATTCGGAATTTTCGAATTGTGACAAGGTAAGGGAAAATTTCAGCAAGAGACAAGAAAAGAGTGAAGGGGATAAGTCAAGATGTCATTTCTTATCTTCACAAATTTTTAGCTTTAGAAAATAGGTTTTATCCTCACTACGACCATTCTAACTTAGGGTTGAGCCTACAGTCAAGTATGGCTCTGATACCACCTCTGTCGGGACCCCGAATTTGCAAATCCGACCCTCTGTGTATTCAAGACTAGTCCAGAACGCGCTTAGTGCACACGATCTTTAACATCGGTAAATATCACAATCATACCAATCGATACCATAAAAGTACTTTATTAAAGTAATAAAGCCGGTTACTCGACCTTATGGCCAAGTTACAAATATATGCCTCGTAGGGCGAAACTTTATTCAGAGAGAAACATAGCAGCGGGAAAATCAATAAACTTTCGTGGCGCCATCCAGTATACCACAGGCACTGACTGGGCTCGCATCCCTAAGTAGTCGGGTCCTCTTGGAGTTCCTCCTCCAAAGTCGCGTAATCTCCTCTTCAACTGATATTGTGTTGGGGCAAGGGTGAGTACTTGGTACTCGACCAAGTCATGCATGAGAATGCAAGCTAATATACTATATGCATGGCTTGGTACAAAGGAATAGCTCAAGGTATATTTATGTAAACGAGCATTTGACAAGTAATATAAGTAGATTCGAAAGCAAGAAAAACAAGTAAAGCATAAATAACTTTGCAAGAAGTTTAAATAACATTTTTCCCCATCCTAAACCATATTTCCATCATCTTCTTTGTTAAACCAACCCAACTTTTCAAATCCAAGTTATTTTCGTAAAGTCTACCCTTGACTGTAATTCCCGAGCATTGTCGATCACTGTGGACTCGGCTATTCAAATAGATTCTACACTCTGCAGAGGTTATGCACTTTACCCACAAGATACAATCCACTCACCACGTCAGTAGTGAATCGCCATACAAGAGTATGCGAATGAGCGATCATAACAAAGCCTTTCTAAGCCTCAAACAACACAGGTGGTCCTCTCCAGACGTGCTCTACACCATCCCTTCCCTTAGCCAAGGCGAAGTATGGGACCAACACACCGTTAGATGGGTACCTGGCCACGCCCACGATACGCTCCCCGCATAATCACACAAACGGTGTAATCGACACCCTGAGGCTCCACAAGTGAGTCCTTAGCGACTTAGTCAACTAGGGCCGCCCCATTCCAGCCATGTGGTTGCAAGTATGACCCAGTTCAAAGGCTTGCAAGGTTAAGTCCTTAAAGTGACCAGGGCAAGACTACCGAAAAACCAAATCAACACTCCCAATGCCACAACCGCCCACCTGATTACTCTTGCCACATGCCCTGGCCGAAATCTGTTTATCAAACCCCGCTTGATTACCATGCACCACGTGCCATCAACATCACATGATACTTTTCCAAAACAGGTTCAATATATCATTAAGTCCATATTAGCATTTGATTATCCAAAATCATGTCATGAGCACGAAAGGTGTCTAAGCAAAGATACTACAACGATCTAAACCCATGTTGGCAATTTAATAATGTCCAACTAGTAAACCACAACTAGGGTGACAAGGATCATGGCACATACTTAAGTAATCAAGGTGTCATATAGCAAATTGGTATTTATCTAACCCCGTGTTTAAACAAAGTATCTTTCTAATTGAACTAGCATGCAATAGTTTAAATCAAAATAGTTTTGAAATGGGATCAACATGGTCAAAGCACAACTTGCCTTCAAAAAGCACTTGCTCTTGGTCTTGAGTTGGATCCTGAGTCAACACTTCTCCTTCGAATCCTTCCCAGACTTCAACGCCTACTCGTAAAGCGTGCAAATAGCAAATACACAAATAAACACTATGCAAAAGATCCCAAAACTCCAAATAAAATCCATAAACAGAGAGAACATAATTTTCTGGATTTTTAGAAACTGGAATCGTCAAATTTGGAGTTAAAGCATAAAGTTATGATTATTTAAAGTTTAAATAATCAATTAAATAATATTACAGAGAAAAACTTTAGTCCAAAAATTAAATAAAATTCATATTTAGGTAGATCTCAATTTTATACAAATTTAGAAATTTGAACCACTCAAATCGGAGTTGAAACGCAAAAGTTATAAGCGTTTGAAGTTTGAATCTAAATTTGAATCAATATTTCGAATTAATAAATCATTTTCTTTTTTCGAAATTAATTATTGCGTCGGCATGGACACGTGGCAGCTCCTGATTGGCCTCTTGACGCCACCGTCCATGGACTCGGTCCACACTCGGCTTGGGTCCACCGTGGACTCGGTCCACGCTCCACGTGAGGATCGACATGTGGGCCCACTCGGGTGACGTCATTCGACGCGTCGGCGGGGCTCACCACCGGTCTTGACAGTGGGTCCCACCGATGACGCCATGGGTGACGTCACGCGCATCGGCCGACACGCGGGCCCGCGTGTCGCTGATCACGACGCGCTGGCGCGCGCGGCAGTTCGGCTTCCTGGACGCGTGGCACAATCGTGGCCGTTGGTTTGAAATCCGACTACCGATTGAGTTTGGCCTCATGTGCTTGGGGCGACGCGTGATCGATCGTGGGCGTTGGATCTAGATCCAACGGTTGGGATTAGATCTAGGATTTTCAACGGGAAACTCACCGAAGTGACGTGCACGATCTGGGCCTTTGGATCTTGATCGGACGGTTGGTGGAGCTCGGGGTCGGCGATGGCTTCACGGCGGAGTTGCGTCTGCCGTGGCCGAGGCAGCGACCACCCAAACGCGGTTGGGGCGTGCTCGGCGAGATGGAGGGTGTCTTCGCGCGCCTGGCCGGGTTTCTAACTGGGGTCAATGGCGGAGGACGGGCGACGGCGGCGAGGCGAGGCAAGGACTGCGTGGTGGCGCTTCACGCAACTACGGCGAGCGATTCCGGCGAACCTACGGCGGCTAGAGCTCGGCGGGTTAGGGCAAGAAGTGCGCGGGGTCACGTCGGTCCTCGGGGTGCGATCCGTGCATTAAATAGCCCGAGGCGTGCTCAGCGGAGCCCTAATCGATCACGGCGCGCACTCGGCGGCGGAGTCCGGCTTCGATTCTGGAAGACGACGAATCGTGGGCCGCCCACGTGTCGCGATCAACGGCCACGATCGCACGGGCGCGATCGGTCCGGTCCGAACACGGCTCGGTCGAGTCGGGCGGATCTCGGCCGTTGGATCTTGATCCAACGGTTGGGATCGATTAGGTTAGGAGTGGGTTCGGTCGAAGTCAACTGCTCGTCGGACTCGAGTCCGACTTTCGGTCGGATGAACAAGTACTTGACCCGAGTTGGATTTTCCAGCGATTTAATATTTAAAATAATTCCCAGTAATTCATTTAATTCATTAAAAATAGCAAATGACTCAGAAAAATTCCAGAAAAATTCTGGAAAATATTTTGGATTATTTTGGACTCAAATAAAATATTTCCAACAAAAATTTATTTGCAAAATTAAATTCTTTAATTATTTCAAAATGGAATAAATTCAAATAAATTCCAAATAAATCCAAATAAATTCCAGAAAATTCCAAAAATTCACCAAAGTGCCAAATCACACATGATTTTAAGAAAAGCAAAATTTTGGGATGTTACAGGCTAGCCCGTAACCCAATAGCATAACGGGTTTTGAACACTTCTAAAAGTGAGCTAACTTGGCCTCTACTCCATCCTCTAAACCGCAATTCAACGGATCTCCTTGATCTGAGCAGCTCCAAGATAGCATCCCAGTGGTTCTTGTCTTCTCGTCACGTAGAGAATCCATTTCCGATCATCCTCCGGTGACCACCAACCGTTTGGACCTCCATCGCACCTCTCCTAGCCCCGATCATCCTTTGCCTCACCATGATCTCGCACCGACATCCTACAACCATCAAAAACAAGGGAACACATCACGTAGCAATGTCCAAAATGATATGCAATAATCATCCAATTTCTCAAATCTCAAATCTAATTCAAATTAAACTCAAACCCGAGCACGCCTAGCTCAAATAAAGTCAATTACTCATAAAAAATATGGATAGACCTCTACATGGTCTTTTAATCTCCCACTTGATGAATATATTAACAAATCACCAAAAAGGCATAAATTTGAGTTTAAAAAGGTTGGAAGAAAGCAATTTTATTGCAAATCCATATTTGGTCTATATAAAAGAGAAAGCAAGTTCTTGACCAAGTAGGCAAGAAGAATTTTGTAGCAAACCAAGAAAAATAACAAGTTTTCCATAAATGCTCTAAAAATTAAGAAAAACCCAAAAAAACTCAATTTTGCTCTTGATCTAAAGAAAATTTTGATAACATGATAATATGAAAATATTTTTATTTTCTTCTCTCTAAGATGCCTTTTCCTTGTTTTCTCCCCCTTTTGGCAATATAGGCTTCAAGAGAGCATGTATGCATGAAATGCATCCTAAATAAGCTTTGAAGATTATCCATGTGATCATTTTAGATAAAGTATGACACCAAGCTACTTAAATTCAGATTATGCCAAACTAAGTCATACCCTATTGCATATTTCAATTTTTGCTATTTTTGCATGACTTCAACAAGAGCAACACTTAGCATAATTTCAAGACTAGAAGCAAAGCAATGCGAGGATCAAATGGATATACTAGAGTTCAACCTAGTCAACACATTGGAAAGCTACAAGTGCATAAGAGAACCCTCTTGCTCAATCATTTTTTAAATGCAAATTCTTGATTTTAACGCATAAAATGCGGTTTAGAGAGCTTATCCTAGTGAAGCACATCCTCGACTAGGAGCAATCGACAAAGGCCTCCTAGACTTCACTCTCCTTTGCAAAACTTGAGGTTTAGAGAGTTTATCCTAGTGAAATACAACCTCGACTAGGAGCCATCGATAGAGGCCTTCTAGGCTTCACACTCTTTTTTAATTTTGTTTTCGCATGTTTTAATTTAATTGACTCAAGCCATATTTGACTATCTCAAGCAAGTTGATTAAAAGAATGGTCTTGGTCATACACAATACATCCAAAGTTCATCTCAAGTGTAATGGGAAGCAGTCTCGTGAATGTAAGGCGTTGAGGTCAATTTAAGCACACACAATTCAATTTTTAAATATTTTCAGCACTTAGATTCATGAGCATTTTGAGGATTCTAGAATAGAACAAACTAACTAAACCCAAGTTACTGTAGGGACTCTAGTAGAACCCAAGATCTCACAAGGCATAGCATAAGCACCTAGTAAAGAAATATAGCAAGTAAAAGCTATGGGTTTTCATCAAATTTTCATTAAAGCTCAATTTTAAGCTTCAGTAAACTTAGCATGATGAATTAGTACAATTTGGATAAAACTAAGCTAGCAAAGATCCTCATAAAGGTAGCAAGGTTTATATCATCATAATTAATTCATTTGCGTAATAGACAAAGCTTAGAAATAAAAAACAAGGCTATATACACTGCATGATGATCAGTTTCTAGAAACCCCCCCAATAAGTGAGTCAATTTTAGCACAATTCTGATTCAAGTTGAGTTATTAGCATAATTAATTACAGAAATGTCCACATAAACTCAACTGAAAATAAAAATATAGGATGCGAAGGGAAGGTCATGAAACTGACAGTCTGGGTGGACTATGGAGCATAGATAAGATGGTGAAGAACATTATAACTCAGATTCGCTCTCATCTTCCCCATATGACTAACATAGGAAAACTAACTCTACAGACTCGAGCTAGGGAGTACACACAGATCCTGTCTACCCAGTGGGCCCAACACTTGCTAGACCTACAAGACTGTGAGGGAACTCAACCTAGAAAGAAGAGATAACTAATTGTGCATGATATCTACCTATAGCATAAGATGAGAGGTCCATGCTGAAATATGCCAGAAGTCTAAGTGAAGTGAACTCCACAGTTAAGACTCAGCCCAAAAGCACCCAAAAAATGCAAGCAAAAAAGAAAATGTTAAAAATAAATATGATACATATAATACAAACCAACTCCCCCTCAAATAATGCGGTTTGGGCTCACGACACCAAGATCTCCTCTAAGGGCAACAAATGTAGAGCTATCCAAAAGCTAGACCATCTGTAGGACATCTGGGAGCGGGTGCTGGATTGGTCCGACGGCGTGCAAAGGCTAGACGATCCCAGCGCTACTGCCCAAACCTCCTACTGGAGGAAGCAAACTCTGACCGCTGATATCTATCTTGATGGAAAGAACAGAGAATATCTAGAGGACGGCGAAAAGACTGACTACGAATAGCCCCGAAATGAACACTAGAAATAGAAGCCTGAAAATCAAGTCCTGTATGTTGTCCAAAAACATGAGACTCTCTAACCTGTGTTTCCTGTCTAGATGCCGTAGTTGCCTCAGGAGCACTCAAAGTTTGGGGATGACGCTGAATACCCCTAAGGGCAAGCACGCGCTCACGTCGTGTGATCTTAGCGCATCTGAAACATAAATCAGCAATATGTCCATCCTTTTGATAGAAGGTGCAAGTATACTTTGCCTTGGGGGCTGAAGTAACAGGAGAAACACCCTTCTCGTCAGAAGTCCCATGGACAATCCCAACTGGTCTAAAAACAGTGGTGCTAGTTTGTGAAGCAACCACAATCTCTCCACTCTTGGAGGCACACACAACTGTAGGCGGATGTACCCGTGCATGCTCCAAGTAGTTAAATCCTAGATCCCGATTAAACCTACTGATCTTGGATTTGTCTAGGATGAGATTGAGCTTCTTCTTGCCTCCTAAAAATTTCTTGATAGTGCTCATGAGGTACTCACACTCCTGGAAAAGCAAGGCACATGAAGAACAGGGGGAAAGAGTAGAAGAAGAGCCAAAAGAGGAAGAAAGAACAGCACGTGCATATATCTCTTTATGCACGTCTGCCTCAATCTTAAGTGACTCATAAGAAATGCAAGGGGTATTTCTAATCCTAACAACCTAGGCTTTTAATTTCTTCCTAAGCTCCGCATGAATTTTATCCAAGTCCCCCTCAATCTCAGCACAAAGCAAGCAACCATTTTGTGACTTAGCTAGTAATTCCTTAGCAAGTTTAGCACACTTAACTTCTAGAGTATCATTGTCAAGTTTTAGTTGCTTACAGCCCTCACATGAGCTGACTGAGTCCTTATAAGCATGCAATTCAAGTTCATCATTTCTAGAAGAAAGCGTCATAAGGTGAGTGCTCAATGCATCAATTTCAACTAGTTTAGGGCAATTTTCACATGATGCAGTCGTGTAAGCATGAAGAAAATAGCATCAATAGGAATGACATTAATAGAACTAGTGCTAGCATTCTTCGACCTAAGACCATCAAGCTCAGAAAGCACACTATCACGTCTGGACCTTCGGTGCACCTCGCCTAGTCCCGGTCATCCTCTGCCTCACCATGACCTCGCACTGACGTCCTGCAACCATAAAAAATAAGGGAACACATCACGTAGCAATGTCCAAAATGATATGTAATTATCATCCAATTTCTAAAATCTCAAATCTAATTCAAATTAAACTCAAACTCGAGCACACCTAGCTCAAATAAAGTTAATTAGTCATCACAAAATATGGATAGACCTCTACATGGTCCTTCAAAGATCCTAATTTCCTGGGATCAACGTTTGTGCACCATCAAGGGCCCACAGCCAGGTTATCCTTGGTTACGGAATCCAAGTCCAAGGATGGCTTGAAGAATCTTTTTTCTCATACTTGGAAGGGTTTTGCCGTGTGGCCTGGAACAACCTTGGGAGACCGACGATCCTTTGCTTCTGTCCTTCGTCAACAACACAAGATGGATGGTGGAGGCTGACAGGGGGCTAGATAGGGTGCTGGTAGCTGGTCGGCTGGTCATGGCAGTGGAGTCAGCCAGGGTAGCTCGACTGGCGGCAATGGTTATCATGGTCAGGGAGGTGCTATGGGTGTTGTAAGCGGTGGCAATGGATATCATGGTCAGGGGATGCACAACCGTGGCCGATCTCGATGGCAACCACATTTCTCTGGCCGTGGCAGGGGTGTTTCGGTTCAAGACATAGCGCTGTGGCTAGTGGGTGTGGCCATGGTACTTCTGATGGCGCCATGTTGCCACCCAAGATGGCTAACGCACAATCTGAAATGGGACTTGGTGCTGTGCAGATACCAGCATTGGCGGCACCATCATCTTCGACAGCCCAGGTACTGAAGCTCTCGTAATCTGTCGACAACACCAAAGCTTTTTGGTCTCATTATTAGAAAAAGGACATTCTCACACAGATTGTCAAGCTATAGTGCTTTGTGATATTTGCGAGAGTGATCAGCACATTGCTAGCAAGTGTCCACTGTTAAAATTACCAAATCCTCACGTGGATATGCGGCGGATGATCTCGGGTTCTACCAAATAAGAAGCCCTGTAGCGACAATAATAAGATTGCTTTGGTCCGTATTATGGGGAGTCATTAGATTGTTGACAGGATGCGCGAAGAGCTCCAATGGGTAATTCCTATCAAGTGGCAATGGGAAGTTAAAGACCATGGACAAAATCCCTTCTTGGTGCCTTTTCAATCAAAGATCGAATTGTTGAGGTTGACAAGTATTGGTGAAGTAAAGGTGAAAACCCAAGAAGGGGTGGTCATGTTTTTTGAGGAGTGGACTCAGAAAGCGGATGCCAAATTGCTGGTGCAAAAAGTTTGGGTGCAAGTTTATAGTATTCCTCATGAGATTCAGGATTATTTATCTTTGTGTGCATTGGATTCCATCATTGGTGCAACACAATTTGTCGATATGGTGAGTATGAGAAAAAAGAGAATTGCGCACCTGCACGTTGCTATGACAGATGCAAGATTGGTCTTTGATAGCATCGTCATTTGTGTTGGAGATGCTCTTTATGGTATCTTTTTTTGTGGTGGAAAATAAAGATCAATTGGATCAGGATGGCCTGGATCTGTTAGTGATGATTTCGGTTTTGAATAACTATCAATCTGATAATTTCGGATCTAAGGGCCACCTAATCACGTTTGCACTTTGATCAGGAGCACTCTACATATATTGGTTTGGGTCCCGGTTGCCAGTGCTAAACTAAGGAAGAGTGGAGGCCGTCTCTCGTTTTTTTGAATCAATCAACGCGAGTTCATCCTCTACCCTACACACCCCAACCGATCTGGTTTTCCTGGCGCAATGCAATTGAAGATCTACGCCATAACCGTGAGGATCACGGTGAACTCTTACTCCTACCTCGACCGATCAAGAACCCTAATGGCGTCTCCTTCTAATCCGGGTAAGTAACTAATGGCTTATTTCCGCATTCCTTTTGGTGATCGTGACTTAGGCTAGATTAAGATCAAGACTTAGCCCTTAGCAAATCTAACAGGATCAACCTAATGGGGAAGATCAAGGAAAAGGTAAGCAACAGATGGAAGAAGACGCGGAAGTGAAGGATAGGAATCAGTGGCGGAGCCAGGATTCTGCCAAGCCTCGGGCCGAAAACTAAGCGGTAATAACTAACGCCAAATACTACCCACACCGAGTTACAATAAAAACACTACACAAATACGAGTTACAATAAAAACACTACACAAATACATAATTAAAATAAATTTCAACTTCATACCTAATGATACAACAAAATAGATAAACATGCCAAAAACAACATAACGTAGTGGAGCAGTATAAAAATTAATACCTAATCGATGAAGGTTTGGTGCATCCGAGTAAAAATATATCGTCATCAACAATAGTACAAGAACCTAAACCTATAAAAAAGAAATTGTATATGTAATTAGGGACTGATGGACCTTATATAATCCAATTATACCAAGTAGATATAATCCAATTAAACCAAGAAAAACAATGATCATAGAGTAGTGCCATGAAGTATTGATGGCTTTATCAAATAGTTAATGTTCTATGAAGTCATGACATCATATAATTGAATGTTTGCTTGCATATGGCAGCATGTGGATCTTAAAATTTTCTTGCTTGAGTGACGAAATTATCACCATTCAAATTGAGTCTAATCAATCAATCAATCACAAAATGTATAAGTTGTTCATATCAATATATTCGCTTCTAGCAATTAAAGATAACTAGAAATGAAACCGAACATTTACACCGCTAATGGCTAATACAATTGATAAATCATAACCAATTATTATTCTTATCATGTTTGGATAATAGCTAATGCGGCGCGACCTCGGCTTGGGGAGAAGAAGCAACATCAACTCCTCAAGGCTCAAGCATCAAGCGATCTGTGTCTCCACAACTGAAAAAAGTATGCCTTTCGTTAACCAAAGGATAAAGGTGCAACGAGATCATCATGATGGTTTAGTGGAAATTATGGAATTAGCACTTCACATGCAAATTGTATCACCATTTGTTGCTAAAAATGTCGTCTTGTTGTTCGTAATGCAATCCTGCATTTCCTTTGATCTAATCATGCCTGGAGCAAAACACGGAGGCTGGAACCAACTGCCACACACTACAATTTACTCGCGACCATGTGATTTTGGTGAATGCTGTGGAAATTATTACCGCACAACTCGCTGTAGCTTATGGACATTATGGATGTTTTAGTGGTGAGCTCGCTGTAGCTTATGGATATATTTCCAATTGGTGTGCCTTAGTTGATAATTCTATGAGGTATACTACTTAACAAATTAGTTGTTAGTGCGTATAAAATGTTGTTGCTAAAGCTAAAATGCTGGGCGCTTGGGCGGACTGGGCCAAAGTAACAAGCCTCGGGCCCAAATAAAATTAAATAATATATGTACATCGTTATTTGGGCTGGGCCTCGGGCCCAGGCCCTAGTGGCCCGAGGCCCAGCTCCGCCCCTGATAGGAATAGTGTCGGTGTTTCGTGCACCGGCAATACGAATTTATGGTCGGATGGGGTCGCGCGCTCCCTCTCCCCGAATGGTCGACTCAAGGAGTCAGAAGATGTATACTGGTTCGGGCCGAATGTCCCTACTCCAGTTCGTGCGGTGTGAATGTATTGATCTTTGGGAGACGGACAAGGGGTGTACAGCGAGGCGACGGCCTCGGTGTCCGATCCCCTTGAGGTTTTCGCTAGGAGTCGAGGCTACCTAGGAGGCTGCTTTCTCTTTTCTCCGCCCCTCCCTCTCGGGCCTGCCTCTCCTTATATAGACGGAGGAGGCAGGTTACACGGAGTTGGGAAGACTACGAGGAGAGAGGGTCTGCACGCCTTGAGGTCTGGCTGCTCTTGTCCGGCCAACCCCGCCCGTCCCGAGGTAGGGTTGGTGGCTCTGTGGCGTCTGATCTTGCGTAGTCTTTGTCGAGGTGGCGTGTTGCGTGGTGCTCTTGTCGGCCTCGGTGGCTTTAATGGCGCTTGACTTTGCTTTGGCCTCGGAGTGGGCGTACTCCTCTGCGGTGTGCCGAGCGGCGGGGCGGGGCTTGACTTCTTCGGTGGCTCTTCTGACAGCCTTGGGAAGGAGCCGCCTACCCTGGTACGGATGTCAGGGGACGCTGCGCACAAGGCAACCGCCTGACACTGGCGTGGGCCCTGCTGGCTCGTGCGCAGGTGGAGCTTGAGCTTCAAACGCCAGGTAGGGGATCTCGCGCGTCTTCACCGACATCCTCATCTTCGGGTTCCCATTCTCCTCCCTGATGGCTTCCTCCCACTACGATTCGCCGATGTCGAGGGGCTGGATCCGCTTCGGCGCCCTCGATTTCATCGTCACTACGGCGGGGGAGCTTGTCCTCGTCCCCGCTGCCGTCCGGGACCGGACGCCTCCGCTGAGCTCGATGCGATTCGACGTCTCGGCAACCTCGGCCTCGAGGCCCCGCATGGGCCGCGCGACGGGCGGCCGAGCGCCGGCATTGCTCTGGCGACACCGCCTCGCCTTTGCGGCGGCGGCGGAACCACCCTCCACGAGCTCACAACTTCGTGGCCATGGCGATTCTGGCGGCTTCCCTCCACGACCTGGGCGGATTCCTCCGGCCACGGCTCTAGCTCCGACAAGGAGTGTGCCCCTCGAAGGGCCTACACCCGCTGAAGTCCAATATGGACTGCGGCGGAGCCATCCTCCACCCCGTTACCATTGGGACCCTCCTCCCGCGACGAAGCGCGGCGGGGAATCCGGCGGGAAAGACGACGCCACAAGACCTACAACGCCGCTGACCTCCAGCGGCAATACGAGGAGTTAGAAGCCCGAAGGGCGAGCTCGATAAGCTCCAGGCGAGCTGGGCGCCGTCGGCCTAGCCCACCACCAGCTCGGCGCGCCAGCGCCAGCGCGTCATGTGCATCGACAATTGGTGAGGAAGCGACGGCCTTCCGTTCTTCCTCACGCCAACGTAACATTGCCGCTGCGGCAATGCCGCTCGAGGGCTGCTCGAGCCAACGGAGCCTGCCAAGGCCACCTACCGTAAACCTCCGGGGCTGGTAGAGCGTCTTGTCGTTCAAAGACGCCCAAGGTTCTAGCTCCGTGACGGGCGCCACTTCGGGCCGCCTGGGCCACTCCCCCTCACAGGGCCGGCGGAGCCCAGCCAAGACGGCCCCGCCCCACGAACTCCCCCAGGCATCATACACCCCGGTGCGCCATCGCCTGGGGGACAAGTATGATCTCCGCACCACCCTCGAGGCGCGAAGAAGAGCTACCGACGCGGCAGCACCCTCGCAAGTCGCCGATAGCGGGCGACGCAACCATCCCGACCCAGGATTCGACGGTCCTGGGCCGCGCGCGTTCACCCGCCGCATCCGCAACGCCGACTTCGGTCAGATTCCGGGCTCCGACCAACATAGCCAAGTACACGGGGGCTACCAACCCCAGTGTCTGGTTAGAAGACTACCGGCTCGCCTGTCGAGCTGGGGGAGCGACGGACGACTCCTTCGTCATCCAGTACCTCCCCATCTATCTTGCGGACTCAGCTCGAGCATGGCTCGAGTACCTGCCCGCAGATACCATCGGCAGCTGGGCCGACCTGACGAACCTTTTCGTCGGAAATTTCCAGGGCACATACAAACGCCCTGGCAACTCCTGGGACCTGAAAAGCTGCAAGCAGCAGCCGGGGGAGACCCTCCGGGACTACATCCGCCGCTTCTCCCAGCAGTGCAATGAGCTCCCCGACATCCGCGACGCCGACGTCGTCGGGGCGTTCATCTACGGCACCACGTGCGAGGCTCTGGTCCACAAGTTGGGCTGCGCGAAGCCCCGGACCACCAAGGAGCTCCTCGACATCGCCACCAACCACGCCTCCGGCGAGGAGGCCGTGGGGGCCATCTTCGAAAGGAAGACGGCCCACAAGACAACCGACCTCGGGCCGGCGCCCCTCCGCCATACGACAAAAGGAAGCGGAAGGGGAAGCGAGGTCGCGAAGGTCGAATGGTCGCCGGCCGACCGACCGCCAAGCAGCGAGCTCGGCCAGACGCCAGACCGATTCGAGAAGTTGATGGATAGTCCGTGCGAACCACGACTATCCCGTCAAGCACAAGTATCGGGGCTGCGAAGTCCTGGCGGTTTCTCTCGGAAACCCCACGACGTCGCGGGGTAAGGGAAGAAGCGCGACTGGCGTCGGCAGCGGGGCAAAGCGATGAGCCGGCGACGAGTTCCCGCAGCTCGGCGGTTGCCTCATGATCTTCGGAGGGAGGAGTGCTACGCCGACAAGCGGCGGTGGCTTCGCCCACCGAGAGGTCCACACGGCTACCCCGCCGTGCCCACCTACTTGAGGTGGTCGGAGTGCCCGATCGCCTTCGACCGGACCGACCACCCGACCACATCCCGCACCGGGCGCTACCCGCCGTCGTCGACCCCATCGTGGGGAAGCGCTGACCAAGGTCCTCATGGACGGCGGCAGCAGTCTCAACATCATGTATGTTGAGACCCTGGATGCCCTGGGGGTCCCTCGCTCCGCCCTCCGGCCGAGCAAGGCGCCTTTCCACGGCGTCGTACCAGGCCAACAGGCCCACCCCCTCGGGCAGGTCGGCCTGCCCGTCACCTTTGGGAGCCCGGACAACTTCCGCACCGAGAGCCTCACTTTCGAGGTTGTGGACTTTCCCGGCTCCTACCACGCCATTCTGGGACGACCATGCTACGCGAAGTTCATGGCGGTCCCCAATTACACCTACCTCAAGCTGAAGATGCCAGGGCCGCAAGGAGTCATCACCGTGGCCACATCTTTCCAGCTCGCCTACAAGCTAACGGCGAAGCGGTGCGGTGGCCTCGGCGGTCCTCGCTTGCCGAGCTCGCCCGGCTCGAGAGAAGGCCCGGATCCGCCCCGACTCCGGCAAGTCGGGACTAGCTCTTTCAAGTCCGCGGAGGACACGAAGGAGGTCATTGTTGATCCCGAGATCCCGCCAAGACCGTGCGGATCGGGGCGCCCTCACCACCAAATAGGAAAGCGCGCTGTCGACTTCCTCCAAGCAAACCGAGACGTCTTCGCTTGGAGACCCTCGGACATGCCAGGAGTCGAAGGAGGTCGCCGAGCACTCCCTGAACATTCGACCGATCGGACCGATCGCCCAGCCGCTGCGCCGTTTCGACGAAGAGAAGCGGCGGGCCATTGGGGAAGAGATCGCCAAACTTTTGGCGCCCGGTTTTGTAAGGGAGGTGCGTCACCGAGTGGCTCGCCAATCCCGTCCTTGTAAAGAAAAAGTCGGGCAATGGAGAATGTGCGTTGACTACACGAGCCTCAACAAGGCCTCGTCAGAAAGATCCATTCCCATTGCCTCG
Organism: Rhipidocladum racemiflorum; assembly: GCA_036346355.1. Lineage (NCBI taxonomy): Eukaryota > Viridiplantae > Streptophyta > Magnoliopsida > Poales > Poaceae > Rhipidocladum > Rhipidocladum racemiflorum. The sequence goes on along the minus strand of CM070579.1, from coordinate 83,516,644 downwards.
CATCGACCAGTCGTGGACTCCACCGCCGGTGTGAGTCCCTTTCCTTTGGATGCCTACTCGGGCTATCACGGATTGCGATGAAGGAGTCCGATCAGCTCGCGACCTCCTTCATCACCCGTATGGCTCGTCTTTGTTACGCCACGATGCCTTTTGGTGCAAAAACGCAGCGCCACGCATCGGCGATGTATGCGAGCATGTTTTTCGCACCAAATTGGCCGTAACATCGAAGCCTACGTCGGCGACATCGTTGTCAAAACCAGGAAGGCCGATGACCTCATCACCGACCTGGAGGAGACTTTGCGAACCTCCGACGGTTTTAGCATAAAGCTCAACCCCGAAGTGCGTCTTCGGGGTCCCCAAGGGCAAGTTGCTGGGATTTATCGTCTCCGAGCGCGGCATCGAAGCCAACCGAGATAAGATCTCCGCTATCGCAAGGATGGGGCCAATCAACGATCTGAAGGGAGTTCAAAGGCTGATGGGATACCTCGCGGCACTAAGTCGCCAGATCCGCCTCGTGACGAGGGATGCCACTCTACAAGCTGATGAAGAAGTCCGACCATTTTTTCTGGACCAACGAAGCTCAGGAAGCCTTTAGTCGACTAAAGGTCTTTCTGACCTCACCTCCGGTCCTGGTCGCCCCGGAGCCGCAGGAGCCTTTGCTCCTCTACATCGCCGCCACGACTCAGGTCGTCAGCGCGGCACTTGTTGTGGAGCGAGCGGAGGAAGGCCGCGTTCTCAAGGTGCAAAGGCCGGTCTACTTCGTCAGCGAGGTACTCTCCGAAACAAAGGTCCGATATCCCCAGATACAGAAGCTTGTACTCGGTGCTCATCACCAAGAGGAAGCTTGCCCATTACTTCGATCGACACCCCATCTCCGTGGTAACCTCCTCACCGCTCGGAGAAGTCGTCCACAACCGCGACGCTACGGAAGGATCGCCAAATGGGCTCTCGAGCTCAACGGCCTCGACATATCGTCGTCCCAGGACGGCGATCAAGTCCCAGTCTTGGCGGACTTTGTCGCCGAGTGGACCGAGGCGCAAGTCCCTGCGCGGCCGAGGACCCGAGTAATCGACGATGTACTTCGATGGGTCTTACACCAAGAACGGGCGGCGCGGGGTCGCCATCATCTCCCCACTCGGCAACAAACTCCGATGCGCCATACGACTACTCTTCGATGCCACCAACAATGTCGCGTCTGAAGCCCTCGTCAACGGCCTTGGATCGCCGCCCGACACTGGCGCCTGACGGCTCAACATTCGCGGCGACTCCAAGCTGGTCGTCGACCAAGTGATGAAAGCCACCGAGCCCGTGACGCTCGGATGGCCGCCTACTGCCTGGAGGTCCGCAAGCTCGAGGAGAAGTTCAAGGGTTTCGAGCTCCATCACAGCTACCGACGCTATAACGGTGAAGCCGACTCCCTCGCCAACCTCGCCTCCGGACAGGGGGCGGTTCCCCCTGGAATCTTCGTCTCCGACCTCGACCCATCAATCCGTTGGATCCGAGTCTTTGGCGCCGCCGACCCCCCAAAGGCGGGCGGCCCCACTGATCTTCGGTCAGATGCCCACCCGCCTGGGTCGGACTTGGGCGTCCTGAGCATCGAAACCGACTGGAGGCGACCGTTTGTCTATCGGTTGACAAACGGGTCGCTCCCCGCCGATACCACCGAGGCTCGGCGCCTCGCTCGGCGGGCTAAGTCTTTCGTCCCGATCGGCGCCCTCTACAAGAGGAGCCCGTCCGAATCCTTCGTGGCGCGTTCCGACCGACCAAGGGAAGCACCTTCTGCGGGACATCCACGGCAGGGTGTGCGGGCACCATGCGCGCCGCGATCCTGGTAGGAAAGGCCTTCCGACAAGGTTTCTCTTGGCCGACCGCCCGTAGCGGTGCGACCAGATTGTCCGCACTGCGAAGGATGCCAATTCTTCGCCAGCAGACGCATCTTCCTCGCAAGCCCTCAGACGATCCCCATCACATGGCCCTTCGCGGTTTGGGGGCTCGACACTGGTCGGACCCTTCGTAAAAGCGCCGGGGCTTCACTCACTTGCTTGTCGCCGTAGACAAGTTCACAAAGTGGATTGAAGCAAAGCCATTGGCAAAGATCACATCGGCGCAGCGGCAAGTTTCTTCCGCGACATTGTCTACGGTTCGGGTGCCCAACTCCATCATCACCGACAGCGGACGCAGTTCACGGAAAGGAGTTCCTCGAGTTCGCGACAACTTCAACATCCGAGTCGATCGGGCGGCGGTGGCACACCGAGCCAGCCAACGGACAGCCGAGCGAGCCAACGGCATGATCCTCCAGGACTCAAGCGCGAATCTTCACCGACTAAAGAAATTCGCGGGACGATGGGCCGCCGAAGCTACCGCCGTGCTTTGGAGTCTGCGAACCACGCCGACCCGGTCGGCCGGGTTCACTCCTTTTTCTTGGTGTTCGGCGGAGGCTGTCCTCCCGACCGACCTTGAGTACTGGCGCACCAAGGGTGCGAGAACTACAACAAGCCTTACGGCAATCGAGGAACGACAAGATGACCTCGACCGACTCGGACGGCTCGAGACGCCGCGATCTTACGGCCGGCAAAATATCGCGAGCGTTGCGTCGCTACCACGGCCGACGGTCCGCGGCCGCTCGTTCAAGTCGGCGACTTAGTGCTGCGCCAAGTCGATCCAGTCCGAAGGGCGAGGCACAAGCTCTCCCGCCTTGGGAGGGCCCTTTCACCATCGCGGAAGTCCTCCGACCTGGCACTTTCCGCCTCAAGGACACCGAAGGGAATCTCGTGACAAACGCCTGGAACATAGAGAAGCTGAGAAGGTTCTATCCATAGTCGGCCTCTCTCTTCTTTTTGTACCACGAAAAACACTTGAGCAAAGCGAAGCCGCAACTCTCGAACAACCAAGTGCTTTCCCTCTTTCTTCCATCTTTTTTGCCAAGTAATCGCGACCCTCGCCCAAAGCGAAGGTCCCGGCAAGATACTCTGCGCATTGCAAAACCGCCGACACAAGAACAACCAACCTACGGTTGGAAGGGTCATCTCGGCAAAAACGCAAGAAATTCCACCTCCAACCTCATTTGGATCCATTGCGATCCCAAAAGACTACAAATATGGGCGAATCATAAGCGCAAAAGTCCTCAAAGAAGAAGGAAGAAACGGAAGCGAAGCAACACTTTATTCATTCACGGGAGGAACACCGGCCCGACTCCAAAAGGAACCACTCGCCAAGGTCCCTTTACTCGGCAAAGGCACGATACTCCTCCTGGTGTGCGCCCGATAGCCGACCGACGCGTGGCGTCGCTCGATCCTGCCCGGATCGGCGGCGCCCTCACCTCCCACAGCCGGGAATGCTCGCGACAAGGATGCCGACTCGCGCGCATCCCACGCACGGCCGGCCTCGACCTCCGCCACCACCGCGGCCAGGCTTGTTCGTCGCCCACCTCCTCTCGGTTGTGTGTAGCGGTCCGCCATAGCGCCTGAAAGCAACCGTTTAGCGGCGGCAGCGAAATAACGAGCACCTTGGCGCCTCTCCTTTTATAACTGCGGCGCGGAAGGCAAGCGCCCCAAGTCGCCAAAGCGATCTGCGAGAGGAGCAGAAGCGCGCCTTGGGGTCACGCAGCAGCCGAAGACGGCGCCAGCGTCGGCTCGAAATCGGCGCGGTCCTCAAGGCGAAGTTAATCCACCCTTATCCCGAAAGCATAAAGTTCCTTTTGAAAGAATCGCCCACGAGCTCAAGCGGCGGCGTGGCGGCTGCACCTCGATCCCCACGCACCACTCGGGGGCTGCATGACCTCAGGAGTCGGCGACCTAAATCGATAACCGGTTACCACTCCGACCGAGCTACCCTCTTAGGTAACCTCCTCAAAGCCAAAATGCTACGGCCCACGCCCCGCGGCTCTGATTCAGTAGCACTTTGCGCAAAAGGAGGCTACCTGAGCGAAGAGGCGGCGGTGGTCGGACGAGCCTTCGATATAGATCGGCGAATGCTACAACTTACGCCCCAGCGGCCCAACCCGACCATCATTTAAAAACGCGCGGGTCGCTAACCTAAGCCGCACTCAGGCCGACCGAGCTATCTACCTCGCGGCTACTTCCCTCGGCTCAAAGTGCTATGGCCTACGCCCCCGCGGCTACGGCTTCGAAGTAGAACTCTGCGGAGGGAAACAAGACCTCAGAGCAAGAAACACTACGAGCGGACGGAGCACCCCACTTAGGTTAGATTTCAACCCGCCAAGCTTCGCGAAGGAGGTGGTCCGACCGACACCTCCTCCATCAAGCAATCGCTCGAGGCGGCTCATCGCCTGCCCGTGTCCTCTTCGCATGAACCTGGTGCAACGCCCTCGCTCTCGTGGCACCCTGTGGGCCAGTAGCTACGGTTGAAAAATTGCCCAAATTCATAAAAGAAACCGCAGGGTAGACAGGCAGAGTAACTTAAAACAGCCCGGCGTTTGAGCTCAACTAGGGCAGTCTTGTTCATTACATACATTGCCAAAAAAGCAAACAGAAGGAAAACTAATCTTCCTCCCCCTTCCGACGGAGAATTTCGCGCGGCGAGATTCGGCCGGCAATCTCTTGGGCGCCGCGGATCGGCCGGGCCATGAACGCGTCGACCTCTTCGTCGCTTCGGTCAGCAGCGACGCCGCTCCCGACCGCCTCAAGGTCGACGCCGTCGTAATAAGAGACGGTGTTGACCAGGGCCGAGGAAGCGCCAAGCACCGCCGCTTCCCGCACCGACGCCTCGACGCGCTCAGGGATCCACCCAAGCATGGCGGGGATGGCGCTGGGGCCCGGAGTAAGCCCGAACAGCCGGTCGCAGGCGGCCTGGACGCCCACGTGGAGGACCGTCAGCTGGGCCGTCGTATCGGCCGCATCCCTCTCCGCCAGCCGTTTGTTCAAAGGGGCCGAGTCGCGTGACTCGACCGCCGCGTCTCGTGCCTCCACCGCCGCCCTTCGCGACTCCAGCGCGTCGGTAAGGCTTTTTCGCAGATCTGCAGGGACGAAAACAACGTCAGGGGACGCTCGCCGTGGTGACTCCCGGAAGAACGAACTACTCACCGGCCACGGAAGCCTCCTTGGCGCGAAGTTCCTCCTCGACCTTGGCACGCGCTTCCCGGTCGGCCGTAGCACGGTCGGCAAGCTCCTTCATCGTCACGAGCTCCCCCCGAGCGAGATCCCGCTCGGCCCGAAGCTGGTCGGCCTCCCTGCGGACCGACTCGCATTCCTCCCGATAGAGGGCGGCCTCCGCCCGGGCGGATGCTGCCGCACTGTCTGCAGAAGTCTTGGCCGCTTCAGCATCCGCCAGGGACGACCTGGCCCTCTCTCCCTCGGTGGCCAACGACTCCGCACGTCGCTGAGCCTCCCGCAAGGCTTCGGCGACCTCTCCCAGCCGCTGACCCGCCGAGGCAGCCCTTCCTTGCTCAGCGGCAAGCGCCCTCCGAGCGTCGAGCAGCTCTTTCCCTACGGCACTCCCCCGGCTGTGCAAGTGCCGGAGGAACATTGACTTGTCCACCGCTCGGGATGTCAAGCGCTGCAAGTACCCGCCCGGTCAGTCTCCATTTCCCGGTCAAGAAGATGCACAAGAGAAATCCCCGTCAAACTTACCAGTCTGGCCGAGCGGGACTCCTGAGCAATGGACTTCCTCGCCTTGGACGCGGCGTCAACAACAAGGGTAAGGTCGGCGTGGATCCTTCCCATCTCCTCCTCAGGCGTCCCAATCCGCGGCGTTACTGCGTCGTCGTCGAACGAGCGGGACCCCGGCAGTCGGGCGGGCCAAGTCAGCCAGCGATCGGCCATACGACTTGATTTCCCGCCCGACAGGCGCTGTGGCGATCGGTTTGTCGCCCATCGGCGACACTCGGACCGCCGGTGGCGGCGGCCGGCGGGTGGTAGATCTCGTCCCGCCGGCGTTGCAACGCCAGCGAATCGATGCTTCCCGGCGACAGGCTCGCTGACCTCCACGGTCGGCGGCAGGAAGCGAGGCGGCGAACTCCGCCCGGCCTCCCGATCGGCAACGCAGCGGAAGCACGCCCGACGGAGCTTACGCCCGCGATCGCATCCGGCGGCCAGATCGTCCCCCTGGCAGCGTCCTCGACGGCCAGGCCCCTACGCGAGCGCATCCGAACGATCCCGCTCCGACAACCACCGCCACGCCCGCGGGACAGGGGAGGGCGGTTCCTCACCGCCGAGTAGGGCTCGGCGCCCTCAGCCCAGTGAGGCCCCTGCGTCTGGCGGATCGGTCGAAATTGCGAAGAAGTCAGCACCCGGAGGAATTGCGCAAGTCACTTACCGAGGAGCGAACAACCGGCACTGACGTGCCCTCTTTGCCGGACCCCGAGGAGGCGGCGGACCAGCGCTTCGCGAGATAAACCCTGCGCCGCGGTCTCTTCGGAGGAGCATGATCGCCGGCCCCTTGGCCCAGGACCAGCGTCGCGCCGCGAATCGCCTCGGCGACTTCCTCTCCCTCGCTCGGCAACGACTCCTCGTCACCCTCACTCGAGGTCTCTTCCGAGGTCTCCTCCGAGACCTCCTCGCCACGCGCGGCTCGGTCCGCGCGCTCTTTCCTCCTCTGCGTCTTGGCGGCCTCTTTTTTCGCTAGCTGGGCGGCGTCCTGCTTCTCCTTTTCGAGGCGCGCGGCCGCCCTCAACTCCTTTTCCCCCGGCAGCAAGGGACGGGAGATCAGTCCACCGAGCCCCTGCGGGCTGCGCTCGGGTAAGGAGGCGAAGGAAGCGAGCAAAGCAAAAGCGAGCGAGGCCGTCAGACGTACCAGGTTCTGCGGATTCTGCGCCGAGAACGGCGCAGGCGCCTCGCCCGCTGGTTCGGTGTCTCCCGCGATGGAGACTGCGGACACGCGCGCGAGGATCTCCGACGGAGGGAGCTCCCGCTCCGACGACCTTGCAGGGTCGGTCGGCCCAATGTACTCAAACATGGGACGTAACTGACCCTTGAGGGGTTGGATGCGCCTCTCCATGAACGTGCTGAGGACCACCTTGCCTGTCAGGCCCCGCCGCTTCAGGTCCGCGAGCTTTTCAAGGATCGCGTCCACCTTCTTCCGGTCCTTCGCGTCAGGACCCGGCCCCAACGAGGGATGCGGCGTTGGTAAATTCCCACCGAAGGGAGGGGCACTGTTGTCGAGGTTCCCACATAGAACCACTCGCTATGCCACCCCTGTTAGGCGTCGGCAGCCTCAAATCGGCGTAGAACGGCTTGCGATGGTTGCGCAGTTGGATCATCAGAGCTCCGAGGAGGCCGGCGGTGTCCGGTGACGGCCTCGCGAAGAAGAAGTGGCGCCAGAGCCCAAAATGGGGTTCAATCCCCAGAAAGGCCTCACACAGCGTCATGAAGACCGCAATATGGAGGACTCCATTCGGGTTCAGTGATGAACTTCTCCCCGTAATAGTGCAGCAACCCGGACGAGCGGGTGGAGCGGAAGTCAAGCCCGTTCGTAGAAGAACGCCACGAGACTATCTCGCCGTCCTCAAGTTCGGGGACCTCGGTCGGCCGTGAACTTCGCCCGGCCGGACTCGGGCGCGGAGGAAGGAACTCCTTCCTCTCAGGCGAGATAGCGACCGCCGCGGCCGAGTGCGGGTCGGGCGACATCTCCAAATGCGCGAAGAAGCGAGGAACGACGCGACGGGCAGAAGCTCCTCTTCTTCCCTCGTTTCTTTCTTCCCTTTTCTTTTTTGCAGCGCCGCGAGCAGAGGCTTGGCGCTGCCACGCCACCCACTCCTTCCTTTATAGGCGCCAGGCGAAACGAGCAGCGCCTCGCGCCAAATCGGCGCCTCCTCACGCAAATCAACGCGATGCATAAACCGTCACTTTGCCCGCCTCGCCCGTTTCCCGATAACGTGCGCGATCCATTTAAATCCCATCGCGCGTCGCTCCGACAGGATGGCCGCCTCGCGCCCAGCGCCAAGACATCGCGGGCCTCGCCCGATTCACGATGGGCCAGGCGCCCGGCAGAAAGGTATGCAAGCGGCCCATTGGGCGCCCGGCCTCGGGAGAGCAAGCGCCTATAGGCTCGCACTGAGGCCCGCACCGTCTTGTGGTTACGAAGGCCGAATCCACCACCGAACGAAGCCGCCCAAAGACGTAAAAGAGCGAGGCGAGTCGCGGTGAGCCCCTGAGGGCCTCCAGTTGGGTCGGCGGACGACCCAATCATCGTGACTTCGCGTCGAGACCATACCTCACACTCTCCCGGAACTCATCGATGAGTAGCGGCCAGCGCTCGGTCGGCGGGACGACCCGGCGATCCGACACGGGATCGAGTAAGGAAAGGTTTTTATGGAACGCCCCGGTAGTCGGACGCCACGCGGGAGCTACGTCGGCTTGAAACGAACCCCTCAAGGGGATCGCCAAGGTTCCACTCGGATTACCCGATAGTAGCTCGCACGAGCACGGCGTTCAAACCGACGAAGGTAAACGCGTCAGCTCACCGACTCGAGGACCCACGTGCACCGTGGCCTTCCGAGTCCGGCCGATAAACCCCGACCGGCTCTCCGACCCACTCGGGGCTCGGGGCTACACCACCAGTGCGCCGCGCACCGGGCTCTTTGGCGGCACGACCGACAAGCGGCGGCCCCGACCAAAGGCGTCGCCGACCTCGAGTCATGTCCGCGCCACTTTTCGGCCGGGTAAACCCCGACCGGCTCGACCCGCTGGCTCAGAGCTACACCACCGGTGCGCCACAAGACCGGGCTCTTTCAGTGGCGCGACTCCCAGCGATCGCGCCCGACCTAAACGCCACCGACCTCGGGTCGGCGACTACCATGGCCGGGCTAAACCCCGAGCCGGCTCTCCGACCCACTGGGGCTCGGGGCTACACCACCGGTGCTCGCCTTGCACCGGGCTCTTTGGCGGGCATGACCGACAGCGGCGGCCCGACCAAAGCGTCGCCGACCTCGAGTCCGCGGCAGCTGACCGGTAAACCCCGACCGGCTCCACGACCCGGGGGCTCGGGGCTACACCCACCGGGTCGCGCGCGCACAAGAGCTCTTTCTAGGTCGCACGGCTCCCGGCGACCACGACGACCTAGCATCACCGACCTCGGGCGACGGTTACCGCTTCCAGGTTAAACCCCGGCGGCTCTCCGACCCGCTCCGGCTCGGGGCTCTTGGCAGTACCCATACCATGGGTACCCCATCGGCCGGAAGCACGAGCGGGTGACCTATCCTGGCGGAGGCCCGGCACCGAAAGGTACTTGGGCCAGGAGCGAGCCGACCGACCGACGTGCGGGGCCGACCCTGATCGGCCGGGACTCGATTCGGCGGCCGGCGCATGCTATGGGTACTCATGCTTCCGGGCTGATGGGGGTACCCATGGTATGGGTACTCGTCAAATAGTAAAAGGCCTAAAACTACTCAGGAGGCACCATCTAGTGCACCATCTGGGTCACAAGATGTTCTTATGTACTCGGCAAAGAATGTGGGAGTTCACGCTTTGACGAATCATGTGCTAAGTCCGCTTGCAGTGGATGGAGCAGCGGATATTAAAGATAGTCTCAGTGGTGATGAGTGTGACGCTACACCGGAACTGCCCTTTGTCGCGAATGTACTTAATGAGGCTGTTGTCAGTGAAACTGCTCCAGCAGATCAGCCTCTTGTGGATACTACTACTGTTGTGGTTACTGCTGAACTGCCCATTATTATTGCTCATATTGTCGGTGATGCTGCTACAGCGGACACTTCCCGAGCTCCAGATGCTAATAATCTTATTCTTCATTCTGCTGAGACTTCAACAGATCTGTCCACTTGTATTACTTTTGTCGATGTTGCTCCTTTAGCCGAAAATCCCTGTGTTTCTGAGGCTGTTGTCGGTAGTAGTGATTACTCTGTTAGTGCAGACTGTACTGGTTCGTTACAATGGAATGATTCTGTAGAAGAACATTAAGTTGCTGCTTTTGCGGCTACTGTCACCGTTATTGCTGATATTGTCGGTAATGCAGATGCAGCCAAGTGTGCCAGTGCTATTATCGGTGCTCAACTAATTTCAGCGGGAAATTCTGCTACTGCTATTGTTATTGATGATTTTGTCAGTGATGCTGCTGCAGCCGACACTACCCGAGCTCCAAATGCTGCTGCTACTGCTGTTGATGCTGCTGCTGTCAAAATTTCTGCTGGTTTTGTTTGCAGTGTTGATGCGGCCGGGTGTGAAGCCGCTATTGCCGGTGCTCTACTCATTTCAGCTGGAAATTATGTCACTAGTACTCACTCCAACGCAGCGGATCACCAATTTAGTCGTAATTCCCTCGGAGGTAATATCTTTGATGCCACTGTTGAACAAGAGGTTGGTGATTTTTCTAATACAACAGAAAAGGACAATTAGTATCAATAATTGTCTCGGTGATAAGAGCTGCATGTTAGCTCCCAAGGTCAGTGAGGTATGATGGTGCCGGTGGACAATGCTACCTCTACGGATTCTCTCCCCACGGGACCTCGTAGGTGTGGGAGGTTGAACACCCCCGCCATGCAGGAGTGGCGACATCTAATTTGGATATTTTCGAGAAGGTCGAGGACAGAGCTTCTATTCATAATTTGGAAGCTCTAGAAGGTTATTTTTATGTACACCAATTGGTTGTGATCGTGGTCTATGCTGCTGCGTCAGGAGGCCTAGGAGGTGGTATTATCGGCATGCAGATCGCTAGAGATCGTGGTTAGGGATATCTTCATCAATCGTAGATGGTAATTTAATAACAGGTTGTGCGTGGATTGAGACTTTTGGTTTCATTGTTTGTAATAGTTTATTGAAACTTTTATGTTGGAGATCTCTTTTCGATAATTTTTTTTGCTTTGCTATTGTAATAAATAGTTGGCTATGTGCATCTTAGGATGCAAAGGCCGAGAGATGTAATCTTTCATTATCTAAAAACACATCTTTATTATATCTTTAGATAATGTGTCTTACTCTAGTCCATGATAGTAAATGACGTCAGAAATAGCTAAAAGGAAAAGGTACAAGAGGAAAAAAAAACAGTAAAAAAAAATCATCTCGAAATTATAGGATGACATGTGTTTAAGAACAAGATTTAAAAGCTAGAATAATATGTATTCAGAAACAAAGGGAGTATATATGTACATTCTTTTTCATAGAATTTTACAACTATTACTCTCTCCTATAACAAGTAGTTGTCCTTTTAGACATTAACATGGTCTCTAAAACACAGCTTTAATTACTATGTTTTTTTAAAAATTACATAAATATTAAAGTATGAATAAAAGGTAGATAATGATTATTTATCCTTTCGTTTACTTTTTGTATGATAAAAAAACATACAGAAGCGCTCCTCTTAAACTGTTTCTGTGCAGATCTAGGCCAGCCGGCTCGTGCAGGTCACCGCCAAGCCCCGAACGCGTGGCAAGCGACAAGCGAGCCAGACACGTCGGCACGGTGGCGCACCAATCCCATCCCTCCACATGGCCTGCACATGCCCAACTGTATCGCCCGTAGCCATCAGATTATGATCGGACGGCCGCGGATTGATGGGCTCCGTGGGCACCCCACCATGGCCCACCGCCAGGCCCCTGTCCCAAAGCAACTCTCCATCACCGTCCGATTGTGATCTCACAGCGACGGAGAAGGGGATCGATGGCCGCGGAGCGGAAAATGAACACACAGCGGCCACATTGCATACATGAATTTTTTTAGAATAATATATTTTTAAAATTATTTTACAAAAATAATACACCGAAAAGAAAAATTAAAAAAATATCCCTGTCGCCATTTCAATTAACTACAAAGACTTTGTCGCCAATTGAAATGACGGCAGAGACTTTTTTTTGTCACGGATTGAATTTGTTTGACGGATTATTTTGTCGTGGATTCATTTAGTTGACAGAGTTAAGGTCTCTATCGCCATTTGAATTGGCGACAGCCCTGTTACTATTTCAAATAGCGCATGTCGCCAATTCAAATAGCGACAGAAATGTATTTTTGTAATTTTTCTTTTCGGTGTATTATTTTTGTAAAATTATTTTAAAAATGTATTATTTTTTAAAAAAAAATCTTGCATACATGGTACATGGTGTGATGGTTGTTTATTGCTTCGGGCAGGTTATTTCTTTAAAATTTGTGTAACTTATATTATATTAGAAGAGTAATATATAGAAACACTACTTTTATTCTAATATTTTGTAAGAAACTGTGCACATTATCTTAGCACACTCGCGTCCATCTCTTTCTTAGCTACCACATCTTCGTCTTCTTGTTTCCAGCGTGTTCTGATCCCACAACTGTAGCCGAACCGTGGAAAAGACCATGAAATCCAGGATTAAACTCCTCAAGCTTCTGACGAGGTAAGGCTAAACTGCATAATGCGTGCTACTATGTTTCTACTAACCTTGTCTTAGTTGTCTATGGAATGCCTAGTTTGATTACCCTAACACTCAAAGCTTTCTGAAGAGTAAGGGTGTGTTTGGTTGATGGGATGAGATTGAATGGAACAGGATGATCCTGTATCATTTGGTTCCGTTATTTTGGGTAAATAGAATGGTTCAGCATCTAGAGGGAATATTCCTCAAATTTGTATCACTTGGTCCAGGAGCGGAACTAGAGAAAAAATCATCGGGGTTCACCACTTCATCATATATGTGATAACAACGTATTATTCTTGCCATTTGCTTGTTATTTGCCTCCCGGTGTCACAAGATTCAGATCAAGGGGTTCACATATACTATATATATATATAGACTAACATACACTAATTTTTTTTGATCTCATGTTGTATACACTATTTTTTTTTGACTCGATGTCCTGTGACACCGGGTAATATACACTATTTCCGCCCCTGACTTGTCCAGGATGAGATGGTTCCATTCAAACAACCAAACATATGGATAAATTTTTTTCTTAAACATCTCATACATGTACCACTTAGTACAGGTAACCAAACACACCCTAAGTTAGTTAGGCCGCGAGGTTCGCCAGCAAGGCTGAATTGGTCGGAGGTGCAACAGATTGTGATGAGTTAGGCTGGTGACGACACAAGTGTCGCACGGCAGTTTGGAGGTCATGGCACGGGCTCTCCTGTCATCCGGCACATTGCAGATATCGCCATAGCCCATATGGCCGAATCGACCCACAACGTGCGCATATCTGCAGCAGCTGATGCCTACTAATCAGAGGAATGGAACACTAGTTCTCATGCATGCATCGATTCGATCCCTTCCTCTTTTAGTTGATGGATAGCTTTTGGGTTCGTCTAGATCAAGCATCAACGCACCATGGAGAAGAGTATATTGCTGTAAAAAAAAGGAGAGAGAGAGAGAGAGAGAGAGAGAGAGAGAGAGAGAGAGAGAGGGAGAGCCGTCGCACTGTCTTTAAAGAATCAAGATTCAATAGGGCTAGTGCGTTGAAAAGCAGCCGCAGTCTTGGCACCGTTTGTTTCAGTTTTCAAGCAACCTAGCTTTTGTCGCTAGCACAGCCACCATAGCACCTAAACACTTTGCGTACTTTGACCAACATTCTGGTATAAAGATCCGCATTGTTATTGATCTCTTCCAGTAGATGACACAGCTTTGTACTACAAATACTAGTATTACTGACTTACTCCAATGTTAGAAAGAAGGCTGCTAGGTTCTGAATAAGAAGTTCAGGACAAGGCAGTTCGCCATTTGTGGTGTGTATGACATGATTTGTGGCACCATCAGCAGGTGTGTCACACGCAGCATAAATAACTCGCCTAAATGTTCCAAATCCACCAATGGTTGTTTGGTCACAGATGATGAGAGATCAACAGAGTCATTTCCAGAATATGCAAATATTTTGGACAAATGGAGACTCCAAAATGAGAGTCAATGCAGTTAGGTGGGAATACACACACGTATGGGCATACGCATTGGGAGGAACTGTCATTCTGAAGCTTCATCCACAGATTAGTAGATCACTACTAGTGACCATGATTTAGTTTGCTTCATTTTTTGGGCAATTTGTTTTTTTCTCTGACCCCGCCCCCCCTAATTTCGTTTTGAAGCAGGGGTGAATTAGCCTGGTCAAATGATGCCAACATCACAATCAGAATATGCTGCTTCATAAATCCTTTCGGTTTTCACTGGAAGAAAAACAGCATGCATACATCTGTCACCAACAGGGGATGCAAAAATGCAGACAGCGATCTCTCTGAGAAATGACACTTAAAGCCAAAACCCCTCATGGTTTCCGAATTCTTATCCTTAGATGCATTGGGATACTTAATTCCGAAGCTCTGCATTGCTAGAGGCCAGGATTGATGCAAATACAGAGTTCAAAGATTCTCATGATCAATTGATGGTAATTGCAAGAATAGTATATTGGCAAATCAATTCCCTATCTGAAAGTCTTCTGTGAGCTGAGGTGTACTTTCGTAATTGTTATTATTATCTAAATTGTAGATACATCACTCTCTACCAGTATTATCCAACTGTGAGTTTGGCAAACCATGATACTGCAAGGTCACTTCGATTAGTTGGTACCAGTGCAACGGACAACGACTATTACCTACGCAGGAGACCAGCTCGACGATGCATTTCTGAAAGACAGACGCTCTCGAACTCTTCTGAGTTCTGATTCATTCTCTTTTACACTCTGAATCTCTGATACTCCTTATTAGATGCTACAGTCCCTAAATCGGATCGGAGTTTTGTGGGATTACGACACGAGCGTGCACGATCTCAAGGACGACAAAGATGAATCTCATAGAGATAACCAAAATAACAACGTTGAAGCAACCATGATAAGAGAGAAGATTTGGCAAAACCGACGGCAAATTCTTTAAGAATAACCCCAAAAGAGTATAATGGATTGATTGTTGCTCTCTCACAGTCTCTCGAACCTTTTAGGGCCTCAAATTCTATCATACATCTCTTACTTTGGATAAGTTGGCATCTAGCTTTTTGGTTGCTTGGGTTCTCTATGATCACCCCTAGGTTTATATAGTCTCCCTAGTTCTCCTCCAAAGTAAATAGAAATGCTACTGCTATTAGGATTAAGAATCCTAATCCTATTAGGATTCATCTAACACACCTTTTCAGATCCTAAAAAGCTAGATATGAGTCACCATATTTAACATTCTCCACCTTGACTCTTATTCATTGAAATCATTGTGCTCCTCAAAGAACTCGCTCTAAGTCGGCTCCATATTTTTTTGTGTTTCGTCTCACCTTTGGGAGTGCTCCCACCACACGGACTCATGCACATCACTGTCATGTGTGTGTTAGTGTTCAGGCTTGGCCGTCTGAACCCTCCACCTAAGAGATCTTTCTTTATCAAACCGCGTATTGATTGCCATTCCTTCAGATTTATCTATCAATCAGTATCCTCCATTGCTCCATATACTTTTCAAGATCATCTGCTCTTTGTAAGTAACATGCATGACTCCACCTCAAAGTTATACCTCACAGCCTTTGAGTTCAAGCGACCTCACATATATTAGATTCTTCTTTATACTAGAAACATACCAAACTCCCGTCATTGTGCGATGTACTCTATCATACACCTCCAATGTAATTGTTCACACCTCAGTAATTGCATACTCCTTGCAATCAAACAAGTGAATAGTTCCATGCGTTGGACGTAGAGATCCCAAATATTTCCCTCGCCAAACACATGTGAAAGCAACAACCTTAATCTAATATTCATCCATGAGAAGTATCTGATTGATTGACAATAAGTGCGTTTGAATCATCTTTTGCTACCGTTATTGAGCATGCACCCTTCATTTGATTCAAACTTGAATGATCCTTTATCATATTATGTTTCTTGTCACATAGGTAGCACACACGTGTGCCCTTACTCTTGTCCTTCTTCATGTAACTCTTGCTTTAACTTGCAACACCTATTGCAATCAATGCTTAATCACCTAAGGATGAAGGTTCTGATGGCTTTTTAAATCACTCTGCCTTCAATAGATATACAACTGTCTCATTGAAGTTAAGATTGCCTTTTTCGATAAGAATATTCACATCAATTGCTTCCATGATGGTGGTAGAGATTATACCATATGACGACCTTATCATTCTCCTCAATTTTATCATCTGCACTAATCGGCTGCTGATAGGTTTGTTGAAGATATTGAGATGGCCAACGAATTGTGTATCTTCCTCCATACGTAACCTGTATAGTTGTCGCTTTAGCACCCACTGGCTTGTGAACAATTTTGCCATATAAATCATTCTAAGTTCTTCCATAATTTTTTGGTGAATCCTCCTTGATCACAAATTACTTTACCTCATTGGAGAGACATAGACAGATCGTATTGATAGCCTTCCGCTCCATCACCTTCTAGTCTTCAGCGAACATCTTTTTCTAGTTTGTCGCTTCAAAAGCAGCGATTAACTATTGCTGGACAAAGACATCATTCACCACACATTGCCACAAGCTGAAATTTCCTCCGCTATCAAATTTATTCACTTGATTTCACAGAGCAAAGAAAATGAATATCGTAGAGATAACCAAAATAATGATATTGAAGCAACTACAATAAGAGACAAGATTTGAGGAAACTGATCACAAATGCTTTAAGCACGACCTCAAAAGAGTACAAGGGATTGTTGCTCTTTCACAACCTCTCAAACATTTTAGGACCTTTGATCTTTGCCCTATATAAGAATGTAGTGCGAAAGAATGGCCTAGCATCTAATCTCCTCTTACTTTGGATGAGTTAACTTGTGGCTTCTTGGTTGTTTGTGTTCTTTATAACCACCCCTTGGGTTTATATAGCATCCCTAATTCTCCTCTAAAGCAAATAAGAATCCTACTCCTGTTAGGATTAGAAGTCATAATCATTTTAATATTCATCTAGTATAAATTTCTGAATTCTAAAAATCTAGTTATAAGTTACCGTATTTAACAGTATCAAAACTCAAACTTTGATGTATCTAGTTCTAGATGAAATTGAAGTCTGGGTAGAGAAACACAGACCGTGCAAGACTACACATGTGAACAGTGGAAAGTATACGGCAATCCAATCTATGCAAGAAAGAAGCTGAGAGAAATCTGTCGACATCTGAACACAGATTGAATTCTTCTGCTTGAGTGGCTATACTTACCCAACAATGATACCAAGTTAGTCTTCAGGAAAAGAAGACACACTGCAACAGAAACCTGAAGCTGTCTGCAAGAATCAGAGCACTATATGATCACGATGAGCACTGCCTACCACAGCATCAACTTTCTTCAATTACACTTTGTGTGCTTAATTAATGTGGCATTCGTGCACTGATGAAAACAAGGCATTTATTGGTGGAAAGACTGTTGCAGGCTACCTAATCTTGTTATGTGAGAGGTCACATCTCCTCTCGCTTCTCTGAAAAGGAAAATTCGTCACACGTTGAGGTCATCTGCGAGCTTAATTTGTCAAACAAACAAAAACCCCACGAGTACACCAGGCCCGTATTTCTCGCGATCGAGTATGTTTTGGGGTTCTTGCTTTGATTGGAAGACTTTATGCACTCATGCAACAATATAAAAATACATTGCTAAAGAAGAAGTTGAAGTATTCGGTAAAAGTAGACATATAGTGAAATTATGAAAGTAGACAAACAGATCTAGGTGGAATTCCACCTCCACTTAAAGTGTAAAATTTTATAATTTTTCTAATGGGTTATGTGTAAAACGTGTTTAAGTAGAGGAGTTATGTGTAAAACGTGTTTAAGTAGAGGAAGTGAATTCCACTTAGATTTAGACCATTCAAGTTCGATCCAACACCCTATTTATCTACTTTTATGATTTTACCATATGTCTACTTTTATCATATACTTCCTCAAAGAAGAATAAGCACTCATCACCATTTGCAGCCCTATGTGTGAAAAGTTATTGGTGTTAGGTATATACAGTTACTGACCATGGTTACTAGATTCATTGTAAAATTTCGTGAATCGCGAATTAGATTCGTCGAATTCCAACCGATATAAGGTACGGATTTGTATTCACAGTGAAAATTAAAAGAAAAGGTGGCAAACCAAAAAACTAAATCACCTACAAAAACTCGAACAAACCACATTTCTGCTAACTATACTACTAACCCCATCACTTGCAGAGACTAGATCAAAGTACTTGTCAGTTGACATTTTGATATCGCTATGCTCTAACTCAAATTGCTCTCTCAAGATGCTCTAATCAATAAACGTTGCAGTAGCAGACAACACATATAATATGACTTTATGGGTTAGTGTTATGAACAGGCCCCCTTTGCTAACATATACATGTTTGTTCTTTCTACCCCAATCATTGGCGGTTTATACTTTAGGAGAAGCTTCAGTGATGCAGGCCAGGCTTCTAAGTTTTTGATGAAATTCGCTCGAATTTCTAGAAATTCGTCCTTACCGTTCCCTCTCGAAACGGAAATTCGTTTGGTTTACCGCTCAAATTCAAACTAGAATTAAAAAAAATGAAAAAATTGAAAATAATTATCCAACAATTCTCTAAAATTAGTATTAATAGTTTTATGACCTCTGGCGCGAATATTGTTTTTTTTAAATGAAGTTTGGAAACATTTTTGAGCCATTTAAAATGTAGAAATTAGAAAATCCAAAAAGAAAAAGAAATTAGAAGTACTTTTAGTAGCAATATTTGTTCATGTATGCCAAGTAGCAATATTTACTTCAACATATTTTAGTAACAATATTTGTTCAATTATATTTAGTAGCAATATTTGTTCAAGTATGTCAAGTAGCAATATTTGTTCAATTATGTCAAGTAGCAATATTTGGTAGCAATATTTATTGAAGTATATTTAGTAGCAATATTTGTTCAATTATATTTAGTACCAATATTTGTTCAATTATATTTAGTAGCAATATTTATTGAAGTATATTTAGTAGCAATGGACGACACTCGAACATGGTACTATTTGTTCAAGTAGCGATATTTGTATATACAAAAATTATTTTGCTACGGTATATTTTAGTATGGTAATGTTATCCAATATTGAAAAGCTTACTTCTCATTGCATACATGCATGAACTACCAAAACTTCTCGTTTCATTACTATTTTCTTACAATTTAAATTTATATTGAATTTTATGTAATTATATTAATTCCTATTTTTGCGCTTGTATTTATATGTGACAACTTGCAATTATCTTAAATATAGCAAAGGTCATGCCGAATTTTTTTTTCATATTTACAAATAATCATGCCAATTTTGTTGGTGTGTTTCCATTTTTTTATATATATCTCTAACATTTTCCTTATTTTTTGGTCTTTTAATAGCCTTTTATAAATTTTACAACATTTGTTTACAATTTGTATAATTTTTTTTTTACATTTTCCCTAATTTTTTAACCTGTCGCCGATTTTCGAGAAAAGCTCTCATCTTTTTTGAGCAAAATTTGACCTTTTTATTCTAATTTTGCTCCAATATTTGACCAAATTTCAAATTCATTTGACTTTTGAAAACCTTCGGCTTTTCTTGAATTTGTTCGGTTTTTCACAAATTTCGCTACCGTTGGCCGGTCAAAAAATGAGGTTGAAATGAAATGATTAACCCTGATGTAGGCTTTGATCCTTGGCTCAAGATTGCAAATATCACTGACAATCGAAGGTATCAAGTCGGTTCGAAATTAGAAACTGATCAGTAAACCGATCCAATTCAAATTTTAATTCAAAAAATTTGGGAATTTTTTTCAAAAGTATTAAAAAAAATTAAATTTTTTTGAGGTCCTGAGGCAATTGTAATGATGCTTTAAAAATTTTTAGATGATGATCAGACCTATGTATTTTTTGAATATTCTGACAGTGCTACCGTTTTTGTATATGCTATTCTGTGTTTGATTTTCTAGAGACACTAAAAAAATTCTAATATATTTGGAAATTTTTTTGTAAGGTCCTAAATTAATGCTAATGACACTATAAAATTTTCAGATGATGATCAGACATGTATATTTTAAAAAAATTTCCAATAGTGCTACTATCTTTGCGTATGCTCTTCAGTTTTTTATTTTCTAGGGGTATAAAATAAAGTCTAATATTTTTTAAAAATTTAATACATGATACTTTGTCACTCTTTATAATAAAATTAAAATTTGAGAGCATGATAAAGCTTGTAAATTTTATAAAATTTGACGGTGTCTCTGTACCTTTTCATTAATTACTTTTTTCGATTTTTTAGAAGCAATAAATAAAGTAAAAAAATTGTTGAAATTTCTCTGAGGTATTTTATATATTAATTGAGATTTATTCAAATTTTTTGAAATTTTTTCCATTTATTCTTGATTTTTTTTTCCAATTTTCCTTAAATATGCCAATTTTCAGTGTAAACCAAACGAAAATGGAACAAAACCGAAGAAAAATCGAAATAAAAAATCAGTCATTAAGTGTGCCAATCTAGGCAAACAAAACCGATAATTTTTTTTCGCCACATTTTGACTGGCAAATAAAAAAAATGACTTCACAAAAACTTCAATTTTTTTACCGATTTTCAAACATAACCACGAAAAATTCGCTACCATCTCTAGCCGATTTTCCACTTCGAGACCAAATTGTGAAGCTGCCCTGGCTGAGCTGCATCAGGGTTCAGAACCAGGCACACGGTTTGCTGAAGAGTTAATAAGTCAATCACGCGTCAGGGAAAAGGCCACTTAAACGAGCTTGCCCTCGAGTAAGCAAACTTGATCCAGAAGCTGGCAGCAATGGAGGCATGCAACAGCGGAGAGATCTCAAATCAATCAATCGATTTTGGCGCGCGACAGCTGGAGGGTGGTTATTGGCTGAGTTCGAGTTGGCATCTCTCTGTGAGAGAGCAATCATCCATGGCTCGCGATGAACAGTTGCAAACGTGTCAATTTGCAGCGATAGGGTCTAGGGGTTTAGGCTCTTCTTAGTAGGTAACTACTAAGGAAATCGACTACTGTAGTGTGATACAGTGGTGCGTAGTAGCATACTAGCATGTGGACGGTTGGGCAGAAGCAAAGCAAAAATATCTGCAACTGTAGTACCAATTTTGTACTTTTGATCAGGCGGATTGATGATCTGAAATACTGACAAAAGTACGATCTTTGGTTTTTCGAAACGTGGCAGAAGTGCTGCCTTTCAATGGAGTGGGAAAAGAAAATTTTACAACGTGGCTGATAAAAAAGCCTCTATAGGCTGGAGAATACAACCACCAAGATACACAATCAATGTATCCTATCCGAAATCAGGCTCGAGCCGGTGCCCGGTGGCACATTTGTTGTGTGTTTAGTTGGAGAGTGAGGTGGAATGGAATGGTTCCATCCCAGATTTCAGGGATGGAATGGCTTCATCTTAGATTTCAGGGATGGTCCACTGTCACTCTCACATTCCAAGTGGGATTGTTGCGTTCCAGAAAATTTTTAGAACCTGACCGTTCCGAATCTAGAGAGAATATTCTCTTTTCTGGAACCAAGTCATCCTTAGCTATCCAACCAAATACTAGACTTAATGGGATGGGATGGTTCCATTCCACTCCATCCCACTAACCAAACACTACCTTCCCCTCCGCGAAGGGAATGCCCTTCTTTTACCACCGTGTCCCTTCCCCTCTCCCTTTCCCTCCGCGAAGGGATTCTCATTCCCTTCAGTGCTTCAACAGATTCCCTTCAGCATTCCCTTCGTGAAGGGATTCTTTCTCCCATTCCCTCTGGCAAGGGATTCTCTCTCCTTTCCCTATACAATTCCCTTTGAAGGAAATCTGTTGAAGATGAGGGCAAATAAAGGGAATGTGAATGAGGAAAGGGAACAGGGAAGGAAATGAAATAAAGGGAATATGGTTAGAGATGATCTTACATCCTCAGAGATGAGGTTGGAACGTTTTGCACCCTCTGGAGCGTGTACTACATACTATCTGACGGAAAGAAAGGTGTTTTTCATCGTTCGTTTCTAGAATAAAGGTGTTAGAGATAACTCAATATCTCAATTTTCATATTTTTGATTTTATCAAATACCGTACTGGCTCAATGAACTCGATTATTACGATAATCAAGCCGATTGTCGCGATAATGTGAACCCTGTACGGCTACATTAGCATCACGGCGTCAGGCCGTCTGCCGGGCACTGCATGATGATTGGATCTTGGTCGTCGTTCTTGCAATTTTCGGAGATACTCGGAGGCGGAGCTGCGAGTTTATTGGTGATTGCTGATGGCCAGCCACGAATTTGGGCATGGGCATCATCATGACAGCCAACTGGTCCTCGGCCATGATCACCATGGCTACACCAGTGATCTTGCTTTGAGACGAGAGGACGTTGAACACGAGGTTGAGCACGGCAGTATAGCACGAGACTTTGGGATTAAAAAATGTATTGAATTTGGAATATTAAAACGACATTCTTACGGTAGTATTACGCGCTTTAGAGTTTTACCTAAGGTTTTACTTCAATATCAGTTTGAAATGAAATGCAACTAGGAATTTGTTTTTACAGGGATACTACAACGTTGTCTTGTTGTCTTAACTTAATATGAAGTGTTAACTATAATTTATACTCCATTGACAGCGTAAAAATTCTTTTCATCTTGATACTTTTGTAGGAGCAGTTTCAATCATATCTATGATATGAGTTATTCGCTATTTATCAAACGCCACAAGTAATGTTTTAGTTTATGTCACTTGATGATTGAGCATTTGTTTGAGGAGACAGACTTAGATTCTACTGGGTTATGAATTGTTAAAGATCCAGATTTTTGTCTGCTTTGTTATAACTATGTGTTTGGATTGACTGTTCCAATCTTCCTTATGACCTATTGGTGGTTTGCTCAATTTTGCTTCACTACAAGTATTTGGATTGATTGTTTTAGTCTTCTTTGTTCAGTAGTCCTTTGGACTTTTAACGCACGTGTCTTCATGATGCTTTATTACACTTTGGGGTTTTTCGGAAACAATATTGTTATAGATTTTAAGTTAAGAGGGGTTTGTTGGAGATAACTCAATATATTAACTTTTCATATCTTTCGATTTTATCTAAATAGGTTGTTAGTCCAAGTCTGCTAGAACTCGGACTTTTTTTGGCTATTTAAGTTAATCCCTTATACATGTAATCTTTGAACAATATAATGAATTGTTTCCAGGGGGTTTTTCTCACAAAAATTTTCCATCTTAAATCTTGTCTCCAGTTAGTTTCGTGCCTTTTAACCCTAACAAGGGGCAATCAGATAGAGCACACACTTTCGAGATGTACCATCTTCCGTGAATCTTTTTGTTTCTGTTTTGTTGTTTGCAACTTTAAAGTTGCAAGATCGTGCTAGATGTATGTGTAGAAACAAGAACAAAAGAAAAATCTCTCAAGTCGAACCCAATATACTTGGGCCAAATGGGAAATTGAAGCCTCAAGATGGATATGGGTTCAGGTTCATCATGAGAATCTTCCAATTCCATCTGCCTGGTAACGTGAGCTCAACAAGAATTTCTTCCCCTTTTCACCTCTCTTTCCAAGTGGATTCAGACTTCAGAGCGGTCATGTGCAAAGGCAAGAGCTTTGGGCTCAGGCATTCAAATTGCAGAGCTCTTGAAGATCCAAACACGCGATCAGATTCAGAGCTACCATTAGTTTTCTGGGTAGAGCACAACACAGGGATCTACAGTTGCAAACACCATGGAGTACATCCAGGTAGATCTCTTCCAAACGAAGCGACGCGTGCAGAAGCGCGGTATCGATCGATCGATCGATCTTGACGATACAAAGCCAGGCGAGACGGCGACCATTGCACATGCCATTTACACAGCGCAACGCTACAGCGGACGAGCAGAGGCAGCAACAGCTACAAGCCTACAAGCTGCAGAAGCTCGTAACCAAAACAGAAGCAACAGTGCAAGGTCGCAGCCTGGCAGGACATGCTGGCGAAATAGTGTTACGTCACTGCGAGATAGCAAAATTTACATCGATCTACTATCAAGAGGTACAAAAAAAAAAAAAAAAATTAAACATGATAAAAAAAAAATGTCGCCAACAAGACGTAACACTGTTTCGCCAGCGATGAGAGCTCCCCTAGAGACATAACACTATTTCGCCGGCCATGGGAAATTTTCGGACCTGTCTCGCTCGCTTGCGATGCGAGGAGGCTCAGAGTCGAATAATTCAGTTTCCGTCTCCTGAACCGGCACTGTATACAGGGTGGCGATCCATGCTCGCATGCATGAATGCTTGCGAGATCCACAGAAATGCAGGGCGAGTTTCCTATTGGATCACATGTGAAGATCGACAGGAATGCAGGGGGAGGGGCACTGTAGGATCGGATGGCGTCAATCAGGGGGGGTGAATGATTGAGCGGGTGCTAAAACAAATTTTTAGTGATTCTTTAAACCCCCTAAACAAAATATAAAATATTGCTTCGATATAACGCAAAAACAGATTAATAGACGTTCATTAAATCATGAATTACCGGAGATCCAACCGTCCAATTGATGTGAAATTTTTACTGTAGAAACTAGATTCAATTTAGAAACTAACCCAAGAAGAATCAACTCAATCGGATCTACGGATCAAAAGTTATAAGCTTTGCAAGTTGACTGTTTCAATAAAATCGAAAATAGATTAAACCCTAATTTCGTAATTAAACAAAATCTACAAGGAATTAACCAACCAAACTTTTTAGATCACTAACTTGATACCCTAGGAAGGTTTGGAATAGATCAAATCAAAACTATGAAGATGAAATAATAAACCAATCTAGAATCAAAAGCAAGCATGCAAAGAGAGAGAAATAAAACCAGGTACTGTTCATGCGGTTACTGTAGCTCACGAATCACTGTAGCGCCGAACCTGTTTCCTTCGATCTGTTCTCGCTTGATGGCGCCGGCTGGAGGATGTATTGCATGCAGGCTTAGTAATTAACGTAGAACCTTTGCATGGATGGCTATCACCTGTTGTTGCCGAGCAACGTAGCCGCAGCGATCTATTCTGCCCTCGACGTGACCAACCTCCGGCTGCCCGCACCTACAAGATCGCCGAACTGCCTCCAAGATCAGAACGGCACCATGCTTAGCCGAACAGGTTGGCTCTTGTCTTTTTCCCTCTGCCGCTCTTACGCAGAAGCCGGCGCCAGCACTATTGTTCTTTTTCTGTGCACTCGCGCCGCCTCGGTTTTTCTTACGCCGTCGAACGCCCAACCGAACAGACCCTCCTCTCTCTATTTTTCTCCGTGCGTCTCTCGGCTTAGAAGAAAATAATTTTTATTTCTTTTTGTCTAATCTGATTACAGTACTCCAAAACAAAAGAGTACACACCCTAAATCCCAAGCCACAATATAAACAGGGGACACCTCCCCCTATTTATAAGAAAACCCTAGAAGAGTTCGCATGCATATCCACTTGGCCCAACATGGCCCAATACATGCAAACTACCTCAAAACGATTACAACTGCACGCGTACGGCCCACCTGCCGTACTCACGTGACTCACTAGCAACCACGTGCACCGTTCTCTAGTCCGAACGCCCCGCATGACATCCTCGACCACCAAGACCTCGATTCCTCCCTGAACCTAGTCCCGAACCTCAGTTCCTCCATGAACCTAGTTCCGGTCCCGTCACCGACCACGTTCGACCTCAAGCAACACCTGCACATGAACAAACACACAACCGTGTACGAGCACAAGTCCACGACTTGACTCAAGATCAATCCATGCAACCACTCACACGAGCGCATTGCATTAAGCAAAACAATTACCATGCTATCACAAGTATATCCAATAATTATTTGAAACAGCACATGCACATGCACCACACATGTCATAAGCACAACCACTTTGCAATACCAAAATCAACATTAAACCAATTTTTCATCACTTGATTTCACAATCTCCCCCTTGATGAAAACATTGGCAACACCACTTAGAATTGAACATTGCAATTGGCATTCACCTTACAAGAAAATTTTTGAAGTCAAAAGGTTTAAAATCAAAGGCCAAAGTGAAAAAACACAAAATCTCCCCCCTTTGACAAATATGCAAAATGAAAAACTCTCCCTAGGTGAAGAAAAGAAAAACCTCCCCCTAAGAAGAAAAATGTGCCCAAAATTCCAAAATTCTCCCCCAAACTTCTCCCCTTTTGACAATGGATTCATCAAGAATACAAAAGAGAGAACAACATGTTCAATTTTTTTTCTTTAACAATGATTTTACAAAAGAGAAACAAGGAGTGCCAAGATAGGAAAAGATGAGCTCATTCGATCATATAACCTTATATATCACATAATATGCAAAATACGTGAACTTGATGTGATTTTAACGAGTTAGGGAATGACATGCATCTCAACCTCAGTACAGTCACCTATAGGCAAGTACTAAGCAAGATCTTAGCAGAAAGGCAAGACTCAAAAACTAAAGCAACTAACAACTCAGGGCGAGCAAGTAGTTTCAACTCCAATCTAGTAGACCATTTTAATCTTTTAAAAACAATAAACTGCATGTGGCATGCTTGAAGCATACTTCTTTTATTTTCTCAGAGTGGCATGCTTGAAGCATACATCTTGTCTTTTAGGGAATGGCATGCTTGAAGCATACATCTTATCTTTTTAGGGGAAAGCATGTCTGAAACGCACAACTTGAGGCCTTTGCTTTTAACAACCCCCTTTTTTTATTCCCTTTTCTATTCCTTTTTCTTTGATTGTAAACATGCAAAGAGATTAAAAGGCCTTTTGAAAGAGTAAAGCTGAAAGCACACTTGCTTCATAGCCCAAATTTGTCAAGAAGATTCAATATCAAGCCTAGAAGAGTAAGATATCACAGAGTATTTAGCTATAGGCAGTCAGACCAAGGAATTCCGCAATGTCACTTTTAGTTCAAGTAAAGCAATTTTAGATTATCATATATCATCTCAATTACCTAATATATAAAGAAATATGATAAAGTAAGCTCATCAACTAAAGGACTTGGCAAGGAAACTCCCCCTCAAAACAGGCTCATGGGATGTACAACTCCCAACTCTCCTCTTAGAAAAGCAAATCGAGAAGCATCAAGTGGTTTTGTGAAAATATCAGCAAGTTGCAACTCAGAATCAACAAAATGCAAAACAACATCTCCCTTTTCCACATGATCTCGAAGAAAATGATAGCGAATATCAATATGCTTTGTTCGAGAATGTTGCACTAGGTTTTTAGCAATATTGATAGCACTAGTGTTATCACAGAAGAGTGGAACACTATCTAAATATAATCCAAAATCCTTTAAAGTTGAAATCATCCAAAGCACTTGTGCACAACTTGCAGCAGCAGCAACAAATTCAGATTCAGCAGTTGAGAGAGCAACAGAAACTTGTTTTCTAGATGACCAAGCAACTAAAGATGTACCAATAAAGTGACATGTTCCAGATGTACTTTTCCTATTAATTCTACAACCCGCAAAATCAGCATCAGAGTAGGCTCTAAGTGATAAACAAGATGATGAAGAGTACCATAAGCCAAACTCTAAAGTGGATTGTAAATAGCGAAGAATTCGTTTTACCGCTTGTCGATGAGAGGCACGTGGGGAAGCTTGAAAACGAGCACACAAGCACACAAAGAAAGTGTATATCGACCTTGAAGCGGTGAGATAAAGAAGCGACCCAATCATCCTTCGATACTCCTTTTGATCAACCGTTTCTCCTTCTTCATCCGGATCCAAAACAGTTGTTGTACCAATTGGTGTGGAAATTGGTTTGCATGTATCCATCTCAAAACGTCGAAGGAGATCTTTTGTGTACTTCGTTTGATGAATAAAGATACCTTGCTTTGTTTGCTTGACTTGTAAGCCCAAAAAGTATGTGAGCTCACCCATCATACTCATCTCAAATTCCCTGCTCATAGTGTCTGAAAACTTGGCAACAAGAGCATGAGATGTACCTCCAAAGATGATATCATCCACATAAATCTGAACAAGTAAGAGATCATTGCCATGCTTGAGTGAAAATAAGGTTTTATCCACTTTGCCCATTACAAAATCATTTTTTAGCAAATATGATTTAAGACGCTCATACCAAGCCCGAGGTGCTTGTTTTAAACCATATAAAGCTTTTGATAGTTTGAAAACATGATCTGGTAACTTGGGATTCTCAAAACCAGGTGGTTGCTTAACATAAACCTCCTCATTGATGAAGCCATTAAGAAAAACACTTTTAACATCCATTTGATACAATCTAAAACCTTTAGAGGCAGCAAAGGCCAACAAAATTCTAATGGATTCAAGTCTTGCAACAGGTGCAAAAGTGTCATCAAAATCAAGTCCTTCAATTTGAGTAAAACCTTGAGCAACCAACCTAGCTTTATTTCTTACAACAACCCCATCTTCATTTTGTTTATTCTTAAATACCCATTTAGTTCCAATAATATTATGACCTACAGGAGGTGGAACTAAGACCCAAACCTGATTACGCTCAAAATTCTCAAGTATAAAACCTGATTCCTCATGCATAGCATTAATCCAAGACTCATCAGATAAAGCGTGACTTACATCTTGGGGTTCAAACGATGCAACAAAAGCAGTATGAGCATATGAGGCATTAGTATTGTACCTGTTTCGAAGTACACGCACGTTTAACTCACCAATCATCTGTCCAGGAGGATGTCTACGTTGTATGTGCATTGGTGCAGAAACTTCTGGAGTTGTCTCATGTACAGTACCATGTGAGGATTCTATAGTTGCTTGAGTTTCTTCCTGTGGCTGGTCTGACTGGGCTGGGTTGTCAACTTGATTGCCACTGTCATCTTCATCTTCATCATCACTTTCTTCAAAAAAAATACTTTCAGAACCGCAAGTCACCTGTGTCCCTAAAGAGTCGGGTCTAGTGCTGGGACTAGCCTCATCAAAAGTGACTTCACAAGTCTCAATGATTTTGTTAGTCTCTAAATTCAGCACACGGTAACCACGAGTATGAAGAGCATAACCAAGAAAAAGTCCATCTGAGCATCTAGATTCAAATTTATCAAGATTTCCATGTTTGAGAATAAAGCATTTGCAACCAAAAACACGCATATGAGAGATGCTAGGGGTACGACCAAAACGAAGTTCATAGGAAGTTCTATGTAGCTTTACTCTCAAAAATACTCTATTTGAAACATAGCAAGCAGTAGATATAGCTTCAGCCCAATACTTCCTAGGAGTTGAAAATTCATCAAGCATAGTCCTAGCCATCTCAACCAAAGTACGATTTTTCCTCTCAACTACACCATTTTGTTGAGGAACACGAGCAGAAGAAAATTGATGCTCAATACCATGTTTGGAACAAAAGGAAGCAAAAAGAGTATTCTTGAATTCTCCTCCATTATCACTCCTAATTACTTTAAGTGCTTCAGGCAATTCCCTAAACAACCTTAATGCAAGCTCTTGAAAACATTCAAAAACTTCATCTTTGGTAGACAAAAAATATACTCAAGAGTACCTAGAGTAATCATCCACAATAACAAGAACATACCACTTACCTCCTGCAGATTTCACTCTAGCAGGTCCAACAGTGTCCATATGTAGAAGCTGACCTGGAGCATTAGTTATAACAGCAGAAATAGGAAAATGTGGAGATGCAGTCATTTTTCCATGTTGACAGGAGGAGCAAACCAAATTACTTGTTTTATCAATCTTTAATTCAGGCAAACCTCTAAGCAAGTTTGATTTACTTATGCGTGAAAGATGATCGAAACCAATATGACCAAGTCTACGATGCCAAAAAGTTAAATCTTTAGAAACTTGGGAGACAAGACATGTAGTTTCAGATGTTGGATATGAAAAATCACCTTTAAACAAGCGACCAATGCGAGTGATGTTGCATACTAGATTTTCGGAAACATCTAATATACGACAAGAATTTTTCTTAAATCTCACCTCAAGATCTTCATCAAGCAACTGAGAGACTGAGAGCAAATTATACTTGAGCTTACTCACCAAAGCTACATCCTTGAGAACGAAGTTTTCATTGACTCGCACAATTCCTTTTCCAAGAATCCGTCCCTTTGAATCGTCGCCAAAAGTGATAACCTCATCACCTGAACTTTGTGTGAGGGAGGAGAACCATTTTGAATCTCCAAATCATATGACGTGAACATCCGTAATCTATGAACCATATGTTCTCCTTCCTCTCTCGCACAACCTACACAAAGGGAATGTCGATGTCTCAATACTCAAGTTAGATAAAAGAGTTTTAGGAATCCAGTATTGAGACATACGACCAACGAAACCAGTAGACATAACACGAGGATTTTTATCATAATGAGAAGCAGAGTGTGCCTTTCTGACATTAGACTTAGCCTTGAACCTTTCTCTCCTTTGCTGTTTAGCTAGTCTATAGCAGAACTGAACTAAATGGCCATCTTTACCACAGTGAGTGCAAGTGTATTTAATATGATGTTTAGCTTTAGAAGTAGAAGCAACATTTGCACTCATCATAGTAGAAGATAAAATTCCAGCAGATTTAAAAACAGTTTTCTCAGGTTTTTTGACAATTTCAAACTTTCCACTTTCAAGAGCTTTAACAACAGTAGGAGCATGTGATTTGTGATGAGCATAAGGATCAAAACCTAAACCTTTGTGATGAGTGCTGACTTTTGATTGATCCAAAATCATATTTAGGTTTTTCTTTCCTTTAGTAAAACGCTCTAAAGACTTTTCCAAGTAATCAACTTTTCGAGAGAGCATAAGACAATTATTGCAAGGAATATCAACTTTCTCTTTACATTTTGCGACAAGTAGAGCATGAAAGAACCTCATGAGTGAGCATATCTTTAGTCATCTGAGAAACTCTAGCATTTGCATCTTTCAATTTCAATTCAAGAATTGAGCATTTAGGACAAGAGATTAAACCATGCAAATCATCAGTGGAACAGCTAGCATGTTTAATATGTTTCTCATTTTGATGCAACAGGGAAGTATGAACATTCCTTAAAGCAATAACTTCAGATTGTAGCATATCACAAGATTTGCAAGAATCATCATCGTGAATTAAAGATCTAAGCCTTGCAATTTCAGAATTGGAACTATCAATTTCTAGATCTTTTTCTTTAAGAGCCTTCTTAGATTTTTAAGTTCGAGCTAATTTAACCATGGCATACTCAAGCTCATCATAAGAAGGTCTCACCTCTTCAAGATCAGAGTCGTTGTCGCTATCCCTTCTAGCCATGAAACACATCCCCGTGAAGTCATCATCAGAATCTCCCTTCTTGTCCTTCTTCTTGTCATGTGGCTCATCATCACTCTCAAAGTCCACATCGCTAAGATCACACTCCTCTATGGCGGCTAAGACTTTCTTAGCAACTTTTCGAAAATTGGGGCGCCTAGGGGTAGTGTGTCTTGAGTTGCGTTGTGCCGTTCCCTTTCTTCCTTCTTCAACTTGGGACAGTTTGCTTTGATATGCCCG
This sequence comes from Rhipidocladum racemiflorum, assembly GCA_036346355.1. Taxonomy (NCBI): domain Eukaryota; kingdom Viridiplantae; phylum Streptophyta; class Magnoliopsida; order Poales; family Poaceae; genus Rhipidocladum; species Rhipidocladum racemiflorum. The sequence continues at coordinate 83,485,421 of CM070579.1, read as the reverse complement.
GAAAGCCACACTCAAAACAGTTGAAGGACCTCGGTTGTGCCTCCACGCCTTCTCATCCTCACATTGTTGAGTGCTTTAAAAGCACGTGAGGAGATGAGCACAAGATCTTCTTCAGAAGCATCTCAAACTGTTCATCTCAAAAGGAAGCCAAAGGCATAAGGAACAAAAAGATGGTACTCCAGACGAAGTGCTGGGGTTAGCAACAAGTGCATGTGTAGATGATTTATTATCACTAGGTGACAAAGAATCCATCTCATAAGTTTTCAATCTGGAATAAAGATCATCTATAGTCAAAGTATCCAAGTAAACAGTTTGATTAATTGCAGTAACAACCATACGCCATTCAGGACTAAAAGATCTCAAAATTTTACTAGCGTTATCCTCAACTGAATTAGTAACTCCAACACCGCGCAAATTACACAAGATTTTCTCAAATCGAGAGAAAAGATCATCAATTGATTCGCCCGGCCTCATAGCAAAATCAGAAAAATCTTTTTGGTAAATATTTTTGCGCACTTTCTTAATCTTAGTAGAACCTTCATAATAGTCACATAATGTCTTCCAAACAGAATAAGCAGAACGTAGATGAGAAACTCGATCAAATTCTTTTTCAGAAATTCCTTGAAAAATCAAATTTCTAGCTTTAGCATTCAGATCAACGTCTATTTTGTTATCATTGGTGACTATATCAGGAACATCAAAAACAGTAGAAACTTTGCGCCAAACATCATTACCTTGAGCTTCAATATAGGATTGCATGCGACTCTTCCAATAAGAAAAATTTGAATCATTAAGCATAGGAGGACGATTAACATACTTATCTGACGCCATACCTTAACCTCGCTCTGATACCACTTGTAGGATCGGATGGCGTCAATCAGAGGGGGGGTGAATGATTGAGCGGGTGCTAAAACAAATTTTTAGTGATTCTTTAAACCCCCTAAACAAAATATAAAATATTGCTTCGATATAACGCAAAAACAGATTAACAGACGTTCATTAAATCATGAATTACCGGAGATCCAACCGTCCAATTGATGTGAAATTTTTACTGTAGAAACTAGATTCAATTTAGAAACTAACCCAAGAAGAATCAACTCAATCGGATCTACGGATCAAAAGTTATAAGCTTTGCAAGTTGACTGTTTCAATAAAATCGAAAATAGATTAAACCCTAATTTCGTAATTAAACAAAATCTACAAGGAATTAACCAACCAAACTTTTTAGATCACTAACTTGATACCCTAGGAAGGTTTGGAATAGATCAAATCAAAACTATGAAGATGAAATAATAAACCAATCTAGAATCAAAAGCAAGCATGCAAAGAGAGAGAAATAAAACCAGGTAATCGCTCATGCGATTATCGTAGCTCACGAATCACCGTAGCGCCCGAACCTGTTTCCTTCGATCTGTTCTCGCTTGATGGCGCCGGCTGGAGGATGTATTGCATGCAGGCTTAGTAATTAACGTAGAACCTTTGCATGGATGGCTATCACTGTTGTTGCCGAGCAACGAGCCGCAGCCGATCTATTCTCGCCCTCGACGTGACTAACCTCCGCTGCCCGCACCTACAAGATCGCCGAACTGCCTCCAAGATCGTAACGGCACCATGCTTAGCCGAACAGGTTGGCTCTTGTCTTTTTCCTCTGCCGCTCTTACGCAGGCGCCACAAAGACTATTGTTCTTTTTCAGGCACTCGCGCCGCCTCGGTTTTTCTTGCGCCGAACGCCCAACCAAACAGACCCTCCTCTCTCTATTTTTCTCCGTATGCCTCTCGGCTTAGAAGAAAATAATTTTTATTTCTTTTTGTCTAATCTGATTACAAGATTCCAAAACAAAAGAGTACACACCCTAAATCCCAAGCCACAATATAAACAGGGGACACCTCCCCCTATTTATAAGAAAACCCTAGAAGAGTTCGCATGCATATCCACTAGGCCCAACATGGCCCAATACATGCAAACTACCTCAAACGACATAATCGCACGCTGCACGGCCCACATGCCGTACTCACGTGACTCACTAGCAACCACGTGCACCGTTCTCTAGTCCGAACGCCCCGCATGACATCCTCGACCACCAAGACCTCGATTCCTCCCTGAACCTAGTCCCGAACCTCAGTTCCTCCATGAACCTAGTTCCGGTCCCGTCACTGACCACGTTCGACCTCAAGCAATACCTGCACATGAACAAACACACAACCGTGTACGAGCACAAGTCCACGACTTGACTCAAGATCAATCCATGCAACCACTCACACGAGCGCATTGCATTAAGCAAAACAATTACCATGCTATCACAAGTATATCCAATAATTATCTGAAACAGCACATGCACATGCACCACACATGTCATAAGCACAACCACTTTGCAATACCAAAATCAACATTAAACCAATTTTTTATCACTTGATTTCACAGGCACCACTATGGCTTAACGATCTCAGGATGTCTGATGATCAGTGCCAATTTGCCAATGCTGTTGATATATCGATGTGTGATCAGAAGTTCAGAGCGATCGAGTGTGCCAAAACGTTGGAAATATGAGAGCGGCGGCTACAAGAGTAGCGAGTATGTGTAAGTTGTAACCAGCTCCAATGGTATTTCGGTACTGCCAGATCGCAGGACGGTGCAGCTTGCAGCCAGGCCGGCCACTTGCCGAGAAATCTCATTGGCGCCACCAACGAAGTGAGCACAGCTCTGTCTGTGCACTTGGCTCAGGCCTCCTGGCCAGTGAATAGTATCGCTCTATGAATCCACCACATGGCTAGATGGCTACAGTGGAACGGACACCTAGCCTACACAGCTAGGTGTATATAATATGGTATATCAGTCTGTCGGGTTACAAATTGAGAAGAAGAAGAAAAAAACGAAGACATCACTTTTCTAGCCTTCTCAAAAACCTCTCTTTTTTAAGTATGTTTCTATGTTTTTTTTCTCTTAACACAAGTTGTATCAATCTTAAAGCAAGTGAATGAGTAAATAATTATTATCTACCATTTAGGCTGTGTTTGTTTAGGCTTCTGCTTAGGCTTATTTGGCTTCTAGGCCTTCATAAGTCACAAGCCAAAACAAACAGTAATTTTTCAGCTAGCTGGAGAGGAGAAGCTCCAGCCCAATTTGCACTACACGAGAGAAGCAAGGAAAACGATGCTTCTTGGGCTGGCTGGAGCTTATGAAAATCCCACTTCCCTGATACCCTTGCAACTTGATCTTATTTACAAAAAATTGCCATCCCCTTCATCAAGTCTCTTCCACTCCAAAGAAAGCCGCCTAGCTTCTTCCACTCCAAGCAGCCTTCTCCTCCAAAGACCTAAACAAACACAAATTTTATTAATGTTTTGATATTTGTGTTACTTTAAAAAAAAGCACATAAACACCTTTCTCTTTTTTTACAAATCTAGTCCCCTTCTAAATTAATTTACAAAAATAGCCTACTCCTCGACCATGAAAGGCGTGTCATATGGCACGTGTTGCCTGTGTTGGATTTACCCAAGAGATAATCATGGCCACGTATGACGTGGGCTTCGTACCATATTCGGACTCTAATGTAGAGATCGTATTGGGACTCTAACGGGGAGGTCCACCGAGAGGTTATATAAAGGGAAGCGGTGGAGGCCAGAAGGCACAAGTTCTCCTCTCCACAAAACCCTAGCCGTCTTCTTCCATCCGCGCGTCACGGTGCTAGCACACCGGCGTACGGAATTCCTCCCTGTACGTGTGGACTACGTAGAGACGTTGCTACAACTGCGACGTTGATTGGGACGATCACGACAAGGAGGAGACATTACTCACGGACGATCGACTACAGCAAGAAGATGATCGGCTTGCGAGGAGGAGACGATCGCTCTGTGTAGGGCTGTAAAAAAAGCTCGAGGCTCGCAAACTGTTTGAGCTCGATTCGTTCCAGGCTCGATTCGAGCTCGGCTCAAGCCTGGAACGAACCGAGCTCGAGCCTGCTCGAGTTTTTTTTACAGCTCACGAGCCTACTCGAGTTTGGATCGAGCTTCTGTGAAACGAACTTTCTCGAGCTTGTTATCGAGCTTACTCGAGCCGAACTTACTCGAGCTTGTTATCGAGCCTACCGAGCCTACCAGATTAACCGAATTTACTCGAGCTTACCGAGCTTACTCGAGTCGAGCTCGAACCTACTCGAGCTTGGACCGAGCCGAGCTCGAGCCTGGATCTAGGCTCGGACCCCAACTCGAGCTCGGCTCGAGCCTGACAGCCCCAGGCCCGCTCGAATTCGGCCCGTTTACAGCCCTAGCTTTGTGGACGATCATCTACTTCCACTACATCGACGCACGCTACGTCGAATCCAGGCACTTCGACCTTCCTTCCGCTGCGCTGCACGCCAATAGTGGTAACAATCTGTGATCCCCTTCTTACGAGAAGGTTTCTGGTTTATGCGGTAGATTTTACTTTGTGCTAGCGTAGCATACTGCATAACCTAACAGCCTGGCGCGCTGCTATGCCGCGGCAAGGTACCTACTGAACTCCCTTTCCTCAGCAAGAAATGTGCCCATCAGATCCATTAAGTATTCACTTTAATTAATTAATCACTTAATTAATGATTTTGCTTAATTAAATTGCTTAATTAATGCCTACTGAGGTAGTATTGCTCTACAGGTTGCTCCTGCCGAGCTATTGCTGTGCGGTACCTCTGCTGTCGAGGTCCTGCTACGCGGCAACTCCTGCCGTGGTACAAAAGCATAGCTTTCTTGGTCAAGAAGGGGGTTATTTTTGTAATTACATTCGGAAGTAGACCAGATTTGCAAAAAAAAAAAAAAGATTTTCATGGCTAGAAAAGCGCTGGCTTCAAAAGAAATACATCACTTGGCTTGGATCTAGTTCACTGAATTAAAGCAGTTCAATATATACTGCAGAGTGCAGCCTCATCAAACCGCTCTGTACTTATCAGTCTTTAGTGTGTGCTCATCAGTCAAGATGAATCTCTTGTTACTTAACAATGGTAAGTTTGAGACAGGTGATGACAATGGTAATATAGAGTAGGCTAGTTGAGTGGTCGCGTGCTTCTACCTACGGAACATCTCAAGTGTGTTTTGAAGTCTACTGGTGAGCATAAATAAACAGTTATATTGCAACGCAACATCAATATCAGTCGCATAAAACCAATACTAAAACTTTAGCCCTGTACAAAGAAAACTTTTCACGTTAATTCCTCTCATAAAATACATGAATTTATTAAGCATTGATCAATGCAGAGGTTTGTCCGTCTCCGGTTTCTTCCCAGCGGTGAAGATCCAAACAACACATTATATGAAATTTAGCCCTGTACAAAGAAAATACATTTAGTAATTAGTAGAAGGAACTAAGTAATTTCAAGCATGAATTATTACCTTGTCTATTTTGTGAGTACTTATCTGTAGATGATATTTTTCATGAAGATCCCACGAGTCTTCCTAGACTTGTGCTGCCTGTCCTTCTCCTTGTTCGCAACGGCAAGTATTTTGATGTCTATGGAGATGTCGATGCGAGCCCGCAGAAAAATACCATTGCAAGATCTATTTGGAGAATGATACATATAGATCATGACTTGCAAATCTTCATCTATGATTGAAAAGATCACTACTTTTCGAAACGTCCTGATGTTTGAATTTTTTAAACTACATTTTCGTGAGCATTTTGCTAAGGAGCTGATTGCACGAGCTGACGCGTTTGATGTATCATTAATTGAACCATGTGTGCAACTTCTGTATCTGAGATCTGTAATTGAGATGTGTTAGATGAGGTTGTCCACGGCATTGGTGAAATGTTTGTATATGAAACCCCAGCGTAGGCGTCCCTGTTCTTCTGTGTGTGCCCCCCTCTCCATCGCCCTTACCACCTCGCGCCACCGTCACTCATGTCGTGGCATCGTGCTGAGCCAACGCATTACCATTGTTCGGGCCATCCTCGTCGCTAAACCACGCAGGCATCATCGTTGTGTCGATGGCATTGATATCGTAGCCGCGCAGGTCACCGTCCTCATCGCCGAGCTAGGGTAGTGGCAACCATATCCGGTCAGATCTAGACGGGCAGAACCATATCCGGCCGGTGGAAGCAGTGACGGGGGAGGGTGCGGCTATGTGTGGAGCTGAGACGCGGCTATGGGCGGGGGAAGTGCGGGGGGCAGAGAGGAGGAGGAAGCGTAAGCGACGTCGAGAGGAGGGAGCACATGACGCGGGGCGATGGATTGCGGGCATCATGGCCGAGATAACAATAGAGAGAAACCTAACCAATCAGGCTAAAGCTCGGAATGATTTTTCTCGGATTGTTTTTTTTTTCCCACTCTGTGGCCGAATCGGTCTCAATCCCGTTCCACCCGATTCACAGAATCCTACCTGAAACGTTTCTACCAAGAATCTGAAACTGTTTCCGTTTCTTCTAAGAATCTGGAACTGTTTCCGTTTTTACTAGAATCTGGAACCGTACCAAACAGGACCTTAGAGTAAGATTCCAGGTTTTTATATGGTTTCAATGTCTTTTTTAAGCCTTTTGGAAAGGTAAACAGGGGCAGGAAAGCTTGAACAAGAGTTCTGCTCAAAAATTTATTGTGGCAACTTTGGGGGTTTCAGATAAGGGACATGGATATCAGGTAAAGGGATTAGTGCATGATGCATCCATGTTCTGCAGCCTAAAACTGTGGTTGTCCCTTTTGAGAAGCAGTGGGTAATCAATCTCTAAAGCATTTCTTTCATCTTTCTTTTACCACAAAGATCATATGGATGTGCGTGCAAAAATGTTGGTGCGTAGGTAGGTGCCTAGATGCAGCCGGTGCACAGATAAAGAGAGTGCACAAGTGAGACATGCAGACGATTCCACAGCTTTGCTCATATAGAACAAGGCCGTGGGAGATATTTAAAGATGCCGGTCGCTAAAAGGGCTGTACACTTTACTCGGAAAAAATCCTATTTAGCACATGTTTGAACCCGTAATTCCAAAACAATACAACTTTTTGCAGTATTTACAGGAAACACAGCCATGGCCGGTTCCTGGGATTCCACTCATGCATGGCCGGTTTTTGGGGTACCACTCATGGGCTTGGCCGGTTTCTGGGCTACCATACAAGCCATGGCCGGTTTTTGGGGTACCACTCATGGGCTTGGCCGGTTTCTGGGCTACCATACAAGCCATGGCCGGTTCCTGGTACACCATACAAGCCATGGCCGGTTGCTGGTGTCCCATACAAGCTGTATACCAGCACTATACTGGAAAACTATACAATATCGCTGTACTGGAATACAAGCATTGTACTGGAATACAATATCACAATACCCCTAAGTTTTATTGTCAACGTTAACTTTTAAGCCTTTTCGGCAGCCCGTAAAATATCACGTTTAAATGTAATTTTTGGCACGAATACTGCAGATGTGCTCTTTGATATATGGAGTACCAGATTCTGGGAAAATATTTTATTTACACCTTGCTTTGCTACAAAAATATGCTGCCGCAATACCCCTAAGTTTTATTGTCAACGTTAACTTTTAAGACTATTCGGAATCACGTAAAATATCACGTTTAAATGTAATTTTTGGCACGAATACTGCAGATGTGCTCTTTGATATATGGAGTACCATATTCTGGGAAAATATTTTATTTACACCTTGCTTTGCTACAAAAATATGCTGCCGCAATACCCCTAAGTTTTATTGTCAACGTTAACTTTTAAGCCTTTTCGGCAGCCCGTAAAATATCACGTTTAAATGTAATTTTTGGCACGAATACTGCAGATGTGCTCTTTGATATATGGAGTACCATATTCTGGGAAAATATTTTATTTACACCTTTCTTTGCTACAAAAATATGCTGCCGCAATACCCCTAAGTTTAATTGTCAACGTTAACTTTTAAGCCTTTTCGGCAGCACGTAAAATATCACGTTTAAATGTAATTTTTGGCACGAATACTGCAGATTTGCTCTTTGATATATGGAGTACCATATTCTGGGAAAATATTTTATTTACACCTTCTTTTGCTACAAAAATATGCTGCCGCAATAACCCTAAGTTTTATTGTCAACGTTAACTTTTAAGCCTTTTCGGCAGCCCGTAAAATATCACGTTTAAATGTAATTTCTGGCACGAATACTGCAGATTTGCTCTTCAATATATGGAGTACCATATTCTGGGAAAATATTTTATTTACACCTTTCTTTGGTACAAAAATATGCTGGCGCAATAACCCTAAGTTTTATTGTCAACGTTAACTTTTAAGCCTTTTCGGCAGCCCGTAAAATATCACGTTTAAATGTAATTTCTGGCACGAATACTGCAGATTTGCTCTTCAATATATGGAGTACCATATTCTGCGAAAATATTTTATTTACAACTTTCTTTGGTACAAAAATATGCTGGCGCAATAACCCTAAGTTTTATTGTCAACGTTAACTTTTAAGCCTTTTAAATTTCGTAAAATATCATGTTTAAATGTAATTTTTGGCACGAATACTGCAGATTTGCTCTTCGATATATGGAGTACCATATTCTGGGAAAATATTTTATTTACACCTTACTTTGCTACAAAAATATGCTGCCGCAATACCCCTAAGTTTTATTGTCAACGTTAACTTTTAAGCCTTTTAAATTCGCAGTAAAATATCACGTTTAAATGTAATTTTTGGCACGAATACTGCAGATGTGCTCTTTGATATATGGAGTACCATATTCTGGGAAAATATTTTATTTACACCTTGCTTTGATAAAAAAATATCTTTGCCGCAATACCCCTAAGTTTTATTGTCAACGTTAACTTTTAAGCCTTTCGGCCAGTAAAATATCACGTTTAAATGTAATTTTTGGCACGAATACTGCAGATGTGCTCTTTGATATATGGAGTACCATATTCTGGGAAAATATTTTATTTACACCTTTCTTTGCTACAAAAATATGCTGCCGCAATACCCCTAAGTTTAATTGTCAACGTTAACTTTTAAGCCTTTTCGGCAGCACGTAAAATATCACGTTTAAATGTAATTTTTGGCACGAATACTGCAGATGTGCTCTTTGATATATGGAGTACCATATTCTGGGAAAATATTTTATTTACACCTTGCTTTGCTACAAAAATATGCTGCCGCAATACCCCTAAATATGCTGCCGCAATATTTTTGTACCGCAGATGTGCTCTCTTTCCTTTGCTATTCTTTTCTTTATCTTGTTCTTTTTTTCTCATCAATTACGGCATTACGGTCTACTTTAACTGCATCATGGCTCCCGATATGAGGTACCGTATCAAAGCTAATTGGTACACCCTAAGTATTTTTACGAATTCATGTTCTTTACTGCCTACCAGGAATAACGTTGACAATAAAACTTAGGGTTATTGCGGCAGCATATTTTTGTAGCAAAGAAAGGTGTAAATAAAATATTTTCCCAGAATATGGTACTCCATATATCGTAGAGCAAGTCTGCAGTATTCGTGCCAAAAATTACATTTAAACGTGATATTTTATGGGCTGCCGAAAATGCTTAAAAGTTAACGTTGACAATAAAACTTAGGTTATTATGGCAGATATTTTTGTACCAAAGAAAGGTGTAAATAAAATATTTTCCCAGAAAATGTTACTCCATATATCGAAGAGCAAATCTGCAGTCTCCTTGTCAAAAATTACAATTAAACGTGATATTTTACGAGCTGCCGAAAAGGCTTAAAAGTTAACGTTGACAATAAAACTTAGGGTTATTGCGCCAGTATATTTTTGTACCAAAGAAAGGTGTAAATAAAATATTTTCACAGAATATGGTACTCCATATATGGAAGAGCAAATCTGCAGTATTCGTGCCAGAAATTACATTTAAACGTGATATTTTACGGGCTGCCGAAAAGGCTTAAAAGTTAACGTTGACAATAAAACTTAGGTTATTAAGCGGCATATTTTTGTAGCAAAGGAAGGTGTAAATAAAATATTTTCCCAGAATATGATACTCCATATATCAAAGAGCAAATCTGCAGTATTCGTGCCAAAAATTACATTTAAACGTGATATTTTACGTGTCACTTAAAAGGCTTAAAAGTTAACGTTGACAATTAAACTTAGGGGTATTGCGGCAGCATATTTTTGTAGCAAAGAAAGGTGTAAATAAAATATTTTCCCAGAATATGGTACTCCATATATCGAAGAGCACATCTGCAGTATTCGTGCCAAAAATTACATTTAAACGTGATATTTTACCACCATTAAAAGGCTTAAAAGTTAACGTTGACAATAAAACTTAGGGGTATTATGGCATCATATTTTTGTAGCAAAGCAAGGTGTAAATAAAATATTTTCTCAGAATATGGTACTCCATATATCAAAGAGCAAATCTGCAGATTCGTGCCAAAAATTACATTTAAACGTGATATTTTACTGCCGAAAAGGCTTAAAAGTTAACGTTGACAATAAAACTTAGGGTATTATGCGGCATATATTTTTGTAGCAAAGCAAGGTGTAAATAAAATATTTTCCCAGAATATGGTACTCCATATATCAAAGAGCACATCCGGCAGATTCGTACAAAAATTACATTTAAACGTGATATTTTACTGGTCACTAAAAGGCTTAAAAGTTAACGTTGACAATAAAACTTAGGGGTATTGTGATATTGTATTCCAAAGACAATGCTTGTATTCCAAAGACAGCGATATTGTATAGTTTTCCAGTATAGTGCTGGTATACAGCTTGTATGGGACACCAGCAACCGGCCATGGCTTGTATGGTGTACCAGGAACCGGCCATGGCTTGTATGGTAGCCCAGAAACCGGCCAAGCCCATGAGTGGTACCCCAAAAACCGGCCATGCATGAGTGGAATCCCAGGAACCGGCCATGGCTGTGTTTCCTGTAAATACTACAAAAAGTTGTATTGTTTTGGAATTACGGGTTCAAACATGTGCTAAATAGGATTTTTTCCCACTTTACTCATGTACATACACCTAGGTGTATTTTGGAGTGGAGCCTGCATTTGGTTATACTGTTGCTCTTGCAGATTTTTTTTCCAACTAGTTTCTTGTTTTCAGTGAGAAAGTTTGCGATGTTTTGGTGAGATTTCTGATAAAATATGCCATAGTATTTCCATGTAATGGTAGATCTGTCATATTGGAAGTGCTAAAGTTTTGTAGAGAGCATTTCCATGTATACACAGTACACTATGCCCTTCTCAGTATCCTATAGACTGCGCAATCCTACATTAGCTAGCGTACACAAATATATTACTCGTCAGCAACCTATAGACTGCGCAATCCTACATTCGCATCCACAATTATACTACTAGTGCTACTACGAGAATACTACTATGTGTAATTAAGACTGTCGGTGAAGGATGCGCTTGTTGATTAAACCTTGGGAAAAATATACTACCAGATAAAACCACCCTGCCCACACTATGACTCGAACATACTTCTGAGTGATCATATCAAGCAAACCAAGGATTAGTTGTCAGCCGGACAGCCACACCTAGCGCGTTCGGATCCCAGGTCGTTGGGATGCAGCACAACCGCAGGCTCAACCCGAGCAGCGGGCCAAGGTCTCTTGGGCCATCTCCCCCCAAAAAACTAGCTCAATGAGGGGGTGCTCCCTCACCCTTATAAACCATGCTCAAGCCCCCTCCACAACCAATGTGGGACTATTCCAACAATTTCCCCCTCACACATTGGACCGAAATTATCTAGGAACCACCTGGGGGCACTTAGGCTCTGATACCACTTGTCAGTCGGACCGTCACACCTAGCGCGTTCGGATCCCAAGTCGTTGGGCTGCAGCACAACCGCAGGCGCAACAGGCCAAGATCTCTTGGGCCATCTCCCCCAAAAAGCTAGCTCAATGAGAGGGGTTGCTCCCTTACCCTTATAAACCATGCTCAAACCCTCTCCACAACCAATGTATGACTATTCCAACATTAGTTGAGCAGAAATGCAAAATTGATTTGACCAACTAAACCTTGTTAACTTGCTATGCTCCATGTATCTTGGTCAACTGTTTGGGTACTGTTACTGCATCGAAGTTTCGCAGGACCACAGATAACACTCATTTGACTTTTGCATCTTATCTACGCTGCTGCTGTTGCTGGGAGTGTGTGTATTGTAGTCCTATCTTCTTTCAGCACAGGAAAACAAAACGAAAAAAAGCACTTGTTTTCTAGACCAACCAATTAAAGCGTGACCTCTATTATCGTTTCGTTTACTTGTAGATTACAGCGTCGACAGAATTAAGTACCCAATCCAGATTGCAATACACTGGTATACAGTGGTCGACCGTAATCCATTTGATCGAAAAGTTGACTTCTTTCACGACGCAGGCAACCACGAACATAAAATGAAGATGGGCATAGAGATAGCGGCACAAAGCACGCGGTCGCACAATAGGTGCTAGGATTAGCAGTCACACGAAAACTAAAGACAAGATTTAATTAGAACAAAAATCTTTACAGGAAAAACCACGAAAAATAATGTTTGCAAACTGAATTAGACTTGTTGCCCAAAGACAAATTGGAGAGATCATTGTGCTAATTCTAGAAAATACAAGAACGCCCCAATCGGAGTTACGAGTCAAAAGTTATGGAAGTTTTGACCATTTTCCCAAACGTGCTCGGATTTCCTATTTGTAAACCGAATCAGACTTGTTGCCCAAAAGACAAATTGGAGAGCTCATCGTGCTGATCCTAGGAAGTGCAAGAACGCCCCGATCGGAGTTATGAGTCAAAAGTTATGATGTTTTTTACTATCGGTGCGGAGGCGAAGACTATTTGTATCAATTTTTTTTGACTAGAACCAACACAGATAATATTATTTCTATCGATTTTTTACTAGAATCAATATAAATAATAGGACTACTATTTGTATCGGTTTTTTTGCTAGAACCACACAAAAAAATGGACTATTTGTGTCGGTTCTAATTTAGAACCGACACAAATAATCTTTCCGCCATTTTGAGTTTTAGAACCGATACGAAAATATTATCTGTGTCGGTTTAAAAAAACCGATACAGATAAATCGTCCCATATTTGAGGTTTTGTAGTAGTACAGACTGCTCATCGCATGCATATCCTCACAGGGCAGTGACGGATTTTTCAGACAGAAAATATGCAGTACGTACATGCATGGTTAGGAAAACAATGAGATCTCCTTTGAAGTTTGCACACGGAGGGCGATCGAGAAGATCTGTGATGTTTTGGGACGACAAAACCTGCAGTGACTCTCAGTAAATTCCAAAGCTTCTGTGCTCCCAAAATCTTAAATTGGATGCATATATATTTGGCCTTTTTGTTGCTTTGCTCGCACTGACACTGTGACACACCTCCTAACCTACTCCTTATAATAAATAGATCTCGTTTGTCCCTGCACGAGTAAAACACTGCATGCTGCAACATTCAAATGTGTTTTGGACTTTATTAATGCAGCAGTTTTGCCTGCTCCAAAGTTGCGAGCAGTACAAAACTCGCGGCCAAAGTTTTGAATGGGAGCGAGCGTACCCACCTAATCTTGTACTACAAACTAGCTAAGTGATGTGTGCATTTGTGCGGCTAGATTTGTTTCTAAATTTATAGTATTAAATGATATAAGTTAGATATTTAAGAATATATTTATGTATCTTATAGGCATTTAGATTTTTTTAAGATATCATAAACATTAAAAATAACAATAAAAGTTTGAAGAAAAATACCACTTGAGAAATGTAACTGAAGTATGAACTTTGATGGAAGAAAATCATAGAGCATATTAAATTGTTGTTGTTCTTAGAAACGTAACCACTCTCTATCATCCATGCATCATGTAACTGTATACCGCTATTCTTACTCCATTAGCTGCACTAATTTTCAAATGTATGCATGCACATACACCTCTATTTAATCTCAAAACAATACGTTGATTATGTGTGTGGAAAATTGTCCTATTAGATTACATAGTATTAGAGTATCTCGCTCATGCATACATCGATGCACCATGGCCAACCTACCTTGAACTTACATTCCCTCACACATCGGGTGCCCCACCAAACTGTGTGTCTTCTATCTCTTCTCGCTGCTACAGTTTTTCTCCTTTAACCTCTAACAACAACCCCAATTATTTATCAATCTCTCTCAGGTGCTACCCCTTCCAATGCAATACACTACCGCATAGCTATCTTCTACTTCTCTCTAATTATTACTTAATGCTGACTGCTACAACATCAAACACGCATGCACATGCAATTGTCACCAATCCTGCTGGAAACACCTGTCACACCCTCTTCGGTGGTCTTGTGCCTTTTCTCTATGGTTCTGCCATCTCTACTTCAAGCTCTTTGCTCCTGTGTGTTCGTTCTTCTATTTGTATAGATGCTTGCATGTATATACACATGCTTGATATCCTCTTCTCCTATATCGGTCACTCCTCTTTTTCGATATTGGTCAACTCAACGCTGTGGCTTTCTCACTAACTGCTAATTTTTAGGGATTTTAATTTGAAATTGTATGGAAATCAAATTGCAAATTTTCTTAACTGCTAACTTTTTTTATTCTGAATTATAGTTATTGAGAGATTTTTATTTGTAATTTGTATTTAAATAAAAATGGTAACTTTATATTATTTTTTATTTTGAATTTTAGTTATTTTTTGTTGGAATTTGTATACAAATCTAATTGCTAATAATTATTTATTTTTTATTCCAAATTATATTTATTTAGAAATTTTACTTTGAAATTAAAATGAAAATAAAACATTTAAATTTATTCTAAATTTTAGTTATTTATGGATTTTAGTTTGGAATTGTATGGAAATCATAATGGAAATGTTATTTTATTTTTAATTTTGATTTTTAGTTATTTTTTGTTGGAATTCATATGCAAATCCAATTGCCAAATTGTATTTTATTTTTATTCTAAGCTATAGTAATTTAGGGATTTTAATTTGGAATTCGCATCGAAATTAAATTGCTAATTTTATTTTATTTTTTATTCTATATTTCTGTTATTTTTTTGTTAGAATTCATATACGTACGGATTTGCAAATATTTGCTTATTTTTATTCTAAATTATATTTACTTACGGATTTTATATAGGAATTCATATGAACATAAAATTATTAATTTTATTTTGTATTTTATTATGAATTTTAGTTATTTCTATATCGTACTTGGTATGATGTTTTTCTTTTAATCTAAGCCGTTATATTCTGGGCCAGCTATAATTGACGGTGTAGGTATTTCTCTTTTTCTTCCGATTAATGTGAGAATTTATAGTATCAGAGAGTGAACATTATGACTTTGTTTTTTGTTTTGTTTTTATACTATATAGATAGATAGATAGATAGATAGATAGATAGATAGATAGATTTGTTAGGAAACCGGATTCGTATCCGATATGGACTCTTCCTTATCTCTAAGCAGAACCGCTATATATAGGAGGCAGGGGGTCACCCCATTGTACAGAAGCATACAGAATAATAAAGCAGACCCGTTCCTCCTCATATTGTGTCTCTCGCCCTCTCTCTCTGTTCTCCACTTGAGATCTATTAGGCAACCCCGGACTATTCGATAGCGAGGTTGTCTAACACGTTATCAGCACGAAGCTCTACCCGGAGAATTGATTGAAAGGTGAGAAAAGGTGAGAATACGAGGATTGATCTAATTGCTCGTTGAATCTATATTTGTATCTATTCTACGTGGCACGAAACTACGACTCGCAAGAATTTTTACGTTCTGTGGCATGAAGCTACATTACGAGTTCACAGTCTATGAATAAATCTACCACGAAGAAGATCGGCACGAAGCCGTAACATGAAACTCAAATTGGCTCGAAGCCATCTCCTCGCGCACGAAGCGCGCCGGAACAGCTACCGCACGATGCTGCCCCCTTGCCTAGGGTTCGCCGCCGGATGCCATCGCAGAGCAGCGCTTGACCGTCCGTCGGCACATGCGCTTGATACAGCCGGACGGCACGGCCGCCGCGGCCTCAGCCGCCGCCGCTGGTCTCGTCGCGCCCGCCACTTGCCCGGCTACCGTACGTGGACCTCTCACGCCGGCCCACGCAGCGCTTCGCGTCCTCAGGCCACCCGGACCGCGCCAGCTCGCCTACACCCGGCCGACCGCGTCAGACCGCCAACGCCCAGAGCGCCCGCCACGCAGGCGACGCTGCTCCACCGCTCCTGTTGCTGGCCTCGCGGTTGAGCACACGAAGCACCGGCCGAGCGCTCCACCAAGCGCCGCTTTGGCCCGAGCTCGCCGTATTTGGACATGTAGCTCGAACAGTAAGACCAACTACTAGTGGACATTAAGTCCATCTACTCAATCCAGCAATGATTCCATACGGGACCTCCACCGGCGCACAAAGCCGAAAGAACTTTTGGAGATGAAGTCCAGTTTCAATCCGACAGTGAACCAGATCGGGCCCACCTAGCCTTGTATGCGCGTTTGTGTGGACATGAAGTTCTGCAAAGACTTGAAGTCCAAGAAGGACAAATCCTCTCCCGTACGCATAGGAGGAGTATAGGACTTGAAGTCCAATACCCAGCCAACCTTGAAGTCCAAGAAGGACAAACTGTGCGCCTCGGGGATGGTTTTCTCATGGGTTGACTCGATCGGATTCAATGAAGAGCAACTCGGCCCTAGCTCGCGGCTTGAAGATGCTCCGACTGCCGTCGGTTCGGCCCGCGCAAGCAGCGCCCGAACTCACCGATCCGGAGACGTCGGCGACTCGTCTTGGTTCCCCACCTCCCTGCCGACGGCCTCGCCGGCCTGCGCCGCTGTTTCCATCGTTCGAGCTCGGTCACAGATGCGCGGCCGCCGGCCTCCTCACGCGTTCGCCAGGCCAGCAGCGGTATGTCGTTCGACCGCCCACGAAGACGGTCGGGCGCGCGCAGACGAAACCATCCTCGCCGCCAGCGGCAACCATCGACGCCACATTGTAGTCGCCGCTGCACGGCCGGCCTGAGAGACCACGCCGTCGGCTGCGCGGCGTCTGCCGGATGCCAGCGCCGCGCCGGCAAGCCACGACCGCCGCTGACCAAATGCGACGCCGCCGGTTGATCTCCCGCTCGGGCTCCCGCCATGAAACGCCGGCACGCCTGCGCAGCTTGAAGCCGCCGGCTCTGCGCACCTCTCTGGCTCAGCGCCAACCCGGCCTGCGCCGCCGTCCCGGCCAACGCAGCCGGACCCGCCGATTCGTCCGCCTCACTGGTTCTTTTCTTTATGTTTTATTTGTTTTTCCTTTCTGGAAATTGAATAGTAGTTAAAAAAATGAATAGAAACTATAGAAAATCCTGAAAATTACCAGAAAATATGAAAAATAGCTAGAAAATTTACTGGCTCTGTTTTAATTTGTTCTTAGCCCTATTTTCTGCATTTATGAATATTTGCATGAATTTTGCAATAATTGCCCTGTTTAGAATACCGGAAATTCATGAGAAATTATTTTTTTTTTCGCATTTATGAATTTATGAATTGTGCAATTATTGTTTATTCTGAATTTATGAATTAGTCATGTTGATATTTGCTGAAATTCAATTTCCTGTTCTGAAAAATGCTTGGAAATTAGCAGAAATTATGAAAAGTGTTAGGAAAATTCCAGAATTTCTCATACAACAGTTTATGAGAACATGAGTGGTTGGGATTTGATTTTGGTAATGAATAAACAGATATGAGACAATTGGTGTCTAGGAAAACACACATGAGGCTTGGTTCTTTAATTGGCACCCTTAAACTGAAGTGCTCCCTCCCTCATGTGAGCCCTAGGGGCAGGTTGACCTGGCCAAGAGTCAAATTGACAGAGATATTCATTACCTGTTTTCGTTCCCAGCCAACAAGAATTACATAAGTTGTAATTAGAATTACACCGCATTTAATTTATGTGGGATTTTTTTTTCCCGTATTTATGAATATTTATGAATCTGTGTATATATGAATTTTGCAGTTATGAATACTGTATTGATGAATCCTGCATTTATGAATCTCGCACTTATGAATTTTGCATTTATGAATTCCGTACTTGTACTTATGAATTTTGCATTTATCTTTGTATATATGAATCTTGATATTATTGCTTTCTTTTAGTTTGCTGGAAACTCATGAGAATTCAATTATGCATTTTATTGAATCTAGCAGCCATTTCCTATTAGATTGCACGTAGTAATCTAATAGAAGAACCTTATGAATGTGCAAAGGTGTGGCATTATCTAACGTGAGTTTTTGAAGAATTGACATGAATTGTCAGAATTATCTCACATAGACATCAGATTGCATAATGAATAGTAAGCTCTCGAAGAGCATACTTTTTCTCATGAATAGAATTGCAATTTATTCTTTATTACAGTATTATTACTTTACAAGCAATTTTTGAATTACTTAGCCACTTTATGATTAGAATTATTTTTCTTTTCATCTAGAAATCGTGTAGCGCCCAATGGAGGAAATATACATTGTTGATAGTGGCACAACAAATACCATCTTAAGAGAGTCGAAATACTTCCAGACGATCACGAAGAACGCTGGAAGGATTACGACTATCGCAGGAAGCGATACGCATATAATAGGCTCAGGAAGAGCCACAATTATATTGCCAATGGGTACAACTTTGGTAATTGAAGAAGCCCTCTTGTACCCTGAATCAACCCGCACTCTCTTAAGTTTCAAAGATATCCGCGCCAATGGGTTTCATGTAGAAACCAATGAAGAAAATGGCAAGGAACACTTGTGCATTGTGAAGCACGCGGAATATGGAAAAATGGTACTCGAAAAATGTCCCTCATATGAATCAGCTGTACTACATTTAAAATTAATGCACACGCAGTTGTATACTTCTTTGAAGACCTGCCTTTAGAAGCTCAATTATTTGCTTTATGGCATTGTAGATTAGGTCATCCTGGTCTTAGATTGATGAGAAATATAGTTAACAACTCACAAGGTCATGGCATTAATGTTAACAATTTCCCGAATCACGAAGATTTTGTGTGCCATGCATGTGCCACCGGAAATTAATAACTAGACCCTCTATTATGAAAGTGCAACATGAAATCCCTCGCATTCTGGAACGCATTCAGGGGATATTTGCGGCCCGATTCAGCCCTTGTCGTGGCCATTTCGATACTTTATGGTGCTCATTGATGCTTCCTCGAAATGGTCGCATACATGTTTGTCATTCAACAAGGAATCATGCATTCGCAAAGTTGATCTCGCGGATCATCGAATTAAGAATGCTTTTCACGATCATCGCGTGAAGTCCATTCGATTGGACAATGCCGCGAATTTACTTCCAAGGCATTTGATGATTATTGTACAAAGAACGGGAATAATCGTTGAGCACTCGTGCGCACGCCCATACGCCAAAATGGGCTAGTCAAGCACTAATAAAGAGGATTAAGTTCATTGCCGGATCGCTCTTGCAGAAGTTGTAACTTGCCCAACACTTGTTGGGGACACGCATCTGCACGCAGCAAAGACTCATCAATTATAGACCATCGGCCTACAACATCCATTCACCTATGCAACTAGTGCAAGGGGTCATCTCGAAGATTTCCCATCTCGTAAAATTTGGTTGTATGGTATATGTACCTATACCACCCCACAATGATCGCAATGGGCCCTCTCCGCAAGTCAGATATACGTTGGTTATGAGAATGCATCCATAATCAGGTATTTGGAACCCATGACTGAGACTTACACATGTACCGATTCGGCATTGCATCTTTGACGAGGACCGTTTCCGTCATTAGGGGAGAGAATCAACCATTGGATGAAAAATGCCGGAAATAGTATGGCATTCCACTGGGATCCCCGCGCATGACCCTCGCACTAATGAAGCAAATCAAGAAGTCCGTAAGATAATTGATTTGCAGAATTTAGCAAATGAATCGCCTGATCATTTTTGTGATCTCAAGAGCGTGGTTAAGTCGCATGTACCAAAGCAAGAAATGCACCGAGAGGGTGGAAATACCAAAGAAAGCGGAAGGTATCCCTCATCCTGCTCAGAGGCCTCAAAGAAAAAGAACAGAAATCGGCTTCTCAAACCCAAAGTACCCGGAGATCGTCTGGGAAAATCGGCAAGAGGACTTACCACACCAATCACAAAAATACCCCAAAGCAAGAAGGGGAGCCGGTTGAGACACAGCACTTTGGAAAGAAGCCTCGTGGAAAAGGCAATTCCAGATCTGAACCTTCCATTGGAAGAAGCCGCGGAAATAATGTGTGCGCACACATTGGCGGAGAAAAACTAAAGGAACTTGCTCTGGAATGGGAAATAGCAATGAAGAGCAAGTAGAAGTGCACGAAGCACCCCATGATGAAATGGCCATAAACTTTGTAATAACGGAGAATCAATGAATAGAGCAACAGCCAATGTCGATGCATACTTTGCAAAGAAGATTGCCACGATCATTAATCATGATCCCGAGCCCGCATCTCTCGCAGAGTGAAAGAAAATGCTCGATTGGGAAGATTGGAAGAAGGCAAGCACCGCAGAGTTAGTCTCTCTGGACAAAAGAGAGGTGTTTGGGCCTCGTGTGCCGCACGCCTCCCCATATAAACCCGTGAGGTCACAAATGGGTTTTTGTTCGCAAGAGAAACGAAAACAATGAAGTTGTAAGGTACAAGGCAAGGCTTGTAGCTCAATGTTTCACTCAACTTACTGGGTTTGTTTATGAAGAAACCTATTCTCCGGTCATGGGTGGAATTACCTTTTGATACTTGATCTCAATGGCAATCAACTTGAAGTTGAAAATGAAGCTAATGGATGTTGTCACAAAGATACTTGTATGGAAACTTGGATTCGAGATATACATGAAAGTACCTGGAAGGTATCCCTATCCCGAACCAAGACAGAGCAAAGCGAAACCTATACAAAGGTGAAATTGGAGAAATCACCGTATGGATCAAGCAATCGGGAAGAATGTGGTACAATCGTTTGAGTGACTTTCTCTGCAAGAAAGGCTACACGAACAAATGTAAGATTGTCCATGTGTATTTATACAACGATCCACGAATGGATTTTGTATAATCTCCGCTCTATGTAGATGACTTGAACATCATTGGGACGGATGAGGAAATTGAAGAAGCATGCACATACTTGAAATCTGAGTTTGAAATGAAAGACTTGGGTAAAACCAAGTTCTGTTTAGGCTTGCACTTGAACATGTCCAAGGTGGAATCTTGGTACACCAAGCATCCTACACGCAGAAAGTGTTGGAGAGATTTGGCTTTGAAAAGGCATACCCCGCAAAGACCCCAATGGTCTGAAGGTCACTCCAAGCGCACCTAGACCCGTGCAGGCCTAAAGAAGAGAGGGGAGGAAGTCACAGGAGCCGGAATTCCCATACTTGAGTGCAATTGGAGGCGCTCATGTACCTTGCGAATAGCACTAGGCCGGACATTGCGTTCGCCGTGAATTTGCTAGCAAGTGCAGATAAAGGCGTAACCCACCAAAAGGCATTGGAAAGGGGTGAAGGACATCTTCCGTTACCTTCAAGGAAGCAAAGACCTCGGCTTGTTTTACAGAAAGAACAATGAATTGAATTTAGTTGGCTACGCCGATGCTGGGTACCTATCGGACCCGCATACTGGCAAGTCACAAACTGGGTATGTTTTCCTTTGCGGTGGAACGGCAATTTCTTGGAAGTCGTCTAAGCAGACTCTTGTCTCGGCGTCGACTAACCACTCGTAAATCATTGCATTGTATGAAGCCTCTCGGGAATGTGCATGGCTTCAAGAATGGTTCACCACATCCGAAGTCATGTGGTCTGAACATGGAACAAACCCCCACTATTATCTATGAAGATAATGCAGCTTGTGTTGCACAAGTACAAATAGGATATGTGAAGAGTAACCTTACAAAACATATCAACCCCAAGTTCTTTTATGCTCATGAAATGCATAAGATGAACGAGATAAAGATACTGCATACTAAGTCGTGTGAAAATCTCGCAGATTTATTCACTAAGTCACTCCCAGCATCTTCCTTTGAAAGATGTATTAGAGGAATCGGGATGATGAGGCTTAGAGAAGTGCAGATTTCAGGGGAGATTTTTCACATACTCCTACATAAATCTCAACCATGAAGTTTGAGTACCCAACGTAAATCTTGAAGATTAACATTGAAGTTTGGGTGGATTGTACTCTTTTCCTTAAGTAAGTTTTTCATTGAAGTTTTCTTACATAAGGTTTTGATGAGGCAATCCGTGCAACACAAAGAAGCGTGTGCTATGTACTCTTTCTCCAATTATTTTTCCCACTGGGTTTTTATGGAGTTTTAATGAGGCATATGCATCTCGCAGTGAAGAGTCCAAGGGGGAGTGTTAGGAAACCGGATTCGTATCCGATATGGACTCTTCCTTATCTCTAAGCAGAACCGCTATATATAGGAGGCAGGGGGTCACCCCATTGTACGTGAAAGCATCTGAGAATAATAAAGCAGACCCGTTCCTCCTCATATTGTGTCTCTCGCCCTCTCTCTCTGTTCTCCACTTGAGATCTATTAGGCAACCCCGGACTATTCGATAGCGAGGTTGTCTAACAAGATTTACAGGAGGGCATTTGCTACGAAGATTCCTAAGTTCACCGCCCAACAGCCCACATGTACCTGAGGAGTAAGATAAGGATACGTCTACATGTAGGAACAAAAATGCTTGTCTTAACCATCTGCTGTCTCTTGTCCGTACATTTAGAAAACTCACATAGCTAGAAAGATAGCTCCAGAGTTAGATGACAACTCCTGTGTCCATATCAAGTAGGGATGCAAATGGGCCGGCCCTAGGGTCATCTTTGACCCACTCTAGTTCATTTGTTTGCACTAAAATTTAAAAGGTGAACTAAAAATTAAATTTTTAGTGCAAACAAATGAACTAGAATGGGTCAAAGAAGACCCTAGGGTCAACCCATTTGCATCCCTAATATCAAGTCTTGATCTCTCTTTCTTTTCTTTTCTTTTAATTTTTTGAAGACGTCAAGTGTCGATATTTGATCAGACGTGTGGATGGTCGGTTGCATTGCTGTAAGAAGAATAGTACATGCATAGATGCATGGCTCAAACAAAAGCATCACCGAATAAAAAGTGTCGCCCAGGTTTTGCTAGCTCATTAGGGGCGATCCATATGTTTAGTCGTATACCGAAACACTTGCATATATAAAGCATAGTCATTATTGAAAATCTAATCTCTGATCATAGAACTAGTTATATATTGAACCGAGTAGTTATTTAGACCTTTCTTGTAAACTCTACGATAGAACATATATGTCCCCGAAGAGACAAAGGTGACTGCATTCTACTTGGAAACCCTGCACGGTAGTGTAGCATTTGGATTCTAGGACATGACCAGGACACATCAACTGATCAACACACACATTAACAGCAGGTTCCACCATGATCAGATAGCTAGCAACTGCAGGCGTATATCCCGAGACCATTGAACATCCCCAAGTTTTGGGCGCCCTCTTGGATCTCGCCTGGCCGTAGCTGTACCGATCCGGCCGGTGCAGTTACATATTAATCCCGGAAACCGAGAGCTCCTCCGCTGCCTACGCTCGGAACGGCCCCTCCTCACGGCCGGTTCGCCAAAACATCTCGACGGAGACGATCGTTCCAACGATATAGCCGTGAAACTTATGAAACTTATCAGTTTAGTGTTGGTTTAATGAGTTTTAGTGTTTAGTTTCATCAGTTTCATGTTTTATCAATTTTTAGTGCTAAGTTTCGTGATGTTAGTTTTTCTGAAACATTTTTCGGAATAGCTGAAATCTATTGAGTGATATATATATATATATATATATATATATATATATATATATATATATATATATATATATACATATATACGTATATATGTGTGTGTGTGTGTGTGTTAAATTTCTAACCTTTTATTTACATCACGATTCATGCGCCCGTCTATCTCCGTCTCCATCGAGGCTTCGACGAACTTCTTTAGGATTGAGGTACACTCTGGTTAAGGTTTCAGGTCCACCGAGGCTTAGATTTAGAAAGAGGCCCGGGTGGTGGGAGGTGGGGCCGAAAAAAAGCTTATTGGTGGGGCTCGTTGGCTTGGTTCAAAATTGTTTCAATTGCATTCGTTTATTGGTTAAACATTGAATAAATTAATTTCGAATGATATCGGATTTTGCTCTGGCTCGGCGTGTTAGCTTGATTCTAAAAATACTTTCAAAATACAAATAAAATGATATTAAATCAAACTGTGTTAATTTCGAAAAAGATAAAAAAAATGAGGGCTTGGCTCGATTTTCGCCGCACGGGGGCAGTGCCGGCCTCAAGCTTGGGGTGGATGGGGGGTGTTGTGGTGGGCGGTGGAGTTCGCGGGGATGACAATTTCAAGAGAATATTAGGAGGCAGAGGAGGGGCGGTGGTGGATCCGGTGACGAGGAGACAGGGGAGAGAAGATGGTCAGCGACAGCAAGGGACCAAGAAACGAGCGGCGGCACCGATGGGGAAGGAGGAGGCGCGGAAGGGCCTCACCGGTGTTCGAGATGACGCCGGTGAGGTGGCGGGGCAGTGGCGACGGTAGCAGTGGGTAGGCAGTCAGAAAAAGTAGGGGTAATATAAAAAGTGAAGGGATTGTGGGCCGTTGGATTTGGATCTGGATCTAGATCCAATAGTAAAAAAAAATATAGAATAAAAGCAGTTAAATTATTTTGAATAATGCATAGAGAGACCCAATATTTTTTCTTAAAACTAAAAGCGGTATCTGCAATTCGGTATACTTCAAACTCATGAAACTTATGATTTTTGCTGAAACTCATGAAACTTAGCACTAAAACCGATAAAACATAAAATCGTGAAACTAAACATCGAAACTCATGAAACCAAAGATCAAACAGTTTCATAAGTTTTCATTTATACCGTTCAGATACCGCTCCTACCACTTCTATTTTTTACCTTGCACGCTTATATATGCGCGCCTTTACCACCTTTACATTTCTCTCCGCACACCACCAGTCACCACAAGATTAGTACCGTACCGACAGTCTAGTGAGTACTGAGTAGTGAGAGTACGATCTATACTTCGCTTGCCTGCTTCCGTTAATGCGCTTACCCGCCGCCTACCATGGCCTCCGCCGTCGCGAGTAACCTCCCAGCCGCCGCGCCGTATGGCTGGCTCGGCCAGCTTGTCTCATTCAGCCGCGATGCCGGGGCTGAGGAGACGGTTGTGTCCTCTCCGGCGGCTGCCGTGGCAGTGACCGTGGCCACGACGCCGGAGCCGGCGATCTCGAAAGACTTCATCGACTTCGAGTTCAGTCTCGGAGGCTCCGCCACCATGCTCCATGCGGACGAGCTCTTCGCGGACGGGAAGCTGCTCCCGCTTCGGAAGGCGCCTGTGCCAGAGCCGGAGGCCGCCGTGCCCCCGCCGCCGCAGTCGGAGACAATTCCGGCGCCTCCGGAGACGATGAAGCCACTCCGCGCCACCGCCGCGGCCGATGCCGCCGACCCATACGTGTTCTCCCCGAAGGCGCCCAGATGCTCTAGCCGGTGGCGCGAGTTGCTTGGGCTCAAGAGAGCAGCCGCTCAGAGCCCGAAACCCTCACCATCGCCATCGGCGCCGGCGAGAACCCCCGCAAGAACGACGAACTCGGCGGCCGCGAGGTCCCTGAAGCTCCTTCTCCAACGGAACAACGGCCGCCCGTCCGGCGCCGCGGCGTCGGACCTCTCCTCGGCGCCGCTCCTCCGCGACAGTTCCGACTCGGAGGCGTCCCTCTCCCTCGCCTCCTCCCGCTTCTCGCTCTCCTCCTCGTCCTCCTCCTCCGCCCACGACCACGACGACATCCCCCACCTCTCCCTGGACTCCGCCGACCCCAACCCTCCTCGCATCCGCCTCGTCCGCTCTTCACACCGCCACTCCACCTCCAGTAGCGCTGGCCGCCGCCCCTCGCCGCCTCCACCACCCCGCTGCCTCTCCGTCCACTCACCGCGCATGAATTCCTCCGGCAAGATCGTGTTCCAGGGCCTGGAACGCAGCTCCAGCTCCCCATGCAGCTTCCACGCCGCGTCGAAGTCCCGGTCGCGCGCCATCGACCGGTCGTATTCGTCCGGCGTCCGCGTTGTGCCGGTGGTGCTCAACGTGCCCGTGTGCTCGCGGCCGGTGTTCGGGTTCTTCAAGGACAAGAAGGAGTCCGCGGCCAAGGATTCGACGACGGCGAGGTCGCGGTCGTCGCTGGGGCGGAAGGCGCCGCCGCAGGGGTGGAGCGGCGAGCTGCCGTGATCTTCTGGGTAATTTGACTTTGTTTGACCGGTTAGTTGTGAACTTTGTGTTGTTTGCAAAAGAAATTGGGAGGGAAAAATATGGTGAGTGCTGACTGCTGAGTGCATGGAAAGGGCAGGGGTTTCGGTTTAACTGATTTTGTTTGTTCTTTGAGATGCCAAGAAGGTCTAATCAATTGACTGTTCTCTTTTCTCCTGACTGTATATTTGGAGTTTTGTTTATCTCCCCACCTCAAAAGTTGATGAACTCTTGGCAAATTGGCGCATCTGATTTGGTCGTTAGCAAGAAAAGGGTGATAAGATTTTCCAAGTGCAGTTGGTGAAGCGTTCATGCTCCTGTTGCCTTTACAAATCACCAAATGCATCGGTATTTTGCTTGGTCTAAACAGCCAAGTTGGTGTACTACTGTTGTGCATGCAAACCTCGGCATTTTTAGGATTGCAGCAGAGCAATGGAAACTCTCTCGCTTGTAGCAAAAGCAAGCCCTCATTGTTTGTGCTTATCTGCATCGAAGTCGGCAGCTGTAGCCGGCAGATGCTGTTTCAGAGTTTATTCAGACGAGAGGGCGAGCCTGCCGGCCTGATCAGGCCGGCTCGATCTGTCCTGGATCCGGGCACTGTGCCGCATGTGCTCATCTCTAAATATTCGCGTCGCTACGATGGGCGTTGCGGCAGGCATCGTCACCATCTCCAAAAACCTGCATTTTTGCTGTTGCGCACGCTAACACCAGCGTGGGCGCGCGGGCCGGCCATTGCCGATGCCGTCCGCCTCCGCGGCCGCGTGCTTTAGCGGGCGAGGAGCGGCGCGGCGCCCATGTGGACGCCGCTGAGCCCTCTGACGCCCCCCTCCCCGCTGGGCGCTCTGCTCTGCTCTGCTCTGCGACCTTTTCTAAGCTGCAAGCCTGCAACTGCGTCTGCCTGCCTGCACGCTGCACACTCCACTTCTGGGAGTTCTCAACTTTTTGTTTTTCTCCTCACCTAATTCTTTTAAATTTTAAATATAACCTCATGTCGTCTGCCATAGTGCGGGATCATTTGCCGTAGTACGAACGTATGGTAGGTGATTACCGTGATATATTTGCAATTTCATTCTAATAGAAACCAAATCTGCCAAAAAAAAAAAAAAATTTAAGCCAAGTGGACAGATAAAATCTGCTTCCGCCACCCTTTGCAGTTTGCACCCTCTGGTCCTCGTTAATTGTGGTTCTCGGCTCTTGTCAGCGTTTGTGAACTGTGAAGTGCGACGATGATGACGATGAACTCATCATCCACCCTGCCGTTGCCTGCTTGCATCCTCTCGGTCTCTGTTCGTTGAGCAGCGCTGTACTGCTGTAGGAGGTGCATGGGCGTGCTGTTTTCTTTTCGTCTCTCTCTCTCTCTTTCTCTCTCTCTCTCTCTCTCTCTCTCTCTCTCGCTTTTCTGCAGGGATGCAGATGCGTAGGCCAGCAGGGTTTGATGAGTATGCACCGGGGCCCACGTTGGCAGTGCTCCAGAGATGCGATGTGTGCAACTGTGCATTGTTGCGTAAGGTGATAATGTCCATTCATGGCGCGGATCTCTAGTTATCTTCTACTGTCATGGCCGGGCATCTACCATGTAGAATGGATGTGTGCTACTTAGAACATGCATCTGCTCCGAGCTGTAGTCAATGGGGTATAAACTTCATAGCAATGTTATCTTTGGGGTCAACATACTCCGTAGACTTTGCTTGACGTGGTTCGCTGTGAGAGTTCAACGTTGTTCCAAATCAATAAAAGCCTGATTTACGTATTTGGTCTTGAAAAGGGGAAAAAAGAAGAAGCAAAAAACCAGACGTACTCGATCAATGGCTGAAGCGCACATCTTGGCATGTAGTGATGGCTGACAACAAGGAGAAATTATGGCCTGGAGAAGGCTGATGAAACTTTACAGCAAGTTGGAGGAAAGAACGAGAGGGAAAAAAAACTGAGGTCAGAATTCAGAAACCGGGTTCTGCTCAGTGCGGTGCGCTCCATCTTTTCAGTCTGTGAGCCTGAAGCTCGGCGGGCAGCAGCACGCACCGCCTCACCTTATCCGGCCACGACGTGATGGCCATCTGACACATGCCACGGCGGCAGGGGCCGTGAATCGCTGCCCCGGCCCGAGGAGGCAGCCGGCAGGCATGACCACCTGCCACAAAATAGGTGTCGCTGCTGCTATGGAAAACAAGGCTTAATTAGTGGCTAAAATTTTTTTAAAGTTTGGTTTTTATGTAAATGAAGTTGTAAATCTAGATCGTGATGGACACATATTGCACTCTTGAAAATCCTGATTTACGCATTTGGTCTTGAAAAGGAAACAAAGAAGAAGCAAAAAACCAAACGTACTCAGGGTTCAAATTCCGGCCGAAATCCCGCGAAATTTCATCGAAATTTCGGATTTCAGACCCCCCGAGTTCCATAATCCCGGCGAAATTTAAAAAACCCTAAAAAAACCTAAAAGTGCTACAATACCCTATAATTTCGGTGAAATTTCGATTAAATGGATTGAAATCTCGGTTTTTTTAACCGAAATTTGACCAAAAATTGACAGGATTGGATTCTTCATGTTGTTTTCCATGTATGACTAAAATTTCAAAAAAAAAATTGATGATTTTTTACCACCATAAAATTAAAACTGCTAAGTTTTTATTTTGAATTTTACAACGAGCAATGATTCTTGCCTGAAGTTTGTTGTCTTACCTCGACGCTAGTACCAGATTTGCAGGTCAGCGCGAGCGTGGTGATGCGTTCTCTGCTGGTCTATCTTGCTGGATCCAAGGAGGAGGTGGACGACGGGCGTGCGGGCGGGGACAAAGGGCTTGAGAGGCTCGGTTAGGGGGACGACGAGGGCGGGTGACGGGGGCGTTCAGGGTGGTTGGAGGGAGGGCAATGGCCGTGAGGGCCCAGGGGCAGTTAGTGGGGGAGGTGGGCAACGGGAGCGCGGGCAGGGCCGAAGGAGGTGAGGGGCTTCTCATGGCCCGCGTGATAACTGGGCTTCGGGCCTTACGAGTGGGCGATCCATTAAAAAAGAAAGGTAAACCTCTTTTTTTTAGTTTAATAAATATAGGCTAATTCAGAGTTTGTATGAAAACCGAATGGCAAGTTTTCTTTTCTTTTTTATTTTGGCAAGGGAAATATGTTGGTGGGGTCTACGGGCAGTTGACGTGTCACATGCACCCTGCGCACCGAAGTCCATGTGCTAACCAATTCCGATGCAGCTTGTGATAATTTCCTGCGTAGCTTCGATCTCCGTTTGCATGAAGCAGCGACCACAGATATTTCATAACTAGATGGAATTACATACGCCGCGTACGGACAATAAACACATGGAGAAATTTGTCATGCAAGAAGATATTACATATAAGAGCTATGTACATACCATAGTTTGGCCTAGCTAACCGTCATGTTACATGTATAACTCAAAAAAAAAAGGTGAGCACCACTCAAATATACTTTGCATAGACTATAAAAATTTGCAGGTTCATCTGTCGCCTCTACAAAATTAGTTGTGAAGGGCATATACTTAGCATAAGTAATGTTGACCGTCATTGCAAATGAGGAACAATTAGTTTCCGGTTCACAAATGGAAAGAAAACACAATCCAGCAGCGGCTCATTTCCTATGACGAAACTAGGGGTGGCAATGGGGACCCGTTCCTCGATCCCCAGCGGGGAATTCCGCTATTAGGGGACGGGTATAGGAAGAAATCGTCCCCCGTGGGGATGGAAACGGGGAAAATTATTCCCCCATCAGGGATGGCGGGGACGGGAACGGGGAATTTTTCCCCGCGGGGACCCAGTTGGGGATCCGAATTTAGTTTAGTCCAATTTAGTTTGTTAGATTGCAAACATATTCTCTAGCCCATCATATTCACATTTTCATAAACAAGACAACATAATCTTCAATGAATGCATGCATCCTTTTTTTTCTTGCCTGTTGATATGATTTTAGAGTTAAAATGGCTATAAGAGCTCTTCACTTGTATGAAATTTTCGTGGGGATGGGTCCCCGACAGGGTCCCGATACCGGAACGAGGATGGGGACGGGGGAATTTTCTCCCTCGAGACGGAAAACAAGGACGGGGAAAATTTCGGGTCGTGGGGACGGGGAGGCACTCCTCGGCGGGGAATGCCCCCGTTGCCACCCCTAGACGAAACACAGTCCTACGAAGCAAAGGGCTGGGCGTAAACGTCAGGAACAAAACAATCGAGAGCGCACTAACCAAATACGTATAGAATCAACGGAGGCACAACAATAAGCAACCGCAACGAACAGCCGTGCACGTCGCACACGAACGCAAGGGACGGGGGAACCGGAGGAAGACGAAACAGCCGACACGGAGGGATCTAGAAACCGAAAGGGGGAAAGAAAGGAAGAAGGAAAGCAAAAGGCGATACCCAAGCGCAGTGAAGCGAGGGCTGGCCGTGGACGATGCGCACGAGAGCAACCAGCGCGCTGAGGTGACGAACCGCCGTGGGCGGCGCGCACGAACAGAACAGACGGGAGAACCGGAGGAAGGCGACGGAGAGATCTGGAAGGCACGGAGCAACGACAGGCGGAGACCTCCGGCGGGGAAGCCATGGCCCATGGCTGGCGACGGGTCGGCGATGGCCGACACGCGGCCACGACGACGGTCTCGCGTACGGCGGAGCCCTGAAGAGTGAAGAGGCAAAGGATAGAGAGCAGGGGCGTAGAGACGATTAATCTCGACCGCACGTCACGACCCACGTGGGCCTCACAATCGCGGGCCCGCGCGCGCAGCGTGGGCCTCCCCGCAGGGACAACGACGCGGATGCGCTGCCTGAGAGGCCCGGAAATCAACCCGGCATATGAGTTTAGATTTATGTCTCGTTTGGTACGGTTCCAGATTTTAGTAGAAACGGAAACGGTTCTAGATTCTTGGTAGAAACGTTTCAGTTAGAATTAGAATTACTGTCTGAAAACTGTTTGATACGGTTCTATATTCTAGTAGAAACTAGTAGAAATGGGGTTGAGGGTGATTCAGCCATGGCGTGGAAAAAGAAGAAACGTTCCGAGGAGAATCATTCCGAGTTTTAGCCCGTTTGGCTGTGTTTCTCCCAAATTCTAGTACAAACAACTCGGTTTCAAGTTGCCAAACGGACCTTAGATATACAGTAATAGCTTCACATGCAGGTATATTGATTGACACCATGATTGTATGCAAACCATGTGGGGGCCACGCTACAAACAAGCAGATTGGTTTGTGCGAGAGGCAAGCGCACAGCCCATCCGCGCGGGCCTGCTTTTCATAAGGTTTAGGTCACCAAGTTAGATTAGATATATGCTATGAACATATCCAAAGATGTGAATGTGTTTGTATCTTGTAATATTGTAAAAAAAAAAACTCTGTTTTCTTAGCACGAAGTCCAATGAACCAACCAGGTTAGTGTTGCAACACTTGGCTTGCAGACTTGAGAGGGACTGCAGCGGCATCGTCAGTTGGGTCCCACGTGCTGAGGAGTGGGCCCACGCAGAATCTTCCCGGCGTAGTAGCTTTCCCGTCCGAATTTTAAATATAGTAAATAGTATATTTATTTTGATCAGCTTAACTTGATTTTGTAATAGTTAAATTTATTCTGACGTGCAATGTTTTTTCCTTCAGGATTTTCTAAGCGCATCTTTTCTTCAGATTCGTACAAATCAAATATGGCCATCCATATAATTAAATGAAATAGCAGTAGCTTTATATCTTCTATCAAAATATTTAAATACCCCATTAAATTAGAGTTTTTCTGATAATATTTAATACAGTTGTATAATTCTTTTCAGTTAGATAATATATTTAAATGAAAAATGCTAAGCATATCAGTATCCGCATCAAGAATCCTCAATTGAATGAGGAGTTATTTCTTATGCGTAGTCTCATCCTCATTTCTGCTTTGCGTAACTTCGCGTGGTATTTGGTTTGCAGCTTGTTTTCATTTGAAAGCGCCACTAGACTTAGGGCCTGTTTGGGAGACCTCCACTCCAAAAAAATCAGCTCCACTTCATCAACTCCACCGTTGAGTAGCTTCACCATAGAGTTGAAGTAGGGAAGGGAGGTGTTTGGCTTGCAAATTAGATCCAACTTCAAGAATAAATGGTTTTGGTGTGGATATCCATTTATGCCCTTCGGTGTTGATGTAACCAGTGGCAAAGGTGGGTAATTACCACATATGTGTAACCAGTGGCAAAGGTGGGTAATTACCTAGCAACTTCACGAGTGGGTATGAAACGGTGTTTCTTGGAGTACCCCTTGAGCAGCTCCACAAAAACCATGGAGCAGCCCCCTAGATTCGCATTTTTCCTGGAGTTAGAGTTCTATGGAGCTGAGGTGTTTGGCTACACGAATTTGGATTGGAGCTAAAAATTGAGGAGTAGAACTCTCCCAAACAGGCCCTTAGTCAGTATTAACTGCAGATTTGCAGAGAAAAATACAGAGCAGTCCTCTGTAAGACTGCCGCCCCCTGTCACTCCCCAAGAAATGTCGCGGCGAGTTTCTTCATTTTCATTTATGAATTTCGTACAAATAGAAATTCATATTGTATCGAGATAGAATTTCGGATTTACGATCCTCTTGCCTAATAAGTAAGGATTGATCTATATATAAAGACTATTTATTCGGATCGATACGGGACCTAACTCCGTTGCATTGCTATAATTCATGTACCATATTTGAAGCAGGTTTTCATGGCCACGTCGTCGACGACAATTGCGGCGGCGAGATCCACACCGACTTCATGGCCAGCATCGCGCTCTACGCCAACTTCAGCCTCCTCGACAGCTTGATGGCCGGCGACGTGCGCTCCACCGAGTTCTACACCGGCTTCGTTCTCGTCAACCACTAGGTGGTTGGCGACAACACCGGCGTTGAGCTAAGCTGTGATTCAGGAAAGAACCGATGGCAGTAACTTCACAAGTTTTTTTCTCGAGATAAAATGTCCAATTCTAAACTGTATGGAGATACACACACATGAACGAGTAGTTTCTCAAACTACAAGGACTTACCGCAGAGTTTTGTCAAACTTGAAGCACTTGAACTGTGATTTAGCCATGTTAATTTTGTGTGCACGCCGGGGTGGTTCGGCAAACATGCATTTACAGAAAAGGACACTATGCATGTATCCAGACCCAGTCGTAGGCATCGTCAGATGGCTCATAAAAAAAATTAGCGCCATCTCTGAGCAAAACGCGTCTCCCCAGTCAAGGGTCTTCTCTACTTAGTAGTAGCTCGACGCTTGCTGTGGAAATAAATTTCGTGAAACCGATATGCAAATTTCTTTCCGTGCATATCATATTTGCGCCATGGGTTAGCCTTCTTACGAGAGCATATTACAGAGAGGGTTTAAAACCACATAATGGGAGGTGCGTTGGTGTATATTATTTCTTCTTGCTTGATTTTATATTTTTCTTGGGAAGAATGTCCTCATTTGTCAAACTGGTGGACCATGGCGGGCCATCACGGTGACGCCGGCGAGCGAACCCTCATTGGACGTGGAACTTGCACCCAGCTCGCCGCCGATGTGAGGGCTTGCACTTTGTGTCACCATCCGTCACACGTTGCTTTCGCATGCTGCCTGGCTTGTCATAGCCACGCCACTCACCTTGGTTTGGTCGGTTAATCATCTTATCCATATCGGATAACAGAGCCTGTAACTGCTAAGAGAAAAATTACATAGACCTACCTACCCCTATTATTATTGGTATATTTACCTTAACTCTTGTATTTTATTTATTTGCACTGGACCCCTTGATTTGCTTAAAACGGTTAATCTTTTTGCGAGGCTATACACCTTCATCTCTCTACTCACAATTTTTTTTTACGATTGACGCTAACTTTAAGGCTTTGTTGCTTTCCTCAATTTTTTCGGGATTCAGGTATCCTAGACAAAAAAGTAATCGTTGGGGAGTTGAATTCCGGCACAACTTAGACAAGGACTAGCTGGTGCGTGCCCAGAAAAAGAAAGAAAAGAAATTGTATGGTGACGTTCAAAACAAGTACTGTACTAACGGAGCTACATTTGTTCAATTGTCTCGGTCTTATAAATATTGGGCCTCCTCCCTCTGGATGGATGCACTCACCTTTGCACATCTCCTCTCTCGGCCAGTACCCGCAAAGGAGAGAAACTAACCTTTCTCAGTGAGTGAAAATGGCGAACCAGCAAGCAATCGACCGGTACATCGCCGGCTTGCCCGAGGAAGCGAACGACGTCGATCACCGTGTTCGGGTCCTGATCAGCTCCGGCGTCCTCGCCGTCTCGACCGCCGCGTCCGTGGTAATCTACATCGCGGCGAACCCCTCGGGTGTAGCTCCGGCGCACGCCCTCGCCGGGTTCCTGCTCTTCCTCCTCGGCGCGTGGCTCGCGCTGCTGGCGCTCGTAGCCGAGCAGTTCCCGAGAGCTACGAGGATTGGCATGGCCATCTCGAGGGCTCTACGGGACTACTTGCTTGGCGGTAACTGAGCTTCATCACGGCTGGTTGGTTCCTTAGAATCCAATGTTTGCTTAAGGTCAAAACATAATTGTACCACTAAGTACATGCCTACAACGTTGGATTTGTAATAAGAGGCTTAAGCGTACTATAAACTAGAACTACGTCTCGATGGACTCTGCTTATGGTTGACCTCTCTGCTTCGATTCGTTAATCAGTTTTCCCATGGCTGTTCCGTCGCGCGAGTCCGGTGCGCTACCCTAATCACGATGTTAACATCCCATTGCTTGACTCTGATGTTAATCCTGAATCTGTCCTGTGTGTGTCAGTGTGGGGAGTGGAGAAAAGTGCATGCACACGTGTACTACTACAAGTCAAGGAGTCAACCATAATCTGCGTGTTGCGGCTCCTGACGCAGTTTATTGTCTGGAGCAAGCTGCAGCAAAATTAAACACCGACCGGTGGTAGAAAGCTCGCTCGATCACCTGGACAGATAGTTATCTCCATTTTGTTGTCGTCGGTAAGCTTTGATTTGGAGCTCTTTTACGGTACATTAAATTGAATATGAACCGTTCATTCTTTTTGATCCAATGGATCAGATTAACTAGAGTTTACTTATACTACACCTGGTAGTAGAGTAGTAGAAGCACCCTTAACAAATCAACGATCAGATGTAATTTATACTACACATTTTATAATACAAGTATAATTCACCATAAAATTGCTCTTGATTTGCAACTTGAAAGGTGGTGTCGTCAGGTTCTCTCCTCTAGTATCAGAAGAGTAGACATGAAGTGTCTGGTTCGAGGGATCACTTTGTAATTAAAGTGTTACGGTGATAAGCAGAGCTTGAGCATAGATGCTATAGTTTATAGAGAACACGCTCTTTTTTCTTATCCACTTGAAAATTGCTCTAGGTCAGGGGTGGATCTAGGAAGGCCCCCCAAAAAATTTCTGATGTTTTTTTTTTCATCTGGGGAATTAATCGGATTATTGCGAGCGGAACAAGCAGAGCGAGCTTTAGATGAATCAATTGATTATGGAGCAATCTTATTGCGAATAACAATATACTATCCTTATACCGTGAAGAATTGCCAAGCCCGTGCAGCACCACCTCACATTTTTCGTGAAAAAGCTTTTCGAAAAAAAACTGAAATTACGGATATCTTATTCCACCATTTTTTTTGCAAAAAGGACCATATGGTTTTGCATATTCACGAACGGGTCTTCCACTGGTTTTTTACAATCGCGAATAGGTACTTTCACTATTTTTTTGCAAAAAGAACCCGTGGTTCCGAAAATTCGCG
Organism: Rhipidocladum racemiflorum; assembly: GCA_036346355.1. Lineage (NCBI taxonomy): Eukaryota > Viridiplantae > Streptophyta > Magnoliopsida > Poales > Poaceae > Rhipidocladum > Rhipidocladum racemiflorum. Next base: position 83,449,541 of record CM070579.1, on the reverse strand, counting down.
AATAGGTTTTCCTTGGTTTTTTGCACAAAGGACCCTGTGGTTAGGCAAATTTGTTGACGGCTCCAAGCCAACCTATTTTAAAAAAAAAACCACCGAGCTAGCCTATTTAAAAAAAAACACCACCGAGGAAACCGAAATCTGTTTTTTTTTTTTTTTTTTTTTTGCACAAAGAACTCCGTGTTTATGTAAATTCATCGATGCTTCTACCAGCTTGTTTTTTTTAAAAAAAACACCACCTAGCTAGTCTATTTATAAAAAATACCAAAAAACCGAAATTATATTTTTTTTAAAAAAAAAAATTTCGCGGCATCGCGTGATTCTACCTAATAACCATCAACAGCCTAATCTAACCTTTCTCAAGAAGAAATCAACAGCTACAACTTGTTGGATATTCACTTGGCACTCCAGATGCGACGCGGTCTGGACTGTAGCAGGAGTCCCTGACTGCTGCTGCGGATCAACCTTGCGTCTCTCGACTGTTGGATATACAGATCGGACGATGTGGGGAATGTGCCCAGCGGCCAGGTGGGCCCCGCATTATCGATGCGGTCGCCGCTGATGGAAGACCCGAGTGTGATGGCCAACATTTTTTTTTGTTTCCATGTCGAGAGAAGCGTGTCCATGCATCTGAACATTATTTAGCAGACACTAGTCACTATACAAGAGGGGAGAATGGAACGGGAGTAGGAATAAATGAACATTTTTATTCCCTCACTGAACGGGAGTAGGAATAAGAAGATTTTTTTTACAATGCTTATATTCGGGGGAAATTTCAATGAATGACACTGAATTGGACTGCCGCGGACAAAACGATATTAAATTGGTCCGTCTTTCTCGAAATGACACCGTGCACTGTAATTTCACCGTGGAATGACATTTTGGGCGTTTTCTGGGTATTGTTTATGTTTTTCCCCCGATTCGCATGGTGACGGGACGAAAATGCCCCTGAGTCGCACTGTGCTTAGCTGGTTGAACCAGTTGGGCCGGCTCGTGCTCGTCCATTGGCTGGCTAGCACGCTCTAGGGTTCGAAGCTGGGCGGCGACGCGGAGAAGGCAGCGCCAGCGACATCTGCAGGTTTTGTCGGCATTGACTTCGGCGGCATTGACACCGGCTCCCCATCTAGTAAGCTTGTTCCTCCCCCTTCGTTTTTGCGGATTCCGTTGTGCCCGCTTGTGATGTGGAGTACATGTCGCATTCCTCTAGCTTCGTTTCCAGCTTCGGTTCTAGTTGGACTCCATTTTTGCGGATTCAGCACGGCTGGTCGATCCCTTCAAATCCAATGCTTGCTGTCGTGCTCCGGCTTGGTTGCGTCCTGCTTTTGGATCAGTTGGTCTCGGTTGTTTTAAGAGAAGGCTCTACTTGGATCTCTTGTATGTGAGCATATGATCCTTGGTGCCTTGCAATTTTACAAATACTCAAAAACCTTCTTCGCAGCTTTTCAATGATGCATTCTAGGATTACTTTGATACCAATCAAGCATTCCAACTGCAAAGCTGATATATGGTCAAGTGCATGTCGAAACTTACATCAAGCTTCCAACAACTGATGCGTATAGAATAGATTGATAGATTCCATCTCCTTTCATTCCAAATCATTATTTGAACACTACATTTCATTAAACTTGTTCCCTTTCTGAATTGGAATAATTCTCATGGAGCAATTTTCCATTCCAAATCTCTCCAATATTTTGTTGATGTAACCTTTCTGAGATAGTCCTAATAATCCTTGTTTTCTATTATAAAATATTTCTATTCCAATCACGTACAAGATAAAGTGTCTAATTCTAAACTGTTTGTTGATACACACACATGAACGAGTAGTTTCTTAAACTACAATGACTTACTGGAGAGTTTTGTCAAACTTGAAGCACTTGAATTGTGATTTAGGCATGTGAATTTTGTGTGCACGCCGGGGTGGATCGGCAAACCTGCATGTACAGAAAAGGACACTATGCATATATCCAGACCCAGTCGTAGGCATCGTCAGATGGCTCATAAATAAATTAGCGCCATCTCCGAGCAAAACACGTCTCCCCAGTCAAGGGTCTTCTCTACTGACGTGGTAGCTCGATGCTGCCTTTAGGGTTGCGAAAGATCGAAATAGCGATCAGATGAGATGAATGATCTTAAAATAAAATTTTCTACTTCTTAAGACAAAAATCAACTAAATAAAATACTGCTTGCAAGGAACGAAAGCTCAAGAAATTACAAAATCAGTAAGAACAATGTTCAGAAACAGCACGACCTCTAAAAGCAAACTAGATGGAATTTTGAATCTATCGATCTAGTGATCATGCAACTTGGTACATAGCCTCTTAAGAATGTCAGGAACTTGTTCCAACAATCAATAGCAAAGAATGACGCCAAAGTTCCGACCTTTAACCATCTGAGGAGGAAATGCACCAAGAACAAGCAAAAAAGCAAATATGTGATCTAGGCTTGCTCGTGGGATTCTGATGATCAAGATAGAGTTGAATGCCTTCCCACAAGTCACAGCAAGCTAGAAGTCACAAAGATAACCATCAAAACTCGATCAATCAAGAATTCATCATGAAGGAACAAAAGATCGATTTCTCGCAGAACTTGAACCAAGATTGTCTAGAGGATTGAGATATGATCTAAGTGAAGACTCATCTAATCAATCTCTCATCTTTGACAACAAGAACCAGAAGCAAGTAGAAGGAGAGGAGGCAAATCCAACTTGCGTAAAGAAAATGCGAGAATGTAAATACTGAATTTAAATTGTATAAAGTAAAGACATATGTAAGTACAGAATGTAAATTCAGAATTGAGAAAGTATTTTTGTATTTTCTGGATGGAAGTTTTACAAAGTGTCACAATATGTGGGGCAAAGCTCATAAGAGCAATCAAAACTTCTCTAAAACTTCAGGAACAAGAGGCTACGCCTACCCCTCTATTTATAGTGTTCTAGGATCAATTCCCACCCTTAGATGTGCTGCTTCAATCTTAAGTCAACTTCCCAGAGACAAGATTTGATCCCACACTTTCACTCATTGGGCTAACCCGAAACCCAATAACAACCGGGTTTTAACCAATTAGCTAACTTAACCACTACTCTAACTCTAAAAACCAACAACCCATTGGTTTTCTAGACCTTGTAGCTCCAAGCCAGCACCCACACGGTTCCTTGCTTCCTTAGACTGCACCTGCTTCGTCTTCGGCCATCCTCCGGCGAACTTCCAGCCAACTTGAACCTCCGACCATCCCATGCCTAGTTCCAGCCATCATTCTTCTCACCATGACCACCAAACGAAACCCTTCATCCACAAATACAAGAAAACCCTTCTTGGTTCCACCACGAACCCAACGCATCAATTCGATCACGAATCGGGGTTAGAACAGCTCAGAACGGACCAAAACAAATCAACCGAGTGCAAACACCCTATTTCAAATACAGCAAAAACCTTCCCGATTTTTTATGTTACTCAAATAAAAAAATTTCAACACGAAAAATATGCGTCTCGAAATTCTCTACAACTTTCATGCAGAGCACATAATTTTTCGAGCATGGAAAGACCTCCAAAAACGCGAATTACTGCAAGCTGTCAAAATATGTCCGTCGCGAAAAAGAAAGTCTGTCGCAAACGTGAAATCCTCTATTTGTTGGTCCGGTGCGAAAAAGAAGGTCCGTCGCAAACGTGAAACTTACTACTTCTTGGTCTGGCGCAAACGCGAAACTTTCTGTTTCTTGTTTCGGCGCAAACGTGAAAGGTTCGGCGCAAATGTAATTCTTGCTCCCTTTGGTCCAGCGCAAACGTGACATCCTCTATTTGCAACAACCCATTGTCTGGCGCTAATACAAAACCAATTATCCTAGATCCAGCGCAAATGTGAAACTCTCTGTTTCAAAACTCCCTTGGTCTAGTGTAAACACTTCACACCGGACTTAGGGTCCCCCGCAGCCTATCATGCCGGCACAAATCAAAATGCTTGAATCCAGTTCAAGTCCAAACTCAAATCTAAGCAAATCTAGCCCAAATAAAATCAAATACTCATCACAAACATGGATGGACTTCCACATGGTCCTTTATGATAGCAACAACAGTCCCGATCTTTCGATGAGAGGGATAAATCTCGATTTTTGGTGGAGAGTCAACGTTAGCGGCCCGACTACAACCGTCCAGGACGTTGCGCCTTAGTGACCGATACACCAACTCCAGAGGGTTATTGATCTCACCGGCGCGCGATCAACCTGACCACGAGGGTCTGGGTTCCTGCAAGTAATCGAAGAACCAGCAAGAACAAGATAACAAGCAATCTGAAATTGCAAATATGAATATTTAATTTCCAAACTGAAATTTGGAGTCTTGTTTGCACGTGCGCAGACGGTCTAATCGACAGGTGCTTGCACGGACAGTGGCATAGAAGCTAAACTGATTTACTAAACAAAACCCAAGTCCCTTAGGTGGCCTATTGCCTTTCTTATATAGTGGTGGGATGTAACCAAAAACTAAACACTAAGCAAGGTGGTACTAAACTTGTAGTCATGCAAGTTGGGCCTTCGTGGGCTGGTGGAGAGAGGAAGTGGTGCCACACTTCATGGGCCATTGCCTCCTTGGCCCATCATGGTTGGGCCTCCTTGTTTCAACATGTTTTGGCCCATGGGCCTTGGCGTCTCCTTGGCCCATCATGGTTGGGCCTCCTTCTTTCAACATGTTCTGGCCCGTGGGCCTTGGCGCCTCCTTGATGGGCCAACTTGGGCTACCATTGGCTCCTCCTTCATGGGCCAACTTGGGCCAACATGGACCACCATTGTCTCCTCCTTCATGGGCCAACTTGGGCCAGCCCATCTTGTCGATGTTGGGCTACCATTAGCTCCTCCATAATTTGTGAGCACCATGTTGACCATTTGCTGGCGTGCACGAGCTCGTGTAACAGATCCTTTTATCATTTCCTCTTGACGTGTAGGTGACGTCGTGGCTATCTCAAAGAGAGTGATGTCCGCATCAAATAGTGTTTCATCCATTAAAATATTTGTATACAACCCGAGGAATGCATTCACCTGGTAATTGAATTGACGTGCACGAGCTCGAGTAATTGGTCGTTGTATTATATCATTGGTTTCAATGTGATGTGTAGGCATGGCCGTATCCATGGTCGTGATGTCCACATCATCCTCCCTTTCTTGCATTTGAGTCGTCCTCGACTCAAGCTCATCATCTTCTTCCAAGTATGGCTTTAAATCTGGCCAAGGTGGGAGTCGATGAAGCCACGCAGTTGATATAATGGCAGCAACACTTGGTGATGACTATATGTATGCATTGTTAGTTCTGTCCATCATGAGCATGGTCTTATCATGACTATATGTATGCATTGTTAGTTCTGTCCATCATGAGCATGGTCTTATCATACTCCCTTTCTTGAAGTGGAGTCGTCCTCGACTCCATCATATTGTCCCGGAAAATGTTAGGAACGATAGGAAACAAAGCAACATGCACATTTGCAATCACATCAATGTATCGAGAATCTCTATCAACTATATACTTCCTTTCTTGAAAACTATCTTGTGACTTGTAAGTTGAACCAAAAGTACTTGATATGACATGATTAGTGATATGGAACTTATCAAATTGATGACATTGTTGCATAGCAAGCGGAAGTTTAAAATCTGAACAAATGTAAACTCGATGCGCTTTATACTCTCCTTTCTCACTATTTTTGCCGATAAGATGAAAAATATTTCGCGATAACCAGGACAAATCAAAATGTACAAAAAGTATCTCCTCTAAATAATTCAGATCACATGAAACATCAAATTCAATGTAACCTAATGTATCTAAAGAAGACATCAATTTCAACTCATCATTTTCGCTTGCAACGTGAATGACATGTTTATTTTCAGCATAAATATCTAGTGTGTTAACAAAAGTAGCATGTCCATTCATTAGTTGTGTCATGGATATAAGTGAAGTATTATCATACAACTCTTCTTTATCACAAGAAATAGCAAGCAAATCATCTTGTAACAAAGCAAAATCAGCAATCGGTTCCACTAATATTTGCTCAACGATAGCATGATTTGTGGAAAGTTTTATCTCTTTAAAAAAAAATTCTCTATGTGTAAAGTCCATACCTGTTACATTACCTTTTAAGTTCTCATCAACTATTGTAAGCGTTTCTTCAACTATTATCTCTTCACTTACACATGGGGTAGTATCGATCGTTTCTTTTTCCATGTGCTCTTCTACATCATTCTCTCGATGGTGCTCACTTTTCTGCAAAGTGTTAGCTACAAAATAAGGTGCAACAATGGGCGCCTCAAATGAAGCTAATGATTCTTTCAAGGATTCAGAAAGCATTTTTTCAACTCTACAAGCACATACAACCAATTCTGAAAGAGAACTATATGTTTCATCAACAAGAGCATCCTGAATTTTTTGATTAAGTCCACGTATGAACCTAAGCTCTATTGCTTCTTCACCTTCAACTAAACTAAAACGCAACAAATGATTTTGCAATCGTTCATAGTATTCCTCAACGCACTTATTTCCTTGTTTCAAGCATTGGAGTCTAGTATACAAAAATTTAGCATGATATTCAGGAACATAATCAATTCTCATAAGTCTTTTCATGGCCTTCCAATTTTTAGGTTTTCTCTCTTTTCTACAAATATGCTTCCACCATGTTAACGCACACTAGCAGCAATCCTGATCTTTTCATTTTCAGACAAATCATACTTGCCAAATTCTTTGTCTACTGCTATCTCCCAATTAATATAGGCATCAGGATCATATTGACCATCAAAAGGTGGAATTGTGAATTTGATATTACCATGTGTGGCTTCTTGTGCACGTACCTCATGTCGAAGCGGAGCCATACCAGTGCGGTTTCTTTGAAGTCGACGATGTAGATGTGCATCAACATCCTCAACCTTGATGTCAGCAGAATAGTCATCCTCGTTCTCACCTGCTGCACTGCCCAAGGCACCATGGTTGTGGTGGTCTCATGAAACATCAACATCATTAGCAGGAGGTGCACGCCCAAGGACATCAAGCCGCCTCAAAATCTCAGCGAGAGACGTCTCCACCGTTGCAAGCTTGTCGTTGGTGTTGATTTGAGCCGCCTCCAAACCACCTAAGCGCTCATTAGTAACCCGCACATCCTCATCAAGGCCTTCTGTGCGTAGCATCACTTGGCGCTCAAAGTGTTGGATGATGCCCTTGGTGCGAGGAGAATGTTGCACGTTATTATCTCTAGAACCTGTCATGGTTAAACAAAAACAAAGGAGCCGACAATCACAGAGAATATGCCCCTTGAAACTACTAGGACGTGGCTAAGTCACTCACACTCCACTTGTTTTGTCAAGTTCTTACCAATTCTTACCAAGCTTAGCAGATGGTGACTGCAACCGACAAGGCAACAACCCCTAGAAATATGGTGTATCGATGCCAGTCACTAGTACCTGGTTTGTAGTAGTATTTGTGGAGCTATGGTGGCTGAAACAGTACAAGGGAATGCTAGAACCGCGTTAGTCAAAACAAGCTGAGTAATCATTCAACGACGATACCGTGATGGTCCTAGGCTAGACCGTACTAGAGACGCGAGCCTGGACACAAGAGAAATCACAAATCCAACCAACACACTAAAACACAAAGCAAATACCTAGGGCACCTTCTCTTCTTTTCTCTCTTTTTTTTGGTTTTTTTTGTTTTGACCAAGGGTATAAAGGTAATTAAAAGACTTGTGCGGAATACATGAATCACGTTCCAAGTAGAGGGGATGGTTCTTGCCAATCTTTCTAATTCACAACTTTCCCTTTTTTTTGCACTTGCCTTTTTCTTTTACAATTGAATTAGCAGACACCGGAAACAAAGGAAACTAACCCCTCTAATCTCGGAATATAAAACTAATCTAACTCGGATTCCTTCCCAACCAAAACAACTTAAACTCGATGTGACGGTGATGGCAGCGGTGATGAAAAAAAAACGTGACAAGAACTCGAAACTCTAAGGGCTTAGACACTAAGACCAGCAACCGACTTATAGATGCAACCGAAAACTCAACAAGTAAAAACTAAGCAGCAATAACGGAAGGCACAAATTATTTTGGACAGTAGGACTAATCCCTATATTTTTTTTGGATTTTCTAGACTATAGGTAAAAAAATGCAGAATTAGAAATCTCTCACCGATCAACATGGCGCTCTGATACCACTTGATAGCAACAACAGTCCCGATATTTCGATAAGAGGGATAAATCTCGATTTTTGGTGGAGAGTCAACGTTAGCGGCCCGACTACAACCGTCCAGGACGTTGCGCCTTAGTGACCGATACACCAACTCCAGAGGGGTATTGATCTCGCCGGCGCGCGATCAACCTGATTATGAGGGTCTGGGTTCCTGCAAGCAATCGAAGAACCAGCAAGAACAAGATAACAAGCAATCTGAAATTGCGAATATGAATATTTAATTTCCAAACTGAAATTTGGAGTCTTGTTTAAACGTGCGCAGACGGTTTAATCGACAGGTGCTTGCACAGACAGTGGCATAGAAGCTAAACTAATTTACTAAACAACACCCAAGTCCCTTAGGTGGCCTATTGCCTTTCTTATATAGTGGTGGGATGTAGCAAAAAACTAAACACTAAGCAAGGTGGTACTAAACTTGTAGTCATGCAACTTAGGCCTTCGTGGGCCGGTGAAGAGAGGAAGTGGTGCCACACTTCATGGGCCATTGCCTCCTTGGCCCATCATGGTCGGGCCTCCTTGTTTCAACATGTTTTGGCCTGTGGGCCTTGGCGTCTTCTTGGCCCATCATGGTTGGGCCTCCTTCTTTCAACATGTTCTGGCCCGTGGGCCTTGGCGCCTCTTTGATGGGCCAACTTGGGCTACCATTGGCTCCTCCTTCATGGGGCCAACTTGGGCTACCATTGTCTCCTCCTTCATGGGCCAACTTGGGCCAACTTGGACCACCATTGTCTCCTCCTTCATGGGCCAACTTGGGCCAGCCCATCTTGTCGATGTTGGGCTACCATTAGCTCCTCCATAATTTGTGAGCACCATGTTGACCATTTGCTGGCGTGCACGAGCTCGCGTAACAGGTCCTTTTATTATTTCCTCTTGACGTGTAGGTGACGTCGTGACTGCCTCAAAGAGAGTGATGTCCGCATCAAATAGTGTTTCATCCTTTAAAATATTTGTATGCAACCCGAGGAATGCATTCACCTGGTAATTAAATTGACGTGCACGAGCTCGAATAATTGATCGTTGTATTATATCATTGGTTTCAATGTGATGTGTAGGCATGCCCGTGATGTCCACATCACTTTAGGTTAGCCTCCTTATGGGTAGCATGGTTACCAGAGAGGATTTGAAACCATGTGGTGAGAGATGTGTTGATGTGTAAATGATCGTCTTTATGAAAAATGCAAATATAAATATGGAGAGACTACTAATCGATTCATATTTGTTAAAGTATATTCATCATATTTTCTCATCAGGTTAACGTTTCAGACCCTGTGTTAGAACATATATAGATGTTACTTGGTGGGAATGAAAAGGGATACTACATGTTCTCGCGGTTGGAAAGAAAATGAAATTGGCCGGTATTTTTGTCTAGTTTCTTCTTGCTTGATTTTATATGTTTCTTGGGAAGAATGTCCTGATTATTTGTCAAACTGGTGGACCATGGCGGACCATCACGGGGACGCCAGTGAGCGAACCCTTGTGCTTTTAAGGTATACTAGGAAGATAAGGCGCGGCGCACGCCGCGCCGCGTGAACGAAAAAATAATTTTGTGTTTTTTTATGGATAAAAAATAGACTTAGACGTATTTTGGAATTTTTTTTGAGACTCGAGAAACCTTAGAGACTAAGACGAAAGAAAAGTACACATATTTTTGTTGACGAATTTTTTTTCGGAACAACGGAGAAAGGATCTGGGCCCGTAAGTGCGGCGCACGCCATGTGCGTGAACGAAAAATGATTTTGTTTTTTTTACGGAGAAAATTGATTTTGCGTTTTTTTTCTGAAGAAAAAAATTGACGTAGATTTATTTTTAATTTTTTTTGGCTCGAGAAACCTTAGAGACCGAGCCGAAAAAAAGTACACATCTTTTTGTTGACAAAAATATTTTTTTCGGAAAAACGGAGAGAGGACCTTGGTCCGTAAGCTTGGCGCACGCCGCGCGCGTGAACGGGAAATGCTTTCGCTTTTTTCTGGAGAAAAAGTAGACCTAGACGTATTTTCAAAAATTTTGGAGGCTCAAGAAACCCTAGAGACCGAGACGAAAAAAAAGTACATATCTTTCTGTTGGGGAAAATATTTTTTTCGGGGAAAACAGATAAAAGACCTAAACTTAAGGGATGAGGACTCGTTTGCTATATTTTTGGACCTGATCGCTATCCCGAATAATTAGAAAAGGGCTCGTTCGATATTTGTACTCAGTCGGGGGGTTTTTCGTAAAGTAACAAACCAAGGGCCCGAACGCAATTTTGAAAAGGTTTTTTGCCCTCACAAAAAATCGCGGAGGATCTATCTGTAATTCATAGGGATCTATGTGTAATTAAAGAAAAGGGGGGGGGGTTTCGCAAATTGGCAAGGGGTGACGTGGAGCCTCTCTTTGGCCTCCAAAGCTAGGCACTATAAGTGATTTATTATATCCAATAGTATACTCCCTCCAGTTTGATAATAGATGTCGTTTTGGACATAGTGATGGTCAAACTTCTAAAACTTTGACTATCAATATATTTTTAAATATTTAAATTCGATATATGAAAATTATATGTGTAGACTTGTCTCGAGAAGCACTTTTATAATATTATAATTTTATTGCGTTTTATAAATATATTATAATAAAAATTAGCAGTCAAAGTTGTGTTTTGAAGACCGTGTCGATGTCTAAAACGACATCTATTATCAAACTGGAGGGAGTATCATTTTAACTGTATCTTAATTATACCATATTAGTAAAATTTTATATGAAGGAGAGAGATGATGATGAAAGAGAATGCCCTATCTTTTATACAAGAGACAACCTGATCACATAAATAATAAAAAATAGTTATATGAATAACTTTAAAGACAAACTACTAGAGATGTGACTTATCTCTAAGAGCAAGTACGATAAGGCCATGTCAGTGGGTTCTTATCTTGTACATGTCAGCGTTGGTCTATGTGGAAGAGTGAGAAAAGGGAAGAGAGAAGATAGTTGTCTCTTATTTAGTAGCAAGCTTTGTACGGATGCATAGGTAAATCATTTATGTATAAGAGAGAAGAGATAGTTATTGCACAGCATCTAGAGACAACTTTTAGAGATAGTTATTGTACAAGCTGACTTTTAGCTTACTATTAGCCTGCAATAGGTTTTACTATTGTACTTGCTCTAATGCTATCTCTAGACGAGTTGAAATTTTTAGAAACAAACGTATTACTCCCTCCGGTTTGGTAATATCTGTCGTTTTGGACATCGACGCGGTGTTCAAAACACAACTTTGACCGCTAATTTTTATTATAATATATTTATAAAACCCAATAAAATTATAATATTATGAAAGTACTTCTCGAGACAAGTCTACACATATAATTTTTATGTATCCAATTTAAATATTTAAAAATATATCGATAGTCAAAGTTTTGAAAGTTTGATCATCACTATGTCGATAAATATTACCAAACCGAAGGGAGTACTCCCTCTATCCCACAAAGAGTGCATTTCTAGGATTTTTAAGACAGATTAGTGTGCAAGGTACTCTAATCCCCAGAGTTCCCTTTAATGCCCAATCGTGCACTTTGATTCATCGTTCCCTTTAATGCCCAATCGTGCACTTTGATTCGTGTTCCCTTTAATACCCCGTTCCCTTTAATGCCCCATCGTGCCCTTTAATTCCCCGTTCCTTTTCATTCCACAACGTTCCCTTTAATTCCCCAACATTTCCTGTTCCATTTAATTCCCTAACATTCTCTTTAGAGCATTTACAATAAAACTACCCCCTCCAGTTTGGTAATATTTGTCGTTTTGGATATCGACACGGTCTTCAAAACACAACTTTGACCGCTAATTTTTATTATAATATTTTTATAAAATCCAATAAAATTATAATATTATAAAAGTACTTCTCGAGATAAGTCTACACATATAATTTTCATGTATCCAATTTAAATATTTAAAAATATATCGATAGTCAAAGTTTCGAAAGTTTGACCATCATTATGTCCAAAACGACATATATTACCAAACTGGAGGGAGTACTTCAGCTGGCTCTTAGTCTGTACACATCAGTTTTGATCTATATGGAATAGTAAAAAAAGAAGAAGAGATAAGAGAGCTATTGCTTATTTAGTAGCCAGTTTTGCATGGGAGTATAGGTAAATTAGTTATATATACAAGAGAGAAAGATAGTTCACAATATTTAGAGACAATTTTTAGAGACAATTACTCCCTCCGTTTCTTTTTATAAGGCGTATTTGGTTTCGTTAGGACAAGACTTTGACCAACGATTACTTCATTAATATATCATTTATGCAATACAAAATTATAATTATATATAAGTACTTTTGAATACAAATCTGCTAATATCAATTTTGTGTCATAAAAATTATATGCTAATAGAATAATTGTTGGTCAAAGCCTTGTCCTAACGAAACCAAATACGCCTTATAAAAAGAAACGGAGGGAGTACTATACAAACTAACTTTTAATTTACTATTAGTCTACTGTAGACTTTACTATCATACTTGATTTTAATTCCTGTTCCTTTAATTCCCCAACATTCTCAGTTCCTTTTAATTCGCCCAACATTCCCTTTAATTCCTGTTCCTTTAATTCCCCAACATTCTCAGTTCCTTTTCATTCCCCCAACATTCCACTTCCCTTTAATTCCCCAACATTCTCAGTTCCTTTAATTCCCCAACATTCCCTTTAATTCCCCCAAGTCCAACATTCCCTTTAATTCCCCAACATTCTCAGTTCCCTTTAATTCCCTAACATTCCACTTCCCTTTAATTCCCCACCATTCAGTTCCTTTTAATTCCCCCAACATTCCACTTCCCTTTAAATCCCCAGCGGGCCTATACCCCAATACCTTTCTCAGTGAGTGAAAATGGCGAACCAGGAAGCTATCGACCGCTACATCGCCGGCTTGGTTGAGGAGGCGAACGACGTCGACCGTGCCGACCGGGAGCACGCCGCTCACCGTGTTCGGGTCCTGATCAGCTCCGGCATCCTCGCCGTCTCGACCACCGCGTCCGTCGTAATCTACAGCGCGGCGAACCCCTCGGGTGTAGCTCCGGAGTACGCCCTCGCCGGGTTCCTGCTCTTCCTCATCGGCGTGTGGCTCGCGCTGCTGGCGCTCGTAGCCGAGCAGTTCCCGAGAGCTACGAGGATTGGCACGGCCATTTCGAGGGCTCTACGGGACTACTTGCTTGGCGGTAACTGAGCTTCAGCTCGGCTGGTCGATTCCTTCAAATCCAATGCTTGCTTACGTATTTCTTGTTGTGCTCCGGTTTGGTTGTGTCCTGCTTTTGGATCATTTGGTCTCCGTTATTTTAAAAGAAGGCTCTGCCTGTGTTTTAGTTGTTACTGTTCTATATATGGACTGACTGTTTAAGCAAAGATCAAAACATATATGTACTACTACTACTACATGCCTACAACGTTGGATTTGTAATAAGAGGCTTAAGTGTACTATCAATTAGAATGTCTCGATGGACTCTGCTTATGGTTGACCTCTCTGCTTTGATTCGTTATCAGTTTTCCCATGGCTGTTCCGTCGCGCGAGTCCGGTGCGCTACCCTAATCACGATGTTAACATCCCATTGCTTGACTCTGATGTTAATCCTGAATCTGTCCTGTGTGTGTGCGGAGTGGAGAAAAGCGCATGCACACGTGTACTACTACAAGTCAAGGAGTCAACCATAATCTGCGTGTTGCGGCTCCTGACGCAGTTTATTTTCTGGAGCAAGCTGCAGCAAAATTAAACACCGACCGGCAGTAGGCAGCTCGCTCGATCACCTGGACAGATAGTTATCTCCGTTTCGTTGTCGTCGGTAAGCTTTGATTTGCAACTTGAAAGAAGGTGTCGCCAGGTTCTCTCTCCTAATATCAGAAGAGCAGGCATGAAGTCACTTTGTAATTAAAGTGTTACGGTGATAAGCAGAGCTTGAGCCTAGATGCTACAGTTTGTAGAGAACACGCCTTTTTTTCTTATCCACTTGAAAATTGCTCTAGGTCAGGGGTGGATCTAGGAAGGCCCACACACACACAAAATTTGAGATGTTATTTAAGACAAAAACACCCGGGAGATGCCTATACACTCCCATAAAAAATTACTTGGACCAACAACTAATTGATCCGAAACACTTATTGAGGATTTGATGAAGAACGGGTAGCCGCGAAGGAGAACTCGAGTAGTCGTGCGAAAGGATGCTTCCTAGAAACCTGATCGTCGGTCTCCGTGCAAGGCATCAAGTGACCAGTGTCAGATCGGAGACACCGCTTTCTCTCACGCCCGTTGTATGACAGGCGACGGGATGGAACGACTTAGATAGTAGCAGGTGCCAGAGGAAGCAGAGATCGCAGGAGAAGATTGAGATTGATTTTTCTATCGCTTGTATTCTCTTGTACGGGAACGTCTCTCTTTAAGAAAGCGCGTTTTTATCAAAACTGCCTCCCGATCATGTAGATCAAACTGCCACGATTCCAGGAACCACCTCTTGGAATCTCACATCGTGGGCGAACAGATTAACCGCACGTGAACGGGCGTCTCTCTGCCTGCGGTGTCACGTCAGCAGTTGAGGTGTAAGGTGATATGGCATAGTTGGCATACGTGGCAAAAGGTTAAGTACACTTAGCACGTCTCGATTGCCCGTCGTCACAAGTCACACGAAATACGCGATATACGCACGCGTGTGTACATAGCCTTGCACAGCCAAACATGTTTACATCTAGCCTTGCCATCAATTCATACTAGAGTCCATGCATCAACTCTCCTTGTAAATTGGTTTCACTTCACCTAGTTAAACAATATGATACTAAAGTTCTATATTATTAACTCGACATCCCTTTAACTTCTTCGTAAATTAACTCTAAATTAATTCCAATAGTCTCATACCACGAAAATGCCTTACCGGCAATCGCCGAGTCAAACAACTCACCTTCCCGGCCGCCGTGGACGAGGATGCGGGGAGCATCGCGCCTCTAGAGTCTAGACGCTCCCAGACCAATATTAAGGGCATGTTTCGAATACGAAATTTTTTCGATTCCAACGAGAATTAAATTAGTTTACGTGAAGTTCTTGTAAATTTCCTATAAAATCCTAAATAGAAGAGTTTTTTTTTTCGGCAAACCGGCGCAGTTGGGCTAGTACGGGCCGGATTGCTCCTCTCTGGGCATGTTGAATTCTATTTTGGACAGTAGCATGTTGACCGTTGGGCTGCTTCTGTGTATGCGTTTATGATCATCTGCTACGTTTAGCTCGTATCACGCTACAACTTGAACGAGCGCCATCTGCTATATCACCGTCAACAGTCTACTATAACCTGTCTCAAGAAGGAATCAACGGCTACTGTTAGAAATTGGTTTATGGGAGATCATTTCTTTTAAAATTCCAAAGTATATAGGGTTTAGGATTATAGTCTAACCAAGTGGATGGAAGATAATTTATAAGTTGGAGTTCTTACCACTCAATGAATAACGTGACGCAGATATAAAGATAGCATGAGGTGGACTTTGGTCAAACGCACGTATAAAGAATGCTTTCATATTGGTAGACTTTGTTTTTGTTTTAAAAACTGATGTTTTGGGATCTGGGAGTGGTTAGAACTCTCAGATGTGCTTCTGACGGCTAGAGCCAGATAGATGGATTGAACCTGTTTTTGTGAACCATGGCGGATAGAGTCATGCGGGTGGATTGAACCCTGATCTTTTTTAGAAATGGCGGATAGAGTCTGTATACTAGTGATTGGTGGATAGAACAATATTCACTAAAATTATAATGAATTTCAATAGTTCAAATAATTGTTAAAACATGCTTTGTGAAAACTAATACTAAACTAGTTACATGCCCGTGTGTTGCTACGAAAAACAAAATTGATAACGAAAAATAAAGATTAAAAAAAAAAAAAAATTTCACAAGATCAAACATCTATCTTTAACGCTTCGTTTCTTGCGAAAGCTGGCTAATTAAAGCAACGCTTCGTTTCTTGCGTAGGGCAATTAAGCAGGGCAATTAAGTAGGGCAATTAAGCAGAGCAATTAAGTGGCAATTAATGACGTGGGAAGAACGGACCACTGCCACCAAGTGCTGCTTTAGAATAGTAGAGATTAGAGAGCTTAATATGTACGACGCTTCGTTTCTGGCACTATTGAAAGTTTTTTTCAAAATTTTCCTGGCGCGGAACCGGCGATCTTGGCGTTAGTTTTAATGTGAAAGCTGGCTAGTTAAGAAGGGCACTTTACCAAGGCAATTAAGCTGGCTAATTACTGTGTTTGTTTCATTTCAAAATAACTGGAAGCGGGAAACGGTAGAACGGACTGCTGCCACCAACTCGTGCTTTAGAATAGTAGAGATATAGTTTGTTGAAACTTAGCTTTGTGCAAAACAACCCTAATAAGCCTTTCCTGGAAAGTCCTACATGTTGCATAACTTTCCAGACTTGCTGAGTACATTTGTACTCACGTGCTACACAAAATTTTGTCATCAGAGAATTTTCAAGATGTAGTCATAGATGGTGTGTACTATGCCGAGGAGTTCGTTGAAGAGTATCAAGATAAATAAGTGTGCGTTCCCAGTCGTTTGCTTGTGGCGTCTTTTGGGCTTTATCTTTTTATTATTTGTTCCGCTACTGAAAGACTTTGGTCATGAGACCACATAATGTAATAAATAGCCATGTGGCTGGTACTTAATATTTACTCTAATATTTCGTTCTGTTCTGTTATGATTCATCACTGTGAACTGTGTGTGCTACCGTTGATCTGGGACTAGTACAGAAATACACAGGGGATTCCGGGGGCCCACAGTAGTCGGCCGAGGTCCGCACTACACAATAAATTCTTGATGGATTACAAAGACCATCCGGGAATCCGGGTGGTATTAACATAGGGGACACGAGAAATTGGGAGGGAAGAGATCCACATAAAAAGACAAAAAAAAATGATGTTTTATACCCCCGAGATGTTCGGCATAGGCTACCCATTCGCCAACAGCTGGGAGCACTACGCACCCCTATGGAGCTCTTTTATAAGAGAGATTGAGCGGTGTTCGAGAACAAATCGTGAAAGATTCACGGGTGATGTAATATGTAGAAAATGTGGCGCATCATTCCCACTCTATGAACATAGGCGGAATGATCACTTGTTCTACCATGACAATTAGTG
Source organism: Rhipidocladum racemiflorum (assembly GCA_036346355.1). NCBI lineage: Eukaryota > Viridiplantae > Streptophyta > Magnoliopsida > Poales > Poaceae > Rhipidocladum > Rhipidocladum racemiflorum. The sequence continues at coordinate 83,432,210 of CM070579.1, read as the reverse complement.
TTATCGTCAGTTCTTCTAGCAATATCGTCACTGTTGTAATCCCCTTGTAATATAATATGTTGCTTATTTCATCATCTGAACTTTTGCTTACTAAGGTTACTGGCTGCATCTACATGCTTTTCACAATGATCGTAATGATTTAAACACTTTGGCTAAAGTTTTCCTGGGCTAAACTATTCATATCATGAGTTGTTGTCAACTAGAGTAATTGCACTAGTAGAATTTAGATGCAAAGAAATGTGTAAATAAAATATTTTTTTCAGAATATGGTAGTCCACATATCAAAGAGCAAATCTACTGTATTCTTACAAAAAAATACATTTAAACGTGGTATTTTACGGGCCGCCGAAAAGGCTTAAGCGTTATCGTTTGTTATCGACAATAATATTTAAGGTTATTACGATAGTAGAATTTGTATGCAAAGAAATGTGTAAATAAAATATTTTTTCAAAATATAGTAGTCCATATATCAAAAAGCGAATCTACTGTATTCTTGCAAAAAAATTACATTTAAACATGATATTTTACGGGTTGCTGAAAAGGCTTAAACGTTAGCGTTTATTGTCGACAATAATACTTAGGGTTATTGCGATAGTAGAATTTGTATGCAAAGAAACGTGTAAATAAAATATTTTTCAGAATATGGTAGTCCATATATCAAAGAGCGAGTCTGTTTGTATCCTTGTAAAAAATTACATTTAAACGTGATATTTTACGGGCTGTGGAAAAGGCAGCATTTCATGCAAGAGAGGCTTCTTATAGTTATTTGGTTTATTCAACTCAATTCATTCCTACATATTTTTGCAAAAATGGGATATCAAAGATCCTAGGAACAAGTGATATTTATTTCATGATTTTTAGAGCCATGGTTTGCACAGTTTCTTCATAATTTTGGTATTGTTGCCATACGGTTCGGCGACAATAGGTAATCGTCATACAGCTCGGCGACAATAGGTAATCGCCATATGGCTCGGCGAAAACGGGTTTTGTTGCCGTACGGTACGGCGATAATAGCCTAATTCATCTGGCCAACGGTTAATTGGGTAATTAGGCAGTTGTTGCCGTACAGTACGGCGAAAATGTAGTAGTCTCCGAGCGGTTCGGCGAATACGTGTTAATTTTACAATTTTTGTTTTCCACATATTAAAACCGCAATTGATTAAAAAAAGTATTATTTTTAAAAAAATTCCATGAACTTCTCTTGGCTATACTCCTGTACTCCACAGATGTTCAAACTTCAAGGACAGCCTTCTTCCACAGGCGTTCTTTAAGTGTCAAGAGAATTACGGTGGCGCTGCCACCGCCTCCTCCTCCTTTCTTTCGGTGGCTGTAGAGCAACGAAGTATCTGCACTAAATTTTTTTTTAACCTGAAAAAAAAAAGGTTAAAAAATAAATAAATTAAACCTGGCTTTTCAAAAAAAAATTAACCTGTGCTTTTTTTTTGTGCTATTTGGTTTCCTGAAATGGTTTGTCCTGAAGCTGCAAGGCACAGTTGTCCAACTGGAAGAACACACCAATGATGCTGATTCCAAATTTGAGAAAACTTTGATTATCTGCTAAAAATTTCATTTTTTTTAGAAACAAACACTTATTTTCTGCAATACCGAGGGAGCAGTATCGATGTAGTCCCATTTAGAAAATTCATATACTGCAGTTGCTCTATTTACCACTGATTAAATCATCAAACTCTGAAGATTCTAAACCAAGGTGAATTCGATATACAGCACTAAAAGAGTGACTCAATGTAGGCAAACTAAAGTTGATTGATTGGTTTCATATTAACAGCATGATTTGCGGTGCTATTTGGTTCTGGATGATTTGAGATCATAGTTTGTCATGAAGCTGCAAGGCACATTTGTCCAACTGAAAGAACACACCAATGCTGCTGATTCCAATTTTGTACAGAGTCTGATTATCAGCTAAAATTTTCATTTTTTTTCAGGAAAAATCACTTCTTTTATGCAATATTGTGGGAGCAGTATCGATGTAGTCCCATTTTGCAAATTTATATATACTGCAGTTGCTCTATTTACCACTAACTAATTCATGAAACTCTGAAGATTCGAAACCAAGATGAAATCAATATATGACATTAATAGAGTGTCTCCATGTAGACAAAATTAAAGTTGATTCCAATGCTCAGTATAACCTTCCTTAGAGCATCCCCAATGGAGACATGTCAGCAGGCTATAAGGAGTCCATCTCATCTTTTTGCTTATGTGGAGGAGAGAAGTAGAGGAGAGAGACAAGAGCTGGCTCTTAACTAAGAGCCAGGCTATAGTGTTTTCCAAGAAAAATAAAAGACAATTACATGTGGACCCACATTTAATGTTGGAGAATATGTTATAGCCAACCCATTGGAGAGCTTGTCTTTAAGCTAGCTATAAGTGACATGGAGCTTTCTTATAGCCAGTAGTTGGCTCTACCATTGGACATGCCCTTAGTGAGGCCAACCATGAAGATCGATCCTACACTTTTCTTCCAACAAGAAAAGGGCATATATCTCCATCTATCACCAAACAAATTTGTGAGGAGCCGTCCAGACTGTCCTCGAGCTATTGGAACACCCAGTTGACCTCATTGGATTTGGAGGCTAGCAACGATTCGCCGATGGCGCTCGCGATGCTAGCATCCAAGCCCAAATGAGATAACAGTGGGACCCTTCGAATAACTCGACAACAGCCCCGGTATTCCCCCGGTATGCGACCCGAACTCGCCCAGGATCGCCCCGCATACCGGTTTCCACCGTTATCACAACTCAATTTGCATAAAGGGGGCAACGAACTCAAAACCCCACAACCGGACACGCAACGCGGAAGCACAACAAAACGACTAAACCAAAGCACAAAGACAAACCTGACAACCACACAACTAAAACAACTCAACTAGCATGCTAGATAATTAAGATGATGCAACCTAAACCAAGGTAGCACAAAAATTCGAAAATCCGGCATGACCTTCCTAGATTCTAGGACATCCACTCAGCAGACAAGAAAAGCAGTTGATATAGCATGATAATATGGAAGGATAAAAGCAACAACCAAGCATGACGAGGACATCACAACACAACCACGATCAACAGGAGGGATACCAAGTCTTCAAGCCACACAGGACATGGTATTAAAGCTAGCTATACAACAAAAGGGAGTTTAACCAACACATTAGCAAAATATGACATCTCCGGAAGTGTTCTCGCTCGAACACTTCCGGCGTGAGCAAGATCGCAGTAACCTCTACTCGGTGTCCCGCCCGGGCACCGAGAGGCAGTAGGGACAGAACTCGCAACCCTCCTGATCCTCACCTGAAAACCACAAAGCAGAAGCATGAGTACGAATGTACTCGCAAGACTTACCCGTGGTCCATATACGACCGACTCCAAAGGGTTATGCATTTGGGTACAGAAAGGAATAAAGCTGAAGGTAATAGTGCGGAAAAGCATTTAACATTTGTAGTATGAGTATGACAGCTAAACCGATTACACATTTAAAGCAGTTATTGACCGCACCTACTTCTAATATGAAGTTGAAAGGTAACAACACTAAGTAAAGCAATTACAACCATTTTTAAAGCTCAAGTACAACGACGAGCCAGGAATTTAAGTTATTACTACGTTGAGTGTCGGATGACGCGAGCGTGCTCATATCCGAGAGCGCGGCAATTCGAATCGCTTAATTAACCTGCAGGAAGCATTGATCGCACGACATGTGCCACAAAGTACCTCATGTCAACCCCCCTCCCATCCATACCCATTCGTTGAACCATCTTCATGCGGTCCGAGCACCTAGCACCCCCTCGAGCGACCCAAGCCCGGCTTGGCCCTCGAGGGTCGGCCTAAGCCTCGCCCTCAACCACGTCCAACCGCATGAGGGCATGATCCATCGAACGGCATGTGATGAAAGAGTGGCTTACCCTCCATAATCAGGCATGCGATCAACCTAATGGTGCTCGATCAACATGGCACACAAACGGATCGGTCCTTAATTGACACAAAGTGACTACGCCAATTGAGTCTCCATACCCAATTGATCCTACTCTCCCACCCGGTCGTCATTTATTAATATTCACCTCCAAGTAACATGACTGAACCCATTTCCAATATAGTCCACATGTGCAGTATTGAGTACTCTCAAGTGATGGAACCGTCCACCACTTGGCCCAACCCCATTTTCTAAGCAAAATAAGCATGGACTCAGTTATATTACCCGTAATCTAGTTCCAAAGGATGTGTTCAACAAATACCAAGGAGTGTATGTGCAGCAATTAGGATCTAGCCCTATCCCGCAATTTAATCCTCATGCAAGACGTAACCGATCAATTAAGCAGCTTTATTCACAAAAATAATATCACATAAAGGTTGAATATGCTTAGGTGCTTGCCTCGATGCTTCACGAGTCTCAAGAACCACCGCCACCGTGATCACCCTCGACCACAGTCACGTCACCCTCCGCGTGATCGTTCTCTACACGACATATATATATGAAATGAGATGCATGCTATGCCGATGACATGTAATGAGAATTGAAGACAATATGCAAGCATTCGATAACCAAAAGGAAATACAATGCGAAAGTCCACCCACGGATAAGCAATAAATTTTGAAATGCCCAACACTACTTTAACATCTAATCTTTACAAATGGGAGACGACTAACAACAACATTCATTCATCGAGTCACCGCATAGAACTATCTATTATTGGTTAGCTCAACCCAAGGGTCTACTAATAGCATTTCCAAGAATAGGCCATGCGAAAACACGAGAGCATTTGGTGTTGCATAGAAGAGTGATCTTGTGTTCATTTACCTTAAGTCGTTTGCAAACAAGCGTATAATGCTATGCTAAAAGGAGGCAAAATGGTAAAAGGCATACTGTGCACCTTAGCCTTTACATATGAACATCAAAGCACATAGTACTACTTAATTATCATAGCTACCTGCAATAGATCTTAAGACTTATGAGGGGACCCGTAACAATGTCAAGAGGGGATGACATACTGATTAATGACATAATATGGTTAGAGTAGAGAGGGCTAGACACAAAGTCCATATAGTATTCTTAAATTAGATACTAAACCAACGACGACATGCCAATGCTAAAAGGAAATGTTATATGTAATAATCAAACCAAGCCCACATCCCCACTCGATTCATTCAGCCATTCACATACCATATAACTACAACCTGGTCGTGTTTTCACTTACCACATATATAGTACAATTTAACTCATCATTCCTTACGACTACAGAATTCCGTAAATTCTGTAAGCACTGTTGGTTCATGGCACTCGACACATAAAGCTATCAAATTTGATATGGAAATAAACCCCGCCCCTAATACTATACTTCTACATCCCACATGTAACAATGTGCATTGAAAAACACAGTCGGTTACGGAGCTCCAACTAGTACTTTAATAGCAAAGAACAGCGCAAGTATCTCATCGGCGATTAATCAACAACAACAAAAATTGCAATTTCACCAACTAGCCAAACTTGGAGCACACTTTGACGTTACACATATGGAGACACATCACAACAATCATGTGTTCTTCAGAGCCATATCAAAAGGGATGATTGGGTAAACGCAACGACATAAAGATTCTCACAGATTAATACTCAAAACAGTGTGACACCCTATGGTGAGCCTTCTAGACATTTCATCAAACACCTAGGGAGCAAGAAGCATCCACCTACTAGCCATTTCCTCAAACACCTTGCATGCAATGGCTAGAGAGAGGGGGAGAGGGAGAGAGAGAGAGTGCAAAGGGGGAAAGAAGCTCACCGAGCAAATGGGGGAGGGAGAGTTGGCGACGGCGCCGGAGTCGGACGGCACGGCCGGCCGGCGGCGGGAGTCGCCCGGCGGCGACCAGCAGGAGGCCGGTGACGCTGGGCCAGCAGGGGGAGGGCGCCGGCGTTGGAGGGGCGCAGGGGCCGGCCGAGCCTAGCGCAGGAGCAAGGGGCGGCGTTGGCGGCGTCGTCCAGGGGAGGAGCCAGGCAGTGGAGAAACAAAAGAAAGAATGCGTGAGGGGGAAGAGGCCGGGTGGAGAAAGAGAGGAGGTGGGTGGGGAAAAAATATGACTTGTGAAATGACCTTCCTACCCTCATGCCACACATGGAGAAAAACTAGAGCCATGACAAATCCTCCCCCCCTTAGGGGAATCTCGCCCCGAGATTCAAAACGAGTACATAGTTGGAAAGGAAAGGATACCGACAAAAACTGCGAAGGGACAGAATCGAAGCACTTACATAGTTTGGAAGAATTCGGGATATTCACTTTTCAAATGATCCTCCCGCTCCCAAGTGGCTTCATCTTCAGTGTGATTGCTCCACTGAATCTTATAGAACTTGAGAGCCTTCCTACGAGTCCTGCGTTCGGCTTCATCTAAAACCCGAATAGGATGCTCTTTGTAGGATAGATCGGGTTCAGGCTGAACCCCGAGTTCATCCACCTCCAGAGATTCAAAGGGAGTACGGAGGCACTTCTTCAATTGCGAGACATGGAAGACATTGTGAACTGTCTCGAGTGAGGGAGGGAGCTCCAACTGATATGCCACCTGACCACGCCTTCCAAGGATCCGGAATGGACCTATGTAGCGAGGTGCCAATTTTCCTTTAACTCCAAAACGACGGGTGCCCCGGAGAGGAGATACCTTCAAATAGACAAAGTCGCCAATGTCAAAGAAGAGAGGTCTCCTACGGTGATCAGCGTAGCTCTTCTGTCTCGATTGAGCTACCCTCAGATTCTCTTGGATGGTTTTCACCTTATCTTCTGCCTCCATGACTAGTTCAGGCCCAAGGAACGAACGTTCCCCGCTCTCAGACCAATTGAGAGGCGCCCGACAGCTACGACCATAGAGTGCTTCGAATGGGGACATCTGGATGCTGGTTTGGTAGCTGTTGTTGTAGGCAAACTCAGCATACGGGAGACACTCATCCCATTTCTTCCCATAAGATAGAACACAAGATCTCAACATATCCTCAAGTATCTGATTGACCCTCTCAGTTTGGCCGTCAGTTTGTGGGTGATATGCTGAGCTGTGAAGTAACTTAGTGCCCAACGCTTCATGCAAGCTTTTCCAGAACCGAGAAACAAACTGAGAGCCTCGGTCTGAAACTATCCGCTTTGGTACTCCATGAAGACATACAATCCGAGAGATGTACAACTCCGCATACCTCTTGAATTGATAAGCTGTGCGAACGGCTAGAAAATGTGCTGACTTGGTCAACCGGTCGACAATAACCCAAATTGAATCATGACCCGAAGAAGTCAGGGGTAGGCCGGTAATGAAATCCATGCTAATATCCTCCCATTTCCAGTTTGGGACGGGCAATGGCTGAAGAGTGCCAGCTGGCTTGAGATGTTCCGCTTTCACCCTTTTGCAAACATCACATTCGGACACATAACGAGCAATCTCGTGCTTCATGCGGGTCCACCAAAACTGCCGTTTCAAGTCTTGGTACATCTTATTGCTACCCGGATGAATGGTGAGCAAAGAGTTGTGTGCCTCATCAAGGATCGCCCGCTTCAACTCTTGGATATCCGGGACAACTATGCGCTGGCCGAACCACAAGGTTCCTTGCTCATCCAGGCGAAAACCAGGAGCCCGACAAACCTGTTATTGCGAATGCGTGTAACACCCGCATCTCCGCCTTGTGCCTCCCGAATCTGATCAATCAATGTGGACTTCAATTCCACATTAGACAAGGTCCCTTCTTCTATCATTTCCAGGTTGAGCTTCTGGAACTCAGCACAAAGGGTGGCACTCCGTGGTGGAAAAGTGAGGCAATTGCATTGCACCCTGCGGCTCAATGCATCAGCCACCACATTAGCCTTCCCAGGGTGGTAGTGGACTTCCAAATTATAGTCCTTTATCAATTCAAGCCACCGTCTTTGCCTCATATTTAGGTCTGCCTGCGTGAAGATGTACTTGAGGCTTTTGTGATCGGTGTAGATGTTACACTTGTTCCCCAGGAGATAGTGGCGCCAAATTTTTAAGGCATGGACCACCGCTGCAAGCTCCAAATCATGGGTGGGGTAGTGCTCTTCATGACATTTTAGCTACCGAGACGCATAAGCGACAACTCGGCTATCCTGCATAAGCACACAGCCGAGTCCGATGCCAGATGCATCGCAGTAGACGTCGAACGGCTCGTGAATATTGGGCTGGGTGAGGACCGAGTCGTAGTGAGGCGCCGCTTCGTAGTCCGAATGCTCGCTCACAGCCCACGGACCACTTGAACTCGTTGCCCTTCTTCAGTAACTCCGTCATAGGCTTGGCTATCTTGGAGAAGTCCTGAATGAAACGGCGATAATAGCCAGCCAGCCCAAGGAAACTACGGATCTCAGTGACAGACTTGGGCTGTTCCCATTTGAGCACATCCTGTACTTTTCTTGGGTCAACGGCTACACCTCGCTCGGAAAGGACATGCCCCAAGAACGATACCTCCTTCAGCCAAAATTCGCACTTGCTGAACTTGGCATAAAGGCGATGTTCTCGAAGCCTCCTGAGAACAATGTGAAGATGCTTGGCATGGTCTTCTTCATTCGCCGAATAGATAAGGATGTCATCAATGAAGATGACCACAAAGGAATCAAGCTCTTCCATGAAGATGGAATTCATCATGTACATGAAGTATGCCGATGCATTCGTCAATCCGAACGACATGACGGTATACTCATATAAGCCATAGCGGGTGGAGAATGCTGTCTTTGGGATATCTTCTGCTCGAATCTTGATCTGATGATACCCAAGTCTCAAATCAATCTTGGAGAACACCCGTGCACCCGCAAGCTGATCAAAGAGAATGTCAATTCGGGGAAGAGGGTACTTGTTCTTTATAGTGACTGCATTCAAAGGACGATAATCAACACATAGACGAAGAGAACCGTCCTTCTTAGTCACGAAGAGAGCTGAGCAGCCCCAAGGTGAGGAGCTTGGGCGAATGAATCCCTTGTCCATCGGGCCTTTAATCGCTTCTTCAATTCCGCCAATTCATTTGGCGGCATCCTATATGGCCGCTTGGACACGGAGCGATCCGGGTTGGAGTTCAACCACGAACTCAATGTCACGATCAGCGGCATCCCTGGCGATTCGTGGGAACACATCCGGTACTCGAAACCACGGGAATGGACTCTAACTCCTCAATTTCAGCACCATTCAAGGAGCAAAGAGTGGCATTGCCACCATCGAGAAGTAGAGTCAACTGGTCGCCCTTCGGCCCCTTGAGCAAGATGGAGCGACGAGAACAATACAGAATGGCCTGCTGTCGGGTTAGCCAATTCATGCCCAAGATAACATCTATCCCACGAAGGTCAAGGAGTAGCAAGTTGACAAGGAATGGAACCCCTTGGATTAGAACAGTTGCTTCTTGGACCACTTGATTTGCAACAATCTTTGAACCCGGTGCTTCAATGAGGAAGGGGGTGTTACTGTAACTCACCCTCATTTGATGATGCATAGCAAAATCCTTGCGAATAAACGAATGAGAAGCCCCTGAATCAAATAGAACTCTAGCAGCATGCCCATCAATGCATAACATACCCGTCAACACATGGTTGCCTGCTGGAATCGCCTCAGCGTTGGTGTAGTGGACCCGGCCATGCTTCGGCGCTTGAGGTGCCTTCCCGTAGGGACGTGGAGGCGGTGCGCCCTGAGGCCTTGGAGCATCAGAGTCGTTGCCCCGCTTGGGAAAAGGGCAATCTCTGATGAAGTGTCCCGCGCGCCCACAGTTGTAGCATGGGCCGGAACCTGAACTTGCCCCCGCTCTCACTCCCGGCGGTGGCGGTGGAGGCCGGGGAGCAGCAACGGGAGCAGGGGCAGGGCATCCCGGTAGTGGAAGTGTAGGAGCAGGTGCCCTCGGTAGAGGAAAGATACCCGAGCACGCCGCGAATCGCCGCCACCGGAAAATGTGTCGCCCTCTTCCGCTTTCTTCTCTTCCTGGTGATTCTTCATCTTATGCTCAACAGTGATCGCCCGACTCACCAAGTTATTGAAGTCCGGGAAATCACACACAGAGAGCTTGTCTTGCATCTTTGCTGACAGCCCACCCATGAAGCGGTCCTGCTTCTTCTGATCAGTGTTCACTTCTTCCGCGCATATTGGGCCAAATAGTTGAACTCTCGAGAATAGTCCATCACAGACTTGTTCCACTGCTTGAGAGAGAGGAACTCCTGCCTCTTAATGTCCATGAGCCCCTTCGGGATGTGATACGCCCGAAAGGCCTCACGGAACTCCGCCCAAGTCACCTGGTGACCGGCGGGCTGCATGACAAGGAAATTAGCCCACCAAGCACCAGCAGGCCCTCAAGCCGCTGAGCAAAGAAAGAGTGCCTTTTCATGATCTTCGCAATGATGAGAGCAAACTTCTGCTCAATTGTGCGCAACCAATCATCAGCCTCAAGTGGCTCGCTGGCGCGAGAGAAGGTGGGTGGCTGTGTATGCAAGAAATCCAGATAGCCATTGGGGCGGTCTCGCCCATCACGGCCACCTCGAGGAGCTTGATTCTGGACAAGCATTTCCAGAATTCGGTTGGTTGTCTGCTGATTTTGTTCCGACCTCAGCAGCACATCCAAGAGGTTGGGAGGAGGAGGCGGATCGCCATCGTGAGGCTGCGATCGCCCCGCACCCTCATCACCTCCCATATCCCCGTGGGTCCTCATTCTGTCGTCAACCAAAAGTAGACGACACGAGTTAGACACCACAAGGAAGGAATAAGCTCTTACACTCGGCCAAAATTCTAATTTAAACATGAGCTAGACAGTAGCACAATCTAACATACATAAAAGCATAGATCAAGATGCAAAATGACATGGCAAGGCATATGCATGCATGGTATGACATGAAATGCACGATTCCAACGTGATCGCTTCTCCCACACTCATTATTCAACCCACGCAACCGAATTATAAACATAGGGCGGGTAATATAGCGTTAATTTCTACTAGAAGGCTAGTAAACCACAATCAATCACCTAAGTGGTTGTCAAGTTTAGAGTTCGTCTTTATGCACCTTGCTCTGATACCAGCCTTGTGAGGAGCCGTCCAGACTGTCCTCGAGCTATTGGAACACCCAGTTGACCTCATTGGATTTGGAGGCTAGCAACGATTCGCCGATGGCGCTCGCGATGCTAGCATCCAAGCCCAAATGAGATAACAGTGGGACCCTTCGAATAACTCGACAACAGCCCCGGTATTCCCCCGGTATGCGACCCGAACTCGCCCAGGATCGCCCCGCATACCGGTTTCCACCGTTATCACAACTCAATTTGCATAAAGGGGGCAACGAACTCAAAACCCCACAACCGGACACGCAACGCGGAAGCACAACAAAACGACTAAACCAAAGCACAAAGACAAACCTGACAACCACACAACTAAAACAACTCAACTAGCATGCTAGATAATTAAGATGATGCAACCTAAACCAAGGTAGCACAAAAATTCGAAAATCCGGCATGACCTTCCTAGATTCTAGGACATCCACTCAGCAGACAAGAAAAGCAGTTGATATAGCATGATAATATGGAAGGATAAAAGCAACAACCAAGTATGACGAGGACATCACAACACAACCACGATCAACAGGAGGGATACCAAGTCTTCAAGCCACACAGGACATGGTATTAAAGCTAGCTATACAACAAAAGGGAGTTTAACCAACACATTAGCAAAATATGACATCTCCGGAAGTGTTCTGCCCCTGAACACTTCCGGGCGTGAGCAGCATCGCAAGTAACCTCTACTCGGTGTCCCGCCCGGGCACCGAGAGGCAGTAGGGACAGAACTCGCAACCCTCCTGATCCTCACCTGAAAACCACAAAGCAGAAGCATGAGTACGAATGTACTCGCAAGACTTACCCGTGGTCCATATACGACCGACTCCAAAGGGTTATGCATTTGGGTACGTAAAGGAATAAAGTCAAGGTAATAGTGCGGAAAAGCATTTAACATTTGTAGTATGAGTATGACAGCTAAACCGATTACACATTTAAAGCAGTTATTGACCGCACCTACTTCTAATATGAAGTTGAAAGGTAACAACACTAAGTAAAGCAATTACAACCATTTTTAAAGCTCAAGTACAACGACGAGCCAGGAATTTAAGTTATTACTACGTTGAGTGTCGGATGACGCGAGCGTGCTCATATCCGAGAGCGCGGCAATTCGAATCGCTTAATTAACCCTGCAGGGAAGCATTGATCGCACGACATGTGCCACAAAGTACCTCATGTCAACCCCCCTCCCATCCATACCCATTCGTTGAACCATCTTCATGCGGTCCGAGCACCTAGCACCCCCTCGAGCGACCCAAGCCCGGCTTGGCCCTCGAGGGTCGGCCTAAGCCTCGCCCTCAACCACGTCCAACCGCATGAGGGCATGATCCATCGAACGGCATGTGATGAAAGAGTGGCTTACCCTCCATAATCAGGCATGCGATCAACCTAATGGTGCTCGATCAACATGGCACACAAACGGATCGGTCCTTAATTGACACAAAGTGACTACGCCAATTGAGTCTCCATACCCAATTGATCCTACTCTCCCGCCTGGCCGCCATTTATTAATATTCACCTCCAAGTAACATGATCAACCCATTTCCAATATAGTCCACATGTGCGATTGAGTACTCTCAAGTGATGAAACCGCCCACCACTTGGCCCAACCCCATTTTCTAAGCAAAATAAGCATGGACTCGCTTATATTACCCGTAATCTAGTTCCAAAGGATGTGTTCAACAAATACCAAGGAGTGTATGTGCAGCAATTAGGATCTAGCCCTATCCCGCAATTTAATCCTCATGCAAGACGAATCGATCAATTAAGCGGTTTATTCACAAAAATAATATCACATAAAGGTTGAATATGCTTAGGTGCTTGCCTCGATGCTTCACGCCGAGTCTCAAGAACCACCGCTCACCGTGATCACCCTCGACCACAGTCACGTCACCCTCCGCGTGATCGTTCTCTACACGACATATATATATGAAATGAGATGCATGCTATGCCGATGACATGTAATGAGAATTGAAGACAATATGCAAGCATTCGATAACCAAAAGGAAATACAATGCGAAAGTCCACCCACGGATAAACAATAAATTTTGAAATGCCCAACACTACTTTAACATCTAATCTTTACAAATGGGAGACGACTAACAACAACATTCATTCATCGAGTCACCGCATAGAACTATCTATTATTGGTTAGCTCAACCCAAGGGTCTACTAATAGCATTTCCAAGAATAGGCCATGCAGAAACACGAGAGCATTTGGTGTTGCATAGAAGAGTGATCTTGTGTTCATTTACCTTAAGTCGTTTGCAAACAAGCGTATAATGCTATGCTAAAAGGAGGCAAAATGGTAAAAGGCATATTGTGCACCTTAGCCTTTACATATGAACATCAAAGCACATAGTACTACTTAATTATCATAGCTACCGCAATAGATCTTAAGACTTATGAGGGGACCCGTAACAATGTCAAGAGGGGATGACATCTTGATTAATGACATAATATGGTTAGAGTAGAGAGGGCTAGACACAAAGTCCATATAGTATTCTTAAATTAGATACTAAACCAACGATTTACATGCCAATGCTAAAAGGAAATGTTATATGTAATAACTGAAACCAAGCCCACATCCCCCACTGATTCATTCAGCCATTCACATACCATATAACTACAACCTGTCGTGTTTTCACTTACCACATATATAGTACAATTTAACTCATCATTCCTTTACGGCTACAGAATTCCGTAAATTTCGTAAGCAATCGCTGGTTCATGGCACTCGACACATAAAGCTATCAAATTTGATATGGAAATAAACCCCGCCCCTAATACTATACTTCTACATCCCACATGTAACAATGTGCATTGAAAAACACAGTCGGTTACGGAGCTCCAACTAGTACTTTAATAACAAAGAACAGCGCAAGTATCTCATCGGCGATTAATCAACAACAACAAAAATTGCAATTTCACCAACTAGCCAAACTTGGAGCACACTTTGACGTTACACATATGGAGACACATCACAACAATCATGTGTTCTTCAGAGCCATATCAAAAGGGATGATTGGGTAAACGCAACGACATAAAGATTCTCACAGATTAATACTCAAAACAGTGTGACACCCTATGGTGAGCCTTCTAGACATTTCATCAAACACCTAGGGAGCAAGAAGCATCCACCTACTAGCCATTTCCTCAAACACCTTGCATGCAATGGCTAGAGAGAGGGGGAGAGGGAGAGAGAGAGAGAGTGCAAAGGGGGAAAGAAGCTCACCGAGCAGCAAAGTGAGGGAGAGCTGGTCGGGCGACGGCCGGAGTCGGGACGGTGGCCACGGCCGGCTGGCGGGCGGGAGCTGGCCGGGCGGCGGGCGACTGCAGGGAGGCCGGTGACGCCGGCCGCCAGGGGAGGGCGCCGGCGTTGGAGGGGCGCAGGGCCGCCGAGCCTAGCGCAGAGCAAGGGGCGGGCGCCACAAGGCGTCGTCCAGGGGAGGAGCCAGGCAGTGGAGAAACAAAAGAAAGAATGCGTGAGGGGGAAGAGGCCGGGTGGAGAAAGAGAGGAGGTGGGTGGGGAAAAAATATGACTTGTGAAATGACCTTCCTACCCTCATGCCACACATGGAGAAAAACTAGAGCCATGACAAAATTTGCAGGAAATGGCCTCCCCTCTTGCACCACAGAAAGTAGCTGTACTTGTTGATTTTAAAATACAATTGTCCTTTCCATAAACATATACGAGTATTTTAAAACTAAGGAGACAAAGACAGTTGGTCAAGGAATCTAGTTACTTTCGTTGGATGGTAGCAGAATTATATGTAGCCATCATGTAGGATCTTACAAGAGGTCTTGCTGTTGATGGTCCATAGTTCTTGCAGATTTCTCGAAACATTTGTGCAATGATAAAAAGATGATCTCCTGAATCAGAGATGACTAATTTCCTTGGCCGCCCAAAAGATGATTATTTGATGGACGGAGAAGAATGCAAGTAAAACATGAATACAGAACTAAAGGCACCTCATATGGTCCAACCAACAAGGAGATTCCCCAATTGTACCGTACAACGTTCTATTCCCCCCCCCCCCACCCCCCCACAAAGCTGTGAATCAATGTTATTCGAACGTTGTAACAATTTAAACGAATATTTTCTGTCAAATTGATACTTGCATGGTTGATAAGCCACAGAAAATTACCACTAACTAGTAATTTATACTTTTATAGTATCCTCAATGAGATCATCGTCGTCCTTGGTTCCTGGAGCATATGTAAATTACAAAACAGAAGTATTTTTTTATAAGACTTGACTCATCAACAGTAAAAGGAACAAAAAAAAATACAGGTTTGAGATGGCACACTGGCTATCACGATGGTACCAGGCTACCAGCAGTACCTGGTCTGGTCCATGCTCTGGACCCGTACTCGTCTCCTACTCGGAAAGAATGCCCTCGTTTATCAAACTGGTAGTGGTGGACAATGGCGGACCATCACGGTGACGCCGGTGAAGCCAGCCTCTATATATAAAGTACTAGGAAGATAAGCGCGGTGCACGCCTCGCATGTGAAAGAAAAACGAATTTGCTTTTTTTTTTTGAGAAAAATGGACCGAGATGTATTTTCTAAATTTTTTGAGGGTCTTTCAGAGCTTTTTTTTAACAAATTTTTCTTTTGGGAAAAAAGTCTAAAGATAGAGCTGTACATAAATTTCTGTTGACGAAAATATTTTTTTCGAAAAAACGGAGAAAGGACCATGTTCCGGAAATAATTAGAGATGCAAACCTTCTTTTGTCAAAAGTCTACATATAGAGTTGTACACAAATTTATATTGACGAAAATATTTTTTTCGGGAAAAACGGAGAAAGGATCATGTTCCGGAAATTATTAGAATTGGGAACCTTCTCTTATCAGATAGAGCTGTACACAAAATTTTGTTGACGGGGAAAATTTTTTCGGGAAAAACGGAGAAAGGACCATGTTCCGGAAATTATTAGAGATGCGAACCTTCTTTTGTCAGATATAGCTGTACACAAATTTTTGTTGATGGGAAAAAAAATTCAGGAAAAACAGAGAAAGGACCATGTTCCGGAAATTATTAGAGATGCGAACCTTCTTTTGTCGAGTCTAACACTCTATACGTTCACCGAGTAATAATATATGTTTTGAAAAAAAAGTCTAAAGATTAGAGATCGAGTTGGGGAAAAAAAGTCTAGAGATAGAGCCGTACACATATTTCTATTAACGAAAATATTTTTTTCAAGAAAAAGGAGAAAGGACCTGGATGTAAGAGACGGGGACCTATTTGTTACAATTTTAGACGTGATCGCTATTTCGAAAAATTAAAAAATAGCTCGTTCGCGATTTATATTTAAGTAATGAACTAGGGAGAGCCTAGGCCTGATAAGAAGAGGTGTAGTATACACACCCACATCACTAGAGGTGGGCGTCGTGCCGTGCCGTCTTGGCCGGCCGCCCATCGTGCCGTCGAAACCGTCGTGCCACGACACATCGTGCCCACCGTCTTAGGGCCGTCTTGGCCGACTCACTTTTGGCGAGCCCAAGCCCGACCCATTTGGCGCTTCGTGCTCGCTGCCGTATGCCGCCAAGCCCGACCCATTTTTACTATTGTGACGAACAAAGAAATAAAACAAATCACTACTACTAAACTACCTATTTTAATTACATAAGAGACTAATCACATCAACAAAATATCAAACATAAATGCAATGCTTGAAGATGCCCTGAATCAACAATATCCGCCAACTTTTAAGCCTTAATCCGTGATTTCGTGCGTTCGTGCCGTGCGGCACAGCCCGCCTAAACTGCCGTCGTGCCGTCGCCCGTCGTGCTGGTTCCTGGCGCCGACGCCCGTACGCTCTGATTGCAGTGCGGCCGCCCGGCCCGAAACCGTGCCGTGCCGTATTTTGCACCGTGCCATACCATCGTACTTCGGGCCGGCCCAAAAAAGCCCGGCCCAATGCCCACCTCTACACATCACCATACATCTCCTCTGCTCTTCTCCCCACGCCTTGCCTTCCTCGTCGCGGAGCAGGTTGCAAAGGTGCAATAATGGGCGAGCCCGCGCTTCCTTACTTGGCTCGCCGCGATGAGCCGGAGGTTGCCGGCCCTGACGTTCGCGACCACCTGGAGCGCCTCTTCCTCGACTCCGGACGGGTTCTGGTGCTCTGCGGCGCGCTCCTCGTCATTTCCACCGTCGGCATCCCCACCTCCGGCGGCGCGCAGCCCTTCCTCGGCTTCTTGCTCTCGCTTTTCGGTGTGCTACTCCTCATGCTGTCGCCCGTAGCGCACAAGCTCCAAAGAGCTGCGGGTTAGCACCGCGGAGGTGACGAACTGCTCTCCGCCGTGCAAAATATTTTCTCTTGTCAATAAACATGCCTGCGGTGTGTATCTTGTGTTGTTCCTCTCTACTACTTACTCGCGCGGCTGGGAGCGTTTCAATGTTTGGTCTGTTTCTTCGTATCATCGTATGCGTTTTCGGTGTTTGTTAAGAAGAATATGTTGTTCAACTTATGGTTATGTTCAATTAAGTGAGGAGTTATTTCTCATGTGAAATCTCATTCTCAATTGTGCTTTGCGTAACTTCACCCTGTACTTGGTTCTGCAGTTTGTTTTCATTTTAAAGCGCAATTGGACTTCTCAATCTCACTGCAGATTTGCACAGGAAAAACAGAGCAGTCCTCAGTAGAGCTCTTTGGTAGTTCACTAAATTCAATATAAATCGTTCGTTCTTTTCTTTTCGATCGAATGGATCAGATTAATTAGTATTTATTTATACCTTTTCCGATAATAGAGTAGTATTTTATTTCTTTTGATTCAATATATCGGATTATCTAGTATTTATTTATACTTTTTCTAATAGTTGAGTAGTAGAAAATAATCAAGATTTGCTTAGAGTAAAAAAAAAACAGAATTAGTATCCGGCTCGTTTTAGAAACTAAGTGTTTTGAGACACCATCTTCTTTAGCATACAACTGGTTAAGAAAACAAGAGGCTTATGATGAAATGGACAAAGAATTGAAACATATATTGTCATGCTTACAACTGAGAATAACTATTATAATTAGTAACACGCATATAATGGAATATCTAAGTCAAAAATGCTCAGGTAACATATACTGTTGAAATTTATATCTGATTGAATGGCTTCACAAAACTTGCTAGTGGCTCAACTAACCACCAAACAAAATGACAGTTACAAATTCGACCAAACCTATAAATTTCTGACTAGAGGTTTCAGATTGTTATTGTACCACGAGACAAAGTGGAAACTTGAGATGGAGGTTCGAAAATGGTAACAGTTTTAAGTAATTATTCAAAACTGAAAACTGCCTAAACAAATCGTTTGACCATTAGGCAGCCATACAAAACTTAGAATAATTTCTTATTGTTGTTCCGAAGGGTAGGAAAACAAAACTCCAGTTTCGAACCATATGCTTCCAACAAATTTATTGTTGACCCATAAGTAAATATATGTTTCTAAGAAAACAAAATACAGCACTACTTTTTGACCAAGCAGCAGTTTCCAGGCTGATCCCAAGGCCAAGGCTCCAAGGAAAAAAGGTGGTCCGGCAAACCGGCACGGTAGGGCCAATACGGGTCGGATTGCTCCTCGCTGGGCATCTTGAATCCTCCTTTGGACTTTTTCTCATATCACTCTACGACTTGACGAGCTAACTATAGGCCATCTGCTATATTATTAGCATCAACACCCAAACCTAACCTGTCTCAAGAAGAAATCAACAGCCACGACCTGCTGGATATTCTGCTGGTACTGCAGATGCGACGCGGTCTGGGCTTTAGAAGGGGTTCCTGCTGCAGATCGGTCTTGCGTACCTCCACCGTTGGAGACAGATCAGACGATGTGGACGGTGCCGAAACACAGCAGGAAAGGATCCTGCTATATTAATTAGTATATTAATATGTTAGGCACAAGATTACAGAGTACTCTTCTTATTCCTAAACAGACGTCGTTCTAGGTTTTTATATTTTCACCAAAACACACATACAAAAAAGCATTACCCTTTTAATTATATCTTCGAATAATATATCTTACTCTAATTCATGATAGTTAATGATATTGGAAATAACTAAATTAGAAGGATATAGAAAGAAAACATGGTAAAAAATGTCACATCAAAATTGTAGAATAACATGTATTTAGAGACAAAAATCGAAAGTTAGAATGACATTATTGGAAAATAGCAAAGCTGTGGAAAGATAAAAGATAACCCTTTGACGGACCTTGCTGAATCAGTTTCGTCCCGCCGGCATTCAAAGGTTCGAGAGAACCCAACAGCACGTGCGGTCGTGTGGATCGCTGTCGCTCTGTGACATGTTCACTGCGCTCTCACTGAGTTTTAGCCGGCGCGGCAACCTGGATCGCAGGTCCAACCGGCAGAGCAGGACATGTTCACTGCACTCTCACTGAGTTGGGTTGGGGGTACGTGGGGTTGGGGTGGTGCCGTTCACACGCCTTGGACTTGCATTGTATCCACACCCAGTCGTAGGTCCTCGTAAAAAATTGCCGTGCGTAGTAGCGTCGTCGCCATCACCCGTACCAACGGAACCGTCGCTTTGCTCGTAAGTCTTAGGGACTGTTTCGTAGTTTCGAGATAAAACCATGGTTTTGTCTCGAAATCCTGTTTTAGAAACCAAGAGGTGTTTGGTAGCCCTTCAAAAAACTCTGTTTTAAAAACCATAGTTTACACAAAACCATGGTTTTTTCTCTGTTTTGGAAACTTTGGTCTTGGGCAAAATTTTCCGAGCGCTGGTACCAAAACAACTCTTGTTTCAACACTTTGTCAACCAAAAACTTTGTAGCTAAACAGTTAGGAGTTCCAAGAAAAACTATGGTTTCAATGGGGGCTTGGTAAAACCATGTTTTTTATGCCAAGACAATTCTCAAACCATGGTTTTACAAAACCTTGTTGCCAAATAGGCCCTTAAGTTTCTAGCGCAATAATGGCCACCGGAATTGTGTACATTTAAGGGTTTGTTCTTTTCTTCATTTTATGAGTAAATTTTACAAAACTGAAAAAATTAATGAACTGTAAACAATGTACGTTTTAGCTTATATTTTACAAAGCTGCATATTTTTAGGAGAGTATGTGCCACAAGACTACGGATTTTAGAATCGACCATTTTCTTATAATAGGTCTGATAGTATGGATCTGCATAGCAGCCTTATGCGTGAGTGTTCTTTTAAAATAAATGGTTTTGTGAAATAGAATTTAAAATATGTAGTTTTGTGATGATTTATAGAAAACCTGTTGTTTTATAAATTTACTTCTTTTAGGGGTCTAAACCTTTTAATTGATTGATGAATGCTATGGCCAGCTAAAAGTGGGAAAGTTTGTTAGCCCAAAAGTTCAGTTACTTTCTATACGATCAGACGATGAGGAGAAAGAGCCCACCGGCCAACGGCCCCACATATGAAACGCTTGCAGGCAGCTATCGGAAGCAGCTTTTCAAATACGGTGATTATCATACGAAAATCGTGATTTTTAGGTATATAAGTGGGATATGATATCTAAAATCGATTAATAAATCGGTTAAGTTAAAAAGAAAATTAAAAAAATCGAAAAATTATGCGATGTAAATATCACGATAATCAACGAAAATTGAGAGAAAATTGCACAAAAAATTGACTCTAAAAACATTCAATTGGCCAGTCCAATTATCGCGATAATCGGTGAAAATAGAGAGAAAATCGGTAGATTTTTTATTTTTGAACTTTTTTTTAAAAAAAATTGGATTTCAAAACCATGCGATTCTTGACGATTTTCGGAAAAAAAAAATGATACCAGGCTCTACTGGATTTTCGGAAAAAAAAAATTAGCAGTAAAAACTAATATCACAGATGGTTTTATATAAGGAACCGTCTGTGATATATCACATACCACAGACGGTTCTATTAAAGAACTGTCTGTGATGTGAGTTTCACTAACGGTTTAAGAACCGTATATGATATATCATTGTCATCACTGATACATGTTTACAGACGGTTCACAAAAACATATGTGATTATCTTTTAGAACCGTATATGATGATCTTGTCTGTAGTAGTGCTAGCTTCAGCCCGATGTGATCCCAAGGCCGAGAGGGGTGAAAGACAATGTGAACCCTAGCTCCAGTCCGATGTGAACTAGGGAAGGGAAGCACCAGAAGCATATGATGCAATTCATATGTTCGGAGGGAACACTAACTAATGAGAAAACAATAAAGATAGGCGAGTGTGGCTCTAGTGGTGGTGTAGGAAATAAAAGGGATTGGAGTTTAGTTTCATTTGGCGCTAGTTGAGACTTCCAAATTTTGAAAAGTCTGCCAGAACGTAAACGAGGGCTTACATCTTAAAATCTAGCTTCTTAGCTCAGAACCGATTGTGATGTGTCTCTCATCACAATCGATTTTGACCTGGAATTGATTGTGATGAGGAGTACATCATAATTGGTTCTGAGCTAAGAATCGATTGTGATGTGCATGTGCTCATCATAATCAGTTCTAACTTGAGAACCGACTGTGATATGTAGATGCATATCACATATCACAATTGGTTCTAACTTGAGAACCGATTGTGATGTGCACTGCACATCTCAATCAGTTCCAACTTGAGAACTGATTGTGATGATTCACCACCATATAAGTAGAATCATCTATGAGAACCAATTGTGATGATTCACCACCATATAAGTAGAATCATCTATCACAATCAGTTTTCCTTGAAAAGTTAGGAACCGATCCAGATGAAGCTATAGTGTTTTATCATTCTGTAGTAATGATCTCCTCCAGTTTGCACTTTTTATTCTGTCATTAGTTTTGTAAAAATGAAGCACAACTATGGCGGACACGCTACTATCTGTACTACTTAAAAAAAGGCAGTAACGGTGGTGGTGCTGATCAGGGTTTCAAAAATCGTCGAAAATCGACCGTATCGCTAGGGTTCGACATAAAAAACCGGTCGATAAACCGGTCCGATTCAAAAAAAAAAAATCAAAAAAATTCAAAAATTCGAAAATTCTAAAAAAAATTACGTGTCAAAAAACGGTCGAAAATCGGTGGAAATCGGTCGATTTTCGTCGAAAATCGCTACCAAAAGTCGACCGCACAAAAAGTTCAACATGGTTGCCGATTTTCCATCGAAATCGTCGATTTTCCGTTGAAATCGTCGATTTTCGACGATTTTTGAATTTTTTTTTTAAAATCTGGTTTTTAAATTTATACAATTTTTACGATTTTTGGCTCGATTTTTACGATTATCAATTTTCACTGTTCATTCGAAAATCGACAAAACGAAAAGGTGAACCCTGGTGCCCTTTTCAAACCCCCCCCATTTCATCTCCCTAAATAATCTCTAATAAAAACGTAAATAAAAATTCAACAAAGTACAAATTCCACCTCTCTGAAAAATCTCTAACAAGAAAAAAGAGAGCATAGCTCCAATGGACACGAAGACGTTATGTATCCAAGTATGGAAGCAGAGGTGAGGACGTGGACCGGACAAACTAATCATGATGTTATCGACTCAGCATGATGGAGATAATATAATATATTTTTTTATCGGTAACAAAGAACATCATCTGGATAGTCTTGTGAAAGCTTGCTATCATGATGATACCCAACCAGCACCAGAAGCCCATATGCCCTGCCCGAAAGCTCGCAGCCCCATGGGCCATGGGTCATGGACATTTTTTGGGAACTTGTAAATAACCCACGCAGATTGCTCGTCCTGGACAGGCATATCCTCGATGCCTTTTTTTTTTTTTTTTTTTTTTTTTTTTTTTTTTTTTTTTGAGATGAGATCGATGCCTTTTATTTAGGCTGCTGAGACTGTACATGTCTACTCAAGGTCCGCTGTTCGAATCTATCATGGAGCAGGCCCGGTAAATCATAGCCCAGCATAATTTTTCTGATAGTTCGGTACGCCCAGCTCCGCAAGCCATCACATGCGGAGAACAAAAGGTTCCATTTATTTAGTCTTTTTTTTCGGTTTTAAAGAAAAAAAAAACTAAAGCTCAATCAAAGATATGACTTTTTAACTGGTTTTTCTTAAAAATCATAAGTATTCATATAACTAGAAAATAAAATCCATCGGATAGATGCTTTTTAGCTTATTGTGGATTGGTTTATATCAATACCACTAAAATAGTGTAAAATTACACACATGTATCATTTGTGAAAGGCACTAATCTTTCCACTACTTTCAATCTGTTTAAGCCGAGAGACTAGCTTTAAACTCGAAGTTAGAAAACCTATGTAAATAAACAGGATGTAAGCCACGGGGATAAAATAAAAGAGAGAGAACCATGCGCAGAGCGACCGAGTCTGATCTGCCGTAGAAGATCCTGTTGGGTGCTGAATTGAATAAACCAACGACCACTTGTTAGATCATCCGAGGAGATGAGTGGTGTGTATTTTGTAGACAAGGTCGTGTATATTTAATCAGTCTCGTTACTACCACTACTTGTCTATGGCCATGCTTCGCTAGCTCTTCAGGTCAACCCATCCAGCCGTCTCCAATGCCGATGGCACCAGCTAACAAAGCTCGCCCGCCGGGCACCCGCCGTCGTCGCCGCGCGTGTGCTGCCTTCTTCTTCTTGGCCTTCTGCCCGCCCGCCGCGTTCATGTAGGCCGCGGACATGACGCCAACCACGTACGTCGTTTCCTCCTTATTGTGCTTTCAGTTTTGAGATTTAGATGTGCGTTTCGATCAGGTTGTTCTTAATTCCTTCAGCTTTTTGAAGCCAAGAGTTCCGCTATTTTACGCCTCATGTTCTGCGCGTACTGTTTCATTTTTCCTAAGTGCATAGTCTCTCAAATTTACTCCATCCGGCAGGACTCCCAAGGGGGGCAAAGGGGACACGAACAGCACGAAGAACACAGCACTAAACCTCATTTCCACTCCCCTCCATCTCCAACGAGGCGCTCAAGGCCAGCCCTTGGCCCTCGTCTATAATACTGTGCCCAAAAGCAGCACGAATCCATCGCACGAATTGGAGTAGGGACGTTCAGCCCGAACCAGTATACTTCTTGGGCTTCCTGAGTCGACCATTCAAGGAGAGCGAACGCGCAGCCCCTTAGACTAAAAATAGTATTGCCGGTGCCCAAAATACCGACAATGGCTGTAAAAAAATAGGTGTTGTATAGTTTCCTCATTGTTACAAAAACAACATTTTTTGTTACCATTTTAATTTTTAGACGATGCATCAATCTAAAAAAACAAAATATAAGAAAAAAAGAAATAATAAAAAAGGGGAAATTAAGAAAAAAAACTGGAAGTCACGCGAAGTTTTATTTGCCTCTACATCTCTGTATTAAGCATATTGGCCCCCCACAAATATCCGACGGTTCAAAATGGCCCCCTGCCGTCAGCCTAACAGAATTCGACGACCTAGCTTTTGTTAACTCTGATATATGCATGCTAGCTGCTAAACACTTGTCCAGAGATGATATATGTTGATTGTTGAGCACGCATTCCGACAAGCATCCTAAGCTGTGCTCTTACTCTACTAGGACTCCACTGGTAACAAACTAAAAATTGATTACGACCAACAGGCCGGCACAACGTACTTGCTTTTCTCAATTAATAGATAAGTTAATCAACGAGCAGCGCTACCTTTGTTGCTAGATCGGTGCAGCTGATTGGTGTGAATTTTCTAACCAAACTGGATGGATGGGTCACGGCCTCACAGGTCGTCTATCTTAAGTCTCAACCATCTCCCTACCCAGTTTATCCATGCCTTCCATGGCCGTTCTTCTCTGGCTCTTGGGAGGTCAACCGCTCGCCATGTCGCCTGAGCCGCTCGCCGGCCGATGGGATCTATGCTACACCGCGCAGCTCTCGATAGCCCCCGCGCGCGCATGCACATGTACGTACGTACCTGCTCCTGTCCTGCTAATTCGCTCTTGATTTCTGCACGATTTTTCCCGTTTTCCATCAGTATCGGGCGGTTTTCTTTCCCGTTTCTTCTTCCCTAGCTTCTTCTACGTTTTCCTTCAGCATGGACCAACCTGTGCTGAGGATTTGACGCTGCATGGAAACCAGACTTTGCCTGCCGCTCTTTGTTTTGTCTGGGAATTTGGCTTATCTCTTGAACCACAGACTTATGGAGTTTCGCCGTATGACAGCAGGACATGATCTGGGTGTATGCTTAATGCTGTCATGGTTCTTCGGTCGATTTGCTAGCCACAGAGACTATTAGTTGAAGCTTGAAATACTAGCCCAAGTACACAGTACTAGTTGGAAGTACGGCCTGTTGGGCTATCTAAAAGCCCGTCAGCGAAAAAAAAATGTAGCTGGCCCATCAGGCATCAGAGCTTCACGTATTAATGTATTACTACTAGTTACATGCCCGTGCGTTGCTACGAAAAATTTAACATCTATCTTTAACACTTTGTTTCTTGCGAAAGCTGGCTAATTAAATCAACGCTTCGTTTCTTGCGTAGGGCAATTAAGCAGCAATTACTGACGTGGGAAGAACGAACCACTGCCACCAAGTGCCTTTAGAATAGTAGAGATTACCTCACCGTGACGAAGTGATGACCAGATGCATGCAGAGCCGCCAATCAGCATCTCGCGTACGTACACTCTCCCCACTTTCCTCCCTCTTACCCTCTTTATCCCCCCCCCCCCCCCCCCACACACACACACAAGCACGCACGCCCACCTTCCCTCTAACCTTGCTGATCGAGGATCGATTTTTGCTTGCTTTTGTTCTACTCCCGTACTTTGCTAAATCAATCTCATCAATACGGTTCAATTCGATCTGGTAAGCTCACCATATAATTTGTTGAGTTTTTTTTTTTTTTTGCCTCCCTTTTCTTTTGCCCTTGCTCCCCTAATTAAGCTCAAGCACTTGCCTAATTTTCCGTCTAATCAGAGAGTAAGTACGTGGGAAGAAGGGATACCTTGCTACGTGATTAAGAGGGGCTACGTGATTCGATGGTATGTGAGGCTGACCCGAATTGTGTCACCTCGAGGCACAAATTATCCTGCTTACCCCTTTTCTTCTCACTTTCTTCTGCTTTTGATTGTCGAATCGAGCAGGCGAGGGGCATGGAGGACTTGGAGAAGGCGTTGACGGACATGGATGCTGCTGCTCCAGCTCTGGCCAGGGCCGGAGGTGAACAAAACGCGCTAATTCCAGCAGATCCGCACGTTCATCTGGTAAGAAGATTCACACTGCCTCACCTCTTCCGATCCTGCATTTCCTCTT
Source organism: Rhipidocladum racemiflorum (assembly GCA_036346355.1). NCBI lineage: Eukaryota > Viridiplantae > Streptophyta > Magnoliopsida > Poales > Poaceae > Rhipidocladum > Rhipidocladum racemiflorum. Next base: position 83,405,982 of record CM070579.1, on the reverse strand, counting down.
TCTTTTTTTTTCTTTTTTTTTTATGCATAGCTCGATCTTGTAATCAGCTTGATTATCCGCATGCACGTTCATCTGATAATCAAGCTGGTTGTGTGATTCCGCACATAGATTCAGATTCTACTCCTACTTACGTACTCAAGGGCAGCCATGGATCCGATATGTCTAGCCCTATTTTCCCTTTGATGTTCCCCTCCCCTCAGTTTAGTAAATCAATTATTACCTCATAATCCTCCTCCACCAATTATACCATCGCCGTTACATAATCATCGAAGTGCTCTTGATTTGTTCTTTTGAATTACTAATCTTTCATCATATGGACAGAGCTGGAAAAGTGGTTTGTTTCTGGATAATTACTTGCTGAGAGGTGCTTCTATGCTTTTCATAAGAGCTAGCGCTTGGACTTTACTTTTTTACTCATTAATTGACTTTCTTGCAAAAATCTGGAACAATAGCAATAACTATTACCCTCAATTCCCATCATCAAAATTAAAAAGCATATATATGTGTGTGTGTATATGTATGTATGTATGTATGTATGTATGTATGTGTATATATGTATTATGTATGTATGTATGTAATGCCTTCTACTCTCAGGTGTAGTAATTCCCACCTCTGAAGTACCACTTAAACAAACTTGAAATACTCTTTTATCACTTTGGATACGCTCTCATACTAATTTATAAGATATTCCAATGTGAACCACATAAAAATATTGTAAGGGAATACATAGTTTTTAGCATATTTTGCAAATACCTTTATATATGGATATAGAAAGGCGTATGTCCAAAAAAATGTACATACCATCTCTAAAAAAAATATAAATACCACTTAGCTAGTCTTATATACTAATATACTATGCGTGCATACCATTCGTTTTGCGAGATACTCCCTACGTTGTAAGATATGACATAGGGAGTAACTACTTCCGGAAGTAGAAAAGAGGCTTTATATTATATTATATATATATATATATATATATATATATATATATATATATATATATATATATATATAGTACAATTACCTGGGACACCAAGGTGCCTGGGCACCATGATCCAAAACAAGTATTTTCCATATGTATTTGTATGCGAATTTTTTTGAAATTTTTAGGATGTTGAGTTCAACTAGTTTACTAACTAGTTCAAACAAGTTTGAACTAAAATTCAAATTAATGTTTCCTTTTTTTATGATAGTTTGATTGTAGGTATGTGTTGATCATACATATAAATCAGCAAAGTATGTAATCTAAATTCATTCAAATCTTCAAATTCGAGTATATTTTTTAAAGGTATGTGTTTCATTTGAATTCTTATAGATAAGTATATACCCTAAAACTGAAAGTTTTGAAAAATATATCCGAATTTGACTTGAATTAACGCATTTAAAATCATGGTGCCCAGGCACCATGATGTCCCATTCTGTTATCCTATATATATATATATATATATGTATGTATATATATATGTATATGTATATATGTATATGTATATATATGTATGTATGTATGTATGTATATGTATATATATATATATAGGAAGCCTCTTTTCTACTCCCGGGAGTAATTACTCCTTATGCCGTATCTCACAACTTAGGGAGTATTTCGCACAACGGAGAGTATGTACGTGTAGTATGTAAGTATATAAGATCATCTAGGTGGCATTTACATTTTTTCAGAGGTGGTATGTACACTTTTTAGACATACTCCTTTTTATATACGTATATGAAGGTATTTGCAAAATAGGCTAAAAACTATGTACTCCCTTGCAATTTTTTCATGTGGATCTCATTGGAATATCTTATAATTAGTATATGAGTGTATACAAACTGATAAAGGAGTATTTCAAGTATGTTTGGGTGGTATTTCAACGTAGGGAGTAATTACTCCCGGAAGTACGAAGTATTTTTCCTAGTGATAAAGGAGTATTTCAAGTTCGTTTGGGAGTAATTACTCCCATCTCTGAAATACCACCCAAACGAACTTGAAATACTCCTTTATCAGTTTGTATACACTCATATACTAATTATAAGATATTCCAATGAGATCCACATGAAAAAATTGCAAGGGAGTACATAGTTTTTAGCATATTTTGCAAATACCTTCATATACGCATATAAAAAGAAGTATGTCTAAAAAGTGTACATACCACCTCTGAAAAAATGTAGATACCACCTAGATAATCTTATATACTTATATACTACATGTACATACTCTCCGTTGCGTGAAATACTCCCTACGTTGTGAGATACGATATAGGGAGTAATTACTCCCGGGAGTAGAAAAGAGGCTTCCTATATATATATATATAAATATATATATATATATATATATATATATATATATATATATATATATATATGATGCCCTTGATATTTGTACTATATAAGACGCCATAATGGGACACCATGGTGCCCAGGCTCCATGATTTTAAATGCACAAATTCAAGTCAAATTCGGGTATATTTTTTAAAACTTTCAGTTTTAGGGTATATACCCATCTATATCAATTCAGATGAAACACATACCTTTGAAAAGATATACTCGAATTCAAAGATTTGAACGAATTTAGATCACATGCTTTTGTTGATACTCAGCCTTAGGATTGCATTAAGATGTGTGCTTTCTATTGGTGTATGATAATTAACGGGTAAACCCGCCACTGACTATCACTGATATAGAAAGCAATCCATTCCATTAGTTTTTACATAATTATTATTCGCTGATTACGCTGATATAGAAAGCAGCAATCCATTTTTAGAATCCATTTTCGCTGTTTACACTGATATTTTGGATATGTATATATATCGCTCGTACCCTTTGTATAATAGGAAAACCAGATTAGCCACTTATAGGTATAACGTCTCCATAACAATCATAGTGAACAATATATTACATGTATCGCATCGACAATGTGCTTTATTGAATCATATCATGATAACAGGAAAAAAGTACCCGGCAGATAATCTTGTCTCTTATTAGACAGAATATTCTCATATTGAAATCAGTATTCGGTAGCGATGCCTTAAGCTTTTCAGAAAAACTAAAAAACGGTATACCTCTGAAACTCATGAAACTTATGATTTTTTGCACTGAAACTCATGAAACTTAGCACTAAAAACTGATAAAACATGAAACTGATGAAACTAAACACTGAAACTCATGAAACCAGCACTGAAACTGATAAGTTTCATAAGTTTCATGGCTATACCGTTGCAACGGTATACCGTTCCCTAGTCATTCTCTAAGCTTTTTTCGTGTACTGCTTCAGTAGTTCTTTGACGAAATTAGGCGGTGTCGCCATATATATATTTGCTTCTAAGGTGAGTATGTCCATCACAATCTCCGTTCAGACTTTTTACATACAATCCATGCCTGCCAATGAAATATTAATATGTGTTAAATACATGTTTGCCGCAACCTTACATTGATAAATTGAGAAAATGCATAAGTGAAGGTATGGAAAATATAACTGGTTGAGCGCTAGGACACACGTATTACCATCCCAGTTCTTCATATACTCAAAGAGTGTATATGCCGCTGCCAACCCTACAAAACTCAAAGTATCAGTGATAAACATAGCTTCAATGAATTCCAAAATGAATTGATAACTTGGGTATGAAAATAGGAAATTCAAATTAGCGAGGTATAAGCATTAATATTAGTGAAAGAAATTTAAATGGTATGGTACAGAATAAGTTACGAGTATATACTCCCATTTTTTTTCAGATATCACGGTGAAATTAGAAGAAGGTATCTGTGTTAAAAAAATTTAGGGTTTTTATTGTACTAAATTATCTTATAGAGAATAAAATAGCATTTGATTTTCTAATGTACGCATTAATTTGTGTTCACTTAAGCCATTATCATTGAAGAAGTTCAAGTTCAGAAGGTACATTAGGCAAAATATTTTTGGGTATGTATATTGCTCGTACCCTTGTATAATAGGTAACAAACACTAAAGAACAATCTAAAGAATGAATCGAAGATATTTGAATATGACATATTGTACAAAATTATTAGAGTATTATGGATCAAAAGAACATATCAGGATTGATAAAACAGAAGCCAAGCTCGAATCTTTGCAGACAATGCCAAAATGAGTTACTCAAAAATATGCTAATGACTGTGTGAGCATTTTAAGCAAGGGCGTACCACGCGAAGACTAATTTTTGTACTAATATGAGTTACTCAAAAGTATGCACCAATATTGGTTTTTTTGTGTGTCCAGTATAATAAGGCGCCGTTAATTATTCGCTGATCCTTGATTGTTGTCGTGGATGGTATGGTAACACCTGCATGCTTATCTCTACTATTCTAAAGCAGCACTTGGTGGCAGTGGTCCGTTCTTCCCACGTCATTAATTGCCGCTTAATTGCCCTGCTTAATTGCCCTACGCAAGAAACGAAGCGTTGTTTTAATTAGCTAGCTTTCGCAAGAAACGAAGCGTTAAAGATAGATGTTTGATTTTGTGAAATAATTTTTTTATTTTTATTTTTCGTTATCAATTTTGTTTTTTGTAGCAACGCACGGACATGTAACTAGTAATATAGAAAGAACTACCCTGCATGAAAGTGACTTAATTTGACATAATGGATAGGATCTGGCTTTAATCGATGAAGTACCCGTTTAATTTTTTTACAATTTCTAAAGCAATCAAACGGTTGTTAGTTTATGTGCCCAGGCATCATAGAGCCCCTGATATTTGTACTATATATATATATATATATATATATATATATATATATATATATATATATATATATATATATATATATATATATGTGTGTGTGTGTGTGTGTGTGTGTATGATTTGGAAAGGGAACTATACTACTTGCTTAGTTTGCTAAGATGAAATATTAGTAGAGCGTACACTAGAAAAAATGGTAGAGAGCATACTTATGTATGCACCGCTACTAGTTATTGCGTTCGATATTCACTACTACAGAACCAGCTTCTACAATCGGTTTGGAACCACTTCTAGAAGCGGTTTTACAACCGCTTCTAGGCAACCGGTTGTGATACCGCTTGTGGTGGTGCCACACCAAGTGGTAAAAGGCAGTAATAATATCGTGGGAACGGGATTCGAACCCACGACCAGCACTCCATCCTCGTGACTCGCCTCATCCATCTAGCCAACCCACCCACGCGTGCTCTCTGATAGAGTAGTGCACGCATTCCTTTTATTGTTTCTAAAACTGGGCTTCTACAAGCGGTTCGTGACACGAACCCCTTCTGAAGGGGGTCTTTAGAAGCGGTTCGTGTCACGAACCCCTTCTAAAGCTTTAGAAGCGGTTGGGGACACGAACCGCTTGTAAAGACCTTTAGAAGGGGTTCGTGTCACGAACTCGTGCCACGAACCGCTTCTAGAGATCCCCTCCGGCTTGTTACCACGAACCGCTTCTGGTGCGAGCATTACAACCGGTTCGCACCAAACCGTTTCTAATAGACCGTTTGTGATGCCCGATTTTGTAGTAGTGATTGTAGTTGTAAATACGTGGGTCGTAAGACCATGCATGGAGCTGATTTTGAATACGGACTAGATGTAAAGTACACCCTTATTCTTTTCTTGTAGAACATATACCTAAAAAGTTTTATGTTCTTTGTTTTTGATGGCCTAATCGTTGGGTGGAAGGAAATTCTTCATTCTTGCACGGTTCCTTATTTAAAGAGTGAACTAAGTAGTCATATTTCCAATTCCTTTAATTCACTTATTATAGTGGAACACACATCTGTCTGTGCCAAAATGTACTTCACTTCTACTAATTTGTAATGCTCCCAGACTCCCAGTGTTTAGGAACTTTAATATCCTTGCAGATAAACTTGAGAAGGAAGCTTTAAAATCAAATTAAGGTCTTGTGTGGAAAATTAAGGACTTTTTTGTAATGTTAGATTTAAGATCTCAGTCAGTCAGACTTCATTTATCCAAACGAATGCATGGATTGGTTTTGGATAAACTACTTCGTGGAACTTTATGTATGTACTATACGTAAAGGGCAAAGGTATTTAATCAAATCAACTGCTCTAAAGGGAGTTCGGTGATCAGGTTTATACACATACGTATGTTTCTATATTTGGGTTTGTCTTGTGTGATATGCATTACTCAATCAGCAGTTGGTAGCTACTAGCTAGTACTTATCATTGTGGTTGTCATTCGATCTAATCATCGCTCTGGTCGTAATGGCTATTGCATGTTCAGCACACTTTATTAATTACTGATGGCACTATTGATAAATGTCATACCTGATGTGTGACACCTCGAATAACTAACTAACTAGCTAGTTTTGTTTATCATGGCGTAAGTGACAATAGCGTGCTTTATGTATGATCTCGTTGGATATTCTTTTGTACATACAGACACGTACGTTTGATCATTCGCAGGTACTAAAATATGATATTTCAGCTGAGTTTATGTTATATTTTCTTTCTATGTCCCCATGCATGATAAAGGGAGTGTATATATAGGAGATGACGCGTCCTTCTTTCTTTTCTTCTGCATACATATATATAAACAGATCGGAGGGGGTGCCATTGCCAGGATCCGTGCCAAGCTGAATACTGTCCCGTGGTACTTCTACTGGCTCCTCATGGTTGTTTCGGCGCTGTCTCTGACCAACCATCTGCTTCCCAAGAATCCCAAGAACCAGATGCTGATTACTCCCACGCTCACAGTGATCTCCGTGTTCGTGGCATTCCTGGCTGCCATCTGCCTCATGCTCCGCGCCGTGATCAAGCAGGCGGCGTGACTGATGAGTCGTCCTCACGGCCGATGCATGCTTCCTTATCTGAACATGAGTACTGTATGCTGGCTAATAATTTCCCAGGATATGTGACCTCCAGAGAGCTCCTGGCTCTTGAATTAATTTCCTATGTTTGCACGTACTCTTTAGAGGATGATTGCTTTGGATTTCAGTTGATTCTAATTATACTTGCATACTATTGATGCATATGAATTGGATAGGCAGTGTTGTCAATATGGTACTTTTTCATCGCTGCAAAGAACAATTGGTCATCAGTTAAGAGGTTGCTGCTTGCCAATTCGGTTATCGTTTCTTCAGTATTATAGATTAGACAGCATCAAATAGCTCAGGTAGCAAATTAAGTTTGGATTCGTTGGTCGCATATTCACATCTTCTCCAGCAATTTCCCTTCATTCCATTCCCTTCCCTATTCCCTTTCCTATATTCATTCCCTTTATTTCCTACCATCTCCAGCAGCATCCCCTTAAGGGATTTGTGAAGGGATTGAAGAGAGAATCCCTTTCTAAAGGGATTTACTGTTTGAATCCCTTCTGACGGGAATCGTGAAGGGAATCCGCTGGAGCACTTGGGATCTGTTCGCGAAGGGATTTGGAGGGGAAGGGAAGCTGCTGGAGATAGTCTAAGCTATGCATATATGTATTGAATCTTGTATACTTGGGTAGATGTGTATGTACGCGTGTGTGTATATATGATGATGGATAAGACGTCAGGATCAAGCAGAATGGGTAAGCGGCACCAGAGGTTTTCGGCCGGCGGCGCAAAAAAAAAAAGATTTCGAACCGGTGACGTGAGCAGCAGCCGGCACAAGGAAAAAAGGAAGGAACACGCGGCTGCAGGTGGAGCCGCTCCAGGAGACAGTACAGCAGTCGTGTCGTGTGACTGGGTCTGGGAGGCATCAGGTGCGTGCGGCGGCAGAACGGAACATACATGCGTATTGTGAAGCAACAAAAGCCGGATTGCACAGCACTTTGGTCATGTAGCAATATAAATTACAGAGGTTATTATTGGATAATAATACAAACTAGTGAAACTACCAAATAAAAGTGATACGCCCAGGTCGGCGCCGACAGATTAGAAGCAGAGCTCCGCTTCCGGAATCCCAACGCACGGAAGTATTCTGTGTATGCGGATGAGAAAATTCTGAATTGTACAAATCACTTCGCTTGACAGGTTGAGACCAGGGTTCACAAAACCGCCGAAAACCGCGGTTTTCGAGCGTATCCCTCCGGTTCGAGATGCAAAACCGCTCGGTAAACCGGTCTAATTAAAAAACAAATTAAAAAAATTTGAAAATTTTAAAAAAATTTGTATGTCCGGTTTTTCGTGTAAAACCGCTGAAAACTGTTTTCGAAGAGTTCGGGTTAGTTTTTCGTGAAACCTTAGCGGTTTTTTGTAAAAACCGAGCGGTTTACCGTGAAAAACCGCGGTTTACCGCCAAAACCGAACTGATTTCAAAATTTTTTAAATTTTTTGGATTTTTCAACTCTTCGGTTTTTTGCGGTTTTTTAGCGGTTTTTGCGAAAACCGTACCGCGAAAACCGAGCCAGTTTTGACGGTACGGTTTTGTGAACCCTGGTTGAGACTGCATTTCGCATTGGTTTGTCAAAATATTCCAGGAGGACCTTCCTTAGTAGGGACGGAGCCAGATTAGGCCATGGCCTCGGACCAAACTGCTAAGAATATCCCATGTTCTACATGGATCAATTGAGTATATACTATTTTTTATAGGATTTTGACGTTAGGCCTCGAGTCTAGGCCCGGATGGCTCGAGATCGGGCTCCGGCCTCTGTTCCATAGCATCGCCTATACTATCTAAACGGGCTTTGATTCTGTGCTTAGCTGGAAGGTAATTGGCTCAATATCTCGCCACTACAGAAGTAATGCTGATATCCGGTTCCGTCCGTTCAGTCTTGATTTATGTGTTTTGGTTAATGAGACAAACAAAAACCAATGCTGAGGTGTGGGGTGATGTTAATCTGAAATGTACTCTTACAAGAAATTTTTTATGAGAATATGATGCGTAGATGGTTTGAATGGGTTGAGGTTGCTAATTTTATTCCACTTTAGTCTCACTCTCCTAGTTAATACGCGTATCTAAGATAAGATTTGTACAATTTGTATTGTGATGGTGATGCACATAAATGTTACTCAACAAATAATGTGAGAAGAATGGGTATATAGAAATATAGGGTAAACGGCACCAAGTTGTTTTATATGTAAGGGATATTTTTTTTTTATCATTTTTGGGAGATATCAAAATTTACATTGAGAAAAGTATCACGAGATATCAAAAATTTAAAAGATGAGGTACCAACTTTTGGTACCACTTAGTACTAATTTAATGTAATTTTTTTTTGGCTTTTCTCACCCAACACACTTTCTGTAGCTTTTCAAATGAAAATGAGTCAGTAGTGCATCTCTTCTTTGAATTTATAGTTGCTAGAAATATTTGGAATATCATTGCTCAGTTTTTTTTATGTTGACAGTACGGGCAGAGGTATGAGTCCATTGCTAAATGTTAGTCGAGCAAGTCCAAAATTGCTGTTTTGAATACTGTCTATGTTGCTTCTCTTTGGTCTATTTGGCGCTGTAGAAATAATGATGTGTTTCAGATACAGCCATGGTCAAGTATAAAAACACTCTAGGAAAGGATGTTAAATTCTACAGCGCCAAATCACTGCAGTTCTACAGTAAGGAGCTACCGTGATTTCATTTTTATGAAAAAATAAGTTTTTACTTTTTAAAAAAATTAAAATAAATTAAAAAAGTTGGAAAAATCCTTCTCCCTTTATTTTATTTTTCTTATTTCTCTATTTTTTTTAAAGAAATATATGATTTTTCTTTCTTTGTTAAAATTCATAGTTCTTCCACGGCAATGCACGGGATTCTAACCCTGTCTTGGCGCTTCCTTCCGTCCGCAGCAACGCGCGGGCCTAGGGAACAAACTAACACTAATATCTAATTTCTTATAGCGGAGCGTCTAGCGGAGCTCTCGCGCTAGCCACGTCGGCAGTCCTCGCAAAAAAACCCTCGCAGTTTTGCTTATCGCGTGCGGGTCCGCAGGCCTGGCTACCGTCGGTCCTTCGAGCTGCCCAGGATCCGGCCGTCCACGCGCATTTCTTCGTTGTCTTCTTCGGTGCCGACGCCCAGCCCGTCAAGCGTCACCAAATCCGCCGCTGCGGAGCCCTCCACGCGGCCCCCGCCTGCTCTCGCCCCGCTTCGCCGCCGCCACTCGCTTCTTTCCTCGCGACACTCCGCCGAAGCTCGCACCCGTGGCGGCGGGCGCTCCGGCGAAGCAGGGGTCCGCGTCCCCATCCGTCTACTTCCTTCATCATCGCTGTCATTATCCCGCTGCTTCGGCTCACGCATCCACCCTCGCTCTTCCCCTCGCGGCCGATCTCGCTCTCTTCCCACCCACCGATGCCATCTCCCCCTCGGTCGTTCCTCTTCCAGCGCTGGCGCCGCCTCCCCACCCCGACCTTCGCAGCGGCCGGTAGCGCCACGCGGCTGCTCGATTCGAGGTCAGATCCAAACCCCAAGGCGGGTCTGAGTCGCGTCGAATTTTTTCTAGGTTTTGGTGCGGATCTAGGTTTTGCCATGGATTTTTTTTGCTGGATTCACTCGGTTTCCTCCAAGGTTTGGATTTCACGCTCATGGCCACTGGGCGCCACGGAGGGTATAGGGACTGCGAGGCGAGGGAGCGGGAGCTCGACGCGGAGGCTTCCAGGAGGAGCAAGGAGCAGCAGCTGCATCACCACCACCACCGCCACCTCGGCGGCCGCCAGCGAGGCGATGCCGACCCCCGCCGCGACGGCGGGCGCAGCAGGGGCGACAGGGAGTTCTCCTTCCCTTCCAGTGCTCTCTCCACAGCCTTGCGGGAGCGCCGCCGTCCTTCCGTACACCTGCACTAAAACCTCTTGGGCTAAAACCCTACCCGTGCTACTCCCAGTTCAATCCCTTTCCAATTCCCTACTCGCCGCTCTCTACGAGCACAGCCTTGCCAGCGACCACCTGCGCCGTCCGTCTCAGCCCCACGGCGATGCTGGTGGCGACGGAGGGGCCTCCGGCTATAAGAAAGCTGGGGCGATTGTTTAAGCTCACCGAAGTGCACCTCTGGTAAGCCCCATGTCTTCCGACCTAGCTATTCGAGTTAGGGTTATTGGCTGAGCAGCTTTTTCCTTCAATTTGCTTGATGCAGGGATGATTTGTGTGGCGCTGGCGCCAAAGTGAGTCACAAGCATTGGCGCTCTGTTGAGACTTGTTTCCCGGTATAATTTCTGTTCGTTTTGTTTCGTTTTTAAATTAGATGGATTTAGCTTGCTTAAGCTTTGTGAATGGGTGCCTTGCACATCGTCAGTTTGTCTAATACTTGATTGACATTTTGTAGCGATTAAGTTATTGGAACAAAGGAAGAAAGTTTTGCTCACTTTATAGTTATTTGTGGAGAAAATTGGATATTTCGCACATAATTTGAAGCTCTCCGAGTGGGAAATCTGTATTAAGAGGGAGGAACAGGGCAGCCGATTAGTTTTCCAAATACTCTAATTAACACAATAAATTTGTTTTGCATTTCGACTGTGGCTTTCCATTGAAATAGTGCCCCCAATTTTGTTAGGCATGCAAAATGTTATTAGCGGCATGCACTTGAAAGAGAGCTTTGTTGTGTCAAATTTGCCAAGCAATAACCGGCATAACAAATGGCATGTATCACATGTTTTTATGTAGGATAGGACCAATAAGTAACTAGGTCTCCTAATTTATATTGGAAATAAACCTGAACATTTCAGGATTCAACTTTGTCCGATAAGAAACATACATAACAAATTTCAAGTCTTTGTTCTAGAAGCATTATTTGCTTACAAGTAGATTGTTGCACATCACTTTGTACTTTGTTAGATCATATTACCTTTTAGCAGCATGGTTTATTGAGCCATTGTTGGGGAAATTTAATTTGCATATTATGGATTTAGTGGTGAAGTAAGCATCAAAGCTATTTTGCTTGTCTTTTCATTTCAGATAATACCAGAACATGTAAACAATTTAAGTGCTTTTCAGATTATGTCGATTTCATTTGATCTTTTATTTTATGGTTTCCACTTGCCAAATTACTTTTAAGGGTTATGGTGTAGAAGCAATTTGAAAACCTAACAGCTTTGCAGGGCTCTCAGACAGATAAAATCCAGAACAAATTAGCTGTAGAGACGGGTGAAGGTAACATTTATTTTCTTTGTAATCCCATCTTGTTTTTAAACTCCCTGCTTCTGCTGATTAACTCACACGGTACACACACACAACACAGATATATATATATATATATATAATTTAAAAAGTCATTATGAATTGTTATTCTTCTTTTGCCGTAAGTGTCCAGCAATCTCTTATCATATAATCTAATGTTTCTGTGGTTCATTAGGCCTTTCATTTGTTGAAGATTTGGAACTGGCTAACCTCATGTGTTCTTTTGGGCTTCCTGTTTCATTCAGCACAAGTAAAGAGGTAGGTGCTCATGACATTATGCACTGTTTCCAAGCCATTTGTATTATCTTCTGCTAACAATCAAGGCCATAATCAGGAACAAGCATCATAAAGGTTGTATTATCTTCTGCTAACTATGCTCTTCTATTAGGTTAAACTTGGAGAGGATAAATTCCTTAATGCTATCGTTAAGGTGGGCCTCAATAATATATGTCCTGGCTATCAATGATGCTTGTTCCGGTTAGTTTTATGCTTGAGTTGACTGTCTGCCCTCTTGTTAGGTCTATTGCGCTTATATTGCTTCTGATTATAGCCTTACTCGATTCTATCTACATTGTGAGTATCTTGATTACAAGGAGTAAATTTTTTATGAAACATGATTACCTTTCATGATCGTAATGACATTTGTTGTCCTTTCTTAGCCTGTCAAGCATATGTGCTGTCTTATCTGGTGTTGCTCTTACCTTTTTCCCATAATATTGTGATATTTTCTTGTTTTATGATGAACTAGCCTGTTTTTATTTGTTTTCGTATTGTTCTATGCCTATATAATTTGTTTCACTGAAAACATGTAGAAAATTATGTTTCAAGGTTTAATCAGCACGTCTATGTGGAGTTATGCACTAACAACTTGACACAAGTTCTTGTTTGGTCCAAAGATAATTAGTCAAGAATTATATTGCCTATTTTAAAACTTGAGGAACCAAAATAGCCTATATGGAAAGTTGAGAGATTCAGTTCACCTTTTTCTGCAACTACTTGATTTAATTTACTAAAATTTGGTTTTAGTTACAGCTAAGGGTGTGGTCAGGCTACATAGAGGTAGGTTCATGTTTTTGTTTTTCATTCTTATTGAGATCTATTGTTGTTTTTCATTCTTATTGAGATCTATTGTATTGTACAGATTGACCATGAGTAAAGTCTAACGTGTATGGAAAAGGATCAGACCAGCTAGATCATCCATCTTCTGTTCAAACGGTTTGCTTTCATGTAATTTTCATTTATTACATGATCTACTTAGATGACATATCAGCTATAAAACTAACCTTCCTTGCGAGAAAATTACCAGGTTATACATCCTAATTTATCGAATTATTACGTTATTTCTTATACCAAATTAATTTGCTTGAAAAATGTTTTGCCAGAGCCTGTTGATGTGTTTTTGCATCAGGTTACTCATCAAGTAATCATCACTAGACGCCGAATTTTCTTCTAATGGAAATAACCACGTGGAGAGTTGGTGGAGGAGATGACATCCTGAGCCAAAAGATCAGTATGCCCAGTTTCGGTGCCTCCATACCATATATTGTTAAATTAGAAATTATGAATAGAAAATACCATTGGAATCGATGTTTCACATTGATTTACTCTCTTTAGCTTTCTAATAGGTGCTGTGTGGTTTCCAATTTTGTACCTTCTCTTCTGAGTACACATTTGTGATGCTCATTACGCGTAGGTGGAATTCGTACATGACGGGTCAGTTCACTCTTCCTACTTTTCTAATAGCTATGATGGTGGGCGAATATTGTAGATTGTTCAATGTAAACAAAATACTGCTATGATATAATTCTAAGCCCTTTCTGTAGTACAATAATGAGAATAGGTGTATGGATGACATTGCAGTCTCCTTTTTATTTTTTCCCTAGGCCAAATGGTCACGGACGCGGCGTACGCCGCGTTTATCTTTCTAGTACTAACTATCTTACAGCTGAAGGGATTGGCGAGTTCTCAGGCCAGCCACGTCACCGCTTTCTACGAACACAACCCGCCGTTCTCTCTGTATTTGCGTTCGGCTCCTCCTTGCCCAGGCGGTCGATCTCATCAGTTCGGTTCCCAGCTGGCCGATAAAGCTTCGTCGAATTGGGCCTCGCAGAACACTCGAGGCTACGGCGTGAGCACCGGTCCCCTCCGTCGCTTCCCACCCGCCTTTCATCGCCGCTCCGTCGCTTCCCACCCGCCTTTCATCGCCGCTTTCCTACTTTTCCCCGCCTCCTCCTCCTCCTCCTTCGTCGACCCCCTCTCCTACGCCGACGTCGCCGCCTCCTCCCCGCGCTACGCCTCCCCGAGACCCACATCGCCGTCTCGGACTCGGAGACCGAGGCCGACCCTACCGCCGCCTCCCTCGTCCCCGAGATCCGCCCCCACCTACGTCTCCTACCTCATCACCAGCGCCCGCCGCGGCGGCCGCCGCCGCCGCCTCCGCGACATCGTCACCCTCGCCGACCGCCTTGCCGAGGCCTTCCGCTGCCACTTCGTGCCCCGCGCCGACAAGAACACCGTCGAGCCAGGTCATGCAGCGCGACGAGTTCGTGGCCCACCGCCCGCGCCAAGGCTCAAGATTGGAGGTCGCGGAGCCTCGGCTGCCCGCCTCCGCCTCGCCCCCGCGCCGCAGCGCGCCGCCACCCTCGCCCCTTTCCCCGCACACGCGCCAAGCTCGCACCCGTGGCGGCTGCCGCTCCAGCGACGCAGGGGTCCGCGTCCCCATCCGTCTGCTTCCTTAATCATCGCTGTCATTATCCCGCCGCTTCGGCTCACGCATCCACCCTCGCTCTTCCCCTCACGACCGATCTCGCTCTCTTCCCTCGCACCGATGCCATCTCCCCCTCGGTCGTTCCTCTTCCCCGCGCCTGGCGTTCGCCTTCCCCCCGACCTTCGCAAGCAGCCAGCGGGCGCCACGCGACTGCTCGATTCGAGGTCAGATCCAAACCCCAAGCCAGGTCCAAGTCGAGCCGAATTTTTTCTAGGTTTTGATGCGGATCTAGGGTTTGCCGTGGAATTTTTTTGGGGGATTCACTCGGTTTCCTCCAAGGTTTGGATTTCACACTCATGGCCACTGGGCGCCACGGAGGGTACAGGGACTGCGAGGCAAGGGAGCGGGAGCTCGACGCGGAGGCTTCCAGGAGGAGCAAGGAGTAGCAGTTACACCACCACCACCACCGCCACCTCGGCGGCCGCCGGTGCGGCGATGCCGATCCCCGCCGCGACGGCGGGCGCAGCAGGGGCGACAGGGAGTTCTCCTCCCCTTCCAGTGCTCTCTCCACAGCCTTGCCGGAAGCGCCGCCGTCCTTCCGTACACCTGCACTACAACCTCTTGGGCTAGAACCCTACCCGTGCTCCTCCCAGTTCAATCCCTTTCCAATTCCCTACTCGCTGCTCTTTACGAGAACAACCTCGCCAGTGACCACCTGCGTCGTCCGTCTCAGCCCCACGGCGATGCTGGTGGCGACGGAGGGGCCTCCGGCTATAAGAAAGCCGGGGCGGCTGTTTAAGCTCACCGAAGTGCACCTCTGGTAAGCCCCATGTCTTCCGACCTAGCTATTCGAGTTAGGGTTATTGGCTGAGCAGCTTTTTCCTTCATTTTGCTTGATGCAGGGATGATTCATGTGGCGCTGGCGCCAAAGTGAGTCACAGGCATTAGCGCTCTGCTGAGACTTGTTTCGCGGTATAATTTCTGTTCGTTTTGTTTCATTTTTAGATTGGATAGATTTAGCTTGCTTAAGCTTTGTGAATTGGTGCCTTGCGTATCGTCAGTTTGTCTAATACTTGATTGACATTTTGTAGCGATTAAGTTATTGGAACAAAGGAAGAAAGTTTTGCTCACTTTATAGTTATTTGTGGAGAAAATTAGATATTTAGCACATAATTTGAAGCTCTCCGAATGGGAAATCTGTATTAAGAGGGAGGAACAGGGCAGCCGATTAGTTTTCCAAATACTCTAATTAACACAATAAATTTGTTTTGCATTTCGATCGTGGCTTTCCATTGAAATAGTGCCCCCAATTTTGCTAGGCATGCAAAATGTTATTGGCGGCATGCACTTGAAAGAGATTTTTGTTGTGTCAAATTTGCCAAGCAATAACCGGCATATCAAAAGGCATGTGTCACGTGTTTTTATGTAGGATAGGACCAATAAGTAACTAGGTCTCCTAATTTATATTGGAAATAAACCTGAACATTTTAGGACTCAGCTTGGTCCGATAAGAAACATACATAACAAATTTCAAGTCTCTGTTCTAGAAGCATTATTTGCTTACAAGTAGATTGTTTCACATCACTTGGTACTTTGTTAGATCATAATACCTTTTAGCAGCATGGTTTATTGAGCCATTGTTGGGGAAATTTAATTTGCATATTATGGATTTAGTGGTGAAGTAAGCATCAAATCTATTTTGCTTGTGTTTTCATTTCAGATAATACCAGAGCATGTAAACAATTTAAGTGCTTTGCAGATTATGTCGATTTCATTTGATCTTTTATTTTATGGTGTAGAAGCAATTTGAAAACCTGACAGCTTTGCAGGGCTCTCAGACAGATAAAATCCAAAAAATATTAGCTGTAGAGACGGATGAAGGTAAGCTTTATTTTTCTTGTAATCCCATCTTGTTTTTAAACTCCCTGCTTCTGCTGATTAACTCACACAGTACCCACACACAACACAGATATATATATTTTTTTTAAAAGTCATTATGAATTGTTATTCTTCTTTTGCCGTAAGTGTCCAACAATCTCTTATCATATACTCTGATGTTTCTGTGGTTCATTAGGCCTTTCATTTGTTGAAGATTTGGAATTGGCTAACCTCATGGGTTCTTTTGGGCTTCCTGTTTCATTCAGCACAAGTAAAGAGGTAGGTGCTCATGACATTATGCACTGTTTCCAAGCCATTTGTATTATCTTCTGCTAACAAGCAAGGCCATAATCAGGAACAAGCATCATAAAGGTTGTATTATCTTCTGCTAACTATGCTCTTCTATTAGGTTAAACTTGGAGAGGATAAATTCCTTAATGCTATCGTTAAGGTGGGCCTCAATAATATATGCCCTGGTTGTCAATGATGCTTGTTCTGGTTAGTTTTATACTTGAGTTGACTGTCTGCCCTCTTGTTAAGTCTATTGCGCTTATATTCCTCCTGATTATGGCCTTACTCGATCCTATCTACATTGTGAGTATCTTGATTACAAGGAGTAAATTTTTTATGAAACATGATTATCTTTCATGATCGTAATGACATTTGTTGTCCTTTCTTAGCCTGTCAAGCATATGTGCTGCCTTATCTGGTGTTGCTCTTACCTTTTTCCCATAATATTGTGATATTTTCTTGTTTTATGATGTCATTGCTGAATAGCTTACGCTGTTCACTGTACCCAATATTTTATCATGCTTAAACAGTTTTGGCACTCCTTTACCCATAAAATGTGTCAATAATGAAAAGTATATGACATATTAAAAGTGTTAGTGAATTTACACTCAATTAGTTAGGCTGAGGTGTGAGTGTCGATCAGGAAAGTTGATAGTATAGAAAAGAGGACCAGCAAAGCTGGTGGCAACTCTTAGAATCACGTTAATGGACAAATATAGTTAGGCCATTATAATATAGTATCATGAAATTGTGTTGAAGGGGAAAAAACAAAATTAAACCCACTAGATATTGCCAAGTTCATGGAATTTAAACAACTAGCCTGTTTTTATTTGTTTTCGTATTGTTCTTTGCCTATATAATTTGTTTCATTGAAAACATGTAGAAAATTATGTTTCAAGGTTTAATCAGCACGTCTATGTGGAGTTATGCACTGACAACTTGACACAAGTTCTTGTTTGGTCCAAAAATAATTAGTCAAGAATTATATTGCCTATTTTAAAACCTGAGGAACCAAAATAGCCTATATGGAAAGTTGAGAGATTCAGTTCACCTTTTTCTGCAACTACTTGATTTAGTTTACTAAAATTTGGTTTTAGTTACAGCTAAGGGTATGGTCAGGCTACATAGAGGTGGGTTCATGTTTTTGTTTTTCATTCTTATTGAGATCTGTTGTATTGTACAGATTGACAATGAGTAAAGTCTAACGTGTATGGAAAAGGATCAGACCAGCTAGATCATCCATCTTCTGTTCAAACGGTTTGCTTTCATGCAATTTTCATTTATGACATGATCTACTTAGATGACATATCAGCGTATAAAACTAACCTTCCTTGCCAGAAAATTACCAGGTTATACATCCTAATTTATCGAATTATTACGTTATTCCTTATACCCAATAAATTTGCTTGAAAAATGTTTTGCCAGAGCCTGTTGATGTGCTTTTGCATCAGGTTACTCATCAGGTAATCATCACTAGACGCCGAATGTTCTTCTAATGAAAATAACCACGTGGAGAGTTGGTGGAGGAGATGGCATCCTGAGCCAAAAGATCAGGATGCCCAGTTTCGGTGCCTCCATACCATATATTGTTAAATTAGAAATTATGAATAGTAAATACCATTGGAATCGATGTTTCACATTGATTTACTCTCTTTAGCTTTCTAATAGATGTTGTGTGGTTTCCAATTTTGTACCTTCTCTTCTGAGTACACATTTGTGATGCTCATTACGCGTAGGTGGAATTCACACATGACGGGTCAGTTCACTCTTCCTACTTTTCTAATAGCTATGATGGTCCTTTCATAGTATCATAAGCATTTGTTGACTATGGTTTTTTCGTTCTTTGTCTTATGATAATCTTATTAAGTTAATGTCCTTACCCGTGGCACGAACCAATTCAACAACAGAGGAAGAAACTGCCTATTCAAAGGAGTGGGAAGGACATCCCGGTCAGCACCGAACAATAGTTTCCTTATACCCAATAAATTTGCTTGAAAAATGTTTTGCCAGAGCCTGTTGATGTGCTTTTGCATCAGGTTACTCATCAGGTAATCATCACTAGACGCCGAATGTTCTTCTAATGAAAATAACCACGTGGAGAGTTGGTGGAGGAGATGGCATCCTGAGCCAAAAGATCAGGATGCCCAGTTTCGGTGCCTCCATACCATATATTGTTAAATTAGAAATTATGAATAGTAAATACCATTGGAATCGATGTTTCACATTGATTTACTCTCTTTAGCTTTCTAATAGATGCTGTGTGGTTTCCAATTTTGTACCTTCTCTTCTGAGTACACATTTGTGATGCTCATTACGCGTATGTGGAATTCGCACATGACGGGTCAGTTTACTCTTCCTACTTTTCTAATAGCTATGATGGTGGGCGAATATTGTAGATTGTTCAATGTAAACAAAATACTGCTATGATATAATTCTATGTCCTTCCTGTAGTATAGTCATGAGAATGGGTGTATGGATTGTCATTGCATTCCCCTTTTTATTTTTTCCCTAGGCCAAATGACCACGGACGCGGCGTAAGCCGCTTTTATCTTTCTAGTGATAATGAAATGGTGTGCTCCTCAACTCGGTTGCATAGAGTCTGCCCATCACGCGGACGGCTTATTCGAGTAACTACTATTTTTGTTGATGTACGGAAGAGCAGCCTGAAGAAGGGCACGTGGTGCCGGACATAATAGATTCTACAGTGTCAGCTACAGTAACTACAATAGTTTTGAATTTTCTAAAAATAATTTTTGTACTTTTATTTCTTACTTTTTTTAGAAAAAAGATTTGTATCTCTCTGTTAAAACTTTTGCCTATCTCAAGCTTCTTTTCGCCCACAGCAATACACGGATCCACGGAGTAATAACTAGTTCAAAGGAAGGTAAGAGGACGTGTTAAAAAAGAAAGAGAAGCTCGTCTCGTCCCTACGTCGACTCCACTTCACGATGGCAACGAAAATGAAATTGGCCGGGTCACCCTCCTTTTTACCAACTTTCGAATTGCTTGATTTTATTCTTTTCTTGGGAAAATGAAATAGGCCAGGTCACCCTCCTTATTGTCAGCTCTCATATTTTATTTATTTTCACTCAACCGGCCCCTTGATTTGTTTAAAATGGTTAATCTTTTTGCGAGGCTATACACCTTTATGTTAACTCTAGGTACTCACAATTTTTTTTACAATTAATGCTACCTTTTAAGGAAATTATGATCGATGGTTTCTTAAATTGTTGTTGCCCTAATATGCTGCTCACGGTCTCCTCAACAAAACATGTTCCTCAACAAAAATAATGTCATGACGATGTTGGTGTCCTCAATTTTATTGGGATTCACGATAATGTGCAGAAAATGTTTTCTCTGATAGGTACAGATGACCGTTTGCAATTTATTCCCTACGAAGAGATACTTCTCTGACGGAAAGACACTTCTTCGATGAGAAAAAACCTTTTGATAGAAACACATCTTCGAATATGACAACTGTCATTCATTCGACGCTATAAATATGACTCCTACAAGACTTCAAAAGGGTGTTTGAATAGATAGAGAGTCATAGATTAAGAATAGTCTATACTCTATAGAAACATCCGTGATATAATACAATCCCTATTTATTTTTTACTCATTTCAATCTTGTGTTCTAGACAAAGTCAACCTAAATTATATTCATAAGCTTGATCTAGGGACCCCTAGGTCTTGAACATCGACATCCAGTTCTCGGAGTACTGCATGGCCAACAAACTGACATAAAGAAGATTCAATCTTGATATGAATGTTAGATGAAACTTAACGTATATTATACTAGAGCAGTGCAAGGATTACGAGTATATTACAATGATATTCTTCAATTGTAATAGTGGTGAGCCGTTGGTTATTGATGTGACAAAGCCGATCAGAGTAACTGTAAACTTTCTACACTTTACCAAGCCATTTTTCATCACCTCTGTTCTACGCAACTCCCTTCCTTCTCTATGTCCGTCCGCTTCCCCCATCACAGCCAAACATCGCCTCGGCCACACCTTTTCTCAATCAAATTGGCAGTGAGCTTCTCCACCCTCCATGGATCAAAACCCCTAAATCAATTGAGGTTCTCCACTGCTGTGCCGTCGCCGCCACGAATGCCTCCCTGCGACGCCACTTAGCTCCGTTGCGCCGGCCTCTCCGAACATCCCGGCGCCGGTCGACGAGTTCCGTAGCTTCAGTGATGCCTACCGCTCCTTTCTTGGTCCTTGGTCGCAGCTCGCCTGTGCTACCTCGCTGCCGACCGAAGCTCACAAAGAACTCTAATGGCGTCCACTGTAGCAGCCGAAGTCACTTGGTTCAGTTCACTTTGGATCTCTGACTGCTTGGTGGTCCACTCCAAACTGAAGAGATGAATGGCATACAATCCTATTGATTATTATTTGTTCCTCTAACTGGTGGCTTAATCAAAGGTATAAAACTTAATCCCTATCGTTCATGGTTCAAGTAACAAGTAACAGGAGATGCTAGTTTCATGTGGATTGGGTAAAAACATGAATATTCTAATCGAAACTTTATTTAAAAATAGTAATAATGATAGTCATTTTTTTTACCTGGATAACTTTAATTAGTTCAATCTGAACACGTCGTAAATCAAGACCGTATTAAAGCAAACTTAAATAATCTCTATGCGTGCGTACATATATATAAGTATTCTTGTGCACCGATTACAATTCAACATGATGCCTTGAATATAAAATTGTGCCTTGCAAGACCTCTGGCGTAATTAGCTATTTCAATCAATCTTCAAATTCAAAGTATTAGGACTATAACTTGATAACCTTCGCCAGTTAAATAAATTAAAACTATACTAGCACTTTAAGTTAAGGCAGCTTAAGTAAAATAAATAATCTTTATCTCAAATGTATATATGTGTGTCTATATGTCACATAAGGTCCCATATGAGTCTTGGCTTTTAAAGAAACATGAAATAAAGATACAAAATGCCTAGTCACTCATAGTACTTAATAATCCCGTTATAAAATGTTGAGACCATAGGATAGATGATTCACATGACCCTCTAAGTAAAAATTAAAGCGAGTAACATTATGATTAAAAATGGTTGAATTAGAATCTCTAGTCAGAAATTAGTTTACTAAACTTAACTAGATTCAACAATCTTTGACTTCGAGAATAAAGACCTAGAATTCAGAAAGACCCTAATCGGATCAATCTTTAACTTATTTATATCCTTTAAACATGTACGGTCTTGATTTAACATGCTATAGGACTAAGTCAACTATCTTAACTATTATAAGAATGAGTTGGTGGTGATGGTGAATCTGCCAGGCCGTTCTTGGGCTAGAACAATAGGGGCCCAAGACCCAGTAGGTGAGTCATTATTGCCTTGCTAATCTATAGTTGTAAATCTGCACGACAACTCAATATAGATGATTTAATTTATTTACTATCTTACAAAGATATGTTTTGCTTGATATGTGTGTTACAGAAAATTGATTTATTGTATGGTTTATGATCCTGCATTATAATT
Organism: Rhipidocladum racemiflorum; assembly: GCA_036346355.1. Lineage (NCBI taxonomy): Eukaryota > Viridiplantae > Streptophyta > Magnoliopsida > Poales > Poaceae > Rhipidocladum > Rhipidocladum racemiflorum. Next base: position 83,383,605 of record CM070579.1, on the reverse strand, counting down.
GTTAGTGTTATGCCCTTGAGGCAATCATATGGATGATTGTAACATGACTATGTTTATGAATAATAATATGATTATTGGTCCAATGAATGTATATCATTGTTTTGATCAACAAGTGTGTGACTTGTTTATGAAGCTCTTTACTTATTGATATAATTCGATAAATATTTCTGATCGGATATCATCGTATAGGACAACGATGAATAGATCATCACATGTATTGTTCGATGATCATGTTTCATAGATCATGGGATATGGAGATATCATCAATACATTGTGGACGCATGTTGAAGAACATGTGTTAGATAGATCCACAATGGGACACTGCGAGAATGTTACATTCTTATGTGTCATCAGTGTATCTCATACATAGTAGATGTATGATCCTTAGACCTGAGATTGTCATATTCCCTACATGTGTAATAGTTTACCTTGGGGTTACCAAACACTATTTTCTAACCGGATAGTTATAAAGGTAGCTTTCATGTTTACTATGAAACATGCAGAGGGAAGTGAGCAGTCAAGATGAAATTTGCCACTCCAATGTAACGGAGATATATGTCTAGGCCACTCGTGTTGTCGGCGTATGAGCCAACAGACCCCTCACGGCGAGGGGTATACTAAGTTCTAACCGGGGTTTTCGTGGAGATCGCTCGAGAAAGAGAGAATCAGGGGTGAAATCTGCAAGGAGACAAGAGGTGTTTTGCCAGGTTCGAGCTCTCCGGAGAGTAATAGCCCTACTCCTGTCTTCTGGTATTCCCAGTGCCTTTGGAGAGAGCTGGAAGATGAATAGTAACCCAAGGGAGCTCAGGCGAGCCCACCCAAAGCGGGGAGTCTAGTCTGAGAAAAATGATCGAACCCCTCACTCCCATGCACCCCGTCTCCCTTTTATACTCAGGCTGGCGGGGACGCATGGGAGGCTTACACAGCATGCTACACTCATTACACTGCCACATCGCATTAAATGCGCCTGTCACTGTTCTTGCAGCATATTTAATGCCCTGGCGCAGCCGTCTTCTCTCCCGTCTTGGGCCCCGCGCCTGCTGGCTCTGCCGGAGTGGGAAATTGTGTAGTGACGTCATCCGCCATTACGGCGCGCGTTGGGAACACACGCCACCGGACTGTGGCCTTAATTACCCCCATTCAATGCGCACGACACGCATTAAATGTCTTTGACCTATCAATGGCCCACGCGGGCCATTGAATACCCTCGAATCGGGCGCCAAAGAAGATGGCTCGACCGCCACTGTCATGGCTGGCAACCACGAAGCTGACCGCCATAGGCGTGGCCTGGTCGCCACCTTCCCGCTGGCGATCACTGAGCTGATCACCAGAGGCATGGCCTGGTTGCCACCTTCCCGCTGGCGATCACTCGGCTGACCGCCAGAGGCGTGGCCTGGTCGCCACCTTCCCGCTGGCGATCACTCGGCTGACTGGCCGCCGGCGATCACAAAGCTGACCGTCAGCGGCGTGGCCCGGACGCCACCTGTCCGCTGGACGCCCCCCCTTTTCAACCGCTAGCGGCGTGGCCTGGATGCCACGTGTCCTCTAGCGTCCTTTACTGAAGTGTAGTGGGCACCCCAGTGTAGAATATGCCGACAGTAGCCCCCGGACCCACCTCAGAGCGTTCTCTTTACTTTCCTTAGTCTCCTGGGTGGGTCCAGAAAAAATGCCCACAAAACGTTGCGGCTTTTAAATGCCGCCGCCGTTTCCGGGCACCAAGGAGGATCGTGCGGCCGCCACCACTTCGTAACTGGCGCGGGTCTGGGGGGCATGCCCCGGACCTCTTCCAATTCTTTTGGGCTTCCCGCTAGCGAACCGCCGCACCCCCTCGAGTCTTCCGCCGTTTGAACTGCCACGCCTCCTCGGGTTCCCCGCCGAGGTGCCCTTTTGCGTGCATAAATGTAGGAGCTCCAGGGGGAGGCAGTTCGTTCATTTCCCAGCCTTGGCTTGCTGCACACTGCTTCCTCGCTTTTGCTCCTTGCGAACCGCCTCTCTGCCTCCGCTACTTGCACATCACTTCTTGGCTCTCATGGCGCCGCCAGCGCCTCTACTTCCTCCTTCAACCCTCGAGGAGGTCGACGCCGAGAGGTGTTCCCAGTACGTTGCCGGCGGCACCATCCACACTCGCGCTGGGACTACAGCGCCCGGCTATCGCCCGGGCGAAATAGTTTTCTTTGGATGGGCGCCATTGGCGGGCCTTCTTCTGCCCGTCTCTGACTTCTACCTCGCCATTCTCAACTTCTACTCCATCCACAACCTTCATCTTCCTCCTAACTCCATCGTCCTTCTCGCTGTCTTTGCCCACTTCTGCGAGATGTTCGTGGGAGTGGCTCCTAACCTCCCCCTCTTCCGCTTCTTCTACTCCTTGTGCGCATCCAAGGATCTCTCCACCATGGCCGGCTCCTGCCACTTCCGCCTTCGCGACGGCGCAGTTTCCCGGTACATTCCGCTAGACCTTCGTTCCAACTGGAGGTCTTGGCGCAATGGGTGGCTCTACGTCGAAGACGACAGCGGCTTAGAGGTCCTGGAGATGCCGGCTGGGCCAGCGGCCGGCACCCCTTCCTGGGGAGCTCACGTCGACGAGACGCCTGAGCTCTAGGTGATGCTGGCTCGCGTGGACCAGCTGCGAGCAGCGGGCCTGACGGGGGCCATGGTCCTTCGGGACTACATCTCCCGAAGAATTAGCCCCCTGCGTCGCCGTGCTCGCCTCGCCTGGCAATACACGGTGAAAGTGCATCTAGGCCCCTCATTTTATTTTGGTGATTAATGATGACACAATTAATGTGATCTAATGCTTCAACTAAGATTAATGCAGTTATCGAGATCACATCAAGCTCAGAATAAGATTGGACGGTCCTAAGCGCGTCAAATTTCTAGAAAACGGCATCAAGACGAAGACTTGTAATTTTTATATTGTTTTGAGTCTTAAGGATAGCCGTACTATTAAGAGGATGCGACGGAAAATCGATTTTAGGATGTGCATGTGCTCAACATCAAAACTTGCATTCAAACTAGCACACAAACACTTGCATTTTCCAAAATCTGGAATTCAAACCGAGCTCCTAAACTCGGAGAGTCCGGACATTCTGTCCGGAGTGTCCGGTTTCAATCTGGAGTATCCGGACAATATGTCCGGAGTCTCCGGGTTGGACCCCTCGGCCACTTTTATTCCAGATTGTCCGGAGTATCCGGACATTGTGTCCGGAGTCTCCGGATAACCCGGAGTCTCCGGGTTATTTGTCCGGACACTCCGGCCTGTACAAAAACGAGAGTAACGGCTAGTTTTTGAACTGACTATTTAAAGCCCCCACTCTCTCCCAACGGCTAGGAATTGGATTGAGCTCATTCATTGCAGCATTCAAGCCACTCCTAACCTCTTCCAAGCATTTAATAGAGCTCATACTTCCTCCCACCATTAGATTTGGTTGTTGATCCATTTTGGTGAGGAGAGGAAGAAGTAAAGTGCTAGGTGCATTCATTTCTAGTTGTTGAGCACTAGTTCATCCTCCAAGCGATTCTTCGTGGTGTTATTGCTCTTGGAGGTTGAAGGTCTCCTAGACGGCTAGGAGTCACCGGGAGCTACCAACGCGTGTGGTGAGCCCCGGTCGTTTGTGAAGGCGTGTCTCGCCTCCGAAAGGGAAGAGACAAGAAGTGAAGCCGGCGAGTGCATTTGTGCAACACCGGGAGGAAAGCGGGTTGAAAGAGACCCCGGCTCAAGTGTGACCGAGCCACCTCAACGGAGACGTAGGATTCCCTTCAAGAATCTGAACTTCGGTGAAAAATCGCTTCTCTCGCTCTCTCTTTACTTGCTTGTGTTGCTTGTGTGGATTTGTCTCCGTAAAGCCTAGATCTAGCTCTTTGTCTAGCTTTAATTCAAATCCATTCTAGCACTTGTTCTAGGTTGCTATTGTCATTTACTCTTAGTAGTAATTTGTGCAAGTTTGAGCAACTTGTGTTGCGTTCCCGAGCCGCCCAACTCGGAGACTCCGGTATCCAATACCGGAGTATCCGGACAAGCCGGAGTATCCGGACCAAAACCCGGAGACTCCGGGTTGACCTGCTCGGCCTGTTTTAATTCCGCTGCGATTTTTTAATCCGCCTATTCACCCCCCCTCTAGGCGACATCGTTGGTCCTTTCACACGGGCCCTGACGACATGACCCGGACAACTCCCGGAGGTAGGTTACTCTTCACTTGCTCCCCTTGTTTCCCTCTTCTTTCTTTCACCTGCTACCGGACTGACGGCGCCTCCATTCATTTTTCTTCTCTTTTTTTTTGTAGCCGCGGGGAATTTATCCCTCGCCAAACTTGACGTGTGGCAAGCGCAGCTGGGCATCTTCGGCCCCGTCCCGCCCTTTCCAGCGGGCGCGCTCCCGCTCTGCTAGGTGGAGCCCCGGGAGCGCGTAGCGACCACCCGTGCCATGCCCGCCATGGACGCCATGGGGTTGGTGGCCACGCCTCGCCAAACGGCGCTAACCATCCGGGCCCACCTCCAACAAAGTGGGGAGGGCAAGTGCCCTCACGACGGCCGCCGGCGACAGCCCAGCGGGTCCGTCGCGGCCGGCGGCGACCACAACCGGAGCAGGTAGCTCAACGGCGGCCACCGCTTTGACCTCGACTGGTGTCGCTTCGCCAATAGCTCCGTCGACTCGGCTCAGATCTGCGCCGCCCGTAGGCGATCCGCCCGCCGGCCGCCCGGCCAGGGCGACCGCCCGCCGCCGCCGGCAGGCGACGACGCCGCCGCCGGCGAGGGTCGCTCCTCCGGGACCTGCGCCACGCGGGGGGATAACCCTCATCCCGAGCACACCTCAGTTCGGGAGGCTTTCTACTGGGTACACACAAAAACACGTAGCAAGCGTATCAGGTTTACACAGCTTGAGAGACTTACCCCCTTCTTTTTCTTCATGGCACCTTCTTCGAGGGCTCCCGCAGGGGTCGACCAGGGCGCGGCTGCGGCCGCAGTTGCGCCTGTAGCAGCAATCGAACACCAAGGCGGCCCTAGCGTCCACCCACTGCCCGCCGCCGGGGCGGACGCCTTACCGCCCGGTGGCGGGATGGGCATGCCGGTCACTCCGGAGGTCCCCAGCACCTCAATCCCCTCGGCAGATGCAGACGCCCTGCTGGCCGCCCTTGGCGAGCTGCACTCCAACGTGAGCAGCCGCCTCGCGGCGAGCAGGGAGAGGCTGAGGGAGGCTGTCACAGAGATCGCCCGCCTCCGGGCAGAGGTGCAGGACTGGCGCGGCCGATCAGAAAGGTCGGAGCAAGAACTGCAGCGGGAGAGGGAGGAAGGAGCCCTCCGCGTCGAGGCGATCACCCGAGAGCGCGACGAGGAGAAGGGCGAGCGGCTCCGCGTGGAGGTCGAGGCCACCTCCATGCTGCGCCCGGCCTTCGACCGGATGGTGGCCAGCCTGGCACCTCTGGGGTTGGAGCAGCCGAACCCGATCGAGCAGATGACCCGGCACTATGCCTTCTGCATGGGCCGGATCGCCGACTTCCTCACCTTTCTACCTGGCGCCCTAGCCGCCCGGTCTAGCCAAGAGGGGCGGGCAGTTGCGGCAGCCACGGCGTCGTACGTGCTTGCCTGCTGCGCCAGCCGGGACGCCAACTTCGACCCCCTGGTCGCCATCCAGGGGGTGGAAGGAGACTGGGCCCGCGCTGAGGCGCAGGTCCGCAGCGCCGCCGAGAGGGTACCCGACTAGCTCGAGATGGTCAACCCGGCGCTGGACGCGATGGCCGAGGACGTGGCCCTTGAGCTGGACGCCGCCCAGGCGGAGGACGCGGAGGCTGCGGCGGATGAAGACTGAGGGACTTTCCTTTTTCTTTTGCCATTGTTTTGCCATCCCTTGTATCAGACTCCTCCAAGTTAGAATCTGTATTTATAAAAGTGTGTACTTCCCTTTCGCACGCCTTACGTTTGGATGCCTGTTCGTGCTTCCACCACGCTATTTCTGAGCGAACGGAAAAGGTCACGGCACACGTTAGGGGTTAGTTGGAATGCAGGGACCGGATCCCTCGTGCCGAAAAGTCGCGGTCTTAGGGTATTAGGGCCCTGTGAGATCGGTTAACCTCGCGGCTTCTTAGTGCTGAACACTTGGTGAAGTGGGGCAGGGCAGTAGGTCTTCGGTAATGGTATTTGAGTCGCCGGTTCTCATGGGGACACCCTGAGCGTCATGACCGTGTTGACAACCGTGCCAAATCAACCACCCGATTACCCATCCCTGCACACCATGCTCACCCAGTTAGCCAACTTTTACCGTCGAGAACTCAGAGGGCCTTAATGTACTGAGGGCTAGCGCGCGGCCATGGCCCAACGGGGCGCAAACCAAGAAAGGAAAAGACAGTGACAACTGCTTTAAACACAGACTAGATATTGAATAAAAGAGAGGTTTCCCACGACCAGCCTGCGAAAGGGAGGCTTCAACGTGGCTGGTCGAGGGGGGTAACCCTACACTTACAGCCTTTTCAGGGGTAGAACTTGCGCAAAAGTTCTATGTTCTGGAAGTTCGCCAACTCCTCTCCGTCCTCAGTGGCCAGCCTGACCGCCCCGGGACGAGAGACTGAGACCACCTTGAAGGGGCCCTCCCACTGGGGAGACAGTTTATGCAACCCAGCATGCGTTTGGATTCTGCGCAGGACCAAGTCGCCCACTGCCAGTGTCCTCTCGCTGACCCGGGTGGCGTGGTACCGCCTGAGGCTCTGCTGGTACCGGGCGGCACGCACGGCTGCGCGGTCTCTTACTTCTTCCAAGAGATTGACATCCTCTCGACGCTGATCTTCCTGAGCTTCCTCGGCGAACGCTGCCACGCGAGGTGACCCTAAGGCCAATTCTGACGGTAGAACTACCTCTGCGTCGTAGACCAGGAAGAAGGGAGTTTCTCCAAAGGTCTTACTGGGAGTGGTACGGTTTACCACAAAGATCGCAGCAGCTTCTTGATCCATCGGGCTCCACGCTTGTGGAGTCGATCAAACGCCCTGGTTTTGAGGCCCTTCAACACCATGGCATTAGCCCGCTCGACTTGGCCATTGCTTCTCGGGTGAGCCACCGAGGCAAAACAAACTTTGGTGCCCATCTCTTCACAGAATCCCAAGAAAGCGGCGCTGACGAACTGCAGGCCATTGTCGGTGATGATGCGGTTGGCGACCCCAAAGCGGGCGAAGATACCTTGTATGAACTTGATCGCAGCGGCGGCGGTGATCGTCCTTACCGCTTCGGCTTCCACCCACTTGGTAAACTTATCGATGGCGACAAACAGATGGGTGTAGCCCTCGTGGCCAGCTGAACGGGCTCAGATATCCACCCCGCATCGCCGAAGGGCCATGAGAGCGGGATGGTTTGCAGAGCTTGGGCTGGTCGGTGGATTTGCTTGGCGTGGAACTGACACGCCTCACACTTCCTCACCAGCTCGCAAGCATCCTGGAGGGCAGTTGGCCAATAGAATCCTTGGCGGAAAGCTTTCCTGACCATCGTTCGACTTGAAACATGGCTCCCGCACATGCCTCCATGGATATCAGAGAGCAAAGTGCTCCCCTCTTCCCGAGTGATGCACTTCAGAAGAATTCCGTTTTTACCTCGGCGGTAGAGGTCCCCGCCCACCAGGGTATAGCACTTGGCCTTTCGTGCTATCTTCTCTGCTGACGCATCATCGTCGGGGCACACTTGATCCCGCAGGTAGGCCAGGATCGGGTCCATCCATGTGCCTTCCCGGTCAAGTGTGGCGACCACGGAGTGGCCGCCCGGGTACTCCGCCTGGCCGGGAGTTTCCACCGGTACCGCTTCCCCTTCTGGAGCAAGGGCTGGAGCAGCATCACCATCGTTCCCACCGGAAATGGGGGCTGCGATGGACGGTCGCGGAAGCCTTTCTTCAAAGACCCCGACCGGAACAGGAGATCTTGTCGAGGCGAGCTGAGCGATCTCGTCCGCCAAGTAGTTGTCACGTCGGGGGATATGGGTATATCCTAGCCCATCGAAATGTCGCTCCATTTTTCTGACCTCCGCCAAGTACTTGGCCATGACGGGGTCAGAGCAGGAGAACTCCTTTCTTGCCTGGTTGACGACTAGCAAAGAGTCGCCCTTAACTTGCAGACGCCGGACTCCGATGGCCGTAGCGGCACGTAGTCCCGCCAGCAAGCCTTCGTACTCAGCAATGTTGTTGGTGGCCTTGAAGTCCGTAATCGACCACGCATTTCTGAGGGGTCCCTGCTGGGGAAACCAGAGGACCCACTTCGCTACTGCACTGAAGGAGCCCTCGAAGTAGAGCGTCCAGGGGGAGGGCGTGGGCATTTCTTCGGCTTCAGGCTCGGCAGGAGTCCACTCGACAACGAACTCCGCCAGCCTTTGACTTTTGATCGCCGTGCGGGGGGCAAACTTAAGACCGAACTCCCCCAACTCTACAGACCACTTGGCGATGCGGCCTTCGGCTTCGCGGTTGTGGAGAATCTCGCGCAAGGGATAGGCGGACACCACCGTGATCTCTCTTCCTTGGAAATAATGCCGCAGCTTCCTAGAAGCCACCAGTACAGCATACACCATCTTCTGAGCTTGCGGGTATCTTATCTCGGCGTCGTGCAGTACCTTGCTGACGTAGTAAACTGGCCGCTGGACCCCTTCACGCTCCGCCACCAGTGCTGCGCTCACAACCGCTGGGCTGGCCGCTACGCACGAAGAGCGGCTCGCCCCGGCTTCGAAGCGACCGAGGGGAGGAGAGGTATTGCTTCAGTTCTTCAAATACTTGCTGCACTTTTGCAGTCCACTCGAAGGAGTCAGTCTTCTTCAGCAGTTTGAAGAAGGGGAGACTCTTTTCTCCCAGCCTGGCGATAAAACGACCGAGAGAAGCCAGGCGACCAGCCAGGCACTGAACTTGCTTGAGCCTTGTGGGTGGTTGCATGCGCTCAATGTCCGTGACTTTTTCCGGGTTGACCTCGATTCCGCGGTGGGAAACAAGGAACCCGAGCAGCTTTACGGACGACACACCAAACACACATTTCTCAGGATTCAACTTCAGACAATACTGTCGGAGGTGGGAGAAAGTCTCTTCTAAATCTTCAACGAGCCCAGCATACTTTTTCGTCTTCACTACCAGGTCATCAACATACACTTCAAGGTTTCTCCCAATTTGCGATCGAAATATAGTATGCATGGCGCGCTGGTAGGTTGAGCTCGCATTCTTCAACGCAAAAGGCATGCGGACATAGCAGTATACGCCTAGGGGGGTCTCGAAGGCGGTCTTCTCTTCGTCTTCCTGTGCCATGCTGATCTGGTGGTAGCTGGAGTAGGCATCTAGGAAGCATAAGATCTCGCACCCTGCGGTGGAATCGACTACAAGGTCTATCCGCGGCAGGGGATACGGATCCTTGGGGCAGGCTTTGTTGAGGTCGGTGAAGTCGACGCACATCCGCCACGTTCTGTTGGACTTCTTGACGAGTACAGGGTTGGCCAGCCACTCGGGATAGGCAGCCTCCCGCACAACCTTCGCCTGCATCAGCTTTTCTACCTCAACCCGAATGGCATCTTGCCGCTCTGGTGCCTGCCTCCGGATCTTCTGCCGGACTGGGTGCACTCCAGGGAGCATCGCCAATCGGTGCTTGATCACCTCCCTAGGGACCCCGGTCATTTCTGATGGTTCCCAAGCGAATACATCCAGGTTAGACCGGAGGAAGGTGACGAGCGCGTCTTCTTATTTGGTGCTGAGGTTGGCACCAATCTTCACGGCCTTCCCAGAGCCATCCTCGCCCACGGGGACCGCCTTCACCTCGCCTGAGGAACCAGGCGAGGCGCGGGCCTTGACCGGGGGAGCTCCAGGTAGTCCTCCTTGTCTCGAGCAGTGCAGGTGGTGTCGGCCAGGTCCTGCACCTGCTTACTGAGGCGCAGGGCTTCCAGCCGATCCACCTTCACGGTAATCGGGCCCCCGGGCCCGGGGATCTTCATCATCATGTAGGCATAATGCGTGGCCGCCATGAACTTGACCAGAGCTGGCCGGCCAAGCAATGCGTTGTAGGGGAGGTCGAAGTCCGCGATCTCGAAGTTGATCTTTTCCGTCCGGAAGTTCTCCACACTTTCGAACGTGACATGCAGTCGGACCTGACCCAAAGGTGTCAAGCCCACTCCCGGGGCGACTCCGTAGAACAGGGGGGCTGGGCGCAGCTCCTCATAAGGGATCTGGAGCGCCTTGAACGCCCCTACGGACATGAGGTTGATGGAGCTCCCTCCATCAACAAGCACCCGCCCGAGTCTCGCATTCCGGACCGTGGGAGAAACCACGATCAGGAGATGGCCCGGGCCTGAGGTGCTCTCCGGGTGATCGGCCTGACTGAAGGTGATCGGCTCCTCCGACCATTTCAGTAGCCTGTTCGTCCCGGTAGTTGGTACGGTGGCGCACACCTCTCTCACCTCCCGCTTGTATTGCGAGTTTGACGAGTAGGTGGCGGAGCCCCCGTGGATGAACGCCACCGTGTGCTCCGCTTGCTGGAAGGCTAGCGGAGCGGGGTTCTCACCCGTGTCATCGCGGTCGTCTTCACGGCGCTTCTTAAGCCGCTGCTCCACCAGCTTGAACACGACTTGACAATCCGCCAAGTCATGTCCATTGGTCCTGTGGATGGGGCAGTAAGGTCTGCCCCCATCGTCTTCTTGGTGAGGGGACCGGCGATCCCCACGATCACCTCGTGGGGCCCGGCGATCACCTCTCCTGCCTCGGCGGTCATGCTTCTGGGGCTTGTCCTCCGGTTCAGCAGCAAGAACCTCTCCGGCGCCGACCTCCTTGCGCTTCTTCTTCTTCTTGTGGTCGGAAGCCTTCAAGGTTCCCGCCTTGCTGTGGCCGGACGGTCCCGCCGGGCGCTCTCGGGCCTCCGCTGCCCTGGCGCACTTATGGGCCAGGGAGAACAGCTCGGAGGTAGTCGAAATGGTGCGGGTGGCCATCTTCTCCCGCATCTTTTGGTCTCTGACCCCCCTCCGAAAGGCGATAATCACCGACTACTCGGAGATTCGGGAGATCGTGTTCCGGCAGTGGCTAAACCGCCGAATAAACTCCCTCAGGGACTCCCCCTTCGTCTGTTCTAGGGCGTGAAGGTCATCCTCCACGCCTGGCTGAGCGTAGGAGCCCTGAAAGTTGGCAACAAAGATGTCGCACAATTCCTCCCATGAGTGCACGGACCCTCGAGGGAGGTTCAGCAGCCAGGAGCGGGCGGAGCCCGTCAGCGACGTCGGGAGGTAGTTGGCCATGATCTCCTCTGACCCTCCCGCGGCGCGCACCATCGTGGTGTAGATCTGCAGGAACTCTTCCGGGTTGGTGGTGCCGTTGTACTTCTCGATGGACGAGGGCGAAACCTCTCCGGCCACGCAGCTTGGCGCAAGCGGAGGGAGAACGCCTGGCATCCAACATTATAGGGGGAGCAGCGCCGCTCACCCGCCCCTCGGCCCCGAGACGGGGTCGAGGAGTGCGAGTCTGCGCTCTCCCTGGAACCAGGGGGCGAGGTCTCGGCACTAGACATTGGGTGGTCCCCGCGGCGCTGCACGCGCGCACGGCGCCCTGCGAGGACGTCGCGCAAGTCACTGCTGCGGTGGGACCTCCTTTTGTCTAGGCGGTCCCTTAAATCCCCATGGCCCCCCGTCGCCTTGGGGGAACCGCAGGAAGAGGTGGGGGCGTGTGCACGTCCCCCTATGCTTGAGGGGGCTGCAACCAGTGCACCCTTTCCTTTGTCCCGGCCCTTATGACCGGAACAAACTGTAGCCGTGCGGCTAGAGCCTTGCACGTCAGCCACGCGCACGCTCTGTCGCCTGACATCGGAAGCCCCCGGTCGACTTGCCGCCTCTACCTGCTGTTGGGGGTCATCCACTAGGCGGGCGATGTCCCGCAGCCATGGAACGGTCGGGGTTTCGCCCTCTAGCGCAACCGGGCAAGGGGTACAAGCCAACAGAGCCCTTACGGCGAGGGGTATACTAAGTTCTAACCGGGGCTTTCGTGGAGATCGCACGAGAAAGAGAGAATCAGGGGCGAAATCTGCAAGGAGACACGAGGTGTTTTGCTAGATTCGGGCCCTCCGGAGAGTAATAGCCCTACTCCTGTCTTCTGGTATTCCCAGTGCCTTTGGAGAGAGCTGGAAGATGAACAGTAACCCAAGGGAGCTCAGGCGAGCCCACCCAAAGCGGGGAGTCTAGTCTGAGAAAAATGATCGAACCCCTCACTCCCATGCACCCCGTCTCCCTTTTATACTCGGGCTGGCGGGGACGCATGGGAGGCTTACACAGCATGCTACACTCATTACACTGCCACGTCGCATTAAATGCGCCTGTCACTGTTCTTGCAACACATTTAATGCCCTGGCGCAGCCGTCTTCTCTCCCGTCTTGGGCCCCGCGCCCGCTGGCTCTGCCGGAGTGGGAAATTGTGTAGTGACGTCATCCGCCATTATGGCGCGCGTTGGGAACACACGCCACCGGACTGTGGCCTTAATTACCCCCATTCAATGCGCACAACACGCATTAAATGTCTTTGACCTCTCAATGGCCCACGCGGGCCATTGAATACCCTCGGGAACTGGGCGCCAGCAGCATGGCCTGACCGCCACCTGTCCGCTGGGCAACCACGAAGCTGACCGCCATAGGTGTGGCCTGGTCGCCACCTTCCCGCTGGCGATCACTCAGCTGATCACCAGAGGCATGGCCTGGTCGCCACCTTCCCGCTGGCGATCACTTGGCTGACCGCCAGAGGTGTGGCCTGGTCGCCACCTTCCCCCTGGCGATCACTCGGCTGACCGCCAGTGGCGTGGCCTGGTCGCCACCTGGCCGCCGGCGATCACAAAGCTGACCGTCAGCGGCGTGGCCCGGACGCCACCTGTCCGCTGGACGCCCCCCCTTTTCAACCGCTAGCGGCGTGGTCTGGATGCCACGTGTCCGCTAGCGTCCTTTACTGAAGTGTAGTGGGCACCCCGGTGTATAATATGCCGACATGTGTGATATGATTAAGGAAGTGCATGGCCATGCCGTGATTGAGAAGTCAATTACAACTTATTAATATATCACGGATATGAGAGATGGATTGAACTGTCAAAGGATGACATGCTTCTCACCTTGAGTTCGATCTTCATATAGTTTGGCAAAGGGATTATTACATCAGTACTTTAATCATATGCGTTTGGGAGTTGGCATGCTCTGCAAGGAGCCGATACCGACTATTGGATTAGAAAAGGGGTTTTCCGAATCCATGTCCAAATGCGCATGAACCTACAGGTTCACACACTTAATCTGCCGACGCATTAATTCGGATTGGATCCGTAATTAATGGACCTCGTGGGCTTAGCGCGTAGATGGGCCCTGACTGCCTAGGGTTTCACCTCGTGGCTATATAAGGAGGGGAGGAGGCTAGACGCAGGATATACTTTCGTGCGGTTTAGAGGTGTTTCGCCAGAAACCCTAGCCACCTCCTCTTGTTGCCCCTGCCGATCGACCCGGTGCTTGCACACCGACGCACGGCGTTCCATCCCCGGACGTGTGGACTGCTGTGGTGACGCTGCTGCTACTGCGGCGTGGAGAGGACGATCCGCGGCGAGGACGATCCTCGGCGAGGACGATCCACGCCGAGAACGATCCACTACAACGACGTGCGAAGGATTCCGCAACTGCGCGTCTAGTGGTAATAGATCTATGATCCCCTTCTTGCGAGTAACTTTTCTGGTTTGCGGTAGAAATTTTAATTTGTGCTAGTGTAGCATACCGCGTTTCCCAACAGTAATTATGTATTATTCTGTTTTGAAATTCCGTTGCAGCGCACGGACATCTTACTAGTATCCTGTAAAGATAAGTGATGTATAATTCAATTTAAACCAAGATTTTGAATATACCCGCTCACATGAAAGTCATATAAGGAACCCTAGCTAGGTGTGTTGATATCTTGAGAATAAAAATATGGTATGCGTGACCCTACGGTAATAACCAATCCTGGCGTAAAATGTCACGCACAAAGTAAAATGAACTTTCGTTAGATTTAAACTCATTTTGCTCGTAACCTTGCCTTTAATACACCTATAATTAGAATATAAATTATGGTGTAGAAATAAGTATTAGTATTCATGCTTATAAAGTCTAATACCCATAGCTCAGTACTAGTTAAGCTTGCATAAATAATTTATATGCAAGATTGCTGTTTCTTTCCGCTGCAATATTATTCTAAATTGTAAGGCTATCCTGTAAAATAGCTATTGTAGTGATAATGATATTTTGTATGGTTGTGATTTCCATTTGTATGTGCGTGCTAGCTACTGATCCAGGGACTAGCACAGGAAGCACATTAGAACCTGTCTTTTATAGTGCATTGTACTGTAAAAAGGTAGGCTCCTCACAATGTACTTACAATTCTGATGTCTACTGTCTCATCGGAATCTATTTTCAGTTTAGTGGTGAGGATGCTTGAGCCGAGGAGGTTGTCTCTCAAACCTGAAATGGTTGAGGCAATTACATGCCTCAAAAAATGGGAGCATGCAGATGATAGGCCACAACATCAGCCTAAGGATCTGGAGATCACAGAAGCGATAGCCGGCTTTGACTATCTCGGCCTCAAGTAGTCTATGTATATATATATACATAGTTACTGTACTCTTTTCCTTATTGGGGGTGCCTTACATCGGGAGTAAGGTTTTTAACGATACAGTAACTGAACATGTTAAGAATGAATTAAATTTACTTTTTTTCTCTCCTAATATTTGTGTCGATTGCCTCAGCTCCATGGTGTCTGTGTCATTTCTTCTCGTTGCAATAGTGCAAATGGGTTAGACCTAGGCCTAGGCCAGCATGGCACGAAACACAAATAGATCGTGCCTGGGCTCACCGAAGGCCAGCCGGGCCGGCATGGCATGGCACAACATGGCGGGCATGATGAGCTGTCATGGTCCGACATGGTTCAGGCTCGAAGCACAAAGAGCCCATGCTAGGCCGGTTCAAGCACCTTTATTTAAAACAATAATGTCTTGTAAAGAGGCATTACAAAAAAAATTAAAAAATAAAAAGATTCTTAAAGTTTTGAATCATGTGAAATTCTAAAAATGATATACTTAGAATTAGTTGTAATGGTTTATGAATGTTTTCACATTTAATTGACATTATATATATATGTATGTATGTATATGTATACTTATACGTATATGTATCTCTCTCTCTCTCTCTCTCTCTCTCTCTCTCTCTATATATATATATATATATATATATATATATATATATATATATATATATAAAATTCTTTCCATTTGACCTTACAACATAAACATAATGGCACAATTATGGTTCTGGATACAAACTTTGCGTATATAATTTGATATTCTGTTTCATATATTGATGTTTAAGTTAGCACTTAATTATCGTGCACTAAATCATATATGGATTATGGCCTCCCTGCCAGAGGTCTCTACCAGCATTGACGTCACCTACGGAGCTATGCAACATTTATCATACACTGTAGTGTCAAATTAGCATGCACACCGCAAGGTTTCAAATCTTATTTTGGATCAAATCTTGGAGGTGGCCGAAATCCGAAATCTCAGCGAGATTCGGAAATTTCAAAAAAAATTCGAACGAAATACAAAAACCAAATTTCAAATCCGTTTTTTTTTCAATCGGGAAATCCGAGATCTCGGCTGAAATCACCGAGATCTCAGTCCACATTGAACCGATCAAAAATGGTCCAAAACACGTCAAAAAAATTTGAAAATTTTTTTGGATGGTTTTGACACATTACTAATATTTCCATAAAAATTTCAGATGATGATAATGCATGAGGAATTTTTAAAAAATCTAACAGTGATCAAGTCGTGATAAAAGCCTCATGTAAAGTTTGTTTTTGATTTTTCAAATGTAACAAATGAAATTTTTGGAAATCTAATAGTGGTAATTTAAATTTTTTGTAAAATTTTCTATATATTCCTATATATTATATAGATAATACCTAATTAAGACATGTTGAATTGTAAAAGTCTTGATACTCGGGATCTCTATGGACAACTAGTACATATTCTATTAAACCTGTTGTTCTGAGGTGGAGTGGACTGATCCTAATTTTGAGATTTATAGAGTTATATTCAGAAAGTTTACATTGTTCTTGTTATTCCAGCAAAGGAACTGATGCTACGCATTCATAAAGTTTATAGTGTAGAGTTGAAGTTTTGTATGTATTTTCTAACTTTGGTGTTGAAATTGACGGTGGATTGGTTATTTATGTCAAATGGCAGACGGTGGATAAATCTTTAGGAATGTTCAAAAATTCAAATAGTGCTACTAAAGACGGATTGACAAATATTACCTGAATGAAAAATAGTTCAAACTACTTTAGAAAATTTTAAATTTTTTTTGTGAATGGTCTTAACACATACAAAATATTCTCATAAAATTTTCAGATGATAATCAATCTTGAGAATTTTAAAAAATTTGGACAATCCTAACCGACAAATTGAACCGACAAAAAAATGGTCAAAAACATGTTAATTTTTTTTAGATTATCTTTACCCTAAATCCAATCAAATCCAATGCACAAAAATTAAAATCCGGCAAAAAAAACCATCAAATTTCGGCCGAAATCATCGAGATCTCGCCGAGAAATCCAAAATTTAAGTTTTTTTTTAAAAAAAAATTTGAATTTTTTTACCCGACCGGGATTTTAAATCTCGGAGGGGTCCGGGATTTCGGACCAAAATTTGTATCCTTGGCACGCCATTAGAAAATTTTACTTACAATAACTCGATATCATGAATTATGACATCAGCTTCCTGCCGCGATGGACACCTCCGCCAGGACAACGTCTATGGGCTCATAAATTATGACATCAACTTCCTGCTGTGGTGGACACCTCCGCCAGGACTAGGGATGGCAACGGGTCGGATCGGGTGCGGGTTTTACGAAATCCGACCCGAACCCGAACCCGATTCAGAATACCCGACCCGAAACCGAATAACATTTCGGGTACAAACATGTACCCGAAACCCGACGAGTAGACAGTAGAAGGCAGATGACAGTAGAAGGCGATGAAGCGATGTCGGTAATCACGATATTTTGGCAAGAGATGAGAAGGCGGCAAGAAGAACAGCTAGCTAGGAGATAACCAACAATCAATTTGGTTTATGAGCTGAACAAATCAAAACATAAACAACAAATTGACAGCTCAACAATCAACATCAAGACAAGTCAATATGAGCAAATAAGCAAATTGAGTTAATAGCAGACAGACAATGTCACCAAATTGATAGACAGTTCAATTGAGCAAATAGACAGTTCAACATGGTTTAACATGCCAACATAGTGATAGTTCAACAATCAACATAGTTCAATTACACGGTCATCCCTCATTCCCTCCACAACTCCACCCGCAACTTCCTCAATTACACGGTCGACTCAGCATAAACATCATCAAGCTAGCAAAAAGAGAAAAGACATGTTATCATACATTCCATTTGTATTTTGTAGGTATGAAAAATTTACAAGAATAAACTGAGGGATAGTACTACCACTTCTTCCTCTTTATCCTCAAGACAAGTCATCAATGCATTAAGGACAGGGACTCAGGCCCTAAAAGCATAAAACATGGAAAAGTTAGTGCTACCATATATGAAAGAAAGGAAAAAATTCAATTGAATTTAAACTATTTACCTAACAATTCGGCTCGAGACCAAGCTTGCATACACAATAATGCTTCTACCATTTTTGGAGCAAGTCTACTTCGATGTGGGCTAATGACTCTCCCACCGGTGCTAAAGATCGACTCGTGGTTACAGCTTGTCACCGAATTGCCATGATGTCTCGAGCAATCATTCGCAAAGTAGGATACTTAATCCTCGCATGTCGCCACCACTGAATGATATCCAACTCTTGTGTTCTAGGCAATGTTGGCTCATCCAAGTACAAATCCAACTCTGTGCGTAGGTAACTAGAAGACTGAACTGGTTGGGAAGACATGTATCGATCAAATATATCAAAAACTATATCATCTCCTTCATTGTGGATAGCAATGTTAGCAGCAGCAGCACCATCTGTTGTTGCAACACCCTCCAAAGAACCTTGGTATTCTAACACCAAATCACACATCAAATCTCTAACTTTCTTAACTTCAATGATTGTACCTTCTTTTCCATAAATGTTGCTAAAAAGAGCGTTCAAGAATTGTAGTTTAAACCTTGGATCTAGAACCGTACCAACTGCCATGAGACCATGAACATCTGTCCAATATTTGTTGAACTTCTCTTTCATCAAATTTGACATTTGCTTTATCATGGGGTCATCACTAGTTTGCCATTTTCTAATAGCCAAATAAATACAGCAGATTTTGGGAAAGAAAATATTCGTTGTAACATAACTAGTGCCTGACAATAGCTCAGTTATATCATAGAACATCTTCAATCTAACACAAAGCTCCTTAGCAAACTTCCAATCATCCTCCGTAGGACGAAAAGGAGCACATAACTTTTCACGTTGTGCAAGACGGTCAAAGACTAGTTGATACTCTAATGCAATGCTAAGCATAATATAAGTGGAATTCCATCTAGTTTTACAATCAAGAGCTATTCTTTTCTGGTATGTAATGTTCATCTGAGATACCATTTTCTCGAACCTTTCATGTCTTTTCGGTGTGGCCGACCAAAATCCAATACTTTCACGTACTCTCTCAATGCCTTTTTCCATAACAGACATACCATCTTTCACAATCAAATTCAAAATATGTGCAGCACAACGCATATGCAACAATCTACCACCTAACATAAGAGAGTCAAGAGGCAACTTATCTTGCAATTTTGCCATAACATTATCGTTGGTGCTGCAATTGTCAAGAGTCACACTTGACACCTTCCTCTCGATGTGCCAATCCATGAGTACATCATAAAGGAAATCACTTATAACTTCACCTGTATGTGGGGCTGGCACGTAAATGAACCTACAAAATTAGAAAGAACAAAAGCATAGCATGAATATTGGTCAACTGCATGACTGCATAGTAATGTAGAATGATTACATAATCTTCATTATTTCCTTAGAAGAAAACTTTTTAGCTTCCAATCATTATCAATATAATGTACTGTCACTGACATGTACCCTTTCTTTTAATGATTTGCTGTCCACATATCTGTTGTGACGGCGATACGAGATTGGCTTTGTTGGAAGTACTTCACCATAGCTACCTTCTGCACTTCATACATATCCAATATATCCTTTCTAATAGTGTTTCTAGACACTACCTTAAACAATGGTTGCATTGCAGCACAAAACTTTCGAAAACCAACATGGTCAACTATGGATAGTGGGTACTCATGGACACATATCATTAATGAAAGTTTTTTCCTTGCAACATCTTGATCAAAGACATATTTATCTACAACAACTGACCCTTCCTGACTTTTTGACAACTTTAAATTGGATTGTTTTAAACCTTTTCTGACATGTCTAGATTCACAAATTGCAAGGTGGCTATGCAATGATTTGGTGCCATTTTTTGTCTCCGCTCCAAGCATTTTATGACACCAATTGCATTCAGCTTTCCATTTGTTCCCTACTTTCAGTCTTTTGAATTCTTCCCATACAACAGATTTTAGCTTTCTCTTGTTCCCAACACATGCATCATCATCATCATCTACCGTCACCGTATTAGTACCTTGTGTATCTTGTGATGGTATAGGTGCAGTGCAACAATGCAGAAGATCGAGGACCGCGTAGGCTGCAGGCTAATCGGTTCCTGGAGTCGACATTTTCAACCAAATATGTGCTGAAACAAAGCAAAAATTGATGTTAAACAAGATAGCAATATTTGATTACCAACACATACTATTATTGTCACATGTACATTCAACATTCAACATTCACAGTACATTCAACATTCACAGTACTGAAGTACCTTCTGCAGACATTCAACATTCAATATTCATGCTGGTAGAAATTCATCACATGTACCCCATTCATGCTGGTAGACATTCTACTCTATTCCTTCTGCAGACATTCAACATTCATCACATGTACCCCATTCACAGTACTCTATTCCTTGATGCATACTTACAATTACAAGCACCTGCACCTTTTGTCATCCAATCACAGTACCCCATTCAACATTCATGCTGGTAGAAATTTAGCCATTTAGGCCAACAACCAAGTACTGAAGTACCATGTACCAACCCGCACAAGGAGGAAGAACAACAGCTCATCAAGACATCAATTAACTGTAAGAACTAAGAAGTAAAAACACAACCAACAGCACAACCAACAGCTCATCAAGACATCAAGACATCAAGCCATCAAGACAGCAAGACATCATTACATCAAGACAGCAAGAACAAGGAACTACCTGTTCTAGGGCGACGGCCTGCGGCGGGTCACGGGTGGGGGGTGGGGTTGGGCGGTCGGGGTCCTCGGGGAGGCCAGGCGCTGGGTGGGAGGTGGCGTCGGGCAGTCGGGGTCCTCGGGGACGACGGGGAGGCCAGGCGCAGGCGCTGGCTGATGCCCGCTGGGTGGCGTGACGGCGTTGGGGAGGCCGGAGGCAAGGCGTAGGCGATGCAAAGATCGCAGCAGTCAAGCTTCGTAAGGGGCGACGCCGAGGAGGGGCGGGCGCGGCAGGGGCAGGGGCGGCGACTGGTCCCTGGTGGCCAAAGTGGGAATTAGGGTCTTAGGGATTTGGGAGTTGGGAGTTCGTGGCCTCGTGGGTGGCTGGGCGTGCGGGACTGCGGGGTGCCAGGGTCACGGGGCGTGGGGACGTGGGGTTGAAGGGGTAGTAACAGAATTTCGAATACCCGCGGGTACCCATGGGTACCGATTAAAACCCGAATCCGATCCGAGTCACCACGGGTACCCGACCCGCAAAACCCATGGGTAAAACCTAGTACCCGAACCCGAACCCGACGGGTGCAGAACCCATGGGTACCCGAACCCGCGGGTATAATTGCCCCTAGCCAGGACAAGTCTCTCTTCCTCTAATTTTTCTCGCAATATAGTCCTTTTTATCACAAATAGTTATCATTGTAGACACCGATATGGTCTTTAAAATATAAATTTGATCACTAATTTTTTTATAATATATTTATAAAAGCTAATAAAATTATAATATTATAAAAGTACTTTTCAAGACAAATCATTCATATGATTTTTCATGTATCCATTTTAAATTTTTTGAAAAGATAGTGATAATCAAATTTTTGAAAATTTGACAACTTCTACATTCAAAACAACAACTATTCGTGAGCAAGCTAGCAATATGGAATCATGAAACTAATCTCCGTGTGCGCGCTTGTTCATCTCGCTTAGCTCTATGGCAGCCTGCACTACACAACACATGCAAAGTTTCTACAGCCTACGGCGTTGTGCTTGCCTCTGTTCAGTGTGCCGAACGTGTTTGTTTTGGATTCGGCTATCGACTTGATCTCAATTCGGACGTGCGCAGCGAAAACTTCATCTCTTAGCACCGGTACGTGCATGTGTAGCTCTCTGATTGTATCTATCAATATTACCTATATTATAGAGATCCACAAGAAGAGGGCTGTGTCGGGTCAGCTTCTTTTGCAAAAAAAAATCCTCGTGTTTATCGTAATTACATATAGATAGATCTCAATTGGCGAGAAGTATTGATCTTGCGGATGGGTACCGATCTGGTGGTCCATGCGTCCCCAAGCCTAGACCCATGCATAGCGACGAAATCATGGCCCGCATAGTCCTTGACAGTGCTGCCACTCCCATTCCTGCCAGTGCATCGGTGCCCAGATCAGCGGCTCAGCTGCTTCTTCTTCACCCGTACAGTGGCGGATCTAAAATTTTAAGTTAGGGTATACCGAGCTAATACTATAATATATATAATTTGGTAAAATGCAATGAACAGTTCGGTAAAAAACTACAAATATTGTCGTGAAATTTGGTATATGAGTATAAAATAACTAAAAATATGATAATACAAGTATAAATTACAATATAAATACTTCTAACATTTTAAGTATGAAATATGCATAAAAGAAGCTTACGCATCCACAATAGTTCAAAGAATACAATATTACTTTTTGTCCTTCTTGTCTGGCCTCCGCCTTCTAATAGTCATGAAACTCTTGATTATTTCATTTTCATCAACTTGGAAGAAAATATCTCGCTCAATAAACGTGACTAGACAATCATCCAAAAGAATATCACCTATCTTATTTCTCAACTTATTGATTCTCAAAACAAATTTTTATTGATTCTCAAAACACCTCTAAAAAAATTATAAAAAACATCTTCGGTTTCAGCAAAAATAGACTAACACACGTTAACTAAAACAGTAATTTATGAAGATCCAACCGTTGGATTGATGTGAAATTCTAACTACAGAAAATAGATTCAATTTCGAAACTAACCCAAAAAGAATCATCTCAATCGGATCTACGGATCTAAAGTTATGACGTTCACAAGCTGATTATATAAAATAATGACGGAAATTGATCAAACTCTAATTACGATATTAATCAAAATCTACAAGGAATTAACCAATCAAACTTTTCAGATCAATCACTTAATGCCCTAGAAAGATTTTAGATGGATCAAATCAAAATTATTATGATAAAATAATGAATCAATCTAAAACCTATGTAAACATGCGAACGAAGAATGAAAACATGAATTACCGTTGTAATTTTCATGATCACTGTAGCGCCGAAAAATACAGTATCGTGACACTGTAGCTTCGACAAAAAACACTTAGCTCTGCGTCGCTGCGCCGATCGCTCGTCTCGCTGTGTACAGCCGCCGATCGCCTCGCTCGTCTCGCTTTGTGCAGCCACCAAACGCTCGTGTCGCTTTCACGCTTTGTACAGTCGCCGTTTACAAATTGCTGATGTAAAGCCACAAAGCCACCGTTTACAATCGCACATGTACAGCCGTATTAGGTCTTATTGGGCCGTTTCCGTCCTCTTTACAAATGCTGATGTCTCGCGTGGAAGCCAAGCGAAGCAACCTGGTCGGTGAAAATGTCACTGCTTACTGGCTGAGCAGTGTTAAGAACGTATAGCCATCGTATTGAGCCGAATCTCCAGGGTATGCCATGGCCCACCCGGCACACCGTGTAGATCCGCCCGCCGTAACGCTTTTCAAAAATGGGTTCCTTCTTCGAATCCATCGGCCACATCCGCCCTGCTGTCTCAATCGGTCGAACTGTAGACAAAGATCCCCCAGTTTCGTCAAAAGACCTCTGCGTGTTGTCATTCCAGGGGTCCAAATTTCGGCGAAATTCGGCGAGATCCCGGCGAAATCTCGGATTTCGGACCCCTCCGAGATTTAAAATCCCGGAAAATTCAAAAAATTTAAAAAAATTCAAATCTCGGATTTCTCGGCGAGATCTCGGCAATCTCGGACGAGATTTGGTATTTTTTTTGCCGGATTTTGATTTTTTTTTGCATTCTATTTGCTTGGGTTTAGGATCAAGATCATCCACAAAAAATTTCAAAAATTTTTAACATGTTTTTAACCATTTTTTGGTCGGTTCAATACGTCGGTTAGGACTTTCCGATTTTTTAAAAAATTTTCAAGATTGATTATCTTCTGAAAATTTTATGGGAATATTATTGATGTATTAGGACCATTCACAAAAATTTTCAAAATTTTCTAAAGTGGTTTGAACTTTTTTAATACATATGAACTTTTCTAGTGCATTGAAACAGCAGAGAGAAATGATATCTGATACTGACATTGATAGTTGGAATCAATCTGCGTATGCCTATGAGAGAGAAGTGGAGTGGAAACTGTCGGCTTACTGGCCAACAGGCACCCTAAGATTGGGTGCTTGAGAGATTCGGACTGGGGGCTTTTGTGGTAACCGCTCAAAGGTGGGAAGAACGGGATGTTGGGAGCAAGCAAGAAGACAATGAAGTTTACCTGTGTTCGGGCCCTCCTAAGGAGTAATGACCCTAGTCCTGCTTGGTGGTTTCTTCTGAGTTCAAGGTTCTTACAAGGCTGGGGAAGACGACCTTCTAAGGTTCCGCCAACCAAAAAACAACAACCCTTCTCCCATGCACCCTAGCTCCCTTTTTATACTCGGGCTGGCTGAGGCGCATGGGGTTTACAAGCTTATGCGTAAAGCAAGCGTCGACACACTACCATAGTGCATTTAATGCACCGTCACACTCTCTTACATCACATTTAATGCCTGTCCTAGCCGACTTAGACTTCGCCTTGGGTCCCGCTGTCTGTCACCCCTGCAGTTCGCCAGAGAGAGGGGATGTCGATTCGGCCACCCATCATTAATGCGCGCTGGGGAAGACGCGCCGCCATACCATCGCTTACATATCTCGCAATTAATGCGCACGTCTCGCATTAAATATCCTTGACCCTTCGCCAGAGTACAGATTACGGGGTTGATTCTTGGGAACTACGCCCGAGGAGTGGCTCAACGCCACTGCCCTCTTGGCGAGCACCTTTGCTGTCGCCTCGAGGAGTGGCTCGAACGCCACTCGCCCCTGGCGAGCACCTTTGCTGTCGCTTCGAGGAGTGGCTCGAACGCCACTCGCCCTTCTTGGCGAGCACCTTCGCTGTCGCCTCGGAGTGGCTCGAACGCCACTGCCCTTCTTGGCGAGCACCTTCGCTGTCGCCGAGGAGTGGCTCAACGCCACTGCCCTTCCGGGCGAGTACCTTCGCTGTCGCCGAGGAGTGGCTCAACGCCACTCGCCCCTAGGCGAGCACCTTCGCTGTCGCCGAGGAGTGGCTCAACGCCACTCGCCCTCTTGGCGAGTACTCTTCGCCGTCGCCTCCGAGGAGTGGCTCAACGCCACTGCCCTTCTGGCGAGCACCTTCGCTGTCGCCTCGAGGAGTGGCTCGAACGCCACTGTCCTTCTTGGCGAGCACCTTCGCTGTCGCCTCGAGGAGTGGCTCAACGCCACTCGCCCTTCCGGGCGAGTACCTTCGCTGGTCGCCTCGAGGAGTGGCCTGAACGCCACCTGTCCCCTAGGCGAGCACCTTCGCTGGTCGCCTCGAGGAGTGGCCTGAACGCCACCTGTCCTCTTGGCGAGCACCTTTGCTGGCCGCCTCGGGGAGTGGCCTGAACACCACCTGTCCTCTTGGCGAGCACCTTTGCTGGTCGCCTCGGGGAGTGGCCTGAACGCCACCTGTCCCCTTGGCGAGCACCTTTGCTGGTCGCCTCGGGGAGTGGCCTGAACACCACCTGTCCTCTGGGCGAGAGTACTTAATGCGGCTGCGTGGGTACCCCAGCGTTTAATACGCTGACAGTAGCCCCCGGGCCCACCCAGGAGTGTCTTTATTCTTTCCTTTTCTTCGTCGAACGGTTCAATCTCCCGGGTGGGGCCCATAAATGCCCACGCACGCCGTGGTCTTTAAAAACTTGCCTCTTTTTCCGGTCCCGAGGTGGATACTGCAGCCGTTTCCGTGGCTTCGTGGGACGTGCCCACTTCCTTGAAAAATGCTTTGGTTTTCCCGCATCCGAACTGCCGCGTCTCTTCGACTTTTTCCCGCCAGCTCTCCCTTGAATTCTTATAAATAAGCAGCGACGAGGGGCATGTTCCCGTTTTGCCGCCTCTGCTCCTTCCGCCTTAGCTTCCTTCGCCTCGGTGATTACGATGGCCTCTCCGACTCTCGCCCTCCCTCCTTCAACCGTGGAAGAGAACGCCGCCGCAATGCTCCAAGGTGATCGCCATGGCGCTCTCCGCATGCGGCCGGATCGCCGCTCCCACGGCCACCGGGAAGTCATCTTCTTTGTTCAGGCGATGATGGCGGGCTTGGTCCCGCCCATCTCGGACTTCTACATCGCCGTCCTCAACTTCTACGACATTCACAAGATCCACCTTCCCCTAACTCCGTTGTGCTCCTCTCCGCCTTTGCCCACTTCGTGAGATGTTTATAGGGGTAATGCCCAATCTTCTCCTTTTCCGCTACTTCTTCTCGCTCCGCGTCGGCCAGGGCTCCAGATCTCCGGTGCTGCCATCTCGCGACTTAGAGACGGGGCCGCTATGCGCTACATTCCAATGGAGAACCGATCCACCGGAAAATGTGGCGCCACGAATGGTTGTACGTTGAAGACGACAATGCATTGAAGTTCGGGGCTTCCACCGAGCGGTGGGCAGCAAATCTGATCAGAGTATCTCCGTCGCCGACACGCCCGAGCTACTTGCAATGTTGGCTCGGGTTGATCGGCCATGACAACGAGGTCGACCGGAGGTATGGTTCTCCGGACTTCGTGTCGGAGGATTAGCCTTTGCGCCGCCGCACCGCCACCGCACTACCTGGCGTGGACGACGGACTCGGACGGTTCCAGGAGGTAAGCTCTACGCCTTCCTTCTTCATCATCATTCTTTTTTAACATCGCCTTCTTCTTCTTTTTCTTTGTGTCGGTCACCGTGGGAGAGCTGGACGCCGCCGCAGACGCTTCCTGGATGGGGCGATCGCCGGGCCGAGCGACGTTCCACCTTCCCCGAGGCTGCGCTTCCACTGCGACATGCAGCCTCCGATCGGCGGGGATCGTCGAGCGATGCCCAAGATGGACGCCATGGGGACGCCCATCATCGCCCATCAAGGGCCTCGATAATCCGCGGCACTCCTTCACCGGGCGGCCGTGGAGGAACAAGCGCCCCGCCGACGACATCGCTTCATCGAACGCCCACCACCACGGCTATCGGGGCCATCTTTCGCTGGCCGGCCGGATCTTCACAGCAGCCCCGCCATCGGGACTTCCTCTCACCGCGGGGCTCTTCATCAACGGCCGCGACGCTGGCCTCCGCTTATCACCGCCGATTCAGCCTGGCGCCGCCGCGGCCGACTACGGCGCGCCTTCCTCCATCGCTATCGCCATCGCCGGCGGCCGACCGCCGGCTACGGCGCTGGCGGATGACCGATCGCGCAGCCCTCGTCGCCATCGCCACCGCCGGCGGCCGATTCACGGCCGCTGGTGGACTCCACCGGCAGTTAGCCGCCGCCATCGCCACCGCCGGCGGCCGATTCACGGCTGCCGCTGGGTGGACTCCACGGCGCAGTTAGCCTCCGCTGCCACCGCCACCGCCACGGCCGACCACTGGCCGCTGGTGGACTCCACCGCAGAAGAAGCCTCGTCGCCATCGCCATCACGGGCGGCCGATCCGGCTGGCGCCGCTGGTGGACCCACCGGCAAGATCCTCCGCCGCCACCGAGGCCGCCGGTGCCTCGAGGGGGGCTGGTTCTCACTCCGGGAGTGCCTCGGTTTCCGAGGCCTCAGCCCAGGTACCTGAATCCTTGAAACACACAAAAAGGACGGTAAAAAAATTTTTAACTTTCGAATGGAGCCTTACCTTTGCTTGCTTTTGCTTTTTCCAGGGCACCCGCCGCAGACCCCGCTTCACCGCTCTTGCGATCGGGGCCGAGGTAGCTGACGGAGCAGAAATGATCCGCCAGACAAGAAGAAGCCGGCGAACAGATGCACCGCCACGGGCCGCCAGACCTCAGAGGCGCTGGGCCACACCACTCCGGATCCTCCCCGCAGACTCTGCTCCTTCTGCCAGATGCACCGCTGGCCGCCCTTGACAGCTTCTACTCCCACACCACCACCGCTTTACGCCGAGCAAGCAACGGCCGCCGACGCCACATCGAGATCACCGCCTCGGCAGAGGTGGCTGATTTACATGACCGGATGAAAAGGCAGAGCGGGAGGCTGGTGGGGAGCGGAGCGGGGCCGCTCACGCCGAGCTCATGGAAGAGCTCGAGGCGCGGCGGACACCGCATCGATCAGGCGAACACTCTGCAGATGCCGAGGTACGCCTTTGACCGGATGGAGGATACCGCTCACGGGGTTGGTGCAGCAAGCGCCATCGAATGTGGCCGTCGCACTACGCCTTCTCGCTACCGGATCGCGGACTTCACCGCCCGGCTTCGCCGCCGCCGCCGACGGTCCACTCAGATGACGCGCGATGGCGGCCGCCATCGCGACGCTCGCTTTGGCGTCTTTGCGCGCGTCGCCCAGGGACGCCAACTTTGATCCTCGCTGCCGTCCGAGATTGAAGGAGATCAAGTGCGGAGGCGAGGCGCGGTGTGCAGTGCGACCACGTCGCCGCCACCGGAGATGGCCAACCCTGCGCTGGAGGACGCAGCAGAAGAGGTGGCGCTGGCGCCGACGTCAGGCCTCGCGGAAGACCTGCGATAGCGACGCGATGGCGGACGAGGAGGAAGAAGGATAGGATAACCTAGACCCTTCCCCTTTTGCCTTCTTTCTCCTTTTAACTGGTCATCTGCAACAACTTTTGTAAAGCACTTTCATGGAATAGACATGACACTTTTTAGACTTATTCAAAGAATGTTTAACTTGTCTTCTTAGCCTTCCACCTTCATTGACCGCCGATTAACTTGAGTACTCTTGCCGGCTT
Source organism: Rhipidocladum racemiflorum (assembly GCA_036346355.1). Taxonomy (NCBI): domain Eukaryota; kingdom Viridiplantae; phylum Streptophyta; class Magnoliopsida; order Poales; family Poaceae; genus Rhipidocladum; species Rhipidocladum racemiflorum. The sequence continues at coordinate 83,355,308 of CM070579.1, read as the reverse complement.
AAGGCTTAGAAGGAAAAAGAAGGAGTAAAGTATCCCTTGTGTCCGGCGATTCTTTTCGTTGCCTTACGATCCTGCAAACAACACGTACCCTTGTGGCCTCCGCGGCGGATACGATGTAAGACGTGACAGACGTAGGCTTTGATAGCGATGTTTAAATCGCCACTTCACGGGACACCCGAGTGTCATGACCATGTCGAGCCGAGTTCAAACCACCGCCCAATTGCCCAATCCTGTTCGCCGCACTTACATAGTGGTCCCGCTTTGCCACTGGCGCTCACAGGATCGAGCGGACTAGAGTGATCGCCTCAACACTTCGCCACAAAGCACGTAACTGTAAAGGCATGAAGTAATCAAGCTAAAAATAACGGAACTTAATACTTAATTTACGAACAACAGTCGTTCCCGGCTAGTCGAGCAAAGACAGGCATGATTCGACCAAGACGAGGAACAAAACCTGAAACTTACAACCGTTCAAGGGTAGAACTTGCGCAGTTCTCTATATTCTGCGAGTTCGCCAGCTTCCTCCTCGTCCTCGGGCCAACCTGACCGCCCGGTCGAGATCGAGACCACCTTAAAGGGGCCCTCCCACTGGGAGACAGTTTGTGCAACCCACTGCGATCGAATCTTTCGCAAGACCAGTCGCCCACGCCGATGTTCTCTCACCGACCGGGTGGCGTGGTACCTCCTGAGGCTTTGCCGATACCGAGCGCGGCCAGGCCGCACGATCCCGGCTTCTTCCAGGAGATTGACGTCGTCTTGGCGCATCTCTTCCTCGATCTTCTTCCGCTAACGCAAAGAACGCTACGGCGACTCCAAATGTCAATTCTCAAGGGAGGACAGCCTGCGCTCCGTAAACCGTAAAGAATGGAGTCTCTCCGGTAGTCTTACTGGGAGTGGTCCGAGTGACCACAAGATCGCCGGAGTTCTTCAACCCACCGCGAGCCGCGTTGGTGAAGTCGATCAAACGCCCGAGTCTTGAGACCCTTCAAAGACTGGTGCATTGGCTCGCTCAACTTGGCCGTTGCTTCTTGGATGGGCAACGGAGGCAAAGCAGACCTTCGTGCCCATTTCTTCGCAAAGTCCGAGCGGCGCTGGTGAATCGGGCGCCATTGTCGGTGATGATACGGTTGGCGACCCGGCGGCGAAGATCCTCGCATGAACTTGACCGCGCCGCGGCGGTAATGGTTCTCACGGCTTCGGCTTCCACCCACTTGGTGAACTTGTCAATGGCGACGAGCAGATGAGTGTAGCCTCCTGTGGCCCGCTGAACGGACCAGATATCCGGCCCCAGGCACTGCCGAAGGGCCATGAGAGCGGGATGGTTTGCAGAGCTTGGGCCGTTGGTGGATTTGCTTGGCGTGGAATCGCACGCCTCGCATCTCCTCACCACCGCAAGCATCCTGGAGGGCGGTTGGCCAATAGAACCCGTGGCGGAAAGCTTTTCCCACCAGGTTCGACCGAAAAATGGCTCCCGCGACACGCCTCCATGGATATCGAAAGCAAAATGCTTCCCTCTTCCCGAGTGATGCACTTGAAGAACTCCGTTTCCACCCCGGCCAGACAGTCCCCATCTACCAGGGTGTAGCGCTTGGCCTTTCGCGCTATCTTCTCGGTGACGCATCATCGTCGGGGCATACTTGATCCCGCAGTAGGCCAGGATCGGGTCCATCCATGTGCCTTCCCGGTCAAGCACGGCGACCACAGAGTGATCGTCCGGTACTCCGCTGGCCAAGCGTTTCCACCGTGCCACCTTTCCTCCTCGCAACGTGGGTGAGGCGGCGCCACCATCGTCCCCACCGTAAACGGGGTTGCGATAGGCGGCGTCACCTTCCCATCTGAGGTGAGGGTGAAGCAGATCACCATCCTCCCCACCGCAGACGGGGCTGAGATGGACGGTCGCGAAGCCTTTCTTCAAAGACTCCGACCGAACAGGGGCTCTTGTCGAGGCGAGCCGAGCGAGCTCGTCTGGCTAAATAATTGTCGCGCCGGGTATGTGTGTATACCCTAGCCCTTCAAGTGTCTCTCCATCTTTCTAACCTCCGCTGTAAGCCGCCATGACGGATCGAGCAGGTGAAGTCCTTCCTTGCCTGGTTGATGACCAAGAAAGAATCGCCTTTAATCAGAGGGCGCCAGATGCCGATGGTCGCGGTTTCGAGCTCACCAAAGAATCCTTCGTATTCCGCAACATTGTTGGTAGCTTTAAAGTCCAGACGACTATATATTTGAGGGTCCCGGTCGGGAGACCAGAGGAACCCAGCCCCGCGCGCCGAGCCTGAAGGATCCATCGAAGAAGAGCGCCCAAGGCGTGGCACGGGACTTCCTTATCTTCCCCATCTGCCGAGTCCATTCAACAATGAAGTCCGCGATCTTTGACTCTTGATAGCGGTCTGGGGGCAAATTTGAAGCCAAATTCCCCACTCGACAGACCACTTGGCGTCGACCTTCAGCTTCACGATTGTGAAGGATCTCCGCAGAGGATACGAGGAGACCACGGTGATCTCCCTTCCTTGGAAATAATGTCGCAGCTTTCTTGATGCCACCAAAGACAAAGATACACCATTTTACGGGCCTGGGATACCTAGTTTCAGCATCATGCGGACCTTGCTCACATAATAGACCGGCCGCCAGACGCCTCTCGCTCTGCTACTAGTCTTTGCACTCACCGCCGAGGGCTTGCCGCTACATAAAGGAGAAGCGGCTCACCAGTGCTCAGGGCGACCAAAGACAGAGGCGCAGGAGAGATACTTCTTCAGATCTTCAAATGCTGCTTGGGCTTCCGGTCCACTCGAAGGAATTAGTCTTCTTCATCGGCTTGAACAATGGGAGACTTTTCTCCCCAGTAGGGCTATGAACCTACGAGGAGGCCAGGCGACCAGCTAAGCAAGTTGCTTGAGCCGGACAGTGGCTTCATTCGTTCAATTGCTTCAATCTTGTCTGGATTGGCTTCGATCCCGCTGGCCGAGACCAGAAGCCAAGCAACTTCCAGGCGACACCCCGAACACGCACTTCTCGTGATTCACTTTAAGCGGTAGTGGGAGATGGGAGAAAGTTTCCTTCAGATCTTCAACCAACCCATCGGCCTTAGCTTTTATCACCAAGTCATCAACATATACCTCCGTGTTCTTCCCAATTTGTGACTTGAATACAATATGCATGGCTCATTGGTAGGTAGATCCAAGATTCTTCAACCCAAAGGGCATTCGAACATAACAAGACACACCAAAAGAGGTCACAAAGGCCGTCTTTTCTTCGTCTTCTGCGCCATTCTAATCGATGATATCCTGAGTAGGCGTCTAGGAAACATAGAGCTTCACATCCCGCCGTAGAATCGACAACGAGGTCAATCCTTGGCGAGGGTAAGGGTCCTTAGGGCAGGCTTTATTGAGGTCGGTAAAGTCTATACACATTCGCCACTTCCCATTGGACTTCTTCACGAGTGCACGGGTTAGCCACCACTCGGGGTAGGCGGCTTCCCGCACAACTCCGGCTTGCAATAGCTTCTCCACTTCTTCCCGAATGGCCTCTTGTCGCTCTGGCGCCCGCCTCCTGACCTTCGCCGGGTGGAGTGCGCTCCAGAAGCGTTATGCCAATCGGTGCTCGATCACCTCCCTAGGGACCCGGTCATTTCAGATGGTTCCTGTGCGAACACATCTAGATTAGACCGAGGAAGGTGACGAGCGCGTCTTCCTATTTGGCGCTGAGATCAGCGCCAATTCTCACAGCCTTGCCCGAGCCTTCCTCACCCACGGGGACCACCTTCACCTCACCCAAGGGACTGGGTGAAGCGCGGCCTTGGCCGGAGCGCCGAGGGGTCTTTCAGGCCACGCGCCGAACAGGCGGCTCAAATAAGTCTTGCACTTGCTTACCGAGGCGCAAGGCTTGAGCTTGTCCACCTTTACCACAATTGGGCCCTCGGCCGTGGATCTTCATCGACAAATAAGCATGATGCGAATCGCCATGAATTTGACTAGCGCCGGCCAAGCAGTATGCTAAGGGAGGTCAAGTCGCGACCTCGAAGTTGATGAGTTCCGTCCGGAAGTTTTCAGCGCTCCGAACGTGACGGGCAGCCGGACTTGTCCTGTGGGCATTAGGCCCATCCCGGGCAATTCCATAAAAGCGGTGCGGCGCAGCTTCTTCATAAGGTATTTGGAGTGCTTGATACGCCCGATCGATGGAGTTGATGGCACTTCCTCCATCAACGAGTACTCGCCCAAGCTTCGCATTCCTGACCGTAGGGGCGACCACGATCGGGAGATGGTTTGGGCCTGAAGTGTTCGCCGGGTGGTCGGCCCGACTGAAAGTGATCGATTGATCCGACCACTTCAAAGAAATTCGACTCGCCCTGCTCGCATGGTGGCACACACTGTCTCAGCTCTCGCTTGTATCGCGAGTTGGAAGAGTAGGTGGCCGAACCCACATGAATGTATGCCACCGTGTGCTCGGCTTGTTGGAAAGCCAGTGGGGTGTCATCTTCGTCGTCATCATCTTCGCGATCCTTTTCGCGGCGCTTCTTGAGCCGCTTTTCCACCAACTTGGACACAACCTGGCAATCTTCCAGGTCGTGCCCATTTGTCGCGATGGATGGGGCGATATGGCTTGCCCTCGCCGTCTTCACGGCGGGGAGAACGGCGGTCCCTGCGATTGTCTCGCTGGTCCCGGCGATCTCTCCTTCGCTCCTGATCGTCGCGCCCGCTGAGGCTGGCTTCTGGGATCGGCCACCAAAACTCTCGGGCGACGGCCTCCTTGCGCTTCTTCTTTTTACGGTCGGAGGACTTCGACGCTCCGGCTTCGTCAGGGTTTGAGGGCCTCTTTGCACCCTTCCGAGCCTCACGCCGGCACACTTGTGAGCCAGAGAAGAGCTCGGAAGTGGTAGCGGCAGTCGGGTAGCCATCTTCTCCCGCATCTTCGATCCCTAACCCTCCGAACGCAATAATAACCGATCGCTCAGAGATCCGGGGATCGTGGTTATGCAATGGCTAAACCGCCGAATAAACCCCTCGTGACTCCCCTTCTCGCTCCAAAGCGTGGAGGTCGCCCTCCACACCCGTTGAGCGTAGGAGCCCTGAAAGTTGGCTACAAAATGTCGCACAGCTTCCTCCCACGAGCCGCATCGAACCTCGAGGAAGGTTCGGCCCGAGGAGCGGGCGGAGCCTGTCAGCGACATCGGGAAGTAGTTGGCCATAACTCTATCTGATCCCCCGGCAGCACGCACCACCGTCGTATAAATCTGCAGGAATTCTTCAGGGTTGGTGGTGCCGTCATACTTCTCGATGGGCGCGGGACGAAATCTCTCTGGCCACGCCGATTGGCGTAGACGGAGGGAAAACGCCTGGCACCCAACATTATATGGGGAGTAGTGTCGCCCACCAGCCCCCTGACCTTGAGATGGGGTCGAGGAGTGTGAGTCTACACTCTCCCCAGAGTCGGAAGGGGAAGCCCCCTTCTGACTGACCGGCAGCGGGGGTTCGGCGCGTTGTTGCGGATGACGCCTCCGAAGAACTTGACGCAGATCGTCTCCCCGCTGGAGCCGCCCCTCATTGAGGCGTGCCCTTAGATCCCCGCGGTTCTCCTCGGCATGGGAGTACCGCGGGAAGATGCGTAAGCTTGTGCACGCCCCTGCTGCAGGGGCTGCAGCCAGATTCTTCCCTTTATCCCGGCTCTCGCGGCGGGAGAGGTCGCTAAAGAGCGATCGGAAGCTTGTGCATCCACCATACGAACTCCTTGGCGGAGGACGCCGGAAGCCCGGCTGAATTGCCACAAAGAACTCTTGGCTGGCCGAGTCCACTAGACGGGCAATGTCCTGGAGCCAAGGGGTGGCCGGGTGTCGCCCGTCGCTTGGACCGGAGGATGATCCAGAGCAACCGGCCGCGCATGAAGGCTTTGCATTGGGGTATCTTCCCCCAACGACAAGCGCCCATTGGGCCGTGAACTCCGGGCTTGGATGCGACTCGCGCCCCTCCCGCCATGAAGGACCGGTGACCCGACTCCCTTCACGGAGCCGAGATCGGCCGGCGCCGCTTTCCTCGGGGAGGCGCTACCGGGCGATGAGATTCCGCCATACCGGATGATCTTGATTCTTGCAAACTTCTCCAAAAGGAATGGAAGAAAGGAACGATCTAACCACTAAGCCCCTACTCGCGCGCCGCCATCGCTTTGGCCATCGCCAACAGCACCCTAAGATTGGGTGCTTGAGAGATTCGGACTGGGGCTTTTGTGGTAACCGCTCAAGGTGGGAAGAACGGGATGTTGGGAGCAAGCAAGAAGGCGGTCGAGTTTACCTGTGTTCGGGCCCTCCTAAGGAGTAATGACCCTAGTCCTGCTTGGTGGTTTCTTCTGAGTTCAAGGTTCTTACAAGGCTGGGGAAGACGACCTTCTAAGGTTCCGCCAACCAAAAAACAACAACCCTTCTCCCATGCACCCTAGCTCCCTTTTTATACTCGGGCTGGCTGAGGCGCATGGGGTTTACAAGCTTGCGTAAAGCAAGCGTCTGACACACTACCATAGTGCATTTAATGCACCCGTCACACTCTCTTACATCACATTTAATGCCTGTCCTAGCCGACTTAGACTTCGCCTTGGGTCCCGCCTGTCTGTCACCCCTGCAGGCTCCGCCAGGAGAGAGGGGATGTCGATTCGGGGCCACCCATCATTAATGCGCGCCTGGGGAAGACGCGCCGCCATACCATCGCTTACATATCTCGCAATTAATGCGCACGTCTCGCATTAAATATCCTTGACCCTTCGCCTGTGAGTACAGATTACGGGTTGATTCTTGGGAACTACGCCCGAGGAGTGGCTCAACGCCACTCGCCCTCTTGGCGAGCACCTTTGCCGTCGCCTCGAGGAGTGGCTCAACGCCACTCGCCCCTGGCGAGCACCTTTGCTGTCGCTCGAGGAGTGGCTGAACGCCACTGTCCTCTTGGCGAGCACCTTCGCTGTCGCCTCGAGGAGTGGCTCAACGCCACTGTCCTCTTGGCGAGCACCTTCGCTGGTCGCCGAGGAGTGGCTCAACGCCACTGCCCTTCCTGGCGAGTACCTTCGCTGGTCGCCGAGGAGTGGCTCAACGCCACTGTCCCCTAGGCGAGCACCTTCGCTGGTCGCCGAGGAGTGGCTCAACGCCACTCGCCCTCTTGGCGAGTACCTTCGCTGTCGCCGAGGAGTGGCTCGAACGCCACTGTCCTCTGGCGAGCACCTTCGCTGGTCGCCTCGAGGAGTGGCTCAACGCCACTGCCCTCTTGGCGAGCACCTTCGCTGTCGCCTCGAGGAGTGGCTGAACGCCACTCGCCCTTCCGGGCGAGTACCTTCGCTGGTCGCCGAGGAGTGGCTCGAACGCCACTGTCCCCTAGGCGAGCACCTTCGCTGTCGCCTCGAGGAGTGGCTCGAACGCCACTCGCCCTCTTGGCGAGCACCTTTGCCGCCGCCTCGGGAGTGGCTCGAACACCACTCGCCCTCTTGGCGAGCACCTTTGCTGTCGCCTCGGGAGTGGCTCGACGCCACTGTCCCTTGGCGAGCACCTTTCTTTGGTCGCCTCGAGAATGCTTTGAACACCACCTCGCCCTTCCGGGCGAGAGTACTTAATGCGGTCACAGGTACCCCAGCTTAATATCTGTTGTGAAACAAAGATGGTACAAAACCCACTTCAAAATTATTGAATGACATATATTGAAAAACAAAATTTAAAACCTAAGATAACATGTATTTATAAATGGGTACAGTACTAACTCACCTATGTATATATGGGCGGGGATTCACATATACATGATCAGTGCTCATATTTATGGCATTGATCTTTTCTTATTAGTCAAAATTCAAAACTGCAGGTGGTTTCAAAGAAAGAACCTCCCTCAGAACTGCAGGTGGTTTCAAAGAAAGAATCTCCCTTAATACATAGGAACATATATAAAACTTTTAAAATGACTTGAAGTTCATTTGTTACATTTGAAAAATCAAAAACTGATTTTATATACGGTTTTTATCACGACTTTACCACTGTTAGATTTTTAAAAAATTCCTCATGATTGATCATCATCTCAAATTTTTATGGAAACATTAGTGATGTGTTAGGACTATCCAAAAAAAATTTCAAATTTTTTTGACGTGTTTTGAACCATTTTTCAGCCAGTTCAATTTGGCCGAGATTTCGGTGATTTCGGCCGAGATCTCGGTGATTTCGGCCGAGATCTCGGATTTCCCGGTAGAAAAAAAACCGGATTTGAAATTTGGTTTTTGCAATTCGTCCGGATTTTATCCGAAATTTCCGGATCTCACCGAAATTTCGGATTTCGGAAACCTCCGAGATTTGACTCAAAACGAGATTTGAAACCTTGTGTCATTCAACTCCACACAAGGCCCTCAGCCACACATCTTTTCCGTTCACCCTTATTTTTTTTTCCTCTATGGAATCCTCTCCTTAATGAGCGTAGATTGATGGAGATGGCTTCTGGACCAGTCAATCTTTATATCCTTTCTGGCATAGTTTTGTGGCCACGACATTCCTGCAAGCTCCTACGTAGCCACTCCTCCCTTTGTGTTACCTACAAGCACATCATTGTACTAGTTTATTGACGACCTGTTGAGCTAGCCTACAAGCACATCATTGTCCGACTCGTGTGTTACTAGCAGGGTAGTAGTTAATGAGCCCACGATTGTTGAGCTAGCCTACAAGCACATCATTGTCCGACCCTTTTGTTAGCAGGGCACGTAGTAGTAGTTTATTTAATTGAGCTTACGAGTTGTTGAGCTTACGATCGCTACCACAAGTGGGAGGCCATCTTCCGTGCATAGCTACCCTAGTACCCTACCAACTTGTAGGCTGGGAGGACCTAAGCTCCAAATCAACGACGCGTCGGCGACAAATAAAATATAGCAGAGTGAGCATGATTTTGTTTGGAATGGACTATAGCAGTGTGAACATCGATCCTTTTGTTAGCGAGTGAGTCCCTCGACAATCTACATATACGGTGGCCATCTTAGTGTTCGAGAGGCACACGCAGTCCTTCTTGCCCTCTCCGTCGCAGCAGCTCGTCGATCGAAGCGTTCCAGTGGAATGGCGACCCCGGCAGCTGTCGATCAGCACATGCCCGCCGGCTCGCTCCATCGCGCCCTGGCCCTCGTCGACCACGGGCGCGCCGCTCGCCGTGTTCGACACCTGATCGTCAACTATGGCGTCCTCGTCATCTCAACTGCCGGGTCCGTCGTGATCTACACCGCCGCAAACCCCTCCTCTGCTGTCGGTGATCCGTCTGCGTACGCCTTCGTCGCGTTCCTGCTCTTCCTCCTCGGCGTGTGGCTCGCGCTGCTGGCGCTCGTCGCCGAGTAGTTCCCGAGAGCAGCAAGGGTCTGCGTGGCCATTGCGAGGGCTCCACAGGACTACTTGTTCGATCCGCACATGCCCACTGGTTTGCTCCAGCCAGCCCTCGCCCTCGCCGACTGCGGGCGCGCAGCTCGCCGTGTTCGGCTCCTGACAGTCAACTCTGGCGTTCTCTTCATCTCAACCGCCGGATCCATTATCATCTACTCCGCCACAAACCCCTCTGCTATCGATGATCCGGCGTACGCCCTCGTCGCCTTCGTGCTCCCTCCTCGGCGTGTGGCTCGCGCTCCTGGCGCTCGTTGCCGACCAATTCCCGAGAGCGGCGAGGATCGGCGTGGCCATTGCGACGGCTCTCCAGGGCTACTTGTTCGGTGGCAACTAAGCGTCACTTGATTAGGTTCTTGCAGCACTCCAGTGGTCCAGTTTGATCGCGTCCTTCTGTAGTTGTATCGTTTCTGTTCTCACTGTGCTCTCTCTTTTGTGACAGGAAGGAATAAGTTTTAGGAGACGCTTTTATACATTATTTGAAAGCGAAAGCAATCTTACGCAATGAATCATGTATTGGCCAACCTGGCATATATAAAGGGCTACAACCAAGGAAGAGATATAAACGGATTATAACTAATCCTAGTCATGCCTAATATAACTAACTAGCCAAATACAGGGATTTGGTGCTGAGAGGATCGTGCATGGCACGGTTGTATGTACAGGGTCATGCATGTATGTCTAACACTTCCCTGCAGTCGAATCGGTAGCAGAACGAACGTTGAGACTGGATCGAAATTCCGTGAAGACGGACGTCGGAAGCCCCTTGGTGAAGATGTCTGCATATTGTGTTGATGTAGGAACATGTAGGACGCGGACTTGACCAAGTGCAACACGCTCGCGAACAAAGTGTAGGTCGATCTCCACGTGCTTGGTCCGCTGGTGCTGAACCGGATTGGTGGAGAGATACACCGCGCTGATGTTGTCACAATACACCAAGGTAGCCCGATCGAGAAGGGAATGAAGTTCCATCAACAGCTGGCGGAGCCAAGTGGCCTCCGCAACCCCATTGGCAACAGCACGATATTCAGCCTCTGCACTGAAGCGTGACACGGTCGGTTGACGCTTAGATGACTAGGAAATGAGGTTATCACCAAGGAATATGCCGTAGCCTGAGGTGGACTTCCGAGTATCAGGACAGCCTGCCCAATCAGCATCTGTGTAGACAACTAGAGAAGTCGAGGATGTCCGATGAAGAAGAAGGCCATGATTAAGAGTGCCACGAAGATAGCGAAGAATACGTTTAATCAGTGCAAGGTGCGGAACTCGGGGGTCATGCATGAATAAACATACTTGCTGAACTGCATAAGCAATGTCTGGACGAGTAAATGTGAGGTATTGTAGAGCTCCAGCGAGGCTACGATAATCAGTGGCATCTGGGACAGGATCACCGGCAGCCGAAAGCTTCGAATGTGTGTCAATGGGGGTGCTGCAAGGTTTGCAGTCAGACATGCCAGCACGCTCGAGAATTTCCAGAATGTAATGACGCTGGGAGAGATGCATGGAGTCATTCTGTCTGGTCACGGATAGTCCCAAGAAGTGATGCATAGGTCCCAGGTCCTTCATGGAGAACTCCTGTTGAAGGGCCGAAATTGTACGGCGGAGAAGAGCGTCTGACGAGGCAGTGAGGACAATATCATCAACGTAGAGCAGCAAGTAAACGGTGTCAGTGCCACGACGAAAGATAAACAGTGATGTATCACACTTGGCCTCGACAAATCCCAACGAGAGAAGATGCGTGGCAAACCGACTGAACCAAGCACGAGGCGCCTGCTTAAGACCATAAAGAGACTTGTTGAGACGGCAGACATGGTCAGGATGATCAGAATCAACAAACCCAGAAGGTTGCACACAGTATACTGTCTCGGATAGAGTGCCATGAAGAAAGGTGTTCTTCACATCAAGCTAGTGAACTGGCCAGTCACGAGAGAGCCAAAGTGAGGACTGTCCGGATAGTAGTGGGTTTGACCACGGGGCTGAAAGTCTCATCATAATCAATACCAGGGCGTTGTGTGAAACCACGAAGAACCCAACGAGCCTTGTAGCGATCGAGAGACCCATCAGGATGTAGCTTGTGGCGAAAAACCCATTTGCCAGTGACAATATTAACGCCGGACGGGGGGGGGGAACAAGGTCCCAAGTGTGATTGGCCTGAAGAGAAGTGAATTCCTCGGTCATGGCGGCTCGCCAGTTTGGATCAGCGAGTGCGCCATGGTACGTCTTGGGAATTGGCGAGAGCACCGTGGCGTGGAGAGTCATCCGATTGGCCGGGAGGCGAAAGCCGGTTTTCCCCCGAGTGGTCATGCGATGTGCATTGGCCACAGGAGAAACAGGAACCACCAGAGGGGGGGCGCCTGTGCGGCTGGTCGCTGCAGGGGCCAGGGTGGAGGCCGGCCCGTGGTGCATAGCATTGGCAGGGAGGAATCCATCGGGTGGAGTTGGGGCCGGTTCAGCGCCAGCAGCAGGCGGTTCAGCCCCAACAGCGGTCGGCTCAGCGCCAACGGAGCCAGAGCCAGCGCCACGCAAGGGGCTAGCATCAGGTATGGCCACGACAGGGGCATACACAACGTCCTCATATAGTGAGCCGGAGGTGTTGGGGAAGACATCCAGTGGTGATTCCGGGCCAGCGCTGCTGGCAGCAGCCCGTGGCACATGGCCAGCGGTGAGAGGAGCCGCCCAGATCGTCCTCGAGTTGTTGGATGAACAGTCGCTCCCGTCGGATTTGGATCTTAGCAACAGACCACCGGAGGCGACCCCGATGCTAAAACCCAAGCCCAAACGAGACAACTCTACAAACATTCAAACGACTCGACAACAACCCCGGTATTCCCCCGGTATGCGATCCGAAACTCGCCCAGGATCCCCACATACCGGTTCCCAATGCCATATCAACATTCAATTCGCACAAAGGGGCATCGAGCCCCAAACTCACTACCAGAGGCGCAAAAACGCGGAAGCAAACAAACACACCACACGGCACAAAGAGGCCCAACAAAGATAACCAACAAAGACGACCAAACGAAAGGCATACGGGTTCCATTGCAGAAATAAAAGTACAGCTGTTCGCAAAAGTATCTCCCACTATTCTATACAACAAAAGTAAAACACCCCGGAAGTGTCATGCCCTAACACTTCCGGGCGCGCGAGTGTCGACAGCCTCTACTCGGTGCCCTGCCCGGTCACCGATAGGTAGTAGGGGCAAAGCTCGCACCCCGCTGGATCCTCACCTGCAAAACCACAAAGCAGAAGCCTGAGTACAAAAGGTACTCGCAAGTCTTACCCGTGGTCCATATACGACCGACTCCAAAGGATTATGCGTTGGGACATAGCAAGGAATGGGCTGAAGGTAAAACAGTTGCAGAATGCTTAACATTTGTTGTTTAGTACTTAAACTACTCAATTCACAATTTTAATGCGGTTGTTACTGCACCTACTTCTAATGTGAAGTTAACCTTTTAACAATTGCAACAGTTAAGCACATTTGTTACGAGCTTAAGCCCAAAGGCGAACTTCTGTTCAAGTTATTACTACGTTGAGTAACATCTGACCAAGCTTGCTCATATCCGAGAGCACGGCAATTCGAATCGCTTAATTAACCCTGCAGGGAAGCATTGATCACACGACATGTGTCACGAAGGAGCCTCATGTCAACCCCCTCCCATCCATACCAATTCGTTGGGGCATCTTCATGCGGTCTGGAAACCTAGCACCCCCTCGAGCAGCCCCAAGCCCGGCTTGGCGCCCGAGAGCCGGCCTAGGCCCCGCCCTCAACCACGTCCAACCACATGAGGGCATGGCCCATCGAACGGCATGCGATGAAAGAGCGGCTTACCGTACCATAATCAGGCATGCGATCAACCAAAAAGGTGCTTTAGCCACGTTACACCCGATCGGTCCTTAATCGACACGGACGAGACTACCACACTCGGGTCTCCTTACTGAAAGGATCGAGGATGGACGCCTAGAGGGGGGGTGAATAGGCGATTTACAATTTTCTAAAACTACGCAGCGGAAAAGAGATCGGAACTTCCGATATGGAGTCGGAGGTTCCGGTGTCTAATCGGAATATCCGATACAAGGTTAGAATATCCGATTAGAATAGAGTCTAGTGAATTGCAAAACGAATTACGCCTATACACAAAATGATTTCTACTCGAAGCTAGCACAAGCAAATATCAACAACTAGTAGTAAAGCTAGCTAGCGAGATAATCAACACTAGATAGATCAATTCAATACAAGATAGCAAAGTAAAGCAATAAGCACATGTAAAGAATTGACACGATGATTTGTTTACCGAAGTTCGGACTTCCTCCAAGGAGGTTCCTACGTCTTCGTTGAGGAGGCTCGGTCACACTTGAGCCGGGTCTTTTCCAACCCTATTCCTCGCCAATCTCGGTCACACTTGAGATGTGGCTTCACTTCTTGATTTCTTCCCTTTCGGAGGCGAAATCGAATCTTCAACAAACTTCTCACGGCACACCACACTCGTTGGTTGCTCGTGAGCGACGCCTAGCCGTCTAGGAGTCTTCAAACTCCAAGAGTAACAAATCCAACAAATGGATGATCTTGGAAATGAACTCTAGTGCTCAAGATGTATCTCAAGCTAACACTCTTAGCACTAACTCTCACTTCCCACACCTCACTCAAAGAGGGATCACTAAGATCAAAGGAGAAGGAGCAAGGAGGAACACTCAATCCACTCCTAATCACAACACAAGTTTTTAGAGCTCTCTCTAGCCAATGAGATGACCAAGGAGCAACAAATGCATCCCAAGGTGATCTCTCTACTCCACTAGCTCAACCTCTTGTTGAGCCCTTCAAAAATGTCCTCAACCCTGTCTCCCAACCGGCCAAGGGGGATATTTATACCCCACACCCAAAAACTAGCCGTTGGAGCAAGAAAACTAGCCGTTTTACACACATCGGAACTTCCGATCCCAACATCGGAACTTCCGACCAGGCAAAAACTCCATAAGAAACTCAATCCAATAAACACATCGGAACTAACATCGGAACTTCCGATACATCGGAACTTGCATCGGAACTTCCGATCTGGGCAGAGGCACCTTACAGAAACCTTTCAAAAAGTTTCTAAGTCTACATCGGAACTTCCGATCCAACATCGGAACTTACATCGGAATTTGCATCGGAACTTCCGATCAGGCAAAAAATCAGCACACTTGCAAACTAAAAACATTGATCGAAACTTCCGATTTTCACGATCGGAACATCCGATTTGACCAGAGAGCACCCTTTTTGAGTTTAACACTTATCGGAACATCCGATCCAAAGATCGGAACATCCGATCCTCACAGAGAGGCACCCTTACTAGAACTAGCTCGAAAAGTTTCCAAGTCCTGATCGGACTATCCGATCACACGGGTTGGAACTTTCGATCCTCACAGAGGAGCACCTGAGACTTAGACAACTTAGCACCGGACCTTACGATGAATCGGACCTTCCGATACCCTGATCGGAACTTCCGATCAATCCAGAGAGGTTCTAGACTCTCACCAACAAACCACCGGATTTACCAATAAATCGGAACATCCGATCCCTGATTGGAACATCCGATCCAGACAAAAAGACAAACAATCCCGGTGTACGTGATGTGTATTGTGTCTCTCATCTATTTAAGGATAGATAACACTTGAGCACAGAGACACTTCTAAATCATCCACGTTGCATCCCTCTTAATAGTACGGCACGCCTATAACAAGACACTCTATCTAGTTACCTTTGATGCCGCACGTGATCAATCCCCTTTGGGGCCTTTATGATCTTCAATCATACCTCATTTCTCCGGGATTGTCACATCGCTCTCTCTTGAAGTCCTCATGATTTACGATCATCTTCTCTTCAAGATCGTCACACTGCTCTACTTCTCTTTTACCGGATCATCACCCGGCTCTCACAACATCTTGTTCGTCTCCTAATGATGAACATTCTTTTCTTTCCTTCTCAACGGGATCTCCTCTTGACGTTCATCACCTCATGATGTCGTCCTTGTCCCATTTCTTTATCTTAACCATCATTGGACCTAACCTGGCTCAATCATCACTTATGAAAATAGTTAGTCCAAGATGCATAGTTGTCTCAATCATCCTTGCACTCAATTAACACATAATGAATGCCTCCATAATGATTGAGCACAACCTAAATCAATTTAAATGAATAATTGTATTTGTGTCTTAAGTATATTGATACAACTAATGCTTCGTTATACTCAAGAACTATCGATTATCCTTAATCGATCACAAGAACACCATCAACTCATGATGCAATGTTCTTTGATTATTAAGAGATAAACGACCTCAATTTAAATCTTCATTTAAATTGATATGAGTATACAATAACTACACATGTTTTCATATACTCATGTTGATGGAAAGTAATGATCCATAATATGTGGAATGTATGGAAATGATCGTTACTCTAAGCCATCAACTATAAGATAAACTCCACAAAGATATGTGCATACATATAATTGATCTTGAATCAATATGCACGTATCCAATTTTATTTCTTTGGAGCATATCCTATGATACCATGAGTATACTACAACTATGCATGTTAAATGTATACTCAAAGATCTAGTTTCAATGTCTTGATCCTTTATATGTTGTAATGAGGAATAGATCAATGCAATGAAACATTAAGTTAGAGTGTGAACTCCCCCTAAATGTGTGCATCCATGTAATATATGGATTGGGAAACATGATACACAGTTTTAGTTAAAGCAAAGGAGAAATTCATACTTCAACTTAAATCCTAAGTATGCAATAAAATAATGAACATTGATACAATGCATACCTTGGGTTTTCCATTTTCTATCCAAATGTGAGGCTACTAAACATAAGCTCAATAAATATGTTAGTCTCATTAACAGTTAGTTTTGTCAATGATCATCAATCATCCTTGATGAGATGAAAATAGTAATTACCTAAACATTAGTCTCATATTAGGATTTGTCATTAATCACCAAAATCAACTTAATGGATCAACCTAATGGAGGTTGTACTTACACTTACCCAAGTGATCCAACTCTCTCGCCCGGTCTAAATTTTCATCACTTTATTTCTCATAAACAATCCATTGCAACCCAATACTTGTAAAGTACATCAAACTCAAGCGGTGTAACCCTCCACCACTTGGCCCAAACCCGACTCCTAAGTATACTAAGCACGACACAATTAGTACCCATAATCTAGCTCCAAGGGAGGAGTTCAACAAGCAACAATAGGAAGGGTACATGCAGCAAATAGGATCTAGCCTATCCCACATTTCAATTCCTAATGCAATACTTAATCAACCAATAAGAAGTTAATTCGCAAAAATAGATTATAACTATGGTTCAAAATGCTTAGGTGCTTGCCTTGCTCTTCTGCTTGCGGATCAACAGCGACTTGCCCCTCGGCACTTCCCTCAACCACGGCCACGTCAGTCGCCGCGGGATCATTCTCTACATGGATAAAATGCACAATGAGATGCATGCAATGCGAAAGAAACGACTACAACGCAAACCCCAACAAAAACCCACAACGAAACAGACCAGCCCAACCCGGACAGTCCGGGTTTATTATCCGGACTCTCCGGCTAACCCGGATACTCCGGACCATTTTGTCCGGACACTCCGGCCTGGGCGGACACTCCGGACTGGGGGTCCAGACATTCCGAACCTGGAGCACTTGGCCCAACTACTCAACGGACTGAGGTGCCGCCAAGTCCCACGGCACCGCGGGGACCCGATCTATGACTTTTCTACACGCGGCAAGGCCGAAGAAGCTTATAGCTAACCCAACTCCACGAGGAACGACACTAATCCATGAAACCACTAGCCAACTCCAAACGACCCTTGGATCGGCATTACCACTACCCGATCTACCTCACTAGTACCCACATTCATCAAACCAAGCCCCAAACCAACCCTAGAATCACCACACCCAAAACCCTAAAGCTCAAGATTCAACTCCAAACCCCCAAATCCAAACCTAAACCCTAAACCCACCATGGATGGCCTTAGAACCCAAGAAACCCACGAATCAACCCCCAAGAGAAAGACCTACCTCCAAGGATGATGGAGGAGAACAATGCCGGGTAGAGGAAGGAGGACACCGGCTAGAGGAGGAGTTCCACGGGATGGAGGAGCCACCGGGGAGGAGCCACGGGAGGTCGCCGGCCGGTGGGGCTCGCCGGAGTGGAGCTCGGGGTGGAGGAGTGTAGCACCAAGGAGTGGGGAAACAACATGGAAGAGAAAGAATGGAGGGGAGCCACGAAATGGGATTTTTATACTAAACCCCCGCACAATCCGGACTCTCCGGACACTCAACCCGGAGACTCCGGGTTGGGGTCTTCGGTAGCACTAACCCGGACACTCCGGGTTGAGGCGCTCGGTCAGGTTAATCCGGATACTCCGGACAATATGTCCGGACATTCCGGATGTTGATCCGGATACTCCGGATGTCCCAGAATTTTGAAACTTGGGGCCTGACAAGCGGGGGCAGCAGAGCTAGACCGGGGGTGTACCTGCAGAAAACCGAAGTCCAATTGGGAGCGGAGAGTGATCCATGTTGGATAGAAAATCAAGGTTAGTAGCAGGAGCCGACGTGGAGGACGAAGTGGCTGTGTCGGCAAAAGGGAACGATGTCTCGTCGAAAGTGACGTGACGAGAGATGATGACCCGGTTAGTGCTCAAGTCAAGGCATCGATAACCTTTGTGCTCGGCCGAGTAACCAAGAAACACGCATAGCGTGGATCGGGGTGAGAGTTTGTTGGCAATGGTGGAAGAAAGGTTGGGGTAACAACGGCAGCCAAAAACCCTAAGGTGGGAGTAGGAAGGGGAGGAACCATGGAGGGCATGGTGAGGAGTTGAGAACCGGAGGGTTTTAGTGGGGTGGCGATTGATGAGATAGGTGGCAGTATGGAGGGCTTCTACCCAAAACTGCGGTGGCATGCTGGCCTCAAAGAGGAGTGAGCGGATGACGTTGTTAATGGTGCGAATGGCGCGTTCGGCTTTGCCGTTCTGTTGGGAAGTGTAGGGACACGACATGCGAAGAGTGACGCCGTGTGTAAGAAAGAACGAGCGAGCCGAGGCGTTGTCAAATTCGCGACCATTATCACACTGAATTGATTTTATGGTAGTGCCAAATTGTGTTTGAATGTACTTAAAAAAATGAGACAAGGTGGAAAAAGTATCAGACTTTAGACGGAGAGGAAAGGTCCAAAAAAAGTGGGAACAATCATCAAGAATCACCAAATAATATTTGTAACTAGAGACACTAGCGACAGGAGAGGTCCAAAGGTCACAATGAATAAGAGCAAAATTTTGAGTGGCACGAGAAGTAGAGGAGGAAAAAGGTAAACGAGTATGTCTGCCCAATTGGCAAGCATGACAAAGATTATTATCACTAGTGCCATGAGTACAAGGGATAGCAGTAGAGTGAATGAGATGATGGAGAGCTTCCGTGCCGAGGTGCCCAAGACGACGGTGCCAGAGCGAAGAGGTGACTAGCAAAGCTTGTGGGCTGGGAGATGAGGGCAGCAACAGGTAAAGGTCACCAGTGCTATTGCACCTGGCGATCACGGTCTTGGTGCGAAGATCCTTCACAGAAAGGCCGAAAGGGTCAAACTCGACGGAACAATTGTTATCAATGGTAAAATGGCGAACAGAAATAAGATTCTTAATGATTTGAGGTGTAACCAGCACGTTGTGTAGAGTGAAATGACGCTGAGAGGTAGGTAATTGTGTGGAACCAGTGGAAGTGATGGGAATCAAGGAACCATTGCCAACTATGATATTGGAAGGGAAATTGGAGGGTGAAGAATGGGAGGAAGAGAGATTACCGGCATCTGGTGTTAGATGATTGCTAGCACCAGAGTCCATGTACCAGGTAGAAGTTGACGGAGGAGTCAACTGCATGGTACTGAAGTTGTTGGCGAGGGCGACTTGATCCCAGCCTTCGAAGCCACCAGGACTGCCCACGGTGCCCGGGGGGCCGTTCTGGAAGGAGGGCACCGGGCCTTGCACGATGCTTGGTGGTGCAGTACTGGGAACATGTAGTGCGCCAAGGAATCCACCGTAGAACGTGCTGTGGGGAGAGTATCCTGGAGCAGCAAAAGCGCCAGGGAATCCACCGTGGGCGGCAAGGGCGTGTGGCGCCGTAGCCGAAGGACGAGGCGCAGGTGTGCCGTGGGGACGCGGTGCACTGGCAGGCCAGACCTGCACGGTGTCGGTCCAAGGATTGAAGAATGACGGGGGCCACCCGCCTTGGGCACCAGGTCCGTCGTTACCACGGTTTTTGCCGCGGCGACGGTTGTTCTGACGATTGCCGCAAGTTGTAGTCGTGGAGCCGGCGGCCGGTGATCCGCGGACGACGTTCGGCTGATTGGCAGGGGCGCCACCAGATTGCCCGGGAGTGCTACGGCCTGCATATTGGGCGCCGTTGTGCGGAACACCTGGGGAGGAACCGAGCACGCCGGCGGCAACGAGAGCTGTTGAAGGAGTAACAGCCTTATCGTTGAGGGTGAGCTCTTCAAGGAGAAGGTCATTGCGGACGTCATCGAACGACGGAAAAGGCTTTTGGCGCTTGAGGAAGGATGCCATGTGCATGAACCGGTCGTTGAGGCCACGCAGCGTGGCCAAGACAAGGGTCCGATCAAGGACATGTTCGCCCAAGCTGCCGAGTTGATCTGCCATAGACTTAAGTTTGCGACAGTAATCGGAGATGGTGAGGTCACCTTGAGCAAAGGTTCGGAACTCCGTGTCAAGAAGCATAGCGCGAGTTTCCTTGTTGCCAAGGAACATATCTTCGTGAGTGAGCCAAACGTCCCGACTGGTCGGCTGATGGTCGGGGTCGCTGGAGGTCATGACGATCTCAAGAAGATTGGCGGAGATGGTGCCAAAAATCCAAGAGATCATGACACAGTCCATGCGACGCCAAGGTGCGACGTTGGGGCGAACATCGTCGGAGAGGACGTGGTCGGTGAGGGCGTATTTCCCGAGGTTGATGAGGTGGAGGCCGCGCCATTTTGGGTACGAGGTGGAGCCGACCTCAAGAAGCATGGGCACGAGAGCCCGGATGTTCGTGAGGGCGACCGCCTGTGCATGGAGATTGGCGATGAGAAGGGCGTCGGCCTCTGCCTCGAGTCGACGGCGCTCGGCTTCCTCGCGCTCGGCGTCCAGGCGGGAACGCTCAGCGTCAGCTTCAGCAGCAGCATGACGCTGGGCTTCGTCGGCGGCACGTTGATCCTCCAGGGCGCGTTGAGCAACAGTCGCACGGAGGTGCTCAACTTCCTGGCGCAGCCGGTCGAGTTCGGACTGGTCGCCAGCCATGGGAGCGGCGACGTTGGTAGTAGATGCGGAAGCGTTTAGGTCACAGGGTAACCCTTAACTGATACCATGAAAGCGAAAGCAATCTTACGCAATGAATCATGTATTGGCCAACCTGGCATATATAAAGGGCTACAACCAAGGAAGAGATATAAACGGATTATAACTAATCCTAGTCATGCCTAATATAACCAACTAGCCAAATACAGGGATTTGGTGCTGAGAGGATCGTGCATGGCACGGTTGTATGTACAGGGTCATGCATGTATGTCTAACATTATTATTTAAAAGTTGCGTAGATTTTTAAGTATTAACAAAAAATAGACGGTAATTACTTGCCTTTTGTTTTTTATTGTAAGATTTTAGGTAACTTATATTGGAAGGATGATGATCACGTTGGATTTGTAATAGAAGGCACAGGTGTGCTGTCAAATGTCAGATATACTGTGTGGCTTGCCGCTGTGGACTGCTCTCATGTTTATTCTCGAACAAGGCTATCTTTCCTCCTACGGTTGAATTCATGGCTTCCACTAACGTGGAGCAAAACTAAGCAAACACGTATGATCTGTTTTGCTTGTCGTTCCATCTGTCAAGTAGATAGCTCCGATTTAGTCACGATGTAAATAATCTATAATTCCGTTCAGTTAGTACGGACAAGGACAACAATAAACAAACACCTGGATGAGGCTCAGCTCAGCAATTATTCTGATCCCCCTTTCTGCGTGCAGATTCCCGGGGCATGTGTTTCGTGGTTTAAGTTTGGATCCGAACATGCGCTTGAACTTAAAATTCCATCTTCCTGAATCCATTCCATTCAATTTAGCCCATTTACGGAATGGGGATTGGTAGAGAGAGGTTATCTTGTTCTCAAATTCGACGGCCCACTGGAAAAAAACAGCTCAAATTTGACGAAAAACAGGCTTGATCTGCAGGCTTACAGCCAACCTGAAACTCACTGCCCAACGAACGATCAGAAATCCAGCTCGCTATCGGTGCGGGCGTGGAACGCTACATGATGGTAACAGTAGTTACCTCCGCCTTTGTACCTCTTAGGCTACTTCAATATAAATTCCATAAAAAAGTCAGGTTTTGATAAACATCACCCATGTTTTGTTAATAAAAATCATCTAAATTTTGAAACGTTGGATCTTCGCCTAGATTGGCCTGTTTCTGTGATTGATGAAACGGACGCACACACATTAACGATGTTCTAACGGATCCATTTTGGAACCCATACCCGTTAGGATTTTGTAGCACATATTATAGTTCCCTTTCTTGGCAAGTGCTATTCCTCAAAACAGTGTGTGGTCTGTATGAGAAAGAAGGTTGAGTGCGGTTATCAGCAAAATGGTAGCATCAATCGGATTGAAGTCGGAGGTGAGGATAGTGTTGCTCGTGTCCTATTCCATGGTTCTTGTCTTTTCCCTTTTGGATTTTGTGTGTGAGAGAGAGGGCGAGAGGAGGGGGGGGGGGGGGGAGGTATCGGAGAAATGGCCGGCGTTCAGCCGGATTGGCACTAGAGACGCACAAAAATCTTTAGGGCAATTCTCTCTTCTATTACTTCTTGCTCTTGCTTTGCTTCTTATGTTTACATGTTACAAATCCCTGCTTATATAGCAGACCATCAAGTAATAAACTAGGTAACAACTCATTGTTTGACTCGGACTCTAAACACTTTTTAAAACAAACTTTCCTGAAACTCCTAAGACTCGGACTCTACTCCGTTTAAAAGATTAATTCCAATAGCTTGTGTCCTACTTCGTTATCTCTTGTCTTTCCCCCCACCAGAATTGTGCATGTTTGTGAGAAAGACAAGTTTTGTTAGCTTTTGATGGTTTAATTGGATAGACGTTTTGTTAGCTTGATGAGCCTTACTAGAATTTTATTTTAATTATAGATTAGAGTATTTAGTGCTCAATACTAAAAGTTGGATTAATCGAATCATTTGCCGCTCTTTTTTTGGATCACAAGGTGAGAAATGTCTTAGTTCAAAATATGAACTTTTTGATGCCCAAATGTAGATTGTTTGTCATTGTATCTTTAGCAAGCATGCTTGTTTATCGGGTTTTTTTTTTAAGCACAAGCATTTCAAGTTTCAGGTATTAAGGGATTCCATTGTCTAGAAAGTGGAGAGGTTAATGTTGGTGTGTTTTGCAGAGTTTCCTACCTCCTATGTAAACATATAAATTTAGGGGGTGAGGCATCTGCTAATGTTTGAATTTAATCTACGAGGAAATTTCGCTCTTGCTTTGCTGTTACTTACACACGCAACTAGCAATAAGCATCGAGAAAACTCGACAGATTAGTAGTTTTTGTTTACTATTAGTAGCTTCCCTGTTTCACAACATTGTTGGAAAGCATAGTGTTTTTGCCATATGTCATTGTCAAATTGGCTTATGTCTTCCACTCACGATGAATGATTCAGATTTTTTTGGCCTGTTCACGGAATAAAGTTGCTACTTGAGGATTTTTTTTTTATCATCAAAATCATGAATGTTGATCAACAATTGTTGTGTAGTTACTGTCCAACAATGCTGGAATGCACATCCTCGATGCTTTTATTTATACTCTTTTTTTTTTTTTTGAGAGGACGTCGATGCCTTTATTTAGAATGCTGGACCTGTACATCTCTACTCAAGATCCGCTGTTTGAATTTATCGTGGAGCAGGGCCGGTAAAGCAAAGCTCAGTAGAAATTCTCTGATACTTCGGTGAGCCCAGCTCTGCAAGCCATCACGAGTGAAGAACAGAAGGTTCCATTTATTTAGGTTTTTTCTCCGGTTCAAAAGCTAAAAATACTAAAGCTCAAACAAAGATATGACTTTTTAACTGATTTTTCTTAAAAAATCACACGCACTCATATAACTAGAAGCTAAAAGACCTCCAAAGGGTGCTTTTCGGCTTATTGTTGATTGGTTTTAATCTAAAATCATTAAAATTTGGGTAAAATCACACATCTATATAACGTACACAAGCACTAATCCTTCAACTGTTTTTAAATTATTTAAGCCGAAAAACTGACTTTAAACTAGGAGCCAAAAAAATCTATTTTTAAATAAACAGGATCTAAGCCATAGGAATAAGACAAGAGAAAGGAACGACGTCGCGCAAAGCGACCGAGTCTAATCTGCCGTAGAAGATCGATGCAGTTGGCTGCTGAATTGAATAAACCAACGACCACTTGATAGATCATCCGAGGAGATGAGTGGTGTGTATTTTCTAGGCAAGGTCGTGTATATTTAATCAGTCTCCTTACTACCACTACTTGTCTATGGCCATGCTTCGCTAGCTCTTCAGGTCAACCCATCCAGCCGTCTCCGTTGCCGATATATGGCACCAACTAACAAAGCTCGCCCGGCGCCGGGCACCCGCCGTCGTCGCCGCGCGTGTGCTGCCTTCTTCTTCTTGGCCTTCTGCCCGCCCGCCGCGTTCATGTAGGCCGCGGACATGACGCCAACCACGTACGTCGTTTCCTCCTTATTGTGCTTTCAGTTTTGAGATTTTAGATGTGCGTTTCGATCAGGGTGTTCTTAATTTCTTCAGCTTTTTGAAGCGAAGAGTTCCGCTATTTTATGCCTCATGTTCTTCGCGTACAATTTCATTTTTCCGATGTGCATCCTCTTTGAGATTTAGCCGTTTGTGACTTAGAAGCCAGGCAGTTTCTCTTAGATTACGAAAAGCTGTAAAATCTTGTTAAAGGCTCGGAACAATTCTCATTGGATCGTTTCTTTTTTTTTTTTCCACACCGTGGCTGAATCAGTCTCAACCCAATTCCACCCGATTTACAGAATCCAACCTGAAACGTTTCTACTAAGAATCTGAAACCGTTTCCATTTCTACTAGAATCTGAAACCGTACCAAACAGGATCCTGTTTGGTACAGTTCTAAATTCTAATAGAAACGAAAACAATTCTAGATTTTTGGTAGAAATATTTCAAGTAGGATTCTGTGAATCAGGTGGAATGGGGTGGAGACCGATTCGGCCACAGAGTAGAAAAAGAAGAAACGATCCGAAGAGAATCGTTCTGAGCTTTAGCACAATTAGTTGGATTTCTTCCGTAATCTAGTAGAAACGGTCCGATTCCAAGTTGCCAGACGGGGCCTTAGATGTTGCGATTCAGTTTCATTTCACCTTGTTGCCGTTAATTGCTGAGGTCCTTCGCTGACCGCCGTTGGATATGATGTTGCCAACCGCAAGCTAACAAAAAAAAAAGGAATGGCTTCCTAGTTTGCCCTTAACCTCTCGTCGTGCACTTGGGTGGTGCTAAACGTGAAGATTTTCTGTTGCAAAGTAGTCTTGAGTTCTTAAGGTCTTCAAAGTAAAATTTTAACAATTAATTTATAACTAATATATTTATAAAGTATTATAGGAGTATCATATTATACATATATGGGTTACAATAAATTTAACAGTATCATCTTAATACAACCAAACTAAATATCTAGACAAATATTAGTTATAAAAAATTACAAAGGGTGACCGGTCAAGTCAAAAGTGCCAAATGTTTTGAAACAGAGCAAGTGGTATGATAAATCTTCTCTCTCAAACTTCACATCCAAACGGTTCGATGGACTTGAATATCGTAAGTAGAATGGATTTCTCTTACCATGCATGAGCGTGAATCAGAAACAGACGATACATCACTCTAAAAAAAGCAAAATATAAGGGAAAGGAAGGGAAAAGTACACCTACAAAAAGAATAAGAACCCGGAAGTCACGCTTGATTTTCCTCTGCATCTCTGTATTGAGCATACTGGCCACCACAAATATCCGACGGTTCAAAATGCCCCTCCGCCGTCAGCCTAACAGAATTCGACGACGTAGCGTTTGTTAACTCTGATATATCGATCCATGCTAGCTGCTGGCCACTCGTCTAGAGACCATATATGTGGATTCCTACAAGCATCCTTAGGCCCTGTTTGTTTCGGCTTTTTCATCGGCTTAAAAGCCAAAAAACCTAAGCCGAAACAAACGACTGGCTTTTAAGCCGGGCTTTAAAAAAGCCAAAAGCCCATATATAACTATAAGCCAAAAGCTAGACAAGAGGAGCTTTTTTGGGTTTTTTTGAATGAAATAATCCTCTGCCACTAAAAGTCTCCCAAATTACCCACCAAATGCCATCATATATAAATTGAGAATTCATCCACCATCTCATTTAGGGTATTTTAGACTTTTCATCTATAAGTTGTACCATCTAACCCATTAATAAGCCAGAATACCAAACAACATGTCTTGGCTTAAAAGCAGACGGCTTAAAAGCTCATTAAACCAAAAAGCTAGCTTTAAGCCAAAAGCCAAAAAGCCTAAGCCGAAACAAACAGGGCCTAAGTTGGAGTCTTACGTACTCTACTAGGATTCCACTGATAAGTTAATTAACCGGCGGCACAACTTGCTTTTCTCAATAAATAGATAAGTTAATCAACGAGCAGTGCTACGTACCTTTGTTGCTAGATCGGAGCAGCTGAGTGGCGTGAATTTTCTAACCAAACTGTATGGATGGGTCACGGCCTCGCGGGTCGTCTATCTCAAGTCTCAACCATCTCCATGCTACCCAGCTTATCCATGCCTTCCATGGCCGTGCTTCTCTGGCTCTTGGGAGGTCAACCGCCCGCCATGTCGCCTGAGCCGCGCGCCGGCCGACGGGATCTATGCTACACCGCGCAGCTCTCGAGCCCCCGCGAGCGCACGCACATGTACGTACGTACCTCTGCTCCTGTCCTGCTAATTCGCTCTTGTTTTCTGCACGATTTTTCCTGTTTTCCATCAGTATCGGGCGGTTTTCTTTCCCGTTTCTTCTTCCCTAGCTTCCACGTTTTCCTTCAGCATGTCCCTGATCGAGATCCTTTGCCGTAACTGTACGTACAGTTAAGACCACTGATATATAGGACCAGCCCCACATATTAGTGACCGGCAGCTATGACAGAGGATCTCAGTCCCTATCCTGTGTTGAGGGCTTGACGATGGGTGGAAACCAGGCTTTACCTGCTGCTCTTTGTTTTGTCGGGGAATTTTGGCTATCTTGCGCCCCCAAACTTCTGGGGTTTCGCCGTATGATAAGTTGTCATGATTATTTGGTCGATCTGCTAGCTGCACAGATGATAAGTTGAAGTTCGAAATAGTAGGAAGAAGTAAATTGAGGGGGCCAAAAGTTCGCAGTAGGTAGCCCAGACCCCATGTGGCCCGGCCCATGTGAGCAGCGGTTTGGATTAGTACTAGTAGTTTAACAGCTGGATCCAACGTTCTGTAAGAACAAGGAGAGTAGAAATAGTTTGGGTCCGCCCACCAGATCAACAAATGGCCCATTTGGGAAGTACGGGCCTCCTGGCCCATCTAGAAAGCCTGTCAGCAAAAGAAAAATAAAGCTAGCCCATCAGAACCGTCCAATCAGCCTGCCCAAGGCCCAATAACGTGACGCCATAGTATTTTTCTCTTTTCCGTTTTTAACCTCGCCGCTGCCATGACGCAGGACTGAGAACCCTTCCGCTCTAATCGTCTTCATCGTCGCCGCTGCAGGATCCGTCGAATCTCACCATCCTCGTCTAGTGAGTGTATCAGGATTCCCCCCCCCCCCCCCCCATCTTTTTTACGTTGTTTTTTAATGAAACTTGTCAAAAGTTTTATTTCAAATTAACTTGATGAAACCGTTGAAAATCGTAACTTTTTCGCTGAAATTTGTTGCAAGCTAATGGGCTGAAATTTGGTGAAACTTGAGGTTTAGAATCTGAAACTCTCCAAAACTTTTGGCTCGAAATTTTCTAGTAATGCGTGAACCCACTGAAATAAGAAAAAATGAAAACTTATCGTTTTTTTTGAAATTATGTGAAACTTGTTGCTATACCGCTACAACGGTATACCGTTACGTAGTTACGCCTTTTCTTTGTATTGGCAAACCATATTTTAGTCATTTACGTTGGCACGCCTAAGGGCATGTACAGTGGTACAGACGGTGGCTGTCTATAATATACATCCATGTCATCTACAGACAGTACTAGAGACAACTTATACAATAGACTGTTTATATAGCTGTCTGTAATGATCTCTCATATGATTAATAGACTGTCTGTACAATGGTATACACATTATAAAAGGCATACATAAATTTGTCTGTTAAATAGTAGACATCATATTTCTCTCTCTTCCCTCTCTCTCCTCCACATCATCCAAAATCTGATGTGGCATACCCTTATAGACAGCTGACATGTACCATTATACATGCCCTAACAGATTAGGGTACGTAGCCAATGTTTGTTTCTGCATGCTGCATGCAGTCTTTACTTGCGGCGTACCGCGTCCTGACGTCGCTTTCGTGATTAATTAAGGTAACTGGCCCGCTAGCTTCCTTCCTAAAAATACTAGATGCGACGCCGTGCATGAACTTGACGGCGTTGACGCTACGTAAGGCTGTTTTTTTCGAAATCACGTTTTATTTTTTGAAAAAAAGCATGGTCTGAACTTGGAACCATTTTTTTTGCCGATTTCACTTAGAAAAATGGACGTAGGAGCGGGTTTAAAAAAATGGGTCTTAATGTAATTCCGAAAAATGCTGATGGTCATTCTTGGCGAAAACACAAAAAATCTGAAATCGGGGGTCCCTTCGAAAAAACCAGGAATTAGATGTATTTTTTCTTGGATTTCAGCGTTTTCCCCTAAAAAACGAAATTCGGATTTTAAACTTTTTTTCATAAAAAGAAACATGGATGTAATTTATAAAATTTCCGGAGGACTTCTAACGAAAAATGGCAAAATTCGGGACATGGATGTAATTTACAATTTTTTTGGGGTGCTTCACAAAAAATACGAAGTCCATTTTTTATGAGGCTCTTTTTTTTTTTTGCTAAAAAGGACTTGGAAGCGTTTTTTTCGCAAAAGGGATGTGGATGTAATTTCTAAAATTTTCCCACGGAGAAAAGGCGAAATCGGGGACATGGATGTTATTTCTGAAATTTTCGGGGACCTTCACAAAAAAATCAGCGAAATACGGTTTCTCTAGGGATCTTTTTGTGAAAGTACCTGAACACGATTTTATTCGAAATGCTCTTTTCGCTGAAAAGGACATGAACACGATTTATTCAAAATTTCAGGGGCATCTCGCAAAGAACCTGGCTCCACGCGCTGGTGCCACTCACTCGTGCCACGTGCCAGCCAAGCAAAAATCGCGTGAGCTACCGGTGAGTTGGGGGCGAGGCGAGCTACCACTGCGCCACACGCACTTAGCGGGCGAGAGTCGGTGTTAAAATATTTAAGGCTTACTAACGGGGTTTCAAAGTGTGATGCGGTCGCACGCAGAGCGAGCATGTTAGCCAAGAGTAACATAGAGGGCGCGACGAGGCCGAAAACTTTCCGGCTATAATATACAGAGTATTTAGTCCCTATCTCAACAGCTAAAATATTTAATTAAAAATGCATAGATTATCATAATAGTATTTAATATTAAATTTATTGATTACATTAAAGTACAATCTATTTTTTTAACTTTAATCACTAATGGCCGGCTGAGAACATATCTAAGTTGTACAAAGGGCAAAATGTAGCATGATTGACAAAGATGGCATAAAATCTAGCTACTTTGCTTGCACGACTAATTAAGAAAGAAAAAGTCAGTAGCTTAATGTGACATATATGGAAATCAAATTGGTAATTATTATTATTTTTATTCTAAATTTTAGTTACTTTAGGTTGTATTTGAAGTGGACTTTGTTTTAATATGAACTGTTATAACTCAAGTCTACCAAACGGATGGCTAAATCTTTGTAGCTAACATGGGAACTTCCTTGAAGTGCTTAATTAGGCCCTGTTTGGTACGGTTTCAGATTCTTGGTAGAAACATATCAGGTAGAATCAGAATCACTGTATGGAAACCGTTTAGCTAGATGTTTGGATTCTGTGAATCGGAGTGGAACAGGGTTGAGGAACGATTCGGCCCCGGCATGGAAAAAGAAGAAATGATCCGAGAAGAATCGTTCCGAGCTTTAGCCCGTTTGGCTGGGTTTCTCCTAGTTTCTAGTAGAAACGCTCCGGTTCCAAATTGCCAAACGGGGACTTAGTATAATTATGGATTTATGGATTTTACTTTGGTATTCATATGGAAAGCAAATAACTAATTTTTCATTATTTTTTATTCAGAATTTTAATTAATTTTGATTGAATTGGACATGTACTATTTCTTTTGATTTGCTAATTTTAATTTAATTATTATTCAAATTCTAGTTATTCTTGAATGTTACTTCGAAAGTCTTAAGGAAATCAAATCCCTATTTTTTATTTTTATTTTGAATTTCACTTATTTTTTAATGTACTTGACAGACATTTTTTTTAATCCATTATAACACGAGTCCTACCAAACAGATAGCTAGATTCTCAGAGTGACTAATTAGTATAGATAGGTATAGATTTCCAGCAGTATATATTTTCTTTCCATTTTGACTCTTTTGATTATGGTCCTAGCTGCTTCTAGACGGAGACAAGGATTATTGAATTGATCCCTTCTCATGCGCACACACATGCGCACAAAAGATAAGATAGCCTAATTGGTCCACGACCTTTTGAGTGTAGTACATTTGCTGTTTAATGGGAAATCAGAAATGTAAGATTCGATCTAGCTAAAGGATATGATCGAGGAAGACGATAGATTCACCTATACATCGCATTTCCACTAAAGAAATATCATGTTGCGAGCAACGCCAGACATTTTGAGTCAGATTTCGCCTCGTGAATGAATCATATTAATCTTGTGCGTTTCTTTGTTTGTTTCTTTCTTTCTTTTCTGACAGATCGATGGTGCAATGATATCAATTATGCATGCAATGACATCAATTATGCGTGTGTGCGGTTCAAATCAAATCCGACGGATAACCAATCAGAACTGGCCCACCGACCGGAAACTGCCGCGAGGTATGCAGTTACCACCAACGAAACCATCTCTCTCTCTCTCTCTCTCTCTCTCTCTCTCTGTGTGTGTGTGTGTGTGTCTATCCCTGTCTATCCCCCTCGATCCCTTCCCTCTCTCTTTCTCTCTGGAGCTCCCTTCTTTTCTTTTGCCCTTCCTTCCCTTGTTAAGCTCAAGCACTCGCCTGATTTAATTTCCTTCTCATCAGATAGTAAGTACGTGGGCAGAAGGGATTCCTAGATACGTGATTAAGAGGGGCTACCGGCTACGTGATTCGATGGTATGTGAGACTGATCTGAATTGTGTCAACTCAAGGCACAAATTATCCTGCTTAATTACCCCTTTTCTTCTCACTTCCTTCTGTTTTTGATTGTCGGATCGAACAGGCGAGGGGCATGGGGGACTTGGAGGAGGCGTTGTGGGACATGGATGCTGCTGCGCCAGCTCTGGCCACGGCCGGAGGTGAACAAAACGAGCTGATTCCAGCAGATCCGCACGCTCATCTGGTAAGAAGATCTTTATTCCGTAGTTCACGCCGCTTAACCTCTGCCGATCCTGCCTTTCCTCCTCCTTTTTTTTTGATGCATAGCACGATCAAGCTGGTTGTGTGATTCCGCACATAGGTTCAGATTTTACTCCTACTTACGTACTCAAGGCCAGCCATGGATCCCAGGTGTCTAACCCTATATATTTTTCCCTTTGATGTTCCCCTTCCATCAGTTTAGTAGATCAATTAGTACCTCATGATCCTCTCCCACCGATTATGCCATCGCCGTTACATAATCATCGAAGTGCATGCTCTTGATTTGCTCGTTTGATTTATTAATATTATATCATGTAGACAGAGCTGGAAAAGTGCGTGGTTTGTTTCTGGCTAATTACTTAATTGTTTCCTTCCTTTTCATGAGAGAGCTAGCGCTTGGACTTCACTTTTTTACTCATTGACTTTCTTGCAAAAATCTGGAATAATAACAATAACTATTACCCTCTTTCAGTTCTCATCATCAAAATTAAAAAGCGCTTAGGAAAGGGAACTATACTGCTTGCTGAGTTTGTTAACATGAAATATTAGTAGAGAATACATTAAAATATATGCACCGCTACTAGTTATTGTGTTTGATTTTGTACTTGTAAATGCGTGGGTCGTAAGACCGTGCATATATAGAACTGATTTTGAATAAGGACTAGATGTAAAGTACACCCTTATTTTCTTGTAGTACATATACCAAACAAGTTTTATGTTCTTTGTTATTGATGTCCTAATTGTTGGGATGGAAGGAAATTCTTCATTCTTGCACGTTACCTTATTTAAAGAGAAAACTAAGAACTCATTACAAATTTAATTCACTTATAGTGGAACACACATATCTGTCTGTGCCAAATGTACTTCACTTGTACTAATTTGTAATGCTCCCAGTGTTTAGGAACTTTAATATCCTTGCCGCTGTACATGAGAATGAAGCTTTAAAATCAAATTAAGGATTTTTTTTGTAATGTAAGATTTAAGATTTCAAACTTTATCCAAACAAATGCATGTATTGGTTTTGGACATACTACTTCGTGGAACTTCATACATGTACGTGAAGGGCAAAGGTATTTAATCAAATCAACTGCTCTAAAGGTCGTTATATAGGTGATCAGGTTTATACACATACGTATGTTTCTATACTGAGAGAGTACTGGGAGCTAATACTTTTCATAGTCAATATTATAGCCCTTGCATCTTCATTGTGGTTATCATTCGATCTAATCATCGCTCTGGTCGTCATCACTCGTCTGATTCATGACCATAGCATGTTCAACACTTCATTAATTACGGATTGCACTATTGATGATAAATGTCATACCTGATGTGTGAGCTCGAATAACTAATTAACTAGTTAGTTTTGTTTATCATAGTGTAAGTGGCAAACGCGTACTTTGCTTATGATCTTGTTGGATATTGTGTACAAATAGACACGTTTCATTTCCAGGTACGAAAACATGATATTTCAGCGGACTTTATGTTATATTTTCTTTCCTATGTCTCTATGCATGAGAGAGATATGTATATGGCGCTGAAATAGGGCACTATGGAGGCTGGGCTCCATGATTTTAAATAAGCAAATTCAAGTTAAATTCAAGTATATTTTTCAAAAATTTCAGTTTTAGGGTATATGCTCATCTATAACAATCCAAATGAAACACACATACCTTTGAAAAAATATACTCGTATCGAAAGAATTTAGATTGTATACTTTGTTGATTTATATATATAATCAACACATACCTGCAATTAAACTATCATCAAAAAGGAAAACTTTAGTTTGAATTTCAGTTCAAACTTGTTTGAACTAGGAGAAATACCAGTCGTAGATCATGGAGCATAGGCTCCAGTGTGCCCCATGTAATTATACTGACATGCTGTTCTTCCTTTTCCTGCTGCATACATATATAAACAGATGGGCGGGGGTGCCATTGCCAGGATCGGTGCCAAGCTTAATCCTGTCCTGAAGTGGTCGGTGTACTACAACTGGCTCCTCATGGTTGTTTCTATGTTGTCTCTGACCAATCATCTGTTCCCCAAGAACCAGACGCTGATCACTCCCATTCTCACACTGATATCCCTGTTCGTGGTATTCCTGGCTGCCATCTGCCTCATGTTCCGCGCCGTGATCAAGCAGACGTCGTGAGCGATGAGTCGCGCTCCGGCCGGCTGATCGCCGGAGCAACCCATGCAATATATATGCGTCGTCCTCATGGCGGATATGCTTTCTTATTTGAACATGCGTACTGTATTCTGGCTAATAATTTCCCAGGATATGTGACCTCCAGATCTCCTGGCTCTTGAATTTCCTATGTTTGCACGTACAACGTACGTACGTACGTACGCTTAAGAGGATGATTGCTTTGTGTTTCAGTTGATTTTAATTATGCTTGATACTATTAATGCATATAAATTGGATCGGCAGCGTGGTTGTCAATATTGTACTTTTTCATAGCTGCAAATTAGAATAACAAGTTCAGTTGGAGTAGGATGGCGTTCTGGTGGAGATCGAGCAGAAGCGGCTCAGTATATATGGTTGCTGATTGCCAATTCGGTATCGTTTATTCACTATTGCAGATTAGACATCATCAAAGTCTGGATCCGTTGATCACATATATATTTACATGTTGTCCTGTAAAATCTGATTCTAAGCTAATCTATCCATAAGTGTTCGCAGATCGCATGTACGTATATGGTGGCAGAGAGACCGTATCACTCTTCAGTGTTACAGACTAGCTTGTACAATTACACACAAGGTACTTGTGCCACACAGTGCCAGTAAAAACAACAAAATTTGTTAAGACTACCACAGTACCGCATGTACGTAGTACGTACTTGTTCCGGTGCAATTTATAAGTTGTTCTCCACATGTATTCCGACTAAAGTTGATTAAAATCTCATATCTTCTGAATTTTCAAAGTCGGCTTAATAGGATATAGACCATACTGAGACAATGGTTCCGTACCCCTGGGAGTATGTACTCCCACTCTCAATATACCGCTTAAATAATATTGTTATACCTCTTTATTATTTTAAGTATACTCTAATACTGATTATAAGATACTCTAAAGTGAGTTCCACACAAAATTTCATCAAAATCCACCTTTTATAGCATAATTTGTTTATATACTCTTTTTACATACGGAAAAGGGTATATAGTGAAAAAATGAAGGGTTCCAATGAATTTTTTCAATAATATCGCATTGTAGTATCTTAGAATTATTATTGGAGTATACTGAAAGTGATAATTCATTTAAGTGGTATACTGAAGGTGGGAGTAAGAAAGATTTCCAGCTTTATTTATGTGTGTGTGAGAGAGAAGAAGAAGAAGGGGCAAGTTGCACCGACCCTTGACTGAAGCGATAATTTGTTGTTGTAAACTTGTAATAATTACCTACTTTTCTCGAAAAGAAGAAGAAACATATACTCCCTCCGTTTCTTTTTATAAGGCGTATTTGGTTTCGTTAGGACAAGGCTTTGACCAATAATTACTCTATTAACATATAATTTTTATGACACAAAATTGATATTAGCAGATTTGTATTCAAAAGTACTTATATATAATTATGATTTTGTATTGCATAAATGATATATTAATGAAGTAATCGTTGATCAAAGTCTTGTCCTAGGCGAATCGACACCTGTCCTTGTTTGGTAGCAGGAGGCTAAACGATCGCGAATATTCTTACCCTTAAAGCGCGCGCAAAGATTTGCCACCAGAGATACGGCTCCGGACGACGCGATCTTTTCTATATATATATCTATATATATATGTATGTATGCCTGCCTGCCATCAGGCTTGGGCCTGGCCCCTAAATAACTTGCATGATTGCATGCACTAGCTAGCTCGGTACTGAATAATTAGTACTTGCGATGATCCCTTTTAAAAACATTTTTTTAGAGGGGGTTCCAGTTTACAATGGCATGATCTGTGCGTGACTGAGGAATAAAACTTCATAAATTATTGACGATTAATTGCGTGTACTATATATTACTGGTGTACACTAGAGAGTCCTAGACGGTGCATGCTAAGTTGGAATGTTGGATACACCCAAGTGGCGGTTAGGTTAAACTGCATAGGAGAGAGAGAGAGAGAGAGAGATTCCTGTCTTAATCAACAGCGATGTGGTGTGCAGCCTCTGTTTGGAGAAAAATCAAGT
Source organism: Rhipidocladum racemiflorum (assembly GCA_036346355.1). Lineage (NCBI taxonomy): Eukaryota > Viridiplantae > Streptophyta > Magnoliopsida > Poales > Poaceae > Rhipidocladum > Rhipidocladum racemiflorum. Next base: position 83,320,048 of record CM070579.1, on the reverse strand, counting down.
GCTTAGATGGCTGCAACGACAACCATAAGAATCAATTTTGTCAACTCTCTCTCTCTCTATATATATATATAGGGTTACGTTCTCATGCATGGGCCTACTTCGTTTATTGATTCTTAGATCCAGCCTGTTTGGTAACTTGGAATCGGACCGTTTCTACTAGATTCTGAAAGAAATCTAACCAAACGGGCTAAAGCTCGGAACGATTATCCTCAGATCGTTTCTTCTTGTCCACTCTGTGGCCGAATCGGTCTCAACCTCGTTCCACCCGATTCGCAGAATCTTATCTGAAACGTTTCTACCAATAATCTGGAACTGTTTCCGTTTCCACTAGAATCTAGAACCGTACCAAACAGGGCCTTAATTTGCGGGGAAAAAAAAATTGTGCACAAAACTGAAGTGGAAGTTCCTGTTCTCCATTCTGTTCTTAGAACATGTAGTTCACTGCCTCTAAAATACACAGTAACCTTTTCTTCTTTTGTAGGAGAGATGTGCATGCATGGTCGCCTTGTCGTCAGCCTCAGTGTAATTCTCTTCACCACCCATATTGATTTCTCCCATATCATGAATTGGTTTCCTTTCCATAATGTTGGTTGTGTACCAAACAACGATCGCAGCCAGAGTAATTTGCATGAACGTAGACTAATTACCGATTACAGTGACATATTTAGTATGGATACAATTCTTGTCATTTAGACTGACGACCTCTCATGGGAGAATCCATCAACTCAGCCAGGCTGCATGAGCTCAGTCAGACCAGTGGCAGCCAGGCTGAGTGGATGCAATGAGATGTTGTTTGGTTGGTCGTATGAGGTTGGACAGGCTGCACAGATATGTTGTTTGGTTGGTTGCACTGGAATGGAAGTGTGATAGGCAAATTCAAGAGATGGATGAAACAAATTTTAAAAATAATAGAAATTCAATAATTTCACAAACGAAAATAAAAAGTTTTAAAATATATTCTAGAAAATCAATAAATTGAAAAACTAAAATTTTAATCTTTTGAAAATTTATATAGCAAGTATGGTCTAGTTTTATTCGAAAAAATATCATGAACATACAGGTGAAATCGGTTCGTTGATCAGAGATGCTAATCAAAAGATATAGCAAAGAAAAGAAGAAAACTAGATAGTAAATGCTGATGTCAGCATGCATGCATGGCTCAGCAGAGCTTGGCTCTGGGGAAACGGTGGATTTTCTCATTTCCCTGTAGCCAGACTGAAAGGGGTGTTTTGCATCTGTAGAGCCAGGCTGAGTTGAATGAGAAGACAACTAAACACCCATCTTTTGCATCTGCTCATGCAAATCTCTTTAGATGCAGCCAGCCAAACAGCCCATCTGTGTTTCCGCCACTTCATTCGGGCGGTGCCGGTGCGTCTCGAGATGCAACAAAACAGCTAGCTAGTTTCACTGATGGAAAATTAGATAAATTTATATTCTGTATAAATTGGCATTATTAGTTCTTTTAGAACATAGTAAGTTACCTTTTCAATTCCCGACGATTATTTCATACGTAATAGTCGGAGTTAGACCATCTCTAACCGTGTCCCTTCCCCTCTCCCTTTCCCTCCGCGAAGGGATTCCTATTCCCTTCAGCGCTCCAACGGATTCCCTTCAGCAGTCCCTTCGTGATGAAATTCTCTCTCCCATTCCCTCTAGCAAAGAATTATCTCTCCTTTCCCTATACAATTCTCTTTAAAGGGAATCTGTTGGAGATGAGGGCAAATTCCCTTCGCGAACAGATCCCAAGTGCTCCAGCAGATTCCCTTCGGAAGGGATTCAAACAGTGAATCTCTTTAAAAAGGGATTCTCTCTCCAATCCCTTCACAAATCCCTTGAGAGGATGCTGCTGGAGATAGTAGGAAATAAAGGGAATGAATATGGGGAAGGGAATAGGGAAGGGAATGGAATGAAGGGAAATTGCTGGAAATAAAGAGAATGGGAATGAGGAAAAGGAATAGGAAATGAAATGAGATGAAAAGAATATGGTTGGAGATGGTCTACGACTAGCTTAATTATCAACTTGTAAGCCACGTTTGGACACTAGCATACAGTCAGCTGCTGAAGATTTTTTTCGACTGAAAAATATAAAACCCCAAAAATGCAATGTACGGCAGCCAGACCAGAGCGTACAGCTGTCCTATCCGATCCTCTGCTTTAATTGAACTGCCGTTCAGGGGACGCTACTAGGCTCGGTCAATACTTGAACGAATGAACCGGATGGAGCAAGGATAGTTTAACAGCAAATCCCCTTGCCTTGCACAAGGATAATTTCTGTAGATTTGGGGGGTAAGATTGTACTATTTTGTTTAGATCGCAGCTTTGGCAGTACACATGCACACACCGTTCGCAAACCACTGGCTGACTGTTCTGAAGAGCAATAATTAGAGCATGTATATATGTGCCATATGTGTTGCCTTTGTATTTATTTTTAACTGCGACTATGACAGCAAAAAAAATCCGCATGTATCATGTATTTATTTTAACCGTATTGTTTGCTTAAAAAAACGATACGATGATTGTTGACACCTGCTGACCTGCCGATGTAATATATGTGGTGTCGGCACGATGACATCTGACAGTGAGGTAATCAGCAATACGAGATCAATTTTGTCTGCTCATAGCCGCAATAGGCAAATTGATGGGCATAAATAAAGAAAACAACGACTTAAGCACCTAGCTAGTGGTTCATGTTACTGTAAATTCGAATCTTCCTTTCCTAGACTAAGCACGTGCACCCATATACTGGCCTTAATTTTCGGCATAGGCCTATCCGCTGACCAAGTACTACGTGACGACCACTTCAAAGATGACGGCTAGCTAGCTTTCCTTCTTCTCAATATTCCATCTATTACGTGGGAAAGAATTGGAGCCCATCCACCTCACCTCTCATACCATTTTGCAAAAAAAATCCTCTATGTTATTTAAATTACAGATAGATCCCTGTAAATTACAAATAGATCCTTTGCGATTTTTTTTAGTATAAAAAACTTTTTCAGATTACGTTTAGGTCCCTGATTCGTTACTTTACAGCAAAGCTCCCCGCTAAATACGAATCTCGAACGAGTCCTTTTCTAATTTTTCATAATAGCGATTAAGGTCCCTGGTTCGTTACTTTACAGCAAAGCCCCCCGCTAAATACGAATCTCGAACGAGTCCTTTTCTAATTTTTCATAATAGCGATTAGGTCCAAAAAATATAACAAACAGGTCCTCAGCCCTTACGTCCAGGTCCTTTCTCCGGTTTCCTCGAAAAAATATTTTCGTTAATAGAAATATGTGTATGTTTTCCCAACTCGATCTCTAATATTTTTCGAAACATGTATTATTTCTCGGTGAACGCATAGAGTGTTAATCTCGATAAAAGAAGGTTGACATCTCTAATATTTTTCGGAACATGCATTATCACTCTGTTAACACATAGTATTAAACTCGACAGAAGGAGGTTAGCCGGGTAATGATAAAGTGTTAACCAAATTCGTTAAAAAAATATATGCCTAGGTTCTTTCTTCGTTTTTCCCGAAAAAAATATTTTCATCAACAGATATATGTGTACGGCTCTATCTCTAGATTTTTTTCTCCCAACTCGATCTTTAATCTCTAGACTTTTTTCCAAACTCGATTGCTAATATTTTTTGAAATATGTATTATTACTCGGTGAACGCATGGATTGTTAAACTCGACAAAAGAAAGTTGGCGCGAATAGGCGAGCAATCATTAATACTAGAAGGATCAGCGCAGGGCAGTCGCGCGCGTGAATGTTTGGCCGACGAAAAAATTCGTATAATTTCGTTTTTATAAGTTTTTATAAATTTTCGGAGGGTCTACACGGAAAAAGGATCTTTTCGTAAAAGATAGGACCGCGTTGATGTAAAAATGGTCTTTTCGTAAAAGATAGGACCTTTATGTAATTTTGGGTATTTTCAGGGTTTTTTTATTAAAAAAAACAGGACAAAATGGTCTCTTTGTAAAGGATAGGACCTCTATGTAATTTTGGGTATTTTTAGGGTGTTTTCGTAAAAAAAACAGGCACAAGCGACAGCCCCCGCACGACACGCTTCACGTGGAAAAACTGGCCGGGGCAACGCATGCGCGTGAGGGCGTGGGAGTTGAAGCCGGGTCGCGTGCACCGCAACGAAGGGCTTTGCCGCTACGCCATACTGGCTGCGAGAGAAGGCAACGAAATCTATTTAACCTTAGTGCGCGAGACAAGCAATCTGGGCCGTCGAAGACCGCGGTCGGACGACCGAGGCACCCGTGGTGACATGGCGCGGGGGAGGTCAGGAAACCTCCCGAGTTTGTTATATAGACTATAAGGCGCAAGCAAATGAAAGGAAATGGATCAAGACTAGAGCCGGTAGGTGCTTGTCTCCGCCTCCGACCAGAGCACCGACGGCAAAGCTGAGCTACGGCTCCACCATTTTTGCCAAATATGGTGCGAAGCAAGGGCTCGATCCCTGGACCCCTCCTATGCGGGAAAAAAATTCGGTGGAGCTGGTATGCAAACTCCTTCCTGTGCATACCTGACGCTAATTGCTGCCACGTGGACACCCCCTGCAATCCAACGCCACGACATTAATTGGGGACTTTGAACTCATTTTTTGCTTAATTCGATGCAAATTTGGTTGCTTAATTCAGACTTAATGTCGTGGCGTTGGATTGCAGGGGTGTCCACGTGGCATCAATCAGCATCAGGTATCCACAGAAATGAGTTTGCATACCGGCTCCACCGAATTTTTTCCCCTATGCGAAGCAAAGGCTCCAACAACTGAGATACCGCCCATGTTGTGATTTTATAGTCACACAATATTATAAGTATGTCATTTCCTGATATACAAAAAAAATCACTCCGCCGTGACTTGAACCCGGGTATGTGGGTGAGAGCCAACACTGCTAATCACTTAGGGTGTGTTTGGTTGCTTGTACTAAGTGATACATGTATAAGATGATTTAAGAAAAAAAATCATCCATATGTTTGGTTGCTTGAATGAAACTATCCTATCTTGAACCAAGTGATGTAAATTTAATGAATATTCCCTATAGATGTTGAACCTTCCATTCACTCAAAATAATGGAACCAAATTGTTCAGAACCATCTTATCTCATTCAATCTTATCCCATAAACCAAACATACCATTAGATCATATGGGCTCCGTTCAAATCCGGTCCCAAAAATACCATATCTGATCGTTTACGTGATAATTTCGGTCCCATCCGACGAAATTTCGCTGAAATTTATAGAACTACTGTAGCAATTTAATTTTTTTTTCAATCTTTTTATTTCGCTGGGATTATAAATCTTAGAGGGGTTTGAAATCCGAGATTTGGCCGGAATTTTTTTGGATTGAAAGCCTCAAAAAATAATGGGGCAAGTCCTTACATACCACTAAAAGTTTACTTTATTTCTCATATGTCACTCATTATCTTGCTGATATAAGATACTGATTTCACATATCAGTGAGATATTTAGGAATTTTTTAAAATCTGAATGACATATATAGACTTAATTCAAAAACCAATGTAAGGCAACCAGACCAGACCCAAGAGCTGTCTTATCCGATGATTCCGATCCTCTGCTTTAATTGAACTGCCGTTCAGGGGGACGGTGCTAGGCTCGATGAAAGGACCAACGATGTCGCCTAGAGGGGGGGTGAATAGGCGGATTAAAATTTACGCAGCGGAATAAACCTGTCCGAGCTGGTCAACCCGGAGTCTCCGGGTTTTTGGTCCGGATACTCCGGCTTGTCCGGAGTGTCCGGTATTGAGTCCGGACTCTCCGGGTTAGATGGCTCGGGAGCGAGATAAAAACTATTCTAGCAAGCACAATAAACCACTAGAAGTATATCGCATGAACAACCTAGTACAATTGCTAGCAAGAATTTGAATTTAAAGCCAAGCAAAGAGCTAGATCTAACTTAACAAATTCAAATTCACTTAAGCAATGCTAAGAAGTTAAAGTGAATGCGAGAGACACGAATTTTCACCGAAGTTCGGGTTCTTGAAGGGAACCCTACGTCTCCGTTGAGGTGGCTCGGTCGCACTTGAGCCGGGGTCTCTTTCAACCCGCTTTCCTCCCGGTGTTGCACAAATGCACTCGCCGGCTTCACTTCTTGTCTCTTTCCTTTCGGAGGCGAGACTTGCCTTCACAAACTACCGGGGCTCACCACACAAGTTGGTAGCTCCCGGTGACTCCTAGCCGTCTAGGAGACCTTCAACCTCCAAGAGAAATAGCACCACGAAGAATCGCTTGGAGGATGAACTAGTGCTCAACAAGATGAAATGAATGCACTTTGCACTTTTCTTCTTCCTCTCCTCACCAAAAAGATCAACAACCAAATTAATTGGTGGGAGGAAGTGGGGGCTCTATTGAATGCTTAGAGATGGTTAGGAATGGCTTGAATGCTGCTATGAATGAGCTCAATAGAGATCCTAGCCGTTGGAGTGGAGTGGAGGCTTTAAATACTCTTTTTGAAAACTAGCCGTTACTCCCGTTTTTGAACAGGCCGGAGTGTCCGGACAAACAACCCGGAGACTCCGGGTTATCCGGAGACTCCGGACAAAATGACCGGATACTCCGGACCAGCTGGAAACAAAGCAACCGAGAGGTCCAACCCGGAGACTCCGGACCAAATGTCCGGACACTCCGGATTGATTCCGAAGACTCCGGACAAAATGTCCGGATACTCCGGTTACCGAAGCAGTTTCAAATTGAAACTTTTCAAAACCAAGCGTAGGAGTGCTAAAGTGAGATGCAAGACTTGATGTTGAGCACATGCACATCCTAAAATCGATTTCTCGTCATACCCTCTTAATAGTACGGCTATCCTTAAGACACAAATGAATAAAAGATTACAACTTTGGTCTTGATGCCGTCCTTTTGATTTTAAGTAGTCGAGGGGGTGTCCAATGTCATTCCAAACTTCGATATAATCTCGATATCTGCAGTATTCTTGGATAAAACATTAGATCTCTTTAATTGTGTCATCATTAATCACCAAAACAATTTGAGGGGCCTAGATGCACTTTCAATCTCCCCCTTTTTGGTGAATTGATGACAACACAATTAATTAGCAAAATAAAATAACGAGAACAAGACTTAGGCATAAGATCAATAAGAGGAGCTCCCCCTAAAAGTGTGCATTAGAGGAATTGAGAGGGAACAAATGCACATATTTAACGAGAGAAAACTGAGAGCTCCCCCTCAAATAACTGAAAGTAATCCATGCATAAGATAAAATAAGCATTAAAGACATTACATGGAATAGACAGAGTTCACAACACTAAAAGAACAAATAACTGAAGCAACACAAGCAAGTCCACACGCGACAGACGGAAAGACTAAAGAGTCCACGATCCACGACAAAGACAACGCTAAAGATCACTCCCCCTTTGGCATCAAGACACCAAAAAGGAAGACACAGGAAATCACTCGTCATCTCCGTCGTCGGAGGCCTCATACTCAGAGCCCTCGCTGTCGACGTCACCAGGCGCTGGAGGAGCAGAGGAGGAAGCAATCCCAAACAAGGCATCAGCAGAAGTGGCGTCGCTACTCTCCTCGGAAGACCCGGAAGAGTCGCTGGGACTGACTGCTTCGCCATTGTGGCGGCGGATGCTGCGAATGTCTTGACCATTCTTCTTGATCTGTCGACTCATCACCTTCTGCCTGGTGGAGATGTCGCGGCAAAGAAGGAAGACGTGCTTGAGCATCCGCTGAAGTCTTTGCTCGGGACCTCGGACCGCTTTCGGAAGGAGTGGTGGAGGCACAGTGGAGCAGGAGCGGAGGTAGAGCACAAGCACGACCTCGGCGAGGTCTAGTAGCGAGGACCAGGAGCAGCTGGAGGGGCTGGAGTAGACTGAGGGCGACCTTGTAAGAAAGATGCTCCTCATCTCTGACAAACTTCAGCCCACTCACTGAAGAGATCAAGGTCATCACGAAAGGTGCATAGCTGCAACTGGCCATGTTGCTCTGCGCGTTCTGCCTCATTGATTCCCACAAGAAATCGACAATGTCAAAAGGGTCAGTGCTCTCAACGAGGTGAAACAGCAGGTTCCTACCATAGGAACTGATGGCAGAAGCATCTCCTTCCTTTGGCGAAAGAGTGACTCTCAACATCCTGTTGAGCACGGTGGTATGTCCTTGGACCCTTGATGGTCCCAACTGTGAAGCTCCTGGATGTGTCATACAAAGCCTCAATCTGCTCAGAGTCATCACTTTCTTCTCATGAAGCTTTGGGTGGCATTGTATCTGAGGTTGAGCACTCTGGCAAATCTCTTTTTGCTAGCCACATACCATATCTTGTCGGTCATCCACCAAATGGCCTCATCATTCTTGTCAAAGTACAAGGTGGCATAAAACTGCATAATGATCTCAATGTTCCAGTCATACTTGTATGCCATGATGTTCTTGATCTGATGCAGCTCGCAAATCTGAATGATCTCAGTGAAGACTGGATTGCCTGCTGCAGCCATGTACTCCCAGTCAATGGTCTTCATGCGAACCACTGGGTGCTCAAGTGGGTATAGGACCGTTTCATAGAAATCTGACTGAAACCGGTTCCAAAACCGGCGGTCCACATACTCATCCTGGTGGAGCTCCAAAGGATCTTTCTTTCTGTGCTCCACAATGGCTTTCCCTTTACCAGGTCCTGTCCGGTAATCAATTACTCTCATTGGGTTCACGGACATAGGATAGTTCCACACGGGCTTGGCCTTGATCAGAGGACCAATGAAGTGCCCAGAAGTACGGAACTGGCTTCTTTTCTGATCACGAAGCCTGGCATGGGTATCAGCTGGATGCTCATCTGGATCAGGAGCTTGCTGAGGTGGAGGAGACAGGACAGGAGCTGACCCTGAAGCTGGCTGGCCTCGAGGTCTGGAAACGAGTCTTTTGACCACTCCAATTCTCTGCCTTTTCTGCGGAGGCTGCTGAGGCTGTGGAGGAGAATCGGTGGGAGACACGCCCTGAGCGGGAGCACTGCCACTAGCTGCCTGCTGAGGAGGATCACTGCCACCAGCTGCCTGCTGAGGAGGATCGCTGCCACCGGAAGTTCCCTGGGAAGGATCCATCTGACCAGATAAAGCGAACGAGAGGAATTAGCCGAGAGGCGACGCGAAAAACAAATGGGTTCGGGACCGGCGAGGCACTCAACCCGAGAGTCCGGACAAAATGTCCGGATACTCGGATTGCATCCGGAGACTCCGGCGAAAGTCCGGACACTCGGATCTACCCGAGACTCGGACTCGAGTCCGGATACTCGGATGTGCCGAAACGAGCACACGCTGCGGGAAATGAGGAATTCAATCCGCACAAACAGAATTGGAACTAGATTGCCTCTAGGATGAACAAATGAAGATTAGGGCATAATCTAGTAAGAGATTTCGCGGGATTAGGGCTCGAAAAAGAACTCACCTTAAGAAGATGGAGAATGAAGCACACGGGTGAGGGAAGAGCGAGATTCTCCGATCTTGAGGGCCACAAAGAGTCAAGCCTCACCCTAGAGGAGGTGAAGCATGAGGAGAGGCCTTAAGAACCGAAGAAATGAATCCAATCCCGAAGAGGAGAGGGTTAGGGCAAAGGAGTCTTACCAAGATCTTCAATGCCAAGGAGAGGAAGGGGATCCAAGAGCCTTGGAGAAGACGATGAAGGTGAGAAACACGCCCTAGCCAAGAGAGGAGCACGGGAGAGGAAGAGGCGCACGGAGGAATAGAAAAGAAACTAAACCGCGCGGGATACTTGGGGTTTAACCGACCGCCCCAACCCGGAGACTCCGAACTACAGTCCGGAGACTCCGGACCAATCCGGACACTCCGGACCAAATGTCCGGAGACTCCGGATAAGTCGGAGAGTCCGAATCGAAATCCGGATACTCCGGATTCCCCTGCTCGGGAAGAAAAAGAATTTTTCAAGGAAAGCTTCGGAGACCCGCGGAGAGAGATAGGAAGGAATCCTAGGGCATCTATCCACCATGTGACTAGCTAACAATCAAGCAATCAGACTATAGTCACATAGTAATGATGCGATCCTAAGATCAAGAGCCAATAACACATGGTAAATTCAGAGAAAAAGATAAATAAAGTTTTGAACTTCATTTTTCATTCACCAACCAATATATGAGCACTTATCAAGCCACGTTACGAGAGTCTAAGATATTTAGTCCACTTCTCAATTCACAGAACCTTTTCTCGTCAAGGGGCTTGGTAAAGATATCGGCTAATTGATCATTTGTACTCACATGTTGGATATCGATTTCGCCTTTGGTTGCGTGGTCTCTTAGGAAATGATGGCGAATATCAATGTGTTTTGTTCGGGAGTGTTGGACAGGATTGTTGGCAATTTTTATGGCGCTCTCATTGTCACACAAAAGTGGAACTCTTTTGTAGGAAAGGCCATAATCACTCAAGGTTTGTCTCATCCAAAGTAGTTGGGCACAACAACTCCCGGCAGCTATGTATTCGGCCGGCGATGGATAGAGGCTACGAATTTTGTTTCTTGGAAGACCACGAGACTAGGGACCTACCCAAGAATTGGCAAGTTCCTGAGGTGCTCTTCCTATCCACTTTGCAACCGGCATAATCCGCATCGGAATAGCCAATAAGCTCAAAGGAGGATCCTTTCGGATACCAAAGTCCGAAATGAGGAGTGTGCACTAAGTATCTCAAGATTCTCTTAACGGCCACCATGTGGCACTCTTTTGGAGCGGCTTGAAAACGTGCACACATACAAACGCTAAGCATGATATCGGGCCTAGATGCACAAAGATAAAGGAGAGAACCGATCATCGAGCGATATACCTTTTGGATGACCGGTTTACCTTCTTTGTCGAGGTCTAGGTGCCCGTTGGCTTGCATTAGCGTCTTTATGGGCTTAGCGTCCTCCATTCCGAACTTCTTGAGCATGTCCTTGATGTACTTCGTTTGACAAATGAAAGTTCCTTCCTTGAGTTGTTTAACTTGGAATCAGGAAGAACTTCAACTCACCCATCATGGACATCTCAAACCTTTTGGTCATTATCTTGCTAAACTCTTTACACAAATGTTCATTAGTAGATCCAAATATAATATCATCGACATATATTTGGCACACAAATAGATCATTATCAATATGCTTAGTAAAGAGAGTAGGGTCGGCTTTTAGACTACAAAACCTTGTCAGAAGGAAGTCTCGAAGACATTCGAACCAAGCCCTTGGAGCTTGCTTAAGTCCATAGAGTGCCTTGTGAAGGTAGTAGGCGTGGTCAGGATGTCTTGGATCTTCAAATCCGGTGGTTGCTCAACGTAGACCATCTCGGAAAGTGGTCCATTTAAGAAGGCGCTCTTCACGTCCATTTGATACAGCTTGAAATCATGGTGAGTAGCAAAGGCAAGTAATATTCTAATAGATTCAAGCCTAGCTACTGGAGCATATGTTTCATCGAAATCCAAACCTTCTATTTGAGTGTACCCTTGAGCAACCAAACGGGCTTTGTTCCTTGTCACGATCCCGTTTTCATCTTGCTTGTTTCGGAAGACCCACTTAGTGCCGATAACGTTTTGATTTGGTCTTTTGACAAGCTCCCAGACTTGATTGCGCTTGAAGTTGTTCAGTTCCTCTTGCATAGCCATCACCCAATCTGGGTCTTCAAGCGCTTCATCTACTTTAAGAGGTTCAAGAGAGGAAACAAACGAGTAAAATTCACAAAAATTTGCAACTCGAGATCAGTGGATACTCCTTGTTGATGTCTCCAAGTATGTTGTCGACCGGATGATCTCTTTGAATGCTTTGATGAACTCTAGGATGAGGTACGGATGAGTCCAAGGCTTGAATAGGGCCTTCATCATCTTGGGTGGCATTTGAACCATCTTGAGCTTGATTGGACGAGGAGGGAATGTCGCCCGAGTCTGACCCATCCGGAGACTCCGGTATTGGACCCGGAGACTCCGGACTAATCCGGACACTCGGGTTTCAGCCGAGACTCGGGTTGGGGAGTTCGGTGAGATTCCAAATTTTGAGGTCTTACCTCTCCAATTGCCATTTTCTTTATAGCTTCACAAGGAGGTTCTTCCCTGTCAATCACAACACGATCAACTTGTTCTACTTGAGAACCGTTAGTTTCATCAAAAGTCACGTCACGCGAGATTTCAACGACACCGTTGGTATTGTTGAAAACTCGGTACGCGTAAGCATTGGTTCCATAACCAAGTAAGAAACCTTCATCTACTTTAGGAGCGAATTTAGAAGACTTAGCCTTTTATTGAGGATATAGCATTTGCTCCCAAAGACTCGAAAGTAGGAGACATTTGGTTTCTTCCCGGTGAGCAACTCGTACGCCGTCTTCTTCAAGATCTTGTGGAGGTAGAGGCGGTTGGAGCTGTGGCATGCGGTGTTGATTGCTTCCGCCCAAAAGCTATCGGAAACCTTGTACTCGTCGAGCATTGTCCGCGCCATCTCGATGAGGGTTCGATTCTTCCTCGGCCACCCCATTTTGTTGAGGAGAATAGGGAGCCGAGAATTCGTGCTTGATTCCTTCCTCATCAAGAAACTCCTCCATGCCAATATTCTTGAACTCGGTGCCGTTGTCGCTTCGAATTCTCTTAATCTTTACTTCAAACTCGTTTTGAGCTCTTCTCATGAATTTCTTTAATGTCACTTGGACTTCTCCTTTGTCATGCAAAAAGAACACCCAAGTGAATCGAGAAAAATCATCAACAATGACTAAACCATACTTACTTCCCCCGATGCTTATGTAGGCGACCGGACCAAAAAGATCCATATGAAGCATTTCCAAAGGTCTTGTTGTCGTCATCACATTCTTGGCGGGATGGGAGGCACCGACTTGCTTGCCGGCTTGACAAGCGCTACAAATCCTATCTTTCTCAAAGACAACATTGGTTAGTCCGAGAATGTGGTTGCCTTTAATGAGTTTGTGAAGATTCCTCATACCAACATGGGCCAACCGGCGATGCCAAAGCCAACCCATGCTAGATTTAGCCATTAAGCACGTTTCAAGATTAAGTCTATCCGTATTGAAGTCTACGAGATAGAGCTTACCCTTCAAACGCCCTTTAAAGGCTATTGAACCGTCAAGCCTCTTAATGACATCCACACCCTTTTCATTAAACAAGCAATTATAGCCCGCTTCACATAATTGTGCAACGGACAATAGATTGTAGCTTAATGAATCAACAAGCAAAACATTATTTAATTGAAAATTGCTTGAGATAGAAATTTTACCCAATCCAATTACTTCTCCTTTTCCATTGTCTCCAAAGACAATGCTTTCACTGTTTGATCCATTTGAGTCCAATTGAGCGAACATTGCCTTTTCTCCGGTCATGTGGTGCGTACATCCGCTATCCAAAATCCAACTCGTTCCACCGGAGATATAGGCCTACAAAATGACATTTAGTTGTTGCTCTTTGGTACCCAAACTTGGTTAGGTCCACGCACGTTAGTGACAAGCGATTTAGGGACCCAAATAGAACGAACACAAGGAGCATTCTTCGGCTTACGCCCAACATGATAAGCAACTACACGACCGAGGTTAGTCTTTTTAAGCACATAAGAAGCAAAGAACTCGGAGTGAGCTTTGTGCTTGGATGTTCCTTCGCCTTTTACAAAGTGAATGGGCTTGCTTAAAGGAGCAACAACAATGTTGCTCTTTTTGCCCTTTGGCGGAACATACCCAAGCCCTTGCCTCTTAGGATTACCTTGGCGCTTACCGAGATACTCCTCTAAACCTTTGCTTGCCTTGTAGGACTTTTGAAGTCCATCTTCAAGCATCACCTTAAGCTTCTCATTTTCATGAGCTAAGACTTTCAAAGTCTCACGGTTAGTAGCACAAGTAGCAACATCAACATTAAAGCATCTAGCGCAACCGTTGCTCGTTGAAGGTAATGAAATATTGGAGTTGTTGATTGAGGTAGAAGCTTTATTCGAGAGATCAACAAGCTTCACTTCAAGAGCCTTGCAAGCATCCTTTGCTTTTGCAAGTTGCTCTAAGAGTGAAGCATTGGTGATCTCAAGACTAATTGCTTCATTTTTGGTCAAATTTGAACTTTTGACAAAATCCTCATTTCTCTTTCTTTCAAAAGCTAGGCTCTTCTCTAGCTCAATGTTCTTCTCCTTTTCAAAAATAAGGAGATCCTCTTGAGCCTCAAGAATAGCCTCCTTTTGTTCAACTACTTCCTCCAATTTTTCAATATCTTTAAGTAGCAAGTCTAATTTTTCAATATCAAAATCATTCATAGACTTAAATGCTACTTCCTCATTATCACTAGCATCATCACAATCATCTAAGCCATAATCAACAATAGAAAGAGTGGAACTCTTAGATGATACCTTGTGCCCCTTTGCCATAAGGCACATTGGAGCATCTTCATCTCCGTCGCTCAAGTTGTCGAAGAGGCTCCTCGACTTTGTCGGTGGAGTAGCGATGGCGACGGTGGCAAGTCCTCCCTCATTGTCGGAGTTGGACTCGGACTCGGACTCGGACTCGGACTCGGAGTTCCATTCCTTGCCAATGTATGCATGACCCTTGCCCTTGTACTTCTTGCTCTTATCCTTGTCCTTCTTGCGGTACTTGTCTTTCTTGTACGGCTTCTCTTCCTTCTTTTCTTTGTGTGGGCACTCGGCAATGAAGTGGCCGGGTTCCCCACACTCATAACACTTTCTTGAGGAGTGACGCCCTCTTGACTTGTTGCCATAGTTCTTGGAGTGACTACCCGGCTTGTAGCCCTTCTTCTTCAAGAACTTGTTGAATCTTCTTACGAGCAAGGCCATGTCTTCATTTGTCAAGGGGCCGCTTGACTCTTCTTCATCGCTTGAGCTCTCTTCGGCTTCTTGCACCACCTTGACGGCCTTCAAGGCGATGCCCTTCTTCTTGCCGGACTTGAGCTCCTCCACCACTTCCGCTTCCTTCACCATCATCTCATCCGTCATCAACCGGCCAATCACATCATGAGGAGTGAGAGTATCGAAGTTTGGCCGGTCGCGGATGAGTTGTACAAGATTGCGGTTGGTGGGGGTAATTACTCGGAGGATGATCTTGACAATAGCTTTGTCGGTGAGCTCGGTGCTTCCAAGTCCTTTTGCTTGATTTACTAGCAACATCAAGCGATCAAACATCTTTGTGTAAGTTTCTCCTTCTTCAAGTGTGAATCGGCTCAATTCTCCAATGATGAGCTCTATTTTCGATTCACGGACACTTGATACTCCTTCATGAGTTACCATTAATCTTTCCCAAATGTCCTTGGCATTGTCAAGGCCATCGACCCGGTTGAACTCGGAGTCGCTCAAAGCATTGAACAAGGCATTGACGGCCAAGTCGTTGAAGTGTTGAGCTTTGTCTTCTTCGGAGGTGAGATTGTTGGGGTTTACGGGCTTGAAACCTGTTTCAACAATCTTCCAAATACACGGATGAAGTGATCTCAAATGCATCTTCATCTTATGTTTCCATGCCGCATACCGAGTGCCATCGAAGTGAGGCGCTCGACCGGACGAGACGGAAACATAGGATGAGGAGTTTGAGACTCCAAAGGAGGAATAATCTAATGGAATAGCAACCCCGATACCGGAACCCGAGGCTTTCTCTTGGCCATGGGTTTCGGTAACCTTCTCTATGTCCGACATCTTTGATTCTCCAAGCGGTTAAGCCAAAATAAAGGAGATTTGGCTCTGATACCAATTGAAAGGACCAACGATGTCGCCTAGAGGGGGGGTGAATAGGCGGATTAAAATTTACGCAATGAATAAACTGTCCGAATTTGGTCAACCCGAGTCTCCGGTTTTGGTCCTGATACTCCTTGTCCGAGTGTCCGGTATTGAGTCCGGACTCTCGGGTTAGATGGCTCGGGAGCGAGATAAAAACTATTCTAGCAAGCACAATAAACCACTAGAAGTATATCGCATGAACAACCTAGTACAATTGCTAGCAAGAATTTGAATTTAAAGCCAAGCAAAGAGCTAGATCTAACTTAACAAATTCAAATTCACTTAAGCAATGCTAAGAAGTTAAAGTGAATGCGAGAGACACGAATTTTCACCGAAGTTCGGGTTCTTGAAGGGAACCCTACGTCTCCGTTGAGGTGGCTCGGTCGCACTTGAGCCGGGTCTCTTTCAACCCGCTTTCCTCGGTGTTGCACAAATGCACTCGCCGGCTTCACTTCTTGTCTCTTTCCTTTCTGAGGCGAGACTTGCCTTCACAAACTACAGGGGCTCACCACACAAGTTGGTAGCTCCGGTGACTCCTAACCGTCTAGGAGACCTTCAACCTCCAAGAGAAATAGCACCACGAAGAATCGCTTGGAGGATGAACTAGTGCTCAACAAGATGAAATGAATGCACTTTGCACTTTTCTTCTTCCTCTCCTCACCAAAAGATCAACAACCAAATTAATTGGTGGGAGGAAGTGGGGGCTCTATTGAATGCTTAGAGATGGTTAGGAATGGCTTGAATGCTGCTATGAATGAGCTCAATAGAGATCCTAGCCGTTGGAGTGGAGTGGAGGCTTTAAATACTCTTTTTGAAAACTAGCCGTTACTCCGTTTTGAACAGGCCGAGTGTCCGACAAACAACCCGAGACTCAGGGTTATCCGAGACTCGGACAAAATGACCGGATACTCCTGGACCAGGAAACAAAGCAATCGAGAGGTCCAACCCGAGACTCGGACCAAATGTCCGGACACTCGGATTGAATCCGAGACTCGGACAAAATGTCCGGATACTCCGGGTTACCCAGAACGGTTTCAAATTGAAACTTTTCAAAACCAAGCGTAGGAGTGCTAAAGTGAGATGCAAGACTTGATGTTGAGCACATGCACATCCTAAAATCGATTTCTCGTCATACCCTCTTAATAGTACGGCTATCCTTAAGACACAAATGAATAAAAGATTACAACTTTGGTCTTGATGCCGTCCTTTTGATTTTAAGTAGTCGAGGGGGTGTCCAATGTCATTCCAAACTTCGATATAATCTCGATATCTGCAGTATTCTTGGATAAAACATTAGATCTCTTTAATTGTGTCATCATTAATCACCAAAACAATTTGAGGGGCCTAGATGCACTTTCACTCGATCATACCCAGGTGTAGTGTAATTCAACGAATGAACCGGATGGTACTAGGGGTGGAATCGAGCCGAGCCGAGCTCGCCAGTTTTCGTGCCGAGCCGAGCCCGGCTCGTTGCATACATCGAGCTCAATCTTGAGCTCGGCTCGGGCTCGCTCGAGCCTCGAGCCGGCTTGACGTGGCTCGCGAGCCGGCCAACAAGGGCACTGGCAAGGGCCCAAATGCCCTTCATTCTCACAAAAAAACGAAGCTCCTCCATCCATTCTTACCGTTTTCAGGCTCCAGCCTCCTCTAGGGTTCGGTTAAGAAGCAATTTCACATTTATGGGACGTCTTTTTAAGCACAGATGGTTAAACTGCTCTTTAAGTTTATAAAACTGCAAACATGTAATCTGAAAAAAGAATACTCCGCTTACTTTTATCTGTGCAAAAGTAATCAGTAGACCCAATACAAGACATTTGAAGTACTAAGAAGAGTAAACTCAAAAAGTAAGGTAAGACAAGCATTGCTCATTAGATGTCTAGCATTGGGTATACTAATTACTGTATTGTGAATTCATACCTTATATGACTCAATGACTGTCGAGTCTAACGAGCCTAACGAGCCGCTCACGAGCTGGCTCGGGCTCGGCTCGTTGGCCAAGCGAGCCAGACGGTAGGCTCGGGTTCGGCTCGTTGGCCATGCGAGCCGAGCCGAGCCGCACCGAGCCGAGCCCGAACTGACCCCGAACCGAGCCTCGAGCTTCGAGCTAAACTTCCACCCCTAGATGGTAATTTAGCACAAGGATAATTTCTGTAGATTTGGGGGGTAAGATTGTAAAATTTTGTTTAGATCTCAGCTTTGGCAGTACACATGCGCACACCGTTCGCAAACGCACACATGCGACACAAACCACTGGCTGACTGTTCTGAGGAGCAATAAGAGCATGTATGTGCCTAGAGGTGGGCGTCGTGCCGTGCCGTGCCGGCCCGGCTCGGGCCCATCGTGCTTCGGGCCGAAACCGTGCCGTGCCACGACGGCCCATCGTGCCCACCGTGCCGGGCCGTGCCGGCCCGACTCACTTTTGGCGAGCCCAAGCCCGGCCCATTTGCGCTTCGTGCCGTGCCGGCCCAAGCCCGACCCATTTTTACTATTGTGACGAACAAAGAAATAAAACAAATCACTACTACTAAACTACCTATTTTAATTACATAAGAGACTAATCACATCAACAAAATGTCAAACATAAATGCAATGCTTGAAGATGCCCTGAATCAACAATATCTGCCAACTTTTAAGCCTTAATCCGTGATTTCGTGCCCGTTCGTGCCGTGCCGGCACGGGCCCGGCCCAAACTGTCGTGCCGTGCCGTGCCGCCCGTCGTGCCTGGTTCCCGGGCCCGGCACGGCCCGTGCTACAGTTGCGTGCCGGCCCGGCCCGGCCCGGAACCGTGCCGTGCCGTGCTTTGCACCGTGCCATACCATCGTGCTTCGGGCCGACCCAAAAAAGCCCGGCCCAATGCCCACCTCTATATGTGCCATATGTGTTGCCTTTGTATTTATTTTTAACTGCAACTATGACAGCAAAAAATCCGCACGTATTTATTTTAACCTTATTGTTTGCTTAAAAAAGATACGATGATTGTTGACACCCTGCTGACCTGCCGCTGTAATATGTGTGGTGTCGGCAGATCTGACAGTGAGGTAAGCAGCTATACGAGGCATGTATTCATTTACAAAGTGGGTTTAAGGAATAATCTTGAATTAATCACTTGACGTGGTGCCCTTGCTCAGGGAATTATATATATGTGTGTGTGTGTGAACTGTGAAGTGTAAAGTAGAGGCAAGTGGCACCGACCCTTGACTCAAGCGATAATTTGTTGTTGTGAACTTGTAAAAATTATCTATTTTGCTGGGGGAAAAAATAACCAAACATATACGTAATTTGCTGAGTGGATCGATCGGTGCGTATGCATACATTGCTAATTCACTGCAGGCAGCTTTCTTCCACGTGTGAACCGCTAATTCATTGCTAATTCAAATCATTAGGAATAAAAAGCCGTTCAGATCGATCAGTTCGTTGCAGTCATCTCTACGGTCTACACTCCAGTAGTACTTCAGGAAAATATAATTGAAATTACTTGGTCAATCAGTCAATAATACGGGTACCTGATAGATATCCTTCACCGAGCAGTACTGGTTTAGAACACAGCAAATTTTCTCAGTTCTAATAAAAATTAAACTATTTTCTTTGAAGTTTTAACAAAACTACTGTGAAATTTTCAGTGTTCGGAGCGGGCCTGAATCGGCTCGTATAAGGAAGCCGTTGATGTCAGTAGTCGCTGGACAACGCATGCCTTCTTATTGTTTAGAGAAGCAAGGGGAAATAAATTCTGTGCATTCGGTATGCACAATGATACATATGCATACCTGTCCGGATGAACGCCACGTGTCTATCCAGTGAATCTCCACCGTTGCATGTCCACCGTTGCATGTAATTAATGCGCTAGTTAATTATCTCTCTTGCATGCAACAGTGCATGTAACGGTGGAGATTCATTGGGTAGACACGTGGTGTTCATCCGGACAGGTATGCATATGCATCAGTGTGCATACCGGATGCATACAATTTATAATCTAGATTCCCCTCCCCCTAAATAACACTTAAATTTTGAGTCTTGAGATCTAGATCTAATTGATATAATCAATTTGCCTCCTCTCCTACTGTAGGAGTACTCTAGATATAAAAAAAATTTAATTACTCACGAATTAAAAAAACGGTCAAATACCATTTAGCAATTCTCTTAATTTAAATACACACACAACAGTCAAGACGACAACTGGAAATCTTGTAGCAGGGACACTCAGCTTGGCCTGGACGGACGCTAGAATCTAGAGCTATACCCCGCGGACACAGTTGGGCCCTACACGACGACCCAGAGGCAGCCGCCCGCCTTTGCTGACCAAGCTCACACATTACCAGTACAATGCTTCGGGGCTAAGTAGTTTTTGTTGAGAAAGTAGTTGTTTACTCGTGCCAATCCGTGATATATCCATATAGATAGACGAACAAAAGTAAAAAACATAAATAAAATATAGGGGCAATCCTCTCTTTTTATTAGATTGATTTTTTTATACAAGAGAATATCCAATATATAGTAGAAAAAACTCCTGAAGATAAATTTGAATTCGCCTACTAATAGATAGAGTCCTTTCATACTGAAACATGGACTCTATCTATTTCACAACACTCTCCTTTGGGCGAATACTGCGTAATGCATATATCTCATTAAAAACTCATCCCAAAACCCACTAGAAAAAAAGAGCACAACTCATAATCTTTAGGATATAAAATATGATCTTCAGGATCATGCAAAAAGGGTTATGGTTCAGGGATTTACTCCCCCTGAGCTCTGCAAATTTCTAAGTCGCTTTATTCCAATGCCATTAACGCACCTTTAAAAAGTGGATTTTGGTAAAGATTTTGTGAATAAATCTGCTAGATTTTCACATGACTTAGTTTGCATTATTTTTACCTCACCATTCTTTGGAGTTCATGAGGATAGAAAAATTTAGAGGCAATATGCTTCGTGATATTGCTCTTTACATAACTCATTTGCATTTGCGCAACAAAAGCAGCATTATCCTCATAGATAATGGTGGGGGTATCGACGGTATTAAAACCACATGGCTTCTGGATATGGTTAATTACACGTTTCAGCCAAACACACTCACATGGAGCTTCATATAAAGATATAATCTCTAAGTGGTTGGTATAAGTAACTACCAAGGTCTGCTTAAAAAGACCGCCAAGAAATAGCTATACCACCGCAGAAAAAAATACAAAACTAGTATGAGATTTGGTATTGTGGGGATCAGACAGATAGCCAGCATTCGTATATCCCGCCATGGTTAAGTTTTGGTTCTAGTTCTTCTGGTAAAACAAACCAAGATCTTGAGTACCTTGGAGGTATCTGAGTAAAATCTTGTGACCTTCCCAATGCCTTCTGGTTGGGGTTGTATTGTGTCTTGCTAACAAATTTATTATAAATGCAATATCAGACCTTGTGCAATCTGTAAGATACATAAGTGCAACAATAGCGCTTAAATATAGGACTTCAGGTCATAAGACTTCCTCCTTTTTCTTCCTTGGTCTAAATGGGTCTTTATCTGCTTCAAGAGATCTTACAACCATGGAGGTTTTTTTCCAATACATTCTTGGTATATGCAGACTGATGTACAAAAAAAATTTCTGGGAAATGCTCAAGTTGCAGGTCTAAGCAAAATTTGGTTTTACCCAAATCCTTCATCTCAAACTCCGTCATGCGGTAAGCACTTGGTTCCTTTGTCTTCTCTGTGGTTCCGAACCGAGATGGTACATAATCTATTATAGGATTTCTTTATGAACACATAAGGATAGTCATCATTAATTGAATATCCCTTCTTTAGGAGGAATTCACTTAGTCAGTTATACCACATTCTCCATGACTGTTTTAATTCGTATAATGATCTCTGCAGTTTGACACTATACATGTTGCGATTATTTGGATCCGGAGCTTTGACTCCTTCAGAGACTCTCATATAAATATCTTTATCTAGTAACCTACGTAAATATGCGGTCACTACATCAATCATCTGCATTGTTAAATTTAAGGGCATGTTTGTTTCAGCTTTTGATTCTGCATTTTGGTCCAAAAAACTGAATAAAAAACAAACAGCCTGATTCTAGAATCCGATTCTCACAATCCAACCCACCCTTTTACACTAGAATCCACAATCCACTTCATATGTGCTTTTGGATTCCATCTTTTGGAG
This sequence comes from Rhipidocladum racemiflorum, assembly GCA_036346355.1. NCBI lineage: Eukaryota > Viridiplantae > Streptophyta > Magnoliopsida > Poales > Poaceae > Rhipidocladum > Rhipidocladum racemiflorum. The sequence goes on along the minus strand of CM070579.1, from coordinate 83,298,216 downwards.
AATCATCTTCTCAATAACCAAAATCCAGAATCAGCTTTTAGAGAATCAAAAGCTGAAACAAACAGGCCCTAAAATTGCTGCCATTGATATTAAATATCGAATGTTATTCCACTCATTACAAGATAATATATTTTATCGTAATCGATGCCAAGTCTCTGCGCGAATCTTTGTTCTACAAGCCTCACTTAATATCTCACCACCTGGTTAAAAGAGACATACATGGGACCATCTAGTAGAAGCATCTATTTGTACCATAAAATATCTGAATGGGACCAACAGGGGCTGAATAGGTCCATAGATATCACTCTGAATTCTCTATAGGAAATTCGGAGATTCCTCCCTAACATTTAGGTAAGAAGGTCTAACTATGAGCTTTCCTTTGATACAAGCAGAGCATACAAAATCTTCAGGATTAGAAAAAGTTTATATTTTTCATGCTATGGATAGCAGAATTATTAATCATTCTTCTCATCATATTCAATCCAGGGTGACCCAGTCTATTATGCCAAATTTTAAATATTTTTGGGTCTTTAAGGATGATTTCATTGCAACATAAACTTCAAGATTTATATATGTATGATATATCCCGGAGGAGAAGGATTAAGAAAGTTTTTCAACCACATGTTCATTGCACCCATTTAACTTAATCATGAGAAGATATTCAGTACAATCCTCACTATCAGTTTTCAAGTGGAAACCGTTAAGACGAATGTCTTGAAAACTTAACAGAGTACGACTGGAATCAGGGTATAATAGGGCATTCTCAATATTATATGAGTGCCCATAGGGAGTGGTCATAATATTTCAAGTTTTTTAAGTCAAAGTCTGAAAATATTTAGTCTCTCTAAGAATAGTATTTGTAGTGCAACTGTCTATAAGACAGATTTCCTCCTCCACCATTGGATTATATGATTGTTCTATATTGAAGACATAAATTCAATCAATTCAATTATTGCAATAGGAACATATTGAAAATATAGAACAAGCATAGCATAAATGAGAAAATATTCTAGGAAATGGCACTTTATTGAGTTACAACTAATAATCGCTCAACAAGAGTGTAGACCAAATGTTCATGCAGGAACATAAATGCTAAACTGATAAAATGAGGCTCTTAAGGAAACTTCACTAAGGAAGATGCAACATCAATTTAATAAACTAAAAGGGCATAACATGGAGACTACTGCAGGTCTTCGTATAAATCATGTTCCTCCTCCTAGGAAATATTAGTATTCTTCTGAAATTCCTCGAGCTCGACACCAAGAAGGTCATCTTTATCCATAGGTGAGTTCTCATATCCGAGAAGGCTCTCTTTAAATCCAACCGTTGGATAAGGGACGTTGTCGTCCTTCTTCTCACCTTCTTGCTCAACGTTTGGTTGAGCGGTGAAATGTGTCTCAACCCTCTTTTATTGATTCTTCTGGAATCTCCCAGTGGATGTCATATAAAATTCTACCAAATGCTTTGGAGTGCAATAAGTACGCGACCAATGGCCAACACATCCACACATAAAGCATAGCATAGGAGGGTTAGAGCCTTATTGGCTAGACCTAGCTTCTGGAACGTTCCTAGACCTTTTCCTTTATCTTTTCACTGGGATTTGCTCTTTCCCTTTTGGTTTCTGTCATTTTTCCATTTAACCCCCTTATGCATTTGATCCTTTCTGCGGCCTTGGCTATTGATAGCCAGTTGAGCGTTAGCATGTGTTTCAGGCGTTGCTAAATTTCTATTTGAAATTGCATGATAATTCTTCATCAGGAGTTCATTATGCTTTTATGTTTCTAGCACAGCACAAATAAGCTCAGAGTACTTATGGTACCTTGCATGACGGTACTATTGTTGCAGTATCCTCATGTTGGGTGGAAGGTGTACAAGGTTTTGTCGATCATCTTAGCATTAATAACTTTCTAGTTACAAAATGTTAATTTCGCGACAAGTTTGTACTTAGCAAAATTATATGCTACCACTGATTTAAAGTCCTGAAAGTGTAGGTGGGTCCATTTGCGCTGTGCTTCTGGCAACATCACGGATCTTTGCTGGTTATAACGTTCTTTCAGGGAATTCCACAATACCAGTGGGTCCTCCTTCATCAAAAATTCAACCTTCTGGTCCGGATGGAGATGTTGCCTCAGGAGATGCAAAGCAGCACATTTTGTGGGTTCAGGAACAGCAGGGGCACCGGCTTCAGGCTGGGTAATAACAACTCCAAGTGATCTAGCTGTCAGATTGATTTTGTCATCCATTACCGAAGTAAGGTAATTAGGCCATTTAGGGCAAGCTCGATAAATTCCATCTTTGCGATGTCCGACATATCTTATTTCTATTTATGCAAAATGAATTTTGTTGCTGGTAAAATTATTATATTGCATGCCCACTCTTCAATCAGTAAAGCTTGGTCTATATCTATTCAGTAGATAATTATCTAAAAATTTTCAGAATTTTCTCAGCATTTGTCATAATTTTCTATTAATTATCAAGTAATTTTTGGAATTACTAAATAATAGAAAAAAATAAATTCTAAGATAAATTAAACATGGAATAATGATAAGAAAATAAATCCAGAGACACAAGGCTCCCAATATGTTAACTAGAGTTTTCTAGTATTTTTTTGCAATTTTTCGTTAATGATTAATCAATTTTTAGAATTACTTAATGATAGAAAATTAAATTTTAGCATATATTAAACATAGCATAGTGCTATAAAAGTAAACCCAGAGGTATGAAACTTTCAATATGTGCTAATACCAAATTTACCAAATTTTACAAAATTCCATATGCCTAGAAATTCAATTCCTAGGATTTAACATCAATTAAATTATTGGAAATACCTAAGGTAAATATGTCAAATTGCCCCCTTTTCTGGTGGATTGGCCCATTTGGACCATAGGGCCCAAAAGCCTATTATATTAGGGCGGCTAGGGTTAAGAAAACCCTAGCCGCCGCTCGGCCCATTACAGAGCTGGAAGGTGCGGGCGTCGCCACCACTGCCGGGCGAGAGCCGTCGCTGCCGGGGCGAGCGCTGCAGGAGCCTCGTGCTTCAGGCGCTGAGCATGGGCCATCAATCGCCGTCATGGGCGCTGCGTTGGGCGGGCGCTACGAGCATCTTGGCCTTGGGTGTCGCCATTTGATGCGCGACCACCATGTAGGCGCAGAAGCCGAAGGGGCGGCTGCGTGTGTGCGTTCTCAGTGGGCACCACGGCAACTCGTGTGTCTTTGTGCGAAGGCCGGTGGCGGGAGCGAAGGCGCACAACGGTAGGGCGCGCGGAGGCCGACGATGGAGTCCCATTCGCGGCAGCGAGCGCACGGCTTCAGGCCACATGCGAAGGCTAGCGGTGGGAGTGAAGGTCCGTGACGGTGGGCGCGCGAAGGCCGGAAGCGGGGTCCCGTGTGTGGCAGTGATCGTGCGGCTTTGGGCCGTGTGCGAAGGCTAGTGGCGGAGCCGCGGTGGTGCGGCGTGCAATGGTAGGGCGCGATGGAGGCCAGCGGTGGAGCCGTGGTGGCGCGGCTGATGGTTGCACTATAGGCGCATCCAATGAGGAAAAGTTTCCTCTGTTTTTTATTACTATTATTATGTTTTGATGAATAGAACATTGAAGACTCATAAATTCCTAATTTAATCCATGAAGAATAGGCTGAGTAATTAGGAAAAATAACCTGCAGGATTAAGGGTTTGTTCAGGCTCGATTTACTCCCGTAGCTCGAACTTACATAGGACTCGTAGTAGATTTAATCACGTGTTACCGGTCGAATTCGATGTAGTGTAGATTGATGCAGGCAGGCGATCTCGAACGGCCTCGTCTGAGCTTCATGTGATAGTTCATGCTTACAAGATCGATCTCTCGTAAAAGCAGCATGCAAATCAACCATAGATCAATATGTGATTAGTATCAAGAAAATAAGATTGATCTACTAGCAAAGAATATATAACGATATACACTGCATGTAGATTGACCTAGGGCTTCAGCTTTGTAGATTTCGTGCTGATAACATATTGTAAAATGTAGTCGTTCATCCGCGATCAATCAACAGCGCGTGAGAAAATCATACGAACAAGAAAAGAGAGCACAGACAAAGTAGGAGTAAAGTTCTCTCTTTATTAGATTTATCTATCTCTGTACAAAGGAATACCCAATATATAAAAAGATAAGTATGAGATAGAATTAAATTTGTCTACCAAAAAATAGAGTCTATATATAGTGTGTTTGGTTGCCTGTACCAAGTGGTATATGTATGAGATGGTTCAAGAAAAAAGTCATCCATGTGTTTAGTTGCTTGAATGGAACTATCCCATCCTGGATCAAGTGATATAAATTTGAAGAATATTCCCTCTGGATGCTGAGCCATTCCATTCACTCAAAATAATAGAAAAATAGGATAAAACTATCCCATCCTAATCAATCTCATCCCATCAACCAAACATAGGCTTAATTTAGACTATGAGTCTATGTGTTCTACTACACAAACTCTGCATGTCATAATCTTATTTTAGAGAATTTTGTACGCTGCATATAAATGATTTTTACTTATACGTGGGCCACTGCCTCTTCATTTATTTTTTTCTTTTTCAATGAATTTTTCGTACGAAAATTCATCAAACAAATCATTTTGCAAATTAAGCACTAGTCTTCGACTTCGCGTGAAACTGAAGCTACTTTCTAAGACGCGCGGTGCCAAAAAACCTAGAATTGCTAAGTAGACACCCCCCTTCTTTAAAACCCATGATTAAATCAACCACACTCATCTCTTCCCTTCGACCCAGCTAGCTCAACCATCGAAAATGGGATTCATGGCGGAGTTCTTCCTCGGCCTCCTCACCCTCTTCACTCGCCCTAGCGGACCGCCGGAAGGCACGAGCGTCGTCTCCCACGACGCCGCCATGAAGGCGCAGCAAGCCGCTGTTGAAGCGCCGGAGGCCGCGCTGCTGCAAGAAGAGGCCGATCTAGAAGCGAGCTGCCTTGAGACGCCGCAGCTGGCACATCGAACTTCAGACGTGAGTTTACTGAAACATTCTCGAACAAAAACGTCTCTTTAATCCCCCTCCCCCTTTTGTTTTTGGTTAGCGCGTGTCGGCGGGGAGTTTTGACCGCCGCCGGCACCGCCCGCTGCAGCAGCTGCTGCTGCTTCTTCTCATCGTTGATGAAGAAGGCGTAGAAACCCCCGCGCGTGGTAGCGGCCGCCATCGCTCAGACCACGATCTTGACGGCCAGAGGCATGCTTTCGGCCACTTCGTAGCTGAACATGACGGCGACGAGAGTCGTGACTCGTGAACGCCCACACGGCGGCCTTGCACCGTCTCTCCTGTCTACAAGGCCGCGGTAGGAAGGATACGTACGAGATGACGAAAGAACACCGAGCCGGCCGCATCGCCGTTGGAGCGGTGTACTGCCATGCCGGAGTTGAAACTCTGGAAGATGAGCCCCCAACGCCGTGAGCCTTGAGAACTCGGCCATGCCGGCGGCCGATCTCTACTGCGTGGAATTGGCCATGTCCTTTTTACCTGGGGTGCATCCAAGAACCACGGTGAATGATCGATTTCCATGGGGGAAAATCGAGTCGCGGCAGTATATCACGGGCAAACATGTGTGTTTATGGTTGGATAATGGTGTAGCTCGGGAGAGATTTTGAGTGCAACTTAATTACCATGTCTAAAACTCTGATCCTTCTGGTCTCTTCTTTTCTGCAGCAAGTGGCAGTTGATGCGCCGGAGGCAGTGATGCCGGACCAAGATGGTGTCGTAGGGATGGGAGACTCGCCTCCGCGGCTGCAGCTGCTGACGACAGCAAATCAAGCATCAGGCCAGGTAATTGAGCAGCTCGAAATAAACCCTACACAGTAATATTGTGCTCTAGTAGCTAGCTAGCTAGTTTGAAGTCTTGAACCGTACCGGATCTGTCCAACCGGCCTACGTCTCATTCCCTGACCAACCGGCCGGAGTTGTCGACGACGCCGGAGGCTTCAGGTTTCGTCCACACGTAGCCTGCAAATTCATAATAAGGGTGCACCGAATTAAGGGCAAGATATTTATGTTTTTTTTTAAAAAAAAAATTCTAGCATATTTTTTTTAGCTAACATCCAAATGTTGTGAATTGTTAAACATAATTAGCATAATCAAGAGCCACATATTTCTGTTATTTGTGAGAATTTCTACATTTTCTGTTGAAGTTTTTTTACCACACTTTTTTATATATAATAGGTATCGACTATCGAGTTTGTTCTTGCAGGCGGTGGCCCAGGGACAGCCGCCGGTGGCGGGTAGGGTCAGGGTATCCATAGAAGCTCGGACGCGCACTGATCAACGGTCAACAGCGAAGCTAAAACAACATCTGAGCCTATCATTTCTCCTAGTCATCTTTAACACTAGCGTGCTCATCGACCTATTCTTCATCCGTTGTGACACCAAACCCGTCTCTAAGAACCCTAGCCTCATCGTCGCCTCCACTTCTGCATTCGTCTCCCTCATATCTGGGTTTGGGCTCATGTTCGATACCATGAGACAGATGACGTCTCGTGGGCGGCGCGTGGTCCAGTCTAATCCACCTTGTTCATGGTCCAAACTTGCCCTTTGCCTGTCCACAGTGTCTCTGGCATTCACAGTTCTTGCCCTAGTAGCCTCCTTCCTGCCTGAAACCTACCACTACTTGTGTATTGTGTTGGTTCCGACACTGGCAGTAGCCGGAATTTACTTCTACGATGTTCGTCAGGAGGACGGCGATGTTGTCCTCGGCGGCGGCGATGATCCCCACAAAGCTGACAGGAAGAGGTCATTTCAGCTCACCATAAACATGACCACATTCTCCTTCATGGGCTTTCTTGGCACAATCATTGGCTACCATAAGAGGGCCTCAAACAGAGCTGAATACACCTATGTCAAAATCTCCATCTACTTAATGCTTGGTGCCGCTGTTACGGGCTTCGTGACCTTACTACTCAACAGACGGCTAAGAAGGAAAGACTGGAAGACGACGGCAGTCGGCAACGCCGTCATGCTCGGTCTTCTGGTGGCCGCCGTGCTGATGGTCGCCACCACATTCCTGCAGGGAGGCTTCGTTGCCGCAACCGCCTTCCCGGTGGCCATTGCAGCAGCCACGTGGTACTTCATGGAGGAGTACCACGTCCCGTACGAAGACTACGGCGCGCAGGAGACTGAGCTGATCAAGCCGCAGTACTACACGTTGGCGCTGACCGGGATGTCCTTGTCGTTCGGCGCGGTGATGACCATATTCGCCGGCTTCCTCGGCGGCGAGGCGAAGGGGAAAATTCTCGAGGTATGCATCTTCCTCGTGGTGTCATCCTTCGTGTCTTCCGTGAGTCTTGGAGCTCTCACCTTCAGGACTCCGAAGACGGCTGGCCATGGTGGAGCGGCCAAGGCATTGGGTTGCTTAACTCCTGCGTTACTTGTGTTGGCCGCGCTAGCTCTGGTCACCTATGTGGGTTGATTTAGAGTGTGCATGCACGTACCGGTACGTGCACCTGTGATATGCAAGCTAGTTTAGGGGTGTAATCCAACTAAATATTGTCACGAAAAATTTAGAGAGAAAATTAGATTTACTTCTAAACTTACTCTATTTATGTATAAAATTTCAAGTTCACGTCCATTATATGTTAAGAGTGCCAAAAAAGAGAAAAAAACAGAGAAATATTAACAGTTCGAATTTATCAAAGGTTTCTCTTTTTTGTTACTGTTAACGTAGGTTGAATTTGAACTTGAATTTTTATATATAGGTGGAGTTAAACCGCGAAGTACATCTTGAATTTTTTTTCCGGAATTTTTCGAAGGGTTGTTCTAAAAATCATCCAAACTTTGGACCGTACGATCAAAACACACATCCGTAGGATCAACTCACCTCTAATTCAGAGGGGGTGTGCATCGATCTGAAAGCAAATCCAATGGTCCAGAATTTGGATGATGGTTACTAAGAAAACATCCGGATGAAACTTATCAAAGCCCTTTTTGGAAACGATGCTTTGTTAGATTACACACACAAACTAGATTGCATACAGTACATTCCCACTCATGCATGGGGCCGCGCTTGCCAAGTTAGAGTAATTAATATTAGTAGTAATCAGTGTCAGCTGTATACGCTGGGACAATTTAACACAAAGTTTGTGTTTATCTGCATCTCGGTCGGAACATGGTAGTTTTTGAGCCTCTATATGTGCATGGCTGTATTTTTCTGGACATCATCAGCTTATGGATGCTTTATATATATGATTCAAACCTCAAAATGAAGTGCTTATGTTATAATTGTAAGTGACGTTTGTGTCTGCAAATTAATGCCCTTGCAGGTTAAATTGTTGCAACAAAACAGAGTTTACACCTGATAATTCATACTATATTTTCCCAAAGTGGTTAATACGCATTGGAAGTAGTACTAGTTTGGTTCATGTCTTGAAAGTGCCCCTCATTTAAAATTGGTACCAAGTAAAGCATTCTCCTGACTCCTCCTGAGGCTAATTGCGCGCAAAAAAAAAGAAAAAAGAAAAAACAATCTCTCTCTCTCTCTCTCTCTCTCTCTCTGAAAAAGAGCTCTAACAAATGCAAGAGGACAGGCAGTATACTATTAATTATCCTGTGAATTTGGACGGCCTTATAAGGTCCATAAGCATTAGCTAGTTCAAAATGGCCTGATGGCGTACGTTTTCTGTTTAATGATTCATGGGCTCACTATAAATCAGGCTCATACGTATACAGACAGAGTCAACGTATAATTGGTGTTCTATAGCCTCTGGTCATGATACTGGTAAACACTCGCTGCTACCGCTGGGAATTATAAGTATGAAATTCTGTAAAATTTTACTTTTAAGTTTTGTAAAAGGCTCATATTTTTGTTGGAACAGCGACACCAAAAAAACTTTGTAGTAATTTTCTGTTTTATTTCTTCTCTCACACACACACACTTTTTCTCTCTTACAAAACTCAGCCATACCTCTAAATTTATACTCAAACCTAAAACCCTTAATAACGGAATAGGATTATTGTTCCTTGTACCAATCCACCTCTACTTCCTTAACCTAATCCACCTTCTCATCTTAATCGGACTCTTAATCAAACTCCTTAACTAATTACAAGATTATCTCTAACATTCACCCCCTTAATCTTATAACATTTAATTTCTAAAACAACTCTAACTAATCTACTAAATTTTTCTCTCTTTCCTTACTTCTCTCTTTTTGTTTTCCCTTTTCTTTCTCATGTTTCTTCTTTGTTTCCTGCAAACTGCTCATTACGCTTGCGGCTGCACGTCATAGAGCAATTGATGCTACTGCTCTGATCTTTGCGTCTTGTCAATAGTACTAGTTGTAATCCTGCCTCAAGTATTTCAATCCGTGTTTGAGTCGTCGAACTATGTTTTTCAGTTAAGTCTGTTTTGCCGTATTGTAAACAGCACTAGCCTGAGTCCGAGTCGAAATTAGCTTTGGTATTAGTAGTCCAAGTCGATTCTGATTGTAAGGCAATATTCTATTTAAGCAAATAGAAAACAACAGAAAAGCTGTAAGTGTGCAGCGCCAAAATATTTGAGTTGCGCTCTGAAGTTTGTTCTCTGCTGTGCGTGTTGTCGGTTTTTTGTCGAAACACTCAAGTGCTGAAGTTTTGAACAAAGCAAGGAGCGATCCGATCCTGGGAGGCTGATTCCAACACTTGGTATCAGAGCATCTAGGTTCAAGTTCAGAACTCCAGAACTGTGAATCCATGGCGGTAAAGGAGAACGCCGGGGTGACGTTCCAAACTCCAACCTTGACGACGTCCAACTACACGACATGGGCGATCAAGATGGAGGCCATCATGGATGCTTAGAGTATCTGGGAGGCAGTTCAACCATAGGTCGGAGTGGCCGTAGAAGAGAAGAAGGACAAAGCAGCTAAAGCGTTCATATTTCAAGCAATCCCGGAGGATGTTCTATTGCAGGTTGCAAAGAAGAAGACGTCCAAGGAAATCTGGGATGCACTGAAGACTCAATTTCTAGGTGCTGATCGAGTACAGAAGGCGCAGCTTCAAACTTTGAAGAGCGAATTTGAAGCAATGCGCATGAAAGAGGGAGACTCTGTGGATGATTTTGCAGGAAAGTTGAGCAGCATGTCGGCAAGGTACAACAACCTTGGTGCCACCCTAGAGGATGCTACGTTGGTCAAGAAACTGCTCGACTCAGTTCCCGAAAAGTTCTTCCAACTAGTTGCATCCATTGAGCAATACTCCGATCTGGAAACAATGACCTTCGAGGAAGCAATTGGGAGATTGAAAGCATATGAAGAACGTTTACGGCTTCGCACCACCAATGCCCACACCAGTAGCGACGGGCAACTATTGCTCACTCATGCCGAGTGGCAGGCATGACAGAAGAACAACAGCAATAGAGAGCCCTCATCGTCAACCGGCATAGGCATAGGAATCAACATATCAGAAGGATCAAGCCGAGGAGGATGGCGTGGACGAGGCCATGGCTGTGGTAGAGGAGATCGGAGCAGTTTCAGTACACCATGACAAGACACACATAGCAGTAGCAGCACAGGTAAAAACAAAAGCCATATCAAATGCTTTAATTGTGAAAAATTTGGACATTATGCTTCAGAATGTCGTGCTCCCAAGCGCAAAGAAGGAGAAGTGAACTTAGTATGGACTCTAGAAGAAGAAAAAACTGTCATGCTGTCCATATGTGAGCAAGAAACCATGGACATGGTCCTTCTCCATGAAGATAAACGTGGCACTACAGACCACAAGGAGGAAGAAGGTATGTGGTACCTTGACAATGGAGCTAGCAACCATATGACAGGGAATCGTTCATTCTTTGTCGAACTGGACGAAAGCATAAGAGGCCGTGTCCGGTTTGGAGATGGTTCCACGGTCCAAATACATGGAAAAGGTTCAATATTGTTCGAATGCAAGAAAGGTGGACAACGATTGTTCACAGATGTGTACTACATCCCAAACCTACAAAGCAACATATTGAGTCTTGGACAGATTACAGAAGACGGCCACATAGTAGAACTCAACGGTGAAATCCTAAAGATCCACGACAGTGAAGGAAAGCTCCTTATGAAAATGCAGCGTTCAAGCAACAGGTTGTACAAGGTTCTGCTACACATTGCAACACCCATCTGTCTTGCAGTGAGCTTGGAGGAACCGGCTTGGCTGTGGCATACAAGGTTAGGGCATTTAAACTTCCAGGCAATGAGGGATATGGTGATAAAAGAAATGGTGCAGGGAGTACCAAAGATTGATCACACTGCACAGGTTTGTGAAGGATGCCTAGTAGCCAAGCAAAGCCGACAACCCTTTCCTCAGCAGTCACAATACCGAGCAAAGACTCCATTGGAACTCGTACATGCAGATTTGTGTGGCCAAATCACACCTCAAACCCCAATAGGAAATAGGTACTTCCTACTCTTGGTTGATGATTGCAGTCGTTTCATGTGGGTTTATATGCTAAAGACAAAGGATCAAGCCTTGTCTGCATTCAAGGATTTCAAAACACAAGTTGAAAACGTGAGCAATCACAGACTGAAGATCCTAGGAACAGATCGTGGAGGGGAGTTCAATTCCCGATCTTTTACAGAGTTTTGTGCAGAAAAGGGAATACAACGGCATCTTATAGCTCCCTATACCCCACAGCAAAATGGCGTAGCAGAGCGATGTAATCGAACAATACTTAATACTGCAAGGAGTCTACTGAAGTCCATGAAGGTCCCCGGTGAGTTATGGGGTGAAGCAGTCAGACATGCAGTATATTTGCTGAATCGGGTACCAACCAAAGCAGTGCAAGGTACTACCCCCTACGAAGTCTGGAAAGGCAGAAAACCAAGCTTAAAGCATCTCAGAGTTTTCGGGTGTGTTGCACACGTCAAAACGCCAGCAGCACACACAAGAAAACTAGATGACAGGAGCAAGTAGATGGTATATCTAGGGATTGAGGAAGGAAGTAAGGCCTATCGGTGCTTCGATCCAGCAACCAACAAGATCTGTGTGAGCCGTGATGTGATATTCGAAGAAAGCAGAAGATGGGAGTGGGATCAACCAGGCAAGAGCAGTACAGAAGCATCAACGTTCGCTGTTCATAATCCGGCAATGCAAGAAGGATCTGAAGCTCCTATGGAGAATGAAGCTGAAACACATCATAACAGTCCGAATTTAGGAGCACATGGATCGGCAGAGTCACAAGTACCAGTTCCAGAACTGAGCACTTCCGACTCAGAGCTATCGCCCACTCCAGACTCAAGTCTAGGTAGCCCGGCCTCACCAACTTCATCCACTGATGAAGAAACACCACAGAGATTTAGGTCATTGGCTGAAATTTATGAAGAAACCGAAGGTACATACTCTTATGAGAGTCTATACTTAACAGCCTTGGAAGAACCAGCTCGTTTCAGTGAAGCAACAGGGGATCAGAACTGGACAGAATCTATGCAACAGGAATTTAACTCAATAGAGAAGAACAAGACATGGACTCTGACAGAACTCCCAAAAGGGCCAAACCAATTGGTCTCAAGTGGGTATTTAAACTGAAAAAGAATGCAGCCGGAGAGATTGTCAAGCACAAGGACAGATTAGTAGCTAAAGGCTATGTGCAGCAAAAGGGAGTAGATTATGAAGAGATCTTTGCACCTGTAGCCAGAATGGAGACAGTCAGACTCCTCCTGGCTTTGTCAGCTCGTGAAGGATGGAAAGTTCACCATCTAGATGTCAAATCAGCATTCCTAAATGGGGAATTGCAAGAAGAGGTGTATGTGTCACAGCCGGAGGGGTTCACCATCCCTGGAAAGGAAGACATGGTATACAAATTGTCCAAAGCCCTATATGGCCTGAAGCAAGCGCCTCGAGCCTGGAACACCAGGTTGGACAGAGCACTGAAGGAACTAAACTTCCATAAATGCCCCCAGGAGCAGGCAGTGTACAAGAGAAACACAAAAGGATCCTCACTAATTGTTGGGGTCTATGTGGATGACCTGATAGTCACAGGATCAAGTGAAAAGGAGATTCAATTGTTTAAAGAACAGATGGAAAGACAATTTGAAATGAGTGATTTGGGAGCACTCTCATACTATCTCGGGATAGAGGTACAACAGAGAGATGAATAAATCATATTGAAGCAGTCAGGATATGCTGAGAAGATATTGAAGCAATTGGAACTGCAACCCTTCGAAGTATCCAATGGAAGCAAAAATTCATCTGACAAAAGAAGGAGAAGGAGACCTCGTGAATCCTACTGAATACCGGCAACTGATCGGATGCTTGTGGTATCTGACACATACCAGACCGGATATATGCTATGCCGTGGGAATAGTTAGTAGATTCATGGAAACTCCAAGGCGAAGTCACCTCCAAGCTGTAAAACACATACTTAGGTATGTTAAAGGAACAGTATCGTTTGGCATCACTTACAGACGGGGAGGAGACAACGAGCTAATTGGATACAGCGACAACAGTCTAGCAAGTGATCTCTGTGATCGGAAGAGCACAACCGGGACAGTGTCCTACTTCTCAGGAAGCCCGGTCACTTGGTGTTCCCAGAAACAAAAAATGGTTGCACTATCTTCATGTGAAGCTGAATTCATGGTAGCTACGACTGCAGCTTGCCAAGCAGTATGGCTAAGAAACCTACTCAGCGACTTGACTGATTGTGCACCGAAGAAAGTACAGCTACGAGTTGACAACAGATCTGTTATAGCTCTTATGAAGAACCCTGTATTCTATGGGAGAAGCAAGCATATTGATACTAGGTATCATTTCATAAGGGAGTGTGTTGAAAATGATTTGATCTCAGTGGAGCATGTTAGTAGCGAAGAGCAGAGAGCGGACATTCTAACCAAGGCGTTGGCCATGTTGAAGTTCACAGAAATGAGAAGCCTGATGGGTGTCACGGACCTTTCTGAAGCAAGTCGGGATTAGGGGGGAGAATACTAGTTGTAATCCTGCCTCAAGTATTTCAGTTTGTATTTGAGTCGTAGAACTCTGTTTTTTAGTTAAGTCTGTTTTGTCGTATTGTAAACAGCACTAGCCCGAGTCCGAGTCGAAATTAGCTTTGGTATTAGTAGTCCAAGTCGATTCTGATTGTAAGACAATATTCTATTTAAGCAATAGAAAACAACAGAAAAGTTGTAAGTGTGCAGCGCTAAAATATTTGAGTTGCGCTTTGAAGTTTTTTCTCTGCTGTGCGTGTTGTCGGTTTTTTGTCGAAACACTCAAGTGCTGAAGTTCTGAACAAAGCAAGGAGCGATCCGATCCTGGGAGGCTGATTCCAACAAATAGCTCCTCCTCTTGCTTTTCTTTCTTCAAGTGTTGCACTGCTACCGCCGAATACTTGCTACGTGTTGTACTGCTGCTGGAAACAAAATAATGATGCACCTGCTGCCTGCATCTGGTACTTCTCTCGTATGAGCAGTCTGTGTACGCATGTGATGTGATCTTGCATTGTCTATTTTTCTCTTCGTGCATCGCCTCACGCGTATTTTTCTTCTTTCTTTGCTGCACCAGTTTCCGAGAGCCAGTTGCTCCCTGTCTCATGCTTTTCTGCGAATCCTTGCCGTTGCCTTTTTCCTTTTTCACGCACTGCATTTGCACATTTTCTTCTCTTTGCTGCTACTCCACCGCCTGAGGGTTCACCTCCTTTGGCTTACAAGTTTTTAGGGAAATCTTATACAACCGATTTGGGGATCTCTTCACCTTCATCAACAGATCATTGTTCTTGTCATAAACACGCAAGAACTCCGCCTGCAGCTCCACCCTGCACCCTTCTTCTGCCAATTGCCCAAGACTGAGTATGTTGTTATACAACCTCGGTATATAGCAAATTTCAACAACTTCTGATCACCATTCTTGCATTGTACCAACATCATTCCTTAGCCTCTTATCTCCATCGTGGAATCATCGCCAAACTTGACTTTACCTGAAATTTCCTCATCAAGCTCATGAAACACGAAGCGATCTCCAGTCATGTGATTGCTTGCTCCATTGTCCAAGTACCACAAATCAGTGTAATCGTGGCTATCTTCCTCGATGCATACTTTAGGTACTATTCAACATCAGTATCTTCAGCTTATCTTCTTTGCACAATGAGAAAAGTAGAGCTGGTTCGTCAACTTCACCGCCTTGGGTGAGGTTCACCTCCTCGTTCTTCTTCTTGCTCTTACAATCCGAAGCAAAGTGCCCATACTTGCCACAGTTGAAGCACTTTATGTGACTGCGACACTCCACTGCATAGTGACCATATTTTTCACATTCAAAACATTTGATATGTGACTTATATCATGATCTGTTATCACCGACTTGTTCAGTCTTGTCTCCTCGGCCACCTCTACCTTATTGGCCACCGAAACCGTTGCGCCCACGCCCACGGTTACTTGATGAACCATGACCGTTCTTTGTTCATGGTTCCTTGCGAAACTATTTTCCACCACTTCTTATATCTCCCTTTAACAGCAACAACTGCTCGTTACGGGACTGATACTCCTTCTCGTTAAGAGACTGATATCCCTTCAGTAGCTCCTCATGCGCCTGGAGCGAGCTGGTAATCTCCTTGATTTTTATGTTCCCTAGATCAGGGGAGTACATGAGTGTGGTGACGACAGGCACGAACTTTTCTGGTAGTACGCGCTGGTACTTCTTCACTGCCACAGATTCCTCCATCTTGTCACCGAGAGAAGTAATCTAGTTGTACAGTGAAGTAAGCTTGCCGGTGAACTCATCCACCGACTAGGTTCCTCCCATCTGGAGATTCTCAAACTCGTTCCGTAGAATTTGTGGTCGCATCTCCTTCACGCGGTCAACTCCCACATGCATCTTTTGAAGCGTTAGCCATTCTTCATGTGTTGTCTCCTTCCCGATGAACAAGTGCTGCCTGATATATCTTGTCATCTTCTTCAGTCTTCCCCTTTGAATCGACTGCACCCCAGACACTCTGGGTGCGCAATTTTGCCTTCATCTTCATTGCTCATACTGAATAATTGTCAGTCATCAGAAGAGGATACTAGAGGGATATGACCTCACTCTGAGTCTTTGCCTTCTCGTCCATGATCTTCAGGTACCTAGAGATGGCAATGGGGACTCGAAACCCGAAACCTGATGGGTATTTGCTTTATTAGTGGCCGGGTATGAATAATTTTTGATACCTGCGGATTTATTAATGGGCAAAAGTTACTACCCAGCGGGTAAAGCGGGTACATGTTTGTTCTGCTATTGCCTGTACCCGTTCACCTATGGGTCTGGTTCACTAATAATTTGGCCCAACTCCTAAGGCTTTAACTGTGCAACCCATCAAAATTACTAGTATGCATTGTTGCTTTGCAATACTTTCCCCCTCCACTACCTGTCATGTAATAGTTTAATGTTTGATGATTGTGAAGACATGAGCAAAGCTTTTGAATTGATGGTCCCTTGGCGAAAGGAGTTGGAAATGACGAGTGTTATGACATAAGATCTAGTTTTGGGGTACAAGTTGTGCAGTTAACTCCCTGTCCTTTCCTAAAAATTTCTTCCATCCATGTCGTTCTGTGTTGTTTTATATTTCTTATTTCAAGTTTCCCTAGTGTTAACTCGAGGGCCATGTGAATTCACTGGTCCTTCATTTTGACCTTCGTGTCGATGCTAGTGAACTTGCACACAAATATTTGACTGCATCAGTTTAGCCTTTAGTGTTAGTGGTTGGAAGCAGTGATACTATCTTTCTCTGTTAATCCTGAAGGGCGGGTGTAGGTTACCCGTTGGGTCCCGTTACCCACACGGGTATAGGTATGGATAAATTTTGTACCCGCATACAAGTATGGTATTTTAGCGGGTAAATTTTACTAACACGGATACGAATACAGGATAGTGATATCCGCCGGGTACAGACCCGTTGCCATCTCTACATGCACCAGAAGGCCTCACATTATGCTTTTTTTCCTCTTTCTTTGAGCAGTACCCGTCATGTACTCTCAACAGGAGATGTGCTGCACAACCACATAGCTCTCTTTTCTTTGTGCCGAAGTGCTGCTCTTGATTTGTGACGTCTGCTGCCTCGCCTACAGGTCTTCATGTCGCGTGGTTATAGGGTACTGTAGCATTTTGAATTTTTTTTGTGCTAAAATTTCGCCGAGATCTCGTTATTTCGGAAGAAATCTGAACGAAACACACAAACCAAAATTTGAATATGGTCAAATCCGGTCAAGTTTTAGTCAAATCTCGTTCAAATTTGCCGAGATCTCGGTGAGATCTTACGCACCGTCACACTTTGAATTTTTTTAGAGTTTTTTCAATTTCGCCAGAATTATGATTTACCGACTGTCCCACATGGGAAACGACGCGAAGAATTCAATCCAGTCAAAATTGATCAAATCTGGTCAAATTCGATCAAATCCGATCATGTTTTTTAGGGTTACAGTACCCTATAACTGCGCGACGTGAAGTACCCTATAATCTCGCCGGAATTATGATCTACCGACTGTCGCACGCAAGAAAGAGATGCGGCCGTCGTGCGGTATTCTCTTTTCCTTCCGCCGTTGGAGAGAGACAACGAGGTCCTCCTCTGCTTCGCATTTGCCCTTGGGATAGCACAATCTGCACCCGCACGGACTTGCTTGATGCCGCACCCAAACTTCGCGCCTTCGGCCCGAGGCCCTCGCAGCCTCACGTCGCAAATACGGTTCCAAAGTTGCTTTGATACTAATCTTGGAATAGCGATATCAAGAAAACTTTATAATAATTTTTTATTTTATTACTTCTTTTTCTCTTGTAAAAAAACTTTGTGGCAATTTTCTGTTTTATTACTTATTTTTCTCTCGCTTTTTCTCTCTTACAAAACTCGGTCTACTTCTAAATTTATACTCAACCTGCAGCCCTAATAACGGAATAGGATTCCAGTTCTTTGTCCTAATCCACTGTGACGGCCCGCCTTTTTAGGGGCACGTCTAAATACCGCGACAGCTACCCAGGAAGATTAGCTGTCGGTAACCAAGCATTCATTGCAAAACAAAGAGTTAACACTAATTCTTTTTATTGAATATGAGGCCTAGCGGCTAAGTTTTTACAAAAGAGGGCGCAGCGGGGCCCGAATATATTACAACCAAAACACCGCACAGGCAGGCCAGAGCAAAAGACTAAGACCTCAAAACCAAACAAGATCGCCATCTACGATTTCTTGATATACTCCAGCTTATTGAAACTTTGAAAAGGGCGGGGGGTCGAGTTTTGCAAGGGTGAGTACAACAGTACTCAACAAGTCACACGGGAAATTTCTGAATACTATATGCAAGGGATTAACAAATGGATGGCACATGATTTAGGTATTGTGGATGCAGTTTTATTTGTAATACCATTTTACATTTGAAACACAAACCAATAATAATAGTAGGGGGGTTCCAAAAATTCAACACCACTTAGTCATATTCAACAATCCCAAAAATATACTTGAGCGAGGTTACGGGTGTCACCCCAAATCAAACTTAGCTCCATTGACCGGAAGCATGGCGTAATCGATTACCATTTTAATTAGAGACTCTGCAGAGCTGCTCAGCTTTACCCATAAGATATCTACGACCATTAATGCCACCGGATCACATGCAACTTAAATGCATGCGGCCAGGCCGAGACCATCATAGCCTGTTGATTGAACATCCCCATGGTAGCTCCTACCCGATAGGTCATTGGACCCATTGTTCTTGGGATCCCACTGGCCAACGCAGGAGCCGTGCTCCAATACTGAGTGGGTACCTATCGTTGTGCAAATCGGCGAATGACACCTCATTCCCGTTCCACCAAACCCTTCGGTCATTCCCCTGCCGGGAATGCCGCTCCTCATTCTCACCACTGAGAATGATACCACCAAATGTAAGTATTCCCAGGGGACGAACAACTTTACTAAGCCATGTCGGAAAATGGTTTAACTAACCGGTCGCTCAAGGGGGTTTCAACATTAATTTGCCAAAGATCAAGCCGTACAACCACACACCAATCTGGTACCTGCACATACCAACCACTAAACCAACCATGGCATTACTCATCAGTCGAGGATCGGACCCAAATCCACCTCGTGGTTAGCCCGATACTGTCCCCCTGGTTATAGCAACACTTTCATAAAACTCCGAGCCAGCGGCTCGCCACACTTTCTTTCTCTTTTTTAAAGACTTGAATGAAACTAATTATATTAAATCTAACTATAGTTGCATAATTAATAGCTAGGGTTATTCGAGGGATTAGCAGGGTTAAAAAAATGTCAAGGAGGCTAAGAGCAATTCGGCATTAACTAAGCATCATGTCATTCTAACATATTGATTATCAATAATTCAACATACGAGTAAAATAATGCATTAGGAAATAAATACTTATAATATCAGGGATAATAGGATTCAATATGATCAATGACGTGCGGCTTGCCTTGCTCAGCGGCGGAATCGGCTAAAGCGTAGTTCACGTAGTCATACTCAGCTTCCGTCTGGTCCGACTCCTGCTTTAGGTACAGCTTCTGCTCCTCGAACTGCCCAACGGCCGGATCTAGCGCGAAAAGGATGAATGACAATAACTAAACAAAAAAACAAAATGAAAACGGAAACCGAAAACGGAAACGGAAACCGGGCCAAGGAGAGTTAGAGGGCAAGATGGGCATTTCGGGAATTTTAGGAGCTTCGGATTGCGGAGTGGATATTTTTTTTGGACTCAGTGGAGCGAAACGGTTCGGAATATGTATTTTGGGGTATTTCGGGAATTTTGGGAATTTTCAGGATTTTCTGGGATTATTTCGGATTAATTAATTAATTGAATCCAAAATAAAAATCGAAAAAGAAAAAGAGAAATGGCAGTGGGCCAAACAGTACTGGGTCGTTCGGCCCACAGGGCGAGGCGCGCGGGCGAGGTCGGCTGGGCCGGCCCAACAGAGGCGGCGAGGGGAGGGGAACCCTAGGGTTCCCCCGGGCGAGCGGCGGCGGCGTGGGAGTCGACCAGGAAGGCAGCGGCGCTGGCGGCCGGTGTCAGAGAAGGTAGAGGTGGGCGCGGGCAAGCTCACCGGCTAGAAGGAGCGGGGCGAGTGGGCGACGAAGAATGGAGCTTGGGGCGGGGTTTATACCCACGGCGACAAGACCGGCGGCCGAGGCTGGAGGCTGAGGAGGCGCTGGCGACGTGCGTGGCGTGCGGTGCGAAGCGGCGTCACGGGAGGCATCTGTGGCCGCGAGCGGCGGCGGCGGCGAGATGAAGCGCGGCCAGGCTGCGGCGCCGGAGGCGAAAGGAGGCTGAGTCGGCGAGGGAGATAAATTTGGGCCGACCAGGCCGAGAGGGAATGGGTGTCGGACGGCCCAAAGTGCGAGGGAATGGGCCGGACGGCCCAAAGCGCAAGAAGGCTCAAAACGGAATCCAAAAACCAGTTCAAAATCCAAAAATCAAATCAAATCCATAATAAAAAACTAAATTTAAATTCTTTTGAATTTTTGGGCTATTTCATCCACCTCCTCATTGACTCTTAATTAAAACTCTTTAACTAATTAAAAGATTATCTCTAACAATTTCGAAACAAAAAAAAGAGTCCTTATATATATTACGAATTGAATGAAGTAAAATCCCTTTTCCCACGAGACGCGGATGCTCGAACATAATCTTGCATTCGCACCGAACAAAACAAATAGAAGGCCCAATACGTACCGATCAAAAAAAACAAAGGACAAATACTCCGAGGAACATCTAGGACAGGTAAATAATCATTTGCCGTAACTTTGAGAGAGGTGTCTCAAACCTGCTTGCTGCCCATACATCGACATGCGCAGCATAATCAGCATCTTGTCCGATTTGGTGCAACTTGTTGTCAGCTGGGAAAACACGCGAGAGACGCAAATTATAAAAGCATGTCTCAATTTGAAGAGCCTACATCTGAAAACTTGAGAGCATATGCGAATATCTGACGATTGACTTACCTTGCAAAACTGAAGCTGAACGAGAGCTCCATGCATGGAGCTGGCACGCTGGCGCTAGCTTGCTGCTGATGGAATGTGGTTCAGAACATTGTTGCAATGCCGGTGGTCTTTGGTTTCTGGATCGAATTAGTAGCTGCCAGTTGCCATGGCAACACCGGTTCTGGATCTAGACTTGTATACAGCTTTGGCAAGTCAAGTCAACTGATGGAACAAATCAAAGGCTGTTGAGTATTCCAGCTTCGGGTCTCCACCAAATTAAGTACCCGTCTTAGCTATTTGGCCTGTCAATTGGTCCAGCAGAGCACCCAAATAAGCGTCCCTTGACGTCAGAAAGGTTTGTCTTGCTGATGCATGTGTGTGTGTGTGTCTGTTTGATGCTGAAGGTTTTTACTCCCCGTCGTGTTCTTTGTCCTTGGGTGGCTGAGTTTTTGAACGCGGGATCGTCCGACTCCCGAGTTGCACTGCTTAGTTTATTCAGAATTCTACCTGTAAATTTCTTGTAAACTTTCTACACTCCAAACATATCTCGGGTGAATTTGCAGCCAATCCAAAGCTCCCACAAAATGGATCAACTCTGCACCTGAACAATCGGATCCGTCCGTGTAAATGCTGCCAGTATACAATAGCATACATGATTTAGGACTTGCTAGCTGTTGAAGCTTCTCAATGTCAAATTTGTTTCCCGGATAATAATTGCATCGATCTCTTAATTTCTCTCTTTAATCACATCCTTTTCGGTTAATTCTTCTCCGGAGCTCAAGAGTTAATGCCGCTCCTGCAGGTCAAGTCCACGAATAATACGAGGACGCTAGGTTCGAGTCAAGTCAACGAATAATACAAGGACGTTAGGTTCGGGGAATCCATGTGCAGGATTTCACTTTTGTCGAAATTCGTGAAATTTGGTCGTACAGCTCTGGTTAGAAAAACGATTTTTTCGTTTTATCGCTCAAGTTTAAATTTAAATTTAAATTTTTTTAAAAAATTTATCCAAAAGTTCCCTAAAATTAGTATTAATAGTTTTATGATCTCTAGTGTGAATATTTTTTTAGAAAAAACAAAGTTTGGAATTTTACAATATTTTTTCCAATTTTCTCCCAATTTTTCAGCTTGTCGCCGATTTTCGCCGAAAGCCGCTTGAAACTTGCCCGCTTTTCAAGTGATTTTTGACTTTTTTTGTTCGGATTTTGCTGCTGGTTTGACCAGATTTTAAATTTGTTTGACTTTTAAAAACGTTCGGTCTTTTAAGAATTTCGGTATGCCAGCTCGTCGAAATCCGAGGTCGAAACGGTAATGTGAACCTTGTCCATGTGACTGTAATCAGATCCTATCCTAGCAATAATTTATGGGTGTTGTGCTCGGATAAATCTTTCTATTGTATTGAGCCCAGTGCGGCTCGCGAGCCGACCTCGAGTCGAGCCGAGCCGAGCCTGGTTCCAGCCCTAGTTGTGGGGTAGCACGGAAAAAAGTTCTTGTGCTACCTAAGTGCGTTAGCAAAGCAAGCTGGCACAGTGGAGCCCACGTGCGGGAGAATTTTTTATTTAATATTTATTTTAAATCTTTTTTTCGAAAATAATCAACGGATTTTTTTTTGTGAAAATAGACTTCTGTCTCTCGGATATGGGGCGATCGCCCCATATTAGGGCGATAAGTACCTGGATGCAGAGGTGGGCGTTGTGCCGTGCCGGCCCGGCTCGGGCCCATCGTGCTTTGGGTCGGAACCGTGCCGTGCCACGACGGCCCATCGTGCCCACCGTGCCAGCCCGACTCGCTTTTTGGCGAGCCCAAGTCCGGCCTATTTGCGCTTCGTGCCGTGCCGATCCAGACCCGACCCATTTTCACTATTGTGACGAGCAAAGAAATAAAACACATCACTACTATTAAACTACCTATTTTAATTACATAAGAAACTAATCACATCAATAAAATGTCAAACATAAATGCAATGCTTGAAGATGACCTGAATCAACAATATCTGCCAACCTTTAGGTCTTAATCCGTGATTTTGTGCCCGTTCGTGCCGTGTCGGCACGGGCTCGGCCCAAACGATCGTGCCGTCCAACGTGCTCGACTCTCAGGCCCGACACTACCGTACTACTGTTGCATGCCGACCTGGTCCGGCACGAAACCGTGCCATACCGGGCTTTGCACCGAACCATTTCGTCGTGCTTCGGGCCGGCCCAAAAGAGCCCGACCCAAGAGTTTACCTTTACCTGAATGAAAAAAAAAAAAAAAAAAAAAAACGCAATTGCGAAACTGGTGCATGGCTTCAAGCTCGAAACGCGGAACCCTCGTGATTTGGGCTGGCTGGGCCGTCGGTTTGATGCAGAACCGGATCTGGCCCGTTCGACCGTCCACACGGCTGAAATGCGGCCGTTCCGGGCTGTTTTCTTCGGCCTTCATCCTTACCACGTACCCACGCTGAGATAGATCCTGGAAAACCCGCCGGCCCAATCGAAGTTGTTAATACCGTTCGAAGAGGCCATTCCGCTTACAAGCTTGGAACGGAACATTTCGGTACTCACCATTCCAGCGTACCGTTCCGGGATATAAGTAAACAATATAAAATATTTTCTTAATTATATGAACTACGAAATGTATAGAAATGATTTATATGCAGAAAAGCATTCTTTAGGAGTACAAACATAGGTGCAACAGTGGGGATAAATGACACGCTTTGGATACGCGGCACAAGTTCTACAGCTTTGATTCTTGTGCGGGAGAACAACCAACGTTCGAGGCCGGTACCGGATTAGCCTAAGCAACAGATTCCACCCGGAATGTCCGGTATTGACCGGAATGTACAGCGGTACCGGATCTGCGATTCTATTCCGTATTGGGCTGACGTAACGGGATGTTCCAGCAATTCCGGCCGGGACGGAACGGTATCGATAGGCTTGGGCCCAATTGCTTGTGATAGCTTTCCTTACTTCTTTAGGCGCGCATACGATTAAACATAAATGCATATAATGTATTTGAGATGTAACGTCCTGAAATGTAATATAGAATAAAATATGTATTTCGAATTGTGAATGAGCCTAAAATCTGAATTTATAATTTTTATTCCTTAATTTGGAATTTAATCTATAAAAAATTCAATAAGTAAAATGGTATAAAGATAAAAAGAAATAAAATAAAAGTAAAGTGATAACAAAAATTTACCCTAAAGTAAATTTCCTCTTAAATAACTTTTACCTCGGTACAAAAATTAATATGGAAACAATAGAGAATTGCTATAATTGCAGTCTTGTCAGATTTATTCAAAATAATATGACCTTATAAGAAGTTGAAAATTTTAAAAAACATTCTTCGCATGAATATATATACCTGTGGTAAAAATCCCAAAAATTAATATCTAATTTACTGCATTTAAAAATTAAAGAATTAAAATTATGAAAATCTAAGAAATGCATTAATAGAATTATTAAAAAATAAATATTTAACAAACAAGTTTAAAATTTTTACTGGAGATTACTAATATCATTACAATCAATGAATAAATTTATCACAAATTATTAATGCAATTTATCTCCTCAAATAAATATTTTTCCAAAAGTAAAAATCTGAGCAGGCCCACTTGTCAGAATTTTATAAAATAATTTACGAAATATTTTGACTTGAAAATTTTATATATAGTATATAACTTCCTGAAAACTTTATATTAAAATTTACGAAAAAATTTGAGTTGATTTGACCTAAGATTTGAATGATCTCCATTGCTATGTGAAGGAAAACTAGGTTGCATTAAACTCTTCACTCGCTTACCTGTGGGCCCTATCATGTCCATGACCCCACCGGTCAGGTCAGCGTAGCCCCCTCTCATTTTCTCCTCCTCTCTCTGTGAGGTGGGCCTGGGACCCATTCGTTAATCCCTTCTCCCCTTTCTTCGCCTTCCCCTTTTCCTCTGTTCTCTCTCTAGCGCCAGCCGGAGTCTCCGCTTTCCCCCCCTCGGTCAGCAGCTCTTCACAGAAACTGAAGCTGCCCATCCTTGGCTCATATTTTCCCATGCCCGCCGACTTTCCTCCATTCCCTAGCAACCGCAAGTACTGAAGCCTCCCGCACCGCTCTAGCCGATCGTGCGCTTGACATTACCCTCTATAATCACCACCGTAACTCAGCTATAAAGTCCATCCACAACCATTGCGAACTTCCTTGGTTATTTTTCAACCATTTCCATTGTATCGACTCCGCGCAAAGTGCCTCCTTCATTTGCAATGTCTCACCGTCGTGAGCTCCATGTGAGCAATCTTGTTCTCTGAGCCACTTTTTCTTCAATTCCTTGTGTTGAAAGATTATTTTTGATTCACTAATTTTGTTCCAACTATTAATTAGAGCCTTCTCACCGATGGTGATCTTCGCCACGATCAGGTCCGACGTGGTCCACCCGAGCATGCCACCGTCCACCTTCGGGCCTCACTCGACCTCCACCAATCGGTGCTCTAACTTCGCTTGGGTCCCCTGCACCTCACTAGGCCCTTCCTTGGCTAGATGCATTTGTACCAATGATCCTGGGCAATGAAGAAAAGGGGAAAATTAACATACAAATCATGTTTTCAAATTAACAGAGGAAGGGTGTAGGAGAAACGTAGGGCATGCTAAGCTGCAGGCCTCAGATTTATATAACAACACTTAGATGGGGAAATGGAATTACCTTCAGAAATCCACCATGATTGAAAGCTTTTTTTTTTATCGAAACTTACTACCTAAGATCTAAATAAATAGCCCAAATATGACTGTGGATTTCGCTGGCCGGTTGTCTCAAGACGAGCCAAGCTGTCAAGTGGTGCTACTTCCAGCGCTGTGATGCCTCCTCTAGGGTGCTTGAGGCCGATGGAACCGGCTTTACCAAGAAGGGTCTTCATTACCAGCAGTGGTGGCGTTTGTTGATCGGAACCCTCAATGTAGCGTGGGCCGATCGAATGGATGATGAGGGAGGAGGCAATGCAAGGCCGGTTCATCAGGGACGAGCGTGACTGCATTGATGGGAGGGCGATGGGGCAAGAACTGGGAGGAGGGAGAAGGGGACCCGGGGATCTGGACCAAAATGGGATGATGTCTCGAGTAGCACTTAGGGAAATAAGGAATGGGCTCAACCGCAACCTTTTCTTTGCCGGTGTCGAGTCGGCAACGGCGTAGCCACGCAGGGGGCGACGATGTGACAAGCATGAGCATGGGCGAGCGGCTAAGGCTTTGTGGAGTGAGTGCGTGACGAGCAGCGGTGAAGTGAGTCTGTGACGAGCGTGTCCCTCGGGCTGCATTAGTCCATCCAGTGTGACTAGTTGGGCCAGGCTTGACCCGCCCCTTTGTGTCGGTTCTTAAGGAACCGATTGCATTGAAGTAAATATTGGTGTCAGTTCTTAATGAGAACCGATTGTATTGATATCACTATTTATGTTGGTTTTTAATGAGAACCGATTGCATTTATAGCCACTATTGTGTCGGTTATTGTATAGAATCGATTACACTAAATGAACTATTTGTGTCGGTTCTAGTATAGAACCGATTGCAATAATGTAAGAATTTGTGTCGGTTCTTGTATAGCACCTATTGCAATAATGTAACTATTTGTGTCGGTTCTGGTATTGAACCGATTGCAATAATTTGCGTATTTGCATTGGTTCTCGTATAGAACCGATTGCAATAATATAAGTATTTGTATTGGTTTTGGTATAGAACCGATTGTGATAAGTGAACCCCTCATCACAATCAGTTGTCGCTCAGAACCGATTGTGATAAGGGGGTGTCATCACAATTGGTTCTAGATTATAACTAATTGTATAACCCTGTTTCTCAAAACACAGATTACAATACACATATCACAATTGAAATCGATACGGATGAAGCGATAATATTATACTATTCTGTTGCACGGGCGGTGCTTGTCATCGTTAATGGAGTGGCCGGCTAGCTAGTTATGGTAGTGGCAAGCTTTTCGCCATGGCATACGCAGTTACGCACGTACTTAAGCAGGCGCTCACGTGTGGCGCCGAGCCGGAAGCAGCCAAGTCATGGAGGGTAGCAATCATTGGTCTGATCTGATCGATGAGGTCATCAGGCGCGGGCTCTTGCGTTCATTCACACGTGTGCTACCGCACAAAGCGATCAATGGCAGCAGAGGAGAGAGTCAAGAGAAGACCCAAGAAAGTGCGATCGATCAGGCCGAGCGCCCAATAAGTCAGCATGCATGCATGCGCGTAGAGGTGATGCCAGGATTTAGATATAGGAAGGACCAATGTCGACAATAATAAGAGAAAAGTATAGCATATCGATATTTTTTAACACACACACATATATATATTATAATATAGGATCCATCGCAGCAAATAAACATAAGTACATAACAACCAACATATGTTGAGATATACCAACATAACTTGAATAACAAAAGAATGTAGTATTTGTTTTGCAATACAAAAGTTACACCTCTATTAACTTGAAATTAGATTTACAACTACCGGCTAAATCAAATGACTTGATAATATCATCAGAACTAAACTTCGCTGCCAATTACTTTTCAATATAAACTACTAGGTAATCCCGCATAAAGGCATCTCTCATTTTATTCTGGAGATGCGTCTTCACAAGTTTCATTGCCGAAAATGCTCTCTCGGTGGTTGCAGTTGACACTGGAAGAGTTAGGACTAATCTTAACAACCTGTCCACCATTGGATAAAAAGAATCTTTACCCAGCTTAACTAGTCCACTCATTAGGCCAGCAAGTGATGGCAATATTTTCAGGTCTGGATGATTGCATACATCATGAGTTGGATAATTAAGTTCATGAGGTCGAAGCTGACGAGAAGCATAAGCTACGACTTTCATTTCTTGCATCAACACGCAACCAAGACCACTGCGTGAAGCATCGCAATAGACATCGAAGCTCTTATGGATGTCAGGTAACACCAGCACTGGGGCTGTGGTTAACCGTTTCTTCAATTCCAGAAAACTTGCTTCGCATTCTGGAGTCCATTCATATCTCTTTTCTTTCTTCAAGAGCTGAGTCAAAGGTTTAGCGATTTTGGAGAAGTTTTCGATAAAGCGGCGATAATATCCCGCTAAACCGAGGAAACTTCGGATTTGAGGAACCGATTTTGGTTGCTCCCAGTTTTGAACTGCTTGAACTTTGCTGGGATCAACAGAAATTCCACCTTTGGAAAGGATATGCCCGAGGAATGCAACTTCCTTCAACCAAAATTCACATTTCTCGAACTTGGCATATA
The DNA here is from genome assembly GCA_036346355.1 of Rhipidocladum racemiflorum. Lineage (NCBI taxonomy): Eukaryota > Viridiplantae > Streptophyta > Magnoliopsida > Poales > Poaceae > Rhipidocladum > Rhipidocladum racemiflorum. The sequence goes on along the minus strand of CM070579.1, from coordinate 83,270,134 downwards.
ATTTATGTTCTCGGAGTTTCTCAAGTACCAAGTGTAGATGTTGGGTATGATCTTCTTCATTTTTGGAATAGATGAGAATATCATCTATGAATACCACTACGAACTTATCGAGATACTCCATAAAAACTTTATTCATTAAACTCATAAAGCTAATTTCGGAGCATTTGTAAGTCCGAAGGACATTACGACATATTCATATAAGCCGTAACGAGTGGTAAAGGCTGTTTTAGGAATATCCTCCGGTCGAATTTTCAATTGATAATATCCATGTTTGAGATCGATTTTGGAGAAGATTTGGGCACCGGTTAATTGATCGAACAGATCATCGATACGGGGTAGGGGATATTTGTTCTTAATGGTAACATCATTAAGAGCACGATAGTCCACACACATGCGTAGACTACCATCCTTTTCTTGACAAAGAGAACAGGGCTACCCCATGGAGAAGTGCTGGGTTGAATGAACTTTTTGTCTAATTGTTCTTGAATTTGCTTTTTGAGTTCTACTAACTCATTTGGTGGCATACGATAAGGTCTTTTGGAAATTGGGGCTGTACCAGGTATAAGATCAATGACGAACTCTAAGTCACGATCGGTGGCAAACCTGGCAATTCTTCTGGAAATACATCGGGAAAGTTGGAAACTACAGGAACAGATTTAATCTTTTCCATTACCAATGCATTTACGTATGATCTTGATTCGGAAAGATTTTGGGTGGAACTAAAGTTCACTTCAACTCCATCAGGATTAATAAGAGATATGGATCTATTAGCACAATCTATTTGTCCTTTATTCTTAGCTAACCAATCCATACCAAGAATGATGTCTAATCCTGGTTTCTATAAGAATAAGATCAGCATAAAATAAAACTTCATTTATTTCAATGCTAACCTTATGACACATTTTAGTAGTTCTCATTTTTGCTCCAGGAGAATAGATTATCATGAACATGGGTAAAGATTTAGTTTGGATTTGATGTGATTCTACGAACTTCTTGGATATAAAGGAATGAGATGCACCGGAATCAAATAACACCAAAGTGGGAATAGATTGGACGGGAAACATACCCAGAACCACATCTGGTGCTTCCGTTGCTTCTTCAGCCGTCACATGATGTAAACGTCCTTGATTTGCGGCTTGAGCAGGTGCAGGCCTTCTGGCTTGTTGTCCTCCAGCTCCTTGAGGACGACCAGGGGGTTGCTGAGGAACTCCCTTGCTTGGGCAATTATTGGCATAATGTCCAAGCTGCTTGCACTTGAAACAAGTAACATTTGGAGTTTGAGATTGAGTCCCAACTGGGCGTGCTCCAATATTACCCGCTGGACGAGATGGAGGCAGCCGAGGTCTAGGGGCAGGACCTTGGCGCCTCTGCTGTGGTGGCGGAGCAGGTGGTCGCACATTGCCCTGAGGTGCAGGGCGAGGCTTGGATGATCCGGTACTGGCATTCTTTTGGGCCATCCATTTTCTCTTTCGTGACTCCAAAGCAGCTCGAGTGCTATGTTCCACTCGAATAGACTTGTCCACCAGAGTTTGGAAGTCATTGATATCAATAGCAGCTAAGGCACACTTGATTTCTTCATTCAAGTTATCCCGAAAGCGTTCCAACTTGCGCGCTTCAGGGGTAACTTCTAATGGTGCATAACGGGAAAGGTAATTGAAGCGATTAAGATACTCCATTACCGGCTGATTCCCTTGACGGAGATCAAGGAATTCCGTCTTTTGATGTCCATCGATCGAAGGAATATGGGTTCGGCGAAAAGTATCCTTGAAGGCCTCCCATGAAATCTGATCAACTGGAAGAATAGCTTGGTAGTTCTCCCACCATAAAGCAGCAGCTCCTCCCAACTGATAAGATGCATAAAGGACTTTCTCTCGATCATTGCACTGTGCAATGTTCAGCTTGCTCTCCATTGTTCGCGACCCGGTCATCTGCGTCCAATGGGTCGATGTGATAGAGAATGTAGGAGGCCGAGTCTTGAAACTCAGACAACCTTGATGGTGGAGCACCACCACCACTTCCTCCAACAGGGACTCCTTGGTGGGAAGTATTACGAACTAGCCATTGCGTAAGAAGTGTGTGGGTTTGACGGTTTTGCTCGATCATTGCCCGGTACTTGCGCCATTGTGGGCGGACACGGCAATTGCTCCTCCGAATTCCACCTTGCGGATTAGGATTTGAATCTGGATTAGGTGGATCGGCACTTGATGAGAAGATGAAGCCCTTGCGAGAAGGGTGCATCGGATTAGGTTCTTATTTGGAGTGGGCAATGTTTCGCGAGGAGAAAAGGGTTCTGCGAAGCCTCACTCTCCAAGATCCCGCGAAGAGATCTGATTCTGAGCATCCTTAAATTTCAATTCAGATGAGAAAATAATGTATTGTAATTAAATGATTTAGACTGGCAGATTGAAAATTTAAACTCAATCTTATTGGTTAATAGGCAACATTTCATTCTCTAAAATTTTATTAATCTTAAAGAAATTCATTAACAAGGAAGGTGTGTTGTTATGTTATGTTATATTATGAATGATAAACACAAAGGATCACATCATCGTGAAATTGTAATTAAAACATTAGAAAGTCACGAGAAGGAACCAAAACAAGCAGAAATAAACAGTAACAGCACTTTATTCAAACCACATATTAACAAAATGTACAACAAAAGTAAGACAACCTCACAACTCAACACTACATGACCACATGTGTCGCTACAACTCAAGGTAAACCTACTCCAAACACAGCGCTACAACGTCCTCGCCGAGACTCAACAGGATCCGCAGGGTAGAGTCGATCCACCGTGGCGGAAAGGTACCACGACGCTTTGTAAACCTGCGTCACACGGGGACGCAGTACACCTGCAGCGACCTGTCCAAGTCTAACCCGCGACAGACGTGGACGACTAACTCCTGTGGACATCCTAGCCCGTCGGGAACGTCTAGTGGCCCTAGCAGACCTAGGTGTAGGAGTACCAGGCACCTCCTGAACTGGCAACAAAGTAGCATCGTCGCCAAGAGCTGACCTAGAGAACAAACCCATAGCCACGAAAGGAGCTATGGCGTTCTCTAAAAAGGCTACTCTCCCACGTGCTACGTAGTACTCTAATACTGCCTGACGGTGGTAACGTCGGCCAAGATGAAGGAACTTCGACTATGATCCTATAGTGCTCATTAGGCACGGTACTAGGATCTATGTAACTAGTGTCTCCTCGGCAACAAAGCAGGTATCTCCGTGCAATCGCCATCTCTGGAAGAGCGTGGCGCTATCGGAACGATGGCCATATAAGCAACATCGCTCAACGCGGAAGACACCAGCTCCAAGTCCGTCAAAAGTACGATCTGCCTCTCGAATCGTGTCCTAGCTGGGATCTCAATCCTAGATATGTACTCTATCGAAATCGACTCGCCATCGCTTGGTAGAAGGTGTATCGTGGTGTCTCAATGTTTGGAAAATGTAACATCTGTGCTAAGACTCCCATCAATCCCGCTCCCAGGCGGCTCGGAGGTGTGGAAACATGGCGAATACCCTTCCATCTGCACATTTAATAAGGAATTAGTATTCCAGTTAAATGCAAGATGCAACGATAACGCACAAAAGTAAAGAGTAGAAGACAACATAGTAAAGAATTAATAATGTATATAACAAGTTTTATTTTCCTAAGTGTAATGTGTCTATTCAAAATTTTAATTTCCCTCTTAACGACCATTCTAACTAAGGTTCTCCTACGAGCGTGGCTCGATGCAAAGCGTGAGACCCTCATTTTTATGTCAGTAAATAACATAAATATGAGGCTCTTTAAGTGCATCCTGTGCCATTCCCATGATCAGTGGCTGGCACGCACAAAACACAATTTGGAATCACAACCATACAAAAGTTTCATATTTTATTACAGCGGAAGTATTGATACAATATGACCGAGAAGGTCAACTAAACATAGCAAAAGAATCAGATGACTTGTAGTTTGCCACATAATCCACAGGCAACTGACAAGGTAAAGCCTTAGAAAGAACCGTCGTTAAAAATCCCGTTTTCCTGCGTCAGAGTAATTGTCGATGTTCCTGTCTAAAAACAACAGTAATAGCAAGGGTGAGTACGTTGCGTACTCAGCAAGACTTGTAGTGTTTGCAAAACCTGAAATATATGCAGGCTGAATAGAAAGTGGGTTTCTACGGTTGTTTTGCATAAAGCGAAATTTTGAATTGTATATACTGAATAATAGAGTGAAAGCGAAACTTGTAAAGGAAATGAAATAACAAGTATGTAAATACATAAATAATATGTAAGAATAACATAAACGAAATAAGAGACTCACATCCCTTTGTGAGTGAAATGAAACGTCCAATCCCATCATATGAAATATTATCTGAAGATTAAACTTTTGTCCACACAGGGCACAACAGCTGAATTCAACCTTGCCAACGTAATGTCAAGTATTGAATCATCTGTAAGGGTAAGCTCACCAAATCATTTTATAAAACAACTAACTAGTGTCAGTTCGCCAAGTCGTCCATGACCGTGGACACGGCTATTCGAATAGTTTTAGACTCTGCAGAGTTTGTACTGCTTTACCCACAAGATATGTTCTCCCTTTTTGCAAGCTATAAGACACACTTCCTTTGGTATGCCCGCGAGGAGTTCATAACGAAACTGTTCGATTACTTGAACCTTAACTTTGCACTAGCCCAGTGACGTTACCCCAGACTATGATGGAAGCAAACAAACGGTGAAACAATAGTATTCAGGAGCCCGCGGCTCAAATGGTACAACAACAGCCCCAATTCATAGCCAGGCGTACACCGTTACAACGGTAGATGCCAACACCTCGGTGATGACACCTTCCTCGAGCAAACCAATACCCGGAATGCTCGTGCTACAACTGCCTACCAATGTGCAAAGCTAATTCCCAAATAATTTAATAAGTTAAGACTGTCCCAGTCCAGTACTTGTGGATGTACGGTTTACTTGGATCATGCAACACTATGTTCGGTCCTCAAAGTGACATGGGCGATAACTCCACCCTAGCTACGTACGTTAAAACATGTACAACCTGGCTATTGCCAATAATCACCCACGTCAAAAGCAGAGTTTTATTTTCATTTTTATCAAACTACCAAGTATCCTTTCTTGCTTAAATAAACCATAAAAAGATTCAATAAGGAAAAAGTGTGGGTGTAAATGTTTAGACATTGACCTAAAGTAGTGCTACGCATTTGCAAGTTAATAGCGATTATACCTGGTTCAAAGAACTTAACCATTCCTATGGTTTTCATGGATTGTATGTCAACACGATTAAGGAAATCCATCAATTTGGGTTATAACTACCAAGTAACACAAAATAAGGATTTATCGAAATATAAGCATGCAGAAGATTATTAATCACATTTTAGTTGATTATGAAATCTGGGATCAAAATGATCAAGGGTGCTTGCCTTGCTCCTCGGCGGTGTGGTGGATCTGTGTCGTCGGTAGCGTAGTCGGTAATCTCAGCGTCTATTCGTCAATTAAGAACATGGCAAAAGAATACTTCAATGTCGATAAAAGAAGCAAATACATAAACAACAAGGATAGCAGTTGAAAGATTCAAATGAAATCAATTCAAATCAATCAATGATGGCCATTACCTAATCAATCCAAATTAATCAAGTCATCAACATTGTTCACCATCTCATGAATTAACTGTGTTATAATGTCTTGGTCTAAAGAGTAAAGCTTAAGGCATACAACACGATTACCTTTCTTAATGTAATATTTCGTTTTAATTTACGAATTCAGGAAGCTAAGATTGTAGGATTATATTTAACAAAGTTCATTTTCAGGGTAAGGGATCAATTACACTAGATTTAATTTAATACCTAGCAACATTAAACATGACCAATAGAAACAACATGGTACACCCTAACTTTTATATTACCATTTGGTCCTAAATAATGTAATTAGCACAAAGAAACAAGTTTCATTCATGTTGGATGATTTTTGATCAAGTTATTGCAATCATATTAAATTTATGCATTAAATAAAGTCCTAATGGGAAATTTTCACAAACTAACTCCAAATCCAAATCTAATTACATATTTGGACAGTAATTGACATAAGGATTCCAACAAAATTGGTTTCATTCAATTTGGACTTCATTTGCAAAAATCCTACATGGAACATATTCAAATTTCACTCTTTAAATTCAAATTCAGATTCAAATTCCTAAACAAGTTTCAAATATTTTTGCATATTTTGAAACTAGATGATTTATGATGAATTTACAAACAAGTTTCACTTGATTTGGAGCTATAGGTAAAAAGTTATATATGTTTGAATCTATTCGGTTCATATAAAACCTAGAAAAAGAGGAAATCGTTTTCCATAAAGGAAAGCGCATTCCTGCGTTTGGCGCTGGCTGGCCTTTGAATCAGCTCGCGATCCAGCGCTGGGCCGGCCCGTCGGTGGCGCTTGCGGCGTGGATGCGATAGCGAGCTCACTGGCGGCGTGCGAGGCCGGCTCGGCGATGAGATCTTGGCGGCGGTAGCAGGCGACCCACCGCGGCAGTGAACCATCGCAGGGGAGCCATGGCCGGAGCTCACCGGCGACTATCCGGCAGCGTCGATCGACTTTGGCTGGTTCCTATAGCATCACGCGGTTGAGGTGAGTCTAGGGAACCGATTGGATGAGGGTGGTGCTCAGAGGAATTTAGCTCTCGACGCTGGACGGCGGAGCTTCAAGGTGGCGCAAGGTGCGGCGGCGCTACGGGGCATTATTGGCTTAATGGTCATGCGCACGAGCTTCAACAGGTTCTAAGGATCCTATTCATGCGCTCAGATCGGAGGAAAGGTGGACGGGCAGTGTTCTCACCGTACGGCGGCGATGGCGGAAGAGGTCGCACGGTGCGGGGGCTCTCCGGTCTGCTCTGGACTGGAAGAAGAAGCGCAAAAGCTTCGTGAGTATCCAAGGATGCTCTAAGATCAATCAATTTGAACATTCTCTTACCAAGCGACGTCAATTCGGGTTTTCCCCCAAATCGGCTTTCGCCGGAGATGGAGAAGAAGGGCTCGGTTCAAGTGGTTTAAGGCGTTTGAGGGTGAATGAGGGCTGCTCCAGGTTTGGCTGGGAGTAACGGTGCTATTCAATCCCTTAAATAGGCGAAGGAGGGCTTTGGTGATGTGATAAGGAGGGGTGGAGTCACGGCGGTGACCGGGTGGCTCTAGAAATCCTCCACGGCCGCAGCATGGGCAAAATGCAGGCTGGCAGCGAGGTGTCAGGGCGTCCTCGAGTGGCGCGAGGTATTGCGGCTGGGTCACGACAAAGGAGCGAGGCGGTTCGGCGGCTTTGCCGACAAGCGAGAGAGAAATGAGAGAGAGAGACAGAGATGAGGAGAGGAGGAAGACAAGTCTGGCCAAAGGGGTCCACGCGGCAGTGGGCATTAGCTCCTGGGCTGGCTGAAAGGTCACCGGACACGTGGGTCCACACGTAAGTGAGAGAAGAGAAAGAGAGGAGATTTCTGGACTTCTCCTCTGGACAGCGTAGCAAATGAATTAATACCGAGGTCATTTCATGCCCAGATTTTTCGAGACTTTTTGTCCAAGTTGATGGTTAAGTCTACTAACTTCAGTAAAATTTTGGAGTTAAAATTATTTACCATTTATTTATAATAAATCTGACAATGTCGGCTGCACTGAAAATCCAATTTAATTTTTAAATTGATTAAGGGACTAAACCAACGTATTTACTTTTGAAATTTTTACTGAAGGTGTGATTCCATGAAATGGACCTACTATAAAAATTTCAACATTAAATTTGCATTATTTATTTCTCCATAATTCTTTTACTGATTTCTGCAGATTTGCAACTCAGCTTTATTTAATTGTAAATAAATAGTTAATCTTCTTAATAATTTTCGCAAATTTTTGTGGATGAAGGTGATATGTCTGAGGTCTTATAGTAAAAATTCCAAGGTCTAGATTGCTCCACAACTCTCTCTAAAAAATCTGACATGAGATTGGCCAGAGATAGGATTTATCATTTTTAATTGTTTTCTTTATCAATAAATGCATACACATGGTCTTTTGACCATCTAGGGGTATCTTCTAGGGTTTGGCCAGGTTATACAAGACTTTTACCAAGGTAATTTCTCACTTTTACTATTTTTACCATTTTCTCTTTTCTCTTTTCTTTTCTTTTCTTTCTCAATTCCAATAAGCATTTCAAACAATAATCAATTCAACAAATGCACAAGAAATCAAGGAATTCAACAAGAAACTAATTCACATTTTTAATATTGGATTTTAAACTTTTATAAATTTGAGGATGTTACAGATCTACCCCCCTTACAAAAATCTCGTCCTCGAGATTTGCGAGGGCTAAAAGATAACTAAAAGAAGTCTGGAAACTCTTTCATCAGATGATCTTCGCTCTCCCATGTGGCTACTTCTTCAGTATGATTACTCCACTGAACTTTCAACATTCTGTGGATCTTGTTTCTTGTGTGTCGCTCGGCTTCTTCAAGAATGCGAACAGGACACTCTCGATAAGATAGATCAGGTTGTAGATCGAGATCGTCGAGATTAGCGAGATCAGTTGGCACACGAAGACACTTCTTGAGTTGGGATACATGGAAGACATTATGAACTTCCGATAAACGGGAGGGCAGCTCCAACTTATATGCCATCTCTCCCATCTTCGCGATAATTGGAAACGGTCCAATATATCGAGGGGCTAGTTTCCCGCGGATTTGGAAACGACGAACTCCGCGAAGAGGAGAAACTTTCAGATAGACATGATCTCCGACTTCAAAGCTTAAGTCACGTCGACGATTGTCGGCGTAACTTTTCTGACGAGATTGGGCTTCTTTGAGTCGACTTCTAATCATGTCAACTTGCTCTTGGGCTTCTTGGATAATATCTGGGCCAAAGAAATTTCTTTCTCCAGTTTCAGACCAAAAGAGAGGGGTTCGGCACTTTCTTCCGTAAAGTGCTTCAAAAGGAGACATCTGGAGACTGGCTTGAAAGCTATTATTATAGGAGAATTCAGCAAAGGGTAAGCTTTTCTCCCAATTCATGCCATAGGATAGCACACAAGCTCTCAGCATGTCCTCCAGGGTCTGATTTGTCCGCTCAGTTTGTCCATCTGTTTGGGGATGATAAGCCGTACTGAAATTCAGCTTTGTCCCTAACAGAGTATGCAAACTTTCCCAGAAACGAGATGTGAACTGGGATCCACGATCGGACACTATAGTTTTAGGAACTCCATGAAGACGAATGATATTTTCCAAATACAACTCAGCAAGTTTATCACCTTGATAAGTGGTTTTGACCGGAATAAAGTGAGCAACTTTAGTCAGTCGGTCAACAATAACCCATATGGAATCATTTCCTTTTCTGGTTCTTGGCAATCCAATAATGAAATCCATACAGATATGGTCCCACTTCCATTCAGGAATTTCAAGAGGTCGAAGTAAACCAGCTGGGCGTTGATGCTCGGCTTTTACTCGCTGACATATATCACATTTCGCGATATATTCGGCGATTTCCTTCTTCATGCCGGGCCACCAATATTCCTGCTTTAGATCTTGATACATCTTCGTGCTTCCAGGATGGATAGAAAGAGGTGATTCATGAGCTTCACTCAAGATCAACTTCTTGATTTCTAGATCACTGGGGATATAGATTCGATTCTTGAATTGGAGTATACCATCCGAATTTTCCGAATATCCTGATTCAACCTCGAGTGGCATATCTTCACGGATTTTGGATATGGCCTCATCTTTAGATTGGGCTATCTTAATTTGGGTTTTCAGATTTGGTTGCATTTGGAGACTAGCAACAAATCCTTTTTCAACAATTCCCAAATTAAGTTTCTGAAACTCCTTTACTAATTCAGATTGATCAGTGTATGCTGACACCGTCATACAATGGAGTTTACGGCTTAGGGCATCTGCTACGACATTAGCTTTACCAGGATGGTAATGAATACTAAGGTCGTAATCCTTTATTAACTCTAGCCATCTCCTTTGCCGCAGATTAAGATCTGGCTGAGTAAAGAAGTATTTTAAGCTCTTATGATCTGTGTAGATATCACACTTGTTTCCAATAAGATAGTGACGCCAGATTTTGAGGGCATGCACTACTGCAGCTAACTCCAGATCATGAGTTGGATAATTAAGTTCATGAGGTCGAAGCTGACGAGAAGCATAAGCTACGACTTTCATTTCTTGCATCAACACGCAACCAAGACCCTTTGCGTGAAGCATCGCAATAGACATCGAAGCTCTTATGGATGTCAGGTAACACCAGCACTGGGGCTGTGGTTAACCGTTTCTTCAATTCCAGAAAACTTGCTTCGCATTCTGGAGTCCATTCATATCTCTTTTCTTTCTTCAAGAGCTGAGTCAAAGGTTTAGCGATTTTGGAGAAGTTTTCGATAAAGCGGCGATAATATCCCGCTAAACCGAGGAAACTTCGGATTTGAGGAACCGATTTTGGTTGCTCCCAGTTTTGAACTGCTTGAACTTTGCTGGGATCAACAGAAATTCCACCTTTGGAAAGGATATGCCCGAGGAATGCAACTTCCTTCAACCAAAATTCACATTTCTCGAACTTGGCATATAATTTATGTTCTCGGAGTTTCTCAAGTACCAAGTGTAGATGTTGGGTATGATCTTCTTCATTTTTGGAATAGATGAGAATATCATCTATGAATACCACTACGAACTTATCGAGATACTCCATAAAAACTTTATTCATTAAACTCATAAAGCTAGCTGGAGCATTTGTAAGTCCGAAGGACATTACGACATATTCATATAAGCCGTAACGAGTGGTAAAGGCTGTTTTAGGAATATCCTCCGGTCGAATTTTCAATTGATAATATCCATGTTTGAGATCGATTTTGGAGAAGATTTGGGCACCGGTTAATTGATCGAACAGATCATCGATACGGGGTAGGGGATATTTGTTCTTAATGGTAACATCATTAAGAGCACGATAGTCCACACACATGCGTAGACTACCATCCTTTTTACTGACAAAGAGAACAGGGCTACCCCATGGAGAAGTGCTGGGTTGAATGAACTTTTTGTCTAATTGTTCTTGAATTTGCTTTTTGAGTTCTACTAACTCATTTGGTGGCATACGATAAGGTCTTTTGGAAATTGGGGCTGTACCAGGTATAAGATCAATGACGAACTCTAAGTCACGATCTGGTGGCAAACCTGGCAATTCTTCTGGAAATACATCGGGAAAGTTGGAAACTACAGGAACAGATTTAATCTTTTCCATTACCAATGCATTTACGTATGATCTTGATTCGGAAAGATTTTGGGTGGAACTAAAGTTCACTTCAACTCCATCAGGATTAATAAGAGATATGGATCTATTAGCACAATCTATTTGTCCTTTATTCTTAGCTAACCAATCCATACCAAGAATGATGTCTAATCCTGGGGTTTCTATAAGAATAAGATCAGCATAAAATAAAACTTCATTTATTTCAATGCTAACCTTATGACACATTTTAGTAGTTCTCATTTTTGCTCCAGGAGAATAGATTATCATGAACATGGGTAAAGATTTAGTTTGGATTTGATGTGATTCTACGAACTTCTTGGATATAAAGGAATGAGATGCACCGGAATCAAATAACACCAAAGTGGGAATAGATTGGACGGGAAACATACCCAGAACCACATCTGGTGCTTCCATTGCTTCTTCAGCCGTCACATGATGTAAACGTCCTTGATTTGCGGCTTGAGCAGGTGCAGGCCTTCTGGCTTGTTGTCCTCCAGCTCCTTGAGGACGACCAGGGGGTTGCTGAGGAACTCCCTTGCTTGGGCAATTATTGGCATAATGTCCAAGCTGCTTGCACTTGAAACAAGTAACATTTGGAGTTTGAGATTGAGTCCCAACTGGGCGTGCTCCAATATTACCCGCTGGACGAGATGGAGGCAGCCGAGGTCTAGGGGCAGGACCTTGGCGCCTCTGCTGTGGTGGCGGAGCAGGTGGTCGCACATTGCCCTGAGGTGCAGGGCGAGGCTTGGATGATCCGGTACTGGCATTCTTTTGGGCCATCCATTTTCTCTTTCGTGACTCCAAAGCAGCTCGAGTGCTATGTTCCACTCGAATAGACTTGTCCACCAGAGTTTGGAAGTCATTGATATCAATAGCAGCTAAGGCACACTTGATTTCTTCATTCAAGTTATCCCGAAAGCGTTCCAACTTGCGCGCTTCAGGGGTAACTTCTAATGGTGCATAACGGGAAAGGTAATTGAAGCGATTAAGATACTCCATTACCGGCTGATTCCCTTGACGGAGATCAAGGAATTCCCGTCTTTTGATGTCCATCAGACTGGAAGGAATATGGGTTCGGCGAAAAGTATCCTTGAAGGCCTCCCATGAAATCGATCAATCGAAGAATAGCTTGGTAGTCCTCCCACCATAAAGCAGCAGCTCCTCCCAACTGATAAGATGCATAAAGGACTTTCTCTCGATCATTGCACTGTGCAATGTTCAGCTTGCTCTCCATTGTTCGCAGCCAGTCATCTGCGTCCAATGGGTCAGTAGCAGTAGAGAATGTAGGAGGCCGAGTCTTCAGAAACTCAGACAACCTTGATGGTGGAGCACCACCACCACTTCCTCCAACAGGGACTCCTTGGTGGGAAGTATTCTGAACTAGCTGTTGCAGAAGAAGTGTGTGGGTTTGACGGTTTTGCTCGATCATTGCCAGTACTTGCGCCATTGTGGGCGGACCTGGCAATTGCTCCTCCGGAATTCCACCTTGCTGATTAGGATTTGAATCTGGATTAGGTGGATCTGGCACTTGATGAGAAGATGAAGCCCTTGCAGAAGGGTGCATCGGATTAGGATTCTTATTTGGAGTGGGCAATGTTTCGCGAGGAGAAAAGGGTTCCTGCGAAGCCTCACTCTCCAAGATCCCGCGAAGAGATCTGGTTACAGGCATCCTTAAATTTCAATTCAGATGAGAAAATAATGTATTGTAATTAAATGATTTAGACTGGCAGATTGAAAATTTAAACTCAATCTTATTGGTTAATAGGCAACATTTCATTCTCTAAAATTTTATTAATCTTAAAGAAATTCATTAACAAGGAAGGTGTGTTGTTATGTTATGTTATATTATGAATGATAAACACAAAGGATCACATCATCGTGAAATTGTAATTAAAACATTAGAAAGTCACGAGAAGGAACCAAAACAAGCAGAAATAAACAGTAACAGCACTTTATTCAAACCACATATTAACAAAATGTACAACAAAAGTAAGACAACCTCACAACTCAACACTACATGACCACATGTGCTGCTACAACTCAAGGTAAACCTACTCCAAACCTGGCGCTACAACGTCCTCGCCAGTAGACTCAACAGGATCCGCAGGGGTAGAGTCAGTCACCGTGGCGGGAAAGGTACCACGACGCCTGTAAACCTACGTCACACGGGGACGCAGTACACCTGCAGCGACCTGTCCAAGTCTAACCCGCGACAGACGTGGACGACTAACTCCTGTGGACATCCTAGCCCGTCGGGAACGTCTAGTGGCCCTAGCAGACCTAGGTGTAGGGGTACCAGGCACCTCCTGAACTGGCAACAAAGTAGCATCGTCGCCAAGAGCTGACCTAGAGAACAAACCCATAGCCACGAAAGGAGCTATGGCGTTCTCTAAAAAGGCTACTCTCCCACGTGCTACGTAGTACTCTATCTTGCCTGGACGGTGGTAACGGTCGGCGACATGAAGGAACTCGACTATGATCCTATAGTGCTCATTAGGCACGGTACTAGGATCTATGTAACTAGTGTCTCCTCGGCAACAAAGCAGGTATCTCCGTGCATCGCCATCTCTCGAAGAGCGTGGCGCAATCGGCGATGGCCATATAAGCAACATCGCTCAACGCGGAAGACACCGAAGCTCCAAGTCCGTCAAAAGTACGATCTGCCTCTCCGAACTGTGTCCTAGCTGGGATCTCAATCCTAGATATGTACTCTATCGAAACTGGACTCGCCATCGCCTGGTAGACGGTGTATCGAGGTGTCTCAAACTGTGCAAAATCTAACATCTGTGCTAAGACTCCCATCAATCCCGCTCCCAGACGCTCGGAGGTGTGGAAACATGGCGAATACCCTTCCATCTGCACATTTAATAAGGAATTAGTATTCCAGATTAAATGCAAGATGCAACGATAACGCACAAAAGTAAAGAGTAGAAGACAACATAGTAAAGAATTAATAACAGATATAACAAGTTTTATTTTCCTAAGTGTAATGTGTCTATTCAAAATTTTAATTTCCCTCTTAACGACCATTCTAACTAAGGTTCTCCTACAGGCAGCGTGGCTCTGATACCAAACTGTGAGACCCTCATTTTTATGTCAGTAAATAACATAAATATGAGGCTCTTTAAGTGCATCCTGTGCCATTCCCATGATCAGTGGCTGGCACGCACAAAACACAATTTGGAATCACAACCATACAAAAGTTTCATATTTTATTACAGCGGAAGTATTGATACAATATGACCGAGAAGGTCAACTAAACATAGCAAAAGAATCAGATGACTTGTAGTTTGCCACATAATCCACAGGCAACTGACAAGGTAAAGCCTTAGAAAGAACCGTCGTTAAAAATCCCGTTTTCCTGCGTCAGAGTAATTGTCGATGTTCCCGCCTAAAAACAACAAGAATAGCAAGGGTGAGTACGTTGCGTACTCAAGAAGACTTGTAGTGTTTGCAAAACCTGAAATATATGCAAATGAATAGAAAGTGGGTTTCTACGGTTGTTTTGCATAAAGCGAAATTTTGAATTGTATATACTGAATAATAGAGTGAAAGCGAAACTTGTAAAGGAAATGAAATAACAAGTATGTAAATACATAAATAATATGTAAGAATAACATAAACGAAATAAGAGACTCACATCCCTTTGTGAGTGAAATGAAACGTCCAATCCCATCATATGAAATATTATCTGAAGATTAAACTTTTGTCCACACAGGGCACAACAGCTGAATTCAACCTTGCCAACGTAATGTCAAGTATTGAATCATCTGTAAGGGTAAGCTCACCAAATCATTTTATAAAACAACTAACTAGTGTCAGTTCGCCAAGTCGTCCATGACTGTGGACACGGCTATTCGAATAGTTTTAGACTCTGCAGAGTTTGTACTGCTTTACCCACAAGATATGTTCTCCCTTTTTGCAAGCTATAAGACACACTTCCTTTGGTATGCCCGCGAGGAGTTCATAACGAAACTGTTCGATTACTTGAACCTTAACTTTGCACTAGCCCAGTGACGTTACCCCAGACTATGATGGAAGCAAACAAACGGTGAAACAATAGTATTCAGGAGCCCGCGGCTCAAATGGTACAACAACAGCCCCAATTCATAGCCAGGCGTACACCGTTACAACGGTAGATGCCAACACCTCGGTGATGACACCTTCCTCGAGCAAACCAATACCCGGAATGCTCGTGCTACAACTGCCTACCAATGTGCAAAGCTAATTCCCAAATAATTTAATAAGTTAAGACTGTCGATCCAAGACTTGTGGATGTACGGTTTACTTGGATCATGCAACACTATGTTCGGTCCTCAAAGTGACATGGGCGATAACTCCACCCTAGCTACGTACACGTTAAAACATGTACAACCGGCTATTGCCAATAATCACCCACGTCAAAACAGTAGTTTTATTTTCATTTTTATCAAACTACCAGTATCCTTTACTGCTTAAATAAACCATAAAAAGATTCAATAAGGAAAAAGTGTGGGTGTAAATGTTTCCGACATTGACCTAAAGTAGTGCTACGCATTTGCAAGTTAATAAGCGATTATACCCAGTTCAAAGAACTTAACCATTCCTATGGTTTTCATGGATCGTATGTCAACACGATTAAGGAAATCCATCAATTTGGGTTATAACTACCAAGTAACACAAAATAAGGATTTATCGAAATATAAGCATGCAGGAAGATTATTAATCACATTTTAGTTGATTATGAAATCTGGGATCAAAATGATCAAGGGGGTGCTTGCCTTGCTCCTCGGCGGTGTGAGCTGGATCTGTGTCGTCGGTAGCGTAGTCGGTAATCTCAGCGTCTATTCGTCAATTAAGAACATGGCAAAAGAATACTTCAATGTCGATAAAAGAAGCAAATACATAAACAACAAGGATAGCAGTTGAAAGATTCAAATGAAATCAATTCAAATCAATCAATGATGGCCATTACCTAATCAATCCAAATTAATCAAGTCATCAACATTGTTCACCATCTCATGAATTAACTGTGTTATAATGTCTTGGTCTAAAGAGTAAAGCTTAAGGCATACAACACGATTACCTTTCTTAATGTAATATTTCGTTTTAATTTACGAATTCAGGAAGCTAAGATTGTAGGATTATATTTAACAAAGTTCATTTTCAGGGTAAGGGATCAATTACACTAGATTTAATTTAATACCTAGCAACATTAAACATGACCAATAGAAACAACATGGTACACCCTAACTTTTATATTACCATTTGGTCCTAAATAATGTAATTAGCACAAAGAAACAAGTTTCATTCATGTTGGATGATTTTTGATCAAGTTATTGCAATCATATTAAATTTATGCATTAAATAAAGTCCTAATGGGAAATTTTCACAAACTAACTCCAAATCCAAATCTAATTACATATTTGGACAGTAATTGACATAAGGATTCCAACAAAATTGGTTTCATTCAATTTGGACTTCATTTGCAAAAATCCTACATGGAACATATTCAAATTTCACTCTTTAAATTCAAATTCAGATTCAAATTCCTAAACAAGTTTCAAATATTTTTGCATATTTTGAAACTAGATGATTTATGATGAATTTACAAACAAGTTTCACTTGATTTGGAGCTATAGGTAAAAAGTTATATATGTTTGAATCTATTCGGTTCATATAAAACCTAGAAAAAGAGGAAATACGTTTTCCATAAAGGAAAGCGCAATCCCTGCGTTTGGCGCGGGCTGGCCTTTGAATCAGCTCGCAGTCACTGGCGCCTGGGCCCGGCCCGTCAGTGGCCTAGCGCGTGGATGCGAGTAGCAGCATCATCGCCGACGTGCGGCGGGGCTCGGCGATGAGATCTGGCCGCGCGGCATCGACAGAGCTGACCCACACGGCAGTGAACCATCGCAGGGGAGCCATGGCCGGAGCTCACCGGCGACTATCCGGCAGCGTCGATCGACTTTGGCTGGTTCCTATAGCATCACGCGGTTGAGGTGAGTCTAGGGAACCGATTGGATGAGGGTGGTGCTCAGAGGAATTTAGCTCTCGACGCTGGACGGCGGAGCTTCAAGGTGGCGCAAGGTGCGGCGGCGCTACGGGGCATTATTGGCTTAATGGTCATGCGCACGAGCTTCAACAGGTTCTAAGGATCCTATTCATGCGCTCAGATCGGAGGAAAGGTGGACGGGCAGTGTTCTCACCGTACGGCGGCGATGGCGGAAGAGGTCGCACGGTGCGGGGGCTCTCCGGTCTGCTCTGGACTGGAAGAAGAAGCGCAAAAGCTTCGTGAGTATCCAAGGATGCTCTAAGATCAATCAATTTGAACATTCTCTTACCAAGCGACGTCAATTCGGGTTTTCCCCCAAATCGGCTTTCGCCGGAGATGGAGAAGAAGGGCTCGGTTCAAGTGGTTTAAGGCGTTTGAGGGTGAATGAGGGCTGCTCCAGGTTTGGCTGGGAGTAACGGTGCTATTCAATCCCTTAAATAGGCGAAGGAGGGCTTTGGTGATGTGATAAGGAGGGGTGGAGTCACGGCGGTGACCGGGTGGCTCTAGAAATCCTCCACGGCCGCAGCATGGGCAAAATGCAGACTGGCAGCGAGGTGTCAGGGCGTCCTCGAGTGGCGCGAGGTATTGCGGCTGGGTCACGACAAAGGAGCGAGGCGGTTCGGCGGCTTTGCCGACAAGCGAGAGAGAAATGAGAGAGAGACAGAGATGAGGAGAGGAGGAAGACAAGTCTGGCCAAAGGGGTCCACGCGGCAGTGGGCATTAGCTCCTGGGCTGGCTGAAAGGTCACCGGACACGTGGGTCCACACGTAAGTGAGAGAAGAGAAAGAGAGGAGATTTCTGGACTTCTCCTCTGGACAGCGTAGCAAATGAATTAATACCGAGGTCATTTCATGCCCAGATTTTTCGAGACTTTTTGTCCAAGTTGATGGTTAAGTCTACTAACTTCAGTAAAATTTTGGAGTTAAAATTATTTACCATTTATTTATAATAAATCTGACAATGTCGGCTGCACTGAAAATCCAATTTAATTTTTAAATTGATTAAGGACTAAACCAACGTATTTACTTTTGAAATTTTTACTGAAGGTGTGATTCCATGAAATGGACCTACTATAAAAATTTCAACATTAAATTTGCATTATTTATTTCTCCATAATTCTTTTACTGATTTCTGCAGATTTGCAACTCAGCTTTATTTAATTGTAAATAAATAGTTAATCTTCTTAATAATTTTCGCAAATTTTTGTGGATGAAGGTGATATGTCTGAGGTCTTATAGTAAAAATTCCAAGGTCTAGATTGCTCCACAACTCTCTCTAAAAAATCTGACATGAGATTGGCCAGAGATAGGATTTATCATTTTTAATTGTTTTCTTTATCAATAAATGCATACACATGGTCTTTTGACCATCTAGGGGTATCTTCTAGGGTTTGGCCAGGTTATACAAGACTTTTACCAAGGTAATTTCTCACTTTTACTATTTTTACCATTTTCTCTTTTCTCTTTTCTTTTCTTTTCTTTCTCAATTCCAATAAGCATTTCAAACAATAATCAATTCAACAAATGCACAAGAAATCAAGGAATTCAACAAGAAACTAATTCACATTTTTAATATTGGATTTTAAACTTTTATAAATTTGAGGATGTTACAGATCTACCCCCCTTACAAAAATCTCGTCCTCGAGATTTGCGAGGGCTAAAAGATAACTAAAAGAAGTCTGGAAACTCTTTCATCAGATGATCTTCGCTCTCCCATGTGGCTACTTCTTCAGTATGATTACTCCACTGAACTTTCAACATTCTGTGGATCTTGTTTCTTGTGTGTCGCTCGGCTTCTTCAAGAATGCGAACAGGACACTCTCGATAAGATAGATCAGGTTGTAGATCGAGATCGTCGAGATTAGCGAGATCAGTTGGCACACGAAGACACTTCTTGAGTTGGGATACATGGAAGACATTATGAACTTCCGATAAACGGGAGGGCAGCTCCAACTTATATGCCATCTCTCCCATCTTCGCGATAATTGGAAACGGTCCAATATATCGAGGGGCTAGTTTCCCGCGGATTTGGAAACGCATTTAACTCCTGAAGAGGAGAAACTTTCAGATAGACATGATCTCCGACTTCAAAGCTTAAGTCACGTCGACGATTGTCGGCGTAACTTTTCTGACGAGATTGGGCTTCTTTGAGTCGACTTCTAATCATGTCAACTTGCTCTTGGGCTTCTTGGATAATATCTGGGCCAAAGAAATTTCTTTCTCCAGTTTCAGACCAAAAGAGAGGGGTTCGGCACTTTCTTCCGTAAAGTGCTTCAAAAGGAGACATCTGGAGACTGGCTTGAAAGCTATTATTATAGGAGAATTCAGCAAAGGGTAAGCTTTTCTCCCAATTCATGCCATAGGATAGCACACAAGCTCTCAGCATGTCCTCCAGGGTCTGATTTGTCCGCTCAGTTTGTCCATCTGTTTGGGGATGATAAGCCGTACTGAAATTCAGCTTTGTCCCTAACAGAGTATGCAAACTTTCCCAGAAACGAGATGTGAACTGGGATCCACGATCGGACACTATAGTTTTAGGAACTCCATGAAGACGAATGATATTTTCCAAATACAACTCAGCAAGTTTATCACCTTGATAAGTGGTTTTGACCGGAATAAAGTGAGCAACTTTAGTCAGTCGGTCAACAATAACCCATATGGAATCATGTTCTTTTCTGGTTCTTGGCAATCCAATAATGAAATCCATACAGATATGGTCCCACTTCCATTCAGGAATTTCAAGAGGTCGAAGTAAACCAGCTGGGCGTTGATGCTCGGCTTTTACTCGCTGACATATATCACATTTCGCGATATATTCGGCGATTTCCTTCTTCATGCCGGGCCACCAATATTCCTCGCTTTAGATCTTGATACATCTTCGTGCTTCCAGATGGATAGAAAGAGGTGATTCATGAGCTTCACTCAAGATCAACTTCTTGATTTCTAGATCACTGGGGATATAGATTCGATTCTTGAATTGGAGTATACCATCCGAATTTTCCGAATATCCTGATTCAACCTCGAGTGGCATATCTTCACGGATTTTGGATATGGCCTCATCTTTAGATTGGGCTATCTTAATTTGGGTTTTCAGATTTGGTTGCATTTGGAGACTAGCAACAAATCCTTTTTCAACAATTCCCAAATTAAGTTTCTGAAACTCCTTTACTAATTCAGATTGATCAGTGTATGCTGACACCGTCATACAATGGAGTTTACGGCTTAGGGCATCTGCTACGACATTAGCTTTACCAGGATGGTAATGAATACTAAGGTCGTAATCCTTTATTAACTCTAGCCATCTCCTTTGCCGCAGATTAAGATCTGGCTGAGTAAAGAAGTATTTTAAGCTCTTATGATCTGTGTAGATATCACACTTGTTTCCAATAAGATAGTGACGCCAGATTTTGAGGGCATGCACTACTGCAGCTAACTCCAGATCATGAGTTGGATAATTAAGTTCATGAGGTCGAAGCTGACGAGAAGCATAAGCTACGACTTTCATTTCTTGCATCAACACGCAACCAAGACCACTGCGTGAAGCATCGCAATAGACATCGAAGCTCTTATGGATGTCAGGTAACACCAGCACTGGGGCTGTGGTTAACCGTTTCTTCAATTCCAGAAAACTTGCTTCGCATTCTGGAGTCCATTCATATCTCTTTTCTTTCTTCAAGAGCTGAGTCAAAGGTTTAGCGATTTTGGAGAAGTTTTCGATAAAGCGGCGATAATATCCCGCTAAACCGAGGAAACTTCGGATTTGAGGAACCGATTTTGGTTGCTCCCAGTTTTGAACTGCTTGAACTTTGCTGGGATCAACAGAAATTCCACCTTTGGAAAGGATATGCCCGAGGAATGCAACTTCCTTCAACCAAAATTCACATTTCTCGAACTTGGCATATAATTTATGTTCTCGGAGTTTCTCAAGTACCAAGTGTAGATGTTGGGTATGATCTTCTTCATTTTTGGAATAGATGAGAATATCATCTATGAATACCACTACGAACTTATCGAGATACTCCATAAAAACTTTATTCATTAAACTCATAAAGCTAGCTGGAGCATTTGTAAGTCCGAAGGACATTACGACATATTCATATAAGCCGTAACGAGTGGTAAAGGCTGTTTTAGGAATATCCTCCGGTCGAATTTTCAATTGATAATATCCATGTTTGAGATCGATTTTGGAGAAGATTTGGGCACCGGTTAATTGATCGAACAGATCATCGATACGGGGTAGGGGATATTTGTTCTTAATGGTAACATCATTAAGAGCACGATAGTCCACACACATGCGTAGACTACCATCCTTTTTACTGACAAAGAGAACAGGGCTACCCCATGGAGAAGTGCTGGGTTGAATGAACTTTTTGTCTAATTGTTCTTGAATTTGCTTTTTGAGTTCTACTAACTCATTTGGTGGCATACGATAAGGTCTTTTGGAAATTGGGGCTGTACTGTATAAGATCAATGACGAACTCTAAGTCACGATCTGGTGGCAAACCTGGCAATTCTTCTGGAAATACATCGGGAAAGTTGGAAACTACAGGAACAGATTTAATCTTTTCCATTACCAATGCATTTACGTATGATCTTGATTCGGAAAGATTTTGGGTGGAACTAAAGTTCACTTCAACTCCATCAGGATTAATAAGAGATATGGATCTATTAGCACAATCTATTTGTCCTTTATTCTTAGCTAACCAATCCATACCAAGAATGATGTCTAATCCTGGGGTTTCTATAAGAATAAGATCAGCATAAAATAAAACTTCATTTATTTCAATGCTAACCTTATGACACATTTTAGTAGTTCTCATTTTTGCTCCAGGAGAATAGATTATCATGAACATGGGTAAAGATTTAGTTTGGATTTGATGTGATTCTACGAACTTCTTGGATATAAAGGAATGAGATGCACCGGAATCAAATAACACCAAAGTGGGAATAGATTGGACGGGAAACATACCCAGAACCACATCTGGTGCTTCCATTGCTTCTTCAGCCGTCACATGATGTAAACGTCCTTGATTTGCGGCTTGAGCAGGTGCAGGCCTTCTGGCTTGTTGTCCTCCAGCTCCTTGAGGACGACCAGGGGGTTGCTGAGGAACTCCCTTGCTTGGGCAATTATTGGCATAATGTCCAAGCTGCTTGCACTTGAAACAAGTAACATTTGGAGTTTGAGATTGAGTCCCAACTGGGCGTGCTCCAATATTACCCATTTGGGCGAGATGGAGGCAGCCGAGGTCTAGGGGCAGGACCTTGGCGCCTCTGCTGTGGTGGCGGAGCAGGTGGTCGCACATTGCCCTGAGGTGCAGGGCGAGGCTTGGATGATCCGGTACTGGCATTCTTTTGGGCCATCCATTTTCTCTTTCGTGACTCCAAAGCAGCTCGAGTGCTATGTTCCACTCGAATAGACTTGTCCACCAGAGTTTGGAAGTCATTGATATCAATAGCAGCTAAGGCACACTTGATTTCTTCATTCAAGTTATCCCGAAAGCGTTCCAACTTGCGCGCTTCAGGGGTAACTTCTAATGGTGCATAACGGGAAAGGTAATTGAAGCGATTAAGATACTCCATTACCGGCTGATTCCCTTGACGGAGATCAAGGAATTCCCGTC
The DNA here is from genome assembly GCA_036346355.1 of Rhipidocladum racemiflorum. Lineage (NCBI taxonomy): Eukaryota > Viridiplantae > Streptophyta > Magnoliopsida > Poales > Poaceae > Rhipidocladum > Rhipidocladum racemiflorum. The sequence goes on along the minus strand of CM070579.1, from coordinate 83,247,216 downwards.
TTTTGATGTCCATCAGACTGGAAGGAATATGGGTTCGGCGAAAAGTATCCTTGAAGGCCTCCCATGAAATCTGATCAACTGGAAGAATAGCTTGGTAGTTCTCCCACCATAAAGCAGCAGCTCCTCCCAACTGATAAGATGCATAAAGGACTTTCTCTCGATCATTGCACTGTGCAATGTTCAGCTTGCTCTCCATTGTTCGCAGCCAGTCATCTGCGTCCAATGGGTCAGTAGCAGTAGAGAATGTAGGAGGCCGAGTCTTCAGAAACTCAGACAACCTTGATGGTGGAGCACCACCACCACTTCCTCCAACAGGGACTCCTTGGTGGGAAGTATTCTGAACTAGCTGTTGCAGAAGAAGTGTGTGGGTTTGACGGTTTTGCTCGATCATTGCCAGTACTTGCGCCATTGTGGGCGGACCTGGCAATTGCTCCTCCGGAATTCCACCTTGCTGATTAGGATTTGAATCTGGATTAGGTGGATCTGGCACTTGATGAGAAGATGAAGCCCTTGCAGAAGGGTGCATCGGATTAGGTTGCGCTGGAGTGGGCAATGTTTCGCGAGGAGAAAAGGGTTCCTGCGAAGCCTCACTCTCCAAGATCCCGCGAAGAGATCTGGTTACAGGCATCCTTAAATTTCAATTCAGATGAGAAAATAATGTATTGTAATTAAATGATTTAGACTGGCAGATTGAAAATTTAAACTCAATCTTATTGGTTAATAGGCAACATTTCATTCTCTAAAATTTTATTAATCTTAAAGAAATTCATTAACAAGGAAGGTGTGTTGTTATGTTATGTTATATTATGAATGATAAACACAAAGGATCACATCATCGTGAAATTGTAATTAAAACATTAGAAAGTCACGAGAAGGAACCAAAACAAGCAGAAATAAACAGTAACAGCACTTTATTCAAACCACATATTAACAAAATGTACAACAAAAGTAAGACAACCTCACAACTCAACACTACATGACCACATGTGCTGCTACAACTCAAGGTAAACCTACTCCAAACCTGGCGCTACAACGTCCTCGCCAGTAGACTCAACAGGATCCGCAGGGGTAGAGTCAGTCACCGTGGCGGGAAAGGTACCACGACGCCTGTAAACCTACGTCACACGGGGACGCAGTACACCTGCAGCGACCTGTCCAAGTCTAACCCGCGACAGACGTGGACGACTAACTCCTGTGGACATCCTAGCCCGTCGGGAACGTCTAGTGGCCCTAGCAGACCTAGGTGTAGGGGTACCAGGCACCTCCTGAACTGGCAACAAAGTAGCATCGTCGCCAAGAGCTGACCTAGAGAACAAACCCATAGCCACGAAAGGAGCTATGGCGTTCTCTAAAAAGGCTACTCTCCCACGTGCTACGTAGTACTCTAATACTGCCTGACGGTGGTAACGGTCAGCAGCATGAAGGAACTCGACTATGATCCTATAGTGCTCATTAGGCACGGTACTAGGATCTATGTAACTAGTGTCTCCCCTCGGCAACAAAGCAGGTATCTCCCGGTAAACAGTCGCCATCTCTGGAAGAGCGTGGCGCAGTCGAACGATGGCCATATAAGCAACATCGCTCAACGCGGAAGACACCGAAGCTCCAAGTCCGTCAAAAGTACGATCTGCCTCTCCGAACTGTGTCCTAGCTGGGATCTCAATCCTAGATATGTACTCTATCGAAACTGGACTCGCCATCGCCTGGTAGACGGTGTATCGAGGTGTCTCAAACTGTGCAAAATCTAACATCTGTGCTAAGACTCCCATCAATCCCGCTCCCACGCCTGAGGTGTGGAAACATGGCGAATACCCTTCCATCTCACATTTAATAAGGAATTAGTATTCCATTAAATGCAAGATGCAACGATAACGCACAAAAGTAAAGAGTAGAAGACAACATAGTAAAGAATTAATAATGTATATAACAAGTTTTATTTTCCTAAGTGTAATGTGTCTATTCAAAATTTTAATTTCCTCTTAACGACCATTCTAACTAAGGTTCTCCTACAGTAGCGTGGCTCGATAATAAATCAGTGAGACCCTCATTTTTATGTCAAGAATAACATAAATATGAGGCTCTTTAAGTGCATCCTGTGCCATTCCCATGATCGATGGTCGCACGCACAAAACACAATTTGGAATCACAACCATACAAAAGTTTCATATTTTATTACAATGAAGTATTGATACAATATGACCGAGAAGGTCAACTAAACATAGCAAAAGAATCGATGACTTGTAGTTTGCCACATAATCCACAGCAATCGACAAGGTAAAGCCTTAGAAAGAACCGCCGTTAAAAATCCCGCTTTCCTGCGCCGAGTAATTGTCGATGTTCCTGTCTAAAAACAACAAGAATAGCAAGGGTGAGTACGCTATGCACTCAGCAAGACTTGTAGTGTTTGCAAAACCTGAAATATATGCAGGCTGAATAGAAAGTGGGTTTCTACGGTTGTTTTGCATAAAGCGAAATTTTGAATTGTATATACTGAATAATAGAGTGAAAGCGAAACTTGTAAAGGAAATGAAATAACAAGTATGTAAATACATAAATAATATGTAAGAATAACATAAACGAAATAAGAGACTCACATCCCTTTGTGAGTGAAATGAAACGTCCAATCCCATCATATGAAATATTATCTGAAGATTAAACTTTTGTCCACACAGGGCACAACAGCTGAATTCAACCTTGCCAACGTAATGTCAAGTATTGAATCATCTGTAAGGGTAAGCTCACCAAATCATTTTATAAAACAACTAACTAGTGTCAGTGCTAAGTCGTCCATGACCGTGGACACGGCTATTCGAATAGTTTTAGACTCGCAGAGTTTGTACCGCTTACCCACAAGATATGTTCTCCCTTTTTGCAAGCTATAAGACACACTTCCTTTGGTATGCCCGCGAGGAGTTCATAACGAAACTGTTCGATTACTTGAACCTTAACTTTGCACTCAGCCCAGTGGCGTTACCCTGCACTATGATGGAAGCAAACAAACGGTGAAACAATAGTATTCAGAGCCCGCGGCTCAAATGGTACAACAACAGCCCCAATTCATAGCCAGGCGTACACCGTTACAACGGTAGATGCCAACACCTCGGTGATGACACCTTCCTCGAGCAAACCAATACCCGGAATGCTCGTGCTACAACTGCCTACCAATGTGCAAAGCTAAGTCCCAAATAATTTAATAAGTTAAGACTGTCCCACCCAAGATTTGTGGATGTACGGTTTACTTGGATCATGCAACACTATGTTCGGTCCTCAAAGTGACATGGGCGATAACTCCACCTAGCTACGCACACGTTAAAACATGTACAACCTGGCTATTGCCAATAATCACCCACGCCAAAACAAAGTAGTTTTATTTTCATTTTTATCAAACTACCAGTATCCTTTACTGCTTAAATAAACCATAAAAAGATTCAATAAGGAAAAAGTGTGGGTGTAAATGTTTCCGACATTGACCTAAAGTAGTGCTACGCATTTGCAAGTTAATAAGCGATTATACCCAGTTCAAAGAACTTAACCATTCCTATGGTTTTCATGGATCGTATGTCAACACGATTAAGGAAATCCATCAATTTGGGTTATAACTACCAAGTAACACAAAATAAGGATTTATCGAAATATAAGCATGCAGGAAGATTATTAATCACATTTTAGTTGATTATGAAATCTGGGATCAAAATGATCAAGGGGGTGCTTGCCTTGCTCCTCGGCGGTGTGAGCTGGATCTGTCGCTTGTGAGCGTAGTCGGTAATCTCAGCGTCTATTCATCAATTAAGAACATGGCAAAAGAATACTTCAATGTCGATAAAAGAAGCAAATACATAAACAACAAGGATAGCAGTTGAAAGATTCAAATGAAATCAATTCAAATCAATCAATGATGGCCATTACCTAATCAATCCAAATTAATCAAGTCATCAACATTGTTCACCATCTCATGAATTAACTGTGTTATAATGTCTTGGTCTAAAGAGTAAAGCTTAAGGCATACAACACGATTACCTTTCTTAATGTAATATTTCGTTTTAATTTACGAATTCAGGAAGCTAAGATTGTAGGATTATATTTAACAAAGTTCATTTTCAGGGTAAGGGATCAATTACACTAGATTTAATTTAATACCTAGCAACATTAAACATGACCAATAGAAACAACATGGTACACCCTAACTTTTATATTACCATTTGGTCCTAAATAATGTAATTAGCACAAAGAAACAAGTTTCATTCATGTTGGATGATTTTTGATCAAGTTATTGCAATCATATTAAATTTATGCATTAAATAAAGTCCTAATGGGAAATTTTCACAAACTAACTCCAAATCCAAATCTAATTACATATTTGGACAGTAATTGACATAAGGATTCCAACAAAATTGGTTTCATTCAATTTGGACTTCATTTGCAAAAATCCTACATGGAACATATTCAAATTTCACTCTTTAAATTCAAATTCAGATTCAAATTCCTAAACAAGTTTCAAATATTTTTGCATATTTTGAAACTAGATGATTTATGATGAATTTACAAACAAGTTTCACTTGATTTGGAGCTATAGGTAAAAAGTTATATATGTTTGAATCTATTCGGTTCATATAAAACCTAGAAAAAGAGGAAATACGTTTTCCATAAAGGAAAGCGCATTCCCTGCGTTTGGCGCGGGCTGGCCTTTGAATCAGCTCGCAGTCACTGGCGCCTGGGCCCGGCCCGTCAGTGGCCTTGCGCGTGGATGCGAGTAGCAGCTCACTGGCCGACGTATGGGCCGGCCAGTTGAGATGAGAAGCTGGCGACTGACAGAGCTGACCCACACGGCAGTGAACCATCGCAGGGGAGCCATGGCCGGAGCTCACCGGCGACTATCCGGCAGCGTCGATCGACTTTGGCTGGTTCCTATAGCATCACGCGGTTGAGGTGAGTCTAGGGAACCGATTGGATGAGGGTGGTGCTCAGAGGAATTTAGCTCTCGACGCTGGACGGCGGAGCTTCAAGGTGGCGCAAGGTGCGGCGGCGCTACGGGGCATTATTGGCTTAATGGTCATGCGCACGAGCTTCAACAGGTTCTAAGGATCCTATTCATGCGCTCAGATCGGAGGAAAGGTGGACGGGTAGTGTTCTCACCGTACGGCGGCGATGGCGGAAGAGGTCGCACGGTGCGGGGGCTCTCCGGTCTGCTCTGGACTGGAAGAAGAAGCGCAAAATCTTCGTGAGTATCCAAGGATGCTCTAAGATCAATCAATTTGAACATTCTCTTACCAAGCGACGTCAATTCGGGTTTTCCCCCAAATCGGCTTTCGCCGGAGATGGAGAAGAAGGGCTCGGTTCAAGTGGTTTAAGGCGTTTGAGGGTGAATGAGGGCTGCTCCAGGTTTGGCTGGGAGTAACGGTGCTATTCAATCCCTTAAATAGGCGAAGGAGGGCTTTGGTGATGTGATAAGGAGGGGTAGAGTCACGGCGGTGACCGGGTGGCTCTGGAAATCCTCCACGGCCGCAGCATGGGCAAAATGCAGGCTGGCAGCGAGGTGTCAGGGCGTCCTCGAGTGGCGCGAGGTATTGCAGCTAGGTCATGACAAAGGAGCGAGGCGGTTCGGCGGCTTTGCCGACAAACGAGAGAGAATGAGAGAGAGAGACAGAGATGAGGAGAGGAGGAAGACAAGTCTGGCCAAAGGGGTCCACGCGGCAGTGGGCATTAGCTCCTGGGCTGGCTGAAAGGTCACCGGACACGTGGGTCCACACGTAAGTGAGAGAAGAGAAAGAGAGGAGATTTCTGGACTTCTCCTCTGGACAGCGTAGCAAATGAATTAATACCGAGGTCATTTCATGCCCAGATTTTTCGAGACTTTTTGTACAAGTTGATGGTTAAGTCTACTAACTTCAGTAAAATTTTGGAGTTAAAATTATTTACCATTTATTTATAATAAATCTGACAATGTCGGCTGCACTGAAAATCCAATTTAATTTTTAAATTGATTAAGGACTAAACCAACGTATTTACTTTTGAAATTTTTACTGAAGGTGTGATTCCATGAAATGGACCTACTATAAAAATTTCAACATTAAATTTGCATTATTTATTTCTCCATAATTCTTTTACTGATTTCTGCAGATTTGCAACTCAGCTTTATTTAATTGTAAATAAATAGTTAATCTTCTTAATAATTTTCGCAAATTTTTGTGGATGAAGGTGATATGTCTGAGGTCTTATGGTAAAAATTCCAAGGTCTAGATTGCTCCACAACTCTCTCTAAAAAATCTGACATGAGATTGGCCAGAGATAGGATTTATCATTTTTAATTGTTTTCTTTATCAATAAATGCATACACATGGTCTTTTGACCATCTAGGGGTATCTTCTAGGGTTTGGCCAGGTTATACAAGACTTTTACCAAGGTAATTTCTCACTTTTACTATTTTTACCATTTTCTCTTTTCTCTTTTCTTTTCTTTTCTTTCTCAATTCCAATAAGCATTTCAAACAATAATCAATTCAACAAATGCACAAGAAATCAAGGAATTCAACAAGAAACTAATTCACATTTTTAATATTGGATTTTAAACTTTTATAAATTTGAGGATGTTACATAAACCGTCTGTGATGATAGCAATACACATCACAAAGTATTTTTTTGGATAAAACTGTTTGTGATATCAATAAACATCACATACGGTTTTAGCTAAAAACCGTCTATGATGATGGCAATGCATATCACTGACGGTTTTAACCACCAACCATCAGTAATGTGAATTGCTATCATAGACAGTTTTTGACTAAAACTGTCAGTGATAACTTTCCTATAAAACTTCCCTATACGCATCTCACCACGCGCAGATCGCTACCTATTTCCTTTCCCCAAACCCTAGCTCCCCTCGGCCACCTGCTTCCCCCGGTCACCTGCTCCCCTAGCCAACTGTTCCTCCGTGCCAGCCTCCTCCCCCGGGACCGGCTTTGGTTAGGGCTCTACCGCGGCGTTTGCGACCTCCCCACGGAGTACTACGAGTTCGACGCCAACTTCGAGCGCTACAAGCTGTGGCTCTGCACCCACGCGCTTGGCGTCTACCCTGAAGACCACCTTGCCCCCTCCTCCTCTTGTTCGGTGCCCCTTCTTGTGTCCTAATGACCTAGCTTCTCCCCCTTTGTATTCCGTTCATTTTAAGCACTTCTTTATTGTCTTCCTCAAGCCCAATTGAAATGGAGAAGATTGACATGCAAGGAGATATATCATATGATATTGTAGAGTTTATTACTGATACATGTCATGATGTAATTTATCCATCATCTCTACATTTATTTTACGATTTACATCTCCTGTTTGCTTTCATGGATGGCAGCTTTGTGATACTTTATCCACTTGAGAGTTTTAATTCAGGGGGTGTTAGGCAGAGCTCCAGCTCCACCAGATTCGTGAATCTGGTGTAGCTGAGTATTCCTAACTCCACCAAATCTGTGGAGTTGGAGCTGTAGGTATATTAAGAGTGTTTAGATGGGTGTGAGACCCTCATTTTTATGTCACTAAGTAACATAAATATGAGGCTCTTTAAGTGCATCCTGTGCCATTCCCATGATCAGTGGCTGGCACGCACAAACACAATTTGGATATTACAGCCACACAGATACACACTTTTATTACATCACAAGTTTTATAGTGTTATTACAATACCAAAAGTAGCAGGAAATTAAAACCATGTCTCATAGTATGCCAACTATTCCATAACTCCACAGGCAACTGCTGAGATGAACTTAGAAAGATCAGTCGTCGCTAAAATTCGCAGGTTCCTCATACTCATTCCCATCAATATCGTAATCTTGCTCTTCACCTAAAAACATTGTTGAAGCAAGTTGAGTACATTGGTACTCGCAAGACTTTGTAGTGTATGCAAATCCTGGAATATATGCAGGCTGAAATAGAAAGTGGGTTTCTACGGTTGTTTTGCATAAAGCGAAAGTTTTGAATGAAGTAATACTGAATAGTAATGGAAAGCGTAAATAAAACTTTTAAGACAATTTGATAAGTAATTAAGATAACAAGTAATAAAAAGTTAATAACATTTTACTCACGGCCCTTTGTGAGCAAAATAACGAACAAGACCCTCCATGGTCTTACATGAACAAATGTAACAATAAGTGACATTAAAGGGGTGTAAAACATTTCCCAAATCATTTAATCAAAGATTTTTGAAAACAGAAACAGCTAACTAGTGTCAATTCGCCAAATCGTCCATGACCGTGGACACGGCTATTCGAATAGTTTTAGACTCTGCAGAGTTTGTACTGCTTTACCCACAAGATATGTTCTCCCTTTTTGCAAGCTATAAGACACACTTCCTTTGGTATGCCCGCGAGGAGTTCATAACGAAACTGTTCGATTACTTGAACCTTAACTTTGCACTAGCCCAGTGACGTTACCCCTGACTATGATGGAAGCAAACAAACGGTGAAACAATAGTATTCAGGAGCCCGCGGCTCAATGGTACAACAACAGCCCCAATTCATAGCCAGGCGTACACCGTTACAACGGCAGATGCCAACACCTCGGTGATGACACCTCCCTCGAGCAAACCAATACCCGGAATGCTCGTGCTACAACTGCCTACCAATGTGCAAAGCTAATTCCCAAATAATTTAATAAGTTAAGACTGTCCCAGTCCAGTACTTGTGGATGTACGGTTTACTTGGATCATGCAACACTACGTTCGGTCCTTAGAGTGACATGGGCGATAACTCCACCCTAGCTACGTACACGTTAAAACATGTACAACCGGCTATTGCCAATAATCACCCACGTCAAAACAGTAGTTTTATTTTCATTTTTAACAAACTACCAGTATCCTTTACTGCTTAAATAAACCATAAAAGATTTCATAAAGAAGTGTGTATGTGGGTGTAGATATCAACGTATTATTCTAAGCATTGCTAAGCAGATGCAATTAATACTCGTTATAGCCCATCTTTTAACTGAGTATTCATTCCTATGGTTATCATGGGGATTATGTTGATATGATTATGATAATATATCAACATTGGGTTATTACTACCAAGAGCGTGAAATAAATAGTTGAAATATGAGCATGCAGGAAGATTCTCAATCACATTTTATCTGGTTATAAAATCTGGGTTCAAGAATGTTCAAAGGGGTGCTTGCCTTGCTCCTCGGCGGTGTAAGCTGGGTCTGTGTCGTCGATAGCGTAGTCGGTAGCCTCAGCGTCTATACGTCGATTAAGAACATGGCAAATAAGATACTTCAATATCGATAAAAGAAGCAAATACATAAACCACAAGGATAGCAGTTGAAAGATTCAAATGAAATCAATTCAAATCAATCAATGATGGCAATTACTTAATCAATTCATGCATCAACCAAGTTATAAGATTTTTGGTCCTAAGGACAAAAGCCTAATGACATACAACATGACTACCTTTATTTATGTATTATTTCATTTTAATATACGAATTCAGGAAGCTAAGATTGTAAAGCTGAATATAATGAAATTCATTTTCAGGTTGTATGATTAATTATACTAACATGAATTAGCATGCAAAGCAACCTTAATCATATTTAATGAAAGTTCATGGTGTACCCTAACTTTCATATTACCATTTAATTCTAATTAGTGTAATGAGCACAAAGAAACAAGTTTCATTCAATTTGGATGCTTTTTCATTAAGTTATCACAACTATATTAAATTTATGCATTAAGTAAAGTTCTAACATGAAATTTTCACAAACTAACTCCAAATCCAAATCTAATTACATATTTGAGTAGTATTTGACCTAAGGATTCCAGCAAAGTTGGTTTCACTCAATTTGGACTTTATTTGCAAAATTTCTATATGCAACATATTCAAATTTCAAGATTCAAATTTAAATTCAAAGTTAATTTGCTAAACAAGTATCAAATATTTTTGCATATTATGAAACTAAATGATTTATGATGAATTTAGAAATTGGTTTCACTCAATTTGGAGCTATGGTTCAAAAGATATAACAGTTTGAATCAATTCGGTTTCATTAAAATACAAGAAATTGGAAAATACGTTTTCCTTAAAGGAAAGCGTATTTCCAACGCTTTGCGCGGCTGGGCTTTTGAATGCGGGTTGCAGTCGCTGACGATGGGTCCCACTCGGCAGCGTCCCATGGGCGCACACGGGCGGCTGCGTGAGGCTGAGTGGCCGGGCCCGCATGGCAGCGACTCGGCGCAGGGGAAAATGGTCGACGGCCTCGCCGGCGGCAACCGGCGACGTCGATCGGGTTTGGTCAGCTCCTACGGCATCACTGGATCATGATGAACCTAGGGAACTACTCGGATATGGGTGGTGTTCGGAAGAATTGGGCTCTCGGCGTTGGACGGCGGCGCTTCACGGTGGCGCAAAGTGCGACGGCGCTACGGGGCTTTTTGAGCTTGAAGGTCATGCGCGTAAGCTTCAAGGGGTCCTAGCGACTCTACTCGAGCTCTTGGATTAAAGGATGGGTGGCCGAGTGGTGTTCTCACCGTGCGGCGTCAATGGCGGAAGAAGCGAGCACGCAGCGTGAAAGCAACTCGAGCACTCCAGGCTGAAACAAGACGCGCATAAGGTTCGTTAGCTCCCAAAGATGCTCCAAGACCAAACAATTTGGACGTGCCTCACCGAGACGTAGCAATTTGGAGTTTCCCAAATCGGGTTCTTGGAGTTGAGGAAGATGAGTTCGGTTTATGTAGTTTAGGCGCGAGAGAATGAGTGAGTGATTTCTCCGGTTCAGCTGGGTTTGAACGTGCTTCGTCCCTTAAATAAGCACGGGAGACGGCAAGGTGTGGGATTGATCTGGAAAGGGAAGATGGTGATCTCTGGAAGTCCTCTCTTCACGGCCAAGGGTCAAAGGAACACACAGTGTGGGTGAGGTTGAGAGCCGGGCAGGAGCCTCGAGGCGCACCCAATTGCGGCTGGAAACGACAAGGGTTGAGGCGGTTTGAGGAGATTTTCCTCACCGCTAAACGAGAGAGAGAGAAAGACAGAGAAATAGAGAAGAGGGGAGGAAGAAGGAAGAGCTGACAAGTGGGGCCTGGGGCCACTTGCAGTGAGACGAGAAGGGAAAGAAAGAAGAAGAGAGGAAACAGACGCGGGTGAGGTGGAGTCCCACCTGGCAGTGACGGGAAGCTACGGGACCCGTCGGCAGCGTCCTTGCACATGTGGGTCCACACGTAAGTGAGAGAGGGAGAGGAAACTAGATCTTTCCCCCGACAGCGCAGCAAACTCATTTAATTCCCGGGTCACTTCGTCGCCAGATTTTTCGAAACTTTTTGAATAAGCTAACAGCTAAGATATCTACCTCCAGTAAAATTTTGGGGTTAAAATGATCTACGGTGATTTAATTAAAAATCTGACATTGCCGACTGCACAGGAAAACCAACTCGGTTTTTAGCTTGATTAAGGGACTAAATAAACATATTTATTTTTGAAATTTTTACTGAAGGTGTGGACTTATAATATGGATCTACCATAAAAATTTCAACATTAAATTCGCATTATTTATTTTTCTAAAATTCTTTTACTGTTTTCTGCAGAATTTCAAATCTGCTTTAATTAAATGCTAACTTATAGCAAAATTGCTTATTAATTTTTGAAACTTTTTGTGGAAGAAGGTGATATGTCCTAGATATTATGGTAAAAATTCCAAGGTCTAGATTGCTCCACAACTCTCTCTAAAAATCTGACATGGTTCAGGACAGAAATAAAATTTACCATTTTAAATTGTTTTCTTGACTAACAATTGCATGCACATGGTCTTTTGACCAGCTAGAAGCATTTTCCAGAGCTTGGCAAGATTATCCAAAGCTTTTTACCATGGTAATTTCTTTTCTTACCATCTTACCATTTTATATTTCATATTCTTCTTCTTTTTCTCTATTCCAATAATCATTTCAGTCAACAATCAATTCAACAAATGCACATGAAAACAAGAAATTCAACAATGAAAAGATTTCACATTTTTAATATTGGATTTTAAACTTTTATAAATTTGAGGATGTTACAATGGGTCATCTTGTTTACATTTTAAAATAAAAATATAAACTTAATTCACTTTATTTTAACCTACAAATTTCATATCTAAGGTGGAGTTGAGATCTGGAGCTCTGCCAAACAGGACCTTAGTTTCACAATAATATATAGAAACACCAACTTCCTAATTAATAAAGTTGAAGTGTAATCTAATTCTGCCATTTACCAAAGAAGGAGAACAACCATCGAACTATAAATGTATACACACGCCCCTCCCCACTCTACACACTTGCACTCGGCATCATGAAGTCCGCGAGCCAATGCCAGGGATCGAACCCGTGACCTGGCCGTGAGCCCACAATATGTTGTATTAGAATTCTCAAAACAAATTTTAATATCCAATATAGTTGAGAGAGAATAAATAAAAGTATAGTAAAAAAATATCATTAAATCTATATAGGTGCAAGCTTTATATTTCTAAACACGATCGTACAAGCTATCTCCCTTGTATATGTCTCTAAACGACCCATAGAACTGTAACATTGGGACCTATATTGTACAATTAATACAGGCCGACAGCACAGCAATGATCTGTTTCAATTCATATTCGTCTAACCCTTCTATAATGCGAGGAGCTAGCAATTACAGCACTGTTAGTTTCAGCGACGATGTGAATGCAGCCTGCAGCGTCCTCGTCAGGTACGTACCATTCTCCTGGGCCCTATGCGACAGTGGAGTGTACGTACGTGCAAGTTACCATCTAACTTGTGCCAATGGAGTCAAGGAAGAGATTTAATTAAGAAGGATTGGAAGCCATTGGCACGTTCAATAGGAGCAGAAGGAGAGGAGAGAAACACAAGGAGCATCAGGAGCTAGCGAGACCCAGCACTGCACAGCGCACTGCACTTTGCTGTTTGCTGGATCGACCGACACGCCCTGCGAAAAAGCTAACTTTGTTGGGCAAACTAAGCACCTGTCTAAACATATATATAAATGGCACAGCGCTGTGCAGCCTAACATAGAGAACAGGACGCAACGTAGTACAGGACATTTCAAGATGTGCTAGTACGTCCGCATGATCCATTCTGCCCTGTAGTGAACTAGGCGCGCCAGAGAGGGGGGGGGGGGGGGGGGAGAGAAAGGGAGTTCGGTACTGTAGAGGCGACCTATGTGTGGCAGGAAGCAGAACAAAAAGATCACGGATTATTATAAACTAGCAAATTTACCCGTGCAACTGCGCGGCTAGATATTATGATACGATTATCTTTGATATATATCTATATTTTCTATATTTGTGTACTTTTATATAACTCTAATATCTATATAGATTAATATGCACCATTATAATCTGGTCCCACCTAAATGAATGGTGGAGATTCATGGACTTTTTTTAATCTAAACATTTATAAACTGGGTCCGTTAGATAGACGGTTAGATATTTTTTTAAAAAAATAATAACAACCGATGGTGAAGATCCTCGGACTATTTTTTTTAATCTAAGCCGTTATAATACGGGTCCACTCAGATTAACAGCCAGGTGTTTTATTTTTTTTTTGTGAGAATTTTTAGCCAATTTCTCTTTTTTTTCTTAGCGATTCTCATCAGCTAATTTTATTTAATTTATTTCAGATTTTGGTTATTTAGAGATTTTACTTTAGAAACAAATTGCAAACTTTCTTTCATTTTGTATTCCTAATTTCCAAAAAAAAAAAAAAATAGAATTTTCATACGGATCCAGTTAGTAATTTTTATTCCAAATTAGTTATTTAGAGATTTTATTTTAGAATTCATACGAAAATCAATTTTCTAGCATTATTTTATTTTTAATTCAAATTTAAGCTATTTTTGTTGGAATTCGTACATAAATTAAATATCTAATTTTTTAAAATTTTTATGATGGATTGTATATATTTAAGATTTTACTTAGGAACTCGTATGGGAATTTGATTATTTATTTTTATTTTACTATATATTCTGAATTTAGTTATCTTTGGTTGAAATTCTCACGAAACTGGAATTACCAATATTTTCATTTGTATTACAAATTATATTTATTTAGAAATTTTACTTAGTAATTCACATGGAAAAAATTACTCATTTAATTTTTATTTTTATTTCAAAGTTTATTTATTTTCGTTAGTAATTCGTATGCAAATCCAATCGCTATTTTTTAATGTTTCTTCTAAATTAAATTTATTTAGGGACTTTACGTACAAATCCGTATGGATATGAATTATTTTATTTTTATTTAAACTTTCATTATTTATGTATTGCAAATGCACTACTACAGAATGACACATTACTATCGCTTCATCTGTGTCGGTTCTAAACTTTTGACTTCAGAACCGATTGTGATAAGCATATTCCATTTGGAAATCTTGATAACAGGTTATCACAATCGGTTCTGAGAGAGAACCGATTGTGATACGATAATAATCCCAATCGGTTCTAGATAAGAACCGATTGTGATAATAATTTTTTTATCACAATCGGTTTTTATCTAGAACCGATTGTAATGAGTAGGTATTATCACAATCGGTTTTGGGAAGAAACCGATTGTCCTGAAAGCATTGGTTATCACAATCAGTTCTTTTCCGTAACCGATTGTAATGAGAAGGTATTATCATAATCGGTTTTGGGAAGAAACCGATTGTGATGAGCACGAGGTTATCACAATCGATTCTTTTCCAGAACCGACAGATGATTTTTTGGCAACACCATTAGGTGCAACCAAGAACAGTTCATTAGAAACATAGTTTTTGTGAGATCCTCCACTCACACATTTCCTTCAGGGAAAAAGAAAAACAAACTCCAACACAGGCCGCTCTTCTAGAATCCCAACACAGACCTCTTGTACCCTTCATTCATGCTTTAATATTTGTGCAAAACTTTATTTTCGGACGATGAACAGTACCAATCTTTTAGAATTCCAACTCGCGGTTCAACTCTCAGACAATTTATATAGACACATGTAGTGATGCAAATTATATATATAACATTATAGTAGCATGCATGCAGCAGATAATAATAATATATATACCATTCCACACATTATACTTGTTTTTTTTATCAATAGGACATGAAACATTTTGACTTGGAACAACAGAACATTAGAAAGATACAATGCACAAAAATATAAAAGAGATTCAAAATAGAGTGTAAAGGCGGCCGAATAGACTTCATCTTGCACTAGGCCAACAACCCTAATATATTAAACAAGCTGTATTTCATTACAATATATCACCACATCCATTGTTTATAATTAGTAAACATATAAAGGAGGACTGCATTGCACCTAATATATTAAATTTACTACTCGCGGCTCTAGCCCGAGTAACCCGAGTCAACCGAGTCATCCGAGTGACCCGAGTCACCCGAAGTCGCCAGAGTCGCTGGAGACTACGCGGACTAGTGATGGTTCATCCTCCGATGATGAACCCGATCTAGACGACGCCAGCCGGTCCCTATGGTGATCGGCGCGTAGTACTCCTCCACCTTCTCCTCCTCCTCCTCCTCCTTCTCCTCCTCCTCCTCGCCGTCATCGCCGCCGCCGCCGCCCCGCTTCGCCGCCCCTCCTCCTCCTCGCCGTCGCCCTCCTCGCCGTCCCCTCGTAGTCGCCGCCGTCCTCGCTGCCGTCATCTCTCGGGCGCTTATTCCTGCTGCCTTTGGAGGCGCCGGATGGGGTGAGGCGCCGGAGGGACGACGGAGACAGTGGGGCCGGGCGCCACGCCGGAGTGAGGCGCCGGAGGCTGAGGCGGCACTACCGGGCGGCGGTGAGGACGGTGGAGGAGGATGGAAGAGAGGCGACTTCACGGAGTCGTCAGAACTTGCCGGAGATGGTGGTGGCGCTGCCATTGCCGGTCGAAGATGCAGAGAACGAAATTAAGGAGCTATATGGAAGACTTGTACCGATGTGACCAGGATGCAGAGAACGAAAGGAGTTAAGTATTGTTTGAACGTCAAAATGGCGAGGAAGACGAGGGGGCGAATGGATATCCGTGTCGGTTCTTATCAAGAACCGACTGTGATGTTGACTTGCTTTACAGTCGGTTCCTTTTTCGAACCGACACTGATATATTATCTGTGTCGGTTCTATAAAGAAACCGATAGTGTTGAGAATCAAATTATCACAGTCGGTTTTACATATAAGTTTACGGTGATAACTAATTAATCACAAACGGTTCTTCTATAGAACCGATTGTGATGAGGCTCGCTAGGTTTTATATGTACCGTCTGGACTCGGGAATGAACTTATTAACTCTCGTCGAGTTAGTTCGCTAGGCGATTTCTCTATTTTCCAGCCTATCTTACCTGTGGCTTTATTCAAAAGGTGGGCCCGATTCCTTCGAATCCCTTCAATGTTGTATTAACGCACATTATTCGATTTTGATTTGGTCTCATTAGCGAGTGTATGGTGGAGGAGATTGGTGCGTTGAAGGTCTTCGTTAATTGAAACCCTAGCTAGCTTGATCAGAGCTAGATTTCCTCGCTTGTGGTTTTCCTCGAAAGGTGACCAGCATTAATTCTTAGAAATCTCTTCAATATTGCAGTAGGACTTAAATTAATTTTTTTATTTGGTGAATGTGTACATTACATGTCATAATTGTTTTAATATAATTAATATGATCAATTATATATAATAGTTAATTAGGTCACAGAACCTATGCGTCTCCTGCTCGAGGGTGCTTGTTTATAAGTATGCTAAAATGGCATATTTATAAATAAGCGATCTCAATTGTCCACGTTTTTGATTAGTTGAGGATATGTGGCTCGGGCAAGTTCTAAGCTGTTGTACAAATTGTAGTGAAAGTTTCGGCAAAGATCTCCTCTGGCAGTGTTCTCCGAATACACATCCTCTTGACATGTTGTCGATACGTGTATTTGGAGAACAATGAGATGTCGCCAAATTTTCTAAAGTTTGTACAACATCTTAATTAGGAACTTGCTCGAACCACATATCCTCGAATGGGATTAGGACCTAACCTACTTAGAGATTAGGAGTCATCGTTGAGTACGCACGCATTTAGCCTGGTCTACAGATATACGTTTCTTTAAGATCATTCAACAAAAAAACTTTGTTTTCGGGTTCAACCCTTCTTTTATTTCATTGATTAGGGCATTATTAATTTATTGTTTGCGGTTTACTTGTAGATGGACCGTGAAGAATGGATGTATGACAAAAGCCGTGTGAGTGCTGAATTTCAGAGGGGAGTTAAGGAGTTCATAAGAATTGCAGAAGAAGATATGATTATGAGGGGGGTAAAGTTCATATATTGTCCTTGTATTGATTGCACCAATCTCAGGAGATTTAACAACTCAGCTCAAATTGAAGGGCATTTGATTCGACGTGGCTTCGTGAGGAATTACACGTGTTGGATCCATCATGGGGAGATAGGTAGTACCTCTGTGCTACGCAACGAAGACATGTTGGAAGCCGTGGCTTCGTGAGGAATTACACGTGTTGGATCCATCATGGGGAGATAGGTAGTACCTCTGTGCTACGCAACGAAGACATGTTGGAAGCCGATCACGAGTTGGAGCGTGATATGTTCGATGACGATAATTTAGATCAAATGTTGCGGGATGTGGAGGGAAATTACACGGAAAGAGAGTTCGAAAAATTTAAAAGCTTGATGGATGACGATGCCAAACCATTGTTTTCAAGTTGCAAAGGGGAATACACCAAGTTGGGTTCGGTCCTTGCATTGTTTGAACTGAAGGCAAAACACCGTTGGACAGATACAAGTTTCAATGCACTTTTAATACTTCTATCGGATATGCTTCCAGAGGGAAACGAGTTGCCAACAAGTATTTATGAAGCGAAGAAGCTATTATGTCCCATGGGAATGGAAATAGAAAGGATACATGCATGTCCAAATGATTGCATACTATACCGCAACGTCCATAAGGAATCAAGCATTTGTCCTGTTTGTGGTGTACCCGATACAAACAAAATGAGAAGCGTAATGACAAGAAGCGTAAGAACCTAATTGACGACGGTGAAGATGTGAAAAAGGGGCACCACCAAGGTGTTATGGTATTTGCCCATCATTCCCGTTTAGAGCGGTTATTTGCAAATCCTAAAGAGGCAAAATTGTTGCGTTGGCATTATGAATCCCGAAAGGAAGATGGCAAGTTGAGACATCCCGCCGATTCGGCTCAATGGAGAAACATTAATTGGCAACATGAGGAGTTTGGTGCCGAGATGAGGAACATAAGATTTGGATTGAGTACGGATGGTATGAATCCGTTTGGTAATATGAGCAAATGACACAAGATTTGGCCGCTTTGTTGTGTATCTACAATTTGCCTCCTTGGTTATGCATGAAGCGGAAGTATATCATGATGTCGTTGCTAATCTCAGTCCCAAACAAATGGTAATGATATTGATGTGTACCTATCACCACTAATTGAGGATTTGGTAAAATTGTGGAATGTGGGGTTGAGGTGTGGGATGCATACAAAAGAGAGAACTTCATCCTACGGGCTATGATATTTTGCACCATAAATGATTTTCCACCTTTGGTAATTTGGCGGGCTATAGCACGAAGGAGCCAAAGCTTGTCCAATTTGTGAAGAGGACAACGATAGCTTGTGGTCGCCGACCGAGGAAAACGGTGTACATGGGTCACCGTGAGGTTTCTACCTGAAGTCATCGATATCGTAAGATGGATGACAAATTTGATGGAAAGAGGGAAGTTCGTGCAGCCCCGCAGCCTATGACCGGAAGGCAAGTATATTCACGTGTAGAGGATATCGATGTTCAAGATGGTAAGAGCCGTAAATCTGTTCGTCCTAGGACCATTTGGAAAAAGAGGTCGATATTTTGGGACTTACCATATTGGAAGGAGTTAGATGTCCGTCAATGTATTGATGTCATGCACGTTGAGAAAAATGTTTGTGATAATTTGGTAGGCATCCTGCTGAACATACCTGGAAGACCAAGGATGGTTTGAATGCTCGCCGTGATATGACCTACATGGGGATCAGCCCAAGCTTGCGATGATGGAGGAGGATGGAAAAGGGCCGTACATCCCGCTGCATGCTACACCTTATCCAAGAAAGAGAAAGAAGACCTCTGCAAGTGTCTCCACGATATTAAAGTTCCATCGGGCTACTCCGCAAACATTAAGAAGCTTGTGTCTATGGATGATTTGAAGTTGATCGGTATGAAGTCCCACGACTGTCATGTCTTGATGACCCAAATGCTCCTGTTGCAATCGTAAATATCCTACCATATGACGTCAAGGTTGGCAATCACGAAGCTATGCTATTTCTTCAATGCGATTTCATGCAAGGTTATTGATCCCGATATACTAGACAACTTACAGAGTGAGGTGGTGCAGACTCTTTGTCGACTTGAGATGCATTTCCCCGTCGTTCTTCGACGTCATGGTCCACCTCGTTGTTCACCTTGTTAGAGAGATTAAGATTTGTGGACCCGCATTCCTCGTTACATGTATCCGCTCGAGAGGTCCAGGGGTATATTAAAGTCAGACGTGAGGCATAGGTCGAAGCCTGAGGGTAGTATTATTGAAGGTTATGGGATGAAGAGGTTATTGAGTTCTCGTGGACTACCTAGGTAAAAGACAACCGATTGGTGTTCCTATATCTCGTCATGAGGGCAGACTTGGTGGCAAAGGAACCATTGGGTCAAATCTAATGAGCCCACAATTTGATATGTCTTGTAAAGCGCATTTCACAGTCTTGCAACACAAATACAGAAGTTCATCCATACATCCAACAAAGCACAAGTTGATATTACGGAAGAGAATCCACTTATGGATGAGCTTTCCATCACACGAGAACACAACGATCGATTCCTCACATGGTTCAAAGAAAAGGTGAAGGTCTCCGTTAGTACCGAGGATGTCAAATGGTTGGTCGACGGACCAAGATTTAATATACGAGACATGGCAAGGTTACGATATTAATGGCTACACATTTTATACTGAAAGTCAAGATGCAAAGAGTACAAAGGCAAAACAAGTGGTGTGAGCATAGATGCTTTGTCCGATGATCACTCAATTAGAGGATCGCCAACTGCAATGAATCAAGCATTACGGGATGATCAAGAAATATGGGAGCTCGACTACGGAATATACCAAGTTCCATTGTTCCGATGTAAGTGGGTGAGACTTCCTCACGGAGTTAAGGTCGACAAGACAGGTTTTACAATTGTTGATCTGAATAGACTGCCCTCTGAGAGATGAACCGTTCGTCCTCGCAAAGCAAGCAACTCAAGTTTTCTACGTGTGATCCGCCAATCCGAGGTTGCACGTCGTACTTCATGGCAAGAGGAGGATTGTTGGAGTTGAAAATGTCGTAGATGAAGAAGAGTACAACCAATTTGATGAAACACCTCCGTTTGCAGATGGGGCATGTCTTAGCGGTGACGACGGCACACATGGAACACATTACATGCGTGTAGATAATAAAGAAGGGATGTAAATTAAAAAAAATAAGTTGTAAGAATTCACTGTATTAATTTAGCATTTTGTGGAATATATTTTTAAAATTGATCTTATAGTATATCAAATTTTAAATATATTTGAATTATTCGACTCTTTTGATTGAATACTCTGTTTTAAAAAAAAAATAGAAATTGGATCATAGTCATCACAATCGGTTCGTTTAGGAAACCGACACGTATAGTATAATTGCGATCGGTTCTTCTATAGAACCGACACGTATACTCCAAATATTTCGATCGGTTTTATATAGAACCGACACAGATACTCCAAATATTGCGATCGGTTTTTATATAGAACCGACACGGATACTCAACATATTGCGATCGGTTTTCTATAGAACCGATACACGTATACTCCACATATTGCGATCGGTCTCTTTGGTTAACCGACCGTGATAAAACCCGAGCATTTTCATTTGGCGCATACTCGATTCATTTCTACAAGATCGATTTCGTTCAATTCATTCCACAACCCTAGCTCGACCACCTCCCCACCGGCGCCTCCTCCGCCTCCTCCCCGGCGCCTCCCCATCGGCGGGTACCCGTGGCGCCTCCCCCTCCGGCTCCTCGATCCCACACCCTAGCTCGACCACCTCCCCACTGGCGCCTCCTCCGGTCCTCCCCGGCGCCTCCCCTCCGGCGATTCCCCAGCGCCTCCTCCTCGCGATTCCCCAGCGCCTCCTCCCTCGGCTCCTCCCCAGCGCCTCCCCTCCGGCGATTCCCCAGCGCCTCCCCTCCGGCTCCTCCCCAATCGGCGCGTCCCCCATCGGCTCCTCCCCATTGCCGACTCGGTTCGGCCAGATCGAAATGCATTTGGATCTGGGCTGTAATTGGTTGTAAATAGCTCGATGATGATTGCTTTTGAATGAGGCTTGATTAATCGATCATTAAAGGAACTTGCTAGACCTAGAACAACACCGCTCTTAGTCGACAATTTGGTGCCACTTGCTCTTAATGCATTGTTCTAGGTCGAGCAATCTTGTGCTTATTCCTTTATGCTCTTAGTGACAATTTGGTGGCACTTGCTCTTAATGCATTGTGGTAGGGTTAGATTAGTGCTATATTCATTACGTGCTATCAGTACTTGTTGTTTTCTCGTGCTAGAGCAAGGTCGTTCTAGGGTTGTAATCCTGAAATTTTTAGATGTAATAGCCGGTGATATATTGGCCATCTAGAAGTTGGACTGGCTAATTAATTTAGCAACCCTTCTATAGCAATCGAGAGCAATCCATCATTGCAATTTGAAACTTGTAACACATGCTATATTATCGCACTTTATTATCGAGTTTAGTTGCGTAACCTATGCGTCTCCTGTTCGAGGGTGCTTGTTTATAAGTATGCTAAAATGGCATATTTATAAATAAGCGATCTCAATTGTCCACGCTTTTTGATAGTTCGAGGATATGTGGCTCGGGCAAGTTCTAAGTCGTTGTACAAACTCTAGAGAAAGTTTCGGCAGATCTCCTGGTGTTCTTCGAATACACACCCTCTTGACCTGTTGTCGAGACGTGTATTTGGAGAACAAATGAGATGTCGCCAAATTTTCTCTAGAGTTGTACAACAAATTAGGAACTTGCTCGAACCACATATCCTCGAATGGGATTAGGACCTAACCTAATTAGAGATTAGGAGTCATCGTTGGTACGTGACGCATTTAGTCGGTCTACAAATAGACATGTGAATTGTTTTCTATTATTTGAAATTTGAATTGCTTCCTCTCATGAAGTTTAGGTTTGACATATACGTACTTACTTCGAAATGTCGCAAAGAGAGAGCACCGGCTCAACGCCAGAGAGAGAAGAAGGTCCCGCTACCCCATCGAGGAAGGTTAGAAAGGCCGGAGGACCGAATAAAGGAGCCACAGGGAGAACGCCGCAAGTGCTCCGCTTCAATGCCGTGGGGTTTGCACGGGTCCTGGCCTGCTTAAGGGCGCTACTCCTCTTTTCTCGGCCAATTGGTGAGGGAGCGAGTGCCGATCACAATTAAGGACTGGAGGAAGGAAGTAAGCGACGAGCGTAAGAACCGATCGTGGGACGGTTAAGGGAAAATGGATTATACCAGAGGAAGATGAAATCAATGCGAGACAGTGCGCCTTGAAGAGAATGGGTGTGGCTTTGAGGCATTTCAGGTGACCATGCATGCCAAGTTCGTGTTGAAAGACCGTACTCCCTTCCAAAGTTATCCATTTGTTACACCCGAGGTTTGGGAGGAGTTTGCAAGGATGAGGAATACGCCGAGGCGGAGGAGGTGAGAGAGAAGAATATCGCTATACTGAGGCGTAACACACACGCGCACCACCTCGGTTCGGTGGGTATGTAGGGAAGAAGGCGAGTGGGTGCGACTAGCGAGGAGTGTGCAACCTCGGGACAACGATGCCTTACTCCCACATATGCGAGGCGGGCATGCGATCGGGTATTAGCGAGGACGAAGAAAACCTCGACGGTCAGATTGTCATTCCAAACCCGCGACCGCATGCATCGTCACGACCATCGTAAGATATCTAACATAGTACATTGCATATTATATTCCCATTGTATTTTAGTAATAATTTATACTTGCGACTGCAGGAGGAGGTAAGCCTGCAGAAAGAGCAAGGAGCATTTGAAAGCCAAGGGTCAAGGGACATCCTGTGTTCGGCAATCGGAAGCCCGATCATAAGGCGGGTGCTTGCCGCAGTGCGGGGTATCTGAAGAGGTCCTTCTTTGTAGAGGAG
The DNA here is from genome assembly GCA_036346355.1 of Rhipidocladum racemiflorum. NCBI lineage: Eukaryota > Viridiplantae > Streptophyta > Magnoliopsida > Poales > Poaceae > Rhipidocladum > Rhipidocladum racemiflorum. The sequence goes on along the minus strand of CM070579.1, from coordinate 83,224,047 downwards.
AGCGCTTCAGTGCGAGGGCAAGATCATGGGAAGCACGTGAGGCGCGGATTAGGGCGCAGATGAAGGAGGAGTTGAAGGAGGAGTTAAAGGTGAGATGATGGCTGAGATGATGGCGATGTTCTCCTAGAATCAGATTCCTCAACCATCGCCTATGCTACGCCCTAGCAGAAGCGCTTCCAATAAGGAATCAGTGCATTCCACACCTCAAGGTAATAAGCTGTTTGAGACCAAAGGTACATGAGTAAGCTTAACACAGATTATGATGAAGATGCCGATCACTTCTTGCGTGGTCCCGCCAAGTGCTTGGCTAGTCCTGATCGACGACGGAATACAGATTGAGGCTGCGCGCGGGGTTGCATTTCCAAGCAAGGAGGATGACACGGTGCATGGTATACCTTTGGGGATGGGCTACATGAGGGTGCAGGTGGACTATGTCCACGATGTTTACATGTCTCATGCCCTCGAGTTCCCCCCTAACGAAGATATCACCACTCTTGGGCAAGCACGGATGTCGTTCATCAAGTGGCCCGCGACGGGTGTCGTAGTGCAAGCACCTCCTGCTGCTGCTCCTGCTGGTACTCTGCTACTACTTACGCTCTGCTGGTACTACTGCCTCTGCTGCTCGCTGCTACTCGGTGCTGCTTTGCTGCTCGCTCTTGCTCTGATTGCTACTACTCGCTCTTTGCTAGAATGCATCTGCATCTTGGTGCTGCTCACATTCACGCTCTTTGCTGGTACTACTCCTGCTGCTCCTGGTACTACTCCTGCTGCTGCTGCTCCTGCTCCTCCTCCTACTGCTGCTCCTGCTCCTGCTCCTCCTACTACTGCTGCTCCTGCTGCACATGCTCCTGCCCCTGCTACACAACTTTGCACCTCGCTGCGGCTACAAATGCTTTGGTGCGCAGCGGTGGGCGCAAAGAACTTCTACCACGATGACGAAAGATACAAAGCAGAGTTCGTAGAGTCCCTCCGTGAAGAAGGCAAAGTTGTCAGAGGGCACAGAACACCCTGATGATCACAAGCGGTACATACATGGAAAGCCCTTTCTCCCAAGCCACGAATTGAATTCTTTGGGCTTGTTCACTCGCCACCTACATGGATGGTACATCGATAGGTCACATGAGGACGAGCCTCGCCACGATTTCATAGTGAAGTATCGAGCGCGCCAATTCCACCGCAACGAGGATGGGACCTTCCTGGTCGATTTTGAGGATCTCAGACTTTATGTACAGCTTGAAAGCCGTCGATATTTCTACCATACGATCCTGGCGCCTGTGAGTCTCGCACCATACTCAATCGATGACTATTTATTGATTTTGTATTATATTTTTAACAATTGACATGAATTGCAGGATCATGAGGCAGCGAAAGTGGCGGGTCGACACCTGTCGGGTTTGTCGACCGAGATGGTGTCTGCGACCATGGCTAAGTATCAATCGGAGTTCCTTGCAGGATACATCAAGCGAGGCATTGCATGAGGAGGCAAAAAGGACTTCATTCTCTTCCCATACCACCAGGAGTATGTACTACTATACAATTCAATTACATGTACACACTTCAACCTTGCATTAACTTATTCTCTTGCATTGTGTACCGCTTAATAAGCAACCATTGGGTTCTACTTGTGGTTGTTCCGAGTCAAAACAAGGTCTACACGTTGAACTCGCTCGAAAATAGACCGATGGAATATGCGATCGAGCCTGTTTTGCGTAAGTAAGTACATTCCTCTAACCTAACACTTTACATATTGAACTACGTTACGTATTTTTAACCTCAATGGCATCTCTCCAATGTATAGGGCTTTCATGTCTTACGTTCTTTGAGCGTGGCCGACACAATGATAAACAAGGCACCAAACTCGAGTGGAAGCGCTTCAAGGTACAAGTGTCTATCATAGGATTTTTTTCGACACCTATTTTTAATTCGTCTTCTAATTTAAGTTTCTTTGTTCACAAGTGTCATCAACAAGGGTGCGATGATCTATGCGGCTTTTACGTGATGCATCACATCCTGATTTTGGTTGGTCGCTCACATCTTTTCCTAAGGTATAGAGCAGATTATTTGCACTCTGTCTATGTGATATTTGTTTACAAGCATAATACTATCGGCATGTTTTAGTTCCAATTTAAGACTTAAATATATTAGTGCACTACTATCTATTTTGCAGGACATTGATATCAACCTAAGAGCCTAACCAACGCCGATCTCAAGAAATTACGAGACCATTTATGCGGTGGTACTGGGCGAAGTTATAACGGATGATGGTAGATATAGAGACCATTCAAGCAAATACTAGTCCATAAAGTGTAAACAAAATTTATCTGAATGTGAATGTGATGCATTACACATTGTAAACAATATTAATTTTAATGCAATGTGTGTAGATTGTGATGTATATGTTACTGTGATATTGTGGATTGTGATGAATGTGTCATATTGTCAATGCGAGGCCATTTTCTGACGATGGACAAGAACATCATCACAATCGGTTATTTGTTGGAACCGATTGGGATAGGTACTGATATCACAATCGGTTCTTCTTTGGAACCGATTGGGATATGTACTGATATCTGTCGGTTCTTCTTGGAACCGATTGGGATATGTACTGATATCTGTCGGTTTGCATAAAGAACCGATTTTGATAATATTATTATCCCCATCGGTTTCAATAAAAACCGATTGTGATAATGTAATAATTTGAATCGGTTCTAAAAAAGAACCGATTGTGATATTATTATTATCCCCATCGGTTCTACAAATGAACCGATTGTGATAATGTAATCATTTGTATCGGTTCTAGATAAGAACCGATTGTGATATTATACTTATCGCAATCGGTTCTAAGAGAAAACCGATTGTGATAAGTGTAATATCACAGTCGGTTCGTAAAAAGAACCGACAGTGATAATGTATTATTAGTGTCGGTTAAAAACCGACTGTGATATATCTACCTTATCACTGTCGTTGGACTTTGTATCGCCACCAAAACCGACGGTGATGACCAAAAAAAACCGATAGTAATGTGCCATTCTGTAGTAGTGATGACACGGGGTATTTCTTTTAATATGAACCCTTATAATTGGGACCCACCACGATCAATGGTGTAGATCTTTATTTTTTTTCCTCTGATTACTGTGAGAATTTCTAGTCTTAAGAGCAAACGTGGTGGCTTCTTTTATCTATGCTTTTGTAGTTTATACATAAATCAAGTTGCTAATTTTAGTTAATTTATTTTGAATTTTAGTTCTTTAGGTATTTTATTTTGCAAGTCATATGGAAATCATATTGCAAATCTTCTTTTATTTTTTATTCCTAATTTTCAATTATTGTTTAGAATTTGTATATAAATCCAATTGATGATTTTTACTTAATTTTTACTTTGAATTGAAGATATTTAGGGATTTTACTTTAGAGCCCGAATGAAAATAAAATTGCTAATTTTATTTTATATTTGTTTTTAGCTTGGAGTTGGTATACATATCCAACTACTATTTTTTTATATTATATTTATTTTAATCATATAAAAATCAATTTGCAATTTTTTATTTTGAGTTTCACTTTTTTAGTTTGGAATTCATATAAATTGCAACTACTAATTTTAATTTAATTTTTATTGTGAATTTTAGTTTTATTTGTTGTTCGTATAGAAATCAAATAACTAATATGTTTATTCTGAATATTATTTTTAGGTTGGAATTCGTATACAAATCCAATCACTAATTTTAAATTAGTTTTGTTTCTAATTTTATTTTAAATTTGATGTTAGTATCAAAATCAAATTGCTATTTTTCTTTTATTTTTTACTTTGAATTTCAGTTTTTTATTGTACCCATCACGATCGATGATGTAGATCTTTCTTTTTTCCTCCGATTAATGTGGGAATTTCTAGCCATGAAGCGAACGTGGTGGTTTCTTTTGCCTCTACTTTAATATTATAATAGATTTTTTCGTATTTTAGTTTTATTTTGATGTTCATATGAAACCAGATTACTAACTATCTTTTATTTTTCTTAATATTCTATTGTATTTTATATGGACTCTTTCTTTTAATCATATGGAATTCAATTTCTAATTTTATTTTATTTTTTATTCAAATTTTTAGCTATTTGTGTAATGTAAATGATACAAACTCTTTCTTTTAATCTAGACCGTTATAATCTATTATACTCTTTCTTTCAATCTAGACCGTTATAATCTGGACCCACCACGATCAATGGTGTAGATTTTTCTTTTTTCCTCCGATTAATATGGGAATTTCTAGTCTTAAGAGCGAACGTGGTGGCTTTTTTACCTCTACTTTAATATTATAATAGATACACTTGCACCGGTAAGAGATCATGCAGGTAATTAGAGGAAGGATCCGGCCAATACACGTAGAGCCGCCCTGTAAGCCTGCTGGGCAGTAGACTGTATAAGCCCAAACGTGATGCGGCGTACTGGCGGGGGCTATGCTTTGTTGAGCAAACTAGGCCAATAAGCGTGACGCACGCTTCGCGTGTAAATTCTTCGCGTGTAAATTTTGTGTTTTTTTCTGAAGAAAAAATAGATCTAGATGTATTTTTTAAATTTTTGGAGGCTCGAAAAATATTAGAGGGCGAGCTGAAAAAAAATACATATTTCTATTGACAGAAATAATTTTCCGCAAAGAATCTTTTTTGTAATTTGCAGAAATCCATCCGTAATTTGAAAGAATCGAAGAGTTTTATTTGAAAAATCGGCAAGATGACACCTAGACAAGCTGTCGGAGCTCCAATCCTTCTCCTTGTAATATAGGGATAATAATAATACGGTAGCCCCCTGCGGTTCTTGTTCGCTTGCGCCGGTGACGCGACGTCTCCATGCCCCCACGCATCAATGCGTCGCATGACCATCTGTCTCTCTTCTCTCTCCCTCTCCTCCCTCCAGCCAAAGATAAGGTGTAAAGGTGACCTAGAACAAATGAAAAATCACAGAGAAAGAGAGGGGAGAGAGGAGAAGGAAGAGGAGGGCAGCTGGTGAAAAGACCGGTGAGGTGACGGCCTGTCCTATAGCGTGGAAAGAATCAACCGCCCTCTCAGAGACTCACGCAGCTCGCTCTGCATGCCATCCTCCGTTCTGGCGCCATGCATCTGGCACCGCTCGTCTCCCTTCAATTCAAGGCTAGCTAACTCTCGTTCCTCCGACCCTTTTCACCAGACCAGGATTAATAGTAGTATTGCCGGTGATTAATCTTATTCTTCTTCTTCACTGTTACGAAAGACGTATTTTGTGGTGACATTGAGAATATACCTCTTAACCTCTCGAGAGCATGTGGTAAATACCCTGGAGATAAAAAAAAACACAGAAATATGCCAAAAAAAAAAAGAGAAACAAAATCCCGATCCATCCACATGGATCTCAACCAGAAATGAACCTAAATTTCCTATGAGCTCTCACGTCTTTTTTCCCCTCCAAAAACATAGGAAACTGGTAACTTCCCAAAGAAGAGAAATGTGGTAATCCTCCGATCCAAACACCCGTTCCCTCCAAAAAAGTCCTTTGGGATAAAATTTCTCTAATTTCTCCTTTGATCCAAACAAGTCCTGAGCTGATCAGATCTTTTATGGATAAATATGTGTATACATGCACATACTTAAACGATCTTCTTTTTATCTATACATGTGGATTGTTTACCGGATGCAAATTATATATGCAACTTTCATATACGTAGGAATAATTACATTCTACGTTCTCTGTTGATTTTTATAAAGCGTTCACGTATTTCGAGGTTCTAAGTTTATAAATTTTTATCAAAAGTAGTCTAATAATATATAGATTATATGACACAAAAGTGATACCGTTAGTTTCGTATTTAAAAGCGCTTTCACATGGTTATGATTTTGTAGCTACGAACAAAGTATCACAAAAGAAATGAACGGTCAAATTTCAACTTTGAAGACAGCACCTAGTCAAACCGTGTCTTATAAACATAAACGGAAGAAGTACATACTAATTTTCCAGATTAAGTGCTCCTATCATATTTATTTAAGATCCGTTACAACACATGGACGCACGGCAACGCACAGTTAAAAATAAAATATGTTACACGGGCACTGTATTAGGCCTCGACCATAGATCTTTAGGTTGGGTGGTTGTGTGCAATGGTACGGCCATCTATGCGATTCGAGAAACGTGGTGTGCGGTAGCAGATGAGGTGTGTAGTCGTATGAGGCGACGATCGATAACAAGAGATCAACTAAACTTTGTTTCAGGACTGGAGAAGGTGGTAGCTAGCGCCTAGCGGGGTAGTAAAGGAGGTTGTTGATTGTGGTTGTTGCTAGAGATAAACACATAAATATGGAAGGGAGAGGGTAGGAGATTAGTTGGGTGATAATCCAAGGTCATAAAATCTGTGGCTATGGCTTACGATGTAGTAAAATTTATGAGAATTCCGACGTATACGGTCCTCACCAAACTTGCTTATGCTTTAATCAGAAGGCTCATGCGGGCTTCCCATGCGACCGAGTGGCACATGCAAGAGCCCGTCTGGCGACGCAGGAATTTTACGAGAAGGGTTTTTGATAAGTTTCATCTGGATGTTTTCTTTAGCAACCATCATCTAAATTCTGGGTCATTGGATTTGCTTTTAGATCGATGCACACACCCCCCTGAATTCGAGGTAGATTGATCCTACGGATGCGTGTTTTGATCGTACGGTCCAAAGTTTGGATGCACGATATTTCAAACCAGATATGTCGACGTTCCATCCTCGCATGTTTTCTCTAGCCACTACGATCCAGGGTTTCGAAATACAAAATCCGGCTGTTTCGGTATGTCCTGAAATACACTTGTCCCGGTTACCCTTCGGTGAGTTCATTTATGTTTTGTCCAAATTTTGGTCACAATTTCAAATTTTGATCAAAATTTTATAGAAAAAATCAATCTTTTCTGTCCAGCCATTCCGTTCCCAAATTACCTAGAAATTGTCGAAATGGTGGACGCCGAAAACAAATTAAAACGAAAATCGATACCCTCCTACTATCTCATGGCGTACGCATGAGATAGGCAATTACGCTACGCGCGGCTCATATGCCCAGATACTGACACGGAGGATGCAAAATACTCCCTCCGTTTCTTTTTATAAGGCGTATTTGGTTTCGTTAGGACAAGACTTTGACCAACGATTACTTCATTAATATATCATATACTCCCTCTGTCCCACAAAGAGTGCATTTCTAGGTTTTTTAAGACAGATTAGTGTGCAAGGTAAATGACCAATGTGACCCTCATTACTCCATACACAAGCATGCTGATGTTTCGGTTTCCACAGGCACTTAAATGAGCATGCATACACTTACAGCTGGGCCCTACAGACTAAGATGCAATCTTTGTGGGACAAATTTTGAACACTAGAAATGCACTCTTTGTGGGACAGAGGGAGTATGCAATACAAAATCATAATTATATATAAGTACTTTTGAATACAAATCTGTTAATATCAATTTTGTGTCATAAAAATTATATGCTAATAGGGTAATTGTTGGTCAAAGCTTTGTCCTAACGAAACCAAATACGCCTTATAAAAAGAAACGGAGGGAGTACATTACATCCGGAAGCCTGTTGCACCTAACATGGCCCTTAAATGATTTGGGTCACCACCGGTCGGGCTCCCTCCCTCGCTCGCCTCACTCCCTCTGAGATTCTGATCAACTCCGAATCCGTCGCCGTCCCCTCAAAATTACGCGGCTGTCCCCCGCCCCGTCTCAGCTTTAGCCTTGCCTATATACGCGCGGCCACCCTTCTCGGCTGCTCTCCTCCTGCTCCTACTCCTAGTCCTCCAGCTGCTCTTCACCACCTGCGGTTGCAATCCAAACCTATTCATTCGTTCACCCACCTGCGAGCGGCCCGCACCTATCCATCGATCGATCCACCACCTGCAGAGGCGGCGGCCCGGCCGGCCGGCCTCGTCGCCACGTACGCGCGCGCGCCAGGTGAGATGTGGGGTTTCTGTCCTGTTCTTGCTGTTGCAGGTCGATGGCGTCGCCTCGTCAGCTGAGCTGACTCCAGTCCAGTGTTTGCGTGTGCGGGCGTGTGTCGATTCTTTGGCTGCTGCGGCAGCTGAGTGCAGATTCAGGCCAGCCACCGTACCAGCTTGGGACCAGCTGATTCCCACAGTTTGGAAAACCCTACCTCGTTCTTTCTCCTTGCTTTGCAGCAGATAACGCCAAGAAATCTCCAGTTCAATTTGTAATTTGGTTGCACAACCGCACGGGAATCTCCTCTCTTCTTTTTCTTCACAAGCTCGAATTGAACTTGCTGATGGCTTGGCCTCTGTAGTTAGCATGAACTGAAGCAGGCAATTGATGGGCTCAGCCGCAGCACTAAATAGCTGCTTTTCGTTTGAGGCCTTGGTCTAACGGAGGGTCTCATTCTCGCCTGCGCGCATGCAGATCTGAGGTCATCGGGAGGGCAGCTCGGAGCTGAAGAAGAAGACGAAGAAGAGCGGGGAGGACATGCAGGGAGGAGGCGCGGTGGACAGCCCGGGCGCGGGGGCGGACACTCCGCGGCCGAGCAGGTACGAGTCGCAGAAGCGGCGGGACTGGCACACGTTTGGGCAGTACCTGCGCAACCACCGGCCGCCGCTGGAGCTCGCGCGGTGCAGTGGCGCTCACGTGCTCGAGTTCCTACGCTACCTCGACCAGTTCGGCAAGACCAAGGTCCACGCCAACGGGTGCCCCTTCTTCGGCCACCCCACGCCGCCGGCGCCGTGCCCGTGCCCGCTCAGGCAGGCCTGGGGCAGCCTCGACGCGCTCATCGGCCGTCTCCGCGCTGCCTTCGAGGAGCACGGCGGCCGCCCCGAGGCCAACCCCTTCGGGGCGCGCGCTGTGCGGCTCTACCTCCGCGAGGTCCGCGACAGCCAGGCCAAGGCCCGCGGCATCGCCTACGAGAAGAAGCGCCGGAAGCGCCCACCCCCGTCGCAGCAGGCAGCCGCAGCGGCGGTGGCGACGCCTGCTCCTGCCTCCGCGCCTGCAGCCCCCGCCGCGAAGCCCGAGAGGGCGGACGTCGCGCGGCCCGTGCCGGAGGAGCACTTCTTCATCCCGCACCCGCAGTTTGTGCACGGGCTTTTCCTGGTGCCGGGGGACGCGGACGCCGCTCATGGCAATGCAAGGGGCAATGGCGGCGGCAACGGGGACGAGATGGCGATGGCGGCGGCGGCGGCCGCGGAGGCGCATGCGGCGGGGTGCATGCTGCCGCTGTCCGTGTTTAACTAGCCGTACGTATACTACTAGCAAGCAAGGCTGGGCTTGGCTTAATTAATCCGAGATTAATTTACCTAGTCGAAATTAAACTCGCAATCTCGATTGATCGATCGGTTGATCTCATCATGATGGGATGATGGCTTCGATTGATCAAGCAACACGTGCGTACTGTTGTTGTTTGAGATCAACTCGATCTACTACTCTCTTTTGGCTACATTTTCTGCTGCTGGGAAGAACTGCTTAATTAGTACTGTAGGTTTTCCGTATCGTCGTGCTTGGTTTGTGTATTCAATGACGATGATAATATAATGGAAGGCTTAATTAAAACGGTAAGGAAATTCAATTGTGCGGTTGCTTGGCTATGGTATTTTTGTTGGCCTTTGTTTCTGTCCACTGATCGATGATACAGTGCTTCCACTGATGATACAGTTACTGATGTGTTTATACGTTGACTTCTGTGCAGTGTTGCTGTCGATCTGTGCGACTCTGTGGTTCATTTCTCCATTTCGCTCTCCGTCTGTAGAGTATTCACGTCGCGCGATTAATTTCAGGCATAGACGGCCTGAGTTACGTTAATTGTCTACTTTCGAAAGTTGACATTCACTACATCTGGCAACTTAATATCATGTGTGTTGGAGTTGATATCATGTGAAATTTCAGCTCGTTGTCTCAAACGCTCAAGCTAATATAGATCTTTCTCGGTTTCTGGGTTCATATGATATATGATGTTGGTACATGATTCAAATTTCTTTACACATATGAGGATTAATTTGCTTGCAGTGACATACGTAGTGCTGCAAACATAATCACCCAGCCATGGTGATCGACAGCAACAGCTGTTAATTCTAGATTTCAGACAACCATTGTAAAGGGGTTGGCAGGAATTTCACGTAACTTTTACAAGAAACAGTACGATTTTTTTGGGAATTATGTAATATTCATCGTTCCAAACAAGCCAAAGGATTATTTTCTAATATGCTATCTTTCACAGAGTTGAAGTCCTGCCTGGATTTAAGCCAAAAGGATTATTACCTTAATTGTAGGTTTGTAGCACTTCGTTTCGCTATATTGATCAACAACCCATGCATCATGAGCACAGATAAGAAAGTATTGAGTATTAATTTTAAAAAATAATTAATAAGAAATTATTTTGATTTTGGTCGGGGACGAGATTTCAAATTCTAGCGAAATAAAAACCGTGTGTGATGTGAACATGAGATATGTTCATCGGATTTTAAGTTTTTTGGGGTGAGATTTTGGTATTTCTCACCGAGATCTCGGTAATTTTTGCCGAGATCTCGGAAATCTCAGTCTAAAAAAACCGAATTTGGAATTTAATTTTTGGATTTTATCCAAAATTTTGAGATTTCGATGGGATTTTAGATTTCGATCGCGTCTAAAATACCATCCGAAACAGAAATTTGAAGCCTGCTCCCGACGGCATGAAGGAATTACAGCGAAATGGGAGGGAGTGATCACTATGGTTATCTAGTTATCCTCTGTGCTGAAGTGGCGTACAAAATAACTACACCGGTGCTTAAAATGTCAGGACTCGGATTTCAAGGTATAACATGTATTCCATTATTAATTAAGATTTGTAGAACAAAAATATTAATGATAGACGTAATTTTATTTTTGATCTTCATCTTAATGAAATTACAAATTTAGTCACATCCTCAACCATGCACAGAAGCATCTATAACGCCGCATATTACTTATCGCGCTTCTCTGCCACAGCATACCATCGGCAACGCGATTCCCCTTTCCACTGAGCTCGGGTACCGCGATAGGTACATACCAAACTTGGCAGGAAGGGAAACTCTAGTGCTAACAAAAAAAAAACACGGTAAATGATGCGTACCGTCAAAAATTATCTCTACTATTGATAACTCTATTAAAAAATATGTTAAGATAAAAAAAAGTAGGCAATGGGATCAAAGGCACTGACCTCCGCCGCAGCTGCCTCTATTCAATTTTAACCACAGGCCACCACAGAAGGTCGCAAGTGCATGTATGCGTGGGACTGACGAGACTGATGGACGTGTGCTGCAACAATTTCATCTCAAAAGAGGAAAAGAAACGGTGCGTGGTGGTCAATGGTCGTGTTGAAAGGTTGGTGCGTGTGCTTCGCTCGAGGCTGATGGAACGTATGTATTGTACAGCCATGGGAGTCCGCGCGCTTTCTTGTGCTCGATGATTAGGGGCCACAAATTCCCAAATCGTTTGGTTCCTGGAGATGATATGAAAAGAGCACTCATTGCCCTCATCAAACAAGATCCATGGGCGAAAAATGGCGACTACTAGTAGTAGTAGAGCCATTGCTTCGCAACTTGCGCCCTGTGAATGCTCGATTGTTTGTCTTGTCTTCGAAACATGCGCCAAATTGGACTAGCTAGGTTCACAGTGGCTCGCCCATGGCACGTCAGTGTCACATCTGACTGAATCTGATGGGTGAACTCCAGCAGTACAAAGAACAAACTGCTCAAATTGGAGCAGCAGCCCTGAATGCCTGATAAGGTTATGACAGAACTGATTCAATTTGGCGTCATAAATAAACATGCTTGACTGCCAAAGTGTTTTCTAATGGGGTGTACATCTGCATATTTGAATCATACATCGGATTATTTAGTATAATTTGCTTTTCTAATCATACATATGCTTTGACTCACGTTCCCAGGACTTGGAACATTTGCAATTGAATCATATATAAATTAGGAAGCGATCGACTAGACAACTATATAACAACCAGTTTCAAACAGCTTCAGCAAATTTGAAGAGAATATTTAAAAAGTTTAATGCTTATGTGAGTGTGTTCGTTTTCAGAAGTTCTAGAAAGATTCCAAGCGAAAGTTTCAGCGAGTTTCAGATTTTTAGAACTCAAGTTTAACCAAAATTCAACCTATGAGTTTCAACAAGTTGAAGCAAATTTCAACTAAAAGTTTTACCAAATTTCAATAAGTTTGAAAAAAAAAATCAAGAAGTTTTGGCTTGTTTTGGTCCTATCGTTGGTGACGAAAACGATGGTTGGAGCCGCCACATCCATCACCGGACTTGGATGCACTACCTTGCAGCCAATTGCTACGGCAAGTTGCGAGCTCGTCAGAGTCGCGATCACCAAATGCGAGTTTTCGTATCAAATCTGACCATCTCTAACGCCACCCAGCCTCGTCGAACTGGGGTCCATTAGCTTCCCAGCCCAGCTGCGCACCAGATCAGATTGCCCCCTCGACGTCGCCCTGCGTATTTCTACTAGATAAGCCTGACGATGATTAACATACTCTATTCTATTTTAAAGTGTACAGTCTCATAAGAAAAAAGAGCCAATAAATAAAGATAAGGCCCAAGACCTATTATCTGGTTATGATTTCAACCAGAGCTAATTAAATATAGTCACGTAGAAATGTTCCTGATCAGTGTACAAAGCATTGGTTGAAGACATGGTATGCCCAAGTTATGCCGGTTAGTTATGCAGACATTGGTCGGGATAACCCCGACTAACGTTCAGATTAGTAATGCTATAATCTTCGTCCCGACCTGGTTGAGGTCGGGAAGGAAGTTACCACCGCATAATATTAGCATGCGGGAGACGCTTTTTCTGACAAGTATAGACAACCATTTGGAAGTTACTCCCTACAAAGAGACGTCTCTTTATTAAAAGACACTTTTTTGACGAGAAAACGTCTTCTGACGAGAAGACACATTTTAACGGAAAGACATCTCTTAGAAGATGACAAATTCTCATCCCTACGTCTGCTATAAATAGGAGGCTTCTGCAAGGATTCAGGAAAAAGAATGATGAGGATAGTGAATATTAAGGAGAGGAGATTAGTATTAATTTTTTAGTTTTCCGTTCAAAATCTGTATTTTATATACACACGTGACTTAATAAAAATACAATTCTATTTTCTACTCTTTTCAATCTTTAGTTTGTTAGACAAAGCAACCTAAATTACATTTGTTAGCTCAATCTAGGGACTCTTGGGTCTTGAACATCGACAGCTGATGCTAGAAGGAGGGCCTCCATCAGAAACTAGGATTGAAAAAGGTAATATGTTGTCACCGGAAGTAATGAATGAAAAGAATTAATTTGATCTGGCTGACTATGCTAACCTCACCGCTGATGATTTTATAGAGGAAGAAGAAAATAAGTGTTACTTCTACTTCGAATATGTTACTGAGACGAAATTGTCAGAATCTGTAATTTCATCCATATCAGATGAGGTAGCGAGCGTCACTTCGCGAAGCGAAACCGGGGAGGATGGAGAGAGAGAGAGGGCACGAGGTGGGGTGGTTTCGTGTGAGTGAGGGGGAGAGACGATGGGAGTGTTACATGTGATGAACAGTGGACCCCTATAGCGTTGATTTGTTTTAAAAAAAAAGCTATATCATTATTTAGTTTTCTGTATTAATTATCTACTATTAATATTATTTCCCTGCTACAGTCACGGGAATCCCATGTTAATATTAACGTACATGATGCGACATACCCGCACCTGTGTCACTGTGAGCATTCATATGATCATATCCAAACAAAGCAAGGGCACTCGCCTTTTCAAACAGTAGTAGCTAGCCTCAGCCTCAGCAATGTAGTATACAACTCCAGAAGAGCACCCTGGTCATTGCCCAATTGCATCCTTAATTGATCCGTGCAAACAGAATAAGATGGATTCCCCGTTGGGATTTGGGAAGGAAGCCTGATACTTCACTGTTCCAGGCTTTGGAAACAATAGGCTCCTTTCATTGTAGCTTGTTGCTGCCTCCAAGCCACAAGAGAGCAGGACCCTACAGTTGACCATGGTGCATCTATGCCATGCCATTGTGCACCATGCACATATACAAAGTGGGCATAGCAATGACAACGAGCTAGAAAGCCTAGACTAGAGGAGCACAACACATCAATGTGAGCCCACGGGGAGCATGCACACATGCATATGCCATGTGTGAATAATGCAATGTGCAATTGTGCATGCATTGTGATGAGCTAGCATGCAGCTTTTTTTACTTCATCAGCAATCCATCTTCTAGAATCCAAAGGATGATTCATTCAATAGAAAAAAAAAAAAGGTCATTGTAGATCTTGATTCTGCTTTTATCTTCTCCTTTGTTCCTTGTGTTCTTTCGTTTGTACGGATAGGGACTGTTTAATTATTACATATATATGGCATGTACTCATTCATGGGACAGTGAGCTAATTGGCTTTGGTTTGGCTAATTGGTACAAAAACCTTGTCTGAAAGGGACCAGATGCCCCAATCATTTTGGCACACGGTAGGACATGCTCTCACGTTCTTCCAAAACCTCTTGTGAGGCCATAGTTACCTACCACAGCTTGCTTTCCGGTATCTCCAAGAGCCATGAGAAACGTAGAAATCTCGCTGGATTCCTAAATGAACCATGCATGTTTCTTTCTACGAAAATTTCGACAGTACTCCTGCGAAATTTTTGTTCGAAACATTCTTTCATATAAAACAGACCTAGTTCAATCTCCACCGTAACTTCTGTTCGAATTAACTCAATTAGTGCAATTAACAAGAATCTGACCCCATAACATGAGTACACCACCACGTACCTATCAATTAACAGTGTCGTCATACAAATAAACGATCTATATATTCCATATTACATGTCACTTCGATCACAGTATTCACCGTACCAAATGCACGTGTTTGCGCGGCCGCATTTAAGGAATTAAAATCGATCCAGAGCTGTTCATCACCGAACCAGCTGACCTGACGTGTCAGAGAAGCAAAAACGATTTGATATTGAAAAGACGTATGGGCCTTTATGACAGATTTGATCAGGGCGTTCAATTCAGTTGTTGCAAAAACGGTTGGATTTATAATAGCATTGGCAAAACTGGAAAATTCACTGTTCGCAACCGCTCCTAACAGTTCCCCAGCTAGCTTGTGCGGTGCCGCGCCAGGACGAACCATAGTAAAAATGCAAGCGACTTTAGCTGACAAGACCTGGAATTGGCACGAGACGATGCAAAGACGGCAACAAGTTTAGGGAAGTTGGAGGCGCTTAAGCACACCGCCTTCTAAAATGTAGAGTAAAAGACTAAGAATGGGTCATCCGTGAGACCCAATCCAACAGGTTTTGTCCCATATTACAACATATCTTTATCTACTATATTATTGTATCTATTAAAATGATAGAAAGGTTTGTCACCACATTCACTCTTAAGAGCTCGAAATCTTCACGTTAATAGATGGAAAAAGAGAAGGAACTATAATATTGTGTGTAGTTAGTCTAAATTATAACGGTGTAAATTAATCGATACAACGCAGTTGTATAACGGTATGGATTAAGCATTAGAGTAGTATAACAAGTACAAGAGAAGAAATGGTTATTGCAAAGCTGTTATATAAAATAGCTTTTAATTGACTATTAATCTATAATGAATTTTGTTATTGTATTTGCTGTAATTATCCCTCCCTTACACTCGGGAGGTTTGAAGCCCTCCTAGAGCATCCACCTCACCTCAACCTTCTCTCTCCTCTTTTTGTAAAAAAGCCCTCACAGTTTTTGAAATTACGGATAGGTCCTTTTGCAATTTTTTGTGAGGGGAAGATTTTTTCCTCGGTTCGCGTTTAGGTCCCTCCTTCGCCGTTTTACGTAAAGAACCTCCTGTTAAATACGAATCATAAACGAGCCCTTTTATAGTTTTTCAAAATAGCGAACAGGTCCAAAATCATAACAAATAGGTCCGTGCGCTTTTTGTTCAGGTCCTTTCTCCGTTTTGCCCCCAAAAAATGTTTTTGTGGTCCGTTTTTCCCTCCGGAGCATTGAAAAAATGTTTTCGTTTCTCCGTTTTACCCGAAAAAAATATTTTTGTGGTCCGTTTTTCCTTCAAAGCATGGAAAAAATGTATTAAAGTATTCTCGTGGTCCGTTTTTTTTATAAAAACATTTTTTCAATTTTTTCGTTCACGTGCGCGGCGTGCCGCCGTGCTCAATTTTCTAGTAGTACATATAACTTCGGTGATTGGGAAGAGACCACTTGTTACTTGCACGAGGAAAGGTAGGCACTCAGACTAAGAAACAATAGCAAACTTATTGAAGGGACTCATGCAGCAATTAACTCGTTGTGGGGCCAGCCTTAGCAGCAAGCTATTGAAATGGTCGTATATAAAAACCCATCTAACAATTATCTCTATTCTAAACATTATCCCTACGTGGTGAGATATGACTTAGGGAATAATTACTCCCGAAAGTAAAAACTATTTTTTATACATACATACATACATACATACATACATACATACATACATACATACAGGGGTGAATCTAGCATGCAATTAGTGGGGTCAAATGACCCTAATGACTTTGCCAAAATCACATATAAATTTAATTGTATTCTATTAGCATATAAGCATATATAGGCTATAAGTTATTGTAATGACCCCAGTGACCCCAATGATTTATTTTTCTAGATTCGCATATAAACATATATAGGCTATAATCATATATATATATATATATATATATATATATATATATATATATATATATATATATATATATATATATACACACACACACATATGGGGCAGAGAACATGAAGTTATCACAGAATTAAGGACATTATAATAAAAAGGCCTTAAATATTGCTATGAATAGCTATTATCAGAAGAAAAAAAACTATGAGAATGATTTGTCAAGGAAATTCATGCCCACTTCGCCATCAAAAACTCTTCGTCTCATCCAAAACACAGTTGCTACGTAGGTTGAAACCCCGCATATGGGCACAGCAAATTTTCCTTCCAAAAGAGAAAATAAAAGGAGACACGACTTATCGATCCATTTCAAAAGTCACCATCAACCACAATGTCGTACATGTAATCTGTCATTAACAATCGGATACTGTCAGAATTTTAACTGGCGAGGACATTATCCCCGTTATTTCATGGCCTCTCAATAATTTCAATACTCCGTTTCCGCAAACAGGTGTGATTTTCAAAGAAAGGGAAAACAAATATTGAGACAAAAACAAATCGTGCACGAATTTCAAGTGCATGCCAAATCGTACCGGCCGGCTGCAAACGATCGACGAGAACTCCCACTGCTCCGTCCATATATCTCTATCTCTACTATTATAAAGCAGCAGTTGGTAGCAGTGGTGAGTTCTACCCACGTCATTAATTGCCCTGCTTAATTGCCCTACTTAATTGTCCTGCTTAATTGCCCTACGCAAAAAACGAAGCGTTGTTTTAATTAGCCAGCTTTCGCAAGAAACGAAGCGTTAAAGATAGATGTTTGATCTTGTGAAATATTTTTTTTATTTTTTAATCTTTATTTTTCGTTATCAATTTTGTTTTTCGTAGTAACGCACGGGCATGTAACTAGTTGATAGTATTTGCATGCATGAGCCAGTAAACAATAAACAAACAGCTAGTCGTGGATCTAACTTTTGAGCGCAGAAGATCTTGCACTTTCTCTCCAACCCCGTGGGCCCGTGCGGTGCAGGTTTGAATACTCATTTTCTTTTCTCTCTCGCGATACCAAAACAACACCCAAGCGCCGTAACCAAACAAATTGGGAGCGATTACTCTGGGTGATGGTAAGTTTGACCGTAGAGTAATTTAATAAAGAGAGAGAACTTTATCCTCTATTTTGTGCGTGCTCCTGTTCTAGCTTTAGTGATTTCGTTGGCGTGCTGTTGATTGATCGTGTATGAATGACTATATTTTGCAACACATTATACGCACGAAGTTCTACATGGCAGAAGCCCTAGATCAATCTATAAACAGTGTATGTCGTTCCATATTCTTTGCAAATAGATCAATCTGATCTATGGTTGATTTGCATGCTACTCATATGAGAGATCGATCTCATCAACACAAAGACGGAATTGCATGCATGCATGAACGAACACAAGACGTTCTACCGAAGTCGATCCTGATTGTCTACCTGCATTCATTTACACCACATCGAAATCATATGGCTACAAGTAATAAAATCTACTATGAGCCCCATGTAAATTCAATCTCCATAAGTGGATTGCTTCTAAGTAATCTTTTCAAAAGGGAAAAATCTTACTGTGATCATTCACTCCCCCTCTAATCGCCATTTCGGTGCTTCACTGTGAAAATTCTAGAAAATTTGAGATAATTATCTACTGAATAGATATAGAACAAACTTTACTGATTGAAGAGTGAGCATGCAATATAATAATTTTATTAGTAGTAAAAGTTAGTTTTGCATAATAGAAGTTGGATATGATGGACATCACATAGAGGGAATTTTGTCGAGCTTACCTCGAATGGCAGTAATTACTTTACCTAGACAATAAATACTAAGATTAATCTAACAGCTCGATCTTTTGGATCTACTGTTTTTCCAGCCTAAAACTAGTACCCTTACTCTTTCCGAAGCCGCCATGTGTACGGCTTGCACTTCATGATGCACCATCTTCATATGGACTTGACATTCTAATATTTTGATGGAAGAGAACCAGGTGGTACTTTTGAATTCTTTGAAGGAAAAACATAATCAGCAAAGATCTATCGTATTGCCAGAAGCACAGAATGAATGGATCCTCCTGTGCTTTCAGGATTTTAATGGCTGTGGCAGCATATAACTTTGCAATCCACAATCTTGTCACTGAACTAATATTCTGTAATCAAAAAGTTACTAATGCTAAAAATGATCGACAAGACATTATGTACTTTCCACCTCAATATGAGTATACTGCTATAATAGTATCACCATGCCAAGTACCAGAAGTACTCAGAACTTATATGCATTTTGCTAGAAGCAGAAAAGCATGATCAACTACTGGTGAAAAAATCATCACGTACTTCGTAGAAAAATTTTTGTACACCAGTCACCAAGAAGATAATGGAAAGATTTAATATGGATAAATTTCATCCTTTAAAGACCTGCATGGTTGTGAAATCCCTTAAAGGGCATAAAGGCCCTTTCAGATCAAGGATGAAAAATGAGAAAGTCTTAGAACCTAAAGTCCCATACTTATATATCTTGCGAATTGCACAAGGCTTGCTATTGCATTTGAAGTAAATTTGCTAGCAAGACAGCATAGTCCCAACCAGAAGATATTGGGCAATTGTCAAGACTTTACTCGGATACCTCCAAGGTACTTAAGATCTTAAATTGTTTTTCTAGAACAACAGAAACTTAACCATGGTGGGATATATGGATGTTGGCTATCTGTCTGATCCCCAATTGCCAAATCTATGACTGGTTTTGTGTTTTTTCTGAGGTTATTCAACCATTTCTTGGCGGTCTTTTAAGCTGAACTTAATAGCTACTTCTACTAACCACTTAGAGATTATAGCTTTATACGAAGCATCACATGAGTGTGTTTGGTTGAGATGTGTGATTAACCATTTCCAGAAGTCATATGGCCTTATACTTTTTTCTTCATCCTTTTTTTCCATTGGGTTTTTGGGAGGAGTTTTTAACGAGGCATGTGCATTACGCGGCATTTGCCCAAGGAGGAGTGTTATGATATAGGTAGAATCCCAATCTAAGTATAGAAAGACTCTATCTATTGGTGGGTGAATCCGAATCTATCTCCTATTAGTTTTGCTATATATTGGGCACCCTCTTGTACAGAGAGAATCTAATATAATAAAGAGAGAATTTTGCTCCCTACTTTGTGTGTGCTCCCATTCTTATTCTTGTGATTTTAATGGTATGCTATTGATTGATCGTGGGTGAACAAATACGTTTTACAACAAAACTTACCATAGCATTTGCGCTCTCTCTCTCTCGCTCTCCCCCCCTCCCCCCCCTCTCTCTCTCTCTCTCTCTCTCTCTCTCGTCAATCCACGTGTCATCCACATGTCTCTTCTCCTTTTCGTTTCTCTTTAATTGCACGCAACAGCATTAGTACTAGTTAAAGTGGCAAGCTTGCATTAGTGAGCCAACCATTCTTTTCCCAATCCCTTCCTTCCCTACAAAAAAAAGTCAAGTAGATTAAAAAAAATGAGTTTTAACTTCAACGAAAAATGCAATCAATTTTAAGAAAATCAACTTAAAAATTCAACTCATGAAATTTCAACTCGAAAAATTTGACATGTGAATTTTCAACTCGGGAAAATTCAACTTGCAAAATTTCAACTCAGAAAAATTTCACCTCGAGGAAATTCAACTCAAGAAATTTCACCTCGAGGAAATTCCTAATATAAATTTTAGATTTAATGCAAAATTAGTATGATATTTCCTCTATACCCCTAATAAATATCCACCTTTACTTTACATTTTCTATATGCATGCATTGAGTATAGTGATTAATGATAATAATTATGGGTAATCTAGTCATTTTAATGTCTTTTTGGTCTATGTAAAAAGAAGAAATAGGCTTATAAACTTGGACAGAATGAGTAAAATATAACTGAATGTTAGATGATACTTCCTATATTTATGAATAAAATCATTCAAAAATACATCATATATTTTTGGATAAGATCATTAAAAAAAAATATGTTTTATAAACTTGGATAGATGGAGTAATTACATGCCTCTTCTATTAATTTTATATTAGGAAGGTGATGCATGGAAATACTGTTCAAGAAATGGACCAGACAGATGCCTAGAAATAATTACTTGCCTCTTCTGTCAACTTAACCAGGGCCGTAAGGGCCACGAGCCAATCATGGGGTGTCTTGTGTTATGATATGGTTAGAGTTCGTGTCCCTGTATGGAAGGACTCTATTCATTGGTGGGCGAATCTGAATTAATCTCTAGGGGTCCTCCACTATATATATAGGGTATTGCCTTCTACAGAAAAATCAATCTAATAAAGAGAGAGCTTTTCCCCTTACATGGTGTGCTTCTCCTTCTTTTGTTCGTGTGATTGCTTTGTCGTGTTGTTGATTGACGTGGGTGAACGATCCGATTTACAACATCTTGAACGGGGAGGCCGTAACGCCGCGCGACATGCCATGTCCTCTCGTGGGTCCACCTGGCATCTACCCCGTCAACCTTCTCACGCCCGCGTTCGGTGGATCTTGGTCTTGAATGCCGTATTAGCGCCCGAGTTTGACTCACTACGGACCTGGTTAAGCGTCCGACGATAATAGCAGGGCAATGGCATTCGTCTCGGTGGGGTGGGTGGGTCCTCTCATGGAGGAACCCCACCCGCCAGTCAGGCGCGGTTACACTCACGGACATGGATTTTTCTATTTAGACGTGAAAGTGCATCTAGGCCCCCTAAATTGGTTTTGGATGATTAATGACAAACGATTAAAGATTCTAATGTGTTCAACTAGTTCATGAATAGGTAAAAGGTTCGAGAAGAGATCATCTATGTAATTGGGTATCCTCAAGCTTCGTAGAGTAAGAAAAACGGCATCTCCGATTGTAATTTTCGATTTGTTGAAGTCATAGGATTGCCGTACTATTAAGAGGGATGCATTGAAATTGACTTAGAGATTGTCTCCTTTCTCAAGATGAATAGTGTCTAGTCTCTCAAGAGTTAGTAGTGTCCTCTCTCGCTTCGGAATGTAGTGTGTTTAAACTGTTCTGGTCGGATGTTCCGATATTGTATCGGACATTCCGATGCTTTAGAAGTTCCGAAGTGTAGGTGTGCTTCTGTCCGGTGTGTTCTTTTAGGGTCGGACATTCCGATTTAGCTGTTCGGATGTTCCGATACCTATTGGTCTTTAGCTTGGGAGCTCTCTGTTAGCTTCGGATGTTCCGATTGTGGGTATCGAAAGTTCCGATGTGTACTGTCCTGTTTTAGGGTGCTCTCTGTCTAGTTCGGACTGTCCGAAGTTGCTTCTTTGGAAGTTCCGAAGTGGTTGTTTTCCAGTTTGGGAACTCTCTGTTTGTTTCGGATGTTCCGATATTTTATATCGGACATTCCGATGTGGACGTAGTGTTAATTAGCTTTGTTCCCTCTCTGGGTCTCTTCGGATGTTCCGAAGTTGTTATCGGATATTCCGATGCCTGTAGTTTTCGACCGTTGGAAGCTTTCCAAGGTCTGGTAGTTTGTGCTCTTCGGATGTTCCGAAGTTAGCATCGGAAGTTCCGATGTGTGGCTGTTTGCGGGGATAACGGCTAGTTTTGAACCAAAACTATAAATACCCCCCATCTCCACCTTTGTTTTGTGACACACTTGCCTTGGCTGAAACTTGAGCATCTTGAACATCCTCTAGAGCAACCTTGAGCCATTTTCCTCCTTTGATCTTAGGGATCATTTAGTGAGTGAGAAGTCCTCAAGTGTAGTTGTGAGTCAAGGGTTAAGTTGTCATTCCTCTTGAGCAAGTAGAGAACCTGTCCAAGATCGAGATTCAAGTGCATTTATTTCTCTTGGAGGTTGAAGGACTCCTAGACGGCTAGGCGTCGCTCACGAGCCCCCAACGATTGTGGGACGCCGTGAGAAGTTTGTGAAGGCCGGCTCCGCCTCCGAAAGGAAAGGATCCAATAGTGGAACCAAGCCTCAAGTGTGACCGAGGTTTGGGAGGAAAGGGTTGGAAAAGACCCGGGCTCTTTGGAGCCTCCTCAACGGAGACGTACGATCCCCTCAAGGATCCGAACTCCGGGAATCAAACTATTGTGTTCTATTTTGTCTCGAGCTGCTTGATTAGTCTTATTGATTTCCTTTAGTGCAATTCTTAGTTGTTTAGAGTTAGTTGTCGTCTTGCTCATTCTACTTTACTCTTTTCGTCAAGTGTTAATCGGATAGTCCGGAGTTATTACGGAAGTTCCGAAGTTTTCGGAAGTTCCGATATTAACTCGGAATATCCGACCTTGTTCCACTGCGTCAAATTGTTTTAATTTAAAATTAGCCTATTCAACCCCCCCCTCTAGGCAATCTTCTAACCCTTTTCAAGACGCCACCGTCGAGAGGTGGATTCTTACACTGATGCTTATGGTTGCTATGTCTGAATTTCGTTATGTCATAATGTTTTAGGTGGTTACACTCACGGATCTACATGCATTTTTTAGTTTATTGCTACAATTGTGATTTGCCACAATTTGTTAGTTCCGTGATTACTCTATGTCATAGATTCAAATTCTTGCTTAATTTTACCAAACTTGTGGCTAGCAATTTATTAGCCACTATTTTTATAGCATGCCACATGTTGCTGAAGTTTAGTTACGATAAGGTTAGTCAAGAATCAAATAGATCCTTGGAGTTAAAAATCCTCCACCCATCTAGAGGTGGTTCCAAAGCCCTTATGATCTATTTGTACCACATAGGCTTTAAACCCGTGTTGGAATTACGGTGGTTGTTTTAGTTCGAATTCTTGTTCGGAACATGCCTAGCTTGTTTTTCCCTTTGAAGCTGATTTTGTTTTCGCAGTTTCAACGGATTGTGCTCATCTGCAGTGATCGGCGGCAAAGTTGTCAGTGAAGGGCAGGCGTGCATTGAGGGGGCGGGGAAATGGATGTTGGGAGTAAATGAAGCCCACCACTGGCTGATCATTCATGCATCCATCCATAACCGGTGGTGCGCAGAGCCAGGCCGACTCTTGTCCATCGGTTTGATTCCTTGGTTCGACTCGCATCAATTATCTTATTAGGACGGACTGACGGCGTCGGAGATAAAAAGATTTAAGTGAAAATAAGTATTGTTTAAATCTATAGCTAAAATATTATCACAAGAAATCTTTGTACATCAGTCTATCTATATCAAGAAGGTAATGAAAAGATTTAATACAGGTAAATATTACTCCCTCCGTTCCGTTTTAAAGGGCGTCTAATATTTTCCGACTGATTCCGTTTTATAGGGCGCAACAGCCTTTGGCATACACTGATTCCCGATTTGCCCCTTGCTTTGGCCCATGCACCAGCGGCTTTACATGCACGAGTGAATTCAGTACGAATTCAGTACGCATTAAGGCAGCACTAGAAACAAATGGACGCCTCGTTAATTATGCTACGCAGTTAATTAGGGGCAACAACGGAAATACTCTCACCGTAACCGCTCACTCACCTGCGTCCTTGGTATTCGCGAAAAATTTTATGCGCCCTCTAAAACGGAACAGAGGGAGTATCATTTAAAGACTCTATGATTGTGAGATCCTTTGAAGCAGATAAAGACCCTTTTCACATCAAGAATCATATATAAATCCAGTGGCAAGAGTGGAAAGATTCGACTCGCATCAATTATCTTATTAGGATGGAGTCGGAGATAAAAAGACTTAAGTCGAAATAAATATTGTTTAAATCTCACGGAGGAACCCACCTGCCAGTCAGGGAATAGACCACGACAGGGGCATTACCGTGTGTTCGACCGTGCAATGATGCATGGGTGTCAGCAGTCGGCACACGGTTACACTAATCAAATAACTCGTATGATCTTTTCGTACTAAATACGTAGTTCTAAGGCCCGTGCTGGAATCACCGCGGCAATTTTTTTTGCCCGCTAAAATGAGGCTGTTTTAGCTGGAATTCTTATTCGGAACACGCCCTAGCTTATTATTTAGTCTAACGGTCGAATTTTTAATACCACGGTCCAAAATTTAGATGTCATTTAAAACAAAAAAAACATCCGGAAGACGCCCGTACACTCCCTTCTCCCTTCAAGCTGACCTTGTTTCCGCGGTTTCCATGATCTGCAGTGATCGGCAAGGTTGTCAGTGAAGGGCAGGCGTGCATTGAGGGGGCGGGAAAATGGATGATGGGAGTAAATGAAGCCCACGGCTGACTGATCATGCATCCATCATATCACCGGTGGATCAGAGCCCAGAGAGCGGTGCTTGCGCAGAGCCAGGCCGACGCTTGATTCCTTCCTGCGTCTCTCATCAATTAATCTCCCGCAGGCGGCAGTGGATTGATTTAGTGCACTAGTACTAGTGTACTACACTACTACTACTACCCCTACCCGTATCCAACGTTTATTGATCAATGGGGTCATCTATGTCGCCGCACTACGTCCAAATCTCATTCATCCTAACCATCCATGCCCATGGGTGCACCCTGTACGTACGTACGTACGCGCTCACCGACGACTACGATCTCTTCGTATTGTACCATGACATCAGTGGCCCAATATGTGAGTACGTAAAAAGGATTCGTCGCAAGAAACGTACGTACGTACCGGTTCAAATTAGACTTATTTGAAAGGATTCGCCGCAAGAAACGTAAAGGTAATTCGAATGGATCGTAAATCAGGCATTTGTACTTTCTGTAGAAGATTAGTTAGTGGAAAACAAGTGTACAAATCAACTTGATTAATTGTGTACGTCATCGGAGCAAGCCGCATGCATGGCCATTCTTTTTGACAGTCGTGCAGGAGGAGGCAAGAAACTAAAATGCATGGCTTGCATCCATGCATGCGGCGACTTCTAGTACGACCTAAAAAAGTAATTAATGCATGGATGTAGGCATCTGTGCGTACCAGACTATTAGCTACTAGTACCTCACTAGCTCCAGTCAAATGTTAAGGCCTCGTGTGGTACGGTTCAGATTTTAGTGGAAACGGAAACGGTTTCAGATTCTTGGTGGAAACGTTTCAAGTAGAATCAGAACACTTTCTGCAAACCGTTTGGTACGGTTCCAGATTCTAGTAGAAACGGGGTTGAAGACGATTCAGCCCTGGTGTGGAAAAAGAAGAAACGTTCCGAGTTTTAGCCCGTTTGGCTGGGTTTCTCCCAGATTCTAGTAGAAACAGCTCGGTTCCAAGCTGCCAAACGGGGCCTAATTAGCGCAGACGTGAGCAAGCGGTTTTCTCTCTCTCCAACGGGACAACTGAAGATACAACAGAACTCTAGCTTTGTTTCCAGTGGTTAAGATATGCTCCAAGCTCTTAATTTGGTGAGCGAATTTCAAAACCACGTACCGTTATCGGTAAAAATATAGCAACCATATTATATAAAAAAAAAATCAATGTAGTAAAAAAAGAGAGTTTCTTAGTAATTAATCTAGTCATTCGATCGATCACAACAAAGCTCTCCAATATCGTACATGAGGACAGGCCTACCAGGGTCCAGGACGCGGTGTAGGAAGTGCACGTAGGGGTAGGGCAGCTTAGTAGAGCTACAACTGCAAGAAATTTTCACATGGCTTGACACTGGTATTGCTGATATCAGCACATGGGGAGAGAGATACTACAATTAATGGCACCCGTGGGCGACAACTGTGTCCAGCGAGGAGGCGGATCCCATCCCGTTCATTCGTGTTAACATATCGATAGAATTTCAATTAAAGTATGAAAAGACTATATTTGTTGATGGGCGAATCGAAATCTATCTCTGGTTGATTTTGCTATGTATTAGGTAATTGTGAGACACCCACTTTTATGCTACAGTGTAACATAAAAGAAATGTTCTAAATTGCATATTGTGTTAGTCCCATGATCAGTAGCCAGCACACACAGACACAATTTGAAATCATAACCGTACACAATATTTTATTTTATATAATGACGAAATCATTGTTACAATATGAACGGTGAGGTCGATTAGAATACAGCGAAAGAATCAAAAGTTTTGTAGTGTGCCACATAATCCTCGGACAACTGACAAGGTATAATCCCTAAATAAAATTATCATCATAATCCCTTAGTGTCCAGGAGAACAGCTAGAATAGTAGCGATATATCCCGTTGGGATGGGACACGATGGAATAACTTTGTTAGGATTTTTTTGTCATTTTCTAGTTATTTATATCTACCCCTTAATATTAACTTGATACTTTGTTTTAAGATTCATAAGTTTTTTGAAAGTTGCACCGAAACATAACCATAAACTGAATCACCTGAACGCAGATCGGAGGAGGATACAATGGCCTTATCGTTAAATCAGTGAGCAAACGTGCCACACAGCTGGAGCCGAGCGATAACGATGCAACCGGCAGGAACTTTAATAATACGTAGTACGACAAGGGTACTATATACAGACGGCTTCCAAGTTCGAATAGCAGTATGGGTATGCATGCACTGTCCCTTAATATCTCCAGCAGCTTCCCTTTCCTCTTCGAATCCCTTGGCGAATAGATCTTAACCGCTCCAGCGGATTCCCTTTGAAAGTGATTCAAACAGTGAATCTCTCTAGAAAGATATTCTCTCTCCAATCCCTACACAAATTCACTTGAGGGGATGCTGTTAGAGATACTAAGAAATAAAGGGAATAAATATGGAGACGAGAATAGAAAAAGAAATAGTGCTTCGCACACTTCGGCCGGCCATCACTCACCAGGTCTCTCTGATAGTACGTACGAAGACCTAAATCTGATCTCCGAACAAGTTTTTGTGTCCATGTACTAGTTTTGTCCGGCTTTCCGAATTAGCTAGAAATCCACAGAGAGACACGCGCAAATTTGTTGGCTCGATGGCTGTCAGTTCAGAAAGATTGCTTGAAATCGAGGGGTCACTACTCACTAATTCGGCAGCAAATGGTCGAGCAACGCACAAGAACTGATCAGAGCCACATCTCCCTGTCCTTTTGGAAGAAGAGTCGACGTCTGTGCCCTTGCAAGTTGTCCACGAATCTATGCACTTACATGGAAGTGTTTTCTTCACTCCAATAGTAGCTAGCTACAGCTTGATCAAGGTGAATCCGGAAGCTTGTGGGCGAGATGAGAAGGAGATAATTAAATGACCCAGCAAGCACGAGTGACACAGCACGTACGGAGATTATGACACGGGTTGGTTCCCTTCAAATCTGTCAACACGAGTGACCGCTGACAGTAACACTAACAGATCGTTTTGTCTTTTCTATCGGTTTTAAAATTAAAAAAAAAAAGCTAAAGTCTAAATTGGCCTTTAAGCCATAATAAGTCTCTGTATAATGAAAAACCAAAAGCTATGTACATACCGGAGAGATGTCTTTTGGTTTATTGAGAGTTGGTTTTAGACTAATGCAACTGAAGTTAAGATAAAAAATTACTCACATCTTGCTTTTAAGCTGTTTAACCGTAAAAACTAGCTTTAAACTATAAACAAAAGACCTAAGTCTAAACAAACATGATCTATCTTCCACCTCTTCTCTAACCACCACCACCAACAACAAAAAAAAAACCTGTTTGAAACGTAGGAATGTCACGTGAAACAATTTCAATCCCGGAAAACAAAACATTCCGGCGTTCCAAAACTTGGCTACTCTATTAACATTCCAACGAAAGGCTCAGACACCCGTTCCAGTTCGCTTGAGCCGTTCGATCAATAAACGAAAGGATTGGACCGTGGAGGATTCAATGTTCGGCCCCAATGATTGGTGCCACGGCCGACAATGTCCACTCTTGGTTCGCCCAATTTGCCCCAGCAAAAACCAATCGAGGAAATCAACTCAACCCTAGAGGCAAGGTAGGAGTCTAGCTATGTATCTATCAATATGTCCTACGACCTAATTATATACTCCCTTCAGTTTGATAATAGATGTCGTTTTGGACATAGTGATGGTCAAATTTCTAAAACTTTGACTATCGATATATTTTTAAATATTTAAATTGGATATATGAAAATTATATGTGTAGACTTGTGTCGAGAAGTACTTTCATAATATTATAATTTTATTGGGTTTTATAAATATATTATAATAAAAATTAGCGGTCAAAGTTGTGTTTTGAAGACCGTGTCGATGTCCAAAACGATATCTATTATCAAACTGAGGGAGTAACTTCCAGGTGCAGCAGATACACACACGCAGGCATGCCTAGCCATAAGAAACATGAGAGTGTGCCCATCTTTCAAGCATGCGAGTTGGCATGCTGCTGCTACCACCCAACGTTCTAGCATGCAAGTTGGCATGCTACTGCTGCCACCCAACGTGTGTCAAGCTTATCTTTCTACGAGTATCTCTAGCCATCTAGTCTTATCTTAGGTTAGCTTGCTGTCTGTTAGTGTGTCACTAGGTGACAGGGGGCTATGATTCAAAATCATGTCGAGATTTCCATCAACTTGATCCAGATTTTAATCTTTGGTCGGAGCAGAGGTTTTAAATTTCTAAAGATTTTCAAATTGCTATAGTAATTTCAGGAAATCTTGGCAAATTTCGCCAAGATTTTGGCTTTTTCAACCGGTTTTGATGTTTTTCAAACCAGATTTCGCATCAAAATTTTTTATGGAGAATTATAGTATCTTTTATGAGAAATACATGTGAAAATTTAACAAAAAAGTACATATTCTCCCCGCATTATATCCGGGAGCTTCCCTGGCTCCTCCCCCTATACACCTGTCCTCCCTCCCATTTTCCGAAAAAGCCCCTCCAGTTTTTCAAATCAAGGATACATCCTTCCAAGTTACGAAGAGGTCCTTTGCGATTTTTTGTGAGGGCAAGAAAAATTCTCCCGGAGTGCATTTAAGTCCCTCATTTGTTGCTTTATGGAAAGAGGCTCCCGTTAAATACGAATCACGGACAAACCCTTTTCTAATTTTTCGGGATAGCGGTCAGGTCCAAACATATAACAAATAGGTCCCTGCTCCTTACATCTAGGTCATTTCTCCGTTTTCTCCGGAAAAAATATTTTCGTGAACAGAAATACGTGTGCATCTCTATCTCTAGACTTTTTCCCCCAACTCGATCTCTAATATTTTTGGAAGCATATATTATTAATTTGTTTTTCGTTCACGCACGCGGCGCACGCCGCTCTTACTGTTCTAGTACAAACAGGGCTTTCTGCTGCTTGAGTTTAATGTGCTACCATTTTCTTTCAGGATATCTTAGTTCTTGAATGCAGCAGGACGCTGGAGTTCCAGATCCTACTACGAAGATATAAGCGCGGCGTACGCCGTATGCGTGAACGAAAAATAATTTTGCTCTTTTTTTCGGAAAAAAAATAGACTTAGACGTATTTTCAAAAATTTTGAAGGCTCAAGAAACCTTAGAGACCGAGCCGGAAGAAAAGTACACATCTTTGTGTTGACGAAAATATTTTTTTTCTTCAAAAAAAACGGAGAAAGGACCTGGGCCCGTAAGCGTGGCGCACACTGCGCGCGTGAACGAAAAATGATTTTGCTTTTTTTTCGGAGAAAAATGATTTTGCGTTTTTTTTTCGGAGAAAAAATAGACTTAGACCTATTTTAAAAAATTTTGGAGGCTCGAGAACACTTAGAGACACTACTACAGAATCGGCCTTCACAACCGGCCTATCACAAGCGGTTACGTGCGCCCCGCTTGTGGAGTCCCGTGCCACAAGCGGTTCGTGGGCAACGGACGGGAGGGGGTCTCTAGAAGCGGTTCTTAACACGAACCCCTTCTGGAGCCTCCTCTCTAGAAGCGGTTCGTGTTTGGAACCGCTTCTAGAGGTCTAATGGGGGCTCCAGAAGTGGTTCGTGTGTAGAACCGCTTGTAGAGCCCCCTCCCGCTCAGCGCATTTAAACTCTGTCTTCCTCCCCGAGCTCGCACAGGACATCACAGTGGTGGGCCGAGAGCTGTTCATGGCGAGGTGCTGCCAAAATTTTGAATTGAGGCTATTAGATCCGAATTAATTGTTCTAAGGTGAGTAATATGTTGCTGACATCCTTCTCACCTAGATATTGATGTTTTTTGTGCATTGGATGTTGAGAAATTATGTTTTGTTGGCTTATATTTTTGTTCTTAAGGTGATATATACGATTTGGTGTATGAAATGAAATTCAATAAATGTGAAACGATGAAAAATTACAAACGTGTGGAAGAGAAAAGATTTGTATGAAAATGTAACAATTAGTTAGTTTTATTTTTAAAAAAGTAGGAGGATTAGAAATAATTAGTTGGCTTTAGTGAAAAGAACACAGAATGATTATAAAATACAAAACTATTAGTCATAGTTAGCTTTAATAGAATATTATGATAGATGTTGTTATTATTTTTATTTGTGTAGATGAATCGGCAATGGATGTACAATGCAGACCGTCGGTCAAGAGAGTTCCGAGATGGCATGAAGGAGTTTCTCGACGCGGCCGTTGCATTCTTGCCTCGAGGAAGCTTCATCGTTGTCCGTCGTGGCGCAAGAATGAGAAGGAGCATTCGAGCGATGGATGGTTATGAGGCATGTGATAACGAGAGGTTTCATGGCAAACTATACTGTTGGATCCACCATGGCGAAACAAAGGCGATTCGGACAGAAGGCGATGAAGAAGGCGAAGAAGAGGAAGATAGAGCCAGCGGTATGCCGGACACCACTCAATACGGGTCCGTGGAAGATACACTCGATGAGTTTGGCGATGATGAGCTAGAACAGATGTTCCGTGACGGAGAGGGAGAGTTCACAGAGGAAAGACAATACAAGAAGTTTCAGAGCATGGTAGAGGACCACCGAACTGCTTTGTACCCAAACTGTGCACAAGGCCACAAAAAGCTGCGTACTACACTGGAACTCATGCAATGGAAGGCCACACACGGTGTGTCAGACAAGGGATTCAATGGTTTGTTATCACTCGTAAAGAGGTTGCTTCCGGAAGGAAAAACTCTACCAGAATCTACGTATGAAGCGAAGCGAGTCCTCTGCCCTTTAGGATTGCAAGTGCGGAAGATACATGCATGTCCTAACGATTGTACCCTGTATCGCAATGAGTATGCTGATTTGGTGGTCTGTCCAGTGTGCGAAGAATCCCGGTATAAGGTGCAGCGTGACGATTCAGGTGAATTAGATGGGAATCGTACGAAGAAGAGAACTCCAGGAAAAGTATTGTGGTATTTCCCTGTGATACCCCGGTTGAAGCGTTTGTTTGCTAACGAAGGTCATGCCAAGATGATGCGTTGGCATGAGGAAGAGCGTAAGGAAGATGGGATGCTTAGACACCCCGCAGATGGCTCACAGTGGCGGAAAGTCGATCGGGCTTACCCAAACTTTGCAAATGAGGTCAGAAACATAAGGTTTGGGTTGAGCACCGATGGGATGAATCCTTTCGGTCGGTTGAGCGACATCCATAGCACCTGGCTTTGTGACACTTTGCATCTATAACATTCCTCCATGGTCAGTGCATGAAGCGGAAGTACATCATGATGCCATTATTGATCGAAGGCAGAAGCAACTGGAAACGACATAGATGTCTACCTGAAACCATTGGTTGAAGACCTTGTGAAGTTGTGGGAGGATGGTGTACGGGTTTGGGATGAGTACAAAAGAGAGTATTTCAACCTGCGTGCATTGTTGTTTGTAACAATCAACGATTGGCTGCGTTCGTAACCTCTCCGCCAAAGCGTGAAAGAGTTTAAAGCCTGCACCAGTGCATAAATGAAACGGACTGCATGTACCTCAAAAACTCTCGGAAGTGTGTGTACATGGGCCACCGCTGGTGTCTTCCTAGCTTGATC
Organism: Rhipidocladum racemiflorum; assembly: GCA_036346355.1. Lineage (NCBI taxonomy): Eukaryota > Viridiplantae > Streptophyta > Magnoliopsida > Poales > Poaceae > Rhipidocladum > Rhipidocladum racemiflorum. The sequence continues at coordinate 83,191,676 of CM070579.1, read as the reverse complement.
ATGCTTTGAGGTGGAAAGGAAGTAAATTTAACGGGTATGAGAAATTCGTGGTAAGCCTCAGCATCGTAATGGGCGACTTGTGTTTGCTATGGTAAAAGATCTGAAAGTAGTATTTGGGAAGGGTCGTGGAAGCATACCTGTGCCGAACGAGGATGGTCATGCACCCGCATGGAAGAAGAAATCAATATTTTGGGACCTGCCGTATTGGGAGGTTTTGGAGGTTCGTCACTCGCTGGACTTCATGCACATCACGAAGAATGTTTGTTTGAACCTGCTAGGCTACATAGATATGTACGGCAAATCGAAAGATACACTGCAAGCTCGGAAGGACCTTGAAGACATGGAGGTGAGGAGTGACCTACATCCGAAAAACAAAGAAGGGACAAAACAACTTTATCTACATCCTGCAAGCTACACTCCAAGCAAAGAAGAGAAAAAAAGCATGATTGAGTGTTTGAACAGTGTGAAGGTCCCTTCTGGATATTCCTCAAATGTAAAGAGACTCATAAACACGAAAGAGAACAAACTCCAAGGCCTAAAATCCCATGACTGCCTTGTGTTGATGACACAGTTGCTCCCAGTAGCTATCTTAGGTATACTTTGCCGAGTGGGTGCGTGGGACAATCACGGCTATGTTCATTCTTCAACGCCATTTCACGTAAAGTCGTCGAACCGGCTAAAATGCCTAAGTTGGTGGTTGATGTGGTACAAAGTTTGGTTATCCTCGAGATGATTTTTCTTCCTGCATTCTTTGATATCATGGTTCATCTCACCGTTCACCTTGTCAAGGAGATAGGTATCCTCGGACGATGTATCTGCACAACATGTTCCCTTCGAGAGGTACATGAGTGTCCTCAGAAATACGTTCAGAATCAGTTTGCGTCCCGAAGGGTGCATTGCCGAGGAGCTACGTGGCGGAGGAGGTGATAGAGTTTTGTGTTGATTACATGAATGATGTAAATCCTATCGGCGTCCCCATATCACGACACGAGGAGGCTACGGGGCAAAGGGACAATAGGAAGGCAAGCGATTTGCATGCAGCGATCTTGTTGCATTCAAGCAAGCACATTTCACTGCTCAAGCAATCCACCATAGTCGCCCCTATGTCATTCAGCACAAGAGTGTCCTACGCGCGAGTTCACGGGAAGACAGAGAGTTGGATAACCCTGAAGCACATGGATTCTTTCGGCGATTGGCTCTGAAGTACATCCTTGAGGAAGGGTCAAGCGATGAACTATTGCAACGCTTGGCCGGGGACCATCACAAGAAATCGGGACATTCAAGGGGTATGAGATCAATGGTTACACATTCTACACCGGATCCAGGATAACAGGAGCACCAACCGAGCAGCGGCGTCAGTATAGACGCCGAAGACAACGATGGCGGAGTTCGACACATATTACGGTTTCATAGAAGAAATATGGGAGCTCGACTATGGACCTCTCAAGGTCCCTCTATTTAAGTGCCAATGGGTCAAGCCGAGGACAAGCGGTGTGAAGGTCGACAAATACGGCATGACAAGCTGTGGATCTCCACGAAGTCGGCTATAGGCGCGAATCGTTTGTTCTCGCGAACGATGTGGCTCAGGTCTTCTATGTAATGGACATGTCAAGCAAACCTAAAAATCGAAAGGACAAGCAAAAGGTAATGCCAAAGCGACATGTAGTTCTCCAAGGCAAACGACGGATTGTAGGAGTTGAGGGCGTCACCGATGAGGAAGAGTATGGTCGATTCGACGAGCTCCCTCCTTTTACGATTGATGTTGAAATAAGCGTCTGCGTGGCGGTGATGTCGATGCTCCTTACATACGTCACGATCATAAAGAAGGAACAATTGTAAAGACGAAGACTTAAGATGTACTACTTGTATACATTATGGTGGAGAAACATTCCTTGTACATTATTCCATATGATCATGTTGATATGTTGATGTTTAACATTGCTTGTACATATGATGTTTTAAAAAATGAAACAATAAAATAGAAACACTTCAAAAAAAACGTAAAAATCGCATACAAACACTTAAAAAAAATAAAACCATCGAATACAAACACTTTTAAAAAAAGAAATACAAACACTTAAAAAAAGAAAGGAAAAAAAAGAAATACAAGCACTTTTAAAAAATTATTGTATACTTAAAACAATGCAATGCCTTCTAAGGTTAACAACAAATCTCCTCTCCCCTTGGCTAGCGCGGGCGCTTGAGTGCGGGCTTGTGCCCAGAGGTTGGGTGTTCGAGCCTCACTAGCGCCCCGCGGGCCTTTCTTTTTTTTTAAACCCCACTACAAGCGGTTCTTAGTACCAACCGCTTGTAGTGGGACCTCTAGCGGTTGGTATTACGAACCGCTTGTAGAAATACCTTACAAGCGGTTCGCAAGACCAACCGCTTGTAGAAATGGTGGTAATTTGGTAGGGTACTTGCGGTCGGGGTCCTCTACAAGCGGTTGGTATTCTGAACCGCTTGTAGAAGTACTCTACAAGCGGTTGGTATTACGAACCGCTTGTAGAAGTACCTCTACAAGCGGTTGGTGTTACGAACCGCTTGTAGCGATGGGGTAACCTTTAAATTTTGAAGTCCCGAAGGCTCCGCACCTTCAAATTTTCTAAGTCCCGGCGCCAGAGCCGACTCGTCGACCGCCACCACGCGGCCCCGACCACCGCCGACGCCTCCCGACCACGCGCCCGCCCCCAGGCCATCCACCGGAGGACCTAGGTAGCCGGCGAATCGCCTTTGCTCTGTATGTTTTCATGCCCGCAAGGTGTTCGGTGAAATGCCCACAAGGAATTTTCATGCTCTCTGTGTTGTAAATGTTGTATGTATGTTTGTTTGACAATATATAAGTATTCTATATATGATTTCATCCCACATTTATGTTGTATGTGTGTTTGACAATATATAAGTATTCTATATATGATTTCATCCCACATTTATGTTGTATGTGTGTTTGACAATATATAAGTATTGTATATATGATTTCATCCCACATTTATGTTGTATGTTTGTTTGACAATATATAAGTATTCTATATATGATTTCATCCCACATTTATGTTGTATGTGTGTTTGACAATATATAAGTATTGTATATATGATTTCATCCCACATTTATGTTGTATGTTTGTTTGACAATATATAAGTATTCTATATATGATTTCATCCCACATTTATGTTGTATGTGTGTTTGACAATATATAAGTATTGTATATATGATTTCATCCCACATTTATGTTGTATGTTTGTTTGACAATATATAAGTATTCTATATATGATTTCATCCCACATTTATGGTGTATGTGTGTTTGACAATATATAAGTATTGTATATATGATTTCATCCCACATTTATGTTGTATGTATGTTTGAGAATATATAAGTATTCAGAAAAACTAAAAAACGGTATACCGTTGCAACGGTATACCTCTGAAACTCATGAAACTTATGATTTTTTGCACTGAAACTCATGAAACTTAGCACTAAAAACTGATAAAACATGAAACTGATGAAACTAAACACTGAAACTCATGAAACCAGCACTGAAACTGATAAGTTTCATAAGTTTCATGGCTATACCGTTGCAACGGTATACCGTTCCCTAGTCACTCTCATAAGTATTTTATATATGATTACATGCCCACTTTAGATGGCGACACCAAGGCGTGGTGACCCGGATTTCGACAATGAGAAAAATATGATGTTTGAGACAATTGCGCTGGGTACCATCTTAGGCCTGGATGAGGCTGTTAACACCGGTGCCGCTGTCGATGAGGCTGTTAACACTGGTACTGGCAAGGATATCACGGCAACATGAGGTATACTCTTAACCATTATGAAATCACCGTAAACATGTTAATTATTGTAACATGTGTTTGTGTATCCACCGGTACATCATCGGCCACCCGGTCGGAATTAACCGAGGACCTAACAAGAAGCCTTCGACCAAGTATGTGATAACCGAGGTCGGCAACGACGGAGTCTGGTAGCCCCACTGTCGACAATTGGCCCTTTCAACAATGCTTGCGGCTACCACGTGAGGATCACGTCCCAATCGACATCCGAGAAATGGACCGAAGTCCCTGCGGCTACCAAGGAATTGCTCGAATGATATGAAGGAAACTTTCACTTTTCCGGATGGAGTACGAGCAGAAGGCCAAGGGATGGGCTTTGAAGAAGATGGCAACTTCCTTTCAGCGGTGGAAGTCGTCCCTCACCCGCAAGTACATCGACAGAGGAGAAAGGCCGGACTTCAATCAATTTCCTAAGTGGCGAGATCATTGGGAGGCTTTCGAGAATTCAAGCTATCCGATGCGGGACAGGCGCGAGAGAGAAAAACAAGGTGAATGCCCGGAAGAAGAAATACCACCACCATCTCGGCACCGGTGGTTACATTAAGGTCACAAGAAATGGGACAAGCGGGAAGAGGAACTTCAGCAGGAGATTGTACCTGGCGAGAATTGGGAGCCCCGCTGCGCAAGAATCGGTTCTTGGATCACGGGGCCAACTTGCGGATGACGGTAGCTTGGTGATGGCACCGAGTCCAAGAAGTTGGTCAAAGGATTGTACAAGCCATCGATCAATCTCGGTCGAGTCCTTCATGACGGACGAGGGAGAATGACGAGCTAACATATGCCCTTCAAAACCACGAGCACCGGGACGGACACGAGGATTCGGAAAGATACCGTGGAGGCACGGATTTGCCAAAGACACAAGCGATTCTGAGGCGGGACGAAGCAAGAGGAGAGATCGAGGGTAGAGTGAGCCGTTTGGAGGGCGAGCTTAGAGCTACAAAGGCTTCCATCCTGATTTGATCACGCAACAAGTGTCCGAAGCATTAACCCAATATCGACCAGGAGGTAGTGTTCAAGGGGCGTCGACACCGTGATCGATCGAGCGCCAAGAAGCGATTCTTGGCGTCCGCCGTGGCCTGAAGCGAATGACCCGCAGGTTCGTTATCCCGTGGAGCGATATCAAGGTTCGCCGCCCGGTCACGAGCTACACATTAATATGCGTAACCTGTCCTACAAGGTGGCTTATGGCATGGCTTATCCGGTGGAGGCGGGCCAGACGTTCCACTTCAATCAGATACCCTCCGGATACTCTAAGGTCACGGTGGAAGAGGTGGTGGGGGGCTTCGAAGATCTCTTGCTCGAGATTGCTGGGGGCGACGACATGACCAAGCTTGGACAGACCCTCCACGGCACATTCATCCTCTGGCGCAAAAAGTACATCATATTTCCGGATGGTGTGGAGGTCACATCAACAGTAGAGGCCCCTTGATTTGAGCCAGTTGCAGCATCAAGCACGCCTCCTCCACATCGACAACCCACGACTCCTCCAATGTCGCCTGCACGCAAAGCTTCTCCGGTGGTCCAGGACACGCCTCCTCCACCTCCCGCTCCAGCATCAGATGCTCCAGCACCTCCCGCTCCAGCACCTCCCGCTCCAGCATCAGATGCTCCAGCACCTCCCGCTCCAGCACCTCCCGCTCCAGCATCTCCGCCGAGGAAGAAGCTCCCTTTCAGAAGGAGGGATCCCGCAACGGCACCTCCTCCCACGAAGTCGGCATCCGACGGACAGAGAATATTGAAGGAACTGCCAAAGAGGCCATATGATCTGACTGCGGAGGAGCTATCAATTACCGTGAAGACGGATGTGGCCAAGCAGCTTGCGCCAACAAAGCCAGCGCCCAACGTTAAAATAGATAAAAAAATTGTGAAGCACTTTCAGTCATGCGGAGCAGCGCCACCGCTGTGACGACCGACTACGAAAGGACAATAAGAAAGGCTACAAGGAAAAATACACGGGCTTCGTCGGCGGCAAAGAAGAAGAAGAAAGTGGAAGATGAAGCAGAGTCTTTGAGCAATTGAGGATCCAGGATTTCTTGAAGGAGGCGGGGTGGAATCAATAGACCAGGATCTTCCACGGCACCAATCGGATGGAAGTATGAGTTGGGCAAACCGCTAATTGATCCAAAAGATATAAAAGATCTCCCAACCAAGATCGTCAAATGCATGAATGTTATATGGAAAGGGCATCTAAAGGAGAGAAAATGTTCCACCTCATTGCTCAAGATACGCATTTCTTCCGCGGGAGACAGATGCAAATATGGCTGCAATTCGAGGACTTGTACCATGTGTACCAAGCAGGCGCCATCGACGTGTCCTTCATGTCTTCTTTGGTGTATGCGTAAGTATTGATCTTCTAAGTTTACCGTTTGCTTCCTCTCGTACCACAAAATCAAAAATCTAATTAACTTAGTTATCCCTTCTTATGTAGAATGGAGATACAACGATGTAGAAGAGTGGGCATACAGAACGTCGACCCAGAGGTTGTCAACGAGAAAATCTGGTCATTCGAGCAGCAAAGACCGGAAGTTGAGGCATACATTTTGCGTGCATTATTGAAACAGCACTACAAACCGTACATATACGCCCTTCAACTTCATGTGCGTGTTCTCACAAACCTCTTGTTCTTGTATTTCTTAAGCCATTGATAGTACGACTAGCTGCTTACGCGCTTCTTGGAATATACGAATAGGTTTCACTGGATCCTTCTAGTCATCGAGCTTGACAACAGCAGGATTATAGTTCATGACTCAAGAAGGAATCCAATCAGCAAATACCAATGGTTCATTGACATCCTCAACAAAACATTTGGAAAGTTCCAGAAGAAGCATAAAGGAGATTTCAAGAAAGAATTCGAAGTCATAGTGAGTACTCAGGTACGTACTACAAAAACAATTATTAATATAAATGCACCATATCAGTTCTTCATCTGATATTATGAAATTTCTCCCTGTCAAGGTTAAACGCCAAATGGCTGGAAACAACTTATGTGGCTATTACGTGTTCCACTATATTCAAAGTTTTATTCATGCCGATCTTATTTGGAACATTATGCCGAGGTTCGTATATGCATGTCAATTTGTTAGCTACAACTTACATTTTAATTAATCGTATGTGATCGGATATTTATATACTTCCCGCTTAATCAATTGTCACCAACATCGATGAGCATGTTAGCGTGCTCCGCCTCACCGTCTTGCGCACTCCAAGAACATCTCATCGGCTTCATTGTCGGCGAGGTTGTATCTCCAAATGGCGAGTTCCACGTAAGGCTTGGTCCATCGTTGAACACAGCTGAATCGATGACGACATCGACGTCGACCAAGAACTTGATCGACGCATGCAAGAAGAAGCGGAGTTCGATAATCATTTTTTAATCATTCAAACTTGTAAACGTCGATAGCGTGTATGTACTTGTCCATTTGTTACCTTTGTTAAGGCGGGTTTTTTCTTGAGCTAGCTTGTGAACATGTGTATGAGTGAGCATATGTAATATATATTTAATTGCGTAGAAAACTCCTACACTCATATTTCATTTTATGGTCAAAAACGATATACAAAAACACTGAAAGAACATATTCTATAATACATATAATTGAAAAATCTCTCCACAAGCGGTTGGTGACTCCAACCGCTTCTGGAGTGCTTGCTCTCCACAAGCGGTTGGTAACTCCAACCGCTTCGGGAGTGTGCTGTCCACAAGCGATTTGTAACACGAACCGCTTGTGGAGGCCCCCACGTGGCGGCTCCACTGGCCTTCCTGGACATCTTCCCAACCGCTTCTGCTGCCACAACACAAGCGGTTTGTGCAACCGCTTGTGATACCGGGCGGGTATCACACACGGTTGCTTAGAAGCGGTTACAAAACCGCTTCTGAAAGGGGTTACGACCCGCTTGTAGTAGCCGGTTCTGTAGTAGTGAGACCGAGCCGGAAGAAAAGTGCACATCTTTCTGTTGACGAAAATATTTTTTTTTTCCGAAAAAACGGAGAAAGGACCTGGGCCCGTAAGCGCGGCGCGCGCGTGACAAAAAATGATTTTGCTTTTTTTCCGGAGAAAAAGTAGATTTAGACGTATTTTTAAAATTTTTGGAGGCTCGAAAAACCCTAGAGACTGAGCCGAAAAAAGTACGCATATTTCTGTTGACGAAAATATTTTTTTCGGGGAAAACGAAGAAAGGACCTGGATGTAAAAATCGGGGACCTATTTGTTATAGTTTTGGACCTCACCGCTATCCCGAAAAAGTAGAAAAGGGATTGCTCGCGATTTACGTCTAACGGGAGGCTCCTTCCGTAAAGTAGCGAGCCAAGGACCTAAACGCGATCCGGAGAATTTTTTCTTCCGCTCACAAAAAATTACAAAGGACCTATTCATAAATTCGCGAGGACCTATCCGTAATTTGAAGGAATGGATGGTTTTTTCGCAAAACGCCGTGGAGTTAGTATTCGTATAAATATAAGGGGGTTAGTATTCGTATAAATATCGTAATTCAAATATTTGTACTGAACGTCCATGATTTCAACTCTTTGTAAAGATACAACACCCATATTTTTTTCCAAAACAAAATATCCCTCTTCATTTGGGGCGGTCAAATCGACTCATTCCTCTTTCCCGACCCACCCAACCTCTTCTTCCTCTACTCTTTCTCTCGCACTGAACCCCCCCCATTTTCGTGCGGATAAGCTCCATCGCTCCCCGCCACCTTGTCCCCAACCGTTGCCATCCTTATCCCGTCCAAACTCCTGCCAGCCGTTGCGCTGCCACCACCTTTTCCGCGACGGCCCCCCGTGCGCCTCTACCCCCTATAAACCCCCAGAGCTCCCCCCCTCACCCCGCACCCACTCCCCTCCTCCTCCGCGCTCCACCGCCTTCTCCTCCCTCTCCGGTCGCACCTGACGCTGGCTTCTCCCCACCACCCCCGCGCCCCTTCGGTCATGCTGCCACCACCACTGTCCTCGCCGCAACACCGCACCGCCAGTGCATGCCACCGCCTCCCCTCCCCCGCCTCAGCTCACTGGCCGGCTCACCGCCCACGCGCCTGCACTGCGCCCCGCACTCACTTCAACGTGCATCGGGCGCACAGTGCATTCGACTCGGCCCTAGACTTGGTCCAAGGGGCGGGCCCCAACCGTCAGACAAACGGGACTTTTCTCATTTTAAATTAATTCTGCGAAAAATTAATTATGACGTCAACATTGTGTCATAATTCGGTTTTCTTTTAGAAATAAATCCGAAAATTGCCAATGACATCAGCATATACAATAATCTAGATTTTACTTTAGAAAAATAATCCAAAACTTTAGGAAAATTCTATTTTGATATTTTTATTTGTTTTTAAACTTTCGGGAGACCGTTTTTGCCCATTTGAACTCTATTTAGCTCTGTTTTTCTTTTTAAATTTTATCTAAAATCATAAATTTATGTTTTATGCTAGTTTGGTATGTTATTTGAATTTATTTAGATTTATTTTAAATTTAGTTGTTTTCGTGTATAGTTATCGGATAGTTTGAGGAGTATGCGAGTGACGATTTCGAGCACCAACCCGTTAAACAACGCAAGTCACATCTCCTTGATCACGTTGATCCCATTTTTTAAAGTGTAATTTGTATTTAAATTAATAGTTATGTCTCGAATTGTTAAACCGCCTTTGAAATTTGATTCCTATGCCATTGTAACCTTAAGAAAATACTCTTTAGTATGTGATTATACTTAAAAATTGTTTAGACATGCTTACAACTGAAACTAGGATATTTTTGAAAATTTGTGCCAAACAAAGAGTTTTGTTGAGATAAAGCCATTCCTTGATATTGGTGTACCATGGAATGTATGAAAAGTGGTTTTGTTTAAAAGAAGGTAAATATGAGATTTAGATCGGGCGAGAAATGGTTGAGAGGTGGTTTTGTTATGGTTCTGGGTTTGTGAAAAGTCTTACCTAGTCAATTAAGAACCGGTCTGAGTTTCACGGAATGTAAAGCCTAACGGTACTACCAAAAGTCTGAAATAGGATCGAACTTGCTAGCCGTATTAAAACAAACCACAGTCAAACCATTAGGTGGTAGTGGTGTGGTAAAAGCGTGAGGCTGCCACTCTGACGCAAGAGGGTGCTTTTGACTAAAGGGATTCTTTCAGCGGTGAAACCTTAGCGGGCATGACTACATGGATGAGTTTTTATAGGGGCTTTGTCGTGATTTTGTTTATTGCATACCAAAGGAAGTGTGCTGACGCAAGGAGACTATCATGTATTGTGGGCAGAGTTGTACAACCACTGCAGAGTGTAAAACTAATCGATTAGCTGTGCCCATGGTCATGGGCATACCGAGCAAGCCATTCACAGATTAGAATTTGATAATTTAAAATTTGAGTTTAGCAAAATGTTGTTGGGATGGAGTGAGTCCATCATGAAATTTTTTGGATAGATCTAGGAGGGGTTCCTGAGTTTAAAATATTTAAAAATGAAATTTTCTTATAATTATGCAATTTCAAAATTACTTGCAATATTTAGAAAATTACTGATTGATGCTAAAATCAACCATATAACCTTCCTTTGTCACAATTACATTATATTGCATTTTTTGATGTGATTTGTGGAGTACTTTTGTACTTATCCTTGTTTACTCTGTTGATCCAGATGAGGAGTTCTACACTAGTGAGGATATCGATGATTAGACCGCTACCCCAGTCGATTGCCTGTTGCAAATTCACTGGATTCTACTACTGTTTTATTTTACTTCCGTTGTGTTGGCATGCATGCATGTCATTTATGTTGTAAAATTCGGATAATTAAATAAATAAAATTTTGCTCGATATGTTATGGTATCATTTCTATTGTGTATACTAGCTTTTCCTAGACTAGTGCAGGATACACAGAGGATTTCGAAAGTGATTTTTCCAGGGTCCAACAAAAGATTTTCTTAAACAAGATATTTTCTAATTAAGAGTAAGATAGATGTGGTGATCCAGCACGATGAGGCCCAGCAATTTCCCTACATTATCACTGAGCAGATGCACAAGACCCAAAAAAAATAAGCAAATTGTTCTATGCGCTTTTGTGTACCTCTTCTTCTCACGAACATATAATGTAAAAGAAAGAAAGAAAAGAAAACAATTTGGATTATAGTTCAGAGCTGATTGCTTCATTCAGTAAGACCCAGAAGCCAGAGCCATGGATTAATTTCCGTCTTGGTTGCAATGTACACTGTACAGCACCAATCAGCTAGTACCATTCAAAGCTTCACAATTTCCGTATTGATTGCAATGCCACTGTACAGCAGTGTGATCACAGCACCTAGTATTTTATGTGCCCAGGTTCAAGCCTCCCATAGCACAGGAGATCGATCATTCAATAGCAACAGGGTTTCAACTAGTATTATACGTGAAAATACTTAATATTTTGCATTCAAATAGATAGAAAATATAGATAAATACTTGTGTGATTTTACATATTTTTTTTCTCAATTATTTAGCCTTTGGAGACTATTTTCACGGTGGTTGAAAAAGACTAAAATTTTGGTTTGGCCTCCTCAAAAATACCAGATCTGAAATTTCAAAATTTCATCCAAATTTTAGATTTCAGCTATCCCTAAGAGCATCTCCAGCAAGGGCCCCTAAAACAGAGTCCCTATTTTGGATTTAGGGGCTCCCCCTATTTTTTGAGGCCCTGTTTTCAGAACACAAGTCCAGCAACAACCCCTAAATCTCAGCCTCTATTTTACTTTTTCTCCTATTTTAACATATCCGCTATGTATAATCTTCATTTGACACCACTAAAATTCAATCAAAAATATTTGTAATACATAAAACATAAGCATATTAACATTTACAATTTAAAAACATGATATTTCAAATTTAAATTTAAAATTTTCAAAACATGATAAAATTTTTGAAGCCTCTCATGTATTTCCCTATCTTCAATAATAGGGGTTGTACTCGTGTCCCTGGGAATTGGGGCTGAGGAGGCAAATTTAGGGGCCTCCTAATTTTAGGGGCTTGAGTTGGGGGCCCCTGGGAATTGGGGCTGAGGAGGCAAATTTAGGGGCCCCCTACTTTTAGGGGCTTGAGTTGGGACCCTGCTTGATCTGTTTTTTTTACTACACTCCCTATTTTAAAGTTTAGGGGCTGGTTTAGGGGCTCTGCTGGAGATGCTCTAAGATACCAACCCCAGGATCCTGCCTGCGAAAGTTCGTAGCGGAGAAGGAGCGGGGAATTGACGGTGGAACACGATGCAGAGAGCCGAGTCATGTCTCGAATCATGCATGAATGCAGATTGCAGGGGCTAATCGCCACTAAATTCGGACACCGGACGGTGGTGGTGAGTCCATCGCCGGCGGGCCAGCGCCTCCTCCTTAAACAAATGCGGCCGATGGGACGGCACAGACGCTCGAGCCCCGAGGTGGTGGCCGTTCGCTGAGGAGATCTTATTAAAAAAAAAAACCCCCGTACCTTTTGATCCTGATTCGCTGGGTTGTACGCTTGTACTGCTTGCTGGTAGCGATGCGTGCTTCCTCTTTCTGCTGCAAACAACGAAACAAATTAAGGTTGCTTCTTGAATCCTTAGTGTTCAAGTAATTAACGGGCTGTGTTCAAGGAAATTTTCTATTTTTCCTCTGGAGAAGGTCCATTATGTTATTCTATCTGCTAGTAGTAGATAAGCAACACCTCCATATGCATCTCTAACAGAGTCCTTAGTTTTTTTTTCCCTTTATAATTTTTTTTTTACAAATCGAGTCCTATACAAATAAAATTAAAAAAATATCTCCCTCTAATACATAAAAACAACGAAAGCGGCCGCTCCCTTGTACCGTCGTAGTTCAGTCGGGCTGCTGTGGGGCTATACATGTGCCGCCGCTTTCTCGATCGAGAAAGAAGCTATTTCTACAAATTTACTTATACGAGGAACAGATTTGTATGTGTGTCTATATATATATATAATGGGTCCCATTAAGGCGAGGGTTCTCTACAAGAGAGAGGCGAAAAGAGCAGTCCGTAGAAGAACACCAATGTATGGAGCCCCGTGCAGCATAGGCCCACCCACTGATCGATGTACGATGGCCCAATAACCCAGCGCGGATGGGGCCATATGCATCCAGCATCACAATGTAAACTGAGCGTGAATCGGGCCACATGCATTCAGTATGACAATGTATGTGGCCCATTTTCTCCGATGGGCTTTGAGCCGATGCAGCCCTCCAGCATGGCATGGTGCTTCCTTTTATCGTTCTGCACGTCAAAAGGCAGTCAAAAGAAGTGAAATTTACTTCACCTTTCGCACGGTTCAGCGAACTCTGTGACGCAGCCTCTGCCCGCTAATTAATCCATTGGAGCAATAAATATGAATGCCATTACGGTGTGAGAGCATGAAATTTACCACCGTTATACACATGGTCATTAACCACACGGTATTAGTACTGGTTCTATAAATTCCTAGTGTGCTGTTTGGATGCCCGCCCCGCCCGAGCCCGGCCCGCGGGAAACGGCTTTGCGCTCCGTTTTCGCGCGGCCAGGCGTGATGTAGCATTTCGGCCGAAGATGCACGCGCGGAGCCAGGCCCGGGCGAGCGCATGCAGCCAACCAATCGCGCGCACGAGCGCGGTCAATGCACGTGCGGGGCCAGGCGAAGCGGGGAACCAAACAGGATATAGGAGTTCACGAGGATTCATTCATGAGAGATGCATCTGATACAAATTATATAAATATTAAAGCAAATAAAGAGATAAATAATTACTATCTATTTTTATTCATACTACGTAATTTTTTAAAAAGAAAAGCATCACATGCCGTCGCGTCCACGCGTACAAAAAAACACAGAGAACTCGTACGCAGCACAGGTGTGCAAGTGCAGCGCTTCGTCCGTCCGGCGATCCCTTCGAGCAGATATCCAAAGTGGCTGGCCGAACGCCAGCACTCACTCACGCAGACTGGCCCACGCACTCGTGCTCGAAGCAGTTCGGCCGGCTTACCAGGCATACCCGACGACGCTCGCCGCCGAGGATCTCTGCTTTCCCAGTAATTCGTGGAGCCCGAGAGCCCGGTCCCGACCGGCGCGCCGCCACTACTATAAAACAGGGTTTTTCTACCGGTACTGATGTACCGATTGAATTTGAACCGGTACTGATGCACTCATCAGTACCGGTTCATTGGTTAGAGCATCTCCAGCAGAGCCCCTAAACCAGCCCCTAAACCTTAAAATAGGGAGTGTAGTAAAAAAAAACAGATCCAGCAGGGCCCCAACTCAAGCCCCTAAAATTAGGGGGCCCCTAAATTTGCCTCCTCACCCAATTCAGAGGCCCAACTCAAGCCCCTAAAATTAGGAGGCCTCTAAATTTGCCTCCTCAGCTCCAATTCCCAGGGACGCGAGTACAACCCATATTGTTGAAGATAGGGAAATACATGAGAGACTTCGAAAATTTTATAATGTTTTGAAAATTTTAAATTTAAATTTGAAATTTCATGTTTTTAAATTGTAAATGTTAATATGCTTATGTTTTATGTATTACAAATATATTTGATTGAATTTTAGTGGTGTCAAATGAAGATTATACATAGTGGATATGTCAAAATAGGAGAAAAAGTAAAATAGGAAATTTTGAGATTTAGGAAACATTCTTTGGACTTGTGCTCTGAAAACAGGACCTCAAAAAATAGGGAGAGTCCCTAAATCCAAAATAGGGACCCTGTTTTAGGGGCCCTTGCTGGAGATGCTCTTATAGGGCTGTCGTGGGCTTTCAGTACCGGTTCGCGTTACGAACCGGTACTGTACTGATGAAACGTTTTAGAAAAGTTCAAAATGAATGCATATTTTATGTATATCAGTACGCGATAGTAGGTGGATTGGTTAGAAAGGTGAGCTGTAGGGGTTACGAGGTTATAGGTTCACCGGTTCCAAAACCGGCACTATAGCTGGTTTAGAGCCGGTAATGGCTCGGTTTCTAGTAGTGCGCGCAGCCTCGACGCCGAGGTCGCGAGCCCGTTTCCAGACCTAATACTACCACGATCATGTGCATGTAATTAATCATGCTTAATTGATGATCGTTTGATTTTTACTGGTCAGCGTTTATGATGGAGAGGTGCTTCTGTGCTTTCACCTCTCGTATGTATTGCAGCGGAATTCCAAACTTTAACATGCACGTGTAAAGATCGTAATCCCAATCCTTCAACGAGCATGCAATTGCATCGAGAACGTAACCGTGCCCTTGATGAAAAAGAAAACCAACTGTTGACGCTTCCGTACCTTTCGAATCAAAATCACTTCTATATCTCATACTCTTTTAAAATGAGAACTTGTCGTCTTTTATCAAGGGCATTCACCATTAATATTTGGTATTACAATCAATTATCACTGAGACATCTGTGGTCCAATATAACAAGACACTATTCATGAAGGGACTAACTATAGCATTTTCCACCTTAGAAATGGAGTGTTTTTTAAACAAAAAAATGTTAACTAACCAATCAGTGGAGAATGTTGTACGAGTACTTGAAAAAATAATTGTGTAGCTCATATTTAAACAGGAAAAAGTAGATTAAATACATGTCACCAACAACAAAAACAACATATATAAGAGAACCAAAGTAAAATGGAGACATCAGAAGTCACTGCCGTTAGGACTAAGAACTATATCAGTTTATCAATCCAAGACCATCGATTTGGCACTTCAATTCCTAGCGATATCTCGATGCTGATCCTCGATCTTCACTTTACTCAATAGAAATACAATCTTCACTTTGCTCAATAGAAATACATATTAAGTACCAAAAGCTTATGTGATGGGTGAGCCACTACTACACAAATGGTCATCACAAACGGTTTTGTGAAACGTTTGTAAGCGTGTGTCAGATCATTTGTAAATGTTTGTAGACCGTATGTGATATAATATTGTCTTAAAGCAAACAAAGCAACGATTTTCGAAAAACCATCTATGATTAGATTTAATACAGTTGTCTAATATATATTTTTTGTAGTAGCTATGTAAAAGACAAGCTGAAATAATTTTTCCATGTGTTGTGTCTGAAAGGTAGCAGAACTCTTGTGTTTCAAATTGCCCATAATCCTGCTGCCTCTGTTTTAGAGAGGGAGATGGGCAGATGGCTAAGTTTTTCACTTGAGCCTCTAAGAAAGATACTAGGATGTGTAGGTACTGTCCTTAATTAGGGTTTTGTTGTTCCAAGTGGTAATAGATTATCAAGCTTTTCGCTTCGTGCTTTGAGGTGTTTTGTGATATTTTGTGTGACGGACCGCCTTTTTCAAGGGGGTGCGTTTAAATCCACAACGGCTACCCAGGACGATTAGCCGTCGGGAATCAAGTCATACATTGCCAGCATAAGAACGAAACAACTGTTTTACACAAATAAGGCCTAACGGCCAGAGCTTTACAAAAGGAAGCGGCGGGCTTCAATAGATTACATTACAAAAAGACCACACAGGCAAGGCCTGAGCACAGAAAAAGGACCCTAAAACCAGACTACTTCGCCATCTACGATCTTCTGGAGTTCTTCTGCGTCTTCCGATTCTAAAATAGGTTAAAAAGCAAGATTGAGTACACAACAGTACTCAACAAACCGCACGGGAAAAATCTGAATATTACATGCAGGGATATCCACAAGGGAATGGCAATATGGTTATTATGATTGTGGATGCAGTTTCATTTTCGAAGACATTTTACATTTGAAGCACAAACCATACATAATAGAAATAAGCAAATTTTGAGTTTTCACAAGTTCATCATTACGTCAAGTTTAAATAACAAGTCTACTTGGGCTAGGTTACGGGATTCACCCCAATTCAAACTCAGCTTCATTTACCGGAAGCACGGCGTATTCGAATACCATTTAAATATGACTCTGCAGAGTTGCTCAGCTTTACCCACAAGATATCTACGACCATCATGCCACCGGATTACATGCAACTTATATGCATGCGGCCAGGCCGAGATAATCAAAGCTTTTCGTTGAACTACCCCTCTTTAGCACTTACCCGGTAGTTCAAAACCACACAGTACTCGGAACCCCGTGGGCCACGGCGGGATGCACAATCCGATTCCTGAGGGTATCTACCGTTGTGGATAGGCGACACTACCGGTCAACCTTTATTCCACCCCGTTCGCCGCGGGCATACTGATTAACGCCCACAGTATGGAACCTCTCGCCTGTAAGTATTCCAAGGGGAAATCCAAGTACCGAGCTAGGTTGGATCGAGTCAACGAGGTCAACTGACCCAACTTGTGGTTGAGCGGGATCTAAGTTATTTACTTTACCCAAGGTTGTGATTGCTTAAAATTATGCCTAAGACTTAGCCCAAAATCCAAAACCAACAATCCACATCACCAAATATTGGCCTCGTCATCGGCGGAGGATCGGGCACGTCGCCATCTAGTGGGTTGCCCGCCAAGTCCACTCACCGTAGCATATTTTTGAAATATAGTCTACACCAAGTCTCCCGCTTGATGGTTTTATTTTATTACACAAATCATTTTTGATGTTCGACTAAAGTAATAACTACTAGCATACGATGTTCAATAGCTAAGTCTAGGGTTTTCAACGGAAATATGGCATAACAATACAAAAGTGGGTCTTTAAGCAAGCTAGGTACTACCTATGTCATCATGGCATTCTAAAATAACATTTCTAGCATTTAACATACTAACATAATGCGATAAGGAAATAATTAATACTACAATAGTGTCATGGGTTCAACATGTTCAAGGGGTGCGGCTTGCCTTGCGAGGCGAGGGGGTCCCTAGGTCGTCGTCGATGTAGTCGATCACGGCGCCGATCACGTCCGGCTCCTTCTTCGGCTCCTCGTACCGCTCCGGGACGGGATCCAAGGTCGGATCTAGCGTACAAGAAGCGAGCAATAAATAAACGAATAAAACAACAAGAAAAGAAAAGAGAAAAACAAGAAAGGGAAGAAAACGAAAAAGGAACCGAGAGAGAAAAGGGCCGGAGGGGGCTCAAAGGGCTTTTTCGGCATTTTTAGAAATTTGTGGACTTCAAAAGGTGAAACGGAGATCATATCTGGACTCAGTGGCTCGAAACGGTTGAGACGGTGTATTTTGGGTATTTTTGGACTCTCCGGGGATTTTCTTGGATTTTTGGAGTATTTAAAAAGGATTTTTGGATTATTGAAAATCCAAAAAAAAAAAGATAAACGCAGCGCTGGGCTGCACTGGGCCGGCCCAAATCGCGCGAACGGCCCACGGGCGCGGCGCGCATGCGAGGGCGACATTGGTCGCCGCCTGGCCCACTGGCCACGCCACGCGAGGAGACAAAGTGCCCGGCGGCAGCGAGACGGAGGCTACCGACGGTGGTCACTGGCGGCGGACGCGAGGCTCGGTACTCATGGCCGATCAGTGGGGACGGCGGGGCGCGTTGAGAACAAAAACGATCGATCGATCGTTCGCCCCACAGAGAAGAGGGAGGGGATTAGGGCGGTAGGGTTAGGGTTTGAGGGCGGCGGCGGCGATTCGAGGGCGGCGGGGCTAGGCGAGGGTCGGCTGAGGGGACTGGAGCGGGGAGAGATAAGGGGGTGGCGGCGAGGTCTCGGCGGGGAGGAGGTAGTGGAGGGGTGAGGTGGCGGTGGGATGATCTGGCGCCGGCTCGGGGCGAGGCCGGAGCAGAGGAAGATGAAGGGGGCGACGACGACTGCGGCCTGGAGGGAGACGAAGGAACCAGGCGGAGATCCATACCAAGGAAAGCGAGGAGGCGGACGAAGGGAGCAAGGGGGTGGCTGTGTGGGCTTTTATAGCCCACGATGGCATGAGCAAGCTGGCCGGGCGTTCACTGGCGTGGCGGAGAGGCAGGCAGCGGGCGCGGCGGTCGAGGCGCTGACCGTCGCGAGAGAGAGGCGGGGCAGCAGGCGAGGCGGGGGTGACGCCCGCGAGGAGCAGAGCAGGCGGCAGGAGCGCGAGGATGACGCGCGCGACTGGTCCGTGACGGCGACGCAAGGGAGACGACGGAGGCGACGGGACGCGAGGGAGCTGACGAGCGCGGCTGGGATGACGCCAGGGCAACGGACGCACGACCGGCGATGGGACGGGAAGGCCCGTGACGCGACGGGAGCAGGCGAGATGGACCGAGCGGGAGAACAGGTACGTCCCCCAACTACTCCCATCCCATCTCCCCCAAGAATCCAAGAACGGCTTAAGAACGAAAACACGATTAAGATCCAATTAAAATCCAATTAGTTTTGCAATTAGGGTTTGAAATTTTTGGGGCATTTCATTTTGTTCTAACATGTTGTAGGTTAATTTGTATTGCAATTTGGTTTTCTAGGACGTGTAGGAACTCATCTACTCTAAATCTTGCCAGGCTGAACAGATCTTATTCTCTCATATTTGTTCGGGTCTTGACCTCTCCCCCTAAATGATAAAGGCTGCAACTTTGTCGGTGAATTACCACCGACCTTACAAAGTAAATATGAGGAACACGACACTCGAGATCACACAGGAAGAGACATGACATTGTAGACAGTTAAGGCTTTCTCTGATAGAATAATAACCCTACTTTTATGTGTTTTTGTATTACTAGATAGATATTACAATAGGGTGCACAAAGGCCGTAGCTACAAAATGCATGCGGTTATTTTGTGTTCCATATGTTTTTGTGTGTTCTCCATCTCCCGGCACCACTCCTGATAAAGTATCGAAAGGGTGACAGTTGCAGCCCACATGTGATCGTCGGTTATTGTCAGCGAGACATCCTCTAAGCACGATCGTCGATCGATTATTGTTAGAAATAGAGATTAAATTTGTGTGGTCATGTTAGGGGGATAAAGTCATATGTTCCGTTTTAACAAGGAAAACACCGCATATGGTTAATTTTGATGGATTTAATATCTTATCTAATCGGAGGATAGGGACCCATGTCTAATTATAGACCCTTCCAACTAGGGAGTGGTCGATAAATCGAGCATATTCTTTCCGACGAGGGATACTTGTAACTATCATAGTAACTAGGCAGAATGTGCGGCGCATGCCGCACCGTGTAAAATTTACTCTATTTTAAAAAAAAAATTAGGAGGAACTAAACATATTTTTTCGGAGCGATCTTAACACTTTATACGTTTACTGGTGAATAATACATTTTCCGAAAAATATTATAGATCGAGTTGCAAAAAAAAAACTATAGAGATACAACTGTATACATATATTTCTTATTCTGAAAAATATCAGAAATTGAGTTACAAAAAAATAGAGAGATAAAGCTGCACACATATTTCTTTTAACGAATTTGGTTAACACTTTATTATTACCTGTCAACCTTCTTTTGTCGAGTTTAGCACTCTATGCGTTAATCGAGTAATAATACATGTTCCGAAAAATATTAGAGATGCCAACCTTCTTTTGTCGAGTTTGACAATTTATGCGTTCACCGAGTAATAATACATATTTCAGAAAATATTAGAGATCGAGTTGGGAAAAAAGTCTAGAGATTAAAGATTAAGTTGGGGGGAAAAAATCTAAAGATAGAGTTGCACACATATATCTGTTGATCAAAATATTTTTTCCGGGAAAAACGAAGAAAGAACTTAGACACATGTGTCTTTTGACGAATTTGGTTAACACTTTATCATTACCTGGCTAACCTCCTTTTGTCGAGTTTAATACTCTATGTGTCAACCGGGTGATAATACATGTTCTAAAAAATATTAGAGACGCCAACCTTCTTTTATCGAGTTTAACACTATATGTGTTCACCGAGTAATAATACATGTTTCGAAAAATATTAGAGATCGAGTTGGAAAAAAATCTAGAGATAGAGCTGTACACATATTTCTGTTAACGAAAATATTTTTTTCGGGAAAAACGGAGAAAGGACCTGGGCGTAAGGGCCGGGGACCTGTTTGTTATATTTTTGGACCTAATCGCTATTATGAAAAATTAGAAAAAGGCTCATTTGAGATTCTTATTTAGCGAAAGGCTTTGCCGTAAAGTAACGAACCAAGAACCTAAACGCAGTCTGGAAAAGATTTTTTTATACTCACAAAAAATCGCAAAGGACCTCTCTGTAATTCACAGGGACCTATACGTAATTAGAGAAACGTGAAGGACTTTAATAGATAGTATATTCTCTACCCAATAATTACCGTAGATATTAAGTCTATTTATTAAAGATTGTTTAATTCTCGGCAAACTTTGATAACGATCCCTGATATTGTTGTTTTGAATAGGTTCCTAACATCCTCGGAAAGCTAGGTTTCAAGTCTAAATGTGTTTGGATCAGTAGGTCGGAATTTAGACGAGTTTTTGGATTTGAAATCGTGTTATGTTAGGTCTGTTAGCAGAGAAACGGTCAGATTGCTGGTCCCTTGCCGGTCACACTGGCCATCGGTCCAACCGCTTGATTGTTGACGGTTGGACCGGCTGCGCAGGGTAAGGTGCTGTTTTTTATGAACTTTGGATGGAGATGTTGGTTTCCGTTGAATTCAAGTTCAATCTTGGTTTTCCGCGGCTACTGAAGTGAGAAGGTTGTTGGAGATGTGTTTCTATGCTCTTCCTTTTAAAAATTGCACAACTATTAAAGCATTAATCTTGGAGTGATTCAAAATCTCAGCCGAGATTTCCGAAACCTTGTTGGGATTTTTCGAAATCTCGTCCGAAACAGCTGCACTTTGATGAATAAAAAAAACTCAACCGAAACTACAACTGCATCTCGCCATTGGGACCAGTCAGTCACTCGAGTTGATATGAAAGCTGGCTCAACTGCTGAAGCACGTACATGCGTGTGCACGGTGATGTCGAGAAAAAAAAACAGAGAATTAATTAGTGGAGCATGCAGGTAGGTTAGAGTGAAATCCAATCCAAGCATAAATCTGACTTGCAAAGGCAAAAATCTTGTGGATGCAGAGCAGACAGCTCACCGGACGGGGCGAACCCAGCCTCCACGTTCGTAAGACACGTGATACCCACTGCCCAGCGCTCGCTGCCACTCGCTCAGTGGTGGGATTTGCCGCTTTCCAGGTTCCAACGGTATGGTCGCTGGCGCATCGCATCGGCCAGATCATCACCAAGAGATTTTTGTTGTGTGTGTGCGTGGGGTGCAGAATAAGGGCGTTGTCCACTGTTTTGGCTTCTATGGAATTTATGAGAATAATTGGATTTTTTTTATTTTCTAATAATTTTCCTTGAATTTTATGAATTTTAAATGATTTTTTCTGTTTTCAGAAAATAAAAGTTATTTACATAATAAAATTTAAATTGAAAAAAAATAAGTTAAAAATCTCTCTGGTAATTTATGTGAATTTCTCCATATTTTTAAATTATATTTGCTATTTTCTAAATGCCGTTTGAATTTCTAGTAACTATTTAAAATAAAAATTATATAAATATAAAATTTAAATAATTCTATTAAGTTCAAAAGGACCTAATTAAATTCTATTAATTTTTCTATAATTTTTGGAGCTGTTCTATTATTTTTCCAGGGCAAAAAGCATTTTTAGCATTTTAAAATTTATTACTATGTTAATAATAAGAATATTATATTATTTAATAATATTTATTTGTGTTTTATTTGCTAAAATGGTTATCTCTTACAATTTTCGAATTTATGATCATTTAATTGCCATTTTTCGAATGTAATCTAAATTTTTAGAGGGAAATTAATTGCTTTTCAAAGTTAAATATTTTGGTTACTGTTTAGCAACTCGATCCACTTCTCCGGCCCACCCATCATCTACAGGCACCCACTAGCTACCCACCCACATTAATTCCAGCCCATTTAACTCTAGTGATTTCGGTTACTATTCTGACGATAACTTCGATAAGCGTTTTCTAATGATTTGCTAGTTCGATTGCCATATAAATTGGACCACAACTTTCTCTCCTCATTCCCCACACAACACAATTGGATTTGTTCCAATCCAACATCTGGATCTCCCTGTAGAAACCGTTCTTTTCAAACTCCAGTGAACTTTCAGCGAGCTTTCCTGGCCACTCCCGACCTCCATTCAGCCTCAAATTTTTGCTTGAGCTTTCTCTTGGTGTACTCTACATTGGGTAAAATCATAGTTTGAAAATCCTCACCGAAGCAACACCAGCAACCATTTCTTCTTCAAGTCCGACGAGAGGTCAATTTTCGGAATTTCAGCATTTATGCGAGATTCAAAAGTCCGATTGGCCTCCTTTTTCTTCCTAAATTCATATAAAATTATAATCCACCTATTTATGTTGGTTTTGTATTTTATTTGAATTTGGTTAATTTTTAACGTATAGTTTTTGGAGAGCCGAAAGGACTTGCTACCGACGATCATGATCACCTTCCCTTCGACCAAGGCAAGTTACACATTTGATCATGTTTGATCCCAGTTTTTGAATTATATTTTGATTTAAATTATTGCATGTATAAATTTTATCGGTGTAATTTAAGTCCTAGATTTAAATGTTTAGTTACTCCCAATTATTATGACCTCTTTGACTTTGATGATCCATATACCTTTTCACCTTAAGTAAAAATATCACTAGTTGGCACATTAATATAGTATTAACTAGTGATATATAGGAAATGGCTTAGACATGCTTACACCTGAATTTAGGATTTTTTATGGAAATTTGAGCCAAAAAAGATTTCCTATTGAAAAGAAATTATTTCTTGGTATTGGTGTACCATGGAATTTCGAAAAAGTCATATTGTGCAAAAGAAAATAAAACTATGGTTTAGACCGGGCGAGGATTGGTTGGGAGGTACTTTCAACATGGTTCTGGGTTTGTGGAAAGCTCACCTAGTCAATTAAGAACCGGTCTGTGTGTTTGCTGAATGTAAAGCCTTTACATACTACCACAAGTCTGGTATGGGACAGACCTGGCTATCCGTATTGAAACATACCATGGACAGTCATGCCATTAGGTTGAAAGTGGGTGGGTGTAAGGCTGCCACTCAGCGCAAGAGGGGGCTTCTGGACTGGGCTGTTTAACCCTACCAGCGGTGAAACTTTAGCAGGCATGACTACATGAATATAACTTTATAGGCTTTGTCATGATTTTCTCTACCGCACACCAAAAGAAGTTTGTATTATGGCAAAAGGAGACAATCATATCTTATGGGTAAAGTTGTACAACTTTTGCAGAGTGTAAAACTAATAGATTAGTCGTGCCAGCGGTCATGGGCATGCCGAGCAAACCATTCACAGATTACATTTTGGTTTTCCAAAAATGATTTCAGAGAGGAAGATGATTTGTAAATGGAAAGGGGTTCCATCTGGAAGAAAAATTGGGATCAAGTTCCGGGTTTCATCCCGCGTTGAAATTTAGTTTACAACTTAGTTTTATTAATTAACTATGTCTTTGAAATTATTTATTGTATTTGAAATATTGGTTATTGCTCAAACTAACCGTAATATGTCATCCTTTATCACCCTTACATTAATACTGCATTTTCGGTGTGACTTGCGAAGTACTTTTGTACTCACCCTTGCTTACTCTGTTGATTCAGAGGAGGATTTCTATGCCAGTGAAGATCTCGATGACTAGGCCACTACCCTAGTCGATTGCCTGTGGCAGATTTGTTGGGTTCTACTACTGTTTTATTTTGCTTTCGCTGTGTTATTTTATATTGTCTTGTACGCCATTTATGCTGTAAACTTTGATGATTAATTAAATAAAATTTTACTTGATATGTTGTGGTATCATTTCTACTGTGTGTACTAGCTTTTTCCAGACTAGTATATGATACACAGAGGATTTCGAAAGCGTTTTTCTGGGGTCTGACACATATACCTTTGATAATTGTCTTAAAAAGATTGGAGGGAATACTCTGTGAATGTGGTAATAAATAAATACATATAGTTAGGAGATAATAAATAGAAGTATAGTAAAAAAAAACACTGTATTAAATCTACATACAAGCCTTATATTTCTCAACGAAGGTAGTATATGTTTATCTTAGTAACAGAGTTGTCTACTTGTTATACAATTGTAATAATTACAATGAAAATACATTTGTACTTCATATATAATTTCCTATATATTTTCATTCCGTACTATTATAATTTACACCACTACGATCAACGATGCAAATATTTTTATTTTTCTTCAATAATTCATAGTGTTTTAGAGTAAACGTGAAGACTCTTCTTTTGTCGTATTAATAATTAACAAATTTGATAGATTTGACCCAAACCCTCCTTGTCGAAATTGCATTTAACCGGCGATAATCGTTGGCACTGTTGGGAGGGACTTACGATGAGTGTCAGGTATGGATTAGCAATTAGTTGTTACTGATTGTCATTGTCTTGTCAGAGGTTGTATTTTTTTTTTTGGGAAATCACAGGCCGGCCGCATGTTGGATGATTGCGGGAGAAAGACAAGCTACCCACATTCAAGGCCTGTACCTCGAACCTGTATTGAGGCAAGACATTGCATTTTTCCACCAGGAGATGACGATTGGACAAGTGGTTGAGAGCAGGTTCAACTTATTGTCGATTATCGTCCGAATATCACGATAATCGATCTTATTGAGCCGATATGATATTTATCATATCAGTTAGTAAACCGATTAAATTCACAAAAAAATATAAAAATTTCCGAAAAATTTATGCAACGCAAAAATCACAATTATCGAGGCATATCGAGCGATTATTGAGGTATATCGAGCGAAAATCGCTCAAAAAATCAACCGCCAAGGAAGTTCACTTGGTCAACTGATTATCGAGAAATATCGAGTGATTTCGAGGCATATCGAGCGATTATTGGTAAATACCAGCCGATTTTTTTTTTTTTGAAAATTTCCCAAAAAATTTGATCCTGCAACCCCTTGGTTTCTTGGCGATTGCCGACCGGTTTTTGACCTGATTTTGTCGATTCTCAAAAATTAAAAATCGTTCAATAATCACGATATTGATACGGTGAACCCTGGTTGAGAGGATGTCTGGAGATACAATACTCATCTAGGATTCTAGGATGCAATTGGTGATAGGGTTGAGCTAAGCCCTAAGGGATACAAAGAAGGCCTTCCTCTGCAAGCAGCTGCACAAGAAGGCCAAGGTGGTTTCTTCGGCCGCCGTCATCATGGATTTGGATTGATGCATAGAGCTGATGTGCTCAACTCGACTCTGTGTCGCTACGGCCGTGGTTTTGATATTTACTTGACTTTTGATGTTTTTACTCGTGTTTGGATGGTTAATTAAACAAGGTTTTTTTGAGGCAATGGATGTGGGTGTAGGACATGGATATATGGGGAGAGGA
The DNA here is from genome assembly GCA_036346355.1 of Rhipidocladum racemiflorum. Taxonomy (NCBI): domain Eukaryota; kingdom Viridiplantae; phylum Streptophyta; class Magnoliopsida; order Poales; family Poaceae; genus Rhipidocladum; species Rhipidocladum racemiflorum. The sequence continues at coordinate 83,165,665 of CM070579.1, read as the reverse complement.
GGATTAGAAGTTGTCAGTTGTAATCAATGATCTTATTGTGTTTTGAGTTGCTGTTATGGTGGACACAACGCATCTAGCTTGCTCAAATATCAGTCAGTGGTCATGGCTTTGTTCTGTGACATGCTTTCATATCATTTCGTATGAACGGATATCTTAAGGTCAAAATAAGGACCACATCTATGTAATATTTTATATCTAGTAATTAGTAAGTACCACTTATATGTTACATTTTGCTATATGATGCTTGGAAATTAATAATATACTATATGTCACGCTTATATTTATATTTTTTATGTCACATGCAAAAAAAAAGAAGGAAATCGACCCGTATATCCGTCAAACAGCATCAACCAAGCCGTTATTTGGCTCATGGGTATTTCAGACATTTCTCAACTTAGAACAGCCAGTTAGCCATTCTAAAAGCAAGGTTGCCAAACAACAAACCTCTTCAGCCGAACCATGGTAGCGCCAACAATTATCTTCCTCATCGGCGTGTCATCACCGTCAACTATCCTCCTTGACTCCAGCCACCGCCCAAAACCCATCTAGGACTCTCTCTCTCTCTCTCTCTCTCGTGCGCGTGCGCACATGCCGAAACCCATAACCCATGTAGGGTTCCTCGGGGGCGCTGCCGAAGTCAGCCGATTAGCCGCCGGATCTTGTATAAATATCAACTCTATTATATGGGAAAGTTTTGGAGGCTAACCAGAGCCTCCACGTCACCTCTCCGTTATTTTGCAAAAAAAATCTCTCGATTTTCTTCAAATTACGGATAGATCCTTGTAAAATTCCAAAAAAAATTCCTCAAAATTTTATTAATAGTTTTTACCCCAAACCTATGAGGGTAAAAACCGTTTTTTCCAAAATAGACCATGTGTTCTTTCAAATAGCGTTTTGATCTCTCCTTTGTTATTTTACGAAAAAAAACTCCTGTTAAATACAAATCTCGAACGAGCTATTTTCTAATTTTTTGGAGTAGCGCTTAGGTCAAAAAAAAAATTACGAACAGGCCCCTGTTCCTTGCGTCTAAGTCCTTTCTCCATTTTTTCCGAAAAAACAATTTCGTCAAAAGAAATATGTGTACAGCTCTATCTCTAGAGTTTTTTTTGCAACTCGAAAATATGTATTATTACCCGGTGAACGCATATGGTGTTAAACTCGCCGAAAGAAGGTTATTTCCCCGTTTTTCCCGGTTCTTTCTCCGTTTTCCCCGGGAAGACAAATTCATCACAAAGAAATATAAGTGCAGCTTTATCTCTGTAGTTTTTTTGCAGTTCGATCCCTAATATTTTTCGGAATAAGAAATATGTGTACAGCTGTATCTCTAGATCTTTTTTTACAACTCGATCTATAATATTTTTTGAAACATATATTATTACCCGGTGAACGTATAGAGCGCTAAACTCGCCAAAAGAAGCTCCTTTCTCCGTTTTACTCCAAAAAAATAGATTCGTCAAAAGAAAATGTGTACAACTCTATCTCTATAATTTTTTTGCAACTTGAAATCTAACATTTTTCGAAACATGTATTATTCATTTTTTTTTTTGCAAAAAGGCCTGTTGTTACGCAATTTCATCGACGGTTCCTACCTAGAATATTTTTTAAAAAAAAACACAAAAGAACAAAAAAAACGCTTAGATCCTCCCACCTTTTTTCAAAAAAAAAAAAACTTCGATCAAATTTCACACGACGCGGCAAACCCTACCTAGTAGATAACCATGGAATAAAAAGTTTGATTAGTTTGGACAGAGAGAAATAAGGTGGAGGAGACAAACGAAAGCCATTCTCTTGTACGGTATGACCTTGCATAACTGGAACGTGCTAAAGACGTTTCTCCCGTTCTCCGTTCCAGCCAATACGGGAACGCTGGTGGTAGCTCGCAGCTCTGCCGTGCGATGGGGTCCATGGGGACACTAGCTTTACGGTTTGTTAGGACGGTGAAATCTGTCCGTCTAATGCTCACCGTATTCCTTGGGAGCACAGGTCACCGGTAGAACTAGAAAATTATTATTAGGATGCACATTTCATAAATACAACTATATAATTTTGTATAATAATTTTATAATATTATGAATCTAACATATATATATATATATATATATAATTTACTAAAAGTACAATATAAATAGTTCTTAGGTCTTGAAAAAAAAATCCTAAATCATTAAAATCGAAACCAATTCAATCAACAAATTTGTACGCTGCCGGCCGCAATCCCATGGTCTCCGGTACCATCCGCGTTACAGGAGCGTGGATGCTCTTTCGTCGCTTTCATGGTTGGATATGTGGCTATTTTCACAATTACATTATGAAGAGAGCCAAAATTTTTTTTAAAAAAAAATCATACACAAGGTTACAGAAGTGATGGTTTCCATAGTCCTATTTCCAAATATTATAAATAATTGCTCCATCCCTTTAAGTTTACTGTGCATATTTTGTTCAATGATTCATGTTTCAATACAAATTAGTGTAATATTTTTTATATCCGTGATAAATATTTAGATTTATTTGATATTCTTTACACGCATACATTAAATATAGTGCTTAGAGATAATAATTATGGTACTCTAATTATTTTCATTATCTCTTTAGTCTACGTAAGTCCCATAAACTTTGATGAAGATAGTAGATGCATCATAGACAATATCTTTCCACGCTAATAATGTAACGGTTAGGATCTACCTAAGACATACAGTGAACCATGGCCATACAAATACAATACGAAGATCAGAGCAGAAAACAAAATACAGGCATCACACAGGACGAATCAGCAAAAAACCACCGCGAAACATTTTCGAATGGCGCATTCCGGTAACCTCACCCTTCGGTTCCTCCAATAAAACTCCCCTCCTCCTCCTCCTAGGCCGGCATCTCCGCCTCCGCTTCCTACCAAAATCCCCACCTCGCTGGAACCCTAGTCCGACCCGCCCGTCCCACCCCCCCGCGCCTCCGCCATGAGGGAGATCCTCCACATCCAGGGCGGACAATGCGGCAACCAAATCGGCGCCAAGTTCTGGGAGGTGATCTGCGCCGAGCACGGCATCGACCACACAGGCAAGTACGCGGGCGACTCCGACCTCCAGCTCGAGCGCATCAACGTCTACTACAACGAGGCTAGCGGCGGCCGCTACGTGCCCCGCGCGGTGCTCATGGACCTCGAGCCGGGCACCATGGACTCGGTGCGGTCGGGACCCTTCGGCCAGATCTTCCGCCCCGACAACTTCGTCTTCGGTCAGTCCGGCGCCGGCAACAACTGGGCCAAGGGCCACTACACCGAGGGCGCCGAGCTCATCGACTCGGTGCTCGACGTCGTCCGCAAGGAGGCTGAGAACTGCGATTGCCTCCAAGGTATGTGTGTATCCCGCCAGATCTGAGGTTTTTGCCCTTTTCTGTTCGATTTATGGAGTCATGTGGCCTGTAGATCTAAAGTTTATGCGGCATTGTATGTGTCCTGAGCTTGTAGATCTGAACATTTCGGCCTAGATCTAATCGATTCATGAGAATATTGAAGAATTAGTCAGTTAATTTCTGGTGATTTTGCTCGGTACTCACCTCTTATTAGTGAGCAGTGTAGAACTAGCTGTGTGTTTGCGCGCGCGCGCTTGATTACATCTTTCTCTTTCCTGCAGGATTTCAGGTGTGCCACTCACTGGGAGGAGGCACTGGTTCCGGGATGGGCACCCTGCTCATCTCCAAGATCAGGGAGGAGTACCCGGATCGGATGATGCTGACATTCTCGGTCTTCCCATCGCCCAAGGTGTCCGATACTGTCGTGGAGCCCTACAACGCTACGCTCTCTGTTCACCAGCTTGTTGAGAACGCGGATGAGTGCATGGTTCTTGACAATGAGGCTCTCTACGACATCTGCTTCCGCACGCTGAAGCTAGCAACACCCTCCTGTAAGTGCAAAAATGTGATGCGGTCTTTTTTTTTTTCATATGCTGTTCATTCAGTACTCTGTTAGAGTCTGGCTTAATGGGCAATATAATGATCTTTTTGTTCCTGTTTCGTGCCACATGTCCTCTTCATATTATGTACCAGCTTCCTTGATTGTTATGAATTGCATGGTACACCATAATCTTCATCTCTATGTTTTAGTCCGTGGTGTCTACTTTGAGCAGTGTTAGTTGTCACTTTGCCAACATGCTCAATTGCTCATCTACTATCTCTTTTTTTTTTACAATGTATACTTACAAATCATTGTCTTGCTGTGGAACTTTCAGTACATAATTACATATGTTTTATGCTACTAATTATCTACATGTAAATACTAAGTTGTATACCTTGTATAGTATGGCATATGGACGAAGGCTGATGTTTTCACTTGATGCTTTCTAGTTGATATAATTATGTTAGTATCAATAGTGAAATGCATTCCTTCTCTGAAGCCTGAAGTAATATGTTACTGCAGAGTGAAAAGATGAACATTGTTAGTTTACACTTTACAGCACCTTAGTTATTTGTTAAAGCTTTGTTATCGTGTTTCTACACGTATGTATTTTAGCATGGTTTTTTACCTTTATTTTTGTTTTGCAGTTGGTGATCTCAACCACCTCATCTCCGCAACCATGAGTGGTGTTACCTGCTGCGTTCGCTTCCCTGGCCAACTGAATTCTGACCTCCGGAAGCTTGCTGTGAACCTGATCCCTTTCCCACGTCTCCACTTCTTCATGGTCGGGTTTGCTCCACTGACCTCGCGGGGCTCGCAGCAGTATCGTGCCCTCACTGTACCAGAACTGACCCAGCAGATGTGGGACTCCAAGAACATGATGTGTGCTGCTGACCCCCGGCATGGTCGCTACCTTACTGCCTCAGCCATGTTCCGTGGAAAGATGAGCACCAAGGAGGTGGATGAGCAGATGCTGAATGTGCAGAACAAGAACTCATCATACTTTGTGGAATGGATCCCCAACAACGTGAAGTCAAGTGTGTGTGACATTCCACCTAATGGCCTGAAGATGGCATCCACATTCATCGGCAACTCAACCTCAATCCAGGAGATGTTCCGTCGTGTCAGCGAGCAGTTCACAGCAATGTTCAGGAGGAAGGCCTTCTTGCATTGGTACACTGGGGAGGGCATGGACGAGATGGAGTTTACTGAGGCCGAGAGCAACATGAACGACCTGGTAGCCGAGTACCAGCAGTACCAGGACGCCACGGCCGACGAGGAAGAGGATTATGAAGAGGAAGAGGAGGACGACGAGGTTGCTTCCTAAGCCACCTTTTTCCATGTTATAGAAATCTCTTGTGTCAGTTATTAGTCATCACCGTTGATTGGGTTGCTTTTGGTGATGTTGGATACCTAAATGTTATTCCTTCCAACTGCTATGTTGCCTTGACAAACTGCTTTCTTCATGTGTTATGGTATGTTCACATCGTTGTTATGAGGTATAGCTTAACTGGTGTGATGCAGTAGTACTGGATTGCTAGTACCGATGGTATATACATTGTATGGCACATCTCCGATCTTTGTTCGGTATATTGCTCTAACAAAAATCTGCGTTCGATAGTTTTATTGGGCTTGCCTACAGGGTAACTAGACTAGCTTCCTGTGATGACCTGCATAATTAGTTTAGTTAATTAACAGCTTCACCGTCATTACGCTGAGATAATTACACGAATCTCAGCATAGTAGCTATCAAAATATCGGACAACGTAATACTTTATCGGTTACTACACCGTATTCAGAGTGTTACAACAGAACAATAATTTGAGATTAAAAATGGTACCTTTATTACAGTCTATTGTCACGTAGGCTACAGGTTCAACTGCTAATTATACAGGTAGAACCAAGTACAATAGAAATATAATATAACTTTTATTACCCCGAAGACCTCTCAGGACGAGGTGTCGGTCTAATAGGGGACGGTCCGCTACGGGACGGTCCACCACTACAGAACGGTTCACTGAACTCCCTAGTCCTCCTGCAAATAGTAGTAGTAATTTGCCTCCTGTAGGTCATGATCCACTTAGCTATCATTAATAGCAAAGAATGTAATAGATGGATTTTTCCCTCAGTCCAATTTAGTCCAATAACTTATCGTCTTGCCTCAAATCTAGCTTTTTACAGAAGTTAGGTTTTCTTTAAAGGTTGTCCATTTTAACTTTTTGAAAGACACTACTAACACTGTATATGAGACAGACTTAGCTTCCGTATTCTCTAATCCAGGAAACTAGCATCAATTCATGGTTTTACCTTGCGCGGGTTTATATCACTTTACCCATAGTGACACCATCCAACATTTATCACAAATCCGGTATTAGATCTCCAAGCCTGTACTCGAGTGTGGACACTTATCCCAAACTACCCCACACCTCGCAGATGCAGTTGTACTTCGACAGTCCACTATCGGCAGTAACTCTACTCATAGCTTCAAATATACCGCCACTGCGTTGGGACTAGTACCCCCACGAGCCTACTGTCATATCCCAGGGGTACGCCCTTACCAATCTTACCCAATGTGGAGATTCTAATACTTTCATAGGACAACCTTTCTGGCCAATTTCACACACTATGGTTGATACTGTTTTACAGCTCATTGCTTAAGTGTTAGTTTATTTGACCTTATATAATAGCCTATGTAGAGGACCCCACCGGCATGACAATCCTTCTCATCGACGTCCTCTACCCACCATAATAACTCACACTATCTAACTCATTCATAATATCCAACCAACATCATGTCCATTTTTCAACCCATCAATTTATTCATTTCTCATTCCCCAATTCTAATCATGCTACCATTTTAATGTTTCCCAAAATTGTAAAATAATTTTTTATGCAACGATGACATTTGTAATAAGGAAACATTTAGAAAGCATTTAGTAAATTGATAATCAAGGGAGCTTGCCTGGCATAGTATCGCAAAGTACATCCTCGCTCGATATCTGGAGTGGCTCCGGTTGGTTCAGGTCTAGTCCTAAAAATATAGAGTATTAATTTTGAACAGATTTATGGTGTCCAACCAAAAGTTGTAACGGTATTAATTAGAGATACTGTTAATGCTTATTTTTAGTTATTTATTTAACTACCCCTACTGATTAACCCCATTCTCAACTTTCCCCCCTCTTTTCTTTTCTCTTCTCTCATTTTCTCTTTCTTTTCTTTTCCTTTCTTCACTCAGCTGACTCGGCCCAGTCTCCTTCCTCTCTCTCTTGTTCTTTCCTCACTTCGGCCAATCGATACTTCGGTCTCTTCTCCTTTTTCCCCTCCTCTCGGTCGACTCGCCGGACTCCTCTCCTCCCGGGCGACGGCCTCCTCGGCTCCTCCCCGAGGCGGCAGTGTCTTCCCTTGGCTCGGCTCAGCGCCAGCCCCTCTGTAGCGCCTCCTCTTCTCCCTACTCCTTCCCCTTACCGGCTTCTCCACCGATGGCTCGTGCCATCTTGCTGCCCTCCTCGGCAGCCGGATCTGACCGGTCTGCGACTCGGCGGCCCGCAGACGAGCCCGGCCTACTCTCCCTACTTGAGACTCTACTGGTTTGAGATTCTAGGTTTTGCTATTTTGGTTTTTTGAAGTTTAGACCACTTATGGTTCTAGGGCTTTTGGTTGCTTGCTGCTTGGGTTCTGTTCCCTATCGCCTTATGCTTGGATTTGGGTCTTGGTTGGCCGATCTACTGTTGCTAAGAAGGTAAGGTTGGAAGGGGGTCGATGATGACTTGGGGGTGAGACATCCTGGCTTTTTTTTTTTTGGGGGGGGGGGGTTTGGTGATGAGACCGGCTGGCCAGCTCTCCAGTGAGGGTATGGGAACACCTGGGATGCTCCACGCGTGCCCCTAGGAGACTCCCCTACTGAGACCTCACGGGAAAACCCCGATGTATTCTCTATGCTACCCGATCTATTCTTGTCTCTACTGGATCTACTCATTCTACAAGCTACATTACTCTACAACTACTATACAACTACTCTACTGCTATCCTATTGCGGTTCACTGGCTTACTTTAGTTCCCTATGGCTCGGTTTGGATGGGGAAGAAGAGCTAGAGTTGGGGCAGTAGTGGCCAAAACCTTGGCTTGCGTGGCTCCTCCTCTGATTACTTCCTTTTCTGGCCCCGGCCGGTGTTCGTGGATGAGCTCCTCCTGGCTAGCCTTCTCCTCCTCGCTTCCCTTGACCGGCTGCCGTTCTTGCTTGGCTTCAGCTCTTGCTCTCCCTCTCGCTCACTCGGCTGGAAAGGGGGAGGGTGATGGGAAATGGCTGGCTATGAGCTGGCTTGGTTTGCGGTAAAACGAGAAGTGCGGTGAATCTCTCCACTGGTATTGGTTCTTATCCCCTTTACTAGCTTGCCAATTTACCCTCTTACTCCCAGCCTGAACTGGAATTGCAGGGGCACAACTGTCCTTCTATAATTCTATTGTAACTTTAGCTATTCCACACTCTTATGCATACTGCCACCTTGACTTGATCTCTTAATCTCATATTAGTGCATTAATTAGATGGTTACTAATGCATTTGATTGATTGAATTTCAAGGTCTTCACACTTCCACTCTTTCATATGCCGTTGGTTGGTTGAAGTTTAGCTGATCTGAGACTAATTGTGTTTCTGGCCTGTGGTGTGAAATGGTCAAGACTTAAATGCAATGCACATAACTAAAAGCTATGCATAATTAAATGGAACCGACTACGAAAATTTTACCATAACGATGAAAATGAATAAATTCAGTGCGGCATCTGCCCATCCGCATGCGACCGAAAACTGGTTCATCACCAAAAATTCAGATCCATCCTATTTTCTCTTTTCTTTTCTCTCTCTTTTTCTTTTCTTCTCCTCGTTCTTTTCTTTCTTTCTTTCTTTTCTTTTCTTCTCTTTTCTTTCTTTTTTCTTCTCCCCTTTCTTCCTTTTCTTTTTTTTTTCCTTTTCTTCTTTCCCCCGGCTCTATGCTCCCATCAGTCACGCCAACGTGGTGCGACAGCCAGCCACTCACTGCCACGTGACGCGTTGGCATGACAGCCAGCCACTCGCTGCCACGTGATGCAACTGGGATCAGTCGCGCCACGCTGGTGCGATTGCCACGTGGCGCGACAGAGGATTATTTTTGAAAAAAAACGCTGTATATTTTTGTATACACGTTTAAAAATGATTATTTTTTAAAAAAATTGACCATCACAAGCGCATCTATGTCGGCGACCAGCTACCATGCTGTGTTTTGCATAGGACTAGCAAAACAAGATGTTAGGTTCGAATCAAAATTTCTTTGATTATATTTTCTAAATATGTTTAAAATTGAAATAAGTCTATTTAAAACTAAAAAAAATAATGAGGCTCGACTTGGCAGTGACTTGCTAACTCGAATTTGAAATAATCACTTAAATCGTAAATAAAATAATTTTATGTTGAACCATAAATAAAATAATTTTATATTAAACTATGTCAGTTTTAAAAGTATTTCAAATAATATCTCAATAGCCATTCCTAGTTCTGCGTCGCTCGTGTCGGCCGCTGCCCACGTCACCTCCCAATCCAGCACCGTCAGGTCCCATGTCAGGGTGGTGCCAGCCTGAAACAAGAGGAGGAAATGTTAAAACAACTCTGCAAAATATAACAGCTATATAATATATCTCACAATTAATATATTTTTTGTGCAATGATATATACATAAAAATCGTCTGTTAAACAGTGGATTCCATCTTTTTTTTTCTCTTCTGCATCAACTAAAATCCTATTTAGCGTAGACTTACGAACATGTGATATGTATCACTGTTCATGTCCTTAGCTTTGTTGGTTTCATTGCTTGTTTCTTTTCTGCGGAAGTGAGATGGCATGTGCTAATGCTAGGCTGCTCTTTGAGTTTGTGGGGGCATGATTGTTAATCTGACAGCTTGGAGTTTTGACTGGCCAGCTATGGTGTTGTTGTTCTAGGCGAAGCCATCTTGTTGCGATTAAATGGTATTGTTTATGGCATTACAAGCTGGAGGACAAAGGAGTAGCAAGAACATTAAGTACAGACATTGGGCCCGTACAGCTGCAACCAAAGTAGGGGGGTTGCACAACAAAGCAAACTGGCTGACTAGGTGCCAATGTGCTATGCCAGACACGCCTCCAAACATTTGGAAAACACTACAAGATCATCTTTTTAAAAGGGTAAATTTGTTAATTGAACTAGTTTTAATTTGGCAGTTTAGGATTTTTTTCATACCTTAGAACTATAGGTATGGTATTTTTAGCAAATTTCAAATATATGTGTTGGATTTACGATGTTATGAAATTATTATTCAAAACTATAAAATTATACGTGTAAAGTGTGCATCCCTGTAGAAAACTTTCTAGTTCTGCCACCGATGCAGATGTCATTTGCCAATCACAGCCTTGCCTTTGCTCAAACATCCAGCTGGTTGCCTATTAGAATAATAACCAGAAATAGCCAATATGACCAGGTGTAACAGTGTAAACAAAGAGCCACGTAGGCCATCTGGAACCGTTGATTAATTGTTCCAACCCCACAGTGGGGCCGGTTCCAAATAGATTTGATCAGTGTGGTGCTTGCCAATCTTCCATGCTCTGATGCTCACCACATGATTGATGGATCGTATTGCATGTGTTTGGTGATAGAAAAATCACTAGGTTACAGAATTATGGTAAACAAAACATCCGAACCCAAACTATTCATGTCCTGAAATATACATAGGAATTGCATCTACGTACACTAATCAGTGAAAACATGGGATTCAATGTAGCTAACGGTAGTCTTCAACAAGGAGGAGTTCGACCGCTCATTCGGCCCATTTTGGGTAGTCTAGGCCATACTGAAACTAGTCCAGGGCCCAATTAGTCTTGGAAAATGAGGCCCAGGGCGGACAGCACTGATGTCCCGGCCCGGCCCAAAAGGCTCACCTGCACGACAGACCCGGGAGTTACTAAGCAAGAACAGCTTCCTGTACATCTTTATCTTTACTATTCTAAAGCAGTATTTGGTGGCAGTGGTCCGTTCTTCCCACGTCATTAATTGCCGCTTAATTGCCCTGCTTAATTGCCCTACGCAAGAAACGAAGCGTTGCTTTAATTAGCCAGCTTTCGCAAGAAACGAAGCGTTGCTTTAATTAGCCAGCTTTCGCAAGAAACAAAGCATTAAAGATAGATGTTTGATTTTGTGAAATAATTTTTTTTATTTTTTAATCTTTATTTTTCGTTATCAATTTTGTTTTTCGTAGCAACGCACGGGCATGTAACTAGTTACATACTAATAAGAAGCATAATGCTCTTGAACCTTTTAGGACCATCGTATCCTTGCTCTATATAAAAATCTAGTGTTAAAGAATAACTTAGTTTTTAATCCTCTTTGCAACTCTACTTCGAATAAGATTCTTTTGTTTGGATGGGTTCTCTACTACCACAACTTACATGTTTATATATATAGTCCCCTAATTCTTCTCCAAAGAGAACAAGTAATCAAACTTAGGATTAATCTAGGAATTTATACCGTATATATACTTCTCCAAGTCTTAAAATATTAAGATATGCCACTTTTGCTCGACGCTTCAAACCATGAAATATCTTTAATTACACGAATGTCGGAGAGCTTTGAATGGCTAAAACAACACATGCACCGTGTACGTAGGTGTCTTTGTTTGAAGAATCATCTATACATCCCCCCTTTTTCTGCTCAATTCAACACAAAGCTGCTTGCACTCGTACGCATTTGAATTCCAATGCCATCTTCCTTCGCATGGAAAATCGCAAGCCTGAAGCAAGTCAACAACTGTTGTTTCTGTTTCACCAAAGTCGACAGATCCTCTGGGCACTGCTCTCTGAACAGCACATGTCGATTCGCGATCGAAGCTGGTTCTAGCTTAGCCTTTTCCGAAACAGAAAGCTGGTTCTAACTTTGTATCTCCTTTCTTCTTCTTCTTCTTCGTCGTCGTCGTCGTCGTCGTCGTCGTCTCTCGATCTCTTGCAGAATCATATATAAACAGAAGGTTCTATGTAACCAAGCCCTGGAATACGCGATCGGTGTGTCGTAAGCGCCTTCTTGACTGGTCGCTTCCACCGGGGCAGCTAAGCTCTGATGCTTCCAAATGCAATACGGTTTGTCAATTGGATGAGTCATGCATGTCTAGAGCTTTCTGGCCTTTCTAGGCTGTCATACGAGTCGATCACTCGTTCGTCTGGAATTACTCTACATGTTCACGTATTGAAAAGCTGCTCTCTTTTTTCCGAAAAGAAGACAGGAGCTCTATTATTTTTACTCGTTCTGTTTGTTTTATTTTAATAGTACGGTTAAGGTTTTTTATTTTCAGAAAATGGTCAATCAGTTTATTTGTTTTTCTGCGGAACATATACAGGCGATCTGATCGGCACTTGGCAGAAAATAAGATCTGCTGACATGGTTTGCCGACTTGCCGTTGACCTGCATGCATGTCGCCGTCAAATACCAAGTGGTTTAAGAAAAAACAAAAGAGGGTTCAAACATAACCAATCAAAGGTCCGAGCGTTTTTGGTACCGTATACTACTACAGAATCGCGCTTCACAAGCGGTTGAAAACCACCTCCAGAAGTGGTTGTAAAACCGCTTCTAAGCAACCGTGAGTGATACCCCGAGGGGTATCACAAGCGGTTCTAGGAACCGCTTGTGGTGATGCAACACCAAACGGTAAAATGCGGTAATAATATCGTGGGAATGGGATTCAAACCCACGACCAGCACTCCATCCTCGTGACCCGCATCATCCATCTAGCTAACCCACCCACGCATGCTCTTTGATAGAATAGGACACGCATTCCTTTTATTACTTCCAAAACTGGGCTTTTACAAGCGGTTCGTGATAGAACCCCTTCTGAAGGGGGTCTTTAGAAGCGGTTCGTGGTACGAATCCCTTCTAAAGCCCCACCTTTAGAAGGGGTTCGTGACAAGATCTTTACAAGCGGTTGGGGAGCTTTAGAAGGGGTTCGTGTCATGTTAGAAGGGGTTCGTGCCACGAACCGCTTCTAGAGATCCCCTCCGGCATGTTGCCACAAACCGCTTCTGGTGCGAGCATTACAACCGGTTCGCACCAAACCGTTTCTAATAGACCGGTTGTGATGCTCGGTTTTGTAGTAGTGGTACTTCGAGTTTCTTTTTTTTCACGCTAGCGTTCACTACTACAGAAATGGCTTCCTGAAGCGGTTCAAAACCACTTCCAGAAGCGGTTCTACAACCGCTTCTAAGCAACCGCGAGTGATACCCCGAAGGGTATCACAAGCGGTTGCTAGAACCGCTTGTGGTGGTGCGACACCAAGCGATAAAAGACTACCAATAATATCGTGGGAATGGGATTCGAACCCACGACCAGCACTCCATCCTCGTGACCCGCTTCATCCATCTAGCCAACCCACCCACGCTGCGTGCTCTCGATAGAATAGGACACACATTCCTTTTATTATTTCTAAAAGCGGGCTTCTACAAGCGGTTCGTGACACGAACCCTTCTCGAAGGGTCTTTAGAAGCGGTTCGTGTCACGAACCTCTTCTAAAGCCCCACCTTTAGAAGAGGATCCTGACACGAACCCCATCTAAAGCTTTAGAAGCGGTTGGGGACACGAACCGCTTGTAAAGGTCTTTAGAAGGGGTTCGTGCCACGAACCCCTTCTAAAGGTGGGGCTTTAGAAGGGGTTCGTGCCACGAACCGCTTCTAGAGATCCCCTCCGGCCTGTTGCCACGAACCGCTTCTGGTGTGAGTATTACAACCGGTTCGCACCAAACCGTTTCTAATAGGCCGCTTGTGATGCCCGGTTTTGTAGTACTGGTTGGTGCAGCCAATGATACTAGGTGGAGATGTCGTGTTGTGTGCAAAAATTTGGTTGAGATTTTTTTTGCAAAAAAAAAGTAATTTTGGTTTTCTCGATAGTGTATTTTTTTAAAAAAATTGGTTGGCTAAGAGCCGTCGTCGAATTTGCGTAATTTAGGTTTTTTTAGTGGTGTTTTTAAAAAATAGCTGGTTAGGAGCCGTCGTCAAATTTGTGTAACTACAGGGCATTTTTTTAAAAAAAAACGGAACCACAAGTCCTTTTTTGCAAAAAAAAAACTGTGTAAGGACCTACTTGTAAAATTGGTTTACCGTGGATGACCCCTTCACAAATATGCCAAAACACGTGGTCTTTTTTGAAAAAAACTATAGAAGGACCTAAATATAATTTTTGAATTTATGAAGGACCTTTTTGCAAAAAAATCTACCATGTGGCCCTCCTGGTTGGTCTCCAATGCTAAACTGCATATGTTATAGTATAGATGGAATGTTGACTCAGTGCCACTGTGGCATGGGGTGTACTTGAGTGCCACATTACGGTTGCTAGTGGCGGACGCACGGGATTGCGTGAGGGAGCCAGCGTATTGCTCCGTTCGCCGTGGAGCATCGGTTGCCATGGAGGATGGGAGAAAGCATGTTGCACCGTGCGCAAGAAGGATTCACGAGTCGAGTTTGAAGGAGAGAAGAGTACGAGTGTGGTGCCACCATACCAGCTCACTAGACAACTAGCTATAGTCTAAATTGAACCAAACTCAATCTCTAGTCAATCCCCAATTCCCCAATCTAATCCTTAAATCCTTAATCAATTCTCTGAGTGAGACGAGAGGACAACTCATCGTGCTCTAGCTCGGCTCCCAACTCCTGTGCGGGTGCAACAACGGAGGGGGCGAGGCCCGCGAGGGGTCGTCGAAGCGCCAAGGATGGAGAAGGCAGGCGGGCGGCGCATGACCACGGAGGAGGCGCATGGACGGCCGCTTAGCACCGCGCGTACGCATATAGTACTATATGATTGGCACGTGAGACGAGACTTCTTGGTGCCACAGATCCTAGATATCTTGTTCAAGTGTTGAAATTCCCACGAAGATACGTAACACTGGCCACCAAGGATTACAATACTGTTTCAAGCTTGGATATCGCTCACCGCTCGGTACCAATTTTTGTTAAAAATCAGTAGAAATCGAACAGTTTTAAAGTCAAACTCTTTGAACTCAGCCGTAAAAAATATTCAAAAAAATTCAAAAATGACCAATTTTCTTGATTTTTGAGCGATTTTTGACCTGTTTTCTTTAAAAAATCGGCAAACTAAGCGAAGCAATTTGACAACTGTTTTTTGATCAATGTTCGACCAATGTTGTCAATTTTTGAGCAATTTTCACTTAATTTTAACCGAATTTTCAATTTTTTTGAGATTTATTTTGAATCATTGGTTTGTCAACGGTATAGATTATTGAGCCACCTCTCCTTATAATATACATCCTACTATATACTATAATCTGCTCAGCTTGTACGGTACATGAGTATATCACATCAATACTAGTTTCATACCTGAAAATGTTTCTGTTTTGCGACGATAATAGCGCTAACTTGGAAATGCTAGCCGCATACAGAATATGAATACTAGGTAGATATGCGCGCTACGCTGCGCCGTTTATGAGAACAGTCATCTACCGAAGATAAAATAGAGAAATTTTCATGGTACATAGTTGATAGGACTCACAGTCTCATGGTAATAATCAGTCAACAGCTCGGCAATGAACCCAACGAAATGCAATGGTACAGATTAAACCTTTAGAAGAAAGGAGAGTAGATAGACATGTTCTAAAGAAAGGAGAGTAGATAGACATGTTGTTTGCACTAAAATTTGGCATATAGTAAAATCAGTCTGGATCGGATAGAAGCATTCGTATGGAAAGAAACCGGTGAACGAATCGGAAGGAGAATCCGTTTCTAACAAGGAAAGGAAATCGGATCAGAGGCCGATACGGATTAATGACGCCGTATCCATGTACGACTCGGATCGGCCAGAATATTATAAAAGGGGTAGACATCGGGCGATGAGAGGATCAATCTCAACACAACACACATCTACTTTTTACAAACCTTTTTACATCGTTCTAGATTTACAAACCTTTCTGTAAGTCGACGGAATCAACAGAGTTGCGCATCGCCGATTGTTGGTTTTTGCCGATTTCGCCCCAGGTTCGATCTGCTTTATTTTGTTGCGCATCGCCGTTTCAAAGCCGATTTTGCCTTGTATCCGGATTAACCGCCAGGTTAATCTAGTTATCCCCCTGATCGGCTTTTAGCCGACTAGTGTCAAGCCGATAACCTTCGTTTTTATTGGCTTTGATTGCTTACTATCTCTACCTTGTCAATTCCAGGTCAAATTGACTGGCACGCCTTGTAAACTCGGTGTTTGTCTTGTGTGTTCGAGGCTAGAAACCCTGCTTCACGTTTTTAGCGCGAACACTTTCTGTAAAGCAAAATAGGGATGGTGATTGATATCTAGAAACCACCATCTGGGACCCACAAAGAACCACTACGGCAATTGATTACACTAGGCGCTCCATTTGAAACATTACCTCAATGAAGCAGGTCTGCAGGTTACAATAACATATACTAGGATGGTACGCGCGGCGCACGCCGCGTGCGTTAACGGGAAATGAATTTGTGTTTTTTTCGGATAAAAAACGGACCACGGAACAATTTTTTCGTAGAAAAACGAGGAAAAACGATGTAAAATATTTTTTCTCATGCTCTGGAGAAAAAACGAACAACAAAACCATTTTTTTCCAACAAAAACGGATAAATGACGGACGAAAAACGAATTCTCATTTTTTTTAGAGAAAACGGTAAACGGAATCATTTTTGCCATGCTCCGGAGGAAAAACGGATCACGAAAACATTTTTTCCGGGCAAAACGGATAAAGGAATCTTTTTTAGAGAAAACGGGCAACTAAAATATTTTTCCCCGCTGACGCCGCGCGCGTGAACGGGAAACGAATTTGTGTTTTTTTTTGGGGCAAAAAACGAGGAAAAACGACGTAAAACATTTATCCCATGCCCTGGAGGAAAAACGAACAACGAAACTATTTTTTTTCCAACAAAAACGGATAAACGACGGATGAAAAACGGATTTACATTTTTTTTTAGAGAAACGGCAAACGAAAACATTTTCCCCATGCTCCGGAGAAAAAACGGATCACGAAAACATTTTTTCCGAGCAAAACGGAGAAAGGAAAATTTTTTTTGAGCGAAAACGGGCAACGAAAATATTTTTTCCATGCTCCGGAGGAAAAACGGACCACGAAAATATTTTTTCCGGGCAAAACGGAAAAAGGACCCGAACGTAAAGCACAGGGACCTATTTGTTATAATTTTGGACCTATTCGCTATTTTGAAAAATTAGAAAAGGGCTCGTTCGCTATTCGCATTTAATGGGGGGTCTCCCTGTAAAATACCGAACGAGGGACCTAAACGCGAAACGGGGAAATCTATTTTCCTCTCACAGAAAATCGCACAAGGACCTATACGTAATTTTAAAAAAACGGAAGACTTTTTCGGAAAATAGAGGAGAGAGAAGGTGGAAGTGAGGTGGATGCTTGAGGAGCCTTGAAACCTCCCATATGTAATTGAGGGATAATTCTGATTCCAGATGGAACCAAGACATATATGATGACTTCATAAGTAACCAATCTGTATAGGAAAGTAGCAGTCTTTTTTCTAGAATAGCAATAGTTCCATTGATGCTAATAGATGCCCCTGAGACATTCTACCACACACAAGCATATGAGATGGAAACATGGCTTGATGCACTTATGTTGTACAAAACATTTCTATTCCTTGAGAAGCAAAACCCTCCTATTTTCCCGAATTACGGATAGATCCCTGCGAATTTACGAATAGGTCCTTCGCGATTTTTTGTGAGGGGAAGAATTTTTTCCCGGTTTGCGTTTAGGTCCCCATTCGCCGTTTTATGAAAAGAAGCTCCCATTAAATGAGAATCGCGAGCGAGCTATTTTTTACTTTTTCGGGATAGCGATCCGGTCTAAAAATATAACAAATAGACCCCTGCCTTTTACATTCAGGTCCTTTCTCCGTTTTTTCCCGAAAAAAATATTTTCGTGAACAGAAAGATGTGTGCTTTTTCCTCGGCTCGGTCTCTAGGGTTTCTCGAGCCTCTAAAAATTTGGAAAATACGTCTATGTCTACTTTTTCTCCGAAAAAAAACGCAGAGTTATTTTTCATTCACGTGCGCGGAGTGCGCATTTAAAAATACGTCTAGATCTATTTTTCCTTCGGAAAATTGTTTTTTCTCCGAAAAAAACCGGCAAAATCGTATTTTTTTTGGCTCGGTCTCTGAGGTTTCTCGAGCCTTAAAAATTTTGGAAAATACGTCTAGGTCTACTTTTTCTCCAGGAAAAAAAGAGAGTTATTTTTCGTTCACGCGCGCGCTATGCGCATTTAAAAATACGGCTAAATATATTTTTCCTCCGGAAAAAAACGAAAAATCATTTTCCATTCATGCGCGCAGCGTGCACCGCGTACATTTTCCCTAGCGCGATCTCTAAGGTTTCGAGAGCCTACATAAATTTTAGAAAAAGGTCTAGATGTATTTTTTTCTCTAGAAAAAAACGTAAAATCATTTTTCGTTCACACACGTGGCGTGCATCGCGCTTATGGCCTAGTTATTATACATGCTTCGAAGCTAGGCCTTGCCGGTGGCTTAATTTGCAGTAAGCATTGACTGTAGAAAAAAGCACCAAAGATTTTATCAAGTTAACGTCCAAAAGGCTAGCAAGCTAGCCTCCTCTGTTGTCGTCCTACTCCTGCCTAAGACTCTTTAGCTTGGATTCAAGGACGACGACGGCGTCGCTCTTCTCCAAGCTTCCCAACGAGGTGAATGCATCCGTTTCACCGTTCTAGAAACCATGTTGATGGAGGGCGGTAACTTTCTCTCTTCCACAAGACTTGATGCATGCCGATATTGACTCGGACCTGTGAATCCTGATGCTAACATTCTTGAGGTTTTGATCTCTTGGTTTAATTGAATCGAATGGAAGACTTGTGCTTTCATGCATGGAAGTTAGTGGAGCGAGATAAGCTGTTTACTCCCTCTGTCCCACAAAGAGTGCATTTCTAGTGTTCAAATTTTGTCCCACAAAGAGTGCATTTCTAGTCCGTAGGGCCCAGCTGTAAGTGTATGCATGCTCATTTAAGTGCTTGTGGAAACCGAAGCATCAGCATGCTTGTGTATGGAGTAATGAGGGTCACATTGGTCATTTACCTTGCACACTAATCTGTCTTAAAAATCCTAGAAATGCACTCTTTGTGAGACAGAAGGAGTATACAGTACTAGGTTGGCTCGTGATGTTGTGCCGTGTGAGAAAAATTGATCTGCTTTTTTTTTTTTGAAAAACGTAATTTTATTTTTTAGATGGTATTTTCTTAAAAAATGGTTGGCTACGAGCCATCGTTGAATTTGCGTAATCACGAGGCTCTTTGTTTAAAGAAAAAACGGATCCACGGGTTTACCGGTAAAAAATTTGTTCGCGAATATATAGAACTACAGATCCTTTTTTCTAAATAATGGGTGAAAGGATCTATACGTAATTTTAGAATTTGTGAAGAACCTTTTCAAAAAAAAATCTTGCCACCGGCTGGTCGACAATCCTAGGCGCACTATCATATAGAATGGATTATAACTTTGGCCATTTGTGCTTTCCAGGGCACAAACTAGGGTTACTAAAACCAGGCCTACATTTCCTTTTTCATCTTCGATGGTCAAACTTTTTAACCGTCCGCCTCATGTTCCTGATCTGCGGAAAGTATGGATATTTTATCTTGCTAAGGATTTTAACTTTATGGATGCCGAACAAGAAATGGTTCCCGATAACACGATCTTTTCTCTTTTAAAACGTAGGATGACCTTTCGGGAAGATCAAAAGATAATTTGCTTATGGTAGAGCGGGCAACTCGGCACATCGCCTTCTTGTATTTTTGTTTCTCTCTCGCTTCGGTAAAGTTCCATTTCATTTGAAGTCTTTCCAAGCAATTTTTCATGGCGCATCTAGACGTACACATGGCCGGTTTTTTTTTTTTTTTTTTTTTTTAAATAATCATATTTTAATCGTAAAATTCAAAATTATACCGTCGAAAAAATTTACAAAAGTATCCTCTTGTCGCGTGCAGCGACTGAGGTACCATTCGTGCCACGGTGGCGTGACTGAGCCACGTGGCAGCCCACCGCTCAGTCCTCGCTGCCACGTGGCGATCACGTAGAAGCGCGCATCGGCGCTGGCCGGGCGCCAGCCGCCACGTGGTGCGACAGGAGGACACTTTTGTAATATTTTTTCAGTGGTATATTTTTAAATTTTGAATTAAAATATGGTGTGTATATGAGTGGACTGGATTATTAAAATCGAGCTGTTTATTTTTTATTCAGCTTTTGGGATCAGAATTGAGAATCAAAAGCAAAAAACAAAAAGACCCTTAGTATGCTAAGTGGCTTGTGATCGATAGACTAGTTCGATAAGTCTTATTGGATTGTCTTTCTTGCATTTAGACCAAATGAGGCTTTGCAATCAAATTGTTTTCCTCTTTCTATTCTCAAACCCAAATAGTGCCTTTTCGGGGTTTATCAATATACTCATTAAGGGGGAGATTAAAAGACCATATGGAGGTCAACCCTTGTTTATGATGATTAATTGACTGTGTTTTGGGTCATTGGTGCTAAGGTTTGAGTTTGCTTTGGAATAAACAATTTGAGTTGATGTGAGTGTCCAAGATCAGTGGTCGGGACCTTGACTGATCAGACCCTTAAGTGATCGGTGCTTGACTGGTCGGGCCTTAACAGGTCGAAGTTGTATGTGTTAATGGCCTTATGAGGTCGGGACACCCTTAAGTGGTTTTGAGTTATAGTGGGAACATTAGATGTGTGATTGCTTAGCTATTTACTTATTGCATATCATTTTGAGCAATACTATGTGATATGTTTCCATTGTCTGTATATTCTAGGTTTACAAACACTTCAAGTCTTGCAGAGTACGTAAGGTACTCACCTTTACTATTATTTTTGTCTTTAGGTAAAAGTACAGAAACATCGATGATACTTTCTATACCGCAGGATTACAGAAAATATCACGATGAATCTTTCTAAGGTGTAACACCCCGGCATTTAATATGCCCGAATGCTACCAAACATAGACTAAGCAACCTCTAAATACCATAATTACAAGTAAATTACAGCAAAGGAGCAAATGCTAATACCGAAAATTTCGGCAACATCTCCTTTGTTTTTCTATGAATTGAAGCAACAATAATATTAACATGTCAAGATAGCATAATGAACGATAGCAATAACATGACCAATCGGGAATTCAACCTCCATACAACTAAAGATATAAATCTATCCGTCACATGTCAAATATGGCCTAATCATTTACTCATGATAACCAATGAAGCATCAAAACCACAATTTAGTTTAGTGAATTAACCATCACAACTAAAGGAGAGAACATGTCATTGTTTATATGTGTGATGCTAAGTGATGACGTGTGACTAGCTCCCTTTCCCGCATGCCGGTTTCATGGTACCTAAAAAAACACATAAACACAAGCGTGAGTTCATCACTCATCAAGTATATTGCAATGGAACAATAAAATACATTCCAATACCTTCATCACCACTTTTCACATACGACATCATACACATCTCATATTCATAGTGTAAGCATATCATTGACATCATCATATATCATCATCATTTAACATCCTCATATAATGCAATGCAATGCGATGCACATATCTCCTGGAAACCCATACCGGTATGGTTGAGTACACACCTGTCGGTGTGCACCCTCTCCCCCCTTCCATCCCGAAGGTGGAGGGTGCCTACTCCTCGCTTCCATACACCGCGGTGGATGGAATCACGATGTAGGACTTACTCATTGGCTCTCCGGAATAGTCATAATTTTCTCACCGACCTTCCCCGGACTAGTTATGACTTTCTCACCGCCCGGGCCATGTATCATGCCATGTATGCAAATATGCCAACATCATAAATAACTTTGTACATTAACACATGGCATCATAACATAATAAGCATATTCATCATATCAATGGCAAACATTAAAGCATGGCATGTGAACATATCATATATTCAATTTCAACTCAACAAAACTAGCAAATTACAACCCGCTACCCATTCCAATACACTTGCCTCAACCACGGGCGACGGATTGGCGAGACGTAGAGGGCACCCCCGGGGTCACAACACCTGCACATAGGCACTACACACTCAAGATCATGCCCACAAAAAAATACGCAAACACTCTTCTACCCCGACTTCGCAAACTACCCGCACAACCCAAAAACAGAGGTTCTGTCCCGTCGGGACAGCAGATTTGCAACGAGCATAACTCGGGTTCTACGACTCCGAATCAATTAAAAGAGTACATCCTTGCGTAGATTAGGAAATTTCCTAACTTTTTCTAAGTATATGGAAAAGCTGATTCGGACTCTAAAGTTTTTTAATCTACAAAATACCGTGATCTGTTCCAATCACGTCACAGTTTTTAACACGTTTGGTAAAACGAGCATAACTTTCAAACGGCAAGGCGGAATTGGACGTTCTTTATACCCACTGAAAGGTATTGAAATTACCTACAACTTCTTCAACAGGCATCTGACCAAATTCCGAATCTAAAATGGCGAAAACCCAAACCCTAGGTCGACTGCTCAATCTGCCAGAAACAGAGAACGTGGCAACTCTAGTTTTCTCCCAAATCTACCCAGGGACAGCACCTCCACTTGATCTAAAAACATGAAATCGACCTCTAGAACAGCACCTAGACCCAACCCATAGATCACCTATGCCATACCTTCGCCCGACGAACGAAAACCCAACGGATCTCCTCCCGGTTCGCGCGATCTCCTTCCTTGCTTCCAAATCCACCGGATCTCCTCGTCGCGGAGCGCTCCAATGGACGGATCTGCGGGGTGGTGAGGTGGAGAACTCCCCTAGGGGCAGCAAGGGAGGTGGAGAGGGGAGGAGAGGGGTGGTGGCGCCATGGGGGAAGATGGAGAGGAAGGGGAAGGGTGGAGGCGCATGGGGGGGCTAGGGGGTGGCGGCTAGGGTTGGGAGAGGGAGTGGGGGGCGCACCAAGGGGTGGGGGCCAGATTTGGCTGCCCAAAAGTCCCCCCTTGGGCCCAAACCCTTCCACTGGAGGCCCAACTCAACCCCCAAAGCCCAAAGTCCCCCGGAGAGGCCCAAACACGGCCCAAAAACACGCTATAAACGGCATAACGTAAAGTTTTAACCTCCATTTTCACATTTTATAAAGTTTTTGACCTCAACATTCACATTTTATAAGATACGACACTCCGTGGTGTCACATAAGGATTATACCTTGTCAGTTGTCTGAGGATTATGTGGAACACTACAAGACTTTTGATTCTTCCACTATACTCTGTCTGGCCGTACATATCATATCGTATAAATCCTTTTGCTGTTATATGTAATAAATTATGTATGGATGTGTTATCAATTTGTAAATAAGCGTACTAGCCATTGATCATGGGACTAGTACAGTAAGCACATTGGAACTTATTGTTGGTATTTTATACCAAAAATGGGGGCCTCACACTTTGCGTCTCGATGAACGACATGTAGACTCCGACGTTTCAGATACTGTCGCAGACGACCCCAATTTTGCCACTATATTCAGCAAGCAAGGTAAACACCTCCTTTGATAATATTGATCTCAGCTTTTTAAAATTGTCTTATCAAAACTTTTATGCATGCATATATTTTCAATAAATTCGCTATATTGTCGGTGTTGATAGATATTCCTCGAAAATTTATGGATTTTTCTTAATCAGTATGGACATAACATCGTTTGTAGCCATAAGTTAAGGTTGGACATTTAATAAGGTCAAATGGTATACTCGATTATAATTGCACATAGTTAGCCATGCTTTAGAAATGGGAAACGAATGGTTGGTTATGTTATTCATGATGGAAATGGAATTTTGGACATAAGGGGAATTGTGGTACTGGTATTTTGGTGTAAAAATGAAAAATAAAACTATAATTTGACATGGACGAGATATGGTAATAGCCGGATGTGCGAGGGATGGGCTTGCTCGTAGTGTAAGTGGGAGTTTTTCGCCTGGGTCAATTAAGGATCGAACGTAGTGTTGTATGATCCAAGGGATATCCATACAACCACGATGGCTGGTTTGGGATGGCCTTAGCTTATTAAGTTACATAGAACTGGCTTTGCACTCTGGTAGGCCATGGTAGTGTGAGCATTCTGGGAAGGTTTGCTCGAAGGGGTGCCCTCACCAAGGTGTTGAGAATAACACCTACCGACACAACGGTGTATGCCTTGCTATGGAGAGAAATATTTTATTTCTACCACTATAGCAAGGGTTCATCATCACCGGACTAGTGCAAAGTTAGGTTATGTAATGTAATGGTTACGTATGATCTCTCTGCGGAACACCAAAGAAAGTGTGTTAAATTGCAATGCAAAAGAGTTGATCGTTCCTTGAGGGTAAAGCTGTATGCCTCTGCAAAGTTTAAATCTTTTCAAAAAGCCGTGCCCGTGGTCATGTGAGACTTGGTGAATCGACACTAGTTAGATGTTTTTTATTTTCATAAAATGGGTTGGAATTGGATAATTGGGTTGGAAAATGTGTGCTTTAGATGATTCAGATGGTATGCCATGTGATGGCAAGGATGGTTCGAATCTCACATTCGTGGAGGAACTATGAGTTATGTTTATGTAATTCATACTTGTTATTTTATATACCTATCAAATTACTTTTACAAGATTTCACTTTCAATCTACTATTCAGTATTTACAATTTAAATTAGTTTTATGCAAAATAACTATAGTAGCCTTTCTCTTGATACAATCATGCATGTATTATAGGTTTGCAAAAGTATTACAGAGTACTCTATTCAACCTTACTAGTATGGTTATCTTCAGGTGAAGGAATAGAAAACCCCGACAATACTTTCTATATTTCAGGATACAGGGATTATAATGACGAGATTTTCTAAGGTTTGTACCTTATCAGTTACCTGAAGATTATGTGGCAAACTACAAGACTTTTAATTTTTTCGCTGCACTCTGTTCGACCTTGTAGGCCATATTGTATAAACAACTTCCGCTATTATCTTGTATATATTGTGTATGGATGTGTTATCAATATTGCAAATGTGCATACTAGCCACTAATTATGAGACTAGTATTGTATGCATATTGGAACCTATTGTTGGTATTTATTGCCAGAAATGGGGCCCCCCGCACATTTCACTCAAATATGTAATAATAATAAGAATGAACATTCAACAAATTATTAAGGGCATGTTTTGATTCATTAGCACTAATAATTATTGGAGGCTAACTATTAGCTGGCTAATTATTAGATGGGGCTGTTTGGTTGTGAAAGATCGGAATGGCGATTAGAGGGGGGTGAATGATCCCAAAATAAAACTTCCCCACCTACTGGACAAATAGCATCCAACTAAAACCTCTCTTGCAAGGAATAAAGAACCTGGAGCAAAAAGTCTCTCCTGAGACAAAAGAGCAAATATGTGATATAGGCTTGCTCGTGGGATTTTGAAGATCAAGATGAACTTGGATACCTTCCCACAAGTCACAGCAAGCTAGAGGTCACAAAGAAACCCATCAAAACACGATTAAACAAGGATTCATTAATAGAGACATAAAAAATCGGTTTCTGGCAAAACTCGAAACAAGGATTGCCTAGATGATTGGGATATGATCTAAGTGAAGACTCATCCAATCAATCTCTCATCCTTGGCACTAAGAACCAGAAGCAAGTAGAAGGAGGGGAGGCAAATCCAACATGCGGAATTTAAATTGCGAGAATGTAAAGACTGAATTTAAATTGCGTAATGTAAAGACTGAATTTAAATTGCATAATGTAAAGGCATAATGTAAATGCAGAATTTAAATTCAGAGTGGAGAGAATGTTTTTGTATTTCTTTTCTTTGAAAGTTTTTACAAAGCCTCACTTCATGTGGGCAAAGCTCAAAGGAACACCAAAAACTTCAGAGAAGAAGGGCACCCCTTCCCATCTATTTATAGTGTTCTAGGATCAATTCCCACCCTTGGATGTCTTGCTTCAACCATAAGCTAACTTCCAAGGGTCAAGATTTGATCCCACACTTTCTCTCACATGGGTTGCACTGCTTCACTTTTACACATGCTTTCTCAAAGCATCTTTAAGTGATCAGTCCAACAACCCTCTCACAGAAGCTAACTTGACCACTACTTTAGCTCTAAAGGCCAACAACTCCTTGGTCTACTAGACCTAAAAAGCCTCAAGCTTAGCAGACACTTTGTCTCCTTGCCTCCTTGGACTGCACTGGCTCCATCTCCGGCCATTTTCCGGCGACCTCCGGCCATCTTGAACCTCCGGCAACGCTTGCCTAGTTCCAACCTCCCTTCGCCTCACCATGACCACCAAATAGAGCCCTGCATCCATCATAGACAAGGAAAACACATCACATAGCATTGCTCAAGAATAATATTAAATTTTCGTCAAAGCTCAACAGAGCACAAAGCATCTACGGCGGACCATCATTTTTTGGTCCTCTGCGAATGCACTTATCTTCTTGAGTTTTTATGATTTTTTCTGTTGCTCAAATGAAAAACTTGTCAACATGAAAACGATGTGTATCGAAATTCTCTACAACTTTCATGTATACCAAATAATTTTTCGAGCACAGGAAGACCTCCAAAATAGTGAATTACAGAACGGTCTGGTGCGAACCATTTTTGGTCTGCCGCAAATGCCCTTGCCTTCCCGATTTTCTGTGATTTTTTATGCTGCTCAAATGAAAAACTTGTCAACATTAAAAAGATGCGCCTTGAAATTCTCTACAACTTTCATGTAGACCAAATAATTTTTTGAGCAACGTAAGATCATCCAAAAAATGATTTACTGCAAGGTGTCAAAGTTAGTCCGGCGCAAACGTGATTTTCTCTGTTTGTAAAACCACTTGGTCCGGCGTTAACATGATTTTTCACCCTTTGGTCCGACGCAAACGTGAAACTATCTGTTTGCAAACCTTTTTGGTCTGGCGCAAACATGAAACTCTCTGTTTCTTGACCCGATGCAAAAGAGATGGTCTGGCACAAGTGTAAAGTCATTCCTAACTTGGTCCGGCGCAAACATAGGTCATTTCTAAACTTGGTCCGGCGCAAATGGAAAACTCTCTGTTACTTGGTTGCTTGGTCCGGCGCAAAACAAAATGCTTTCAATTTGAAATTCATTTCAAATCCAAATCAAATCAAACTTAAACCTGAGCAACTCAAGCTCAAAACAAGTCAAATACTCATCACAAACAAGGATGGACCTCCACACGGTCCTTCAATCTCCCCCTTGATGAATATATTGACAAATCACACAAAAGGCATAATTTGAGTTTGAAATTAAAGAAAGAAAGCAATTTGACTCCCAAAAATCATACTTAGTCTATTAAAAATAGAAATCAAGTTCATGACCAAGTAGATGAAAATTTTTCAGAACTCAACACAAGATGGAACAGTTTTTCGACAAAAGCTCTAAAAACTAAGAAATCTCTCAAGAAGCTCAGAATTGCTCATGATCCAAATGCAAGGACAATTGTTCAACATGATCATGAGAAAGCATTTTTTTAATTTTCCTCCCTCTAAGATGCCTTTTCTACGTTTTCTCCCCCTTTTGGCAATATAGGCATCAAGAGAGCAATTTTCGGATGAAATGCAACCTAGAAGAGCTTTGAGGATTATGCAAGTGACAATTTAAACAAAGTATGACACCAAGCTACTCAAGTTCAGATTATATCATTATAAGTCATATCTAATGGTATATTTCAATTTTTGCTAACTAGCTCAAAAGAAGTTATATTACTTTTGCATGATTTCAACAATAGTAACACTTAGCATAACTTCAAGACTAGAAGCAAAGCCATTCAAACGAGCAAATGGATATACTAGAGTTCAACCTAGTTAACACTTTGGGAAGTTACAAGTCCATAAGAGAAGCCTCATGCTCAATTATCTTTTAAATGCATATTTTAACGCGCACAAGGTGGTCTTAGAGAGTTAGGCTTAGTGAAGCACATCCTCGACTAGGAGCCATCGACAAAAGCCTCCTAAGCTTTACTCTCTTCATTTAGTTTTTTTTTAATGTATTGACTCAAGCCTTTTTCAACCATCTCAAGCAAGAAACTTAAAAGAGTGGTTTTGGTCATACACAATTCATTCCAAGTTCATCCCAAATATAATGAGAAGCAGTTTTGTGAATGAAGAGTGTTGAGTTCAATTTTAGCACAAAAGAGTCAATTTGTATTTTCAGCACTTAGATTCATGAGCATTGTTGAGGATTCTAGAATGAAACATTGTGGCTTACCCAAGTTGCTTTAGGGACTCTAATAGAAACTCACTATTTCAATAAGCATGGCATAAGCGTCTAGTGAAGAAATATAACAAGTAAAAGCCAAGTTTCATCAAGTTTTCAGGAAAGCTTAATTTAAAATGTTGGCTAGTTTCACATGATATACCAAATTGGATATAACCTAGATTAGCAAATATCTTCAGAAAAGCAGCTAGGTGCAACATATCTCAATTTTATCAATTGGATAATAGACAAAGCTCGTAAATAAAAACAAGTCTATATGCAATGCAAAAAAAGTCAGTTTGAAGAACTCCTCAACATGTGAGTCAATTTTAAGCACAAATCTGATTCAAGTTGAGTTATTAGCAATTTTGAATCTAAGAAATAAAAAGAACTCAACTGAAACCTGAAAGACAGAAAAGAGAAGAAGGAATTAAGAAACTGACAAATGGGTAATCTATGAGCATAGATAAGATGAAGAGAAACACTAACACTTAGACTCGCTCTCACCTTCCCCATATGACTTATATAGGAAAGCTACATCTCCAACTCCAACCCAGGAGCAAACACAGACCCTGTCTACCCAGGGGGCCCAACACCTGCTAGACCTAAAAGACTGTGAGTGAGCTCAACCGAGGAGAAGAGAAGAATAGCACCCTAAAGCATAAGGTGAGAGGTCCATGCGGAGGCATGCCAGAAGTCTAGGTGAAGTGAACTCAACAAAATGAAAGCCAACCCATAGATACCCAGAAAGAAGAAGGAAATGCTGAATATACAAATAAACATATAATACAAACTAGCTCCCCCTCAATATATGCCATATGGGCTCATAATCCCAAGCTCTCCTCTCAGGGCAACAAACCTGGAGCTATCCAAAGGCTTGGTGAAAATGTCAGCCAACTGGTGGTCACTCTCCACAAACTAGAGCACTATGTCACCCTTCTCCACATGATCTCTAAGGAAATGATACCTGATATTAATGTGCTTGGTCCGAGAATGCTGCACTGGGTTCTTAGCAATGTGAATGGCAGAGGTGTTATCACAGAAAAGTGGAACACACTCTGTGGCTAACCCATAGTCCCGCAAGGTTGATCTCATCTAGAGCACCTGGCTACAACAACTGGTTGCAGCAACATACTCGGCCTCTGCGGTGGACTGAGCAGCTCCGGACTGCTTCCTAGAGGACTAAGAAACAAGAGAAGTGCCAATGAATTGGCAGGTGCCAGAAGTGCTCTTCCTATCTATCCTACAGCCAGCAAAGTCTGCATCTGAAAAGGCTCTAAGAGATAGACAGGAGGAGGAAGAGTACCAGATACCATAGTCAATGGTAGCTCTAAGTTACCTGAAGATGTGTTTCACCACCTGGCGATGAGAAACGCGTGGAGAAGCCTGAAATCGAGCACAAAGACACACAGAAAAATGTATGTCGGGCCTCGAGGTAGTGAGATACAAGAGGGAGCCGATCATGCTCCGGAACTCCTTCTGATCAACTGGCTCACCATCCTCGTTAGGCTCGAGGACTGCAGTGGTGGACATTGGAGTCATCACTGGCTTTTCGTCAGATATGTCAAAGCATTTCAGGAGGTCTTTAGTGTACTTGCCTTGATGCAAAAATGTACCCTCCCGAGTCTGCTTAATCTGGAAGCCAAGAAAGTAGCTCAACTCGCCCATCATGCTCATCTCGAACTCAGTACTCATCACATCTGAAAACCGAGTAACAAGCGAATGCGAGGAACCACCGAAGATAATGTCATCGACATAGATTTGGACTAGGAGAAAGTTCGAGTCTGAATGTCTGACGAACAAGGTCTTGTCCACTTGACCGGTCCATATGAAAACCATGACTCAAGAGGTAGGACTTAAGCCTCTCATACCAAGCTCGTGGAGCTTGCTTAAGTCCATACAAAGCCTTGGAAAGCTTGAATACATGGTTAGGGTACTTGGAGTTCTCAAATCCTAGAGCAGGATCCTAATGGCCTCTAGTCTAGATACAGGGGCAAAAGTCTCCTCGAAGTCGAGACCCTCAACCTGAGAGAAACCCTGAGCGACTAGTCTAGCCTTGTTTCGAATGACAACCCCATCCTCACTCTGCTTGTTTTTGAACACCCATTTGGTCCCAATGATGTTGTGACCAGAGGGGGGCTCGACAAGCTTCCAGACTTTGTTCCTCTCGAAATTTTCAAGTTCCTCATGCATAGCATTAATCCATGACTCATTGGATAATGCATGAGAAACATCCTTCGGCTCAAAAGAGGCAACAAAGGTAGAGTGAAGGCAGAAAGAAGACAAACCCGATTTCGAGCGTGTGACACGCTCGGACAAATCACAGATCATCTTATCAGGTGGATGACGCCTTTGTATATATCGGGGTGGTCCAGAAGCAGATGTGGCCTCTACTCCTCGCATGGGAGAAGTAGGAACAGAGCCACTGGCTACAGAAGAGTCTGAGGGTAAGGGCTGATCTCCCTGAGGTGCAGAAATAGAAGTGGGAGGCACCTCGGGAGCAGGAATGGTGACTGGATCAGGCAAGGCGCCTTCATCTCCGTCATCATCATCCTCAGGGAAAATAGACTGGGAAAGAGGAGAAGAGCCTGAAATGTCAGGTCTAGCACCAGGGCTAGCCTCATCAAAAGTCACCTCACAGGTCTCTATGATCCTACCCAAGTCTATAGCCCAAATCCTATAGCTACGAGCAGAAGTCGAGTAACCCAGAAAGATCCCGTCAGCAGAGTGTGACTCGAACTTATCTAGGTTCTCAGACTTCAAGAAGAAGCACTTGCAACCAAAAACACGAAAATGAGATACACTAGGCTTTCGCCCATATCTCAACTCATAAGAAGTGTGGTGCAAATGTGCCCTAAGAAAGACTCTGTTGGCAACATGGCATGCCGTAGCTACAGCCTCAGCCCAAAACTTCCTAAGAATATTGTACTCATCTAGCATCGTCCTGGCCATCTCAACCAGGGTCCTATTCTTCCTCTCCACTACTCCATTTTGCTGAGGGACGTATGGAGAAGAGAATTGATGCTCTATGCCTGACTCCTCACAGAAGCTACTAAAGTAGGAGTTCTTGAACTCTGTGCCATTGTCACTATGGATCGCTCGTAAAACACCTGGGAGCTCAAGAGACAACCTATGAACCAAACCCCTAAAATGAGAAAATGGCTCATCCTTCGAGGCCATGAAGAAGACCCAAGAATACCTCGAAAAGTCATTGACAATGACAAGAATGTACCACTTCCCTCTCGCTGACTGCACTCTAGCTGGACCAACAATGTCCATATGTAAAAGCTGTCCTGTTGCATCAGTCATCACTCGGGTGACTGGGGGATGAGAAGCAGCAACCATCTTGCCATGTCGGCAAGTAGGGCACACTACATCTTTGACCATCTTGAGTTTGGGCAAACCACGAATGAGATCATGGCCGCTAACTCGGGTCAAATGATCAAAGCCAATGTGACCAAGCCTCCTATGCTAAAAGGAGATATCACGGGACTCAGAAGCAATAAGACAATGGAGAGAGTCTCGAGAAGAAGAAGAAAAATCAGCATGAAAGACTCTCCCAAAATGAGAAATCCCGCAAATCAACTCTCCATGAGAATCGAGGATTCTATAGCCACTAAACTTGAAGCTTACCTCGATATGGTCATCGATAAGCTGAGTAACAGAAAGCAAATTAAAATGCAGCTTACTCACTAAGGCAACGTCCTTAAGAACAAATTGATCGTTAATACAGACGGTACCTTTAGCGATGACTCTACCTGAAGAAGCATCCCCAAAAGTGATCACCTCATCACCGGGAGCTCGAACTAGGGAAGAAAACCAACGGGAGTCTCCGGTCATATGATGTGAACAGCCGGAGTCTACGATCCAAACCTCCCCCTTCCCTGTCCCACGAACCTGAATCAATGAGAGCGAAAGGTAGATGTCTCAGTACTAGGACAGATCAAGGCTGATCTAGGAACCCAATACTGAGTCACTTGAGCAGAAGTAGAAGCGGTCAAAGGACCAGTAGAATGCAATCTAGCGACTCTCCTCGACTCAACTCTCACGAACTCAGAGACAGCTCTAGTAGAACGTCTGGGAGCAGGTGCCGGGTTGGTCTGCCGGCGTGCAAAGGCCAGACCATCCACAACGCCCTGCTCAAACCTCCTGCTGAAGGAAGAAAGCTCACGCCGCTGATATCCACCTCGATGGGGAAAACGAGTAATATCATAAGGACGATGGAAAGACCGACTCGGGACAGCTCTGGGGCGAAAACCAGAAGTAGAAGCCTGAAAATCAAGCCCCATGCACTGTCCAAAAACATGAGACTCTCTAGCTTGTCTATCCTGTCTAGAAGCCGTGTGTGCCTTAGGCGCACTCAGAGTCTGGGGATGACCCTGAATACCCCTAAGGGCACGGACACGCTCACGCCGAGAGATCTTGGCGCGTTTGAAGCAGAAATCAGCTATATGTTCATCCTTCTGACAGAAGGTGCATGTATACTTCGCCTTGGGGGCTGAAGTAGCATGAGAAGCACCCTTCTCGTCAGACGTCCCGTGGACAATCCCTGCTGATCTAAACACAGTGGTGCTCACCTGTGGAGCCACCACTATCTCTCCGCTCGTGGAGGCACGCACAACAGTGGGCGGATGCGCCCGTGTGTGCTCCAAGGCATCAAACCCTAGACCTTGATTGAATCTGCTAATCTTGGACTGATCTAGGATAAGATTGAGCTTCTTCTTACCTCCAACAAACTTCTCGAGAGTGCTCATAAGGTACTGACACTCTTGAAAAAGTGAGGCACAAGAAGAGCAAGGGGAAGGAGTAGCAGGGGAAGAGCTAGATGGAGAAGAGCGAACTGAACGATCAAATCTCTCCCTATAAAAAGCAGCCTCAATCTTGAGGGACTCGCAAGAAACACAGGGAGAGTCTCTAATCCTACCCACTTGGGCTTTGAGCTTCTTCCTAAGCTCTAGATGAATTTGATTCATGTCCTCTGCTACCCCAACACACAGCATGCAACCATTTTGTGATATAGCTAGTAGATCCTTAGCAAATTTTGAGTTTTCAAGCACCAAGTCATCATAAGCATTTTTTAGTTGCATACAGCCCTCACATGAGCTGACTGGGTCCTTAGAAGCAAGCTTTTCAAGTTCATCATTTCTAGCAGATAGCTTCCTAAGGTGACAACTCATGGCATCAATTTCAGCGAGAAGCTTAGGGCAATTAGCACATGATGCATTTGTGTGAGTGTGAAGAAAACTAGCATCAACAGGAATAGGATCTACTGGACATGTACTAGCATCCTTCGACCTAAGTGACTCAAGATCAGAAACCACACTATCATGTAGTCCTTAGGTTCTCCAACTCCACAAGCAAAGCGTCACACAAAGTACAGCTATCAGAGTCTCGGGAGGAACAAGATCTAAGTGAAGCTAACTCCCGAGATAAGGTACCTACTTCCTTCTCTAGATCCAAACACCTAGCTCTAGACTTGGAATGAATTTTTCCTAGTTTGATAAAAGCATCATGGAGCTGGTCATAAGAAGGTACCTCCTCCGTGTCGCTGTACAGCTCGGTGTCGAGTACTTCCATGGCATTGGAGGCCATGAAGCACATGCTGGAGAAGTCATCGCCGCCCTTCACCTTCTCTTGCGGTTCATCCTCGTCCTCGTCGCTCCATGTCTCCGTGTCGGAGAGGTCAAGGTCGTCGAGTGAGGCGAGGACGCGGTGAAAGAGCTTCTTGCCCTTGGCGAACTTGCGGTGTTTCTTCTCTTGCGCCGGCTCGCGAGCTGGAGGCTTCTTGTTACGGTTCTTGTTGATGTAGTTGTTCTTGCCCGCACCGCCTTGTTCATTATTGCCCTTGTCCAGATTGGGGCAGTTTGCCCGAATGTGGTTGGGGCCACCACACTCAAAGCAAGTGAACTTGCCACTCCTCTTCCTATCTCTCACCCTCTTGTAAATGTTTGAAAATTTTCGAGCGACAAGAGCAAGCTCGTCTTCTAGAAATTGTTCCAGAATGTCATCGCTTACGTCGCAAAGAGCGGGGAGAGAAAAATCAAAAGAGAGGTCAAGAAGGGGTCCAGAAGAGGAAGACCCAGTGGGATCGGTAACCAATGCCATCTTTTGGGACTTCGTCCTGCGAGCGACGATGTCGAGCTGATGAGTCTTGAGGCGGGAATACAACCCGTCAAGAGTCAAGGTTGACAAGTCTGTATGGTCCGTGATGGTGGTTACCTTCATCTCCCAAATCCTCAGATCGAGTGCTCGAAGAAAATGCCTCGCATTCTCCGAATCAGTGTATGAACAACCCACTGACCAAAGACTGCTGAGAATCTTTGCAAAACGAGCAAAGCACTCATCGAGGCTCTCACCAGCGTGCTGCTCAAACTTAGTCACGCTTAAATTAATCCTGTCTCACGGACTTGATCTGAGTGGTGCCTTCATGGTAAGCATTGAGGGTCACCCAGATCTCGTGAGCCGATCGTAGGTGAGAGACGCGATCATATTCACTGCGGCTAAGTCCCTGTATAGGAGGTTCTTGGCCTTAGCGTTTGCCTCAACGTCAGCCATGTTTGCGGCGTTGACGTTCTCATCGGCCGGAACCTTATACGGGTGCTTCACCTTCTGCCATAAAGAAAAGCCCTGGGCAGTGATGTATGTCTCCATCCGAACCTTCCAGAACAGATAATCAACTCCAGCAAAAATTGGAGGCTTAGTTGAGTACTTGTCCGTCGCCATGGCTCTTGAGACCGGTCAAGATCTATAAAAGAGCAAAACCGGCTCTGATACCAATTGAAAGATCGGAATGGCGATCAGAGGGGGGTGAATGATCCCAAAATAAAACTTCCCCACTTACTGGATAAATAGCATCCAACTAAAACCTCTCTTGCAAGGAATAAAGAACCTGGAGCAAAAAGTCTCTCCTGAGACAAAAGAGCAAATATGTGATCTAGGCTTGCTCGTGGGATTTTGAAGATCAAGATGAACTTGGATACCTTCCCACAAGTCACAGCAAGCTAGAGGTCACAAAGAAACCCATCAAAACACGATTAAACAAGGATTCATCAATAGAGACATAAAAGATCGGTTTCTCGCAAAACTCGAAACAAAGATTACCTAGAGGATTGTGATATGATCTAAGTGAAGACTCATCTAATCAATCTCTCATCCTTGGCACTAAGAACCAGAAGCAAGTAGAAGGAGGGGAGGCAAATCCAACTTGTGGAATTTAAATTGCGAGAATGTAAAGACTGAATTTAAATTTCGTAATGTAAAGACTGAATTTAAATTGCGTAATGTAAAGGCATAATGTAAATATAGAATTTAAATTCAGAGTGGAGATAATGTTTTTATATTTTTTTTCTTTGAAAGTTTTTACAAAGGCTCACTTCATGTGGGCAAAGCTCAAAGAAGCACCAAAAACTTCAAAGAAGAAGGGCACCCCTTCCTCTCTATTTATAGTGTTCTAGGATCAATTCCCACCCTTGGATGTCTTTCTTCAATCATAAGCTAACTTACAAGGGTCAAGATTTGATCCCACACTTTCTCTCACATTGGTTGCATTGCTTCACTTTTACACATGCTTTCTCAAAGCATCTTTAAGTGATCAGTCCAACAACCCTCTCACAGAAGCTAACTTGACCACTACTTTAGCTCTAAAGACCAACAACTCCTTGGTCTACTAGACCTAAAAAGCCTCAAGCTTAGCAGACACTTTGTCTCATTGCCTCCTTGGACTGCACTGGCTCCATCTCCGGCCATCTTCCGGCGACCTCCGGCCATCTTGAACCTCCGGCAACGCTTGCCTAGTTCCAACCTCCCTTCGCCTCACCATGACCACCAAATAGAGCCCTGCATCCATCATAGACAAGGAAAACACATCACATAGCATTGCTCAAGAATAATATTAAATTTTCGTCAAAGCTCAACAAAGCACAAAGCATCTACGGCGGACCATCATTTTTGGTCCTTTGCGAATGCACTTATCTTCGTGATTTTTTATGATTTTTTCTGTTGCTCAAATGAAAAACTTGTCAACATGAAAAAGATGCTTCTCGAAATTCTCTACAACTTTCATGCATACCAAATAATTTTTCGAGTACAGGAAGACCTCCAAAATCGCGAATTACAGAATGGTCTGGCGCGAACCATTTTTGGTCCGCCGCAAATGCCCTTGCCTTCCAGATTTTCTGTGATTTTTTTTGTTGCTCAAATGAAAAACTTTTCAACATTAAAAAGATGCACCTTGAAATTCTCTACAACTTTCATGTAGACCAAATAATTTTTTGAGAAAGGGAAGACCATAAAAAAAATGATTTACTGCAAGGTGTCAAAGTTGGTCCGGCGCAAACGTGATTTTCTCTGTTTGTAAAACCACTTGGTCCGGCGTAAACATGATTTTTCACCCTTTGGTCCGGCGCAAACGTGAAACTCTCTGTTTGCAAACCTTTTTGGTCCGACGCAAACGTGAAACTCTCTGTTTCTTGACCTGATGCAAAAGAGATGGTCTGGCACAAGTGTAAAGTCATTCCTAACTTGGTCCGGCGCAAACATATGTCATTTCTAAACTTGGTCCGGCGCAAATGGAAAACTCTCTGTTACTTGGTTCCTTGGTCCGGCGCAAAACAAAATGCTTTCAATTTGAAATCCATTTCAAATCCAAATCAAATCAAATTCAAACCTGAGCAACCCAAGCTCAAAACAAGTCAAATATTCCTCACAAACAAGGATGAACCTCCACATGGTCGTTCAGGTTGTACTAGCTAATAGGTGTTGGAAATTTAGTTGTGAGTGGAAATGTCCATTGTACCCTTGCATTAATTAGCTAATGGGTGAAGTTGAGCACAGTGAAAAAGGGCATGCGGTGGAAGGGCAAATTAGTCTTTTAACCATCTATTAGCTGGAATTAGCAGGGGAGAACTAGCTAATGAGATGGCTATTAGCTGGGTTGTTTTGATCCACTTTAGCTAATTTTAGCAGCTAATGTATCCAAACATGCCCTAAGTAATGGACCAAGTACTTGGTGTGAGTATATTGAAAATTTGACTCAGCGCATAACCTGATTGCCTAAACATTTGTTTGGCTGCATAGAAAAAAACAACAAAATGCAGATAATAATCGATAAACATACAACAGTTAAACTCGAGTTCATTCACTTCAAATGTTTTCGCTTTGGATAGAAGCACACATTCAGACCCTTCCGCTCAATAATCCATCAAATGCAAGAGCTGAACCAAAATCAGAAGAGAAATGCAAACCGAAAGATCCATTATTTCACTGGATATTTCAGACAGGAGGACTACCCTTAAATTACAGGCGCATTACAATGCGCATATATGGCAAGTTGGCAACCCTCTCATGCCATGCCCCAACCAAAAAAAAGAAAAGGAAAAGATCAAAGGAAGGAGAAGAAAGAGATGGTGTCTAAGCCAACTAGTGTATCGAGCTCATGCATTCCCATATACGTATGGTCATCAGCACAAATCTACAAAATACACCCATTAATTACCTAAGAAAGTCGATGAACTGCTTCATTGGCTTAATACTAGTAGTAAATAATAGGGTTAATTTATTAATTCTTGGAGACGGCGTCGAGGACCTGCTTGAACTGGTGGACGGCGCAGGGGACGCGGAGGATGCCCTCCTGCTTGTACCCGAACTCCTGCGCCGCCATCTCCAGCAGCGCCGCGAACGACGGGTGCCGGAGCGCCTCCACCCGCACCACGAACCGCTCGGCGCCGTCGCCCTCGTCGCCGTCGCCCACCAGCACCGGCACGCACCCGCGCGGCACGCCGCCGCCGTCGTCGCTCAGGCGGTCCGAGAAGCTCAGCCGCCTCATCAGCTCCCTCATCGTCGTCGATGTGTATGTATATGTTCTCGATCGATGTACCAGCAGCTAGAGCAAACGCACGTACATAAACTAGCCAGGTAGGTTTTGGAGTGCATGCGGGTTTGTGTTGCTTTGCTTGCCCTTGGCCTCGCGCTCCTTTTATAACTGCATGCTCCTACAGTCCCACTTGAGCGTGTGGCATGGCAGATGTACAGAGAGAGATGTACAGAGAGAGAGAGAGAGAGAGAGAGAGAGAGAGAGAGAGAGAGAGAGATGCGGCATGGGAGAGAGAATTGAGAAAGGACGACGTTTACTTGTGGTGTTGGCTCGGAGTCAGTCAACCCCCCGTGGGTACGTTCAAAAATGTTGGCTATCATGAGCACCTTTGAAAATTAAGGCCAACACTGGAATTCCCTATACTAGACTACGAGTGGTTTAGTACTCTCTCCGTTTTTTTTATAAGGTGTATTAGGTTTCGTTAGGACAAGATTTTGACCAACGATTACTTTATTAATATACTATTTATGCAATATAAAATCATAATTATATATAAGTACTTTTGAATACAAATCTGCTAATATCAATTTTGTGTCATAAAAATTATATGCTAATAAAGTAATTGTTGGTTAAAGTCTTGTCCTAACGAAATCTAATACGCCTTATAAAAAAAACGGAGGGAATACTGCAAACTAGCTAGCTACAAGCAACCTATGTGGGATTGAATCCTCTCGATCAAATTAACGGATGATATATACTCGGTTGAAATTAAGGTACTAAACCTTGCAAGAGCAGTCAGATTGTTCATCTAACTCATGTGGGCAAGTTTCGAGCGGACGGCTTTCGACTATGTATATCTCATGCATGCGGGGAGGTCTTCACACGGAGATATCTTCTATGAGGACGATCACCACCGGAGATACCCCTCGTAGCGGAAACAAATTTTATGCAACGGTGCTGCATACCGCGATCTATGCAGCACCATGCGGATTGGCGCTACGCGTCCCGCTGCGTCAATCTCCATGCAAATCCATCAATCTCCAAGCACTTTAATGCACTTTAATCCTTATCACTTAATTGTTTTTTGCATGGAGATTGACACAGCTGGACACGTGACGTCAATCCGCACAGTGCTGCATAGGCCGCGCGGTATGCATCACCGTTGCATATAATTTTTTTCCCTCATAGCCGTCGTCTATACGTAGAATTGAATGCAAAAACAAGGTTTGGTCACAACTGTAATACTAGTTGTTTGGAGCACAACTTTGCCAAGTTTATTCCTTATCTATCTGCTAGCCAATAAGATTGCCTGCTGTAGCTGTTCTTTGATAGGTACAAACTTTTCGAAAAGACAAATTATCACATAGTGGTACAATAATGACTGTGGTTCTCTATAATTCTGCAAAATTATGAGTAATTGGCACTTAACTGAAACATTATTTGATTTTTGTCACTGCATGGATCGAAAACATCATGCCAGTGTTTTACATCCTTATCTATTAGCTAGAGGACCTGATCACACAATGATGCATGGGATGAGAAGATTAATGGAGTTTTGTTCACAGGAAGGTCAAGCGGCATCGGCCTATCACTGATAGGAATAACGGTAGTAATTAATCAGCAAAACTGAAACAAATTTCAGCTAAGGGGAATATCATTTTGTGGAGGAATAAGCACAGCAGCAGATCTTGTTCACAAGCATCAAGGTTAGGATGGTGCATCACTTCTTCTAGCTTCATATGCTCTCCCCGGCCTGCATTTGGTTTATTAGAATTGTTGTTCCGGATAAGCGAACATAGTTCTTTGAGATGGTTTATTAGAATTATACTCCCACATCATAATTAATTCTTTTCATTATAGCTGATGTTTAATGGCTAGCCAAGGCTTTTCGAACGAGTTATTATAATTGTGTTTTTTATCATATATATATCTCGTAGACTCTCCGTTAAACTCCACTTTGAGTGTAAAATTAAATGTTGACGGTATGCAAATGTTATTTATCGAGTCACTAATTCTTGTAGGCACTCATGAAGTTGATAAAGAAAGTAATGAGATTAAAGAGACAACAGAGACAGAACGGTATACCATCAACAAACAGGTTTGTGATAGTTTTTTTTTTTAAAAAAAAATTTTAGCGAACTTTCCTACCTAATGCATTCCATCTCACTAACAGAACATGCGTATTTTTTTAGCTACTGTAAGAAGAAACTTGTCGATTATTCAAATTAAAAATAAGACGGACAGTAGTGAAACCTATAAACCTACTTTTTTATAAACATAAATCCATTCTTTCTTCCATCAAATGTATACCTTATATTATACTGGAAGGATTTGCCGAGCTCCTTGCCATGTCAGCGAATTCCTCTGGCGGCCCTCTAGAAAAAAAAAATTATGGATAGGTTCTTCCACCGTTTTTTTTTTTTTTTTTTTTTTTGTAAAAAAGATCTTGTGGTTACGCATATTCGCGAATAGGTCCTTTACCATTTTTTTCACAATCGTGCATACGTCCTTCCACTATTTTTTCCTCAAAAAGATCTGTGGTTCCGCAAATTCACGAGCGGGTCATCCACTAATTCTTTTGCACAAAGAACCCTGTGGTTACGCAAATTCACTGATAACTCCTAGCAAGCCAATTATTAAAAAAAAATTTTAGCGAACTTTCCTACCTAATGCATTCCATCTCACTAACAGAACATGCGTATTTTTTTAGCTACTGTAAGAAGAAACTTGTCGATTATTCAAATTAAAAATAAGACGGACAGTAGTGAAACCTATAAACCTACTTTTTTATAAACATAAATCCATTCTTTCTTCCATCAAATGTATACCTTATATTATACTGGAAGGATTTGCCGAGCTCCTTGCCATGTCAGCGAATTCCTCTGGCGGCCCTCTAGAAAAAAAAAATTATGGATAGGTTCTTCCACCGTTTTTTTTTTTTTTTTTTTTTGTAAAAAAGATCTTGTGGTTACGCATATTCGCGAATAGGTCCTTTACCATTTTTTTCACAATCGTGCATACGTCCTTCCACTATTTTTTCCTCAAAAAGATCTGTGGTTCCGCAAATTCACGAGCGGGTCATCCACTAATTCTTTTGCACAAAGAACCCTGTGGTTACGCAAATTCACTGATAACTCCTAGCAAGCCAATTATTAAAAAAAAACACCACCGAGAAAACTGAAATTATGTTTTGTTTGCATAAAGAATTTTGTGGTTACGCAAATTCACCAATGACTCCTAGCAAGCTATTGTTTTTTAGAAAAACACCAATGAGAAACCGAAATTACATTTTTTTGCCAGGACCAAATTTCATACTAAGTGGCATCACGCACAACTCTACCTTTCACTATTTTTTTTCCCCAAGGACCCATAGTTTTGCATTCACGAACGGACCCTCCACCGGTTTTTTGTTTACAAATTTCATACGGCGCGACATCGCGCACAGCTCACCTTTCACTATTTTTTTCTAAAAAGGACCCGTAGTTCTACAAATTCACGAATGGATCCTCTATCAGTTTTTTTACACAAAGGACCCCGTTGTTATGCAAGTTTGCCGATGGCTCCTAGCCAGCCAATTTTAAAAAAAAGAAAAACCAAAATTACATTTTTTGCAAAAAGAACCTCGAACCAAATTTCATATGACACAGTATCACGCATGACTCTACCTAGTCATCCTAATTCATTGTCCCAACTGATTTTATTGGTCAAGTTTCGTTCCTCATACTAGTAGCAACTATTAGATGTGCACGCTCCGGAAGAGTATGAACCGCTTTGAATTGAGCTCAAAGAAGATACACATTTAAACCTTCATAATTGATACGGGGGTTTGTCCGATCTTCACGACGTAAGATTTGTATACCCACTTGCTCTCTTGATGAACGCTAGCTGATCTCCGTTGCGCATTGAACTTCACGGACACCAAATGGAGCACATCGATCACCCAATTTGTAGTGAAAAGGCAGAATGATTTTTGAAAGAAGTCGCCCAATCCTTCATCTCTATGCACATTCAATGCGAGAACAAAAGCTAATAGATACAAATAGCTATATAGTTTATTAATCTGGTCTCCTTTCCAATAAATTAAGGGTACAAATAGCTATATGTTTTACGAATCCCATAGCTGAGCCTGAATCATACGAATAAAAAATGTTAAAATCACAAGGACCATATTTGATGATATGTATCTTTTTTTGAGACTCCCCTTCAACACACACGCACTTCAATTACCAGTCACCTGAAAAGGCCGACTTGGTCACCGGTTTATTACGAACTACCCATCCCTTCTTCTTCGACATGACGTATCCATCGTGGATTAATCGATCGATCGATCAATTTGAAATCAACCTAACCCCAGCAGCTAAAACTAAAAGGCAATGGCATGCACGTGCATTGTACAGCCACAAAATTCTTGGTGTGAGGTGGACTTTTTTTTCTGGGGGGTGGTTTTGAACGTGCAAACTGGTATTCTATGGTGGGCTTGAAATCGATGCCAGTGCGAGCGAGCGAAGACCACGAATGGCGAGCCAACAAAACTGATCAACTTTTGGAACTCGAGGGTTAAATCAAGCGTTCATATGCGTCCATGCAGATAACCAAGTACTTCTATGTCAATTGGAAAAAAAAAACGATATCTTCTTCGATTAATAAGTTAATGACACGTAAGCCTTTTTCCGATCTCCAAAAGAAAACAATGTGTTGCAGGTATGCATCCTAGAAATGTAAGGCTCTGTTTGGCAACTTGGAACCGAGGTATTTCTACTAGAATCTGGGAGAAACTCAGCCAAACGGGCTAAAACTTGGAACGATTCTCCTTGGAACGTTTCTTCTTTTTCCACGCCGTGGCTGAATCACCCTCAACCCCGTTTCTACTAGTTTCTACTAGAATCTGAAACTGTACCAAATGGTTTGCAGAAAGTGATTCTGATTCTACATGAAACGTTTCTATTACCAAGAATCTGGAACCGTTTCCGTTTTTACTAGAATCTAGAACCGTACCAAACGGGGCATAAATATCTTGTTTGATACGGTTCCAGATTCTAGTAAAAACGGAAATGATTTCAGATTCTTAGTACAAACGTTTCTAGTAGAATCAGAATCACTGTCTAAACTGTTTGGCTAGCTGTCTGGATTCT
Organism: Rhipidocladum racemiflorum; assembly: GCA_036346355.1. Taxonomy (NCBI): domain Eukaryota; kingdom Viridiplantae; phylum Streptophyta; class Magnoliopsida; order Poales; family Poaceae; genus Rhipidocladum; species Rhipidocladum racemiflorum. Next base: position 83,122,588 of record CM070579.1, on the reverse strand, counting down.
GTGAATCAGGGTGGAATGGGGTTGAGGGCGATTCAGCCCTGGTGTGGAAAAAGAAGAAACGTTCCGAGTTTTAACCCGTTTGGCTAGGTTTCTATTAGATTCTAGTAGAAACGGCATGGTTCCAAATTACCAAACGGGGTCTAAATATGCTTGGTTTAAGATCCACATGTGTCGCACTATATTTTTTATGATAATAATTTGTCACAAATGAGTAAATTAATGCCATCTCGACACGAGATCCACCTTAACTAAGGCCTGGACTGGCCATGCATATCTGATCCAACCGTTCGTGCGACAAAAAAAAAAAAAAAGTGCATGACTACACTTCAATTGTACCAGATAAACGATTAAACAAATGTTATGGCTTAACTTACCAGTTTCAACATATGAAGCTGCATGAAGAAGTTACTGCTTTAACAGAAAAAAAAAACTAGATGAACGATTAACATATTGCATGAACAGAGACATTAAACTGAGACATACGGCGTCGATTTTTTTATTACTCCTGATCAGACCACTCATGTAAACACAGGACGTCGAATCAGCCGTATAGAGTTGGAATCTGATAAGTCCTGTTCCCGGCGGTCGTACAACATTTTTGTCTTTTTTTTTTCTTTTTCTTTTTTTGCTAGTCTGACTGACTTTCTCATTGGTGATAAACTTGCATGTGCCAGATCGCGTGCAAGGCGTACATGCTTGAAAGTTGAAACTGACTGAAGCACCGGACTATCTGATCCGACCCCACTTTACCTCCTATTCGTTCTATTTGGCAGAGCTCTAATTTCATTAGATTTAGCTAGATATTTTTAACTCCATCAAATTCGTGAAGATGGAGATATGAGTATATTTAGAGTGTCTAGATGGATCATCTTGTTTATATTTTAGCATAAAAATATAAACTTAATTCATTTTGTTTTAGGCTATAAATTTTATATTTGAGGTGGAGTTGAGATCTAGAGCTCTAATAAACAGAGCTTTAGAGTGAGTTAGCATATATTGGAGTTTTCGACTTTTTTGTTGCTTATTTTTTTTACAAGTTTGATCCTTATCTATATAAAACTGTAAATCTAGTTCTTTCGGCCGCGAAAAATCAAGAGACAACATGTATCCTAGCAAAATATGAGACCCATCAGCTACGGTAGAATAGCGCAACACGTGACTACCGCTTAATTAGGTAGTACCACATCTTTTGTACGGTACATTCCTCTTTTTATCCGTCGTATATTTAGTAGTACATGCTTGGTCGATCGTCCGCCCCATCTAATACTCCCCCCGGTAAAATATGCAGTCAAACTATTCTAAGCAAATGGAAACGACACGAGCCACTTTGTTTTAAAAAAAGTAATTGAAAAACTATGTGAAGAAATATTATGTGTGTGATAAGTAATTATCTGTGTTTTGAGTTTTTAATATTCAGGTTTGAGTTTGATTTAGAATGAGCAATTAAAGTTGTTGTGAGTTGTCCAGGACCAGATGTCTGAACCTTGAGAGTTTAGAACCTTGGTTGGTCGGAGCTTTATGTGTTCTTAGTCTTAAGAGGTCGGGATATCCACAAGTGATTGTGAGCTAAGGTGGGATCCTTAGTTGTGTGATTGCTTAGCAGATTACTTTTTATCATTATGAGCAAAGCTATGTGATGTGTTTTCCTTGCCTATGATGGTTGCAGGACTTCGGAGCTAGCTCATGGTGAGGCGGAGGAGATCGGGATCAGGTTGGGAGAGCTAAGGTCTAGACGATAAAGGTGTCGCCGACGGATGACTGAGGCTAGGAGTGGCTACGGGTTGAGAGAGACGATAAAGGTGTCGCCGACGGATGACTGAGGCTAGGAGTGGCTACAGGCTGAGAGAACAAGTGGATGGATAAGATACTAACTTAGGCCCTACTCAAGCGAAGGAGGATAGTTGAATCAATTCAAGGGTTCATGGGTGGAATAGTGGATAGGTTAGCCCATGTATGTATAAGGGAGTGAATATGAACCCTTGATGAGGTTTCTTGAGGATCAAGAAGGTCATCTAAGGGTGGAGATTACTCCAAATGTGCTATAAATAGGGGGTGGAGGGATGCCTCAACCCCCTAAGTCTTTATAGGGGATTTTTTTGGTTTTTGTTGTGCTCATGTGAGCTTTGCCCACCTAGTACTATGGCTTTGTAAACCTTCATCTCAAAGCAATGCAAGATTAACTTTCTTCTATATTCTGAAATTTATGTTACTTCTTGCATTTTCTCTTATTGCACTTTGGATTTCACTCCTCTCATTTTAAGTGCTTTTGGATCTTATGCTAAGGATGAAAGACTGTTGGATGAATCTTCTATAGATCATATCATAGTCATCTAGGCAATCTACAACCCCTTTTTATCAGTTTTTGCAAAAAAAAAAAAACAATCTTTGTGCTTGAAAGAAGAAAGATCTTTGTAGATCATGTTCTTATTTGTTAGAAGGGTTGTTCTCTGGTATTTTTGCTTGCTATAACTTGTGGGAGATAATTCAAGATGATCTTGATCATCAATTCCCCACAAGCAAGATAAGAGCGAGTTTTTGTGTTTGACTTGGTTTTATTGCAACTTTCACTAATGTAGAAAAAGGTTAGAACTTTGACGCCAATCCTTGCGATTGAAGGGTAGAATAGGTTTATGACATCCATAGGAAAGTGCAGACAAAGTTTCACGGGTTTTGGACTGACCGATCAAAAATTATATCGAATTTTGTTTTGAGATTATGATCATTTTTACTATTCATCCGACCAGTGCTGCTGACCAGTTTGGGGGTATTGTTCATCCGAACAGTATGGTTTTGCTGCAACCTTCACTAAAGAAGAAAAAGGTCAAAACTTCCATGCGATTAAAGGATAGAATAGGTTCCTGACATCCATAGGAAGGTGCACATAAAGTTTCACGGGTTTTGGATGAACCGAGCAAAAGTTATATTGATTTTTGTTGTTGAGATCGTGTTGAAAGTTTTCACTCGAATACTGTTCATCGGAAGTACTGTTCACACCAAATGCTGTTTATCCGACCAGTACTGCTGACTAGTTCAGAGCACTGTTTATCCGACCCCAATTGGTCGGGTACTTTTCATATGACCTCCTGATTGGTGTATTGTTCATCCGACCACCTATTCGAATTGTGCAATTCTTTTGATCCGTTCTTTTTGTGGTTTGATTTTTAGGGGAAATTTTTATTTGGATCCTATTCACCCCATCTAGTCGTCATTTCGGTCCTTCAATTGGTATCAGAGCTAGGTTATGCTCTTTTATAGATCTTGATCGGTCTCAAGAGCCATGGCGACAAAAAAGTATTCCACCAAGATTTTGGATTTTTTTGGGAGTTGATTTTCCTTTTTGGTACTATCGGATGGAGTCGTACATCACTGCTCAAGGCTTCTTGATATGGCAGACGATGGAACTCCCGTATGAGATCCCTGCCGATGAGAATGTCAATGCCACGAATATGGCTGACGTTGAGGCGAATGGTAAGGCAAGGAACATCCTCATATAGGTTCTTAGCAGTAGTGAGTACGACAGGATCTTTCACCTATGATCTGCTCACCAGATCTGGGTAACCCTCGATGCTTACCATGAGGGCACTATCCAAATCAAAACAGTGAGATAGGATCAGTACAAGCATGACTACAACAAATTTGAACAACACACTAGTGGGACCCTTGATGAGTGTTTTGGTCATTTCAAAAAGATCTTGAGCGATCTCCGTGCAGTTGGTTGTCACATACTTTGACTCAGAGAATGCTCGACACTTCTTGATCGCACTTGATCTTCGAGTTTTGGAGATGAAGGTGACCACCATCAAAGACACCACAGTCTTATCAACTCTGAATCTTGATGGGCTTTACTCCCGACTCAAGATTAATGAGATCGATGTTGTCTCTCATAAGATAAAATCGCAGTCGATGGTCTTGGTCACCGATCCCACTGGATCCTCTTCTGATTTTTCTTCCCGTTTTTTCCTTTTCCGCTCTCTGTGAGCTAAGCGATGAACAACTAGATAAGTTTTCAGAAAATAAGCTTGCACTTTTGGCCCAAAAATTTTCTCACGCATACAATAGAATGTGGGAGGAAGAGAGATGGCATGATCACCTGCTTCGAGTGTGGTGGCCCCAACCACATTCGGGCAAACTACCCTAAGCTGGAGAACGATAATAACGAATCTGGCAGTTCCGGTAAGAATGAGTACATCTATAAGAACCGTAACAAGAAGTCTCCAGCTCGCGAGCCAGCGCGTGAGAGGAATTACTGTAACTTCTCCAACAACAAAAAGCTCTTCAGCCCGTCCTTTCCACACACGACGACACCGAAACCTGGAGCGGCGAGGGCGAGGATGATCTGCGAGAGAAGACCAAGGGTGGCGACTTCACCGGCATGTGCTTCATGGTCAACACCAACAACATCAGTGACTCTGAGTTGTACAGCGATTCGAACAAGGTACCATCTCACGACCAACAAAATGAAGCTTTCTGCAAGCTTGGAAAATTTCATGCTAAAGCTAGAACTAGATGCATAGAGCTTGAGAAGGAAGTAGGTAATTTGTCTCCAAAGTTAGCTTCACATAAATCTTGTTCCTCCCGAGAGTCTGATGACTGTCTGCTTTGTGATACATCGCTTGTGGAGCTAGAGAACCTAATGACCAAGCATGATAGTATGGTTTCTGAACTTGAGGGTCTTAGGTTAAAGATTGCAAGCACATGTTCTATTGATGCTATTCCTATTGATTCTAGTGTTCTTTATGCTCACACTAGTGCATCATGTGAAAATTAACCTAAATTGCTTGCTAAAATTGTTTCCATGAGCACTCACCTTAGGAAACTTTCTATTAGAAATGATGAACTTGAATCGCATGCTTCTAAGGACCTAGTCAGCTCATTTAATAGTTATATGCAACTAAAACATGAAAATGATGCTTTAGAAGTCAAGTGTGCTGAACTTACTAGCTAAGTCACAAGCTGGTTGCTTGCTTTGTACTGAGATTGAAGGGGACTTGGATAAAATCCATGTCGCACTTAGGAAGAAGTTAGAGGCCTAGGCTGTTAGGATTAGAAATGTCACTTACGTTTCCTGTGTGGCGTTTAAGATTGAGGCAGGCGTGCATAGGGAGAGATATGCACACATTGTTCGTGGACCAGTCCAAGATTAGTGGATTCAATTAAGGTGTAGGATTTGACTACTTGAAGCACGTACGGGTGCATCCGCCTACAATTGTACATGCCTCCAAGAGTGAAGAGATAGTGGTCGCTCCTAGGACTAGCACCACTATTTTTCAGCTAACCAAAACTATCCATAGGATCTCTGACAAGAAGGTGACACCTCCTACAACTTCAGCTTCTACTAAGGTGAAGTATACTTGCACCTTTTGTCAGAAGGATAGACATTTGGTTGATTTCTGTTTCAGATGTGCCAAGATCACACGACACGAGTATGTTTATGTTCTTAGGGGTTTTAAGGGTCATCCCCAGACTGAGCGATCCTAAGGCACACACTGCTTCTAGACAGGTTAAAGAGTCGCCTATTTTTGGATAGCATTTAGGACTCGATTTTCATGCTGTTCAGTCGAGTTTTAGTCCAGGAGCTGTTCATCGTCAGTCCCTCCACCGACCTCTTGATATCCCTCATTTTTCCCATCAAGGTGTGTATCAGCGGTGTGATATTGTCTCTACCAATAGGAGATCGAGGTAGCATTACAGGGTGGTTCGGCCTTTGCACATCGGTGGACCAACCCAACTCCAGCTCCCCGACCACCTGCAAGCATTGCTTCTAACTTGTTGAGAGTTGAGCCTCGAAGAGACGCTAGAGTTTAGTCCTTTGTTTCCTTGACTGGTACTACTGCTTGTCGTGTGGTTTAGTATTGGGTACATATATCTGCTCTTACTTGCCCCAATACTAAGTCATCGACCTCTCATTTATGTTGATACAGGTCCGTAGGATAGGGAAGGAAGAGATATGGATCATTGACTCCGGTTGTTCCCACCATACGATCAGAGACTCTCGTTGGTTCTCTTCCCTAGTCCGTGCTCTCAGTGATGAGCTAATCACCTTTGGGGATGTTTCTTATGGTCGGGTCCAAGGATCCAAATCTCGTTTTGAGTCAAATCTCGGAGGTTCCCGAAATCCGAAATTTCGGCGAGATTCGGAAATTTCGGACAAAATCCGGACGAATTGTAAAAACCAAATTTCAAATCCGGTTTTTTTTCTATCGGAAAATCCGAGATCTCGCCCGAAATCACCGAGATCTCGGCCAAATTGAACCGGCTGAAAAATGGTTCAAAATACGTCAAAAAATTTTGAAATTTTTTTTGGATAGTCCTAGCACATCACTAATATTTCCGTAAAAATTTGAGATGATGATCAATCATGATGAATTTTTAAAAAATCTAACAGTGGTATAGTCGTGATAAAAACCGTATATAAAATCAGTTTTTGATTTTTCAAATGTAACAAATGAACTTCAAGTCATTTGTATGTTCCTATGTATTAAGGAAGGTTCTTTCTTTGAAACCACCTGCAGTTCTGAGGGAGGTTCTTTCTTTGAAACCACCTGCAGTTTTGAATTTTGACCAGTAAGAAAAGATCAATGCCATAAATATGAGCACTGATCATGTATATGTGAATCCCGCCCATATATACACAGGTGAGTTAGTAGTAGTACTGTACCCATTTATAAATACATGTTATCTTAGGTTTTAAATTTTGTTTTTCAATATATGTCATTCAATAATTTTGAAGTGGATATATGTCATTCAATAATTTTGAAGTGGGTTTTGTATCACTGTTTCCACTCCACTTCTCTCTCATAGTCATACACAGATTGATTCCAACTATCAATGACAGTATCATATATCATTTCTCTCTACTGTTTCAATGCACTAGAAAAGTTCCTATGTATTAAAAAAGTTCAAACCACTTTAGAAAATTTTGAAAATTTTTGTGAATGGTCCTAACACATCCATAATATTTCCATAAAATTTTCAGAAGATAATCAATCTTGAAAAATTTTAAAAAATTCGGAAAGTTCTAACCGACATATTGAACCGACCAAAAAATGGTCAAAAACATGTTAAAAATTTTTAAATTTTTTTGTGGATGATCTTGATCCTAAACCCAAGCAAATAAAATACACAAAAATCAAAAGCCGGTAAAAAAATACCAAATCTCGCCAGAGATTGCCGAGATCTCGCCCGAAATTGCCGAGTTCTCGCCGAGAAATCCGAGATTTGATTTTTTTTAAATTTTTTTTGAATTTTCCGAGATTTTGAATCTCGGAGGGGTCCGAAATCCGAGATTTCGCCAGGATCTCGCTGAATTTCGCCGAAATTTGGACCCTTGGCCAGGTCATTGCTAGAGGTGCTAGGCGCATTTATAAAAAATTTGTTCATAAAGATGTTTCTCAGCTTACCGATGATGATTTCGAGGCAAGCTTTAAGCGTAATGCTTGTAGAATTATCGATTCTTCTAGAGGGTTAGTTTGTGGGATTTTTACGTTAGGGAGAGTCTTTCATGCTGATTTCATTGATTTGTTTGGTGATTCTCTTTGCTGCCTAGTTGCTTCAAAGTTCTGTGATCTCTCCTTTTGGCATAGGAGACTTGGTCACATCAGTTTTGATCATTTGACGCGAGTTAGCAGCCATGATCTCATTCGTGTTTTGCCCAAACTCAAAATGGTCAAAGACTTAGTTTGTTCTCCTTACCGATATGGCAAGATGGTTGCTTTTTTCTTCCCTCGGTCATTGTTGTAATGACTGGCACACTAGGATAGCTCTTACACATAGACGCTATTGGTCCAACTAGAGTGCAGTCAGTGGGTGGGAAGTAATACATTCTTGTCATTATTGACGATTTTTTGAGATATTCTTGGGTGATCTTTATGGTCTCGAAGGATGAGTCTTTTACCCACATTAGGGGTTTGGTTCATAGGTTGTCCATTGAGTTTTCAGGTGCTGTACGAGCTATACACAGTGACAATGGCATGAAGTTCAAGAACCCCTACTTTAAGAGTTTTTGTACCGAGTCGGGTAATGAGCATCAGTTCTCTTCTTCATAAATCCCTCAAAATAATGGCGCAATGGAGAGGAAGAATAGGACCCGAGGAGAGATGGACAGAATGATGCTAGATGAGTACATCATTGCTAGGAAGTTTTGTGCTGAGGCTTTAGCTACTGCTTGGCATGTGTCTAACCGAAACTTCTTGAGAGCACACTTGCACCATACCTCAAATGAGTCGAGGTATGGGCGTAAGCCAAATGTTGCTCATTTTCGTGTGTTTAGATGCAAATGCTTCTTCTTGAAGTATGGGAACTTAGATAAGTTCGAGTCATATTCTGTTGATGGGATCTTTCTGGGTTACTCGACTTCTTCTCATAGCTTTAGGTTTTGGAGTTGTGAGACGAGTACGATCATAGAGACCTATGAGGTGACCATTGATGAGGCCAACCAGGCACTAGGCCATATATTTCAAGCTCTTCTCCTCTCTCTGAGACCATTTTCATAGAGGACATGGATGATAGAGATGATGGTTCTTAGCCTGATCTAGTCCCATCTATGTGACACTACAGTATGGCGTGACATTATAGAATGTGAAATTAGAGATTAAAATCTTTCGGCTTGAGGTTTACTCGCGTTTTTGGGCCTTTTGAAGTGATGTGTCACCACGGAGTGTCGTAACCTTTTAAATGGTGCATGTTAAGGTCAAAAACTTTATGAAATATGGTATGGGAGGTTAAAACCATAAGGTATGGAGGTTAATAGCGTTTCCGGGCCGTTTTAGGGGGTTTTGGGCCTTTCCGGGGGAGTTTGGGCCTAAGGGAAAGGTCCGTGGGCTTTGGTGGGATGGTGTTCGAGTCCATTTAGGGTAGGAGTCTTGTTTGGGGGGCCTCCTCCTGCCCTTTTGGGCGTCCTCCCCCTGCCCCTTGCACCCCAAGTGCCCTAACCGCCTCCCACACCTCCCTACCTCCTCCTCTTCCTTGCGTCCCCTTTGCCCCCATTGCTCTCCACCTCTCCACCTCTCCACCACCTCTCCTCCACCCCCTTGCTGCCCTAGGGTGGCCTCCCCACCCCTGCATCCTCATGGATCCATCCGAGGAGCGAGGAGCGAGGTGCGAGGAGCGAGGAGATCTATTGGAGTTTTCGTGCGTCGGGCAAAGGTATGACCATGGGAAACCTTGGAATTGATCTAGGTACTGTTATAAGGGTGTTTATCAAGTTTTTAGATCAATTGGTGGTGCTGGATTTGAGTATATTGGATTAGATCTAGAAGTTGCCACGTTTCTGTTTTGGGACAGCATGAGCAGTCGACCTAGGGTTTGCGTTTTCGTCAATTTAGAATCCGAATCTTGTCGTACGGATGTTGAAGAAGTTGTATATAATTTCAATACCTTTCAGTGGGTATAAAGAAAGTTAAATTCTGCCCAGCCGTTTGAAAGTTATGGCTGTTTTACCGAGCGTGTTAAAATCTGTGACGTAATTGGAACAGATCACGGTAATCTGTAGATTAAACAACTTTAGAGTCCGAATCAGTCTTTCCTTATACCTAGAGAAAGTTGGGAAATTTCCTAAGCTACGCGAGGATGTACTCGTTTAATTGATTCGGAGTCCCAGAACTCAAGTTATGCCTTTTGCAAGGCTGTTGTCCCGACGGGACAGAACCTCTGTTTTTAGGTTTTGCGAGTAGTTGGCAATGTCAGGGTAGATGAGGGTTTGCGTACTGTTTTGTGGACATGATTGTGAGTGTGTGATGCCTATGTGCAGGTGGTGCGACCCCGGGAGTGCCTTCTACTTCCCGCCAATCCGTTGCCCGTGGTTGAGGCAAGTGTGTTGTAATGGATAGCGACTTGTAGGTTGCTTGTTGAGAATAGATGAGATTGACTACATGATATATGATCACTTGCCATGCTTTAATGATTGCCAATGATATGATGATCATGTTTAGTATGTTATGATGCCATGTGTTAATATGTGAGTTAAATATGATGTTGGCATAATTGCATACATGACATGTTACATGGCCCGGGCGGTGAGAAAGTCATAACTAATCCGGGAAGGTCGGTGAGAAAGATATGACTAATCCGGAGAGCCATTGAGTAAGTCCTACATCGTGATTCCATCCACGTGGTGTTTGGAAGCGAGGAGTAGGCACCCTCCATCTTCGGGATGGAAGGGGGGAGAGGGTGCACAACGACGGGTGTGTACTCAACCATACCGGTATGAGTTTCCAAGGAGACATGAGCATTGCATTACATTGCATACATAATGATGATGATATTGTTAAGTGTTCATGAATGAGATGATATACATGATGGGAGATGTTATTGCCATGATATTGTTCTTGTTGTCTATTGCAATATGCTTGCTGAGTTTCGAACTCACGCTTGTGTTTTCTTGTTGTTTTAGGTACCATGAGAACGGCATGCGGGGAAGGGAAATAGTCACACGCCCACACGTAACTTCACCATATTGATTCCACAAGTCATTCTATTAGTTTGATAATAAATTGCGTGTGATGCTCATTGATTTAAGGCTTAGCTTTGCTTTATGAGAGTTTTATTGTTCGTTTGACACTTGCAGACATTAAGTGCTTGATGATAGTCTTATATTGTCGTTAAGACTCTAATTATTGCTGTTTTAGATGTCTCTCATATTGCCTTATTGAAAGGACCAACGATGTCGCCTAGAGGGGGGGTGAATAGGCGGATTAAAATTTACGCAGCGGAAAAAACCTGGCCGAGCTGGTCAACCCGGAGTCTCCGGGTTTTTGGTCCGGATACTCCGGCTTGTCCGGAGTGTCCGGTATTGAGTCCGGACTCTCCGGGTTAGCTGGCTCGGGAGCGAGATAAAAACTACTCTAGCAAGCACAATAAGCCACTAGAAGTATATAGCAAGAGCAACCTAGAACAATTGCTAGCAGGAATTTGAATTTAAAGCCAAGCAAAGAGCTAGATCTAACTTTACAAATTCAAATCCACTTAAGCAATACTAAGAAGTAAAAGTGAATGCGAGAGACACGAATTTTCACCGAAGTTCGGGTTCTTGAAGGGAACCCTACGTCTCCGTTGAGGTGGCTCGGTTGCACTTGAGCCGGGGTCTCTTTCAACCCGCTTTCCTCCCGGTGTTGCACAAATGCACTCGCCGGCTTCACTTCTTGTCTCTTTCCTTTCGGAGGCGAGACTTGCCTTCACAAACTACCGGGGCTCACAACACAAGTTGGTAGCTCCCGGTGACTCCTAGCCGTCTAGGAGACCTTCAACCTCCAAGAGAAATAGCACCACGAAGAATCGCTTGGAGGATGAACTAGTGCTCAACAAGATGAAATGAATGCACTTTACACTTTTCTTCTTCCTCTCCTCACCAAAAAGATCAACAACCAAATTAATTGGTGGGAGGAAGTGGGGGCTCTATTGAATGCTTAGAGATGGTTAGGAATGGCTTGAATGCTGCTATGAATGAGCTCAATAGAGATCCTAGCCGTTGGAGTGGAGTGGAGGCTTTAAATACTCTTTTTGAAAACTAGCCACGTTACTCCGTTTTTGAACAGGCCGAGTGTCGGACAAACAACCGGAGACTCCGGGTTATCCGAGACTCCGGACAAAATGGCCGGATACTCCGACCAGCTGAAACAAAGCAACCGAGAGGTCCAACCGGAGACTCGGACCAAATGTCCGACACTCCGATTGATTCAAGACTCGACAAAATGTCCTGATACTCCGGTTACCCGTAGCGGTTTCAAATTGAAACTTTTCAAAACCAAGTGTAGGAGTGCTAAAGTGAGATGCAAGACTTGATGTTGAGCACATGCACATCCTAAAATCGATTTCTCGTCATACCCTCTTAATAGTACGGCTATCCTTAAGACACAAATGAATAAAAGATTACAACTTTGGTCTTGATGCCGTCCTTTTGATTTTAAGTAGTCGAGGGGGTGTCCAATGTCATTCCAAACTTCGATATAATCTCGATATCTGCAGTATTCTTGGATAAAACATTAGATCTCTTTAATTGTGTCATCATTAATCACCAAAATAATTTGAGGGGCCTAGATGCACTTTCACTTATATTGTTATACTGTTGTTGCTCCTTCAATTCATGTTAAAACAAAGGAGATGCTGCCGAAATCTCGGTTTTTAGCATATGCGCCTTTGCTGGAATTTTATGTTAAATGTGGTATTTAGATGTTGTTTAGCTTATGTTTGGTAGCATTCAGGCATATTAAATGCCGGGGTGTTACAATCTACACCTGAGGTGCCTCCTATTTCTATCTCAACACCTCAGTGAGAACAACCCTTATCTTCTGACTCTTCAACAGTCAATGGCTCTGTTCCTACCTCTTCCACGCAAGAGGTAGATGCCACTTCTGCTTCTGGACCTCCCTGCCACATTCAGAGGTGTGATCCTCCTAATCAGATGATCAAAGATCTGTTTGAACAAGTCACATACTCAAAATCAGGCTTGTCACTTTTCTGTCTCTACTCTGTGTTTGTTGCCTCCATTGCGCCAAAGGATATTTCTCATACATATCTGATCAGTCTTGGATTATTGCTATGCAAGAGAAACTCGAGAACTTCGAGAGGAACAAGGAATGGTAGCTTGTCAAACCCCCATCTGGTTATAATGTCATTGGGATCAAGTGGGTGTTCAAAAACAAGCAGAGCGAGGATGGGGTTGTCATCAGGAACAAGGCTAGGCAAGTCGCTCAGGGTTTTTTCAGGTCGAAGGCCTTGACTTTGAGGATACTTTTTCCCCTATAGCCATATTAGAGGCCATTAGGATCCTGCTCGCATTCACAGTATTCAAGGACTTCAAGCTTTATTAAATGGATATCAAGAGTGCATTCCTCAATGGTTTTATTGAGGAAGAGGTTTATGTCAGCCTCTAGGATTAGACAACACCAAGTACCCAAACCATGTATTCAAGTTTTCTAAAGCTTTGATGGACTTAAGCAGGCTCCTCGAGCATGGTATGAGAGGCTTAAATCCTACCACTTAAACTTTGAGATGGGTAAAGTGGACAAGACTCTGTTCGTCGGACATTTAGACTCGAACTTTCTCCTTGTCCAGATCTATATCGACGACATCATTTGTGGTGCCTCATCGCATTCTCTCATTATGTAGTTCTTAGATGTGATGAGCACGGAGTTCGAGATGAGCATGGTAGGCGAGTTGAGCTATTTCCTCGGCTTCCAGATCAAGTAGACTTAGGAGGGTATTTTCTTGCATCAAGGCGAGTATACTCGAGACCTCCTAAGACGTTTTGACATGTCTGATGAGAAGCCGGTGATGACTTCTATGGCCACCACTACTGTCCTCGAGCCTGACGAGGATGGTGAGCCAGTTGATCCATAGGAGTTTCAAAGCATGGTTGGCTCCCTCTTGTACCTCACTGCCTCAAGGCCGAACATATACTTCTGTGTGTATGTGCACTCAATTTCAGGCTTCTCCTAGGGTTTCTCACTGCTAGTGTGGGACCCCGGATCAGCTATCCAGAATCTCCTGTGTATTTCCGTACTAGTCCCAGATCAGTAGCTAGTACACACAGTCACAGTGATACATCATTGCCGAACATAACGAAACTTGTAACGTAAATATTCAAGTATGGGCCACATGGCCACTTATTACAATACTCGGTCCAACGACCGGACACTCAAAACAGCGGAAGCAAAAAGAGAGCAACGAGCGAACGCCACAATGCCACAGGCGACGACTAGGAACGCAACTAGTCCTCCTGGCAATCCTCCTCGAAGAACTCCTCTTCTTCCTCAGCATCTTGATAAATTTCTGATGATTACAATGTTGGTGTAGCACGTGAGTACAAAAGTACTCAGCAAGTCGGGAAATTATGATCATGAGGGGCTTTCCAAAGGAAGCTTAATAGGGTTTATTTGCATAAAGCCACATTTGATTAAATCATACTTAAGTAATAAATTTCACAAGGCATATTTTACAACTCTTTTTAATAATTGAATTATTTATTATTGTAGTGAAGTTCTATCCACCATCACTAACATAAAGGCTCTATCTGCCAACAGTTTAAAAGATCAAAGTTAATCATGCGACTCCATCCGTCAAATGAAAAACAGGTTCTTTCCACCTGGTTGGCTCTTTCCGCCAAACAACGTTCGAGAGTTCTAACCACTCCCGAACCCCAAAACAAAACACTTTTTGGTTTTAAAAACAAAAACAAAGTCTACCAATATGAAAGCATTTCTTGCTTTGCCTTTGACCGTAGGCACGGCTATTCGAATAGTTTATACTCTGCAGAGGTGTACAACTTTACCCACAAGACAAGATAGACCCTTGTTGCCATGCAATTAACACACTTCCTTAGGTGTGCCGGAGGATATCTTGACAAGGCCGTTACAATGTATCTACCTAGCTAGACTCCACCCGCCGAGGTTTCACCATTGTTAGGGTTCCCTCCACCCAAGATGAAAGCCCTCTTGCGCCGTGTGAGCAAAACAACAACCACAACAATGCCTCCGTCCGGCTCTCACACAACAACCGAGTGGTGAGTCTAAACTAGGCTTCTACAAATTAGTGAGCCAGGTCGTACCATTATAGACATGTGGTAGTACGGTTATGCTTAAAATGGCAATCATAAGCGTCGGTCCTTATGTGACTTGGGGCGGTACTTTGCACAAAAGGATCAAGACTTGATCCGCTTCCACCCGACATTCCAGGCCGCCCAAGTCAAAATCATTTTACTTTTCTTTTATTTTAGAAAACAGGACCAAAATCATAATAATAACTTTCAAATCACGTTTGATAACATTCTTTTTGAATAATCCCACCCATGGGTTGTTTTGGTCGGAAAAGGTCCTAAGCAATTCTACCGTACTACATAGCAACGGATACCAAATAAACATAGGCATGGTATAAACAATGATCTAGGGTTACAATGGATATGATTAACAATGTCATGGAGGAACTAACAAGTTCGGAATAACTAGCTCTTATATTTGACATATTTAATTAAACATAGCCATGCAACTTTATAAACAATTTTAAATCCTTTCGCAAACATAGGAGCAAAGTGCATCAAGGAGACTTGCCTTCAGTTGTGGCGGCGGTGTCAAACTCGGAAGGCTCGACGGCGAAATCGGCGGTCGCGGCGGAATCGTCGACTACACGCAAAACGAGGCAATAAATAAATAACGGAAAATAAATAAAATCCAAAAATTATAAAATTAGTACTGGCAGGAAGGTCTTGATTTTAGATGAATTTAGAAATTTGAATGAGATCAAACGGAGTTCGGATGAGGAAGTTATGAGCTTCCGAAGTTTGAATTTCGAATAAATCGAAAACCGGGAATATTCCCGGAATATTCCGTTTTGACCGAGTCAACGTTTGACTGCGCTTTGACCGGACGTTGACTGGTTTGACTTGGCTTTGGAGTGTATGACAGTGGGGCCCACGCGTCATAGAGAGAGAGGAAAGAGAGGAAGCTTCCTCTGGAAGCTCTCATGCCATCCATGGAGGAGAGAGAGGTAGAAAAGGAAGGGAGAGAGAGAGGAAGGCGGCGTGGCCAGGTCCGTGGCGGCCAGGCTCCGGCGAGCTTCAGCCACGGCGGCTTCATTGGCGGAGCCATGGCGGCCAGCGGCGAGGCCTTGGCCAGCCTGCCTGCGTCTTGGCGGCGGCGGCGCTTCAGCAGCGGCGGCGCTGGCGATGGCCGGCCGGCGGCAACTCCGGCGAGCACGGGCCCAAGGCCACCAAGAACACAAGCACTCCAAAAAAAAGAGAACGCCCTTCTCCCTAAAAACTTGATTTTACCTCATTTTTGCATGGAATCAATCCAAACAAAAAGCTAGAACCTCTAGAGGACCTCCTTAGCAACATCTAGGATGAAGGAATTGAACCTAAACTCACCGGAATTGAAGAAATCGACGACGAACGGCGGTTCGGCCGAAACGAGCAAAACGCGAAATTCGTCGCCCACGATCGATGAAACCTAAAATCAATGGAAGGATTAGAATCTAGACTTCCTCACGGAGTCAACAAAAGAATCGGAATAGAAATTGAACCACCGAGGAGGAGATATGAGCAAGAACACGAAGAACGCGAAGAACACGAGAGTTCGCTCGGTTTTCTTGATCTTGCGCCGATTGGGTTTGAGAGGCTAAAGAAGGGTTACACCAACGGAAAGAGGACTCTTATACGGAGAGATGAGAGGCGGAATCACGCGGAACGGACTAGGAACGGCCGCGCAATCTCCAAAAGAGTCGGTTTCGGTTTCCACGCAACCGTTCAAAAATTAGCGAGATTTCGGGGGCATTATCCCCATGGATAGGAAGAGGAGTCCGTTGTGAGTCCAACGGATCCTACTGCTCGCGATTTGGAGTTGTATAGGAGGAGCTAGATGGATTTAAAGAGGGCATCCACCATTTTTGCTTGCTTGGAGCTCCAAAGTTCATGCATGGCAAGAGGTTGAAGATGATGAATAGTGACTGCCACGTGGCACCTCCTCATTGGCCCTCTTTTACGCAAATGTTCCACCCTAGGGAAAAATAAGGAAAAATGGCCTAAAAATTCCGGAAAAATTCCTAGAGCCATTTTAGGTTATTTGGAACTCAATGGAAGTGGTTTGGTTGAATTTGGATGATTTTTGTGGAATTGGATATTCGGGCGCGGATCGCAGGCATTAAACAAAAGCCGCGCGAGATAAAATAGGAACGGTTGTCCAAAAATCCGGGGAATGATTCCTAAAATCATTTCGGAATATTTGGAACATTTTAGAAGTGGTTTGGAGATTTTTGGAGCGCTTTTGGACTCGGGTGAATTTTCAGGTACCGGCGGTACTGGAAAATCCAATTTTTCGCCCGGGAGGGAATTAATTCCCGATTTCGAAGGGGAAAGGATGCCAGGTTAATATAAACACCAAAGAAACTCCAACTTTTGAATTTACTTTATTTTAATTAGGTTTTTCTCCAGAAAGCCAAAACGAGGATGTTACAGCTAGGCAGTGAAGTGCATCTTTGAAAGGACCGGAGATGTTGCCTAGAGGAGGGGTGAATAGGCGAATTAAAAATTACGCAGTGGAATTAAACTGCCCGAGCAGGTCAACTCGGAGTCTCCGGGTATTTTGTCCGAATACTCCGGGTTGTCCGGACTGTTCGGTATTTTACCCGGACACTCCAGGTTAGGGGGCTCGGGAACGAAACTGAAACTTCTAACACTTGCAACTAATTACTCAAAAAGTAGATAGCAAAAGCAACCTAGAACTTTAAGCAAGTGCGGATCTAGAGCAAAGTAGTAACACAAGCTAGATCTAAGCTCTAAGAGAATAAATTCACACAAGTTAATAAAGAACCAAGAAAGGAAGTTGGAGACTTGATTTTTCACCGAAGTTCGGATTCTTGAAGGGAATCCTACGTCTTCGTTGAGGTGGCTCGGTCGCACTTGAGCCGAGGTCTTTTTCAACCCGCTTTCCTCCCGGTGTTGCACAAATGCACTCGCCGGCTTCACTTCTTGTCTCTTCCCTTTCGGAGGCGAGACACGCCTTCACAAACGACTGGGGCACACCACAATCCTTGGTTGCTCCCGGTAACTCCTAGCCGTCTAGGAGACCTTCAACCTCCAAGAGTAATAACACCACGAGAGATCGCTTGGAGGATGAACTAGTGCTCAAGGACTTGGATTGAACGCACTTAGCACTTTACTTCTTCCTCTCCTCACCAATAATGGATCAACAACCAAATCAAGAGGTGGGAGGAAGTGAGGGCTCTCTTGAATGCTTGGAGTGTGTTAGGAATGGCTTGAATGCTGCTATGAATGAGCTCAATAGAGATTCTAGCCGTTGGGGAGGAGTGGAGGCTTTAAATACTCTTTTAGAAAACTAGCCGTTACTCCCAATTTTGAACTGTCCGGACACTCCGGACAATTTAACCCGGACACTCCGGATGATCCGGACTATTCGGACAAAATGTCCGGATACTCTGGATAGACTGGAATGACATTTTGGCCGAATAGGTTAACCCGGACACTCCGGACAAATTGTCCGGACACTCCGGGTTGGATGGCTCGGTTGGAAATTGCTGTTTTTGGGAAATGCAAGTATTTGAGTGCTAGTTTGTATGCAAGACTTGACCTTGAGCACATGCACATCCTAAAAGCAATTTTCGGTCGTATCCTCTTAATAGTACGGCTATCCTTAAGAATCAAAATAAAATAGAAATTACAAATCTCGTCTTGATGCCGTCCTTTTGAATTTTAATGTACGTAGGAGCGTCCAATCTCATTCCAAGCTTGATAT
Source organism: Rhipidocladum racemiflorum (assembly GCA_036346355.1). Taxonomy (NCBI): domain Eukaryota; kingdom Viridiplantae; phylum Streptophyta; class Magnoliopsida; order Poales; family Poaceae; genus Rhipidocladum; species Rhipidocladum racemiflorum. The sequence goes on along the minus strand of CM070579.1, from coordinate 83,104,349 downwards.
GTTCTCGAGATCTGCATTATTCTTAGTTAAAATATTAGATCTCATTAATTGTGTCATCATTAATCACCAAAATTAAATTGAGGGGCCTAGATGCACTTTCAATCTTCAGGTACCTACCTTTGAGCTACCATTGACTATGGTATCTGGTACTCTTCCTCTTCTTGTCTCTCCCTTCGAACCTTCTCAGATGCAGACTTTGCTGGCTGTAGGATAGATAGGAAGAGAACTTTTGGGTTTACCAGATGTGGTGCTGAAATGGAAGTGATGAATAAATGACGTGGTGGTGGTGTTGGTAAGGATGCAGAGATGCAGCTTTTCCTTGCCCTTGCTCTCCTAGCTCCGTGTGGCTCTTGCTTGCTTGAGCTCTTGGTTGTGTTTTCTCCTTGTAGCTCTATGATGTGGGTGGTCTTTTGGTTGCTTACTTGCTCTTGGGACTTGACCTCTTGGTAGTTGTTGGCCCCCTAATCTTGGTGATGCTTTATGGTTTGTGGAACTTGCAATTGTGGTCCGGTATATGCTTGGGAAGCTTGGCCGTGTCCTTGGTTTGCTCTGGCTTTGCCTTACAGCCGAAGGCTTGAAGTGGATGGCTTTGGTTAAAGCTATCCTAGCCTATAGTGCTTCATCTTTATCCCTTAAGTACTGTGGAATTTTACTTTTTATGTGGGAACTCACTCTTCTACCGCGTGATATTTTTAATATGCGTGCCAAAATTGATAAGCGAGTTTGTATAATTGCGGAGTGATGAACCATTAATTCATGAGAGGTGCGAATTCGACCCCAAACGAATCTGGTATATTAGTGCACGATACCAAATCATACAGGTCTGATGGCAATTATTTTAAATTTCAATATCATTTATTTATTTTAACCCACTAATTATTTTGTTCTAATATGCATGCAATTTAATATGCAGGATCAACAATTGAAGATTAGAAGATCAAAAGGACACCGGTGTTTTATATTTGTATTTTTGTAATTTTGCTTTTTATGATGTAATTAAATATTTGTGTAATTTGTGATCCGAGTTGTAATTAAATAATCGAGTGTTGTAATTTTAATTCATTGTAACATATTTTTGATTTCTGAGTTATAATGTTACTTCTTTAATTATTAATTGAATTTAATTGTGTGCTTTATTTTATTTTAATGTCTTAATTGCAATGTTTAATTGACCGGGATGTTTCATCCTACCCACAAAAAGGATTTCATTTTATTTTAATGTCTTAATTGCAATGCCTAATTAACCAGGATATTTCATCCTACCCACAAAAAGGATTTCATCCTTGAAATTGAGTTTACCTAAAGATGTGAGGATAACTTTCATGAAGATCCTCTTCTTTTTCCCATGTTGCTTCCTTGAGGGAATGATGCTTCCATAGAACTTTACAGAAGCGAATCGATCTTTTTTTAAGTTGACAATCTTTTGTGGCTAAGATTTTAATTGGGAGTTCTTCACAGGTAAGATCAGGCTGAAGAGGAATATGGAGATCAGCGATATGATAGGATGACTCTTGAAGACAAGCTCTGAGTTGTGATATATAGAAGACAATATGGATTTTTGATAGTTGTGGTGGAAATTCTAATTGATAAGCTGATGTCCCTTTCTGTTCTAAGATCTGAAATGGTTTGATATAACAGGGACTCAGTTTTTCCTTAATTCCAAATCTATGTACTCCTTTCATAGTTGATACCTTCAAATGCACATAATCACGAGGTTGAAATTTTAAATCTCTTACACGCTTATCAACATATATCTTTTGTCTACTTTGGGCAATTTTCAACCTCTCATGGATAAGTTTTATCTTTTCACCATTTTGGCGAACCAACTCAAGACCTACTAAAGATTTCTATCCAGTTTCGTACCAACAGATTGGGGATCTACACTTTCTGCCATATAATGCTTCATATGGTGCCATCTGTATACTAGCTTGATAACTATTATTATAAGTCAATTCAGCTAAGTGCATATGTTTATCCCAAGTGTCCTCAAAATTCAGTACACATACCCTCGATATGTCTTCTAGAACTTGATTTATCCTTTCGGTTTGTCCATCTATCTGAAGGTGGTATGCGGTACTGAAATTAAGTTTGGTTCATAATGCCATTTGCAAGCTTTCCAAAAATTTGGAGGTAAAAATTGATCCTCTATCAGATGTGATAGTTTTGGCACTCCATAAAGAGTGACTATTTTCTCAATATAGATTTAAAGCATAATTGACAAAAGATCATAAATAACTGGTAAACTAATAGTAGACAACATCAAAAGATTGGTGAGGCATCACCCGTAACAATCTGAAACCACCATCAACCACTGAACTCAACAGTACTAACTTTAGACATTAAAAACAACAATGAACTCCCTGTTCACTTTCAACAATTCCACCTTCCAATGTTTTATGAAAAATCTATACCTCGTGTGAAATTCCTAAGCATGTCCATGACCGCGGATACGGCATTCGAATAGTTTGACATACTCTGCAGAGGTCGTAAACCTTTACACATAAGACATAATCATCTCTTATTGCCACACGATTATCACACTTCCTTTGGTGTGTGACAGAGAGATCATGTCAAAGCCTTTATAGTGATCTGTTTAAACTCAGTACTTCTCGCTAAGGTTTCACCCCTCAGGACCCCCTCCTGTGCCATGTGAGTCTACCCGTCTAACCTAGAGCCCACACAACCACAATAGTACTTAAATTTAGACATTGCAAATTAATAAGTTAGGTTTGTCCCATAACAGGCATATGGTTTTACGGTTAGACCCAGTTTAATAGCGCACAAGATTATGTCCTTAAGTAGTCTCAGGCGAGACAACCGCATTCCAAATGTGCTAACGACACCGCCTTTACTGCACGATCACTTGCCTAAGTGAAAACAATTTTGTATAACTAAGACCAATACCACACCCGGCCATGGCACATCAAATTTTACAACAGTGGCTACCAGCCACAATTCCATATCTCATTAAGCCAAGAATATTAATATTCAACATGTGACAAAAGCCCATCGTACAACTAAACATGTTTAAGTATAGCTACAATAACCCAATGTTGATATTACAATTATGTTCAACTATTAAGTGACCCAACCTAGGGTAACAATGGATACATGGTATTTCGAGTAATCAAGGTGACATAATGACAATCAGGTATTTAGCTAATTCCAACAAATAATATTTGTAAAGAGATAGCATGCAATTCATATGAAACAAAGTACTTTTGTAAATATAGGTTCAACATGGTCAAGGACTATGACTTGCCTTGTTGATCAATTGTAGTTGCTAAGTCTTGATCTTCAAATCCCCCGCTTACTACCTAGGGATCAACGTCTACCGGAAAAGAAAGCGACAAATACAAATAAATACCAAATAGACTCAAACAAGCTCAAAAGTGAAAATAAATAATTCTGGAATGTAGAGCTTGATTTTAGAAATTTGAATGGGCTCAATCGGAGTTCGTATGAGAGAGAACAAGATTCCTAAAGATTAAATTCAGAGAAAATAGAAAAATAGTATTCTCTAGAATTATTTTTCTAAAAAAATCTCTTTATTGCGCACTGCTGACGTCAGCCTAGAATTTTTTAAAATTAAGGCCATGTTTGGATCCCTGGACTAATTGTTAGCTGGCTAAAAATTAGCTCTAGTCTATCCAAACAGGAAGACTAATAGGTGGACTAATTTTTAGCCAACCCCTTAGCTAACAATTAGTCCATTAGTTGGTGGAGAGGAGCTAATTTGGGCTAATAGCATGTAACATGCTGGAAAAAGTCTGAAATACCCTCGTGCTGGTTTTATCCTCATTTCCTCACCTATTATGAGGGGGCAGGCATGACTTTTCTAAGAAATTAGCCCAATCATTAGTCATGTATCCAAACAGCCCTGGGCTAATTTTAGATGGACTAATTATTAGCTGGCTAACAATTAGCTCTAGCTATTAGCCAGCTAACAATTAGTTTTAGCCCATCCAAACATGGCCTAAATAAACAAATTTGGCTAGGGTCTATGGTGGATCGAGCTCATGGCTCGGCTCTAGGGTGATGTCATTGCCGATGTCATAGCTGACGTCTCACTGCTCCACGATGGCGCTCGGCTGCGGCGATGGTTCGTCTTTCGATGGTGGTGATGCTTAGGTTCTAGCAATGGCGCGGCAATCAAAGGGGCGGGGTGGCAGTTGGCGTGGATGATGACATCAAAGATCGACTTTGGCGGCGCGGCTTACCAGTGGGGAATAAGATGATACGGCTGACGATGTTGGTGTGATGGATCAGAGCCTCGGATGTGCTGATCTGGATGCGACCGACATGGTGGACTCAAATAGGTGCTCGACTATGGTGAAGATGGATCGACGCGGTAGATCGGCGGCAAAGAAGAGGCTTTAGTGGCGATCGCTTGCGGACTTCAGCGAGAAATCAACGGTGAACGACAGCGGCAGAGGCTCCGGTGAGATGGACGATGGACACAACGCTAAATAGGGTTCACGCGGCGGGTACAAAGCCAAAGCGACAGCAGGCTGAGACAATGGGGCAAAGCAATGGTCCAAGCGGGATTTCAGCCTGAAAGGAAATTTTGGAAATAAAAACATTTTCCAATTAAAAAAATTCAGATATCCAAATAAAGCAAATTAAATTCAAATAAATAATATAAATTCAAAAATCCTAAAAAATACGAAAAAAATTCTTGTAGCACAAGGAACATAACTACGATTAAAATTATTTTATTTGATGCATAGATTAATTAAATTAAACATTTTAATTAATTAAAAAAAATTAAATTAAGCTTTAACTACTTCTGGAAAAAATCCAAATGATTCTTGTTAATTTTAAAACTTTTCGAAAGCTCAAAAATTGAGATGTTACCCCCCTCCAACTGTACGGATAAAATTGCATCTTTGACTAGGTGCTTTACCGGCTGATCTCCATTCGCTTCTGTACAAGGTCGGAGTCAGGCTCTCTCCATCGTCTCCTCAAAAACCATCTCGATCCATCGAGATCTTACGGTGCTGTGCATTCGTCCTGACGGTGACGGTCGACTGTCGAAGTTTCCTTCGAGTTTCCGGCAGGAGAATCCTTCTTGGCAGCATGTTTTACTGGTTCTATATAGCACGTGTGGTTAACTAATATACTCTATGATTGGCGCACGTCAGACGAGACTTCTTGGTGCCACAGGTCCGAGATATCTTGTTCAACTGTTGAAAGTTCTCAAGGTATGTATGTAACACTGGCCACAGATTAATTACCTTACAGTCTACATCCTGCTATAGACTATAATCTGTTCAGCTTGGCCGGTACGCGTACGACTGTACGAGTACATCGCAGCAGTACTGGTTTGGTACGTACGTGGAAATGTTTCCGTTTTGCGACGATAATAGCGCCAACTTTGAGATGCTAGCCGCATACAGGGTTTGAATATATCATTGTGGCTAATTAATCATTTAGTTGCAACTTGTTCGTGTGTGTCTCCTTTCAGATGGTGTTGAACTAGGTAGCTGGAAGTGATCAATCTTGTTCAAATTAAACTCCCTTGGTAACAATAAGTTGTAGCTGGGTTGCTTCAGTGTTTACTGTTTCGGGAGAAGGAACAAATTTTACGTATGTGCTAACATAAGATTAATCAAACGGATGCAATTCTCAGCCTCTCTATCTCTCGTCGAATCGAATCACTACTAACGCTTCAAAACTAGACCTTGACCAGTGGCTTAGTTTGCAGTAAGCATTGACTGTAGAAAAGACACCCAAGATTTTATCAAGCTAGCATCCGAAAAGACTAGCAAGCTAGCCGCCTGTCTTGTCGTCCTACCTTTGTCCATGACAAAAAATTGAAATCCTCTTAAGCTTGGATTCAAGGACGACGACCATTTCACCGGTCTAGACTCTAGAAACCATGTTGATGGAGAGCGGTAACACACTCTCTTCCACAACAAGACCTGATGCATGCCAATATTGACTCGGAGCTGAATCCTGATGCTAACATTCTTGAATTCTTCATCTCTTGGTTGAATCGAATCGAATGGAAAACTTGTCCTTTCACGCATGGAAGAGGCCGGAGCGAGATGATTACCCTGTTTGTTTAGATTTAAGTTTTTCGGCTTATGGCTTAAAGCCAGCTTTGAGGCTTTAACAGCTTATCTTTTATATGTGGTAGGGGTGGATAATTTTGCCTAACTTCAGTAGTATTAGTCTAAAACCAACCCTCAATAAACCAAAAAAAAACACATCTCTAATGGTTTTTGGTTTTTAGTTATATAAAAGCTTATAATTTAAAAAAAAACTAAATAAAAAACTACCTTTTTTAATCCAATAAAAAATCCAAACAAACAGAATCTAAACTGTTTACAGTACCATAACTTTGGCCATTCGTGCTTTCCGGGGCCCAGATTAGGGTCACTAAAACCAGGCCTACATCTCTTTTTCCATCTTCGATGGTCAAACTTTTTAACCGTCTGCCTCTTTTTCCTGATCTGTGGAAAGTATGGATATTTTATCTTGCTAAGGATTTTAACTTTATGGATGGAGTCGTAAGTCGTAACACGATCTTTGCTCTTTTAAAACGTAGGATGTCCTTTCGGGAAGATCAAAAGATAGTTTGCATATGGTAGAGTCTAGAGTGGGCACTTCGGCACATCGCCTTCTTGTATTTCTCTCTCTCTCTCTATCTCTCTCTCTCTCGCTCCGATAAAGTTCCATTTCATTTGAAGTCTGTCCAATTCCAAGTAGTTTTTCATGGCGCATAATATAGACATATGGCCTGTCTCTTTTTCCCCCCCAAAAGGTGACACGCATGGCTCTCTGTGGGCGAAAAAATGTCTAGTATTCTAAGTGGCTTGTGATAGAGTACTTCGATGTCTTCTTAGACTGTCTTTTCTTTGATAAAGTTACTACCATGTGACTTGTGAGATGAAGTCTTTCATATCTAGTTCTCTTAAAAGATAAAGGTCTTTAGTACCTTTCTCTAGATTTCGTGCTTCCTATCCATATTCCAGAACAGTGGCGGATCTAGGATTTTAATTTAGGGTATATCGAGCTATTACTATAATACACAATTCGGTAAAATCTAATGAACAATTCGGTAAACAACTACAAATATTGTCGAAAAATTCGGTATACGAGTATAAAATAACTAGTACCTTTCTCTAGACTTGGTACTTTCCATCCAGATTCCAGAATGGCACCACTGGCCATTGGGTGCTACACTGCCACCCTCTAGGGGAAAGAGAGAGAGAAAAAAATGTTCAGAGACAAACTGGAGAAAGCAGGCCGAAATAGTGCAGGCCCAACTTGGTATTTTTCTTGGATCTCTGGGCTGTTTAGGCCCATCTTTTCTGCATCGATCTCCTGGGCATTACATTTTAGAACCGAGGCATGCATCCTACAGCTTCGCCAAGTGAGACTTTGTGCGTGCTGCTGCTGCCTGGAGTAGTGAGTGTCGAACAAATTCTCGTTTTATTTTTCTTCCCCAACAGCTAACAGTCTTGTTATCTAGGATGTTGAATCAGACGTACGGCTAGTTACTGGTGTGAATCAAATCTGTGGCGATTAGGGAGCTTGTTTATACTACTACTACTAGTACATCCTGTAATGCAAGGTGTATTTCCCAAAGCCATTTCTTTATTCACCTCCGCATTCCGTTCTGTAGGTGACGACGGGCGGTGTCCCAACCTGCGGAGTCGCCTTCCTTCCCGCTCCTGAGAATCTTTCTCAGCTCCGAAACAAACAGAACAACAGATGTACAGGTAGAGATGGAATCTCTACCAAATCATGGCCCATCCATTGCTTGCTAATTCTGCTCACCGAACGAGTTTTTATTCTCTCTCTCTCTCTCTCTCTCTCTCTCTCTCTCTCTCTGTGTGTGTGTGTGTGTGTAGCAAGGTATCCGGGCAGCAGGCTGGGCCACATCTGTACGTATAGCCGTGTCATTCTGGTTTGGTTTGGAGTATAGTTAATTCACTCGCTTTCAGTTTAGGTGATGAGATGCCGCAGCGCGTGGCATGCATGATTGGGTTAACAGGAGGTGGCCAACGGTAAGATACATATGGCATATGCAATAGTACATATCATCTGTTTATATGTTTTGCAACATAAATTTTTTATTGATATAAAAGAGAGAAGAAAGAGACAATCTATGCCGCAATAGCAACAAAACTAGCAGATGTCAAAGTTTTATCAAAATTTTCGTATCCATTGCTAGGTGCTTGCTTTAGGCCATACAAGGATTTTAATAATTTGTGCACTTTATTTTCCTGTCCAGTAATCACATAACTATCTGGTTGCTGAATATTTTTTAGTCTAATATTTCTGAATTTTTTTGTGAGTTTATGAGGAAATTGTAATGATTATGTAGATTTTTTAGATTTTTATCAAACATGTGTATTTTTTTTTAAAAAAATTGATAGTGCTATTGTATTTTTATATACACTTCGATTTTTGATTTTTCTAGAGGCACTAGATGAAGTATAATATTTATTAAATTTTTAATATATGATCCTTGGGAACTATTTATTATGACATTAAAATTTTAAACTATGATCAATCATATATTTTTTTATAAAAATCTAATAGTGTCTCTGTTCCTTTTAATTAATTGTTATTTTTTATTTTGGAAATGCACTAAATGAATTCAAAAATTGTTGAAATTTCTCGCAGGTGTTTTATAGATTAAATGGGATTTAATAAGATTTTTTCATAATTTTTTTACAATTTTTTAGAATATTTTTTGAAAAAAAAAATGCAGTTTGGAGATGTGGTCGGTTTTCACTAAAAACCGCTCAAAATTCGAGCATTTTTGAACGAATTTCGTTCAAAAATCGTGAAATTTGCCCTGCGATTTGACCAGATTTTAAATTTATTTAACTTTCAAACCGTTCGGTTTAGAACGAATTTCGAATGATTTTCGAGCAATTTTTACAGTTTTCGAATTTCGTATTGGTTCGATTTTTGAGCTACCAAAAGTGGAACCCTCGATGCTGATCCTAATTCGTAACGTGCTCCTTCTCCCAGCTACTGCATGCATCCCGCCACGACAGCCTAGGGCCAAGACACGTACGTGCAAATTGATCGATGATATACGGCTGTACATACGTCGTGGATATATATATATCACATGTGTACACCTATATATACGGCATCATTGTACGTGTGTTAGTACGTAAAGGATTCGAAAGGGCAAGCTAGGGTCCGAAATAATACTCGATGCCTTTTTGTAAACCGGCAAGCACATACGTTAGATATGCAAGTGTGGTTGGCCGGGGAGGCTTGCAAGCTTGGGGCTCTATCTCGCTTGTCTACGTATATATGTCACTGCCAGCTCACACAATGGCCGTCGATGACGTCGATCCAAGGCAACCGTACGTCTGGTCTGGGGTACGTACGGACGTTGGTTACAACGGAGCTGGAAGCAGTGCCGCACGTAGCCATCACTCCACCGGTCACTGAATTGAAGAACACTTTGCGTTCAAGCGAATGCCGTAGCTGCGGTGTACCGTACTTGCGTACCTCACCGTACCGTGTACGGCACCGGTACGTGCGGTTCATCCTTAATTGGGCACGCCAACCAGCTAGAGCCTTTAGTGTGGTTTGCATGGTTTGTTATCTTGCAGCATTTGCTAGGTATCTCGTGCTCCTCCCCGTTCATGGATGCCGCGCACGCTTGGGAAAATTAAATTAACTATTATAGAATAGTACAACACTATTGCTTCATCTAAGTCAATTCCTAATTTTTCTGAAAAAAAAATCGATTGTGATAGATAATTCGACGAGGGTGTTAAATTGGTGGGGAATCATCACAATCGGTTCCCACCTAAGAACTGATTGTGATGTGCTTAATGCTACATCACAATCGGTTGTTAGGTTGATACTAATTATGATGTGCCATGCACATCACAATCAGTTCTTATGTTGGAACCGATTGTGATGTGCAAATGTATATCAGAATCGGTTCTGAAGTGGAAATTGATTGGAATTGTATTTCTCATCTGTCGGTTCAAAGGAAAAAACTGATTGGAATTGTACTTTCTCATCTGTGTCGGTTGGGAGTAACAACCGATTGGAATTGTCATTTCTCATCCATGTCGGTTTGGAGTAAAAATTGATTGAAATTTGTGTCGGTATGAAGTAAAAACCGATTGTGATGTTAACATCTTTATCGATTTCGGCAAAAACCAACACAGATGTGCTATGGTTCTCAACTGTAAAAACCTCGGTATGTATTTCCTTTCTCACACCTGCCTGGTACCATTCTAGCTCCCTCCACACCCCCTCAACCCCAATGCCCTTGAACTCCTCGTACGTGCCCACTGCCCACCCGTCTCCAGATTTGACTCTGCCGCCCCCGTCCCTCGGACCTCTCGTCTTCCCCCCGCCCCTAGGCCCGTAGGCCCCGACTGCACCCATCGCCCCACCGCCCGCCTCCAGATCCTACTCCGCCACCCCCTGCTTACCCTCAGACCTCCCGTTGTCCCCCCACGCCCCGTGCCCCTCCTGTCCTTCGGCCCTGAACGTATGTCAGCCCCAACCACGCCCGTCACCACCATCCATGCCCATCGCCCCACCGCCCGCCTCCAAATCTGACGCTGAACCTCCATGATGACTCCACCATCAACTTCTCCTTCGCCTACCGCAACTAGGAGTTGTGACGAAGACTCGCATGAACGCTACGACCGACTTGATCCTGCTGTTGTCGGCGCTTGACGTCATAGTGCGAGTCGAGGAACTCCAACTGTTCTTCGAGTGGCAGGTCCACTACTCTTCCAACATGGACCTTCTTATCAGCTAAACAACCATCGAGTAAGTAGTAACTATCGAGTCCACGATGTGCGTGAATAGGAGTTGCGCCATGGTAAGCTCATGTACCTATTTAATCATCCCCTTCTTCTATTTATTTTCCTTCTTCTCTGTTTGTCGTCTCCTTCTCTATGCCTGTTGTCTCGTCCTTCCCTGTGTATGTTGTGCACTCATAGCCGTAACATATGACTGTGATGTGCCCACCGACTGTTTGATGAATTGTGTAAGTAGTGGAACACTGCTGTTACTTTATTTGTGAGCTTTGTTGCTCATGGTTGTCACGTTTTGCTTTGTTGTCATGAACCATGCATAAATGAATGCACATGATCCTATGTTCTTTCTCAGAAATCCACCATATTTAACCACCAATCACAAAGTTCATGCCCTGATAAAAACCAAATGCACAATTAACCAATGTTGTCTTTGGTGCTGTAATTTTAAACATGCACTTGATGATTTAGCTCATTTGTTATATCACTTCTGATGTGGAATAGTTTACTGCCAGAAAGAAAAATCTAGCTTAGGATGACAGCTTGGTATATACAGTTGCAAAGTAGATTTTACAATGATTTTGTAGTGTGTGAAATAGACATTGAGAATCATGTCTTATAGAACAATGGTTATGTGTCTATTTTTTGAGTCCACATTTCTAACTCTTTGGTCAATGAACTAACAAGAATATAAAACTATTGTTAGTCTGAGTTAGCATCATTCAAAGTTTAAAAAATGAGAGAGAATTTAGATGATTTGTATAGCATTTTATCTCTTCAACTGATACATTAGTTTATTCTATTTCCCAAATTTATTCTATTTGCTTTCGGGATACATCCATAGGTTATAGGCCCTCTCTAAAGGACCAAAAATTGGGCAGGGAAAAATAGCAAAATGAACCTATAAAAAAAAATCTTTTTCTTTGGTTTCTAGGCCACCAAGCAGCATATGCTTCAATATAAGGCACAAGGTACTCCATCTAAGTGTCAAGTTTGGTAGCAAACTGACCCTATATAAAAAAAATAGATGATCTAGTTGTTACCTCTAATTTGGTTGAATTACACTCAATAGGCCAATATTGCTTCTCATTATGAGTGAAATGGTGGGCATTGGATCATTGAAGGGAACTTGACTCTGTAATACCCGTACCACACTCTTGAGCTCTGTCACCAACAACTCAAGTTATTTTACCTATATTTAGGCTATGTGTTATTTTACCCATCTTCCTCTGATGGCACACTTGCAATCACCAATTTATGATTAACTGATTTAACGTCTTTGATACGTTGACTGGGATGAGTCTGCAGCAAGTGAAAGGTGAACAGAGTTTTGATTTGGGAGATTGAACCGATTGTTGCCCTTTTTCCATATGCCCACAGCCATTTTTTGGTGTGAAATGCCTTAGACAATTAGGTATGTCGGGTATTAGTATGACAATCTAGAATGCTAGATATTGATGACGAAAAGGAACCGATTCTAATGTACATTCATGATAATCAGATCCACTAATTGCTATCTTTATATCATTTTTCCTTTGGAAGTTGCAATGTGAATTCCTTATTACAATCCATGTTAGGTAGGATTAGGAGTTATTGAGACAGTTATCATTTCAGTGATATAATCACATCAGGTGATTTTAAATGATGCAATGACATAAGTGATTTGTTATAGCAGTGTGATCTCTGAGACAAAAAGGGTTGCATCTTGCAAGTGTAGGTGGTTGAATTCACATATGCCATTCTATTGATGCTGAAGATAAGAACCTTTGTTTTTATTTCACATGCTTTTCATCTTAAATTTATATAAGCTTCATTCATTCTGCATTTTTGGTCTGCTGCTATTAGAGTATTTCTTTGCTTAAGTGTTGAGATGTTTGTAGGGCCCTTGGACAAGACACATCAAAGGTTATTTCAACATCAAGAGATTTCTTTGTCACTTTTAGTTCTTCCTAGATAATTCTCCCGATATGTCTATATGAATTTTGTCTGATTTTTTCATCAGACGGCACCAAATATGTAATCACACCATCGAATTCACCTTCATTCATCTGCCTGTTCTTTGTTAGGTTCTATCTATGACTTTAGATGATTAGTCTGATGTGACATTGACTCCATGGTTGATGTTGGTGGAAACTCATATGCAAATTCAATTTATGAGGCTTTTCTTCCTGAAGATCTCCCAAAACTCAAACCATACTCTATGATGGAATATAGGACCAAGTTTATAAGGTTAGATAATTAGGGCCTGTTTGTTTCAGCTAGGGATTGTAGAAAACAACTTTTAAAACCTAGAAGGTCAACAAACAGGCAACTTTCAAGCTGGATTGTAACAATATGGGGGGCAGATTGTAGCAATCCCACAATCCACTCTAGAGGAGCTTTCCTCAGCTTTTTTTTTTGCAAAAGACCAAAATGCCCATCGAACTTCAGTCAAAATTACCCACCATTGCCACCCCCCATTGTAAAAACAGCAATCCAAACACACTATAATCTGGGTTGCCAACCAGCCATTAGCTTTTAAACCTCCAGTTTTTAACAATCTAGCTTTTACAATCCAAGTTTTAAAAGCTACTTTCTACAATCCCCAACTGAAACAAACAGGCCCTTATTCCATTTCTTACTTCGCAATGTCGTCAGAATTATTTCAAGATCTAACTATTATCCTTCTAATGCACAGAACCAAGTACGAGGCACATGATTTTTTGAAACCAAGATTGCTGATCTATTCCCGAAAACATTCGATTATTTACCCTAATTGCAGAAAGCTCATACAACGGTTAAAAAGAGTGACCTGAACCTGGTATGGAATGAGATGCTTAGGCTATCAGTTCCTTGAAATTATAAACCTATAATGCTTGTAAGTTTGATTCAAATTATTTGCACTTTAGAAATTCTTTCCCTCCTTTTCACAGGTAGCTAGCTCACGTAGTAGTGAAGCACGTTACAATATAGTAATGAATTAGAGCACCCTGCTTACTGGTCTATTCCCTTATTTCATTTACAAAATAAAAGGCAGAATTCAACAATTGCAGGCACATAAATATTGTTACGGACATTGAATATTTCTTCTATATAGATGCAACACACATTTGATCATAGTGGGCACCAGATAGGATAGTGCAAAAATATATTCATTTCATACATTAGATAGACTGTATCTATATCTGTTACTTAATAAGTAGGTGGTGTTGAACAGGTTCTTCAAGCTTCAGTGCATATGCTGTAATTGTGTAATATGCATGACTATACATGTGCATAAACAATGGATAGAATATTAGATGTAGCATATGGCAGCATAGATTCAAAACAGCATTTGAATGATTTTTTAAGATTGCAACTTTATGAGTCTTAAATCAGATGTCATCTATAAAACTAGCAACACTTTTGAATGACCAATGGGTGCACAAGTGCTTACATTGCGTAGTTATATTGGTCAAAAAGTAAAAAAAAAAACTATACTTTGCCAGATGTTTTCTTTAAATTAGGACATCAAGCATTTAAATTTTGCCAAATTTGTATATTGTTATACCCATGCTTAAACATCTTCTTGTTTTAATGCATCTAAGTTGTTTCTTTTCTTAATATTTACTTAACTACTAGCTAGCTCATTCTCAACTATCAATTTGGCCATTCAAACTATCACTTGTGGATACTTAGGTGTAGCATTTTGGTATGATACCAGATGTATGAATAATCAACAATAGTGAAATGGGCCCATCACAATTGGTTCTAGCAAAGAACTGATTGTGATGGGACCCATCATCACGATCGGTTCTTTGCTAGAACCGACTATGATAGCGCCTCCTCATCACCAGCACCACCAGCAACTATCCAACCACTAGCACTGCTTGTCGACCAGGCGGTGCGCGCAATTTTCCCTGTTTACATGGGTGGAAATAGCAGCGCCCTTAAAAAATTGGAGAAACATAAAGGGATATATGTATGAAAGACCATGTGTGGGTCTATTCTTGTTGATGATAAGTAATTGACTATGTTTGGGCATGTGGTGCTCATATTTGAGTTTGATTTGAATTAAATTTGAATATTAAGTTTTTGGGATGATTATTGCATATCATTTTGGATATTGCTGTGTGATTTGTTTCCTTATTTTTTATGGTTGAAGGACTTTGGTACGAGGTTATGGTGAGGCGAAAGATGATCGAGACTAGGCGAGATGCGCCGGAGGTCCAGATGGTCGGGGATCATCGGAGGATGACTGGAGACGGAGTCGCTGCGTGCTAAGAAGACAAGGGAATGGCTGATATGCTAATTTAGAGCTACTTGGATCGCGGTTTAGATGATGGAGTAGCGGTCAAATTAGCTTAGTGGATAAAACCCATTTGCTAGTGGGTTTTAGGTTAGCCCGTGTGTGAGTGGGTGAATCTCAACCTTGATGAGGTTTCTTGTGGGCCAAGAAAGTCATCCAAGGGTGGAGATTGCTCGTAGTGTTTGAATCAATCCTGGTCCTTGGAGGGGTTGCTTAGGATTGAAGGAACTCATCCAAGGGGGTGTATGATGATTCATGAAGGCTATAAATAGAGGGGGAGAGGGATGTCTCTTCCTTGAAGGTTTTTGTGCTCCTTTGAGTTTTGCCCACCTTATGTGTGAGGCTTTGTAAACTTTCAACTAGAAAAATAAAAATTCATTTTACTTTACTTCTGAATTTAAATTTTGCATTTACATTATGTCTTTACATTCGCAATTTAAATTCAGTATTTACTTTCTTGCAATTTAAATTCCGCACATTTGGATTTGCTTCCCCTCCTTCTAGATGCTTGTGGAGTTTGTGCCAAGGATGGGTGATTGAAGGACGAATCTTCCTTAGATCATATCCCAATCACTTAGGTATCGCCTCTCTTATTTCTCTCTAAAACCGATCTTTTGCTAAATCTTAGAGAAATCAATGTCTATTGTGTTCTTCGAGTTCTTCTCTTGAGTCCTTGCTTGCCTTGACATGTGGGAGGTGGTCCAAGATCATTTTGATCATCAAAAATCCGACGAGCAAGTTCAAGACAAAGATTTTGGATTCTTGGTTCACTCTTTCTTTGATTGGCTAAAGGTTGGGACTTTGACTTATTAAAGGTTGGAATAGATTCTTGACATTCATAAAAAGGTGCATTTCAAGTTTAGTTTTTGTTCTGTTTTACTCTTTTGCATTGAATCATATGAAGAGATGTTTTGGTTGGATTCCATTTGAGGGCTAAAAATTTAGTTGGGATCATTCACCCCCCCCCCCTCCGATCGTCATTCCAATCCTTCAATGTAACACCCTATCTAAATTTCGTTCAATGCCTAGCCTATCTATAGGGTATATTCATATATACATAGCACATTACTTACATTTTCGTCATTGCTTTGTGTAAAAGGTTTAACCCGGAAGTACTATGCTTGGATCCAACCGGCATTATATACTTACTACAACTCACTTTAGGCAAACAATGTGGAACTAATCCCACACTCGCTCTATATAAGCCTTCACATTAACGGGTGGGGTAATATATTTTTCAGTTCATAAATTTGAATTATTTAAAATATTTATATGCACGACCTTATGGATATATCAGTTATTTTAGTCATGCAATATCTTATTTGAATTATTTGTATTGCACTTTTAGTAAATTTTGAACCACTACTACGGAATGGTACAACGCTATCACTTCATCTGGGTCGGTTTCCAACTTTTTACGAAAAATTAATTGTGATAGATGATTCGACGAGGGTGAAATAATTATGGAGAATCATCACAATCTGTTCTAATGTTAGAACCGATTGTGATCTGCCTAATGCTACATCACAATCGGTTCCAACCATAAAACCGTTTGTGATGTGCCATTACATCACAATCGATACTGAGGTTGGAACCGATTGTGATGTATCCATACACATTACAATCGATTCTTAGGTTAGAACCAACACGAATTGCAAATATGAATGCAATCGGGAAACGTATATCACTATCCTTATCAGTTGATTTTTTTTTTTTAAAAAAAAAGCAGCGAATGTAACTTGTTATGTTGATCATTTGATTAGAGATTACAAACCATTATCATATGGTTTACTTATCCCACATTTTAAAAATGAAAAAAAATTATCCTCAATACAATATATGCATTTGTATTTTGTTCAATAGCTCGATGTGTCCATCGATGTCTTCTTCTCTGCAGTCGTCGCATGAGAACGGAGAGAGACATTTGACCGGCGCCGACGACAACCGTGTCCACTCATGTAATCGCATCACATCGCGACAACGCAACGGCAAAATTAATTAACCATTGATTGGTACGTGTGTGATGGATTGCCTAATTTGGACGAAGATGTACATCTCAAGCTTTTTTTTTCCTTCCTGCATGCTGACCCAATTAGTCCGTTCATGCGGAGCGTTACTTCCTCCTATCACAGATAGTTATATTTTAGATATAGATAATATCAAATTTTCAAAATTTTAATTATCAATATCTTTTTAAATATTTAAATAGGATATATAAAAATCGTATAGATAGATTTATCTCGATTTTCATAATATTATAGTTTTATTAGATTTTATAAATGTATGATAATAGAAATTAGTGGCCTAAAACGACTGTTATTTATGACCGGGGTATAGTATTCAACGGTAATGGATCATCAGCATGCAGCACGTCAGTTGGATTAGTATTGTCATGATTGTTAGACAACTTCGCTATCGAATAGTCTGGGATTGTCTAATAGATCTAAACTGGAGAACAGAGAGAGGGAAAAAAACACAATATGAGGAGGAACGACTCTGCTTTATTGTTCTGATTACACGTATACAATGGGGCGACCCGCTGCCTCCTATTTATAACCTATTGCTAGGATTTCGAAAGAGTCCACATGGGCCACACGGGTCGAGTTTCCTAACAATGATCACGGTCGGTGATTGCACTGCTGTGCTCGCATGCTTATGTTGCGTGGGAAGACCGCGAGTTTGGTCAGGATATACTCGATCGATCACCGTATACCAGCCGAGGTTTCTAGAAGCTGGTATGAAAAGGTCCATACATATCGATCGATCACCGTATACCAGGCCAGCAGCTAGCGAGCTAGCTGAGTGATCTCTGTCAAAGTGCTAAGAGCATCCTGCGATGTGGACGCGCAGAAACAGGGAATTAAAAATCACGAGGCTTGTTTGTTTTGAACAAACTAGAATCATCATCCACAGCAAATAATGGCCTAGATCAGTTAAAACTTCAGTTCACGAGGATACAGTTGTCTAAATATATAATGGCGTTATTGGGCAAGCAGGCTTTTTTTTTAAGATAATAGAAGAATATATTAATTTTTCGGTCTCTGCATACTGGGATGCACACAACCTAACAATTATTACAGAGTTCAGAGTGCTAGCTAAAATGCTGTCAAGTAGAAATTCAAACCTAATAGTTTAAGAAAGAACAAATCTTGCAACAAGTAATGAAAGAATGAATAAAAACGCTTAAGCTGAAGACAGTCTTCTTTGAAATCTCCTGTTGTGCCCAACAAATAAGTCCCTAGCCACATCATATAGACAACTGCATGCCGTAGAAATAGTCTCTTGAGCCTCCTGGCGCTGTAGTACTAACCATGAGCGCAACCAATTGATGCACATATAAATAACCTGCAACGGATTAGACATTTGTTTTCTATCAAATACAGCATCATTTCGGCATAGCCAAAGAGACCAACATAAAGCGGCAGCCCCAATTAAACATTGAGTCTTTAACTCTTTTTCCAATCCCACTAGCCAAGTCCCAAACATATGGGTTATGCTATTAGGGGGATGCAGATTTGAAGCCACTTGTACAACACGCCATGCAAGTCGAGCAACCGGACAATCAAAAAAGAGATGTTGAATAGTTTCCTCATTATGACAAAACAACATTGTTTGCTACCAGTCCTGTTGCTTTTACTTAGATCATCTTTCGTCAAAATCATTCCTCGACGTAAGTACCAAAGAAAGATTTTTATTTTTAAAGGTACTTTAATCCGCCACATTTGTCTATTTGTAGTTGGGATATTTTGATGCAATAAAACTGCATACATTGGGTGAACAGAAAATTATCCATTTTGATGGAGATTCCAGCGAAAAGTATCTCTTTCAGATAACAACTGTATACCGATAATCTTTGTAATAAGCTCATGCACGGCTTGTAAGTTAGTTCCCACAATTAATGGCCCTACGAAAAGACATATTAAGAAATCCGTAGTTCAAAACTTCAACCACTGTGGCATGTTTTTTCTGAACAATATTAAATAATCGGGGGTATTGAGTACTAAGTGGTTGGTTCCCGAGCCAGTTGTCTTCCCAAAATCGTATTTGCGATACATCATGAAGTTGAAAAAATCCAAATCTAAAAAAGTGTTGTTTTACCTTCATTAGCCCCGACCAAAAATACCAGTCTCCTAGCTTTTTTTCTACTTGAGTAAGGGTCTTCTCAAATATTTCCTAATGAGGATATGTTGCCAAACACCCAATTCATTTAAAAGCTTGAAGATCCATTTACTAAGTAAACGGAAGCATGGGCTTTATAAAGCAAGCATGGGCTTTATATTATTGTACTGACCAGATATGTTATATTTTACTCCACTATACTATGATATTATAGCAGTAACAAACATTTATTCAGACATTAGGAGGATTTGTTTAAGCTGAAATGTTACTTGCGGAGACAAGTGGGCAGCAGTGGAGTACCATACATACAAAACAGGACAAAAATGGAGGACTAATCCATCAATTTCGCATTGGACTAATCGGCAAATAGTTGACAGCAATCGAACTGCATTAAAGTTTTACCGTACATCGCCGGTGAACCCGTATAGTCCACATAAAGTTTTACCGTACATCGCCGGCGAACCCGTATAGTCCACATACTGGCCGGAAGGTGGCTCCGTCCCGGCGAGTACATGCAACCGATCGACGGCCACCCGGCCGATACATCGAACTAACATTTGTGACGTTCATGCGTGAGTACGAACTAGAGGGCCGGCTGGCCGCGGTCAACATCGATCTGTGGCCAAAACCCGACGAAGTCGCGGAGGAATGGAGGATGCAGAGCAGACGTCACGCTTGCGTGCCGATGGATGATATCGCTGCCTCGGCGGACGGGCGCGCGGCTAAGGCTTAAAACTTTGTTTTGGTTGAAATTTTAGGGGTCGAAATTTAAAATTTTGGTAAAGCCTCGTAATTTTAAATAAAATCCAAAAAACTAATTTTAAATTCAATTTTTTTCATCCGAAAAATCCGAGATTTCAGACAAAATCTATCGTAGCGCTCCACTTTTCTGCGATAACATTTCAGCCATTCATTTTGCCATGAACCCAATGCAGCATTCTAGAACCAAGCACATTTAGGCCCCGTTTGGCAACTTGGAACCGAGGTGTTTCTACTAGAATTTGGGAGAAACCCAGCCAAACGGGCTAAAACTCGGAACGTTTCTCCTTTTTCCACACCGTGGTTGAATCACCCCCAACCCCGTTTCACTAGTTTCTACTAGAATCTGGAACCCTACCAAACGGTTTGCAGAAAGTGGTTCTGATTCTACCTGAAACGTTTCTACCAAGAATCTGGAACCGTACCAAACGGGGCCTTACATTAGATATCACTTCCTTAGAGACCATACGAAGAAGGGTGATATAGTGCTCTAGTCTGTGGAAAATAACCACCAGATTGCCGATATCTTCACAAAGCCTTTAGATAACTCTAGTTTTGTAACCCTGAGAGGAGAGCTTGGCCTCGTGAGTAGGGATGGCAAAAATACCCGTGGGTCCAGGTACCCACGGGTACCCGACCCGGTAGGTCCGGGCCTGGGTCCAAATTTGGATCCACGGGGCAGCAGCAAATCCATTTTTACCACTTCTAATCTGCTTAATTGTGTGATTTGATCGTGATTGGCTCAAGATTGAATCGCATCATCACCCAATCACAGATCTCTCTCGTCTCTCCTACTCTTTCTAATCCAAACCCACCTCGCTTCACCCTTCTCTTGGTGGAAGGAATCGGGTTGTTGCTCCGAAGAAACGCAACGAGATGACGGAGATTGTGGTGGTGGCGTCGGCACCAATCAATAATACGCCAACTCAAGCACACGAACAAGAACAGAAGGCACGCAAAGTATATGGGCAAAAGTACTTTCTCATTATTAGATTGATTCTTTTCTGTACAAAGAGATGCCCAATATATAGAAAAACAAACCGAAGATAGATTCGGATTTGCCATCAACGGATAGAGTCCGTCCAATTTAGACTAGGATTCTATCTGCTTATAACGAGTACTATCGCGGTGGGTGCAGTGGCTGCGACCTGCCACGGTAGAGGGGTGCGACAAATGCCACGTATCGCCTAACAATATTTCTGTGGTTGAAAAAAAGAAAGATTTGTAAATTTACTAGGAAGAAAACCAAAATGAAAAAAAAAAAATCGTGTTCAGGGATGTCAAATAAGCCAAAGCTGGCAAGCTGCATGCGGAGGTGCCATGGCAAATTATATTTCGCAAAACGGGGTTCGTGCGTGTTTTAGTTTTGTTAAATTGTTTATCGAACGCTGAATTTTGTTCTTGTTGTTTCTGGTTGAAATATTCTTCCCAACGCGCATATGTACTACTAGTATATATATATCTTTTAATTAGTCTGAGAACTTGCCTGCTATATGCAACGATCGGAGTTGTCAATAAGACCGTACATATTTTTTCTGCCTGCGAGGAAGTGAAGCAATGTATACTATACGACTATACGAGTACGTATAGCATCGCCATCGCTGAACATAAAATCTAGCACACGTACGGTGATGATTATTGTACGGGAATTGCTAGGGATTTTTTTTGCAACATTTTTTTCTACGCGTGAAATATTTTTTCTACGTAGTGAAACATTTTTCTTCGACAAACAGTAAAAAAAATGTTTCATACATTAAAAAAATATTTCATGCGTTCAAAAAAATATTTCATACTTTTAAAAAAAATTGTGACGGGGCATCCGAAAAAAAATAACAAAAATAGGCGTCCGGATGGAAGTTTCACCCTTATTGTACACGAACAAAACACGCTGGAATTTTACTGGTTCTAGTTTCCAACAAATACCGTGGAAAGTAAACCCAGCCTGGGTCTTTGAACAAGATACTACCTAGAGCCAAATCATTGTCAACGAAAAAAATCAACGCTTAATTTTTTTTTTTCAAAAACACGTATTATAAAGCCATTCCGTACCATATGTTTAAATTTCCTCGACACCGTAATTTTAATGCCATTCCGTACCAGAGTAGAACACAGAGTACTAGCGGGTACAAGCGGCGAGCCAAGAAATTTTATCTGCTGCGTAAGTCGAGCTATGGTCAAAATTTTATAAAAAAAAAAACGATTTTTATGATGATTAACAGCAATCGAACTGTATTAAAGTTTTACCGTACATGGTCGGTGAACCCGTGCAGTCCACATACTGGCCGGAAGGTGGCTCCGTCCCGGCGAGTACATGCAACCGATCGACGGCCGGCCACCCGGCCGATACATCGAACTAACATTGTGACGTTCATGCGTGAGTACGAACTAGAAGGCCGGCCGGCCGCGGTCAAACCACGATTAACCCACTCAACATCGATCTGTGGCCGTCAGCTCACGAAGTCGCGGAGGATGCAGAGCAGAAACACTTGCGTGCCGATGGATGATCTCGCTGCCTCGGCGGACGGGCGGACGGCTAAGGCCTCGTAGGTACGGTTCTAGATTCGAGTAGAAACAGAAATGATTCTAGATTCTTGGTGGAAATGTTTCAGGTAGAATCAGAATCACTTTCTGCAAATCGTTTGGTACGGTTCCAGATTCTAGTAGAAACTAGTGAAACGGGGTTGAGGGTGATTCAACCATGCTGTGGAAAAAGGAGAAACTTTCCGAGGAGAATCATTCCGAGTTTTAGCCCGTTTGGCTGGGTTTCTCCCAGATTCTAGTAGAAACAGCTCGGTTTCAAGTTGCCAAACGGGGCCTAAGATTTAAATTTTTGTTTTTGGTAGAAATTTTAGGGTGCTCGAAATTTAAAATCTCAGTGAGATTTCATAATTTTATATAAAATCCGGACGAAATCTAAAAACCAAATTTTAATTTTTTTTATCAACTGGAAAATCCGAGGCTTCGATAAACTTGTTTTGACTGAAAAATAATCAAAAGCACGTCAAAAAATTTAAAAAAAATTATGGATGATTTTGACTCTAAGTCCAATCAAATCCGGCCAAATAAAATAAAAATACGGTAAAAAACATCGAGATTTTGGCAAAAAAATCACCGATACCTCGCCGAGATTTAGATGGCACTGTAGTATTTTGAAATTTTTTTACCTAACTGAGATTTAGAATCTCGGAGCCTAGAATTTGAAATCTCAATCAAAATTTCCAAAATCTCATCAGAATTTGGAACATGAGTGCAGCAGACAAGACTACAGCGCCGCGTGGAAACCAAGGCTGGCCCGCTCGTGCACTCCTCCACGTTGGAGTAGCTATCGGTATGGTGGTGGAGCCTAGAGGTGGGCACTTGGGCCTGGATTTTGTGGGCCGGTCCAAGGCACGGCGGCACGGCCCGGACCAAAGCCTGGCCTGGCACAAGGGTGGGCCGTGCTATGCTGGCACGGCATTGTAGCACGGGCCATACTAGGACGAGGAACCGGGCCAATGCCGGTTCGGCACGGAAGCGACACGTCGGGCACACCCGGCACGGAGGCGTTGCCGCGGCCCCCGGCAGGGCATGGCGACCCGTGGTAGGGCACGCTGGCTGGCCACGGTAGGAGAGTGGGAGAGGGGCGCGGAAGGGAGATGGAGTGTGGGGAGAGGAGTGAGGAGTTACCTAGCGAGGCCGCCGACGCCACCACAAAGCCCGCCGTGGTCGTAGCCCGCCGAGGCCACTGCCTCGACTCCCTCGTCGGCCGCCTTGCCATGGCATCGCGCAGTCGCGCCGCCTTGATTCCCTCGCCGTCGCCTCCCCCGGTCGTGCCGCCTCGGCTCCCACGCCGCCGCGCCATGGCCTCGAGCGATCGCGTCGCCTCAGCTCGCTCTCCGCACCGCCTTAGCTCAGCTCCCCTCTCCGCGCCGTCTCGCCTCAGCTCCCTCTCCCACTCCGCCTCAACTCCCTCTCCGTGCCATCTCGCCCCAGCTCCCTCTCCCACGCCGCCTCAACTCCCTCTCCGCACCGCCTCGCCGTGGCCGTACCACTTCAGCTCCCTCTCCGCACCGCCTCGCCGTGGCCGTGCCGCCTTAGCTCCCTCTCCGTGCCGTCGCATTGTGGCCTCGCGTCTCCGCGCCGCCTCGGGGGAGAGAGTGAGGCGATGGGGATGATACGTAAAGTGCAGCCAGGTGAGGGGCCAGCCGACCAAGCCATGGGGGAGAGAGTGAGGCGGTGGGGAGGCGAGGGCCAAGTGATCGGGCCTTGGGGGTGGGAGGTGGGCGGGCGGTCGGCCTGCTCAGGGAGGAGATTGGATTTGGGGAACAGGAAAAAGGGTGCTGGTAGGGGAAAAAAGGAAGAGGGGGAAATTGGAAAATAGGTGAAAAGAGGAAAATAGGAAAAGGAGAAAGAAAAAAAAAGAGAAAATAAAATAAAATTGAAAAATTCAAGTAACTAAATAAATTTATGGATGCTTAAATATTCTTAAATAAAATTGGAAAATCTGTCCTGACCATTGCTCATGCCCTCCGACTCTCTATGTCATTCTCTCTAACTTAACCCCCCCCCCTCTCTCTCTCTTTCTCTCTTTGTTCACTCGCTCGTCTCACTCCCTCGTCACCGGTGATTATGTGCGGTTAGACACGTGTAGGGGTGTGGCTGCAGGGGTAATAACCTTAGCAGGAATGAGATCTCGTTCCTAAACGACGAAATATCGGGTAAGTTGAAAGAAATATCGATGGTTAGGAACAAAGTGCTCACTATTTTCTGGGATTTGTTGGGCAAATTGCTGCCATTTCTATTTAAATTTAAGCAAGAAAATCTTGAGAGAGAAATTGTGGTTTCATTCTGAGGCAACCCTGGGTAGAGGCATGATGATATGAGACTATGAGTGTTGTTTAGTATTCCTCTAGTGATCTCCAATTCTATGACTGCCTTTTTGTGCATGCCTAGACCATGCACAGTACGATACCTGTCTAAAAATTACAAGCCATGTAAGAATGAACTTCATTATGAACTTTACTCTTCCTTACATTTCTTGAAAACTTCACAAAGCTGTAAAGATATAATTCTTTTGTTAATGTCAATTTTACTACATGTGATGCAGAGCTCATGGTGTTATTAACCCGTGTAGTCATTGGTCAATAAGTATAACAATTCTAAATAAATAGGGCACATACGAATGAAATGAAATACAACCTAATTTACAGCTTATCTCAGATTTCTTGACCTTTGCATCATTAAAATACATATCCAACAGCTATATGAAGAAACTACAAGCTCAATACACCTCGATACACTGATAAAGCAATAGGAGGAAAAATAGCCCATTGTTGTAGAAAATTTAAATGATTCGTATCTACTGTTGCATATTCTCGTGATGGCAGATGGTATCGTCTCGGAGCATAGACATCGTGTCGGGCAACGGTCGAAGTGCAACTACTGTCCCCATGTAATGAAAGGGGGAAGCGCGACCCTTTCGAAGGAAAATCTCGTCGGCCGCTCCGGTGAGGTGAAGGTCTGCACTAGCGTGCCTAAAGTGGCTAGGTAAGTAGGTAGGTCACGACCGCGGTGCTGGCCTTACGGGAAGATGACACATACCATTTTAGGAGGGGATGCTTCAGTACCCAGCTTGCACAGAGCAGTGCTCTCGATCAACACATGATGGCAGGTACTTTGCTAATTTGATGTAATGTAATTTTATTGTGGAGAACTAATATTATATTGTTATTGTCTGCAACACAATGGTGGATGGCATTCAAGAATGAAACTCCATCATTGCATAAGTATGCCTTGAGATTGGTGTTGTAGTGTGTATCATCCAGCCGTCCAGCGATTGCAAGCGAAATTGGAGCACATTTGCCTTAGTGCACATGCAGTTTAGGAACCAATTAAGTTATGCAAAGCTGCTGCAGCAGGTGTTCACCCACTACAATCTCTGATATCGCCTACGGGACTACGAATCCACTCACCCTGCCCATGACATCGACCCATTTGATCGTCTTATTGAGTATGCGATGTATTCGGGTAGCGACCCGATTGTAGAATGGTTTCAGTCTAATAAATTTTGATTTTTTTTAAAAGTTTGGAATGACCTAAGGATACTTTCATAAAAATTTCAAACTTAAAACTTAAGTTATTATTTTCTAATAAATTTTTCATTCAAATTTGCAGAATTTCAGATTTATAATAAATAAATTGGAAAAGGCATTAAATATTATTATTAATTTTTGCAAATTTTAAAAATGGCGAATATTAGTCTAATGAAAGCATGTTAAAAATTTGAGCTACAGGAAAGTGAAAGTTTATAAAAATATTTTCTTTGCACTGTTTAGACTCAGTACATCACATTAATAAAATTCATCATTTCTTCAATTAAATGGTTTCACACTCATTTTACAGCATGATAAGATTTTCCATAGAATTCTAATAATTTTATAGATTTTTATTACATTTTTACTTTTTTTTATTCTATTTTAATTACTTTCTAATTAAGGAAATCTCCAAAAAGACCAATAAATTCTAAAAATTCAAGAATAAAGCAATTACATATTTAAAATTTTATTTTTCTCTTTTATTGAATTTTGGGATGTTACATGAATGAAGAGGGAGTATGCATATTTTTAACCCTCAATTGTCAAATCTCTAAGTTACGTGAGGCGTTGTCTCTAGTAAGAATAATTTGTATTTTATATTTTTTTCTATTATGAATTTTCATTTTTTTCACATCGAACTATACTTTTTTAATTTGGAATACCCATTACGAAAATCGTGGATCCGCCACTGAATTACTAGGATTATTAATTAGTGGTGATGCATGTTTGTTTTCTTTGGATTGTGCAGGAATCGTGGTTGAAATACTTGAAGCTAGTCGGACAGCAGGCTTAATACATGTTAGGCAGGGTCAGCAGCTTCAAAAGCTTAGCCAACATTACATTGCCTGCAAGCACGAGAGCTGCTTACAGGAATAACTTATCCGTGCGATACTGTACGACGTCGCGGCCGGTACGTACGTATGCATATACATGCAACGTGCAGTACTGTACCATGGTTTAATTCCATAGATCACAAATCATTCAATTCATCCGTTGATATTCATTGATTTCCATTCGCG
Organism: Rhipidocladum racemiflorum; assembly: GCA_036346355.1. Taxonomy (NCBI): domain Eukaryota; kingdom Viridiplantae; phylum Streptophyta; class Magnoliopsida; order Poales; family Poaceae; genus Rhipidocladum; species Rhipidocladum racemiflorum. The sequence goes on along the minus strand of CM070579.1, from coordinate 83,077,345 downwards.
GAAGTAATTATTGTGAATTACTTGTAGGCAGGGGTGGAGCTAGCCCAGGTTCAAGCCCCGGGCTAGATCAGTTGATCTTAGATTAAATATCTGTTTTCAATAATTTTTTAATAATTTTTCGTAGAATTTTAATAGGCTTTCAGTATCAAGCCCTGGGCTGCAGCCTACTCTGTCCGGGCCTGATCCGCCCCTGCTTGTAGGAATGACAATATGAGTATAAGCAAAGTTAATTACGATGTGATCACGTGAGGATGGGACGTTAATATATCGGAGGTTAATTAGATTGCCGTCGTCTAATCCATCGATCCCTCTCAAGTCGTCTCAACTCTCAAGTCTAAAACTGCGGCACGCCATGTGCGCATGCATGCATCTTTCCTAGCTCGTCACGTACAAATGCATGGAAAAAATATAGGGGCATGTTATGTCTAGCGGCGACCTAGCTAGCTCCTGCCGATCAGTCCAAACCCAACACAGTCGAACACGGAAGAAGAAATACTAAACGGGTACCTGTGAGCCGTACGTACGTTCTGGCTGCCAAGCGAGTCAAAAGGGAATTCCGGTCCACTTTTCCGACTGATATGTTGACTTCAGGTTCGGCAGTTGGCTTTCCACTCGTCATGTCGTCGTACACCGGGCACTTGACTTAACATCCATGAGAGCAATGATAGGGCCGCATGGAAGTTAGAAATCTAACTGCTAATACGAATTGGATCGATGGTTCTTATTTCTCATCCAATCTAAATCGTTAGGCGCCGTTGATTTGCAGTCGAAGAGTTAGCCATCTTTGCCTTATTCCTCTCACACCTCGAATTTAAGGCGGAAGGGAGACCCGTGAAGTTGGATGAATGAGTTACAACCTTCTGTGCCCCTTATCGCACGCACCATAAGAGAGCTCAAATCGAACGGTCAACACGTATTTGTCATCGTACATGCTTGGGATACCAAATGGTTCCCGATGTACGACACGTTCAAGCAATGGGGTTGATTTCTTTAGGGCGTGTTTGGATATATATTTGTACCAAATGATATATATATATAATAGTTCGAGCAAAAAAGTCTTCCATATATTTGGTTACCATCCTATCCTGAATAGTAAGATACAAATTTAAAAAGTATTATCTGTAGATGCTGAGCCATTTTATTCACGTAAAACAATAGAACCAAATGGTATAGAATCATCCAATCCCATTCAACTTCATTCCACTAATTAAACACACTCTTAGGAGAGAACCTCCTACAATATTTTTAAGAGATACTTCTATGCTTTTCTTTAACGTGACGTGTGACCAACAAACCAACCCCCCTGCTGATCCTAATGTGTAGGCAGCCACCACACAGGAGGATGATCCATCACATGACAGTGTTCTCCATTTCGTCTCTCCACCAAACCGTGGCATGCATGAGGTCCAAAATGACACAGGGGGCAGGAGCCAGAATCCTGTGATGCTCCTAACACAGTGCTGCACCACTTGTGGAAAAAAGAGCCTCCGAAATGTGGAGATCAATCGCTGCTGCTGATGTCTCGATGACATTTGCCTCACGTGGCATGAATCATATATCATGATCGAGTTGCACATCTGTGTACTAGCGAGCTAGCTAGCTAGATTTGCTGGTGCTCACTGCCATTTCAGTTTGTGAACATAATATATAGGTAGCTAGATTGCACATTGCGTGTGTCCTGTTGGATCCACTACTACAGAATGACACATTACTATCGCTTCATCTGTGTCGGTTCTAAACTTTTGACTTCAGAACCGATTGTGATAAGCATATTCCATTTGGAAATCTTGGTAACAGATTATCACAATCGGTTCTGAGAGAGAACCGATTGTGATACGATAATAAGCCCAATCGGTTCTAGATAAGAACCGATTGTGATAATAATTTTGTTATCACAATCGGTTTTTATCTAAAACCGATTGTAATAAGTAGATATCACAATCGGTTTTGGGAAGAAACCGATTGTGATGAGCATTAGGTTATCACAATCAGCTTCTTTTCCGTGAACCGATTGTAAGGAGAAGGTATTATCATAATCGGTTTTGGGAAGAAACCGATTGTGATGAGCACATGGGTTATCACAATCAGTTCTTTTTCAGAACCGAGTGTGATGATTTTTTGGCAACACCACGTGCAACCAAGAACGTACAGTTCATTAGAAACATAGTTTTTGTGAGATCCTCCACTCACACAATTCCCTTCAGGAAGAAGAAAAACAAACTCCAACACAGCCCGCTCTGCTAGAATCCCAACACAGACCTCTTGTGCCCTTCATTCATGCTTTAATATTTGTGCAAAACTTGTATTTTCGGACGATGAACAGTACCGGTCTGCTAGAATCCCAACTCGCGGTTCAACTCTCAGACAATTTATATAGACACATGTAGTGATGCAAATTATATATAACATTATAGTAGCATGCATGCAGCAGATAATAATAATATATATACCATTCCACACATTATACTTGTTTTTTTATCAATAGGACATGAAACATTTTGACTTGGAACAACAGAACATTAGAAAGATACAATGCACAAAAATATAAAAGAGATTCAAAATAGTGTAAAGGCAAATTAATAGATTTCATCTCGCACTAGGCCAACAACCCTAATATATTAAACAAGCTGTATTTCATTACAATATATCACCACATCCATTGTTTATAATTAGTAAACAATATATCACTGCATTACACCTAATATATTAAATTTACGACTCATGCTCTCGCCCGAGTAACCCGAGTCAACCGAGTCATCCGAGTGACCGAAGTCACCCGAGTCGCCAGAGTCGCCAGAGTCGCCGGAGACTACGCGGACTAGGGATGGTTCATCCTCCGATGATGAACCTGATCTAGACGACGCCACGGTCCCTATGGTGACCGGGCGTGAGTACTCCTCCACCTTCTCCTCCTCCTCCTCCTTCTCCTCCTCCTCCTCCTCCTCCTCCTCGCCGCCGTCATCGCCGCCGCCGTCGCCCCTCGCCGCCCTCCTCCTCCTCCTCGCCGCCCTCCTCGCCGCCCCTCGTAGTCGCCGCCGCCCTCGTCGCCGCCGCCCTCGCTATCTCTCGGGCGCTTATTCCTGCTGCCTTTGGAGGCGCCGGATGGGGTGAAGCGCCGAGGGACGACGGAGAGACAGTGGCGCCGGCCCCACGCCGGAGTGAGGCGCCGGAGGCTGAGGCGGCGCTACGGCGGCGGTGAGGACGGTGGAGGAGGATGGAAGAGAGGCGACTCCGCAGTGTCGTCGAGAACTTGCCGGAGATGGTGGTGGCGCTGCCATTGCCGGTCGAAGAGGCAGAGAACGAAACGAGCTATATGGAAGACTTGTACCGATGTGACCAGGAGGCAGTGAAAGAAAGGACCTATATGGAAGAGCATTGCACTGCGGTCGATGGTGTGATCAATGCTAGCAATGTTTGAACGTCAAATTGGCGGGGAAGACGAGGGGGCGGATGGATATCCGTGTCGGTTCTTATCAAGAACCGATCGTGATGTTGACTTAGCTTCTGATCGGTTCCTTTTGAGAACCGACACTGATATATTATCTGTGTAGGTTCTATAAATAAACCGACAGTGTTGAGGATCCAAATTATCACAGTCGGGTTTACATATAAGCGACGGTGATAACTAATTAATCACAAACGGTTCTTGTATAGAACCGATTGTGATGAGGTTCGGTAGGTTTTATATATGTGTCGTCTGGACTCGGGATGAACTTATTAACTCTCGTCGAGTTGGTGTTCTGGAGCCAAATAAATCCGCCGTTGCCTCAAAAAACGAATACTCCGGTTTAAACTTATATTTGGATGATTTGATGTGAAAGTCTTGAGGATGTGTGTGAAGAGGGGTAATTAATTGATACATTGAGGAGATTTCTCTATTTTCCTGCCTAGCTTATTTGTGGCTTTATTCAAAAGGTGGGCGCCATTCCTTCAAATCACTTCAATATTGTATTAATGTACATTATTCGATTTTGATTTGGTGTCATTAGCAGAGTGTATGGTTGAGAAATTAATTAAATCGTGGAGGAGATCAAGGCCAGGTTGAAGGTTAAAGTTAATTGAAACCCTAGCTAGCTTGATCTCAGAGCTAGATCAAGATTAATTCTTAGAAATCCCTTCCTTCAATATTGCAGAGGGACTTAGATTAATTTTTTTTATTGTGAATGTGTACATTACATGTCATAATTGTTAATGCTTCAACCCTTCTTTTATTTCATTGATTAGGGCATTATTAATTTATTGTTTGTGGTTTAATTGTAGATGGACCGTGAAGAATGGATGTATCAAAAAAGCCGTGTGAGTGCTGAATTTCGTAGAGGAGTTAAGGAGTTCATAAGAATTGCGTAAGAAGATATGGTTATGAGGGGTGTAAAGTTCATATATTGTCCTTGTATTGATTGCACCAATCTCAGGAGATTTAACAACTCATCTCAAATTGAAGGCCATTTGATTCGACGTGGCTTCGTGAGGAATTACACGTGTTGGATCCATCATGGGGAGACAGGTAGTACCCCTGTGATATGCAACGAAGATATGCTGGAAGCCGTCAGAGTTGGAGCGTGATATGTTTGAAGAGGATAATTTAGATCAAATGTTGCGGGATGTGGAGGGAAATTACACGGAAAGAGAGTTCAAAATTTAAAAGCTTGATGGATGACGATGCCAAACCATTGTTTTCAGGTTGCAAAGGGGAATACACCAAGTTGGGTTCGGTCCTTGCATTGTTTGAACTGAAGGCAAAACACCGTTGGACAGATACAAGTTTCAATGCACTTTTAATACTTCTATCGGATATGCTTCCAGAGGGAAACAAGTTGCCAACAAGTATTTATGAAGCGAAGAAGCTATTATGTCCCATGGGAATGGAAATAGAAAGGATACATGCATGTCCAAATGATTGCATACTATACCGCAACGTCCATAAGGAACTGCGCATTTGTCCTGTTTGTGGTGTACCCCGATACAAACAAAATGAGAAGCGTAATGACAAGAAGCGTAAAAACCGAATTGACCACGGTGAAGATGTGAAAAAAGGGGTACCAGCCAAGGTGATGTGGTATTTGCCCATCATTCTGTAACATCCTCAAATTTATAAAAGTTTAAAATCCAATATTAAAAATGTGAAATCTTTTCATTGTTGAATTTCTTGTTTTCATGTGCATTTGTTGAATTGATTGTTGACTGAAATGATTATTGGAATAGAGAAAAAGAAGAAGAATATGAAATATAAAATGGTAAGATGGTAAGAAAAGAAATTACCATGGTAAAAAGCTTTGGATAATCTTGCCAAGCTCTGGAAAATGCTTCTAGCTGGTCAAAAGACCATGTGCATGCAATTGTTAGTCAAGAAAACAATTTAAAATGGTAAATTTTATTTCTGTCCTGAACCATGTCAGATTTTTAGAGAGAGTTGTGGAGCAATCTAGACCTTGGAATTTTTACCATAAGATCTAGGACATATCACCTTCTTCCACAAAAAGTTTCAAAAATTAATAAGCAATTTTGCTATAAGTTAGCATTTAATTAAAGCAGATTTAAAATTCTGCAGAAAACAGTAAAAGAATTTTAGAAAAATAAATAATACGAATTTAATGTTGAAATTTTTATGGTAGATCCATATTATAAGTCCACACCTTCAGTAAAAATTTCAAAAATAAATATGTTTATTTAGTCCCTTAATCAAGCTAAAAACCGAGTTGGTTTTCCTGTGCAGTCGGCAATGTCAGATTTTTAATTAAATCACCGTAGATCATTTTAACCCCAAAATTTTACTGGAGGTAGATATCTTAGCTGTTAGCTTAGTCAAAAAGTTTCGAAAAATCTGGCGACGAAGTGACCCGGGAATTAAATGAGTTTGCTGCGCTGTCGGGGAAAGATCTAGTTTCCTCTCCTCTCTCACTTACGAGTGGACTCCACGTGTGCAAGGACGCTGCCGACGGGTCCCGTAGCTTCCTCGTCACTGCCAGGTGGGACTCCACCTCACCCGCGTCCGTTTCCTCTCTTCTTCTTTCTTTCCCTTCTCGTCACCGCAAGTGGCCCCAGGCCCCACTTGTCGCCTCTTCCTTCTTCCTCCTCTTCTCTATTTCTCTGTCTTTCTCTCTCTCTCGCTTAGCGTGAGGAAAATCTCCTCAAACCGCCTCAACCCTTGTCGCTTCCAGCCGCAATTGGGTGCGCCGAGGCTCCTCGCCGCCTCTCAACCTCACCCACACTGTGTTCCTTTGACCCTTGGCCGAGCCAAGAGAGGACTTCCAGAGATCGCCATCTTCCCTTTCCGCATCAATCCCACACCTTGCCGCCTCCCGTGCTTATTTAAGGGGACGAAGCACGCTCAAACCCAGCTGAACCCGAGAAATCACTCACTCATCCTCTCGCCCTAAACTACATAAACCGAACTCATCTTCCTCAACTCCTACAAGAACCCGATTTGGGGGAAACTCCAAATTGCTACGTCTCTGCAAGGGCACGCCCAAATTGTTTGGTCTTGGAGTATCTTTGGGAGCTAACGAACCTTATGCGCGTCTTGTTTCAGCCTGGAGTGCTCCGGAGTTGCTTTCACGCCGTGCCTCGCTTCTTCCGCTATTGACGCCAAGACGGTGAGAACACCACTCGGCCACCCATCCTTTAATCCAAGAGCTCGAGTAGAGTCGCTAGGACCCCTTGAAGCTTACGCGCATGACCTTCAAGCTCAAAAAGCCCCGTAGCGCCGTCGCACTTTGCGCCACCGTGAAGCGCCGCCGTCCAACGCCGAGAGCCCAATTCTTCCGAACACCACCCATATCCGAGTAGTTCCCTAGGTTCATCATGATCCAGTAATGCCGTAGGAGCTGACCAAACCCGATCGATGTCGCCGGTTGCCGTCGGCGAGGCCGTCGACCATTTTCCCCTGCGCCGAGTCGCTGCCATGCGGGCCCGGCCACTCAGCCTCACGCAGCCGCGCGTGTGCGCCCATGGAACGCTGCCGAGTGGGACCCATCGTCAGCGACTGCAACCCGCATTCAAAAGCCCAGCAGCGCAAAGCGTTGGAAATACGCTTTCCTTTAAGGAAAACGTATTTTCCAATTTCTTGTATTTTAATGAAACCGAATTGATTCAAACTGTTATATCTTTTGAACCATAGCTCCAAATTGAGTGAAACCAATTTCTAAATTCATCATAAATCATTTAGTTTCATAATATGCAAAAATATTTGAAACTTGTTTAGCAAATTAACTTTGAATTTAAATTTGAATCTTGAAATTTGAATATGTTGCATATAGAAATTTTGCAAATAAAGTCCAAATTGAATGAAACCAACTTTGTTGGAATCTTCAGGTCAAATACTACTCAAATATGTAATTAGATTTGGATTTGGAGTTAGTTTGTGAAATTTTCATATTAGGACTTTACTTAATGCATAAATTTAATATAGTTGTGATAACTTAATGAAAAAGCATCCAAATTGAATGAAACTTGTTTCTTTGTGCTCATTACACTAATTAGAATTAAATGGTAATATGAAAGTTAGGGTACACCATGAACTTTCATTAAATATGATTAAGGTTGCTTTGCATGCTAATTCATGTTAGTATAATTAATCATACAACTTGAAAATGAATTTCATTATATTCAGCTTTACAATCTTAGCTTCCTGAATTCGTATATTAAAATGAAATAATACATAAATAAAGTAGTCATGTTGTATGTCATTAAGCTTTTGCCTTAAGCCCAAAATCTTATGACTTGATTAATTTGGATTGATTAAGTGATTACTATCATTGATTGATTTGGACTAATTTCATTTGAATCTTTCAACTGCTATCCTTGTTGTTTATGTATTTGCTTCTTTTATCGATATTGAAGTATTCTATTTGCCATGTTCTTAATCGACGTATAGACGCTGAGACTACCGACTACGCTATCGACGACACTGATCCAGCTTACACTGCTGAGGAGCAAGGCAAGCACCCCTTTGATCATTCTTGAACCCAGATTTCATAACCAACTAAAATGTGATTAAGAATCTTCCTGCATGCTCATATTTTAACTATTTATTTCACGCTCTTGGTAGTTATAACCCAATGTTGATATATTATCATAATCATATCAACATAATCCCCATGATAACCATAGGAATGGATACACAGTTAAAAGATGGGCTATAACGAATATTAATTGCATCTGCTTAGCAATGCTTAGAATGATACGTTGATATCTACACCCACATACACACTTCTTTATGAAATCTTTTATGGTTTATTTAAGCAGTAAAGGATACTGGTAGTTTGGTAAAAATGAAAATAAAACTACTGCTTTGACGTGGGTGACTATTGGCAATAGCCGGTTGTACATGTTTTAACGTGTAATGTAGATAGGTGGAGTATCGCCCATGTCACAATAAGGACCGAGCTAATGTGTTGTTTTCAGGCCAAGATAACCGTACATCCACAAGTACTGAAATGGGACAGTCTTAACCAATTAAAATTATTTGGAACTAGCTTTGCACTCTGGTAGGCGTATACTGCACGTCTGATTATGAATTTGGGGTCATATTATTCTGGTGGGTCACTAACTCCGAATTTCTATTCCTGGTGGGTTACCGACTTAATTCCTTTTACCTTTTAGCCTCCATCATAGTCGTGGTTAAACACCATTGGTGCAAAGTTAAGTTCAAGTAATCGAACGGTTTCGTTATGAACTCCCCGCGGACATACCAAAGGAAGTGTGTCTTATAGCTTGCAAAAAGGGAGAACATATCTTGTGAGTAAAGCAGTACAAACTCTACAGAGTCTAAACCTAATCGATTAGCCGCGCTCGCGGTCATGAGCACTTGGTAAAGTCATCACATAGTTAGTTGTTTCTGTTTTCAAAAAGCTTTGATAAAATGATTTGGAAAGTGGTTTACAACTTCTAATGTCACTTATTGTTACATTTGTTCATATAAGACCATGGAGGGTTTTTTTCGTCAATTTACTCACAAAGGGCCGTGAGTAAAATGTTTTTATTCTTTTATTACTTGTTATCTCAATTACTTATCAAATTGTTTTAAAGCTTTATTTACGCTTTCCATTACTATGCAGTATTACTTCATTCAAAACTTTCGCTTTATGCAAAACAACCGTAGAAACCCACTTTCTATTTCAGCCTGCATATATTCCAGGAATTGCATACACTACAAAGTCTTGCGAGTACCAATGTACTCAACTTGCTTCAACAATGTTTTTAGGTGATGAGCAAGATTACGATAATGACGGGAATGAATATGAGGAACCTGCGAATTTTAGCGACGACTGATCTTTCTAGGTTCATCTCAGCAGTTGCCTGTGGAGTTATGGAATAGTTGGCATACTATGAGACATGGTTTTAATTTCCTGCTACTTTTGGTATTGTAATAACACTATAAAACTTGGGATGTAATAAAAGTGTGTATCTGTGTGGCTGTAATATCCAAATTGTGTTTGTGCGTGCCAGCCACTGATCATGGGAATGGCACAGGATGCACTTAAAGAGCCTCATATTTATGTTATTTACTGACATAAAAATGAGGGTCTCACACATTCCCCATTTAGAGCGGTTATTTGCAAATCCTAAAGAGGCAAAATTGTTGCGTTGGCATTATGAATCTCGAAAGGAAGATGGCAAGTTGAGACATCCCGCTGATTCGGCTCAATGGAGAAACATTAACTGGGAACATGAGGAGTTTGGTGCTGAGATGAGGAACATAAGATTTGGATTGAGTACGGATGGTATGAATCCGTTTGGTAATATGAGCAGTCGACACAGTACTTGGCCAGTTTTGTTGTGTATCTACAATTTGCCTCCTTGGTTATGCATGAAGCGGAAGTATATCATGATGTCATTGCTAATCTCAGACCCAAACAATGGTAATGATATTGATGTGTATCTATCACCACTAATTGAGGATTTAGTAAAATTGTGGAATGTGGGGGTTGAGGTGTGGGATGCATACAAAAGAGAGAACTTCACCCTACTGCTATGATATTTTGCACCATAAATGATTTTCCAGCCTTTGGTAATTTGGCGGGCTATAGCACGAAGGGAGCCAAAGCTTGTCCAATTTGTGAAGAGGACACCGATAGCTTGTGGTCGCCGAATTCGAGGAAAATCGGTGTACATGGGTCACCGTAGGTTTCTACCGAAGTCATCGATATCGTAAGATGGATGACAAATTTGATGGAAAGAGGGAAGTTCGTGCAGCCCGCACCTATGACCTGAAGGCAAGTATATTCACGCCAGAGAGGATATCGATGTTCAAGATGGTAAGAGTCAGAATCTGTTCGTCCTAGGACCATTTGGAAAAAGAGGTCGATATTTTGGGACTTACCATATTGGAAGGAGTTAGATGTCCGCCAATGTATTGATGTCATGCACGTTGAGAAAAATGTTTGTGATAATTTGGTAGGCATCCTGCTGAACATACCTGGAAGACCAAGGATGGTGTGAATGCTCGCCGCGATATGACCTACATGGGGATCAGGCCCAAGCTTGCGGTGATGGAGGAGGATGGAAAAGGGCCGTACATCCCCGCCGCATGCTACACCTTATCCAAGAAAGAGAAAGAAGACCTCTGCAAGTGTCTCCACGATATTAAAGTTCCATCGGGCTACTCCGCAAACATTAAGAAGCTTGTGTCTATGGATGATTTGAAGTTGATCGGTATGAAGTCCCACGACCGCCATGTCTTTATGACCCAAATGCTCCTCGTTGCAATCGGGAATATCCTACCAGGACGACGTCGTTGGCAATCACGGTTATGCTATTTCTTCAATGCGATTTCATGCAAGGTTATTGATCCCGATATAATCGACAACTTACAAAGTGAGGTGGTGCAGACTCTTTGTCGCCTTGAGATGCATTTCCGTCGTTCTTCGACGCCATGGTCCACCTCGTTGTTCACCTTATTAGAGAGATTAAGATTTGTGGACCCGCATTCTCGCGTTACATGTATCCGCTCGAGAGGTACATGGGTATATTAAAGTCATACGTGAGGAATAGGTCAAGCCTGAGGGTAGTATTATTGAAGGTTATGTGGATCAAGAGGTTATTGAGTTCTGCGTGGACTACCTAGGTAAAAGACAACCGATTGGTGTTCCTATATCTCGTCATGAGGGCGGACTTGGTGGCAAAGGAACCATTGGGTCAAATCTAATGAGCCCACAATTTGATATGTACTGTAAAGCGCATTTCACGCCTTGCAACACAAATGAAGTTCATCCATACATCCAACAAAGACAAGTTGATATTACGGGAAGAGAATCCACTTATGGATGAGCTTTCCATCACACGAGAACACAACGATCAATTCCTCACATGGTTCAAAGAAAAGGTGAAGGTCTCCGTTAGTACCGAGGATGTCAAATGGTTGGTCGATGGACCAAGATTTAATATACGTACATGGCAAGGTTACGATATTAATGGCTACACATTTTATACTGAAAGTCAAGATGCAAAGAGTACAAAGCAAAACAGTGGTGTGAGCATAGATGCTTTGTCCGATGATCCAATTATAGGATCGCCAATCGCAATGAATCGTTACTACGGGATGATCAAGAAATATGGGAGCTCGACTACGGAATATACCAAGTTCCATTGTTCGACGTAAGTGGGTGAGACTTCCTCACGGAGTTAAGGTCGACAAGACAGTTTTACACTTGTTGATCTGAATAGATCGCCTACAGAGATGAACCGCTCGTCCTCGCAGCAAGCAACTCAAGTTTTCTACGTCGTGATCCGCCAATCCGAGGTTGCACGTCAGACTTCATGGGAAGAGGAGGATTGTTGGAGTTGAAAATGTCGTAGATGAAGAAGAGTACAACCAATTTGATGAAACACCTCTGCTTGCAGATGGGGCATGTCTTAGCGGTGACGACAAGACACATGGAACACATTACATGCGTGTAGATCATCAAGAAGGGTTGTATTTTAAATAAATTATGTTGTAAGAATTCCCTGTATAATGTGGCATTTTGTAGAATATATATGTCAAATGGATCTTATAGTATAGCAAATTTGAAAAAGATTTGACTTTTCGACTCTTTTGAATGAAGATTCTGCTTTTAAAAAATTAGAAATTGGATCATAGTTATCACAATCGGTTCTTTAGGAAACCTAAGAGATAGTATAATTGCGATCGGTTCTTTTAAAGAACCGACACAGATACTCCACATATTGCGATCGGTTTTTCTATAGAACCGACACGTATACTCCACATATTGCGATCGGTTTTCTATAGAACCGATACGTATACTTAGTATAATTGCGATCGGTTTTTCTATAGAAACGACCGTGATAAAACCCAGAGCATTTTCATTTCTGCCACAAGACACTCGCTTCATTTCTGCGCCAAGATCGATTTCGCTTTCAATTCATTCCACAACCCTAGCTCCACCATCTCCCGCACCTGGCCCCTCCGCCTCCTCCCCGGCGCCTCCCCTCCGGCTCCTCCCACACCCTAGCTCGACCACCTCCCCGACCGGGCGCCTACCCAGTGGCGTCTCCCCCGCTCCTCCCCATTGGCGGGTACCCGTGGCGCCTCCCCAGCGCCTCCCCTCTGGTCCTCCCCTGCCGCCTCCCCTCTGGTCCTCCCCCTGGCGCCTCCTCCGGCTCCCCCCCATCGGCTCCTCCCCATTGCCGACTCGGTTGGCGCCACCTTGTAAGATGCATTTTGATCGTGGGCTGTAATTGGTTGTAAATAGCTCGATGATGATTGCTTTTGAATGAGGCTTGATTAATCTGATCATTAAAGGAACTTGCTAGACGTAGAACAACACCGCTCTTAGCCGACAATTTGGTGCCACTTGCTCTTAATGCATTGTTCTAGGGTCGAGCAAAGGTCAGTGCTTATTCCTTTATGTTCTTAGTGACAATTTGGTGGCACTTGCTCTTAATGCATTGTGGTAGGGTTAGATTAGTGCTATATTCATTCTCGATATTATGTCAGACTTGTTGTTTTCTGTGCTAGAGCAAAGGTCTTGTTCTAGGGTTGTGTAATCCTTAAATTTTTAGATGTAATAGCCGGTGATATATTGGCCATCTAGAAGTTGGACGGCTAATTAATTTAGCAACCCTTCTATAGCAATCGAGAGCAATCCATCATTGCAATTTGAAACTTGTAACACATGCTATATTATCGCACTTTATTATCGAGTTTAGTTATGCGTAACCTATGCCTCCCGTTCGAGGGTGCTTGTTTATAAGTATGCTAAAATGGCATATTTATAAATAAGCGATCTCAATTGTCCACGTTTTTGATTAGTTCGAGGATATGGGGCTCGGGCAAGTTCTAAGATGTTGTACAAACTCTAGAGAAAGTTTCACAAGATCTCCTGGTGTTCTTCGAATACACACCCTCTTGACCTGTTGTCGAGACGTGTATTTGGAGAACAAATGGGAGATGTCGCCGAAATTTCCTCTAGAGTTGTACAACGACTTAGGAACTTGCTCGAACCACATATCCTTGAATGGGATTAGGACCTAACCTAATTACAGTTAGGAGTCATCGTTGGTAATGCACGCATTTAGTCGGTCTGAGATAGACATGTGAATTGCTTTCTATTATGTGAAATTTGAATTGCTTCCTCTCATGAAGTTTAGGTTTGACAATATACGTACTTACTTCGAAATGTCGCAAAGAGAGAGCACCGGCTCAACGCCAGAGAGAGAATAAGGTCCTGCTACCCCATCGAGGAAGGTTAGAAAGGCCAGAGGACCGAATAAAGGAGCCACAGGGAGAACGCCGCAAGTGCTCCACTTCAATGCCAGGGTTTGCACGGTCCTGGCCTGCTTAAGGGGCGCTACTCCTCTTTATCGGCCAATTGGTGAGGGAGCGAGTGCCGATCACAATTAAGGACTGGAGGAAGGAAGTAAGCGACGAGCGTAAGAACCGACTGTGGGACGGGTTAAGGGAAAATGGATTATACCAGAGGAAGATGAAATCAATGCGAGACGGCAGTCGCCTTGAAGAGAATGGGTGTGGCTTTGAGGCATTTCAGGGTGACCATGCATGCCGAAGTTCGTGTTGAAAGACCGTACTCCTTCCAAAGGTATCCATTTGTTACACCCGAGGTTTGGGAGGAGTTCGCAAGGATGAGGAGTACGCCCGAGGCGAGGAGCCGAGAGAGAAGAATATCGCTATACAGAGGCGTAACACACACGCCGCACCACCTCGGTTCCGGTGGAGTACGTAGGGAAGAAGGCGAGTGGGTGCGACTAGCCTCTCGAGTGTGCAACCTCTGGGACAACGATGCCTTACTCCCACATATGCGAGGAGCGCACGCGATCGGGTATTAGCGAGGACGAAGAAAACCTCGACGGCCGATTGTCATTCCAAACCCCGCGATCGCACAAATCGTCACGACCATCGTAAGATATCTAACATAGTACATTGCATATTATATTCCCATTGTATTTTAGTAATAATTTATATTTGCGACTGCAGGAGGAGGTAAGCCTGCAGAAAGAGCAAGGAGCATTTGAAAGCCAAGGGTCACGGGACATCCTGTGTTCGGCAATCGGAAGCCCGATCATAAGGGGCGGTGCTTGCGCAGTGCGGGGTATACGAAGAGGTCCTTCTTTGTAGAGGAGAGCGCGTCGATTGCCAGGGCAAGATCATGGGAAGCACGTGAGGCGCGGATCCGCTTGCGAATGAAGGAGGAGTTAAAGGCCGAGATGATGGTCGAGATGATGGCGATGTTCTCCCGTAATCGATTCCTCAACCATCGCCTATGCTACGCCCTAGCAAACCGCGCTTCCAATAAGGAAGTGTGCATTCCACACCTCAAGGTAATAACTGCTTTGCACCAAAAGGTACATGAGTAAGCTTAACACAGTTATGATGAAGATGTCGATCACTTCTTGCAGGGTCCGCCAAGTGCCTGGCTAGTCCTGATCGACGACGGAATACAGATTGAGGATGCGCCGGGTTGCATTTCCAAGCAAGGAGGATGACACGGTGCATGGTATACCTTTGGGGATGGGCTACATGAGGGTGCAGTGGACTATGTCCACGATGTTTACATGTCTCATGCCCTGGAGTTCCCCGAACGAAGATATCACCACTCTTGGGCAAGCACGGATGTCGCTCATCAAGTGGCCCGCGACGGTGTCGTAGTGCAAGCACCTCCTCCCGCTGCCGGCAGATCGCTGGTACTATCGCTACCACTTCGCTATCGCTGGTACAACCGCTGCTATCGCTATCGCTATCAAGCTATCGCTATCGCCGCCTGCTATTACTATCAAGCTGCGCTAGTACTGTATCAAGCATTACCGTGTCGCTTCCTCGTTATCGCAATCGCTTCCTCCTACTACCGCCGCTTCCTCCTCGTTATCGCTATCGCTGGTACTATCGCTTCCTCCTACTACCGCCGCTTCCTCCTCTATCGCAATTGCTCCTCCTACTACCGCCGCTTCCTCCTGTTATCAAGCATCGCTGGTACTATCAGCCGCTTCCCGCTCTCGGCACATGCTCCTCGCCTCGCTACACAACCTGGCACCTACGCCGCAAATGCACCTCTCGCACCTACGCCGCACCGCAAATGCCGGGTGCACAGGGGGCGCAAAGGACTTCTACCACGATGACGAAAGATACAAAGCAGAGTTCAGAGAGTCCCTCCGTGAAGAAGGCAAAGTTGTCGAGGGCACAGAG
Source organism: Rhipidocladum racemiflorum (assembly GCA_036346355.1). NCBI lineage: Eukaryota > Viridiplantae > Streptophyta > Magnoliopsida > Poales > Poaceae > Rhipidocladum > Rhipidocladum racemiflorum. The sequence continues at coordinate 83,061,705 of CM070579.1, read as the reverse complement.
CACCCTCGATGATCACAAGCGGTACATACATGGAAAGCCCTTTCTCCCAAGCCAAGAATTGAATTCTTTGGGCTTGTTCACTCGTCACCTACATGGATGGTACATCGATAGGTCACATGAGGCCGAGCCTCGCCACGATTTCATAGTGAAGTATCGAGCGGGCCAATTCCACCGCAACGAGGATGGGACCTTTCCACGCTTTGAGGATCTCAGATTTTTATGTACAGCTTGAAAGTCAGCCGATATTTCTACCATACGATCCTGGACGCTGTGAGTCTCGCACCATACTCAATCGATGACTATTTATTGATTTTGTATTATATTTTTAACAATTGACATGAATCGCAGGATCATGAGGCAATGAAAGTGTGATTTGTCGACACTGCTTGCCGGGTTTGTCGACCTTTGAGATGGTGTCTGTGACCATGGCTAAGTATCAATCGGAGTTCCTTGCAGATACATCAAGCGTGCATTGCATGAGGAGGCAAAAAAGGACTTCATTCTCTTCCCATACCACCACGAGTATGTACTACTATACAATTCAATTACATGTACACACTTCAACCTTGTATTAACTTCTTCTCTTGCATTGTGTACCATTTAATAAGCAACCATGGGGTTCTAATTGTGGTTGTTCCGAGTCAAAACAAGGTCTACACGTTGAACTCACTCGAAAATAGACCGATGGACTATGCGACGAGCCTGCTTTTGCGAAGTAAGTACATTCCTCTAACCTAACACTTTACATATTGAACTACGTTAGGTATTTTTAACCTCAATGCATGGCATCTCTCCAATGTATAGGGCTTTCATGTCTTACGTTCTTTGAACGTGGCCGACACAATGATAAATAAGGCACCAAACTCGAGTGGAAGCGCTTCAAGGTACAAGTGTCTATCATAGGATTTTTTCTTACACCTATGTTTAATTCGTCTCCTAATTTAAGTTTCTTTGTTCACAGTGTCATCAACAAGGGTGCGATGATCTGTGTGGCTTTTACGTGATGCATCACATGCTGATTTTGGTTGGTCGCTCACATCTTTTCCCTAAGGTATAGAGCAGATTATTTGCACTCTGTCTATGTGATATTTGTTTACAAGCATAATACTATCAAGATGTTTTTGTTCCAATTTAAGACTTAAATATATTAGTGCACTACTATCTATTTTGCAGGACCTTGATATCATCCTAAGAGCCTAACCAACGCTGATCTCAAGAAATTACGAGACCATTTATGCCGGTGAATCGATGAAGTTATAACGGATGATGGTAGGTATAGAGACCATTCAAGCAAATACTAGTCCATAAAGTGTAAACAAAATTTATCTCAATGTGAATGTGATCTCACATTACATTGTAAACAATATTAATTTCAATGTAATGTGTGTAGATTGTGATGTATATGTTCGTGATATTGTGGATTGTGATGAATGTGTCATGTTGTCAATGCGATGCCATTTTGACGATGGACAAGAACATCATCACAATCGGTTCTTGGTTGGAACCGATTGGGATAAATCTGATATCTGTCGGTTCTTCTTGGAACCGATTGGGATATTTTTAGTATCGCAATCGGTTTGCATAAAGAACCGATTTTGATAATATTCTTATCCCCATCGGTTTCAATAAAAACCGATTGTGATAATGTAATAATTTGAATCGGTTCTAAAAACGAACCGATTGTGATATTATACTTATCCCCATCGGTTTCAACAAAAAACCGATTGTGATAATGTAATCATTTGTATCGGTTCTAAAAAAGAACCGATTGTGATATTATACTTATCTCAATCGGTTCTAAGCGAAAACCGATTGTGATAAGTGTAAATATCACAGTCGGTTCCTAAAAAGAACCTACAGTGATAATGTATTATTAGTGTCGGTTAAAAACCGACTGTGATATATCTACCTTATCACTGTCGTTGAACTTTGTATCGCCACCAAAAACGACTGTGATGACCAAAAAGAACCGATTGTGATGTACGGATCTGTAGTAGTGATCGCATACGTTTTATTCATAGCATTGGTTCTAGTTTTAGTTGTTTGGATTTACAAAACCTTAGAACTATTTGTATGATATTTTTAGCAATTTTCAAATATATGTGTTGAATTTATAACATTAAGAAACTATTGTACAAAATCATTGAGTTATGCGTGTGAAGTGGACACCCATGTTAAATTTTTTTGCTACTGCCCGATCTCCACGAAATGTTTCCTGTATATAAGTTGTACCGCACTAGCTTGTGGGCGCATGCTACAACCTTAACGTAACATATATATATACTGGAGTATATGCTAACAAATAGAGCCCCCGAATATTTACAATGCAGTACGTGCTCGATTCCACCACGTCACAAAATAAGTCGCTAAACGAAATGCAACGAAACTTCGTGGGATCAAATCCCGGACCCTCCCTTTAGGCGTGGTGGGGCAGCCACCCCCGCTACCGCTTCAAGACGTGCTTAGTGTTTAACTAGTGGTATGTATTTTTATAATATTAATCACTTTTTAGTATATGATCCCTTCATTATATCTCACTCGTCCTCATTTATCTATTTGTTAAATTGACAGGATGATCTATTATCTTTTGATCATTTGATGAATTTTAAAATATATGGTTGAAAAATTGGTGTTTACTTTTCATGTAAGCGGTATCATCTTAAATCTTCTTCTATGTCGTTAATTTACCGTTTACACTCTAATTTGTGTGATTGAAATACAAATGTGGTGTCTATGATGTATATTTTTACTTTTGGTTAAGTTTGTCGCTCAAGTTCGCCCCACCTAATTTTTTTTGCTGGTCCGCCACTGCTGATAATTCCAGATACAATAAGTCTTGTGGAGTGCGTAGCACGTAATTACTGGACATCGAAATTTTGGCCTCACGCACGATCGACAACGGAGAAGGCGCCCGTACGTACTTACCCTGTCTTGCAAACTTGCAAGCACCAATAATACTTTGCACGCTGCACAATTTCCAGTTTTTATTGTAAGCTAACATAGGTTCTTAGTAAGATTGTTTGTTATTACGTACAAGTACATTGTCTATTTACTGATCCCCTCAATAAGGGTATTTCGGACCAAGAAAAAACAATAATAATACTACTTCTGCGAGATTGCGCACGAGCCTGTTTGGTTTAAAGCTAATTTTATCATATTTATGGACATGTTTATTTTTGCTTTGGATTCTCTAAAAACTGATTCTAGATTGTGGTTGTAGATAATTTGATTCTCTAAAAACTGAAATCTAAAAACACATATAAAGTAGATTGTGTATTCTAATGTATATGGATGGGTTGGATTATGGGAATCGGAACATAAAACCACGCTGTTGGTTTTTTATTCAGCTTTTAAGGCCAAAATTCATAATCAAAAGCAAAAACAAACAGACTCCAAGTTTAAAAGTGATAGATATTTAGACAGGTATTTGGTTTATTAATTATCATAACTGTGACATGCCACATTTTCTTAATCATATATCTCATATGTTATAGGCTTAATTTTTTTATCAAAGTTTATAACACTTGTAAGTTTGTAACGCTAAATTTTATTGATAAAAACACGGCAATTAATTAGCATAAAACCAAAACAGCCCAGATACTCCGGTCAGTAGCTTGGCACTCGCCTCTCTCTCTCTCTCTCTCTCTCTCTCCTCCATGTGCCAGGTCAGTAGGTGGGTCCCACGGCACCCAATGCCCACTTCCCCTCGGTGTCCGTCACCTCCTCGCGCGCCGTACGAGCGGACTACGGAACAGGCCGAGCCTGGCACGGTCGCAGATGAGATGGTCCAAATGCGGTCCCGGCCCGGACCCCAATCCGAACGGTCCGGGTCCGGCCGGAGCTAAACCGGGTGCTAATTAAGGCTCGGCCGGGTCCACCCGCACCGGATTGTTCCCCCCCTCGTACCTTCCGGGTACGCCAACAGTACACGCACTTGTACCTCCCCCCACCCATTCAATTCTATCTTCTTTGCTACGTCCACACGCTCTTCCCCCCACGTACAGCTATTCTATTCGGTGAGGCATTCTGTTCGGCCGCTACGTAAAAGAAGGTACTCCCTCTAGTTTGGTAATATCTGTTGTTTTGGATATAGTGATGGGTCAAACTTCTAAAACTTTGATTATCAATATATTTTTAAATATTTAAATTGGATGCATGAAAATTATATGTGTAGACTTGTCTCGAGAAGTACTTTCATAATATTATAATTTTATTGGGTTTTATAAATATATTGTAATAAAAATTAGCGGTTAAAGTTGTGTTTTGAAGACCGTGTCAATGTCCAAAACGACAGATATTACCAAACTGGAGAGAGTAGTACTAGTAGGATTTGACTCGAAGAAGGACATGTGACTTGTGAGGAGGGCTTAAGAAAAACTTGCGCGTGCCATTTAATTCAAACATATCACTCCTTTGGTATTTATTGTCAGCACACTTAATTGTTACTAAAAAGATAGGTGTAGATACATGGGTTGCGTTTTTCTATACATGCCAATAGAGTTTTTTTTTACACGCTCAAGATTTACTACTGTCGTTCTATATATTAAACTACACTTCACTTGCTTTTGTTTCAACTATGAAAAAAATATGGTAACATTTGGTAAACTAGTCAGTGCCCCAAGCAGCAGGATAAAGATGTTTTTATGTATTACTTTTTAAAAACTGTATAAATATTATAATATAGATAATAATTATTCATCTTTTTTATTCAAGATTTATATTAAATACACGGGATCCAGTTTGAGTAGTGAGCACAGGATTTGGAAATGCCAGAGAAGAAAAATAAATAATCACAAAAAGACCTTTGCAGCGCATAACTCCCGTCTCTTCCGTTATATAAGGAGCCATGGCCACGCCAGTACAAGCCCCTTCTGTCCTCTCAAGTCCAGTGCCCCTCGCCGCCGCCGCCGACTCCTCCTCCGAGGACCTCCATTTCCAAGCCTCAAGGTCTCCGGCGCGAACTGAATCAGCAGCATGAAGCGCCTGCTCAGGCGGCTCTCCCGCGTGGTCGCGGTCGATGCCTGCACGGCAGCCGGCGCGTACCACCCGCTCCGGCCGGATGCAGCGGCGAAGGCCTCCGCGGCTTCGTCCTTCTCCGGCGCGCGGCGGCTGGGAGGGGGCTCGCCCGCGCCGGAGGGGCATGTGCCCGTGTGCGTCGGCGAGGAGGGCGGCCCCGTGGAGCGCTTCGCCGTGCGGACCGAGCTCCTGGGCCAGCCGGCGTTCGCGGCGCTGCTCCGGCGCGCCGCCCAGGAGTACGGCTACGGCCACCCGGGAGCGCTCCGCATCCCCTGCCCCGTCGCCGACTTCCGCCTCCTCCTCCTCCGCCTCTCCGCCGCCGGCGACCACGCCGATGCCGACGGCGACGACGCCCTGCTCTACTAGACTTCCCCTCTCGCCGCCCTCCCCGTTTTGCCCTTCTTGTTCGGGGTTGCGCTTCTGCCATGGAGGGCATGGTTGAGAATTTGCCCCCTGGTAGGAGTAAAACAGTAACGGCAGCGGCAATTGCTAGCAGCTGTCCTTTTACCGATTTACCCCTAGTTGTGATGTATGTACATAGGGAGGGTTTAACTGCCCCTTGGGTGGGTTGGTGGAGGGTAGGAAGGGGATTTCGCCGCGTTTTCTCCTGCAGCTTAACATTTTTAGCACCTGCTGTTTGGTGGGAATTAAGGGTATTTTCTCTTCTCCTTTTGTCCTTCTATTGGGTGTCCATCTAGCCCTAGATCTAGCTCTACTAGTTGCAATGGACTACTTGTTCTTCTTCTTTTCTAGGGATTTTGAGGTCTCGACAACAATACATGTAAGCCGCAAGGCTAATCTCGTGTGAAATGGAGGAAATCGCCATTTCAAAATCTGTTGCCATGCTCCCAGCATCTGGGGATGTAATGCAGTGCGCTTTCCCTGAACTCTTCTTTTAAGTGTTCCAAAGCGATGCATTTTCTAGACCTAAACTTCATTTTTTCTTTTTACAAATATGGCATTTTTCGTTCAAAATTGTGAAAATGGCCCCTTTGAGCTTAGAAGGCGTGGCCAGGGGCGGATCCAGGCCCCGAACAGAGTAGGCTGTGGCCTGGTACCGAAAGGCTATTAAAATTCTACGAAAAATTATTAAAAGCTATTAAAATTCTACGAAAAATTATTAAAAACAGATATTTAATTTAAGATCGGCTGGTCTAGCCCAGGGCTTGGGCCTGGGCGTAGCTTGTCATCTACCCTACCAAGAAAGCTCGGAAGGTGGACGGTTCTACGGTAGGTCGAGCTCTCCTTGCCATGGCGGTCCTGTAGCACCTGCCGAGCTGCGACAGGAGCGTACGTCACGCCGAGCTGGGTACCTCATTTCGAGCCATGGGAGCTTGGTAGTGATATGGCCCCATCGTCTGTTATGGTCGGCCGCCGCGCGCTCGTCTGTCTTCAGCAATCAAATCGCGGCAGGGGAAGTGACAAGCATCAGGTCTTTCGCCCTTCGACGTGGGACAAAAAACAAAGAAATTTTCCCTACATGAGGGCTATTTTTGCCGACAAAAAAAGTTGACAAAACGGCTACAAAAGCAAAATTTTCAAATATTCTACATTTAGATTCAGACTGAAATGGTATGGCATGTCATGTTGGAAGATGACACGTTCTTACAGTAAAGAGCAGCAGAGACTGCAGCATTGCCGAGTGTCTAGTAAATCTTCACTGATTTTCTTTCTAAAGTGGATGCCATTGCTACACTGTAGTGTAGACTGTCCGAGCAAAATTGCAAACCAAATTATAGGGAGTGTTTGGGAGAGCTCTCCTCCTTAATTTTCAGCTCCACTCTAAATTCTTGTAGCCAAACACCTCAGCTCTGCAGAACTCCGGCTTCAGGGAAAATACGAATCTAAGGGGCTGCTCTATAGTTTTTGTGGAGCTCCCCAAGGGGTACTCCAAGAAACACCGTTTCGTACCCACTCGTGAAGTTCCTAGGTAATTACCCACCTTTGCCACTGGTCACACATATGAGGAGCAAATTAGATTCACAAAACCTCCATTCAACATCAAAGGGCATAAATGGGTATCCACATCAAAACCATCTATTCTTGAAGCTGGATCTAATTTATAAGCCAAACACCTCCCTTCCCTACTTCAACTCTATGGTGGAACTACTCTACAGTGGAGCTGGTGAAGTGGAGCTGATTTTTTAGAGTAGAGCTCTCCCAAATAGGCCCATAGTTATCGGATTAGCTGTAAACACTAGGAATCATCGTGAATCGTGAATCGGATTCGTCAAACCGAACCAGTTTCAAGGTATGGTTTTTCGCAATAAAAATTGAAAGAAAGAGTGGTGAATGGTGAACCTGAACCTGATTCGTGCGCAAGTTGCGGTGTGAATCCCGGCACTGGTAGTACAGTATTGGATTGGTCGTCGTCATGGAGTAGAGTACTGTGGTAGTGTGGTTCGACTGTATTGTAGTACTTTTTCGGCTTGTGAATCATCACATTGCTTTCAGAATTGCAGCCAGGGAATTTAACTTGTTTGACTGTGAGGTTCGCATCTAGCTGACTGCACACAGTGCATGCAGCATGGCATGATAGGATAGGTTACCCATGGATGTCCTGAATTCTGGATAATGTGTTCTGCTTGAATCGATCAATGTCTCTAGCTCAGTCTTAATGTGAATGCTTCAGCGGCCAAAACGCAGTGAAAGCGATGAGTTGACAATGCCCAAGAATGAGGGAAACTGGACTGAATGTTAGTGTTTCTTTGGATTATTATGCCATTTCCCCTTCCACCATACTGATAGATATGGACATAAGAAGAATCACAATTTTTCTTAAATTTGGTGGTTTGTTCTTTAGGATGACTTGATAAACAGGTGGACTTAAAGAAAATTAAGTGGGGCAAAGAGAAAGAAATGCTTCTATACTTTCCAACAGAAAACAGCAGGCATTCTAAAGCAGTTGTGCTTCCAATCAGATCCTTTTTCTTTTGCCCATCAGCTGCACAATTTATTATTATCGTTTCTTTAAAAGAAGATAAAATTGACCCTAGAAATAATTGACCCTTGAAATCTACATTTGAGGATACCATATTGCCACCAAGAAAGCAATCTGTGGGCCGCGCATCGTCAATCGATAGGAGCAGCCCCATGTGCAGAAATCTTGGCCAATCAGCTGACAACTGCGCCTCACTGTGGCTGAGCTCACAGGGATGATGATACCTTGGAAGATCTAGAGCACCGGCTTACTTGTACTTAAAAGCAACTAATTCTGGCATTATCACATTCCCCTTGGAATCATTGTGCCAGAAACCAACTGCTACATCAAATAGTTCCAGGAAATTAAGTAACATGTATTAGGCTGCATTTGCATGTGCTGTCTATTCTGCACATTTGAAATTGTGGCACCGATGCACCTGCTGAGATGTTCCTCCTCCTCCTGCTGAATGTACTCAGGGTTTGAACAGATGTGAAACGAGCTTCAGCCTTCAGGGTATCACACCGAAAAACGGAACCAGAGGAAGAGATTTTATATGCACCGGCTCACAAAATTCTCTCTTATGTACATGGCACATGCCGTGTCAAGACCACAGCTCTTTCCCCCCCTTTTTCTTTTCAGTTCAGCGGGATGTGCGAGTCAATCTGGAAGAAACCCAGCCAAACGGGCTAAAATTTGGAACGATTCTCCTCGAAATGTTTCTTCTTTTTCCATGCCGTGGCTGAATCGCCTTCAACCCCGTTTCTACTACTTTCTACTAGAATCTGGAACTGTACCAAACGGTTTGCAGAAAGTTATTTCGATTCTACCTGAAACATTTCTACCAAGAATCTGGAACCGTTTCCGTTTCTACTAGAATTTGGAACCATACCAAACGGGGCGTAACTATCTGAGACTTTGAATGCATTGTCGCATGCTCTGGGCTCTGGAAACTTCCAAGCTGGCTTGAATTCTACAAGTACAGAAACGCAGCATAAAGAAATGGAGATAGAGGTTACGAAGAACAGAAGGCCGGATCAACACAGGCGAGAAGATAGACATCATCTTTTACTCGCCTTGCATGCATGTCTGAACTTTGGTTGCTACAGGAAGGGAAGGCCACATCGAAGCACGCCTGCCAGATTGCCCGAACAAGGCCCCGACCAGCGGGCAAGGCAGAACCCATGATGCTCTCGGACAATTGTTTCAATCAGCTGCTCGCATGGCACGTTGCATCCAGTGCGACACCACATGGCACTGTACATGTAGATGGCGAGTGTTATCTGCACAGCATGCATGCTTCGATATGTAGTGTAGCGCTCTCTCTCTCTCTCTCTCTCTCTCTCCTTATCTTATGGTGCATGAACTGTCGTGTTAAATTGGAAGACGACGTTGAGTTGTGTGAAGCGGCATGCCAGGAGTACTGTTGGGGATAGCGTTCTCTGATGCACAAAAGATTTTGCAGGTACATGGGAGTGGGATCAAAAGTGGCAGCAAGTGAGTAATGGAGTTCGTGTGCTGATGCAGCACGAATTTGCAGGTAGGATGGGAACAAAATGGCAGCAATTGAGCACTGCAAAGGGATTCCGCGAGATAGAATAGTGGAGTTTTATGATGCCTAAAAGTTTTCCGAAGAGTGCAATGCAAACGGAGATGGCCGCAGGCAACAACGCAAATATGTTTAAACGACAGCGCGACAACGCAAATATACTTAAACTGACATAATATAATTTTTATATGTTTAGAGGGAGTAATTAATGATAAAAATTACGAATTATTTACGTGTTGTCAAATCGGTCACCAAGGGAGAGATCGTTGATTCTATTTATGATATATACCTATGATGATTAATTTGACAATAATATTTGTGATGGAATAAAATATTTGTGTTAGAATAATTTATTTGTGGAAAACTAAAGTATTGCGTTGGGTTATTTTTCTTGTAACAGGAGATACAACACATGCTACAACACATCCTACAGGAGATGCAGTGCATGCATGTATACGAAACGCACGAAAACTACAGGTCGAGAATCATCAGCGTATAAAGCACGTAGCCCGAAAGCAACACGTGATTATATGAGTGCAGTGAGACGGCCGGGATGCAAAGAGATCAACACAAACTAACGACATAGTGTTGGGCTCAACAGACCATACCGATAAGAGAGCCACACGCAGTGAGCCTAGGGTGAGGAAATAAGATGGCCAACACGGTGGCCCGGGAGGGTTCGGATCAAGGTTTCAAATTTTGTTTTCAGTATATATCTTGGAGGTGGCCGAAATCCGAAATTTCGGCGAAATCTTGGAATTTTAAACAAAATTTGGACGAAATCCAAAAACCAAATTTCAAATCAGTTTTTTTTTTCAAACGGGATTTATGAGATTTCGGCCAAAATTACCGAAATATCGATCAACTTTTGAGCTTTTTAAAAATGGTCAAAAACAAGTTAAATTATTTTGAATTTTTTATGGATAGTCTTGACCACAAATCCAATCAAATCTGGCCCACAAAAATTGAAATAGGTTAAAATGTCTGAGATTTCCATCGAAATCACTGAGATCTCGACAAAACTTTAAAAATTATTATAGTATTTTGAACTTTTTTTAAAAAAAATAAATTATTCAGTTGAGATCAGCGAGATTTTGAACCGTTGTTCGGAACCAGGTAGGCAGCGATGGCACGGCCTATGTATTCATGCATAATTAGGGTGTTTAGCCGTGAGCTTTAAAAGGAGCAGCACATGCGTACGGCTGCAGCTGGCCAACGTGAAGACAAGCTACGATGGTGGCGACTTCGAAGCGTTCGACGTGTGGCCCGTGGCGCACTTGGTGCGGCCGCAGCCTACAATTGCCGACCGGTTCGATTGTTTAATCTACTTTTTCTTCCGTGATCTTAGATTCAATTATTCTAGATTGATTTTTTTAGTTTGATTATTATTTTATTAATATCTAGAATTAATAAAATTAGGAAACAAAAAATTAAATGTAAGTGTTAGTTTAGACCAATTCACCCTCTTTAGTGCGCATCCGTCCTTCACAGTTCGCTGAGGCAACAATATTTTGCATGTATGAGGACGAGGATGGCGCGCGGGCAGGAAGCAGGCAGTGGAATGCACACTACTAGATGAACATTAATTGCGTTGGATTCCAGCTGATCCATTGCGTTCCGTTGTTAACGCCAGGTCTCGATGAATCTTTGGGACAAGAACGATTGACTATGAAGTATTAAGGCCGGAAACCGCCGGCACGTGTAGCAACCCTCAGCTTAGGCGACAAGCTGAAGCTGCCGTGCATGGACTTGCCACAGCGGTGAACAGGAGCCGCTGCCGCCGTGGACCTGAAGGCGGCGGAGAGGACCGCGTACGCCGGCGGCGGCATCTTGTCTCCCGGAGTTGAGCGCGAGCCGAAGGAAGAGACGGATGTATCGTGCAATGGTCTCTAGGCCTCTTGATTGCTACGAGCCAGGGTGCGAGGCTGTTCGGCCTGCAGAAGTTAAAAGCGCAGCTCAGGAGCAAAATAAGCCCAACGTCGACTCCCAGCGTGCGCTGCTCCGCGTGCCCCCCGGACGCGTCCTCGCCGACTCTCCTTGCCTTCACTCCTCCCCGTGCGGAGGGCCGGCCACCGTGGCTCCGTCTCTGCCGTGGACGCATATGCATATCTCGCTTTCTGCAGGTGACGCCGCGGCGCCTTGCCGCTGGCCGCACCGTACGTGGTGGGAGCCCGCCTCAAGCCTCGCCGCGCACTGCGCACCCCCTTGTGTGTCAGGAGCTGGGTCATGACAGTGAAGATGGCAAGCAAGAGCAATGCTTTATCGATGATTTGTTGGTCTTGACAGTGAAGATGGCAAAGAAGAGCATTGCTTTATCGATTTCAACTTGATGGAGTAAACAGCGGAGATTTAGGCCCCGTTTGGCAACTTGGAACCGAGCTGTTTCTACTAGAATCTAAGAGAAATCCAGCCAAACGGGCTAAAACTTGAAACGATTCTCCTCGAAACGTTTCTTCTTTTTCCATACCGTGGTTGAATCACACTCAACCCCTTTTCTACTAGTTTCTACTAAAATCTGGAACCGTACCAAACGGGGCCCAACCTAAGAAGCTGTTTAGTTAGATCTGAGGGTGAACAGATAAAGTAGTAACTACTTAGCTTCATCCTCACCGCCCAGACGCCGTAGTTCATCTTGCTTAGCACCGGGTACTGAAGGGACATCTTACCTTCTCCCTTGCACCCTCGTCGCGTCGTCGCCACCCGGAGTAGTCTTGCCGGCCGAGCCATCGCCTGGGGACATGATCTTCGACATCTCACGAACAGGACTCTGATACCAACTGTTGGAGCTAATCCTTGATCAACTCCTCACTAACTCTCAAGTGTGTACACAAACACACACGCACAAGCTGCTTGCCTTGCCTCTCTCTCTGGTGGTCGACGCACACAAAAGAACATGACACAAGTTTTGGCGATGCTGCCCACACCAGCCAACGTCTTTCATGCATTTCTCTATATAGACAATCTGATTACATGAGACTTTGATGCACTAAACCACTACGACCTATTATTTAGCCACTAACACATGCACCGACTGCACTACTGACTCCACGATCCGTATGAAGCGGTCCTCTATCCTAACCACAAACTACATGCTTAACTGATTGCATGCCCACTAGCTAATTATTCTCGTACTCGACTAAATCATCTGGCCACTCGCCGCTTAACTTGGACCACACAACTGCAACTAGCCTAACCATGGAACTAGCATCTACATGCTACACAACGAACCACATGTACTACACGTACATGCCACTGACCATGCATGCTCTAACTTGTACAGACTCCAAACATATATGCTAAATGACCACTAGTCAAGATTAGTGCTAATAATTGATCCCACTATTTTACGTTGTTTATATTGTTTGATCAAAATTATTATGTATGCACTATGTTTAGTAAATTTTGCTATATTGTGGATAATGGTAGACATATGCCTAAATTCATGGAACTTCCTTAATAAATATTGACATGTGAACCTTGATAACCCTAGAAGATGGTTAGATAATACATAATGACAACATAGGTATATGCGATTATATAACTTACATACTTAGCCCTGCTATAGTAACGGGAGGTTTAATGAAGGGACATATGTTGTTAAGTAATTTAAAAAGGTTGGATATGATAGTAATGGATACTGATATTTTGATAAAAATAAAAATAAAACTATGGTTTGATCCGAGCGAAATATGGCAATAGCCGGTTGTGCGAGGTTTGGACTTGTACGTAGTGTAGGGCGAGTCTTTTGCCCGAGTCAATTAAAGACCGAACGTAGTGTTCGTTAAATCCAAGAAATTCAGTACAATTACAAGTGCTATTATGGGGTAGCCCTAACCAATTAAGTTGCCTAGTCTGGCTTTGCACATTGGAAGGCTAGAGTAGCACAATCATTCCAGGTAGGTCTGCTTGTAAGGGGCTTCCACACTGAGGTGTGGGTAAATGCATATCGGTGCAACATTGTATGCCTTGCTATAGGGAGAAATGGTTACTGATTTATATTGAACTCAACATTTTTGTGATTTATGTGAATATTTATTTTTGCTGTCATACCAAGGGTTTGTCGTCACCGAGCTGGTGCAAAGTTAGATTTAGGTAATGTAAAGGTTCATGTCATGACCTCCGGCCACACGTCAAAGGAAATGTGAAATAGAAGCAAAAGGATGTTGGTTGTATCTTGTGGGTAAAGATGTACACCTCTGCAGAGTGAAAATCTTTTCAAAAAGCCGTTCCCGTGGTTATGGAAGTCTTGGTGCGCCAACACTAGTTAGAATTTTAGTATTTTTATAAAATGGGTCCATTTGGATATATTGTCGAAAAAGCTTTTTATCTTTGAGTTATGCCATGAGTTGGTAAGAAATGGAATACTAGGGAATGGCATTGGGCGAAACATTTGCTTACATTCATGGAGGACTCTGGGTTGTTATATTTATGAAAATTCATATTTGTTATTTATATGCCTGTCAAATTATTCTTACAAATTTCGCTTGCAATCTACTATTCAGTACTTACAATTCAATTTCACTTTATGCAAATGAACTTAGTAGCCTTCTCCATGACATAGCCCGCATTTATTATATATTTGTGAGACACTATAAGTCTTGTAAGTACATACGTGTACTCAACTTTGCTATTGTTGATATTCAGGGAACGAAGAAACCGAAGTTCCCGACCTTGACGCAGATTACGGGGACTTTACTGATGAGTTTTTCTACGATTTACCCTTATCAATTGCTTGTAGTATTTTGGGTAAAAGGCATACTGCCAAGCTATGTATCTTCTGCTGATCTTATTTCAAGATCCCCATTATATTAATAATATGAGTGTCAGGCTTGCTGTACTGAATCTCTTTATAGTCTACCTGTCAAGCCCAAGATGAGGTCAGGGTTTATTATGAAACTATGGATCGGGGTGGAGAAGAGGAATCAATGAAAAATCCAGGCCAGGAAAGAGCAGCGAAGGAAAAGCATGACGAGCAAAGGAAAGTCTCGACTCGAGATGTTAGACATGTTGTAAAAACTAAGTTTCTATTGTTGTATTATGAACATAGGAATCCCTCTTGGTATTCCACGCTAAAAAGAGAGGGTTTCGACACTCCAAAAGAAAGCTGAAACCCCAGTTCTATTAGTATTCACCTAGCACACATTTTCAAATCCTAGAATAATAGATAGGAATCACTATAATTAACATCATCAATTTCTAGAGAGACTACACTGCATCCATTCTGTTAATCCTCCCAACGGCAACCGGGCAGTAAAGGTGTTATTCTGTTTGCTCGGTGCTTTCGTCGAGTGGCTACAGGCTATAAAGCTAAGCCTGCGACTAGAGCGATGAGCAGCCAGGCGTCACGGTCACACCCTGTACGCGATGCCCACCTCGATCAGGGAGGTGTGGGGGATGCCGAGCACGACCGCGGGCCTCCGCGAGTTGCGCCGGAGGAACCCGTAGACGACGTTGATCGCGAACTTCTTGATCGCCGACGACGAATCGTGGGCGAACACGCAGGTGTGGCCGATCATGTACGACACGCCGGCCTCGCTCTCCTCCAGCAGCTCCTTCACCTCGCCCCTCTCCTCTTCCTTGGCCCACGCCGGCGCCTCCACGAACCGCACCTTCTTCGTGTCGGCGTTGAAGCTGTCAATCTCTCCGGGGCTCACCAGCCCGTCCAGGACCTCGTCGGACCTTGCACGGATGACAGACATCTCGCCGGAAGAGGCCAGCTCGGGGTCCTCCTGCCGGAGGAACTCCACGACCTTCATCAGCAGCTGGTTCTCGAAGTTGAAATGGTCCCATCTGCCTTCCTTGTACCCGAACCGCGCAATGCAGCGGAACAGGCGGTTCTCCGGGTGCCCGATCCTCCCCACCAGGAAGCGCTGGTCGGGCGTGACCTTCGGCACGGTGAGCGTCTGCAGCGAGACGAAGATGAGCACCCGGTGGAACGCGGGGAAGTTTGTCACGAAGTGCGCAAACATGGGGGGCACTCCATTGATGGTGTTGGAGTACACGAAGCCGACTCCGGGGACGCGGGCGAGGCCAACGCCGGAGCTCAGCGTGAGGAGGTGGTCGAGGCAGACCTTGTTCTGCAGCTCGTACTCCTGCTTCTTCGCGGTCCCGTAGTGCCATGTGGACATGACTAACAGTGTGACCAGCGATAACAGGAGAGGCAGCCAACCTCCATGGGGGACCTTAGCGAGACATGCTGATAGGTAGAGGAGCTCAATGGATCCGAAGCCAATGGTGAAGAGAGCTGCCCATACAACAGAACGGTTCCACACGGTTGTGATGACAAGGAACATGAGGCATGTGGTTGCAAACATCACCGAGATCACGGCAAGGCCTGAAAGAGAGAGAGAGAGAGAGAGATCTATCTGTTAGTAACTAGAACTAACTCTGCCTTATGCAGCAGCAAATTAACCATGAACAGCTCGAGTACCGTAGGCATTTCCAATCATTTCGGTGTCTCGGAATCCAATTGTAACGGCCAAACACAAGGTCATCAGACCCCAGTTCACCTCCGGGATGTAGATCTGCCCATGGACATGGCTGGATGTGTGCACGACCTTTACCCGAGGGAAGCACCCCAAAGCCCTACACTGGCTTATGATGGAAAATGTAGCTGAGATGATTGCTTGGCTCCCGACGACTGTAGCTAATGTTGCAATGATCAAAACCGGCCAAAACACACGGTCTGGAGAGGGAAAGGAACACAAACAGATGAAAAAGTTAGTAGGGAAAAAAAATCATTTTGGTTACATTAAGAAAGTAATAGGTAAATCTATACTTATGTTGAGCGGTTAGAAATTCACGCGATAATTTTAAGAAATAGAATACGATATAGTACATCGAAACAATGCACCCTCACTTAGTTTTCGGTGATTTCAGTTGAAATCTCAGAAATCCTAGTTGAAAAAACTGGATTTAAAATTTAGTTTTCGGATTTTGTCTGAATTTTGTCTAAAATTTCCTATATAGCCATTGAGTGGCATTTTTTTCAACATGACATCCAATTTTCAAATTGAGGAGTGGCATATATCGAATAATTCCTTAGAAAAACAAAGATTGAGGTCATAGAATACATTGTTTAATAGTTGCAGAAGCTTTGCAGAGAAAAACACAAGGAATATGCTAAGAAATATAAAACGAAAGAAATAATCAATTATAAATGTACATGTTTTACTGATCCTTTCTCTGAGCTGCATATGGCATGCATGGCGCAAAAACTAGCATAGACTAAATGTAAAGAACTCATATAAATGGTCACATCTCAACTCTCTAAGTAACTGAATATGTCACAATAATGGGAATATGCATGCTTTTTGGATAAGAATAATACAAAAATCACTGGAAAACTTCAAGAAATCTGGCAAAACATTGCCACCTCACCTGGAAGAGCTTTGTAAAAGCTACTTTGGAGATCTTCCCTATGTTTCGATAGATAGGCAGCCTCACCCATGTAAGCCAGAACTAAGCAAGGATATACAACTGTTGTGAATCCAAGCTGCCATGACAAAACAATAAGCAAAATTCACAGTAAAGATGTTTGCATGGTTATCGATGCGAAAACTACGCATCCAGCTAATATATAAAACTAAACTATCACCATTAAACAAGAGCAGCAGATTTACCCTTAGTGAGCGCTTTGAGAAATGCCCAAGATCAGCAAACATTGCTTCGGCGCCTGAAAATCCATAGCTATAACTAAGCCCATCACAGGGGAAAGAAGTGATTAGTCGAAACAAAAGGATTAAAGATGTGAACCTGTAATACAAAGAACAATTCCTCCGAGTGAGCTCCAGCCATCCTTACCAGCCTTACTGAAGAAGTTGTATATGTAATACGGGGACAGAGCACGGATGACACCAGGGTTCCACTTTGAAATGTTATATATGCCGATCCCACCGATGCAAGCGAGCCATGAAATCAAAATTGGTGCAAATAGGAATCCAACACGATGTGTTCCATAGTGCTGCAACGCGAAAAGCCCGACTAAAACGATACAAGCAATGAGCACAGTGTAATCTGCATGAAAAAAAGCACAGCGAGAGTCGATCATGTGTGATTTGTGGTGCAAATGAGCATTACCAAGAACTTAAAAAAGGGAAACTATCATGTGCTGCTATGAGGAGTAAATCTTATGAAGAGTCAATAACATAGCTGATTACTTTCATGAAGTGCTGGAAACTTGGTTCTTAGGCCTGAAACTGCTGACAACACTGCGGAAACAACATGTCACCCTGTCAGTCACCAGGAAGACACGATGATCTTCCTTACTCTAGTCAGGTATATTCATGTGTCACTTGTGCAAAAAAGATGTTCACAAAATCTAATCAAGCATCATACTTGCGCCTTAGAGCATACAACTTATTCTATAAACTACAGTTTCAGGCAAAACGTTTCAGCGAATACAAGAATCCGAGGCTCATCACCTGACATTGTTGGGGTCAAGACGCCATCCCCAATGACCATACTAGTACCCATCAGAACGAACAGAAGCAGCATAACACGAAGCAAGTAATGCTTCTCGAAGAAGCCCTTTATAAACGAACCAATCTTTGACTCCTTACAAGGTTCCTCCTGGCTGTATGCTGACAGAGAACCATGGTTGGTATGGATGTTGTTCAGAAGTCCCATCCTGGAGCGCCTACACATGAGCGAGTACAAAGCAAATGTCCCACCTGCATAATATTGCCAACAAAGTCATAGTAAGTAATGTACACTGCCCCTCCAAAAAGAAGAAGAAGAGGTAATGTACATTGAAATTAGTTATCTGACGAAAAACACGCGTATGAACTAGACCCTGAATTCACCTTCTCCGTTGTCATCTGCTCCAAGAACAAGGATGATGTACTTGAAGAGGGGTACGAGAGTGAGGCTCCAGAAGACCAGAGATAGCACCCCAAGGATCTCTTCGTCCTCCTCATGAAGGCGCAGGCTTCCAGAGAAGGTGTTTTTGTACACGTATACAGGTGAAATGCAGAGATCACCGTACACAACTCCAAAGCTCTGATATGCCAGTAAAAGTGTTCCCTTTTGCCATCCCTGCGCAAACACAGACAGTGTCGTTTTTACCACGTCGTGTGGTAATCCGTAGAATCGAATAGTAACTTGGAATACACTGCCTATGTACTCCATTCAAAACATAAGACAAAAGTTAACAATCTAGAAAGAAAGAAAGAAATTGATTAGGTAACAACGTACCATTCAAAGAAAACAGAAAAGTCTGAACTAAGTTCGAAACAAATGTCTGTTTTGACCATCAAAAGTGATCTGAAAACCCGACTTTTTAACCAAAAAAAAAAAAGTAGAAAGTGATCGGACAAACCTATTGACTATTGTCTCCGTAAGTAATCACATACTTCCAAGAAATGGGAATGGTCTGCACAAACAGGTTGACCCAAAAGCAAAAGAAAGTTCAGATTCCTTGGCACCATTTCATCTGTGAATTACTGCTCTTGAACTCTGAATATCCAAGATACGGTGAACTAACTGCAACAACTCTCGTCAAATTCGTATCTAATTGACTAATTCTAATAACAGAATACATCATTCTACAACTAAGCAAATGCAGAATCGAAACCTTGACGTAGTCCCCAGCCAAATACTAACAAGCAGCCAAATTTACCACCTAAATTCAGAACTGAAAAAAGAGCCATGCTACAAACCAAGCCTCTAAGCTTTCTCCACACAAAAAAAACTTGGACCGAACACACCAAACCTACAAGATTACAATATATAACTTCAAGAAAGAATTCAACGAAATTCTACCCCCAGAATTCGGCAGTGACAGCACAAGATAAGCATACAAATCCTGAAGTTCACTCCTTTCTCGAAGAAATGCATCGAAGCAGCCATATGTAACACAGAAGAACTCAAGAAGACGCACAAGGAAATCCAAGCAACCAAACTCACAAGAATCCGCAGTTAGCTGACAAAATCAACCCCTAAGCAACCAAACTCGACACACAGAAAAACACAAGGAGAAAAGAACCCAAGAACTCCCAAGGAACCATCAAGCTTACACAAGAACTCCTCCTGGGCTGCACTGCCTGCAGGCAACCACCCTCCGCATCCATCGCCCCACCGCTCCGTACCCTAAACCCCACCGGAACACCACCAAAACGGCATCAAAATCCGGTCTTTCTCCTGTTCTCGCCCTCCCCCACGGGTGGGTCTGACACTGGAAGGTGGATTCGGCGCCCCCTTTTTGGTCTAGCCCCTTGGAAGTTTGTCTGTCTGTGTGCAACTACTGTGCATTGGAAGAGGGAGGAGGAGGAGGACAGAGTGAGAGGCAGACGGAGACGAAGGAAGGAAGGAGAGAAGCGGTTAAGGAGAAGGGAAAACGTGGTGGCTTCACGAAAAGAAGAGGGAGGAGAGAGAGAGAGAGAGAGGGCGCCAAATGGTTAGGAGCTTTGCTTTTGTTTCGATGGTTGATTCGGTCTCTTCCTCTCGCAAACACACGACGCACACGTGCACAGCTTTGTGTACCTGTGCACAGTGATATATATGTAGCAGCGAAACAGAGGAGAGATTTCCTTGCGTTTGTAGCAGATGTCAGGTGCAGCGTCCTGAAAAGTACTGAAAAAAAGAGAGCTGTAGTACTAAAATAGATGACAGAAATATTATTACCAGTACTCTAATCCTTTCGTGCAAAGCCTTTCGTGCTCTCTCTTTGCGTACATCGCTGCCTGGGCATGGTCCACCTTGGAGCAAAAAAAAGGTCGTTCTTGTTGCTAACCAACCCTGGTTGATTTTTGTGAAGGATTGGAAACTATTCTTCTCTTTCGCTGTCGCTGTATCTTACGACTTCATGTCTTCCCTCTCGGTCTTCCTAGTTAATTCGATTTTGGTGAACCAGTCCCACTAATCCATATAAAATGTTTGTTTTGTTCTTTTGGGAGAACGAAATATTTGCTGGATATTGGTTAAATCTGTGAATGCATCACAAAGGGATTTAATGTTTTGTAGGGTAGAATTGATCCTGGTACGTAGTACTAATGTCACTGCAGGAATCCGTATTATTTTCGTCGGCTCGAAATTATTTTTAGTTCTGAATTTAGATGGTAAATTTAACAAAAATAGGTGTATTTTCATCAGATTTCTTTCGTCGGCCAATTTTTGTCGGTTTGCCGACGAAAATAGCTCTTTATTTTCGTCGTTTTTGGCCGACGAAAATAATACAGATTCCTGTAGTGTGTACAGTGTATTTTCTTTGCACGACCTTTTCTTTTGAAACAGAAGCTTCTTCCGTACGATTCAATGAACTAGCAAGATCTCGATATCGAAGATTATTGACCAAGAACCCTGGTGTAAATGTGGCCAGCAACAATCCACAATATATTGATATCCTTTAATATTGTATCTGTATTTTTTTTTTCAAACCCATTGATGGCATTAGATATACGTGATGCATGATCGCTTTGGGATTATTTGTTTTGGTCAAAGGTATATAATACCTGTGCTGACACTTGTGAAGCAGAAATCTACCTACGCTCCCACGTGAACACATTTGTTCGGACCCTTTAAACAGGTTCGATTTTATTATCCAACATTTAATTTCATTTTTCTTATCCAGCATTTTGTCATGTGTAAGCAGTCCATCTTGTCATGCATCCATCTTCTCTCTCTCTATATATATAAGCTTGTTCGTTGTATCCGGAAAAATCAATTATATAACTTTGTTCATGTGACGAAACACACAATTAATAGCCCATCGTTTGTTCAAACGAAGCACACGCGTAGTGTGTGTATATATAAGCATGTTCATTGTATCCGGAAAGTTAACTACACGTATTTAAAGTTTCTTTTTCACAAAATCTTTGCGAATATCTGATCCATACCTTTCATGGACTCCCTCGCAAAAAAATAAAAGAGAAAAGAAAAAACAAAAGAAAGATATCTTTCATAAACTGTCGTATTCAAACCACTACGACTTCATTTGCATCAGCATATCAAGAGCCGTCATATTTTTCATGAGAGATTCAATATGTACATAATATATATATAGGAAAATGGTTCCGTACCTCTGGGAGTACGTACTCCTATTCTAATTATACCGCTTAAATGATGTTATTATACCTCTTTATCATTTTGAGTATACTCTAATACTGATTATAAGATACTCCAAAGTGAGTTCCACGAAAAATTTCATCAAAGTCCACCCTTTGTAGCATAATTTGTTTATATACTCTTTTTATATATGAAAAAGGGTATACAGCAAAAAAATAAAGGGCTCCAATGAATTTTTTTCAACAATATCGCGTTGTAGTATCTTAGAATTATTATTAGAGTATATTGAAAGTGATAAATGAGTATAACATATTCGTTTAAGTGGTATCTTGAAGGTGTGCTCCTAAGAGTACTGAAAAAGCTTCTATATATATATATATATATATATATATATATATATATATATATATATATATATATATATATATATATATATATATATATATATATATATACTTCCATACTATCAGGAGTACATACTCCCTACTGCCTGTGCATTAACTCTTATTACGCAAGTGGAAGCACATTCCACAAATAGAAGTTGTTAACCAGTTCCGCTTAATTAGGAAGTTGTTGTTAACCAAATAGAGGTAAGAAGTACATACACCTGGGAGTACAAAACGAGCTATATATATTATATGTATATGTATATGTATATGTATGTAAATATATGTATATATATGAAGCCTTTATTTTTATTTCTGTAAGTAGTTACTCTCTATACCGTATCTCACAACATAGGAAGTATCTCATGTAACAGAGGTATGCATGTGTAATACACAAGTACATAAGACCATTTTGGTGGTATGTACATTTTTTTCATAGGTGGTATATATATATAGACATACTCCTTTTTTTTGCATATACGAAGGTATTTGCAAAATACGCTAAAGAGGAGTATATCTAAAAATTGTATAGACCACCTCTAAAAAAATGTACATACCACCTAGATGATCATATATATTTATATACCACATACATATCATTTGTTATGCAAGATGCTCCTTACATTATGAAATACAGCATAGAGAGTAACTACTCCTGGGAGTAAAAAAGGCTTCCTATATTTACAAAATAAGCTAAAAACTATTAAATCCCTTGTGTTTTTTCATGTGATTGACATTAGAATATCTTATAATTAGTATCCAAGTAACACAAAGTGATAAAGTAATATTTAAAGTTCGTTTAGGTAGTATATCAAAGGTGATCGAGTAACTACACCTGAGAGTATGTACCCCTACTTCTAATATACCACTTAAACGAACGTGTTATAATCCTTTATTGCTTTCAGTGTACTTCAATAATAATTATAAGATACTTTGATATTTTTGTTATATACCTTTTCCATATATAAAAGGAGTATATATAAATTGTCTATAAAAAGTGGACGTTGATGTATTTTTCTATGGAACTCAGTTTAGAGTATCTTATAATCATTATTAGAGCATGTTCAAAAGGGCAAAGAGGTATAACAACATTATTTAAATGGTATATTGAAAGTGGGAATATATACTTCTTCCAAGGGAACACACACACACACACACACACACACACACACACACTATACCTCTTTATCATTTTGAGTATGCTCTAATACTGATTATAAGATACTTCAAAGTGATTTTCTTGAAAAATTTCATCAAAGTCCACTCTTTATAGCATAATTTGTGTGCATACTCATTTTTATATGGAAAAGGCTATATAACAAAAAAAAATCAATGAAATTTTTTCAACCAAATCATATTAGAGTATCTTAAAATTATACCATTGAATTATACTAAAAGTGATGAAGGAGTATAACACGTCCGTTTGAAGTGGTACCTATGTGGTATACTAAAAGTGATAAAGAAATATAATATATTTGTTTAAGTTGTATATTAAAAATGAAGGCATGTACGCCGTGAGTACTGAAAAGGCTTAGGCCCCGTTCGTTTTAGCTTTTGGACAGCTTATACTTTAAAAAAAATGATCATTTACCGAACGGGAGGATTCTGGACAGCTTCTCTAAGAATCAGAAGCCGGTTTCTATATAGAATCAGAATCTGGCTAAAACCTCATTCTTGCTGATTCTCGTTGGCTCGGTCCGGAACCTATAAGTTGTAGTCGGCTTGGTCCGATTCTCCTATAATCAGAAGTAACGTCACCCCTAATTCAGAATCTATAATTCAGAAGCTGAAACGAACTGGGCCTTAGTACAAAGCTATAATTGAGTGAAGAGGCGAATTTTCCTCCCGAAGGGAGAGCTAATGAATCTGCAACCACAAATGAGTAGACGGGTTGAAGGAGACTGTGACGGACCGCCTTTTTCAAGGGGGTGCGTTTAAATCCACAACAGCTACCCAGGATGATTAGCCGTCAGGAACCAAGTCATACATTGCCAGCATAAGAACAAAACAACTGTTTTAATACAAATAAGGCCTAACGGCCAGAGCTTTACAAAAGGAAGCGGCGGGCTTCAATAAATTACATTACCAAAAGACCACACAGGCAAGGCCTGAGCACAGAAAAAGGACCCTACAACCAAACTACTTCGCCATCTACGATCTTCTGGAGTTCTCCTGCGTCTTCAGATTCTAAAATAGGTTGAAAAGCAAGACTGAGTACACAACAGTACTCAACAAACCGCACGGAAATATCTGAATATTACATGCAGGGATATTCTCAAGGAAATGGTAATATGGTTATCATCATTGTGGATGCAGTTTCATTTTCGAAGACATTTTACATTTGAAGCATAAACCATACATAATAGAAATAAACAAATTTTGAGTTTTCACAAGTTCATCATTACGTCAAGTTGAAATAACAATTCTACTTGGGTTAGGTTACGGGATTCACCCCAATTCAAACTTAGCTTCATTCACCGGAAGCACGGCGTATTCGAATACCATTTAGATATGACTCTGCAGAGTTGCTCAGCTTTACCCACAAGATATCTACGACCGTTAATGCCAAGCGCTACAAACATGCAACTTAAATGCATGCGGCCGGGCCGAGATTATCAAAGCTTTTCGTTGAACTACCCCTCTTTAGCACTTACCCGGTAGTTCCAAAGCCGCGCAGTACTCGGGATCCCACGGGCCAACGGCGGGATTCACGATCCGATACTGAGGGCATCTACCGTTGTGGATAGGTGACACCGTCGGTCCACCTCCATTCCACCCCAATTCTTCCGCGGGCATACTGATTTACGCCCACAGTATGGAACCTCTCGCCTATAAGTATTCCAAGGGGGAGTTCAAGTACCGAGCTAGGTTGGATCGAGTCAACTAGGCTGACTGACCCAACTTGTGGTTGAGCGGGATCTAAGTTATTTACTTTGCCCAAGGTTGTGATTACTTAAGATTATGCCCAAGACTTAGCCAATTCCAAACCAACAATCCACACCACACACATTGGCCTCGTCAACGGTCGAGGTTCGGGCACGTAGCCATCTAGTGGTTTGCCCGCCAAAGTCCTCTCACTGTAGCATATTTTTGAATATAGTCTACATCAAGCTTCCCGCTTGATGGTTTTATTTTAATACACAAATCATTTTTGATGTTCAACTAATTAATAACTACTAGCATGCGAGATTCCATAGCTACGCCTAGGGTTTTTCAACGAAAATATGGCATAACAATACAAAGTGGGTCTTTAATCAAGCTAGGTACTACCTATGTCGTCATGGCATTCTAAAATAAACATTTCTAGCATTTAACATAATAACATAATGCAATAGCCAAATAATTAATACTACAATAATATCATGGGTTGAACATGTTCAAGGAGTGCGGCTTGCCTTGCGAGGCGAGGGAAAATCCTAGGTTGTTGTCGATGTAGTCGATCACGGTGCCGATCACGTCCGGCTCCTTCTTCGGCTCCTCGTACCGCTCCGGGACGGGCTCCAAGGTCGGATCTAGCGTACAAGAAGCGAGCAATAAATAAACGAGTAAAACAACAAGAAAAGAAAAAAGAAAAACAAGAAAAAGGACAAACGAAAAAGAAATCGTGAGAGAAAGAGGGCCGGAGAGGGTTTGAGGGCTTTTTGGGTATTTTGGAATTTTGTGGACTTCAAATGGCGAAACGGAGAGCGTATTTGGACTCAGTGGCGCGAGACGGTGGAAACGGTGTATTTTGGCTATTTTTGGACTTTTTCGGGGATTTTCTTGGATTTTTGGGAGCATTTAAAGGATTTCGGATTTATTAAATCCATAAAAGAAAAGAAAAAGCGAGGAACGAGGTGGCCGCACTCGAGCACGCCCACTCGCGAAGGCCCACTGCACGCGCCACGCGAGAGAGCTGGCCGGCCACCTGTATCGCTCGACAGCGGGCTCACGCAGGACGCGAGGTCGGGCGCGGGTCACTGGCGAAGGCGACGCGCGGGTCCCAGGCGCAGCGACGCTGATCGGTGGGGCTGGCGAAACGCGTTAAGACGCGAGCGAGCGAGCGATCGATCGATCCACACAGAGGGAGGGCTCGCTAGGGTTAGGGATTTGAGGGTGGCGGCGGCGAGGCAAGGCGGCGGGGAGAGCGGCTGGAGAAGGAGGTGGGGATCGACGGGGAGACGAAGGAGCAAGGGGGTTTGGGGCGGTTTGGGAAGTGGAGGCGGCGGGGAAGGCCTTCGACCGGAGCCGAAGAAGATGAGGGAGGCGAGGGGTTTCGGGCGGCGGGGCTTACCGCGGGAGGCGAAGAGGCGAGCGCGAGGGAGATTGAGCGGGCGCGCAGCTTTTATAGCGCGCGGCGGCATGGGCATGCGGCGGAGGCGGTGAGCGAGGTGACAGGGCAGGCGGGGTGACGCGCGCGGAGGCGACGGGAGCAGGCGACGCCGAGTCCCAAGGCGGTGGCGCGTGCGTGACGCACGGGAGCAGGCGAGGCCAACGGTCGCGCGGGCAGGGGCGCAGTAGGGGATCCAAGGCGGCAAGTCCACGAGGTGGTTGGACAACGGGGATGGCGACGGGACGGTGGTGACGCGAGGCCACGGAGGCGGAGCCGGTGGCGCTGCAGGCGAGGTGGACAAGACGGCGAGGCGACGCGGGCGATCGGGCGAGCGCGCAAGGACCGGTCTTTGCGGGAGACCAGGTAAACGTTGCAACCACCCCCCATCCAATCCAAACCCCAAGAATCCAAGAACCGAAATCAAGAACCTCAAGAACACAGATTAAACTCCAATCAACTAGTATTACAGTTGCAATTAGGGTTTTGGATTTTTGAAATTTTTGGGGCATTTCAGAGACTACGGCGAAAGCGTAGGTCAGCAGTTAAAATCAGTATGCAGTATGCACCGGCCCTGGTCACGTAACGCTCAAATGGGGAAGAAACGAAGTACAGCAATCACTGATTAGCTCATCATATCGTATCATCACCAAGACCTTCACCTCATTCAAACTGATCGATTAATAAAGCTGTGATTGCAAAGTCTAAGGGCAAATATCATGAGGCGAAAATCCATATCGAGTGCAAACTTCATGAAAACCGTATGTAAAAGTTCATCACTCCATGAGCCTTCAGCCCTTCACCTTGTTTTTTTGAGGGAGCCTACAAAATTGTGATGGTAAATTTTCAGCTGGTGGAGACACATCCATGCAGAGCACATAAGATAAAAACATGCACTACTACACAACCGCGCTTCACAAGCGGTTGAAAACCACCTCCAAGGAACCGCTTGTGGTGGTGCGACACCAAGCGATAAAATGCGGTGTAATAATATCGTGGGAATGGGATTCGAACCCACGACCAGCATTCCATCCTCGTGACCCGCCTCATCCATCTAGCCAACCCACCCACGCGTGCTCTTTGATAGAATAGGGCACGCATTCCTTTTATTATTTCTAAAACTGGGTTTCTACAAACGGTTCATGACACGAACCCCTTCTAAAGCTTTAGAAGCGGTTGGGGACACGAACCGCTTGTAAAGATCTTTAGAAGGGGTTCGTGTCACGAACCGCTTCTACAATCTTGGCATTCTGGCCGGTTCGCGGCCGTTTCTAATAGACCGATTGTGATGCCCGGTTTTGTAGTAGTGCAAAGTCCATCTTGATTGTTCCCGGAGCCAACCTTATCTGCAACTAATAATTGTCCTTGATCGCCATTTATGTGGTTTGTTGTGTGTACCCCGCGCTATGTGATCGGTGGTACTGCAAAGCAACTACCGTCCCATAATAATACTACAAAAAATCGCTAGAGTACTGTGTAGCCATCACATAAATAGTAGTAGCAAGTAGCTATACTTTGCGTCCACATATTCAGGACAAGATTGTCCGGAGATGAATGGCAAATGGAGAATACTCTTACATGGTACAGTTTTAGGACTCGGTGGAGGACTATAATTACAAAATTATTTAGAAAGCCAAAAATAAAAGAAGTGTAAGTTTTTCACTTGGCTGCTCGTCCGCCAACAAACTGGTTATCAAATAATGGTCTCACAGTGTCTTCTGTCCTCTATGCGTATCGGAACCTGAGTCAGCTACGCATCTCGTGTTGTTCTGCCCATCGCTGAGCAAATATGGAGGAGTGTGCTACTTTCACTGCATGTTCCTCACCAGGCACCGCTGCCTGGGAGGCCCACCGAGTACTGGTGGCCAGGGGCGGATCCAGGTCCCGGGCAGAGTAGGCTGTAGCCCGAGACCTGGTATCGAAAGCCCACTAAAATTCTACGAAAAATTACTAAAAAATCATTGAAAACAGATATTTAATCTAAGATCAGCTGGTCCAGCCCGGGGTTTGGGCTTGGGCTAGCTCCGCCCCTGCTGGTGGCTCTCCGTCCGTCGTAGCATCCCTGGAATTTATGCCTTTTGGAATTTATGGAAGGAGAGGAAACTAGGAATAACAGAAATTTTAGCAATCTATATGACATGGTGCGGTACGTTCTTATTGCATTTCTGACGGTGTTAGAAACCTAGGTTTGGCCCTGTCAGGCCTCTAACTGCTGCATCCAGGGGATTCAGATCCTCTGTCTTTGTTAGTGTAAATGCACGGTGCATTTTGACCTGGCAGGCTAAAGAAATCTGAGAAAAAACAACTCAAATTGCTACAGTATTCAAGATTTTAGTAAATTTTATTGAAATTTTGGATATTTTTATTGAAATTCATATTTTAAAACTAGATTTGATTAAATCTTGCAAATTTTTTCAAAAAATACTGTAGCAATTTGAATTTTTCCTCAGATTTCTTTAGCCTACCAGGTCAAAATGCACCGTACATTTATACTAACAAAGGCAGAGGATCTGAATCCGCATCCAGGGTCACTAGTAGCACTATCCAGATCGTTGCTTCACGCTAGGAGAAGGCCGCGATAACTGACTAGTGGAGGATCTTTTTTTCTGCCTGCTGCTGCTTGTTTCGGTGTTGTGGTAGCCTGCCTTGTCGCATCTATCTTGTTTTCATAGTGGGAGTTTCATTCTCATTAAATGATGTGACACATCATCATGTTTGGTGACATGGTAAGATAATTATAAAGAGAGAGATAGAAAGAGTTTCATGGGAGGTGAGTGAGTTTCATCTGGATGAAACCTGAGATACACGGTTACCTAGACAAAAGTTGATGTGACACTCTTGGAAACTGGAAAATAAAACTATGCACTGGGAATGGCCTAAGGCTGTACTACTCTCCAGTTATTTAGTTCGTTCCCTTCCAGACTTTCAATCTTTTGCTGTCAATTTGGGCCATCAGGCTGTAATAATACTTTTGTTCTACTCTCCTGCTTGAATGAAAGGCAGAGCTCTTGCCAATCTTTTGAAGAAAAAAAAGTAAACAATTTTTGAAATAAAAAGTAAGTATTTTTTGAAAAAAAAAGTAGTACCTATACTGCAGTTCCTCACCAAAATTTTGATTCAAAAATTTAGGGGAAAATTTGAAAACAATTTTTTTGAGTTCGACGGGAAAGCAATAGAGAGAGGAAAGTGAGATGAAAGAGATGTCGTATAGTGTCATGATAAGCGAGCCATTAAGAGTATCTCCAGCAAGGGCCCCTAAAACAGGGTCCCTATTTTGAATTTAGGGACTCCCCTTATTTTTTGGGGCTCTGTTTTCATAGCACAAGTTTAACAATAGCCCCTAAATCTCAGCCCTTATTTTACTTTTTCCTATTTTAACATATCCGCTATGTATAATCTTCATTTGACACCACTAAAATTCAATCAAAAATATTTGTAATACATAAAACATAAGCATATTAACATTTACAATTTAAAAACATGATATTTCAAATTTAAATTTAAAATTTTCAAAACATGATAAATAGATAAATAGAAACTCTGAACAATGAATCAAACTACGAAGCGCTGTGAATTGCTAACAAATGCTCAATAAGATCATCTCGAAGCCTCTCATGTATTTCTCTGTCTTCAATAATAGGTGATGTACTTGTGTCCCTGGGAATTGGGGCTGAGGAGGCAAATTTAGGGGCTTTCTAATTTTAGGGGCTTGAGTTCAGCTCCTGAATTATGAGGAGGCAAATTTGAGGCTTTCTAATTTTAGCTTGAGTTGGGGCTCACTAATTAAGTGAGGAGGCAAATTTAGGGGCCTCCTAATTTTAGGGGCTTGAGTTGGGGCCCTGCTGGATCTGTTTTTTTTACTACACTCCCTATTTTAAAGTTTAGAGGCTAGTTTAGGGGCTCTGATGAATCTGTTTTTTTACTACACTTCCTGATTGGATTTTGCAGTTCTTTTTTCTGCAAGAGGCACCCTCACTGTTTGTTTACAAAATATGCATAACACCTTAATAGTTCGATTACGTGTAAGTTCTGCTTTCGGTGGGAAAAATGACTATCTGTGTTCTTTTCTGTGGATAACACCGTAGAAGCACCTATCTGTTTTTTTTAGGGCAAAGAGGATAAACAAGGCGATCCTACATAAAAGTCACGGCCGATGCATCGAACGCGACGTCTGTGTTCACCAAAGCAAAACCTGGAAAAATATGTACACATGAACGTCGACGGGCTGCCCGCTACGGTTGCTTCTTCCCTTCCATGTCGTCGTCCGTCCAGAAACTTTGACTTGCCGAGTTCAGGCGACGACGACGACGCCTCAATCGAAAGCCAAAAGGCGCGACGGCGACGTGGACTTTGGAGACAGCGATGACGTGAAGCGTATGTGCCTCGCGCTGCTGGGCGTGTACAGTACAGTCGACACCATGTGGAATTTAAAGGGCTATATATATATTTAGTTTGACGACGGATTTGTCTCGTAAAACCTTATCAAAATTTTGCGTTCACCAAATCGGTTACCAATATTTCTGTTAAAGAGCAGCAAAAAATGAAATAGAGGACTAAGTGAGGGGAAAAAAATTACCAAAGTTTAATAGCAGATCAAATATTTACTAAATTTAGTTAACACTATCAAAATTCTCTATTTGTAACCATTAGAAGTAAAACAAATAGTCCCCTGCCGGGGCAAGCAGGTAATTAAGCAACCAACAGCCGGCCGGCGAGCGTAATCGTGATGCTGCGTTGCCACCGAAACCCAACGATTTCGAGGCCACTTGGCGCGCGGGAGATGACGAGGCGCGCGGCGCGAAAGAGGCTGAGGCCGCGGCGGACGAACGCAACAGGTCCGCGCGTACAGCTGGCCGTCTGGCCGGCAACCAATGGCCCCCGGGAGTGGCAGCTGCAACCCATGGGAGTGATAATGAGTTTAAAACAGTTTAGGTATTTGAATTAGATCATTCAAAACTGTAAATGTGTTAAATTTATTTTGGATTCGTAGTTATTTAGATCAGATCTAGACTAGATTGAGTCAGGCTTAGACTTTACGTTTTTCTACCAAATCGCAACATTGCACGTATTATGTGTTAATGAATGTTGTATATGTAAATTGCTTGGATCAAGGTCCAAGTCTCTATTTGGGCTTTGGATTGGATATAAACTTATTAGTTTTAGGTTTGGATTTGACTGGATCAAAGAACAAAAAATTTGAACTTAGACAAGACGTCAGCCCATTATCACCCCTAGCAACCCCCGTCGGTCATGAACTATTCACTCACCTAGCCTCCTCTTTCATTTTTTTTACAAAAATAACCTTCTTTCAATTTCTTTTACAAAACTAGCCTCCTGAATACCGTGTAAGGTGCTTTTCGCGCTACAATATCACAGGAATGCACCGTAGCAGCTATGGTGCCACCCTTCCATGCTAAAGTACCACGGAAGGTACTATAGCGTGAGCCTTCCCGCGCCAATTCAACCTCGCGCCGTGCCCCTACTCCGCTGGAATTGAGTTGCCCCGCTCCCCCCCCCCTCCATGGCAACTGGCCTGCTCCCGCACTCGACGCGACGTTTCGTGAGCATCTGCCTCCCGCGCCACACATGCGCGGTAAGTCGCCTCTCACGGTCCCCCAGCGTGGAAGGTACTACGTGTGATGTTCTGATCCTTTCGCACTAAAAAAGAGGGTTATTTTTTAAAAAAATTAAGAGGTACTATTTAAAAAAATAGTAAAAAGACCTAAATATTGAAAATTCGTCGGCCGTGACCCATGAAATCAAATCAAGTCACCACGAAAAAAACCAAATCAAATCAAACTGCTCGTGGGCTTCTTCGGTCTTCTTCACAAATCAAATCACCACGAAAAAAATTGTATGTCCTGTGAATACAACGGCTTTAAGGTCGAGTGTGCCCGGTGGAAAATGCTTTCATACTATCAGAGTATGTACTCTCTACTCTCTGTGTATTAACTTGTGTTACGTAAGTGAAAGCACATTCCATAAATAGAAGTTGTTAACCGCTTCCGTTTAATTAGAAGTTGTTATTAACCAAATAGAGGTAGGGAGTACATACACCTAGGAGTATAAAACGGGTTATATGTATATATATATGTATATATATATACATATATATATATATATATATATATGTATATGTTTTTATGTTTTTTTTTGGAAAGTTGTACAACTATTAAAGTATAAATGGAAGGTAGACGGTGATTAATTACATATTTGTTTGCTTTAAAATTTATACAACTTATATTTGGAAGAAAAATATAGGAACAATCCTAAAAAAATATAGATGAATAGGAGTAGCTTTTTATCATATTTTTACAGCAACATGCCATTTGGCGTTGAGTTTGTACACAACCGAAAATTGTAGAACGCCTAATATAGTATGGATGATTCGAACATGTACTCCAGTCAAGGTTTACAAAATCATTTTGGCGATTTTTGGATGAACAGTAATTTTCAATAATCGCAAAAATCGATTCAAAAATCGGCCAAAAATCGGATAAATTCAAAAACAAGATTTTTTTCGAAAAAAATTCAAAAATCACCGATTTTCGTGGAAAATCGACGACCTTGTTGAACTTTTGTGCGATCGATTTTTTGTAGCGACTTTCGATGATTTTTGGCGAAAATCGACATATTTCCACCGATTTTTGACACGTAAAATTTTCCAAATTTCCGAATTGTTTTTTGAATCGGATTGGTTTATCGACCGGTTTTTTATATCGAGCCGTGGCGATATGGATGAAAATCGCGCGATTTTCGTCGATTTTGTGAACCCTGACTCCAGTCTCTTTACCTTTTTAAAGTCAATAAGATGCCACTTTGGCCGCTAAATTCTGTTATGATAGATTTGGAACATTATAAACGTGTAATGTTATGAAAATATTACTATGACAAAGCTAGTTATATAATTTTTTATATATCCAAACTATATATTTTAGACATCGTTGATCAAAATTAACAAGATTCTATGCATTCTAACTTGTCACATTTTTACTGTAGTAGCTAATATCATAGTACCATGCCTTCAATTTTCACTCGCTTTGACTTAATCTGAAGATCAAGGATGAAAGACTGACCACACATTTGCCAGCACGCACACGGCACACCACATTGTATATATTTTTTTCCAAGGGAGACAGCACATTGGAAATGATGTGAACATTTTCAACAAAGAGGTAACGACACTACTTGAGACGAAAAATTCTTGAGGGATAAATCATCGCATGCACTTCCAGGTACCATCACCTCGCGTCACTAAGCACAGAAAAAGATATCATAGATAATTTTAAACAGCTTATATGATCAAAATCGTTTTAAAATATGAAGTTAGGAGTATTTTCATCTCCTTTCTTATGAGCTTTCAAGAATAATTTGGGTTGCCTTTTGTTCGCGCAAAAAACGTGAAGGAGGGTTTTCGGCCTCGAACACACAAGACAAACGCCGGGTTTGCAGAGCGTGCCAGTCAATTTGACCTGAAATTGACAAGGTAGAGTTTGTAATTTGATCAAAGCCGATAAACAAGGATCTATCGGCTTTTCGCTAGTCGGCAAGAACCGATTAGGAGATAACTAGATCAATCAGTTACAATTGATCCGTATACAAGGTAAAAATCGGCTTCAGGAAGGCGATGCGCAACAAAACGAAGCAGATCAAACCTGGGTGAAATCGGCAAAAATCAACAATCGGCGATGCGCAACTATGTTGATTCCGTCGACTTGCAGAAAGATCTATGAAGCTAAAATGTGAAAGAAAAGCTTGTAAAAAGTAGATGTATGTGTTGTTGGATTGATTGATTTTCGCTTGACGTCTGCCCCCTTTATAACACACCTGGCCGATCCGAGTTGTACATGGATACAGTCCGTATCGGCCCCTAATCTGATTTCCTTTCCTTTTTAGAAACGGATTCCTTTTCCGATTTGTTTACCGATTTCTTTCCATACGAATACCTTTCCGTTTCCGTTTCAGACCGATTTTAATACATGCCGAATTTTGGTGCAAACACCTTTATCCAAAAATTAAAGATTGAAAGGAGTAGAAAATGGGGATTGTATTTTATTGAGTTACGATTGTTTACAGAGTACAAACTTGCTCTCGACTTTCTTCATCCTCTTTTTTCTTTGCAGGAGACTTCTATTTATAGTGGACGAAGGGATGACAGTTGTCATCTTCTAAGAAGTGTTTTCCCATCAATAGGTATCTTTTGATAAAGAGGCATCTCCTCACCAAAGAGGCGTCTTTTCACCAGACAGGTGTCTCTTTGTACGGAGTAACTTTCAAACGGTTGTTTGTACCTGTCAGAGAAAGCATCTTCCGCATACCAGTCTTATACGGTCGTAACTTCTCCCTGACCTCAACTTGGTCGAGGCAAAGGTTATTCTATAACCAACATGTATGCTGGTTGGAGTTCCAATGTAGTGAGTACTAGCTTATATGGAAAGTCTCTATTAGAAGTTATCTCACGACCCGGTCAGCAACCTTATATTTTGCTTAGGGATTGTGGTCACATAAAATTTCGTGATTACTCAATATGATAGCAAGAAAAAAAAGTTTATATTTAACGCAACAGAAATATGAATGTAAACTTATATGAAATAACTTAAAATATTTACACATAAAACCTACGAAGATGTTGGATGTTCCATATGTTTGAAAGGATTTGGTCACCTTCCATAGCAAGCCAAACAGAACCAGGTCGGGTGATTGATACTACTTTGTATGGACCTTCCCATCTGGAAGATAACTTGTAATTAGACTGATTTTTGATGCACCTTAAAACCAAGTCTCCTTCACTAAGAGTTCATGATTGAACTCTTTTGTTATAGTATCGTCATAAGCCATGTAGGTAGGCTGTCAACCTGATAAGTGCTTGATCTCGTTTTTCTTTAAAGAGATTAATATCATCTTCACGTCGACTGCCTTGATCAACCTGTTCAAGAAAAGTAGTTCACGTAAAGCCGAAATGAATTTCATTAGGCAGAACAGTTTCTGCTCCGTAGATCAGTGAAAAAGGTGTTTCACCAGTAGCTCTTCTGGTTGTCATGCGTATGGCCCAAAGTACTAAGTAGGGATTGTTTACCCAAGCCCCCGAGCATGTTCTGAGACAATCAAACACTCGTTTCTTCATGCCTTGCATGATTAGGCCATTAACACATTCTATTGCTCCATTGCTTTATGGATGAGCAACAGAAGCGTAATAAATCTTTTGTGTCTATTTCATCACAGTGATCTTGAAGCTAGTACACACAGCAAAATGATAGCAAAACATATCCATCGCGTTTACTATTAATAGTCAAAGTTTACATTAAGCATGGCACGTAGGCCAGAAACAAAAAGAAATTACAGCAGAAGCATAATAGTAATAGCCCAATTGAGTTGCCACAGGCAATCGACTGGGGAAAATAACTTAGACGTCTTGGTCCTCACCAGCATAAAACTCCTCCTCTGTAAACAGCAGAATAAGCAAGGGTGAGTACAAAAAGTACTCCGCAAGTTACACGGGAGATGCATTTTAATGAAGGGGTAACAAGGGAAGGCTATATGGTTATGTTTTTGCTCAAAGCAAACCTTTCAGTATCCTAAGTAATTTTTCAATGGCATATTTTTAGTAAAGAAATGTTTTCTTTGAAATAATTCTTTTTACACAGGAATCCATCCTGGGGCCACCCCAATTTTTACCCTAATGGAGTTAATCCTCCTGAAATCACCTTTTTGAAATCACTCTTTTAAAATCTTAAGATCTAGTCTGGGAATGGCTTGCTCAGCATGCCCATGACCGCGAGCGCGGCTAATCGATTAGTTTTACACTCTGCAGAGTTTGTACAACTTTACCCACAAGACACGATCGTCTCCCTGCGCCAAAACACACTTCCTTAGGTGTGAGGCAGAGAGATCGTGACAAGGCCTTTACAATGCGCTGTCCCAAGCAGTCCCTCCTCGCTAAGGTTTCACCGCTAGTAGGGTTAAACCGCCCAGTCTAGAAGCCCCCTCTTGCGCCACTCAAACAGCCAAAGGCACGACTGACATTGGGACTTTGCAAATTAGTTGGCCGGGTCTGTCCCATACCAGACTTGTGGTAGTACGGTTAAGCTTTACATTCAGCGAAACTCAGACCGGTCCTTAACTGACTAGGCGAGCTTTCCACAAACCCAACTCATGTGCTCCTCGCACCCACCTGACAACCAATCTCGCCCGGTCTAAACCCATATTTTTATTTTCATACAACTTCTTGAATCACAACAGCAAAATTTTATTTCAATAAATTTTTATTTGGCAACAATTCCCAAATTTATAATTTTTGGGTCTAAGCAAGTCTAAGCAAATATTTGATTACATAACCATCATTTATCTACTTCCAATCTTAGGGTTTCAATGGCATATTGGAATCAAATTTACAAATGAGGTCATAATCAAATAGGGTGTAACTACGCATTTTAAACTGGGTTTAAACTAATTTTAATAAAATTATCGCATGCAAATACATTTAAAATAAAATAGAGTTAAAAAAAAACTGGGATCAAATATGGTCAAGACATGCAACTTGCCTTGGTCGTAGGGTAGATGCTCTGAATCGGTGACCGCGAACTTGTCTGAATCTCCGTAATCTATACGATGCAACAAGCGCAAAAGATCAAATAAATTCAAAGTAAATTCAATAAATTACAAGGACAACAAATAAATAAATTTTAATATTTTAAAATTTCTAGAAAGAAAATCGTATTTGTTTGTGCATGTGTAGTAGGTAGTTTTTGTTTTACTGTCCTAATAGAAACTAGTATTCTATTCCTTTGCTTTTGCATGAACGTGACTAGTACTGGACATCCCATGCGACTAGCAACCAGTCAATCTAAACTTTTCTTTTGCCTTCAAGTGACTAACTAGTTAGTTTGCTCTTGCCTTCAAGGGGTTAACTAGC
The DNA here is from genome assembly GCA_036346355.1 of Rhipidocladum racemiflorum. NCBI lineage: Eukaryota > Viridiplantae > Streptophyta > Magnoliopsida > Poales > Poaceae > Rhipidocladum > Rhipidocladum racemiflorum. The sequence continues at coordinate 83,024,610 of CM070579.1, read as the reverse complement.
TAGTGCTGGGCACGCACGTGAGTAAAGTAACGTGACTAGTTCTTGCTCTAGACTCCACGTGACTGACTAGAAGTGAGCAGGCTTGGATGAATAGCCTCGAAACAAACGAACACAGAGAACTCCACGCCTTGTGGCCATGGCGTCCGGGTAGAGAAAAATGAGAAGCCGGCTCGGCCGGCCGGTCGGACGGCGGCAGCGCGGTGCGGCGAACTCGCCGGAGTGGTCGGCTGCGACAACCAAAGGCCGGTGACAGCGCAAAACCCACAAGAACAGAACGGCGGCCACACGAACTAAGCAGCGAAATTAGTTTCAACTTGGAGACAAAAAGCAAAATTAGTTGAGGGTTTTGGAGGAGGACAACCTTGCGAACAAAGTGATGCGAACGGAATTGGGGAAGATGATCCAAGGCGACGGCGACACGGCGAGGACGCAGTGGCCGTCAATGGAAGTACTCCTGTTCTTCGCTTGGTGCGGGCAAACGAGCAACTGGGAGGATTTGGGGAGTGATGGAATAGATTCAACTTTGCGTCGCGGATCCGGTGCTCACCTTTTAAAGGGCCATGGGATGGCGAAACGACGGCAACGGACGCGGGAATCGCGGCGGCCGGCGTCGGTTCCTTGCGTGCGTGGTGGGCTTTGATGGCCGGAATGGATAGTGAAGCTTGAATGTGGCATTAAGGCTTGTTTAACTGAGAGGAAGTAGCAGTGGCTATAGAGCTTCAACTTCCTGTAATGGAGAAGGAGAGAGAAGGTCAAGAGGTTGAAGAAGAGTCACCTGATGCTTCGGTTGGGAGTAGGTGCTGCTACGGCCGGCCCAAATGAACAGTGCAATTTTCCACTTTTTTTTTACAAATAAACAAATTAAATCACAGGAATTTAAATGGGTATAAATTTTGGGTGTTACATCAACTTCACAAATGAAGCTAGATTCCAAGAGTTTGTCTAACTCTTGTCAGATAGCCTCTTGCCAATCAATAGCGAATCGTTGTAGCTTCTGCTTCATTGGTTGTATTTCAGGTCGAATAGCTAACATGTGCTCAATTACCTCCCTTAGACTCTAGGCATGTCGGATGGTTTTCATGCAAACACACCTGTGTTATCGCGGAGGAAGGCAATGAGCTCATCTTCCTATTTGCTCATTTGGTTGAGGATTAACTTTCAACTTATTTGACTTACTAGGTTTGTCAACCTTGAACAATTTATCTGCATCATTAACATCTCTTAATGGTAATTAATCTACGAGTTCAAGCAATTTTTTATCACAAGTCAATGTAGTAGTTGGATTACCTTACACACTAAGCACACCTTTTGGACCAGGTATCTTGAGGCTTTGGTATGCATGATGAGTAACCACCATGAATTTGGTGAGTGTATATCTACCCAAAATGGTATTGTATGCAGAATCAAAGTCAATAATTTCAAATAAAATTAACTCGGTTCTAAAATTATGAGCATCTCCAGAAGTGACAGGTAACACGATTTGTCCTATTGGAGTTACCGATGGACCAGAGACAATTCCGAAGAAGGGATTTGTCACAGATTGGATCTTAGACTGAGGGATTTGCATTTCATCGAGAGTATGGATAAAAAATAAGTCTAATGAACTTCCTCCATCAACTAAAACTCTCCGTACTTTACAATTACTAATAGTAGGAGATATTGCCAAAGGATGTTTATGAGAAGTAGACATACCTTTTGGGCAATCATCCTTGCTGAAAGTGATTACGACATCTGACCACTTTGGAAAGTCTGGTCTTTCTGGTCGGGTGTCGATATTATTGACCTCCCTCCAAGTGAATTTAAATTGTCACTTCAAAGAGTATGCAAATGATCCACCAAATATCATGTTGACATGGTTGTCTGGTTTTTGATAGCCCATGCCTTTGTCACCATTTACATCTTTATTACTCTGTCCTTCTAGCAAGGTCGGCATAGGGCCCTTACCAGAGTAAAATTCATCCATACGCCTTTGCCATGTTCGGCAATTGCGCAAGTCGTGTTCTGGTGTATTATGCAGTGGACACAATTGTACATTCCCATTGTTTAAAGTGGAGCCTTTGGGAATAAATTGGTCACCTGCCCAGCCAGGTTTCTTCTTCCAAGGTGTTTTATCCTTGGAGTACATAGGTCGTTCAGAGACGCCTACGACATCTCTTTGAGTGATCTTTTTATCCTTTTTCTTACATTTGCTTTTTTTGCCTTCAGGTGTGAGGGTCTTCTTAAGTTTTCTATCTTTAGTACCCTTCAAACCTGGTTGAGGCGGTGTATGGCTCTTATTGACCATACGATTCCATTCAACCGCCATATATGCATCTGAGTATCGATATGCCATATCAAAGAGCTCTGATATGATAGATGGTAGGTGAAATTGAGGTCCTCTGTGAAACATTTGTAGCGTACAGCCTGCTTAAATGCATGAATCATAAAATCATTAGATATGTTAGGAGTTGTGCTACAGAACTTTTGATAAATTATCATAAATTCTCATGAGAGGTTTTACAAAGACAATGCATGTCATCCTCTTGACCTGGCTTTGCATAACAACTTTTAAAATTATTTAAAATAGCATGGCATAATTTTTCCCAACTAAAGGTGGTTCCTTTTGGTTGATTAAATAACCAAGTTCTTACAGATTCTTTAAGAACAATGGGAAGATAATTTACATTACCTTCTTATCACCCCTGGCAGCTTGGATGGTGGTGGTATATATTTGGAGGAATTATGATATACTTTGAGTTCCATCATAGCTTTCCAAAGGACCTAGTTTGAAATTTTGAGACCAAGTGACGTTTTTTAGCCTTGAAGAAAAGGCTTTGCATCTTGTATACAATCCTAAATATGTTCGTACGTTAGGTACTTGTTCTGTATAATTGGAAGAACGAGGTCATTGTCGACCATGATTAATATTTTCACATGGACCAAGCCTGTCAAAGGCACTTATCCTTCGTGGGTTGCTCCTTTATTGGTGGTCGGTGCTCTGTTGACACTGACCAGAAGAGGAATGATCTACGCGGGAATCAGTTAAAGATCATATGGAAGGAGATATGCTCTATACTTCTGCAGCAGCTTCTTGTAGATCAGCAGGTAGAAATCTTATAAACAGTACATTGTCTCCATCCATAGATTGGTTTAAAATTTTACTAGTTATAAAGTGAATTTTATCCAAAGGTGTTTCCACTTGTGAACTATTAGGAACCATATTTATGTCCCTTACTGCTAACCTTGGAACCTGCAACGTGGTTGGAAAGGTTGGTCAGGGATGACCCCTCAAAGGATTTTTCCCTTTGAGAGGTTCCTGACTAGTTGTTGTGGTAAAAGCGTCTCGCTTCTTCTACAGTCTTTTGTTTGGCAACTACGAGGCTTTTGCGTTGATCCTGGTCGGACTTTTCTTGAGTTTTACGCTGTCCACGTTCCACTCACTGTGCGTCTGTCTCTTTCATGACCGCACAAACGCGAAATCCGAAATTGATGGAGGGGGTGAGTACTCCCTCATCGGATGATGATGATGGGGGTATAATCTAGTTCAAGACTTCAGAGAAAATATTCTAAAGATGAACTCTCATGTATGTCATTGTTGTTTTAGTGAGTTCGAACATTGTCAACTTTCATAGAGCATGTGTCCTGGTCCTCTGTCTCTATAATATATAGGGTCGAGGACACGACTAGAGGGGGTGAATAGGCATATATAAAAATTATAATCGCTACGACTAGTACGCTCTAATCAACCTCTATATCAAAACCTAATCAAGAGTAATGCGAAAGTGATGAGCTAAGGTTTTGACAATTAAAGCCTAAATCAACTAGGCTCACAAGTGCACTAACTAAATTATGTCTCTAACAAGAATAAGCAATATAAACAAGAATTGCAAGAATGTAAAGCAAGAGACATATTGATGTTTTATCGTGGTGTTCAGAGACTTACCGGCCTCCCCTAATGCACGTTGAGGCAAGCCCAACTCACTTTAGAACGGCTCCGCACTTGAGCACCCGCCTTGAATCCACTCGTGGTAGCTTTTCACCCCTTCGAATAGGCTAAGCTCCAACCTTCACAAACTTCACCATGGCTTCTCACAAATCTTGAGAGCTCCCACGCACGATGCTCCTACACCGTCTAGGTGGAGACAACCACAAAGAGTAATAGGTTAAGCACTCCGTTTGAACTTCACCTAGCGCAACACATGCACTCCGGTGACCACCTAAGTGCAACACATGCACTAGGCTCCTCCTCAAGTGCAACACATACACAATGAGGTCTCAATCCTTACTCTAATTGCAACACATGCAATTAGAGGCCACTCTTAGCTCAAGAATCAATTGGGAGAGAGCAACACATGCACACAACTCCCCTAAACACAAAGTTAACCAGCCAACCATACCCTTGCCCTCCAAGGGGTCCTTTTATAGCCCCCCGGCAAATCTGGGAAAAACTTAGGACGACAGGCGCTACCGCCCATGTACGGTCGATAGTGTCGGACTCTTGGCCAACGGTCACTAACTGCTAGTTTTCTAGCCGTTACACAGGTGACCCGGTACTACTGCATGCAAACACCCAGTAGTATCGCACATCCAGCAGTACCAGCCCCATTGAGAGGTACTATCAATCGCAGCTCCGGCTCCAGAAACACCCCTCTCTGAAAAAAGACTGCCGACAGCTAAGGGCCGGTACTACCGCACCTCTGGCAGTATCGCCCTTCAAGCCTAGTAGTGTCGGCCAGGACTAGGGCACAAAAACAGCCCCTACTAAAAAATAACTACCAGCTTCTTAGGGCTGGTAGTATAGGCCGATCGGTAGCACCGCCCCCATAAGCGGTACTACTGGCCTCAGCGATACTACCCCCCTAGCACGTCAGTAGCGCCGGCTTTCAGGAGAAAATCAGGATTTACAATAAAATCTTTTTCTCTAAAAAACTCAACAACAATTCTTTGAGCCAAATGGTGATCAACACATGATCACACCGACTTGCAAAACACATTTACCACAACTTAGCTCATGCTCAAAGAATTTCAATCAAACTCAAACCAAATTTGCGAAAAACACATTTCACAAACCACTCAAGATATATTTGCAAAAACGTATTAAGCAAATAAATTCCAGAGTCTATGAGATTAATCCTCTTAGTCATGTGATGGTCAAACCATAACCAAGTCAACTTGCAAAAACTACGGTGCAAGCCATCACATGCTCTTGGGATTCTGGGCTCATAGACCTCCCGTTTATTCGCACTATGAATTTGCAAATAACAAATAAACCACAGTGCATAAGCTATCTCCTATTTGCAACACATGCAAATCCATAGCCTCATGCAACACCAAATCAAACTCAAGTGCATGAGCTCTCTAATTGTAATACATGCAATTCTCTAGCTCCATGCAACCACAATAAAACCAAATTGTTTGAGCATCCTCGTTTTGCAACACATGCCAAAACCTAGCTCCATGCAAACCACTTAAACATAAACTTGATTGAGCTCTCCCATTCTGCAACACATGCAAATCTTATCTCCAAGCAATACCAAATAAACTCAAATGCATAAGCTCTCTATTTGCAATATATGCAAATCTCTAGCTCCATGCATACCACTTAAACACCAAATTGCTTGAGCTCTCTCTTTTTGCAACTCATGCAAACTTAGCTCCAAGCAATACAAAACAATCTCAATAAGATTTTGATTTGAAAAACAAAAGCATAAAGCTCAACAATTGCAACACATGCAAAATATGAACTTCATGCAAAACCAACGTATGAACTTATACTATTGTAACACATGCAAATCAAAGCATTATACAAAAAACCAAAGCATATGCTTATCCTATTAGCAATATATGCAATCAGAGAAATATGCCAACAAAGCCAAGCACGAGCTTCACCCATTCGCAACACATGCCAAATGCTTAGCTCCATACAAAATCCAAATCAAGAAGATTGAGCTTGAGTGAACTTGGGATTGAGGTCATCAAACTATGATGAAGCTCAAACTAAGGACTCAACCCTTCTTAATAGTACCGCGCTAAATTAGACTTAAATCTCGGAAAAATCTTAGCCTATCTATTTATATTTTTGCGCCATCGCAAACGATCCCCTTTGGGACTTTATGATCTTTAATCTTTTTCTCCTTGGGATTGTTGCCTAGCTCTCTTGAAGTCTTCATGATCTTCAATCATTCTTCTCTTCATGATCATCACCCAGCTCTATTATCTTATTCATCACGTCTTGATGAACTTTCTCTTCCTTTCAACCTTTAGACTTAACCCTATTTCAATCACACCTTATATAAAATGGTTGAATTTTTTTATTAATAAACTATTTTTAATTGTGAAATTTAAAAATATACCGCGGAATTTATTATTTTTTTTGCAAAACTATACGTCTGTCGCGAATAGGTGGTGCGATTGGAGGCTAGTCGCGCCACCCTGGCGCGAGGGTGGCGATCGCGCCATCTTTGGCACGATAGGGCGTGGCGAGCGTGCCATTCATTGCGGTACCACGCAATCAGCGCGTGTGGCCGATTTAGACATTATCGCGCCCGCGATTGGCTGCCATGGCAGCAATTTTTGCATTTTTAATTTTTTTCTCAATTATTTAAACCAAACATATTTAAATGGTTATAACTTTTAAATCATAAGTCCAAATTAAATGAAACAAGTTTGTAAATTCATGTTAAATCATCTAGTATCACAATATGCAAAAAAAAAATGAAGTTTGATCTCTGGTTTAAAATAGAATTCAAATTTAAAGTGTAGGTTTGAAACTAGCTCAATACAAATTTTGTGCAACTAAAATTCAAAAAGAACTAACAGGTTATATACTACATTAAGCAAATTGTGTGCCCTGATGTATATTACATTAAGCACTGACAGGTCATGCAGCTTTGAATGAGGGCGACAGGATATCGCGTAAATCTGAGAAATTATGCCTACATGTAGTTTTTCCTAACCGAACTTGCCACCTTGTTTATTCCTTACAACTAAGAACTAATTGTTTTTTCAGGGAAAATAAGATCTAGCATGGCGATCACGGGACTTAAAGCCCAATCAATTAGACCAACATGGGGACGAGGGGTATTAACAGATAGCAGACAGAGTTAGGTATTGCGCTTGCCGTAGCTCGCAGTACTGGCTCCTCCGCCCCTGACAGAGTTACCCAGCGAGGGACGCAAGTATCGAGCCTCTGCCACGACCAAGAACACCGAAAGAATCTATCGTTTACCTGGCCTGGCATAACATCGTCATGCCGCTACAGATTACCCCACAAGGATCAGGACTCTTGCATGATTGGCTGGTAGTTGACGTTGGCGTCGTTTGAGCATGCATACCATCAACAAAGAGGAAGGGATAGGCTCTATCATCCTTCCTAGTTCTCACTGTGGTCAGATTGGAAGCAGAGAAACGGTTGCATTTTAACACAGCCAAACCTGATGTCCAACGAGCTATAGTGTTGATCAAGGTGGAGCGCACGTTTGTTGGGTGTAGCCAGGGTTCACCTTATCATTATATACACTAATTCGCTACTGCGTCGGCACCGAAATTGTCGATTTTTGAACGAAAATCACTAAAAATTGCATAAATTCAAAATTCATTTTTTTTTGAAAAAAAAAATTAAAAAATTGACGATTTTCGGTGGACTTTTTTGTTGTCGATTTTTTGGAGTGATTTTCGTTGATTTTTGACGGAAATCGGCGATTTTCACCGATTTTCGGCCGGTTTGTAACATGTAAATTTTTTCAGTTTTTTTTTTTTTTTTGAATTGGATCGGTTTATCGACCGGTTTTTAAAACCGAACTATGTCGATATGGGCGATAATCACGAAAATCGCACGATGTTAGGAACCCTGGTTGTAGCCCCTTGGGTTCTCGTGGTTGAGAGCCTTGTGTTGTGTCTGAACTTTTCTTTTCATGGAAAGATAGAAAGCCCTAGTTCCTTTTTTTTGCCTGAATACTCACCTCGCAAAATGACCTACAATCTTTGAAACTTGATCTGTTGCAGGGGCGAAGGAGCAGGTATGGTGCCATACCTGTGCTGTCATTGTAACACCCCCCAGCAGGTATGGTATACACGGCCATTAATTGTATACATGGATGCGTGCGTGGGCCGCGAGCGGATACGGGCTGCGTGAGTGCGCCGACTGCATTGTATATATGCAGGTTTGATCGTGTCAACTGTCCAATGCCCATCGCCGTCTCGCCGAGTCGCCGACTGCGCGACTCGTCGTCTCGCTGCAGCGTCGCCAACTGCTCGACTCGTCGTCTCGTCGGGCGCCGGGCAGCAGGGCTTGATCAGTCAGTCTCGCCGTCTGCCCGTCTCGGTGTACGGGTCAACGGGTGCAGCGTCGCCGTCCCACCTCTCAGTGTACGTGTCTCTGAAGTCTGAAGTCTCATCTCATCTTAATAGACTCAATGAGCTCATATTAAGATGTTCTACTTCTAACCAAATAACCAATTGTCTCTCTGACTCATATATTAGTTGTAATCCTGACTTAAGAAATCTAGTCAGTATACGAGTCGGTTTCCTGAATATTTGTCTGTGTCGGATAGTATACAGTATCAATGATTCAATGAGGAGTCTGAAAGCAATTAGTCCAGGAGTCAGTCGGTAGAATTAGAATCTACATGTAATACTTAGTTCTATTTAAATCAATGAAATCCCCTGCAAAAGCTGCGACAGCCAACTGCAGCACCAAAGTTCAGGTCTTGTTTTCTCTGCTTGTATTCTGAAGTTTTGTACTTGCGTTTGGTGTTCGCTAGTTTACATAACGGAGAAGGTGTTCGGTTCTGGGCAGAATCCAACATCAGTGACTCTCTAACCAATTGTTTGTGAAAGATGTCTAAGATGAAAGGTAAATTAATTACTTAAATGTCATGTTCGTTGTTTGTGACATTATTTAATACTTTAGCCATCGTCATATCAAAATTTTAAACCGTCCTCCGCCACTGATGTGTTGGGTGCCTCCCAAATGAGAGAACACCCTCCAAAAATAAGAGTATGCTGCTTGTTGCAGCGAGCACACGGTATTCTTCAGTAAAAGGCGAAAGAATAGTTCGCGTCGTGCTCACCGTGCGGCTGCCTGAGTTCAACTTGCATGCAGCTGCTACTGGCCTAAACGAAGCGCGCAGGCTGAGCTCTCCCCCATCAACAACGAGCGGTGTGGGACTACCGTCCTGCTGCTCCAGTGTGTGCTGCTGCTTCGCAACAGTCTGCCGTGTGGGCTGCAGGATGCAGTGCTTTGTCGATACGTGCTGTGTCGCCGCCGCCCAATTAAGACTTTGTTTAGGAGACCTCTAGATCTTAGTTTTATCTTTGATCTTAAATTTGTAGATTAAAATAAAGTGAATTAAGTTTATATTTTTATTTTAAAATGTAAACAAAATAATTCACCTAAACACTTTTAGGTCCTGTTTGGCAGAGCTCCAGATTCCAGCTCCATCTCGGATCTGAAACTTGTAGGTTAAAATAAAGTGAATTAAGCTTATGTTTTTATTTTAAAATGTAAATAAGATGATCCACCTAAACACTCTTAATATACCCACAACTCCAGTTCCACAAATCTAGTGGAACTAGAAATACTCAGCTCTACTAGGTACACAGATCTAGAGCTCTATCAAACAGAGCCTTATATATCCATAGCTCCAGCTCCACGAATCTGGTAAAGCTAGAATACTCAGCTCCACCAAATTTACGAATCTGATAAAACTAAAGCTCTATCAAACAAAACTTAATACGGTCCTCGGACTACCGGGGATGAAGGACCGCACCCAACTCAGCAAGTGGCCCGGACGGCCGTCGGCCGGCCGCGGGGGTGCCGGCGCGTCGCATGTGAAAGCCAGGAGCGACAGAACGTTCCAAGATTTTTTGACTGCTCGGTGAGTCGGTGCGCGGGAGAGGTGCCATGCTTACGTCATGTAGCCGTAGTTGCAGCTTGCATGTTCTCCGGTCTCTCATGGCTTGGAAGCAATTTTTTTCTTCCCCTTTGGCTCAATTTTTCATGTAAGTTGGTGTCTATTGTCACGTATAAGCTGTAATTAGATGTTGTTACATTTAAATTGTAATTCGATATTGGGAGGATGGGCTGTGTGGGCCGGTTATTGGCGAGCTGAGCCCATGAACGAGTTTTGAACGCTTGGCTGGAAACCTAGCCGTATAAAAGCGTCATTCATCTTGGAACTCAAGGCATGGATATACACAGACACAACTGATTCCCCATCCCTCTTCATTCTGAGTTCTGTCATTACTCTAAATCCCCCTCCATTCTCTTCTCTATCTGTGCGGATCGTGAGTAGGTTCGTTACAATTGGTATCAGCCAGTACGATCGTGTAAACTCGGTCTGGAGCTGTAGAATCACGGAAGAAGGTTGGGGAACCTGGTTGGTTTTCGATCAGCCGGTGATCCCTGTAAAAAATTCCTGAATCCGGTTGGCTCGACTTGGTGATTGATCACGCTGGCGCCAAGGAAAAAAGCAAATCCATTCGAAGAGAAGATAGCAACGGCGATGGAAACGGTGGAAGCTCAAGGCGACGCGAATACGGCGATGCTCAAAGCCTTGTGCGATCAGTTCAAGGGGTTGCAAGATTCGTTGGGAGAAATCAAGGACAATCAGCGGCGCTTTCAGGACAGAGTGGAAGCACTGGAAACAAAGATTGCAGTACCGGGATCGCAAGGACCTCCGATGGCAGCAACACCCCCTTTCACCTATGCGGGGTCGACATCAGCAAGTTTGGGCGATCCCTTCGGTGGAGTTGATGGACGCAGAGAGGATGTGAGTTACAAGGGAATCTTGGGAGCTCCTTCTCGTACCATGGTTATGGGGGCTCCGGCCATGACTAATCAAGCCCTTCAGGCGTTTGAGGAAAGGCGTCCAGAGATCAGAGGTGCAGGTAATCTTTCTAACCGAGGGGGGCATAACCCTATGCCGAAAATGGAGTTTCCAACCTTTGATGGGGAGAATCCCAGATTGTGGCAAGAAAGATGTGAGACGTATTTTGAAGTATTTGGTGTGCATGAGGGTCTGAAGACACGCTTTGCTGCTCTGAACTTTACTGGTTCGGCGGCGTTGTGGCTGCAAAAGATGGAGGCCAAAGGAAGGATTGAAGATTGGAACGTGTTGTGCCAGTTGGTCAATGACAAATTTACTCGAGATAAGTATCAAAGTTATCGCAGGCAGATGAGGATATTGAAGCAGGAAGGAACGGTATCGGAGTACACTGATAAATTTGAACAGCTCCGATATCATCTTTGGTTATATAATCCAACGTTGGATGAAACTTTTTTTGTGCATGAATATTTGGATGGGCTACAGAGCAATATTCACTCAGCTATTTGGTTGCACCGACCCACCGATGTGGATACTGCTAGCGCCTTAGCGCTCATGCAAGAAGAAGAGCAGGATCGGTGGCAGAAACGTCAACCTGGGAAAACAGAGTTCCAACGTAGCTTCACTAAATGGGGATCGTCTTCAGAGAAGATGAAAGTAAAGGAGCGGGCAGAAGAGGCTAGAAAAATGGAACCACAAAAAAGGCATGATGGGGAAAAACAGGAGAACAAGTTGCTGGCTCTGAAAGATTATCGGCGAACTAATGGGCTGTGTTTTAAATGTGGAGAGAAGTGGAATAGAACAGGTCATACATGCCCAGAGAAGGTATCATTGTATGTTATTGAAGAATTGCTTGAAGCCTTACAAACGGATGCAAAAGCTGAAGATAGCAGTAGTGATTAAGAAGAAGAACCTGAAGGAGCATTAATGGCTGTTTCAGCAACACATCACATCCAATCCAAAAAGAGCCGTACCTTGAGGTTATCTGGAATGATCGGCAAGAAAGAGATACTCCTGTTGGTGGATTCAGGGGCGGTGAGTTCTTTCATAAATGAACAATTGGTCCGGCAACTAAACCTTCCAGTGCAAACAATTGAGGAAGTCCGATATCTGGTGGCGGATGGAGGATCCCTTAGCTGCACTCAAATGGTGAAAGCGTTGGAGTGGTTCATTCAGGGCCATACATTCACTCACGAAGTCAAAATTGTTCCCTTGGGAAGTTATGATGTTATACTGGGAGCCGACTGGCTAGAGAATCACAGTCCCATGTGGATTGACTGGCATAGGAAACTTCTGAAATTCCAGCACAAAGGGCGCCGAATTACACTTCATGGAGTGAGAGACACCACAGTCAAATGCCATCGGATTGGAGCTAGCAAACTCAAAGGGTTGATCAAACGCCAATCCATATCACATTGTGTCACAATACATCCCAGGCCTTCAACACAGGACTTACTCACTGTAGCAAATCCGGCAATTGATCATATTCCAACAGAAGTGCAAGCTGTGTTACAGGAATACTCTTCAGTGTTCCGGGAGCCTCATGGGTTGCCGCCAGCGAGACCAAATGATCATTCCATTCCATTAATGTCGGGGGCACAACCAGTTAAGATGCGTCCATATCGTCATAGCCCACAGCAGAAAGATGAGATTGAACGGCAAGTAAGGGAAATGCTGAATTCTGGGATTATTCGCCGAAGCAATAGCCCTTTTGCCTCCCCAGTTTTGTTGGTAAAGAAGAAAGATGGGACTTGGCGGCTGTGCATCGATTATCGACAGCTCAATACTCTTACTGTGAAGAACAAGCACCCTTTGCCCATTGTAGATGAACTGTTGGATGAATTAGCCGGCGCCAGTTGGTTCACTAAGCTTGATCTCCGCTCCGGGTATCATCAGATAAGGGTAGCGGCCGGTGATGAGTATAAGACGGCGTTTAAAACTCATCAAGGGCTATATGAGTTTTTGGTGATGCCCTTTGGTTTAACAAATGCCCCTGCAACATTCCAGGGAATCATGAACCAAGTGTTTGAGCAATATTTGCGGCAAGGAGTACTTGTTTTCATGGATGATATTTTGGTTTACTCGGCTACACTGCAGGACCATCTGGAATTATTGCGAAAGGTTCTACACATACTCAGCCAAAACGAATTAGTGGTCAAGCTGTCCAAATGTTCCTTTGCTCAGCAACAACTTGAGTACTTAGGACATGTTATTGGATTACATGGAGTCTCCACAGATAAATCCAAAATCCAAACTGTGGTTGATTGGCCGCTTCCCCAAAACTTGAAGCAGCTCCGAGGATTTCTGGGTCTTACGGGGTACTACCGCAAGTTCATCCGACACTATGGACTCATTAGCCGGCCACTTACTGATTTGCTGAAGAAGGGTAAGCTGTTTTCTTGGCATCCTGATGCTCAGCATGCTTTTGTCACTTTGAAGCAGGCATTGGTACAGGCACCGGTACTGACCTTACCGGATTTCTCAAAGACATTTGTCATTGAAACTGATGCATGCAATCAAGGAGTTGGAGCGGTACTCATGCAAGACAACCATCCAATTGCCTTCCTCAGCAAAGGATTATGTGCAAAAAATCAGGCTCTGTCCACTTATGAAAAGGAATGTTTAGCTATTCTCATGGCTGTGGAGAAATGGCGTTCGTATTTGCAGCACGGCAAATTTGTGATTCGAACAGATCACCGGAGTCTTTTACATTTGGTTGATCAGAGACTAAGCACCACCATACAGCATAAGGCATTTGTCAAACTGATGGGGTTGGACTATTCAATCCAGTACAAAAAGGGCACTTCAAATGCGGCCGCAGATGCATTATCGCGTCGCGATACGGAATCTACTCTTCATGCCATTTCTGGCAGTACACCCTCTTGGATGGAAAATCTAATTGCCGGTTATGAGGATGATGCTGATACCAAAAAAGTGCTGACTGAATTGAGCTTGCCGGGAGCTGAGCACAAACATTTTCAATTGCAGGAAGGTGTCCTTCGATATAAAGGCCGAATTTGGGTGGGTACTAATACTCTTGCTCAGAAACATATTATGCAGGCACTGCACCACAGTGGCATTGGAGGGCACTCGGGTATTCAAGCCACCTATCAACGCATTAAGCATCTGTTTGCTTGGCCCAACATGAAAAACAGCATCCAAACCTTTGTGCAAGTCATGCAGTTTGTCAACAAGCCAAATCTGAACATATCAAGCTTCCGGGATTGTTGCAGCCTCTACCAGTTCCAACTCAGGCGTGGACAGTTGTGAGTCTGGATTTCATTGAAGGACTTCCTCTTTCTAACAAATTCAATACCATTTTGGTTGTTATCGACAAATTCACCAAGTATGGGCATTTTATTCCTTTGGCACATCCTTTTACGGCGTTTCAAGTTGCTCAAGAATACCTCAGTCATGTATACAAATTGCATGGTGATGAGTACCCGTACCATGGGTACCCCCATCAGCCCGGAAACGCGAACGGGCTGACCAACCGCGGCGAAGGCCCAGCACTGCCAAAAGGTACTTGGGCCGCGGAGAGCGGACCCCGGCCTGTGCAGGACCGACCCTAGACGGTCGGCGGACTCCGATCCCGGGCGGTCGGCGGGCTCCGACCGCCTAATGTTGAAGCTCGCGGTCAGCAAGCTCCACCCGCGCACGAGCCAGCAGGGCCCACGCCGGTGTCGACAGCCTTGTGTGCGGCGTCCTCAGCGTCAGAAGGGCGCGGCTCCTTCCCAAGACTGTCAGAGGAGCCACCGAAGAATTCAAGCCCCCATCCCATCGCCTGGCACACCGCCAGAATACGCCCACTCCCGAGGCCAAGGCAAAGTCAAGCGCCATTAAAGCCACCGAGGCCGACAGAGCACCACGCGATGCGTCATCCAGACAAAGACCACGCAAGACCACTCATCACAGAGCCACCAACCTGCCTCGGGGACGGGCGAGGTCGATCGGACAAGGCAGAAACCGACTCGAGACACGCAGCCCTTTTTCCTCGTGGTTTTCCCAAACTCCCATGTAACCTGCCTCCTCCGTCTATATAAGGAGGCGGGGCCAGAAGGAGGCGAGGGGGAAAAACAGTCTTCTAGGTAGCCGCAACTCCCTAGCAGAAACACTGAGGGATCGGTCGACCGACTCCCTGCCTCGCTTGTATACCTCCTGTTCATCGCCCAAAGATCAATACACCCACACCGAACGAACTGGAGTAGGGACGTTCAGCCCGAACCAGTATACATCATCTGACTCCTTGAGTCGACCATTCGGGGAGAGGGAGCGCGCGACCCCATCCGACCACAAATTCGCATTGCCGGTGCACGAAACACCGACAGTTGGCGCGCCAGGTAGGGGTTCTCGCGCGTCTTCACCGACATCCTCATCTTCGGGTTCCCATTCTCCTCCCTGATGGCCTCCTCCCACCACGATTCGCCGATATCGAGGGGCTGGATCCGCTTCGGCACCCTCGATTTCATCGTCACCACGGCGGGAGAGCTTGTCCTCATTCCATTGCCGTCGGGACCGGGCGCCGTCCATAGCCTGGATGCGGTTGCCGATGTCTCGGCAACCTCCGCCTCGAGCCCCGCGCATGGGCCGCGGCGGGCCGTCACCGCCCGCAAGATCGCCTCTGGCGACGCCGCCTACGAGTTACGGCGAGCGGCGGTTCCACCCTCCACGGGCTCTCAACTCGTGGCCATGGCCGGCTACGCGCCGGCTTCCCTCCACGACCTGCTGGCGGATTCCTCCAGCCACAGCTCTAGCTCCGACAAAGAGTATCCCCCGCGCAGGGCGTACTCCCGCGAGTGCAACATGACGGGTGCGGCGGAACCGTCCTCCACCCCCGCTACCCTCGGGACCCTCCTCCCGCGCGACGAAGCGCGGCGGGAGGAATCCCGGCAGGAAGACGACGCACAGCACCTACAACGCTTCACTGACCTTCGGCGACAGCGCGAGGAGCTAGAGGCCCGAAAGGCCGAACTCGACAAGCTCCAGGCCGAGCTGGAGCGCCGTCAGCCTAACCCACCACTCGCCTTCGGCGCGCGCGCCCGCGCGCGTCAGGTGCATCAGCAGTTGGCTGAGGAGACGAACGACCTTCCGTTCTTCCCTCACGCCAACCAGAACATTGTCGCGGGCGGCGATCCGCTCGAGGGCTGCCGAGCCAACGGAGCCGTGGTTGCGCCACCTACCGTAACCTCCGTGGATCGGTAGAACGTCTTGTCGTTCAAAGACGCCCAAGGTTCCGGCTCGACGGACGGGCGCCACCGCCGCTGGGCCACTCCCCTCACAGGGTCGACGAGCCCAGCCAAGATACCACTCCACGAGCTCCCCAGGCATCATACACCTGCGCCACCGCTGGGGACAAGTATGATCTTCGCACCACCCTCGAGGCGCGAAGGAGAGCTACCGATGCGGCCGCCCTCGCGGTCGCCGATAGCGAGCGACGCAACCATTCGACCGGGATTCGACAGCCGCGTCGTTCACCCGCCTCATCCGCACGCCGACTTCCCGACCAGGTTCCGGCCCCGACTAACATAGCCAAATACGAGGGCCACCAACCCTTGTCTGGCTAGAAGACTATCGGCTACTTTGCCGAGCTGAAGCGACAGACGACTCCTTCATCATCCAAGATCTCCCATCTACCTTGCAGACTCGGCTCGAGCCTGGCTCGAGTACTGCCGCCAGACACCATCGGCGGCACCGGGCC
This sequence comes from Rhipidocladum racemiflorum, assembly GCA_036346355.1. Lineage (NCBI taxonomy): Eukaryota > Viridiplantae > Streptophyta > Magnoliopsida > Poales > Poaceae > Rhipidocladum > Rhipidocladum racemiflorum. Next base: position 83,008,107 of record CM070579.1, on the reverse strand, counting down.
AACTGACGAACCTTTCGTCGGGAACTTCCAGCACCTACAAACGCCCGCAACTCCTGGGACTCAAGAGTCGCAGCGCAGCGGTAGGAAACCCTCCGAGACTACATCCGCCGCTTCTCCCAATAGTGCAACGAGCTCCCCGACCTCCGTGACGCCGACGTCGTCGGGGCGTTCATCTACGGCACCACGTGCGAGGCCCTGGTCCACAAGCTGGGCTGTGCGAAACCCCGGACCACCAAGGAGCTCCTCGACATCGCCACCAATCACGCCTCGGCGAGGAGGCCGTGGGGCCATCTTCGAAAGGAAGACGGCCCACAAAGCGGCCCGACCTCGGGGCGGCGCCCCCTCACCGCCATACGACAAAGGAAGCGGAAGGGAAGCGAACGCGAAGGCCGAATAATCGCCGCTAGCGACCAAACCTTAAGCAGGCCCGGCCGACGCCCGACCGGTTTGAAAGATTGATGGACAGTCCGTGCCCAAACCACGACTACCCCGTCAAGCATAAGTATCGGGACTGCGAAGTCCTGAAAAGGTTTCTCTCCGGGAACCCCACGACCTCGCGGGGTAAGGGGAAGAAGCGCGACCCGGCGCCCGACGCCGGGGCGAAGGGCGATGAGCCAGCCGACGAGTTCCCACAACTCGACGGTTGCCTCATGATCTTCGGAGGGGCAGAGTGCTACGCCGACAAGCGACGACAGAAACTCGCCCACCGAGAGGTCCACACGGCGACCCCCGCCGTGCCTTCCTACTTAAGGTGGTCGGAGTGCCCGATCGCCTTCGATCGGACCGACCACCCCAACCACATCCCGACCCGGGACGCTACCCGCTCGTCGTCGACCCCATCGTGGGGACGAAGCGCCTGACCAAAGCGCTCATGGACGGCGGTAGCAGTCTCAACATCATGTATGTTGAGACCCTGGATGCCCTGGGGGTCCCTCGCTAAGCCCTCCGGCCAAGCAGGGCGCCTTTCCACGGCGTTGTCCCAGGTCAACAGGCCCACCCCCTCGGACAGGTCGGCCTGCCCGTCACCTTTGGGAGCCCGGATAACTTCCGCACCGAGAGCCTCACTTTCGAGGTTGTGGATTTTCCCGGCTCCTACCACGCCATCCTGGGACAGCCTTGGTACGCCGGTTCATGGCGGTCCCCAACTACACCTATCTCAAGTCAAGATGCCAGGGCCGCAGGGTGTCATCACCGTGGTCGCATCCTTCCAGCTCGCCTACAACTATGGCCCGAAGCGAGCGGCCTCGGATGCCGCTTCGCCAAGCTCGCCCGGCTCGTGAGAAGGCCCCGACTCCGCCCGACTCCGGCAAATCGGGACGAGCTCCTTCAAATCCGCGGAGGACACGAAGGAGGTCACCGTCGATCCCGAAGATCCCGCCAAGACCGTGCGGATCGGGGCGCCCTCATCGCCAAATAGGAAAGTGCGCTGCCGACTTCCTCCGGCAACCGAGACGTCTTCGCTTGGAGACCCTCGGATATGCCAGAGTTCGAAAGAGGTCGCCGAGCATTCCCTGAACATTCGACCGATCTGGACCGATCGCCCGCCCTTTCGCGCTGCTTTCGGACGAAGAAAAGCGCCAGGCCATTGGGAAGAAATCGCCAAACTTTTGGCCGCGGCTTTGTAAGGGAGGTGCGTCACCCCGAGTGGCTCGCCAATCCCGTCCTTGTAAAGAAAAAGTCAGGGCAATGGAGAATGTGTGTTGACTACGCGAGCCTCAACAAGGCCTGTCCGAAAGATCCATTCCCATTACCTCGCATCGACCAGGTCGTGGACTCCACCGCCGGGTGCGAGTCCCTTTCCTTCTTGGACGCCTATTCAGGCTACCACCAAATTGCGATGAAGGAGTTCGACCAGCTCGCGACCTCTTTCATCACCCGTGCGGCCAGACTTTGTTACGTCACGATGCCTTTTGGTCTAAAAAACGCAGGCGCCACATACCAACGGTGTATGCAGGCGTGTTTTTCAGACCAAATTGGCCGTAACATCGAAGCCTACGTCGATGACATCGTTGTCAAAACCAGGAAGGCGCGACGTCCCTCGACCACCGCCTGCACCAGCGGCGCCCTCACGTCCCGAAGTCGGGGAACGCCCACGACGAGGACGCCAACTCGCCGTACGTCCTCACGAACAGCCTCAGCCTCAGCCTCCGCCACCTCCTGCAGCCAGGCCTGATGGGCAACCACTTCCTCGCGAGGCTGAGTGTTGCGGTCCGCCATGGCGCGCAGAGAAAAGTTCGTTTGGTGGCGGTCCTTGCCAAAGTAACGAGCACACCGGCGCCTCTCCTTTTATAGCCAAACAGTGTGGGAGGCGCGGAAGACGAAGCGCCTTAGGATCACGCAACGGAGCGGAAGACGAAGCGCCCAACACCAGTTCCGAAAGCGGCGCGGTCCCCAAGGCGAGTTAATCCGCCCTTATCTCCAAAACTTAAAATCCTTTTTTCAAAAATATCACACGCCTGCCACGGGCTCAATCGATGCGTGGCGACTGCACTCTCAGTCCCCACGCACCACTCGGGCTGCCACTGAGACCTCGAGGGTCGGCTGACCTAGATCAATGACCAGAACCACTCGGCCAGGCTACCCTCCTCATAGTAACCTCTTCAAACCCAAAATGCTACAGCCCACGCCCCCGTGGCTACGGCTCCGAGGTAGCACTTTGCGCAAAAGGGAGGCTACTTGAGCAAAGGGCCAAGGGCGGTCGGATGGAGCCTTCGATTTAGGTCGGCGGTCGACCGATCAAACAATCTCCTCGTGGCAACCTCCTCGAACCGAATGCTACAACTTAAGCCCCAGCGCTACGGCTCCCGAGTAGCATTTCGCGCAAAAGGAAGTTGCCCGAGCGTAAGATAGCTTGATCAATCAGGCGCATCGACCGGGCCATCGTTAAAAAAGCGTACGAGTCGCTAACCTAAGCCGTACTCCGACCGACCGAGCTATCTACCTCGTGGCTATTTCCCCCGGCCCAAAGTGCTACGGCCCTCGCCTCGCTGCTACGGCCAAGTAGCACTCATGGGGAAACAAGCTCTCCGAGCAAGAGACGCTAGGGACAGTCGAAGCACCCCCACTCAGATCAGCGTTCCAACCCACCAAGCGCAAGCTTCGCGAAGGAGGCGGTCCGACCTAGGCACCTCTCCTCCACAAAGCTATCGCTTGAGATAGCTTGTCCTATCCCGTGATCTCTTTGGACGGAGTTGAAGCAACACCTACGCTCTCGTGGCACCCCGCTTGAGGTAGCTATGGTCGTAAGATTGCCCAAATTCACAGAGGAAGCACGGGGTAGACAGGCAAAATAACTTAAAGCAACCCGACACGTCGATTTCGATTAGGGCAATCGTGTTCATTACATGCACTGCAAAAAAGCAAAAAATAGGGAAACTAATCATCTCCCTCCTTCCGATGGAGGATTTCTCGCGGCGAGATTCGGCGGGCAATCTCTTGGGCGCACGGATCCACCCGGGCCATGAATGCGTCGACTTCTTCGTCGCTTCGGTCAGTAGCAACGCCGCTCCCAACCGCCTCAAGGTCGACGCCGTCATAATAAGAGACGGTGTTGAACAGGGCCGAGGAAGCGCCAAGCACCGCTGCTTCCCGCATCGACGCCTCGACGCGCTCAGGGACCCATCCAAGTATGGCGGGGATGGCGCTGCGGCCCGGAGTAAGCCCGAACAGCCGGTCGCAGACGGCCTGGATGCCCACATGAAGGATCGTCAGCTCGGCCGTCGTACCGGCCGCGTCCCTCTCCGCCACCAGCTTGTCCATAAGGGCCGAGTCACGTGACTCGACCGCCACATCCCGTTCCTCCACCGCCACCCTTCGCGACTCCAGCGCGTCGCTAAGGTTTTTTCGCAGCTCTGCAGGGACAAAAACAGCGTCAGAAGACGCCCGCTGCAGTGGCTCCCAAGGGGTTGAACTACTCACCGGCCACGGAGGCCTCTTTAGCGCGAAGTTCCTCCTCGACCTTGGCACGCGCTTCTCGATCGGACGCGGCGCGGTCGGCAAGCTCCCTCGCCGTCGCGAGCTCCCCCCGAGCAAGATCCCGCTCGCCGCGAAGCCAGTCGGCCTCCCTGCGGGCCGACTCGCATTCCTCTCGGAAGAGGGCGGCCTCCGCCCGAGCGGATTCTTCTGCGGACCTCGAAGTCTTGGCCACTTCAGATCCGCCGAGGACGACTGGCCCTCTCTCCCTCGACGGTCAATGACTCCACAAGTCGCCGAGCCTCCCGCAAGGCTTCGGAGACTTCCCCGGCCGACCGACCGGTAGTGGCGACCCTCCCTTGCTCGGCAACAAGCGCCCTCCGGGCGTCGAGCAGCTCTTCCCCTATGGCACTCCCCCGGCTGTGCAAATGCCGGAGGAACATCGACTTGTCCACCGCCCGGGATGTCAAGCGCTGCAAATACCTGCCCGATCAGTCCCCGTTTCCCGGTCGAAAGATGTACGAAAGACAAATCCCCGTCAGACTTACCGATCTGGCCGAGCGGGACTCCTGAGCAATGGACTTTCTCGCCCTGGACGCGGCGTCAACGGCGCGAGTGAGGTCGGCATGGATCCTCCCCATCTCCGCCTCCAAAGCGTTCCAATCCGCGTTACGCCTGCCGTCGTAAACGAACGCAGGCCCTCCGGCCGGTCAAGGCGGGCCAAAGTCGGCGGCGGTCGGCAACCGCTCGACTCGACTTTCCCGCCGTCGGAACGTCTGCGGCCGGCGTCGCGCGCCCTCGGCAATACTCGGACGCCCGGCAGCGGCGGCGGCGGGGGCGGCAGAACTCGTCCCGCCGGTGTCGCGAACGCCGCGAATCCCAGTACTTCCCCCGGCGGCAGAGTCGCGCCGACCCCCACGGTCGACGGTGCGGGGGAAGGCAGGGATAGCCGAACGTCTCCCGTCGATGCTGCGAACGGTGGCGGTCCCCAGGCGAGCGGCGAGACCACCGGTCTCACCGACGACGGCCAGCGAAGCGCGCCCGGCGGAGCTTCTTCCTGCACTGTCGCGGCCGGCAACGGCCCCGGCGCTCCCCCCTCCGGTAGCGTCCCCTCGCCGACAGACCCTGCCGCGGGGAGCGCATCCGAAGGATCCCCGCTCCCGACGATCGCCGGCGCACCCCGCGGACGGGAGCGGAAGGGTGCGGTTCCTCACCGCCCGGTGGGACTCGGCGCCCTCCCGGTGAGCCCCTAACGCCGCCGGTTGGTCGGGAGTGCGAAGGAAGAAATACCAGAGAGGACCAAATCGGGGCGCATAAATCACTTACCGAGAGGAGCGAACAACCGGCACTGACGTGCCCTTTTTTGCTGGCCCCTGCGAGGAGGCGTGAGGGGTCTCGCGCATCCTCAGATATACCTGCGCTCGCGGTTTCTTCCGAGGAACCACGGTCGCCGCCCATGGCTGAACCAGCGTCGCAGCCGCCGGAGTCGCCTCCGGCAACGCTTCCCTCGCTCGACGCAGCGACTCTTCGCCGCCGTCACTCAAAGTCTCGCCGAGACCTCCTCGCCCGCCCGGTCCGCGCTCTTTCCTCTTCCGCACCTTCGTGGCCTCCTTCTTCGCCAGAGGGCGGCGTCGCCGCCCGCTATGCGAGGCGCACGACCGCTCTCGCCTCCTTTTCCCCGGAAGCAAGGGGCGGAGATCACCACCGAGCCCCTGCAAGAACGCGCTGGGTAAGGGGCAAAGGAACAGAGCGGAAGCAAAAGCAAACAGAGCCACCGGTCGTACCAAGTTCGCGGATTCGCCGAGAATGGCGCAGCGCCGCCTGGCTCGGTATCTCCCGCGATGGAGACTGCGGCCACACGCGCGAGGACCTCCGACGGGGGAAGCTCCCGCTCCGACGACCTTGCAGGGTCGGTCGGTCCGATGTACTCGAACATGGGGCGCAGCCGATCCTTGAGGGGTTGGATGCGCCTCTCTATGAACGTACTGAGGACCACCTTCCCTGTCAGGCCCCGCCGCTTCAGGTCCGCGAGCTTTCCAAGGATCGCATCCACCTTCGCCCGGTCCCTCGCGTCAGGACCCCAGGTTCAGCAAGGATGCGGCGTCGGTAAATTCCCACTGAAGGGCGGGGCACTGTTGCCGATGTTCCGGACGTAGAACCACTCGCTGTGCCACCCCCGGTTGGACGTCGGCAGCTTCACATCGATGTAGGACGACTTGCGGCGGGTGCGCAGTTGGATCGCCAGAGCGCCGAGGAGGCCGGTGGCATCCGATGGCGGCCTCGCGAAGAAGAAGTGGCGCCAGAGCCCCCAGTGGGGTTCGATCCCCAGAAAGGCCTCACACAGTGTCATGAAGACCGCGATGTGGAGGACTCCATTCGGGTTCAGGTGATGAACTTCCCCGTAGTAGTGCACGGCCCGGACGAGCGGGTGGAGTGGGAGGCGAAACCCGCCAGTAGAAGGCGCCCAACGAGATTATCTCGCCGTCTTCCCGTGCGGGGACCTCGGTCCCGGCGGCATCCGCCAATGGATCGAGGCCGCAGAAGGAGCTCCTTCCTCTCAAGCCGAGGTAGCGACCCGCCGCGGCCGAGTGCGGGGTCAACGACATCCCCGAATGTGCGTAGGAGAGCGGGGGACGGCGCGACGAAGCAGGAAGCTTTTCTTCTTCCCTTGCGTTTTCTCTCCTTTTTCTTTTTGCAAAGGACGCGAGCAGAAGGCTTTGCTCCCTCCACGCCGCCTGCTCCTTCCTTTATAGGCGCCTGGCGGGAACAGGCGCGCCCCCGCACCCAACCGACGCCTCCTCACGCGGACCGATGCAGTCGCCAACCGTCAGCCTGCCACCATGCCCACTACTCCGGTAACGTGCCGCAGCCCATTTAAATCCCACTGAGCATTAATCGCTCGACAGACGGCCGCCACGCCGCACGCCGCAAAGATCGCACTTCGCCGGCCGCAGAACGCCAGGGCGCCCCATGCCAAGAAAGGTATGAAAACGGCCCATCGCCGCCCGGCCGGGAGAGCAAGCGCCTACGGACTCGCGCCGAGGCCGTGACCGTCTTGAGGGTTACGAAAGGCCGAATCCACCAGTGGAATGAAAGCCGCCCCAACACGTAAAATAGAGCGAGGGCGGGTCGCAGCTGAGCCCCGTAGGGCCTCTAGATGGGTCGGCGGACGACCCAATCACCGTGGCCAGCGTCCGAGACCATACCTCACACTCTCCGCGGAGCTCATCGATGAGTGGCGGCCAGCGGCCCGCTCGGTCGGCCAGACGACCCGGCAGCCCAACGGGATGAGTAAGGAAAGGTTTTTATGGAACGCCCCACGGTGGTCGGACGCCCACGCCGGGAGCTATGTCCGCTTGGAAACGATCCCCCTCGAGGGAGATCACCAAGGTTCCACTCGGATTGCCCGACAACAGCTCGCACGAGCACGACGTTCAAACCAATGAAGGTAAACGTGCGTTCGCTCAACCGACTCTAAAGGCCCACGAATGACGTAGCTGCGAGTCCGACCGAGCTAAACCCTCGACCGGCTCTCCGACCCGCCGGGGCTCGGGGTTACACCCACGCGGTCTTCGCCTGCAAGAGCTCTTTTAGGTCGTGCGGCTCCCCAAGCGATCGCGCACCAAGCACCGCCGGGCTAAACCCCAGGCCAGGCTCTCAGGCCGCTCGGGGCTACACCACCAGATGCGCCACACACCGGAGCTCTTTTAAGGTGGCGCGGCTCCCCAAACAGTCGCGTCGACCAAGCACCGCCGACCTCACGGGCCGGCTACCACCAGGGCTAAACCCCAGGCCAGGCTCTCAGGCCAGCTCGGGGCTCGGAACTACACCACCAGGTCTTCACGCCTTACCAGGGCTCTTTAAATTTGGCGCGGCTCCCCAAGCAATCGCGCCGACCAAGCACCGCCGACCTCGGCCGACGGCTACCACCGGGCTAAACCCCGACCGGCTCTCCGACCTTTCGGGGGCTCGAAACTACACCCACCGGTCTTCGCCTTGCAAGAGCTCTTTAATTTGGCGCGGCTCCCAAGTAGTCGCGCCCGACCTAGCGCCGCCGACCTCGGACGGCTACCCCGAGCTAACCCCGACCGGCTCTCCGACCGGCTCGGGGCTACTCGATGAGTACCGTACCATGGGTACCCCATCAGCGAAACGCGAACGGGTGACCAACCGCTGGCGAAGGCCAGATCGCCTAAAGGTACTTGGGTCGCGGAGAGCGGACCGGCTGTGCGGGACCGACCCTGGGCGGTCGGCGGACTCGATCCATGGCGGTCGGCGGGCTCACCGCCTAATGTTGAAGCTTCATGTCAGCAAGCTCCACCACGCCGACGAGCAGCCAGGCTCACGCCGGTGTCGATACCGCCTTGTGTGCAGCGTCCCACAGCGTCATCTGGCGGGCGGCTCCTTCCCAAGACTGTCAGAGGAGCCACCGAAGAAGTCAAGCCCCCGTCCCATCGCCTGGCACACCGCAGAAGAATACGCACACTCCCGAGGCCAAGGCAAAGTCAAGCGCCATTAAAGCCACCGAGGCTGACAGGAGCACCACGCGATGCGTCATCCAGACAGCACCACGCAAGACCACTCATCACAGAGCCACCAACCCTGCCTCGGGACGGGCAGGGGTCAGTCGGACAAGACAGAAACCGGACTCCGAGACACGCAGGCCCTTTTTTCCTCGTGGTTTTCCCAAACTCCCGTGTAACCTGCCTCCTCCGTCTATATAAGGAGAGGCAGGGCCCGAGAGGGAGGGGCGAGGGGGAAAAACAGTCTTCTAGGTAGCCGCAACTCCCTAGCAGAAACATTGAGGGATCGGTCGACCGACTCCCTGCCTCGCTTGTATACCTCCTGTTCATCGCCCAAAGATCAATACACCCACACCGAACGAACTGGAGTAGGGACGTTCAGCCCGAACCAGTATACATCATCTGACTCCTTGAGTCGACCATTCGGGGAGAGGGAGCACGCAACCCCATCCGACCACAAATTCGCATTGCCGGTGCACGAAACACCGACACATGGTATGCCTCAGATCATCATTTCAGACAGGGATAGAATATTTACGAGCAAGCTATGGCAAGAGCTCTTCCGTTTGACGGACACCCAGTTGCATATGAGCTCGTCCTATCACCCGCAATCAGATGGCCAAACTGAGCGTCTCAACCAGTGTTTGGAGGGATATCTCCGGTGTTCGGTTCATTCTCGGCCATCCCAATGGGCGAAATGGCTGCCGCTTGCAGAGTTTTGGTACAATACCAATTATCACTCAGCTTTGGGAAGAACTCCGTTTGAAGTTTTATATGGCCATCCTCCTCGGCATTTCGGTATTTCTTCAATGGATGTTGTTACCTTGCCTGATCTGGAGAGTCGGAATCTGAGAGAGGAAGTTACTGGTTAAGTTGCTCCAGCAGCAACTCTCACGAGCACAACAAAGGATGAAATCGCAAGCCGACAAACGTCGTTCAGAGCGCCACTTTGAGGTAGGGGATTTTGTTTATTTAAAGTTGCAGCCATACATCCAAACATCGGTGGCGACTCGGCACAATCAGAAGCTTGCATTCAAGTTTTATGGTCCCTACAAGATTATTCAGCGAGTTGGTGAAGTGGCATACAAGTTAGATTTACCCCCAACTAGCAGAATCCATCCAGTGGTGCATGTCTCTCAGCTTAAACGCCATATTGCACAAGAAATTCAAGTTGATGCTGAATTTGCGTTTATCACTGAAGAGGCGTCATTTCCCTTACAGCCGGCAGCAGTTTTGGACAGAGCATTGATACTTCGAGGAGGTGCTACCCATGCTCAGGAGCTGATCAAATGGAAATTCCTGCTAGAGCAGCTGTCCACATGGGAGGCGGCTGAGGCGATGCGTTCTCAGTTTCCACTGGTAGCCGCTTGGGGACAAGCAGCTCCAAAGGGAGGGGAAATGTCACGTATAAGCTGTAATTAGATGCTGTTACATTTAAATTGTAATTCGATATTGGGAGGATGGGCTGTGTGGGCCGGTTATTGGCGAGCTGAGCCCATGAACGAGTTTTGAACGCTTGGCTGGAAACCTAGCCGTATAAAAGCGTCATTCATCTTGGAACTCAAGGCATGGATATACACAGACACAACTGATTCCCCATCCCTCTTCATTCTGAGTTCTGTCATTACTCTAAATCCCCCTCCATTCTCTTCTCTATCTGTGCGGATCGTGAGTAGGTTCGTTACATCTATTCGAATAAAATTATAAATATAATTTCTTTTGATCATGATAGGCACCTATCAACAACAATAGATCGGCCTGTCAAGCTCTCATATTACAGCAAGTGATATATATCGTTGTCCGATCCTTCTACAATCGAGAAACGGCTAGATTTGTAATTTCGTTCGGGTAGATACCAAAATTGCAAAAAGAAAAAGCTAAACGGCTAAAAAAGCCAAAAACTCCTTGGCTTGTTGCTCTTGAGAACGGGGTACACTCTTATCTTTGCATATGCACATGGTTGAAGAATGCATTTGTCTCAGTAGTTTGTGGTGGAAATGAAGGGCCTGTTTATTTCGCATACTAAGATTACCGTATTTTGTCATAGTTTTTTTTTTTTTGTCAAAGTTGAGTAAGGTCAGATCATCAAAATTGAAGCCACACTTTAACTAGTAAAATGGATTTTGCCATTTTTTTAGTTAATGACGTGTGGGACTTGGACGGCGAGAAAGAATCTTACCACAGGTGTGACTATAAACCAAACAAACGTCTAACTCAATCAAATATATCTAACTTGATATATGACAAAGTAGGATAAAATTTGGTTATAAACCAAACAGCCCCAAAAACTGCGATGGCTCTTTCACCCCAGGGTCTCTGTGGCCTTCTGTGAGGAAGATTCATTTTTCTGCACCCTTCCTAGCTCAAACCGACCTGTCCTTTATCAATTCCACAAGCAAGCAAATCAGCCAGATATTGGCCGGCAACAAAGCAAATACCTACCAAATTAAATTAGTAAACCTAGGATTGTTGGGCACTTCCTGGTTAGGAAGCACCGCCCAAAAAGGAGAGTATGCTGCTTGAGTTCAACGTCAGCAGCTACTGCTCGTATTGTCTACACCCAAAGATTCCAAGCTACATGCGTTGGTGGCAGCTTTGGATTACAGGCGACAGCACAAATTCAACGTACTAATGGAAGATGGAATACAGGCAGGGCAAAATTGCAAGTGATATATAACCTATCTATCATCTCTGTGTTCTCTTTCCCTGTGCTTGCTCGTCTCACGGTTCCCACCGTCTCCCCTTCTATGCCTACCTGTATCTGAGCTTCTTTTCTCGTCTCTCTTGTCACGGCCGCTCTTTCCACAGTCATCTTCTCTGTGACGTCGCTCACCATCAGACCTATCCCTGTCATATTGACTAACTCCTGATCTTCGCCTGTAATCTTCATCATCATCCCTATTTCTGCTCCTGCTATGGTGCTTGCTATAGTCACGATCATCGTATCTACTAGAGCTTCGACCACCAGATTTATTGTAACTGTTGTAGTCATCATTCTTCCGACCCCCTCGGGTTTTATCATCTTTACCTTGCCTGCTTCCTTTCCCATCACTCTGACCTTTCTCATCACTGTGAGTTCTCTCCCAGTTATTCTTGTCACGATCACCCCAGGGTGGTAGCTCTGATCTACGATCATATACTCTTTGAATCTTTCTTCGGTCAGCAATTCCATTGTCTTGCCGATCAGCATATTCACCACTATCGTTATCGTCAAAGACAAGATCATAGCTGCAAAATGAGAGTAGGCTATCAGAGCATGTAAAAATGCTGTAAAATATTTTTGTGTAAGAGAAGAGATGGAGAGTGACCTTCGACGGTTATTTCCGCCTCGCTGAGTGTTTTCATCTTTCAGAACATAATTTGGGCCTTTGTTTTTCTGCTCAGCACCTTGATCACAATCCCGGGCTAGGTGATCCGGGGCACCACACTTGAAACACCCATCTGCAATGAGAAAGAACATTATCATATATTTCTCATTTGAGGATCTATAGAGGATGCTTGAATAGGAAATTATAGACGACATGTTTGTTTGGCAATTTTGAATAGACAACAAAAGCTCTTAATTCTTAACAGATTAGATCTGATCCTGAGTCCTGGTTAGTGTACAGATATCCTTGATGATTGACCACTTATTGGGTTCACATCTTTGTAACATTCAGCAACTAAAACAAGACAGCAGTCTACCTATCTAAATAGTGAATACCACTCCATAGGTTAAATAACTAAAAAGAGAGATCAAATTTACTAGTAAATATTTAGGTGTAACATAGGAAGACAGCATATGCCTTACTAAAGAGATCGGTGGACTTGGTGTGATTAACCTATAGAGACAAAATGGCATGTCGCTAGTGAAGTTTCTCCATAACTTCTATAACAAAATGAGCATTCCATGGGTTAATTTTCTTTGGCAACAATGATATGAGCATTCCATAGGCCACCAGTGGTAAAGGGTTATTCTGGTCAAGGAATGCTCTTGAACATCTACAATCATTTGGGTCCGTTGCTCAGAATGTGACATCGGGATGGTAAGTCAGCTCTATTGTGGGAGCCAGGGTTGCAAATATCATTGATAATAAGTCAATAATCGACCGTATCAAGCCAGTTCGAAATTAAAAACTAGTAGGTAAACCAGTCCAATTAAAAAAATTCAAAAAAATAAAGGAAAAAATTATGTGACATAAACCGGTGGAAAATCGCTCAAAAAATCGGCTGCCAAAAAGTTCAACTGGTCGGTCGATTTTCGATTTTTTTTTTTTTTTGTTTCAAAAAGTTTGATTTCGAAACCTTCAATTTTTGACGATTTTCGAGCGATTTTTGACGAAAATCTATACCGACGGGGGGCGATTTGCAGCGTCGATTCGATAATGTAAACCCTGGTGGGAGCACTTATGGTTAAAGTCAGTACTGGAAAAGGACTGATTGACTATCTACAATTGGTCACATATTATATATACAAAGAAATTGGCGATCTTAGTTTCAGAATACCTAGCAAACGATTAAGTTATGTTAGTTTACTATTTCCCACTATCTGAATTCGCTACACAGCAATTGGTTAGTTTGCAAAATAGCCAGGAAGTGCTAAGCTTGGACTTATGTTTAGGCTCTTCAAATTTCATTTCATTTATAAAGTATGCTCTGGTGTTCGGGACACTCCTATTATTTACAGATTGATTTGGAAGAGCAAATGCATGCTTAAGCAAAGTTTTTGTTTTGTTCTCCTTCATGGTGATCTTAATACTACAGGGAGCCCAGGAGAAAGCAAATTTTAGTGGACTCAAATTCATGTGTTCTTCACTTGTCAAATGGAGACTGTTGGTCATTGTGAACATTGATTGAGGCACTTCTCTGGATATCTTCAGCATGCTGCAAAAGTGTATTTTTTAATGAATTTATCAGAGTTTGGGTGATATCATATTTGGTTGCATAGGAACTGATGCATCTTTGTTGGAGTTCCAAAAAAAAATTAAATGCAAAAAAAAATACTTTATATGATTTCCCTTCAGAGTTATAATTAAGCTAGCGGTACAGTTGACATTTCCCAGTGGCTGAGAAAGCTTTGTATAGTTTCCTTTCTTTATAAAATTTATTATCTCTTAAAAGAAAAGGAAAGCTTCCATGTGGGTTTGGTTAAACATTAAGAAAAGTTGCAACAATAAAATAATATCATGGAAAAAAGAACATATCATGAAGAACTGTACCTTTTTTTGCATTTCGTTTGCTTTGTCTGAACTGACCCCACAGTTTTGAAACACTTTGACTAAAATCAACGTGGATCCTCCGGTCATCAATCAGACAATTGTCCATCTACAAGCATATCATTGAGTAAGCAATGTTCTCTTGAGAATAGTAAAGAAAGAAATTCCAAGTAAGAATCAATATCATTGTGGGGGCAAAACCAAACCTATGTAAGATAACACTGCATTGTCAAAGCATTAACGATATTGGGAAATTCACCAGTGAAGAGTAACTGACAAAATGTGCTAGCACACCGACACTAACTAGCAAAGGGCATATTAGAGGACAACTATGATAGAAGAAGCATTTTCTACAATTGTTAAGTGTAAACCAACATTCATATGGGAAACCAGGTAGGATACTGACCTTGAAATATGCACGTTCACAAGCCTCCTTTGTCTCGAATTCTGACAAAACATCGTCAAGAGACACTGTTAGCATTTTATATTACAACATGCCGCTATGAATAAGTAACACAGGTAGAACAAGAAATGTTTTCAAAGATATTATCAGTACAGTACACTTGTAGCTTTCTACTATACCAAAACTGGAACCATGAGACAACAACTGGACTATCTAGAACCTTCTCGGCTTCTATTTCACAGAAGTGTACAATGGAGCCTCTCAGTTTATTTTTTAAAAACAGAAATCATTACTTTGAACTTTGAACGTGCACAAGTAACTAATATTTCTTCTGTTTACTATTTCCTGTTCTTTCAACGTCCATTTAGTTGTTGCCTTGTTGGACATAAAGCAACATCCTTGTTGCCTGTTCATGCATTTTGTCCATTAACCAGTTTGTTACCAAACTAAATGATGGATTTTACATGACACAATTATATCCATGGCCACCAACATTTGGAACTCAAAAGTATGTACAGCATCAAACATATTACATGCCCAACCAGTTTCTATGCAGTTGTGAAAGGCCACTCAATTGGACGCCTTCCATAAAATTACTGACTTAAGAGGCTAAGACATATATGTCCAACACAAATGAAGAATTAGATGACATATGCCTGGGACAGCTACTTAAGCCAATGCAACTGTTCAATTAACACATTGGAACCAAAATGCCCTAGATAAATAGAAAAAAAATGCTATTCCTAATATTCAAATGCTTGCTCAAAGTATGTCACTGTAGTACAGAAATTTCCTAGGGAATTACACATACCAATAAAAGCATAGCATAAGCTATCTCCAGTCTTGTAGTCACGAATTATTTCAGCTCTGCAAGCAAGAAATGAAAAATGAAGGACAGAATAAACAAGGATATGCACACATTTATTGAAGCTAAGAAAGGCACTCACGATGTCACAGTTCCAAAACGAGAAAAGATTGTATATAAATCTTCATCCTGCAAAGTGAATTACCCATTTACTTACCCAGCAACACTGTTAAAAAGCTATGGCCTAAAATATATAACAATTTCAATCGTGATTTGCAAAATAATCAGTGACAAGACCACAACAGTACGAAAAGGAAACCTCTACACATAAGAGCTGTGGAAATGTACATAATGCTAGCAAAGCAGGATGAGAACATTAAAACAAAAGGTTTAAAGGAGCAGAAAACTTAAAAGCAAGCAATCAAGAACTAATACTAACTTGTGTTACTGGGTTGAGTTTACAAACAAATAAGACATCGTCTGGTGGTCTGATCTCAGCATCTGGAATGTCTCCAACCTGCATAAACAAAGGTATTTCATCAGCTGTAAACAAATAAGTATTAATGAGTAAACTGTTGATATTCATTTGGCACCAGGACTTACACTCTCGAGTATCACTGCATTTGTATGTGCTTCTTTAGAGCGGATTATCTCCTCAAGCTGTCCAGAAGCCACTGTTTCATCCAATGGGACCCAGGTATCCTCTAAGCGCTCTTCTGCAATCTGTTTGTTTACAACAGAAAAAAAAATTTATCATGGCATATTCACATTGAAAGGACAACATATGGCATTCAGGATATAACCTCGTTTATAGGGTTAATAGTCTGAACTTTTCCAATTTTGCGTAATTTGGTATCCAGAAAACAAGGGGAAAATTTTCAACGAAATCATGCTAAACAAAATTAAAGTATACTCAATAAATTCCATGACAGAAATTTCACATCAAACTTCAAAACAGGTACATGTACAAATAAATAGAAGCTCATAGCCTACATGTTTTCAAAGATGTAAAAAGCAAAAGAACAAAAAAAAGTAAGAATACTGTGATTAAGATTGGTGCATTCGGACTCATCATCTCTCATCTTACTAAAATGCATACAATTGCATCACTCAAATTACCTCACCAAGTGGCTTTCCAATGGGAGAATTTTCAGGAATAAGTTCAGCAAGCTGAGGAGGATCATCGAAAGGATCATCCAAGATATATGTATGTTTAATCCTGTCCATTAAGAATTTGGCAAAAGGTCAGCAACCAGAAATGAAGAAGGAAAGAAGGAAAGTAATGCTGGAAAAGAAGTAAACTTTGGCTGGTATGCTGTAACTATGCAGTTTACCAAAGGTTTCGATCGGTACTCTACCTTATGTCCTTAAATGGTCTTCCTTTATCATCAACATATGCCTCATTTAACTTTGTCAGTGTGTCAAAACCTTCAGCAACTGTCCCAAACACCTATGGTTGAAACAGCAAATAGATAAATCATTGCAGATAAATCAATAATCATCCCCTCACAGCCTCACCCCCACTCCCACATAAAAATGGAATAAGGTACTACTCACAGTATGTTTATCATCAAGGTAGTCGACGTCATCCCGCAAGGTGATGTAGAACTAAAACGTCACAAATACATAAATGACAGGTTAAAAACAGCAATGAGGTCCTCTAAAATCAATGATTGAGTTGGCAATAAAAATATTTCAGCAGGCATTTTAGTATTTTACCTGCGAGGCATTGCAATTTTCACCGGCACTTGCCATAGCAACAGTGCCAGTTTTTGAATGCCTCAATTCCGGACGGATTTCATCATCAAAAAATCGAGCTTGATCACCATAAAGGAACCTGCATAAACAAGATCCACTTTTCAGACTCATATTTGACAATAGGTGAAAATAAGGCATCAGCAATCATTAGTGCCCATCCATGGAAAAGAAAAAAAAAATTCAAAAATGTTCTGTGAGAACAATTCATGTATAGTAGCCACCCAAGATACAAGTTAAGATTGGACGCAGGCGAACAACCTATATGGTTCAGAGCACAGTAACTCAAAAAACAAAATAGAAATTGGGGAACTGACATGAAGTAATGCACATATTGAAAGTTCAAGTAAAAAAAAGTGCTCACTTGTACACAGAATCACCCCCAGTGCCGGTTCCAGTTGGGTCCCCAGTTTGTGCCAAGAAATCCTTCTCCACCTTGTGGAACAGACACCCATTGTAGTACTTCATTCTGGTAAGCCAAAGCATAAGACCAGAGAATGAGTAGCCTAATTATTACAAATAATCAACTCATCCATGAAATGCTACAGTCCATTATTTCACAGTTAAAAAGGAACCAGATTTATAAGCACTGTCATTTGTAATACCAATTTGAAGACAGGATGAAAGCACAGAAAGAACTACAGCATATGCTCAATTCAATTCCCAGGATGTCATAGAAAATTAGGAATTAATGATAACAACTCTAGGCATCAGAGGGCGACCCTCCAATGCACCATAAGATGGCGACTAGAGCTCTGCTTGCTCAGTGAGTAACATCAGAGGCCAATCCTCTCATCCACAGTTCAATTGACCTCATAAGATGTTAGCAAGAGCACTAAGCAGCTTAACACATCTGCAATAGAAATAACGCCACAGCTAGAGGAGCATTCGCAATGCTACACGAACACACTAGCAGCAGCTCCTTAAACCAGTCCACACCCCGCGCAACTCTAAAATACAACCAAACCAGTAGCGCTCCTGCAACGCCAAATTTGCCCTCTCGACAGATTTGTAAAGGAAACAAGCCCTAGATGCGGGTGCTTACTTGCAGAGCTTGACGAAGTTCTTGGTGGTGAGCGGGCACAGGTCGGTGTGGAGATCCACCTCGATGTCTCCCACGCTGGTGACTATTAGAACCGACATCTCCGCGATGCTCCCCTCTCGCCGGCGACAAGCGGACGGCGGCGCGCGGGATGGGACTTGGGGGGAGACGGGAGCAAGCACGGAGGGGTGCGGCGCCGTATGCTTCTGGAGTTTCCTAAACTAGGCCGTAGCCGTCGGCGAGGCAGCCCGTTGGAGCTCCGGGGTGGGTCGGGGAGGCGTGGACACCGGCGGGGCGATGGACACCGTCGCCGAGGCCCAAAACCTAAGCTGCAATGCTAATCTCTGTACAAGATGTTTGGTTCGGTGGAGGGATCAGAAGCAAAATTTGAGGCGGTTTTTGAAAAAATACGCAGATACCAAATCACTGGGATCTGGGCCATCTGTTAAAGATCGGACGGTCCATACTTCATAGACAACTTTCTGTATCTGTTACTCTCTCCGTTTATTTTTATAAGGTTTATTTTTTTAATTATCTTATTCACAAATATAAGGTTTGTATGTAACTTTTATGAGTCATTTATTTCTATACTCCTATTTATTCCCTCTCAACCATATGTATTTATTCATTACCACCCACACAAAGTATATCTTTCATCTTTTAAGATAATTAAGTAGGGACATCTAAGTTATTTTCTCTTATACTTTTCTCAATTTCAACACAACCTTAATTATTATGCAAAGTTCGAATTCGCTTTATAAAAATTGAACGGAGGGAGTATCATGTTTTGAACCTGGTCCCTATCTCTCTTTCTAATGGAACTTGCAATCATGTATTCGTACATTTTTTAATGGGAATTGTAGTCCGGGATTCTTATTATCTTATACAAGTGATCCTATATCAAATGCAATTTGTGCTCTAAATATTCTCTAGTTTTCATTAACTACCCTCCCACCACCTGGTTTGCAATTTGCGACGTAGTTCCTAATATGTTTTGACTTAGGCTTTTTGGCTTTTGGTTTAAAATTAGCATTTTGGCTTAATGAGCTTTTAAAGCCATCTGCTTTTAAGCCAAGACATGTTGTTTGGTATCCTGGTTTATTAATAGGTTAGATGGTACATCTTATAGATGAAAAGTCTAAAATACCCTAAATGAGATGGTGAATGAATTCTCAATTTATATATGATGGCATTTGGTGGGTAATTTTGAAGACTTTTAGTGGCAAAGGGTTATTTCATTCAAAAAAGCCCAAAAAAGCTTCTCTTGTCTGGCTTTTGGCTTATAGTTATACATGAGCTTTTGGCTTTTTTAAAATCCGACTTAAAAGCCAGTCGTTTGTTTCGGCTTAGACTTTTTGGCTTTTAAGCCGATGAAAAAGCCGAAACAAACAGGGCCTGTATATGTTGGGAACTACGTCGCAAGCGCGGCGCACGCCGCGCGCGTAAACGAAAAATGATTTTATTTTATTTTTCTAGAGAAAAAAATAGATATAAGCGTATTTTTAATTTTTTTTTGTAGGCTAGCGAAACCTTAGAGCTCGCGTTAGGGAAAAAGTACGCGGCGCACGACGGGCGCGTGGACGGAAAATGATTTTGCGTTTTTTTTTCCCTGGAGAAAAAATAATTTTCCGGAGGAACGAAAAATATCTCTGTTTTTTTCTCAAAGGAAAAGTAGACCTAGACGTATTTTTGAAATTTTTGGAGGCTCGAGAAACCTTAGAGACCGAGCCGAGAAAAAAGTACACATCTTTCTGATGATGAAAAAAAAATTTCGCAGAAAACGGAGAAAGGACCTGGACGTAAAAACTGGGGGCCTGTTTGTTATACTTTTGGGCCTGCTCGCTATCCCGAAAAATTAGAAAAGGACTCGCTCGCGATTCATATTTAACGGGAGGCTCTTTTCGTAAAGTAATGAATGAGGGACCTAAACACAATCCGGGAAAAAAAAATTGCTTTCACAAAAAATCACAAAAGATCTTTTCGTAAACTCCCAGGGACCTAGCCGCAATTCCAAGAAAATGAAGGACTTTCTTAGGAAATGGTGGAGAGAGAGAGAGGGGAGAGATGACGTGGCTGGCTGTGCTCACGGGAAACCTCCGAGCTATAATAAAAGTAATTAGAAAAGGACTCGCTCGCGATTCATATTTAACGGGAGGCTCTTTTCGTAAAGTAATGAATGAGGGACCTAAACACAATCCGGGAAAAAAAAATTGCTCTCACAAAAAATCACAAAAGATCTTTTCGTAAACTCCCAGGGACCTAGCCGCAATTCCAAGAAAATGAAGGACTTTCTTAGGAAATGGTGGAGAGAGAGAGAGGGGAGAGATGACGTGGCTGGCTGTGCTCACGGGAAACCTCCGAGCTATAATAAAAGTAATAATAATAATTTGAGTTTGACCAATTTGTGTTTTGTACACTTGAACCGAAGAAAAAATGGCATTATTCCAAATGTAGGTCCAAGTGTGACGCTCTCCTGTTAATTGTATGTCTACAACTGTATCCTGAAGAATCTGAAACCGATTATAAGCTTGAACTGAAAGAGGCAAATTAAAAAGGTCGTGTAGCTGAACTAATGTGAGAGCCTCCACCACCGTTATTGTTTCTGTTTTCACAAATGAAGATAATTCTTAGTAAGAGCAAGGTTCACCATACCAATCGCCACTAGAAAATCACCAATCGAGTGGTATGAAAATCGCCAATTTTCAAGCAAAAATCGTCAGAAATCACACAAAAATCAAGCTCTAGTAAATTTGAAACTCTTGGCAATTTTTGATGGAAAATCATCGATTATCAACACATATTTGGCGATTTTCGATAAAAACCCACCGATAATCGATAGGAAACAGTGAAAAATTGACATATGGAAGGAAAAATGTAAAAAAAAAATCAAAATTTTGGGGGAAAATGCTTGATAATTTGTAAAAACACAGTAAAGACCCAAAAAAATTCATAATAAATGTTAGAGATATATTAAAAAATGAAAATTAGAAGAAAACGAATAACAAAGCGATGGTAATATATACAAAAATATGGGGAAAAAATTTGACATGACCTTTGCGATATTTTAGACAATCACAAATTGTAAAGTAGGCATTTACCAATAATATATCATCAAATAACATTACATTTCAATACCATTCACAAATGAATCCAAAAAGTTCACATCTCAATATACATGACATATGACATTTGAAATGAAAATGAATATCTATGTACATAACATTTCATCTCGATACCATTCCGCAAATGAATCCAAGAAGTCGACATCTCAATGTTCGCACTTGGCATTTTGTCATCCTTCCATTGTCACAGAAATGTCTTTTTGGACCTACATGAATGCAATGGTAGTGAAAAAATGGAGTTGCAATGAAATAAAATATTACATTCGGGGCTACGGGTAGTATTGTTAAGTGTACACTTTGTTGCCCATGTTGTACTCCTCAGTAGATATCGTCAGCAATCCTTGTGTAGCTAACAACTCTGTCTTGTATTCATGTCAGCTTTGCCCCGTCCATGGGCTAGTCATTTCCCACTATTGGTACAACATGGCATAAAAGTTACGGTCCTGCCACTCATAGACTCATCGGGTGAGAGGTTGGGCACGAGCATCCGGGATGGCGTAGTCATGTCTGCCATATGAACTATAACTCTCTTGTGTCTTCGTGATGCTATACGAACTAGAGCTATCATTGTGTGTGTCATGGCTATGTCAATGGCCTTTTCCTACAGTAGTCATCTTTTGTGATTGAGGAACGCCATAGTATTGGTCTTGTGTGGCATGAGTGTACTGGGACTCCTCTGTAAATTCTATAAGATGTTTTTCTTCTAAGCGGGAAGTGAGAGGGATGGAGGCATTATTGAAAGTGCATCTAGGCCCCCAAATTGGTTTTGGTTGATTAATGACAAGCGATTAAAGAGACTAATGTCTTCAATGAGCTTATGAGCAGGTAAAAGGTTCAATGTGAGATCGTCTTCATGCGATGGATACCCTCAAACAAGATTTCGCGAGTAAAACGGTATTACGTTTGTATTCTCTATGTTTTGTGTCGTAGGAATGCCGTACTATTAAGAGGGATGCATCGTAAATGATCTAGAATAGTCTCTATGCTCAGATGAATGCTACTTCATTTCTTGTTGAGAGCCTAAGTCACCGCGCATGCACCGGAATGTGTTTTTATCAAAGTTCAAGTCGGACATTCCGATATTACATCGGAAGTTCCGATGTAACCGGACATTCCGATGTGCATGCTTGCTTCAGTCCGATGCGTGGTAGATGCATCGGAAGTTCCGATATTTTCGATCGGAAGTTCCGATACGTTGCTTATGCTTTCTAGGGTGCTCTCTGGAAATATCGGAAGTTCCGATATTTGACATCGGATGTTCCGATGTGTTCAAATCTGTAAAAGGGAGCTCTCTGTAATTATCGGACACTCCGATATATTAGATCGGACATTTCGATGTTGGTATCGGAAGTTCCGATTTTATATCGGACAGTCCGATATGGATTTAGAAGCATTTGTCGAGGTGCTTTTCTGGGAACATCGGACATTCCGATGTTGGTATCGGAAGTTCCGATGCACCTTTTTCGACAGTTGAAGTGCGCTCGAGTTCTGATTGTTTGCATATATCGGACATTCCGATGTTGATATCGGAAGTTCCGATATGCAACTGAGTGGGTGTATAACGGCTAGTTTTTGCAAGAATCTATAAATACCCCACTCCTCTCTCATTTGAGGACTACACACTCTATTTGGCAGAACTCTAGAGCACTTTGAGCCCTCTCTAGTATACTTTTGAGCCCTCCTCTTTGATCTTAGAGATCATCTAAGGAGTGAGGACTAGAAGTGAGATTTGGAGCTAGAGTAAAAAGCAAGTGTCTTTCATCTCGAGCTTTAGAGTGTTCCTCCAAGATCGATCAACGGTGCATTTGTTTCTCTTGGAGGTTGAAGGACTCCTAGACGGCTAGGGGTCACTCACGAGCTCCCAAGGATTGTGGGACGCCGTGAGAAGTTTGTGAAGGCCGGCTCCGCCTCCGAAAGGAAAGGAACCAATAGTGGAACCAAGCCTCAAGTGTGACCGAGGTTTGGGAGGAAAGGGTTGGAAAAGACCCGGCTCTTTGGAGCCTCCTCAACGGAGACGTAGGATTCCCTCAAGAATCCGAACTCCGGGAACAAATCCGTGTCTTTACTTTACTTCTCTCAAACGTGTTTCCTTATTTAGTTGATATAACGTTCTTAGATTGCTTTCCAAGTTCATTACTCTCAGTGATTAATTGTCCGTGTCTAAAGTCGATCGGACATTCCGAACTGTTATCGGAAGTTCCGATTATATCGAAAGTTCCGATCCAATACCGGAAGTTCCGATACTCTTTCCGCTGCGACAAATTTAGTTTAAATTTTAAATTGCCTATTCACCCCCCCCTCTAGGCAACTTTCTCATCTTTTCAATCACCGGTCTCACCGCCATCGCTATCTGACTTGGAGCTACTATCATTGGATTCTTGGTACGGTGGGCTTCAACGGTCCTTGGGAGTGCTATCAGTCGAGTCATCACTCACAACATATGTGAGACACTTCCCCTTTTCTTTGGAGGGAGCTCTCCTTTTTGTGGTATCCCTTGTCACAACTGTTGAGTGCTTCATCTTCCCAGTGTGACTGTCACCCACTATCTTGTCTACCCTCCTTATCAAGTAAAGGATCGGCATTGGACCTCCCTTTCTCCATCCACTATCAGATTGGATTTTCAGCGTCGCATAGTGTAAGTTTCATAAGATGTTGGAATTGATCATCTACATCTGTGCACCTCATCGACGACAGAGGCAATTTCCTGCATCAATAAACAAAATGAACTCCGTAACATCATGCATATTTACAAGTTACAACAGATTTTAAAAAGATGAGCAATGAAAGTAAGTACCTTTCGCAAGTACGAGGCATCATAAGTTTGGCCCATTGCATGGATGGACTTATGTAAGAACATGGTGCCATTGAAGTATATCATGAAGTTTATGATGCTCATGCGTGTCGGTCCAGTCCAAGAATCGCACATTATTGTTACACCATACGTAGATCATTCCTTCTTGAACTTCGCCATCTTCTCCCATATGTCTGATTCGTTATCGTCTAAATACTTCTCGTCTATATATCTTCCACTCGGAGACAGGATACCCTTGCGTTCAAATAAAGATAATGGATGGAAATATGACCAGCTACTAATTAGTGTACAAATGGATAAAAATTTGAAAGCCCACTTACCCCATTTTTTAGTTTCCCTCACAGCGCTAACAAAATACGGATTGTCTACTTTCCTCCGCACGATACCAACTGTGTGGAAAAATTTGGCCCAAGCCGAGCTAATCGCCTACTTCTCATTCTTTACCTTCTGTGTCCTTTGCCCAGTGACAATCCTTGGTTGCACAGGGCCACGGGTCATACCGAGGTTGTAATCCACCACGGTCGGTCTTTCCCATTGTGACGAACTTTGAAAAATCCTCGACAACACATCACCACTCCCTCCTCTAGCCTCCCTAGAGGTGCCAATACCACCATCATCCACATACCACTACCTGCCCCGACTGATAAATTCTGCCTCCGCCTTAGAGGTAGCCATAGCATGCTGCAGTTGGTCCTCCTCATTAGCATCACCTATGTACTTTGAATATGCACTTCTCCTAGGAGGGGAAACTGCAGTTGTTGCTCCCTTTCTAAGCCTCTCCTCCTTCCATCCCTTCTTCTTATCATTCATCTTGTCTAAGTCGCGCTGAAAGTACTCACGAACCTCCTTAGGAACTCGATTGCAATGAATGACATTCTTACTGCGCCCTGCCAAGTGGTGCTTCAGTTGCGATGCACCACCTCCTTTCTTCTCTTTGTGAAAGTGCATCTAGGCCCCTCAATTTATTTTGGTGATTAATGATGACACAATTAAAGAGATCTAATGTTTTATCCAAGAATACTGCAGATATCGAGATCATATCGAGTTTGGAATGACATTGGACGCCCCTACGACTACTTAAAATCAAAAGGACGGCATCAAGACCAAAGTTGTAATCTTTTATTTATTTGTGTCTTAAGGATAGCCGTACTATTAAGAGGGTATGACGAGAAATCAACTTTAGGATGTGCATGTGCTCAACATCAAATCTTGCATCTCAAATTAGCACTCCTGCATTTAGTTTTGAAAAGTTTTAAATTGAAACCGAACTGGGTAACCCGGAGTCTCCGGATATCAAATCCGGAGTATCTGGATTCAATCCGGAGTGTCCGGACTTTTGGTCCGGAGTCTCGAGTTGGACCCTCGGTGTCTTTTAGTTCCATGGTCCGGAGTATCCGGTTGTTTGGTCCGAGTCTCGGATAACCCGGAGTCTCCGGGTTGTTTGTCCGGACACTCTGGCCTGTACAAAAACGAGAGTAACGGCTAGTTTTTGAAAAGACTATTTAAAGCCTCCACTCTCTCCCAACGGCTAGAATCTCTATTGAGCTCATTCATAGCAGCATTCAAGCCATTCCTAACCATCTCTGAGCATTCAATAGAGCCCCTACTTCCTCCCACCATTAGATTTGGTTGTTGATCCTTTGTGGTGAGGAGAGGAAGAAGTAAAGTGCTAGGTGCATTCAATTCAAGTTGTTGAGCACTAGTTCATCCTCCAAGCGATTCTTCGTGGTGCTATTTCTCTTGGAGGTTGAAGGTCTCCTAGACGGCTAGGAGTCACCGGGAGCTACCAACACGTGTGGTGAGCCCCGGTCGTCTGTGAAGGCAAGTCTCGCCTCCGAAAGGAAAGAGATAAGAAGTGAAGCCGGCGAGTGCATTTGTGCAACACCGGGAGGAAAGCGGGTTGAAAGAGACCCCGGCTCAAGTGCGACCGAGCCACCTCAACGGAGACGTAGGGTTCCCTTCAAGAACCCGAACTTCGGTGAAAATTCGTGTCACTCTCATTCACTTTTACTTCCTAGTATTGCTTATTTGGATTTGAATTTGTAAAGTTAGATCTAGCTCTTTGCTTAGCTTTAATTCAAAATCCTTACTAGCAATTGTTCTAGGTTGTTCTTGCTATCTATTTCTAGTGACTTATTGTGCTTGCTAGAGTAGTCTTGTTTGCGCTCCCGAGCCAGCTAACCCGGAGAGTCCGGACTTAATACCGGACACTCCGGACAAGCCGGAGTATCCGGACCAAAACCCGGAGACTCCGGGTTGACCTGTTCGGCCTGAGTTATTTCCGCTGCGATTTTTTAATCCGCCTATTCACCCCCCTCTAGGCGACATCGTTGGTCCTTTCAATTGGTATCAGAGCCAAATCTCCTTTATTGTGGCTTAACCGCTTGGAGAAACAAAGATGTCGGATATAGAGAAGATTACCGAAACCCATGCCCAAGACAAGGCCACGGGTTCCGGTATAGGGGTTGCAATTCCTTTAGATTATTCCTCTTTTGGAGTCTCAAACTCCTCATCTTATGTTTTCGTCTCGTCTGGCCGAGCGCCTCATTTCGATGGCACTCGCTATGCGGCATGGAAACACAAGATGAAGATGCATTTGAGATCACTTCACCCTTGCATTTGGAAGATTGTTGAAACAGGTTTCAAGCCCGCAAACCCCAACAATCTTACCTCCGAAGAAGACAAAGCTCAACACTTCAACGACTTGGCCGTCAATGCCTTGTTCAATGCTTTGAGCGACTCCGAGTTCAACCGGGTCGATGGCCTTGACAATGCCAAGGATATATGGGAAAGATTGATGGTATCTCATGAGGGTGTATCAAGTGTTCGTGAATCCAAGATCGAGCTCATCATTGGAGAACTAAGCCGATTCACTTTGGAAGATGGAGAGTGTTACACCAAGATGTTTGATCGCTTGATGGTTCTAGTAAATCAAGCTAAAGGACTTGGAAGCACCGAGCTCACCGACAAAGCAATTGTCAAGATCATCCTTCGAGTGATCACCCCCACCAACCGAAACCTTGTGCAACTCATCCGCGACCGGCCAAACTTCGACACTCTCACTCCTCATGATGTGATTGGCCGGTTGATGACGGACGAGATGATGGTTAAGGAAGCGGAAGTGGTGGAGGAGCTCAAGTTCGGCAAGAAGAAGGGCATCGCCTTGAAGGCCGTCAAGGTGACACAAGAAGCCGAAGAGAGCTCAAGCGATGAAGAAGAGTCGAGCGGCCCCTTGACAAATGATGATATGGTCTTGCTCGTAAGAAGATTCAACAAGTTCTTGAAGAAGAAGGGCTACAAGCCGGGAAGTCACTCCAAGGGCTTTGGCAACAAATCAAGAGGGCGGCACTCTTCAAGAAAGTGCTATGAGTGTGGGGAACCCGGTCATTTCATTGCCGAGTGCCCCCACAAAGAAAAGAAGGAAGACAAGTCCTTCAAGAAGGACAAGTTCAAGAAGAAAGACAAGGACAAGAGCAAGAGGTACAAGGGCAAGGGTCATGCATACATCGTCAAGGAGTGGAACTCCGACTCTGACTCCGAGTCCGAGTCCGACTCCGACTCCGACAATGAAAGAGGACTCGCCACCATCGCCATTGCTACACCACCGACAAAGTCAAAGGGTCTCTTTGACAACCTAAGCGACGGCGAAGGAGATACTCCAATTTTCCTCATGGCAAAGGGGCACAAGGTATCATCTAAGAGCCCTGTCCTTTCTATTGTTGATTATGGCTTAGATGATTGTGATAGTGATAACGATGAAGTAGCATTTAGGTCTATGAATGACTTTGATATTGAAAAACTAGACTTGCTACTTAAAGACATTGAAAAATTGGAGGAAGTAGTAGAACAAAAGGAGGCTACTCTTGAGGCTCAAGAGGATCTCCTTATATTTGAAAAGGAAAAGAATCTTGAGCTAGAGAAGAGCCTAGCTTTTGAGAGAAAGAGAAATGAGGACTTAGTCAAAAACTCAAATTTGACTAAGAATAAAATAGTTAGTCTTGAGATCATCAATGCTTCACTCGTAGAGCAACTTGCTCAAGCAATGGATGCTTACAAGTCTCTTGAAGTGAAGCTTGTTGATCTCTCGAATAATGCTTCTTCCTCAATTAACAACTCCAATGGTTCAATGCCTTCAAGTAGCAATGGATGTGCTAGATGTTATAATGTTGATATTGCTACTTGTGCTACTAACCGTGAGACTTTGAAAGTCTTGGCTCATGAGAATGAGAAGCTTAAGGGGATGCTTGAAGATGGACTTCAAAAGTCCTACAAGGCTAGCAAAGGTTTAGAGGAGTATCTCGGTAAGCGCCAAGGTAATCCTAAGAGGCAAGGGTTTGGGTATGTTCCGCCAAAGGGCAAAAAGAGCAACATTGTTGTTGTTCCTTTAAACAAGCCCATTTACTTTGTAAAAGGCGAAGGAACATCCAAGCACAAAGCTCACTCCGAGTTCTTTGCTTCTTATGTGCTTAAAAGGACTAACCTCGGCCGTGTAGTTGCTTATCATGTTGGGCGTAAGCCGAAAAATACTCCTTGTGTTCGTTCTATTTGGGTCCCTAAATCGCTTGTTACTAACGTGCGTGGACCTAACCAAGTTTGGGTACCAAAGAGCAAAAATTAAATTTGTTTTTGTAGGCCTATATCTCCGGTAGAACAAGTTGGATTTTGGATAGCGGATGCACGCATCACATGACTGGAGAAAAGGCAATGTTCGCACACTTGGATGAAAATGGATCAAATAGCGAAAGCATTGTCTTTGGAGACAATGGAAAAGGAGAAGTAATTGGTTTGGGTAAAATCTCTATCTCAAATGACTTTCACTTAAGTATTGTTTTACTTGTTGATTCATTAAGCTACAATTTGTTGTCCGTTGCACAATTGTGTGAAGCGGGTTACAATTGTTTGTTTAATGAAAAGGTGTGGAAGTCATTAAGAGGCTTGATGGTTCAATAGCCTTCAAAGGACGTTTGAAGGGTAAGCTCTATCTCGTAGACTTCAATACGGATAGACTTAATCTTGAAACGTGCTTAATGGCTAAATCTAGCATGGGTTGGCTATGACATCGCCGACTAGCCCATGTCGGTATGAGGAACCTTCACAAACTCATTAAAGGCAACCACATTCTTGGACTAACTAATGTTGTCTTTGAGAAAGATAGGGTTTGTAGCGCTTGTCAAGCGGGCAAGCAAGTTGGTGCCTCCCATCCCGCCAAGAATGTGATGACGACCACAAGACCTTTGGAAATGCTTCATATGGATCTCTTCGGTCCGGTCGCCTACATAAGCATCGGGGGAAGTAAGTATGGTTTAGTTATTGTTGATGACTTTTCTCGATTCACTTGGGTGTTTTTCTTGCATGACAAAAGCGAAGTCCAAGTATCACTGAAGAAGTTCATGAGAAGAGCTCAAAATGAGTTTGAAGTGAAGATCAAGAGAATTCGAAGCGACAACGGCACCGAGTTCAAGAATATTGGTGTGGAGGAGTTTCTTGATGAGGAAGGAATTAAGCACGAATTCTCGGCTCCCTATTCTCCTCAGCAAAATGGGGTGGCCGAGAGGAAAAATCGAACCCTCATCGAGATGGCGCGGACGATACTTGACGAATACAAGGTTTCCGATAGTTTTTGGGCAGAAGCCATTAATACCGCTTGCCACAGCTCCAACCGCCTCTACCTTCACAAGATCTTGAAGAAAACGGCGTACGAATTGCTCACCAGGAAGAAACCAAATGTCTCCTACTTTCGAGTCTTTGGGAGTAAATGCTATATCCTCAACAAAAGAGCTAAGTCTTCTAAATTTGCTCCTAAAGTAGATGAAGGTTTCTTACTCGGTTATGGAACTAATGCTTATGCGTACCGAGTTTTCAACAATACCACTGGTGTCGTTGAAATCTCGCGTGACATAACTTTTGATGAGTCTAACGGTTCTCAAGTAGAACAAGTTGACCGTACCATAATTGACAGGGAAGAACCACCATGTGAAGCTATCAAGAAAATGGCAATCGGGGAGGTAAGACCTCAAAATCTGGAATCTCACCCGAGCACCCCAACCCGGAGTCTCCGGCCTGAAACCCGGAGTGTCCGGATTGGTCCGGAGTCTCCGGGTCAAATACCGGAGTCTCCGGATGGGTCAGGCTCAGGTGATATTCCCTCCTCGTCCAAGCAAGCCCAGGATGGTTCAAACGCTTCCCAAGATGAAGATCTTATCCAAGCTCCAAATTCAACTGTTCCTCACCCAAGAGTTCATCAAAGTATTCAACGGGATCATCCGGTCGACAACATACTTGGAGATATTCACAAGGGAGTATCCACTAGATCTCGTGTTGCCAACTTTTGTGAATTTTACTCGTTTGTGTCTTCTCTTGAGCCTCTTAAGGTAGAAGAAGCACTTGATGATCCGGATTGGGTGATGGCCATGCAAGAGGAGCTGAACAACTTCAAACGTAATCAAGTCTGGGAGCTTGTCGAAAGACCAAATCAAAACGTAATCGGTACTAAGTGGGTCTTCCGAAACAAGCAAGACGAAAACGGGATCGTGACAAGGAACAAAGCTAGATTGGTTGCTCAAGGGTACACTCAAATCGAAGGTTTGGATTTCGATGAAACATATGCTCCTGTAGCTAGGCTTGAATCAATTAGAATATTACTTGCCTTTGCTACTCACCATGATTTCAAGCTATATCAAATGGATGTGAAGAGCGCCTTCTTAAATGGACCACTCTCCAAGATGGTCTACGTCGAGCAACCACCCGGCTTTGATGATCCAAAACACCCGGACCACGTCTACTACCTACACAAAGCCCTTTATGGACTTAAGCAAGCACCAAGGGCTTGGTTCGAGTGTTTAAGAGATTTCCTTCTCGGACAAGGTTTTGTAGTCGGAAAGGCCGACCCTACTCTCTTTACTAAACATATTGATAATGATTTATTTGTATGCCAAATATATGTCGATGACATCATATTTGGATCTACTAATGAGCATTTGTGTAAAGAGTTTAGCAAGATTATGACTAAAAGATTCGAGATGTCCATGATGGGAGAGTTGAAGTTCTTCCTCGGATTTCAAGTGAAACAACTCAAGGAAGGAACCTTCATCTGTCAAACCAAGTACATCAAGGACATGCTCAAGAAGTTCGGAATGGAGGACGCAAAGCCAATTAAGACACCTATGCAAGCCAATGGGCATCTAGACCTCGACAAGGAAGGTAAACCGGTCATCCAAAAGGTATATCGCTCGATGATCGGTTCTCTTCTTTATCTTTGTGCATCTAGGCCCGATATCATGCTTAGCGTTTGTATGTGTGCACGTTTTCAAGCCGCTCCAAAAGAGTGCCACATGGTGGCCGTTAAGAGAATCTTGAGATACTTAGTGCACACTCCTCACTTCGGACTTTGGTATCCGAAAGGATCTTCCTTTGAGTTAATTGGCTACTCCGATGCGGACTATGCCGGTTGTAAAGTGGATAGGAAGAGTACCTCGGGGACTTGCCAATTCTTGGGTAGGTCTCTAGTCTCGTGGTCTTCCAAGAAACAAAATTCCGTAGCCCTATCCACTGCCGAAGCCGAATATATAGCCGCTGGGAGTTGTTGTGCCCAATTACTTTGGATGAGACAAACCTTGAGTGATTATGGCCTATCCTACAAGAGTGTTCCACTTCTGTGTGACAATGAGAGCGCCATAAAAATAGCCAACAATCCTGTTCAACACTCTCGCACAAAGCATATTGGCATTCGCCATCATTTCCTAAGAGACCACTCAACCAAAGGCGAAATCAATATCCAACACGTGAGCACAATTGACCAATTAGCCGGTATTTTCACCAAGCCTCTTGACGAGAAAAGGTTCTGTGAGTTGAGAAGTGGTTTAAATATTTTGGATTCTCGTAACGTGGCTTGAGGAGTGCTCACATATATTGTTTGTTGAATGAAAAATGAATTTCAAAACTTTATTTATCATTTTCTTTGAAATTATCTTGTGTTATTGGTTCTTGATCCTCGGATCGCGTCGTTGCTATGTGACTATAGCCTGATTGCTTATCTGTTCGCTAGTCACACAGTAAATAGACGCATTAGAACCTCTCTCTCTAGCTCTCTCAGCGTTCGTCCAAAGCTCTCCTCGAAAAATCTATTTCCTTCCCGAGCCAGGGAACCCGGAGTATCCGGGGTTTTTGTCCGGAGTCTCCGGGTTACCCGGAGTATCCGGCCTCTTTATCCGGACTCTCCGGGTTGGGCGTGCGTTTTTTTTTTCTCCAAAACCGCCCGCGCGTCTCCTCCTTTCTATTCCCACTTTCTCTCTCTCTTTCTCCCGTGCTCTCCTCTTGGCTAAGGGCGATTTCTCACCTTCCCCTTCATCTCCAAGGCTCTTGGAACCCTTTCCTCTCCTTGGCATTGAAGATCTTGGTAAGAATCTTTTGCCCTAACCTTCTCCTCTTTGGGATTGGAATCAATTTCTTTATTTCTTAAGGTTTCCTTTGGATCCTTTTGTCTAGGGCGTGACTTCTCGCCCTCTTAGCCCTCAAGATCGAAGGATCGACCTCGTCCTTCCTCAAACTTCACTCGTTTTCAAATCCTTTTGAGGTAAGTTCAAGTTCTAATCCTCTCCCGCGAAATCTATGGCCATATGTTGTTGCTATCTGTTATCATTCATCCTTGTGGCCATCTAGATCCTTTACTTGTTGATTTTGAGGATTAGTTTCCTTGAATTTACTCTTGCTGTGTGCGATTTCTGGCACATCCGGAGTGTCCGGATATTTATCCGGAGTCTCCGACCCTGGTCCGGAGTATCCGGACATTCTGTCCGGAGTCTCCGACCTCAGTCCGGAGTATCCGGATAAAAAATCCGGAGTCTCCGGGTTGTATGCCTCGGCCAGATTTCAAACTTCACTCTTTCTTGAGTCGTTTCGCGGCTAACCTTTCTCTTTCGCGTTGTCAGCTCAGATGGATCCTTCTCAGGGGACGTCAGGAGGTGGAGATCCTCCTAGGCGTCCTACTCCTCCTCCTCCTCAGATTCCTGCAGGCGCGGCCTCTTTAGGCCAGCCTCCTCCAGACACCCCTCCGAATCCCACTCTTCCTCCGGCTCGCAAAAGGCAAAGGCATGGGGTGGTAAAGCGCCCTACCTCAAAGACTCCTCAGACTGTTGATCCTCCTCCAGCTCCTCAGCCTCAGCCTCAACCTCAGCAGTAGCAGCAGCCTGATCTAGATGAGCATCCTGCAGATACTCATGCTGTGCTGCGTGATCAGAAGAGGAGAGAGTATCGGGACTCGGGTCGGTACATTGGACCGTTGGTCAAGGCCAAGCCAGTCTGGAGGTATCCTGCCTCAGTCAACCCTATGAGGATAATTGACTACAGAAGTGGTTCTGGCAAGGGCAAAGCTATAGTGGAGCAAAGAAAGAAAGATCCACTTGAGTTTTATCAAGATGAGTATGTGGACCGCCGGTTTTGGAACCGGTTTCAGTCAGACTACTATGAGACAGTCCTCTACCCTCTTGAGCACCCAGTGGTCAGAATGAAAACTATAGACTGGGATTACATGGCAGCAGCTGGCAATCCAGTCTTTGATGAGATCATCCAGATCTGCGAGATGCATGAGATCAAGAACTTAATGGCTTTCAAATATGATTGGAACATTGAAGTAGTCATGCAGTTCTATGCCACTCTCTACTTCGACAAGGCTGAAGAAGCCATTTGGTGGATGACTGATAAAGTCTGGTATGTGTCAAATAAGAAGAGGCTAGCCAGAGTGCTTCATCTCAGATACAATGCGAACCCTAAGCTGCATGCCAAGAAAGTTTTATCTCCTGAGCAGATTGAGGCATTGTACGACACCTCGAAGAGCTTTACTGTTGGGACAATCAAAGGACTGAAGGAGGTGCCTGCTGTTCTGAACAGGATCCTTAGGGTCACTCTTTGGCCTAAGGAAGGAGATGCTTCTACCATTAGTTCCTATGGAAGGAACTTGCTCTTTCACCTCGTTGAGCGCACCCACCAATTCAACATTGTTGATTTTCTGTGGGAGACAATGAGGCAGAATCTGTGAGCAACATGGCTAGTTGCAGCTACGCTCCTTATGTGATGGCACTGATTGTGAGTGTGACTGGTCTGAACTTTGTCAGAGATGTGGAGCATGTATCTTACAAGGTTCGACCTCCTACTGCTCCTCCTACTCCTATTGCCCCCGGTCCTGCTGCTAGGACGCGCAGAGGTCGCTCGTCCGGCTCCTCCTCTGCTCCAGCTGTTCCTCCTGTTGTTCCTTCGAAAGCAGAATGAGATTCAGCGGCTCTCTCCAAAAGATGCTCAAGCATATCTTCCGCCTCTGCCGTGACATCTCCACTCGGCAGAAGGATATGAAGAAGATGATCAAAAAGAATGGCAAGGGCATTCGAGACCTCCGCCGCCACATGGGTGAGGCGTTATCTGCCAGCGACTCTTCCGGATCGTCAGTGGAGGGCAGCGAATCTTCTGCTGATGCCTTGTTTGGTATTGCCTCTTCCTCTGCTCCTCCAGCGCCAGATGACGACGACAGTGAGGGCTCCGAGTACGAGGCATCCGACGGCGAAGACGACGAGTGATCTCTTCAGTGTCCTCCTCTCCTTTTGGTGTCTTGATGCCAAAGGGGGAGTGATTTCTTTAGCTTGTCGTTTAGTTGTTGCTGTCGCTCGTGGACTTGTTTTGTGTTGCTTTCTGTTATTGCTTCTTATGTTGTAGTGAACTATGTTCTTCTTCTTCCAAGTAATGACATTATTGCTTATCTTATGCATGGATTGCTTTCAGTTACTTGTGATGTATTCTCTGATGCAAATGTTTGAGGGGGAGCTCTCGGTTATTTCTCGTTAAATATGTGCATTTGATTCCACTCAATTCTTCTAATGCACACATTTAGGGGGAGCTCCACCTTTATTTGATTTGCTAAAGTCTATTTCATATCATTTTATTTGCTGTTAATTGTGTTGTCATCAATACACCAAAAAGGGGGAGATTGAAAGTGCATCTAGGCCCCTCAATTTATTTTGATGATTAATGATGACACAATTAAAGAGATCTAATGTTTTATCCAAGAATACTGCAGATATCGAGATCATATCGAGTTTGGAATGACATTGGACGCCCCTACGACTACTTAAAATCAAAAGGACGACATCAAGACCAAAGTTGTAATCTTTTATTTATTTGTGTCTTAAGGATAGCCGTACTATTAAGAGGGTATGACGAGAAATCGACTTTAGGATGTGCATGTGCTCAACATCAAATCTTGCATCTCAAATTAGCACTCCTGCATTTAGTTTTGAAAAGTTTTAAATTGAAACCGAACTGGGTAACCCGGAGTCTCCGGATATCAAATCCGGAGTATCCGGATTCAATCCGGAGTGTCCGGACTTTTGGTCCGGAGTCTCCGGGTTGGACCCCTCGGTGTCTTTTAGTTCCAGCTGGTCCGGAGTATCCGGACATTTGGTCCGGAGTCTCCGGATAACCCGGAGTCTCCGGGTTGTTTGTCCGGACACTCTGGCCTGTACAAAAACGAGAGTAACGGCTAGTTTTTGAAAAGACTATTTAAAGCCTCCACTCTCTCCCAACGGCTAGAATCTCTATTGAGCTCATTCATAGCAGCATTCAAGCCATTCCTAACCATCTCTAAGCATTCAATAGAGCCCCTACTTCCTCCCACCATTAGATTTGGTTGTTGATCCTTTGTGGTGAGGAGAGGAAGAAGTAAAGTGCTAGGTGCATTCAATTCAAGTTGTTGAGCACTAGTTCATCCTCCAAGCGATTCTTCGTGGTGCTATTTCTCTTGGAGGTTGAAGGTCTCCTAGACGGCTAGGAGTCACCGGGAGCTACCAACACGTGTGGTGAGCCCCGGTCGTCTGTGAAGGCAAGTCTCGCCTCCGAAAGGAAAGAGACAAGAAGTGAAGCCGGCGAGTGCATTTGTGCAACACCGGGAGGAAAGCGGGTTGAAAGAGACCCCGGCTCAAGTGCGACCGAGCCACCTCAACGGAGACGTAGGGTTCCCTTCAAGAACCCGAACTTCGGTGAAAATTCGTGTCACTCTCATTCACTTTTACTTCCTAGTATTGCTTATTTGGATTTGAATTTGTAAAGTTAGATCTAGCTCTTTGCTTAGCTTTAATTCAAAATCCTTACTAGCAATTGTTCTAGGTTGTTCTTGCTATCTATTTCTAGTGGCTTATTGTGCTTGCTAGAGTAGTCTTGTTTGCGCTCCCGAGCCAGCTAACCCGGAGAGTCCGGACTTAATACCGGACACTCCGGACAAGCCGGAGTATCCGGACCAAAACCCGGAGACTCCGGGTTGACCTGTTCGGCCTGAGTTATTTCCGCTGCGATTTTTTAATCCGCCTATTCACCCCCCCTCTAGGCGACATCGTTGGTCCTTTCACTTTGGTAACAATATTTGCATCAAAATCTGGTCCCGATCTTATCGCCATGCTCCCACACAACGTCGCCCTGCTCTACCATCTTCTAATCTTGAACAACAAGAGGTCAGAGCTCCAATTAAAACTTGTATTGTTTAGTACATCACACTTAATTTTTTGGCTACCAATAAAGTAACCACAACGCACAAATTTTTTCTATTGCTAATTGGTGCATGCATGCAATTTGTTGCAACATCTTGCAGACATATATAGCTACACCGAAATTGAAACATACAATACTATCAAGAATCACATTAACCCTAACCATCAATCACACTAAACCTAACCCTAACCCTCAATCGCACTAACCGATCACACTAACCCTAACCCTCAATGTGCTGACATGCTATGCCTTACTACAATCAATCAACCCAATCACAAATGAAACTAATAATCACAATACTCACAACATATGCACACACTGGTACCGAAAATCACTACCTTTATATCGAAAATCGCTTGGTTTTGGGGGAAATCGCCGCGTGCCAACAGTTGTCGATTATCGCTACAAAACTCTTGATTTTCTCTATCTAGCTCTTGATTTTCACCATCTTGTCACCGATTTCTTGGTCGGCATCGCCCAGATCTAGCCAGAGTTGGCTTCAGAGGAGAGCTCGCATAGAGTGGATGGAAGGACAACAATAATGCTGTCAAAACCAACCTCATACGGGTAAATGGGAGCAAGGATTGGTTAATGGGCTGGACTGGGCTAATGGGCCAACACTGTGGGTTGCGGCCCAACATTGTTTTTTCTCTTCTTTTTTTTCCCTTTTACAATTGCTACATTCGGTTTTTGGCTCAAAAAGTGTCAAAAATTTAGTGTTTTCAATTAAATTTTATCCTAGATATCACAAACTATTAATACTAATTTTAGGGAGATTTTGGATAAATTTTTCAAATGTTATGAATTTTTTGAATTTGAATTTCAAACTCCTCGGTTTTTCGCTCTTTTTTTGAATTCGCCTCGCGTCGATATCGCCGATAATCGCGCGATAATCGACGATTTTTCAAACCCCGGGTAAGAGTGCTTTAATACATATGTATGCTAGCATTGTCCTGTTAAATTAGTCCGGTTCACAAACACACGTCATTTTGGATATCGACATAGTCTCCAAAATATCACTTTGACCACTAATTTCTTTTGTAATATATTTATAAACTCAATAAAACTATAACATTATGATAGTACATTTCAAGACAAATATATATATATATATATATATGATTTTTATGTATCTAATATAAATTGTTAAAAAGATATTAATAATTAAAGTTTTAAAAGTTAACTATACGTATCCTAAAACGACATATTTGTGACTGGAGTAGTTTTTGCTGTGAACCGTGAGAGGAAAACACGCTAGGTAGCCAACATACAGATGTGAATACGTTGACACTACCTTTTGTCTCTATTTCCATTATACACCGTGGAAGTAAGAAAGTAAAACAATCCTCTATTTGCTTCCATCCAGGCTGCTGATTATGCAAATATAACTTCTGCGAATTGATGCGTTGCATTCCTTTTCATTAGATGGCCATTAATTACTCTTGCTCAGTTATTCCTCCATTGATACTACTATGCTTCTTTTGGATGACATGGACTAAAATAACTATAAAAAAAACTGATGACCATGAGCTGTGCTGTACTGCTGTTCAAACTTCCAAATATACTTGCGGAGCACAATGAGAGCTTGATTCCTTTGCAACTTCCCACCCGAAGATTCTGATTAGCTGGAGCTCTGCCTTTCGTTCAAAGAGGAAGAGAATTACCACATGAGTACAGGCAGTTCAAAAGAGCACCAGAAAACCGAAACAAAGAAAAGGCACACAAAACAGATAGAACAGACTCAAGTCTATGTGTATGAATTCGTAAGCCATTCAGAGCATTTGAATGGCATGTGGGACCGTCTATGTGTATGACAGTGGGTCTCGACTCCGGGCAGTTTGACACCGGCATCAGGAGCTTCGGAAAGCCGTCTTTCGATTGCTACCAGTTTTAAAACCTGACTATTATAGCCACGCTCTGCTTTATGATATAGTACTACGAAACCTCTCACTACTATACTATCAGGCATACAGCATGCTAATATATGAGGAGAAGTCCCAAAGTAAAGTGCAAGTTTTCAACGCTGATTTTCCTTTCAGTACCAGATATTTCTGAAGGATCGTTATTTTTGATCCAGTTGATTTTGATGATGAGTATTTGAAAAAGATTTGAAACCAGTTTGATATTTCGACAAGATTTATTTTTTGGTTTCTTTATTTGAAAAGATCTGAAATCAGTTTGATTATTTGAAAAGCTTTTTGATTTTTGCAAAGAGTTTTGTTAAGTGTTTTGAAATCGTGTTCTTAGAATATTTAATGCAATGCACTCCTGTAGTGGTTGCATGGTTTAATGTGAGTCAAGTCGCGGACTTGTGCTCGGAATCTCGTTTTGTGGTTTGTTCATGTGCGAGTATTGCTCGAGGCGAATGTAGTCGATGACGGAGGTGGAACTAGGTTCATGGAGGAAGCGAGGTTCGGGACTAGGTTCGAGGAGGAACTGAGGTCTTGGTGGTCAAGGATGTCATCGGGACGTTAGGGCTAAGAAGATAGTGCACATGAAGAATGGTTAGTCACGTGAGAATGGCATGAGGTCATTCGGCGTGCAAAGTGTTAGTCACGTGAGTATGGTAGGGTTGCCATACGGCGTGCAAGAGTTATACTCCGGCCAGGTTGGGCCAAGTGGAGTTGTGTTGAATACATGCTCTTTCTAGGATTAGGAGTGGGAATCCTTTTAGGATTAGGAATCTTCTAGGATTAGGACTCTTCTAGGATTAGGTGTGTTTGCCTTCTTTAAATGGAGGGTTGCCTCCTGTTGAAGGTAATCAAGCTTTGAGCAAGCTTTAGGGTTGTACTCTTTTGTTTGGAGTATTTTAGACAAAGAAAGGAGAAATAAAGATCAAGTTCATCAAATCTTTTGAGCTACAATTCTAGTTAGATTTATTCTCGCCATCTTCTGGAACAGTAAGCTTGCGAAGGTCATAACTTTTGATCCGTAAGTCCGATTGAGCTGATTCTTTTGGGTTTGATTCATATTGGAATCTAGTTTCTTGTGTCCAAATTTCAGATCGATCGGACGGTTGATCTCAGGAATAACGTTTTACAAAACCTCTATCATTCTGTTTTTTGAAAACAGAGGCAATTATTTGGTTCTATTTTGGGGTAAACTTTTAATAGATCAGAATTTGGTTTTAGCTTCCATACAATCATTCACCCCCTCTGATTGCTATATTAGGTCCTACAAGTGGTATCGAGCAAAGGTTAAGGTATGGCGTCAGGCAGGTATGTTAATCGTCCTCCTATGCTTGATGATTGAATTTTTCTTATTGGAAGAGTGGTATGCAATCCTATATTGAGGCTCAAGGTAATGATGTTTGGTGCAAAGTTTCTCTTTTGTTTTTGATGTTCTGATATAGTCACCAATGATAATAAAGTAGATGTTGATATGAATGCTAAAGCTAGAAACTTGATTTTTTCAAGGAATTTACGAAAAAGAATTTGATCGAGTTTCTCATCTACGTTACCTTGTTATTCTGTTTGGAAGACATTATGTGACTATCATGAAGGTTCTACTAAGATTAAGAAAGTGCGCAAAAATATTTATCAAAAGGACTTTTACGATTTTGCTATGAGACCAGGTGAATCAATTGATGATCTTTTCTCTCGATTTGAGAAAATCTTGTGTAATTTGCGTGGTGTTGGAGTAACTAATTCCAGTTGAGGATAACGCTAGTAAAATTTTGAGATCTCTTAGTCTGAATGGCGCATGGTTTATTCTTGCGATTAATCAAGCTGTTGATTTGGATACTTTGACCATGGATGATCTTTATTCTAGACTAAAAACTTATGAGATGGATTCCTTGTCACCTAGAGATGATAAGTCCTCTACACATGCACTTGTTGCTAACCCGACCTGCCTCTGGACTACCATCTTTGTTTCCTTATGCGCATTGGCTTCTTTTCGATGAGCAGTTTGAGATGCTTCTGAAGAAGATCTTGTGCTCATCTCCTCACGTGCTTTTAAAGCACTCAACAATGTGAGGATGAGGAGGCGTGGAGAGCACAACGAGTCCTTCAAGCGCTTTGAGTGTGACATTCCGGGCATGTTAAACAAGCTGTCCCAAGTTGAAGAAGAAAGAAGAAGCAGGAATCGGCTGCTTGTGACTCAAGACACACTACTTCTAGGCGCCCCAATTTTGGAAAGTTGCTAAGAAAGTCTTAGCCGCCATAGAAGAGTGTGATCTTAGCGATGTGGACTTTGAGTGATAATGAGCCACATGATAAGAAGAAGGACAAGAAGGAGATTAGATGATGACTTCACTTAGGGATGTGTTTCATGACTAGAAGGGATAGCGACAACGACTCCGATTTTGAAGAGGTGAGGCCTTCTTATGATGAGTTTGAGTATGCCATGGTTAAATTAGCTTGAGAACTA
Source organism: Rhipidocladum racemiflorum (assembly GCA_036346355.1). Lineage (NCBI taxonomy): Eukaryota > Viridiplantae > Streptophyta > Magnoliopsida > Poales > Poaceae > Rhipidocladum > Rhipidocladum racemiflorum. The sequence continues at coordinate 82,967,642 of CM070579.1, read as the reverse complement.
AAAAAGTCTAAGAAGGCTCTTAAAGAAAAGATCTAGAAATTGATAGTTCCAATTACGAAATTGCAAGGCTTAGATCTTTAATTCTGATGATGATTCTTGCAAATCTTGTGATGTGCTACAATCTGAAGTTATTGCTTTAAGAGTGTTCATGCTTCCCTATTGCATCAAAATGAGAAACATGTTAAACATGCTAGTGTTCAGCGATGATTTGCATGGTTCAATCTCTTGTCCTAAATGCTCGATTCTTGAATTGAAATTGAAAGATGCAAATGCTAGAGTTTCTCGGGATGACTAATAACATGCTCACTCATGAGGTTCTTTCATGCTCTACTTATATAAACGAAGAAGAATGTTGATATTCCTTGCAATAATTGTCTTGTGCTTTCGTAAAGTTGATTACTTGCAAGATTGTTTAGAGCGTTTTACTAAAGGAAAGAAAAACCTAAATATGATTTTGGATCAATCAAAGTCAGCACTCATCACAAAGGTTTAGGTTTTGATCCTTATGCTCATCACAAATCACATGCTCCTCGTTGTTAAAGCTCTTGAAAGTGGAAAGTTTGAAATTGTCAAAGAGCACTGAGAAAAGCTGTTTTTAAATCTATTTGGAATTTTATCTTCTACTATGATGAGTGCAAATGTTGCTTCTACTTCTAAAGCTAAACATAATGTTAAATACACTTGCACTCCTTGTGGTAAAGATGGTCATTTAGTTCAGTTACGCTTTAGACTAGCTAAACAACAAAGGATAGAAAGGTTCAATGCTAAGTCTAATGTCGAGAAAGACACACTTGCTTCTCATTATGTGCCGAGAATTGAAGCAAACACCTTTTGTTGCTAAAAACAGGAAAGGATAAATCTATTTTTGTGCATAAAAATTCTCGTGTTGTGCCTCTTTGTTGTCGTCGTGTGTCTCGATCTTGGATTCCTAAATGCTTTATTTCTAACCCTAGTACCGAGACATCGACACTTTACCTTCTATGTAGGCTTCTCACGAGAAGAGAACATATGGCTAGTGGATTCCGGATGCTCACGCCACATGTCCGATGATAAATTGGTTCTCCTCCTTCACTTGTGCATCTCGTGCTAAAATTGTTATTTTTCAAGATGCTTCCTCCACCTCTGTTTTACAAAAGGCACTAGTCCAAATAGTGCAGTGCAGTGCATATGTTCGGAAGTATCTTTGTTGATGAAGATGATGATGATCTTTGTTGAGGATGAGATAATTGGAGTTTCTTTGTGTGCTTGTGTGCTCGTTTTCAAGCTTCCCGCGTGCTTCACATCGACAAGCTATCAAGAGGATTTTAAGGTATCTCCATTGGTACTCAAGATTTTGGCATTTGGCTTTACGCTTCTTCACGCATTAGTTTAAGACCTTTCTCACGATGCTGAATTTGGAGGATGTGGAATTGATAGAAAAAGTACATCTGGTTCATGCCACTTCTTGAGTAATTCTCTTTCTTGGACACATTGACATCGATTTCATTTTCTTAGAGATCATGTTGAAAAAAGAGCTATTGGCCCGAAATTTGTTGATTCGGGTGCTCAAACTTGCGATATTTTCACTAAACCAGCTTGATTTTTCTTGTTTTGCTTTCTTCAGGTGAACTTGGGATCATTCATCCCCATGGGTTGATTTGAGGAAGTCTTGAGTTTATCTCTTTTTGGGTTACTTGACTTTGGTTCCTAGAAGTGATTTTTTTATAAGTGGTATTTTGACTTTACACCTCAAGTAAAAACCCTGTTTACATTGCATCATGTAGTACAAAGCTTTGGTGATTATTCTTGTGTATATAGCCAAGTTAATGCTCAATGCTTTACTTATCACTAAAAGCTAAAATAATTCAATTTGAGATGCTTTTAGAATATTTTGGCTCTTGCTCATTATGGTATTGCATTTGTGAAATAGGCTTAAAAGTTTTCTTGTCATCTGTTGAAAGGCTAAGTGATTAGAAACTATGTGTGAGTTTTTGTTGGACTTCAAATGATCATTATGAGTCTCAAGCAAAATCAGTGTTTTAATGTTAAAGGCAAGTTGAAAAGATGCAAGCAAAAGCTACTTGGCTAAACACAAGTTTAGTACAATGTGCAGCTTCCTTGCCGAGGATTTAAATGCAAAAGATGCAAGAAAAGGCTACTTGTCTAAACAAAAATTCAGAACAATGTGAAGCCACTTGCCAATTTAAAGTAGAAAGATACAAGAAAAGAACTACCTACTCATACACAAGTATGGGCTAGTGTCTGATTACTTGTCATCCTGTTGATCACAAAGCAAAATTGTCAAACTTGCTAAAGAGAAAAAGGAAATTCAAATGGTTGAAAAAGGCTTGAGACAAATATTAGTGAATTTGAAAGTCTCTCTATGCTCATGATAGATTTCTTTTAAGCTTTGGCAAAATCTGTTTATGACATTTTACTTGTTTGCTCTAATTTGCTTATCTGCAATAACTATTCTATGTGTTAGAGCCTCCATATTCTCACAATTTGCTTTCTCATTGGATAATTTGATACAAAATAAAAGTTCTCCTAAAAACTCTTCAAATGCTTTACTTTGATTATATACCTTGAATATACTTCAAAGCTTGAGATCACTGCATTCATTAAGGGGAGTTTTGAGATCTTGATGACTATTTTTGTCAAAAGGAGACCAAGTCAAGGAGGTTTTTGAATTGGGATTATTTGGTCTTTTGGTTCTTGCTCAATCTCTTGTTAAATCTTATATTGTGTTTTTGTCAAATTACTCATCAAGGGGAGATTGAAGGATCGTTATTTTGATCAGATTGATTTTGATGATGAGTATTTGAAAAAGATTTGAAACGATTTGATATTTCGACAAGATTTATTTTTTGGTTTCTTTATTTGAAAAAGATCACGAAATCAGTTTGATTATTTGAAAAGTTTTTGATTTTTGCAAAGGTTTTGTTAGTGTTTTGAAATCGTGTTCTTAGAATATTTAATGCAATGCACTCCTGTGAGTGGTTGCATGGTTTAATGTGAGTCAAGTCGCGGACTTGTGCTCGGAATCGTTTTGTGGTTTGTTCATGTGCGAGGTATTGCTCGGCGAATGTGGTCGATGTGGGTGGAACTAGGTTCATGGAGGAGGCTGAGGTTCGGGACTAGGTTCAGGGGAACCCGAGGTCTTGGTGGTCAAGGATGTCATGCGGGGCGTTCGGGCTAAGAGAATGGTGCACATGAAGAATGGTTAGTCACGTGAGAATGGCATGAGGTCATTCGCGTGCAAAGTGTTAGTCACGTGAGTATGGTAGGGTTGCCATACGGCGTGCAGAGTTAATACTCGGCCAGGTTGGGCCAAGTGGAGTTGTGTTGAATACATGCTCTTTCTAAGGATTAGGAGTAGGAATCCTTTTGGGATTAGGAATCCTTCTAGGATTAGGACTCCTTCTAGGATTAGGTGTGTTTGCCTTCTTTAAATAGAGGTTGCCTCTGTTGAAGGTAATCAAGCTTTGAGCAAGCTTTAGGGTTGTACTCTTTTGTTTGGAGTATTTTAGACAAAAGAAAGGAGAAATAAAGATCAAGTTCATCAAATCTTTCTGACTACAATTCTAGTTAGATTTATTCTCGCCATCTTACTGGAACAGTAAGCTTGCCGAAGGTCATAACTTTTGATCCGTAAGTCCGATTGAGCTGATTCTTTTTGGGTTTGATTCATATTGGAATCTAGTTTCTTGTGTCCAAATTTCAGATCGATCGGACGGTTAGATCTCAGGAATCGCGTTTTACAAAAACCTCTATCATTCTGTTTTTTCGAAAACGAGGCAATTATTTGGTTCTATTTTGGGGTAAACTTTTAATAGATCAAGAATTTGGTTTTAGCTTCCGCACAATCATTCACCCCCCCCCCCCTCTGATTGCTATATTCGGTCCTACAATTTCGTTAGCACAGATAAGACTGCCTTAGCACAGAATCATTGCTCCACAGATATTTCGTTTCAGTTTTGTTCTCAGATAGCTGTGTCAGCTACTCATGTACAATCCTTCTCCCAAGAACTTTGCATCCAACTGTTAGTTACTTCAAAACTGCTAACATGTTTGAGTTCTCAACGACTGAACTAAATTACATTAAGAGAGCTTCTATGTTTTTCTTTTCTCTGTAATTCGGAGCTGAGGACCCTAAAGCATTGTTCAGTTTTCATGTCATTGAATAGACAGTTTGGCTGACAGGAAGTGGGTGAACATTTTGGCAAATTCCTGGTTTAGATTTGAGCCCAAGAAATTTTTGTTTGAGTCGTTTTAAAATTCAGCTTTACTTCGGTACTTTGAGCTCCAGAAAATTCTAGTCAAATTTTGTATCGCCTTTCCAGCTTATTTAATTTTATGTTTCTGACTGACACAGTGAGTTTGTTACGTGTCATAAACTTTCATCTTCGCCAATCAAAACTTGCCCTTTCTTGCATGCGCTCCCTCTATTCCATTAGGAGAAAGAAGATAACTTTACAAGCTAAGATCAGGGTCCATCCCCTTAAAACAACTAAATTTTCTCATCGTGCCATGAACAAAAACATCAACCAACCAAGCAAAAGCAGAGCCCCGATACATCACAATCAAGAAGGAATCAAGAAGAAGGAAGACAAAAGCACCCATGGCCATGCAAGAAATAACCGTGGTTCAGCGATGAAGAGAGATCGGAATAAACTGACCCGCATTCTTCCCATCATCCCATGTGTGTCGACTAGCCTGTTCTCCAGGTGCTTCGCGATTAATCTCGGTTGGAAGGCCCCTTCATCAGGACATCGACGAACTGAAGACCGGAAGGAACATGTAGAACAGGGACTTGACCGAGAGAGATCTTCTCGCGAACGAAATGAATGCCAATTAATCTCGATGTGCTTGGTGCGGCGCCGTTGAACCAGGTTAGAGGACATGCATGGCGCATATACAGTCATACAGATATACATTGCTAAGAATTTCCTGCCCTTGTCTATTGGTTGTTGTAAATCTTGAATGGCACTGCGCGACATCATCATCTTGCTAGGTTTATCGCCATTATAAATTGGGTTATACTGGCCATCGCTCTAGGGTTTCGTTGTGTGTGTGTGTGTTTGGCTGCTCACATGTGTTTGCTGATCGTGATAAGATCTTAATTTTCGATTTCAAAAGTACGTAAAAGATTAGCGGACAAATGCATCCCCCCCACCCCCCCAATTAATATAATATTGCGGTAGTGACATAGAACAAGACCAGTGTAATTATAGTACAGCCGTTCTCTGATAACACGTGCGATTGAAATTTGCAGCAACTTGGCAGTGCATCCATTTTTAAGTCCGTTGCTTCAGAGAGAGAGAGAGAGAGAGAGAGAGAGAGAGAGAGCTGACTAAACAGATTAGTGGGGCGAAGATAGCAGTACGTAGTAATCTCTATCAAGAAGGGCAGAATGTATCATAAGGACAACTTGTATGTTGTTCAAGAAAAAACAGAAGACTAAAAATAATAATAAAATCAAGATATAGCCAGTACGCGATATTCCAGATTGGTATATATCCTCTGTCATTCACTGAAACGACTAGCACTAATATACAGCATGCATGCCTTTAATTTTCAGTGTCTAGGTACAACAATTCGATCAGAAATATATAGGACAGTCCGGATGATGAGAGGTGAGAAATTCAGGAGAACAATCTGTGAAAATTTCTCACCCATCTTCGTCTGAAGTCCCGCTCTCTAATCGAACAAGATAAGAAGAAGAAAAAAAAACTACACCAGGGCTGAAAGCGTGCCGTGACACACAATCATCTGACAGTACTGTCCGCTCTACGTACGTGTGTCCACGTAGCTATACTACGCAAACTGCATGCATGCAGCTATATATAATCAGGTGAGCCAAGAAGATGAGATGGTCAGCTCCAGGTTTAGAGCCGGCAGATTGCTCTCCTTCTTCGCAGCAGCGGCGAAGTGATCACCTGCTGCCGGAGAGCCGAACCCTTGGTCCCTCGACGGCGCGGCGATCTCCTCGCTGATCGTGCTCGAGCCGTCGGCGTCGCTGCTCGCTTCCTCCCACAAGCCGATGGACAGCGTCAGGTCGCAGTCTGTTCGCTTCTGAGGCTTCTTGTTAGTAGTGTGACTTGGCCTAGTTCCCTGCATCAACATATGTTTCAGTTGTTAAGCTCGATAGCAAAATGTATATATTACATTGCAGATACAGTTAAGCTAGCTCAAGGTCTTCGACCATGCATGCAGGTATGAACAGCTTGTCGATACACGGCAGTATATATGGTAGGTTGGCAGCTGCCTGCTGCCTGCCTGCCACCTAATGCATCTAACCAAAATGAAGCTTCCAGAGGACAGCACGTGTGAGATAGCAAGATAGATTATTTCAATAAACTTCCTCTGAATTTGTTCATAGCTTTTTGCATCTCATGCTGACATACATGAACTTGATATTTACTCATGTTAATTTGTGGTCATATGGAGACTGCTAGACTGACTTAAGGAATCAAAAAATGTTGAACAATTGTAATGCACAGAGCCATAGTTGATCACGTCTGAGGCTGACGGCGTGCCTGTAGCTTGTTCCAAGGAGAAAAAAGACGTTTAATTACCTTTTCTGTTGTAAGCACGTTGGAGTTCCATGGAAGACGACTTCTACTTTGTTCCCAGCTTCTGAAAATTTCTTCTGTTGATGGTCTGCAAGTGTATGTATAAGTCAATGTTTAGAAAACTACAATATATATAACTATATGTAGCCATGTACAGAGAACATCGGGACCAGATTAATTAGTGCTTCACACTCACATTTGGTATGGTGATGAGTGACTGCAGCGGAGCATGGTGTAAACGTTCTTGTCTGAAGCTGCCGTGTTTCCATCCTGTGATGCATAAACGCATTGATCTTCACGGTTCATAAACACACGTTTGTCTGTCGGTTTCTGGAGGTTGGCCGGATGGTTGCTGTTGTTGCTAGAGCTTGATCTGTACATCTGACATTTTTTTAAGAAAAAGAAAGGTTGGGTCATGGATCAATAAAGCTAGCTAATATTAGCATAAAAATCTGAAAAGGAAAGCACAGATATATGTCTGCACTCGTGCTAAGATATAGTATGGCATATGTATACATGGAAAATCCTATATAAAAAAGTACCTGAAGATGGCTCTTGATATGAGATATGCTGACTCCCTTCACGCCCATCAACTGAAGAATTCGCTTCGGTTTTGCTTCTGGCAGACAGAAGAGAAGAGAATGTCAAACACGGAAGAAAGAGCTCCAAATTAAATTCTGACGAGATGGATAAATGCCAAAGAATGTGTGGCCTGATTCATATATATGTTGTTATTCCATGGATCGATCTTATCTGAAAATAAAAATAATGACTATAGTTCAATCTATATGATTGTATTCTCATGAACATCGTCCTTAAATTATGTTCGGATAACTGCATATGTATCATTCTAGATATCGACAGTTCCCGAGTTTTTCTTCTTCTTCTGAGATCTGTATGCATTTCATGCTGTTTTCGCGTGATGATACAGCCAAAACACACGTGTTGGCTACTTATTTATGCAGTAGGAAAGGATCACGACTAGCTAATAATAAGTTGCAACTATCACAAGATATGTGTTAATTTGATATCAGGCAGGTAGATGGAAATAATACAATAATGGGATAAAAATACTACTTGAAACTTTTGCAAATGAATTACTACTCATTTTAATCTCCCACAACATGCATGCAAATTAAATCACACACGCAACTAAAATAGAAAAGATCGAGTTGATTAAATTTCAGAGGAAGATTTGATAAAACAACACAAACATTATATTTAAGTTTGGAAAACAACAAAAAATTTCAGGATGAAAGTTCCTAACATAACTTGCTGAGTAAAACAATGAAAATTTCTTGTATCTGACTCATTGAACTGTGTGTGCCTATGCATTTTGTATGTTCTCCGCTGATTTGTAACGGATCTCGGATGTACAAAGGTGAAATCATCTTTTAATTGCACCATTATTGTCGCCCGTAGACAACAAATCCAGAGAAAGAAAGAAAGAAAGAAAAAAAAGAGAGGAGAGAATCTCAAGGTGTACATATTGCATGCATACACATCGCGTGTTTTCCTTTTCCTTTCCCCGGTGGAATCCATTACCAGACTCCTGCCTAACCTATACCGACTATAAGGATCGAGATCCAAAACCTCAAAACCAAAAAGAAAGGTAAAATTAAGAAACGACTATCCTTAATCGATTTCCTTAAAAAAATACTCCAGTTTGGCCCTACCCCAAAGCGAATCAAATCAAATTACATATGATGCATGCATGCAAGAGTGATTAGCTAGCCGGCCGGCCGGCCTTGTGAGTGCATACATGCATGTGGAAACTCACCGTCCTGACCACCGAGACACTCGACGGCCTCGGTGAACTGCCGGTGCAGCTCCTCCGTCCACCGGATCCGCGGCACGTCGGACCGGTTGTACTGCCGGAGTCCTCTCCTCTCAAGCCCTCTCATTCTCCCGGCCTATAGCTCCTGCCTGCTTCTGAGCCTTCACCCTTCAGCTGATCTCAAGCTTCTGCCACGTATGCACAGATCGATGGTCCTACTGCAAAATTAAGCACCTCTATATATGCAGAGAGTTTGGCCGAACGATGAGTCGATGATGAACACCCACTAATATTTAAGTACTTCTTTGTTGCCTACCGTGCAGAACTGTACTATATACGGCCGATCGAATGTGTGTGTGTAGAGAGAGAGAGAGAGGGGGGGGGGGGGGGGGCTCATGACTTTTCTGACCTAGTCCGGTCAAACATACGTGCTCTGGTGCTCACTTGCTCCTCCAAAAGGGTACTGAACATTCAGAAGAAAATTAAAAGGTAGAGGTAGCCCCAGTTTAAGAGAAAAGCTGGGCTGTCCATGTTCAGTGTTCACGAGACAGCAAAGTATAGTTCAAGTAGTGCTTGCATTTGCGCATACATGGATCGATCGAGCTCACATTATTGATTGATTTTGTCTGGGTCTACCCAAAATGACCGGTGAATAGTTCTCCTGTTTGACAAAACAATATTGTCGATTTCGTTGGTTAGCTTAATTTGTTCAACGCAACATTAATTAGCCATCTCTATCTATGTGGCTATGCTTGACAAACTCATCCAAGAAAACAAGCAGTAAGATCTACGTACGTACGTTTTTCCCTGTTGATATCTACAGATCGACCGTATAGATTTAATTCAGGAGTAGGCATCGAACTTAAATGTTTAAAGTCAAGTCAACTCTCCTCCCTGGGTTTTCCTAACAAAATGGGAAAGGAATAAGTCCTACACATGCATGCCCAACAGGTAGCACCGTGCTACTATCGCATGCTTGTCAAAAGCATGTATGAAAGCAGGTAGAAATTGATATATCCCTTAGAAATTCGATTTGAAGTTTGAACTACCTTGTTAGTGATAGAGTTCTAGTTGCTAACTATATTGTCTTGATTCTTGTATTGGCTGTGAAATGCAGGCCATCAGATAGCCAGAGAATTTGTGCCTAGGCAAAGATTTTTCAGGGGAAACACAGGTCGTCATAAGATCGATAGCCAGAGATCAATATGCGCCTACGCACCTAGTTTGCTTGATTTATATATACATTGGAGACACGTATATGACTTGGCAAACTCACATTGCGTCATTTGAATGATTCTAACTGAGATGCTACAAAAATTTCTCCTCCTTGGATGCGCATATATCGATCGATATCCTGGACGATAAATTTATAAATACGTGTATGATCGGTGAGCCCTAGGTGAAGAGTTCTGTGGCTGGTGTTGCAACCTTGCAGGATAAAATGCTATGAAGTCAAGGTAGTAGTTTGCAATTACCTATCAACAACATTACACCAGTGACATCAGGAAGAAATTAAAATGAAAGAACGAGTGGAGCCAAGCATTCTCTGCGTACGGGAAATGAACTGTGGACTTTGGACCACATTCTTGCCTAGAGGCGGGTAGGCAAAAAAGGGGAGATCGAGAAAAAGTTTGCATCTAATCCCAATCAATCCAAATTCATGGATGCTTCCTCAGTCCACTTCAATTCATGGATAGGGACAGAGACACGGTCTTTTGACATTCGTTCCTAGTAGCGCGCTAGCTGGGGCATTTTTAACCAAAAGAAATTTTATATATATATATATATGTATATATATATATATATATATATATATATATATATATATATACATATATATATATATGTATATAGGAAAATGGTTCCATACCCCTGGGTGTACGTACTCCCACTCTCAATATACCGCTTAAATGATGTTTCTATACCTCTTTATCCTTTTAAGTATACTCCAATACTGATTATAAGATACTTCAAAGTGAATTCTACGAAAAATTTCATTAAAGTCCACCCTTTATAGCATAATTTGTTTATATACTCTTTTTACATATGAAAAAGAGTATATAGCTAAAAAATAAAGGGCTCTGATCAATTTTTTTCAACAATATCGCATTGTAGTATCTTAGAATTATTATTAGAGTATACTGAAAGTGATAAGGGAGTATAACGTATTCGTTTAAGTGGTATCTTTGAAGGTGAAGTACGTACTCCCAAGAGTACTAAAGGCTTCCTATGTATATATATATATATATATATATATATATATATATATATATGTATGTATATATATATATATATGTATATGTATGTATATGTGTGTGTGTGTGGAGCAGTGCTTCTCTGTATTGCTTTCTTAATACATGTTGCATAAATCTTAAAGTAAGTAGAGAGATAAGTAATCACCATGTATCCTTCATCCATACTTTAATATTTGTGTAGCTTTCAAATAGTGGTGTATAGAAGCACATCTTGTACATGTGTCCATAAATATGCATGTACTTTTTTTTTATGGGTATCCACAACTCACGCGCACACACAACACACACCACAACTCACGCACACACACGCGTATGCATCCTGATACGTACCTAGGATTTTAATCTGGGACTCTTAAGAGTTTTAAGGTGCGAAAACGCTCTTTTCCACTAAACGCTCACGCGTGTACGTATGTACCAATCTCCCATCCGAGATTAAATTCCGAACAGAAAAGCGAGCAAACAGTACTAGACTCACAGGCGGGTGTGTGCGCTCACTTTCGGACGCACCAACTGGGCTGTCGCTCGGTCTCAGATATGCATGTATTTCGTCCATAAATTGCCATCTAGAAAAGTTTGAGGAATGCCGTAAATATGAAGGTTCTACACACATCAAATCTTGAAAGATTCTTGGGTAAGGAAGTTTCGATATGTGTGGAAATGCATGTTAAACGTACGTATTCGGCATAGAAGTTTCCAAAAATCGTGAGAAAAACAATTAATATATAAATGCATGAGAGAGATGTTAATACAACTCCGCAAAGATCAAGGACAAGCTTGATCACGTTTATATATAAGATTTAAAAAGGATAAATTCCTGGCATAAACGTTGATTCTTCGTGTTTATTCACTGTTCCATTTCGCTGTCCCAATTTCTCCCCCTTTATTTTTTGTCAAGTCTGGTCGAGTTTGATTTTGAAAATTTACTGCTTATGTGTACTATATGTCCATTAATTTTTTAGAATATTTTTTTTTTGGAAATTTCCACGAAACAAAAGAAGGCATGCAGTGGGCATAAAATTGGTACTCGGAAATCAAATTATATTTAATGATCTAGTTATAGCGCACGCCAAATGAATGCAGAATTCGATCGATCCTCATTGTATTAGGGGTTCATATATTGTCTATATAAAAGACGTTAGAGCTAGCCAGCTGTAGATCTGTAGGCTTACATCTAAGATCGATGGGGGTGGGAACCTCTATGAGAAATTTTAAGTGCATTATATTGATAGTATATAATGTACTGTAGTAGAAATCGTATCTAATCGTTAATTTATTAAGGGTGTTTCTACTACTCTACTATCAGATGAAGTATAAGTAAACTCTAGTTAATCTGATCTATTAGATTAAAAAGAATAAACGGTTTATAATCAATTTTGTGTACCGTACAAGAGCTCTCATCGTAAGGAGCCTGGCCACTGAAGTTTTGTTGCCGAAATGGTCGACATGCATGTACACTTTTCACTCTAGCAATGACAGTTTGAATTCCATGCAACATAGGCACATGCAGTAACGGATCTAGATCAAAATTTAAGGGGTGTTAAATCTTTTAGTCTTCTTCTACCATTGAAATTTGATCGAACCTTGATGCCATGCAGATATGGTGGCGCACTGAGAGTACAAACGGGGATATGCACTATAAAGCTGTCTGTAATGCTCTCTCGTATAATTAATAGACTGTCAGTATAATGGTATATGCACTATAAAGCTGTCTATAAGGCCGTCTGTTAAATAATAGACAGCATATTTCTCTCTCTTCTCTATCTCTCCTCCACATCATCTAAAATCTGAAGTGATGTACCCTTATAGACAGCTGATATGTACCATTGTATATGCCCTTACGGATCTGTCGACGATAGAAGATGCGTCAGCCTCGACTAACCGGCCGTTGTTGGGTTCGCCCCCGGGCACATGCATATACGTGCTGCGCGTGTACGTAAGAGATGGAGTATGTGTTTAGCCTTGATGAGACCACGTTCTCCCGGAAGACAAGCTCAACCACTCAAACGTAAGAATAACGACGTGTTGTTACACAAGCCTAATATATGTATACATGTACACGAAGGACAAACTTCTCTTGTGAACACGTTACATATCAATCCACCTATCATGAGACATGTACATTCCATTATCTAGGCTAATTAAAGAAGAAACATGTCGTCGTCCAATTCAGTTCTTCCCTAGCTAGCTTGTGCAAGGCTAAGTGTAGTAGTGTAAGACCCCTATTTTTGGTACAGAATACTAACAATGGATTTTATGTGTATACTGTGTTAGTCCCATGATCAGTAGCTACACATTTACGTACAAAATTGAAATCACACCCATACACAATTTCTTACATATAATGATGGAAGCTCTATACAATATGACCAGTAAGGTCGATTAGAATACAGCGAAAAAATTAAATATCTTGCAGTGTGACACATAACCATCAGACAACTGACAAGGAATAAATCCTAGAAGGTTCATTAATAAATTCCCCAGATCCTGCAGTATAGAAAGTATGTCGGGGTTTCTGCCTAAAAATAACAATAATAGCAAAGGGTGAGTACATTGGGCACTCAGCAAGACTTGAAGTGTTTGCAAATCTATAATAGATGTATGTTGTATCAAGAGAAATGGTAATATGGTTATTTTGCGTGGAGCAAAATTGAATTGTAATACTGAATAATAGATTGAAAGCGAAATTTAGTAAAAGCAACTGATAGTACAAAATAATAAGTAAGAATAACATAAATGTAACAACTCAAAATCCTTCATGAGTACCAAATCATTCATTGCCAACACATGTCATAATATCTTAAAACAATCTTTGCCAACACACGGCACAACAGCTGAAAACAATCTTGCCAATACATAGCAAGCATTGAATCATCTGTGGGGTAAACTTTCAAATACCAATTATATAATTTCAATCCATTTTTATGAAAATATCAAAACAGCTAACCAGTGTTGGCACACCAAGACTCTTATGACTGCAGGTGTACAAGATATGTCCTCTTTTTTTGCATGGTCGTTTAACACACTTCCTTTCGTGTGTCGCAGAGAGTCCATAACATAACCGTTACATTACCTAGACCTAGCTTTGCACTAGCACGAGGATAACCAAACCCCTACTGTGACGACGTAATATATTTGTTCATCCATTGAACTCCCAACAGTTCATTCTTGTTGGAGTGCAATGTTGTACTCTCAACAGTTCACTCCTGAGAGTAACTGTTGATTCCCCACTTCCCTATCATAGCAAGGCGCACAACGTTGTATCAGCAAGCATTATTCTTAACACCTCGACGTAGGATCCCCTCCAAGCAATCCATACTGAAATAGCCCATTCTACTCTAGCCTTTCAATGTGCACAGCTAGTTGTACGTAACATAACAGTGTAAGGTCGTCCCATACCAGCCTTATGGTTATACAAAATTTCTTAGATTTAACGAACACTTAGTTCGGCCCTTGATCAACCCGAGCGATAAATCTCCCCTATCTATGTACATGTTATATGCACTTCCGGCTATTTTCAATAATCGCACGTGTCAAAATCATAATTTTATTTTCATAAAGAAAATACCATTGATCACAACTTTTCAACATATCCAAAAATTATTTTCAAAATATTAAATATTTAAATTCATTACAAATAGTTAAACCATTTGTTCGTGTCCCAAATTAAAGCATGGCTAAATAGATGCATGTAATAATCGAGTATACTCATTTCCACATTTTCATGTGTTCATCGAGGATCTCAGGTTTCAAGGTTCACATGTCAATATTGATTAAGGAAATCTCGTTAATGAAGTTTATAACTACCAGTAACCATAAAATAGTAAATTTTATGAAATATAGCGCATGCATGCAAGTTTCAATTAATTTTGAAAAGATGGGATCAATATGATCAAAGGGGCGTGCCTTGCTATTTGTTATCTTTAATGAAGTTGAAGTTGTAGTTGGAGTAGTCGATGACAGAATTTGGAATGTCGGATTCTACACGTCGTTCGTCGAGAAATAAAGCAAATAGCAAATAACAACTTCTCAATAAGGGCAAAAAAATCAGATGAAAAATCAAATAGAAACTTATTTCATAAAATAAGTGTGATTTCGGGTTAGGGTTTTCATGGTTTTCCTTATACTAACAAATAACAACATAAGATTCTATTACGATGAAGCTACTTTTTTCATGATTTTTTTATTTTTCTTTTACGAATTCAAGAAGCTAAAATTATTTGAACTAATATTAATAAGACATAAATTTATCATGAAGTGAATCATGTACATCTAATATTTAACTCTAGATGTTCCTGTATCCATTCGCATAAGGGTGTGGTCTACAAATTCTAATAGATTTAAATATATAATTTTTAATGCTTGCTTACAAAGGCTATGAATGGTTAAATTTTAATGAGCTAGAGGTGTTAATAATAGATAAACTAACACGTGTAGAGTCTAGGTTTAGATCACTGCTAAGAAGTACAAGTTTATAGTTTTAAGAAGGTTATGGTGATAAAAATATTTTATTCACTAATTTATTATTGATTACATTCATTTATTTATATTATGGACTTTAGGGATTAATATATGTGGGGTTATACTTTTAATAGGATTCAGATGCAAAGCATGTTATTATAGATTTGTTTCTACATAATAGGACAATCTAGCTTTAGGGAGTATTCTAAAGCTGATTCTATAGGTATTAGTCTTTATCTGTGATGTTCTAACCATTTTCTAGTTTCATGTATGTCTGAGTTTATGCTATAGATGGTTATATTTTGTTTTAGGTTTCTATGCATTGAATAATGATTTATTCATGAATTTAATTCAAACAAGGTTCAAATTTAAATATTTCATAGAAATGGAGTATTCATAACCTTAGGAACATTAAAATTCATTTCATGATTTAAGGAATTGTGATTTTTATATATATTAATCGTATTAGGGTTTTGAACATAATAAGACATAAGGTAATATATAAAAACTCAATGGTATACCCTAAGTATTTTTGCATATTAAGGTTGTTTGCTGTCTAGTTAGCCTAAGAAATTGGTTGCACCTAATTTGGATTTTATTTGAGCAAGTTATGAATTTGCATATTTATCACATTCAAAATAACCCTAATTAGAAAATGACATAATCTAAGTTGGAATTTAAATTTGTTTGCATATTCAGGTTTGTAATGACATAAGAATTCTAACAAAATTAGTTCCATTCAATTTGAATTTGATTTGCACATAATTTGTAATGAGCAAATTTGAATTCTTCTCTTTAAATTTGAGATTCAAATGTGTATAAAGGTCAAACTAAAAATATTTTTGTATATTGTGAATCTACAGGATTCAAATTAAATTTTTAATTTTTTTTACTTGATTTGGACTTAAGATGCAAAAGTTATGCACAGATTAAATCCTAGATTTTTCTAAGATTTCCTAAAAAGGAAAGTAAGCCTTTAAACTTGGAAAGCATACTGTCGTTTACGGTAAGTCCTTGAATCGATGCACTAATCAGTGGGACCCGACGGTAGGGGCTATGTGCAGGTGTGTAGGGATGACAAGCCATGCCCACAAGGCGGTGATTGAAAACAGGGGAGGCAGTAAAGGGCCACTGTCGGCGACGAGCTTCACTGGATTCGGGCTGACGATCATCTTGCAAGCGAAAAGAGGCCTAAGCACTACTAGAGCATCGGTCACTTGCGCTTAGGGCTCGCCGGAGATGGCCAGCACCATGCTCAAGCGGCGGCAGTGGAGGGGATCGGCCGAGGAAAAAGACGGAGCTAGCTCATGCACAATTGATGGTAAGGTACGCGTAAGGAGGTCAAGTGGAGCTCACCTTGGTGGTTTCCTATGGTCGGGACTGATCGAGGAGGTGGGGCACCGTACGCCAACGGCTGGAAAGAAACGAGCTCGACGCGATGCTTCTCTGGCAGCCGAGGAGGTTAAGTAAGGATTGGGGTAGCTTTAGCAGCAGGTGAGGATGCTTATGAAGTGGAGAATTGGAAAAAGACGCACTGGAGGCCAAATTGGCCGGTGGCGGGCAAGCTAGGTGGCTAGAATTGGGGGAAGAAATTGCATTCTCCCCAAATTGGTCACCAAGGGCTTTGTTTTTTTGACTTATGGAGCTCATGGTTGAACCTCAGGAAGTCTCGGGTGATTTTATAGGCGAGGGAGAGGCGGTAAGGTGGTGAAGGTTTGAACGGGGGAGCTTGTTGGCTGTAGCATGAAATTGTGGCTAGGAAGGAAAGCACAGCGCCGTAGGTCTTGACTTGGCGACATAGGGCGAGATCGGTGCCAAAGGGTGGCCCAGGATTCTCTAGCTTGATCGGCGTAGGAGGGCGGCTGAGGATGCTTCGGTTGCGTGGAGGTGATGCAGAGAAAAGAAAGAGGGAAGAAGAGAGAGGGGGATAGCCGACCTGACAAGTGGGCCAACGCAAGGGATGGGGCCCAGTGGTAGTGGTGGTAAGATTGGGTAAGCTTTGCTCTCGTCGGTGGCTTAATAAATGATGGAACCCATTTGTCAGTCAAATGGAGTAATTAATTCAAACCTTATCCTCTGACAGCCAACCAAGATTAATTAATAGAGGGGTCAAATAGCAATAATATTTTTTTATACTTTTTAATTAAGGTCATGGGTAAATTTCTTATGTTCAGTAAAAATTTGAGGGGAAAAATTATTTGTAGATTAATTATAAAAATTATGACAATAGGGACTATTCTAAATTTTATTTTATGTAAATGATTTAATTGAAGGTCCAATTTAAGTTATTAATTTTAAACTTTTTTAAATGAATTTAAATTACTTAATTAATATTTAATAAAACTTGAATAATTATTTTCTGATAAATCTTTTAAACAGATTTTTAGAATTTCATATTTCCAAACTTTAATTTTGAAAAGGCATTAAATGCACTCATTAATTTTTAATATTTTTACTAATTTTAAATATTGATACGAGCAGTAAGTTTTCAATTTGAGCCAAGGATAAGTAAGGTAAATTGTTATAAAAAAATCATTCTTTGAGCTGTTGATAGTCAGAATACATTGATTTTATTATCTTACCTTCAATTAATGGGTTTGCACCGATTTTTGACTGTCATTAAATTGTAAGACCCTCATTTTTATGTCACTAAGTAACATAAATATGAGGCTCTTAAGTGCTTCCTGTGCCATTCCCATGATCAGTGGCTGGCACGCACAAACACAATTTGGATATTACAAACCACCTGGATACACACTTTTATTACATCACAAGTTTTATAGTGTTATTACAATACCAAAAGTAGCAGGAAATTAAAACCATGTCTCATAGTATGCCAACTATTCCATAACTCCACAGGCAACTGCTGAGATGAACTTAGAAAGATCAGTCGTCGCTAAAATTCGCAGGTTCCTCATATTCATTCCCATCATTATCGTAATCTTGCTCTTCACCTAAAAAAACATTGTTGAAGCAAGTTGAGTACATTGGTACTCGCAAGACTTTGTAGTGTATGCAATTCCTGAAATATATGCAGGCTGAAATAGAAAGTGGGTCTCTACGGTTGTTTTGCATAAAGCGAAAGTTTTGAATGAAGTAATACTGCATAGTAGTGGAAAGCGTAATAAAGCTTTAAAACAATTTGATAAGTAATTGAGATAACAAGTAATAAAAGAATAATAACATTTTACTCACGGCCCTTTGTGAGTAAATTAACGAAAAGACCCTCCATGGTCTCGTACGAACAAATGTAACATTAAGTAAGACTAAAGAATGTAAACCATTTCCCAAATCATTTAATCAAAGGTTTTTGAAAACAGAAATAGCTAACTAGTGTCAATTCGCCAAGTCATCCATGACCGTGGATACGGCTATTCGAATAGTTTTAGACTCTGCAGAGTTTGTACGCTTTACCCACAAGATATGTTCTCCTTTTTGCAAGCTATAAGACACACTTCCTTTGGTATGCCCGCGAGGAGTTCATAACGAAACTGTTCGATTACTTGAACCTTAACTTTGCACTAGCCCAAAGGACGTCACTCGACTATGATGGAAGCTAAAAGGTAAAAGTGATTCCTGAGTCAAGAACCCACCAGGAATAGAAATTCGAGTCGGTGACCCACCAGAATAATAATGACCCCAAATTCATAGCCAGCGTACCGTTACAACGGCAGATGCCAACACCTCGGTGATGACACCTCCCTCGAGCAAACCAATATTCGGAATGCCCGTGCTACAACTGCCTACCAATGTGCAAAGCTAATTCCCAAATAATTTAATAAGTTAAGACTGTCCCATTACAGTACTTGTGGATGTACGGTTATACTTGGATCATGCAACACTACGTTCGGTCCTTAAAGTGACATGGGCGATACTCCACCCTAACTACGTACACGTTAAAACATGTACAACCGGTTATTGCCAATAATCACCCACGTCAAAATCGATAGTTTTATTTTCATTTTTATCAAACTACCAGTATCCTTTACTGCTTAAATAAACCATAAAAGATTTCATAAAGAAGTGTGTATGTGGGTATAGATGTCATCGTATCATTCTAAGCATTGCTAAGCAGATGAAATTAATAATCGTTATAGCCCATCTTCTAATTGAGTACCCATTCCTATGGTTATTATGGGGTTTATGTTGATATGATTAAGACAATATACCAACATTGGGTTATAACTACCAAGAGTGTGAAATAAATAGTTAGAATATAAGCATGCAGAAGATTCTTAATCACATTTTATCCGGTTGTAAAATCTGGGTTCAAGAATGCTCAAAGGGTGCTTGCCTTGCTCCTCGGCGGTGTAAAATTTGGATCTGTAATCGCCGATAGCGTAGTCGGCAATCTCAGCGTCTATACGTCGAATACTGAACATGGCAAATAAGATACTTCAATATCGATAGAAGAAGCAAATACACAAACAATAAAGATAGCAATTGAAGGATTCAAATGGAATCAATTCAAATCAACCAATGATGGCAATCACTTCATCTCTTTATCATTTCAAGTATGAACTAAGATATACGGTTCTAATCTAAAGATTAAAGCTTAGGGGCAAATAACACAGCTACCTTCTTTGTGTATTATTTCATTCTAATTTACGAATTCAGGAAGCTAAGATTGTAGGTTTATTTTTAACAAAGTTCATTTGTAGGGTGTATGACTAATTGTACTAATACAAATTAGTATATAAAGCAACCCTAATCATATGTAATGAAAGAACATGGTAAATCCTAACTTTTATCTTACTAAATGGTCCTAATCAGTGTAATGAGCACAAAGAAACAAATTTTATTCATTTTGGATCATTTTTGATCAAGTTATTGCAATCATATTAAATTTATACATTAAATAAAGTCCTAATATGAAATTTTCACAAACTAGTTCCAAATCCAAATCTAATTACATATTTGGACAAGATTTGACCTAAGGATTCCAACAAAGTTGGTTTCATTCAATTTGGACCTATTTTGCAAAATTTTTATATGGCACATATTCCAATTTCAAGCTTTAAACTCAAATTCAAATTTAAATTCCTAAACAAGGTCAAAATATTTTTGCAGATTATGAAACTAGAGGATTTATTATGAATTTAGAAATTTGTTTCATCTAATTTGGAGCTATGAATAAAAAGTTATATGCTTTTGAATGCATTCGGTTTTCTAAAATCAGGGAAAAGGAAAAAGACGCTTTCCTTCAAGGAAAGCGTATTCCTTAGTTTTTGTGGCTGGCTTTCGAATCAGTCGCCGAGATCGACAATCGTCCCGGCAAGTGGCTCGTCGAGTGCACGCGCAGCGTGCGATCAGACAAATGGGACCACATGGCAGCGAGGCGCGGGTGTGCGGGCGGCTGATAGACATGGCCCACATGGCATAGAGCCAGGGCAGAGGCGATGGTCGACGACCTCGCCGGCGGCTCTCCGGCGACGTCGATCGACTTCGGCCGACGGCTACGGCAACACGGGACCAAGGTGAACCTAGGGGACTACTTAGATACGGGTGGTGCTCGGAGGAATCGAGCTCTCGACGTTGGACGGCGGCGCTTCACTTGCGCCGGCCGCGATGGCGCTAAGGGAATCCTTGAGCTTGAAGAACATGCATGAGAGCATCTAGAGGTCCTAGGGACTCTATTAGAGTTCATGGATTGGAGGATGGGTGGCGGGTAGTATTCTCACCGTGGCGGCAATGGTAGAGGATGGCTCACGGCTGGGAACTCCCTAGGACGTTTCAGTCTGGAAGAAGATGTGCAAAAGTTTCATGAGTATTGGTAGATGCTCAAAAGTCCATCAATTTGGACGTTCTCTTACCGAGTCGCACGAATTTGAGTTTTTCCCCAAATCGGTTTCACGAGACGAGGAAGAAAGGTCCTGTTCAGGTAGTTCCTAGTGAGGGATGAATGAGTGGGTGTTCTAAGATTGGTTGAGTGTAAGGGTGCTATTTGTCTGGTTAAATAGGCTAAGAAAGACTCGGGTGTCAAGATGAGGGACGGAGGTCTCGGCGGTTCTCGGACATTCTCCTCCAGCTCGGTCAAGGCATGGGCGTGGTACAGGGTTGCAGCGGCATGGCAGAGCGGCCTCGGGGCGCACGAGATTGCGGCGAAGTCACGACAAGGGAGCGAGGTGGTTCGAGTTGCTCCGTCGAGAGTGAGAGCAGAGAAGGAAGGGGGAAGAAGAAACCGACAAGTGGTCCCCGGGGCCACTTGCAGTGAGGCTGGAAGGGAAGAAAGAAGAAGAGAGGAAACAGGCACGGGTGAGGTGGAGTCCCACCTGGCAGTGTCGGGAAGCTACGGGACCCGTCGGCAGCGTCCGAGCACACGTGGGCCCCACGTGTAAGAAATGAGAAGAGAGAGCTCTAGCTCATTCCCTGGACAGCACACTAACCCATTTAATTCCCGGGTCAAGTCATCTCAAGATTTTTCGAAACTTTTTGTACAAGTTGATGGTTAATTTATCTACTCCAAATAAAATTTTGGGGTCAATAAGATCTACCAATTATTTTTAATAATTCTGACATGCCGACTTGCACAAATTATTTACTTCAGTTTTGAACTTGGTTAAGAGACTAAATCAACCTATTTAATTTTGAAATTTTTACTGAAGGTGTGTTTCTATACAATGGACCTACCATAAAAATTTCAACATTAAATTCTCATTATTTAATTCTCCATAAATCTTTTATTGATTTCTGCAGAATTTCAAATTTGCCTAAAATAAATGCTAAATCATAGCAAAATTGCTTATTAATTTTTGAAACTTTTTGTGAGTGAAGATGATATGTCTGAGGTCTTATGGTAAAAATTCCAAAGTCTAGAATGCCCCACATTTATCTCTAAAAATCTGACATGGGACTGGCCAGAAATAAAATTTACCATTTTAATTTGTTTTCTTTACTCTTAAATGCATTCACATGGTCTTTTGACCATTTAGGGGTATCTTCTAGGGTTTGGCCAGGTTATACAAGATTTTTACCATGGTAATTTCATTTCTTACTATTTTACTATTTTCTCTTTTCTTTTCTTTTCTTTCTTAAATTCCATTATTCATTTCAACAATTAATTCAACCAATAGATCAAAAATCAATAAATGCACATAAAATCAAGAAATGCAACACAAAACTGATTTCACATTTTTAATATTTGATTTTTATTACTTTATAAATTTGAGGATGTTACAGATCTACCCTCCTTACAAAAATCTCGTCCTCGAGATTTGCGAGGGCTAAGGAAAACTAAAAGAAGTCTGGAAATTCTTTCATCAGGTGATCTTCACGCTCCCACGTGGCTTCTTCTTCAGTATGATTACTCCATTGGACCTTCAACATTCTGTGGATCTTGTTTCTTGTATGTCGCTCGGCTTCTTCAAGAATGCGAACAGGACGCTCTCGATAAGATAGATCAGGTTGTAAATCGAGATCGTCGAGATTTGCGAGATCAGTCGGCACACGAAGACATTTCTTGAGTTGAGATACATGGAAGACATTATGGACTTCCGATAAACGGGGTGGCAAGTCCAACTTATATGCCATCTCTCCCATTTTCTCGATAATTGGAAACGGTCCAATATATCGAGGGGCTAGTTTCCCGCGGATTTGGAAACGCATTTAACTCCGCGAAGAGGAGAAACTTTCAAATAGACATGATCTCCGACTTCAAAGCTTAATTCACGTCGACGATTGTCACAGAACTCTTCCCGACGAGATTGGGCTTCTTTGAGTCGACTCCTAATCATGTCAACTTGCTCTTGGGCTTCTTGGATAATGTCTGGGCCAAAGAAATTTCTTTCTCCAGTTTCAGACCAAAAGAGAGGGGTTCGGCACTTTCTTCCGTAAAGTGCTTCAAAAGGGGACATCTGGAGACTGGCTTGAAAGCTATTATTATAGGAGAATTCAGCAAAAGGCAAGCTTTTCTCCCAATCCATGCCATAAGATAGCACACAAGCTCTTAGCATGTCCTCCAGGGTCTGATTGGTCCGTTCAGTCTGTCCATCTGTTTGGGGATGATAAGCCGTACTGAAATTCAGCTTTGTCCCTAACAGAGTATGCAAACTTTCCCAGAAACGAGATGTGAACTGGAATCCACGATCGGACACAATTGTCTTGGGAACTCCATGAAGACGAACAATGTTTTCCAAATATAGCTCAGCAAGTTTAGAGCTTATATAATTAGTTTTGACTGGAATGAAGTGAGCAACTTTGGTTAATCGATCAACGACAACCCAAATGGAATCATTTCCTTTTCTGGTTCTTGGTAGACCAGTAATGAAATCCATACAGATATGGTCCCACTTCCATTCAGGAATTTCAAGAGGTCGAAGTAAACCAGCTGGGCGTTGATGCTCGGCTTTTACTCGCTGACATATATCACATTTCGCGATATATTCGGCGATTTCTTTCTTCATGCCGGGCCACCAATATTCTTGCTTTAGATCTTGATACATCTTCGTGCTACCAGGATGGATAGATAGAGGTGATTCATGAGCTTCACTCAAGATCAACTTCTTGATTTCTAGATCACTGGGGATATAGATTCGATTCTTGAATTGGAGTATATCATCCGAATTTTCTGAGAATTCCAATTCTTTGCCTTGTTCCAACTCTTTTCGGATTTTAGATATAGCTTCGTCTTTAGATTGAGCTATCTTAATTTGGGTCTTCAGATTTGGTTGCATTTGGAGACTAGCAACAAATCCTTTTCAACAATTCCCAAATTAAGCTTCAAACTCCTTTACTAATTCAGATTGATCGCTGTATGCCGACATCACAAACAATGAAGCTTACGGCTCAGAGCATCTGCTACGACATTAGCTTTACCAGGATGATAATGAATACTAAGGTCGTAATCCTTTATTAGCTCCAGCCATCTCCTTTGTCGCAGATTAAGATCCGCCGAGTAAAGAAGTATTTTAAGCTCTTATGATCTCGTGTAGATGTCACACTTGTTTCCAATAAGATAGTGACGCCAGATTTTGAGGGCGTGCACTACTGCAGCCTAACTCCGCATCATGAGTTGGATAATTAAGCTCATGAGGTCGAAGCTGCCGAGAAGCATAAGCTACGACTCTCATTTCTTGCATCAACACGCACCCGAGACCATTGCGTGAAGCATCGCAATAGACATCGAAGCTCTTATGGATGTCGGGTAACACCAGCACTGGGGCTGTGGTTAACCGTTTCTTTAATTCCAGAAAACTTGCTTCGCATTCTGGAGTCCATTCATATTTCTTTTCTTTCTTCAAGAGCTGAGTCAACGGTTTAGCAATTTTGGAGAAGTTTTCGATAAAGCGGCGATAATATCCCGCTAAACCGAGGAAACTTCGGATTTGAGGAACAGATTTTGGTTGCTCCCAGTTTTGGACTGCCTGAACTTTGCTGGGATCAACAGAAATTCCACCTTTGGAAAGGATATGCCCGAGGAATGCAACTTCCTTCAACCAAAATTCACATTTTTCGAACTTGGCATATAATTTATGTTCTCGGAGTTTCTCCAGGACCAAGTGTAAGTGTTGGGTATGATCTTCTTCATTTTTGGAATAGATGAGGATATCATCTATGAATACCACTACGAACTTATCGAGATACTCCATAAAGACTTTATTCATTAAGCTCATAAAGCTAGCTGGAGCATTTGTAAGTCCGAAGGACATTACGACATATTCATATAAGCCGTAACGAGTGGTAAAGGCTGTTTTAGGAATATCCTCCGGTCGAATTTTCAATTGATAATATCCATGTCTAAGATCGATTTTGGAGAAGATTTGGGCGCCGGTTAATTGATCGAAAAGATCATCGATTCGAGGTAAAGGATATTTATTTTTGATGGTAACATCATTGAGAGCACGATAATCCACACACATGCGTAGACTACCGCCCTTTTATCGACAAAGAGAATCGGGCTACCCCATGGAGAAGTACTAGGTCGAATGAACTTTTATCTAGTTGTTCTTGAATTTGCTTTTTGAGTTCTATTAACTCATTTGGTGGCATACGATAAGGTCTTTTGGAAATTGGGGCTGTACCAGGTATAAGATCAATGACGAACTCTAAGTCACGATCTGGTGGCAAAC
Source organism: Rhipidocladum racemiflorum (assembly GCA_036346355.1). NCBI lineage: Eukaryota > Viridiplantae > Streptophyta > Magnoliopsida > Poales > Poaceae > Rhipidocladum > Rhipidocladum racemiflorum. The sequence goes on along the minus strand of CM070579.1, from coordinate 82,942,531 downwards.
CTGGCAATTCTTCAGGAAATACATCAGGAAAGTTGGAAACTACAGGAACAGATTGAATCTTTTCCATTACCAATGCATTTAGGTATGATCTTGATTCGGAAAGATTTTGGGTGGAACTAAAGTTCACTTCAATTCCATCAGGATTAATAAGAGATATGGATCTATTAGCACAATCTATCATCCTTTATTCTTAGCTAACCAATCCATACCAAGAATGACATCTAATCCTGGGGTTTCTATAAGGATAAGATCAGCATAAAATAAAACTTCATTTATTTCAATGCTAACCTTAGGACACATTTTAGTTGTTCTCATTTTTGCTCCAGGAGAATAGATTATCATGGACATGGGTAAAGATTCAGTTTGGATTTGATGTGATTCTATGAACTTTTTGGATATAAAGGAATGAGATGCACCGGAATCAAATAACACCAAAGTGGGAATAGATTGGACGGGGAACATACCCAGAACCACATCTGGTGCTTCCGTTGCTTCTTGGTAGTCACATGATGTAAACGTCCTTGATTGGCGGCTTGAGCAGGTGCAGGTTTTCCAGCTTGTTGTCCTCCAGCTCCTTGAGGACGACCAGGGGGTCGCTGAGGAACTCCCTTGCTTGGGCAATTATTGGCATAATGTCCAAGCTGCTTGCACTTGAAGCATGTGACATTTGGAGTCTGAGACGATGCTCCGGTAGGAAGTGCTCCAGTAGGGTTTGCCGGACGTGGCAAAGGCTGTCGAGGTCGAGGGGCAGGACCTTGATGCCTTTGCTTCTGTGGCGGAGCAGGTGGTCGCGCATTACCCTGAGGTGCAGGGCGAGGCCTGGATGGGCTTGCACTGGCAGTCTTCTGTGCCATCCATTTCCTTTTACGCGACTCCATGGCAGCTCGAGTGCTATGCTCCACTCGAATAGACTTGTCCACCAGAGTTTGGAAGTCATTGATATCAATGGCAGCTAAAGCACATTTGATCTCCTCATTTAAGTTATCCCGAAAGCGTTCCAACTTGCGCGCTTCAGGGGTAACTTCTAATGGTGCATAGCGGGAAAGGTAATTAAAGCGATTAAGATACTCCATTACCGATCGATTCCTTGGCGGAGGTCAAGGAATTCCGTCTTTTGATGTCCATCGATCGAAGGAATATGGGTCGTGAAAAGTATCCTTGAAGGCCTCCCATGAAATCTGATCCACTTGGAAGAATAGCTTGGTAGTTCTCCCACCATAAAGCAGCCTCCTCCCAATTGATAAGATGCATAAAGAACTTTCTCTCGATCATTGCACCGTGCAATGTTCAACTTGCTCTCCATTGTTCGCGGCCGGTCATCTGCGTCAATGGGTCGGCCAGCAGAGAAAATGTAGGAGGCCGAGTCTTCAAAACTCGCACAACCTTGATGGTGGGGCACCACCACCACTTCCTCCAACAGAACTCCTTGGTGGGAAGTATTCTCAACTAAGCATTGCGTAAGAAGTGTATGGGTTTGACGGTTTTGCTCAATCATTGCCGAACTTGCGCCATTGTGGGCGGACTGGCACTGCTCCTCCGTAATTCCACCTTGCTGATTAGGATTTGAATCTGGATTAGGTGGATCTGGCACTTGATGAGAAGATGAAGCCCTTGCAGAAGGGTGAATCGGATTAGGTTGCGCTGGAGTGGGCAATGTTTCGCGAGGAGGAAAAGGCTCCTGCGATGCCTCACTCTCCAAGATCCCGCGAAGAGATCTGGTTACAGGCATCCTGAAATTTCAATTCAGATGAGAAAATAATGTATTGTAATTAAATGATTTAAGCTGGTAGACTGAAAATCTAAACTCAAACTCATTGGTTAATAGGCAACATTTCATTCCCTAAAATTTTATTATTCTTAAAGAAATTCATTAACAAGAGAGGTGTGTTATTAGGTTATGTCATATTGTAAATGATATACACAAAGGATCACATCATCGTGAAATTGTAATAAGACATTAGAAAGTCACGAGAAGGAACCAAAACAAACAGAAATAAACAGTAACAGCACTTTATTCATACCACATATTAACAACATGTACAACAAAAGTATGACAACCTCACAACTCAACGCTACAAGACCACATGTGCTGCTACAACTCAAGGTAAACCTACTCCAAACCTGACGCTACAACGTCCTCGCCAGCAGACTCAACAGGATCCGCAGGGGTAGAGTCAGTCACCGTGGCGGGAAAGGTACCACGACGCCTGTAAACCTGCGTCACATGGGGACGCAGTACACCTGCAGCGACCTGTCCAAGTCTAACCCGCGACAGACGTGGACGACTAACTCCTGTGGACATCCTAGCCCGTCGGGAACGTCTAGTGGCTCTAGCAGACCTAGGTGTCGGAGTACCAGGCACCTCCTGGACTGGCAACAAAGTAGCATCGTCGCCAAGAGCTGACCTAGAGAACAAACCCATAGCCACGAAAGGAGCTATGGCGTTCTCTAAAAAGGCTACTCTCCTACGTGCTACATAGTACTCTAATACTGCCTGACGGTGGTAACGGTCAGCAGCATGAAGGAACTCAACTATGATCCTATAGTGCTCATTAGGCACTGTACTAGGATCTATGTAACTAGTGTCTCCCCTCGGTAACAAGGCAGGTATCTCTCGGTAAACAGTCGCCATCTCTGGAAGAGCGTGGCGCAGTCGAACGATGGCCATATAAGCAACATCGCTCAACGCGGAAGACACCGAAGCTCCACGACCATCAAAAGTACGATCTGCCTCTCCGAACTGTGTCCTAGCTGGGATCTCAATCCTAGCTATGTACTCTATCGAAACTGGACTCGCCATCGCCTGGTAGACGGTGTATCGAGGTGTCTCAAACTGTGCAAAGTCTAACATCTGTGCTAAGACTCCCATCAATCCCGTTTCCAGACGCTCGGAGGTGTGGAAGCATGGCGAATACCCTTCCATCTGCACATTTAATAAGGAATTAGTATTCCAGATTAAATGCAAGATGCAACGATAACGCACAAAAGTAAAGAGTAGAAGACAACATAGTAAAGAATTAATAACAGATATAACAAGTTTTATATCCCTAAGTGTAATGTGTCTATTCAAAATTTTAAATTTCCCTTCTAACGACCATTCTAACTAAGGTTCACCTACAGGCAGCGTGGCTCTGATACCAAACTGTAAGACCCTCATTTTTATGTCACTAAGTAACATAAATATGAGGCTCTTAAGTGCTTCCTGTGCCATTCCCATGATCAGTGGCTGGCACGCACAAACACAATTTGGATATTACAGCCACACAGATACACACTTTTATTACATCACAAGTTTTATAGTGTTATTACAATACCAAAAGTAGCAGGAAATTAAAACCATGTCTCATAGTATGCCAACTATTCCATAACTCCACAGGCAACTGCTGAGATGAACTTAGAAAGATCAGCCGTCGCTAAAATTCGCAGGTTCCTCATATTCATTCCCATCATTATCGTAATCTTGCTCTTCACCTAAAAAAAACATTGTTGAAGCAAGTTGAGTACATTGGTACTCGCAAGACTTTGTAGTGTATGCAATTCCTAAATATATGCAGGCTGAAATAGAAAGTGGGTCTCTACGGTTGTTTTGCATAAAGCGAAAGTTTTGAATGAAGTAATACTGCATAGTAGTGGAAAGCATAATAAAGCTTTAAAACAATTTGATAAGTAATTGAGATAACAAGTAATAAAAAAATAATAACATTTTACTCACGGCCCTTTGTGAGTAAATTAACGAAAAGACCCTCCATGGTCTCGTACGAACAAATGTAACATTAAGTAAGACTAAAGAATGTAAACCATTTCCCAAATCATTTAATCAAAGGTTTTTGAAAACAGAAATAGCTAACTAGTGTCAATTCGCCAAGTCATCCATGACCGTGGATACGGCTATTCGAATAGTTTTAGACTCTGCAGAGTTTGTACTGCTTTACCCACAAGATATGTTCTCCCTTTTTGCAAGCTATAAGACACACTTCCTTTGGTATGCCCGCGAGGAGTTCATAACGAAACTGTTCGATTACTTGAACCTTAACTTTGCACTAGCCCAGTGACGTCACTCCTGACTATGATGGAAGCTAAAAAGGTAAAAGTGATTCCGGAGTCAGTAACCCACCAGGAATAGAAATTCCGGAGTCAGTGACCCACCAGGAATAATAACAGCCCCAAATTCATAGCCAGGCGTACACCGTTACAACGGCAGATGCCAACACCTCGGTGATGACACCTCCCTCGAGCAAACCAATATTCGGAATGCCCGTGCTACAACTGCCTACCAATGTGCAAAGCTAATTCCCAAATAATTTAATAAGTTAAGACTGTCCCATTACAGTACTTGTGGATGTACGGTTATACTTGGATCATGCAACACTACGTTCGGTCCTTAAAGTGACATGGGCGATACTCCACCCTAACTACGCATTAATGTTAAAACATGTACAACCGGCTATTGCCAATAATCACCCACGTCAAAATCGATAGTTTTATTTTCATTTTTATCAAACTACCAGTATCCTTTACTGCTTAAATAAACCATAAAAGATTTCATAAAGAAGTGTGTATGTGGGTATAGATGTCATCGTATCATTCTAAGCATTGCTAAGCAGATGAAATTAATAATCGTTATAGCCCATCTTCTAATTGAGTACCCATTCCTATGGTTATTATGGGGTTTATGTTGATATGATTAAGACAATATACCAACATTGGGTTATAACTACCAAGAGTGTGAAATAAATAGTTAGAATATAAGCATGCAGGAAGATTCTTAATCACATTTTATCTGGTTGTAAAATCTGGGTTCAAGAATGCTCAAAGGGGTGCTTGCCTTGCTCCTCGGCGGTGTAAGCTGGATCTGTGTCGTCGATAGCGTAGTCGGCAATCTCAGCGTCTATACGTCGAATACGAACATGGCAAATAAGATACTTCAATATCGATAGAAGAAGCAAATACACAAACAATAAAGATAGCAATTGAAGGATTCAAATGGAATCAATTCAAATCAACCAATGATGGCAATCACTTCATCTCTTTATCATTTCAAGTATGAACTAAGATATACGGTTCTAATCTAAAGATTAAAGCTTAGGGGCAAATAACACAGCTACCTTCTTTGTGTATTATTTCATTCTAATTTACGAATTCAGGAAGCTAAGATTGTAGGTTTATTTTTAACAAAGTTCATTTGTAGGGTGTATGACTAATTGTACTAATACAAATTAGTATATAAAGCAACCCTAATCATATGTAATGAAAGAACATGGTAAATCCTAACTTTTATCTTACTAAATGGTCCTAATCAGTGTAATGAGCACAAAGAAACAAATTTTATTCATTTTGGATCATTTTTGATCAAGTTATTGCAATCATATTAAATTTATACATTAAATAAAGTCCTAATATGAAATTTTCACAAACTAGTTCCAAATCCAAATCTAATTACATATTTGGACAGTACTTGACCTAAGGATTCCAACAAAGTTGGTTTCATTCAATTTGGACCTATTTTGCAAAAATTTTATATGGCACATATTCCAATTTCAAGCTTTAAACTCAAATTCAAATTTAAATTCCTAAACAAGGTCAAAATATTTTTGCAGATTATGAAACTAGAGGATTTATTATGAATTTAGAAATTTGTTTCATCTAATTTGGAGCTATGAATAAAAAGTTATATGCTTTTGAATGCATTCGGTTTTCTAAAATCAGGGAAAAGGAAAAAGACGCTTTCCTTCAAGGAAAGCGTATTCCTTAGTTCTTGTGGTGGCTTTCGAATCGAAGTCGCTGAGATCGACAATCGGCCCGGGCAAGTCGTGCGAGTGCACGCCAAGAATCTGGCGATCAGACAAATGGGACCACATGGCGTGAGGCGGGTGTGCGGGCGGCTGACAGACATGGCCCACATGGCATAGAGCCAGGGCAGAGGCGATGGTCGACGACCTCGCCGGCGGCTCTCCGGCGACGTCGATCGACTTCGGCCGACGGCTACGGCAACACGGGACCAAGGTGAACCTAGGGGACTACTTAGATACGGGTGGTGCTCGGAGGAATCGAGCTCTCGACGTTGGACGGCGGCGCTTCACGGTGGCGCACGGCGCGATGGCGCTAAGGGAATCCTTGAGCTTGAAGAACATGCGTGAGAGCATCTAGAGGTCCTAGGGACTCTATTAGAGTTCATGGATTGGAGGATGGGTGGCCGGGTAGTATTCTCACCGTGCGGCGGCAATGGTAGAGGATGGCTCACGGTGCGGGAACTCCCTGGGACGTTTCAGTCTGGAAGAAGATGTGCAAAAGTTTCATGAGTATTGGTAGATGCTCAAAAGTCCATCAATTTGGACGTTCTCTTACCGAGTCGCACGAATTTGAGTTTTTCCCCAAATCGGTTTCCGCCGGAGACGAGGAAGAAAGGTCCGGTTCGTGTAGTTCCGGGCGTGAGGGGATGAATGAGTGGGTGTTCTAAGATTGGTTGAGTGTAAGGGTGCTATTTGTCTGGTTAAATAGGCTAAGAAAGACTCGGGTGTCAAGATGAGGGACGGAGGTCTCGGCGGTTCTCGGACATTCTCCTCCAGCTCGGTCAAGGCATGGGCGTGGTACAGGGTTGCAGCGGCATGGCAGAGCGGCCTCGGGGCGCACGAGATTGCGGCGAAGTCACGACAAGGGAGCGAGGTGGTTCGAAAGGTTCGCCGAGAGTGAGAGCAGAGAAGGAAGGGAAGAAGAAACCGACAAGTGGTCCTGGCACTTGCAAAGTGAGGCCGAAGGGAAGAAAGAAGAAGAGAGGAAACAGGCACGGGTGAGGTGGAGTCCCACCTGGCAGTGTCGGGAAGCTACGGGACCCGTCGGCAGCGTCCGAGCACACGTGGGCCCCACGTGTAAGAAATGAGAAGAGAGAGCTCTAGCTCATTCCCTGGACAGCACACTAACCCATTTAATTCCCGGGTCAAGTCATCTCAAGATTTTTCGAAACTTTTTGTACAAGTTGATGGTTAAGTTATCTACTCCAAGTAAAATTTTGGGGTCAATAAGATCTACCAATTATTTTTAATAATTCTGACATGCCGACTTGCACAAATTATTTACTTCAGTTTTCAACTTGGTTAAGAGACTAAATCAACCTATTTAATTTTCAAATTTTTACTGAAGGTGTGTTTCTATACAATGGACCTACCATAAAAATTTCAACATTAAATTCTCATTATTTAATTCTCCATAAATCTTTTATTGATTTCTGCAGAATTTCAAATTTGCCTAAAATAAATGCTAAATCATAGCAAAATTGCTTATTAATTTTTGAAACTTTTTGTGAGTGAAGATGATATGTCTGAGGTCTTATGGTAAAAATTCCAAAGTCTAGAATGCCCCACATTTATCTCTAAAAATCTGACATGGGACTGGCCAGAAATAAAATTTACCATTTTAATTTGTTTTCTTTACTCTTAAATGCATTCACATGGTCTTTTGACCATTTAGGGGTATCTTCTAGGGTTTGGCCAGGTTATACAAGATTTTTACCATGGTAATTTCATTTCTTACTATTTTACTATTTTCTCTTTTCTTTTCTTTTCTTTCTTAAATTCCATTATTCATTTCAACAATTAATTCAACCAATAGATCAAAAATCAATAAATGCACATAAAATCAAGAAATGCAACACAAAACTGATTTCACATTTTTAATATTTGATTTTTATTACTTTATAAATTTGAGGATGTTACAAATGCTTCTAAGAGTTTTCATTATTTTAATATTGTTTTTTTTCTGATTTTTGTTGCAACTTTTACTTTTATCTTTTTAGTAAATCAATTTCGATGACTTTTCAATGAGCAAAATCATTAAATGATTAGAAATTCATGATTAAAGCAATTTCATATTTTTATTTTCTCTCTTATTAGAATTTGGGATGTTACAAGTAGTTAGTACATAGGTACTTTCTCCATCCAAGTTTATAAGTCTTATTTTTTGAATAATCTAATTCATAAATATAATGCATATTTTATATTCAAATGTAAAATTAGTATGATGTTCCCTCTATACCTCTAATAAATATCCATCTTTATTTTATATTTTTTACATGTATATATTAAGTATATTGATTAGTGATAATAATTATAGGTAATATAGTTATTTTTAATGTTTTTTGGTATATGTGCCAGGAATAAACCGGCCTTATTATAAATTTGACGGAGGAATTCAGAAAGGCTTAAGATCTAGCAGCACAAGAAGATTATTGCCATCTGTGCACGTCAGTGACAAAGCGAAGGGAGCCCGTAATTGAGTCAAGGCATGAGATTTTAACGGGTCCTATAATTCATATATCACAAGTACCAGTACTAGCTATACATTGCCGCATCCCTCAAGTCAATTAAAGACGGTGCCGGCTCTCAATTCTTATGGACTTTGGCTCACGCATCCTTGCCTTCCAGCCGTGTTCGACACTAAGTACTATTAGGGCATGTACAATATTAAGATTACCTTAGCTTACTTTTAGCATTACACACATCAGCTTTGTCTTATATGAAAGAGTAAGAAAATAGCATAAAGAAGAGAACCGACTCTGATGCAAGAGCCAACATCGCACAGAAAATAAGATAGAACATTAGTTATATACAAGAGAGAAGAGATAGTTACTGTACAACACCTAGAGATAATTATTGTACAAGTTGGCTTTATTGCATACTCTAGATAACTTAGATGAAAAATAGAGTAAGTAGTGATCTTTGTTATTAATGTAATTGCTCTTACTGCAGAGCTAATCTACTCGATCTCTCTCCGATAATTTTCTTCATCCTCATATGTACTACTCGATCCCACGGCAATCCTAATAGATTATACTCCCTTCGGTCTTCAAAAAGCTGACGTTTTGGACATCGATATGATCTTCAAAACACAATTTTGATCATTGATTTTTATTATAATATATTTATAAAACTCAATAAAATTATAATATTACGAAAGAACTTCTCGAGACAAGTCTACACAGATATTTTTCATGTATCCAATTTAAATATTTAAAAATATATTGATAGTCAAAATTTCGAAAGTTTGATCATCATTATGTCTAAAACATTAGCTTTTTGAATCCAGAGGAAGTATATGTTGACATCAAAGTGATCCTACCTAGAGTTCCAACCCTAACAACCCAAACATACGTACTCCTTCGCTTAAACTTGTGACTTTGGGTAACTCAATGTAATTTCCTGGATGTTTCAGACAAGGGATCGGAGTATCAGACAAATCCTTAGACTATCTCCAGCAATTTCCTTTTATTCCATTTCCTTCCCTATTCCCTTTCTCATATTCATTCCCTTTATTTTCTACCATCTCCAATAGCATCCCCTCGAAAGATTTTGTGAAGGGATTGGAGAGATAATCCTTTCACAGAGAGATTCTCTCTCCGAATCCCGTCCGAAGGAAATCGTGAAGGGAATCCGTTGAAGTACTTGGGATCTGTTCGCGAAGAGGTTTGGAGACGAAAGGGAATCCGATGGAGATAGTGTTATTAATTCCAAATCAGTTTGTTTGGTGAAGTGTCCTTTCGATCTAAGATGGAAGAAATCAATCATGCAGTAATCATAGATCGCAAAAAGGTGCCATATTATATTTTGTTATATAAGAACCGATCGATGGGATGATGGGACACCCATCCCATCAAACGAACATAGATCGATGAACAATGCACACGCACTAATTAATTTGGTTTCTACTAATTAATTTAGGTTCATACACACAAAAAAGGAGTTCCAACATTCCACCTATGCCCAGGTAAGTGGTACACCTAACTGTGCATACTCAAATAAACATGATTACATGTCGCAAAGGTTTCCCCAAATAATATTTGCTACTCTTTAGTATGACGTTGGCATGGACCGATCGAAAACATCTTCCGTATATATTCTGGTCTCATATACACACGCCGTTTTAGCTACATACAGACACATGTACACGTTTAATTAGATATCTCAACTTATAATTAACCTATGGAAAATACTGATCACCAATACCCCCTCAATTTGTGTGTAGTTGTATATTTTAAAACAAGACTAAGGCGATCGAGGATCTATATATTTCGCATGGAAGAGGGTAGTACCTATACCTACGTAAGCTCATATGCATACAATACGTAAGCGAATGAATTAGGAGTAGCAGATAAGCTATTCTATCCGGCCAGTAAGAAAACGATGGTAGCTAGAACGTTGTATCAATTAGGCCATTCACAGTGCGAGTTTCATTTTTATTAAATGATGTGACACATCATCATGTTTGGTTACATAGCAAGATAATTATGAAGAGAGAGATAGAAAGAGTTTTATGGGAGGTGAGTGAGTTTCATCTAGATGAAACCTGAGATACACGGTTACCTAGACAAAAGCTGATGTGGCACTCTTGGAAACTGGAAAATAAAACTCTCCATTGTGAATGGCCTTAGAGATAAGCTCTATCTGGGCAGTGTGTACACCTCATGCATCAACTCATACAGTAGGGCACACATATTCGGTATAAACTATTATTATCGTGTAAACTCCGTAAAAACCATACTACAAGTTTTTAAAAATTCTTAAAAAATTACCATACGTAGAAGAGGTGAGCTTCTGCAATCCTATAAAATTTGAAGATCAAAATCAATCGCATGTAATAGATATGAAAAAGATAAATTTAGCCTGAATAGTTGTTTTTCACTGTTCAGTAGTATTTATCTTGTAGCTTGTCAATTTCATATATTTTAAATGCGATTGAGTTTGGTTAACAAATTTTATAGAGTTATAGAAGCGCATTCCCCTACGTATGTTAATTTTTGAAAAAAAAATATTAAAACTTATACACGTAATTTTCACAGAATTTACACCATAAAAATAGTTTACACCGATATGTGCTTGTAGATGTGACATTGATAAACTAGTCTCTATGCTAATTAATAATTAAACCAATCTGACATGTTTTAGCGTGACAGTGGCCGCCCATACTTTCCGGCCCTCATGCGCTTTCCGCAAGTCTCCAAACGTGTGCCACAATCTTCTCTCAGTTAAGCTCGACGATTCGACGGGCGATGACGATGGATTAGACAGAAAAATTTACATGTCCTTGATTTTTTTTTCTCCTTTATGCATGTCCAATTCCTTATAGGAACTTGTGCTTAGATTAATTATGCAGATTGTAAGCTAGCTGCTCGTGCACACACACGTAATCAACCTGATCGAGTTTGAAATTAACTTTGATCACTTTAACCTTTTTAGGCGCACTTGCACGTGTGGTTGTGTGTTCGATACAAATTCTCAATTAATTAATCTCACCCACTCGCGACTTTATCCCGCCGAATCGAATGGAAAAGGTTGCACAAGACCCAAAAGCAAAAAAAGGTACTCCATCATTTTGATGCCCTATTTTAACCGTGCACAAGAATTAAATTTAATATAACAAAATGAATATAGATATAAGAGAAAATGAGTTAGATATCCCTACTTAATTGATGAGAGAGAATACGTATTTTGTGTGTCGTAAAAGGCTAAATGCATATAATTAAAAGGGAATAAATACAAATATAGTAGAGAAAATTTCATTAAATCTACACGTGAGTTTTATATTTTTAGATAAAATTATATATAACTATAGATCTTGTATTTATGAACTGATGAAGCAGCAGCTGCTAGCTAATGCCGAACCAGCCGACATCGCTCGACTACAAAGTCCAAACTCCAAAGCTTCCACGGCGCCGTATATATGACGCGCGCTTCCGTGTGTGGATGGCATTAATTGCTAGCGGCTTGACGTTCCATCGGTCGATTCCATCATGTGATCAGCATGCGTACACATACATACGTACCGTGTAAACCACGTACGCGCGTTCAGTGACCTGTCTTCGTAGGATTGGCTACACGGAAAAACATAAGGCTATACGCATGCGTGCATATTTTCTTATAAAATTCATGTGTTCAAAACGATCATAAGCGTCCCGAGATGCTGTCGTTGATCGATCTAACACAGTTATAGACTGCGATTCGTGGTTTTGAGGAGCACCGCCTGACAACTCCAACTTGACGGGATAATTTTGGGAGCACCTAGCACGGATTTGAGCTATAACGGTCATCAGGGACGAAGGCAGACCTCAGACCATTCGAGCTGGATCCGAGGTCTACCACGATAAATTTATATAAAAATATGTTAAAAAATTAGTAGTATAACTTGATCCAAGAAGACGTGACCCGGTCCGAGATACAGATCATAACTAACTCCGCCCCTGGCATGCATGATATTTTGGGTTGGCAATTGACACCTTCATTTTTGCTACAGAATTTACGCATGGGCAACGTACGTATATATTCTTTAAAGTGTGTGGACATCATTTCGATCTTTTGGGCACGTTAATTTTCAGCAAAGGCCCAAGTCAAAAAGAAAGAAAGAAAGAAACAGTCAGTACTGCTACAGTCTACTCTCTGTGATGGTCATTTCTGTGGTATCGTGTGAACCTTGAACAGTACTGACAGGACGTACGGTAATTATATAGATGCATTTTCCAACGGCCTACTGGGACAGTTACCTGAAACAACAACAGCCAAAGCTTTCCAGAGATTACACTACCACCTCTGCCTGGGTCAGACACCGATTTGAATCTTCGTTCGAAGAAGCGGCAAGTCAACCAGACGTACAGCCGAAGCTACCGTTGAATTATCTCAATGTGCTTCTGCTTCTCCCTAGCTAGCTATCGCGATCGATGCCAAGTTTTTCCCCTGCCTTCGAATTCAATTCCGCGGAAGAAGGCGCATCGCTTGCATGGACACACTCGATCGCTACTAGATGCTTGCTTGGGATTGGAATTCTTCTCCGGGTTTGAATCGGAAGCTCACTGCACGCAGCAGCAGCTCCGTCCAGATGTTAGGTTGCAGGATACCCAACACGTCTTCTTAAGGGGAGCTAAGTACAGGGTGGCTGTGCTATACCTTTTTCTTTTGCAATTAGCCAATTACAAGGAAGATACACACATCAAACCACTGCAGAAAACATAGCTAGCTCTTGGTCTTTTCTGCCGCGTTCGATAGACGCTCAGCCACGTTGGTGACCTTTTCGCATTCGTCTGTCTGGCTCGACGTACGCTTTCTTGCGCCCCACAGCTAGTTTAGACAGGTTGTCGGTCGGTAATTCCGCGAGAGCTCCGTCGTCCGTGCATGAATTTCGTACGGGAAAGCTCCAAAGTCTTGCGACGGAGAGAGGAAACCCCGCGGGGTTCACCGTGGCGCGAATGGACGCGCGTGCGGCGGAGCACAGTGCGTGGCTAGCTAGCGGCGGTGCCCATCGAGGAGGATCGCGTGATTTACATGTAAGAGTACAGTGATTTCGCCGCCGCCGCCGCCGTCGTCGTCGTCGTCGTCCTGCGCAATGTCAAAAGGGCGGTGCCTACTAGCAGATAGATTGCTTTGTCGCGTCGCGCGCGCGAAGATCTGCGCGAGAAATCCTCGCGGCGAAAAGTCATTCCTGGGAATTTTCTCGGGCAAACAGTTGTGTGCTCCCAAGCGCCGAATTCTAGCAGACGAAATTACGCTTCGCCATCGCGACTGAAAAAAAACCCCAAACTTTTTTTTATTGTCTATACAACACTTAGTAAAAAAAAAAAATGATTTCAGCCGAATTTTATGACCATAGAGCAGAAAATTAAGGGGTCTATAGATCTTCACACCACCCTTTGTGTAAATCATCCCTCTTAAAACACATTTGACCATGCCCCTCTTCCCGGTCGTCGCCGCCACTCCTTCCCTTCTCCGTCGCGCCGCTGCCCTGCCTCGCCGGCGATCTTCTTCTCCTCGTTGCCACCTCTCGATGCGGCCGCCAGCGTTGAGGGCCAAGTTGGCGCCACCTGCCACCTCCCTCTTTCTTCCCATCTCGGCCGCCTCCTGTCGCCCCTCTTTCTCTTTGTTTGAGCTTGCTAAGTCGTCCTCTTTTGTTTCATTGCGTCGCAGCCTTCAGCACCCACTGCCAAGCCAACGCCGCCCACCTTAATTCTAAGGTGGGTTCCGTCAACTGAAATCTAAACCCTAAACTTGATGACACCGATAAAGACACTGTTGCCGGAGACAAAGATGGAGAGTGCCGTGCATGAATCCAAAAGCAAAATCGAACTGCATAAAACTCAACCAAAAAACCACAAAAAGTTTTACTAAGTTTTATTTAGCAAATCTTTTTTCCCCCGGTTTGCTTGAAATAGAGGAAATTCCAAGGCCTTGCGATGCGGCCCAATACAAATTCGATGGGCCGGCCCATGTACGAAATCGGGAAGAAATTAACAAACGGTGGCCATCAGTGATACTACATGTATCGGTGTTCTCTTCCCTGTCAGCCGCTCGCTCTCAAATCTCGGGTGCGTCCACTTCACTGCAGCTTCCCTCCTCCTCCCCTCCCATTTCAAACGACCCCCCTCGCCTCGCTCCCCCCGAATCCCGATCCCCGCGAGGCGCCAAACCCTATGAAATATCCCAAAATTTTCAAAAGGCTTTTGAATTTAGTTTTATTTGAATTTTTGAATTTCGAATTTGAGTTGAATTTCTGTTTGGGCCCTTCATCCGCCTGGGCCTCCAACCCACTCTCTCCCCAGCCCAACCGCCAAGCCGACCGCCTCCTGTCCCCTCCGCCTTCGGCAGCGTCGCCGCCCTGCCAAGGCGCTCGCCGCCGCCCCACCGCTACTCACCCCTCACCTGGCCTAACCGCCGCCGCCACTTACGGCCACCGGTCATCCGGCTCTCTCTCGCCCTCACGTGAGGCTATAAAAGCCGCTCACCCCAACCATTCTCCTCGTGCCGCCCAGCCTTCTCTCGGTGAGCCCCTCCCCTCCTTCTCCCCCGGCCACCGCGCCCTGGTGCCCTAACCCTAGCCCCCCCCCCCCCAGCCGCTCGCGTGGGCTGCCCAGCGCGCGCCATGACCGGGCATCAGCAAAACAAAGCCACCCACATCACATCCGCATCTTCATCACCTACATCTACACCAACATCATATATGCACATGGACGATCAATATAAATTCAAAAATGACTACCGCACAGCAGCTTAATCAGATATATTCTATAGGCTAACCCTACAGATATAATTAACCGAACGATGCGCCAGGAATTAGCAGACTATACAATCCCCAATCAGATGTACTCCTTAAGTATGGGCATCGAAGATAAAAGACAAACTTCCGCAGAAATATGTAATTTTATATATATTCATACAGAATTAATAAAATACAGTGTTCTTTATGCGTTCGTACTTTTGTTTTTCACAAACAGCTAGATGCGATGCTCTCTATGAATGGTATAGGCTACATGCAGCTGCTATGAACGTCAACTGCTGGTAGATGCTTCAAAATCCAAGAAATTCTACTTAACTGTCCTTTCTTGAGCTCCTGTCCTGCTGACACAGCATTGTTGAAGCTTTTGACTGCTCATAACCGTGCGGCCGTGCCACGCACTGAGCTGCGGGCTCACAAAACAGCCGCTATCGCCCCGCGGCAGGTGAACGACGGAACGCCGTCGTCGAACTACCACATAGGAAAATAAAACGTTTGAGCATGTCTTTTTCTCTTGTTCTTCGTAGTTGCTGCCAAATTCAGTTCTGGAATCACCATGAATGGCTCATGAGCCTGGTTTTTTTGGTTAAGGCCAGGCTTGGTTTTTACGTGTTCAATTTTACACACGGTTGCAGATACCACTGCTACGTCGTTCATAGAAACAGCAGTACTGGTAAACTCTGACGGACTACGTTTTTCTTTTCCCTCGGTACCCTTATTTTTTTTTGTCTGAAAACAGGCCTTACGGTCCTCATGAGTTTACATACAGGCTTTTTGAAAGAGAAAAAACTAGATCTCTCCATATTTATGTATTGGAAATATTTCGAGTGCCCACATGTTATGTATGTAACATCCATTACCAAGCATCTCGCTGATGTAACTGCTGTGTCCATATCTGTACACAAGTCACTCTGGGGAAGGGTACACCTGTTGCCCCACTTGGAGCCATCTCTCTGCGATGATCTCGTTTTCACCATCTACGCCACCGTCCTCGTAGTTCAGCAGGACGCCGAACAAAATCTTCCCCTGCTCACATGTAAAAAAAGCTCAGTTACATTGCGGTAAAAATAGGTTGCATCCCACTGACATGCAGGCGCTTTGCGCACGAACCCACCCTTTTTCGTCTGTAAGATGCTAAAGTGGCCAATGGTTCCTTCGACCTGAGCACCTGCCCTGATGAGTTCTGGTGTAGGTTGATCATCTGGCAACGGTTGCAACCTCCCATGGACTGCACATGAGGCATTCGGAAAAAATGAAAACATTCAGCAATTGCAAACGAGCCAGATCACTCTGTTCCGACGATGGCATCTGAAGGGCGAAAACACTTGCCGTAAAATAGGCCTCCCCGATGTGAAGCTTTTCCCAGTCATCCTCACCGTATGGAGTCGACCCGGAGATGACAATGTTGGGACGGAATCTCATCGCATCGACAAGCACCCGTTGTTCACCATTCCCAGTACCTGGAGAATGTGTAGCTACAAAGTGAATTCTCCTGATCAGGTCCTCCCAAGAAAACGTGTGCAAGTGCAACTACACATTATGTACTTGACTGCGTCATGTAGTCAGCATGGCAAGAGCTATCTCGGTCAGTTCTATGGATAATTAGAGAGGCCTTTTTGGTCCTTTTGCAATAAAATAGGAAACAGAAGAGAAAAGGAGCAAAATTTGCATACTTGAACTAAGCCGGCTGTTGAGATCAGATATACTCTCTTCAGATATCAGTAGCAGTTGTCCTTCATTGACAAAATTAAGTTTGCTTTGAGTATTCCTACATAGACGATCACTCCTGCCAGCGAATGTGCAGGAGCGGTTATTGGAGCTTGAGCACCTCATAAAGGTACAAGGACGTCCAATAGCTTCGCTGAACCATGTGTTTACCATGTCATCGTAATTTTGTACGTCATACCTGAAGCAATTAGCCAGTACTCATCATTAGTGATCATTCTAAATATAGAGCTATCTGTAAAACTTCACAGAGTATCACAAAATAACAATGCAACCTAAAATAAGCCCGAGACCAAATGGTGTTGGAACCTCCACCAACCACTTTTATTAGGTTGACATTGTTTTAATCAAAGCATAGAGAGCTTCAGGTGAAGAACGGGGAGAAAAGAACATGGTTGAACAGACGATTGTGAAAACTGGTATGGTTGTAGAACAGCTGGACATGCATCCAATCATATGGCCATACCTTTGGCCATATACATCTAGTTCTGCACTTAGATGAGTCAAATTCTCTAGAAGAGAAATTTCCAATTTATCCTTGCGTTTGGGTGACTGTATGAAGAGTTTCCCAAGTTCCAGGTCGATCAACGTGCGGATAAAGCCCAACTCTGGCACCTGAAGAATATGAAACTCAACTAAGATTAGAAAGAAGTCCTGGTTCCTGAAGACAGATTCGCTAAATGATTTTGAGCGGACTATAGAAAAGTTATACAGTTCTATTTAAGTTTCATTAAGAAGTGTTTTTCTGTTGCCCTGTTCACGTCTATCGTGCAAAGTCCGTCTTCACTCTTCACCTTATATAGATATGCTATCTGTTTTACATAGTTACCAGATTCTCTGTAAACCCCCGCAAATCGCGAACCGGATTCGTTGAACCTGAACCGGTTTAAGGTATGGGGTTTATGTTCGCAGTGGAATTGGAAGAAAAAGTGGCGAACCGCGAATCCAAATACTGTACCACGACTCGAACGAACCGCATTTTTGGTAACTGAGTCGCGACTCGAACAAACCACTTTTTTGGTAACTATGAGTTTTACTGGAGGGATTAATATATTTAATAAATAAAGAGAGAACAGTAACAATATAACAAAATTGCTTATGCAAAAGACTATCCTAAAATCCTAATGTAATGCCCAAGGTCAAAAGAGGCTCAGGCCTACCTGTATGTCAGACAAACCATACACTCGCACCAACCCCACTTACACTTTCGTCCTCATCGCTTAAAAGGGTTAGCCTGGGGGCTGAATGCTTTGGCACCTTTGGCCATCTATGTTGGTGTTCTTCTCAAGAGCTAGGCAAAGTGGTACTAATCCCACACCCCCTTATGCTGATGCCTACATGGGCCTTAATGAGCTCAATCCCAAATGGGCTGTGTGTCGCACCTAAAAACTTATTTTAGGCTCTCCCAATAACTAATATGCAAAATGTAGTGGGCAGTTAATCATGCCTTCAATTTGCTTTAAAATTTGTGCTTTCACTTTTTGGGAGAGCATTGAAGCTGATGTGAGGGGCTTAGGATTTCTAGAGGAGAGGGATATACATAAATTGGGATGAGAGAACTAGAGGGGTTGATAGAGAGCAAATAGAGAAGAGAAATAGTTCTTTCCTGCTTGCCTTGATCTATACAATGGACCCCAATATATAGAAGTATAGAACTAACTTATCTTGCCATCCAAGACTGGACTCCCTAACATAGGTCCTAACATGATACATATTCAACTATCACTATATCTCTAACTTGCCTAATGCCCTTCTGGACTCTCGTCATAATCCTCCTCCTCCTGGTGCATGTTCCTTCCTTTCCCAACTCTGCTGCTCCTGGCCCTCACGCCACAACATTGTGCTACCCGAAATTTATAATGTTCAACACAAACACAAAACAGGGTAATTCAGTTACCTTTTTTTGTGTCAAAATTTCACCACTAGATCCTTGGAGAAGCCATTCCCTATCATATTTTAAACCTAAGTAAAAAGACAACATAAGATGAAATGCCTGTACAGTGTATATTATGGTTAAAAAAATATACTGTAGCCAAAGCTACACATGAAGAATGTGTCAAGGTACAGGGTTTACTCATACCACCAACGGTCAGTGGCCAACTCTGTGCACTAAATCCTTGGCAAGATTTCACAGGATAAATAGTTATGGATTTTAAGCGAACATCTGGAACAACTTGTTGACCCCAATTGTCTGCAATTAAAAAAATCAACTAAACTGGTAAATGCGTACCAACTGATAAACAATACATCACTAGTTTCATATTGTGGAGAAATTACCTACTAAGTTAAGAGAGCTCATATTCAACATGTACCCATTATTGAATGCTATTGGTTTGGACACAAAAGAAGATTGCAGGAACTTCAGAAATTCCTAGGAAAGAAAAAAAGTTATGAGATTAGTGATAACTACTTACAGATAATCTTGCATGTAATTGGCCACTGCGAAGGAATTATTGGTATAATCTTCAAATTAAATAAAAGAGACATTTTGATAAATGCCACTGTAAATGGAATAAATATCAACCTCCGCATCTTCGTAAGTGGACATATAACCAAATGATATCCTGACAGCGCCAGTTGGTTTTCCATTTATTACGTCATTATCATCCCAACAAACGTGCCCAGCCTGACAAGTAGGCACACACATTTACTTTATTTAGATGTGAAATATTTGCAAGTATAATGATATGCTTACTGCTGTGTTGACCAGATAAGGTTGTATGATGCACCTCAAAATTAGAAACTAGATCTGAGTGTGACAAGCCAAGGTTCTTAGCACAAGCCCCAGGGTTACAGAAGCAGCCTGTCTGCAAAATAGCAGAGGGAAAAAAATCAGCCAAGAAGTTCCTGCTCTGTGGAACATATGATTGTTAGATAAAGACAGACATACATAGATTTGTTCAAGTTAAGCAATCCCATATCCATCACCCATATCACACAGGACTTGAGACAGACATACATAGATTTGTTCAAGAAGATATTTCAGACTTGCATGATCGGTTCGGACCACAAAAGATCGTCCCCATAAATAAGGTCGCCAATGGCGGATAGCCTTTGATAGGCCAATAAGTTCACGTTCATAGGCTGCAAGCTTGGCGTGGCGATCGGCTAGCTTCTGGCTATAATAAGCTATCGGGTGACCTTCCTGCTGCAAAACTGCCCCAATCCCTGTGCTGGACGCGTCGCATTCGACCACAAAACAGACATTGAAATCTGGAAGACGAAGCACTGGGGCTGATTGTAAAGCATCTTTGAGACGATGAAAGGCTCCGGCTGCCTCTGGTGACCATGAGAAGGCTTGGCGCCGCAGGAGGTTTGTGAGAGGTGCGGCGATGGATGCATAATGGTGAATAAACCGCCGATAGTAGCCCGCAAGTCCCAAGAAGCTACGTACATCCGCGACGGTTGCCAATGTGGGCCAACGATCAATGTCTTGAATTTTGCTAGGATCCGCTGCCACACCGGAGGTTGAAATCACATGTCCTAAGTATTCAACGGTCCTCTGGCCGAAAGCACACTTGGATTTTTTTAAATACAAGCGATGTTGTCGCAGTTTGGACAACACAAGATGGAGGTGCTGCAGATGGTCCTCTCCAGAAGAGCTATACACCAAAATGTCGTCGAAGAAAACCAACACAAATTTGCGAAGAAAAGGGGCTAGTACTTCGTTCATCAGGGCCTGGAAGGTGGAGGGAGCATTGCACAACCCAAAAGCCATGACTAAGAACTCAAAATGGCCATGGTGGGTCCGAAAGGCAGTTTTCTCAATATCGGCGTTGCTCATGCGGACTTGATGATAGGCCGATCTTAAGTCCAATTTGGTGAAGAATTGAGCCCCGTGTAATTCATCAAGTAGTTCCTCCACGACTGGTATAGGAAATTTATCCTTGATGGTTTGCGCATTCAAGGCGCGATAATCCACACAAAATCGCCATGAACCATCCCCTTTGCGTACTAACAGGACCGGTGAGGAGAATGGGGATCGGCTAGGGCGAATAATCCCTTGGGCCAACATCTCTTTGCACTGTCGTTCGATTTCATCTTTTTGTCGATGAGGGTAGCGATAAGGTCGGACAACCACTGGATCGGTCCCTTCTTTTAAACAAATGCGGTGGTCACAATGACGAGAGGGAGGCAGCCCTTGTGGTGCCTGAAATAAATCCTCAAATGTACTTAGAATGGTCTGCATGTGGTTGTCCCTCTCTACTGACAGGCTGTGCACCAATGGCCCTCCTCTGTGGTTGCCAATGCCCTGTAGACACACCTGACGTCCCCCCAAAGTAAAGGTCATCTGGAGTGAGTCAAAATTCCAGCTTATCTCACCCAATGCTTTTAACCATTGTACCCCTAGCACCACATCTAACCCTTGTAAGGGAATCACCAACAAAGGAGTAGAGAAGGGGTAATCTTGGATGGTGAACTGGATGTTGGGTACACTGCTGTAACATCCTCAAATTTATAAAGTAATAAAAATCAAATATTAGAATAATAAATATTGTTCTGATGCATTTCTTGATTTTATGTGTATTTATTGAATTGTTTGATACTTGTGATGCTTGCTTGGACTATAGAAAGAAAATGGAAAAGAGAGAATATAAAATGGTAAGATGGTAAGAAATGAAATTACCATGGTAAAAACTTTGGATAACCTGGCCAAGTCCTAGAAAATATCTTTAGATGGTCAAAAGACCATGTGTATGCATTTATTGATAAAGAAAACAATTAAAAATGATGAATATTATCTCTGGCCAGACCCATGTCAGATTTTTAGAGAACAATGTGGAGAAATCTAGACCTTGTAATTTTTACCATAAGACCTCATACTTATCACCTTCACCCACAAAAAGTTTCAAAAATTAATAAGCAATTTTGCTATGAGTTAGCATTTAATTTAAGCAGATTTGAAATTCTGCTGAAATCAGTAAATAAATTCCAGGAAAATAAATATTGGGAATTTAGTTTTGCAATTTTTATGGTAGAGACATATGGTGGAATCACACCTTCAGTAAAAATTTCAAAAATAAATAGGTTGATTTAGTCCTTCAAACAATCTGAAAACCGAAGTAAATATCTTGTGCAGTCAGTGATGTCAGAATTATTAAGAATAATTGGTAGGTTGTTTTAACCTCAGATTTTTACTGGAAGTATATAACTTACCCATAAACTTGTATAAAAAGTTTCGAAAAATCTGGAGTTGTATAGACCCATGAATTATTTGGTGCAATGCGCTGTCAGGGGAAGGGAGTAGAAGTTGCCCTCTTACTCTATTGACTTTCCACGTGGGGGCCACGTTTCAGTGACCCTTCGGCCGGTCCAAACGCCAGGAACACTGCCGGACGGGTCCCGTAGCTTCCCGTCACTGCCAGGTGGGCCTCCACCTTGCACCAGACCCGCGCGTCATGCCTCCTTCTCTCCCTCTGCCTTGTGGACCCCGAAGGTCAGCACCTTCTTCCTCCTCTCCTCTTCTCTATTTCTCTCTGTCTCTCTCTCTCGTTCTCTCTGTTGTCGGCAAAGCCCGCCTTATCGCCTCCGTCTTTGTCGTCTACCCGCCGCAATCTCGCGCGTCTCGAGGCCGCCTCAGCCAGCTGCTACGCCAGCTCTCTTGACCCTTGGCCGAGCTGAAAGGAGAGTCTCCAGAGAGCGCCCGAGATCACCGCCATTCCTCTCTACAGACCAATCCTCACCGAACTGCCTCTCCTATCTATTTAACCGGACGAATAGAACCCTCAAACTCAGTGGAACCCGTAACACCCAGTCATTTACCTTCTCACACCCAAAACCGGCCAAGCCGAGCCCTTCTTCTTCGCTTCCGGCGGAACCCGATTTGGGCAAAGCTTCAAATTACCGCACCACGGTAAGGAAGCGTCCAAATTGATTGATCTTGGAGTATCTATAGGTGCTGATGAAACTTATGCGCACCTTGTTTCAGCCCGAATCACGCCGGAGAACTCCCGCACCGTGCACACCTTCCCGCCATTGACGCCGCACGGTGAGAACACTACCCGTCCATTCTTCCTTCAAGTTAAGTGTACCAAGAGAGTCCTTAGGACCTTCTAATGCTTACACGCATGTTCATTAAGCCTAGTTTAAGCCGTAGCACCATCGCGCCTTGCGCCACCGTGAGCCTCCGCCGGTCATCGCCGTGAGCTTGATTTCTCCGAACACCATCCTCAACCAAGCAGTTCCCTACACTCACCTTGGTCCCGTGAAGCCGTAGCTGCCGGCCAAAGTCGATCGACGTCGCCGGTTAGCCGCCGGTGAGGCCGTTGGCCCTATGCTCTGCGATGGGTCACTGCCGAGCGGGCCCAGCTGTCAGTGACAGCGACTGGATTCAAATCCAATCCGCGCGTTAATGCCGAAGTGCGCTTTCCTTTAAGGAAAGCGTATTTCCCCATATTTCCTATTTCTTTTAAACCGATTTGATTCAAATATTTATAACTTTTTATCTGTAAATCCAAATCAAGTGAAACTTGTTTGTAAATTCATTATAAATCATCTAGTTTCATAATATGTAAAAATATTTGAAACTTGTTTAGCAATTTAAACTTGAATTTAAATTTAAAGAGTGAAGTTTGAATATGTGCCATATAGAGTTTTTGCAAATTAAGTCCAAATTAAGTGAAATTAACTTTGTTGGAATCCTTAGGACAAATACTACCCAAATATGTCCTTAGGTTTGAATTTGGAGTTAATTTGTGAACATTTCCTAATAGGATTGAAATTAATACATAATACTAATATGGTTGCCATAACTTAGTCAAAAATTGTTCAAACTGAATGGAATTCGTTTCTTTGTGCTAATTACATTATTTAGGACCAAATGGTAATATAAAAGTTAGGGTGTACCATGTTACTTTGGTTTGACATGTTTGAAGTTACCTTACGCAATGTTTAATATTAATACAATTAACACCACACCCTAAAAATGAATTTCATTATATTCAACTTTACAATCTTAGCTTCCTGAATTCGTAAATTAAAATGAAATAATACACAAAGAAAGTAGTTGTGTTGTTTACCTTTATATCCTTACTCTTAGGATCCAAAACCATATAACTCAGTTAATACATGAAATGATGAAATGATTGCTATCATTGATTGAGCTGAATTGATTTCATTTGAATCTTTCAACTGCTATCTTTGTTGTTCATGTATTTGCTTCTTTATCGATATTGAAGTATTTTATTTGCCATGTTCGTATTCAACGTATAGACGCTGAGACTGCCGACTACGCCGTCGACGACACCGATCCAGCTTACACCGCTGAGGAGCAAGGCAAGCACCCCTTTGATCATTCTTGATCCCAGATTTCATAAATCCACTAAAATATGACTAAGAATCTCCCTGCATGCTCATAATTTGATAAAACTATTATTTTGTTACTTGGTAGTTATAACCCAAATTGATGGATTCCCTTAATCATGTTGACATACGACCCATGAAAACCATAAGATTGGTTAAGTTCTTTAAACTGGGTATAATCGCTTATTAATCTGCATATGCTTAGCACTGCTTTAGATTAATGTCAGAAACATTTACACCCACACATCATTCTTTATGAAATCTTTTTCTGGTTTATTTAAGCAGTAAAGAATACTGGTAGTTTGATAAAAATGAAAATAAAACTACTGTTTTGACGTGGGTGATTATTGGCAATAGCCGGTTGTACATGTTTTAACGTGTACGTAGCTAGGGTGGAGTTATCGCCCATGTCACTTTGAGGACCGAACGTAGTGTTGCATGATCCAAGTTTAACCGTACATCCACAAGTCTTGGATCGACAGTCTTAACTTATTAAATTATTTGGGGATTAGCTTTGCACATTGGTAGGCGGTTGTAGCACGGGCATTCCGAATATTGGTTTGCTCGAGGAGGTGTCATCACCGAGGTGTTGGCATCTGCCGTTGTAAGCATGTACGCCTGGCTATGAATTGGGGCTGTTGTTGTACCATTTGAGCCGCGGGCTCCTGAATACTATTGCTTCACTGTTTGTTTGCTTCCATCATAGTCAGGAGTAACGTCATTGGGCTAGTGCAAAGTTAAGGTTCAAGTAATCGAACAGTTTCGTTATAAACTCCTCGTGGACATACCAAAGGAAGTGTGTCTTATAGCTTGCAAAAAGGGAGAACATATCTTGTGGGTAAAGCAGTACAAACTCTGCAGAGTCTAAAACTATTCGAATAGCCGTGTCCACGGTCATGGACGACTTGGCGAACTGACACTAGTTAGATGTTTTCTATTTTGAAAACTTTGGTAAAAGACTTTGGAAAAATGTTTCACGACTGATTAATATCACTTGTCATTGTACTTCCTTTTGTAAGACCATGGAGGGTCTTGTTCGATATTTTACTCACAAAAGGGCCGTGAGTAAAATGTTATTATCCTTTTTATTACTTGTTATCTCAATTACTTACCAAATTGTCTTATAGTTTTATTTACGCTTTCCATTACTATTCAGTATTACTTCATTCAAAACTTTCGCTTTATGCAAAACAACCGTAGAAACCCACTTTCTATTTCAGCCTGCATATATTCCAGGAATTGCATACACTACAAAGTCTTGCGAGTACCAACGTACTCAACTTGCTTCAACAATGTTTTTAGGTGATGAGCAAGATTACGATAATGACGGGATTGAATATGAGGAACCTGCGAATTTTAGCGACGACTGATCTTTCTAGGTTCATCTCAGCGGTTGCCTGTGGAGTTATGGAATAGTTGGCACACTATGAGACATGGTTTTAATTTCCTGCTACTTTTGGTACTGTAATAACACTATAAAACTTGTGATGTAATAAAAATGTGTATCTGTGTGGCTGTAATTTCCAAATTGTGTTTGTGCGTGCCAGCCACTGATCATGGGAATGGCACAGGAAGCACTTAAGAGCCTCATATTTATGTTACTTAGTGACATAAAAATGAGGGTCTCACAACTGCCCAGACATGGCAAATAAGCTCCATTAGCCACCCTAACTTGCTGTCCTAGGATCAATCCTTGCTTCCCATGCACTTTAGTGGCGGCGTAGCTGCTGATGAAATTATGGGTGCTGCCCGTATCTACCAAACCCACCAAGCGCTGGCCTTCGAGTTCCAATAGCACCTGCATTGTGTGACTAGCTTTAGGACCACGGACTGCAATGGCCGAGAGAGAAGGTTCCTCTTCCAGAGCTTCCTCTTCGTCTTCGCCATCACTTAAAACTTCTAGGTGAAAAAGCCGTTTGCATCTATGTCCTCGAGAATAAACTTCGTCACAGTTATAACAGAGACCCTTCTCCCTTCTCGACCATCTCATCCGGCCGAGACGACAGCCGGAATGTTGGGAAAGCGGAGATAGAAGTTGCTGCTGAAGCTTGTGAGGAGGATGGCAGTGAGCTGCTGATGCCCGAAGTGGTGCCCACTGGTACCAAAGGGGGTGCTCGGCTAGAAGAAAACGCGCTGGACCCGGGGGCTGTATTCTGAGACAAAGGCCGGTTCGTCCCCGCGGAGCCCGTCCACTCGTGCCCGGAAGAGGGGAGGTTTGCAGCGTTGCGATTGGAGCGGGATCAGAGTCGCTTGAGTGGCTTTTGCAAGCCAGAGGTCTTCGCGCCGCCGGCTTCCTGGCCAAGCCAATCGCATCGGCCAAAGCTGCGTGGTCTGTCGCGACGACTTCACCGACAATGTTGGAAGTCAAGCGGCGGTGAACATCTCCGATTGATCTCCTTTAGAAACGGCCGGTGGTTCGGCGAGAAGACGCTGAACTCCCTGGCATAAGCATCCACAGTTACGGCCTTGCTTCGATTCGCCAAATCCGAGCGGTCCGCCGTTGAATGGCGAGTGAACCTCTGAGATAAGTTTCACGAAACTCCTCCCAATTGATGTGTTGGTCCTCCTGCTCCCAACTATCCAGACTTCACAGGCTTCGCCACGGAGGTGGAGAGAGCCATGGTTACCACTCATCCAGGATTCCATGCGGCGCCGAAAGCGTTCACCTTGTTCGGCCAGAGCAATGGGTCTTCGGAGCCATCGAAGGTTGGTAGGTCATAGCGAGGGGCGCGAGGTGCCCAGCGTCGTCCGCCGCCTTGCTCACGGTCGGAGCCCGCGTCATCTCCAGTTGCCGCGTGCGACCGTTGAACCGGGGAGCGCGGAAGGTGCCGACCGCCAATCCTGCTGGCCGCCAGGGTGTCCGCTGCAGACGGATTCTCGGCCGGAAGCTTGCCGGCGACTTTGAGGAAGTCGGACAGGGCTTTCTCCAGGTTGGTCATGGATGACTTGATGCCCTCCACGGACGTCTCCAGACTGCCAAGGCGCTCTTCAACGGAATCCATGGATGTAGAATCGCCCGAATCTGATACCAGTTGATATGGATGCTCCCTGACAAAGGCTCTCGTGCCGGGACGAAGCCCTGAACGAGATGAGGGGGCGGACGCAGCAGCTGCTCGCCGGCGACCTATGATGGCGGTTGTACGTGACCAACGGCCGTTTAATCGTCGGCAACGCCTGGACTCAATTGCGGGTAAGTTGGAAGGTGTCCTGCCCCCTTCCTTTGTTCCCTTTTTATTGCTCTTTTTCTCAAACATGGTAATTACAATATGGAAAGTGCTAACCGAATAGAATTCAGAAAAGGAGTCCTAAACAGAGTAATCTAGGAATATAAGGAAAGTATTATAAGGAAAGATGCGGCTGGGCAAGGAACCTTGATCTGCCGCAGCCCTATTCTAGGCTTGAGCCGTGCGCCCCTTCCGGTAGAAGACCCAGTCTAGGTTGTCCATATCATATACCCTGTGGAATTTGTCCATAAATCTAAAAGTGCTGATGTTGCACTAAAATGCTTATTCTGGACTGATATTCAGTGACGAAAAGTAGCACTGATAAAAGTCAGGTAATCATGCTCCCATAACCATGATTCTCGCAAGTTTAATCTATTGTATGAAACATGGGTAAAAGGTCATCACACAAGGATACTCCATTAGACTAAGGAAAAGGTAAGAACTCAATTATGCTCTTACACGCAGATGAATTCCTGATAGGGAAGCAAGCTTCTCCACCTCGCGATATCCAAACCAGCTGCCATCATCTCTTTTCAAATTGAATGTGATTATAGGGCCCATCTTCTGATATGCCACCTAAAATATATGTTATAGAAAAAAATGAATAGAGCTAACATATTTCAGGCGAGAAGTCCAGAGCATCATCTCCATAATGCCTAGACCTCTTATATTGATGACAATCGTTCTCTAGAGGTGGAAGAAAAGCAAAAACAGCAATTTTTGAAGAAGACAGCAAAATAACTCGGATATGAGACCTTCGGAGCTTGTTGACCATAGATTGTGCAAACATTTTTCTCATTGCTGTGCTTCAAGTCCAACATTTTCTTTCTCACATAAGTAGCAAGAGATGTGGCATGCCTACAAGAGAACAGCAGAGTGTTTACCAATACATCAAGAACAGAATATTAGGCCCAAAACTATCTTTAATACATACCGTGCAATAGCGGAGGTAGTTAGCATATTAATTATCCTAAACCCATGTTGAAGAGAAGCTATGCTCAAGAATGAGATCGTTCCATCCTCATGAACTTGTTCAACGCTCTTCCTTTTTTGAACATAGTCAATGTCAGCAATTGAAGCAGCTACTGTTCCTAGAATATTGTAGCAATTTAAAAACTAAATTAACACCAAGACATAAAACAAATGAAACATCAAAACTAAGTAGGGCAACCACAAACCTCCACTGAAGAATGTCTTGCTCAGCAAACTAGCAGCCTCTGTCATAAAATGGGAAATATAAAAGAGATCATTAGAAAGTTACCACTCTATTGGGAGGAGATTGCGGGCAACTATGTAAAGATTGCTGTAGTAATTTAATTAATCTTATCCTATTTAATATAGCTTATAGGTTATAGCATGAGAAAATACAACATAAAGCCATCATGCTAAGTTAAAGTGATTAAGTGCTTGTTGCATACCATTTTTTACAATTAGAGCACCAAGACCAGTTGGATAGCCAAATATCTGCAAGTTTGCCAAAAGATAGCAATTGGTGATATCTCTAGGACCAAGCTTTTCAAGGCAGCAACAGGTGCGTATGGATTACCTTGTAGAATGAACAGACAACAAAATCTGCAGGGTACACAGCTAAATTTGGTGGTTCAGTTGCACATCCTTTTGCGGCATCTATCAGAACCATCCACTGACCCCTGCATTTCATGCACTTAATAAGTATGGTACAGACACTGAAGTCTCAGGAAAACAAGGTGATGACTCTGCTAGACAGATCCAGTGTCTTGTCCAAAGCATGGCTGTTGTATTTATCAAGCATCTTACTGCTGCTGTGAAGGGAACCCCATAACTTTTCCTTCCTTGATGCATTTGACCAAGCTAAGATTGAACTTCTGTCCTGAGAAATTGCACTCGGAAGGGAATGCAAACAGATTCCAATTGTTTCCTACAGTACAGAGAGGGGGGTAAATGACATAATAAGAATCACACCAGCGTTGCTATTCAGTTAAATGAGAGTGAAACTTCAGATATGCCTTTTGTTTTGCAATGCTGTGGTTCATTAGTAGCATTATATAATCACTTACCATTTGGTTAATATAAGTGCCTTGATTGGTAGAAACTGGCAGATGGAAGCCAGTAGTAACCAAGTAATTTACAGTAATAAAGAAGCATTAAATTCATAGTTTAAAAAGGAGAAGTTTTGCGGTCAAATCTTCGAGATATTTATGTACATTACATGGTACGACAAGTACCACCTCATCGTGCCAATTATACAAAGAAAGTAAGTTTCTTAGCAAATGTTCCCAGAAATGCTACAAATGAGTTGCAACTTGCAACTAGCTTGTAAAAGTTTCACGATTCTCTCAGGAAAAAAAAGTAGGAATCAAAACTAAAGAAGAAATAGCAAGTCAATCCAATGCTATGTAAAATATAATTCCTAGCCCATTGATCAACTATTAGTCTATTACAATCCAACACATAAGACTGTAGATGATGGATAGATGTCATTCAGCCATGATGTTAATATGTTATCACAACTAAAGAAACAAAAGATATCAGGAGGAGCTTACCTGAAATGGCTGAAAGGCTTCCGTTCTGACAATTGTGCGAAAGCACAGCTTTACCTCTTCTTTGATTTGAATGTCTTGAGATCTTAAATAAACTATGACTTCCATGGTTCTTTTCAAGATCAATATCCTCTTCAACATCAACTGCCAATACAGTAGCTCCTTTGCTCAGAGCATATCTATAAATATATTAAGGACACACAAATTCTACAGGATGTCCTGTGTCAATGTGAATTTGTCAACTTTAGACATAGATTGCCAATAAAAAAAAATCATTTCCTCAGATTTGAATTTGAAGAACGTAATTGAGCGTACCGAATTTGTGTCTACAAATCTGAGGATATAAAAGAAGGCAAAATTGGCTACAGGACACTCCAAATTTGTGTCGTTTGCTCCAGGACACTATCATTTTTTGTCTTTGCTGAAATACACTAAGCTTTGGTGGTACTTTGTTGGCGGACACTCTGCCCCATTAAAATAGCATTTTTGGTTGCAAGAGGAGAGAGGTGGGTGAAAATCTTTTTTGACCCTGTAACAGCCAAGCCCACATGCCTTGTCGGGTCCACTATCAGCCTCATTCACTCTGTCCCTTCACTTGCTCTCCTCCTTCCACAAACACAAGTTCCGTCTAACGGTTTGCCGACATGCTGTATTATAGGGGAAGATAGACTTTTCACCCACCTTCTCTCTCCTGTCTCAGCCAAAAATGATATTTTAATAGTCAGTGTCCATCCGCAAAGAGCCACAAAAGTTTAGTGTCTTTCAGTAAAGACACAAAAAGATAGTGTCCTGAAGCAAACACAGCATATTTACAGTGTCATGTAGCCAATTTTGCCTAAAAAATCAATTTATGTACATAAACCAGCTATATCCCATTTCCCTATTGCAGCTTGTACTTGCATAGTGATATGTGCTTAACTAGCCAATTCAGCTGAGCATTTTTATGGCAGGATACTCTCTTATCCCAAGCACACTATTGTGATTTTCCATAGTGTACATGTAACAGCTTTCTCTGCTCCATGGAAAACATTCACCAACAAGTTTAAGAGCCGCTGTTGTCCCAGAGGTAAATATGCATTTGTAGTCTCTCGGAGATGCATTAAAGTAGTTTAGGACCTGTGAAGATAAAGTTTCATCATAAACCAGAAAAGAGCTTATTACAACTTTTCTCAAGTGCATACAATAGAGTAAGTTGTTGGCACCGATTTGCAGTATCTTTCAAGCACAATGACACATACAAACTTTAGCAATACTCCTTTCCAACTTTACTTACATGTAGTTGAGCGTTTCTAGTTTAGACCATTAGTTGAAAGAGGCATGGAAGTATCCACATTTAGGGCATATAATGAAAAATGGATGCGAAACAACCTCATCAGCCTAACATACAGCATTGGCTTTATTTACACAGAAACTGTGGCTCTTCCCTTTGGTCTTAAAAAAAGTTTCTCGGAGTGGTCTTTGTAAATAGGACTGCCTAGATACAGACTAAATGTTTATCGTTCCAGAGTTACAAACGCAATCCTAAGAAGTCAGAAATCTGAAAGCTTATAATATGCAATACCTGATGGCGTGCAGCAGTAACGAGGTCGCTTGTGGCAATGCTCGAATCACTCTGGCTATCTAACAAACATGTCAAAGAACACATACTGAAGAATTCGCAACATGTATGTGTAACCGAGAGAGAGAGAGAGAGAACAAAATTTCTCCAGAATGCAAGCTCAAGTTGAAGGATACGAGGATTCCCATAGACATTCGATGTAAGGTCTTTAACGACATCCGCCATTTGTGCCTCTGAATACAGCGTTGCACCGGCATGGTCCAGGTACACCATCCCTGCTCCTCAAAACCAAGAGAACATTAAAAAGCTGCAAACTTGCTAAACATACCAGCGCATGAATTGAAACTTATGTTGCAAAATTGGCATCACTCTTAACTCCATAACAACAAAGCTCGAGATTTTCCAATTAACAGTGCGTCAGCACAGCGAGAAACATGATTCTCGGAGCGAACGCCCACGAGTTTCGATCTTGTTATAGAGGAAAATAAAAAGAATTCAGTTTTTTCTCCTGAAATTCTCGCAGATGAATTGGCAAAGACATGAGTTAGCACCTTCCAGTCGCTTGAACTCGGCGGCCCGCATCTCATCGATGCCCCTGGGCGCATCCGGGTAGCCGTAGTCGCCGCCGAACTGCTTCATGAACTCCTCCTTGCTCTGATCCATGGCTCCCCCACTCCACCGGAAACCTCTCGGCTCAAATCGCAGCCGGAATCAGACTGAGCCGAGCGTAGGCGCTGGAGCGGCGAAGGAATTATCAACCACCAATTCCCCGGGACTAGGTAGTAAGCGATGCCGGTGCGGGATCCGCCTGGTTATTCTCGCCTCGTGCTGGAGTGGAGCAAGAAAGTCAGACGTGGATGGATTGGGGCGGTGAATCTCTTGAAGAACTAAATAGTCAGCGTCCTTAAGGTCCGGAGTCCGGACGGCGAGAAGCGGGCGGTGGCCACGTAATGGCTGACATAAGTGATGGGCATCTTGGGCGTGCCCATGTGGGCCGGCCCGAAGCACGCACGCCAATCGAGCCCGGTACGAAGCTCGGTACGGCACGGGTTAGGCCGTGCCGTGCCAGCCCGTTACTGTGCACCGGGCCGTGCCGGGACGAAGAGCCGGGCACGACGGGCGGCACGGCACGGCACGCCGATTTGGGCCGTGCCCGTGCCGGCACGCCGATTTGGGCCGTCGTCGCCGCAGTGCGGAGCCGCGCCGCCGCGCCTGGGCCCCGCGCCCGTGGAGTCGTGGCTCGCACCTGGAGCTCGCGCCCGTGGAGGAGCTCGCGCCGCGCCTTCATCTCTAACGCCCGTGGAGTCGAGGGCTCGTGCCGCCGCGCCTCGGCCGCCCGCGCCACGACTGCCGCCGGCCCGCGCCTAGGCCGCCCGCGCCGCCCGCAGTGCCGTGCGCCTCGCTCGCCGCCGAAGGAGAGGAGGGAGCCGGAGCCGGAGGGGAGGAGCGAGGCGGGAGGAGGCCGTCGAGGCGTCAAGCGCTCGGGCGGCGGGACGAGGCGGCGAGCCAGCGGTGCGTACGGGAGCCAACGCCCAATGGCTAGGAAAGAAGCTGTGAGTGCCGAGAGCCCCTTCAATTACCGAACGGCCGGCGCACGAATCGAAGGGGCACGGTCCGGAGTGCGACGCACTGGGAAAAAGGGAGGCATGCGACCGCGCGAGTAGAAAAAAAATAAGAGAAATGAAATATTTTCCAATGCGATGTGCCTTACCTCCGCGCTTATCTAGATTCTTTTCTCTTATCGTAATAGTGTAAATGGGTCGGACCTAGACCGGCACGGCACAAAGCCGGCACGAAGCACAAATGGGTTGGGCTTGGGCTCGTCAAAACCGAATTGGGCCGGCACGAAACACAAATGGATCGAACATGGGCTCGTCAAAACCGAAGCCGCACGGTGAAGCGCACGACGGCGTAATGGCACGATTCCGACCAAGACGCGATGGTCGGCGCCGGCGCCCACCACTTGGCTCACGCACGATTTGACTGCTCCCCTCCATGGCTCGTTGCCGGCTCCATGGTCAATGGAGGCACGAAGCTTCTGTATGCATCAATAGCGTCGAAGGTTGGGGTGCAGGTATTTGCATCGAAGCACCTCTACTCACGTTATGTTCTACGTAGTTGATTGCTTTGTTGAGTTTGGAACATGGAAATTTTCCGAGTTCTTACAGAAAATAAATGCTAAATTTCAGCGTGCTAAATTTTCCAAGTTCTTACAGAAAATAAATTGCTGCGTGCTAAATTTCAGCGTTCGAAACAAATGCTTCTTAGTAATATGCGCTTGTGCAGATTTGTGATGACAAGTGCACTGCATCACAACGGCACCAAAAGTGCACCTTTTACTACTTAAACGTTCAGACGTTTCAGGCTTCAGTATATTTTGCATCACCATCATTTTTCTTGATTTAACTTAACTATCTGACATAGGCGTATGTATACTGTATAGTAGGATTTCATGCTTTATGTTACACACACTCCAAACATGCTTTAGTCCATGTTGTACAACGTAGGGCCTGTCTGTACTGATTAGTCCAGAGAAGACACCAACCAGCAAAATGCGATGCTACTAGCACCTGGAGAGATCACAGTACTGTGCAGAGAGCAGAACTACATCGCCATGTAAACCATAAGACTCAGGGATCTGAAGGTTGTGCGGTTCCATTTCTTTACACATTCAGCCAGCACTCCAGCAGTGCTTGATGGCAGCTGCCGAACCCCAATTGTTGCATATATGCTTTTATCGTGATGGGACTGTTCATTCGAGGGCTTTTGACTTCGCCCTGCTGGAACTAAAGGTGTCGTTATTTTCCAGTATGTAATTCTGCATGAACTAGTTGACTCTTCTTTTTTGCTGTCTCGAATCATTGTTTTTTTCGTAATTCCTGTTACGGTATAGGAGACCTCAAGAAGTGGGGCATATGCTTATGATGATACGATTGCGATGGGGAAAGACGCTGGCCATGAGCTGAAAGCACAAGCTGGTCCTGTTTTTTTTTTGTTTCTAACCTGCAGTAGAGAAACAAAAAACGTACCACGATTTCATTGTTATCGCCCACGGCCTCACTGGGAATCGGATGCCCCTGGCTGCAGGCGAAGAGTATGTTGCTTTGACAGTTTTTTTTTCCTCCTCCCCAGATAGTTCTGCTAGAGGCTTGTAGCACATAGTTGTAACATTAAGATTTGTACAATGGATGATGCTTCTGACAGTCTGTTGGTTAGAACATCTGCCTGCATCATTGTCGGACCCCGGAATAACACCTCCGAAATCCTCGCAGATTCGTCAGACTATCTTAGGAAATGCTAAGACACACAGTAGTAATTAAACCATAGCATATCCATCGTTCTTTATTAATAAATATTCAAGGTTACAAAGGAAATTGCGCGCAGGCCAACGAATAAATAAACGAATAAATAAAGCAGCGGATATGAAGACAAATAGATAGAGCCCAATTAATTTGCCACAGTAATCGACCGGGACGCGCCTAGTCCAACTGTTCCTCACCATCGTGGTACTCCTCCTCCAAGTGGTAAATTAAGCAAGGGTGAGTACAAACGTACTCAGCAAACCACACCGGAAATGCAATATAAATGTACGGGTAATCAAAGGATGGCAATATGGTTTATTTAAGCATAAAGCAACAGTTTAATAACATTTTCAATAATTTAAAAGGCATACTTTATTCCAAAATCAAATCTATAAAATTTTAACTCAGGAATCTCTCCTGGAATTGGCTAAGTTATACCCATGATGGACTCCCTCCATCCAACATCATTTTCTGAAAATCAAATTTTAATTTACCAAAGTCTAATCTGAGAATGGCTTGCTCGGCATGCCCATAACCGCGGGCGCGGCTAATCGATTAGTTTGACACTCTGCAGAGGTTGTACAACTTTACCCACAAGACATAATATTTTCCTTTTATGTCAACACACTTCCTTTGGTGAGTGACAGAGAAAATTATGACAAGGTCCCATTAATAAATCATACATGTAGTCATGCCCGCTAAGGTTTCACCGCTGAAAGACTCCCTCTAATCAGAAGCCCCTCTTGCGCCGAAGTGGCAGCATCTCGCTTTCACCACACCACTACCCCCATATGGCATGACTGTCCATTAAATGATTTAATAAGGATAGCCAGGTCTGTCCCATTCCAGACATGTGGTAGTACGGTTAGGCTTTACATTCAATAAACTCGCAGGTCCTTAATTGACTAGGCGAGACCGGTCCACAAACCCGCAACCATGACCTCACCACTTTCCAACCAATTCTACTTTGGTCTAAGTCATTTTCATTTTAACCATACTAATCTCCACATTAATACCAACATCGATCACTATAAGTTTCCAATTGAACATGATATCATTTTGGCATAAAGTTTCCCAAAATTTCCTAAGTTCAGTTCTATGCTTGGCTAAGCAGTGTCTAAATATTACCATAGTCATAACTCATATTTTTACTAAGGTTACAAGGGAATCGGAATTCAAATGTCAAAGGTCGCATATCGGAATTGGATTTAACTATCTTTTAAAACTAGGTCGAAAATTAATGTCTATAATAAATAAGCATGCAATAATTGTAAATACAACAGACAAGTTCATAAAACTGGGAGCAACATGGTCAAGGGGGTGTGACTTGCCTGGATCGACGAGTTGCTGCTCGAAATCGTCGTTCGGGAACTCCTCGGACTCTCCGTAATCTACGCGCGAAAAACAACTAAATTCGAATAAGACTCAAACGAATACAAATAAACCCAAATTGAACTTCAAACTAGCCCTAAACTAAAGTTTGGGATTTCTAATGAATTTAGGAAGAAGAACGGAGCCAATCGGAGTTCGAACGGGCGAAAACGGGCTCCCGGAAGTTTAAAAACAAATAAAACGGACTTTTCTGGAATTTTTAAATCCTTTTTAAAAGAAAAACCGGATTTTCCGCGTCATGCTGACGTCAGCGGATGAAATTCGGTTTTTTGGAAATTCTTTTTTTTTCTTTTCTTGTGGACAAAGGGGGTCGGGCGGTGGACCGAGTCCACGCGACCGTCTTGCAAGACACGCACGCGCCGTAGCGTGGCGGCGCGCCGGAGAGGACAGTGAGCGGCGGCGGAGCTGCCGTAGCGGCGGAGCCGGCAAGGAGCTGGCGGGGCCGGCGGCGGGACGGCGCGCCTTGGCTCAGGCTCGCCGGAGCCGAGGAAGATGGCGGCCGGCGCATCGGGAGGAGAAGCGAGAGGAGGCGAGGGGCACGAGGATGAGGGCACCCTCGGGGTTTTATAGAGGCGCGCGGGCGGCGCCAATCACACGAAATCGCGGCATTGAGGCAAGCGGCGCGAAAGGCGAGGGCGATTAGCGGCGTCACGGCTGCCCCGGCAGGGAGCATGCGTTACAATCATCCATCCAAGGCTTCAACACGGTCTTCAAAACATAACTTTGATCACTAATTTTTATTATAATATATTTATAGAACTCAATAAAATTATAATATTATGAATGTACTTCTCGAGACATATCTACACATATAATTTTTATGTATCCAATTTAAATATTTAGAAATATATCGATAGTGAAAGTTTTGGAAGTTTGATCATCACTATGTCTAAAACGATAACTATTTGTGATCGGAGGGAGTACATCAGGTTGAGTTGTAGCATTGTAATCTTATATAATTGTGACGATCTTTGGTTCTCTTTAACAGTTAATGATCATTCATATACGATGTTACAATAATAAATTAACTCATGTCATGTTTCTGTACTTCTATGTTAGCATCTTTTCTGGATGAATTCTGTTCTTATCAATTATACCTGGGCATTCTTGCAGTTAGCTAAGCAGCGTTTAGCTGTATCATTATCCCTGCTAACAATATTCAACTGTTACCGCCTAAAATCGATCCAAGGTCTGTTATAGTACTTTTGTAGCTGCAGTGCAATGAAAAAAAAAATAGAATTGGGACACAATTTCCCAGCACAGCATCATAGAAGCCTCGGCTAAATTGGATCCTTTACACATCTTTTCTTCGTATGTATTTTCTATCGGGACGAAATTGTAAATTTAACCTTCCTATCGATCACAGAAGGAGCGAAACATGATATGTGTCACCTGTTATGGTATGAGATCACACCAAGTCCACCTACCGTGGTATGAAAACATGACAGATCCACCTATTGGAAGATTTGATATTTGAACCTGCTATAGTTAAAATCCTATAGATAGAAGGATTAGATTGTAGCTATCCGTAATTGGTTGTTACTATTTACAGCATGTAATCTCCTACCTGTATACGCCACGGTGAGGGCTTTTCTCACCTTATTTAACACGTAGTCGCGGCCTCCAAAGAGGTTGAAACGCTTCTGCCAAAGCTGTGAAATCCTTCACCACCTGCTACGGTAGAAGAGCACGATAGATATCTACTGCTGCTTCTAAAGTTCAGGGAAGAACCAAATTTACAATTTCATTTGAACATGGCCAAACTTGTAAAAATAATATTATAGGTAAAAAAAGGCAACAAAAAAAAGCTTCAGCAGGCCCGTGGTCACAATATGTGTACACAAGAAAGCGGGGAAAAAATGCTCAACTACACAACTCGAAAATACATAATCTCAAAAATATACAACAGTAAAAAAAAATTTCAAAATTAACGTGGCGGCCGCCACACCGCACGACGGCCACCACGTCGTACGTCGGCTGGCCTGGCTGCCGCCACGCCGCACGGCGGCAGCCAGATGTCACGCACAGAGCTGTGCCACACACACACACGCTAGCTGCCGCCACCCCGCACGGCGACAACCAGCACACACACTACACACTCACGCACACACTACACACACTGCACGCACACACACTACACACTCACGCACACACTACACACACTGCACGCACACACACTACACACTCACGCACACACACTGCACGCACACACTACACACACACTGCACGCACACTCACGCGCGCGCGCACACACTGCACACACACCACTCACTGCACGCGCACACACACACTGCACACACCACTTTTATATTTTTTATTTCCTTTTTTTGTTTCTTTTTTGTTTTTTGCTTTGGCATGTTGTTTCATTTTTTTATTTTTTTTTTGCTTTGGCAGGTTGTCAACTATTCCATCCACCGGGCTGCTGTTTTGCTCACATGCATGCGACTTTCGGCGTTCAAAGCAACCAGACAAATCAATTGCGGGGACAAAAACTGGCGCCACCTTCAATGCAACCGTGCAAAGCAACCTGCCAAAGCAAAAAACAAAAAAGAAAAAAATAAACAAAAAATAAAAAATGGGGTGGTTGTGTGTGTAAACAACAAAAAAAAAGAAATAAAAATTATGTGTGTGCAGGTTTGCAGTGTGTGTGCGTGTAGTGTGTTTAGTGTGTGTGTGTGCGTCTGCATGTGTGCGATGTGTGTGTCGATGGAGTCTTGCTGCCGTCGTCTTGAGGTGGCGGCGGCGATGTGGCGTGTGTGTGCGTGGCGATGTGTGCGTGTGTGCTGTGTGTGTGACGCTGGCTGCACGCCAGTGCGGCGTAAGCGGCCAAGGCCACTGCCCTACGGCGTGGCGGCCGCCACGTCAATTTTGAAGAAAAAAAATTACTGTTGTATATTTTTGAGATTATGTATTTTTGAGTTGTATAGTTGAGCATTTTTTTCAAAGAAAGCGGAGAAATCACATATGGCATGCTGCGTAGGGCGAGTCAGAGCTTCGGAAGGAAAAAATTCTAGACCCAACCAACTTTCCTTCCTTCCCTTCCTGTCCAAAGCCATTGAGCGGTAGGCCTTGCTTGTTCGCCCAGTGGTGCCCGCTTGTGAGCAACGGCGAAACGTCCAAAATAGATTTATTTAGGGGAGTTATAGCTTTTTTGAAAATATATTTTTTTGCTTTCTAGCAATAAGCTGTAAAAGTAGATATAATCTAACTTTCAACCTTTTTATATAACTTAAGTTAGGTCATTTGAAAAACTTGTTTTTTGGGAGCTAAAACTGGCTTAACCAGGGATCCATCCAAATCTCGCGCGAGATTTCCGAAATCTTGGCCGAGATTTCGGATTTTGGACCCCTCGAGATCCTAAATTTCGGCCAGGTAAAAAAATTAAATTACTGCAGTATACACTGAAATCTCGGCGAGATCTCGGCAATTTCGACGGAGATCTTGGTGATTTCGGCCGAAATCTAGATCATTTTGATCGGATTTTAATTTTTGTGGGTTGGATTTGATTGTATTTGGGGTCAAGACCATCCACAAAAAAATTCAAAATTTTTTTACCTTTTTTCAAAAGTTTAAAAGTTGACTCATACCATGCAAAGTATCAGACTTCAGGCGACAATGCTCATTTCCCAATTTCCAATGAGCAGGTTGCAAGATGAACAAGAACTCCAAAATCTTAGTGTACAAAACATATCCTACATTGCAGCACACTTAAAACCACAGCAAACAGCTGCAAAAGCAAATAAAAGTGGCAAGCATAGTTTTTCCTGGCAATCTGTGAGACCCCGGATCGGCTATCCAGAATCTCCTGTGTATTTCCGTACTAGTCCCAGATCAGTAGCTAGTACACACAGTCACAGTGATACTTCATTGCTGAACATAACGAAACTTGTAATATAAATAGTCAAGTATGGGCCACATGGCCACTTATTACAATACTCGGTCCAACGACCGGACACCAAGCAGCGGAAACAAAAGCAAAACGAGCGAACGCCACAACGCCACAGGCGACGACTAGCGACACAACTAGTCCTCCTGGCAGTCCTTCTCGAAGAACTCCTCCTCATCCTCGGCATCTTGGAAATTCTCTGATGATTACAATGTTGGTGTAGCACGTGAGTACAAAGGTACTCAGCAAGTCGGGAAAATATGATCATGTGGGGCTTTCCAAAGGAATCTTAATAGGGTTTATTTGCATAAAGCCACATTTTATTAAATCATACTTAAGTAATAAATTTCACAAAGCATCTTTTATGATTCTTTTTAATAATTGAATTATTGAATATTATAGTGAGGTTCTAACCACCATCACTAATATAAAGGCTCTATCCGCCAACAGTTAAAAGATCAAAGTTAATCATGTGACTCCATCCGTCAAAGGTAAAACAGGTTCTATCCACCTGGTTGGCTCTTTCCGCCAAACAACATCCGAGAGTTCTAACCACTCCCGAACCCAAAAACAAAACACTTTTCAGTTTTAAAAACAAAATCCAAGTCTACCAATATGAAAGCATTCTTCACTTTGCCCTTGACCGTAGGCACGGCTATTCGAATAGTTTTACTCTGCAGAGGTGTACAACTTTACCCACACGACACGATCATCTCCTAATGCCAAGCTATTAGCACACTTCCTTTGGTGTGCCGGCAGAGAGATCGTGACAAGGCCGTTACAATGTATCTACCTAGCTAGACCCACCCGCTGAGGTTTCACCACTGTTAGGGTTCTATCCGCCCAGTACAGAAGCCCCCTCTTGCGCCGTGTGAGAAAACAATATTGCCTCCGTCCGGCATTCACATCCAACCGAATGGTGAGTCTAAACTAGGCTTCTACAAATTAGTAGGCCAAGTCGTACCATTATAGACATGTGGTAGTACGGTATTGCTTAGAATGGACAATCACAAGCGTCGGTCCTTATATGACTTGGGGCAGTACTTGCACAAGACAAAACGTGCTCCAACCGCACCCACCCGACAAACCATTCCGCCCAAGTCCAAAACATTTTCCTTTTCTTTTTATTTTAGAAAACAGTACTAAAATCATACTAATAATCATCAAATCACATTTGATAACATTCTTTTTGAATAATCCTACCCATGGGTTGTTTTTTATCGGAAAAGGTCCTAAGCAATTCTACCGCACTACGTAGCAAAGGAGACCATATAAACATAAGCATGGTGTAAACAATGTCCTAAGGGTACAATGGATATGATTAACAATGTCAAGGAGGAATCAACAATTTCGGTATAACTAACACTTATATTTGACATATTTCATTAAACATAGCCATGCAACTTTTATAAACAATTTAAATCATTTCGCAAACATAGGAGCAAAATGCGTCAAGGAGACTTGCCTTCTGTCGCGGCGGAAGTGTCGAACTCTGAAAACTCGGCGGCGGGATCGGCGGTCGCGGCGGGATCGTCGACTACACGCAAAACGAGGCAATAAATAAATAACAGAAAATAAATAAAATCCAAAAATTATAAAATTAGTACTGGCAGGTAGATCTTGATTTTAGATGAATTTAAAAATTTGAATGGAGTCAAACGGAGTTTGGATGAGAAAGTTATGAGCTCCCGAAGTTTGAATTTTGAATAAATCGGAAAATCGAGAATATTCCCGGAATATTCTCTCTCGGGTTGACTGGTCAAACGGCTGGCTTTGACTTGGACTTGGACTAGGTTTGACTAGGTCCTGTGTCTATGGCAATGGGCCCCACATGTCATCCTCACAGAGCTTCTTCCCCACGGGCTTGCCATGTCAAGAACAGAGGAAGGGAGGAGGCCATGGGCGCCAGCGATGGGAGAAGCCGTGGCGCAGAAGCTGGCGGCGGAAGAGGGCACGCGCCTGGGCGGAACCGCGCGCGAGCAGCTGAGCCACCGTGGGGCGCGCTGGCGCAGCGCCGGCTGGAGAAATTGGTTTGGTCGGTTAGCCGAGCCGGCGGAAGCAGAGGCGGCGTACCGGCGGCGGCGGGACGGCAGCGCATGGCGGCGCATGATGGCGGGAAAGCGGCGGCAAGGCGTGGCAGCGCGAAAGCGACAGCGATAGGGCGGCGGCGGCCGGAGGCCGGCGAGCGGCGCGCACGGGTAGGGGCCGAACAGAGCAACGCCCAAAATTTCCCAAATTCGAAATTTTTCCAAAACTTTGAACGAGGTTACAAAAACTAATTGATGTATCATCTAAAGGACATCCTAAAGAACTTGTAGATGGAAGGAATTGAACAAATTCTCACCGAGCAAGATGAAATCGACGGAAAACTCGGGTTCGGCCGAACCGGCAAGAGCTCCAAATTCGTCGCCCACGGTTGATGGAACCTAAAATCGGAAGACAAATTAGAGACTAGACTCCCTCACGAACACAACAAAACAAACGGAAGGAAGATTGAACCACCGAGGTGGAAGATATGATTAAGAACACGAAGAACACGAAAGCTCCGGCGTTCTTCGCGGTTTCTTCGATCTAGCGGACGATTTGATTGGAGAGGCTAAAGGAGGGCGAGTGTTCTGGAAAGGGGACTCCCTCACGGAGATTTGAGAGGCGGAGATGCGCGAAACGGATTAGAAACGGATGAATTATTGCCATAAATGCCGATTTCGGTTTCCTTGCAACCGTTCGAAATCCGGCGAGATCTCGGGTGCATTAACCCCATGGATGGAAAGAGGAGGCCGTCGTGATTCCAACGGATCCGGCGGTTCACGATTTGAGGCATTATGGAAGGAGTTAGAGGAATTTGAATGAGGAGCATTGAGTATGGAACTTACTACGTTCTTCCCAGGTAAAACAATCGTGGCTGCCCAAGGTTGAAGAAGGACCATGTAGCACTGCCACGTGGCGCCCCGGGATTGGCCGGTTAATACGCGAAAGTTCCGCCATAGAGAAAAATTAGGAAAAATGGCCTAAAAATTTCGGAAAAAAAATCCTAGAGCCATTTTAGATTATTTGGGACTCAATGAGATTAGTTTGGTTGAATTTGGATGATTTTTGTGGAATTGGATATTCGGGCGCGGATCGCAGGCATTAAACAAAAGCCGCGCGAGATAAAATAGGAACGGATGTCCAAAAATCCTGGGAATGATTCCTAAAATCATTTCGGAATATTTGGAACATTTTAGAAGTGGTTTGGAGATTTTTGGAGCACTTTTGGCATTGGGTGAATTTTCGGGTACGGCGAGACTGGAAAATCCGATTTTTCGCCCGGGAGGGAATTAATTCCCGATTTCGGAGGGAAAAGGATGCCAGGTTATTATAAACACCAATGAAACTCCAAATTTTGAATTTACTTTATTTAAATTAGGTTTTTCTCCAGAAAGCCAAAATGAGGATGTTACACAATCCACATTGTTCCACATCAAAATTGCTATACTTGAGATAGTAGGGCAGTAATCATATGTTACCAGACTCAAATCATTACCGATAAGGTTAACAATATCGAATCCCGAGGCAAACAGAAAGGAAAACAGAATTCTTGATGCAGGGCAAGTCTACTACAGGTGAGAAGCCTAGCAAGCTTGTTAGTGATCACAAATTCACAATGTCAAGCGGTGCAACACACACTACTATCTCCATGGGCGTATCCACAGGGTGGTTCCGGTGGGCCACGGCCTACCCAAAAAATCCTTAGCCTAAGGCCCAGTGACACCTAAACTAATATAAAGTAGGTTAGTAGTTCTGTTTCCGTTCGTAACCTGCATGTGTTAGATGTTGTCGTTCTTATATTAGTTTATAAATTGCTAGTTGGTCAGAATATTAGATTATCTATCGATTGGGCTGCTGTTCTGTTAATCTTTTGAAGTAGCAGCTATGTTGCTTACTGTTGGCATTAAGCTATTTTTTTTGGTTTGCAGCAGTAGTCATCTACTAATTAATCGATTGTTTTGAGCATCTTTTGTTATGAGAAAATTAGGCGTGTAGCTTCTGTTTCTGCTACTCTCGACTAGTAATTTTTCTAGCTCTTTATGAAGGGCAAGTACTCTAATTTCAAAGTTAAGAAACTGAGTTTTAATTGTGCTTTGCAAATTATGTGTAATGCACCGACTACTGACTACAGTCTGCACTTGCACGGTTTTTTAAAAATTTATGCCAAATTAGACCACCCATACTCAAAATCCTAGATACGCCAGTGATGTCTATCTCCTTGCGCTTCTTTATGGACACATTATGTCCTGTTTGCAGAAGGATACTAGTGTTAGCAAATAATTGATAGAGCACCGAACTTAAGGACAGCTACAGCTCTCAAAATCAATTAGCTTGAGGAAGATCCAAATGCAAACCTGGTGTGCATCATGAGCAGCTCCAGCTCAGAGCAGGGATCCAAATCTCGGATATTGAATCTTATATGTGAGATGCTAATTAGGTTAGGGTAGCAATCTCCAAATGACTTGAACTTCATTTGTTACATTTGAAAAATAAAAAATAGATTTTACATAAG
Source organism: Rhipidocladum racemiflorum (assembly GCA_036346355.1). Taxonomy (NCBI): domain Eukaryota; kingdom Viridiplantae; phylum Streptophyta; class Magnoliopsida; order Poales; family Poaceae; genus Rhipidocladum; species Rhipidocladum racemiflorum. The sequence continues at coordinate 82,898,059 of CM070579.1, read as the reverse complement.
ATTTTTATCATGACATTACCATTGTTAGATTTTTTTTTAAAAATTCCTCATGCCTGATCATCATCTGAAATTTTTATGGAAACATTAGTGATGTGTCAAGGCCATCTAAAAAATTCAAAAAAAATTGACGTGTTTTGAACCATTTTTCGGTCGGTTCAGTGTGGACTGAAATCTCGGATTTCCGGTTGAAAAAATCGGATTTGAAATTTAATTTTATATTTCATACAAATTTTATCCAAAATTTTTAAATCTTATTGAGGTTTTAGATTTAATCACCTTCAAGATTTATACCAAAACAAAATTTAAAGAGAGGTGCTTCTATGCTCTTCCTTTTAAAAGTTGCACAACTATTAAAGCATGAATGGAGGGTAGATGGTGATTACTTACCCCTTCGCTTGCTTCAAGATTTGTGCAACTTGTACTAGAAGGAAGAGCATAGAAGCACTGCTCAAATTTAAAACCTTTGGCTTGACCCCGGAGCTGGCTTAAGTGCTCAACCCCAAACAGGGCTACAGCTAGACAACCCCCTGTTCTATTCGCAAGCCTCCAAAGCTCGCCTTGCACTCGAGACAGTGAGAAGGCAAGAAACCCTAGCAGCCTCCCTCAGCCCGAATCCCTCAGCGAGACGCGCGCCGGCTGATGGTTTCGATGAGCACGACGCCCAATCCGGTCGATGTCGCCGCCGCCGCCGTCGCGGGCGGACGTGGGGGCGGGGACGGGGGAGGAGGCGGAGGCAAGAAGCAACAGCAGGCGGTGGTTGTGGCGCCGCCGCCTATGGCGGTGCCGGCCCCGGCGGCGGAGGACGCCAGGAAGGTGAGGAAGCCGTACACCATCACCAAGTCGAGGGAGAGCTGGACGGAGCCGGAGCACGACAGGTTCCTCGAGGCGCTACAGCTGTGAGTGCCCAATTCTCCCCCACATCCTCGCCCTCTGGGGGGGTCTGGGAAAGTTCGGTCGTTATGAGGTGGCGCTTTCGTCTTACTTTTATTTTCTATGCGGCGCCTCGTTGTGGGATTGGATTTGGTGGTGCATCTGCTCCTGCAAGTGCTAATTCTGGCTATTTTGAAAGGTGTTTTTTTTGGGGTGGAGGTGATCAACTCCAATTAGGTCTTGCCTGTTGAGTCGAGTTGGATGGTGAGGTTTTGGTCGAATCTGTTAAATTGCGTCGTCGTGGTTGGCCGTTGGCAGGCTCTTTCGTCGGTGCCTCCCATTTTTGGAAAATTTGATGATTTGCCCTGAAGTTGATGGACGTTTGATCATTTGCCCAAAGTTGGTGAGGCTTTGATCATTTGCCCTACAATGTCTCACTGACAATGCCCCCCCATTTTTGGGTAGTTTACGAAATCTTGGATTTTGATTCGTTTTTCGGCTGCAATGTGGTACAGGTTTTGGGGTTGGGTTCGGGTTAGGTAGTGCGTGTAGTTTGATAGGCGCGCTTATTGTCATGTTTGTGGTTTGAAGGGAATTGAGATGATATGTTTAGGATTGGATTTATGTCCAATTGGTGTAACGTTGGGATTATGGGATGGGGGCTGGTTCCGATTTACTGAAAATTTTATGAATTGTAGTTGTTCTTGGGTTTCTTGGGATCATATGTTGTGTGTCTGCAGCTGGGAAGAACAGGAGAACCGTGATATTGACGAAGCATTTCAGCTGCAATAGTTAATGTGTATGATCTCGTTAGCTGTAGGAGCAAGTGAGGGGGAACTGGTGGTATTCTAGTATTCTAGAATTAACCTCACAATTGGGCTTAATGGTTGGGGCGCTTGCTGTTGGTGCTGTCTAAAAACATCATGGGTAATAGCATTTCCTGTATTAGGACTATATCTTTTGTCCATGTCCCTCGTACCGAATTAGCATCAGATGATGATTACTGATTAACAACAAACATTTGGTTGCATGTCTGCCCAAAATTTGTTGTGATGTCTCTGTATGAGCTTGTTCTGCGTGTGATGCGCATTTTCTCTTAATCCTAATCTTAACGCTATACTTTCAAGCTACATATTATTTATGTGACTTTTTTTACTATCATTATTTTCTGATTTATTGATTGTAAAAATATGTAGCTTGATCATACCATGCCTAACATTGTAACAAATGCTTTTGTAGATTAATCCATTAATCCTACTTCTGGAGTTCTTTTTGTGAGAACTAGGATGGTCTATATGCGTTTCTAAAATTTGCCTCTTTCTTTTGTCTGTTGTAGGTTTGATCGTGATTGGAAAAAGATTGAAGCATACGTTGGCTCAAAAACTGTGATACAGGTATAGTATATAGCTATCTTAACATTTGCTTCTTCTCTGCTAGCTTTTGGAAGCGCTGGCGATGTTTTAATTTGCGGTATTCTATGTTCAGCTGGTCGATAATGTCACACACTTTGAATAACAAACTTCATGTTGTTCTTTGTCGACTCATCTTTTTGATAATTTGAATCGTATGCTTGATATGAATAATCCAGTTTTAGTCTTAAATCTGCTTCTCATCTTTGCAAATGCTATGGTAATTAATAAGCAAATTCATTCTCTGTGCTTTGTCTTTCACTTGTGCCTTTTGTTATAGCAAGCATTCATATGCATCTTGTTCAAATTTTTACTTTTTATAGTGTACTTGCAAGTCAAACAAGTTGGATATCTTGAAAAGTTAAATAAATAGTGTACTTGTATTTATTAGAAGGTTCAACTGCATTATACAGAAAACTAGAGAGTCAAATCCTCTTCCAAATAGTTCAAGAGGCAGTTTTTTTTTGGTGCTAAGTAAAATGAACTTTAGCTTTGTAATTGTAATGTCTCTTGACACACTGTGCGGTGTGCACAATCTGAAAAAAAAGTTCTTTCGACAGATAAGGAGCCATGCACAGAAGTACTTTTTGAAAGTTCAAAAGAATGGTACAGGCGAACATGTGCCCCCACCCCGGCCAAAGCGCAAGGCAGCTCATCCATATCCACAGAAGGCCTCTAAAAATGGTATGTATTATTCAACTTCCTAGTCTCATTGGCATGAAGTATTTCTAGTTTGGCAAGTAGTAATTGGAATTTATTTAGCCCCTGCAGTTTCTCAAGTTGTTTTATCACAACAACCTCCTTCTCCGAGGGAGCAAGACTGTGCTATGTCTATGGATACATCTACCGTTGTTAGAAACGCAAATGCAAATGCTGCGATGCCTTCCTGGGACAATGCTCTTGTTCAACCTTTCACTGCAAGTCATGCACAAGGTCTGTTATTTACTATCATCATAATCTCTATCGAAGACCAATGATTTATGGAGGAAATACTAAGGTTTCACATATTTGACAGGTACAGGTGCTGTTGTAACAAATAACTGCTCTAGTAGCATAGAGAGCCCATCTGGAACTTGGCCAACTTCTGAAGCAGTTGAGCAAGACAATGATCTTCCTCCACTCCGTGGTGAGTTCCCAGTTCCCTCTTCTGCAGCATACATTATGCAAATCCACCCTTGCAACTGTTCTCTAGACCAACAGCTTAGTGTGATGGTCTTTGAAACCATTGCAAAATTCATCTTCTTTATTCCAATCATATCAGATAATTATGTTACACTTACGGTTTGATGCAACAATGCCATCTCATTTTATAATTTATGATCCATGTTGGGCAGCCTGAGCGGATCTTCTATGATTAATGGAAATTAAGTTTGTCAAATTGATAGGCTTTGGTCTTCTCTCATTTGAACTGGTTTGTGATTAGGATGGTACTAGGAAGTAATTGACAACCCTTCCAAGAGCTTGGCTACTCAAATTTGTTTTCCAAGTTTTTCAGAAACAATGGAAACCCAGTAAAATTGGGGATAGCACGATCTTTTTGCCCTAGTGATCTGTGCTCTCCACTGGAGACTGACTTAGTTTTTTTAAGTTACTGCAATAAGAGTAGTATACAGGCACTACTGCTGTTTAATGGCAACCACATTATGCCTTCTTGGACATCCTAGCACACATGCAGCGATAGACACATGCTAGATCATTTAAGATTGGGATTGTATTCTGATTCTTTCGGATCATTAAGGGTATTTCACTTCCATAGTGAAGATTCGTTGTAGTTTCACACGTTGAATTTAAGAAGAAATACATATGATTTTGATGGAAAAATCCGTGACGATCTGAGTTGTCTCATTTGTATATGTAACAAGTCTGTTTTACAAAACACAACTAGAAGCCTAGACCTCATAAGGCTTAAATATGTCCATTACGTAGTCTATGAAGTGACTTAGAAACATGGGCCAACCTATTACTAGCTACTCCAAGCCCCTCAGATAGCTTACCTTTTTTTTTCTAGAAGCCTGACCTTTTGGGGTGACATGACAGATGCAAATTTATCATGTCCTAACCTGTCCTGTAGGGACCTGTCCTTGAATTATTACCATATTATGAATTATGATCTCTTGTTGTGTTAGTTGAATAGCCCTTTAAAATAGAGATATTGGGACCAGTCTCTTGTTGTGTGAGACTGTGAGTGCATTTGTACCACTGCATCCTCATGTCTGCTGCTCCCTGGTTACATATGCAGCTATGCCAGATTTTGCCCAAGTATACAAGTTTCTGGGAAGCATATTTGATCCAGATACTAGTGGTGGGCATTTGCAGAGGTTAAAGGTGATGAATCCGATTGACGTTGAAACGGTATGCCTTCTGTAAGCTCTTCATTTTCATTGGAACCATTTTCATCCACCATTTTATTACTTCTCCTATTTCAATAGTATTAACTTGTCTCTGTGCCTATATGCCTAATTGATGTTTCTATTTGCTAATTTCTGCTGTAGTCTTGGCTATAGTTCTCTGGTAGAAATAGTTAGTGGCTTACAGGAGACTAATAGTCATGCCTTTTGATTAACATGACGATAAATAGATTTCATTCTTGAGTTTGAGAATTAAGATATAGTTTTGAATGTTCTATCATAATTTTTTTTGCAGCACAGTTGGAATAAAATATAGGTTATTAAAATTCATAAAAAAACTAGCGGTAATAATCTCTACTATTCTAAAGCAGCACTTGGTGGCAGTGGTCCGTTCTTCCCACGTCATTAATTACCGCTTAATTGCTCTGCTTAATTGCCCTACGCAAGAAACGAAGCGTTGCTTTAATTAGCCAGCTTTCGCAAGAAACGAAGCGTTAAAGATAGATTTTTGATCTTGTGAAATATTTTTTTTATTTTTTAATCTTTATTTTTCGTTATCAATTTTGTTTTTCGTAGCAACGCACGGGCATGTAACTAGTGTTAAATAAGTGTAAGTTTCTGGGCTATATTAGCTGTAAAACAGTAAAATTCTAAGTGTCACCAACATGTCGTGTCGCTCTTGCTATTTTTAGAATATAAAGAAAAACAAACCCTTTTCGCCCCTGAGGCCAAAGAATTTAGTTGACGTAATCATTGTCCACATTGTCCAGCTAAATATTAACTTAAAATTCACATTCTGTGAGAGTTCTTTCCCAAAAAAGAAGTCATTCAAACATGTTATGTTGTTTAAGTTGCATCCTTTGTCTTTGTTAAGGCATATATGGCTTTGTTTGGCAGAGCTCCAGCTCCGCCAAATCCTTGGATATGGTGGAGCTGGGTATTCCTAGCTCCACTAGATCCGTGGAGCTGGAGCTGTGGGTACATTAGAGTGTTTAGGTTGGTCATCTTGTTTACATTTTAGAACAAAAATATAAACTTAATTCACTTTATTTTAGCCAACAAGTTTCAGATCTGAGGTAGAGTTGGGATCTGAAATTTTGCCAAACAGGGCCTATATTGCCTTTTATAGGCTTTCCTTTTGTACCCTTATGTACTTTGTATATTTTAGCCTATTGGCCTCATATTGAATGTGCTATTCATAACATGGTATCAGAGCGGGTCGCGAAACCCTAGCTGCCACCCACATACTTCCGCTGCCGTTGCCCTTGGGAGGAGCCATCTCCACTCTCGGGGGCGGTACTCAACCACGCGGGTGGTCTCCACCACAATCTGGCAAGGGAGAGCACCACGCTGTCACCTGTGGCTTCTGCGCCGGCAATCACCAGATCCGCCGCGCACATCGACACCGCCACCTCCGGCTTCCTCGCCACCTTGGCGCCCTTCAGGAGGAGCGCCACATTTGTCGCTACCCGTCAGGAGGAACATCCGCCCATCATCAGATCCGTCGGCCGCTCTTTGTCGTCCTGCGCCCCAGTGAGCTTCTCTTGCACATCTCGGCCCGTGCCGCCTCTGCTCCACTCCGCTCGATTGTCGAAGGAGGCGATCCTCACTCGCACCACCTCTGCTACATTCCGCTTCGCTTCGCTTGACAACGATGAACGCCATGAAGTTGCCAAGCTCCACCTGGAGGTATGCGAACGAACCACCTGCTATGGGGATCTCAATGGTGAACTCGATGTAGCAGAAGACGGAGAGCATGGTGGAGACACCGTAGGAGAGCACGACGGCGGAGGTGGCCGTCTCCTCGGCCTCTTGGCCCATGAGCACGAAGATCCCGGCCCCGATAACAGCACCGACGCCAAACCAGATGAGGTCATCAACTGGGTTTTACAACCTGATCTAGCCGGAGTCGCTTCGGCTCCACTGGCTCTAGCTTCGGCTTCTCCACTGGCTTCTACCTCACTAGCTCCAACCTTGGCTTCTACTCATTGGCTTCGGCTTCTTTGCTCTGATGAGCAAATCCATGCTCCAGTTGGCCGTTGCCCTCTGATTTGTTTCATCTGCTCCTTGGTTTGCTGCTGGTAGTGCTGATACTAGTATTCCTAGTTATCTTTGAGTCTGTTCATTCTTAGTATCATTGCTTCTGTTGTGTTCATCCAAGTCCTGAGCATCTTGGCTATTTCATCGGCTCAGCTCATTCCGTCGATTCCGATTTCCAGCTCATTACGTTGGCTCGGCTCTTTTCGTTAACTCGGTTCGGCTCATTTCGTCAGCTTTCCTCTGTTGGTTTCGGCATATTCTGCCGGTCGGTTTTAGCTCGGCTCATTCTGTCGGCTTCGTTGACTTTTCTTCTGTTGACTTGGCTCCTTCGATGCCTTTTCTTCGTCGACTTGGCCTTTCGTTGGCTTGATTTTCAAAGTTGGATGCTACGACGACTACTTCATGGCCAGTACTTTGGATTTTTTCTATTCTAGTGTCAACCCTTTCAAATGCAACACTATTGCATACGCCTTACATTTGAGGAGGGGGAGGGGGGGGGGGGGTTAAGGCATATATATTGCCTTATATAGGCTTTCCTTTTGTACCCTCATGTACTTTATATATTCTGGCCTATTGGTCTTATATTGACTACAAGTGCTATTCATAACAGTCTTGTCTTCTGTTCTTCTACCTTTATTTTTGGCAATGTCCTGAGTCCTGTTGTCTTTCTTTCCTTAAAGTTTTGTTTTGTTTTGTTTCTACATCTACTGCATTTCATTGCTATCAATTCCAGGTCTTGTATTGTATGGACATTTGTATCTCCATTAGTATTTGTTCACACAGCGATGCTATTTCACTTACAATGAATATTGGTCTGTTGAATTGACTAATCTACAGGTCCTACTGCTGATGAGAAATCTATCCATGAACTTGACTAGCCCTGACTTTGAGGCACATGTAAGTTGTTTTATTTCTTCTTTCCACATACATTTCTCTTTTAGCTTTCTGCATCTTGTTGTTGTCTTAAGCAGGTTATGAGTGATGTTCCAATGCTTGTACCATACTATCATTAGGGTTTACCATACTTCCACTCAGTGCAGTAATTCTGATAATCTTATGATAATATAATGCTTTCAGATATTGTTATCACTGTTGTATTACCTTATAACTCCCTGAAATTCCACTTTATGTTTCACAATAATATTGGAGATGGAATATTTTCCCTTGACCTGATGTGTTCTGAAGTCACGTGACCGTTGTAGCTAGTGTATAGTAAGGTTCTTGTTAGATGCCTTTGTTTTAAGTTCATGCTAGCTAAATTTGCTCTAATACAAATACTTAACTGGTTAATTTCATGATTGTCAGTGATCTAGATTACAAGCTTCTTTCTTAAGAGAGGTGTTAATAAATTACCCTCCTTCGTTGTCATGTATTTTCATAGCAACCGTCTATTAGTTCCTTTCCTTGTTGAGCTTCCTTGAGTGCCATCTTCTCTCCTGCCATATTTTCACTTGGGAACATCTGCTCTTAAAAAACGTGTGCTTGACAAGTTAGCATCATGATGACTTTCTGTGCTATTCTCTATTACATTTGTTTTCCTGTGAATTTTTAACTTGCAGTAATGTAACTGCATCCATCACTTTTTAAGCTTTCCACTGATGAATTGATCCTTACATGGGATTGTAATAATGTAGTGACCATAGAAATAATTTATGAAACATCCCCCCCCCCCCCGCCCCCCCAACCCCCAAATAGGTTTGAAATGCTGCTATCATTATGGTTTCCAAGTATACCCTTGGAACCATTAACCATGCTGACAAGGGGCATATCTTTCGTTGTACATGGCACTTTGAAAATTGAAACAATTCTTGTTTTGTTGTAATGCACTGTTCTGAAAGCCTGATCGATTCACTCCCCTGGTTGCAGCGGAAGATGCTATCATCATATAGTTCTGGTGGAGATCAAATTAAGTCTGAAGGCATGCAAAATCTTGGATCTCAGAGTTGCCATCGTCCATTCATGTAACACAGTTACTCCCTGTTCATGTTCTTGTGACCTGATAAATATTGCATCTCGAATCGACAAAGAGCATTTGCATTTTACAGGGTAACAAGTGAATGAGAGATCTCTGCCCATTTGCAGTCAAAGCTTCAGTTGTTTCCACAAGGCGTTCTTGTGTTCGCCTTGTACTGGAGTTGTGGACGGCTGGTCTGGCAGTTTATGAATGCTAGTGACGTGCTGTGGCACTGATATCTGTATAGCTTCCAATAATGCTCTCAACCCTAGGCTAGTTTTGCTCGTCAAGTTCATGTACATAGCCGGTTTTGTGTGCTCATGCAATTCTCTTTTTTCCTCGGGTGGGGGCATATCTCATGTTTTTGTATGTATACATCTATGTATGCATGTATGTAAATATGTGTGATTACGTAATGCTTGAGTTACCGTGAGTCTTTGATTAAGGTGATAATAATATGCTGAATAATACAGTCGGGTGTATTCTCTATTATAATGTAATAGGAGTTTTGAATTGCATACCCGTCTTAAAATTTTGTTGAAATCTTATTAATACCTGTTCATTTCGAAGTTCTTTTCAGTTTGCAGTTTCTGTTGCTGGCATTTCATATTTTGATTGCCTTCTGTTCATCTCGGGATGCAGTCCCTAATCTGTACTCAGGAAGTCAATATGCATTACAGAACCGCCGCCGCACCACATGCAGGCAGCAGCAATGCAGATGATCTTTAACAGTGTTTGGGGATGGAGTTCTGTTGGAAGGTTCCAATTCGCGAGTTGTGGCGGAAGAAATCTGTAGGTTGTTGGTGTCCTGACTCCTGTGTGTATATGAGAACTAGTTATATGCCCGTGCGTTGCTACGAAAAACAAAATTGATAACGAAAAATAAAGATTAAAAAATAAAAAAAATAATATTTCATAAGATCAAACATCTATCTTTAACGTTTCGTTTCTTGCAAAAGCTGGCTAATTAAAGCAACGCTTCGTTTCTTGCGTAGGGCAATTAAGTAAGGCAATTAAACAGGGCAATTAATGTGACGTGGGAAGAAACTCTCATTTACTCCCTCCGTTTCTTTTTATAAGGCGTATTTGGTTTCGTTAGGACAAGACTTTGACCAACGATTACTTCATTAATCTCTACTATATAAAGTGAGAGTTTCTTCCCACGTCACATTAATTGCTCTGCTTAATTGCCCTACTTAATTGCCCTACGCAAGAAACGAAGCGTTGCTTTAATTAGCCAGCTTTTGCAAGAAACGAAGCGTTAAAGATAGATGTTTGATCTTATGAAATAGTATTTTTTTATTTTTTATTGTTTATTTTTCGTTATCAATTTTATTTTTCGTAGCAACGCACGCGCATATAACTAGTATATCATTTATGTAATACAAAATCATAATTATATATAAGTACTTTTGAATACAAATCTGCTAATATCAATTTTGTGTCATAAAAATTATATGCTAATAGAGTAATTGTTGGTGTCCTAACTCCTGTGTGTGTGTACATGAAAATGATGCGCATTACCAACACAGGAAAAATGGAAGGAGAAGACTGCATGAGCTGCTGTTCTTCTAACGAAGAAATAGTACATAAATTACTGTGCTAAGGGCCGTCTAGGAGGTGAAGGTTGTAGTAATGCTTGAGTCCCGTTTGGAATGCAAAAACTTTCTCAATCTTCTCCGGGAGTCTGAGTTGTTTCATGCGAAATTCGTAGCTTCAAATACGATCTTACCATTTTCGCTGCTGTTTACATAGCGCGTATGGTAGTCTGAAGGGGAAGCAAGAGATGCTTCTCAGGCTTCATGATTAGTACTGCAGCACAGTTTATGACTAGGTAAGTATCCGTGATATTTTTAACCAAATAATTAAATTATGGTACATGTTTACGAAAATAAAATTGCATTCTTGACTTGCCATGGAACGGAGAGAGAAGTGCAAGATAGCCTTGGCGGTGCGGAGAGCACGTCACGGCCTACGATCCGTATATCGATCGTGCTGCTATTCTTGTAGGGAATGAGAGAAAGGATGGACATGGACAAACACCGATAATCCGTATTTATATACTAGTAAAGGGTAAGGATAAAAGATATTCGCCTTTCTTTACCGAAAACATACCAACCAATCCCGAGGCGGTACCAGGGGGGGGGGGGCCGGGTATGCCCGGGCACCCCCAAAATTTTTACAAACTATATATATATATATATATATATATATATATATATATATATATATATATATATATATATATATTCAATAGGTTAAATATGTTGATGATTTTATTTTGATTTTGATAGTTTGAGATTTTTAAAACCTTAGAACTATTTATATTACTTTTAACAAATTTTAAATATATATGTTGTATTTATGATATTACAAAATGATTATACAAGACTATAAATTTATACGTATGAAGTGTGCACATCAAGGGATTACAATAACATTTTGAGCTCGAAAATCGCCACTGCTCATCACCGATTTTTGTCGAAAATCGGTAGAAACTGAATGATTTCGAAATCAAAATCTTTAAACTCGACGGTAGAAAAAAAATATGAAAAATGACTAATTTTGCCGATTTTTGACCGGTTTTCTTCAAAAATTTGGCAAACTAAGCGAAACAATTTGGAAACCGATTTTTGATTGATTTTCGAGCAATTTTCACCAATTTTCGAGTGGTTTACGTCATATAAAATTTTCTGAATTTTTTGAATTGAATCGGTTTATCAACCGGTATAGTTTATCGAGCCGGCTGGATACGATCGAAAATCATGATTTTTGTTAATATTTGAAACTATGTGCACACCCATCAAAATTTTTCTAGTTTCGCCACCGAACCAATCTCTGTACAGTTTCATAGAAGACATCATCTACGCAGCCGTTTTCCACAGCAACAAAACCGAAGTCACCCAGAGCCGTGGTGGTCGTTTCTTCGGTGACAACTGACAAGCGAGCAGCAGCGGAGACGAAAGACTATCGCACCTAGGCAAGTAGGCGGGTAGCAACCTCTAAACTCCGGGGCGCTCCACGTCTCCCCCAAATCTCCGACAAGCCGGGGAATAGGAAGGGGAGGAGGAGACCCGCGTGGGCGCGGCTCCGCGGCGGTGCGGGAATGGTGGTGGTAGACGCGTTGGAGTTCGGGGCGGAGGGCTTCGACCCGAAGCGGTGGATCAACGCGGCGCTGGACGCGCGGCACCCTTCGGAGCCGCTCGACCGCTTCCTCGCCGACGCCGAGGAGCGCCTCCGTGCCGCGGCCGACGACGCCGCGGCCGCGCTCGAGCGGGACAGCGCCGACGCGATCCGCCGCATCCCGCTCGCGTGCCGCGAGGCGCTCCGCCTCCGCGACGATGCCGTCGCGCTCCGCTCCCACCTCGCCTCCGTCCTCCAGTCCCTCTCGCAGGTGCCCACCCTCCCCCTCTCGTTCCTAATTGGATCTGGATCTCACAATACCCGTGCTATGTATCACACGAAATCGAGATGGATTTGGAGGGGATATGGAATGGTTTATCGGTGCAAATGTGCTAATATAGAGTCAAAATTCACACACTATGATTTAGTTTGATTCGTTTATGCTTATAGTTTGGTATCCCCCGCGATTGGTACGGTATTTTCAATTGGATCTGGATCTCGCAATTCCGTATCAAGTGATGCCATTTTTATCTGTGTTGGCTTCGTCTTGTACAGAGCTTGCTGTTAGAGAACATTGTACAAAATACTGCCAAATTCTCAACTGAGGCTTTAGTTTGACCTACTTGGGCTTAGGTTTTAGTATCTCCTTTCGTTGTTAATTGGAACTGGATCTCGTAGTTTGCCTGGGCTTGGTAAGACCAAGCTTGCTTTTGGTACTTGAGTTGCAAAAAAACCCGACATGTGTTGTCTGTAATTGGTATGGGATTGCTACCATGTTATGTGCAGATGTGCTTATATGTCACAGCTATGCACATAGAAACTTTTTGAGTATACTGTATAAGGTGCATACAAATTCACAAATTCAGAGCTGATGCCCATATAAACTATTCCTGTACATGTATTATCATAAAATACTGAGGTCTGCCGTTCTTTGTTAACTACAGATGACAGCATCTTGTAGAGCGAGATGCAACATAAAATCGCAAACCTACCATTTTTTCTCCAAAGTGTGCTTCTTATTGCAATGTGCCGACTAACCATCCCTCGTTCTTTTAACTAACTACGATAACAATTTGTTTGACCTTTTTGGAGAATACAAATGGATTTTATTATGTATAAAGGTTGTTGTTGATCAATCAAGATCGTATAAACACGAGATCAAAAAAGAGAGACAAGATATACATTCACAACTCTTTCCTCTTTATTGATATTTTTTTGGTGTGTATACAATGTGCCCCTATGCTCCCACTTATATATGGGAGAAGAGGGGACTTTTCTTGCAGGAGAAAAAAGCTAGATCTTAGAGTAATCTACTGGGACTCTGAGTCCTTGTTAGGAACCTCATAGGAGTCCGTTTAGGAAAATGTTCCCGTCTTTGGAGACGACGGCCTCGGTGGCCTGGTTCACACGTCGCCCGTGGCAACGGTGTCGGCGGCGCCCCGCCTCTCCACTTTCTTCGGTAGTCTCAAGGATGGCAGCCTATGTGCGCATGTGCCATGCAAGGCGGCAGTGGCTCAACGGCTCTTCCTTGGCTTCGCCTCAATTTAGCTTTAGCCCGGTGCTGCCCCTAGCTTTGGCGACCGAAGGCGGCCTGCGGTCCTATGCGCACAGCATGGCCACGTGGCAGTGTGCCCTGAGCTCGGCTCAGCTGAAGCAGCACAGCATCGCTCGCTTGCCCACGCATGGCGGTGTGGCAATGGCGACTTGTTGGCGTTTTTTCTCGTTGGGGAACGCCAGCGGCGATGTCTCGCTCCCCGCACACGGCGAGGAAACCAACGACGGCGATCCGGTCAACCCGTGCTCATGGCACGTTGACGATAGCAGGATAGTCGCACGACACATTGACTGTGACACCTGACCGCGTCTTGCATACAACGGCGATGGCAATGGCGTCCTGGGCTCAACTAGTCCAGTGGATTGACGATGGTGACGTTCGGCATCTAGCCATGGCAAGATCGTCGGTGACATCCCACGCTCACGGTGTGACGACCCGCCAGCTCTCACGGCGCCACGAAGTTGGCCTTCGGCGAGCCATGCCACAGTGTGATCTTGACGGTGTTCCGGTGTCCTCGCCATGGTGAGGCACACGGTGGCAGCATGCACAAGGCGTGTCTCGTCACCTGGTTGGCGACCATGCACAAGGTACAACACGGCGTCGGTCACGCCATAGTGTGATCCAATCACCGGTGCATCCATTTGGTGGTGCCATGGTGCTGTCCGATGCCTAGATCTATTGGCGGCCACGCCAAGGCACGACACGAACGTCGATCATGCCAAGGCGTGAATCGACAGCCGAAGAACCCGACACATGCCAAGGCATGAAACAACACTAATTGCACCAAGGTGCGAAACGATGATCGGGGTTTGGTCGATGCTAATCCCATCCAAGGTGAGACATTAGCCGGATTAGAAGAATAGAAAATTGGAGAGAGGCCAAATAAATTTGGCAACTGAATTGACCAAGAAAGATCAGTCAACAACATTTGAAGTGTGAACGACCTTTGCTCAGAAGCACTCTCATATCGATAATGTGTTATGTATCAAGGTCGTTGTTAACCAATTAAGATCGCATAAAACGAGATCAGAATAGAGACACAATATGTAGATCCAAAGCTCTCTATTCATTATTGATATTTTATGCGTGTTTACAAAGTGCCTCTATGCCCCCACTTTTATATGGGAAAGGAGTGTACTTTTCTTATAGGAGAAGAAATATCTTCTAGGATTCTGAGTACCTCAGAGGAGTCCATTTAAGAAATTGTCCACACATATATGGAATATAATATTTCACAACAGATTTAACTAATACTAATTTTTTTTGGAAATTAATGATTATTATGATAAACAAATTAGGCATCTAGGTCTGGCGACATTTTACAAATGTGGTAGTTAACAAAGTATTGATGATGATTTCTCCAACCAGGCTGAGGGCTCATCTGCTGAGTCGATCACTGCACTAGCACGAATTGATACTGTGAAACAACGCATGGAAGCGGCATACAGAACATTGCAGGTAAGGTGTAATGTGGACCATGGCACATACTGGACTAACTATTTTTATTCACAGTGGTAAGTTCTTATCTAATAGTTGTAAGAGTTTGTTGGATGGAATGGCAGGATGCAGCTGGACTAGCTCAGTTGAGCCAAAGTGTTGAGGATGTGTTTTCCAGTGGTGATCTTCCGAAAGCTGCGGAAACCCTGGCAACCATGAGACATTGCTTGTCAGCAGTTGGCGAGGTATTGTAATATCTCTCTTTAGCTTATATACATAAGCTGTTCCTTTAGCTTATAAAATGTTGCTTTCAGGTTGCAGAGTTTGCTAACGTGAGAAAGCAGCTTGAAGTATTGGAAGAAAGGCTAGACGAAATGGTTCAACCTCGTTTATTGGATGCCCTTTCTAACCGCAAGGTTTTTCTTCCCCCCTCGCAAAATCAGTTCATTTATATTAACATTACATGGAACATCTCTATTTTACTTAGAACCTGTTTGTTGTACAAATTTGGGTTGAAAGGTTGATGTTGTGCAAGATCTTCGTGGTATATTGATACGTATTGGGAGGTTTAAGTCACTGGAGGTGCAATACACTAAGATCCATGTTAAGCCTCTAAAGAAACTTTGGGAAGATTTTGACCTAAAGCAAAGAGCCGCCAGGGTGGAGAAGCATGGTGGTGAAATCATAAGTAGTCTCTCATTCTCAAGCTGGCTGCCAAGTTTCTATGATGAGACACTACTTTACCTCGAACAAGAATGGAAGTGGTATGTCCATGTGATCCCATTTTCGTTTGTTTTGAATTAACAAATACTTGTTTTTATAAATTAGTTAAACTGAAACCAGTTTTTGGCAGCAGCTTTAACTATCCTTGGGCCACCAAAGAAAGATAATTTTCCCCCATTGAAACTCTATCTTTAAACTATAAGATGCTCTAAAATGCTAATACTCACAGGTGCTTGACTGCTTTCCCTGAAGAATACAAATCACTAGTCCCGAAAGTACTTGTTGAGACCATGAGTGAGTTGAATTCAAGCCTTGTCTCTCGTGTGAACCTAGCAACTGGAGATGTTGTTCCTGAAACCAGATCTGTTGCAAAAGGTAATATTTTCATGGTTGTGTTGCATATTTATTTCTCTATTTGACAACTATTAGTTATTGCTTGTTTGTTGCACAATCACACTTATTTTTCCCCCCTCAATAAATTGATTTTATCTTCTCTATGCCCAAGGCATACTGGATGTTCTATCAGGTGACTTGCCAAAAAGTATCAAGTTGCAGAATAAGCACCTTGTAGCACTAATCGAACTGCACAACATGACTGGCACTTTTGCTAGGAACATTCAGCACTTATTTTCAGAAGCAGATCTTGCAGTTTTGCTGAATACATTGAAAGCTATTTATTCCCCATATGAAACCTTTAAAGTGAGGTAAGCACTGAAGCCATTTTTATCCAATACGGAGGCTCAAAAAGCTATGTGCATCTTGTTACCACCTGTATTTACGGCAACTCTTTGTTGCTATGGATCTAAAGTACTAACTACTAAGCAATTGGTTATGCATATTATTTTTCATGTCATGTAGGTATGGGCAGATGGAACGCGCTATACTTTCTGCTGAGATGGCAGGTATAGATATCCGTGGGGCTGTCTCTCGTGGTGTAGGTGCACAGGGTATAGAGCTCAGCGAAACTGTCCGTAGAATGGAGGAATCCATCCCACAGATGATAGTACTTCTTGAAGCAGCTGTTGAGAGATGCATAAGTCTTACTGGTGGTTCAGAGGCAGATGAACTGGTACTGGCTCTTGATGACATCATGCTGCAGTACATATCTAACCTACAAGAAACTTTGAAGTCCCTGAGGACGGTATGTGGGCTGGATAATACTGCCCATGGTGATGCCTCGAAAAAAGACGCAGGATTAGAGAAAAAGGAAGCACCACGATTGGTGGATGTTTCTGAAGAGGAAGAATGGTCTATTGTCCAGGGTGCTTTGCAGATTCTTACAGTTGCCGATTGCCTAACTAGTAGGACCTCGGTTTTTGAGGCTTCTTTAAGGGCTACTCTTACCAGGATTGGAACAAAATTTTCTCTTTCTGGATTTGGTTCCAGCCCGGATAAATCGCCTGCAGCAACTGCTGATGAGAATGCAGAAGTGCCTCTGGCTGGGAGGGCAGCACTTGATGTTGCAGCCATTCGCCTCACAGATCTACCAGACAAGTCTAAGAAAC
This sequence comes from Rhipidocladum racemiflorum, assembly GCA_036346355.1. NCBI lineage: Eukaryota > Viridiplantae > Streptophyta > Magnoliopsida > Poales > Poaceae > Rhipidocladum > Rhipidocladum racemiflorum. The sequence goes on along the minus strand of CM070579.1, from coordinate 82,881,095 downwards.
TCTTCACTGTACTAGAACAGGCAAGTTTTATGGTTTTATTCTCTTGCATTTAGTGTTACAACACATAAGTCATAACTCATATCACTGACCGCAACTGTACACCTGAATAAGCTAGTGATTGAACTTGCAAAATAATGCATTTTCTGCAGTATCACTGAATATAATTTGCTAGATAAACCCTAGTATTATTTAGGTAGCACTTGAGGTGCTGAGTTATTTGATGTTTGATCTGATCAATGTTTCAAATTTTGTTTTCGGTATATATCTTGGATGTGACCGAAATCCGAAATTTCGACGAGATCTCGGAATTTCGGACAACATTTGGACGAAATCCAAAAATCAAGTTTCAAATCTGGTTATTTTTCAACCGGGATTTCGGAGATTTCGGCCGAAATCACCGAGATCTCGATCAACTTGAACAACCGAAAAAATGGTCAAAAATACGTCAATTTTTTGTGTGGATGGTCTTGACCCGAAATCCAATCAAATCCGGCCCACAAAAATTGAAATCCGGTCAAAACGTCCGAGATTTCGGCCGAAATTGCTGAGATTTCCTAGATTACTGTAGCATTTCGATTTTCTTTTAATTTTTTTTTATCCGACCGAGATTTAGGATTTCATCGGGATTTTGAACCATGCATCTGATAATCTAGATTGCATCATTTTCTTGTTGGCCTTAGTTATGCCTATTTTCTAGCAAATGATGGATTTTTGTGTTGGATGAAATATTTGCTTGCCATTTGATATTATGCTTTTCTATATTGTTGCTGATCTTGAGCAAGTCCAGGACTTGCTTGAACAGCCTGAGTTCAAACGTATGGACTATGGAGTAAAATTGTAGGGTTTGACGATTCGTTTAGAATATCTGGGTTCATAAGAAATTTGGGAGTAACTTGCCTTTTCTGTTGTGCATTGCTATAGCATATAACCTATTCATGACTGCCTTAATTTCTTGCACATGTAACTTTATTTGCCTTTGTGCATTGTTCATTTAAAGAAATTATTTCTATTGTACAGTCAAAAGATCCAAGGTTCCACGCTCTTCCTGTCACATCACAAAGAGTTGCGGCCTTCTCAGACACAGTAAACGAACTTGTCTATGATGTGCTCATATCGAAAGTCCGGCAGCGTCTCAGTGAGGTTGCTCGCCTCCCAATCTGGTCGTCCGTGGAGGAACAGAGTGGCCTTCCTCTTCCAAGCTTCAGTGCCTACCCACAAGCATATGTGACCAGTGTTGGGGAGTATCTCCTCACTTTACCCCAACAGCTGGAGCCACTTGCAGAAGGTATCTCAGGCAGTGAGGCTGGCAACGATGAGGCACAGTTCTTTGCTAGTGAGTGGATATTTAAGGTAAGTAATACACACGAATCCTTTTTATTACTCTGCACAAGATCCAGATTATAGCATCTTCAACAAGACCGCTCATGACCATGTGTGCTTGTAAAATATGCCATCAACAAAAATACAAAATCGATCTTGCTTCAATGCGTAATTTCACAAATTATGAAGGGAAGAGTGAATTATCTAATATATGTGTATAACGGTTAAATAGAACACTACATCAAATCCCCCAATAATCTTATCAGAATACATAACACTAACTTTAATCCTTTGAATTTAAACATTTGAGATATTCTAGTATTTGCTGTCCTTAATCTCTATTTCCATGTCTCAGGTTGCCGAGGGTGCTACCACTCTGTTCATGGAGCAGCTGCGTGGGATCCATTACATCACCGACCGAGGTGCGCAGCAGCTTGCAGCGGACATAGAGTACCTGAACAACGTCCTCTCGGCACTCTCAATGCCAATCCCTCCGTTCCTCTCCACCTTCCACACTTGCATCTCGACCCCGAGAGACCAGGTTCGCGAGCTGATCAAGTCAGACGGCGGAAGCCATATCGACCTCCCTACCGCCCATCTGACCTGCAAGATCCGGCGCATCTCATTAGATTAGTGAAACAAGGTTGCCCTAGTCTGTTAGTCTCCTCCCACATTTTGCAAATCCTAGCTCTGTAAAAACATGCATTCCCAGTTCCCCACCTCCGTGAGCAATTGCTCCTGTGAGTGCTAAGTTTCTTCTCGTTTTGGTGACAGTGAGCTTTGTCTTTGTAATTGTATTCCTTGCAGACAGAGAGAATAACCATTATCTCTACTATTATAAAGCAGCAGTTGGTGGCAGTGGTGAGTTCTACCCACGTCATTAATTGCCCTGCTTAATTGCCCTACTTAATTGCCCTACGTAAAAAACGAAGCGTTGCTTTAATTAGCCAGCTTTCGCAAGAAACGAAGCGTTAAAGATAGATGTTTGATCTTGTGAAATATTTTTTTTTTTTTAATCTTTATTTTTCGTTATTAATTTTGTTTTTTGTAGCAACGCACAGGCATGGAACTGTTAGACAACCTTGCTATCGAATAGTCCGGGGTTGCCTAATAGATCTAAACCAGAGAACAGAAAGAGAGGGCGAGAGACACAATATGAGGAGGAGCAGACTGCATTATCTGTATATGTATGTGTACAATGGGGTGACCCTGCCTCCTATATATAAGCGGATTCTGCTTAGAGATAGAAGAGTCCATATCCGGATCTGAATCCGTTTCCTAACACTCTCCCTTGGACTCTTCAACTGCGAGATGCATATGCCTCATTAAAACTCCATAAAAACCCGAGTGGGAAAAATAATTGGAGAAAAGTACATGCATAAACACACGTGTTGCACGCGGATTGCCTCATCAAAAACCTTATGTAAGAAAACTTCAGAAAAACTTACTTAAGGAAAAGAGTACAATCCACCCAAACTTCAATGTTAATCTTCAAGATTTCGTTGGGTACTCAAACTTCATGTTTGAGATTTATGTAAAGTATGTGAAAATTCTCCCCCTGAAATCTGCACTTCTCTAAGCCTCAACATCAGATTCTCTAACACATCTTTCAAAGGAAGATCAGGGAGTGACTTAGTGAATAAATCTGCGAGATTTTCACACGACTTAGTATGCAGTATCTTTATCTCGTTCATCTTATGCATTTCATGAGCATAAAAGAACTTGGGTTGATATGCTTTGTAAGGTTATCTTCACATATCCCATTTGTACTTGTGCAACACAAGCTACATTATCTTCATAGATAATAGTGGGGTTTGTTCCATGTTGAGACCACATGACTTACGGATGTAGTGAACCATTCTTGAAGCCATGCACATTCCGAGAGGCTTCATACAATGCAATGATTCACAGTGGTTAGTCGATGTCGAGACAAGAGTGCAGCAGGCGACTTCAAGAAATTCTTGTTCCACCGCAAAGGAAAACATACCCGATTTGTGACTTGCCGGTATCTCAGTCACGATAGGTACCCGGCATCGGCGTAGCCAACTAAATTCAATTCATTGTTTCTTAGCCAAAACAAGCCAGAGTCTTTGCTTTGAAGAGTAGCGGAAGATGTCCTTCACCCCTTTCCAATGCCTTTTGGTGGGTTACGCCATCTTAGTGCTAGCAAATTCTGGCTGAACGCAATGTCCAGGCCTAGTGCTATTCATAAGGTACATGAGCTCCCAATTGCACTCAAGTATGGGAATTCCGCTCCGGGACTTCCTCCCACTCTTCTTTAGGCCTGTCTGGGTCTAGGAGTGAGTGACCTTCCAACCATTGGGGTCTTTGCAGGTATGCCTTTTCAAGCCAAATCTCTCCAACACTTTCTGCGTGTAGGATGCTTGGTGTACCAAGATTCCGCCTTGGACATGTTCAAAGTTTGCAAGCCTAAAGCGAACTTGGTTTACCCAAGTCTTTCATTTCAAACTCAGATTTCAAGTATGTGCATGCTTCTTCAATTTCCTCATCCAGTCCCAATGATGTTCAAGTCATCTACATGAGCGGAGATTATACAAAATCCATTCGTGGATCGTTGTATAAATACACATGGACAATCTTCATTTGTTAGTGTAGCCTTTCTTGAGAGAAAGTCACTCAACGATTGTACCACATTCTTCTGACATTTGTTTTAGCCCATACAGTGATTTCTTCAATTTCACCTTGTATAGGTTTCTCGTTGCTCTGTCTTGGTTCGGGATAGGGATACCTTCCAGGTACTTTCATGTATATCTCCGAATCCAAGTTTCCATACAAATATCTTTGTGACAACATCCATTAGCTTCATTTTCAACTTCAAGTTGACTGCCATTGAGATCAAGTATCTAAAAGGTAATTCCACCCATGACCAGGAGAATAGGTTTCTTCATAATCAACCCGGGGCGTTGAGTGAAACCTTGACGACAAGCCTTGTACCTTACAACTTCATTGTTTTCGTTTCTCTTGCGAACAAAAACCCATTTGTGACCCTACGGGGTTTATATGGGGGGCGTCGGCACACAGGCCCAAACACCTCTCTTTGTTGAGAGAGACTAACTCTCTGCGGTGATTGCCTTCTTCCAATCTTCCCAATCAGGCCTTTTCTTGCACTCTGCGAAGATGCGGGCTCGGGATCATGATTAATGATCGTGGCAATCTTCTTTGCAAAGTATGCATCGACATTGGCATGTTGCTCTATTCATTGATTCTCCTGTTATTACAAAGTTTATGGCCATTTCATCATGGGGTGCTTACGTGCACTTCTACTTGCTCTTCATTGCTATTTCCCATTCAGGCAAGTTCTTTAGTTTTCTCATGTGTGTGCACACATTATTTTGGCGACTTCTTCCAATGGAAGGTTCAGATCTGGAATTGCCTTTCCCAGGCTTCTTTCAGTGCCAGTCCTCAATGGCTCCCCTTCTTACTTTTGGGGCACTTTTGTGATTGGGCGTGGTAAGTCCTCTGTGATTTCCCAGGCGTCTCCGGGTACTTTGGGTTTGAGAAGCGGATCTCTCTGTTCTTTTCTTTGAGGCCTCTGAGCAGGATGAGGATACCTTACTGCTTTCTTTGGTATTTCCACCCTCTGGTGCATTTCTTTGTACATGCGACTTAACCACGCTCTTGGATCACAAAAATGATCGACGGTTCATTTGCTAAATTCTGCAAATCAATTATCTTGGACTTCTTGATTTGCTTCATTAGTCGAGGATCATCTTGGCGAGGATCGATGGAATGCCATACTATTTCCCGGCATTTTTCATCCAATGGTTGATTCTCTCCCCCTAATGACGGAAATGGTCCTGTCAAGATGTCGGTAGAATCGGTACGTGTGTAAGTCTCGAGTCATGGGTTCCAAATGCGATTATGGATGCACTCTCATAACCAACGTATATCCCAGACTTGCGGAGAGGGCCCATTGCGGTCAGTGGGGTGGTATAGTACATATACCATACAACCAAATTTTCTAAGATGGGAAATCTTGGGATGACCCCGCACTAATTGCATTGGTGAATGGATGTTGTAGGCCGATGGTCTATAATTGATGAGTCTTTGCTGCGTGCGGAGGCTAAATGTCCCCAACAAGTGTTGGGCAAGTTACAACTCTGCAAGAAGCCCGATTACGGCAATGAACTTAATCCTCTTTATTAGTGCTTGACTAGCCCATTTGCGTATGGGCGTGCGTGCGAGTGCTCACTTGATTATTCCCGTTCTTTGTACAATCATCAAATGCCTTGGAAGTAAATTCGCGGCATTGTCCAATCGAATGGACTTCAGCGATGATCGGAAAAGCATTCTTAATTACGATGATGCGAGATCAACTTTGCGAATGCATGATTCCTTGTTGTGGCGACAAACATGTATGCGACCATTTGAGGAAGCATCAATGAGCACCATAAAAATGTCGAAAGCTTGGCCACGACAAGTGAATCGAACGCATAAATATCCCCCACAGAATCGTTCGAGGAATGCAGGGATTTCATGTTGCACTTTCATATGAGAGGGTCTAGTTATTAATTTCCGGTGGCACATGCATGGCACACAAAATCTTCGTGATTCCGGAAATTCTGCCATTAATGCCATGACCTTGTGAGTTGTTAACTATATTTCTCATCAATCTCGAGACCGAGGATGACCTAATCTACAATGCCATAAAGCAAATAATTGAGCTTCTAAAGGCAGTCTTCAAAGAAGTATACCTTAGCGTGTGCATTGATTTTAAAGTGTAGTACCTGATTCATATGAGGGACATTTTTCTAGTACCATCTTTCCATATTAGCGTGCTTCACAATGCACAAGTGTTCTTTGCCATTTTCTTCATTGGTTTCTCACGTGAAACCCATTGGCGTGGATATCTTTGAAACTTAAGAGAGTGCGGGTTGATTCGGGTACAAGAGGGCTTCTTCAATTACCAAAGTTGTACCCATTGGCAATATAATTGTGGCTCTTCTGAGCCTATTATATCGTAATAAACTACTGCGATGATAGTCGTAATCCTTCAGTTCTTCGTGATCGAAATGCGAAGTATTTGACTCTCTTAAGATGGTATTTGTTGCCACTATCAACAATGCATATTTCCTCCATTGAGCTACGATTTCTAGATGAAAAGAAAAATAATTCTAATCATAAAGTGGCTAAGTAATTCAAAAATTGCTTGTAAAGAAAGAATACTGGAATAAAGAATAAATTGCAATTCTATTCATGAGAAAAGTATGCTCTTCGAGAGCTTACTATTCATTATGCCATCTGATGTCTATGTGAGATAATTCTGACAATTCATGTCAGTTCTTCAAAAACTCACGTTAGATAATGCCACACCTTTGCACATTCATAAGGTTCTTCCATTAGATTACTACGTGCAATCTAATAGGAAATGGCTGCTGTATTCAATGAAATGCATAATTGAATTCTCATGAGTTTCCAGTAAACTAAAAGAAAATAATAATTGCAAGATTCATAAATACATGATTCATAAATATTCATAAATACAACTACGTGCATGTAGGTGATCGGAAACCCCGTCTGGCTTGATCGATTCATATGCCGCGATCGACTTCGTCGCGATCGATTTTAACCGCGGCTTCATGCGCGTAGTGCATTCGATTCCATCTTGGCGTCGGCCTTCCTGGCCTTGACGGGTGGCGCTTCGTGCGGCGTGCTTGAATTTCATAATAAATTATATTAAAGCAATAAATACAATGCATGGAACAGAACAATAATTGCACAATTCATAAATTCAGAATAAACAATAATTGCACAATTCATAAATTCATAATAAACAATAATTGCACAATTCATAAATTCATAAATCACGGAAATAAATTCTGAAATTTAGAATTTTCTTAGTATTTGGCAATTTTACGTTAATTATACAGCAATTTTCGACATCACTTGATAAAAGAAAATAAATTGCAACATGAATTAAACATGGCATAAGTCTAGTACAACATATAATTCTTGTTGGTGAAAGCAGCAAGTAATGAATATCTCATCAATTTGACTCTTGGCGAGTCAGCTTTGCCCTAGGGCTCACATGAGGAGGAGCACTTCCGTTAGTGCCAATTAAAGAACCAAGCCTCATGTGTGTTTTCCTAGACACCAATTGTCTCATATCTGTTTATTCATTACCAAAATCAAATCCCAACCACTCATGTTCTCATTTTATGCCATATGAAATATTCTGGAATTTTCCTAGCACTTTTCATAATTTCTGCTAATTTCTAAGCAATTTTCAGAATTACTTTACAACAGGAAATTGAATTTCAGCAAATATCAACATGACATAATTCATAAACTCGGAAAATAAATTCTCAGGAATTTCCGATATTCTAAACAGGGCAATTATTGCTAAAATTCATGCAAATATTCATAAAGTATTCACAGATGCAGAAAGGAATGCTAAGAAAATGAAAACCCAGATCCAATTAATTTTCTGGAATTTTCTAGCATTTTTCATAATTTTCTAGTAATTTTTTCTGTTATTTTCTAAGCAATTTCTGAGTTTCTAATTATTTTCAGAAAAAGAAAAGAAGAAAGAAAAAAAAAACAGCAGGGGTAAAAGGGCCATTTCCCCTTTCCCGTGACTTGTTCGGTTATAAGCCGGATTTCAATTCGGCTCTTCGGGTCCGATGGGTCCGATCGGGTTCACTGCCGATTGAACGAAAAGAATCTAAGTCCATTCAACTTTCGAACTCCATGGACTTCATGCCCAAGCTAGTTTCTCGTCCATGGACTTCATGTCCAGATCAATCAAGCATGTGCCCGATCGGTAAGGAGAGAGTCAGGCTTCGAGTGGGGCTGGCCCAGGCGGCCAGGCGGGGCGTCTGGTGTGACCTCGGCAAGCGGGCGTGACCTGCGTATGGCGGCCCAGAGCTCAGCGGCGGCATTAACTGTGCTTGGCGACCTCGGCCAGCCCAGCGGCCCGTAGCCGACGGCCGGCGACTGATGCTGGCGACAAGAAGGCTACTTGGCCAGTGAGCTTGAAGTCTTTCGGGGGCCTTAGCGCAGTCTTGTCGGCACTTCATAGCGAGCGAGCGGCCGGCGAAGGTCGGTCCAGCGTGGTAGCATGTCGGGCCAAGATGCCTTGGCGCGGCAACCGAGTGTCTGTGGCGCGGGCGGTGACGTAACCCGAGCCCGAACCTAAGGCGATGGTGCGTTTCATGCGCTTCAGCCGGCGAGTTTAGCGATCTTGAACTGCGAGCAGCGATGCAAGCAGCCCAGCGGTAGCGTCGGCCAGCGACTACGTGTCGCTCAGCCGCGAGTGGCCAAAGTCTTTGGCGGGCCCGGCAATGGCAGCGAGGGCGTCGTGGTGGCTTGGCGGCCAAAGAGTGGCGATCGCGGGCATGGGACAACCCGGCGACCGTGTCGGCTGGATGCCGTTATTCTTTGCCGTATGTGCATGCCGAGATCGAGTGCGGCTTCATAAGCGGCTTCAAACGCGTCTGCGATGGTGCCGTTGCAGCCGAGCATTCGGCGGCTTCATCACGCGGCAGCCGATGCGATGGCCGGTGGCGAATCCTGTGATGGAAGCGCCAGCGGTCAGGATGTCGGTAGCCAGGCGGCCGGCGGCAACGACTTGCCGTGGCGACTTCAAGCCGCGTCAGCGTTTGTCGGTCGGCAGTTGGCCGGAGGCCCGGTGATCTTGTAACTAGCGGGTGACCGCCGGTGTTTTGTGGGCGGCCGAGCGGTGTCGTCGGTTTCATGGCCGATCGCTGGTGCATGCCGTAGCTTCTTGACCACGGTGCAAAACATTGATATGTCTTGTGTCTTCATGCCATAATCTAGATGCATACTCGCGGCCGTGCCTTGATTATATGCATGCTAGAAAAACATCACGAGATTAGATTAATCCGCGATTCTCACCTTTTTCACTTTTTCCAATCTGCTTTCCGGTAGACTATCGGCGTAGGATAGAGTCGCGTGGGACTTTTATTTACAATCGGTGGATCTCAGAAGCTTGATGCGAGTTGATTGCGGTCGGATCAGGCGATCAATCGCCGTTAGTAGGCGTTAAATAAATCGATGATCCTTACTTCTTGTCTTTTCTCACCTTTCAATCTTTCTCCGATAGAGCTTACGTCTTTGATAACGTGTTAGACAACCTTGCTATCGAATAGTCAGGGGTTGCCTAATAGATCTAAACCAGAGCGAAGAGAGGCGAGAGACACAATATGAGGAGGAAGGCAGACTGCTTTATTGTGCAGTATGCTTGTGTACAATGGGGTGACCCCCTGCCTCCTATATATAGCGGTTCTGCTTAGAGATAAGGAAGAGTCCATATCGGATACGAATCCGTTTCCTAACAGGAACTAGTATTATAGAAGAACTCAGTTGAGCCCATTACCGACAGCGCAAACCAGTAGAGAATTTTTGAGTCAGCAGGTGCCGCGAGAGATGGACGGCTCTGGCTACACAAGGCCAGCGTGTTGTGCTACGACCAGGCAGCCATTGGCATTTGTCAAAGTTGTGTAATTTTACGCCGGTTTAAGGTTTATTTGTTTTAATGATAAGTTTATCTCATCAAACCTTACCAAAATTTGGGCTTGCCGTGCTACGACCAGGCAGCCATTGGCACCTATCCAAGTTGTGTAATCTTACATGATTTTAGGGGTTATTTGGTTTGATGATAAATTTGTCTCACAAACCTAACAAAAATTTGGTATTCACCAAATTGGTTACCAATATTTAGATCAAAGGTTGATAAGAAAATGAACTAGAGACCTGAAACCCGAGGAAAAATGTGATTTTGTTAAAGTTTGATAACTAACTAAATACTTACTAAATTTGGTCAAAACTATAAAATTTTAATAAAACAAAATGTTAGTAACCGTCACAAGCAAACCAGGACAGGTAGCCACGACATCGAAAAAACACAAAACCGGAAGCCATTGGCCACGAAAATCACGCGCCGGGAAGCAGACGAGCCTTTTCACTCTGACCAGGAGAGATATTTCACCGTGGGCTACTGCGTCTACGCGGGCTCATCCCTTCCTCATCGAGGCTGCGGGAGCAGAGCCGCACACGTCGCCCACGCCCATCCCCGTCTCCCTCCCCTCCTCCTCTGAAGTCCCCACGCAACTGCGCACCGGAGAGGAAGCGGAAGCCAAACAAAACAAACGGGGACAGAGAGGGGAAAAAAAAATCTGCGCCCCTCGTCAGTGTCGGCAATTTATACACTCCACTCGCTCCTTCCCCTCCCCCGCTTCACCCCACCTCTCCCTCCCGTCCCATCCCCTCCCGGGCCCGATCCACGAAGGTGCGTGCGCGCGCCCCATAGCTTCCGTGATTCTCGTAGCAGGACGTTGCGTGCGTGCGTGCGTCTGGTTTTGCTTGAATCCGGTCTGGTGTCGTAGGAGATTCGGGCTCTGGAGCTATTTTTTCCCCTTTAGTCTTCAATTTTTTTTTTGTGCTTTTGGAGCTTGAGTTTTGTTAGTGTTCGTGTAGTTTTTTTTTTTTTGAGCTGGGAGGCTGAAGAGCTTGTGTGATTTTTGGTGCTTATCTAGGTTTTACCAGTAGGATAGTGGGTTCGCTAGCTTGTTCACCTGAATTAATTGGTAAATCGGCAAGTAGGAGCTGCGATGCGTTAGCCTAAGGGGATGATCGTATTTTAGGCTGTCGATTGTAGTTATTTGCAGTTGGGGAAAGGATTAAAACGGTTCGGGCGCTTGCAGTTACTCGTATTTCATTGCAGTTCTTGATTCGAAAGCTTCCTTTCAATCGTTTAGTCTATCATACATGTGTTATAAGACATTTTACATTACAAGAAATGGTGTTCGTGAGGCGTGAGTTCTCCAAAATACAATGAGTTTTCCCAAACATGATTTTGTTATGCCATTGGCATGTTAAGGATAGTATTGTAATATGTCAAGGTAGAAGTGTAATAGTCATATGGGTGCTTGGGGTAGTTAAGGAATTGTAGTTGGTCTAGGGTTTCATTCATGTACACTCTTAGATTAGCCCTTTGGGCTTTTGCAATACAACCAACTCTTCAGTCCTAATCTCTCTCTTCTCCACTGAACTTAACATGGTATCAGAGTTAAGATCCAAACTCTAGCCTCCATCTTCTTCCACCACAGTAGCTGCCCCTGGGAGGAGCATTCTTCACTCACGGGGACATGCATCCAACTTGGTTTTTACTCTTTAGATTTAGAATATCGGTAGTTCTACTAGTTTCTTTGTGGCAAAGTAGCAGCAGCAGGTCTTCTTCCTTGCAGCAGTAAGCAGCACGCCTGGTTCATCTTCATGGTGGTCGGATCTGCGCCTGCTTCTTGCTGATACAAGCGCCTTTGCGCCTCCTCCTGGATGAATCGAACGCCACCGGCCACTATTTGTCACTGTCGACCTCGGTCATCATCCTTGTCACTCGATTCGTGATACTCATCGTCTCCGGCCTCGATCTGGGGCGGATCTGCTCGTCTTCATAGCCGACGGCCCTTGATTCGTTGACGTCGAGCTTGATCCGTGCCAGATCTGTGTGCCCTGCCACTCGGTGCTGTTGTCTCCGTTGTCTCCACCAGATCTGGGTTCGGCATCGTCTTTCCCGATGTCTCTCTGTTGGTTCATCCTTGGCGTCGTAGTCCCCGTCGTTGCCGGTGTTATGAATAGCACTTGTATTCATCATGAAGCCAATAGACCATATTATATAGATGTACAAGTGGGTACAAAAGAAAAACATGTATAAGGCAATTAGAGTAAACCCTAAAACACTAGAAAATACCATAAATACCCTTAATTCCCCTCCTCAAATGCAAGGCGTATGCAATAGCATTGCATTCGGAAGGGTTGACACTAACATAGGGAAAAACCAAAGCCCTAGTCTTGAAGTTGTCGTTGTAGCATCCAGCTCTTGGAAAATGTGTCAAAGATCTCCCATCCGGGGTCGTGCGTTAGCCCATAAAGCACAAGGTGCAGGGGTTGAGAGCAGGAGCAAAGTCGATCGCGATAGCACGGCAAAGAAGATGATGAAGCCGACACAAATATACTAGAGAGCTGTCAAACCAATCCGAAGAGGGATGGATAGAAGCATGACGGTGCAGATCGAAGCCCGAAGCAGCTCTTGGTGGCTCTGGCTAGATCGGGAAGCCCAAATCCAGTGGTGATGAGGTTCGATCGATCTATTGAAAATCGATCGGTTTCCCCGTATCCGTTGGTCACCTCTCCTTCCTCCGTCTGGTGTGGCGGCTGGAGGCAGTGCGGCCGAAGGTGGTCTGAGGAAGAGCTGGCCAGAGGTGGTCTTGTAGGCGGTGCGATGTTGGGCAAGGTGGTTGGCATTGACCACGATGGTCGACATGAGGCTAGAGGAGAGATGACGCGGTGTCGCAGACAGAGAGGCGGCAGGAGTTGCCAAGGAGCCCCACCCGAGCGTACGCCTTGTGCTCCATTGTCAATGACTCCTTCCTCCATCGCCGAGGGCGGATTTGGCCTCTACCTTGCCGGATCGTGGAGGAGGCCGTCCCGGGTGAGTTTGACGATTCCCAGCGGTGGGACGATAAATTCGGACCCGGGCAGAGGCGAGCGGTCACGGCATGAGGACCACGATGCAGACGAGGGCAAGCGGCACGAGGATGAGCGGCACGCCGCTGTAGTGGCGCACACGGGGTCAGCGAGTCTTCGGCGGGCGCCCCCTCCCTTCCGCACCCCCCTCGCAGCGCAGAGTATTGGCGCATCTTGGCATTGGCTGGGAGGAGACGAGGGCGACGGCTTGACCGCCTCCTGCTCCATGGGATCCAGGGCTTCTAGGGCGGATCCGGTGTAGACGGGGTGGCTAGTGGCTTCTCGGCGACTTTGAGGAGGTGCCCCCTCCCCCACCTCCCTCGAGAGTGGAGATTTCCTCTCCCAAGGGCAGCGGCAGGGGAAGAACACAGGTGGCGGCTAGGCTTTTGACAATCCGCTCTGATACCATGTTATGAATAACACTTGTATTCATTATGAGGCCAATAGACCATAATATATAGATATACAAGTGGGTACAAAAGGAAAGCCTATATAAGGCAATAAGAGTAAACCCTATAACACTAGAAAATACCATATATACCCTTAACAGCCTGCACCATCTCGAGCTGAATCCGAGCCTCTCCGTCGTTATCATCACCAGATCCGATGCTCCTCTCCCCGGATCTGAAGCTGATTGTCGTCGCTAACCTCATTCAGTGGCTCAGTGCTGCTTGTCGTTGCCAACTTCATCTCTAACATCCTCTGAGCACACCACCTTATCCACCCCGACCTTGTGTCCAATGCCTTCAACCTCGAACCCAGCTCGGATCTACTCCCTGTTGGGCCGTTGGCTGGATCTGCTCGTCGGTTGGTCTGATTGTCTGCTCTCTTCATCCTCATCGGGCCTTCATTGATGCTGACGTATGGGCAATGACGCCCAAGATAGTGGCCTTCGTTCATGGCTCTCCGTGGTGACTCAACCCTCGGATCTTCTTGCCGTGGAGGCATCCTCTTCTCTGCCTTTGGTTCGCCAACTCTAGCTGCAGCTTCACCACCGACGTCTCTACCACTACCCTACTCTGTCACTGCTGCATGCATCTGCCTATTTTTGTGCTTGGGCCTCTGTTTGGTGGTGTGCTGTTGGGCTGTTGCTGCCACTTCATGTCGCTGATTGTGCTGCACAGTTGGGCAGAGGTGCTGCTGTTTGGCTGCTAAGTGGTGTGTGCTATGCTTTTGTGGGTTGCTGCTTGCCAGGGAGAGGTGTTTTGCCGCTGTCTTGGTCTGGTTATTTTTGGCTTGCTGCTGCTAGAATCTTTAGTCCTTTTCCTTCTATATCCATCGAGTCCATTCAAGTATGTTGCATCTCTTTTCTAGTTTGTCCAAGCCGTGCTATTCCATCAATTCGTTTGTTGATCAGCTGATTGCACTTTCTTTTTCAAGTTGCCGTGGTCCATCCAATTGGATCGATTGCGGTCACCCTCATCGTCGTTGTTGTTGATGTGACCTTTGCCCTCTTGGTCCTTTCTCATAGCCATCTTGCTACTCATCTTTGCATTCATTGTGACTCCTGACCAATGAACTTCTTTGTCGTCGTCATCACACATCTTTCTCCGCCTTGCCTTCTTGCTGGAGTGATTTGATCTACCTCTCTCTTTTTGGCTTGATTCAACACATCTCTATTCTCGTTGGTTTCAACATCTCTTCTCTAAGATTCGATGTGTAGCGAACCATTTGAGAGTGTGAAAAGCCGAAGAACAGCTTGCGAAGGCTTGAGGTACCGCCTTCTGGATGGCTGTCATCTGTGTGTGAAGAGCTGAAGAACAGTTTGCGAAGGTTTCGAGGTTCCACTTCGTCGAGGAGGAGATTGTTTGCTACCACACAGATTTTTGTTGAAGAGTTGCATGCTTCAACTACATCTTCAAGCTCAAACTTAGGATCTCTCTCTCTCTCTCTCTAGTGTTATCGTTTTCAAATTCATTGCTATTGCATGCACATTGAGATTCTGGGGGGTGCGGGGTGTTAAAGATGGTAGTGTAATATTTCAAGGGTAGAAGTGTAGTAGTCATGCGGATGCTAGGGGTAGTTAAGGAATTGTAGTCTAGTCTAGGGTTTCACTCATGTACACTATATATTAGCCCTTTGGGCTTTTGTAATACAACTAACTATTCAGCCCCAATTTCTCTCTTGTCCACTAAACTTAACGAGACAGTGGGGCTTCTTTGGGTAGCAGCCTTGCTAGTTGCTACAATTGAATTGAATTGATGATATCAAATATTCTCTGCATGACGAGATCTCTATTGATTCTTTTTTACAGTGAGCAAAGATGGCACCAACATCCATGAGTCTTGCTGCAAAAGGGGTGCTTCCATTCTTAGCACTTCCTTCTAGCGGCGTTGCACAGAGGCCAGTGTCTGTGACTGCTTCCCTGGAGCACAAGACCAATGATGCTAGAAGGAAGTTCCTAAAGCTTGCACTTGGAAACCTTGGAGTTGGGTTACCCACCTTGTTGGGTGCTAAGAAAGCTCTCGCTGATGAGCAAGGTGTCTCTTCCTCAAGAATGTCTTACTCGAGGTTCCTTGAGTATCTTGACAAGGACAGAGTGAAGAAGGTTGATTTGTTCGAAAATGGGACGATTGCTATTGTAGAGGCTATTTCTCCTGAGCTCGGCAATCGTGTGCAGAGAGTTCGTGTGCAACTTCCTGGTCTAAGCCAGGAGCTTCTTCAGAAGTTGAGGCAGAAGAATATTGATTTTGCTGCACACAGCAACCAGGAGGAATCTGGTTCCCCTTTATTCAATCTGATTGGAAACCTAGCCTTCCCACTCATCCTTATTGGTGGTTTATTTTTATTGTCAAGAAGAGGATCAGGTGGCCTTGGTGGACCTAATGGTCCTGGCTTCCCTCTTGGTTTTGGTCAATCTAGGGCCAAGTTTCAGATGGAACCCAACACTGGTGTTACATTTGATGATGTTGCTGGTGTCGATGAAGCAAAACAGGACTTCATGGAAGTGGTTGAGTTCTTGAAGAAACCAGAAAGGTTCACTGCTGTTGGTGCTCGCATTCCTAAGGGTGTTCTACTTGTTGGTCCTCCTGGAACTGGTAAGACTTTGCTTGCCAAGGCAATAGCGGGAGAAGCTGGTGTGCCATTTTTCTCAATATCAGGCTCTGAGTTTGTGGAGATGTTTGTTGGTGTTGGTGCTTCTCGGGTTCGTGATCTTTTCAAGAAGGCCAAGGAGAATGCTCCTTGCATAGTCTTTGTCGATGAAATCGATGCTGTTGGAAGGCAAAGAGGAACAGGTATTGGTGGTGGGAATGATGAAAGGGAGCAGACTCTGAATCAGCTGTTGACTGAGATGGATGGTTTTGAGGGGAACACTGGAATCATTGTTATTGCTGCCACCAACAGGGCTGACATATTGGATTCCGCTTTACTTAGACCTGGACGCTTCGACAGACAGGTTAGTTTTTATCAGCTGAATTTTTATTTGGTGTTAACATCTGTTTGGATTCTATTGTGAGTTCATTTAATTGTAACACAATTAAGTAAACATGTTCCAGTTATAGTGTTTACCTTTATTTATTCTGTCTTATTGAAGTTCTAGTTGTATGCCAAAAGTCCCGTACCCAGCCTGTGTCCTTTGTAGCTTGTTTATACCTTAAGTTATCTTCCAGTTTCTGAAAAGTTCTAGAATATATTTTTGAATATTCAGCACCTTCCTAACATTTGGATATTCCTTGTAACTTGTTGCAGGTGTCTGTTGATGTTCCTGATGTACGTGGAAGGACAGAAATTCTAAAGGTTCACGGTGGCAACAAGAAGTTTGATTCTGATGTTTCTCTTGATGTCATAGCAATGAGAACACCTGGGTTTAGTGGAGCAGACTTGGCGAATCTTCTTAATGAAGCTGCCATATTGGCTGGCCGGCGTGGGAAGACAGCAATTTCCTCAAAAGAGATCGATGATTCGATTGACAGAATAGTGGCTGGTATGGAAGGAACTGTCATGACAGATGGGAAGAGCAAAAGCCTTGTTGCTTACCATGAAGTCGGGCATGCAATTTGCGGGTAAGAGATTATCTGCATCTTTTGCAGATTATATCTTCTTTTTTTGTTGAACGTTGTATTAGGATTGAGTTGCTCTAGGATTGATGAATTTCTCAGCATTTCCTGTAGTGCACTTGAAGTATTAAGGTACATAGATGTGTTCATATGGTTTGTTATGCATGCTAGCTAAATTTCTTGTCTGAAATGATCTGGGTATTGGGGGGACTACAGAGCAATTGTTGGTGTTTGTAATAGACCCTCAAACCTCTTTTTTGCTTGCATTGCCCATCGGGTGGGCGTATTGACACTTTCTCAGTGTTATTTTGCCTGAAAGGACATTGTACACTTGTGGTTTCAATTGCAGTTATTTGGTGCGGCTTTTGTTTCTCATGCTTTGTATAGTACTCCAATGTCAAGTTTACAGAGAACGTCATTCACATCCGGCAATGTTGCTCTTTGCAGAACTTTAACGCCTGGACATGATCCTGTCCAAAAGGTTACCTTAATTCCAAGGGGCCAAGCTCGTGGTCTCACCTGGTTCATTCCAATGGATGACCCAACGCTGATATCCAGGCAGCAACTCTTTGCCAGAATCGTTGGTGGCCTTGGCGGTAGAGCTGCTGAGGAGATCATATTTGGAGAGCCTGAGGTGACCACAGGAGCTGCTGGTGACTTGCAGCAGATTACAGGCTTAGCCAAGCAGGTACACTACCTTTATAGTGTAGAACTTTGCTAATTTATCAACAGAAATATAAAGAGAGACACATACTGGAGAAGCTGCTGCCTGCTATAATTTACAGCAATCTGTAGACATCTTGTCTCAACTATTGATCTTTGTTCCCGATTGTACTGAGATCACGATGCTTCTGCAGATGGTGGTCACATTCGGTATGTCAGAGATCGGCCCATGGTCTCTGATGGACTCAGGAGCACAGAGCGGTGATGTGATCATGAGAATGATGGCAAGGAACTCCATGTCAGAGAAGCTCGCAGAGGACATTGATTCAGCTGTGAAGCGGTTGTCAGATGAGGCCTATCAGATCGCTTTGAGCCACATCAGGAACAACCGGGAGGCCATTGACAAGATCGTGGAGGTGCTCCTTGAGCAGGAGACATTGAACGGTGACGAGTTCCGGGAGATTCTTTCGGAGTTTGTGGAGATCCCTGTTGAGAACCGGGATCCCCCAGCCAGGCCGGCAGCTCTCCCTGCCTAAACTCGTTTAGTTTTGTAGGGATGAAATTTGTTGTTGTAAGATGTTCATATTTCCGATTCTTGGTGTATACTAATTCTACTTATCCTGCCGGATTTTTGGTATACGACATGTAACTTACTCGTGGTTAATTATAAAATGTAATTAGCTGAAAAAGATTTTGCGCAAGCACTTTCTAATTTCCCTCAGGAACTCTTCTTCTAATCGAGTGAGCTTTCTAAAGAGAAAAATGCATGGCTCCTAATGCCTTGGATGGACCTGTGAGGCTCTCAATTTCCAATCTGAACTTTTGAATTTGACAATTCATTCCATGTGTTTTTTCAATATTTGGTGAGAAACAAGCTCTAGTAGTCAATCATGAGTCCAGATACCACACTGTTGGTTTATGTAAATGGTTAGCAACATGATTTCATTAAGTAGGGACACATGTATAAAAAGAAAATAAACTATAGCATGTTTGGATTTTAACCCCATATTTGATTGTGTTGACAAATTTTGGCTAGCATGTGAGTTGTGACCATAATTCTGACAACAAGATTATGTTTACGATAGATATGTATTAGTTCGTTATCTCGCCGAAATTGACCAAAACCAGGACTGGCAAATTGCTGGCAGCATTACCAAATTTGCATCTCCATTGGATTGGATCAACCTAGAGCCATCAGTTCACTGAACGAAAACTAACAGCCAAATTAGCTTCTTCTAGAGCAACAACCGAAGTAGTCAGAACTGAATCACCTCCTGAGTAAGACCACATCATTACCCTTTTAACAAAGTTACACGACCAAATTAGTGAGCTGGCAATTCTAGATGTGGAATCATCCGCTTCTAGAAAAGAAATAATTAAAGGATGCAACACCAGGCGAGAGCTGCAAACTTGTCAGAAGCACATCAGAAAAGAAGAGGTGTGCTTCTACTCCCACAAGAATGAAAACCCCGTCCCCACCTGTCAGAATGCCAAAACAAAATACAAAAGGTTTCGGGTGCCTTTTTGCAAAAAGCCCGCGCTATGAAGCGAAGGCCCATTAAACCGGCTCAGGCCACACTGCCCATTTCCGACCAACCGAACCACCTAAACACTCCCCCACCTCCGACCATGGCCTCCGCCTCCGCCTCGCCGCGCACCACGCAACAGCTCGTCGACGCCCTCACCGCCCACCTCTCCCTCTACCACGCCTCAAACCCTAGCCCTGCCCCCCGCCCTTCCCCGCGCGCCGCGATCCTCAGGTGGCTCGCCTCCCTTCCCCCGGCCGCCCGCGCCGCCGCGGCCACATCCCTCCTCTCCCCCGCCGCGGCCGCCGCACTCCTCTCTATGATACGCCGCCTCCGCCTCCGCGGACACTCCTCCTTCTTCGTCCTCTCCTCCCTCCCCCCTTCCTCGTCCGAGCCCACGGTCCTCTCGCGGCTCTCCCGCGGCCTCCTCGCCCGCGCGGCCGCGGCCTCCCGCGCGCACGGCCTCCTCTTCTCCAACCTCCTCCTCTTCCCCTCCTCCCCTGCGTCTCCGCGCCCCGACGCGATCACCGTCGCCGAGGCCCTCCTCGCCGACCTCGACGCCTTCGTCGCCGCCATGGACGAGATCTCTGGCGGGAGGTTCCTCTGCTGCGGCGACGGCGAGGTAGACCTAGTCGCGATGGCATGCGAGGAGTTCCCGGAGCTGCCGTGGCTGAAGGCCAAGGGGTACTATGTGATCGAGGAGTTTGTAGCCAATTGGGTGGAGATCGCGCTGCGAATGTCGTGGGCGGCGGCTGGGGGAGGTGGATGTGGGGGAAGGAAAGCGGTGAGGGTTGGGAAGGGTGTGAAGGAGAAAGCTGCGTTGGCAGCAAACGCATTCTGGAGAGAGAAGGGGTATGTGGATTGGTGGATGAGGCTGGAGCCGCGGGTGAGAGCAAGGATCATGGGAGCCTTCTTCGGGAAGGGTGCAATGGTGCTGGTAATATGCTTTCGCTGCATTTTGAAATAATTTACATTCATGGATTTCAAATACTATGGCGGCTGCGTGTCTCAGTTGTATGCATATAATTTCAGGTCTATTTGGTATAGGCAAAGTGCAGAATTTTTGAAACAATGCTGTAGTTTCAGTAGTTTTAGTTTTTTTGGCTAGGGTTTTAGTTCAAGTGGAATAAAAAATTGAAAGAACACATTTCATTTGTTAATTACATAAATGTGTTGTGAAAATTTTGTTGAATAATTAGTGGTGATTAGTTATGATGTACTACGTATAGGTGAGGTAAACAAATTTTATTTCTATTTATTGGGGGTGGTGGTGGTGGTGGTGGGGGGGGGGGGGGTAAAGCAATTTTGATGTAATTTTGGGTTAGCTATTATTGCCGTGGTATTTTAATAAAGGAAATGACAACGGCCAACAGTGGTGGAGAAAGAAGGGAAAGGGTGACATAAATAACATGGAAGGATGATAATTCTTGTCATTTTTTTTAATTTAAAAAAAAAACGATTGTTGGAAAACAGGCTGAATGTCACGCTCCATATTTATGCAGTAGTTCCTGAAAAGAGGGGCGGCGCGATGCTTTATTTTTTTTGCAATTGTACGTTCCATTCTAAGCAAAAATGTGCAAGAAAATCTAGTGCTCTTTAAAAAGTTATTTTTTTTTAAAAAAAATGTAAACATGATAAATGTAGTGGTCATGGATCCATGACTTCATTATGTAGCATTCTGTTAGGAAAGGCTCCTATATCTAGTTGAGGATTGTTCAAGGTTGTGTTATTATCTCGATTTATTTCACCTAAATATTTAACCAGATTAAACATTAATTATGATTTACATTGCTTTGAAAATGTCATGAAATGTATGCACAGAGAAAAAAACTCATCTTTTGTTGAAATAAGTACACTTACATGATCAAACTATTTGACAAATAATGTTGCTTGCTGAAATGTGTGTGCGCTAGATAACCACAAGCCTCCGCATAGTCTTCATTTCTTCAAGAATCAAGGCATCGAGGATAATAATCATCCTTTCTCACAAGGTTGGACAAACTGAAGATCAGATTGCAAATTGGTCCTTCATTGGTATATGCTTCCAATGAAAACGATTTTAAGGCCTTGTTAAGTCAAATTTCCGCTTGTCTTTACTGGAGTGGCGTGCTTTATGTTATGGTTCCTAACTTACCACAATATCTTTTATCAAAAATAGGTTACTTTTGGCCTGTCCAACCACAATTTTCCTCTAAGTAATGTGAAAACCCTCATTTTCTGGTGGTAACTTGTGTCGTGCGTGCCTTTCTATAAGGCCTTGTCGAGTCAAATGTTTCGCTTGTCTTTATAGGAGTGCTTTCAACTAATGGTTACTACAATAGATTTAACACAACTAGGCTACTTATTTCCTGTCTGACTTGATGTGTAGTATCCACAATTCTCCTCCTCTATGTAATGTGCAAACCCTCATTTTCTGGTAGTTGTGCCTTTCTTAGGTCATCAAATACATGTTGATTGACAATTGGTCTTCCTTTTTTACATTGGGAGTTCTTGTGTTGACTATTATCTTGAATGTGTGAACTGTTGATGTTGGCCCAGCCATTTTGTCATGGCGTACACATATAATCATCTCTTTGCCACCACATAGAGGTTTGTTTTATATACTAATAATGATTGGGAAGATAATTACTAAAGTTGGTTTGCAGTTAAGCTTATCAAGTTGCTGTGCCTCAAGCACATCTGATATGCTAATTGCTCAAGTTTGCAGGCTAATGCAATTGCTGAAGGATCAGAAATTGCTTCTAGCAACAAACTCGGTTTCTGCGTAGGTGAATCAGGATCATTTGTTGCAGACACTTCTTATGAAAGTACACGGCAGTCTTTCTTCAGAAAGAATCGACCTGGTTGCATTGATGTTTCAAGCATTCTGTCTTGTGAAAAGAAGCTCATGTTTGCTAAAGAATTGAAAAGATTGCTACTAGTTCAGGAGATAGTGTGCTTGAAGAGAAATATTACTTACTGTGGCGGTGATGCAATATTTTTCATTTCATTAATGTCAGCTGGTACTGTTGCTGACCATATACTCATGAAATTACGAGGACTTCTCATGGTGGTGTCGACGGAAAGTATAAATCTTGAACTCATTGGGGATGGAGCATCAAAGAATTCCAAAAATAAGGATGTCGAGAAGACCAGTGGAGGTTCTCGAAAAGGAAAGAAGAAGTCTAGCAGCTCAAAAAAGCTAACAGCATCTGCTAAGCCTTCCAAGGTATAGTTGATCGATGCTCTTCTTGCTATAGTATTTTGCTATAGGCACCGGGCTATATACCTCAAAAAGCAAGTCACCAAGTTGACTTAAGGACCTCTTTCCAGGACAATGGATGCAGTAGCTCAGCAAGTCGCCATTCTAGCATTTTGCCAAACCAGCGGACTCCATCTGTTGGAGGCACTACTATGGGACCTGCTTCTGAAGAAACTCCTTGCAAGGAAATTGCACCAACACCAAAGATTGTAAGCATTCTTTTGCACAATCCTTTTTTTGTCGGTTTGTTCAGTAAGTCATGACTCACAACTCACAAGTGACATTCTCTGTATTGTAATTTTTAGGAGCAAGCTGTTGGGTTGGGTGACTGCAAGAATCAACGTAACAAAAAGAAAAGCAAACATAAAGGGAAAACAAAACTATCTAATCTGATTAGAGCTGCGGACCCTGGATCTGGCAAATTGAAGACATCTGTTCTTATTGCCACAGAAGCCTCACAAAAGCCTATTGAAGCAGTAGATGTCTCACCTCATCTCCCATCATATGCTCATCCTACCAGGAGTGATATTCCTGAAGCAGTGAGTTGCTCTGACTCTTCCATTACACTTAATGGAACTGAAGGAAAAAGCATCAGAAACTGCACAAAACTGGAAGATACCTTGTATTCTCCCAGAGTTAGCTCGTCAATAACTTCAGAATATTGCCAGAGTGCACATAAATCTGATGCCTTTAGTATGAATGAACAGGCCCCATCACACATTAGTCAAAATGAATCCATGGTCCAAGCATCTTCACGTTTACCTTCAACAAGTGAGAATGTTTCTTCCGGTAATCTACACAGAAAATCTGTTGACTCCTTGATAAGATCTGTGCAGGATAAGACTGGCTGTGATATAACACAGGAATCTTTGCATGCACTTGCTCCTGGTGTTAGTACAGGACATGAGAAACATGTAGGTTGTAACTCTGTAGTGACAACTGACAAAGTTTTACCATCTGTTATTCCTGCCAACATGCTTCAAAGTGCTAGTGACAATGGTACAATAATGAAAAATGGTGGAGGTGAATATTATGTATTCAACAGAAACCTACTGGGAGGAACATCATATGAGTGGCCTAGCGTAACACCGCCTCATTTTGTATCTCCTGAAACGCAACAGCGCCCTGCCGCAGCGGACAGGTTGCATCTTGATGTTGGTTACAAATGGCCTACTCAATTTGACCAACCTTTCCTTCATGCCAACCATCAGGTGAGAAATTCGCCAATTGAAGCTGGATGCAACCAAATGTTATCTTCTCTAGCAGTGCCCTTAAGTTTTGATTGGCCTCCTATGTTCAGAGGTTATGGTAAATTGAGTCACAATGCTGCTTTAAGTTATGATTCATTCTATACCCCACAGATGCAGTCTTCTGCTTGGTCAGGGATTCCTGCTCAACTAATGCGAGGTGGTATTTGCAGTGAAAAAGATAGGAAATATTTTGGTGACAATGATCCAAGAAACACATCAGATGTTGGGGATGATACTGAAAGCTATTGGTTTTCTGAAGAAGAATCAGATGGCCGTGCACTTTCTGAAAGAGATATTAATCAATATTTTGGTGGAGGTGTGATGTATTGGAGTCCTGCAGAACATGTTGGAACTGGTTTTTCTAGACCAACATCTCTTAGTTCAGATGACAGTGCTTGGGCTTGGCATGAGGCAGATGTTAGTCGAGTTGTTGACGACATGGCTAATGGGATTCCATCTACATATAATGCAAATGGTGTATCATCACCCCCCTCCACTCCATTTTGTTCCCAAAATGAATCTTCCGATCCTCTCCCTCAAACTGTTGGTGACTCGATGGCAGGGAATGACATCTACAATGAATCTTTGCATTCTCAATCTTGTGTGCAAGACAGCCCCGAAGAAAAAGTTACTTCAATTGCTAAGAATCAGTCTTGTGGCAGTGAAGTAGTAAAGGGTGATACATTGCCATATGCGATGCTGCGGCCAATAGTTGTTCCTAATATATCACGAAGATCATCAAGATCTGACTTTAAGGGTGGTCATGATCACAGGAGCCCATGTGTGCCTTCAACCAGGAGGGATATACCTCTTGTAAGAAGACCTCCATCACCTGTAGTACTTAGTGTTCCCCGTGTGCCCCGGCCGCCACCTCCTTCTCCTGTTGGAGAGTCAAGGAAACGAGGATTCCCGATTGTTAGATCCGGCAGCTCAAGTCCAAGGCATTGGGGGATGAGAAGTTTGTTTTCTGACGATAAAATTTTCAATAGGGCTCAGTTTTGCTTGGATGGTCCTGAAGTTGTATGGCCTTCATGGGCAAATAAAGGCACCTCCACTGGTACACTGGTGCAATCAATTGAGGATACTGTCTTCCAGGACCACCTTGTTAAGATTTCACAGTTGTCTCGTGATCAACATGTAAGGAAGTAATTTCCAATCTTCCATCGATAAGAAGTATTGTTTATGCAGCTTTTGTGCCTTTCTAACATATGCTTTTGCAGCCAGATGCTTCATTGCCTCTGCAGCCTCCAGATATGTTAAATGGTTCATCTCACAAGGCATCCCTCTCTTTGATGCACAATGCTCTACATGAAGAGATAGATCAATTCTGTAAGCAGGTATGCCCCATTATCTTCTGCCTTTTGCATCACAACCTTCATGTATGTGCGCTGTATGATCTTTAATCATGGCTCTGATAGCAAGTAATTTGGCGCCATGCTTTTAATTGAGGCTTTGAAAGTCTCTTTTAGTAGATTCTTATTCCAGTCGTAATACCTGTAAGGTTGCTGCTGGGAATCTGGTGAGGAAGCCCTATATAAACTGGGCTGTCAAAAGAGTCACACGGTGCCTGCAGGTTCTCTGGCCTCGCTCCCGTACAAATCTATTTGGCTCAAATGCCACTGGTTTGGCTCTTCCAACTAGTGATGTGGATCTTGTGGTTTCTCTTCCCCCAGTTCGAAATCTGGTGAGTTGTATGACTAGCAACAGTGTATAACAAGGTAGTTCAAATGCAATTGTCCTCATACTATTATGGACAATTCTAAATTATTGCTGCTTCCAGGAACCTATTAAAGAAGCTGGAATTTTGGAGGGCCGGAATGGCATAAAGGAAACATGCCTCCAGGTACCGCACCTTGGCTAACAGAGTGAAATATTATAGTATCAGTTGTGTTGTTTACTCTCTGCATTGTATAACAGCTGAATAACCTATTATCGTATTTGAACATAAAATTTGTCTAAACGAATATTGAGGTGTTCGATTGATTGAATTGTGCGCATTGGTGCTTTATTTATCCTCTTATGGCCTGAATAGCTTTTATACTATTAATTCATTGCCAGATATTAGGAGGAAATGTGTGTGTTGTATGACAGTGTTTTGTCTTACTCTACTTTCCTTTAATCATGGTTGCAACAATACATATTATACAGAGTGATTCTTGCAGAATTGTCCCAGTAAACAAGTAAAATATTTAAACTTTTTTTTATGTTGTGTGGCTTGTGAGTTGTGATGCACATGTTGGATTACTTTTACTTTTAAGTTGTCCATGTTAAACTAGTCTTGTATAGGGTGTTACTAGTTACATGCCCGTGCGTTGCTACGAAAAACAAAATTGATAACGAAAAATAAAAAAATAAAAATAAAAAAATTTATTTCACAAAATCAAACATATATCTTTAACGCTTCGTTTCTTACGAAAGCTGGCTAATTAAAGCAACGCTTCGTTTCTTGCGTAGGGCAATTAAGCGGCAATTAATGACGTAGGAAGAACGGACCACTGCCACCAAGTGCTGCTTTAGAATAGTAGAGATTTGCTATTTACCCTCTATTGTACATGTACATATTTTCGGCCCATTGGCCCAGTTGGATGTCATGCCACTATTCTAACATGGTATCAGAGCCTCCTGGCTGCAGCCCTAGCTAGGGTTTTCTCAGCCCAGCATTGTAGCCACCGCTGCCACCGCAGGCCGTCCTCGCCGGCGACGCTACCGCCGTCGCCGCAGCTCCCTCCGGTGGCACCCTCCTCTCTTATTCTCTCCTCTGTCTTCGGCTCGAGGCAGAAGGTGGCGTCGCTCGACCTCCTTCGCTTCCCGACGCGTTCGCTGCCCGCCTGGCCGCTCTCGATGTGGACGTGCCGCTGCCTGGCCGCTTCGCTTTCGGCGGCGCTGCTGACTTCTCTCGCTTCCGGACGTGCGCTGCTCGCCCGCTTCGCTCCCATCGCTCACTGCCGCCGCCTCCGTCGTCGACTGAGCCGCCCGTCCGCTCGCCCCTGATTGCCGTGACCGAGAAGCACCCGAGAGAGCCAACTCCAGATTGGACTTCAAATAGATTCAAAGCCGGATTTAAATCCGGTTTGGGTCCTGTGGCTCTCTCCAGGCAATCAGGCTGCCTCCAGGCGCAGCCTCCCTTCGATCCCCTTCAGCGTCGGTGTCCTCTCTGCAAGTCCACTCCTTCGGTGCTCTGAGATGGCCATCGCATCTCGTTCCTTGGGACCGATGCCTCTCCCGCCCGTCATGTTTGATGGGACCAACTTTCGGGAGTGGTCCACAATACTCCGGGTCTCACTTGATAGCTAGCGTCTATGGGGTCACCTCACTGGAGCTCGTCCTCGCCCACCAGTTCCGGTCCGCCCAGTTCAGCCTGTGGTCGGGCCGGATGGTGCTCTGGTCCCTGCAGATGTTTCTAGCAACATATGAGCAGGACACTGATCATCATGTCGCCGATCTGCAGACCCTCGAGGGCTGGCAGATGGATGAAGCTCGTGCTGTTGCTGTCATCTTAGGCAGCATGAAGGTTGAGCTTGCCATGGATCTAGCCTCTCTTCCTTCTTCTCAGTTGGTGTGGGAGCGTGTGCATGCTTAGTTTCAGCCGAGCAGCGATGCTCTCTACACCTCTACATTGGAGCTGGCGAGCTCTTCGTCAGTTGGACTCCACAGTCAATTTCTTCTACCTGCAGATTATTGACGTGCGGCGTCAGCTTGACTCCTTGGAGCCTCCCTTCAGTCCGACCTGCGACTGCTATGGCCTTCATTGGGACCACAAGAGTGCTATTTGCCTCTTTGAGTTCCTCCGCCGGCTTCGCCCGAAGTTTGAGTAGCTCCGTGCTCAGCTGCTGGCTCGCTCGCTGCGACCGTCCTTGGTTGAGGCGCTCAGCCTGGTCCGTGCAGAGGAGACTCGTCTTCGTGACGTTCTCTCGTCTTCTTCGTCGGTCCTGATCACTTCCATACCTCCTACGACAGCTCCTGTGACTGCTGCTCTCCCAGCACTGGCAGGAGGCTCAGTTGCTGTGGCGAGCACCATTGGTCCAGTGGTTTGTTGTAACTGCTGCAAGAAGACAGGGCACACCATTGAGTAGTGCAGGAGGCGGCCTCAGAACCGCAAGGCTGGAGGTGGTGGAGCTGGTACCTCTCGCCCACCTGACACCCTCTTGACAGCCAGACAGGATGTGACTCAGCTCCTTGAGCGTATGGAGCGTCGTCTGGGGGGCGACTCCTCCAGGACCGTTTGTTGCCAGCCTTCCTTCAGGTATACAGTTGCCTTGGATTCTTGACTCTGGGGCTTCTTTTCATGACACCTGATTCCACTCACCTTGGCCCACTGAGTTCTTCAGCCATCCCTATGTCTGTCAAGACGGCTGATGGTACTTCCCTTTCAGTTGCTAGTCGAGGCACTCTCCACACTTCTTGTTTTCATGTTTCTTCTGTTTCACATGTTCCTCGCCTCAATTTGCAACTAATTTCTGCTGGCCAGCTTGCTGACCTTGATTGTTGTATCATTCTTGAGGCTGACTCTTGTTCTATTCAGGATCGTCTCACCGGGACCCTGGTTGGTACTGGCCGTCGGGTCCGTGACTCTCCACGTCTTTGGGAGCTTGATTGGCTTCGCCTTTCCTCCGCTTCCATCACGTCCACCTCCAGCAGCCAGTCGACTGCCGTCTTTGATGTCACTGTCGTCACCACCCCTGCTTCCGCCAGTTTTGCTCAGTGGCATCATCGTTTAGGTCACATGTGTGGGTCTCGTCTTTCTTTGTTAGGGAGTCGTGGTGTTCTTGGGAAGGTTTCTGGTGATACCTCTCTGTCTTGTATGGGCTGTAAGCTTGGGAAGCAGCTACAGCTACCCTATCCCACCAGTGATTCAGTGTCTCTTCAGCCATTTGACTTGGTTCATTCTGATGTTTGGGGCCCGACTCCCTTCGTTTCGAAAGGGGGTCATCGTTACTATGTGATTTTTATTGATGATTTCTCTCGTTACACTTGGATCTATTTTCTGACCTCCATGGTCCGCACACAGTTTGACTTGCCTATTCGTATCTTCCGAGCTGACTCTGCTGGCGAGTACCTATCCACCTCTCTTCGTCAGTATCTCCTCGAGCAGGGTACCCTTCCTCAGACTCTTGTACTGGTGCTCACGCTCAGAATAGTGTCTCTGAGCGCAAGCATCGACATCTTGAAACTGCTCGAGCGATGATGCTGGCTTCCTTTGTTCCGCCCCACTTCTGGGCTGAGGCTGTCTCTACTGCTGTCTATCTTGTGAACCTTCAGCCTTCTATTGCTCTTCGGGGTGCCACCCTTGTTGAGCGTCTCTTTGGCAGGACTCCTCAATACAGTCACCTTCGTGCATTCGGGTATGTTGTCTTTGTGCTTCTTCAGCCTCGTGAGCGGACAAAGCTGACTGCTCAGTCTGTTGAGTGTGTTTTTCTTGGCTACGATCCTGAGTGCAAGGGTTATCGATGTTGGGACCCTGTGGCTCGCAGGATCCGGGTCTCTCAAGATCTCACCTTTGATGAGTCTCGATCCTTCTTCACCCGTGATCCTTCCTCTAGCCCGCACTCTACTTTTGATTCGCTCTCTTTCCTCACTCTACCTGATGCTTCCTCCTATCCACCACCATCTCCGTCCCTATCTTTACCTCCATCCTCGCCACCATCACCATCACCCTCACCCTCCATTCCCGTCCCTTCGTCCGCTGCTCCACCCTCTCTCGTCACCTCAGCAGCCTCCCTTTTCGCCGCCTCCTGTCCGTTTCTACTACACTCATCGTCCACCTCCTCCCGGTTCCTCCTCCCTTCTAGGTCCGGCTCCTACTCCCACTTCAGAGTCCTCTCCCTCTGCTCCTACTTCAAAGTCTACCTCTCCTGCTCCTTCACCGCGGTACGCCCTTCGTGATCGGAGTACGATTCCTCGTCCTGATCGCTATGGTTTCGTTGCTCCTGCTACCGTTTCCTCTGAGCCTACTTCCTATCGCGATGCTGTTTCTCATCTTGAGTGGCAATTCGCTTTGGCTAAGGAGCTTGCTGCTCTAGAGCGCACTAGAACTTGGGGCCTTGCCCCTCTTCTTGCTTCTGTCACTCCTATCACGTGCAAGTGGGTCTATAAGATCAAGACTCGCTCTG
Organism: Rhipidocladum racemiflorum; assembly: GCA_036346355.1. Taxonomy (NCBI): domain Eukaryota; kingdom Viridiplantae; phylum Streptophyta; class Magnoliopsida; order Poales; family Poaceae; genus Rhipidocladum; species Rhipidocladum racemiflorum. The sequence continues at coordinate 82,851,479 of CM070579.1, read as the reverse complement.
ATGGCTCTATTGAGCGTTATAAGGCGTGTCTCGTTGCACTTGGTTTCCAGCAGGAGTATGGGTGTGACTATGAGGAGACCTTCACTCCTGTTGCTCACTGGACCACTGTGCACACACTTGTGGCCGTTGCTTGTGTTCGCCGGTGGACCATCTCCTAGCTTGATGTGAAGAACGCTTTTCTTCATGGTGAGCTATGTGAGGTCTACATGCACCCACCTCCTGGCTATTCTGTGCCAGATGGCCACGTGTGTCGCCTTTGTCGTTCTCTCTATGGGCTCAAGCTAGGTTTGCACGTCGCAAAGTCGAGTCGAGTCGCTAGGGTACCGACTTGTAGACTAGTCGCTGACTAGTCGATACAAGTCGATGACTAGACTTTATAATTTTCTATAAATATATCAACATACTGCATATCAAAAATAGAGAACATAGGAGTGGAGAAGAAGTGAAGAACCTGGAGTTGTGCAGCAGTTGTTGCTTGTTTGTCAATTCCTGCATCTCCCCATGCAACAACACCCTGGAAATGACAAGAAAATGAATTGGTCATTGCTGGACAGCGAATTAAAATTATTGTATCAAGTTTTTCAATTAGCACAGCAAGTAAAATATGGAGTAAATAAGTTGCTAAGTGTCTAGTAAGTCCAATAATAAGCAAATAACAACTTAAACATCCAAATCATCACCCAACATAGCTTGTACATGTCCAACATAGCAAATAACAACTTAAACATCCAAATCATCATCCAATTGAAATTCATGACTTCCTCTTCCTGCACTAGAATCCTCGTTATCATCATCTCCGATGTCCATGTCATCATCCGCAACCTCCTCTATAGTGGTGTCAATGATGTCCTTCTCCAATGCTTCATTCCTTCTCTTTAAGTATCGCCGCTGCTAACTAAGAATCTTGTCTTTGGAAGCACCATCCCCATGATCTTGTCTTGGCAAATTGCGACCTGTTAGACCATCACTAGCAACAACGGCTTCATCAACGTGTGCCCAAGTTAGTACTTCATCACCGGTAGCACCTTCATGAACTGGTTCGACATTGATGTCAACCCATTCATTATCCCATTGAAATTCTTCTAGGAAAAGTGGGTTAGCCTTCTTTCCTTTGGAGCCTTCGTCGCGTAACTTTTGAAACCTATTTGTCATTCTTCGATTGTATGAAACATACACCAACTTGCTCAATCTATTGTGTTCTAGACGGTTTCTCTTCTTTACGTGGATGACATGCTCATCACTGGTGATGATCCTCAGTACGTTGCCTTTGTGAAGGCGCGTCTCAGTGAGCAGTTCCAGATGTCTGATTTGAGTCCTCTTCGGTATTTCCTTGGGGTTGAGGTCACTTCCACGCCGGAGGGCTACTACCTCTCCCAGCGGAAGTACATTCAGGATCTACTTGATCGGGCATGTCTCACTGATCAGCGTACTGTTACCACTCCTATGGAGCTTCATCTTCAGCTTCGTACTACTGACGGTACTCTTCTTGAGGATCCTACTCGCTACCGCCACCTAGTTGGGAGTCTTGTTTACCTTGGCATTACTCGCCCTGACATCTCCCATGCTGTCACATTCTGAGCCAGTTTATGCAAACTCCTACTCAGATACACTACATTCATCTCCTTCGAGTCCTGCGGTATCTTCGTGGTACCATTGATCGCCGTCTTTTTTCCCTTGCTCCAGCTCTTTGCAACTCCAGGCCTATTCAGATGCTTCTTGGGCTAGCGATTCCTCTGATCACAAGTCCCTCTCTGCTTATTGTGTCTTCCTTGGTTCTTCTTTGATTGCCTAGAAGACCAAGAAGCAGACTGCAGTTTCTCACTCCAGCACTAAGGCTGAGTTGCGAGCGCTGGCCTCTGTGACGGCTGAGGTGACTTGGTTACGGTGGCTCCTAGCAGATTTTGGTGTCACTGTCTCCACCCCTACGACAGTGTGCTCTGACAGTACCGGCGCTATCAGCATTGCTCGAGATCCGGTGAAGCATGAGCTCACCAAGCACATTGGAGTTGATGCTTCCTATGTTCGGTCGTAGGTGCAGCAGCAGGTGGTTGCCCTTCAGTATGTGCCTTTCGAGGTTTAGATCGCAGATTTCTTCACCAAGGCACAACGAAGGCGCATCATGATCTTCATTTCTCCAAACTCAATGTTGTGGATCCACCTTGAGTTTGAGGGGGGTGTTAAACTAGTCTTGTATAGGGTGTTATTTGCTATTTACCCTCTATTGTACATGTACATATTTTTGGCCCATTGGCCCAGTTGGATGTCATGCCACTATTTTTTGGGTCCTGTTTTCAGAGCACAAGTTTAGCAACAACCCCTATTTTACTTTTTCTCCTATTTTGATATATCCGATTTGTATAATCTTCATTTGACACCACTAAAATTCAATCAAAAATATTTGTAATACATAAAACATAAGCATATTAACATTTACAATCTAAAAACATGCTATTTCAAATTTAAATTTAAAATTTTCAAAACATGATAAATAGATAAATAGAAACTCCGAACAATGAATCAAACTACGAAGCGCTGTGAATTGCCCACAAATGCTCAATAAGATCATCTCGAAGCCTCTCATGTATTTCTCTGTCTTCAATAATAGGGGATGTACTCGTGTCCCTAGGAATTGGGGTTGAGGAGGCAAATTTAGGGGTCTTCTAATTTTATGGGCTTGAGTTGGGGCTCCCTTAGAATTGGGGCTGAGGAGGCAAATTTTGGGGCCTCCTAATTTTAGGGGCTTAAGTTGGGGCCCTGCTGGATCTATTTTTTTTACTACGCTCCCTATTTTAAGGTTTAAGGGCTGGTTTAGGGGCTCTGCTGGAGATGCTTTAATAGTCCACATGTTCTTCTATCTTCGTGGCATGGTAAATTAATGGTTTTTAGCGTTTAGATGTTTACTCAACACAATTTTATTACTATGTTATGTGCATAAGTTGGCTGTGCATATTACCACTGAACCAAAAAAACCGTGCTGAAAAAGTCAAACTGTATTGGTCAACTCAGTTTGACTGGTTTTCAGTACGGGATCGACAATTTAGGGTTTTTTGGGAGTTCGGTTTTTCTGGTAAAAACCGGCTGAAAACCAAAAATACCGAAATGTAAGTTACCCCTCCTAGCATAGCTTGGCCCATCCCCCACACAGCCCAGCCCATCGGCCCATTCTGCATCGCACGCAATCAACCCTAGCAGGCAGCACACTCGCTCCCTGGCTCTCTGGCATCTCTCTTGGCCTGCGCTGCCAAAGTCGACACCGAGGGGCGATGCAATGTTCGACCTGGTGCACAACACCTCCCATATTCCCATGATCCCATCTAATCTAAGGTAGCATCTAGCTCCGTCCATCCGCGACTATGAGCAACCTTTTGGTACTGTTCATTTGCGATTTGGACAGTTGGATCTTGAACATTTTAACTTGAACCATGGACTATGTTGGAATTTGGAACTATTTGTTAATGTTGGATTGTTGCCTTGATTTGATGGACTCTGACTATTAGACATTAGTATTGCATCTATGTGACTTTGTTCTGTAAGTGCTAGACTGCTAGTAGAGGCAGATTGACTGAGAGCAGTGCGGTGCTGATGCGTACACATGTTCAGTTCAGTGGTGCTGGCTGCCAGGCAGTGGTACCGTGGCTACCGACCTGCCGTTGCCGTGCTGCATGACTGTTAGTGCAGTAGCCAATGCCCATTAGTGCTTAGGCTTGGCTGTCATAGTGTAAAATTTTGTGACCGCAAGGCGTCGGCTCGCCGTATTGTTCGCAATTCGCGTCAACTTTGGTAAATATGATATTTACCGATACCATACCGAAATAAATTGGCACTTACCGATACCAAAGCGTATTTTAAATAATACCATATTTACTGTATTAACAATACCGTATTTACCGAATAAACCAAATGAACATAACTACATATGATGATATACATTTTTGCTTAGGATGAAAAATGTAGGAGAGGTGCTTCTATGTTTTTCTTTTTTAAAGTTGCACAAATATTAAATCATAAATGAAGGGTAGATGATGAGTCCTTACCTCTTCGTTTGCTTCAAGATTTGTGCAATTTGTATTAGGAGGAAAAGCATAGAAGCACTGCTTAAAATGTAGACATGCTTTTGTGCTCAAAGGGAAAATAAAGCTACTTTTCTTTTCACACACACCATCTTTTCTTTTTCTTTTTTGGCTTCAGCATGCGTCAAGGTGTCTTGCAAACCAGGACTGGGTTAGGAGTGATTCTCTCAAAACAATTGAAAACACAGCAGTAAGTGCCTTTCATTTGCTAGTTCACCAGCTAGTATTTATTTTCCTCATTCTTATATCATTTAAATTTGCAGATACCTGTGATCATGCTTGTAGCACAAGTGCCTTGTGACACAAGTATGTCCAATGAGTACTCTTCTCTTCTGGACAGCTCACAAGAACATTCAGTCAATGTGCTTGGAGAGCAAGGGAGTCCTCCTCGTTCTGATAACTCTAGTTCAGAAGGCAGCAACATGCTGATGTGCTCAAAAATGAATAAGGACGATTGTGATGTTGTGCAGTCAATTCGTCTTGATATTAGTTTCAAATCACCATCCCATACAGGACTCCAGACTACTGAGTTGGTAAATTAAAAACACACTATCTACCTTATTATTTTAAAGAATAATAAGTTATTCTTGAGTTCCAAGATTTAAATTCAACCTTCATGCAAATATTTTTGGTTTTGACCTGTTTTTATTACAATTTGGTAGTTTCTTGTATTGTAATTGTATCAACTTGTATCAAGCAATTGAATATTTTGAACAATCAGCCATAAGCATTCATGAATTATCTAACAAGAACACACGTATAATACAGAAACACAGATGCATATAATTAAGCTCCATCTTATTCGATAGTCTGTCCTATGGATAGAATATTGCCTTTCGTATGCATTCTAATAATTGATTCTTTTGACGTGACTCATATGTAATATTGCAATTTTAGTATTGTAATAATTTATGTGGAAAGACTGATAGGGAGTCAAACTGTATGCATGATTCATTCATACATTATGGCAATATTTGAAATGTTATCATGTGAATCGTACATACAGTTTGAATTATCATCATGCTCTTGGTTCTTCTGAGTTGTCACACAGAGAATGTAACTACATAAAAGGAAAGGGAAATAGAGAGAGGGGATCTGTGGATCAATCCTCAAAATTTTCCCATTCCATACCTTCTCTCCATCAACCCTTGATTGTTCAACTGACATAAAAATGAAAATCAAGAGCCAACAGTTACAAGGTTTTAGCTTTGAGTAGTATGTGGCGTTTGATACAACATTGACCTGTTTCTTTCCCCAGGCGTGAGCCTGTGCATAAATGAATGATCAACCAGCCAACCGCTTGGTAGGTTGAACCATGGAGCTATCTGACTATATATTGCACATGCCACATGCTTTGTTGCCTTCGATATTGTGCTTGCAGACATGAATACGAAATTTGCAAAACGAATTATTAATCATGGTCCCTTGAGACCTAAGTTTCCTCTGTCTATTTGTTCACCTTCTTCCTTATGTTGTTAATTATACAGGTTTGTGAGCTGACTCGGCAGTTTCCTGCGGCTGTACCTCTTGCCTTAGTTCTGAAGAAATTTTTGGCTGACCGGAGTTTGGACCACCCATATTCAGGTGGTCTAAGCTCTTACTGTTTGGTATGTAGCTTTTGATAACCCTGCGATTCCTTCTGCTTTGGTGATTTTATGGCTCTTAAAGCTCATTTGCACTGGTTAACTTCTTTCTTATGCATACTTATGCTGGTCTACGTTCTGTCCAGATTGTGGCTATAAAAAAAAATCAGAATTATGAGTTAATGACTAAAAGTTTCTCCTTAACATTAATAGATTGGTCAGAGTTATTTTCTTTGTCCATGAACTTATTTGATGGTTCAGTTAATTTGTCTGGATGAACTCTCAGTCGATGATTTTCTACCCATAGAGTGTTGTATGGCTAACAATAGACCAAGTGGAGCACAATACCCAGCTTACTTTTATTTGCTTATGTCTTGCCACCTTTGGATAGTGTGGTTCAAAATTACTGCTCTGTCTTTTCTTTTCTTTTGCAATGATCTCTGCCTGTCCTTTTTTTTTCAATATCCTTTGCAGGTTCTGTTAATCATTCGTTTTCTTCAGCATGAGCATCATCTTGGTCGGCCTATTAACCAAGTAAGCTGCAAATCTTGAATATCCCAGCTGAGTTGGAGTCTACTCTATTTTCTTGTTAGTTATTGTATCCTGTTCGTATGAGACATTTGCTCCTGTATCATATGGTTATATTTTAGTAATCAGCTTTCATATATCTATTGGTTCATCATTGAGTTTCAAACTTTTCTAGTAACAATGGGAAAGATCTCTCTCTCTCTCAATTTATGCCAACAATATTCATAAAATACTATTAATGCTATACTTATGTATCTTCATGTTTTGCAGAATCTAGGCAGCCTTTTGATGGATTTCCTGTACTTTTTTGGGTAAGAAAATACATCTGAACACTTTATTGTTTAATACATATGGGAAAACACAAGTACATTAGCTCAAAAGGTTGCATAAATGTGCCCGGATGGCAATAGGGGCCTCATGTACAATTTCCCTTTTGAAACATCTATTATCACTAGTAATATACTGTGTTTCTGATATCTAATTAATATCAAGCAATCTGGATGCCAGGAATGTATTTGATCCACGCCATATGCGTATTTCCATCCAAGGAAGCGGAATTTATTTGAACCGAGAAAGAGGGCACATGTAATAAAAGTCAATATCACTGGATATCACATTGTTTGTTTCAGTCAGCTATCGCCTATGGTAATTTTCCATATGCTCAATTTTTCAGCATTGATCCAATTCACATTGACGATCCTCTTTGCCCTGCTAACAATGTTGGCAGGAATTGTTTCCGCATTCACCAATGTATCAAGGTTAGTTATAATTGTCCTTTGTCCACTGATTGGGTCTATCTTTCGCTGTCTAGGAATTTGATGTTCTCGAGATCTTTTTTTTCTTACCTTTTAGAGTCTTGTCATTACAATTTTCTGTAATTATATCATATATATGGTAATTCTTCAGACGCAGTGGTAGGAGTCTAGGACTAATGTGCTACTTTGATTGGCCCCTGAACGCATAAATTTATGGGTAACAAATTGCACTATTGCAGATTTAACAACTCTTACTGTTTGATCATATGTATTACAGGCTTTTGCTGATGCTTTTGCTGTTCTAGAGAATGAACTACTGCAGTTCACTGCAGAATGTGACACTGCTGCATCATCATTCAGCCTACTAAAGAAAATAATGCCAAGTATTGATTCTGATGAGTTATAGCAATAAAAAGAACCTGGGATTCCACACGTTACAATCTGTGTTCGGTGGAATGACCTGAGTTGCCCTCTAGACACGCTGACAGCTATTCAAAAAGAAGGTAAATAGAGATTAACACACCATGTCGATCTTAATTCTATGTTCCTTGCATTTTGCTTGTTTACATGTTAAAACAACACTTACCACAAAATTTTGCATATCTAGATCGCTCGACCTCATCTAACCATGGGCAGGGCTCTTCCCTGACGTGGTAGAGAGGCTCTGAGGCTTGACTTCAGAAAGGAGCTAGACTAGAGACTTGTTTTTATTATTCATTGTTCGCCTACAACGATTGCAAAGGCCTTCTTATATAGAGGGTTATCCTAACAATTATAGATAAGATCAAGCTAAATCGTAACATTCTAACTAATAGATAACCTTCCTAACTAATAGATAAGATACCAATTAACTAATCACTGTGCTAGGAAACTAATTAATTACTTAGGTAAATAAATACTCTTATTTAGGAAGGTAATCCCTTCCTAATCCCTTCACACGTGCAGTACCAGCGACCATAACATAAAACGGCTATATTTAAGTGTGTTATTAGTGCAGGTGCGTCACCTTGTGCCCTGCTCTAGCTTCTGGCTGCTGAGAGCGCCTTCGAGGCAGTAGGCTGAATTGGCTGATTCAAGAGCACGAAGGTGTTGCGCACAGATGGTACATACATGGATGACTGTACCTGATGCCTATGTGACGTGAGCTTACTCTTCTAATCAATCGGTAAGTATATATCTCATCCTTATCCGCTTGATACAGAAACGATAGATCCTCCACTTTTGCTAATATAGTATTTGTTGCCTAGGATGTGCAAATGTGCTGACTTAAAGGACGCCTGCTGGTTAGACCTGTAAGATCAGGAAAGGCGCAGAATAGCATGTCTGTTCAGAACTTCAAATCTTGAGCAGTATGGGAGAATGGGAGATAAGCTCTAGCACAGCTTCTTCCAGTCTTTTTGAAGCAGTTGGTCAAGTGTCAGGAAATCTCTACGAAAATCTGGACATTCGTATGGAGAGACAAGGTCGTAGTACTTTGGCCGTCAAGATCAACTCGTGGAAGAGGAAATGAGGAATGCAATGAAAGAAGTTACTCCTACGTGTAGCATCAGCGGAAATGCTATTGGCAGTTTGGCACCGGAGACATGGGGAGCACGACCGGCATAACGTAGCACCCAAAATCTGGATTGACCGGCATACTGGGAACGAGAGATATCCTGCACAGCAAGATTGTTCCCTGAACAATGCCAAAAGGGAATGCGGAAGGATTCGACAACGGACAAGCATAGTTATCTGCAGTAATGTTGGATACTGGAATTAGTAAGCTAGTATACAGTTGTAATGGATATTTCTGATACGCTCAAAACCAAACAAGATCGCCATCTACGTATTCCTGATACGCTCCAGCTTCTTCAAAATCTGAAAGGGTCGGGGGGTTGCAAGGGTGAGTACAGAGTACTCAACAAGTTGTACGGGGAAGTACTGAATACTATATGCAAGAGGATTAACCAAGGAAGGCAATAAGGTTTAAGTATCTGAATGCAATTTTATTTGTAACATCATTTTACATTTGAAGCACATACCATAAATAGTAGTAAGGGGGTTTTCTCACAAGTTTAACACCACTTAACCAAATTCTCCAATCTTTTCAAAACAATTACTTGAGTTTAGTTACGGGTATCACCCCAAATTCAAACTTAACTTCATTAACTGGAAGTACGGCATATTCGAATACCATCATGATTATCTCTGCAGAGGTGCTCAGCTTTACCCACAAGATATCTACGACCGTTAATGCCAAGCGCTAACAGACATGCAACTTAAATGCATGCGGTCGGGTCGAGATCATCACAGCATTTCGTTAATCATTCATGTCGTTTAGTTGTTAACCGATAGGCTCGCGTTATCCTGGACCTGGTTATTCCAGCTATAGCACCTACCGTTATGAGAACCAGGGTATGACACTAAGGACCATTCCTATTCCACCCCTTCGGTATATTTCCCTACCGGGAAAGCTGATCCCTATTCTCTTCAGAGAATAGTACCACCAAATTAATCTAATTTTAGTTCAGGAATGATTAATTTACTGAGCTATGTCGGAGACAAGCCCACTGACCAGTCCGACCTGTGGTTGAGCGAAAACTTAAGTTATTTACTTTGCTCAAGAGGGTTATTAACCTTACACTGCCAAAGACCAAGCCTTTCCATCCTCAAACCCAATTCGGTACTCACAGTACCGGCCACCAGACAAACCAAGGCGTAATCATTAGTCGGGGATTGGAATCACTTTCCTCAAACTAATCGAACCAGCGGTTCGACAACATTTTTCCATTTCCAAGATTTTGAAAAGTACTAACCTAGCATAATATCTAACCTAACATGGAATAATTATCACCTAGGGTTACAAGGAGTTTATTGGGATTCAATATTTTTCAAGGAAGTTCCATGAGCAAATTCGGCATTATCTAGGTACCATATCATTCTAAAATAACGGTTTTCAATAATTCAACATACAGTAAAATAATGCGATAGAAAATAGTAATAACAATAGCATGGCATGATTCGGATCAACATGATCAAAGGTGTACGGCTTGCCTTGCTCGGCGATCGGATCGGAAGAACTGGAGTTGACGTGGTCGAAATCGGCTCCTGTCAGGTCTGCCTCCTGCTCCGGGAACTACGGCGGTTCTTCGACTGGCCAACTGTCGGATCTAGCGTGAAAGGACGAACGATAATAAATAAACGGAAAACGAAAAGAAAAGGAAACGAAAATCGAAAACGGAAACCGGAACCAGGCCGAGAGAGAGAATAAAGGGCAAAAATGGGCGTTTTGGAATTTTAGGGACTCCGGATTGCGGAGCGGAGGGCATTTTTGGACTCAGTAGGTCGAAACGGTTCGGAAAGTGTATTTGGTGGAGCTCTAGGTTTTCCGGGATTTTTTTTGAAATTTTTTGGATTAAAAACGATTTTTCAGAATTAATAAAATGATTTAAATTCCGAAAAATTGAAGAAGAAAAATGGCTAAACAGCCAGTGGGCCAAAAATGGCTTGGCCCAAACGGTCGTTACGCCCTGCTGGGCCACGTATGGCGGCGCATGTGAGCCTACCACGCGGCGGTGAGGCTAGGCCGAGGCGGCTGGCTCGGGTCATAGGAGTTAGGGCGGTGGCCAGATGGCGGTGGCTGGCGCGTGGCTGGCGGCCGGAGCCGGAGACGGAGCGGGGTGAGGAGCACGTAGGAGCTCGCGGACTTTTATAGCCGGAGTGAGCAGTGGTGCCGACCAAGCGGCGACGCGGCGGGACATGCGGCGACGCGAGGGTGGCTGGCCGCGTGGTCGGGTTGATCGGGAGCAGGGCGGCAGCGGAGCTTCATGCGGCGGCGGCGAGCGGAGCGCCGAGGTGGCGGGGAAGGAGCGGGGCGGCGGGTGGGCCAGGCCGGCGGGGACGGTTCGGCTGGGCCGCGAGGAACGCGCCGGAGGCCCAAAAACGAAGGAGATTTGGCCCAAAAACCAAATCAAATTCAAAAACCGAAAATCAAACCAAAAATCCAAAATAAAAACGAATTTTAAATTCTTTTGAATTTTGGGGTCATTTCATTACATTAGTGTTATAGCTTCATTTGAACGGCTTTTGATTTGGCCATGTAATCACTTGTGCCCCGGCGACGGCGGTCGAAGTGCACGTGCCTACTTTTAATAACCCGTCCCAGCCGCTTTGCAATTTCATTACTATTGAAAAAAATGACTTTATTTTCATGGTATTAATAAGAAAAATGTATTATTTAAAAAAACCACCACAATGATACATGATGAAACTATTTAGGGGGTGTTTGGCAGAGCACCAGCTCCACCAGATCCATGGAGCTGGGTATTCCTAGCTCCATCAAACCCGTGGAGCTGGAGCTGCGGGTATATTAGCCCTGTTTGACAGAGCTCTAGATCCTAACTCCACCTCAGATCTGTAATTTGTAGATTAAAATAAAGTTAATTAAGTTTATATTTTTTTCTAAAATGTAAACAAGATAACCTATTTAAACACTCTTAATATACCCACAGCTCTAACTCAACAGATTTGATGAAGTTAAGAATAACTAGCTCCACCAAATTCACGAATCTAAGAGTTAGAGCTCTGCCAAACACCCTGATTATAAGAGTGTTTGGTAGAGCTCCAGTGAAGCTGAGTATTCTTAGCTCTATCAAATCCGTGGAACTGGAGCTATAGGTATATTAAGGGCCTGTTTGACAAAAAAAGTATTTTCATAGTTTCTAGACAAAACCATGGTTTTGAAGAATACTATGGTATTTTTGGTCATAAAGTGTTTGTAAGCAAACAAAAAATTCTGTTTTGAAAATCATGATATTTCTAATACCATAGTATTTTTTTGGAGTATTGGAGTTTTGAGCTTTTGGCATCACTTCATCATGCAAAAGACTTTGTAGCCAAACAGTTTGTAGTTCCAAAAAAAACCATGGTTTCAATGGTGGTAGGTGAAACCATAGTATTTATGCCAAAACAATTTCCATGCTATGGTTTTGTAATACCATGGTATTGAAAAACTTTGCTTCCAAACAGAACCTAAGAGTGTTTAGGTGGATCATCTTGTTTATATTTTAGAATAAAAAATAAAGTTAATTCCCTTTATTTTAGCCTACAAATTTCAGATATGAGGTGGAGCTGGGATCTGGAGCTTTACCAAATAGGGCCTAAAAGTGTTTAGGTGGGTCATCTTGTTTACATTTTAGAATAAATTTATAAAGTTAATTCAATTTATTTTAGCTTCTAAGTTTCAGATCTGGAGCTCTGCAAAATAAGACCTTAGTTTATATACTAATATTGTCATATTTTACCATACTCTATCCGTTCAAATTTACAGAGCTTGCATGTAAATTTAATAAGATCTTTCCTTCTACACTCTTATTTATTCTCTCTTAACCATATGCATTTATTTATTGTCATCCACACAAAGTATATCTTTCATCTTCTAAGACAGTTAAATGACGGCATCTAAGTTATTTTCTCTTATACTTCTCAATTTCAACACAATCTTAATCTTTATGCAAAGTCAAAATACGCCTTATATTTTTGGATGGAGAAAATAGTTTTTTTAACCAAACTTGCATAAGTTAGATTATCAAAATTGATAATCTAATTAGCAGAGAAAAAAAATCTTATCATCAATATAGCTATGAACCAAATATATAGTACATAACTCCTTCCTTCGTGTAACACAAACAAACGACTGCGCCGCTGCTTCTGTGCTGCATATGCACAAATCTAGGAACTGGAGCACGGCACGTGCAGCGTCTAGGCTTCAATAAAGTTGGCCATAGTCTGGAGGCCCAACTCCCAACGAACCCAAACTAGTATACTACGATCCAAATTTCGGACCCTCTCGAGATTCAAAATACCGGTTGATTAAATTTTTTAAAAAAAATTCAAAATACTACAGTGCATATTCAAATTTCGCCGAGATCTCAGCGATTTTGGCCAAGATCTCGGCGTTTTTGGCCGAGATTTGAATTTTTTTTTTGACCGGATTTCTAATTGTTTTCACTGGATATGATTGCATTTAGGTTGAAGATCATCTACAAAAAATTTCAGATTTTTTTGACCATTTTTTAGCATTTTTTGGTCGGTTCAAACCGGACCGAAATCTCAGATTTCCCGGTAGAAAAAAAAAACGGATTTCAAATTTGAATTTTAGATTCCGTCTGAATTTGATTTGAATTTCCGAAATCTCGCCGAGATTTCGGATTTCGGGCAGCTCCGAATTTTTTTTGAAAACGAGATTTCTAACCCTGACTACTACTATCAAGATTCAAGGCCGTACGTAAGGACGTAAGGTGTGTGGTCTCTTTCCGTGAAAATAAACTCTCAAAAAAAGAGAAGTTCAAACTTTTTTTTTTAAACTGGTGAAGAATGGCACTCCAACCGAACGGCGTCTGGGAAATGAAACACGCGGATGCGCACAAGGTACAGATGGCTGCTGGTATTCAGCCGCGGCTTATTCCAGCGTCGATCTGTCTGCATGCCTCCCCTCCACCCGAGCAGTCGCCGGATTTAAGAGCATCTCCAACAGTTTGCTATAGTTTAACTCCCAATAATCCTGGATTAGGAGCTTCCTAAAGTTTTTGGGCTTTAAAAAAAAGTTCATTCTCCAATAGTTCCTATTTCCCCCCTAAAAATAGTGATTGAGAAAGCACACGAGCGCCCAATATCTGGCCACTTCAGCCGGAGTTTTTGGGCGTGCCAAGATATTGGGATTCCGATAGGGTAACTGTTGGAGCGATAAATTTTTCATTTGTTCCTAAAAAATGATTTTGGGAATAAGTTTTGGGAACTATTGGAGATGCTATGCACCCCACTATAGATTGGATGGTGCGTAGCATTTGCTCTCGCATTTCTCACGCAAAGAAGAAGAAGAAACAACGCAATCACTTTCGCGTCGTGTCCCGTAGGCGCGCGTTCAGCTAGGCCCCTTCACCATGGAAAGCGCATGCACGAACCTCACCGAGGCTGTACGCTTGGTGCACCTACTCAAGATCGAGGGCTATTCCGCGACCACAACCATGAGCGGGCGTGGCGGCGTGGCGGAATACATCAAATCCAGATGGAACGTCGATGGCTATGACTGGGAAATCCGTTTCTATCCTGCATTGGGATGCTACAGCAAACGCCACGGCTACGATGTGTGGGTAACACTGGAGCTCGTCCTTCTCGGCAAAGCCCGCACGCCCAATGTGAGGGCTAGCCTAGGCTGTCGGTTGGTAGATCCGAGTGGGTGCCTTAAACCATCCGAAGAAATGAGTGTGCGCTGCATATTCTATGGTCCCCATGATCGCTCAACTGCTATTTATCTCATGCGAACAAGTGACGTAGCCTCATCGGGTTATCTCAATGGTGGTTCTTTGACAGTGGAGTGCACCTTCACCGTGCTCAAGGAACTACCCGATGTAGCAACAATCCCAGCTAAAGAAGTGCCCGTGCCATCCTCTAACTTGCACCACCACCTGGCTGAACTCTTGCAGAAGGAGACAGGAGCGGACGTCACATTTCTTGTGTCCGGCGAGTCTTTTGCCGCGCACAAGATCATACTCGCTGCAAGGTCCCCTGTATTCTCGGCCGAGTTCTTTGGGCACATGATGGAGAAGAGCTCTCGACGCGTCGAGGTCAAGGACATGGAGGCGGCAGCCTTCAAGGCCATGCTTCACTTCATCTACACTGACACGGTGCCTGAACTTGATCAGCCGCAGCTGGAGGCGGTGACGACGATGGCGCAGCATCTACTTGCAGCTGCTGACAGGTACGGACTGGACAGGCTCAAGCTGATCTGCGAGGGCAAGCTCTCAAGTGGCATCAACGTCGACACGGCGGCGACAACTTTGGCTTTAGCCGAGCAGCACAACTGTTTGCAGCTCAAGGCTAAGTGCGTCGACTTCATCATTAAGACTCCTGCAACTCTTGATGCTGTCTTGGCGACGGAGGGGTATAAGCACCTGGCGGCAAGCTGCCCCTTGGTGTTGCCTGACCTTCTGAAGGCTGCGTGTGTTGGGAGAAAGATTTGAAGTTGATCGAAAGGTTCTAGCTAAACGGTACAAGATTAGGTGCATCGTCTTTTTTTTTTGTTGTGCTTTTGTCATTCATGATGCATGTACTCCTCTAGTCTATCTCCCCTAAGAAAGTAATTTGTCCATCCATATATTTGTTACGAGCAACTAGTTGCTTGCGTGTCCCCTTCAATGTAACTACTAAAAATGCAATATCTTAACGTTCTCCCTTTTCTCCCTTCATGATGTGCAACAAATATACGATGCTAAAGATATGATATAAGCCAAATTCGACAGTCTGAGGCATGGTGTGATATGAGATAAAGATTCACCAAACACTACGACAGAGCCGAAAGTATGATACAAGTTAGTGATAACAGCTTAACATGTTAAGTAATATTATTTTTATCTATAGCAGAGTACATAGTTATGTTCCAGATGAACCATTGGTATTAGTAGCCGTGATCTCCACCGCGCCGCTGCTTAGGTTCGGCAGATCTGGCCACTCCAACGGGTGCATGTCGGACCCCGGAATAACACCTCCGAAATCCTCTGTGTATTCTGTACTAGTCCAGGAAATGCTAGTACACACAGTAGAAATGAAACCATAGCATATCCAGTGTTCTTTATTAAATAATAAATATTCAAGGTTACATAGGAAATGGCGCGCAGGCCAACGAATAAATAAATGAATAAATAAAGCAGCGGAAATGAAGATAAAAAGATAGAACCCAATTAATTTTCCACAGGCAATCGACTGGGGGCACGGCCTAGTCCAACTGGTCCTCACCATCGTGATACTCCTCCTCTGAAGTGATAAATTAAGCAAGGGTGAGTACATACGTACTCAGCAAACCACACCGGAAATACAATATAAATGTACGGGTAATCAAATGATGGCAATATGGTTTGTTTAAGCATAAAGCAACAGTTTAATAACATTTTCAACCATTTTAAAAGGCATACTTTATTCCAAAGTCAAATCTATACATGTTAACTCAGGAATCTCTCCTGGAATTGGCTAAGTTATACCCATGATGGACTCACTCAATCCAATCATTATTTCTGAAAACCAAATTTTAATTTACTAAAGTCTAATCTGAGAATGGCTTGCTCGGCATGCCCATAACCGCGGGCGCGACTAATCGATTAGTTTGACACTCTGCAGAGGTTGTACAACTTTACCCACAAGACATAATATTTCCCTTTTATGTCAACACACTTCCTTTGGTGAGTGACAGAGAACATTATGACAAGGCCCCATTAATAAGTCATACATGTAGTCATGCCCGCTAAGGTTTCACCGCCGAAAGACTCCTCTATTCGTAAGCCCCTCTTGCGCCAGAGTGGCAGCATCTCGCTTTCACCACACCACTACCCCCATATGGCATGACTGTCCATGAAATGATTTAATAAGGATAGCCAGGTCTGTCCCATTCCAGACTCATGGTAGTACGGTTAGACTTTACATTCAGCGAGACTCAGACCGGTCCTTAATTGACTAGGCGAGACTGTCCACAAACCAGAACCATGACCTCACCACTTTCCAACCAATTCTCGCCCGGTCTAAGTCATTTTCATTTTAACCATACTAATCTCCACATTGATACTAACATTGATCACTATAAGTTTCCAAATGAGCAAGGTATCATTTTGGCATAAAGTTCCCCAAAATTTCCTAAGTTAAGTTCTATGCATGGCTAAGCAATGTCTAACTATTACCATAGTCATAATTCATATTTTTACTAAGGTTACAAGGGTATCGGAATTCAAATGTCAAAGGTTGCATGTCGAAATTGGATATAACTATCATTTAAAACTAGGTCGAAAATTAATGTCTATAATAAATAAGCATGCAATAATTGTAAATACAACATACAAGTTCATAAACTGGGAGCAACATGGTCAAAGGGGGTGTGACTTGCCTGGTTCGACGAGTTGTCGTCAAATCGCTGCTCGAACTCCTGCCTCTCCGTAATCTACGCGCGAAAAACAACCAAATTCAAATAGAGTCCAAACGAATTCAAATAAACACAAATTGAATTTCAAACTAGCACTAAACTAAAGTTTGAGATTTCTAATGAATTTAGGAAGAAGAACGGAGCCAATCGGAGTTCGAACGGGTGAAAACGGGCTCCCGGAAGTTTAAAAACAAATAAAACGGGTTTTCTAGAATTTTTGGAATTATTTTTAAAAAGAAAAACCGAATTATTGCGCATTGCTGACGTCAGCGCCCAAAATCCGTTTTTTTTTATTTTTGAAATCATTTTCTTTTTTCCTTTTTTATTCGGCTGACGGGTGGGGCCCTCTGCCCGTGGACCAAGTACACGCGTGGCGTGGACCACGCGCACACGCTGCGTCCGGGTGCAGCAAAGGGGCAGAGCGGGCCATTCATGGCGTGCCGGCGAGGTAGGAGGGCGGCAAGACCGGCGACGGGCAGCGAGGCGAGTCACGGCAGCGGCGAGGCCGGAGGGGCGCTGAGCCGGGCGGCGCTGAGATGGCGCTGGCGCCAGCTGCTCGCCGAGCCGAGGAGACGGCGGCGGCGCAGTGAGGAGGAGAGCGAAGGGAGAGAGAGGGGAGAGACACGGGGATGAGGGCATCCTCGTGGGGCTTTATAGAGGCGAGTGTGGCCATGCAGCCGAACAACAACAGATCCACTGGCGACGCGGCGCGGCAAAGGCGGCGGCGGTTGCGGGGCAGCTGGCGGCGCGGAGAAGGCGGAGGCCGTTGGCGCAGGGGCGGGCGTGGGCTTGAGCGCGGGAAGGAGGAGGAGGAGCCGGGCGTTACAAATCTACCCACCTTAAAAAGAATCTTGACCCCGAGATTCGGGCTGGCTAGCAAAAGAGTTGGGGATACTCGGACTTTAGCTCCTCTTCTTTTTTCCAAGTAGCTTCCTTTTCTGAATGATGACTCCACTGAACTTTGCAGAAGCGGATGGTCTTTCTCCTCATGACATGTTCTGCAGTCTCAAGAATCTTGATCGGATGTTCTTTGTAAGTCAAATCTTTTTGGATCTCGATGTCATCCAACTGTGCCTGCTCAGTGGGAACTCGAAGGCATTTCTTCAACTGCGACACATGAAACACATCATGCACTCCTGCTAACGCTGGAGGTAAGCTCAGCTGGTAAGCAACTTCTCCTTTCCTGGACAGTATGGGGTACGGGCCCACATACCGTGGTGCTAGCTTCCCTTTATTTCCAAAGCGTTTCACACCTCTAAGGGGAGTGACTCTGAGATACACATGATCACCTGGCTCAAAAGCTAGCTCTCTTCGGCGAGTGTCCGCATAGCTTTTCTGCCTAGACTGAGCTATCTTGAGTCTATCTTGTATAAGCTTGACTTTCTCTTCTGCCTCATTCAGAATACTTGGACCAAACAACTGTCGCTCTCCCACTTGATCCCACAAGAGCGGAGTTCTGCATTTCCTTCCATACAATGCTTCAAATGGTGACATCTTCAAGCTGGCTTGATAACTATTATTATATGAAAACTCAGCGAATGGAAGACACTTGTCCCAACTGGCTTGATAGTCCAACGCACAAGCGCGCAACATATCTTCCAGTATCTGATTCACACGCTCGGTTTGTCCATCTGTTTGAGGATGGTAAGCTGTACTGAAATTCAGTCGGGTTCCCATGGCTTCATGCAAACTTTTCCAAAAACGTGAGGTAAACTGACTACCTCGATCTGAGACTATCTTCTTAGGAATTCCATGCAAACACACAATCTTGGTTATGTATAGTTCGGCCAATTTATTTCCACCATACCTAGTGTTCACCGGTATGAAGTGGGCTACCTTGGTGAGACGGTCCACAATTACCCAAATGGAGTCATAATTTGTTTGGGTTTTAGGGAGTCCGGTGATGAAATCCATTCCAATTTCCTCCCATTTCCATTCTAGGACTGCTAATGGCTGTAGCAAGCCTGCTGGCCTCTGATGCTCTGCTTTAACCCTCTGACAAACATCACAGCGAGCAATGTACTCTGCAATTTCTCTCTTCATGCTAACCCACCAGTATTTTTTCTTCAAATCTTGATACATTTTTGTACTGCCGGGATGAATAGAGAATGGCGATTAGTGTGCTTCTTGAAGAAGTATCTCCTTTATCTCCTTATGGTCCGGCACACACAACCTATTCTCGAACCATATAACACCCTATTCATCCTCTGAAAATCCTGGGGACTTTCCTCTTCTCATATTCTTCTTAATTTCTTGGATATCAGCATCTTCTTTTTGGGCTTCTCTAATCTGATCTCGAAGTGTGGGTTGTACTTCAAGTGCATTCACTGATCCGTGAGTGACAATCTCCAGATTCAACCTCTTCATCTCCTAGCATAGCTCAAGCAACCCTTCTCTAACACTGATCATGTTGACGTGGCTTTTTTTGCTCAATGCATCAGCTACTACATTGGCTTTCCCGATATCATAATCCTTAATCAACTCTAGCCATCTTCTCTGTCTCAAGTTGAGCTCGGTCTGAGTGAATATGTACTTCAGGCTCTTATGATCCGTGTATATTTCGCAACGATTACCGGTGAGGTAATTTCGCCAAATCTTCAAAGCATGCACAATCGCGGCCAGCTCCAAGTCATGAGTAGGATAGTTGCTCTCATGAGGCTTCAGCTGTCGTGATGCATATGCTACCACTTTTCCTTCTTGCATCAGCACACAACCTAAACCTTGCCGTGAGGCATCACAATAAATCACAAAGTCCTTATGAATATCGGGTAGGATCAGGACTGGTGCTGAGACAAGTCTTTTCTTTAGCTCTTCAAAGCTTTTCTCACAAGATTCTGTCCATTCAAACTTCTTCTCCTTCTTCAAGAGTTGAGTCATTGGGCGTGCAAGCTTGGAGAAACTCTCTATAAATCTCCGGTAATATCCAGATAATCCCAGAAAGCTTCTAACTTCAGAGACAGACTTGGGCTGTTCCCATCCCATCACTGCTTCTACTTTGGCTGGATCCACCGCTACTCCACTTGCGGATACAATATGTCCAAGAAATCCTACTTCCTTCAGCCAAAACTCACACTTGCCGAACTTGGTGTACAGCTGGTGATCCCTGAGCTTTTCCAATATTAATCTCAAGTGTGTCTCATGCTCCTTCTCACCTCTAGAATAGATGAGAATATCATCAATGAACACCACCACAAATTTATCCAGAAATTCCATGAACACCTTATTCATCATATTCATGAAATATGCTGGTGCATTGGTCAACCCAAATGACATAACGGTGAACTCATAAAATCCATAACGAGTGGTGAAGGCTGTCTTGGGTACATCTTCAGGTCGGATTTTTAACTGATGATATCCTGACCGAAGATCTATTTTGGAGAAGACACCTGCTCCCTTTAGTTGATCGAACAAGTCGTCGATCCTGGGCAAGGGGTACTTATTCTTAATGGTGACCTCATTAAGAACTCTATAATCCACACATTCTCATACTACCATCCTTTTTCTTGACGAAAAGAACAGGTGCACCCCAAGGTGGTGAACTTGGTTTGACATATCCCTTGTCTTGCAGCTCACGAATTTGCTTCTTTAATTCAGCTAATTCATTTGCGGGCATTCTGTACGGCCTCTTTGAAATTGGGGCGGTACCAGGGACGAGGTCGATTATGAACTCAATATCCTTGCCTGAGGCATACCGGATAAATCCTCTGGAAAGACATCCGGATATTCTTGTACGATTGGCACTTGCTCTAAGCTTAAGCCCTTGAGCTTATTGAGACTGACTTGCTTCTCCCTACTGTTCTTGGACTCGAACTCGACCTTGATTCCATCTTCATTGGTGAGTTCAATAGTCCGGTTGAAGCAATTAATTCGGCCTTTATTCTTGGTTAGCCAATCCATACCAAGGATCACATCCAAGTCCTGGGACTGCAAAACTATTAAGTTTGCTAGGAATGTCACTCCCCCTATGATCAAAGGAATTTTTGGGCAAATGGAGCTGACCCTTACTTCTAATCCGGGGGAGCTGACTATCATGGGATTGGCAAGAGGAAAGGCGGCTATCCCATACTTACCCACGAATCGACTAGCAACAAAAGAATGTGAAGCTCCAGAGTCAAATAAAACTGATGCTGGGACTGAATTTACGAGGAACGTACCGACGACCACATCCGAAGCATCCTGGGCTTCCTCTGCCGTGATATTGTTGACACGGCCTCTGACTGCTGGCATCGGCTTCGCTGCTGGAAGAGCTGAAGGGTTGAGTCTGGCCGGTGCTGGTGCTAGCATGGCTCTCTTCTTAGGGCACTGATTTGCAAAATGTCCCATCTCATGACAGTAGTAACACTGGACTCCCGCCGCAGTCTGTGTAGTCCTCTGGATCTGATTGCCTACCGGGGCTGGAGGTGGCCTGAAGTTGGGGTTGGCAGGGCGCTGCGGTGCCACTAATGTCTTGGATGAAGAAGGAACCTGAGGTCTGACATGCTGCGGAGGCTGCGGCATTGCGGTGCGAGGCTTGGGGTGTCCTCCGAGATTGTTCCTCTGGAAAGCCATCCTTCTCTTGCGGCTCTCCATCTCCTGATTCTTGCCTTCCTGGCGAATAGCCTTGTTGACTAACTGCTGAAAGTCAACATAATCATGAGATATGAACTGAACTGCCAACTCATCACTCAGTCCTTCAATGAAGCGCTCCTGCTTCGCTTCATCGGTGGCTACGTCTTCTGGAGCATATCTGGCTAGATGATTAAACTTGTATAGGTATTCCGTCACAGTGCGTCCTCCCTGACGCAAGGAATGGAACTCTTTCTTCTTGAGTGCAATGACGCTCGAAGGGATGTGAGCTCGGCAAAAAGCTCGCACAAAGTCATCCCAAGTGATAGCCCGAGCGTCCCGGTGGGTAACCCGAAAGTTGTCCCACCACTCAGCAGTAGGTCCATTCAGCTGATGAGAGGCGAATAAGACTCGCTCTCGATCACTACACTGAATGATGTCCAATTTCTTCTCAATGGTCCTGAGCCAATCATCCGCATCAAGAGGCTCAGCGCTGCTGGAGAACACCGGAGGCTGGGTTCTCATGAATTCTGGCAACTTGTTCTGCTGGTGATGCTGAGGAGTGGCGGCTTGAGCATTCTGATTATTGTTGATACTCTGTGCTAACAGTTGGATAAGCTGGTTCTGATTCTCCATCATCTACTGCCAGGTGGGTCCATCTGCGGGAGGAGGGGGCAATCCTGGCGGAGGGGGACTGTTGGCGTTGCTACGAGTGTTCACCATCTGACGGTTGATGACAAGATTTAGAAAAAGGGAGGAATAGAGTTCTACCCAAAAACCCCACACACAAGCGATAAAACTCCAATAACTCCAAATAAAAATGAACGAACGAATCAAAACTTTATTAAACTTCTAGCAAAAGATGATGCATGTTTACAAGAAGTAACGACAGCACGCACATCGAAGAATCAACGTCTAAAGCTATCTAAAGCGGAAACTAATCCTGCTGAGGTCCACGGAACTGGCTCAAGTAAGTCTTCTTGTCGCCGGTCTTTCTTTTCTTCGGGACATGAACAGGCTCTGAGTGCTCTGAAGTCTCTCCCTGGACGGACGAACCCTCATTGCCGGCCTTGTACATGGCCAGCTCCTCCTGCACTTCGCGAAGCTTCTGCTGGGTCGTCAACAGCTCGTCAAGGGTGTCCTGGTAGTTTTCGTCCATAGCCTCCGTGAGCACCATCTGTCGAAGCAAAACGGTGGAGCTGGTAGTCGTAGGCGAGCGAAAGGCACTATATGAGCTGCATTGATACTTGATGGGATAGTAGCGAAACTCAGAGGGCTTCAACCGCGCCTCATAGAGTCTCCCCATCGTCCGTACTGCCTCACGAGCTGCGTCCTGGATGCCCGTGGCAAAAGTGTCTCTCATTATTGGAGCCTCATAGATGTGGGAGATGGTCCTGCCACGGTCCTGGGCGTAGATGTGAACTTCGACTCTCTACTGATCCTGTGCGAACGTCTGTGTCCGGAAGCCGTGGTAGACGGGTCTCTCTGTGAATCCGAGGAATTGGGCCATATCCAAAGAAGATCCTGGTCCAAATTCTCCGTACAGTCCGCACGACATCATAGCTGGATCTCATCTCAGCCATCTACAAATTTTGAGAAGGAGATGACTCAGAAATAAATTTTTATAAACCGAAGGGGTTGAGTGAAAAAGGGAGTAAGGGGTAAAAGTTTTCGAAATTATTTATCTTTTAAAATATAGTCCTTATGTTTGAACCATGGCTATGACCTACAGTCGATATGGCTTTGATACCATCTCTGTCGGACCCCGGAATAACACCTCCGAAATCCTTCAGGTATTCTCATACTAGTCCAGGAAATGCTAGTACACACAGTAGAAATGAAACCATAGCATATCAAGCGTTCTTTATTAAATAATAAATATTCAAGGTTACATAGGAAATGGCACGCAGGCCAACGAATAAATAAACGAATAAATAAAGCAGCGGAAATGAAGATAAAAAGATAGAGCCCAATTAATTTGCCACAGGCAATCGACTGGGGGCACGGCCTAGTCCAACTGGTCCTCACCATCGTGATACTCCTCCTCTGAAGTGATAAATTAAGCAAGGGTGAGTACATACGTACTCAGCAAACCACACCAGAAATGCAATATAAATGTACGGGTAATCAAAGGATGGCAATATAGTTTGTTTAAGCATAAAGCAACAGTTTAATAACATTTTCAACCATTTTAAAAGGCATACTTTATTCCAAAGTCAAATCTATACATTTTAACTCAGGAATCTCTCCTGGAATTGGCTAAGTTATACCCATGATGGACTCCCTCCATCCAATCATCATTTCTGAAAACCAAATTTTAATTTACTAAAGTCTAATCTGAGAATGGCTTGCTCGGCATGCCCATAACCGCGGGCGCGGCTAATCGATTAGTTTGACACTCTGCAGAGGTTGTACAACTTTACCCACAAGACATAATATTTCCCTTTTATGTCAACACACTTCCTTTGGTGAGTGACAGAGAACATTATGACAAGGCCCCATTAATAAGTCATACATGTAGTCATGCCCGCTAAGGTTTCACCGCTGAAAGACTCCCTCTATTCAGAAGCCCCCTCTTGCGCCAGAGTGGCAGCATCTCGCTTTCACCACACCACTACCCCCATATGGCATGACTGTCCATGAAATGATTTAATAAGGATAGCCAGGTCTGTCCCATTCCAGACTCATGGTAGTACGGTTAGACTTTACATTCAGCGAGACTCAGACCGGTCCTTAATTGACTAGGCGAGACTGTCCACAAACCAAAACCATGACCTCGCCACTTTCCAACCAATTCTCGCCCGGTCTAAGTCATTTTCATTTTAACCATACTAATCTCCACATTGATACTAACATTGATCACTATAAGTTTCCAAATGAGCAAGGTATCATTTTGGCATAAAGTTCTCCAAAATTTTCTAAGTTAAGTTCTATGCATGGCTAAGCAATGTCTAACTATTACCATAGTCATAATTCATATTTTTACTAAGGTTACAAGGGTATCGGAATTCAAATGTCAAAGGTTGCATGTCGAAATTGGATATAACTATCATTTAAAACTAGGTCGAAAATTAATGTCTATAATAAATAAGCATGCAATAATTGTAAATACAACATACAAGTTCATAAACTGGGAGCAACATGGTCAAAGGGGGTGTGACTTGCCTGGTTCGACGAGTTGCTGCTCGAAATCGTCGTTCGGGAACTCCTCGGTCTCTCCGTAATCTACGCGCGAAAAACAACCAAATTCAAATAGAGTCCAAACGAATTCAAATAAACACAAATTGAATTTCAAACTAGCACTAAACTAAAGTTTGAGATTTCTAATGAATTTAGGAAGAAGAATGGAGCCAATCAGAGTTCGAACGGGTGAAAACGGGCTCCTGGAAGTTTCAAAACAAATAAAACGGGTTTTCTGGAATTTTCGGAATTATTTTTAAAAAGAAAAACCAAATTATTGCGCATTGCTGACGTCAGCGCCCAAAATCCGTTTTTTTTATTATTTTTGAAATCATTTTCTTTTTTTCTTTTTTTTTTTATTCGGCTGACAGGTGGGGCCCTCTGCCCGTGGACCAAGTCCACGCGTGGCGTGGACCACGCGCACACGCTGCCAGCGCAAGCGAAGCGCTGAAGCGGAGCGGGCCAGGTGGCGTTCTGGCGCCAGCGCCAGGGCGAGTTTGCCGTTCAAAGCGGCGGAGCCGGGCGCGGGACGGTGAGGCGCTGCTCGGGCTCGCCGGAGGCGAGGGAGACGGCGGCGCTGGTGAGGAGGAGAGCGAAGGGAGAGAGAGAGGGGGAGAGGCACGGGGATGAGGGCATCCTCGGGGGGGCTTTTATAGGGGCGGCGCGGCACGGCCGAACGGCCGTGCGAGATCCACGACGACGCGGCGGCAAAGGCGGCGGCGGTTGCGGGGCAGCTGGCGGCGCGGAGAAGGCGTAGGCCGTTGGCGCAGTCGCGGGCGTGGGCTTGAGCGCGGGAAGGAGGAGGAGGAGCCGGGCGTTACAGTGCCGTATTGTCTGGTTTGCACAGGCCGCTCGGCGCGTGCCTGCTGCGCAGGTGGATCTAAAGAATCGGTCTGTGCCTACTACACGGATTCAAAGTTGTGTCGCAAGTTGCATGGTTAACTGGAATAACAGGATGCTCGTGAATAATTTGCATCTACTACGTACTAACTACCAAGGATCAAATTTTCGCCAAAATTTCAAGAGATCTCGCCGAAAAGGCGGTTCTCGGACGTGGACGAAATAATAAATCCCGGCTAAATTCAAGTTTTTAAAAATGCTACAGTAATATCTATATTCGCGCCGAAATTTCAGCTAAAATGGGCGAAATCTCGGGATTTTTGCCGAGATTAGTACAAAATTTGACCGGACAGAGATATAGATAATGTTAGAATTAAAGGCACATCTAAGTTTAATTTAATCCAAAAGTAAATCATGAACAACATGTGATTGACTATCAGTAACGAATAACAGGAGCATACTATAGATGCATATGCTAGAAGACTACACATATATCCATCTAATGTGCTCACAATCAATAGATTGAAAATAAACAGTAGAAACATTGTAACGCATCGCTCGTGGTGCAGATGGAGCGATGAAGCGTTGTAGCGCGCATCTGATGCCGAGGACGGAAGCGCGCCCGCAATGCGCGATGCCTAGCAGCCGCTCCCGAACGCCGAGGAAGACGAGCCGTGATGGTGACGTGGAAGCAACGCGCCGAGCGCTTCCTAAAATTGATTCGCCCTCTCCCTGCAAGAACGCGAGGATCGGGCCGGTTTGAGACACGCTTTCCGTTCACTGCACGCCGTCACGGACGGGCAGACTTGATGGCGCGCGCGAGGGAAATCGGCAAAACGCTAGGGCGCAGAAAACTCGCTTTTTTACCAGATGACGGCGACAAGCAGATATAAAGGAGCCACTGCACACGTCCATAACCGAACACGACTCGAGGACGCCCCACGATCGGGTCCATTACGGGATCTGTTACGGTGTCCTTATCTCATACTACAACCGCGATTCCGAGTAGCAAAAGAGTAATCTGCAAAAGGAGGCTGCGCCACGCAAAGCCCTGGACCGAATTCGGCGGACCATTCACGCAGTGCCAAGACGCCTGCGTGCCCCCCACCCGCCCCGCCTGCGTGCCTCGAGCCCGAGCCGGCCCGGCCCGGCGAGGCGAGGTTAGCGCTGTGTATTCTTTTCTCCCTTTCTCCACATGGTTCTACCATGGTGTAGCACACTCCACTATTTAAACTAGTGCTCACCACTTTAGGCTAGCAATGTGGTACTATTGCTAGTGCACATGCTCCTCATGAGGTGGGCCTTTGAGATTTTCTAGGATTTATTGTCTCAATCAAATGGGCTTGGCCCAAATAATCCAACAATCCCCACCGTATCTCAAAGTCCCACCGATACCTTGCCTGCTCCCAAAGTCATTAATATACCAAAGATTTCGGTGACAATGGACTATGCCTTGAATTGCACCTAGGACTCCAAATTACACTCACCCACAACTTGAACAATGGACTAAGCCTTGAATTGCAAGTTTTGTGCGATCGAAGTTTCATTTAAAGCCTTAGTCGATACTAGGTCGCCAATAGGCTTCCCCTCGGGTGGAGCATATAAGTCGTACTCCATGGTCTCTTCATGAGCTTACTAGAGATTACCCAAGTCTCATAGATCGCGACTTTCAACAGTCACTCTCATATAGGTGTGTTCTTTCAAGATGCTCAGAGGATGACATCTTCGCTAAATAAAGCCAACAGAACACATTAAGGCAAAAGCCAACTTTGCCATACAGATTTCGAGAGTATTGCATCTTCACTTGGAACTAGTTAGAAAATTACTCTCCTCCAGCTTAACCAAGAGCTTGTTTTTCCCAGACCTAATTCACGGGATCTCCGATCACATAGGTTGGGTTACCGCTATGGTATAACTCACATGGGTCTCATGCCTAGTTCCTTTGATGCGTTATCTATCACATTCCGTGATAGCCCTTTAGTGAAGGGATCTCGCTGTGTTTTTAGCCGTCTGGATATAATCCAATGCTATCACTCGGAGTTTTTCAATTTCTGGACGGACTTCAAACGTCTTTTCACATGTCTTGAGGATTTCAAGTTATCTTTAGAATCTGTTCACTTTAACAATAATCGCTTGATTGTCACAAATTCATAAGAATGGCCGGTATTGGTTTTTCAACCACCGGAAGATCCATCAAGAGTTCACGTAGCCATTCTGCCTCAATGCTGGTCAGATTCAATGCAATCAATTCTGCCTCCATAGTTGACCGTGTCAAAATAGTCTGCTTGCAAGACCTCCACGACACAGCGCCCCACCAAGTGTAAACACATATCCACCGGTGGCCTTAATCTCATCAAAGATCGAGATCCAATTTGAATCACTATAACCCTCTAGTAATCAAGGGTACCCTGTATAGTGTATTCCATAATTTATCAGACCCACCAAGTAACGCATAACTCTTTCGAGTGCACGCCAATGATCATCTCCTGTTAGAAGTAAATGGCTCAATTTGCTTACAAAGAAATGAGATATCGTGCCTTGTAGCGCTAGCCAAGTACATGAGAGATCCAATGATCTCGAGAGTATTTCATTTGATCTCTAGCAATTCTCTTGTTTTTCCGAAGAATCACACTTGGATCAAAGGTGTTGGAGAAGGCTTGCTATCCGAATAGCCAAACCGACTCAAAACCTTTTCCACATAATGGGATTGAGAAAGACTAATCCCATCCTCACTTTTGACTAACTTGATGTTCAAGATCACGCCACCTCTCCGAGATCTTTCATATCAAAATTTCAGACAGGAAAGACTTGACCTCATTGATCACATCAAGGTTTGTTCCAAAGATCAAAATGTCATCCACATATAGGCACAGAATAACTCCCTCACCCCCACCATGGCGATAATACACACACTTTGTCGGCTTCACTTACAACGGCCAGCTTGTGTCAATGTTCTATCGAACTTCTCATGCCATTGTTTAGGTGCTTGTTTAAGGCCATAAAGAGATTTCTGATAACTTACACACCTTGCTCTCATGTCCGGTAGCACAAATCCATCTGGTGATCCATGTAGATCTCCTCATCTAGCTCTCCATTAAGAAAAGCTGTCTTCACGTCCATTTGATGGACAATGAGACCATGAGAGGCAGCCAAGGATAAAAGTACCGGATGGTTGTGATCCTAGCAACAGTGAATAAGTATCAAAATAATCCTCTCCTTCCTTTTGCGTATAACCCTTAGCCACAAGTCTAGCCTTGTACTTTTCAATAGTACCATCAGGCCTTAGTTTCTTTTTGAACACCCACTTACAGCCCACAGGTTTGCAACCATAAGGCAATTCTGTGAGCTCCCAAGTTCCGTTAGATGTAATAGAATCCATCTCACTACTGATCGCCTCCTTCCAAGAGTCTGCATCGTAAGATGCATAAGCTTCAAATAGAGGTGGGAGTATCATCCACAAGGTACACAAAGTGAAATCATTACCAAAGGATTTAACCATCCTTTGTCTCTTGCTCCTCCTAGGAGCCTCACCGTCATCCTCCTCAGATTTTGCTCTGCATCTGCTCGTAATCCTCGGTTTGTGCAATAGGTTCGGGAATTATCTCGTGATTTTGACTAGAAACGCTATGCAAATCTTTCATGGGAAATATGCCCTCAAAGAAGGTGGCATCTCTGGATTCCATGATTGTACCGACGATCATGTCGGATACCTCGAGACTTTACTACTAAAAATCTATAGGCAATGCTCCGATGAGCGTATCCCGTAAAGACACAATCCACTGTCTTAGGTCCAAGTTTGCGCTTTTTAGTTATGGGCACATTGACTTTCGCCAAGCAACCCCACGTGCGCAAGTATGAAAGTGATGGTTTTCTCCTTCCCATTCTTCATATGAGGTTTTCTCCTTATTCTTAGAAGGAACTTTATTCAAAACGTGACAAGAAGTCAACAGGCCTCCCCTCACCATTCCTTAGATAGACCGCAGTGTCCAACATGGCATTTACCAAATCGGCTTAGAGTGCGGTTCTTTCTTTCGGCAACCCCATTAGGACTGGGGCGAATAGGAGGTGTCCTCTCATGAATAATTCCATGTTCCTTACGTAATAAGTCGAACTCAGAGAGAAGTACTCACCGCCACGATCCGACCTAAGCCTTTTGATTTTTCTTTCTAATTGATTTTCAACTTCAGCCTTATAGACTTTGAAGTAGTCTAAAGCCTCATCTTTAGTTTTCAACGTATAAACATAGCAAAAGTATCTAGATGCATCATCAATCGAGTCATGAAATATCTTTTTCCTCCTTTAGTCAACACACCATTCATCTCACAAAGATCTGAATGTATGA
Source organism: Rhipidocladum racemiflorum (assembly GCA_036346355.1). Lineage (NCBI taxonomy): Eukaryota > Viridiplantae > Streptophyta > Magnoliopsida > Poales > Poaceae > Rhipidocladum > Rhipidocladum racemiflorum. Next base: position 82,821,693 of record CM070579.1, on the reverse strand, counting down.
GTTCTAATGGTGCCAAGTTTCTCTCCTCCGCCGCCTTGTGAGGTTTGCGAGGTTGCTTTGATTGCACACAACTTTGGCACTTAGAACCTTTGACAAGAGGGAATTTTTGGAATTAAATTCATACTAGCGAGCCGAGTCATACAACCAAAATTTAAATGACATAACCGTGAGTGCCAAACATCGGCTTCACCTCCATTGGAAATATCACAAATATGGTTCACAACTTTATTGCAAAAATCGTAAAGGGAAAACGGAACAAGCCTCCGCATTCATAGCCTTTACCAATAAAAAGTCCATGCTTAGACACGACTACTTTATTAGACTCAAACACCACTTTGAACCCTTCTCTACATAGAAGGGAGCCACTGACCAGGTTTTTATTTATTGAGGGGACATGCTGCACGTTCTTTAGTCAAGACGATCTTTCCCGAAGTAAACTTCAGATCTACCGTGCCAACACCAAGAATGTAAGCATTCGAGCTATTTCCCATCAACACGGAGCAATCCCGCACGGCCTGGTAAGAAGAGAACAAAGAGAGATCGGCACACACATGAACATTAGCTCCAGATCAATCCACCAATCGGTGGTCCGATTTCTTGAAAGAACAATAGGTACGTTACCATACCCTAAGTTCCTCCTCCAGATTGCTAATGGTCACGTTGATGCACTTTGAGTTCTGTCCTTGCTCACCTTCACGCCCTTCTGCGATTTGGACACTCGCTTGGCCCAAAGTGTCCAATCTCACCGCAAACAAAGCAGGCTTCTCATCTTTGTTCATTGACTTCTTCTTCTTGAAATTAGTGGTTTGTTTGGCTTTATTTTTCCCTTTGTTCTTGCCATGTGAGAATCAAGTTGCACCACATTGGCGCTAGATCGCCCCTCGATTCCTTTCACAGTGCATCCTTAGCTCGAGCTTTCTCCTCAACATCTAGAGACGCAATCAGATTCTCAACAGAAATCTCTTGTCTCTTATGTTTCGTAGATGTGGCAAAATTCCTCCATGAAGGAGGTAATTTGGCAATAATGCCCTCACCACAAACCTCGCTGTGTAATCGATTTTGAGAAGTTCGAGTTCCTCGGCGAGAACTCAGATCTCATGAGCCTCGCTCAACTACGTAACGGTTATCCACCATCTTGTAGTCATGATATTGCTCCATGATATACGATTCACGCCCGAGATCGGAAGCACCGAACTTAGCATTCGTGAGCATCCCATAGTTCCTTCGGCGTCTTTAATGTGCATATACACATCGCAGACGATCGGCAAGAACACTAAGAACGGCTCCCACAAAGAGTGTGTTGGCATCCCGATATGCCTTCTCCTTTTCGTGAGTTGGATCCATATCCTCCGGTTTGCCGTTCGACACCCGTAACACGCTCATAGTTGTAAGCCACAAGGTGACCCTTGTCCGCCATCTTTTGAAGGGCACACCGGTGAATTTTTCCGCCTCAAAGGCTCGGCAAAGCCAGCCATTGATAAACCTAAGCGCCTATAATCAGGTTTTTGGATTGTTAGAATTAAAGGCACATCTAAGTTTAATTTAATCCAAAAGTAAATCATGAACAACATGTGATTGACTATCAAGAATTTAATAACGAGGAGCATACTATAGATGCATATGCTAGAAGACTACACATATATCCATCTAATGTGCTCACAATCAATAGATTGAAAATAAACAGTAGAAACATTGTAACGCATCGCTCGTGGTGCGAGATGGAGCGATGAGCGTTGTAAGCGCGTCTGATCACGAGGGCGGAAGCGCGCCAGCCGATCGGCCGATGCCTAGCACCGCTTCCTGAGCGCCGAGGAAGACGAGCCGCGTGACGGTGACGTGGAAGCAAGCGCGCGGCGCTTCCCAAAAACCTGATTCGTCCTCTCCGGTGCAAGAACGCGAGGACGGACGGCCGGTTTCGAGACTCGCTTCCCGTTCACGTGCACGCGTGCACGGACGGGCAGATTTGATGGCGCGCAATGAGAAATCGGCAAAACGCTAGGGCGCAGAAAACTCGCTTTTTTACCTGCATGACGGCGACGCAAGATATAAAGGAGCCCTGGTAATACCATAACCGAACACGACTCGAGGACGCCCCACGATCGAGTCCATTACGGATCTGCTACGGTGTCCTTATCTCATACTACAACCGCGATTCCGAGTAGCAAAAGAGTAATCAGCAAAGGAGGTCGCGCCACGCAAAGCCCTGGACCGAATTGGCGGACCATTCACGCAGTGCCCGCACGCCCGCGCCGCCTCGCCCCGCCTACCTGCGTTCGAGCCCGAGGCCCGCCCTACCCGACGAGGCAGGCGAGCGCCAAGTGTGTATTCTTTCTCCCTTTCTCCACATGGTTCTACCATGGTGTAGCACACTCCACTATTTAAACTAGTGCTCACCACTTTAGGCTAGCAATGTGGTACTATTGCTAGTGCACATGCTCCTCATGAGGTGGGCCTTTGAGATTTTCTAGGATTTATTGTCTCAATCAAATGGGCTTGGCCCAAATAATCCAACAATCCCCACCAGATCTCAAAGTCCCACCGATAGCCTTGCCTGTTCCCAAAGTCGTTAATATACCAAAGATTTCAAAGGACAATGGACTATGCCTTGAATTGCACCTAGGACTCCAAATTACACTCACCACAACTTGAACAATGGACTAAGCCTTGAATTGCAAGTTTTGTGCGATCGAAGTTTCATTTAAAGCCTTAGGCGATACTAGGTCGCCAATAGGCTTCCCCTCGGGTGGAGCATATAAGTCGTACTCCATGGTCTCTTCATGAGCTTACTAGAGATTACCCAAGTCTCATAGATCATGACTTTCAACAGTCACTCTCATATAGGTGTGTTCTTTCAAGATGCTCTGTAGGATGACATCTTTGCTAAATAAAGCCAACAGAACACATTAAGGCAAAAGCCAACCTGCCATACAGATTTCGAGAGTATTGCATCTTCACTTGGAACCAGTTAGAAAATTACTCTCCTCCAGCTTAACCAAAGAGCTTGTTTTTCCCAGGTCCTAATTCACGGGATCTCCGATCACATAGGTTGGGTTACCGCTATGGTATAACTCACATGGGTCTCATGCCTAGTTCCTTTGATGCGTTATCTATCACATTCCATGATAGCCCTTTAGTGAAGGGATCTCGCTGTGTTTTTAGCCGCCTGGATATAATCCAATGCAATCACTCCGAGTTTTTCAATTTCCTCGACATACTTCAAACATCTTTTCACATGTCTTGAGGATTTCAAGTTATCTTTAGAACTGTTCACTTTAACAATAATCGCTTGATTGTCACAATTCATAAGAATGGCCGGTATTGGTTTTTCAACCACCGGAAGATCCATCAAGAGTTCACGTAGCCATTCCGCCTCAACAGTTGGTCAGTATCCAATGCAAATCAATTCTGCCTCCATAGTTGACCGTGTCAAAATAGTCTGCTTGCAAGACCTCCACGACACGCCCCACCAAGTGTAAACACATATCCACCTGTGGCCTTAATCTCATCAAAGATCGAGATCCAATTTGAATCACTATAACCCTCTAGTACTTTGAAAGGGTACCCAGATAGTGTATTCCATAATTTCTTGTACCCACCAAGTAACGCATAACTCTTTCGAGTGCACGCCAATGATCATCTCCGGTTAGAAGTAAATCGCTCAATTTGCTTACAAAGAAATGAGATATCGTGCCTTGTAGCGCTAGCCAAGTACATGAGAGATCCAATGATCTCGAGAGTATTTCATTTGATCTCTAGCAATTCTCTTGTTTTTCCGAAGAATCACACTTGGATCATAAGGTGTTGGAGAAGGCTTGCTATCCGAATAGCCAAACCGACTCAAAACCTTTTCCACATAATGGGATTGAGAAAGACTAATCCCATCCTCACTTTTGACTAACTTGATGTTCAAGATCACGCCACCTCTCCGAGATCTTTCATATCAAAATTTCCAGACAGGAAAGACTTGACCTCATTGATCACATCAAGGTTTGTTCCAAAGATCAAAATGTCATCCACATATAGGCACAGAATAACTCCCTCACCCCCACCATGGCGATAATACACACATTTGTCGGCTTCGTTTACAACGAAGCCAGCTTGTGTCAATGTTCTATCGAACTTCTCATGCCATTGTTTAGGTGCTTGTTTAAGGCCATAAAGAGATTTCAGGAACTTACACACCTTGCTCTCATGTCCGGGTAGCACAAATCCATCTGGCTGATCCATGTAGATCTCCTCATCTAGCTCTCCATTAAGAAAAGCTGTCTTCACGTCCATTTGATGGACAATGAGACCATGAGAGGCAGCCAAGGATAAAAGTACCCGGATGGTTGTGATCCTAGCAACAGTGAATAAGTATCAAAATAATCCTCTCCTTCCTTTTGCGTATAACCCTTAGCCACAAGTCTAGCCTTGTACTTTTCAATAGTACCATCAGGCCTTAGTTTCTTTTTGAACACCCACTTACATTGCACGTGTTTGCAAACCATAAGGCGCTTCTGTGAGCTCCCAAGTTCCGTTAGATGTAATAGAATCCATCTCACTACGGACTGCCTCCTTCCAAAAGAGTCCTGCATCGAAGATGCATAAGCTTCAAATAGAGGTGGGAGTATCATCCACAAGGTACACAAGGAAATCATTACCAAAGGATTTAACCATCCTTTGTCTCTTGCTCCTCCTAGGAGCCTCACCGTCATCCTCCTCGAGATTTTGCTCTGTATCTGTTCGTAATCCTCGCTTGTGCAATAGGTTCGGGAATTATCTCAGGATTTTGACTAGAAACGCTATGCAAATCTTTCATGGGAAATATGCCCTCAAAGAAGGTGGCATCTCTGGATTCCATGATTGTACCGACGATCATGTCGATACCTCGAGACTTTACTACTAAAAATCTATAGGCAATGCTCCGATGAGCGTATCCCGTAAAGACACAATCCACTGCCTTAGGTCCAAGTTTGCGCTTTTTAGTTATGGGCACATTGACTTTCGCCAAGCAACCCCACGTGCGCAAGTATGAAAGTGATGGTTTTCTCCTTCCCATTCTTCATATGAGGTTTTCTCCTTATTCTTAGAAGGAACTTTATTCAAAACGTGACAAGAAGTCAACAGGCCTCCCCACCATTCCTTAGATAGACCCGCAGTTGTCCAACATGGCATTTACCAAATCGGTTAGAGTGCGGTTCTTTCTTTCGCAACCCCATTAGACTCAGCGAATAGGAGGTGTCCTCTCATGAATAATTCCATGTTCCTTACGAATAAGTCGAACTCAAGAGAGAAGTACTCACCGCCACGATCCGACCTAAGCCTTTTGATTTTTCTTTCTAATTGATTTTCAACTTCAGCCTTATAGACTTTGAAGTAGTCTAAAGCCTCATCTTTAGTTTTCAATGCATAAACATAGCAAGATCTAGATGCATCATCAATCGTAGTCATGAAATATCTTTTTCCTCCTTTAGTCAACACACCATTCATCTCACAAAGATCTGAATGTATGAGTTCTAATGGTGCCAAGTTTCTCTCCTCCGCTGCCTTGTGAGGTTTGCGAGGTTGCTTTGATTGCACACAACTTTGGCACTTAGAACCTTTGACAAGAGGGAATTTTTGGAATTAAATTCATACTAGCGAGCCGAGTCATACAACCAAAATTTAAATGACATAACCGTGAGTGCTAAACATCGGCTTCACTTCCATTGGAAATATCACAAATATGGTTCACAACTTTATTGCAAAAATCAGAAAGGGAAAAACGGAACAAGCCTCCGCATTCATAGCCTTTACCAATAAAAAGTCCATGCTTAGACACGACTACTTTATTAGACTCAAACACCACTTTGAACCCTTCTCTACATAGAAGGGAGCCGCTGACCGTGCTTTTATTTATTGAGGGGACATGTCAGACGTTCTTTAGTAGCACGATCTTTCCCGAAGTAAACTTCAGATCTACCGTACAACACCAAGAACAGAAGCATTCGAGCTTATTTCCCATCAACACGGAGCAATCCCAAGCACGGCCTGGTAAGAAGAGAACAAAGAGAGATCAGCACACACATGAACATTAGCTCCAGATCAATCCACCAATCGGTGGTCTGATTTCTTGAAAGAACAATAGGTACGTTACCATACCCGTAAGTTCCTCCTCCAAAGATTGCCAATGGTCACGCTGGGATGCACTTTGAGTTCTGGCCCTTGCTCACCCTTCTCGCTTCTGCGATTTGGACACTTTGCTTGGCCCAAAGGTCCAATCTCACCGCAAACAAAGCAGGGCTTCTCATCTTTGTTCATTGACTTCTTCTTCTTGAAATTAGTGGTTTGTTTGGCTTTATTTTTCCCTTTGTTCTTGCCATGTGAGAATCAAGCACCACATTGGCGCTAGGATCGCCCCTCGATTCCTTTCACAGTGCATCCTTAGCTCGAGCTTTCTCCTCAACATCTAGAGACGCAATCGATTCTCAACAGAAATCTCTTGTCTCTTATGTTTCGTAGATGTGGCAAAATTCCTCCATGAAGGAGGTAATTTGGCAATAATGCCCCCACCACAAACACAATCAGATGCTGGATTTTGAGAAGTTCGAGTTCCTCGGCGAGAACTCAGATCTCATGAGCCTGCTCAACTACGTAACGGTTATCCACCATCTTGTAGTCATGATATTGCTCCATGATATACGCTCATCACAAGATCGAAGCACCGAACTTAGCATTCAGAGCATCCCATAGTTCCTTCAAGGCGTCTTTAATGTGCATATACACATCGCACGCACGATCGGCAAGAACACTAAGAACGGCTCCCACAAAGAGTGTGTTGGCATCCCGATATGCCTTCTCCTTTTCGTGAGTTGGATCCATATCCTCTGGTTTGCCGCTCGACACCCGTAACACGTTCATAGCTGTAAGCCACAAGGTGACCCTTGTCCGCCATCTTTTGAAGGGCACACCGTGAATTTTTCCGCCTCGCTGCCTCGGCAAAGCCAGCCATTGATAAACCTAAGCGCCTATAATCGTGTTTTTGGATTGTTAGAATTAAAGGCACATCTAAGTTTAATTTAATCCAAAAGTAAATCATGAACAACATGTGATTGACTATCAAGAATTGAATAACGAGAGCATACTATAGATGCATATGCTAGAAGACTACACATATATCCATCTAATGTGCTCACAATCAATAGATTGAAAATAAACAGTAGAAACATTGTAACGTACTGCTCGTGTGCAGATGGAGCAGTAGACGTTGTAGCGCCGCAAAGGTCGAGGACTAAGCGCGCGCAATGATCGCGCGATGCCTAGCGGCCGCTCCCCGAACGCCGAGGAAGACGAGCCGTGACGGTGACGTGAAGCGGCCGCCGAGCGCTTCCCAAAAACCTGATTCGCCCTCTCCGGTGCAAGAACGCGAGGACGGACGGTTTCGGAGACTGCTTTCCGTTCATTTGGTGCACCACGGCGTCTGACGAAGCCAGACTTGATGGCGGCGCCGAGAAGCGGCAAAACGCTAGGGCGCGAAAACTCGCTTTTTTACCAGATGACGGCGACGCAAAGATATAAAGGAGCCCTGGTAATAGTCCATAACCGAACCACGACTTCGAGGACGCCCCACGATCGGAGTCCATTACGGGATCTCACATTGTCCTTATCTCATACTACAACCGCGATTCCGAGTAGCAAAAGAGTAATCTGCAAAGGAGGCTGCGCCACGCAAAGCCCTGGACCGAATTCGGCGGACCATTCACGCAGTGCCACGCCACGCTTTCGCCCGCCCCGCCCCGGCCTGCGCCCGAGCCCGAGCCCGCCCCTACGAGGCGAGGCGAGCGCGCAGGTGTATTCTTTCTCCCTTTCTCCACATGGTTCTACCATGGTGTAGCACACTCCACTATTTAAACTAGTGCTCACCACTTTAGGCTAGCAATGTGGTACTATTGCTAGTGCACATGCTCCTCATGAGGTGGGCCTTTGAGATTTTCTAGGATTTATTGTCTCAATCAAATGGGCTTGGCCCAAATAATCCAACAATCCCCACCGTATCTCAAAGTCCCACCGATCTTGCCTGCTCCCAAAGTCGTTAATATACCAAAGATTTCAAAGGACAATGGACTATGCCTTGAATTGCACCTAGGACTCCAAATTACACTCACCACAACTTGAACAATGGACTAAGCCTTGAATTGCAAGTTTTGTGCGATCGAAGTTTCATTTAAAGCCTTAGTCGATACTAGGTCGCCAATAGGCTTCCCCTCGGGTGGAGCATATAAGTCGTACTCCATGGTCTCTTCATGAGCTTACTAGAGATTACCCAAGTCTCATAGATCGCGACTTTCAACAAATACTCTCATATAGGTGTGTTCTTTCAAGATGCTCAGAGGATGACATCTTCGCTAAATAAAGCCAACAGAACACATTAAGGCAAAAGCCAACCTCGCCATACAGATTTGAGAGTATTGCATCTTCACTTGGAACTAGTTAGAAAATTACTCTCCTCCAGCTTAACCAAAGAGCTTGTTTTTCCCAGACCTAATTCACGGATCTCCGATCACATAGGTTGGGTTACCGCTATGGTATAACTCACATGGGTCTCATGCCTAGTTCCTTTGATGCGTTATCTATCACATTCCGTGATAGCCCTTTAGTGAAGGGATCTGCTGTGTTTTTAGCCGCCTGGATATAATCCAATGCTATCACTCCGAGTTTTTCAATTTCCCGATGCATTTCAAACGTCTTTTCACATGTCTTGAGGATTTCAAGTTATCTTTAGAATCGTTTCACTTTAACAATAATCGCTTGATTGTCACAATTCATAAGAATGGCCGGTATTGGTTTTTCAACCACCGGAAGATCCATCAAGAGTTCACGTAGCCATTCTCGCCTCAACAGTTGGTCAGTATCCAATGCAATCAATTCTGCCTCCATAGTTGACCGTGTCAAAATAGTCTGTTGGCAAGACCTCCACGACACAGCGCCCCCACCCAGTGTAAACACATATCCACTGGGGGCCTTAATCTCATCAGCATCGAGATCCAATTTGAATCACTATAACCCTCGAGTATTGAAGGGTACCCGGTATAGTGTATTCCATAATTTATCAGACCCACCAAGTAACGCATAACTCTTTCGAGTGCACGCCAATGATCATCTCCGGGTTAGAAGTAAATCGCTCAATTTGCTTACAAAGAAATGAGATATCGTGCCTTGTAGCGCTAGCCAAGTACATGAGAGATCCAATGATCTCGAGAGTATTTCATTTGATCTCTAGCAATTCTCTTGTTTTTCCGAAGAATCACACTTGGATCATAAGGTGTTGGAGAAGGCTTGCTATCCGAATAGCCAAACCGACTCAAAACCTTTTCCACATAATGGGATTGAGAAAGACTAATCCCATCCTCACTTTTGACTAACTTGATGTTCAAGATCACGCCAGCCTCTCCGAGATCTTTCATATCAAAATTTCAGACAGGAAAGACTTGACCTCATTGATCACATCAAGGTTTGTTCCAAAGATCAAAATGTCATCCACATATAGGCACAGAATAACTCCTCACCCCCACCATGGCGATAATACACACATTTGTCGGCTTCGTTTACAACGGCCAGCTTGTGTCAATGTTCTATCGAACTTCTCATGCCATTGTTTAGGTGCTTGTTTAAGGCCATAAAGAGATTTCAGAACTTACACACCTTGCTCTCATGTCCGGTAGCACAAATCCATCCGGTGATCCATGTAGATCTCCTCATCTAGCTCTCCATTAAGAAAAGCTGTCTTCACGCCCATTTGATGGACAATGAGACCATGAGAGGCAGCCAAGGATAAAAGTACCCGGATGGTTGTGATCCTAGCAACAGTGAATAAGTATCAAAATAATCCTCTCCTTCCTTTTGCGTATAACCCTTAGCCACAAGTCTAGCCTTGTACTTTTCAATAGTACCATCGTGCCTTAGTTTCTTTTGAACACCCACTTACAAATTACGTGTTTGCAACCATAAGGCGCTTCAGAGCTCCCAAGTTCCGTTAGATGTAATAGAATCCATCTCACTACTGATCGCCTCCTTCCAAGAGTCTCAGATCGAAGATGCATAAGCTTCAAATAGAGGTGGGAGTATCATCCACAAGGTACACAAGTGAAATCATTACCAAAGGATTTAACCATCCTTTGTCTCTTGCTCCTCCTAGGAGCCTCACCGTCATCCTCCTCGTGATTTTGCTCTGCATATCTGCTCGTAATCCTCGCTTGTGCAATAGGTTCGGGAATTATCTCAGGATTTTGACTAGAAACGCTATGCAAATCTTTCATGGGAAATATGCCCTCAAAGAAGGTGGCATCTCTGGATTCCATGATTGTACCGACGATCATGTCGATACCTCGAGACTTTACTACTAAAAATCTATAGGCAATGCTCCGATGAGCGTATCCCGTAAAGACACAATCCACCGCCTTAGGTCCAAGTTTGCGCTTTTTAGTTATGGGCACATTGACTTTCGCCAAGCAACCCCACGCATGCAAGTATGAAAGTGATGGTTTTCTCCTTCCCATTCTTCATATGAGGTTTTCTCCTTATTCTTAGAAGGAACTTTATTCAAAACGTGACAAGAAGTCAACAGGCCTCCCCACCATTCCTTAGATAGACCGCAAAGTGTCCAACATGGCATTTACCAAATCGGTTAGAGTGCGGTTCTTTCTTTCGGCAACCCCATTAGACTGGGCGAATAGGAGGTGTCCTCTCATGAATAATTCCATGTTCCTTACAGAATAAGTCGAACTCAAGAGAGAAGTACTCACCGCCACGATCCGACCTAAGCCTTTGATTTTTCTTTCTAATTGATTTTCAACTTCAGCCTTATAGACTTTGAAGTAGTCTAAAGCCTCATCTTTAGTTTTCAATGTATAAACATAGCAAGATCTAGATGCATCATCAATCGTAGTCATGAAATATCTTTTTCCTCCTTTAGTCAACACACCATTCATCTCACAAAGATCTGAATGTATGAGTTCTAATGGTGCCAAGTTTCTCTCCTCCGCTGCCTTGTGAGGTTTGCGAGGTTGCTTTGATTGCACACAACTTTGGCACTTAGAACCTTTGACAAGAGGGAATTTTTGGAATTAAATTCATACTAGCGAGCCGAGTCATACAACCAAAATTTAAATGACATAACCGTGAGTGCCAAACATCGGCTTCACCTCCATTGGAAATATCACAAATATGGTTCACAACTTTATTGCAAAAATCAGAAAGGGAAAACGGAACAAGCCTCCGCATTCATAGCCTTTACCAATAAAAAGTCCATGCTTAGACACGACTACTTTATTAGACTCAAACACCACTTTGAACCCTTCTCTACATAGAAGGGAGCCGCGACTGTGTTTTTATTTATTGAGGGGACATGCTGCACGTTCTTTAGTCAAGACGATCTTTCCCGAAGTAAACTTCAGATCTACCGTACAACACCAAGAATGTAAGCATTCGAGCTGTTTCCCATCAACACGGAGCAATCCCAAGACGGCCTGGTAAGAAGAGAACAAAGAGAGATCAGCACACACATGAACATTAGCTCCAGATCAATCCACCAATCGGTGGTCCGATTCTTGAAAGAACAATAGGCATGCGTTACCATACCCAAGTTCCTCCTCCAAAGATTGCCAATGGTCACGCTGACAGACTTTGAGTTCTGTCCTTGCTCACCCTTCCTCGCTTCTTGCGATTTGGACACTGTTTGGCCCAAAGGTCCAATCTCACCGCAAACAAAGCAGGCTTCTCATCTTTGTTCATTGACTTCTTCTTCTTGAAATTAGTGGTTTGTTTGGCTTTATTTTTCCCTTTGTTCTTGCCATGTGAGAATCAAGCACCACATTGGCGCTAGATCGCCCCTCGATTCCTTTCACAGTGCATCCTTAGCTCGAGCTTTCTCCTCAACATCTAGAGACGCAATCAGATTCTCAACAGTAAATCTCTTGTCTCTTATGTTTCGTAGATGTGGCAAAATTCCTCCATGAAGGAGGTAATTTGGCAATAATGCCCCGACCACAAACTCGTCGAGTAATCGATTTTGAGAAGTTCGAGTTCCCTGGCGAGAACCTGTATCTCATGAGCCTGCTCAACTACAGAACGGTTATCCACCATCTTGTAGTCATGATATTGCTCCATGATCACCGAACTTAGCATTCAGAGCATCCCATAGTTCCTTCGCGTCTTTAATGTGCATATACACATCGCACAGACGATCGGCAAGAACACTAAGAACGGCTCCCACAAAGAGTGTGTTGGCATCCCGATATGCCTTCTCCTTTTCAGGAGTTGGATCCATATCCTCTGGTTTGCCGTTCGACACCCAGAACACGTTCATAGCTGTAAGCCACAAGGTGACCCTTGTCTGCCATCTTTTGAAGTGCACACCGGTGAATTTTTCCGGCCTCAGTGCCTCGGCAAAGCCAGCCATTGATAAACCTAAGCGCCTATAATCAGGTTTTTGGATTGTTAGAATTAAAGGCACATCTAAGTTTAATTTAATCCAAAAGTAAATCATGAACAACATGTGATTGACTATCAAGAATTTAATAACAGAGCATACTATAGATGCATATGCTAGAAGACTACACATATATCCATCTAATGTGCTCACAATCAATAGATTGAAAATAAACAGAGAAACATTGTAACGCATCGCTTGTTAGGTGCGAGATGGAGCAAGACGCGTTGTAGCGCGTCTGATCGAGGACGGAAGCGCGCGCCGATCGGCGCGATGCCTAGCACCGCTCTCGAACGCCGAGGAAGACGAGCCGTGACGGTGACGTGGAAGCGATCGCGCCGAGCGCTTCCCAAAACCTGATTCGCCCTCTCCCGGTGCAAGAACGCGAGGACGGACGGTTTCGAGACACTTTCCCGTTCGCCGTGCACGGCCAGACGGACGGGCAGAACTTGATGGCGGCGGCGAGGAAATCGCAAAAGCGCTAGGGCGCGAAAACTCTGTTTTACCCGGATGACGGCGACGCGATATATAAAGGAGCCACCTGGTAACGATACCCATAACCGAACCACGACTCGAGGACGCCCCACGATCGGAGTCCATTACGGGATGCTCACGGTGTCCTTATCTCATACTACAACCGCGATTCCGAGTAGCAAAAGAGTAATCTGCAAAGGAGGCTGCGCCACGCAAAGCCCTGGACCGAATTCGGCGGACCATTCACGCAGGTGCCGCACGCCCGCGCTTCGCCCCGCCCGCCCCACTGCGTTCGAGCCCGAGCCCGGCCCGGCGAGGCGAGGCGAGCGCTGTGTATTCTTTCTCCCTTTCTCCACATGGTTCTACCATGGTGTAGCACACTCCACTATTTAAACTAGTGCTCACCACTTTAGGCTAGCAATGTGGTACTATTGCTAGTGCACATGCTCCTCATGAGGTGGGCCTTTGAGATTTTCTAGGATTTATTGTCTCAATCAAATGGGCTTGGCCCAAATAATCCAACACTCCCCACCAGATCTCAAAGTCCCACCGATACCTTGCCTGCTCCCAAAGTCATTAATATACCAAAGATTTCAAAGGACAATGGACTATGCCTTGAATTGCACCTAGGACTCCAAATTACACTCACCACAACTTGAACAATGGACTAAGCCTTGAATTGCAAGTTTTGTGCGATCGAAGTTTCATTTAAAGCCTTAGCCGATACTAGGTCGCCAATAGGCTTCCTCGGGTGGAGCATATAAGTCGTACTCCATGGTCTCTTCATGAGCTTACTAGAGATTACCCAAGTCTCATAGATCGCGACTTTCAACAAATCACTCTCATATAGGTGTGTTCTTTCAAGATGCTCAGAGGATGACATCTTCGCTAAATAAAGCCAACAGAACACATTAAGGCAAAAGCCAACCTCGCCATACAGATTTTCGAGAGTATTGCATCTTCACTTGGAACTAGTTAGAAAATTACTCTCCTCCAGCTTAACCAAGAGCTTGTTTTTCCCAGACCTAATTCACGGGATCTCCGATCACATAGGTTGGGTTACCGCTATGGTATAACTCACATGGGTCTCATGCCTAGTTCCTTTGATGCGTTATCTATCACATTCCGTGATAGCCCTTTAGTGAAGGGATCTCGCTGTGTTTTTAGCCGTCTGGATATAATCCAATGCTATCACTCCTGAGTTTTTCAATTTCCTGACGGACTTCAAACGTCTTTTCACATGTCTTGAGGATTTCAAGTTATCTTTAGAACTGCTCACTTTAACAATAATCGCTTGATTGTCACAGTTCATAAGAATGGCCGGTATTGGTTTTTCAACCACCTAAGATCCATCAAGAGTTCACGTAGCCATTCTCGCCTCAACAGTTGGTCGTATCCAATGCAATCAATTCTGCCTCCATAGTTGACCGTGTCAAAATAGTCTGCTTGCAAGACCTCCACGACACGCGCCCCACCAAGTGTAAACACATATCCACCGGTGGCCTTAATCTCATCAAAGATCGAGAGATCCAATTTGAATCACTATAACCCTCTAGTACCGAAGGGTACCCGGTATAGTGTATTCCATAATTTCTTGTACCCACCAAGTAACGCATAACTCTTTCGAGTGCACGCCAATGATCATCTCCTGTTAGAAGTAAATCGCTCAATTTGCTTACAAAGAAATGAGATATCGTGCCTTGTAGCGCTAGCCAAGTACATGAGAGATCCAATGATCTCGAGAGTATTTCATTTGATCTCTAGCAATTCTCTTGTTTTTCCGAAGAATCACACTTGGATCATAAGGTGTTGGAGAAGGCTTGCTCTCCGAATAGCCAAACCGACTCAAAACCTTTTCCACATAATGGGATTGAGAAAGACTAATCCCATCCTCACTTTTGACTAACTTGATGTTCAAGATCACGCGGCCTCTCCGAGATCTTTCATATCAAAATTTCCAGACAGAAAGACTTGACCTCATTGATCACATCAAGGTTTGTTCCAAAGATCAAAATGTCATCCACATATAGGCACGTATAACTCCTCACCCCCCACCATGGCGATAATACACACATTTGTCGGCTTCACATAACGAAGCCGACTTGTGTCAATGTTCTATCGAACTTCTCATGCCATTGTTTAGGTGCTTGTTTAAGGCCATAAAGAGATTTCAAGAACTTACACACCTTGCTCTCATGTCCGGTAGCACAAATCCATCCTGGCCGATCCATGTAGATCTCCTCATCTAGCTCTCCATTAAGAAAAGCTGTCTTCACGTCCATTTGATGGACAATGAGACCATGAGAGGCAGCCAAGGATAAAAGTACCCGGATGGTTGTGATCCTAGCAACAGGTGAATAAGTATCAAAATAACCCTCTCCTTCCTTTTTTCGTATAACCCTTAGCCACAAGTCTAGCCTTGTACTTTTCAATAGTACCATCAGGCCTTAGTTTCTTTTTGAACACCCACTTACAGCCCACAGGTTTGCAACCATAAGGCAGTTCTGTGAGCTCCCAAGTTCCGTTAGACAGAATAGAATCCATCTCACTACGGACTGCCTTCTTCCAGTAGTCTGCATCAGAAGATGCATAAGCTTCTGAAATAGAGGTGGGAGTATCATCCACAAGGTACACAGTGAAATCATTACCAAAGGATTTAACCATCCTTTGTCTCTTGCTCCTCCTAGGAGCCTCACTGTCATCCTCCTCGAGATTTTGCTCGGGTATCTGCTCGTAATCCTCGCTTGTGCAATAGGTTCGGGAATTATCTCAGGATTTTGACTAGAAACGCTTATGCAAATCTTTCATGGGAAATATGCCCTCAAAGAAGGTGGCATCTCTGGATTCCATGATTGTACCGACGATCATGTCGATACCTCGAGACTTTACTACTAAAAATCTATAGGCAATGCTCCGATGAGCGTATCCCGTAAAGACACAATCCACTGCCTTAGGTCCAAGTTTGCGCTTTTTAGTTATGGGCACATTGACTTTCGCCAAGCAACCCCACGTGCGCAAGTATGAAAGTGATGGTTTTCTCCTTCCCATTCTTCATATGAGGTTTTCTCCTTATTCTTAGAAGGAACTTTATTCAAAACGTGACAAGAAGTCAACAGGGCCTCCCCACCATTCCTTAGATAGACCCAAGTGTTGTCCAACATGGCATTTACCAAATCAGTTAGAGTGCGGTTCTTTCTTTCGGCAACCCCATTAGACTCAAGCGAATAGGAGGTGTCCTCTCATGAATAATTCCATGTTCCTTACGTAATAAGTCGAACTCAAGAGAGAAGTACTCACCGCCACGATCTGACCTAAGCCTTTTGATTTTTCTTTCTAATTGATTTTCAACTTCAGCCTTATAGACTTTGAAGTAGTCTAAAGCCTCATCTTTAGTTTTCAACAGATAAACATAGCAGTATCTAGATGCATCATCAATCAGAGTCATGAAATATCTTTTTCCTCCTTTAGTCAACACACCATTCATCTCACAAAGATCTGAATGTATGAGTTCTAATGGTGCCAAGTTTCTCTCCTCCGCTGCCTTGTGAGGTTTGCGTAGGTTGCTTTGATTGCACACAACTTTGGCACTTAGAACCTTTGACAAGAGGGAATTTTTGGAATTAAATTCATACTAGCGAGCCGAGTCATACAACCAAAATTTAAATGACATAACCGTGAGTGCCAAACATCGGCTTCACCTCCATTGGAAATATCACAAATATGGTTCACAACTTTATTGCAAAAATCGTAAAGGGAAAACGGAACAAGCCTCCGCATTCATAGCCTTTACCAATAAAAAGTCCATGCTTAGACACGACTACTTTATTAGACTCAAACACCACTTTGAACCCTTCTCTACATAGAAGGGAGCCGACCAGTTTTTATTTATTGAGGGGACATGCTGCACGCGTTCTTTAGTCAAGACGATCTTTCCCGAAGTAAACTTCAGATCTACCGTACAACACCAAGAACGAAGCATTCGAGCTGTTTCCCATCAACACGGAGCAATCCCGCACGGCCTGGTAAGAAGAGAACAAAGAGAGATCAGCACACACATGAACATTAGCTCCAGATCAATCCACCAATCGGTGGTCTGATTTCTTGAAAGAACAATAGGTAATGCGTTACCATACCCGAAGTTCCTCCTCCAAGATTGCCAATGGTCACGTTGATGCACTTTGAGTTCTGTCCTTGCTCACCCTTCCTCGCTTCTTGCGATTTGGACACTGCTTTGGCCCAAAGGTCCAATCTCACCGCAAACAAAGCAGGCTTCTCATCTTTGTTCATTGACTTCTTCTTCTTGAAATTAGTGGTTTGTTTGGCTTTATTTTTCCCTTTGTTCTTGCCATGTGAGAATCGTTGCACCACATTGGCGCTTAGGCGCCCCTCGATTCCTTTCACAGTGCATCCTTAGCTCGAGCTTTCTCCTCAACATCTAGAGACGCAATCGATTCTCAATGTAAATCTCTTGTCTCTTATGTTTCGTAGATGTGGCAAAATTCCTCCATGAAGGAGGTAATTTGGCAATAATGCCCCGACCACAAACTCGTCAGTAATCGATTTTGAGAAGTTCGAGTTCCTGGCGAGAACTCAGATCTCATGAGCCTGCTCAACTACGTAACGGTTATCCACCATCTTGTAGTCATGATATTGCTCCATGATATACAGCCATCACAAGATCTAAGCACCGAACTTAGCATTCAGAGCATCCCATAGTTCCTTCGCGTCTTTAATGTGCATATACACATCGCATGCAGGCGATCGGCAAGAACACTAAGAACGGCTCCCACAAAGAGTGTGTTGGCATCCCGATATGCCTTCTCCTTTTCAGGAGTTGGATCCATATCCTCTGGTTTGCCGCTCGACACCCGTAACACGCTCATAGTCAGAAGCCACAAGGTGACTCTTGTCTGCCATCTTTTGAAGTGCACACCGGTGAATTTTTCCGGCCTCAGTGCCTCGGCAAAGCCAGCCATTGATAAACCTAAGCGCCTATAATCAGGTTTTTGGATTGTTAGAATTAAAGACACATCTAAGTTTAATTTAATCCAAAAGTAAATCATGAACAACATGTGATTGACTATCAAGAATCTAATAACGAGGAGCATACTATAGATGCATATGCTAGAAGACTACACATATATCCATCTAATGTGCTCACAATCAATAGATTGAAAATAAACAAAGTAGAAACATTGTAACGCATCGCTTAGGTGCGTATGGAGCGATGAGACGTTGTAGCGCCGATAAAGGCCGAGGACGGAAGCGCCGCCGCAATGAGCGCGATGCTCAGCGCCGCTTCCTGAACGCCGAGGAAGACGAGCCGTGGACGGTGACGTGGAAGCGCCGCGCCGAGCGCTTCCCAAAACCTGATTCGCCCTCTCCGTGCAAGAACGCGAGGACGGACGGTTTCGAGACCGCTTTCCGTCAGCCGCCGGTGCACGCCGCGCACGGACGGGCGACTTGATGATGGCGCAGCGAGGAAATCGGCAAAACGCTAGGGCGCAGAAACTCGCTTTTTTACCCGTGATGACGGCGACGCAGATATAAAGGAGCCCCGTAATACCATAACCGAACACGACTGAGGACGCCCCACGATCGAGTCCATTACGGATCTGTTACGGTGTCCTTATCTCATACTACAACCGCGATTCCGAGTAGCAAAAGAGTAATCTGCAAAGGAGGCTGCGCCACGCAAAGCCCTGGACCGAATTCGGCGGACCATTCACGCAGGTGCAGACGCCCGCTTCTCGCCCCGCCGCCCTACCTCGGCGAGGCGAGGCGAGCGCTGCAGGTGTATTCTTTCTCCCTTTCTCCACATGGTTCTACCATGGTGTAGCACACTCCACTATTTAAACTAGTGCTCACCACTTTAGGCTAGCAATGTGGTACTATTGCTAGTGCACATGCTCCTCATGAGGTGGGCCTTTGAGATTTTCTAGGATTTATTGTCTCAATCAAATGGGCTTGGCCCAAATAATCCAACAGATAACCGGATTTGGCCGGATTTTGTTCCATAGAGCATTGTAATTATGTCAACCATGCGAACATTGTACTGCTGGTATACCCTAGCTCTTCTCCTGCCACCATTGTTCTGCTTGTGTCTCACTGAATCTCTTCCGGCTGGATTGATAAAAACAAGAGTAAGTAGCTGAACCAAATCAACTGGAATGGGCTACAAGGCTTAATAAGTTGAGCGCTAGCTACAAAAGTTGCCTCTGAACAGGACTCTCGGGCATGACTGACAAAAGCTTTTCTTTTTTCAATTTTTTAACTAGGAATACAGGAGTACATGCTCGTAGCCTATAATTGATTTTAAAATGCTGCACCATCAGATTTCCCATTATCCAAACTGTTTTCTTCAAGTTTCATCTCCCGATCGAGTCCTGATTCAACATATTAACATGAAATATGAGCTTGATATGGATCACAGTTCACAGATATTTCCCCTATTAATAGGCTAAACAATAATACTAAAATTAATCCTACATACTTGCATGCATAAAACGAATCAAAAATTGTAATTATGTCAGTGAGGAACACATGCAAAAGAAGAAGAAAAAAATACATAAAATGTTGTTGTGTTTCTTCTACGAACTAAAGGCTTTTATTTTGTAACCAATGATCACTACTTCATAGCTTTGCATGTGATGTCCTGGCCATGCTACGATGTTTTCTCTGGAATTGAACTACTCCAATGCTACAAACCAAACAAGCTAGGAATCAAAGAGGCCTTAGATTTTATCATATATATGTATGACTCGAACGGCGACGAGATGGAGGAGAGCGATTCCTCCTCCTCCGAAGCGGCAGGGTCGTTCGTCCCGGATTCAACCTCTGACCCCGCTCTCGGCGCGGGGCTCCTCGAAGTGCAATCTGCCGCTATTGCGGCGGAATCCTCGGTTCCGCTTCACACCCTTGGACCCGTTCCCAGTGCGGGCTTGGTCGAGGCATGGTCCATGTTTGTGGCTACGGAGCTGTCAGCCCCGTCGCATACCTTTGCCCCCGCCCCCAGCGCGCGCCCGATTGAAGAGCAGTCCCCAGGGTATTCGTTCCTGGATATCCCAGGGGTGGATTTGGTAGACTTGGAAGATGACGATGGAGATAACAGCCCCGTCTGGAGGTAACGCAGGATCTTCCCGGAGGAGTGGTTGTTCCTACAGCGGAGGGAGCGCAAGATCCCCCCGAAGGCGTTGTTGACCCTATAGCGGAGGGGGTGCATGTCTCTTCCGAAGAAGCGGCTGACCTTACGGCGGAGGGGGCGTGCGGTCTCCTCCTGGACACTTCCGCCCCAGATACTCCCCTCGGCGCCGAATGTCCAACTCCTGGAACTTTTCCTACGGGCCACTCTGGTTGTATCGACCCTTCGGGGCTTGACGGGGTGTGCGCAGGAGGCGGGGGTGCGGAGACGACGGAGGAGGCTGCGACAGCCGAGTTAGCCCCTACGGGGTCGCCCGCTGCTCCTCCGGTGCTAGCCGAAGCTAGGGGTCCAGAGCCCCTGACTACTGCTCCTGTTAGGATATAACTCAATATCTAATCTTACCAAACTTGGAGTCCTTGCCTTCTACGATACGGACTCATTGGCTATATAAGCCACCCCCATGTACTTGTAATCCTTGAACCTTCATAGTGGATTTTCGTCTCCCGTGGTTTTTTACCCGCAAGGGTTTTCCACGTAAATCTCGTGTCCACCGTTCCAATCTATTGTGTGCGTGTGCGTGTGCGTGTGCTAGCCCTAAACCTAACAAGTGGTATCAGAGCCCTTACCTGGTTCCAGATCGCACGCGCCGCCGCCGTCGCTTCGTCTTCGGTGTCGCCCGCCAGTTTGTCGCCGTCGCCGTCATCTTCTCGGCTTCCCACGCGCGCTTTGACTTCCGCTCAGGCAACCGCCTCCGACTCCAGTGCCTTCCGCGCGGACTCGGCCTCCGCGCGCCAGAGCGTCTTCGGCTCCTCTGAGCGTTGCCAACCTCCAACGCCCGAGCACAGACTGCCTGACCTGCGCCGCCGGGCCGCAGCCGATCTCCTCGGCTTCTTCGTCTTCCGCGCGCGAGTCACCTCCGCGGTCCGACGCCTGCACGCCGCCAGAGCCCAGCTTCCGGTGCCGTCGACCTTGCTGTCGCCAGAGAGGAACAACGTTCGGACTTATGTGATCTGTGGAGGTTGAACAAAAACTCCAAGTGTGCTTCCGTCCAGAGACCAGAGACTCAAGTCCGTGAAGGACAAAAATCAAGTCCGGTTTTGCAGGTCACTCAAGTCCATTCTTCACGTCCGCGTACAGGAGAAGGAATTGAAGAAAAAAAAAAATCCTTATTCAGCCGAAATTGCTTCAAGCACCCACTGCTGTACCAGAACGCGTCAGGACAATTTCTTTGCGCACTCTGAGCGTATCAGGGAGTTTATTTCAGAATCTACCATATTATTGTTTGATCTGCAATTTATTCTCATTATGTCGTCCACTAAATTTGACATCGAGAAGTTTGATGGCAAGATCAGTTTTGCAATATGGCAGGTTCAGATGAAAGCCGTTCTTACACAGGTGGGTGCCAGAAAAGCATTGACAGCTAAACCGGCGACAATAACAGATGAACAATGGGAAGAACTTGACCAAAAAGCCCTTTCCGCCATTCAACTCAGTTTGTCTACAGATGTTTTGCGTGAAGTTATCAGTGAGACCACTGCCGCACAATTGTGGAAAAAGTTGGAAGATTTGTACATGAAGAAAAGTCTTGCCAACAAATTGCGTCTCAAAGAACGTCTGTACACAATTCGCATGGCGGAAGGTACCTCTATTCAGTCTCATCTTAATGAGTTTAATTCTCTCATCATTGATCTTGAGAAATTAGAGGTAAAAATTGATGATGAAGATAAGGCTATTCTGTTGGTCGTCTCTTTGCCTGCTACCTTTAAACATTTCAAAGAGATTATGCTTTATGGTAATCATGACACCCTTAGTTTCGAGAATGTTAAATCAAATTTGTTGTCTAAAGAGAAATTTGATATTGATTCTCGTTCTGAAGTTAAGGCTGAGGGTTTAATTGTTAGAGGTAGATCACAGCATAAAGGCAATTCTGATAGATCGAAGTCTAGATCTAAGTCAAGAGGACGTAAACCCAACAACTTTTGCCGTTATTGCAAGAATTATGGTCATGATGTTTCCAATTGTTACAAGCTGAAAAATAAGACAGATAAAGATAAAAGGCCACAATCTGATAAACCTGCTGAGGCTAGTCTTGTTCAAAATGAATCTGATGGTGAGGCTCTAATTAGCACTTCCAACTTGAGGAATCAAACTGCTTGGATTATTGATTCAGCTTGCACGTTTCATATTTGTCCATTTAAAGAGTGGTTCTCTACTTATGATTCTGTTGGTAGTGGTGATGTTGTGACTGCTGATGAGTCTCCACTTGAAATTGTTGGCATCGGTTCTATTCAAATCAAAACTCATGATGGCACTATTAGAACCCTCACAAATGTTCGCCATGTTCCCAGAATGAAAAGAAATCTTATTTCATTAGGCACTATTGAATCTTTGGGTTACAAGTATACCGGTGAAAATGGTGTCCTTAAGATTTCTAAAGGCAATCTTGTTGTCATGAAAGCCAATCGAATCAATAGTCTTTATTACTTGCAAGGTTCCACGATTCTGAGTTAAATTGTTTCAACGATTGCATCAAATCCTCACATCACCAAGCTTTGGCATATGCGCTTGGGTCACATGAGTGAGAAAGGTATGCATCTTTTGTGCAAGAAAGGACATTTAGATGATATTGGCAAACTTGATTTCTGCGAACATTGTGTTTTTGGCAAACAAAAGAGGGTCAGTTTTTCTGTTTCAACTCATCAGTCCAAAGGAATTCTTGATTATGTTCATTCTGATCTTTGGGGTCCTTCTAAATTTCTTTCTATTGGAGGATGTAGCTACATGATTACCTTCATTGATGATTTTTCTCGCAAAGTTTGGGTTTATTTCTTGAAACATAAGAATGAAGCTTTTTCAGTGTTCAAGAATTGGAAAGCTTTCGTTGAAAATCAAACTGACAGAAAAATCAAGAAATTTAGAACTGACAATGGATTAGAATTTTGCAGTGGTGAGTTTAATCAGTTTTGTGCTAATCATGGTATTGCAAGACATTTGACTGTTCCAGGTAAACCTCAGCAAAATGGTGTGGCAGAGCGTATGAATCGCACTCTTCTGGAAAGAGCCCGTTGCATGCTTTCAAATGCAGGTTTGTGGGACAAGCGTGCTTTGTGGGCTGAGACTGTTTCTACAGCCTCTTATTTGGTTAATCGCTCTCCAAATTCAGCCATTGATTTTAAGATTCCAGAAGAGGTTTGGTCAGGTAAACCAGTTGATTATTCAAACTTGAAAATATTTGGTTGTCCTGCTTATGCTCATGTGAGTGATGGAAAATTAGAGCCTAGAGCAAGAAAATGCATATTTGTTGGATATGGTTCAGGTGTCAAAGGATATCGTTTATGGTGTTCTGATGCTCGCAAATTATTCATTAGTCGTGATGTTACTTTTCATGAAGATGCTTTACTTTCATCTGGTAGTGATAGTAATGGTTGTTCATCCACAAATGAATCTGAAATTTCATCTACAACCGAATCTGAAATTTCTGAAGTTGATGCAAGAAATGCAGAATTTGAGGTAGTTTTACCTACCATTGATCATGATTCATCTAGTGGTTCTACTTTACAACCAATTTCAGCACCCAGTGGTTCTACTTCACAGCCAGTCTCAGCATCTCCTAGTACTAATGATCCTTGTATTGCTAGAGATAGAACACGAAGAAATATTCAATTGCCTGCTAGATATCGTGACACTGATGATATGGCCTGTTATGCTCTTCTTGCTGCTCAAGATATTTGTGATACCTTTGAACCTTCTTCTTATTCTGAAGCTATCTCATGTGAAAATTCTTCTAAGTGGTTGACAGCTATGGATGAAGAAATTTTGAGCCTTCATAAGAACAAAACATGGGATTTGGTTGAGCTTCCAAAAGGTAAGAAACCTTTAAAGTGCAAATGGATTTATAAGAAGAAGGATGGTATTGCTGGAATTGAACCTGCAAGATGGAAAGCCCGCTTAGTGGTAAAAGGTTTCGACCAAAGGGAAGGTATTGACTTCAATGAAGTTTTCTCTCCTGTTGTTCGCCACTCTTCAATTCGGGTTATGCTTGCATTTGTTGCTTTATTTGACTTGGAATTAGAGCAACTTGATGTTAAAACTGCTTTCTTACATGGAGATTTAGAAGAAGAGATTTTTATGACACAACCTGAGGGTTTTGCTACTCCTGGAAAGGAGAATTTAGTTTGTCATTTGAAAAAGTCTCTCTATGGTTTAAAACAAGCTCCAAGGCAGTGGTATAAAAGGTTTGATTCTTTTATGATTGCACAACAATACTCTCGCAGCAATTATGATAATTGTGTTTACTTCAAACAGTTCCCAAGTGGTTCATTTGTTTATTTGCTGCTCTATGTTGATGATATGCTCATTGTTTCTCATGACAAGTCACTGGTTAAACAGTTGAAGGCTCAACTTAGTCATGAATTTGAGATGAAAGATCTTGGTCCAGCAAAGAAAATTCTTGGGATGGAAATTCAGCGTGATCGCAAAGCCGGTACATTATTTCTATCTCAGAAAAGTTATATTGAGAAGGTACTTGGCAGATTTAATCTCAGTGATTGCAAACCTGTTTCTACACCTTTTGCCTCTCACTTTAAATTATCTTCAAGTCGATTGTCCTACTAATGAAGAAGACAAAGACTATATGTCTCGTATTCCTTACTCTAGTGCGATTGGTAATCTCATGTATGCTATGATTTGCACCGGACTGCATTTGGCTCATTCTGTTAGTGTTGTTAAGCGATTTATGCATAATCCTGGCAAAGAGCATTGGAATGCGATTAAGTGGATTCTTCGTTATTTGAAAGGCACTTCTAATTTTGGCTTGATGTTTGATAAGAATAAAGTGAAAACAAATGATGTTCTTGGGTTTGTTGATTACGATTATCTTTGGTGATCTTGATAAGCGAAGATCAATTTACGGATATATCTTCTCTTTGTGTGGTTCTGATCGGTTGGAAAGCATCCTTACAGCCTATTGCCGCTCTTTCTACTCTGAGCGGAATATATTTCAGCTCTTGAAGGCGTTAAGGAAGCTATTTGGTTGCGAGGTGCAGTTTTACGAACTTGGTATTAAACAGATGTTCTTCTTGTTTATTGTGATAGCCGAGTGCTATTTGTTTGACCAAGAATGATATGTATCATGCCAAGACCAAGCATATTGATATCAAGTACCACTTTATTCGCGACATTGTTCTTTGAAGGACATATTGTTGTGGGAAAGATACACACTGATGATAATCCTGCAGACATGCTCACCAAGTCTCTCTCTAATACCAAGTTCAAGCATTGTCTTGACTTGGTTGGTATTCATGGTGCTTAATTTCCCTTAGGCTTATCTTGGAGACAAATTTTTATTATGGATTTTGAGTCAAGGGGAGGTTTGTTAGGATATGACTCAATATCTAATCTTACCAAACTTGGAGTCCTTGCCTTCTACGATACGGACTCATTGGCTATATAAGCCACCCCCATGTACTTGTAATCCTTGAACCTTCATAGTGGATTTTCGTCTCCCGTGGTTTTTTACCCGCAAGGGTTTTCCACGTAAATCTCGTGTCCACCGTTCCAATCTATTGTGTGCGTGTGCGTGTGCGTGTGCTAGCCCTAAACCTAACAGCTCCCACAGGCGTTTCCTCCGCGGGTGGAGGGAACCTTCCTTCCGAGCTGCCAGTCTCTGGAAGCCGATCGTGTCCCCCTTCTTTTAAATTCGACCTCTCAGATTTCTCTACCTGGGATTTTGAAAGTGGGGTTGCATCGGGCCCCGCTCTGAAGAGGATGAGCACAGCCTTCGCCCCTTACAACCAATCTGTGGCCCTCTTCAGGGGTCTCCACGATTTTGCGCTCTGTGAGGCCTCCATGGATCTTTCTTTGAAAGTACCTTTCTTCTTTCATCGGCCCCGCTTGTTTCTTTTTGCGGTTCGATCCGTAGCTTTCTTTGCTCAGGGTGTGGTTGTCTATTTTAGGGGGCCATTGTGGCGGCAGAAGTGACCCGTTGGGTCCAGTCGCGTATGAGGGAACATGCCGTAGTGGTCGACGAACACGACACGGCAAGGAAGCATGCGAAGGAACTGGAGATGGAGAAGGTCCATCTGGCGGAGGCTCTGAGGATATCTACTGAATCATTGGCGAAGGTGCAAGTCGAGCTGGCTCAAAATCAGGACTTAGCAACCCGAAACGCCAAGCTTGAAAACGCGGTGTCGTCGATGAGAAGAAACCTTACTGATGCGGAGCAGGATCGCGTTGTAGCGGAGCGTAATGAGGAAAAGAAAGACGCTCGCATCGAGGAGTTGAAAAATCTTCTGAAGGTCGCGGAGGAGGGTAAGGATATTCTCAAAAAGGCCGCAGAGGAACACTCAGCGAAGAGGGAAGTTCAAATGCATCTTATCAATACCAAGCGAGCGAAGGAGCAATGTGAGACAGTCCAAAAGGCGCTGGAGTCTCTGTCCTCTGGGGTCCGAGAGGCAACCGTCATTTTCCTCCAATAGCTCCCCCATCTTGGAATTGATGCTGCTTCGTGTCGCATCCCTTCATCTGACTCGGAGGCTGTCAAGTTCCTTCAAAACTCGGCCGGGCTACTCGGGTCTTCCGCTGCGACCTTCGGTGACCACTGCGCCCAGCTAGGCTCTCTGAAGGCCGCTCAACTTCTCGAGGCGAGGGGCTGCGGGCATGTGCGCGAACATTTTGGTGCCACCTCCGCCATTTCAACGCAGCCAGGATTCGCTGACATGGCCTCAGCTGGGAAACCTTCCTCTGCTGCGATCCGGCTAGCCTCCCGTTTTATCTCTGACTTCTGGAGTGAACACGGTGAGAGTGCTGCGAAGGAATCAGTATGCCGAGCCCGCGCGGCGATGAGCACCCCAGGGTCAGCTGCTAAGGCAGGCGATTCAAAAGGCAAAGGGAAGTTGCCCCCTTCGTAGTTTTTTCCTTCTTTCTGCGAAAGTCCTCCATGTGTAAATGAACTCGTGTGCTTGGCGTATTAAATTTCGATGTGTATGTTTTTGCTTCGCTTATCCCCTTGGGTCCAAATCCTTTAGAGTTTGTTCACGCCAAGTCGAAGCGACGTGTGCGAAGCAGCATCGATTCCGCCCCTCCTTGGCGAACGTGCGCTGATCAATTTAATGCTCGGGAGACGGAGAGACTTCTCGGTTTCCCGCGTTAGCATTTACTCCTGACTCATTGGCCTTTTCGTTTCGGGTGCGTATATAAGGGTACCACCATCACTAGTCTGAATTGTGGTTCTTCGGCTTCGATCTGCCTGGTGACTTGCGCATCTCGCTCTCATCCTAGTTTGCTCTTGCATGTTCTCCTTCGACAACTCGACCGTGATGGCTGATGTTCCACCTGACCCGGTCAATGAGGAAGGTCTTCTAGTCGAGCTCTGGGTCTACTTCGACCGCGCCATGGAGGAACTCGCGGAGCAGGAAGCCATCGCCCGCGACATCGCCAACGTCTACATACTGATAGAGGTAATCCCCAATCAAGGATTACTTCCTTCTTTAGCCTAGCTAACTTTGGCATGTATCCTAACTAAACCTCTCTGTACTCTTTATATACATTGGTGGCTGCAATAAAATAAATCATTGCGTGATTATCTCGTATACTCTATGCTTTCTGTGTTAGTTACTTTGAAGTTCCTAGCCTGGCCAAAATACAATCAGGTTAGGTTAAGTGAGACTCTTGGGATGAAAGAGCGAAATGCCCCAAAAATTCCAAAAAAAAAAATGGAGTTCTTCGGTTTTGGATCTTACAGGTTTTTGCTGAGTTTTGGGCCACCCGGCCGCCGCTGCCTCCTGCACTGTCTTCGACCACCATGCGCGCCCGCGCTTGCCACCGCAGCTGCTCGCGCCGCGTTTTGCACCATCGCTCGTCCCGTCCACCACCGACGCCGCCAGCTGCTTCTGTCGCCTCCGCCACTGTCCGCCATCCCCTCCCTCGCCCCCATCACCATCGCTGCACACCCCGCCTGCTCCGCGTCACGCCGCTCCCATTCCTCAGCCCGCACCCACGTCGTCGTCCCCTCTGTTGGATCTTGCGACAAAACATTTATTTGTTTTTCATGGTATCAGATCAACTGGGTTGCTGAACTTAGAGAGGATCTGAAGCAAATGGGAATTTCATCTCATCAAAAATTACATCTATTGAGAGATAAATTCAACCCGTTGTTCTATCAAGAAACTTATACCCCTTGTAGTTGGGACTATACCCTATGAACACCATGGTTTCGATCTAAAGGAGAGTTTATGTGTGTTATACGGTCTCAAGTTTGGAAAACATGCACAACCAAAAATACGCAGCATAGCATAATCGGAGCGACTTTGAAAAGACGCTGAAATGGTGTTGCCTAACATTCGGCTAGGTAAGCGAT
Source organism: Rhipidocladum racemiflorum (assembly GCA_036346355.1). NCBI lineage: Eukaryota > Viridiplantae > Streptophyta > Magnoliopsida > Poales > Poaceae > Rhipidocladum > Rhipidocladum racemiflorum. The sequence goes on along the minus strand of CM070579.1, from coordinate 82,793,274 downwards.
TGATGAGATAGCAAGATGTAAGGAAGGCTTCATCGCAAAATCTAATAGGCGTAGAAGACTGGGAGAGCAAAGTCAACCCTGTTTCAACAAGGTGATGGTATTTTCTTTCAGCAACCCCATTCTGTTGTTGAGTGTGAGGACAAGAAATTCGATGAATTATGCCGGTTTGACTGAAATGGTTCCGCAGTTTTATGTATTCACCTCCACCATCAGAAAATATTAGTCCAACTATACAATTATCCTAATCATCAATGCACTCCATTAACAAATAATGGATACCGTAGATCTTTTGATCTACTCTTTTGATGATTGACAACAACCCAAATAAGATTAAAATAATATTGGTCTTGAGTATATTAGTGCTACTAAAGCTTTATATACTCAAGTACTTCCGATTGTCCTTAATCAACAAAGCATGCCATCAACATATGATGGAGAGCCTAGATCCAATGATCTATTCTTTGATGATTGAACGACAAATTGAAAACTAATTTAAATTGAATTTATATCAGTATGAGTATACTTCAACTACACAAGTTTTATATACTCATGAGATAGGTTTCAAGGTAATGATCTTCAATATGCGGAATGATGGAAATGGATCAATACTTTTGAGACTATTAAGTATAGAGTAAACTCCATTTAGATGTTTGCATACACACACACACTATGAACCAATATGCACATATTCAACTTGAGATAGCTTTAGAGTTTATTCTATATTTAAATCATGATTATATTACAACTACACAAGTTTTATATACTCAAGGGATTCGTTTCAAAGTAATGATCCTTGACATGTGTGGCAAGATGAAAGGATCAATACTATCGAAACTTCAAGGTAAAGCATGAACTCCCCCTAAATGTGTACATTTATGTCTATATAGAATTGAAAACATTATGCATATCTTAAAATTAAAACTACGATGGAATTCACCATTTATCTTGAATCCAAGGAATGCATTTAGAAATAATAAAGTAGCATATGATGCATACCTTTGAGATTTCCTTTTTTCAATAAGATCAGACTAATAAAAAATATACTCAATAAACAATTTAGTCTCATATTTGGGTTTATCAATATGATCATCAATTTTATATCCAAGGAACGCAACAAGATATGATAATAAGAATTCGAATGCATACCTTTGATATTTTCATCTTTTCATCCAAATAAGACTAGTAAGAATTAAGCTCAATAAGAGAATTAGTCTCACTAGAAGATTTATCGTTAATACCAAATAAGACCAATCAACATTATGATTATCAAAAGGGTTAGTCTCATAATTATGTTTGTCATTAACACCAAAACCAAATGAATAGAGCTTGATCTGTCAACGATTACGGCTTTCGGTTTCGGTGGTTGTTTGCGGCGGATGACGGGTGGTCGCCGCCGTGAGCAGAGAAGATGAGGTGATAAGTCGGTGATCACCATGAGACTTTAGGTCTTTAGCCGGCGCATAAATGCCCGTTTGTTAACACTAGACCAAATCGTCGACCCAAGTATTATCTCTACTACTTATAAATATGTGAGACCCTCACTTTTATGCTACAGTATAACATAAAAGAAAGGTTCTAATGTGCATACTGTGCTAGTCCCATGATTAGTAGCTAGCACACACAAACACAATTTGAAATTACAACCATGCAAAAGTTTCATATTTTATTACAGCAGAAGTATTGATACAGTATGACCGATGAGGTCGACTAAACATAGCAGAAGAATCAAATGACTTGTAGTTTGCCACATAACCCGCAGGCAACTGACAAGGTAAAACCTTAGAAAGAACCATTATTAATAATCCCGTTTTCCTACGTCAGAGTAATTGTCGAAGTTTCCTGCCTAAAAATAATAATAATAGCAAGGGTGAGTACATTGTGTACTCAACAAGACTTGTAGTGTTTGCAAACTTAAAATGTATGCAGGGTTTATCAAGTGAAAGGCTTCTACCGTTAATCTTTGCATGGAGCTGAATTAAATTGTGAATACTAAATAATAAATTGAAAGCAAAAATTTGTAAAGAAAATGTAATAACAGGTATGTAAATACAAAAGTAATAAGTAAAAATAACACAGATGTAATAAGAGACTCACATCCCTTCGTGAGCGAAATATAACAATTACTCATAGCCCTTCGTGAGAGAAATGACATCCATTCCCATTAAATGAAATAATATCTGGAAACAGACTTTGCCAACACATAGCACAACAGCTGAATTCAAGCTTGCCAACTCATGTCAAGCATTGAATCCTCTATAGGGTAAGCTCACTAAATCATTTAATAAAAACAACTAACTAGTGTTAGTTCTCCAAGTTATCCATGACCGTGGATACGGCTAATCGATCAGTTTTAGACTATGCAGAGTTGTACAGCTTTACCCACAAGATATGTTCTCTCCTTTGTGCATTGCAAAATTAACACACTTCCTTTGGTGTGCCGCAGAGAGTTCATAACGAAACCGTTCAATTATCGAAACCTAGCTTTGCACCAGCCCGGTGACGTTAAACCCTAGCTATGATGGAAGCAAATAAATGGTGAAGCAATAATAATCATGAGCCCGCACCTCAAATAGAACAACAACAACCCCAGTCCATAGCCAAGCGTACACCGTTGCACCGAATATGCATTTACCCAGAACTCACTTGTGGCAGCCCCTTATAAGCATACAACGAAAGGGTTTACTGCTTTTGCTACTTCAGCCTACCAATGTGCAAAGCTAGTTCCAAATAATTTAATAAGTTAAAGCTGTCCCATACCAGCATTTGTGAATGTACGGTTATACTTGGATCATGCAATACTACGTTCGGTCCTTAATGTGACATGGGCGATAATTCTCCCCTACCTACGTGCATTATTAACTGCACTTCCGGCTATTGCCAATAATCACCCACGTCACAATCATAGTTTTATTTCTAGAAAAGGAAAACATCAACATTCACAATATTCCAACATGTTCATAAATAAAGTTCGTCATGTTCGACATGTTAACTCAATATGTTAAATATTTAAGTTTATTACGAACAGTAACCCATCTGTTCGTATCCCATTCTAAAGCAGGGCTAAGCATATGCAAGTAGTAATCGAGTATACCCATTTTGACATCATCAAATGTCTATCTAGGAGCTAGGGTTATCAAGGTTCACATATCATTATTAATTAAGGAAATTCATCAATGAAGGTTATATCTACCAATACCCACATATAGCAATTTAATGTAACATAGCGCATGCATGCAAATTCTTAATCAACATTTTAGTTAATTACGAAAAACTGGGATCAATATGATCAAGGGGGTGCTTGCTTTGCTATTTACTGTTATTCAACGGAGTCGAAGTCGTAATCGGTGTCGTCGTCGTCGAAGTTGTGATTTGAAGTTGTTGACGACGGAATCTGGAACGTCGGCTTCTACACGTCGTACAATGGAAAAGATAGCAAATAGCAAATAACACTTTCAATAGTAGTAAAAATAAGTCAAATGTAAAATCAAACAAAATCAATACATAAAACAAGCATGGGTCGCGTTTTAGGGTTTCGTGATATTATGTGCATGTATATTAGCTTAAGACGTAGTCTTTGCTGTTATTAACGATATGGGTTCAACAGTATGCGTACTTATTCTTTATGATTTATTCTACTTTATTTTACAAATTCAAGAAGCTAAGATTGTAAATTTAAATATGTTTAATTTTGAATTCAAAAGGCCAAAATTGTTTATGTTATTATAAACTAGTACATAAAAGCAGCAGGGGTGAAAGCAAGTATAAGTTGCATGGTTATACTTAAGTGAATACTAGACATTAACAATCAATCACTAATGTATGTAGGGCTCAACTTAAGGTATTAGCTGTAAGTTTATGACTTTAGGGAGACACTGGTGATAACATTTTAATCACTAATTTCTTATTACTTAAGTGCATGCATTAGATTTACAGATTTTAGGGTTTATTTTACGCAGGGTTATGTTTTTAATAAAATTCAGATGCAAAGCAAATTATAATAGAATTATTTCTACATAATGAGACAATCTAGCTTTAGGAAATATTCTAGAGTTGATCCTATAGGTATTAGTGCTCGTTTCTTAAATTCTTGAGTATGTTATATTTATCATATGAAAACATATGTCGACTAAGGGCTAAATGTATACCATGTCTAGGGTCAATCTTACAAATGGGAAACCAATGCATGCTAGGGTTAGGTCTAACCGTTTTACAGTATTAAATGGTCATGTCTTATAGATCATTTATAACAGGTTTTATACACACTATTACCTATATGTATATAGATATATTTGGAATAAATGTTTCATAAGACTTACATACTTAGAGACATAATAAAGAGAAAGACTGATAAAGAGAAAGACTGGTCTACTTAGGATTTACTTTAGGTTCTGACGTTTGAACTTAATAACTCATTAAATTAAGTTAAGTTTATTAAGCCAATAGCAGGTTAGGGATTCTAATTAGGCTAAACATAATTATGAACATACTTGTTTTAATTGAGATAAAGGTCAATTGATTTATTTTAACCCTAGGTCTTAACACTCGAACTCTTTTATGTTAAATATTACCAGAGGGTCATGAGTATTCTATTCCTATTTCCAATTTATCATTTTAAAGTTCGTGTGGGAATCTTATATGGTACACAGGCACATAGATATAGCTGGATTGAAGGTTTACTTGAACCAATTAATGGTCTACTTAATCTAAGGCCTTGATATTTGAATTAGAAGATTAGCCAAAACAACTAAATTTATTAAGTTCTTTCCGGACTATAGATTGTAATCATTAACGGGTTACAAACTTTTTAGGATAGATTTAATTCACATGTACATAGGAACCACTACTGTGTCCCATGCGCATCATAACCAATTATTTGCTCCATCTACAAACTGCTTAATTAAATGAAGGAATATATTCATATGGGCCGGTGGCAAGATCTCATCTGTGGATATATTCGCATGATCTCTTTATTTTAACTTCTACAGTTCTAAGTATAGGTCGCATTATACACTGGTCCCATGTTATTATTTCATAATCAAGGCATCGTTTCACATTTGCATGAGGGTTCTTACAGAACATAAAGGCACATTTAGGACAAAGATGATTTGAGCTTAATCAATTTTCACTCAAGGAAGGACTTAATATTTAAATCTAATATACAATTAACAATTAGGTTGATCTTCTAATTCGAATAGGAGGTCTTTAACCTGCTAACTGTTTTAATTAACACATACTCACAGCTCCTAAAATAATCCCTAAAATTGATTAGTATTGCTGAGACTAATTTAGCATTCTAATTATCTTAGCTAATCCAATCACAGTGCTATACTATGCTCTGGTCCCTTCTACCATTGAGTTAACAGGACTAGTATTTGCTACTTACCTAAGGTCTGGGTATTAGAATTCAAAGAGTGGTTAATATTGATCGATTTTGATTTAAGGAGAGAGTTTATTTAAAACACTTCATCTTGTTTATAAAGTTTCTAGGCTTTAGCAAATCAGGTACAGACCACACTGGTCCTATGTTATTTTCTTATTTGCATGAGTGTTTTTGTATATCATGTATGTGTATTTAGGACAGATATTGCATAGCTCTAAGTTCTGAACTTAAAATTAAGTTAAAGATGCTTAGTATTTACCTTGGGAAGGAATCATCAGTCAATCACAGAACCAAGAACAGAATGGAACCACATAGCCAGTAGTAGGGATGTGATCGGATCGGATACGGTCGAATATCGTCCTATTCATATCCGTATCCGTATTTTTTATCGAATACAGAATCGAATACGAATAGAATCGAATACGAATTATACAGGATAATATCGGTTACGAATACAGATCGAATACGGATCGGAATCAACATGGATACGAATAATATTAGTCGGATATTTTAAAATCCAATTTCAATTTTTTTCCAAAATCGATCCAAATTTAAATTCAAAATTCCAAAAGAAATATATTTGTATGTCTTTTTTTTGCCTTTTTATCCTTAGCTTGTCATACATGTGACTCTGTGAGTAACAATGTACCCAATTGCAATAATTGAACCAAATGATTTGCGGTGGCATATCTTCTTTGAATCCTAAGTAGCCCTCTGAAACGCCACTTGCCAATTTCTGTACCACCTTTACCCAAATATCTCCAAATTAGCATCTAGCACACATGAACACATTATATCTTGTCATCCAATGCAGACCCAGTCTACCAAGCGATGAAACATGTTAAATTGTTAATGTGTTATTCTGAAACGTGTTATTCGGATAATATCCGTATGTCATATTCGGATATTATCCGAACAAAAACTCGGATATTCCGTATCCATCGGATAATCAGTGTTCCATATCCGTATCCGTATCCATGTAAATTATCTGTATCCATATCCTTATCCGAGAAATCAACTGGATATCTGTGAAACTATCCAAATCATCATCCAAATCAATTCGATCGGTCGATCGGTCGGAAAATATCCGTACCATTTCCATCCCTAGCCAGTAGCACGTAGCTACAGTGCTCGGGCTATAGTACACGCCATGGAGGAGCTTCGGGCATGCCTTGGCCGACGGTGAAGCAAGCATGGAGAGGAAAGACCGAGGCCGAAAATGGAAACCTGAGGTCGCAACGATTCCATAGGTGGTCTCGGTTTGGGTTGAGATGGACCGTAGTGGTGGCGCGACGGAGATGAACTAAAGTGCATGGTGGCTCATGGTGGTGGCTCAATCCGGTGAAGAAATGAAGAAATTGATATGGGGGTTTTGATCGTGGATGGATGGAGATGCTTCATGCCCAATTAATTAGAAAATGGTTGGCTAATTGAAGAGCTAGGTTGGATTGGGGATGTTTCGGCCAAGGTTGAAATTGGAGGAATTGAAGATGTTTTGAATGGAATTGATGCTTGATTTTGGAGGAGGATATGCTAGGGAGGATGGGGAAGCTTTTATAATTGAGCATGGTTGGTTGGAGATTGATCCTTGCTTTGATTTGTGTCCAAAATGAGGGAGAAACAGAGGCTCTGCTGTTTTGGCTCGAGATGGGCGTGAGGAGGAAGAAGGTGCTGCCAGGTGGGCCCAGGTTGCAAGTGGGATGCAATTTAAGTCGGTTTTGCAGACAGAACATTGTAAAGCTATTTTTATAGATTTTTTGGAGAGACCTGGATAAGTTATATTGCTACTGTAAAAAATTTAGAAGATAATTCGTTATAGATTATTTTATACAATTCTGACAATAGACACTGCTCAGAAATTTTATTTCGGGATTTGATTTTATTGAGGGACTAATTCAATTTATAAATTTTTTAAACTTTTATACAAGGTTTATAATAGTGTCAGTAACCTTCCATAAAAATTTAAAACCTAAAACTTTAGTATTTATTTTCTAATAATTCTTTTACTCTGTTTTGCTAATTTTCAGTTTTGGATTAATTAAATAGGGAAAAATAGTAAATGTAAATTTTAATTTTTACAAATTTTACCAGAGATGTATAATGGTATGAATATTTTATGATCACAAATTGAGCTACGTTGAGGTTGTAGACAAATTTATAAAAATTACTTCTTGCACTGTTTTTAGTCAACACTATTATTAAAATTTGTCCTTTCTTTGTTTAATTGAGTTCACACTTATTTTGACTGGCCAAAATGTGATTTTGAGGTCTCCAAATATTTTTACTACACATTTGGATAATTTCTCACATTTTTACGATTTGACCTTTTTACCTTTTACTTTCTATCTTTTTACCAATTCACTTTTCAATGAAGTAAAATCAATAAATGGTTTTAGAAATTCAGAAAAGATGTTTATTAAAATTAAGATCATCTTTAAATCTTATTTTAATAATTTGTTCTTTTGGAAAAGAATTTCCAAATTGAAGTTACTCTTTATCGAGATTTAGGAAATAGAGGTGAGGACAATAAATTTCAATTTAAATTTTTGATTCCAATTAAAATTTATATTTGATTTTATTTTTAAATCTTAGATTTTTATTTTTCTAATTTTTAAAAATATTAGGATGTTACAAAATATGAGTTGGTGATGGTCGTCCTTTCTCCTTTCCCACCACCTATCACATACGTACTAGACCGACATATGGGTCCAACACCTCACTGCTACACTTGCTCGACCTCCGAAACAACGCCACTACTAAATATAGACATATGTGTCCGGTTTAACCTAAATATATACATTTATGTTTCGTTATATGTGTATAATATAAATTTGATATTCATGGTACGATTTTGAAATTTGTTTTGCTGCTGTGTATCACTTTTTTTTTAAGTATTCCATTGTAATGCGCAGGATTATACTAGTTAGTAAAAACTAAGAACCCATAACGCCAAGTAGGCCAGCTAGCCAACAACGTGGGCTCGGCTCCTGAACAGCAAATGTGTAACACCAATCACAAAACAATGGACATAGCGGCACTACAATTCTGCAAAATCATGTAGCGAAATTGAAAGCGTGAGGCAAGTAGATCAATCACGCAATGATGTTTGCATTAGATGGGTTCGGTACAAATAGCCAGTTGAGGCGGAAAGAAAGGCAACAAATCAGAGGATTACATGCATGCTAGAGATAGAAACAACTAATCCTGATTTGTTGCCGTAACAGACTCGTAACCATCTATGGCAACCGTCTAACACTCCCCCGTAGTCGGAGCGGGAGGAGACCGGACGTTCAGACTAGTCCGAAACTCGGTGAAGACGGAAGTAGGAAGACCCTTGGTGAAGATGTCTGCAAATTGCGAAGTGGTCGGCACATGCTGAACACGAATGTGGCCGAGAGCGACGCGCTCGCGGACGAAATGAAGATCAATCTCCACATGTTTTGTGCGCTGATGTTGAATTGGGTTACTGGAAAGGTAAACGGCACTGACGTTATCGCAATAAACAACAGCAGCACGGCGCAATGTAATGTGAAGTTCAAGAAGCAATTGGCGAAGCCAGGTGACTTCGGCGACCCCGTTAGCAACAGCGCGATACTCGGCCTCGGCACTGGAGCGGGAAACGGTATGCTGTCGCTTAGAAGACCAAGAGATCAAGTTTGCACCAAGAAAAACAGCATAGCCTGATGTAGACTTGCGTGTGTCAGGACAGCCAGCCCAGTCGGCATCGGAATAAACCACTAAGTCATCCAGAGAGGTCCGATGGAGGAACAAACCATGGTCCAAAGTGCCGCGGAGATATCGGAGGATGCGCTTGACCAAGGCAAGATGTGGTTCACGAGGATCATGCATAAAGAGGCAAACCTGCTGCACGGCATAAGCGATGTCTGGTCGAGTGAAGGTCAAATACTGAAGAGCACCAGCCAGACTACGATAATGAGTCGGATCGGCCACCGGGGAACCATCAGCAGACAGTTTGGAGTGAGTATCAACTGGTGTGCTACAAGGCTTACAATCGGTCATTGTAGCACGATCCAATATATCAAGAATATAATGCCTTTGAGAAAGAAACAGTGAGCCCTGCTGACGAGTGACTGAGAGTCCCAGAAAGTGATGAAGTGGACCCAAATCCTTCATGGCAAACTCATCCTGTAGTGCTGCAATTATGCGACGAAGAAGACCCTCGGAAGAAGCAGTCAAAACAATATCGTCCACATAGAGGAGAAGATAAGCAGTATCGGATCCCCGGCAAAAGATGAATAAGGATGTATCAGACTTAGCTTCGAGAAAACCAAGAGAGGAGATGTGGGAGGCAAACCGGCTATACCAAGCACGAGGAGCCTGCTTCAACCCATATAAAGACTTGTTGAGCCGACAGACGTAGTCCGGGTGAGCGGGATCTGCAAAACCAGAAGGCTGCATACAGTAGACTGTCTCGGAGAGAGTACCGTGCAGAAATGCATTCTTCACATCGAGTTGATGAATAGGCCAGTTACGAGAGAGAGCCAGCGTGAGAACAGTACGAATAGTCGCAGGCTTGACCACAGGGCTGAAGGTCTCGTCGAAGTCAATGCCAGGCCGTTGTGTGAATCCGCGAAGAACCCAACGAGCCTTATAGCGCTCAAGCGAGCCATCCGGATGAAACTTGTGACGATAAACCCACTTGCCTGTCACAATATTAACACCATGCGGACGAGGAACAAGATCCCACGTCTGGTTGGACTTGAGAGCATCGATCTCCTCATTCATTGCAATACGCCAATTCTGATCGGCCAGTGCACTGCGAAAAGTCTTCGGAACTGGAGAGAGAACTGCGGCGTGGAGGTTGAGGCGATCGGCTGGAAGGTGGAATCCCGACTTGCCACGGGTGGTCATGCGATGAGCATTGTCCACCGGTGGAATGTGATGAACAGCACGGTGGCCAGTACGTGTGGCCACAACTGGGAGCTCCGGAGCGTTGGCGGGAGCCATGTCTGCAGGCACGGTCGGCAAACCAGGCTGCAGAGCGGGCGCGCATGTGGACGGTGCAGCAGTCCCAGTAGCAGGTCCAGCAGCAGGCTGTGTAGGAGCAGCGGGAGACGGCATCCCAGTGGCATGCGATGGTACAGGGGACCCAGCGGCAGCCACAGGCTGCGACCCAACAGGGGAGCCGAGTGGTGCAGAAAGTCTCGTGCGCTCCATGGGCGAAACCCCACCTGATGCCGTGGCAAGGCCGGAACTGCTGGCAACATCCCATGGATGAGGATTAGTGGGGGCAGCAGAACCGGACACACGAGGCGAAGGACCTGTAGGAAAAAAGAGCCAACGGGCAGCTGGACAGAGTCCATGTCAGTGAGAAAGTCAAGGGCGGATGATTCAAGAGGGGCACGTTCTGTGGCGAAAGGAAAGGTCGTCTCATCAAAAACGACGTGACAAGATATGATGATGCGATTTGTGGACAAATCAAGGCACCGGTAACCCTTATGTTCTGAGGGATAGCCAAGAAATACGCAAAGGGTGGAACGGGGAGAGAGCTTATTGGCCGTTGTGGAGGAAAGGTTTGGGTAACACCGACACCCGAAAACACGTAAGTGAGAGTAGGAGGGATGGATGCCATAGAGCGCGAAGTGCGGGGTGAGAAATTTAAGTGTCTTAGTGGGGTGAAGGTTTAGGAGATATGTAGCGGCATGAAGGGCCTCGACCCAATAGGATGGTGGAAGGTTGGCTTGGAACATGAGAGAACGCATGATATTATTGGTGGAACGAATGATACGTTCGGCTTTGCCATTTTGTTGGGAGGTATGAGGACATGACATGCGGAGTGCAATGCCATGCGTAAGGAAAAAATGAAGGGCGGAAGAGTTGTCGAACTCACGACCGTTGTCACACTGAATACGTTTTATTGGGAGGCCAAACTGCGTGCGGACATAGGCGAAAAAATGAGATATAGTGGAAAAGGTGTCCGACTTAAGACGCAGGGGGAAAGTCCACGAGTAGTGCGATCGATCGTCTAAAATAATGAGATAGTATTTGTAACCGGAAATACTAGCCACGGGGGATGTCCACAAATCACAATGAATTAAATCAAAGTTTGTATTGGCACGGGAACTAGAGCTAGTAAAAGGTAAACGAATGTGGCGACCGAGTTGACAAGCATGACAAATAGGCTCGGTGGCTTTATTACATGAAATGATGGAAGAATTGGCCAATTTGGAGAGAGCCTCGGCACCAATGTGACCAAGGCGGCGATGCCAAAGTGTGGACGATGATGTGGCGACGAAAGCTCGGGGTTGGGTTGGACATGGCAACAGTGGGTAGAGGTGGCCGGAGCTATTGCACCTGGCGATCACGCTCCGAGTGCGAAGATCCTTCACAGAAAGGCCATAAGGGTCAAATTCAACAGAACACTTATTATCGATAGTAAATTGGCGAACAGAAATCAAATTTTTGATGAGGTGGGGGGTGACAAGAATGTTCTGTAATGAAAAATGACCGTGAGGCATGGGAAGGATGGTGGAGCCGACAGATGTAACAGGAAGGGTAGAGCCATTACCCACGACGACAGAAGAATGAGAGGGTGGAGGGGGTTGGGAAGTGGAGATGTTACCGGCGTCCGAAGTCATGTGTGAAGTGGCGCCGGAGTCCATGTACCATTCACCCGATGGAGTAGGAGGATGGAGCGTCATCGTGTTAAAAGAATTTAACAGAGCCGCTTGATCCCAATTCCCTGAGTTTGGCGTGGGTGTCCAGGTGGCAGAACCAGATCCGTCAGGCTGCTGGAGACCGCTGCTGGGCAGGCCGTTGTTGGGTAGGCCGTTGCTGGGCGCTGGAAGGTGAGTGGCGTAGAAGCCACCGGGCGCTGCTGAAGGAGCGAAGGAGACCGGAGCAGCGCGGGCCTGTGGGGGCGCCAGATTTGGCCGTGGACCAAGAATGGAAGCTGGGCCGGTGTGAGGCCATACCTGGACAGTGCCGGACCAAGGATTCCAGAATGAAGGAAGACCTGCCCGTGGAAGATTGCCAGCGTTGGACATCTGCGATTGCTGGCCGCCATGCGCTGAGGAGCCATCGTTGCCGCCACGATTTGTGCGGCCACCGCGTCGATTATTGCGGGGCTTACCGTTGGAGCGTCCGCCGCCGTTGGCGGTGGAGCTGCCACCGGAACCCCCGTTGTGCTGGCCGGCGACAAGAAGAGCCGTAGACGAGGAGTTTGGCTTGTTCATCATGGTAAGCTCTTCGAGCATCAGGTCTGCACGCACGTCTACGAAGGACGGCAGTGGCTTGGAACGTCGGAGCAGAGCAGCCAGATGGGAAAACTTGTCGTTGAGGCCGCGTAGCACGGCGAGGACAAGGGTACGGTCGGGGACGGGCTCACCCAGATCGCCGAGGGCATCGGCCATAGACTTCAGATTTCGACAGTAGTCGGAGACGGAGAGGTCGCCTTGAGTGAAGTTGCGAAACTTAGCATCAAGGTACAGCGCTCGAGTTTCCTTGTTGCCGATGAACTGTTCTTCAAGGCTGAGCCAGACGTGGCGAGCAAACGCTGTGGGCGACATGACGATCTCAACAAGGCTAGAAGAGATGGTGCCATAGAGCCAGCCCAGAACCGTGTACTCCATGCGAGTCCAGGCCGGATCGTTGGGGTAGGTGACGTCGGCGAGGACGTGGTCGGAGAGCGCATATTTGCCGACGACGAGGAGGAAAAGACCGTGCCATTTGTTGTAGTTGGGCGAGTCGTAGTCGAGGACGACGGGGATGAGAGTGCGGATGTTGAGGACGGCCACCGCCTGGGCATGCAGCGCTGCGATGGTGGTGGCCTCGAGTGTAGTTTGCTGGTTGCGAAAGGCATGTTCGGCCTCCTCAAGGCGGTGGCGATCTGCAGCGAGTTGAGCCCGGTCGTCGGCGAGACGCTGGCGCTCGGCCTCAATCGTGGCGTCACCCATAGGGACGTGGATGAAAGGGAAGAAAAAGCGGCGGGCGAGAATCACCGGCGGCTAGGATGCGGAAGTGAGGGGCGCAGGATTGTCAGGAAAGAAAAAAAAACAGAGGAAGTTCGTAGACTCTGCACCGGTTCATCTATTTTGGTTAAGTGAAGATCAACGGCAGGGAAACTATCGTGAGGGCGAGATGCATCATCCATTGTCCATCAACTACATCAGCAGATTTTTCCAATTTCTCATGGCAGTTAAATTTTGTCAAGTAACACATTCTTGCTTGTTTTCTATTACCGCTTGGACTTACTGAACTTTGTTACTTTGTAAGGACTAAGGGTATAAATACCCCTCCAGGAGAGTAACAGAATAAGATTTGGCATATCTCTCTACTTTAGTTGTTAGACTGTAGTTGTTCACCAACTCTAGTTTCTGCCATTCTGGCATGATCGTTCATCCTCTGTCTCGTGTTCTTGGTTTATTCATCATCATTTTGATCGATTGGAAGTGATCGGGAGTCAGATCTGGAGTGAGGCCTGACATTTTGGTATCAGAGCTAGGTTCTTCCTTGGCGGCGGGTTCATCTGGAGAAGAAATTTTAGGTTGGGGTTGGTCCTGCCGTAAAATCCCCCAACCTGGTGATGGAAGGGAATATCATAGATGTGCCAGAAGAGATTTCAAGGATTAAAGAGAGGCTTGATGATTTGGAGACTCTTAAGCCTGATGTGGCAGAGATCAAAAATCTGCTACTAGGACGATCAGGTATGACTTCAAACATGGTGGAATCTTTTAACTCTTTAGCTTGATCCTGAAGGGAATCGGGTAGATTTATGAGATCGGGATCTGTAGTTAATTTTGATACTTCGGGATGATCGATCCTGGAGGCTTGGGAAGCAGTGTGTCACCTATATTCACTTGGTACATTCGCACCTCGAGATCATCCGATCGGGAGATCATCTGGTGAAAGAGGAATGTTTGGCGATCTTTGCTAATATAGTTGGCTCCATACCACCACTTTGAACCATCCAACAGATTAATCGTGGGAATGGGAGCGGAAATTTGCATATGCCTTATTATTTCCATCCTTCGTTACCTCGCTTTGGATCTCGTGGTTATACACAACCTGTTAATCTCCAAAATCGTAACATGCATTTTCGAGGGTGCAACTGTTTGATGCTCGAGAGGAATTTGTATTGTGGGGAAACCATAACAATCATCGGTATGTGGAAGCTGTAATCAAGGGACCAAAGTTGGAATTATCCTTATTCTCTGGTGAGGACCCATTGGGATGGATTGACTTATGCGAAAAGTTTTGAAATGGTAGCACTCTGTTGAGCAATGGGTCAATCTAGCTGTTGGTCATTTAGTCGAGAGCGAGGACTTGGTTCAGGAATTGGGCTAACTTGGCGGATGCTCACTTGGCATCGATTCGATTGCCTTGCTTTGTGACAGATTTTGAAGCGAAGTGCGCATGAAGCCGTTGAAAGGTTGCAAGGGATCAAGCACCTGAAATCTGATTGGCAAGTATATAGACTATTTTGAAAAATGCGTAGAGTTAGTTAAGAGAGAACATCCATATTTACAAGAAAATTACCTGTTGAGTTGCTTTATTGGAGGGCTCAAAGATGAGATCAAACATAATGTGAGTAGCCACCGGTAGAAAGGATTGATTGAGGCTTACTGGTATGCTAAGCTTGAGGAAAAGGGAGCTATAGCCAAGAAAACTGGTGCCGTCAGTGGAAGTTCCAGACAAAGGACTTATGGATTAAGCACTAAACCACCACCTGTTGAGAAGAAAGACAACTCAAGAATGAACCAGCCGAGACAAACTGGGAAGACTTGTTGGCACTGCAAGGAGCCGTGGACTCCAGGACATAATCAGCAATGCAAGATTAGAAACGCCCTCCATGCTATATTAATGCAAGGCGAAAAGGATGAGGAACAAACTGAGGAGTGTGTGAATTTGGTGGAGTCTTCGGGATTTATCACTGCACCAGGCAGCCCATCTAATGAGGAAGAAGAAAGTCCCCCAGATCATATCATGCAAATTTCGATATATGCAGCGCATGGGGTCGAAGGACCAATAACCTTTTCATTGAGAGTTAATATTGGAAACAAGAAAGCAATAGCGCTGGTAGATAGTGGCAGTACACATTCATTTATGGATCATGAATTTGTTGTAAAACATGGTTACTCTATGAGTGACATTCCAACAAAGAAAGTGATTGTAGCCGGAGGAGGAGAGTTAATGACAGGAGCAATGGTGGAAGAATTATCTTATGAAATACAAAACACCCAATTCACTACCTCTTTCAAATTGCTCAAGTTGGGAAATTTTGATATCGTTCTCGGGGCGGATTGGATATATGAATATAGTCCTATCAAGTTGGATCTGAAGAAGAAGCAGTTAACTATCAGTCGAGAGGGAGAATCAATCCAGTTCCAGGATTATACACAATCAAGCATCAATGCTATAATGACTGCGGATCAGTTACAGAGGTTGAGTAAGAAACCATTGAATGGGTTCTTAATACAAATCAACTCGGTGGAGCAAGAATCGATATCAAAAACAGAGAGGATACCAGTTGAAATTGAAGGAATCCTAAACTGTTTTCCTGATGTTTTCGCCGAATTAGTTGGACTACCACCTAAGAGAGATTGTGATCACATCATCCATTTGAAGGCCGGGGCTGAGCCACCCAATTTAAGACCCTACAGAATCCCGCATTATCAAAGAGACGCATTAGAGGAAATCATTAAAGGTTTATTGAAGACAGGAGAAATCAGACCGAGTTGTAGCCCGTATTCATCTCCAGTGGTGATGGTCAAAAAGAAAGATGGGGCTTGGCGCATGTGCGTGGACTTCAGACAATTAAATGCGTTGACTATTAAAAACCGTTTCCCCATGCCAGTGATAGAAGACTTGCTGGATGAATTACATGGATCAACACTATTCTCCAAGTTGGATTTGAGATCCGGATTCCACCAAATTAGAATGCATGAGGAGGATGTTCCTAAAACAGCATTTAAGACCCATCTTGGACACTATGAATACACGGTTATGCCTTTTGGATTATCAAATGCGCCGCCAACTTTCCAAGCACTTATGAATACTGTTTTCAGTGAGCACTTGAGGAAATTCATACTTGTCTTCTTTGATGATATACTCATTTATAGCAAGAATTTGATTGACCATCAAAAACACTTAGAAATCACTCTTCAGCTGTTGAGGAATCATAAATTGGTAGCCAAGAGGAGTAAGTGTATCTTTGCTGTGACCAGAATTGAGTACTTGGGACACATCATCAGCTCAGATGGGGTATCCACAGATCCAAGCAAAGTGGCCGACATTCTCAAATGGCCACAACCGGATACTATCACCAAATTGCGTGGGTTTCTCGGGTTGACTGGTTATTATCGCAGATTCGTGAAGGGTTATGGTCATATTTGTAGACCATTATTCAATCTATTGAAGAAAAACAGTTTCAAATGGGAAAAGGAACATACTAATGCTTTTGTGGAGCTCAAAAGGATTATGACTTCATGTCCTGTAATGGCACTTCCAGACTTCAGTCAACCCTTCCAATTAGAAACTGATGCCAGTGGAACCGGGATTGGAGCTGTATTAATGCAGTCGGGACGTCCTCTGGCTTATTTCAGTAAAGCCTTAGGAGTCAGGTCATCAGCAAAATCCATCTACGACAAAGAGGCCATAGCAATTCTGGAGGCATTAAAGAAATGGCGCCATTATTTATTGGGCAATAGAGTGATTATCAAGACAGACCAAAAAAGTTTGAAATTCATCACTTCGCAGAAGTCGGTAGAGGGCATACAACACAAGCTTATGTTAAAGCTCTTGGAGTTCGATTTTCAGATTGAATATAAGAAAGGGAAAGAGAACAAAGCTGCAGATGCATTGTCTAGAATGGATCACCAAGATGCAGAGGAGGAATTTTGTGCAGCTATTGCTTGTGTTATACCTGAATGGATTGTCGATGTCAAGGCCAGTTACGATGGAGATCCAATGGTGGAAGGTATTCAGAAGCATAACCAACAAGAGTCAGATGAGTCTCAGAAGTTCCAAGTTGACGCAGACCTTATTAAATACAATGGTCGGATTTTTGTGGGAAACCAGAATGGACTTCGGCTCGTTTTAATTGACACATTCCACACCTCATCCTTTGGTGGTCACTCAGGGGTCAGAGCTACATATCACCGGCTTAAAAAGCTATTTTATTGGCCTAAGATGAGAAAGAGCATGGAAACTTTTGTGAAGGAATGCCCCACTTGTCAAATAACCAAATCAGAAAATATCCATATTCCTGGCTTGCTTAATCCCTTGGAAGTACCGGAAATGGCTTGGACACACATATCAATGGATTTCATTGAGGGTCTGCCAAATTCAAGAGGGAAGGAAGTGATATTAGTGGTTGTTGATCGGCTCACCAAGTATGCCCACTTCATAGCTCTGTCTCATCCCTACTCGGTGCAGCAGGTTGTTCAAACATTCATGGACCATATCTTCAAATTGCATGGGATGCCGCTCGCTATTGTGACTGATCGTGACAGGATCTTTACTAGCAAATTGTTCCAAGAGATATTTAAAACCCTCAAAGTGTCGCTCAGGTTTAGCACTGCTTATCACCCCCAAACTGACGGCCAAACCGAGCGCGTCAATCAATGTTTGGAATCTTATTTGCGCTGTATGGTTTTTCAGGAGCCGAAGAAATGGGTTCAGTGGCTAACCATGGCAGAGTGGTGGTATAACACCTCGTACCATACATCATTGAAAATGACTCCATTCCAAGCTCTATATGGGTATCATCCTCCCCAACTGGCTGAATTGTCGATACCCTGCAATATCTCAGCTGAAGCCAAGGTAACAATTGAAGAAAAAGAAGAGATGAGAAGGAAGCTCAAAGATAATCTGAATAAAGCTCAAGACCGGATTAAAAGGTTTGCTGATAAGTTGAGGACAGAAAGGAATTTTCAGATTGGGGATATGGTTTATCTGAAAATGCAACCGTACCGGCAAAACGCATTTGGATTGAGAGGTTCATTGAAGCTCAGATCAAAATACTATGGACCATTTCGAGTGATGAGCAAGGTTGGAACTGTAGCTTACAAGCTGCAGTTACCCCAAGATGCCACTATTCACCCTGTGTTTCATGTGAGTCAACTAAAGAAGCATACTGGGAAGAGAGCCATTCCATTGCCAGGCTTACCACTAGTTGATGAGACAGGGCGAGTTAAAACCGAACCAGTGGCAATCTTGGACAGGCGGATTGTTCCTCGGAAGGGAGTAGCTGTGGTTCAATGGTTAATTCAGTGGCTAAACCTATCACCGAATGACGTTACGTGGGAAGATGCCAATTTTATACAGAAGACATTTCCAGAATTCAAATCTTGAGGACAAGATTTCAGTCACGCCGGGGTATTGTCAGGAAAGAAAAAAAAAAACAGAGGAAGTCCGTAGACTCTGCACCGGTTCATCTATTTTGGTTAAGTGAAGATCAACGGCAGGGAAACTATCGTGAGGGCGAGATGCATCATCCATTGTCCATCAACTACATCAGCAGATTTTTCCAATTTACTGTAGCCCGTTAAATTTTGTCAAGTAACCTGTTACTGCTTGTTTTCTATTACCGCTTGGACTTACTGAACTTTGTTACTTTGTAAGGACTAAGGGTATAAATACCCCTCCAGGAGAGTAACAGAATAAGATTTGGCATATCTCTCTACTTTAGTTGTTAGACTGTAGTTGTTCACCAACTCTAGTTTCTGCCATTCTGGCATGATCGTTCATCCTCTGTCTCGTGTTCTTGGTTTATTCATCGTCATTTTGATCGATTGGAAGTGATCGGGAGTCAGATCTGGAGTGAGGCCTGACAAGGATGCGAACCTCCTCTGATACCATGAAAGCGTGAGGCAAGTAGATCAATCACGCAAATGATGTTTGCTTTAGATGGGTTCGGTACAAATAGCCAGTTGAGGCGGAAAGAAAGGCAACAAATCAGAGGATTACATGCATGCTAGAGATAGAAACAGCTAATCCAGATTTGTTGCCGTAACAGACTCGTAACCATCTATGGCAACCGTCTAACAGAAATGATTGGATTGTAACATGATTCCTGAGAACAGTAGAAATTTTAGACTGCTATGTGGGCGTTCCAAAATCCCAAACAAACTCCACACCGAATAACACCCTGACATTAAAAAATATACTGAACAATACACAGAGAAACAAATTTGCTAAGAAAGATAACGTGTAAGAACCATTCTTTTGCGAGCCAAATGGTATCTAAGAAAAAGGACGTGTAGTGTCAGCCTCGAGATAAGAAAGATAACGTGCAGGTACATTAACATGGGCACCGGGATGCCCAGTTCAGTTCAGTTTTGACTTGCCGGAAAGAACGAGTTAGTGCCAGCCCAGAACAAAACTGAGTGTGTCTGGTATATATCATGTGCATCGAGATGGTTCCGTTCGGCGATGGTAATTAGTAATTGCTTTTGGAAGCAAAAGGGTGACGTCAACGCCAGCCTCGAAATCTCCACACTACGTAAAACTTCAGCAATTCCTGTTTATATCAAAGTTTATTTTTTGTCCAAAACAAGTAGAATTTGCAGCTAGAGTCAGAAAGTACCTCAAAGTCACACCAAAGGTGCATGCTGTAGAAGTGTAGAAGAACAATTATTCTAGCATTATAAATGTTGGGCAAAATTATATCAACCTCGAGTCCAAAAGAAAACTAAGTGTACCTGTTGCAAACAAAACCATTATATATTAGTATACTGTCTAATTATAAGTGAATGGGCAAGAAACCTAGGAACTCCCAACTCTACGAGGCAAAATATAGCACGGGTGTATTTCAGTGTGATGTGACCATAGCTTCAGCGAGATAATCTTGGGAAGTTAAGTTCAGTGTGATCTTTCCGACAGTATCTGTTTGCGCCAAAATTCGGTACATGGCAAAATGGGTTTGAATCGGATAAAAGCAATTGTATGTGTTTGCATCGGAATTCGATGTGTATTGAAATCAGCCCGAGACGGAAAGGAAGTGTTCGCATGGAAAGAAATCATCAAACGAATCGGAAAAGGAATCCGTTTCTAAAGGGAAGGAAATCGATAATAGGCCGTCTGGATAAACGCACCGTATCCGTGTACAACTCGGATCGGCCAGGCATGTTATAAAAGGAGGTGGGTGCCAGGCGGCAAGACACAATCAAATCCAACAACACACACATCTACTTTTACAAGTTTTTCTTTCACATTGTTTTAGCTTCATAGATCTCTCTGCAAGTCGACGGAATCAACATAGTTGCGCATCGCCGATTGTTGATTTTAGCCGATTTCACCCAGGTTTGATTTAGCCGTTTTGTTGCGCATCGCCTTCCGGCCGATTTTACCTTGTATCGGATCAAGCGTAACGAGTTGATCTAGTTATCTCCTAATCGGTTCTTGCCGACTAGCGAAAAGCCGATAGATCCTTGTTTATCGGCTTGATCAAATTACAAATTCTACCTTGTCGATTTCAGTCAAATCGGACCAGCACGCTCTGCAAACCCGGTGTTTGTCTTGTGTGTTCGAGGCCTAAAACCCCCTTCACGTTTTTGGCGCGAACATATTTTGGCACGCCCGGTGGGACCAACAAAAAAATGTCAACCGACAAGCCCGCGGTCACCGCCGATATCAACACTGATGCTATAATCGCGCCTCAGATGGCCGATTTAACCCCTGAGCAACGGAAAGAAATCGAAGATCGAAAGGCAGCTCTGGAGGAAATGATGCTACAATGCTTCCAGAAAACACGCCGTGGCGTTACTCAAAAGATTGCACTCCCAAGCATCAATCCTATCGGAGATTCAACATCTGAATCGGTAAGCCGATACGCACCCGCTCAAGCTGATTTATCAAGTATGATCGAGCAATCTGTCCATCACGCATTAATTAACCAATCATCGGCTCTAGTATCTACTTTAAAGCCGATGATAGAAAATAGTGTGAACAATTGCTCAAGAATTAGCTGCGTCTGGAAGCCTGCTAGATCCACCACAAACCATCCCTACGTACCCAGTATATTCCATAGCACCCAACACCAACACGATGGCGTGTCGGCTCAAGCACCTATCATGATGCGGCTCAACCTCTGTTTTGAAACCAAGCATACAGAGAGATGGGTTCACACACTACCATGGGCACACGGATGGAGCCAAGATAGGCGCATCAAATCAATCAAGTCGCCCTCCAATAACATCGGGTTATCGGCTTATCGGTAGATCGAAATGGGACAGGTTCCACAATCACGAGGGGCCACAACCATGAAACAAGCACCATATAGGGTGGTGCCATACGTCGAACCTTTCGCGCCCATACCCGATGCATTAGGTTTTAATCACAATTATGACGCAGCACCAAGACCTCCTGAGGTGCGAGTTGGACAAAGACCAGTTTGCACTCGAGGCGGCATAAACAATGAGAATTGGCGTGTCCGGCTGCACCACAAGCCGACAATGTTAATTGGGCAGAACAAATTGCCAATGTTTTGAGAGAGCAGTTCGGTTTACAACCCAGAGGGAGAGTGATCGGCTACAGGAAGCCGTACCCCGATTACATAGACCGAATGCCATACCCCCACAACTTTAGGATACCAGACTTTGCTAAATTCTCAGGGGATGACTCTGTTACCACAATCGAGCATATCGGGCGGTTCATGGCCCAATGTGGGGAAGCTGCACAGTCCGATGGATTAAGAATCAGATTGTTCCCTTTATCGTTGTCTGGCACTGCATTCACTTGGTTCACAAATCTACCGCCAAATTCAGTTCATATATGGAACGATTTGGAAAGCCGATTTCATGAATACTTCTTCTCGGGAACTATGGAGCTTAGGATTTCCGATCTCAGTTCAGTCCGACAGAAGTACGGGGAATCGGTCTCTGATTATATCAAGAGATTTCGGGGCGTACGGAATAGATGCTCTGATGTAACATTACCCGAAGCGATCAATTGGCCGACCTAGCGTTCCAAGGGTTGATCCTCCATTAAAAGAGAAATTATCAGGCCAAGAGTTCCCGACTTAGGCCACCTACTCCATCGCGTATCGGCACCACGAGCCGGTATCACGAAGATCAAAGGGTTTAAAGATAGATTTAAACCAAATAGCAAACGAAAAGGCCAAAATAAACATGATGAAGTACGACTCGGCGATACCTCCGAGGGACTAAGCGAGAGGTGAACATAGCCGAGTGGGCCAAAGGTTCTAAAAAGCCACTCGTATGCTCTCTACTTAAGCCGACAAAGAATAAGGCTAAGTCAAGTACTCGTATGATGTGTCAAAGTGTGACAGATATTTGATTTGTTACTACAAGAAAAACTCATAAGATTACGAGGAAGGGCACATCATACCATCGGCCGAGGAAATTAAAAAGCGAAGGTATTGCAAATGGCATCATTCATTCTCCCATAACACTAACGATTGCAATATTTTTCGACAACAGATTCAATCGGCCATCGCCGATGGCAGGTTAAAATTCGCGGAAGAGTCGGCTATGCAGATAGATATGAGCCCTTTTCAAGTCAACATGGTTCAATGTTCGCGAAAAGAAAAGAGGCCTGCGGAAGAAGATAAGCCGAAGCGAAGAGTCGTATCACGAGACGAGGCAGTCTGAGATCACTATCGGTTCCATACAAATAGAAGCCGATAGGAATGGACACAACTCAAGAACGGTAAAACCAAGAGGGGACTTGGAGGTCGGTAGATGGTATCGGGCTGAGAGGGCTCCGAGAAAAGCTGATTTCAAACCAAAACCGACCTTCTCACAACTCCTGGGGAAGTACGAGAGGATAAGTCGGAGGGGTAGCACTCAGCACCACGTAATCCTCATCAAGCGAGACGGAGGGACGGCGATGGCGGCGGATATTCCGTATCGGCCGGCTACTGAGGAAGAGAAACATCGTCGATGTCCCTTTTGTCATTTTTGCTGGGAGAGAGGGATGACCTTACCAACAGTTGTATCTTGTCCTATGCAACACTCATCTGCATATCGGCCAAACCGATGCAGCAAAGATAGGTTGTCTAGGCGATATACAATTATCGAGATATGAGAAGCGATAGGCCGATCCATGAAAGGTTGTCAACAGAGCAAAGGCGAGTCCTCCCAAAAGCGAGGAACTATCGGCTAACCACAGGAAGAATGGAATCGGCAATGAGATGAACAATTTAGCCGAAAGATCTGGCCGATAGAACCTAAACCTCGGTGGTGCCCTCCAGGTCTCGACAAGTCACAACGCCCGAAGGCTTCAGATTGAAAACACAAGAAGAAAGGGAGGCCGACAAGGAAAGCGAGAGGGATCGGATGTTCAACAAGTTAAGACCGATACCGATTTTGAAAAAAGAGTGGAGAAAGAAGGAACGGTCGATAGTGATTCGAACAATCGATTGAGTCCGGTTCTCCGATGATCCGAGATGATACACCACCAATGGATATAAACATGGTATTCGCTCTACTCCGAGTTCAAAACCGAAGAATCGGTGAAGAAGTGTTCGCCGATTATGCCTCGGAGCACCAGGCCACGTGTTCGAAAAGCCACAAGACATGCATCGGCATCTGAAACCATTATATCTGAAAGGATATATTAATGGCCGACCGATATCTCGTATGTTGGTCGATGGTGGGAACAACGATTAATCTAATGCCGTTAAGTACTTTCGAAAGCTAGGTAAAGCCGATGAAGACTTGATCAAAACCAATATGGTGCTAAATGACTTCACGGAGACCCGAACCGAGGCTAAAGGCGTAATGGTGTCGAAGCGATGATCGGTAATAAAACTTTGCCGATTGCATTTTTGTGATTGAAGCCAAAGGTAATTACAGCGTGCTCCTCGGCGGGGCCCGGATCCATGCCAATTCTTTGTATACCATCAACTATGCACCAAAAATTGGTGCGGTGGAGCGATGATACTGATTGAAGTCGTGCTGCCGACACATCGGCTCATATTCGCCATGGCTAGCCACGACACCAATTGGCCACACGAAGAAGCCGAATGTATATCGAGGAAAGCCTTGGACAATTGCGATTTTATCTGCGTCGAGAAGTCGAGGATTCAAGCCGATCGGCGTTAAACCTAACACGTTTGATCGGACCAGGCAAGTAGTAAGAAAATGGAGCACAAGACACTAGCAAAGTTGCGAGGAAAGGGCAAGAAGCTATCGGCAAGAAGAATACGAGGAAGCCGTCGAGGATTTTGAAGAAGAAAGAAAAGGGTTAGGATTTACTTACGCGATTTGCTCGAAGAGATTGATATTGGGGAAGGTGATAACAAAAGACCAGCGTTTGTGAGTGCCAAACTAGAACCCGGTTATAAAGCAAAGTTGGTCGAAATACTCAAGGAATATAAGGATTGCTTTGCGTGGGAGTATTATGAAATGCCAGGTTTAAGCCGACGACTAGTTGAACATCGGCTACCTATAAAACCTGGATATCGGCCGTTCAAAGCAGAGCCCTAGGCGGTTTAACCCTCGTTGTATGACGCTATAAAGGAGGAAGTAGGACGATTGCTAGAGGCTTAAGTTTATCAGGCCATGCCGATCTGTTGAGTGGGTCTCAAACATCGTCCTGTGAAGAAGAAAAGCGGCAAACTTAGGGTATGTGTCGATTTTAGAGATTTGAACAAAGCTACGCCAAAAGACGAGTACCGATGCCCATAGCCGATATGCTTATCGATCTTGCATCTGGGAATAAAATCATAAGTTTTTTGGGCCAGGAGCGCCGGATACAATCAGATATTCATGGCGAAGCCGATATACCCAAAGCGGCTTTCGGATGTCAGGGGGCTTTAGGGCTATATGAATGGAAAGTTATGACCTTCGGTTTAAAAAATGCGGTGCTACTTATCAGCGTGCTATGAACCATATTTTCCATGATTTGATCGGCAATCTTGTGGAAATATACATCGGCGACGTAGTGGTAAAGTCCAAAGAAGGCCTGGCAACATTTAGCCGATCTGGGAAAAATGTTCGAAAGTACAAGGTTACATGGGTTAAAAATGAACCCTCTCAAATGTGCTTTAGTGTATCATTTGGACAATTTCTTGGGTTCACGATTGCATGAAGGAGGGATTGAAGTAAACCCGACCAAAGTGAAAGCCATAGCCGATACTAAACCACCGGCAAGTAAAAGGGAGCTGCAGTGTTGATCGGGAAAATCAATTACTTGCGGCGTTTTATCTCAAACTTGTCGTGGGGCAATTGGGCCTTCACGGCATTCTTTGAAAATTAAAGATAACCAAGAGTTTAAATGGGAAGCCGATCGACAAAGGGCCTTCGACGACATAAAAGGTTATCGATGAGTCCACTAATATTGGCGGCGCCAAAACACGGTATACCTTTTAGACTATATATATCGGTGAAGGTGATTCGATTGGAGCGATTTTAACACAAGAAACCGATAGGAAGGAGCGAGCAATATATTACTTAAGCCGACGTCTTCTAGATCTGTGAAACCAGGTATCCTTTAGTAGAAAAGTTATGCTTGTCATTATACTTTGCTTGCACCAAGTTAAGACATTATATGCTTTGGCTTCCAAATGCGTTATAATATGCAAAACCGATGTAGTTAAATACATATTATCGGCGCCCATCCTGCGGGTCGGCTTGGTAAATGGGCATATGCCTTAACAGAGTTTGAGTTATCCTATGAATCGCTAAATCCGTGAAAGGGCAAGTCGTGGCCGATTTTATCACGAAGTGAAACATTAGTAGGAACAACTAGTATAACTCCTTGGCAATTGTATTTTGATGGAGTCTGCTTGCCAAGAAGGCGAAGGCATTGGCGTGATATTAGTTTCACCTAGAAAGCGGGAGTATGACTTCATGTATCGGCTAAATAGCCGATGTTCAAATAATCAAGCGAGAATCTGAAGCATTACTAAGGGGTCTACAATTGTTAGAGAGCATCGGAGTGAGAGACGTCCAAGCTTTTGGAGATTCGATGTTAATTGTACAAACAAGTCGAGAGGAGAATACCGATGCAATGATGATGCACTAAACCGATTACTTGCATCAATGCCTCCGGATCATCGAGATGTTCACTACATTTTCCATAGAACATATCCCGGAAGAAGCTAATGATAAAGCAAACCGATTGGCACAATGTGCATCGGTACAAGGTAGAAAGCAGACAAGGACCAATCGAGCTAAACGCTTGGCTTCTGGCTTTTATGTGTTCACCACTGTCGATGGAGAAACGAGAGATAAGGGATTATTTGTCGAGATCCAACCAAGCCGACCGAACAAAAGGTCGGCGCAAAGCACTCAAATACGTTCTACTAGAAGGCGTATTGTACTTTAGGACTATGGAAGGTTTATTATTAAGATGCACAGGAACCGAGGAAGCCAAAGTGGCGATGGGTGAAGTTCATGAAGGTATTTGTGGGTCACATCAATCGGCTCATAAGATGAAATGGATCTTGAGACGAACTGGATATTTTTGGCCGAAGCGATGTTAGAAGATCGCTTCAAATATTATAAAGGGTGCCAAACATGTCAAAAGTTTGGTAACATACAATCGGACTAAAGCGTCGGTTTTACATCCGATCATCAAGCCATGGCCATTTAGAGGATGGGGTATAGACATAATCGGCCGGATATTTCCGTCATCCAACCAAAGGACATAAGTTCATCCTCGCGACCCACAGTTATTTCTCAAAGTGGGTTGAGGTGTACCACTCAAGAAGGTTACTAGCGAGGAACTAATCGATTTCAGTAAATGAACACATCATCCATCGGTTTGGGATTCCACAAACGATCACTCCGATCGTGGTAATCGTGTTCATGTCCAACGAGTTCAAAGGTTTGCGGAAAGTCTTGGGATAAAATTGCTCAACTCCTCCCTTACTACGCTCAGGCCAGCGGACGGGCGAATCGTCGAACAAAGCGTTGATAAAGCTAATAAAGAAGAATTGAGGAAGAACCAAGGAAATGGCATTCGATACTATCGAAGCTTTATGGGCTTATCGGCTATCTCAAAGACGGATCAACCAAATTGTCACCTTTTCGGTTGGTATACGGACAAGAAGCCGCTTTTACCCGTTGAAATCAACATCGGCTCAATAAGGCTACACGAGCAAGATAAGGTATCACCGATGAATACAAACAGCGATCTTTGGACAATCTAGATGATTTGGTCGAACAAAGGCCGATCACATTAGATCGGCTTAAAAGGAACAAAGAAAGGGTTGCCGTGTCGTACAATAAAAAAGTGATTTTTAAATCATTCAATCAAGCCGATTTAGTATGGAAAAGCGTGTTGCCGATTGGGTCTAAAGATAACCGATTCGGCAAATGGTCTCCAACGTGGGAAGGGCCCTATAAGATCAATCGGTCAATTGACGGAAATTGTGATATCTTGGAGTCCTTAGATGGATTAGTCCTACCTAAAGCGATCAATGGAAAATATCTAAAGGCGTATTACCCAAGCATATGGGTCGTCACGACCACAGGAAGGAAAACGGTCAATTACAAGACATAAAATCGGCCATAAAGCCGACCGAAGTCAATTGAACATCCATCCAGTTAAGCAGTTTACAAAAATCGGTTACATAGCCGATCAAACAAGTTTTCGTGAGCGTCATCCCAAGGTTAAGGCAATATTACAAAAAAGATTGACCACACACATGATCACCGATGAATCAAAGTTTAATGTAGTCCTGATCAGGGCAAATGGGCTCCCGAGCCGATAGTGCATTGCCGCCTTGCCAATGGTAGCTTGGACACTATCTACAAGTTGTTGGTCGACCACTTTGCATCACCGGAGCTGGAACTAGTTTGGCCGATTGAGTTTTAACTTGTGCAAAAACCTCGCCAATCTCCGTCTCTCGAACGGCCGGCGAAGATGTAGAGTCCGAAATGCCAATCTGGCGATCTGCAAGTTCTTTTGTGACCAATGCCAATTGTTCTTCAAGCTTAGCTTTGGTTGACTCAAGTTCTTGAGCTCTGCTTTTAGCCGATTTGAGTACAGCGGCACCTTGATCAAATACGCTCTTCCGATGTTTGGCATCTCGCTATGAGCTTGTCCAAGAGTCGTTGATCGGCTTCTTTGGGCTTTCCTCTGTTCGATTCTTATTTTGGCTAACTCCACGTCCAGCGACGATCGTCTGTGGCGGACCTCTAATAGTGCATTCATGGCGGCAGAGGGAGATCGGCTTGCATGGCCGCCATAGCATTCCTCAATGGTTGCGTATTGGCGTGAGCGCCTCTGGTTGCATCACCTCGTCAAAAGGCGATCAAGTCGCTCTTGCATACCAGGTACGGCGATGCGTGCGGCCGATCTTTGGCGCGAAGGCTGCTATGATCTGGCCCGAATGTCGGTGGATAGTCGTCGGTAGCCATGACTTCCGGGTCAGCCCAGTTCATCCAAGGAAAAGCCAAGCGGTCGGCTAGATCGATCGATGGCACCTTGGGGTCGAGATCGGGGATCTCGATCGGTACATTCTTGAGCAAGCGGTGGTAGAGAAGGCGATGGAGGGACGGCCGATGTAGCACCTTGGGGATCGGCTATAACCCCGCTTATCTGCATCGATGGAGATTGCTAAAGAACAAAAGCAAGTCGACATCACAAGACGCATAAAGGAAATGACTACACAAACTCACGATGACTACAAAGCTTACATCGATGGTCGAGTGCTCGGAGAGCCATCGGATTGTCGCCTCACGGGTTTGGGTGAGCGCTGGCGATTTCTTCCTCCTCTCTGAAGTCGACTCAAGTTAAAACCTTAACTACGTCAATAACATAATAGTCGACGCCAAAGAAACTTCTTGAGGCGGTTTGGCGAGTCAAGTCAGTTAAGGATGGAGCTTGAATATCCAAGTTTCTGAAGTATACCCGGTGGTGCCAACAGACCGACACGGGCGTCGTTGTCGGCTACTCTTGGCGTAAACATGGGGATCGGTTGATGGCTCACCGACCCGTCTTGACCTGGAAAGATCAAAGGCATTCTAAATAAAAGCCGGCGACTAGTGAAAGCGAAGGGATATAAAAACCACGGTACCTCTACGACTCTTGAAGAGTCGCTATAACTGAAGCTTGAGTGGACCCTAAAACTACCGTCGGCTCATGAAAATCGGGAAGGAATAAATGAATTATAGCCGACGAGTCTGTCCATTAGTATGGCTTCGATATTCTAGTCCACCATCGCGAGAACGCATGACCAAGCGGGAATTAAGGACAAAATGTGGCGTTGAGAGGATTTGCAAACCATCGGCTACTTCAAGGATGACCTCAGCGGCAACACTGTTGGTCACTCGGGCTCGGGGCTCGACACAAGATAATAGGGGGAAAGATGGAATGGTTTGCCCAAAGCCTAATTGACGAGCGTAAACCGAAGGGTGGTAAAATTCATAGGATGGCTGAAATGTTCGGTTGCGGGTGTTCAAGCCGACATTTAAGATGCAAGGAGTGAGGATGATTTTGTACAAATCTAAGGTAGATTGGGGCATCAAGGAGCTATCAGAATCAAGGTGGAGGAATGTTGGGTATGGACAATCGGCTACATCGGTATATTGGAAAAAGTCTTGTTGGCCGAAGGAAGCCCTATCTAAGGAAAGGAAGAAACTGAGGTATTTGTGCAAGCCGATCGAGTCCATTTTTAACTCTCCGGCCGAAGACATGATAAACCTCTCGCCATAGGATCGGCTAGCTCT
Source organism: Rhipidocladum racemiflorum (assembly GCA_036346355.1). Lineage (NCBI taxonomy): Eukaryota > Viridiplantae > Streptophyta > Magnoliopsida > Poales > Poaceae > Rhipidocladum > Rhipidocladum racemiflorum. Next base: position 82,763,289 of record CM070579.1, on the reverse strand, counting down.
ATATTGTGGAACGACATGCTCTGGGTAATCCTCCCGAGGGAAAGTTGAGCTCCCAGAGGGTTCGGATAGAATAGATCGGCTAAACATGCAATGAAGCCATGTTTGAATGAACCAAAGAGGACCTCCTATATTACCAACGACGTGTTTGGCAAAGCCAGGAAAAAAGTCGACTACGGATCACATACATCATTTGAAATCACGCCCTAGGAACATCTTGCCAAGGGAAAGCCGATGACCCTCTACTAGGCGCTCCGCTACTAGTGAAAGGTTTGAGTGGGGCCAAGAGAAGCACCAGAAGAGGTATCGGTCTAACCAAAGGTTGAGAAAAGCGGTATGCTCTTGGTGACATCTGGACCGGTGACTCTATTATTATTCGATATATTTGTACCAACCCTCGCCTTTCTTGCGGATTAGTTTGAAAGAAGGTTTTCCACTAAAGGCCGATAGTGATCCCCATCGGCCTAAGACAAAGACCTGATTGGGCTACATCGAGCGAGTAGGGCCGATTGGGCGGACGGGAATAAAAAGCATTGAAAGAATCCGACCAAAAATAACATGCCGCACTACCAAGGGTTCATTGGCTTCGAGTCGGCTAGACTCAAAGATAGAGACTTCGGCTATACCCATCCTCTCCCATTCTACCCTCTTTTGAGTGATACCCTAATGAACCAAGATCTCCATCCTTTCGTGCTAGTAGGCCATGCCCTAAAACTTTTTCCCCGTTCGTAAATATTGTATCCAAAGTAGATAAAGGGAGTCTAGGGATCTCGGTATTGATAAGCTGTGTCTGCCGACATACTACCTATCGGTCCTAAGTAGAATTGATTGGAACTTTGAGGAATCGGAATGAATACTGTGAGGGTCCATGTCGGCCGATTTTCGAAAGGACAAAGAGAGGATGATCAAAGCCGATGGTGCCGATCCGAGAGCTTGAAAGCGTGAAAATAACCAGTGGGGACCCCATATTTATACTGCGATGAAAGAAAGCGGCCCAGGCGGGAAGCGGTTCTTTGCATTAAAAGCGCCAGAGATTATTACTGGCGCCATTTAATGGGAAGTTACCAAGAATTTTCGACTACAAGCGATTGCAATTTTTGAAAAGTATCGAGTTCTTTCCAAAAATTGGGGGCATATGTTTGCGCCAAAATTAGGTACATGGCAAAATGGGTTTGAATCGGATAAAAGCAATTGTATGTGTTTGCATCGAATTCGATGTGTATTGAAATCAGCGAGACGGAAAGGAAGTGTTCGCATGGAAAGAAATCATCAAGCGAATCGGAAAAGGAATCCGTTTCTAAAAAGGGAAGGAAATCGAGATAATAGGCCGACACGGATAAACGCACCGTGATCCGCAGTGTACAACTCGGATCGGCCAGGCATGTTATAAAAGGAGGTGGGTGCCAGGCGGCAAGACACAATCAAATCCAACAACACACACATCTACTTTTACAAGTTTTTCTTTCACATTGTTTTAGCTTCATAGATCTCTCTGCAAGTCGACGGAATCAACATAGTTGCGCATCGCCGATTGTTGATTTTAGCCGATTTCACCCAGGTTTGATTTGCTTCGTTTTGTTGCGCATCGCCTTCGGCCGATTTTACCTTGTATCAGGATCAATCGTAACGATTGATCTAGTTATCTCCTAATCGGTTCTTGCCGACTAGCGAAAAGCCGATAGATCCTTGTTTATCGGCTTCGATCAAATTACAAATTCTACCTTGTCGATTTCAGGTCAAATCGACTGGCACGCTCTGCAAACCCGGTGTTTGTCTTGTGTGTTCGAGGCCTAAAACCCCCTTCACGTTTTTGGCGCGAACAGTATCCTTCTATATTTTCTAATGAGTTGGAACAAAATAGAAACATGTTGACATACAGTATAATCCGAAAGCACTTTTACGGTACACTAAGTTAAATATAAATCATTCATTCTTTTCGATATAATGGATCAGATTAATTAGAGTTTATTTTTACTTCATCTGGTAGTAAAGTAGTAGAAACACCCTTAATAAATCAATAGACGTGATTTCTACTAAATTTTATACGTTTTCCTCGAAACACACACACGAGAGAGAGAGAGAGAGAGAGAGAGAGAGAGAGAGAGATACCATGACTAATTCGAACGAAACGACATAGAACCTTGTAGTCATCTTTGAATCAACGAACTTAACTTCCCAAGATTATCTCACTAATATGTGTGATCTTGTGCCGCTCGGTGCCATGCACAAGGCACTTGTCAGACAGAATATGGCATGCCCTGATGGTCAATTTCTCAAGCGATGCTGGCACCCCATCACGTGGCAAGTAAGTAATGTTGTAACAATCGGTCAGTTTCAGCTGCTTGAGGGTGAGCATTCTGTGCAATACATTGGGCAGAACATTCAGTCTGTAGCAGCAGGTAAACTCAAGTTCTTGAAGAGATGAAAGAAGAAGTACTTGTCCCTGCTCTTCAGATATGTGTGCGACTCTACGATCCCGTATCACCAACTTCCGTAAGTTGGTAAGCAACTTACAAACTGGTAAGCTGAGGATCTTGAAGTCATCAATTTCGAGAACTTGCAGAGATGCACTGATTTGTTCCATGTGCATCCCTTCCGCTTCTACATGCATCTTCCAAGCTTCAGCAAAACTTGGAACACCTCTGATACAGAGCTCTTCAAGGGCGGTGCATTTATGAAAGCATGTCTGCACTTGATCAAGACTACGGCAGTGACTAATTCTTAAACGTTTTAGGGTTGATACATGATGTAGCGCAGGCAAGACAAGGAGTTCATGGCATGCACAGATTGTAAAGCTTTCTAGAGAAATGAGGAGAGCAAGTGCCTGCTCCTGCTGCTCTGAAAAGGATTTCATGCCGCCATCCATTAACGTTAGTTTGTTCAAAGAAGTAAGGCTGCTGCAAAATGACGAGGTTAGAAATGAAGCTGTGTTGATTTCAAGATATTCTAGTGAGGTGCTAATTTGCTCCTGCTGTGTCTGACCAGATTCCAACAAGCTGTTCCAAGCCTCAACAAAACCCGGGACGTCTTGTACTGTCAGCTTTTTTAGGGCAATGAAAGCTTGTAATCCACTGAGATGTCTAAGTGAGCTACACCAACGTATCTCCAGAGATTCAAGTGATTCCAGGTGACTTAGATCAATACTTGATATCCGTCCACACCTTGATATAGATAACATTGAAGGACAGATATGGCCGGCTAAAATCTCTGAGAGCAGCTCATCAGTGACACCATCTCCGGAGACCTTGACTTGCTCTGCTGATGCTAGCTTAGAATTTATCCAATGCTCGGTATCAGTTCTTCTGGAGATTGCACGTTCGTCAATCTTCAATGTATTAGTTTGAAGAGATATCTTATAAGTTTGACCCCAAATTTCTACACGGACGAACTGAGGTAACTGAGTAATTAGAAGAAGATCGGAGTTTATCAACTTAGGACAGCAGTCGATCTCGAGTGAATCAAGACTTGGGAACCACCGCAGGTTTTCCCTGTGAGCCAGAATACAGGGCACTCTGTTAAGCTCTGGACATTTCACTATTGATAGTTTTTCCAAGTGGGGGAAGACGTCAAAGTGCCCTCCTTCGTTCCACTCTCGCCATTCTGGCAAGTATTCAATTGATAGTTTTTTCAAGCATGGAAACCCCGTTATCTGACCACGGCCATAAAACTCGGAGCCAAGCTGTCTTAAAGCACCCATACGGATCATGCGCAACTCTCTAAGCTGAGGTAAGCTCCCAAGTGGAGGAAGCACTTCCACTTCTGAGCAATCTTCCAAACGAAGTGACACCAGGCGAGTACAACAGAGACAGAGATTCGGGGCAGACAAAGCTGTAAAGGTAGAAGAAAAAAACTTGTTGTCTGTGATACAAAGTTCTTGGTGATCTGACTTCAGGAGGATACTTCCATTTTCTTGTATTCGTACTGATGGAAAACGCTTGAGGCACGGATATGACACTACTTCAGGACAATCTTCTATCTCCACCAAAGTAACTTGTGGAAAGCACCGCTTTTCGTTGCACCACAAAACCTGTAATCCATTAAGCTTCGGACACTGTTGTATTTTGAGGCTTCGCAGGACCGGGAAAAGGCAGATCTGTTCAACTCCAACCCACTCTGTCCACTCTGGCATGTTACTGATTAACATCTCTTCTAAACGAGGAAATCCCTTCACTTGACCATCTCCATAGAACCCAAGGCCAATTATTGTTAGAGCACCCATTTTGGAAATGTGCAACTCTGTAAGCTGAGGTAAGCTCCCAAGTGGAGGAAGGACATCAAGTTTGGAAAAATCTTCCAGATAAAGTGACTCCAGGGAGGTAAGCAAGGGTTTTTCAGCTAGCCATGTTGGAGATGTGATGCCAGTATAGCCTCTGATATGGAGGGATACTAGATTTGGATGAGGTTGCAGACCTTCAAGAACATCCAACGCCGCAGCAGGCACTGTGCGAGAATCGCAATTCCATGACAACCGCAACTCATTGAGCTTTCTTTTTTCATACAGCCTTGCCTCACTGGCTGATTCGGTGTTGTCCACATTCTCAAGATTTTGAATCCCTAACGATCCTCTCAGGTGCCTCAAACTTTTTAATTCTACAATATGGAAGCCTCTATGCTTCTGAACACGAAAAATATCTAGTTTCTGTAGGGAAGTCATTTTCCCAACATCAGTTATACCCGTGAGGAAATTCTTCCCTTTGTCTTCGACAAGATGTCGCAAATTAATCAAGTTGGACATGTTTGGGGGCAGGCGAACAAGGTTGGGGCAATGACTTATGTTCAATACTTGTAGATGGTATAGCTGGCAGACAGTTTTAGGTAATTCCGTAATGTCAGACCAGCTCAGGTCTAGATAACGCAAATGCATCAAGATAACAATTGAATTGCAGGAAGGTACAGATAGAGCTCGTATGGTAGTGGGCCAGCCAAACCTCACACACACACCTGTACAATCCTTTCCAACGGAGGAAGCACGAGTGAACGTCAGACTGCGCAAGCTTTTGATATGTCTGACCATATCGCAGGCATGGTCAGAGTTAAGGACAAGCAAATGATGGACATTGTCCGGGATAGGTAATGTACCATCAGTGATCCGGCATTCACCTTCTGAAACAAGTCGAGCTAGATCATGTAACAAGTCATGCATCATGTAGTGGCTGTCATCAACTTTTTCAAAAAAAGAACCCCAAAGTAACTCGTTAAGGTATTCTTTTGCAATGTCCTCTAAAAGTTCATCCCCTGGGGGCTTCTGAATGAAGCCTTGCGCCATCCAGCCAAAGATGAGTTGCTGCTCACTAATGATGGAATCCTTTGGAAACACAGCGCAATAAGCAAAACAACGCTGCAAGCTTGGAGGCAGATGCTGAAAGCTCAGTCGTAGAACAGGCATGATGTCATCAGGATCTTGTCTTACTTCCCACATGTTGCTGCTGTTCAGAAAGCTGCGCCAACGCTCCTCGTTATGGCTTCTGCTGAGTAATCGCCCCATAGTCTTGGCAGCTAACGGAATACCATGCAGTTTCTTGGCTATTGCTCTGCCAATATGAGCCAAGTTATTCTCCTCTGTGATGTTTGCACATTGTTTGAAGAAAGACCAAAACTCATCATCTTGTAACCCACGCAGTGTCACACTGTCAAATGAACCCATAACCTGAGCAATTTTCTGATCTCGAGTTGTAACTACAACCATGCTTCCAGACACACCTGAGAAAAACGGAGCACAAAGCCTGTCCCAGTTGTTCACCCACACATCATCGAGAACAATAAAGAACCTTTTCTCTTTAATTTTCTTCACTAGAGTTTTTTGGATTGCATCCAAGCTAGGCAATCTATTAATCCCACCATCGATTGAATCCACTATGTCAGCTGTCACCTTTGCCACGTCAGGACTGTCGGAAACACAAGCCCAGGCTCGCACACCAAATGAACTGACCACTCTGGGATCGTTATACACAGACTGTGCGAGAGTAGTCTTGCCAACTCCACCAATGCCAACAATTGGCAGAACAGAGAAGTTCTTGTATCTAAATTCCTGGTGCTTACTTAGCACCATGTTTATGATTTTGTTGACCTCTTTTTCCCTCCCAAACACCTTAGGCTCAGTCAGGAAGGAGCTCGTCTGTCGGAGATTGACCTCCTCTGGTTGAGGATGGGTAGCCATGGACGCCAACTTCTCCAGCTGGACAATTTTCTGGACCTTGTCGGCAGTCTTCTCAAGGTGGCCAGAGATGGATCTAATCCTAGCAGACATTGCATCCTGGTCAAAGTTGGGGTGAACAGCTTCCTGCCCTTGCATAACGCTGTCACTGCTTGTCCTGGCCCTCTTGAATGGGTTGGACAGAACATAGCGGCTAACCATCTGGACAACAGAGGAAGAAGCACCGTCTGGGTTGTTCGTGCCACCACGGACAAGCTCCTTTAGGCGGTAGTACTCCATCTCGTCCAGCTCGTCGTCAGCACCATAAGCAGCAAGCTTGAGCTTCTTGATGAGATCCGACAGAGCATCGTTGTGGACAGGCTTACCCCGCCCAATAATCTCGAGCACCGCCTGGGCCGTGAGAAGTTGGGTCTTGAGGTCGCAGACGTCGTCGTGGAGACCCGAACGAGCAGCCCACTGCTCGAGCTTAGAGCCATAGTACTTGTCAAAGACGACCTGCAAGATCCCTCCGGCGAAGCCCGCAGCTGTCGCGACGTCCATCGCTGCGAAAGAGGAGCACCAAAAATGCACAGGTGCGTATGAGATTAAGAGGAGAGGACAGCAAGGTTTTCGGAGAAAAGGATTGAAACCTAGAAAAATGAACGGAAGTTAAGGAATTCATAGTTACCTCCTTCCGTTGGGAAAAGATGCTTGCGGAGGAACCAGCGGGATTGGGTTCTTGGATGAGGAAGATTTACTGCAACAAAGAGACGAGAGTGCGCGTGTTGCTTCAGCAAACAACCCTCTGGTCTTCGTGCAGATTGCGCAGACGACATGGGCCACGCAAGACCCTCCTCCGGTTGCTGAGAAATTTCTACTTTACTTTTCTTCCATATTCGCGGAAGCCTCTCAATTCGATAGAATTAAAGATGCGTTTAGTTGCTTAGATCAAGTGGTACATATATGAGATGATTCAAAAAAAAATATTTATGTGTTTAATTGCTTGAATGGAAATATCCCATTCTAAATCAAGTGATATAAATTTGAAGGAATATTCCCTTTAGATACTGAATCATTTCATTCACCCGAAATAATGGAATCAAATGGTACATGACCATCCCTCCCCATTCAACCTTATCCCGTCAACCAAACACACCCTAATTAATCTGGGCATTAGCTGATCACAATTGGAAAAATCATGGCCGCTTGTTTTGCAGACAAACTAGTATGATAGTCGCGGATTTACACCGCTAGATTTATTTTAAAGTTTGTTGTATTAAATGATATAATTTAATCGTTTGAGAATATATTTGTGCATCTTGTAAGTTATTTAGAATTTTAAGACATCGTAAACATTAAAAATAACAATAGAAGTTTGAAAGAATATACAATTTGGGAAACATAATTGAAGTATAAGCTTTGATGAAAGAAAATCATTTAGAATAATAAGTTATTGGGGTTCTTAGAAATAACAACTCTTCATCATGCATGGATCATGTTGTTGTACGCTCCTATTATTCCTCTATTAGTAACTTTTTTTATAAAATGTATGCATGCGCGTGTATTCCTATTTAATGTTAAGAAATATATTGATTATGTGTGCAACAAATTATTTTAGTAGTTTATATGATATTAGAGTACATTGCTCACGTATACATTGATGCACTATAGGCGATTTGTCTTGAATTTATCTTCTCTCACACGCTGGCTGCCTCATTGAACCATATGTCTTCTATCTCTTCTCACCACACAACTTTTTTACTTGAACCTCCAACAGTAAGCCTAATTCTTAATCAACCTCTTTGGGCTGCTACATCTTACAATACAATACTCTGCCGCATAACTATTTTTTACTTTCCTCCAATTATTACTTAATGCTCACCTTTGCAATATCAACATACATACATGTGCAATCGTGTCTATCCCTATTCGGGATAGTCGCCATGCTCTCTCCATTGGACCTAAGCCAATTCCCTGCAGTAATGTTATCTCTACTCCGAGCTCTTTGCTCCTTTTGCCTCTATTCGTATGAATGCATGCATGTATATGCACATGCAGGATGTTATACATGCTCAATTTCTTCTTCTCTATGTCGGTCGTTTCTCTTATTCGGCATTATCCAACTCAACGATGTGGCTTCCTCACTAACTTCGGCGACCTCCCATCTTCACTGATGTCAGCATGTCTACCTCAGCTGCTCTTTAATGATATAGAGATCTTCCCGCCATTGTCGGCGACGCCGTGTCCCTTAGCAGTGATGGCACGTTGCTAGCTACCCCATGGCCCCAAATCGTCCGCAGCTTGTCTTCAATGCAAAGCTTTATCTCCTCTCTATCAGATTCCCCATCATCGAGCTTCTTTAACACCGACTTCTTCAACAACATTGACGCTCACTGCTCTCACCATACCTTTTTCTTCAACTACTTCGGTGAGCAACGCAATGCTGTACTCATCTCGCTGGCACCACCTTGGCTCCCCTCATGTGAGCTAATGTTTTTTTTTCATGACAGATCAACGCTATTTGCACTCTAGACATTAAAAAATAAATCAAATTTCAAATTTTATTTTTAAAATTTTATTTATTTCTACATTTTACTCGTCGTGAACTCTTTCTTTTTTCTTCAATTAATATAAGAATTTCTAAGCTAACGAATGTGATTATTTTTTTCTCTGCCTTAATACTCCCTCCAGTTTGATAATAGATGTCGTTTTGGACATAGTGATGGTCAGACTTCTAAAACTTTGACTATTGATATATTTTTAAATATTTAAATTGGATATATGAAAATTATATATGTAGATTTGTCTTGAGAAGTACTTTCATAATATTATAATTTTATTGGGTTTTATAAATATATTATAATAAAAATTAGAGGTCAAAGTTGTGTTTTGAAGACCGTGTCAATGTCCAAAACGACATCTATTATCAAACTGGAGGGGGTAATATAGATAGATATGTGGCACTACTACAATAAACACTTTAGAGATGTACTAACGATCAAGTATGTGTTAGCACTTCAAAAGGCCATGCAAACCGGTCTCGTAAAGCGACGAAAAGAACGGTACCATATCTTGCAAAGTGAAAAAGAAAAGACATGGGATCTTACATCTAGAGGCCTGCACAAGAATCCAAAAGAGAGAGCTTAGTCACACCACCTATCATCTTGAGATCCTCTAACGTCGCCTCTCTTGGGTCACTGATGCGTGAGCCTATGCGTCAGTAACCCAACGTCAAAGGACATGACGTCAGAGGAACCGGATCCAACCCAATCAGGCTCCACCTTCACATTGAAAGGCACCCAAAATTTCGTATACAAATCTAATTATTAATTTTTTTTATTCTGAATTATATTTAGTTTGAGGATTTTACTTAGGATTTCGTATGGAAATCTAATTGTAAATTTTATTTTATTTTTTATTCCAAATTTTAGTTTATTTTGTGGGAATTCGTATACAAATTTAGTTTTTTTCTTTTTATTCGAAATTATATTTATTTAGGGAGTTTACTCATGAACTTGAATGGAAATCAAAATTTTAATTTAATTTAATTTTTGTTTTGAATTTTAATTATTTCTACATTGTACTTGGTACAAACTCTTTTTTTTTCTTCAAATAATATAAAATTTTCTAGCCCTTGCTAGCGAATGTGATGATTTTTTTTTCTCTACCTTACTAATATAGATAGATAGATATGTGGCACTACTGCAACAAATATTTTAGAGATGTACCATGAACAAGTATGTCACTTCAAAAGGCCATGGAATCTTACTTCTACAGTGTGACGACCCGCCTTTTTAGGGGCAAGTCAGGACATCACAACAGCTACCCAGGAAGACTAGCAGTTGGAAAAGACAAGAGTATTTTGCCAGACTAAAAGCACTTTAACTCTTTTTATTCAATATAAGGCCTAACGGCCAAGTTTTTACAAAAGAGGGCGCAACAGGGCCCTAGGTTACATTACCAAAACACCGCACAGGCAGGCCTGAGCAAAAAACTAAGACCTCAAAACCAAACAAGATCGCCATCTACATATTCCTGATATGCTCCAGCTTCTTCAAACTCTGAAACGGTTAGGGGTTTGCAAGGGTGAGTACGAGAGTACTCAACAAGTCGCACGAAAAATACTAAATACTATATGCAAGGAGATTTTCCAATGGGCGGCTCAAGATTAAGTATTTGAGGATGCAGTTTTATTTACAACATCATTTTACATTTGAAGCACAAACCATAAAATAAGTAGTAAAGGGGGTTTCCAAAGTTCAACAACACTTAGCCATATTCACCAAATTCCAAAAATCATTACTTGAGCTTGGTTACGGGTAATCACCCCAGTTCAAACTTAACTTCTTTAACCGGAAGTACGGCGTATTCGAATACCATTATGATTAACTCTGCAGAGATGCTCAGCTTTACCCACAAGATATCTACGACCGTTAATGCCATCTAGAGTTAACATGCAACTTAAATGCATGCGGCCGGGTCGAGACTATCACAACCTTTTGTTGACTCATTCCTGGATTTATTTATTAACCGATAGCCCTGAACGCTTCATCTAGAACCCTTGGTTCTAATGAGCGCCTAACGTTGTGAGAATCGAAAATGACACTCCGGTCCAATTCCATTCCACCCCTTCGGTATACTTCCCTGCCGGGAAGGCCGATCCCTATTCTCCAAGAGAATAGTACCACCAAATTTAATTTAAACAATTCCAGGAATGACCAAGGTACTGAGTTATATCGGGAACAGATCCATTGACCAGTCCGACTTGTGGTTGAGCAGGAATTTAAGTTATTTAGTTTGCTCAAGAGGGTTATATATTAACCTTACACTGCCTTAGACCAAGCCTTATTCAAACACAATCCCATCTGGCACCACATGTACCAGCCACCATTCCATCCACAACATTGATCATCAGCCGGGGTTTGGACTTAACTCCACCACATGGATGGCCCAATACTGCCCCCCAGACTGTAGCACTTTTATAAACACCTGAACCAGAGGTTCGACAGCATTTTTATTTTTCATTTTAAAAGCATTTGAACTAACTAACAGGATAATAGTAACTAACTTATCAAGGCAATAGTTAAATCTAGGGTTACAAAGGATTTAATACGGTTCAATATTTTTCAAGGAAGTTTCATAAGCAATTCGGCATTATCTAGGCATCATGTCATTCTAAAATACTGAATTTCAATATTCCAACATACAGCAAAATAATGCGATAGAAAATAATTACTAAGTATACATGGCATGAATGGGTTCAACATGATCAATGGTGTACGGCTTGCCTTGCTCGGCGATCGGGTCGGAAGAACTTTAGTCGACGTAGTCGTACTGGGCTCCTGTCGAGTCCAGCTCCTGCTTCGGGTACTGCGGTTGCTCCTGGAACTGTCCAACAATCGGATCTAGCACGAAAAAGACGAACGCCAATAAACAAATGGAAAATGAAAAGAAAACGGATACGAAAACTGAAAACAGAAACCGGAACCGGGCCGAGAGAGATAATGCAGGGCAATTTGGTCATTTCGGAATTTTGGAGACTCCGGATTTTGGATCGGAGTTCAATTTTGGACTCAATGGCGTAAAACGGTTCGGAAAAAGTATTTGTGGGATTTCTGGAATTTTTTGGGGGATTTCTGGGCTATTTTTGGATTTTTAAATAACTTTTCAGATTAATTAAATTAATTAAAATCCTAAAAATCCAAATTACTGTTTAACAGTAATTTGAGCTGGCTTTGCTTGGGCTTAGTGGGCCACGGCCCAAACGTGGGAGGAAAAGTCAAGCGGCTGAGCTAGGCCGGCCAGTGCCAGGCGAAGAGGGAGGTAGGGTTAGGGTTAGGGTTTGCAGAGGTTGGCGGCGGCGCTATGCGGCCGGGCGGCCGGCCGGGAGGGAAGGACGCGGGGGAGGCGAGGAGCTCACCGAGTGGCGGGGCGGGAGGGGCAAGGTTGAGAGGAGCTAGGAGCCGGCTTTTATAGCCGCTCGAGCGGAGGGCGATGGCGGCAAGGTGAGCGGCCGGAGGCGGAGGCGGCGCTTGCGGCGCGAGGCACGGGAGGCGGGTGTAACATCCTCAGTTTCGCTTTCCGGGAAAAATCTAATTTAAATTAATTAAATTCAAAAATTGGAGTTTCCTTGGTGTTTATGTTAACCTGGCATCCTTTCCCATCCAAAATCGGGATTCAATTCCCTTCCGTTCGAAAAATCGAATTTCTAGATTCCCGCCGGTACCCGAAATTTCACCCGGGTCCAAAAATCCCAAAATCACTTCAATTAGGTCCCAAATATTCCAAAATGATTTTTGGAACGATTCCCCGGATTTTTGGACCTTCGCTCCTATTTTAGCTCGCGCGGCTTTTGTTTAATGCCCGCTATTCGCGCCCGAATATTCAATTCCACAAATTTCATCCAAATTCCGCGAAACCAATTTTATTGGGTTCCAAATATTCCAAAATGGTTCAAGGAATTTTTCCGGAAATTTTAGACCATTGTTCCTAATTTTTCACTAGGGCGGTTCATTTACGTAACTCTCGGCCAATCACGCACTACCACGTGGCGCTACAGTGTCATCTTCTACCTCTTGCCATGGAAAGAACAAAGAAGAGCTCCAAGCTCTCTCTAATGGACACCTCTCTCTTTAATCCACCATATCTCCTTCAATAATGCCCCAAATCAATCACGGTCGGGTCCGTTGGAAGCACAACGACGTCCTCTCTCCATTCCCCACCATCAATAGCCCGGGATCTCGTCGGAATTGAAACCGTCGGCCAAAAACCAAAATGCACTTAAATGTGATTTACTCGGCCGTTTCAACTTCAAACGACGTGCTTCCACCTCTCAAATCTCCATGTGGACGTCCTCTTCCCTGTGGTAGCACTCCTCCTTGCCTCTTCCACTCATTTGCTCGCTAGATCAAGAAAACCGACGCCGAGTCGCCATTTTCGAAGTTCTTAGTGTTCATCCTTATTCCTCCCTCTCCGGTGGGTCAATCCTCATGCCGCTTGTTTCCTTGTGACCGTGGGGGAGTCTAGTATCTAATCTTTCAATCAATTTTAGGTTCCCTCAAGATTTGGAGATGAATTTCGCGTTTTTGTCATTTCGGCCGAAGTTCCGTTCGTCGTCGAATTCGTCGTCTCCGGTGAGTTTTGATCCAATTCCTTGCTCCTATGGGTCCCTTAGGATGTCCTCTAGATGATCCATGAATTTATTTGGGCAAGTTTCATGCAAATTTGGGGCAAAAATCCGGATTTTTGGAATTTTCTCGAGCCCCTGTTTTTTTTTGGGCTATGCCCGTGCGTGTGCGCCGCCGCCGCCCGCCGCCCCCCGCCCCCCCCCCCACGCGTCGGCTAGCCCCCCTCCAAGCTCTCCTCTCCCTCCCATGGCTAAAGCCAAGGCTTGAAGAAGCCCTCCACCCAATGACAGGTGGGGCCCACATGGCATAGGCTCCATCCAAACCCAAAAATCAGAAAAATAGGAAAAGGAATATTCTCAGAATATTCTCTCATTTTCGATTTTTCAGGGTTTTCGAACTTCGGGAGCTCATAACTTTTCCGTCCGAACTCCGATTGACCCCGTTCAAATTCCTAAATTCATCTAAAATCAATACCTACCTGCCAGCACTACTTTTGTAATTTTTGGATTTGATTTATTTTCTTGTATTTATTTTGTTATCTCGTTTTGCGCATAGCCGAGGACCCCGCCGAGACCGCCGACCACGCCGCCGGATTTCAAGCGTTCGACGATCTCACCGCGACTGAAGGCAAGTCTCCTTGACGCATGTTGAACCGATGTTTATAAATGTATTTTAAATGTTTTATAAACTTGCATGCTATGTTTATCATCGTATGTCAAATATAAGTGCATAGTTAATCCGAATTGTGAATACCTCCTTTGTTATTGACATCCATGTTAGTTGTAAGCCTAGGACATTTGCTATGCCATGTCTACCCTTATATGGTACCCTTTGTGAAATAGTACGGTAGATTTTCTTAGAACCCATATTGATGAAAAAGACCCATAGGTGGGATTATACAAAAATGATGATTTCAAGTATGATTTGGAAATAATTATATGATTTTGGTACGGTTTTTCTAAAATAAAAAGAAAAGGGAAAATGGTTTGGACTTGGGCGGAATGGAATGTCGGGTGGGTGCGGATGGAGCACTAGTTGCATTGTGCAAGTGCCACCCCAAGTCAGTTAAGGACCGACGCTTATGACTGTCTCCATTCTAAGCATAACCGTACAACCACATGTCTATAATGGTACGACCTGGCTAACTAATTTGTAGAAACCTAACTTAGACTCACCACACGGTGGAATATGAGCGCCGGATAGAGGCAAGGTTGTTTTTCTCACACGGCGCAAGAGGGGGCTTCTGTACTGGGTGGCTAGAACCCTAACAGCGGTGAAACCTCGGCCAATTGGAGTCGGGTTAGGCGTATACATTGTAAAGGCCTTGTCATGGTCTCTCTGCCGACACACCAAAGGAAGTGTGTTAATTGCATGGCATCAGGAGACGATCATGTCTTGTGGGTAAAGTTGTACACCTCTGCAGAGTTAAAACTATTCGAATAGCCGTGCCTACGGTCAAGGGCAAAGCAAAGAATGCTTTCATATTGATAGACTTTGGTTTTGGTTTTAAAACTAAACGCTGTTTTGTTTTGGGATTCGGGAGTGGTTAGAACTCTCGGATGTTTAATGGCGGATGGAGCCAACCAGGTGGAACGAACCTGTTTCGTGTCTTGACGGAAAGAGTCATGTGTGATTAAACTCGATCTTTTAAAAGTTGGAGGTTAGAGCCTTTATATTAGTGATGGTGGATAGAACCTTCACCACAATATTAAATAATTCAATTGTTAAAAAGAATTGTAGAAGATGTTTTGTGAAACTTATTACTTAAGTATGGTTTAATGAAATTTGGCTTTGTGCAAAAGAACCCTATTAAGCTTCCTTTGGAAAGCCCCACATATACATACTTTTCCCTACTTGCTGAGTACTTTTGTACTCACGTGCTACACAATCTTGTCATCATCAGAGAACTACCAAGACGCAGCCGAAGATGGTGAGTTCTACACCGAAGACTTCGATGAAGATTGCCAGGATAGCTAGTCGCGCTTCCTGTCGTCGCCTGTGGTGTTTTGGTGTTCGCTTGTTGTCGCTTTTGCTTCCGCTGTCGTGTCTCCGGTCTCGGGACCGAGTATTGTAATAAGTGGCCATGTGGCCAATACTTTATTATTTATGTTACAATTTCGTCATGTTCAGCAATGAAGTATCACTGTTGACTGTGTGTACTAGCTACTGATCTGGGACTAGTACGGAAATACACAAGAGATTTCGGATAGGCGATCCGGTCTCTAGCAGGCCGGGTCGTCATGGCGGCCTCATCTTGCGCTGGATCGGGAAGACCGGAAGCAAGCGCCACGCTGCCGCTGGGCACACGCAGCGTGAAGGGGTGGCGCCAACGCAGGAGGAGATGGGGCACTGGGCCGATACTACCGGAGCAATGGAAGGGAGACAGGCCGAAAGGCCCAAGAACGCAAGAAATCCGGCCCAAGGTAAAAACAAACTCAATCCAAATTCCAATTCAAACCGAGATTCAAATGAAATCCAAATTTAAATCCATTTTGAATTTTTGGGTCATTTCATACAGCCAATGTGCACAAGAGTCCAAAAGTGAGAAAGCTTAGTCACACCACCCGTGCCCTCACCAGGCTCCACCTTTTATCAAGTATGTGTTAGCACTTCAAAAGGCCATGCAAACCGGTCTCCTAAAGCGGCTTGCAAAGTGAAAAAGAAAAGACATGGAATCTTACATCTATAGGCCATTGTGCACAAGAATCCAAAGGAGAGAAAGCTTAGAGCATGTACAATGCACAGGCACCTGCTGTCAATAAGAGTTGTTATGTCATCTATTTGCTGATGTGGATAAAAGAGAAGGAGAAAAGAGAAAGAAGCTGTCTATACATTTGTAATCAACTGTAGCACGAAAACCAAGGTGGTTGTGTGTAGTCGTATAGAAATCAAATTGTTAATTTTATTTCATTTTATTCTAAATTTTAGTTTATTTTGTGGGAATTAGTATACAAATTTAGTTTTTTTCTTTTTTATTTGAAATTATATTTATTTAGGGAGTTTACTCCTGAACTCGTACGGAAATCAAAATTTTAATTTTATTTTTTTTGTTTTGAATTTTAGTTATTTCTACAATGTATTTGGCACAAACTCTTAATTTTTTCTTCAATTAATATAAAAATTTCTAGCCTTTGCTAGCGAATGTGATGATTTTTTTTCTTTACCTTAATAATATAGATAGATAGATAGATATGTAGCACTACTGCAACAAATACTTTAGAGATGTACCGACGATCAAGTATGTGTTAGCACTTCAAAAGGCCATGCGAACCAGTCTTCTAAGGGTGTGTGTGGTGCATGTACCAAGTGGTATATGTATAAGATGGTTAAAGAAAAAAATCATTCATGTGTTTGGTTGTTTGAATAGAACTATTCTATCCTGGACCAAGTGATACAAATTTGAGAAATATTCCCTCTAGATGCTAAACCATTTCACTCACCCAAAATAATGGAACCAAATAGTACATGACCATTCTATCCTATTCAACTTCACCCTATCCCATTCCATTCAGCTTCTTCTCAGTGAATTCCTGCGGTTGAGATTCTCCATTTATTTACTTTCCATCTTCTAGATGAGCATGTTTATGGTCAAGGTTTAGCATCAATCAAGATGTTAATTGTTAATCGTGGACATCAGAGTAGATAGGAAAGATGTACCTTGATCGATAATGGGGATGAACTGTGAATCATTTGTTTCTAGCATGCAATAATTTCATTAGGGTGATAATGATGGGCGAACCACCTGATAGTGAAGTATTTGGCGCCGAAAAAGATGATACCAGCTACTGCTGTTGCCAGATTGGAAGTAGTTACCTTTCCCTATCAATCAACCTCTCGTCAGAATATATACCACGGCATCTATGGATTTCATGCATTATATCAATAACTCGTGCAGTAAATCCTACTATCCTAGGGTACAATTATCTCAGAAGGAAATATTAGAGGAAGTTTTAATGCCCACATTAGACATGACTAGGGGGTGTAAACGGGTCGGGTTCGGGCGGGTAGTAGGTCATCCCATACCCTACCCTATTATTTTTTCTATGCAGTGCACGGTCACTTTAGTAAAAATCGGGTAGGGTACGGGTAACGGGTAGCATTTTCTATAAACGGGTAAAAATCGGGTTCCGGGTAGTGTGCGGACGGGTATAATACAGACAACGGGTACTTCATCGGGTAGTGCACGAAATACCTAGAATCAAAATATGCGATAAAAACAATCCAACTATTACTATACTCAGTGGTGGGGTTATGAAATGCATTTCCAAAGTCTTCCCAGGTGTCCATCCTATTCGGCCTGAGGTTTGTATATTAACTAGTATTACTATATCAGGCTTCCGGCTGCCACGTCTCCAGCTGCAGCGGCAGAAGCCCGGCGGCGGGCGCAGCAGGCCACGGCGGAGAAGCCCGGCAGGAGGCCCCGGCGGCGGCGTGCTGCAGCAGACCCCGGCGACGGGCGCACGCGCTGCAGCGGCAGCGATTCAGAGGGCGACGTGCGCTGCCGCGCGTGCCGTGGCCGTCGGATCGAGTTCAGAACCGGGCGGCCGACGCGGAAGAAAACGACTGCAGAGCCAGGCGACTGATATCCTCCCGTGAGAATCAGAGGACGATGTCACCGGCGCAAAAGGAGATGAAAAACAGAGCCAACCGCAGAGATGAAACGGTGGCTGCGTATACGAAGTAGAAGGCGACGGCGCAAGTGCAACGCCAGGAAAAAGAAAACCCTAGATTGGCTCTGATACCATGTTATGAATAAAGACTTCAGATTCATCATGGCGCCAAAGCTTATATATATACATGTACAAGAGGGCAAGGAATAGGAATAGGAATATGACTCTATCCCTAACATACAAGGAATAGGACTCTATCTCTAACAAGTACATCACGTCCCAACAATTAAACATTTGCTGCGATGTAAAATATGGATCCCATGACTTCAACGAGTTCACTAGAAACAGCATCCGAACAAATATCTAAAACATATAAATCAAGCCCTAAGCCCCTAGCTGCTAAGACATGGCCTAGAAACGGTGTTTGCATTGATGCATGTAAGTCCTCAACCACAACAGCAAGGTAGAATTCCTTCAGCAGTACTGCAATAAAGAAAAACATAGGTCATTGAGAGTCTTTTCAATTGGATAAAAAATAAAAACTAGCTTGAGTTGGCATTAACTTAAAACAATTGCCAATTACTACTTATTGCCTTACTGGTTATTAATAGAATAACATTAGATGCCTTACAAATTGCACATCTATCATTGCTAATTACTTAAATTTTTTATCGCAACCAAAGTTTTGGAAACAGCAGCTCCAATCCCATGCATCAAGCCAACGTGAATGGCTTTTGACGTCATGCTTGTCAATGGACGATACAGAATCAATGCTTCGAATTCACCGATGACAACTCTCTAAACCACTATTACTTGTGATTATCTTTTCTTCTCAAAGAAACAGAGATCTATCTATGATCTTTTTTAGCTGCCCAAGATACAAGCCAAATCTGTTGCTTTGGTCCACTCGTTTGCTTACGCTTAGCAGACAACTCACGTAAGCACCCCTAAAAATTTCATGTCTTGCCGTTGTTGTTATGTATAGCAAATGGCAAGCTGCTCAAACTATCTGAATTGACTCCAACAGCGTGGCCCCATACAGAAAGAGACGCGAGATGGGGGGACAGGGACTTGATTAGCGCAGCAGTTAGCACGTCTCAAAGTGGTAGTTAGAAGAACAAGCAAATTTCTTAGTTAAGCAGCAGTAGTAGTGAGGACATAGAAGCAAAGGAAAGAAATGTTTGTTATTCTCATGCTCCTTACCAACCATCAGGATGACCTCATAGCGTACCTCAATCCAATCTACAAAAGGAAACAATCAAGTAATTAAATGACTGAATGGAATTAGGCAATTAACAGCATTTGAATTGAATATAGTTGAAAGAAGAAATACCAAGTATTAAATTCATAACTTACTTTGGAGAGATTTTGCTCTTAATACAAAGCAATCGAACACTTGGGTTTTTAGTGTTGATAAAAATTTCTCTATTCAGCTCACATTTGAAGAGTCGTAGTGCCTTTGCCTTCTCCATATCCGTTAGGTCTTCAATTGATTCCAGAGCAACAACACACTTCCCAATAGAAAACTTGTCATTCTGACTCTGGCTTCTTGTTTCTTTTAGTTCTTCAACAAATTTGTTGGTTTGTTGCTTCTTGAATTCTAGGTAGCTCTCAAGAACCCTGGCAATCTGATTTTGCTTGCGCTTTTTCCCATTACCATTTTCTTTTGGTGTAGATGAGGCGGAAGCATCACGCTCCATTTCATCAGCTACTATGTGAGCATTAGATGTCTCTTGCCCCTCCATATTTGCAGCAAAAGGATTTAATCGAACATCATGGGTACCATTGTCATCGGGGATAACTCAATCCGAGTCGCTGTCCTCCCTATTGTTAAAAGGTATTGTTACACATCTACTGATATGAAATTACTGATATGCATTTACTGATATCAATTGGAGGCCACCTGTACAAAATGGAGTTAATTGGCTAGTAGGTTTATTAACTACACTACTTAGGTTTATGGCTGCAGCTGGATCTCTCCATCATTATCATGATATTTACTAGTGTCAGTCAACTAGAGACTGCCAATAATATCCCACTTCCTTAGAATCATGTCAATGAAAAATGCAATTGTAAGAATTGCAGTCATGGAATGTTAGCCAATGGATGGACACCTCGAGTCCAAAAGAAAACTAAGTGTACCTGTTGCAAACAAAACCACTATATTTAGTGTACTTTACGAGGGAAAATGTAGCAAGGGTGTATTTCAGTTTGTTGTGACCATGGCTTCAGTGAGATAACCAAAAAGTTCAGTGCGACCTTTCCGACAGTATCCTTCTATATTTTCTAATGAGCTAGGAAAAACAGAAATACACATACAGAGACCAAACAGAGCACAGAGAGATACTTCTAAATGACCAATTTGAACGAAACGACGTAGGATCTTGTAGTCATCTTTGAATCAATGAACTTACATTTCCAAGATTATCTCGCCAATATGTGCGATCTTGTGCCGCTCGGAGCCATTCTCAAGGCACTTGTCATACAGACTATGGCAACCCTTGATGGTCAATTTCTGAAGTGATGCTGGCAGCCCATTATCTGGCAAGGAATCAATTTCATCACAGCTGGTAATTTCCAGGTGCTTGAGGGTAGTCATTCTGTGAAGTACACTGGGCAGAGCATTCAGTCTGTAGCAGCATACAAACCCAAGTTCTTGAAGAGATGAAAGAAGGCGAAGTGCTTGTCCCTGCTCTTCAGATATGTGTGCGACAAAAGAATTCCCTAACACCAACTTCTGTAAGTTGGTAAGCAACTTGCAAACTGGTAAGTTGAGGATCTTGAAGTCATCAATTTCGAGAACTTGCAGAGATGCATTGATCTGTTCCATGTGCATCCCTTCCGCTTCTACCTGCATCTTCCAAGCTTCAGCAAAATTTGGAACACCCTCGACACAGAGCACTTCAAGGGCGGCGAATATGTGAAAACATTTCCCCACGGATTTAATACTATGGCAACGACTAATTCTCAAACGTTTTAGGGTGGACACTTCACGTAGTGCGCCAGGCAGGGAAAGAAGTTCAGCGCATCTGCTGATTGTAAAGCTTTCAAGAGAAATGAGGAGGGTGAGTGCCTGCTCCTGTTGCTCTGAAAAAGATCTTATGTTGCTCCGCACCAACTCTAGTTTGTTCAAACAAGTAAGGCTGCTGCAAATTGACGAGGTTAGAAATGAAGCTGTGTCGATTTTGAGATATTCCAGTGAGCTGCTAATTTTCCCCTGCTGTGTCTGACCAGATTCCAACAAGCTGTTCCAAGCCTCAACAAAACCCGGGACGCCGTATACTGTCAGCTTTTTTAGGGCAATGAAAGCTTGTAATCCACTGAGATGTCTAAGTGAGTCACACCAACTTATCTTCAGAGATTCAAGTGATTCCAGGTGACTTAGATCAATAATTGATATCCGTCCACACCCTGATATATATAATATCGAAGGACAGATAAGTCCCGCTAAAATCACTGAGAGCAGCTCATCAGTGGCACCATATCCGGAGACCTTGACTTGCTCTGCTGATGCTAGCTTAGAACGTATCCAATGCTCGGTATCAGTTGTTCTGGAGATTGACTTAGTAAAAGCACGTTCGTCAATCTTCAATCTATTTGCTTCAAGAGATATCTCATAAGTTTGACCCGAAATTTCTACATCGACGAACTGAGGAATTAGAAGAAGCTGGGAGTTCATCAACTTAGGACAGCAGTGGATCTCGAGTGAATCAAGACTTGGGAACCACCGCAGGTTTTCCCTGTGAGCCAGAATACAGGGCACTCTGTTAAGCTCTGGACATTTCACTATTGATAGTTCTTCCAAGTGGGGGAAGACGTCAAAGTGCCCTCCCTCGTTCCACTCTCGCCATTCTGGCAAGTATCTAATTGATAGTTTTTTCAAGCACGGAAACCCCGTTATCTGACCACGGCCATAAAACTCGGAGCCAAGCTGTCTTAAAGCACCCATACGGCTCATCTGCAACTCTCTAAGCAGAGGTAAGCTCCCAAGTGGAGGAAGCACTTCCACTTCTGAGCAATCTTCCAAACGAAGTGATACAAGCTGGTGAGTACAACAGAGCTTGTAGCCTGTGAAGGTAGAAGAAAAAACCTTGTAGCCTGTGATACAAAGTTCTCGGTGATCCATCTTCATGAGGATACTTCTATTTTCTTGTATTCGTACTGATGCAGAATGCTTGAGGCACGGATATGACACTACTTCAGGACAATCTTCAATCTTCAGCAAAGTAAGTTGTGGAAACCACTGCTTTTCGTTGCACCACAAAACCTGTAATCTATTAAGCATCGGACACTGTTGTATTTTGAGGTTTTTTAGGACCGGGAAAAGGCAGATCTGTTCAACTCCAACCCACTCTGTCCACTCTGGCATGTTACTGATTAACATCTCTTCTAAACGAGGAAATCCCTTCACTTGACCATCTCCATAGAACCCAAGGCCAATAATTGTTATAGCACCCATTTTGGTGATGTGCAGCTTCCTAAGGTGAGGCAGCTGCCCAAGTGGAGGAAGGACATCAAGTCCGGAAAAATCTTCCAGATAAAGTGACTCCAGGGAGGTAAGCAAGAGTTTTTCAGCTAGCCATGTTGGAGATGTGATGCCAGTATAGCCTCTGATATGGAGGGACACTAGATTTGGATGAGGTTGCAGACCTTCAAGAACATCCAATGCCGCAGCAGGCACTGTGCGAGAATCGCAATTCCATGACAACCACAACTCATTGAGCTTTCTTTTTTCATACAGTCTAGCCTCACCGACTGGTTTGGTGTTGTCCACATTCTCAAGATTTTGAATCCTTAACGATCCTCTCAGGTGCCTCAAATTTTTTAATTCTACAATATGGAAGCCTCTATGCTTCTGAACACGAAAAATATCTAGTTTTTGTAGGAAAGTCATTTTCCCAACATCAGTGATACCCGTGAGGAAATTCTTCCCTTCATCGACAAGATGTCGCAAACTAATCAAGTTGGACATGTTTGGGGGCAGGTGAACAAGGTTGGAGCAATGACTTATGTTCAATACTTGTAGATGGTATAGCTGGCAGACAGTTTTTGGTAATTCCGCAATGTTAGACCAGCTCAGGTCCAGATAACGCAAATGCATCAAGTTACCAATTGCATCCAGCTGCTCCCTTAAAGAAAGAACTCGTAGTGTAGTGGGCCAGCCAAACCTCACAAACACACCTGCACCTGCACCATTGAACATTAGACTGTGCAAGCTTTTGGTATGTCTCAAGTTTCCGTCCGAAAAATCAGGACGAGCTGATTGAATACCAGAGCCACCCACTGCACCAATCAGGCCCATATCGCAGGCAGGGTGAGAGTTAAGGACAAACAAATGATGGACATTGACCGGGATAGGTAATGTCCCGTCAGTGATATGGCATTCACCTTCTGAAACAAGTTGAGCTAGATCATGTAACAAGTCATGCATCATGTAGTGGTTGTCATCAACTTTTTCACAAAAAGAACCCCAGAGTAACTCGTTAAGGTATTCTTTTGCAATGTCCTCCAAAAGTTCATCCCCTCGGGGCTTCTGAATGAAGCCTTGCGCCATCCAGCCAAAGATGAGTTGCTGCTCACTAATCTTGTAATCCTTTGGAAACACAGCGCAATAAGCAAAACAACGCTGCAAGCTTGGAGGCAGATGCTGAAAGCTCAGTCGTAGAACAGGCATGATGTCATCCGGATATTGTCTTACTTCCCACATGTTGCTGCTGTTCAGAAAGCTGCGCCAACGCTCCTCGTTATGGCTTCTGCTGAGTAATCGCCCCATAGTCTTGGCAGCTAACGGAATACCATGCAGTTTCTTGGCTATTTCTCTGCCAATATGAACCAAGTTATTCTCCTGTGTCATGTTTGCACATTGTTTGAATAAAGACCAAAACTCATCATCTTGTAACCCACGCAGTGTCAAACTGTGAAATGAACCCATATCCTTAGCAATTTTCTGATCTCGGGTTGTAACGACAACTATGCTGCCAGACACCCCTGAGGAAAATGGAGCACAAAGCTTGTCCCGATTGATCTCCCACTCCCACACATCATCGAGAACAATAAAGAACCTTTTCCCTTCAATTTTCTTCACTAGAGTTTTCTGGATTGTATCCAAGCTCCTATTCCCATGAGATTCTTCTCCATCGATTGAATCCACTATGTCAGCTGTCACCTTTGTCACGTCAAGTGTGTCCGAAACACAAGCCCAGGCTCGCACACCAAATGAACTGACCACTCTGGGATGATTATACACACACTGCGCGAGAGTAGTCTTGCCAACTCCACCAATGCCAACAATGGGAAGAACAGAGAAGCTCGTGTACCTAGATTCCAGGTGCTCACCTAGCACCATGTTTATGATATTGTTGACCTCTTCATCCCTCCCAAACACCTTAGGCTCAGTCAGGAAGGAGCTCGTCTGTCGGAGATTGACCTCCTCTCGTTGCGGGTGGGTAGCCATGGACGCCAACTTCTCCAGCTTGACAATTTTTTGGACCTTGTCGGCAGTCTTCTCAAGGTGGCCAGATATGGATCTAATCCTGGCAGACATTGCATCCTGGTCAAAGTTGGGGTGAACAGCTTCCTGCCCTTGCATGACGCTGTCACTGCTTGTCCTGGCCCTCTTGAATGGGTTGGACAGAACAGAGGATGAACAGCGGATAACCGTCTTGACGACAGAGGAAGAAGCACTGCCTGGGTTGTTCATGCCACCACGGACAAGCTCCTCTAGGCGGTAGTACTCCATCTCGTCCAGCGCGTCGTCAGCACCATAAGCAGCAAGCTTGAGCTCCTTGATGAGATCCGACAGAGCATCGTTGTGGACAGGCTTACCCCGCCCAACAATCTTGAGCACCGCATGGGCCATGCGAAGTTGGGTCTTCAGGTCGCAGACGTCGTCGTGGAGACCCGAACGAGCAGCCCACTGCTCGAGCTTAGAGCCATAGTACTTGTCAAAGACGACCTGCAAGATCCCTCCGGCGAAGCCCGCAGCTGTCACGACGTCCATCGCTGCACCAGCGGAGAGATTAAGAGGAGAGGACAGCAAGGTTATCGGAGAGAAGGATTGAAACCAAGAAAAAATGAACGGAAGTTAAGGAATTCATAGTTACCTCCTTTCGTTGGGAAAAGATGCTTGCGGACGAACCAGCGGGATTGGGTACTTGGATGAGGAAGATTTACTGCAACAAAGAGACGAGAGTGCGCGCGTTGCTTCAGGAACAGCCCTCTGGTCTTCGTGCAGATTCTAGCTGAGGACTCGAGTGCCTACTGCGCAGACGACCCTCCGGTTGCTGCGAAATTTCTGCTTCACTTTTCTTCCATATTCGCCGAAGCATCTTATGCCTTGTTTGGCAGCAAAGTTTTTCAATATCATAGTATTACAAAACTATGATTTAGAAATTGCTTTAGCATAAATATCATGGTTTCACCTACCACAATTGAAACCATGATTTTCTTGGAACTACAAGCTGTTTGGCTACAAAATCTTTTACATGGTATTTTCAAAGTATTGATCAGCCATATATACCTCTCTCTCTCTACTCCAAGTCTTCAATACACCTTATGGTCAAAGGCTACACCAAAACTTAGGTTTGAATAGAGTTTTCAATACTCTAAAAATACTATGCTATTAGCAATACTATTGTTTTTAAAATAGAGTTTTTTTGTTGCTTCTAAACACCTATGGCAAAAAATACTATGATATTCTACAAAACCATGATTTTACCTAGAAACTATGAAAATACTTTGTTGCTAAACATGCCCTTAATCCCAGAGAAAAAAAAACAGTGTGGACACTAGCTGATCACAATTGGAAAATTCATCGCCGTTTGTTTTCCAGGCATCTAGCAGGAGGGCCCGTCCATTTATGCTTGCTGCGAAAGTTCTACTTTACTTTTCCTCCATACTCGCCGAAGCATCTTAATTACAAACAAAACATGCATACACTGATACACGTGTCGTCATGCTATTAGACCCCAACCAATTTCCTACGGTAATGTAAAAACCATGTACTCCCTCCAGTTTGGTAATATCTGTCGTTTTAGATATAGTGATGGTCAAACTTCTGAAACTTTGACTATCGATATATTTTTAAATATTTAAATTGGATACATGAAAATTGTATGTGTAGACTTGTCTCGAGATTCGAGAAGTACTTTCATAGTATTATAATTTTATTGTGTTTTATAAATATATTATAATAAAAATTAGCGGTCAAAGTTGTGTTTTGAAGACCGTGTCGATGTCCAAAATAACAGATATTACCAAACTGGAGGGAGTAGAGATCTAACCATGTATGTGATGAGTAATTGATTGTGTTTAAGATTGTGGTACTCAAGTTTGAGTTTGGTTCGAGTTTGTGTTGACTTTGAGTAATTTGAGTTGATGTGAGTTATCCAGAACCAATGGTCAGAGCTTTGACTGGTTATAGCCTTGATAGGTTGGAGCCTCAAGTGGTTGGAACTGGACTGGTCGTAGACCAATGGTCGGGCCTTTGAGTGGTCAAGTTCTAAAGTAGTTGTGATCTAAGTTGGATCCCTAAAGGTGTGATCACTCAGCTGTTTTGTTGTATATTATTTTGAGCAATGCTATGTGATGTGTTTCTCTTGTCTATGATGGTTGCAGGACTTCGAAGCTAAATTATGGTGAGGTAGAGGAAATCGAGACTAGGCTAAGAGAGTTGTGGCCCAGACGGTTAAGGTGACACCGGAAGATGACTGAGACCAGTGAGTGACTGCAAGCCAGGATGGCAAGAGGATGGATGATATGCTGACTTAAGCTCTACTCAAGCGAATGAGAATCGTTGGATCAAGGGTTCACGGGTGGAGTAATAGTCAAGTTAGTATGTGTGGATAAAACTCGTTATGGTGTTAGGTTGTGGGTTGACCCATGTATGTGTGTGTCAATCCCAACCCTTAGTGGTGGATAAAGGAAATCATCCAAGGATGGAGATTGCTTTAATTGTGCTATAAATAGAGGAGTGGGGGGATACCTCAATCTATGTTTTTTTATTTCTTTTTGCTCTTTTGAGCTTGCCTATCTGGTTGTTAGTCTTTGTAAATTTTTCTCTCTAAGCAATGCAAGTTATATTTTCTCTTATGCTCTAAAATTTATTTTAATTCTTGCATTTTTGCTTGGTTTCTTCTTACATATTGGATTTGCCTCTCCTCTTTGTAAGTTCAATCTCCGTTGGTTTTGATGATTGGTTTATGATTAATGATTAATGATTGTTTATGACAAATCCAATTGTGGCGGTGTTGAACCACCGGGTCACTCTTTCTCTTCTTTGTGGGATTGTTTCTTGTGTTTTTTGGGGAACCTCCTTCTTCACCGTCTTCTTCCCCCCTTTATAGGGCAGGCCTGGGAGCATGCACGTATTGATTGGGCTTCTTTCTCTCTCCTGTTTCTTGCCAGGGACTAACCTGACAATTCCTTGGGTCGTGTCTCTTAAGCATTGGATCATTTGCCCTCTGTTCGTATACCTTTTATAGGGGTAAGACGGGGATTTCGCCCATGTTGGGGGTCTCAGATTAGCCTGACACGTCCTTGCGTACTTGGGAGGAGTTGTTGGGGGTCTCAGATTAGCCTGACACGTCCTTGCGTACTTGGGAGGAGTTGTTGGGGGGCGTCAGACCTTGGTGGTTCGTGCTATGTTTGTGCCAGAGGGGGACGTAGCCGAGGGGAGTTTCCTCCGGTTTTCTCCCTCGCTACGGAGGGAAACCTCCCCTCTCCGCGAGGGGAGCGGTCGTTATCCTTTTTTTTTTATCTTTTTTCGGGAAATGGACTTGTGGTTTTATCGAAGGAGGAGGTTGACGATTGTAAACCCGTTCACGTGGGCCGTTGGATGCGGGGGCTTCGTTTAACTAACCGAGGGGGAAGGGATGAGCCTGGCCGGTCCACCACACTAGCCCCTCATGTCAGCGGGTAGATATCGTTCTGCTCGCTGGGATGTAATAGTAAATATCCAAGTTTTTTTTTTTTTGCATATCCTGTGGTGATAAGGTTTTCCGACGGTGATGAAGTTCTTTTTCTTTTGCTCCGCATTTCTTCCGTTTTCTTTTCGTATTCGCGTTTTCCTCTGGCGTCTGTCTTCCTGATCTTCCACCAATCCAGATCTCCATGGGTCCTAAACGCCCTCCTAAGATAAAGCCGGTTTTGAGTAAGGAGGACGCCGCAGGATTGTCCCCCATTTTGGGGCGGTCGACGTTGCGCCCTGCCGATCTCGACGCATTGGCGGCTGATTTCGGGGTGATGCGCCCTTCCATGCGCCTCCCTGGTGACGAGGAAGCCCCTCAACCTCAAGCGAACGAAGCAGTGGTATTCGCGGCGTTTCTCGAAGCGGGCCTTTGCTTTCCGTCCGCCCCTCTGTTGGCGTCAGTACTCCTGGTTTTTCACGCAGAGCTTTCACAGCTTACCCCTAACGCTATTGTGCGATTGGCAGTGTTGGAGTGGGCGTTCCGTCCGGCTGGGATCCACTTGACAGGGCGCTTGTTTTCTCTCATAGAAGATGCGTTTTGGCAACCAAAACAGCGAAAAGCAGGGAACGAAGGCCGCAAGTCGTGTTTTGGTTCTCTGAATTTTCAGACGAAGAGATCCCTCATAAAGGAAATCCCAGTAGCGGCCGCCAAGGGGAAATGGGACTCAGGATGGATGTCACGGTGGTACTACCAAATTCTCGCGGGTCCAGATTCTGCCCTTCATACCTCGATGGGTCCAGTCCGCGCGATTCGATCCCCCAATTGGAGCGCGACTGCGGAGGAAATTGGACATCTTGATTATCTGAAGTCTCTTCGTGCCCAGAGTACGATGCGAGACCTGGTGGAGGAATATTGTCTATGTCGTATCAACCCCTTAGCCAGGAGCTCCGCCGTTACTCTGGAGCGGTCGTCGGGAGGCACGGTGTCCGTGGTTCGGCCGGAGGGAGTACAAGATCTGGGGCGCGGGGCGGCCGAGAGGTTGGCTCGCAGGCTTCTGGGTCCTTGCCAAGCAACGGAGTATGAGACCGCTATGAACACTATTGGGATCTCCCGATGCTCTCGTTTTACTGACTGGGGACGCCGCGCGCCCCCTCATCCCAGAGGGTCAGGCGGTTCTCCTCGTCCGGCTAAACGAGCGAAGTTAGCTCGCGTGGCGCTGCCCCAAGCTGCTGCCACTTCTGGCGGGAGCGAGGATTTGGGGGATGAGGACGACGAGGATTCGGATTGGGGTGAGGGGGAATCCAGCGACGAAGGTGATTCCTCCGGCTCTATGGCGGTTACGTCTTTCCTGCCGCCGCCCCCTTCGGATTTGGCGGATGCTGCGGGGCCCTCCGAAACGCTGCCATTGGCCGTTGCAGATGAGCTTTTAGATAGGCCGTCCGTCCTGGATACGAGTTCTCCCAAGACCACATCCGGCCCAATTGCTATGGGGGGGTTCCCCCGGCCCTCACACTTGACTCTTCCGTTGATGTGCATGCTGGCGGGGGTCAATCCCCCGGGTACTCGTTTCTAGGGATCCCTAGAGTGGATACTATTGATTTGGGCGATGAAGACGATGATGATTTCCTGGCTTCAGAGCGTGCACGGGAGCAGCCTGAAGGTATGGCCGTCCCCGCGACAGGGGAGACTCGGGGTTTGCGGCTAAACGTTTCCACTCCTGACACCCCTACCGGGGGAGAAGGTCGCACTCCTGACACCTTTCCCGCCAGCTTGTTAGGGTGCGATGTCCTTTCAGGTTTTGATGAGGTCGATGCAGGAGGTGATAATGCGGAGGCGGCGGAGGCATTAAAACCGTTGGAGCAGGTCCAAATTGGAACGCTCGCCACTCCTTCGCCTGTCGCGGAGGAAGAGGATCCGGAACCCCCGATTCCAACTTCTCAAGGCGTCCCCCTTCCGGGTGGAGGGGCTTTACCTTCGAACCAACCGACCCCCGCGGGTGATGTTGGCTCCCCTTTTGTCCGTTTTGATTTGTCAGGTTTTTCGG
This sequence comes from Rhipidocladum racemiflorum, assembly GCA_036346355.1. Lineage (NCBI taxonomy): Eukaryota > Viridiplantae > Streptophyta > Magnoliopsida > Poales > Poaceae > Rhipidocladum > Rhipidocladum racemiflorum. Next base: position 82,733,470 of record CM070579.1, on the reverse strand, counting down.
CCTCAGATTTTGAGAGGGGGGCGACGGCGTCTTCGTCTTTAAGGAAGATGCGCGCGGCTTTTTCTCCCTACAATAAATCCGTGGCCTTATTTGAGGAAACTAATGACCTTTCTCTTTGTGAGATCTCGATGGATCATCATTTAAAGGTATTCCCCCTTTCGAGTTTATATTACTGGCCTCTGTGTCCTTCTACATCTTCCTTCATTTTTAGGGGGCTGTTATCGCTTCGGAGGTGTCGCGCTGATTTCGGACATACTTGGGCAAGTTTAACAAGGGGGTCCAGGATTGCAATGCAGCGAAGGAGCGGGTGGTGGAACTAGAAGCGAAGAAAGCTAATCTCTTAACGACGCTTCAGGATTCCAAGGACTCGTTGGATAAGGTGCAGGCCGAAGCATCTCAAAGTCGGGATTTGGCCGCAAAGAACGCCGAGCTCGAGGGGGTAGTTTCCCAGATGCGGGGCCGTCTCGTCGAAGAGGAGCGAGCTCGCATGGTGGCGGAGCGGAATGAGAAGAAGAAAGATGACCGAATAGAAGAATTGAAGAACCTGTTGGCGGTCGCCGAAGAGGGCAAGAACATGTTGAAGAAGCAGGTGGAAGAATTCCCCTCTCAACTCGCAACGGCGCGAAGCGAGGTTCAAGCTCATCTTCGTAACGCACAACGAGCGGAGGAGCGTCACGACATGGTCCGGAAGGAATCGGAATCCATTGTCTCGGGGATTCATGGGGCTACGGAGGCCTTTCTTCAGCAGCTCCATCGGTTCGGCATTGAGGCAGCTCCGAGTCGTATCCCTTCCTCCAGCCTGGAAGCTATCTCCTTCCTCGAAAAATCAACTAAGATTTTTGGAGACTCAGCGCTGACCTTCGGCGACTACTGCGCGAGGCTGGGCTCCGTCAAAACTGCTCAGTTATTGGAGGCGAAGGGATGTACCCATATCCGCGAATACTTCGGTTTTTCTTCTACTGCCCCGTCGTTACCAGGGTTCGGAGATATCCCTTCGTCTGGGAAGCCTTCCTCCGCCGCATCTCGGCTATCGTCAAGCTTCATGTCGGATTTCTGGAAGCAGCACGGGGAGTCCACTGCGAGGGAGTCGGTACGTCGAGCTCGTGCTCTAATGCGCGACTCAGGGAAAGACAAAGAGAAGCCTCCTCCTCCTTAGTTTGGACGTTTTTGTATGATGGAGTTCTTGTAGACACTTGAATTAAACTATCCACTTTATCAAACGACTATGCATGTTCGTTCGTTCCCCGAGTCCCCTCCTCCGAAAAGCGTTCAGTTTCTCCCGGCGAGGACCAGGTGTCAGTGACGAGTGTTAGAAAGACTTAATGACTCAGTAAACTTCTCGAGAGACGTAGGGACGCCTTGGCTTCCCGCATTCTTATTTAACCCTGGCCTTTTGGCCTTCCTTGCTCTGACCACCATTGTTGGCTTCTGAGTAGACGATCGCTCTCTACCTCTATTTTTCCCTGCTTTTTCAATGGCTGATATCCCCGGGGAAGTCATGGAGGAAGACCCCATTTTCGCCAACTTGGGTGAGGGGCCGCCTGTGGTGGAGATCCCGCCGTTGCTGGGAGAGGAGGGAGCCCCTATTATGGATCTTGACTTCCCGGACAACGGCGTCGCTCTCGAAGACCCTCCAGCCCCCTACGATCATGATGCCTTTATCGAGGGGCTGTGGGCGGACTTCGACATGATCCTGGCCGAGGAGGAGGCGCTTGCCCGTGATCTCGCTAACCTCGACGTGCTGGTCGGGATGGTGCCAAGGTTGCTGGAGGCCAAGGAGGCCCTCGCGGAAGCCGTGGCGCGTGCTCATCGCTTTTAAATCTGCTTCATTTCGCATAAAAGCTTTTGTTGGATTACTGTATTATGTACGATTAGGACGATATTGTGTAACCTTCCGTAGGGGATTCCTGCTCATGTCTATTCTTCATCCTTCTTTCTTGAATTCTGTTTGGTCATGCACTCTTAGCTTCCTATCAAACCTTGATCAGCAGCGTGAGAAGGTCTCGATTCTTCGCTCAGCCCAGTGCCGGGTTAGCATGTGGGAATAGGTACGGCCACACGACGCGTGATCACCCTCGCCTTCCCTGCCGAAGGAAACATAGGGTACTGGCTTGGGTGTATTTTCTTAACTACCTGACTGGTGTAACGCGGTGTGTTCTCCGGGCTGCGGAGAGGGTAACCGGGATTTTGTTAGCTTCCATGCACTTCTTGCTAAATTCCGTATGAAACCGGACCCCCACCCTTCGGAGCGAGGGGGAGGGTGGCGTGTTAGCCCGACCGGTCGTTTCGCTAAAAGGCAAGCTAGGGCAACGGGCGAATGGTAGTGTTGGTGCGACTAGATATCCGTGAATCCCGCGGACTCCTACCGGGCGCGAGGCAACGAGTCTCCGGAGCGAGGGATGGGTGGGACGTTTGCCCGACCAAGCATCCGCGAACTCCTACCCGGCACGAGGCAACGGGTCTCCGGAGCGAGGGATGGGTGGGACGTTTGCCCGACCAAGCATCCGCGAACTCCTACCCGGCACGAGGCAACGGGTATCCGGAGCGAGGGATGGGTGGGACGTTTGCCCGACCAAGCATCCGCGAACTCCTACCCGACGCGAGGCAACGGGTCTCCGAGCGAGGATGGGTGGGACGTTTGCCCGACCAAGCATCCGCGAACTCCTACCCGGCACGAGGCAACGGGTCTCCGGAGCGTGGGATGGGTGGGACGTTTGCCCGACCAAGCATCCGCGAACTCCTACCCGGCACGAGGCAACGGGTCTCCGGAGCGAGGGATGGGTGGGACATTTGCCCGACCAAGCATCCGCGAATTCCCACCCGGCACGAGGCAACGGGTCTTCGGAGCGAGGGATGGGTGGGACGTTTGCCCGACCAAGCATCCGCGAATTCCCACCCGGCACGAGGCAACGGGTCTTTCGATTTAAGTCCTGGAGAAAATGGAGATGGCCCGGGTTCGTAATGTCTTTCTATTATTTCATTGATAAGGATCGGTACATTTCTTTCCTTCGTATTCCATCACCTACGGGTAAAATTTCTTGAGCGCGTCGGTATTCCATGTCCGTGGTACCTCCTCGCCATCGGGGGTAATGAGCTTGTGTGCACCCTTCGCGGTTGATTCTTGGATAATGTATGGCCCCTCCCACGTCGTTTCCAGCTTCGCGAAGGCCGGGGCAGCCCGCTTGAGCACCATGTCCCCGGGGTGTATTTCGCGTTTCTTCACCTTCTTGTTGAAGCTTCGAGTTGACGCCTCTGCATAGGCTTTCATGGTATTCAAGGCTTGAAGCTTGCGTTCTTCCTCTAGATCACACGTGATGTCGACTGCCTCATGGGTCGGAGCTTTGATTACTCGCAGGGATCTTGCGCGGATCTCTGCTGGTGAGACGGCTTCTTCCCCGAAGAGGAGCCGGAAAGGGGAGAACCCGGTCGCTCTTGAGGCCGAAGTGCGGGTTGCCCATAAAACGTGGTCCAGCTCGTCGGGCCAAAGCCCCTTTTTAGAGCCGTAAAGTCTTTTTTTTATGCCATCAAGAAGCAGCCCGTTCGCCCGTTCCACCGCCCCGTTCGACTGAGGATGACCCACCGAGGCGAAGCAGATTTTTGTCCCGATATTGTCACAGTAATCACGGAATTTCCAGGAGTCGAATTGAGACCCATTGTCGGTCACGATCTGGCAAGGGACCCCATATCTACAAATAATCATTTTCCATAGAAACTTGACGGCGGCCTCTGCGGTTATCTTTGCAACCGGCTCGGCCTCGATCCAGCGGGAGAAGTAATCGATGGCGACAATTACGAACTGAAGGTTTGCTTTAGGAAGCGCCCCAACGATGTCCATTCCCCATTTGGCGAAGGGCCAGACCGGGGGTACCGCATGCAGTTCGTTGGGCGGGGCCCTTGTTTGTTTGGTCATCCATTGGCACGCGTGACAATGACGGACCATTTGCTCCGCATCTTGCAACGCCGAAGGCCAGTAGAGCCCCATCCGGAATATCTTTCTCACGAGATTCCTAGGGGCCTGATGTGCCCCACAATCTCCCTGGTGTGCTTCAAGCAAAGCTTGCGCTCCCTCTTCTCGCGAAATGCATCGTAACCATGGAGCGCAGAGGCCGCTGTGGAATAGGAAGCCGTCAATGATGGCATACTTCTTGGCTCGCCTTTCGAGGCGCCTCGCTTGTGCCTCATCGCCTGGCAAGACTCCCTCCAGGAGGTAGTTGTATATTTCATTCCTCCAGTCCTCACGGGCCGCTCGAACAATGAGATTTATCTGGGAAGGAATGGAGGGGGTGCGAAGTATCTCGAAGAAGATCGTCGAAGGTAGACTTCCTCCGGTGGCTGCAATCTTGGCTAGTTCGTCGGAGCGTTCGTTTTGGGACCTGGGTATTGCATTAACGGTGAACCCAATGAAACCCTTCTCCATGGTTCGGACCATCTCGACGTATTTCTGGAGCTGTTCATCCTTCACTTGATATTCTTTGGTGATATGCCCCTGAATAAGTTTCGAGTCGGTGTACATTATCGCCCTTCTCGCTCCCATGATCTTCGCTTTTCTGATGCCCAATAAGAGCGCTTCGTACTCGGCTATATTGTTGGTTGAGGGAAATTCCAGCCTTGCAGCGAACTCCACTTTTTCTCCGCCGGGCGTACGTATCACCGCCGCTATTCCCGCTCCACTCGCCCCCCAAGATCCGTCGGAGTTGATGGACCACATTGCTGGGGTTTTGTTGTCCTCCGGGGCTGGGGAAGTCCATTCTACCATGAAATCGACGAGGGCTTGGCTTTTGATTGCCGTGCGGGGAATTATGGTTAATTCAAAGGGAGCTAGCTCGACCGCCCACTTGCTGATGCGCCCGGTGCTTTCCCTGTTGGAAAGCATAGATCCTAGAGGGTATGTAGTTGGCACTTTGATGCGGTGGGCCTGGAAATAATGCCGGAGCTTTCGCGATGCCATTAACAGAGCGTATGCCAGCTTTTCCATTTCCGAGTATCGTAGCTTCGCTCCTTGGAGGGCTTCAGAGACGAAGTAAATTGGCTGTTGTTTGACGCCTTGGGGTCGCACTAGCACGGCACTAACGGCCGAGGGGGCTAGCTGCTAGATATAACAGAAGCTCCTCTCCTTGCTTCGGGCTTTGCAGAACAGGGATCTCCATAAGACTTTGCTTCAAGTCGTCGAAGGCGCGTTGGCATTCCCCTGTCCAGATGAAACTATCGTTTGAGCGTAAAGCTTTAAAGACCGGCAAACTTCGCTCCGCGGATTTTGGCAAGAATCGACTGAGCGCTGCTATCCGCCCTGCCAACCATTGTACTTCTTTCAGGTTTCTTGGTGGAGCCATGTCTTGGACAGCTCTTATCTTTTCTGGATTCGCTTCTATGCCCCGTTGGGAGACCAGGAAACCTAGCAATTTTCCTGCGTCCACGCCGAAAGCACATTTTGACGGGTTAAGCTTCACCTTTCTTTTTATCAAATTTCTGAAGGTTTCCCGGAGGCCCCCGACGTGATCTTCTTTCTTTTCACTTTTGACAATGATATCGTCAACATAGGCTTCCTCGTTTCTTCCTAACTGATCTGCGAAGATCTTTGCGATGAGCCGCGCGAAGGTAGCACCCGCGTTTTTGAGCCCGAAGGGCATCCTCACGAAGCAGTAGGTACCGAAGGGAGTAACAAATGCCGTCTTGTCTTCGTCCCCTTCCTGCATATATACTTGGTGATAACCAGAGTATGCATCAAGGAAGCTCATCCTTTCTGACCCGGAGGTTGAGTCGACCAGCTGGTCGATGCAGGGCAGGGGGAAGTCATCTTTTGGGCATGCTTTGTTTAAGTCAGTGAAGTCGATGCACATCCTCCAGGCCCCGCTGGTCTTCCTGACTAGGACGATGTTGGCCAACCACTCCGGGTATCGGGCTTCGCGGATAATTCCTGCCTGGAGCAATTTAGTTACCTCCACCTTCGCGGCTTCTTGTCTTTCTACTGCAAGTTTTCTCAATTTTTGCTTCTTAGGCTTCACGCTTGGATTAATAGCGAGGACATGTTCGATAGTTGCTCTCGGAACGCCTGGAAGATCTTCGGGCCCCCATGCGAACACGGTTTCATATTCCTGGAGGAGCAACATCAAGTGTTTTTCCTCCTCGGGAGACAACATGGTGCCGAGGGTCACTGTTTTGCTGCTTCCTGGCCTGAGCGGTATCCGTTGGGTTTCTCCCTGGGGTTGTGGTTTAGGGAGCCACCGGCTGCGATTTGCAGATACAACTGGATCTAGCTCAGTAACGCAGACGTGTTTGATTTGAGGCGGGTTTTCCATATCTATCTTCCTTGCCAAGGCTTGGTCTCCTCGCACCGTGATGACACCATCTACGGAGGGAATTTTCATGCATAGGAAACCGTGATGAATTATGGCCCCCATGGTCGTCAACGAGCCCCTGCCTAGGATCGCATTGTACTGGAACGGCATGTCTACCACGTCGAATGTGACACGACTCGTGACGCTGGCTTGTTGCGCCGCGAACGTGACTTCAAGCTCCAATTGCCCCAGGGTGCTGACCATGCTTCCTCCAAAGCCCATCAGCGGCACCTCCGATTTTTTCAACCGATCTTGTGGAATCATCATTTGTTGGAAAGCCTTCATGGATAGTATGTCCGCAACGCTCCCTCCATCTACCAATATTCGACGTACTTCGCAGTCGGCGATAATGGCGGTTACTACCAAGGAATCTTGGTGCGGGAAGTGTACCCCCGTGGAGTCCTCCTGTGTGAAGGTGATTGGCTCGCATTTTACCAGAGGAAGGGTGGCGGGGGTAATTGCAATGTGGTTAATTTGCCGGGCGTAGGCCTTTCTCTGTCTTTTTGACGAGAGATGTGATGAGGAGCCCCCCGCGATGACGTTGATGATGCGACGGAGATGATTCATCCCTACTTGAGGAAGGGGGTGTTGTCGTCCAACAGGAGGTGTTTCCGGCGGTGCAGGATGCGTCTTGACTTCTCTCTGTTTCGCCTCGTACCGCCTATATCCGTTGATCACTTTGCATTGGATGGTGTCATGAGTGATATTTTCCCCGTGATATTCACAAAAGTACTGCCGGGGCTCTGTCCCTTCTCTCTTGTTGACTCGGCTTCCCTCGTCTTGCTTTCCTCGGCTCGGGGGCGGCCCTCGTCTCTGCTGCTCCGCGGGCCTGTCGCCCGTGGCTTGCCGATTTCTTGGTTTTTCAATGTGGTGGATTCTCCTCCTTTCGTCTCTTCTTCCAGGCTCTGGGTATCGTTCCCTCGTTTTGGCGTTGGGCGGGAGGTCCTTCCCTCGCCCTCTTTTGCGCGGGGCAAATTCTTGATTTTCTTGTTGGGGCCCGTCTTCCCTTCGGAGGTTGTCTTCCTCCGCCCGCGCGTATTCCCTCATCTTCGCAAAGAGTTCTTCCACTGTGCGTACCTCTTTACGAGCGAGCCTTTCTGCCAACGGCCCCCTGCGTAGGCCGCAACGTGCCGCATTGATGATAGTGGTGTCGCTTACTCCTCGTACTTGGCATTTAATCCGGGAGAAGCGCTGGAAGTAACTCTTAAGGGTTTCCCCTTCGCGTTGTCTGACCGCAAATAGGTCACTTTCCTCTTTCATTCCGTCGAAGTTACCCTGGAAGTTGCCTTCAAGCTTGCAGCGGAGTTGCGACCAACAGGTGATCGACCGGGGCTCCAGCGAAGAGTACCAGGACAGGGCTATACCTTCAAGGGCCAGAAGGAGCCCCTTCGCCTTGATATCGTCATCTCCTCCCGCGGCTTCAATCGCCGTATCATAGACGCGGAGAAACTCCCTTGGGTCCGTCCGGCCGTCATATGGCTTAATGTTGGGAAATTTGAAGCTTCCCGAGGAGGGCCATTTTTTGGCCCGTAGGCTGGTGCTGAGGGGGTTTGGATCGTGGTCTTCCCTGTGTGCCATCGCAATTGCTGGGGATAGCACCTCGCGGCTCGGGCTTTCATCTTGTGATTCGTATTGCCCCCCGTCTGATCGTCCTTGCAGGCGCTTCAACTCCGCCATGAGCAGCTCGTTGGCTTCCATCAGCGCCCGCACGTTGGGGTCAATCTCCTCCTGAGCTCCGGTTCCTTCTCCATAGGTTTCTTCGTTTCCGTGGATCTCTTGGCGACGAGTCGGATGTGTCGACACTTCTGCCACATCCCCTCCTGATGTCGAAACCGCTCGACCTGTCGTCAGAGGTCGTCGTTTGGGGGCTCGCTTGCGCACGGCCACCGGAGTCTGTGGAGGTAAAGTTCCCGCCATGTTTCGGGCTTCTGTTGCGGCTGGCATCCGCGTCTCGCCATCCAGAAGTCGAGGGGGATCTCCCGATTGGCTTCTCGCACGCCGTCTTGATTCTTCTGCTCCTGCCGTCGTTGCCGCCCCCTTGGATATTGCCTCCTTTCCCTTCTTTGGTGGCATGGTTGCAGGAAACTTACCCTTGGGCTTGGTCGGCAGGTGGTTTCACCTTGCGGTTAGGGTTCCCCACGGACGGCGCCAGTGTGGCGGTGTTGAACCACCGGGTCACTCTTTCTCTTCTTTGTGGGATTGTTTCTTGTGTTTTTTGGGGAACCTCCCTTCTTCACCGTCTTCTTCCCCCCTTTATAGGGCAGGCCTGGGAGCATGCACGTATTGATTGGGCTTCTTTCTCTCTCCTGTTTCTTGCCAGGGACTAACCTGACAATTCCTTGGGTCGTGTCTCTTAAGCATTGGGTCATTTGCCCTCTGTTCGTATACCTTTTATAGGGGTAAGACGGGGATTTCGCCCATGTTGGGGGTCTCAGATTAGCCTGACACGTCCTTGCGTACTTGGGAGGAGTTGTTGGGTGTCTCAGATTAGCCTGACACGTCCTTGCGTACTTGGGAGGAGTTGTTGGGGGCGTCAGACCTTGGTGGTTCGTGCTATGTTTGTGCCGGAGGGGGACGTAGCCGAGGGGAGTTTCCTCCGGTTTTCTCCCTCGCTACGGAGGGAAACCTCCCCTCTCCGCGAGGGGAGCGGTCGTTATCCTTTTTTTTTATCTTTTTTCGGGAAATGGACTTGTGGTTTTATCGAAGGAGGAGGTTGACGATTGTAAACCCGTTCACGTGGGCCGTTGGATGCGGGGGCTTCGTTTAACTAACCGAGGGGGAAGGGATGAGCCTGGCCGGTCCACCACACCAATCTTTAATGAGACTAACATATTTATTGAGTTTATGTTTGTAGCCTTATATTTGGATGGAAAATGGAAACCCCAAGGTATGCATTGTATCAATGTTCATTATTTTATTGCATACTTAGGATTTAAGTTGAAGTATGAATTTCTCCACTGCTTTAACCAAAAAATGTGTATTATGTTTCCAATCCATATATTACATGGATGCACACATTTAGGGAAAGTTCACACTCTAAGTTAATGTCTCATTGTATTGATCTATTTCTCATTACCACATATAAAGGATCAAGACATTAAAACTAAATCTTTGAGTATACATTTAACATGCATAGTTGTAGTATACTTATAGTATCATAGGATATGCTCCAAAGAAATAAAATTGAATATGTGCATACTGATTCAAGGTCAATTATATGTATGCACATATCTTTGTGTAGTTTATTCTATAGTTGATGGCTTAAAGTAATGATCATTTCCATATATTCCACATATTATGGATCATTGCTTTTCATCAACATGAGTATATAAAAACATGTGTAGTTATTATATACTCATATCAGTTTAAATAAACATTTAATTTGAAGTCGTTTATCTCTTAATCATCAAAGAACATTTCATCATGTGTTGATGGTGTTCTTGTGATTGATTAAGGATAATCGATAGTTCTTGAGTATAACGAAGCATTAGTTGCATCAATATACTTAAGATACAAATACAACTATTCATTAAATTGATTTAGGTTGTGCTCAATCATTATGGAGGCATCTATTATGTATTAATGGAGTGCAAGGATGATTGAGACAACCATGCATCTTGGACTAACTATTTTCATAAGTGATTGAGCCTGGTTAGGTCCAAAGATGGTTGAGATGATGGAAACGGGACAAGAACGTCATCAAGTGAAGATGGGCGTCGAAGAAGTGATCCCGAAGAGAATGTTCATCATCAGTTGATGAATAAGAAGAAAATAAGGGTAACAATCCCGGGGAAAAAGAGGTATGATTGAAGATCATAAAGACCCCAAAGGGGATTGATCGCATGCGGCGTTAAAGGTAACTAGATAGAGTGTCTAGTTATGTGATTGCCGCACTATTAAGAGGGATGCAACGTTGATGATTTAGAAATATCTCTGTGCTCAAGTGTTATCTATCCTTAAATAGATGAGAGACACAAAATACATCACGAACACCGGGAATGTTTGTCATTCTGTTTGGATCGGATGTTCTGATCCATCGTTAAGTCCGGTGGTTTGGTGGTAAGAGTCTAGGACCTCTCTGTATTTGTCAGAAGTTCCGATTAGGGGATCGGAAGGTCCGATGCTAAGTTGTCTAAGTCTCAGGTGCTCCTCTGTGAGGATCGGAAGTTCCGATCTATGTGATTGGATAGTCCAATCAGGACTTAGAAATTCTTCGAGCTGATTCTAGTAAGAGTGCCTCTCTGTAAGAATCGAAAGTTCCATTCAGTAGGATCGGATAGTCCGATTAGTGCATTAGAGTGAAGAATGCCTCTCTGGATAAATCAGAAGTTCCGACCCATGGGATCTGATAGTCCGATTAGGCCTTTAGCTGAAAGGGTGTCTCTCTGGAAAGATCGGAAGTTCCGATCTGTAGGATCGGATAGTTCGATGAAAAATCGGAAGTTCCGATTAGTTGGATCAGATAGTCCGATCAGTGTATTGGATTAAAAGGTGCGTCTCTGGACGGATCGGATAATCCGATCATGGAAATCGGATGCTCCGATCGTGGAAATCGGATGCTCCGATCGTGGAAATCGGATGTTCCGATGCGTGCTATTTCAACAGTCAAGGCGTGCTATTTCGATAGTTGGGACGTGCTATTTCTCTGGAAGTTTAGCCCTATCGGATGTTCCGATCGTGCATATCGGATGTTCCGATATGTGTAAAATCCAATATTATGCCCAGAAATTAGGAGTGGACAGAAAGACCAGCAGGAGATAGAGAGAGCAGTCAGGAGGAGGAAGAAAGACATCACCTAGAATGTTCTGTTCGATCCCTTGTGTTGCGCTGGCTTCCTTTTGTACTCCACGCTCAGGTCAGCCCAAGCACTCACTTGGCACACAACCCAGATCGACGAAGGCCAAGGCTCATCTAGGAACTGTACGTGACAGTTACATGGCACAATTAGCCCATGATTATACAACCACTGCCACAGGAGCAAACACAGTGCTTCGAAGCATCGCTCTTTCGATACAATAGCACAAATCTTAAAATAAACGAAGGGTAAATATTCATCATATACCATTAATTTTTACTTTAATATTTATACAATTTTTAAATAGTGATGCGTAGAAACACCTTTCTTGACTCACTGCCCACAATGCCTAGCTAATTGCTACTCTGAGACCATATTGATCAGCCCTCACCATGTAACACACTGCTTTCTTGTGACCGTATAACACCCCATACCATCATAAATCCAGGCTTGTTCAAACATACTGATTATCTCTGAATAAAATCCTTGTGTTCAGAGATGGACCAAGAAAGTAATACGTTCTTGCTAGTAGAACACCGTTTTGAAGTCTAAATTGGTTTGGAATAACGATCATAAGACGCAACTAATTAATGTTTACTTGGTCTCAGAATTCAGCTAAGCAGAAGTCTGTACAGGTACAGGATTCTATCCCACAGAGCCAGCATCGGATTCCATCATGCTATATATATGCAGAAAAAGAAGTCGACCGGTCTTAGCAAAAGCATCATATGCTTCACCCAAGAGGAAACTAACCTGTTTTTGGTTTCACCATGCTTCAACTAATCAACTGTACTTTTCTACAACTCCTATGCGTTCAGTTACTAGCAAAATCAAGGGCAAGGGTAATTTCACGCAAAACAACCAGAGCGTAGAAATAGAAGGTATGATACCACACAACATTTCACATGATCACATCAAAGGCCTGCCTACCAGAGGCCAAATTTTTGGGTTGCAAGGAAACGGTATACCAACTTTAACCCACCAGCCTCAGACCATAATCCTTTTCTACCGAGCAGAAATGAAACTACCATGAGTAAATGGAAATCCTAAATCCTATTTGGAACCACTTTGTTTCAACCGACAACCAACGATACAAGCTGAGGCAAAACCTGAAGAAGTTTGGATGACATGGCTAAAACGAGAATTATGAATCAGGTGACAGCCTCAGAGCAGGAGGTTCTTCCTGCTGTTCCTGAGGCTCCTGCCACATATATGTCATTGGATGGCCCTGCTGGCCGCCGTACACCATTCCTACACCCGGACCTGGTACCTGCGGCGGCGGCGGCACATAGTAATACGGATACGCATCTGCCGGGGCACCCAAGGGCGGCATCCCGGCCGTAGGAAGCCCGACTCCCTCCTCCTTCATCTCATCCCTGGGGACTATATCCACTAGGAAGTCATAGATGTCAGTCCTAGTGATGGCAGCTGCAATATCATTCTTCTGCAAGGTCCGGCGCTTGTTCTCCTCGGTGTGCATCCACGATCTCAGCGTCAGCTCCAGTATGAATATCTCGCATGCTTTCGCAAAGGCCACGGGAGCTTCTGCGGAGATCATGCGAACATCCTCATCAGCCTTCATGATCTTCTTTATCCTCGCTAGCGGCAGGCTGTGGTTCTTGAAGTCAGTGGTCTGCTCGATCTCGGACAGTCGTTCGGCCCAGAACTGCTGGAGCTGCCTCTGCTGCTGCTGCTGGAGTTGTTGGTGAAATTGCTGGGCTTGCTGGTAGACGAGCTGGTGCTGGGCACTCAGTTGAGCCGGATTGGCAGGGAATGGTGGTGTTCGCTGTGAAGCGGCAGGAATGGCAGCAGGAGCTGCAGCTGATGTTGCTGCAGGCGGATAGGCAGAGGCAGGGTACACTTGAGATCCACCGGCAACAACACCCATTGCGGGCTGAGGCTGCGAGGATGGTTCCATGTCCGCTCTTGCTTGTCCCAAAACCTATGATCTTTCCAGCACTGTGAAATAAGTTTCGGAAGTATTGATCAGTTGATTTTTCCAAATAGATTAATCTTGAAGACAGTAAAATAATAAAATAGTGAAGTTCTCCCTAGATGAATGCGATCTTTTGCGTTTTTATTAAAACTAGTAAATTTACCAACGCAACTGCGCGGCTAGATATTATGATACGATTATCTTTTATATATAAATGTATTTTCTATAATTATGTATTTTTTTATATAACTCTAATATCTATATATATAATTAATATGCACCGTTATAATCTGGTCCCACCAAAATAAGTGGTGGGGATACTTGGACTCTTTCTTTTAATCTAAGCCGTTATAACCCTGGTCTAAAGGTGGGCGTCGTGCCGTGTCGGGCCCGCCCGGCACAGGCTCATCGTGCTTCGGGCCTGAACCGTGCCGAGTCATCATGGCCCGCCGTGCCGTGCCGTACCGGCTCGGCTCGCCCATTTGCGCTTCGTGTCGTGCCGGCCCAGGTCCGGCCCATTTACACTATTGTGACGAGATGAAAAAGACTCGAATACGCAGATACTCCTTAGTAGTTAGTACAAAGGCTTGTATTGTTGTACATTGCAAGAAGTCGCTCTCTCTCACCCATTACTCTGAATTTCTCTCGTCTCTCGGCTCTCTCTCGCATGTCTTTCTCATTCTCTCTCACTCTCTCAGCTCTTCTCTCTCACCCATCTCTCTCATCTCTCTCTCTCTCTCGCCCGTCTCTCTCTCTCTCTCAGCTCTCTCGCCTGTCTCTCAGCTCTCTCTCTCTCTCGCCCGTTGCTCCCCCTCTCTCTCCCATCTCTCTCATCCGTTGCTCCCTCTCTCTCGCGCGCCCATATCTCCCCCTCTTTCTCGCTCGCCCGTTGCTCCCTCTCTCGTCAATATGCTAAAGACTGATTGTGGAATTAGCAACGTAAACACAGAAGGTTTGAAAATACAGCTTCTGAGCCCGACAAACCGTAACTTTAAGTTTGAATTTTCAAAGAATGCATAATTAAGAGGGGCAGTGGCGGCGGGCCATATGCCAGCGTGCCGCTGTCGGGTCATGCCACCCATCGTGCCCGATTTCCAGGCCCGGCATGACCCGACCTACAGTGGCGGGCCAGCACGGTACGGCCCTCTTATGTGTCGGGCCGAGCTTGGACCGTGCCGTGCCCACCGTGCTTCGGGCCAGCCCAAAGAAACCTGGCCCAAGTGCCCACCTCTACCCGGGTCCACTAGATAGACAGTTAGATATTATTTTTAAATAATAACATCCGATGGTGGAGATCTTTGGACTCTTTCTTTTAATCTAAGCCATTATAACCCGGGTCCGCTGGATAGACGTTTAGATATTTTCTTTTAAATAATAACATCCGATGGTGGTTGTAATTAGGGTTCACCAGATTAAGGGCCGGATGTTTTGCTTTTTTTTGTAAGAATTTCTAGCCTATTTTTTTTTCTTAGCGACTCTCGCAAGCTTTTAATGTATAATAGATTCAAATTCAAACTACTAGATTTCCTTACCAGGGTCCTCCCTCAAACTTATTATGATAATTAATTATATCCTAGGTCAGGAACTAAGAGTCTAAGATCAATTCTGAGTAACAGCAATACAGCAGGGAATTGCATAATTGAAGAAGATTCCCCACTTAATTGAAGTACTAAAAATAGACGTACAAGCAAGCATCCATTGGGAACTGCAAACAAGGATAGCTTCTAGTAAATCTTAAGGAAAAAAAAAACTAATTTTGTGCATACATACCATAAGGATAAATATCAAGAACTAAATGTTTGATAAAAAAAGCAACAGCAACTAACCGGCTAAGTTTCATCTGTCATTCAAAGCCACCACACTTTACAAACTGATAAATACTAACTTATTTTGTGCATACATACCATCAGGATAAATATCAAGATATGAATTTTGATTTATCAACTCTGTACCAATATCTGCAGTATCAACTTCAGCCACAGCATCTTTGCGTAAGGTTGCCAGAATCCGAATCCATCTAGTAGATCCTATGGGACCATTTCAATCCACACTGCTAGTAAGATCTAAATTTAATAGTAATCCAGATCTTTGAATCGTGATCTTGTTCATACATCCCAATCATATGTCAACCCGAGAATAACCTATATAAGATCCTGATCATGGCAATCTTGCTTTGGCGGATTAAAAAATTCTCAGATCGGAACACTGGACAGACTAGATATAACCAGCGTCCATTTCAACACCTAATGGCATCGACAATGGATGCTGGTTATAATCATGACCTCCTAATTAGAAATCATTGATAGCTAAAAGCATTTTGAAATTTATATCTAGAGAACAGTAAAATCTGAATAAAAAAGCCAAGAAATAGATCTGAATTAGTTTGTAGTAGACCAAAAAACTAGACTTGTGTAAAGCCAAAATATTGCACAATTGGATTGACATGTATGTAAAAAATTGGCAAACAAGTTTGTTCTCACCAATGCAATATGGATTCCTTCGCACCTGAGAGTCTCTTTTAGATTTGCAAAAGCCTTGGCTAACAAACGGGTAGATATATACCTCGATGATGGGAAGGACACCGCAGTGGGATAAGCATGATTTGATACTAATACTGCAAACAATTAAAGATATGGTTTCACTTTCTCCTTTTGCCACTTTCCAGAGGTTTCCTAAAAATAAAGTTTGGATTCATTTGTGACTCATCAGGTAAGCATTATATGCGGTGTACTACCTTCTTTGTTTCTAAAGAATGCGGACATTAATTGTTTATTCACGCATTTGGCATTTTTGCATTACCAAAAATAAGTCCTCTCTCTATCCAAATAATCAGATTTATTGTATTAGCTTGAGATTGGAGTACTGGACCACGCATATGCAGACTAGAACACAATTGACCCAACCTGACCCGGCTCAAAAAGAGATTTGCCTAGCTAGAAGCCTAGAATGCCTGATAATTTGATCAGTTCTAGACAAAAATTCAACATTAAGCTGGGCCAGGGACAATGCTTTAGGCGTCAAGGTCTCTGTCAGTCTGTCCTCTTCGGACTAGCCATAGCTATCTTTGTGGGAAATGAAGCCAGCGGGGAGTTTTTTTTTCTTTGAAGGTTAATTCTCAACAATTAACGTTCGGTTTCAAGCACCATTTGATACTAGAAAGTGGAACTTTTATTTGATTTATCCAAGTTAAAATATTCTGCTAGAAATTTGATCTTTTTGTCAGGATGTTAAAGAAAATTTAATTCATGCTCCATTCTTTGAGGAATTTTAACCGAATTAACAATGAAGAAATATTTGTGCACGTGTTGTGGGAACATGACATTTGACTTTCTTAACCCTAGCACACACGGGCAGAAATCACACAGCCTAAAAAGATCTCACCAGTTCCAAGATCTTTCCTGTTACAATCTCTTATTACTGATTGGTGAACTGACTCTCAGGATAACTTTGATGGAAAAGATGTACAAAGAGACTAGTATGATCTTTATCAATGCAGCCCTAAGCTGGTTGTTTATATTTATTATTAATAACTGTAGATTTTTTACACAAAATTCAAATTTGTTATAGCGATCATAATTCGATCAAAAGCAAAGATTATTTTGCAAATTTTCGATAACCTGGTGATGACATAAATCCTATCTCTCAAAGATTCCTCCTACAGAAGTTTATCCATGGAAAGATAGTGCACGTAGCACAACTTATAGAACAAAAATGGCCCTTCATAGAATGGATAAAGGACAAGCCATTAGAACTGTTAGATAGTATCATGTACTTACCTTGTATAGAGATTGCTAGTACCCTGCATTGCCTTGTATAGGCTTTCGTTTTGTACCCTCATGTAACACTATATATTCTTGCCTATCGGCCTCATATTGAGTACAAGTGCTATTCACAACGTGGTATCAGAGCCATGACTTTAGGGTTATGGTTTTATCGGCGTTGCACTTGCGCCATCCTTCTCCCGATTCTGCTCTCACTGCCGATGCTGCTCTGTCTCCGTGCGACACCTTCGTCGGCGACAACTTCTTCCAGGTTGTCTTATTCACCGCCTTCCCAAGCTTCGGTCGCAATGCCATTGGACGCAGCCCCCGGCCTGAGCTCCGGCTGTGACGCCGCCCGCCGCTCGGCACATCTTTCGAGCTTCAGCTGTGATGCCGCCTCGCTGAGCCCTCCCCCATCCACTGCCTCTTGGTCAAATCTGGGCCACCATCTTCTGCTCCGCCCGGCCCCTAACGACGACATACGAAAATTGGGCTGCGTCTTTCCGACTCTCGATGCCCATCGAGCTGGCTACTGAGCCCTTGTCGTGACCCAATTTCTGCTGCCAGCCACCGCTGGCCATGGCCGCTTGCCGAGTAGCCACCGGCCGTCGCTCGCCGAGCCGCCCGAGACTGCAGCCCGATCGGATTTGATATCAATTGGGAGCTCTATTTAAGTGGGATCTAGCTTTGTGGTTTGGTTGGCTCCAGATTCTAGCTAAATTTTGCCGGCTCTGGCTTCTGGATCTCCACCGGTAAAAAAAAGAAGTCATTGTTTTCAGGTGCTTCTTCATCGGGCACTATCTTTGTTCTTCGCTGTCCAGTCATTTTTTATGGTCTCAATTATCAAGACTGGGTTCTACACATACGCCTTCACATGCGTGATCAACGTTTGTGGGAGTTTCTTACCCGCGAGCTATCATGTCCGCCTTGTCCTGCTCCCCCTGTCATGCTCGTTATTCCCAAGGAGATCGATGATGCTACTTGACAGAAGGCCTCGGATGACTATACTGATGTTGTGGAGTCTTTTCAGATTCAGTTTACTGCATATAAGATATGGATTGATGAAGATGCTCGTGCCTTCATTATTTTAGTTGCTAGTATGGAGGCGCATCTCACTGGTGATATTGTTGCTTTGTCTTTAGCACAGTTGATGTGGGTGTATCTTCGCGACCACTATGAACTTGTTGGCGACTCTTTGTACCTTGCTATTGTGTGACATGAGCAGTCGCTGCAGCAGGGTGATTCTACCGTTGATGAGTTCTATGCGCAGCTATCCTCGATGTGGCGTCAGCTTGATTCTTTGGGACCAGAGGTTTGCCACACTTGCCAGTCTTGTCAGCATCAACACTCTCATTTGGAGCTTCGCCGCATCTACGACTTCTTGACACGTCTTTAGGCTGAATTTGAGCAGATTCGTGCCCAACTGCTTGCTCGTCATCCTCGTGTGACCCAGTTGGAGGTTCTTGTAACTATTTGTACTGAGGAGACTGGCCTTCGTGATGCAGGTCTACTAGTGCTTCCTTTAGTCTTGGCGATGCCTCGTACTACTACTCTGTCCATGGCGCTTACTTCAGTTTCGGCTACTGAGGATGGAGCCTTCACTGCACCTACTGCGACAAGAATGGACATGTGGAGCAGTTCTGTTATAGGAAAAAGAAGAATCTTACTCGTCAAGGTGGACGTCCTCCTAAGGGCACTGGAGGCTCGAGCGTCTCTCCTCGAAGGACTTCTGCTGACTCTAACTCTACTCATGAGATTCTTACGCTGCTACGTCGCATGGCTGCCTCTACACCGACAGGTTCTGCTGGTTCTACTACACAGTCTTCCAGTGAGAGACCACCTTCCTCCTCATCAGGTATCACACCATGTATTCTTAACTCTAGAGCTTCCTTTCATATGACATATGATCCCACCAGTCTCCATTCCATTAGTCCTCTTGTCGCTCCTATCACTGTGCAAACTTCAGATAGTACTTCTCTTTTTGTTGCAGGACGAGGCATTCTATTGACTTCCTCCTTTCATGTTCCTTTTGTTTTTCATGTTCCCAAACTGACCATGCAGCTCATATCCGATGGCCAGCTCACTGATCATGGCTGTCCTGTTATCCTTGATTATGACTCTTGTTGTGTCCAAGATCGCCGCACGGGGTCTCTGGTTGGGATTGGCCCTCGCCGCCATGATTCTCAGCATCTCTGGGAGCTTGATTGGCTTCATCTTTCTTCCGCTACCCCTCCAAATCTTTTAGTCTCCTCCATGGCTTTCGCCTCCTTTGCATCTTCTACCGGGTCGTTTGCTCAGTGGCATCACCGTTTAGGACATCTTTGTGGTTCTTATCTATATTCTTTAGTTCATCGTAGACTTTTAGGATCTATATCTGGTGATACCTCTTTAGACTGTGTGGGTTGTAAGCTTGGTAAACAGGTACAACTCTCCTATCCTTCCAGTGAGTATGTATCCCAATGTCCCTTTAATCTTGTTCATTCTGATGTTTGTGGTTCGGCTCCTTTTGTTTCAAAAGGGGTTCATAAATATTATATTCTTTTTATGGATAATTTCTCTTGCCACACTTGGATATATTTTATGCCTTCTCGTAGTGAGGTGTTATCCATTTATAAGAATTTTATGTCTTTTCTTGCTACACATTGCACTCTTTCTCGGTTTTTTTGTCCTAGTGCTCATGCTCAGAATGGTGTGACTGAGCGCAAATATTATCATCTTTTTGAGATAGCTCATGCTTTTTTACTTGCTTTTGCTATTCCGCCTCACTTCTAGGCTGAGGCTATTTTCATTGCTACTTACTTGATTAATATTCAGCCTTCTTCTACTCTTCAGGATGGGATTCCAGTAGAGCATCTTTGTGGCATGCCTCCTGATTATTCTAGTTTTCGCCTCTTTGGGTGTGTATACTATGTTCTCCTAGCACCTTGTGAACGTACCAAGCTGACTGCTCAGTCTGTTGAGTGTGTTTTTCTAGGCTATAGTGTTCAATATAAGGGATATCATTGTTGGGATCCTGTTGATCGACAGATGCGTATCTCTCGGGATGTTACTTTTGATGAGTCTCGTTCCTTCTACCCTCATTCTTTTTCAACTCCAGCATCTCTTGTTGAGCCACTTTCTTTCCTGACAATTGCTACTTTTCCCTTTTCACGGTTGGCGTCACATTCATCGCTAGCTTCTTCACCACCGGCCTCTCCTCTAGAGGTTTCTTCAGACATTGTTCCTTCTTATCCTCTATACTACACTCATCATTCGCGAGTTGATGATTCTTCTATGTGCCATCTTTTTCTGCTGGGTTACCTTCTTCAGTCTCTCCTCCTCGCTATGCTCTTCACGATCGCCAGTCTATTCAGCCTCCTGAGCGCTTTGGCTTTGCTGGTGCAGTTCTTGCCGAGCCAACTTCTTATCATGATGCTGTTATTCATCAGGAATGGCGGGCATGCGATGGCGGAGGAGCTTGTTGCCCTTGAGCGCACTGGCACGTGGGATCTTGTACCCCTTCCTGTACGTGTCCGTCCTATTACATGCAAGTGGATCTATAAGGTTAAGACTCACTTTGATGGTTCTCTTGAGCATTAGAAGGCTCGTCTTGTGGCGTGTGGTTTACAGCAAGATCATGGTCGTGGTTATGATGAGACTTTTGCTATCTTGTGGCTCACATGACCACTATTCGCACTCTTCTTACTGTGGTCTCTGTTCGTGAGTGGTCCATCTCTCATCTTGATGTCAAGAATGACTTTCTTAATGGTGAGTTGCGTGAGGTCTATATGTAGCCACCACTAGGTTATTCTGTTTCTGAGGGCATGGTTTGCCGACTTCACTGCTCTCTTTATGGGCTTAAGCAAGCCCCTCGTGCTTGGTTTAAGCGTTTTTCTTCTGTGGTCACTGTAGCTGGCTTGTCCCCTAGTGCTCATGATCCTACGCTCTTTGTTCACACTTCGTCTCATGGTCAAACTCTTCTTCTTCTATATGTTGATGACATGATCATTACTGGAGATATTCTCAGTATATTGCCTTTGTGAAGGCACGTCTCAGTGAGCAGTTTCTCATGTTTGATATGAGTCCCCTCCGCTACTTCCTTGGGATTGAAGTTTCTTCTACATTTGAGGGCTTTTTTTATCCCAAGAGAAGTATATTCAAGATTTTCTTGATCGTGCTTTCCTTACTGATCAGCGCATAGCCGAGACTCCAATGGAGCTTAATGTTCACATTCGATCTACTAATTGTGAACCTCTTGAGGATCCTACTCGCTATCGTCATCTTGTTGGGAGTCTTGTTTACATTGGTGTCACTCGTCCTGACATTTTGTATCCAATTCAGTTCGTTTCTGCTCCCATTCAGCTCCATTATAGTCATCTTCTTCGTGTTTTGCGATATCTTCGTGGAACTATCTCTCGTCATCCTTTCTTTCCACGCTCCAGCTCTTTACAGCTCCAAGCATACTCTGATACTACATGGGCTAATGATCACTCTGATCGTCGGTCTCTTTCTGCTTACTATATTTTTCTTGGTGGTTCTTTCATTGCTTGGAAAACCAAGAAGCAGACAACAGCTTCTCATTCGAGTGTTGAGGCTGAATTGCGGGCTATGGCTCTTTTGACAGCAGAGTTTACTTGGCTACGGTGGTTACTTGAGGATTTTGGTATTTCTGTTTCTACACCGACTCATCTTTTATCTGATAGTATATGTGCTATTAGCATTGCTCAAAATCCACTGAATCATGATCTCACTAAACATATTGGTGCTGATGCTTCCTACATGCGGTCACAGGTGCAGGATCAGGTTGTGGCTCTTCAGTATATGCCTTCATAGCTTCACTAAGCAGATATCTTCACGAAGACGCAAACTAGAGTTTATCATAGCTTTTCTCTCCAATCCCAATGTTGTTAATCCATCATGAGTTTGAGGGGGGGTGTTAGAGCATCTCCAAGAGAGGGGCCTAAAAGTGAGCCTTAAATTTTAATTTAGGACCCTAACTAATTAGATTTAGGGCTCCAATGAAATATTCACTCCAGCAATTAGGCCTTAAAACCCAACGAAGATAAGGCTCAATCACAGAGTTGCTAAATATATCTACTCTCTTAGGGGCCCTAAAACAATTTGCTAAATTTTAACAATTTAGGGTTTTTGCTGGAGCTAATCTTTTCCCCAAAAGCCCTATAATTCAAATTAGGGCCATATATAAGACCTCTCTTGGAGATGCTCTTAGACAGTATCCTGTAGTTACCTTGTATAGAGATTGCTAGTATTCTGCATTGCTTTGTATAGGCTTTTCTTTTGTATGTATTATCTTGTATAGAATTTTCTTTTGTGTCCTCATATAACACTATATATTCTTGCTTATTGGCCTCATATTGAATTCAAGTGCTATTCACAACAATAACAATGCATATAAGCATGGAACTGGGCAAAGTTCAGGTAATTGTTTCATAAATAGTGTGTTGGCATATTTGGTCAGTTGACTCAGTTCGAAACAATAATAGCCTCAATGGTGTTCCAAACTTGCTGGCAGCTTAGAACAGTGAATCGTACCTTCTGAATTTTACACATCGAGGAGAAAAACTTCTTTCTACGAGAATCTGACCTTGTAATTTTCTTTCCCGTATTCCTTCTATATTTTACATATATGAATATATACACACTAGGAACATCCCCTACAGTTTCGTGTATTGATTTAAAAACTGTACATTTTTTACTACGGGGGCGATCAAAATTTCCTGAGGAGAAGGTCTGAAACAAGTTGACCCCAATATGACCAAGGGGACACAGCTTTCAGAAGAACACTATATATAGTAGTCAAACTATACTCAGATTAAGATGGAACGTACTTTCTGTAGCAAACGTGGAAAAGTATAATACACACGCCATGCGTACAAGTGTCATAACTAGAGCTAATCGGACTAACTAAAGCAGCTGAGAAGATTAGATCAAGCATGGCAAGGAAGACGAATCCTACAACTTGGCACAGCTCAAATCTACTCGAACAAACAACCACCACCACCGCTGCTGCCGGGCCAGTTCTTTCCTCTTGTCCAATTTTGCACCGGGCACAGCGATCACACCACCCCATACCCCCAATTCCACAACAGAAGCTAGCTCACACGCACAGCAAAAAAAAACACTGGGAAATGAACCACGAAGGTCCTACAAAACCCCGGATCATAGAAATCAAGAACCGAAGTTTCAGACACTTACTGCAAAGGAGCGGATCAGAAACCCCGCAGCTCCGCCGGAGAGAGAGAGACGGCAACCGCGTCCTCGATTGCGGCGTTGGAATCGAAGGGCACGGGTTGGAGAGAGGGTCTCTCCGCCTTCTCTCTCTCTCTCTCTCTCTCTCTCTCTCTCTTCTTGGTTCTTAAGTTCTCTGGGGCGCGATAGCTTGCCTCCCATTGGCAGGAGGGAACACCTCGAGCCTGGAGGGTCTCGAGCCGCCGTCTCGGGTCCGGATCCGATACCGTTCGTGCCCGGTAAGAGGCGAGGCTTCGTGTGTACTACCGAATACTACGTCCGGTCTCGTCGGGTTTCACGCCTGGCTTTGGTATCCGCTGGGGGCCAGGGTGGTGCGCCCGTTTATTCCGGCCGGCGCCACGGGGCCCAGGTGTCGGTGTCAGTACGGTACGGCAGCCACGTGTTAATACGTGCTGCTACCGTGCTGGGAGATGCTGAGGTTATGGTATGGAGCTTGGATGATTAGCTTGAGAAGCTGGAAAATGGCTGCGGTTAAGTTTTTTTTTTTTGTATCGAAAGCTTCAATGCTTGTCGGCTACAGATTAGCAGGAGCTAGCTTATGGTTAGAAGCATGTTTGTGTAACGGACAGCCAATTCAGCGTGTGGTGAGGTAGGAACAGTATGTCACTCTTCTTCATCGGCCATGTCTACTCATGCTAAAAATTACTTTCTTCGAATTTTTTTTTTACTTTTCAAAAAGGTGTATTGGAGGCTAGTTAATATCTAAGATAACAAGAGAGCGGATGTAGGCTATAAAAATTATGCGCACCATGAGCTCAAACAATAGCTAAACAAATTAAAGCACTGCATGCAGTGAAAGTATACAGTGACATATTTTATTTTGCCTATATCCCGGCTCATTACGTAGATGGGTTAAAATTTTAGTTCAAAGACTAGACCATTCCATAAATCCCGGTTAAGAATAGACGTTCCAAACACACCCTTATGGTATCTTAAAACGGTTTAAAATCTAGCATAAACATAACCCGACCCATATAGCACTTGCCTTACAGCATTATACCATTCCTACTGCATTTGCAGTTACATATATCTCTGTCTCAAAAATAACCCCAAAAAAACACGGTAAATTAACTAACGCCTATAATTCGCCGCAGGCACGAACACAAGCATCTCTGATGACATGCAGCTCCGCGGCTGCATCCCTCATGCTCAACCTCTCGTGCGGCAGTCGCGTCGTGCAGCCAAGCCCGACCCTAATGGCAGAAACCAAGCAATCGTGCACCGAAACAGGCCGCGCTCCACTCTCGTTCTCTCCCGACCGCGGCATTTCGCCGTCGAACGCCTCGATGGGCAGCAGCAGATCTGGGTCGAGGACCTGCTCGATTTTGTCCGGGAACGCCGTGCCGACGAACCCGTGCAGCGTCAGGCCATCCCTGAACGCGTCGTTCGTCGGCGACTTCCCCGAAAAGATCTCCAGGAGCGTTATCCCGAAGCTGTAGACGTCGCCATGTGTTGACACCTTCCCGGTCGTGCCGTATTCTGTGCGCATTACAGAGAAGCAATTAATTGATTTTCTCAGACTAGCCACATTACGTTTTGGCTTAACTACTTCTAGTGGAAATCTGACTAAGATAAACGGATGGAATTTACCTGGTGCAACGTAGCCAATTGTGCCTCTTATCCCGATGGTGCTTTGGGTGTTGGCAGCATCGTTGCTCCCCAGATCAATGAGCAGCTTTGCGAGGCCGAAGTCGCCGATGCAGGCCGTCATGTCCTCGCCGAGAAGAACATTGCTCGGCTTGAGATCACAGTGTACGATCGGTGGTATGCAGCTGCTGTGGAGATAGTGCAACGCATCGGCGATGTCCACGACGATGTTGAGCCTTTGGCTTACACTTAGGCTGTTGACATTCTCGAGCTCTTCCGATTTGGGATGCAGCCACCTGTCTAGGCTGTAATTAGGCATGAACTCGAACACCAGAGCTCTGAAGTCATCGCCCCTTGCATCGACGCTGGAGCAACAGGTAATGATACCGATCAGATTCCGGTGTCGTATGTTCCGTAGCGCCTCGCATTCCGACAGGAAAGTCTTGGAGGCGCCGACTTGCCGGAGATCAAACACCTTCACCGCGACGGCGACGTTCTCGTGTACTAAAGCACCCTTCACTCTCAGGGGCACAGTCCCCAGATATACAGAGCCGAACTTCCCTGCGCCTATCAGATTGGTGTCCGCGAAGCCGTTCGTGGCTTTCGCCAATTCGGCATACGAAAACCTCTGATAATTCTCGCCGTCAAGTATGCCATTGCCCGGGGCTGTAGCTTTTGCATGTCTCGACTTCCTCTTGTGGAAAACAGTGGCAAGGATGGCCAAGAAGAGAGCTACGCTTAAAACGGGTACCGCTATCCGAAGAAGCCGGTGAGCATGGTGTGCGTGCCTGGTCGCCGGACATCTTGGCAGATGGAGCTGCGGGACGCCGCCACAGAGATCGCCGTTGCCGACGAGCTTAAACCCAGTCACGTTCGCGAACACGCCGCGCAGCGGTACATGGCCGTCGAGATGATTGTAAGACAGGTCTAGCACGACCAAGGAGCTCACGTTCTCCAGATCCTCCGGAACTACTCCTGTCAGGTCGTTCCGTGACAGGTACAGCTCCTGCAGTCCGGACATCTGGCCGAGCTCCGGCGGGATGCTCCCGGACAATCTGTTGCTCGTCAGGTTCAGCATCCTGAGCCCCCTTAGCTTGCTCAGCGAGGGCGGGATGCTTCCGCTGAAGAAGTTACAGTCCAAATCAAGGAACTCTAAGCTCTGGCAACCACCGAGCTCCTGCGGTACCTCGCCGGTGAAGCGGTTTCCCGACAACTTTAGGAGCGCGAGGTTCCCAAGGCGGACGACGTCGGGAGGAAGCCAGCCGTCGAGTCGGTTATCCGACAAGTCCAGTGCCAACGACAGCGATGACAAATCAAAGAGTTCTCTTGGGACATGGCCGGCGAGCCCATTGCCAGAGAGGTTGAGCAGAGTGAGCTCTTGCAGGTTGCCAAGAGTGGGAGGGATGGATCCACTCAATGCGTTGTTGCTCAGCACAAGTTTCAGCAGATGGGTCAGGCTGCCAATGGAGGATGGCACTGGCCCGGTTAACTTGTTCCCCTGCAACGATAGCTCTGTAAGGTTCTTGAGATTCCCGATGCCCTCTGGGATGTCACCGGTGAGGAGATTAGCCTGGAGATCCAACCATTGCAGCGCAATGAGGTTCCCGATACCCGGAGGAATCGACCCGGATATGCGATTGCCCCCGAGGTTCAACTCCTGAAGCGTCCTCGAGAGGTTACCAATGGAGCTTGGCATCGTGCCACTGAACTCGTTGCCGTTCAGCGCAAGACCCACCAAGTCGCTGCAGTTCGTTAAACGGTCCAAGAACTCCCAGCCCCCATCATCGGTCGCCGTCAGCTCGTTGTTGGACATCTCCAAATTCTGCGGGCAGAGCGTGCCGATCCTGGGGGGCACCCGTCCGGTGAAGCTGTTGTTGGCGAGGCTGAGGTACACCATGCCGGAGGCGTTGGCGAGGGATGCCGGGATCGGCCCGGCCAGACTGTTCCCGCCGAGGAGGAGGTGCTGAAGGTTCGTCATGCGCGCGCCTGCGTCTGGAGGAAGGCGGCCGCTAAACTCGTTGTTGGCGAGGGAGATGTCTGCCAACGATGACATGTTGAAGAATCCAGGTGGGATGTCACCACGCAAGCGGTTCTGGTAGACGGTGAATTGCTGGAGGAAAGCAAGGCGCGAGAGGCCATCGGGGAGAGTGCCTTCCAGAAGATTCTGGTCTAGCATGAGGCTCTGGAGCTTTGTGAGGTTGCCGAGCGACGGCGGGATCTCGCCGGACAGCGAGTTGTAGCTGAGCGTGAGAACGGAGAGGTTGGGCAGAGTGCCGAGCCAGGCCGGGATGGCCCCGGCGAGGCTGTTGTTGTTGAGGTACGCGACGGCAAGGCTGGTGCAGTTGCGGAGGCTGTCGGGTATCTCCCCGCTCACCCCGCCGTTGTCGCAGAGGCCGAGGTAATTCAGGCGCTGCAGCCGGCCAAGGCTCGCAGGGAGGCTCCCGGAGAGGGCGTTCCTGTTGAGGTTGAGGGTCTCGAGGTAGGTGAGGTTGCCGACGGCCGGGGAGATGCTCCCGGTGAGGCCGAGGAACGACACGTTCAGGGACGTGACGTGCCCGTGTGCGCAGGTTACACCCGCCCACCGGCAGAAGTGCGCCGTGCTGTTCCACGACAGCAGCGCGCCTGACGGGTCCGACACGCCGGCCCTGAACGCCCGCAGCGCCTCCCGCTCGGTGTCGTTGGCGGCGGCTAGCCGCGTGATCAGCAGCAGCAGCAGCAGCGTTTCGAGAGGCCGCGCCATGCTCATCACGGCTCTGTTGCGCACTTGCACACAGTATCTCCTTACCGGTGCAACTATGATGTAGCAGAGGTTGTGAGGTCAAGAGCTCGGCCTGCACATGGCTTTTATAGTTGTGGCGGCATGCGCGTCGCCGTGTCGAGTGCGGTGCAACGCTGCCAGTTCGCTTTGTTAGAGACATGTCATGATCTGGCGTGAACGATGGTTGGAAAACTGCTAGTCTCTCTCTTTCCGCCCACATCTAACTAGTGATTGATGAATGATGACTTGGTCTTATGCTTGCCTTTCCAGTGAAGCATTGACTCGAGTTGTCAGCATCACTTTGCTGCATAGCCTAGTTGTTTTCGTGGACTGACTTTTCTTCTGAAGACTTAACAGCTGATCAGTCGATGGGTTAGCTTGTTATATTACTATAGGGTTTTGATAAGTTTCATCCGGATGTTTTCTTTACTAACTATCATCTAAATTCCTGGTCATTGGATTTGCTTTCAGATCGATGCACGCCCCCCTAAATTCGAGGTGGGTTGATCTTACTCATATACAAGAGTGCTACTGTTGGTGATTGATCCTGCAAACATGCATGGACCTTGGTCTCTATTGGTGACTTCGTCGCAGGATTGCCTTTCCAGTAGAGCATTGACTCGAGCACCGGTATCATGTCGCTGCATTCATAGAGTACTTAAGAGTGGCCTGTTCGTATGAACTTGACAGCTGATCCATTCGACGGGTTAGGACATCAGGTTGTTGTTTTCCGTCAATGAATTCATGTTGCTCGGCGACAGGGACGCAGGGTGTTGACTTGTCTATGCTCTGTAACCGGTCTTTCCAGGAGTATTCCACTATTCCAGGTCAGCTGGCAGCTGTTACACTACAGCAAAGATTTATTTCTTATGTGGAAAATTTCACCAACAGCTATGAGTAGTCTTACTACTTGGAGTTCGCCACTTGGCTCAGAGAATTTCCTAGGTGAGTTTGTGTTGAAATATATCGGTACTTTTAGTCCTAGTTGTTCAAATATATTTGAATTCTATTTCATTATAGGCGAATTTAAATCTATCTCTAGTTAGTTTTCTGCTATAAATATGGCACCCATTTGTACAAAAGAATCTTTATATTTACTAATTGGAGGTTCGTTTAGAAGGCCTCACGTTAATTTTGAGAAAAAGGGCTACAAATTCCTATATTAATCGGATGAAAAGAAAAAAAGACTAAAAATTATCTCATTAAACGGTGAAAAAGAAAAGATCTAACCCATTGGTTGTGAGTTGGAGTAAAACTCAACGGTTTGGATTAAGTACCAGACCGATGAAGAAAAAGGAAATAAAATGCACGCGAGCTAAGCATTAATTATGAGTCCTTTTCCTAGCCTAACACAAGGCCAACGTGCTAATCATCCAAGCTTGAGGTTTATGAAACGGACAAGGATTAAGGTAGCAAAACAAGTTCTTAGCTCTCCAAACAGAGATGTTCAGGACGTTGAGGCGAGTGGAAATAGACTGCTGTAGCACACTGACAAATGCTAATCACCACATCTATGAATTCCGAGAGAAAGGTTGCCCGCTTCAATATTGTTTGCACCAAAATTTGGCAAGGCTGATCTCGTGGAGATCGGTTTTGATAAGGATATGTCGGTTATAGCAAGTTGATACCGTTTCGGATTGGAGGGCCGCGATTCAAAGGAAACTGAGTCCGATACGGGTAGGATAAGAGATTGAGTCGGATATGATCGGACTTAACATGGTAAGTAGAGATTGAGGCCGATACGGGTGATTGAAGAGACCGAAGAGGATACGTTCAGGCCGAGTGCTATATAAGAGGACTAGAGGCGAGAAGGAAAAGGTGCCCAGAGCCAACCCACAAACACGCTTTACTTTTCCCTTATTTTCCCGTCAACTAGTAGTAGTCTTTTAGTTTTAGAACCTTTCCTTTGTAATTCGTTTTGATCAATAAAGTTGCGCATCGCCGATTGTTGATCTTTACCGATTACACCCAGGTCTGATTTGCTTTGTTTTGTTGCGCATCGCCTCTCAAAGCCGGTCTGCCTTTACCTTTGGATTAACCATAACTGGTTGATCTAGTTATCCCTCTAATCGGCTTTCTAGCCGACAAGAGTTAAGCCGATAATCCTTCGTTATCGGCTTTGATTAACTTACAAATTCTACCTTGTCAATTTCAGGTCAAATTGACTGGCACGCTCTGCAAACCCGGTGTTTGTCTTGTGTGTTCGAGGCTAAAGACCCTACTTCACGTTTTTAGCGCGAACATATTTTGGCACGCCCAGTGGGACACGAAAGAAGCCAATATGACATCAACCGGAAAGTCTGCAGCCACTGCTGACATCGACTCCGACGCGATAATCGTGCCAACTTTGGCCGATCTAACGCCGGAGCAACGCAAAGAAATTGAAGACAGGAAGGCAGCGCTAGAGGAAGTGATGCTGGGGTGCTATCAGAAGACCCGATGGGGTGTTACCCAGAAAACCGCGCTCCCAACGCTCAACCCCATTGGCGACGACAGCATCCCGACCAAGCCGGTAAGCCGATACATGCCGGCCCAAGCCGAGTTATCGGCTATGATTGAACAATCTATGCATCATGCATTAACTAACCAGTCATCGGCCTTGGTTACAACTTTAAAGCCGATGATTGAAAACAGCGTCAAGACAATTGCCCAGGAATTGGCTTCATCTGGGGGACTGCTAGACCCCTTACGGCCACTCCCATCATGCCCCGTTTTCTCCATAGCACAAAACACCAGTACAACGAAAGGGTCGGCTCTGGCACCTGCAATGATGCCGACCCGACCTACGGTGTTGGCACCTAGTGCTCGTTTGGACGAGATTACGCATTACCAAGCATACACCGATGCGGCGAAGTTAGGCACAACGACCAACTTGCCATCGGTGGTTCCGGCCAACGCTTTCGTCCAATCGGTTCCTTAACCGATTGAGTCAGTGAGGGTTCCTCAACCTCAAGGGCCGATCCCGCATAGGGTAGTCCCATACACCGAACCCTTTGTTCCTATACCCGATTCGTCGGCCGTAAAAAGAGATGAGCACAACCAATTACTTCAATATCAGCCGGTTCAGCCTAGCCGACAATCCGAGTTTACACTCGGGGGCAGAGTGCCAGTTGCCACAATTGGCAGAACTCTAACGTCCAGTCGGCCCGAGCTAGCCGACCACCCGAGCTAGCACTCGGGGGGCAGGATGCCAGTTACCCTGATTGGCAGAACCTTGGCACCATGTCAGCTGGTGGTGTTAATTGGGCCAAACAGATTTCTACCATACTAAGGGAGCAATTCGGCGTACAGCAAAAAAGCAAGACCATCGGCTATAAAAAGCCGTACCCCGATTACATAGATCGGATGGCTTACCCACACAACTATAGAATCCCTGATTTCGCCAAGTTTTCAGGAGACGACTCTGTTTCCATCCTTGAACACGTCGGACGGTTCATTGCCCGATGTGGCGAAGCCGCTCGGTCCGACGGGTTAAAAATTAGGCTATTCCCTTTATCTTTGTCGGGGACTGCTTTCACGTGGTTCACGAACCTACCCCCAAATTCGGTCCATTTTATGAACGATTTGGAAAGCCGATTCCACGAATATTTCTTTTCTGGTAGTTCCGAACTCAGAATTTCGGATCTTAGTTTAGTCCGACAGAAATTCGGCGAACCTGTGTCGGACTATATCAGAAGATTTAGAGATGTGCGAAATCGGTGCTTCAGTGTCACACTACCCGATGACCAATTAGCCGATTTGGCTTTCCAAGGGTTAATTCCCCTATTAAAAGAAAAATTCGGCGGACAAGAATTCGCTGATTTAGGTCACCTCCTGCACCGAGTATCGGCTCAAGAAAGTCGTTTCTCCAATAATAATGGCTTCCAAGATGAATTCAAGAGTGATGAAGACAATATACAATCGGCTATAGAAAATGGTCGATTACAATTTTCGGAAGAGCCGACGATGCAGCTGAACGTCAATCCTTTTCCTATCAACATGATCCAATGCTCACGCAAAGGAAAAGAACCGATGGACGAAGATAATAAGCCGACTCAGCGAGTCGATAGTCAAGCAGGCGTCCATGGCGAGAGGATAAAAATAACAATTGGCTCAATGCAAATAGAAGCCGATCGGGACGGCCAGAACTCTAGGACTATCAAGTCAAAGGGAGAATTGCAAGTCAGGAGATGGTACAAGACTGAGAGGCCTTCACCAAAAAGGGCAGCGACCAGGCTTAAACCAACATTCTCTCAGCTCCTAGAAAAGTACGAGAGAATAAGCCATCAGCGAAGACAGCGTCTTCATCGGCTAGATAACTTATATCGGCCAAATAACGAGAAAGAAGCCCATCGGCAGTGTCCCTTTTGGCAGCTCTGTTGGGAAAGAAGAATGGCATTGCCGACAGCGCGATCTTGTCCAATGCAGCACCGCGGAGGGAATTGGCCACGGCGATCGGTCAAAGACAGAGTATCCAGACCGGTGCACAGTCGATCAAAACCGGAGAATAAGAAGCAGATTCATGAAAGGCTACCCACGTCAAATCAAGGCGAGTCCTCCGAAGCCCCAACTTCTCCGGGATCCGACGGCGCTCCCAAGTCTTCGGAATCTAGCGGCGAAACCAGCAATCTGGCCGGAAAAATCCAAAAGTCGATTGAACCCAAGCCGAGATGGTGCCCCTTTGGTCTTAGTCGATCGCAGCGCAGACGGCTCCAACGCTTAAGGACATAGGAAGTGAAGGAAGCCGACGACGTAAAGCCGACATGATTTTTGGAAGACAACAAGTTATCTTCCAAAAATAGGGGGCATATGTTTGCACCAAAATTTGGCAAGGCTGATCTCGTGGAGATCGGTTTTGATAAGGATATGTCGGTTATAGCAAGTTGATACCGTTTCGGATTGGAGGGCCGCGATTCAAAGGAAACTGAGTCCGATACGGGTAGGATAAGAGATTGAGTCGGATATGATCGGACTTAACATGGTAAGTAGAGATTGAGGCCGATGCGGGTGATTGAAGAGACCGAAGAGGATACGTTCAGGCCGAGTGCTATATAAGAGGACTAGAGGCGAGAAGGAAAAGGTGCCCAGAGCCAACCCACAAACACGCTTTACTTTTCCCTTATTTTCCCGTCAACTAGTAGTAGTCTTTTAGTTTTAGAACCTTTCCTTTGTAATTAGTTTTGATCAATAAAGTTGCATCGCCGATTGTTGATCTTTACCGATTACACCTGTGTCTGATTTGCTTTGTTTTGTTGCGCATCGCCTCTCAAAGCCGACCGCCTTTACCTTTGGATTAACCATAATCAAGTTGATCTAGTTATCCCTCTAATCGGCTTTCTAGCCGACAAGAGTTAAGCCGATAATCCTTCGTTATCGGCTTTGATTAACTTACAAATTCTACCTTGTCAATTTCAGGTCAAATTGACTGGCACGCTCTGCAAACCCGGTGTTTGTCTTGTGTGTTCGAGGCTAAAGACCCTACTTCACGTTTTTAGCGCGAACAAATATATAGGAGGTCGAAAAACTAAATACCCTTTCATATTTGTAAGAAGAGTTCATCAACGGTTTAATTATGAAAAAGAAGACATCTTGAACATTACCATTTTTTCTTACATCTCTTACATTTTTTAAGTCTAAGAAATTTTTTTTGACCATGTAATCAACCGATAGATGACCATGTTGTACCCTAACATAAACACGAAACTTGCAATCTAATTGAAATCGGACATAAATGAATTAACGCATGTCATAATTCGAAATCCAAGTTAAATGGGAAAGAAATTACATCCAGGATTAAAAAATACTGATACAAAAATTGTGAAATCATGTGATGAAAAATTGGTTTGGTGATGAATTTGGTATTGCAAAGTGGTTGTGCTCATGGTATGTGTGGTGCATGTGCATGTGTTGTTTTAGATGATTAATTGATATGCTTGTGATAACATGGTAATTGTTTTGCTTGATGCAATGCGCTCGTGTGATTAGTTGCATGGACTAATTGAGTCAAGTTGGGAAGAACTTGTGCTCGGAATTTTGTTTTGTGGATTGTTCATGTGCATGTGTTACTCGAGGGCAAACGTGGTCGATGACGGAACCGAAACTAGGTTCATAGAGGAAATGAGTTTCGGGACTAGGTTCAGGGAGGAATCGAGGTCCTAATGGTCGAGGATGTTATGCGGGACGTTCGGGCTAGAGAACGGTGCATATGGAGGCTAGTTAGTCACGTGAGTGCGGCAGGTGGGCCGTACGCGTGCAATTGTAATCTTTTGGGGTAGCTTGCATGTATTGGGCCATGTTGGGCCAAGTGGACATGCATGCGAATTCCTCAGAATTTATTTCTTATAAATAGGAGGGGTTGTCTCCTGTTTATTCGTGTGTTAGATATTAGGGTTTGTACTCTTTTGTTTGGAGTACTAAAAACAAAACTAGACAAAAAAAATAAAGATTAATTTTTTCAAAGTCGAGGCGCACGAAGCAGAAAAGAAAATCAGAGCACACGAAAAAAAGGTCTAGCGGCGGCGTGCTTGCGTTTGTTCATCTGCACGTCCTATGCGTCGGCTTTGCTTGCCCGTCTACGCGATCGATCAATCATCGAGCAAAGGTTGGCTGCATGGTCATTGCGTTGCTGTTGCTACCGAAGCAAAGCAGGATTGCATGTGTATGTGAAGGAGGCAATACGACGGCAGCCAAAACAAGGCAACGTGTTCAAGCAAAGAAAGCAAACGTGCTATGGTGTTCGATCTACAGGGGTTGATACAGTAGTTCGCGACTACTGTAGCAAAGGAAAGGTACTGTAGCACAGGAGTGCAAAAGAAGACGTAAGTGATTTGCTTTTACAAGCTTGTTTTGAGTTATAGATTGATTCGTTTTTCATCATGGTAATTTTGATTTGATCTATTTCAAACCTTCCTAGAGCATCAAGTTAGTGATCTAAAAAGTTTGATTGGTTAATTCCTAGTAGATTTTTTTTATTCACGAAATTAGGGTTTAATTAATTCTCGTCATTATTGATATAGTCAACTTGCGAAGCTTATAACTTTTGATCCGTAGATCCGATTGAGTTGATTCTTATTGGTTTAATTTCTAAATTGAATCTAGTTTCTTAAGTTAAATTTTCACATCAATCCGATGGTTAGATTTTTAGGAATTCATGTTAGATCTATTTTCGGTATAATCTGTCACAACAAGATTGCGAAGCTTATAACTTTTGATCCGTAAGTTCGATCGAGCTGATTCTTCTTTTGTTAGATGTGTATTGGAATATAGTTTCTGTGTTCAAATTTCAAGTCAATCCGACCGATGTATCTCCGGGCATTAGCGGTTTACCGAACACATATCAATCTGTTTTATTGATTACGAAGCGATTATTTAATTCCGAATTAGGGTGAATTTTTAGTAGACCAAAATTTTGATTTTAGCTTCCGCGCAATCATTCACCCCCCCTCTGATTGCTATATTAGTATATATCGATCCTACAAAAATTAAGTTAGTTTACATAAACTTAATACAAAATTTGCAAAAACACAGAGAAAATATGTAGTCCACGCGATGCACAAGTTGATGACTAGTCAATCTAATATAGAGATAACAGTTTTTGCCTTCTTATATTGTATGTGATTCCCGTGTTTGTTCTTGATATTCGCGCAATAAATTGCGTTTGATCTATAGCACTTGTCATTGTTTTACAACACGCTTTGAGCACAAAACTCCCCGAGGCCGATCAGGCTCGTCTACCTGCATCAAATTTTGACTGGCATCAAGTGATTAAATTTACTGCAAGCAATACAATAATTGTATAATCTAATAACGGAGGAGAAAATCTACCTTGTAGACAGTAGCACCACAAATTTAATTCTTAGGGAGACTAAATATTTTTAGATTTTGACTAAGAAAAATGAAAATATTATGACCATTGCCAAAAGAATTGCACTCATAGTTGCACTGAAAAAGCCATAATAGTTTTTTATATAGGTACTCGTATAATAATAGAGATTGCCCTATTATACCCTGAGTCCAGTGGCAGGTGAACCTACCACGTCCAACACGTTCTCCCCACCACAACTTTCTCTTTTCGTCCATATTTGCTTCCCCAGCCAGGTCATTCCCTACTTCTCTCTTCACATGATAACTCAAAAGTGTACTTTTTATTTTTGTATTTAATTATTTGGTTAAAAAATATGTTTCCTTCGTAGCGCATAAATACTTAACTAGTGATTGATGAATGATGACTTACCCTATGCTGCCCTTTTCAGTCGAGCATTGACTCGAGTGTCAGTGTCACTTTGCTGCATAGACTGGTTGTATTTGTGAACTGAGTTTTCTTATGAAGACTTAAGTAGCTGATCGGTCGATGGGTTGGCTTGTTATATACATGAATGCTACTGTTCATGCATGATCCTGCAATCATGCATGGAGCTGGGTCCCCTATTGGTGACTTCGTCGTAAGCTTGCCTTTCCAGTAGAGCATATTTCTAATGGGTTTTCTACTATAAATATATCACCTCTTTGTAGAAGAGAATCAATCTAGTAAAGAGATAATAGTTTATATCTCCCTATATTGTGTGTGCTTCCCATGTTTGTTCTTGATATTCATGTAATGCATATTTGATCTACAGCGGTCGCCTTCGTTTTACAACATGTTATCAGTTGAAACTCCTTGAGGCCGATCAAGATCGTCTGTCTGCATCAATCGACACTGCATCGAATTTCAATCGGCATCAAACAATTAAACCTACTGCAAGCTATACAACAATTGTATAATCCAATGACAGAGGAGAAAATCTACCTTGTAGACAGATGCACCACAAATTGAATTCTTAGGAAGACTAAATATTTCTAGACTTTGACTAAGAAAACTAAAAATAGTATGACCATTGCCGAAAACGATGCCCTCATAGTTGCTACTAGAAGAGTCATAAGTCATTCATATATGTACTCGTATAATAATAGAGAATGCTCTATTATACCCTGAGTCTAGTCGTACTCTGTTAAGTTTTAAAGACATCCGTCTAAATGGTTTCTAGATGGAGACAATATGAGGATGGTACAGAATACCTACTCATGACTGAGTTTAACAGGTGCAATAAACATGTGGTTGAAAAATTTTCTTCCTTCTCCTCTGGGTTATACTATACATATATAAAACCTAAAGTTTATGTTACGATGAAAACTATATGTAAAAATCTAGAAATACTTAAAATCTGGCATAATCGACTAAGTCATTCTAGATTAAATATGATGAAAATAATAATAAATAATAATGTTGATTGAGTCATTCTACATTAAATATGATGAAAACAATAATCAATAATCTTGTTAGTCATAGCATAAAAACTACAGACTTCCCTAAATCTGAAAACTTCCTATGACATGCTTGTGCTAAAGGGAAGCTCATAATTAGACCCTCTTATCTAAAAATTAGGGAAGAATCACTTAATTTTCTTGAGAGAATTCGTGGTAATATTTTTAGATCTATCCAGCCCATGTCTGGTCCCTTCAGATACTTTATGATATTGATATATGATTCTACTAGATAGCCCCACGTAAGTCTCTTGTCTACTTGGAACCATGCTTTTGCTAAGTTATTTGCCAAAATTATTAAATTAAGAGACTCCTTTTCAGAAGAAATGATCATACGAATAGACAATGCTGGTGAGTTTACCTTAAAGGCATTTAATGATTTTTGTATGGCTCTGTGCATTAATGTAGATCATTCAGTACCACATATCAACACATAAAATGGCCTTACATAGTCATTAATTAAAAGAATAAAACTTAATGTTCAGCCACTCTTGCAGAATTGTAAGTTACCCACCAGCTGTTGGGGCCACGCAGTGTTGCATGCTGATGCATTAATTCAACTCAGACTAACTGTATATATCATGAAATTTCCCCCTTTTTTGATAGTGCGTGGGAAAGAACCAAGTATTTCTCATTACAAAT
The DNA here is from genome assembly GCA_036346355.1 of Rhipidocladum racemiflorum. Classification (NCBI taxonomy): domain Eukaryota; kingdom Viridiplantae; phylum Streptophyta; class Magnoliopsida; order Poales; family Poaceae; genus Rhipidocladum; species Rhipidocladum racemiflorum. The sequence continues at coordinate 82,696,128 of CM070579.1, read as the reverse complement.
TTATTTTGCATTGTATATGTACCAATCTTACCACCACAACGTACAACCATGGGCTCTCACCGGAAGTTAGGAATCTATAGAAGTTAGGAATCTATGTAGGTTATGAATATCTGTCAATTATTAAATACCTAAAGCCTATAACAGAGGATCTATATATGGTTCGGTACGTTGACTGTATTTTTGCTGAGGATAATTTTCTGGCATTAGGAGGAGAAAAGTACCACACTAAAGAATGTTAGAAATAAATTGAAATGTTACTAGCATTCAGTTCTTAGATCCAATCACTAAATAATTTGAACTTGAAGTTCGTATTATCATAAATATGTAACAAATAGCTAATAATTTGTCATATGCCTTCACTTATCATAAGAGAGTGATAATATCTCATATGCTTACAGTAAATACATCCAAAAGAGTAAAAATATCCTAGAAGGATATTGAATCCACTTTTACCCCTCATGATACGAATGGGAGGCCTCTAGGTGCATGGGACTAGATTCTGCGAAGACGTCTACAAAAACAGAGAACCAAACAAGTGAGAACACTGCCAAAAATAGTGGAAAAAACTCAATCTAATATTGAGAAAATCCCTAAAGTGAACCACATGAAGATGGTAACTGCATCCCTAACGTGAACCATCCTGAATATAATAACCCCAACAAATATTTATGCATATAATTCGACACTGGAAAGTCAGAACACCCAGACTCTATTGTTGTGGGAAATCACGAGGAGATGAAAGAAATTAATAAAGATATTTCTACTAATTTTGTGGATTCAAGACAGTTGTATAAAATAAACACTACAATTTTTGACATATATTTCTCCTCAAAACTTGCTAAAATAGTTGAGTTGGATCCGTAACTAAAGTCCATGGCAGAGTAATAGAAGCACTCAGATTGGGTCAAATGGAAAGAAGCAATTGAGACATAATTGCACTCACTTAATAAAAGGAAAGTATGTGGTCCTGTTGATCGAGCACCACTTAAAGTGTTTCTTGTATTATCAAAATGGGTTTTCACCCGGAAGAAAAATGAAATAACCAGGTAGTGAGATATAAATCGAGACTTGTAGCACAAGTGTTCACGCAGAGATCTGGCATCGATTACGATGAAACTTACTCTCTAGTAATCAGTGGAATAACGTTCCGATAATTGATTTCAATGGCAGCTAGCTTAAACTTATCAATGCAGTTGATGTATGTAGTGATCACATATTTATATGGGTCACTGGATAGAGATATTTATATGAGAATCGCTGAAGAAATCAAAATTCTGGATCCTAATAAAAGTAATCACAACATATATAACGTCAAACTGCAGATATTGCTTTACAGATTAAAAGAGTCAAGGAGAGCATAGTACAACCGACTTAGTGACTTCCTCTTGAACAATGATACTCTAATAATGATGATTGTCCATGAGTGTTCATAAAGAAATCCCTGAATGGATTTTTATCATCTTAGTTGATGTTAATGATCTGAATTTCATCAGAACCACACAGGAGATAAAGGAATCAAGTTCTTACCTTATAACATAGTTTGAGATGAAAAGATTGGGTAAAACCAAATATTGCTTGGGTTTGCAGCTAAAGCATTTCCCTAAAAGAATTTTTATACACCAGTCTAATTATACCAAGAAGGTGTTGAATTTTTTTAATATGTATAAATCTCATCCTTTGACCTCCATGATAGTAAAATCACTTGAAGTGAATAATGACCCTTTCAGACTGGACATGGAAAATGTGGAAATCTTAAGACCTGAAGTCTCGTACTTAAGCGCCATCAGAGCACTTATGTATCTTGCGAATTGCACAAGGCCTGATATTACATTCGCAGTAAATTTTCCAGCTAAACAAAGTGTAGCTCCAACCATAAGACATTGGGCTGGGTCAAAACTTTACTCAGATATCTCCAAGGTACCCAAGATCTTAGCTTGCTTTACTGGAAGAACAAAAACTTGACCAAGGTAGTGTAAGTTCAAGCATCATTAAATTGGTTTTGGTGATTAATGATAAATGCAGATGTGAGACTAGCTTTTTTTGTTGAGTATGATATTGTTTAGTCTCATTTAGATGGAAAAATAGAAATCTTGAAGGTATGCATCCGATATCATATTATTATATCCTATTGCATTTTTTGGATTCAAAATACAGGATGAACTCCACGAAAATTTCAACTTGGATATATATATATATATATATATATATATATGAACGCATTTAAAGGGATTTCATTCTATATCTTGAGGTTTCACTAGCATTGGTCCCTTTTTTCATCTATATCGAGGATCTTTTACTTTGAAATACGTACTTTGAACATATGAAGCTTTTGAGAACCAACCTTTAGCTTGTTTGGCAAAAGCGCTTTGGCACTTGCTACCCGCCAGCGATCGAATGATGCTCAACACACGCGCCTCACGGGAGCCGAGTGCGAGTGCAAGTGAGTTGTGCATGCATGTGGGTGTGGTGTGTGTATGGGCGTGCGTTTGTAGCTCGACTATTGTTCTCTTCTTTGCAATTGCGATGTAGTTGTAATATGTACTTATATTGATTTAAATTCAACTATTTGCAATTGTGATGTCATTAATCACTGAAGAGGGAGATTAAAGGATCTAGGCACTATATTATGTATTAATGGTGGCTTCGGTGATTAGTGACAACTACATGTGTTGGACTAATATTTTTTATGAGTTGGTGAAATAGGTTAAGTACAATAATGATGAAGACTTTGGATGACATTATGTGTTTATGGTCGTCAAGTCAAGGTTCGGGGTGAAGAATGTCATCATGCCTTGGTGAACATCAAGATAAGATCTCGAAGTGAAGGTAATTCATTGTTTGTTGATGAACAAGACAAGGACTCGGATTTGGAGGGAATATGATCTCCATTAAGTGAAAGCTTCAAGTTAATGTGTAAGGAAAAGGTATAGCTAGCATAGGCTAAAGATGTATTCATAGTCTTTTACCTTTTTCAGTGTTTAATTTGGAGACCTGATTACTAGTGCAAGGTTTCGTACTACTAAGAGGGGTCTTGCCTAATAGTTTGAGTCTCATCACGTGTTGACATCTCAATCCCACTTGCTCTAGCTCTCCATTTTGTGATGCTATCATTTGCAAATATGTTTTGTAAATAGTTAAAACTCAAGCACTTGCTCTTTGTAGTATGTGATTAAAGTTTGCAAATTGTTAAAGTTTATGCATTGATCAATTCTAAACTCTTGCTAGCTTGTAGTCACACTATTGTGTGGCTACATTAGAGTTTTAGTGTTCCATGAAAATTCATTGATTTATTAGATCTTGGAAATATATGGAAATGATAGCCCTTCAGATAAGCTTTCCATAGAGTCTAAGATCCCCTAAATCAAACTTTGTAGTAAAAAGTTGTGATTATTTTTAGATTGTGCTATGGGTTTATACGAATTTGGTGTTAGGAATGTTCGAATTTGATTTTAGGATATTTTGGCAGAACATGTGTTTTGGAGCCAATTGGATTATAGGATTCGGAATGTTTGAGTTTTGGAATTCGAAGTGTCGGAATGTCCTAATTCTCCTTCTACAATTGTTGGATGCCACATGGATTTATGATCGTTGAGAATATTCGATTTTACAATTAGGAATATCTGAATTAGGTAATTAGAAATGTCCGAATTTGGGAATTAGGAATGTCAAAATTTGCATTTTGAGGTGATTTTATTCCAAACTGCTAGTTTCTTTGAGGGGCTATATAAGAGACCAAGTATGGAGATTTTTGTAGCTGCTCAACACTCCTTTGAGCATACATTTGAGAGCAAAGCCTTGAGAGTTTATAGAGCAATCTTTGAGAGATTGGAGAGGAATTTGAGATAGATTTCTTGTGTGTGAGATGTTTTAGCTTCCATTTTATTCTCTTGAGATAGTGTGAGCTTCTCCTCTCAATTGTGCATGTGTTGCACCTTATGAGCAAGGAGAAATATTTCTAGTTGCATGTGTTGTTTTAGAAGTGGATTGAGTATCCACTTGTGCATGTGTTACACTTGGTGAGGGTCAAACAAGAGGCTTGAATTGTTACTCTTAATGTTTGCCGACACCTACACGGTGTGGAGGTGTTGTGGTCTGGTGATCTTCTTAAGAAGCTTGTGAGAAGACCCGGTGTGTTGTAAAGGTTGAAACTCACCTACCTAGAGGGAGAAAGAGCTACCACTAGTGGATTCGAGGTTTTTGGCTTAATTCGTGGAGCTGGCCCAATTTGTTTGGGCTTACTGGGTTTGTCCTTGTCTGCATTGATACAATTGTTTCTTGGTGATCTTTTAAGCAAACCTTGGTAGCTAGTTGACGAGTACACAAACCATAGGTATCCCCAGCAACCTGGAACAATGAACGGGCTGCCTTTAAAGGCCCAGTTCCGACCTAGGGCTCGTGGGCCACGAAGGGACTTCGTCCCCAGCCTCAAACTTACACGCTGACGCGCTCCGACCCCCGGAGGGTCAGGGTCCCCGGCTCGCTCCAACCCCCCAGGTCGGGGCGTCCGGCGGCTCCCTCGAAGCATTTGGACACCTGCCCCACTGACATGACGTCCCGAGACGTCCACGGCGGAGTAGGTGGCCCCTTCCCAAGGTGTCAGGGGTGCGTCTAAGAAGTCAAGCTCCGGTCCTATCATCCTAACACACAACAGAGGGGGTGCCCCCTCCCGAGGCCACGACGAAGTCAAGCACCTTTAATGCCGGCGCCTGCCAAGCGTACGGAGCAGTGCGTCACTTCTCCAACCCAGCCGGAAACCCCCCGCAGTGAGTCTACCGACCCGGCATGGGGGTGGACGATGGCCGGTTGGACGACAAGACAGAAGTATAGACTCCTAGACGTAGGACACCCCTTCCTTTTTCCCCTTCAAACTCCCATGTAACATGCTGCTTCCGTCTATATAAGGAAAGGCAGGGCCCCGGGGGGAAGGGATCGATCGATCGAATCAGAAAATAGATAGTCAAAGCGGGACCCTTCTTCCCGCGAAAAGAAGTAGCCCTTGTAACCTCCCGAAGGCAATACACACCGTCTCACGAACTGGAGTAGGGACATTCAGCCCGAACCAGTATACGTCTTGGACTCCCTGAGTCAGGCCATTCGAGGAGAGGGAGCGCGCGACCCCCTAGATTTAAAATCATATTGCCGGTGACCGAAACACCGACAGTTGGCACGCCAGGTAGGGGACTTTCGCGCGTCATCGCCGTCGCCTCCAGATTCCCGTCCGCTTCCTCGATGGCTTCTTCCTCACGCGACGGCGCACTGGCCTCGAGGGGCTGGATCCGCTTCGGCGCCCTTGACTTCGTCGCCACTACGACGGGAGAGCTCGTGCTCATCCCCGCCGCCGTCCGTGACCAGGCCTCCTCCAGGAGCCTGGATGTAGTTGTCGACATCCTCGGCAGCCTTCGCCTTGAGGCTTCCGCGCGGACCTCGACGACGGAGCTACCTCGTGCTGGCATCGCCTTCGGCGGCGCCACGCGTGTGCAACAGAGGGCGTCGGCCCCACCCTCCACGGGTTCCCGGCTCGTGGCCATGACCGGCTATGTGCCGGCCTCCCTCCACAACTTGTTGGAGGACTCCTCCAGCCACGGCTCCAGCTTCGACAGGGAGCACCCCCCGCGCAGAACGCACTCTCGCGAGTGCAGCATGGTGGGCGTAGCGGACCCATCCGCCACCCTCGTGACCCTCGGGACTCTCCTACCGCGCGCCGAGGTCGATGCGCGCCTCCAAGCTCGCCGCGCTGAGCTCCGGCAACAGCGCGAGGAGCTTGAGGCCCGCAAGGCCGATCTCGACAAACTTCAGGCCGACTTGGAGCAGCGTCAGCCCCCGAGCCACCGCTCCTATCCGGCACACGCACACGCCCGCCCGCGCCAGGTACATCACCAGCTTGCCGAAGGGACGGACGGTCTTCCGTTCTTCCCCCACTCGAGCCAAAACATCGCCGCAGCTGCGATGCTGCTCCGTGGGCTCCTTGAGCCCACGGACCCAGAGGCCAAGGTCACGTACCAGAATCTACGGGGGTTGATGGAGCGTGCTGCCGTGCAGCATGCACAGGGCTCCGGCTCCGGCTCCCACTACTCGGGCGCGACCTCGAGCCGCCGGTCGCCTGGCCCTCGCGAGGTCGCCAGAGTTCTGCGAAGACGGCCTCATGGTTCGAAAGCGCCCCCATCGTGCACTCTGGTGCACCATCGCCTTGGGGACAACCATGACGTCCGCACCACTATCGAGGCGCAAAGAAGAGTTGTCGATGTGGCAGCACGATCACAGGTTGCCGACAGCGGGCGGCGCGACAACCACGGTCCGAGCCCCGATGGCCCAGGACCGTGGGCTTTCGCCCGTGCCATCTGCAACGTGGGCTTCCCGGCCAGGTTCCTGGCCCTAATCAACATAGTCAAATACACGGGTGTGACAAACCCCAGTGTTTGGCTAGAAGACTAACGGCTCGCCTGCCGGGCAGGGGGAGCGACTGATGATCTTTTCATCATCCAGTACCTCCCCATCTACCTCGTGGACTCTGCTCGAACCTGGCTCGAGTATCTGCCCACGGACAACATCAGGAGCTGGGCGGACCTGACGAACCTCTTCGTCGGGAACTTCCAGGGCACCTACAAGCGCCCTGGCAACTCCTGGGATTTGAAGAGCTGCAAACAGCAGCCAGGGGAGACCCTCCGGGACTACATCCGGTGCTTCTCCCAGCAGTGCAACGAGCTCCCCGACATCTGCGACGCCGACGTCGTCGGGGCGTTCATCTACGGCACCACCTGCGAGGCATTGGTGCACAAGCTGGGCTGTGCCAAGCCCAGGATCACCAAGGAGCTCCTCGACATTGCTACCAACCACGCCTTCGGCGAGGAGGCTGTGGGGGCCATCTTCGACAAGAAGAAGGCCAACCCGGCGCCCAGCATCGAAGCCGGTGCCCCCTCCAACCGCTCCGACAAACGGAAGCGGAAGGGGAAGCAATGCCGCGAAGGCCGCATGGTCGTCGCCGCCGAACGCCCTGCCAAGCAGCAGGCTCGGCAGCCCCCTGACCATTTCGAAAAGTTGATGGATAGTCCGTGCCCGAACCACGCCTATCCCGTCAAACATAAGTACCGGGACTGCGAAGTCCTGAAGCACTTCCTCTCCGGAAACCCCACCACGTCGCGGGGCAAGGGGAAGAAGCGTGACCCGGCACCGGATGCCGGGGCCAAAGGGGAGGAGGCGGACGACAAGTTCCCACAACTTGACGGCTGCCTCATGATCTTCGACGGAGCGGCGTGCTACGCCGACAAGCGTCGACTGAAGCTCGCCTATCGCGAAGTCCACACGGTGACACCCACCATGCCCAGCTACCTGCGGTGGTCGGAGTTTCTGATCGCCTTCGACCGGACCGACCACCCCGATCACGTTCCGCATCCGGGACACTATCCGCTCGTTGTCGACCCCATCGTGGGGACGAAGCGCCTGACCAAGGTGCTCATGGACGGCGGCAGTGGCCTCAACATCATGTACGTTGAGACTTTGGACGCCTTGGGGGTCCCTTGCTCCACTCTCCGACCGAGCAAGGCGCCTTTCCACGGCGTCGTCCCCGGCCAACAGGCCCATCCGCTCGGGCAGGTCGACCTGCCCGTCACCTTCGGGAGCCCGGAAAATTTATGCACCGAAAACCTCACCTTTGAGGTTGTGGACTTTCTCGGCTCCTATCACGCTATCTTGGTGAGGCCATGCTACGCGAAGTTCATGGCGATCCCCAACTACACCTACCTCAAGCTGAAGATGCCGGGACCGCGAGGAGTCATCACCGTGGCTTCGTCTTTTCAGCTCGCATACAACTGCGAGCAGAGCAGTTGCGAGCTAGCATCGGCGGTCATCGCGTCCGCTGAGGTCGCCGACCTCCAGGGAAAGGTCCCTGGATCCGCCCCCGACTCTAGCAAGTCGGGGCCAAGCTCCTTCAAGTCCGCTGAGGACACGAAGGAGGTCGCGGTCGATCCCGAGGATCCCGCCAAGATGGTGCGGGTTGGAGCCGCCCTCCCTACCAAATAGGAAAGCGCGCTCATCGACTTCCTCCGAGCAAATCGAGACATCTTCGCGTGGAGACCTTTGGACATGCCAGGAATCCCAAAGGAAGTCGCCGAGCACTCCTTGAACATTCGACCAGGTTCCAGGCCGGTCGCCCAGCGCTTGCGCCGTTTCGACGAAGAAAAGCGCAAGGCTATTGGGGAGGAAATCGCCAAGCTCTTGGCCGTCGGATTTGTAAAGGAGGTGCGCCACCCCGAGTGGCTCGCCAACCCCGTCCTTGTAAAAAAGAAAACGGGGCAATGGAGAATGTGCGTTGACTACACAAGCCTCAATAAGGCCTGTCCAAAGGACCCGTTCCCATTGCCTCGTATTGACCAGGTTGTTGACTCCACCGCCGGGTGCGAGTCCCTCTCTTTTCTGGATGCCTACTCGGGCTATCACCAGATCGCGATGAAGGAGTCCGACCAGCTCGCGACTTCCTTCATCACCCCGTATGGCTCGTATTGTTACGTAACAATGCCGTTTGGTCTGAAAAACGCGGGTGCTACATATCAGCGGTGTATGCAGACGTGTTTCTCCGACCAAATAGGCCGTAACATCGAGGCATACGTCGACGACATCGTCTTAAGACTAGGAAGGCCGACGACCTCGTCACCGACCTAGAAAATACTTTTGTGAACCTCCGACGGTTCCGCGTAAAGCTCAACCCCGAGAAATGCGTTTTCGGGGTCCCGAAAGGAAAGCTACTCGGGTTCATCGTCTCCGAGCGCGGCATCGAACCCAATCGAGAAAAGATCTCTACTATCATGAAGATGGGGCCGATCAACAACTTGAAGGGAGTCCAGAGGCTGACCGGATGTCTCGCGGCTCTAAGCTGCTTCGTGTCTCGCCTCGGCGAGCGCGGGATGCCACTCTACAAGCTACTAAAGAAATCTGACCACTTCAGCTAGATGCAAGAAGCCCAGGAAGCCCTCAGTCGACTAAAGGTGTTCCTGACTTCGCCCCCGGTGCTGGTCGCCCCGACGCCACAAGAACCACTTCTCCTCTATATCGCCGCCACGACCCAGGTCGTCAGCGTGGCGCTTGTTGTAGAGCGAGCGGAGGAAGGACGCATATTCAAGGTATAGAGGTCGGTCTACTTCGTCAGCGAAGTACTCTCCGAAACGAAGGCTCGATACCCGCAGATACAGAAGCTGTTGTACGCGGTGCTCATCACGAAGAGGAAGTTGGTCCACTATTCGACCGGCACCTAGTCTCCGTGGTGACTTCGTCGCCGCTCGGCGAGATCGTCCACAACCGCGACACCACGGGGAGGATAGCCAAGTGGGCGCTCAAACTCAACGGCCTCGACATATCGTATGTCCTCAGGATGGCGATCAAGTCGCAGGTTCTGGCCGACTTCGTCGCTGAGTAGACCGAGGCCCAAGCTCCACCAAACATCGAAGACCCCTAGTACTGGACGATGTACTTCGACGGGTCATACACCAAGAACGGAGCGGGGGCTGGAATCGTCATCATCTCCCCGCTCGGCAACAAGCTTCTGTACGACATCCGACTACTCTTCGACGCGACCAACACTCGGTAACACGCGATGCCTCCCTTCCGCCCCCCACTCCGCATTAATGTCGCGGTGGCGGGAGCCGAAAGGGCGTCGTTTTGGGCAGAGCACCCCTCGACTCCACTCGCCACGTCAGCCAAACCGTGCCGCAACTTTTCAAGAGGGGTCCGGCGGGCAGTCCAGGCCCCAAGACAGGAGCGATGACGCCAGAAGCTTCGCCAAAGCAAAGTCTGCGCTCCCCCATCGACCAGGGTAACCCACCGACCGGCTCTCCGACCCGCTCGGGGCTACACCCAAACGAGAAGATCGACCGAGTGCGCTCGCACATACTCAGTCGGGTATGCATCGACAAGTTACCCCCCGACCGGCTCTCCGACCCGCTCGGGGGCTCAGGGGCTACACCCACCGGGTGCGCTCGCGCGCACCCAGCTGGGCCGACGGACGGCACCCGACCGATCGGTGACGCGAAGGCAAACCCCCGACCGCCTCTAGCGAGACTCGCTCGGGGGCTCAGGGGCTACTGACGAGTACACAAACCATAGGTATCCCCAGCAGCCCGGAACAACGAACAGGCTACCTTTAAAGGCCTAGTTCCGACCTAGGGCCCGTGGGCCACGAAGGGACTTCGTCCCTGGCCTCAAACTTAAACGCCGACGCGCTCGACCCCCGGAGGGTCGGGGTCCCCGGCTCGCTCCGACCCTCCAGGTCGGGGCGTCCGGCGGCTCCCTCGAAGCATTTGGACACCTGCCCCGCTGACATGATGTCCCGAGACGTCCACAGCGGAGTAGGTGGCCCCTTCCCAAGGTGTCAGGGGGGCGTCTAAGAAGTCAAGCTCCGGTCCCATCATCCTGACACACAACAGAGGGGGAGCGCCCCCTCCCGAGGCCACGACGAAGTCAAGCACATTTAATGCCGGCGCCTGCCAAGCGTACGGAGCAGTGCATCACTTCTCCAACCCGGCCGGGAACCCCCCGCAGTGAGTCTACCGACCCGGCATGGGGGTGGACGATGGCCGGTCGGACGACAAGACAGAAGTCTAGACTCCTAGACTTAGGACACCCCTTCCTTTTTTCCCCTTCGAACTCCCATGTAACCTGCCGCTTCCGTCTATATAAGGAAAGGCAGGGCCCCGGGGGGAAGGGGTCAATCGATCGAATCAGAAAATAGATAGTCAGAGCGGGACCCTTCTTCCCCCGAAAAGAAGTAGCCCTTGTAACCTCCCGAAGGCAATACACACCGTCTCATGAACTGGAGTAAGGACGTTCAGCCCGAACAAGTATACGTTTTGGACTCCCTGAGTCAGGCCATTCGAGGAGAGGGAGCGCAGGACCCCCTAGATCTAAAATCGTATTGCCGGTGACCGAAACACCGACACTAGTTGTACCAACTACTTGAAGATTATAGTACTCTATGAAGCCTCATATGAATGTGCTTTCTTTTTTTCTCATTGGTTTTTGGGAGAAGTTTTTGATAAGAAATATGCATTGCGTGGTATTCGCCAAAAGGGGAGTGTTGAGATGTATTATGACTCTTAATATTGGTTGTTCAAATATATTTGGACTCTATCTCATTACGGGCGAATATATCTCTAATGGATTTTCTGCTATAAATATGGCACTCCTTTGTACAGGAAAGAATAATTTTTGCCCCCTATATTGTTTTTACTTTCTGTATTTGTTATTGCTATTCGTTCAATGCATTGTATTTGATCTACAGCGATCGTTATCGTTTTACAATAGTTTGAATTTGACTTTGAAACCTGCCCCGCCCTGTTGCAAACAATTAATGACATTGTATTTCTCAACACTAGCTCCTCTTTTTTGTATGCTTCCTTTCTAAAGTTTTTCAGCGTTTGCCTGCGAAGTGCCAAACAGAAAATATTAGAAGAATTATTATTGGCTCATTGGCCAGACAAATATAGAAGATGCTTTTTACTATTTTCTAGCATCAAAAGATAACATAAGTTTAAAGTATGGAGTTACCAAGAGTTTAAAGGGTAATTTGGTGGACTTTTTACTACCCTTAGAAGGTATCAAGCTATTCATTGAGCTAATACCAAGAGTTACAAAAGTTTAAAGGGTAGATTTACAAAGAGCTTAAAAGTATATTATAATATATGTATAAAACCTAATAAAATTATATTATTATGAAAGTTCTTTTCAAGACAAATACATACTAATTCCGCCCACTAACAACAAGGTGGCCAAGATTGTGTTCAAAACCAAAGCTTGGCCCATCCTCGAGGCCCAAGCATTCACGGGCCATAATGGTAGTACGTACAACCAACCAACCAGTACATACTATTTTCACGCTTCCCTGCACCTCGCCGCCGATTGGTGCACGCATCATCCGTGGACCGTGGGACACGGGGTGTCCAGCTCCCAGGCGAATAATCGCTGTGGTGCAGCGGTGGTGCCTCACTGACTGCAGCCTGCAGCGGCGACGTCGTGAGCAATAATTGCAGTACCAACCACTCCATTGATGCGATCGAAACTTGCCAGCCTGACCTCATCCTGCGGCTCCTGCCATGCCAGAGATTCCGTCCTCACCGGGTAAGCTTGTATCAGCTCCGTTTCGTCTACCTCGGCCGGTGACGTACAGTACAGGCAGATGTTCTGACCGGCTAAGCTAGCTAGCTGGAAATGGCCCAAGAATCTGCCACATATAGATGCAGCACGCTGGCTAGCTAGGTTAACTATTTTTCCCCATGGGCTTTCGCAGCTTCCACCATTAACCGGTTAATCTCAGAGCATTATGAAGAAAGAATCGTGCGAAGAACATTAGAGATGGACATGGACAGCAAGAAATCAAACCGAGAAATTATGCTGAAATCTTCCATATATATCTTGAAAACATTTTATTACCGCTTGGCAAATTCTCCTCCAGCTCCCCAAGTGACCCAGATTGAAGGAGCCAAGGACAAGGAGGCCAGGAAATTCTTACAGCCATCACCGGCCCAAACTCATATAAACACGCTCACCAGTCAGCAGCAGCTGCGGGAAGAGGAAGAAGATGAGTGCACCTAACTCTAATGGCTTGCTACCTGCGACACTAACTGGCCATACATGCGTCAGCTGGCAACATGGCCTATTGCGGCTGCCGATCGGAGGCGGCGAGCACGAATCGGGAGGCGAAGGTGTAGCGGTGGAGGTGCGCGGAGACGTCGTCGTCGTCCAGCGCGGTGCCGAAGCCGCTGCGGTCGAAGTTGCGCGCGTAGCTGAGCGGGTCGTACTGGCACCGGGCCGCGGCCGCGGGGCGCGCGCTGCTGGCCGCGGCCGTGCACAGCAACCTGCTCTGCCTCCGCAGCTTCCGCACCAGCCGGCCCAGCGCCAGCCCGCACCCGCCCGCGCCCCGGCCGCGGCAGGACGACGTCTGGCGCGTGGCCGAGGCAGCACCGCCCTCCGCCATCTCGACGGTCACTCAGTCCTAGCGAATCTTGGCGAGTGTGAGCGGCGGGCAGGTGGATGGATAGCGGATACTTCGAGTGTGTAGCGTAGCTGCGTAGGTGGGCGAATGGTCTTGGTGATGTGATTTATAGGAGTTGGTGATCCGTGAGTGAGTTGACTAGTTGAGCGAAGCGTGAAAATGAAAGCGGTTTTTGATGCGTTGGGATTTCAAATTTTATAGTGAAATTAGATCTAGTTATTATTTAATTAAAAATATTTTTATTACTTTACTATCAGAAAAAGTATAAATAAATACTAGTAAATATGATTTATTAAATGAAAAAAATAAATTATTTATATTAAATTTAGTGTACCTTTTAAGAGATTAAAACACTACCGTGCTGCTGATAGGATGGAGCGAGCGAGTAGCTGTGCCTTTTTCGAGTAAAGTGGTTTGAGCTATATATAAAGATAAGCCATGAGTCTCTCTTTGTACTCCTAGCTACTCCATAAGTTTCTTTTATAAAGATTTGGTTTAGTTAGAATGAAACTTTTGGCCAACGACATTTCTTATTAATATATCATTTATGCAATACAAAATCATAATTATATATAAGTACTTTTGAATACAAATCTGCTAATATCAATTTTGTGTCATAAAATTATATGCTAATAGAGTAATTGTTAAGTTCTCGTCCTAACGTAAACCAAATCTGCCTTATAAAGAAACTGGAGAAGTAGCTAGTTGAACTTTTTAGCTAAAGAGAATTAATGTGGTTAGTGATGATGATTAGGGACAGCTAGATGAGCTCCCGGAATAAAGGGTATTAAGCCGTGTGTGAGGCTCAGAAGCTGTGTGCTCCAACGGGATGCAACAATTCTCCCAACAAAAGATTAGACATTCAGCAGGAATAAACAAGGCGGGAGCAGAAAAAGCACGCGTCGACAATCTGCATCAGCATGGGTGTTGACGAGATTGTCCTGGGAAGTCGAACAGCGGCGGCCCGGCCGAGGTCGGAACAATGCATGTGTGCTTGCACGCATGGCGCTAATGGCAGAGCCATCGTCAACGGGGCGGCAGCCTTTTTTTGGCGTACCGAGGTGGGGGAAGAAGCAGCGCCTCGGCACGGCAGTCGGCGGTGGGGCGGTGCGATGCGAGCGTCGGAGGAGCCGCGCCGGCCGTGTCCCGCGGGCCTCTGCGTCCGAGAGGGTAGCAAGCGTTGCCCCGATCAATATCACAATATGTGCGATATTGTCCTAGCAGCAAATGCCGGTTTTAACCGGGACGGGGCTAACGCTCACCAAGGGTGCAGATAGTCCAGATCTATGTTTTAGATCGGATCACATCTTTTTAGATTAAATAATAATTGTTCGCGCTAAAAACGTGAAGCAGGGTTTTTGGCCTCGAACACACAAGACAAACGCCGGGTTTGCAGAGGCGTCGACCAATTTGACCTGAAATTGACAAGGTAGAGTTTGTAATTTGATCAAAGCCGATAAACAAGGATCTATCGGCTTTTCGCTAGTCGGCAAGAACCGATTAGGAGATAACTAGATCAACCGGTTACGATTGATCCGGATACAAGGTAAAATCGGCTTCGGGAAGGCGATGCGCAACAAAGCGGCGATCAAACCTGGGTGAAATCGGCCAAAACCAACAATCGGCGATGCGCAGCTATGTTGATTCCGTCGACTTGCAGAGAGATCTATGAGGCTAAAACAATGTAAAAGAAAAGCTTGTAAAAGTAGATGTGTGTTGTTGGATTGATTGTCCCTTTTCCGCTTGACGTCCTCCCCTTTTATAACACTCCTGGCCGATCCGAGTTATACATGGACACGGTGCGTTTCTGTATCGGCCTCTAATCGGACTTCCTTTCCTTTTAGAAACGGATTCCTTTTCCGATTCGTTTACCGATTTCTTTTCATACGTACTTTTCTTTCCGTTTCAGACCGATTTAAAACATGCCGAATTTTGGTGCAAACATATGCCCCCCATTTTTGAAAGGTAGCTTGCTATCTTTCAAAAATCCTTTCGCTTTCTTCCGTGATCGGCTTGTCGTTTGAGATTCACCTCGGTAACTTCCCCATCAATAGCGCCGCAATGCCCTCGGTACGTTTTTAATGCAGCAACTGTTCCCGCCTGCTCGCCTTCTTTCATCGCGGTATAAATATGGGGTCCCCCCACGGTCATTTTCACGCTTTCAAGCTCTCAAATCACGCACCATCGGCTTTCGTCATCTTTTCCTCTTGCTCTTTCAAAAATCGGCTGAAATGGACCCCTCACAGGTATTCATTCCGATCCCCCAAAGTTCAAATCAATTCTACTTAGGACCAATAGGTAGTATGTCGGCCGACACAGTCATCAATACCGAGATCCCTAGACTCCCCTTATCGGCTGCTGGGTACAATATCTCTGAGTGGGGAAAAAGTTTTAGGGCTTGGCCCACTAGCCTTAAAGGATGGAGATCTTGGTTTATTAGGGTGTCGGCTCAGAAGAGGGTAGAATGGGAGAGGATGGGCATAGCCGAATCTTTATCTTTGAGTCTAGCCGACCCTGAAGCCAATGAACCCTTGGTAGCTGCGGCATGCTATTTCTGGTCAGATTCTTTGAACGCCTTTTTATTCCCGTCCTACCAATCGGCCCTACTTTGCTTGGCGTAGCCAACCGTGCCTTAGGCCGGATGGGGATCGACTATCGGCTTTACGTGGAAAACCTTCTTTCAAACTAATCGTAAGAAAGGTGAGGGGCACAAATATATCCGAATAACAATAAGGTCACCGGTCGATTCGGCCAAGAGCATATCGCTTTTCTCAACCTTTGGTTAGACCGATATCTCTTCATGTGCTTCTCTAGGCCCCACTCAAACCTTTCAGCTAGTGGCGGAACGTTTAGTAGAGGGGCGTCGGCTTTCTCTTGGTAAGATGTTCCTAGGGGCGGTATACCAAATGATGTATGTGATTCGTAGCCGACTTTTTTCCGGTTTTGCCAAACACGTTGTTGGCAACATAGGTGGCCCTCTGTGGTTTATTCAAACATGGCTTTATTGCATGTTTAGTCGATCCATTTTATCCGAACCTTCGGGGAGTTCCACTTTTCCTCGGGAGGACAACCTGGAGCATGTTGTCCCACAGTATAGAGCTAGCCGATCCTACGGCGAGAGGTTTGTTATGTCTTCGGCTGAGGAACTAAAAATGGACTCAGTCGGCTTTCACAAATATCTTAATTTCTTCCTTTCCCTAAATAGGACTTCCTTCGGCCAGCCAGATTTTTTCCCATATACTGATTTAGTCGATTGCCCTTACCCATCATTCCTTCACCTTGATGTTGATAGTTCTTCAATGCCCCAATCTACCTTAGATTTGTACAAAATCTTCCTTACCCCTTGCATCATTCATGTCGGCTTGAATACCCGCAATCGGACATTTCAGCCATCTTATGAGTTTTACCACCCTTCGGTTTACGCTCGTCAACTGGGTTTTGGTCAAACCATCCCATCCTTTCCTCTGCTATCTTGCGTCGAGCCCCGAGCTCGGGTAACCAACAGCGTTGCCGCTGAGGTTATTCTCGAAGTAGCCGATGGATTGCAAATTCTTTCGACACCACATTTTGTTCTTAATTCCCGTCGGTCAGCTGCATTCTCGCAGTGGTGGACCAGAATATCGGAAGCCGTACTCATGGACAGGACTCCGTCGGCCATAATTCACTTATTTCTTCCCGATTTTCATGAGCCGACGGTAGTATCTGGTTCCGGCACAAGTTCGGGTTACAGCGACTCTTCAGTAGCTGTAGAGGTACCGTTGTCTTGTATCCTGTTTTTACATTGGTTATCGACTTTTACTAAAATGCCTCCGATCTCCTCAGGTTGGTACGGGCGCTGGTGAGCAAACAGCCGATCCCCATGCTTCCGTGAGCAGTGGCCGACAGCGACGTCCAGGTCAATCTGTCGGCACTACGGGGTATACTTCAGGCAACTTGGATATCCAAGGTCCATCTTTATCGAACTTGGCTCGCCAGCGTGCCCCAAGTAAGCTACTCTTGCTTTAGCCATTATATCCCTTGCTTTGATAACTGCTAACCCGAAGTCACTGCAGAGAGGAGGAACTCACCAGCGCCGCCAGACGTGAGGCAAGAACCCGATGGCTCTCCTGAGCACTCACCATCGATGTAAGTTTTATTCTTTATTCTTTGCTTAATATCATTTTTCGCCTCTTGCATTGCTGATTTTTATTCTTTTAAATCCCTAGCAATCTCCGTCTGCAAGTAGCGGAGTTATAGCCGATCTCCAAGGTGCTACATCGGCTATCCCTCCATCCTCTCCATTGCCGCCGCCGTATCTGCAGACTATCGAGATCTCCGATCCACGACCCCAAAGCGCCATCAACCGACCGCCGATTTCTTTGGGCTTCACTCTGGACGAGCTTGACGATCCGGAAGTGCTAGCCACCGACGACTACCAGTAAACATCCAGCGCATAATAGCGACCTGCGCCCGCCATCAATTTCTTTATTACGAGCCGGGTATCATGCGAGCGACTCAATCGTCTCTTGGGCAGTGATGCGGAGGCGCTCTTACCGCCAACACTCACCCTTGAGGAATGCTATGGCGGCCATGCAAGCCGATCTTCCCTCTGCAGCCATGAATGCTTTGCTAGAAGTGTGCCATCTCGGATGCTCGTCGGCTAGACGTAGAATCACCAAAGCAAGAATTGAGCAGAGGAAGGCCCAAGCCGACCAAGAGATCTTGGACAAACTTATAGCAGATGCTAAATCTCGAAGAGTGCTTTTGACCAGTCTTTCTTTGTATGAAGTCGGCCAAGGCTAAGGCCAGAGTCGAGTCATTCAAGAAAAAACTTGAAGAATACCGCCTTGGTTACAAGAGAACTTGCAGATTGCCAAATCGGCATTACAGATGCGACATCTTCACTAGCGGCTCAGAGGCAACAAATCGTTTTGCCAAAGTCAAGAGCCAATCAGCTAAGATGATCCCAGTTCCAGGCAATGCAGAAGCCGATGAACGATTAATAGATAGCGTTCAAGCTACTATTGGTAGAGCAGCAGCAGCATTGTCGGCTTTGGGAGCCCATCTGCCTGGCTCGGGGCTTCATTGAAAACAACGTTGTCTCTGGTGTAATATTGGCTGTACTGGAATATTTTGTAAACTATTTAATCTGGTGGATGATGAATATTTGTTCCTGACTCGGTCGGCTGTATGACCGATTTTATATGCATGCGTTTTTGTAGTCGGCCCCGATGTTTTCTTCCTGTAGTTAGGTCCCGACCCATATGCTGGGGTAATACGCCTTTAAGTATTTTCCGTTGATTGCTTTAGGTAGTATGAACCCATCTAAGGACTCCAGTATATACGAATTTCCATCAATCGGCCGATTTATCTTATAAGGACCTTCCCACGTTGGGGACCACTTGCCGAATCGATTATCCTTAGACCCGATTGGCAACACGGTTTTCCATACTAAATCGGCTTGATTGAACGATTTTAAAATCACTTTTTTATTATATGACATGGCAACCCTTTCTTTATTCTTTTTAAGCCGATCTAGCGTGATCAGCCTTAGTTCAGCCAAATCATCTAGATTGTCAAGCATCGCCTGTTTGTATTCATCGGCTGATACCTTATCTTGCTCACATAGCCTTACTGAGCCGATGTTGATTTCTACGGGCAAAACGGCTTCTTGTCCGTATACCAACTGAAAAGGTGACAATTTAGTTGATCCGTGATGAGATAGCCGATAAGCCCATAAAGCCTCCGATAGCGTTGAATGCCATTTCCTCGGCTCTTCCTCAATTTTCCTTTTTATCAGCTTTATCAATGTCTTGTTTGACGACTCTACTGGCCCATTGGCCTGAGCGTAGTAAGGGGAAGAGTTGAGTAGTTTTATTCCAAGGCTTTCCGCAAAACCTTTGAACTCGTTAGACATGAACACAGTTCCTTGATCAGTAGTAATTGTTTGCGGAATTCCAAATCGATGGACGATGTGTTCATTTACAAAGTTGATTAGCTCTTTGCTAGTAACCTTCTTGAGTGGTACAGCCTCAACCCATTTTGAGAAATAATCCGTGGCTGCAAGGATAAATTTATGCCCTTTGCTGGACGACGGAAATATTTGGCCGACTATGTCTATACCCCACCCTCTAAACGGCCACGGCTTGACGATCGGATGCAAAGCCGATGCGGGTGCTGACTGTATGTTACCAAACTTTTGGCACGTTTGGCATCCTTTATAATATTTGAAGCAGTCTTCTAACATTGTCGGCCAAAAATATCCTGTTCGCCTCAGTATCCACTTCATCTTATGGGCCGATTGATGTGATCCACAGATGCCTTCATGGACTTCACCCATCGCTATTTTGGCTTCCTCGGTTCCCAGGCATCTTAACAATAAACCCTCCATAGTCCGGAAGTACAATACATCTTCTAATAGAACGTATTTTAGCGCCTTGCGCCTGACCTTCTGCTCGGTCGGCTTGGATGGTTCTGACAAATAATCCCTTATCTCTATTCTCCAGTCGACAGGGTGAACACACAAAATCGGCCAAACGTTTAGCCTGATCGGTTCCTGTCGGCTTTCAATCTTATATCCTGACGCACATTGTGCTAATCGGTTTGCTTTGTCATTGGTTTCTCTGGGGATATGTTTTATAGAAAATGTAGTGAACATCTCGATGATCTGGAGGCATTGATGTAAATACTGAGTTAGCGCACCGTCGTTGCATCGGTATTCTCCCTTGACTTGCTGTACAATTAACATCGAGTCCCCAAAAGCTTCGACGTCTTTCACCCCGATGCCATCTAACAATTGCAAACCCCTCAGCAACGCTTCGTATTCTGCTTGGTTGTTTGAACATCGGCTATTCAGCCGATACATGAAGCCATACTCCACCTTTCTAGGTGAAATTAATATCACGCCGATACCTTCGCCTTCCTGGCAAACGGATCCATCAAAATACAGCTGCCAAGGAGTTACGTCAACTGTTCCTGTCAATGTTTCACTTCCTGTGATAAAATCGGCTACAGCTTGCCCTTTCACAGATTTAGCCGATTCATAAGTTAACTCGAACTCTGTCAAGGCGTATGCCCATTTACCAAGCCGACCCCGTAGAATTGGTGCAGATAATATATACTTGACTATATCGGCTTTGCATATTATAACGCATTTAGAAGCCAGCATATAATGTCTTAGTTTGGTGCAAGCAAAATATAATGACAAGCATAATTTTTCTACTAGGGGATACCTGGTTTCTGCATCTAAAAGACGTTGGCTCAAATAAAATATTGCCCGTTCCTTCCCATCAGCCTCTTGTGTTAAAACTGCCCCAATTGAATCACCTTCAGCCGATATATATAATCTAAAAGGTATACCATGTTTTGGTGCAGTTAATACTGGAGGACTCATCAGGTAACCTTTTATGTCGTCAAAGGCTTTTTGTTGGTCGGCTTCCCACTTGAATTCTTGGTTGTCCTTAATTTTCAACAGTGGTGTGAAGGCCGAATACATACGACAAGTTTGAGATAAAACGTCGCAAGTAGTTGATTTTCCCAATCAATACTTGCAACTCCTTTTTGCTTGTCGGCGGTCTAGTATCAGCTATAGCCTTTACCTTAGCTTGGTTTACTTCAATTCCTCCTTCATGCACTGTAAACCCAAGAAATTGCCCAGCCGATACTCCGAAAGCACATTTGAGAGGGTTCATTTTCAACCCATGCAATCTTGTGCTTTTGAACATCTTTTCCAGGTCGGCTAGATGTTGCCAGTTTTCTTTGGACTTTACCACCACATCGTCGATGTATATTTCCACGGTATTGCCGATCAAATCATGGAAAATATGATTCATAGCACGCTGATAAGTAGCACCGGCATTTTTCAAACCGAAGGTCATAACTTTCCACTCATATAGGCCTAAAGCCCCTGGACATCTGAAAGCTGTTTTGGGTATATCGGCGTCAGCCATGAATATTTGATTGTACCCGGCGTTTCTGTCCAAGAAACTTATGATCTTATTTCCGGAAGCCGCATCAATAAGCATATCGGCTATGGGCATCGGGTATTCATCTTTTGGTGTGGCTTTGTTCAAATCTCTAAAATCGACACATACCCTAAGTTTGCCATTTTTCTTTTTCACGGGGACGATGTTTGAAACCCATTCAGCGTATCGGCAAGGCCGGATAAACTTTGCCTCTAGCAATCGTCCTACTTCCTCCTTTATAGCGTTATGCAATATAGGATTAAATCGCCTGGGGTATTGTTTGAATGGCCGATATCCAGGTTTTATCGGCAGCCGATGCTCAACTAGCTGTCGGCTTAAGCCTGGCATCTCGTAATATTCCCACGCGAAGCAATCTCTATATTTCTTGAGTATTTCGACCAACTTTGCTTTATAACTGGGCTCTAATTTAGCACTTACAAACGTTGGTCTTTTGCTATCACCTCCCCCAATATCGATTTCTTCGAGCGAATCGGCAGAAGTGAACCCCAACCCTTTCCTTTCCTCTTCGAAATCTTCAACAGCTTCTTCGTATTCCTCTTGCCGATAGCTCCTTGTCTTCTCCTGTAGCTTTGCTAGCGTCTTGTGCTCCATCTTCTTACCACTTCGTCTGTCCGATCAAACGTGTTGGGTCTAACGCTGATTGGCTTGAATCCCGACTTCTCAATGCAGATAAAATCGCAATTGTCCAAGGCTTTTCCTGATATGCATTCGGCTTCTTCGTGTGGCCAATTGGTGTCAGGGCTAGCCATGGCGATATGAGCCGATGTGTCGGCGGGTACGACTTCTACTGTATCATCGTTCCACTGCACCAATTTTTGGTGCATAGTTGATGGTATACAGCAATTGGCATGGATCCAGTCCCGCCCAAGGAGCACGCTGTAATTGCCTCTGGCTTCAATCACGAAAAATGCAGTCGGCAAAGTTTTATTACCGACTGTTAATTCTGACACCATTACGCCTTTAGCCTCAGTTGGGTCTCCCGTGAAGTCATTCAGCACCATATTGGTTTTGATCAAGTCCTCATCGGCTTTACCCAATTTCCGGAAAGTATTTAGCGGCATTAGATTAACCGTCGCCCCGCCATCGACCAACATACGAGATATCGGTCGGCCATTAATGTACCCTTTTAGATATAACGGTTTTAGATGCCGATGCATGTCTTGTGGTTTTTCGAACACAGCGTCTGGTGCTCCGAGGCACAACTGGGCGAACACCGCTTCAGCCGATTCTTCGGTTTTGAACTCGGCGGGTAGAGCGAATACCATGTTAATGTCCATTGGTGTACCATCTCAGACTACCGGGGAACCGGATTCGACCGATCGATCTGAATCGCTATCGATCTGTTCCTTTTTTCTCCATTCCTTTTTCAAAACCGGTACGGGTCTTAACTTGTTGAACGTCCGATCCCTCTCTCTCTCCTTCTCGGCTTCCCTTTCTTCTCGAGTCTTCAATCGTTGAAGTCTCCTGCGTTGTGATTTGCTGAGACCCGAGGGGCACCACCTAGGTTTAGGTTCTATCGGCTTTCTTATTTTTCCAGCTAAATTGCTCATCTTGTTGTCAGACTCTATCCCGCTTGTATCAGCCGATAAT
Source organism: Rhipidocladum racemiflorum (assembly GCA_036346355.1). NCBI lineage: Eukaryota > Viridiplantae > Streptophyta > Magnoliopsida > Poales > Poaceae > Rhipidocladum > Rhipidocladum racemiflorum. The sequence continues at coordinate 82,673,598 of CM070579.1, read as the reverse complement.
TCCTGTTTCCGGGAGGACTCACTTTGCTCTACTGTCGACAACCTTTCATGGACTGGCCGCCTGCTTACTTCTGGTTGATTGCATATTGGTCTAGACAACCTATCCTTCACAGATTGGTTTGGTTGATATGCAGACGAGTGTTGCATAGAACAAGATACAACTGTTGGTAAGGTCATCCCTCTTTCCCAGCAAAACTGCCAAAAGGGACATTGCCGATGTTTCTCTTCTTCAGTAGTCGGCCGACATGTTACCTCCGGCCACCATCGTTCGTCCCTCTTTTGCCCTGGTCGACGAAAACTATGGTGTTGAGTGTTATATTTTTGACTTATCCTCTCGTACTTTCCCAGGAGCTGCGAGAAAGTCGGCTTTGGTTTGAAATCGACTTTCCTTGGAGCCCTCTCGGCCCGATACCATCTTCCGATTTCCAGGTTTCCCTTCGGTTTTACCGTTCTTGAGTTGTGTCCATTCTTATCGGCTTCTATTTGTATTGAGCCGATAGTAATCTGAACTGTTTCATCTTTTGATCGTGCTTCAAATCTTTTAGTCGGCTTACCATCTTTTATAGGCCCCTTCCCTTTCTGTGAGCACTGCACCATGTTGACCTGGAAAGGATTCATATCTATTTGCATAGCCGATTCTTCAGCAAACTTTAACCTTCCATCGGCGATGGCTGACTGAATCTGTTGTCGAAAAATATTGCAATCATTAGTGTTATGCGAAAATGAATGGTGCCATTTGCAATACCTTCGCTTTTTGATTTCCTCAGCCGATGGGATAACATGCCCTTCTGGTAACCTTATGAGTTTTTCTTGTAGTAATAAATCAAATATCTTGTCACATTTTGCCACATCATATGAGTATTTGACTTCCGTCCTATTTTTTGTTGGCTTAAGTAGAGAGCATACGAGTGGCTTTTTGGAACCCTTAGTCCACTCGGCTATGTTTATTTCTACTTCGTCCTCAGAAGTATCGCTTGAATCGTATTCTACCATGTTGACTTTGGCCTTTTCATTGTTGTTTGGTTTAAACCTATCTTTAAACCCTTTGATCTCGGCATATCGGCTTTCATGTGCCGACGCGCGATGGAGTAGGTGGCCTAAGTCGGGGAACTCCTGGCCCGATAGTTTCTCTTTCAATGGCGGAATTAATCCTTGGAACGCTAAATCGGCCAATTGATCATCGGGTAATGTTACATTGAAGCATCTATTCCGTACACCCCTAAATCTCTTGATATAATCGGGAACCGATTCGCCGTACTTCTGTCGGACTGAACTAAGATCAGATATCCTAAGTTCCATAGTCCCTGAAAAGAAGTATTCATGGAATCGGCTTTCTAAATCGCTCCATATATGGACTGAATTTGGGGGTAGATTAGTGAACCAAGTGAATGCAGCGCCTGATAATGACAGAGGAAACAATCTAATTTTTAATCCGTCGGACTGCGCAGCCTCCCCACATTGAGCCATAAACCGTCCGATGTGCTCGATTGTGGTAACATAATCGTCACCTGAGAATTTAGCAAAGTCTGGTATCCTAAAGTTGTGGGGGTATGGCATTCGGTCTATGTAATCGGGATACGGCTTCCTGTAGCCGATCACTCTTCCTCTGGGCTGTAAGCCGAACTGTTCTCTCAAAACATTGGCGATCTGTTCTGCCCAATTAACATTGTCGGCTTGTGGTGCAGCCGGACATTGCCAATTCTCATTGTTCGTGCCTTGCCCCCCGAGTGCAAACTCGGGTCTTTGTCCAAGTCGCACCGCAGGAGGTCTTGGTACTTGGTCATAATCATGATTAAAACCCAATGCATCGGGTATAGGTGCGAAAGGTTCGACGTACGGCACTACCCTATACGGTGCTTGTTTCACGGTCGTGGCTCCCCGTGATTGCAGAACCTGATCCGTTTCAATCGGCTGATAAGCCGATAAACCGATGCTATTAGAGGGCCCATTTGTCGGATTTGATGAACTTAACTTAGCCCCATCTGTGTGCCCATGGTAGTGTGTAAATCCATCTCTCTGTATGCTAGGTTTCAAAATAGTAGGTTGAGTCGGCATTATACTAGGTGCTTGAGCCGACACGTTCAATGTATTGGTGTTAGGTGTCATGGAATATACTGGGTATGTAGGGATGGTCTGTGGTGGATCTAGCAGGTTTCCAGACACTGCTAATTCTTGAGCAATAGTTTTCACGCTATTTTCTATCATCGGCTTTAATGTGGATACTAGAGCCGATGACTGATTGATTAGTGCGTGATGAACAGATTGCTCGATCATACTTGACAAATCAGCTTGAGCGGGTGCGTATCGGCTTACCGATTCGGATGATGAATCTCCGATAGGATTGATGCTTGGGAGAGCAGTCTTTTGGGTAACACCACGGCGTGTTTTCTGGAAGCACCGCAGCATCATCTCTTCCAAAGCTGCCTTTCGGTCTTCGATTTCCTTTCGCTGCTCAGGGGTTAAATCGGCCATCTGAGGCGCGATTATAGCATCAGTGTTGATATCGGCGGTAACCGCAGGTTTGTCAGTTGACGACATGTTTGATTTCTCTTGTGGTCCCACTGGGCGTGCCAAAATATGTTCGCGCTAAAAACGTGAAGCAGGGTTTTTGGCCTCGAACACACAAGACAAACGCCGGGTTTGCAGAGCGTGCCAGTCAATTTGACCTGAAATTGACAAGGTAGAGTTTGTAATTTGATCAAAGCCGATAAACAAGGATCTATCGGCTTTTCGCTAGTCGGCAAGAACCGATTAGGAGATAACTAGATCAACCGGTTACGATTGATCCGGATACAAGGTAAAATCAGCTTCGGGAAGGCGATGCGCAACAAAGCGAAGCAGATCAAACCTGGGTGAAATCGGCCAAAACCAACAATCGGCGATGCGCAGCTATGTTGATTCCGTCGACTTGCAGAGAGATCTATGAGGCTAAAACAATGTAAAAGAAAAGCTTGTAAAAGTAGATGTGTGTTGTTGGATTCATTGTCCTTTTTCCGCTTGACGTCCTCCCCTTTTATAACACTCCTGGCCGATCCGAGTTATACATGGACACGGTGCGTTTCTGTATCGGCCTCTAATCGGACTTCCTTTCCTTTTAGAAACGGACTCCTTTTCCGATTCGTTTACCGATTTCTTTCCATATGAGTACTTTTCTTTCCGTTTCAGACCGATTTAAAACATGCCGAATTTTGGTGCAAACAATAATTTTATTGATTTTTAACACAATTTATATGAGTTTACTATGACAGCCTCGGATCCAGCCCCGATAGTCCGAGGCCTGTCTCCGCCTATGCTCTTAACACTGGTCTGGTCTATCAAGCCAGGCTAAAGTGACACTGACTCCTACTCAATCAAATAGAGACTTATCTGCTTTTGTAACGAGATAATGGTATTGTTCCGTGTGTATTGGAGTTAATTAAGGTGTAAACGGAACGGATAATTTTTGTTTGATATAGCAACTGAAGGCTTTTAAAACGGGTACAAATGAGAGAGAGAGAGATATTCCGTATATTATTGATGTTCGACTCCTACTCAAAGGAAAAATAAACTGAGTAGGACGTGAATCGGTGATATATACCCGTAGCTGCTTTAACTGCAACCCTACTAGCTTGCAGTAGTAACCAGTCACAGTTCATATTGTGTGCATAATAATGGTATTGGAGTAGTCTAATGCGTTATTCTCTTCTCAATTTTGTCCCCACAAAGAATAAACAGTCGAGGCCCACAACGGTCGGAAAACAGCTTTGTCTGCTAGGTTGAGCTGTTTCAGGAAACCCAGCATTTTTTTCAAAAAAATGACAAAGGAATCAAAACCTATCATAATTAATTTAAGAACCAAGAACATGCTCTTATCAGACACTCCCTTCGGTTTTAAAAAACTGACGTTTTAAACATCGATATGGTCTTCAAAACACAACTTTAACCTCTAATTTATATTATAATATATTTATAAAACTCAATAAAATTATAATATTATAAAAATACTTCTCGAGACAAGTCTACAAGTATAATTTTCATATATCTAATTTAAATATTTAAAAATATATCAATAGTTAAAGTTTCGAAAATTTAACTATCACTATATTTAAGATGTGATCGAGCTTTTTAAGACCCGAGAGAGTATATATTTAGAAGTAGAGAAGAGATGGAATTCCTATAGCCTTGTACAGGAGGTGAGACACAAGTTCCTAGCTTCTCAAAATTTACCCTCTAATTAGCTAACCCATGCTTGCGTATCAGCGCATAGCAATGTCACGGGTCGATCAGCTACATAGGAACACCAAGATGATTCCAACCGACACTGAACTAGTGAGTTACACGATTTAAACAACAGCTAGTGTACCCAAATAAGTACTACTCATTCATCTTCGTACAATTTGACCAGACAACACAACATGCTATCTATTATATCTGGCCGGTCGCCAAGTAATAATATATCGAGAGGGCTGCATGTAAGTAGATGCCTCGTCGGAGTATTTTTACTTCACAAACTTGTGGAAGCACACATGGTTTTGGACATTCCACAAGCCTCACCAGTCACCACTGACCACCATGGGCGGATCTAGCATCTAGGTGGGGGCGTTGGGTGGTATGCAGGGGCACCCCTCTCTTTTTTTGAACAACACGAGAAGATTACGTCTTTAATTAGTTAAATTTATTGATTAAATTGATTTTAAGTTTGATGATTTTGGATTTGTAAGATCTTATAACTATTTGCATTGTATTTTTAACAAATTTATAAATATATGTGTTGAATTTATGATATTATAAAACTATTATACAAAATTATAGAATTATACGTGTAAAACATGCATCTCTATTAAAAAAAAATTCTAGTTCTACCGCTCCTCACCACATGAACATGCATGGCTGATGACTATGGCCATAGTCAAAATTCTGTCAGATCCTTTTGCCATCTTTTTTCTGTTTCTATCCTATGTACATTTTTCTTTTTCTTTTTTGAAAGAGAGACGGCAAGAGCTCTGCCAAATGCATTAAGGAGTGGTCAAAAGTTACAACAGAGTTTCACAAACATGGTACATTGAGCAAAATAGGGCAATTTGCAGGTATAGCAAAAACACAAGTAGGGATACACGGTTATAGTACTATACCAAAAAGGCACCAACAATTGTGAGCTGCCCTAGTGCTTGGAAGGAGGCCTGTAGCAGATTAACGCATCCAAAGTCTATCTCCATCGGCAGGATACATGCATCCTTAACTTAGTTGCGGAGGAGAAAGCGCTTCTTCGATTCTACACATCTTGAACAATGCTATTAGCTACCAACTACACCGTTCGGTGAGACTTGGTGAAGAGATATCATGTTATTCCCTTCTTTCCAAATATTCCACACGGCATACATGAGGATGACGTTCACTTCCTTGCAACGTTCGCAGAGGAGCAATCTGACCCCACCAAACGGCGACACCTAGACCAACTGAGATAGGCTCCGGGGCAATGTGGTTTATATGCAACAAGTGAAAGACCTTCCTCCAAACTTGCTTTGTGAAAGGGCAAAATAAGAGAAGATGGTTTGCCGATTCAGGCACCTATCCTTATAACGCACACAATGTGCTATAAGGCTATCAAGCTTATCCCCGCATAATGCACACAATGTACGTTTTTCTTATCTGAATCACAGTAGTACTATCAGATCTATCTCGAGACAGGGAAGCAGATGTCCTAACTCATACCCCACACCACGTTATCTGCATGATGTGGTCTACGTTCCATTGGTCTTGTGCAAAGTCGTGTTATAGTGGCGCCCCGCTGATCCCTCGGATCCTACACCACTGGGCCAGCCCAACTCATGTACATAGGCATTGGAATTTATTAAATTTGATTTGTCATTTATCGCACCATACCGTCCTGTTGGATGAAATTTGATTTGTCATTTGTCGCACCATACCGTCCTGTTGGAACACATACGCAGATCGTAGGATGAAAAAAAAAATCAAGGCTAACACTACAAATTAAGATTGTGTGAGCTGGAAAATAAGATCGATGTGTCATCGACACATGATCTCTGACTCCACTTGTCATTCTCACATTGGGTATCATTTTCCAATTTATAATTCTCACATTGGGTATCATTTTCTGATTTATACATTTTTGTAATGTTATTTGGCTATTTTTCCCAAAAAAAAAATCAATGGGTGGTGCATTATTCAATAAGAAATCTAGCCAGTTTCAACGAAACAAAAGGTATCGTAAAAAACCAACAAGTTGCTGTGCACATGGTAGACCAGACATGGTGCATGTGAGGTGAAAATGGTCAGGCGACGAAACGACCTAAAAACTCGTAGACGCCTACGAAGTACGAACTTAAACAATCAAGCTACAGCGGAAAAAGTGTTGCTTAAAGGTAAATTAAAGACTGCACCATTAAGTAAAGAAAGCCCTCGATCTTTAAACCTAGCTACTACTTCCTCGGATCTAAATAAGTATCGTTTTAGATACTAACACAGTATTTAAAACACTTTTTGATTACTATTTTCTATTATTTATAAAATATAATAAAATATAATATTATAAAAATTATATGTCGAGATAAATCTACACATACGATTTTCATATATCTAATTTAAATATTTAAAAAGATATTACTAGTCAAAGTTTTAAACCTAATTTCTAATCGGAGGGAGTAGATGACAAGAGATCCGACAAGATCGCAGTGTAGAGCATCATTGGTACGCTGATGAGTCTGTCAAATGCTAAAGCACTTCAATTGGAAGGATTATAATATGAATTAATGTTGAGTTCGGACTATTTAATGTAACATTTTGTTGCCTTACTTTCCCACCTTAATTAGGATAATCATGTTACACTGCACATCACACATGCTAGCTGAATGCTTTACTGCTTTTGATGCTATGTAGCCTCAAACTACATATGGGTCTAGCTACTTTCACATGCCATCGCAATTAGTGAGACTCTGATGCTCACCGTACGCTGTGTCAGTAGTAGTAATATGCAGTCATGCGTCGTATATGAGATGCCCTTGATTATGGTCAAGATATAAGAAAGCCTCAAGGTTTCTGTCTTGCTCATCAGTGTCTGCGACAAATGCTTGTATGCATGCTGTGTTGGTTTGTTTGGTCAGATCGGGTCAAACGACAGAGTTAATTCGGCCTTTTTTTATCAGCAGGTTCGTCAGTCAGAGAAAAGGACTTAAAATTGATACTACTATCCTTAGCTTTAAACTGCTCTCAAACCACATCATGCCGACATGGTTATTCTCAAGAGTTATAACACTATTATCACCGTTCTCAATGTACTCTATCCATTCATAAAAACTTGTCGGTTTGAGATACGTGCAATTAAACTTGTAAAACTTTAGTTAACGATATCTTTTTAAATATTTAAATTGGACGCTTGAAAATTATATGTGTAGATTCGTCTTGAATCGCACTTTCATAATATTATAATTTTATTAGATTTTTAAAATATATTATAATAAAAATTGATAATGAAAGTTAAATTTTAGAGACCGTATCGAAGCCTTCTGTCCGCCTGAATCCGGGTCCAAGCAGTTCGTATTACTTGGCAGGTAGAAAATAGAAGAAAAAAATGAAAGAATGCTACCTCACCAGAGTCGGCCATTATTCTACACTAGTTACATGCCCGTGCATTGCTACGAAAAACAAAATTGATAACGAAAAATAAAGATTAAAAAATAAAAAAATTATTTTACAAGATCAAACATCTATCTTTAACGCTTCGTTTCTTGCGAAAACTGGCTAATTAAAGCAACGCTTCGTTTTTTGCGTAGGGCAATTAAGCAGGGCAATTAATGACGTGGGTAGAACTCACCATTGCCACCAATTGTTGCTTTATAATAGTAGAGATAAGGACGCAAAGTCGCAAACATTCTCAAAGAGAAAAGGGAGAGAAAATAAGAGGAAGAAGAATAAGGCATTCAGCATTAATTCTCGAGACCAAGGACGTGAAGAGCAACAAGAAGGAAAAAAGCAAGCAAGCTGCAAAGATGGGCCGGTGGATGCTTGAAGTGATCTACTGGGCTGTCAAAGGTGGATCGTTACGCTGACCAGTACATGGGCTGCCGACAGGCGATTGAAAGGCCAACTTATTCTGGTTGGCGAATGCCTTCTAGGGAAGCCTTGTAATGCCAATGCTAGTGCAAAAGACAAGTTGGATTCGTACCGTGCGATGTAGAATTTATTTTTATTTAATATTTATTTTAATTTTTTTTTCAAAATTAATAAATAGAATTTTTTTTTGCGAAAATAAGCACCCGTCGCCCCATATTGGGGTGATAGCAGTGGCGTAGCCAGCAGCTGGCACCGGCCCAACCAATGCCCCGCGGTCTATTGTAAGCTCCGGCTTACTGTACGACATGAAATGCAACTTGGCAACTATATTGATGACATGAGAAAAAAGGACACTTTCAAAGATTTAAAATGTCTAGTTGAACTATCCGTTAAGCTTGTTGAAACAAAGAGGCATAATGTTCATGATTTTGTGTACTTTCTTATCAAATTGGTATTTTTTCTACCGGTGGCGACAGCAAATGTTGAAAGGGCATTTTCTGCAATAAAGTTTGTCAAGAATAAGTTGAGAAATAGAATGGGTGATAGTCTTTTGGATGATTGTTTAGTCGCTTTCAATGAGCGAGATATGTTCTCTAAAGTGGATGAAGATGATATAATCGAGACTTCTATAGCTATTAGAAGGCATAAGCCCGATAAGAAGAAGTAGTATGGTAATATTTTCTGAACGGTTGCAAAACCTTATTATTATATTTATATTGTGTTTTTGATACATTATGTATTTATATGTTGTCCTGTTAGATAATTTTTTAAACAAATGGACCAACCTTAACTAAAATCCTAACTACGCCACTGGGTGATAGGTACCTGGATACAAAAAAATATTGACAAATCTACTCCTTCATGTGTTCATTTTCGCAATTATGTTTTTTTTGTATCCAGGTACCTATCGTAAAAAAAATTACGTTGATTATTTTTAAAAAATAAAATAAAATAAATATTAAATAAAAATAAATTGATGCGATGTATATCGAACGCTCGCTCGGCCATCAGAAACATGGTACTCCTGCCAGCCCACAATCTCACAGGCACGTATGAATCACAAAATTGTCTGCATCTGTGATCGGAATTCACCCTGCTATGCGTTGATCACCCAAACCAATGGATCAAGAATCAAATGCTATAGATGTACACTACCTACTCCAAATCTCCAACCGAGTGAGAAGCAGGTTCACAAAACAGACGAAATCGCTCAAAAATTGCGGTTTTCGATCGTATCGAGCCAGTTTGAAATCTTAAACCGATCGGTAGACCGGTTTAATTCAAAAATTTGAAAAAATTTATGCGATGAAAACCAGTCGAAAACCGAGTGATTTTTCAAGAAAACCGACGAAAACCGTTCAAAAAATCGACCACCCAAAAGGTCCGAGTCGTCAATCGGTTTTTCAAGAAAACCGACCGGTTTTCGTTTTTTAATTTGTTTTGAATTTTTTGTTCAAAACGGTCGGTTTTGAAACTCTTTGGTTTTTGATGATTTTCACGGTAAATTGGTACCGCTAAGATCTCGACTTTCAATTCTAAAATGGTTCGGTGAACCCTAGTGGAAGGTTGGAATAAGAGTAGCTCAATATCAGTCAATCATCAGTTCATCACGTGGGCTCTGCCGAGTCCCGACTTGGGACCACATGTCATGTCACACGGTGGGCTTTCGAGACGAAATTTGTTAATTGGGTTGGTGGCTAGGCTCCAGCCAGATTTCGGAAATCTTGATCTAGATTTTGGATTATCTGAGATCTTAAATCTTGATTGGGTAAAAAAATTTAAATGCTACAGTGCATATATAAATCTCAGCGAGATCTCGATGATTTTGGCCGAAATTTCAATGATTTTGACTAGATTTTTATTTTTGTGGATCGGATTTGATTGGATATAGACCATCCACAAAAAAAATTAAAAATTTTAACGTGTTTTTGACCATTTTTCAGTCAATTCAAATGAACCGAAATCTCAGTGATTTCGGTCGAAATCTTGATTTTCCCCGTTGAAACAGAACCAGATTTGAAATTTGGTTTTTGGATTTCATTCGGATTTCATTTGAAATTCCGATATCTCGCCAAAACTTCGGATTTCAGCCACCTCCGAGATATATACCGAAAATAAATTTGAAACCTTGGTTGGTGTTGAGGCACAACACGTAGAACCGAACTAATGCTCCCCATATTAAGGGCATTTTTGGGGAGCAGTAGTTTTTTTTAAAAAACCTGTTTTTCAGTTGAAAAATAGCCATAGCTTTTTGTAAAAGACAATTTGATAAAAAGCTAATTTTTCTTAGCAATAAACTGCAAAATAAGTCTAAGCTAGATTTTAATTTTTATATATAACTTTCAGATCATGCCAAAAACTATTTAGAAGTTAAGCCGTTGGGGAGGGCTGCTAGCTTTTCTAAAACTAAAACTGGCTCAAAGCCCCCAAAGCCCAAACAAGGCCTAGAGCGGGTGATTTTTGTTCAGCGCGTCGGTCCACGTCGCGCCATGATGCCTCCGTATGTGCATTGGCATAGTAGAGTAGTAGAGCTCGTCCCTGAATCACTTTACGTTCCATGTCATCTCACTCGCCCAACCAATTTGAAAGTATTCTTCCGATCCCCGGGCAAAAATTTTTCTGGCCATTAGGTTCAAATTCTTATTACAAGTTTAGCTTTCATCTGAACGAAACTATAAATCCATATCCTTCTCAACTATTGTAGACACCTGTCGTACTTTCATACTACGACAGACACATACTGTGCTTTCTAACCGTGGCAGGTCCACCTGCCACCACGTCGCATATTGCGACAAGTGACACATATCGTCTTCCGATACTTCTACGGTTGAGAAGAAAGCTAAATTTATAATTTCATTTGAATAAAGACCAAAGTTACGGGGAAAAGACAAAGAGAAAAAAAAGTACAAAAAAAAACTCTCAATCCCTAGCAAAAAAAAAAAAAAATTTCAAAAAAAAAAAAAAAAACTCTCGATCCCTAGCGAGAGAACCGTGCATTCCGGCCTGCCAAGAATTGAGTACCAGTAAAAGAAGTCTCACGGGACGCACAGAAAAACACCAAAGATGCACCTGGGCCTTTTACTACTACGTACCAAGGTACTTCTACTATTCATTTTCTTAAGAGTTTACAGGTGAAAAAGCACAAACACCCAAGGCATATCGATGTGCTAGTGTTTCGTGATCAATTACCGAAAGGACAAAGACTATATTCTCTGACAAGTTTAAAGCGCCGATGAATAAGCCAATAAGGCCCGGTTTAGAATAGAGAAATTATAAAAAAAAAATCGTAGAATTCATACTATCTTCTATAAAATTTCTGTAAAATTCATGTGTTTCATGCGAATCCTCACCGTTGGCCACTCGCAAACGGAATTGATTCCCAGATGGAGTTGTTCCCACGCAAGTTGTCATATTCGGAACGGTCGTGGCTTTACGGCCGCACGAGAGGCGTTGTGCGGACGCGCTCAGGGCCGACTGGGCCCGCTCCAAGGGTTTAGGCTGGCTGGGCTGGGCCACCTTTCCGGCGGATGCACGGAACTCGCTTTTTCGATGCGACAGCCTGCCCAAAACCAAAGTACCAAACAAACAGTAGATACGCCGCATCTGCAGTTCAGCACCCCTCACGTTTTCCATTGCACTTCCGGCCCCGCTATTCGGAGGTGTTTCGCAGAGCTCTAGCTCCATCAGATTCATTAAGGGTCTGTTTGGTAACAAAGTATTTTTATAGTTTCTAGACAAAACCATGGTTTTGGAGAATACCATGGTATTTTGGCAACATGGTGTTTGGAAGCAACCCAAAAAACTGTTTTGAAAACCATGATATTGCCAATACCATGGTATTTTTGGAGTATTGAAAACTCCACTCAAAGTGGAGTTTTGGGCTTTTGGTGTTGGTGTAGAGAGTGAGAGGTGTCAATACTTTGAAAATACTATGCAAAAGACTTTGTAGCCAAACAGTTTGTAGTTCCAAGAAAAACCATGGTTTCAATAGTGGTAGGTGAAACCATAGTATTTATGCCAAAACAATTTCTAAGCTATGGCTTTGTAATACCATGGTATTGAAAAACTTTGCTTCCAAACAGGACCTAAATCTATGGAGCTGAAGTTATGGGTATTAAGTGTTTAGATGAATCATCTTGTTTACATTTTAGAATAAAAATATAAACTTAATTCACTTTATTTTAAACTACAAATTTCAGATATGAGGTGGAGCTAGGATCTAGAGCTGTGCCAAACATGACCTCAGTGCTCTTTTTTTATCATATATCATGTATCTATCTATCTATTAATCTATTAATCTATTAATCTATTAATACTACTATTCTTAGATATGTATGGAGTTGCAGACGGTCGCTCGCCACACGTATGCTTGGCATGTAGTTTCTACGGTGTTGAGCTGCAGCATTTTTTAAAAAAATCATCAAAATATTTTTATTTTGAAAAATATTTTTGTTTGCAATTTTTTTGGAGATTTTACAAAAGAAATTTGGAGGTATTTAGTAATTTTTTTGCTTCCCCAATTTATTTATAAATTTTTTGCTCTGTTAGAATTCAGAAATCATCCATAGCAACGCGTGGGATTTCCATCTAGTAACTTATAGTTCTTGGATATGTAGAGAGGTTTAGCTGTTCACACGCCATGCATAAGCTCGGGGGCACTGTAGGTTCTATAATGCCCGAGCTACAATATTTTCAAAAAATGTTGCAAATTTTTGGGAAGTATTTGGTATTTTTTTACACTTTTTAAATTTTTCGCTCTGTTAAAATTCATAAATCACCGATAGCTATGTGCGGAATTTCCATCTAGTAACGCATAGTTCTTGGATATGTAGTTATGTACAGAGGTTCAGCTCAGTATTATTTAGAATTTTTTTTAAAAATAGTTTCCCCAATTTTTTTTTGCAAATTTTTTGGAAGCATTTAGTAATTTTTTTTACTTTCTAGTTTTTTATGAAATTTTTCGTTCGGTTAAAATTCATAATCATTCACAGCAACGGGCGGAATTTTTATCAAGTTATTATTATGTTGAGAGCTATTCAGTGCTCTTTAATGCGCAGGTTTTGACCTTTTTCACTGTGAAGTTGATCGTACTCAAGGCAGCAAACTAGGAATGATAGGTATTGCAGAATCGTTTAGCTTGAAAATACCCCACGATGTACCAAAATTTCAAAGCTACATACTTCTTGGTTAGCTGCTTGAAGATGAGAGAATTTATATATGGTATCAAGCAAGGTTCACAAAGCTGTTTCGAACCCTAATTTCGCTAGCCTGGCAGTACCGGTTTTCGCAAAAAACCGCGCGAAAACCGCGAAAAACCGAATGGTTTGAAATTTCAAATCATTTTGAATTTGGGTCAAACTCACGCGATTTTTTTGCGAGAAAACCGCGGTTTTTGACGAAAAACTACTCGGTTTGTGCGAAAAACCGCTCGGTTTTTGAGGTAAACCGAGAAAACAGAAACCGCTCGGTTTGAGCGAAAAACCGATCGATTTAGGTAAAAACCGCGAAAAATGAGGGGAAAAACCGCTATAATTTAGACATTTAGAAATTGTAAATTAGAAATTTCAAAATAATATATCAATAAATAATCTTTCATTGCAATATTGCAATCACACGGGTGCAAAGATACATATTTACATAACCACGTAACAATTTCATTATCATTCAATTGTCAACACCATTTATGTTATAATACTTTTTAATTGAAGTTGTGAAGTAGGCATAGGCCATATTGGACCTATATGGATGCTATATTAGTATAATATAAAGTTACAATGAAATGAAATATGCAAATGAAACATTACCTGCGGGGCTACGGATAGTATGTATGCTATATATACTAGTATAATATTGTTGCATGATCTTTTTCTTTTTCTTTTTGATTTTTCGATTTTCATTATTTGTAATCTCTACTATTCTAAAGCAGCACTTGGTGGCAGTGGCCCGTTCTTCCCACGTTATTAATTGCTGCTTAATTGCCCTACGCAAGAAACGAAGCGTTGCTTTAATTAGCCAGCTTTCGCAAGAAATGAAGCGTTAAAGATAGATGTTTGATTTTGTGAAATAAATTTTTTTTTAATCTTTATTTTTCGTAGCAACGCACGGGCATGTAACTAGTACCTCTAAAACATCTCCAAGCAGCCCACATGCCACCTTTTTCTTTTTCTTTTTGACTTTTCTATTTTCATTATTTGTAATACCTCTAAAACATCTCCAAACATCATTTTTTTGAAAAAAAATTTCACCATTGGTAATATACGAATTAATACTAATTTTAGGAATTTTTTCAATAAATTTTCTCAATTCTTTTGAAATTTTTAAATTTGAATTTGAATTACCACGAAATTGTGAACCCTGGTATCAAGCGTGCACTCATAAGGACCGTGCAAGTTTGCACTTGACGGATGCAAACTGATGTGTCAACGTCACAATGGAACGATTGGCCTATGTATGTATACTATGATAACTTGGTACTCTCTCTGGTAAAAAATAGTAGTCGTAGTAGTCGTTTTGAACATTGACATGGTAAAAAAAAAACTAAATTTTGATCACTAATTTCTCTTGTACTATATTTAAGAAATCTAATAAAATTATGATATTATAAAAGTACATTTTAAGACGAATCTGCATATTTGATTTTCAAGCATCCAATCTAAATATTTAAAAGTATAACACTAGCTAAAGTTTTAAAAGTTTGACTACATCTATCTCAAAATGACTACTATTTATAACCGAAGGGAGTAATATTTTTGGCTAAAAAAGTTTTTAAAAAATGAAAATATGTTCAAAATAACAACATACAAAAGAACCACATAAATAAACTAGTAATACGCACAAACAATATACAGGTGCCAAAACCATAGGTAGCAGTCATTTTGCAAAGAATCCTATCTCTATTGAATCCAATGATAACCTTCTGACCAAACACTTCTTATGACATACATATTACTAGGCCGTAAGCGCGGCGTACGCCGCACGCTTGAATGAAAAATGTCTTTGTGTTTTTTTCGGGTGAAAAAATAGACTTAAACGTATCTTTAAAATTTTTGAAGGCTCGAGAAACCATAGAGACCGAGCCGCATGCATGAATGGAAAACGAATTTGCGTTTTTTTAGTTAAAAATGGGCCACGAAAATATTTGGAGAAGAAACAAACCACGAAAATATTTTTTCCGGCAAAAATGGAGAAAGGACGAATAAAAAACGAGTCTGTGTTTTTTTTAAGAAAATATGGACCACGAAAACACAAAAGCTGTGCACGTCGCGTGCGCGTATGAAAAACGGATTTGTGTGTTTTTTTTACGAAAAATGGATCACGGAAACATTTTCCTTAGGATTCGAAGAAAAAAGGACTACGAAAACATTTTTTCGGCAAAAACGGAGAAAGAACCACGAAAACATTTCTCCCATTTTTTTTGACAAAAACGGAGAAATAACCACGAAAAAACAGATAAAAAAGGACTAAGAAAACATTTTTTCGTTTTTTTTCTGAGGAAAAATGCACCACAAAAACGTTTTTCGCGAGGTCTAGAGAAAAAACAGGCAACGAAAACATTTTTTCCAACAGAAACGTAGAAACGACGAACGAAAAACGAATTTGTATTTTTTTTCTTGAGGAAAAACGGTCAACGAAAACATATTTCCCATACTCCGGAGGAAGAACGGACAACGAAAATATTTTTTCCAACAAAAACGGAGAAACGACGAACGAAAAACGCAATTTTTTTTTTGAGGAAAAACGGCTAACGAAAACATTTTTGCCATGCTCCGGAGAAAAAACGGACCACAAAAATATTTTTCCCGGGTAAAACGGAGAAATGACCTGAACGTAAAGTGCGAAGACATATTTGTTATATTTTTGGATCTGTTCGCTATTTTGAAAAATTAGAAAAGGTCTTGTTCGCAATTCGTATTTAACCGGAGCCTTTTTCTGTAAATCGTCGAACGGGGACCTAAACGCGAACCAGGAATTTTTTTTTTCTCTCACAGAAAATCACAAAGAACCTATACGTAATTCAGAGAAACAGAAGGGTTTTTTCACAAAAACTTCAAAGGACACGTGGGGGCTCCTTTGGAGGCCCTTCCTCCCATCTTTAATACGGGAGGATTTGAGAGCTGGATCTAAACGAGAAGTTAAAACTAAAACCGAAAAATCAAAATATGGAGCCATGCTAAATACCCTCTAAATTGTTAGGGTTTGGAGTTAGGTGCTTGGGGTGGTAGCGTGGGAACGGCACACCGTAGAGTGAATCTACAAAATACGAAAAATAAATAAAAGAGATTCGATAATTTATTTTTATTTAAATTTATGTAATTGATAATTTATTTTGTACGTTTTATTCGTATGTGATGTTAAGGTTTATATGTCAATTTTTCGTAAGTAAATCTCTACTATTATAAAGCAGCAGTTGGTGGCAGTGGTGAGTTCTACCCACGTCATTAATTGCCCTGCTTAATTGCCCTACTTAATTGCCCTGCTTAATTGCTCTATGCAAAAAACGAAGCGTTGCTTTAATTAGCCAGCTTTCGCAAGAAACGAAGCGTTAAAGATAAATGTTTAATCTTGTGAAATATTTTTTTTATTTTTTAATCTTTATTTTCCGTTATCAATTTTGTTTTTCGTAGCAACGCACGGGCGGGCATGTAACTAGTAAATACTCATAAACAACTCCGCCCGAACCCGAGAGGCCGAGAGGGAAGAAGAGCGCTGCACAGCCTGCACATGCCGCTTGCTCCTGCCGCCCTTCTCTGATCGCCTCCGCCTCCGCCTCCGCTTCCTCCTCGCCTGCGCCTCCAGTCCGCCGCTGCTCCCCGAGGGCCAAGGCTTTTTAACCCCGCCGCAGCGCATGGCGTCGATCTCCGTCCCCCTCCGCGCCTCCGCCACCCCGGCCGCCGGGTCCCGCGCGGCCGACCCCGTCAAGGTCCCATTTGCCATCCCGATCTCCCCCTTTTTTCTTTCTTTTTTTTTTGTTCTTTAAAGAAATTTCGTTAAGAACTTCTTCCTGTTTCATGGAACTGACACCAAACTTGTTCATATGGCGAAAGTTGCACGCAGTTTTTCTTGGGAAAATTTGATGATTTGCCCTGAAGTTTATAGACGTTTGATCATTTGCCCAAAGTTGTTGAGTATTTGATCATTTGCCCTACGATGTCTTATTGACATGCGGGTCCTAGGGCCACATGTCAGTGAAACATCGTAGGGCAAATAATCAAATGGCTATCAACTTTGGGCAAATGATCAAACGCCCATCAACTTCAGGGCAAATGATCAAATGCCCCTTCTTCTTGTGGCCAACTTGTTTCCCTCATGCTATTTGACGAGTGCCGTTTCTACTGCGTTTTCCGAAACGAAACGAAAAACGAAACACTCAGTGTTGGTTGGATATCACCTTTTCTGTATTTTAATTGCTTGATAGATATTCCCTTGATTTTTGTGTGATTTTCTAGTAGCATCGATGTATTCATACTTTTCTGAATTCAGGTGCAGATTGGTTATGTTGCTTTAGCCGCAATTTTGCAGCTTAAACTTGTTACCGGTAAAATTTTCCCCCGTTGATCGATTTGGCTGGTATGGTGCAGGCGTCGTGTGTGAGGAGCAAGATCACCTGCAGCTTCGCTTCCATCGGAGCTTCCTCTTCACCGTGAGTCGTCTTCTTGTTACCTTCTCTCATTCAGCTTGTTCAATTGGACAACTGATCACGATGGTTGGAGAAATAGGCGATTTCCTGTGAGGAATGTGACCTCGATTCCTCGTGTTCTCAGCTTGTCGGTTATGTGATTTTGACCGCCCTAAGCGCGTGCAGCGAATGCGGTTGATGCACGTTGCATGTTTGATGTAACACAGTGTCCTTTTTAATAGGAGCGTTGAGCCTGTAAGAGCCACAGCCACACAGGCGCCCACTGCCATCCCTCGTAAGTTCCTTGATTCATAAAATTATAAACATATTTGTGCAGCCTCCAGTAATGTTTGATACAACTTTACCTTTTCTCTTACCATAGAATCTTCTAGTGGGGAGAAGACAAAGGTCGGCATCAATGGTGAGTTCTTTGCATAAATTGGGAAACAATGGCTTCACCAAATTGTTGTGTTACAGATAAGATACATTAAGACTCATAATGATTAACAAATGCATTTTAAGTTCTGGATAATTGGGCTATGCTTTAAGTGTGATCGATTTGAATTAGCAAACAGAACCCTTGTTCAATTTCATCGTTGTTGTAGGTGATCTTAAAATGGTGGTGCCGATTAATTTAGCCGTTGGCTCTAATGGTACTCCTGTGCTCTTGTTGTTGCAGGGTTTGGACGGATTGGGAGGTTAGTTCTACGAATTGCAACCAGTAGAGATGATATTGAAGTTTTGGCTGTTAATGATCCATTTATCGATGCTAAATACATGGTAAGAAAGCAACGCAAAATTATTTGTTTTTAGATCACAGAACATCTGAAGTAGGAGTATTTTATTTATACATTCCAGATATCGACAAAGTGCAACTTATGTTTGATTGTGAGTGATTGGACTATTGTTTGTGTCTTGAGAGGTGCTTCTGTGCTTTTCCTCCTAATACAAGTTGCACAAATCTTGAAGCAAACGAAGGGGTAAGTAATCCTCATCCACCCTTAATCCATGCTTCAATATTTGTGCAACTTTAAAAAGGAAGAGCATAGAAGCACCTCTCGTTTGTCTTTTAGTTGTTTGGTTGTTCATCACACGAGAAACATATCTAACATGGGAAAGTAGTGATTTTACAACAGTTATATGTTTTTTCATCTTCCATATGACATCAAATTTTTGAATGACCTGTTGCACGGAAAGTAATGATCTTTAATGTACTTTTAAATTCTTATTCACAGATAGCACTATATACCTTTTCAGTAGAGATGTCGCCTAGACACATATGCATCATTGTACTTCTCTAGTGTTTCTTAGCTTAATGAAGGCATGCTTTGTTTGACCTCATCTGACTTGCATATATATGAATCCTGATCTGTACATCCATCTGGTGTGAGCTTCATTATATGTTTGGAAGTTCATCTTTCTTGAAATTATGAAATATCTTATGTTATTCATGGTTCTAGTTTGTACTTTGTACATATTTATATGGAATCTTGATCTGTTGTGAGCTAATATTGCTTGAAAATTGGATATCAACTTATGTGTCCTTCATGGTCCTAGGTTATGTTAGGTGCAGTACCCAATGAGAAAATTGGCATGTTCACTTTTCCTGCTTTTCTTCTGTTATTTCCTTTCATTCAATAGATTAAAAACCTCTGTGTTAGAGGTGTGACGTATTTCATCTGAGGGCTTTCCATTTGGTTTGTCCATGATATTCTTCTCTTTCCAGGCTTATATGTTCAAGTATGATTCCACGCATGGTCCATTTAAAGGCACCATAAAGGTTTTGGATGAGTCAACCTTGGAGATTAATGGGAAGAAAATCTCAGTTACAAGCAGAAGGTAAGAATATGAATGATTCAGGTTTAGCTGAATATATATATTATGGTGAGAATTGTTCTTTACGTAAAATAATTGCCTGATCGCTTCGTGTAATTTTTTGTACTTATAGGTTATGTTTTTTCGGTGTATCCTGATATCTCTCCCTTTTTTATCACACCCAATTCCTGACTAGTGCCAGATTTATACATCAGGTGTCTTTGCACTGTGAATGCGCAGACGTTAGTTTAATCAGTATATTTTCTTGTATTGTCAAAAGCTTCGTGTAAAGAAGGATATACCTAGTTTAATGCCTAATGTGTGTGCACATGTCCAGTATGGTAGTGTTTCATGATTATTGAACACATATATTGTAACCATTGCAAAATGAAAAGGCAACGTCTTCTTTGCTTAATGCTCACTGGGGTAAAATTATGGTACATATGCTGCTCCATAATTTGTACCATGTTTTTTTTCTAGAAAGTGGTACTTTTGGTATTTTTACTTGTGGTCAGGTTGTTTTTGCCTTGTAATTGGCTTCTCCCCTAATGCTTTGGTTTGCTAACATTGTTTCATGGGTTGGCCTTTTAATTTCAGAGACCCCTCAGATATCCCTTGGGGTAACTTTGGAGTTGAATATGTTGTTGAATCATCTGGTGTTTTTACAACAACCGAGAAAGCGTCGGCACATTTGAAGGTTTGTTTTCTCATTTTCATAACCTTTTGATGATGTTTGTCTAATAACAAAAAAAAAATCTCCATTTTCATACAACAAAAATGTTAATTTCCGTTGCCTTATAGGGCGGTGCAAAGAAAGTGGTGATATCTGCTCCATCAGCAGATGCTCCTATGTTTGTGGTTGGAGTTAATGAGATCAATTACATCCCCAGCATGAATGTTGTCTCCAATGCAAGTTGTACCACCAACTGCCTTGCTCCCCTTGCCAAGGTTGTTTTCCCGCCTTCTATTTAATATGAACAGAATATGGTATACCTATACGTGCTAGTAAGCTGTTTAATTTACTGATAATAGTTTGCATCTTCTAGCCATTCCTGATGCTGACATATTCTCACTGTTGCGAAATGTGGTTTCACCACTTGCCTTGTTGGCGATACTTATGTGCTAATGATGGTTTGCAGGTTGTCCACGAGGAGTTCGGCATTGTTGAAGGCCTAATGACAACTGTCCATGCCACAACAGGTTTCCTTTCTCCTCGTTCAACTTGTCATGGGCACAGGGGTTCACCAATGTTCTCACATGCAGTCGCAGAGTTATAATTTGGCACCATCATGGAATAACTTGATTTGATGTGTTCAGCCACCCAAAAGACTGTTGATGGTCCTTCAATGAAAGATTGGAGGGGTGGACGTGGGGCTGGTCAAAACATCATCCCTAGCTCTACTGGTGCAGCAAAGGTAATCTCTGCTCAAAGAGGGAGAGCAAAAAGTCTGTTGTTGCAGGTTTCTTATGTTCCACTTCGTGTTTTGCTACCAGGCTGTTGGAAAGGTCCTTCCAGCATTAAATGGAAAGCTCACTGGTATGGCCTTCCGAGTTCCTACACCTAACGTGTCTGTTGTTGACTTGACCTGCCGGCTTGAGAAAAGCGCTTCCTATGAAGATGTGAAAGCAGCTGTCAAGTATGTACACCAGTCTAACTGCTTTTCTTGCATTTGTTATCTCTTGATTGCTGATTACTCTCATTTTTTTGGTCAGGGCCTTGCTCTGTTCCCAATCAATTCAACTTCTCATCAACTTTACTATTCCAAGTTTTCTTGTTAGTGTGCTATCTTTTGACTGTAATTATTCTAAGTATTACTCCTGCAGCTTGTTAATGCATAACAAACAGTGAGAGGATTAATCAATGTGAGCAAAGGCACAAACTGCTTAGGAGTGATACAATTAGCTTTCTGTAACTAAAAGTACAATAGAGTTATCAGGATGTTGAAGGTTAATATTGGTATAGCACTTGAGGAGAAATGTAGAAGGGTGTGTGCTGTCCAGGAACCAATAGAATTCATCTGCATTTTATCCGCTCCCTTCGATCATGCAGCGGAGAAGTAGGTTTTGTAGCTTAGGGAAACAAAGAAATTGGAGCAAGTGTTCTTTAGTTGATATAACAATTTGGTATGAACTAGGGCTAATCTCAGTTGCTTCGATTAAAGAATGTAAAGCTTGTGCAAATTTGTCAGTGCAACAATATGCTTACCCATTTTGTCATCTTTGTTTTCAGGGCAGCATCTGAAGGTTCGTTGAAAGGTATTTTAGGCTACACAGATGAGGATGTGGTTTCAAATGATTTCGTTGGTGACACAAGGTAAGTATTCAGATCTGTTGCATAGTTTGTCATGTTTTTCAAGGAAGCTGGAATTGCTAAATTTCTCGCTACATCCCAGGTCGAGCATATTTGATGCCAAGGCTGGTATTGGCCTAAGTTCTTCATTCATGAAGCTCGTGTCTTGGTACGACAACGAGTGGGGCTACAGGTAAGTGTGCACGTAACCTCCTCAAGCCATGCATTTTTCATAAATCTTTAATTGACCTGACCTTTTCTTTTTCTTTTCTTTTTTTGCCCCAGCAACCGGGTCCTGGATCTGATCGTGCACATGGCTCTCGTCAACGCTAAGCGCTGACGCCTGACGCCTGACGCCTCTATAATATACCGAGCGCCGAGGATCCTCGCGTAGTGTAGGAAGAGAAGGCTGCAGTTTTGATGGTCCTTTTCTTATGTTTCCGAATAATATGTAATACGAACACAATCAATCGATGTGGACTTGAAGCCATATAATGAGCATAATCGAATTGCTATGGGTTGACAATAAGCCCCGTGCGACCTTATAAATTTCTATCCTCAATCTCATATGGAAGCCCGTGTTATATTACTTCGGCTTGCTAGTGACAGGAGCAAGTAACCATGTTAATTTCGTCTGTGTGCCCAGGTGGGGAAACGATGACGGTTGGGCTGTTGTTGATCCGCCTTGGAAGCGTCCGTCCGTCCGTCCAGTCGGTTCACGGTTCACCATCGGAAATCATCGTGAATTTATGGCCTTCTGCCGCCGCCGCTGCTCGGACTCTTGCGTAAGACAGACCGGAGCCGCGTTTTCCGCGAGGGACCAAGGAGCCATCCATCTCCCCCCTTCCCGGGTGCTGAGGCGAGCGTTCGCATTGTGCTGGCCCCGCCGGCGCTGGCCCGATCAGCAGGCCGGCGTTGGAGCAGCAGGCCACCTCTCACGCAGCCGTGAAGTCAGAAAAAAAGAAGAGTGGATTAAAAGGATTAGGATTAACGGAGACAAACATGAAACATATTAAACAATTTAATTTGTGTTGTGTACTTGTGTTTTTATCAGTTCGAGGGTTGCTACTGGTACTTTATTACTTGATAAATACTTAGGCAACATTCATTTAACAAACTTTTGCAATCTATGATCATGTTAATACTCATCAATCAAACAAATCCATTATCGCATCTATTCAACCTATTGATATAGTTACAATTGACAAAAAAAAAAAAAAAATCAGAAGAGAGGCTCACAATATCTATTTGATGTTGTGATCAACTCACTCAGCCAATCAAACACTTGCTGACTCACGCTGGGCTGTCTTCCCTGCCCACTCGTTGTTGATGCGGTGAATTACCTGTTACTACACTCTTGCACCGTTGTCGAATCCTTGTCATCCACTCGACGCCCTTATCGTGCATTCGTAGTCGCCGACCCCCGCAACGCGCATAAAAACGTCTCGACTCGGTGGGTTGCCATAAAAGCGTCGTAGTTGCACCATTTCTCTCTATGGCCTATGCATGTCTCCAGGATTCAAGTTTAATTATGTAGATAGCAAGCGAAATCATAAATTACCAAATTATGCATCCAACGAGCAACGGTCCACCAAGCCACATAATCCAGCAAGCATTTCACTTACCCAACAAAACTTCTTGTTCCTTCGACCACACCTGAGTTTGTACGTATTTTCTATAGATATGCCTTAAATTGAGTGTCGGTTTTAAAGTAGATACTTATGGCCCGGCGACCGAAGGGTGTTCTCGAGCCTAACCGAGTCCACCCGTCCGATAGACCCCTGCTCTCACGTGAGGTGGAGCGGCGCTACCGAGCACCGCCAACCGATCACCAGCGCCATGCCATTGCCATCCCCGTCACAAGCCTGGGCTCCGCAGCGCGCGCGCGGTGGACACCGGCCGCCGGCATCTGCCCGCCGACTGGAACGCCTCTTCTGCCGCGCGCGCGCGCGGCTCCGAGCGCCGTACGCTGCCCGCGAGACGACGCTGGCGCGCACGACGGCACGGCCCCAAGATCTACGTTAATTGGCCCCACGTCAAGAGCCAAGTACGTACAGAACCTGCACCCAACACATTGCAGTCCTCATGATCTCCGGCATCCTACGCCTCGCGCGCGCACTGTCGCGGAGTCCAACACCGGGGATCAATATCTGCAGAAAGGTATTCCAATCCCGATGATGATATTCTCCCTCTCCCTCCACGGCAATCTTGGATTCCCAGAGCTACCTAGGCCAATAGCCATGACAACAACCGGCAGGGTCGCCCTCATCGCTCCCTTATTCCGGCCTTGCCATCGAGTGCTTTCTCGGGTGGAGGGGCATTACGCCCTCGAGATAACCCTGGGAATCGACTCCAAAATTTTCCTACTTCACGAGGGCGACCCCGACCTACCTATCCCATCCACAATTCCATATCTCCACGGCTTGTTGCTAGCTGATGTGCATACGCCGGATACTCATACGATGGTTATATGGATGGGTAGGGGAAAAAAATCACCATTTAAATTGTTTTAACCTTTTGGTGCTGTCTCAGTATAAATTTTGGTACTTTTAAAAGATGACAAAAAGTCGAACAATGTTTCTATGCTTTCTTTTCAAATACAAATCGTACAAATCTTAAAGCAAACGAAGGGGGTAAGTAATCACCATCTACTCCTATTCATGCTTTAACATCTGTGTAACTTTTAAAAAGAAAAGCATAAAAACACCTCTGAAAAAAAAACGTCGCATCTCGTTAGGTTGGATCCTGTACGTGTACCTTAGGGAAGAAGGAAATGCATGGCTTGCAATGCATTACTATTGGGTAGTACATACATGCAACAGGAAGACCTATGTATGTCTTGCACGTACGGCGCGAACGAACAAATGATCAAACGTGCCCACCAAAAGCACGCTAGCTGCGCATGACATGCTCAAGCTAGTGCTCAGTATGCTACGAACATACTGTAAGCTTATAATTAAAAGCGGCAATGATGCGGAATTAATCCTGCTCACTGTACGTCTCCGCGGTTCATAATTTGATTTGAGACTGGGACATATCAAAACTATCTATCGAGTTAGTAACAAGAGGTAATACCAAAAGTTTAATGGATAAAGATATTTAAATTTTCAAAGTAATTTGATGGTACCTCGGAAGCACGACGAAAACTCTCAATTTGATTATATGCGCACTATGCAGTAACGGCCGGATTGGAAAAACACCTGATGATCATGCATACATAGCAAAGAAGCTCTCAAGATGGCGAAGTGAGCCATCGTACAGGTTAATTACGGGCTGAGCATGCATCAGTCTTGCTCAGAACCTGACATACATATACGCCGAAACAATGATCTGAAGCGAGAGAAAAAGGTTCAACCGATCATACAGCAGCCAAAACTTGCAGGCGGTGGTGGTGACCTTCTCCGACGCCCTCGGAGGAGAGGCGGCGCCTGCACGTCGGGCACGAGCAGTGCGACGCGAGCCACCTGTCGATGCACACGACGTGGAACCGGTGCCCGCACACGGGGAGCACCCGGATCCTCTCCCCGTCAGCGAAGTCCGACAGGCAGATGGCGCACCCAGCGGGCGCGTGCTGCTGCTGCGCCGGCGCCACCGGCGACGCGGCGTAGGTGGCCACGGGCAGCGCGACGACGACCTCGCGCTTGAGCCCCACGTTGGCGCGGCGGTGCGCCACCCAGCCGACGGGGTCGGCCACGGCGCGGCGGGTGCACCGCACCACGCACTGGAGCATCGAGTTGAGCCCCAGCGCGCACACCAGCGCGCACAGCATCGCCGCCAGGATCACCACCACGTCGTAGTCGAGCGGCGACGACTGCGCCTGCGCGCGCGTCGGCTCGGGGGAGGGCGTGGCCGAGACGTTGCTGCGGTTGGACATGTGGGACACCTCCATGTGGATAGGAGGACGACGAAGGCCAGCCAAGATGATCAGAACAGCAAGCAGAAAAAGGAGGAGCAAATAAGAGAAGTGGAGCGGCCACAGACAGTGACAAGCGCAGTGCACGAGCACTAATCAAAGAGATGAAAGCAGTAGTGTCTCCTGATCCTGCCCAATAAACTCGTACGTATATACTTTGTAGGAGACTGGCATTAGTACCTTTCAGTACTGGAACTTAGTCATAGATACAGCAAAAGAAAGCTGCGCATGTGGTCCGAAATTCACTAAAAGCCTACCCTCACGTATACTGGGCATGTATGTGCAAGTGGGTTCAACTTTTCGTTGGATTTCGCTCGAATTTCGCGAAATTCGACCTTACCGCTACGGTTCGAAAAAGCATTTCGTTGAAAACCGCTACTGTTCAAGCGAAATTCGAACAGTTTTTACCGATTTTCGCAAACCTATTTTTTTGAACGGTTTTTCGTGATTGAAAAGTGGAACCCTGCGTGCAACACCTTGCTTGCTTGGGTTTTCGTCGTCATTTCAGCCTAAAGGGTTAACTCAAAAGTGCCAAAAATCTTTAATGAAAATTATAGTTTAAATGAAGGGTATTTTTTGGAATAACAGAGGTCTTGGAGACTTGATTAAACACAAATACATCTCTGATTTAGTTAAGGAACAACACCTTGATTTTGTTGCTATCCTTGAGTCGGGCGAAAATGAGTTGTCCACGTCACATATTAAAAAATCTAGGTGGTGGGCATGATTTTTTTGTGGCATTGTAAACCTCCACAGGGCCGATCCAGAGGGATTCTCATGGGAGTCAATTTGGGATCTTTTGATATAGGTTCCATAGATGAAGGAGACTTCTATGTGAAGTTCCACTTGAGAAATAAAGATGATGGTTTCTAGTGGATCCTAATAGCTGTTTACGGCGCAGCTTGAATCCAATTTAAGGATAAATTCTTGACTGAGATAGTTCATACTTGTCGTAAAGAAACATTACCTATCCTGGTAGGGGAGACTTTAACATTATCAGAAGACAAAATGAGAAAAATAACAATCATTTCGATAGTAGATGGCCCTTTCTTTTCAATGCTGTCATTAATAGTTTAAATCTAAGAGAAATTGAATTATCTGGTCGAAGATTTACTTGGATTAATAATCTGGAAAATCCTACTATTGAGAAGCTTGATAGGATACTAATGAGTACAGATTGGGAACATAAGTTCCCTTTGGTCACGGTCAACACTCTTGAAAGGGCTTTATCTGACCATACTCCTTTTTACTTAATATCATAACAGCGTTCCATGCCGATAATCAATCATTGTTCAAATTCAAACTTGGGTGGTTAACCAGAGATGGGTTTTTCGACATGGTGTCCACTTGTTGGCATAGTGATAATAGGGGGAATAATCCTTTAGCGCGATGGTAGTTTAAAATCATAAGGTTTAGACAATATTTAAGGGGATAGGCCAAAAGGACTAGTGGAACTTACAGAAAGGGGAAAAAAGGAATTACTTAGTATCATTAATGAGCTTGACAAAAAATTTGAAACTACTGGGTTAACCGATGAGGATATTAGATTGAAGCAGTGTTCTCAGGATAGGTTAGCTAATCTACTGAGGGAAGAGGAAATTGAATGGTATCAAAGAGCAAAAACAAAACATTTACTAGAAGGGGACAATAATACCAAATACTTCCATTTTGTTGCAAATGGTAACACTACAACATAAACACCCATTTACCAACACATATATGAAAGTGCATCTAGGCTCCTAAAGAAGTTTTGGATGATTAATGACAAACGATTAAGGGGACTAATGCGTTCAATGAGTTTGTGAACAGGTAATAGTCCCGGCGTGAGATCATCTACAAACGATGGATACCCTCAAAAAGGAATTGAGTTTGAAAACGTCTTTATTTTGATGTATTCTACATTTTGAGTCATAGGAATGCCGTACTATTAAGAGGGATGCACTGTAGTTGATCTAGAACTAGTCTTTATGCTCAGATGAATGTTAACTAGTTGCGTTTGAGAGACACGTAGTTCCTACTCTTGCTCCGGAATGTTTTGTTTTGAAGTTCAAGTCGGACATTCCGAAATTGGGTCGGAAGTTCCGAAGATATCAGACATTCCGAAGCATGGTTGTGGCTAAGTCCGAAGCCTCTACAACATATCGGACTTTCCGATATTTTGTATCGAAAGTTCCGATGAGTGTTGTTTTTGAAAAGGGGGCTCTTTGTTGAGATCGGAAGTTTCGATGCTGGCATATCGGAAGTTTCGATGCCTGTTGTTTTCGAAAAAGGGTGCTCTCTGTCGAGTTTGGACCATCCGAAATCTCACGTCGGAAGTTCTGAACCAGTTAAATCCCAGTTTGGGAACTCTCTGTGCGTTTTGGATGTTCCGATATTGAGTTTGGGTATTCCGATGTTAACTTAGAAAGTTTTTCTGTTGGTCTCTCTATGTGAGCTTCGGAAGTTCCGATCTCGTAATCGGAAGTTCCGATGCATCTAGTTTTCGATCGTTGAGACTTTCCAAGTTCTGAAAGTTTACATATATCGGAAGTTCTGATGTTTTGGTTCGGATATTCCGATGTGTGGCTGAGTCAAGGTATAACGGCTAGTTTTGAGCTAAAACTATAAATACCCCTCACCGTCTCCTTTAAAGGGTTACACACACTTGCTTTTGCTGAACTCTTGAGCACATTGAGCACATCCTAGAGCATTCTTAAGTCCTCGTTGATCTTGGTGATCATCTAGAGAGTGAGGATTAGAAGTGTGATCGTGAGCTAGAACAAGAGTCAATCATTCATCTTGAGCACAAGAGAACTTCTCCAAGATCATACTACGGTGCATTTATTACTCTTGGAGGTTGAAGGACTCCTAGACGGCTAGGCGTCTCTCACGAGCTCCCGACGGTTGTGGGAAGCCGTGAGAAGTTTGTGAAGACCCGTTTCGCCTCCGAAAGGAAAGAAACGAATAGTGGAACCAAACTTCAAGTGTGACCGAGGTTTGGGAGGAAAGGGTTGAAAAAGACCCGGCTCTTTGTGAGCCTCCTTAACGGAGACGTAAGATCCCCTCAAGGATCCGAACTCCAGGAAACAAACTATTGTCTCCTTTGTTTAAGTTTCTCTATTGCTGCTACACAAGTCTAAATCGCTTACTCCTCCTTGCTCTCAACTAAAACAGAAGAAGCTTGTAGATTGCTAGACGTCTTTCCTGTTGTTGATTTTCAGCACTGATCGGATATTCTGAAACCATACCGGAAGTTCCGATACCTTTTCCGCTGCAACAAATTTCATTTGAAATTTTTAATAGCATATTCACCCCCCTCTAGGCAATTATCACTTCTTTTCAATTGGTATCAGAGCCAAACCTTCTCGAAGGCTTAACCGCTTGAAGGAAACGAGATGGTCAGCACAGGGTTGAAGGTTGTCGTGTCGGATGAGCAAGATAGTCCAAAGGCCAGAGAAGGAACTCCCGGCAGGAAGAAGGAAGGAGGACATCTACATCGATACAGGGAGTTGAAATTCCTTTCAACTATGAAAAATTGAACACTTCCTCTTCGCATTCCTATATTACAGTGCCTTCCGGACGTGCACCATTCTTCGATGGTACACTACTCCGCTTGGAGGCACAAAATGAAAATGCATCTAATGTCTCTTCATCCAAGTGTATGGAAGATTGTTTGTACAGGTTTAGACTTGCTAAATGAAGATATAGAGCTTACACCAGAACAAGAGAAAAACATTCACCGGAATGCACAAGCCGCAAGTGTGTTACTTGGAGCTTTGAGTCCCGAGGAATTCAATAAGGTTGATGGCCTTGAAGAGGCTAAAGAAATATGAGACACACTCCAAGTTGCTCATGAAGGGACATCAAGCGTGAGAGTCAAAGATCGAGTTGCTTGAAGGCAAGTTGGGGAGATTTGTTATGAATGACGATGAGACACCTCAACAAATGTATGACCAGTTGATGATCCTTGTGAACAAGATCCGAGGGCTTGGAAGCAAAGACATGACGTACCATGTTGTTGTCAAGATGATGTTGAGAGCCTTTGCACCAAGGAATTCGACTCTCGTAACACTTATTCGAGAGCGAAAAGATTTCAAGAGGCTTACTCCAAGTGACATACTTAGAAGGACCCTCTCACATGAGCTCATGGAGGAAGAGGCAAAAGAAGTGAAGAATCTTGCCAAGCAAAGCTCAAACTCCAAGTCAAAGGAGATCGCATTGAAGGCAAGCAAGAAGGATGATGTAAGCTCAAGCGATGACGACGAAGATGATAGCAAAGAAGAAGAAGACTTAGCCCTATTTGTGAGAAAATTCAAGAAATTCCTCAAGTATGACGGGTCAAGTAAATACAAGAAGAACTACAATGACAAATCAAGAAGAAGAAGAAACGTAAAGAGGGCTTGCTATGAGTGCGGTGAAGTTGGACACTTCATCGCCGATTGTCCAAAGAAGAAGAGCAATCGCAATGAGCACAAAAAGAGTGAGCCATACAAGAAGAACAAGGCTCACAAGAAGAAGTACTCGGGGCGAGCTCACATTGGCGAAGAATGGGACTCCAACGACTCCGACTCCGACGATAAATGAGTTGCCACCATCGCCATTGAAGCCGCTCCTCCAACCAAGTCACTCTTCGGCGATGTGAGTGACAACGACACCGATAACGACACACCCATTTGTCTCATGGCAAAAGGTCGCAAGGTAATGACTAAACCAAAGCATCCAAGTAGCGATAGTGAAATTGAGAGTGGTGATGATGAAGATGATGCTTTGTTTAGTGACTTGAACAAATCAATCATTACCAAAATAAACAAGCTAATGAAAAGAATAGATAGCCAAGAGGAGACTCTTGAGAAGCAAGAGGATTTGTTAATACTTGAAAAGAAGAAAAATCTTGCTCTCGAGAAGCTTCTTGCAAAAGAGAAGGAGAAGATTGAATTGTTGACCAAAAATCTTAATTCGGCTAACAACTCAATCACATTGCTTAAGAGTTCAAATGAATCACTTCAAGAAAACGTGTTTAGTCTAGAGAACAATCTTAAGGCCCTTGTAGTGCAATTTGAGTCTCTTAATGACACTAACTCCTCTCAAAATAATGTATCCATGGCTTCTATTCCTTCCACTAGTAATGGGTGCTCTTGTTGCTACAATATTGATATTAATGCTTGTGCCACTAACTCTCAGCTTGTGCCACTAACTCTCAACTTGTGCAAGTATTAAAGAGTGAAAACGAGAGACTAAACGCTTTGGTAAGATATAGTTGCATCAAGACTTATCAATCCAAGGATGCCCTATATAAGACTATCAATGGTAGAGGAAACAAAAATAAAGAAGGGCTAGGATTTGATAAGTTTGAGACCAAGGGAAATGACCGTGTGGTGGTAAAAGGTAAGGAATGTAAGTGGATTGAAAATTTTGTATCTAGAGGGAGTGTAGGCATTAAGGTTAATAGTGATGTTGGTCCTTACTTTCAGACCAGAAAGGGACTCCGTCAGGGTGATCCTCTATCCTCTATTTTATTTAATATTGTGGTTGGTATGCTAGCTATTATTTTAGAATGTGCTAAAGACGATGGACAAATAAAAGGTTTAATTCCCCATTTGGTGGATAATGGGTTGTCTATACTGCAGTATGCCGATGACACCATTATTCTTATGGATCATGACATTGAGCAAGCAAAAAATATGAAACTTCTTCTAAGTGCTTTTGAACAATTGTCTGGACTTAAGATAAATTTTCATAAAAGCGAAATCTTTTGTTTCGGTACTGCTAAGGATGTTGAACTACATTACACTCAACTATTCGGTTGTGAGGTAGGTAGTTTCCCTTTTAAATATCTTAGAATACCAATTCATGACCGTAAATTGAGAAACGTTGATTGGAAGGGAGTAGAAGATCGTTTTGAAATGAGGTTGAGTAGCTGGAAAGGAAAAAATTTATCAGTTGGAGGAAGATTAGTCCTGATTAATTCCGTGCTTAGCAGTTTACCCATGTTCATGTTATCTTTTTTCAGGATACCACATGGGATTTTTTTAAAATTAGATTATTTCAGATCGCGTTTTTTCTGGCAGAATGACAACCATAAGAAAAAAATATAGGGTCTGTTTGGTTTGAAGCCATGAGTAACCATGCCAAATATTTGGTGATGGCCAACTCATGGCATGACCAAATATTTGGCAAACTGAGGATGTTTGGATTGTATCCAATAATTGGCATGGCAACAGAAAATGGTGTTTGGTTCATAGCCCTAGAAAGTAACCAAATTTTGGCATGGCATATTGGCAATGTTTGGTTTGATGCCACAAATATGTAAATGAGCATGAATAAATTTCATTAGGCAATAAAATGATAGTTGACAATAATTATAAACATGACAGCACCTACATATCATCATTCCAAACAAGTAGACAATACCATATAGCATAAGTTTGCAATATTTTAACCAATATACCATACATGCCACATAACACATACTCATACTACAAGTTTGCATCATTTTTCATACATCCAAATCAGTACACAATGACACATACCACAAAGTCCAGGTAATTAGACCATATCACACATAGTATAAAGATCCATTACAACATATCATTAGTTTTTACCCAAAACATGGGAAGCAAAAGATGTGTTAGAAATGCAACAGTTCATCAAGCATTGCCTTCAAAGACCACCATTATAATTGGAGGTAATGAAGTCAATAACCCAAGCATCAAGTGTTGCGTTGCTCGCATAATTGAGATAGCTACGAAAAGCTTCTTGGTCGGGCTTGGAAAGGTGAGTAGCAATCGCAATCTTGTCCTTAGCAGTAATGGTGAGAGCATCTATTCTTCTCCACAACCCGGCATGGGGATCCTCAGGAGCGGGTAAAGTAGCATAAGAGGGAGGAGCTACCGCTGCAAGAGAGTCCACAAGATTCTTGATGCTTGTTGCGATGTCATCATTTGATATTTTACTCGGACGTACAGATTTGTCCTTACTATTCTTCTTAGGAGGTGACGTTGTCCGCTTGCGTTTCTTGCTTGATGTGGAAGAGGGATCATCCACATCAATAGGACTGTTGTTGGCGATTGTGTCAGACTCATTGCCATCGTTGTCCTCCATGCCCTGAAAATCCTTTGGGCAATCAATGTCATCCTCACCACTACTTACATCTTTAATGGTGACATGATCAGCAGCAAAGGAGCCATCTGCCTGAGATTGATCTGAGAAAAGCTCTTCTAGCAATTCATACAATTTGATAGGCCTAGTGAGGTAGTTCACGGTTGCTTTCTGAAATCAATATCAAGTTAAAATCACAACAAAGTTAACAAGAAAAAAATCATAAACATATGAACTTAAAAAAAACATGAATAGATTGCAACTTACTGGAAGATGAGCTTTCTCAGAATCTGAAATTGTAAACTTGCATAGATTGGTATCAAAGCCATTCCCACTATTATTCATGGCACGACGAATCCAACCATACCTCTCCTTGTGACACCTGTAGTGTCGGTCTACTTGACTTTGAGTTACACCAATGGAAAATTTACCATTAAGAGCATTAGCACATTGCAAGTGGTGCTGTTTCTTAAACTTGAAGGTTGATGGCTTATCCTTTCGAAGATCGATGTACCACTGAAGCATGAACTTGGTATTGTCGTTCGTCCAAGTCAAATACCTCTCACGAGAAGATGAATCTCCCTCGCTCTTGATAACAATAGCTTTTTTTTTTTGAGTTGCTCATGGTAGAACCAAATGAAGTAAGAGTAGTGCTGAAAGTAAATTCAATAGCAAATGGTGTAATAATCAGGATTCGAATACATTAGTGCATAGAGAATACAAATTCAATGGTACAATAAAATTGTCATATTACAACATAAAAAAGACAACAAATAATTTATTCATCCACCAAGTTGATAATCATGCCACATTTGTTGTGCTATGTCATCACGCTTGGCAGCCCACTCACGAATATCACTATCTCCATCGCTAACACGATTGTTGCTCCTAGGGAGATGGGAGTACCAAGTGGCCTCATCAACTATAAGCTCATTGGGTCCATTTTCTATAATCCAGTTATGCAGGGCACAACAAGCTATGACCACCTTCACTTGAGATTTTAGGGGTATATATGGCCTTTCACTAAGTATCTTGAACCTTCCCTTTAGTGACCCAAAACCACGCTCAACAGTGGTCCTAAGTGAGGAATGACGATGGTTAAAGAGCTCTTTGGCATTCTCAGGTAAATGGGAACCCTGGAATTCCTTTAGATGGTAACGAACACCGCGATATGGTGGCAAAATACCAGGTCGTGCTGCATAACCAGCATCGGCAAGGTACAATTTTCCTACAAAGATCATAAGCCATTATCTAACAAGTACTTCGTAAAAGAAAAATATGTTAACGTCAAACTGGTAAAATACCTTCTGGTATTTTTAATCCTGTAGGGCGAGACAAAGCATCCTTTAGGACAAGAGAATCATGGGCTGATCCCTCCCACCCTGCTAGGACATAAGTGAACAGAAGATCGAAATCGATAACTGCTAATACATTTTGTGTTGGATACATTTTTCATCCTCTAAACTTATCATCCAAGTTTGCTGGGACAGATGCTTTCACATGAGTCCCATCTAGTGCCCCTATGCAGCCCTACAGTTAACAAGAAATATAAGGCAAGATGTAGCATGAGTTTCGATTGAACAACATTAATCTCCATAGGTCAATGGCAAATTATCTCAAAGTATTGATGAAATCTTCGGCTATTAGTGATCTTATCGTGTGTATCAGTGGACTTCAAATAGATGAGTTCTTTGGCAAGGACACCCATTGCATTTAGCACGGCATTGAAGTATCTGCTAACTGTCTCCCCAGATCGCCAAAACTTAAATGCAACAATAGCATTTGTATGACGATGCCCTACCATGCATAGAAAGAACGCAACTTGCTCTTCAACCGACACATGAAATGTGGGTACTAAAAGTCCTTTTTGCCTAAGTCGATCACAAAGCTTGCAAAATACCAATCTAGTCATACGGAGTTGACTAACACATACTTGATCAGAGGTTTGAGTTAATCTAACCAATTCATTACTCCTCCAAATATCCCTGTCCACGAGAGGACCATACTTCAACCCTCTCTCTTTATGCCTCCTACCATCTCTTAATCTCAACCATAGAGCTACTGTAAGAAGAAGAACACCTATGGCCTTTTGCTTCCATACATAGAATCTAAGATAATAATATAACAATTGTTGTTCCTCATTGCAATCCATCTGAACAAATTTTAGCCAAGTAAATCTAACATGTGATGATTCAATAAAAACAGAAAGAAATGCACCAAAATAGTTATACCTTCATATCACAAAAATCGGCCGGAGCAGCTCGGGGGCGGGCGGGAGTAGATCAGGGGCGGCCGGAGCTCGAGGGCGGGCGGGAGCAGCACGGGGGCGGCCGGAGCTCGAGGGCGTTGGGAGCTCGGGGGCAGCCGGGAGCAGATCGGGGGCGGCCGGAGCTCGAGGGCGTTGGGAGCAGCTGGGCCGCTGGGAGGAGCTCAGGGGCGTCAGGAGCAGTGGGCGACGCTGGGAGGAGTAGCTTCGAAGGCGGCGCTGCAAGGAGTAGATCGGCGCCGTTAGGAGCTCGGGGCGGGCGGGAGCAGATCGGGGCGGTCGGGAGCTCGGGGTGGGGGGAGCAGCTGGGCTGGCGCTGGGAGCAGATCAGCGGCAGCGTAGATCGGGGCGTCGGAGCTCGGGGCGAGCAGCTTTGGCGGCACTGGGGAGCAGATCGGCGGGCGGCGACAGCTTTAGCGGTGGGGAGCGCTGGAGAGAGGGAGCGGTGGGGAGCGCTGGAGAGAGGGAGCGGTGGGGAGCGCTGGAGAGAGGGAGCGGTGGGGATCGCCATGGGAAGTGGCGCTGGGGAGGAGAAGCTCGCGGGTAGTACGAGAAATGTGAGGAGCGCGCGAGAGATTGGGGAAGCTTTGCCAACGAATGGCCAAAGAAATGGCCGCCCGCGCCATGCCCAGTCGCGCCGTGTAAATTAGATGGCGAGCCAACTTTTTTTGATGGCGAGCCAAAAGATGGCGTTAAACCAAATGACTTCCAAATCAAGATGGCATGACCAAATATTGGCATGGCTACCCATGGCTTTAAACCAAACGGCCCCCTAGACTTGCTAAGTGGACTATTCTTTACAAACCTAAGGATCAGGGAGGTTTGGGCATCCTGGACCTTAATGTCAAAAATATATGTTTACTAATTTGTAAATGGTTGTTCAAGCTTTTGAATGAGGAGGGTGTTTGGCAACAAATCCTTTCGAGGAAGTATTTGGGAAATAAGATTCTTACTCAGGTAAAAAAGAAGCCAGAAGACTCACATTTTTTGTCGGGTCTAATGAAGGTAAAACATCATTTTTTTAGGTTTGGATCTTTTCAACTTCATGATGAATCCCAAGGTTTTGGCAAGATACCTGGATTGGTAACAACCCCCTTAGTATTCAATACCCCTGTTTATTTAATATTGTTAAAAAAAAACATGACACGGTGGCTGAAGTAATGAATTCTGGATATCCTAATATATATTTTCGCCGGGCAATTGTAGGACCAAATCTTCTAGCTATGCATAACCTTCTTACAAGGATTATTGGTATTCAATTGTCCTTAGAAAGGGATACTTTTAGATGAAACTTTCATTAAAATGGACTTTATTCTGTTTGACATATGCAGTTTTGCCATATCAAAATATCTCAGTTACAAATAGACGATTATGGCGGATTAAAGTACCTCTAAAGGTTAAAATCTTTTTATGGTACTTACGACGAGGAGTGATATTGACAAAAAATAATCTAAGTAAAAGAAATTGGACCGGCAACAAAAATTGTTGTTTTTGTCACAATGACGAAACTATTCAACATCTCTTTTTTGGATGTCTATTTACTCGCTTTGCATGGCATATTGTACAAATGGCATTTAATCTGCCACCTCCCGCTAGCATAGCCCATATGTTTGGAACTTGGCTATTGGGATTGGAAAAGGATACAAAGGATCAGTGTTTCATTGTTGCGGTAGCCTTATGTTGGTCTATTTGGCTATGTTGAAATGATGTTGTACTTGATAAAAAAAACAATTATCTAATCCGTTGCAGATGACTTTTATGTGCATCAATTGGTTGCGCTCATGGTTGGTATTGCAGCGTCAGGAGGTCCGCGAGATGATGTCAATAGCATGCGATTGTCTACATGCTATGGCCTATGGCTAGAGACGTCTTTATTGGGCATTGCTAGTGATTTCAAAGAAAGATTGCTGCAGATTGAGAGTTTTATTCAACATTTATGTGCTTGTTGCAAATCTTTCTTCTTTCTTAAACTATTAAGTTTTTCATGGCATCTTTCTAGCTGAAACTCTGAACTCTGTAATAACAATTGGCTGTGTGCATCTCAGTATGCAGAGGCCGGAAGTCTAATATATTCTTCCATTATCTAACTTAAAAAATGTATTATATACTAGTGTAAATATAAACTGGCAATGTAAAATCAAAGGTTAGTGATCCTACGAGGAGTCGAGGACTAATGTGTCGTACAACGTAGACTAAGGGTTAGTTTGTGATTGATGCGTTGCGCTGTGCTATGTTGCGGAAACTAGCTAGTTATGGCCACATTTACTTATTATAGCAATATTTCGCTATTGATGATTCTAAAAAGATGTTTTTGAAGTAGTTATTATATCATAGTAAAAGCCACCACAATGACAAACGAATCCAAACTACGATGGTTATCGATCATAGTTATTCAAGCAAGGGAATCAAAGCAACTCACCATCTTGCAAGACGGGCATTTGTTCTGTCCTTTCTTGCAGAAAGAGGAAAATTGACTGATTAGGACATCACGCCGGTGCTCACTTGCCCAAGATCAACCACTGATCGACACAACTGCGAGTATTGTTCCTTCAAGTTGAATCGTTAATCACGGAACATATGCAAAATTGAAACACAACCGTATGCGAACATCACTTGTCGAGATAACGGTGGGTGGCTACAGGAAACACAGAAGACTAGAGGATGGAAAGGAGGAAAGCAACCTGAAATGTAAAATGCCCTTGTACAGGAAATGAAAAGAGGGTTCAGCGTTGCGGTGGATTGTAATCCACGATTTTATTTTACTATTTTGGATATATTAATTACTTGAAGTATATTTCTAAAAACATATAGCAAAACCATATTAAAACAGGCATAGACTACGTACTCAGAGCAGCACATCATAACAACCCCAAGCTAAGCCAAAACTTCGTATATTTACGGAGCTTCACCGTAAAAAATGCCACTCTTCATCAACATATTGCCGAAGGCTAAAGTTGATGAATTGGGCGTCAGAGACTTTGTTGGATTCGCTCTTTGACTTCAACAACTGCTACTCTTCGGTGTCGATAGTCGTCCAGAAAACCCTTAGCGATATCTCTAGTTTTTATCTAGCAACAAGGCTCTGGCTCAACGGAGTAGTCGGCTTCTTTTGTTCTTTTGTCCGCCGGTTCGCCGGCTTCTCTCTTCTTTCCTTTTTTTGGACTGGACTGGTTTCCTGTTTCTGTGATTGTTCTTTATTCCTTTTATTAATTGATGCGACAGAGTTCCTGCCTTATTTTCAAAAAAAAAAAATTTAAGATATGCATGTAAAGATCACTGAGTGTGCTTCTTAGCATATCTACTGTACTGAGAGGCAAAAGAAAAGGTGACTGACTGTTGACTCGCAGCCTTCCTCCAATTTCTCAAGCCAGCCAACAACCCATTGCCCACCGAACACTGAGCTGATATGCATTCTCAATTCGATCATTCCAGAGTTGGGCCCCTGTAAATCCATTCCGGCTACGCTCGATCATGTACGTCCCACCTCCGCTTCCTAGTTCTCCGCCTCTCCGACGAGCGGCGGCAGGGAGAAGCCGCCCGTTGCGAGCACGGCCGGTGGACATGGCGTTTTGCCGTTGTTGCCTGTTAGCTTCAGTCACCTTTACTTAGCCTATATATGTAGAGCATCTTGCAGACAGCGAAGGTTTTGCCAGAAATGGTTTTTTTAACTTTGTATTGTTTGCTCCTCTTCTCAATGAATGACAGAGCTCTGCCGGTTTTTCTTTTCAGTTCTGTTCGCGCCAAAAACGTGAAGGGGGTTTTAGGCCTCGAACACACAAGACAAACACCGGGTTTGCAGAGCGTGCCAGTCGATTTGACCTAAAATCGACAAGGTAGAATTTGTAATTCGATCAAAGCCGATAAACAAAGATCTATCGGCACCAGCTGTCGGCAAAAAACCGATTAGGAGATAGCTAGATCAACTAGTTACAGTTGATCCGGATGTAAGGTAAAATCGGCTTCGGGAAGGCGATGCGCAACAAAACGAAGCAAATCAAACCTGGGTAAAATCGGCCAAAATCAACAATCGGCGATCTTGGCTATGTTGATTCCGCCTTGACTAGCAGAGAAATCTATGAAGCTAAAGCAATGTAAAAGAAAAGGCTGTAAAAAATAGGTGTTGGTGGAATTGATTCTTCGCCGCTTGACACCCACCTCCTTTTATAACACGCTTTGGCCGATCCGAGCTGTACATGGATACGGTGCGTTTATCCGTGATCGGCCTATTATCGATTCCCTTTCCTTTTAGAAAGCGGATTCCTTTTCCGATTCGCTTGATAATTTCTTTCCATGAACGCTTCCTTTTAAATCGACTGGATTTCAATACCGGAATTCAGATGCAAACACATACAATTGCTTTTATCCGATTCAAACCCATTTTGCCATGTACCGAATTTTGGCAAACATATGCCCCCAATTTTTGGAAAGATAACTTGATACTTTTCAAAAATTGCAATCGCTTGTCGTCGGAAATTCTTAGTAACTTCCCATTAAATGGCGCTAGTAATAATCTCAAGTATGTTTTTAATGCAGCAAAGCTTCTACCGCATTTCGCCTTCTCATCGCGGTATAAATATGGGGTCCCCCCACGGTCATTTTCATGCTTATGCTCGCTTCATCTTGAAATCGGCTTTTCTTCACGCCAATCCCCTCTTCCTGTTGCATCGGCTGAAATGGACGCCTCCTCGAGTACTTATTCCGATCCCGGTAGTGACCATCAGTACTTCTTAGGTCCAATAGGAACTTTAGAGACCAATACCGTCATTGATGATGAGATTCCTAGACTCCCATTGTCGGCTCGACCACAATATAGAAGAATGGGGTAAGAGTTTTAGGTCTTGGCCGATGGCTCTTAAAGGTTGGAGATCTTGGTTCATTAGAGTGTCGGCCCAAAAGAGGGTAGAATGGGAGAGGATGGGTATTGCCGAAAGCCTTCCCCTATCTCTAGCCGCCCGGGCCTAATGAACCTTGGTAGCCGCGCTGCTATTTTTGGTCGGACTCTTTTAATGCCTTTCTCTTCCGATTGGTCCTATCGGCCCAACTCTCTTAGATACACCGAATTATGTTGCCTCCGACCGATGGGAATCGGATATCGGCTTTGTTGGAAAACCGTGATATAAGTTGTCCCGTAAGAAAGTGGAGGAGTTGGTTCAAGTATATCCAAAATAACAACAAGGTAACCGGTCCCGTATCGGACGAGGAACATGTTGCTTTCCTCAACCTATGGTTAGACCGATTCTCTTTTGTGGTGCTTCCTTAGGCCCAACTCAGTCTACCAATATATAGCGAGCGATTGGTGGAGGGTCGTCGGCTAGCTTTAGGGAAGTCATTGCTGGGGCCATTTATCACATGATGCACATAATTCGCAAATCGGCTTTTTACGGTAGCGGCCGCTATGTCGTTGGTAATACTCGGGGTCCTTATGGTTCATTCAAATTTGGCTCTACTGTGTTTTCGGTAGTCTTCATTATCCCCGATCCTTCGGAAGAATCGGTCTTTCCTTTGAAGGATTATCCTCGAGGATGCTACCCCTAGGTTCCAAGCTAGCCGATCCCAGTGAAAAGTTCATCATGTATTCCTCGATGAGCAGAAATGTCTCCGGCCGGTTTCCATAAATACTGTCTTTTTCTTAAATCTTAGCCAGGCTTCTTTTAATCGTCGGGATTTCTTCTCATACAACCAATTATCCAGTCTCCCTTGGCCTTCTTTCGCTTCGTTTGAACTCAGATAGCTCCTCAATGCCTCGATCGACTCTTGATCTTCTTCCTTTGCTTTGATTTCCTTGTATTCTTCATGTCGGCTTGAGTACACGTAATGTAACATTTCGGTACTTACGAGTTCTATCATCCTTCCGTGTGCACGCCGCGCTAGGTTTCGGTCAAACAATTCCTTCCTTCCAATTCGCAAAGATAAAACCTCAAACAAAGTTACTAACATTACTCAAGGAAATCATAATCGAACTAGCCGATGAATTCCACGTAGTGGACACACGCTTCCTCGTTAAACACACGTCAGGCGGGCCAATTCACCTCCTGGTGAGCTCTTGTGGCGGAATCTCTCTTGGCGGGACGATCCATAAAGGATGTTATTTCCAAATTTCTTCCTGGTTTTGAAGAGCCGACGGAGGTTTCTTCGGGACTGGCTCAAGTTCTGGTTATACTAACTTTCGTCCTTGAGGTATTTTATCTTTGGATGCGTTTTTTTGTTGTGAGGATTGTCATTGGCTTGGACCGTCCTTTTCCCTTTTCAGGACTAGCAAAAAATCGGCCCCTGCATCTATGGCACGGTGACGAAGAATCGAAGCGACGGGCATCCATCGATCAGCGCTTCTTCGGGTTTGTCTTGACGCGTTAGGCGTTGAGAGCCCTTCAATCGTCGGATCTTGCCACGCAGCGCACCCAAAGTGAGTATTTTCATAATGTTTTGGAATCATTTTTCATATCGGCCAATTCTGATTTCATCATTTTTCAGAAGGGAAAAGAAAAGACGCAGTGGTCGTAATAAAAGCGATCATCCGGATCCGCTACGACATCTCCCACCGGATCAAGCACGCGCAGTAAGTCTTACTCCAAATATGCGTCCATATCGGTTTACACTAAAATGGATGTCTTGATACTTTTGTCCTTTCAGGAGACACCCCTTTACCAGGCATACAACTGTGCCGAGACGCATAAAACAACGATTTCCCCATCATTCTATTCCTCGAGCCGTGCCTCTCTCCCAAGCCCGCCTTCTGTGGTCTCCCCATCAATTCCACAGACCTCAACACCCGTGGCTCTTTCTAGTGATGATCCAATCCCAGCGCCGAAGATAAGTCCTGCAGACCTTCTTGGCTTTGATCTAGATGATCTAGATGACCCGGAGGTGATGGTCACGGACGACTACCCAGCTGATGTTCGGGTGATTACGGATGCATTCGCTCGGCGTCAAGCTTTGTAACTTCTATGCCAGTGCATGCAAGAACGACTCAATTCCCTCTGAACGAAGTCCTGCAACAAGCGCGGCTTTTGGCCGATACTCAACCTCTGCGAACGCCATGGTCGCGGTTGAAGCCGATCTCGCCTCCGGCGACTATGAGGGCTTTCTTTGGCGCTTGTCATTTGGACGATCAAAGGAAGTAGTGGCGGCCGCATGGACAGGATAGCCCGTAGAGTTGCTCAACAAGCCGACCAGGAACTCCTCAACAAAGCGGTAGCCGATGCCAAGTCCAAAAAACGGCGAGCTTGATGCAGCCGACCAATGCCAAGCTCACCGAGAGAAACAGACTTTAAACTTGAAGCGGCCAAGAAATCTTTTGAAGAACAAGCGGCTAAAATTCGATGAATCGCCGATCACAACTGCAGCATTGCTTCGTCATTCTTGCTCTAGCTAGCCGTGACGAATCCTGGGTGAGATTGTGGCCCAAGTGAAGACACAGTCGGCTAAGTTAAAAGTTATTCCCGGGTCTGCGGTTGAGGATAAGCGCGTAGTAGACAGCGTCCAAGAGACGATTGGCAAGGCTGCTGCTGCTTTATCGGGTTTGGGAGCTCATTTGTCTTACGGCTCGGCTGTAATCTTGATTAACTTTTTCGTGAAACACTAAGACCGGCCGTAACCGATCTACGTTTTTATGAACTATTTTGGATGATGCATAGATCGGTACGTAAGATCTTTTTATTTTAAGTGGTTGCGTTTCTCCTTTTGTTTGTTATCGGATCCGACCCAAACGCTAGGTGATAACTTTTCGGATATTTTCCATTGATCGCTTTAGGTAGGACCGAACCCGCCTTAAGGATTCCAATATATATGAATTTCCGTCAATCGATTCGATTGATCTTATAAGGTCCTTCCCATGTTGGAGACCATTTGCAGAATCGATTATCTTTAGACCCGATCGGGAACACGGTTTTCCACACCAAATCGGCTTGATTAAATGACTTAAAAATCACCTTTTATTATATGATCCGCAACCCTCTCCTTATTC
This sequence comes from Rhipidocladum racemiflorum, assembly GCA_036346355.1. Taxonomy (NCBI): domain Eukaryota; kingdom Viridiplantae; phylum Streptophyta; class Magnoliopsida; order Poales; family Poaceae; genus Rhipidocladum; species Rhipidocladum racemiflorum. The sequence goes on along the minus strand of CM070579.1, from coordinate 82,630,610 downwards.
CTTTTAAGCCGATCCGGTAATATGGATCACCTTTAGTTCACCAAATCATCTAGATTGTCCAAAGATCGCTCGCTTGTATTCATCGGTGATACCTTATCTTGCTCGTGTAGCCTTATTGAGCCGATAATGTTGATTTCAAGCGGGCAAAACGGCTTCTTGTCCGTATACCAACCTGAAAAGGTGACAATTTAGTTGATCCGATGAGATAGCCGATAAGCCCATAAAGCTTCGATAACGCCGAATGCCATTTCCTTGGCTCTTCCCCAATTTTTCTTTTATCACTTTATCGATGTCTTGTTCGATGATTCGGCTGTCCAGTTGGCACTGAGCGTAGTAAGGGGAGGAGTTGAGTAATTTCATCCCAAGACTTTCCGCATAAACCCTTTGAAATCGTTGGACATGAACACACGGTACTCGATCAAGTAGTGATTGTTTGGGAATCCTAAAGCCGATAGATGATGTGTTCATTTACAAAGTCGATCAGTTCTTTACTAGTAACCTTCTTGAGTGGCACAGCCTCAACCCATTTTGAGAAATAATCCGTGGCTGCAAGGATGAATTTATGTCCTTTGCTGGATGACGGAAATGGCCATGGCTTGATGATCGGATGTAAAGCCGATGCTGGTGCTGACTGTATGTTACCAAACTTTTGACACGTTTGGCATCCTCTATAATATTTGAAGCAGTCTTCTAACATCGTTGGCCAAAAATATCCTGTTCGTCAAGATATCCATTTCATCTTACGCGATTGATGTGACCCACAAATGCCTTCATGAACTTCACCGCATCGCCACTTTGGCTTCCTCGGTTCCCAGACATCTTAATAACAAACCTTCCATAGTCCGAAAGTACAATACGTCTTCTAGTATAACATATTTGAGTGCTTTGCGCCGACCTTTGCTCGTCGGCTTGGTTGGATCGACAAATAATCCCTTATCTCTCGTTCTCCGGTCGGCCGAGGTAGAACACATAAAACCGCCAAGCGTTTAGCTCGATTGGTCCCCGTCGGCTTCCAATCTTGTACCACTGATGCACATTGTGCCAATCGGTTTGCTTTATCATTAGCTTCTCTGGGGATATGTTCTATGGAAAATGTAGTGAACATCTCGATGATCTGAGAGGCATTGATGCAAGTCTTTGGGTTAGTGCATCATCATTGCATCGGTATTCTCCTCCTACGACTTGCTGTACAATTAACATCGAATCTCCAAAAGCTTCGACGCCTCTCACTCCGATGCTATCTAACATTTGTAGACCCCTTAGTAATGCTTCAGATTCGCTGATTATTTGAACATCGGCTATTTAGCCGATACATGAAAGTCATACTCACCTTTCTAGGTGAAACTAATATCACACCGATGCCTTGTCCTTCTTGGCAAACAGACCCATCAAAATACGATTTGCCAAGGAGTTACACTAGTTGTTCCTACTAATGTTTCCTCACTGTGATAAAATCGCCACCGCTTGTCCTTTCACGCATTTGGCCGATTCATAGGATAACTCCAAACTCTGTTAGGGCGTATGCCCATTTACCAAGCCGACCACGCAGATGGGCGCCCGATAATATGTATTTAACTACATCGGTTTTGCATATTATAACGCATTTGGACGCCGACATATAATGTCTTAACTTGGTGCAAGCAAAGTACAATGACAAACATAATTTTTCTACTAAAGGGATACCTGCTTTTCGCATCTAGAAGGACGTCGGCTTAAGTAATATATTGCTCGTTCCTTCCTATCGGCTTCTTGTGTTAAAAGCTGCTCCAATCGAATCACCTTCACCGATATATATAGTCTAAAAGGTATACCGTGTTTTGCGGTCAATACCTTGGTGGACTCATCGAGATAACCTTTATGTCGTCGAAGGCCTTTTCTTGATCGGCTTCCCACTTAAACTCTTGGTTATCTTTAATTTTCAGCGGTGTGAAGGCCCGAATACGTCGACAAGTTTGAGATAAAGCGTCGCAAGTAATTGATTTTCCCAATCAACACCGCAACTCCTTTTACTTGTCGGTGGTTTAGTATCGCTATGGCTTTCACTTTGGTTGGGTTTACTTCAATCCCTCCTTCATGCACCGTAAACCCAAGAAATTGTCCGCCGATACTCCGAAAGCACATTTGAGAGGGTTCATTTTTAACCCATGTAACCTTGTGCTTTCGAACATTTTTCTCGGATCGGCTAAATGTTGCCGATCTTCTTTGGATTTTACCACTCGTCGTCAATGTATATTTCACAAGATATTGCCGATCAAATCATGGAAAATATGGTTCATAGCACGTTGATAAGTAGCACCGCATTTTTTAAACCGAAGGTCATAACTTTCCATTCATATAGCCCTAAAGCCCTCGGACATCCGAAAGCCGTTTGGGTATATCGGCCCGCCATGAATATCTCGATTGTATCGGCGTTCCGCCCAAAAAGCTTATGATTTTATTCCGTGATGCAAGATCGATAAGCATATCGCTATGGGCATCGGTGCTGCCTTTGGCGTAGCTTTGTTCAAATCTCTAAAATCGACACATACCCTAAGTTTGCCGCTTTTCTTCTTCACAGTGACGATGTTTGAGACCGCTCAACTGTATCGGCAAGGCCGGATAAATTTCGCCTAGCAATCGCCCCTACTTCTTCCTTTATAGCGTCATACAACGAGGGTTAAACCGCCTAGGGTACTGCTTGAGCCGATATCCGGGTTTTATAGGTGGCCGATGTTCAACTAGTCACTTCGGCTTAAACCTGGCATTTCATAATACTCCCACGCAAAGCAATCCTTATATTCCTTGAGTATTTCGACCAACTTTGTTTTATAACCGGGTTCTAATTTAGCACTTACAAAGCGTTGGTCTTTTGCTATCCCCTTCCCCAATATCGATTTCTTCAAGGAAATCGGCCAGTGAATCCTAACCCCTTTCTTTCTTCTTCAAAATCTTCAACTTCTTCAGATTCTTCCCGCCGATAGCTCCTTGCCTTTTCCTGCTTCGCTAGTGTCTCGCGGCTCCATCTTCTTATCACCGTGCATCCGATCAAAGCGTGTGGGTTTAACGATCGGCACTGGAATCCTAACTTTTCAATACGTATAAAATCGCAATTGTCCAAGGCTTTTCCTCGATATGCATTGACCTCTTCATTAGTGGCCAATTGGTGTCGAGGCTAGCCATGGCGATATGAGCCGATGTGTCTAGTGCATTCTCTTGTATCAGCGTTCCACCGCACCGGTTCGGTGCATAGTTGATGGTATACAACAGATTAGCATGGATCCAATCCCGCCAAGGAGTACGCCGTAATTGCCTTTAGCTTCAATCACAAAAACGCAATCGGCAAAGTTTTATTACCGATCGTTAGTTCTCGACACCATTACGCTTTAGCCTCGGTTGGGTCTCCGGTGAAGTCATTTAGCACCATGTTGGTCTTGATTAAGTCTTCATCGGCTTTTCCCAATTTTCTCTGAAAGTACTTAACGACATCGATTGACTGTCGCCGTCGCCATCGACCAACATGCGGGATATTGGTCGACCATTAATGTATCCTTTTAGATACAATGGTTTCAAATGCCGATGCATGTCTTGTGGTTTTTCAAAACCACGTGCTGGTGCTCCTAGGCACAATTGGGCGAACACTTCTTCGATTCTTGATTCTGAACTCAGGTAAAGTGAATACCATGTTTATATCCATTGGTGGCGTATCATCTCGGATCATCGAGAACTCGGATTGAGCACCGATTGATCTCAATCACTATCGACCGTTCCTTCTTTCTCCACTTTTTCAAAATCGGTGCCGGTCTTAACTTATTAAACGTCCGATCCCTCTCACTCTCCTTTTCGGCTTCCCTTTCTTCTTGTGTTTTTAATCGAAGCCTCCTGCGTTGCACTTGAGACCGAAGGGCACCATCTAGGTTTGGGTTCTATCGGCTTTCTTATCTTTCCACTAAATTGCCCATTTTTGTGATTCCATCCTTCTTGGCGTTAGCCGATAATTCACGATTTTGGGAGGATTCGCTTTGTTCGATGTTGACAACCTTTCATAGATCGGCCTTCTGCTCCTTACTTACGGACGATCGTGTATCGGTCTCGACAACCTCGCTCTTTACATTGGTTTGGCCGACATGTAGACGAGTGTTGCATAGGACAAGATACAAGCTGTTGGTAAGGTCATCCCTCTCCCAAAGAAACCGCCAAAAAGGACATTGCCGATGTTTCTCTTCTTCATGTCCGGTAGATGTGGCACATCCGACGCCGACGTCAGTCCCCTCCTTTGCCCTGATCGATGAAAACCACGGTGTTGTTGAGGGCTATACCTTCGACTTATCCTTTCATATTTCCCAGAGTTGTGAAAAGGTCGGCTTTAGTTTGAAATCGGCTCTTCTTGGGGCCCTCTGTTCGATACCATTTACCGACCTCTAAGTCCCCTCTTGGTTTTACTGTTCTTGAGTTTTGTCCATTTTATCGGCTTTATTTGTATAGAACCGACGGATCTGCATTGTCTCGTCTCGTGATACAATTCCCTTAGTCGCTTATCCTCTTCCCGCAGCCTCTTTTCTTTCCGTGAACATTGAACCATGTTGACACGAAAAGGGCCCATATCTACTCTGCATATAGCCGATTCTTCGCAAACTTTAACACACTGCCATCAGCGATGGCCGATTGATCCGGTTGTCGAAAAATATTGCAATCGTTAGTGTTATGAGAGAACGAATGATGCCATTTGCAATACCTTCGCTTTTTAATTTCTTCGGCCGATGGTATGATGTGCCCTTCTCGTAACCTTATGAGTTTTTCTTGTAGTAATAAATCAAATATTTTGTCACACTTTGACACATCATACGAGTACTTGACTTCCGCTTTATTCTTTGTCGGCCTAAGCGAAGAGCATACAGTGGTTTTTGGAACCTTTGGCCCACTTCGGCTATGTTCACTGCAGCCGTCAGAGGTGTCGCCCGAATCGTAATCTACCATGTTTACTTTGGCCTTTTCATTGCCAGATTTGTCCTAAACCTATCTTTAAACTCCTTGTTTCCTCTCATCGGCTTTCATGTGCCGTCTGTGATGGAGTAGGTGGCCTAAGTCGGGGAACTCCTGGCCCGGAGATAGTTTCTCTTTAACGGGCGGGATTAACCCTTGGAACGCTAGATCGGCCAATTGATCATCGGGTAATGTTACCTTGGAAAGCATCTGTTTAAATGCGCCTCTAAATCTTTTGATATAATCGAGACCGATTCACCGCATTTGGCCGATCAACTAAGATCGTAAATCCTAAGCTCCATGGTCCCACGAAGAAGTATTCATGGAATCGGCTTTCTAAATCGCTCCACATATGTACTTGAATTTGGGGTAGATTCGTGAACCAAGTGACGCAGCGGATAATGATAAAGGGAACAATCTAATTTTTAATCCGCTTGATCGCGGTTGCTTCTCCACATTGAGCCATGAATCGTCCAGATATGCTCAATTGTGGTAATAGAATCATCCCCGAGAATTTAGCAAAGTCCGTATCCTAAAGTTGTAGAGGGGTACGGCATTCGGTCTATGTAATCGGGTAGCGACTTCTGTGCCGATCACTCTCCCTACGGGTTGTAAACCGAACTTCTCTCAAAACATTGGCAATTTGTTCTGCCCAATTAACATTGTCGGCTTGTGGTGCGGCCGGACCACGCCAATTCTCATTGTTTGCGCCAGCCCCAGAGTGCAAACTCGGGTCTTGTCGGTCGTACCTCAGGAAGGTCTTGGTGCTGCGTCATAATTGTGATTAAAACCTAATGCATCGGGTATGGGTGCGAAAGGTTCGACGTGTAGCACCACCCTATATGGTGCTTGTTTCATGGTTGTGGCCCTCGTGACTGGAACTTTGTCCCATTTCGATCGGTGATAAGCCGGCAACCCGATGTTATTGGAGGGCGACTTGATTGATTTGATGCGCCTTTATCTTGGCTCCATCCGTGTGCCCATGGTAGTGTATGAACCCATCTCTCTGTATGCTTGGCTTCAAAACAGTAGGTTGAGCCGGGCATCATGATAGGTGCTTGAGCCGACACGCATCTTGTGGTTGGTGTTGGGTGCTATGGAATATCTTGCACGAGGGATGGTTTGTGGTGGATCTAGCAGGCTTCCAGGCCGGCTAATTCTTGAGCAATTATTTTCACACTATTTTCTATCATCGGCTTTAAAGTAGATACTAGAGCCGATGATTGGTTAATCAATGCGTGATGGGACATTGCTCGATCATACTTGATAAATCAGCCTGAGCGAAAGGTGCGTATCGACTAGGTCGGATGTTGAATCTCGATAGGATTGATGCTTGGGAGTGCAATCTTTTGAGTACGCCACGGCGTGTTTTTTCAGAAGCATCGTAGCATCATTTCCTCCAGGCTGCCTTCGATCTTCGAGTTCTTTCCGTTGCTCGTGGGTTAAATCGGCCATCCGGGGCGCGATTATGGCATCGGTGTTGATATCGGCGGTGATCGCGGGCTTGTCGGTTGGCGACATTCTTTTGGGTCCCACCGGCGCCAAAATATGTTCGCGCCAAAAGCGTGAAGAAGGGTTTTAGGCCTCGAACACACAAGACAAACACCGGTTTGCAGAGCGTGCCAGTCGATTTGACCTAAAATCGACAAGGTAGAATTTGTAATTCGATCAAAGCCGATAAACAAAGATCTATCGGCTTTTCGCTAGTCGGCAAAAAACCGATTAGGAGATAGCTAGATCAACTAGTTACAGTTGATCCGGATGTAAGGTAAAATCGGCTTCGGGAAGGCGATGCGCAACAAAACGAAGCAAATCAAACCTGAGTAAAATCGGCCAAAATCAACAATCGGCGATGCGCAGCTATGTTGATTCCGTCGACTTGCAGAGAAATCTATGAAGCTAAAGCAATGTAAAAGAAAAGGCTGTAAAAAATAGGTGTTGTTGGAATTGATTCCCTTCTGCCGCTTGACACCCACCTCCTTTTATAACACGCCTGGCCGATCCGAGTTGTACATGGATACGGTGCGTTTATCCGTATCGGCCTATTATCTGATTCCCTTTCCTTTTAGAAACGGATTCCTTTTCCGATTCGTTTGATAATTTCTTTCCATGCGAACGCTTCCTTTTCGTCTCGGACTGATTTCAATACACGCCGAATTCAGATGCAAACACATACAATTGCTTTTATCCGATTCAAACCCATTTTGCCATGTACCGAATTTTGGCGCAAACAAGTTCGGAACATGGGTACATACGTACGACCGCATTGCAAAGCAGGCCAAGGGTACACGCCTAGCTACCTCGTTCCGACAAACCAAATGATGAAATCAAAACTTACATCCACTGAAAGCGAGACTGGAAGGGCAGAAGCTGACTGACAAGCGCCCAAACTCTACGTACGTACTGGATAATCTTCCTAGCAATTTCGCGGTATTGCACAAAGATCAGCGAACGCTAGACCATCTTCAGTTCTTTTTTTCAGTAAGAGAGGCAACTGATCCCGGCCACACTTGGATTCATGCACACACCAATACGAGAAAATACGGATAAACACGAGAGTTATGGGAAGCACAATGCAAATCGAGCTCGATGAAGCCTGCGAATGTCACACCGGACCAGCGGTTAAACTGAAAAAAAAAAAAAGCCGGAACCGGCCATTCACGCGAAGAGAACTGCCTCTTGGGCTTGGCCTGGCAGCCTGGCACGGCCTAACTGGTCACCTACAATTCTGAATGAATGTAACTTCTAACGATATCGAAATCGAAAAAACTGATAAAAAACCAAAATTCGAAAATATCGAACCGAAAATCGCTGAAAAATCGTCAGAAACCGAAGGGTTAAGAATTCAATTTTTTGAAAAAAAAAAATCAATAATATCGAAAACCGATCGATTTTTACTGAAAATCGACCGCTTTGATCGTGTACTGAAGCTTGACGAGTGACCCACACGATTTTTGACACAAAAAAAACCGTTCAGTTTTGCGTCGTATAAATTGTTTTCCAAAATTTTGATTTTTTTTTTGAATTTAACCGGTTTACCGATCGATTTTATATGTCAAATTGGCTCGGTGAATTTGAAAACCGCGAAAATCAACCGATTTTTTGGACCTACCTTCAGGCTTCGGTCCTCACTCCCTCTCTCGCACACGCACGTCTCTCCTCCTCGTGAAGAAATCAAGAAACCAGCCCAAAATTTGTTGAGCCACTGCAGTTGGGAGCTTAATACATGATGCCATGAGGTTGGGGGCCGGGGTGGCGATGGCAATTAGATCTGTGACGTTGTGAGGCTCCGGCAGTCCGGCAAGAGCGGTGGCAGCGACTGCTCATCGTGTCTAGATCCACGAGGACACAATGATCTGATGGAGCGGTGGATCTGCTAGGCACCGTTGTGTGTGTGTGATTTGTTTCATTCCATTTTTTCGCTTGGTAATTTTTGGTTTCTTCTTTGTTAGCTGTTGCCATCAAAAGGGGATACAGACGGCGATGATCTTGGCTTGATTTACTCGTTCTATATACTCATACAACAGGAACCATGCTAGCTTACATTCAACTGTACAAGCAAAAACTTGTGTTTGCATCAATGATTGCAGTATGTAACAACAATGTCAACAAACATTCGTTTTTCGCATAAAAATAAAGAGAAAATAATGCTATATAGAAACCGGCGGTTGCCCGACCGGTTCGATCACTGGTGCGACATTTTGTTCGGTGGAGGGACTGAGGTAGCAGCTCGGCAGTGGGCGGCTGGGCGGTGATGGCTCATGGCTTGGAGGAGGGTGGTGGATGGTGGCGGCAGCGGCACAGCATAGCTAGCAACTGAATATTAAGGTTTTGTTTGTTTCGGTTTTTTATTGATTTAAAAATCAAAAAATCTAAGTCGAAACAAATAACTGGTTTTTCAGCCAGGCTTTAAAAAAGCCTAAAGCCTCTGTATAACTATAAGCCAAAAGCTAGGCAAGAGGTTCTTTTTTGGGGTTTTTTGAATGAAATAACCATTTGCCACTAAAGATCTCCAAAATTACCCACTAAGTACCATCATATATAAACCAAGAACCCCTCCCCATCTCATTTAGGGTATTTTAGACTTTTCATCAATAAAGTATACCATTCAACCCATCAATAAGCTAGATACGAAACAACATATCTTGGCGTAGAAGCAGATGACTTAAAAACTCATTAAACCAGAAAAGCTAGCTTTAAGCGAAACAAATAGGGCCTAAGTTAGGCAAGGTTAAGGTTGGGCGAGGGTGGCGGGGAAGAGTGGGGAAGTGCAGTGAGGTGATGAGTACGTCGTCGGTCACGGGTGGTGGAAACGGGGGCGACGGCGGCAGTAGAGATGCACGGAGTTTTTCTGGGAGCAAGAAGGTGGGGTGGGAGAAAAAGATGGTGTGTTGGAGAGAAAGAAGTAGGTCAACGGAGGAGGAGGAAGAAGGAAAAGAAGAGGTGCGCTACGCGTACTCTCCGGCGGTTAAGTGCACGCACAATACATGCATGCTCTGTCTGGATGCATGCTCTGTCTGGATGCATACGTGAACACGGCAAACTCTAGATGATAGATGGCCTTTACACCATGGTTGCTCCTAGCTTCTGGTTAACGTTGCTCATCTTATATTAGACTTTTCAAAACCTAACATAAACTCGCATGCAGCATGACAACTCTGACTTTGACCCTCCCATCATCATCAATTCGTCACGCTCGCATGCAATCCTATTCCCGTGGGACCCCCCCATCCTCTGCCGTCCGCCGACCAATCAAATCCGTCGGCACCACACCACGGGCAACAGAGAAGGCGCCTCGCAGAAACCCAGAGGAAGAAAGCAGCAAGCAGAACATTAAACCCGCGAAAACAACATGTGCTTAGCGTGGCCACCAGGCCGCCCCGCCTCTGCCCTTGCTTCTGAATCAAGCCAACCCGTGCAAACCAAAAGAGACACCAGATAATTATTGATTCCTCCCGGTATGATATCACAATCCAAACCTATTTTGCAACACACAATTCCACTAAAAACAGTTCAATCTACTGCAGGAATCATGGTATCTTGTATTTTAAGCAAAGCCTCATGGTGCATAACTGCGTATGAACCATGAGAGTGACCAACCTATTTTGCGACACACAATTGCACTAAAAACAGTTCAATTTACCGCAGGAATCATGAAATCTTGTATTTTAAGCAAAGCCTCATAGTGTATATGAACCATGAGTGACCAAAGTGCAGACAAAATGTAGTAATATTTACATCGCTGCAGTTGATAACTAAACTGCCTTAAACAGCAAGCGAATATGACAAGAGAAACTTAATTAACACTGATTAACATTTCTGTTTCTAGTCCTCACTCCTGAATTACCTTGATTAATTACTCAACTAAGCAAAGTAGCCATTAGCGCTGTAGTTAGCTGTGGATGCGGGCATCTGCGCCGCCTGTATGCTCTGCAGGAGCAACCTGTCCTCCGCCGGGTCAAGCCCATGCGTGAACACGTCGCCGTGGCTGGCGCCGGCTTGCAGGCTGCCGTAACCGAATGTTGCGCCGGTGTGCTGCTGTGGTCGGAGGAGATGGTCCTGGAACGGTTGCTGCCTCTGGTGGAGGTGGTCGAAGGACATGGCTGCTGCGGGCGGCGGGAAGCCGTAGTCGGCGGCGAAGTTGATGACCGGCACGCCACCGGGCCCGGCGTACGGGATGGGCGCCGGGATGCCGGTGAACTGCTGCACCATGGCGCGGAAGTTGGCGGTGTCCGTGTTGAGCAGCGTCACGGGGGCGCGGCGTGACGCCCGCGACCGCCGCCTCGCCCCTGGCTTGCCGATCCGGGGGCCCTCGACCCCCGTCAGGGCCCTGGTCGGGCTCCCGCCGGACGCCGCCGACGTCGGGCTCGTCGCGGCAGCAGCGGCGGCGACGTTGGTAGAGTCCGCCGCGCCGCCGTCAGCGTGGCCGAGGGACAGGCCAGGGCTGGGATCGTGGTGGTAAAGCCCAGCCCACTGGGCCAAGCTCGAGCCAGTGCCACTCGTCGCCATGGACATGGAGTGCGAGCGCTCTACTCGCAGTCGCAGTATTGGGAGGAAGAGTTCGAGATGGGCAGAGGAAGGCTATTTATAGCGAAGTTAGCGACCCAGCGATCGGTCAAACGGAGGACCGAGGGATGGTATCGTCCGTTGGAACAACGAGATCGTGAGTTGGACGGCGACGATTCGTCAACGTGTCGCCGTCTGGAAGGTGTCTGACCCGTGATCGAGAGGCTTTCCGCCTCCCGAGAAGCGTCGTTGGTCCGTCCGCTCGCGCGGAGGCCGGAGGCGGCGGCGGCGGCGGCCCACCAGCCAGTGGGTCAGCGCTCGTGGCACATGGGCCCACTCGACTGAGCTCCGGGACCGCCTCGCCGGGCTTCCACGTTGCTACGCCGCGGCCGTCCCGCCGCGCGTCCTTGTCGGTTTTGTCACGTCGCACGGTGGCCGATCTTAATTTCCGATGGACATTTCGATCGATCGGTAGGGTACTGCACTGCACCGATCTCCATCGCGCTCTCACGCAGCATGTGAGGGCGGGCGAGTTGTGTAGCGGCTGGCTAGCTTGCCGGGAAGGAAGCTTCGGGCGAAACTGCCAGGAGCGGAGCCGCACAGGCGGATGGATGGAGACGCCCCCGGCAATGCGTCTGTGTGGACCGAAGAATCCACGTGAAATTTTCACCACATGCGCCATTTGAACCGGACGGAGATCGCTGTCAGTATCCACCTCGGAGATTGTGTTTACCTTCCGGCCATCAAATATCAGGAAATAAATTCCGTGGTAGTAAACTTCTTTTTTTCATATCTGATGCTGATTGATGTCACATGGATAATCCTACAATCCAACACCACGACATTAAGTCTGAATTAAGCAACCAAATTTGCATAAAAATAAGCGTCAGGTATTTATTTTCACCTGAATTAAGTCATGGCGTTGGATTGCAGGATTGTCCACGTGGTATTAATCAGCGCCAGCCGCCAGATATGGACAAGAAGAAGTTTACATACCGGCTCCATAGAATTTATTTCCCAAATTTCAGCCTCCCGTCTGGTCTCCGTGGTATCATACATGTTGGAGAACTAAATTTCGTCCTGTCATCTCAAGTGCTTACTTGGAACTGAAAATTTTCGTAGGAAGCAATTCGATTCCTGTACTAATATTGTCGTATATATACGTGTAGTCAAACCTGCTAAGTTTGATTCTGGTGACATATATAAAAGTTGTACCTTGATTAGCTACATAAGAAATAGTAATGTCTTCGATTGTGATGATCATGCTTGCCCCTCCGTCTGCTTCTCATTTGTTTGAGTATATACGTGCTGCTTTGACTTACTTTTCTGCAAAAATATTACTGCCAAAATCTTAATTTGTATGTCGAATATGACTTTGGATCGTCTTTTTTTTAGTGAAATTATGTATGTAGAATGTATGTCCAACAATAATATTAAGTATGTTTTAAAAAAGAGATCACCCGTCTTCATGTATCTTTTACCGGGTCAAGATATCAAATTGGTGGCGAAATGGCGTCACGTTCCATCTTTGTTTGCTTGAACAATCACGTCTCTAGCTTGACCAACTACAAGTCAAATAATAGAAATGAACCTGGCTGAATATATATTCCCTCCGGAGGTCATAAATAGTTATTATTTTAGACATTGATATGGTCTCTAAAACACAATTTTAATTACCAATTTCTATTACAATATATATAAATCCAATAAAATTATAATATTATGAAAGTACTTTTCTAAACAAATCTACACATATGACTTTTATGTATCCGATTTAAATGTTTAAAAAGATATTGATAGTCAATATTTTTAAAGTTTGATTGAACCTATGTCCATAGTGTCCTTAACATGATGTCTAACTCTACTTATTTAAGTGTAGCTCGAATAGTTCATAAAAGTGAATCATATAACGAATTAATAATTAACAATATAGTAAAAAATATATATGAGAAAGTGTCTACTCGTGCTCCGGAAGGTACCTCTGCTTTATAAAGAACATGTGTTGCATAAGATGTGTGGTGTGAGTAGGGTGTACCTGAGTGTGTACTCTTTGTAATATGAAGAACAAAAAAAACATTTTTTACATGCATGCACTGCATAGCACAAACTACAGTTCAGAACCTTTAAGTCATCAAAACGAGTATTAGCGAGTTTGGCGCGGGAGCCATGGTACTCTCGGTTGGTTGGTCGGGGGTTCGATTCTAAGTTCTACACTTCGTGCTTCACCCCTGTAAATTTTAAGATATACACTTCGAGCTTCACCCCCAATAAATTTTTAAAATAGGTACATATATATGTGCACATTTATAGTGTTTAGGTGGGTCATCTTGTTTATATTTTAGAATAAAATTATAAACGTAAGTCACTTTATTTCAATTGACAAGTTTCAGCTCTGAGGTGGAGCAGGGATCTAGAGCTCTGCCAAACAGGGCCTTAGTGAGAAAGCAAATACCTATGCTCTAGAGGCCTTAAAGTCTCTACAAAATTCTTAATATGTGTAAGAGACCCGTACGCATGTGTATATATATAGGGGTATTAGGTGTGCTATATGTGTTGTGCGTTTTTATATCCCTAAAAAACAACAAAAACAACATAGAATATACGAAGATTGGCTCAAAATGTAGGACCAACTAACCCAACGTCCACAACTATGCCGAGCGTACATTATTATTATTATTATTGGAACCTGTTCGCGCTAAAAACGTGAAGCAGGGTTTTAGGCCTCGAACACACAAGACAAACACCGGCCATAGAGCTGCCACGATTTGACCTGAAATCGACAAGGTAGAATTTATAATTTGATCGGGCCGATAAACAAGGATCTATCTGCTTTTCACTAGTCGGCAAGAACCGATTAGGAGATAACTAAATCAACTCGTTATACATGATCCGGATAAAAGGTAAAATCGGCTTTAGAAGGCGATGCTAACAAAAACGGGCAAATCAAACCTGGTGAAATCGGCTAAAATCAACAATCGGCGATGCGCAGCTATGTTGATTCCCGACTTGCAAAGAGATCTATGAGGCTAAAACAAAGTGAAAGAAAAGCTTGTAAAAAGTAGTTGTGTGTTGTTGGATTTGATTGATTCTGCCGCTGGCACCCACCTCCTTTTATAACATGCCTGGCCGATCCGAAGTTGTACACGGACTGACGGCGGCGCTTATCCGTGACGGGCCTATTATCCTGATTTCCTTCCCCTTTAGAAACGGATTCCTTTTCCGATTCGTTTGATGATTTCTTTCCATAACGCCTTTCCGCCTCGGGCCGATTTCAATACACATCGAATTCGATGCAAACACATACAATTGCTTTTATCCGATTCAAACCCATTTTGCCATGTAATCGATTTTAAGAAACATATGCCCCCAATTTTTGGAAAGAACTTGATACTTTTCAAAAATTGCAATCGGGTTTGTAGCTCTAAAAATTCTTGGTAACTTCCCATTAAATGGCGCCAGAATAATCTCTGCGTTTTAATGCAAAGAATCGCCCCGCCCGCCGCCTTTCTTTCATCGCAGATAAATATGGGGTCCTCTCACTGGCCATTTTCACGCTTTAGCTCTCGGATCAGCACCATCGGGCTTTGATCATCCTCTCTTTGTCCTTTCAAAATCTACCGACATGGACCCTCACAGTATTCATTCCGATTCCTCAAAGTTCCAATCAATTCTACTTAGGACCGGATAGGTAGTATGTCTACAGACACAACTATCAATACCGAGATCCCCTAGACTCCTTTTATCTGGATACAATATTTCAACGGGGAAAAAGTTTTAGGGCATGGCCTACTAGCCTGAAGCGATGGAGATCTTGGTTCATTAGGTATCGCTCAAAAGAGGGTAGAATGGGAGAGGATGGGTATAGCCAGTCTCTATCTTGAGTCTAGCCGACCAAGCCAATGAACCCTTGGTAGTCATGCATGTTATTTTTGGCCTGATTCTTTCAATGCTTTTTATTCCCATCCCGCCTAATCGGCCCCACGCTACTAGATGTGACCTAACCGTCGCCTTAGGCCGACGGATCGCGCATATCGCCAAGTGGAAAACCTCTTTAAATTAATCCGCAAAAGGCTAAGGTTGGCATAAATATATCCAAAATAACAATAGGTCACCGTCCAAAGATTTCGCAAGAGCATGTTGCTTTCCTTAATCTTTTGGTTAGACCGATATCTTTCTCAGGTGCTTCCTTGGCTCCTACCCAAACCTTTCAGCTTAGTAGCGAACGCCTACTGAGGGTCACTCCGCTTTCCCTTGGCAAGATGTTCCTAGCGATTTCAAATGATGTATGTGATCCGTAGTTTGACTTTTTCCGCTTTGCCAAACACGCTGCTGGTAATATAGAGGTCCTTCTTTGGTTCATTCAAACATGGCTTCATTGCATGTTTAGCCGATCTATTCTATCCGAACCCTCCGGGAGCTCAACTTTCCCTGAAGATTACCCAGAGCATGTCGTTCCACAATATAGAGCTAGCCGATCCTATGGCGAGAGGTTTATCATGTCTTCGGTCTGAGAGTTAAAAATGGACTCGATCGGCCACGCAAATACTCTCAGCTTTCTTCCTTTCCTTAGATAGGCTTCCTTCTACCAACAAGACTTTTTCCAATATACCGATGTAGCCGATTGTCCATACCCAACGTTCCTTCACCTTGATTCTGATAGCTCCTTGATGCCCCAATCTACCTTAGATTTGTACAAAATCATCCTCACTCCTTGCATCTTAAATGTCGGCTTGAACACCCGCAACCGAACATTTCAGCCATCTTATGAGTTTTACCACCTTCTTCTAAGACGTCAATTAGGCTTTGGGCAAACCATTCCATCTTTCCCCTATTATCTTGTGTCGAGCCCTCGAGTCCCGAAAGTGACCAATGTTGTTGCCGAGGTCATCCTTGAAGTAGCCGATGGTTTGCAAATCCTCTCAACGCCACATTTTGTCCTTAATTCCCGCTTGGCTTGGCCATGCGTTCAGCAGGACTAGAATATCGTAAGCCATACTAATGGACAGACTCAGCTTGGCTATAATTCATTTATTCCTTCCCGATTTTCATGAGCCGACGGAGTTTCTCAGTCCAAATAAGCTCGTTATAGCGACTCTTCAAGATGTGAGAGGTACCGTGGTTTTTATATCCTTCGCTTTCACCAAATTGGCCGGCTTTTTATTTAGAATGCCTTTGATCTTTCCAGGTCGGCACGTGTCATGAGCCATCAACCGATCCCCATGTTTCTCGCAAGAGTAGCCGACAACGACGCCCGTGTCAATCGCTGGCACCACTCGGGTATACTTCGTGAAACCTTGATATTCAAGCTCCATCCTTAACGGACTTGACTCGCCAAATACGCTTCAAGATAAGTTTCTTTGTGTCGACTATCATGTTATTGACGAGTTAAGGTTTTAACTTGAGTCGACTTCAGAGAGGAAGAAATACGCCAGCGCTCACCTGCACTGCGAGGCTGACAATCCGATGGTTTCTCCTGAGCACTCACCATCATGTAAGTTTTGTAGTCATCGTGAGTTTGTGTAGTCATTTCCTTTTATGTCCGCCTTTGTGATGTCGACTTGCTTTTGTTCTTTAGCAATCTCCATCAAGACAGAGCATGGGGTTATAGCCGATCCCCAAGGTGCTACATGACGGCCAGTCCCTCCATCGCCTTCTACCACCGTCGTTGCCTGCATCACCGATCGAGATCCCCGATCCCGACCCAAGGTGCCATCGATCGATCTAGCCGACCGCTTGGCTTTTCCTTGGACGAATCGACGCACCTAAGTCATGGCTACCGACGACTATCCAAATTGACATTCAGCCAGATTCATAGCGAGCTCACGCCAAAGATCACCGGCCACAACGCCACCGTATGCAAGAGCGACTTGATCGCCTTTTGACCAGGTGATGCAACCAGTAGCGTCAGCCGCCAATACGCAACCATTGAGGAATGCTATGGCGCCATGCAAGCCGATCTCTCCCGCCGCCATGAATGCATCAAGCAGAGGTCCGCCACCGACGATCGCTTACCGACGTGGAGTTAGCCAAAACAAGAATCGAATGGTAGGAAAGCCCACAGTTTATCAACAGCTCTTGGACAAGCTCATAGCAGATGCCAAACATCGGAAGAGCGATTTGATCAAGGTGCCGCCAGACTCAAATCGCTAAAAGCGAGCTCAAGAACTTGAGTCAACCAAAGCTAAGCTTGAAGAACAATTGGCATTGGTCACAAAGAACTTGCAGACCGCCGATTGGCATTTCTGCACTCTACATCTTCGGGCGCCGCTCGTGAGATTCGAGATTGGCGAGGCTTTTGCACAAGTTAAAATTCAATCTGGCCAAACTAGTTCCTGGGCCCCGGTGATGCAAAGGGGTCACCAACAACTTGTAGATAGTGTCCAAGCTACCATTGGCAAGGCGGCAGACTATCGCTTTGGGAGCCCATTTGCCCTGGGATCAGACTACATTAAACTTTAATTCACCCAGATCATGTGTGTGGTCAATCTTTTGTAATATTGCCTTAACCTTGGGATGACGCCTCGAAACTTGCTTGATCGGGCTATGTAACCGATTTTTGTAAACCTGCTTAACTGGATGGATGTTCAATTGACTCTGGCTGCTTTATGGCCGATTTTATGTGTCAGAATGGACCGCTTTCCTTCCTCGTGTCGTGGACCACCCATATGCTTGGGTAATACGCCTTTAGATATTTTCCATTGATCGCTTTAGGTAGGACTAATCCATCTAAGGACTCCAAAGATATATGAATTTCCGCCAATTGGCCGATTGATCATAGGGCCCTTCCCACGTTGGAGACCATTTGCCAATGCTATCTTTAGACCCAATTCCTAAATACGGTTTTCCATACTAAATCGGCTTGATTGAATGATTTAAAAATCACTTTTATTGTACGACCTCGGCAACCCTCTCTTTGTTCCTTTTAAGCCGATCTAATGTGATCACTTTGTTCACCTAAATCATCTAGATTGTCCAAAGATCGCTGCTTGTATTCATCTACCGATACCTTATCTTGCTCGTGTAGCCTTATTGAGCCGATGTTGATTTCAATGTAAAACGCTTTCTTGTCCGTATACCAACTGAAAAGGTGACAATTTGGTTGATCCGTGCTGAGATAGCCGATAAGCCCATAAAGCTTCTGATAGTATCGAATGCCATTTCCTTGGTTCTTCCTCAATTCTTCTTTTATTAGCTTTATCAACGCTTTGTTCGACGATTCGCCCGTCTGCTATTGGCGCAGTAAGGGAGGAGTTGAGCAATTTTATCCCAAGACTTTCCGCGAACCCTTTGAACTCAAGTGGACATGAACACAAGACTGATCAAGAGTGATCGCTTGTGGAATCCCAAACCGATGGATGATGTGTTCATTTACTTAAATCGATTAGTTCCCCCGCTAGTAACCTTCTTGAGTGGTACAAAGCCTCAACCCACTTTGAGAAATAACTGTGGTCGCGAGGATGAACTTATGTCCTTTATGGATGACGGAAATATCCGGCCGATTATGTCTATACCCCATCCTCTAAATGGCCATGGCTTGATGATTGGATGTAAACCGATGTCAGGCCGATCAGATGTTACCAAACTTTTGACATGTTTGGCACCCTTTATAATATTTGAAGCAATTTTCTAACATCGCTTGGCCAAAATATCCGGGCTGCCTCAAAGATTCATTTCATCTTATGAGCCGATTGATGTGACTCCACAAATGCCTTCATGAACTTCACCCATCGCCACTTTGGCTTCCTCTGCCTCGTGCATCTTAATAATAAACCTTCCATAGTCCTAAAGTACAATACGCCTTCTAGTAGAACGTATTTGAGTGCTTTGCGCCGACCTTTTGTTTGGCTTCCGGGCTTGGTTGATCTCGACAAATAATCCTCTTATCTCTGCTTCTCCAATGACATTGTGGTGAACACATAAAACCGGCCAAACGTTTAGCTCGATTGGTCCTTGTCGGCTTACCTTGTACCGATGCACATTGTGCCAATCGGTTTGCTTTATCATTAGCTTCTCCGGGATATGTTCTATGGAAAATGTAGTGAACATCTCTCGATGATCTCGAGGCATTGATGCAAGTACGGTTTAGTGCATCATTGCATCAGATTCTCCTCTCGACTTGCCGCACAATTAACATCGAATCTCCAAAAGCTTGGACGTTCTCACTCCGATGCTCTCTAACAATTGTAGACCCCTTAGTAATGCTTCTCAGATTCTCGCTTGATTATTTGAACATCGGCTATTTAGCCGATACATGAAGTCATACTCTGCTTTCTAGGTGAAACTAATATCACGCCAATGCTCTTCGCTTTCTTGGCAAACAGACCCATCAAAAATACAATTGCCAAGGAGTTATACTAGTTGTTCCTACTAATGTTTCACTCCTCGTGATAAAATCGCCACAATTTGCCCTTTCACTGATTTAGCCGATTCATAGGATAACTCAAACTCAGCAAGGCATATGCCCATTTACCAAGCCGACTCCCGCAGATGGGCGCCATAATATGTATTTAACTACATCGGTTTTGCATATTATAACGATTTGGAAGCCAAGATATAATGTCTTAACTTGGTGCAAGCAAAGTATAATGACAAGCATAACTTTTCTACTAAAGGATACCTGGTTTCGGGATCTAGAAGACGCCGCTTAAGTAATATATTGCTCGCTCCTTCCTATCGGTTTCTTGTGTTAAATCGCCCAATCGAATCACCTTCACCGATATATAGTCTAAAAGGTATACTCGTGTTTTGGCGCGCTAATACCGTGGACTCATCGATAACCTTTTATGTCGCCGAAGGCCCTTTGCTGGATCGGCTTCCCACTTAAACTCTTGGTTATCTTTAATTTTCAGCAGGTGAAGGCCCGAATTGGCCCCCGACAAGTTTGAGATAAAACGTCAGCAAGTAATTGATTTTCCCGATCAACACCTCGCAGCCTCCTTTACTTGCTCTGGTTTAGTATCGGCTATGGCTTTCACTTTGGCTGGTTTACTTCAATCCTCCTTCATGCACCGTGAACTCCAAGAAATTGTCCACCGAGCACGCCGAAAGCACATTTGAGAGGGTTCATTTTAACCCATGTAACCTTGTACTTTCGAACATTTTTCCCAGACGGCTAAATGTTGCCGCCTTCTTGACTTTACCACTACGTCGTCGATGTATATTTCCACAGATTGCCGATCAAATCATGGAAAATATGGTTCATAGCACGCTGATAAGTAGCACCGGCATTTTTTAAACCGGGTCATAACTTTCCATTCATATAGCCCTAAAGCCCTGACATCCGAAAGCCGCTTTGGGTATATCGGCTTGCACGCATGAATATCTGATTGTATCCTGCGTTCCCCAAAAAACTTATGATTTTATTCCCAGATGCAAAGATCGATAAGCATATCGCTATGGGCATCGGTACTCGCCTTTGGCGTAGCTTTGTTCAAATTCTAAAATCACACATACCCTAAGTTTGCCGCTTTTTTCTTCACAGGACGATGTTTGAGACCCACTCACAGACGGGCATGGCCGATAAATCGCCTTCAGCAATCGTCCCATTTCTCCTTTATAGCGTCATACAACGAGGGTTAAACCGCCTAGGGCTCTCGCTTGAACGGGCCGATATCCAGTTTTATAGGTAGCCGATGTTCAACTAGTCATTGGCTTAAACCTCGCATTTCATAATACTCCCACGCAAAGCAATCCTTATATTCCTTGAGTATTTCACCAACTTTGCTTTATAACCTGGTTCTAGTTTGGCACTCACAAACGTTGGTCTTTGTTATCACCTTCCCCATATTAATCTCTTCGAGCAAATCTAAGTAAATCCTAACCCTTTTCTTTCTTCTTCAAAATCCTCGACGCCTCGTGATTCTTCTTGCCGATAGCTTCTTGCCCTTTCCTCGCAACTTTGCTAGTGTCTTGTGCTCCATCTTCTTACTACTTTCATCTCCGATCAAACGCGGTTAGGTTTAACGATCGGCTTGAACTCGACTTTCTCGACGCAGATAAAATCGCATTGTCCAAGGCTTTCCCGATATACATTCGCTTCTTCGTGGTGGCCAATTGGTGTCGTGGCTAGCCATGGCGATGATATGAGCCGATGTGTCGTCCAGACGACTTCAATCAGACATCGCTCCACCGCACAATTTTTGGTGCATAGTTGATGGTATACGAAGAATTGGCATGGATCCAGCCCCACCGAGGAGCATCAGAATTACCTTTGGCTTCAATCACAAAAAATGCAATAAGAAGTTTTATTACCGATCACGTCGCTCGACACCATTACGCTTTAGCCTCACGGTCTCCCAAGTCATTTAGCACCATATTGGTTTTGATCAAGTCTTCATCGGCTTTACCCAGCTCAAAGTACTTAACGGCATTAGATTAATCAAGTTGTTCTCGCCATCGACAACATACGAGATATTGGTTTCGGCCATTAATATATCCTTCGTATATAATGGTTTCGTATGCCGATGCATGTCTTGTGGCTTTTCGAACACAAATGGGGTGCTCCGAGGCATAATCGGGCTTAACACTTCTTTAGCCGATTCTTCGGTTTTGAACTCGCAGAGCGAATACCATGTTTATATCCATCTGGTGTATCATCCTCGGATCATCGGAGAACCGACTCAATCGATTGTTCAATCACTATCGATCTGTTTCCTTCTTTCTCCACTCTTTTTCAAAACTGCATCGGTCTTAACTTGTTGGAACATCCGATCCCTCTCGCTTCCTTTGTCGGCCTCCTTTCTTCTGTGTTTTCAATCGAAGCCTTCGGGCGCTAGTGACTTGCCGAGACTCGAGGGCACCACCGAGGTTTAGGTTCTATCGGCCAGATCTTCCAAATTTAAATTGCTCATCTCGCCGATTCCATTCTTCCCGTGTTAGCCGATAGTTCCTCGCTTTTGGGAGGACTCGCTTGCTCAAGGACAACCTTTCATGGATCGGCCATCGCTTCTCATATCTGGATAATTGTATATCGGCCTAGACAACCTATCTTTACAGACCGGTTTGGCCGATATGCGCATTTGAGCAATGCATAGACAAGATACAACTCGTTGGTAAGGTCATCCTCTCCCAAAGAAATCGCCAAAAGGGACATCGCGATAAGTTTCTTCTTCCTCAAAGTCGGGCCGATACGCAAGATATCTAGCCGCCATCGCTCGTCCCTCCTTCGCTCTCGCTTGATGAGGATTCCGTGGTGTTGAGTGTTACCCTCCGACTTATCCTCTCGTGATTTCCCGTGAGTTGTGAGAAGGTCGGGTTTTGGTTTGAAAATCAGCTTTTCTGAGCCTCTCACCGATACCATCTACCTAACCTCCAAGTCCCCTCTTGGTTTTACTGCTCTTGAGTTTTGTTCCATTCCTATCGGCTTCTATTTGTATAGAACCGATAGTGATCTCAGATCGCCTCGTCTCGCGGATACGACTTCTCGCTGGCTTATCTTCTTCCGCAGCCTCTTTCTTTCGCCAACATTGAACCATGTTGACTTGAAAAGGGCTCATATCTATCTCGCATAGCCGACTCTTCCGCTAATTTTAGCTCGCCTATCGGCGATGGCCGATTGAATCTGTCATTTCGAAAAATATTGCAATCGTTAGTGTTATGGGAGAATGAATGATGCCATTTGCAATACCTTCGCTTTTAATTTCCTCGGCCGATGGTATGATGTGCCCTTCTCGTAATCTTATGAGTTTTTCTTGTAGTAACAAATCAAATATCCCGTCACACTTTGACACATCATACTGAGTACTTGACTTCCGCCTTATTCTTTGTTTCCGGCTTATAGAGAGCATACGAAAGTGGCTTTTTAGAACCTTTGGCCCACTCCGCTATGTTCACCGTCATTCTCGTGAGGTATCGCCGAGTCGCATTTCTATCATGTTTATTTTGGCTTTTCGCTGCTATTTGGTTTAAATCTATCTTTAAACCTTTGATCTTCAGATACCGGCTCGTGGTGCCGATACGCTGATGGAGTAGGTGGCCTAAGTCGGGAACTTCTTGGCCTCGATAATTTCTCTTTTAATGGAGGGATCAACCCTTGAACGCTTAGGTCGGCCAATTGATCGTGCCGGGTAATGTTACATCAGAGCATCTATTCCGTGACGCCCAAATCTCTTGATATATAATCAGAGACCGATTCCCTCGCATTGCTTGGACTGAACCGAGATCGGAAATCCTAAGCTCCATAGTTCCCGAGAAGAAGTGTTCATGAATGGCTTTCCAAATCGCTCCATATATGAAACTGAATTTGGTGGTAGATTTGTGAACCAAGTGAATGCAGGCTGCATAAACGATAAAGGGAACAATCTGATTCTTAATCCATCTGATCGCGCCTTCCCACATTGGGCCATGAACCGCCCGATATGCTCGATTGTGGTAACAGAGTCATCACCGAGAATTTAGCAAAGTCTGTATCCTAAAGTTGTGGGGGTATGGCATTCGGTCTATGTAATCGGCACGGCTTCCAGAGCCAATCACTTCCTCTGGTTGTAAACCGAATCGTCTCAAAACATTGGCAATTTGTTCTCGCCACTAACATTGTCGGGCTTGTGGTGCAATGACATCGCTAATTCTCATTCGTGCCCGCCGAAAAGTAACTCGGCCTGTAGGTCCAAATTGCACCCTGAGGTCTTGGTACCGTGGTCATAACCTAATGTATCGTAAGGGGCGTGACGGCTACTCTATATGGTGCTTGCTTCATGGTCGGGCTCCTCAGTGATCGACTGCTCGTTTCGGGATCGGGCCGATAAGCCGATATCCCGATGCTATTGAGGGCCCATCTAATCGATTCGACGCGCTTATTTTGGCCCCATCCGTGTGCTCCATGGTAGTGTGTGAATCCATCTCTCAGATGTTGGTTTCAAAACAAGAGGTTGAGTCGGCATCATAATAGGTGCATGAGCCGACACGCCATCGCTTTTGGCGCTGGGCGCTATGGAATATACCGTAATGAGGGATGGTTTGTGGTGGATCTAGCATATTTCCAGACGCAGTTTAATTCCCGAGCAATCGCTTTACACTATTTTCTATCATTGGCTTTAATGTGATACTAGAGCCGATGATCGGGTTAATCAATGCGTGATGGACAGATTGCTCGATCATACTTGATAAATCGCTTGAGCTGTGCAAGATCGCTCACCGATTCTACTATCGACCTCCCGATAGGGTCATGCTTGGGAGTGCAATCTTTGAGTAACGCCACGGCGGCTTTCCGAAGCACCGTAGCATCATTTCCTCCAGAGCCGCTTTCTGGTCTTCGATTCTTCCGCTGCTCAGGGGTTAAACCGCCATCCGAGGCGCGATTATAGCATCGTTGTTGATATCGGCGGGACCGCGGGCTTGTCGGGTTGACATTTTTTTGTTGGTCCCACCGGCGTGCTAAAATATGTTCGCCGCTAAAAACGTGAAGCAGTGGTTTTAGGCCTCGAACACACAAGACAAACACCGGTTTGCAGAGCGTGTCACGATTTGACTCAAATCGACAAGGTAGAATTTATAATTTGATCGGCCGATAAACAAGGATCTATCGGCTTTTTCACTAGCTCAAGAACCGATTAGAGATAACTAAATCAACTCGCTATGCTTGATCCTGATAAAGGTAAAATCGGCTTAGAAGGCGGCGCAACAAAACGAAGCAAATCAAACTCCTGGGTGAATCGGCTAAAATCAACAATCGCTATGCGCATTTATGTTGATTCCGCTGACTTGCAAAGAGATCTATGAGGCTAAAACAAAGTGAAAGAAAAGCTTGTAAAAGTAGTTGTGTGTTGTTGATTTGATTGATTCTTGCCGCCTCGGCACCCACCTCCTTTTATAACATGCCTGGCCGATCCGGAGTTGTACACTGATACGGCGCGCTTATCCGTATCGCTCATTATCCATTTCCTTCCCTTTTAGAAACGGATTCCTTTTCCGATTCGCTTGATGATTTCTTTCCATGCGTAACGCTTCCTTTCCGCTCCTCGGCCGATTTCAATACACATCGAATTCCGATGCAAACACATACAATTGCTTTTATCCGATTCAAACCCATTTTGCCATGTACCGAATTTTGGCGCAAACAGAACCCAAGCAGCCCCTCCATGTCATCTTCTTCGCAGATAAGCCTTCCGAAAAACCAAAATTATGGATAGGTCCTTCCACCATTTTTTTTTTTGCAAAAAGGATCGTGGTTCTGCATATTCACGAACAGGTCTTTCACTAATTTTTTGCAACCGCGGATAGGTCATTCCTCTATTTTTTTGCAAAAAGGACATGTGGCTCTTTTTTTCGCGAAAAGGATACGTGGTTCCGAAAATTCGTGAATAGATCCTCCACCATTTTTTTTTTTTTTGCACAAAGGACTTCGTGGTTACGCAAATCGCCAATGGTTCCTAGACAACATTTTTTTTTAAAAAAAAAAACACCATCTAGTTAGCCTATTTTTTTTAAAAAAAACATTATTGAGAAAACCGAAATCTGATTTTTTTTTCACAAAGGACATGTGGTTACGCAAATTCGTCGATGGCTCCAAGCCAACCTGTTTTTATAAAAAGAAACACCATTGAGAAAAATCAAAATTACGTTTTTTTGCAAAAAGAATATTGGACCAAATTTCGCACGATGCGGCATCGTGTGTGACTCTACCTAGTACTACATATATTAAAATCCGTCGGATTTCGGCCTCCACGTCGCTCCACGCTTCCCGGTCGTCCGATTGAGGCTTCGAACGGCTTAGATCAATTCTCTTGATTGATTGTCTTAAGTGGATTTCTTCTCCTCTTCGATCGGCCACAAGGGCCGTGTGGCACAGCCCTCCCACGCGCGTGGTGCGCTTTTTTTTGCATGCGATGCGTGGCAAGCATGCGCAGGCCACCCCGTGGCGCGCGAGTTTTTCGAAAAAACCCCTGGAAATTCTTGAAATTACATACAGAGCCTACATTTTATGAAAAGACCCTTTTATGGAAAAGCCCTCAAAAAATTTAGAAAATACATCTCGATCCATTTTTTTAGAAGCTCCATTTTTGTTCGAAAATACCTATACAAAATTCCTGTAATTAAATTAGAATCCTTCCCGGTCTGGTTTCTCACCCCAAAAAAATATCCAACAAACATTTTCCACACCCAAATTTTCTTCCGGTCCTTTTTTTTTCCTGAAAACACCTCCTCGAAAATTTTTGTAGGACGATTTCTCACCAATAAACATTTTTCAAGCCCAATTTTTGTTCCGGTTCAATTTTTTTCGCCAAAAATGCCTCCTCGAAAATTTTTATAGGCCTGATTTCTCACCAAAACATATTCAATAAACATTTTTCACACCCAATTTTTGACCCAGTCTAATTTTTCCAAGAAAAAAAAAAATCAAAATTCGTTTCTTCACACCACTATATTAAAAAAAAAATTGCGCACAATTTTTTTTTTGTAGAAATTCCAACTTTTCCCGAGAAATACCCTTCGGAATTTCTCAACCTCCACAAAGGTTTGCTTTACTGACCGATTTTTTGCAAAGAAGCCCCCGAAACTTTGAAAAATTACATCCAAATCATGTTTTTAGAAAAACTTGTAAAAAATAAAATTGTGCGAATTTTCCCTTTAGCCCAGTGGTGATGGGCGCGATGTGCGCCACGCTGTTGCTTCTAGTTATTATTATTACTACTAGTAGTAGTGTGAAAGCTTGCCAAACAGTTGAATATGCATCTGTAACCTTTTCAAATAGAACAAGTAGTGTGGATAAGCAATCCCTTATGCCCTCGATATTAGGCAAGCACGTTTACACATCTTCTAGAGGAAAGAACCATGTTTCTGCTACTTGTATATAGACGTTTTCACTAAGCACTAATGTACACGCTCTCTAAAGTACGTCAAATAACACAACTGGTAATTTGCAGCCATCTACCACTCCTCGTTCAGATCACTCCACCCAATATTACGCTCTTTGTCACTGTTTTATGCGGTCCAAACTCATGGTTTCTCTAATAGTTTCTGGTCATTTTTTTGAACGAAAATAGTTTCTGCTAATTAACACATGTATTCTACATGAATGGCCCTGGTTGGCTGGTTGTAGAGCGGGGACATTTTTTTTTTTTTTTTTTTTTTGAGAACCTGCAGGGGATCTTCGTGTATCTGTATTAACAGAGAAGGGAAATAGCAATGAGATAGACAACAAAGAATACGAGGATAAACAATAAAAAAAAGTAAACTTAACGAATATCAGCTGCCGTCCATCCACTGAATTCGATGAAGTCCGGACACATTCATCTTGTGGTGATCCAATTCTATTATGCTTCCCATGTAGAAAGCACGGTACCTATCACTGATATATTCCCTGTATCCTTTTTTTTAGGCGTCTGATTCCCTGTATTTGACACATGGTGTGTTACTTGCCAAGTTGATGCACTTCACTGATTCGTTCGTTGTTTTTTAGGTAAATGAAGTGGCAACCGTGAGGACCCCTACTCTAGAAGCAGGGTATCCGGTCGTGACGTTTGAGATGACGCTGGGGCATCAGCCAGTCAAGTCATTGACTTACCATGCATCTTCTTCCCCCAGTTTTAACATGGCATTGCTGTTAATTGATGTTCTTACAGGTTTTATGCTGTCGAGCATCATGCTCCTTGAGAAAGGGGATTTGATCATTTGTCTCGAAGTTGATCAGCTTTTGATCATTTGTTTAAAGTTGATGCGTCTTTGATCATTTGTCCTATAATATCTAACTGACATGTGGCCCTAGGACCTGAAAAAAAGAGAGACTCTATAATATGAGGTTTCAAACTGCTAAATATGTATTGTATGTGTTTTGTTGCTTCTACAAAATGGTACATATATAGAATAGTTAAAAAAAAAGTAATCTATATATTTGGTTATCTGAATTAAACTATACTATAATGTACGATGATATACAAATTTAATTCAAAAATATTTTTTTATAGATGTTGAACAATTCTATACGTCAAAAAATAATATAACCACATGGTACAAAACCATCACATCACATCTCATTCAATCTTGTTTTATCAACCAAATATATCTATAAAAGATTCATGACCCATGTCGCATAAAGTAGGAGTTTTTTTAGGACTTCTTTTAACGACTAGTAGGGGGTTTTCTTTTGCTAAATTGTACGAAGAACATGGGCAGAGGCTCAACCTTACCGCTTACGAACAATGAACTGTACAAAACAAAACCGCCTCACCTACTGGTGTAGGTATTCGTCAGTAATTAGCTCCGACTCATACATACATGGTGGCTACAAGTTCGCACCACTCCCACAGAGAACAAGGTATTTAGGATGCATTTGGTTAGGTAAACAGGATGAATGGGGTATGATGCTACAGGATTGATGGAATGATCCTAGATAAGATGGTACAAAAAAATTATTTGATTGCTTGAATGTGATGGTACGAAACTTTGTTTAGTTGTTTGAATGGAATAGTACGAGATGATGTTTGATTGGAGAGATGATGTTCTTTCCTCTCCCTAGCCTTATCGTCTCCTCATTTCTTCTCACTCAGCTCTCCCCTCTTCCCCTGACTCTGATCCGCGTGACGCCTCTTCCCTCGCCGGCTCGGTCCCCTGCGTTTGCCGATCGCACCCCGCCGCTGGGCCCTCCGTTGTCGCCGCCCCGGGCCCTCCAGGCCTTGCCACCTCACGGCCCCGCCATACCCGCGCGTGCAGGTGCACACCGATCTACTCCCACCTAGGCCACCTCCTCCGTCAGTGTTACCAGCTTCTTGGCCCTGGGCCCTTCAGCTCCGCCGACCTTGGTCATCCAGCATCCTAGCCGCGTCGATCGTCGAGCCCGGGCTGCCTGCTCCCGCTGCGCAGCCCGGCGAGGGGGCGTGCTACCCACAGAGGCGCCCATGCTCAGCAAGGCCCGTAGCAAACGGTCCCATGTTGCGTCGTGCAGCTGGTTGTCTCGCCTTCTTTGAAGCGCCTGGGCTCGGCAGCAGCGTCAGCCAGAAGAACGAATGCGACCGAAGCGTAGGCCGGCCACAACGGGGGGCGATGAAGGTGGCATCGGGCAGAGGAGTGGCGGCCACAGGCCAAGGCAGTCGGAATGGTAGTGGCGCAGAGCGACGAAGCGGAGCCGGGCGTGCCGGGCCGAAGAGGTGGCCGAGGTGGGAGGATGAGGTTGTGTTTGACCGAGAGAAGATGAGCAGGTGGAGGAGGTCACGCGAGTAGAATGAGGTTGTACCGATTGGTTCGGCTGATTTGGTCGAATTAATTGGTACATCTTTTGAGAATATTTTAAGAATACGTATCACCTCTTTTCGTACCAAATGATTTTGTTTAGCAACTAAATGCAGGGATGAGACCATA
Source organism: Rhipidocladum racemiflorum (assembly GCA_036346355.1). Lineage (NCBI taxonomy): Eukaryota > Viridiplantae > Streptophyta > Magnoliopsida > Poales > Poaceae > Rhipidocladum > Rhipidocladum racemiflorum. Next base: position 82,601,354 of record CM070579.1, on the reverse strand, counting down.
TCCCATACGTAACGATTTGGTCCACTCTGGTATAAGTAATCAAACACACCCTTAACTACATAATGGTCAACACGCGCGTGCGCACCTCCTCCTGTAGACCTGTGCTCAACTTTTGCCATCAATTTACGCTGTCTTCGCTCCTAAGCAAATTACTTACAGTGACCAACACAGCATAATGACAGCAGAGTATCTCTATCTGAAAATGACCCATTTGGAGATTGGGGTAATCCTCCGCGGGCTATTACCATCATTTACCTGTCAAAGAAACCATTTTACCACGCATGCATGCGGATTAGTTGACCCATGGTAGTCAGATAGTGGGGTTAAGGATAAACATCGGTTAGGCACTGGAATGGACAGGGGGGGCCTACCATGGATTTGACCTTTGAATCATTGATAGGTGGGAAGGAAGCAGCGAATTGGTCGAACTGCTTAACTACCAACTCCGAGGCAGCTTAGCGTTGAAGACAAGAGTGGGTCGCCATGACAGCATCGGTAATCGCTGACGTGCAGTCACTCCATTTTCAGCCAGTCGTTCCAACGATACCGCTGGTTTGATGCTGACAATTGTGACATTAACTTGTTTTTGCAATCTATAGCAACAGTGACCAACAAAGACTGAACTCTCTTTCCTCGTAGCTACAAACTGCTATCATCAAACGTTAACTTGTGTCCTGGGTTATAGCAAAAGCAACAGCACTTCCAGAATGGTTCCCCTTAGAGAAGGCTTTGAAGTTTGAATGGCGTATTAGGGGTTTAAGAATGGGGCAACAAGACACATGGCTGCACACCACACACGGCTAACTTCGCAACAGAGCAGAGCGGAGAGCCCTTGGCACTCCGGCTCCTTGCGTAAAGCTCATCGAATCAGGCAGTAGTTATTTCGCTTACGATTACTACTCATACAAGCTAGTTATGAACTTGCTATATGTATTCTCATATGCACCTCTAGTTCTCTGCAGCTACATTTTTTTCTTCTTACTTCTTCTCGAAACTATAATTCTCTGCAGCTAGCCTGTACAGGAATTACGAGTCGTTCTTAAGATTGATGGGGTCATATGATTCGAGTTACATTCGCTTCCCGGTTCTTTTCACCTGCACCGAACTGAGTTGTTCTCGTGTCCTGTCCCCCGTAGGCCCGTGCGGCATCCGGCCGCATGCATGTATGTACCCAGCAACTCACACACGGCACGGCACCGCCACCGATCAGAGTAGTATACCGAACACATGCCCTGCCGCCCCACCGTACGTACGACTGGAACCTTGCACGGAAGGGGTGCCATGTATGTACCGGCATCTCTACACATCTGAGAAACACTAGCAAATTATTATCTTTATAATTGATCAAATTTGGTGCGTATGGTTGCCTATATCATCCATGTGTTTGGTTACTTGAATGAACCATCCCATCATGGATCAAGTGGTACAAATTTAAGGAATATTCTCTTTAGATGCTGAACCATCTCATTCACTCAAAAATATTGGAATCAAATGGTACAGAACCATCCCATTCCATTCAAGCTCATCCTATGAACCAAACATTGATTTTATTCTGATTTTGACAGATTGGGATATTATAAGACATTATAACTATGACAAGTGCTTCTATGCTCTTCCTTTTAAAAGTTGCACAACTATTAAAGCATGAATGAAGGGTAGATGGTGATTACTTATCCCTTCGTTTGCTTCAAGATTTGTGCAATTTATACTACAAGGAAAAGCATACAAACACTTCTCTATAACTATTTGTATTGCACTTTTAGTAAATTTTAAATACATATATATATATATATATATATATTAGATTTATAATAATAAAAATTAGTGTATAAGACAATAGAATTATGCGTGCGAACTGTGCACCGCTTCGAAAGTTTTCGGTCAGAACCTACCTGCCATTCTGCTCCCGTGCGTATGATCGGATGCCCTGATCAGCCCAAAGTGACGTGCCGCCACGGCCCGTTCGGTTGAGATTGCGCTATCAAGGTCATCCCGAACCGGAAGCCATTAGCCATGTATTATTGTTTCGACACGCGGCGCGGGCATGCAGTCGGCGGCGGCGGCGGAGACTGGCGGGTATCCTGCCGTGCAGCTCCGCCGGGAAGTGGAATCGCAACGTCGAATTGCCGAAGCGACGAGATGGCCTGGCCGGGCAGGGCCAGATGGACTTACCACAATAAAGGCTCAATAAGAAAGGCGCGCGGCCCGTGGCAACTTCGCTCAGTTGTAGCCATGTTGCGACGGGCCGCTTTGCCGTGGCGCAAGCTTCTGTTGGGCCCAAATCGATGTCCAAATTACACAGAAGGGCAGAGAGAGTGAGTTAGAGAGAGAGAGAGAGAGAGAGAGGGCCATGCTGAGGTGAACGTGCGTGCCGTGCGAACTGCGAAGGTAGCAGGATCAATCGTGTAGAAGCTGCAGTGTTTCGTACATGTTTTTGCAAAACCATGCGCGGTCTAAAGTTATGTTTGTTTAAAGTTAATTTTGCCAGGTATGCTATAGGTTTTTATATGGGTGTTTAGTCATAACCGGCTTGTCATATTTTATTAGCCTCATATTTCACACGTCGTAGATTTAGTTTTTTTTGCTAAATTTTGTTACGGGACTCGTGATAAATTGCGAAAAGAACAACAGCCCGCTGGCCGATCTACGTTGAGGCAAAATGCAGGGACAAGTTTCCACAGCACCGGGACGACGCTTAGCCAAGACGTGATCTAGGCATCTAGTTCCAGTGGCACGCGCGAATGAAGCTTGTAATATGTCAGCGGCATCAATGTGCAGCTGCGCACGAGTATGTACCGTCGCAATGCTCACAAGTCATTTGTTACCTTCCTCATCGTGAAAAGGCGTAACAGAGACATGTATTTCCTACTGTGTCCGAAGAGCGCGCGGCAGAAAACCGCGCAGCAGCCATAACGACAGCACAGTGTCAGTGAGAGTGAACAGCACAACACAGCGGAGTGAACATTACACCGTGAGAGTGAACAGTGCACAAACACCTCATCGCGCGTGCTGTCACGCTTCCTGGGCACGGCGAAGGAGTCTGTTTTTATAAAAAAAAACATATGTTGAAAGCTAGATTTAGAAAAAGAAATAATGTATATCGACTAGATATATACAGTATTCACGTATCAACGTACGAGAGAGATGGTCAACGAGGGCGGAGGAGAGGCCAGTGGTCAAAAGGATGGACAACGATGGGAGGGGTGGTATCCAGGGGTCCAAATTTCGGCGAAATTCGGCGAGATCCCGGCGAAATCTCGGATTTCGGACCCCTCCGAGATTCAAAATCCCGGAAAATTCAAAAAATTTAAAAAAATTCAAATCTCGGATTTCTCGGCGAGATCTCGGCAATTTCGGGCGAAATCTCGGCAATCTCGGGCGAGATTTGGTATTTTTTTGCCGGATTTTGATTTTTGTGCATTCTATTTGCTTGGGTTTAGGATCAAGATCATCTACAAAAAATTTCAAAAATTTTTAACATATTTTTAACCATTTTTTGGTCGGTTCAATATGTCGGTTAGGACTTTTCGAATTTTTTAAAATTTTTCAAGATTGATTATCTTCTGAAAATTTTATGGGAATATTATTGATGTATTAGGACCATTCACAAAAATTTTCAAAATTTTCTAAAGTGGTTTGAACTTTTTTAATACATATGAACTTTTCTAGTGCATTGAAACAATGAGAGAAATGATATCCGATAATCGACATTATAGTTGGAATCAATGCATGTATGCCTATGAGAGAGAAGTGGAGTGGAAACAAGTGCTACAAAACCCACTTCAAAATTATTGAATGACATATATTGAAAAACAAAATTTAAAACCTAAGATAACATGTATTTATAAATGGAGTACGATTAACTCACCTATGTATATATGGGCGGGATTCACATATACATGATCGGTGCTCATATTTATGGCATTGATCTTTTCTTATTAGTCAAAATTCAAAACTGCGGTGGTTTCAAAGAAAGAACCTCCTCGAATCAGTGGTTTCAAAGAAAGAATCTCCTTAATACATAGGAACATATGTAAAACTTTTAAAATGACTTGAAGTTCATTTGTTACATTTGAAAAATCAAAAACTGATTTTATATACGGTTTTATCACGACTTTACCATCTTAGATTTTTAAAAATTCCTCATGATTGATCATCATCTCAAATTTTTATGGAAACATTAGTGATGTGTTAGGACTATCCAAAAAATTTCAATTTTTTTGATGTGTTTTGAACCATTTTTCAAATTCAATTTGGCCGAGATTTCGATGATTTTTACGAGATCTCGGTGATTTCGGCCGAGATCTCGGATTTCCGAGAAAAACCGGATTTGAAATTTGGTTTTTGCAATTCGTCCGAATTTTGTCCGAAATTTCCGAATCTCGCCGAAATTTCGGATTTCGGGAACCTCCGAGATTTGACTCAAAACGAGATTTGAAACCTTGGTGGTATCAGAGTGCGCAGCTGGGGGCTGCCTCCCTTTTCCCTGCAAGAAAGACCAAGAGAGGCAGTAACCCGTGTGGGCGCAAGCCCATCGGACCACTTCTGCATGTCTCCTTAACTTCTTCATTATTGGGCCTCTCTCCAACTAGCACGGTTTTCATCTCACCTGATACAACAATCTGGATTTATCCATCCTGATGATACCCCCTTAAAACTAGCAGAGAGTACATATTAGAGTTTTAGCATTACCACTAGACGCGCAGATACGACCTCTCAACAGTGGAAGAGGAACGTGTCGGATCACGTTAGCACGCCGAGGCAGTAGTAGCCTCATTCCTTGAGTATCCACACTTCCGCAAGAAGACTGCGCACCAATCTGCTAGAACCCACAGCACGGTTCTCTTGGTTCTCGTCGGAATTAGTCTCGGTTTTGGTTATCCTTCGTAGTTCGGTGCGTGTTTATTTATAACCGAGTGAAGTGGAGTCAGATAAGGCCCAAATGTTTCTGTTTCGTAACCGAGTAGAATTCGAGATAACCTTTATCAATTCAAATCCTTATTCAAACTAACTTTCTATTTACTCCCTCCGGTCACAAATAGTAGTTGTTTTTGAAATCGACACGGTCTCCAAAACTGTAACACCCTAGTTTCGCTTTCTGGAGAAAAATCTAGTTTAAATTAACTAAATTCAAAAATTTGGAGTTTATTTTGTGTTTATGTTAACCTGGCATCCTTTCCCATCCAAAATCGGGATTCAATTCCCTTCCGTTCGAAAAATCGCATTTCTGCCTCCCGCGCAGACCAAATTTCACCCGAGTCCAAAAATGCTCCAAAAATCCCAAAACCACTTCAATTGTGTTCCAAATATTCCAAAATGATTTTAGAAATCATTCCCCGGATTTTTGGACCTCCGTTCCTATTTTATCTCGCGCGGCTTTTGTTTAATGCCTCGATCCGCACGTGAATATCCGATTCCACAAAAATCATCCAAATTCAGCGGAACCAATTTTATTGGGTCCCCAATATTCTAAAATGGCTCTAGGAATTTTTCTGGAATTTTTAGGCCATTTTTCCTTATTTTTCTCTAGGGCGACTTGTTTGCGTAAAGGAGGACCAATGGTGGCTTGCCACGTGGCAAGGGAATAGTAGCCTTCTTCAACCTCTAGCCTACTCAACGTAACAGAGAAAGCTCCAAGTGCATTCATGGCTAGGGCAAGCTTTCAATGCTCATAACTCCCTCAATTCAACTCCAAAACGCGAACGGTCGGTTGCATTGGATCCGCAACGGCGAGCTCTTGCCATTCCCCACCTTGATTAGCCACTACTCTCACCGGAAACGACCCCATTCAAGAAAAACCGAAAACCGTTCAAATGCCGTCAACTCATCCGTTCCTCGTCCAAACGTCGCACCACCACCTCCATTCACTCCGTATAAGAGTCCCCTTTCCGAGAGTGTGCTCCCCTTTCCCTCTACTCCACCATTGTGTCCGTGAGATCAAGAAAACCTACGTCGTGTTGAACTTTTTCGGTGTTCTTCGAGTTCGTACTTGTAGATCCTTCTCCAGTGAGCCATTCTTCATGCCACTTGGTTCCTTGTGACCATGAGGAAGTCTAGAATCTAACATTTCAATCAATTTTAGGATCCCTCAAGTTTTGGAGGCGAATTTCGTGTTTTTGTCGGTTTGCCCGGAACGCCGTTCGTCGCCAAATTCGTCGTCTCCGGTGAGAATCAATCCAATTCCTTCCTCCTATGAGTCCCTAAGGATGTTATCTAGAGAATCCATAATTTTATTTGGTCAAAATCCATGCGAAAATGGGGTAAAAATCCATTTTTTTTTGTAAGAAAAGGGGGCTCTGTAGTTTTGGTTCTCGTATGGAATAAAATTTTCCCGAGTTACTGTAGCAAACAGTACCTTTTTCTTTTTTTCATGATTTTCCAGCAATTTCCAACTTCAGAAGCTCATAACTTTTGCGTCCGAACTCCGATTGACTCCGTTTAAATTTCTAAATTCATCTAAAATCAAGATCTACCTGTCAGTATTACTTTTGTAATTTTTGGATTTTATTTATTTTTATTTATTTATTTATTGCCCCGTTTTATGCGTAGTCGACGATTTCGCCGAATCCGCCGACCCCGCCGCCGGGCTTCAAAGAGTTCAACCTTCTCGCTGTGACCGAGGCAAGTCTCCTTGACGCATGTTGATCCTACAATTTACAACTGTTTTACCACTGTTTTATAAATTGCAATACTATTTATATTAAAAGAATGATGTTAACGTTAGATTATTAGTTATACCTGTTGTTCCTACCTCCTTGACATTGTTATCCCTGACCCCTTGTCGCCCTAGTGTAGTAATCCACCAATATAAGTGTTTTTGGAAAAATATTCTGTTATTAGAGAAATTACTGTTTGGAAGACAGTTTGGATGTAACATATTAGTATATAACGTGGATTGAAGCTAGAACCCAATTTGATTGGAGATTACATGAATATTAGTGTCGGGGGGGTCGGGTAGACCCCGTAAATTACCTCGGGTACCACTAGCGGCACGGGCTCAAAGCTGGCCGAACCACCAGGAGGCCGTTCTCCGGGACGACCTAGCTAGGCGCCACGAGCAACACGAAGTCATTCCCGCCCTGGTCACGAGGAGGCCGTTCCCAAGGGCAGCCTAGCTGGAACCTTTAGGAGGTCGCATAACCTGGTAGATCGATAGCTCGTGCTCAGGGGAAGCGGTCGAGCTCGGAGTTAAACATTAGCCGACCTGGTTTGATCCCGAGATCGGAAGCCACCCGTTGCTTAACCTCCGCTAGTTCGTTGCGATCTCTGCGGGAACGTGGCAGGAATATAGGATCCGTTAGTTACCACGTTGGACCTGGTCGAACGTGGAGTTAGTGGGTTTGAACAAGCACGCCCCTTTGTAAACTATAAAAGCATCCCCACCATGAAGGGGACAGACAACATTTTTCTGCATAAAAAGATACACGATCTGGAGTAGGGCTATTATCTCCTTCTTGAGAGGCCCGAACCAGGGTAAATCACAGTGTCCTTGCCTGTTGAAGCCCAGTGAGTCACTCCTCTGAGTATCCCATCACGTGAGAAGGGGTCGCAGTTGGTCCCTCCACCAACAAGTAAGCTCGGCGGGGGCCTGCTCCCCAATCGTCGACAGCTGGCGCCGTCCGTGGGGACCGACTTTCCCTTTCGTGAGGAATCCCGGAGGATGACAAGCTCCCAAGATCGCCAGGGCCTCGGCGCCCCCGGAATCGAGGAAGAAGACAAGCAGTTCTTCGACAATGGGGCCGCCGACGTCGCTGGCCTTGAGAATCATGACGGTTCCCGGAGCTTCTCCATGGAAACCGCCGCACCGGAGCAGTTCTTTCGCTCCCAGCTCGACGCCCTCTCGGACGACGAGTATGACGGCTCACGATGGTCCGACATCCCCGACCTTTTCGAAGCTCGACCAGGGGACGCGCCACGCGGAGACACCGTGATGTCACCCTCGTGATCCGGCCCAATCCCGTAACGCCTTCGCTTGCGGAGGAGGATGGAAATGTCGAGCAAATCCCTCGCCGAACGCGTCTTCACCGCTATGAAGCGGCCAAGGAGCACCTGCAGACATCTCTCGACCGGACACCGCTAGCTTACGGCAAGAAACCGTGGTGGCCCGGCCGACAAGACCAGGGCCGGCTCGTGAGAATTTCCGCCAGCGTCACGGACACCGGAGCCCATGCGACGACGAGCGAGCTCGTCACCCGCGTTCCCCGAGCGGGAACGCCTTCAAGCCTTGGCGCGGTGGTGCGCAACCTCGAGAGTTTCCCGAGCAAGTCGACCTAGAAGCCATGGGTGCGGTGTGGCCGACGACCTCGAGGAAATCGCCACGACATAAAAGCGGCGGAAGCCTCCCGAAAGGGATGCCCAGAGTAATTCTCGAACGCCGCCGCCAGCGTCCGAGCGCCTCACCGACGACTCACGCAGCCATACCGAGTGGCCACGCGAACGCGACGGGCTCGAGGGCACCGAGCAATTCCCGGCTCCTCGGATCAACGGAATCTGAGCCACCCAGGCGTAACCGGCCGAACATTCCTCTTCTGACCACTCTCCGTCCCTACAGGCATAGGAGATATTCTCTCGCTGGGCCCACGAACCTTGGGCTCGGTCGGCGGATCGCCGGACCGCCGCTGCAATGACCGTCCCCGATCCCGTTTTGGTGCGGGGCTTTCGCGACGTCGCTACGACGTGTGACCTGGCCAATAAGGTTCAAGCCGGGTCACATCGAGAGATTCGATGGGACGCAGAACCCGACGAAGTTTCTCTCGATCTACACCACGGCCATTCTAGCTACCGGAGGTGATGAAAGGGTCATGGCTAACTTTACGCCTCTGATCTTTGGGCGGGCGGCTTCGGACGTGGCTATTCAACCAAAAGGAAAACTCGATCCGGTCCTGAGCACGGTGGCGGCAAAGACTCTCCGCCAACTTCCAGAGTCGCTACGCCCGCCTCGGGAAGGAGCGCGACCTTTGAGCGTCTGACACAGGCGAGGGCGAGACCTTACGCCAGCTTCGCCCAGCGCTTCATGCAAGTACGCAATTCCATCCCAAGCATCTCGGATGAGGCGGTTGTCCGGCTTTCAAGTTTGGGGTCCGAGACGTGCGCTTTACTCAGACCTCGAAATTCACCGGACATCACGGCCAACGAGCCGTTTCGCATGGTCGACCGATTATGCCAACGCGGACGAGGCCGCCCAATGGAAGAAGCCTGGGCGAGGAAAGCTGCCCCTCGGCCGGACTCGAAGGGCGTCAAGCGAAAGAGCGTGAGCTCGATCGAGAAAAAATCAAAAGAAGAAAAACCCTCCGTCTCGACATGGTGGCGGCCATCGAGCAGCGACAACGGCCGACCTCGCAATCGTATAAAGGAGGAGCCGCGAAAGGAAAAGGCCGACGGTTCATGGAACAATGAGCAAAACCGGACGACTAAGACCGCGGCGACCAGCGCGGACGGGCTAAGCGCCTATTTTTGCTCGCTTCCACCAGCGCATGGACACGACTGCGGAATTGCGTAACATGGTCCTCCCGCTGGAGCAATTCTACAATGGCAAGGGTCCCATGCCGAGGCTCCCAGAGCAAGAAGGAGACGCTAAGGGCAAGAAGCCCACCGAGGAGGAAGATACGGACATGGAGTACCGTGAGCCGAAACCACATCGCCGTGATATTCTGGGCTCACGCCGCCTATGGGTCTCGTCGGAGTCAAGGAGGCCGTGACGCGAGGTACTTCGTGTCACTCAAGGGAAGCCTCCCGCTCGCCAGCCTTAAGTGGTCCGAGCTGCCCATCACCTTCTCTAAGGACGACTGCCCCCCGGGGATGACGAAACCCCAGAGGCTCCCGACGGTCGTGAGTCCAACGATCTGCAACACCGCGGTAGGACGAGTGCTCGTGGACTGCGGGAGTTCCCTGGACCTGATATCGGCCAGGGTCCTGGACGAGATGCAAATTCCTCGGTCTAAAGTCAAGAACGTCGTAGTCTCTTTCTACGGGATAGTCCCCGGCACCTTGGCCAAGCCGCTCGGACAGATCGTCCTGCCCGTAACTTTCGGAAGCCCGAGCAACTTCCGGACAGAGTTAATCACCTTCGAGGTAGTCGATTTCGAGTCGACCTACAACGCCATCCTGGGCCGACCAGCGCTCGCCAAATTCATGGCCGCCACGCATCACGGATACCAATGCCTGAAGGTTCCCGGCCCCGGCGGCGTGATCTCAGTGAAGGGAAGCCCGAAAGCAGCCCTGAACTGCGACGAGAGGGCTTTAGACATGGTCGGGCAGCTGCCCCAGCGCGGGCCCGACCAAGAGCCGAGGAGTTCCCGGCCCAAGGCTACCCTCCAGGCCGGGGGAGAAACTAAGGCCATCCCGCTGTGCGACGCAGAGCCAGGCAAGGTCGTACACGTGGGGGCTTCCCTGGATCCTAAATAGGAACTCGAGCTCGTGACCTTCCTCCGGAGAAGCGCGGACACGTTCGCCTGGGAACCGTCCGACATGCCCGGAGTCCCAAGGAGGTCGCCGAGCACAAAGCAGCGATTCGGCGACAAAGCCTGCGGCGGCAGAAGCTCAGCGCTTCTCCCTGAGAAGCAAGCTATCATCGAGAGGAACCGACAAGCTCCTCAAAGCCGGTTTTATACGGAGGTCGATCATTCGATTGGTTGGCCAACCCAGCTTATCGTGAAGAAAAAGGGGGCAAGTGGCGCATGTATGTCGATCACACAGATCGAATGCCGGCATGCCCAAAAGACAATTTTCCGCTACCTCGGATAGACCCGGTTGGTCGACGCAACGGCCGGCTCACGAGGTGATGAGCTTTACGACGCCTATTCAGGTTATCACCAGATCGGCATATCGCCTCGACGACGAGGAGAAAACTTCCTTCATCACGCCGCTTGGCACATTCTCGCTACACGACCATGTCCTTCGGCCTAAGGAACGCCGAGCGACCTTCCAGCCGCCTCATGCACGAAAACCTTCTCGGACCAAATAGGTCGGAACCTGGAAGTATATGTAGACGACATAGTCGTCAAGAGCAAGATGGCCTCGGTCATGTACCCGATCTAGAGGAGACCTTTCATAACCTCAATAAGCATCGAATAAAGTTGAACCTCGAAAAATGTGTGTTCGGGGTTAAGGCAACAAGGTACTCGGCTACATGATCGGTCCACAAGGAATCGGGCCAACCTCGAGAAGATAGAGGCCATCGAGAACATGCGCCACCCACTTGCACGCTGGAGGTTCACCTGACCAGGAGGATGGCGGCCCTAAGTCGCTTCATCTCGCGGCTCGAGGAACGCGCCTGCTTTCTTCAAGGCGCTCGGAAGCACGGTTTCGCTTGGGACAGAGGAAGCGGCATCGCTCTTTCAAAGAATTAAAGCTATATTTGTCGAGACCCCCGGTCTTGACCACGCCGAGAATGGGAGAGGTTCTCTTGCTCTACCTGGCCGCCACACCCCAGGCGGTAAGCGCCGTCATAACTGTAGAACGGGACGGGGTGCAGCGCCCGATCTACTACATCAGCGAAGTCCTACACGGACCAAAGGAGCGTTACCCCGAGGTCCAGAAGCTCCTTTATGCGCTCCTCGTGGCCTCGAAGAAGTTAAGACACTACTTCCAGGCCTACAAAATTCGAGTCCCGATCAACTTCCCGCTAGAGAAATTCTAGGAATCGAACGCAAGCGGACGGATCGCGAAGTGGGCCATGGAGCTCGCCGAATTCGAGATCGAATTCTCGGCCAGGACCGCGATCAAATCCCAGGTCCTAGCGGACTTCCTAGCCGAATGGACAAATCCTACCCCATCTAAGTCTGAACCCGACCAGACCGAGCACGGTCGCTGGGTCATGCACTTCGACGGATCCCGAGCTTACAATTGCTCGGGGGCTGGAGTGGTCCTCGAATCCCCTGTGGGGAGCGGATCCAAGACGCCTCCAACTACATTTCAAGCAACGAACAACGCAGCAGAATATGAGGGTTCGCTAGCCGGACTTCTCGGCGTGCAAGACGCCGAGTCCAACGACTAATCGCGAAGGGCGACTTCGCACCGGGTTGTCAACCAGGTTAACAAGGAGTATCGCGTGCTCGATGACTCGATGGCGCTTTACCTGGCTGAAGTAAGGAAGATGGAAAAGTACTTCGAAACTTCAAGTACTATACATCCCAGGAAGGACAATGCCCTGGCCGACCATCTATCGAAGGTCGGTTCCGCCAGCCTTCCGCCTCGGGCGGGTGCTCGTCGAGCACCTTTATAAGCCCTCCATACCCACCGAAGAGGAGGCAACCGAGACGGGTAGTACCGCCTCCTTCCTCGGCAGGTGCGAGTTGGATGACGCCATTCATCCAATACCTCGTGCACGGACACCGCCTGAGGAGGAAGCCGAGAAATCCCGGCTAGTAAGACGGCTCCTCGGCCTATAAAATGGTCGAGGGCCTCTTATACCGGAAAGGCGCGCTTACGCCCTCTCCAAGTGCATCACCCAAGAGGAAGGCAAATATCTCCTCAAAGATATCCATGACGGGATGTGTGGAGCTCACTCGTCCCTTAGGACCTTGGTGAGCAAAGCCTTCCGGTTGGTTACTCTCGCCAACGGCCTGGCCGACGCCAGCTCAATAGTGACCGCTGTCGATCTTGCCGATTCCATGCCCGGAAAGTCCATCACCGGCATATGCATCGGCAGACTATGCCCCTAACCTGGCCGTTTCGCTTGGGGCATCGACATACTCGGTCCATTTCTCAGGGAAGGAAGGGTTGTAAATACTGCTCGTCGTGAATCGACACCTTCACTAAATGGATCGAGGCCGAGCCTCAGATCAACCATCTCGGCACAAAGCGGCTAAAAGGTTCTTCCGCAATAACGTAGTGACCCGCTTTGGCGTCCGAGTCGCCTCATCACGGACAACGGCACTCGCCACAAGCGAGGTGTTTCGTGCTTATTATGAGGAGGTCGGGACCAAGATATGCTTCGCATCTGTGGCCCACCCGCAGAGCAATGGGGCGGCCGAGCGCGCAAACGGGCAGATCATCCAAGGAGTCAAGAAGAGAGTCTTCAAGAACCTCGATCGGCATGGTCAGGCCTGGGTGGACGAGCTACCTCCCGCCCTTCGGTCGGTCCGCACCACGACGAGCCGAGCTACGGTGAGACCCCTTTCACCAGATATGGCGCGAAGCCGCACTACCCGCCGAGGTCATCCTGGGATCCCCAAGGGTGAACCTAGCCGATAACATCGACGCAGAAGGAGAGAGCCTTCGACCTCGCGGAAGCAACTTCGTGAACGAAGTTACGCATTGCGATCCGCGTTTACCTCGCAAGCTCTTCGCAGACACGCCGCTAAATCGGCATTTACCAAGGACCTTGAACATCGGCGATCTCGTTCTACGACGGGTCCAAGACTTGTCAAAAGCCAACAAGCTAACGCCAAGATGGGAAGGTCCTTACACGGTCGTCTCAACAGCACGCCCGGGGGCTGTCCGCCTTGCAATGGAAGATGGTCGAGAACTAGCTAGCACTTGGAACATCGACCAACTGCGTTAGTTCCATATCTAACTAAACCAACTTTGCTCCTTTAATAAAATTCGACACCTTGGCCTCCCGGTCTCCCTCTTTCTCTCTCGCTTTCTCTCTCTCTCTTTAACCCCTACGAAATTCGTGATCAAGCTCGATCCAGATCAAATGTCGGGGAGCGTGCTCGGTCGTCGGGGCAAGATGGATGGGCGTACAACCACCTAACATCGGGCCACCTGAGCTCGACCTCGAGGGTTTCCTTCCTTGTAAGACGACCATCTTTTCGCGGCCACCTCCGCCGCGAGTAAAGATTCGCATGGACACCCCTGACGATTCCGAGCTCAGTCGGCCGGTGGGCGATGTAGACGCACCGCACACAAAAGGCCACACGATCTCCGCAGGCGCTACTCCATCAAACGAGGTCGCGCCGCAGCCTCGCCCACGACCTCCGTTGGCGGGGGGGTCTATGGGTACCGTGTGGCTACGACCTAGTGCAGCTTCTGCACGAGGTAGTTACTCCTTAGTACGATCGTTTGCTAGGTCGCGTGGATCACAACCTTCGTCGAATAGGGAGCAACGGGATAAGGGCATGTCGTTGTCGTTCCGAGGGAAGCAAAACAGAGAAAAACAAAAGACATCTATTAAGCACGATCATATTATGTCCAACTTGGCTGCTTTGCTTCGCTAAAGTCTTTTGCAGGAAGGAATAGGCTACAGGAGGCCGGCACGCTTCTCGTCCTGCAGAGCGACGAGCTCGTCCCGCACGGACTCAAGCTCGGACTCGAGGTCAAGCACCCGCCGACGAGCTTCACGACCCTCGCCTGCCGCTTGACGAAGCCGTTTGGACTCCTCCCGTTGCTGGTCGATCGTCCTTTCGGCGCTTCGAGCGGAGTCGCGCAGGGACGCCACCATCACCTCAAGCCCCGACCTCGCCTGCTCACTCTGGTCGAGGCGCTCCTTAAGAAAGTGCACAGACTCCTCCATCTTCTGCCGGATCTCAGCCTCAGAAGACTTCAGCTCGGCGACCAGGCGCTCGAGCTCCGCGATCCTAGCATCTTGCTCGGCCTGGTGCTTCGCGAGGACTTCTGGTGGCACGGTCGCGGCGTGGAAGTCCTTCATGGTTGTCTCCAACACCTGCGCAACAAGGCATCTCGGGTCGCAGCCGGATTTTTGGGACAAAAGCACATAAGTGTTAGGAGACTTACCCAACAGAGCCGAGCCTCCAGCCCCTCCTGGAACAGCTCGGCGGGGTCCTCCGTCCCGTTTTTTACTCCCTGGGCAGGGGCTTGAGCTCGAGCTCCCCCGTCCCCTGGGGGCGGGAGACCTTGCCCCTGAGGGTCGACCTCCATCTCCTGCGGAGGGATGGCCTCGAGAGCAAGGACCACCTCCCGCTCCTCTTCCTCCCGGGCAGGAGTTGCGCTCGGGGGCTCCTCCTCCTCGCAAGCCTTGGCCGTGGCGGTGTCTCCTGGCGCGAGGTCGACTGGAGGCACCGGGTCGGCGGCCGGAGAGTCGGGCACCCGAGCTTGGGCCGTGACGGCGTCTCCGGGCGCGAGGTCGACTGGAGGCACCGGGTCGGCGACCGGAAGGTCGGGTACCCGAGAATGGGCCTTGGCGGCGTCTTCGGGCGCGAGATCGACTGGGGTCGCCGGGTCGACAGCCGCGAGGTCGACCTCGACCAAAGCGGCCTCGGTACGCCGGCTCCTCCGCTGGAAGTTGGCCCGCCCACCGACGTGGTCGGGCTCATCTCTCCGCGATGAACGGGTGGCCGGCTCTTCCTCGCCGGCGAGCCCCGCTCGGGTTAAGATTCCTCGATCTGGCCGACGTTGATGTCCGGCGGAGCATCGCGGGCTCGGGGAGAGATCTCGGCGATCTCTTGGAGCGTGGCGGTGATGATGTCGCTCGCGCCGGCGGAGTCCTCGCGAGGAGCTTCAGCGGCGTGCTCGGCACCACCATGCTCCTCCACGTCGTCGTCTTCAATTATGATGTGGGGGATGCCCTCCGCCGCGGCCCGAGCATCGGCAGCCGCAATCTTCCTCCGCGTCCTCCTCGGGAGAGACGAGCTCACGGGCCCGGATCTCACGCGGCGTGAGCTCCTCTACCTCGGCGTCATCACCACCAGCCGCCGTGGGAAACGGGCCTCCGCGCCTCGCTCCCACCTCGACCTGCGTCGCCCACAACGGCCTCGGCAGCGCGGGCAAGCTCCCTCTCTAGCACGAGGTCAAGAATATCGTCAGCCATTGCTCCAAAATCCCATAACTCCGCACCAGCTGCCACACCCACTACAGACGATGTGGGGTTAGTGTGGTGCCGGAGGGGGAATGAGACAAACGAGACAGGGATAAGAGGCTGACCTCGCTCGGCATCTTCCAGCTGGCTTCGGGCGCGAACGAGGAGGGCAGCCATGTCCTCGCATGCCTTGTCGGCCCTGGCAACGGAAGGGTCGACCTCTCCCAAGTCGGCCTCGATGATGGTCGGCGTTGGGCGTGGTTGGGGCGCAGCGGACGACCTGCGGGACCTCGAGACCAGGGGGACGGGGTCCAGCTCGTCCTTCTCCTCCTCGTCATCCAGAGGGGCCGAGCTAAAGCTCACCCGCGCGAGCTCTGCCTGAAGAGCCGCGATCTGGCTCTCCAGTGCCTCCTTCCGCGCTGGACCAGCCGCGGCCTCCTTCTTCGCCTCACATGCAAGCCGACGCAAACGAGCCATCGGCTGGTTATCCCTGGTGTACTCATCCATCCACTTGTTTTAGTTCGCTCACCTCTGCCGATCGGCGTACTCCAAGTGACGGCGGGGTGGCGGTCGCGGGCAAGGATACTGCGTGTGCGCCTAGGCGGGGACGGCGTAGCCGACGGAGATCGGGCGCGGCGCTTACGACCCGCCTGTTCCTTGGTCTTTCGACCTCGTCCCGCCGGCCGCGACGCCAGTTGGGCCACGGCGACCTCGAGGGCGACCTTCTCCTGCGCAGGTGGGCTCGAATAAGTCAGGAAATTTCGGAAGAAACCCGGCCTGAATGGACCTTCGGAAAGGGTCCGAGATAGGGACTTACCGCCTCGGTCCGGTTAAGGACGTTGTTCGGGATCTGGCGGCCCTCTAGGATTTCCTTGGCCTTGGGAGTGCCGAACATCTCGGACACCCTCATATCCACCCAGCCCGGCGAGTCGCTACTGCACAAGAAAGGACAAGGAGCTCGAATGTCCCTTATTTTAAAGTAAAAATCGAGGCGGTAATGTACCGAGTGTGATTCCGGGTGATGTCCTGCCACCCTTCAACCTTGAAGAAGGGGTGCACCCTCCGCTGAGGGGCGACACAGTTCTTGACGTAGTCCCGGCAACATCCCGGCCGGACAGCCGAGCAAGTGAGCTCATTGATCAGCATGAGCACGTTCTCCTCCTCGGGCTGTACGGGGGGTCGGGGGGTCTCGACGGCACGACCCCTGGCGCCGGAGTAGGAAAGCGAGCCGCCCTCGGCCTTCCTCAGATAGAACCAAGAGTCGGCCCACCCCGACACGGAGTCCTTGAGCGTGAAGCTCAGGTACTCGTACGGGCGGGTAGGTCGGAGGCGGAAGTAAAGCGGCCCGACTGCGAGGGGTGCCGGTCGAAAGGGTGTAGAAGTGAAGAAAGAGATCGAGTAGGCTCGACGCCCACAAACCCTTCACAGAGATGGGCGAAGATGGCCATGATGAGGATGGAATTTGGGTGGAGGTGGGCGATCTCGCACTCGCGAGAAAGCGATGCGGCCGACGAACTCGCTTTGGGCGTCTGGCTTGCGTTTATGGCGTAGAGCTCGGTGGAGATGATCTCTCCTTCCTCTGGCTCAGGGCTCTCCTCGTCACCAGCGGCTCTCCATGAGCCGGCGTCAAGGTACTTCGCCCGCTCGAGAATCTCCAGCTTGCGCCTATCAAGCTTGCTGGCGCCGAACTTTGCCATGAGGATGGAGAAGATGATCGGAAAAGAAGGATGAAGCGCTAAATGGAGAAGTGTGGGAGCGGCGATTGTGAAAAGGCCAAGTGAATCTAGGGTTTCTCTTCTGGTGTTTAAAAACCAAGTGTGGAAGCGAAGAGGTTCCCGCCGTTGTGATCGAGGAAGCCCTAAAGGCGCTGGGGGGCAGTTGAGACGTCCGCCACACGGGGAGTGACACGTATACACGCGAACCGAAACTGTCCTACCAGGCGACGGTTCCCAAGGGGGAGCGGTTCGTACTGACCGAAAGGAGCTTCCGAGGGAAGGAACCGCCGGTAGGACAGGAGCTAGTCCGTACGGCTAGGGCGCGGCAAGACCGAGCTCGTCCCCCGGGACGGACCGATAGCTCGGAGGTCGGGGCAGATGTTCGCCGCGACCAACCTGGCTGGCTCGGGAGACGGTAGGCTCGAGAGGAAGGTCTTTTTCCTAAAACCTTTTTCCACTCGGACCTCGGGGGCTGGCTGTCGGGGGGTCGGGTAGACCCCGTAAATTACCTCGGGTGCCACTAGAGGCACGGGCTCAATGCTGGCCGAACCACCAGGAGGCCGTTCTCCGGGACGACCTAGCTAGGCGCCACGAGCAACACGAAGTCATTCCCGCCCTGGTCACGAGGAGGCCATTCCCAAGGGCGGCCTAGCTGGAACCTTTAGGAGGTCGCATAACCTGGTAGATCGATAGCTCGTGCTCAGGGGAAGCGGCCGAGCTCGGAGTTAAACGTTAGCCGACCTGGTTTGATCCCGAGGTCGAAAGCCACCCGTTGCTTAACCTCCGCTAGTTCGTTGCGATCTCTGCGAGGCGTGGCGAGGAATATAGGATCCGTTAGTTACCACGTTGGACCTGGTCGAACGTGGAGTTAGTGGGTTTGAACAAGCACGCCCCTTTGTAAGCTATAAAAGCATCCCCACCATGAAGGGGACAGACAACATTTTTCTGCATAAAAAGATACACGAGTTGGAGTAGGGCTATTATCTCCTTCTTGAGAGGCCCGAACCAGGGTAAATCACAGTGTCCTTGCCTGTTGAAGCCCAGTGAGTCACTCCTCTGAGTATCCCATCACGTGAGAAGGGGTCGCAGTTGGTCCCTCCACCAACAAGTAAGCTCGGCGGGGGCCTGCTCCCCAATCGTCGACAATTAGTGTTGATGGGGATTGTTAGTTATGAAGTTGATCTATGAGCATTGATGATCGAAGTAGTGTGAAGTTGGATTATTATAGTAGTTCACATTATAATGGATTGGGGGAAATTTTGGAAGATGTATGGTATTGTGAAGAATTAAATATATGCTATTATGAAGTATTATCGGTGGATTATATTCTAGATGATTAAAGGTGATGTTGTGAAGTATTCTCGGTGGTTTATTGGATGCTTTTGGTGAAATATGGTCTCGCAATAACCATTTATGTGGATTCATGAATCATGTGTATTATGAGTGATTTGTTTAAGTCGATCGGATGTCACTATGTATGAAGATCATTATAGTCGCTGAATTAATAAAGTCTTGGTTTCGGGAGTCTTTGTTAAAAGATGCTTGGGGATAAGATTGTGAATTATTCGTGGTGGATCAAGTAGATTACAAAATTAATCAATGTATGGATGATGGGTAATCGATAATGAGAATTATATTTTGGGGAGATTGTTTCATATACAGTGATGATAGTAGCTTGGTATGATTTTGGAATTATAATAGTACCAGGATATACTTCCTACCTGTGGGTACTATATTGGATTGGATTATTCATATGATTGTAAGAGTATGACAATTTAAAGGTTATTGTATGTTACAGACTTGATTATAAGAATTGTAACCAAACCCTACAACTTACCTTTTATAAAATAAACTATTGGTGGAATAGAATAGTACGGTAGAAATGCTTAGACTACTTAAGCGGTCAATAATCACCTATGGGTGGGAAATACAATTATCACTTGAAAACTTGTCATGGAAGGTATAGGCACGGAGAATTGCCAAAGGTTTGCAAAATAAATATAAAATGACAAATGGGTTTGGGTAGGCGGAATGGTTTGTCTGGTGGGCGCGGAAGGAGTGCTAGCTTTCATTGCGCAAGTACCGCCCCAAGTCAATTAAGGACCGACGCTTATGACTGTCTCCATTCTAAGCATAACCGTACAACCACATGTCAAAGTGGGCACGACCTGGCAAACTAATTTGTAGAAACCTGACTTAGACTCACCACTCGGTGGAATGTGAGAGCCGGAAGGAGGCATTGTTGTTGTTGTTGTTGTTGTTTTTCTCACACGGCGCAAGAGGGCTTCAGATCTTTGGGCGAATGAGAACCCTAACGAGTGAAACCTCGGCCAATTGGGTCGGAGTTAGGCGTATACATTGTAAAGGCCTTGTCATGATATTTCTGCCGGCACACCTAAGGAAGTGTGCTAATAGCTTGGCATCAAGTGAATATCATGTCTTGTGGGTAAAGTTGTACACCTCTGCAGAGTTAAAACTATTCGAATACCCGTGCCTACGGTCAAAGGTAAAGCTTGCTAAATGCTTTCATACTGGTAGACTTTGGTTTTTGGTTTCAAACTAAACAATGTTTTGTTTTGGTATCCGGGAGCGGTTAGAACTCTCGGGTGTGCTTCTGGCGGCTAAAGCTAGGTAGGTGGAAGGAACCTGATTTTATGAACTGTGGCAGATAGAGCCATGTGATTTGATTGAACCCTAATTTTGTTGAGATGTGGCGGATAGAGCCTGTATATTAGTGAGTGGTGGTTAGAACCTTCACTACAATATTACATAATTCAATTATTAAAAAGAATTGCTCAAATATGCTTTGTGAAAATTATTAACAAGTATGATTTGATGAAACTTGGCTTTATGCAAAAGAACCATATTAAGCCATTTTTGGATAGCCTACATTGTGCATAATTTCTCAGACTTGCTGAGTACTTTATGTACTCACGTGCTACATTCTAATCATATCTCAGAAGTGAAAGAAGCTGTTAAGGAATTCCAACGACTAGGGCGCGCTTCCCACTCGATTGCCTATGGGCATTTGGATGGGTCGCTTTGGTGTTTTCGTCTTCATTGCCGCAGCTTGTTCAAGTTGTTCACTTTGCTCGCACCGTAATGGTAAACCTTGACCATAAGGTCTTTGTTTTTATTCGGTATTATTCTTATTTAATTATATGTATTCGTGATATGGTTGTTGATTCATCACTTTTGACTGTGTGTACTAGCTACTGATCTGGGACTAGTACAGAAATACATAGGGGATTCCGGATAGCCGATCCGGGAGCCTACAAAAACACAACTTTGGCAACTTATTTCTATTATAATATATTTATAAAACCCAATAAGATTATAATATTATTAAACTACTTTTCGAGACAAATATACGTATATGATTTTCATGTATCTAATTTAAATATTTAAAATATATTGACAGTCAAAGTTTTAAAAATTTGACTACACATATGTCCAAAACGATAACTTTTTGTGACTAGAGGGAGTAATTCATATTACTTTAATCTGAATAATTTAAGCTTGCTATTGCAGATTCAAACAATCCAAATCAAACGATGACTTAGTTTGTATTTAATAATTCTGATATATTAATTATCTATATAATAATACACATAATTTATTAGCAAACCAATAGGTTCTTATTATTGTGCGTGACCCCACATGCCTATTGTGATGTTGGCAGAGTCAGGGTTTACAAAACCGTCGAAAACAGTTTGGTGATCCCTCGGCAGAGTATCGAATTACCATTCGACACACAAGTTATAAGCGGCTCCTAGAAGAACATTATGACTTCCCAAACCAGATAGATATTATTTATTCGACTGGCCATCAACAAATACATGTTTGATCATTTTTTTCACTTTTCAGATGTTAATATTAAACCCAATGCGAGATATGTGTCATCTTTGCGATATTTAATCCATTATTTTTTGGAGATCCAAAGGTAGACTTTAAATCAAGCGGTGGACACCTCAACCTATTCGGGCATGGTCATGCGCATTATTTAGTCTATCTTCTTAGAGTGACCTTAAAATATCTTTGTCCTTGTATAATGAGGAGAACAAAATTCTATCCTAACCATACACATCTCTCCATGTCTCAACACATCACCGAGTGTAACTAGTATAACTATCCCATTAAGTACAACAATTAGTAACATCAAAGGATGCGATCCTCGTGAATTGATCCATGTACGTCTAATTTCAAAGGACCAATCATAACCATTGTATGAAACCAACCGGTGAAAAATATAATGCTTGATGTGGTGTTTCATGATGGATCTATTAAATAACATGTTTACCAACAAGTTATCCATAATTGTGCTTATATCGTGTACCTATGATCCGCAAAACATGATTAGCACACAATCGTATGGCTGTCTCGGTAAAGAAAACAATTGATGCTCCAATCAATTACTCCCTCCGTTTCTTTTTATAAGGCGTATTTGGTTTCGTTAGGACAAGACTTTGACCAACGATTACTTCATTAATATATCATTTATGCAATACAAAATCATAATTATATATAAGTACTTTTGAATACAAATCTGCTAATATCAAATTTATGTCATAAAAATTATATGCTAATAGAGTAATTGTTGGTCAAAGCCTTGTCCTAACGAAACCAAATACGCCTTATAAAAAGAAACGGAGGGAGTAAATGGAAAGGGATAATTTATAATAATAACGTAAATGTGTTACAGAACCTCGTGATCAGATTATATACTTATGAAATTTAATATGGTATGTATAAAACCAACATAAGACATAAACATATATAATTATCCCTGTTATTGACCACTAGCCTCTAGGACGTATTTTTTTTTTTTTTTTAAAAAAAAACCTTTGCCGTCGATGTAGCATTAGAGAGGTGCTTCTATGCTTTCCTTTGTAATACAAGTTGTATAAATCTTGAAGCAAACAAAGGGGTAAGTAATCCCCATCTATTCTTCATTCATGATTTAATATTTGTACAACTTTTTTTTAAAAAAAACATACAAAACCTCTCGTAGCATTAATTCCCGATAACACGATGAAGACTCACGAATACCGAGAGAGGTGTTATGAATAGTAGTAGTCACCTACTCCCCTATCTTCTCCCTGGGCAGGCTGCCTAATCATGGACGGTCAAGCGATCTGTGCGGCTGAATTCCAAACACGGCGACGGAGGAGCGCGCGAGTGCGTGTGGCAGGGGAGACATGGCCGCGCTCCAGAAACCACCACCCATGGTCCCAAAGCCGGGCCGGGAACTAATCAATCAGTGAGCCTCCTCCCACCGCCATTATTTCGTTCGGCTCATCACCGCACTGACGGCCAGCACGCACTGTGCGGCTGTGCCAGCCGTGGTCCTCGGCTCTCGGCGTCGCGGGACGGAAAAGCCTGCGAGAGCATGTTCGGCCGAGCCCGACAGCGAGCGCTTTACCGGTGAGATCGGTGGTGCAACAAAGCAACAACAGTTGTATATACGCTCGACGAAAAAAAAATTGGAGACGAAACCCCAGCAGTTCTTGTAGTGGTGGCTCAGTCTTTGTTCTGCTGCAGATGCCGAAGATGTTGGGGTTTTTTGACAGGCCAGGTTGCTGCAAGATCATCAACCTCTCGCTCCCAATGTAACACAGCCTGCGACAGGGGCGGACCCACCAGTGGGGCAGCTTGGGCTGCTGCCCCACCTACAATTTATTAGATCCAGGTATTTTGTATATACTGCATATGCATAAGCCCAATAAATTTGAAAGCTGGAACGTTGCACCGAGCAAGAAACGCAATAAGATTGCCAACAATTGGATGAATGACTTAATGGTTTGCTATACGGAGAGAGAGATTTTCAAATCACTTAACGATGAAGTTATCATCCGACGATTTCAGCGCCTCAAAACTAGGAGAATACAATTGCCTCGTCTCTCACCAATTGTTAACTGAGTGGTATGTTGCCTATTTGCTAATTCTTCTTTGACCGTATTAGTTGAACGTTATATTTATGCTTCTTTAATAATACTATTGTTGTTACGGTACATTGCATTCTTTTTAACATTTTAATACTACTTTAAACTTGCCCCACCTATAATTTCTTTCTGGGTCCGCCACTTGCCTGCGATTAACTAAGAGTAATTTTATGGTGTATTATATTAGTAGTACAAATCAAATCTAGTCATTGATTCTTGACAGCATTATAGACTTTTGTCTGTAAATGTTTTATGGTGTGGACGATCCTTTTTCCTGAACATAATCTCCTCCCATTCGTACATGGCTGCGTCCGTGTTGTACGTCGCCGCCTAGGGAAAAAAAATGCTCAAATATACAACTGATAAATATTAAATATAAAAAATATACAACAAGAAATTTTTTTTGCAAAAATACCACAGGCTGACGCCGCGCCACGTGGCGGCCGCCACCCCCATGGCGGTAGCCAGGTGGCACCACGCCGCAGTGCCACGTCACCCCATTTACCCTTTTTTTAGTTTTTCTCTGATTTTTCGACCGAGCGATTGCATAGGAGCATGTACATAGGAGCCAGGAAAATGCGCTGCATGTGCCAAAGGAGCCAGCCGAGCCAGCGCATGGGAGAAAAGGGCTCTTTGCCACGCCGCCAAGCGGCAGCCGGAATCACCGAGCGGCGGGCGAACTGCGGCGCTTCTGTGAGCGTGACACACAGCTGCCCGCCGTGTGGTGTGGCGGCAGCCAGGGCTGTCGCCATCGGGTGTGGCGGCCGCCATGCGGTACGGCGGATTTCTGCTAATTTTTTTTCATGTTGTATATTTTTGTAATTTTCTATTTCTAAGTTGTATATTTGAGCATTTTTTCCCGCCGCCTAGTCCACGCCGCCACCAAGGAAAAATCATGCACGGCCACCGTTGCACGTCCCCTGTCTTCACCACGCCACCGTTGAGGAAGGTGGTAGCAAATGGCGCCGGCGATGCCATCCCTGTACATGGCCATTGCGACGGCCGCCATTGCCCCTTCGCATCTACGCCGCCGCTGCCAAGGAAGGCGGTCGTACGAGAGCCACCGCCTCTCTCTATGCTCGGCATCACTGCGCCTCGCTACTGCACCACTGTGTGTGCGCCCTTGGCGTGGACATGGCCCTTCTCGGCAGGGTCATCGAAGGCATATCAACACGTTCTTTTGTTTGTTCTGACCTTTCTAAGACTGCACTCAAGTCAGCCCCCTCTGTCTAATTCAAAGCTGCGTTGAATCCACCTGATCTTGGTTCTCTGTTCAGCTCAGCAAAGCCATCACAATTCTCAGTAGACTGGTCCATCTTACCACTGAACTGTAGAGGAGGATGGAGGAAGAGCAGCACCGCATGGCGATGGAGCCGGCGCCAATAAAGCACAGAGACAGAACCTCGGTTGCACAAAGGCAACGGCTCCACCGCCATCGCTGCTGCTCGGAGATGGACGACTGCACGATGTGACCACTGGGAAACGGCGGCGGGGACATTGTCATCACACCCCATCATCCTCAAATCCTAAGTCGAAATGGGATGAGAAGGGCCGAATCCCGCGAAGCTCACGTTGGTATGGGCCATGTATTGAGCCGGACTGATGGCTCTGCTATCTCCAACACGGCAACACGGCCTAATTCAAGACATTTACAATTCTAGCCCTCATGGGAATTTTACTGCTCCTACTACTGAATGTAGTATAAGTAAATCTGAATTAATCTAAAACATTGGATCAAAGAGAATTAACTGTCCATATTAATTTTAATGTACTGTAAATAAAGCTCTAACTAAAACTCTACGGATAGGAGATTATGAGAAGTCAAGTTAAGGTCATATCCACCAGCTTCTCCAGAGAAATCAGCTTCTAGATTTGTGGGCATTATATCACGGGGAACAACATGTGTTTACCTTACAGGTTTTATTAAGAGCTCTTTTACAGTACGCTTAATTTAATATGGCCCGTTCGTTATTTTGATCAAATGGATCAAAATCCTTCGGTAGTAGAGTGGTATGAATATCCTTAACAAATCAATGAGTAGATCTGATTTCTACTACCTATTATATACTACCAGTATAATTAATGCACTATAAAGTTTCTATTTATTAAAACTACGAAACCTTTGAACTCTGTCAGAAACTCGGAATCCATTGTTGATTGATAAGTATAAAAAAAACCATTACTCTTCTAGTCCCTAACAATATATTCGCAAATATAATCTTCTTTTTGATGTAACTACAAAAATAACTCCACTTTATTCACGTCTTTGATTTGTTAAGGATGTTTCTACTACTCTACTACCAGGTGTAGTACAAGTAAACTCTAGTTAGTCTGATCCATTGGATCGAAAACAATAAACGATTCATATTCAATTTAGTGTACCGTAAAACAACTCTTATTCGCGGGAGAGCTGATAGATGTCACTCGTCGATGGCAAGACAGAAAGTTGAACCGGACAGAAGAAAGGGTGCATGTATTGGGGCTGGCCCGGCCGTCACTTGGTTGTTTGCTTAGGTTAACATGTGGTAAAGCTGACACGGGATGTAAGGCGAAAAGCGGGGTCGGACGACTGGACGAGACCATCAAAGGCGCAGGACGGTCAGAGGGTGGTGTTTGCGATAGATTCCGCAGGTTTCAGGACCGGGGCATGTCCGCAACACATCAATCATCGGAGGAAGGAAACGATGCTCTGCTACCTTGTTGCTGCAGGCAGGCAGCAGTGCAGCACTCGTTATTGCTCGTTACAGCTGCCCGTCCAAGATTGGCAACAACCACAAGGAAATCGCCAAGCACGCAGCTAGCCATCACCTAGCCACACCTTTTTTTTTCTCTTTTCTCTTTCTTTTTTGTTTAATCTCGGCGTGCATTTAGGGCGCGTGTGTTTGTGCATGATACTTCTGCAGATGAACAACGTAGACTTGGGTACTAAAGTATGCATGTATGTACGTGCCACTCGTTGGCACTCCTAAGTAAGGCAACGTCGATACCATACCTAGTAGGCTAGTACGCATTGCTTGTTGGGCCATAACGATGGTGCGTTGTCCCTGTAATCTGACAGCCATGCCCCTGACGTCGTAATTGGCCACGAGCACATCGTCACACGTGCGATAGTGAACGAGTGCAACGATCGAACGGCCGGCCGGCCGGCCAGACAGCTACTGTGCCGGCCAATTGTTCGGAACGTGCGGTACGTAGCGTGATGTTTCAGCCCTAGGGCCGGGGGTCCTCCTCACGGAATAAAACGTGGTGCGATGTTGGTAAAGCACAGGCGACTGGGCTCGTCGCAGGAGCAAGGTGGCCAGCAGCGTCGTAGATCTTGCTGGGCCACGACGATCTCACCTCTCTCTGGACCAGAGATTGGCGTGCAGGGCGAGGCAACAGTTACACTAGTGCAGAACTGTGATCGCCGGGCCTCTCTCTGATTCGCGAGATCCTTAAAACGCAAGAACAAAAAAGAAGAAGAAGAAGGCGTAAGATTCCAACGCCATGGCATGAGCTGCCGGGTCCTGTAGCATTAAAATCGTAGGGTGTCTGATGCTCTGATCTACCCATAGGAAACATGCAGGAGCTTCTTTAATTTGTTAGAGAGAGAATGGGGGAGGAAAGATGCGTTATTAGAACTCTAAAAAGAATCCTACGGAATTCCTTTAAAGCAGTTGTATAAAACCAAACGTCTCTACTAGGATTTTTTTTCTGCTAAAGATTAAGGTCTCGTTTGGCAACTTGGAACCAGACCGTTTCTATTAGAATCTGGGAGAAACCCAGCCAAACGGGTTAAAGCTCGGAACGTTTCTTCTTTTTCCACGCCGGAGCTAAATCGCCCTCAACCCCGTTCCACCCTGATTCACAGAATTCAGACAACTAGCCAAACAATTTTCAGACAGTGATTCTGATTCCACTTGAAACGTTTCTATTAAGAATTTGGAACCGTTTCCGTTTCTACTAGAATCTGGAACCATACCAAACATGGCCTAAATTCCTCTATTTTTCTTTTAAATCAAATGGGTCTCGGTCTTTCACGCCCAATGGTTAAATCTATATAAATTTACTATTGTTGGTGATGTACGGAAGGACAATTAGGGAGACGACGTGTAATGCTTGGGCAGTGTAGTTTCAATGTAGAAACTACAGTGTCTGAGATACAACATTTTTATTTTTATTTTTGTTTTACAAAAATCAGTTTTATATTTTTATTTTTCAAAAAAAGATTTTTACAGTATTTTCTTTCTTTTCTTTGAAAGAAAATTGGTTTCTTTTATTTTTATTTTTTTAAATGTCTCTAACTAAACAAGCCATTCGGGGCAACGCATAAGATTTTCATTAATATATTTCATTGTGATGCCAATGAAAGTGGATATATGCTCTACGTGTACCGGTCCGGATATGTGATCATTAGCGCTGGCAGTGTGTGGGCGTGCGTGTGTGGTCGCCATTGCCGAACGGGGTGGCTCGACGACACATTCGGGACCATGCATGTACCATACCCCTGGTGCGTTGGGCTCAACACGCCCTCGTTACCATGATTCCGTGGTCCATCTCCTGCTTCGATCCCAAACATAAACTGGTGCACGGCCGGTCGATCTCGCTCTGGCTAGCGCTCGCCGATGCCGCGACCACGGTCAGTGGTGGACGCACGGGGGTGTGCGAAGGGGCGAGCGTATCGGTTCTGCCTCTCGGACCTCTCTCAAACCTAATTAGTAACCGTTGGCCATTTTTTTTTCTTGGAGCCACCAAATTCTTTTGAGTCCCGGCCCGGTTTTTTCCCACTCACCAATTACGTTACATCAACTGTCGACAGGACACCTTTTCTATTTCTATTCCGTAATCCAAATATATACTTACATTTGGCAGAAATGAAAAAGAAAGAAAAAGAAGAAAGAGAATTCTGGTTGAGCCTATCAAGCAAGAGAAGAGGGTTGGGGGTGTGCTGTGATGGTTAGCACCGGCTATTGGCCCGGTAGAGACGCAAAGGACGGGAGGAGGAAGTCATCGATGGAGTTCGAAGAGGAGGCATGGACCGGGACCACGATTCGAGAGTGGTGCCACCAAGCCAACTAGCCTCTCCGATTCTGCAATCGAAACTCAAATCCCCAATCCCCAATTGCCCAATGGAACTTCAAATCCCTAATAAAATCTCGGGTGAGAGACAACTCACCGGCAGCTCGGCGTGTGGGCGTTCGGGTGCGGCACCGGCGACGGAGGGGGTGAGGTGGGGACCGAGCTGCTGGGGAGGCGCCGATGGAGGGGCGACGTAGGGGAGGCACCGAGGCTGAGCGGGGGAGCCAGCAAGGTGGGGGAGGCGCCATGGTGGGGGAGCTGCTGCCCGCTACGCCACCGGGTGGGGGAGGTGCCGAGCCGCTGATGGAGCGCGGGGGGGGGGGTACTGGGCGAGGTCACCGAGGTGGGCCATGGGCGTCCTGGGGGAGCCACGTGCTGAGGGCGAGTTGCTCAGCCACTCAAGCGTCGTCGGGCAAGAGCTCACCTTCTATGTTGCCGTCTGTCGGCGTATTCTGCACCAGGGTACCCACTCCCCCGCAATAAACACGGTCGCCGGGCGGGCAGGGCGCGTTCGAGCCCCACCGCTACGGCGAGCAGTAGGGCCACAAGGTGGTCGCCCAGTGGACAGTGGCGGCGTCGAGCCACACCATCTGGCGCCAAGAAGGTGGTCGCCTAGTGGACGGCGGCGTCGAGCCACGCCATCTGGCGCCAAGAAGGTGAACGCCAAAGCGATGATGGCGACAAAGCCACGCCATCGGCGCGCACCACCCCGAGGCCGCAGCGTTGGATCAAGGGCATTTAATGTGAATCGTGCGCATTAAATGCAAAGCGTGGAGGCTACAGTATGGCGGCGCGCATTCCCCAGGCGCGCATCAATGACGGGTGACGTCACGATGGCACCCCTCCCACTGACGGAACGGGCGGCGTTGGTAGGCGCAGGGCCCGAGGCAGGGATGCGACGGCTATGACAGGCATTAAATGCGGTGTAAGGATAGTAACGGGTGCATTAAATGCACTCTGGCAGTGTAATGAGTATTGTAAGACTACTGTAACCTATGCACCTCAGCCAGCCCGACTATAAAAGGGAGCTGGGGTGCATAGGAAAGGGGGTTCCGGGTTTGGTTCCGTTCTTTGGCCACAACACAAGCAATATTAAGAAAAGCAGGACTAGGGCTGTTACTCTTCGGAAGGCCTAAACCTGGGTAAACCCTAGCGTCCCCCTTCTTGCAAGCTTCCACTGCATTCCAGCCTCATCCTCTGGCGATTGCCCCGAAAGCCCCCCCCCTCCCCCGTCTGAACCTTACAAGTACCCGATCCGGAGATGCCTGTTGGCTAGAACGCCGACACCGTCCATGGCCATGTCTATGCTGAAGTTTCTTATGAGGGCGATGTTCCTTACCAGGGCTGCTGGGATCTTCTTCTACCCAACCAAGCCGACGCAGGTGGTGTTAAGGGAGTGGGATTTTGGATTTAGGATCTCCCGACATCCTAAATCTCGACCGGGTAAAAAAATCTCGGTGATTTCGGCCGAATTCTTGGAAATCTTGATTGAAAAATGACCGGATTTGAAATTTGGTTTTTGGGTTTCGTCCAGGTTTTATTTGAAATTCCAAGATCTCACCAAGATTTCGGATTTCAGCCACCTCCAAGATATATAATTGAATATAATATTATTGGTTGATTAATAAATTTAAATTATTGGTTGATTAGTAAATTATTGGCAGGGGCGAGGCCGAGAGGGGAGGCGCCGTCACCGTGAGCCAAGGTGGGGCCGCAGCACATGGGAGTTGCCACTCATCAGTGGGGAGAATCGAAGAAGACAACCAGTGGATAATCAGAGAAGACAACCGGTGGGGAGTCGTCAGTGGGGACTCCGGGCAACTCGGGAGTTTTTGTTTTGTTTTTATTTTAATTATTGGTGCCAAATTTATTCCATTCTGAAATGTTCTGCACACAAACTCAACAAAAAAAACCACAGTAAATTCACCACAAAATAATACCATATAATTTAAATTACCAGATGATTACTAAAATGTAAAAAGATAAAATGTCACCGTACCAATTGAAGATTATCCCAATAAATTAGAGACCAAATGAGGTGGGCGTCGATGAAAGGGACCCCTTGGGCCTCGGGCGGGCGATGGTTCACCTCATTGAGCACCCCCCTCTAATTTTGTCCTGTGTACGCCACTGATCATGGTCAAACTGCCACTTCCCTTGTCCTCGCGCTGCCGCTCCTCACGGCGTGCTCGCGCCCACTTGTCGTGCCTGCGATTATTGAAGAGTGCAGTGAAAGAAAGAATAAATTGCCGTCATCTATATTATGATATAGATAGAATCTGTATTACTATAGAAGGACTCTATCTATTGGTGGGCAAATCCGAATTGATCTACACGGATTTTCTCACATATATATATATATATATATATATATATATATATATATATATATATATATATATATATATATATATATATTGCATTGCCTTGTACCATAGGACGTTGATACATACATACATACACAAACACAGATATATATATTGCTACTGTGTTATTAGCGTGGTTCTGTATAGTACAATATATGTTCTGACAGCACTGTAGGTTCCTGATTACATTGATTAGGCAACAGTCGTTTGACGAGCACTACTGTGCAGTGTGGACGTCGACACGTCGGCCGATCGAGCCCGGTGACAGCGGACGGATAAGCGAGCAAAGCGATCCGAAACATGTTTTGCCGTCGTAGGACAGCTCGAGAAGCGAATTATTGTGGGGGCGGGGCGCTGTCTAATATACATTTCAGGCTAGTGTACAACGGGATAGACATGCTCGAACTAGTAACCCAACAGCGGCTGCGCTAGTCTGACATAGACCGTGCGTTCACACAGCCTTCAACACAAATAGAGACCTTAATCTCTTATTCAAATGCTTGTTTCTTACATCGTCATAATGTCTTATGTCGTAATCTCTTAATACCTTTAGTGAAATGTTTGTCCTCCTTTTTTTTTCTTTTATCAGTGTATATCGTATTGTTTATACCGGTATTGCCTAGTGAAAACATGTCGATGTATCACCTTCTTAATATCTTTATTCCTTGAAGGTCCACTAAATAAAGAGTCAAAATACCTTTTCCTTAGATTTTTTTTTGCATATTCTATATTATTATTTGCGATCGTAAAAACATATCATCGAGTTTTATTACATCGTAGTTAATAGTTTTTATATACAAAAATCAAATTTCTTACTTTTTTTTGGCAAATTAGCATAGTTCTGGAATCTTAATCGTGAATAAAACCAAAATTTATATTTTTCATTTAGTATGAAATTTTAAAAAATCCATAATTTCATTTTTATTATTCTGTTATTTTTTTTCCTTAATTTAGAATTTTACTTTTTAATTTAGTATTTGTATAAAAATCAAATTGCTATTTTTTTTGCTTTTATATGAATTTATGTTATTTTTTCAATGTTATATTTATATTTAATTTCACACATCAGTATTAGGATAGAATTGGTATACAAATCCAACTGGAAATTTTTATTCCAATTTTGAGCTATTTATTGGTTCTAGTTTGAAGTTCATATGAGTGTTAACTTATTGATTTTCTGTTTATTTTTTATTTACATTTTTTGTTATTTTTATTTTGGTTGGAATGGATTCACTACTACAGAATGATACATCACTATCGCTTCATTTGTGTCGGTTCCAAACTTTTGACTAAAAAACCGATTGTGATACGTGTATCTCATTTGTAAATTTTGGAAACATGTTATCACAATCGGTTCTTAGAAGTAACCGATTGTGATAACTCATTTCCTTATCCCAATCGGTTCTTTAAAAGAACCGATTGTGATAAGGAAATGAGTTATCACAATCGGTTCTTAGAAAGAACCGATTGTGATAAGTGGTAATCATTACAATCGGTTCTTCACAAAAACCGATTGTGATACGGTTCTTTCCGAGAACCGATTGTGACAATATACTCATCACAATCACTTCTTTGTATGAACCGATTGTGATAATATACATATCACAATCACTTCTTTGTAAGAACCGATTGTGATGAGCCTTGTTAGGTTTTATATCCTCTCGGGATGAACTCTCCTCTGTTGGTGTTCTAGAGCCAAAAAAACCCGTCGCCACCTCAAAAAACAGAACATACTCTCATTGAGACTTAGGCTTGGGGGAGAAAATCTGAAATCCTTGAGGATGTGTGTTGAGAGGGTAAGTTAAAGCCCTAGCTTGAGGAGATTTTTCCCCTCTATTTGCCCTCATTTGAAGTTTTCTTCAAAAGGTGAGCATTCCTTCAAATCCCTTCGATTTTGCATTAAGAAATTCGATTTTGATTTGGTGAATGTGTTATATGTCATTAATTCTATTATGGTTGAAACAATATGGAGAGATGGTGGTTTGGGGCTAAAGTTGAAACCCTAGCTTGAGTATTTTTCACCTCATTTGTGGTTAAATTTCTGATGTGCATTCCCGTAGTAGTGTGTCCAAATTAAATGTATTTTTTTATTTGCCCATTATATCATGTACTATTTTTTTAGTCATTTTCAGATTCATAGTAATGGCAAATGCGCATAGCTACAAAGATGAGGAGGTGGTGTAGACTAAGTACAATGCGAACATGGAGTATCACTAGCTCTATAAACTGTTGTTATGTATATTCCATAAACACGTGCACAATATTTTGTCAAGTGTATCACCGTCTTTTTATTGGATGAACGGGTAGATGATGCATGTATACTGACTGTTAAGTATGTTTATGCTCTATATTCATGTAAACGAATGTGATATGTGTATTGTAAAATGTTTGTATTCAATATATATTATAAACGATATTCATACCGTAAAACAATCAAAAATAGTGAAATTGGGTCATCACAATCGGTTCTCGCAAAGAACCGATTGTGATGAGGGGTCATCACAATCGGTTCTTTGCTAGAACCGATTGTGATGACCGATTGTGATGAGGGGTCATCACAATCGGTTCTAGCAAAGAACCGATTGTGATGACCCCCTCATCACAATCGGTTCTTTGCTAGAACCAATTGTGATGACCCAATTTCACTATTTTTTGATTGTTTTACGGTATGAATATCGTTTCTAGCTCTATATTTTGTGATTACCCAATTTCACTATTTTTGATTGTTTTACGGTATGAATATCGTTTGTAGATAGATATTCCATAAACACGTACACAATATTTTGTCAAGTTTATCACCGTCTTTTAATTGGATGAGCGGGTAGATGATGCATGCATATTGGTATTAAGTATGTTTATGCTCTATATTCATGTAAACGAATGTGATATGTGTATTGTAAAATGTTTGTGTTCAATATATATTATAAACGATATTCATACCTTAAAACAATCAAAAATAGTGAAATTGGCTCATCACAATCGGTTCTTTGCTAGAACCGATTGTGATGACCCCCTCATCACAATCGGTTCTAGCAAAGAACCGATTGTGATAATCCCCCTCATCACAATCGGTTCTTTGCTAGAACCGATTGTGATGACCCCTCATCACAATCGGTTCTTTGCTAGAACCGATTGTGATGACCCAATTTCACTATTTTTTGATTGTTTTACGGTATGAATATCGTTTCTAGTTCTATATTTTGTGATTACCCAATTTCACTATTTTTGATTGTTTTACGGTATGAATATCGTTTCTAGCTCTATATTCCATAAACACGTACACAATATTTTGTCAAGTGTATCACCGTCTTTTAATTGGATGAACGGGTAGATGATGCATGCATATTGACTGTTAAGTATGTTTATGATCTATATTCATGTAAACGAATGTGATATGTGTATTGTAAAATGTTTGTGTTCAATATATATTATAAACGATATTCATACCTTAAAACAATCAAAAATAGTGAAATTGGCTCATCACAATCGGTTCTTTGCTAGAACCGATTGTGATGACCCAATTTCCCTATTTTTTGATTGTTTTACGGTATGAATATCGTTTCTAGCTCTATATTTTGTGATTACCCAATTTCACTATTTTTGATTGTTTTACGGTATGAATATCGTTTCTAGGTCTATATTCCATAAACACGTACACAATATTTTGTCAAGTGTATCACCGTCTTTTAATTGGATGAACGGGTAGATGATGCATGCATATTGACTGTTAAGTATGTTTATGCTCTATATTCATGTAAACGAATGTGATATGTGTATTGTAAAATGTTTGTGTTCAATATATATTATAAACGATATTCATACCTTAAAACAATCAAAAATTGTGAAATTGGCTCATCACAATCGGTTCTTTGCTAGAACCGATTGTGATGACTGACGAGTACCCATGCCATGGGTACCCCCATCAGCCCGGAAGCACGAACGGGCTGACCAATCACGGCGAAGGCCCAGCACCACCGAAAGGTACTTGGGCCGCGGGGAGCGAGCCCCGACCTGTGCAGGGCCGACCCCGAACGGTCGGCGGACTCCGGTTCCGGGCGGTCGGCATGCTCCGGCCGCCTAATATTGAAGCTCAAGCTCCACCTGCGCCCGGGCCAGCAGGGCCCACGCCAGTGTCAGACGGCTGCCTTGTGCGCAGCGTCCCCTGGCGTCCGTACCGGGGTAGGCGGCCCCTTCCCAAGACTGTCAGAAGAGCCACCGAAGGAGTCAAGCCCCCGTCCCATCGCCTGGCACACCGCAGAGGAGTGCGCCCACTCCCGAGGCCAAGGCAAAGTCAAGCGCCATTAAAGCCGCCGAGGCAGACAGGAGCACCACGCAAGGCGTCATCCGGGCATCATCGCGCAAGACCGCACATCGCAGAGCCACCAACCCTGCCTCGGGATGAGCAGGGGACGGTCGGACAAGACAGGAGCCAGACTCCGAGACACGCACGCCCCCTTTCTAGTGGATTTCCTAAACACCCGTGTAACCCGCCTCCTCCGTCTATATAAGGAGAGGCGGGGCCCGAGAGGGGAAAGAGAGACAAAAAAAGGGGCCCTCCAGGAAGCCACGACTCCCTAGCCAAAGCACGAAGGGGATCGGACAGCCGACTCCCCGCCTCGCTTGTACACCCCTTGTTCATCGCCCAAAGATCAATACATCCGCACCGAACGAATCGAGTAGGGATATTCAGCCCGAACCAAGATACATCATCGACTCCTTGAGTCGACCATTCGGGAGAGGGAGCGCGACCCATCCGACCATAAATTGTATTTGGTGCACGAAACACCGGCGATTGGCGCGCCCGGTAGGGGCCCTCGCGGCGTCTTCACCGACATCCTCATCCTCGGGTTCCCATTTCTCCTCCTCGATGGCCTCCTCCCACCACGATTCGCCGATGTTGAGGGGCTGGATCCGCTTTGGCGCCCTCGATTCGTCGTCACCGCGCGGTAGAGCTTGTTCTCATTCATTGCCGTCAGGGCCGGGCGCCCTCCGCTAGCTCGATACTGATTCTTGGCGTCCTCGGCAACCTCGGCCTCGAGGCCCCACTTGCAGCAGCGGGCAGGCCGTCCGCCCGGCCGCTTGCCCGATGACATCGCCTACGGATTGGCGGCGGCGGAGCCGCCCTCCACGAGCTTCGCGGCTCGTGGCCATGGCCCGACTCTGGCGGTTTCCTCCACGACCTCTTGGCGGATTCCTCCAACCATGGCTCTAGCTCCGACAAGGAGTGTCCCCCTCGTAGGGCCTACTCCCGCGAGTGCAACATGACGGGTGCGGCGGAGCCATCCTCCACCCCCGTTACCCTCGGGACCCTCCTCCCGCGCGACGAAGCGCGGCGGGAGGAATCCCGGCGGGAAGACGACGTACAGCACCTACAACGCTTCGCTGACCTTCGGCGACAGCGCGAGGAGTTAGAAGCTCGAAAGGCCGAGCTCGATAAGCTCCAGGCCGAACTGGAGCGCCGTCAGCCTAACCCACCACCCGTCTCCGGCGCGCGCGCCCGTGCGCGTCAGGTGCATCAGCAGTTGGCTGAGGAGACGAACGGCCTTCCGTTCTTCCCTCACGCCAACCAGAACATTGCTGCGGCGGCAATGCTGCTCCGAGGGCTGCCTGAGCCAACGGAGCCAGAAGCCAAGGCCACCTATCAGAACCTCCGGGGGCTGGTAGAACGTGCTGTCGTTCAGCACGCCCAAGGTTCTGGCTCCCGACGGACGGGCGCCACCTCGGGCCGCCTGGGCCACTCCCCCTCGCAGGATCGACGGAGCCCAGCCAAGACAGCCCCGCTCCACGAGCTCCCCCAGGCATCATACACCCCAGTGCGCCATCGCCTGGGGGATAAGTATGACCTTCGCACCACCCTCGAGGCGCGAAGGAGAGCTACCGATGCAGCAGCGCCCTCGCAAGTCGCCGATAGCGGGCGACGCAACCATCCCGACCCAGGATTCGACGGTCCTGGGCCGCGCGCGTTCACCCGCCGCATCCGCAACGCCGATTTCCCGACCAGATTTCGGCTCGACCAACATAGCCAAGTACACGGGGCTACCAACCCGATGTTTGGCTAGAAGACTACCGGCTCGCTGCCGAAGCGGGGAGCGACAGACGACTCCTTCATCATCCAAGACCTCCCCATCTACCTTGCGGACTCGGCTCGAGCCTGGCTCGAGTACTGCCCATGGACACCATCGGCGGTGGGCCGACTGACGAACCTCTTCGTCGGGAATTTCCAGGCACGCGATACAAGCATGCAGCAACTCCTGGGACTTAAGAGCTGCAAGCGGCCGGGAAACCCTCCGACTACATCCGCCGCTTCTCCCGGTCAACGAGCTCCTCGACATCCGCGACGCCGATGTCGTCGGGCGTTTCATCTACGGCACCACGGCGAGGCCCTGGTCCACAAGTTGGGCTGTGCGAAGCCCCGAACCACCAAGGAGCTCCTCGACATCGCCACCAACCACGCCTCCGGCAAGGAGGCCGTGGGGGCCATCTTCGAAAGGAAGACGGCCCACAAGACAACGACCTGAGGCCAGCCCCCTCCGACCGCCCCGACAAAAGGAAGCGGAAGGGGAAGCAGGTCGCGAAAGGCCGAATGGTCGCCTGCCGACCGACCGCCAAACAAAGAGGCTCGGCAGACGCCGACCGATTCGAGAAGTTGATGGATAGTCCGTGTGCGAACCACGACTATCCCGTCAAACACAAGTATCGGATCGCGAAGTCCTGGGCGGTTCCTCTCCTAAACCCCACGACATCACGGGGCAAGGGAAGAAGCGCGACCCGACACCCGACGCCGGCAAAGGGCGATGAGCCACCGACGAGTTCCCACAGCTCGGCGGTCGCCTCATGATCTTCGGAGGGACGGAGTGCTACGCCGACAAGCGACGGCCGAAACTTCGCCCACCGAGAGGTACACACGGCGACCCGGCCGTGCCTTCCTACTGAAGTGGTGAATGCCCGATCGCCTTCGATCGGACCGACCACCCGACCACATCCCGCACCCGGGCGCTACCCGCCGTCGTCGACCCCATCGTGGGGACGAACGCCGACCAAGGTGCTCATGGA
The DNA here is from genome assembly GCA_036346355.1 of Rhipidocladum racemiflorum. Taxonomy (NCBI): domain Eukaryota; kingdom Viridiplantae; phylum Streptophyta; class Magnoliopsida; order Poales; family Poaceae; genus Rhipidocladum; species Rhipidocladum racemiflorum. The sequence continues at coordinate 82,563,520 of CM070579.1, read as the reverse complement.
TCGGCGGCGGCAAATTTCAACATCATGTATGTTGAGACCCTCGATGCCCTGGGGGTCCCCCGCTCCGCCCCCCGGCCGAGCAGGGCGCCCTTCCACGGCGTCGTACCAGGCCAACAGGCCCATCCCCTCGGGCAGGTCGGCCTGTCCGTCACCTTCGGGAGCCCGGACAACTTCCGCACCGAGAGCCTCACTTTCGAGGTTGTGGACTTTCCCGGCTCCTACCATGCCATCCTGGGACGACCTTGCTACGCGAAGTTCATGACAGTCCCCAACTACACCTATCTCAAGCTGAAGATGCCAGGGCCACAAGGTGTCATCACCGTGGCCTCATCCTTCCACCGTGCATACAATCGCGAGCAAAGCGGTGGAATTGGCCTCGGCGGTCGTCGCTTCACGAGCTCGCCCGGCTTCGAGGAGAAGGTCTCCGGATCCGCCCCCGACTCCAGCAAGTCGGGGCCTAGCTCTTTCAAGTTCACGGAGGACACGAAGGAGGTCGCTGTTGATCCCGAAGATCCCGCCAAGACCGTGCGGATCGGGGCCGCCCTCACCACCAAATAGGAAGGCGCGCTCGTCGACTTCCTCCAAGCAAACCGAGACGTCTTCGCTTGGAGACCCTCGGACATGCCAGGAGTCCCGAAGGAGGTCGCCGAGCACTCCCTGAGCATTCGACCGGGATCTAGACCGGTCGCTCAGCGCCTGCGCCGTTTCGACGAAGAAAAGCGTCGGGCCATTGGGGAAGAAATCGCCAAACTTTTGGCCGCCGGCTTTGTAAGGGAGGTGCGTCACCCCGAGTGGCCCGCCAATCCCGTCCTTGTAAAGAAAAAGTCGGGGCAATGGAGAATGTGTGTTGACTACATGAGCCTCAACAAGGCCTGTCCGAAAGATCCATTCCCATTACCTCGCATCGACCAGGTCGTAGACTCCACCGCCGGGTGCGAGTCCCTTTCTTTTTTGGATGCCTACTCAGGCTACCACCAGATAGCAATGAAGGAGTCCGATCAGCTTGCGACTTCCTTCATCACCCCATACGGCTCGTCTTTACGTCCACGATGCCTTTTGGTCTCAAAACGCAGCGCCACGCATTACGATGTATGCAGGCGTGTTTTTCGGACCAAATTGGCCGTAACATCGAAGCCTACGTCGACGACATCGTTGTCAAAACCAGGAAGGCCGACGACCTCATCACCGACCTGGAGGAGACTTTTGCGAACCTCCGACGGTTTCGCATAAAGCTCAACCCCGAGAAATGCGTCTTCGGGGTCCCCAAGGGCAAGTTGCTGGGATTCATTGTCTCCGAGCGCGACATCGAAGCCAACCACGACAAGATCTCCGCTATCGCGAAGATGGGGCCCATCAATGATCTGAAGGGAGTTCAAAGGCTGATGGGGTGCATCGCGGCGCTAAGTCGCTTCGTATCCCGCCTCGGTGAACGCGGGATGCCACTCTACAAACTGATGAAGAAGTCCGACCACTTTTCCTGGACCCACGAAGCTCAGGAAGCCTTTAGTCGACTAAAGGCCTTTCTGACCTCACCTCCGGTCCTGGTCGCCTCGGAGCCACAGGAACCCTTACTCCTCTACATCGCCACCACGACTCAGGTCGTCAGCGCGGCACTTGTTGTGGAGCGAGCAGAGGAAGGCCGTGTTTTCAAGGTGCAGAGACCGGTCTACTTTGTCAGCGAGGTGCTCTCCGAAACAAAGGTCCGATATCCTCAGATACAGAAGCTACTCTACTCGGTACTCATCACCAAGAGGAAGCTTGCCCATTACTTCGATCGACACCCCATCTCCGTGGTAACCTCCACGCCGCTCGGAGAAGTCGTCCGCAACCACGACGCCACCGGAAGAATCGCCAAGTGGGCTCTCGAACTCAGTGGCCTCGACATATCGTACGTCCCCAGGACGGCGATCAAGTCCCAAGTCTTGGCGGACTTCGTCGCCGAGTGGACCGAAGCGCAAGTCCCTGCAGCGGGTCGAAGACCCGAGTAATCGACGATGTACTTTGATGGGTCTTACACCAAGAATAGGGCTGGCGCGGGGATCGTCATCATCTCCCCACTCGGCAACAAGCTCCGGTATGCTATCCGTCTACTCTTTGACGCTACCAACAATGTCGCCGAAATCTGAAGCCCTCGTCAACGGCCTTCGAATCGCCGCCGACCTAGGCGCACGACGGCTCTACGTTCACGGCGACTCCAAGCTGGTTGTCGACCAAGTGATGAAAGCCACCGAGCCCCGTGACGCTCGGATGGCCGCCTACTGCCTGGAGGTCCGCAAGCTCGAGGAGAAGTTCAAGGGTTTCGAGCTCCATCACAGCTATCGACGCTACAACGGTGAAGCCGACTCCCTCGCCAACCTCGCCTCCGAAAAGGGGCCGGTTCCCCCGGGGATCTTCGTTTCCGACCTCAGCAGCCCATCAATCCGCTTGGACCCAAGTGCTGAGGGCGCTACCGACCCCCCAAAGGCGGGCGCTCCCGCCGATCTTCGGCCAGATGCTCAGCCGTCTGGGTCGGATTTGGGCCCCGACTGGCCGAAACCGATCGAGGCAACCGCTTGTCGATCGATTGACAAACGGGTCGCTCTCCCGCCGATACCACCGAGGCTCGGCGCCGCCCGGCCGGGCTAAGTCTTTCGTCTGGTCGAAGGTGCCCTCTACAAGAGGAGCCCGTCCGGAATCCTTCGTGGCGCGTTCGACCAGGCCAAGGGAAGCACCTTCGCTGGACATCCACGGCGGGTGTGTGGACACCATCCGCGCCGCGGTCCCCTGGTAGGAAAGGCCTTCCGACAAGGTTTCTCTTGGCCGACCGCCGTAGCGTATGCAACCCAAATCGTCCGCACTGCGAAGGATGCCAATTCTTCGCCAGACAAACGCATCTTCTGCGCAAGCTTTGCAGACGATCCCCATCACGTGGCCCTTCGCGGTTTGGGGCTCGACCTGGTCGGACCCTTCAAAAGGCGCCGGGCTTCACTCACTTGCTTGTCGCCGTGGACAAGTTCACAAAGTGGATCGAAGCCAAGCCGTTGACAAAGATCACGTCGGCCCAGGCAGTAGGCTTCTTCCGCGATATTGTCTACCGGTTCGGGGTGCCCAACTCCATCATCACCGACAACGGACGCAGCTTCACGGAAAGGAGTTCCTCGAGTTCTGCGACAACTTCAATATCCGAGTCGACTGGGCGGCAGTGGCACACCCCCGAGCCAACGGCCAGGCCGAGCGAGCCAACGGCATGATCCTCCAAGGACTCAAGCCGCGAATCTTCAGCCGACTGAAGAAATTCGCGGGACGGTGGGCCGCCGAGCTACAACCCGTGCTTTGGAGTCTGCGAACCACGCCGACCCGGTCGACCGGGTTCACTCCTTTCTTCTTGGTGTTTGGAGCAGAGGCTGTCCTCCCGACCGACCTTGAGTACGGCGCGCCAAGGGTACAGAACTACAACGCCGCACGGGCAATCGAGGAACAGCAGGATGACCTCGACCGACTCGACGAAGCTCGAGACGTCGCGGTCTTACTGATCGACAAAATACCAGATGCGCCGCTACCACAGCCGACGAGTTCGCGGTCGCTCATTCAAGTCGGCGACTTGGTACTACGTCAAGTCCAATCCGCGAAGGGCCAGGCACAAGCTCCCCGCCTTGGGAGGGCCCTTTCACCGTCGCGGAAGTCCTCCGGCCCGGCACCTTCCGTCTCAAGGACACCGAAGGAAATCTCCTTACAAACGCGTGGAATATAGAGAAGTTGAGAAGGTTCTATCCCTAATCAGCCTGCCCCTTCTCTGTCCCGCGCGATAAGTTTCCAAACAAAAGAAGTCGCAACTGTCGAAAGATCGACCGAGTGCTCTCTCTCTCTCTCTCGCCCTTGATCTACCACAAGTACTATGACCTCCGCCCCGAAAGCAGAGGTCCCAAAATAGTACTCTACCCATGTCGAAGACCACGAATAACCGACCTACGGTTGGTCGGACCAACCCATTCGGTGACAAGCACGGCCTGCCGGACCGTTGCGGTCCCAAAAGACTACGGATGTGGGCGATCGCAAAAGTGGAAAATCCTCGAGGAAAAAAAAAAGAGAAGGGAGCAGAGGGCAAAAGAAACACTTTATTCATTCACGGAGGCGCATCACCCCAACCAAGAACAAACCGCCCGCCGTTGTCTTGGTGTGCGCCCCACCAGCCGGACAGCGCACGGCGCCTCTCAACCAGCCCTTTGCACCGGCGGGCGCCCTCACTTCCGCGGCCAGAGAACGCCCACGACAAGGACGCCAACTCGCCGTATGTCCTCGCGAACGACCTCGGCCTCGACCTCCGCCACCTCCTGCGACCAAGCTCGATGAGCGCCTACTTCCTCGTGGAGCTGAGCATAACGGTCCGCCATGGCGCGCGAAGGAAGTGTTGTGGAAGCTTTGGCAGAATAACGAACGCACCAACGTTCTCTCCATTTATAACCTACAGTGTGGGAGGCACGGAAGACGAAGCGCCTCAAGAGCGCGCGTGAGCGAAGCCGGGCGTCCTGGCCCAAAGACGACGCGACCTCCAAGGCGAAGTTAATCCGCCCTTATCTCTAAGGAAAAACATAAATCTCTTTCAAAAACACCTTGAAAACTCAAGCGGTGCGTGGCGGCGCACCTCGATCCCCACGCACCACTCGGGCTGCCTTATGACCCAGTGGTCACGACCTAGATCGATGTTCGTAACCGCTCGACCGAGCTGCACCCCCCCTCTCTCATAGTAACCTCTTCAAAACCAAAATGCTACAGCCCATGCCCCCGCGGCTACGGTTTCGAAGTAGCACTTTGCGCAAAAAGGGAGGCTACTTGAGCGAAGGGCCAAGCGCGTCGGATGGAGCCTTTCTCGATTTAGGTCGGCGAGCCGACTGATCAAACAAACTCCCTCGAGGCAACCTCCTCGAACCAAATGCTACAGCTTAAGCCCCAGCGGCCACGGCTCCCGAGTAGCATTTCGCGCAAAAAGGAGGTTGCCTGCGGAAGGCAACTTGATCGATCGGCATAGACCGACCCGATCGTCGTTAAAAGCGCACAAGTCGTTACCTGGCCGTACCCCAACCGACCAAGCTATCCACCTCGCGGCTATTTCCCGGACCAGGTACTACGGCCCTCGCCCCGCGCGCTACGGCCAAGTGGCACTGTAGGGGAAAACAAGCCCTCCGAGCAAGAGACGCTAGGGACGGTCGAAGCACCCCACTCAGGGCAACGTTCTAGCCGACTGCCGAGCCTTCGCAAAGGAGACGGTCAGGCCTAGGCACCTCTCCTCCGCGGCGGCGTTCTAGGTAGCTTGTCCTATCCCGTGATTTCTTCAGATCGAAGTTGGGGCAGCGCCACGCTCTCGAGGCACCCTGCGGGCCCTATAGCTATGGTCGTAAGATTGCCCAAACCACAGAGGAAGCACGAGGTAGACGGGCAAAAGCAGCCCGACACGTCGGGCCCGATTGGGGCGATCACGTTCATTACATGCACTACAAAGAAAAAGAAGAGAAGGAAACTAATCATCTCCCTCCGTCCGACGGAGGATTTCTCGCGGCGAGATCCGGCGGGCAATCTCTTGGGCGCACGGGTCGACCCGGGCCATGAATGCGTCGATCTCCTCATCACTTCGGTCAGCAGCAACACCGCTCCCGACCGCCTCAAGGTCGACGCCGTCATAATAAGAGACGGTGTTGACCAGGGCCGAGGAAGCGCCAAGCACCGCCGCTTCCCGCACCGACGCCTCAACGCGCTCAGGGACCCATCCGAGTATGGTGGGGATGGCGCTGGGGCCTGGAGTAAGTCCGAACAGCCGGTCGCAGACAGCCTGGATGCCCACGCGGAGGACCGTCAGCTCGGCCGTCGTTTCGGCCGCGTCCCACAAGCCACCCGCTTGTCCACAAGGGCCGAGTCACGTGACTCGACCGCCGCATCCTGCTTCTCCACCGCCACCCTTCGCGACTCCGGTAGCGTCGCTAAGGCTTTTTGCAGCCTGCAGAACAAAAACGATGTCGAAGACGCCCGTCGCAGCTGGGCTCCCAAGGGATTGAACAACTCACCACCCACGGAGGCTTCTTTGGCGCCGGTTCCTCCTCGACATTGGCAAGCGCCTCGATCGGAAGCGGCGCGGCGTAAGCTCCTCGCCGTCGCGAGCTCCCCGAGCAAGATCCGCTCGCCGCTGGCCGTCGGCCTCCTGCGGGCCGACTCGTTTTTCCTCTCAAAGGCGGGTGGCCTCCGCCTAGCGGCCTGCTTCACGGACCGCGAAGCCTTGGCCGCTTCAAGATCCGCCGAGGACGACCTGGCCCGCTCTCTCCTCGGCGGTCGGGGACTCCGCAAGTCACCGAGCCTCCCGCAAGGCTTCGATGACTTCCCCACCACCGACCACCGCGGCGCCCTCCCTTGCTCGGCAACAAGCGCCCTCCGCGTCGAGCGACTCTCCCTATAGCACTCCTCTGCAGGTAAACGCCGGAGGAACATCGACTTGTCTACCGCCTCGATGTCAAGCGCTGCAAATTCCTGCCGGTCGGTCTCGCTTCCGGTCAAAAGATGCACAAAAGACAAAACCCGTCGGACTCACCGATCGACCAAGCGGGACTCCTGAGCAATGGACTTCTCGCCTCGACGCGCGGCGTCAATCGGCGAGTGAGGTCGGCGTGGACCCTCTCCATCTCCTCCTCCAAAGCGTTCCAATCCGGCGTTACGCCTCGTCGCCCGAACGACGCAGGCCCCGGCCGGTCTTGCAGCCGCCAAGATAAAGACGGCGGTCGGCAGCTGCCCTGTCTTGATTTCCCGCCGCCGCAAAGATTCGCGGCCGCTGCGCGCTTCTCCACAACACTTGGACGGCCGGCGGTGGTTCTGGCGGGCGGCAGACTCGCCGACGGTCGCAACGCCGCAGATCTCGATACTTCCCGGCGAGTCGCGCCGACTTCACGGCCGGTGCGAAGGGAAAGGCAAGGATAGCGGGCGTCTCCGTCGATCTTTGCGGGCGGTGGCGGTCAGCGCCCCGAGCGGCGGCGGGACCACACCGGCCTCACTGCATACAGCGGCGCAGGCGGAGGCACGCCCGTGGCTTCTTCCTGCATTGCCATAGCCGGTAGTGCTCCTGCGCATCCTCCTCGTGGCGTCCCTCACCGACAAACCCCACCACGGAGCGATCCAAGAAGCCCGCTCCCAACAACCGCCGCCGCACGCCCGCGGATGGGACCGGAAGGGTGCGACTCCTCACCGCCGAGGTAGGACTCAGCGCTCTCCCAGCGCTGGTATGCCCCCTGCACACAGCGGCTCATCAGGAGTTACGAAGAAAAAAGCACCAGAGAGGACCAAACTGGGAGCACGTAAAGTCACTTACCGAGAGGAGCGAACAACCGGCACCTGGCGTGCCCTTTTTGCCGGGCCCCACGAGGGGCGTGAGGGGTCTCACATCTTCGTGATGTACCCTGCGCTCGAGGTTTCTTCTTCGAGGAACCACTGCCGCCGCCCCGCTGCCGAACTCCGTCAGCCGCCGGAGTCACCTCCGCTAACCGCTTCCTCGCTCGACGACGGCTCTTCGTCGCCGTCACTCTCAGTCTCGTCAGAGACCTCCTCGCCACGCGCGGACCGCTCCGCGCGCTCTTTCCTCTTCCGATCCCTCATCGCCTCCTTCTTCGCCAGGAGGGCGGCGTCCACGCCGCTCCGCTTTCGTCGCGGCCGCTCGCCTCTTTTCCCGGAAGCAAGGGGCGGAGATCGAGCCACCGAGCCCTCGCACGAACACGCTCGGGTAAGGGGCGAAGGAGCAGAGCAAAGCAAAAGCAAGCGAGAGCCGTCGACGTACCAAGTTCTGCGGTCTGCGCCGAGAACGGCGCAGCACCGCCTGGCCGCTCGGTATCTCCCTCGATGGAAACTGCGGCCACACGTGCGAGGACCTCCGACGCAGGAAGCTCCCGCTCCGACGACCTCGCAGGGTCGGTCGGCCCCGTATACTCGAACATGGGATGCGCCTGATCCTTGAGGGGTTGAATGCGCCTCTCCATGAACGTACGGAGGACCACCTTGCCCGTCAGACCCCGCCGCTTCAGGTCTGCGAGCTTTTCGAGAATCTCATCAACCTTCGCCCGGTCCCTCGCATCGGGACCCCAGGTCCAGCAAGGATGCGGCGTCGGTAGATTCCCACTGAAGGCCGGGGCACTGTTGTCGATGTTCCGGACATAGAACCACTCGCTATGCGACCACCGGTTGGACGTCGGATGCTTTACATCGGTGTTAAGCGACTTACGGCGGGGGCGCAGTTGGATCGCCAGAGCGCCAAGAAGGTCGGCGGCGCCCGACGGCGGCCTCGCGAAGAAGAAGTGGCGCCAGAGTCCCCAGTGGGGTTCGATCCCCAGAAAAGCCTCGCACAGCGTCATGAAGACCGCAATGTGGAGGACTCCATTCGATTCGGTGGTGAACTTCCCCGTACTAGTGAAGCAGCCCCCGGACGAACGGGTGGAGTGGGAGGCCGAAGCCTCGCCGTAGAAGGCCGCCCAGCGAGACTATCTCGCCGTCTTCGATTCGGGGACCTCGATCGGCCGGCGGCACCGCCAGCCGGATCGAGGTCAGCGGAGGAAGGAGCTCCTTCCTCTCAAGCCGAGGTAGCGACCGCCGCGACCAAGTGCGGGTCGGCGACATCCTCGAAAGTGCGTGGGGAAGCGGGGGCCAGCGACGAAGCGAGAAGCTTTTTCTCCCCTTGCGTTTTCTCTCTTTTCCTTTTTGCGAAGGCACGAGCGGAAGGTTTTGCTCCCCACGCCGCCCTCCTTCCTTTATAGGCGCTTGGCGAGAGCAGGCGGGCCTCCGCGCTAACCCAGCGCCTCCTCGCGCGACCAAGCGATCGCCGAACCATCGACTGTCACCTCGCCCGTAACGTCCGTAGCCCATTTAAATCCCACTAGGCATTAATCGCTCCGACAGAGCGAGCGCCTCGCGCCAAGACGCCACGCAAAGACCGCACTCGTCGGCTACAACGGGCCAGGGCGCCCCCATGCCAAGAAAGGTAAGAAAACGGCCCACTGGGCCGCCCGGCCTCGGGAAAGCAAGCGGCCTGCGGGCTCGCGCCCGAGGCCCGGCACCGTGCTGAGGGTTACGAAGGCCGAATCCAGCCAGCTGGAATGAAAGCCGCCCCAACACGTAAAAAAAAGAGAGCGAGGGGCGGGTCGCAGTGAGCCCCCAGAGGGCCCCTAGTTAGGGTCGGCGGACGACCCAATCACTGTGGCCCGCGTCCGAGACCATACCTCACACTCTCCCGCGGAGCTCATCGATGAGTGGCGGCCAGCCGCGCTCCGGGTTGGCGGACGACCCGGCAGCCCGATGCGGGACGAGTAAGGAAAGGTTTTTATGGAACGCCCCCGAAGCGGGTCGGACGCCCACGCGGGAGCTACGTCGCTTGAAACGATCCCTCGAGGAGATCACCAAGGTTCCACTCGGATTACCCGATAGTATCTAGCACGAGCACGACGTTCAAGCCCACGAAGGCAAACGTGCGTTCGCTCACCCGACTCTGAAAAACCCATGAGCAGCGTGGCTTGCCAGGGTCCGGCCAAGGGCTAAACCCCGACCGGCTCTCCGACCGCTCGGGGCTCGAGAGTACACCAGGTCTTCATGCCGAGCTCTTTCTAGGCTGGCGCGGCTCCCAAGCGGCAGCCGACCTAGGCGCCGCCAACCTCCGGGTCGACGGCTACCCCTGCCGGGCTAAACCCCCGATCGGCTCTCCGACCCGCTCGGGGGCTCGAGAAATACACCACCGAGTCTTCAGCCTTGCCAGGGCTCTTTCAGGCCGGCGGCTCCCAGCGATCGCCCGACCTAAGCGCCGCCAACCTCCGGTCGACGGCTACCCGGCCGGGCTAAACCCCGATCGGCTCTCCGACCCTTTCGGGGCTCGGAAGTACACACCAGGTGCGCTCATGCGCAGCTCTTTCAGGCGGCGGCTCCCCAGCGATCGCGCCGACCTAAGCGCCAACCTCCGGTCGACGACTACCACGGCCAAGGCTAAACCCCGACCGGCTCTCCGACCGCTCAGAGCTACACCAAGGTGCGCTCGCACCGGGCCTTCTAGGTGGCGCGGCTCCCGAGGCGATCCGCCGACCTAGCATCACCGACCTCAGGCGGCGGCTACCACCGCCAGGTTAAACCCCGGCGGCTCTCCGACCGCTCGGGCTCGAGCTCTTGGCGAGTACCCATGCCATGGGTACCCCATCACCCGGAAGCACGAACGGGTGACCAATCATGGCGAAGGCCCAAAGACCACCAAAAGGTACTTGGGCGCGGGGAGCGAGCCCGACCATGCAGGCCGACCCGAACGGTCGGCGGACTCGGTTCGGGCGGTCGGCATGCTCGGCCGCCTAATATTGAAGCTCAAGCTCCACTGCGCAAGAGGCGGCATGGCCCACGCCGATGTCGACGGCCGCCTTGTGCGCAGCGTCCTGGCGTCCAGATCTTGGGTAGGCGGCCCCTTCCCAAGACTGTCAGAAGAGCCACCGAAGGAGTCAAGCCCCCGTCCCATCGCCTGGCACACCGCAGAGGAGTGCGCCCACTCCCGAGGCCAAGGCAAAGTCAAGCGCCATTAAAGCCGCCGAGGCAGACAGGAGCACCACGCAAGGCGTCATCCGGACGTCATCGCACAAGACCGCACATCGCAGAGCCACCAACCCTGCCTCGGGACGAGCAGGGGACGGTCGGACAAGACAGGAGCCAGACTCCGAGACACGCACGCCCCCTTTCTAGTGGATTTCCTAAACACCCGTGTAACCCGCCTCCTCCGTCTATATAAGGAGAGGCGGGGCCCGAGAGGGGAAAGAGAGACAAAAAAAGGGGCCCTCCAGGAAGCCACGACTCCCTAGCCAAAGCACGAAGGGGATCGGACAGCCGACTCCCCGCCTCGCTTGTACACCCCTTGTTCATCGCCCAAAGATCAATACATCCGCACCGAACGAACTGGAGTAGGGACATTCAGCCCGAACCAGTATACATCATCTGACTCCTTGAGTCGACCATTCGGGGAGAGGGAGCGCGCGACCCCATCCGACCATAAATTCGTATTGCCGGTGCACGAAACACCGACAATGACCCCCTCATCACAATCGGTTCTAGCAAAGAACCGATTGTGATAATCCCCCTCATCACAATCGGTTCTTTGCTAGAACCGATTGTGATGACCCCTCATCACAATCGGTTCTAGCAAAGAACCGATTGTGATAATCCCCCTCATCACAATCGGTTCTAGCAATGAACCGATTGTGATAATCCCCTCATCACAATCGGTTCTAGCTAGAACCGATTGTGATGTGCTCGGGATAATCCCGCCAAGGCGCCAAAGTGAAAATTGGGCGCCAAAGTGAAATTTAGGTGTCGAGCGGGTTCCAATTTCAAAATAATTTTGCTGGGAGAACCACTGGCCTATATATTTATACACACCCTTGTGCTCACCACTCATCTCCTCCACTTGCTCCTCTCCCTCTCACTTGCTCTGTAGATAGATGCATAGACAAATAGATAGAGGGAGAGAGAGAGTGAGAGAGATAGGAGCTAAGGTCAAATGCGACTGCACTAGGATGTGGATCTTGGTTTTGCATTTCTTGGTTTTGGAAGAAATCACTGCATGGAGCACTTCGGTAATGGTAATTAAGGAACCAAACTTTGATTTATTGTGATTCGTTCTTGTCCAAATTAAATGTATTTCTTTATTTGCCCATTATATCATGTACTAATTTTTTAGTCATTTTCAGATTCATAGTAATGGCAAATGGTCATAGCTACAAAGATGAGGAGGTGGTGTAGACTAAGTACAATACAAACATGGAGTATCGCTTAGCTCTATAAATCGTTGTCATGTATATTCCATAAACACGTGCACAATATTTTGGTCAAGTGTATCACCGTCTAGACGCGTTATATTTTGTTAAGGGGAGGGAGACGCGTTATATTTTCAAATGCTATCATACCAACACTACGGTACTAAATTGGACACTTAGTTAAATTTTGTAGCACCCAAGTCAGAGTAAATTCGAAGTATAAGAATACTAACATTAGTGTTTGGGTGCTTTGTGGGGTTAAGGGGAGGGAGACACGTTATATTTTCAAATGCTATCATACCAACACTACGATACTAAATTGGACACTTGGTTAAATTTTGGAGCACCCAAGTCAGAGTAAATTCGAAGCATAAGAATACTAACATTAGTGTTCGGGTGTTTTGTGGGGTTAAGGGGAGGGAGACGCGTTATATTTTCAAATGCTATCATAACAACACTACGGTACTAGATCATATAAGAACTCTGAAGTTAAGCGTGCTTGGGTGAGAGTAGTACTAAGATGGGTGACCTCTCGGGAAGTGCTAACATTTGCATTAAAATTGGTGGCAAAACTCATTAGTTAAGCGTGCTTAGGCGAGGGTAGTACTAACTAGGATGGGTGAGGGTGACCTCCTGGGGAAATCTCTTCGTTTTGTGTTAAAACCGTCAGAACAATGTTTAATAGTGAAAATGTGTGATCACAATCGGTTCTTCGCAAGAACCGATTGTGATTGAAAATGTGTGATCACAATCGGTTCTTCGCAAGAACCGATTGTGATGAGGGGGTCATCACAATCGGTTCTAGCATAGAACCGATTGTGATCGGTTCTTCGCAAGAACCGATTGTGATGAGGGGGTCATCACAATCGGTTCTAGCATAGAACCGATTGTGATCGGTTCTTTGCTAGAACCGATTGTGATGAGACTCATCACCTCATCACAATCGGTTCTTCGCAAGAACCGATTGTGATGAGGGGCTTATGTGAGACCCCGGATCGGCTATCCGAAATCTCCTGTGCATTTCCGTACTAGTCCCAGATCAGTAGCTAGTACACACAGTCACAGTGATACATCATTGCCAGACAAAACGAAACTTGCAATATAAATATTCAAGTACGGGCCACATGGCCACTTATTACAATACTCGGTCTAAAGACCGGAACCAAAACAGCGGAAACAAAAGCGAAACAGGTAGACGCCAAAACGCCACAAAGCGATTTACTAGAAACGCGACTAGTCCTCCTGGCAGCCCTCCTCGTACTCCTCCGCGTAGAACTCGCCCTCCTGCGCGTCTTGATAAACCTCTGATGATGACAACATTGATGTAGCCCGTGAGTACAAACGTACTCAGCAAGTCTGGGAAAGTATGCTTATGTGGGCTTTCCAAAGGAAGCTTAGTAGGGTTTATTTGCATAAAGCCAAATTTTATTAAACCATACTTAGGTAATAGCATTTCACAAAGCAACTTTTCACAATTCTTTTAATCATTGAATTATGTAATATCGTGAGTGAGGTTCTATCCACCATCACCGACATAAAAGGCTCTATCCGCCGATTTTAAAGAATCAGGGTTAATCATGTGACTCCATCCGTCAAATACAAACACAGGTTCTTTCCACCTGGTTGGCTCTATCCGCCAAATAACATCCGAGAGTTCTAACCACTCCCGAACCCCAAAACAAAACACTTTTCAGTTTTCGAAACCAAAATCAAAATCTACCAATATGAAAGCATTCCTTGCTTTGCCTTTGACCGTAGGCACGGCTATTCGAATAGTTTTACTCTGCAAAGGTGTACAACTTTACCCACAAGACACGATCATCTCTTAATGCCAAGCTATTAGCACACTTCCTTTGGTGTGCCGGCAGAGAGATCATGACAAGGCCGTTACAATGTATCTACCTAACTAGACCCACCCGCTGAGGTTTCACCGCTGTTAGGGTTCCATCCGCCCAGTACAGAAGCCCCCTCTTGCGCCGTGTGAGAAAAACAACAATTGCCTCCGTCCGGCATTCACATTCAACCGAGTGGTGAGTCTAAGCTAGGCTTCTACAAATTAGTTGGCCAGATCGTACCATTATAGACATGTGGTAGTACGGTTATGCTTAAAATGGCAATCATAAGCGTCGGTCCTTATATGACTTGGGGCGGTACTTGCACAAAAGGATCAAGACTTGATCCGCTCCCACCCGACTTTCCATGCCGCCCAAGTCGAAATCATTTTTCCTTTTCTTTCATTTTAGAAAATAGTACCATAATCATAATAATAGCTTTCAAATCACATTTGAAATCATCATTTCTGAATAACCCCACCCATGGGTTTCTTTTATCGGAAAAGGTCCTAAGCAATTCTATTGCACTAGGTTACAACGGATACCATATAAGCATAAACATGGTATAATCAATGTTCTAGGGTTACAACGGATATGATTAACAATGTCAAGGAGGAATCACCAAATTCGGATTAACTATCACTTATATTTGACATATTTTATTTAAAAGTAGCCATGCAACTTTATAAACAGATAAAAAGCATTTCATAAAATGGGATCAAAATGCGTCAAGGGACTTGCCTTGGTCGGTGAGGAGAGGGTTGTCTTCCTGCGGTTCTGCGACGGAGTCGACGTCTAGCGTTTCTATTAAACGAAAAACAGCGAATAAACAACCATTCGGAAAATACGAAGAAACAAATAAATTCTCAACCACATGAAAACTTCCGAATAATTAGTTTAGCATTTTATACGATTTATAAAATTTATTTGGAATTTTCGAGTGTATAGTCTAAGAGCTACAAAACTCACAAGTTTATACTTTCCATGAATAATTTAACAATATAGATTTGATTATATAATTTCAGTAAAATTAGCGTAGCTAGGTTTCAATATTTACTAATTAATAAAATTACTCGCATGCTATTCGGACTTAAAATGAATTTGTAACGAAAAAGACAAATCTCACAATTTCTGGAAATGAGCACATCTAACTCAACCTTTACTAGCCTTGCATGGTACTGTTTGGCGTGGGCTAGGATTCACGCATGTACTGCTTGGGCTTAATACATATGAAGATATTTATATTCAAACATATATGCACGTATACTCATTTCTAGTTTCCTTCGCATGTCACTGTTCCTCTTGTATGCGCATAAACACTTGATCGGTGGGCTCGAAAATTTGCTACGTAGGCCGTTATACAAACAAGCGGCGCATTATACAATCAACTTAAACATGTATTCACGTGTGCAATGAGTATATTTTTGTATACATGCAAGCCATCATCTAACATATACGTATACACACACTAGCATATATAACGCTAATAAGCCTATACAAGCATAATACACGTGACAAGATCATCCGATTGATAAAGATAGAGCGCGCCACGAAGGAAAAGAAAAGCAGGATACCGCTCGGCGAGGGATGCGAGATCGAGAGAGTGCGTTGATGGCGAGGTAAACGGCGGCGGCGGCAACAACGCAGGGAAGGCGAGGTGAGGGACGTCTTGGTGGCGGCGCCCACGGCGGCAGCGATGACGACGACGGCGGCAAGGCGGCGACGAGACGTCAACGGCGGCGACCAGCGACGTAACGATGGCGCAGCCAAACCAGAAAGGAAAACAGAGAAACGTGGAGATGGGAGGAGGGAATAGCCACAACTGGAGAAATAGAGGTAGCAGTATAGAGGTGGAGGAAGGGGTATCTAGGTACCTGATCGCTTGCGTTTAGGATGGAGAACGGCAGAAAATTAAAGTCATGAAGGCGATGGTCGGAACGACTTGGAACGGCCGGAAGGTTACTCGTCGAGGCTGCATGCGCCATCGGGAATGAAGGGCGTCCACGACATCCACTTTCCTATATTGCCGGTAATGGAAAATGGGCTAGAGGGTGCATGCGTTGCAAAATTGCATGGCTAGTAAATGGGAAAGGTTACTAGTTACTAGTGGTATTCACCATGCTATGAAGTAGTAATTTGGTAGGAACGTGGTGCATGCTTCAAGGCAATTACTACCTTGGCTGTTACTAGTATTGCTCTTCATGCACGTTGTTTTTTTTATATATATATACATATACGTTCCAATATGTTTAGGAAAAAAAAATAGCACAGGGGTTCTAAAATCCGAAAAATTTCCCTAAAATACTAGGAACTATTTAGGACTTAACGAAGTTGGTTTCGTGATTTTTCGAATTATAGATTTTCCGTAGAAATTCTTTTCGTGACTCAGACACCTGTACCGATTTTTGTAAAATCAACGACTTAGGTTATCTAACATATTTTTCGAAAATATTTGAAGCGAACACTCTCGTCTACCAATTATCTTAATTATCAACAAAATTTTAGATTTTACGCCTATCCGAAAATGCATGATCTTTATTTAACGCGATTATTTCCATAAACTTGACCCCGAATTACTCGTGAGGCTTCCAAGTGAATTCGGAAAATACAAATAATCCCAAAAACACACTAAATATATTAAAAGCAAATTTTGGGATGTTACAGCTTATCACAATCGGTTCTAGCAAAGAACCGATTGTGATGACCCCCTCATCACAATCGGTTCTTGCGAAGAACCGATTGTGATAAGCCCCTCATCACAATCGGTTCTTTGCTAGAACCGATTGTGATAAGGGGCTTATCACAATCGGTTCTTCGCAAGAACCGATTGTGATGATTGTTTATCACAATCGGGGAGAAAACCGACTGTGATAGCTATTCCTCATTACAATCGTTGGACTTTCTATCGCCACCAAAACCGATTGTGATGACGAAAAAGAACCGATTCTAATGTGTATTCTTGTAGTAGTGATTCTTACTTGTAATCTAAGCCGTTAATTTTTTTAATTAATTTTGTATATTAGTTTTAGGTTAGAATTGATTTACAATGCTAACTGCTAATTGTTATTGAGTTTTTAGTCTGAATTTTAGCATTGTACAGGTTCCTATGAAAATTAAATTATTAATTAATTTTTTATTTCAAATTTGTGTTATTTTTTTCATTGCAATTGCGGTGTATTGTAGTTACCATTGACATTTCTTTTGATCTAAACCGTTATAACTCGGATCTATTAGATAGATGATTAGACATTTTCCTTTAAATAATAACATAACATCAAATTGCTACTATAATTCAACTTAATCAGAGTCCAATGGATTAAGGACTAGATGTTTTATTTTTTAAAAGAATTTTTTTGCTTATTTCTATTTTTCAAGGCAACTTTTCATGAGCTTTTAATATGTAATCAATGTCCCCAACAGTAGATATTCACGGCATTTTGTACATGTGTTGCAATTATTGTATTTCGACGGCTGGTTAGGTGATATTTGTGAAACGTCTATTATATGTACGTTTATCATTTCCCTTGCAAAATTGTCAATTACATGAAAATTTGAATGAAAAGATTGAGCAGACCCCGGGGATCCACATCCTCTCCTGTCCTCTTGTCTACTCCCTGATCATAAATAATTATCATTTTAAACATAAATACAATTAAATTTTTCAAAATTTTGTTATTAATATCTTTTAAAATATTTTAATTAGATACATAAAAATTATATGTGTAAATTCGTCGCCAGCAGCGGGTATACACAACATTTTGTACATGTGTTACAATTATTGTATTGACACGGCTGGTTAGCTGACATTTGTGAAACATTACGTTAGCATTTCCCTTGCAAAATTATCAACTAAATGAAAAGACTTAGCAGATCAGGGGATCCACGTCCTCTCCTATCCTCTTATCTACCCCTTCCGTCATAACTAGTTATCCTTCTAGACGTAGACACAATTAAAATTTTAAAACTTTAATTGCCATCATCTTTTAAATATTTTAACTTGATATATAAATATCATATGTGGATTTGTCTCGAAAAGTACTTTTATAATATTTTTTTTTTTTTGATTTCATAAACATATTATAATAAAATTTAGCGATTAAATCTGTATTTCATAGGCTATATTAATATCTAGAATGACAAATATTTGTGACACGAGGCGTACACCATTAGCACCCCAGCTACATGCACCTACCTCTGACCGAGGTGACAAATCAAAGCCCACGTTAAGAGACCGAGACGGCCGCCGTATGACGCTGTTCTACACACTTCACCCAGCACCACACGGCAGTACTGTACGCTCAGAATACACGTTCCATACGGCTGCATGCTGAACGCTAGTGTCTACTACTCCACCGGAGAGGCTCGAAAGGCGTAGCCTAGGGCAAGGGCACGGGGCAGTCGAACATGTCAATAACTAAACCGGTGGGCCACCCCTGGGTCGCCGCGACAAGACTCGACATGCTCCAACAGTCTAGGCAGAGGCCATGGCCAAGGGTACTGTTTGCCATGCCATGTAGCCGCTCCATGCGTGCCCACTAGTCCACTACACTACTAGCTGCTCCATCGGTCATAAGTAGTAATGGATTTAGGATAGATGCAATTAAATTTTTAAATTTTTAAATATTGATGTTTTTTAAATATTAAAATTGGATGCATAAAAATCATATATATATATATATAGATATAGATATAGATTCGTCTATCGGATAATTCAGATCTCACACCATCACCATGCGCGAGTCTCGTCAATCCATCTCTTTAGTCTCGATTTTCTTTGCCTAGTTTTCTCCGATCCCCATCTATTTGATCACGTTGTAGCTGTTGTGAACAATATATATATATTGTTTTGTTAGCGCCTCGATCGAAGTACCAAAGTAACACCTAGAGGTGAAGGTAGCTGGTAGCCTCACAAAAAAAAAAAGTGAGGTAGCTACTGCAGTTTCTATAGGACAAGGCAGCATGACAAAGAGCATATGGAGCCATGGAGGGCCCTGTTCAGTTATCCCCGTAACCCCGTTGCAGCTGCACGCAGTGCACAACAACAACGACTGCCCTGCCCTTCGATCTCGCCCTTTTTTTTCTCTCTCTGGGACAAACAAACTCGCATGATGATGGCGTAGCTTTTGTCCGTGCTCCCGTCGAGTTCTTGATCTGATCGTCAGAGTCAGAATGGCTAGCTAGCTAGCTAGGTAGGTACTCCAGCTGCGTGGATCGATAGGCTGGCCGGCCGGCTGCAACAGGGGCCTCGCCTCATGCGCGTCACGTCAGGTTCGCCCGTAGCGCTGCCACGCTAGCAACGCTACAGTTGCATACGGTCCAAGCTACGCGTGAGGGTCGTCAGTTCGTTGGAGCTGTGGTGAGATCGGTCGCGCGGCTGAGGGTATACGGACGAGGATAGCAACAGTCTCCAGATGCCAGGTTCAGGTCAGACGGGGATTGGGGATTCATGCGAATGCATTGCAGGCTTTGCAGCTTACCTCCCTCCGGTCTTAAAATGCTGATGTTTTTGATATCGATACGATTTTTAAAACACAACTTTGATCACTGATTTTTATTATAATATATTTATAAAATTTAATAAACATATGGGCCCTTCTTTCCACCGCTTCGATTTGGTGTCCTGTTTTTTATTTTATTTTATTATTATTTTTTTTTGCAGCTGTGAGTGTTCTATAATCTACTAAGGCTATTCCCAGTGCAAAATGTCATACTCCAATATACAAGAACGCCACATAGGATGAAAAGTATGATACTGTATTGAAGAAACACTCTCTACAATATATAGTATCATACTTATATGTTAAAATAATTAATTGGTGTGATGTTGTGTCTATGAAAGTAGACCCAGAGCATTAGATTCGGTGCCATGGCCTAAGATATCGTGCCAAAGCTGTATCTTGCTTAGGATATAGCTTTCTTCCCCCTCCTATTTATTGTTTTGCCACATCAACAAAAAATCCTATGTGGCATCTAATTAATGAGTATGATACTACCCATTGGAAATAGCCTAATTGCACCACGTTGTGCAAAATTCCTGCGATTGCTATCATTCGATTTGGATTCGAATCACGCATTACTTGCACATTTTAGAGGAACTATGCGTATCTTCTGCGTAAATAGGCTCCTAGATATTACAATGCCATATGTGTGTATGAAAATTACTTAGATATATCTATTTAATTATCTTGAAAGATGAAACATATACTTTGTGTGTGAAAATAAATAAATGCATATAGTTGAGAGAAAATAAATAGGGCTATAGAACAAAAGTCTCATTAAATCTACATACAAATCTTATATTTATAAATAAAATAATTAAAAAAATAAGCCTTATAAAAATAAACGTAAGAAATACAATTCTAATGGTCCTGATAAAAATACTTGCCTTATACAACTGGCAACTCTTATATTACCTATCCATCTATGCTATATATCTTCTCCTTTTTCCTTTCAATAATATAAAAACTTCAACTCTTAAAGTGAGTGGCGGCTTCTTTTTTCCGATCAATCTGGAGTCTGTACACAATAGTCTCTCGATTCACACAGGCCGTTCATTAATTTTTCTTTCGCCAGTCACACAGGACACAGCTCTCTCTCTCTCTCTCTCTCTCTCTCTCAAGTCATCAGTGGACCAGCATCCAGCAGTGGCACGGCACATGGCTACACGCACGCACGCAGCTTCAAGGCTGCGAGAGATGAGAGCGTACGGCACACATTAAATTAGGAGGTACGGACACAGAGGCTCTCTCATCTATCTGGGCCAATTGTTTTTCTCGCCATCAGAGAATTCAGAGGACCAGTGACTAGCTGATTTTGGAACATAGCTAATGCCGAGATTTCCAGTTCAAAGCTCGTGAAACAGTACCACTAGTTCAATTTTTTAGATAATAGAATATTAAATTTTTCGGTCTCTGCATCGTGAGATGCACACAAACAATCATTTTATTACGGAGTTACAGTAAAAAAAGTTGTCACAAAAGAGGTCTAAATGCTAAAATAAAGCTGCAACAAGCCGTATGAAATATGAAACATAAAACTGGTCAAAAAAAATATAGTGCTGTTGTGATTTGCGTTACACTAACTAGTTATAGTTTCTTTTTCTTTTCTTTGTTCTTTTTCTGTCTCCTTTGCTGGTCATGGGAGCCAACTGGTACTATCCCATTGATAAGATGTTTGTTAGGCAACTATTTCTCCGGTATGTTCTTCTCCAGTAGACGCAAAAGGAGCACTTTTCTATCGAAACTTTGGAACATTTCTATGTTCACGAACTATTCCCGCATAGTCCATCCCATTCACTGTTTGTTCCAAAATGAGTAATGTGTTTGCAAATTGCAAAGATGTAATTGGGTTCCACATTGGATGCATGGCTCTATCGGTCAATTGAACATCGATCAATCATCGGTCAAGCTCGTTAATCTATATCAAGTTGGCATCACCATGTCCAGTCGACAGGACCGGATGGCCCCAAGATTAAGGAATCCTATTTTTTTTTTTACTTATTTTTGTATTACTAATTGTTAATCTTTCTATTGATAAGAGTAAGAACTAATACATGAGTAGTTCTTTTTATTCTCTTTTTTTTGCATTTTATTGTAAAATTTTATTTCTAAGCAAACCATATGCCTTATTGATATTTTAAAGTTTTTGAAATAGCTAAATTATTTTTGTAATGTAACTGTTGCATATAGAATTTTGTTGACAATTCCGGTGACTATTGTACATGTCTACACTAAAAAACTTGAAGAAAAGTTAATCGGTTATCAACACACCCAAACACTACTCATTTTATTGAAGCACCATTCATCTAGTATTATTTCGGTGACTATTGCATATAGAAGTTCTACTTGCATTCTATAATGAATTAGGGAAGACTTGACGATAGTTGTTGAAATTGATTTATTTTGGAAATGATTAATTACAAGGATAATTGAACATTTTGTTTCAAATAATACTAGAAGAACGGTGCTCTCTAAGTAAATGTTCATATGTGAAATTTGTTTTGTTTTTTTTAGTATGATATACCACATAATTCTTTATACCGTAAGAAAAAAAAAACTGTACTACAACTGTAATATAAAATATTTTTTTGATAATTAACTTTTTATTGTGTATAGCCCTATTTTAAATTTAGCACTAGCCCCAAAAATTTCAGATACGGCCATGTCAATACAGACAAGTTGACCAATCCTTTTAAAGAAACACGGTGTTTGATCTGTAGTCACATATAATTGGGGATGCACGCACGCACGCTCTAGGCTATGTGCGTATTTTAAAATTTACGGCATAATAAAAACGGCCAGTAGAGTAACACGAGACGAGAATAGGCCATGTGCTAAGACATCTCTCTCTCTCTTTTCCCTAGACAAAGACAGCAAGCAGAGAGCCAGTTTAAGCGTGACAAGACAAGGAGGGAGGAAATCAACTGAATTTTTTTAAATAATATATTTGTTTTAAATAAATTTACAAAAAAATATATTGAAAAGAAAAATCACAAAAATAAATCCCTGTCGCCAATTGAAATGGCGACAGAGTCACAGAGGCTTGGCTGACGAATTATTTTATCGTAGACTCATTTAGTCGACGGAGTTGAGGTCTCTGTCGTCATTTCAATTGACGACAGACCCATGTTGCCAATTCAAATGGCGATACAAATGTATTTTTGTAATTTTTCTTTTTGTGTATTATTTTTTGTAAAATTATTTAAAAATATATATTATTTAAAAAAATTCGAAATCAACCAGATCTCTAAGGTACGACTAAACACAACGAAGATCTACCTTGCAGGGCTCATGGATGTAGTTACAATTTGCAAACGAGGCTGGCGTGATTACATTAGTGGAGATCTACACTACAAGGATCTTGCTCAGTGTCCTCGGCTTTTACCGAAGCGACCTGAGATGCCCAGCGGAGCCGCGAGTGTGTCGTCGGGCTCCGACGACACAAGTCCCACGACCGCAGTCGGCGACACAACCAACCTATGTCCCACGGCCACAATAAATCCGCGACCACGGATGCCATCCGGGCCGACCCGGAGCACCGGACATTTGTCGTCGAACTTAAAGCTGCGAATCTGAGAGGAGACACTTCTGTCCTCGGCCTAATTAATCTTTCCGACCGCAGTGGACATCGTGTCCTCGGCCTGATTAATCTTTGCCCGAGCCGCAGTGGACATCTGTGTCCTCGGCTTTAACTATCCGGCGACCACGGACCCATACGGTGCGGAGCACGGGGCTATCTTGTGTCGTCGGTATGGATTAGGCCAGGACCAGGTGACATCGTGTCCTCGGCTTTAACTATCGCGAAGCGACCTGGACCCATACGGTGCCGGACACAGGGGCTATCTTGTGTCGTCGGGATGGTTAGGCGGAGGACCTGGTGACATCTGTGTCCTCGGCTTTAACTATCTTGACGACCGCAGGACCCGGTGCCGGAACTGGGGCTATCTTGTGTCGTCGGCATGGTTAGAAGCCGAGGACCACCAGGTTCAACTTATGTAATATTACGTCATTTTGAAACACAAAAGCGAAGATATTTTCAAGAGATCAACCCTACCCCATATCCTAGTTAGTACTACTCTCGCTTAAGCAAGCAACTAGTGAGTTCTACCACTAATTTTAATGCAAATGAGCACTTCCCATGAGGTCACCCATCCTAATACTACTCTCGACCAAGCACGGCTTAACGAGAATTCTTATATGATCTAGTACCCGAGTGTTGGTATGATCACATTTGAAATATAACGTGTCACCATATCTTAACCTCACAAATGACCAAAACTCTAATTTTAGTATTCTTATATTTTGAATTTACCATGGCATGGATGCTTCAAATTTCAACTAAGTGTTCAATTTTACTATGATATGGGTGCTTCAAATTTTAATTAAGTGTCAATTTTAATAGTTGGATCCAAGATCGAACTAGCTACCTACTAGCTACATCTGTGTCCTCGGCACAGTGTGGCAGCGACCTGAGACCCCTTACGGTGCGGAACACAGGGCTATCTTGTGTCGTCGGCATGGTTAGGCCAGAGGACACGGGTGACTATCTGTGTCCTCGGCTTTAACTATCTGGGCGACCACGGACCCTCTACAGTGCGGAACACAGGGCTATCTTGTGTCGTCGGCTTGGTTGGGGCCGAGGACACGGGTGACATCTGTGTCCTCGGCTTTGAGCTATAGGTGGCGACCACGGACCCGCCCGTGCGAGAACCTGGGGCTATCTTGTGTCGTCGGCATGGTTAGGCGGGGACACAGGTATCTGTGTCTCGGCTTTAACTATGCCCGACCTGACCACGGACAGTGCGAGAACACAGGGGCTATCTTGTGTGTCGGCATGGTTAGAGCCGAGGACCTGGTGTTTCATCTGTGTCCTCGGCTTTAACTATGCCGGCGCGGACCCTTCACAGTGCGGAACACAGGGCTATCTTGTGTGTCGTCGGCGGTTAGGGCCGAGGGGACCACGGGTGACATCTGTCCTCGGCACGAGCTATAGGCGGCGACCGCACGGACCCTTGCAGTGCGGAACCTGGGGCTATCTTGTGTCGTCGGCATGGTTAGAGCCAGGGGACACGGTGTTTATCTGTGTCCTCGGCTTTAACTATCTGCGGCGACCTAACTATCTGGTGCCGGAACACGGGGCTATCTTGTGTCGTCGGCATGGTTAGAGCCGAGGACACGGGGTTCAACACATATAATATTCGACATTTTGAAACACAAAAGCGAAGATATCTTGTGTGCGTCGGCATGGTTAGAGCGGGGACACGGGTGTTATCTGTGTCCTCGGCTTTAACTATGCCGGCGACCACGGACTCCATCGGTGCGGAACACAGGGCTATCTTGTGTCGTCGGCATGGTTAGGCCGGGGACACAGGTACATCTTGTAAATCGGTAACATTGTTTCGCCGTGGACCTGAGGCAGCCTCATGGGCCAGTCGAGATCTTGGGACCGCAGGTGGGTGCTCAAGCTCTTCTTTCTCGAGATTTTTAAGGCCGGTTTAAGGTTTTAGAACATGCACAACCTATTCCGATAATTGCTCGCTCTTCTTTACTTGCGGCATTTCATCATCACAACAAATTCATCCCGAAAACTCAAGGAGAGTATGAGTCATCACCACCAGGCAAATGCGTTCTTCGATATTTTGTCGCCTACGGACGGGTCGAGCAGACATTTGTCACGGTCATTTAAAGGTTTTACAACACTCCTGACCTATTCAGGTCATTCCTCACTCTTTCAATTGGTCTGCGTTGGATGCGTCACAAGGTTCTCAAAGTACTTTCGAGGAGTAACGTTACGGAGACACATACACCTGGTAGTAGTAACATACCAATTAATTAAATAATAAAAAATTACATGTCATATATATGTATGTTGCCTAACAACTATTCTAAAGCTCTATTACATTTTTCTTAATTTTAAAAACAAAAAAAACATTTTAAAAGTGGTTTTCTGAATTAATCTGGAATTATTATTATCGTCGGCTAAAATAAAGCCGTGGACAAAATGTTCTCTGTGTAGTCGGCTAGCTTTGTCGTCGACATAGAAATGTTTGTGTGTCGTTTATTTCTTCCCGACGACAAAGAGTCTTCTTGCCATTTGGTCGGCACAGGCATCCTGCATGTTGGTCCCACATGTCGGATGCTGTGTCGGCGGGGTAGGTGGGCGGAGGACACGGCTGCATACGTGTCGGCGGGGTATGTGAGCCGAGGACACAGCTTGTGTTGGCGGGATGTGAAATTCAAATTTCATCGCCTTCAGATGTTCCCCCTACAGGGTGGAGTTCTGTGTCGGCGGGGTATGTGGGGTGAGGACCACAGTGCGCCTGCTGTGTCGGCGGGGTAGGTAGGCGGAGGACCGCAGATCTCCCTGCAATAATCGGCGGGCTAGTTGGACGAGGACACGAGATCTCTATGTCGGCGGTTTAGGTATTTGCAAGCTGACATAGCTACTATGGCGTGTATATATGTCGATTTTATTGCAGCGGAAATCGAGAGATGTAAAATTTTGTGTCGTCGGCAATTTTACCGAGGACACAAATATTTCGGCCGAGGACACTGAGCTCGTTTCTTGTAGTGCTAGCATCTTTCCCATCAACAGTAGGAGTCGTTCATGAACAGTAGCAGTGATGGAATTAGAAAATTTTCGTTGACAATGCACACTATATATGTACAACTCTATAATGTTTTATAATTATTTTGTAACACCATAAATCCAATATATATATGTTTAAAATTGTTAAAAGCACAATATAAATAATTTTTAAGGTCTTAAAAATACCAAACCATTAAAATCGGAACCAATTCAAAAAACAAATTTAGCTAATCAAAGATATCATCTTATACCACTTTTCAAAATTTTGAGGGTGCCAAGGCATACCCGGCCCCCCTGGTACTGCCCCTGACAGCAGGTAGCACCACAACCTAAAAGTATTTGCAGTGTATATTTCACATAAGATGAACCTAAATATACCATATCATACATAAATAACTCTAAATACAACATTCATAATTCACAATATCTAGCAAATACCTCACTCAATTAATTTCTTCACCCCCACCTCACCTCATCTCTTCCCTTCCAATCAAAACAAATATGTAACTTGGTTTTCTCAATTTGTTTGTATCTTGCATGAGAAACAACTCTACTCTATCTTTAATAACTCCACTTCTACATTTTATCATAATTACTCTGGACAGTCACAAATAGTTGTCGTTTTAAAAATAACATGGTCTTCAAAACATAGATTTGATCACTAATTTTTATTGTAAGATATTATAATCCCTATAAAATTATAACATTATGAAAGAACTTTTTGGGATAAATCTATATATATGATTTTCATATATCAAATTTAATTATTAAAAGATATTAACATTCAGAATTTCAAAAGATTATATATATATATATATATAAATCGATAAATCTTTATGAACGTGGATAATAGTGTTCTATAGAAACTGGTTACATAATCACATTGGAAGTGCCCCCGGTAAGGTATACATGGAACCAAGTGCTAGATTAGGACCTCGTCTTATTTCTTTTTTTTTTTATTCTTTTCGGCTTTTGTCCACGCTGACGGGGCCCGCGGTTCCGGATGCTAGTACAGTAGTACGTGCTAGACTCTGTTTTTAGGGTTTCATCCGAACTCGTAAGTCGTAACCGGGCGGATTTGGTTAATTTCCGTGAATAAACGCCTGGTTCTTACGGAATTCTGATTCGAAGATGGGATTCTGTAAGATTTGAACTGTTTCCAGTGTAATCACAGCGTTCCAAATACGCTGGGCATTCCTGCAACCAAGTGAAGTTGGAATCAGAGCATAAAGGTGCTGTTTCCAGTGTAATCACAGCGTTCCAAATACGCTGGGCATTCCTTCTAATCCATTTTTTTTTTTTTTGCCAATGGTGCTGTTTTTCTTCAGCATCGCTGTTTATTAAATACCCGTTCAAATTTATAAGTTGTATTTTTTAAATAGTATTATCTTTAAATATATGGTGTATTTTCATATTTCAATTCAAAATTAATGTCGTGTTTCCTATATACTCATAGTAAATATCGATCTTTACTTTATATTTTCTAAATGCATGTATTGAATATAGTGTTTAGTGATAATAATTAGAGGTAATCTAGTGATTTTTAATATCTTTTTAGTCAATATGTCAATGAAAAATATACCTTATAAACTTAGACGGAGGGAGAACATAGTACTACTACAGAATACTCATTAAGCAGTGCTCCATTCATTCAAATATAGGAAATATTTTTTGAATGATCTTGCCTACAAATATAAGATTTATTTTATGTTCCAATCAAAACTAGTATGATATTCTCTTGATAGCACTAATAAGAATTCAGATTTACTCTTATTTTTTACATGCTTACGTTGAATATATTGTTTAAAGATACTCCATACGTTCATGAATATATGTCATTTTAGCTTTCAAATTTTGTTTCCAGATACATGTCATTCTGATGAAGTTTTACCATTTTTTTCTTTCTATATCTCTCCCTTTAACTATTTCCAATGTCATCTACTAACATGAACAAGAGTAAGACACACCAACTAAAGATATAATAAAGAAGGGCAATACATTATTTTATAGATGTGTCTTAGTGAAAGTTAAAGAACCTAAAATGGCATCCATTCAGGAAAGGGGAGTAATAATTAGGAGTGGTTTAGTCATTTTTAATATTTCAATGATTTATAAAGCAAAGAAAATACACCTTATAAGTTTGAACGGAAGAAGTAGTTAGTACTTCATATATATTTTTCCTTTGTAGCCTCCTACTCCCCTCTGGACATGAATAGTTATCGCTTTAGATATTGACATGGTCTCTAAAATACAGCATTTATCACTAATTGTTATTATAATGTATTTATAAAACTAACTACAATTATAGTATTATAAAAGTATTTTTGACGCAAATCTACACATATGATTTTCATGTACCTAATTTAAATATTTAAAAATACAATAGTCAAAGTTTTAAAGATTTGACTTCATCTATATCAAAAACATCAACTAATAGTGGGTCAAACGTAAGTTATCGCTTTAGATATCGACACGGTCTCTAAAATATAGCATTGATCACTAATTGTTAATATAATGTATTTATGAAACTAAATATAATTAAAGTATTATAAAAGTATTTTTGACGTAAATCTACACATATGATTTTCATGTACCTAATTTAAATATTTAAAAAAACAATAGTCAAAGTTTTCAAGATTTGACTTCAACTATATCAAGAACGTCAACTATTTGTGGCTAAAAGGTACTCTCTCCGTTCACTTTTATAAGGCGTATTTTGACTTTGCACAAGGATTAAGGTTGCGTTGAAATAGAGAAAGATATGAGTGAAAATGACTTACATGTCCCCACTTAATTGTCTTAGAAGATAAAAGATACACTTTATGTGGGTGGTAATGAATAAATACATATGATTGCAAGAGAATAAATAAGGGTATAGAAGGAAATGTCTCATTAAATCTAAATGCAAGCCTTACATTTGTGAACAAGACTATTCAATAAATAAGCATTGTAAAAGTGAACAGAGGGACTCCATAGTATGTAGTGATAAGAGTATCTCCCTATCAAAAGAATAAGAAATAACTCCATTTTACATCCTCAAACTATATAAAAAGTCTAGATAATACCCCATACTATAAAACCGGTTATTTAATCCCCCCATCTTCTAAAACCAGTTAAATCACATCCTAGGTCTGTGTTCCCTGGCTGTTTTGTATTTTCTATATATAATTAAGACAAAAGTGATTCAAAATTTTTGAAACTTTTTTTGTTTGATGCTAATGCAACAATTGTACAATTTTATAAAATTCTGACAAGATCACCATCTCAATTATGGGTTTTCTGATTTTAATTTTTTTGAGATATAAAATTATGTTAAATTAATTTGGGAATTTTTATATGTGATACTAGGGATATAAATATGGCACCATAAAATTATTATGGAAATTATAAAGCGTTTAGTATATTTAGAAAATAAAAAATAGCAATAATTTTGTGGGGGATTGGATAATCTCCATAAGGACTGTTATACCCTGGCAGCCAGTTTCGGCCTACCATGCATGCGCTTGGATGGTGTCCCCAAGGAGGAACCTCGGATAGTCTAGCCAGCTGGCCCTCCCGACCGGACTAGGCCTAGTGCTCGCCCACGAGCATGCAAGCTCATCCATGAGCACCCAAGCTCGGAAACATGCAAGGATCGGTCAAAGCTGGGAAAATCCTCGAGCATGATCGGAAGATCGTGTTCGCCCCACAACGTTTAAGTAGCGATAATTACGCCACGATCTAGGGCCATTTCGCCCACAACGGGAACGTGGCGAGAATCAAGGCTACAGTAGCTACCATAGTTAATGCAGTAAAATGCGCATTATCCGGCAACAGTTATTTCAAGTATCTTGTAAGCTATAAGAACCCCGGGTAAATTAGTAAAGGGGGAGAGGGGAAAAGGAAGAGCAAGACAAACACACTGATATAGCCTTCTTGTAAGATTTTGACTGCAATAGTGAAATCACTTGACTAGGGTTATTATCTCCGTTGTGGGAGACCCGAACCAGTATAAATCTTTGTCTATTTTTTGAGTATCCTATCCTAAGAGCATTGTCCATACGCAAATCCTTCACCAAAAAGGGGTTCTGTTGATCCCTCATTCAACAAGTAAGCTCGATGGGGACATGTTTCCCAATCGTTGATAAATTTAAAAGCAACAATTACACCATCAGATTTTTATTAAAAAGTACTTGTTTTATCATGATATAACAATTTTATGGTGCAGCTATAAACCCTTATCATCACACAAAAAATTCCCAAATAAATGTACCATAATTTGTTATCTCATAAAAATCAAAATAAAAAACCCTCAATTGAGACAGTGATCTTGTCAAAATTTTATAAAATTGTACAAGTGCGATCATGGTCTTAAATTTTTATGAGTATAAGTATTGCCTTAGAATCATACAAAAAATTTTCAAAAAATATGAACCATTTTTTTTGCCTTAATTATGTATAGGAAACGCAAAACAGCCAAGGAAAACCGCTCTAGGTTGTGATTTGAACATATTTTTAGAAGATGAGGGTTTAAATAATCGGTTTTATAATTTGAGGGGTTATTTGGACTTTTTGTATAATTTGAAGGTGTAAAATAGATTTATTCTGAAGTAAAACCACAACTACAGAAATGCTTATATTAGAAACATCATCATATTCGGTTTTGAAAAATCATCTATGATAAGGAACATCACTAACAGTTCTATAGTAAAACCATTGGTGAAAATATCATAGACGGTACTCTTCATAAATCGTAAATGATATATATATCAATATTATAGAAAGTTTTAGTATAAAACCGTCTGTGATGACTTATGTAGCTATCACATACGATTTTCAACTAAAACCGTTTGTGATATCAGTTTATCGTAGATGGTTCTAGCCACAAACCGTCTATGATACGAATGAGACCTATATAAACATACCGAGGTTCCTCGCGCAGACCTTAGCACTTATCGTGTTTTACCTCCTCCAAACCTTAGCCCCTCCTCCTCCTCCTCGTCTAGCTCCCTCTCGGTGACCTCCCCTCCGGCGACCTCCTCCCTAGTGACCGCCCCGTCAGCAACTTCGCTACGTTTAGACGGTATGGATGCATTTGTTGTATGCACACATTTACATCATTACACAAATGATTTGGTAGATTGGGTGATCGGTTGGATGGTTCTTGGGTGCTCTTTTTATGCACACAAGCGTTGGGATACTAGAATGACAAAGCAATTGCTTGCGATGGCCTTGGGTAGATTGTTTCAGTGGTTACTCCGATCTTACATGCCCAACTAAATGTTGGTTAAAATCTATTAATAATGTTATGACTTGTCTTCAGTTTGTGTGATTGAAGTTATACCCTAGCACCTAGTTATGTTCTCTATTAGTTCCCTGTGTTATTCCAACAGTATCTGACTCTGAACTAGGTAGACAACCGCAACTGCTTAGTTTGATTGAAGTACAATGAAATTCCTAAAAGTGAACCGCACGTCTCTTGAGTAAATACGTATACATATCCTAAACTTTCAGAAAATATTAGCAGTGCGTATGCTCTATGCTGTCTTATTGAATGCAAAGAGGATATATTATTTTTCATACTTAACCAAAGTATTGCGCAAATAGATACCACAAGTATATATCGGTAATAGGTTAGCCATGAAGTTTCCATCAACTTTCCTATAATTGCCTTGTTAATTAATATGTGAGATTCTCATGGTAATATATACAACAATTATTAGCCCATGCTGGTTAAAAATACTTATAGGATTAATATACATGAAGCATGCTGGGAGCTGTTCTTCCGATAGTATCAGAGAAAGATGGTTGCTCCTCTCTTTTCTTTAACACAAGAATTACATATCATTTCATCCCTTATCTTTATAAATGCCGCAGTTTATGTATATATGCTTGCTTTTAGTATTCTCTTGAGTATTAATTTGTTCTCCATATGAAATGGTTGTACTTGTTTTAAATATTGAAGGCCTATATGTTGCATGTTAGAATAGGCATCTCAATAATCTACATTGTAAAAATAGACGATATGGAAAAGCTGTCCGGCGTCCGCAGGTCGAAGAGCATGTATTGCTCGGTGCTGACAAGCTAGTCCTCCTGAGGCTGCGGCTCGGTCTCCGCTCCAGGAAGCCGCCAAGTAGCCGGCTCTAGCAACCCCGACTCCTCGAGCTCCCTCATCGTCGCCGCGAACAGCGTGCTCTTTCCGAACTTGGCCATGAGGGCTCGCGAGGGCTTGGCTGGGAAGAGGAAGGAAGGTTCGGGCAGAAAGGGGAGCAGTTTCGTCGGGGAATGCAGGATCGCAGAAATTTTGGGGTCGTTTTCCTCAGGAGATGAAATGACCCGATACTCATAGGGTCCCAGCCCCTGACGACTGGGAGTTATTGGGCCACAAAAGGTGCGCTGGGTGCGCTTGGGAACTCGCGCCAAGGCGGCTAGCAATGTCATGGATGGATTTGAACCATCTCTGTCGCTCAGGCCTGGACGACGAGGCCTGAAGGATCTTGGTCGAGGTCAGGGCATCCGACGCGACGCCGAGCTAAACTTAACCCGAGGAGCGCTTCCCTCCAAGACTTTTAGGCTCAAGGTCATCTTCGGCGTCTGGGAGAGGCTTGAGCCTCGGGGGCTAGATGTCAAGGACTGAACTACCCTGCCCGATGAATGGCTTGGTTAACGGACCCCCGCTCGAACTCTACCTGGTGAGCCAAGCTCGGGCTCGAGCTTGCTAGCCCGGTCTCCAGACGGCGCCCGCTCGACCTCGAGCAAGGGGCTAGAGGCTGTCACTCGACCAAGACCTGGAGCTCGGGGAGGCCAGGTCAGAGGCTTGCGGTTACTGAGATCCGCAGGGGCAGGACGTGGCCGTGAACCTCGGGGAGCAGTTGAGATCCGGTTGGAGCGAACTTGAGACCATCCTTTCTGAAGAATACTCCCGACCGTACTCAAGTAGCGGGAGGAGGGACTTTGTAAACTCTATATATGTGTAAGGAGGCCTCGGATAGGAACAACGAAATCGATACTCACCCACTTGTACTCACACATAATCAAATCCTCTACCTCAGGGCAAGACTATTACCCTGCTCGGGGGCTCAAACCAGTATAATTCCTAGTGTCACTTGTCAACTTCCTCGTCGGATCGTAGGTAGCAGCGGCACCGACCTCCCGGGGAACAACACAAGATCTCGGGTCCTCACACACACCCCCGATCTCATCTATGTGGTCAGGCGATCCCGATCGTCGACAAATACTAATACCAAAAGCAATCTTGCTTCTTAAATTATAGAGTTGATTAACTCATCGTATGGGGTTGATTAAGTCATCGTATAGAGTCTATTACAGGAATTATTCAACTATATACGATGGTTCCATCGTATATAGTTGAATAATTCCTGTAATAGACTCTATACGATGACTTAATCAACTCTATACGATAGTTAATCAACTCTATAATTCAAGAAATTAGGTTGTCTATAGTATTCTCGTTCGGGGATGAGGATGAAGTGAAAGCGATAAATCAGAGCATGACAACGTTCTGGACAAACTATGAAATAAAATAAATTTTATCTTAGAAACCATCAATATTATAATAAAAAGGTGATGAAAGTGCTATAAATATTCATATTTTAAGACGATCATGATCAGACAAGTTGTTGTGTCGATGCATCTATAATGTTTAGATATTCAGTTACAAAATCTATAACTAGTTGTGCCTTATTAATGTCGTTGCAGAAATACCTAAGCGGAAGAAAATTTCGAACAACAGAAACTAATGATGAAAATTTTTTTGAGAGTGAGGGAAAAAAGGGGATTACATACGGTTTTAAATAAAAACCAGCTGTAACATACAACATCACATACTTTTGTAGTTAGAAACCGACTGTGATGTTATAGTATCACAAATGATTGTATTTAGAAACCGTCTGTAATGTTATAGTATCATAGACGATTTTTAATTAGAATCATCTGCAATATTGTATATTATAGATGGTGTCTATATTGTTCGTAATATGTTTTTATATTACTAATATACTCCATCCGGTTTCATATTTTCTGTCGTTTTAGACATAATCTCATATACCAAGGAGTGATTAATAGAGTGTTAATTTTCTAATTTGGCTATATTAAATAGTTTGAAAATGGTGTGATCCCAATTCTCAAAGCAAGGATACCCAATCGTTATGTGTGCATACAGAGCTCAAGCGTCAGCAATCAATACGCATGCTTTGAAAATTTGATGTCATTAAATGTAGAATGGTCCAACGACAGAAATTTTCAACCAAACTACAGAATACTCCAGCGACAAAAAATATGAAACTGGAACGAGTATGTAAATGTTATAATTTGTAGGAGCGAAAGACCAGTTGTCATGCATACGTCTGGGTGAAATTTATTATTGTCTCTTTCATCTACTGCTACTGGTATCCATGGTTCACAAAATCGACGAAAATCGCGCGATTTTCGCCCATATCGCCGCGGCCCGATATCAAAAACCGGTCGATAAACTGATCCAATTCAAAAAATAATTCGAAAATTCGAAAAAATTTACGTGTCAAAATCCGGTCGAAAATCGGTGGAAATCGGTCGATTTTCGTAAAAAATCGTCGAAAATCGCTACAAAAATCGATCGCACAAAAAGTTCAACAAGTTCATCGATTTTCCACACGAAATCGTCGACTTTCCACGAGAAATCGTCGATTTTCCACGTAAATCGACGATTTTTGAAATTTTTTTGAAAAAAATTTGGTTTTTGAATTTATCCGATTTTTAACGATTTTTGGCCAATTTTCAACTCGATTTTTACGATTATCGAAAATTACTGTTCATGCGAAAATCGCACGAACAATTTAGTGAACCCTGCTGGTATCTCGAAGCCATTGGTGTTCACATGGAGAACACCAACTTGTCACTCCGTTCTTGGACTACGAGCTGGGTGCATGTCCAGCTAGCTGATGTTATCTCAGGCATGTATACCAAGGTGACGGTATCTTACTCCGTCAAACCGCAGTGTACGAAAAAGTTAAGGAAAACCGACCGTACCTACTCATATTAATTGTTATACTCTCCGTTCAGAAATAATCTATTTCATTTACTCCACATCGTATAAGTTGTGTATCGTTTCGTGATCCCTCATGCATGCAAGCCACCAATAGTGGCCAAGCATTATTTTTTTAGTTGCATGCTGACGCATGATGATTTGTAGTTGAATGCTGGCACATTAAATATGCATCATATACGAAGAGGCTACTTGTTAATACGAAGATTATTTCTAGATTTCTTTATTTTTGCTAATAAGAAGATCATTTCTGGACGGAGAGAGTATTATATTTAACGTCTTCCAAACAATTTAAGAGAGTTTGCTTGCTATTACTATACTTTTAGTTTTGACAATTTTTTTTGAAAGCATGACTCCTCCACAGACAAACATTATAAAATGGAGAGAATACCGACCAGTTAGCGTGTCAAAACTCAGAACTAAGCATCGGCAACGAGAGGTACTAAAGCTTCGCTGGCCCATACTTTGCTGCTGGCGGAAAGAAGGAACAATCTACTGTTTATAGCCTGAAAATTAATTTTCTTTTAGAACTAGCTTTAAGCAATTTTCTTTTTACAAAATTAGCAACGCAAATGCAACGGATGAGGAGTGCTGTAGCGCCTCCACTCAGAGGCATACAAAATACAAAATAAATTATAATAAAATGCTGCAGTCCTGTAGCACTGCATTGCTGGCAAATTTTTTTTTGAAATTTTGAAATTTGGATTGCTGCTGAGTGGAGGCGCGGTATATATCGCCGATGCTACGGTATCTAAACTGAAATATAGTTCATTATATATAAATTACAGATACCACACATTTAAAATAGTAATATATATATATATATTATTAAATCGTGACGTGTAGCTACAATGTCCGTTCTATAGTTTAATATAATAATATAAATTTAAAAGTAGAGATAAGTCCATTTTACATGCTTGAACTTTATGAAAAGTTTATTTAATACTCACATCTGCAAAACCAGGTAATTATTAACACTTTAAACTTAAAAAACCAAATCAACTTACACCCCGAGGTTACAATAAAAAAAAACTTACACCCGAAGGTATTTTATTAGGGTGTTTTGCTAACGAGGATCCAAATTAATGTAGTTTCTGCCAAATTAGCAGCCATATCCTCGGTTTTTTCGATGGCAATTAAATAATAGTGAGGATGATGACATAAAGAAAGATAATAGAGGGAGAGAGAGAGAGAGAGTAAGAAAATGGTTAACAATATGTGCTATGCTACACGTTATGATTTAATATAATATATACATTTTAAATATGCGGTATTTGTAATTTATTTATAATGAACTATATTTAAATTTAGTTACTGTGGCATCGGCAATAAATATTGAGCCTCCACTCAATGGCAATCCAAAATTCAAAAGGTTAAAAAAATGCTATAGTACTACAGTACTTTAGTAATGCAGAGCTACAGTACCCCGGCATTTTCTTTGTATTTTGTATGCGGCTGAGTGGAGGCATTGCAACCCTAATGCAACGCTCCCCATGCGCAGAATAAGGTTGCAGCGCCTCCCTTGCGCCACAAGGTAATGCAACGCTCATTGTCCGCTGGATTTACGAACCCGACGACCATTTTTGCAAAAAAAATAATCACATGGAGGCTAATCCTGAAAAAAAAATATTTTTAGGGGCTACAATAGTGAATTGTTCGAAGAGAAGAGCCGACACAGCATGGATTTTAATAGAGAGAAAATCTTTTTTTGAGAAACCAATAAAAAGATACAAAAAGTACCGATTTTCTAAAAAATAAATTTTTTTAATGTAGCTACCCTAGAAATCACAGTGCCAAAAATAATTTACAAAAATGTAAAAATATTTTCTTAAAAATAAAAAATATTGTAGATAAGCACTGTAACATCCGAAACCTTGTGAGCTGAATAAAGCTTCATTTCATGCCGTTCCAATTAAAGCTTTTCTTAATCATAGCATTACATCACTGTTTTGATTAAAAGATGAATGCTTCCAGAACCTTACTTCCTTACCATCTAGCTCAAGGTTTCCAGATCCTATTGGACCAATCAGGTGCGGCAAATTGACAACTCCTGAAACTTCTTTAAACTAGTGAAGTGCTTGATTCAATCCATTCCAAGGTCAGGCACTGTATTACCATATTGGGCAGTGGATGTATTGATTACAGAACTCCCTTCCAAGTCTGATCACCCAAGATCCTTGTATATTGCTAGGCCAATCCAATTCTAGGACTTGACATCTCAGAGCCTGCATCAGCCAAACACTGAACCAAGCAAACCAGTCGCTTTGTCAGGCGCGGCACTGTAGCAGTTCACGGTGGCTCTTCTGAACTTCACGGTGGACTGAAGAATTGCCCCGCACTGCCGTTGCCGACCGTTGCTTGCCTCTCCCTTCCTCCGCCCGTACGTCGCAGCACCGTCCAGCCCCTTGCCGTCCTCCAGCTCACGGCGTTGCCCCCACTCCCTCCTTCTCTCTCCCAACCAAGCTGCGAGCAGGGCGCTCGCTCCACGCGGCCGCGACGCCCTGAGAAAGGCCGAGCTTGGACGCCACCGCCCCTACTGGCCACACTGCGCATTACCGCCTCCTCTCGCGCAATAAAGCCGCAGAAGCCCCTCCTCAGTGCCTTGCTCGCCCCTTTTTCCCCGCTCCATTGCCGAAGCTCGGGAGAAGCCGGCGAGCCCCGCTCCGGGCAATTCGTCCACAGGTGAGCTTGACTCCCAAATTCTTCCGCCCCGAGTGTTCCTCCCGGTCTGCTGAGCTCGTTTTCCCCGTTGATTGCAGCTCCCACCGCTAGGACCACCGCCGCGACAACATCTTCGTCTTCGGCTTCGGTTGCACGGCGCCAGGCCGCTCCGAGCCGCCTCGGTGGGAATCGTCTTCACCTCGAGGTTCCCCTCGCCTCCCCGGTGCTTATCCCCTCCTCGGCTGGGACTAACTCCTCCTCTTCTTCCTCTCCGGCAGCTTCCTCCGCCGGAACCCGCCGCCTCCCGCTGCGAGGCTTCTTCACTGCCGCTCGGCCCGAATCGACCTCTCCCCTAGGTCCGCCTCGATCCCCTCTCACTCCCCGTGCCGCCGTCAGCCCTCGGACGGCCCACTGCTTTCCGCCTGGCCGTGACGCCTCCGCTTCGGCTCAGTGCAGCGGTGGCCTTGCCCGGCCGGTCAGAGGCACGCGCGCGTTGGCCCTCTGACCGGTGGGGTCCATCTGTCAGGCCAGCAGTGGGTTAAGGGGGCACGTGCACTAGAGAGAATACGTTTTCCCTCAGGGAAAACGCATTTTCTATTTTTCTTGATTTATTCAGCCGAACCAAATACAAATGTGCATATCTTTTGCTACACAGCTCCAAATGAGATGAAACCACTTCCTAAATTTTTGTAAAATCATGAAGTTTATGAATATGTAAAAATATTTTATATTGGACTTTTGTACAGAAAATGGGCCTAATTATATGCTTTAGGTTAGAAATTTGCATAATGTACCATTTTCGCATTTCAACTCCAAATTGAATGAAACCAACTCCATTGTGAACCTTAGTGTGTAAACTTCCTAAATATGTGAAAATATTTGAATTTGGACTTGAATTGCAATGTTTGTGATGATTGCTATGTTTCATGCCTAGAGTTGATTTAATTCTATTAATTTGTGTAACTTAGGTCTACATGCAAGTAAATTTGTATCTAGGACTTTAATATAGTGTGCTCTTGCTGTTCATGACCTTGATTAGAAATTGCTTACTGTTTTTATATGATTCATACTTAGTAAGGAATATGAAAGTCTAACTTTTAACATGTGTAGATTAGTAGCACTTAAGCCTTTTTGGACATCCGTAGAACATCTCGTCTAAATGCAAAAACTTGGGAGATTATCTCAGAATCATTCTGTGAAATCATGTACTGAAAAATTGGTTTTGAACTGAAAAATTAACTTAGAATTGGATTTGCAAAATGTGCTTGTGCATGTGCTTGACAATTTGACAAGAAGCAGTAAGTTTCGCTTTTGCGCCGGACCAAGCTCTCAAGAAACAGTAAGTTCCCCATCTGCGACGGACCAAGTTTTTGGGTCTGTCGTAAACGTGCTTTTGAACTCATTGAGCCAAACTCAATTTTCCTCAAAACCAGTAAGTTGTGCATGTACAACGGACAAAGTTTTGAGTCAGTCGTGAACGGCTTTTTGAGGATTGATTTCGCATGTACAACGGACCGATCTTGTTGGTCTGTCGTGAACGTGTTTTCGCCGGAATGTTTTCTTCTTGAAACCGAGAGTTTCACTTGTACAACGGACCGATTTTGTTGGTCCGTCATGAATGTACTTTTTCTAGGGTTTTTATTTTTGGTCCGTTGTGAACGTGTTTTGCTCGGTTTGGATGTTTTGCAAGAATTGAATTGAGTTTTTGGTTTGACCTTGAGATTATGAAATTGGTGAGAATTTCATGATGCTTGTTTTGAAGTGGACTTTATGCAATGCTCATGTGAGTAGTTGCATGGATTGACATTGAGTCAAGTTGTGGACTTGTGCTCGGATTCGTTTTGTGGTTTGTTCATGTGCAGGTATTGCTCGAGGGCGAACGTGGTCGATGACGGAACCGGAACTAGGTTCATGGAGGAACTGAGGTTCGGGACTAGGTTCAGGGAGGAACTGAGGTCTTGGTGGTCAAGGATGTCATGCGGGACGTTCGGGCTAAGAGAATGGTGCACATGAAGAATGGTTAGTCACGTGAGAATGGTAGGAGGTCATTCGCGTGCAAAGTGTTAGTCACGTGAGTATGGCAGGTGGCCATACGCGTGCAAAGTGTTAGTCACGTGAGTATGGTAGGGTTGCCATACGCTTGCAAGAGTTGTACTCGTCCAGGTTGGGCCAAGTAGAGTTGTGTTGGATACAGATTCCTTCTAGGGAATAGGAATCGTATTCAGAACTCCTTGTGGGTTGGTCCTTTAAATAGGAGAGGTTGTCTCCTGTTGAAGGGTATCAAGCCTTGAGCAAGTTTTAGGGTTTGTACTCTTTTGATGAGAGTACTTTAGACAAAAGAAATAAAGATCAATTCTTCCAAGATTTTTGCGTGCTACAGTAACCATGTTGCTACAGTGTTTTTCTATCTTGGTTCTTGTTTGCATGCTTGCTCTAAATCTAGATTGGTTTTTGATCCTTGAGTGTCATCTTGATTTGATCCATCAAAAACCTTTCTAGGGTATTGATTTAGAGTTCCTCAAAGTCTAGTTGATTAAACTTTTGTCGGTTCTGTTAAAACTTTCAAGTTTACGTTAGATCAATTCTCGTCAAGTTCTGGATCAGCAAGCTTGCGAAGCTCGTAACTTTTGATCCATAAGTCCGATCGAGCTGATTCTTTTTGGGTTTGATTCGTATTGGAATCTAGTTTCTTGTGTACAAATTTCAGATCGTTTCGATGGTTGGATCTCCAGGAATTCTCATTTTACCAAGCATCTATCAATCTGTTTTTGTTGATTACGAGGCAATCTTTTGAATCCGAGTTGGGGTGTTGTTCCAGTAGATCGAAAATTTTGTTTTAGCTTCCGCATAATCATTCACCCCCCTCTGATTGCTATATTCGTATACTTCGATCCTACAAGTGGTATCAGAGCGAGGTTTTTCTAATCTATCTTAACCGGTGATTAGATTAATGGATCGTTATTCGACAAAACCATGTGTGTTCGATGGTGTTGATTTTCAGTTTTGGAAGGCCAAGATGGAGGCGTTCATCCAAGCACAAGGCTTCACAATTTGGGAGAAGGTCTACAAGCCATATGAAGTCCCTGCAAACGACGACAACGTCAACGACACCAATCGCACACATGTTGAAGCAAACAGCAAGGCGCGCAACTTGATCATCCAAGGTTTGGGACGCAGCGACTTTGACCGTGTGATCCATCTCAAATCCGCATATGAGGTATGTAAATCTCTTTGTGATTACCATGAGGGTTCTAACACTATTAAAGAGGTTCGTCAAGATCTTTACAAAAAAGAATACATGCGATTTGAGATGAAACCCGGTGAGTCTCTAGATGACTTCTTTGCACGTTTCAATAAAATTCTTAGCAATCTTCGTGCTGTTAGAGTTAGCTTTGACGATGCTGCTCATGCTAGACAATTGCTTGGTGCTTTAGACATGTCTATTTGGGAGATGAAAGTTACATCCATTAGAGAATCTACTATCATGAGTACACTTACATTAGATGTTCTGTATTCTAAATTGAAAACTCATGAGTTGGATGTTCTTGCAAGGAAAGGTAATATTAAATCAATTGCTTTGATCTCTAACCCTAACATGTCAAATGCAAATTCTTCTTCTAGCTTTGCCCTGTCTTCCATGTCTTCTTTAACAGATGAACAACTTGAAAAGTTTCCTGAAGAAGATCTGGCACTACTCTCTTCTCGTTTTAACAAAGCTTTGCAGAATGTGAGAATGAGAAAGAGAGGTGGAATGAGAAGGACAAATTGTCCTAAGCTTGCAGGAAAAACATCAAAGGATATTCTTGAAGAGTTTCCTGAAGAATGTTCGCTTTAACAAAACAAATTGTCCTAAACTTGCAGGAAAAACATCAAAGGAGGAGAAGGACAACGACAGAAGGAATGAGAAGAAAAGGTTCTCGTCAAATGATAGGAAGAAGAAGAGCTTCATCAACCGCAAGGTGGTTCACCGAGTTCTTTCCGCTCTTGAACAAGTCAATTTGAGCGATGTGGACTCGGAGAGCAGCGAAGATGATGCAACTCCAAGCAAGCATGATTTGATGGGATTGTGTCTCATGGCAAGCAGCAAGGATAGCTTCACCGAGGACGGCAATGACAGCGACTTCAATGAGGTAGATCCTTCTTATGATGAATTAGCCAATGCTATTGCCCGTCTTGGAAAATTACTTGACAAACGTGATAGAAAAATTAAGAAACATGATATTCTTGTGGAGTCATTGAATGCTGAAATTGCTAGACTTAAGACATTGATTCCTGATGATGATACTTGTAAATCATGTGACTTAATTTACAATGAGCTCACCTTGCTTAGGAAAGAACACGCTCTTCTGTTGCATCTAAATGAGAAAAATGAGAAACATGTTAAACATGCTAGCTGTTCTACTGATGATTTGCATGGTTCAACTTCTTGTTCTATACAAATGCTAGGGTTTCTCAATTGACTGATAATCTGCTTACTCATGAGGTTCTTTCATGCTCTACTTGTTGTAAACAGAAAGGGAAGGTCAATATTTCTTGCAATAATTGTTTAACTCTTGCTAAGAAAGTTGATTACTTGCAAAATTCTTTGGAACGTTTCACTAATGGCAAGAAAAAGTTGAACATGATTTTGGATCAATCTAAGGTTAGCACAAACAAGAGAGGTTTAGGTTTTGCTCCTTATGCCACATATGAAACTAAACCTCGCACTGTTGTTCAGGCTCCTTGCAAAATTGAGTTATCTAAAGAGCCTAAGAAAATTGCTTTTCAATCTGCTGGTTTTTTATCTTCTACTATGATGAATGCAAAATGTGCTTTTACTGTTAAAGCTAAACATCATGTCAAGTACACTTGCACTCATTGTGGTAGAGATGGACACTTAGTAGATTTTTGCTTTAGACTAGCCAAACAGCAAAAGAAGGAAAGAACTAAGGCTAGGTCAAATTTCAGCAAAGCACATTTTTATGCGCCTAAAGTGATGAAAACACCTTCTGTTCCTAGAAACAAGGGAAAAGGCAAATCTGATCTTGTGCATAAAAATTATCGTGTTGTACCTACTGTTGTGCGTCGTGTGTCTCAGTACTGGATTCCCAAAAATCTCATTCCTAACCCCAGTACAGGCGCATATGTTCAGAGGGAGAAAATCTTTGAAGATAATGATGATGTTGAAGATGAGGTCTTGACTCTTTCTAATGCACAACAAGCTGTAGCACCTTTGGCACCTACTACTACATCACCTACAGCTAACCATCCTCAAGCTACAACATCATCTGTACATGCTGAAAATGAAGAAGGAGAAGGAGAAGTCTCAAAAGCCCCTTGCACATTCAGAAAATGCATCCATCTGAACAAATGATTGGAGACCTATATGAGAGAGTCACTCGATCCAGGTTTATTCATTCTGACACTCATGCTCATTCTGCTTTAGTTGCTTCTTTTGAACCAAAGATATATCTCATGCATTATCTGACGAATCTTGGATCAATGCCATGCATGAAGAATTAGAGAATTTTGAACGAAATAAAGTTTGGAAACTTGTCTCACCACCTCCTGATTTTAATGTTATTGGAACTAGATGGGTTTTCAAAAATAAACAAAGTGAGGATGGTGTTGTTGTTAGAAACAAGGCTAGATTGGTTGCTCAAGGTTACTCAAATTGAAGGCTTAGATTTTGATGAAACCTTTGCTCCTGTTGCTAGAATTGAAGCCATTAGAATCCTTTTAGCTTTTGCTGCATCCAAAGGTTTCAAATTGTATCAAATGGATGTGAAAAGTGCTTTTCTTAATGGCTACATAAATGAGGAGGTTTTTGTCAAGCAACCACCTGGTTTGAAAATCCAAAGTTTCCAAATCATGTGTTCAAACTATCAAAAGCTTTGTATGGTTTGAAACAAGCCCCTAGAGCATGGTATGATAGGCTAAAAATATTTTTACTTGAAAGGGGGTTTTCAATGGGAAAGGTTGACAAAACTCTCTTTTTACTCAAACAAGGCAATGATCAACTATTCGCTCGATTTATGTTGATGATATTATCTTTGGTGGTTCCTCTCATGTTTTAGTGTCTGAGTTTTCAGAAACAATGAGGAAGGAGTTTGAGATGAGTATGATGGGTGAGTTGACATACTTTTTGGGATTTCAAATCAAGCAAACGAAGGATGGTACTTTTGTGCATCAAAGCAAATACACAAGAGACTTGCTACATCGTTTTGGGATGGAAAACAGTAAACCAATCATGACACCTATGGAAAGCAATTGCACACTTGATCCGGATGAAGATGGTGAGCCGGTTGATCAAAAGGAATATAGAAGCATGATAGGTTCACTTTTGTACCTCACTGCATCAAGGCCGGATATACAATTTGTTGTGTGCTTGTGTGCTCGTTTTCAAGCTTCCCCACGTACTTCACATCGACAAGCTGTCAAGCGAATTTTCAGGTATCTTCATGGAACTCAAGATTTTGGCATTTGGCTTTCTGCTTCCTCATGCATTAGTTTAAGAGCCTTTTCTGATGCTGATTTTGGAGGATGTAGAATTGATAGAAAAAGTACATCTGGTACATGTTATTTCTTGGGCAATTCTCTTATTGCATGGTCATCTAGAAAACAATCTTCATTGCACAATCAAGCTCATTGAATCTGAATATGTGGCTGCTGCTAGTTGTTGTTCTCAAATTCTTTGGATAGTAGCTACACTTAAAGATTATGGGGTTAATTTGGATAGTGTTCCTCTTTTGTGTGATAACACTAGTGCAATTTGCATTGCTAAGAACCGTACAAGGGGCCACTTGTACGGTACAAGGGGCCACTTGTACGGTACAAGGAATTGGAATGGTGTGGTATGGATTTGGTTATTGCACGTAGACAGGGGGAGATCCTCGCCTGAGTCAACCTAAGGACCGAACTTGATACTATTAGCTGAGTTAAATTGTGCAACCACATGTGCTAGTTATGGGATAGCCTTAACTTAGTAAGCTAGTAGGAGTTTTAACCTTGTACGTTGGTAGGCCGAGGCGTATGGACGAACCGGGTGAGTGGTGTCGTTCGAGGGCGCTCCCTTCACCGAGGCGTTGGGATCAAGCGACCCGATACAACGGGTGTGCCTCGCTATGGGGAGAATAGAGTGATAGGGTATAATCCCCAAAGAAAAGTA
This sequence comes from Rhipidocladum racemiflorum, assembly GCA_036346355.1. Lineage (NCBI taxonomy): Eukaryota > Viridiplantae > Streptophyta > Magnoliopsida > Poales > Poaceae > Rhipidocladum > Rhipidocladum racemiflorum. The sequence goes on along the minus strand of CM070579.1, from coordinate 82,518,997 downwards.
TCGTGGGTACAACGAGTGGTTCTGCCATCATAGCGAGGACTGTCATACCCGGGCTGCTGCAAGGTTAGACTCTAGCTAGTCGAAAAGTTTCGTCATAGTCTAGCAAAATGGGTACTTGTGTATCGCGTGACATGGTTGACATGATTGCTAGAATATGTCATGTGGGTAAAGTGTACACTCTCTGCAGAGATTTAAATCTAATCGATTAGCCGTGCTCACGGTCAAGAGCGGCTTGGAAACATATTGTCAAGTATAGTGCTTTGGTTTTGGTTTTGCAAAATAACTTGGAAAAATGGTGGTATGGTGGGTTGGTGTATGACATTGGTGGGTTGGCTATGTTTCGAGTGTTGTTTATGGCCATGGAGGGTCATGAATAGCTATTCAATTACTTTACATACTACTTGTAGTTTCTATTCAAATGTTCATTTCAATTCTATCGATATTTGTCAAATTGCATGGTTACAAATAAAATTTGCCTTATGCTGAAAATCTGAACTTAGAGTAGAAGCTTTCTTCCATTGAATAGCCTTGCATATATAATTACTTCCATACACTAAAGTCTTGCGAGTACATACGTGTACTCACCGTTTGCTCTACTTAAAAATGTTTAGAGGAAGGTAATGAGGACGTTCACGATGGCCAGCGTGCTTGAACCGGGGTCTAGCGATTTCTTGGATGGTTGAACTGGGCCTTTCCCCAGTCGGATGCCTTTTGGGTTATGGGTGGCATGTCGAAATCCTCCTTTTGGTCTTATGCTTATTTCCGCTGCACTTTACTCTTTTGTGATGTTTATTTGGCCGGTCGGCTGTGGACTTGTAAGCTTATGCGAATGTATCAACTGCCAAACTACTTTTATGTTATCTCCATATTTGTATGTGTGATGAATCATCTCGAGTGACAATTATGTGGGTGCTAGGCGTTGATCTTGGGAACTAGCACCGGGCACATATGTGGGAAGCTCGGATTGTTTCCAACCGGTTGGCATGAGCACGGGTGTTGCGCCGATTGGTTGAACTCAATCCGAGTACGGTTTCAGATAAGTGATCGGAATTCTTTCGGGTTGCATTATTATCCAGTCCGATGCAACAGTAAGAGTTCGTATCGCTAATCTAAGACCGGAGCCCCCACAAGCACTGTAGAATCTATTGTGCCTAGAGCCACGTGGCTAGTGGCGGGCAAACCCCTCCAAGCTTATATATATAGTTAGATTAAATATCATAAACAAAATCTAGGAGTACCAACTAGTTTGCCTGTTTAATGGATTGTTGTACGTGAGAATATCGTCTAAATTTGTAAGATGTATTTTCTCTTGATATAAAGATCAAAAGATATTAAAAATAACTTGACTACCCTGATTATTATATTTAAACACTATATATTCAATACATATAATTATATAAGTAGAAAATATCAAGTAAATCTAAATATTTATTAGAGATATCAATAAAATATCATACTAACTTTAAAAATATAAAATACGACATATATATTTATAAATAAAATAATTAAACAAATAATCTCCGTGAGCTTGGACCGATTGAGGACAATTCGATCGATAGCATGCGCATGTGGATCCAAGAGAGGGGGAGAGAGTGTGTGTGTGTACGGAGTGATGTGACGAGGAGCAAAGATGGATGTGAGGTGGCTTTCTGAGAAGCCGACACTTCTCTAGTCCCAAAAAAACACTCCTTTCGGCCACGCAAAAAGGTCGTAAAAACTCGCTCGTTCGCCTGGGAGGAGCTGCAAGCCTGCACGTACTATAGTAGTACTACCCCAGTAACTCCACTCTATGTAGAGTCGTAGATCATTTCTGACTTTTGAGATGCAGACACTTGACCACAGCGCTAGTCTCGAGTTGAGGTGTTAAACAACTAGTATGTGCTCTTCCTAGTTCCTAGTTACCCATGCCATGCATGCACTCACCCCTATAGTCGTAGTATACATTAGAGTACTTTAGTATGAACCATGCAGCCGATGGATTAGCTACGCCTACGTGCATGTACGTGAACGCGCCATGCGATGTGTCATATGTAAGTACCAGTCGATGGAAGAAGCGCCACTGGCAGTAGACATGCGTATTCAATTCTGGTGAGGTAGGGGTAGCTAGCTAGACCGATCACGACGACACTAGCGAGGTGCCGTGGCCCATGCATGGCAGACACAAGGGCACCGTAGGTCAAGCAAGCCGGGCGCTTCAAGGGCACATCTTTTCTCGAGACAACACAATTGGCGAGATCGCCGGCCCGTCCATGCCGGTCAAAGGGCACGCATAAACAATAAGTATGGATGGATGGAGAACAACCCAAGCTTAGACTATCTCCAGCAATTTCCCTTCATTCCATTCCCTTTCCCATATTCATTTCCTTTATTTTCTACCATCTCCAGCAGCATCCCCTCAAGAGATTTGTGAAGGGATTGGGAAGAGAATCCCTTTCTAAAGGGATTCACTGTTTGAATCTCTTCTGAAGGGAATCGTGAAGGGAATCCGCTGGAGCACTTGGGATCTGTTCGCGAAGGGATTTTGGAGGGGAAGGGAAGCTGCTGGAGATAGTCTTAGCATGCATGCAAGTAACAGTATTCCCTTCCTTCTTATCGTTCTAGATTTCTGTATTTATATCAAAAACTGTATTACTCCTCTTCATTACATATATTTAGATTATGTGTCTTGTTCTAGTCTAATCAATAGCATTAGAAATTGCTAAATAGAGAGATATAGAAAGAAAAAATAGTAAAAAAATCATCTTAAAATTATAGAAAAATTTTCAAAAGACGTATTCCGTAACTAAAGGAGTACTACTCTGCCACTACCAACGCTATTTTTTCTAGCCACGAGTCAAATTTCTGTCAATCAAACTAACACATTTTTTACTCGACGTCATATAATCCATACCTGCTTAGAACGGAGTACTTCGTTTTGGGCAATGTAGAGAGTCAAACGCTACAAGCTTTGGTTTTCAATACCTTTTTAATACTTAGACCACACACAAAAATGATATGCGTAGAATTTTCTGAAATGTATTTTCGACATTGTTTCGATTTTACTGTTTTTTTATAAATATATCACAAGAAAAAAAAAATAGTAATCAAGAGAGATGCTTCTATGCTCATCCTTTCAAAAGTTGCATAACTATTAAAACATAATGAATGATAGATGGTGATTACTTACCATTTAGCTTGCTTTAAGATTTGTGCAGCTTGTATTAGAAGGAAAAGCATAAAAACACTGCTCAGTAATCAAAATTTAATTTTAAAGACCAGGTTCATATCGAAAACAACTTGTTTTCTGGACAGAAGGGAGCATAATGATGCATCCCCAGTTTCGTCCTCACACAAATTAGTTGCTTATATTTAAGAGAGAAAATAGCAGTCCATATAAACCACATCACACAGTACTATATATATATATATATGGGGATATTGAGATGGTGATATATATATATAGTTACGGAAGTGTACATTGCATGCATGCGAGCAAACGTAACCCCCGTTACATCAAGTACAAAATTGGTGGCTACCGTCTGGGGCCCTAAATCAGGGGCCCCACAAGCCTGTGCCTACCTAGTCCCGTAACAGGGGGAGTTGCAAGCAAGCTGAGCTCCTCTCTCCTCGGCTGTCTCGTCAGAACACTGCCCTAAGATGGCCCTAAAAAGCCACCCATCTCTCTCATCCGGCGACCAACCAGCGCCCTCTCTGCCTCTCTACATGGATGGATAATCATAGGATCACAATTAAGGTACAGCTAAAGTATCAGTAGTGCTACTAGCTAGTGGTAATGAAACAACGTAGTAGTAACACAGATGTAGGGGGAGTTCGAACTGTACTAGCGAGGCATGCGTGCATGGCATGCTAAATCAGGCGAGTGGCGACCGATGGGGTGCACCCTTCCTCCTGTTGCTGAGAGACAGGACGATCTGGGGAAAGAACCCTCCTCCTCCTCCCTTCTTCTTCCTCGGGGCATCGCCGGCGACCGCCGCGTCGCCGTCGCCGCCGCCGCCGCTCGAGCCGCCGCTGACGCTGCCCCCGTAGTGGTGCAGCGGGTCCTCGAGGATCGAGTTCGGGGTGACCTGGCCGCCCGCGTCGTCGTCGAGGAGGTCCGGGCCGTCGACGCGGAGGTTCTCGAACCGCGGGAAGCTGCAGGCGAGGTCCGGCTCGCCGGATATGTACAGGATGTTGGACAGGTCGCCCCCCTGCATCATCACATGATCCACCTACATGGGTGCATGCATCAATACATATATCCATGTGTTGGCTGTAGCAAAGAACATATTTTGCAAAGCAGCGTGTCAGGGCGACACATTTCGAGTACAAATTTCCTTAGGTAGTAGTAGTACTTGGAATCTTTTTTAAAAAATAATGCATCTTTTAAATAATTTTATAAAAATAATTCGTCAAAAAAATTACAACTGTTGCCGTTCCAATTGGCGACAGAGACTATTGTCATTTCATTTGACGACAGTCGATAGATGACTGTTTTACCATGGATTTATTATCCGTTGCGAACTCATTTGGTGGATAAGGTTGAGTGTTTTATCGTTGATTGAATTGACAACATAAGCTTTATCGTCAATTCAAATGATATAGAAACTCTGTCGCCAATTGAAATTTTGTAATTTTTTTGTTGTATTGTTTTTGTAAAACTATTTAAAACTTGTACTATTATTATTTTTTAAGAAAAAATCTAGTACCTTGCAAGATAGGCAGCAGAAGTGGAAGGGCTCCTGGAGGATCCTGTCACATGTCAAGCAGACGTTGCCAGAGCCCTTGAAGGGCCTAGACTGCGGCCTCGGCTTCAGAAAGATCACCTTTGCACTGTTGATCGTGTAGGGCTGCGGCGGCAGCGTGCATCACGAGATAAGAAAAAGAAACAGATTAGGCGACGACGACAAACTTGCATCAACAAGATGTTCATCGATGTTCTCGGAGACCGGTTAAAAATGGAGCACTACTTCACTTGCCGTTCACCTGAACAAAGGAGCAGTCGATGAGCTTCTCGAGATCGTCCAGGCGCACCACGTCGTTGTATACGTACCTCCGCACCTGCACGTACATTACAAACCTCTTTTATACGGGCATAACTACACACAAGTACTACCACTACCAATGCGTACATATATACTACTGGTACTACTCTGTGTGGCGTTTGGGTAATGCGTTATGAAAGATGGGAATGAAATTGAGATATAAGGTGGGATAAATATATTCCTCTTATCTCGATCCAACAGCTAAATTTATCCTATCCTATATTCTAATCCCATTCTCACTCCTTATTCCAGCTATCCAAGTACTACTGCTAACAATGTGTACATATACTACTGGCACTGTACTACGTATATACGGAGTATACAACTCGTACTACTCTACGTGGCGTTTGGGTAATGCGTTACGAAAGGTGGGAATGAAATTGAGATATAAGGTAAGATAAATATATTTCTCAATTACACCATCTTACTCCATCCGATGTACTACTCTCTCCATCCAAAAATATAGGACATGTTTTTTAAATAATCTTGTACATAAATATAAAACATATTTCATATTTTAATACAAAATTAGTGTAATATTTACCCGTATACTCCAGATAAATATCCATTCTCACCGCTTATTCGCACTATCCAAACGGCCGCTACTACATGGTAATCCTACTAGGGGTATTGGGGTAAGAGTACGTAGAGAAACTTCTAGAATTTAGTATGAACGTGGTGGTGGCGTGTGGATGTGATGAGGTAATAATACCTCCTTCCATGATCCATCCGGATGCAAAGGCATAAGGCTTGTGTGTCGTGTGTGAGGCACCGGTAATAATTGCGAGGCTTTGACCGGCGGCTCGTCGCCATCCCTAGCGTGGGAGACCAACGGTGCACCGTCGTGCAGGCTAGCGATAGATGGACAGCAAAGCCCAATGACGAGACCGCCCCTCGGCGCCTCGCCCTCTTGGAGCGAAGTCCAAGCAAGCACCGGAGGGCGGAAAGGTAAAAGCGACAGAACGATCAAAATTACAGTAACCCGGGTGGGGTAAAAAGCTGGTCGCTAGCCAGCCACTACGGCCTCACTGTGGCCTGAACTGAACGGATGAGCAGTGTCACCGAGGCCTCTTTGGACGGTAGCAGGATCATACATACGATCGGGGAGAAACAGTATTGAGAGCCTTGTTTGGTACTCCAGTTGGACAGGCCCTTTTACCATGCACACATACGGTAAATCTTTTTACCGTGGCTGCAGCGACTGCTGCTACACTGAACTGAACGGCTTAGCTACTAGATAGCCCCAGGAAGCCCACATCCATTTACTAACCAACCAGCGTCTCTCTTCGCAGGGAGAGCAAAGATCGGGGCAGGCTATACACGGCGAAGCAATCTGGATAAGCCGCACCATTTGCAGGGCAATTTGTTAGGGGTTGCTGCACTGGACGCTCTGGGAGAAGAGAAGCACACAGTAATTCTGCTCATCTCAATTGAACTGAAACTGTGAATTCAGCACACAGAAGAAGAAAAGAAAAGATGAGCGAACAAATCAGAACAGTGGAATCACTATTACCACCGTTAAAAGGCAGGCTAGAGCATTCTGTGATAGAGAGAGAAAGAGGAAGGGTAAAGAAGAGATTCGCCTAGAGAGAGAGAGAGAGAGATGGCTGTGGCTTAGCTGCAACTTTTGCAGGTGGTGAGTGAGTGGGCGAACAAAAGAAGGGCACAGGAATAGGTGTGGCTCTGGCACTGCCATACAGCAGAAGCAGCAGCTGCAGCAGCGGCGATGCAGTGGAAGAATTCACCTTAATTATAAGACTGCTTATTTCGGGTGTGTGGCCAACCCGCGGTAACACCCTATTTTTCCCCCCTCTCTCTTTCCGTCTACACCCTGATCACGAGCGCGAGTTACTCACGCCACCAAACAGGAGCCAAATGCTACGGAGAAATACTAGCGCTAGAGTAAACTTGCAACAGGGCAATACCGCAACAGAACAGATGGAAATTTTGCAAGGTTACAATCGTGCAAAATTGTATAAAGTTAATACTAAGTAATTGGACGCGCTCGTACAGTGGTACTTGTAGGGTTGGTTAGTTCAACGAGGGGACACGGCACATAGCACAACCGAAGCGCAGAAAACGACAAGGGGAAGGCGAAAGATGGGCGCAGGATTCTAAAAGGGAAGAGGAGGCAAGTGGTTAAGTGAGACACCACGCTGGCAGCTCAACTCAAAGTCTCAAACCGACCGCCATTAAGCTCCAACCAAATCTAATTAGCAAGGAAGGAAGAAACACTAGCTCCCAAAGATGAGCATGGTCCGGTAGCAGCAGGGCACAAACAAGATTAGCCTCTCCACATGTACTACTTACAAGTTCCTTAATCTTTTTTTTCCCTCTTTAAGACAGATGAATTCCTTTATAGGATATGTTTTTCTAAAAAAAAAAATCCTTTGTTGAAAAAACGCATCCCAAAAGGCTAATTTATTAGGTCGTGTACGTACAAGCGTCCCTACACCCACATAAACATAGAATTACCGAATTCTAAGCAGAGAACTATACCAAGACACGAACTATACCAAGACACGAGTAATAATAACAAGCTATCAAGACATGCATGAATCTTAGCTTTGACGAACTCCCGCTTCACACACGCAAAAGAATGGAGGGGAAATCGGCAGGGATTAATCGACTGCAAACCTAAAACTAAGCATGCAAATCAAGAACAGGACACAAGCCAGGAGAATCTACATGGAAGGGTACGGGTATCAGAGAGGAATTAATTGCTGTTCTCGATAATTAAGGGTCGACGCAGGTCGATTGGATGAGGAGGAGGAGGACGGCGGTGGCGAGGCACGCACCTGCAGGAGCGGGTGGTGGCGGTGCGCCGGCGCGCAGTGCGGGCAGATGCTGGCGCAGCACCCGAGGCAGAAGATGTTCTTCTCGTTCTTCTTGCGGTCCTCGTGCGCCGCGCACCCCACGAAGAAGCTCTCCTCCACCAATCCCCCCAACCAGTCCGGCCTCATCATCCCCATCTCCATCGACCCCTTCCTCCTCGCCAATTCCTCCCTCCTCCTCTCCCACTCTCTCTCTCTCTCTCTCTCTCTCTCTCTCCGCCACAACTACAACTCTCTCTCTCTCTCTCTCTAGCGTGGTCGATTAGCCGTATGTATATGGGTATATAATACGGATGTAGTAGTTCTAGGTCGATTTGTAGTTGATGGAGGGCGGCTCAAAGAGGAGGGGGAGGGCAGGAGAGAGTAGTCCATGGTGGCGTGACTATATATAGAGCGAGAAAGAGGTGGGGTGGGCTAGGGAGGGATCGAGCTTGTTCGTGAGCTGTGGCTAATGGCGTCAAGGGGACATACGGGTTCGGTGGTCAAAGCAACACTTGGGCGCCACGGTCCAAGTGTCGGGGACCTGTTCCGTAATTGCCCCAACGTTCCGGGGCTTCCCCCGCGATTTGTCTCGTGAGAGCGCCGAGGGGTCGGTGCGAATGGCACGGGCATACGGGGTGGTTTCTGCAAAAGGCAAAATTTCCTCGAGATATTGCAGCGGGTGTCTTGAGTCTCACTGATTAGTAGTAGTAGTACTCCACCATGGTGTGATCATGTACTAGATGTCTAGATCAGATCATGATACATGTGTTTTAAGAAAAAGAGCCGTGTTTCTATATTATCTCTCCCAATATAAGTTGTATAGATTTTAAAATAAATAAAAAGATAAATAATTATCATCTATCATTCGTTCGTACTTTAATATTTATGTAATTCTCACGAACAATCAGATCATAAGATGTGCGAGCCTTGCTCTGGTGGGGGATAAAATTGGGTGCCTTTTTCCTTTGTTGATTAAAGGTGTGTTTGGTTCATGGAATTATGGGACGGGGTTGAATGAGATGGAATGGTCCTGTACCATTTGATTCCATTATTTTGGGTAAATGAGATGATTCAGTATCTATAGGGAATATTTCTCAAATTTGTATCACTTGATTCAGGATAGGATAGTTCCATTCAACAAACCAAACATATGGATGACTTTTTTTAAACAATCATCGCACCCTAAATCATTGTTTCCACTCGTAAGGATGAATCTTCTTCACCGTTTTTTGTTTTTGTTTTCTTGCTAGGTATTGTTGTCCGAACAAGCAGAATTCTTACGTAAATGTGCGGCTTGATATCGTAACATATTTTATTTGTTATATGATGATTAATCTTCACTATTATAATGTGGTCCAACAGGAATAATTAGTGTAGGTCTTCTCCTCTCGATCAATGATAGAATTTATACATTTTTTCTGATTTAAAGATTAGTATGGGATCTTCTGACCTTTAAAATGGAGATTAAACAGATGTTTGTAGATATATAAATTATAAGGGATCCTAGAAATCGATCGCGTGTTGCTGAATAGATTTTGTCCTCAAATAAAGGCTGTTTTTCAAATGGCAGCCAGAATTTGTATCTCTGTAATCACTCCATTTTGAAGAAGAAGAAGAAGAAGAAGAAGAAGAAGAAGAAGAAGAAGAAGAAGAAGAAGAAGAAAGATTACCAAGCAGTAATTCTTGTGGGCGAGACAACCAAGAGTATAGTATTATACTAGCTAGGAGCAAGCATGATGAGTTGATAATGCTCGATCGTCTCCAAGGGAAGGGCAACTGCACACCAGTCTGAATCAACAGAAAATTGACCGATCCAACTCATTGGTACACCATAGCTGACAAGACTTTGGCTTCGATTTGGAAAAATCCCGACACTGATCAGGTAAGTAGGTAACCCGGCCGTAAATTGGCATGTGATTTTTCCAACTCTGACCGTAGCAAAAAAAACAAGAGCATGCAGGAACTGAAGTGCAGAGGCTAGCGATCGAGCGCCTCCACACGTGTCTCTGATACAGGAGTTTCGCTTTAGCAAATCTGGGCCTGCCCAAGCCAAACAAACACAATTCGTCTTAAGAGAGGTGCTTCCATGTCAAGCTTATTCATGAGCTACCTTGTTTTGGTCTTAACTCTTAACTAGCTTTGATGAATGAACCTGTGAGGCAAACAAGCTAGTAACCTAGTTTTAAAAGCCGGACCGAATCACCGAACCAGTGGGTAAACTGGGAAATCTATAGTATATATTTCGGTCAAAAATAGATCTATCAAACAAGACCGTACGTGCAAACAAGGACGCGGCCTAGTTTTACTTTTCTCTCACCTGAAACACGCAGATTTGTCCAGGTTAAATACCAGCAATCTAATTAATTATCCAAGCAGCTACCACCAGCATTAATCCAGCTAGCATGCACCACGTCCGCGCAGACGACCTCCGTATGTATATTTTTTTTTTCCAACAGAGCGCTAGCCGATGCTCGTCGCTGCCAATTCGCAGCTTCGCGATCTTGCGAAGAGACGGAGGAGATTGGCCGGTTCGTCGTCGATCGCCGCTGTTCATCTGTCGATCGTAACACCGCCGACCCTGCCTTTCCGGTTAGGACTTTTTCTGTTGTTGTTTTATGTGGCCGTCTTTGCCTTCCTTTCCACCATTTTCAGAGCTCTTTTCCGCTTTCCCAGCTTCTTGGACTGTAGTGACGCCTCCGGCCGATAGCCTCTAGGGTAGTGGACTAGCCTCTCGTACGTTCTACCAATTTTGCAGCTGGAAATTTCTCGACCCACGGGAAAAGGCAGCGGACGCGTTCATGAGATCAGAAATTAGCAATTATACCTAGTAGAAATTGTCGATTATACCTAGTGGAAAAACAAGTTTTAAACTAGATGACGGTACATTAAAAGTAATATAAATTATTCATTTATTTTTATTCAATAGATCAGATTAGTTGGTATTTATTTATACTTACCCTGTTAGTAGAGTAGTAGAAATACCCTTAACAAGTCAATGGTTAGATCTGATTTTCATCATCTATTATACACTATCAGTATAATACAACATAAAATTTCTCTTAAACTAAACATTTGTTGCTCGACTCGGAAGAAGAGAGCAGTAAACACTAAGCGTCCATTCGTTTAGTCTTAGTATTTTGATTTATAGTTTAAAGTTAACACTTTGGATTAAACAGCTTAGAGTAATTCTCTTTTACATGTGGTACAGAAGAGCAGTTTTACCTTATAACCTCGTTGATATTGACCTAGAACAACTCTCAAAAACCCAAAAGGTATCTCCTTAACGTCTTTTATTTTTTAGTTATACCAAACTTGTAGCTCTTTTCAAAGACCATTTTAAAAAAACCACCGATTAATTTAGCCTTCGACCATCTAGCATTTGCACAGGAAAAAAAACACACCAAAGTAGCAGGTCCTAAAGCCTGCGATAATTCGTTCAGCCACACTGGCTGTGGCTGGCAAGCTTCGCGTGCAGGCCAGCGTGCAAAACGGAGGCTGTACTTGCACCACGACCATCCACGCATCATGATTGCCCCGGGGCAACGAAACGGACTCGCGGACGGCAGCATCACGCCTGCCTGACCTACAGCGCTGCTGGGCTTGGCTTGGATCTCCCTCAATGATTAGCCCGTGCAGCAGCCAGCCAGCCAGCCAGCCCCGTTCGCTGCTTGGACCTGGCGCAAGGTCAGCCACAGCACGTTTAGCAAATTAGCAAGGCTCAAATTAGGCTAGCACCTGACCTGACAAACACACACGCACACACACAGAGAGAGAGAGAGAGAGAGACGGTCATATATCGCAGCGATGGTTTATAGGCTTCAGTTCAGAGGTGGTAGATATGAATATGATCAGCAGTGCATGCCATGCAGGCAGTGTATGTGCAACACATGCTGTGTGTGGTGTGGTAACTGGATAGAGACGACGACGGCGACGACTACTACTACTGGTGGCGCCTACCCCTACTACATGCATGTGATGGAGGTGGCCAGTAACCGCAAGGCCATACGGGTACCGGGTGTTTATGGCGCCTTGTCTCGAAGCTTGTTTCTGGCAATGCCCGGCGCCCATACGGGGGTAGGGGCATTTCAGGCTCACATCTTATTCTTACATGCATGCATGTGGCTTTTACTCGCCGGTTAACCCGATTCAGATTCAGAAAACATGCGAGTCAAAAGAGAAACTTCCCCTGCCTGCAGTGCCTCCTTCAATCGCACCACCATACATGATACAGGTAACCCAGTGGAATTATGGGATTGCCAGGTGGCGGTTTCACTCACATGACATGGGCAGCGCGGCTGCGTGCTAGCTAGCTAATAAGTAGCTAGCCGTAAAATTCATACCTGCAGGCTTGCATGCATGATATGAGGTTGTTGAAGGCGAGGAATGATTGGTGGATGAACACGTGTTTGCAATCGGATCGAGCGCTGTTTGGTTTGTGTGGCCGCACTTCGGTTTACTGCACATTTTTTTGCTGCGCCTCTGGCATGGTTGCGGCATATGTATGCACACCCAATGCCATTTTTAATTCAAATGTTTTTTAAGGCTTTTCGAGAGGTGCTTCTATGCTCTTCATTTTTAAAGTTGCACAAATATTAAAGTATGAATGAAGGTTTTTTAAGATAATGGAAGAATATATCGATCTTTCTGTCTCTGTACCATGACACGCACATAGCTAATCAATCGTTCATTACAAAGTTACAGCTAAAATGTTGTCACGAAGAGACTCATAAAAAAAAGACTAAGCAGGCGACAATCAAATGAAGAAAAGTGTTTGAACAAGCCATAAAAAGATAACATAAACATAAGTAGACTGCTAAGCACATAGTTTATAAGGACTAATCTGCCTTCAACTGATAGATGCTTTCATTTCCAACTACTCAACCTTTTTTTTTCTGCAAAAGTAACTCGTTGGATTTTAGTGAAGCATTTTCCGGTTGAGATGTCAAGCAATATTTGTGAGGGGTTTGGTAGAAACAACTTAAGGTTATCTCTCAGCCAACAGCTGTGTATACGTGCTAGCTGTGTCGTTTGTCAAATCAAGATCACATAGCTAGATGAGATAATATATGCATGAGTTGAATTTCAGAGGGAATTAGTGCATGGAGGCCCACAACATGCATTGTTGCCTTCTGTCGTACTCTAGTCAATTTCCTGACGATTGGGGGTCCCAATGTGCATTTTGGCGTCTATTGGCTATCTACGCATGACATTGCATGCATCTGTAGATAGATATATATCCACCGTATCTTTTTTTTTCTACAAGAAACCCGCACGTGTTTATTAAGGAATGTAATACTTTTCTTTGAGACCACATTAAATAAGGAAGAATGGCAAATTCCAACAGCTCTTAAGAACAAACATGCTACTAATAAGAAAGAACAAGATTGGACATCAAATTTTTAATGTGGAATCCAAACCAAAATCGCACTCTCCGAAATAATGACATTGAACAAAAGATAGAAGAACGTGAACTAGCCGTTCAGCTTTCACGTCTGACGTCATATTTACCTTACGTGAGCTGCAGCCCAAACTTTTGAGACATCCCGGCGCCCTGATCCGGCCTGCTTACTCGAACCCCCAAAAAAAATGTCCATGCCACCATTCGTGTTTGGGCCGGGAGCAGATCAAAGCGAAACGATCGCATGCTTCTATTCCGTGGAACATTTGCTGTCAAACTGAGCTGAACGACCGGCGATTTTTCATGCGCATGCATAGGAATTAGGATAGTCACACTAGGGTTAACAAAACTAAATGGAGGCTGGAAATCGAATTCTAGTCGGCACTGATATTCGTTAAAAATCGCCAAAAATCTAAGGATTTCGAAATCAAACGTTTGAAAAAAAAAATAAAAAAAGGTAACATGATAATCAAGCCGATTATCGCGATTTTGTTAACCTTGGTTACACTTACCATGGGGCGGTGGCGGCACATGTGTATCTACGCAGTTAACGACTCGCAGAGGCCTGTGGCGAGAGCCACCTTTCGAACAAGGTGAGCAACCGTCTAACTCACTGGCGATAGCAGTGAAACCTCAGTGCAATTCGGTCACTACCAGACATTATGAAAAATCGAATCATATAGAGCAAGCTTAGGCTTGCCAAGCTTTAAAATTTCCTAGCTCTGCTACTAGATACCATGTTGCATTGCACGCATCCATCATGAGAGTGCATCACGTTGCTCACCAATGCCTAACTGAAACTAGCTTTGGGCATGCATACTTGAGGTTGAGGTCCATTTAGTTCAAGGGCAAAGGGTGGATGGGATGGGGCAATCCTTTTTTTTTTTTTGCACCCAGTTCATTGCTTGATTCAATGGATTGGGTGAATGAGGATAGCCCAGAAACGAAAATATTTCATGTAGATGTTAGACGGATGGAGCCAAGCAAATTGGCCGGACGAGGCCTTCTAAGTTTCTTATCTCAAGCAAATTTGCCCTGTAACTCGTCTATTCCTCTACATGCTATAACTCTCGACTCTCTAACAAAACAAAATTTTGGCTAATTTCATCCGTTTTTTTATCTTTTCAACTAAATATGAATTCGAACGATTTTATCTCTGCTAAGGTGGATGATGTCATCCACTATTTGCCAATCAACCAAACGTATCTTGCTAGCTGCATTTTGGCTTTAATCTGGTTAGCCTGCCGGCCCTAGCTAGATAGCTAGCTTTGACTGCGGTCAGAGACTAACAGTATAAGTTATGTTAGGATCCCATGTGCTGCATGCTACAGATTGCTCTGCCTGTCTGTCTCAACGTGTGCATTTTTTTTTAACTCCAGACTAAATAAACTACTTTGTCTGATCAGTTCGCCTGTACGCATTCTCCACAGGATATCGGAGCAGCATTGCATAGATTTCTATGGAAACGCAGGTGTCAACTTCACGGGATGGTTCATCTCTCAAAAAAAAGGGGAAAAGAAGAGAGAGAGAGAGAGAGGATGGTTGAGTACTACGAGTATACATACAGCTAGTCTACCCACAAAAAGGCTTGGTTGTACGCGAACCGCAGGGGATCCGAGGCTCAGCGCGGGGGAGCCGAGAGAAGGCAACAGCGCGACCGCCGCGTTCACCATCCCATGTGGCGACAGCGCCTCGGGGGCCCCCCCTGTGGTCACCATGTGAGGCGCCGCTGTTGTTGGGCGATCGAGCCGAGGATGTGACGCCCACCGCCGCCCCCCTTGCCCTATCGTCCGTACGGCGGGCGGGCGTGGCCGCTGCCGGCCGGTAGAGGGGAAGACTGGTAGGTGGGCCCGCGCCGTTGTTCCTGGGCCCACGTTGCCAGGGGATACGGCGGAGTAGCCTGGTGGACCGCGCCGAAGCTCGCATGAACGTAGAGAGTACGGCACGTAAGCGGGGCCCACGATGTCGGAGAGAGGCTGTGGACCCAATCAGTAGCTTTCTTAAGAAAGGAAGAGGACCCACACCCCGTGTGCGCGCGTCCGGCTACACAGCATAAATTCATAATAGGAGGAATAGCTAAGGCGCTGTATCTTCTGCAGTGCTCACGCTGTATTAAAGGCATATTCAATAATACATACGATAGCTGTCAATAATATACTTTTATATTATTTATACATAGATAATTTATATAATAGACTGTCTATATGGCTGTCTGTAATGATTTCTCATATAATTAATAGACTGTCTATATAATGGTATACACAATGTAAAGCTGTTTATAAGACCGTCTATTAAACTGTAGACGGTATCTTTCTCTCTCTCTATTATCTAAAATCTTATATCGTATACTTTTATAGACAGCTGATATGTACCATTGTATATGTCTTAATGTTTCAACCAAAACTAGGTGAATTGAACAGAAGTTGAGTTTTTCATAAAAGTAGTATTTATTTGAAATTTCCCCATGGAGTTTACGTGAACTGCATGGTTAATGGAGCCCAAGACCGCGCGCGCGAGGGAGATCGACAAGGATGGTGGAATCCTGAAGCGGGTATCACCGTTTGTGGCCGATGCTAGCAGGCCCACGAAAGCACGCTTGAGGGAGTATCATGAAGCATGACCAATCCACTCCATTCCAGGGTGCACCATGCCCTGTTCAATTTGTTTCCAAGGAAATCCGGACAGTGTAGAAGAAGTGACAGCCACGGATGATGTATGGTCCTATTTAGGACGGCTTCTTTCTTTGGAAGCCAGAAACTGCCCTAAACGGTAGACTTATTCGTAGCTTGAAGATAAAAGACAAAATATCCAGTGTAATTAAAGTTTTTGTGCAACCCTACTAAAAAAAGTTTCAAAAAATTCTGAAAAAAAATCATGGATGCACATCTCAACTTACCCTACCTACGTATAAAATTTCATGATCAAATACATACTATGCTAGAAGTTACAAAAAAGACAAATTTTCGCTTGGAATCTTGCTACAGTAGACAACACAAAATTTATCTTTTTTGTAACTTCTAGCATAGTATGTATTTGACCATGAAATTTTATAAGTAGATGGGGTAAGTTGAGATGTACATCCATGATTTTTTTCAGAATTTTTTGAAACTTTTTTTAGTAGGGTTGCACGAAAACTTTAATTGCACTGGATATGTTGCCAAGGTAAAAACCAGCAGCCATTTGTACTAAAAGAAAATGAAAGTCGAACGTTGGTTTGGGGTAACTTCTCACGGTTTCGGTGGATTAGGGTTCTGACTTTGCTATTAGTGTTGAAGAAAATTACCTCCATTCTACCAAGTATAAAATCGCAAATCTCGCCCCTCTCACCTCATTCATGATCCGCACCCATCATACCTAAAGGCCGGACTGCAAAATACCAAACCTCTTCAATGCAGCCGTTCAACCATGCATCTCAATTGAAAGCTACTTCTCAGAAAAACTATAGCCATACCAAGCAGAGCCTATATAACCCTGTTTGGACTAGCTTATGCTATAGCTTTTCTCTTTGAGAAGTCAGAAGAAGAAGCCGTCCTAAACACCAGGCTTCTTAACTGTGGATCTGTCATGAGTTATAAATAATGTGAATTTTTGTTAGATTTGTCCTGCCATATTTTCAGCACCTTGGAGACTTTTGGAGGATGCAAATTCATCTTGGTTCTGACTGCTGCGTTTGGAGTATGAATTCAGAAAACATTAGTATTAATTTTCAACAATACTATATAATTCCATTCATTCAGAGATGTGAAGTTGTAAGGAGTTATTCAGACTTAAGATATACTAGGAAATTGGGCGCGGCGTTGCCATTCCAGTAAAAACGGGTTGTTTACGACAAAAAGAAGAAGAAAAGAAACACATATTCGTAGGAACTTTATGCAAGAAGAGAAAAAAGGGTAAAATTGGAACCAGATCTTGCCGCTAAAAAAATTCGAAGGGCCTTTACGGAAAAAAGGATCTTTCCGCAAAAACTAAGGATCTTTATGCAATAAGGGATTTTCAGAGGGCCTCAATGCGGGAAAAGGATCTTTTCGCAAAAAAAAGGACCCGTATGCAATTCCTGAACTTGCAGGGTTTTTTGCAAAAAAAATCACGCGCAGGCCAGCGCAGCCGTGCCACGCAGAGAAAATACGCGTGCATGGTCGAACCCGCACCGCGGGGGCGCTGGGGAGCGAGCTAACCGGTGCGACACGCGCCCATTGTGGCGATGAGAGGAGAGGAGAGTTTCCTGTTAAGCCTACCATCTGGGAGAGGCAATCTAGATCGTTTGAACTCACGATCGAACGGTCCGGATGAATGGAACGATGAGGCACGGGGAGAGGCCGGGAAACCTCCGGACTTTGTTTTTGTGAGTATATGGGTGTATAGTTGTGTAGATGTAATATATGTATAATGTCGAAACAAGGTCAAATTGGCAGTGCCGCAAGAATACATTTTTTTGACAAAATTTGCTATGTTGTGCTCTTTGTTAGCATCAAATTTAATGCACAAGCTAAATGTACAAGTGTATTGATGCTTGTTGGACATGCACGTTCCTTTGTTAAACCATCCAACATTATCTATACACAAAACCTTTTTAAAATATTTAATTCTTAAAGTTACATTTGTATCTGAATGTGAAAAAAAGTCAAATCCACTTATAATATCACTTAATCATTATTAAACGATCATTTGACTTATAGATATTTTATTTTTTTTCCCAGTTTAGAAGAATCAACCACTATATCTAAAAGATATATTGACAAACAACAAACATTTTCAGCTCAACCACTCAAACGTGAAATCCTTAAGCCATATAGCTGAATCAAAAACTGTTTTCTAAAGAAGAAGAAGAAGAAGAAGCTGAAGCTGAAGCATCTCGTTCGTGAAGCTGAAGCAGCTAGCGAGCAAAAGGCTCCACAGACCACCGGTACCAGGACAGACCATCACCGGGACACATACCAGGTCGGAAATTCCACATTGTCATCGTCAGTCGTCACCATTATCATCACACGCACACACGCACGCAGCTGGGCCGGCGACCCCGAGTACGCGCGTATTCAATGTTCACGTGCGTGCCACCCCACCACTTGCATCGACGGACCCATCCCAGCACCGCGCTGCTTGCCTCCGCCGCATCACATTGCCAGGAGACACAGCTGCTTCTTCTTCTCTCTCTCTCTGCTCTCTCTGCCCCCAATAGTGGGTGGGAGGGGTGGGTGTGTGCCATTGCCATGGATGACCGACTGGTGAATGCTGCATGCATCCGGCCGGCGCTAGTGGGGAACTGGCCCTGTGCTAGCAGCTACTGCATGCCCAAAGCCAGCTTGCTGCTTTGTTTGTCTGTTTGGGGGAGCTGCCTGGTTAGACTGAAAAACTATTTTTGAATTGCTGGGCTATGGCCGTTTGGTAAATTAGCCTTTTGTTGTTAAAACTTCAAACTTCCAACCCTCCCCCAAGTCCTCTCCTCCCCTCCGGCCACCGCGTCCAATGCACGAGAAGAAGACGATGGCCGTCGACCTCTACCACCCGCTGCGCCTCTACATCGCCTCCACCTACTAGGAGCGCTAGGTGGCCGCGGCCGAGGACGACCTCTGCGCCGTGCGCTCGAGCAGCCCTCCCTCCCTCGAGCAGTGCTGCGACGCGCTCCTCGAGAAGGCCGCCGTGCTCTTCAACCTCGGCGACGAGCGGGGAGGAGGGCGGGCGATCGAGGCCACGGGGAGGACCAAGCGGCGGGGAGGATCGAGCATGGGGAGGACCGAGCGGCGGGGTGACCTCGAGAAGGACCATCGATCGAGCGAAGAGGGCGAAGCAAGGAGGTGGGGAAGGCGTCGATGTGGCGACCGAAGCAACAGCCAAAGCCGCTGAAGCATGCTTTAGCGGGTTGCAGCTAAACCATCCTGTTTGGAGGGCTTCGAGGGGCAGTCGAAAGCCCCAAACCCCCCAGGCCTAAGATGCCATGAATGAGTAGGGCCGGCCGGTAATTGTAAAAAACACAATTGTTTCGTGATTAGCTTACACTTGGTTCTCTCTTCTGCCAAGTGCCAATGCCTGAAACGAGGCAGAGCTCCTACCCTTGGGAAAAAATCGTATTTAGTACAACAGTAACCTCGTATTTACGAAACGGTACAACATTTTGGCATATTTACCAAAAAATCACTCATGTATGGTTCCCCAAAAACCGGTGATACATCAATGGTGTATGGAATACCGGCCAAGAGATGAACGGTGGATGGGGAGCCGGCGTTGAGCTTCAACGGTGGATGGGGAGCCGGCCAAGGAATGAATGGTGCCTGGGGAGCCGGCCAAAGCTTGGATGGTGCGTGGGCTACCGGCCAAGGCACGGTCGACGAGGAGGGCCAGCTCGCAGGCATGAGATCGATGGCGCATGGGGACCGGCCAAGAGCATCCTCTCCCATCCATGCAACCAGCCAAAGCATCCTCTCCCATCCATGCAACCAGCCAAAGCCTAGTCTCACATGCATGCATCTCCAAAGTGAGCCTACTACTCTGCATCGAGTCTCTTTGCCAAGCATGCAACCGGCCATTTGCTGCTTTCGGCGCACCAACCAGACAACGAAGTGACGGGAGTCACTGTGAATCTCCGTGATTAACGCAAATGAAAACTTCCTGGCTATATAAAGAGGATCGAGGGAATGGGAAAACGACGTTCACAAGTGATTAGCGAGTGAAGTTTCTCCCTAGCGAGCGTGAAGTTTCTCCCTGGCGAGCGTGAAGTTTCATCGAGTGTGAAGTTCCAGTGAGCTAGTGACATTCCATTATCTGGCTACTCCAACTACGCGAAGTTCCATTCTCTAGTTATTGCGTGAAGTTGTATTTTCTGGTTATCCATAGCTTAACTATTAATTGACCTTCTATTTTGGTTCTTCAGAGGAAATCACGATTCCAAGACAACCGAAGGCAGAATTGATATTCATCGTAAACTTGTTGCTGTGGCAATCGAGGTGCACATTACTAAAGTTTAATGCTATGCATAATTAATGATACTTTTATTTATGCGATCGTATATTGCAAACTTGGTAGATATATCGCTGCATGCCATAACAATTTGCGAAATAATCGTAACTCCTAAAAATGTCTTCATCTGTAAGAATATTGAAATGGAATGAAAAGTTAAATGAACTATTCTTGCATAGAATAACAACCTTCTATTAGGATTATAGTCTCTCCAGAGGTCAGGACCCTCTGCCGAGCTTTCGTTAGAACGTTGGACTCTATTTACTTCGAACGATTATTCGCGAAGCGAAGAATTTGTTTTATTTTTGGACGTAATCTCTACTTGGACACGAAAGGAGTTGACCTCCTTTCTCAATTTAATAACTTGAACCAAATGTAGCTGTTTAATCTGACTTAAAAATTGGTGCGCCGAACCTCTGGACCTATCTCGAATGTAGTTGCTTAATCTTTTGATTCTTACTGATGTTTTTCCTTCGTGTAGAAACCGATGTTGTAGAGACCGGACCCGTCGACCTTGTCTCCGTTGTAGAAAACTCCGAGCACGGTAAGCACCTCCTTGGATCATGTTGTTCCTATTATTTTACTTAGGTTATGTTCACATCATTTTACTTAGATTATGTTGTTTAAACAAATCGATGTATGCATGCGTTAATTTCAGTAAGCATCCTATATTGTGAACTTGGGACAAATATCCCGCATTAAGCAAAAAATGATAGATAACATCCTTGATAGCTTGAAGATTGGGTTAGACATCTATTAATGTTCTTTTTATCGGTTCTTTGTTAAGTGGACCATAACAATTTCTGAAGTAATCCTAACATGTAAAACTATCTCGGAGGGCTAAACCCTCGATCACCATTGAATGTTTTAATTTGCACGATAATTTGCTTGAGGTAGGACTATTTTTATTTAGGGCGAATATTCGCGAAGGAAGGACTGTTTTTATTTTTGGGCGTAATCACCACTTGGACCGAAAGGAGTTGACCCTTTACGAACACAATAACTCGAGCGAGCGTAGCTGCTTAATCCGACTAAAAAATTGGTGCGCCGAACTTCTGGACCTTGGTAAGTTATTCGCAGAAGCGAAGGACTGTTTTTATTTTTGGACGTAATCACTACTTGGACCCGAAAGGAGTTGACCTCCTTTCTCAACTTAATAAGTCGAGCCAAATGTAGTTGCTTAATCTGACTTAAAAATTGGTGCGCCGAACCGTTGAACCTTGGTAAGTTATTTTTTGCCTTATTACATCCTTCGCTTCTTACTGATGTTTTTTGCTTTGTGTAGATACCATTGTTGTAGACACCAGCTAGTTGACCTCGACTCCGTTCGAGCAGTCAGAAGCAAGGTAAGCACCTCCTTCGATCATGTTGTTCCCATTATTTTACTTAGATTATGTAGGGTGTGTCGGACTTGGAGAATCGGTCGAGGATAATAAAAATGGGCTAAAATATTGATCGTAGGTGGTGAATAAATTTAATAAAGCGACTATATAAAATCGAGTGAAACCTTTAAAATGTGAAGGAAAAATTTGTAAATCCTATAATAATATGATTAAGCGATGTGGAAAAGGAATATGAATTTGTAGATAATTGTAGTAGTTAAGTAATTTATTAGTTGTTAAGCGTAAGAAATAATTAATGTGCTATAACCTGATTATTTAACCATTAAAAATTATGAAGCCAATTTTGTTATTCTCATTAGGAAGTAAATAACATGTATTAAGTAAAAAAACTTACGGTGTACCAATTAGCTTTTGTTCGGTAGGTCATATCGAGCCATGACAAAGTTAAAGTATACCGTAATGCCGTAATATCTTTGCCGCAATACCCCTAAGTTTTATTGTGAGCGTTAACTTTTAAGCCTTTTAGGCAGTAAAATATCACGTTTAAATGTAATTTTTGGCACGAAGACTGAGATGTGCTCTTCGATATATGGAGTACCATATTCTGGGAAAATATTTTATTTACACCTTACTTTGCTACAAAAATATCTTGCCATAATACCCTAAGTTTTATTGTCAACGTTAACTTTTAAGCCTTTTAGCGGCAGTAAAATATCACGTTTAAATGTAATTTTTGGCACGAAGACTGCAGATGTGCTCTTCGATATATGGAGTACCATATTCTGGGAAAATATTTTATTTACACCTTACTTTGCTACAAAAATATGCTGCCGCAATACCCCTAAGTTTTATTGTCAACGTTAACTTTTAAGACTTTTAGTAATCAAGTAAAATATCACGTTTAAATGTAATTTTTGGCACGAAGACTGCAGATTTGCTCTTCGATATATGGAGTACCATATTCTGGGAAAATATTTTATTTACACCTTACTTTGCTACAAAAATATGCTGCCGCAATACCCCTAAGTTTTATTGTCAACGTTAACTTTTAAGCTTTTTCGGCAGCCCGTAAAATATCACGTTTAAATGTAATTTTTGGCACGAAGACTGCAGATGTGCTCTTCGATATATGGAGTACCATATTCTGGGAAAATATTTTATTTACACCTTACTTTGCTACAAAAATATCTTGCCGCAATACCCCTAAGTTTTATTGTCAACGTTAACTTTTAAGCCTTTTGACCAGTAAAATATCACGTTTAAATGTAATTTTTGTACGAAGACTGCAGATGTGCTCTTCGATATATGGAGTACCATATTCTGGGAAAATATTTTATTTACACCTTACTTTGCTACAAAAATATCTTTGCCATAATACCCCTAAGTTTTATTGTCAACGTTAACTTTTAAGCCTTTTAGTGACAGTAAAATATCACGTTTAAATGTAATTTTTGGCACGAAGACTGCAGATTTGCTCTTCGATATATGGAGTACCATATTCTGGGAAAATATTTTATTTACACCTTACTTTGCTACAAAAATATGCTGCCGCAATAACCCTAAGTTTTATTGTGAACGTTAACTTTTAAGCCTTTTAGACCAGTAAAATATCACGTTTAAATGTAATTTCTGGCACGAATACTGCAGATTTGCTCTTCAATATATGGAGTACCATATTCTGCGAAAATATTTTATTTACACCTTTCTTTGGTACAAAAATATGCTGCCGCAATAACCCTAAGTTTTATTGTCAACGTTAACTTTTAAGCCTTTTCGGCAGCCCGTAAAATAACACGTTTAATTGTAATTTTTGACAAGGAGACTGCAGATTTGCTCTTCGATATATGGAGTACCATATTCTGGGAAAATATTTTATTTACACCTTGCTTTGCTACAAAAATATGCTGCCGCAATAACCTAAGTTTTATTGTCAACGTTAACTTTTAAGCCTTTTAGTGACCAGTAAAATATCACGTTTAAATGTAATTTTTGGCACGAATAATGCAGATTTGCTCTTCGATATATGGAGTACCATATTCTGGGAAAATATTTTATTTACACCTTTCTTTGCTACAAAAATATCTTTGCCATAATACCCTAAGTTTTATTGTCAACGTTAACTTTTAAGCCTTTTGACCAGTAAAATATCATGTTTAAATGTAATTTTTGCCACGAATACTGCAGATTTGCTCTTTGATATATGGAGTACCATATTCTGGGAAAATATTTTATTTACACCTTGCTTTGCTACAAAAATATCTTTGCCTTAATAACCCTAAGTTTTATTGTCAACGTTAACTTTTAAGCATTTTCGGCCAGTAAAATATCACGTTTAAATGTAATTTTTATACGAATCTGCAGACTTAGCTCACGATATATGGAGTACCATATTCTGGGAAAATATTTTATTTACACCTTTCTTTGCTACAAAAATATCTTGCCGCAATACCCCTAAGTTTTATTGTCAATCACGGAATTTGAATTTGTACATAATCTTTGTAGTTTGTAATTAATTAGGTGTTAAGCGTAAGAAATTATCAATCTGGTATAACATAATTATTTCACCATTGAAATTATGGCGCCACCTTTGTTATTCCTAGTCGGCAATAAAGAACATGAATTAAGTAAAAGAACTTAGGGTGCACCAATTAGCTTAAAAATGTGAAGGTAAAATTTATAAATCCTAGAATAATATGATAAGCGAGTTGGAAAAGGGATTTGAATTTGTAGATAATTTGAGTAGTTAAGTAATTAATTAGGTGTTCTGGCGTAAGACATAATCAATGCAGTATAACGTTAACGCGATTAGTTCACCATTGAAAATTATGAAGCCACTTTTGTTATTCCTAGTAGGTTTGTAAAGAGCATGAATTAAGTAAAAAAACTTAGGGTGCACCAATTAGCATTTATCACGGTAGCTCATATCGGGAACCATGACGCACTTAAAGTACACCGTAATGCCGTAATTCATGAGAAAGAACAAGAGGAAAGAAAGAAGAGAAAAGAAAGAGAAAAACAAGAAAAACATCTAATTTGAAAGAGTATCGGGAAGTAACAATGTTAAATTTGTGCGAGACATGTAGAATCGATGAAGCTAGTGCGGTAAATTTGGTGCAAATTTGATTAAAATTGCACTGGATAAAAATTGTAATGACTAAAAGGTTTAATATTTGTGCAACGAGATGGACACATTTTGAATATATATCATGGAGAACGGCCCTCTGTTTTGCACGGTAGAGTGGTGACCATGGACAAGCTGCATGCACGTGAAACGGCACAATAGCCATCCCGAGTGGATTGGGCCGGCTAAAATCACATGTTGTTGCCGTTCTACGTGTGAACCGTGATACGCACAGGGTTCGTCTAGAAGGGGTTAGATCCACGATACGTTCCAAACAGCCCTATGGTTGTGTACACACTCTTCCGGTGAGAAATAATAGTTCGTAGGATTTGTATGCCCTTAAGCGAGCGAAGAGAATTTCGAGTTAGGAGTGTATGTAGAGGTATTTGCACGACACCAATCAGGAGTTCGGGTCTATACGAAGCGATGGACCATGATTTGTCACATGGGCCACAGGATCCACCACGGGATCCACCAAGCGTGGAGGGTGGACCTCGGGGCATGGCGAAGAACAAGTTGATGCGGCGGAGGTTGGTGAAGGTGGCGTTAAGCGGGGATGTAGGAGCGGCGGACGATGGCGAAGAACAAGTTGATGCGGCGGAGGTTGGTGAAGGTGGCGGTAAGCGGGGATGAAGGTGCGGCGGACGATGATGACCCGGCTTTGCTATACAATACTTCGAGCCATTGGTCTGCTGGATTGTACCCTTGTGGATTACGATGGCACGCGTCATTGGGCGCACACCCATAATGACATTCGAGTTGAGCAGCGTTTCCATAACAAGCAGGAGGCAATTCACTTCCTAAGCACGTGCGCCGTCATGACAAGGCAGGAGCACACTCGTAACGGTCGGATCGCACCGTATGCGAGGTTAAGTGCAAAAGTACCCCCATTGTCCCTTCTTTATGCGAGTTCGACAACCAAAGCACCAGGATTACTTCAAGGTTCGTGTATATATTCCTCATACATGCACCGAGGAATCCATAAGGAACATGAGCGATTTAATGAGCGCTTGAAATGCGTAGCGCGAGAACATAGTGAACATCGTTGGAACCAACATCGCGATGACCCCGTGTAATTATGGAGGAGATGCAAACAAAACACGGGATGGTGATCACGTATAGCACGACTGGCGAGCAAAGCGAAGGCATTGAAGATGCTTTTTGGGGGCTTGAAGAGTCCTTCAACTTTGCTCCTAGATTATTACGAAGATAGCCATGACAAACCCAGGCACTCGATTCGCCTTTGGGGATGAGCATGTAAGAATGGAGGGCGGGTCTTTGAGCCGGACGGCGGTACCTCGTCGAGGCTATTACAGTCGTTTGGACAATGCATCGAAGCTTTTAAATCTGCCAGACCAGTTATTTGCGTCGGCGGTACATTCCTGAGTGGGAAGTTCCGTGGGGCGCCTTAAGCTACACTCATTTGCAGATGCAAATAACGAGATCATCCCATTGGCGTTCGCTCTCGTGGAGAGTGAGAACAACGATAGTTGGTGTGGTTCTTAGCCTTTGCTTAAGAGCCGGGTCGTGGAGTGCGAGGAGCGCGTTTGTGTTGTGTCCGACCGCAACAAAGGCCTTCTCCACGCGTTGGATGTCATGCACGACAGCACAAGCTCCTCGGTGAAGCGGCACGATGTGGAGAGGAGATGGTGCATGCGACACCTAGGTGCGAACTTGTATTCAAGCTACAAGAACAAGGCGATGGTGAAGAGGTTCAAAGCCATGTGCCTTCAAAACCAACCTCACAAGTTCAACCACGATATGGGCCTTGGTGAGCGACACCACCACGGAAGATGATGGAAGGCGCCCAATCACGGGAACAACAACTACGCTCTCAAGTGGTGGCGGGCCGGACTTTGGTTAGTCGCCGCGGCCCACCTTCGGCCGATGGATTGCGGGGAAGCCCGGTAGGCGGTGGCGCTACTCCCGCGACGAGCGGGCGAGTGCGGACAAACCGGTAGTTCATGGTAATTACGCGGTGTTTACGTGAATTCTCGTTGAAGCTAACATAAACCATTTTAGGTACAACGTCATGACCCACGAATATAGCGGAGGCTTTCAACAGCGTCTTGAAGGGTGTTCGCGGCCTTCCGTTGTGTTCAATCGTTGAGCTCACCTTTTTTAGGCGGTGATTACTTAGTGATCGCGGGAGCAGCGGCGGCGTATGTCACTACGTGCGCACCAAGAGTGGAGAAGATCCTCCAAGCGAGAAGACAAAAGGCACACTTCCACCGCACTAGGATTTATGACCTGAAGCACGAATAAATTCGAGGTGATGTGCAAGCGCAAATACCAATCTGGGTATCTCGCGGGGACAACGTGCGGCCGGTGCCAATTGAAGCGGAGGAGGCTACCTGCACGTGCAACAAGCGGCGCATCACATCCCGTGCTCCCATGTGTTGGCGCATGTCGCGACATGGGTGGGAAGCGATGCATCACGATTCATCTCACCATACTACACCGTGCATGCTTTGAAGAGCACTTGGCGTCCAAAGATGAGTTCGTTCCACGATTGGAAGCGAACTACAAGCTCTTCGAGGGCCCCACACGAAACCGTACCCGTCGATGAAGCGCCTGAGCAGGAAGGCCAAGGAGCACCGAATGCAAGGTGACATGGATGAGGCGTCACGGTAGATGGATTGCGAAAGTGCTCATTATGCAAACAACCTGGACACGATCGCGAGGAGGTGCCCCAATCCACGCAGATGCCAATTAGCGATTGCATAATTTGACATTGTGTACTAAGTAGTGCGTACTTTCGTATTATGTACTCGATAATGTGTACTTTCTAATTGTGTACTTTGTAGTCGTCCCTTCCTTCATATTTGGTGCGTGGCGTTGCGTGCTCGGCGTGTATTCCTATTACAGCGTTGACATTGCCAGGCTATGGCGGGGATTGCACTTCGAGCTACTCGGTGAGTTGGTTGATCTGCGAAACACCGTGCGAGGCGATTTGTTCGAGGACATGAGGTGCGACTCAATTGTATGTTACATGTGGTGCAATATTTGCGATGCCTCTAACCTTAATTGCGTGCACATTTCGGTTGCAGCTCTGTCTGCCGGTCGTTGCACAAAATCACAGGAGTTGGACGGCCGGTTCCATATTCCACTCGCCGTGCGAGTCTACTACCCTTCGCGCTTCTCATGGGCCAGACTACGATGGTAGGGGCATGACCACGCCGATGCCAGGCCTCGATCGGGCACTTCTTCTTGGTTTGATCGATCGGTGGCGGCCGGAGGCGCACACATTTCACTTTCCATTCGGTGAGATGACTATCACTCTAAGAGGCGTAGCCATGCTCACCGGCCTCCCCATTAGGGGCCAACCTGTGGTCCTATCCCGGCCCGAAGAGGCTGTGGCAGCGATGCGTGACGGCCAGGTACATGGAGATTATTTGTTAAGTAATGTCTAAAATGATAACGACACGATGTACCTCATTAATCCGAGTACCTGCAGGTTTGGGGTGCCGTACACAAGTAAGGATACCGGAGTGTCAGCGAGCTGGCTACGCATTACAAGAGTACCAACCATGCCCACAGGATGCGACGAAGCTACCATAGAACGACATTACGAAGTTTATTTGTATTGCTTGCTTGGTGGTTTGATGTTCACGACCACGAGCAGTGACACCATCTCCGCATATAGTTTGGATAGCTCGTGAGTTGGCCGCAAATCTAGAGGATATGGCGACATACTGTTTGGGCATCCGCGGTCCTAGGCGACACGTCACAGTGGGTTGTGCGAAGCATGCGTGCGACATCTTGCTAGGGGCACAATTCTGAGTGCGTGCAATTGCTCCGGATGTGGAGTTAGGAGTACCTTCCGATATCTAGGCCTACAATCGGTAGAAGGTACTACCCCATCGAGGTGAGCCATGACATGCGAGCCCTCTCGCCCCACTATGGGTTATCGTTGGATGCACGCACGGCTAAGATGGTCGCCGCTTGATGACCGAGGCGAGCTACAGCGGGTGGTAGCGGATATGGACCTACTAACCGCCCGACAATGTGACTTGGGATCCATGGGCGCCGCAGCGAGCCGACGAAATTGCCACCCAAGGGCTCATATCTGGTTCTTTGCCTGGTGGACATGTCATTTTGGATGACGACATGCTTCGTCGTGTACATGAGCAGCGGTGGAGGTCTATTCGCCCGAGCAGCGTCCAACGGCGATTCGGGTGGCGGCGAGATAATCCGGTTCCACCACCGCGGGATCTTTGGGAGGTCGCCGCAGTGCGTATTTCATGTGTGTCATTATTGTCATCATCGTCAAACATTTGCCTTTACAATGCATTGACCATTACGGAGAAGCGCTATGGGTAGTGCGGGGCGATCGATTGGACGCGATCCACGGTACTCACATCAGCGATGGGTCGAGTCGACATCGCGAGGAGGTGGTCGATCCCATTGGGCCGTCACGACCCGATGAGTCGACAACTACCTTGCATGGTACGCGGCGCCGCGGCGTGCTCGTTGCTTAGCCAGGAGATCGAACCACGCGCCATGGCGTACCGGAAGAAAAGTCGCGACATCGCGGACTCACAGTGCACCCATCGTAGTAGTAATATTTATCATAACTTTCATATTCAAATTCCTAATAACTACATCTTGCAACGAACTCGGGAGAGCATCGCAAATAATTGCCCATGGCGATGGCGGCGTCCCACCCTCAAAGTCCTCTGGCTCGGCGTCGGCCAATCAAATGAGGCGTTACTTGGCGTCTCGAGGGCGAATTACTCTCGGCGTCGTGGGCTTGGAGGCTCTGCCGGCGACCACGCAACTCACGGCTCTCCTCGCATGGATCCAACTCATACCTCACACGCTAGGCGGTCCGTCGGCATCCGTCCCTCAAGTGGCGACCGAGAGGATGCCCCAGCACGTGCGTCCACGTCCCATGTGGGAAGCCAGTCCGCGCGCCATCATCCTAGCCCCCGTGTTGAAGTCCCAATTAATCGTTGGGAACAAGGGGAGCAGGAGCAGATTGTTACGTCTGGCCAAGCGAACCGTGGTCACCATGGGGCGACATACAGCACGTCGGCCCCACGCTGCTTGGCCGGAAGTGCCATATTTCTCGCCCTCCTACGCGACGGACTACGATCCAACCACAGCAGTGGAAGCGAGCACAGTGCTTTCGACCTCGAGCTCGAGTTGATGTCGGGACATACTACCTTTCTTGCTCTACTAGAGAGCGTAGGGCATCTCGCAACCGCAACCGGTTGCAAACATCTTGCATCTTGCGGGTCCACTACAAGCGACCAATCCGGATGCATGGTACAACTATTCCCACCAGGACTCGCGACAATATACCTTTGCGTCGGGTGCACCTCCCCAGCGAAGATGTCGAGGACCGCCCAGGTCCGAGTAGGCGAGGCATCACGAGCCGCGGGGTGAGGAACCTGAGTCCCCGATTGCGTCTGACCCTGAGGAATTCATGAGAAGGCAAAATTTGGGCGTCGCCGCGAGGCCGTCAATAATGTAAAATAACTTCATGTAGGGCCTCCGTCTCATGTATTTACTAATTATGCGTACTAAAGATGCGTGCAAATTGGACAAAGTGCTTTGTCCATTTCCCGTATTGCATGATGTTGGTGGCTACAACCTTGATACACTTGAATTAATTTCTCTGTTGGAATAATTGCTCTACCATGACCTGCGAAAGTTAATACCGTAGGGCGTGACCTAGTTAGAACGGCAAAGCCTTAACGATTCAATTTTTAAGTAAGACATATTTACGCACTTATAAGCTTCTTCACTTCTACGTATTACATGCGTAGTATCTTGTTCTTCATTTGTATTATATCTAAAATGTTTTCTTGACCTTGTCTTGCTTCAAAATTTTGTAGATGCTGTCTTCACCTCGTTTGCCATGACGGAGGGAGGATTTTGTGAGGAGCTATCTTTGATGCTCCAGAGGCTGAGCTACACTCGTCGCCGGAGTACCGCTGCGTTCCGTGCCCGCTTTAGCCGTAACTTTTGGGCGGTGAGATTGCTCATCTTCGCCAAGGGTCCTCGGTGGAATGACCGCATAGCGGTACTTCACGGTGGAAGCGGCTAAAGCTTCGATGATGCTCTGCGAGGATGCGGCCAGCGAGCTCTCCTTCACTTGGCGAGAGCTACCGCTACCAGTTGGAGGACACTCCGTCTGGCTCTTTCCCTCCCATGAGGTGGGAGGAGTCACAACCGATTCCGAGCTTCTGATTGGAGTCGAGACCCCACCATTGTGCACATGGGTGGGCTCATCGGCGCGAGACAAGGCGTATGTCCACATTTCTTGTGAGCTTGAGGACACTTACGAGGATCTTCTTTGCGGCGAGGTGGAGATCGTTGGTGAAGGACTTGCGGCGTGGAGCCGCTCCATCTCGACCAGGCGTGTGCGGGGCGCGGCGGACAGCACCACCACTTGCCTACCCAGCCAGGAGGACCTTCCACGTAGAGGCTCGACCCCAGGCGCGCGAGGTCAAGCGTCGCCGAGGTCCGCCCTTTCCGGAAATGCTTGCACGGAAGTCCGTGCGGCGTGTTGAGCGATCAAAAGCGTTCGGCACTTCTTGGCGGCTCTGGGGAGCCAGACCTTCACAGTGCGAGTGCGATTCGCGATAATGCGAGGAGTACTTAGTCCGGGCGGTAGCACCCTTCTTTTGTTCACGCTGCAACGATCAATAATTGTGTGTGACGGACTATGTAGTGCTTTTATGCATTTGTGGTACAACCATCTTAATAAAATAAGTATTCTGTTTGAACTAGAGTTTCTCTCGCTCATAAAAAGTCCATATTGGCGATTCGTATGTGTAATTACGAATTCTTTGTAAGACAATATGTATCTTTCCAAATGTATTCGGATATAAATAGGGGATTGCAAAATAAAGTTCGAAGCTATTTGTTGGAGTCCGACGGGCGGGCGTGCTCATCGATATATGGACTACCATATCCGGAAGAAATATCTCATGGACACCTTTCGTTGCATCTAATATCTCGATTACAACCCTCTTCGCATATAAATTACGAGCAGCCCAATAAGCCTAAGTATTATATGCGCGCACAAACCCTAACGATGAAGGATTTTGGGCGGCCGTGGAAAAGCATGTCCGAAGTTATTTTTGGGGCGAATGTAGCAGATTTTCTATTTGGTATCTGGACTACCATGTCCTGTAAAAATATCTCAGTTACAACTCTGTTTGCATACAAATACTCAACCCCGAATTACCGTAAGTATTATAGTCGCGCGCGAACCCTAACGATGAAGGATTTTGGGCGGCCCGTAGAAAAGCATGTTCGAAGTTATTTTTTGGGGCGAATGTAGCAGATTTTCTATTTGAAGTGGAGGGGGACCTGCTGCGACCTGTAGGCAGCCTGCAGCGCACCGCGTCTGCTGCAGGTCCCCTGTAGCAAACGTCCTCCGCTGCAGCAGCTTGCCAGGGGGCCACATCCGAAAAAACGAAGCATGCATGGCTAGTTCCCCAAAAAATTGGGAAAAATTGATTAAATAACCAACACTTAAATAGAAATTGAGGAAATAACCTTCATTAAATCGAAATACGTTGAATAGCACTCGTTTCCGCCAGATGAAGCGGCTTCCGCCACACGGCATGGAGGAAGCCGGGCTTCCGCCACACCACGTGGCTTCCTCCATGCCATACGGTGGAAACCACCCGCTTCCGCCACGTGGTGTGGCTTCCTCCGCGTGGTGTGGCGGAAACCACCTGCTTCCGCCACTTGGCGACGTGCACTGCCGTCCAGCACATGCAGACCGACAGCATCTGGACAGCATCTGCCAAATGCAAAGGAAACCGTCCGGGCGCATGTGACCACCTGCAAAGGAAAGCATCCGGATTTCAAGGGACTACAGTGAAAGCTTGGCTGCATGTGGTCATATGCACCGAAAGTTTCAATGTCCTCTTGTGATTTAATTAGTTAATGACTAGCTTAAGTACAAATGAATAAGAAATGACTCGCTTAGTGTAATTTAATCAACACAAAAGTAATCACCGCTTCGTCTATATAATAATGAGCACTAGTCCGGGCAACGCTCTCTCATCCTTGTTGCTCCCACTCTGCTCTGTTTAGGACATTAACTGAAGCCGGGAATTGACCTTAACAGCGGCTAAAACGTAATTGATGCGAAACTTAGCCGCTATAATCGAATTCGAATTCGGGACCGTGAGAGCCTGCAGGACATATCATGTCGTAAGCATGGCTGTCATAACCTGTCCGAAATGTCATGTCAAATGCATGTGTGGTACAGACTGCCCGAGTCGTCTCGTCGAAGCATAGCTGCCAAAGCCTGTCTGGCACCTCTCTACCAGCTAGAAAGCTGTATGCATATGCATAGGCACAGATGCAAAGGAATCCGATGCTGCCACGTGTAGCTTTCCTGTCCAGGCCCCTCACCTCGCACGCTAATGTGCCGCCAGCTGTTGCCCACTGCCAGCTGCAGCTAAGCTATAGCCAGGCCCCACACCGCGCGCGGCAAACGATGCCTCTGCCAGCCGATTCCCTCCCACTACACGCTTTCGGCGGCTTTTGGTGGGTGAAACAGCATCGGTACGTGATACGAAACGTACTGGCTCACGCAATGCCACATAGGTTGGACTGGGCCGGGCATGCCAGTTTCCCGCCTAAATACCGCCACGGGAAGCGCGGTTTTGCAATGTTCTTATTCGGCCAGGACCCCACCTCGCGCGCTAATGCTCCGGCAAATGGTGGCCACTCCCAAGCCCTTTGCCCGGCGGCGGACCCCAGCTGGCGCCGCGCAAAGCGGCGCCACGTCTTGGATTTTACATCTTGGCCCATCGCCCATACGGTGATGTGCCGCCCGGTATCTCGTTTCTCCTCGCTCCTGCCTATAAATTGCAAGGCCGCTGCACTTCTATCGAGCAAGCGCGATACATTGCTCCGAGTTCATAAAGTTTGGATTGAGTTGAGAAAACCCTGAGCGCATAGAGGAGAGCTGGTAGTTTAGCTTTCCTTTTTTCCAATATTTCATTTCAGCTTCTTGTTCCACAGGTATTATTTACAAAAGTTATTTTGTACGGTCAGTCACATTGTTGTGTTGTTGGGTCAGTCCACATTATTTCGTACTTATTATGCTTCTTATTGATATTTTTCCTTCGTGTGGATACCGACTTAAGTGTTCGTCAGTTCTGTCCAAGCCATGTCGAAGGCGTCGAGCTCAGTGGTTGCCAATGCAGGGCGTGTCATTTGCCCTAACTGCCATGTGGATGCTCAAACCTGCTACTCCAGCACTGCGCCAAATAACGGACGGACGTTCTATAGATGCCCAAATTTCTCTGTACGTCTAAATGTATTTCGATATCTTCATATTTCGATGATTATTCTATTGCTCCAGTTTTAAATATCCATGCTCACCTTTGTGCGTGTAGTCTACGGATGCCAATATCGGTGGGCGAGCGATATAAATACAAGCGACTTTAAGCAGGCGCTTCCAATGGGACACCAGAGGAACGATCTAGCGTAGGAACTTAATAGGAGTAGCAGATGCGAGAATTACCACAAAGAGAGGGAGTTCGGCCTGAACAAGAAGAAAACCGTGAAGCGTATGATCGCTGCCTTGAGCGCGCCGTACAAGATAACCACGAAGCTGTAAGCCCTGATTTGGTTGTTCCTCTTGAAGGCCATAGCGCTGAAGACTACAAACGTGACCGTTGGGAGTTTTTCGAAGAAGAGGTGTGGAATTCTATGATAGTGATGATTCTGGAAAGTTCTAAAGCCGCTCTACCCTGCATCCATTTGTATGTTAGTTCTTGTTCACAAGAAATGTTGTTGTAGTTGTTCTCCCTATTGTACTTTGTTCTATTGCTATTATGTGTTTCTGTTGTATCGTAATGCAGTTTGTACTATTATGAAGCTTTCTGTTTTGTTCACCAAGTTATTCGAAGTTATTTTTTCGGTTCAATGGAGCATATTTTTTATTACATGCATGTAATATCATATTCACCGACAACAGTCATTCAACCTTGTGTTCTTTCGTATATTAGCTGATATGCGACAAAGCTGAATATGATGATATGACACAAGGATGAAAAAAGCGATATGACAAATGAACGTATTAAAAATAAACAACAATGGCAAATAGTCCAAATGATGATATGACAAATGGCTGACAATGGTGATATGCCAAAAGGCTGAGAAGGCCGATATGACAACACGCTGAAAACAACAATGGCAAATAGTCCAAATGAAGGTCGATGTCATCTGTAAAGCTGTAAAAGCATTGCTGTCAAAGATGTAAAAGCATTGCTGTCATAGCTGTAAAAGCATGCCTGCCATGTCATATCAAAAGCACGCCTGTTAACTTTTTCAGCTTTTGTCATCAGTAAAACTGTACAAAGCATTCTAGTTACAGCTCTCTTTGCATATAAATTCTCAACGCCCAATAACCCTAAGTATTTAAGTCGCGCACAAACCCTAACGACGAAGGATTTTCAGCGCCCCGTAAAAAAGCATGTTCGAAGTAATTTTTGGGTCCGAATGTACCAGATTTTCTATTTGGTATACGGACTACCATATTATGTAAAAATATCTCGATTCTGACTCTCTTTGCATATAAATTCTCAACGCCCAATAAACCTAAGTATTAAAGTCGCGGACAAACCCTAACGACGAAGGATTTTCGGCGGCCCGTAAAAAAGCATGTTCGAAGTAATTTTTGGGTCCGAATGTACCAGATTTGCTATTTGGTATACGGACTACCATATTATGTAAAAATATCTCGATTCTGACTCTCTTTGCATATAAATTCTCAACGCCCAATAACCCTAAGTATTATAGTCGCGCACAAAACATGTAGTCCTTTTCTTTCTGTTGAGCCATGAAAGCCACCTAGATTGCATCTGCAAAGTGTGTACTCAAGCGCCATGACCGTCGATGTCATCTATAAAGTTTGTAAAAGCATTCTTTGTCAAATTGTAAAAGCATTCTTTGTCAAAGATGTAACGATATGCTGCCATGTCATATCAAAAGCACGCTGTTAACTTTTTAAGCTTTTGTCATCGATAAAAGCTGTACAAAGCATTCTAGCTGACCTTGTCTCTTTGCTCCGATTCTCTCGTTTGGATGGTGGCGGGCTATTTAATCCCCACTGCTCGTCTCAGAATATTAACACGAAGCAACCAATCCAAACCACGAAGCACAAGTTTGCCGCCAACCAACCGGTGCCAATGGAGTTCCCCTCGCCCCAAGGCACGCAGCGTTGTCGATCCGTCCCCGGCGGCATGGAGGTCCCCATGTGCCTATCACGGGGATCCTTGCCGCTTCGGCAATCTGTAGACAATTCATACACTTACGGTATGAGGTATTGGAGCTGCCGCAACCACGACTCCGAGCCAATCTTTGGGGATGCGGATGCGGCGGAGGAGCCCGGTATGTTCGTACTCGCATTTGCTGTTGCATCAAACCGTCCAAACCTTAACACCGTTATACCATCTTTTGTCACCAACTGCAGCCTCCATTATGCGAGTTCATCAAATTCTACGACGCGGAGCAGACTCCTGAGATGGAGAGGATGCGGAATTGGGAGTACTCGCATCGCAGAGCTATGGTAGAGCAGCAATGCCGTGAGCAGCAGGAAGAGGAGAAGCGCATGAAGTTTGCCGAACAAATGCGTGCAGAGAGGGAGGCCGAACGGCGCTGGCGGCCGAGCCGAGGCCGAGCGTGACAGAAGCGCGAGAGGCGGCTAGGGCCGAGCGGCAGCGAGCACCGATGGGTTGCGCAGGAAATATCCTCGGTGCACTCGATGAGAGTGTCACGAGAAGGGCCCTTGTTGTTCTTCCCTTTCCTAAAGCATGTTAGGTTTAGTCCGGTATACTCGGTAGAGTGTGCCGTACATGCCATTCTTTGTTTAGCATTTGTAAGCCATATGCAATTCAAGAGATTCTTATTTACGCCCATTCCTGTGACTTATTTACTCAATTTTTCCAATGATTCGATGGGGATTTGGGAAATTCAAATATGTCGCAATCTGCGAGAAATGGGACACGAATCTTCGGTGATTATGTTAATTTACAAAACCTACTACAATGAGAGCAATAGTGTAATCGCCCCTTGCTTTTCGTTGAATTTCGACCAAACAGATCACCTCAATTTGAATTCGAACCTCTTCTACTTTCTCTAAATTACGACCGGATACTTACATCAAATTTGGTAAAGATTCTACGGATGGCTTATATATAAAGAAGCACTGTAGTTTATCTAAAGCATACCATCTATGTATGTTAAGAGTATTTAGAACACATGATTGTTTTCATAAAGAACGTGGTAATTCGCGAAAATTAGGTAAAGTTTTGCGTAACTTATTTCGGTATTGCTAGTGATCGGACGGACGGATTTTTTCGCAACATTTTTTCCAGCGTGAAAGTTTTTTTCTACGTAGTGAAAAAAATGTTTCATACGTTGAAAAAAAATGTTGCACGGCGTCCGAAAAAAACAATAAAATCGGACGTCCGGCTGCTAGTACTGCCCAACTTATTTTACCGCGAAACCTCAATTTTTCCGCACCTAGGTGCCGGTCGGCAGTGCACGTCGCCACGTGGCGGAAGCAGGTGGTTTCCGCCACACCGCATGGAGGAAGCCAGACCAGGTGGCGGAAGCGGGTGGTCTCCGCCGTATGGCATGGAGGAAGCCACGTGGTGTGGCGGAAGCCCGGCTAGCTCCATGCCGTGTGGCGGAAGCCGCTTCATCTGGCGGAAACGAGTGCTATTCAAGGTATTTCGATTTAATGAAGGTTATTTCCTCAATTTCTATTTAAGTGTTGGTTATTTAATCAATTTTTCCAAAAAAATGAACGCAAGGCGTCTGATTACTAATTTGACTTTGCTTTGGCCGATTCTTGGTTCGCCGGTCAAGTCTTGGTCGGTTCTGGTATCTTGGAGATATATCTCTTGTATACAGGAACCGTGATGAGTATTTTTTCCGTAAATCTGAGTTATAAGTTGTATCAAATACGATTTTTCCACAGATAAACGGTCATGTTTTCAGATATCGAGGGACATTTCATTTTACAGACTTTCAATTTCAATTTTTAAATTGCTTATTGCTTCTATGGAATGCGGGGAACCGGCCATAGCATCAATGGGAAGTGGGGAACCGGCCATGGCATCAATGGGAGCTGGGGAACCGGCCATGGCATCAATGGCAGCTGGGGAACCGGCCATAGCCTTCAGTGGTAGCTGGGGAACCGGCCATGGCATCATTGGGAGCTGGGGAACCGGCCATGCATCAATGGGAGCTGGGGAACCGGCCAAGGGTGATTTTTTTGTAAATACGCCAGAAAGTTGTATCGTTTTGAAATAATGAGGTCAAACATGTGCTAAATACGAAATTTTCCCCTACCCTTGCTAAGAAAGAAAAACTCACGACTGCGATGAATAAACAACGGTCCAGTAGGTCTCGGTTAGTCCATTGATCATTGGGAGAGAGAGACTAAACAGCGAAGAAAGATGACTGAGCAACACACATCTTTATTTTTCGGATGCAGATGACCGAGCGACCAAAAGGAGATGGGCTCTACAGTGGTAACCTCACTGTTGCGTAAGCTAGTGCCGAGCAAGGGTCCAAAATTCGGCGAAATCCCGGCGAAATCTCGGATTTCGGACCCCTCCGAGATTCAAAATCCCGGAAAATTCAAAAAAATTTAAAAAATTCAAATCTCGGATTTCTCGGCGAGATCTCGGCAATTTCGGGCGAAATCTCGGCAATCTCGGGCGAGATTTGATGTTTTTTTGCCGGATTTTGATTTTTGTGCATTGTATTTGCTTGGGTTTAGGATCAAGATCATCTACAAAAAATTTCAAAATTTTTTAACATGTTTTTGACCATTTTTTGGTCGGTTCAATATGTCGGTTAGGACTTTTCGAATTTTTAAAAATTTTTCAATATTGATTATCTTCTGAAAATTTTATGGGAATATTATGGATGTGTTAAGACTATTCACAAAAAATTTCAAAATTTTATAAAGTGTTTGAACTTTTTTAATACATAGGAACTTTTCTAGTGCATTGAAACAGCAGAGAGAAATGATGTCTGATACTGATATTGATAGTTGGAATCAATCTATGTATGACTATGAGAGAATAGTGGAGTGGAAACAGTGGTACAAAACCCACTTCAAAATTATTGAATGACATATATTGAAAAACAAAATTTAAAACCTAAGATAACATGTATTTATAAATGGAGTACAAGATTAACTCACCTATGTATATATGGGCGGAGATTCACATATACATGATCAGCGCTCATATTTATGGCATTGATCTTTTCTTACTGGTCAAAATTCAAAACTACAGGTGGTTTCAAAGAAAGAATCTCCCTCAGAACTGCAGGTGGTTTCAAAGAAAGAACTTCCCTTAATACATAGGAACATATATAAAACTTTTCAAATAACTTGAAGTTCATTTGTTACATTTGAAAAATCAAAAACTGATTTTATATACGATTTTTATCACGACTTTACCACTGTTAGATTTTTTAAAAATTCCTCATGATTGATCATCATCTCAAATTTTTATGGAAACATTAGTGATGTGTTAGTACTATCCAAAAAAAATTTCAAAATTTTTTGACGTATTTTGAACCATTTTTGAGCCAGTTCAATTTGGCCGAGATCTCGGTGATTTCGGCCGAGATCTCGGATTTCCCGGTAGAAAAAAAACCGGATTTGAAATTTGATTTTGCAATTCGTTCGGATTTTATCCGAAATTTCCGAATCTCGCCGAAATTTCGGATTTCGGGAACCTCCGAGATTTGACTCAAAACGAGATTTGGAACCTTGGTGCCGAGCATGCAACGCAACTTACGATGATTGAAACGCAGCTGGGCGTCCAAAAAATAATGCGCGATGGGATAAGAGTGCCTCGAGAACGCAAAATGAAATTCCAGTATACTGGAAAGGATGAGCTCTGACAAAGGCCATT
The DNA here is from genome assembly GCA_036346355.1 of Rhipidocladum racemiflorum. NCBI lineage: Eukaryota > Viridiplantae > Streptophyta > Magnoliopsida > Poales > Poaceae > Rhipidocladum > Rhipidocladum racemiflorum. The sequence continues at coordinate 82,479,420 of CM070579.1, read as the reverse complement.
CGTACAGGTCAAAGTCAAGCCCAACTGCCCAACCAATCAGGGAGTGCCACAAGAATAGACAGATTCATCTATCCTACTAAATTCACATGCAGACTGTGTACAAAAGTTGTGCTAAGAGGGGCATAGTAAATCGAGATTTCGATGTACTGCAGCCAGCCATCTTTCTCAATCCAAACATAACAAGATATCTGAACAAGGTTTGCCGAAGCAGAAGTTCCAACGCCAAGTACGTTGGTAGGAATCAGAAGTGTTACAACGTCTTCATTTCATGCAAGGAACACGAAAGGAACTGTCCCCCTCCGGGTCAACTTCTTCTATGAAACTTCTACTGCTGCCTGTACAACAATTGTACAATCTCAGTCGAAGTGCAACATAAAGTAGACAGCTATGTTCTGGACACAAGTTTATGATGGATTCATCACGTATCTTATGTCGCATACAAGTGACAAAACTCAGGTTTTGTTTGTTTGGTAATTGAAAGATTCAATTTATATTGGCCAGGTTCGTCTTATTTTCATTTACATAACTGCCGATAAGATTATTCAAACAGCAGTGTACTGTATTTGTAAGCATCCATCGAGAGAAAACGAAGGTAATAATAATTGAACATCTTACTTGTGAAGACTTTCCATGGCAGCTTCAAGCTTTTTCACATCAGCACCAACTAATTCACTAGTCTTCTGACCTTTGTGATAGAAATGGAACGTTGGCTGTGCAAGATCCGGCAAGAGTGAAATATTTGCAATACGAATTAGGATGAAGGATGGTAAAAACCATCTTCACAAAAAATATGTGAACATGCCAGCAAAAAATCATTCCTATAATCATGGCCCTATCATCCAGAATCCTTTAAGTGAAATAAACAGTCCATACATGCTATTGCATTTAGCAAAGTAAGGATTTATCATTGTACACGATCTGATTCATGCAGCCATAAAGAAAATAAAATATATAATTACTATGATATTGAACAAAAGTTGCACAGCAATCTAGATTGTAAGATGATAACAAAAATGTCGCAAATTATAGTTTAAGAACAGCAACTTACCACAGAGAATATTTTCAGATCACTTAGTTTGCTTCCAAGTCCATCCTGCAATACCAGAACAGGACAAAAGGTGCCTATCAATAAACAAGCGAAAGGATGGGTATAAAGTTGAGAATTTTATTTAACCACAATCACAATAATTTTCAATATATTGGAATGCATTCCACATTGAGAATATTGATAATTGTATTATTGTGTATTCCTAACAGGGTATTTCAGTTACGAAGTGATCTAACCAAACAGTGTATAACATATTCCCTTAACAAGTAATCACAACACAAGTGGAAAAAAGACACTGAACCAAAAAGCACCTTAACTAACAGTCAATCATGGATTGTTGACATTTTACTGAAAATTCCCAAGCAGCTATGCGCCATCTAATACCCCATTCCAGAAAGTCAGCAACACTTCAGTGTTACAATTATCTGTTTGACAGGAAATGTTATGGAATGTCCTCAGCCATTGCAATGACATTCTTTGTGTTCTACTGAAATTTCAATCTAGTTAACGTGCCAAGCCAACCTAAGCTCCCATTTATACCTACTGGGTCTCTACCAAAATATCCATGTTAGCAAAGGTAAATGGCCCAGTCGAACTTCCAGAGGAGCCTATTTTTGAACTAATTTTCACAGTGATCCTGACAGAGGAAGAATGGTACTAACTTCATTCGCTTTTCAAGTTTTAAACAGCAGGTTGTGACTCGGGACATACTCCACTAGAGCAAATTTGCTATTTTAATCCAAACAATGCATATTTAACCGGCATTCTTTTTACACATCATAGCAGTAGCAAACCCTGGATCTGCTGCCTTACCATGTCAATGTCAACTTTATACACAGGTATCTTCGGATACTGGTTGCCCAGCTTCGCTATCACAAGTGATATCGCCCTGCCTACAATGCCAAACAACAGAACTATAACACCTCACTCATTCAAATACCCATCTTTGGCACAAGAGTCGACACTTACACGGCCCGCACCACACCGCCGTATAGTAGAACACAGCCGGGAGTTTCTCATCTACAGAAGCAACAGCCATCACAGGCACAATATGAGAACGAAACCTTGCACCCATCTACTACCAAAATTATGTGTCAAAGAATCAGCAAAGCTGGGACGAGAAAGGGATGAATCGGCGTCGCACCTTGCACCTTGGAGAGGATGCTCGCGAAGGACTCCGCCGAGCCGACGACCACCATGCTGGAACCGCCTGCAAGAACCAAGGAACGGTCGGGGCCCCAAGAACCACGCGGTACGAAAGGGGCAGGCAAGCAGAGATGGGCGGACAGGAGTAGTACCTGCTGATGAGGAGAAGAGGCGAGAGAGATGAGGAAGCGAAGCCGGCGGCGTCGCTGAGGAGAAGGAAGGGAGGAGGCGGGCGGGGCTAGGGTTTTGGGGGATGGCGAGGTGGGGCTTGGAGGCGGCGGAGGCGGAGGCGGAGGCGGAGGCCACGAGGGGAAGGATGCGAGGGAGACGGCAAAGTCGGCGAGCCATACTGCCTTGTGGTAAACGATTTGCCTGTGGACGTTAAGACGGCGTCGAGATTGTATGGGCCCGCGACTTCTCATCAGATACGACCTATGGGCTTTCGGCCCAAAATATTTTCGGCCCATTTCAAAGTAAACCATTCTGGACAAGTTTTTTTTTTTCCTTCTTGAGAATCGGATCCCTGACTGCTGCATTGTTATGATAAAAGAGGCTAGCAGTGCATTATTATGTATGGTGAATCACTGGTTTTTCCATCAAAAGGTTTGTTTTGAAAGCTCTTGAGTAGCACCTGTAGCATTCACTAGTTGGCCACACGACCTAACACGAGGATTACAAAAATTAGCAAGGAAGAAACTGATGCAAGGAAGATTGAGTTGCAAGAAAGATCAGGACCTACCGGGCTATCCAACCTTGTTCTCAAGGCTCGTCCAAAGGAGGAGAGATGGGAGTAAAAGGGGAGTAGTTTTCATGACGATTGACAGGGAAACCAAGTCTAAAGAAGAACAGAGGACCTGCGAGTCATGGTCAACTAGCCAGCACTCTAGCAGCATCAGAGCCTGAAGAGAAACGAAGAGAGTACACCATGCATATGCTGGTTGTTATCTTGCCCTATCTTGCCCCTTCGTTTCAGTTTTTAATTCTACTCAAAACTATCGATCGTTTTCATGGTCAAGTCTGTAGAACACCTAATACCCTCCTGGTTTCTGTTGCCGCGCGACACCAGATAGGTTGATTTAATTAGCTAGTACTGCTTGATGCATCAACATCCTTAACCGGTAGCTACCCAAACCATACGTACGACCATGTGATGGCCCCATGTGTTCCATGTGTTGTGGTGATGAGTAATTAACGAGTTGGAAGTGATGGATTTGGGGTTTGAGGTTTGACTTTGAAAGGGAAGTTAGAAGTGATGGAATTGGGTTTTGATGTTTGACTTTGAAAGGATAGAACGATTTGAAGTCCTTCTTATTTGAGTTGGCCGGATTTTCTAAGTAGGCAGATCATACGGGTCGGCCGGACCTTTGGTTTAGATCGTTGTTCCAGAGAATACAAGAATTAAAATTATTGTGAGAGGGATCATCCTGGTCACTCAGATCAACCGATAGATTTGACAAATTAACCGTTAGATTTGATTTCTACTACACACTATATACTACCAATATAATGCACCGTAAAATTTCTCCCAGGATTATGTGACTCAACTCTGATCATCCCATCGAGTTGAGCTTGTTTTCTGTTTTTCGTGGTGTTTTTTTTTTCTTTTGTATCTCTTGATCTGACCTTTGTAGCTTCTTATAGCTATCAGAGAGAACATATTTGGAGTTGGCAGAAATTTTTCGGAGGTCATTTGATCGTAAAGCGTCTATTCGATCCCCTTTCTTGTCATCTCCTCGGTCCTACACCATATGACCAGAACGCCTTTAGAAAAAAAAAAGAAGAGAGAAATAGAGTAGTGCTTCTATACTTTTCCTTCTAGTACAAGTTGCACAAATCTTAAAGTAAGCGAAGAGATAAGTAATCACCATCTACCTTTCATTCATGCTTTAATAGTTGTGCAACTTTTAAAAGGAAGAGCATAGAAGCACTTCTCGAGAAATTATGTTTAAAGAAGAGCATATGTTATATAGTACATCTTTTTTCTCTTAGCTGACCGAACCAATGTAGTACTACCACCAAAATAAACAATAAAAAAAATGCATTTCTAACACTGTTAGTGTACTGCCCTCTGTTCGACCGCACTTCTTGTTGTTCAGTCATGTCTTCACCTTGCTTCAGAAATGGACATGGCTTGATCGTGCATCAGTATAACTTGCGCGGCAAGAGTTGGAAAGCAAATACACATTGACATGCACCCACGTACCTAAAATCTGGCGGATTACGTTACAAGGACTTGGCGACAATTAAGAAAAGAATTAGCGTGTTTGGGTCGTACGAAATGCCTGCATCTGCATGCATGGATGCAAAAGCTAAAGGCTGCGCGCATGCTATTGGCAGGAAAAAAATACTCAAATATACAGCATACAAATACGTAATAGCAAAAACATACAACATGAAACAAAAATTACAGAAATGACGTGGCGGCCGCCACGCCAGACGGCGACAGCCAGGTGGCGCCCACCCGCGCCTGGCTGCCGCCACGCCGCACCAGGTCACCTTCCTGCGCCGCGCCCGGCTCGCGCCTGCTCTCACACCACGCCAAGCGCCTGCTCTCACGCCGCGCCCGCTCGCTGCTTGCTCGCTCGCCGCCCGACGTCTGGCTGCCGCCGTGTCGTGTGGCGGCAGCCAGGCTGCTGCCGTCCTGTGTGGCGGCTGCCGTACGGCATGGCGGCCGTCATGTCATTTTTGCAATTTTTTCATTTTGTTGTATATTTTTGCTATTTTGTATTATCGTGTTGTATATTTGGGCATTTTTCCCGCCATTGGCAACCCACAAACTTGTATGAACAGAAATGCAAGAAATGCCCTGGCCTCAAAGTTCAATCCTGTCCCTGTTTGAGTATTTTTCTTGAGGTGACTCAACCCAAAACCACCAAAATGGCCGTATCCTCACATTTCAAAATTCTAGAAGAGATCCGGCTCCAAGTTGACCAATGAAGGCCTGCACTGCACAGGAAATAAGCAATTAGCCATGTTTTGACCCCAAGGCACTCACTGTTGGAATCCTTCACCCACAGACATGATGATCAAGGGAGTGTATAGGCATCATCCGGATGTTCCACGAAGAATGCTTCCATTCCAAAGGCCATTTTTTTTTCTCTCCATCACGGACCACCAAAGGCAGTGCCCTTGCCTGCCGGCCACCACGGTTACAGATCTAGAGTTCCGACCATGGGCAGGCCAAATTGGCCAAGTACAAATTCTCATTGACGCCGTGAATTATTGTCGTACAAATCATGGACTCATGGTGTAGTACTACTGCAAATTTTGCCGACGTACTGCTGCTTATTGTTGGTCCAAGATATCGACCGCGTTATTTTGCGGCAATCCGGTTGGTGGCCTGTCTGCTTGGCTCACTCGCTACTCTCTTTTTTTTCTTCTTTTCTCTTTGTCATGAACAGTCACCAGGCAACTGAAGCAGGCTTTACAGAAGTTGGAAGAGAGACTGAAACTCCAACCAACTTTTGCACCAGGCAACTGAAGCTGACTTTACAGAAGTTGGAAGAGAGACTGAAACTCCAACCAACTTTTGGTAGACAGGCATACCAGAAGTTACGCTCTACCGCTATTCTTTCACATAATTCGGGTATTTTTCGCCTTCTCAAATTTAAGACGGTTCAGATATACTACTGCCTTTTTCTATTGCCTTCGTGTAAACAGGGGAGAACATTGGGAATTTCTCCACAATTATCACCGTCAAATACGTCCTGAGATCGATATGAACTTTTAAAATCCAAACCGACGACGTTCACTTTCTGGTCATGGAATATACCACGCATAATGGGTACCTAACTCCTAATAATGATATCATATAAGTAATACTGCAACATGGAGCATATAAATCATGGGGGTGGCTCGTACAGGAGGAAACCGGCCCAATCACCTGAACTGATGAGTAGTGTCTGCACTTCACCACCTACAGCCTACAGGCTGCAGCTGAACTTGTCTTAAAATCGAAAAGAGATGGTGTCGATAGATGATTAGTTTATTTAATGCAGTATTATTGTACTAGTATTAGCCATGATCTTCTGGATCACCAGGACTTTTGGCACGTGCAGACCCACAGTATTTATAGTACAGTACAGCGTCTAGTACTAGTGCTTAAGCATGTAGCCCCTGGATTTGGGAACAAGGACTTCGTAGAGTGCTTCCATACATTTGTAGTCCCTCTGGTTACAAATCTCTACTATTCTAAAGCAGCACTTCGTAGCAATGGTCCGTTCTTCTCACGTCATTAATTGCCGCTTAATTGCCCTGCTTAATTGCCCTTCTTAATTGCCCTGCTTAATTGCCCTATGCAAGAAACGAAGCGTTGCTTTAATTAGCCAACTTTCGCAAAAAAACGAAGCGTTAAAGATAGATGTTTGATCTTGTGAAATAATTTTTTTATTTTTTAATCTTTATTTTTCGTTATCAATTTTGTTTTTCGTAGCAACGCACGGGCATATAACTAGTAACTATCATTTTGATTATAGGTGCACTCAATTTTTGAAACTTTGACTGTTAATATTTTTTAAATATTTAAATTGGATACATGAAAATCATATGGGGAATTTGCGGATTTGCCCCGAAATTGATTGACCTTTGATGATTTGTCCTACGATATCTTACTGACATGTGGCCCCAGAACCCACATCAAAGATCAATTAACTTCAGAGCAAATCAATCAATTTTTCCTCACCTGAGGGTTCCAAGTCAATCATCACTTATGTGGATATCAAATAACGATAGCCATAGGCCCACGTGTACGTAGTGGAAGGCAAAAGCTGGGCTCCTTCCTTTGGTACGTGGTGATTCGGAATTTGGGATGAGCCGATTGATCATGCATGCTGAGGTAATTGCTGCAAGTGAGTTGCAACACGGACTGCATTGGGCGAAAGGTGCCGGCCTAATCGTGATCCTGTCTCACTTCTTGTGCTGGATGAATCATCGATGCATCACATATGAATTGGTGCCATTTGCAACCTATCACGTGCAAATATTATCCTAAATATGACTTTTTAGGAGGGATTAGAAGTAGGACGAATGAATGGTGAATCAACCATTGTCGGACCCCAGAAAAACACATCCGAAATCCTCTGTGTATCTTTTGCTAGTCCAGGAGAAGCTAGTACACACAGTATAAATGTTATTATAACATATCAAATGTAATTTATTAATTAATTATCCAAGTTTACAAAACAAGTGGCACGTAGGCCAAAAAATAAAGCAGCGAAAATAAAGGTAAATTGAAGTAAGGCCCAATAGATTTGCCATAGGTAATCAACTGGAAAGTGGCCTAATTTGTCTAGTCCTCACTATTGTAGAACCCATCCTCTGAATCAATAGAGTAAGGAAGGGTGAGCACAAAAAGTACTCTGCAAGTTACACAGGAAATGCAATAATAATGTAAACTACTTCCTCCAGGTGCAAAAAAGATGTCGTTTTGGACATGATGATGGTCAAACTTCTAAAACTTTGACTATCGATATATTTTTAAATATTTAAATTAGATACATGAAAATTATATGTGTAGACTTGTCTTAAGAAGTACTTTCGTAATATTATAATTTTATTGAGTTTTATAAATATATTATAATAAAAATTAGCGGTCAAAGTTGTGTTTTGAAGACCGTGTCGATGTCCAAAACGACATCTTTTTTGCACCTGGAGGGAGTATCAAATTTACCCGCACAATTGCGTGGCTAGATATTATGATACGATCATCTTTGATATATAACTATATTTTCTATAATTGTGTATTTTTTATATAACTCTAATATCTATATAGATTAATATGCACCGTTATAATCTGGTCTCACCAAAATAAGTGGTGGAGATCATTGGACTCTTTCTTTTAATCTAATTTTTTTTCATTTGTATTACAAATTATATTTATTTAGGAGTTTTACTTAGTAATTCATATGGAAAAAAATTAATCATTTAATTATTATTTTTATTCCAAAGCTTATTTATTTTTGTTAGGAATTCGTATGCAAATCCAATCGCTATTTTTTAATGTTTCTTCTCAATTAAATTTATTTAGGGACTTTACGTACAAATTCGTATGGATATGAATTATTTTATTTTATTTTATTTAAAATTTAATTTATTTATGTATTACATATGACACGGGGTATTTCTTTTAATATGGATCGTTATAATTTGGACCCACCATGATCAATGGTGTAGATTTTTTTTCCTCTGATTAATGTGAGAATTGCTAGTCTTGAGAGCAAACGTGATGGCTTCTTTTGTCTACGCTTTTGTAGTTCATGCATAAATCAAGCTGCTAATTTTAGTTAGATTATTTTGAATTTTAGTTATATAGGGATTTTATTTTGCAACTCGTATGAAAATCATATTGTAAATCTTCTTTTATTTTTTATTTCTAATTTTTAATTATCGTATAGAATTTGTATATAAATTCAATTGATAATTTTTATTTAGTTTTTACTTTGAATTGAAGATATTTAGGGATTTTACTTTGGAGCTCGAATGAAAATAAAATTGCTAATTTTATTTTATTTTTATTTTATGTTTGTTTTTAGGTTGGAATTGGTATACATATCCAACTACTAATTTTTTATATTATCATTATTTTAATCGTATAAAAATTAAATTGCTATTGTTTATTTTAAGTATCACTTTTTTAGTTTGGAATTCTTATAAATTGGAATTACTAATTTTAATTTAATTTTTATTGCAAATTTTGTTTTATTTGTTGTTCATATAGAAATCAAATTAGTAATTTGTTTATTCTGAATTTTACTTTTAGATTGGAATTCGTATACAAACCCAATTACTAATATTAAATTAGTTTTTTTCCTAATTTTATTTTAAATTTGATGTTCGTATCGAAATCAAATTGCTAATTTTCTTTTATTTTTTTACTTTGAATTTTTATTTTTTATTATACTTGATGCGGACTATTTATTTTAATCATATTGAAGTCAAATTGCTGCTTTTTAATTCATATTTTATTTTTTTAGATTGGAATTCGTATACAAATCAAACTACTATTTTTTTATTATTTTCCCCAAATCACTCTACTATAAAGTGAGAGTTTCTTCCCACGTCACATTAATTGCCCTCTTAATTGCCCTACGCAAGAAACGAAGCGTTGCTTTAATTAGCCAGCTTTTGCAAAAAACGAAGCGTTAAAGATAGATGTTTGATCTTATGAAATAGTATTTTTTATTTTTTAATCTTTATTTTTCGTTATCAATTTTGTTTTTTTTGTAGCAACGCACGGGCACATAACTAGTTCATGTTTATTTTGATGTTTGTATAGAAATTAGATTACTAAATATCTTTTTATTTTTATTTCATTTTTGTGCTTTTATTGCATTTTACATTGACTCTTTCTTTTAATCGTGTGGAAATGAATTTTTTATATATATTTATTACGAATTTCAATTATTTTTGTTTTGTAAATGATACAAACTCTTTATCTTAATCTAAACCATTATAATTTAGACCCACTATGATCTGCGATGTAGATTCTTTTTTCTTTTTCTGTGATTAATGTGAGAATTTCTAGCCTTGATAGCGACCGTTTATGTTGGAATTCATATACAAATACAACTATAAATTTTTTCCCGTATTTTAGTTTTATTTTGATGTTCATATGAAACCAACCTACTAACTATCTTTTATTTTTCTTAATATTATATTGTATTTTACATAGACTCTTTCTTTTAATCGTATGGACTCCAATTTCTAATTTTATTTTATTTTTTATTCAGATTTTTAGCTATTTGTGTAATGTAAATGATACAAATTTCTTTTAATCTAGACTATTATAATCTAGATCCTGTACTGTGCAATACACAAACTCTTTCTTTTAATCTAGACCCTTATAATCTGGACCCACTACGATCAATGGTGTAGATCTTTATTTTTTCCTCCGATTAGTGTGGGAATTTCTAGCCTTGAGAGCAAATATGGTGGCTTCTTTTGCCTCTACTTTAATATTATAATGTATGATACAAAGGAAGGTTATACTGTTGATTTTAGCGTAAAGCACCAAGTTTGTCAATAATGTAAGTGGTTTTTCAAGGTATAATTTAAGAAAGATATTTTTTTAGCAAAATTTAGCACATGAATCTCTCCTGGAGCTAACTCAACTTTACCCAATCAATGGAATCACTCCATCCGAAAATCACATTTCTGAAATTATTTTAAAAACTTTAAAATATAATATGTGAAAGGCTTGCTCGGCATGCCCATGATCGCAGGTGCGGCTAATCGATTTGTTTTACACTCTGCAGAGATTGCACAACTTTACCCACAAGACATAATCATCTCTTATTTGCAAAAATACACACTTATTTTGGTGTGCAGTAGAGAAAATCATGATAACGCCCCAATAAAGCTCCATCCACGTAGTCATGCCCACTAAGATTTCACCTCTAGCAGGGTTAAACTACCCAGTCCAGAAGCCCCCTCTCGCGCTGAGTGATAGCCTTACACCCACCCCACTTTCAACCTAATGGCATGATTGTCTATGGTATGTTTCAATACGGATAGCCAGGTTCATCCCAATCTAGACTTGTGGAAGTATGGTAACGCTTTACATTCAGAGTAACACGGATCAGTCCTTAATTGACTAGGCGAGCTTTCCACAAACCCAACTCATGTTCATCGCACCCACATGTCAACCATTCCCACCCAGTCTAAATCATATTTTTAATTCTTAACTTGGTGTCACAAGTAATATAGATTTCACATGAAATGATAAAACCTTTTAATAGAACTTTATTTAGCTTAAATTCTCAAAAGGTCCTAAACTCGGTTCTAAGCATGTCTAAGCATATTTCTAATCATTTTAATTTTGTATATACATCTTAGGGTTACAACGGAATTATCGTAGGCCCGGAGACTCCATCCCCTTCATCGGACGGGGCAAGGCCCATGTAACATCCTCGTTTTGGCTTTCTGGAGAAAAACCTAATTTAAATAAAGTTATTTCAAAATTTGGAGTTTCATTGGTGTTTATAATAACCTGGCATCCATTCCCCTTCGAAATCGGGAATTATTTCCCTCCCGGGCGAAAAATCGGATTTTCCAGTTCCCGCCGGGACCCGAAAATTCACCCGAGTCCAAAAATGCTCCAAAAATCTCCAAACCACTTCTAAAATGCTCCAAATATTCCGAAATGATTTTACGAATCATTCCCCGAATTTTTGGACATCCGTTCCTATTTTATCTCGCGCGGCTTTTGTTTAATGCCTGCGATCCGTGCCAGAATATCCAATTCCACAAAAATCATCCAAATTCAACCAAATCAGTTCCATTGGGTCCCAAATAATCTAAAATAGCTCTAGGAATTTTTCCGGAATTTTTAGGCCATTTTTCCTTATTTTTCTCTAGGGCGGACGATTTGCGTAAAGGAGAACCAATAGGAAGTCACCACGTGGCAGTGCTACATGGCCTTTCTTCAACCTTTGGAAAGGCACGTACAGAACATGAGCTCCTTCTCCTCATCCATGGCAACATGGAAACAAATGCTCATAACTTTCCACTCAAAGCTCCAAATCCATCAAGGCCGGGTCCGTTGGAAAGATTTCGGCGAGGGGATTCCATTCCCGGCATTTATTTTTCCTAAATCACAGCGAAACGGCCGCGGTTTGCATGGAAACCGGAATCACGTTTAAGGCCATAATTTGGCCGTTTCAACTCCGATTCGCGCATCTCCGCCTCTATTATCTTCGTGGGAGATTTCTCTTTCCAGACCTTACACCCTCCCTTTGCCTCTTGTTGCCGTTCATCCGGAGGTTCGAGAAAAACCGACGAACTCGGGGTGTTCATCGCGTTCTTCGGGTTTTGGGTCATATATCCCTCCTCGGTGGTTCAATTTCTTTTCCGCTTGTTTCATTGAGTTCGTGAGGGAGTCTAGATTCTAACTCATCCATCAATTTTAGGTTTCATCGACCGTGGGCGACGAATTTCGGGATTGAACTGTTTCGACCAAACCCGTGTTCATCGTCGAGTTCATCTTCTCCGGTAATAAGTGGTTCGATTCCTTCCATCCCTAGGTTCCTTAGGAGGTCCTTTACATGATTCACCGATTGGTGGATGAAGTCATGTTCAAATTTTTGTGCAAAAGTTCAAATTTTGGAGAAGTTGGACTTCTCTGTTTTTGGAGTCTTCTTTGTGCGGCGTGGTCGCCGAACTCGCCACCATTCCGTAGGGCCGCTTCACCGCTTCGCCAGCCGCTGCCGCTGGCTGGCCATTGCTCACGCCGGCCGCCATATGGCGCCAGCTGCCATTGCCCATGGCGCGTCTTCTGCGCGCTCTCAGCCGCTCGGCAGCCAGCCCATTGACTCCGCCGCCGCCTCCGGTCCTCGCCTAATCGCCGCGGCCCGTCCTGCCATCGGCGCCATGTATGCCCGTCTTGCCGCCGCCGTGCGCTCGGCCGCCGCCGCCGCCCGCTCGCCAGCCGCCGACGGCTCACGCCACGCCGCCTCACGGCCAGCTCTCTCATTGGCGCCTGCTCTCTCTCTCCTCTGTTTCCTTGCTTTGGCTAGAGCTTAGAGATGAAGCCCCATTAGTATGACAAGGTGGTCCCACCTGCCATAGAGTCCCAGCCCAGTCAAAGTCAAAGTCCGTGGTCAAACTTTGACCCAGTCAAACCCGAGAGGAATATTCCCGGAATATTCTCGGTTTTCCGATTTATTCAAAATTCGAACTTCGGAAGCTCATAACTTTCTCATCCGAACTCCGTTTGACCCCATTCAAATTCCTAAATTCATCATAAATCAAGATCTACCTGCCAGTACTAATTTCATAATTTTTGGATTTTATTTATTTTCTGTTATTTATTTATTGCCTCGTTTTGCGTGTAGTCGACGATCCCGCCGCATGTAATATGGATTCCGCCACGGACTTCTCGAGTTTGACACTCCCACCGCCGAAGAAGGCAAGTCTCCTTGATGCACTTTGCTCCTATGTTTACAAAATGATTTAAATTGTTAATAAAGTTGCATGGCTATGTTTAATTAAATATGTCAAATATAAGAGCTAGTTATTCCGAACTTGTTGATTCCTCCATGACATTGTTAATCATATCCATTGTAACCCTAGAACATTGTTTATACCATGCTTATGCTTATATGGTATCCGTTGATATGTAGTACGGTAGAATTGCTTAGGATCTTTTCCGATGAAAACAACCCATGGGTGGGATTATTCAAAAAGAAGGTTATCAAATGTGATTTGAAAGTGTTATTATGGTTTTGGTCCTGTTTTGTTAAAATAAAAAGAAAAGGAAAATGATTTTGACTTGGGCGGCATGGAATGTCGGGTGGTAGCGGATCAAGCCTTGATCCTTTTGTGCAAGTACCGCCCCAAGTCATATAAGGACCGACGCTTATGATTGCCATTTTAAGCAATACCGTACTACCACATGTCTATAATGGTACGACCTGGCCAACTAATTTGTAGAAGCCTAGCTTAGACTCACCACTTGGTTGAATGTGAATGCCGGACGGAGGCAATGTTGTTTTTCTCACACGGCGCAAGAGGGGGCTTCTGTACTGGGTGGAGGGAACCCTAACAGCGGTGAAACCTCAGCGGGTGGGTCTAGTTAGGTAGATACAATGTAACGGCCTTGTCAAGATATCCTCCCCGCAGACACCTAAGGAAGTGTGTTAATTGCATGGCAACAAGGGTATATCTTGTCTTGTGGGTAAAGTTGTACACCTCTGCAGAGTAAAACTATTCGAATAGCCGTGCCTACGGTTAAAGGCAAAGTGTCATGGTCCTGATTTCTTATGTGTGTGGTCATGGGGGTAATTAGGTAATTTACACTCCCTGCAATTTCCCCCCCACTCATCTCTCTCTCCTCTCCCCATTTCTTTTTTTCCCAGCCGAGAGCCCCCCCCCCCACTCGCCCGATCCCCCCCCTCCTCATCCCTCACCCGGTTCCCCACCCCCGCTCGCCGACGCCTCCCTCCCCTCCTCACCCAGCCAGCCTTGGCCAGCCCGTTCTCCCCCCTGGCTTCCCTTCCCAGTGCGACGCCACTGCTTTCGGCCGGCCCTGCGCCCTCCAGCAGGGCACCTCCCCTCCAGCCAGGCTGCCCGCCTCCCCACTGGCGCCCTCCTCCTCCTCTCGGTGCATGGCCAGCCCCCTCTCTTGCTCTCTCTCCTCTCTCTCCTCTACCTCTCCTTGGCTTGGTTCCATCTAGGGTTTGGGTGCATGGTAGGTGTTTGATGAAATGGGTATAAGCACTAGAAGGAGGGATGTTGTGGAGTGTATGGTTGTGTGATTGATAGTGATGGATGTTAGTATGAATTGCTAGTTGGATGTTAGTATGAATTAGAGATTTCCCTATTCATGTTTGTGTGTTCTTACTTGTGCATGGAGTATGGGTATGGGTGAATGCTAGGTGTTTGTTAAAATGCCCATTGAGGTAGTTGTTGCTTGGGCATCCTCGTGAAGCTTGGAATGTGCGTGAATTAGTATTATGGATGTGTTGCCTCATTGAGCTCCTTCTAGAGGTTATGGGCCGCGTGTAGGTAATGTCGGTGGTTGCGTGGTGATGGGATGATTTAGGATCGGTGGAATTGTGATGCGTTGGAGGTTTCCCAAGATTGTCGTTTGTGTGTTTGGTCATGCATGAAAGGATAGATGGGTTGAATTGTAATGTATGTGGTTGCTGCAGGAGGTTATGAACTAAAAGCAAAAGCGCGTCTAGCAAACCTGCGTTAGGTCGTGATTAATGAGCGACTAAATCGCTAACTATGGAGATTGTGGTAAAAATAGGGTTAGGCATTTCAAAAATTATTGGTTACCTGTTAGTGGACTTTCGCCTTGTTTTTCCTTCTGATTGTCGAATGTGTGCGTGTTGTTCTTCAATTCTCATTGCATGTCATCGGCATCGCATGCATCTCATTTTCGCATACCTTGTGCTCGTGTAGAGAACGATCCCGTGGAGGGTGAAGTGGCCGCGATCGAGGGTGATCACGGTGAGCCGGTTGTTACTGAGACTCCAGCAGAGGCATCAGGCAAGCACCTAAGCATCTTGAACCCTTACATGATTCTATTTTTAAGAATAAATTGCTAAGTTGTGAGTTACGTTTTGCATTAGGAGTTAATTGTGGGATAGGACTAGATCCCATTTGCTGCACCTACACCCATTGAAAATTGTTAAACCCTTCCTTGGAGCTAATATGGGTAATATAATGAGTCCACGCTTAGCATGCTTAGATGTTGGGTTCGGGCCAAGTGACGGAGGGTTCTGTCACTTGCGGTTGTTATTATTACACACACGCTACTTTATGTTGGTTTGGAAATTGGGAAAGGTTTTGGAAAGAAATAACTTGTGGACCGGGCGTGGAGTTGGTTCATTTGGGTATGGAGACTCAAATGTGTAGCCCCGTCTGTGTCAATTAAGGACCGATCCGTAAGTGGAATAGGATTGAGCACACCCCGGTTGGTCGCATGCCCGATTATGGTACGGTAAGCCACTCTTTCTCTCATACGGAATCGATGGACCAGTAACTTCCTGTGGTTGGAGCGTGGTTGAGGGCGAGGCTTAGGCGACTCTCGAGCGTAAGCCGGGCTTAGAATTTGCTCGAGGGGTGCTAGGTTTTCGACCCACGAGAGGGCGGCTTGATTGGGTATGATTGGGAGGGTTGACACTAGGCCCTTGTGGTAAGTGTCGTGCGATCAATGCTTCCTGCGGGGGTTAATTAAGCGATTCGAATTGCCGCGCTCGGATATGAGCAAGCTTAATCCGAACTTCTTCTGCGTAGTAAATAACTTGAACTTGTGGTTCGCCGTTGGGCTTGAGCTTTAAAATGGTTATGTATTGCTCTACATTAATTGTGTTAATTTCAATCTCACCCTAGAAGTAAGTGCGGTCTATAACTGCTTTAAACTTGTAATTGGTTCGATTGTCGCATTTATACTACAAATGTTAATGCTTTTTCGCACTTTTACCTTAAGCTTTCTCCTTGCTACAACTAAATGCATAATCCTTTGGAGTCGGTCATATATGGACCCACGGATAAGTCTTGCGAGTACCTTTCGTACTCATGCTTCTGCTTTGTGGTTTTCAGGTGAGGATCCGGTTGGCGAGTGTGAGTTACGCCGTCTTGCCTCTCGGTGGTAGGCGGGCACCGAGTAGGGGCTTGCCGACGCCGTTCTGCCGGGAGTGTTCAGAAGCGAACACTTCCGGAGTTGTCTTACTTTTGCTTTGTTGCATCCCTTTTGTTGTATAGATAGATGCGGTTGTTGGTCTTTTGGATTTGGCAATAGACGCTTAAGTGTATGTCGGGTTCCGTTTACGTTTTCTTTAACTGCTGATACTGCTGTGGATGTCGTTTTACTTTCAATATATATATTTTGAACTGTGTTTTATTGTCTGCTGAGTGGATGTCCGTAGAATCTAGAAAGGTCATGCCGAAATTTTCCAGTTTTCGGAGTCTTGGTCTTTTTCTCCGTTCTTGCCTAGTTTGGAGTCTTGGCGTGGTTTTCAAATCTTGGTTTGGTGGTTGTCGGGTTCGTCTTGTGCCGTGTGTTTCCGCTTGCGTGTGGTTTGGAAGGTTTCGGGTTCGTTGCCCCCTTTATGCAAATTGAATTGATATCGTATTGGTTTCGGTGTCACGGGGATCTGGGCGCGTTCGGTCGCATACCTGGAATACCGGGGTTGTTGTCGAGTCGTTTGGATGTTCGTAGGGTTGTCTCTGTTGGGCTTGGGTATTAGCATCAGAATCACCTCCGGTGATTGGTTGCTAGGATCCAAATCCGATGGGAACAACTGTTCATCCAACAACTCGAGGACGATCTGGGCGGCTCCTGACACAAAGCGAAGAATGCTTTCATATTGGTAGACTTTGATTTTGTTTTTAAAACCGAAAAGTGTTTTGTTTTGGGGTTCGGGAGTGGTTAGAACTCTCGAATGTTGTTTGGCGGAAAGAGCCAACCCAGGTGGATAGAACCTGTTTTACATTTGACGGATGGAGTCACATGATTAACTTTGATCTTTTAAACTGTTGGCGGATAGAGCTTGTATGGTAGTGCTGGTAGTTAGAACCTCACTACTATATTAAATAAATTCAATTATTAAAAAGAATTGTAAAAGATGCTTTGGGAAATTACTTACTTAAGTATGATTTAATAAAATGTGGCTTTATGCAAATAAACCCTATTAAGCTTCCTTTGGAAAGCCCCTCATGATCATAATTTCCCGACTTGCTGAGTACTTTTGTACTCACGTACTACACCAACATTGTAATCATTAGAGAATTTCCAAGATGCCGAGGACGAGGAGGAGTTCTTCGAAGAGGATTGCCAGGAGGACTAGTTGCGTTCCTAGTATGCTTTGTGGCGTTGTGGCGTTAAACTTGTTGCTTCCTTTTGCTTCCGCTGTTTTGTGTGTCCGGTCGTTGGACCGAGTATTGTAATAAGTGGCCATGTGGCCCATACTTGAATATTTATATTACAAGTTTCGTTTTGTTCGGCAATGAAGTATCACTGTGACTGTGTGTACTAGCTACTGATCTGGGACTAGTACGGAAATACACAGGAGATTCTGGATAGCTGATCCGGGGTCTCACAGCCCATAACTCCCCTCGGTTCATACAGGCTCAAGGTGTGATGAACAAGTAAGATGACGTGGGATACGAAACCGACAAGGAGAACAAGGAAGGGAGGAAGCAAAGCAAAGCAATGAGAGAAGCTGCGGAGGAAGATACCCTCGTGGCTCATGTGGATGTGCCCAACAAGATGATCGACCGAGCCTGTCGTCCTGCCATAATATGCAAAAGGACGCCAGGCAGTATCAGGTTGATACGGGTCCAATAGACGTCTGTAGTTCCTTTTAGGCCCCCGAAAAGAGCGTAGGACAAAAGGGCAAAGATGTAAAGAGAATATGAATACGCCACGTAATGGACACATGGCCCCTAGAAGAGAACAGGTGGAGGGCAATGTGAATAACGCCACTGTAAAAAAGACCTGCAACCTCATGTCAGCGCCAGTCGGAAAAAGGCCAGTCGATGCTTGCCTTTGGAGGCGGTTTTCTCCATCCCCTCCATATAAAAGGAGAAGAAGATCGCCCAGGGGAGGGATCCTCTCTCGGATCTTCAGACATTCCACTTCGGGGGATGTAACATCCCCAATTTCGGTCTTTTGCCAAAAGCTAATTTAAATTAATTAAATTCATCACTTGGATTTTTGTCGGTGTTCTATTTAACCTGGCAATTGTATCCTTCCAAAATTGGAGTTCAATCCTTCATCGTCCGAAAAGTCGAATTTCCAAATTCCTGTCCTTATTCGAAATTCCACCCGAGTTCGAAAATACTCCAAAAATCTCGAAACCTATTGTATTAGGTTCCAAATATTCTAAAATGATTTTTAGAATTTTTCCTAGATTTTTAGAATCTCTTTGGTATTTTATCTCTCGCGGCCTTTCGCCAAATGCCATTTATTCGTCCCAGAATTGTCTAAATTCCAAATTTCGTCCAATAAAATTGATAAGCGACATCGAAAGGGGCAATCAATCAAACAACCAATCTACTTTTCGTTTATTACTTTTTCGTCGACTAGGAGTAGAATTTTATATTTGTAATCTTTCCTTTATAATTCACTTGATCAATAAAGTTGCGCATTGCCGATTATTGATTCCGTCGACTTACGCCAACCCAGGTTCGCTTTTTCTCTGATTTTGTTGCGCATCACATTATTCGGGAATACGGTCTTTACCTTTGTTTAATCAACTCAATCAGGTTGGTTAGGTTTATCGAATTATTTTTCATCTAAATTGGTTCGAACGGCCAACTGGATCAGATCATTGTTAAGATATTAAATCGACTTAACGGCTGGTTGAATTACATATTATTCTCTTGTCGATTGCCGGATCAAATCGGCTGGCATGCCCATACCCCACAATTAAACCCGGTGTTTGCGTGTGCTGATTGCCGATTAACCTTTCGTCACATTTTTTAGCATCAACACACTTTTGGCATGCCCGTTGGGACCAACGGACGACAATGTCTTCTGCTAGAAAGTCGATCTCTCCGTCCGATGTCAACCATGAAGATATAATCCTCTCTACATTGGACGATCTGATGCCAGAACAGCAAAAAAAGATTAAAGATCAAAAGGCTACATTTGAGCAGATGTTGCTCAATTGCTATCAGAATACTCGACGCGGCATCATACACAAGTCTGCATTACCGACGGTCAGCTTTGGCGGCAAGGAGGCTCCAAATACTACCGAAAGAGCATAGGTAAACTAATATATGCCCGTTCAGGCGGAGTTATCCGATGTAATTAAGCAATCTATACTTGTGCTCTCGTCAACCAGTCAACGTCCTTAGTAACAACCCTTAGGCCGATAATAGCTAATAGCGTCAAAGAAGTCGTGCAGGCGCTAGTGTCGGCCAAGACCCTGCTTGATCCCTTGCAATCTCTAACAACATAATGCATTAAGCCGACACGGGTGAGAGATGATGAATGATTTTTTTTTGGAAGATACAATATCTCCCCAAAACTGTAGGGGCATATGTTGGCACCAGAATCTAGCGCACAGTCGATTTGGTAAGAATCGGTTTGGTATGGTTAGTTGGTTAAGGAGAGTATCGGGTTTGAAAAGTCGTAAGTTGATACATGTTTATCGGATTATAACTGATGTTAATATTAATCCGATACGGAGAACACGGTCGGATCAGATACTATAAAAGAAGATCATAGGCAACATCGAAAGGGGACAATCAATGAAGCAACCAATCTACTTTTTATTTTTTACTTTTTCGTTGACTAGGAGTAGAATTTTAGATTTGTAATCTTTCTTCTGTAATTCGCCTGATCAATAAAGTTGTGCATAACCGATTATTGATTTCGTCGACTTACGCCAATCCAGATTCGCCTTTTCTCCAGTTTTGTTGCGCTTTGCATTATTCAGGAATACATCCTTTACCCTTATCTAATCAACTCAGTCAGGTTGATTAGGTTTATCGGATTACTTTTCATCTAAATTGGCTCGAACGGCCGACTGGATCAGATCATTGTTAAGATATTATATCGACTTAATGGCTGGTTGAATTACATATTATCCTCTTGTTAATTGTAGGATCAAATCGGCTGGCACGCCCGCACCCTATAATTAAATCCGACGTTTGCGTGTGTTGATTGCCAATTAAGCCATCGTCACGTTTTTCAGCGTCAACAATATAATTTTTGTAGTTGTATAAATCTATTGCGATAGAAATTAGTTGTCAAAGTTGTGTTTTAGCAGGGTTTCTAATTTCATTTTGAAATGTTTTTTGATACCCACCAAAAGAGCCGAAATTTGAAAATTTCATTACAAAAAATTTGAATTCAAATCAACCAGAGAATATTTGGCCGAGACAAATGTCTTTTGGTACCCACCGAATTTCGTTGAAATTTTGGCAAAATTCAAAACGCTGGTTTTGATGACCGTTTCAACGTCGACAACGACATTATTTTGTGACTAGGGATGCAAATGGGCCGACCCTAGGGTCTTCTTTGGCCCACTTTAGTTCATTTGTTTACACTAAAAACTTAATTTTTACTCCACCTTTTAAGTTTTAATGCAAACAAATGAACTAGAGTGGGTCAAAGATGACCCTAGGGCCGGCCCATTTGCATCCCTATTTGTGACTGAAAATGAGTGCTTAGCTATCCAACGGCCAATTAACGTGAAGAACATCGATCTTCTCTCGGGCGTTCTCTGAACTCTTCTTTCCCGCCTAATTGAATGACGAAGAACATCGATCTTCTCCCGGTTGTTAGGTGAACTCTTCTTTCCCACCTAATAAAATGACACAGCTCTTGTCCTTTTTCTTTGAAAAAAAAGAAGAAACTATATGCTCATATATACTAGTTACGCAAGAGAGCTCTTGTCCTTTCCCTTCCAAAAGAAGACGAAGAAGAAAGCATACATGCTCTTAGTCACGTAACAATTCTTGTTAGCTGGAGCGATCAGATAAGAGTTGGTTGGTTCCAACGGAAAGCTAGCTTTACCAATGCCTCGTCTCCTGCAGCCTGCAGGTTCCTTTCTGAACCAAATCTTGATCGAACTTTGCTGCAACTTTTCTGAACCAACTCTGCTAGGAAACCCAGGCCAGCCACCTTTGCTGCAACTTGCACCACACGAGCACTGAGTCACTGACAGCCACAACTCTGAACCAAATCTTGATCAAACGGTGCCAGTTTTGCCAAACCAGTCTTGGTTTGTTTATCTCTTGCAGGTTAGGCCCTGTTTGGCAACTTGGAATCGAAATTGCTTACTAATCTGTAGAATCAAACGCAAACGCAAGCTTCGAACGTTTCTCCTCGGAACGTTTCTTCTTTTTCTACACCAGGCCTGAATCACCCTCAACCCTATTTCTACTAGAATCTAGAACCGTACCAAACGGTTTGCAGAAAGTGTTCTGATTCTACCTGAAACGTTTCTACCAAGAATCTGAAATCATTTCCGTTTTCACTAGAATCTAAAACCGTACCAAACGGGGCCTTAGAATCAGGAGTAGCTTTTCTTCAGTTTCCAACAACCGCGTCGAGCTATCGAAGTGAGATCGAATCGAATAGAGACTGCAGCATCGAAACGGGCGGGCTCGGCTCGTGTCGGACGCGACGGGTGGGCGTCGGAGGTCTATCTAGACAAGTAGACATGGACCTGGCTGCCGTGTCTCACCGATCGCCGTGCCTTCGCTTGCACACCACGCCACGCCGATCGGGTCCACGCCCAAACCAAAACCAAGCCAAGCCAACCTACTCCTAGCTATTTGCTTCCTTCACGATTCAACCTCCGACCCCGGCCCCACCGTCCACGCCACGTGGCATCCCAGCTTATATATCTAACTAGTAGTCTCCACGAGGCATAACCACCCCCAAGACTGACACATCGGAATTATTACACGGGCTGATAACGATATACCTCGAAAAGACATTTAGGGTATGTTTGATTTTGTTTTACATGTATTTTTGGATTCTAGCTTTTTGAGAATCAGCTTCTTTATAATCACAATTCAGAATTAGTTTTTAAAGAATGTAAATAAAAAACAAACAAAATTACCTCGGTGCCATCGGGCGTCTGGCTCAATCTTTGGTCGAACCACCAGGCCGTTCTCGGGATGACCTAGCTAGGCGCCACGAGCGACGGAGTCATTCCATGCTGGTCACGAGGAGGCCGTTCCCAAGGCGGCCTAGCTGGAACCTTTAGGAGGTCGCATAACCTGGTAGATCGATAACTCGTGCCAGGGGGCGGGGCGAGCTCGGAGTTAAGCGTTAGCCGGCCTGGCATTGGTCCCGAGGTCGGAAGCCACCCGTTGCTTAGCCTCCGCTAGTTCGTTGCGATCTCTGCGGGAACGTGGCAGGATTATAGGATCCGTTAGTTACCACGTTTGGACCTGGTCGAACGTGGAGTTAGTGGGTTTGAACAAGCACGCCCCTTTGTAAGCTATAAAAGCATCCCCCCATGAAGGGGAGACACACACGTTTTTCCTGCATAAAAAGATACACGAGCTGGAGTAGGGCTATTATCTCCTTCTTGAGAGACCCGAACCAGGGTAAACCGCAGTGTCCTTGCCTGTTGAAGCCCAGTGAGTCGCTCCTCCGAGTATCCCATCACGTGAGAAGGGGTCACAGTTGGTCCCTCCACCAACAAGTAAGCTCGGCGGGGGCCTGCTCCCCAATCGTCGACAAGACCCTTAATGCAGTTGTTTGTAAGATTATGGTAGTAAGATTTTGGATGATATAGAAGAGGGAGAAAGATATTATCTGCTCTCTTCATTCCTTAATAGTACATATTATTTTAGTTTTCAAATTTTGTTTGTAAATACATATCATTCTACGATTTTGAGACAATTTTTAACTGTTTCTTCCTTTTGCATACATCTACCATTTATTATTTCTAATATTATTTATTACTGTGAAATAGAGTAACACACCACCACCCAAGAGCAACAAGTGGGCTAACAAAGGAGGACAATTTTGTCATTTTTACATGGGCCCTGTTGGAGTGCAAAATCCTAAAACGCCATCTATTAAGGAACAGAGGTAGTACTATTTAACAAATGGTCTTACATGCGGTTTTATATTATATGTACCATTATATATACAACCTATTATTTGTACGATCGACCTTTACTAATAACTATATATACAATACATTGAATGCATTGTTTCTAGTCTTGTCTATAGATGACATTGATATACTCTCTCTGTTCATTTTTATAAGGCATATTTTGACTTTGCACAAGGATTAAGATTGTGTTAAAAGTGAGAAAAG
Organism: Rhipidocladum racemiflorum; assembly: GCA_036346355.1. Lineage (NCBI taxonomy): Eukaryota > Viridiplantae > Streptophyta > Magnoliopsida > Poales > Poaceae > Rhipidocladum > Rhipidocladum racemiflorum. The sequence continues at coordinate 82,455,984 of CM070579.1, read as the reverse complement.
TATGAGAAAAAATGACTTAGATGTCCCCCACTTAATTGTCGAAGATGAAAGATATACTTTTGTGTGGGTGATAATGAATAAATGCATATGTTTGACAAAGAATTAATAGGGGTATAGAAGGAAAATCTTATTAAATCTACATGCAAGCTTTATATTGGTGAACAAAATTATTCAGAAAAAACAAGTTTATAAAAGTGAGCTTAGGGAGTATATTAAAAACAAACATCTTAACACTGTAATACCCTTAGGCTATAATTTAGATTTTTTTTTAAATAATACTTTTTTTAAACTGAATTGCGTTTTTAATACTCGAAAAATAAAATTTGCAAAAATAATACGTGGTCGCCATACCGTACGGCGAATACCCTATTTTCGCCATATGGTATGGCGAATACCCTATTTTCGCCATATGGTATGGCGAAAATAGGGTAATTACCAGATTAAAGCCGATTAATCGTCGGTTGTTTGGTTAAGGATATTTTCGCCTTACCATATGGCGAAAATAGGGTATTCGCCAAACCGTATGGCGAAAATACCATATTTTCGCCAAACCGTATGGCGAAAATAGGGTCTTCGCCATACCGTACGGCGAAAACAGCCTTGATTCCCATGTAGCAGATTAACTACGGATTTAAGGTATTGTCGCCACACGATTCGGCGAAAATAGGGTATTCGCCACACGGTTCGGCGAAAATGGGGTATTCGCCGTACGGTATGGCGACCACGTATTATTTTTGCAAATTTTATTTTTCGAGTATTAAAAACGCAATTCAGTTTAAAAAAAGTATTATTTAAAAAAAAATTCCTATAATTTACAACACATGTTTTTTATATTGACGTGGTTATTAAACTATTTTATGTAAAAACATTATTAGTTCTAAACAGGCATACCCATGAGCTAGAGGGTAAAAATTAACCACTCCTTCGTAGATGTCATCAAGTTTTATCGCCGCTAAATAGCGGACATTTCCATCTCTTTTGTTTCCTCTCGAGCTCTGCCAAAGCAAGTAAATAGGCGATCAAATGGTTCGATCACCGTTCAATTAAGATGTGGGGTGGTTTGCAAATGGCAAGGGAAACGTCCACGTGAATCGCGTGGTGACAGCGAGTCGGAAACACGTGCGGCTATTCGTCAGTTTGGATCCTATTCCTGGCCATGAGCACACCAATTTCAGCCGCAAGGGACCCCATCCGTAATCAGGGATGGAGACCATGATCCAAGTCTCAGACCGGATCAACTATATTTGAATAGATTTATATTTTTAATGATTTGTAAGAGATTTTTTTTATAGACTTTCGATTTTAAATTTTAAGCTATGGTCCACATTTTTCGAGATCTAGATCCACCCCTCTTTGTAACGATGTTATGACACACATTCCAAATGACCGGCTTATTATGGCGTTGCTTTGCTTGCATTTGACTCTCTTTTGTTATGATTGGTGAGTGCTTAAACGTAAAACGGTAATTAGACAGGAGTACGTACCAGGTACCGAATGCATCTGCCATGTAGCTGATTCATTGGTTGATGCTACTCCATGGTATTAACCTTGCAAACAATGCCAACAACAACGACACATGATTTACTCACTCCTGCAACGAAAGAGTGATGTTGTGATACATATGCGATAAAACTCTCTAATCTTCTGCTATTGATATCCCTATGAATTTTTAGAATGGCATGTGTAGATTTGATTTGAAAAATATTTTCATGATACTAATTTTTTATTAGATTTTGTAAATGTATTATAATAGAAATAAATAGGCAGAGTCGAGTTTGAGAACCTTGTTATATCCAAAATCACTTTTTTGGTCTTTTGTGAACGGGGGAGTAGTAATACTGAATTAAGGTCCCTTGTCAACCACAAAATCCGAGCAAAATAAACATTTTTATGACGAGGTCACTGTCAAGATCTACTTGTAACAGTCTTATGATTCATGACAAGCCAAAATCTAGCTAACCCAATACTTGAGAGCCACTGGTTATGTTTGGTTTAGCTCAACTTCTCCCTGAACATCACATAACCACCCTTCTATCCAATACTATATGATTATATAGTACTCTCTCCATTGATTTTTACAACGCATATTTTTAACTGGGCACATAGATTTAGAAAGTTCTAAGACTGAGAAAGACACCCAAAAAAAAAACTAAAGTACCTTTCATTAAGGCCTCTGAAATTACGAGAGAGACTAGTTTATCTGATAAGTCATGTATAATGCTTGAGAAATAGAAGAAAATAGATAGGAACAAAAATAATATTAAAGATCCATACACAATTTATAATTAAAAATCAACAAAGTTCGTAAGCGGAGGCTTTTCCTAACAAACCGACCAGGCAACCCATGGTCGGCATCTCATAATCTCACTATTTAAAAGTGAACCTTTTGGCTTTTGCATCTCAGCCCTCGTCTCATCACAAAATTCAAATAATTAGCCCAAATAAATCTAATACCTCAATTAAAAATTGTCAACCTTATCTACCAAAATATTATATGAAATCACCTTAGTCTTTAGCATTACATTTGACTGTAATATTGACTTCCACAGCACAGTCAAATGTGAAACCAAGTCAAAGGGTAATCGCAAGCCATCGAGGCTACTGAAAAGTCGAAAGGAAGAGATCAAATGGCAAATTTGCCACTCCCAGCTAAACGGACCAAAAACATCCTAGACTTTTGCAGGAAATTCTGCAACTTTTGTCGAAAACCCCCTCGATTTAGTAGACCACGCCGTTTGCCCCCTCCCCTTCTCCTTTCTTCCCAGTTTATAACCAACCCCACCGAAGGCCTTCATTTCGTCCTCCTCTCCGACCAAATATTCCAACCTGCTCTCGCTCGCTTCCGCCCGCCCCTTCTTCCTCTGACAGCCATGGCACTGCAGCTCTCGGCTGTCGCCGCCGCTGGTGGCCGGCCGGCGGCAGCGGGCGGGGGCGGCGACGAGATGGAGGACGTGGCGCTGCTGGACTCGTACGACGAGGAGATGGGGGCGCCGGCCGGGGGAGGCGGTGGGGAGGAGGAGGTGGCCCACGTGCGGGTCACGGGCATGACGTGCTCCGCGTGCACCAGCGCCGTCGAGGCCGCCGTCTCCGCCCGCCGCGGCGTGCGGCGCGTCGCCGTGTCGCTGCTCCAGAACCGCGCCCACGTCGTCTTCGACCCCGCGCTCGCCAAGGTGATGCGGCGTGATGTGATGTGATCCTTGCGTGTTTGCGCCCGTGGAGGCGAGGTTTTTGCATTTCTGGAGCAATTGGGAGCTCGCCGATGCATAGGGGGTGGCAACTTTTTCGAATCATTATTTTTTTTGCGGTCAAATTATTGCGTTTGTGATGGTTGGGCTGGGCTAGAATGGTAAAATGGATCGCGTCTTTTGGTCAAAAGCTTCTCGGTTTTTTTTGAAGAGGTTGTGGGAGTTGGTGCATTTGCATCATGAAATTTGCATTTACTTCATGTGATTGAGTAAATCGGGTATGAGCCTACAATCTTTTGTTTTAGTAGGTGGACGTGAAATTGTGAGCTTGACGCGTTGGGCTATAACATTTCACTATGTTTTGAGTTGATTGGTTAAATATAGTGAGGCCAATCCGGTGGTTAAGGCTTCGAGCTCCTTTTGCTTTTGGAGTTGGGTGAGCTGTAACTTTGTTGGAATCTCGTGATCGCTGATGAACTGTGGATTGTGGGATTTGGGAGCTTGAAGCTGGCACTTGGCTGCAATTGGTTGATCGTACTGGTAGAAATGGGGGTACTAGTGTACTACAATAGCTTTCGACTGGTTGGTGAGCTAGGGAGCTGTTGAATCATATTTTCAGGGAAAAGAGGTGCTGAGATCAGTTTTACATTACACGGTTCAAACAACACGATATGCACATTAATGTTACAAAACTGATTTTTTTTTTTTTTTACAAACCTTTAGCTCGTTAGTTCTAGGAGCAATATTTACCATGTAGTTCTAGGAAAACGGCGACTAAATGGTAAATTTTATTCATATTGTTGTAATTTTGTCTATGTTGCATTGCAATTCCACCTTGTTCTGCAACAGCTTTGGAAATTACAATCGCAGCTTCCTAATCATTCTTGTGTTTCGATTTGTTTTTTTTTTTTCGCTACGAGAAGTGAGCATCCCTTTTTCACCATTAGTTTTCGGGTTGGGATTTAGTGATTTAGCTTCAGAGTATGCAGTTTATCGTTAGCTTATGGTTATGTTGGGAGGTGCACTCAGGTCTGTTCCCCGTTTGTTTTTGGCTGAAACTCTATACAAGATGGTTTTAGCGACTAATAATAATAATTAGCTATCGAGTTCTGGAATTAACAAGTTTAATATTAAGTTGTGGAACTGGCAAGTTTGTATATTCTCAGGCTAATGCTCCACCCTTAGGAATTAAATTCTGCAAGATATACCATTACTTGGGAACTGGAAGCAGAAACATTACCATGTTATCTTCTATCCAGTCCAATTAGGTACAATAGCTTGCGCATTATTACTTGCATTTGTTTCATGCTGTCAATTGGAGACATACATTTAGGATTTTGATATGGTTGTTAGAACTTAGAAGCCATTTTAGTCACTCAGTTAGTATTCATCTGGAAAATGCAATGAGATGTACTTTATGTCTTTATCTTTCAAAATGTGCAGTCCTTTTAGGGATCTTTGACTATAAAAGCCAATATGCTTGCTAGAATAATATAATTTAGTTTTTGAATGCTATTACGCCATATTTAAAGCTAAAATGCCTAGACATCTAAGGAAACTATTTGTGTGTGTGTGTGTGTGGTCCGCGCGCATGTGTTTTGGCGAGATTCTGTTTATCCAAACTAACTTAATTTCATGCATTCCATTTAGTATTGCAACTGCCAGTTACAAATGGTTCCCCAGAAACAAGTTGTCTGGTCTCTGATTTTTCAACTATAAAGGTTTATCTCCAAAGTGTAAACTGGTCCTCAAATGCTAAGTCCCACTCCAGTTTTGATGCCTGATTCCTGAATGAAAAGTGTTTAATTGACTCCATATTGATTGGCATATTTGGGTCACTTCAATAGTTGTAATTTTAATATTTTGGTATCTCCTTTATGCAGGTAGAGGATATAATAGAAGCTATAGAAGATGCCGGATTTGAAGCAGAGATTCTCCCAGATTCTGCTGTCCCTCAGCCAAAGTCACAGAAGACTTTGTCAGCACAATTTAGGATAGGAGGAATGACATGCGCTAATTGTGTAAACTCGGTTGAGGGGATCTTAAAAAAGTTACCTGGTGTAAAAGGAGCGGTCGTTGCCTTGGCAACCTCTTTAGGGGAAGTTGAGTATGATCCTTCTGCAATTAGCAAGGATGAAATTGTTCAGGCTATCGAGGATGCTGGTTTTGAAGCTGCATTCTTACAGAGTAGTGAGCAAGATAATGTTTTGCTAGGCCTGACTGGCTTGCACACAGAGAGGGATGTAGATATACTACACGATATCCTTAAAAAAATGGATGGTTTGCAACAGTTTGATGTAAATACTGCCCTCTCAGAAGTTGAGATTGTATTCGATCCTGAAGCTGTTGGTCTGAGATCAATTGTGGAAACAATTGAGATGGGAAGCAGTGGGAGATTGAAAGCGCATGTACAGAATCCATACACTCGAGGGGCTTCAAATGATGCACAGGAGGCCTCCAAAATGCTTCATCTTCTCCGCTCTAGTTTATTCCTAAGTGTAAGTTTTGCTCTTTGCTTCTCTGTTTTTCACAAAAGATAGCATGTAGTTTTGGGCAAATGTTTCAGTTGAATACATGTTTTGTAATGATACTCTTGTCATAGTTCTCTAGGGAAGGCAGTGTACAGGGCATATATGATGTGTCAGCAACAGGTAGTGTAGGAATAGGATAGGGTATGGCCTAGAATCGACACTTTGAGCAGACACGCAGCAACAATTTTAGTTATATAGGAAAATGGGCCCTTACACATTCATGTGGCATCTGACTCCGGGTCCTATCTAGCCATGGACATCTTTTGAATAATGTTTTACTGTTCTTTTTTCTTACATGTGAGACCCACCAAGATAAGATGCCACAGGAGAGTAATATTACTCTAATTCAATGTTTGGGCAAGTAATAAATGAGGACATGCGCATCTCACCTGGTTTTCACTTCAAATTTGACAGTTAACTAGACAGTAGGGGTTATTTCAGCCAAAAATAGAGAAAATGGAGGGACGTCTATTTTTCTAAAAGAAATTTCCATGGGTGTGTTGTCGAATGTGAATTAAATGTAGGGGTGTTAGATATTTTTCCCAAGTTGTATTGTTCATTTGCTTCTTACCATTCAAAATACTTTTTTTTTGTTACGAACTTGTGATGCTGCTTGCTTACTGACTCAATCCATTTGTCTCCTTGCACCAGATTCCAGTATTTTTTATACGTATGGTCTGCCCTAGAATACCTTTCATTAGTGCATTACTTCTCATGCACTGTGGACCATTTCTTATGGGGGATTTGCTGAAGTGGATATTGGTAAGCATTGTGCAGTTTGTTATTGGCAAAAAATTCTATGTTGCGGCTTATAGGGCCCTAAGACATGGCTCTACAAATATGGATGTGTTAGTTGTTCTTGGTACCACTGCATCATATGTATACTCTGTTTGCGCACTCCTATATGGAGCATTCACTGGATTTCGGCCTCCCATATATTTTGAGACAAGCGCAATGATAATTACATTTGTGCTGTTCGGGAAGTATCTTGAGGTTCTTGCAAAAGGGAAGACATCAGATGCTATTAAGAAGCTTGTAGAACTGGTCCCTGCTACTGCTCTTTTGCTTCTGAAAGACAAAGGTATGTTGTACAAGTTTACCTTTAGCATACATACAATTAATCAACACTCATCTAACAGTTTTTGCCAAATACATTTTAATTTTATACTACAATTATACACAAACTCACATTACTCTTTTCAAATCCAGAAGGAAAATATGTTGGGGAGAGAGAGATTGATGTGCAGTTAGTTCAACCTGGTGATGTCTTAAAAGTGCTTCCTGGTTCAAAGGTTCCTGCTGATGGTGTTGTCGTTTGGGGAACAAGCCATGTCAATGAAAGTATGATAACTGGTGAATCTGCACCCATCCCCAAAGAAGTATCGAGTGTAGTAATTGGAGGGACAATGAACTTACACGGCATCCTTCATATACAAGCAACTAAAGTAGGATCAGGGACAGTTTTGAGTCAGATAATATCTCTGGTCGAAACTGCTCAGATGTCGAAAGCCCCTATTCAGAAATTTGCCGATTATGTGAGTATACTCGTTTTTGTATATGATATCCTACGTGTGTTTTGTTCCTTTGTCACTAGATATCAAATGCCTCTGCCAACCATGCAGCTTTCCTAATACAACTTTAATGCCAAAGCATTGTCTGCGATCTGTTTGCTGTTTCCACATTTGAAATGATGCACATGGACATTGTTTATATGCCCATTTTTTGTATTTAAATGCCTCCTACAGAATAATAGTTTACTCTTTCACAACTTTTGAAGTACACGTTCATTTAATGCGTTGCTTTCTGCTTCACTTGTTATTCGTCATAACCTATTAAACTTAGCAAAACTCAAAAGACTAGCTTACTTGAGAAAAATCTTTGTGTCTGCTAGGCCTTGCAACATATTCTAGATGCCAATTTTGATGAATGCTGACATTACAGCTGTTGTTATTTCAGGTGGCTAGCATTTTTGTTCCTATTGTCATCACCTTGTCCGTTATAACGTTCTCTGTGTGGTAAGTTCAATAAATATTGTATGAAATTCTCAGTAATACTATGTTCAAGTTTCTTACTTGTGGATTGGCTACTTTTGTAGGTTCTTATGTGGATGGTTTGGAGCATATCCAAATTCATGGGTTGCTGAAACTAGCAATCGCTTTGTTTTCTCTCTCATGTTTGCCATATCTGTTGTGGTGATTGCTTGTCCTTGTGCCCTTGGTCTGGCAACACCAACGGCTGTGATGGTGGCAACTGGAATTGGAGCTAATCACGGTGTGCTTGTAAAAGGTGGAGATGCATTGGAGAGGGCTCAAAATGTAAATTACGTGATTTTTGATAAAACAGGGACACTAACACAAGGAAAGGCTGTAGTAACAACTGCGAAGGTTTTCTCTGGAATGGAGCTTGGAGATTTCCTCACTCTAGTAGCATCTGCAGAGGTGAGGCAAACATGACCTTAAATACTCTTATGGTTCATATCAAGGTGTTTAAGAAATAACATAAATTACTCTTATGGTTCATATCAAGGTGTTTAAGAAATAACAGGCGTTCTGCTCTTTTTACTTGTCATGTCACTATGTGGTTCATGTCAGTGTGTAAAAACATGTTATGTTTTGCTCCTCACTCAAGATTTTATCTACTTTGTGACTGCATTTCCATATTGAAGTGTGATAAGTGATAAATAAATCTCTAAGTAAAAAACATATTATGTTTTGGTGTGTACTCAGGCAAGCAGTGAGCATCCTCTTGCAAAAGCTGTTTTGGACTATGCATTTCATTTCCATTTCTTTGGCAAGCTCCCTTCATCAAAAGATGGCGTTGAGCAAAGAAAAGAAGAGATTTTGTCCCAGTGGTTGCTTGAAGTTGAACATTTCTCCGCTGTGCCTGGCAAAGGAGTTCAATGCTCGATTAATGGGAAGAAAGTTTTGGTGAGTAATAAGCTACCATTATCCTTCCCTGCCCGTCTTGAACATTCCTTAAAGGCTTAAAACAATGCTCAAGTTATGCATTGGTGATGTTTCTGAGTAAATCACTGATTTTACTGGAAGATAAATGTTTTGGCAGGTCGGGAATCGCACTTTGATTAGTGAAAATGGGGTAAGCATTCCGCCTGAAGCTGAAAGTTTCTTGGTAGACCTCGAACTGAATGCAAAGACAGGCATTCTGGTGGCATATGATAGTAGTTTCGTGGGGTTGATGGGGATAACTGATCCCCTGAAAAGAGAGGCTGCTATAGTTGTGGAAGGACTAAAAAAGATGGGTGTTCATCCAGTGATGCTAACAGGGGACAATTGGCGAACTGCGCAAGCTGTTGCAAAAGAGGTTGGTTGCTATTTGCCTATTTGCTTAAGATCCTTCATAGTAGTGTTCATACTTTACCGTACCTCTTTATTTCTGTCATCGGATGAAACTGCATATTCAACCTCGTTCTATCATTTACGAGCTAGCAGCCTAGCTGTACATGCAATATGCAACCTCTTGTTAATAATACATAGCCGCATTCAAAGTTTGTAGGTAATTTTTTGATCGAAGATGTGGATTTTTAGCTATGTATCCTTATCTGTTTGTTCCTTTTGTGCTTTGGCAGGTAGGCATTGAGGACGTGAGAGCTGAGGTCATGCCTGCCGGAAAAGCCGACGTGGTTCGCTCTCTCCAAAAGGATGGGAGCGTCGTTGCCATGGTTGGGGACGGCATCAACGACTCCCCAGCACTAGCAGCAGCTGATGTCGGGATGGCCATCGGAGGGGGCACAGACATTGCCATCGAGGCCGCGGACTACGTGCTGGTGAGGAACAACCTGGAAGACGTCATCACGGCGATTGATCTCTCTAGGAAGACCTTCAGCCGAATCCGCTGGAATTACTTCTTCGCGATGGCGTACAACGTTGTGGCGATACCCGTCGCCGCGGGTGCGCTGTTCCCTTTCACCCGGCTCCAGATGCCGCCATGGCTTGCCGGTGCTTGCATGGCCTTCTCGTCTGTAAGTGTGGTGTGTTCCTCGCTGTTGTTGAGAAGATACAGAAAACCAAGGCTCACGACTGTGTTGCAGATAACTGTAGAGTGATTGCTAATACTGTTGGTTCCCTTCACCGTTTTTACAGAGATGAAATGAAAATGGCGTCCTTTGTAAGTTGCGGATTTCTGTGGGCGCTGTTGCTAGTAGTTTTCTTCTTCTTCTTTTGGTTGAAGAATTTGGTCCTCAGTAGTACTGTGGTAAATTCCTTTCTGCATTCTTCATTCATGTTTTGTTAGTCCAAGCTGGAAGAATTTGGTCTGTCTCTTTTCGCCACAATGCAGACCTTCAGCAATGAATGAATGGTTAATGCTGTGATTTTCTTGGCGGAAGTTGTCTGATAGTAGACTTAAGAAAACCAGTCGGAGTACGTGTTCCTACTTCCTACAATACTACTACTAATGATTAAGGTGGTGTTTGGATTAGAGGTATTTTATTGGAATGTTTTAGGAACTAAATCCCAAAATCTCCCAATAAATTACTACTCATCCAAACAGGGCCTAATGGAGAATGCCACAGACATTAGAGGTAGGTTGTCATGCTACAGAAACTGAACACACGTTACTAATGAAGGGACTCGGATGGAGAGTGGAGGCGTACCGCGTTCGTACCCGTCGGCCCCGGCGCTGTCGTCTGGGTCGCAGGCGATATGGCGCCTTTACACAGCCGCGCGCGCGCGCGCGGAATGGGGCCCGATACGACGCCCGCCACGACGGCGGCACGGCACCACCCGCCCGCCGGCTCAGCCGCGTCGTACCCGTCGTTAGCCCGCTGCGCGGTGCGCCTGTGCCGTCCGCTCGTCCTTAGCGGACGCTGCGCGTGCCCCGCAGTCGGTCGCTGGCGGCGGAGGCGGCGTCGCCTGCCAGGCCCGCACCGCCCGGCCCATGTTTCCGCGCGCAAGTTCGACGGGTTTTTTTTTACGCGCAACGGCACGGCGCACGCGCTGCCTGCCCCCAGACCAAACGTGTTTTTTTAGCGGAAGGCAGGAATTTTATTCACTAAGAGCATCTTCAACAGTTTTCTATAATTTAATTTTCAATAACCCTGGATTGGGAGCTTTCTAAAGTTTTGAAGCCTTAGAAAAAAGGTTATTCTCCAACATTTTCCATTCCCCCCCCCAAATAGTAATTGGGAAAGCACACGAGCGTTCAATATGGGTGTGTTTGGTTGCCTGCATGGTGTCTGAATGACTGAATCGCATGAGTGGATGCAACTGTATCTGTTAGACACATGTTTGGTTTCCTGCTCATCCTGGGCAGGTAGATGCAATTGCAACCACTCAGACAGGATGGAGAAAACACAAAAATTGGACTTCTCTCTAACGCAGGCCCATGAGATGCACAAACAAGCAACCAAACAACTTAACTTGCATCCACTCAGTCAGGCTAAAGCTAGCCTGGATGGCTCATACGAAACAAGCTAGGATGGTGCAGGTAACCAAACACACCCTATCTGGCCATTTCGGCCGGAGTTTTTGGGTGTGCAGAGAGATTAGGATTCCGATAGGGTAACTGTTGGAGCAGTAATTTTTTTATTTGTTCTTTAAAAAAATGATTTTAGGAATAAGTTTTGGGAATTATTGGAGATGCTCTAATAATATTCCAGAATTGATCCATAGGGATGGCAGTTTTGCCCATGGGTTTGGGTACCCGACCCGATAAGAATGGGTATGGTTAGCACTTCATACCCATGGGTTTTTGGGATTGAATACCCGATAAGACTATAGGATGGACATGTGTGTCAATTTGTATCCATGGATACCCGGGTATCCTATAACATATGGGTCCAGTTTTTTTATGTATGTATGCATGCATGTATGTATGTATGTATGTATGTATGTATGTATGTGTGTGTGTGTAAACCCACCCGATTGACATCTGGCCTTGTCTTGTGGCGGCTGGCTGCTCCCTGCCTCCCTCTCCTCTCCTTCTGCCCAAATCCAGATCCACAGCCGCTGATACTCTCGCCTCCCTCTCATCCGGTCGATGCAGCCGTCCCACGTAGCCACGCGCCTCCCTCGCCCTCCTCCGCGACGGCCGCCTTCCACCGCCATCTCCCTTGGCACCGGCCTCACGCCCTCACTCCGCCCTGACCTTCCTTCGCCGTGGCCGCCTTCCACCGCCACCGCCTCCCTCGGCACCGGCGTCTTTCTCCTCCCTCCGCCCCAACCTCCCTCGGCGCCCTCCGCCCTAGCCTCCCTCCGCTGCGACCGCCCTCCACCCCGGTCTTCCTCCGCCTTGGTCTCCCTTCGTCATCGACAGTCGGCCTATTGCCGCCCTCCCTCCGCCCCGGCCTTCCTCCGCCTTGGTCTCCCTTCGTCACCGACAGTCGGCCTATTGCCGCCCTCCCTCCGCTGCGACCGCCCTCCGCCCCGGCCTCCATCCTCCTCGGTCTCCCTTCGTCACCGACAGCGACGTCCCCGTCCGACGCAGGTGCAGTGATAGAGCAGGACATTATGACGGTGATTTGCTTCTTTGCTAGCACAAAACTATGATTCTGATGAATTTTCTTATCCACAGATTGTTCCAAGGACATTATTTTTCAGAAGCTCTCATATTTGCTTCTTTGCTAGTAGAAGATCATCTCCAAAATTTGTTTTACAACATATGTGTAAGTCCCTCTGTCATTCTATTTTCAGAAGTCTTACTGTAGTAGTCATCATGTACTAGTAAATGAAAGTCTCAAGCATGAAAAAGCTAAATTTTGAAGCAGTCATCCTGTACTGGTAAATGAGAAAGCTAAATGTCCCTCTGTCATTCTATTCTTCATGTCCTTTGAATGACAAAGCTAAATTTCGAAGCAGTAATATGTATATTTGACATTTGAAGGAAAACTGAATTGGCTAATGTCTACCCTTTTGGATAATCTTGGTTGGTGTTATTGACAGAGTAATAGGTATATTTGTCAGTTATACTGTATTTGTCAGTTATTTCCCAGTAATTAGAGCAATAGGTATATTTGTCAGTTACACTATATTTGTCAGTTAAACTAGCAATAGGTATATTTGTCAGTTGAACTAGTAGTTATTTCCCAGTAATTAGAGCAAGTCAGAAGGTGAATGTGAAATAGATTGGTTCATAAGAGCATCTCCAAGAGGGGCCCTAAATATGGTCCTAACTTGAATTATAGGGCTTTTGGGGAAAAGATTAACTCCAGCAAGGGCCCTAAATTGTTAAAATTTAGCAAATTGTTTTAGGGCCCCTAAGAGAGTAGCTATATTTAGCAACTCTGTGATTGAGTCCTATCTTTGTTGGGTTTTAGGGCCTAATTGCTGGAGTGAATATTTCGTTGGAGCCTTAAATCTAATTAGTTGAGGTCTTAAATTAAAATTTAAGGCTCATTTTTAGGGCTCTCTCTTGGAGATGCTCTAAAACACAAGTAAGAACAAAAGCTTTTTTTTTGCCTGTTGGGTTGGGCCAAAGTATATTCAACATTGCATGTACTGTCTAACAACATTGCATGTATTGTCCAACCACTATACTCAATATTGCATGTATTGCCCATGGGTACCCATCGGGTTCGGGTGTGGGTACACATCTATGCCCGTTTTAGGTTTTGGGTTCGGGTGGGTACCACGATTTCGGGTTTCGGGTTTGGGTAGGCAGCGGTCGTATCTGGAGGTACCCGCCCGATTGCCATCCCTATTGATCCATGCACGGGAGCTAGCTTTGTTCTACCACCTTGGCTTCGCTCGCTTCCTGCCAACAACCAACCACCTGAGTACCCGATCGAGACAATAATATAATAACGTGGCTAGCTTCCATTGCTATCAAACATATAAAAGAACGAAATTTTTTGTTTTATTGAGTTAAATCTAAAAGTTTTTTTGAGATGAAACCTTCTAGTTTGAAAATTTTTAAATTAATTTTTTTGAGTTGAAACTTTCCGATTTTAAATTTTTTTGTTAAAATTTTTTCGAATTGAATGTTAAATCAGAACTTTTCGAATTAAAAGTTTTTTGAATCAAAACTTTTCAAATAGAAAGCTTTTGAATTGAAATTTTTATGAGTTTGAATTTTTTTGAGTTGGAACTTTTTGATTTGAAAATTTTTGTATTTAAAATTTTTCGTGTTGAAACTTTCCGAGTTGAAACTTTATAATTTAAATTTTTTGATTTAAATTTTCTTGAGTTGAATTTTTTTCAAGTTCAAACTTCCATTTATAATTTTCAAAGTTTAAATATTATAGTTTTAAAATTTTGTGTTAAAGAGGGAAGAAAGGGGTGGAGGAAGTGAGTAGGAAAAAAGGAAGGGGGAGATGGATGGAGAAGATGACACATGACTTCTTAGGAAGTTGATTTTAAATTTATTAGTTTAAGGTTAATCTCAAAATAGTAATTCCCACAATATTCAACATACATAAAACAATGTTCGGAGGATTTACAAACCGCACATGATGACCTACATCAACAAAAACAACCGCTTTAGCTAGCCCATAGGCCTCTACATTATTCTTCCCTACCTCTGTAGCAGAATTGAGCCACCAGAATAAGTATCCCTTTCTCAGCAATCTCCTTCAGGATCATGCTGTTAATTGTAGAAATTAAAGCATCAATCTCCTTCGGGATCTTCACTCGGATGAAGTGGCGCCACTTCCTCTTCCATCAATCCCCACTTGGATCACCCCTCCTACCCCAGCTCGTCAATTGGCACCCAATGCTCTTGTAACGATCCTACAATCCAATTTGAGGCTATGTGGAGTACTTGGGAACGAAGATGGAGACTGGAAGGACGAATTTGGGGGAAGAACTTGAGGAAGAAGAAGGAGAAGAACTAAGGAATTACGGCATTAGATAACTCTTGTCATGTCTTTTTTCCTCGTTCTGCTTAGCGTATATCACACTAAGTCTGTGGATTCCACATTCAAATCTTACATAGGCTCGGCCTAGCCTCTAGGTCCTTATTACCTACCCTGGCACAATTGTCATCACCTTAGGCCATGACGGCTTTGCCGTGATAGCTCTCTCCTAATGAAAATCATCGGTGGATCGTAGACAAGGATCCACATCATCAATGTCGAGAAACCCATTGTCAAAGGCTTTGTAATCCCATCATACTCCTCCAGCGAGACAGGATGCCCTTGAAAAATCCACGGTCCCTCCTCCATCACCTTTCTCCAGTCCCCCCATATAGGAGATTTAGAGAACAAAAAGATTTTCCTCAATCGCCTTAGTATGTGATTTGGTTGATGGGATGAGATTGAATGGGATTGGATGGTTATGTACCATTTGGTTCCATTATTTTGGGTAAATGGGATGGTTCAGCATCTAGAGGGGATATTCCTATAATTTGTATCACTTGGTTCATGATGGGATGGTTCCATTCAAGCAACTAAACACATGAATACATTTTTTCTTGAACTATCTCATATATGTACCACTTGATATATGCAACCAAACACACCCTTAAAGCTCGTCTCCTCTGCCAGACTCCGTGCATACTTCATATTAGCAATAAAGGCTAAATGGCCACGCACTTTGATTCAACCCTTAATTCCTCTAAATCCTCCTCCAGGTTTTGAAGAAGACCGTCTAGGTCCGCCACCGGCTTCCCGCGATCTCTGCCTCCTACCCATGTCTACGAGTGCGAGTCCAACATCCTTAGCCCCCAGGTGCAGATTGAAATCTACCCCCCAGCACTCTAAAGAACACGATCAAGGCCAAGAAGTAAACCAATGTCCGAATCTCCCCGAGAAGCGAGGAGGGACCCAATCCTAATCAGGGATAGGGAAGAAAGGGAGAAACTTTTTACCATTATTAAAATATACCAAAATATACATTAAATTAGTACCAAGAGATATCAAAAGTTTAAAAGATGAAGGTGCCAAGAGATGCAAGAGTTTAAAAAGTAATTTGGCGGTAGCTCATAGTACCCCTCTAAGAATAGTAAAAACTGTAAGAAAAGAACTCTTGCCTACAAAGTGGGCGGGAATAGCAGAAACCCTAGACGTCAAACCTTCACCAGAGCAAACGTGCGATGTGAGCGCCGCAGGACGCAGGCTGCACAACATAATCTTATCTACAACAAGTGCGGCCCATAACATATTGATTGGGCCGAACCCACACGGCTGAATAAGAAGAGAATGGAGCCCCGTAACCCATAGATTTGGAAAAAGCCAGAGTAAGCCGGGCGCAAGCCCAGTCTCCTTAGGTGGTGTTTGGATTAGAGGTATTTTATTGGAATGTTTTAGGAATTAGTTCAAATTTGAACTAAATCCCAAAATCTCTCAATAAATTACTACTCATCCAAACAGGGCCTTAGTGAAAGCTAATCCAAACACGGGCTCATCCCGTTCATCTTGTAAAGGCGTGAGAACGTGAGCTGAACACTCTTTTTCCTCGTAAGACACTGCCTTTCTGAGTTTGTGATCAAAAGAAGCTTTAGAAGTGCTTTGGACAAGTTTGTCTTTGATAAAAAAACAGAAGCGTTTTGGATAAAAGCACTATCCATTGGTTAATACTAGCTACTTTTAACCCCACCGGTGATACAAAAGGCGACCATGTCGAATGTTCTTCTTACATGCCATTAACGTCTTGGTTCAGATAATGCAGACATGAAAAGACCACAATTACGAGTCGTAGCCTCGTAGGTAGGGCTGTCTATATCCAGCCAGCTCTACTCGGTTTGGCTGTTCAGACTTGTTAAAAAAAAAGTAGCTTGATTGCCTAAGCTAGCGGGCTAAAAAAATAAGTTTGGTTCGGTTTGATAAAAAAACTAGAGCTACTTGTGAGCGGCTCGTGAGTCACGTCAGTTAAGATGAATTGAGTTAATTTAAGCCATATAGGCTAGGGTAACTAGCTAGAAGTTAAATTAAATCACGCTGTGAGCATATGTTATACATTAAAAAAATACATAAAATCGAGGAACTGCATAAATGAAACTGTAACTAATTATTTAGCGTACAATTAAAATATACGTAATTAATGAGGAGACGATTAACAATCCTAATAATTATATTCCAACATAACATGGATATATGACATGCATGAATTTAAATATTTAGTTAATTAAAAGTTTTTTATACCAAAAATCACCACAGTGAATATTTAGTTATCAAACCTTAACAACTAGCTGTGTGAATTAACTCAGACTGACTCGTTAAGATAATAAGTTAAAAAATCGATTTCACTTGACTCATTTATTTTACGAGCCGAACTCTCAATAAACTTATAACGAGTCGCTGACTCATAAGCTTGAGCTTTTCTGCTAGCCTAGTCGTAGGCAGGGTTCAAAAAATCGATGAAAATCGCTCGATTTTTACGATTTTCGGCCATATCGCCGCGGCCCGATATCAAAAACCGGTCGGTAAACCGATCCAATTCAAAAAATAATTCGAAAAAATTCAAAAATTCGAAAAAATTTACGTGTCAAAAACCGGTCGAAAATCGGTGGAAATCGGTCGATTTTCGCCAAAAAATCATCGAAAATCGCTACAAAAATCGATCGCACAAAAAAGTTCACCAGGGTCGTCGATTTTCCACACGAAATCGTCGATTTTCCACGAGAAATCGTCGATTTTCCACGAAAATCGATGATTTTTGTATTTTTTTTGAAAAAAATTTGGTTTTTGAATTCATCCGATTTTTAACGATTTTCGGCCGATTTTCGACTCGATTTTTACGATTATCGAAAATCACTGTTCATGCGAAAATCGCAGGTCACAATTTAGTGAACCCTGGTCGTAGGTCATCATATGTACCAGCTAGAACTGGGTTAGTGGAGAGTGGAGTGCACCTTTTTCTCCATGCCAGTGCCATTCCCATTCCTACGTGGAAGCACATTATATTGTCTTCCCCTTTTCTGCAAATCTTTGAGAATCTTACGCGAATGCATCATCATGAATATATCGATTAAAAAGAAGCTTAAACCGACATGGAACTCAGTGATAACATGCAATCTTCCCAGAAGCAGGTGATCAATCAACAGATTAAATAAAAAGAACCAAATTAGCTATGCAAGCAAGCACCTGATTAATCTTAACTATTATAAAAATGAGTTGGTGGTGATGATGAGTCTGTCAGGCCGTTTTTGGGCCAGAAAATTAGGCGAGGCGATAGGTGTCATTTATTCTTTCTTTACTATAGTTGTAAATCTGCAGGACAATTCAATATAGATGATTTGATTTATTTGCTAGCTTACAAAGATATGTTTTGCTTGATGTGTGTGTTACAGAAAAATGATTTATTGTATGATTCAGGATCCTGCATTATAATTATGTATTATTCTCTTTTGAAATTCCATTGTCACGAGCATCTTACTGGTAATCCATAAGATCGAGTTAGTGATCGCGTGCCAGGTGCGCGTCCAACCGCGCGTTTCGTGCTGTACATAAACAACCGCCTTCGTCGCGTGGGGCACACGAGCAGCGCGTCTGACAGCAAGGACGTACCGGTTAGAGCTCGATTGAGTGCGATCTGGCTTAGTTGGGTTGGGTGCGTCGCCAAGTCACCATCGGTCTTGGCCTGCTAGATCTTCATCCAGAATCATGCCTCGATCTGCCAGATTACATTCAAGTTCTTTCTTCGAATTCCGTGCAGGACCCAGCTCTGGACTCCCCGTGGTGAGGCGCACCTGAACAGATACCGCACCTTGCCGGAGAAACCCTAGATCGTCGCTACGTGGGTCGTCGTCCTTCCTGCCGGCCGGTGAAGAACTCGCCGCCGAGCTTCGCGAAGCACCTCGACCGCCGGATCAACGGCGCAGCAAGGGCGCGCGGGTAGGGGTGGATAACGAGCTGACTCGACTCAACCCGACTCGACTCGGTCAAACTCGGTAATATAACGAGTCAACTCGACTCGACTCGTTATCTTAACGAGCTCAAACCTCAGCTCGGCTCGACTCGTTAAACTCGCGAGTTAGCTCGTTAAACTCGTTTAACTCGATACTTTCATCTGAGAAGAGGATTGGTATTGAGATTATACAGTATGCCATATGTTATCATCCTAGCCTCACACATATATAGTTAAACTTACCAACTTAGAAAACTCGTTAAACTCGCGAGTTAACTCGTTTAACTCATGAGTTAGCTCGTTTAACTCGTTATCTAAACGAGTTCAAATCACAGCTCGACTCGACTCGTTAAGGAACGAATTCGAGCCGAGTTTACGAGTACTCGTTTAACTTGTGAGTTCGATTTTTTTTTTCCACACCTACGCGCGGGGTGGCGGTGGGCGTGGGTTCCTCCGTCGCTTTCCAGCTTTTCCGCACGTTGACGCCTCAGATTCAGCGGAATCAGGTCGCGCTCACGCACGCAGCGTCGTGCGCTCTGGCCCACCCACACGCAGGCCAGGCACGGCGGTGGAATCCAACTCCAACACGGCCATCGCTCGCTGTCAGCAGTCACATGCGCGACACCCACACGCTACAATACAAGAGGCAGCGCAGCCTCGCGGTCGCGGAGCCAACCTAGCGGGCCCACGGCCATCCCGAACCCACACGGCAGCGACGCCACCGAACCGGCCTGATAGTAGGCTAAACTGGTACAGGTCGGAGGCCCGCTAGATTCCAGATTCTGTTCGGGTGGGCAACGAAGATAAGATGTATTATATATTTTTAATATTTTCTCGGTTTGTTAATTTTATATAAAGATTAAAGATTACGTTGAAATTGAAGAGATATAAAAAATGACTTAGATACCCTCACTCAACTGTCTTGGAAGATGAAAAATATACTTTGTATGGGTGGTAATGGATAAATACATATAGTTAAGAATGAATAAATAGAGGTATAAAAGGACAAGCCTCATTAAATCTACATAAAAGTTTTATATTTGTAAACAAGATCATTAAGAAAATAAGTCTTATAAAAGTGAACGGATGTAAGTATAAATTAGTATCATGCTTCTTTTACCTATCTAATAAATATTTATGATTTTCTTAATATTCTCTAATGTATGTATTAAATATAGTGCTTAGAGATAATAATTAGAAATAATCTAATTATTTTTAATCTCTCTTATTCTATATAGTAAGAGAAAATATATAGTGTAATGAGAGGTGTTTCTATGTTTTGCTTTTTTTGAAGTTGCTTAAATATTAAAGTATGAATAAAAGGTACGTAATGATTACTTATCCTTTTGTTTGTTTTAAAATTTGTACATCTTATATTGAAAGAAAAAAAAACATAAAAATACTGCTTATAATATAAAAACTAGGGAGTAATATATTAACCACAAGATTCTCTGCACCACTCCTTTTATATCTTTCAAGGGCTGTGCTTTCTTGTCTCGTGCGTGCAATGTGCATGCACTTGTGTGGCCATTCTCTGCCAGAAAAGGTGCTTCGTTTGGACCCGTGACCTACGGGACTTTGGTTGCGAAACTGAATCTCTTAGGAAAAGAAAATACTCTTTTTTTTTTCTTTGTGCTACTTCAAAGCCAAGTGTGATCTTTTTCTTTTGGCTCAACATTTATACGCCTGAATTGCTAGAATTTGACGCCATGCACGTAAATTCGCTATGAAACCCATCGCAAAATAAATCAAGCAATGTTTTTTTTTCGGATTTGCTATACAACTGTCGACGGAAAATTTCGTGGAAACAGAGCATCTAATAACCCTATGCGCACATACGTGCGCCATGAGCCGAGCCCAAAGCGGCGCGGCGCTATAAAAGCAGGCACCTTGCGCCACAGCCACACCCCCTGCGGGTAGGGAAGAGCCACCACCCACAGAGGCCACACACAGCGGCGGCGGATCATGGCTCCCTCCTCTATCTTTCCCTGCTACAGGCACCACCATCCGTCTCTCTGTCATCCACACGGAATCTGCTTCCACCTCCTAATCCTCTCCATCTCCGTCCTCTTCACCTCGATTCCAATCTTGGGTGGGTAATTCATTTCATTGCCAGGCGCGCGTCAAAATGCTTCCTTTTTTTGCGTTTTTTTTTTTCTTCCGACCGCTGATTTTGCCAAATCAATCAGACGGTTTGGAGCTGGGAGGAGACGGCCTTTACAGGGAGATTCTGAGGGACGAGGCTGTGCTGAGGCTTAAAGAACTGGGGAAGGTTAGATTTTTGATCGATTCTGTGGGTTCTTGGAATATTCAGTTCTTGGTCCACTTTTCCAGCTCCAGATACGGGAATCTTGTTAGATTGCTTAGACTGTTGTTTGCTGTTACGTTAACTAGATGATGGCCTATTGGCCTGCAGTTGGATTGATTATGTCCTGCGTACTTGTATAGTTGTATGTCGTCCTAGATGCAAATAGGAAGATTTGTAGGTGTTATATGGAAGAATCATCGGTTCCCGAATGACTAAATAGTGAAGATTTGGATTCGTTGTTGTAGATTTTTGAGAGCTGCTTCTATGCTTATTTGTTTAAGTTGCACAAATATTAAAGCATGATGAATGAAGGGTAGACGGTTTGTGCAATTTTTATTAGGAGGGAAAGCATAGAAAGCACTGCTCTCTTTTTTTTTCTTCCTTTTGTGAATCAGGAGATTATTATGCTGTAGAGAACATTAATAATATTTACTCCATCAAGGGAACATGATCAGTATATCATTTTTGTAATTAAGATGACTTATAGTAGCAGTAGAAAACATTCTCTTACAAGAAAGATAGCGAAGCCAATTCATGCAATTACGTAGACTTTGTCCCTTTTTTTAGCAAACAATTAGCTTGGGTGTTAACAAAGAAAACTTTTTTCAAGTTTTAATCTTTTGTCGGATTGTGCTTCCTGGTCATTCCATATAATGTTACCCATGCCCTGTTTTCTGGGGGAGATGACTTTAGCTATGAAGGTTCCTCAGTTTTCACGTTCTGTAGCTGGATTGTTAAATATTCAAACTGAGCAATTCCTGGTTTCTAAGATAAGATGTGTGCTGCATCTTATCTTGTACTATTAGGCCTAACAGCCTAGCTATGCAGCCACATGTTTCTAACACGGCGTTGATTTGTATGAATCAGATATCTGATGGGGAAGGTTACCTCGAAAGGACATTCTTCAGTCCTGCTTCCATCAGAGCTACTGGTGTCATTATCAGCTGGATGAAAGATGCCGGACTTACAACGTACGTTTGTTTGCACTTGCAGTCTTTTTCTTACACTTTGACCTTAAC
Source organism: Rhipidocladum racemiflorum (assembly GCA_036346355.1). NCBI lineage: Eukaryota > Viridiplantae > Streptophyta > Magnoliopsida > Poales > Poaceae > Rhipidocladum > Rhipidocladum racemiflorum. The sequence continues at coordinate 82,434,201 of CM070579.1, read as the reverse complement.
TGACCAATCTCTATTCAATATGAAGGTGGCTTGATCAAGTGGGTAATATACACGGTCGATTTGAACCGGCCAATTCAACCAAAGAAGCTTTATTGATTGGATCTCACATGGTGCGAACTATTTATCTCATTCTGTGGCAGTGTCTCTTTTAGTAGTTAAATATACATCACTGATAAAAAAAGCAATCTTATCTTTGGAAAAACAGGACACTGTCATTGATGCTGGCATGTATGACGGAGTTATGGGTATTATTTGTGCAATCTCTGCTCTGAAGGTTTTGAAAGTTACTGGGAAGCTTCAGAGGCTAACTAGACCAGTAGAGGTTAGAGAATTGTTTAGTGTTTCCAGTATAGCAGTGTTGTTACCACTTTATTGCCATAGTGTCTCTATAGTGAGTTGGATTACGCTAATTACTACCTTGTTCCTTACAAGTGGCATGATGAGTCACATTTGTCCTATATATATGACACTCACCTACTGTCAAAAAAAACACTTGTCTCCACAGGACTTGTCCATGTCTTGTGTATTTTACATGTTTAGTATCATATTTTGTTTAATTGTTTTAGATCAAACGTTGGGATGCTCATTAGGTAGCTAGGTTGTAAATGTAAAGTACGTATGAGGTCTGCTGCTATTGTGTTGAGATAATCAGACATGCTATAAATATACATAAGCCAGGATAAATCCAGTTTTATAGTGCCTCTTTAATCAATTGGTCATTTCCCTTCTAATCTAGAGGAGAATGTATACATGGCACACCTTTCGTTTTTCTAGCGGTCCTGATATTCAGAATTCACAAGCTATTATATGTCATGTGTTTTGACTTGAAAAACATATGCTTGCCTTTAGATTAAGATCTGCATCTTAGTTTTAATATGCATGAGCGTCGATTCATCTGTTATTGCTTGACTTTGATGCCTTTAAGCAAATGTGGCTTAAGAAGTATAACAAACCATGGCAGAGTATGATCGGGTTAGCATTACCAATATCTGAAAATATCATCATGACAGAGCATGGTACTTAGTTTGCTTGCTAAACCTCAGGTGATTGCATTCAGCGATGAGGAGGGTGTCAGATTTCAAACAACTTTCCTGGGAAGCGCCGCTGTAGCTGGTACACTACCTGAATCAATTTTACAAGTATCTGACAAGAGGTTGTCTTTTTTGCATAAACCAACAAGACTTTTTTTTTTAAAAAAAAAAATGGTTTACTGATGCAGTCTATATGTTGTATTCAACTTCTTCAGTGGCACTACAGTTCAAGACGTTCTCAAGTTGAATTCTTTCGAGGCTGCTGCTGCTGCTCTTGGTCAAGTCAAGTACAACCCCGAGTCGGTGGGTAGTTATGTTGAGGTATAAGGGATCTGTATATCGTTTTCTTGTAGTTACACAAAAAAATAAAAATAATACAGTACTTACCGTTTCTGTTTCGGTATGGTAGGTTCACATGGAACAGGGGCCTGTCTTAGAAGCCCTCCGTCATCCTCTTGGTGTCGTAAAAGGAATTGCAGGACAGACACGATTAAAGGTGCATTTGAGTTTTCTTCTATTTTTGTGAAAAGTAAACTGGCACTAGTTGATGAACTATGTCGGCCAAAACTAAAATATGACCAAGCAGCGTTGCAAACTATCTTAAGATCAACTTTTGCAGAACAATCAGCGTGTTATTTTAAGACAAACTATTGCAAAACCATCAGCCAGGAACAGCTAGTAACGACTAACGAGTAACCAATCAAATAAGCAACTGGATCGTTAGTAGTCTACTTTTGAATAGAGAATGTCAGTAAACACAAATCGTTTAATGAATGCCTTCCAAAGATTACGTAGCATCGAGCCCTTGCTAGTCCACTACAGGATGGCTATCACCAAAATATTTGGCAGTAAACACGATATGATGTGTGCTATCTTCAACCTAATAATTACTCCTTGTTAACCATTCAGGAGACAAGAGTTGGCTATCACCAAAATTGCTCTGCTTAACGTCAATGTGAAATGTTCCAAATCTGCTAAAAACTTGTCTTTTTTGTGATTTCAACATTACCAGTGCTTCTATAATCTACTAAAAACTTGGGATGACCAATCTATATTCCTACAACACTGCTAAGCCAAATCGCTCAAGCTGGCTTGCTTCCAAGCTCCAATGCTTAGCATTTTTTTTTAAAATATTTTTTAGGTAATAGTAAATGGTTCACAAGGGCATGCTGGCACGGTTCCAATGAAATTGCGCCGTGATCCGATGGTTGCAGCTGCAGAGCTTGTTGTAACACTGGAGAGCCTATGCAAAGAGCCCAGTAAGTTCCTGGCATACGACGAGGAATGCGGTTGCTTCACGGAGGAGTCTCTTGCTGGACTAGTCTGCACCGTCGGTGAGTTGCTGACATGGCCTAGTGCGAGCAATGTCATACCAGGCCAGGCAAGCTCATCACACCTTGCCAAGCATTCTTCACCCTTGTCACCTGGTGTTGCAATCGGTACCTCAATCTTGGAGTCCGGTGGCAGGTCAATTTCACTGTGGATATACGCGCGATGGACGACGAGGTGAGGGAGACGATTGTCAAGAGCTTTTCAAGGCTCGTTCTTCAGAAATGTGACGACAGATTGGTCGATTGCGCCGTTGAGCATAAGGTGCGGGAATTGAAGTACCTCACCTCGTTGTGCGATGTTTGCAGCTTGTATGTACACTTGTGTTAACCGTGTTCGATCTGCTGTTACTTCCAGCATTCAGCAGCGGCCACGCATTGCGACACGGAGCTGACCTCTCAGCTGAAGCACGCGGCGCGCTCGACTCTGTCGATGATGCCGGGCTACGCCGCCGACGAGACGCCGGTGCTGATGAGCGGCGCGGGGCACGACGCGATGGCGATGGCCAGGCTGACCAAGGTACGTGCGTAGCATGCGTGTACATCGCATGCGACGTAATATATATATATAGCAGTAAACTTTTGTCTTGCCTCAGCATGCAAAAATGGTCGTTAACAGTCCCCGTTCACGCTCGCAGATCGGGATGCTGTTCGTGCGGTGCCGCGGGGGCGTCAGCCACTCGCCGGAGGAGTTCGTGCCGGACGACGACGTCTGGGCCGCGGGGCTCGCGCTGGTCAACTTTGTTGACCAGAACGCTGTGGCAGAATTGTAATGATTCTTTGGTAGGCCCGTACCCTACAAATTGTATATAGACTGTTGTTGTTGTTCCATTGGGCGAAAAACAAACACTTCTCTTCGCTGAGACCTGCATCGCATGGGCTCGACTCGATCCCCTACCTTCTGTTCATCCGTGCGAAGGCAGCCCAAGTTTCTGTAGTTGTGTGTGAACTGTGCCGTGCCGCGCAAAGCTCCGCAGTGGGGCGGGCCAAAGGGTAAGACCGTGTGAACAGTGGTGTAGTTAGGAGTCATGTTTCTTTGCGTTCCTAGCGGGCTGCAAGTATGGCATCTTGAAGACCATAAAAAAAAAAGACTACGAAACTAAGGGGATGAGAGACGACGGTGAGCCAGCACTCTAGCTCTTTGTATCATTTTGGTCCTGTTTGGCAGAGCTTTAGATTTCGGTTTCACTTCAGATCTGAAACTTGTAGGCTACAATAAAGTGAATTAAGTTTATATTTTTATACTAAAATATAAAGAAGATGACACACATAAATACTCTTAATGTAACCATAGTTCTAGCTCTACGGATCTGGTGGAGATTCACGGATCTGGTGAAGTTGGAGCTCTGCTAAACAGGGCCTTTGGGTCCAACGTGTGCCACAGTACCCACCCTGAGCCGTGCAGAAGACAGTGCGCGACTTGGCCGACTTAACGGCACGTGTGGCGCGAACTGTGGGGACCCCCTCTTCCTATACCGTACTGTACGCCGTCTACTGTAGCGTATAGCACCGTATAGCAACAGGAAGCCTCGACACCGAAGATCTGAACCTAAAAATTCGATCGACGGGATCGAACCCTTAACCGGACCGGTGCACATGCATCGATCTGGATCCCTGGATCAGTAGCCCAGTATCGCGTACCAACAACACGAGTACCAAGGCACGGAAGGATAAACTACGATAATTTACATAACTGGGTGTAAACCTTGAACAAGAGTATTACAGAAACCAAAAGAATTAAAGCGACAGCGGAAACAAAAGAAAGACAACCAAATAGCGGTGGCCCGACCACCCCACAAAGCATCGACCGGAGGGAGGGACTACGGCCGCAACACTCGCGAAAAGGGGCTCGCCATCATCCGACATCATCATTACCTTCCTCTCTGTGGAAAAAGGGTTAGCGACAGAACGGTGAGTACACGTATGTACTCGCAAGACTTTAGTGTATGGAAATATAAATAAATGCAGGCTGATTCAACAGATAAAGCTTCTACATCGGGTTAATTGCGTAAATTTGGATTTAAAAGCAGTTCATCGAAAAGTAATACATAATTTGAAAGACAAAAGCTTGAATAAAACATATTTACGATGTATGTAACAATCGAGCTCCACAAATGCCACCATCCATGGTACTTAGGCCCGGGATACGAATCGACATCCATACATAATCCCATCGAGAATCATATACACATATCCACAATCCCATCAAGTACCATTCCACCACATACTTTATACCGACTCGAAATAGATTTTCGTTTTCAAAACCAAACCAAATCTCTATACTTGATATGATTAGAGAAGATTGCTCATAACCGTGAGCACGGCTAATCGATTAGAATTATTTGATACTCTGCAGAGTTTGCGCACTTTACCCAAACACAACTCAGACTTGCATCCCTGTCATCCAGGGTACACGCGATACACGAGGTATCCGATATACAAGAATGATCTATTCTTTCCCATCGTTGAGGTTATAGCCACACCCCAAAGACCGGTGACGACAAATCCACTACTATGGCGATAAGAGGCCAACCACCACTCGGCGGCCACGGAATACTCATCGTGACGACGGCGAATTGTTGGCCGCGGCATTACCCCATAGCAAGGCGTACACCGTTGTATCAACAAACATGAATCGAGCGATTCCTGCTTTGCCGCAAAAGTACAAGCGCACACGAAGGCGCATACGGCGGGTCGTGAGGACACACACACCGCGCTTGACTGCTCAACACAGGGAAAAGGTCCACTCTTCGGCCTACCAACAGGCATGGCTATCCCCTCACACTTCAAGTACTAGAATAGGCTGCCCCATCCCGAGATTACGCGGTTGCACGGTGTTCAATTCAAAAACCGTCACAAGTTCGGTCCTTATATTTTTGCCTAGTGACTCAAGCGGGGAACTCCACTTAACTCGCCAACCAATCACCACCATGTTTAACTAGCACATATTATACCTCCCGCCAAGTCTAATTACCAACTAGACACTTCACATTTTTACCAATATACCTTTACGATTCACATTTCCAAAACTTTTCCAAAACCAATTACATTTATCATAATTTTGAGCATTTGGTAAGGACTGACTTTGCTCACCTCTATTGCAGTGTCTAAGCGTATGCAATTACTAAATCGTTTATACCCAAGTGACATTTTATTAAATTGTCTAACCCTACTAAGGTTATCAATGATCTCGTGGAATTAAATTGAGGGAAACCACCAAATCAGGGTATATCTACCATTCCCACAAACTAGCAATTTCTTGAATATAAACAATGCATATGGTTTGAGAAATCAAAGTAGACATCGTGAAATATAGGTTTCAAGATGGTCAAAGGAGGTGCTTGCCTTGTTGTTGCACTTCGGTGATGTCCGGATGATGCTCGGGTTGTTCGAGGCTTAAGCCCGACTCGCTAGCCTCTAATCGGTCAAAGCAACAAAAGCAGCGAAAGAAATACAACTTAGCAAAAGAAAGTTTTAAATGCACCATGAAGTGCATGCAATACACAAGAATGAAGTACAACCAAGAAACCCTCAAGAAAGCAGCGACTCGGACAACACAACACGACCGGACAGAAACGGCCCTAACCGGACGGTCGGGTTTTGCATCCGGACAGTCCGGATAGGCCGGACACTCCGGACCGTTTCGTCCGGATACTCCGGACAATCCGGACACTCCGGACCATATGCCCGGATACTCCGGTCCTAGGGCATTTGGTCCAACTCGATGAGGAGACGGAGACCTTACCACTTCCTACAACTTCACCGCGACCCGATCTACGACTTTCGTGACACCTAGCGAACCTGGAAGGAGCTCCGAGCTAGCCGATTCTCTGAGAAAACGTCGCTAACCCGCCAAACCTCTAACTCACACCAACAACTTCTTAAATCGACATTACTACTACCCGATCTACCACTCTAGCATACCACATTCACTAATCCAAATCCCATTTTCAACCCTAGAACCACTACACCCAAAACCCTAGAATCCAAGTTCAACCCTAGCCTCCCAAATCCAAACCTAAGTCCTAATCCCACCATGAACGACTCTAGAACCCAAGAATCCCGCGAATCAAACCCTAAGAGAAAAGCTTACCTCCAAGGAAGATGGAGGAGGAGCAACGCCGGGTGGAGGATGGGGAATGACGGCTTGGGGAGGAGCACACCGAGATGGAGGAGTCACCGGCCGGTGGCTCGCTGGAGAGGAGCTCGGGGTGGTGGAGAGAACACCAAGGAGGTGGGGAAACCAAAGTAGAAGAAGAAAGAATGGAAGGGAGCCACGAAATGGGACTTTTATACAAAACCCCACGCCAATACCGGACTCTCCGGACTCAACCCGGAGACTCCGGGGTGGGGTCTTGATAACACTAACCGGACACTCGGACATTGGTCCGGACACTCCGGGTTGGAGCGCTCGGCCAGCCCAATCCGGATACTCCGGACCTTGTCCGGACATTCCGGGTTGGATCCGGATACTCCGGACATCCCAGAACTTTTGAACTTGGGCCTTGACGGCTAAAGCTTCCAGGGTTGATTACTAATTGTCCCAAAGTATTTTGGAAGTTAATAGGGTCACAGGCACTTGCCCAACCTAATTCGAATTTACTTATGAGCGAAATTACTTAAGTTGAAGGGTTCTTTCTGATCCCAAGCAAGTATGTTCACTCAAGACACGAAAATACACAAGCACAGTGTATTATTGAACAGCGTTTGAGTACAAATGTACAGTGGCTTGAGTATAGAAATACTCGGGATATTACACGAACTGAACGCGATTTGAGGTCAACACGGATTGGGCGGTTGCCGTGTTGTAGTTTCGGCTCGGTGGATTTGGGAACGTGGATGGGTCTAAAGTAAGTACAATAATAAAACTCACTACAGGCTAGTAGTAAGCTAAAAGCTAGCTTGTATACTAACAGTTTCTAAAAGTTGTCTATAGATGTTGTACAATAACTATCTCTCCTCTCTTGTATATAAATAATCTACCTATACTCCCGTGCAAAGCTGGCTATTAAATAAGAGTCAGCTCTCTTCTCTCTCCACTTTTCTCATTTCTTTATATAGGCTATAACTGATATATACACATTAAATACCAGTTAAGATAACTTTATTGTACATGCCCTTAAAAGCTCCGATCCCGTGCGGAGTGGACAACTCGACGAGACGCACCGCACGTACGTTGGACGGGAGGCAGTGCAGGCTCACGCTGCCGCCCGTGTGCAAGCTCGGAGAGAACTGATGGACCTAGGCCTCATAGGCATGTGGACATGTGGTATGGAGCTGGGCTCGCTGGTCGGTTAGGGATCCAGTTCCTCTGACGTCGAGTTCTCTGACGTGAGTCACTGACGTGTGGGCTCTCCCAGCGCATGGCCTCACACGTCAGGGATCTCATCGCGTCGGTTAGGGAGCGGGGCGTGAACTTTTGCTCTATTTTGATTGTGCACATTGTACCAGAAGTCTTGATAGCTTACATAAAAATTTTTCTCTCTGTCACTGAAATTTACTAAAAGGCACGTTGTACTAGAAGTCCTGATAGCTTACATAAAAAATTTTCTCTGTCACTGAAATTTACTAAAAGGCACGTTGTACTAGAAGTCCTGATAGCTTACATAAATTTTTTTTTCTCTATGTCACTGAAATTTACTAAAAGGCACGTTGTACCAGAAGTCTTGATAGCTTACATAATTTTTTTTTATGTCACCGAAATTTACCAAAAGGTTACGAACTTACCATTCCCTTTAGGCTACGCCACTGTCGTCACCTCACCGTGACCTCGCTGTTAAGTCGCACTGGGAAAAGACTGTATTGGCTTTCTAAGCCAGATCCAAATCGGATCGAACAATCAACCAAAAGAAATTGATTGAAACATAAGTAGTGGACATGGAGGCTACTGCGGTAGACTCAGCAGTGGCCAGAATCACCGACCCTAGCAGCAACCTCTACGGCTACCTGAGCGTGACGGTGGCGTCGGCGGGCTGGGCTGTTGCGGAACTTCCTCCATGTCCACTACTTAGGCTAAACCCAAGGATGATCTGTAAAACCAGGCCTCTATGAGTCTTGAATAGTGCGACCTGCATTAAATTTAGGCCTTTATATTGGGTCGATTTTCAACCATGGCCTGAATTCCCTGCCTGTATATCAACCATCACACAAGTCTCTCCTTTGCACATAGCACACATGAGGACGGCCCCCTTCGACCTCTTGGATAGAGGCGCACATAGCACGCCCCCTTGGGATGGTTACAGGCCTGAATAGGCTTCCAAATATCCAAACAGGCCGTTTTAGAGGCTGTCGTTAGAGAGAGTCTTATGTTTCAATCAATTTCTTTTGGTTGATTGTTCGATCCGAACATAGCATTTCTAGGTTAACTTTTTTACACGAAGCGAGAACAAAAATTTAAGTAGGTGCTATGCATACGTAGACCCGCCTTATAGTGGGCTGGGCTATGAACTAAGTTTGGACCAATGTGTTACAGATGGTATCGGAGCACCAACTTTTATTGCACGGGCGTGTGTAGGACAGGGGCACAAGCATATGGCGCATGGCGTGTGTGTGCTCAGAGTGACCATACGGTATGTCATTTGTACTAGCCCTTGACATACGGTCATGTACCGAGAGGTGGTTCTGAGTTTCTACCGTGTATACGGTGTGTTACGACTGCCATCTATGAACATTTTAAGAAGATATTAAATATCAAATGAGAACATGGATAAGAGAATGATTCTAAAGAAGCGGGAAGAAATAGCATTAACTCTATATTTTACGTGTAACATTTTAGAAAAAAAGAGGTGGCTGCAGGAAAAGGGAATCACAGTAGGAATCTTCAATGCAGAGTAGCGTCACAAAGATGTCATCTTTGCCTGCTTTAGGCAGGGGCGGATCCAGACCCTGGGCAGAGTAGGCTGTAGCCCGGAGTCTGGTACCGAAAGCCTACTAAAATTCTATGAAAAATTATTGAAAAATCATTGAAAACAAATATTTAATCTAAGATCAGCTGGCTCAGTCCGGGACTTGGGCTTGGGCTAGCTCCGCCCCTGGCTTTAGGGTTGAATCAGGTTCGATAACATCACACACGACAGTTACTCGCTTGCGTAATCATTTGTTTTGTGTCCATTCGTAAATGCAGTGGCCTAATGCATGCGTTGGTTTTGCAACCAGTGCTCGGAATGGGGCTTCGGAGAGCGTTGGAAATGGCGGGGAACGTTGCATTGCACCAGAAGGAGCGCTTCACATAGGTGACAGCATGTACACTCCTGCATGGAGCGTTGGGATGCATGCGCTGCTTCTGGACCGACGCTGATGCTGAGAGCTGGAGGCAGTCTGGCCGGCGCACCGCCGGTGTTCCCCGACCTGGTTGCTGCTCAGGAGTGGCTCACCGAGAACAAGGAGGAGGAATCGGTAGCAGCCGAGCGGAATGTCTGAGAGACTTGATATGTGAATTTTGACCCTCGGAGAGCTCCTTTTATAAAGCGAGGGAGCTAAAGAAACGGTTTGTTGTTGTTGTTGTTGCTGCTGCTGTTGTTGTTGTTGTATTGTACCAATGAGAGGGAGATCGATAGGTCATGGTTCTTGTCTACTGGCTAATGTGATTAGCTTGAGCTACGTCTGGTAGTAGCTTCTGGGGTTGATGCTGATTGTTGAACATGCCAAGCAAATCAGGTGTCATGTATCATGCAGAGTTCACAAAATCGACGAAAATCACTCAAATTTTGTGATTTTCGTCTGTATCATCGTGGTCCGGTTTCTAAAACCGGTCGATAAACCGGTCCAATTCAAAAAAAACATTCGAATATTTTTACGTCACAAACCGGTCGAAAATCGGTGAAAATTGCTTGATTTTCGTCAAAAATCGATCGCAAAAGAGTTCAACAAGTATGTTGATTTTCCACACAAAAAACCATCGATTTTCCCACAAAAATCGTCGATTTTTGATTATTTTTTTCAAATATTTTTGGTTTTTGAAACTATGCAATTTTTGACAATTTTTAACTTGATTTTTGCTATTATAAATCACTGTTAATTCAAAAAACCACGGAAACAGTTTAGTGAATCCTGGTATCATGTTTCAACGAAGAATTCTAGTTCTGTTTTGCATTCTTCACCTGTGAAACAATAAAGAAGAAACATGACATGGGCTTGTCCTATGCATCTCGTGAGGTTGAAGGGTATTATGGTTTTGCGGCTTGTACTTCCAAGCAAGGTTTACAAAACAGTTTTGAACGCGAATTTCGTTAGTCCGGTGGTACCGATTTTCGCGAAAAATCATGCGAAAATCGCGAAAAACCGAACGGTGCGCAATTCCAAACCAATTTGAATTCAGGTCAAACTCACACAAGAAAACCACGGTTTTTGATGAAAATCGCTCGATTTTCACGAAAAACCGCTTAAGATCAATCGAATGTTCTTTGAAAACGGGTTTTCACGAAAAATCGGACACTCAAATTTTTTCAAAATTTTAATTTTTTTTTATATTAAACCGGTTTACCGAGCGGTTTTGGATCTTAAACCGGAGCGGTAAGGTCGAAAACCGCGGTTTTCGAACGGTTTTTTGCGATTTTTTGAACCTGCTTCCAAGACGAAGATATCAGCAGAAGTTTGCAGCATATAGTCATATAGTTTACATACAAATCTGGTGAAAATTGAATCGGTGTAACAAATGAAGAGCAACTTATCAAGTTGCAAGTCACTGTCATGGTTACCCTGACAGAGGCTTATAAATTTGCACAGCATAAATTACAGTGAACCTGCGGAGAGCTCTCTGATAGGAGAAATAAAATATTACAGAGGAAACCGTTTGAGTATTCATAATTTCACATCACCAAATAGGCAATTGGACAATCAGTAGATATTCCTTTCATCACTGCTATATGCAACCCTAAAATGCAAAAGAAACAAAACGGCCTAGTTTCTTTTGCTAAAATGTACACGAAGGTCTAGGACGAACCAAAGACCTGCTTACGCCCATTGGCAATCTCAGATATTTTTTTGAAGTAAACTCAGATATATCATTTAGTACATGATACAGTTCAAGTAGTTGAGCCATTTTTTGCGGTTTGGAGTTCCAAACATCTTAGCGGCCTGCGGGGTGTCTGTTCCAGGACAGGTAGTTGTGATCTCCCAATTTCCTGCAAAAGGCCATAAATTAATACGTTAAAAAAGACGTTCAGTTTGGTAGGTCAACAAAAAGGATTACTTGTTATTTTATCAGACAGAATGCTATGGTTGTGTGAAAAGTTCTACAAAGACCATTCTTGTGATAGTTTCTAACACTTGATCATGTCAATACATGTATGACCAAGTATAAGCTGAATAGGGATGCCGCATACTCATAGCATAATATCAGGGTAAACAAACCAGTAGTGTAAAAGATCGAAGTAAATGGGAACAGTCGGTTGCCTGGTTCTAGTTCTTTGCCTGACTCTACTAAATTTAGAAATACAACAACCCAATGCCTCAATGCCACCTACATCGCGACTAGGAGATGTAAGATAAAATGGAGTGCATCAAACATAATCAAGAGGTCAATATACAACTTCTCTGCAAACCTGACAGGTTAAATCCAGAAGATTTGCTGCATGGATAACAAATAACAATAATGCTATGAATGTAGCATTAGATAGCATAAGCATCTACAATTCTAACAGGGAACTTACAAACTAAATCTAGAAGGTTAACTGCATGTATCATGCATGGCTTACAAACATACGAAGTACATAGAAAATTTTTATTTAATTGCAGCGGGTATGAGCTCAGAAAGTTACTAACCTTGGTTTTATCACATATAGCAAGGTGAACACAAATGCCAAGAAAAAGCAAAGCCCACCAACTATTACGTATGCAAAGCCAAGAAAATCATTCTTCCCTCCAAGCCAGGTTGCAGTGGAAAGGACCAACTTTTTCTTGCCACCGAAGCTATATGTATTGTAGTTGTTACTCAGCTTCACTGTTATGGTATCATTCTCCTTGAGATCAATGTATATCCTCCCATAGAACTTCCTGAAGGTAGGAAGTGCTGCAGTCCGCATCCAAACGATAAGGTCCTCTTGCTCACTCAACTGTCACATAAAATGCCAACTGACATGAATTACTCCTAATGACATTGAGCAATAGAGGTTGGGATACATCTACCTCTTCTAAGCAACTTCTTTTGGATGCATGCCCAGAGGACTTTTCTTTATCTACGAGAAATAAGAACTTAAAAGAAACATAGTTCATCTTGGCAGAGAATTAAGATGTTGAGGTTTTATACTAAATGGGCCGTTGTCTCCCACTCTCCCTACACACACATGCAACAATGTAATTGCAGGCCAAGAATTCACATACCGGGATATTTTGGTCAAGCGTTCCTCCACCTTTGAGTGAACCATTCTGGAAGTAGCTCGGATAGACATCTTTGCCAAATTTGTGATCCCGATCACTCTTCCAGGAGATGTTATTCTTGTCTACTTTCAAACTCTCGTTGCCACGAGTGAAGCTATATGTATCATTGAACAAGCTCCAAGCAATCAGACCACAAGGAACAATTGGTTTTCCATCTGCCGTGGTCTTCTCAGGTTCACAAGCGGATGTCTGATTTGCTTTCTTACGATCTCTTAGCTGTCCATCATTTCGGCTCTTCACATACCTGAATTTGGAAAGTGTTATACATGCTAAGTCTTCAATACAACAATACATGCTATTCTTAGCATAGGTAGCCAACTTAGTTAACTTTTTACGTATTACGCTTTTCAATTTTAATTGAGTCATGTACATTTGCACTTTGCAAAGAAACAGGAAATGAATAGCTGCCAAATAGCGAGAGAAGGCTAAAATATTTAAGTGATTGCCTGAAAACCTCAAATAGGATCGTACCTCCTATGATTCTGGTAGAAGTTATCAAGTTGGTAATACACAAAAATTGGCTGATTCATATCCTTTGTAACCTGGAGACAAACATTCAGTTCATTTTTTTAGCAAAGAAACTGTGATAGAAGATGTTGGCTTATAGCCGCATGCTCATTGCCAATTTATAAACATGTTATACCCTGCAAGTAGTCTATCACAAATCTATTTATTGTACTGTTTCTCCTTATATACCCTAGTCCTTTAAATTATGAGTCAATCCCCAGGAAACTAAGCTTATTACCGTGAGATTCCTTGTGCACTCTTTGGATATGCTTTCGTTCTGGATGTAGCCAAGCTTGTTATCAGTCATGTTAACTGGCACACATGCCTCATCGTACCGATCAATAATCTCAACAACCTACAATCATTCAGCATAAATAAAAACAGAAACTACCACAACATCTATCTTTACATAAGGGGTAAAAGAAATGCACCGTACATCTCGTGCAGCTAGCAGTGAAACTACGCCAACTGGGACAAAGATTACGCCGACAAGGAAAAACACTGAGACAACCTACATAACACAAGCCAAAACATCTGTGAGCTGCTCCAACATGCGCTTTTTATCCTCTAGCAGCAGTAGCATCATAATAATCTCTAGAACCAGTAAGCTTACCCATTTTGGAGTAAGTATTGGCTTACAAGCTGGCAGCTCCTGCTGAGTGAACTTGGAATCTGTGCATAAGAATTTAGGAATAAAAATTGGCTTATAATCCAGAAACATAAGTCACACCGCAGGGTAGGCAATTCCTCTAAATCAGCATTCGATGTCAAAGGTTCATTGGTTCTCATTGCTCATACACAAGCAAATAATACCATCATGTACTGACTAGATTGAAGGTTTTTCTGGATTAAATTAGCTACAATCTTAGAGTAAGCTCGGAAGCTCCGTTGCTTAATACGGGAAGTGTAGCAACTAAAAGAACTTTTCCACAGCTAGCATCTCGAGACCCCAAGCTAACCAAATGAACATCATCAAGAACACTACATCCCATCCATCCTTAGCAACAAGACCAAAAAGAGAAGATTTGCCACCAAGTAACATCAAGATTCGACGAGAGATCTCACACTTGGGCATCTTGGTGCTCCTCCTGGCCGCGCCCCCATCCCCATCCCCGGATCCGCCGTTGCTCGTGCCGGCCGCGTGGTTGTCCATCGCACCAAACCAAGCTACCAAGAACCTCCTCCGGAAGCCAAGAAACCTCGCGACCACGAAAAAATTCGCAGCCTGTCGGGTCCGGAAGCAAGAACCGGGCTCCCCCGACACCACAGGAGGTGGCTTCTGCTGGTGATTCGAGGTGGGTACAGATCTTGGCGCACTTTGTTCTCGGCTTCCTTCTTGCGAAGGTTGCAAGGAAGAAGGGGGGACGAGGAGGGTACTGGGGTGGGGTGGGGTGGGTCTGTGCCGTGCCGGCGGAGACGACTCGGGGTCGGGGAGTCGAACTTGTCAAAGAACCCAAAGAAATCGCCTTCTATTTTTCGGTTTTCACTGTGTTTTTCGTTTCGAACGTTGCAGGGTTGCGATTGTATGCTTTTTGTGTTTCAAACTTTCAATTGAGATATTAGGATGGATATTCGTCATGTTTAGAATAAAAAATTGTGCTTTTTCTCATCTGAGAACCAGTTCCTAATAGTACGAATAATAAAAGCTGTTAGTTGCAAAAGTGTCATATAGTGCCCTCTAGACGTGATGTCTTAACAATTGTGTGCACACATACATTATGGTCTTATGGATAGGCTCCAAAATTGCGGTAAACACACAAATTTTATCTATTCGATAAGCTAAATTTTTTAATTAAATTGGTTTTGATTTTAATGATTTAATATTTTTAAAATCTTAGAACTATTTGTATTACACTTTTAAATTTTTTTAAATATATATGTTGGATTTATTATGATAGAAAGTTGTTGTACAAAACTATAAAATTGTATTTCACAGTATATAACCCCATTAAAAAAGTTTAGCTCCGCCACGGACATTATGTATAGAATGGTCACGTGAGACGAAGTGCCACTTAATTTTACAAAGTGAAATAATTTTCATGTAGAAAGTTAGCTTACAGCGGTTTCGCCGTAGACTAACTTGCACCAGTCCAAATCTCAACACTTGGAATTCTTTGCCACGTGGTTCAAATAAGATTTCCACGTCATGTGCTGCGTCTCTCTTTCTAGAAGCAAGCCAGGTTGGAGGGCAGCATGGATGGACGGCAAAAAAAATTACTTCAGCTCTACCTTTCGCATGATCTTTTTGGTCCTTCCATTCCATGACTTCATCGTCTGCGGACCTGGCGACAATCACGTACGTAATGTTCAATGGAGAACATTCATGGAACTGTTCTTACATGACTATGATCATCACAATTACAAGAAGTACGTACCGTTCCTTACTCGTTAGTCGTTGCCGCGTAGGTCTCGTTGAAAAGTCAAGGGTCAAAGTCAAATAACAGCATCCAGAAGACAATGCGATAGTTAGGCATGTTTGTTTATGTTACCATATAGATAGAATCATAGTCTAAGTTTAAAAGGACTTTATCTATTGGTGGACGAATCCAAGTCTATTTTCAGTCTGTTTTGATATATAATAGGCACTCGCTTGTACAGAGAGAATCAATCTAATAAAGAGAGGACTTTGCCCCCTTACTTCGTGTGTGTTCCCTGTTTTTATTCGTGTGATATGTTAGCTTGCTATTGATTGATCACGGATGAATAACCACGTTTTACAACATGTTATCAGCACGAATGCTCTTCATCTGGGTATATCATTCTAAATATATTGGTGATTAGATCAATTGTGTTTTCATTGTGCTGATCACAACCTGATCACTGTTCGGTGCATGTACTCAAACGACGTTCTACCGATGTTAATCGAGTTCGTCTACCTGCATCGATCTACACTGCATTGAGATTGTCTTGCGACACGTAATTAAAATCATCCACGAGTCCTACGTAAGTTCGAGCTACGTGAGTAATCGCAATTGAACAGTCCCTTACATCCTTCGGATTAAATTTTCCTTAATATCGTAGATTACTCGATTAATCTGTAAATCCGAAATTAGAGTTGTTTGATAATATTGTTCATTAAACAAAAAAACAGGGGGAAAGATGCTCGGCTCCGCACTGCCGCTACCCGATGTCGGTGGTGGTGTTGCGCACGTGTGCCGAGTGCCAATGGCAGCACTGCGCTTGCGCTCCCACCAGCAACAGCTCCCCATGCTTGATGCACTGGCTGAGCCACACCGACCACACGCCCGCAGCGCCTTTTTCGGACACGCCCCTTCGGGCGCCTAACACGCCGGCCATCGCGAACTACCGTTCACGGCCTCCCGTGCAATAGCGTAGGCACCCACCGGCCTACCTCTGAGCCGCACTATCTGTGATGGCCTGAAGCCGTGCACCCATGTATCGTCACCAGCCTGCAGCTGTTGAAATAACCCGAACAATTAACACACTAATTGAAATAGTAATAGTGCTCAATTTATCAATTAACAGAGGTTAAAAGATACCAATAGTAAATCAATCATCAGATTAAATTAAATCAATCATCAAAAAATTAACATTGAAGTTAACCAATAAAAACGGAGTATGGAAATCAAATTACAATAACAACAAATATTAATTACAACTTTTGAATTTCAATTACAAGAATGAATATTACAGTCCGAATACAAAAAGAGTACAATAATAAATTCAAAGCTTCGTTGTCCTTTGAATTACTTCGTCCAACCTGCAATAGAAAACTTTAATCATGCATTAGATTGAAGTTAAAGAAATAAATTAAATAAATCAAATTAAGTTAGAATTGTCGTCAGCCCGATAAATTAAATTATCGCTCAATGAGGTACCTGATATTGTTCGGGGACAATTCGGCGCCTCTTGTGATTTAAATTGCATCATTCGGCAATTAACAAATCTGTTTTGAGCTGTAGACACGCATTCTAAAATATCGCGCGGTAGAAAATGATTTACCCTCAATAAAACAATAAAAAACCCCCATTGAAATTAGGATAACCACAAGCCACCATGCTGGAGGACAGCACAATGCTCTCTAGAAGCAACCAAACAGCCATAAGACTCCCAACCTCCAGAGCCAAGCCATTTCCCTCAAGGGCAAACCCAAAGGAGAGCCCAGCTCAAGGTGAGTCCCCTAGTTAACCATCCATACACAAACACAAGCAAGCAATCGAAGCAAGACAGCCAAGTCTCAGGCCTCCAGAGAGCAAGAAGCTCAACCAACCAGGGGCCAAGCTCCAGAAGCATTGGAGCAAGGAGAACCAAACCCAGGAGCAAGGAGGAGGCCAGGACAACTACATCAACCTCATAGCTGGCACTTCCTCATTTTCCCCAACATTTTAGTACCATTCACCACATCCAGGTAATCCTCCAAATAATTTACCAATAAAGCTGCCAATAGAATAGCAGTAACAAAAACGAAATGGAACTGATAAATATTGGTCGCAGTAGCAAAAGAAATCATAGAGGTTACACCGTGCGACCCGCTTAGCTCACTATACTCCCCCGACGTACTGCAAACTAAAATTGTCACACAATGCCACCCAACCAATGAAATCGCTAAAGACTAAACATCACAGACTGATAAAGAAGTTATTCAATTGCATTGCATGGTATCAACTCATCATTTACCATGTAAACAAATCTCTAATGAAGCCACTATGAAATATGCCACAATCACATATTCAAGCACATCATAGACTATAGCATTCAATATCTCGATGCAACCATATCCATCCCATTTTGCAAATCATAAATTCATCATTGTGCAATCATAAATCATAAATAATCAGCGACCAAAAATCAGTAAACCGAGGGGGAATCGAGGGCTAGGGTTTACCAAACTCTAGCCAAAACCAGGTTGAGCCACGGTTGGGGCCGAGTAGGGGCGGCGCTGTGCAGGTGGAGGAGAGGAGCAGGAGAGGTCGGGGTAGGGGAGGTAGTTGGCGCAAGAACCGGTGGCCCAACAAGCCACATGGTTGTGCGAGCTGGCCACATGGTTTCCCAGTGAAGTACATGTTTGATAACCGGTGATGGTTATCCTCGGTTATCAACTGCAGTTGAGTTACCAGGGTACTATATTTTAAAGCCATTGGAGGAGTATCTCGGTGTTGTGTGACGGAGATCAACTGGCTACCCCAATGTCTTAGTACCATTGATTCGCGTTGTAGCACAACTGGTAGTGGTCAGGGTATATGGGTACCTTTGATGTTGTGATGAGGTACAACTAGCTAACCCAGGTCTCAGTGCCGTCAAATCAGTATGGCGTACAACTGGAAGAGGCCAGGGTTGGAGATTAAATACCAAAGTAGTGATAAACATTCTGGTTTCTCGATTGCGATCGAGTTCGCTATGGGTAAAGTAATACAAAAGCTGCGCAGTGTACAAAATCATAAATTCATGCCTGTCTTCTCAACTGGAGGCTAATGAAGTTAATTCTGCCTCATATACGAGTTCTAGTAGAAATTTTACAATTAAAATTGAACTCTAGATTTTCCTAATAAAACCTAGTTTTGATAAATGGATTTGAGGTGTGAGTTATGGAATGAAACTGGTGAGGGTTCTGGTTGATGATATTCATAAATACACCTTTATTACTAATGCTTGTTGAGTACATCTTGTACTCATTCTTCTATAATTCGCTCTTTACCTAGATTCTAATTGTTATGGAGGCTCCGATGAGGAGTGGGAGGATGGTCACCTGTAGGACCAGGGTGACGAGGTGGCAGAGGATGACCCAGAGAACTGGGTGAAGTAGCGGCCCTTACAGCAGAGGCCCTCGTTCCTTAGGGTAATTGGTATAATAAATATAATCTTGAACTTTAGATGTAAATTATGTAATAAGACAGGTGAAGAACTATAATATGGTAATGTGTGTATGGAATGTAATGGGTTTCCTTTGAAGTCTCTAATTAGTGTTCTGCTGCAACACTCTGAAATGGCATATTAATTAATAAAATATCAGTCTTACTCGATGGTTTATTAATTAAAAATGCCCAGATCAGTGTAATTAACTCAAGATTTATGGCACCACTACAGTAATTATCTGGGATTAATTATGCGGGTCACCATAGCTGCGCTAGCACCAGCGACTGCTGTCCAACGATAGTTCTTGTTTCATGAATGTCTTGTGCATGTGATGTGCAGGCGCGTCTCGTACACTGCATATGACGAGTATATGTACATGTATTCGATATATGTACATGTACATACGACATGCAGTCGATATATGTACATGTACATGTTCTTGTTTTGTCGTTGGTGAAAGTGATGTGCATGCGCAAAAGCGCTTTAAACTGGATCTTCGTCTTCAAGCTCCCGATTGAGCGTTGCGCCGCCGCCACCGGTTGTTTCCACCTCACTGACCTAAATCCGCACGCACGCCCGCACTCTGCACCGCATCGTTGGGTCGTCTACCGCATCGCTTGTCGATCCGCCGGCCGTAGCTCGGTTGCCAACACACCCAGCGCGCCCTATCGGCGCCGTACCGCGTCTGCGCCTCGTCAGCCGCCGCTGCACCCAACGCACCACCGTTGCTGCATTACCGTGCCCCCACATCGTGGCGGTGCCTGTGCCCACGCGACACCTTTGCTGAGCCAGTTCTTGCTCCAAAAGAGGCACGATGGCTAGGGACCCCATCACATGGGCTGGTCCACCTGGACCAAATCAACTAGGCCGAAAATTAGGCCGAGCGGCCTATGGGCTACGCCTAGTCCATGTGTGCAGCCCATAAATTTTTCCAGAGGAAAATTTGCATTTAAACCCCCTAGAGTTTTTTAGTAAATCAAAAATAGTTAATAAAATCCTTGAAATTAGATTTTCTAGGTTTATGGACTTCCATAATTTTGTTAAACGTTGGCATTAGCACATTGGAAGTTTTATACCCCTGGGTTTATTTTTCTAGCATTATACCATGTTTAATATGTGCTAAATATTTATTTTTCTATTATTAAGTAATTCTGAAAATTGCTTGGTAATTAACAGAAAATTATAAGAAATGCTATAAAAATTCTAGATTTTTTGGGAGCTTTGTGTCTCAAGAAAAATTTCGTGCGCACCTGTAGCCCTAGGTCACCGAGCTCAAGCCGCCGCCGTCCGCCCGCAATCGTTCGCCGTAGTTGGTTGTGCGCGCCGCCGAGGTTTTTCGCCGTTTCCTGCCGTCTCCGCCGTTCTCCGCCGGGAACAAGCCCAGATCCGGAACCGTCGCGACGAGACGTGTCGGAGGGTACCACTCACTTCACCGGAACCGCACCGCAACGCCGTCGGGCTCGTCATCGTCTTCGTCTCCGGCCACCTAGCTCCGCCGTGGACATCGCCGAACCCGCGAAGCTTCTCCGCCGTTAGATCCTCATCGTACGGCCCAGGTTCTTCCACGTCACCCCGTTCGATTTCCACGTTACGGTTTTAGATCTATTCTCAACCGTTGGATCTAGATCCAACGGCTTAGGTTAAGCCACGTAGCCTTGAACCGCACCGTGCTAGGGGTAGATCTCAACCGTTAGATCTAGATCGTACGGTTAGGGTTCACGCACGTTGTAGCACTAGATTGGATCCCGACCGTCCGATCTAAATCGGACGGTGTAGATTGCGCCACGCGTCGAGCGCCGGGTCATGCCACATCACCCCCAACGACGCGGTTAAACCCGATCGGATCTCGACCGTCCGATCTAAATCGTACAGCCCAGATCAATCGCGTTGCACCGCAACGTGCGGAATTGCTAACACGAACATCAGTACCGGTTGGTTACATCAACCGGTGCTAAGAACCCTCCTCGGCTCCTGTGCTGCTTAGTACGGGTTGCTGTAACCAACCCGTACTGATGTGAGAACATCATCACCGGTTGGTATTTAAAACCAGTACTGATGATCCCCCCGGACCTGTAGACCGTTGAACCGGGACTGATGTAAATGTCAGTCCCGGTTCATGCATAACCGGTACTGATGAGCCGGTATGAAAGGCCAGATCTGTAGTAGCGGACCATGCCTAGACGGGCACTTCATCACATAAACAGATACGCTATAACCCATTTATTAATCGTACCAAAACGAGCCATGCCGCCCGGTACACGAACCATGTCGTACCGGGTCGCTCCTC
Source organism: Rhipidocladum racemiflorum (assembly GCA_036346355.1). NCBI lineage: Eukaryota > Viridiplantae > Streptophyta > Magnoliopsida > Poales > Poaceae > Rhipidocladum > Rhipidocladum racemiflorum. Next base: position 82,412,857 of record CM070579.1, on the reverse strand, counting down.
AGAGAAGAGGACCACTGAACTGCAGAGCAAAACCGGTCCAGCATGCAGCGTCGCATCACATCAGCTTTGCCTGCGCCCTGCGGCTTGCCTCGCCTTGCCTCGAGAATCTAGTTGTGGTCAAAACAAAAGGTATGGCTTCAGCCTGAATGTTCACAGGGGCAAAAGGCCAGAAGAAGCTTCCTCGAAATCTCTGCCCCTACATTTGTCCGACACCAATAGACAGCACTACTCCATCATGCTACCGCGGTTTCCTTGCTTTCTTTCCCCTTTGCTTTTTGCCCAGACCATATACACACACAAACACACACACACACACACACATGCGATACAAGAAGCAAACAACAGTGCGTTCTATCCAGTTTAATGTGCGTTGATCGCAGAAGTCCACATGAAGGGTTTTACACGCACGCATACAAACATGGTCTCATCGACACATGCGTATGCATCGATGCGCAAGTAGTGTACACGCGTGCGGGTGAAGCTGCTTGTATAAGCAGTCGGAGTTCTTTGGTTAGTTAGTGTCGTTGCCACTTTTCTTTTTTTTTTAAAAAAAAATCTGTTCACATGTAAATATAATTGTAAAAGTAGCCATCTCTTCGACCACAGAAACATCAACAAATAACATGTGCCACCTATCACGTGTGTGTGCCATAACACCAGCTGATGGGGCCACAACGGCTGGCTTGCTCCGATGCTCTCCCGGATCGGCAACCAAGTGCCAAGCACCAAGACGCTACAACAAGGTGGGACCGTGGGAGAGCAGTGCGATGGGGGGGAATAAATTTTATGCAGCAGTGCTGCAAAACAAAGGGAGTGCAGCACCATCCCGATTCGTGCCACCTGTCCCCGTACAGCAATCAAGCGAAGGGATCTTTTGTTGCGGTTAATGGTGGGGCAGTTAATGTGTTGAGATTGTATTGAGATTGCTGCGCGGGGACAGGTGGCACAAATCAGGATGGTGCTGCACTCCCTTTGTTGTGCAGCACTGCTGCATAAAATTTATTTCCGCGATGGGGGACTTGTTACGATGCCCTAGCGTGGTAGATTCTCTGTCGCGGTAGTCGGTCGGATGTAGCTTCGGTTTCCTATCGCAATGCATGCGTGTGATAGATGACATGTGTCACCTGTGACTGCTTTTTTCGTATATATATTCTTTGTCTCTTCAGGACAAACAAATAGGAAGAGATAGTTCTTTGGTTGCATTAATTGATAGAAGTGAGATTACCAAAAGATCTCTCTATTATTTAGAGAAGAGTTAGTGTTGCTGGGAATATCTCTCCCGACGAGAGACCTTCTTCCCCCCTTTTCGCAGAATCTAGGAGAGAGCAAAAGAGAAGTCCAGAGAGGCCTCGACTCTTTCAGGGAAAGGAGGGAGATTGAATGCGAGATGGAGTCCGTCCCTGCCAAATGGAATGGACATCCTTGGAGACAGCTGTGTTCCCAACTGGTAGACGGCTCCCTTTCCCCCGGATCAATGACGAAGGGAGAAGTAAGTTGATTCTTCCGAAGAAGAACCGGAAGCGAAGCGCTATGCCGGGAAGAGGGGATGGGAAAAGAAACTGTATATGTATGTATGTGTGTGTGTGTCAGTCGGCTAGAAAAGCTAGGTTTCTAAGCACTTGCATGTACATCGAGCATCTACTAGAGCAACGTGTGGCTCTCCATGCGGGCGAGAAAAAGAGGGCAAAAGGGGAGCAGATGCTCTCTGTCTGAAGCCTCCATCGTCATCCCACGAACAGCAAGGCATCGCGTCGATCGATATACAGGCAGGACTACACTGCATGTTCCTCTTTTGTGGCGCGTATACGTTCCCATGGGATATTATATACCTATTTTTACCCGTGCATCTATCAAAACAAGCCTCCTCCCCCTTTATAGATTCTTTTGAACGCGCCTACGCATGTCTTTGCTCAATTCCGTGTGGTCCTTGGAATGGATGTGGTTGGTTCTGAATTACAATCTCTGTCGATCGATCGCTAGCAATTTGTTCTTTCCAACAAGCAGGAACATCGATCATCGTCTGCCATGAATCGATCAGCCACACCCGACCTGCTGGAATCTTGGAGCTTGCATTGCATCTCGATCGTTTTGAGTAAACGAGAGATCGACCAATACGTGCGTGCGTTCATGTATCTGGCAAGTTAATACATATCAGCATGACAGCATGTATGCACGTACGTGTATCTTCATGCTGGCGGGCAACCAGAGATTGCATCAAATTCAAGGCGCGCGGGCGATCGAGGGAGTTGCATGCGCGCGCGCACCCTCATTAATCCGGTGTAACACCCCAAAAAGTACAGAAAATAAATAAAGTCACAAACTATATTTTGTTTCAGTGCAATTTTTGAATTTTATGATGAATTTATTTGAATAGGATTTGAAATTCCTTAATTAACTCATTTTCATTCAAATTGGACCATTTAAAAAGAACTCATAAAAATATCAATTAACCTAGCATAGGAAATAATTTTATAAAATAATAGAACTCATGAAATGAATAAATATAAATTTAATTTAATTTTTTCACAACAAGCAATTTCTCTAAATTCAATTAAAGTTTAAAAACAGCAAAGTTCAAAGAATTATCATTTCAAATCTGCATCAAATTGAGTGAACTCAAGGGCATTTGAAACTCCATTCAAAATTCTACATTTTTGAAATTTCTCAGAATTTTCGGCCAACTAAAGCCCTAAAAAGACCTGTACAAGCAGCCAAGCTGAAATTAATGAAGTCTGGATTTGGTGACGGGGACGAGGCCAGCAAGCTCCTCACTGCAAAAACCATCGTCAGGTGAGCTTCTTCGCAACCCTCTTGCCAGGGCACTCCTCTCAGTTCCCTAACCCCTCCCTTCTCCAATTTTAGCAAGAGCCAGCCGTAGCGTCCCCGCAGCTGCCACCGTCTTTCCTGCCTCTAGCCGCATACCGCCAGCCCTCCTTGCCACCGTTCAGCTTCAATTGACCACTCCCCTAGGTTCATGTCACCCCCTCCTACTCACCGAGCTACTGGCTGGCTGATTCTGGCAACCCCTCGCCGCCGATGAGCTCCCCTGAACCGCCTCTGCCCTGAGCGCGGTAGTACCGCCATTCTAGGGCCGGTACTACCGAAAGCTGGTAGTACCGCGCCTGGTAGGCCGGTAACTTTATTCCAAAAAGAGCATTTTCAGCACCTAAATGTCGGTACTACCGGGATTAGAAGTGGTACTACCGAAGGTCGATAGTACCTCAGTTTGAATATCGGTAATGTCGGGCATAGAATTTTCAATTGTTTAAAATATTTGAATGAGGACTTAGTTTGTCTCAGTTACATAACTCTAAGTTTAAGATGGCTCAACACTTCTTTATGCTTGACCCTTGAGATATACCTTGCTCGCATATAGCACTACTTGAAAACTTGGTGTAATTTTTAAGAAAACCTAAATAATTTTAGGCTCTTGAATTCATAATTAATTTTATACATGGTTATAATCTTGACTTCTTCAATTTGATGAACAAAAATAACAAACATATAAAGAATTAAGGAAAATCATGTCCTAGTTTAAACTCTAGCCTGTCTTTTAGCTTAAATAACATGCAAGGGCCAAATTGCGAATAAAAGGATTAAAAAGGTTAACAAGAACAAATGACAACCCTAAAGTCCTAAGAACCACACACACACACACACACACACAACTTACTTTTGGTAAGTTTCAATTTGGATTTTTGCATCTGATTACTTTTGCCCTATGTTAAATCCGATTATTTTGTCATTTTTGTTATGCTTCTCCTCGAACGAAGAGTAGACACCGATGATTCGGAATTTGTCGATGACGATCTCACTACCAATCCCGAATACTCACCTGACATCGAGTAACAAGGCGTAATATCCCAATTTTTGCTTTTATTGCAATTTGTGTGACATTTGAATTTTTGATAATTTTCTGGAAATTATTTGGATTTATTTAGAATTAATTTGAATTAAGCCTTTTCTTTGAATTATTTAAATATTAGAAAATTTTATATTATGTTTGGTTGAAAATATTTTATTTGAGTTCAAAATATCTTAAATATTTTCCAGAATTGTTCTATAATTTTTCTTATATTTTTGCTATTTTTCTTGAATTATTTGAATTACCAGAACTATTTTAAATAGGAAATCATGAAAATCTGAAAAACCCTAACGGGCCGTGCCCATTGAACCCAACCCGCACCGCCAGCCCAAAACCCACACCGTACCCTTTGGAAGCCCTAACCCTAGAGCTGAACCGCCCATTTTCAATCGCACTACTGAGATTCGTCCACGTGTGCGAGAGCTGGTGAGCATTGGATCTGAGCCGCGTGGATGCTTACGATTTTCCACGTAGCTGCTATCTCCGGGTTGGGCCTCTCTGTCGCATCATCGCCACATGAAATTAGGTTTCCATGTAGGGCACGGACGCCGATGGTATTTAGGGCGTGGGATATCGCATTGTGATCGCTGCATTAAGTGGAGCAAGTAGCCCTAGGTATCAGGGGTTGAGACGCGGCCGTTGGATGCCGATTTCTCACCAGAGTTCGAGACTTGCCACCGCGCTTTCTTCGAAGTTCTACCGCCGTTGGGGAGTCCTCGTCGCTTTGGAGCCCAGGTTTGAGTTCGTCGCGACGAGTTGCATCGGGGGGATATTTCACCTCACCAGGAAGTCATCGGAGCGCTGCGTGATAGGTCGTCTTCCTCCGTTCCGGCTGGATCTCACTGCCGAGCTCCATCGACAACTTCACGAAGCACATTGACCGTTGAATCAAAATCGCACGCTCCAGGTATTACCACGTATGCGCTTATCACTGTATCGTCTAGGTTAGAACTCAGCTGTTTGATCTAAAACCACTGTATAGGATCGAGCCACGTTTGCTGTCGTCAAGTTGAATTGGATTAGATCTTGGCCATAGGATCTGATATGTGTGGTCTAGATTAAATCGTGTAGTTGCGGACTTCGCTAAATTGTAGCTGTCAGATCGGGATTCAATGGTGTGGATGTGACCACATGGCAAAGCTCAGGACTATCCACATCACTAGAAAAATCGCTGCGGGAAGGATTGATTCTGAGCCGTCAAAATTGAAGTTAATGGAGCAGATCACAACGCGTAGTCAGCCAATCGGATCATGCCACATGGCGGCATGGATTCCGAAGCGTCACAAGCTAGCTGTGCGATCGTCGCTGGCGTCAGCGATGACATCAGCAGTGGGACTCGCGTGTCAGCTGAGCTAGCCGTGTTGTGCTGATGTCAGCTGTGATGTCACGTTGATGTAAGCAATGACGTCGCTGGTCGGGCCCACATGTTGTCCTAATCGGATTTTCCAGAAAATATATTTATTTTATTTATTTATTTTTTGACGTTAGCATGACGTCATAAATTGGGTTTTCTAGTACAAAAATAATTCGGCCAAAAATTAAATCAGGGCTGACGTCACAGTGACATCGTATATCCGGTTTTTCAATAGGAAAATAATTCGAAAATTTTGATTTATTCTTTTTTGTTTGTTTTCAAACTTCAAATTATTCGTTCTTGCTTATACAAACTCTGATTGAGGTGATTCCAGAGCTGAAAAATTTGTAAAGTTATGATCTATTTAATAGTGAATTTTATTTGATTTTTGGAGCTATGTTGCTCTCTATTTTTAGTATTTATTTATTTATTCATTCATTTCGCGTAGACGTTGAAGTGCCCAAGGGATACGAGGGAGAAGTACTAGTGCAAGAGCAAGGTCCAGAGCAGGAACCAGAGCTTTTTCAAGGCAAGTTATGCTTTGACCATGTTGATCCCATATTTTAAAATTATATTATTTCAAACTATTGCATGCTAGTTCAAATTAAAATGGTTTCAATTAATTTGGGATTAGTTAATCAACCTATTTGATTATGTCACATTGTCACTATTACTTGTGAGCCATGATTCATTTGTCATCCTAGGATTGTTGATTATTAGTTGATTGCTAATAACTGGCCAACATGGGTTACTAGAACGTACTAGTATGCTTAGACTACATACAATGTGTTTTTGATATCATTTTGGAATATCAAAATTAATATTGCTTAATGTAATGTAGAACGTGTTTATGAAAGGTGTGTCATGCATTATTGATGATGTTGATGGCATGTGGTGCATGATAATCAACTAGGGGTGGTAAAATGATTTATACTGGGGCAAGTGGCAAGAGTGGAGAATATGGTGGGCCAGGTGTGGCAATTGGGCAGTTGCATTTAATTCTTTTGGTAACTTGGATATTGTGAGTTCTTGGGTCAGTCTTGCCTCGATCAATTAAGGATTTAACCTTGCAAGCATTTGGACTGAGCGAAACATACAACCACATGTCTGGAATGGGACAGACCTATCTGACTATTTGTGATGTCTAGATTTTTATACTGTCGTGGTGGTGTCAGTTTTGGGGGTACGGGTAGACTCACATGGCATAAGAGAGGGGCCCTGATGGTGGTAACCAGTCCCCTTAGTGTTGAAACTTTAACAGCCAGTACTGGGTTTAGACGGAGCATTGTAAAGCTTTGTTATAGTCATTCGCCGTCATGATGAGTTGATTATATCTTGTGGGTAAAGTGTATAACTTCCGCAGAGTGTCAAACCTATTCGAATAGCCCTGTCTGCGGTATTGGACAATGCTCGGGAATTATAGTCAAGGGTTAGATTTTGATAAAAATGAATTTAGGAGTGGAGGCAGTGTGCCTATGGAAATGTGGAAATTGGTTTAAGGTTGGTAGATGGTTTACTTGTGAAATAACTGTGAAACTTTATTATTGTTAATATTTGTTTGCTGCTTTTCAATCTATTCATGGTAATTGTTGTAAATGTTGCTTTATTACAAAACAACCAATTTAGACATCCACATGGAATAAGCCATGCATGTAGTTAATAGATTGCATTATGTGCATGATTTGTTGAGTGCTTTATGTACTCATCCCCTTGCAACAATTCAACCACCAGTTGAAGAGGAGTCTACACCTGCTCTTGAAGAGGAGTTTCAGGAGGAGCCGAACAATTAGGGTGCGAGTCCAGTCAGTTGCCTGTGGCATATTGATGGGTTACTATGAATTTTATTTTTCTGCTGCAATTTTCTTTATATTGAGACTTTGGCCTGTATGGCGTATTATTGTAAGTTAACCATAAGTTTAACCAAATAGGTTATATTAATAGATGAAGTATTTATTTATTATTCTGCTATGTATGATTGTGATATTTCTTCTATATTGAGACTGTGTGCACTAGCGTGATCCTGGACTAGTGCTGAATACACAGAGGGTCCGAATTTGCACATTCGGGTCTCGAAACAAGGCAAGCACCCTCCTTTGATCATTTTGATCCTATCACTACTACAGAACAGGCAATCCTTGTCGCCATATCACTGCCGGTTGGGCTAGAGCCGTCATTGATAAAATATCACTGCCGATTCGTAAGATCCGCTGCCCAGGAAACGTATCACTGCCGGTTGGTATAACCAACCGGCAGTGATAACAAACTATCACTACTGGTTTATACTCAAAACCGGTAGTGACATATCACTGCCGGTTCTAAATAGAGCCGGCAGTGATATTGAAACTTTTACTACCGGTTTATTCTTTAACCGGTAGTGATATGTTTTTTTCCCGCGCATCTGAGCGTAATTTGACATTATCACTGCCGATTATGCGTAGAGCCGGTAGTGATAAGGTTTGCCATGATTTTACTAAAAACAGTGTTCGGGTGCTTTGTGAGGTTAAGGGGAGTGGGATGCGTTATATTTCAAATGCTATCATACCGACACTACGGTACTAGATCATGGCCGCGTTTGTTTTCGCTTTTCTGTATCTCGCTTATCTGTCGAGCAGGCTTTTCTGATAAGCCACTTACTGGAGAATCTGCTGTCTAGATAAGCTGAGTGTTTGGTAATCCTGATTATTACCCATGGATTCTCTGTATTGTCTGTAAATTGACGTGTATACCCCTAAGCCACTTAATGAAACGGTCAATTTTTTGTGCCTTGGTGACGGGTTGTTTTGGTATTGTTTGAACCGGGTATCACCGTCATCAGACTATTGTCCTGCCATGCGAGGCAACGGAATTACTATATTTTCATTAAGTTGCATAGATATTTGGTTACAATAAGAAGCCATAAAAGTAATAGTTAATCATGTTTACATCAATTATTCATGCAACCATAGCAGCAGCAATTGCATCGCGCAAAGCACCCATGTCACTGTCATCTCCTGAAGCATTACCAACTGGTACACTAGGTTGGCTTTCATGAGCACCAGTATCTTGGATATCTGATTCAAAATCTAAATCATTTATGGCATTATCTCTAATAAAATTGTGAAGAGCCATACAAGCAACTATAATTTTTGATTGCTTGCTAACTGGATAGCTAGGCAAGTGCAAGAGGATGCGCCACTTCATCTTTAGCACTCCAAATGATCGCTCAATCACATTTCTAAGGGATGAATGTGCATGATTGAAAACTTCTTTCAATCCCACCGGTTGACGACCATGTTGCCACTCAGAAACATGGTACCTCTGTCCCTTGTATGGTGCAAGAAATCCTTTTCTGTTAGGATATCCAGAGTCCACAAGATAATACTTTCCTACATGGTGAAGATCAAAGGTGTAATACAATGCAACGAAATAAATCACAAATCAATATGAAGAATCAAATTCGAATGGTTGAATCATACCATTTGGAGGATGAGGAAATTGTTCTTTGTATGTGAGTAAAGTGTCCAATAATGCGCGGGTGTCATGCACAGATCCAGGCCATCCGGTGACCACAAATGTGAACCTCATATCAAAATCACAAACTGCCATGACATTTTGTGAAGGATAACCGTGCCGACCAATGTATTTAGGTTGTTCAGTTGCAGGTACAGTAACCGGTATATGTGTGCCATCAATTGCACCAATGCAATCTTTAAAATGAGGCCAAAACCTTGGTTCTAGTAGCCTAGGGTGAACTGTAGCAAATTGTGAATCTTTAGGCTTGACAATGTCAAAAGCCAATCTCATAACAGATTCTAGGACAGCTGTAAACTTCCTACTAACAGTTTCTAATGAGTGACCAAACTTATTCTTGATTTGTCTAAAAGATTGAGGTGCACCACAAGCCCACAAAAACATTCCTAATGCTTCTTTGCTACACATCCGTCTACTTGATCTCAAACCATAATCCTGTACCAATGTGTCATGAAGACGTAGGAAAACTGACCTTCTCATTCTGAACATGTTGTAACACTCAACTGAGTCATGAAGTTGGATCTCTACCCACTGGATTCCAGTCATGACTTGTATATTCCTAGGAATAGCCTTCTTCATGTCTCTTGAGCCCATGCATTCCAATGCAACAAGAGCCACCAGAAAATCATCACTAGAATCACTATCATTCTCGGTCTCACTGGAATCAGTACCATTCTCGGTCTCACTAGAAGCACTAGAGATACTCATCATCAAAATATAGATAAAATCAGCCTGCCAATAAAGTGGTTATCAGATAGTAGCACACAGAAAGGATGATAGTCTCACACATAGTCTTCAAAGTAATGACAAAGTCTCACACAAAAAAAAATGAACAACATAGCCAATAAACGACACATATAGCCAGTAAATGACAGAGTCTCACACATAGCCAATAAATGACAGAGTCTCACGCATAAAAGATACACACAAAGTCTCACACACATCATATTACAACACTAATGACTCTTCCTATCCTCCCATGCCCTTCTAAGCCAATTTAGCCTCCCATTTGATGTCTTCAAAGTAATGAACACATCACGGTTATCTTTTTTTTTCAGAAGTTGCGTGGCATAGTAGTGTTCATCACTCCCTTCTTCAGCCCCATCATTAATGACTTGATCCAACATATTACCAATTTCATCTCTAACATGATCAACAACTTGTGAAGTGGCTGAATGTTTGCTGCTTTGGGCCTTCATCTCATATGCATCAACTAAACGTTTCATACATTGATCTCTAAAATTCTTCTTCTTCTTTCCCTTGGGGGAAAGAGGGGATGGCCTTGACCTCTTTCCAAAACTGGTGCTGACATTTGTGGCACCTTCCCCCTCACCCTCACTCTTGTCATCCCCCTCTCTATCCCTCTCAATCTGAACTTCACCGCCACCTCTTGGAACAAATGAAGTCTCATTTGTAACACTAATAGCTTCAAACATGATCCGCATTTGATCCTCATGCTCAAGTGGTGAATCTTTAAAAGTTATACAACCAGGCATAGCCTAAAAAAACAAAACACATAAATAGCTCGTTATTACAATTTATTTTTTATGTACACTCTAAAAATAATAACTTGTATGTTCACTCATAGCATTTTGTTCTGCCCACCAATCATCATCAGCTACAATACACCCAGTTGCAGGATCCCTCCCCAATCCAGTAGCTCTATTGTTTAAAGTCTTCCACTGGTTATATTTTTTCTTCAATACATCCCACCTATTCTTCATTTGCCCTTCACTGTATGGCCTCTTGGTACGCTCATAAAACTTCCTTACAAGATTTGCATAACCCACAGAATTTAAACATTGTTGCGGCCTATTGTGGGCAAGGACTTCTTCCACACAAATATCATTGTAAGCCTTGGCGACAAAAGGATCCCATTTTGCCTAAAATTTTGCCCCCTTTTCCATCTATAATAGCCACAACTTAATCATATATATCAAACTACATTAATGATTAATCTGTCACAGCATCACTTATATGAGTAATATAAAGTGAAAATGTAAAAACATGAAGAACATATTTGGTTATCAAACTAGGATAAATTTCACCTAGTAGCACAAAAACTGCACAAAAACTGCACAATTAGAGCTATTGAAAAACTGCACAATTACCATGCACAAGACAGACAGAGGCTTGCACAAAAACTGCAGCTCTCCTAATCATTAACATGCTTTCAGTTTTCAAGAATAAGGAAAAAAAACTTTTCGATATATCCTCTAATCAATTATCATCATGATTAAAATAATGAAGGGGCAGGCTCCAATAATATAGAGCAACAAGCAATTAATTTGAAGACTCTGTCACAAAGTTCTCATTGGGGAATAACAGGGGGATCCAATCCACTGCAAATAACATACATGTTGGCAAACTCATTGGGGCTGCTCCAAAATCACCAAAATCTGTATACATTTACATTCTAATTAACCAATTTTCGTCAAACTCATTGGGGCTGCTCCAAGATTTCGATCACCAACTGTTGCAAATACATTGTGGCAAACTGGCAATACTAAAAAATATTTTCCATGCATCATACTTAGAGTAGCAACAAGGTAGTCATCACATAGCACATAACACTACTGGCTCATTGATATCAATTTCATAGCAGATCTGCCAGGCATGTTTTTCATTGATACCAGATCTGCCAGGCATTTTGTTCATTGATTGAAGTTCATAGTTCATCCAACAAAAGTTCAGAGCATTACCTTTCCCGTCGGCGGAGACGGGGCCGCGCGGCGTCGAGTGTCGCCGGAGACGGGGCGGCGCGAGGTCGGAAGGCGGCGGACGGCGGCTACAAGGCGCGGACGGGGCGCGGGGACGATCACGCCGCGGAGACGAAGCGGCGCGGCGACGGAGCGTCGCGAGGTCCGTCGCCGGCAGAGACGGGAGCGACCCCGAGCGGAGATGGAGAAGGGCAGGAGGGGAAAGAAGCGCAGCGTTTTCCAAAACGCAGGGGTGCGCCCGCGATTTGTGACCCGAGGGGTCTGTGTTAATTTTGGCTTTGCACAGTCGCCGCGTTCCAGATAAGCAAAAAATAATCAAACTGTTTGGGTGGGTTTATCGCTTATTTTCATCCATAATCAGATTTTAAGCGGAAACAAACAGGGCCCATGTAAGAACTCTAAGTTAAGCGTGCTCAGGAGAGAGTAGTATTAGGATGGGTGACCTCTTGGGAAGTGCGTTAAAATCGACGATAGAACTCATTAGTTAAGCGTGCTTGGGCGAGAGTAATACTAACTAGGATGGGTGGCCTCCTGAATCTCTTCGTGTTGTTTTAAAACTGCCAGAATATTGAATATAAACATTTATATCACTGCCGGATTTGGTGTGAGCCGGTAGTGATATGTATATATCACTACCGGATTTGGTCTTTAATCGGCAGATATATCTATTATCACTGCCGGTTTACTCTTTAACCGGCAGAGATATCTATTATCACTGCCGGTTCCTAAGCCGGCAGTGATAATCCTGAGTATCACTGCCGGCTCCCATAACCGGCAGTGATGGCGTTTTGGACCCGGCAGTGATGTACTGTTCTGTAGTAGTGTATATTTTATGAAGTCTATTTTGTTTTATCAAACTATTATGCATGCATGTAATTTCCATAAAAATTGCTATATTGTGGGAATCGGTAGTTGTAATCCCAAGAATTATGGGATTTACTTAATCATATGGACATGAGTACCTTGATGAACCCTAAGCTAGGTTTATACATTCTATGAGTTGTTAAATGGGTACAAACGTGTAATAACGGCATAAGCTTTCCCATGCTATAGAAGTTAAAAGGAAGGGTATGCAAGTTAATTAAATTTGAAAAATGGTGGACGTGTTTAAAGGTTGTTGATATTCTTGTAAAAATAAAAATAAAATTATGATTTAGACACGGACGAGATATATTATGACTGGATGTACAAGGGATGAACTTGTACCGTGCAAGGGATGGACTTGCATGTAGATAAAGGGAGATACTCGCCTGAGTAAACCTAAGGACCTAACTTGATGCTATCACTGAGTCAATTTGTGCAACCACATATGATAGTATGAGATAGCTTTAACTTAATACAGTAGTTGGAGTTTAGCCTTGCATATTGGTAGGCCGAAGTAGTAAGGACGCACCGGATGTATGGTGTTTTTCGTAGGTGCTCTCTTCACCGAGGCATTGGGACTAAAGCATTCTAATACAACGGTGTATGCCTTGCTATGAGATAAAGGATGTGATGGGGCGTAAACCATCGTTAGAACTGTGTGTTCGGGTCTACTAACTTTAAAAATTTGAGATAAAATTTCGTGGTAGATTAATTATTAAAATTCTGACATAAGAGGATGTACGAATTTTTCAATTCAAAAAATGATTTAATTGAGGGGTTAAAATGGATTATTAATTTTTTAACTTTATAAAAGGTTTATAATGATGTCATAACACTTCCATAAAAATTTCAAATTTAAATCTTAAGGATTTATTTTATAATAAATCTTTTACTCAGTTTTGCTGATTCTCAGGTTTGGGATAAATAAATTAGAATCATTATTAAATTCAATTATTAATTTTTACCAATTTTACCAGATGTGGAAAGGGGTCTAAATATCTCATAGTAAAAAGTTGAGCTGTAATAAAGTTGTATAAAATTTCATAAAAATCTTTGTATGCACTGTTCTAGGTCATTTTGAATTAATAGGAGTAATTATTTCATTTATTAAATGGTTTCACATTGATTTTTTGACTACCAAACATGATTCCAGATGGCTCTAGGGTTTTAATAAAATTTTTATAGATTTTTCTCACCCTTTTACTTTTTATCTTCTTACTAATTCCAAATTCAATTATTTTCCAACAAAGAAATCACCAAAAAGATATTTAAATTCAGAAAATTCAAGATAAATCAATAATAAAGCATTCAAATATTTCATAATTGTTTATTTACTCTTTATTAAATTTTGGAATGTTACATGGTTCACAAAACCATATGTGATTAGCTTTTAGAACCATCTGTGATGACCTTGTCTGTAGTAGTGTCTGTATCGTGGTGATGTTTAAGGTTGATCTTTTTCCAAGTGAAGTTTCATCTGTTTGAATTTTTTCGTGTTAAAAAACTTTAATTTAGAATTTTCTGAGTTGAAATCTTTTTTATTTTTTTGAGCTAGAATTGTTTGAAAAATCGAACGAAGGATAGGTGGCAAACGGGTGCGCGAGAGCGCTGTACCGGAGGGCGTTCGTGGGGGAATCACGCTGAGGCCGACCTCAAAATAGAGGTTCCTTAGGTTAATTATGAGAAATGCCACTTCATTATATATGGAAGAACACGTATGTATGCGTGCTTAGGAAAAAACGAATAAATTTCAACAAGAAAACAACAAATAATTGATGGATTAAAATTTACTCCCGCTAGTCACAAAAGAGTGACACCTTAGAATGCGTCTCAAACCCTATTAATTTTTTCCAAAAATATTTTTTGAAACGTATTATTTGTATATATGAAAATGATTTGAGTGAATTTTTCATAAAAAAATTATCATTACAATGCACTTTTACAAACTTTTCAAATAAATGGTACGATAATTTAATGGTAAAAGAATCTTCTCGTTCGTTGACTTTGAAAATTAAAATCTTCACTCTTTTGTGACGGAGGGAGTAAGGTTTCAACATCAATTAACTCAAACATAACACTAACAACACATCATCGCATGCATAAACAGTGTTACATCCTTACATGCACAAGTCCAACAAACATCAAGAAAATTTTCCGTCAATGATTAGACAAGCATCAAATTGGAAGCTAGCATGCACTCAGAAAACCAAAATGTAGAAGCCTTAAAACCATAATCAACAAGTTAAAACACAACCTAGACCATTCTCAAAATAGCAGTTAATCTTAGGGCATCATCAAACATATGATGCACCCTCTCTAAAGATCATGCATCCACGCATCCTAATTGATGAATGCATACTACTCTATACCCCACTCAAGCCATGCTTATTTAGTGAATTAAGCTTGGTTCACAACAAGACATTAATTTACCTCTTGGTCTTTAAAAAAGAAAAAGACATCTAATACGATCTTTACCCATAGGACAAGTTCCTTTCCTGAGCTCCAACAATTGGACTACTTATCCTCTCACTTCCCACAGGTGCTCGTTGTGGAGACGACCTCATCTCGAGCTTGGAGCTCGGACTCTCAAAGCCCCTACTGCCCATAGAGTCTCCTGACATGATCTGCTTCGCCTCATACACGCCGGCGATCGGGTCCATGACGTCGATGCCGCCGGCCGCCTCCATCATCGTCGACGGAGCCATCTGTAGCTGATCGGCAAAAATCTTCGCCTGGTCTTCGCCGGCCCACACCATTGGGTTCTTGCCGGTGGAGCTGTAATGGTTTCGGCTCTTCTTGCCTACTGACCCAATGCAACTCTCGTCGAACGCCAAGAAGCTGTCCATTGGCCTCTCCATTTGCTGCTGCAGTTCCAGTTGGCTCCCTCCATACAAGTGCAGGTCCTGGAGCGAAGGGAAGCTCATGGAGCTGCCATTGCCAATGTCAAGGACCGCTTGGTTGCCTAGAGATTTGTATCCTCCATGCCACGTGGAGCAATCGCCGGACGCGAGTGTTTGGTACGCTCTCTCCAGGATGGACTGCATGTACTTCCCCTGGGCCTCAATCCTCATCTGGAGGTGCTTTTGCACCCGCATATCCTGCGTGCATGCAAAGTTGACTTCTTTTGTCTTGAAGGAAAACGCATATACATACATATATATATACATGCCAAACTCACGAGGACCACACAAACGAGTAGATGGACCAAAAAAAAGTTGTGTCAAGTAAACTTCTCAAGAATGTTCTTGCAAGCATCGAGTTCAGAACATTTACATGTGAACGACAAGCATTGCCATATCAGCTGTCAGGTATATATATATATATATGTAAACTTCCTAAGAACGTTCATGCATGCATGCAAAGTTGAGGATCGAGTAACATGTGGAGGAAGATGGAGGATGATAAAGTGCCAAGTAAACTTCCTATGTAGGTACGTACGTCGGTATGTCATTTGCATGCTTAGTTCTAGCTCGCTCACCTCTAGTTGCTCATGGAGCCTTTTCTCGACTTCCTCCTGCATCCTTAGCGCCTCATTCATGTGCACGCTGCGGCTGATTAGTAACGACAGAAAATTCTACTTAGAGATGTGTTAGCACGAAGCTTAAGATGATGGAGAGTGCATTTTGAAAAAGCTAACTAACTTAGGGTCTATTTTGTGAAGAATTAATAAACCTACTCATTCGTGCCTCTTCCCATCATGCCTGAAGAAGAGGCTGCATTCCGTTGCATCTCCAATATTGCTACATGCAGAAATTGTGAAATTAACGTAACTAATCTGCACAATTAGGTTAAGCACAGGCATCTAGATAGAAACGAAAGGGGAAACCCACCACCAAAAACATGACTTATTGGATCAGTTAAGTTTAACAATAACGAAAAGAAGGGAAAAACACACACACACACATGCATGTGTCAACAAAGAAGCTAAGAAGACGCTAAGAACACAAGCTAGCGTGGTAGTTTAATAGGTAGATCTTATATTTACCATCCTTAACTGAGTGATCGTTGAACTCCTTGTGCTGCTTCCCTAGTCTGAATTTCTGAGAAAGAACGACCCAAATCAGAGAGAGAGAGAGAGAGAGAGAGAGAGAGAGAGAGAGAGAGAGAGAGAGCTAAAACAAAAACCTGATTTTCACCATGTATAGGTGAAAGTACGAACTACATATGTGCAGATACCTGAAGATGGCTCTTGAGATGGTAGAGTGTGAGGCCCTTGACTCCCATAACCCTCATGATAGTCTTTGGAGTCGCCTCTACAGGAAGTAGGGAGCAATAAAAAACCATGAAATTCTTAGCATCAAACGCTTGTATAAACTCGAGGACGCTCTAAACTCAAACATCTACATACTGTCTGGCCCTCCGAGCTGGGTGACGGCCTCGACGAAGCGGTCATGGAGCTCGACGGTCCACCGGAGGCGGGGCTTGGGGTCGGTGGTGAGGACGAGACCGGAGTCGCCTTGCACGCACATAGGCCGTTCATTTGAGCTCACGGTGCTAGTACTGGGCTTCTTGGAGGACGGGAACATTCTATTCTCTTAGCTCCTTGCTTTCCCCCTTAAATCTCTCTCTCTCCCTAGATCTTCTGAGGCAATTCTCTCTTTTCCCTCTCTGATCTGCTACAGAAGTGGAGGAGATTCAAGAACAAGGAATAGGGTTCGCTCCGCACGCAGAACGAGGACGGTATAGTAGGAGTAGCTAGTACTGCCCTTCTCTCTTCTTTCTTGATATGTTCTCATCTCTCCTCTCTCTCCCTCTTTGCTTTAGTTGCTTTGTTACTCTCTCTCCCCCCTCCTGACGTAGAAAGCTCATGGGATGATATTCTGTCCCGAGGAGAAAAGCCACCGCCAACTACTCGAAGCCTCAGCACTGTCCACTCGGGGGCAAAAGATGAGGGGGAGAGAGGGCCGTTCGACAAAAAGAAACCGTCGTATTTGTGATGTTTCTAACCTGCATGTTTTACCAGGGAAGTCGCGATAGGTTGTTGACTAAAACAGCACTATACATCTGTTTGTCAGTGCAGCTTATAGGAAGAGCGTAAAAAGCACTAGTTATGGGTACGTGGCATTGCTACTGACAAGATCATCACATATGGTTGTGTGAACCGTCTGTAAATATGTGTCAGCGATGATAACAATGTATCACAGACAGTTCTTGAACCGTCAGTGAAATTCAGTTCTAGTAAACAATCATCTGTGATGTGGCCCACATCACAGACCGTTCTATTAAATAATCGTCTGTGATGTGGCCCACAATACAGATGGTTATTTACTAGAATCGTCTGTAATACGTGATATATCGCAGACAGTTCCTTGTATGGAACCGTCTGTAATATTAGTTTTTACTGTTAAATATTTTTCTATTTATTGGCTAGTCTTAGGAAAATGCTAACCATACCCTCTGAAACAAGCACATTATACACATCACATGCAGATTATATCGCAAGCAGATTATATATCACAGATTACACAATCACTTCAGAAATCAACTCCAATGTTATATTAACCAATATATCACATATTACACATCCATTTCTGAAATCAACTCAAATATTGTATTAACCAATGGACTGCGCAATTACAATTCACAAATTCAATTAACGAATAGAATATTCAAGTTTCACAAATTACGTAGTGTGGAATGTGCCTTCTAGAGCTATGACCTCATGCTTTAAGAAGTCATACAAGCTTTCTCAAATTGCCTCCAGATGGGCCTTTTTCAACATAGTTGCATCGCTGATCTTCTTTGTACTGACGAGGGTTCGCATGTTATGGCAAACATAGAAGGCACATAGGTTATTTCCCTATCCCTGTTGGGTGCACTACGAAAATAGGATTGGTTAGTTCAAAGGGTATTATTATGAAATGATATAGGATTATTGTGTACTAGTAACTACCGGAAAGTTGAAATCGTGTTTTAGCTTCGACGAGTCCTTGTGTAGCCCTCCTTGAGCTCTATACACATTGAGCACCCTATGTGATTACAAAAAAGTTAGCATCAGCCATTCCACGAGCTACAGGAGAGTTATATACAAAGGAAACGTGATTACCTGTTAAGTAGTTTTCCGATAGCTCAAGTCGTAACTACCCTTACGTAAAGAATCAACGTAGCTTACCCGGTTTTTTCTTAGTTCAAATACAATTAGAACCTAGTGAAACCTACACAAGAATAAAGCTATGGTTACTCAACCTAACTTTGAGTTGTGTGTAAAGTACAAATCAAAGTATACCATGTACGTAGTGCAACACTTACGACGAGTTATAGGGTAGAAGTATGTATTCTTTATCGCTTTGAGCCTACGATGCCTCTACCACGTTATCCTCAATGTAAGTAGAATTATCATTCATTGTTTGACTGGAGACTATGTGTGGGTCAAGGAAACCCCCTGATTCTTTCTTCTTTTTCACCTTCAAAGAACATGTATCTATATACACAAAAACAAGGAGCTATATGACATTTATCGATAACACATGAATGTATAGACCATGATTGCACACATTTACAATGTCCAGTATCTCATGAGTCCGGCGTCGATGGCGTTGAGATTGAAGATATTGAATAAGTCCTCGAAGTCGACCAAGAAGAAGCCTCCAAACTATTTGTTGAAAAGATGCTCGTGCTTGAAGCTGATCGAGATACTCGTTACGTGTGTTGCCTCTGCCTTTTTGGCTTCTTCCATGTACCAATCAGGCAATCTTTTGGGTTTCGATAAAAGGTCTTGTAGGCCCTCTTCCGTTAGTAAAGGCTCTACTAGTTTGAATTTTTGGGCCAACTGGGCATATTCATATTCTATATCTTTCCTAATCTGCCTGTATTTCCCTTTGTCTCACTTTCCACTTTTGGTCATCTTCATGGAAGAGGAGCGGGCCCTAAGTGTTATATTGGCCTTCACTAATGCTATGGGCATGATAGCTGATTGTGTGGGCCGCTTTGGTGCAACTGGTGGCTCCTCCGCAGGTGGATCATATTTTTCATGTTGCCTCCATGCTGGAGGACGACCGTCCATTAAAATGTCCCTCTTGCGCCACTGGATGAATGTCACGACGGCATACCCTATTGTCATGATCTCGTCATTTGGGGGGCATCTCCAGGTGGACTAGACTGGAAGTTGGATCGGCGTAGTCCACACACAACTTCGCGTAACCCAATGCTATTGTGAACAGTTGTCGCCTCACTAGTTGGATACACGCGCCCCCAACCAGCTTGCAGGGCAACAAGGCTATTGGCAAGCCTCAATTAGAGCTTGCATGGCATCACCTCCTATATAACGGTACACAATTAATTAGCTATGACGTTCAATATACTCTATGTACAGAGCATTCCAGATATATGTATTATATACCTAGATGTCATTGACGGTAGATGTGTTGTCGTGTACGTTTGTCTCGGGGGCAGATGCATAGCTGCTCCGCCAGTTAGTGGGGCTGAATTACGTCGGTGCTTCTAGAGCTTGCGCGGTCTGTGTGAGTTTGTCTGCAGCCACCCTTAGCTCCCACTCTTCCTCAAGGGTTCTTAGTTGTTCATCAAATCGCGCTTCCAGCCTTGCCCCAATCTGGTCCTTAATCGACACCACTAGGCGTTCCTCGTGCTCAGTTTTGGCTCTTTTCCAGCTCCAGTACGTGTCGCAGTCCTGTTGGAATCCTGTTTTCCAGAAGACGAAAACACCAAAGCCTCACACGCGACCAGGGTGCTCCTTACTTCCCAAGGTCGTTGATAGTATATTTTTCTCCCTGTCTAACGTGATGGGCACGTATGTGTGCGCGTGTGGTGGCGTGAGTTTGGTGTATGGGTTGTGTGCATCCCCTTGTACCCCTAAAAAGGATCAAACACGGTGAGGTCCACATATATCGGTTTGATATTTTTCTGCCTATATAATCTAGCTCGTACTGATCCTTGCATATATTAACACTCTTATGTCTGGAAGATTTTCAGCCCAACCAACACGCTATGTCATCGTTTTCGAGGAAGGGTCATTTGAAAAATCCAAAATTACGTCTAGATCCTTCCACCGGTTATTTTGCAAAAAAGATCCAGTTGTTCCATAGATTTGCAAATGGGTCCTCCATCGGTTTTTCCCGTTTTCACGGAAGGGCCCTCCGAAAAAAATTGAAATTACGTCTAGGTCATTCTAGCAGTTATTTGCAAAAAGGACCCGTACTTCCGTAGATTTATGAACGAGTCCTCTATCGGCTTTTTTTTTGTAAAAAAGACTCCATAGTTACAAAATTCGCAAATGGCTCCTGCCCATTTTTTGACAAACCACCCTGAGAAAACTGAAATTACGTTAAAATCCTCTTACCTTTTTTGGAAAAAAAAACTCAAACCATATTTCGCACGGCATGTAACGTGTGACTCTATCTAGTAAAACTTAACCAATGAAGCTCCCCTTTTCTTTTAAAAAAAGAACCCAACTACATTGCAACCCTGATGGAAAAAATTCAAGACCAAAAATCTCTCACCATAGATCATACTGGCCCCGTTTGGTAACTTGGAATTGAACTGTTTCTACTAGAATCTGGGAGAAACCCAGCCAAACGGGCTAAAACTCGGAACGATTCTCCTCGGAACATTTCTTCTTTTTCCACATCGTGGCTGAATCATCCTCAACCCCGTTTCTACTAGTTTCTACTAGAATCTGGAACCGTACCAAACGGTTTGCAGAAAGTGATTCTGATTCTACCTAAAACGTTTCTACCAAAAAATCTGAAACTGTCGGAACCCTCCCTTAATAGCTTGGAATACCAAGAGGGATTCCTATGTGCACACAGTACTAGTCCCATGATCAGTGGCTAGTACGCACATTTACAACATTGTCATCACATCCATACAAGTTCACATTTCATTAATAGAAATAAAGTTTTACAATCATGGCCTATTGGCCGAATTCAAGAAATCTGCGGTAGGAAGATACAAATCTTGGCGATTTGCCTTCTACCCAAAATACCACAGAATGGCGACAAAGGGTAAAACCTTAGAAAAGACTCATAGCAAAGTCCCCGTATTCGCGTCGGGATCGGAAACTCGTTCTCTTCATTCTCTGAATATCAACAATAGCAAGGTTGAGTACACGTATGTACTACTTAAGACTTATAGTGTATCACAAATGTATATAGTAAATCACAGGCTATGTCATAGGTAAGCTACTAAGTTATTTTGCATAAAAGCCGAATTGAATTGTAAATACAGAGAATAATAGATTGTGTAAAATTTGTAAAGCAATTGACAGATATGTAAATAACAAGTATAAATAGAGTAATAACAATCTCACAATCCTCCATGATTGTGAGTAAAGTACCGTCCATTCCCATACTATCAACAACATCTTCCATTGACCACAACACACTTTCCACATGATTCTTTCCAACTACCATTAAGTTCCATCCATTTTGTAAAAGTACCAAAACTCTAACTAGTGTCAGTGCACCAAGACTCCCATAACCGTGGGAACGGCTTTTCGAAAAGTTTAGACTCTGCAGAGTTGTACAACTTTACCCACAAATAATGATTTTCCCTTTGTGCATTGCAAATTAACACACTTCCTTAGGTGTGCCGCGAGGAAAATCATACACAACTGTTACATTATTTAATCTGACTTTACACCAGCCCAGTGACGTTAAATCCTTACTATGGTAGGAACAAAAATTTGGGAAGATATAAATTCTCATTCTTGAGATCAAGAACACGTGTTCCTTCCCATAGTGAGGCGTAGTTGCATCGGTATGCAATTACCCACACACGTCCATGTGGAAGCCCCTTACAAGCCAACTCGAAAGGGTTTTAAGGCTTGTGCTACTTGACTCCCAATGTGCAAAGCCAGTTTTAAATAACTTAGTAGGTTGAGGCTACCCCATAAATAGCAATTGTGGTTGTCACGGTAATTCTGGATTATACAACACTATGTTCGGTCCTTAAATTAACTCGGTGGAAACTCCCCTACACTACGTGTAAGTTAACGCTTACACACCCGGCTATTGCCATAATCCACAATGTCAAAACATAGTTTTATTTTCATTTTTAACAAACTATCGGTATCCTTTCTTGTCATAACCAACCTTTCCAAATCATGAGACACCTGTCTCTTCCAAAACATGTCTATTCTCATTGATTATCATGAGCAGTGTAACCATCCATTCATGATCCCATTACTAGAGCATACTAAGCATGTGCAAATAATAATCAGTATACCAAATTGACATTATCTTTTGTTTAACCATAACCTAGGGTTTCAATGTTCTCATGTCAACAATTAATCAAGGAAATCCCACAAGCTAGGTTTAGTTCTACCGCATCCCATAATATAGCGATTTAATAAACATAGCGCATGCATAATAGTTTTGACAAACTAAGTAAACTTAATTAAAATAGTAGGTTCAACATGGTCAAGGAGGGTGCTTGCCTTGCTTGTTGAATTCGATGGTGAAGTCGGATCGTCCAGCGAAGGTATCGAATGTCGGTGTCTACACGCCATATCATAAAAAGCGAAGCAATATCCAAATCGAGAAAAGAAAGAACAACAAGTAAACATACAATACATGTGGCAAAGAAGTCGAATATATTCACAAATAGAACCATTCATGGAAAACAAGTGCGATAGTGCGGCTTTGGCGGAGGTTAGGGTTTGGGTCCAACTAGTGCAGAACATAAAATGCGTGTTTAACGAAAAGTTACCATTTACTGAATTCAAGGGGCCAAAATTAAGTATATGATTATTTTCATTTTCAAATCCAGAAGCTAAGATTGTTTGGATTAATACAATTAAGATTAAAAATAATGTTCATGTGAACAATACTTAGTCTTAAGTATAATTTGCACAAAAGTTGATTTATATAAGTTGGGTTTAGATGATAGGGCTAGAGGTTACATTTACATGATTATATGATGATTCTAATGACATAACATTTTACCTTAGGGTTTAATAAGTCCAACTATTCGAGATACCAAGTTACTAACTTTCAAGACAATTAGGCTGTTGTGCTAATAGGATTCAGGATGCAAAAGCAAGTCATTAATTAAATGTTTTTCCATATTATGGTAGTACAAACATTATAGAATGGTTTTGAGCTATTCCTCTAATCTTTGTATTTAAACGAGGTATTCTCGGGTGTGAAAGGCTTAAATGTCATAATTTTACACGCATGGATGGTGTCGTTTTTGTTTTACGAATGTGTTGCACCTTAATAAATTATTTAACCATTCTTGAGGAACTATCGGGAATACCTCTAAGAGTGTTTTAAAGTTGGTTCATGATATTTCACTTTTCAACTACGATGTTTTTAATATAAAGAGTATTAGGGCCTTATATGGTTTTAGTTCAATAATACGAAAAACATCTATTATTTTTGCATAAATAGGAAGGGTATCACTTTTAAAAGTCTTAGGATTTGGTTTTACCAAATTTTAAGTTTGTTTGTGAGGGTTATGACTATTCGAACTATTCAAGTAATGGAACTTGATTAATAAGCATTTACGGCATAGTAAGGCAAAGCGAAGTATTCTAATATATTTGAAATCCATGTGGCGATAGGGGTATAACCAAATTAATTTTACAAAGATTTGAGTTCATTCTAACCATTTGTTTTGCATGCAACTTGACTACGGCTATTCACAAATTTAAAGTTTTACAAGACTTATCATATATTTTTAATGGTAAAAGAGCATGATTAAGGTGCAACTAAATTAATAATGCAAAGGAGAAGTCCTAAGATTTTCAGAAGGTTAAAAAGATTAATTTCATAATATTGAAATTTGGTTGTAGAGCTATTAATACTTAAATACTTAATGAACTACTTGATTCTTTAAGAAAAGTAACTAAAGTACACAAAGCAACTCATTAAGCTCTACATTTACAAAGATTATAATTATGATGCTTCAAATGTTTAGGTATTAGTTTTCAAGTTACATGCAATTTGCTAACACTATTTATTTATGGATAACCTAATTAATCTTTATAGTATACATGAAATGGCACATGAACTATGATTAAACAAGTCTAATTTATATAAACAAAGAGAGTATCATTTCATGAGAGCATTAAAACTTGTTTCACCATAATTGAAGTTTATTTGCACAAATTATTAGTATTTTAAATTCAAACACGTTGAAAAGGACCTAATCACAAATTTGGTACAAACTAAATTCAAATCTAAATATTTATATATATTTGGAACCCTAATGACAAAAGGAATGCAATAAAATTGGTTTCATCAAATTTAGAGATCATTTGTGAAAATTGTATATAGAGCACATATTAGACCTATGGTTCAAATTTGAATTTTTAAATACTGGGCATTGAACAAGATTAAAATGTTTTTCTATATTTAGAAACTTCATGATTTAACAAAATTTTAGGAACTAGTTTGAGTTCATTTGGAGTTATAATGTGAAAGTTATAGTCATTTTAGTTGGCTCGGATGGAAATAATCCTAAAATTGGAAAATACGTTTCCTAATAAAGGAAACGATATACATCTTGGTTCGAATCTGGTCCAATCAAGATGAGACCGGCAGCACGGATCGGCATTGCCACCACGAAGAAGGGCACGGAGGAGGCGGCCGCCCGGCGGCGAGGCCGAGGCGAGGCGACGCCGTGGGTGGGAGAGCAAGAGGTCAGTGTAGAACCTAGAGCGCGAGTTAGTCGGGCTATAGCCGCCAGAAGCTATGCTTGTGCAGAGCGAAGCGGCGACTCATGGCCAGTCTTGTGGCGCGGTAGGTAGTGTCAAGGTCAGATTGGAGGCCAGGTGAGCATATACGTCGCCGAGGAAGCTATCCGCACAGTTTTGGCGGTGGATAGTCGAAGGCTTTCGGCACCGTCTTGGCGCCGGAAGTGAGGAAGAAGGGCGGCCGTGGCGCGCCCGGTGGCGTCGAAGCACGAGAGAAGCGGCCAGTGAGCATGAGGGCCGAGTAGGTCCTATCCCAATCACTCACCGTGGCGGAGGAGGCCTGAGGTGGTGCGGCACCATCATGCGCCTAGTGGGAAGAAAAGCGCCCAATGCGGCGGAGCTTCAAGCGATTAAGTGGGTTGCTCCAATTAGTGTTGGCCCGAATCTTGAACTTCGTGCTAATGGCGGCAATGGAGGCGAATGGGGAGGCCGGCTCGGTAGGGGTAGTAGAGAGCAGCGGGGAGCTCGGGCATGCTCGAGGCTTACTTAAGTAGGCGATGGAGTGGAGGAGCTGTGTGCCAACGCGGGCTCGATTCGGTGCCGAGGAAGAAGACAGTGGCGCAGCTTAAGCGGCTATGGCGGGGGAAAATGGAGGCGGTTGGCGACCACGGCAATGGTTTGTACGCAACCAAGTTCCAAGGGCTCGGCGGCGGCGAGTCAAGGTCCTGGCGATGAAATGATGAGGCAAGGTTCGGCGGTGAGAGTTCGGCCAGGAGAAGCAGCCCAGCGGCTTGAGCTTCGCGGTGAGTCGGAAGCGAGAGAAGGATTGGATTAGTTGCCTCGGTGGCTAAGTGGGCCTTGGCAGAGAAAAACCATGGGGAGAACGGCGTGGGAGGGACCGAGGATACTGGGCGGCTCCACTGTCTGAGCGAAGGAAGGAGACGCGATCAACGGCAACAAGCGGTAGGCGATTTCTTTAGTCAGCGGCAAGTTCGACTACCGTGACAAGCTACGATTGCCAAACCCTGACAAAGGTAGCGAGTTTGATTGGTGTAGTGTTTTGTTGATTCAGGGCTTTTGAGAGGTCAAGTTACGGCATTGGATTGGTTCAATAAGATATAGAGATCTTGGAGCTAGAAGGGTGCAGGGTGAAGTCTGGATTCACTCCTCCACCGCTCAAAATGGAAAATGCAATGTTACGAAAAGAATGCCTAAATCGGCTCTTTATTTAGCTATCAAAGTTTCGGACAATGAGTTGTCGGTTATTGCACTTGATTGGTCCAAAAGGGTTTGAAAATCTTGGGCCAAGAAACTTTACAATAGAAAATCTAGAAGCGCTCATTCCTTGATCATAACAAAGACATTGAGGTGCTTTGCTTGCAAAAGCATGAAATGGGACTTTATTCCATTTGAGAAGGCTTTCGATAGTGCAAAGATGTCGAATGGAATAAGCGTTAGAGTCAAGATTGGCAAGGGTTCGGTCAGAGGTGGCCGCAGGTGTGGATAAAAGGAAAAAGATTTTGTTTTATTCTCTCAGTAAATTTCAAACATTAGCTACATTCCAATCCATTAGAGGCACTAAAATTCATTAAGAAATTCTTGAAAACTTGTTCTTGTAGAAGTCTTAAGATTATCATTAAACTACCCAAAGAATTTTAAGTAAACTAATATCCTAATAATCCTTCAAGAATTAGACAATGTTTAAGTTAGAAATACGCCTTTTGTAAAATGAATCTTCTAACTATCCAAAATGATATTGAAACTTTTATCATATTGTCTCATAATTATATATATTCCAAAATAAAAGTTTAGAGCCAAAATACTTATATTTATTTTATACAATTCTTTTAATTGGAGTAGGCCCAAATTAGTCAATATTGTTTTTTGATTATTCCTAAGCAACAAATCTTTTTAAATCCTTTTGAAAATTTGTAGAAATGATATAAAGGTAATGTATGATTTAAATTTTTGATCTTGTGCTAAATTTGTTTTTGATAAACAAGGTTAAGATTATGTTTGCAAATAAAATAGAAGGTTCTTCTTGTGCAACAAAGTTCAAAGAAGTTCACAAAATACTAAAAATTCAGTTTTAAAATAATAAATTAAAGATTTTAATTTATTTTAACTTTCTTTTATTTTGAGGATGTTACAGAAACCGTTTCCGGTGACAGAAATGGCACCTGATTGGTTTGCATCGGCAGCGGACCTTGTCTCGTAGGCGCCCAACAATTCAGTGAATTTCTCTTAAGAAATCTCTCCTCTCCTCGCAAAAAAGGGGCACTATATTGTAATTCAGGTGTAAAAAAGTGGCATGGCCCAAAATGTCCCCGCCGTAGATCATACTAAGTTCCGAACGATCCAACGGCCCCCATAAACAGGCACTGCACACCGCATCGCACCAGCCCACCATTTCGTCCTCCTACGCCGTCGGCTTCTCCTCCTCCGGAGTCGGCGGCACCGGACGCGGGCGCGGCCTGCCGCTCACTTCGCCGGCGCGCGCTCCCGGGAGCCCCATTCCCGACGACGATGACGGCGCAGATCCTTTCAACGTCCTCGCATCTGGTGGCCGCGGCCGCGGGGAGTCCTTGATTTCGCTGGCCCCCACCATCCCATCCTTCTCGTCATTTTCTGGCGCTGGCGCGGTCGTGGATCGCCGCTGCCCCCGCTGCCGTCCTGTGAAGCTGCCCCCAAGCAACCGACCTTTACCAAGCGCTTCGATGACATCCCTCCCCCCTCCGATCGGGAGCCGCCGACTCCCGGCGCCTCGTCCTCCGAGCCTCGGCGTTCGCTCCCTACCTCTGGCACCGGCCGCGGTGTGCGGCGGATGCAGCAACAGGTGGATAGGCCCCCCGAGGAGAACCGCTTCATCCGACGTCGCGAGGCGAAGTAGGCCGCGTCCCCTTCGGCTCCTGGCGGGCAGCCAAAGTTATCGCCACTGGACGCCGTGAAGCGCGCTTTGGAGCTCCTGGGCCGCGGCGACCGCGGTGGCCGCGGCCGCCGGTCGCGTGGGAGCTGCAGTCGCCGACGACCTGCTGAGGTGGACGAGCGGCAAGGGGTCTACTTGGGGGACAACACCGATGGTGATAGACTCGAGAAGAAGCTCGGCGTGGACAAGATGAGGATTCTGAACCAAGCGTTTGATGAAGCAGCAGAGAATGCACTGCTGCATCCAATGGAGGATGCATACCTTGACGCTGTTCACACCAATAACATGGTTCGTGAGGCACTGCGGTGGAGTTTGCAATATTGTCGTATCTGAGTGTGCCTGAGGCCTGAGCCCTGAGGTTCCTGATGTTTCTTCTTTCTGTGGGTTTGTGTGTGCAGATTGAGTTTGAGCCAGAGTACCATGCGAATTTTGATAATCCAGATATTGACGAGAAGCCGCCAATGTCATTGGAGGGGGTGCTGCAGAAAGTGAAGCCATTGATAATTGCGTATGAGGGCATCCAGAACCTGGAAGAATGGGAGGTGATTTGTTTAATTGACCTCACACCATACTACCATAGTATGTTCCTCCATGGAAATGCTTGTGCCTGTAGATAGTTTCTGATGTACTTGTTTTTGCTGCACTAGAATGTGACAAGAGTAAGCCATGGTAATTGATACCTTGTTTTGCTGTTATAACATGCAAACTGTGTCCAAGCCTATCGTTGGGTGATATTAGGCTATAATAACCTGCTTGAGGCTTGATAAATAAACAGATGGACCAATAACATAGGTTACTATAAAAATACTGTTTCCTCATTTTACTTCCCTAACTTCGTCCTCAAGTATACAAAAAATTAAGATTTTACGTTTTGAACTGCATTACTGCTGTCCAGTTGATTTCTAAGTCACTTTGCTTTTTTCATAGTACTAATGAGCTTGACTTCTAAACTTCTTCAAAAGTTTCAAGTTATTCCAAATAAGAGCATATTGTGCACTATATTGGATGCAAGATTTTCAGAATAATTTTCCAGATAGGTTTAACATGTCCCAGATGTATCGTGTATGAAAATGGAAGGCGGTTATTTTTTATAGATATAGCTGAACTGATTAGAATTTTTTTTTTCTGAACAACCAGTGCTTATGGTATGGGAAAAATTTGACAGGATCGACTCGTTTGCTTTTGGGTTTTATTGTTGATGTATTTCCTCATAATAGTGATTCAGTGGTTTCGTGATTTTTAAAATATGACGATGATAGTTTTAGATATCGCATGGACTTACAGAGCTAAGCATCTCTTGTTCTATGTCTTAGCTTTTCAGTGCACATTTGGAAAGTCTTGTACGATATCACATTACATGTTGTCTCATAGCCTTCTACTAATATGCCAACTAGTGCATGCATAAATTAATAGTTATACTCAACTTGCTGCTAATATGATTTCTTTCAGGTATCTTGAGCTGATAATCTACTGTATCACTATTAGGAAGCTGTGAAATATGTAAATAGCGAGGGCGCCCTATATGAAAGAGCTGATAGATATGTACAGCGGGCCTGACGTCGTAACTGCAAAACAACAAGAAGAGGAGCTGCAACGAGTTGCTAACACTCTTCCAGAAAACATTCCCTCTTCAGTAAAGCAGTTTACAGATAAACTACTATCTCTTAAGGTTTGCCTTCTTATTACAACTGATGCTCTGAACAGTATCCTTAATATAGACAGTCAACTTTGAATGTTGTCTTATGAATAATCAGACTTCAAATCTCCAGTGGTGATTGAAGCAACATGATTCCTGTCTGACTCGATAGTCATGTGAAATTCTGGCATGACCATCTATAATCAGCTTGCTTTAAAAAATAGAGCTGCCTTCTGTTAGCATATCAAACTTAATTTTAACTACACTAATGATTATCTTAACTGAAATGTAATATGTTTTCATACTATTTCAATTGTCTGTTCCCACCTTCAAGTCTCATCTATAGTCTGGTCTTACTAATCTACCATGGTTCTATAACATGTCTTGTCTAGATTTATCATGACATGCTGTCCCAGATAGATACATTTGATAGTTGATTACCCTTGCTTTATCAAAGGTAGCAAGTGGCTTATCGTATTGTTCTCAAAGTTGGCCAAGTAAATGTGCTTTAAGTCAGGTAGTTGTGGCACCTGACAGAGAAGTAGCACTACATATTGGAAGATTTGCCGTTAACATGATAAATACAAAATGTACCATGCCATTTGTCTTCGTCTTGTTTGAGTTTGATAAAATATTTTCATATCCATTTATTCTTTGCACAGCTTTACATACTGCCCTAAATAGTATGTTAAAAGGCTTTTCTTTTTAAGTCTTGTGACCCTGATTAGTGTATTTTTGTGCTCATTTTATATTTTGGTTCCTAAAGGTATTTGTTTCGTACTTGCCACTATTCTCCTTTTCGCTTTTCTTCCGGGAAAGATAAGATGTGGTATATAATGATGAATTTCTTTATTCTTGTTTCTCTTTCTGTGCTTTGTAGAATAATCCAGGCTGGTGTTTTGACAAGTAATGCCAATTCATGGACAAGTTTGGTCATGAAGTTTCAGAGCAATAAAGCTCTCTTATACTCTGTTGTAAGAACTCATTTTGCCCCCAAGAAGAGTTAACGAATATTTCTTTGTGTTGCAAGGTGTGATGTTATACTTAACCCATGCAATGTTTTTTCCCTTTTACTAGGATGCTAGTTAGATAAATTAAATTGCTGATAAACATGAACACTTATTTTTGGGAGATTTTTCGTCCTTGCATTTGATTCTAGAATCATCGCCACCATTTCTTTAGGGCGATTGAAACACCCCTACCTCATTTTGAGTTCTTAAGATGCTAAGCAAATGATGAATGGTCACAGTCCGAATATGATCTATGGATCACATTCCCATATTTGGACCATTTTATAAACGAATGGAATGTTGTGCTCAAAATTGCTTTCTGTAGGAAGTGCTATTTTGAGGGTAAGCAAGTTGGCTGCACAAGTAGGATCACTAGAATCATATCATGGAACTGTCCCCTATTATGCTCCACTGCCCAAGAAATGGCATTGAGGAAGGGGAATGTAAGACAACTCCACATGGCCGAGATCGAGAATAAAAAAAATCTGTCAGCCACCTAGGCTGCTATTAGTGCATTTTGCTTCTTGTACGGACCCTTCATTGTATTGCCTAATAGTGATAGCCTATAAGAGAAGTAGCAAATGTTCAACCGTTTTATCATGTATTTCTGAAAACTGGAGCACTTACAATAGCTTTAGTACATATCATAACAAGGTTTCTGTAAGAAGCCCCTGGTGTTTTCAGGAAAGCATGCAATGAGACTACTTCAGGAGTACGAAAACATGTGCTAATATGTGTTATCTATTGTACATCGCTTCTTGTATATTACTTTCTATATACCCCGTTTGTTCTTTTTCTGTTGATCCACAAGATAGCAGAAGCCTACCTAGCTAACTCTCCAACGCTCATCTTTGTGGCTTGGTACAAACCGCTGTTTTTTTTTTACTATACAAAAATGGGAGTAAAAATCATGGGAAGCACAACAATGCATTTGCTTAGCATGGTTGAAATCATGAGAACATGATTCTTTGCAACTCCTAGCCCGTCTTTGGAGGAAACTCTTCCGGTTTCGCTGTCCAAATTCTCCTTCTAGTGCCTGTTCACAAGATGCAAAGGTCACAGACATTTCCATAAATCATTTAGCGCATTCATCCTAAAGCTAACATAAGGGCATTCGTGCAATTGTATATGCAGGTCTGTGATCCTAAACCTAACAAAAAAAAAGGGACTGTCCGTCTGGCTGGGGAGTGAAATTGCCTTACGCTTCTGAATCATGCTGCCGAAGAGGCTGGTTCTCATTGTGCTGGCTGTCAAGCGGCATGTACTGGGACATGATGGCCATGACCTCCGAGTCCATGTACGACTACAGAAAATACAACGAAGAATGTTCATTCTTATGCATTTTTCTACATCACATATTCCGCAATCACTTCTGCTGAACTATGTCTGTGAGATAGACATACCCTGAGTCTGTACTTGTAGAACACGAAGCCGGCGATCCCCACGCCCACGACGCACGACACAACCAAGATGGTGATGAACCAGCCGAACTTTGACATGCTGTTACCTGCAACACAAAGCCAAGCAAGAGCATTTGAAGAACGTTCCCCAAGGTTTCATGCCGTCGTCTCATGAAACTGGTACGCGCGCAGATCATGTTACCTATGCATGTGTCCTCTCCTCGTATGTAGACCTGGCTGCCCTTGCATTTGCACTCGTAGTTGCCCCACGTGTTCTTGCAGTGGCAGTCGGGGCAAGTGCACGCAAGCTTTTCCTTGCACTCGTCCAAATCTGTAGGATTACACATAGAGCACGGAATTCTTGATCAGTAGCTCGCCTCTGTTGCTTTCGCGATCACTTGTTACGTCGATTTCAGCAAAAAAAAAAAGAAGGAAAATACCTTGGCATTTATGGCCATCACCTTGGAACCCTGGTGGGCATCGGCATCCAGTCAATGCGGTGTCCTTCGATTTGTGGAGAAAGTGGTTAACAAAGATCATGGATGATGAAATTGTGCGTGTGTGTGTCAGTGTGTAGAGAGAGAGAGAGAGAGAGAGAGAGAGAGAGAGAGTTACCGAGCAAGCAGAGAATGTCTGTTTTCCCCTAGTCTCTGACCAGCACCCTCCATTGTTCAACGTGCACCTACCTGGCCCAACAGCTGAAACAGGGAACAAACATGGTAAGTTGGGGACAAGATTTACAGCCATTACTCCTAAATTGGACCAATAAAAGTGTGGTTCATCTCGGTAGCGGTATGGAATTTGGATTCGTGGTTCACCATTTTTCTTTCTAATTTTCATTGTGAACACAAATCTTGCACCCTGAATTCTGTTTTGATTCGACCAATTTGGTTCGACTCTCACACATGTGCTGGAAAACCGACTCAGAAACGGTTTCTGCGATCGAACGTGTGATGCGTCCGTGCCGTGCCGTCCCGGTCCCGCCTTGTCACGGCGGCTACAGTTGCCGACCACTGCGTTGTGTGTTTGTCTCTGCATCGCCTTTCAGGCTCTCAGCGGTGTAGCCAAGGCCAATCCCACGTCCACGTGGCCGTGCCGATCCGTGGGAGCGTGACGCAGCGGCAGGGTGAGTTTAGTTGTTTATATCAAGTGGTACATGTATGAGATAGTATAACAAAAAAATCATCTATGTATTTGGTTGTTTAAATGGAACCATCCTATCCTGGACCAAGTGATACAAATTTTAAAAATATTCTCTGTAGATGCTGAACCATTTCATCCACCCAAAATAATGGAACCAAATGATAAAGGACTTCCATCTCATTCAACATCATCCCATCAACCAAACACATCATTAGGGTGCATTTCATTCATGGGCATGGAGTGGGTAGAATGGGATGGGATGGGATGAAGCCATCCAAGCTGGTGTTTAGTTGGAGGGATGGGAGGTGGATAAGTCAATTTTTTGTTTGGTTGG
Organism: Rhipidocladum racemiflorum; assembly: GCA_036346355.1. NCBI lineage: Eukaryota > Viridiplantae > Streptophyta > Magnoliopsida > Poales > Poaceae > Rhipidocladum > Rhipidocladum racemiflorum. Next base: position 82,379,500 of record CM070579.1, on the reverse strand, counting down.
AGGAATAAAGTTGGATGGGATAAGAGTTGGGTGGTGGATGGTGTGAGAATTCAAATTTAGTTGGTGGGATGAAAGTCGGATGGTCGATGGGATAAGCTAAATTTTTGTTTGGTTGGAGCGATAAAGATGGATGAGACCATCCCATCCACCCTGCAATCCCAACCAAACGGACCCTAAAATTCAGCAGGCAGTTCAAAAGCTTGACCTATTTGAGAATCTCCGGAAGTACGCTTATTTTCAACTCCCCGAAGCATTTCGTCGCTTGCTACGGCCTTCCTCGTCTTTGGGTGCCTAGGTATCCACCGCAAGCATTTCCTCTTTTGAACCTCGCCGTTAGCAAGAAAGGTGTTTGGTTGTCTGAATGAGATGGTATAAGATTTTGTTTGGTTTGGCTGCATGGGATGATACTGGATAGTTCAAGATGCTGTTTGGTTTGAGGGATGAGTTTGATTTGAGGGATATTGTCATCATCTTTTTTTTTCTCTTCTTTTCTATCCTTCTTCATATTTTCTCTTCTTCTTCTTTTCTTACTTTTCATCTGCCCTTTTCTTTTTTCTCTTTTTCGTTTCCCTTCTCTTTTCTTTTCTCTTTTTTTCTCCCTTTCTTTTCTTTCCTAACGGCTGAGCCTTATCCTCTCCTCCTCCTAACCGCCGCCCCCCTTCCCTTAGCTTCCCCTTAGTCTGCCTTGGGGCCACCTCCCTCCAGCTGTGCCGCCGCGCCACTCCCTCCCCCCCCCCCCCCCCAGTGTCGTCCATTGCCCCTAGGGCTAGAGGTCGTGCTGCCAAGGCTCGTTCCTCTCCACGCCGATGGCTGGTACTGGAGGCCGAGGTCGCGAGCGGCGTGGAGGGGGCGCCAGCCGGTGCAGCGTGAAGCCCACGCGAGCGATCTCGTACGAGACGTGATGGCTCACCCGATTTTGCTGAACGCTCTGGTACAATATCTTGGTGAAATATTCTCTAGAGTTGGATCATCTCATCCAGGATAGGTTGGTTCCATCCCTTCAACCAAAGATGGGGACGAGGCATATTCGGGACAATCTGATCTAGGTACGAGCTCATCCACCGAACCAAACACAACCTAAGCGAATAGGCCGTCCGCCCGCCTGCTTCCCCCGTCTTGCCCTACACCGTGGATCATGGAAACAAGCGTCCAACTGTCCTGCGCGCTCCTATCCTGCCTCGACCGAGGAATTGTCGCGTCACCGCATGCCCCCACACCCACCGATCCTCAATGCAGTCCCACGCGGTGGCCATGGGGGAAACGCCTAATTACTATTGACCACTCTCTCGCGCCGTGCCATATCACGCGTTGTGTTGCCCAGTGCCTGTTTTTAGCTCTTTTACAATACACTAAATTTAATATAAATAGTTTATTCTTTTTTATCTAGCGAATCAGATTAGCTAGTATTTATCTATAATTTATCCGACAGTAAAAATATCTTCAATAAATTAACGACCAGATATAGTTTCTAACACCCACGCTATATTACCATTATGCTAGTATAATGGCACGAGAAGCATCGTACCTCTGCAGCTGGTGTATCCGTCGCCCTCGTACCGGACGCCATTCACTACGGGGCACTCGCACACCCTGCCCCTGTACGTGTCCTGCGCATCGTTAGAGGGGAACAGAACCCAGTCAATATCACCAGCACATCGAAGTAGGCAGGCAAAATTTCTGCACTTGGGACGTATAAGTATAGCGCTCATCTTCTGAGAAAAAAAGCATACCCTGCAAGCGGTCACGTTCGTATCCTTGTCCCGCCAGCATCCGCCGTTCCTGCGCAGGCATTCGTTCGTCTCGATGTCTACGGTTGGGAGGAAGAGAGCTGGTCATCGTTCCGCGGAATTGCACAACGACGCTACTGCAGTTCAAGAGGCGTACCATGGCTCAGGCAGACCTGAGGTTCAGTCCCCTCCTTGAAACCAGCGCAGACAGCTTTCAGCGCTGCCGTTCTCTCCAGTTTCCCTTCAAACACACGCAATTCACGTTAGCCCACCGGAAAAATCAGCTCTAGAAAGATGCAGCTTTCGCATCGAATCGTGCGGTGGTTGCCCGTTTCTTTGCTCCGGCGAAAGGGATGCCGCAACCGACCTCTGTACTGAACGTTGTTGATAACCAGGGTAGGCAAGATGGTCACATCTCCTCGCGATCCGCGACCGATCTGTAACCAAAAACCGCGGACGTTGCAACGTCATGGGATCCGTAAGGATGCAACCGATCAACCTAGCATCTGAGGATTAAATGCTAAAGACTACTGGATCTGGATAGAATGTTTCGGGCAGATTCGAACCTGGGCTTCCTGCTCCTTGGACAGGACGGCGTTCTCGGTGTCGGCCTCCGGATCCCCCATGCAGTCCAGCAGCTTTTCGAGGGGCAATCCTGGTTCCAAAAGGACGCCGAGATCGATCAAGACGAGGCCAAAAACACGGGAGCAACGCGCTGAAACGCGACCGACCTAGTGCCCTGACGACGTCCTCGGCGCAGCCCTTGCTGTACTTCTTCTCCTTCATGGAGCAGCGGATCTTGTAGTCCATGACGTAGTCCCACCACGTCCATGGGTGGCCGCTCTCGTTGGCGACGCGGTGCACGCAGAGCTGCCTCAGGTTCTCCACCACCACGTCCTTCCCCTCGTACCCCTCCCCGAAGTCCTGCTCCGGGTCGGGCGCGCAGTACCTGCCGTGGTTGATGCACTGCGACCTGCACTGCTGCGTGAGCTTGAACGCCTCGGGGCAGTACCAGGTGATGTAGTGCGGGGTGAACTGCGTGTAGCCGCCGCGCTCCAGGATCTGCGCGTGGCCGCGGAAGCGGCGCACGAACTCCATCTGCTCGTCGCACCGCGGCCCGCACTCGTCGTTGCTGTTGGTCCAGAGCTCGTACTCCACGCGCTCGTCCGGGTGCGGCATCGACTCGCGCCAGTCCAGCCTCACGATCACCTCCTCCTGGCCGTCGGCCGCCTTCTGGGCCATCTTCTTCAGGGACTCGCCGAACGCGCGGTTCACCAGCGCCGACGGGATGTTGATCTTGTCGATGTACTCCGTGTCCGGCGTCGCCTCGGGGGTGTCCATGGTCAGCAGCTGCTCGTCGGTGTTGTCCGCGATGAGCACGGCCGCGGCGCCGGCCTGCTGCGCGTTCCACGACTTGCGCGCGAAGTAGCATTCTAGAGGGGCCATGAACAATGTCAGCACATAATCACATTCTTTACAGCTAAAACTCTGCACTAAAATATTTTGGTTCTTTCTTACAATTAAAATGAGTACTAAGCTAGGTAAATTCAGGATTAGCATTTCCTAAGGAAGGAGGAGGACTTGTGCGGTGCATCAGCTGGAGAGTTGGAAGGCTTTGCTTGGAAAGGAAGGCTGAGCAGATTGGTATGTGCTGCCCTTTGGCTTAAAGGAATTGTGACACCTACTAACCGGTAGTGGACGAGTCGTGATCAAATGACCGAATCATATATGAGCATCAGAAATGCTGTGCATGTATACTACATGTATGAACCTACTCAGTTCTTTCTTTCCGGGGTTCAGAGTTGTCTGAAACTCCGATGCAAAGAAAGGAACAATCTGATGCCAATTCGTCGAAATAAAACTAAAATCGTTCCCAGCTTGGTCCCGGAAAATTAAGATGGATGAAGCTATGAACGATCTGTCGACTATTTAGTAATATCAAACACCGTATGGAGATTTATTCTTATTTGTGATGAGTATTTGACTGCTTTTAAGCAAGGTATACTCATATTTGTGTTTGAGTTGATTTAGATTTGAATATTAGGCTTTTGGGATGATTATTGCATATTATTTTGGACACTACTATGTGACGTATTTTCTTGTCTTTGATGGTTGCAGGACGATAGTGCAATGTTATGGTGAGGTGGAGGATGACCGGGACTAGGCGAGGTGTGTTGAAGGTCCAGATGGTCGGGGATCGTCGGAGGATGATCGGAGGCGGAGTTGTTGCGTGCTGAGAAGACAAGGGAATGACTGAGATGCTAACTTGGAGCTACTTGGATGAAAAAGAGCCGTTGGATTGTGATTTAGATGATGGAGTAGCGGTCAAGTTAACTTAGTAGATAAAACCCGTTTGTTAGTAGATTTTAGGTTAGCCAATGTATGAGCGAGTGATTTTAACTCTTGATGAGGTTTCTTAAGGTCCAAGAGAGTCATCTAATAGTGGAGATTATTCCAAGTGGTTGAGTCAATCCTAAGAGGTTGCTTAGGATTGAAACAACTTATACAAGAGTGTAGAATAATTCATAAAAGCTATAAATAGAAGGGAAGAGGTGTATCTCCCCCTTTAAGGTTTTTGTGCTCCTTTGAGTTTTATCCACTTTGTTGTGAGGCTTTGTAAACCTTTCAACCAGAAAAATAAAAATTCATTTTTATTTACTTTTGAATTTAAATTTTGCATTTACATTATGGCTTTACATCCCACAATTTAAATTCAGTATTTACTTTCTTGCAATTTAAATTCTGCATATTTGAATTTGCTTTCGTTCCTTCTAAATGCTTTTAGATTTTGTGCCAAGGATACAACACAGGAGAGGCTAGAGCATCTCCAAGAGGGGCCTTAAATATGGTCCTAACTTGAATTATATGGCTTTTGGGGAAAAGATTAACTTCAGCAAGGGCTCTAAATTGTTAAAATTTAGCAAATTGTTTTAGGGCCCCTAGGAGAGTAGCTATATTTAGCAACTTTGTGATTGAGCCCTATCTTTGTTGGGTTTTAGGGCCTAATTGCTGGAGTGAATATTTCGTTGGAGCCCTAAATCTAATTAGTTAGGGTCCTAAATTAAAATTTAAGGCTCATTTTTAGGGCTCTCTCTTGGAGATGCTCGATGACTTGAACGATGGGTCTGAAAGATGACAATTTAGGGCCCTTGCTGGAGTTAATCTTTTCCCCAAAAGCCCTATAATTCAAGTTAGGACCATATTTAGGGCCCTCTTGGAGATGCTCTTATAGTGGTTGTTGCTCATAGTTCATCGAAGATACTGTAACATGTGACGAATACTAGTAATACTGTTTAATATGGAGGTGAGCCCAAAACTAAGTGACTGACTGAATGAAATATTGGATTGTATTACTATTCAGCTCTACTTGCAGAACTGAATTACCAATTTCCTTCCCTCTCCAAAAAAAAAAAAAAAAAAAAAAAAAAAAAAAACTGACTGCAGTCTCTCTGGCACCAAAGATGGAGATCAGTCCATATCGAAATGTTCAAATACTATACCACCCCGTTAGCATGTCTACCTGGTAATCACACAAAGTTAAAATACTATACCACTCCGTTAGCATGTCTACCTAATTAATACTCACCACCTAACCATTGGTCGTAGAGAAGATTAATACTCACTAGCTAACCCCATGGACATAACTCATCACCAGAACAACAATTGACATGAATTGGGATACGTGGACATCAATCATCGGCGAAAGAAGCTTTCATAAAAAGAAAAATCATCCGCAGAACGACTGCCGGTACTCGAACAATTCAGATCTTCAGAATCAGAATTGGCACATAAGGTATCTTCAAGGCACTTGTTCCTTACGCAAAGAATTTTGAAGAACTTTCTTGTTGAAATTAAAACAAACATGTCGAGAGAAGAAGCTATGCGCCTACCTCCACGGTCAAGCAGGAGGATGACCGGCCGGCGGGACTTGGACTTGGACTTGAACTTGGTGTCGAACTCGGCGCAGCCGTTGGCCTTCTTGTCGGGGTAGAGGACGACGCCGGTGAGCGTGCCGCCGTAGTCGGGCACGCCGAAGTTCCCGATGGCCGCGTCGTGGTGGCCCCGGATGTGCTCCGGCGCGAGCACCCTCACGCTGCTCTTCTCCACCACGAACCGGCCGCGCACCGGCGCGGCCGCTATCACCATGGTCAAGAACACCACAACCACGAGGCTACCAAGCCATGGCACGCGCCTCGCCATTGCTGCACGACCAACTGATCAATCGGTCACCTCTCCCCTCCTCTCTTAGCCGATGACGGAGCAGGGAAGAAGGCTTGAAAAAGGAGGCCAACGGGTTGTGTTCGGCAGCAAGGTTAGGTGGTGACAAGAAAAGAAATTTTCTTGCCGGAACCTTACTTGTGCATTTGCAAACTGACGAGTGCAACTGTGCAAGGGAAATGGATGGACGAGAGCAGTGGTCCAACCAGAAACTTTTTCGATGGGTATATATACACTTTACACGTATAATTCTATAGTTTTGTATAACATTATAAATTTAACATATTTTTAAAATTTGCTAAAAATATAATACAAAAAGTTTTAAGATTTTAAAAATCCTAAGCCATCGTATTCGAAGCTAATTCAATAAAAAAATTTAGTCTATTAAAAAGATAAAATTTTAGCGTTTCTTAAATTTTTTAAAATAATAATCTACTAAAGTATTTCTGACACACCCTCGAGTTCGCCTATAGCTGAAGAGAGTTTACAGTTGAGAGGTGAGTATGACAAGCAGGGTTCACAAAACCGCGAAAAACCGTTCGAAAACCGCGGTTTTCGACCTTGCCGCTCCGGTTCGAGATCCAAAATCGCTCGGCAAACCGGTCTAATTAAAAAAAATTCAAAAAAAAATAAAAAATTTGAAAAAATTCATGTGCCGGTTTTTTTGTGAAAAACCGCTGAAAACCGTTTTCGAAGAACATTCAATTGGTCGCAAGCGGTTTTTCGTGAAAAACCGCAGTTTTCTCGTGTGAGTTTGACCCGAATTCAAATTGGTTTGGAATTGCGCACCGTTCGATTTTTCGTGATTTTCGCTTTTTTACGAAAATCGGTACCATCCGACCAGCGAAATTCGCATTTAAAATGGTTTTGTAAACCCTGATGACAGGATGGTTCGTTGGATTGTACTAAAATGTGTTTGGTCCGGCGCATTGGTGTCAGCTTTTGTGACGTACAAGCGAAGGTGACAGGGAAAGGAGGAAGGTGTGTGAGGCTGAAGCCAACTACTAGCAGATGTGATCTGTGGGGGTATATAGAGTAGGAGCAGGAAAGGGGCACCTTTTTTTTTGGAAAAAAGACGTGGAGAAGAAATCGGATCGAATCACAGAAACAGAGAGAGAAAGTCCTGGTTTGGAGTCTTTGCATCTCTCTCTCTCTCTGACAGGTTTGAGCCTGATTTTTTTTCGTCTAAATATATTTTTCCTTTCAGTTTTTACTTTATCTTTTATGCGGTGCCGATTGTAGATCCATTTGGGCTGTGCTCCACTTCCATACCAGTTAATTTAACGGTTTCGCTAATTTTCAGTCACCTAAAATTACACAATACTAATTTAATTTATGTTTTAATATTTAAACTTTTAAAAAGAGATCACATATCATCTTTTATAAATCTGTGAAGGATGCGACTAGCAACAGCGCCCAGCCGCCCACAAATAGACACTGAGTTTAACTTCGTCCACACCTGTACACTATCCAAAATGACGTTGTTAACCTCAAACAGGCCCATAAGCCCATTAGAACGGTGACGGATCCAATAGTGGGTCAAGAGAGGCTAAAGCACACCGTATTGTGGACGGAACTATGAGTACTCCCTAGCACCTCTAGCCCTCCGTGGGTGCCACCGATTTTCTTTTGGTTTTTACCGATTTTCACCGATTATCGCGATATTCTGACCAGTCAATTGAATGTTTCTCAGAGCTGATTTTTTTGAGCGATTTTCTCTCAATTTTCACCGATTATCGCGATATTTACGCCGTATATTTTCTGGCTGATTTGTGATATCTTACCCCGCCAATAAAGCTGATAATCATGATTTTTGTGCGATTTTCGCCAATAAGGTGAACCCTGAATGTGGTAGTCTTCTAATGTGCGGGTATAGACTAGGGTTCAAAATTTCGTTTAGGGTAAAATCTCATCACTCACCGAAATCCGATTTTTCGCTGAGATCTCGTTATTTCGGACGAAATCCGAACGAAATTCAAAAAGCAAAATTTGAATCCGGTTTTTTTAACCAAAATTATCGAGATTTCGGTTCAAAAACCGAAATTTCGCCCCAAATAGACAAGATCTCGGCCAATTAAAATAATCTAAAAAGTTTGCAAAATTCGTTAATTTTTTTTGAAATTTTTTATGTATGCTTTTGACATATCATTAATATTGCCATGAAATTTGTAGATAATAATCAAGCTTGAGGAATTTATAAAAATTCATATAGTGAAAAGTACTATAAAATGGTATCCCGGGGCTAGAATAAAATAGGAATTTTTTTTGAAAATAATCATGAAAGAATTTATGTGACATTAATATATCTGTTTGAATGAAATTTACTAAATTTTTGCACATAAAATACCGTACACAACCAAATTTCGGCAGCATTTCGCCTGATTTTTGGATTTGAACACTTTAACTAGGCGACATAATAAAAGCATTACATAATATGATCACAAATGATAAACATTTAAATTACATTCACAAACATCATGCGTTCTATCCATCACAATTCAGAAGTTAGAAAACTTTAAAATTTTTTGTGAAAGCTCCTAATGCATCAATAATGTTGTCATAAAATATTTAGAGGATGAGCTTGAACTTTAGCACATAAAAAACAATGAGATTAACATAAAAAAAGAAGTTACACAAAATTAAGTTCCCTGACAATTAAGAAATGAGTATGATGTGCATGTTCACTTTGAAGACTTTAACTGACAGTTGTACAGTAGCTTCAGTCAATCATTCTCTAACAAATAATTCATTTCTCCTAAACATGCCTGTAGCTATATTATATAAAGGTGAAATGATGTTATTAGTGCAGTCAGATATACATTTTTCAATTCCTAAAGCGTAAAAAGACATAATGTATATGCATTAGTTGTGGCATGAAGTGAATAAAGAATATTAGGAGACAACTTTACATAAAAGGTTCACAAGTTTGGATGACACAAAAACAAAACTCTGCAACAATAATGTTGTAGCATTAACCTGATCACTTCTAAGAACTTTCATGTTCCAACTATCCCCGTAGTCTCATTGCCAACTAGAGCACTATGGTAAGACAGCAAACTTCACGCAAGAAACATTGCTCGTTGTAAAGTTCAAAATAAGAACGCAACAATTTTAATTTTATGGTGGTAAAAAATCATCAATTTTTTTTTTTGAAATTTTGGTCAGACATGGGAAACGACTTGAAGAATCCAATCCGGTCAAATCCGATCAAGTTTTGGTCAAATTTCGGTCAAAAAACCGAGATTTCGGTCCATTTCACCGAAATTTCGTCGAAATTATATGGTATTGTAGCACTTTTAGTTCTTTAGGTTTTTTTTTAATTTCACCAGGATTATGGAACTCGGGGGGTCCGAAATCCAAAATTTTGCCGAAATTTCGCGAGATTTCGACGAGAATTTGAACCCTGGTATAGACTGCTGCTTACTTGCCATGACATTGTAGAAAACACCTGTTGCTCCATACGGAATTTCACCCCGAAATAAGCAAGATGAATTATTGTTACATTATGCAATTAAATCCAAAGTACTCCCTCAGTCCAAATTTATATGGTGCATTTTCTCTTGGCATATAGACCAAAGAAATATTAAAAATGACTATAGCATCCCTAATTATTATCTCTAAACATGGTATTCAATGCATGTATGTAAAGAATATCAAGTAAATCTGGACACAATGTTGGAGAGGTGCATGAAGGGAAAAACCACCCTTGACACAATGTTGAGCAAGCAATGGCACCCTCAAGATAGGAGAGGACTCGGCTACATCTCCAAGAGGGAGAGGAGCAAGCCAAAGCACCATGGAAGACCTTCGAGGATCATGAGGTGCTTTGGATGCAACAAGAAGGACCACGCCGCCTCCGTGTGCCCTAACAAAGTGGAGATCAAGTCCACACCATCAACCTTGAGGCAAACTAGCAAGGAGCACACCAAGATGAAGAAAAGAGGACCAAACGGTGTAACGTGCTTCAATTGATAGCAAAAGGGACACTTTGGTAAGAATTGTCCCAACGGTATTACCCCTAAGCCTATTCTTGTAAATGATCATTATTCGATTAGGAAGGACAAGAATGGTAATGTGTTTTCCAAGCTTGTCAAGTCCCCTAAGCTCGAAACTGTCATGCCAAAAGGACAGTTCCCCAGGAAGGACGGTTCGAACTGCCCGAATAAGGCTTCCGGGAGAAGGAACCGTTGAGAGGGGCCCGCATCCGTTCGCTCGAAGCGCGACGAGCTGAGGCAAAAGGCTCGTTCCCGGAGGAGGTTAATAGCTCGGTGGTCGCGGCAGTTGTTCGCCGCAGCAAATCCGACGTGCTCATAGGACGGTAGGCCCAAGGGGAAGGCCTTCCTTAGGCCTTTTTCCCACTTGAACCTCGGGGGCTAGCTGTCGGGGGGTTGGGTAATTCCCATAAATTACCTCGGGTGCCACGAACGGCCGAGCTCGCTCCCGCCCGAGCCACTAGGAGGTCGTTCCCAAGGACGATCTAGTTGGGACCTGAGAAGGTCGCGTATTCTGGCCAATTGCGAGCTCGAGCTTGCATAAGGCAACCGAGCTCGGCGCTGGGTATTGGCCGACCTGACGTGATCTCGAGGTCGGTGGGAGTAACCACCAGCGCGTAACCTCCGTTAGCCCGTTACGTCCTCCGCGGGAGCGTGGCGGAGTTGTAGGATCTGCCAGTTGCCACGATTGGACGTGGTCCAATCGTGCGGATAGTGGGGACCTGCGGAGTTTGGTCCTTTGTAAGCTATAAAAGCATCCCCACCATGAGGGGAAACAGACACATTCTTTACAAAAAGATACACGAGCTGGAGTAGGGCTATTATCTCCTTCTTGAGAGGCCCGAACCAGGGTAAATCGCAGTGTCCTCGCCCGTTGAAGTCCAGCGAGTCACTCCTCTGAGTATCCCATCACGTGAGAAGGGGTCGCAGTTGGTCCCTCCACCAACAAGTAAGCTCGGCGGGGGCCTGCTCCCCAATCGTCGACAGCTGGCGCCGTCCGTGGGGACCGACTTTCCCTTTCGTGAGGAATCCCGGAGGATGACAGACTCCCAAGATTGCCAGGGCCTCTACGCCCCCGGAATCGAGGAAGAGGACAAGCAGTTCTTCGACAATGGGGCTGCCGACGCCGCTGGCCTCGAGAATCACGACGGTTCCAGGAGCTTCTGCCCGGGAGCCGCCGCACGGGAGCAGTTCTTTCGCTCCCAACTCGACGCCCTCTCGGACGACGAGTACGACGGGCTCTACGATGGCCTGGACATTCCCGACCATCTCGAGCTCGACCAGGGGACCGCCTCACGGGGAGACACCGTGATGTCACCTTCGCGGTCCGCCCAATCCCGTAACGTCTTGGTTGCGAAGGAAGGTGGAAACACCGGGAACAAATCCCCGGGCGAAATACACCTCCACCGCTATGAAGCGGCCAAAGAGCACCTGCAGGCATCTCTGAATCGGACGCTGGCCAGCTTACGCCGGCAAGTCCGTGGTGGCCCGGCCGACAAGACCAGGGCCGAAGCTCGTGAGAATTTCCATGCGTACGGGACGCCGGAGCCCGTGCGACGACGAACGAGCTCTTCACCCCGCATTCCCCCGAGCGGGGAACACCTTCAAGCCTTGGCCACAGTGGTGCGCAACCTCAGAGAATTTCCTGAGCAAGTCGACCTAGAAGCCATGGGGGCAGCTGTGGCCAACGACCTCGAGGAAATCGCCACGGACATAAAAGCGGCAGAAGCCTCCAGAGGAAGGGATGCCCAGAGCGGTTCCTGGGAACGCCGCCGTCTGGCATCCGTGCGCCTCCACCCCGACGACTCACGCAGCCGCACCCAGGGTGACCGGCGCGAACGCGATCGGGCTCGGGAGGGCACCTGGAGCAATTCCTGGGGGGCTTCCTCGAGATCAACAGAAACCTTCCGTAACCTCAATAAACATCGAATAAAGTTAAACCCTGAAAAATGTGTGTTCGGGGTCAAAGCCGGAAAGGTACTCGGCTACATGATCGGTCCACAAGGAATCGGGGCCAACACCGAGAAGATAGAGGCCATCGAGAACATGCGACCACCCGCATGTACGCGGGAGGTTCAGTCCCTGACCGGGAGGATGGCGGCCCTAAGTCGTTTCATCTCGCGGCTCGGGGAGCGCGGCCTACCTTTCTTCAAGGCGCTCCGGAAGCACGACGGCTTCGCTTGGACAGAAGAAGCGGACCACTCTTTCAAAGAATTAAAGGTGTATTTGTCGAGACCCCCGGTCTTGACCACGCTGAGGATGGGAGAGGTCCTCTTGCTCTACCTAGCCGCCACACCCCAGGCGGTGAGCGCCATCATAACGGTAGAGCGGGACGGGGTGCAGCGCCCGATCTACTACATCGGCGAAGTCCTACACGGACCGAAGGAGCGTTACCCCGAGGTCCAGAAGCTCCTTTATGCACTCCTCGTAGCCTCGAAGAAATTGAGGCACTACTTCCAGGCCCACAAAATTCGAGTCCCGACCAACTTCCCGCTCAGAGAAATTCTGGGGAATCAGGATGCAAGCGGACGGATCGCGAAGTGGGCCATGGAGCTCGCTGAATTCGAGATCGAATTCTCGGCCAGGACCGCGATCAAATCTCAAGTCCTAGCAGACTTCCTAGCCGAATGGACCAATCCTACCCCATCCGAGCCCGAACCCGACCAGTCCGAGCACGGTCGTTGGGTCATGCACTTCGACGGATCCCGAGCTTACGATTGCTCGGGGGCTGGGGTGATCTTAGAATCCCCTCAGGGGGAGCGGATCCAGTACGCCCTCCAGCTGCATTTCAGCGCGACGAATAACGCAGCAGAATACGGCGTCCGCTAGCCGGGCTTCGGGCATGCAAGACGCTCGGAGTCCAACGACTAACTGCGAAGGGCGACTCGCAGCTAGTTGTCAACCAGGTTAACAAGGAGTATCAGTGCTCCGATGACTCAATGGCGCTTTACCTGGCTGAAGTAAGGAAGATGGAAAAGTACTTCAGAAACTTCGGCATCTGTACATACCCAGGAAGGACAATGCCCTGGCCGACCATCTATCGAAGGTCGGTTCCGCCCAGCTCCCCGCCCCGGCGGGGGTGCTCGTCGAGCACCTTTATAAGCCCTCCATACCCACCGAGGAGGGGGCAACTGAGACGGGTGGTGCCGTCTCCTTCCTCGAACAGGATGCGAGTTGGATGACGCCATTCATCCAGTACCTCGCACACGGGACACTGCCCGAGGAAGAAGCCGAGAAATCCCGGCTCGTAAGACGCTCCTCTGCCTATAAAATGGTCGAGGGCCTCTTATACCGCAAAGGCGCGCTTGGGGTCCTCTCCAAGTGCATCACCCAAGAGGAAGGCAAATATCTCCTCAAAGATATCCATGACGGGATGTGTGGAGCTCACTCGTCCTTCAGGACCCTGGTGAGCAAAGCCTTCCGATTGGGTTACTACTGGCCGACGGCCCTGGCCGACGCGCGCTCAATAGTAACCTCCTGCCGGTCTTGCCAGTTCCATGCTCGGAAAGTCCATCAGCCGGCATATGCACTACAAACCATGCCTGACCGCCGTTCTCGGTTTGGGGCATCGACATACTCGGACCATTTCCCGGAGGAAGGAAGGGTTGTAAATACACTCGTCGCAATCGACACCTTCACTAAATGGATCGAGGCCGAGCCTGTGTCGACCATCTCGCACAAAGCGGCTAAAAGGTTTTTTCGCAATAACGTAGTGACCCGCCGGCGTTCCAAGTCGCCTGCGTCACGGACAACGGCACTCGATTCACAAGTGAGCTGTTTCAGGCTTATTGCGAGGCTCGGGACCAAGATATGCTTCAGCGTCGGTGGCCCACCCGCGAGCAATGGGGCGGCCGAGCGCGCGAACGGGCAGATTATCCAAGGAGTCAAGAAGAGAGTCTTCAAGAACCTCGACGGCATGGTCAAGCCTGGGTGGACGAGCTACCTCCGCCCTTCCTGGTCGGTCCGCACCACGACGAGCCGAGCTACGGTGAGACCCTTTCAGCTCGTGATCTGGCGCGGAAGCCGTCCTACCCGCCGAGGTCGTCTGGGATCCCCAAGGGTGAATCTAGCCGACGACATCGACCACGTATAAGCGAGCGCCTTCTCGACCTCGACCTCGCGGAAGCAACTCGAGAACGGGTTCTGCTGCGATCCGCGGTTTACCTGCAAGCTCTCCGCAGGCACGCCGCTAAATCGGTACTATCAGGAGCCACCCAAATCGTCCTCGGATTATCGAATGTCCTGTCGTCCTTATCAGATTTGAAGGCTAGCAACGGACCGCCGGTGGCGCTCACAGTGCTAGCACCCAAACCCAACTGAGACGACAGTAACCCACTCGATTAACCTGACAACGATCCCGGTATTCCCCCGGTATGCGACCCCAAAACACGCCCAGGATCCTCACATACCGGTTAACAATGCCGTTATCAATTCAATTTGCACAAAGGGGGCAACGAACTCGAAACAGTCACGACCAAACGCGCAAACGGAAACACCACGCACAAAGACAAACCAAGACGACCACCGACCCAACCGAAAACAACCCACAAGGACCCACGACTAGCCAAAACCCGAAAATCAACCAAGCCATCAAAAGCTAGAAAATTTCGGCATGACCTTCCTAGAATATACGGACATCCACTCAGCAGACAAGGAAACACAGTTCAATATATATATATTGAAAGTAAAAACGACATCCACAGCACCACAGCAGTATCAACAGCTAAAGAAGACACAAACTGAACCCGAGCATACGGCGTGGCGTCCATTACCAAATCCAAAAGCCCAACAACCGCATCTATCTATACAACAAAAGGGATGCATTTAGCAAAAGTAAGACAAATCCGGAAGTGTTACGCTCGAACACTCCCGAGCGTAAACGGCGTCGGCAAGCCTCTACTCGGTGCCCCGCCCAGTCACCGAGAGGCAGTACGGGCAGAACTCGCATCCACCCACCTGATCCTCACCTGAAAACCACAAGCAGAAAGCATGAGTACAAAAGGTACTCGCAAGACTTACCCGGGGGTCCATATACGACCGACTCCAAAGGATTATGCATTTAGTTGTAGCAAGGAGTAAGCTTAGGGTAAAAGTGCGGAAAAGCATTAACATTTGTAATATAAATGCGACCATTAGACCAATTACACATTTAAAGCAGTTATAGACCGCACTTACTTCTAGTGTGAGGTTAAAAGTAACAACCATTAAAGGAGAGCAATACGTAACCAATTTAAAGTTCAAGCCCAACGGCGAACCACAAGTTCAAGTTATTTACTACGCAGAAGAAGTTCGGATCAAGCTTGCTCATATCCGAGAGCGCGGCAATTCGAATCGCTTAATTAACCCTGCAGTGAAGCATTGATCGCACGACACGTACCACGAAGGGCCTCGTGTCAACCCCCTCCCATCCATACCCAATCGCTGAAGCGTCCCCCTGCGGCCCGAAAACCTAGCACCCCCTCGAGCTGCCCCAAGCCCAGCTTGGCGCTCGAGAGCCGGCCTAAGCCTCGCCCTCAACCACGTCCAACCACAGGGAGTTACGGTCCATCGATTCAATATGAAAGAAAGAGTGGCTTACCGTACCATAATCGGGCATGCGACCAACCGGGGTGTGCTCAATCTTATTCCACTTACGGATCGGTCCTTAACTGACACAGACGGGGCTACACATTTGAGTCTCCATACTCAATTGAACCAACTCCCCCGCCTGGTCCACAATTTAACCTTTCCAAAACATTTCCCATATCCAAATTCATCGTACAACAGTATGTGTAATACTGACGACCGCAAGCGACAGAACCTTCTGTCTGGCCCAACCCACTTTCTAAGCGAACTAAGCATGGACTCAATTATATTACCCATAGCCTAGCTCCAAAGGATGTGTTCAACAATTACCAACTGGTGTATGTGCAGCAAATGGGATCGAGACCTATCCCTCAATTAAATTCCTAATGCATCACTTAACCAATCATTTAGCATTTTATTCACAAAAATATATTTACATAAAGGTTGAATATGCTTAGGTGCTTGCCTGCTGCTGTCGGGACCCCGAATTTGCAAATCCGGACCCTCTGTGTATTCAGCACTAGTCCAGGAACGCGCTAGTGCACACAGTCTTAACATCGGTAAATATCACAATCATACCACTCGATACTAATAAAGTACTTTATTTAAATAGCCAAACGGGTTACTTGACCTTATGGTCAAGTCACAAATGTACGCCTCGCAGGGCGAAACTTATTAAGAGAGAAATAGTAGCAGCGGAAAATCAAATAACTTCGTGGCGCCATCCAGTATACCACAGGCAACTGACTGGGCTCGCTTCCCTAAGTAGACGGATCCTCTTGGAGCTCCTCCTCCAAAGCTGGTGTAGTCTCCTCTTCAACTGGTGTTGTATTGTGGCAAGGGTGAGTACTTGGTACTCAGCAAGTCATGCATGTAATGCAAAGCTAATATACTATATGCATGGCTTGGTACAAAGGAATAGCTCAAGGTATATTTGCGATGCTTGACATTTGACAAGTAACATAAGTAGATTCGAAAGCAGTAGAAACAAGTATAGCATATGTAACTTTTCAAGGAGTTTAATAAACATCTTTCCCATCCTAATCCACATTTCCATCAACATCATTATTAATCCAACCCAACCTTTCAAATCCAAGTTATTTTTGAGAAAATCTAACCCTTGACTGTAATTCCCGAGCGATGTCCAATACAGCGGACACGGCTATTCGAATAGATTCTACACTCTGCAGAGGTTATGCACTTTACCCACAAGATACGTCAAACACCACAAAGGCGAGTTCCGTAACAAAGTCTTTCGGAAACCTCTAACAATACAAGTGGTCCTCCCGGTTATTGTGCGCACTAACCCTTCCCTTAGCTAAGGCGAAGTCTAGGCCAATCAACTGTTAGATGGGTACTGGCCTCGGCCCGATGACGCTCCCCGCACAACTTACACAAAGGGTGTAGTTGACCTCCTGAGGTCCCACAGTGCGTTATTAGCAACTTAGTCAACTAGGTCCGTCCCATTCTGGACATGTGGTTGCACGTTAGATCCAGTTCAAAGGCTTGCAAGGTTAAGTCCTTAGGGTGACCAGGGCAAGACTACCCAAGAACCAAATCAACATCCCCAATGCCACAATGGCCCACTGATTATTCTTGCCACATGCCCCGGTCGAAAAACTATTTATCAAACCCCAGTTGATTACCATGCACCACGTGCCATCAACATCACATAATACCTTTCCAAAACAGGTTCAATATATCATTAAGTCAATATTAACATTTGTTTGTCCAAAATCATGTCATGAGCACGTAGCAGGTCTAAGCAGTATACTACAACGGTCTAAAACCCATGTTGGCAATTTAATAATGTCCAACTAGTAAACCACAACTAGGGTGACAAGGGGTCATGGCTCATATTTAAGTAATCAAGGTGTCATACAGCAAATTGGTATTTATCTAATTCCCCAAATTTAAATAAAGTATTTTCTAATTGAACTAGCATGCAATAGGTTAAATCAAAATAGATTTCGAAATAGGATCAACATGGTCAAAGCACAACTTGCCTTCAAAAAGTACTTGCTCTTGGTCTTGAGTTGGATCCTGAGTCAATACTTCTCCTTCGAATCCTTCCGGCACTTCAACGTCTACTCGTAAAGCGTGCAAATAGCAAATACACGAATAAACAATAGGCAAAGAGTATCCAAACATCCAAATAAAATCCATAAACAGAGAGAACATAATTTTATGAATTTTTAGAAAGCTGGAATCGTCAAATTCGAGTTAAAGCATAAAAGTTATGATTATTTAAAGTTTAAATAATCAATTAAATAATTTTACAGAGAAAAACTTTACTCCAAAAATTAAATAAAATTTATATTTAGGTAGACCTCAATTTTATACAAATTTAGAAATTTGAATCACTCAAATCGGAGTTGAAACGCAAAAGTTATAAGCGTTTGAAGTTTGAATCAAAATTTGAAATCATTATTTCGAATTAATAAATCATTTTCTTTTTCGGACATTAATTATTGCGTCGGCAAGGACACGTGGCAGCTTACGATTGGCTTGGCGACGTCACCGGTCCATGGGCGTGGTCCACGCTCGGCTCGGGTCTCACTGTGGACTCGGTCCACGAATCCACGTGTCGGCGACATGTGGGTCCGCCTTGGATGACGTCCGCTGGCGGCGTCGGCGGGCTCGGCCCATGGTCTTGGCGGGTGGGACCCTTTGTGGCGTCATTCTTGGCGTCGGCGCTCGGTAGAGACGGCCGTGACATGCGGGCGCCATGGCGTCGGCGTGGCGTCATGGTGCGGTTTGGTTGTCCGTGACAAGCGGGCCAGCGTGTCGAGAACCAGCGCTCAGCAGCGTGGGACTGCGGCCCGCGACGGTCGATCTCGCGCCGCGTGGCTAGATCTCGACCGTTGATTTGAAAATCAACGGTCCAGATTGGATCTGGATTCACGCGTTTGGGGTGAACGCGGTTGATCTGGACCGTTGGATCTTGATCTAACGGTCCAGATCCAATCTAACCTAGTGCAGTTCCTGCTACGTGGCACGACCTAAGCCGTTGGATCTAGATCCAACGGTTGAGATTAGATCTAGGATTTTCAACGGAGAACTCACCGAGGGTGATGTGGCGCGATATGGGCCTTTGGATCTTGATCGGACGGTTGGTGGAGCTCGGGGTCGGCGATGGCTTCACGGCGGAGTTGCGGCTGCCGGCGCTGAGGACGGCGACCACACGAACGGCGTTTGGGGCGTGCTCCGGCGAGATGAAAGGTCTCTTCGGGTGCGTCTCGTCCTGGGGGTTCTAGATCTGTGCTCGGTGGCGGCGGAGGCGGCTCAACGACGGCGGAACGTGCACAAAACCGAAACGCGCGCAAGCCCAACTACGGCGAGCTATTGCGAGCGCATCGGTGAGCTACGAGCGGCGGCTAGGGCAATGGAGTGCGCCAGAACGGTCAACCTCGGGCGTGACCGGGCTTTAAATAACCTCGGCGTCGCGCCGGGGCGGAAACCTAGTTCTCCACGGCGGCGGCGCGCGGCGGCGGAGTCCGGCTTCGGACTTCGGGCGGAGACGACGACGGACAGCCGTCCGCGTGGGATCGGCCGGCCACGATCTTGCAAGGATCGGATCCGGCGGATTCGATCGAGCGATGCGGAAATCCTGACCGTTGGATCTTGATCCAACGGTTGGGATCGATTAGGTTTTAGAGCTGGTTCGGTCGAGTCACGTGGCTCGGGTCGGACTCGAGTCCGACTCGGTCGGATGAATAGTACTTGACCCGACTTGATTTTCCAGCGATTTAATAATAAAAATAATTTCCAGTAATTCATTTAATTCATTAAAAATAGCAAATGACTCAGAAAAATTCTGAAAAATATTTTAGGGTATTTGGGACTCAAATAAAATATTTCCAACAAAATTTTATTTGCAAAATTAAATTCTTTAATTATTTCAAAATGGAATAATTTCAAATAAATTCCAAATAAATCCAAATAAATTCCAGAAAATTCCAAAAATTCACCAAAGTGCCAAATTACACATGAATTTAAGAAATGCAAAATTTTGGGGTGTTACAGCTGCTTCTGCCGGATCCTCAACGACAACTGGCTCACCGTGATCACCCTCGATCGCGGCCACGTTACCCTCCGCGTGAGCGTTCTCTACACAATATCAATGCACATGGAATGAGATGCATGCTATGCATATGGAAATGGAATGACAATTAATGAAAAAGGCGAGCACTTTATTACATCCAAATGGAGAAACAAGGTTAACACTACACATTAATAGCCCATCCACAATTTGAAATGCTCAACACTAAACAAATCATCAACCTTATATCGCAACTAATTAGAACCCATAATCCTCTACCTACTAGACATTCTATCAAACCCATGGCATGCACTAAACACGAGCCCACCCATTTTACTCCTCCTAGGCATTTCAACAAACTTGTAGCATGCACTAAACTCAAGCCTTCCATTCTCCAACCACAAGAGCATACACGGATACAATCTAACACATGAACAAAAATCTCCAACCTATAGCACCAACCCGCCATCCACTATGTTCACAAACCTAGAGTGACATCCATGAATCATACAACCCCATCCATTCTTCATGCACTTGCAAGAACACACAACCATCCTTCTAGTCCTTCTAGCCATTTCATCAAACACCTAGCATGCAAGAACATCCACCTCCTAGCCATTTCATCAAACACATCCCATGCACTCAATTTGGAGCAACCATTCCCTAACACCCAAACCCTAACCATGCCTTGGAGAGGTAGAGGGAGAGAGAGAGAGAGGGAGGGAGAGGAGGGAGAGGACGGGGGGGAGGGGGCTGCTGCCGCTGCTATACCACTGGAGGAGGCGCCACGGCCGTGTGGTGGAGGTGCAGCCGGTTGGGCGGCTCGGGTGGAGGAAGGACGACCAGGGGCGGCGCCAGCGCCGAGGCGGCGGTCACAAGCGGCGCAGAGGGGCGGCGTCGCCCGGTTGGAGGGGAAGCCGAGGGGGGGTCGGGCTGGGGAGGAACCGAACGTGGGTTCGGCTGGGAAAGGGGAGGGGAGAGAGAGAGAGAAGTGTGGGGAAAATATCTAGGTGGAAAAATTACACATTTGCCCACCATGGCACTCACATGACACAAAAAAATGGGTTTTGACAGGTACAACCAAGGACCTTACATATCGGCGATCTCGTTCTGCGACGGGTCCAAGACTTGTCAAAGGCTAACAAGTTAACGCCGAGATGGGAGGGTCCTTACACGGTCATCTCAACAGCACGCCCGGGGGCTGTCCGCCTCGCGATGGAAGATGGTCGAGAACTAGCCAGCACTTGGAACATCGACCAACTGCGTAAGTTTTATGTCTAACCACACCCACTTTGCTCTTTTAATAAACTCCGACACCTTGGCCTCCCGGTTTCTCTCTCTCTCTCTCTTTTCTCTTTTAACCCCCCCCACGAAATCTCGCAACCAAGCTCGATCCAGATCAAATATCAGGAGCAGGATCGGTCGTCGGGGCAAAACAGACGGGCGTACGACCACCTAACATCGGGCCACTAGAGCTCGACCTCAGGGGCTTCCTTCCTCGTAAGATGACCATCTTTTTCGCGGCAGACCTCCGCCGCAGATAAAGATTCGCATGGACACCCCTCGGACGGTTCCGAGCTCAGGTTGGCCGGTGGGCGGTATAGACGCACCGTACGCAAAAAAAGGCCACACGATCTCCGCAGGGCACTACTCCGTCAACGAGGTTGTGTACGCAGCCTACGCCCACGACCTCCGTTGGCGGGGGGGCTATATGGGTACCATGTAGCTACGACCTAGTGCAGCTTTTCGCATGAGGTAGTTACTCCCTAATACGATCGTTTGCTAGGTCACATGACTGTCAACCCTCGTCGAATAGGAAGCAACAGGTCGAAATAGGCACCCGAAGCGCGTTAGTATTCCGATCGATAACATAAGGACACTTAATATGCAAATCACTTTTTACACGATATCCGAGTTTTGCAGGTAAACCCTCAGGAGACAACGAAGCTTAAAAGCAACCGGCACGCTTCTCGTCCTGGAGGGTAGCGAGCTCCTCCCGTACGGAGTCAAGCTCGGACTCGAGGTCAAGCACCTGCCGACGAGCTTCCCGGCCATCGCTAGCCGCCTGGCGAAGCCGCTTGGACTCCTCCCTGTGCTGGTCGATCGTCTTCTCGGCACTCTGAAGGGAGTCTCGCAGCTTCACCACCGTTGCTTCGAGGCCCGACCTCGCATGCTCGCTCTGATCAAGGCGCTCCTTGAGGACCAGCGAGGACTCCTCCATTTTGTGCCGGATCTCCGCCTCAGAAGCCTTCAGCTCGGCAACCAGCCGCTCGAGCTCTGCGATCCTCGCATCTTGCTCGGCGTGGTGCTTTGCGACGACTTCTGGGGGGACGGTCGCGGCCTGGAAGTCCTGCATGGTCGTTTCTAGCACCTGGACGACGAAGCATCTCGGGTTAATGTCAATCTTATAAGAAGAGACGGTGTCAAGAGAACTTACCCAATGAAGCCGGGCCTCCAGCCCTTCCCGGAACAACTCGGCGGGGTCCTCCGCGACGTTCTCTCCTCCTTGGACGGGCACGGAGCCCGGGAGTACTTCCACCTCCTTTGGGGTTTGGCCTCGCTCGTTGTCCGGGGGTGCAAGACCCCGGTTCGGGGAGTCCACCTCCTTCGACTGCGGGAGGACCGCAGGAACAGGTGCCTCCGCCTGCGCTTTTTCCCCCCGGGCAGGGGTTGCGCCCGGGGAATCGGCCGCTTCCTGAGCTCGAGCCTCTTCGGCATGGGGCGTGGGGTCACGACCCTGGTCTTGGGGGCCGACCTCCGCCCCCTGGAAGACGACGGCCTCAAGGGCAAGGACCCCGACCTGCGTTTCCTCTCCCCGGGCAGGACTTGCGCCAGGAGACTCCTCCTCCTGGGCCCGGGCCCCTTCGACATCCGAGGGTGCGGGATCCGCGGGCCGGGGTACGGAGTCGGCGCCGACTGGAAGGACGTCGGAGCTTGGCGCATCCCTCCCGCTTGGGAGCTGGTCCGTTCCGCCAACCTCAGACGAGGTCGGCTCCACGACAAGCGGAGCTACTGGCTCCCCCTCGCCAGGACGAGCTCCGTCCAAGTCAGAGTCCCCCAGCGCCGAGCCAGCGTTGGTACCCGACGAAGAGTCGCGAGCTTGGTGGGGCTCCTCCGCGATCTCCTGAAGCGTCTCGGCGATGATGTCGCTGGCTTCGGCGGAGTCCTCGCGGGGAACTTCGACGACATGCTCGCCACCACTGGGCTCCCCCGTGTCGTCATCACCACCGGACTCCCCCATATCGTCGTCCTCGTCAATTATGATGTGGGGGATGCCCTCCCTCGCGGCTCGGGCATCGGCAGCCGCAATCTTCCTCGTCTCCTCTTCAGGAGACACGACCTCTGAGGGCCGGATCTCCGCGGCAGCTGGCTCCTTCGCCCTGACGCCGTCACCGCCCGCGCGAGGCCCAGGCCTCGCGGCCTCAGTTCCCGCCTCGACCTCGTCACCGCCAGCAGCCCGCGGGGACTGGGCCTCCGCGGCCTCAATTCCCGCCTCGACCTCGTCACCGCCAGCGGCCCGTGGGGACTGGGCCTCCGCGACCCCAGTCTCCACCTCGACCTCCTCACTCGCGACGACCTCGGTAGCCCGGGCGAGCTCCCGCTCTAGCACGAGATCAAGAATATCGTCAGCCATTGCTTCGAAATCCCGTAACTCCGCACCAGCTGCCACACCCACTTTAGACGATGTGGGGTTAGGGTGGTGCCGGAGGGGGAAGGAGACAAACAAGCTAGGAATTAGGAGCTGACCTCGCTTGGCGTCTTCTAGCTGGGCTCGGGCGCGAGCCATGAGGGCAGCCATGTCTTCGCGTGCCTTGTCGGCCCTGGCGACTGAGGGGTCGACCTCCCCCAAGCCGACCGCAGAAATGGTCGGCGTTGGGCGCGGTTGAGGCGTAGTGGACGACCTGCGGGATCTCGGGACCAGTGGGGCGGGGTCCGGCTCGTCCTTCTCCTCCTCGTGGCCCCGAGGGGCCGAGCAGCAAACTTACCCGCGAGCTCTGCCTGAAGGGCCGCAATCTGACCCTCGAGTTCCTCCTTCCGTGCTGGACCAGCCACGGCCGCGGCCTCCTTCTTCGCCCGCGCGGCAAGCTGACGTAAACGAGCCATCAGCTCGGGGTTTTTTCTGGTATGCTCATCCATCCAAAGTTTTAGTTCGCTCACCTCCTGCCGATCAGCATACTCCAAATGCTGGCGGGGTGAGAGGTCGTCCGAACCAGGACGCCTGCGCAAACGCCGAGGCGGAGACGGCGTGGTCGAAGGAGATCGGTCGCGGCGCTTGCGGCCCGCCAATTTTTTGGTCTTACGACCTCGTCCCCCCAGCTGCGATGCCAGTTGATCCACGGCAACCTCGAGGGTGACCTTCTCCTGCCAGAGAGAGTTTTATGAGGTCGGGGCACCCTGGGGAGACTCGGACCAAATGGGACATCAAGAAAGGAGGGCCAAATCGAAAACTTACCGCCTCGGTCCGGTTGAGGACGTTATTCGGGATCTGGCAACCCTCTAGGATCTCCTTGCCCTTGGGGGTGCCGAACATTTCGGACACCCTCGCGTCCACCCAGTCCTCCTGCGGAGCTGCTACCAGCCGAGAAAGAGCAATAAGGTCGAATGTCCTTTATTTTCAAAGTAAAGATCGAGAACGGTGGTGTACCTGAGCGTGATTCCCGGGTGATGTCCTGCCACCCTTCGGTCTTGAAGAAAGGGTGTACCCTCCTCCTGAGGGGCGACACCCGGTTCCTGATGTAGTCCCGGACGACGTCCCGACCAGACAGCCCCGAGCAGGTGAGCTCGTGGATCAGCATGAGCACCTTCTCCTCCTCGGGCTGCACGGGAGGTCGGGGCGTCTCGACGGCGCGACCCTTGGCGCCGGAGTAGGAAAGCGAGCTGCCCTCCACTTTCCTCAGGTAGAACCAAGAGTCAGCCCACCCCGACACCGAGTCCTTGAGCGTAAAGCTCGGGTACTCGTACGGGCGGGTAGGTCGGAGGCGGAAGTAAAGGCAACCCAGACTGCGAGCGTCTTGGTCTTGCGAGAGAGTGTAGAAGTGGAAAAAGAGGCGGGGGTGGGCTCGGCGCCCACGAACCCTTCACGAGAGATGGCGAAGATGGCCATGATAAGAATGGAATTGGGGTGGAGATGAGCGATCTCGCATTCGCGAAGCGAGTCTGGCCTCGGCGAACTTCGCTTCGGGCGTTGAAGCCCGTTTATGGCATAGAGCTCGGTGGAGACGATCTCCCCTTCCTCATTGCGGGCTCTCCTCGGCACCGGCGGCTCTCCATGAGCCGGCATCGAGGTACTTCGCCCGCTCAAGGATCCCCAGTTTGCGCCCATCGAGCCTACTGGCGCCGAACTTTGCCATGAGAGCGGAGAAGGTGATCAAGGAAAAAACGAAGGCCAAGCGAGGAGCGTTAGGCGCTTTTTCTTTGAAAGACCGTATGGATCTAGGGTTCCTCCGGTGTTTAAAAATCCCTCGAGGAACAGAAAGCGAAGGACTTCCCGCCGTTATGGTCGAGGAGCCCTAGAGGCGCGAGAGAGAGCGATTGGCGTTCGCCACCAGGGGCGACACGTGGGCACACGAATCAGCTGTCTTGCCAAAAGGACAGTTCCCTAGGAAGGACGGTTCGAACTGCCCGAATAAGGCTTCCGGGAGAAGGAACCGTTGAGAGGGGCCCGCATCCGTTCGCTCGAAGCGCGACGAGCTGAGGCAAAAGGCTCGTTCCCGGAGGAGGTTAATAGCTCGGTGGTCGCGGCGGTTGTTCGCGCAGCAAATCGGCGTGCTCGTAGGACGGTAGGCCCAAGGGGAAGGCCTTCCTTAGGCCTTTTTCCACTTGAACCTCGGGGGCTAGCTGTCGGGGGTTGGGTAATTCCCATAAATTACCCCAGGTGCCACGAACAGCCGAGCTCGCTCCCGCCCGAGCCACCAGGAGGTCGTTCCCAAGGACGACCTAGTTGGGACTGAGAAGGTCGCGTGTGCAGCCAATTACGAGCTCGAGCTTGCATAAGGCAACCGAGCTCGGCTGGGTATTGGCCGACTGGCGTGATCTCGAGGTCGGTGGGAGTAACCACCGGCGCATAACCTCCGCTTAGCCCGTTACGTCCTCAGCGGGGCGTGGCGGAGTTGTAGGATCTGCGATTCACGAGGAGTTCAAAATCTCGCCGAAATTGGCGAAATTTGAGATTTGATTTGGACCCTCCGAGTTTCATAATCCGTGAAATGAAAAAACCTAGAATTTTTGAAGTGCTACTGATGCATTAAAATCTCGAAATTTCGGTGATTTGGACCGAAATTTGAGTTCATGAATGAAATTTGTATAAAAGTCGGCCGGATTTGACCGTAATGGCGGTTGGCCGGATTTTGGACCGGATTGGGTTCTCCACGTCATTTCCCATGTGGAGCAGATCGGTAGATCATAATTTCATGAAGTTGAAAAAACCCTAAAAATTTGAAAGTTGGAAAACCCTAAAAATTTAGAGATTTCGGTTTTTTGGACGAAATTTCGTCATTTTTTACCGAAATTTCGGATTTCTCGGTTTAAAAAAAACCGGATTTGAATTTTGGTTTTTGAATTTCGTCCGGATTTTGTCCGAAATTTCCGAATCTCGTCGAAATTTCGGATTTCGGCCAGGCCCGAGATGGAGTCCGAAAACGAAAATTGAATCCTTGGCCAGTTGCCACGATTGGACGTGGTCCAATCGTGCGGATAGTGGGGACCTGCGGAGTTTGGTCCTTTGTAAGCTATAAAAGCATCCCCACCATGAGGGGAAACAGACACATTCTTTACAAAAAGATACACGAGCTGGAGTAGGGCTATTATCTCCTTCTTGAGAGGCCCGAACCAGGGTAAATCGCAGTGTCCTCGCCCGTTGAAGTCCAGCGAGTCACTCCTCTGAGTATCCCATCACGTGAGAAGGGGTCGCAGTTGGTCCCTCCACCAACAAGTAAGCTCGGCGGGGGCCTGCTCCCCAATCGTCGACAGATATATACAACTTTAAGTGAGAAAGTGACTAGAGGCGGGCATTTGGTTTAAAAATATTTCGGTTTTTAGAAACTGCCCACCAAAATTTTTGGTTCAAAATCGAAAATCAAACCGAATTAACCAAAAAAATTTTTGATTCGATTATTTTGGTTTTTTGATAAACCAAAAATCTTATTCCTACTAACCCTGCCCACTATTGCTTGCACTAGTGACACCAAATCCGTGGGCAAAGCAGCTCAGACTACAAGATTGGGAGAGGCGAGGGGAAGCGTACCCTGGGTCAATGTTGTAGATGTCACAATCTCCATGTTCTTGGCCCAGTCGAGGCGATGAGCATGTCGATGGTCGCCCGGTCCACCATGATGTTGTCCATGGGTGGCGTCGCCAGCGACGGAGGGGACGTGCCCGACCAACCATACTACTTAGCCCCGACAGAAGGCTATGCAACCCTACTAATCCCTACCCACTTCTCCCCCTCCCAAATCTCCACATCTCCAATAGCTTCTCCTCCTCCACACCCCATCCTCACGACAACAAAAAAAACACACACACAAAAAAACAAGGGGAAAGGAAGGGAAGGCAAAGGGGGAAGGGCACCTTTGACTCCATCGATCTAGCTCGGCACCTTTGACTCCACCAAGGCCACAACCTGCGCGTACAGCGCCACTGCCCGTAATCTTCAAGGGCCCACCGCCTGGACCAACTTCCCCTCAACCACACTGCGGTCGCGGTGTCGAGTCCTAGAGCTGTGGTGCCCCCTGTGCTGTCCCAATGGAGGCGACCAAGTTGGCATCAGGTGCTAGTGGTTTGGTTGATTACCCCAATTGGGATTTGGGGATTAGGGTTATCCAGGGAAGGGGAATGGTCGAAGCCGAATCGCGAAATAAGGATGAGCCCGCGAGTGGGGGATTCGAAACTTGGGCCAAGTAACTTCGGTGTACGGTATAATCAGTTTCTGGAAGTCAAAAATCGAAAATCGAATACAGCCGAAATAAAGATCAAATTGAAAATCAGTTTGTTGGTTTCGGTCTAAAAAACGCTCAGCCTGAGAACAAGTACAATAGCAAAACCCACTACTTACTTCATCTATCATCTATGTCATCTAGAGTAAGCAAAAAGCCAGATTGTACAATAACTATCTCTAAAAGTTATCTCTAGATGATGTGCGATAACTATCTCTTCTCTCTTACACATAAAAATTTATCTATACTCCGATACAAAGTTGGCTACAAATAAGAGTCAGCTTTCTCTTTTTTTTTATCTCTTCTATATAGCCCGCTAAAACGATATTATTGTGCATGCCCTGATGCATGATAGCGTTCCTGCGGATTTTTTTTTAAATAATACTTTTTTTAAGCTGAATTGCGTTTTTAATACTCGAAAAATAAAATTTACAAAAATAATACGTGGTCGCCATACCGTACGGCGAATACCCTATTTTCGCTATATGGTATGGCGAATACCCTATTTTCGCCATATGGTATGGCGAAAATACCATAATTACCCGATTAAAGCCGATTAACCGTCGGTTGTTTGGTTAAGGCTATTTTCGCCAAACCGTATGGCGAAAATAGGGTCTTCGCCATACCGTACGGCGAAAACAGCCTTGATTCCCGTGTAGCAGATTAACTGCGGATTTAGGGTATTGTCGCCACACGGTTCGGCGAAAATAGGGTATTCGCCGTACGGTATGGCGACCACGTATTATTTTTGCAAATTTTATTTTTCGAGTATTAAAAACGCAATTCAGTTTTAAAAAAGTATTATTTAAAAAAAAATTCGCGTTCCTGCACAGATAATACACACACTACCGTTTACATATCAAACGTGGAACAAGATCATTGGTTGTACCGTTGCAGCTTGCTTTTCCCCGATCCGCTCGAGCAACACACCACCACCACCAGTGGCTAAACTATGCCGTTATCCTCTCTCTCCCTCCGCCCCCTTCACCAACCTCCCCTCCCGCTCCCGCCAACTTCCAATTGCCCGCCACCGCCGCCTCCCTCTCAGTCTCGTCTCCTCCTCCCGCCGCTCTCACGTCGCCGCCGCCGCCGCCGCATCCTCGTCTCCCGGCCACGTGTCGCGGCCACCTACATGGCTGAGGCGGCAGCCGCGCCATCGCCTCCCACCCTACTCGAGTACATGGGCCAGGCTGGCACGGCCGACGACCTCGCCGTCCTCGTCGCCCACGTCCAGGGCGCGTGCAAGCGCATCGCCGCGCACGTCGCGTCACCCGGCAACGCCGAGCTGTCGCGGACGAAGCCGGGTGGTGGTGCGGTAGCGGCTGGCCGGGACGCGCCCAAGCCGCTCGACGAATTGTCGGTGCGTTCCGCGGGCTATTGATTTAGTATTCTGGTTCTCTCATCTACACGATTTTTATGCCACATAAAAAGAGTGCCATTGTTGTGAGATTGACAGACTTGGTATGGTACACTGCATCTATATCCATCAGAAGTGCAGTTGCCTGTTTGTTTAATCTCTACTCTGCTATGTCTTTATTTTTACTAAATCAACTAAACTAGTTGCTTCCCCGAATTCTGCAAATTTTACAGTATAAATTTGAGATATTAAAAGGTAAAGATTGGGAGACCTGAAACATTGATGAATTCAATTGTGTAGTGTTTTCGGATTTTTGAGGGAATTACATATGCAGTGTCAAATATTTTAGCTACTAGATTTGTTTGCTTGAATTCAGTACTGTACTAAATACCACAAAACCAGCGTCAATTTCCACCATATATCTTCATCTCTTGCACCCTTAGCAGAATTTTACTGTTTGCTTCTATTGTATATCAGATGGAAGTGCTATGCATCTCAGCATAATAGTAGCTTCATGTAACCTGGATACTAACTTCATTTTTAGTTCAGAATGAGATCATCTTATCATCACTCCAAAGTTCTGGAAAAGTTGCAGTGATGGCGTCGGAAGAAAATGATCTCCCCATTTGGATATCCAACGATGGTCCATATGTTGTTGTTTTCGATCCACTTGATGGTTCTCGCAACATTGAGGTCTCCATCCCCACTGGAACAATTTTTGGGATATACAATAGGCTGGTGGAACTTGACCATCTCCCTGTGGAGGAGAGAGCTCAGCTCAATTCACTGCAAAGTGGGACTCACCTTGTCGCTGCTGGGTATGTCCTGTATTCATCTGCCACTATCTTTTGTATCAGCTTCGGTGCAGGTACCCATGGCTTCACATTGGATCGGTCGACTGGAGAATTTATTCTAACACATCCTTACATCCAAATACCGCCTAGAGGTAACTAAGATGTATATCAGTACTTAGCAAACACTTAGTAGTTTGCTGATTTCCTTTTTTTTTATTAAATCTTAAGCTGTTGTTACCTTTTTTCAAATCTTATTTCTCAATTTATAGGGCTCAATGGGAAATCAACATGAGTAATTGGAGAAGATATTATTGAAGAATTTTCTTATGACCTAAAAAAAGACTGAAATGAACCCCGCATACTGTGCTTCATTCCATATACCTGCATTTTAAGTCATAATATACTATCAGTTAGAAAATGCATGTTTTAGCAGATACTTTTATCTTTGCTCAAAAGCTGTAATTGCATACTGTGTCAGGACAGATATATTCGGTGAATGATGCACGATATTTTGACTGGCCCGAGGGCCTAAGGCAGTACATTGACACTATCAGACAAGGCAAGGGGCAGCATCCCAAGAAGTACTCAGCTCGGTACGTGTGCTCACTGGTTGCTGATTTCCACCGGACACTAATATATGGTGGAGTTGCCATGAACCCAAGGGATCACCTTCGGTTGGTCTATGAGGCGAATCCTCTGAGTTTCCTTGCGGAGCAGGCAGGGGGTCGCGGGTCAGATGGCAAGGTCAGAATCCTCTCGATTCAGCCTGTGAAACTGCACCAGAGACTGCCATTGTTCTTGGGAAGCATGGAGGACATGCTTGAGTTGGAAAGCTATGGAGATGTCCAGCAGAAGGTTAATCCTGGATATGAGGTTTAATTATAGGCAATAGGTAAAATTTTCAGGCATTGCAGTATACAACAAGGTAATACGTGTATGTATGGCAAAAGTCTGTATTGCAAGGTCAATATTCTGTCTTCTTGCGTATGCGGTTCAGTGCATAGTAAAACAGAGAAGAATTTGCTACAATTCTCTCTGAAAATGAAAGATGCAATATGATTTTTCGCAGACTCTACACCCTTTTTGTTAAAGAATGACGTGGACACATCTGTAGGCAATGCGTGTGCTCATCTCTGAACATTACATTTATGCTCACTTAAACTAGAAACATGTAATTTCGGCATGATGGTTAACAAAATTGGCAGAGTGATAACCAGTGTCATTCATCGAACGAGAATGCTGAAAGCCTGAAGTGTCAAAAAAAAGTCCATAAGCAGTTTATAGGGATTAATCCTGCAGATGATCAGAACACATCCATTCTTCTATTTCTAAACATTTTCCTAGAATAGTAAAGGCCGCCACTGGGGACTACATCACATGGCGTAATGGTCCTGGTCATACAGATGACAGATCATAGTATCAGAGCATGCATTAAACATTGGAACCCAAATTGACGCCTTAGATCAGCAACCAGGAAGTAAACCATGATTGATCCCTCACATCCATCCATGCAATCTTTAAACATCTCTGGAAAGCGGGAGGATCACAATGTAGATAGTGATGATGTACAAAAAGATGGCAAAATCTATCCAAAATCAACTAGATTTCACTGCTCCAAGGCAAGCTGCTTGTGCCGGTCCAGATCATTGAGGTATCTTGAGCGAGTGTAATCTTCTGAATAACAGGAGTCAAACATAAGGGGCTTTGCGAGTTTTGGCCTTGGCGTCAGTTCAAGTATCTCCCTATCTCCCTTCAAGAAACCGACCACCTGCAACCAACATATAACCTCCTCAATTTAGAATCTCATTCTGCACCCGAAATGGCAGATACGGCCCCAACTCACTCACCGATTTCATACTAGGCCGCGAGCTTGAGCTGTGGTGAATGCACATGGATGCCACTGCTAGGGTGTTTGCCATCTCTTCTGGGTCATATCCAACATCAAGAGAAGGATCCACTAGCTCTTTCATGTTGTTCGAATCGAGCAGCGGTTTTGCCTTTTGCATATGATGAAAAACAACGAGTGAATTCAACGTTTCAGAAGATATGACTATATCACTTCACTTAATCCAAGCATGTATTCTAGACTTACTATTGAATTGTCAGTTTCCTCTCATTATATGATCAAACAATAACATTCAATGAACTGATCGGAATCTATATATTGAGTACATCAGAGCAATTTGTTATTTTACCCATATAACTAGGCTTTGTCTGGAGGAGTCCACTGCTTTCCGTCCTGTCACTAGTTCCAGAAGCAAAACTCCATATGCAAACACATCAGTCTTCTCATTTATGATCCCATGCATGAAGTACTCTGGAGCCATATACCTGAAAAAGTGTATGTGCAAATTCAAAGTTTATATAAAGAATTACGGCACTGTTTTGGCCCTCTGGGTGATATGAATTCATCATGAAGCAATGGTCAAGAACATAGCAAACTCACCCAAATGTGCCTTCAATAGGGAATACAACATGATGCGTGCATTTATCAGGAAGCCACTTTGCAAGCCCAAAATCTGAGATCTGTGCAAGGAGAGAGAGCAAAAATGTTGCACTTGATTGTAGAATGGACACGATTAGTGTAACAGACTAACAGTACACCACATACCTGAGGTTCATACCCTTCAGTTAAAAGAATATTTGAAGCCTTGATGTCTCTGTGAATTATGCGTCGATGGCAGCCTTCGTGTAGATAAAGCAGCCCTTCAGCGATTCCAAGTGCTATATTGAACCTGACCTTCCACTTCAGGGTTCCCTTTGAACCTGATCAGCTGAACTCCATTTTATCACTAGATCAAGGGCATCTCAGGCAAACTCTTATATCTATTCCTTATTCTTTAGAAAAGAGGTGATGCTTCAGACTGATATGGATCAGCAGCAGATTAGTATTTAAATTGCAAATTAGTAGTTTCAGTTTATCTTGAGTGTTATTGGATAAGGAAGTTGGTTTAAATGCTGATTAGGAATCAGAGTCAGAATCCAAACCGGATGGGACCCCTACTCCCAGGAGGAGTGCAAAACCCCTCCTTTTAAAGGGGAGGCAGATTGTAAAGGGAGTGTATAGGCATTATCCGGATGTTTTTGTCCCAAAAAACATCCAAACTTTGGACCGTACGATCAAAACACACATCCGTAGGATCAACCCACCTCGAATTCAGGGGGGCCGTGCATTGATCTGAAAGCAAATCCAATGGCCAGGAATTTGGATGATGGTTGCTAAAGAAAACATCCGGATGAAACTTATCAAAACCCGATTGTAAAAGAGAAGGGAGTCAATAAAATTCAAGAGTTTAGTTAAAAGACGGAAGGTCTCTCGATCTGAGATCTAGTGATTGCTTCTGGCTAAGCGACAAGTTATCCGCTATCATGGCATCCTCAACCAATCCCTGACATCCGGGCACATAACGACCATGTATTTGATATAAGCCTATAGTATTTGTAATTTTAAGGCAACTGAAAAGAGGACTACGGAAAGTGACAATGTACAATCTATAAATAGCATGGAGAAATACAAATTATGAACTTGCATGATGTTAATATGCACTCATTGGACATGGCATTTCAGACAATGCTTTGAATGATTATGCTGTACTGACATGAATGTCAAGAGATCTGTTCTCTCATCAAATCCTTAAAGTAAGGTATAGATATAATTCCTTTTTTTAAAATACGATGTAAAATATGCCACCACGTAACAGCACATTACTGAACTATTTCATTCATCACCTAACAAGTTGTTGGAGAGGACTATACCATGGAGAACAGAAGCCAAGCTTCCATGAGGTGAAAACTGAAGAACCAAGTGCAAGCCCCCTTCCACACTGAACCCCAATAGCTGCGCCGCATTTGGGTGGTTAACGTGCGCTATTATTCCAAGTTCAGATAGGAAATCGCTAATCCTGTCTTCTTTGTTACCACCTTTCGTTAACCTCTTCACTGCCACAAACTGTCCGTCGGCAAGCTGTCCTTTGTACACCTCAGCATGCCCTCCCTTCCCGATCAATTTTTCTAGTAATACCAGGTGTCAAGCAGAAAATGTTCAGAGATAATGCAGATACAGAAAACTAGTTCAGGCCAAGAACAGTACTTGCATTACAGGACACTCGAAAGTAGAAGACACAGCTTAAGGGATGATAGTAGCAGAGGCTGGTTATTAAGCTAGAGAATTACAGCAGCACAGAAGTAAGCGCACACGTTACCTGAGCTGAACCTGTCAGTCGCAGCACAAAGCTCATCGTAGTCGAAGCTTCTCCACAATGGCCTCCACTTCTCGATCTCGGGGAGGATCTCCGGGGCAATGGCGCTACAATCCATCTGGTTCTTACCGTTCCGGATCCTCTCCAGGTACCTTTTGAGCCCTGTGCTCTTGGTTCTCTGGGGGAACGTCACTGCTCTCGCCATCGATTTCTTCCTCCTGAGTATTAGTCCGCCGATCAGATTCCTCCACTGCACACTGTGGTTGGACGGCCCCGACTGCTCGACGGAGGATCTCTCGTCGGAGTCCACGCTGCCGGAGACCGAGATATCAAGCACAGCACGGGGAGAGCTCCGGTCGGTGCACTCGCTGCTGCCATCGTTACTGCCCTTGGAGTCCATTTTAGGCACCTCTTCGCTGCCTCCATCAGAATCGACACGTTGGCTGCTGCTGCTTCCACTGCTGCTGCGACTGTCAATGGGATCTTCACTCGACACAGCGTCGTCGGCTACGGACCCTCTGTTGTCGCAATCCTCACTGGTTTCTTCATTGGAATCCCTCCTGGTGTTTTCTTGGCTCTCCCCTGGCCCTGAGCAGAACAAAACGAGATGTAGACGACATAGCATGGGCTGTCATAAGTTCGTCGTGCTACCAAAAAAACAAAACAAAATAGGATCCTATTCACGGGCAAATCAGCTACCTACTATCATGAACAAAACAAAGTGCAACGCAAGTCACCGCAAGAAACACAGCTGAGGCATTCTCTTTGTGGAGATACGCCCCCAAAGAATTGACATCTGCACCACCCCTGCGCCTTCCAAAACCGACGTTTTCTTTCAGTCTACCACAACGACGGCCAATTTGCAAAAGACGAATGGGGTACATAAACAAATATGAATGTCCATTTCAGAGATTTTTGGTGGGGAGGAAATTTGGAAGAATGACAATCTACCGGTATTTTATATGGAGAGAAATAAAAGACAGCTCGACCTGAAATTTTAAAAAGCGGCTACAAAAAAGACCAGAGTCCCAAAACTATCAATTCTGTCTCTTCAAAAAAAAAAATGTTCAAAGCTGTGACATACTCTTACCTTAGAATATGTATGGTAACACGTAAATTTCCAGGACTAAAATGAGAAATCATTGATCCGCTTAATGGAGCACAAAGACTAAAGCAAGAAAGAAAAGATACAGCTAATAATCCAACAAGCCACACAAGTAGAAACGAGGAAAGCAATCAGTAACCACAGCTAACCTTCCTTATCAGAACCAAGAAAATCCTGTGGCCTCTCGTCTTCACCTGCCTCTGCAGCAGATTCAAGCAAGAAATACTCCTTCAGTTTCGTCATCACCAACTAGTTTTTTGCGTTTTTTTCTCTCCACCAGATGGACATAAGAAAGGAGCAAAAAAAAAAAAAAAAAAAAAAGAGCAAACTTTGTATCTGAGGCTGAGCACCAGAATCTGGCAGGCGGAGAGAAGAATACCTTCCTTGGAAGCCATATATCCTCTTCTTCACCGTCTCCTTCCAACAAGAACTTCGCTTTCCAAGACGACAACGAGCTCAACGAAACTCAGCAAGGACAATTTCTCCGGATGCTTTCTTGCATCGAAGAAATCCAGGCAGGCAGGCAGCAGTACATGGAGCTCGCACGGCGCCGAAGAAAATGGAGGATGGAGGCAAACGAATAAATATGAGAGAGAGAGAGAGAGAGAGAATTGAGAGGACAGCAGAGAGGTGGCGGGCTCTTTTGAAACCTCGCAGTGCCTCCCCTTGTACTGCAGATATTCCTCTCTTCTCTCAAAAGAAGGGAACAATATAGAGGCAGGTCTAGAGCGAGAGAGGAGAGTGAGAGAGCGAGAGGGCAACGAGCGTTGAGTTGGTACAACCTTTTTGTAATGACCCCTGTAGACCCGTAGGGGACCTATGCTGGAAGCCAAGAATAGAACAAATGTTTGCAAAAATCCCTTGTAATAATAATAGAATGAGAGACGGAGGAGGGGAGACATCAGAGTTGGTGGTGGAAAGAATATGGATTTCGATGATGCGTTTGTGTCTTCTTTCTATTCTACCCATCTCGGTAAATCTTGGGGGCATGGATTGGATATTAATTACTGTTAGGAGACAATGAAATTGGTGTTGTCGTTTGCATTTGCGCAATTAGCAATAAGCAAATTTATTTACTTGTCCATGTGGATACATGCATTGGGGGTGGCAAATTGGAGGGTAATATCTTTCCTATGGACAGAAAAGAACTGCAATTTAAACAGTTTCCATAGCTCTAGACCATCCGATCGAGTTCCACCGATGGTCCAGATAAAAAAAAAAAAATACTATGAACAATGGTTACTACAGT
Source organism: Rhipidocladum racemiflorum (assembly GCA_036346355.1). Lineage (NCBI taxonomy): Eukaryota > Viridiplantae > Streptophyta > Magnoliopsida > Poales > Poaceae > Rhipidocladum > Rhipidocladum racemiflorum. The sequence goes on along the minus strand of CM070579.1, from coordinate 82,343,321 downwards.
AATATAAACAGTGTTTGTTTACGTTGTTTTCAGCGAATGTGAGTCGTCGATTTTGAATGAACGGTTTTAAACAGTCCCACAGGATTGCATGTGATCTTGGTTCGTTTCCTATGTAGTTATTATAGCTAGCATTGGGGCACATGAATTAAAACGAGCAATGTGAAAATGCAGTGGCCTGTTTTGCTGTAAAAGCGGCATGGCCGGCTAGCGAAATTTATGGATCATGCTTTGCTCCAAATTGTGGTGGCAATCAAAGTTCAGTTGAAAAGGTTGCATAAGGCATTCCTTTTCCCAGCAAGAGTCACAATGCCACTTAAGTTTAAGTGCTTATTTGGACTTTGGACTGTACGGATTTTACAGATTTTTAAATTATCTATGCAATTTATACACCGGCCCAACAAAATTTCTATGTTCCAAACATGACATGACTGAACAGTAATTTCCTGTAATTTTACATACTACTCCAAAACAGTTAGTCGAGCTTTCTCCTCAAACTTAAGGCTGGGGTTGTCTTACATTTTTGGAGTCCTGGAAAAGCTTTTAAAAAACTAGTAAATTTACCTGCGCAACTGCACGGCTAGATATTATGATATGATTATCTTTGATATACAACTATATTTTCTATAATTGTGTATTTTTTATATATAACTCTAATATCTATATATGATTAATATGCACCGTTATAATCTAGCCCTACCAAAATAAGTGGTGGAGATCCTTGGACTCTTTCTTTTAATCTAAATCGTTATAACTCGAGTCCGCTAGATAGACGATTATATATTTTCTTTTAAATAATGACATCCGATGGCGGCTGTAATTAGGGTCCACCAGATTAAGGGCGAGATGTTTTGCTTTTTTTTTTTTTAAAAAAAAAAAAGAATTTCTAACCTGTTTCTCTTTTTTTCTTAACTATTCTCACAAGATTTTAATATATAATAGATATTGAATGCATACCATGCTCTTCGTTTTACTCCACCAATCTTCGTAGAACTAATAACAGGATCCATTTTGTACTCACGAGATCCGTTTTTTCTTTCCCTGGATGGGCAGAGATGGCGAGCAACTCTAACGGCATGTTCAATGGTCACAGTCAGCTGTCTATAAGAGATGCTATGTAGGATTTTAAATGACGTGGAGGAGAGAGAAGGAGATAGAAAGATGATGTCTACTGTTTAATAGACAGTCTTATAGACAGTTTCACATATTGTATACTATTGTATAGACAGCCTGATAATTGAATGAGAGATCATTACAGACAATTATATAGACGATCCATTGTATGAGTTGTTTTTTGTGTTATCTGTAGATGATGTGAAGATATATTATAGATAACTAGTATTGTTTATACCACTGTACATGCATGGGCTACTCTTTGCGAAGTTCAAACTCCGAAGCACATCGGAAGCATTTACTACTAGCCCACAACACGGAACTGCTCGTAATTCGAAACCGCGTGCCCTAACCGCAACCAGCGCAGCGTAAATCCGCATCTGAGTACCTTGGATATGAGAAGATCCCTCTGTCCTAGCTGTAGAAGTCGGACAAGAAACTTTCACCTGTGGATGCAGTCATTTCATCCCCAATTGCCACAGTGTGTGTCCGCTGTCCAGTTAAATGCAGCCCATTGATTGCATCCAGGTCCCAGATTGCTTTCGATTTCAGGTTCGAACCGTGATGGAATGAGATCTTCTAATGCCAGTGCCGGAGTTTTTGCACAGGCTAATTAGGGTCAAGGGTTCAAATTTTGTTTTCGGATTCTATCTCGGGACCGACCGAAATCCGAAGTTTCGGTGAGATTTAAAAATTTCGGACGAAATTCAAAAACCAAATTTTAAATTTGGTTTTTTTTCAACCGAGAAATCCGAGATCTCGGTCCAAGTTGAACCAACCGAAAAATGGTCTAAAACACGTCAAAAAAATTTGAATTTGTTTCTGAATGGTCCTAACATATCACTAATGTTCCTATAAAATTTTCAGATAATGATCAAGCATGATAAATTTTTAAAAAAAAATCTAACAGTGCTATTGTCTTGATGAAAGACGGACCGGCAAATTTCAACCGAATGGAAAATGGTGCAAACCACGTTAGAAACTTTTAAAAAATTTTGTGGATGGTCATAACACATTTATAATATTCTCATAAAAATTTTAGATGATGATCAATCTTTAGGAATTTTCAAAAATTCAAATAGTGCTACTAAAGACGAACTAACAAATTTCACCTAAATGAAAAATAGTTCAAACCACTTTAGAAATTTTTGAAAATTTTTATGAATGGTCCTAACACATCCATAATATTCACATAAAATTTTCAGATGATGATCAATCTTGAGAAATTTTAAAAAATTCGGACAGTGCTACTTAAAACTAACCAACAAATTGTACCGACCAAAAAATGGTTAAAAACATGTCAAAATTTTTTGCGGATGATTTTGACCCTAAATCCAATCAAATCCAATAAAAAAAAATTAAAATCCGGCAAAAAAAACCATCAAATCTCGTCCAAAATCACCGAGATCTCGCCGAAAAAGCAGAAATTACTGTAGTAATTTGAATTTTTTAATTCCGCTGGGATTTTGAAACTCGTCCCTGGCCGAAATCTGAGATCTCACCAAATTTCGCCGGGATTTTGACCCTTGATTAGGGCTTAAGGCCCTGTTTGGAATACCGAATTTTCCTTCTCAGTTTCTGCGTGAATTGAACTGTTTTCTCTGTTAAACTATTTTGCCTAATTGAGCTTGGAGCAGGGATGGAGGCAGTATTGTTGCAGGTGGTACGTTCACCAACTTCACAGCCGACCCAGTGGGTTAGAGAAAATGTTTGTGCCAATTGTCATATGTATTCGTTGTTATTTCGCCCCAGCTCGAAGTTTTATCCACTGAGTTACCAGTAGAGTAAAATTTAATTTGTGTGTGTTTTTTACATCGTCTGGTGAATTGCGTTAAGAGTATAATCACACGGCCTAGCAGTCCTTGAATTGTCCTCTACCACTGCAACATGAGTAAGTTGACGTATCCAACAAAAAGTCGGTATGCTAGCAATTATAGACACGGACCAGCTGAGTGTGTGTGTCAGGACTACTACTTACCAATTAAAGTCTTCGTTTTCAAGAGGAAGAAAATCCTTTGCTCCCCGATCTCAGTGTTGGGGGCTATTTCGCCCCCATTCCGTGTCCCCGTTAGGGTATTGGGTCTCCATATGAGCCATACCTGATAAAAATAACATATAAAATAATAGTAGCAAGCAAAATAGCGTATAAACATGGGGATTGACACGTATCGGCGCTTGTCCTGGAATCAGCGACGAGGACAATGATGCCATCGTAGCAGAGCCAAACGATGGTGGTGCCCATCCGGTGTTGTCCGGAGGTGGGGGCGTCACTGGCAGAGGAGGAGCAAATGAGAGCGGTGTCCATGGTAGGGGGAGGAACGGAGGGCGACGAGCCGCGGGCAGAGAAGCCCATGAGAGCAGCATCCATGGCGGGGATAGGCAGGCTGAGGAAGCGGAGGGTGGTGGGCCACGGGTGGAGGAGGAGCCCATGAGAGCAGCGTCCATGTTGAGGGGAGGCGGGCGGCGGGGGCACTTGACGGAGGAGGCAGAGGGAGCAAAGACGGCGGAGGGAGGCGATGGGGCAAAGCAAGTGCCTGAGCCGAAGGAAATGAGGATTTGGGATTGGGATTGGGGGCGGGGGGGGGGGGGGGGGGAAAGTCAAAGAAAATGGGGTCAGGGCTGGGTAACGGGTTGGGGATTGGTGGAACGTCCTCATACCTGTTTGAACCAACGCGGACAAATTTCGCCCGTTAACAATCCTGTGTGGGGAAAACTCCTCCATCCTTACTTCCTAGTAGGGGAATTCTCCGCTAGAGAACGGGGAATGGGTCCATTACCATCCCTACAAATTTCGCCCGTTAACACATGGAGGGTTTTGTTGGGCCCAAGTGCACACTCTATCAGTGTCGATAACCCTGCACGAGACTCTTCATTGTATTATTTTGTTTTGGCTTTGTTTTCCTTCTATTCATATACTCCGAATTTAGATCGCAGAAGACTATATTTATTAGGCTTGTCCTAATTTAACGTAGTCTTCTTCGATTTTTTATTTATTAAAAAGTTAGTACTTCGAGCCTCCACTCCGATTTTTATTCCGTGTTCACCACCCGCTCTGGGTAAACATTTCTCCGGGACACATTTTCTAAGTTGTTACCTGCTGAATGAACACGACACTACGAACATTACGATGCATGCAGCTGCCGCTCTGACGCAGTGACGCTTAAGCAAAGATGGAGAGTTTTATATGCGGTCTGGTTTATTACTTTACTTAACCATAACATTACCCAACCTGAAAAAACGTTATCTCATCGATGAGCAGGAGCCGAGTGCATGACAAAGATACCATATAGGAGTTGGTGAACCGAATCCTCACCTCACCTCACCCGTTAGTTCAGTCCCTGCGACTCGTCACCCGAACTGAGATCGAAATCTCCGTGTAAAAAAAAAAATAGCTACTAGTCGCAATGACGTACCCACGGATTCACATTCACGACACACTTGTGTTCATCTGCTGTCGCGGTAACATCGTGCTCCGTATTTTCCTCTTTCCCTCTCTGAGACGCATGAATCTCGCGGTAATCTCGTGCAAAAACTTTGAATTCCCGTAAGATTTTGGAAGATTTTCACCGGTTCAAACGGAGACCTCAGATCCGATTAAACATATCGCCGGTTGGACACACTAGTACTACCACGTAGCAGGGTCCAGGGGTACGAGTTAGCAAATGCCGCAGGTTGCTTTTCCAGCGATCAAAACACACGGACGGTCACACGCACCGCAATGACTGCGTTTTAAGCGTACACCCGAACCACCAAACCGGCTCCTTAAATCGCCGCCCTCGTTTTCTCTGTCTGTTGGCAGTTGGCATCCCTAATACACTCCCATCTAATAAGTTTACAAGTTCTATTTTTTTAAACAATCTTATCCACGGATATACGTTGTATTTTATATTCTAATATAAAATTAGTTTGATGGTCCTCTATACCCCTAATAAATATCTATCTTTAATTTATATTCTGTACATAGGTACGTTAAGAGTTCTTAGTAATAATAATTATGAGTAATCTAGTTATTTTTAATATCTTTCTGATCTACGTGTTAAAAAATATATCTTATAAACTTAGACGAAATGAGTACGAGACGATCCGTTTCGTCAAAGAGGTGAAGATAAACACACGCCGAGACATAAAAGGAGTTAGGTGCCAGCCACGAGCTGGCTATACTGAAGACTTGAAGTGGCTGTTAGTGTCGCATGCAAGGCCGGTCAAACACTGATAAGCACTAAGCTTTGTGGGGCTTAAGAGTGCTAGACTTTTGGCGCAGTGGATGAGCCGGTTTAAGTCACCCTCCACTACCTGAAGCCCAGATTTGACCCCACGTGGAGTGCTTCGCTTCGCTTGTGGGTGTTCTTGCCATGGAGTTGGAGCAGCAGCAGCAGCTGACGGCAGGTATATATGTAGTAGCAAAGCAAAAGCACCAGTCTGCCTTTGCAGCTGCAAGCGTGCAGTGCAGCAAGCGACCTAAAGCAGAGCAGAAGAGGAGATGGAGCAGAGCAGATGAGCAACTCCATGGCTAGCTGTTTACGTGCAGCGCAGTTCCGACAAAAAAAAAAGGTGTCATCGGTGGCATCACTGTATCCTGTTACCTCACCTCAAGAGTACTGCAGTCCCACTGTGCACTCGGCCTGTTCTGAACGTGGTAATACCATGTTTAGCAGATTCCAGTTTCATCTTAGATCTAAAGCTTGTAGGCTAAAATAAAGTGAATTAAGTTTATATTTTTGTTCTAAATGTAAACAAGATAACCCACCTAAACACTCTTAATATACCCACAGCTCTAACTCCACGAATCTGATGAAGCTAGAGCTCTGCCAAACAGGGTCTAACCTCGGTTAGTTCTCCAAGGGTCTGCACCGCCCGTTGCATGCAAATTTTCAAGTGAAATTTCTGCACGACAAACAAGCTCGATCGTAAGCAGAAGAGAAGAAATCGACTTCCGTGCCCTGATGTCTACGAAACTAATACCGATCGATGCGTTTTCCACCACGATCGTAGGAGCGATTGGTTCTCTGGAGACCATTTTTCCGAATCAAAACGATTGCACGCCGCAGTTGTCGATCGACTTGGTCGGGCAAACAGCACGCGCGTGTATTAGTGTATTTGCCATAGAGGAGGAGGGGCTTGAAACCGACCGAAACCTACCGGCTTTTACTCCGAGACGACCCGGCCAACCATGTAAGTGGTGCGGAAACGTCGCGATAGTTGCCCAAGATTTTTGAGCATCGGCGGCTTAGATTTCCTCCCTCCCTCCTCACCGAACCTCGGTATGCCGAACTCAACCATGTTTCCGTTTCGGTTTTATTTAAGAGCCCTTTTGCCGTCTACTAAATATTATTCGCTTTTTTGACCTAATACATCAGATTAACTAGCATTTATTTATACCTACTTCGGTAGTAAAGTAATAGAAATATCCTCAACAAAACAATTATTCAATCTAATTTATACTTTTTACCGTATACTACCGGTATAATCCATCGTAAAAATTCTCAAATTAAATACTGAGAAGACGGTATAAAGATAGCGACGCTCTTGGATTTACGCGTATGTGCACCGAGCCTAGGTCCAATTCAGACCACAATAAAAGCTTAGATATTGATCCAAACTATTTACATATACAATATTCATGTACATGTGATCAGAATTAACACATAATGCATGCAATACTATGATTTAGTAGAAAAACGTAAGGTCCAAGCTTGTCCCAATCTGATCTTGATCTGATTTAAATAACTATAGATTCAAAATGTGTCCAACCCAATTCAAATTTTAAACTAATCTAAACGAAAACCGATCCAAACCTATTATCACCCCTACTTCCTTCTACCTCGGGTCGAGCTATTATCAGTGCTCAAGTTCGCGTCAATGCTGCGTTAATGAATTGCGGCACGTTCAAATTTCAAAGTGTGATGTGTGTAATCGTCGTGTAGATCGTGGCTAATTTCGGTGTAATCGAGTGGATCGGTGACTGGCGAGTGGGGCAGGGCCGAGCAAAGGGCGCGTAAGCCCATGGCCTCGGCCCAACAGGTCCACACCAAATAGCAGATCCAATGTTGGGCTAGGCCGCGCCATGATCGCGAATATAATCGCGATCTTGTTCCCAGGGTGGCCCGGCCTGCTGCTAGGTTATGGGCGGCCCAGGGCGTTCTCTCGTTCGTCTCCACCAAAACAAGATGTGAGAGAGAGAGAGAGAGAGAGAGAGAGAGAGAGAGTCGTCGACGTGCTGAAAGGCTAAGAAATTCAGTATGGGGAGGAAAAGCCTGTCGCCGGCATCGATCCGCCGCCGCCGCCGTATCAGGTGAGAATCGCGGCGCGTTTCTCGCCACCTGTTTCTTCCCGCTATTTTCTTGGATTTTCTTGTACGGTTTTTGAGGGGCGGTTCTGGTCTCGAAATGCCAAGAGAACAAGATCCTCCCAGGGAGAAACGTTGATTTTTTAGTCGTTTTGCTACGGATTAGCTACCGATTCACTCAACTGGGAAAATTCGTCTATAATGCTATTGATTCTTTTACTCCGCCTCGTGCGAATTTAATCGGCCTGTTACTGAATCGCTCGATTCGACATATTGTTAAGTTGATGGAGAACACGGCTGGATTTTTCAGGGCACCCAATCTTTCTTCGTGAGTTCTGAACCACCGTGCAAGAATCTGCGGTCTTGTGAGGAACATAATAGGAATGGATAACACCCCAGGATGTAAAGAAGGAGATGACCGTGAGTTGGTGATGCAGAAACAAGAATGGGTGAAGTATGTTTGATGCCATTTCGTTGATTTCATCGACTGCTCATTTAGTTTTTCCTTGGACAGTCAAGAGGAGTTGATTCATATCTCTTGCTGGTTGTCTGGTGATGCAGAACACAAGACATGCTCAAGAGTAAGCTCATTCTTGAAGATGATTTTGAGTGGTCTTTACCTTCTTTGACCTCAAATTCAGATCAGAGTAATACAAGGGGCAGATTGAAGTATATAGGTGGGGTTGACATTAGCTTCTTGAAAGAAGACCCTTCTACGGCATGTGCCGCAGTGGTAGTTTTGGATGCCGATACCTTAGAAATTGTCCACGAAGAGTTTGATGTAGTTCGACTGCAAGTGCCGTATATTCCTGGTTTTCTTGCTTTCAGAGAGGTATTGCACACCGCATCCCTTCTTTTCTGATGAATTTGTTTTTATTGAGATTTGAACAATCCTTGTCTTCTTTACGTGGATTTGGTATATAGAAGCAATATATACTTTGATATTTATTATGTTTTCAGCAGTCGTTGCTCAAATATGCAAAATGGGTTCTGTAACATGCCTTTTGTTCATTCCAATCAATATGCTTTGTTATGTGACATGCCTTGTAGCTAATTGTTCTTCCTTGTTTCCTGAGCCAGAGACGAGTGTAGTATGGCCAATGCAAAAGAAAGTTATGATATAAGTATTGCTTGTGACTTTTGTTTCCTTGTGTTGTTGTAAACATCCGTGAAAATTTTATATTTTAGGCGTGCTAATTTGTTTTTTTAAGGTATACATCAAGTATATTTTGATGTTACTACTGAAATGTTCCGACATGCATCCTAATTAAAGAACACTATCAATTTTTACAGGCTCCAATTCTTCTAGGACTTTTAGAGAAGATGAAGACCAATGCTCTTCATTTCTACCCTCAGGTAAAATTTGCCTTCGTGATACTTGCAACTACAATCTACAGTAATCCTAGCCTTGGTTTCTCTATTAAGTGTATAATACTTTAGCACATGATGTTTTGTCAAACATTTTCAGATAGCAAACAAGAAATTTAGTAGAAGAAAGTTGCAAGTATGCTTCAATTGGAAACTCTGTCATATGTTTCTTTCTCATGTAAATAGGATTACTGAGGCTATACACTGTGAAGTATCCAATGGTTGTTTCCTTGTTGGTTGTGATTACAATGTGAAAAATCTACACTACTTTGCAGGCCTTTTATCTCCATGAATATTGATCATTTTAGTTTATGAATTATGAAAGTTCATGTAAATTTACCTTTGAGATATGGTAGCATCATCTAATTTAACATATAACATTTGTTACAGTAATCATGTGTCTTTGTCGGTTACTTTTCTAAGGTCTTGCATTCTGCCTTTGCAGTTACTCATGGTTGATGGTAATGGATTACTCCACCCACGGGGTAAACTGCATCAATCACTTATTCATACTTATGTACATTTTTTCACACTAAAATAGTTTCAAGTAACTAGTTTGTTGCACATAGCAAGTTCGACATATAAGTAGATTATGTTGTATATGATAAATTAGATTGTAAAATCATCTATGCTGTGTGCATCGTGTTATTGTATTTTACTAAAATCTTATCTAAGAGTAAGGTGATTCATGTGCTTACAAAACACGGCACAATCACACTCGCAATGTGATTTTATTATATACCTTGAGAATGAACCAACTTTGTAGTCTCTGAAGCCCTTAGCGAACAGGCTTGGTGATACAGTAAATCTTGTTGGATTATGCATATACGCTACAAGCTACATCAATCTAAAATTTATATTGTTTGTACTTATTCCTCTAGCCTCTAAGAATGTTCTTAATTTGTATATATGAATGCTTTTTTTCTATATGAATGTACTTATTTAGTTATTTTATATATGTGAATGGGTCATCCTCTAACCTATATATCTTCAGCAGGTTTTGGTTTAGCTTGTCATCTTGGTGTCCTTGCAGACCTGCCGACTATCGGAGTTGGAAAAAATGTAGGTTAATTTACTGTTGTTGCAAGTATTTCTGTAGCATTTTGAGCTCCTCTCTCTCATTGCTGTTTTTCACCATTTCAAGTACTCAATGTTCTCATCCTTTTAGAGAAGACTAATTTCTCTGTTTTTTCAATGCCCAGCTGCATCATGTGGATGGCCTTAACCAATCTGAAGTCAGAAGACAGCTTGAAGAAAAAGAAATGTGCAATAAGGAATTGATTTCATTGACTGGACAGTCTGGGACAACATGGGGAGCGGTAAGAGATTCTATATTAGACCGCTCAATGTACACTGCAGTTGTTTATTTCTTTCATATATTACCTGTTTATCAAATGGATGATGTTGCATAATAAACTAGTGGAAGAACTCAAGTTTTAGCTTTTCCCAGGCGATGCGTTCTTGCCCTGGTTCATCGAAGCCAATATACATCTCAGTTGGGCATCGCATTTCACTGGATTCCGCCATTGGAGTTGTGAAGTTCTGTAATAAATACCGTGTTCCTGAGCCCACACGCCAGGTAAAATTTCTTATAAAGTGTGTCTCAAGTCTCCACATGTCAGTACTTGTATCTTGGGTACTAAATTGTCTTTTGTTTTCATCCTTTGCCCAGGCTGATATAAGATCTAAGGTGTTCCTCCAAAAGCACCAAAGGTTGTAGCGGTGTCAAGCTTTGAGATGGCAAACAGTACACTGGGGGAGCCATCTCATCTTGCTAGCTGAGTTGAATTTGGAGAAAGAAACGAGTGAAGCATTGCAACCTGAAATAACTTCTGTACAGCTTCCCTAACAGTATTGATTGCATTTTACCCCAGGTTTTTGTACATGGGGGTGATTGTCACTGGTCAGGTCAGTGTGGTTAAAATAGATCGAGATGTCTTCTTTGAACACTCTGAAGGTGTTCATTTGTTGCTGTCCACACAGCAATTAGCAAGTTGAATGATGGAATTTGGATTTGCACTGCAGCAATACTACTATGTGTCAGCATTAGCTCATAGACCAATTGGAGTTGTCTCTGAACTTGCAGTAATTGTCGAATAGAGAATTGCTCTAATAGTTCCTTCAAGTATCCCTGGTCGAGAAGAGGTCTGGGGCCAGGCCGAGCATTGACCAGCCCTCTCTTCTCATCTGAGGGGAATATCTATTCCCGAGATGCATCACCAGGCCGTAGAGGTTGTTTCTCTGGTGAGGGGTGTCACACCTGGGGGTCCCACATGTAGGAGAGAGAGAGAGAGAGAGTACTTAAGAGGGGAAACACCGGTTGTATTGGAGACAAGAAATGAAATGAAATTACCTTTGCCTGTTCTTTCTTCTTCCTCACGTTCTTCTCTGTTCTTCCCCTTTTGCTTCCTTTCGCATCAAGTCTTGGGTGAGATCTTGCGCGTGCTCACGCCCCGAACCCACGGCGGCAACGGGTCGTGACAAGTTGGTATCAGAGCCAGGTTGTTCCGATCGGGAGAAGCAACACCGTTGAAGGTTGGGGAAATCTGAGATTACTCTTGGGTTCCCTGTAAAATCCCTAAATCGGTGTCATCGCCAGCAGCCACCAGAGCCATCATCAGCACCATCCCGTTCCATTCCGGCCACCATCCGCGACGCAGTGCTGTTCCTCCGCCCGTCGCCCCAGTTCCCTTTTGCCGCCGTCTTCACACGGCCCTTCCGCCCGACGCTAAGAGACCCATCGCCTTCGTCTTCGCCAGCAGCCGCCGCCATCTCCGTCGACCGCAACACCACCGTGTCCGTCGTCCGCGCCGCCAGCGCCGATCACGGGCGTCATCGCCGCCGCCGCCGCTTTTCGGATCTGCACCGCGCCTTCTGTTGCCCCGTCGACGGCCTGTTCCGACGGCTTCTCCGACTGCGCCTCACTGTCATCCTCGGCTCCGATCTGCGACGCCTCCAGCGACTGCGCCAACCACTGCCGTCGCCGATGGAGATCTTCAAGCCCTCCTCGCGCTTCAGCTCGGCGCCATCCTCCCGCACCTCCACCAATGGCGCCGTTGCCAACTCGACCGCGTCGCCATCTCCATTGTGGTCTCGAAGCCCATCTCCGCCTGGCTTCCTTCCGCCGCCGCCGCTGCAACTTCGATCCACGTCAACCACCACCATGGCGACTCCCCTCGTGCTCGGTTCCTCCTCATCCTCTATTTCCATTTTTGGCTCAAGTACCACTGCTACCACAACCAGCGCCCTGACGATGGCACATACGGATTCTATGCTGGCAAGAATGGTAGTCGCCCAACAGAGTCTGGCGAAGCAAATGGAAAGAACAACGGCAGCGGTGAGGAGTATGTGTGTTAATTTGGGCATTGAAGATGTACTGGAAGAAGACATGTACCGGGTGTCTGAAGGAATGCTTGAGGACATTCCAGGAAATGGAATTGCTGAGCAAGAAAGCCTGATGGGAATGAAGAAGCTAAGTAGTTCTTCAGAAGATTTAAGTGACAATGATGGCACTCAAGATACTGATGCTGAAATTATTGATCCTCCAAGGAATGAGGAGATGTTGGATGTTGCAGAACTTGTGGGGGATCATGTCCAGCATTCACAAAAACCGAAGGTGACAGTTTCTAGCAATGTGCATGAGCTACTGGAATGCCCTGTGCGTTTGGATGCCAAGTATCCTCCAGTTCACCAGTGCTCCAATGGTCATACTCTATGTTCTGGTTGCAAGCCAAGGGTTCATAATCGCTGCCCCACTTGTAGGCATGAACTGGGTAGCATAAGATGCCCAGCTCTGGAGAAGTTGGCTGCATCGCTAGAACTTCCAGGCAGGTACCAGAACTTTGGGTGCTTGGGAATATACCCATGCTATTGCAAGCTAAAGCATGAATCACAGTGCCAATACAAGCCCTACGGTTGCCCATATGCTGGATCTGAATGCACTGTCACTGGGGACATTTCATATTTAGTAAGTCACTTGAAAGATGAGCATAAGGTGGACATGCACAATGGAAGCACCTTCAACTGCTTGGGGCCATTTTCCTGCCTGCACTTCAAGGCAGCTCAAGGAGAGTACATTGCTCCAGAGAAGATTGAGGATGTCTATGCTAAGTGCAAGTTAATTGCCCAATGCTTTGTATATGGTGATAGTTCGAACTCCTCTCTAGTTGCCATTGTAGCAGTTGAACCAGAGATTTTTAAGGCTTGGGCTGTGATACTTTTGGATGCAGAATCTGTGATTGATGAAGGTGTCCTTGCCTTTTCTATTAACACTCTTAATGATGATGAAGAAGGTTCAAATGGAAGTAGCACCTCAGAAAATTCTGGTCAGCAGTTACTTACTGTCGATGCTGATGCCCTATTACAGAGGCCATGGGATCCTGGAGGCTGCACGCTTGTATTTGATGGATTGAAAGGACATTACAATTGGTTATATTCCAGTTTTATTTCCTCAGTGATATATGCTGCAATGAGTAGTTCAAGGGATATAGCAATTGGTCCTATTGCTGTGGTTTATCTTTTAGTAAGTTCAATACTACAAAATGAGGCTAACCCTGTCAAAAACAAGGAGGTTTTTCTTGCTCTTGCTATGGCAGCAATTGGGGTGTCGCAATCAAGTACCCTTACATCTGATTCTTCCAAAGCACAACCAGCTGCATCTTCTATATTTGCAATAGTGGACCGTAAATCTAGGATAGACCCAAGTGATAATGCAGGGGTGACTATCGAGACACTATGGGGCAAGATCGAGTTCCAGCATGTCAGCTTCAGATATCCTACCAGGCCGGATGTTGAGATTTTCCGAGACCTATGCTTGACGATTCATTCCGGAAAGACCGTTGCACTTGTTGGAGAGAGTGGCAGTGGCAAATCAACAGCCATTTCATTGCTTCAGAGGTTTTATGATCCTGACGTAGGCCATGTACTCCTAGATGGTGTGGACATACAGAAGTTTCAGCTGAGGGGGCTAAGGCAACAAATGGGCCTAGTGAGTCAAGAACCGGCCCTATTCAACGACACAATACGAGCAAATATTGCATATGGAAAGGAGGGAGAAGCAACAGAATCTGAAATCATAGCTGCTGCAGAATTGGCAAATGCTCACAAGTTCATCAGTTCTTCACTCCAGGGGTATGACACAATGGTTGGGGAGCGTGGATCTCAGCTGTCTGGAGGGCAAAGGCAGCGTGTTGCCATCGCACGTGCAATCGTGAAGGACCCTAAGATCCTGCTGGTGGATGAAGCAACCAGTGCACTGGAAGCTGAATCCGAACGGGTGGTTCAGGATGCACTAGACAGAGTGATGGTCAACCGGACAACAGTGATCGCCGCGCACTGTTTATCTACGATACGAAATGCTGATTTAATCGCGGTTGTGAAGAATGGAAAATATGAATTGAACATTGACAAGATGCAGGAGGTGCACAGCCGAGAGCCACGATTCTTTCATGCTAATCAGTTTTTATCATATTGCAATGGTGCAGCTCGTAATAGGAGCATAATTTCTGGCTTGAATTCGTATGGTTTCTATACTGGTGACAGTAATGCACTTGCAGCAAAGAGGGACCCCGGAATTATATGGATGCAATGTCAAGCCATGTTTTTGCTTGGGGACAAGCAAAATTTCAAGGGGGCGGTAATGTCACACCTGGGGGTCCCACATGTAGGAGAGAGAGAGAGAGAGAGTACTTAAGAGGGGAAACACCGGTTGTATTGGAGACAAGAAATGAAATGAAATTACCTTTGCCTGTTCTTTCTTCTTCCTCACGTTCTTCTCTGTTCTTCCCCTTTTGCTTCCTTTCGCATCAAGTCTTGGGTGAGATCTTGCGCGTGCTCACGCCCCGAACCCACGGCGGCAACGGGTCGTGACAAGGGGCCTCTTTGTGTATGCAGAAGTCTCGCTAACAAAAACGGCGACATGTGCGGGATTCACGAGCCGACGAGGCGCCTCTCTGCGGGCTGCAACTGCCGCGCCTTCAACGTTTTATAAGAAGTAGCGCCAAGAGATGGAGGGGACAAAAACATACGAAGCGCAAGATAGTTGCAAAACGTCATGTTTCTTCTTGTGTGATCTTGATTGTCGTGTTCCTCACATTTACTTCGTTAGATCGGTGGCGATTCACTGACAACCTCGTCCGCTCTAGCTCCCCCAGCTGCCGCTGCTGCCTTCTTCCTCCTCTCTAGTGAGCCACCACCCTCTTCCTTGTTTCTGGCCGTTACCGCCATCAGATTTGCCACCGCCTCCCACACCTCCTAACTACTTCAGTATCATCGTCCCTCTCACCTTTTCTGCCCACCGCCGGTCTGTCACCAACCCGGCCTCCCTCTAAGTCGGGGGGACACCGGTGAACCGAAACCCTAAACGGGTTAACCCGAGCGCTAATCCGTCGGCCACCGCCACCACTGTACACCATTGCATTAGAGGATGACAATACCGTCGACCGTGGCACGAATTGCAAGGAGATCCAACAGTGAGAAAAGGCGACTGAAATTTTCTCAAGTTTTTAAGCAGATGATAGATAGCAATTCCGCACAGAGATCAGGTGCAGTTGCAACTGCAGCAACTCCATGTGATCCGAGCCGTCCATTTCTAGATCTGACCGTGAAGGCCCACTGCTACAGTTTACTCGCTCCAATCGGGTGTTGCTAGTGCAAGTGCACAAGTCGCAATTATGCTAGCAACTGTACAGTAACCTTGTCCATATTGCATATACGGATATACCCTCCCTTGTCATAGAAGATTGTTGTTTTTGAGACCAAGTAATATAGGAGAGTAGGAGGCACTTTTCCTAGCTAGCACTACTAGCGTAGATGCAAATTCCGGACCACAGAATAAATCGGTGTATCTTGTGCATCTAGGCCAATGAATGCCAGACTATAAGTACTACTACTAATAATAATTGAGAGTAGCTGGAGTAATTAATAGATATATACCCGTATGCCATATCCTTTCATCAGAGATTTAATTAGAGTAATTAACCGTAGTACCAATCAATACACATTACATATCCATTCACCAACCTTGGCACTCGACTAGCCAAACACTAGGATATATAAGCTGGGAGATTACTGTAACGGAGAGCATCACTTGAACCGTCTCGTTTCCACAGATCAAAGTAGAACGAAGCCATACTGGACGTAGCAGTAGCAACGGCGAGATGGCTGCGTCCTTTTCTTCAGTCATCTGCAAGATCCTAGTCGTTGCTGTGGCCATTGTTGCCCTCCTTTTCTCCTCAAAAGGTCCTTGGATGAGCACAGATATCTCATTTCTACGGTCTAAATAGGTCACTGCCTTATATATTCATCTTGTAAGCCGCCGGTAATCTTCTGACGTTTTGTAAACACTCTCCAAAATAGTGAAGTTTCGCCGCCGGCGCCCGTGGTTTTTTTCCCTTCCGCATTGGAGGGGTTTTTTCCACGTTAAATCTTGTGTCTAGATCTGTTTTGTTTTGATCTACTTCGTTCTTGTGTACGTGTCGATTTACAACAGTTGTGCTCAGGCACATGCAAGGAGATCGCAAACTGCGGCCCCGAGAGATGCAACGAGGACAATCGCTGCGACGGCTATTGCAAGAGGAACCCTAATCAACCGTACCCCAAGGGAGGGAAGTGCATGCCGGATCGTGAACCCCGTGCCCCTTTATTATGCTGCTGCGAGCAGTGAAGTCGATGGCCCGTGTGTGGTGTCTCTGTCGAGTGTACTGTATGATTGATTGATGTTTCATACAAATAAACTAGGAGTTGAATAATGAATGTGTTGCATTGAGTTAAACAAGACAGGTCAGTGTAGTCTCCTTTCCCCGTCCTATGGACCTGAATCAAAGAGAGCAAAAAGTAGATGATTCAGTACCAAGACAGATCAATGTAGATTTAGTAACCCAATACTAAGTCACCTGAGCAAAGCAGTAGTCATAGGAGCAAAAGAATGAAATCTAGCGCCTCTCCGCAACTCTACTATCACAAACTCAGAAACAGCTCCCGTAGGACGTTTGGGAGCGGGTGCTGGGTTGGTCTACCAGCGTGCAAAGGCCGGATCATCCCAGTACTGCTGCCCAAACCTCCTATTGGAGGAAGCAAACTCTCGCCGTTGGTAGCTACCTCGACGGAAAGAACGAGGAATACATACGAACGGCGGAAGGACTGACCACGAACAGATTCGGGAATAAAACAGATGGAACAGCCTAAAAACTAAGTCCTGGATGTTATCCAAAATTAGGAGACTCTCTAAACTGTCTATCCTGTCTAAAAGCCATGGGTGTCTTAGGAGGACTCAGAGTCTGTGGATGACCCTAAACACCCCTAAGGGCACGCACACGCTCACGCCATGTGATCTTGGCGTGTCTGAAACAGAAATCAGCAATATGTCCTTCCTTCTGACAGAAGGTGCAAGTATACTTCATCTAGGAGGCTAAAGTAGCATGCAGGAGAAACACTCTTCTCATCAGATGGCTGCGTCCTTTTCTTCAGTCATCTGCAAGATCCTAATCGTTGCTGTAGCCATTGTTGCCCTCCTTTTCTCCTACGATACATGCTTGCCTGCCTAAAATTTTGTCAAAAGGTCCTTGGGCGAGATGAGCTAGTTTGCCAATTTTAATAATTGAAAATTGATTTATGGATTAATTAAATTAGAAAACAATTTTAAAATTTAGAAACCTTTTTGGGCCAAAAGAGTAGCTTGGCCTAGCCCACATGTATATCTCGATATCCGACCCATCACTATCCGGATTATCCGAATCCGTATCCGTATTCGACAGATAGTGAACTACCGAATCTGTATCCGTATCCGACAAAAAATATATGTATCCGTATCCGATCCGATACTAGCCGACAAATATCCAATCCGACAGAAATGCGTATCCGAAAATTATCCGGATCGGTCGGAAACTATCCAATCCGTTTTAGAGAAGATTAATTTATCTGTTTTTTCAATGCCCAGCTGCATCATGTGGATGGCCTTAACCAATCTGAAGTCAGAAGACAGCTTGAAGAAAAAGAAAACTGCAATAAGGAATTGATTTCATTGACTGGACATTCTGGGACAACATGGGGAGCGGTAAGAGATTCTATATTAGACCGCTGAATGTACGCTGCAGTCGTTTGTTTCTTTCATATATTTCCTGTTTATCAAATGGATGATGTTGCATAATAAACCAGTGGAAGAACTCAAGTTTTAGCTTTTCCCAGGCGATGCGTTCTTGCCCTGGTTCATCGAAGCCAATATACATCTCAGTTGGGCATCGCATTTCACTGGATTCCGCCATTGGAGTAGTGAAGTTCTATAATAAATACCGTGTTCCTGAGCCCACACGCCAGGTAAAATTTCTTAAAGTATGTGTCTGTAGACTGTAGTCTCCACATGTCAGTACTTGGGTACTAAATTGTCTTTTCTTTTCATCCTTTGCCCAGGCTGATATAAGATCGAAGGTGTTCCCCCAAAAGCACCAAAGGTTGTAGCGGTGTCAAGCTTTGAGATGGCAAACAGTACACTGTGCACCATTGCATTAGAGGATGACAATATATATACCGTCGACCGTAGCACGAATTGCAAGGAGATCCAACAGTGAGGAAAGGCGACTGAAATTTTCTCAAGTTTTTAAGCAGATGATAGATAGCAATTCCGCACAGAGATCAGGTGCAGTTGCAATTGCAGCAACTCCGTGTGATCCGAGTCGTCCATGCTACATGCTACAGTGAATTGCTACATGCTACAGTGAATTGCTACAGTTTGCTCGCTCTAATCGTGTGTTGCTAGTGCAACTGCACAAGTTGCAATTATGCTAGCAACTGTACAGTAACCTTGTCCATATTGCATATACGGATATACCCTCCCTGGTCATAGAAGAATGTTGTTTTTGAGACCAAGTAATATAGGAGAGTAGGAGGCACTTTTCCTTGCACTACTAGCGTAGATGCAAATTTCGGACCACAGAATAAATTAGTGCATCTTGTGCATCTAGGCCAATGAATGCCAGACTATAAGCACTAATAATAATAATTAGTAGATGCATGTCCATCGGAGATTTGGAGTAGCTGGAGTAATTAATAGATACACATATCCTTTCATCAGAGATTTAATTAATTAGAGTAACCGTAGTACCAATCAATACATTACTCGACTAGCCAAACACTAGGATATACTCCTATATAAGTTAAGACATTATTGCAACGGAGAGCGTAACTTGAACCGTCTCGTTTCCACAGATCAAAGTAGAACGAAGCCATACCGGACGTAGCAACGGCGAGATGGCTGCGTCCTTTTCTTCAGTCATCTGCAAGATCCTAGTCGTTGCTGTAGCCATTGTTGCCCTCCTTTTCACCTCAAAAGGTCCTTGGATGAGCACAGAAATCTCATTTCTATGGTCTAAATGCATGCATATAAATCTGTAGGCTGTAGCACTGATTACGCTTATAGTGACTTAGAGCTAGCGCTCGAGAGAACTATGCACTTTTGATGAGAATACTATGTTTAATTAAGGGATCCATTTGTTAAAACTCCTACATATGTTGGGATTTTGGGTTGCAGGAGAAGCGACGTGGGTGTGCCCAGCCACATGCGACGAGGTCGCACTTTGCGACCCCGAGAGATGCAACCAGGACAAACTCTGCGACGGCTATTGCAAGTGGAACCCTAGTCATCAACCGTACCCAAAGGGTGGGAAGTGCATGCCGGATTTTGAACCCCGTGCCCCTGCATTATGTTGCTGCGAGCATTGAAGTCGACGGCCCGTGTGTGGTGTCTCTGTCGAGTGTATTGTATGATTGATTGATGTTTCGTACAAATAAACTGGGAATTGAATAGTGAATGCGTTGCATTAAGTTAAACATACGCAGCGATGACTATTTCTGCAAAATGTCCTCAAAAGTAATCACCTCATCATCGAAAGCTCAGGCTAGGGAAGAGAACCAACAAGAATCTCCGGCCATGTGTCGAGAACAGTCGGAGTCTACGATCCAAACCTCTCCTTTCCACATCCTATGGATCTAAATCAAAGAGAGCACAAAGTAGATGACTCAATACCGAGCTAGATCAGTGTAGATCTATGAACCTAATACTGAGTCACTTGAGCAGAAGCAGCCGTCATAGGAGCAAAAGAATGAAATATAGCGCATCTCCGCAACTCTACTCTCACAAACTCATAAACAACTCCTGTAGGACGTCTAGGAGCGGGTGTTGGGTTGGTCCACCAGCGTGCAAAGGTCGGACCATCCCAGTGCTGCTGCCCAAACCTCCTACTGGAGGAAGCAAACTCTCGCCGCTGATAGCTACCTCGACGGAAAGAACAAGGAATATCATAAGGACAATGGAAGGACTGACCACGAACAGATCCGGGACTAAAACCAGATGGAACAGCCTGAAAAACAATTCCTGGACGCTGTCCAAAAACAAGACTCTATAAATTGTCTATCCTATCTAAAAGTCATTGGTGTCTTAGGAGCACTCAGAGTCTGGGGATGACCCTAAATACCCTTAAGGGCACGCACACGCTCATGTCATGTGATCTTGGCGCGTCTAAAACAGAAATCAACAATATATCTATCCTTCTGACAGAAGGTGCAAGTATACTTCGTATTAGAGGCTAAAGTAGCAGGAGAAACACCCTTCTCATTAGAGATCCCGTGGACAATTCCAGCTGACCTAAACACAGTGGTGCTCGTCTATGGAGCAACCACAATTTCTCCACTTTTGGAGGCACACATGTAAGTTCAAACTCCATTGATTTTGGTGGTTGGTTTTATATTACTGCTTAATCTTTGTTTAATGATAAATCTAATCTTTAATGAGACTAATATGTCTATTAAGCTCATTTTTAGTAGTCTCATATTTAGATAAAAAATGAAAAATCCAAGATATGTACTCGTATTCTTGTGTATTATTATTGCATACTTTGGTGTCAAGTTAAAGTATGAATTCCTCCATTGCTTTAACTACAAAATGTGCATTATATTTCCAATATATATATATATATATATATATATCACATATGCATATATCTAGGGGGAGTTCATGGTTTATCTTGATGTTTCATAGTATTGATCTATCCTTCACTCTATATATAAATGATCAATACTTTGAAGCTATTCTTTGAGTATCTATGTTAATTACCTAGTTGTAGTATACTCATGGTAATATAGGATAAACTTCAATGAAATCACAATTGAATATGTGCATATCGATTCAAAGCCAATTACATGTATGCACATATCGTTGTAGGGTTTTATTTTATAGTTGATGGGTTTTTTTAGATCAAAAGGACAATATATTGTCCCAGTTTCAACAAGAAACCAAATTTGTCTTTGTACAGTTTTCAACTTTACAAGCGCAAAATAAACCCATCAGGACATCAAAACAGGGAAAACATCCCATAGTTCTCAAACATCAGCACTAAAGATATTATTACAAAAACGCGACAACCAGACAGATCCTGACTTTTCCAGATAATGATAGATCGATGCAGGCCCACTCATTTCATGACATTCTTCAGGTATTGAGATAAACGGAGTAGGTCTTCATTAGCACCCTTGTCCTCCATCTCAACTCCTTCAGTCAATCCAAAATCCACTAGGTTGTCTCCAGCCCCAATGGAATTCGGCATATTCGTTCCAAATTTGCGCAAAAGTGACTTATCAGCACTCCCATTTCCTTCCTGAATATCGGTTTCCAGTTTCTTAACAGCCTGAGAAGCATCATGTACAGCACTTTCATATTCAACCACATCTGCGATAAAAATACCATGTTATTTCTCAATTTCCAAATACTCCACATTACCGCTGCACAAATAGTGTTCAAACCAGTATTTTTCTTATTGCTAATCCAATATCGAGCAACCGATTCAAAGTCATATCCAACCTTTATGCCAAAGAAAATATTAATCAGATCCCACATGTTTCTTGCAACGACACAATCAAAGAACAGATGTGAAATAGATTCATTTTCAGAGCAAAAACAGCAACTATAACCCTTATCCATACCTCTTTTTAGTAGATTATCCTTGGTCATGATCTTATTATGAGAGAGTAGCCAAAGAAACAAATGGACTCTAGGAGGAACAACTAGATTCCAAATAGAAGGAATGAAAACCGGCAAAACTCCTCTAAAATTGATAATAGCATAAAGAGATTTTACCGAATAAACTCCATTATTGTTGTATTGCCAAATTAAAGCATCATCCTCCTCTCCTAACTCAATACTGTTTACTATTTCTTTTAATTCCATCCATTTGATCATTAAATTCTCTGAAAAGCACCTTCTGAAGGTACACTTAAACTCGACGCCATCCCAGATTTCTGCAATAGTCAAACCTTTCTCATTGGTTATAACATATAACTCCCAAAATTGGGTAGCTAAGCAAGAATGCCCAAACCAAATGTCCTCCCAAAATCTAACTTTCTTGCCATTCCCAATTTTCCATTTGTAACCCAATTTGGTTGCGTGCATGGCCCACAAAACCCCTTTCCAAAAATTAGAAGCGTAATCCGGATCACAACAGAACACATTTGGGATGTCAGTTCTATATTTGAATCTAATAAGCTCTTTCCATTGCCCAGAATCACTATTACAAAATCTCCTAATCCACGAAGCTAAAAGGCACAAATTCAAGTCTCTAATGTTCGGAATCCCAAGGCCACCAAAATCTTTCTCCATACAAACTAAATGCCAATTAGCTAAATGAAGCTTGTTGTGTCCCTCAAAATCATTCCAAAGACAATTCGCCATGTGAGAATTTATTACATCTAAAGCCCACTTAGGAAACTTAAAGAACGAAAGAAGATACATCGGAATACTAGCTAGGCAAGACTTGATGAGCATAACCCGACCCCCGTAAGACAGGAGTTTGCCCCTCCAACCGGCAATTCTTTTAAGGATTTTATCAACAAGCGGTTGGAGATCTTCTCTTTTGATCTTATCATAATGAAGGGGGATACCAAGATATTTAATAGGGAAAGAACCAATTTTACAGCAAAAAAACTTAGCATATTTCTCCGTCTCGGTTCTATCGCAGCCAATGGCAATCAACTCACTTTTATGAAAATTAATTCTCATTCCCGACATTTGTTCAAAGCAAGTTAAGAACCATTTGAGATGTAGGACAACTCTGTCATCATTTTTCACAAACAGAAGGGTATCATCAGCGTATTGAAGGCTAAGAATGCCACCCGGACGAAAGTTATCACAAAGGCCTCCAATCAACCCGACATTAGCCGCTTTATGTAAAATTCTCGCAAAGACATCAGCTACTAAGTTAAAAAGGATCGGAGAAAGTGGATCCCCTTGTCTTAAACCTCTACCAGTATAAAAAAACTTACTTTCCATGTTGTTTATTTTTATCCCAACAGAACCTTTATATAAAATCGAGAAAATCCACAGCCGCCATTTATCTCCAAAACCTCTCTTATTTAGAATGTCTAAAAGGAAATCTCAATTTACCATGTCATAAGCTTTCTCATAATCCAACTTGAAAACAAGACCAGAGTCTTTATCCTTGTGAATCTTATGAATAACCTCATGTGCGGTAACCACACTCTCCAAAATGAATCTATTTTTGATGAAAGCAGTCTGATTTTGCAAAATAATTCTATTGCAAATAGGACCAATCCGGTTCGTCAGCACTTTTGTAATAATCTTGTAGCTACAATTCAAAAGACTAATGGGTCTAAACTTCCTGATATTTCTAGCATTAGCTTCTTTAGGAATTAAAGAGATCATTGCATAATTCAATCTATGCAACTCGAGTTCACCCTTATCCATAGCTTGGAACAAATCCATCAAATCTTCTTTAATAATATGCAAATACTTTTGATAAAAGAAGAAAGGAATACCATCCGGACCAGGTGCACCATCAGCATAAGAATCAAACACCGCTTTTTTAACTTCTTCCTCTGTAAAAGTAGCTTCTAAATTCATGTTTTCATCTTGAGTAATAACATCATCGTTGTTGAAAAAATTGTCCCCCAAATTAATATTAGGTCTAGCCTCAAAACCGAACAAAGTCTTATAAAAGTCGCAAGCAATGTTCACCATACCACCATTGTCATAAACCGGCCCCTCAGGCCCATCCAAAACCAACATCGTGTTCTTACGTCTCTTTTGATTAGCCACCGCATGGAAATATTTAGTATTCTTATCACCTTCTAAAATATTTCTCTCTCTAGCTCTCTGTCTAGCTTTAGACTCTTCTATAGCCCAGATCTCGCTAACAAAAACGGCGACCATGTGCGGGATTCACGAGCCAACGAGGTGCCTCTCTGCGGGCTGCAACTGCCGCGCCTTCAACGTTTTATAAGAAGTAGCGCCAAGAGATGGAGGGGACAAAAACATACGAAGCGCAAGATAGTTGCAAAACGTCATGTTTCTTCTTGTGTGATCTTGATTGTCGTGTTCCTCACATTTACTTCGTTAGATCGGTGGCGATTCACTGACAACCTCGTCCGCTCTAGCTCCCCATTGCCGCTGCCTTCTTCCTCCTCTCTAGTGAGCCACCACCCTCTTCCTTGTTTCGGCCGTTACCGCCATCGATTTGCCACCGCCTCCCACACCTCCTAACTACTTCAGTATCATCGTCCCTCTCACCTTTTACGCCCCTTGCCCGATCTGTCACCAACCCGGCCTCCCTCTAAGTCGGGGACACCGGTGAACCGAAACCCTAAACGGGTTAACCCGAGCGCTAATCCGTCGGCCACCGCCACCACTGTACACCATTGCATTAGAGGATGACAATACCGTCGACCGTGGCACGAATTGCAAGGAGATCCAACAAAGTGAGAAAAGGCGATGAAATTTTCTCAAGTTTTTAAGCGAGATGATAGATAGCAATTCCGACAGAGATCAGTGCGCTTGCAATCTGCAGCAACTCCATGTGATCCGAGCCGTCCATTTCTAGATCGTACCGTGAAGGCCCACTTGCTCTGATTTACTCGCTCCAATCGGGTGTTGCTAGTGCAAGTGCACAAGTCGCAATTATGCTAGCAATGTCTGATAACCTTGTCCATATTGCATATACGGATATACCCTCCCTTGTCATAGAAGATTGTTGTTTTTGAGACCAAGTAATATAGGAGAGTAGGAGGCACTTTTCCTAGCTAGCACTACTAGCGTAGATGCAAATTCCGGACCACAGAATAAATCGGTGTATCTTGTGCATCTAGGCCAATGAATGCCAGACTATAAGTACTACTACTAATAATAATTGAGAGTAGCTGGAGTAATTAATAGATATATACCCGTATGCCATATCCTTTCATCAGAGATTTAATTAGAGTAATTAACCGTAGTACCAATCAATACACATTACATATCCATTCACCAACCTTGGCACTCGACTAGCCAAACACTAGGATATATAAGCTGGGAGATTACTGTAACGGAGAGCATCACTTGAACCGTCTCGTTTCCACAGATCAAAGTAGAACGAAGCCATACCGGACGTAGCAACAGGGTTCACTAAATCGACGAAAATCGCTCGATTTTCGCGATTTTCGGCCATATCGCTGCGTCCCGATATTAAAAACCGGTCGATAAACCGATCCAATTCAAAAAATAATTCGAAAATTCGAAAAAATTTACGTGTCAAAAACCGGTCGAAAATCGGTGGAAATCAGCCGATTTTCGTCAAAAATCGTCGAAAATCGCTACAAAAATCAATCGCACAAAAAGTTCAACAAGTTCGTCGATTTTCCACGAAAACCAGTCGATTTTCCACAAAAATCGACGATTTTTGAAATTTTTTTGAAAAAAATTAGTTTTTGAATTTATCCGATTTTTAACGATTTTCGACTCAATTTTTGCGATTATCGAAAATTACTGTTCATGCAAAAATCGCTGCATCGATTTGGTGAACCCTGCGTAGCAACGGCGAGATGGTTGCGTCCTTTTCTTCAGTCATCTGCAAGATCCTAGTCGTTGCTGTGGCCATTGTTGCCCTCCTTTTCTCCTCAAAAGGTCCTTGGATGAGCACAGATATCTCATTTCTACGGTCTAAATGCATGCATATAAATCTGTAGGCTGTAGCGCTGATTACGCTTATATATAGTACGTGACTTAGAGCTAGCGCTCGAGAGAACTACGTACTTTTGATGAGAATACAATGTTTAATTAAGGGATCCATTTGTTAAAACTCCTACTTATGTTGGGATTTTGGGTTGCAGGAGAAGCGGCGTGGTTGTGCTCAGGCACATGCAAGGAGATCGCAAACTGCGGCCCCGAGAGATGCAACGAGGACAATCGCTGCGACGGCTTGCAAGAGGAACCCTAATCAACCGTACCCCAAGGGAGGGAAGTGCATGCCGGATCGTGAACCCCGTGCTCCAAAAGCACCAAAGGTTGTAGCGGTGTCAAGCTTTGAGATGGCAAACAGTACACTGTGCACCATTGCATTAGAGGATGACAATATATACCGTCGACCGTAGCACGAATTGCAAGGAGATCCAACAGTGAGGAAAGGCGACTGAAATTTTCTCAAGTTTTTAAGCAGATGATAGATAGCAATTCCGCACAGAGATCAGGTGCAGTTGCAATTGCAGCAACTCCATGTGATCCGAGTCGTCCATTTCTAGATCTGACGGTGAAGGTCCACTGCTATAGTGAATTGCTACAGTTTGCTCGCTCTAATCGTGTGTTGCTAGTGCAACTGCACAAGTTGCAATTATGCTAGCAACTGTACAGTAACCTTGTCCATATTGCATATACGGATATACCCTCCCTGGTCATAGAAGAATGTTGTTTTTGAGACCAAGTAATATAGGAGAGTAGGAGGCACTTTTCCTAGCACTACTAGCGTAGATGCAAATTTCGGACCAAAAAATAAATCAGTGCATCTTGTGCATCTAGGCCAATGAATGCCAGACTATAAGCACTAATAATAATAATTAGTAGATGCATGTCCATCGGAGATTTGGGGTAGCTGGAGTAATTAATAGATACACATATCCTTTCATCAGAGATTTAATTAATTAGAGTAACCGTAGTACCAATCAATACATTACTCGACTAGCCAAACACTAGGATATACTCCTATATAAGTTAAGACATTATTGCAACGGAGAGCGTAACTTGAACCGTCTCGTTTCCACAGATCAAAGTAGAACGAAGCCATACCGGACGTAGCAACGGCGAGATGGCTGCGTCCTTTTCTTCAGTCATCTGCAAGATCCTAGTCGTTGCTGTAGCCATTGTTGCCCTCCTTTTCACCTCAAAAGGTCCTTGGATGAGCACAGAAATCTCATTTCTATGGTCTAAATGCATGCATATAAATCTGTAGGCTGTAGCACTGATTACGCTTATAGTGACTTAGAGCTAGCGCTCGAGAGAACTACGTACTTTTGATGAGAATACTATGTTTAATTAAGGGATCCATTTGTTAAAACTCCTACATATGTTGGGATTTTGGGTTGCAGGAGAAGCGACGTGGGTGTGCCCAGCCACATGCGACGAGGTCGCACTTTGCGACCCCGAGAGATGCAACCAGGACAAACTCTGCGACGGCTATTGCAAGTGGAACCCTAGTCATCAACCGTACCCAAAGGGAGGGAAGTGCATGCCGGATTTTGAACCCCGTGCCCCTGCATTATGCTGCTGCGAGCATTGAAGTCGACGGCCCGTGTGTGGTGTCTCTGTCGAGTGTATTGTATGATTGATTGATGTTTCGTACAAATAAACTGGGAATTGAATAGTGAATGCGTTGCATTAAGTTAAACATACGCAGCGATCACTACAGGAATTCGATATATTTACGTCGGCCACAGATATTTATGTCGGTCTAAAAAAAAGCCGACGTAAATAGGGTATTATTTACGTCGGCTACACTAAACCGACGTAAATAAGTATTTTTACGTCGGCTTGGCCGACGTAAATAGCTTCCAATCCTGCCAGTAAAATTTAAAAATCAAGCAGACATGTTTACGTCGGCCCGGCCGACGTAAATAATCCACATTTGTGTCGGCCTGGTGAAACCGACGTAAATAATCTTTTTATTTGCGTCGGCCTGGAGAAGCCGACGTCGAACCGAACATTTTCCCCCCATCCTGTTAGGTCATCCCGCCCGGCTGCCATAACTAGCGCGCGTTTTCCCCAAATCTCCTCTAGCTCACAGCCCGACGCCATTTCCACCGCGCACCGCTAGTCGCCGCCCTCCCTAGCTCGCGCCGCCCCCGGACGTATCCCTCCCGGCGCCGCCTCCTCGCCCTCCCAGCGCCGCCTCCTCGAGCTCGTGTCGCCCCCCTCCCGCCGGCGCCGCCTCCCTGCGACCCAGCCCGGCGGCTCTCCCCGCCGGCGCCCTCTCGTTGTTGACCCCGGCCGCCACCTCCTCCTGCCGGCGCAGAAGGTGCCTGCGGAGAAGCCCGAGGTGGAGGCGGAGGCGGCGGCGACTGGAGGCGTTGGCTCGTCGGTTCAAGTCGCAAGGAAGTGGTACGGGGATTAAAAGAATAGTTTTTTTTCCGCACCTGCTGTCATTGTGTTTTAATACAGTCCTTGAGAGAGATTTGGGATTTACGGAAGTTGTATCGAGATTTAGATTTCAGGGTAGCATGACAAGTTTGTGTAGTGTAGTAAGTTACAGTGAGCATATATCCGAGTTTTCAAGCATAGTTTTGGTCCAGTGAAATTGAACTGCATGGGTGAAATTGGATGAAGATTGCACGCCTTTTGTTTGAAATGTTTGTCACACTGGAAAACCACCAAAAACCCTGTGAATGCATACAATGGGTTGACAAAGTGTTACATGCTTGTGTGTCTTCTGAAATCTGAAGTTCATCGTATCGGTTACCAGCCTGATCATACGTTACAAAGCCAACAGACATGTTTCATCAATTCATTCTTGACTTTCCTCCTGAGATTTAACGTTTCATTACTAGCTGCTTAGCTTATGCAACAACAAAACCTTGATGGAGAATTACTAGCTTTGATCTTGCAGTGCAGACTGGACCAGTACTAATTTATTTCTTCAGCATAGTTATCATGGAGGGCAATCCACACCCAGGAGCTGTAAAGGGTCGAATGTCTTTCCAAATTTTAGTGCTTTGCCTACGTTTTTTTTTTAGCTCTTCATGCAATACTCTTTCTCAGGGGCGAATCTAGGATAAATCCCCACCGGGGTCAGACTTGCAACTTATAATTATCGATCGTTATGCATAATATAGTGATATAACTTATATCAATATCAGAACGATAAAATTTAACATGTATATAATAAAAAGATGAATTTAGCAAAAACATAACATGATAAAATAAACTTTTACAGTTTTACAAGCATACCTTTCATAATTGCACTCTACGAGTGTGTCCATCCATATTCTGGAATCGAACTATCACATCATTATTTGAAATTGCATCAAGAAGTTCTTGTTCCACGAAGCTAATGACACAATCATTCATAAAGTCATCACCGATCCGGTTTCGCAGGATGGTCTTCACAGTTTTCATTGCTGAAAAACATCTCTCTACTGATGCAGTTGCAATAGGAAGAACTAGCACAAGTTTGAGAAGTCGATAGACCAATGGAAAAGCAAGATGTTTTTTTGTACCCACCATTAATTTACCAAGCTCAGAAATAGTATCCAATTGAGAAAATCTTGCATCAGCTCTCACATTATCAATGTAGAGATGAAGATCACTACTAAGGTCATCTAGCTCCCCTGGGCTGAAATCGTCATGGTATGCCTTAGCCAATTCCATCATACTCCCATGTTTGAAGGCATCAAAAGAATTATTGGGACTAAAAGCAGCAATATGGGTAAGCAATTCAGAATTCACCTCATTGAAACGATCACTGAATTCTATAAGCTGCAAGTCAATAACTGGGTTCAAGCAATCATATCTATAGTGTTCATAATTAGTTCTGTTGGTTCTTTGCCTTGGCTTGTGGCGATTAATGTACTCATGTTCCATGTCCAACTTTGGGATGTCATGTTTTTCACAAAAGGATAACACAGCCTCTAATAGAGAATCCCAACCATCATCCCTAATTTGCTGAAATTTCTGCTTTGTTAACTTCACCTCTACCATGGCCTCTAAAATGTCTTTATCTTTCCTTTGTAATGACAATGACAAAGCATTTGCATGGCCCAAAATAAGCAACATTAACTGCAAGTGGAATACAAAGTCAAAATCCTTCAAATAGTCCATGAGACCACGTGCTTGGCGTCTCTTGGCATCATTTGGGCCTTCTTTTTCAACATATTGGAGAACTTCAATTACATCAGGGAACAAACTGCTTATTCTCTGAAGGGTTTTGAAATGAGAGGACCAACGAGTGTCACCTGCCCTTTGAAGTGATTGTTCTTGATTTAACCCTGTTCCACTACTAAGTTGTCCACTACATATGGCTTTGCTAACTCTTTCTTGCTGACATTCTCGAATCATATCCTTCCTTTTGCAAGAAGCTGCAGCAACATTTAGTAATAAGGATACCATATCAAAGAAATCACTAATATCATCATTTTTTTTAGCTACCGCAACAATAACTAACTGGAGTTGGTGAGCAAAGCAGTGGATGTAATATGCAGAGCTATTTTCCCTCAATACCAAAGCTCTTAAACCATTGAATTCACCCCTCATATTACTTGCTCCATCGTAACCTTGTCCTCTAACTTGTTTTATGCTCAATCCATACTTTCCAAACAGACTGTCGATGTTAGATTTAAGACATGAAGCTGAAGTCTCTTTCACATGAACCACACCAACAAGTCTCTCTTTTATTAACCCAAGCTTGCTAACATATCTCAAAACAACAGCCATTTGTTCCTTACCAGAAACATCAGATGACTCGTCTACCAATAAACAAAAGACATCACCATCAATTTCTTCAATGATAGATTTCACTATTATCTGAAAAGGTATACAAACATAATTAACTCATTTGAATAGACAATCAATGAAAGATAAAATTATTTACAAATTAAAAAACGGTACTTTTTCTTACCTCTGCGAAACAGTTTGCAATATCCTTTTGAATGTTTGAGGCCAACATTTGGGCATTCCTCAGAAGGGCATTGTTTCGCTTGTCATTTTGCTTTGCCAAAAGCTTCACCAACTCCCGAAAATTTCCTTTATTTGTAGAATTTTCTGATTCGTCGTGACCACGAAAAGCTAAACCTTGATGCAACAAGTATCGAACAGCATCAATAGAAGTATTTAATCTAATAAGATACTCCTCTTTAGTGACATTCCGCTGTTTGTCAAGAGCACTATCAATGGACTGATTAGGCTTCATCAAATTGTTGCATCTTTTTACTGCTGTGTTATGAAAACTGTTAGGTTGGGTGCCTACATGATCTCGAAGCCTATCCAATTTGTTAAAGCCATCCCAACCATCTTTTACAAATGTGTCATTTCCACCTTGACCGTCATTGCAATCTCTGAATAAGTAGTAGTACAAGCAAAAGCATTTATCCACTTTTATGCTGTACTCTAACCAATCATATTTTGTGAACCATTCAGGTTGAAACCGACGTGCATGACCTGCTATGATCTTCTGTGGATATTTAAAGCCAACAGGTGGTCTGAAAGGACCTCTAACCAAATATTTCTTTCTAATTTCATCTTGGAGCTTTTGTCCTATGTAATCAGATATCCTTCTTCTATCTGCTGGATCATAAGGAAGCTCATCAAAATTTACCTCGTTTCGTGACACTCGCAACGGACGATGACTAGCTGTACAGTTATTGTTTGATGCACTTGCCCCTCTTTTTGATGTCTCTCCACTGGCACCAGGATCATTAGGGTCACTAGCTGGAGGCAATTTTCTTTTGAAAAACCGTTCCATCAAACTTTGATTACTGCAGCAAACCTAAGCACATAGAAGTATAGAACGATAAACATTCAGACCTAGAGATAGAGAATGAGGAAATTAAATTAAAACCTAAGCACGTCTGCAGTATGCACATGAGTAGAAAAAATCATCGCTCACCTAGACGGAGTGCTGACATGCTGGCGTGCTGCTGTGCGCAAGGCGACGAGGCCTGATGAAACGAGAAGACGGACCGGCGTTTGGAACTTTGGATGCTAAGTTGCTAACTGGTGTGACTTGCGTAGATGAACGGTAGACTGCTGTTGGGCTAAAACAAGACACGCTAAGGACTAGCCTACTGGGCCAGTGGGCCGCTCAGGCGCTCAGCGCTCGTAGGCTGCAGCACGCTTTTTATATAGCTGATTAAGTGATTACCACGGGTCGCTTGGCGTTTGGGACTGGGGTCATCGTATTTTTCTACTGGGGTCAACCATGGTGAAATGACTAGAGGTATAAGTGATTTTTCAAAAGTCGTCGGGGTCAGCTGACCCCTACAACATGCTGTAGAATCGCCCCTGCTCTTTCTCATATTCCATTTGTCGTTGAAAGCACACTGGATACATGCTGCTCTTCTCAATGTTATGATACTCTATGCATGCAGTTTTTCTTTTCTTTCTGGTTCATATTCAGATTAAATTAAAGATGTTTTGTGATATATCCTGATGAAATTTAAGATGGTTTGCTAGGTATCTGAAATAGTATATTTTTTTTCCTGTATATTAATTCCTTGACAAAATTTATTGATTCCATTGGCGAGAATTGTCATGTCCTTGTTTTGTTGTTTGGCTGCTAGTTAAGTATTACTAGAAACTTTGAGAAATCTTGTGTAATTGACATTAATATGTTTCAAGTTCTCACTCTGATTTTCCTGGGCTTGTGTATTACATATAAGATGTTTATGATATTCACTGCAGACATGAAATATACTGCCTACATTATACCATCTGTAACTTCATTTCAAAATTTTAATTGTCAATATCATGTAGCCCTAGTATTGATAACATGTTTTTACTTCTTTGTCTGCTAAGCTTGTCTATTCACTTGTACACATTGTTCATTTTGTAGCCCAAAGAGTTCATTTTGTTGCCTTTTCCACATTTGGTTAGTGCAAAATATTGTGTGCATTTCATTATTATATTCATGATGTGAAGCATGACTTCTTAAGTTACTATGAACTGGTCACAGCATCTGTTGGCACTACACTCCATTGTAAAAGATTAAAAATATTTGTATTGTATTTGAAAGGAGAATGTTTCCCAGAATAATATACAATGTGGATGTCCTATATGACGTGCCATTGCTAGTAGACAAGGTACAAGTATCGAGCTCGCTTTGCTATGATTTTTGGTCATTACTAGCTTGCTTAGCATCCCACTTGAAGAGGAGCTTGTTCCCATGCGAGTTTGGGATAGGTAGCACAGTTGGATAGTGAATTGCTTGTGCCACAATCAGTTTGGGGTTTTGCTATTCTTAGTTCACTTAATAGTTGAAAGGTTTCATCACCTGCTAATGACATTTCATAGTTGAAAAAAAAGTGTTGATAAAACGTGCTTAGCAATTTTTTATGATTAATAAGGCGTGCTGCAGAACTGATTGGTTGGGTTTGTGGTGTGAATATCATAATTCTTGAATTAGGAACCCAAATGTGTGTTGATGCCAAGTTTAGCATTATATTGATTATTGTCTTTTGTCTGCTGAGTGGATGTCCATGTTTTAGGGGAGGTGCTGTCGAAATTTTTAGTGAATTCGGTAACCTTCGATCTTGTTAAGTTTTCAATCTATATTAGTAAAGCATGAGCTTGTTTTTTTTATTTCTCTTGGGTCATTCACAGGTAGCCGCCTCCCGCTCGCTTGCCGCCGGACGTCGCTTCGGCTTCGGCATCTAGGAGCACATCGATCGTCGCTTTTCAGGTACCAACTCGATTGATACTTCTTTCAAACATTTGATATGTAATCTAGGAAAAGAAGAAATTTTTTTGTATGCTTTGTGGCGAATTAAAGAAAGGTTGATTCGAAGTATGCTTCGTATGCTTTGATTTATGGCAATTTTGGATGCAATTATGCAATAAAATTGATAAGACTCCTATTGGAAAATGATGTACTTTTGAAAACAACAGTCAACCCAACCTATACGTCACCCATTTGGGAGCGACACAACTCACATTGAATTGTGAACTGTGTCGCTCCCGAATTGTCCACGCTTTTGGACAGCCTGAGGATGGACCGCTTAGCACGATTTGTTGTGGTGTGGTGTAGGATCTGAATGAAATTTCGGCTACATAACCTAGTTGTTCTCGGATGCACAAGTATCAATCGTGCATTTCTAGAACAAATGAGGTTGTGTCGCCAAATTTCGCTTGGATCCTACGATGCCATGACAAATCGAGCTAAGCGGTCCATTCTTGGGTGGGTTTAGGACCTATTTTGCCTAGAGCTCTTGCTAGTACCATTAACCCACTTCCACTTTTATGTTTTTAGACTAGATTGTCTGCAAGATTCATTGAGTTTATGTGACAATATTATTGCAATGGGCGTTCAAATTTAGAGAAACTCGAATTCATGAAACATCACTAAGTTGGTAACTCTAATGTAAGTTCTATACTAATTTAAATTAAGGTAGTTTATTGCCCAATTTAAAATTAGGTAGTTTATCCCATTCTCACATATTGTTTTTGCATTCAATAGTCGAAAAGATGGCAGAGGACCGTGGGTGGATGTATGATGGCTGGGATAGATCTATGAATCACACGCAAGATTGGAAAGTAAACACACAGGCTTTTCTTGATCGGGTGTTCTCCCCAACTCCTCCTGGTGGGTTAGCAAAGTGCCCTTGTTCTAAGTGTTGTCTTTTCTCTCGAGACGAAGATAGTGATGGTTGGCCACCTGTGCAAATTTGGCTTTATGCCGAATTACCATACATGGTACGAACATGGTGAGCCACGGAGGAGAGAGACATCCGATCAAGCAGATACTATCGATATAGTGGAGGATAGGATAGATGAGATGGTTGAGGACTTAGGCCGACAATTTCAGAATGCTTCGGAGGATCGAGCTGCGGTTCAAGAGGATCGACCAACCCCGGCAGTTGAGGAATTCTATAGGCTCCTAGATGCTTCGGATAAGCCTTTGCATGAGTACACTAATGTTTCACTTCTTGCCTTTGTGACAAGACTTATGGCTGTAAAAGCAAAGTACGGATTCTCCCAAGGTTGTTACAATGAGTTGGTCAACTTGATTAGTGATGTCCTCCCTGAAAACCATAAGTTGCCAAAAGATATGTACTATTCAAAGAAGATGTTGGCTGGTCTAGGGATGCCTTATGAGAAGATAGATGTGTGCATTGACAATTGCATGTTGTTTTGGAAGGAGAACGTAGATGACAGTCAATGTCGACTCTGCGGCAAGTGTAGATTTGTACAAATAACTGACGAAGAGGGAAATTTGGTCACAACATCGACGCCGATGAAAGTTTTGCGTTACTTTCCTCTAACACCAAGACTACAAAGAATGTACCTATCTAAGGGCACTGCACGGCATATGAGGTGGCATAAGGAAGGTGTGCGTTTGAATGAAGCTTTCATGGGTCATCCATCTGATGGTGAGGCTTGGAAGGCATTAGACCGCCATGACGAAAACTTCGCGAAAGAGCCAAGAAATGTTCGTATCGATTTGGCAACTGATGGATTCTCGCCTTTCAACATGAGTGCTACGTCGTACTCCTGTTGGCCTGTCTTCTCAATTCCGTACAATCTTCCACCTTCGATGTGCATGAAAGATGAGTATGTGTTCTTATCCCTTGTTATACCAGGGCCGGACCATCCTGGAAAGCAATTAGATATCTTTATGCAGCCTTTGGTCGAGGAGCTGAAGCAGCTGTGGACAGGGGTCACGACCTATGACAAGAGTAGAAATGAAAACTTCAACATGCGTGTTGCCTACATCTGGTCCATCCATGATTTTCCAGCATATGGTATGTTTTCGGGATGGAGCACACATGGCAGACTATCTTGCCCAATATGCATGAATGACACAGATGCTTTTCGTCTGAAGCATGGTCGCAAATTCTGTTTCTTTGATTGTCACCGACGTTTCCTGCCTCCTTGTCATGAATTCAGAAGACAGACAAATGCCTTCCGCAAGGACACGATAGTCACAAAGGGTCCGCCGAAACGCTTAACTGGTGCGGAGATTGTTGCCTGGCATCGTCAATTAGTTCCCACGGAGGATGGCTTCGAAGGGGTTAGAGAGTCACACAACTGGACCCATGTGTCTGGTATCTGGAGCTTGCCCTATGCAACATCCCTGATCCTACCACACAATATTGATGTTATGCACCAAGAACGCAATGTTGCAGAAAGCATTGTTAGCATGTGTTTCGACTTCAAAGACAAAACCAAAGATAATGTGCAAGCTCGGAGAGATATGGCTGACATATGCAGTCGACCGAGTCTTGAGGTGAGGGAGGACCAAGCAGGACGGAAGGGGAAGCCACGTGCCCCTTACTGTCTTAAGAGCTCTGAAAAGAAGGAAGTCCTTTTGTGGTTGAAAAACATCAAGTTTCCTGACGGATACGCCGCTAACCTAAAGCGTGCAGTGAGTATCATGACAGGTAAGCTAAATGGCCTAAAGAGTCATGATTACCATATTATCATGGAAAGATTAATTCCTATAATGTTCCGTGGATACTTTCCCGATGATATATGGACAATGTTGGCAGAGCTTAGTTTCATGTACAGACAGTTATGTTCGAAGGAAATCAAGAAATCAACGATGCAAAAGTTGAAGAAAGGTATACCTGTACTAGTATGCAAGATGGAGAAGTTATTCCCACCAGGTTTCATGAATCCAATGCAACATTTGTTGGTACATCTACCGTACGAAGCAGAGGTTGGTGGGCCGGTACAATACCGATGGATGTATCCGATAGAACGAAACCTTAAGAAAATTAGGGCAACTGTGGGTAACAAAGCACGAGTTGAAGGCTGCATCGCAGAAGCATTTTTCCTTACTTCGGCCAGGTACAGCGCCATTGAGGTATCAGAACACGGATACTCCTTGTTAACCTGGTTCACGACCAACTGTGAATCGCCCTTCACAGTGAGCCGTTGGACTCCTAGTGATTTACATGCCCGAAGTCCGGCCAAAAGGCCTTCGTACTCCGCCGCGTTGTTAGTCGCGGCGAAATGTAGTTGGATGGCGTACTGAAGTTGCTCTCCATCCGGGGAGACCAAGACGACGCCAGCCCCCGAGCGCTCGTACGCTCGGGATCCATCAAAATACAAGGTCCAGGAGTTTTCCCTTGAATCATCGGTCCCGCTGGCTGGTGGTGCCGGAGCCGACCATTCTGCCACGAAATCAGCCAAGACTTGTGATTTTATCGCCGTGCGGGCTGAGAACACCAGCTCGAACTCGGCGAGCTCCATTGCCCACTTGGCTATGCGACCACTGGCGTCCTGATTTTTCAGGATTTCCCTGAGTGGGAAGCCGGTCGGCACCACGATCTTGTGTGCTTGAAAGTAGTGACGCAACTTCCTGGAGGCCATCGAACGAGTACAAGAGTTTCGGACCTCGGGTAACGCTCCTTTGGTCCATGAAGTACTTTCACGACGTAATAGATAGGTCATTGGTACCATCTCTCTCTACCGCTAACACCGAGCTTACCGCTTGCGGGGTTGCCGCCAGGTATAGTAGCAATTCTTCCCCCGCTGTGGGTGTGACGAGGACGGGCGGTTTGGAGATGTACTGTTTTAGCTCTTTGAACGCGCGATTAGCTTCCTCCGTCCACGTGAAGCCATCATGCTTGCGGAGGGCTTTAAAGAAAGGTAGTCCTCGCTCCCCCAGCCGGGAGATGAACCGGCTTAAGGCGGCCATTCTTCCGGTCAGAGCTTGTACTTCCTTTACGCACGTGGGCGACCTCATGTTCTCAATGGCTTCGATTTTCTCCGGGTTAGCCCCGACGCCATGTGGCCCGACCATGTAGCCGAGCACCTTGCCAGCCTTCACGCCGAACACGCATTTTTCTGGATTTAGCTTTATTCGATGCTTATTGAGGTTACAGAAAGTTTCTTCCAAGTCAGCAACGTGACCCGAAGTACTCTTGCTTTTGACAACTATGTCGTCGACATAGACCTCCAAATTTCGACCTACTTGGTCTGTGAAAGTCTTCTGCATGAGGCGCTGAAAGGTTGCTCCCGCATTTCTCAGACCGAAAGACATGGTCGTATAGCAGAAAATGCGAATGGGGTGATGAAGGAAGTCATTTCCTCGTCTTCGCGACAGTGATTCGATGATAGCCTGAATAGGCGTCTAGGAAGCTCATGGTTGCAGCTGACCACTGGTCGCGTCCACCAATTGGTCTATGCGAGGCAACGGATAGTTGTCTTTTGGGCATGCTGCGTTCAAACTCGTGTGATCGACGCACATGCGCCACTTGCCTCCTTTCTTCCTGACCAGAACTGGATTGGCTAGCCACTCGGAGTGCTCGATCTCTCTGATGAAGCCAGCTTTTAGGAGTTTGTCGAGTTCCTCCCGGATGATTGCCTGTTTTCCGGGGAAAAGCGTCTAAGTTTCTGTCTCACTTGTTTTTGTCGTGAATCATAGCCTCAGGCTCGACTACCTCCCTTGGGACCCTGGGCATGTCGGATGGTTCCCAGGCGAACACATCCGACCTTGCCCGGAGGAAGGTGACGAGCTCGAGTTCCTATTTGGGATCTAAAGAAGATCCCAAATGAACGACCTTGGCCGGTTCCGACTCGTTGAGCGGAACAGCCTTGGTCTCTCCTCCAGTGGAGAGGGCAAGTTTAGGCCGGGAATGCTTCGGCTCTTGGTCAGGGCCGCGAGTGGGTAACTGACCGACCATATCCAGCGCTCTTTCGTCGCAATTGAGTGCGGACTTGTGGTTCCCTTTGATGGTTATAACTCCGTTTGGTCCGGGAATCTTCAGGCACTGATACGCGTGATGCGAGGCGGCCATGAACTTGGCCAAGGCTGGCCTGCCGAGGATGGCGTTGTAGGCCGACTCAAAGTCTACCACCTCGAAGGTGATTAGCTCCGTTCTGAAGTTACTTGGGCCGCCGAAACTCACGGGCAGGACGACCTGCCCCAGAGGTTTGATCGAGGTGCCCGGGACTATCCCGAAGAAGGGCACGGCCACACTCTTGATTTTGGAACGAGGAATCTGCATCTCGTCCAAAACCTTGGCTGAAATAAGGTCCAAAGAGCTCCCGGAGTCTATGAGGACACGGCCGACGACGGTATTGCTGATGGTGGGGTTCACGACCATCGGAAGCCTCTGGGGTTTGGTCATCCCAAGGGGACAATCGTCCTTGGAGAAGGTGAGGGATACCTCAGACCATTTCAGCTGCTGCACCGGAGGCTTACCCTGGGTAACATGGTGCACTTCTCTTGCGGCGTCCTTTAAGTCCCGGCGGGACTTGTAGGCGGAGGAGCCCCCGAAGATGACCGCTATGTGATTCTTTGGTTCTTGGTATTCCATGTCATCCTCACTTTCCTCGGCGGGCTGTTTACCTTTGCCATTTTCACCCTGCTCTGGAAGCGTCGGCATGGGACCCCTGCCGCTGTAAAACTGCTCCAGGCGGTAGGTCCACGTTCGGCAATTCCGTAGGTCGTGCCCGTGCGCCTGGTGAAGCGGACAGTAGAGGTCGCCCCGTCGGTCCGCTTGGTCGCCTCGTTCTCGAGGCCTGTGTGGTTGTCCTCTTCCCCGAGCGTTAAACCCCCGGCGCTGCGGCTGGGTTGCTCGGGGTTGCTGTTGTTCCACCGCGGCTACCATGGCTGGCGAGGGTTGCTTTTTCTTCTTCTTCTTGATCTTCTTGTCTACAGAATTCGAGCCCTTTTTGCTAGCTGAGGTCTCTAGGCCAGGCTGAGGCGGCAGCTTCCCTTCATCCAGCATTTTCTTCCATTGGACGGCTTCATCTGCGTTGGCGTATCGATCGGCCATTCGGAAAAGCTCGTTCACCGTTAGATCCGGGTGGATCTCCAGGTCCTGCGTGAAGCGCACATCCCGTACCCCGAACTTGAAAGCTCGGACGACCGCCTCGTCCGATATGTTCAGAATCGAGTTCCGGACCTGGATGAACCTCGACGGGCCAATTGTCGCGAGGTTTCCCGTCCGTCAGATCAAGCGCTCAGTGTCGCTCCTTTCCCGGGTGGATGTAACAGCTCTGGAAATTTGCTCGGAGCGCGGCGCTGAGCTGCCCCCAGGACCGTATGGATCCTTCCTTCTGATTGAAAAGCCACGTACGAGCGGCTCCGTCCAGAACCGTCGGCAGGTAATTTGCCATTACCCCCTCATCGCCTCCGGCGGCGAGGATGGCGGTAGTATATATTGAGAGAAATTCGTCCGGGTTCTGGGTCCCGTTGAATCTCTCGATGTGGCCGGGCTTGAATCTGTTCGGCCATGCGACGTCCCGGAGGGAGCTCGTGAAGGCCTGGCAACCGAAGCTCGGGATTTCGCGGTGAAACCCTCGGCCATAGCAGCCTCCACGCGGGTCTTCCACCCAACGCCCCGTACGCGGGCCGAGTCGGGAGAAGACCTCATGCGACGGTCGTGCCGACGACCGCTTGGTCGTGGAACGTTCAGAGCGCTCGTAATCTGGGCGACTATAGAGGTTGCTCTGTGACTGTTCCGAGGCTTTTCCCGGATCGGGTTAGCGGTCTGGGGCGATCTCCGAGCATGGCTCCGAGATTCACCTCTGTGCGAGCGCATGGGGGAGCGTTTGTGATGGTCCCGGGAAACACTCCGAGCATCCCGGTCACGGGGAGGATCCGAGACTTTCAGCTCGGCGGCAAGCCTTTCCAAATCTTCGGCTACGACCCTGCCCACGGCCTCCAAGTCTACTTGCTCGGGGAAACTGCGCAGGTCACGCACGACCGCCGCCAAGGCCTCAGCAACTGCCTCAAGCTTCCGGTGAATCAAGCGGCGGTGAGCTTTGACGGCGCTCCGGAGCGCGATCGGGAGTTCGGTACCCGCGAGAGTTCCTTTCCGTGGAAGCGCGCCTCCCCTTTGCCTGGCGGCGAATGCTCGCGAGGGTCTTTCCCAAGGACGCCTCCAAGTGGAGTCTGGCCGCCTCGTAGTGGTCGTGCTTGGCAGCGTCCGAGGATCCTTCTCCGGGCTCCGCACGGCTCCCGGCCACGTTGACTCGACGAGAGCGGGATGAAAGTGATGGGGACATCATTGTATCCCCTTGAGACGCAGTCTCTCGGTCGAGCTCTAGGTCGTCTGGTATGTCCAGGCCTTCGTAGAGCCCGTCGCAGTCATCCTCGGGGTCCCCGAGGGTAATGTCTGGGGAATGGAGGCCCTGTCCTCGCACTCCCGTGTCCGGGGAAGGGCTCCCAGACTCAGTGTGACCGATAGGATCGGTCACCCTGGCCACGTTGTCGACGGCGTAGTACACGTCGTCATCTTCAACGTGGTCAAAAACGCAAAGGTCCCGAGTGTCTCCCGAGTTTGGCATCCTCGAGGATCTTGATCTGCACGGGAATCAAGCTGTCGGTCCCCACGGACGGCGCCAGCTGTCGACGATTGGAGAACGGCTCCCGTCGAGCTTACTTGTTGAATGGGGGATCAACAGAGCCCCGTCGTACGGATCGAAGAGGTCGTTCGAGCGATGCGAGGTCGGGAGAAGAAGAAAAAGGGGGGACACGGTGTTTATCCTAGTTCGGGCCTCCCTCTCCCGGGATAACAACCCTACTCCAGTGTATTATGTTCTGTCTCTTTTTTTCCCTCCCCCTTTACAAATCTTCAGGGGGGGTTTAAATAATACGACTATAGGTACCAAAAAAAGGCAACTACCTCCTGGGATCACGCTATGTATCCATATCCGTGATCCGCCGTCCTTGATTCGCGTGCTATTTGAATTTCGGGTATGATCTCCCTTGATCTCCGGTTGATTGGTTGGCTCCTTCCTTCCTCGTAGCGTTCGCTGGGCCCTCCGACCAAACACCCGAGTAGGTCGTGGCCTCTACGAGCATGCTTGCTCGTGGGGGGGCGTGTTTGGTGTTTCTGCGAGTAAAGGTGCAGACGCGTATGCTCGGAGGAGAAGGAGGGATGCTCGTTTCGTTCTCCCGAGCATCTTCTTTTAGTATCGCTTGGTCGGTGGGTTTAGCTTTTCACGGGGGTACCGTGGTCTTCTGCCAGATAGCCAATCCCCGACATATATATACTTATATCAATTTAAATAAAAATTTAAATTGAGTTCATTTGTCTTATTAATCATCAGAGAACACTTCATCATGTGTTGATAGCGTTCATTGATTAATCAAAGACAAATGGATACTTCTTGAGTATAAAGAAGCATTAGTTGCAATGGTGTACTCAAGACACAATTAATTCATTCAAATTAATTTGGGTTGTACTCAATTGATCTTAGAGGCATCCAGTAAATATTAATGGAGTGCAAAGATGATTGAGACAACCATATTGTTGGACCAACTATTTTCTATGAGCTATAAATGAGTTAAGTTAAGTCCAAGCGATTGAGATGAAGAATGGGATAAGGCCGCATCATGTGTTGATAGGCATTAAGAGGAGATCCCAAAGAGAAGAAAAGAAGAGAAGGTTTATCAAGAGTTGATGAACAAGATGATAGAGCTGGGTGACGATCCCGAGGAGAAGAATGATTGAAGATCATTAAAGCCTCAAAGGGGATCACGTGTGGTGGCAAAGGTATAACTAGATAGGCTAAGGATATTTCCTAGTTTTGAGTCTAATTTTTAACGCCGTACTATTAAGAGGGGTTGGGTCATTTGCTTGAGCTTCATCATGTGTTGATGAACTCGATTCCGTTGTTCACTCGAGCTCAAAAACCTTCTTATTTGGTTTTTGCATGGAGCTAACCATTTGGCATATGTTGCAAATAGGATAAGCTCATGTGTTGGCTTTTGCTTGAAATTCACATTTGCATGTGTTGCAATTATTGGAGTTCATGATCTTGGTTATTAAATCAATCTCTTATTTGAATTGGTATTGCTTGGAGCTAAGTTTAGCATGTGTTGCAAATGGAGAGAGCTTAAGCAATTTGGTTTTAAGTGATATTAATGGAGCTAGAGAATTGTGTGTGTTGCAAATAGAGAGCTCATGCATTTGAGTTTATTTGGTTTTGCTTGGAGCTAAGTTTTACATGTGTTGCAAAACAAAGATGCTCAAGCAATTTGAGTTGATTTGGTTTTGCTTGGAGCAAGGTTTTGCATGTGTTGCAAAACAAAGATGCTCAAAAAATTTGAGTTGATTTGATTGTTGCATGAGGCTATGGATTTGCATGTGTTGCAAAAGGGAGATAACTCATGCATTGTGGTTTTTTTGTTATTTGTAAATTCGTTGTGTGAATAAATGGGAGGTCTATGAGTTCAGGATCCTGAGAGCATGTGAATAGGGCTTGCACAGTGTTTTTTGCAAGTTGATTTAGTATTCTACCTAAGTTTTACCTTGTTAGTTGATTTATTGATTATTCTGACGCAGGAAAACGGGATTATTAACGATGATTCTACCTAAGGTTTACCTTGTCAGTTGCCTAAGGGTTATGTGGCACACTGCAGGTCATTTGATTCTTTTGTTATATTCTAGTTGACCTTATCGGTCATATTGTATCGATACTTCTGCCGTAAAAAAATATGCAACTTTTGTATGGCTGTGATTTCAAATTGTGTTTGTGCGTGCTAGCTACTGATCATGGGACTAGCACAGTATGCACTTTAGAACCTGTCTTTTATGTTACGCTGTAGCATAAAAGGGAGGGTCTCACAACGTGCCACCCTCCTGCCGCCTCAGCCCCAGGCGCTTCCGCCGCCACCAGCGGAATGAAGCGCGAGCAGGAGGACAGGGAGAGCGACGATGACGATGATGATGATGAGGAGGAGGATGAGGAGGAGAACGAGGAGGCCACCTTCATCCGCTATGGGAGCACTCCTCCGACATCGGAGGACAGTGGCAACGAGCCATGTGCCTCCTCCACCTTCGACTACACCATCAATGACGATGACGCCATCTCCGGCCCCTCGAGCAGTAGCGATGAGTTAGCTGGAATTAATATAATGTAATTAACATAATGTTTATGTTATTAATTATGTAATGTTATTCGTTATGTATATATATAGCTGAAATGTTAATTATAATGTTCTTCATAATGACTGCTGCTAATATCACTGTTGGTTGGTTGATCGAATCGGCGGTGATAAGCCTTGTTATATTGTCGGTCCTTAGGCAAGTGATCACTACCGGTTTTAAACACAAACTGTCTGTGATAAGTTGCGGGTACATCACATGCAATTTTATCCACAAACCATCTATGATGAGGGACAATATCATAGATGGTTGTAGCGACGAACCGTTTATGATAAGGTCCCCCACATCACAGATGGTTCGTAG
Organism: Rhipidocladum racemiflorum; assembly: GCA_036346355.1. Taxonomy (NCBI): domain Eukaryota; kingdom Viridiplantae; phylum Streptophyta; class Magnoliopsida; order Poales; family Poaceae; genus Rhipidocladum; species Rhipidocladum racemiflorum. Next base: position 82,299,397 of record CM070579.1, on the reverse strand, counting down.
ATAAAACAACCTGTGATGTGGGGGACCCTTATCACAGTCGGTTCTTGGTTCAAACCGTCTGTGATATGAAACTCATCACAGACGGTTCGTGGATACAACTGTCTATGATATGTCTGGGATTCATCACAGACGATTTGTGTTTAAAACTGTTAGTAAGGAGATGTGTAATATAACTTGTTTTGTAGTAGTGGTAGGAGGCACTTTTTCTAGCACTACTAGCGTAGATCCAAATTCCGGACCACGGAATGAATCAGTGTATCTTGTGCATCTAGGCCAATGAATGCCAGACTATAAGTACTGCTACTACCAACAATTAGTAGATACATGTCCATCGGAGATTTAGAGTAGCTAGAGTAGCAGAGAGCGTGAAGGCAACGCAAACCAAGAGCGTACATACAAGAGATTTGTTTGTTAGTGTTCATATTTTGTTGAATTTTTCACATAGTTAAATTTTTATCAATTATTTCATTCGGGATTTTTATTTTGCAGGTATTTTTCAGGAAGATTTATTGGTACATTGCTCGAGCTTTATTGATCTTTGGTAGCTTCGAGAAGGTTAGTTACAAATCTTCATGAGTAATAGTTATATTATGGACAGTGTAGTTTTAGTGACCATCTTGTTAGGTTAGAGTTAAGTATTTACGTTTGAACAATTTATTACTGTTGTAGACAGTGCAGTGTAGTGTTAGGTTAGGGTTAGTTGTTATGACGGTATTAGAAAACATTAGTACCATGATTAGCAAAATTAGTACGACGGTATTAGTAACAATTAGCAAAATTAGTACGATGGTATTAGCAGTAATTAACAAAATTAGTACGACGATATTAGCAAAATTAGTACGACGATATTTGCAGTAATTAGCAAAATTATTATTGTTGTAAACAGTGCAATGTAGTCTTAGGTTAGGGTTAGTTGTTATGAAGGTATTAGGAAACATTAGCACCATGATTAGCAAAATTAGTACAACGGTATTAGCAACAAGTAGCAAAATTAGTATGACGGTATTAGCAAAATTAGTACGATGGTATTAGCAGTAATTAGCAAAAATAGTACGACGGTGTTTGCAGTAATTAGCAAAAATAGTACGACGGTGTTTGTAATAATTAGCAAAATTAGTACGATGGTATTAGCGCTAATTACCAAAATTAGTACGACGGTGTTAGCAATAATTAGCAAAAATATTATGATGGTATTAGCAATAATTAGTACGACGGTGTTTGTAATAATTAGTATGACGGTACTAATTAATTAGCATGATATTATAGTTAGTATGATAGTATTAATTGATTAGCAAAATTTAATAGCATCGTGTTAGCACAAATTAGTAAAATAATTAGTACAAAAAATGAGCTGCATTATTTTTTTATCGTCAAATAACTGTATATGTTTTTTTGTAGTACATGTGAGGAGAAGATAGTAGCCTGAGTAATATGCTAGGGAAACGACTTGCGCGAAGAAATGTCTTTGTGTGCTGCGTTTGTACTACATAAAAGGTATGTTTTTTTAAGAGTAGTAACATGTAATCTAAGAGTAGTGATAAACTTGTTAGGTTAGCAATAATTAGTACGCAAATATCAGTAAAAAAAGCATCGACAAAATGAGTAGCACCCTATTAGGTAGAAATAGTAGGACAATGTTAGCTAAAATGAGTAGCGTGGTATTAGCAAAATTTTGTGGCACCATATTAGCATTAATTAATACGACGATATTAGCACAAAATAGTAGAAAGAAATAGTAGCACAATTTTACCTAAAATAAAATTAGTAGCACGGTATTAGCAAAATACAGTGACACCATATTAGCAATAATTAGTATGTCGGAAATTTTGGAAATTAGATGAAAAAGATTAAAATGTTGATTATGTTGGTGAACTTATAGCACCCTATTAGGAAGAAATAGGGTTGTGTGCTTCCTTAATTTAATTGGAAATTGGATGAAAAATGTTACAATGGTGTTAGTACGAAATATTAGAATGATATTTAATTAAGTGTTGTCGAAGAAATATTTTGTGTGTAATGGTTTTGATGATATGTGCAATTATTGGCAACCCCACATGAACAACAGATGGATACATCTGGAACTGACTCACATATTGAGGAGATAATACCCCAGAAGGAAACACAAATCAAACTCCCAACCCTAACATGCTTAGGAGAAGTGGGAGGAATAGACGGGCAACATCATACCTAGATGATTATTATGTGTTTTTGGGCGAAGTGCACTCTAAAATTTCGGATTTAGAGGAAGATCCAAAGACTTATAAAGAAGCCATTAGTTGTCCCCAATCAAAACTATGGGTGTAAGCAATGCGGGAAGAATTAAGCTTAATGAGGAAGAATAAAGTTTGGGAAGTTGTTTCTTTACCAAACAACCGCAAGCCCATAGAGTGTAAATGAATTTTTAAAAGGAAGTTTAATGCAACAGGCCAAGTGGAAAAATATAAGGCTAGACTTATTGCTAAAGGTTTTACACAAAGGGAAGGTGTTGACTTTGTGAAACTTTTCTCTTGTTGCAAAGTTTACTTCTATTCGTATTATTACTGCTTTGATGGCTTATTATGATCTTGAACTACACTAAATGGATGTCAAAACTGCTTTTCTTAATGAAAATTTGGAGGAGGAAATATATATGGTACAGCCGGAAGGTTTTGTAGAAAAATAAAATGAAAATAAGGTTTGAAAATTGAGTAGATCGACTTATGGTCTCAAACAAGCTTCGCGCCAATGGTATATTCTTTTTGATAATGCTATCATGTCATATGGTTTTTCAATGACAGGAGGTGATCATTGCATATATACTAAGATTGTTGGAGGCAATTTGTGTTACTATCTTTATATGTTGATTATATTCTTATTACTTCTAATGATAAAGTAACATTGGTGGAAGTTAAAGCTTGGTTGTCGTCTAAATTTGATATGAAAGATATGGAGGAAGCTTCTTATGTTTTGGGAATGGAAATACATAGAGATCAGAATAAACGACTTCTTGGTTTGTCCCAAAAGACTTACCTTCGAAGTGTTATGAAATTATTTTCTATGAAAAACTGCAAACCTATTCATGTACCTTTAGTAAAGGAAACTAAACTCAGTGAGGAATTATGTCCTTGCACTCCTGAGGAAAAGAAAGAATGAATGGGATTTCTTATTCTTTAGCTTTGGGATGTCTCATGTATGCTATGTTATTCACGCGACCTGACCTTAGCCATGCTATTGGAATTCTTAGTAGATATCAAAAAAATCATGGGGAAGAGCACTGAAAACAAATCAAACATATATTACGTTATGTCAAAGGAACTTTGGATTATTCATTATGTTATAACAGTCATAATCTTCAGCTGCAGGGTTATACTGATGCTGATTGGCACGTTAGGTTATATATTCACTTTGGCAGGTGGTGCTATTTCTTGGTGTAGCAGGAAACAAAATTTAGTTGCTCTTTCATCCATGGAAGCTGAATATATTGCTGCATCTGAAGCAGCAAAGGAAGGTGTATGGCTAAGGGAATTTCTTGTATCACTTAAGGTCGTGGAAAGTACATCACAACTTGTCACTATTTTTTGTGATAATATGGCTGCGATCAAGGTCTCCAAAGATTCCAAATTTCATAGTAAAAGTAAACACATCGAGGGAAGATATCATTATATCCGTGATGTAATAAATAGACTTCAGTCTATTCGTATGGTTTATTAGCCTAGTACTAGTATAGTTGCAGATCCACTGACTAAACCACTTGGTCAGGAATTATTTTCTAAGTATGTGAGAGACATGGGACTTCAGTTTATTGATTGAAATATTTCAGCCAAGTGGGAGATGTTGGACTTTTTATGTGTGGCTTTCAACATTTATTCATATTATATACTAAGGTCATTGTTTCAACTCAACGTGGAAATATTTATTGATGCATGCGATAGGGAATTATTGATGTGGATTTTTTTTCTTCGAAAAAGCGGCAGGAGCTCTGCCAATTCATTGAATGAGAGAAACAGAGTTACTCACAAAGGAGTGGACGGTACAAGAATAGTTTAGACAACAAGGCTCAGGTAAAAGAGAGCAAGTGTAACACCCCGGCATTTAATATGCCCGAATGCTACCAAACATAAGCTAAACAACATCTAAATACCACATTTAAACATAAATTCCAGCAAAGGTACATATGCTAAAAACCGATATTTCGGCAGCATCTCCTTTGTTTTTCCATGAATTAACACCATATCAATATCATGGCAAGATATATCATAGCACACGACATCTAAAACATCAACATAAATGGATATATCAAATTACGCCAATAATACCACGCTCAACCACTTCATAAACTAAAACGAAGCAAATAAGGAATCACTAGCATGCTAAATTAAACCATACATTAAGTTTAAGGCACAACTCTTAATATCATGTCTCCAAGTGATTAATTATGGACTATGATGGTGGAGCTACGTGTAGAAGTGTAGCTAGACCCCTTTTTCCCGCATGCCGATCTCAAAGTACCTAAAAACAACATAAAACACAAGCGTGAGTTCGAAAACTCAGCAAGCATATTGTAATGGACAACAAGATCATTTACAAGACAATAATACCTTACATCACATATAACATCTCATACTTGAGCACATAACAACATCATCATCATTAAATATGTATTGCAATGCAATGCAATGCAATGCAATGTTATGCTCATATCTCCTTGGAAACTCATACCGGTATGGTTGAGTACACACCCGTCGGTGTGCACCCTTTTCCCCCCTTCCATCCCGAAGATGGAGGGTGCCTACTCCTCGCTTCCATTCACCACGTGGATGGAATCACGATGTAGGTCTTACTCAATGGCGTTCCGGACTAGTCATAACTTTCTACCGACCTTGCCGGACTAGTTATGACTTTCTCACCGCCCTCGCCCTATCTCATGTCATGCATGCAACTATGCCAATTATCATATTTCACATGTACATAAACATATGGCATCTCATCATGACAAATATTACACATGGCATCGAATCATGATAAGTATAGACACATAGCATCATATCATGATAATCATACTCAATATATCATTGGAAAGCAGCAAGCAAGGCAAGTGATCATAGCAAGTATTCAATCTTTCATCCAATATCAACAAGCAACCTACAATCCGCTATACATTACAACACACTTGCCTCAAGCTGCGCGACGGATTTGTGGGAAGTCGAGGGCACTCCCGGTGTCACACCACCTGCACATAGGCATCACACACTCACAATCATGCCCACAAAACAGTACACAAATCCCCATCTAACCCGACATTGCCCACTACTTGCAAACCTAAAAACAGAGGTTCTGTCCCGGCGGGACAGCAGCCTTGCAAAGGCCATAACTTGAGTTCTGGGACTTCAAATCGATTAAACGAGTACACCATCGTGAAGCTTAGGAAATTTCCTACATTTTTCTAGTTATACGGAAAGACTGATTCGGACTCTAAAATTGTTTAATCTACAGATTACTAAGATCTGTTCCAATCGCGTCACAGATTTTAACACGCTCGGTAAAACGGCCATAACTTTCAAACGGCTGATCGGATTTTAACGTGCTTTATGTCCACGGAAAGATAATTAAATTATCTACAACTTCTTTTAAGTCCGTACGGACAGATTCGGATTCTAAATCGATGAAAACTCGAACCCTATCCCGATTGCTCAATCTGCCCGAAAACAGAAACGTGGCAACGTCTAGATCTAACCCAAAGAACTCCAACCCAGCACCACCAATTGATCTAAAAACTTCATAAACACCCTAAGAACAGTACCTAGATCAAACCCAAGGATCCCTATGATCATACCTTTGCCCAACGAACGAATCTCCAATAGATCTCCTCGCGGATCGCTCCTCGCTCCTCGCTCCAACGGATGGATCCACAAGGTGCAGAGGTGTGGAGACCACCCTAGGGCAGCAAGGGGGTGGAGGAGAGGTGGTGGAGAGGTGGGGAGCAATGGGGCAAAGGAGGGGGAGGCGCACGGCCAAGGGAGGAGGGAGGCGGCTAGGGCAAGGGCAAGTGGGGGGGAAGGGCGCACAAGGGGCAGGGGTGAACGCCCAAGGGCTGGTGGGGAGCCCTTTTACCAGCCCCCACACCCAATCCTAGTCCGTTACGGAGACCTACTCCATCCCACCAAAGCCCACTTAAGGCCCAAACTCCCCCGGGAAGGCCCAAAATCCCGAAAACGGCCCGGAAACGTTATTAACCTCCATACCTTATGTTTTAACCTTTCATACCATATTTCATAAAGTTTTTGACCTTAACATGCACCATTTAAAAGGTTACGACACTCCGTGGTGACACATCACTTCAAACGGCCCAAAAACGCGAGTAAACCTCAAGCCGAAAGGTTTTATTCTCTAATTTCACATTCTATAATGTCACACCATACCGTAGTGTCACAGCAAGCAACACAACAATGTATTAAAACGACTCTATCTCACGACCCAAAAAACAACTTCTCAACCATTAGGCGAGGAGGCAGCGTTGCAAAGAGCAAGATCTCGTAGAGCCGATTCGACGACCATCTGAATCGAAGAAGCCTTGTTCTGAAAGATGCGCATATTTCTTTTTTTCCAAAGATTCCAAAGGCCATAGACGATTAACTTGTTTAGCTCACGACGAGCCTCTTTTGGGGCAGCTAGTTGTAAACTGTGCCACCAGTCGACAATTGAGTCGTGGTTTGGGATATTGGAGTTTGCAACGACTAAGAAAAGGAGGCCGAATTTAGAGAGGAGGATGAACCAAAATAGCCTTGCAAAGGCACATTGGCTCATGAGGTGTTTGGCCGTCTCCAGTTCGGCTTCGCAGAAGACGCACAACTCTATGTGCGGCCAACCCCTGCGAGCTAAATTGTCCGCCGTTAACACTCCATTTCTGAGAAGCAACCAAGAGAAGAACTTGCATTTGTTTTCTGCCTTCACATTCCAAATGAACTTGGAGGCTGAGTCAAGTTGAGATCCTGAAAATTGGATGCGATCCTGAAAATTGGATCCAGTCGACAATTGATGTGGAATTTGACTCGAGGAATTTGTACTCGAGGTGCCGAGGACGTCTGTGCTGGAATACAGTAGAGGAATTAATTGAGGTCGACTCTATTGGAATATACATCTCTACTATATAAAGTGAGAGTTTCTTCCCACGTCACATTAATTGCCCTGCTTAATTGCTCTACTTAATTGCCCTGCTTAATTGCTCTACTTAATTGCCCTGCTTAATTGCCCTATGCAAGAAACGAAGCGTTGCTTTAATTAGCCAGCTTTTGCAAGAAACGAAGCGTTAAAGATAGATGTTTGATCTTATGAAATAGTATTTTTTTATTTTTTAATCTTTATTTTTCGTTATCAATTTTGTTTTTCGTAGCAACGCACGGGCATATAACTAGTATTATGTATGTACATGTTTGACCTGGGTACAGTATGACGAAAGAGCTAGGTTTGTTCTGCAGGATCGGCTCTGCAGGCTGATAACCTACATGATCAGATTGGAATTGATCTCATATATATAATCTGATCATGGCACATGACTCACACGTGTGCTAGGAACTGATATATTTTACACTCGTAAAACTGGCCTGTCTAATCATGGTTGGTGACAGGTTCAGGAGTCACACGTTTTTCCGGAACACAGGTGGAATATTTGTAACACATGTAAGTGGAGTCTATAAATAGATCCCTACCCTCTAGCCTCGTATGAAATTATGAGCGGCACCTCGGAAAAGGCAGAGGAATAAAGGGCAGACCGAATAGCCCACAAACCCTAACATGTCTTGCAGACGTTATTTTAATATAGATCGTTTTGTTTAATTTAATTATTTGTGCAGTCAAAGGGTTATGTGTCCATGCCACACCAAGACGGCTGTCCAGGAGGCTCTCCTCCTCCGTGGCTTGCTGGAGAAAGGCAATACCCTATGGTCTATGGAAGATGTCGCCGTGTGACCTCCTACCGATGATACAATAGCACAGTAGGGGTGCAATCGGATCGAATAATTTCCGACCGACCGACCGACCGGATGTGTTCGGATCGGATTCGGATAATTTTTTCGGATATTTTTCGGATTCGGTATCGGTTTCGGATACTTTTTTCGGATTCGGATTCGGATTCGGATTCGGGAAAATACTATCCGTCGGATCGGCATATTTCGATTTTTTTTTCCGGATATATCCGATCGGCTTTATTCGGATATCCGATCAGAGCATAAGCGGCATTGCTTAGGGTTGCTACAGAGCGAACAACCTTGTCACTTCTTCTACAGTATGAATTGTAGCAACAGTTCCCAAAGCCTTTATTGCTGCGTGGATGGAGTTGCTTTGCTTGGCATGTTCTCTGTAGTCTGTACTGTCATTGAGACTGGCTTGGATTTCTGGCGCAATGAAGAGCCTCGCCGCGAAACTACGCTTGGCCTTGATGATCTGCGCTGTGGTGCGTGCGATGGCTTGTGCACGCAGATCGATCTCGACCTGTTGCTGCTCCTCCAGCGGCTTGCTGTTTCTTTTATTCTTTTTTGCGCTGCACGGCCGCTTCGATCTTGGGTCTCCGAGAGATCCAATATTACGTCATACTAATTATTGGAATAGAATACTGAATTTTTAGGATAATTTTTTATTTTTGGGATAATATATTTTTGCGACTTTGTTAAACTATCTTATAAAATGACTAGTTAAATTGTGATAGTTATGTTGCATTCAAACTCATACGGTTGATCAATAAGTGCTATATGTGTGCTTTATGCGGTATATATTTTCGCGCGATATCCGACAAAAAATATCTGGAACCGTATCGATTCCGCTCCGTATTCGATTCGAATCCGCGACCGATATTATCCGTACCGTATTCGTATCCGGGACTATCCGAATCCGACTCCGAATTCGACAAAAAAAACGGTTTAGGATACGGAAAGAGCGATATCCGACCGAATCCGAACTGATTACACTAGCACATAAGAAAACGATGACGATGAGCATTACTAGCTGTTTCTACGCATTTTGTTTCTACGAGAAAAATGCGTTGGACGCATTCCTATCCAGCGCCCATGCTAGCCGGCGGATGAGAATTCGACGATAGTTGTAGCACAAAATTCGAATTTTTTTTTTTCTAAAAAAGTATAAATATCCTGTAATATGGAGAAGTTTCAACTTACGTTATTTTCATATTTTATAATTAGTATTTTTTTAAAGTGTGTTCTGAAGTGTAAAATGACCTAAAATTTCATTTAAAGTGAAAATAATATATGATGCACCTGCCACACATTAGAGAGCATTCATATTTTATTAGAATTTATTTCCAAATTTGCACAGACACGATGGGCGTTGGACGTGAGCGACCAAAGGATGACCTCTCCCCTCGCTGAATCTCAACAATGATCTGATGATTCTAGATTTAGGTGATTTCAGCAATAAAAATATCTGAATAATGTTTATCAAATCCCATAATCAAATTGCATCTCTCTCAGGATATAAAATTCTCAAATCTCTCACGAGAAACGGGGCTACAATAAGCTGAATTGTAAGAGTTTCTTGAATCTGTGCCTCGGAAAGTCCAATATAGTTGGCTTGACTTATTTTATAGTTTTTAGAAGCGTCTTTTAGATGAAAAACAAGAAATAGCTAAAAACAAAGCGTTTCTTTGTTGGAAACCAGAGATAAACCGTACGAAACAGGTCCTAAGCGAGTGCTCTGTTTCAGGTAGGGGTGCAAACGGAGCGGATACGGACGGATTTTGTTCATCCCGTATCCTATTCCAAATTTTTTCTCGGATACATAATCGGATACGGACAGTGCCGGATTCGAATACGAATACGGATTACTTCGGTCATGAATACGGAGCGAATACAGGTCGTTCCAGATACGGTTAGTCTCGGTCACGAATAGTTAGTCGGATAATGCGTGAAAGCAGAAACCATATATGTTACATATATTATGATCAATCAACCATACACAAAATTTTACTATAACTTTCAAGACATGTAAGTGTTTCAAATTCAATAATAGTTGCATTCCCTACATAAGAATAATATACAACCAAGTACAATTCCAATCAACATATGCACTTATATGATGTAGCACATCCACTGCAATCAAGAGTTTTGTAGTGCAATTATAAGAGCTTGCTCCAGAAAGTAGTGCAATTATATTACAACTTGCTCACATTATATCACAGGCTCACAACAGCACTATGTTTCACATTATATTACAACTTGCCTAATCAGATAGCACATAACCAACATGCAACATCTAAAATACAGCTAGCAAGCACTGTAATTCAAATACACACATTATGAACAATATTGCAATGCAAGGGTATCGGGTCGGATATTTACCGGGTATTAGGTCGGATATTTACCGGATATCGGATTGGATATTGCTCTTTCCATATCCTAACCCATATTACATGAGATTTTTCGGATACGGATCGGATATTGCTCTTCCCATATCCTAATCCATATTACATCAGATTTTCCGGATACGAATACGGATAACATCGGTACGGATTTTTTTCGGTATCGGATCGGTTGGGAAATATCCGTTCCGTTTGCACCCCTAGTTTCAGGCAAAGCAGAGAGGATGGCTCTGTCGCAACGTCCATCATTTGTTAGGTAATTAGGAGAATTTACATTATTAGAAAAAAGGTAATTAAGAGCCTATCGCACTATGCTCTTAATGCGAACATGCGATCGCACATAGGACGGCTGCCGGCATGAAAGACTACTAGTCAAATTTGTGCGTTCCGTCGCGCCGCGCGAAATTTGATTCAAGTTTTTATATCTGAAAAAGGTAGCAATATCTAAGCGTTTTTTTGTTCGTTTGGTTTTTTTGGGGACAAAATACGCTAGGTAAGAACCGTCGACAAACCAGCGAAACAACGGGCCTTTTTTTGGGGGAAAAAGAATAATACTTGTTACGAAAAATATTAAATTCCGAATTGCAAAAAAAAATATAGATGCTAAGTTCAACACTTTATGCGTTCAACGGGTAATAATACATGTTTTGAAAAATATTAGAGATCGAGCCGCAAAACAAATTTTAGATGCCGCGCTTAACACCGCGAACAGGAAAAACTTTTTTTCGGGAAAAACGAGGAAAACCGGGACATGAAAAATACATGTTTTGGAAAATATTAGAGATCGAGCCGCAAAACAAATTTTAGATGCCACGCTTAACACCGCGAACGGGAAAAACTTTTTTTCTGGAAAAACGAGGAAAACCGGGACTGGAGAAAAAACGGACCACGAAAAAAAAATTCCGGGTAAAACGGAGCAAGGAAACGGTCCTCGATTTTTTTTATTGAGAAAACGGTCAACGAAAACATGTTTCCCATGCTTCGGAGGAAAAACGGATCACGAAAATATATTTTTTTTGGGCAAAACGGAGAAAGGAAACGGTTTTCTTTTTTTTTTTGAAAAAATGGCCAACGAAAATATTTTTAGTATGCTCTGGAGAAAAAACGGATCACGGAAATATTTTTTTCGTGCAAAACGGAGAAAGGACCCGAACGTAAAGCGCGGGGACCTATTTGTTATAATTTTGGACCTGTTCGCTATTTTGAAAAATTAGTAAATAGTTCGTTTGTGATTTGTATTTAACGAGAGGCTCCCCCTATAAAAAGGCAAACGAGGGGTCTAAACGCGAACCGGGAAAAAATCTTCCTCTCACATAAAATAGCGCAGTGACCTATTCGTAATTTCAAAAAAATGAAGTTTTTTTTGGCAAATCCGGAGGTGGACACGTAGATGGCTTGGTTGGGCTCCAAAGCCAGCCCTTATAAGGGGGCCTATATATATATGAAGATAATGTACGCAGTATATATAATGTAATATGGGGTTAGTTGTGTGTAACATTTTTTTTTTTTTGAAGAAATAGTGGACTGTTACCTGGTCCACTTTAAGACAAAATAATGCCTGTTTATCTGGGTAATGGGCGTAGATGATGTCTGTGCTCGGTGCCATTTGGTGTAATGAAAGAGGAAGAGATTGCAGACTAGTCATTCTAGTGTGTATAAATTGCTCCATCGGCAGCTGGTGGTTGGGTCCAGTGGTCTACCACTGCTACCACTCCTAATCAAGGATTAGGATTAGCAGCAAAGCTAATTAATTGCAGATTGACTAAATGCTGAAGGTTAAAGGTTTACTATCCATGATGATCTATCAGCTGTGTGACATTTAGTGCATTGGCTTCTCACTGGTACTGGGTGGAATGTGACGACAGTTGCATGCAGGGATTAAAATTTTAGCAAAATTTCGTCGAAATTTCGTGGATTTCGGTCCAAAACTAAATGACAAAATAAGAGAGAAAAAGTGAAAAACCGGAAAAAAAAATATGATAATTTTGTTTTCACGAAAATTTGGATCCCTGGTTGCATGTAGGTTAACCTGGGTTGGTTAAAGAAGTTGGTGAGCACAATTTCTCTGGCGAAATTTTCAACCTTTTTTTCGGTTTTTTTTCGCTTTTTCTCTGGGAAAGACCACATAGCTCTAGCAGGGAATTGAAGTCAGCAAACCAACTATACATAGCACTTAGTTAAAGCAACAGCGACCGCTTTTTTGACATGGTCCATACCTTGTTGCTAACAAAAACAGAGAAGTCTCTTTCTTTCTCAATCAAAGTTAAACAGATGAAAGCCCAGCTTGCTGCTAAAAGTCTCTTATGAATAGCACTTGTTGTATTCAATATGAGGCCAATGACCAAAATATATAGATGTACATCAAGGTATAAAAGGAAAACATATATAAGGTAATACGTAATCAAGGAAACTTATATATGAAAAAAACTATATATGGAGAGTCTATATGAGACTATCTATATCCTTAACACCCCCCACAAATGCAAGACGTATGCAATATTATTGCATTTAGAAGGGCTGAACTAAAATAGGGAAATTCCAAAGTCCTGGTCTTGAAGTTGTCGTCGTAGCACCCAATTCTTGAAAAGCCTAGCCGATAAAGGAAAGTCGATGAAAAACCTGCGTCGACAAAGAAGAGCCGACGGTAGAGCTGAGTCGATGAAGAAAAGCCGATGGTGAGATCGTATCAACTAAGAAAAGTCGACGAATAGAGCCAAGTCGACAAAGAAAAGCTAACGATAGAGCCAAGGTAATGGAGTCAACGGAATGAGCCGAGCAGATAAAAAAGCCGAGCGACGACAGAATAAGATGCTAAAGACTTGGATGGACGCAACGTAAGACTCAAGAAAATTAGCCAGGAAAGGCAGCCCAAAAGCACTAAAAAGGAAAGCCAGAACCAAGGAGCCAAGTCGAGCCAAATAACTGAGTTGAAAAGCCGATACATGAAACCAGAGAAGCTAGAGCCAAAGAGTTGGAGCCGATAAAACTAGAGCTAAAAGCCAGAAACTGCTCTAGAATTGGAGCCAGATTGGATTAAAACCGGTTGAATGCATTTGAAGTCCGATCTGGATGAAGTAGTGCCCTCTGGAACGGCAAACATGGAAAAAAAACTCTTGGACGACTGCCAGAGGCCGACCGCAGTAGAGGGCGACTGGCGCCGGCGCCAGCGAGGAGCGGCGGGGTGGCCGCGGGAGAGTGTCACGGATGGAACAGCAACGGCCGAAGGCAAGCGGCAGGTGTCACGACCAAGCACGAAGGCTGGCGGAGCGCCCTGGAGACGAGCGGCTCGGAGGCCGCAAAGGCGGAGAGCTGAGGGGTGCGGGCAAGTGCGATGGCTGGCAGCCAAGCCGAAGTGGCGAGTACCGAGCGCAGCAAGGCCGGGAGGAGCCGCGCCAAGGTGGACTCCGCTCGTGCTGAGGAGGCGTGCTCGTAGTCGCTGATTTAGGAGCTCCTGAAGATGCGCAGGAAGAGCTCACCGAGGTGAAGGCCGACAAAGGGCGGCCGAGGAGTTGCTGGCGGAGAGCACGAAGGTCAAAGCCGCACAAGCCCGAGGTGGCTGCGTGGGAGTCGTGGGCGACGGCCAACCGAGAGGAGCCGCTTGCGAGTAGTGCCCGAGGTCGACGACGACGATCGGCCAATCGGATCGCGGAGATGGCCGAGGACAAGGGTCGCAGGCTGGTGACGAAGCCGACGAGGACGAGCGGCGGCTGAGGTGGCCTCCCCCGAGAGTGGAGATTGCTCCTCCCGGGTGCAGCAATATTGGCAGTGGAAGGATGAAGCTAGGAGAAAAAAAACCTAGAGCTCTGATACCATGTTATGAATAGCACTTATTGTATTCAATATGAGGCCAATGACCAGTATATATAGATGTACATGAAGGTAAAGGAAAGCATATATAAGGTAATACCTAAACAATGAAAACTTATATATGTAAAACCCATATATGAAGAGCCGAAAACTGAAGGCGAGCCAATAACCGAGCCGAAGAGCTGGAGCTGAGAGCCAACAAAAACGGAGCTGAGCCGAGTCGAATCAAAGCCAAGTTGGAAACGGAACCGAAGCCAACACCCAGAACCGGATTTAATCCGATCGGTTTGATTGAAATCCGATCAGGAGTTGCAGGAGGGCGAGAGACCGGGAGAAGCATCGTCGGCAATTGGCAGGTGACCTGAGCGTCACGGTGAAGGTCGGTGGCCTCTCTGACCAAGATGAGTCGAGCACAAGGTGTCAGGAAGAGCTCGACGCGGTCGACCAGGAAGAAGCCGCGAGCGTCACAGGTGCTTCCACCACCTCCGTTGCAAAGCACAACACCAAGACGGAAGCACCGAGTCTGGCGGATCTGATTATGTGCGCCGGATCACGGAGGAGGCTGGCAGGACGATAGATCTGGCCCCGAGCGGCGCAAAACGAGCGGCAGGCGAGCGCGGCACAAGGAAGCACACGAGGGCGAGTGGAGATTGCCAAGGAGTCCCACCCGAGTGTACCGCCTGTGCTCCATCGCTGATGACTCCTTCCAAGGCCGACACTTCGAGAAGATGACCAGCAACAAGGTGGGCGACGACGATTCATCGACGTAGCACGATAGGACTACGCCTTCATCGTCTCCAGGTGCCCGCCTGGGATAGCAGATTGCTTCTCCCGGGCACGACGGTAGCGGAAAAGGATTGAAGCTAGGGTTTGAACATAGGCTCTGATACCATGTTATGAATAGTACTCGTTGTATTCAATATGAGGTCAATGACCAGAATATATAGATGTACATGAGAGTATAAAAGGAAAGCATATATAAGGTAATACCTAAACAAGGAAAACTTATATATGGAAAACATATATATAGAGTCTATAGAGACTACTAGGCATATTTGCGCGCTCCGCCGCGCCGCGCAAAATTTGATTCAAGTTTTTATTTCTGAAAAAAAGGTAGGAATATCCAAGCTAATACACTTTTGAAAAATATTAGAGATCGCTTTAGACAATATTAGATTTTGAGTTCCAAAAAAAATTATAGATGCCGAGTTGAACACCCCATGCGTTCACCGGGTAATATAAGAGATCGAACTAAAAAAAAATTTATCTCCCTTGAATTTTCACGGGGAAAAGCGAGGAAAAACGCGTAAAAACGGAGAAACAACGGACGGAAAACGAATTTCCATTTATTTATTTTTGGAAAACGGCTCCGGAGAAAAAACGGATCACGAAAATATTTTTTCCGGGCAAAACGGAGAAAGAAAAAGGTCTTCCATTTTTTTTGTGAAAACGGCCAACGCAAACATTTTTCCCATGCTCTGAAGAAAAAACGGATCACGAAAATATTTTTTCTTGCCAAAACGGAGAAAGGAACGGTTTTCCATTTTTTTTGGAAAAACGGCCAACGAAAATATTTTCCACATGCTCTGGAGAAAAAACGGAACACGAAAATATTTTTTTCGGGCAAAACGGACAAAGGACCCGAACGTAAACCGCGGGGACCTATCTGCTATAATTTTGAACTTGTTCGCTATTTTGAAAAATTAGAAAAGGGCTCGTACGCGATTCGTATTTAACGGGAGGCTCTTCCTGGAAAATGGCAAACCAAGAACCTAAACGTGAACGGGGAAAAATATTTTACTCTCACATAAAATTTCACAAGGACCTATTCGTAGTTTCAAATAATGGGGGGGGTTTTTTGCAAAAAAACAGGTGCCACGTGGGGCACTGGTTGGGCTGCAATCCCTTCCCCTATAATAGGGGTACTATCTGTATCCTTAACAGTCTCTTCCTTTGAACAGACAGTACTGGATCCCTCCGAGCTAGCTAGTGCCCATGGCCATTATTCCTTGTGTTGGCCTCGTTCTATGGATGACGACGATGACCGTCGCTTCCACCACGTCAACGAGGCCGAGCAGCGACACCGACCTTGCCGCGCTGCTGGCTTTCAGAGCCCAGGTCGCCGATCCTCTCGCCGTCCTCGGCGACGGCTGGGCCAGCAACACGAGCATCTGCAGCTGGGTCGGCGTGTCGTGCGGCGGCCGGCGACACCGCCGGCGTGTCACCGCTCTGGTGCTGCCCAACGTCCCCCTCCAAGGCGAGCTCAGCCCTCACCTGGGCAACCTCTCTTTCCTCCGTGTCCTCAACCTCACCAACACAAGCCTCACGGGCTCCATCCCAGCCGACCTTGGAAGGCTGCCTCGTCTTCAAGTTCTTGCTCTCGGCCGAAACACTCTATCAGGTGCTATTCCCTCTGCCATTGGAAACCTCACAAGGCTTCAACGTCTCATGCTAGATCATAACCATCTCTCCGGTCAGATGCCGCTGGAGATTGGGAATCTGCATGACCTAAGATACATATTTCTTCAGCAGAACTTAATCAGCGGCCGAATACCAAAGTTCTCATCCAACTTCACGCCTTCACTGACCGATGCGAGCTTTGTAAACAACAGCCTATCTGGATCGATTCCAGATGGTATTGGCTCCTTGCTCATGCTTCGAACGCTTAACCTCAGAAATAATCAGCTCTCGGGCCCGGTCCCTGCCAACATCTTCAACATGTCTAGACTTGAAGGTATCTTTTTCGGACTCAACAACCTCACTGGGACTCTACCGGACAACGAGAGCTTCATCCTACCTATGCTCCGAGCAATAGAGCTCTCCTCCAACAAATTCATGGGACAAATCCCATTGGGGCTTGCAGCATGCCATAACCTTTACGAGCTTTACATAGCTCAAAATCTCTTTGTGGATGTGGTACCGGCATGGCTGGCTAAGCTGCCCAACCTCACTTACCTTTCAATCGGTGCCAATAGCATCTCGGGGCCGATCCCGAGTGATCTCAGTAATCTCACCATGCTCAATGTCCTTGACATCTCCTTCTCCAACCTGACCGGACAAATTCCGCCTGAATTGGGAAGAATGGGACAGCTACAGAATCTCCATATTTCAAGTAATCAGCTCAGTGGTTCATTTCCAGCTTCTCTCGGGAACCTATCTAAACTCTCATTTTTGGCATTGGACAACAACTTCCTGACTGGATCAGTAGCATCGACTGTTG
Source organism: Rhipidocladum racemiflorum (assembly GCA_036346355.1). Lineage (NCBI taxonomy): Eukaryota > Viridiplantae > Streptophyta > Magnoliopsida > Poales > Poaceae > Rhipidocladum > Rhipidocladum racemiflorum. The sequence continues at coordinate 82,282,025 of CM070579.1, read as the reverse complement.
GAAACATGAGATTTCTTACACGTCTTGTCATTAGACAAAACTACCTCCAAGGGGATCTATACTTTTTAGCCAGCCTTAGTAATTGTCAGCAACTCCAGGATCTTGATATATCGGCTAACTCTTTCACTGGGGAGCTTCCCAATTATGTCGGAAACCTCTCTGTAAACTTCATGAGATTTTTTGGAGGAAACAACAACTTAACTGGCGGGCTTCCGGCTACACTATCGAACTTAACTGGACTCCAGGTGATAGCACTTCAGAACAACTATTTCAGCGGTGCAATCCCTAGACACATCATGATGATGGGCAATCTCCGTGGACTTGACCTATCAGGGAATATGATAGCTGGCACAATCCCGAAAGAAATTGGCGTGCTAACAAGACTTGCAATCTTGAACCTTGAAGGTAATCAAATCTCTGGTTCCATACCTGACGAACTAGCTAACCTCACTATGTCACAGTACATTTCTCTGTCTGCTAACAAGCTATCTTCAAACATACCAATAGGCTTGTTTCATCTAGGTAACCTCCTTCAGTTAAATCTCTCGCATAACTCCTTGACCGGTGCAATGCCTTCAGATATTAGGTACATGCAAGTACTAGACCAATTAGATATTTCTAATAACCTCTTGGTAGGTAGCCTCCCAAATTCATTTGCAGAACCTCAAATGTTGACATACCTAAACCTGTCGCGAAACTCATTCGACAGTTCAATCCCAGCAAATTTTCGCCATTTGACCAACTTAAAGATATTGGACCTGTCTTCTAACAATCTTTCGGGTACCATACCAGACTACCTTGCCAACTTAACCTACCTCATTGACTTGAACCTCTCCTTCAATAATCTAGAAGGACAGATACCAAATGGTGGGGTTTTCTCAAACCTCACCTTGCAATCTTTGATGGGGAATGCTGGGCTGTGTGGTGCTCCACGCCTAGAATTTTCGCCATGTCCAGACAAGTCTCGACATTTCCACTTCCTCAAGTTTGTACTCCCTATTGTCACAATAGCAGGGGCCGCAACTTTTGTCTGCTTATGCCTAGTAATCAGAAAGAAAATTAAGAGGAAGCAAGGTGTTACATCTTCTATTGACATGGACGGTGTGATCAGCCATAGATTAGTATCATACCATGAAATTGTTCAGGCCACAAATAATTTCAGCGAGGATAACATGTTGGGAGCAGGAAGTTTTGGCAAAGTTTTCAAGGGCCAACTTGGCGATGGTTTGGTTGTCGCGATCAAAGTTCTCAACATGCAACTCGTGGAAGCTATGAGAAGCTTTGATGCCGAATGCCAAGTGCTGCGGATGGCTAGGCATCGCAACTTGATAAAGATACTCAACACTTGTTCCAACCTGGACTTCAGAGCGCTGCTACTACAGTACATGCCCAACGGAAGCTTGGAGGCATACCTGCACACTGAAACTAGGCCTTGTTTGGGGTCATTCCTGAAAAGACTAGACATCATGCTTGATGTGTCAATGGCCATGGAGTATCTGCACCACGACCATTACGGTGTTGTCCTGCACTGTGACTTGAAGCCTAGCAATGTGCTATTTGATGATGAGATGACTGCGCATGTGGCAGACTTTGGCATTGCAAAATTATTGTTAGGGGATGACAACTCCATGGTTTCTGCGAGCATGCCTGGGACAATTGGATACATGGCACCAGGTACGTACGTCCCATGATCATCCATGAGCAATTTCTTTGCTAATGTTCTTTGTGAGTAGCCATGCATACATATTTTTTGTAGTTAACATGCATATATTGTTCAAAATTTTATCTGACAGAATATGCAATCATGGGGAAGGCATCACGTAAGAGCGATGTGTTCAGCTTTGGAATCATGCTGCTCGAAGTCCTAACCGGGAAGCGACCCACCGATCCTATGTTCGTTGGAGAACTAACCCTTAGGCGATGGGTCTGCCAATCATTTCCAGCGAATCTTACTGATGTTGTGGATGGCAAGCTACTGCAAAGTAAAGAAAATGGTTATGTCTTTGATCACCATGTAAATAGTACATCACTACAATCTTCCGATGGCGGCTGGAATCCCAACCTTCTTGTGTCCATATTCGAGTTGGGTGTGCATTGTTCAAGCGACTCACCCGCACAAAGGATGGCCATGAATGACGTGGTTGCGAAGCTAAAGAATGTCAAGAAGGATTGCTTTGCTTGTATGCAAAAGGCTGAGCGTTAGCGAATCCACCTATCTGAATTGCGCTGCAAATAATAAAATGTATTCTATGTTTTTAAAGATGAAAATTTTTACCATCTTTGAAGAGATACGTGTAACACCCTGAATTTGTAATTAAGTTAATTAAGTGCCTAATCATGATTTGCTTGATGTTGGATCTTAATTTGGTTCTTAATTTGGTGTTAGTTGTGCTAGGGTTTAGCCGTTCGAGCTGTTTCGACCGATTTTATTTCGAAACCTTGAGTTTCGAATCCGGTCGATATCTTTCGAAACCGTTAGCAGCCCAACTCCTAAAACCTCTCCTTGGATTCCCAAAACCCTTCTCTTCCCTTTAGAGCATCCCCAAAGTTTGGAACTTGATTGAGAGGAACACTCGGAGGTTTTGCCGCTAGGCGGCAGTACCGTCGGCCAGGGCCGGTACTGCCGGCCGAGGGGTGCGGGCAGGGGATCGACGCCCACGTCGTTGCTCGGACTGACCGGCCACCTCACCCCGTTTCTAGGGGCTTCCTCCCCTCCCCTTTTAGCCCAACCGACTCCTCCTCCCTCCCTCACTCTCACACTCCATCTCTCCCACTCCCTTTCGTTCTCTCTCTCTCTCCCTCTCCTGATCTCTCTCTCCCTTTTCTCTCCCTCTCGGTTTTGAGCTCAAGAGCAAAAGGAGATCAAGCTATAAGGTGTTGATCAATCTCCTCAAGCCATAGAGAAGCTCTTCAACCGGTGGAATCAAACCCGGGACCAATCCATTAGGTTTTGATCTCAAAACCCTAGTTCTTATTTTTCTCTTTTCTTTTCTCTTTTGGTTTAGCCCTAGAAACTCTAGCTCTAGCAGTATATCATTGTTTTTCTGAGTTGCTAGACCTAGGTCAAGCTCAGGAAAATCAGTTAGCGCGATCGATTCAATCTGAAAACCCTAATCGGCCTTCTGTTGGATTCATTCGTCCAAAAGTCATTTTCCCGAATTTTCGGAGTTTCCTTTGAACTCTAGCTCCAAAAGATTGAGAAAATGACCTTCGAGTATATCTGACGCCGTTGAAGTTCAATTCCCGCAAAAGATTCGAGTTTGAGCTCGATTCGGGTCTGGAATCGAATTTGGCTCCAATTAGGATTTTTGAGTTTGAAGAGTTTGATCATCATGATTTGAGTTTTTAGTTGCAAATTAGGTCGCGTGGGACCTTGATGTGCAAAAAGAATTAATATACTAGTTGCAAATCCTTCGTTATGATTCGATTAGCAAAAAGGTGCATTTTTGTGCTTTTTGGAGTATCTGCGAGTTTCAAAGTTTCAAAAATCACAAGAATGACTCGTATTAGTTCTTAGTGCCATAAAGGTTCTGGTTCTAGGAAAGGGTCGAGTCGAAAGCCCTAATTCGGGGTTTGTTGGATTAGTTCCCCAAAAAGATCAAATTCCTGAGTTTTGGAGTTTTCCTTGAACCTTAGCTCCAAAGGCCAAGAAGATGACTCTAGAATTTATCCGATGTCGATAGAGCTCGATTCTCGCAAAAAGAATCAAATTTGAATTTGATTCGGGCTGAAATTTAAATCTAGTAATAATTAGGGTTATCGACTTCAGGAAGGTGGAATTTAGGTTAAACGAACTCGAAAATTGGTGAGACCCGTTTGGATAGGTCCCTGGCGTCGTTGGGAACATAACCGTGTGATCGTCGCGGAGTTTCGAATCCGTTTGCGCAAAATCCCCATTTTGCAAACCCTAATTCCCTCTAGAGTGCGGCACTACCGCCCTTGTGGGTCGGTACTGCCAGACGTGGCCGGCACTACCGCTTTGGCGCCTGGCACCTTTTTTCCACAGAGCGCCCGATTGGTGACCGGCACTACCGGACCCCTGGGCCGGTACTGCCGGGCTAGGGCGGCACTACCGGCCGTTTGCCGCCGGTACTGCCGTCCTGCCTGGTCAAGTTAGGTTCTTTTGGTTCCTTTTCTCCGTTGTTCTTCGGGTTCATTTAGTTTTTGTCTCTACTTCTTAATTGTTTTATTTAGTTCTTGTTCGCCCTGTTTGATTCGTATTTGATCGATTTATTTATCAGTTTTATTTAGTTCTTGTTCGCCCTGTTTGATTCGTATTTGATCGATTTATTTATCATTCTTTTGCCGTTCGTTCGTGTAGACGACATTGTGTTGGGGTTTATCGCCAAAGATTCTGACTTCGTCCCAGAGGGTGTAATCAATTCAGAGCAAACAGGCAAGCACCCCCTTGATCATATTGATCCTATTGATCCTATATTTGCAAATTTAAATTCCAATGTTCCAAAACTATTATGCATGCCATATGTTCAGTAAAATGCTATTTGGTGGGTAAATGGTGGTTAGAACTGATTTGATGGATTACCTCAATCATACTCCACATGAATACCTTGACTACCTTAGAACTACATTACTCATTCTAATGAAATGGGGAATGGGTATAATTGCTTAATGCAATACAGGTGCTTAGCCAAGCTGTAGCATGATTAGAGTTAGAAATAGGATTCAACTACAATGAACCTCGCTCAAAATATTTTCCTGCAGGGAGGTTTGAATAATTTGGTTTGAGTTTGGGAAGGTCTCGTTTGAATCAGTTAAGGAACCAAACTTAAGTTGTTAAATGAGTCAACTGTACAACCACATGGGCTAGTGCGAGATAGCCTTAATCTAGTACAGTAGTTGGGTAATTAAACTGCACTCTGGTAGGTTGAAGAGTACGGGCGATATCCAAGTTGGGTATCGTCCAAGGCAAGCCCATCTCCGAGCTCAGGCCCCAAATGCCGATACAACAGTGTGTGCCTTGCTATGGTGTAAAGGACACGGTGGATTGTACACCATCGTTGTTACTGCGTGTTCACAGTTGAAAAAGCACGTTGAGGAGTGAGTTTAAAATTAAATTTTTCTTAAAGTAAAATTATACAGTTGAAATTACCTAGAATATTTGAAATCTTGCTGCTTAATGCAAAATTTAACACTATTACCCTCATTTGTCACCTCTACATGAAAAATGCATTTCATGTGGTAACTTGTGGAGTACTTCTAGTACTCACCCTACTTATTTTGTTGTTTTAGAGGAGGAGCTATATAACGATGGTGAGAACCAGGATATTTGGGCCGCTACCCCAATTGATTGCTTGTGTCAATTCTATTGGGCTTTACTACATTTTTATTATGTTTCCTCTGTATTATTTTATTTGGCATGCATGCCACTCTTATTATAAACTCTGATTATTAATAAAGTGCATTGAATATGTTGTGATATCGTATGTACTGTGTGTACTAGTTTTTTTTGAACTAGTATATGATGCACAGAGGATTCGGAGTGTTTTTTTGAGTCTGACATTCTAGGAACTTTATGGCAAAATATCTACTCCCTCCAGTTTGATAATTCTTGTCGTTTTTCACATTGACACGGTCTCCAAAATTTAGCTTTGACCACCAAAAACTATTACAATATTTTATAAAATGCATTAAAATTATAATATTAAGAAAGTTCTCTTCAAGATGAATCTATCTATATGATTCTTATGCGCCGAATCTAAATAGTGTGAAAGTTCTTTATAGATAAAATATCAAAACTTTGACTTAGGACAAGTCTAAAATGACATGAATTATCAAACCAGGGAGTAGTCAATTGTATTCATTGAAATTCTCTAGAAACTTGGAAGTTTTTAATGTTATTTTTAACAGTAATTAATAGATGGATTACCTATCCTTTCATCAGAGATTTAATTAGAGTAACCGTAGTAATTAATAGATACATATCCAGTTGCCCCTTGAATGGCCAAGCACTAGGGGAGTACATTTTTTGAGAGCTGACTGCAATGGAAAGCATTGCTTGAACAATGCACAAATCAAACTAGAACACAACCATACGTACGTTGCGACGGCTAGATGGCTGCGCCCTTTTCTCCAGTCATCTGCAAGATCCTTGTCGTTGTTGTAGCCATTGTTGCCCTCCTTTTCTCCTACGCGCGGTACATGCTTGCCTGCGTAAAATTATGCCTAAAGTTATTGGATGGTCACAAAATGCATGTAATCTAATTTCTACAGCCTGCATGTGCATTCGTGCATTCATGCCTAAGCTGGGAACCAAATAATAAATGCATTGAATTAGGTTAAACGTACGCAGGCCGTTTTAAGATTTGCAAACTTGGAAAAAATAAATAAATTTGGGATTCAAAGGACAATAGATGCATGGAATCAAGTTAAACGTGACGTACGCAGGCCGTTTTTAGGATCTGCAGACCATGGACTGTGAGACCCTCCCTTTTATGCTACAGTGTAACATAAAAGAAATGTTCTAATGCGCATACTGTGCTAGTCCCATGATCAGTAGATAGCACGCAGAAACACAATTTGAAATCACAACCATGCAAAAGTGTCAGGGATTGGGTGATTCCCCTAATTACCATAATGCCACGACGGCCGAGCTCGTCCCGGTCCCGTGCACCTCAGAGGTCATTCCCGAAGGTGACCTAGGAAGGGTCGAGAGTCGCTGCTTGACTTGCCCGTTCGGTACGAGCTCCTTGCTCATCCGGCGCAAGCTCGTCGCTCGGCTAGTGCCCGAGCATGTTGCTCGGGCACACCTGCTCGGGTTGGTGTCAAATTAGCTCTGCCCGACCTCAAGCTCTGGCTGTGTGGTCGGGGGTTAAGACTAACGGTCAAGGCGATAATCATGCCACCTCGAAGGGTCATTGCGCCCAGGACGCGGGTGTGGCGGAGAAGTAGGATTCAGTTGCGACCACGTTGGACACAGTCAGACGTGCACGGAGTGGGCCGTAACCGATGCGATGCCTTTGTAAATTATAAATACCTCCCGGACATTGGGGGGGAAGAGGGTACACAGATAAGGCAGAATATATGTACACAATATACACCACGCTGGAGTAGGGTTATTATCTCCTTGGTGAGAGGCCTGAACCAGGATAAATCTATGTGTCATTCTTTGAGCGTACTTGATTTGGCAAGACCGAGCATCCTTCGAAAGCAACCCTTCACGCAAGAAGGGGACGGAGTTAATCCCCCCAATCAACTAAGTAAGCTCGGCGGGGGCCTGCTCCCCAATCGTCGACAAAAAGTTTCATATTTTATTACAACGGAAGTATTGATACATTATGACCGATGAGGTCGACTAAAATACAATAGAAGAATCAGATGACTTGCAGTGTGCCACATACCCTCAGGCAACTGACAAGGTAAAGCCTTAGAAAGAACCGTCGTTAATAATTCCGTTTTCCTATGTCAGAGTATTTGTCGATGTTTCCTGCCTAAAAACAACAATAGTAGCAAGGGTGAGTACATTTCGTACTCAGCAAGACTTGTGGTGTTTGCAAAACCTGAAATATATGCAAGCTGAATAGAAAGTGGGTTTCTACGGTTGTTTTGCATAAAGCGAAGATTTGAATTGTAAATACTAAATGAAAGCGAAAATTTAAAAAGTAAATAAATAAGTAAAGTAACAAGTATGCACACATAAAGGTAATAAGTAAGAAAAGATAGATAACTCACAGCCCTTCATGAATCGTCCATTTCCATAATATCTGTAATCAATTTATTTTGCCAAGCACAAGGCACAACAGCTGAATTCAACCTTGCCAACGAAATATCAAGAATTGAATCATCTGTAAGCGTAAACTCACCAATTCCAAATTATCTGATCCAGTTTTATGAAAGTATAGAAAATGTCTAGCTATGTGATGACTTTACCAAGTGCTCATGACCGTGAGCACGGCTAATCGATTAGTTTTAGACTCTGCAGAGTTGTACAGCTTTACCCACAAGAAATGTCCTCCCTTTGTGGCAACATGTATTAGACACACTTCCTTTGGTGTGCCGCCAGAGAGTTCATAACAAAACCATTCACTTACCTGAACCTAATTTTGCACTAGCCCGATGACGTTTAATCCTGGCTATGATGGAAGCAAAGTATATGATAAAGTAATAATAATCAGGAGCCACAGCTCAAATAGAATAGTAATAATAGCCCCAATTCATAACCAGGCATACACCGTTACATCAGCAAGTGTCAAGACCTCAGTGAAGGCACCACCCTCGAGCAAACCTATCCGAAATGCCCGTGCTACTACTGCCTACCAATGTGCAAAACTAGTTCCAAATAATTTAATAAGTTAAGGTTGCCCCATCCCAGCACTTGTGGATATACGGTTATCTTGGCATGAAAACAACACATCAGCTCGGCTCTTATACAACACGGGCAATAGATCTCCCCCTATCTACTTGCATCATTAATTGCACTTCCGGCTATTGCCAATAATCACCCGCGTCAAAATCATAGTTTTATTTTCAGAGAAAAAAAGTTTCAATAATCACAATATTCCAACATGTCCATGAATAGAGTTCATCATGTCTACAATTTTAGTTCATCACGAGCAGTATAACCATCTGTTCGTGTTCCCAATCTAAAGCAGGGTTAAGCGTATGCACGTAATAATCGAATATAGCCATTTTGACATCAGATGTCTATCTTTGAGCTAGGGTTGTCAAGGTTCTCATATCAATGTTAATTAAGGAAATCCATCATTGAAAGTCATATCTACCAATACCCATAAATAACAATTTAATGAAACATAGCGCATGCATGCAAATTCTTAATCAACATTTTAGTTAATTACGAAAAACTGGGATCAATATGGTCAAGGGGTGCTTGCCTTGCTACTTGTTGTCTTTAATGACGAGTCAAAGACAAAATCTTGGAGTTGTCGACGATGAAGTTCGAGACATTGGATTCTACACGTCGTATAGCGGAAAAGGTAGAAAATAGCAAATAACATTTTTAATAAGGGCAAAAGGAAATCAGATGAAAAAATCAAATAAAAATCATTACATAAAACAAGTCATGGTTAAACTTAAGCATATGCATAGGTACTACAGACCTTAGGGTTTATCTCTTGCAGGGTCATGTTTTAATAGGATTCAGATGCAAAGCATATTTATAAAAAAAATGCTTATGTAGATTAAGTCGGTCATGCCTTAGGGAATACTCCAAGGTTAATCTTAATAGGTATTGGAGTCTATTGCTAATGTTCTATTTATTAAATGGGAGTATATGTTAATTAAAGGTTAGAGGGATAATAGGCACAAAGTTTAATTTATATATGAGAACAAAATAGGCGAGTGTTAAACCTAATCATTAGTGGGCATCAAATGATCATATAAAACAAGTTGAATATGTATGCTTATCCATATGTGTATTGTGAGCTAGGGTTGTCAAGGTTCTCATTTCAATTACTTAGAATGATTTTAATCCTAAAAAATATTTTATTATTATTATTCATTTATTTACTTTTCTCCTTTCCTTTTCTTTCCTTTTTCTTATTTCTTTTCTTCTCTTTTTCATTCCTTCTTTTCTTATCCATTCGACCGACTCTTCTCTTGTTCTCGCCTCTCCTTCGATTTGGTCGATCCCATGGGTTCATCTGGCTTGTTGTCCCATCTTCCCCCGCGCTGTCGGTTGCCCCTATGACATCGTCTCTCCTTCTCCGGCCTCCTCTCCTTCACGCACGCATTCAAGCAACTCCTGCCAAGTTCCCTGCCGGATTCTCCATCTGAGCGGCGTTGCCCGATTGGTCGGTTTCTGGTTCTCCCCGAGCCACCACTGGCCTTTGAGACTGCTGTGGCCGCCTCCATCCTAAGTTTAGTACCAGCCTCCTTCCCGTTTTCTATTCTCTTTCTCCCTCTTTGCTAGGTTGACCTAAATCGATTCCCATGCTATAGCTTCGAGAGCTCCCTCGTCTCTGGTGGTTCTACCGCCCTCTGGATCCAGAGCTTACGACGCCGCCTCGATTCAGTTCACTTCTTAAGCTAGGGGTTGGCAATCTCTAGTTTAATGTTTCCCCCCTTTACTGATCTGTTCTTGGTCACTAATTAATTTGTGCATTGGGTTGGTGTGTCGATAAATTGCACTTTGTGATGGATATGCTGACTTCTCTCTTGTGATGGCTATCTGTGATCATTTCTTGATATAGATTTAGGGTACGTTGACAGTGGCTTTAATTTGTTTACATGGTAAATGATGATTCTGATGCCATAGGTTGCTTATTAGCTAAGATTATACACTGATGAATTCTGATCTGAGCACATGAACTGGGAGATTGAATGTCACGATCTATGAATATTTATGGGAGGATTTAGAGTACTTTATTCTTGGATAGATTGGCTTAGTAGATGATGGTTTGATACTAAGCTTTGCTATTAAACCATGTCCCCTTGTTGGTCTGTGATGAATAATTTTCTTCTTTGTGAGTTTATGGGTTGGATGGCTTCAAAGCAGCCATTTGTCTGTTGCCAATCCCTCTACTTCTGCCTTTACTGAATGACTCACTATTCTTTTCACTGAGGATCGGGAGTTTTTCAAATTCTTTAGTTATTTGCTGGTGCTATAATGTCGTTCGGTAGCCTGATGTTGATTGCTATGTACTGATGAGCTACAAATGGTTATAAAAGACTGAGCACTAAGGTCTTTGACGAATAATTAGTTGGACGGCAAATAGTGATATCATGGCGAAACCCACGGCTATTATCACACTTAGAGAAAATGAGACAATATCGTGGGGACGTACGATATTGCTTATTTGCAAACACTAATCTAGGCCGATTTAGATCCATTTACGATCGATGATGCAAATAACAATGCTGATTCAAGGATGATACATGGGTTGGATGGCATCGCAACGATGCGTTAAGCTTGCTGTGCGCCAGGGGAGCATGAACAAGCTTTTAGGGAACGCACGATGCAACCCCCACGACATCAAAATTAAATCTGAGACCAAACTTAATATTTTACCTATGGTTGATTTTACTATTGCTATATCCATGTTTTGATAAAAACGGTTTCATGGGTTGGAGTATTACCTTTGATGGAAGAGGTAATGGGAAAAATTGCTTCTAGTGATTGGGTTGTTCTCCTGTCTTTGATTGATCTTGATTACTCTCTTGTGGGTATAGTGATGGCCTCCCTGGGGGTTGGCTCTCCTAGGTGCTTGGGGCTCCTATGTCTTCCTTGAGTTGTAAAAGAGTTGCGTGTGCAAGATCAACTCACTGGATGAGGCTTGGATGATTTCTGGTTCTAGCTCTTGAAGCTTTGGTCCCCTGGAAGGAATAGTCCTGAGGCTGGCTTGGGTCATAAAGGAGTTGGGTTGGTGACATATGAGTTTGGGTGACTTTTATAGCCACAAAACGGGCATGCAACAGGGTTTGAATGGGGAGCTTAGTGGCTTAGTTTTTGCGGCTGGCATGAATGCATACTCATTAATCTTGTCAGAGCAATGGTTTTGGTCTGGTGACTTTACTTATGTACTTAAGTGGCCTGACCCATGCTTGGCTGCTTGGCTCTTTGCCCTGGGTTCGGCTGGGACTGTCCTGGAGAGTTCAGCTGAGATTGCCTTATCCTAACATATAAAAATGCTTTAATCTTGTGGCCTAAATGACCTCCTTGTGGCTGCCGGTCTGTCCTGGGAAATAGCTATGACCTCTTTAGTCTTAAGGCTCATATGGCTGGCTGGCCTTGCCTTGCATTTTCTAGCCTCGGCTGGACTGTCGTGGCTAATTCTGGAGCTTTCAGTTGGGCATCCTCCTTATCCTATCACTTGACGGTTCCCATTTTATCTCTGGTTCGGCTTTGCCCCAAACAGGGTCATTCTGGAAGGGGTGGGCTGAACTTGGTATCGTGGCTGATTCTTGTATTTTCGATTGACATCCTCACCTTGCCTCCAAGCTTATCTTTACTAATTGTAAAGAGTTTTATCCTTTTACCATGGAGACTTATCTTTCTACCTCACGTGATATTTTAATATACGCGTGTCTACAGTTAAATCCACAGGTTTGTATACTGCCGAGTGATGCAAATCCTAATCGCAAGAGGAGCCAGATTGGCCCCTGGACAATCTAGGGTACCTCACTGAGCGATCATTCTTAGCTGACGGCAATCTTTCCCTATTTATTTATTGTATCTAATTTAATGGTTTTACTCTATTCTTATTCTTATATGGATGCAGTTGAATATGCAGGTTCACAAATGCAAATCAAGTTAGCACAGGAGTTGTAGCTTAAAATTTTGTAATCTACTTTTTGGGATGTAATCCTTTATGTAATTGCGATCGCATATATAATGGTTGTATGAGTTGTAATCCATATAATCTTTGTATGTTATTGCAAAGATTCTTATATTTCCTATTTGTTGTACATGTATACTATGGTGTATCAATAAAATTTGTGTTGCAGTTCAATCCTATGCAATGATTGTTTCTGATCAGCAATAGTAATGGTCCGCTTTATTTATCAATACACTATTCGTAGTCAATCGTCTCATGATTCAAAGGTGTCCACATTAATTTCTCTAACTAGTCAAGAATTCTCAAAATTTATGTTAGGAAATTTTATCTTCTTACCATTATCTCCTATCAATCTCCTTTCCCTAAAATCTATAATTTAATTATCCTTTAGTGAGATATCTATCAAAAGCTTTTAAATTTCAGGGAAACCAATAATAAATCAAATTTGTATTTTAATATTTTATTTTTACTGTTTAGTAAATTTTGGGATGTTACATGGACTAAGCTACCCCACTAAAAAACCCACAGAATAAGCTGGCCTCGTCCTGTTAACCGTTACGTACATGCAACTACCACGGCGAAACTATTAAAAAGCGGTACAAGTTCATTCTTCTACATGTCAAATTCGTTTATTGGATTTGTTCTGATTTTGATGGTTTAGACTTTTTAAGACCTTAGAACTATTTATATTGTGTTTTAATAAATTTCAAATATATGTGTTGGATTTAAAATACTATAAAATAAGGGCATGTTTGTTTTGGCTTTGGATTCTCTAAAAGCTGATTCTGGATTGTAGTTATTGAGAAGCTGATTCTCCAAAAGTTGGAATTCAAAAGTACATATGAAGTGGATTGTGGATTCTAGTGTATTTGAATGGATTGTTTTGTGAGAATCAGATTCTAGAATCAGGCTGTTTGTTTTTTATTCAGCTTTTGGGGTCAGAATCCAGAATCAAAAGCAAAAACAAACAAGCCATAATTATAAAAGACTATGTAACGGACCGCCTTTTCAGGTGGCTCGTTTAAATACCTCGACAGCTACCCAGGAAGATTGGCTGTCGGGACCAAGTAATCATTGCCAGACAAAGAATGAATCCAAACATTTTTACTGAATATAAGGCCTAACAACCAAGTTTTTACAAAAGAGGCGTAGCTGGGCGGGGCCCAAATAGATTATATTACCAAAACAACGCACAGGCAGGTCTGAACAAAAGACTAAGACCTTAAAACCAAACCAACTCGCCATCTATGAATTCCTGATAAACTCTAGCTTCGGGGAACTCTAAAAGTGTTGGGTTAAGCAAGGGTGAGTACACACTACTACAAAACATATCTTTTGTAACACATTCGCGTAACACATTGAACAATGTGTTACAAAGAGATTTTGTAGTAACATATAATTTGTGTTACAAAGACATGTTGTAACACATACTTAATGAGTTGTGAAAAGTGTTGCAGGAAACTACAGCAGCAACACATAATGTATTACAGAGGAACATTGTAACACATGGTTGTAAGGTGTGAATATGTGTTATAGAATAATACTACAGTAACACATATAGAGGCACACTGTAACACATGACTTAATTGCAATATGTAGGGCGTTTATAAATGCCTCCAGTAGTATTTACCTTGGTGTTTATAAATGCCAAAGAAAATTTTATACAAGATGGCGTATATAAACGCCGGAGAAAATCAGCTATCGTAGTTAGATGAAATAAGCGGGAACTGAAACAGTGTAGGCGCCAATTTTTGGTGATCGATATCAGACCAGCCAGTGCACATCGATCTCATCCGACGCGTGTGTATCTCCTTTGCGCCTCACCATGCAGCTAGCTTCCTCCTCAAAATTATCCGCCGCGCCGCCCTAGCTCCCTCCATCCATCCGGTCGACCGGCGGCGCCCTTTGTTCCCAATCTGTAACCAACTTCGCCCCTCCATCGATCCGGAGCTGCGCTCCTCTCCTTCGCCCCTCCATCCAACCGGCAACATCTGCTCCCAAATCCCTAACCCTTCCTCCGCCGACCTCCATCGATCCGACGCTGCGCTCCTCTCCTACGCCCTCCATCCGACCGGCGCCCTTGCTCCCTCCTCCTCCCCTCCATCTGGCACACTGCTCCCTCCTCCTCCCCTCCATCCGGCGCTCCTACTCCTCTCCTTCGCCCCTCCATCCGGTCGGCGCCCCTACTCCCTCCTCCGCCCTCCATCCGGCATCCTGGTCCCTCCTTCGCCCCTCTATCCGGCATCCTGGTCCCTCCTTCGCCCCTCAATCCGGCGCTCCTGCTCCTCTCTTCCGCCCCTCCATCCAGCGCCCTACCCCTCGGCCATGACCTCCCCCCACCGATTCCTCTGCCCCCACACAGATTGAGGTATGTTCAATATATACTACTAGTGGTTCATTGAATTAGTTGTGGATTGGTTGTTGTAAAAATGCTTAATAGTTGATTTTCTCCATGACTGTGATAATAAGGAGAGCACTGGCATATGACTATCAATATGGAAATATGGGTGAAACTGTCTGAAACATTTGAATCACACCGTATTATGAAAATGCATGTCGTTTTCACTAGCCTCCATTTTATAGGTGTATGCATCCACAACTTAAATGCTTTTGCCAAGGGTATGAATATGTATGAAAATTTTGTGCTGGGCATTTCGTGTCATTAGATTAAGGCATGAGCTACAATCGTCTAGTCTGGTAACAAAAACCTGCATCCTCGGAGCCGTAGTCTGGTTATGCAAGAGCTCTATAATGCGAAGGCAATTTCGTCATCTCAATTTTTCGGTAATCAAAGAAGAGAAGAAGGGGCTCAAATGTCCCTTCAAATGTTTGCGGTGCGTATTACTTTATAACCACACACACACACACAATCAAAACAAATTTTCTACGGCGGAACAGATTTTCTACGGCTTGTATTCATGTGTTAGTAAACTTCTTTTGAATATTCTGGAGAATTTTTCCTTTTTCCTTATAGATCATCTTTTGCTTTAATACAGGGTTCTTCATCCATTTCAAGTGATGATCTTTTTCGACGCGATGTGGATGATTCTAACCTGGACATAATTGCTGCAGATCTCATCAACAGAATATCTTTCCAGGTGGTCTTTTGTAAATGATCACCACAATTTGTTGTCCCTCGCATATTTAGTTTCCGGCAATTGGGATTGCATACTCCTTAATTTACTGAAGACTATTCAAACTTTGCATGAGAGATGATACATGTAACTTGCACAACTAACTTCTCTCATTTCTTGGAATTGTTTTGCGGGCTTCTCAGGATCTATCTTCCCTCAAGAACATGGCTGGAGACACCGGAAAGAAGCTGACAACCATAGCCTCCAATTTCATCAGCGACCTCGACAGAATCCTTTGAGCGGTTGCTGGGCTGAGACTGTCAGCATTGTTTCCCCTACCTGCACAGAATACTGCTTCAAATTTTCAACTGTGGTGCATCTCCGACCATTCCAAGCATTTCTTGCACAGCTATGTAGATGGCAGTAGAGGTTTCTTATTATACATATAACAATGTAGTCATGGACAAAATTGTAATGGACTGAGATGAAAACCAGTAGGTAGCTAATGCAACAATGTATGCTTGTGTCAGGCTAGTCGATTGTTTGGTCTTGGCGATGAGCTGAATGAGGATGAGACTCGAGGATATGAAGGACGTGATCGAGCAAGTGAACAGGCAATTTAAAGATCCAGTAAGATTACCGACCTTGTAAGCAACATATATCTTTTATCTATTAAACAGGATAGACTATTTATTATGTGATGTTAGGTGACTCCTTATATGCTAAGGATATAAAAAGACATAGTAGGAACATGACCAAGTGCCATTGGCAGAACTATACTTACGAGTTATGCAAAAAAAAGAACACATGGGAGAACTAGAAGGGACCCTTTTTTTGTGAACCTTTTTCACAAGATCGCTACTTATGCACTGCAACGTACATTGCTAGAACCTACAGAGAATTAAATAATCAGAAGTTGTTTCCTTTCAAATAGTTTTTTTATGCTAAAAACAAATCAATTAAGGCCATAGATTCAGTGTCATCTTTATTAGCAAGGATTTATGCCTTTCCTAAAACATTTAGTCTCTATCACGCTGAATTTACTGATAAATTTCTATCCTGATGTCTGTTATAAGATGTATACCCTTTTGACTTTTTGTTTCTTTGTTATGTTAGGTACAAAACTTGTGGCTTCCTTCTAGCCATACACACGCAGGTGTTGTTGTAAATGGGCCTTTGGTTGTCCCTCTTGATTGCTAATGGATATGGCACTGCCATCGGCTTAACCTGGTATGGGCTTTTACTAACGATCATTTGTAATTTAGGATGTTACCCAGCCGATGCATGAGGTTGGACGTTCTGAACACTACATTAGGATCTTGTAGAAAATAGTGTCCATGGTTGGAAATGTCTGTATGCAAGGATCTTGTACTGGTGATGCTATGCGGAGAACTAATTATCAAAAATTACATTTTTTTCAGGTTCAATACATAAAGGACTGCAAGAGATTATATGGTAGAATACTAGACAATGACAATGTCGAGTCTTCCCTTGGAATAAACTCCAAGCATCAGGGTGAGAAAGTTTGGACTGAATTGTATCCTAGGGAGCCCTTTGAGTTGGAGCATACAACACCTTCTGACAATTCCATTTTTGCAAACACTGGAGCTTCAAGGGACATTTCCTATGATTTGGTCTCAGCTGTTAAGAGGCAGACTTCTTTTACGCTCTTAGGGTAGTTACATAGACAATATATTGGGTCCTATATATGATCTACCCCTCTATGCTAATTGCTCGATAGATCAAAAACATTCTATTTCAATTGAAATGTCACATCATTATGCACAGAAACATGAGTTATGCTTTCAGACAACACACTAGAGATTTTTCGCCTAATTTAACCATTCTAATATATCCCGATGATCACACCAAAATGAATGTCTTTAATTTTGACTAACATTTGTTCTAATTTGTTGTGCGGGTTGAAAAATCAATGGTTGAAATTCAAACATTTGGTTGCTTACCACATGAAGGGATCTAGAAGCAAAGAATTTCATGAAGATTAGGCAATACTAGATATATTTTATATTCTTTTTATTTAGAACAATGTATTTCAGATTCATAGACTAAAGACTTGTCTTCTCTGGAAATCAAATCGTTATGTATTCTATCGAATGGTGTGAAATACTTGATATTGTATTTGTTTGATGCAATGCAATATGTTATGATTGTTGCATTTATGGTCATTTGTGTTTTGTATTGATGTACAGTGTGTTATATATGTTTATCAAAGGATATTCTATGAATCAATTTTAATTTGTACATCACAAAAAAAAAAGATATTTAAATTTATTTTATAAGCTCAACACTGTGTTGTCGTCATTCAAAAAGGGTGTTACTAAATTCAATTATTGTATCTAAAAATGTGTTACTAGGGTCTATGGAAACACATGATACTATGTTGCTTTAGCAAAAATAAAGTGTTACTAGAGTCTATGGCAACACGTGCTACTATGTTGCTCTTGCTAAAAAAGGTGTTATTGAAGTCTATAGCAACACATTTGATGCATGTTGCCGTAGCATCGTTGCAACATCTTTTTTTTTATATACAAGAACACTTGTTACATGTTACAATAGACCCTTCTATAGCAACATAGGCTATAGTAACACTAAACAAATATGTTGCAATAGGACTCAGTAACACTTTTTTTGAGCTACAGTAACACATATGCGTGTTACTATAGGCCCATCCTGACGTAGTGACACAACCGTACTCAAAAAGTCGCACGGGAAATTATTGAATACTACATCAAGGGATTAACAAGGGATTGGCATAAGGTTTAAATATCGTGGATGCAATTTTATTTGTAAGATCGTTTTACATTTGAAACACAAACTATAAATAATAGTAAAGTGGGGGTATTCACAAAGTTATCACCATTAAGCCACATTCTCAAACTTCTAAAGTCTACTTGAGCTCGGTTACGGGAGTCACCCTAATTCAAACTTAGCTTCATTAACCAGAAGCACGACGCATTCGAACACCATTTCAATTAACTCTGCAGAGCTGCTCAGCTTTACCCACAAGATATCTATGGCTGTTAATGCCATGTACGGATTACATGCAACTTAAATGCATGCGATCGGGTCGAGACCATCACAGCCTTTTGATTGAACATTCCCCAGATAGTCCCTACCCGATAGGACCCTGAACCCACTCTTCTCAGCACCCACTGGCCAAGTCGAGAGTTGCCCTCTGATACTGTGTGGGTGCCTATCGTTGTGAGAATCGGCGAATGATGCCTCAACGTCCATTCCCGTTCCACCCCGTTCGCTATGCGATCCATTCTCCCTCTAGGAATGATAGCTACCACCTGTAGGTATTTCGGGGGAATGGACAATGTACTGAGCTATGTTGGGAAACAGTTCAACTGAACTGACCAGTTCCCAACTTGTGGTTGAGTGAGAACTTAAGTTATTTACTTTGCTCAAGGGGGTTTAACCTTATATTGCCAAAGACCGAGCCATAACTTTCCAACCACAAACCATGGCACTTGCCCGTACCAACCACCAAACAAACCCGGTACCTACTCGCACCAGTCATCCACTAATCATGGCTTTTATCATCGGCCGACGATCGGACTCACATCCATCTCGTGGCTAGCCCAATACTGTCCCCCTGACTGTAGCACATTTAAATACTCCAAGCCAACTGCTCACCAATATTTTATTCCTCATTTAAAGATTTTGAGTGAAACTAATATAATTAATAATTACTATGGTATGTATGATCATCAACTAAGGTTTTTCAAGGTTTAATACAGTTCACCAATGTCAAGGATGCTAATTGCAAAACTAGGTATAACTAAGTTGCATGTCATTCTAAACTATCGAATTTCAGTATTTCAACATACAATTAAAATAATGCAATAGAAAGTAAATACTAATATATTATGAACAGTTGGGTTCAACATGTTCAAGGACGCGCGGCTTACCTTGTTGGGCCGAGGGGTCGTCTAGGGCGTAGTCGACGTAGCCATATGCGGTTCTTGTTTGGTTTGGCTCCAGCTTCAGGAACTGCTCCTGCTCCGGGTACTGCGCGAACGTCGGGTCTAGCGCGAAAGAACGAATACAATAAGTAAACAAACAAAAATAAAATAAAAAGAAAAACTAGAAATAAAATAGATAAGGGCAAGAAGAGAGAGTCGAAGGGCGATTTGGGTATTTTGGAGAATTTGGAGACTTCAAATGGCGAAACGGAGGTCGTATTTGGGCTCAGTGGGTCAAAACGGTCGAAATGGTGTATTTTGGATTTTTGGGGATTTCTGGAGATTTTTTGGGATTTTTCTAGATTTATTTCAGAATTTTTGGATTATTTAAAATCTAGAAAGAAAAGAAAATAAATTAAAAAGAAAAATCGAACCAGTACATCTGATCTGGTAGGTCTAGCCTAAGGCTCATGAATGGCCACTGGCCAGCACAAGCCTTGCGACCCATGCGAGCGAGAGGAGGGGGGCCTAGCAGGCGGCCCGATCGACCGAGAAAAGGAGGGCGCAGGGGGTGCGAGAGAAAGTTAGGGTGAGGGGTGAGGGGCTGGCGGTTGTGGCGGTAGAGCACGACGACCGGCGGTGGGGAGAATAGGGCTCGGCCGGGAGGAGTAAGGGGGTGCGGCTCACGGCGGGGCGGGGTGAGGCGCGGGAGAGGCTAGGGCTTCGGCCCAGTGGCGACGGCAGAGATCCGGCCAGGACAAGAGGCGCGACGGCCGATGCCAAAGGATGAGGGTTGGCGGGGGCTCACCAGAAAGGGAGAGGGCGGGGTGAGAGGAAAGGAAGCTGGGGGGGGCTATTTATACCTGCACGAGGGAGAGAGAAGAGGAGTGGTCGGCATGGCGATGGCGCGTAGTGACGTCGGCGGCGTGGGCGCGGGATGGGCGACGGCGTGGAGTAGCAGGGGATGGGGGCGAGGCATGGCGACGGGACATGCGGAGAGGACGGGTCGCGCGAGCGTGATGCGAGGCGGGAGCCGGTGGCGGAGAAGACGGTGACGAGACACGCGGCGATGCGACGGCCAGGCCTAGTGGAGAAGGGAGCAGCCGACGGACCGGGCAAGGGCGACGGACCGAAGGTCCAAACGAGAAAGCCCAGGTGAGTTCATCCCAAACCCCAATTCCAAAAATCCAACTCAAAATCCAAATCGAAATTGAGTTTCAATTTTGAATTTTCTTTTTGAAAATTTTGGGGCATTTCAGACTATAGAATTGTAAACGTGAATTACGCACCCTCCGCCATTGACCACTACTGCACGTGTGCCTCTAAGCCAGCGATCCGAGGCATGTTTCATTTTTTTCCTGTTCACTAATAAATCAATTAATTATACTCATGTTTCTATAATCAGTTCGATCCTCTGGCATACAAAAAAGGTTGTTTGGATTTACGAAAAGTTTGTTTGGATTTTTGAAAAGTTTGCTTGGATTTCAACTCTTAACTAGGCTATCCGCGTCCCGCCTCAGCCGCGCTGCTCACCGGGCCATGATCCCTCCGTCCTCCCGTCTTGCCTGCGGCAAACGCGGCACGGAACACGGCGAGCAGATACCATAGCAAAGCCACCAGTTGATCGACTGTGTCGCGCCCTCAGGCATTAGATTCTTGTTTTAAAAAATATCTGTAACACGCATCCGAGCCGCTTGGGCCGAGTCGTGATCGGGCCCTGCCGACCTCCCGGGCCGGTAACACATTCGGCCCACTCAAAAATGCGACTGCATACATTATTACCGGAGAACAACGTACATATACGCCGAATCTATTTTTATTTAATATTTATTTTAAATCATTTTTTCAAATCTAATCGATGGAAACACAAAATTGCAAAAATAGGCACCCGTCGCCCCAATATGGGGCGATCGCCCCATATTGGGGCGATAGGTACCTGGATGCAAAATATGTTGGTAAATCTACTCCTTCATGTGTTCATTTTTACAAGTGCTTTTTTTACATCCAGGTACCTATCGCCCCAATATGGGGCGATCGCCCCATATTGGGGCGACGGGTGTCTATTTTTGCAATTTTGTGTTTCCATCGATTAGATTTGAAAAAAAGATTTAAAATAAATATTAAATAACAAAAAATTCCATATACGCCTGTCTACCTTGGCTGCATAAAAACCAGAGAAGCAATGTAGGGACTACTACTAGTCTACTAGCATGCGTGCCATTGGATATCTGGACGCTTATGATTCTTGTTAGTTAGGGGCATCACTGTTGCTTAATATGTCAACTATGAGAATGGCATCTCATAGGAGGGAGGGATATATTCTCCAGCGATGTCGCCTCTGTTTAATTATTGTCTTCGTTGAGATATAAAAAGCTGCCCTTTTGTCACACCTACATATTTATTAAATCGTCTGCAGCTGACATTCGTAACAGTGTCTTGTGCTTCTCACCTCTAACACACTCTGAATCGTGTGTTCAGCGTATGACGTAGATAATTGCCCGGCCCCCAACATATAAATAATCATGCTATGTCTACTTAGAAAGCCATACTAAACATATGAATAACACTGGACGAGCAAAATAAGGAGGAGGAGAGAGAGGATGAAGTAGCTTAATTACGCTGGCCTCATGGAAGTTAAAAATTCACGCTAGCTACCTGCTACGACCCCTTTGTATATATGTGCGTCGGCTGCCGTCTACCGTAATATATCTCAATGCAGCCAAAGGTTTGTGATGGCACCCACCCCTTGTAACAAAAAAATGCAAGATTGTGACACTCAATTTCTCGAGGATTCAAGTGATCATACGACGTTGTCTGTCCATGTATACCGCCACCGGTACGTACGTAATAGCTCTTCAGCAGTCCAACCAAACATGGATGCATGTTTAATTAGATGCATTTCAACTGTCAAATTCTGAGTGCTATTTCAACGGATCAACCGATCTTTCCAACCGGATACTCTCAAATTAGCAGCCACGGGTAAATTAATACCGATCGAGTAAAACCGCATGGTAGCTGTTCATGTCAACAGATCATCCCAAGATCCACCGCCAAATATTTAACCGAAACTATTACACCTTGCTTACACGACGGATCTGACCTAAAAGGTACACACGATTGTATGGCTACGTCACGGAGATCACCGTGGCAGATTTCAATCGCCGCAGTAGACTTAGACGTTTCGCTGGTTTGATCACGTACGACATCAAATCTAAGCTTAAATTGGCCCTTTATTCGTCGCTAGCCGAATGCACTTACCTAGCACGTTAAGCGCTGTCGTTAGGTTTAATTTGCGCTAACTCTCGGCTCTGATGTAGTGCTTGATCAAACTCTGTCCAGATTCACATTGTGCTTCTAGTCGAGCTTGAGTTACACCATGTCTACTGTTGTTTGTATTGCATCTCTGTCGCATATACCATGATGGAAGGGAAGATTATTATATTTTTTAGTAGTTAATTTGTTTGTTATGGGGTGGTTTTTTTTATTAGCTATTTTTTAGGGATGAAAGAAAGATTTGAAGAGGCATGTGGGAGTTAGAAAAGTGTAGAACATATTACCACTTGCCACTACTTTTTTTTCAAAAGTAGTAAAGATTTCGTGCAATCACTACTAGAAAATTAGGTTTTACTATCGACACATCACTACCGATTAGATTTGAACCGATACTAATAATGACATCAGTACCGGTTCATTGGCTACATGGCTGTAGTGGGCTTTCAGTACCGGTTGGTAACACGAACCGGTGCTGATGCCCTCACATTAGTACCGGTTCGTGACACGAACTGGTACTGAAGGCACAGGACATTAGTACCGGTTGGTAACACGAACCAGTACTAATAAGAGTGCATCAATACCGGTTTGTGTTACCAACAGGTACTGATGAGTGCATCAGTACCTGTTCGTGTTACGAACCGGTACTAATGCCTCGTTTCAGGAAAGTTCAAAAGGAATGCATATTCTATGTATATTAGTACACGATGATGGGTGGATTGGTTAGAAGGGTGAGGACATATTTTGAAACATTTCTAGTACTATCAGTACTGGTTGGTGGAACCGGTACTGATGCCTATTTGGGCATCAGTCTCGGATGGCTGGTACCGGTTCAAAAACCGGTACTGATGGTCAGATCTGTAGTAATGAATTTAGTTTCTAGGAAGGACAATTGGGGTTTGCTGTGGGGTGGATCTAGGTGGGGTGCCAAGCAAACACCGGCACCTTCAAAAGTTTGAAAAATATCAGGACATCACCTTTTCAGTGGATTAAATTTGTTTATTAAATTGATTTCGATTTTGGTGATTTGGGATTTGTAACTTTGTAAGACCTTATTAGAACTACTTGTATTGTATTTTCAGCAAATTTCGAATATATGTGTTGAGTTTACGATGTTATGAAACTATTATACAAGACTATAGAGTTATATGTATGAAGTGTACACCTTTGTCAAAAGCTTTCTAGTTCCATCACTGGTCTGTTGCACTTGGTTATGCAGGAGGCACATGTTAGTAGTCGTTGAGAGTGCAATTTCCAGGGTTTACATGTCTGGCTACCACTGTATTTAATATTTTCTACGCATATATTTTGAGCTCTTTTGTAGTACACTAAATTCAATATGAACCGTTCATTCTTTTCGATCCAATGGATCAGATTAATTATAATTATTTATACTTCATCTGGTAGTAGAGTAGTAGAAATACCTTTAAGAAATCAACGATTAGGTCTAATTTCTAATACATATTATATACTATCAGTATAATGTATCGTAAAATTTCTCTATATTTTACATTGTGATCGAGGCCCGTTTGGAATACTGGATGAATTGTACTGATTCCTCCAAAGTTCAGATTAACTCTTTCATTTTTTTTGGTAGTTCTGTGCATAAATAAGAGCATTAAAAAACACTTTAAACATAGAGTAGATATTCTTTTCCATTAGGCAATCATTTACCTTGGTTTCTCGTTTGTAGACTCAGAAAGGCAAATCACTTGTGCCATTTAGCACCGGGGAATCAAAAAAGGACTAGGGTATTGAGTGACAGAGAAGGGAAATTCTTGTGTGGTGATAGGGTTTGAGTGGAAGACACTTCCACGATCACCTCTTATCGTCATTATTATCACACATTATCTTCCCATCAATCAAAAGAGCTGTTTTTCACAAGAAAAAGACGTTGGAAAGTTACGGAAAACGACCTTTGACCTCACACTCCTTATGCAGAAAATGGTGTTATACTACACCGCTCGCATAGGCAATAATTTCCCCACTATCACATTAACATAAGAACAAAAGGTCCCCAGTTATTCCACTGTTCTACAGGTTTGCATACCCCCAATAACATGTGGTAAATTAGCATGCAAGCCATTCTCCCTGTTCACAGACTACTACGTACACTCAGTGGTGGAGCCAGGATTTATATAAGCTTCGGATCGAAAATAAGCGAATATTACTGTCGTCAAAGACTACGAACATTTAGGTATAACAAAAGTACAGTACAAATACATAGGTAAAGATACATTTAAATTACATGCTTAACATTTCAATAAAATAGATAAAATATGTCAAAACAATATAACATAGTAGAGTGGTAGAAAAGTTAATACCTAATTAACGAAGGTTTGTTGCATCTAAGACTACCATATTTTCATCAACAATAGAACAAGAACTTGAACATGTAAAAGATGAAATTGCACATGTAAATTAGACATACAAAACTACGAAGGTAACTATTAAAACAAATTTGCATTAGAAGAATGTAACATACCACTAGCACGAAGACTACGAGGTAATTGTTGCTTACAAGACTTCATACTTTGAAAATATTGTAAAATTTTGTTATCTTCAATGCTTGCAAATACATCTCGCTCAATGTAACATACCATACTATCATTCATCTTATTACGCAACTCAGTTTTGACAATGTTCATAGCTGAGAAAGCTGCGGTTGAAACGGGTAAAATCAAAGCCAATTCAATGAGGCAATATACCAATGGAGAAATTGTGTGTCTACCGGTCTGAACCATCTTCACAGCAAGATTACCCAGGTCATTACATCTTAAAAAATCTAGATCAGCTGTCACATCAACAATAAATGTCTCAAGTTGGTCCTTAAGTACTATACAATCATATTGGGAGAAGTCGGGGGCATACATCTTAGCAAGTTTAATTAGTTTGTCTTCATCAAAGTTGGATTGTTTTGTTGGGTATTACTAACTCCAGTTCCTATTGTTTCCGAAGGTGATTGGTTGGAATGTGATTGTGACTGTGACGGAAAATAAGATGACAATGGCTTCGACCTCTTCACCATGTATTTTTGTTACATCAAATTGAGTCCAATCGATTAATCAATATGTTCGAATCTAGCAATTAAAGATAACCAAAGCTACCATTCACAATTCAATGATTCAATGATTCAAGTTTTATCCTTGAAAAAAAAGGTAGTATTACACTAATACATTATTACTCATATTTCACTCATACATATTCAATGATTCACAGTTGCATCAAATCAGAGCTCCTAAAATGTGCATCAATTGATCAATATACATACTTGATACTTCATACAATCCATGCAAGTAAAGAGATACTTAGAAGTTAGAACTTAGTATTTTTGTTTCTCAAATTTAAGATTGGGGAGAACTGGGGTATGGAGAAGAAGCTACCTTAAAGCTCGACCGCTCAAGCGGTGAAGACTGAAGAGTGAAGCACTGAAGCACTCAACTGACTCAATCACTCAAGCTGATTCCAGATTCTTGATGGGTCAAGCCTCAAGGCCTCGAGCAGTGAAGCTAAAGGCATGGTGAACTCGTGAAGAACTCAAGTTGCAGCGAGCAGCCGGGCGCCGAGCGAGGCCGCGGGGCGGTAGCCGACAAGCGAGCGCCTTGTGGGGGAGGTAGCCGACAAGCGAGCGCCTTGCGGCGGGCCAGCGGCGCAGAGGCGAGAGCGGCCTCTGGCGGCTGGAGCGTGGCCTGCAACTGGGGATAGCGCCGAATGCTAGGGTTTCCTCTTGATTGGCCAGTTGACCGCCTGGTTGTGAAGCCAGCTGGCAGCTGGGCTAGTGGGCCGATTTGAAGAGGTCTTGGGCTTAATTTAAAAAATTTTGGTATTTTGAATTGTTATTTGGGTTAGGACTTGGGCCAGGCCCTAGTGCCTTGAGGTCCAACTCCGCTCCTACGTACACTAGAACAAAAATATAAGTTGGACCATCGAAATTTGCCTAGAAAATTTCATAGTTCCATGGTATATAGGCTCTGTTTGGTAGAGCTTCAGATTTCACCTTCTCACCAGATCTGAAACTTGTAGACTAAAATAAAGTAAATTAAGTTTATATTTTTTATTCTAAACAAGATGACCCATCTAAACACTCTTTAATATATACATAGCTCTAGCTCCACCGATCTGGTGAAGCTAGAAATACCTAGCCCGATCCGTGATCCACCGATCTAGTGAATCTAGAATTCTACCAAGGCCATAATATCTACTATCGAGTCCCTCTTCGCGGGTTGCGTCTGGTCGATCGAGGCTCCTCTGGGCTCGAATTCTTGCGTGCCGTCGGCGATCCCTGCCCAGCGCCAGCACTGAACGACTGTCCAATGACCTGGTGTTCACGATCCAGAAAGCCGTCTGCCGAAAGAGTTACACAGCGGGCTAGATTCTGTGGTTACCCTCACCATCTGTTGCTTATGGACAGAACGAAACTCAAGGGCATTCAACGGGAGAAGCGAGGAACTGCGAGCCATACCAAGTCATCCTGCGGTTTCCCTCACCATCTGGTTGCACCGATCGGCCGCATTGAGGTTTAATTTGCTAGTGCGGGACATATCCTAGCAGAAATCGTAGTGGCAGCTTAGCTGCGTAAGTAGTTTTCGGTTCACTATTCTGTCTTCTTTCCTTCTACTTTTTGGAAAAAATTTGGTTCCAAACTATCGAAAGATCTCCACTTTTGTTACACACATCGAAGCAAATAAGTACATTTTAATACCACTGAGAGATCGTAGAGGTCAGCATTTTTACGCTCCGTCCAGCTTCGGCTGTGCTGCCGTCAACTGAGGCTAGCTATCTTGCCCTCGTTTTCCTCTCTATCCGGAGCTCAGTTCCCCCATTCCTGCGTCGCCGCCGTCTCCGCTACCCCTCGCGACGATGCGAGGGCTCGTCGCCGCTGCGCAGGGCAGTGCGATGAGCACCGGGAGCTCTTCCGCGAGCGGGCTGCGGATGGCGACCGCAAGCCATTCCCTGTCAAATTGGAGGCGGCGGCTTCGGCGACAAACCGCGTCCCAACCCGAAGCTTTCCATCGGCGGGCGGTGGCGCGTCCGAAGCTAAAGCGATGGATGTGGAGAGCAGCCAGAGCCATGGATCTTTAGTCCTTGTCTTGGTTGGCTCATTAATACTCCACTCAATGCGTAATAGATCCACCAATTGAAGCAATGCAGTATGTTTCGCCTAGCCGATTTTGTAGCTTTGCACGAAGCCGTCTGGACGAGCCTTCTCCGACGCCAGCCGAATCCATATCTAATGTCACCGGCTCACCGCCCATCCAGCTCCAGCCAATAATTTCAGCGGCGGCTGCCGGAAACAAACTTATGGCAGGTTAAGGGTCACCACCGCTGTTAACTACTCCGCTGTTTTGATGAATTTTTATTGTTCTTATTTGTATTTGCGGGGTTTTTTTTAATTATCTGTGATTTTTTTCTTCGAATTTTCTGTCTTTCTCCGTATTTCTCTGGATTTTTTCTTGTTTTTTGAGATTTCTTGAATGGTTAGGATTTTCATCCTTTCGTCAAGGAATATTCCTTTAAGGGGTTGAGGAGGATTCACATGCCTTTTAAAATTCTTCTCGGGATTTTCTTGAATCTTTGGCTTGATTGGTCTTGTTGTATACTTTTTTTATATATTTGTTTTTGTCGAACGAAATTTTAAATCTAGCCTATTTCTTCGTTGCAGAAGCAGCAACAGGCGAAACGTGTTTCCTGTTATGATCTTGTATCGTAGCACATCACCGACGTCGCGACAGCATAGTCCATCACGTTAGATAAAGAGTTGCCGTGTATCCCAACTCGGCAATACGTACCATGGAGCAATAACTCGGCTTGTCCTACCAAACATGCTTCCCTAACAATTTTAGGATCAAGGGGCTAATGGTTAAGGAATTGATTAATGAATCATGAATTAGTGACTAATGAAGCGGAAAAGGAAATCCTACCGAGGAAGGTATGCTCGGTAGGGCCTACCCAACTACTGCTCGGTGTTACGTGCTGCCAAGCTCAGGGTACATGACACCTATATCGGTGAGATGTTGCTGTATGGAAGCATGGCAAATAACACGTATCACTTATCGCTGGTTCCGTGGACGGTGAGGAACAGAGCTAGATTTATAATTTCGATTCAATAGAGGCTAACTATAGATAAAAAAAAATGCAACAAGGCCAATCAAGCCAAAGCTTTTATTTTCTATTTTTCTTTCGTGGGATTCTCTCTCAGCATCCAAAGTTCCAAACAAGCCCATCTTAAACATTGTTTGGAAGACAAGTCCCTGGAGTATAAGAATGTTCATATTGTACGTGCTTTCCCCTGAAATATGTGAACATGGAACAAAGTTACAAAAGCTTGTACTCTGTAGTCAACCATCTCTCTCTCCCCCACACAATGTTCTGAGAAATCTAAAATCTTCCAGGGACCAAAACGAGAAAACAACACACGGCGGGCCCGCAGAAAAACCCAGAGAAAGACCCGCGCCCACCTCCGCACGGTAGCAGCCAGTGCCCAGTGGCCTATTCTATAATCCGCGTCGCCTCCTCCACCTCGCGTACTGGCCTCACCAGCGACCTCGCCACCGCTGGTCTCCCCGAGTCTCCTCTTTCTTCTTCCCCACTCCCCGATCCATCCACGAGCACCAGACCCCGGAGATCCCTTCGCGCGCCATGGAGTGGACCCCGAGGCCGGCACCGTGCCCCTCCTCCCCGCCGCTGTGGGATTGGGACGACACCGCCGGCATGGAGGAGAGGGAGGCGAAGCGGGGGAAGCAGCAGCAGGGGGGAGGCGCCGCGGCGGGGGATGGGGAGGCGCGGTGCCAGGTGGAGGGGTGCGGGGTGGAGCTGGGCGGCGCCAAGGGGTACCACCGGAAGCACCGCGTGTGCGAGGCGCACTCCAAGTGCCCCCTCGTCGTCGTCGCCGGTCAGGAGCGCCGCTTCTGCCAGCAGTGCAGCAGGTGATCTCTCTACGGTGCCCCGAAAATGTTCTTCTGTTTGCGTGCATTCGACGAGCAGCCCGTGCCATCGCCATCGCCTTGTCGCTTGTCAGCGATTTGCCAAGGCCGATAAGGCGATAAGCGCCTGTCTATGCTAATTCTGAGCATACTTTTTTGTGTTCTTGTGTATAGATATGCGGTTGATTAGTTCGTGCATACCTGTGCTTTCCTGTGATCATCAGTACTAACTTCTACCCGTATGTTAAAATTTAAAAGCTGGGCACTAGTGTGGCCATTTTGTGCAAGTAAAGCATATGACTCTGTGCATGATTGATTTGGCTACAGAGCTTTGGCCTGTATGTTGCCCCATTTGGGGAGGTAAGATCCTGTTTCCCCGTGACTAGTACTGTGAACTGTGAACTGTGAAGGTATGTTTGGTTGGTACGATGAGGTTGAATGGGATGTTTCTGCACCATTGGTTCTATTATTTTAGATAAATAGAAGGTTCAACATCTAAAGAGAATATTTTTTAAAATTTATACCACTTGGTTCAGGATATGAGGGTTCCATTCAAGCAATTAAATACATGAATAACTTTTTTTTTAAACCATCTCATACGTGTATCATTTGGTACAGATAACCAAACACACCCTAAACTGTACTTAAAATTTGCATGTATGCGGTGCGTTTGGAAAGTTGCGAGAACAGTTCAATAGTCCTGCAAGGCAGCTTCTATTTCTGGTGGGACGTGTGTGTGTGCATGACTGTATATTTTCAGTGAAGTTGTGCTGTTTGTACAGTGAGTCGTTACTATGTGTAGACCTTTTCTTTCTCTTGCATCTGTGTTTGCCGTATACTCCATGTGCCCAAATTGTCTTTCTGATGGTGGTTAGCAGCAGTAAAGCCATCGAAAGTTTGTAGCATTTTTTTTATTGATTTTGGCGTTGTGCTGATTGCCATGATTTTTTTTTTTTTTTGTATTTGTGTGTTATATTGTTATCAAGGTTCCATGCGCTATCGGAGTTTGATGAGAAGAAGCGGAGCTGCCGCAGACGTCTTTCTGATCATAACGCCCGTCGGCGGAAACCACAGCCGGACGTCGTCTCGTTTGGCTCGGGAGTGCTACCATCATCGTTGTTTGGTAATGCCTTTGTGTCCTACAAGGAAGTTAAGTCAGTCACAAAATTATCAGGAGGTGTTGTCCAATATGTGAGAGCAAATTGCCGGTGGTTACCTATAGATGCCTAATGAATTATCAAAAATTAAACAATCCAGTTCTCTTGATCCAAGGTAAAAGCAAGTTGATCGTATGTTCTCTAGCTGAGCCCTCTGATGACCCTTAGCTGATCATTGTCCTATGAATGATTTAAATAGTCTGCAAATGGAAGCCCTAAAAGAATATTATGTATGAGCTAGTAATAAGGCTTACTGCTTAAAGAGTACCTCAACCAATATTTGCCTCATATTTCAGCATTGTATCAGTTGTTTGGGTTTTTATGATCTGTGTTCTGCTGAAAAACCATTGAGGGCATGGATCAAGGCAGTGTTTAGTTTCAGATTTGTCAACGCAAAACTTGTTGGATAGCAGACATTTGCCTTTCTTTGAAGAAAACAAAATGATCATTTGCTTTCTTGACCTTACTAATGCTTGGATAGTTTTTCCTTCCTCTTTCCTATCTCTTTGTTGGATTTTTTTTTACTTACATTTAAATGCTATTGCAGATGACAGGCGAGAAATAAGTTTTGTTTGGAATAAAGCTCCACTTAGCCTTGTAAAGCCCTTTTCATGTTCTTCATGGCCATCTGACTTCAAGCTCTCACAAGTGTTGGAAGTAGGAGAAAAATCAATAAAAGCTGGAGCAGTCAACGGACAAATCCATTTTTCAAAATCTATTTTATCAAATTCTGTTCCAACTCTTTGTCATGACATTGATGAGCTCTTGCCAATTAAAGGTATGATTCCAAGGCCCGTTATCATTTCGTTCATAGATGAGAAAGCTAACATGCAGTGCAGTCATGACGAAGTGCCTTATCAATTAAAATCTGATTTTTAATTGTTCCTGATGAAGTTAGTTTACTACACTTAGCAATCCTGATAAAGCTAATATGCATTCCCTGTAATGTGCTGCATTATGTTTTGGGATAAGGCAGTTGCAGAAGATATATGCTATGTCTGGACATGGTAAAATGTTATCATTATATTCTAACAAAAGCAGTAATCCCTATGTCAAATAGCCAAGAATGGCTTGCTAAACCATGTGTACTGTAACTCACCTGCTACCCCCAAACAGAACCTTAGACCTGTGTAAAGGTATATTAAGTCTTTGAATTTTACAGTTTATTCAGCGACCTGTATGCCGAACTTTGAAGCTGTAGGTTATTTAGCAAACTGTATACCAAACTCAAGGATTGATTCCTCCAAAAAAAAATCAAGGCTTGCTGTTTTGGAAATTTGGGATTTTTTAAGGCATTGCGAAAAGGTTGGGCATATTTGAACTTTTGAAGTGGGAAACCTTATTCCTGAACTACTACGGACATGCGTTCCTTGATGCAACACTTAGGGCCTGTTTTGGTTTAAAGCCAACTTTGTCATAACTAACCTTAGGCAAGTGTGATTTGCCACACTTTCGTAGCAACAAACTTCAGCAACACAAGTGTGGCAACGTTTGGCAAAAAAACTAAATCTATGACGTGTGGAACATAAAGCTAAGGAAGTGTGGCAAGTCACAGTTGTGGCAACGGACAAAACATCCGCCTAAGAAGCTGTAGCACACCTAAACTTAGGCGTGGCAAAGTTAACTTCAAACCAAACAAACACTTTGTACTTTCGCAGCCTACATAGGAAAAGTGACTCAGTTACTCTTGAGGTGATATGTCAGATAGCCATAGGTCCTTTACATTGAGAAATGTGTTGCATTTTACATTTTGCAGCATCACTATATTATTAAAGGCAATATGCAAGAGCGAATTTGCAAATGCTTCTAGTAAATCCTATCCATACCCTCCAAGCCCCTTGATATGCATGAGTTGTAGCACGCTCCTATAGGCAAGATTTGCTTACATTCACTGTTGCTTTTTTTGTATGTCTTCAGTCTTGAATTTGTTAATTTGTTATGCCTGATCTTTCTATTACTAATATTTGGATTTTCTACACTTTCTCCAAATTTTGATGGTACACATGTGTTGGTCAATTTTGCAGGTGCAGGTGCATATGCATTTGGAGCTGCTTCAAAATTAGATGGAGCACCGGATGTTCGGCGTGCTCTCTCTCTTCTGTCAGCTAGTTCTTGGGGTTCGACTTCTGATGCTGCACAGCAAACATCTTCTCTCATCCAATTCACGGATGCTAACCAAAACGGCACGGTGTTTCCTGTATCAAACGGAGGGAACTCTAATTCGCCGTTCTGGATAGGTGGACAGCCTCTGGCACCCGAGTCTCAAGTGGTTCAGTTCACAATGGACACCGGCAGCACTGCGTTTCAGGATCTGGAGCATATAAAACCTGCCTACGAGTCTGCATTGTTCAGTATGAACCAGATACATTGAAGCCTGAAATGAATAACACGGCCCTCTCTGCTAATTTGGATGAGTAAGCACAAATGTGACCTGGACCATCCAAGAGCTGCCCCAATCTGCCAATGCGCTGCAAAGGCAAACTCCCGGCACCTGACTCTGCCTCTGTATTTATTTGCCTCTGTATTTATTTGCTGCCCCTTCAACTCAGATGAGCCCCGTGAACGCCAGCTTCTTGAGTCAAGTGTTCGCACTCAGTGTCAACATTTTTTTCCCGTTCTAATGTAACTGTTCTCGGTGTTATTCTTTGTTCTTGGTGCTGTACAATACAATCTGCTGCCAAACCGTTTGTTCTCATGGAAGCTCTTATTGATGAACAATCAAGACAACATTTTTTGTGTGCACGCTGTATCTTGTTTTGTTAAATGATTGAACCGAAACGCTATTGTCCGCTATGTGATACTTTTATAGGCGGATATTTCCTTCACAAAATTATCGTTATTTTGTCATCGCTAACACGGAATCACTTCCCAAATTGCTCGCATTTTACCATGACCATAAAACACCACAGAGAAACACGTCCAAAGTGACCAAGCGCTTACCTTTTGGCTTTGAGCCCTGGACATAGATAATAATGGATCTATAAGACAGACAACCAAACGAAAAAACAGTATCAACTGGAGTTTTAGTTGTAAAGAATGGTAATACGGTCACCTCAAACCAACAAGGCCAGGAGATAATGACCACAGGTAGGTCGACGCTTCAGACAAAGGGCACACAAGTACACAAGAGATAGGGGGGCAAACTCGAATATGCAGCTGTGATCAACAGAAGATAGCTCTATGTTTTTTGAGAATACATACAATATCTCCTTGTTAAGATACAAGGTAGCATCCATATTTGACGAACGATCCTCCAACTCATGCAACTAACACAAGATAGAAAGAAGCAACGTAGAACTTTGAAGCACAGGGACGAGCGCTTCGCATTAGTTAGCACCCAAAGCTCAGATGTATCGATGCGAGCCATACATCGAGATCGCAGTGCCTCCTTTCGCTCTTCTTTTCCTTGGCTTTCTGCTACTCTTATCCTGCACTAATCTCAGTCGGTGGTCATGGGCTCATAGATACAGCAGCGGAACCGTGCTTTGCGGACATTGCTCACAACCTCCATCTCGGCGCTCTCAAGCATGGTGACGACCTCAGCAAATGAAGGGCGGACTTCAGGAACCGCGTCCCAACAGCGAGTCATGATGTGGCTTAGAGCAGGCAGGCAATCCTGTGGGATCACAGGACGAGCACCCTTGTTCACAACAGCAAAAGCTGCCTGAACTGCTGTCATGTTTGTGAAGGGGAGCATGCCCGTTATAAGCTCCCATAAGACAATCCCAAAGCTATACACATCGACTTTGTGGTCATAAGGCCTATGCTGGATCATCTCCCTGCAAACAGGAAAGGCAAGAGCATATTAGACACATTTGCCGCAGGTAAACAATCGGCAGTGGGGTGCGATTGCGACTTACGGTGCCATCCAGCGGTAGGTTCCTGTTTCTGGAGTCATTCCCTCGGTTTTCACCTCGATTCGAGCGACTCCAAAGTCAGCAATCTTGATAGATTTGTCCGCGGCAATTAGAAGGTTGTCTGACTTTAGATCCCTGTGGATAAATCCCAAGGCATGCACATACGCCATTCCCCGGGCAACATCAAGCGCCTGCTTCACTGCCAACCTCAGAGGCACAGACTTGTTCTGCCTTCGGGCAAGGAACTGCCGGACAGAGCCACCTTTTGCGTATTCAGTAATGATACACCAGACAATTGACTTCCTGCATGCCCCAATGAACCTTACAATGTTTGGGTGTCTCAACCTAGACAACATCATGACTTCTTGCACGAACTGCTGTTCCATCAATTGCGCTCTCTCTGGGTCATTCTCAGGCTTCTCCAGCAGCTTAATGGCAACATCTTCCCCGTTGTATGTTCCCCGATACAGCTTCCCAAAGGCCCCTTGAGCAAAAGGAGACCCCATGTCCAGCTTCCCCAGATCAATAGTCCACTCCTCATAACTAGCGAGTATCTCCGTTGGATGACTTGGGTCCATCAAAACCCGAGCCAATGCATCCTCGTTTAGACTAGGCGCGGCAGCCCGGTTGGGATGGATGACGCTATTGTGGACTGAATAACTTGGCGTCGGAATGTCGCGGAGGCCTGGATGGTTGAGCATGACCGTGCGGGACTCGTTCGAGCCCACGCTGCTGTTATCCACCGACATGGCAACTGAACCGCCAACAAAGTTTGTCAGGTTCAAGTTGTCTGCACTATCCACCGACATGTGGGAGCTCTCCCCAACCTTATGGTAATAGGGCATATCGTAGAAGCCATTGATCTCATTTTCTGGCCTTCCTCTGCCACCGTCACTACGGATTCCAGCACTGCCTAGCATATTGCGAAACCTTGGTCCCTCAATCATCTTCCAAAATTTAACAATGATAGTAGATCCTCTGAAAATTCTCCATCTTCAGGCAAAAAGATGTCCTACTTAGCACTCCCGCAGTTCCTATATATAACCAAGCCAGGATTTATTACTATATATGAAAATACATAATATACAATAGTAAAATACAGTAAATTAGTTCCTTTCTACAGCTAAGAACTACAGGTCCCAAAAATACATTCAGGAGCAAAACCTGAATTATGTGAACAACTCACGGCTAATATAAGACTAAGCATTGAAGCCTTTCCTACTTTAAGCATTCCTCCTTGAAACTTCACAATTTTTACACACACACACTTGTGTGTGTGTAGGAAGCCTTATTCGTATTTTGGGAGTACATACTCTCACATCCAATATACCACTTAAACGAACCTGTTATACTTTTTTATCATTTTCGGCATACTCCAATAATAATTCTAAGATACTCCAATATGACATGGTTGAAAAAAATTTATCGAAGCCCTTTATTTTTTGCTATATACCTTTCTCTATATGTAAAAAAAGTATATAAACAAATTATGCTATAAAGAGTGGACTTTGATGAAAATTTTCGTGAAACTCACTTTGAAGTATCTTATAATTAGTATTAAAGTATACTTGAAAAGATAAAGAGGTATAATAACATCATTTAAGAGGTACACTGGCGTACTCCCAGAGGTATGAAACAATTTTCCTATGTATGAAATAGGTATTTTTTATATTTATTTGCATTCAAATTTTTAGGATATTGAGTTTAACCAGTTTACTAACGTGTTCAAACAAGTTTGAATTGAAATTCCAACTAGAATTTCATTTTTTAAATAGTTTAATTGTAGGTATGTGTTGAGTGTGTGTATATAAGCATGCGATATAAATTCGTCCAAATCTTTTGAATTCGAGTATATATTTTCAAACGTATGTGTTTCATTTAAATTGTTATAGATGGGTATATTCCTTAAAACTGAAAGTTTCAAAAAATATACCCGAATTTGGCTTGAATTCGTGCCGACTACAGGCCCTTCCACGATCACTATTACCTCCGAAATTCCGGAATCAGGAGCAGTAATCTTGCAAGATAATCCATAAAAACCAATCTTTCACGAGGTAATGAAAACAACAGCCAACAAAAATTGAAGCAGAACCCTAGAGCAACCCGAATTGGGCGATGTGGGGTGGGATTGGACACGACGTACCTCCATCGGAAGCTAATGAAAGTGCTGAAGAAACTGCAGAGGCGGGGATGCGATTGGATGGTGCGAAATCGGAGGACGGGGAGGGGAGAAGAATCGGGGATTGTCGGATTGCCGTGCGGGTTTCTTGCTATTCGCCTTTTTGGAGACTGGTAAGAGAGACGACGACTTGGAAGTCGGAAGTGGGGAGAGAAGAGGAACTGGTCTCCACAGCTTTAACCCCTTCTTTTCCCGATTTTACCTCGTTTTCGATAGTTTGCTTGCTCTGAATCTCTAGGAGACCATCCCGGAATGGAAAATCAAATTTTAAATTTGATATTTTGGCGTCCCATAAAACCAAAATTCAGTTGAAATTTTGGTCTTATTCAACCCACTGTCATCATCTCGATAAAAAAAAAACTTGTATATGTATTTTTTTTAAAAAAAAATTTACATTATTTCTCAGAAAATGTATTACAATTCGCTACAAAAAATAGTGTTAAATCTGGTCCTACAAACATGAAAACCGATCGAACTTGGAATCATATCAGTAAAAAAACTAAAATCTTGCCGAAAAAAATCCCAAAATCACTGTAGAAATTTAAAATTTTCAAATATTTTTATCTCTAGAAATTTAAATTTTTCAAATATTTTTATCTCGCCGATTTTTTTATCTCTCAAAAAATTAGTATATTTATTTTCTATTGCTAGTAATACCCAAATAGCATCTTATCACTGAAGTTGGAGGGTCCTATGCACAAAAGATCTATATTCAGCACAATCAATTCACCTCTTAGCTTGATATGGCTGCTTGCTATCAGCTTGTCACATGTGAGAATGAAAAGCAGTAAACAAAACAAAGGTAGTACTTTTCTCTTTCAAACCCACGTGAGCATATTCTCATCCCTGATATTTTTCTCTCCATTATTTCCTTCCTTCGAAGTCTTCCATTCTTCTTCCTTCATCAAAACTATGACAGACCGTGCCTGTTTTTTTCTTTCTTTTAGTCTACCTCTAGTTTTACTTTTCTTAGCCAAGTCACGAACAGGGATGTCGAGTTAGCTTAGCTTTTTCTTATCTAGCCTCTTCTTTCTTCATCTAGGATACCGCTAAAGGTATCTAATGTATAAATAAGCTTCATGAGTACGCGCATGCGTGAGCGAGAGAGCGACGAAGCGGAACACGTGGCGGCGCGCAAGAAGTCAGCGGATGCAAACCCAAAAAAGGAATTCAGCGAGGGCTTCTTCGCATGCTCGCGCGACGTGGGCGGGCTTGCCGGGCGGAGATCCTCCCAACTTTAATAAAGCTAGTATATGTGAATAAATGTCCGACGCACGTCCAGACGAAGATACACACATGGACACGGTAAAAAAAAAATTTGGACCAGCGTGTCCAGGTAACACTGCTCTGAACTTCTGAAGGCTGTGACGGACCGCCTTTTTAGGGGCAGTGCGAAAACTCACAACAGTTACCCAGAAAGACTAACTGTTGGAAAAGACAAGAGTATATTGCCAGGCAAAAGCGAATTCAACTCTTTTTATTCAATATAGGGCCTAACGGCCAAGGTTTTTTTACAAAAGAGGGCGCAGCAGGGCCCAAAGTACATTACCAAAACACCGCACAGGCAGGCCTGAGCAAAAGACTAAGACCTCAAAACCAAACAAGATCGCCATCTACATATTCCTGATACACTCCAGCTTCTTCAAACTCTGAAAGGGGGGGTTACAAGGGTGAATACGGGAGTACTCAACAAGTCGTACGGAGAACTCTGAATACTATATGCAGGGAATTATCAAATGGAAGGGACTAGGGTTTAAGTATCTGGATGCAGTTTTATTTTCTAACTCATTTTATATTTGAAGCACAGACCAAAATAATAGTAAGGGGGTTTCACAAGTTCAACACCACTAAGCCAACTTCTTCAAATTCCAAAACATAACTTGAGCTTGGTTACGGGTATCACCCCAGTTTAAACTTAACTTCATTAACCGGAAGTGCGGCGTATTCGAATACCATTATTAACTCTGCAGAGGTGCTCAGCTTTACCCACAAGATATCAGCGACCATTAATGCCAAGCGCTAACAAACATGCAACTTAAATGCATGCGGCCGGGCCGAGATTTTCACAGCATTTCGTTTAATCATTCATGTCCTTTAGTTGTTAACCGATAGGTATACAGCTACCTTGGACTCATAGTCCCCATTAGCACATACCGTTGTGAGAACCAAGAATGACACCACGGACCATTCCTGTTCCACCTCTCCCCGGTATACTTCCCTGCCAGGAAGGCCGGTCCCTATTCTCCCAGGAGAATAGTTGCCACCAGAAGTCCAATTATTATCTCAGGAATGACTAACCTACTGAGCTATGTCGGATACGGGTCCACCGACCAGTCCGACCTGTGGTTGAGCGGGAACTAAGTTATTTACTTTGCTCAAGGGGGTTCATTATCCTTACACTGCCAAAGATCCAGCCTTCATTCACAACCTATCCCGGCATCCCATACTATCGGCTATCGGTCAAACCAAGGCATCAATCATCAGCCGGGGATCGGAGTTACATCCACTCCGAAACTTATCCGATTCTGTCCCCCAGACTGTAGCACTTTCACAAACATCTGAATCCGAGATTCGGCAGCATTTTATTTCCAAAAGCATTTGAGCTAACTACAGGATTAATAATAACTAACTTAACGGGTAATAATAGTCATCTAGGGTTACAAAGGATAAAATCTTGGTTCAATATTTTCAAGGAAGTTTCATGAGCAATTCGGCATTTAACTAATATCATGTCATTCCAAAATAACGGTTTGCAATATTTCAATATACAGTAAAGTAATGCGATAGAAATTAATTAGATAACTATAACATGGCATGAATAGGTTCAACATGATCAAAGGGGTACGGCTTGCCTTGCTCGGCGATCGGATCGGCTGAACCGTAGAGGAAGTAGTCGTTCGGGGCTCCTGTCGGGTCCGGCTCCTACGACTACTCCTGGAACTGTCCAACGTCCGGATCTAGCACGACAAGAACGAACGACAATAAAGAAACGAAAAACGGAAAAGAAACGAAAACGAAAAAAAAAAACGAAACTGAAAACCAGAACCGGGCCGAGAGAGAGAACGGGGGCGATTTGGGCATTTTGGGAATTTTGGGAACTCCGGATTGAGGAACGGAGGGCATTTTTGGAATCAATGGATCGAAACGGTTCGGGTAGTGTAATTGGTGGGTTTCTGGGGCTCACAGAATTTTTCGGGGTTTTCTGGGATATTTTCTGGATTTTTAAACGAATTTTCGGATTTAATAATTAATTAAAATCCGAAAACACGTTTACTGTTCCAACGGAACTGGGCCGGCTTTCACGGGCGAATGGGCCCACGCCACGCGGCGAGGCACGCGCGGCGCTGAATCAAGTCGCACCTGGGCTGGCGAAGCGGCGAGGTTGGGCTGGCCTGGCGCGGATCGCAGGCGCGAGAGAGAGAGGAGGCGCTGGCAGGCGGGCCCGGCGATCGCAGCTGGGCCGGGACCGGCGAGCGAGGACTAGGGTTTCGGGCGGCGGCCCATGGCTGGCAGCACAAGGCCAGAGCCGGGAGAAGGAGAGGTGCTCACCGGCGGAGGGAGCGGGGCGAGAGAGGAGGAGCTCGGGCTCTTTTTATAGGCGCGCGAGGGCAAGGCGAGGCGGCAAGGCACGGCGGGCGGCACGGCACAGGCGGCGCAGACGCGGCGGCGACGGCTTGGCGCGGCGCGAAGCGCTGGCTATTGGCGCGGTCGGAGTTGACCAGAGCCAAGGCGGCAGCGACAGAGGAGCTCATGGGCGGCGGACACGGGCAGCGCGACGCCGGAGAAGCGAGGCCGGTCGGCCAACAGCCGTGGCCGAGAGGCGCGTGGGCCGAAGGCCGACGGGCCGAAAAATGGGAAACGGCCGAAGGCCCAAGAGAAATTGGCCCAAAACTAAAAACGAAACAAAAGCTAAAATTCAAATTCCAAATTCAAAATTTGAACTCGAAATTTGAATAAACTCCAAATAAAACCATTTTGAATTTTTGGGTTGTTTCAAAGGCTGTCCAACTCTTCGATGGCGGTCAAGATTTAGCCATTCAGGATGGGGACCGATGACGTAAGGAGTGAGCGCTAGTCCGCTTAGCGACTATTCCGTTTTCGCCGCATATAGTTGGTCTTCGCATTAGTACTTCATTAGTCAACTCAAACCAACTAAGCACACAAGCTAGATCAGCGTCACGTGATTCTCTTTTTTCTTGATAGGCATCATGTGATTCTTGCCAACAGCAGGATGGATTGATACCATGGGGAAACAGCTGGATGCAACTTCAACTGATGTTTTCTGAAAAACGGCATCGGCCATGAGGCTGGCATGAAATTGTGATCTCTGAAGAAACCGTAGCAGCTAGCAGGGCATAATCTGACCATAGTTGCATGACATCTGTCACAATAACAACGGTTTGGTTTCCCTATCTCGTGTCGTGGCCATCGGTCACGGTTTGGGTCCCACTAACTACATATTAGGTCAGTTTATTGTTGATTTTTTTAGGTATTTGATATGTAACCGGTCGATTGTAGGGATAGAGATCAAATGCAGTCTCTGTGGGGGATTGCAACTTAAGCAGTTTCTACAAGCGTGGATCGTCCCATCGAGCAAGCAAACGGCGCAGATCATTCAAATCCATTTGCTACATTACTTTTGGATTAATATGGGCCGTCTCTTTTCGATCCGACGGCTCGCGCGCAACTGCTTAAGTTGCAGTCCCTTAAGGACTGCATGGGAACTATGTCCCGATTGTACAGGCTGGCGAAGATGCCATGAAGCACGAGCTTCATCGAAGCGGGGGTACCCGACGCAGTAGATCCCGAGGGCACGTCGGCGCAGAGCACCTGAATAGCGGCGAATATTTTCTCCTCCATTCACTAAAAGTGTGTGTTTGGTAGATGGGATGAGGTTGAATGGAATAGAATGGCCCTGTACCATTTGGTTTCATTATTTTGGGTGAATGAAATGGTTCAGCATCTAGAGGGAATATTCTTTAAATTTATATCACTTGGTCCAAGATAGGATGGTTCCATTCAAGCAACTAAACACATGGATAACTTTTTTCTTGAACCATCTCGTACATGTACCACTTGATACAGGCAACCAAACACACCCTAAAAACATCCTGCAAGTGAAGGCAGCGTTGAGTGGGGACAATATCGGTGGAACGAAAATTTGAAAACTTTTCTTGTAACCGAAAGTTGTAGGTGCCCACAGCAATTAACAACTTCTTAACAGGAAGATTAAAGAAAGAGTAGTGCTTCTATGCTTTACTTGCTAATACAAATTGTATAAATCTTAAATCAAGCAAAAGGGTAAGTAACCAACATCTACTCTTCATTCCTGTTTTAATATTTATGTAATTTTTAAAAATAAAAGCGCAGAATTACCTCTCAGAAAGAAAAGATCAGATATATAAGGGCATATATCCAATGTAAACCATTTTTATCGTATAAACTTCGTAACAACCATGTGTACAAGTTTTCAAAAATTATTAAAAAAATTACCATATGTAAGGTGACTTTCTACAACCATATACAATTTTAAAACCAAACTCAATCGAATTTAAAAGATATGAAATTAACAAATAGTGATATAAATAGTGCAAATCACTATTCATCTTAATTTGTATTTTTTATATCTTTCAACTGAGGCTGGTTTTGGTCTTAAAATTTTACAGAGTTATAGAAACTTACATTTCCTATATATATGATAATTTTTAAAACTTGTACGTATAGTTTTTAAAGAGTTTACACACTTAGAAATGTGCCCGACATCTAATCGTGCTTATGTATTTGAGAGTTGAGACGGAACGAATGGATCGGCCCAATAGTGACGAAGCCCACACGAGGATAGGCGACATCGCAGGGCGCGTCTCGGCCTCCTAAAGGGCCCAAAACTTTGCGTTGAAAGCTCGAAGCTTCCTCTCTTGAATTCCTTGCTCTCGCCGCCTCCCCTCCTGACCCTGAATTCAAACCATAGCGTGAAATGCGACACCCGGAGAGCGACCTCTACGACGCGGCGCGGCTCTACGGAGACGCCGTGCCACGGGAGGATCCTCCTCTTCATCGCCGTGAAGCCTCCTCCGGCGCGGCCCCTACCCCAAACCCTAACGAGGAATTAGTCGCCAGGGAGGCGACGCGACCCCGCCGCCGCCGACCACTCGGCCGCGCGGCCACTCCAAGGAGACGCCCCGCCACTTGAGGATGCCTCCTAACCTCGCCGTGAAGCTTATTCCGGCGCGGCTCCCGACCCCAAAACCTAGAGGAATTAGCCACCGGGAAAGCGACCCACGCCGCGGACGACCTCTCTGCAGCGCGGCGACTCCAAGGACGCCGCGCCGTGGGACGGTGGGAGGATGCCTACTCTGCCTCGTCGTGAAGTCTCTTCCGGCGCGGCACCCGACCCCAAACACTAACGAGGAATGAGCCACCGGGAAGGCGACGCGACCCCGCCGCCGCCGACCTCTCCGCCACGCGGGGACTCCACGGAGACGCCGCGCCGCAGGAGAATGCTCCTCTGCTTCCGCATGACGCCTCCCCGGCTTGTCCCCGTGAGCACGTTTCGAATTCCTTCGTTTTTTTTCTCGAACACTGCTTGCCGCATTCGTGCGTGCCATTCTGGGATGATGGATTGATTCTGGCGTTTTTTTGTTCCCCTGGCTATCGTGATAGGGTTTGGGTAGGCCACAGGTGGTTTTAGGGTGAGCGGAGCAGGGCGTTAGGCTCCGAATTGTGTGCGCATATGCGTGGTTCCGATGCGTTTTGTGTGGTTCTGGGGTTGTGTTGCGTCGTGGTGGTGGAGGATTGGTTGTTCTGGCGTTGCTGCTGCTGCTGTAGTTTTACGGTTTGGGTGGTTCATGGCTCATGGTGGTGTCGGTGTTAGGGTTCGAACAGAGCAGGGTGTTGTGCTCGTCTTCTTGTCTTCATGTGGTGTGATTCTAGGA
Source organism: Rhipidocladum racemiflorum (assembly GCA_036346355.1). NCBI lineage: Eukaryota > Viridiplantae > Streptophyta > Magnoliopsida > Poales > Poaceae > Rhipidocladum > Rhipidocladum racemiflorum. Next base: position 82,238,453 of record CM070579.1, on the reverse strand, counting down.
TCGCGTTAGCGTGGTGGATTGGTCGTGCTGGTGTTGTTCCTGAATCCTGATGCTGTTGTGTTACAGTTTGGATTGGTTAGAGAGGTCTTAGGGTTTTTGTAAGTCAGGATGTTGGGTATTCAGTATTGCGTCAATTCGGAGGGAACATTCTTCCGTAGGCAGTTGTTTGGTGCAGTTTGTTTTTGTGGTTATTGTTCATAGATGTGTAAGTATATTATTTTCTGTTATGGTACCTAGTTCTATTATAGCTGTGGAATGCAAAACAGATGGGGGCAGCAAGGTTGAATAGAAGAGTTTGTTTTGTAATTCTGATTGTGAGTTTGGAATTTGGATGGGTTTGGGATAGCAGAATCCTTTTGCATAATGTAAATCTATGAAATGCTGGATGGGTACAATTTAATTTACCCCTGAGCAGAGCCACATGTCACTGACTGATGACATTTTGTTCAGGTTTAGTGGTCTATGTCTGTTGTAATAATAATATTTTTACTTGTAGATATAGATGTTGCACACTGTAGATATGTGCTTAGGCTAAATTGGACTCCTACGGAAGCAGGAGGACAATAGCACCCTGTGTTTTCACAATGTCCATAGTTCGTGTTTTGATAGTTTAAATGTGTGACATAAGTAAGAAAAAGAAAAGAATTGATCCAATCCAAACATGTGCACTACTCTAATGCTTCTCTCAGTAGTGAATTAGTGATGCTAGCTGTAGGTTGGATTGCTCAAGTGTCATTATTGCAAAATCGTCTGCAGGGAAGCTGTCCTCCTTGTGTGAATTCAGTGTACTTATGTTACTCCCTCCAGTTTGATAATAGATGTCGTTTTGGACATCGACACGGTCTTCAAAACACAACTTTGACCGCTAATTTTTATTATAATATATTTATAAAACCCAATAAAACTATAATATTATAAAAGTACTTCTCGAGACAAGTCTACACATATAATTTTCATATATCCAATTTAAATATTTAAAAATATATCGATAGTCAAAGTTTTAGAAGTTTGGCCATCACTATGTCCAAAACTACATCTATTATCAAACTGGAGGGAGTATAAATTAGACGGAACACGTGATTATCTGCAAAGTGCTTCACTGAAAGTGCTAAATTATGTTATTGTGTTTCTATTAAACTTGTGCTTTCACTGCCCCTTGATGTTTCTTTTTTAAGAAAGAGAATGCTTTTATCTTCGTTCAGTTGCATGTGGAATAGTTTCTTACTTCGCTGTAAGTGCTTGCTAATTTGGTGGTATTTTTTTTTCAGTTGAAGAGTGGAACAGCGCGCACATGTCTTTTCTTTGGATGTTAGGTACCACTTCTATATTTTTGAAACATCGACTATGGTTTTCATGCTCAAGGATTGGACGATGTTCAATGGCTCGAATGCTTCGTTTCATACCTTTGGATTCTCTCTCCGGGCTATAGTGTGTCTTGATCTTACTGTTATGGTAATGTTTTGCACAAACTTCCTACATTGTTAAGTACCTACTTATCAACTCACTGACCGGTAAGCAAGATACCTAATGAAGTAGCAGAAGCCTACAATTTTTTGATGATGATACAACACTACAATTAAAAAGCTGTTATTTTGGGAGTATCATTTGCAAGTTATAGGCAACAAACCGTCGAGTCCTCCAGCGATTCTTGTTCATGCATTCAACATGTCATGCTTGAGCTTCAGGACATGCTTTACAATGTAGACCATTAACCAGTGATCTGCACTTGTAAGAGTACAACAAATTGAGCTTATGAACTGCAGTACAGTAACCCATATGCAAGAAAAGAAGATAAAAGGTCAATCATGCATGATAGATATAGTATACTGTTGGGATTTCCAAGCACCAATTACCATCTCATTGCGGAAACTGACTAGCAAATACCTCCATAGAAAGAAATGTTAAGAGTATTTGAACCTAAAAGGTGAGGACACAGAGATTGCCTTAGGAAACGAAGGTAGGATGTGACGGACTGACGAGGAATTGTATAAAAGATTAGCTTATCTAGAGGATATGGAATGACATAATTTCATGAATCTAGAACTTTGATCCTCACGTGAAATTCATCAAAAATGGTGTGCTCACATTATTATCCAACAAACCTTGCAAGAATCCACCAAGGAATTGGATTTCCCATCTCAATAGACGACTCCTGACTCCTAAGAAAAATAATAGATGACAAATGGTTGTTCGGAAATTTGAATCCCATTCCAAGTTTGCAGTATTGCTCAAGACAAACTCGCAGCAACCAAATAGACATTAAGGATTCTGCAAGTAGTTTGTCCATCAAAATCAAAGGATAACCAGATATTGCTTGGCTCTTGGCAAGCTCAAGTGCAATATGATGCTTCAAATTACTACAGTGGATTTCCAAACACGAACCCTATATGTATAACCGTACTATTCTCAGATCAAACTAATGCACACAGTTAAAATAGTGATGACAACACAACCATATCACGAATCAAATAATATTAAAACTTGAATAAAAGGTACCGACCTTATGGTTAACGATTACAAATAAATAGCCTTATGACTTGAGTTCTATAAAGTAGCAGTGAAAATAAAATAAATAGCAGGATGATAAGTCCATCCATTTATCCAACAAGCAATCGACTGGGATGCGCGTCCTAGAACTCCGGATCTCCTTCGTCGAAACCACAAGCAAAGTATTGAATCTAAGCACCGGCATCCTCCCCCGCACCTCCATCCTCTACTATGCGTTTGTCCTCCCCCACGCCTCCGCCATCTAGTCACTCGGCGTCGTCATTTGCGTCACCGACGCCTCGGTCGTCCAAGTATGTCCCACCTCATGCGACCTCTGCCACCATCCTCCTCCCCTTGTCAAGCCAATCGGTGCTCCCAACACCAAGGTACAAGATTTGCCCTACATCCCTAGATCCCCAATTCAGGCATATGAACTTAAGAACAACAAAGCTAGGCTACTTCAGCTTTTGGCTACAAACAACAGCACTACAAGATAAATCTGAGTCAATTAACCACAAATCCATAATTTTTAATTGGCTTTGAACTGAATCTGAAGCCATACTGTGAGACCAGAAAAGCACTCTATTTTGACCTTCTGGCAATGATCTGTTCGAGGTGTTCGGCCCTAATTCAATAGGCATCATCCCCTTATCCAGTTTTCCTAGCCTCACACCTCCGTTGTTTTCCAACACTTTGGTAAGTACACAAACAAAATTCTAATGCTCCAGATAAATAACAAAATCACTTTTTGAAGACATCGGCCTATCAGCCACTCTCAACATAACAGGCTCATTCCTTGCTTTTTTAGAGTCATGTGAACTCCTTATAAACATCGTATCCGCAGAGTCTGCAGTAAACAAGTCAATTGATTGATCTGATGGCTTGATCAACTTACTGCCAAGTGAAATCATATTTCAGTTTAGCACCCATAGATTGTACCCCAGGTCCAAGCAATGTTTTATCAAATAATATTTAACCAATATTCCCTTCACAAAATCATCAGTTCATAAAACTACTTACTTTGATGCTCTGCATGCAGCAACTCCATAGCATCAATAGCAGGATGTCGTCTATGAGCAAGGTTACCCAGAAATTCTGAATTGTCACCAAGGAAAATGTAGTTCTGCATGCCTGCCTTCTCAAGATGGCAAATCAAGTTTCTCACAATTCTCTGTTCTATGGTGTCGGTGTTTCGAGCACCGGCCAATGAATTTGTATAGGTAAGAGGGGGGTGCACGCTCCCTCTCCTCGACGGCTTACTCGGGCGAGCACGAGATGTATACTGGTTCGGGCTGAACGTCCCTACTCCAGTTCGTGTGGGTTTGATTGTATTGATTCCCCGGTTGTCCGTTTTTTCTACATGCTCGCTCCTTCCCCCTTTATATAGGCGAGGAGGGAGGTTACACTGTTGCTTAAAAAAGAGAAAAAAGACTGTGCTCTTAGTCGCCCGCAAGTGGCGGGCTGATGGGGGCCGCCGGCTCCCCTGCCTGCTGGCCGGTCGTAGTTCTTCTGCGCCGCTCGTAGTAAATGCGAGTAGGGGACTTGTGCCGCTGCGTCATCATTATTACGGCCAAGATTTAATGCGCTCGATCACGCAATAAATCTTTGCCGCTTCTTCAGGGATTTCGCCGACTTGGTCATGGTTTCGGTCTTTCCTCGGCGGTAGTGGCTTTGGGCCCCGACAAGCTGGATTCGCCCACGCCTTTTCGGGCGGCCCAGGGGTACCCATGGCCTGGTACTCGTCGATAGCCCCGAGCCCCGTGCGGTCGGAGAGGTGCCGGGGTCTTGTTTCCGTCTTAGTGATGCCGTGGTTCGCTTGGCCTGATCGAGTCTCCGACCGGTCTTGTGGCGAAGCCGCACCGGCTGGTGTAGTTTTGAGCCCCGAGTGGTCGGAGAGCGGTCGGGGGTTTTCAGCCGGTTTGGTCGGAAGAGTCTTCGATCGGTGCGCGAAGCGCACCTGCGGTGTAGTAACCCGAGCCCCCGGTCGGAGAGCGGTCGGGGGTTTCGCTTGCTTGGTCGTTGCTTTGCGGTATCGGGAGGTCCGATCGCGATATATATCGTGCCGGCGCCTTCGTTCTTTGTGTCAAGGGTGGTCGCCGGGAGCAGATGGTAAGCGGCCGTGGCATCGGCGCTCGCGGTGGTCGCCGGACCGCATCGCCGGCGCGCAATGGTCGGTCGTCGGGCGCCATGGTCGTCTGCCGGGCGCTCGGTGGGCTGACGCATACTGGCGAACACATGGCGCCGGTCGTGCCGCCAGCGCGATGTTGTCGACGCTGGCGAGCACGTGGCGCAATGGTCGCTTCGGCGGACACGTGGCGCCCGGTCGTGCCTTCGGCCGCGATGGGCAAATCTGGCGAGCATGTGGTGCCCGGTTGGGCTCGCGGGCCTGGTCGCCTGGGAACACGTGGCGCCGGGTCGAGCCGCCGGTATGATGGATCGCTGGCGAGCACGCTGGCGCCGGGTTAGCGCTAGCTGGCTGGTCATACTGGCGGACACGTGGCGTCGGTCGAGCCGTCGCGCATGATGGCTGGTCGTCGGCGCCATGGTCGTCTGCCGGGCGCTCGGTACTGGTCATACTGGCGAACACTGGCGCCGGGTTGTGCCGCCAGCGTCGCGATGGGTCGCTCGGGCGAGCACGTGGCGCCCGAGTCGAGCCGCCGGCGCCGGCTGGTCGCCTGGCGGACACGTGGCGCCGGTCGTGCCTTGGTGCGCGTGATGGGCTGGTCGTCTGGCGAACACGTGGTGCCTGAGTCCCGTCCCTTTACGCCCGTCCATTGGTGGGGACCAGGAGGGTGAGAAACGCAGCGCTTGCCTTCGTTGGCTCGGCGCCGCTCGTGGGGCTACAAGCGAGTGATCCGGTGGAACACAGAGGCCCCTCGCGAGGGTCCCCTAGCGGACAATCCCGGCGCGGGCGTCCGACCCCACTGGGGGGCGATCCATAAAGAATCTTTCCTTACTCGATCCCGTATCAGACCTTGAATCGTTCGCTGATCCAAGGTGCAGCTGGCTGCCACCCGTCGACGGGTTCCGCGGGAGAGCGTGAGGTGTGATCCCGGACGTGAGTTAAGGCGATTGGGTCGTCCGCCGACCCAACTAGGGGCCCGCTGGGGGCTCGCCTTGTCCTCACCCCTTGCCCATTTTTTGCTGTGGTGGATATCATCGCCGTCTCTTGCCTTAGGGACATCCTTTCTTCGTCAAGCACTACTTCGTAACCGTAGCCGCCGGGGCGTAGGCCGTAGTATTTTTTGGTCGAAAGTTTGGCCGTCTTGGGAGGACCCGACGATTGGTTGTGTCAACCCGACCCGCGGGACTCTTGTAGCCCCCGAGTGGGGCGGGGCGGTTTGTTTGTTACCGCCGCGCGCCACTTGAAGGAGTAATAACGAGTGTGTAAGAAGAAGGTATTCACTTATCTTTCTTTATGACTGGCGAGGTTTTTGTTCAACGCGGGGAATTGGTGGCGCTTCGGTTCCCGCATCGCTTGCTTTGGCGCTTAAACCTGCGCCATCGGCCGAAAAGGTGCGGTCGTCATGAATCTTGGCGGGTATCCCGCGTCGCTTCGTTTGGCCGGATCGCCTATAAATAGGCGGAGGGTGGCGCTGACTTCATTCACGACGTTGAGACGAGCCGCCGACTTGCTTTTATGGTCGCCGCTCTCTCATTCCCGTTCTAAGGATGAGAACCCGCCGATCGATGAGATCGATCGACTCCTTCAACGAGGCGAGAGGAGGAGGAAGTTGGGGCGACAATTTGGCCGTCTTAGTGGCGGCCGTCGGACGACGGGTTGGATCGAGGCTGCTAGAGCGGGAGGCGGAGGAGGAGGAGCGAGAGCGAGCGCGACAAGCATGATCGTCGGTGAGAACCGCCACCGCGAGCGCTGAGCAATTGGGGAGCGGGGCACCGTCCTCCCAGCGCTCCTTCTCCTTCCGGAGCACTGGAGTCGGCCAGCGACATCTAGGCTGCTTGGCAAGCGATCGTCTTTGCCGATCGCCCGATCGTCTTTGCCGTACTCTTCTCCGACGGCGGTCCCCTGTGTCGGACTTCAAGCTCCCGGGGACCATAGAGGTCACACAGGGGCGCGGCCGCTTCTTGAAGGTGCGTCCGGCGGATCGGGGCTCTCTGCTGCGGGTTTCGACACCTTTTTTTCTTTGTGTGTCGCGGCAAAAATTGAGCGGGAAGCCGAGGCTGTGCTTGGAGAGGGACGACAATTCCGGAGATCAACTGCCGGCGGGGAAGACCCTTAAACGAGAAAAAGCTTTCTTGGTTTTAGACTTTCTTGTTTCCAAAGAATGTAAATGCCGTCGAATTGGAAGAAAACAAAGGTGTTCGGGTTTTACACGTATTTTTCGCTATTTTTCGGTTTGTTGCTGGTAAGACATGCCGGGGCCATGGTTCTTGGGTTTGCGGGGACCAACCGACCAGTGATCGACATGTTCCAGCATTTTCCGAAAAAAGTAGAAAAAACAGGTTTTTAGCGCGAGCGCTCGTTCCCCCGGGCAACTGTATACCATCCTGTTCTGTCTCTTTTTTCCTTGGCGAGATACCACTTCGCAACCGTAGCCGCTGGGGCGTAGGCCGTGGTACTCGGGTTGGAAGAAAGAAAAGAAGACCGAATGATCGGGTGGATGACAGCGATTGAACGGGGTGTCGATCCGAGTGGGAAAAGATGCTACGCGCACGCCCGGTAAAAGAGGTGAACATGGTAATGAACGAGGTAGAAGAAAGGGCTAAGGGTAGAATCGTCTTAGCTTTTCGATGTTCCAGGCGTTTGACAAGATATTGCCGTCGGGATCCTTGAGCCGGTAAGTGCCAGGTCGAAGGACCTCTACTACAATGAAGGGCCCTCCCAAGGAGGAGAGCTTGTGCTTGCCTTTGTTGGATCGACCTGGCGCAGAACTGTGTCGCTGTGTTGAACGCCGCCCTCTAACCTTGCGGTCGTGGTAGCGTCGCAGTTGTCTGCCGGTATTTGGTGAAGCGGCGATGGCGACATCTCGCGCTTCATCGAGCCCGGTCGGCGTCTTCTTTGGGACTCGAGCCCGGGTCGTTGAAGGCCTGAACCTTTGGGGCGCCGTAGTCCAAGTCGGTTGGTAAGATGGCTTCGCTCGAATGCCAGGAAGAACGGCGTGAACCCGGTCGGCCGGTCGGGTGGTCCGTAAGCTCCAAAGTGCACGGAGGTACCTCGGCGCCCAACGTCCGCGTACCTCTTCGATCGATCGAAGATTCGCGGCAGAGCCCTTGGAGGATCATGCCGTTCGCGCGTTCGACTTGGCCGTTGCTCGTGGGTGGGCGGCGGCCGCCCAATCCACGCGGATCTTTGAAGGTATCGCAGAGCTCGAGAAACTCCTTTCCGTGAATCGCGTTCGTTGTCGGTGATGATGGAGTTCGGGACTCCAAACCGTAGACGATATTGCGGATGAAGTCCACGCTCATACCAAGTGATTGTTGTGATCGGCTTGGCTTCTATCCACTTGGTGAACTTGTCTATCGCGACCAACAGGTGGGTGAAGCCCCCGGGCGCTTTCTTGAAGGGCCCGACCAGATCGAGTCCCCAAACGGCGAAGGGCCAGGTGATAGGGATCGTTTGGAGGGCTTGTGCCGGGAGGTGAGTTTGCCGAGCGAAGAACTGGCACCCTTCGCACGTCCGGATGATTTGCTCGGAGTCGGCCACGGCGGTCGGCCAGTAGAAACCCTGTCGGAAGGCTTTCGACCAGGCCCGCGTGACCAGGTGGTGTCCGCAAACCCCGCCGTGGATGTCGCGGAGTAGCTCTCTTCCTTGGTCGGTGGGACACACTTCGGAGGATCCGGAGGGGCTCCTTCTGTAGAGGTCGTTGCCGATCAGTATGAAGGATTTTGCCCGACGAGCGAGGCGGCGGGCCTCGGTTGGGTCGTCGGGGAGGGAACCGTCAGTCAGCCGATCGATGAAGGGATTCCTCCAATCGGTGCTGGTCATCAGGGCGTTGCAACCCGGCTCGACCAGCTCAGCCTTTGTCGGGTCGCTTGGCCGATCGTCCGGGCGATCGGTCCGGACGGATGCTTGGTGTAGGTCGAGGACGAAAATTCCCGGCGGGACCGGCCCTCTCCCGGAGGCGAGACTAGCCAGGTGATCGGCCTCTCCGTTGTTCCGTCTGTAGCTATGATGGAGCTCAAATCCTTTGAACTTCTGCTCCAGTTTGCGTACCTCTCGACAGTAGGCTGCCATCCGGTCGTCGCGAGGTTCTGCAGCCTTCATGACTTGATCGACGACCAGTTTTGAGTCGCCATGCACGCATAACCGCAGAGCTCCGAGGTCGGCGGCGATGCGGAGACCGGTAACGAGGGCCTCATACTCGGCGACGTTGTTGGTTGCGTCGAAAAGTAGCCGGATGACGATCTTGAAGCTTGTTCCCGAGTGGTGAAAGAATGACGACCCGGCCCGGCTCGCTTTTGGTGAAGGACCCGTCGAAGTACATCGCCCGATGCTCGGGGTCTTCGAGCGGAGGTGGGGCCTGGGCTTCGGTCCACTACGGCGACGAAGTCGGCTAGAACTTGAGATTTTATGGCGGTCAGGGACATAGGATACGTCATGCCCGTTGAGCTCGAGTGCCCACTTGGCAATTCTTCCGAGGCGTCGCGGTTATGGATGACCTCGCCGAGTGGTAGGGAAGTTACCACGAAACGTGGTCTTTGGTTGAAGTAGTGTACCGACTTCCTTTTCGTGATCGAACTGCGTAGAGCATCTTACGAATCTGCGGTACCGTGCCTTGGACTCGGAGAGTACTTCGCTAATGAAGTAGACCGGCCTGGATCTTAAGGACCCGCTTCTTCTCGCTCGCTCGCGACAAGTGCCGTCTTGACGACCTGGTCGTGGCGGCAATGTAGAGTAGCAGAGGCTCTTCTCGGCGCCGGCGACCAAAGATCGAGGGTGGTCGGAAAACCTTTAGCGCGTCGAAGGCGTCTGAGCCTCGCTTCGTCCGGTGAAGTGGTCGGATTTCCTCAGGAGTTTGTATAGAGGTAAGCCGCGTTCGAGGCGGGGCGTGAAGCGACTTAGGGCCGCTTAGGCATCCCGTCGACCTTTGGGCCCCTTTGAGGTTGCCGATCGGCCCCATCCTTAAGATCGCGGAGATCTTGTCTCGGCCGGCTTCGATGCCGCTCGGAGATGATGAAGCCGAGTAGCTTCCTTGGGTACCCAAAACGCATTTCTCGGGGTTGAGCTTGATCTTGAACCGTCGAAGGTTCGCGAAAGTCTCCTCCAGATCGGCGATGATGTCGCCGGGTCTTCCTGGTCTTGACAACGATGTCGCCGGCGTATGCTTCGACATTGCGGCCGATCGATCGGAAAGGCGGTCTGCATACATCTACGGTATGTAGCCCCGCTTTTCAGGCCAAACGGCATTGTCACGTGAGCGTAACGAACCGTGCGGAGTGATGAAGGAAGTCGCGAGCTGGTCGTCTTCTTTCATCGCGATCTGGTGGTACCCTGAGTAGGCATCCGTAAAGGGCCGGATTCGCACCTGCGGTGGAGTCTACCATTTGGTCGATGCGGGCGAGGGAATGGATCTTTCGGACATGCCTTGTTGAGGCTTGTGTAGTCGACACACATTCTCCATTTCCAGTCTTCTTTTTACAAGCACGGGGTTTGCTAACCACTCGGGGTGGCGAACTTCTTTGATGAACCACTGCGGCCAAGAGCTTGGCTATTTCCTCTCCTATGGCCACGCCGCTTTCCTTCGTCGGCGGCGCGCAGACGGTAGGCGGCTGGTCTAGACCAGGCCGGATGTTCGAGGAGTGCTCGGCGACTTCCCTCGGGATCCCGGCATGTCGGAGGGCTTCCATGCGAAGGCGTCGGTTGGCGCGGAGGAAGTCGACGAGCGCTTTCCTATTTGGCGAGAAGCGTGGTCCCGATCCGAGCGGTTTTGGTCGGGTCCTCTGGGTCGACCTCGATCGTCTTCGTGTCCTCGGCGGACTTGAAGGAGCCCGGTCCGGACTTGCTAGAGTCGGGAGCGGATCGAGGTGTCGCTCGAGGCCGGCGAGCTTCGGTGGATGCGACGACCGCCGAGGCCAACTTCGCAATCGTCTTTCGCAGCCGTGGCGAGCTGGAAAAACGCGATTCTGATGATCACCCCATGCGGCCGGGCATCTTCACCAGGTAGGTGTAGTTGGGGATCGCCATGAACTTCGCGTAGCATGGTCTCCCCAGGATGGCGTGGTAGGGCCGGGAAAATCCACGACCTCGAAGGTGAGGGTCTCGGTGCGGAAGTTAACCGGCTCCCGAACGTGGCGAGCGGTCGACCTGCCCGAGCGGGTGGGCTCTTGGCCAGGAACGACGCCGTGAAAGGGTGCTCGCTTGGTCGAAGGCTCGGCGGGGATCCCCATGGCGTCGAGGGTCTCAACGTAAAGGATGTTGAGATCGGCCGCCGCCGCCCATGAGCACCTTAGTCAGCGCTTTGTTCCCACGATGGGGTCAATGACGAGCGGGTACCTCCTGGTTGCGGGGCGTGGTCGGGGTGGTCGGCCGATCAAAGGTGATCGGGGACTCACCACCGAAGGTATTTAGGTACTGGTGGGCTTGCCGCGAACACCTCTCGGCAGCGAGCTTGAGCTGCCTCCGGTCGGCGTAGCTTGCCGGTCCGAAGATCATGAGGCAACCGTCGGTCTCGGGAAGCCGGCGTCTGCCTCTCTCGATCTCGGTGGTCGGCGCCGAGTCTTGCCTCTTTCCTTTGCCCCGTGGCGTCGTGGGGTTCCGGAAGAAAACGCTTCAGGACTTCGCGATCCGATACTTGTGCCTCGACGGTATCCGTGATTCGACACGCGTACTCTCCATCGGCTTCTCGAAGTGGTCGGGGGTTCTGCCGGCCTTGCGGCTTTCCCGGTCGGTGGTCGCAACCAGGCGGTCCTCGCGGACTGTTCTTGCCGTGGCGCTTTAAACTTCCGGGCGGTCGGAGGAGGGGCTGGGCTCGGTGCGATCCTCGCCCGACTTCCCTTTGTCGAAGATGACATCTACGGCCTCCTCGCCGAGGCGTGGTTGGTGGCAATGTCCAGGAGTTCTTTGGTGGTTACGGGCTTCGCGACACCCCGGATTTATGGACCAGGGTCTTGGAAGTGGTGCCAGATGAATGCCCCCACGACATCGGCGTCGCGGATGTCGAGGAGCTCGTTGCATTGTTGGGAAAAAGCGTCGGATGTAGTCCGGAGGTTCTCCCTGGCTGCTGCTTGCAGCCTTTCAGTCCCGAGAATTCCCTGGTCGCTTGTAGGTGCCCTGGAAGTTGCCAACGAAGTGGTGCTTGAGGTCGGCCCGATCCGGATGATGTTGGCGGGCGGATATTCGAGCCATGCCCGGCTGAGTCCGCCAAGTAGATGGGGAGGTATTGGATGACAAAAAGGTCGTCCGTCGCTCCCCCGGCCCGGCATGCGAGCCGGTAATCTTCCAGCCACACACTGGGGTTTGTAGCCCCTGCATACTTGGCTATGTTGACCGGCGCCGAATCGCGAGGAACTTCGGCTGCGAATCCACAGCGAGAATGCCGTGGCCCGGCCATCGGGGCTCGAGTCGCGGTCACGCCCAGCGGGTATCGGCGGACGTCTGGCCGGGTCGGGTCGTTCCTCGTTCTTCGCGTTCGGAGGGTGGTGCGAGCGTCGCGTTCGTCCCCCAAACGTTGGTGCACGGGGGTGCGCGATGCCTGGGGTTGTCCGGAAGGGGACGCTGCCCTTGTTTCGCTCCGACGGCCTCGGATGGTGTCGCGGCGCGGGCCATCCGAAGAGGCGTCCGAACGCTGCGATCCGTGGCCAAGCAGCGTCTTCTTGTGCCGCTCGCTCCACCAGGCCGGAGGTTACGGTGGGTAGCCTTGGCTGCGAGATCGTCTGGCTCGGGAATGCCGCGGCGGCATTGCTTCTTCTTGGCGATGTTTTGGCGGCGTGGGGAAAAAGCGATGAATCGTCCGTCCCCTAGCGGTGGTGGTGGACTGGCGTCTTGTGGCCTTGTGTGCGCCAGTGCAGGTGGAGCAGCGAGCGAGCAACCTTTGCTCAGGTCGGCTGGAGCTTGTCGAGCTTCGGCCTTTTGAGCCTCGGCTCGTCGCGTCGCCGTGAAGGTCGGCGGCGAGCACGGTGATCCTCCTCGGTGTGTTGACGGAGAGTCTTTGGCGTGGCCAGGGTAGCGGCGCTGCCGCGGTGTCGAGGGTCGCGATGGCGTGGTGCATTCTTATCTCTTCCTCCGCTAGAGCCGTGGTCGGAGGAGTTGTCCGAGTGGTGGTCGTCGGGTACATGGCCGACCATTGCCACGGCGCGAGGTCGCGGCGGGTGCGACCGCCATCGCCGATGCCTCCGCGCATCGCTTGGGGTGATGGGGCCTCTGGCGTGCTTCCGTTGGGGTCCGTCTGCGGGGACCTCGGCCGGAGGTCTCTGAAAAGCGCGGTGAGGGCGTCGGGGTCCTCGGTGGACACTTGGCGCGGAGTATGGCGGGGCGATCACTATCTGTCGCCGTGGTGGTGACGGTCGAGGAGCCGAAAGCGGATCGGCCTTCTCGGCATGGCGATGTCGGAGAAAGAAAGGGAACCGTCGAGGAAGCCAAGCGGGAAAATGGCGGCGACGTCGTGCACGAGGCCCCTACAGCGCGCCAACCGCCGGTGTTTGAGCACCGGCCAATTAATTTGTATAGGTAAGAGGGGTGCACGCTCCCTCTCTCGGCAACTTACTCGGCGAGCACGAGATGTATCTTGGTTGGCCGAACATCCCTACTCGATTCGTGTGGGTTTGATTGTATTGATTCCCCGGTTGTCCGTTTTTTCTACATGCTCGCTCCTTCCCCCTTTATATAGGCGAGGAGGGAGGTTACACTGTTGCTTAAAAAAGAGAAAAAAGCATGCTCTTAGTCGCCCGCAAGTGGCGGTGATGGGGCCTGGCCGGCTCCCCCCTGCCTGCTTTGGCAGTCGGCGTAGTTCTTCTTGCGCCGCTCGTAGTAAATGCGAGAGTAGGGGACTTGTGCCGCTGCGTCATCATTGTTACGGCCAGCATTTAATGCGCTCGATACGCAATAAATGCTGTCGCTTCTTCAGGGATTTCGCCGACTTGGTCATGGTTTCGGTCTTTCCTCGGCAGCCGTGGCTTTGGGCCCCGACCGGCCTGGTTCGGCCCACGCGCCTTTTCGGGCCGCTGGGGGTACCCATGGCCTGGGTACTCGTCATATGGAAAACAAACTTATGAGTATAACATTATTTTCTAGTTGCAAAGAGTTGAGCACAGAACCAAGTTCACTAAATTTCTTGACAACTCTTCCTGGAAGAACTTCAGAGAAACAGAAATTGTACCATTTTAGCTTCTTTAGAGGCTGCAATTCCCATACATAAATCAAGATTCTTCCCATCTAACAATGTAGAATCTAGCCCAACACTCATTCCCTGGTTCACATCTGTATCCGGATGAGAGATGTTGACGGCCATTTCCTTCAGTAAGTTTGTGTAAATGTGGAAGTATCCACGTGAGTGGACAAACTTAATGAACAGTCAATATTCTCTGACCCATCTTTTTATACCAACCAGTAGTTTTCTGCAAAGGATAAGCATGGAATAGCAGTTACAGTCAAGCTAACAAATATTGACAGCAAATAGACTTTGAATATTATCCTAGAGATTCAAAATTTGAAACCGAGCATCAAAGACTTCGAGATAATATATTTTCTTCTCGTTTCAACAATTGCATAGGTGCAATTGATGGTATGCATATACCTGCTATTGTTCCAGCGGACGAGCAGGTTATCCATACTGGTCGTTATGGATATACATCTCAAAATGTGATGGCAGTATGTGACTTTGACATGAGGTTCATATTTGTTGTTGCCAGATGGCCAGGTTCGACGCATGATAGAAGGATATGCAATAATACTTTGGACAAGTATTCAAATCAATTTTCACATCCTCCCGACGGTACTTTTTTATTTGAAAATAAAATTAATTTATATGACAACATTCTCGGTTTACATCATCAATACTTTCATTTTTCATGTATAGAAATAATATTATCTTGTTGATGCGGAAAATGCTATCTAGCTCCTTACAAAAGAGAAAAATATCATCTATTGAAATTTCGATGGAGTCAACACCCAAGTGGCAAATATGAAATGTTTAATCATATTCGCTCCTCCCTTCGAAATATGATTGAACGTTCTTTTGACGTGCTGAAAATGAAATGGCGAATCTTGTTGGTTATGCCAAGTTATAACATGGACAACTAACACACAAATTATTATTACGTGTATGGTTCTTCACAACTTCATCTAAGATATTGCTTTATATGATGAATTTTTTGAGAGATGCGACGATGACGAAGACTACGATCTAAACACTACACAAGTTGGATCATCTTGAGGAGGTGGTGGTAATGGATTGTCAATGGATGATAGAGACGTGTGTGTCTTTCACGATGGTATTGCTAATTCCTTGATGGCAGCAAGAGTATAGACAGATAAGTTAATACGTAGTTATATAAACTATATATGCTAAAACGATATGAATAACATCATAATTGTCTTAAAGCATAAATCGATGGCACAAGTTCTATCTGCAGTTTTCTACCTATTTATTGTTTATATAAAGTTATGAAAACATTGTCTTGGATATTACAATTGGTGATGCTTGTTTGACCCTTGTACAACTGCTGAACTTGTGACGACAAGATAATGTTTGTAATTTTCCTTGGGCGTGTATTTGTTTTATTAATACATGTTTTTCAAT
Organism: Rhipidocladum racemiflorum; assembly: GCA_036346355.1. Classification (NCBI taxonomy): domain Eukaryota; kingdom Viridiplantae; phylum Streptophyta; class Magnoliopsida; order Poales; family Poaceae; genus Rhipidocladum; species Rhipidocladum racemiflorum. The sequence goes on along the minus strand of CM070579.1, from coordinate 82,223,268 downwards.
ACGCTATTGAATGGAAAAAGTCATGAAACAATTGTATCAAATAAATTAGTACATAAGAAAAGTCATCACAACCCTAAAGGGTATTTCAAATTTTCCAATAATAAGCTACACCATCCAACCCATTAAAAAGTCAGGACGCCAAATATCCTATCTTGGTTTAAAAGCAGACTACTTATAAACTTATGAAGTAAAAAAAAAAACTAGATTTAAACTAAAAAAAATAAGTCTAAATCCAAACAAACAGACAAGCTGCACATTGCCTGTGGGAGAAAATAGAAAAAAGAAAAACACGCAGAACGTTGACAAAGCAAGTCACTCCCCAAAAAAAAAATTGCGTGTGAGCTGGCACGACCAGTGAGAAGACAACAAAATAACTGGGGCAACTCGAACCGGAGAGAGTATGAAACGTTGGAGGCAGCCTTATGCCGATCGAATCCGTGCGGCATGGTGCATACGCGCCTACCCGGTAGTACACTGCGCAACACGGAGCACAAGTCTTTTCCCCCCTAATCTATCCCAATAATAATTCAACCGTACAGACATGCACCGTCGACTCAGAGTGCGAAGGAATATTCCGGCATGTGAAAGCGACGACACGACGGATCAGAGAAACGCTTCTGCCCGCGCGCCCGCCGCGTTGACTGGCGTGAGAAAGGCCGCATCTGTCCGGCTGATCGCGCGGCAGAATGCCCCCATTTTCTCCGCGCGGAGGCCAGAAAAACGCCGTACGACGCGCGAAGGGACCGCAGTTTAAGTAGTTGCGTACGAATCGGTAGATTAAAAAGAGACGGTTCAGATCGATCCGAAAGTACGGTAGTAAAATGGTGCTGTAGCGAATAGATTTGGACAGTCTGAGCCGTTTGTTTGTTCGATCGGACAGTTCACGTTTATGAGAACTGTTTAAGTTGGACTGTATTTGATATCCGTCCGTGGAGAGAGGAGAGTGGAGACACGGGAAACCGCGTTTGCGCGCGCCTTTGTGAGAATGGACGGACATGGTGGCGACTTTTCTCGGCGGCCACGGAATATTTCTCCATCCTCCGGGCCCTCCTCTGACCATAGAGTCAAGGAAAAACAAACAAGATCGGCGCTTGATCACAGGTGGTTGCAGAGATTCGGCGGTCGTCACGGCACTGCCGTGTAGATTAATCACAAGCATCAATACAGTCTAAGACACACCTGCGAGAGATAAGTGGCAATTCTTTTTTTATCATCATCACTTCTCAGTACACAAAGGGGTCTATGTGTAGAATGATAGGGTGGATCCCTTCCGGGGCATTTTGGTCTTTTCGCCTACAACATCTTAAGGGTTTATTAACAAATAATTGATGGTTTGCTCTCTGTCATTGATTATTTGCTCCATGATGTCTCACTGATATGGCGGCCTTGTGACCACATGTCTGTGAGATATACGGGACAAATGGTCAATTTCCCCTTCATGTGAGAAACCCAATGAAAAAACTCTTGAAGGAAAAATGAGTATAACAATTATCTCCGGGATTTAATAATGATCATCAGGCTCTATGCGTGATCCTCATGATCCTTGCATATTTTATCAACTACACTGAATTATTAAGTGGTAAAACCTTCGATCTCTACTATATAAAGTGAGAGTTTCTTCCCACGTCATTTCATCAAAATTATCAGTTCTGCTATTCTTTAATTATCCACCTCTTTAATTAACTACTCCAGGTGTGGATGGAAGACAGCACACAAGACCATTCTTTAATTACCCACCTCTTTAATTGATTAACCACTCCAGGCGCAAGAAACGAAGCGTCAGAACGCTTCATTTACATAGAAATATAGAAATACTGCTTCAATAGTGTCCTACTATATAAGATATTATTTGCACAACATATTTTCTTGTTTCATGTTATCGTAATAGCAGGACAGCCGTTCAAAATGTAGATACCGCTGCAACGCACGGACACCTTACTAGTGGTAAATAATTTGGGAGTAGCATGCTTAACCCATCGAATACCACTATTTGATCGTGCAACACAAGTACATTGTCCTTGCAGAGGATACATGGGTAATATTACTTGCAATATCGTATACCTTCTTAATACAAGTCATCGTAACCTTTTAAGATCTTAAAATTTTTTAACAATCTCTAGGTGGTTAAAGTTACAACCAAAGGTTTGTTCTGCAGATCCATAAGTATGGTTGCACCATGGATAGAAATCTCGGACGAAATCCGGAAATCTCGGCCGAGATTTCGGATCCCCCCCCCCCCCCCCGAGATCCTAAATTCTGGCCGGGTAAAAAAATTTAAAAAAATTCGATTTGCTACAGTAACTACTAAAATCTCGGTTTTTCGGACCGGATTTTTGTTTTTAGGCATTGCATTTGATTGGATTGGTGGTCAGGATCATCCACAAAAAATTTCATATTTTTTTGATGAGTTTTGATCATTTTTCGGTCGGTTCAAAAATTTTCTAGTGTTAGGACCATTTTTCGGTCGGTTCAAAAATCTCCTTACATTATGGATGTGTTAGGAACATATATAAAACTTTTCAAATGACTTGAAGTTCATTTGTTACATTTGAAAAATCAAAAACTAATTTTACATACGGTTTTTATCACGACTTTACCACTGTTAGATTTTTTAAAAATTCCTGATGCTTGATCATCATCTCAGATTTTTATGGGAACATTAGTGATGTGTGAGGACCATCAAAAAAAAATTTCAAAATTTTTTGACGTGTTTTGGACCATTTTTCAGCCGGTTCAATTTGGCCGAGATCTCGGATTTCCCGGTTGAAAAAAAACCGGATTTGAAATTTGGTTTTTGCAATTCGTCCGGATTTTGTCCAAAATTTCCGAATCTCGCCGAGATTTCGGATTTCGGGAACCTCCGAGATTTGACTCAAAACGAGATTTGAAACCTTGGGTTGCAACATACAGAGTAAGATCTAGCAAGTCTTAGGTTTGGCATTTAGGGGATAAATTAATCAAATTGCCTTTTTCACCAATGTATCGTAACTTCAGAATTTTTTACTGTTATAGCTCTGTTACTTTATTTTTTTTTTCATTAATAGCGCTCTACAGATAAAATTGCAGATTTAGCCCCTAAACAGTAAAATATAGTGGATCCTGCCGGCTTAATTTTTTTAATTTTTAAGACGTTTGCGGCGGACTGGGACCGCTTAAATTTTATTTTATTTTTTTGTTTACTTTAGCGGACTACATTACGTTGTTTTATTTTTTTAGTTTTATTTTTAATTTTCAGCGGTTGGCGTCCGCTGTATTTGATTTTTTTTTATTTACAGTGGTCGGTGTCCGTTGTGTAATTTTTTTTCCCGCCGACCGTGTCCGCGGTATATTTTTTATTTTTTTATTTTCGAGCGGTCTCAGACCGCTGTATTGTTTTGAATTATTTTTAATTTTTTCTTTTCTTTTACTTTTACAAATTTAATTAATCCTAAAAATCCAAAAATACACTTTCTTGAACAATTTGAGTCACTGAGTCCAAAAATGACCTCTACTTCGCCAAACCAAGTCCTCAAAATTTCCAAAATGACCAAAATACCATCTCGACCACTTCTCAAGCCCCGTTTTTCGGATTTTTTTTATAAAAAAGCGGCCCCTTTACCTCTAGATATCGCACGATGAATTTATATTTTTTTTAATGAAAATTATGGAATTATAAAGAAATTGATGTACGTGTGATAATCATAAAGTTGCACAAAAGATGTACAAAAATGAGAGAAGATAGATGACGCATATGGAAACATTGCAGGACGAGCACCGAGGAGTAAGAATCGAAGCGAAATTTGTGGCACTTGCAAAAGGAAATAACACAATTTTTGCTCAGTTTTTTTGGGGAATTAATGCTATGAATGGCAAGATGAGGTCGACGGAATCCGAACATAACACTACAAGGATACACATTTGGCCCGAGTGTTTTCCACACTCGGGATAGGGGGGGAAACACTCGGGATAGACTATCCCGAGTGGGAACACTCGGAGTAGTGCACTCGGTGTTATTTTATCGGGAAAAATAAGCTACGCCGAGTGTACTCTCGGAAAAAAAAATAAGGCCTGAGTGCACTCTCGGGATAGCTCCAGGATTCCGCGCCAACCCCACTGCTCACGTGGCGTACAGACGAGAGACACGTCAGCATGTATGCCGAGTGGGCACTCGGCATAGGTCCTACTCTAGTGCGAGTGGCCACTAGGAGTACATTTTTGTCGAGTGCACTCTCGGTAAAGCTAAATACCGAGTGCACTCTCGGTCTAATTTGCACTATGCTGAGTGCCCTCTCGGTAGTATATTATACCGAGTGCACACTCGGGGTAGATACCATCCCTGCCTATTCCGAGTGCACTCTCGGTATAGCTAATTTCCCCTACAAAACAGCCAGCTCAGTATTCACATCCAAACATCAATTCACAATCACAATAAAACATCAGTCCAAAATACAATTTCAATGCACAATATAACATCCACAATTCGCAATATCAATTCAACATCCACAATATAATTCACATCCACAATATAATTTTAATCCACAATTCGCAATATCAATTCAACATCCACAATATAACAATTCACATCCACAACGCAACCAATTCATCGCACATTGACATATAATGCACATATCGCAAACATTGTTACATTCACAAGTCCAAAGTGCACATATCACAAACGAAGTCCACATACACATAACATAATAAGTTTTTATACATATGACATCCATACCAAATCCAAAACCACTCCTCGAGGGCTAGATGAATTCAATTAGCTTCGGTCCCTTGTTTCCTCATCCTCTGCACATTACATTTAAAGAATAAAACATATTATGTCATTTCCATTCAATACCATACATGGTTACATATTTATAGAAAATACATATAAGTTAAATGTATTCACACACACGATATATCCATAGATGACATCAAGTAGGGCAAATTTTTTGAATTGCAAGTCATCAACCAAATCAGATATGATTACCCACCTGGAGATGCAAACCAATTTATTTCATGATTTGGAATCCCAACATTACCTTCACCCGATAAGGCATCCCCTGGACTATTCCTCGATGATTGTCCAATGTTAATAGCATGATGAGAGTTTTGGGTGTCCTAAGCAAAAATTTCAATTTAGTACCTATAATGCGTAGTTTTATATATCTACCCAACATGGAGTTATATACATACCTCTTGGCTCGGTTGATGTTGAGGCGTCGAGAATGCATTCAAGTTAAAGTTCAATACAGGCGGTGGAGGAGGTGGATTTCCTGATGAGGTTGCTAGAGCATAATCCTGCCAACAAGAGTGTTACCATTTGACTACTATAAACATCTCAAATTTAGCACAAATATCAATTTTTTTTACCTGCATCCATTGTGCCATGGCCGTGAATCCCGTATGCATAGCATTCCGCATATCTCGGTTCTCATCCCGCACGCTCGCAAGCTCACGTCTCAACTCTTGATCACTTTGCCTCGTAGAAGAAGGATTGCTTGAAGTGCCAAATGGGGCAGAAGTCAAGCGCACATTCCTATCATCAAATGCACCATCAAGAAGCGCATAACGGCCATGAGGCTTCCCACCCGTGATTCGTACATCAATTGTGCATCAAAATTCCCATGCAGCCAATTAACATCGGGTCCATGCTTTTCTTGGTATGCATCTCGATACTTCCTGAAAAGGTATGAAAACATTGAAATGCCACAACTAGTCTGAAAAACAAAATTAGCTACATGTTAGTGCTACGCACCAAGTTTATCTGGACATGTGGATTAGTGACAGTGGAATCTCGGAACCCTCAAAATTTGCCATGTCCTCGTGATCGAACCCCCATGAACAGCATAAGCCTCTAAAGGTGTCATAGGTCTTTGAAACCTCCTCTCCTGCAACAAAACAAGGAAAATGTATTAAGTCCGAATGTTAGAAATGATGGTTTGAAAATACAAAGACTTTCTATTACCATTTCCTGTTGGGTTCGACTAATAGAACTAGATCCACCTCGATTCACCCTTGCCCCTGAAGTGGCACGAAGATTCCGCTTCATTTCACTTACACGCTGCCATCTTTGGATCACACCATTGTGTAATGAGATGCCCCAAGCCTCATCATCGATCCATGCAGGTTTGACTTGCTCATACTCAGCAGCAGTGAGAAACAACGGATTCTCTCTTGTGTCAATGTCTTCATCTTCACACACATCCTTGTAGTACTTGGTCACAGCTGCTACTCGAGTGTTGTATATTAGCTGCTCAGCATGGTATTGGCAAGCCGCCTCTAAAGTTGCCTCCCATCTCGCCCTAGTGTCATTCGGGTAACCTTCACCTTCAGGATATGTGAACCGAGCCTGCATTCCATAGACTTATAAATAACATAGAAGTCTACAAATGTCATATTTGCAAATAACTCACACGGAAATCTTTCTTGACCCGATCTGCCATTGTATCACCCGCTTCACCAACAGCATACCAATGTCTCCATTTTGTAGCTGCTACGATAGCTGGAGGACTCAATGTCATATCTTGCACAGTTTGTGGATAGTGATAGCGCAACAAAGGTCGCAACACAGTGTTTGGTCCACGTGGCCTCCCGACAAATACAGTATGTTTCCATTGCCTAGAACCATATTCAAGATGGCAAGATTATATGGATGTGAGAATAATTACATGATGACATACAACAAAACTTACCTTTTCGGTGATACTATCACCTCCCTCCTGCAGGAGTGGGAGGAAGTGGAGGGATTGAATTTTGCCCCGTGACTTCTTCTTCCCTGTGTATCTGCTGGACTTCTTCTTCCCTGTGTACTCGGGATCCTCACTTTGTGTTTCCTCTTCCTCAAAGATGTGCTTCCTCTTCCTCTGCGACATGTGCTTCCTCTTGTGTAGCCTGTCTAGATGAGGATGCCCTAGCTTCAGATCGCTTTAGTTTTTGCAAGAAATTTTTCTTCAACTTATGCCTGCAGTAGTTTAAATGTTAGTGACAGATCGTATATGCAATAAAATCAATAATGTAATGAAAAAAAATAAGTATAATGTAATTAAAATCAATATTGTACCATACCATCTATTCATTGTCCTCATCATAATCTGGTTCACTAGCACTAGAGCTAGAATCAGTGAAGGCATCAGACTCACACTCTTCGTCTAAATGAGATTCTACTTCAACACCAGTAGAAACATTCCGTAATATTGTAAGATCTTTCTCATTGCATATTGTATCCACTTCATTCGAGACATAAACGACATCCAACTCATCACCTAGATCGATAGCGAATGTGCCACTCAACCCTTCCTCCTGAAAGAACTCGGTGGTCTTATTATTTGGAGCTTGATTAATGAAATGTGACATGTCTCGTTTTCCGACATGACAGACCACCCACCAATCTTTCAAGTCAATCTTCTTGACTTGTTTTATTTTGGGACCTGACATATCTCGTTTAGGGACCTTACATGGGTACGGGGTGTAGTATACTTGAGAGCACTGATAAGGTAGAACAAATGGCTCAAAGATAGAATGTTTTGATGTATGCTTGATCTCAACCAAACCAATATTTGGAGAGCGGCGCACACCGGTTGTTGGATTGAACCAATGACAATCGAATAAAACTAAGTTGAAATGTTTATCACCAGGGAATGTCACTGATGATATCTTCAATTATACCGTAGTATTCAATCTTAGAACTACCCTCTCCAGAGCTAGTATAGACACCACTGTTAACAGTAGTCAAATTTGCCTTTTGCCGCTCATACTTTGCAGAACAGAATCTATATCCATTGATATCATATCCATTAATCGATGTCACCTGGATCCGAGCATGTACGAGAAATCTGCTTTAAGTCGTTATGGACGCTTGGAGTTTTCATGCACTTTGAAATATGAAAAAGGGAGTAAATAAATCTATCTAATTTATTCCGTAATCAATGGAAGGTTGTTTACTTACATATTTTGGAACCATCAATTAAATTGGGATGTCCACTCGGCCCCATTTTTCCTTAACCTATCTAGTTCAAGAGCGGATGGTAGTCCCCTACCAGGCCGCACTGCTTTATCATATTGGCTATCAAAATAAATTAACAAATGTATTAGTATACATGTGTTTGTGTTTGTGTATATGTAAATTAACAAAATTGACACTTACTCAACAAAATCATCCATTTCCAAGGTGTTTGTGTATATATAAATCATTATTGCTTTATGCTCCTCGGTGTTAGCATACGAGCCATTATTCCCTTGTTTTCATCACAGGACTTGCATAGTGCTAAGTGTGCAATTCGGAGTGTTGACTTCATACCCGTCATCATATCGTGGCCGCTTATTTCTAGAAGACTGAACTTCACTTGAGAAATATAACGACACGAAGTTTGATATCTCTTCCGCAATATAAGCCTCCACAATGCATCCTTCCACTCTAGCCTTGTTTTTTACCCGTTTCTTAACATGTTGAAGAGCCCTACACATGTAAATCGGGATATTTAGCCATCCCATCATGCGAGAATAGTTTACAAAATAGGGACATCTTACCTTTCGAATGGATACATCCACCGATATTGAACAGGTCCACCCACGCGTGCTTCATATGGTAAATGGATAACCATGTGCATCATGCAAGTGAAAAACCCTGGCGGAAATATTTTCTCAAGTTTGCACAAAAGAACAGGTATCTCATCTTCCAATTCCCTCATTCTTTGTGGATCAATCTCCTTGGCACACAATTGCCTAAAAAAGTAGCTCAACTCAGCCAGCGAGATCCACACACTCTCTGGAAGAAATCCACGGAAAGCTATCGGCATGAGAACCTCAATGAAGATGTGAAAATCATGACTTTTCATCCCATTCACACGGAGTTGTTGAAGGTTGACTCCCCGTCTAATATTTGCTGCATACATATCAGGAAATTTCAACTCTTTCATCCATTGCAGAACTAGTATTTTTTCTGGTCTATTTAAGCAGAAAGCCGCCTTTGGCTTTTCCCAAGTACCGTTAGATTTCTCCCTCAAATGATAGCTTGGACGATCGCACAACTCTACAAGGTCTAGTCGGGCCTTTACATTATCCTTAGTTCGATCAGCAATATCAATGCACGTCGACCAAAACAATTCTGCCACATTTTTCTCTGTATGCATGACATCAACATTGTGACGCAACAAGAGTTTTTCAAAGTAAGGCAAGCTCCAGAAGCCTAGTACGTGGGTCCAGTTATGTGTCTCCGAGAAACCTTCAAATTGGTGTTTTTGTTTACTCTGGCTTGGCACAAGATCTAGAAGCTGCCTATGAATTTGGACACCTGTTAGACGAGGTGGAGGGGGATTGAACACCGCCTACGCTTAGAATTCCTTTTGACTCCTTTGAATGGGTGTTCAGCTTTAAGAAATTGTCGATGACAGTCAAACCAGTGTACTTTTACCATTCCTCAACCATAATGCGAGACAAGTTTCCCAAACAAATGGACATGCAAATTTCCCATGTGTCTTTGTGTCGAGATACCATTCCAAGAGCGAGCAAATCATTAATAGACCATAAATAGCATGCTCGCATGTTGAATGCCTGTCTCAAGATCTATCATATGTTACAACTCCATCCCATAACTTATGTAGATCATCATACGAGGTTGCATGTATATGTCAATGTTTTTGCCAGGATGCTCGGACCGGGAATAATTAGAGTGAGAAACACGTATTCCTTCTTCATGCAAAGTGTCGGAGGTAGGTTATAAGGAACAACAAAGACAGGCCAACAAGAATATGGTGCAAGACAAAACTAAATGGAGAGAAGCCATCGTGCCTGAGACCTAACCGTACATTTACGGATTCAGCGGCAAAGTCGGAAAGTCAAGATCAAAGCTGTCTCCAAGCTTCACCATCGAGGCGGGTGTACCATCATGTCAGGTTTATCTCTATGTCCATCTCTATGCCATCGCATGAGTGTGGCAGTGTTGGCATCCATATAGCACCTTTGAAGTCAAGGAATGAGTGGAAGATAGCGCAACATTTTTCTTGCAACTGGCTTTCGACGACTTGTTCCAGAATCATTCTCCACCTGCACGTACCGTGCTTCATCACACACATCGCATTTTGTCTTTTCAATGCTGTCCTTCCAGAATAGCATGCATCCTTTTACGCAAGCATCGATCTTGTTGTATGACATACCTACACCACTCAACAATCGTTTAGACTCGTTAAATGTTCGAGGCATTTTTGAAACCGACGTGACTGGTAGAAGATCATGCATTAGATTGAGATTTGCATCATATGCAGCATTTGAAAGGTTGTACTGAGATTTCATAGACATCAAACGAGAAACTGCGGAGAGTACAGTCTCATTAGTGTCTTTATGGACCGGCTGCATGGTAGACTCGACCAATTTGAAGAAAGAATCTGCTGCAATAGATGCGTTTGTGTACTCTGATGCTTCATGAGCAACCCTGACATCTTCCAGCATGTCACTCATGTGATGAGATTCATCGACCTCCTCATGTTGACGAGGCCGGACAGACGGTCTTGCCTCTCCATGTGAAGTCCACACTAGGTATTCAGGTGTAAAGCCATTCTTAACTAAATGACCTGATACCGTTTGGAGATCTTGTTTCTTATAATTTCCACATGTCCGACAAGGGCAACTAGACAAAATTTGATTAGAGTTTGGGCCAGGAAAAGCGATATTAAGAAACTCTTTTGTTTTTCTAAACCAATTAATATTTGGCCTCCCGTTCTCCCAATCCGTATACATCCATGAGCGATCTTCAGCCATTGTTTCGAACCAACTAAACAAAAAATAAACGTTGGTAATTTATTTACTTTCTATAATAAAATGAAATAATATCACTACAAAAAATAGAACACAAGTGTTATATTGACATACACAACGGCAAATCATAATAAAACAAATATACATTAACTTGTACATAATGCGAAAACATACAATGATGTATCACATTCAAATCGACATACATAGAGGTAAACCATAAATTAGAATACAATGAGGTATCACATTCAAATCAACATACAATGCGAAAACTTATACATTAAGCGAAAAGTAAAGCATAAATTAGCATTCATTAACTTAGTTTTATCACATTCAAATCGACATACATAGAGGTAAACCATAACAAAATAAATATACATAATGCCAAAAGTAAAGTATAAATTAGCATTTATTAACTTAGTTACATTACATTCAAATCAACATACAATGAGGTAAACCATACGAAAACAAATATACATAATGCAAAACGTAAAGCATAAAATAGCATTTATTAGCATAATTTCATCACGTTCAAATCAACATACACACTGGTAAATCATAATAGATCATACATAATGCCAAAATTAAATCATACATAAGCATCCATTCACTTAGTTTCATCACGTTCAAATCAACACACAGTGCAAAATCATAATAAAACAAATAAACATAATGCCAAAAGTAAAATATAAATTAGTACTCATTGACTTACATTGTTCCCGACAGGAGAACAACACTACAGTAAGGCTACGCCGAGTGCACTCTTAGGGACAACACTGAAGCAAGGCTACGCCGAGTGCACTCTTGGGACTCACCTAGAAAGCACACAAAACAAGCACGTTCAATAATATATGACAGCATCCAGTCGAGTAATTAAAATTTTCATCCATACCACCGAGGGCAGTGTGCGGCGGTCGCGAGCGGTTGGGAGGGCAGCAGGCGGTCCCGAGTGGCGGGGAGGGCAGCGGGCAGTAGCGAGCGCCGCCCCGGCCAATGACAGGTGGAGAGAGATTGCCGGGCGGCCAGTGGGTGTTGGGGAGGGCGGCGTGTGGCAGCAACGCTTGGGAGGGCGGCGTGTGGCAGCAGACGCTTGGGAGGGCGGCGTGCGGCAGCGGACGGCCCCCCGGACGGGAGGACACGAGTAGCGGGCGCTGGAGGGACGCCGGGCAGTGGGGAGGGCGGCCGGTGGGTGGTCGGCGTGCGGTGGTCGGTGGGGAGGCAGAGCAGGGACGCCGGACGGCAAAGCGGCGGCGCCGGCGGCCGGAGGAGGCGAGCGGCGGCCGGAGGCGCACAAGAGGGATGACGGACGGCCGAAGGAGGCGAGCGGCGGCCGGAGGCGGCAGAGGGAGGTCGCCGGGACCACGACGCAGAGGGAGGAGGCCGGGGCCACGGCGCAGAGGGAGCAGGCCGGTGCGGCAGTTGGGGTGGCGCAGTGACGGGCCGCGGCTACTGGCAGAGGGCGGCTGCCGCAGCGCGGCGCGGTGGTGGGGCGGAGGTCGGCGAGGCGGGGCGGTCGGAGGAGGCGGTGGCGGCAAAAGGGCGGCGTGGCCCGAGGCGGCGGCGGGGGTGGAGTGCGGTCGGAGGAGGCGGCGTGCGGGTGGTGGGGCGCGGAGGTCGGAGGAGGCCCGTGCGGGTGGTGGGGCGGAGGTCGGAGCAGGCGGGGCGGTCGGAGGAGGCGGTGGCGGCAGAGGCGGCGGTGGCGGTCGGAGGCGGCGGGGGGGTGGAGTGCGGTCGGAGGAGGCGGCGCGGGCGGGAGAACCTTGTTGCGGGGGCAAGAGTTGCGGCGCATCTGGTGTGGGTACGATTCCAGTGAAGGTAATTAGAACCTTGTTGACCGAGTGCACTCTCGGTTTAAACCTCCACCGAGTGGCCTCTCGGTATAGGGTATGGTTGCCCTAATTGTCTTTATCCCTGAGTGCACTCTCGGGATAGATCCCCACCGAGCTTTTATTTTTGATCTGTCATTTTTATTTTCAGCCTCCTCCTTCAATTAACCCATTAGACTCTAAATTCCCAGGTAACATTCTAGAAGACATGTATCGGCACAATGCATAGAGCTCTGGTAAGAGCATAACAGGCAATGAGAAACAAAGAAAAATTACAGAGAATATGCAAACAAGCTTTTGTTAACATCAATATTTTGAATATATAGGAAGCGATCCATATTGCTAAAGTGTTGCAAACAAGCTTTTCACCGAGTGCCCACTCGGTATAGGGCGACGCAATGTCACCGAGTGCCCTCTCGGTATAGGGTGACGCAATCTCACCGAGTGCCCACTCGGTCTAACTATCTTTTTATCCGAGTGCACTCTCGGGATAGTTCTACACCGAGTGCCCACGCGGCATAGATAGAACAGTACTACGATGACATGGCAGATTGGATATCTATAGCGAGTGTACCCTCGCACTATTTTGTCCTACGTGGACGAATAGACCCTATTACGAGTTCCCTCTCGGAATAGATGCAATATTTTGCGAGAGCACACTCGGAATAGATCACACTCGGTATAGTTTTATATACCCCGAGTGTGCACTCGTGTTGTTGTTTCCACACTCGCCCCAAAACTGGATTCTTGTAGTGTAATTTTTCTTGCATTTTTTGTGTAAGATTTGTAGAGTTTTGGAGCTTCCTTGAAGCTTCTGTTGGAGGAGAGAGAAGTGCATTTGCTCTGTCCTCATTCGGCTGGAGGAAGAAGACAAGATGACAGGTGGCCCACTCTTTTAATTGAATTTAAATAGAGCTAAGAAGAATAGTGCTTAGGATGAAATAGTAAAAGGCCTCTAAAAATGTTGGAAAAATTCTCTAAAATACTATACATTATTTGGAACCTAATAAAATTGGTTTCAGAATTTTTTGACTTTCTGATTTTCTGCATAAATTCTTTTAATAAAATAGACAATTGCAAAAAGACTATAAAATCCATAAAATCAGCAAAATTACAAGAAAATTCTTAATAATAATTGAACAAAAAATATGCAAATTTTTAGGGTGTTACATGCAGCTGTTGCCTGCTGGCGCGTGGGAGACGAGGCATCATCAGTGCAGCAGCGCGTTGCGATGGTCCTCTGTCATGCATTTCGGGATGCGAGGTGTTGCGTGGCGGCACGCGCGCGTCGGGTGTGGGACGCGGTCGTTGGTGTGTGCTTCGAGTGCGGGGAACTAGATTGCCGCCAACGGGAGCCGCTGCCCGGGGTTCTCTGCCGGTGCCACCATTTCTTTTCATGTGTGCTTATGAATAGTAATTACTCGATGAACATTAATACTAGCCATTGGGAGAGTTAATCTGCTGGATTAAAAATAATTGTTCAGATGTGATTATTGTATGTAGCTCAAAACTTACGTAGGGCTCATAGCAGATTTAATCATGTATAGTCGGACGCTTTGGGTTGCAACATACAGAGTAAGATCTAGCAAGTCTTAGGTTTGGCATTTAGGGGATAAATTAATCAAATTGCCTTTATCACCAATGTACATCGTAACTTCAGAATTTTTTACTGTTATAGCTCTGTTACTTTATTTTTTTTCATTAATAGCGCTCTACAGATAAAATTGCAGATTTAGCCCCTAAACAGTAAAATATAGTGGATCCTGTCGGCTTAATTTTTTTTAATTTTTTAAGACGTTTGCAGCGGACTGGGACCGCTTAAATTTTATTTTATTTTTTTGTTTACTTTAGCGGACTACATTACGTTGTTTTATTTTTTAGTTTTATTTTTAATTTTCAGCGGTTGGCGTCCGCTGTATTTGAATTTTTTTTATTTACAGCGGTCGGTGTTCGTTGTGTAATTTTTTCCCGCCGACCGTGTTCGCGGTATATTTTTTATTTTTTTATTTTCGAGCGGTCTCAGACCGCTGTATTGTTTTGAATTATTTTTAATTTTTTCTTTTCTTTTACTTTTACAAATTTAATTAATCATAAAAATCCAAAAATACACTTTCTTGAACAATTCGAGTCACTGAGTCCAAAAATGACCTCTACTTCGCCAAACCAAGTCCTCAAAATTTCTAAAATGACCAAAATACCATCTCGACCACTTCTCCAGCCCCGTTTTTCGGATTTTTTTTTTAAAAAAAGCGGCCCCTTTACCTTTAGATATCGCATGATGAATTTATATTTTTTTTAATGAAAATTATGGAATTATAAACAAATTGATGTAAGTGTGATAATCATAAAGTTGCACAAAAGACGTACAAAAATGAGAGAAGATAGATGATGCATATGGAAACATTGCAGGACGAGCACCGAGGAGTAAGAATCGAAGCGAAATTTGTGGCACTTGCAAAAGGAAATAACACAATTTTTGCTCAGTTTTTTGGGGATTTAATGCTATGAATGGCAAGATGAGGTCGACGGAATCCGAACATAATTTTTCTTGCATTTTTTGTGTAAGATTTGTAGAGGTTTGGAGCTTCCTTGAAGCTTCTGTTGGAGGCGAGAGAAGTGCATTTGCTCTGTCCTCATTCGGCTGGAGGAAGAAGACAAGATGACAGGTGGCCCACTCTTTTAATTGGATTTAAATAGAGCTAAGAAGAATAGTGCTTAGGATGAAATAGTAAAAGGCCTCTAAAAATGTTGGAAAAATTCTCTAAAATACTATACATTATTTGGAACCTAATAAAATTAGTTTCAGAATTTTTTGACTTTCTGATTTTCTGCATAAATTCTTTTAATAAAATAGACAATTGCAAAAAGACTATAAAATCCATAAAATCAGCAAAATTACAAGAAAATTCTTAATAATAATTGAACAAAAAATATGCAAATTTTTAGGGTGTTACATGCAGCTGTTGCCTGCTGGCGCGTGGGAGACGAGGCATCATTAGTGCAGCAGCGCGTTGCGATGGTCCTCCGTCATGCATTTCGGGATGCGAGGTGTTGCGTGGCGGCACGCGCGCGTCGGGCGTGGGACGCGGTCGTTGGTGTGTGCTTCGAGTGCGGGGAACTAGATTGCCGCCAACGGGAGCCGCTGCCCGGGGTTCTCTGCCGGTGCCACCATTTCTTTTCATGTGTGCTTATGAATAGTAATTACTCGATGAACATTAATACTAGCCATTGGGAGAGTTAATCTGTTGGATTAAAAATAATTGTTCAGATGTGATTATTGTATGTAGCTCAAAACTTACATAGGGCTCATAGCAGATTTAATCATGTATAGTCGGACGCTTTCGATGCAGTGTAGATCGACGTAGGTAAACAATGTTGATTTGCCTCGGTAAAACGTCGTTTGAGTACATGCACCAAACAATGATCAAATTATGATTAGTACAATGAAAACATAATTGATCTAAGCACCAATATATTTATAACGACATACTCGGATGAAGAGCATTTGTGCTGATAACGTATTATAAAACGTAGTTGTTCACCCGCGATCAATCAATATAGCACGCCACAAAATCACAAAAGCAAGAACAGGGAGCACACACAAAGTAGAGGGGCAAAGCTCTCTCTATATTAGGTTGATTCTCTCTGTACAAAGGGGTGCCTAATATATAGCAAAACTGACAGGAGATAGATTCGAATTCGCCCACCAATAAATTCAGTCCTTCCAAACTTGGACTCGGATTCTATCAATATTGTAACACACTTAGGGAGATGCTCTTTCTTTCGGTAAGAGGTTATTAGATAAATATTATTTATATATATATATATGTATATATGTACATATGTAAAACCCGTTTTATACTCCCAGATGTATGTACTCCCTACCTCTATTTGGTTAATAACAACTTCCTAATTAAATGGAACCGGTTAACAACTTCTATTTATGGAATGTGCTTTCACTTGTGTAACACAAGTTAATGCACATGAAGTAGAGAGCACATACTCCTGGTAGTATGGAAGTATTTTCATAATATATATATAGGGGGCATATTCGGTGCAAACCTCCCTTACCGTGAAAACCACGTGTAAAAGTTTTGAAAAATTCTCAAAAAATTATCATAGGTAGGGGAGGTGAGGTTCTACAACCCTATAAAATTTGAAAACTAAACTCAATCGCATTTGGAAGATATGAAAAAGACAAATTGCAAAATGAATAGTGCTAATCAGTGAAAAATTACTATTCATACTGAATTTGTCTTTTTCATATCTTCCAAATGCGATTGAGTTTAGTTTTCAAATTTTACAGGGTTGTAGCACCTCACCTCCCCTACCTTTGAGAATTTTTCAAAACTTTTACACGTGGTTTTCACGGTAAGAAAGGTTTGCACCGAATATGCCCCCATATATATATATATATATAATATAGAGGATAGCTAGTGTACTATCAATAGCACAGATCCTTCGTGCTATAGGGTTGTGTTTGTAAAATTCAAAAACGAAACTATTGATCCGAACCGTGCATTCTATTCATCTCATTGAAATCTCACTACCCACAAAATTTTATATTTTTTGAATTTTTTCTCCTATTTATTTTGTATTTTTCAAAATCCACGATCTAATTAGTTGTGGGGCGTCCAATGAAGCTGGTTTTTGAAAATACAAAATAAATAGGAGAAAAAATTCAAAAAATATAAAATTTGGTGGATAGTGAGATTTCAATGAGATGAATAGAATGCACTGATTGAATCAATAGTTTCGTCTTCGAATTTTGCAAACACAACCCTATAGCACTGAGGATCCGTGCTATCGATAGTACACTAGCCATCCTCTATATATATATATATATATATATATATATATATATATATATATATATATATATATATATAGAGAGAGAGAGAGAGAGAGAGAGAGAGAGAGATGTTGTGTTGTGTTGTGATTTTCTTTCCTTCTTGTTAGAAATTTCAGGTCCCTTGGGGATCTCATCAAGGATTTCTGGAATATGATAATTGCATAAGATATGCATGCCATTTGCCAGAGTTTTTATGTAACATAACATTATTTCATTCATAATAGGATATTATTGGTCTTGGTCTCTACAAGCACCTTTGAACCATCGCTTTTCACCACCTCACTATTTTTATAGTGATCAAATCTTCCATTTAATGATTATGGTTCAACTACGATTGCTTCCTTTATTTGACTTGACATGAACGCTTCAAGCGTTCGCCCATGGACTTCGGCTCCGGATCTGTGTTCTCATTAGAGAAACTTTAATTAGCAATTGTAGATCCAAGTGGTTGACAAATTTTCTCCCATATCATCATAATCGAGGGTATCATAGTGTTAACCAGACCTTCGTCATTTCCCGAACAAGAGACTCTTGGTCATTTGGTATTCCCAGCATTGTAAGGGCCTGTTTGTTTTTTGCTTTAGATTCTCTAAAAATTGATTCTGAATTGTGGTTATTAAGAAGCTGATTCTCCAAAAGCTGGAATCCAAAAACACATATGAAGTGGATCATGGATTCTAGTATATATGAATGGGCTAGATTGTGATAATTAGATTCTAGAATCGAGCTGTTTGTTTTTTATTCAACTTTTGGGGTCAAAATCCAGAATCAAACGGAAAAACAAACAGGCTCTAAATATGCTCACATCAAATTGCTGGGGTTTCCATCTTCATGACAAACCTCTTAGGCCTGTTTGGATCCATGCAGCTAACAGTTAACTGCTAAAAATTAGCTAGAGTGGATCCAAACATAATTAGCTAATAGATCAGCTAACTATTAGCTAGGCACCCAACTAATGGTTATTTCATTAACTAGCCAAACCCAGCTAATAGGTGGCATTTAACCAAAATGCCCTTCGCGTCTGCCACCAATAGCAGCTAATAGCAGGAGTATTCTGGACAATTGATCAATCTAAACACCTATTAGCCACTGTCGGCGTATTTTACGCCAGGGTACCCACTCCCCCGCAATAAGTACGATCGCCGGGCGAGCAGGGCGCATCCGGGCCCACCGCCACGACGGCAAGCAGATCTCAAAGCATGGTCGCCGGTGGGCGATGTGGCGATCAAAGCCACGCCATCGGGCGCCAAAGAAGGTGGTCGCCAGTGGGATCGGTGGCGGTCGAGCCACCACCTGGCGCCCGGAAGGTGGTCGCCAGTGGGCGATGTGGCGGTCGAGCCACACCACTGGCGCCCGACCAGTGGTCGCCCGTAGACACGTGACGATCAAGCCACGCCCCTGGGCGCCCAGCAAGGTGATCGCCCAGAGGACACGTGGCATGCTCGCCACTCCCCTGGCGCCCACCCCCGAGGCGGCAGTGCCGGGTCAAGAACATTTAATGCGAATCGTGCGCATTAAATGCAAAGCGTGGAGGATACAGTATGGCGGCGCGTCTTCCCCAGGCGTGCCTTAATTACGTGTAACATCACGGCAGCACCTCACCCCCTGACAGAACGGGTGGCGTTGGCGGACGTGGGGCCCGAGGCGGGGGTGCGATGGCTGCGGCAGACGTTAATGGGATGTAAGAGCAGTGACGAGCGCATTAAATGCGCCCGTAGCAGTGTAATGAGTGTGCCTTATCGTGTAAGTCTCCCAGGCGCCCCCGCCAGCCCAAGTATAAAAGGGAGTCGGGGGGCATGGGAGAAGGGGTTCGATCCATAGTTAGTAGGTTTCATCCTCTCGAGCTAGAACACAAGCAATAGCAAGAAAAGCAGGACTAGGGCTATTACTCTCCGGAGGGCCCAAACCTGGGTAAAAGTTCTTGCGCCCCCATGTTCCCCTGAGCTTCCCGGTACTCCGGCCATCTTCTTCCTTTCCCCGGCAATTGCCCCGAAAGCCCCCCGTCTGAACCTCATAAGCACCCGATTCGGAGGTGACTGTTGGCTAGTACGCCGACAGCCACATATTAGCTGGTGGATCCAAACACGCTCTAGTTAATAGTTAGCCAGCTAATAGTTAGCTGGCTAATATTAGCCAGCTAACTATTAGCTGTTAATGGATCCAAACACACCCTTAACCTGTAAGATGAGTTATCTTCAAGAGTATAAGGAGTAATTAACAATTGTTTTGACTAATATCATTGGATCTTCGTCCCTGCTGATTTTAGATCATTGACCAATAAGTTAACTAGCGGGGTGCCGGCATACCCGGCACCCCCAAATTTTGATAGTTTGATAAATATATATATTCAATAGGTTAAATTTGTTGATGAATTTATTTTGATTTTGATAGTTTGAGATTTTTTAAAACCTTAGAACTATTTATATTACTTTTAACAAATTTCAAATATATATGTTGTATTTATGATATTACAAAATGATTATACAAGACTATAAATTTATATGTATGAAGTGTGCACATCAAGGGATTACAATACCATTTTGAGCTCGAAAATTGCCACTGCTCATCACCGATTTTCATCAAAAATCGGTAGAAACTGAATGGTTTCGAAGTCAAAGTCTTAGAACTCTTATTACTCTCTTCAACTCGGGGACATACAATTAGAGTGCCATTGTACAAAGGCGTATGGCTGATTTCCTTATTGTTCTACGTATGTTACGAGGGTTTACAAACTTGTAACATCTCATCCTCTTAATGTGTGTTTGGTTGGTGGTATGAGGTTGAATGAGATAGGATGGTTTTGTACTATTTGATTCTATTATTTTGGGTGAATGAAATGGTTCGGTATCCATAGAGAATATTTCTCAAATTTGTATCCAACCATTTAGGATGGGATGGTTCCATTAAAGCAATCAAACACATAGATGTTTTTTTTAGAGGTGCTTCTGTGCTATTCTTCTTTAAAGTTGCACAAATATTAAAACATGAATGAAGGATAGATGAGAATTACTTACCCCTTCGCTTGCTTCAAGATTTGTGCAACTTGTATTAGGAGAAAAAAACATAGAAGCACTGGTCGTTTTTTTTCTTAAACCATCTCATAGACTCGTACATGTACCAATTGGTACAAGCAACCAAACACACCGTTACAAGATGAGATTCGAGCGGTGTAAAGCAAGATAGGAAGTTTTACCATACCTATCATATAATTGTAAGTTTACCGTAGCAGTGGCTTGAGCTTCTGACAACAGATCAAAAGAAATCCAATATCAGTTGGGCAGTACTTCCATCTGGACGTCTGATTTTTTTGTCTTTTTTCGGACGCCTTCGCAACATTTTTTTAACGTATGAAATATCTTTTTTAATGTTATGAAATATTTTTTTAATGTGTCGCGTGAAAAAAAATGTTACAAAAAAATTTGACGTCCGAATCCTAGCAATACCGATATCAGTTTGGATGCCGCATGTACTTCCCCTCTTTTCATGGGATAAGTCCAGGTGGTTTATCATTCTGCTGCATCTATTCAGGTTGTCCTTCGCACTCATGTTTTCACCACTAACCTGAATGGTCAGCGCCATCTTGCAAGTTCCTTTGTATTGCGACGTGGACTCCACAATAATTCGAGTCCTTTACACTCAATTATGAATAAGGAAATGTTAGATCAGGCTGTACCATAAGTCCATAGCCCATGAATGCTACGTTTGGAACGCACTAATTTCAACTAAACAAATGTATAATTCCCTATCGCTTTGCCTTACCTGATCAAGCGTCATTGCATTTTCAGTTACTACTACTGTAGCAGTTCATCTAATCTTGAGTTCTTGACCACGAGTCCACGAGTTTTATCTTACCCATTCGATCAAGAAATTACAATTGCTTGGGTGATGTACATTTCTGCGGAAATTTCGTCCATTTGTAATTTTTTGCGGAAAATTCGGGCGCAAGTCAGCTATGCTTGCCGCGTCCACAAAGGCTCTGTTTGATACGGTTCTAGATTCTAGTAAAAACGGAAACGGTTTCAAATTCTTGGTAGAAACGTTTTAGGTAGAATTAGAATCACTTTCTGCAAAGCGTTTGGTACGGTTCCAGATTCTAGTAGAAACTAGTAGAAACGGGGTTGAGGGTGATTCAGCTACGGTGTTAAAAAAGAAGAAACGTTCTGAGAAAAATCGTTTCGAATTTTAACCCGTTTGGCTAGGTTTTCCCAGATTCTAATAGAAACACCTCTGTTCCAGATTGCCAAACGGAGCCTAAACCAAATGGCGAGCTCGTTTCCAATACTCAAATCCACTAGAAAAATGAGCGCGGCGCACGCCGCGCACGTGAACGGGAAAAAAATTGTGTTGTTTTTTCGGAGAACAAACGGACCACGAAAACTTTTTTTTTGGCAAAAACAAGGGAAAATGAACCACGAAAGCATTTTTTGGGGGGAACGAGGGGAAAAAAATTTGGAGGGTAAACGCAGCACGATGAAAACAATTTTTTCCCGGGGGAAACGAGGAAAAACGGGCTAGGAAAACATTTTTCGCGGACTACGAAGACATTTTTTCTATGGGAAACAAGAAAAACGGACATCGAAAATATTTTCCCAAGAAAAACCGTGGCGCACGCGATGTGCGTGAACGGAAAATAGATTTACAATTTTTCGGAGAAAAAAACGGACTACGAATTTTTTTCCCTGGGGGAAACGAGGAAAAAAGGACCACGAAAACAATCTTCTCCAGAAAAAGCGAGGAAAAATGGACACAAACAGAGAAACGACGAGCGAAAAATGAATTTTAGTTTTTTTTCGGGGAAGAACGGCAAATGGAAAGAAAAAAAATTCGGGCAAAATAAGGGAAAAACGCAAAAAAAAAAGGGAAAACGACGGACGAAAAACGAATTTACAATTTTTTTTGGAGAAACGGCGAACGAAAATATTTTCCACATACTCTGAAAAAAAAACGGACCATAAAAATATTTTTTTTAGGGAAAACGGGCAACGAAAATATTTTTTGTATGGAGAAACGGCGAACAAAAATATTTTCCGCATACTCCGAAAAAAAATGGACCATAAAAATATTTTTTTTAGGGGAAACGGGCAACGGAAATATTTTTTGTATGCTCTTGAGAAAAAACGGACTACAAAAACATTTTTTTCGGGAAAAACGGAGAAAGGACCTGAACGTAAAGTGCAGGGGCCTATTTGTTATGATTTTGGACCCATTCGCTATTTTGAAAAACTATGAAAGGGTTCATCCGCGATTTATATTTAACAGAATATTTTTTTTGTAAAACGGCGAACAAAAGACCTAAACGCGAACCGGGGAAAAAAATTCTCCCATCACAGAAAATCGCGAAGGACCTCTACGAAAATTGAAAAGACCTATACGTAATTTTAAAAACTAGAGGTTTTTTTTGCAAAACAAGGAGAGAGAGTGGGTAGGGGTGACGTGGGGGGCCGAGGGAGCCGAAACTCTTCCGACTGTAATATATGTAGTATTTTACATAAGTAGATATACTATTCAACTCAGAATATTCTACTCATAGCGACGCATTTACTACAAGTAAACATTGTCGTAACTCTTCCATAAATTGTAAAATATCTGGCATACTCCCCGATTCTAGCGTGCAGGAGCGTTGACTAAACCTAAAGTGTAGCTTGACTAGTTGTACTAGATACCTTTTCCTCCAGGAAAATATCACAATTTTGCGCATTCTCTCCCCATAATGCTGAGATTCAATTTTTATTAATAACTGGAAAAAAAATATGTAGGTCTATCTATATTTGTGATGGGTATTTGACAGTGTTTGACCTTGTGGAGCTCAAGCTTGAGTTTAATTTGAATTAGATTTGAAAATTGAGTTTTTGGATGATTATTGCATATTATTTTGAGTATTGCCATGTGTTATGTTTCCTTGTTTTTGATGATTACAGAATGATGGTGCTAGATTATGGTGAGGTAACCAACCGGCACTAAGCAGCTGCTGGTCGAGGATAGAGCATTAGTATCGGTTGGTGTCACGAACCGGTACTAATGTAAGGGCGTCAATACCGGTTCGTGTTACGAACCGGTACTGAAAGCCCACTACGGCCCTGTAGCTAATGAACCAAGACTGGTATAACTGTCAGTCCCGGTTCATGCGTAACCGGTACTGATGGACCGGTATGGAAGGGTAGTTTTCTAGTAGTGCGCGAGGCTGCATCAAGCCATCGTCGATTTGCCATGAAACACGCTAGCGGCTAACATATTGCTGAAGGCACAAATCAATCGCCCATGGGGGGGGATTACAACATGATTTTGGTTGCCAAAAACATAGACGTTAGCAAGGGCGTAAATGCCATCGTCCATATCAACTGGATATGGACAATAATCGTACAATTTACTTTAATTGTCTCCCAAATAAACTAGAATATTAATTATTGCTTCTGGTTAAGATATGCTATTGTGCCTACCATGATCTTGTTTTCAACATTTTTCTTATGCTTCTTAGAGCAAGTACAATAGTAAAGCCTGCTACTTACTCTAAAAGTCAGTTTGTATAATAACTGTCTCTAAATGATGTGCAAAAATTATATCTTCTCTCTTGTACATAAATAATCTACCTATGCTCCCATGCAAAGCTGTCTCTTATTTAAAGAGCCAACTCTCTTCTCTCTCCTCTTTTCTCACTCTTTCACATAAATTAAAGCTGATGTACAGACTAAGAATTAGCTAAGGTAGCCTTATGGTACATGACCTAGGTTCCAATCTCCATTACATGCCCAAATTTCTCCTCCTTTTCACGCCAACTATAAAAATCCCGAGTGATAGCATGTGCATCCGTCATTTTCTTTAAATCAACTAGAATTTTTAGCAAAGATTTATAATCACACTTCAATAGGAGTATAATTTTATTGGCGTGGAACCAACATATATGCTGTAAGATTCTGCTTACAAAGTTCTTCAATTAAGAAAATAGTGTGGTGGAGGATGGTGTTATATATGTAGACTCCAAGCCTTAGGGTGTAAGTTATTTTGTACTTATTTGAGGATTATGGTGTTTTTTAGCCAAATTAATCCGTCGTAGATCAATAATATGTGACCAACTTATTATTGTTCTGGTGCTACTAGGAAAATCAGGTTAGTCGTTATAGCGCTGACGTGTAGATCAGTCACACAAGCATGAACATAATGAGACATACGTGAGGGAGCAAGTGGAGAACTCTTTTTTTAATCATCTCTTCTCAAATACACAAAGAAGCCTATTTACAGATTAATAGGGTGAATCCCTTCCTATCAATCCACTTTTCGGTTTTTTGAGTGGTTTTTGTCGGTTTTATTGAAAAATCGGTCGGTTTTTGAACGATTTTCATTGTATACTTTTTTTTTCAAAATTTTTGGATTTTTGAATTTTTTTTGAATTAAACCGGTTTATCGACCAAGATGCTCTCGATTTTCGCGACAAACCGGTACCGTCGGGATCTTGATTTTTAATTTGAAAATGATTTGGTGAACCCTGGCGCTCTCAAGGTCTCAAGGTTAAGTAGTAGACCAATTGCAACTCAGAATTATCCCAAAGCAAAATACGCGCACCAATGCATACAGTCATACTCGATTCGGCCGAGCGAGCGCCCATGTGGAGGGCCTCCTTCGCCATGTGGTTGTCTTGGATTTGGTTCAGATTTTTCGGGTGCCAATTGAGGCGTATAATCCATACCAATCACGTTGGTTGCTACAACAATTGCTTCTTTAGTTTATGTAAACATGGCATCATCGACTGGCCGGTGGGTTGATGCCAACTGATTAATTAATCAGGAAATTATTGTCCCGTACGTCGTTTGGCTAATGGGTGTCGTTGTATTTGTATCCTCTACTCTCTCTTTTTTTGCCCCAATAGATCACAAGTACTCCCTCCGTTTCTTTTTATAAGGCGTATTTGGTTTTGTTAGGACAAGGCTTTGACCAACAGATACTCTATTAGTATATAATTTTTATGACACAAAATTGATATTAGCAGATTTGTATTCAAAAGTACTTATATATAATTATGATTTTGTATTACATAAATAATATATTAATGAAGTAATCGTTGGTCAAAGTCTTGTCCTAATAAAACTAAATACGCCTTATAAAAAGAAACGGAGGGAGTAATAGCTTCGTATTAATGCTCTTGGATAGGTCCAACAGCTAGGAGGCACACATATCCCGTGTTGCAAGCAAATACCTGTCAATATGTGCTCGTCAATTTAGGTTGTATTTGGTTGTCTGTACCAAGTGGCATATGTTTGAGATGGTTCAAAAAAAAGTGATTATTGTGTTTGGTTGTTTGAATGGAACTATCCCATCCTAGACAAGTGATATAAATTTGGGTAATATTCTCTCTAAGGCCTTATTTGGGAGGCCTATTCCCGGCCGGGATCCATGTGGATGGGCCGGGAATGGACCTCCCAAACAAGACCTAAATGTTGAATCATCCCATTCACCCAAAATAATGAAACCAAATGGCAGAGGATCGTCCCATCTAATTCAACGTCATCCCATCAACCAAACACACCCCGGTGCGGTGAGAGTGCCATCGGCCACTTGCTGGGTAGAGGGCTGCAAGCGGTCGGTGGCGGAATTAGAAATTTTTGTTGGAGGTGTATACTTCACATACATAATTCTATAACTTTTATAATTATTTTTTAATATCATAAATCCAACACGAATATTTGAAGTTTGCTAAAAACACAATATAAATAGTTTTAAAGTCTTAAAAATCGCAAATAACCAAAATCGGATAAATTCAATCAATAAATTTGGTCCATCGAAGAGATAATATTATACGACTTTTCAAATTTTCAGGGGTGCCGGTGCATACTTGGCAACCCTAGTACTGCCCATGAAGGCGGTGTAGTGATGAATATTAGGTTGAATAGGGTTGGGGCGGCGGCGGGAGCAGGGGGTGGCACAGTAAGGCGACAGGGTGCAACCAGTCACGGGCGGTGGAAGTGGGGTGGTAGCGATGGAGGCGTAGAGAGCTCGCCAAGGAGGAAGAATAAGGCAGGCGTGGGGGCCAGATGGAGCTCACTATGGAGGAAGAAAAGGGGTGGAGGAGGAAGTCACCGGGGAAGAGAAAGATGGGTGAAACAACCCCAAAATTTCAAAAGAAATTCATAAAGGTTTTGAACTCGATTTTGGTTTTTGTTTGAGATTTGAGTTTGAACTCACAATTGAAACAAATTTAGGGTTTGGATTTGGGGAAAAGATTACCAGGGGCCTTCTTCTTCCTTCGCACGGACCAGTCCGTCGCCTCACCCACTCCGCCTACTCTTGTCGCTGTAGATGCTGCGTCCCCTTCGCCACCGGCTCCGTCCTCTACCTCGTCGACTGCGCTCAACCTGTCCCCATCCCATCCCGTCGCCTCGCTCTGGTCGCATCGCCGCGCGGCCCGCCTGCTCCCCCGCCGCGATTTCCGCCGCAAGCCACGCCATCGCCCATCCCCTGCCGCTCTCCTGCTCCCGTCGCCTCCCTCGCCCATGCCGCCTTTGGGTATAAATGCCCCCCCGAGCCCCGTCTCCACTTGCCCCTCCCCTCTCCTCGCCTGTGAGTTTCCCCATCCCCGCCCCTTCTTCTCCAGTCCACCTCCGCCGCCACCACCCCATGCCCGCACTAGCCCTAACCCTAAAGCCGCCCACGTCGCCGCCGCAAGTCCCGCCCCTCCACCGCTTGATCCCCCTCCTTTTCTTTTCATTGGTCGAGCCGCCTCGCCGCGTGGGCTCGGCCCAGCAGGCCGCGCGCGCTTAGCCCCCCGGTGGGCCGGTTCGGGCCGAAATGCACATTACTGTGCGGCCCACACTCATTATCTTTTTCTTTTTCGGATTTAAATAATTCGATAAATCCTTTTAAATAGTCCAAAATTCCAAAAATACACCGTTTCGACCATCTCGAGCCACCGAGTCTAAATACGGCCTCCATTCCGCCATTTGAAGCTCCCAAAATTCCAAAAATACCCAAACTACCCTTCAACCTCCCCGACCGTTTCCCCGTTTTCCGTTTCCGTCCGTTTCCGTTTCCGTTTCCGTCCGTCATTTTCGTTTCATTTATCGTTTATTTACCATTTTCGGTTTTTGTCTTTCCGTGCTAGATCCGACGTTCGCACAGTATCCGGAGTCCAAGCAGTTCCCGGAGCAAGAGCCGGACCAGACAAGAGCTGAGTACGACTACAACGACTACGCCCTAGGCGACCACTCAGCCCAGCAAGGCAAGCCACACACCTTTGAACATATTGAACCCACTTTGCCATAATGATATTGTAGTATTTAATTTATACTGCATTATTTTGAACTGTATATTTAAATACTGAAAATCGTTAGTTTAGAATGACATGCAACTTAGCTACACCCAGTTTCGCTATTAGCCTCCTTGATCTTGATGAACCATGTTAAACCTTGTGTAACCTTAGTAAATATTCATACATACCGTAGGAATTATTAATTATATTAGCTCACCCAAAATCTTTAAATGAGAAGCGAAAGGTTGGCGAGCAATTGGCTCGGTGAAATTTTTAATGTGCTACGGTCAAGGGGACAGTATTGGACTAGCTACGATGTGGATCTGAGTCCGATCCCCGACCGGTGACGTAAGCCATATGTGGTTTGGTGGCTGGTGCAACTGATACCAAATGGGTTTGTGGATGGTCCGATGGTTTGGTCCTTGGCAATATAAGGTTAAACTCCCTTGAGCAAAGTAAATAATTTAAAATCTCGCTCAACCACAAGTTGGGACCGGTCAGTTCAGTTGAACCGTTTCCCAACATAGCTTAGTACATTGTTCATCCTCTGGGAATACCTACATGCTTGGTGGTACCATTCTCAGAAGGAGAATGGGGAGCAGTCATTCCCAGTGGGGGAATGACTGGTGGGTTAGGTGGAACGAGAATGGGCTTGTGTAGCGCCATGTGCCAGTTCTCACAACAATAGGTTGCCCTCTCAGTATTGGAACGCGGCTCCTGCGTTGGCCAGTGTGGTCCCAAGAACAGTAGGGTCGGAGTACCTATCTGGTAGGAGCTACCATGTGGATGTTCAATCAAAAAGCTGTGATGGTCTCGGCCGGTCGCGTGCATTTAAGTTGCATGCAAGTTGCGTATGGCATTAACAACCGTAGAAATCTTGTGGGTAAAGCTGAGTAGCTCTGCAGAGTCAATTAAATGGTATTCGAATACTCCATGCTTCCGATTAAATAAGCTAAGTTTGATTTGGGGTGACTCCCGTAATCGAGCTCAAGTAGACTTTGAAAGTTTTGAGAATGTGGCTTATTGGTGATAACTTTGCGAATGACCCCCCCTTTACTATTATTTATGGTTTGTGTTTCAAATGTAAAATGATATTATAAATAAAACTGCATCCACAAATATTCGAACCTTATGCCAATCATTTGTTACTCCCTTGCAGGTAGTATTCAGTAATTTCCTGTGCGACTTGTTGAGTACGGTTGTGTACTCACTCTTGCTTAACCCAACACTTTCAGAGATTCAAGAAGCTGGTGTTTACCAGGAGTTCGTAGATGACGAGTTGGTTTGGTTTTAAGGTCTTAATCTTTTGCTCAGGCCTGCATGTACGGTGTTTTGGTTGTACTCTATTTGGACCCTGCTGCGCCTATTTTTGTAAAACTTGGCCGTTAGGCCTTATGTTCTATCAAAAACAGTTGAATTCGTCCTTTGTCTGACAATATGGACTTGATTTCGTGATACCGGCGGATCCAGTTCCGGCGAGTAGGTCAGAGTCTGGCCTGGTATCGAAAGCCTACTAAAATTCTACGAAAAATTATTGAAAAATCATTGAAAATAGATATTTAATCTAATATCAGCTGGCCCAGCCCGGGGCTTGGGTCTGCGCTAGCTCCGCCCCTGCTGACAGCTGATCATCCTAGGTATCTGTTAGGGTATTTAAACGTACCACTTGAAAAAAGATCCTTTACAATGGGCGAGGGAGGCCGCACACTGCGCAGGTAAGCAATGTGCGAGTGCTATATATAAACTCCTTGAATATAGCACAACTTCGACAAACACAACTTTTGTTGTGCTGGAATTATTTGTTGGGCACATCTTGTTTGACATCAGCCAATAAGTGCATATGGTTTGTTTTTCCATAACAGTCTATCGGATGTAAATTAGACCAGTTTAATTATATTTTTACGAATGTCTGGTATGCAACTATAGTACGCAGTATTTATAGGTTGGGGGTGAAAAATATAGCAAAATGGCTAATCTATCACTTCCAATCAAAATCCACTTAACTTCAAACTTAACCACGGTCACTGTCTAATCTCTTTTTAATCATGCACGTTAATCACGACCCAACGCCCAACCATAAATCAACACAAACAAAGAAGGGGGACAAAAAAAACTCGAGCCCCAGTCTCTCGCGTGTTGTTGTACCAGCTTTTATTTAACGGTAATGCTACAGTTCGGACGTCTGATTTCTACCGCAACATTTTTTTCTACGCATGCAACATTTTTTTCTACACATGCAACATTTTTCTCCTACGCATGCAACATTTTCATTCGACAAACAGTAAATGTTTCAAAAGTGAAAAAAATGTTACGAACGTTGAAAAAAAATGTTGCAAACAGTAAAAAAAATGTTACGCGGGCGTCCGAAATTTTAAAAAAAATCAGACGTCCGGCTGCTAGTACTGTCCTTTATTTAATGGAAAGCAGCTTCCGTTTACTCCTGCTTCTCTCTGGCACGGCTAATCCGGCGCCTCGGAGGTAGAAAAACCACGCAAACGAAGCGGAGGAGCTCCGGAGGTGGAAGGAAAAGGCGCACCCACGATCGCACCAGAAATTTGGGCGGCTAATTCGGGCGGGTGGCGCGCCGAATCCTCAACTCCGGCGGCCGGAGCGCGCGGCCGGCGGCGCAATTCCGCCCGAAGCGGCGGTTTCGCTGCGGAGGGAATTTTTTACTGGTTGGTGGTCTGTTCGTGGGGGGGCGTGGATCTGGCCGGAGGCTGGCGATGGAGAGGCGGGAGTAGGGCCGGATTGGAGGGGGAGGTGCGATCTTGGGCGCTCCATGGGCGGATGCTTGTCGCTGGAGGAGCACGGGCTCCAAAGTAGGACAGGTTCGTGTTCTTGTTCTTGGCCTGAGCTATCTCTGGTGTAGTTCACGCGTTGGATGTGTATGTGTGGAGCCAAAGCTGCACGGTTTGGCGTGGGTGGCTGCGTAATTTGGTTTTGAATGAGCCGTAGGTCGGGTTTGGTCAGAGGTGGGGTATTGGAGTCTGGATTTTGGCGAATTCAGCTAAAAATATGAATTTTGATGGGTAATTTTGGTGTTGGAGTCTGTAGTTTGATGCAATCCTTGTAGTTTGGACGACAGGATCATTTCGTCTTCAGTAAGTTCTGTTCAAAACTCGGCTTTTAAATCTCCCTTTCAAGAATGGCGTCATTGCAGTGTGATGCTATCCTTGCAAGCTTCCGTAACGAGTGATGGGAAATGTTATACTCTGTGGGTACTTAAAATTTTGTTTTGATTGGACATCGTACATTCAGGGCTCTCTAGTTGTACTTTCCCATCTCTTCGTTTTGAGCTAAGTTAGCATGGTACAGTTTCTCTATTTGATGGCCCGTGGAAAACATAATATGTTGATACACTGATAGGTTGCCTATAAAATTGCAGTCTGTAGCAAGGACCCTGAAAAGCAGTAGTTTAGCGGTAGAACAAGTCACATTTAGGATTTAGCTCATATTTGAGTGTTGACCTTTAATTGCCAAAGTTTCTAGAGGATTCTAACCTGGTTGGATGGATTGGTAACATCTGATGCAATCAGCCTTCATTGTCAATAGAAAGGAAGGATGTATAATTGTAGAAGAGTTGCCTGAGTTGGTCGAGTGTGCAGGTACAAATTCATATTGTAGTCTCATAGATTATTAATAGATAAAGGAGAAATTCAGTGCTAGATAGTTCTGCTGAGTTTCAAGAATTTACATAACAGATTCTTTCTCCAGAAAAAAAGGACGAGATGACAAATGCTGTCCAGCAGATGGGACATGTGACAACACATGCTCCTTGGAACTATTCTTAGAATGTCTGCGAAGCCAAAACGGAGACCCTTCCTTGTCCATGTCATAGCCTTTAGCTGCGCATTTACGACCTGCCAATTGAATATGGGGGATGATCTGTGGAGTCCTTTCATCACTGCAGAGCTTCTTTAGAAGTTTAAAGTGACATTGTAGTTGTAGGCGGAGGAGCTGGAACACACTTTTCTCAAGTTAGACGAGGAACACCATTTTGGGTTGGGATGATTATCAAGTTTATTGCCATTTAATCTTATAGAGAACATTTTTCGTACTCATGGCAAAATTTTTTTGTATGCCTTATAAAATAGAACATTATAGTCAGGATAGATTAATCTTGTAAAAGAGCATGGTACGGGCTGTACGGCGAATTTGGGATTGAGCTAAAAAGGTTCTTGCATTACCTATAACTATTCACTGCCAGCATACTATGCATTCCTTGTCCGTTCAAGCTCATTGACATGTCTTGACTCTTGACTTTTGGTTTTTGTGCATTCAAGTTATGCTCGACTGTACACTGATTAAAAATGTGATATCTACAAGTTCAGATGTCATGCTATCATGATGCTTTCAAAAAGAAAACTACAAAGACCAAATGACCACATCATAACTCTTGGTTTTTTGTAAGATGCATTGACCATGTATATGGCATTGTTCTTTCCTGATTATTTATTTTTATCAGCCAAAGCCGGCGGACCAGATGGGTTGAAGAAGTGCAAATCTGATTCTAAAGCTATAGCAAGTGTTCTTGCCCCTCCAAAAGATGTGGAGGACCTGCAAACAGAAGGATATGGAAATGTTAATATTTTTACATACAACGAACTGAGAGCAACCACCAAAAACTTCCGGCCTGACCAAATTCTTGGAGAGGGTGGGTTTGGAGTTGTTTACAAAGGTGTAATTGATGAAAATGTTAGAGAAGGTTTTCCATCCACACAGGTTGCTGTGAAAGAACTTAACCCGGAGGGCTTTCAGGGAGACAAGGAATGGTTGGTAAGTCTCCTCGCTTATTTTCTTTATCTAAACCCTGATAGCCTCATGTACAATAAAATGAATCCATGTTAATCTCTGGCTCATGTGAAGTCTTCATGAGCCTTTCTTAGATGATTAGATTTCTAAGATTCGGTTTAATGATCAGAGTAGTTGGTTATTATCTTTGTTCAAAGCATCACTTGTCTTGACGACCTTTTAAGGAATAACTGTCACATAACACATTAACACTAGAAAAAGAGTGTGTTGCTTTGCAGATTAATAGCTTGAAATAAAAAAAATGAATACTACCTGCCATCAGTGGAGGACTACTAATGGTTTCCTGATATGTTTCCAGGCAGAGGTCAACTATCTTGGGCAACTTAGCCATCCCAATCTAGTCGAACTGATTGGCTACTGCTGTGAGGGTTCACATAGACTGCTTGTCTACGAGTACATGGCTTGCGGCAGCCTTGAAAAGCACCTCTTTCGCCGTAAGCTCTAACTCTTGCCTTCTTGACAAGTACCACCTACATGATAACTGATGCTAGTCTGGTAGGCAACAAAACTAGCTTGCCCCTGCATTGATTGATCTACCGAGCAAACATATTATAAAATATGTGAATACTGGAAAGAATAGGAAAATAAGCCAAGCGAGCTTCATGCAAAAGTTTTTTTTAATTTAGTTATATGTATATTCCCATTCAAAAGGCACATTCATTGATTTAATTTTCTTGCTTGTAAGATAACAGGGGTTTGCCTTAATATGCCATGGTTAACTCGCATGAAGATTGCACTGGGCATTGCAAGGGGGCTTGAGTATCTTCACAGAGCCGAGAGATCCATCATCTATCGGGATTTCAAGACATCAAACATCTTGCTAGATGAGGTTCGTATTTCATCTATTATTTGATTGCTTTCATGCTTTGATACCATTGCCCTATTTTCATCACTTGTTCTAAGTTCACTGAAGGTCATTGCCGTGTCAAATCTTTTCATATTCCCAACTGAGCATGATATGGCAAAATATATTTTCCATTGCCAAGCCATGCAGTAGTGATGTTTTTTCATGTATTTGCCTATTTATCATGTTTTGTTGCTGTCAACATCCAGAGGTGCAATACTATGAATTATGCCAAATGAACTGCGGGGTCAATCATAATTTTGCCCCTTGTCACTCCGCATTGCTTCCACATTGATGTGGCACCACCATTTAGAAATAGAAGACATTACTTTTACCCTCATCCATCTTGTCCCTCCATTTCACTATATTTGTCCATAACCCAGCATGCACCATGCGCACAGACCAAGGAAACACTAAATCTAAGAAAAAAGTTAATAAGAAATGACCATGCATTCCCTATTAAATGACATACCACAACAACTTAACTTTTTCTAAAGCATTTAAGGGTAGCGAGTAGAAATATCGCAATAACTATACTCTTGGTTCTCTTAATAGAGAAATATTTTGAAATGGATACTCCCTGGACCATGGTCAATATAGTGAAATGGAGGGAGTATCTTGTTGCAGACCACAGGATGTTGTGTTGAAGACAATACCTATTAGACAGTATCCTAGTTGCCTTATTTAAGAGATTGCTAGTTGCCTTGTATAGAGATTGCTAGCCTTATATAGATATTGCCTTATGTAAGCTTTTCCTTTTATATCCTCATGTACATGTATATATACTAGCCTATTGGACTCGTGTTCAATACAAGTGCTATTCACAAATGGTATCAGAGCATTAGGTTCTGGGGTAGAGCTCACCGGCGTTTGCACTTTGGTTGCCTGACCATCTCTCGGCCAACCGTTCGAGCATCCGCTCGCCCGATTTGTGGTCATCTGTCGCCATCTCGAGCTCGGCCGCCTCAGAATCCGTCGGTCTTTGTCAACCACCCGACGTGGCCACTCCCGTTCGAAGCCCGCCCGACGCCGGCCTGGCTTCCTTGCCGACATTGACTCCTCGACCGACGACCGCTCAATCTACCTAACGCCTGTGTGGCTCTGCAACGCGGCTTTCCTTCGCCTCGGCTGAATCCGACCGTTGCTGCTGCCTTCGATCTTGCCAAGCCACGCGCCCATCCGACGCCGGCTGTCGCCCTTCCATCCGACGTCGACCGCCCGAGTCCGGCTGCCGCCTCCACACCTCCGTGACGGCAAGCCGCACGACCGCTGTCACGGTCGTTGCTTCCCGGTCGCTCGCGCCATCTCCTCTCTGCTCAGGAAAGAGACCGATCGGTCAGTCTCAAAACCCGATTGGATAGAAAAAAAAGAAAAAAAAATGTTGTCGTCTTCAAGCTCTTCAGGCACAGTATCTGTTCTTCGCCGCTCGGTCATCTTTGATGGTCTCAATTATCGGGACTGGGTTCTCCATATGCGCCTTCACATGCGTGGTCTGCATCTGTGGGAGTTTCTTATTGGGGAGCTATCATGTCCACCTTGTCGTGCTCCCCCTGCCATGCCTGTTATTCCAAAGGAGGCCGATGATGCTACTCGACAAAAGGCCACTGATGACTTTGCTGATGTTGTGGAGTCTTTTCAAACTCAATTTACCACATACAAGATATGGATTGATGAAGATGCTCGTGCCTTCGCTATTTTGGTTACTAGCATGGAGGTGCATCTTACTGGTGACATTGTCGCTTTGTCTTCGGCACAGTTGATGTGAGTGCATCTTCACGACCGCCATGAGCCTACTGGCGTCTCTTTGTACCTTGCTACTGTGCGACAGGAGCATCACTGCAACAAGGTGACTCTACCGTGGATGAGTTCTATGCACATCTATCCTCGGTGTGGCATCAGCTTGATTCTCTTGGACCGGAGGTTTGCCGCACTTGCCAGCGTTGTCAATGTCAGTACTCTCATTTGGAGCTTCGCCGTATCTACGACTTCCTGACACGTCTTCAGGCTGAATTTGGACAGATTCATGCCAATTGCTTGCTCTCCACCCTCGTGTGACCCTGTTGGAAGCCCTTGCAGCTATTCGTACCGAGGGGACTCGTCTTCGTGGTGCGGATCTATTCGTGTCTCCTTCAGTCTTGGCGGTGCCTTGTACGACTCCTCCGTCAGTGGTGTTCACTCCAGTTTCGGCTACTGAGGGTGGAGGCCTTCACTTCACCTACTGCGATAAGAACGAACATGTGGAGCATTTCTGTTATTGAAAGAAGGATCTTGCTCGTCGAGGTGGACGCCCTTCTAAGGGCACTGGACTCTTGGGCGTCTCCTCTCAGCAGACATTTGCTGGTTTTGATTCTACTCAGGAGATTCTTACGCTGCTACGTTGCATGGCTGCCTTTACACCAACAAGTTCAGCTGGCTCAACTACTCAATCTTCCAGTGAGAGACCACCTTTCTCTTCATCAGGTATCACACCATGGATTCTTAACTCTGGAGCTTCTTTTCATATGGCATTTGAACCCACGAGTCTCCATTCCATTAGTCCTCTTGCTGCCCATATCACTGTGTAGACCACAGATGGTATTTCTCTTTCTGTTGCAGGACGAGGCACTCTTTTGAATTCCTCTTTTCATGTTCCTGTTGTTTCTCATGTTCCTATACTGACCATGCAGCTCATATCCTCTGGCCAGCTCACTGATCATGGTTGTCGTGTCATTCTTGATTCTGACTTGTTGTGTTCTGGATCGCCACACGGGGTCTCTGGTTAGGACTGGCCCTCGCCGCCATGATTCTCAGCAACTATGGGAGCTTGACTGGCTTTGTCTTCCTTCTGCTGCCCCTACCAGTCTCTCGGTCTCCTCCACCGCTTCCGCCTTCGTTGCATCTTCTACTGGGTCGTTTGCACAGTGGCATCATCGTCTAGAACACCTTTGTGGTTCACGTATGTCGTCTTTAGTTCGTCGTGGTTTTTTAGAATCTGTGTCTGGTGATACCTCTTTGGACTGTACGTATTGTAAGCTTGGTAAACAGCTACAACTTCCCTATCTTTCCAGTGAGTATCCCAGCGTCCATTTGACCTTGTTCATTCTGATGTTTGGGGTTCGGCTCTTTTTGTTTCAAAAGGGGGTCATAGATATTATATTCTTTTTATAGATGATTTTTCTCGTCACAACTGGACATATTTTATGTCTTCTTGTAATGAGGTTTTATCCATCTATAAGAATTTTGCCACTATGGTCCGTACTCGGTTTGATTCTCCCATTTGTGTTCTTCGTGCTGACTATGCGGGAGAGTATCTGTCAGGAGCCCTTCGCGCTTTTCTTGCTACGCAGGGCACTCTTTCTCAATTTTCCTGTCCTGGTGCCCATGCTCAGAATGGTGTGGCTGAGCGTAAGCATCGTCGTCGTCTTGAGACAGCTCGGTCTCTTTTATTTGCTTCCGCTGTTCCACCTCATTTCTGGGCTGAGGCTGTTTTCACTGCCACTTGATTAATATTCAGCCTTCTTCTGCTCTTCCGGGTAGTATTCCAGTAGAGCGCTTTTGTGGCATGCCTCCAGATTATTCCAGTGTTTGCCTTTTTGGGTGTGCGTGCTATGTTCTCCTAGCACCTTGTGAACTCACCAAGCTGACTGCTCAGTCTGTTGAGTGCGTTTTTCTAGGCTATAGTGCTGAGCATAAGGGATATCGTTGTTGGGATCCTGTTGGCCGACGGATGCGTATATCTCGGGATGTTACTTTTGATGAGTCTCGTCCCTTCTACTCTCGTTCTTCTTTCACTCCAATATCTCTTGTCAAACTCCTTTCTTTTCTGACTTTTCCTGATACTCTAGTTGCCACTTTTTCACAATTAGTGTCTCCTTAATTGCCGGCTTCTTCACCACCAGCCTCTCCTCCAGAGTTTTCTTTAGACATTGTTCCTTCTTATCCTCTGTACTATACTCGTCGTCCGCGAGTTGATGATTCTTCTGATGTTCCATCTTCTCCTGCTGGTATCTTCTTTAGTGTCTTCTCTTCGTTGTGCTCTTCGTGATCGCCAGTCTATTCGGCCTCCTGAGCGCCTTGGCTTTGCTGGTGCAGTTCTTGTCGAGCTAACTTCTTACCGTGACGTTGTTATTCATCAGGAATGGCAGCATGCGATGGTGAAGGAGCTTGTTGCCCTTGAGCGCACTGGCACGTGGGATCTTGTACCCCTTCCTCCACGTGTCCATCTATTACATGCAAATGGGTCTATAAGGTTAAGAATCGCTCTGATGGTTCTCTTGAGCGTTACAAGGCTCGTCTTGTGGCGCGTGGTTTTCAGCAGGAGCATGGTCGTGATTATGATAAGAGTTTTGCACCTGTGGCTTACATGACCACTGTTCGTACTCTTCTTGCTGTGGCCTCTGTTCGTGAGTGGTCTATCTCTCAGCTTGATGTCAAGAATGCATTTCTTAATGATGAGTTGCATGAGGAGGTCTATATGCAGCCACCACCGGGGTATTCTGTTCCTGAGGGGATGGTTTGTCGGCTTCGTCGCTCTCTTTATGGGTTCAAGCGAGTTCCTCGTGCTTGGTTTGAGCGTTTTTCTTCTGTAGTCACTGCGGCTGGCTTTTTTGCTAATGCCCATGATCCTGCGCTCTTTGTTCACACTTCGACTCGTGGACGAACTCTTCTTCTATATGTTGATGACATTATCATTACTAGAGATGATTCTCAGTATATTGCGTCTCAGTGAGCAGTTTCTCATGTTTGATCTGGGTCCTCTTCGCTACTTCCTTGGGATTGAGGTTTCTTTTATATCTGAGGTCTTCTTTATATCCCAAGAGAAGTATATTCAGGATCTTCTTGATCGTGCTCCCCTCATTGATCAGCGCACAGCTGAGACTCCCATAGAGCTCAGTGTTCACCTTCGACCTATTGATGGTGAACCTCTTGAGGATCCTACTTGCTATCGCCATCTTGTTGAGTTTTGTTTACCTTGGTGTTACTCATCCTGACATTTCATATTCAGTTCATATTTTGAGTCAGCTTGTTATTCTCCCACTTAACTCCACTATAGTCATCTTCTTCGTGTTCTTCGATATCTTCGTGGAACAATCTCCCACCGTCTTTTCTTTCCTCACTCCAGCTCCTTCCAGCTCCAGGCATACTCCGATGCTACCTGTGCTAACAATAGGGCTGTTAACGGGCCGAGCTCGAGCGAGCCTAGTCCCCTAGGCTCGAGCTCGGTCCAAGTTCGAGCCGAGCTCGAGTAAGCTCGGTAAGGTTGGTAAGCTTGAGTAAGCTCGGTAAGTTTGGTAAGCTCGATAACAAGCTCGAGTAAGCTCGGTAACAAGCTCGAGTAAGCTCGGCTCAAAAAAGCTATTTGAGCCAAGCTCGAGTAGGCTCGCGAGCTATTTGAGCTCGGATTGGTGAGGCTTGTGAGATCAGGATCAAGCTCGAGTTCAGCTCGTTTGGAGCTCGAACCGAGCACAAATCAAGTTGTTTGCGAGCCTCGAGCTTTTTTGATAGCCCTAGCTAGTGACTACTCTCATCGTCGGACTCTTTATGCTTATTGTGTTTTTCTTGGTGGTTCTCTCATTACTTTGAAGACTAAGAAGCACACAACAGTTTGTCGTTCCAGTGCAGATGCTGAGTTGCGAGCTGTGGCTCTTTTGACAGTAGAGGTTGTTTGGCTACGGTGGTTACTTGAGAATTTTGGTGTTTCTGTTTCTACACCAACTCCTCTTTTATCTGACAGTACATGTGCTATTAGCATTGCTCG
The DNA here is from genome assembly GCA_036346355.1 of Rhipidocladum racemiflorum. Lineage (NCBI taxonomy): Eukaryota > Viridiplantae > Streptophyta > Magnoliopsida > Poales > Poaceae > Rhipidocladum > Rhipidocladum racemiflorum. Next base: position 82,184,241 of record CM070579.1, on the reverse strand, counting down.
AGATCCAGTGAAGCATGAGCTCAGCAAGCATATTGGTGTTGATGCTTCCTACATATAGTCACAGGTACAGGATCGAGTTGTGGCTCTTTAGTATGTGCTTTCAGAGCTTCAATTGACAGACTTCTTCACGAAGACATAGACTAGAGCTCAGCACAGCTTTTATCTCTCCAAACTCAGTGTTGTTGATCCATCATGAGTTTGAGAGGGGTGTTAGACCGTATCCTAGTTGCCTTATATAAGAGAGTGCTAGTTGTCTTGTATAGAGATTGCTAGTCTTGTATAGATATTGCCTTATATAGGTTTTCTTTCTAGATTCTCATGTACATGTATATATACTGGTTCATTGGCATCATGTTCAATACAAGTGCTATTCATAACATACCTTTGATAGAGCCACATTCTCACTCTGTACCACCCTTGCAGGATTATAATGCTAAGCTTTCAGACTTTGGCCTAGCAAGAACCGGACCTAGTGGAGACCAAACTCATGTCTCAACTCGGGTCATGGGAACTTATGGCTATGCAGCTCCTGAGTATGTCATGACTGGTGAGCAAGGAATTTCCCATTATTCTTAGAAAGCTAATCCTTTCCTTCTTGACTCTTGAGGGAAATTTATATGAATACTTATGTTCTCAAGAATGAATATGCACTGCATTGTTCATGCATTCTGATCCATCCATTTGGTTTGTTACAGGCCATTTGACAGCACGGAGCGACGTTTATGGCTTTGGTGCTGTGCTTCTCGAGATGATTATTGGGAGGAGAGCTGTGGACAAGAGCCGTCCGAGCCGCGAACATAACCTGGTTGAGTGGGCACGACCCCTCCTCGTCCACAACCGGAAGCTGTTCAGGATCATTGACCCAAGAATGGAAGGGCAGTACTCCACCAAGGCTGCCATTGAGGTGGCGAGCCTTGCTTACCGATGCTTGAGCCAGAACCCCAAAGGACGCCCCACCATGAGCCAGGTTGTCAAGACCTTTGAGGCTGTGCAAGACATGCCTGAGTGCCAAGACGTACTCCTTCAGAACTGCATCACTGGTGCTGTGACGCTCTACGAGGTCCCCAAGGACCCTGTGGAGAATGGCGAGACAGAGAAAGCGAAGCAAGAACTGACGGCAAAGACCGATGCTGTGGCACCGGTGAACAGGAAGCCAGTGCCTCAGAGCAGGAGAACACGGCCAGGGAATGGCCGGAGCAAGAGCGAGCCGCCTTTGGAGTGCAAGATGTGCATCCCTTCGCCGGACTCCGATGAACAGCAGCCGGGCCTGGAGGCACTAGCATCCCCTTCTAGAAATGGAAGTAGGAAGGATCCTCCGGACGAGGATTTGTACAAGATATAAGTAATACACGGCAGTTTTTGACGATGATTGAGCTCTCGTTGCTTGCCTTTTGCATTGCCATCAATCTTGTTGTCAAGATCGGTCAGTTGGTGTTGCATCTCTCTGATATGGCGGAACTACTACCATGCTAGGTTTCTTGGTTCTTCCGATTAGCAATTGTATGTAGAGGAGCGTTGTGGAAAGCATGTAATGCGAGTGCCTGCCATGACGAAATTCATGTTGTAATCTTGAAACAGTTCAACAGTTTTACGGGAAATCAACACCGAGATGGAAACTTGAACTTGCTGTCAGTTTCTACTTTGTTGTGTGGATGATGGATGTGTCCACCACCCTCCAAACAAAATTTGGAGCTGCGGAGGTGCATGTGTCATGCTAAGGATTCCTGTTAAGAGAGTACTAGTAAGGTGTTCATACGTTGTAATAGGGTTATAAAAGAGGGTGATATATATCATCTAACGTGGCAAGCCGTACAATAAATATGAAAATTCTCAAACAAAGAGTGACTCTATGCTCTTCCTTCTAGTACAAGTTGCACAAATCTTGAAGCAAGCGAAAGGGTAAGTGACACTCCTTTGACTGAGCAAGCACCATTTCTTCTTCAGCCAGCTGAAACTCGTAATATCTGTAGTCTGGACAGTTCTTATCAAAAAGAAACCTGAAAATACCAAAGATTTGTATTAGCAATTTATTGCAACAGCTAATTCTGGAATCTGAAAATCGAAAGTCGAAGATATGGCAATCCAAATATCTTTTTTTTCCCTAAAAACATTCAACCATAGAGATAAGGATTGTGTTGATCAGAAAAATAAAAGTAGTTCACTCATCCTTGAATGGTGTATCTCCAGGATTCCTCTGCCGTGTGATGTTCTCAAACTGTCTCCCATTTTTGTCAAGAAAGCTTACTAATTTGTCAGCGACTTGACTCACTGTCATATCATTTGGTGGTGGTGGCGCTGCATGTCATGTCACTTAAAGAACCGATTAATATCAAGCGCATCAACAAGGGAATGCAAATCACTGCAGTAGCAGTAATGCCAAATTTCCAACTCTTTCAATCAAAATCCTTCCCAGCAATGTCGATACAGTAAATCTATAAGCTGCAGGCATAGCAAAAAGTACAGACTACAATCCTCTGTATCAGCAATGCAAATCATGGGCATGAGGAGGGGGGGGGGTCCAAATTTGGTATTCACTTCAGAAATACAAAATCTATCATATATGAAGCATTTGTGCAAACACATGTAGAAAATTCAATTAGATAATCTATTAATGTCCATCTACAAAGCGAAGTGAATTTGAACAGAAAATATACTGACAGTTATAATTCTTTTAACACATTTGTCAAATTATCAGATATCCACATCTGAAGTCAACTACTACCTACAGTATACCAATAAGGCCCTGTTTGGATGAGTGGTAATTTCTTGGGAGGTTTTGGAATTTAGTTCAAATTTGAACTAAATCCTAAAACATTCCAATGAAATACCTCTAATCCAAGCACCCCATAAGACTTAAGAAAGCACTTACACAATTGCGTCATTACAAACTCATATCTGTAATCGCGCCATACCAACATGCATGTTTTATGTAAGCCGAACCAAAATTCACATTGTTGGGTTTTGGATTCAAAAAATCTTTGCAAAATTACCGAGTACAGAACAAAATCTAGATACCAAAATTTCATATATATGGTTTTTGGTTATGCATGTTGCATTTAATTCTTAACCATATCATATTCATGTATGTATGCAGTAAAAATTGACTTGAGAGCTTGCAACCGATACGACCTGCTGTTCGGCCTTGTTTGGTGGTATGATCAAGTAGTGCTTTTGCTTCATATGAATAATTGGATGGACGGAGTAAAATATTATTTATCAATCAATAGATATTGAAATATTCAATTTAGTAGATTACCGGGTCATAGACAAATATTGTTTGGATGAGTGGATGGACAAATTTCGCCAAAGTGTACTCGATCAAATTCAAATTTTGGTCAAACATTCAAATTTCGATCAAAATTTATCCAAAAAAAAAAAATCAAATTTTGTCCAAAAATTCAAATTTTGATGATATTTTATTTGAAAATTCAAATTTAGTTCAAAAAATCAAATTCTGTCCTAAAATTAATTTTTTGGTCAAATTTTGTCCAAAAATTCAAATTTTGATGATATTTTATTTGAAAATTCAAATTTAATTCAAAAGATCAAAATTTGTCCTAAAATTCAATTTTGGGTCAAATTTTGTCCAAAAATTTAAATTGCGGTCAAATTTTGTCCAAAAATTCAAACTTCAGTTAAATTTTGTCCAAAATTTTCAAACGAAAATTTGAAACCTTGATTACAACCAGCTCATCCATCTAACCAAATAAAAAATTGGCTCATCCCATCCATTTTCATCCATCCAATCATACAAAAAATTAGCTCATCCCTATCCACCTAGGAATGGCAACGGGTATATACCCAGCAGGTATCACCATCCCGTACCCGTACCCGTGGTAATAAAATCTATCCGCTACAATACCCATACCCGTATACGGGTAAAAAATTTACCCGTACCTGTGCCCGTGCGGGTAACGGGGACCTGCGAGTAACCCGCACCCGAAAGCACCCAAGACTATGCAATACAATAGCAATCATATTTCATATGAGCAAGATAGCAGATTTTTTTCAAATAGGAGAAAGAAGGTAATGTTGAGCACGAAATATTTTGAGCTCTGCAAAGAGCGAAGTAACTCTACTAAATGCTAATAGTTATAGCGAATGAAATAATAAGCTACATTCTAGCATACGTGGGAAAAGGGCTTCATAATACCAAAGGACAGTCCAGGAGATATTGGATAATATCTTTAGCCAAAGGACTATTGCTCCTTTATGCAGATGGGCCGGCTGATTTGGCTCGTTGCCTGACTTGAGCCGGCTGATGCAGATGGATCAAATTTTATACCCACGGGTAAATGGGTATGGGTAACAGTAGTACGGACTCGTACCCGTTCTACCCGCTGGGTAATAGTTTTTGCCCATTAATATACCCGCGGGTATGAAAAAAGATTCATACATGTCCCCTAATAGAGTAAATACCCGTCAAGTTTCGGATCCCCGTTGCCATCTCTATATCCACCCAACCAAACAGCCACCTGGATAGCTCTATCCCATCCAGACTAGATGGCCATATCTCATCCAACCTCATCTAGGCAACCAAACGCAACCTAAAACACTATGCTATTCGGCGTCCAAATGATTTGATCGTGAGCCGTGGCGTATACATGCAGATCTCACAAGTCAGAAGCGACTCATAACTCCAGAAGGGCTGGACAGAGCCTAACCAGTAACCAGTGCAGCCCAGTATTTGGCACCTCACTCGCCCCGGGCCCAAAGCCGACGCGGCCGATGGCTCATACCGGCCGGCACGACCGTCGTCGCCCGAACTCCCGTCTGCGCGCGCCCGACGCCTCACCCGCCCGGTAGCCGGCACGGCTTTTCTTCGCACGCTCCACACGCCCCCGCGCGGCTGCCGTCCGCGTGCTCCCGATCTTGAGCAATGACAATGAGCAGTGTTCATTAATTTGATTACTGCGTGGGATTTAACGCCCCCATGAATTGTCCGATAAATAACAAAGCATCCGACGTAATTTACCAAGTATTTCCATTCCAGCCGTACGTACGCCTCGTTCAGATCGCGTTCGTGTTATAGATTGCTTAAATCGTAGGCGCGAATTGGCTCCGCGCATACAAGTAACGAGGGAACCGAGTGAGTTCCAAGAAGAAGAAGAAGCAGCAAACGACGTTGTCCTCGGCCGCACATCACTGCCGGGTTCCTGTGCGCCGCTCGCCCCTCCCGCGTCCATGGCCGGTGAAGCCGCCGCCAGGCGGCTCGTCCTGGCAGCGGCGCTCGTCCTTGTGGCGGCCGCGGTCACCATGGCCCAGCCTGAGGCGAGCGTGCTGCTGGGCTTCAGGAATACGCTGCAGGGGCCACAGGGTGGCCCACCGGAGCGGCTGACACAGTGGAATACCTCCAACGAGCCTGTCCCGTGCCGAGGCGGCGAGGCACGGTGGTACGGCGTGAGTTGCCTCAACACCGGCCAGGTGAACGGCCTGAATCTAAAGAACCTCAGCCTGCAGGGCCAGACGCCGAACATCAACGCGCTCGCGGCGCTCCCAGGGCTGGGTGGACTCAGCCTCGCCAACAACAACCTCACAGGCCTGTTCCCCGATGTGTCCAGGCTCACCGCGCTCATGATGCTCTACTTGTCCCAGAACAAGCTCGCCGGGGGCATACCGGATGACACGTTCACGCCCATGAGGGAACTCCGGATGCTCTACCTCTCCGACAACGGCTTCACCGGCCCGATACCGAGCTCCATCACGTCAGCGAGGCAGCTGGTGGTGCTGCAGCTCGCCAATAACCACTTCGAGGGACCCCTGCCGGACTTTGGCCAGCAACTCCGGTTCATCGACGTCTCGAATAACAACCTCTCCGGGCCAATCCCGATAGGGCTGCGCAGGTTCAACGCCGGCGCGTTCGCAGGTGAGTGCATGACATCTATCCTAGATTAATTAATGCAGCATATGCCCTCTAATCAAAACGTGTCTCTTCAGGCAACAATGGTCTCTGCGGCCCACCGCTCAACGTTTCGTGCCCCCCAAGCGCGCCTCCACCCGTGTCAGCTTCCCCGTCCCCAGCGCTTATCGTATCATCATCCGACTTGCACTACTGAGCTGCACACAGGACCTCAGCTCTGGTCTCAGGTTCGATCCGAAGCCAAGCTGAAGGACCACATTCATGGTAGGCTAGCTACCAATTAGTCACTATACTCACCAGTCACCAACCATTAGAAATAAGGTGATAAACAAAGTGTGTGCATCGATCACAGGCTCCATTTGCGTGAGAAACACATGCAAATGAAAAAAAAAACGACCAATCTACACATGGAAGAATGTACAAGTTCTCGCGGAACTGGGTTAGGCACTTAGGCCTAGGCCGTGCGTACGTACTAGTAGTTCCTTTGTTCTCGTTTTACTTTCGTGGTGTTTGAGGCAAAGACAATTCCTATGGTACAATACCCTTTCATATAAATTTTGGAGCTATTCGAACGTTTGCTCACAACTTTCATAAATTTTCCTTTATGTCTGTAACAGCTATATTATGATTGTAATCCTTAGGAGAATTCATGTGTTTTTCCTGCGTTGCAACTATACAGGCTCATGGGCAGCCCTGCCCGATTTTCCCAGGACGGGCTGCCCGGGTTGTAACTCGGGTCGAGCTCGGACTCAAAATTCAGCCCAAGTCAATTTACGGGCCGGGCTTCGATTTGCACAGCTCTAGAATCTCGGCCCTGCTCGACAACTATGCAGCCCGATGAATATATTGCTCACTCAGTCAGTCACTCCTAGTGCTTAACCAGTCATCCTTTAGCCGCAATCGACGCTGTCGTCGCCCTCGTGATGGACGTCGACACGCCATCGTCATCCTCGCAAGCTAGCTCCGCCTCCCCTCTCTCTCTCTCTCTCTTCCGGTCTTCCTCTCCACCTAGCTTGTGATCGCGGTCGCGTCAGATCTGGACGAGGTCCCTCTGTCTCCTGGTTTCCCCCAACGTCTCCGCCTCCGCATCCCGATTACATCACCAGCGGTCACGCCAGATCTGGATCTGGATGCGGGACGGAGGGAAGCGGATGTTGCGAGTGAGAGTGACGAGAGCAGGGTGATACGAGCAACAGCCAATAGCGCTGGACGAGGACGACATTGATGGACTTCTGCTGCATCGACCAGCGAGGACGATGTAGAGGTAATTGACATGTGGGACCTGATTAAAATTTGGACTTCAGGCCAAGCTTCGACCTTGCCAGCAACGCGATTGTCAGGTCTTGAGCCGGGCTCGGGCCTGAAACCTGGCCTAGCCCTTGTATGAATGGGCCTAATTGCAGTGAGATTCCGGATCTGTTACCCGGAATCTCCTGTGTATTTTTGTGCTAGTCTCATATCAACGCTAGCACACATAGTTCACAGTGATGAATCATTACCAAACGGAACAAAATAATAGCATAAATATAAAGTACCAACCACATAGCTATTTATTACATCTCGCGGTCACATGACCAGAGTAAACAGCAACGGAATAAAACAGCAAAAAGATAAAGTACAACCGACTCCACAGGCAAACGACTGGAACGCGCGCCTAGTTATCCTGGCGGTCTTCAACGAACTCCTTGTCATAGAACTCATCGTCTTTGGCTGCATCTTGAAAGTTTTCTGAAGACAAAATTTTGTGTAGCACGTGAGTACAAAAGTACTCAGCAAGTCTGGAAAATTATGCAACATGTAGGGCTTTCTAAGGAAGACTTATTAGGGTTCTTTTGCATAAAACTAAGTTTCAACAAACTATACTTAGTATTAATTTTCACAAAGCATGTTTTAACAATTATTTGAACTAATGAAATTAATTATAATTCTAGTGAAGGTTCTATCCACCAATAACTAGTATACAGGCTCTATCCGCTATTTCTCAAAAAGATCAGGGTTCAATCCACCCACATGGCTCTATCCGCCATGGTTCACAAAAACAGGTTCAATTCAACTATATGGCTCTAGCCGCTAGAAGCACATATGAGAGTTCTAACCACTCTCAGATCCCAAAACATCAGTTTTTAAAACAAAAACAAAGTCTACCAATATGAAAGCATTCTTCGCGTGCCCTTGACCGTAGGCACGGCTATTCGAATAGTTTTTCACTCTGCAGAGGTGTACAGCTTTACCCACAAGATATGATCATCTCTTTAGTGCCATGCGCAATTATCACACTTCCTTTGGTGTGACGACAGAGAGATCATGACAAGGCCTTTACAATGCATCTACCTAGCCCGGCTCCACCCGCTGAGGTTTCACCGCTGTTAGGGTTTTATCCACCCAGTACAGAAGCCCACTCTTGCGCCATGTGAGAAAAACAGTCTTGCCTCTATCTGGCACTCACATTCAACAACTGGTGAAGTCAAAGCTAGGTCTATACAAATTATTTAGCTAGGTCGTGCCCACTTTGACATGTGGTTGTACGGTTATACATAGAATGGACAATCATAAGCGTCGGTCCTTAATTGACTTGGGGCGGTACTTGCACATACCAAGATCAGTGCTCTATCCGCACCCACCCGACAAACCATTCCGCCCAAGTCCAGACCATTTTCATTTTTGTTTTTATTTTGCAAAAATAGTACCAAATACATTGCTATATTTCATTAAATCGCATTTTATTCGTAGTTTCAAAGAATCCCACCCTTGGGTAATTTGATCGATTTTACAACTAAGCACATATAACGCACTAATCAGTATATATCATAACATAATATAAGTATGATATATCACAGCACCCTAAGATTACAAATAAATATGGATATCAATATCAAGGAGGTGATAACAAATTCGGAATAGCTACCATCCTATATTTTAATATCACGTTTATGGAAATAGCAATGCAATTTATAAATTATTGTAAATCATTTTAAAATATAGGATCAATGTGCGTCAAGCAGACTTACCTACGGTCGTAGCGAGAGTCTCAAAGCCCTGGGGTTCGGCGAAGGCGTCGATGGCTCCGATGGGTTCTTCGGCTAAGCGCAAAACGGAGCAACAAATCAATAAAATAAAATAAATAAATTATAAAAATTATAAAAATAATACAGGTAGATATAGGGATGATTTTAGATGAATTTAGGAATTTGAATCACTCGATTCGGAGTTACGATGAAAGAGAACGAGCGTTTCGAACCTCCCGCCGGACTTGGAGAATAAATGGCTGCCGGCGAAGCTCCGGCAATCAATTTAAAAATATGATTTTACTGGAGGTATAGGACACCGAGAGGGAGATCCAGTAAAAACTTGAAGCCGGACGGAGGTAGGGAGTGACCGGGAGTGCTCGCCGAAAGCTCGCCGGATTTTGGAAAGAACGGCTTCTACAAGGAAATCCGTATGTTGGATTGGATAAATTCCAATTGAGTTGTAGGGAATGAGGGGAGTATTCTAGGATTCAAATTATAGGATGATGGGACTAACGGATCATCGAGAAATGCTCGTCGGAGTTATGATCGGAAGCTCACGCAGCGTCGCTCGGGCTGCATGTGGCGCCGGCGATTGGGGGGGGGCGCACGGCCGGGGAAGGGTGGAGAAGGTGCGGCCAGGCATGGGGTGGTGGTGCTCGCGTCGGCCAGCGGCGAAGATGATTGGAGACGACGATGCACAGAGGATGCCGACGGTGGGGACGACCGAAATAATAATAAAAATTGCGGAGCATGCAATAGCAAAGATGAAGTGAGCACCACGTAGAACGCGATGATACGAACCTAGTGGTGTTGCCGGATTTCGGAGGGGATCAACGGTTTGCGAGAAATCAATGACGAACGATGCTCCATTCGGAAACTTCAACCGTGAAATTCGTCGCCGTCCTGCAACGAAAACCAAAATTGGTTGAGGGCTTTTGATCGTGGTGATGACGCGCACACGGTGACGCGAACGGAATTGCGAAAGCCTCGCCGGAACAAAAGTTGCCTCGACGATGTCGACGAACAACGATCGGCATCGGTTTTCTTGAGGTACCAGAGAAATAGAGTGGTGGAGCAGAGAACCGAGATGAGCACCATGTAGAGGGGTTCAAGACGAAGATTTAGGGAGTGGTGGCTCATCGTTTCGTGGAGAAACGACCGAGTTATTGAAGTTTGAGTGCATCTCGGTTTTTGTTTGTGGAGTCGTTTCCGGCAGACTTTAGAGCAAAAGAAGGTGGGGAATGGAGTCTCCTCATCTCCACCGTCACACCGGATCAAACCGTTTGCGATTTGGGGCAATAAATAGGAAGTTATGAGGATTTGAAGTTAGGGCACCATGCACGGGAGTGAGTGGAGCTTCTCTTGACAGTTTGATCGATTGGAGAAGATGAAGCTACCGTGCCTGGACACGTGGCAACCTCCCGTTGGTCGGTGAATAGTAAAGAATGCGCGAGATAAAATAGCAAAATGGGTCTAAAAATTCCGTAAAAATTCCTAAAAATACTATGAAATATTTGGAACCCAATAAAATTGGTTTCATGGATGAATTTTGGAATTTAAATAATTTCGGGACGAATAAATTGAATTTGAAGGAAAAGCACGAGATAAAATACCAAAGTGATTCTATAAATCTTGAAAAAATTCCCAAAATCATTTTAGAATATTTGGAACCTAATGCAATAGGTTTCAGGATTTTTGGAGCATTTTCGAACTCGAGTGGAATTTCGAATAAGAACATGAATTTGGAAACTTGACTTTGCAGACGGCAAAGGAATGAATTCCAATTTCGGAATGACCGGTATGCCAAGTTAATTAGAACACCAAAGAAGAACCAAATTTTGAATTTAGTTAATTTAAATAAGCTTTTGCCAAGAGATCGAAATTGGAGATGTTACAGTTGCAACCAAACAACCTTTGTTACTTATTCCTACATGATTCAATATGCATGTCATGACATTCAATTCCTACTTTCTTTTTATTCCTGTGTTTCAAATTCCTACATGATTCAATACGCATGTCATGACATTCAATTCCTACTTTCTTTCTTCTTTATTTTCTAATTCCTATGGTACAAACAAACTATTACTGTCTTGGGTATCCACACAACCTCCGATGCACACATATATTTGACCACTACTTTTTTAAAGTTATATATTAGTAAAAATTAATAAAAACATAGTATGTGCAAGAACTTTTGATGATAAATCTACAATACCATTTGTATGTGACAAATATAAATAGTTTTGTTTATATTAGAGGTCAAACGTTTTAAGGCTTGACTAAGACGACATCTATTTAAGAAAAGAGGTACGGTAATTTTCACATGACGCACTTATACTGGTTCTACTTTCTTCCTCCTATTCGCTATGTTCCCGTCTTACTATACATGGGCACTGTGAACTTCTATCTTGACGATCCCTGGTATATTCCACACGTTTGCTATGACGCAAAAATGCGCATAGCTAGTTTAGATAGTATTTAGAAAACCAAGAATTAATTAACCTATTGCATATCCCAGCAACAGCAACTTACTACCACTATTTATCGTATTATACAAGCCATACGCCTCGTTCTTATCGTGCTAGATTTTTAATATGACAATATATAATTCACGGGTCACGTATTCACATTGTTTAAATCGTGGGTGCAAGTTGGCTGCATCAAATTAACGCATATAAAACTAACACGAGGGGTTCGATGGAGTTAATTGTCGCCGCATCTTGCAACCGGACTTTTCGTGCATCTCATTTCTGAAAACTAAAATCAAGCCATTTAGCAATATCGGTGCTTAATTAGGTGATGCACACTGCGCTTGAAAAATGAGTGCCTCTACAAGGACAAGAAGCTGTGAACATCAGACAACTATCTGTAGCTATACAAGGACAATATTAAGACAGCTCTATACATAGCTCATGTAGTCATAGCTCACGTCACAGCGAAGAGATCATGGATGTAATATTCTCCTATATATGTCGTTAGTTTGATTTAACGGCTGTTTGAACGGTGTGTACGTACGTACATGTTTTGAGTTGCACGTACATTGCATTAATTTGTACTGTTCAACAAAGATGTACGCTCTCATTAATTTCTAACATTGTACAGTACAGTTTCATAGCATTCAGTTCGGAAGGCAAGAACGGCGCCTAACAGCCTAGCTAGCTAGCACACGTCGATAATTTTTTGTTTTTTTTGTATGGGACCTTTTCTATTGTACGACCAACAGGCCTTGTATATCGCTCTCGACATGGGCTACGGCGCCTTGCTTTGGAGAGTGACGCACATATGGGACCATCCTAGCTTGTTTCGTATGAGCCATCTAGGTTAGTCTTGGTCTGACTGAGTGGATGCAAGTTAAGTTGTTTTGTCGGGGGGTCGGGTAATTTCCATAAATTACCTCGGATGCCACCAACGACCAAGCTCGCTCCCGCCCGAGCCACCAGGAGGTCGTTACCCTGGGATTGTCTAAATCAGAGCTTGGAAGGCTACGCATTCCGACCGGCCTCCGAGCTCTGCCTCTGTGGGACCGAGAATGCCACGTACTCGATCGATTCCGAGCTCGAGCTCTGTAAGATGTCCAAGCTCTGCGGTTTGGCCATCTACGACCTTACGAGGTCTCGGCTCAGAGGAATAACCACCCGAGCGTAACTTCCGCTGGGCCCGAACGCTTCCGTGGGAGCGTGGCGGAAAGATAGGATCCACCGGTTGCCACGTTTGGACGAGGTCCAAACGTGCGGGTAGTGGTCATGGAGTTCGATCCTTTGTAAGCTATAAAAGGGTCCCCATCGTGAGGGACAGAGGACAACAAAGAGCAAGACACAGATCAGAAACTCGACATTGCAAGAGTAAACGAGAGGCTGGAGTAGGGCTATTATCTCTTTCTCGAGAGGCCCGAACCAAGGTAAATCCGTGTCCACATTCGTTGGAATCGTGAGCCATTCTTCGAGTAATCCCTCACGTAAGAAGGGGTCACAGCTGGTCCCTCCACCAACAAGTAAGCTCGGCGAGGCCTGTTTCCCCGATAAATCGGCGATTGGCGCCGTCTGTGGGGAACGACTTTCCCTTTCGTGAGGAATCCTGAGAATGTCGTAATCCCGTAACCACCAGAGGCTCGCCCCGAGATCGGGAAGAGGACAAGCGATTCTTCAACGATGGGGCGGCGTCGCCGGCATTAAGAATCAAGACGGTTCCAGGAGCTTTTCCTGGAAGCCGGCACTGCCGGAGCAGCTTCTTTCGCTCCCAACTCGACGCCTCTCGGACGGCGAGTACGACGAGCTCTACGATGGTCTCGACATCCCGACCTCTACGAGCTCGACCAGGGACCGCTTCACGGGAGACACCGTGATGTCCCCTCGCGATCCGTCCAATCCCGTAACGCCTTCGTTGCGGAAGAGGATGGAAACGCCGAGCAAATCCCCTACCGGCGCGTCTTCACCGCTACGGCGGCCAAAGAGCACCTGCAGTATCCCTGAATCGGACCGGACCGACTTGCGCCGACAAGTCCGAGGTGGCCTGGACCGATAAGACCAGGGCGGGTTCGTGAGAATTTCCACGCAGCGTCGAACTCCGAGTTCGCGTCTGACGACGATTTAACGAAGCTCGTTACCGCGTTCCCCGGCGAGGAACGCCTTCAAGCCCTCGCCACGGTGGTGCGCAACCTCGAGAGTTTCCCGAGCAAGTCGACCTAGAAGCCATGGCGCGGCCGTGGCCGACGACCTCGAGGAAATCGCCACAGACATAAGGCGGCGAGGCCTCCCGAAAGGGACGCCAGAGCAATTCCTCGAACGCCGCCGCCCGGGCGTCCGAAGCGCCGCCACCCGATGACTCACGCAGCCGCACAGTGACCGGCGCCGAAGCGTGACTCGGGAGGGCACCCGAGCAATTCCCGGGCTCCTCGGGACCAGCGGAATGTGAGCCACGCGTAACCGGGCCGAACATTCCTCATCGGGCCACTCCCCATCCTACAGGCGTAGGGAGACTTTCACTCGCCCGGGCCCACTAACCTCGGGCTCGGCTGGCGGGGATCGCCCCGACCGCCGCGCTCGTGGTGATCGCCCCGACAGTCCCGTGTTCGGGTGCAGGGCGTTCGCGACGTCGCTGCGACGAGTGACCTGGCCGACAAGGTTTAAGCCGGGCCACATCGAGAGATTCGACGGGACTCAGAACCCCGACGAGTTTCTCTCAATCTACACCACGGCCATTTTAGCTGCCGGGGGTGATGAAAGGGTGATGGCCAACTTTCTGCCCACAGTCCTGGACGGGCCGGCTCGGACGTGGCTATTCAACCGTATGAGAACTCGATCCGGTCCTGGGCCCGGTGAGCAAAGACTTCTCCGAGCCAACTTCCGTGAGTCGCTACGCCCGCCGGGAAGGAGCGCGACCTCGAAGGCCTGGACATGACGGAGGGCGACCTGCGCGCCGTCAGCCGCTTCATGCAAGTGCGCAATTCCATCCCGAGCATCTCGGATGAGGCGGTCGTCAAGCTTTCAAATTCGGGGTCCGAGACGACGCTTTACTCAGACTCGAAATCCACCCGGACATCACGGCCAACGAGCTGTTCCGCATGGCTGACCGCTATGCCAATGCGGACGAGGCCGTCCAGTGGAAGAAGTCGCTGACGAGGAAAGCTGCCCCTCACCGGCTCGAAGGGCATCCAAATTTAAGAGCGTAAGCTCTATCGAGAAAAAATCAAAAGAAGAAAAATCCTCTGTCTCCGGCATGGTGGCGGCTATCGAAGACGACGACCGACCTCGCAGCGTGTAGGGGGCCCGAAGGAAGGGGTCGACCGATTCAATGAACAACGAGCAGAGCCGGACGACCAAGAACGCGCGACCAACGCGCGGCTAGTGCCTATTTACGCCTCGCTTCCACCAGGCTCATGGGCATGACCTTCGAATTGCAGGACGTGGGCCTCCCGCTGGAAGCAGCTTCTACAATGGTAAGGGTCCCATGCCCACGCTCCCGAGGTGGAAGGGGACGCCAAGGGCAAGAAGCCCGCCAAGAGCAAGACACCGACATGGAGTACCAAGAGCCGAGAGATCACATCGCCGTGATATTCGGGGCTCCGCCGCCTATGGGTCGCGTCGGGAGTTGAAGGAGGCCGCGCGCAGTACTTCGTGTCACTCGAGGAAGCCTCTCCCGTCCAAAGACTCAAGTGGTCCGAGCCGCCGATCACCTTCTCCAGGGACGATCGCCCTCCGGGATGACGAAACCCCAAAGGCTTCCGTTGGTCGTTAGCCCAACAATCTGCAACACCACAAAGAGGGTCGGGTCCTTGTGGATTGTGGAAGTTCCCTAGACACGATATCGCCAAGGTCTTGGACGAGATGCATCCTCGCTTCCAAGATCAAAAACATGGTGGTCCCGTTCTACGGATAGTGCCGAACGTCGGTCGTGCCACTTGGCCAGATCGTCTGCGCCGATTACGTTCGGCAATCCGAGCAACTTCCGAACGGAGCTCGCCACGCTCAAGTGGTCGATTTCGAGTCGGCTTATAACGCCATCCTGGGCCGACCAGCGCCGCCAAATTCATGGCCGCCACTCATCACGGCTACCGCTGCTTGAAGGTCCTCGCCCCGGCGGCGTGATCACGATCAAGGGAAGCCCGAGAGCAGCTCTAAATCGCGACGAGAGGGCGTTAGACATGATCGGTCACTGCCCCAGCCAAGGCCCGACCAAGAGCCGAGGAGTTCCCGCCCAAGGCTAGCCTCCAAGCCAGGAGAAACCAAGGCCATCCGTTGTGCGACACAAAGCCGCATAAGGTCGTACACGTGGGGGCTTCCTAGATCCTAAATAGGAACTCAAGCTCGTGACCTTCCTCCGAGAAGCGCGACATCGTTCGCTCGGGAACCGTCCGACATGCCCGAGTCCCAAGGGAGGTCGCCGAGCACAAAGCGCTCGGCTCGACAAAAGCCTGTCTTGGGCAGGCTCAGCGCTTCTCCCTGAGAAGCAAGCCATCATCGAGAGGAACCGGACAAGCTCCTCAAAGCCGGTTTCATTCGAGGTTGACCATTCCGATTGGTTGGCCAACCTACCATCGTGATGAAGAAAGGAGGCAAGTGGCGCATGTGTGTCGATCACACGGGCTAAATGCCGCATGCCCGAAGGACAATTTCCCGCTACCTCGGATAGACCGGTTGGTCGACGCGACGGCCGGCCCGAGGCGATGAGCTTTCGACGCCTACTCAGGCTATCACCAGATCGGTATATCGCCCGATGACGCAGGAGAAAACTTCCTTCATCACGCCGCTTGGCACATTCTCGCTACACGACCATGTCCTTCGGTCTAAGGAATGCCGGAGCAACCTTCCGGCGCCTTATGCGTAAAACCTTCTCGCCAAATAGGCTCGAACCTGGAAGTGTATGTAGACGACATAGTCGTCAAGAGCAAAATGGCTCTCCACCATGTATCCGATCTAGAGGAGACTTTTCATAACCTCAATAAGCATCGAATAAAGTTAAACCTCAAAAAATGTGTGTTCGGGTCAAAGCCGGCAAGGTGCTCGGATACATGATCGGCCCACAAGGAATCGGGCCAACCCAGAGAAGATAGAAGCCATCGAGAACATGCGACCACCGACTTGTACTGGAGGTCCAGCCTCGATCGAGAATGGCGGCCTTAAGTCGCTTCATCTCGAGGCTCGGGAACGCGGCCTACCTTTCTTCAAGGCGCTCCTAAGCACGACGGTTTCACTTGGACAGATGAAGGCATCAGCTCTTTCAAAGAGCTTAAATCAGATTTGTCAAGACCCCCGGTCTTGACCACGCCCAGAGTAGGAGAGGTCCTCTTGCTTTACCTGGCCGCCACACCCCATGCGGTAAGCGCCGTCATCACAGTAGAACGGGACGGGGTACAGCGCCCGATCTACTACATCAGCGAGGTGCTACACGGACCAAAGGAGCGTTACCCCGAGGTCCAGAAGCTCCTTTATGCGCTCCTCGTGGCCTCGAAGAAATTAAGACACTACTTCCAGGCACACAAAATACAAGTCCCGACCAACTTCCCGCTGAGGGAAATTCTCGGGAATCAGGACGCAAGCGGGCGGATCGCGAAATGGGCCATGGAGCTCGCCGAATTCGAGATCGAATTCTCGGCTAGAACCGCGATCAAATCCCAGGTCCTAGCGGATTTCCTAGCCGAATGGACAAACCCCGCCCCGTCCGAACCCGAACCCAACCAGGCCGAGCACGGTCATTGGTCGTGCACTTCGACGATCCCGAGCTTACGATTGCTCGGGCCGAGTGGTCCTCGAATCCCCTCGGGGAAGCGGATCCAAGATCGCCCTCCAATTGCATTTCGGCGCAACAAACAACGCAGCAGAATCTGAAGGTCCGCTAGCCGGCCGCATGCAAAGCGCTCGAGTCCAACGACTAATCGCGAAGGGCGACTCGCACCGGTCGCCAACCAGGTTAACAAGGAGTATCGCGTTCGATGACTCAATGGCGCTTTACCTGGCTGAAGTAAGGAAGATGGAAAAGTACTTGAAACTTCAAGTACTATACATCCCGTGAAGGACAATGCCCTGGCCGACCATCTATCGAAGGTCGTTTCCGCACAGTTTCCCGCTCCGGCGGTTGTGCTCATCGAGAACGTCTACAATCCCTCCATTCCCCCCGAGGAGGAGGCAACCGAGACGGGTGGTACCGACTCCTTCCTCGAGCAGATGCGAATCGATGACGCCATTCATCCAATACTTCGTGACACGGACACCGCCGAGGAGGAAGCCGAAATCCCGGCTAGTGAGGCGCCTCGACCTATAAAATGATCGAGGGTCTCTTATACCGCAAAGGCGCGCTTGGCGTCCTCTCCAAGTGCATCACCCAAGAGGAAGGCAAATATCTCCTCAAGGATATCCATGACGGATGTGTGGAGCTCACTCGCCCTTTAGGACCTTGGTGAGCAAAGCCTTCCGATTGGGTTACTATTGGCCAACGGCCCTGGCCGATGCACGCTCAATAGTAACCTCCGCCGATCTTGCCGCCTCCATGCCTCGGAAGGTCCATCACCAAGATACGCGCTCTGCACCATGCCGCTAACCTGGCCGTTTCGGTTTGGGGCATAGACATACTCGGTCCATTTCCTAGGGAAGGAGGGGTTGTAAATACCTGTCGTCGCAATCGACACCTTCACTAAGTGGATCGAGGCCGAGCCTATATCAACCATCTCGGCAAAGCGGCTAAAAGGTTCTTCCGCAATAATGTAGTAACCCGCTTTGGCATTCCGAGTCGCCTCATTACCGACAACGGCACTCGCTCACAAGCGAGGTGTTTCAGCTTATTGCGAGGAGGTCGGGACCAAGATATGCCAGATCTGTGGCCCACCCACAGAGCAATGGGGCGGCCGAGCGTGCGAATCCGGCAGATCGCCCAAGGAATCAAGAAGAGAGTCTTCAAGAGCCTCGACGGCATGGTCGTGCCTGGGTGGACGAAGCTACCCCGCCCTTCCGGGTCACCGCACCACGACGACGAGCCGAGCCACGGGAGACCCTTCACCAGATATGGCGCGGAAGTCAGTCCTACCCGCCGAGGTTGTCCTAGGATCCCCGAGGGTGAACCTGGCCGATAACATCGACGCAGAAGGCGAACGCCTTCGACCTCGACCTTGCGGAGGCGACTTCGTGAACGGGCTCGCTATGCGATCCGCGGTTTACCTGCAAGCTCTTCGCAGCACGCCGCCAAATCGCTACGACCAAGGACCTTACACGCCGGGCGATCTCGCTCGCGACGGGTCCAAGACTGTCAAAAGCCAACAAGCTAACGCCAAGATGGGAAGGTCCTTACACGGCCGTCTCAACAACACGCCCGGGCCGTCCGCCTTGCAATGGAAGATGGTCGGAACTAGCTAGTACTTGGAACATTGACCAACCGCGTAAGTTCCATGTCTAACCTCGCCTGCTTTTACCTCTTTAATAAACTTTATCACCTTACCCTCCCATTCTCTCTCTCCCTCTCTTTCCCCATTCTACGATTAAGCTCGACCTAGACAAAGTGTCGAGGCAAGTCGGTCGTTGGGGCAAAACACCGTGACGACAAAAGCTCGACCTCGAGGGCCTCCTTCCTCGTGAAGATCGACCATCTTTTTTCGCGGTAGACCTCCACCGCAAGTAAAGATTCGCACAGACACCCTTCCGAGCGGTTCGAACTCAGTCGGCGGTCTTGGCGCCAACGCATCAGAACCCTAAGGGCCACACGGTCCCCTCGCACTCTACTCCGCCAACGGTCGTGCTCACGATTACGCCACGACCACCGTTGGCGGGGGCTATAGAGGTACCATGTGACCACGACCTCGGCCTCGTGCAACTTTCGCGCAAAATGGTCACCTCGACCTCGTGCTACTTTCGAACGAGATAGTCATTTCCTCGTACGATTAACCACTAAGTCGCGTAAGACCGCGGCACGAAACAAATCGTTGTCATCTCGGGGGGAAAAACAAAAAAACGTCCATTTAAACCAACTCATTCTATATTCAACTGGATAGTTTCTCCTAAGTTTTTTACAGTAAAAGACAGGAAAAGAAAATTACGTAAGCCCGCGCTTCTCGCCCCGCAAAGCGACGAAGCTCGCCCCGCACCGAAGTCAAGCTCGGACTCAAGGTCGAGCACACGCCGGCGAAGCTTCGACCTTCGCCGCTTGTCGGTCGCCTGGACTCCTCCGTTCTTTGGTCGATTGTCCTTTCGGCGCGGCGCTGCCGCGCAAGGTCGCCACTGCGTGGCTTCAAGGCCCGACCTTGCCTCGCTCGCTTCCGGCCGAGGCGCCTCGAGCTCGCGCACGGACTCCTCCACCTTCCGCCGGATCTCGGCCTCTAAGATGTCACTCGGCAACCCGGCGCTCGAGCTCGCAATCTTGGCGTCTGCTCGGCTTGGTGCTTCGCGACAACCTCAAGCGGCGGTCGCGGCATGGAAGTCCTTCATGGTGGACTCCGACTGCGCAACAAGGCGTTTTCAGGTCGTGAATCGAAACTCTCGGTGAAAAGTACATAAGTCGAGTACTTACCCAAAAAGTCGGGTCTCCCCACTGATGGAACAACTCGGCGGGTCCTCCACCTTGCTCAAGGCGTAAGGGATCCCCGCCTTAGTCCTTCTCCTTGATCGGGCTCGGAGGCTTGAGCCCGAGCTCCCGCCCCCCGAAGGCGATGGACTTTGCCTGGGGGACAGCCTCCGCCTCTGGAGAGGGACGGCCTCAAGAGCAAGGATTACCTCCGCTCTTCTTCCTCCCGGCAGAAGTTGCGCCGGGGCTCCGCCTCCTCGATCGGAGGCTCCACCACTTCGGCCCACGGCCATGGGAGCAACCGGACACCGGTCAGATCCGGCCCTTGGGCCGCAGCAAAGATCCCCGAAAGTGCGGAATCAACCGGGCACTGGTCGACGACGGAGGTCGGTCTCGATCGAGCAGCCTCGGTGCCCGGCAGATCCCTCCGCTGAAGCTGCCCCGCCCACCTACTGATGGCCGGGCTTGTCTCCCCGACTGGGCCGGGTAGCCGGCTCTTCCTCGTCGGACGAGCCCCCACCAGATTAAGGTCCCCGACGGGCCGGCTGGGACCCGGCGTGATGTCATGAACCCGGGAGACCTCGGCGATCTCTCAAGAGTCGCGCGATGATGTCGCCGGGCACCGAAGAATCCTCGCGGGGAGTCTCGGCCGCTTCATCACCGCCGACTCCACGACTATGATGTGGGGATGCCCTCCGCCGCGGCCGCATCGGCGGCCGCGATCTTCCTCCGTGCCTCCTCTTCGAGACACGACCTCCGGTCCCGGGGCTCAGCAACAACAGCTCCCCACCTCGACGTCGTTACCACCGGCACTGGGCTGGCCTCCGCGGCCTCGGCTCCGCTTCGGCCTCGTCGCCACCGGCGGCAGTCTGGGCCTCCGCGCCTCGGCCCCACCTCGCTCGTCGCCCATGACGACCTCGGCAGCCGGGCTAGCTCCTCTCTAGCACGAAGTCAAGAATATCGCCAGCCATCGCTTCGAAATCCCATAACTCCGCACCAACTGCCACACCCACTATAGACGATGTGGAGTTAGAATGGTGCCGGAGGGGAAAAAGACAAACAAGAAGAGAGCAGAGATCGACCTTGCGCGGCGTCCGCTATGAGCTCGGCGCGGGCCAGGAGGGCGGCCATGTCCGCGCGCTTTGTCGGCCCTCGGGCGATCGCAGGTCGACCTCCTCCAAACCGACCTCGGAGACAAGGCGTTGGGCGCGGTTGAGGCGTGGTACGACGACCTCACGGACCTCGGGACCAGGGGCGGGTCCACTTCGTCCTTCTCCTCCTCGCGGTCCCCGGAGCCGGGCTCGAGCTCACCGCGCAAGCTCCGCTGAAGGGCCGCGATCTCGCCCTCGGCTCAACCTTCCATGTTGGGCCGACGCGTGCCGCGCCTTCTTCGCCGCAAGAAGCAATTTGGCGCAAAGCAGGCCATTAGCTCGGGATTGTTTCGTGTACTCGCCCATCCACAATCTCGCTTCACTCACCTCCTGCCGTCCGCATACTCCAAGTGTTGGCGGGGTGAGTGGTCGTCGCCAGGCGCTGCGTGTCGCTGGCGAGGGGCGTGGCCGACGGAGATCGAGCGCGGCGCTTGCGACCGCTTTGTCCCTTGGTCTTACGACCCGTCCACCGGTGGGATCCCACCGGGACACGGCGACCTCGAGGCAACCTTCTCCTGTTGGAAAAGAGAAAGACTCAAATGAGGTCGGGAGGCCCCGCCGAAGCCTGTCCGACAAGGGCTTTAAAAGTCCGAATCGAAACTTACCGCCTCTGTCCGGTTAAGGGCGTTGTTCGATCCGCGGCCCTCGATGATTTCCTTGCCTTTCGGGTGCCGAACATCTCGGACACCCTCGCATCCACCCGCCTCTTCCGCCGAGCTGCATACCACCCAAGGGAGAGGTCGTGAGAAGGGGCATCCTCTGCTCGGAAAAGAAGATCGAGGGCGACGGCATACCTGAGCGTGATTCCCGGGCGATGTCCTGCCACCCTCGACCTTGAAGAAGGATGCTCCTCCTCCTAAGGGGCGATATCCGGTTCCTGGCGTAGTCCCGGTAACGCCCCACGGCCAGCCCCAGGCACGTGAGCTCGTTGATCGTCATGAGGATCTTCTCCTCCTCGGGCTCCACGAGCGGTCGGGTGTCTCGACGGCGCGACCTCCGCACCAGAGTAGGAAAGCGTGCCGCCCTCCGCTTTCCTCAAGTAGAACCATGAGTCGGCCCAACCCGACACCGAGTCCTTGAGCGTGAAGCTCGGGTACTGTATGGTCGGGTAGGACGCAGCGGAAATAGAGGCAAGCGGCCTGCGGCGTCTTGGCGTGCGAGAAAGGGTGTAGAAGTGGAAGAAGAGATCGGGAGTGGGCTCGACGCCCACGAACCCTTCGCAGAGATGGGTAAAGATGGCCATGATGAGAACAGAGTTGGGGTGAAGGTGAGCGATCTCGCACTCGCAGGAGGCGAGCACGGCCTCGACGAACTCACTTTCTGCGCACGGAGCCCGCTTATGGCGTAGAGCTCGGTGGAGACGATCTCCCTCCTCCGGCCGGGCTCTCTTCGTCGCCAGGCTCTCCATGTACCGGCCGAGGTACTTCGCCTGCCGAGGGTCTCCACTGCGCTGTCGAGCTTGCTGACGCCGAACTTCGCCATGAGGATGAGGAAGATGATCAAGGAGAATGATGAGCGCCGAAGCAGAGGAGTGTGAGACACAGCGATCGCAATACGGCCAAGTGAGTCTAAGGGTTTTCTTCGAGTGTTTAAAAAACTCCTCCAGGAGATGAGGAAGCCCTAGAGGCACGGAGGGCAGTTGAGGCGTTCGCCATCCGGAAAACGACACGTGGGCACGCAAATCGAAACCGTCCTGCCAGAAAAGACGGTTCCCCAGGAAGGACAGTTCAGGCTTCTAGGAGAAGGAACCCGAAGAAAGGCCCACTTGTTAGCTCGGCGACGAGCCGGGGAACAAGCTCGCTCTCGAAGGAGGTTAATAGCTCGTTGGTCGCGGCAGATGTCCGCCGCGCAAAACCGACATGCTCAGAGAATGGTAGGCCCAAGGGAAGGCCTTCCTTAGACCTTTTCCCACTTGAACCTCGGGGCTAGCTGTCGGGGTCGGGTAATTTCCATAAATTACCTCGGATGCCACCAACGACCAAGCTCGCTCCCGCCCGAGCCACCAGGAGGTCGTTACCCTGGGATTGTCTAAATCAGAGCTTGGAAGGCTACGCATTCCGACCAGTTCCGAGCTCGGGCTCGGGTGGGACCGAGAATGCCACGTACTCCAGTCGATTCCGAGCTCGAGCTCGGGTAAGATGTCCAAGCTCGGTGCCGGTCATCGGCCGACCTTACGAGGTCTCGGGGTCGGTAGGAATAACCACCCGAGCGTAACTTCCGCTGGGCCCGCTACGCTTCCCGTGGGAGCGTGGCGGAAAGATAGGATCCATTGCTGCCACGTTTGGACGAGGTCCAAACGTGCGGGTAGTGGGGTCATGGAGTTCGATCCTTTGTAAGCTATAAAAGGGTCCCCATCGTGAGGGGGACAGAGGACAACAGTAGCAGCACACAGACTGTAAAACTCAGACACATTGCAAGAGTAAACGAGAGCTGGAGTAGGGCTATTATCTCTTTCTCGAGAGGCCCGAACCAGGGTAAACTGCTGTGTCCACATTCGTTGGAATCTGGTGAGCCATTCTTCGAGTAATCCCTCACGTAAGAAGGGGTCACAGTTGGTCCCTCCACCAACAAGTAAGCTCGGCGGGGGCCTGTTCCCCAATCGTCGACATGTTTGGTTGCTTATATGTGCATCTCACGGGCCTGCATTAGAGAGAAGTCTAATTTCTGTGTTTTCTCCGTCCTGTATGAGTGGGTACAATTGCATCCACCTGGCCAGGATGAATAGGAAACCAAACATTTATCTAACAGATACAGTTGCATCCACTCATGCGATTCAGACACCATGCAGGCAACCAAACACACCCATAATGTTTGCGGTGATCTCGAAGAGGGGGATGCGGATTGTGGCGCTAATGGAGTGATTATTCGGGAGGCCAGACGTTTAATTTACTCATTACTGGAGTCTGAGTTCCATGGAGCCTCGCTCTCTTTTTGTCCGCGTTCTTGTAATTAACGAGGTTGCTCGTTGTCTTGCCAAGTTTTCCAATGATCTGGGTTCTTCACTTCTTTGTCTGATGTTGCCTGGATAGAAAACTTCCCAGATTTTGTAATGCATTTGATGACTAGCTAGCTAGCGATTTGGCTATATCACCTTTATAATGGAAGCTCTTCCGTCTTAAAATAGTCTCGTAGTTGCGTCTTGAGTTGTGGTTGTATAAGTCATATATGCACGAGAACGAGATGGTCAAGAAAAAAAAAGTCATCCGTATATTTAGTTACTTAAATTAATAAAACCAGGCTATTTTGGAGAATTTGAGAAATATATATTCTCTTTAAACATCAACCATCTTGTTCACCAAAAACAATTAATAGAAACAAATAGCACGAGATCATTCCATCCTATTTAACATCGTCCGACTAACCAAACACACTCTTAATCACTTTGTTCATTTTCCATTCGTTGCTGCGTCCAAAAATTGAGAGGCCTGTGTGAACTCACAAGCCATGCATGAAGATATATAGAGCTCATGGATGTCCCTGACCAACTTTACAGCATGTTAAGGCGAAGACCTGACCACGCGTCCACGCCTGGCTTGTGTTATCTACTCTTCAAGTCGGAAATAAAGCAACTTAATCAAGCAATCTCGCATGACGCTACATATGAAAGTTGGAGTGTATAGGTATTATCCGGATGTTTTTATCCCAAAAAACATTCAAACTTTGGACCGTACGATCAAAACACACATCCGTACGTAGGATCAACCCACCTCAAATTCAGGGAGCCGTGCATTGATCTGAAAGCAAATCTAATGGTCAGGAATTTGGATGATGGTTGCTAAAGAAAACATCGGATGAA
This sequence comes from Rhipidocladum racemiflorum, assembly GCA_036346355.1. NCBI lineage: Eukaryota > Viridiplantae > Streptophyta > Magnoliopsida > Poales > Poaceae > Rhipidocladum > Rhipidocladum racemiflorum. Next base: position 82,159,443 of record CM070579.1, on the reverse strand, counting down.
ACTTATCAAAACCCATGAAAGTTGCTATTCGGCCAGTGTTTAGCACCTCACTTGCCCCGGGCCCAAAGCCGACGAGGCCAACTGCTCATACGGACCGGCACGACCGTCGTTTGAGCGCGCCCGATCTTGACCAATGAGCAGTGTTCATTTGATTACTGCGTGCGATTTAACGCCCCCATGAATTGTCCGATAAATAACAAAGCATCCGACGTAAGATACCAAGCATTTCCAGCCGTACGCCTCGTTCAGATCGCGTTCGTACGTGTTCTACATTGCTTAAATCGTAGGCGCCAATTGGCTGCACGCATATAAGTTAAGTTAATATTAACAAGAGGGAACCGAAGTGAGTTCCAAGAAGAAAACGAGGAAGAATCAGCAGCAAATTAACCACGCTGTCCTCGACCGCACGTCGCCTCCTGTGCGCCGCTCGCCCCTTCCGCGTCCATGGCCGGTGAAGCCGCCGCCAGGCGGCTCGTCCTGGCAGCGGCGCTCGTTCTTGCGGCGGCCACGGTCACCATGGCCCAGACTGAGGCGAGCGTGCTGCTGGGCTTCAGGAATACGCTGCAGGGGCCACAGCGTGGCCCACCGGAGCGGCTGGCACGGTGGAATACCTCCGACGGCCCTGTCCCGTGCCGACGCGGCGAGGCACGGTGGAACGGCGTGAAGTGCAACAACGTCACCGGCCAAGTGAAGGGCCTGCAGCTGGAGAACCTCAGCCTGCAGGGCCAGACGCCCAACATCAACGCGCTCGCGGCGCTCCCAGGGCTGCGTGCACTCAGCCTCGCCGACAACCACCTCGTGGGCCTGTTCCCCGACGTGTCCAGGCTCGCCGCGCTCAAGATGCTCTACTTGTCCCGGAACAAGCTCGCCGGGGACATACCGGATGGCACGTTCACGCCCATGAGGGGACTCCGGAAGCTCTACCTCGTCGGCAACGGCTTCACCGGTCCGATACCGAGCTCCATCACGTCACCGAGGCTGCTGGAGCTGCAGCTCGCCAATAACCACTTCGAGGGACCCCTGCCGGACTTTGGTCAGCAACTCCGGTTCATCGACGTCTCGAATAACAACCTCTCCGGGCCAATCCCCATAGGCCTCCGCCGGTTCAATGCCAGCGCGTTCGCAGGTGAGTTCATTCTGCATGTATGTCCCTTTTTCCCTTGTTGTTATGACCTCCAATGCATACATTTGACAATCACTTTTTAAAAGTTGTATATTAGTAAACAGTAACGAAACATAATATGTGCAAAAAAATTTGACGATAAATCTATTAATACCATTTATATGTGACAAATTAACATAAATGGTTTTATTTATATTAGTGGTCAAACTTTTAAAATTTTGACTGAGACAACATGTATTCTAGAAAAAACAGAGAGAGAGAGAGAGTCAGAGAGAGGGGGTAATTTTCACATGACACACTTAATAGTAGTTCTACTTTCTTCCTTGTATTTGCTATTCTCCTCTCTTACTATACATGGGCACTGTTGACTTCTATCATGAAGATCATCCGATCATCCTCTAGTGATCCCCGACCGTCTGGACCTCAGCGCACCTCACCTAGTCCTGGTCATCGTCCGCCTCATCATGATCTAGCACCGTTATCCTGCAACCATCAAAGACAAGAAACCCATCACGCAATATCCAAAATGATATGCAATAAAATACAGGACATGAATTAAATCGTCCAAAATTCGCTCATAAAGTCGGTACTACTACCCATCTGGGGCCGGTAGTGGCACAAGTTCGGTACTACCGCTCCCAGTTGGTCGGTAGTACCGTCAACCGTAAAAACCCCAGCGAACCCCTCTCTGAAAAATACCTACCGCGCCTGTAGTGCCGCTCGGCCGGTAATACCGCGCCCCCAAACCGATAATGCTGCTTAGAGCATCTCCAGCAAGGGCCCCTAAAACAGGGTCCCTATTTTGGATTTAGGGACTCCTCCTATTTTTTGGGGCCCTGTTTTCAGAGCACAAATTCAGCAACAACCCCTAAATCTCAGCCTCTATTTTACTTTTTCTCCTATTTTGACATATCCGCTATGTATAATCTTCATTTGACACCACTAAAATTCAATCAGAAATATTTGTAATACATAAAACATAAGCATATTAACATTTACAATTTAAAAACATGATATTTCAAATTTAAATTTAAAATTTTCAAAACATGATAAATAGATAAATAGAAACTCCGAACAATGAATCAAACTACGAAGCGCTGTGAATTGCCCACAAATGCTCAATAAGATCATCTCGAAGCCTCTCATGTATTTCTCTGTCTTCAATAATAGGGGATGTACTCGTGTCCCTGGGAATTGGGGCTGAGGAGGCAAATTTAGGGGCCTCCTAATTTTAGGGGCTTGAGTTGGGGCTCCCTGGGAATTGGGGCTGAGGAGGCAAATTTAGGGGCCTCCTAATTTTAGGGGCTTGAGTTAGGGTCCTGTTGGATCTGTTTTTTTACTACACTCCCTATTTTAAAGTTTAGGGGCTGGTTTAGGGGCTCTGCTGGAGATGCTCTAAGAGCAGATCCAGCAGGGCCCCAACTCAAGCCCCTAAAATTAGGAGGCCCCTAAATTTGCCTTCTCAGCCCCAATTCCCAGGGGCCCCAACTCAAGCCCCTAAATTTGCCTTCTCAGCCCCAATTCCCAGGGACACGAGTACAACCCCTATTATTGAAGATGGGGAAATACATGAGAGGCTTCGAAAATTTTATCATGTTTTGAAAATTTTAAATTTAAATTTGAAATATCATGTTTTTAAATTGTAAATGTTAATATGCTTATGTTTTATGTATTACAAATATTTTTGATTGAATTTTAGTGGTGTCAAATGAAGATTATACATAGCGGATATATCAAAATAGGAGAAAAAGTAAAATAGGGGCTGAGATTTAGGGGTTGTTGCTGAACTTATGCTCTGAAAACAGGGCCCTAAAAAATAGGGAGAGTCCCTAAATCTAAAATAGGGACCCTGTTTTAGGGGCCCTTGCTGGAGATGCTCTTAGACCAAGACCCAGAGAATACCTTATTGGAAAATAACTACCTCTGTCCACAACCGGTAGCTCCGACAGGCCGACACTACTGCCCATCTCAGGCCGGTAGTGTCGCCTGGCCAGCACTACCGTGTATACAAAGATGGTAGTGCCGCTCTACACAAACAACACCTTAAATTGTTTCAAATGCAAAATAGAATTCAAATCAAACTCAAACTCGAGCACTACATGCTTAAATATTGCCAATAACTCATCACAAACATGGATGGACCTTACATGGTCTTTCAGCTTATACATTGTAAATTTGTAATATTCTATTGGTAAAAGTAAAATACTACTGCATAATATTACATTATTTGTACTGTGATACACAATGCAACATCCGATACAACAAATTCTATGTATAAGTCTTAATGTATAATGTATTTCCCCTAAAACAAATCCTATGCATAATGCACTCCAAACCCAAGAGCTCTGATTTCTTTGATCTTGCCGCAGAGATACATCAAACGATGTGCATAGTAGTACTCCCACGAATACATATAATTTTAGACATCAATACGATCTTAAAATACAATTTTGATTACTAATTTATATTATAATATATTTATGAAACACAATAAATTATATTATTTTTTGAGATATATATATATATATATATATATATATATATATATATATATATATATATATATATATGTGTGTGTGTGTGTGTGTGTGTGTGTGATTTTTATGTATACAATTTAAATATTTAAAAAATAACAATTAATTGAAGTTTTAAAAATTAGACTGCAATGCACGTAATCTAAACTGACAAGTACCTGTGTGACCGAAGGAAGTAGCAGGCTGGCGGCTAGTTCTTGAATTGTTCATGCTTGCCGTATACACACACTAATCCAAACTTGCCATGGAAATCTTTAGGCAACAAATATCTGTGCGGCCCACCGCTCAGCGTTCAATGCCCCCCCTCGAAACTCACGTCGCCGTCTCCGTCGTCGTCGTCATCGGGCAGTTTGAAGATCCTCATGATCATCGCCGTCGTGGTGATCGTGGTCGGCGCGCTCCTGGCTGCTGCGGGCGTGCTCACGGCGGTCCTCGCCCGCCGCAACAAGCCCCACCCCGTCACCACCGAAACTCTCGGAGGCGGCATGGCCGCCGCCAAGGCGAGGGCCACCTCCGACCCAGCCATCACTATCGAGCAGGTGCGCGGCGCGCGGCTCTTGCGCAGTGCATGCGTCCGGTGAAAATTTTGCGGTGGCAGTGCACTGACATGCAGCCAATTCTACAGGTTGGCGTGGAGCAGCATGGCGTCGTGCTGGCGAAGCGCGCGGGCCGGCGCGACGACCACGGGCGGCTGGTGTTCATCCAGGAGGACCGGCAGCGGTTCGGGTTGGATGACCTGCTCCGGGCGTCCGCCGAGGTTCTGGGGAGCGGCAACTTCGGCGCGTCGTACAAGGCGACCCTGTTAGACGGCCCGTCCATGGTGGTGAAGCGGTTCAAGGAGATGAACGGCGTCGGGCGGGAGGACTTCAATGAGCACATGCGGCGGCTCGGCCGGCTGGTCCACCCCAACCTCCTCCCCGTCGTCGCCTACCTCTACAAGAAGGAGGAGAAGCTGCTCGTCACGGACTACATGGTCAATGGCAGCTTGGCTCACCTGCTCCATGGTGGTACGTACATACGTGCAAAACTAATCAACGCACGCAATCGCATATTCACATCCTACAACAAGCTACATTTTGAAGTGCATTTTTTCTCGATCGATGTGATGCTGCAGGTACGAGGTCGAGCCTGCCGCCGCTGAATTGGCCAAAGCGGCTCAACATCATCAAGGGCGTGGCGCGCGGGCTGGTGCACCTGTCCGACGAGCTCCCGATGCTCACCGTGCCGCACGGCCACCTCAAATCATCCAACGTCCTCCTCGACGCCGCCTTTGAGCCGCACCTCAGCGACTACGCCCTCGACCCCGTCATCACGCCGCAGCACGCCGCGCAGGTCAACACATAAACAAATCGTTCCGCGTTGATCGATGGATGGTGATCATGCAACGCCGACACTGACACAAGGGAGATGGTTGATTTTCAGGTGATGGTGGCGTACAAGTCGCCGGAGTGCGCGCAGCACGGCCGGCCGAGCAAGAAGAGCGACGTGTGGAGCCTGGGGATCCTCATCCTGGAGGTCCTCACCGGCAAGTTCCCGGCGAACTACCTCCGGCAGGGCCGGGCGGGCACGGACCTGGCCGGGTGGGTGCACTCGGTGGTGAGGGAGGAGTGGACCGGCGAGGTGTTCGACAAGGACATGCACCGCACCCGGAGCTGCGAGGGCGAGATGGTGAAGCTGCTCAGGGTCGGGCTCGGCTGCTGCGAGGCCGACGTCGACAAGCGCTGGGACCTCAAGGAGGCCCTCGCGCGCCTCGAGGAGCTCCGGGAGCGCGACGCCGGCGACGACAGCAGCACCGCCTCATCCTACGTCAGCGACGGCGAGGCGGCGTCGCGGCCCGGCGACCCGCACTCCCACTCCACGTAGAACACCAATAATAAACGGATCGGATCATCAAGAAGCTTAAGCTCGTGTGCGTGTACTGTCGTGACGTCGTGGGCCGTGGCCGGCGTCATTGGTTTTCTTGAACTTTTCGGTGCATCTGACACGGTACGGGACGGAGATCGTCAGGGTTTGTAAACATGTGAGAGAAAGTACTTCAGCTGCGTGTAAATTAATTGCTAGATTTGTTAAAGAGAGGGGGGTTGTCGTGATGCTGTCGTAGGTGATCGTTCGTGTAAGAATAAGGTCGTTTGATTTTGTCTTTCTTTTGCATATACACACATTGCTACAGCTGATATACGAGAATTGTTGTTAGAAAGTAGTGTAGTAATACGTAGGAGGGAGAGACACACACCTGTGCGCAGTGTAAGTCTCATTTGTATCTTTAGGCCCCGTTTGGCAACTTAGAATTGGGCCGTTTCTACTAGATTTTGGAAGAAACCTAACCAAACGGGCTAAAGCTCAGAACGATTCTCCTCGGATCGTTTCTTCTTTTCCACTCTGTGACTGAATGAGTCTCAACTCCATTCCACCCGATTCACATAATCCTACCTGAAACGTTTCTACCAAAAACCTGGAACCATTTTCGTTTCTACTAGAATCTGAAACCGTACCAATCATGGTCTTAGATCGATTTGTGGATTAGTGATTTTTCTTTTTGAGAGAGATTTTCTTCGTCTATGTGATTAGTTGATGATAGGGGTGAAAGCGGATCGGATACAGACGGATATTGATCTTTCCATATTCTAACCCATATTTTTTCTCGGATTTGAATCTGGATACGGGCTAGCCGAATACGGATACTGTCGACGATTGGAGAACGGCTCCCGTCGAGCTTACTTGTTGAATGGGGGATCAACAGAGCCCCGTCGTACGGATCGAAGAGGTCGTTCGAGCGACGCGAGGTCGGGAGAAGAAGAAAAGGGGGACACGGTGTTTATCCTGGTTCGGGCCTCCCTCTGCCGGGATAACAACCCTACTCTAGTGTATTATGTTCTGTCTCTTTTTTCCCTCGCCCCTTTACAAATCTTCAGGGGGGGTTTAAATAATACGACTATAGGTACCAAAAAAGGCAACTACCTCCTGGGATCACGCTATGTATCCATATCCGTGACCCGCCGTCCTTGATTTGCGCGCTATTTGAATTTCGGGTATGATCTCCCTTGATCTCCGGCTGATTGGTTGGCTCCTTCCTTCCTCGTAGCGTTCGCTGGACCCTCCGACCAAACACCCGAGTAGGTCGTGGCCTCTACGAGCATGCTTGCTCGTGGGGGGGCGTGTTCGGTGCTTTTGCGAGTAAAGGTGCAGACGCGTATGCTCGGAGGAGAAGGAGGGATGCTCGTTTCGTTCTCCCGAGCATCCTCTTTTAGTATCGCTTGGTCGGCGGGTTTAGCTTTTCACGGGGGTACCGTGGTCTTTTGCCAGATAGCCAATCCCCGACAGCTAGCCCCCGAGGTTCAAGCGGGGAACCCTCGGGCTTCCCCTTGAGCCTAAGAAGACTTGAGGGGGGATTGAATTTTCTATTGGTCGTGGTTCACGACCATTTTACGTCGGGAGACGAGCTTCTTTGCCCGCCGCGTGCCTGCTCCGCGTGGGCGCGTCGTTTGGTTATTCTGCGGTTCCTTCTCAGAGAAGCCTTCCCGCATGCAGCGGTTTCTCGAGCGGCGCTTTCTCCGGCCAGGTGTCGCTACGTGATAGGCGGCGATTTTTATCCCGTCCCTTCACTGTCTTTTTAACCCTTTCTACCGGGAGAGGTCGGAGTTACACCGTGTCTCTTTGCTCGTCTTCGGCCAAAAAACCTTCCAAGAGCCCTAGCGCCCAAGAACCCTTTTCGCTCCTCTTCCTTCTTTGGCCATGGCGCGCTTCAAGGTCAGCCAGATGACCCGAAGGAGGCTCCAGGCGCTTACGGATGAGGGGTACGTCGACCCAAGCTCAGGTCGAGTGCCCGGGGGCGACAGCGGTGCGCATCATGAGACGGAGATCGTCTCCTGTGAGTTGTATGCCATCAACGGGCTTCGTCTGCCCGAGAGCGACTTCCTTGCCTCCGTGCTTGCCTTCTGCGGGTGCGAGATCTCTCATCTCCACCCCAACTCTATCCTTTCTCTCGCAATCTTCTCCCATCTTTGTGAGGCGTACGTGGGTGTAGTGCCCACGGCTAGCCTTTTCTTTCACTTCTACTCCCCACTTCCGCACGGGCCGATGGCTCACGCCGGCTATGCGTTTATCTTCGCCTCCGCCCAACCGACCATACGAGTATCCTCTTGTTGCTTTGAAGGATTCTTGTCGGGTTGGGCCGACCTCTGGTTCTACCGTAAGAAGGCGGAGGGTCCCGATTGGTCTACATCAGCGGGTGGACGCTCCGCCTACCGAGACGACGCGCCGCCGCGTGTAACCTCGAGGAAGAGCGGGTGCTCAGACGATCGATGAGCTCGCCAGATGGGGCTCACTGGTCGAGATATCGCCCGGGACTTTACCTTCAACCGGGTGTCCCCCCTGAGGCGCCGCGAGCACCCCTTCTTCGAGGCGACCGGGTGGCATGACTTCACCCGTGAGGACAACGCAGGTATGTTTCTGGACCTCTTTCCCGAGCATCGCTGTTTTCTGGTGATCGGTGCTATATATATATATATATATATATATATATATATATATATAGAGGATAGCTGGTGTACTATCGATAGTATAGATACTCCGTGCTATAGGGTTGTTTTTGCAAAATTAAGATTTAAATCGTTGATCTAAACCGTGCATTTTGTTCATCTCATTGAAATCTCATTACCCACCAAATTTTATATTTTTTGAATTTTTTCTCCTATTTATTTTGTATTTTTAAAAATCAGCTTCATTGGACGGCCCACAACTAATTAGATCGTCGATTTTGAAAAATACAAAATAAATATGAGAAAAAATTCAAAAAATATAAAATTTGGTGGGTAGTGAGATTTCAATGAGATGAACATAATGCACGGTTTGGATCAACAATTTCGTTTTCGAATTTTACAAAAACAACCCTATAGCACGGAGGATCTATACTATCGATAGTACACTAGCTATCCTCTCTCTATATATATATATATATATATATTGTTTTAGTCTTCGGTTGTGACGCAGCTCCGAGGACGGACTGGGTTGACGAGAGGGTCGCCGAGATGTTTGGTGCCCCGAAGGAGAAGGAGCTGACGCCCAATCGTCAGATCCCCAAGAACGTTTTTGACCGCGGTGACGCGGTTAGTACATCTTCCTGCTTCCGCCCGAGGGCATGTTTTCCGAGCTTATTCCTCCCGATTTCTGTTTGTAGGAGAGGGTCGCCCTTGACCTTGCCGTGTCGAAGGCCGCAGTCACGCCGCAAGCCGACTCGGCCAGGGTTCCCGCAAGAGGTCGGCGGGTCGAGGCCGCCAGCATCCGCCGCCGCCTCCGTGCCAGCGGGCCGGGCGCCGAAGCCGACCAGGACTACCACGCCGCACCTTGAGTACGCCGACCGCTGAGGTGCGAACTCCGAATCTGGTATGATGACTTTAAACGGAGGAGGCCGGAGCTGATGGGCCGACTGGAACAGCTCGCCGAGCAGGCGAGGAAGGCCGAGGAGGAGGCCAGGTCTCTCCCGACCAAGGAGCGGCTGGAGAGGCAGATCAAGGCCCTCCAGGACCAGCTTATTCGGGTAGTCGATGCCCCCGAGGAGGAGGAAGAAGAGGAGGCCACCTATGCTCTGGTCAGAAGGAGCAGGAGGTCGACCTCTCAAGCAACCTCGGTGCTGGAAGAGGTCGACATGGACGACGTCGACCCGGCGATGGCACGTGCCCGACGCCGCGGAGGAGCGCTGTCGTGGTCGTGGGCCGAGGCCTCTGAGGCCGCCAGCAGGTCGCCGTGGCCCGAGGCGAGAGGCCGAGGAGGACGGCCGCCGTCGTCGCGTAAGGTAAGCTTCTACTTCATTCTCTTGTTCTGTTCTTGTCTTGCGATTTTCTTCGGGCTAACCCCACCCTGTTTGGCGTGGGCGTGATAGCTCGGATGTTGCTTTTGGACTTCCGTCAGATGGCTGAGGAGATTATCGACTCTGCAGTTGACGCCGAGCTCGACCGCGTCGTCGACCAAGTGATGGCCGAGACAGGGGAGGAGCCGGCGCCAGCTACGGACTCAGCGGAGCCCGAGCTTCCCTCGGCGGGACCCGTGCTTCCTTCGACGGACGTGGAACCTATTCCAGCCGCGGAGGAGCAGGAGCCACAGGGGCTGAGGACCAAGAAGCCTTGGCCTTGGTCCCTTGCGAAGGGGTAAGCGCAAGCGAGCCCCAGGCGACGGGCTCCGGTGGTCAAGCAGTGGTGGCTTTCGACCCACCGCCCTTGGCCGCGAGCCAAGAGGAGGAGCCGATTCTCGCCACCACCACCTCCAACCGCGGACCAAGGGGAAGATGCGGTCGTGATCGCCCAGCCACTTCCAGCCGCGGAAGTGATTGCCGAGCTCGACCAGCTGCCTCCGTCTGCGGACCACGAAGAGGAGGTGGTCGTTGATGACCACCGCCTCCTACCGCGGATCACGGGCCGGAGGTGGTCGTCTCGACCAATCGCCTCCGGCGTGGAGCTCCCATTGCTTCCGGCCGCGGAGGTGCAAGGGGCGGAAGCGGCGGTCGGCGCCCAGCCCTGCCGCAGCGGCCGAGCAGAGGAAGGCGGCCACGAGCCGCTGTCGACGCAGAAGACCAACCTCGGGCGCCCCGGGTTGGTCGAAGGAAGGAGACGTCGTTGCCTCCCGGAGCACCGGTGCCTGTGAGGGCAAGATCGTGATGCGCTAGCTCGGGATCAGGATGGCCCTGCGTGGGTTAATCCCTTTTTCCGAGCTGGCGCCACCGACCGCCAGCGGCCTCAAGACAAGCTGGTCAGCCGGGCTCTTCTGGTAAGCGCTTTGCTCTCAACTTTTTACATGAGTCGAACAATCTTCAAGGGGTTCTTCTTGACTTTCCTTCCCTTTTGCTCCAAGTTTGCTGCGAAGGCTATGGAGGACATCGATGCCTCCGCAGTTCCAGCAGAGGAGTTCTGGGCGTACCATCGCGAGCAAGACGCCAAGATCGCCGATCTCGAGCGTCGGGTCTCCGAGGTGCGCGAGGCCGACCTGAAGGAGCTGGAGTCGGTGAAGAGCCTCATCGTCGGACTTCGGGACCAGCTCTTTGAGAGCGAGACGGCGAAGAACACTTCGGAACAGAAGTGTGCCGACCTCGAAGAGGAGATGGGGAAGTTGCGGCAGGAGGTCCCCGACCTGCGCGTCGAACTCCAACGAGCTCGGGAGCACGAAGAGACCCAGCTCAAGGAGGTGCAGCGCCTTCGGGACAGCGCGGCTGAAAGTCGTGCTGCTCGGCGGAAAGTTTTGGACCTGGAGGCGGAGGTCGACTCCCTTAAGGAGGAACTTGCTGCCCTTCAGGTCGAGCGTAGGACTTAGCTCTTCTTTTATTTTCAGCTCGTGTAAACCCTGTAAAAAAAAACAACGTTTCGGGTTAAATGAGCAAACTCGCAGGTGTTTGGTCCTTGCCTGTTTTTCTCGAGTTCGCCTTCAACATATGCCTATATGATCCCGGTTCTGCAGAAAAAGAAAACAAGTTCCTGCATAAGAGCATATAGCATAGATACGAGCAAAGGATCCTTGGAAGAAGGGACGGAACGTTCCTATCATACGGAGCCCCTGCCATGGACAAAGGTCGTGTCCTCACTGTTGCGAGCACGAGTTTGTTCATGGGAAAATTTAAGGGTCGCTTTGGTCGTGACGATTTTTTGAATGATTTAAATAGGTCGGTTGTGTCGAGAAAAATGTGAGCACAGAGTAGACGAGCTTTAAACCAACAATACGTAGAGCCGCCATACCCGAGTGGTCACCGAGCAGGGCTTAGAGTGGATGCTCGCGCCCGACCACGCATACTGATGAAGAGCTCTTGTGGAAAGTGAACGATTGGCGAGCATCGTACGGGGCCAAGGGAAATGGTGCGCACATACTTGTCGGATAAGTTAAATCTGCGATCTTTGGTAGACGATGATGCTCGTTCGACAAAGCGAGGACGAAACACGAGAAAGAGGAAATGTTTTATTGGAAAGAACGCAAGGGGCGCGAGATAGGAGTACTCGTCTAAACGTAGAATTTACGCAGCTTGATCGATGTTCCAGTCTTTGGTGAGCTCCGACCATCCGGCATCGTGAGGCGAAACCCGGGCGTCTTGTAGACACGACCGTGTAGGGTCCCTCCCACCTTGGGGTCGGTTTGTTGGCTTTCGACAGGTCTTGAACTCTTCGTAAGACCATGTCGCCGACTTGTAGGACCACTGGTCGGACTGTCTTGGCTGCGTGCCTCACGAAGAGCTCAGAGGTAAACCGCAGACCGAGCAACGCCCGTTCGCGTGTTGCTTCGACGAGGTCCAGGTCGACGAGGCGCTCAACCTCTTGATCGATGGAATCGATCACGCACCTTGGGGAACCCAAAGACGATTTCGCAGCGTAATGGCCTCCGCACCGTAGACGAAGTTGGAAAAGGCGTTTACGCCTGTGGCTCGACTTGTCGTGGTGCGATGCACCAAAGAACGGCGGGAAGCTCATCCACCCACCGCCGCTTTGGTTGAGGGTCTTGAAGACCCTCTTTTATGCCCTGGACTAGCTGCCCATTTGCTCGTTACTTGCTCCGTTGCTCGTGGATGCGCCACAAAGGCGGCAGACCTTGGTCCCGACCTCTTCGCAAGAACTTTGGAATAGTTCGCCGTGAATTGGGTCCCATTATCCGTGATGAGGCAGTGGGTATCCGAACCGAGTTATCACATTGCTACGGAGGAACCTCTTGGCGCCTGGCCGAGATGGTTGAGACTGGCTTGGCCTCTATCCACTTAGTGAAAGTGTCGATGGCCACGAGCAAGTACTTGCGACCTTTCCGACCTCGGGAAGGGTCCAAGGACATCGAGCCCCAGTCGAGAATGGCCACGAGAGTGGTATGGTTTGCAAGGCATATCTTTGGTTGACGGGCTTTTCGAGCATGAACCGGCATGCTCGGCAGTCATTACGATCGACCGCAAGGCCCGCCAAGGCCGTGGGCCAGTAGTACCCTAGTCGGAAGGCCTTGCCCACAAGCGTTCTGAAAGACGAGTGAGCTCCGCACATTCCTTCATGGATATCACGAAGAAGGTACTGGCCTTCCTCCTGAGAGACGCATCTGGAGAGGATCCCTAATGCGCCTTTCCGGTATAGGTCGTCTTCGATCAGTCTGTACTGAGAAGATCGCCTTGTTAGCCGGGAACGCTCGGCTTCTTCCTCGGGCAATGTCCCATGCGCAAGGTATTGGATGAATGGCGTCATCCAATTTGCACTTTGCTCGAGGAAGGAGACCCTACCGCCGGTCTCTGGTGCCTCCTCTTCAGAGGGAATGGAGGGCTTATGTAGGTGCTCGACAAGCACCCCACGAGCGGTGGTTTGAGAGGAACCGACCTTAGACATTTGGTCACCAGGAATTATCCTTCCTGGGGATGTAGATTACTTCAAATTCTTGAAGTATTTCTCCATCTTCCTTACTTCGGCCGGTCTGGCGCCATTGAGGTATCGAACACCGATACTCCTTGTTGACACAGTTCACGACCAGCTGTGAATCGCCCTTCACACGGTGAGCCGTTGGACTCCTAGTGATTTACATGCTCAAGTCCGCCAAAAGGCCTTCAGACTCCGCCCGCGTTGTTAGTCGCGGTGAAATGTAGTTGGATGGCGTCAAGTTGCTCTCCATCCGGGAGACCAAGACGACGCCCAGCCCCGAGCCAGACGCTCGGGATCCATCAAAATACACGGTCCAGGAGTTTTCCTCGAATCATTGGTCCCATTGGCCGGTGGTGCCGAGCCGACCATTCGCCACGAAATCAGCCAAGACTTGTGATTTTATCGCCGTGCGGCCGAGAACACCAAATCGAACTCGGCGAGCTCCATTGCCCACTTGGCTATGCGACCACTGGTGTCCTGATTTTTCAGGATTTCCCTGAGTGGGAAGCCGGTCGGCACCACGATCTTGTGTGCTTGAAAGTAATGACGCAACTTCCTGGAGGCCATCGGCCAACGAGTACAGATGGTTTCGGACCTCGGGTAACGCTCCTTTGGTCCATGAAGTACTTGACGTAATAGATAGGTCATTGGGTACCATCTCTCTCTACCGCTAACATCGAAGCTTACCGCTTGGATTGCCGCCAGGTATAGTAGCAATTCTTCCCCAGTGGGTGTGACTAGGACGGGCGGTTTGGAGATGTACTGTTTTAGCTCTTTGAACGCGCGATTAGCTTCCGCCGTCCACGTGAAGCCCTCATGCTTGCGGAGGGCTTTAAAGAAAGGTAGTCCTCGCTCCCAGTAGGAGATGAACCGGCTTAAAGCGGCCATTCTTCCGGTCGAGCTTGTACTTCCTTTGCGCACGTGGGCGACCTCATGTTCTCAATGGCTTCGATTTTCTCCGGGTTAGCCCCAACGCCATGTGGCCCGACCATGTAGCCGAGCACCTTGCCAGCCGTCACGCCGAACACGCATTTTTCTGGATTTAGCTTTATTCGATGCTTATTGAGGTTACTGAAAGTTTCTTCCAAGTCGACAACGTGACCGAAGTACTCTTGCTTTTGACAACTATGTCGCCGACATAGACCTCCAAATTCGACCTACTTGGTCTGTGAAAGAATTCTGCATTAGGCGCTGAAAGGTTGCCCCCGCATTTCTCGCCGAAAGACATGGTCGTATAGCGAAGAATGCAGAATGGGGTGATGAAGGAAGTCTTTTCCTCGTCTTCGCGACAGCCGATCTCGATGATAGCCTGAATAGGCGTCTAGGAAGCTCATGGTCTGTGACCCTGCCGTCGCGTCCACCAATTGGTCTATGCGAGGCAACGGATAGTTGTCTTTTGGGCATGCCGCGTTCAAACCCGTGTGATCGACGCACATGCGCCACTTGCCTCCTTTCTTCCTGACCAGAACTGGATTGGCTAGCCACTCGGAGTGCTCGATTTCTCTGATGAAGCCAGCTTTTAGGAGTTTGTCGAGTTCCTCCCGGATGATTGCCTGTTTTTCCGGGGAAAAGTATCTAAGCTTCTGTCTTACTGGTTTTCTGTCAGGCTGAACCGCTAGCCTGTGCTCGACCACCTCCTTTAGGACCCCGGGCATGTCGGATGGTTCCCAGGCGAACACATCCGACCTTGCCCGGAGGAAGGTGACGAGCTCGAGTTCCTATTTGGGATCTAAAGAAGATCCCAAATGAACGACCTTGGCCGGTTCCGACTCGTTGAGCGGAACAGCCTTGGTCTCTCCTCAGTGGAGGGCAAGTTTAGGCGGGAATGCTTCGGCTCTTGGTCGTAGCGAGTGGGTAATCGACCGACCATATCCAGCGCTCTTTAAATGCCGCAATTGAGTGCGGACTTGTGGTTCCCTTTGATGGTTATAACTCCGTTCGGTCAGAATCTTCAGCATCGATACGCTGCGTGATGCGCGGCCATGAATTTGGCCAAGGCCGGCCTGCCGAGGATGGCGTTGTAGGCCGACTCAAAATCTACCACCTCGAAGGTGATTAGCTCCGTTACGAAGTTACTTGGGCGCCGAAACTCACGGGCAGACGACCTGCCCAGAGGTTTGATCGAGGTGCCCGGGACTATCCCGAAGAAGGGCACGGCCACACTCTTGATTTTGGAACGAGGAATCTGCATCTCGTCCAAAACCTTGGCTGAAATAAGGTCCAAAGAGCTCCCGGAGTCTATGAGGACCCGACCGACGACGGTATTGCTGATGGTGGGGTTCACGACCATCGGAAGCCTCTGGGGTTTGGTCATCCCAAGGGGACAATCGTCCTTGGAGAAGGTGAGGGATACCTCAGACCATTTCAGCTGCTGCACCGGAGGCTTACCCTGGGTAACATGGTGCACTTCTCTTGCGGCGTCCTTTAAGTCCCGACGGGACTTGTAGGTGGAGGAGCCCCCGAAGATGACCGCTATGTGATTCTTTGGTTCTTGGTATTCCATGCCATCCTCACTTTCCACGGCGGGCTGTTTACCTTTGCCATTTTCACCCTGCTCTGGAAGCGTCGGCATGGGACCCCTGGCCAGAAATCGCTTCCAGCGGTAGGTCCACGCTTGGCAATTCCGTGGGTCGTGCCCGTGCGCTGGTGAAGCGGACGATGGATGTCGCCCGTCGGTCCGGCTTTGGTCGCCTCGTTCTCGAGGCCTGTGTGGTTGTCCTCTTCCTCGAAGCGTTAAACCCCGGCCGCAGCTGGGTTGCTCGGGTTGCCGTTGTTCCACCGCGGCTACCATGGTGGCGAGGGTTGCTTTTCTTCTTCTTCTTGATCTTCTTGTCTACAGAATTCGAGCCCTTCTTGCTAGCCGAGGTCTCTAGGCCAGCCGAGGCGGCAGCCTTCCCTTCATCCAAAGCATTTTCTTCCATTGGGCGGCTTCATCTGCGTTGGCGTATCGATCGACCATTCTAAGAGCTCGTTCGCCGTTAGATCCGGGTGGATCTCCAGGTCCTGCGTGAAGCGCACGTCCCGTACCCCGAACTTGAAAGCTCGGACGACCGCCTCGTCCGATATGTTCGGGATCGAGTTTTGGACATGGATGAACCTCTGGACGAATTGTCGCAGGGTTTCCCCGTCCGTCAGATCAAGCGCTGAGTCGCGCTCCTTTCCGGCGGATGTAACAGCTCCGAAATTTGCTTTGAGCGCGCGCCGAGCTGCCCCAGACCGTATGGATCATTCCTTCGATTGAAAAGCCACGTCTGGGCTCCGGCCCGTAACTGCTTGGCAGTAATTTGCCATTACCCCCTCATCGCCTCCGGCGGCGAGGATGGCGGTAGTATATATTGAGAGAAATTCGTCCGGGTTCTGGGTCCCGTTGAATCTCTCGATGTGGCCGGGCTTGAATCTGTTCGGCCATGCGACGTTCCGGAGGGAGCTCGTGAAGGCCTGGCAACCGAAGCTCGGGATCTCGCGGTGAAATCCTCGGTCACAGCGGCCTCCACGCGGGTCTTCCACCCAACGCCCCGTGCGCGGGCCGAGTCGGGAGAAGACCTCATGCGACGGTCGTGCCGACGACCGCTTGGTCGTGGAACGTTCAGAGCGCTCGTAATCTGGGCGATTATAGAGGTATCGCTCTGAGGTTGCTCTGTGACTGTTCCGGGGCTTTTCCCGGATCGGGTTAGCGGTCTGGGGCGATCTCCGAGCATGGCTCCGAGATTCACCTCTGTGCGAGCGCATGGGGGAGCGTTTGTGATGGTCCCGGGAAACACTCCGATCATCCCGGTCACGGGGAGGATCCGAGACTTTCAGCTCGGCGGCAAGCCTTTCCAAATCTTCGCCATACCACCGCCACGGCCTCCAAGTCTACTTGCTCGGGAAGCAATAAGTCACGCACGATCAGCCGCCAAGGCCTCAGAATCGCCTCGCTTCCGTGAATCAAGCGGCGGTGAGCTTTGACGGCGCCTCCGGCGCGATCGGGAGTTTGGTACCCGCGAGTTCCTTTCCGTGGAAGCGCCTCCCTTTGCCTGGCGGCGAATGCTCGCGAGGGTCTTTCCCAAGGACGCCTCCAAGTGGAGTCTGGCCGCCTCGTAGTGGTCGTGCTTGGCAGCGTCCGAGGATCCTTCTCCGGGCTCCGCACGGCTCCCGGCCACGTTGACCCGACGAGAGCGGGATGAAAGTGATGGGGACATCATTGTATCCCCTTGAGACGCAGTCTCTCGGTCGAGCTCTAGGTCGTCTGGTATGTCCAGGCCTTTGTAGAGCCCGTCGCAGTCATCCTCGGGGTCCCCGAGGGTAATGTCTGGGGAATGGAGGCCCTGTCCTCGCACTCCCGTGTCCGGGGAAGGGCTCTCAGACTCAGTGTGACCGATAGGATCGGTCACCCTGGCCACGTTGTCGACGGCGTAGTACACGTCGTCATCTTCAACGTGGTCAAAAACGCAAAGGTCCCGAGTGTCTCCCGAGTTCGGCATCCTCGAGGATCTTGATCTGCACGGGAATCAAGCTGTCGGTCCCCACGGACGGCGCCAGCTGTCGACGATTGGAGAACGGCTCCCGTCGAGCTTACTTGTTGAATGGGGGATCAACAGAGCCCCGTCGTACGGATCGAAGAGGTCGTTCGAGCGACGCGAGGTCGGGAGAAGAAGAAAAGGGGGACACGGTGTTTATCCTGGTTCGGGCCTCCCTCTGCTGGGATAACAACCCTACTCCAGTGTATTATGTTCTGTCTCTTTTTTCCCTCGCCCCTTTACAAATCTTCAGGGGGGTTTAAATAATACGACTATAGGTACCAAAAAAGGTAACTACCTCCTGGGATCACGCTATGTATCCATATCCGTGACCCGCCGTCCTTGATTTGCGCGCTATTTGAATTTCGGGTATGATCTCCCTTGATCTCCGGCTGATTGGTTGGCTCCTTCCTTCCTCGTAGCGTTCGCTGGACCCTCCGACCAAACACCCGAGTAGGTCGTGGCCTCTACGAGCATGCTTGCTCGTGGGGGGGGGCGTGTTCGGTGCTTCTGCGAGTAAAGGTGCAGACGCGTATGCTCGGAGGAGAAGGAGGGATGCTCGTTTCGTTCTCCCGAGCATCTTCTTTTAGTATCGCTTGGTCGGCGGGTTTAGCTTTTCACGGGGGTACCGTGGTCTTTTGCCAGATAGCCAATCCCCGACAGATACGAATCCAGGTTATTCGGGATACGGATACAGAACGGATATGTGATGGATTCGGATAAGGAACGGATAAAGTTATACGAATAATGCACGCATACGTAAAGTAATATATGTTGAATCAAAACACATAAATACATGCCCATAATAGCAAGTTATAAAACAACCAAAGCACATTCCAAATAGTAAAATAAGTAATAGTCCTGACATGACATAAGTGGCCATACATCGATACATACGTAATATATTACACAAGTAGTGACTAATGACAATACATAACAATATTCTAGAAACACCATCATTCTTTCAGGTCACTATTCTGTAAGGAAAGCCAAAAGATACTCTGGTCATGAACTAAAGTAACCATAATAATAACAACCTTATTTGGGGGGGGGGGGGGGGGGGGTTGTGGTGGTTGATTCAGAAATTAGAGGTGCTGAAACCACGAAAGAAAACGAAAAACAACTTTAACTTCGTTAGGTGTACAGAGTAGCTAGTAGTGCCACTGAATGTGCTGCAATCAACAGCAGCACATTCATCAGGTTTGCAGCTAACCTAATTTGTCCATGAGGATGATAAGTACTCTTGCAATAAAGCAACACATCCATCAGTATGTAGTGAAGCTGAACTTCATCGAGCATGTCAAGTAGACGAGGAAATTTTTTTAGGAAAACTACTGCACCATAATATTTGATGTCCTATAGGAAAAGGTCTTCTTGTTTAGGAATGTTTTATTATACATTCCAGTTACTAGCTCAGTATAGTGATTACTGTATCATGCAACAATCAGTCAACAAAAAATATCTTGCACGAATCTTTCCATGATCAGGAAGGATGATAGTGAAAGCAATAATATAGGCCTTTTTCCGAAGTATTCTCATGTAGACAAGATAGGTACTAATGTACTACAGGCAAAGTTAATGGACACAACTTTCAGATAGCCTTTTCTGACAGGTAGTAATTTGGTATAGGAGCCAGATGATATACCTCAAGCCATAATTGCACACCTATTTAGTACACAACTGGATTCAGATCCTCTGTTTTTGTTAGTCAAAATGCACAGTGCATTTTGACTTGACAGAGTAGAGAAATTTGAGAAAAAAAATTCAAATTGTTACAGTATTTTTGAAAATATCTGCAAGATTTAATAAAATCTAGTTTAAAAATATGAATTTCAATCAAAATATCCGAAATTTCAATAAAATTTATCAAAATCTTACCAAAATCTTGAATACTATAACAATTTGATTCCCCACCCCCCCTCAGATGTCTTTACTCTGCCAGGTCAAAATGCACCGTGCATTTTGACTAACAAAGTATCTGAATCCCTACACAACTTTCTTAAAAAAATGCTCACCACATCTAATCCATACCGACTGAAGTAGCATCTCCGCACCACTACAATCACTATTACCAGTAATCCATGGGCATTGGCCATTGATAGTTAACATCACAAAATGGCGCAACATGTAGAAAAAAAGCACACGGCTATACCTCAGCTCCTGCAGGGGGCTATCCTTCTGTACCGTGGCCGCGGGCTTTCGCAGCGGTGGCGGTGGGAGCCAATACTCCTCCCCAAAATCCACCACCGTGACCTCTTTCATGCCGGCAATGCCTTTCTTGTTAGCATTATCCCCCTTCTACAAAACACACAGACCAGCATCAGCATGTCAACATTTTGCACCCAAAACACCCCACTAAGATCAGACTGAACTCGCTCACACTCATGAAGGCGTCGGCGTCGGCCACCTTGCGGCGCTTGTTGCAATGGACGAATAGGTCGGACTTCTCCAGGTCGGTGTCTGGACATTGAAAACCGAAAAGGCCCTAAGCAAACCTCCCGACAAAAACCCTAGCCCATGGAGTCGTAGGGTGATGCGTACCGTCAAAGCAGAAGGCGATGGTAGGCTGCACGAGGGAGTAGTCGAAGAGCGGCTCCAGCTCCTTGGTGCCGGTTGGTGTTTAGCAGAGCTCCAGCTCAACCAAATTCGTGGAGTTGGTGGAGTTAGGTATTCCTAGCTCCACCAGATTCGTGGAGCTGGAGCTATGGGTATATTAAGAGTGTTTAGGTGGGTCATCTTGTTTACATTTTCGAATAAAATTATAAATTTAAGTCACTTTATTTCAATCTACAAGTTTCAGCTCCAAAGTGGAGCTGGGATCTGGAGCTCTGCCAAACAGGGCCTTACGACATAGGTCGGGGAGCGGAGCCAGTGGAGGTGGTCGGTCGGGGGACAGAGGAGATGGGGCGGCGGGGGGAGTGGCTGCGTGCGGCGTGCCTCCGGGAGTCTGCGTAGGGAAGACAGAATAGTTGGGGTCACGGAGATCAGGCGAGATGTGTGCTGTGGGGGAAGATCGGAAGAGCGTCTAGACATCCGCCCTAGACAGCTATCCCGATAGTCGAATGGGCAATTATCCGATATCTGGATCCCCTCTCAGATTATCCGGATATCAATCTCTCCATATCCGATACTGTATCTGGATTCCATTATCCGGATCCGGTTCTGAATCTGAGCGGATCTCTGAATTTCTTCCCGGAATCGGTTCGAGTCCCAACTGGATCCGGCTCCGAATTGAGCGGTAATTATCCGTCCCATTTTCACCCCTAGTTGTGGGTACACTTATCTTGATGATGCCCATCTGGCCCAAACTGAATGCCAACGTGCTGATCGATCGAGACAATTTTTTTATACATTTTTTTGTTGTAACACTGTAATCCAGGTTGACAATCAGCTCAGTCAGCCCAGACGCCTAGGCTGCTAATAGGCTAAAGCCCCAGCACAAATCCGATCCAAGCCTGAAATTCCACTTCTTTGATCCAATCTAGTTCAAGTCTAAAACAAAGAAGCCTATATCCAGCCTTGATCCAGGCCGAACTAGAGCTCATCTCTCCCCCAGCCTCACATCTCTCATCGTGTCCGATGGAGAAGAAGGCCATTATGTTAGAATTAAAGGCACATCTAGGTTTAATTTAATCCAAAAGTAAATCATGAACAACATGTGATTGACTATCAGTAACGAATAACAGGAGCAAACTATAGATGCATATGCTAGAAGACTACACATATATCCATCTAATGTGCTCACAATCAATAGATTGAAAATAAACAGTAGAAACATTGTAACGCATCGCTCGTTAGGTGCAGATGGAAGCGATGACGTTGTAGCGCCGTCTGATCGAGGACGGAAGCACGCCCGCCGAGCGCGATGCCTAGCGTACCGCTCTCGAACGTCGAGGAAGACGAGCCGTGACGGTGGCGTGGAAGCGATCGCCGGCGCTTCCCAAAATTGATTCGCCCTCTCCGGTGCAAGAACGCGAGGACGGACGGTTTCGGAGACTCCGCTTCCGTTCATTGCACGCCGCGCGCAGACGGAAGGCGAACTTGATGGCGGCGCAATGAGGGAAAGCGGCAAAACGCTAGGGCGCAGAAACTCTATTTTTACCAGATGACGGCGACGCAGATATAAAGGAGCCTGGTAACAAAATCGAACACGACTCGAGGGCGCCCCACGATCGAGTCCATTACGGATCTCATTACGGTGTCCTTATCTCATACTACAACCGCGATTCCGAGTAGCAAAAGAGTAATTCGCAAAGGAGGCTGCGCCTCACGCAAAGCCCTGGACCGAATTCGGCGGACCATTCACGCAGTGCCGACGCTCGCGCTTCGCCGCCGCCGCCTGCGCCTGCGTGCGTGCTCCGAGCCCGAGCCCCCGCCTGGCGAGGCGAGGCGAGCGCGTGTGTATTCTTTCTCCCTTTCTCCACATGGTTCTACCATGGTGTAGCACACTCCACTATTTAAACTAGTGCTCACCACTTTAGGCTAGCAATGTGGTACTATTGCTAGTGCACATGCTCCTCATGAGGTGGGCCTTTGAGATTTTCTAGGATTTATTGTCTCAATCACATGGGCTTGGCCCAAATAATCCAACAATCCCCACCAGATCTCAAAGTCCCACCGATCTTGCCTGCTCCCAAAGTCGTTAATATACCAAAGATTTCAAAGTGACAATGGACTATGCCTTGAATTGCACCTAGGACTCCAAATTACATTCACCACAACTTGAACAATGGACTAAGCCTTGAATTGCAAGTTTTGTGCGATCGAGTTTCATTTAAAGCCTTAGGCGATACTAGGTCGCCAATAGGCTTCCCTTGGGTGGAGCATATAAGTCGTACTCCATGGGTCTCTTCATGAGCTTACTAGAGATTACCCAAGTCTCATAGATCATGACTTTCAACAATCACTCTCATATAGGTGTGTTCTTTCAAGATGCTCAGTAGGATGACATCTTCGCTAAATAAAGCCAACAGAACACATTAAGGCAAAAGCCAACTGCCATACAGATTTCGAGAGTATTGCATCTTCACTTGGAACTAGTTAGAAAATTACTCTCCTCCGCTTAACCAAGAGCTTGTTTTTCCCAGGACCTAATTCACGGGATCTCCGATCACATAGGTTGGGTTACCGCTATGGTATAACTCACATGGGTCTCATGCCTAGTTCCTTTGATGCGTTATCTATCACATTCCGTGATAGCCCTTTAGTGAAGGGATCTGCTGTGTTTTTAGCCGCCTGGATATAATCCAATGCTATCACTCCGAGTTTTTCAATTTCCTGACGGACTTCAAACGTCTTTTCACATGTCTTGAGGATTTCAAGTTATCTTTAGAACTGTTCACTTTAACAATAATCGCTTGATTGTCACAATTCATAAGAATGGCCGGTATTGGTTTTTCAACCACCTAAGATCCATCAAGAGTTCACGTAGCCATTCTCGCCTCAACAGTTGGTCGTATCCAATGCAATCAATTCTGCCTCCATAGTTGACCGTGTCAAAATAGTCTGCTTGCAAGACCTCCACGACAGCGCCCCCACCAAGTGTAAACACATATCCACCGTGGCCTTAATCTCATCAAAGATCAGAGATCCAATTTGAATCACTATAACCCTCTAGTATCTTGAAGGGTACCCGGTATAGTGTATTCCATAATTTATCAGACCCACCAAGTAACGCATAACTCTTTCGAGTGCACGCCAATGATCATCTCCTGTTAGAAGTAAATCGCTCAATTTGCTTACAAAGAAATGAGATATCGAGCCTTGTAGCGCTAGCCAAGTACATGAGAGATCCAATGATCTCGAGAGTATTTCATTTGATCTCTAGCAATTCTCTTGTTTTTCCGAAGAATCACACTTGGATCATAAGGTGTTGGAGAAGGCTTGCTATCCGAATAGCCAAACCGACTCAAAACCTTTTCCACATAATGGGATTGAGAAAGACTAATCCCATCCTCACTTTTGACTAACTTGATGTTCAAGATCACGTCGACCTCTCCGAGATCTTTCATATCAAAATTTCCAGACAGAAAGACTTGACCTCATTGATCACATCAAGGTTTGTTCCAAAGATCAAAATGTCATCCACATATAGGCACAGAATAACTCCTCACCCCCACCATGGCGATAATACACACACTTGTCGGCTTACATAACGGCCAGCCTTGTGTCAATGTTCTATCGAACTTCTCATGCCATTGTTTAGGTGCTTGTTTAAGGCCATAAAGAGATTTCAAGAACTTACACACCTTGCTCTCATGTCCGGTAGCACAAATCCATCTGGTGATCCATGTAGATCTCCTCATCTAGCTCTCCATTAAGAAAAGTCGTCTTCACGTCCATTTGATGGACAATGAGACCATGAGAGGCAGCCAAGGATAAAAGTACCGGATGGTTGTGATCCTAGCAACAGTGAATAAGTATCAAAATAATCCTCTCCTTCCTTTTGCGTATAACCCTTAGCCACAAGTCTAGCCTTGTACTTTTCAATAGTACCATCAGGCCTTAGTTTCTTTTGAACACCCACTTACATTACGGGTTTGCAACCATAAGGCGCTTATGTGAGCTCCCAAGTTCCGTTAGACGAGAATAGAATCCATCTCACTACTGACCGCCTCCTTCCAAAGAGTCCGCATCGGAAGATGCATAAGCTTCAAATAGAGGTGGGAGTATCATCCACAAGGTACACAAAGTGAAATCATTACCAAAGGATTTAACCATCCTTTGTCTCTTGCTCCTCCTAGGAGCCTCACCGCTATCCTCCTCAGGATTTTGCTCGGGTATCTATTCGTAATCCTCGGTTTGTGCAATAGGTTCTGAATTATCTCGAGATTTTGACTAGAAACGCTATGCAAATCTTTCATGGGAAATATGCCCTCAAAGAAGGTGGCATCTCTGGATTCCATGATTGTACCGACGATCATGTCAGATACCTCAGACTTTACTACTAAAAATCTATAGGCAATGCTCCGATGAGCGTATCCCAGAAAGACACAATCCACTGTCTTAGGTCCAAGTTTGCGCTTTTTAGTTATGGGCACATTGACTTTCGCCAAGCAACCTGTAACACCCCAAAGTTTTGCTTTTCTTAAATTCATGTGTGATTTGGCACTTTGGTGAATTTTTGGAATTTTCTGGAATTTATTTGGATTTATTTGGAATTTATTTGAATTTATTCCATTTTGAAATAATTAAAGAATTTAAATTTGCAAATAAATTTTTGTTGGAAATATTTTATTTGAGTCCAAAATGATCCAAAATATTTTCCAGAATTTTTCTGGAATTTTTCTGAGTCATTTGCTATTTTTAATGAATTAAATGAATTACTGGGAATTATTTTAAATATTAATTGCTGGAAAATCCAACTCGGGTCAAATCGTTTCATCCGACCGAAGTCGGACTCGAGTCCGACCCAAGCCGATTGACTCGACCGAACCCACTCCTAACCACTAATCAATCCCAACCGTTGGATCAAGATCCAACTACCGAGATCCGTCCGACCAGACGGCCGTGTCCGGACCAGACCCGGCGCCCGCGATCGTGGCCGTTGGTTGTGCCACGTGGGCGGCCACGATTGCGTCGTCTTCACCGAAGTCCGAAGCCGACTCACGCCGCGCCCGCCGCCGTAGCAAATTAGGTTTCCGCTCAGGCACGAACGCCGAGGCTATTTAAAGCGTGAGACGTCCCCGAGGTTGCCCTCATCCTTGCGCACTCCGTTTCCCGAGCCATCTCGCTCGAGCCGCCGCCGTTGAGCCGCAATCGCTCGCCGGAGTTGTCTCTTCCTCCGCCGCGGTTTCTGCCGTTTTCCGCCGTCGTCGTCCTCGCCGTCATCAAGACCAGATCCGGATTCCCAAGACGAGGCGCGTTCGGAGTACCCTCACTCGCGGAGAAGCCCTGGCCGCCGTTGGACTCGCTGCCGTCTTCATCTCCGGTGGCCACGCTCGTCGCGTCGCCATCGCCGATTCGCGAAGCTCTGTCGGCCGTCCGATCCGGATCGCGCGGCTAGGATCTCGCCACGTCACCCGCCGTGAGATCACGCCGAACTCCAGATCAATCCACCGCTGGATCTAGATCCAACGGCCCAAATCAATGCGTTAACCTAAAACGTGTCAACACTAGATCCAATCCGCGCCGTTGATTTTCAAATCAGCGGCCGAGATCGAGCCACGCCGCCCAGGAAGTTGACCGACGCTGCCGGGCCACAGACGCTGCGGACGCCGACACGCCGGGCCCGCTGTCACGGCCGCTCGGCGAACCACACCATGACGCCACACCGACGCCATGGCGGGGCCGCTGTCGCCACTGTCCCAAGCAGGCCGACGCCAGCGATGACGTCTACCCGAAAGCGGGCCACATGTCGATCCACGTGAGCCGTGGACCCGAGCCGAAGCGTGGACCGAGCCCATGGACCGGCCGATGTCGCAGGCCAATCGAGGTCGCCACGTGTCCATGCCGACGCAATAATTAATTTCGAAAAAGAAAATGATTTATTAATTCGAAATATTGATTCAAATTTAGATTCAAACTTCAAACGCTTATAACTTTTATGCGTTTCAACTCCGATTGAGCGATTCAAATTTCTAAATTTGTATAAAATTGAGATCTACCTAAATATAAATTTTATTTAATTTTTGGACTAAAGTTTTTCTCTGCAAAATTATTTAATTGATTATTTAAACTTTAAATAATCATAACTTTTATGCTTTAACTCCAAATTTGATTTATTCCAGTTTCTAAAAATCCGTAAAATTATGTTCTCTCTGTTTATGGATTTTATTTGGAGTTTTGGGATCTTTTGCATAGTGTTTATTTGTGTATTTGCTATTTGCACGCTTTACGAGTAGACGTTGAAGTGCCGAGGGATTCGAAGGAGAAGTATTGACTCAGATCCAACTCAAGACCAAGAGCAAGTGCTTTTTGAAGGCAAGTTGTGCTTTGACCATGTTGATCCTATTTCGAAATCTATTTTGATTTAAACTATTGCATGCTAGTTCAATTAGAAAAATACTTGGTTTAAACATGGGGGTTAGATAAATACCAATTTGCTATATGACACCTT
Source organism: Rhipidocladum racemiflorum (assembly GCA_036346355.1). Taxonomy (NCBI): domain Eukaryota; kingdom Viridiplantae; phylum Streptophyta; class Magnoliopsida; order Poales; family Poaceae; genus Rhipidocladum; species Rhipidocladum racemiflorum. The sequence goes on along the minus strand of CM070579.1, from coordinate 82,132,873 downwards.
GATTACTTAAGTATGTGCCATGACCCTTTGTCACCCTAGTTGTGGTTTACTAGTTGGACATTATTAAATTGCCAACATGGGTTTAGATCGTTGTAGTATCTTTGCTTAGACACCTTTCGTGCTCATGACATGATTTTGGATAATCAAATGCTAATATTGACTTAATGATATATTGAACCTGTTTTGGAAAAGTATCATGTGATGTTGATGGCACGTGGTGCATGGTAATCAACTGGGGTTTGATAAACAGTTTTCGACCAGGGCATGTGGCAAGAGTAATCAGGTGGGCCAGTGTGGCATTGGGAGTGTTGATTTGGTTTTTCGGGTAGTCTTGCCCTGGTCACTCTAAGGACTTAACCTTGCAAGCCTTTGAACTGGTCATACTTGCAACCACATGGTCGGAATGGGACGGCCCTAGTTGACTAAGTCGCTAAGGACTCACTTGTGGAGCCTCAGGTGTCGATTACACCTTTTGTGTGATTGTACGGGGAGCGTATCGTGGTCGTGGCTGTACCCATCTAACGGTGTGTTGGTCCCATACTTCGCCTTGGCTAAGGGAAGGGATGGTGTAGAGCACGTCTGGGAGAGGACCACCTGTGTTGTTTGAGGCTTAGAAGGCTTTGTTATGATCGCTCATTCGCATACTCTTGTATGGCGATTCACTACCGACGTGGTGAGTGGATTGTATCTTGTGGGTAAAGTGCATAACCTCTGCAGAGTATAGAATCTATTTGAATAGCCGAGTCCACGATCGACAATGCTCTGGAATTACAAATCAAGGATTAGATTTTCTGAAATTAACTTGGATTTGAAAAGTTGGGTTGGTTTAATAATGAAGATGATGGAAATGTGGTTTAGGATGGGGGAAAAATGTTTATTAAAATTCCTGAAAAGTTATTTATGCTTTACTTATTTCTACTGCTTTCGAATCTACTTTTATTACTTGTCAAAAGTCACATTTCGCAAATATACCTTGAGCTATTCCTTTGTACCAAGCCATGCATATAGTATATTAGCTTGCATTACATGCATGACTTGTCGAGTACCAAGTACTCACCCTTGCCTCAACACAATACCGCTTGAAGAGGAGACTACGCCAGTTCGGAGAAGGAACTCCAAGAGGACCCGTCTACTTAGGGATGCGAGCCCGGGTTGCACTGTGGTATCTTTGGATGGCGCCACGAAGTTTATTTGATTTTTCCGCTGCTATTATTTCTCTTTTAATAAGTTTCGCCTTGCAAGGCATATATTTGTAACTTGGCCATAAGGTCGAGTAACCCTTTGATTATTTAAATAAAGTACTTTGATAGTATCGTTTGGTATGATTGTGATATATACCGATGTTAAGACTGTGTGCACTAGCGCGTTCCTGGACTAGTGCTGAATACACAGAGGGTCCGGATTTGCAAATTCGGGGTCCCGACACAACCCCACGTGCGCAAGTATGAAAGTGATGGTTTTCTCCCTTCCCATTCTTCATATGAGGTTTTCTCCTTATTCTTAGAAGGAACTTTATTCAAAACGTGACAAGAAGTCAACAGGGCCTCCCCCCACCATTCCTTAGATAGACCCGCAGTGTCCAACATGGCATTTACCAAATCAGTTAGAGTGCGGTTCTTTCTTTCGGCAACCCCATTAGATCAAGCGAATAGGAGGTGTCCTCTCATGAATAATTCCATGTTCCTTACGTAATAAGTCGAACTCGATGAGAAGTACTCACCGCCACGATCCGACCTAAGCCTTTTGATTTTTCTTTCTAATTGATTTTCAACTTCACCTTATAGACTTTGAAGTAGTCTAAAGCCTCATCTTTAGTTTTCAACGAGATAAACATAGCGGTATCTAGATGCATCATCAATCGAGTCATGAAATCTCTTTGTCCTCCTTTAGTCAACACACCATTCATCTCACAACGAGCTGAATGTATGAGTTCTAATGGTGCCAAGTTTCTCTCCTCCGCGGCCTTGTGAGGTTTGCGAGGTTGTTTTGATTGCACACAACTTTGGCACTTAGAACCTTTGACAAGAGGGAATTTTTGGAATTAAATTCATACTAGCGAGCCGAGTCATACAACCAAAATTTAAATGACATAACCGTGAGTGCCAAACATCGGCTTCACCTCCATTGGAAATATCACAAATATGGTTCACAACTTTATTGCAAAAATCGAAAGGGAAAAGCGGAACAAGCCTCCGCATTCATAGCCTTTACCAATAAAAAGTCCATGCTTAGACACGACTACTTTATTAGACTCAAACACCACTTTGAACCCTTCTCTACATAGAAGGGAGCCACTGACTGTGTTTTTATTTATTGAGGGGACATGTCTGCACGTTCTTTAGTCGCCGCGATCTTTCCCGAAGTAAACTTCAGATCTACCGTGCCAACACCAAGAACGAAGCATTCGAGCCGTTTCCCATCAACACGGAGCAATCCATACGGCCTGGTAAGAAGAGAACAAAGAGAGATCAAGACACACATGAACATTAGCTCCAGTATCAATCCACCAATCGGTGGTCCGATTTCTTGAAAGAACAATAGGTAATGCGTTACCATACCCGTAAGTTCCTCCTCCGGTATTGCCAATGGTCACGTTAGGCACTTTGAGTTCTCGTCCTTGCTCACCCTTCCTGCCCTTGCGATTTGGACACCTGTTTGGCCCAGTGTCCAATCTCACCGCAAACAAAGCAAAGGCTTCTCATCTTTGTTCATTGACTTCTTCTTCTTGAAATTAGTGGTTTGTTTGGCTTTATTTTTCCCTTTGTTCTTACCATGTGAGAATCTGTTGCACCACATTGGCGCTAGATCGCCCCTCGATTCCTTTCACAGTGCATCCTTAGCTCGAGCTTTCTCCTCAACATCTAGAGACGCAATCAGTTCTCAACAGAAATCTCTTGTCTCTTATGTTTGAGAGATGTGGCAAAATTCCTCCATGAAGGAGGTAATTTGGCAATAATGCCCTGACCACAAACCTGTCAGTAATCGATTTTGAGAAGTTCGAGTTCCTGGCGAGAACCTCGTATCTCATGAGCCTGCTCAACTACTGAGCGGTTATCCACCATCTTGTAGTCATGATATTGCTCCATGATATACGATTCACGCCCGACATCGGAAGCACCGAACTTAGCATTGAGCATCCCATAGTTCCTTCGCGTCTTTAATGTGCATATACACATCGCAGACGATCGGCAAGAACACTAAGAACGGCTCCCACAAAGAGTGTGTTGGCATCCCGATATGCCTTCTCCTTTTCAGAGTTGGATCCATATCCTCTGGTTTGCCGTTCGACACCCGTAACACGTTCATAGTTGTAAGCCACAAGGTGACCCTTGTCCGCCATCTTTTGAAGTGCACACCGGTGAATTTTTCGGCCTCGGTGCCTCGGCAAAGCCGACCATTGATAAACCTAAGCGCCTATAATCGGAGTTTTTGGATTGTTAGAATTAAAGGCACATCTAGGTTTAATTTAATCCAAAAGTAAATCATGAACAACATGTGATTGACTATCGATAACGAATAACAGGAGCATACTATAGATGCATATGCTAGAAGACTACACATATATCCATCTAATGTGCTCACAATCAATAGATTGAAAATAAACAAGAGAAACATTGTAACGCATCTTGTTAGGTAATGCGAGATGGAGCGATGAAGCGTTATGTAGCGCGTCTGATCTTAGGGGCGAGCGCGCGCGATCGGCGCGATGCCTAGCGGCCGCTCCTGAACGTCGAGGAAGACGAGCCGTGACGGTGGCGTGGAAGCGATCGCCGAGCGCTTCCCAAAAAATTGATTCGTCTCTCCCGGTGCAAGAACGCGAGGGCCAGGCGGTTTCGGAGACACCTTTCCCGTTATTTGGTGCACGCCACGTCTGGACGAAGCGAACTTGATGGCGGCGCGCGAGGAAAGCGGCAAAAGCAGCTAGGCGCGAAAACTCTATTTTTACCCAGATGACGGCGACGCAGTATATAAAGGAGCCCTGGTAACGGTCAGAATCGAACACGACTCGAGGACGTCCACGATCGGAGTCCATTACGGGATGCATTACGGTGTCCTTATCTCATACTACAACCGCGATTCCGAGTAGCAAAAGAGTAATCTGCAAAGGAGGCTGCGCCACGCAAAGCCCTGGACCGAATTGACGGATCATTCACGCAGTGCCGCACGCCGCCCCGGCCCGAGCCCGGCGAGGCGAGCGCGCGCGTGTGTATTCTTTCTCCCTTTCTCCACATGGTTCTACCATGGTGTAGCACACTCCACTATTTAAACTAGTGCTCACCACTTTAGGCTAGCAATGTGGTACTATTGCTAGTGCACATGCTCCTCATGAGGTGGGCCTTTGAGATTTTCTAGGATTTATTGTCTCAATCAAATGGGCTTGGCCCAAATAATCCAACACATTAAAGGTTGTCAGCAAGCAAGCGTGGGCGGTGGTCTCGACGCCACTACGCTGCTATCGAATTTCTCTCCACTCCCCCATCTCACTTCCGATTCCGCAGTGACAGCAGGCACCTACTAACTCATCACTTGCTGCAGATGCTGGATGTGAAGGCGAAATGAAGGCGAACTTGCCTAAGAAGGCGAAGAGCCTAAAGGAGGTCCGGGCTATGATGCTGGATGTGGAGATAAAGCTAGTGGTGGTGGACTAGCGGGCACATGAAGGTAGAGTCGGCCTTGGTTTGCTTGCTACTTCCGCCACTAATACAAAAGAAGATGCCAACGACCTGATCCAATATAGTCTAAATTTGACCAAAAAAGCAAATGTCCAAATTTGATTCAATCTATTTATAATTTTGAACCAGTCTGGCCCAAAAAGCCTGGACAGCCCAAACTAATTAGCATCCCTGGCCCAAGGCCAGCTTGTAACTAGTGCGGTCTAAACAAGGTGTTACTGAAGGCAAAATTAGCTAAATAACACTGCAAAAACGTGGAAATTGTAAAAAATACCCTGTTCTGAAATAGATATTATTCTAGGTTCTTACACTTCCACCAAAGTACTTCTACAAATGACTGCATTACCCCCTCTTTATTGTATATTTGGATGGTGTGTTTTATTCCAAGTCTATAGTAATAAATATCATTGCAAATAATTAAAAGGAAGGAGTATATAAGGGAAAATGGTAAAAAAAAAAATCACATCCAAAATGTATAATGACATGTATTTAACGACACAATTTGAAAAATGGAATAACAGTATTAGAGCATCTCCAACAGTTCCTAATATTTAGACTCCCAATATCTTTAGATTGGGACATTCCTAAAAGTTTTTGGGCCTACAAAATACCTTGTTCTCCAACAGTTCCCATATTTTCTCCCAAAAAACCTTTGAATTGGTCTGGTGGGCCATCCTTCTCCTCTTAGTGGTTCTGTTTTGTTCCTAGCATTGGCGTTATCTGTAGCCACGCGTCTTCAGATAATTTTGCATCAGAATCATGAAAAAAGGTCAATAGATAACCTTGCAGACAATAAAAATTTTAAGTTGGGTCAAGGCAGTTTAACCTTCAAAATGCGTGACATAAAAGATGTGCCATCCAGGGTTAGTGGCTGCTCTGCAGATTCTTTGTGTAAGAACTCGATGTACGCTGAACTGATCAAACAAGAAAAAAAATCAACTAAGGATATTATCCAAGCAAATGCTGGTGTTTCAGAATGTTCAGAGAAGACTTAGAATTCATACCCTGTTGGTTGACCAGTGACACCATCAGTCACAATAAGAGTTTTCAGCACAGCTCCAAACTTATTGAAATGACGAGAAAGAGCATCTTTTGTTGCAGCAAAATGTACCTAAAAAGCCAACAGAACAACCGCTAGTAACAAAGGAACTCTTGAGCTTTGTAAACAGAAATGCAAAGAAGAGACACTTACATTGCTCACAAAGACAGTTTTAGAATCAGTGCCACCTTCAGGTTGATTTGTAGAGTATGATCCAACAGCTAAAGAAAAAAAAACAGAAACTTCCTTAATCAATCAGGGGGGTTGAAACGCCACAGAAGTACAGAACCAACATGTAAAACAAGTAAAATTAATCAGATGAAAAAGTCATAGTGCAATAGAGATGTTTTAAAGAAAAACTGATATAGTAACTTTCAATCAACTAATAAAATACGGTATTCCGTACTCGTACAAAAGCTTAATTCATCAGGAAATCAAGTGCATGACAGATCTCTCCAAACTCTACTGTCTACGGGGAAGAGAAGGAGATGTAGGCGAGAAGCATACGGGTCTCGCGAAGCCGCGGAGTGGGCAGGAACCGGCGGGGCCGGGGCCGGGGCCGCCACCGCTTCGAAGGCCGCGAGGGTCGCGCAGGCGCTCAGTGATCTGCGAGAGGGAAGGAGACCAGGAGAACAGGTCAGGGAAGATGCCTCGGGGATTATGGAAGGTTTGAGAAGGGTCGGGGAGAGACAGAGGGACCTCGCGGTGCTGGCGCTGGAGCTCCTGGAGCTCGCGGCAGAGCTCCTCGGCCATCTTCTCCGTCGCACTGGTGATTGCTCCGCGCGCGATGGGATGGAGGGGAACGCCAGATGGGGTGGAGGGTGGAGCTCGGCTATGGCGCGAATGAAATCCTCTACGCGGGAGATGGAATCAATCGCGATTGGGAAAGCACTCAGCGGCGAAAATCTGGCGAGTCCAGCCGGAGGTTTTGGGCGTGCGAACACATTGGGAACTCGATTGGGCAACTGTTGGAGGGATGGTTTTTTTATTTGTTCCTAAAAAAAGGTTTTGGGAATAAGGTTTGGGTACTGTTGGAGATGCTCTTAGCACGGAACACGAGGCTAAGTGGCTATCAAGTGGTTTAGCGAAAAGACGGGGCCACGCACGCCTGCCTTGTACGTCGCCTCGGCCGACGAGGATCCGAGTCAGCTCGCGTCACTGCCCATTTGACGAGCCCGTTATCTCCCAAGTCCCTACCGAGCTAGCTTTCCACAACTCCACGTCCCGAGATCTGTTTCCCTTTAAAAAGCCGTCGCCGGCAACACGGCGCCCACCGGACCGGAGGGAGCGCGAGACATCCAGACAGAAAGAGCACCAGCACCAGTGCGTGCTGGCCGGGGATGATGAAGAAGTGCGCGTCGGAGCTCGACCTGGAGGCGTTCATCCGGGAAGACGCCGGACCGGGCACCGGAGGGATCGGCGAGCCCGGAGGCGGCGGCACTGGTGAGTTCTCCCCCGGTGGCCTGCCCGGCCTCGATTTCGGCGACTCGGTGAGCATTCTCTCCACAACCGGCCGGAGCACTTGAGCACAGCGTTTTGCGGTACTTGTTGTACATGATCTGATTATTATACCGAGCTTCCTCCTGTGGTCGAGCAGAACACCCAGGAAGGGAGCAGCGCCGCCCACCTGCGGTGGTCCGGGAGCATCCGTACACCGCACCCCGCCGTCTCGACGACGACTGAGTCGGGAATGGCGTCTATATCCGGTATGGAACATACATATATATACCCCTTCAAGTCACAAGAAAGCTGTATTTTTGCCTATGTGAAAGGTTGTGGGCTGCGTACAGAGCTGTCAGAGCATAGATAAGTTGTGGCTGGATACGTAAACCACAACGAATTACACCTCAAGAGCTTGTTTAGAACGCGTGAATTTCACAGGAATTTTCAAAAGGAAGAAGAAGAGGAAACATTGTCCGTGCGTACTGCAAAACCCCCTGGAAATTTCTACCCTCTTTTGAAAGATAGGAATTTCTCCCTTCCAAACAGGCTCTAATAATTGAAATATTGCTCACCTTCCCTCCCCCAACAACAACAACAAGAAGAAGTATTGCTCACCTGTTGTCTTGTCTTGGTCGCAGCTAGCTCCAGGGCAACGACCTCAGCGAAGCACGCTCCTGAAAGTGAATCAGACTCCGATAGCGAGTCCTTATTGTGCGTAGGAGGAGGTCCATGCGAACGAGGCACCAGATCCGTGGAAACGAAGCGAATAAGAAGGTGTAACCAGATCAAGCTTGTGCTTAAATTCAGTAAATTTCCGGTAAATTTTGAACAGAGAGCTCACAGCTTGTTCCTTGGGTATATATTCCAGGATGGTGTGCAACAGGGAGTCCGCTCGACGATCAAGGAGGAGAAAGCAGGCACAATTAACTGACCTCGAGTCGCAGGTATTGCAAGTTTGTAACCAGTGCACTTAGCTCAGTAAGGACTTCCTATTGCACTGCGATGGTAAGCTTATGATCATCCTCGTGTGCCCCTGTAAGCAGGTTGAACAGCTTAAAGCTGAAAACGCATCTCTCTTCAAGCAACTCACAGAGGCCAACCTGCAGTTCACCACCGCGGTCACGGACAACAGAGTCCTCAAATCAGATGTAGAGGCCTTAAGAATCAAGGTAACCAGCTCGCCTCTCACAGAAAGTCACCCTGGATGATCGCCATTGTCGCAACGCTCTGAACGTGGATCCGCAGGTAAAAATGGCGGAGGATATGGTGGCGAGAAGCGCAACGTCCTGCGGCCTGGGTCACCTTGGGTTGGCGCCATTTCTGAGCTCCAGGAAGATGCGCCAAGCCTTTGGTATGCTCACGGTCGCAGGGTTGGGTTCGCCAGGGGATGACGCATGCTTCAGAGGTCTGGCACCGGCTCGGCAGGTTCAGAACTCGCCGTCACAGGGCACCGCAAGCCTAGAGAGCCTGGATAACCCGGATGTCCGGTGAGGTGACGAGCTGTGCGGCTGACACGTGGCCTTGAGATTCAATCCTGAACAGGACCGCAATGTAAAGTAATAATAGCTGTTGTTACGGAAAAAAAAAAATCTATGCAACGGTGTTGCATACCGCGGCCTGTGCAGCACTGTGCGGATTGGCGTCACGTGTCCCGTTGTGTCAATCTCTATGTAAAAAATAATTAAGTGATAAGGATTAAAGTGCATTAAAGTGCCTGAAGATTGATGGGTTTGCATGGAAATCGACGCAGCGGGGCGTGTGGCACCAATCCACACGGTGCTGCACAGACCGCGGTATGCAGCACCGTTGCATAGAATTTGTTTTACTGTTGTTGCTGGGTACGTGTGCATACCTGACAAGCTGCAAAGGTACTAAACTCTGAAGCGAGTGAAACCGTTTGTGTCTCGTGTACTGGTGAATATATTCTGCGTGGTTTGTCTGCAGCAACTAGCGAGTGAGGCCATGATCGAAACTTGCCTGATAGAAGAAACACCATTCGATCACCTCTAGCCATTGAAGCCTTTGGTCCACGGGTTCTGTTACAAATTGCTTTCTTCTACACTTCTCCAGAAAGATTTACCATGCATTAGTTATTTGATAGCTCGGCCGTACTGCATCAGTACGAAAGGTAGTAATTGTTGGCAGTTGCCACAGCAAGCATGGAATGTTGCAAAATCTCGTGAACTCACGCAGCTTCCCAGTAGAAAATGAGACTGCCTATGTACAAAAGCTGAAAAACCAGGGTGTGCATGTAGATCAAATATCCTGATCATCATCCAAATAACTAATTCCTAAATAAATCTGCGAAATATGGAATGGTGTTTAGGATCCGACTCCAGCGGTCCGGCCAGTGAGATAATTATGTTTAGAACAAAACAAGGAGTAATTTGTATTTCGAATTTAACAAGTTTTACTGGAATTATGGCAATCATTAAAGAAGAAGCCAGGGCGAGGCTGATAAGCGGTTTATCAGAGCTTGCTGCTCATTCACAGGAAGACCACCATCTTCCCGTACATCGGTAGCTATTTTGGTCATTTGTTTACTACTGAGGCTGTTTGTTCAGGCTTAGTCTTTTTAGCCTATAGCTTAAAGCTAATTTTTTTGCTTAATCAGCTTAAATGCACTTTTATACATAGTAGAGATGGGTAATTTTACCCTAACTTCAATGGCATTAGTCTAAAATCAAACATCAATAAGCCAAAAAAATAATATTCCAGTGACTTTTTGCTTTTAGTTATTTATAACTTTTGAAAAAGTCTAGTTATAAAGCTATTTATTTGTTTATATTTTGTTTTTTTTAGCTTTTAAGCTATAGAGATAACTTAAACAAACAGGGCTTTAGTAATTCTGTTTTTGTCGCTGGCAAACTAGTTGTACATTAACTTTTGTAATACTTGATTTCCCTTTAATAATGAAATAATAGCAGAGCTTCTGCTATTTCCTCAAAAGAAAAAAAAATGTTTTTACTGGAGCGATTGATCTAAAACGAATCATCGATGGATTTGCACCACTAACTCTAGCGGATCCAGGCTTGTCTTCATTACTTTGTGCATGGACTACGACATAATGGTAAAATACATAAAGTAGCGCAGTTTTACTGGAATTGCAAATCTTTGCATTTTATTAGAGTTCGAGACATCCGGAAAGCAAAAAGCGCCAGTAGCTCGCGGGAGGGTTTTTTTTTTTGAATGTTGCGACGTTTCATAATAGAAAATTTCACACGTTTCAAAAAAAATGGAAACTTTTCTACAGAGAGCATATTTGTCCCCAACATTTTGTCTGCTTCAACAATGTTATTCCCTCCCATACAAGTATACAACATATGCTGAGACTTATAAATACATGAATATAGTGGAAGGATGAGAGCGAAAAGAATCAGATGGAAAGGGTTGACGGAATAAAATTCTCGAAAGAAAAGTGAATTTGCCTCTAGAGAGGCCAAGGGGCACTAAATACAGCACCTTGTTAGTGGTGATCTCGGTTTGAACAAACAGCCCGAAAATTTTGGACTAGGGCCACCACAACTAACCGTTGGGCTTTGATCTGGAGCACTCCAAAGCGAAATTGGTTTCGGTCTTGGTATCCAACGCTAGAAATAAAAGGGAGAGACCGGCACTCATTTTCAGTGATTTTTTATCTTGAGTTTTGCCTCTCTCCTGACACCTATCCGATTTAGGGTTCTTGGTGCTGAGGCTACCGAAGGCTCTTACCTTCACCATGAAGATCACGGTGCACTCTTCCTCACTGACGTTCTTCACCGACGTTCAAATCGACCGACCAAATCGCCAATGGCTTCCTCTTCCTCACCGGGTCAGTGATTACTTTAATTTCCACATCTTTGTGATCATGCTTTAGACTAGTTAATGACTTAGATTTAGTTCATGTTAATTCTAATACACCTTTTCCCCCACCAAAAGGGTATGTCGACATTGTTCTCTCTGAAGAAAACGAATGGCATTGTTCAAACATGTCAAAATGGCATTCGTGCATTTTAGGCCGAAGAATTTGTTCGGGTCCACTACAATATAATGGGCCATCTTGCAAGTGTCGTATCCTCTGTTCTTTGACAAACATAATGCTGTGGGTCAACGTTATGCAGTCTCTTGTCCGACAATAGCCAGTGACTTGGCATATATATGCATGCATCATCCCTGCAGCAGTGCGCATCCCAGATAGGGGTGATAATGGGCTGAAGTCCAGCACAAGTCTGATCCAAGTTTAAATTTTTGTTTCTTTGATCCAGTCTAATTCAAATCTAAAACTAATAAGTTTAGATCCAATCCAGGCCCAAATAAAGGCTTGGACCTTGATCCAAGCCATTTACATGTAAAATATTAATGTAGATGTGACCAAAATCAACACATAATATATGACATACAACGATTTAGTAGAAAAACGTAAGGTCCAAGTCTGGTCCAATCTAGCCTAGATCTGGTCCAAATAGCTATAAATCCAAAATAAGTCCAATCCATTTACAGTTTTGGGCCGGTCTAATCCAAAAGCCTAGACTGGTCCAAGCCCATTGTCACCCTAATCCCAGAGAAATTTAGTTTGGTGTTTGTTGTCACCCAATAACAGTAATGAGTTATGACTGCCAATAGCCATACGTGAAACGAGATAGAGAGCGGAATGCAGTCGAGGTTGACTTGCCGGGTATGTGCATGCATGTCTCAGGGGAGCATATGCATCCCTCGAAACGGAGTTGCCCAATATTCACGACGTAGGATTAAGATTACTTACGCACTCTCTTGATAAATGCTAGTTCATCTCTCGTTGTCAGATGCAATAGGCTTGCAACTATTTGATTCGCCAAGATCACACATGTGTTGGACTTTACGAGATTACCGAGTGAAGTCGTATCAATCTCTTAATTCCCAGTGGAAAGACAGAATGATCTTATGAAAAAGCAACGCTCAATTCTCCGCTCTATTGTGTATGCAACAACAATGAGAAAGAACAAGCGTATATGTTGTATATTATCAACTGTGGTACTCATTTACAAAAGAGAACAACACACATATATAAAAGAGACATGGGAGAAGTGCAACATGGCCTAAGGCCTGTCAAGGTGGATCCCACCCACCTAAACTCTATCTCTAACTCAAATTTCTAATCTAATTTGGTCAATCTAGATGCTAATACTTGTCGGCTAATTTAAATATAGAAGGAAGTCGATTCTAGGTGTCTCATAATAGAGTGAAATAAAGAGAACATTGCGAGCTTTCAAACAAGTCAAAAATGCTACAATCCGAGTCCGTATGTGAGAATTATAGCCTTTTTAAGTCTGACTGATCTGGCATTCAGAATTGGACTCTTTTGCTATCCAAATTCAATTCGGTCTTATGTCTTCCTTTGCTTCCTTGTCTTATCCGAATTGGGCTTGGGCCTTGCCTCCTTGCACTTTAGTTAAGTGCATTTGCTTCCAACTTGGGCCTATATGTCTCCTCTCTTGGGCCAGCTGCATAAAGTGAGCCTCGTGGCCTTTTAGGCTGCTCTCTCATTGCTTGGTCGCATAGGCTTAGTGACCTGGCTGCATGGGATGACACATGTGGTCATGGTTACCTTTTTGACCCCTCACATGGTCTCATCCTCCCTTGCCTCCCGTCATCGATAGAATTCATTTCTATTTGACATTTGGTCTTTTTTTGTGCCTAACAACAAGTAATAACCCACTATTAGATATTATACTATTCTCATATAATAAAGGAAATTGCATAAGGAAAAAATTAACATGTTGATATTTGATACAACTTAGTAATTCTTCCCAGTTAATTAAGATATTGAATCGAAAAGTATTGGACGTATACATATTTGCATCATCTCTGTTTTGAATCCATGCTGATATTTTCCGGCAAGTTGTCCTTCACTACATCTTGTTCTTTTTCTCTCACATCAAACTGTAGTATGGTTTACGTTTAGCTCCCAGGTCATGCATGCAATGCATATTATTACGAAGCCTAGCACTATTTGGCCTTTTGCACATTTTTTCATCTTTGGATTTATTTGAATGAAAATGCAAATCTGACCCACCTTTTGACCGCGAAAGTAGTGGTAGGTGACACGTGTCACCTATCACGCTTCTCTACCGCAGTATGTTGCTGACATTGCAGCAGCTCTATCCATTAAGGCACGTTCGATAGGCCTACCGTAGAAGACTGGATATCGTGGTACCCAAGCGTAGCACCTAATGCACCAGCATGATACCGCGGCAGGATTCTCTAATGTCGGGACCCCGAATTTGCAAATCCGGACCCTCTGTGTCTTCAGCACTAGTCCAGGAACGCGCTAGTGCACACAGTCTTAACATCGGTAAATATCACAATCATACCACTCGATACTAATAAAGTACTTTATTTAAATAGTCAAACTGGTTACTCGACCTTATGGTCAAGTCACAAAGGTGCCTCGCAGGGCGAAACTTATTAAGAGAGAAATAGCAGCAGCGGAAAATCAAATAACTTCATGGCGCCATCCAGTATACCACAAGCAACTGACTGGGCTCGCTTCCCTAAGTAGACGGTTCCTCTTGGAGCTCCTCCTCCAAAGCTGGTGTGGTCTCCTCTTCAACTGGTGTTGTAGTGTGGCAAGGGTGAGTACTTGGTACTCAGCAAGTCATGCACAGAATGCAGGCTAATATACTATATGCATGGCTTGGTACAAAGGAATAGTTCAAGGTATAATTGCGATGTGACATTTGACAAGTAGTATAAGTAGATTCGAAAGCAGTGGAAACAAGTAAAGCATAAATAACTTTTCGAGGAGTTTCATAAACATCTTTCCCATCCTAATCCACATTTCCATCAACATCATTATTAATCCAACCCAACCTTTCAAACCCAAGTTATCTTTGAGAAAATCTACCCCTTGACTGTAATTCCCGAGCGATGTCCAATACCGCGGACACGGCTATTCGAATAGATTCTACACTCTGCAGAGGTTATGCACTTTACCCACAAGATACAGTCAAACACCACAAAGGCGAGTTCCCGTAACAAAGTCTTTCGAAAACTTCTAACAATACAAGTGGTCATCCCCGGTTATTGCACACTAACCCTTCCCTTAGCTAAGGCGAAGTCTAGGCCAATCAACCGTTAGATGGGTACCTGGCCTCACCCGACGCTCCCGTACAACTTACACAATGGGTGTAGTTGACCTCCCGAGGTCCCACAGTGCGTTATTAGCAACTTAGTCAACTAGGTCCGTCCCATTACAGACATGTGGTTGCACGTTAGACCCAGTTCAAAGGCTTGCAAGGTTAAGTCCTTAGGGTGACCAGGGCAAGACTACCCGAAGAACCAAATCAACATCCCCAATGCCACAACTGGCCCACCCGATTATTCTTGCCACATGCCCCGGTCGAAAAACTATTCATCAAACCCCAGTTGATTACCATGCACCACGTGCCATCAACATCACATGATACCTTTCCAAAACAGGTTCAATATATCATTAAGTCAATATTAACATTTGTTTGTCCAAAATCATGTCGAGCACGTGTGAGTCTAAGCAGTTTACTACAACGGTCTAAACCCATGTTGGCAATTTAATAATGTCCAACTAGTAATCCACAACCAGGGTGACAAGGGTCATGGCACATACTTAAGTAATCAAGGTGTCATACAGCAAATTGGTAATTATCTAATTCCCCAAATTTAAATAAAGTATTTTCTAATTGAACTAGCATGCAATAGGTTAAATCAAAATAGATTTCGAAATAGGATCAACATGGTCAAAGCACAACTTGCCTTCAAAAAGTACTTGTTCTTGGTCTTGAGTTGGATCCTGAGTCAATACTTCTCCTTCAAATCCTTCCGGCACTTCAACGTCTACTCGTAAAGCGTGCAAATAGCAAATACACGAATAAACAATAGGCAAAAATTATCCAAACATCCAAATAAAATCCATAAACAGAGATAACATAATTTTATGAATTTTTAGAAACTGGAATCGTCAAATTTGGAGTTAAAACGCAAAAGTTATGATTATTTAAAGTTTAAATAATCAATTAAATAATTTTATAGAGAAAAACTTTAGTCCAAAAATTAAATAAAATTTATATTTAGGTAGATCTCAATTTTATACAAATTTAGAAATTTGAATCACTCAAATCGGAGTTGAAACGCAAAAGTTATAAGCGTTTGAAGTTTGAATCAAAATCTGAAATCATTATTTCGAATTAATAAATCATTTTCTTTTTCGGAAATTAATTATTGCGTCGGCTGGACACGTGTCGACCTCGATTGGTTGGTGGCGTCACGGCCCATGGACTTGGTCCACGCTTGGCTCGGGTCTCACCGTGGACTCGGTCCACGGCTCCACGTGTCAGCGACAGTGGGTCCCCTCGGGTAGCGTCATTCTTGGCGTCGGTGAGGCTCGACCACGGTCTGACAGGTGGGTCCCAGGGGTGACGTCATTCTTGGCGTCGGCGCTTGGCTGGGAGACGGCCCGTGACATCTTGAGCGCCATGACGTCGGCCGTGGCGTCATGGTGCGGATTTGACCAAGCGGCCCGACACGGGCCGGCGTGTCGTCACGCCAGCTTGGCCCGGCCGCGTCGGTCCAACTTCCAGGCGTGTGGCTCGATCTCGGTGTTGATTTGATATTCAACGACGCGCATTGGATCTAGTGTTGACGCGTTTGGGTTAACGCATTGATTTCGGACCGTTGGATCTAGATCCAACGGTCGGGATTGGATCTGGAGTTCAAAGCGAGATCTCACCGGTGGGGTGATGTGGCGAGATCCTAGCCGTGCGATCTTGATCGGACGGCTGATAGAGCTCGCGAGGCTGGCGATGGCGTCTTGGCGGCGGCGGCCGGAATCGAGGACGACGACACTTGATGCGGCGTTTGGGGGCTCCTCCGGTGACGTGGGTGGTTCCGGTTGGTGCGTCTCGTCCTGGGGGTTCTAGATCTGTGCTCGGTGGCGGCGGAGGCGGCTCAACGGCGGCGGAACGTGCTCAAAGCAAAGCAGCGCAAGCCCAACTACGGCGAGCTATTGCGGCGCGTCGGTGAGCTCTGGCGGCGGCTAGGGCAATGGGTGCGCCGGAACGGCCAACCTCGGGGCATGACCGGGCTTTAAATAACCTCGGCGTCGCGCCGGGGCGAAAACCTAATCGGCATGCAGGCGGCGAGGAATCCGGCGCGGATTCGGACGAGGGCGATGACGGTGGGACTGTCCACGTGGCGCGATCAGCGGCCACGATCGCGCGGCGCGGCCGGTCCGGTCGGTTCACGGCTCGGGTCGGGGTCAGGTCGATCATGACCGTTGGATCTCGATCCAACGGTCCCTGTGGGTTTGGGTTCGAACGTGGTTTGGTCGAGTCGGCTAGCTCGGGTCGGACTCGAACTCGAGTCTGACTCGGGCTCGGTCGGATGAACAGTGCAAACCCACTCGCATTTTCCAGCGATTTAATAATTAAAATAATTCCCAGTAATTCATTTAATTCATTAAAAATAGCAAAAGACTCAGAAAAATTCCAGAAAAATTCTGGAAAATACTTTGGATCATTTTGGACTCAAATAAAATATTTCCAACAAAATTTTATTTGCAAAGTTTAATTCTTTAATTATTTCAAAATGGAATAAATTCAAATAAATTCCAAATAAATCCAAATAAATTCCAGAAAATTCCAAAAATTCACTAAAGTGCGAAATCACACATGAATTTAAGGAAAGCAAAATTTTGGGGTGTTACATCTAACCCATGGTCCTCCCACTTGCACTAAATGCTACTAGCGCTGCAGAGCTTCGAGGGGAGGTAAGTTTTTCTTGATGCACATTATGTAATTATATTTTTTTTATTAGAGTGTTATTGGTGTTTTGGTTATTTTATAGTAGCATTATGTTTCCTAAGGATGGTAGGAAATGTACATTGACAATATATTTTGATGTTATTAGCCACGCTAATGATGTCGTAGTCGCTAAATTAGTTAATGGAGGAACAATTAGCAAGGTTATTAGGGAGGTACTAGTTGAGTTAATGTTTGATTAATGTATAGTGTAGGGGTCATTTCATACTCATATTATGGTTCATAAGCATGGTAGAAAATGTACATGACATTATTTTTAGTGCTTCTTAGTCACGTTAGTGATGTGTTAGTTGATAACATCGTCACTGGTTAGTATGGACGGTAAAACATGGTCAGTCAGGAGGTAGTAATCCATACCATCGGCATTGCAAGAAATTATTGTACTTCTATTTTTTAGCGTGATCTTTAGTTGTAGTTTTAGCATTGTACAAATGGGTATGTTCATATTGAATTCACTATAACCACAATAATTGAAGAGTAAAATTTGTGAGAGTTATGTATGTTAGTTAGAATGTACCCCGGTTGTAGTAGATGAGTATGGGATAGAAAATATTGGTTAATTTGATGGTTAATAAAAGAAATTGACATATATAATGACTATAAATTAAGCAAATTTTATTTTCAATTATGCTAGGTATGTGATGGTGGATCTTAAATATTTGTTTGTGTTATACGGAGAAGGTGTTCACCGCGATAGGCTATATGGGGTGGACCTATCAAATTGTAAATGGAAGGTGATCCAGGTACTAGATCCGAAGGAAATGGGTTTGGTTGAGCTCTGGAGGTGCATACAAACGCATTTGATTGGGAGATTGTAAGGAATAAGGTTGTCATCAAGGCGGTAAATGCCATAGTTGTTGCGGGACCATTGGAGTATGTCTGGGAGCATATCAAGATGACAAGCATAGGGTTGTGAGGACTATATAGAGATATTGCAATGAATCCAAAAGTTACGATACATGGTAGGCCAATGGTGTACGTGTGGTTTGTGGAGAAGGGCGAATTGTCTCCCGGTGTTGGGGATGATGAACACCTGAGGAGGCGTGCCGAGGATTTTAGCCTAACAAAGGCGGAGGGTAGTGGTGGGTCACCCGCATTGACAGCCATGAATATTTAGTGGGCCTGGCAGATGCAATGCAATCCGTTGATGAGGAGGACGTGGACATGGATAGAAGTGAAGACGATGGGGCATGATGATGCATGTGATGGTGTACAAGTCGGTGCTATTGTATTCATCGACGTGGAGTATGTGTCATCAAGATTGGATGAGTTAACAGTGGCTTCCCTTATTTTGCCGCAGGAAGGTGGACCTGAATAGGCGTTCAATCATGACACTATTAGTAGGGCAACGCTTTCCTAACAAGAGTACAATGCAACAAGCCATAGCAAGATATGCCATGAACATCAACCACATATTTCGGGTGTATAGGTCGAACCAAGAGACATATATAGTGAAGTGTGTTGATGGCACTTTCTTGCCTATAAGTACAAGGACACCAAACAAGGCCTTATGGACTTTGCTGGGTGGCAACAACACAGTCGCCGAGTAGGCGGCTTGGTTAGGAGATAGGCTAGTCGAGATTATGGATTGGGCCTGTGATTGTGAGTGTTGGTAGGTTGGTTTGGTAATTGGACATAAAAATTTTGAAAGTATGTTTGGAAATAAATTTTTCTATAGAAATTTGTGGAATTGAAATTTCATACGAAAATCTTGCAGAGTTGACATCTTGATTTTCAGGGGTATTCGAAAAATGTTTGTAGGAGCTTTTTATTTTCTTCACTTGAAGTAGTCTAACATATGGTCCAACTCCATTTGAAGATGTCCAATTTTCTATCAAGTTTCCTAGAGTAATGTTTTCCTTCTCACAGGTCAAAAAAGTAAGTGCACAAATTAATGCAATTTTTTTAAAGATATTTAAGAGCTTGTTAGGATTTTTCTTATATAAGTTACTAGCATGTACATCTACCTTAAATAGCAGCCGAAAGTGGGGCATGTACAGTGATATAGACGGTGGCTGTCTATAATATACATCCATGTCATCTACAGACAGTACTAAAGATAACTTATACAATGGACTGTCTATATAGCTGTCTGTAATGATCCCTCATATGATTAATAGACTGTCTGTACAATGGTATACACACTATAAAGCTGTCTGTTAAATAGTAGATAACATATTTCTCTCTCTTCCCTCTCTCTCCTCCATATCATCCAAAATCTAATGTGGCATACCCCTATAGATAGCTGATATGTACCATTGTACATGGCCTAAGTGCTCTTTTCGAAGAAGATACCTTCACACCACCTTGTGTTTTTTTTTTCTCAGTAAAGCTATATAAGCCAAACTGAAGTGATCGTCAAACTTTGCATTGCTGTTAACAAATTAAACCATGGGATCTTTTCCTCCTAGATCTAAGCCGTTGAGCACGACTTTCAATTATTCTATTTTTTCATAGACTTTTATACACTCTAGTCGATTCCACGACATTATGTTAGCACTCTATGGACGTACCACATGGTCTCCATGTGAGTGTCACAAGCAAACTACTCCAGAAGTGTCACGAGTCATCATAGCGAAATTAAAATCCAATCAGAGCAAGGTACACAGAAAAAATCTCACAATCTAAAAGTTAATTCAAACTCTGAGACCTATTCTAGATCGGGTTCTATGCATAGTTTAAAATCTCATCGAGATTTTGGTCGTCTCGGTCGAGATTTCGGTCTCGGGTCAGGGCTAAGATCTTAAATCTCGGCCGAATAATTTTTTTTTTTAAAAAAATTTCAAAATGCTATAGTAAATTTTAAAATCTCGATGAGATCTTGATGATTTCGGCAGATATCTCGATGATTTTGGCTGAAATTTTAGACTTTTTGATCGGATTTTGATTTTTGTGGGCCGAATTTGATTGGAATTGGGGTCAAACACTATCCACAAAAAATTTCAAAATTTTTTGATAAGTTTTTGATCATTTTTTGGTCATTTCAATTTGAACAAATCTCGATATTTCGATCGAAATCTCGGATTTTTCGGTTAAAAAATAACCAAATTTCTGATTTAATTTTTAGATTTTATTCAAATTTTATTTAAAATTATAAGATCCCACTGAAATTTTAAATTTCGGCTATCCCCAACATATATATACCAAAAATAGAAACGAGGCTTAAAAAAAAAACCGTGAAAGAAAAACCCACTTATGCATCGTGGCCCCTTCTCTGTCGCTTCTTCCGGTTCATGCCAGATCGAGCCCAGTGGCCCCAGTCTCTCTCCCCTTCTATCTCTGCGGCTGCCCCGACCCCTATCGGCCCGCGACCATGGCGTACGGCGACCGCGTCACGACCTTCGAGGACTCCGAGAAGGAGAGCGAGTATGGCTACGTCCGCAAGGTTCCCTTCCTTCCCCTTCCCTTCCTCCCCCCACTGTTGGGTCATTAGGCCCTACTTCTCGTGTCCTGTGATCTCTGATGCGTAGTTGCGACAGCCTCGGTTTGAAATTAGGTTGTTTCTGGATCACTGGAGTGTGGCGCTGCTCTCTGTGGATTTTAGTGTTGTCTCGATCACGAGTGTTCGAGACTGTGCTGTCCGTAGTCGTCATGCGACTCTGCTGAGACTTGGGTGGTGTTTGGATCGAATTGAGTTGATGGAGGGGATTCGCTGAATTTGGCGGTTTAATTTAGGGTTCTGGTGGTGTTTGGATCATGAGAGGCGCTGGTTAACTGTGTGGATATATCGATGGTGCGTGAGCCGTAGGCTGAAACTAGTGTGATCGAGTTGGTTTCGATCATGAAATTGTGCTCCCGTGTGGATATTATGTAACCGAGTGGTTGTGCTTTGAGGTTTAGCCCGATAAGATGATATGTTGACCATTGGTTTGTA
Organism: Rhipidocladum racemiflorum; assembly: GCA_036346355.1. Classification (NCBI taxonomy): domain Eukaryota; kingdom Viridiplantae; phylum Streptophyta; class Magnoliopsida; order Poales; family Poaceae; genus Rhipidocladum; species Rhipidocladum racemiflorum. Next base: position 82,112,035 of record CM070579.1, on the reverse strand, counting down.
CTGCAGTCTTATATGACGGAACGGTGCCTTCTTATTGGGTAATGATGCATTGTTTCGCCTTAATATTGTGTTGTTCTAGGTCTCTGGACCTGTGGTTGTGGCTGATGGAATGGGTGGTGCTGCCATGTATGAACTTGTTCGTGTTGGTCATGATAACCTTATTGGGGAAATTATTCGTCTTGAGGGCGATTCAGCTACAATTCAAGGTATGGTACAACAGTTGACCCCCCCCCCCCTCCCCAACAAAGCAAATGTACAACATGGATTTCACAAATTTTATCTGCCACTACTGTCTTGCAGTTTATGAGGAAACAGCTGGGCTGATGGTTAATGATCCAGTGTTGAGAACTAGAAAGGTGTAACGCGTGCCGATTTCTATGTGCATTTTGCAAATGATTTTTGTTTTTCCCCGTTTTAATGCATCATGGCTATTTTCATGCAGCCTCTTTCAGTTGAATTGGGACCTGGTATTCTTGGAAACATTTTTGATGGAATCCAGGTAATATAAATGTGACATACACATTTATTTGGCTTAAATGAGAGAATTTATATTCTGATGATATGAACCTTTTATCTTCCCTTTGCAGCGCCCTCTAAAAACTATTGCTATTAAATCCGGAGATGTGTACATACCACGTGGCGTTTCGGTCCCTGCCCTTGATAAAGATCAGCTGTGGGAATTTCAGCCAAAGAAGCTAGGTAATGTGTGTGATAACATTGTATAAAAGCTAAGCATGGCGTTGACTTATCTCTTTACCTCTTTTCAAGTTTTGTTCTGTACCGAAAGATCAATAATTTTGGTCATTTGTTTCAGGTGTTGGAGATGCCATCACTGGTGGAGATCTATTTGCTGTGAGTTAGCAAGACATCTAAGTTTCTTTTTTATAATACTAGTTACATGCCCGTGCGTTGCTACGAAAAACAAAATTGATAACGAAAAATAAAGATTAAAAAATAAAAAAAAAATATTTCACAAGATCAAACATCTATCTTTAACGCTTCGTTTCTTGCGAAAGCTGGCTAATTAAAGCAACGCTTCGTTTCTTGCGTAGGGCAATTAAGTAGGGCAATTAAGCGGCAATTAATGACGTGGGAAGAACGGACCACTGCCACCAAGTGCTGCTTTAGAATAGTAGAGATACTATCTTGCATTAATGCTGAAGGTTTTTCTTGTTCTGCAATCTGCGGATGCCTGTTGTCAGCTTCTACATGCATCTTATATTGTCTTACTGTCTTGCAGACCGTATTTGAGAATACACTGATGCAACACCATGTTGGCCTTCCTCCTGGTTCTATGGGGAAAATAAGTTACATTGCCCCTGCTGGTCAGTACAGTTTGCAGGTTAGTAGATGTTACTTAATTTCCTGCTGCTTCTATGCTTCATTTCTTGTTCTTTTTTGCTTAACTTTATTTGATTCCCTATTGCTTTATACGCAGGATACAGTGCTGGAGTTGGAATTTCAGGGTATCAAAAAGCAATTTACTATGCTCCAGGTTAGGCATTCTCCCTTCATTAAGCTTAAACTTATCATGGTTATGCATCTCTGAATAATTGTCATATTTCTTCTCTGCAGTCATGGCCTGTGCGGTCACCAAGGCCTGTTTCGTCAAAGCTTGCTGCTGACACGCCTCTTCTAACAGGACAGGTAAATGGTGCTAGCTACTCAAGGCCCTGTCCTCCATAAAAAGTGCTTTGTATTAGTATCAAGATTTATTTGTTGAATGCACCGAACTCCATGAAGTGGTGTTTCCTGTCCTGCTCATAAATCTTGCTGTATCTCATACTGTGAATTGGTTTCAGCGTGTACTTGATGCACTGTTTCCCTCAGTGCTTGGAGGAACATGTGCTATTCCCGGAGCATTTGGTTGCGGAAAAACTGTCATTAGTCAGGCACTTTCGAAGGTTTTATGGCCATTCCACTCTTGTTTCTTAACTGCTGTTTTTGTCCAAATGTGGAATTGGCCTTTTACTGACTCGAGTTTCTTCATACAGTATTCCAATTCCGAAGCTGTGGTTTATGTGGGCTGTGGGGAAAGAGGAAATGAGATGGCTGAGGTCCTTATGGACTTCCCACAATTGACAATGACATTGCCTGATGGCCGTGAAGAGTCAGTCATGAAAAGAACAACACTTGTGGCTAACACCTCCAACATGCCTGTCGCTGCTCGTGAAGCCTCCATTTATACAGGTAACACATATATTTGATATTTGCATTCCATTAGTATAGGCATCTTTCTCAACCAGATTGTGTTGCTTTACTAGAGACCATACTCATCTAAATGTCATCATATCGTGGAATTGTTGCAAGTTGTGGCTTGCCCATTCGTGATCTATCTATGTAAATACTGGTTAGTTTTAGAATCACTGAGTCTGCACTGCACAGATTGGGAGGACACAACATATGAGAAGAAAATCACCAAGCGCAGGTAGGGATAGGCATCTGTGGACAACTGGACATATCCCTAAGATCTGTATATGTGTGCCACTGTAAAATTTTAGTACATCATTGTGGATCTACAGATCGTTCTATTAGCATAGCCTGTTGTGATGTATTGACCACATTCTTACAGTTCAAATTATGATGGGAACTTGGTATCCTAGATCTTGTAGAGAATGAACCTCATCGAAGTGGTCCAGCATGTCTAGTTTCCTGCTAATACGCCAAAAAGAGTCCTCGCTTTTTCATGCTTTACAACTTATGTTTTTTCTACCAACAAAGAAATCATATGACGTTTCTTTTTTTCTTTGACCCCCCAGGAATCACGATTGCTGAATACTTTCGTGACATGGGCTATAATGTTAGTATGATGGCTGATTCCACTTCCCGATGGGCTGAAGCATTGCGTGAGATTTCAGGACGTTTGGTATGATCTTCCCCATTACCATTTTCCGTTTTGTTTCCTTTTCTTTTTGAATTCACGTTGACTGTTGTATACTATATGCTCTGATGTAAACAAAAGTTCTCTTTTAATGATTTGTCAAGTTCCTGACAACACGATTCACTATTGAGGTTTAGTTTCTACCCATTGTCTTGATCCAGGATTATGATTGGTACTGTTTATTTTCTTTCCATTCGGTAGCTTATTGTTGTTAAGGAATCCATTGGCAGTTGACAATACTCTTCAGTTTTAAGAATAGCAATATAGCACTGCGAATGGCAGAACAAATTTGTTGAACCAGAAGTAAAATCTTCGACGGATACATCATACATGAAATACTTACTGATATCCCGTAAAAGAAAAAAACTTACTGATAAGGCATTTAACTACTACGAAATTATTTGGAGTTCAAATTTGCTCTTGCATATATGTGTTAATGACTGCTTTACTGCATAGTAATGTGAATTTTTAAACTAATGGTGTGCTCAATATGCTCCAGGCTGAAATGCCTGCAGACAGTGGTTACCCTGCGTATTTGGCTGCACGTTTGGCATCCTTTTATGAGCGTGCTGGTAAGGTGAAATGTCTTGGCAGCCCAGATCGGACAGGCAGTGTCACAATTGTTGGTGCTGTCTCTCCTCCTGGAGGTGATTTTTCAGATCCTGTTACCTCTGCAACCCTTAGTATCGTGCAGGTAAAGAAACAACTAAATTACTCTAACCTTTAGGTCCAACCTTACTGACAGCATCTTCATTGCTTTGATACTATTAACTGCTCTAAATTGCAGGTCTTCTGGGGATTGGATAAGAAGCTGGCTCAAAGAAAGCATTTCCCATCTGTGAATTGGATCATTTCTTACTCAAAATACTCCAAGGTTATTCCCTAATTTGCCTAGGATGTCAATACAATTACAGTCCTCTCTGAATTCTCTATGACAAAACACAAATCAGAAGAAAATAATCAAGAGTTTAAATTTTGGAATATTTTAACCATTCCCCCCCCCCCCCCCCCACACACACACACATATATATATATTGATCTCCTTAGAAGTTAGAACAGAGCAGTACACTCCAAATGATGCCTCACAATTGTCCTATGTGTTATCTGAAATTCCAAAGTTATTCTTGATGATTAAGTAGGTTAATTGGAATTGTCAGTGTTTTAAATCTTGGCAATTGGAGTTCTTATTTTTTGAAAATTGTGCTCTTTGAGATCTTGTTTGTAGCCTTGGATGGTCATCTCAACTGTATTTTGGTGACATTTGACACCCGAATGATTCCTGCACTTTTTTGTATCCCATATTTATGTTACATCTTTACATGAATATAGTGCAACAAATGCACACACAGGACACTGTTACTTGGCCAATGAGTATGCAGGAGAGATTCAAACACTATTGTCTTTCTTCTGTGCACATGTTTAACTCCCTCCGTCCAAATTTATAAGGCGTATTTCTTCTTGGCACATGGACCAAGAAGACATTGAAAATGACTAGATTACCCATAATTATTATCACTAAGTACTATATTCAATACATGCATGTAGAGAATATAAAGTAAAGATGGATATTTATTAGGGGTATAGAGGGAACATCACACTAATTTTGCATTGGAATATGAAATATGCCTTATATTTATGAAAAAAACAAAATACGCTTTATAAACTTGGATGAAGGGAGTATTATGCTTGGATGTCAAAGTTTGTTTCCTGTAATGTTTGTCTCCCTTTCACCAGTTACTGCTGGCTTTTGCTGTATATATGTGTTTACATGCATTAAATTAATGTTTCTTTATGAGGTATTTGTGTTAATACTAACATACTATTGTCTGCGCTGTAGGCTTTGGAATCCTTTTATGAAAAGTTTGATCCAGATTTTATTGATATTAGAACAAAAGCACGTGAAGTGCTACAGAGAGAGGATGATCTAAATGAAATTGTCCAGGTATTCTTTTCCACCTTGTGTCTCACTTGCCGATGATCCCACTCCGAGAAGCAATAGTTGAAACACTTCAACTTGGTGCTTTTGTTTCCTGTGTCATTTTTTGGGACTTCCCCTTCGTCTGTTGATTCAATCATGTTTTTAATGGACTTTGAATGGGTTAAATCTTCGATTTGTACTTTAGTGTTAGAGTAAGTTCGGAAAATTTCCATATAGACATTGAATTGGTGCTTTTGTGTTTTGTGTAATATAATTGCTGCCACAACAAATGATGATAGTAATTTTTTTACCAAATTTCCAGCTTGTTGGTAAAGATGCACTGGCAGAAACTGACAAGATTACGCTGGAGACAGCCAAGCTCCTGAGGGAAGATTATTTGGCCCAGAATGCATTTACCCCGTGAGTGATACCTAGCTAGTCTGATCTGTATGAATTGTCTGTCTTGTGAATGCCTAACCATTTTAATTCTGACCATGATTACTTGTCGAAACAGATATGACAAGTTTTGTCCATTCTACAAATCTGTTTGGATGATGCGCAACATTATTCATTTCAATACATTAGCGAATCAGGTAATCCCATTTATTGTAATCTTTTTGGTCCTTAAAGCTTAAGTTGCACTGGCAGCTTGGATGTTTGAACTTTGAAGCATGAACCTTTAAGGATGTGTGTGTTTTTATGACATTGGGAAGGTTACCCTTTTGCTCTATAGATTGATATTGCTTATTCTTGACCTAGGGGCTTATTGCAGAAATGATTGATAATTTCATGTTTGCATGGTTCCAGTAACAACTATTCTATCATGCTTTGTTCCTGTCCTGAACTGTATGCCGATATCTATTTCAGTGCTTATGGTACCATCACAGTAAACTCACCAGTTGCACAAAGCCTCAGGTCGAAGCACAAGTTTCACTTAACTTGGCTCACTGGGATGCCTCAGCCCTCACGATGTGTTAAGTGTCCTCGCCATTGCAGCATGTTGAGGTGTCCACCTCAGCAAGCCAGCGAGGATGAGTCTAACAAACCTAGAGTTAAGTGAACCATTTGTGCTAAAAATTAAGTCCCGTACATGAAACTTTTGTTAAATATGTTTTTTGGCAACTGGTGCATAAACACCTAGGGGTAAGTGTACTCAAATAAAAAAAAACAGCATTGGTTAGCCTGGCTATGACTATGAGCAACTTAAAGTTAATCCGTACAATAAACATTTAACATGCACAAAAAGGAAATAAGGCACATTGCAATGCAAGTTTTGGGAAGTGAGTTGGGCACCCTTTATTTTAATATCTAGTATTCATAGATGAAGCCGTGAAGGTTGTTTGTCTGTATTCATCATACAGGAAAGAAACAAAAATAGAAGTTTGCTTCTTAAATCTTAATATATGGAGGAATTATATGCTGAAAGTAGACACATGGTGAAAGGATGGAATTTGACAAATAGGGGGTTGAATCGGCTTTGAATGGTTCAAATATAGGTGGAATCCCACCTCCTCCACTTAAACACGTTTTACACATAACCCCCTACACAAATTACAAATTCCACGCCTTAAGTGGAGGAGGTGGGATTCTGACCATTCAAGGCCCGATCCAATGCCCCTATTTGCATACTTTCATCCTTATACTTCCTCTAATATATGCCCATCTGTCTTGCAGGCTGTGGAGCGAGCAGCTAATGCTGATGGACAAAAGATAACCTACAGTGTTATAAAGCATCGCATGGGTGATCTATTTTATCGCCTAGTGTACGTATTTCAATTTTGTATTAAAAATGATACTTATTATGATTTTCTTTTCAATCATTTATTGTAAATTGCTAAATATTGACTTTCTATACAACAGATCTCAAAAGTTTGAGGACCCTGCAGAAGGTGAAGACGCTTTAGTTGCAAAATTTAAAAAATTGTATGATGACCTCACCACCGGATTCCGCAACCTAGAAGATGAAGCTAGGTAAAATAATGTATATTTCATGTAAACAATAAGGATTATCAAATGTTCCGAATGACTTGGGAGCAATTTGTTTTGCTTCACCTGAGGTTGTAGGTGCGAATTACAACTCAGAATTTTTTTTTGAGGTCGGCACTTTGTTTTTCTGTAATTACCTTGTTTGGCCTCCGTGCTAGATGGACACATTCTTTTTTGATGTACCATTATTTATTGTAAGATACCGGTGGACATGTTCATAGTTGAATAAGCACGACGTCCATCTATTTGAACATCAATGATCTCTATATTTGTTTGCCATTATTTTTCTGTGATTTATATATCACTAGCGGCAATTTTGTATCAGTTTCACGACTTGTTTACACGGGTGTTTCTACTTTGACTACGGTGGATGCATATTTACTGGTGAGGTTGAAACAGGTGAATGGTGATTGCTGGACTTAGTGCAAGCCGTCGCTTTACCAGCTCTCTGACACAAATTTTTTTTTTCAAATCCAGCCGCTTCGAAAATTTTTGCAAAAATAACTATTAAGAAATTCATAATGGGCGAATAGATGTCTTTTCAAATGGGTCTCTTTGAATATGTGTCTTATTGCCATCCTTTCTCTTCTATAAATATGTATGCACTTGTGCAATAAAGATAATGATTTATTCTCTATTCTCTTGAGTTCAATCTCTACTCACGTTATCAGCATAACTCTAATCCACGAGCACGGCGGCCATTGAGCATGGGTAAATAGAGGCTGACGGCAAACAGGAGGGTCACCAGCCACATCCCGGACACAATAAGTCCAATGGCGCAGAACAACGACGATGTCTTAAACATATTTATCTCCATCATGAACTTAGAAATAGCGATCTGTCGCATCTTGCCTCTACAACACCGCCGGCCAGGACGTCGTCATTGGCGTGCACGATATGATCGATATCGGTGAGGTCATGCTCGGCCTTATTGTGTCATGGTCAGCGGACCACCATTGGTTGTAGCAAACGAAGGGGTTGTGATGCTCCTCGGTACAACGCATGTCGTAGGGGCTGAGGTGCCCCATAGCATAGTAGGCGCAACCGAGACCGCAGTGGTGACCACCTTAGTCCGCGCTCAGAAGGCCCGCGGCGGTCGACGCAATGGTGGCACGCGTAATAAGGCCAGGGAGGGCCTCCACCCAACGGCGTTGGCCACCCGGCTGCGTCTGTGCCCCCATAACCCCACCAAGCATAGTGTTGACACCTGGCGAGGTGGCGGCATCACCAGACGCGCCCAAGTCGGCGTGCGACAGTGTGCCGGTGGCATTCAACACCAAGGCGGTGGGGAGCGCCGCCATGGTCGGATCTGGCGGGTGGATCCAGTGATGCGATAGGAGCGCCTGTTAGGTGACATCGAGGACTTCGGTTCCCGCTCGCCGAGGTACGGAGAGAGCGCTATAGTCGGCGAGCCTCTCACCGACGTTGGGGTGGTGGCGTCCTACCCCAACTGCCCAAGGCGGACCCTAGCGCTGGATCTAAATGGGCCTGTTATATAAAATTTGCATTTTGAGCCCTCGAGTTTCTTGTATTAAGCAAATATTTGCATTTTAGTATTTATATTGTATAAAAATGTAGAAATAAATATATATGTACTTTATTACTTGGAGTACTTATATTTGTTATGATTGTTTCTAGCATTTCTATGTATATTAGTCCTAAAATTTGGTGATTATTTTCTACGAGTTGGTAATAAACACAAGGTGATGGAGACTATAGTATTGGTTGCGACGTGTCGCTCATTCCTTCGGGGATGAAGTCCATATCTATAGCAGTGGGTATCTCGCCCATTATTGTGAGGTCTTCACTTGTTGTCAAAACAACTAGTGATTACCTTCATGATGTTTAAACCAACGTCTGTTAATATAGAGTCAATATTCTTAGCTGCGACTGTAGTGTCGCCCACCCATATGGGATGGAATCTAAGACATTTGTAGCAACTTAGTTGCATGTATTGTATTGAACATCTACACCAATTTTTTAAAAAAAATCTAAGAATTTTATATAGACCTTTATTTACTGATTATGTTCATATACAATGCTTAGCAAATTTACTTTGATTAAGTATATTAATGAACAAATTTGAAATATGTAGGATATGGCTGAAGTATCCAATACATTTGTAGCAACTTAGTTGCCTGTATTGTATTGAACATCTACACCAATTTATATGTACTTTATTACTTGGAGTACTTATATTTGTTGTAATTGTTTCTAGCATTTCTATGTATATTAGTCCTAAAATTTGGTGATTATTTTCTACAAGTTGGTAATAAACACAAGGTGATGGAGACTATAGTATTGGTTGCGACGTGTCGCTCATTCCTTCGGAGATGAAGTCCATATCTATAGCAGTGAGTATCTCGCCCATTATTGTGAGGTCTTCACTTGTTGTCAAAACAACTAGTGATTACCTTCATGATGTTTAAACCAACGTCTGTTAATACAGAGTCAATATTCTTAGCTGCGACCGTAGTGTCGCCCACCCATATGGGATGGAATCTAAGACATTTGTAGCAACTTAGTTGTCTGTATTGTATTGAACATCTACACCAATTTTTTAAAAAAATTCTAAGAATTTTATACAGACCTTTATTTACCGATTATGTTCATATACAATGCTTAGCAAATTTACTTTGATTAAGTATATTAATGAACAAAATTTAAATATGTAGGATATGACTGAAGTATCCAAGACGTCTGTTAATACAAAGTCAATATTCTTAGCTATGACTGTAGTGTCGCCCACCCATATGGGATGGAATCTAAGACATTTGTAGCAACTTAGTTGCCTGTATTGTATTGAACATCTACACCAATTTTTTTAAAAAATTCTAAGAATTTTATACAGACCTTTATTTACCGATTATGTTCATATATAATGCTTAGCATATTTAACAAATTTTAAATATGTAGGATATGGCTGAAGTATCCAAGAAAATGTTTCATGAACTTGCCTTAGATGGAAGTAATTACCTTACATGGGCAATTGGTGTCAAAATATATTTGACAACCACCAATCTCATTAATACTATTATCGACCCTATGGAAGATGCCGATTCAATAACTGTGAATACACAATGCTCATCTCTGCATTTCTTAAGACATCATCTTCGTCCTGATTTAAAAGCTGAATATTTGATGAAAGAGAGTCCTTTTAACTTATGGAATTCTCTTAAAGAGCGTTATGATCAACATAAAATTGTTATACTGCCTGAAGCCCAACGAGAATGGTCAGTCTTACGCTTTCAAGATTTTAAATCTGTGGCAGAATATAATTCTGCAATCCATAAGATCAACTCTAAGTTGTGGTTTTGTGAAAAACAAGTTTCTGACGAAGATATGATAGAGAAACTATGTACTTTTCATCCGTCTTTGAGAATATTGCAACAGCAATATTGTCAACAAAAATATACAAAGTACTCGGAGTTGAGCTATACTTTACTTCAGACAGAGAAACACGATGAACTTCTTATGAAGAATCATCACGCTCGTCCTACTGGGACACTGAGTGTGCCAGAAGCATATGCAAATACTCAGAAGGCTAGTAGTAGCCATGGTCACAAGCAAGGCCATAAGAAAAAGGGAAGATGGAATAAGATGCAGAAAGGTAAAGGTAATAATAAAGGCAAGGGAATGGGAAAAGGAAAATTCAAGAAGAGCAATCATGTGGACAAGTCTCAGTCTTGTTACAAGTGTGGGTGCAAGGGACATTGGGCACGTGAGTGCCGCACCCCAAAACACCTTGTTGAATTATATCTTCAGTCCGTTGGAAAGGGCAAGAAGAAGCAAGTGGACAAAATTGAGAGTCGTTTCACTCCAAAGACAAATGATATTCTGCCCGTTGGACAGACAAAACCAATTGAGAACCAAGGCATGGTTCTTGATACTGAACAAGTGAACCAGGACAAATCAAGGAATACAGATGACATGCTCATGGAGTATGAAGATCAAGATCTGTTTGGAGACACAAAATAGTCTCTTTTGTTATCCCTAAGTTATGTATTGCTCAATGTAAGCATGTGGTATTGTAATTCCCTAGAACATGGATTTGTATGTATATGATTATACATATAAATAAATATTTATATATATGGTCTTTGCATGTTCTATATAAGAGTTTAAATCCATGACTGAATTTTAGTTTTTCTTTCTATGTTATAGAATTTTCGTGGAGCAATCAGATGGAGGAAGAAATTTATCTTGTGGATAGTTGCACCACTAATACAATATTAAGGGAAATAAAATATTTCCATACTTTTACAAAAACGAAAGGAAATATTATAACAATCGCTGGAAGCGATGCTTTGATTGTTGGTTCTGGTAGAGCCACAATAATTCTCTCTATGGGTACAAATATTGCAATTAAGGATGCTCTTTTTATATCCTGATTCAAAGCATACACTATTAAGTTTCAAAGACATCCGTATGAATGGCCTCCACGTGGAGACTAATAGTGAGAGTAGTGATGAAACCTTGCTCTTAACTAAATACAATGGATATGAAAAACAAGTGGCTGAAAAACTTCCTTCCTTCTCATCTGAATTGTACTACACATACATAAGACCTGAGCCTCATGTTGCGATGAAAATAATATTTAAAGACCTAGATTGTTTTAAGATCTAGCATGATCGTCTAGGTCACCCAGGTTTGGGTATGGTGCGAAAAATTGTAAATCATTATGCTGGCCATAATATTACAAGTTCAAATTTCCCAAAATCTGGAGATTTTATATGCACAGCTTGTGCTAAAGGGAAATTGATTATATGGCTTTCATATCTTAAAGTTAAAGATGAATCATCGAATTTCTTAAAAAGAATTCAAGGTGATATTTGTAGTCCTATCCAGCCCTTATCAGGGCCATTTAGGTACTTTATGGTACTATGTGATGCATCTACAAAATGGTCCCATGTAAGTTTGTTATCTACACGGAACCATGCATTTGCAAAGTTAATGGCCCAACTTATAAAGTTAAAAGTCAATTTTTCTGAAGACATGATAAAGACAATTCGTTTGGATAATGCCGCTGAATTTTCCTCACGAGCATTTAACGATTATTGTATGGTTTTGGGCATTAATTTAGAACATTCTGTATCATATGTCCACACACAAAATGGGTTAGCAGAATTATTAATCAAAAGGATTAAACTCATTGCTAGACCTCTTTTGCAAAATTGTAGACTACCAACCAATTGTTGGGCCATGCGGTATTACATGTCGCCGCATTAATACAACTCAGAACGACTACATGTCATACTGTTTCCCCAATGCAGTTAGTATGTGGAAATGAACCAAGTATTTTCCATCCACGAACATTTGGTTGCACTGTTTATGTGCCAATTGTACCACCACAGCATAAACAAATGGGTCCTCATAGAAAATTGGGGATCTATGTAAGGTATAGTTCTCCATCAATAATAAAATATCTTGAGCCATTGACAGGGTATCTGTTTACGGCTATGTATGCTGATTGTATTTTTGATGAGGACATTTTCCCATCATTAGCGAGAGATAAGTACCACAACGAATGACGAGAAATAAATTGGGATACCAAGGGCATTCAGTTCTTTGACCCACATACTAATGAATTTGAACTGGAAGTTCAGATAATTATAAATTTGTAAAAGATTGCAAATGAACTGCCAGATGCATTTACTAATCATAAGGGAGTTACTAAATCTCATATACCTACTGTTAATACACCGGAGAGAGTGGAGGTACCTTAGAAAACCACTCTTGCCTATAATGATAAGAAAAGGGGGAGAATTCCGGTTGCACAGGACTTAGTTTCACAGAGATGTCCACAGAAATAAAAGACCGACAAAGGTGCATTATCTCAATCAGTAAATAAAAATAAGAAAAACCATAAGAAAAATATTAACCATCTTGGTGATGGTAATCCCGGCAAAGAAGTGCGCACAAATTCAGATGCTGGAACATCGAAACCCTTAAACGCAATCATTGTGGGAAATCACGACGAGTCAAAAGGAATAAATGAGGAAATTTCCACAAACTATGTCAATTTAGGACAATTATACAAAAGAGAGACTACTATTGTCGACATTTATTTTGCCACAAAGATTGCTAAATCTTTTCAATTGGATCCAGAACCAAAGACCATGGCAGAGTGCATGAAGCGCTCAGATTTGGTCAAATGCAAAGAAGCAATTGAAGCAGAATTGTTCTCGCTTAATAAAAGAGATGTATTTAGTCCAGTAATACCAGTTCCTCCTAAAGTGTTTCATGTGGGGAAACAAATGGGTTTTCATTCGAAAAAGGAATGAAAACAATGAAGTGGTGAGATACAAAGCGAGACTTGTAGCACAAGGGTTTACGCAGAGACCCGACATCGCTTACGATGAAACATACACTCCTGTAATGAGTGGAATTACTTTCTGTTATTTAATCTCATTAGCAATTAATATGAATTTAACTATACAGTTAATGGATGTTGTGACCGCATATCTATATGGGTCAATTGATTTGGATATTTACATGAAAGTCCCTGAAGGGATTAAACTTCCGAATCATAAAACAAATCGCAACATGTATAGTGTCAAATTAAGAAAGTCACTATATGGATTAAAACAGCCGAAAAAAATATGGTACAACCGACTAAGTGAGTTCATTTTGAAGAAAAGATACTGAAATAATGATGATTGTCCTTGTGTGTTCATAAAGAAATTTCAAAATGTATTTTGCATAATCTCAATATATGTTGATGATTTGAATATCATCGGAATCATAGAGGATATTAAGGAAGGAAGTAAACATCTTATGACGAAGTTTGAAATGAAGGATTTAGGTAAAACCAAATTTTGCTTGGGTTTACAACTTGAGCATATTCATGATGGAATATTAGTACACCAGTCTGCCTATATCCAGAAGATATTGAAAAAGTTCAATATTGACAAGGCGTATCCATCTAAAACCCTATGGTTGTGAGATCCGTTGATAGGGATAAAGACCCATTCAGACCAAGAAGTGAGAATGAAGATATTCTAGGACCAGAAGTCCCATATCTTAGTGCTATTGGAGCATTAATGTATTTAGCAAATTATACCAGGCTTGATATTGCATTCTTTGTCAATTTATTGGCCCGATTTAGTGCTAACCCAACAAAAAGACATTGGAATGGCATTAAAAATATCTTCAGGTATCTCCAAGATACACAAGATCTTGGATTATTTTATAAGAAAATTCAAGATATGACCATGATGGGATATACGGATGTTGGCTATTTGTCTAATCCCCACAGTGCCAAATCTCAGATTGGATTCGTGTTTCTTTATGGTGTTATGGCTTTTTCATGGAAGTATAGCAAACCGACTTTAGTGGCCACTTCTACTATTCATTCTGAAATAATTGCATTATATGAAGCATCACGTGAATGTGCATGGCTTCACAGAATGATTAACCACATACAAAGGTCATGTGGTATTAATCCATTGGAATCTCCTACCATTATCTATGAAGATAATGCTTCCTGTATTGCTCGGATACAAATAGGCTATATCAAGAGTAATATAACAAAACATTTTTCTCCTAAGCTATTTTATCCTCACAAACTTCAAAAGAGTGGTGAGATAAATGTCTTGCAAACAAAGTCATGTGAAAATTTTGCTGATTTATTCACTAAATCTTTACCAACGTCATTGTTCCAAAGATGTGTCCAGGGAATCGGTATGAGACGGCTTCATGAGTTGCAAGGTTCAGGGGGAGTTAACCCTTGAATTAGAAGATGTTGTGCTCTTTTCCTTTATGGGTTTTACATAAATGGTTTCTCATAGAAGGTTTTTAATGAGGTAATATTAAGAAATGATCTTATACCATAAAATTTCTCCTTATATTTTTCCTATTGGGTTTTAAAGGAGTTTTAAATGGCATATAATTATGAGAATGAATTTCTCATATTTTTCACGGGGTTTTTGGAGGAGTTTATTGAAGCACATGAAGGCTAAGTTATTTGCCCAAGGGGGAATGTTAAGAAATTCATAATGGGCAAATAGGTGTCTTTTCAAATGGGTGTCTCTTAGAATAGGTGCCTCTTTCAATAGGTGTCTTTTACTGCTATCCTTTCTCTTCTATAAATATGTAAGCACTTGTGTAATAAAGATAATGATTCATTCTCTATTCTCTCGAGTTCAATTTCTACTCTCTTATTAATAATAACCTCTTCAACCGCGGAAGGTGCGGCATGTACTGTGCTACATGTCTCGTTTCCGTACCATGGTAAGACGCTAGCAGCTCGGCATGGTGGGGCCAATGACCTACCGCGTCACGGGGCTGCAGTAGGTTTTGCCGAGCACCCCTTCTTCTAAAGGAATAACCAATCAACTTTGATAAATTATTCACTTTTTACTTAAATAATCAATCAATGCATCGCTCAATTAACACTTTGCTTAATTAAAATCACTTAATTAAAACACTTGGGGCTGCCTACCAGCAGAGAAAGTTTGATGTATTGTGGAAGAAGTTGGACGAGCTGAAGCCAAGGCATACAGTGGAGCAGCGAAGAGGGTAACGCTTTCCCCAGGAGAGGCCCCAGTAGTGCTTAAAGAGTTACCTACAAACCCTCCGCACGTGATTCGGAGGAACGGAAGGGCTATGAAATGCTTATCGGAATGAATATAACATGAGCCTAGGGAGAAATGGGATTTGCTTTATGATACCGATGGTGCCAAGTATGGGGTCATGACGACAAACCTTGTTGAGGACAGAGCAGGGGAGTATGTCATCATCCAACACTTCAAGGCATACCTGCTCTTGCTGTTCGGCTGGGTCTTGTTCTGCTCCTCCCACGAGGACAACATTGACAAGCACATGATCTAGTTCACGAGGATGATCACAGACGTCGACTGGAAGAGCTCCCGTGGCTGGCTTGAGGACCAGCTGTACTCGCTGGCACCTATCGGGCCCTTTGTGATGGGTGTCGTCGCGTGGTGGACTCCTCCACTCTCCTCGAGTGCTATTTGCTGCTTCAATTATGGTCATTTGAGAGGTTCTAGATTGGACGGTCGCAGATGGACTTGGCACCTTACGACGTAGGCTTCTATGGAGCTCCCGGGGATGACGTTGACCGTCCTACCATAGGGACATTGTGGTGTTGCTGACGGGTTAGTACAATCAACTTTATTGTTAATTATATAACGATTTTCCATATTTCGTATTAACGGTCGCCTATTTTGCTTTTGTGTCGCCGACTTTCACCCCAGTTACGTTGCACACTTCGTACCCCGAGTACGTAACAATGTTTGACCAGTTGAAGAATGATCGTGTCATCTAGCACTAGTACCTCCTAGAGCTCGTCGACACGTGAGCACCTCAGGGCCTCTCGCAGCAATGCACCAGTGACGCGGCCTTCTGGCTGACATGGTGTCACCTGGTGTTTGACGTGTTCATGGAGACCTACACCGCCCACCGTGTGATGAGGCAGTTCGGTCTCCAGCAGATGTTCCCTATCCCTACTGATGATGTTGTCCCGCCGAATGTCCACACGTTAGTTTTCTTTTACATCACTTTCAATTGTATCAGTCTTTTAGATATCCTTGCTAATGAGGTTATGTTGCGAATCTCTTTATGAAACAGACACGCAAGGGCTTTGTTGGCACTGCGAGTTGGGCGGCACGCATGTTGCCTCATGCTCAGCAATGGACGCAGGCGTTGGCGGACGTGCACGAGGAGGCTACCCCTTACGACCACAGCACATACGATGACTACATCTGGCGGTTCAGCACACGCACACTGTTCGAGTTGTGCGTGTCGTGGACTCACCTCTGAGGCACGATCCCTCCATGGCTAACACCTACCCTATGCAACCGGACTCTGCTTTTCACTGATTGGTTAGTGCTTCTTTTCACATGTCGTAAAATGGAGCGTTAATACAATGGCAACATCTAACAAGCCTTTCAACACGTGCGCAGAGTGACCTTGCAAGGGAGGTTTCAGAGGAGGTCACCGCATTGATGACCGGAGTCGGTAGGGGGGACAGGTTGGAGGTCACCATGGACCACCTGCCAGGGGCGTTGCAACATGTTTACGCAAAGGCCTCTCACATCGTCCAGCTTACGTCCTGTAGGAGGCCTAGGGACGATGATGTGGTATAGGTCCTCGGCCATTCCTCTGCTGTACGTGGGCGACAGATGACACACATTGCACCCGTTATAGTGCAGACACCGATCGCCCCTCCTCCCGACGTCCCGGGGGCTCTAGCTGGCACTGTTCCGCGATGTTTGTCCACATGATTACAAGTACACCTTCATGGTCTCCTTTTGTCTATTACATTCTTTAAAATATGTGCTGTATTAACGTGAAATGTTTGTCAGGAGCCGTCAATGACTAAAGCGCTACCCACTCGGTGACTCATTCCACTTCTACAACGTCGTTATCGAAGATTGGTTGATGGACCCCCGCCATTAGTCATCGGGTGTCGTCCTTGGTCCGTCTCAACTCCCCGATGCTCCCGGACCAAGTCAACCTTCGCATGCTGCCTTCGCTACTCCGAGAGCACTAGTATGGCTTACTAGGAGTACTCATGGACTGCCCTCGAACCACCTGACATATTCACCTGGACATGTTCATTGTCGTAGGCGACCGAGGACCACACGAGGGGTCGCACCGCGCAGGGGTGCTAGCTAGTTTTTTCTTTCATACTTGATATACTAATCAAATATGATATATTAGTGAAAATTTATTTTGATTTCTTTTATTTTGATGATTCCTTTCCTGTTCGAGTTGTCTATTTTACTATGATTCGACAACATGTAGATAATAGTTGTGTCCTACCGATTAGACAACACGCACCAGCAGCTTTACAGAGCGATTTGAAAGCACGTAGACCATAGCTGTGTCCTATCGATTGGACAACACGCACCAACAGCTTTGCAGAGCGATTTGATAACACGCTCCAACCAACTTTGTCATACCAAGATGACAACACGCTACAAGCAACATTTCTAGTCAGATTTGACAACACTCTACGCATCGTAGAGTGACAATACAATGTCTATCTCTCTCATCCAGAGTGGAGCGACATGGCCTATAAATACCACTGGATACCCATGCAAGTATGCAACGCTTCTTCACTACCCTAACCTCCACTACATTATAATGATAGATAGAGGAGGCACCTCAAAACTTGGGAGTGGTAGTAGGGGAAGAAAAGGTAATACCACGCCTCGAGCCGCCGACCCTTCATGGTTTTGAGGTCGCAACCCTTCACCCAAGGCATGTGAAATCTATGGTCCCTACGACCCTGACCCCCTAGCCCAGATATTCCCATTCGAACAAGGGGCTACTATACCCTCAAAAATCTAATCATCGACGGCCGGCTACTCTACCCCATGAAATGGCCGACATGTAAGCATGACATTGACACCATCGTGCAGGTTTGCAATAGGGTCAATTCCTGCCCAGGACGTCATTTCTATCGATGCTCATTATTAATGATAACTGGTACAACTCTTACATACCATAATGTAACATGTCTTATTATATGACATTTACTCTTACTTGCAGACCGATGATTGCAAATTCACTGAATGAGTGGGCGATCCATATCCCTTAGATGCTGCATGTTACATGGCCAGATTGATGATACGCCTTGATGGAAAGGAAAAGGAACTCACTGAGGTGAAGAATGAGAATGACCAGCTCCGCAGACAGAACTTAGAACTCCAGACTCAGAACAATGACCTACGCCATCAAAGATTCAAGGAGAGAAACAATGAGGAGGTCGTCCACCTCGGTAGTGACTACCACACTTACTGCTGCTGCGGCAATGCGAGTTGTAGTTGTACTTTCCATTACCGTGACCAGCAACCCCGTCCATGCCATCTCGATGATCAATACTCCATATGGGTGCCGTATGGTTACTCATTCGAGCCTTCCGAATAGGGTCTACGACAGCCACTATGACTTCTTTATAATTCCAAAAGGCGCGCATGTATCTTAACTGTAGTTTCCATTCATGGTTCCTCCATGTCGTTGCACTATGTCTCTTTGCATATTTTCTATGTCATGTTATGCCCACGATATCATGCTATGTACACTATTATTTCTATATCATGCTATGTACCCTTATATATTTATGCATATTTCTTGTGTTTTCTACATTATGTTATGCCATTTTTACAAGCCATGTACTCCCTGCCTTCATTCCGTTTATACAAACCTTAAACGTCACTTTTACGATTTTTTTTATTAATTTCTCTACACCTTCTTATTATTTTCCGTTTCTACCAAAATTTTACTTCCTCCTCTCCCTTTTCTTCCTCACTCTTTTCCTCATTTTCTCCTTGTCTTCCTTTTCTTCCCCTCTTCCTCCTCTTTTTCCTCCCCTTTTCTGTTTTGAGCTGGGCCAGGAATAATATCATTCTTATTTTTATTATTTTTTGAACCGATGTATTATTTCTGTCAATTTCTATTAAAATAATATTATTTTTTTTAAATCCTGTAAGAGGAGGCAAAATTCGAATGATATGCATAAAAAATGGACACTCTTTTTTCGTTGAAATCACTTTTTTTTTGGCTAGATAGATCAGAATGATTTGTATTTTTCTTTGTCGAGACGATCTAGGTACGGTGTTTGTGGGCCTGTGGCCTGTAACAATCGAACCGATGGTCCGTAAGACCGTGTTTAGGCCAGGTGTTCTTTCCTTGGCACCTACCACTTTCGTACTTCGCTGTACTCACAACGCATATGTGCTTTTGTACCAAAAGGTACCAGCAAAGATGAGTAGAAAGACCATAAGATAGCCGGAATTTTTAATCTCTCTGTCGATAGCAAATATTCTTTATACCATAAAATAACGTAACAACGGATATAGATATCACATAATTATAACATATCGGCAGATAAATAAATAGTGTACTTTCCAAGGTAACATAACAACAAACCCTACTTTCCTATAAACTCGCCACAACCGATTTAATGCATTTAAATTTTGATATAACGCACAGTTAGAACCTAATTACTTAAACAAACCTAAATTTAGACGCTTTGTGAATCATAAAATAGTCCAAACAGTCAGACACCAAATATGATATTTATATCGAAGGCTATGCTGCTGGGCCGTCCCTGAGATATGTGCAGTAGGTGCGACTGTTTAGAGCCAATAAGCGATTGGGTTCTGCCTAAGTATTATTGAGTTTACGTATATGCGTTTTGTAGCCTCGGGTCTAAAAAGGCATAGGCCCAAAACATTCTAGAACAACCCAAGGTAAAAAAGATGAAGTAAAAATTGCTAGCTGATTCTCTTTCTAAGATTTGGCTTTGCACTAATTTTTTTTAAAAAAGTTATGTGTCTTTTTAAGATCTACAACATTTCTACTGCTGTTCAAATTTTTCACGAATTCTTGCTACGCTCTGGTGTCTATCAAATTATCCAAATCCCAAGTGCTTTTGTTTCTTATTCTTAAACCTATTCTTGTATTATTGTGTGGTAGCCTGGTAGGTGCCATAGATGGTTTCTCTTATCGTGTTTTTGTTAATGTAGTCTTCTATAATAGATTATGATCTTTAATATTATTTTATATTATACTTTATTTGTTTATAGACTCGTTAGACTATCTAAGTTAACTTTTATAAGTAACTTAGTTTTTTTTCATGTATTTAATGAACATTTAATCTTAATATTTTAAATACAAATTATCGTTGTATATTTATTTGAACAACGATTTTTTGTTCCTATAATATAATACTCTAAGATCTACAAACCGTTAGGACCGGCACTGCTGCCTGTACTGCTACGAAACCGCGGGGCTTCCTTCGACTAACAAGAATCTAGAAGCCCGAAAGCGAAACTCTACGTCAAAAAAACATAAAGTTCAAGGGTCCGAAATGCAAAAGCACACGCCCAAGCATTTAAGTTTTTAACCCTCTTCTTCTTCCTGCCTCCGTCTGCAGCAGCAGCAAGAAGACGCAGCTCCGACTTAAATAACCCAACACCTTAGCCAACAATTAGTACCACTTCTAGCTTAATTAATCCTTTCGTTTCTATCTCCCTAGCCTCCCTCCTCGTCTCCACCTCCACCTCCGGCTCCCAGTCCGATCTCATCTGCGCGAGCTCCAGATCCGCCTCTCCAGCCGCCGCCAAGCTCGCCGCGGCAATCCCCTCGCCGGACCCGCCTCCTCCCGCGCTCCAGCCCGGTACCGGTTCTGTTGCCATTCTGGCTGAGTTCGGAGCTCATGCCCTTTGACTAACAAGCATTGGGCTTTGGCTGCTCGAAAGCGCGGTTTTCCGCGCGGTTTTGGCGTGTCTTTTTCGTGCTGTTCTGGGTGCAGAGATTCGATTTTTTACGTGGGATTTGTGAGCGAATTCTGGTGATTTCGCGTGGCGTTGTTGGTGTGGGTGGTAGGGGATTGGATCGAGCTGGTAATGCGGCGGGGCGCGCGTATCGATTGGGATCGGGCGATTTGGTCAGAGTTTTGACTTTTCTGAGCCGCCCGCGTGGACTTCAACCGCGCTGTCTTTTGTGGAAACCACCTGATTTGGACATGTAGATCATCTACGTCCAACCCAATTGCACAGCCAACTTGGGAAGCAGCATCTTTGGAGAGTTTGCATAGCCTTAAGTGGTGGTGTTTGTTTAGCCTTGGTAGCTTGCATCAGAGCTGGTCATGACTGAATCGCATGCTAGATGCATCGGAATTTGCTCTAGAACAACCATTAGCTAACTGGGGTGCTTGTTTGTAGGACCGAATTTGGTAAATTGGCTTATAAATTGGAATATGTCTCTTGATTGTTGCTTAATGATGCATATGATTTCATGGATTAATGCCATGCTCACCTTGTATTGCAAATGCAGGAAGGTGTCAGTTGCCTTGAATTTCGTAAGGCCCTGCCTGGTTTAGTAGCTTCACATCAAAATTACTGGAGTTTGATGGTGATGACCTTTCGATGATCTGAAGATGGAGCGGAGATAAAAGTACCTTGGAGTGTGGCAGTGGGGCAGCAAGGACATGACTGTCATGCCGCCTCTGCGCCACCGGGCCGCTGCCAAGAAGCCCATGTGGATAATCGTGCTTTTGTCCCTAGTTTGTGTTGTGTTGATTGGCGCATATGTTTACCCATCGCAGCGCTACTCGCAATGCTACCTCTCTTCTTCTAGTGTATGTACACCTTTCAAGGATTGGCTCCCTGCTATTTCCCACCGAGAGCGGACTGATGAGGAAATTGTTTCATCCGTAGTTATTAGGGATATCCTTGCAATGCCCATGGCCATGTCAAAGAATCCAAAGATCGCTCTTATGTTCTTGACACCTGGTTCATTGCCCTTCGAGAAATTGTGGGAGAAATTTTTACAGGTTTGTCCAATTATATTTGGTTATTTTTTTTGTCTTTGTGACTTTTGCGGAGTATAAATCTTTCAACGGTGCTTTGGGTTTCCTTTAACTGCAAGGTGCCAATGCATCATCAGTCTTTTTCAATATAAATATATAAAGACAAACAAGTGGGTTCCTTGAACTGAATTACTGAATGCATATTTTTCCTTTTTTTAGCTAGTAATTTAACTAACATCTTAGCATAGATCATACATCTTTGAGCAGTAGAATGTTGAAGAATTTATCGTTATCTGCATAATAGGTTAAACTAATCTTTTTGACCAAGCCAATAATATTATCTTGCTAGTACTAGTCACTAGAATATCCTCCCTTGCTACTAACCTTCTGCATGTCTATATGAAGTAAAATTGTCTATTGCTTATATAATTCATGCCAACTTAAAAAAAATGAATCACGTTTACTTCTCTACACAGGGTCATGAGGGACGATACTCCATCTATGTGCACGCATCACGTGAAAAGCCTGTGCATTCTAGTTCTTTGTTTGTTGGCCGAGATATTCACAGTGATGCGGTAATAATTTTCATCTGTGTTTCGTAGGTTTTGTAATTAATGCTTTATCTAAAAGTATATTCTTTATGACAGATTTCTCCAGTATAATCTGCCTACTATGTTTTCAAAGCTTATGTTAGAAAAATCTCTCTCTCTCTCTCTCTTAGTGATCAATGTGCTAATTACTAACTGGTACATCTTAGAAGCAATCAACAGTGGCTAAACAGTTGTTACACACCACAGGGCATAGCAGTGAGCTCATATTGACTCATTGAGCACATAAATTCACAAAAAAATGCTTGGTGCTTTAGGTTATTTGTGTTCCCAATTTGGACTGCTAATTGCTAAATCTATTAACTTCTCTTGTAACGTATTATTCTATTGATTTGTTTTGCAAATCTGTGGTTGTTAGATTTGAATGGAGTATGCAATTGCTATGCAGGTAATATGGGGAAAGATTTCAATGGTTGATGCAGAGAAGAGACTATTAGCGAATGCACTGGAAGATGTTGATAACCAATTTTTTGTCTTGCTTTCTGACAGGTTCTGCCTCCTGATTATGGATGACTTAACTTTTTGATAATTTCATTCACCATATTGAAATAATCTTTCCTTTGTGTCGCAGCTGTGTTCCACTGCATTCATTTGATTATGTTTATAATTATCTGATGGCAACGAACGTTAGCTTCATTGATTGGTAAGAACACTGGAACTCATATTTCTTTATCATTTTGAGGAAGAAGGGGAGTAAAGGGGAATTAGTGAAACAAGTGGTGTTGACATGTGATCAATGCCACAAGGATGTCGTTGATTAGTTTTTCTTTTGTGTTATCGCTGAAGATGTCTGTATCCATGTATTTTGATTTTTGTTTGCCTTTATTATTTTGTCAGCTTCCAGGATCCTGGTCCACATGGAAATGGAAGGTATTCTGTTGAGATGCTTCCTGAAATAGAGGGGAGAGACTTCAGAAAGGGTGCCCAGGTACTTTGCTATAGTACTCAGTAATTGAGGATCAAATTCTAATCTCACATGCTTGCTTGTGTAAATGTTGTTCATGTTAATAGTGGTTTGCAATTACACGAAGACATGCTTTACTGATTCTTGCGGACAACCTTTACTACAAGAAGTTCAAGCTATATTGCAAGGTGTGTTGCTTTTTTGAAGTTGCTGTCTTTGATATAGAATGGAACTAGATGCCAGGTATCTCAAATTCTCAATAGGAAATATGCATACAATGATAACTGAATTATAATTTTGTTTCACTGTAATGCTGATGGTGATATCTGTACATATATCTTTTCAATATAAAGTTTATAGCTGTTATAGTGAAACTTTAGTGCAGAAATTCAGAATTGCCTCTAATTGGTAAAACTGAAGAAAAGGTCTTTCAACCAATCCCCTCCAGCTCACAAAATAATCCATGAGGAACCGAAGAACAGTTTCGATTGTGTAAAACATACTAAATAAACTTACTCGGTGTGGCATGGCATGGCATGGCATGGCGTACGTTCCTTACAGTGTAAGATACCTCCTAAGATACTGCACGCATTTGAGAAATTGAGCTTGTGCTGTAGTCATCATCTCTGAAGTCTGAGCCGCTCATGATTTTCACTTTTTCTAGCTTTCTGCGACATTTTTCTGGTAAGCTGACTTTTTGAAAGGAATTACCTTTCTCCTGTGATTTGCAGCCAGCAGATGGGCGCAATTGCATTGCTGATGAGCATTATTTGCCAACCCTATTCAATGTCAGTATTTACAATCTACCGGAGTGGCATTTACTCTTATTTCTTTGAGTTGATAGATAAATCCTTTTACTTAACTTCAGATGGTAGATCCTGGTGGAATAGCTAATTGGTCGGTTACACATGTTGATTGGTCTGAGGGGAAATGGCATCCAAGGTCATATAGAGCTGCAGATGTCACCTATGATCTCTTCAAGAATATAACAGTATGTTTTTGCCTTGCTTGACATGTTTTTATTTCGAGATAAGCTTTATGTGTTTTTTTCATTTACTGCGCAATCTTTTCATTCATATTCTGAATTTCTGATGTACATTACTGTTGTGCAGGCATTTGATGAGAACCTCCATATAACAAGTGATGACAGGGTAAACACAGCAATCAATATCGATTATCAAAGGACAACAAATAAAATTTTCATGTTATATCTTGCTCATTTACTTTGTCTAGGATTATCCACTACATGTTTTGTGGTACTTACCTATTTAACACAAACTCGTAATTGGCGCTATGAATACATAAAACAATGAAAGTTCCAACTTTAAACAGTGACGCCTTTGTTTCTTAAAGAAAAACAGTCATGCCTTAACAGCTGTCAAATGCTGATGTGTGGTTTCCTTCCTCTTGCAGAAACTTGTGACG
This sequence comes from Rhipidocladum racemiflorum, assembly GCA_036346355.1. Classification (NCBI taxonomy): domain Eukaryota; kingdom Viridiplantae; phylum Streptophyta; class Magnoliopsida; order Poales; family Poaceae; genus Rhipidocladum; species Rhipidocladum racemiflorum. The sequence goes on along the minus strand of CM070579.1, from coordinate 82,087,030 downwards.
CAGACGCCATGTTTGTGGAACGGGTCGAAGAGACCGTGCTACCTTTTTGCTAGAAAATTTTATCCTGAAGCTCTTGACAACCTACTGAAGATATTCACCAGTTACACATCTGTTTGACTTCAACCTGATTCCTTGCCCTAAGCATATGGTCTCAACTCCACAAGCATTTTTTCTTTTTATGTAAATTGTGAAATCAATCAATACTTAGCTTCGTAACACGGATCTGGGCCTTAAGAGAGGTTGTCGCTGCAGCAATTGCGACGGCTTGTAGTTCAGTCCCTGGGGAATTTTTTGTTATTTAATATTTATTTTAAATCTTTTTTTCAAATCTAATCGATGGAAACACAAAATTGCAAAAATAGGCACCTGTCGCCCCAATATAGGGCGATCGCCCCATATTGGGGCGATAGGTACCTGGATGCAAAATATGTTGGTAAATCTACTCCTTCATGTGTTCATTTTTACAAGTGCTTTTTTTACATCCAGGTACCTATCGCGGCGATCGCCCCATATTGGGGCGACGGGTGCCTATTTTTGCAATTTTGTGTTTCCATCGATTAGATTTGAAAAAATGATTTAAAATAAATATTAAATAAAAATAGATTCGTCCCTGGGTAGGGCTGCGGTGATATTTATAGCAATGACACTGCCCTCGACGTAATCTATTGTGCTTTCTGTATGTTCCCTTCAGTACTTCACTCCCTTTTCCCAGTTTCTTAGCCTCGTTAGCCCCTGGCTCCTGGAGAACAGATTTTTGTCAAAGTGCAAAACTGTTATTATACGATCCATTCGTTTGTAGACACAAAGAGGTAACAAGAGAAGTACCACATCACTTTTGTAATCTTAATTGTTTTTGTTACTATACAGTATAGATACTACCGTGGACTCTGGCATATACATTTTTCCTTCCTGTGGTGCATATATTCTGCTCTCTGAAGGATGACGAACTGTTCTGGACAAAGTTGAATAGATTGTCATGGTCTGGGGATATCCGTGGCTCCATGCACCGTTGGGAATGTGACAATTTTCCCAAATTTTTGTAGGAATCGAGTGAAATTCCTGCTTTGCAAACGAGCACTTAGATTTTAAACAACCGTATTACCTCCATGTTTGTAGCAAACTCTAATAAACACATGCCCAATTCATATAACATCTACCATTTAGTTTGATAATTTCCATCCCACTTCTGCTGCAAACCCTAGCCGCTGCCAGCGAAAGAAACCCTACATGCTATATATGAATTTTCACTACTTTCTGCTAGTTTGATAAATCTACTACTTTCTGCTACCATGATCACTGGCCAGGAAGATCAAGAAATCAACACATTCATCCTCTTAAGGATTTATGGTGGCATGTTATTGTCTAAAATCTTCAACGTAATAGTTGAGCACCTGTGTACTTGATCCACAAGTCATTAATATAGAACGGAGGATTTTTTTTTTTTTTTAAAAAAAAGATAATTTCCATCCCAAAGTGTTACTACACTGACATCCTGGTCCACCAGGCTTAGGCCCTTCCTGGCCCACAAAATCCAGAACCCATTTCCACAGGCCCACGGCCAGCCACGTAGCACCACTCCAGTCTGCACACGTGGCACCTTTCCCAACTCTTCCCTCCACCTTCCTCCCGCCCCATTTCCCAATTCACCCTCTCGGCCTCTCACTTGTAAAAAACCTCAACTCCCGATCCAAGAAATGCTCCAGTTACTCTCCTCCTTCCCTCTCAACCCCCAATTTCTCCTCCTCCCCAAACCAGCCACCAAGCTCCGCGTCTTCCTCGGACCCGTCCCCGCCATGAGCGCCGCCTCGAGCTCGAGCTCGAGCTCAGCGTTCCGCCCGGCGCGCAGCGCGGCGGTGCCTTCCCTTGGCGCTGACGAGACCGGCGCCGCGGCCGACGAGGCCTTCCGGAGGTACACCTCGCCGAATTTGAGGAGGGACGGCGGCTCTGGGGTGGCCATCGTGTGGTTCAGGAACGACCTCCGGGTTCTCGACAACGAGGCGCTGATGCGCGCGTGGGCGGCCTCCGAGGCGGTCCTGCCGGTGTACTGCGTCGATCCCCGGATCTTTGCGGGGAGCACGCATTACTTCGGGTTCCCCAAAACTGGAGGTGAGAGCAAAAGGACATTGGCTTGCCTCTTGCTGCGTTTGGGATCACTCCAATTTCTTGCCCCCCCTGCAAAGCTGCTGCACGCTTCCTAGAATGGAATCTAGTTTGCATTGTGTAGATTAAGGAAAAAGTTCATTGATTGTTTGGGTTCTAAAGAATAGCATTTGATTCTGTTTATTATTTCAGCATTGCGGGCACAATTCTTGATACTGTGTGTGGGAGACCTAAAGCAGAATCTGAGGAAACAAGGTCTCGACCTGCTCGTCCGGCACGGCAAGCCTGAAGACATCCTTCCTTCAGTTGCAAAGGCCGTCGGTGCACACACAGTATGTCCACCAGCACAACCATATCCCTGAACCAATTCTAGTATAGTTTGTTACGGAATTCTGGGTCTTGGAGTTGGAGTAGTAAAAAAAAATCATGTTATGCACCTTACATTATTAAGACACGGTAAGCGGTGGTGCATCTCCAGGTTTATGCTCACAAGGAAACCTGCAGCGAGGAACTCCTCGTTGAACGCCTCGTGCGCAAAGGCTTGGAGCAAGCGGTGGATACTCCTCAAGGAGGAGCATCTGACCAGAGGAAACCTCCAACCCCCAAGCTGCATCTCATATGGGGAGCAACAATGTACCACGTCGATGACCTCCCCTTCTCCCTGGGCAACTTGCCAGACGTATACACGCAGTTCAGAAAGGTAGGGACTTTTTCCAGCTCGACTGCTCTGTAAACTGTGGGCGTGATGGTTATATTTCGGGGAGTGTATAGGCATCATCCGGATGTTTTTGTCCTAAAAAACATCCAAACTTTGGACCGTACGATCAAAACACACATCCATAGGATCAACCCACCTCGAATTTAGGGGGGACGTGTATTGATCAGAAAACAAATCCAATGGCCAGGAATTTGGATGATGGTTGCTAAAGAAAACATCCGGATAAAACTTATCAAAACCCTATATTTCGATGCAACGCTCTCTCCAGGCAGTTGAATCGAAGTCCTCGGTTCGGAGCTGCAGCAAGCTGCCACCGTCGCTCGGGCCACCTCCTGGTTCTGTCCTGGATGAGATTGGAGGGTGGGGGGCAGTCCCAACACTGAAGTCACTGGGTCTAAGCGTGGCAAAGGCAGGTTCAGTTAACTGTGTCGTACTAATTTTCAATACTCCGCTGTACTGTTTGATTTTAGTTATAACTGGTACTGTTTGATTTTAGTTATAACTGGTACTGTTTGATTCTGTCTATAGTCAGAGAAGGGCATGCGTTTCGTAGGAGGAGAGAGCGCGGCTCTAGGAAGAGTTCATGAATACTTCTGGGAGAAGGACCAGTTGAAGGTCTACAAGGAGACCAGGAATGGCATGTTAGGTCCAGATTACTCCACCAAGTTCTCTCCCTGGCTTGCTTCTGGCAGTCTTTCACCACGTTATATTTGCGAAGAGGTAAAGATTTCGTGATTAGCTCCACGGATCGTTAGCCCTTGTCTCATTCTACATGCACGGCCATTATGATGCAGGTAAAGAGATACGAGAAGCAGAGAGTAGCAAATTATTCCACATACTGGTTAGTGGAGCTTCTCGTGAGTTTTACCGCTCCTAGCTATATTTCTCCCCTGTAGCATAAGCCGCTGGTTGAGAACGGGAGATATGATGTTTCTGATAATCTGACCTAGTTTCATGTTGAAGTTGTTCGCAAGGCATGCTCAAATTCATATAGATTGAAATACCCTTCCTGATATGGCAACGGTTTCAGGGTTTTATTTGAGCTGATATGGAGAGACTACTTCAGATTTCTTTCAGCGAAGTATGGGAACTCCATTTTTCACCTAGGTAAAGATTTACATTTCGTACCATGAGAGAAAGTATCATTTGGATTTCGCCTTTCTCATTTATTATGGTGAGAATGCACTGCTTTTTCAGCTGGAAAAAAATTGACAGTTGCATTTGGCTGGCAAAAATTAATCTTTTTGCAAATGTTTTAGGAGGTCCAAGGAATGTAGTGTCCAAGTGGAATCAAGACCAGGCATTGTTTGAATCTTGGAGAGATGGTCGAACCGGGTACAGCATACTTCAAATTGTTTCATTTTTCCACAGCTCGAACTATTGTTCTCGTGCCCACTGACTTCTGTTACGGTGTATTCCAGGTACCCTCTGATTGATGCCAACATGAAGGAGCTTTCAGCCACTGGTTTCATGTCCAACCGTGGCCGTCAGGTAACCTTCCACATCCTACCATATCAATGTTAAGGAATATATTATGATATCAGAGCAAGATTAGAGTTAGGATTTTACCGGTGTTGCACTTGCGCAGCCGCCACCAGCGTACTTCCACTGTTGCTGCCCCCGGGAGGAGCATCTCCACTCCCAGGGGCAGCCACCTCTTTGACGAGCAGGGGGAAGCGGCGCTCGTCATCTACTCATCTCTCGACGCGGTGTGGTACACGATGGTAGGGAGGCATTTCTGGTGGGAGACGCTCGAGGAACCGAATCCGCTCAACCCCGTCACCGCCAGCCTCAGATCTATGTGGATCGTCGTTAACGTCACTGTATCCGAGAATGGCAAGGCCGCTCCTCTCCTCCGGCTAGCCGCCTAGGCCATCTTCTCTGGCCCGGCGACCTCGCACCGCCTCCGCATTGCCTCCGGCCCGAGCTTCGGCCGCAACATTCCGGCCTCCTCTGTGCTGGTCTCCTCCCCGCCGGCCTTCTCCTTCAAGGCCGCGCCATTTCGCTCCAGCCCCCAGCTCCTCCTTTCGGTCGGAGAAGCCACCGACTTCCACCACGACGCTCCAGCCGCCTGCTGCTCGTCGGCTCCTCCTCCTGACCGGACCCGGCTCTCCTCTGCCGCACTTGGGAGCTCTGGGCGACACCTTCTCGTAGCTGACAGAGATTCTCCTGGTCGACGACCGCACCGACGTCGCCCGTCAAGGCTCCGGCACGAGCTTCGTCGGTGATGCCCGCCTGCTTCACCGCTCGCCGCTTGCCTTCGGTAGTCACGGTCTGTTGTTCCCGATATGACCCCGAACCAATCCCAAAATAGGATTTAAATCCAGTTTGGGGTCCAACCTGGTTTAGCTCTTCCGTCGGCTCAGCTCGGCTCGGCTCGGCTCTGTTTTTCAATACAGCTTGGCTCTTCTGTCAGCTCAGCTCACTTCGGTGGTTCAGCTCCCTTCAACCTGGCTCGGCTTGCTCATTTTTCGGCTCGGTTATTGGCTCGACTCTGGTCGGTTCGTCTCCGGCTCTATTTCCGGCTTGGCTTTAGCTCGGTTCTACTCGGTCGGATCTTAAAAAAAAATAAAAAAATGCTTGGTTTGCCTACTAGTATTTCTTGAGTCTTCTGTTGCATCCATCCAAGTTCCTAGCATCTTTGACTCTTTTGTCGGCTCGGCTCTTTTTATCAGCTTGGTTCATTTCATCGTCTTTTCTCTGTTGGTTTCGGCTCATTCTGCCGGTTGGTTTCAACTCGGTTTGTTCTGTCTGCTTTTTTTCGTCGACTTGGCTCCTTTATTGGCTTAGTTTTTCAAGAGTTGGATGCTACGACGACTACTACTTCAAGACCAGTAATTTGGATTTTTCCTATTTTAGTGTCAACCCTTCCAAATGCAAATGTTATTGCATATACCTTGCATTTGAGAGGGGTGTCAAGGAATATATTGCCTTATATAGTTATTGACTTATATAGATATTGCCTTATATAGGCTTTCCTTTTGTACTCTCATGTACTCTATATATTCTAACCTATTAGCCTTATATTGAATACAAGTGCTATACATAACAATCAGCAGTAGACTGAACAAGGGTTTTACACTGTGGGCCATTTGTCAACATTTCTCCCATTGCTTATCTGCAGATTGTCTGCTCATTTCTGGTCCGAGACATGGGTATCGATTGGCGAATGGGAGCTGAATGGTTTGAAACATGCTTGTTGGATTATGACCCGGCTTCGAATTATGGTAACTGGACATACGGAGCAGGTTAGTCTTTCTTGTATCGTATTGAATCTTAGACTATATGAAAGCAAATGGATAAAAGAAAACAAGAAAAAGGTAGAAGCTCTTCTATATATTCTGACAGACTGGAACTGACCGAACTGACTACTGCTGTACTGTGACAGGTGTTGGCAATGATCCACGAGAAGATCGATACTTCAGTATCCCTAAACAAGTAAGCATGAAGATGCAAGAGTTAAGACGAACATCTGAATAAATCTTTAACCAGACTAAACTCTTATCAGACTACCATAAAAAATCGTAGCTTGCAAATAGCATACTAACAAGTTAGCATCGCAAGAATGGTATGAAAGTGTAGGCTGTATGAAGCAACTGATCACTTCATAAGCTTAAGATGTTACTGATACTAGAGCTTGGTGGTGTGTAGTCTGTACTACTCATACCTCAACAGTTGTGACCATGAGTGAACATTCTTCTGCAGGCCAAGACATATGATCCTGACGGCGAATATGTTGCGTACTGGTTACCGGAGCTCCGATCAGTTGCAAAGGAAAGAAGGAACTCCCCAGGGGCCTCATACATCAAGCAGATCGTCCCACTGAAGTTCGATGGTCGACATCAGAAGAAAGATCAGCAATTCAACAGGCAGAGAAAGCAGTAATGTGATGCATGTTACCATAGGACGAGATGAAGAAAATGTATCGATTAGTTGGTTGGAGAGCAAACGAGCGTGACCTGTTTTATTGTCTTTTGAAATGTTTCAGCGATACACGATGTTCAGAACAGTGTTATAAATGTCAGGTGTTTGATTTGCGATCTCAGTAGGTCACAAGTGCTCGGCAAAAATTTAGTATGTCAACCATAGAGGGCTTTGGTAATCTTTAAAAATTAAGAAGCAACCAACCAGCACCTTTAAACATCCTAGAGATTATACAGCACGCAGAGGAATTGAAGGCGAAAACATCCAACACAGTTCAACACGTCGATCAGAAAATAAAGAAAGGCAGACATTCTCATTCAGGTTACCTCATTTCTCAACAACAAAGTTTTGACAACATTCATTCACCAAAACTACCTTCGCAGCCCGCAAAAACCGAACAAAAAGATGTGTACAGCTTCCAAAAAGCGATAACTCATATGTACAATTTGGCCTTGCAGAGGCAAGAAGAGTTACAAGGACAACTTCGTAGTCTCGAAGCATGTCCTCTGAGCGGTCATGAAGCTGATAAATGTAGCTTCAAGCCTTTGTAACAAATCCTTCTCTCACACAATAGCCAACATTACAACCCTTTGTTGGTATAGGAATGCCTAGCGACTGGTCAACGCTTTGCACCTTCCATGCACAGAACTGTGTATCATGGACAAGAGGATTGCTTGCTCGAACTGGTGGTGATCCCATAAAGTGTGGAGGGGAAGCCTGCAGATTGTCAAATTCTAGCTTACTAAGAGCAACTTGGTTGAATAACAACGTAAAGGTTGGATTTTTTTTGTTTACCTGTGCTAAAAATTTACTCCAAACACCACCTCAAAAAGAGGAGAGAGAGAGAGAGAGAGAGAGAGAGAGAAGAAGAAGAGAAAAGAAAGTTTACTCCAAAAATGTGATAGCTTATGAATGGATAAGTCAAAAGTGGAAGCGCATTTCAGAAACAACAAGTAGTGTGGTATTGGTATCACAAAAAAAAAAAAAGTAAAGAAACCAACCTTGCTCACAATGAAATCGGAAAGATCTTGTGCAGCTTTAAAATCATACTCCCTATACAACCTGAATAACAAAATAAACCACAAGTCTAGTTAAACATCAAAACACTTAAACATAACTAAATATCTGATCTGTTATGCAAATTGTTAGAAGTACAATAAAATATGTAAATTCCAGATTAGAGCAGAGGATGCTGATGGTCAATTGAGCATACAGTAGTCCATGTAAATTACAAATGAGAACATGATCAGCCAAAAGTGAGATGATCCAAATGATTTAAGGCAGCAATATGCATTGAAATAAGCTGAATTTGGTAAATTCGTAGAAATGTACATTTAGGGTCCCCGGATTTTTTTGGAATGATAAAAATATCCAAACCACTAATGGGTGTAGGTACACCCATGCTTAGAAAAGCCACACTCCTATTTCCAAAACTACTGCTTAATGGAGACGAAATTCAGATTACGAACCATAGTAAAATCTAGTTGATCAGAATCATCAGAGAATAGAAGTGTACCTGCCGCTTTTGCGTGGTATGGGACATCTGATTGCTCCATCCCTACTCTCTGTGCTTGGGTGGCAGGTTTCCATCATTGTTTCTGTCCTCAGATTTTGTAGTTCTTTCATTGCCTTCATTGTTCCATTCCCTTGGTGTATGAGACCTTTTTTTTGTAAGACGTAACCCAGGTATAAGCAGTCGGTTACAATTTATGAATTTCTCATGCAATAAAACTATATTATCTAAGGCAAAGCATGGCAAGAACCTGATGAAGGATTCATGGCACTCATCAAATGTTAACAGCCAACAGGAAAGAAGATGTCTCCCTCAACAAGGCCCCTGCACAATCAAGTATTCCCCCAATTAAATCAAGAGTAAACAAAATGTTTTTGCATAGTTGCATGCTGGCAGCCAATAGTGAGCATGAATCCAGCAAATATTTCCACCTCATTTTGCATGCCATTAAATAATAGACCTTAACGGGATTCATTGAGATTGAGTATGCTATACACAATATAATGTTTTTAAAATTTCCACAAATATCACTTCAAGTATTCTGCATAACAATATCAGGACTCTTGTTTTTAATGATATATGTCGATTTCCACACAGAATGCCAGGATCAGTACTAGTGCAATATGTTCTACCCACACAAAAAGGTACTCAAGCAACACGTTCTACCATGCCAAAGTACTTGTGCAAAATCCCAAGTTCTTTTTTTTTTCAAGAAAACCCCCCAATTCTCGTGTTTTCAACAAAAAAAGACTCCCGAATTCTCATACATAAACCTGCATTAATCAATACCAACCTGGGCCATTGATTTTGTAATCAGATTCTTCAAGGAGTTTGCATTGTATAACCGATCTCAGAGGCCCAGACGTGTACAGCAAAAGACACTAAAAGCTTGTATTTTTGCACATGAAATCCTCATGGACGATTCTATTAACACAAGGAATATTTGTCCAGTCGACACTGGACACAATCTGGAAATTACCACCGCAAGAACTAAAAACCTAACACCCTTCCAAGAACCTAGAGGGGAATAAATGCCTCAAATCTTACGATGATACATCAATTAATCTGTAGCAAAAACCACCAAAGATTTACACAGAACGAAGGAAAAGCAAAGCATCAATAAAATCCCCTCCGCTCAGTACGAGATTGGCCATATTATTTTGTACAAAAAAACTACTAATCAAGCAAGTAGAACTAGCGAAAGAACTCATTTTACACAGAACCCAACTGTGAAGAGTAGATCAAAAATTAAAAAAAAAATGATTTGGCATAGTTAATCAAGCAAGTAGAACTAGCGAAAGAACTCATTTTACACAGAACCCAACTGTGAAGAGTAGATCAAAAGTAAAAAAAAAAATGATTTGGCATAGTTGCATGCTTGCATCCAATAGTGAGTACGAACCCAGCACAGATTTTCCCCTCATTTTACATAACACCAAGTAATAGTTCTAATGGGATTCACTGAGTATGCTATACACGATCTCACGTTTTTTAATTTCCACAAGTATCACTTCAAGTCTTCTGCATAACAATATCAGAACTCTTGTTTTTAATGATATTTATTGATTTCCACACGGAATGCCAGAATCAATACTAGTGAAGCATGTTCTACCGTGCCAAAAAAGTACTTGTGCAAAATCCAAAATACTCATTTTTTCAAAGAAAAATCGCAAATTATCTTGTTTTCAACAAAAGAAAACCAAATTCTCATAGACATATACCTGAACTAACCGATACCCACATGGGCAATTGATTTCGTAATCAGATTCTTCAACCAGTCAGATTTGTACAACCAATCTCAGGGGCCCAGATGTATAGCAGAAGACACTAAAAGTTCGTACTTCTACGCATGAAATCCTCACGGAAGATTCTACTAACACATGAAATATTTGTCAAGTCGACACTGGACACGATCTGGCGACTACCACCGCAAGAATTAAAAACCTAACACTCTTCGTGAACTGTTTACCAACAGATTTAAACCCCTAGCACTTGGCCATGGAACCAAGAACCTAGAGGGGAACAAATACCTCAAATCTTACGATGATACAGCGATTAATCTATAGCAAAACCACCAGAACAATTTACACAGAACGAAGGTAAATCATAGCGTCTACAAAACCCCCTCAGCTCTGTGCTAGATTGGCCATCTTCTTTTCTAAAAAAGAATACTAATAAAACCAGTAGAACTCGCGAAAGAACTCACCTAAACCGCAGGAATCACAGGGAGACTGAGAGCGAGGAATCGGAGGAGGAGAAGAGAGACGTGGAGAACAACCCCTCCCTCTCGCCCGCGCGTCTCTCCCCGCCTCTTCTCTTCTCGAGAGGGGAGAGGGTTGATTCGGTCGAGGTATTTATCCGGGCAGGGCACTCCGCACGCGACGCGGATGATGATGGGGTTTGCGAGGCCGAGAGGATAGATAACGCTGCGTTGTGTCGCGAGGAGGGGGGGAAAAGGGTGGACAAGGTCGGCAGGTGGTGTGTGATTGTGTCGTGAGATGTTGCTTATATCATGTCTCCTTCATAAAAGTTGCACAACATTTCGTTTTTCGTCCCAACGCTCGATTAGTGAGGGTAGTTTTATCTATGAGTTTGAGTATGTGTCAGGGAGCCGTCCAGACCGTCCTCGGGTTATCGAATGTCCCGTCGTCCACATCGGATTTGGAGGTTAGCAACGGATCGCCGATGGCGCTCGCAGTGCTAACACCCGAGTCCAATCAAGACAACGTCATCTCCATTCGATGAACTCGACAACCGTCCCGGTATTCCCCCGGTATGCGACCCGAACTCGCCCAGGATCGCCCCGCATACCGGTTCCAACACGATATCAACTCAATTTGCATAAAGGGGGCAACAAACTCGAAACTTTCGATCCAACACGCAAGCGGAACACAAACGGCACAAAGACAAACTCGACAACCACCAAACCAAGATCAAAAACAACGCCAAGACTCTAAACTAGGCAAGAACGGAAAAAAGACCAAGATTCCGAAAAAAACGGAAAATTTCGGCATGACCCACCTAGAACCTATGGACATCCACTCAGCAGACAAGAAAACACAGTTGCAGTATATATATATTCAAAAGTAAAGCAACAACCACAACAGCCATACAATCACAAGTCGAGACAACCACCCACAGGACGACGACATAGACTTGAACAACGACTAGACATAAAGTAGAAGACTAACTACACAACAAAAGTGAACCAAATCGCAACACAGGCAAAATACGACTACTCCTAAGTGTCCTCGCCATCGAACACTTCCGGCGTGTGCGATATCGCGCTAAGCCTCTACTCGGTGCCCGCCTTCCACCGAGAGGCGATATGGGCAGAACTCACACCCGCCATCCTGGTCCTCACCAAAACCACAAAGCGAAGCATGAGTACAAAAGGTACTGCAAGTCTTACCCGGGTCCATATATGACCGACTCCAAAGGATTATGCATTTAGTTGTAGCAAGGAGAAAGCTTAAGGTAAAAGTGCGGAAAAGCATTAACATTTGTAGTATAAATGCGACAATCGAACCAATTACAAGTTTAAAGCAGTTATGGACCGCACTTACTTCTAGTGTGAGATTGAAATTAACAACAATTACTGTAGAGCAATACATAACCATTTTAAAGCTCAAGCCCAACGGCGAACCACAAGTTCAAGTTATTTACTACGCAGAAGAAGTTCGGATTAAGCTTGCTCATATCCGAGAGCGGCAATTCGAATCGCTTAATTAACCCCTGCAGGAAGCATTGATCGCACGACACTTACCACAAGGGCCTAGTGTCAACCCTCTCCCAATCATACCCAATCATTTGAGCGTCCTCCTGTGGCCCGAAAACCTAGCACCCCCTCGAGCAGCCCCAAGCCCGGCTTGGCGCTCGAGAGTCGGCCTAAGCCTCGCCCTCAATCACGTCCAACCACAGGAAGTTACGGTCCATCGATTCCGTATGAGAGAAAGAGTGGCTTACCGTACCATAATCGGGCATGCGACCAACCGGGGTGTGCTCAATCCTATTCCACTTACGGATCGGTCCTTAATTGACACAGACGGGGCTACACATTTGAGTCTCCATACCCAAATGAACCAACTCCCCGCCCGGTCCACAATTTATTTCTTTCCAAAACCTTTCCCAATTCCAAACCAACATAATGTAGCGTGTGTGTAATAATAACAACCGCAAGTGACAGAACCCTCCGTCACTTGGCCCGAACCCCGACCTCTAAGTAAGACTAAGCACGGATTCAGTTATATTACCCGTATTAGCTTCAAGGAAGTGTCTAACAATTTTCAATGGGTGTATGTGCAGCAAATGGGATCTAGTCCTATCCCACAATTAACTCCTAATGCAAAACGTAACTCACAATTTAGCAATTTATTCTCAAAAATAGAATCATATAAGGGTTCAAGATGCTTAGGTGCTTGCCTGCTTCTGCTTGCGTATCAACTGTCCCCGGACCCTCGGGAACCTCCTCGGTGCCCGCCGCGTCAACCTCCGCGGGATCGCTCGCTACATGATAACAATGCATATGTAAATGGGATGCATGTCATGCACATGAGATGGAAATAGTAACAGAAAGCCCAAAATAACTCCAAAATAAGTTAGCAATTCACCAAATCAAAAACGAAGATGAGAAACTACACTACACTTTGATAAATAGCAATTCTTTGAAAAACTGAAAACTACCCAACAAAACAACCTTAACTCTGAATTTCAGAGAATTTCAGATTTCTAATAGCATCTTCCAAGGAGCACAACTAATGATGCAAAAATCCAAACCAAGCAAACGAATACATTTTATTAATCTACAGGAAATTTCCTAACTTTCTCTAGGCAAATGGAAACTCTAGTTCGGCCTAGAAATTGGTCAAATTCACAGTTTAAATTTCAGTCTCAAATTTCAGCCTTACTGGACAGACCATGATTCAAATCGTCATAACTTTTTACTCGCTTAACGAAATTGCTCAAACTCGGACTCTAAACGATCGTGAGACATAGAACTACAACATGGATTTGTCCAATCATCCAGAATTTGCCTCAGGAACTCCCAGTTCTGCTGGGAACAGAGAACTGTTTCAGCATTTACAACATTCAGAGTTTTGGACAGGCTGAAGTTCAGATTAGCATAACTTTTCAATAGTTCCACCAAATTGAGTGATCCAAATTGGTAATTGAACTTAAGAACAATACCTACATATCTCTAGGCAAAAGTAAAGTCTAATTCCACTTCTAAACTTTTCTACCACTCAGCTCAAGTTTCAGCCCCACATTTTCAGCATTCCAGAGCAGCATGCACTAAAATCATTGTAACTTTCAGCTGGGTCAACGAAATCTATCGATTCCAGTTGGAAATGAAAGATAACTTCATTATCTACAACTAATTCTACAGCCGGTCAGAGATATGAAGCTTCGAAATTGCTCAAAAACACGAAAAATAGCAGCCCTGAAATCTGCTCGAAAATCAGGATTTTGCTCCAAACCCTAGAATTGTGGTTTCCCTCCAAAACTTTTCCCCAAATCTGACCTAGGGCACCCCAACCAGCAGGAGGAGACCCTCAAGCACTAGATCTAGCCATGGGGGAGGGGGATCTCACCTTGCTCCCTCAAGAAGAAGCCATGGGAGGAAGATGGAGCTTGGAGGAGAGGAGGAGGGAGCTGGGCGTCGGCTTGGGGAAGAACTGCAGGGGCGCCACCTTGGGGAGGAGCTGCAGGTGAGGGCTGGAGGTGCTCCTTGGAGTGGGGAAGGAATGGGCTGTGGGAGGCGTGGAGGAGAATGGCTAAGGGGAGTGCACGATTGGGAGCTGCTGCCCTCCTTTTCTTTTGTGCTAATTTGTGTCCACTTGCCCCCACAAGCAAGCAAAATAGCTAAGTCCCCAGAAATTTCAGCATAGGATTCACACTTTGAGCCTTTAGTTAAATTAACAATTGAGGTTGGACGGGGTTCAAGTCTCAACCATGTTTTAGAGAAAAGTATCTAGTTTGAGCAAAACTAACATGCACACTCTAGGTCTTCACGAATTTCAAACTACAAGGCTCCAAACTTTGATAAAAACCACGTTTGCAAACTGAAATTTCCATGTGGCTAAATCCAGATTTCGGTACATGGATTCGATCTTTGAGCCATTAGTTAAATTAGAAATCGACATCGGTTTTGGGCTTAATTCTCAACCATGATGTAGAGAAAAGTTTCTAGTGTGCTCTAAACTAATATGCACACTCTTGATCCCTATAGTTTTCAATTTGGCGAGGCTCTAAACTTTGATGAAACTGATATTTTCAACTGAGTTTCTTGGCTCCGAAATTTTGTTAACTTAGAGCTTCTTGTATCGCGAAGGGTTGGGTCAAGTTTCGAAGCTCGTAATCAACCTCGATGGCGGCTAAGGATTGATTGACGCCAAAGTTAGCCGCTCGAGTTGAATTCGAATGCGGGACATGACAGTATGCATATGTATTCGATTTGATAAGGACGAGTATGGATAGTATTTTATATCTCTAGGTTTTTGGTTTTTGGGTTTAGGTGCATCGTAAGATGGGTATAGATGCCATTTTATATTCATAGGTACTCCATGCGTATCCTATGATACGTGGGTCTAATTTTATAATATATAAATTAAAAAAAATAAAACCCTAACACTCAGTCATTCACTAGTTTTTAGAAATAAAATATGAACATCATTTTATTACTTGAACTTCTATTTTTTATAGTGGCATTAAATTATATGTTTATCGTTAAATTGAGATAATATAGGGATTATTTGAGTCATTTACTGAATAAACTATGAGCACAGCCGTGGTGGGTATGGGTACCCATCGGGTATCGGGTACTAATCGGGTTTGGGCTTGGGCACATATCTGTGCCCGATAAGTTTAGTGGGTTCGGGTGGACGGTACGAGTTTGGGTTTTGGGTTCAAGTGTGAGACGGTTGTACCCAGAGGTATCCCCCGATTGATATCCCTACGCTCGATGCGACAATAGTACAGGACAAAGTCGTCTGATTACATCTAGCACTCTTCCCGTTTGGTGTGTATTACAGCCTTTAAGTGGTCTCCTTATTCGTACTCACTTCTTCGTCTCTTGCAGCCTCTTTCTAGACAGTATGGTAGGAGGAGAACACGGCGACAAGATTCATTGGATTATCGTCTTTCTTGTCTCTGGCAATGGGACCTTTGTCTATCTCCTCATCTGAATCACAAAGTGATCGTATATTAAACGTTGGCAGGTGGCGACTAGTAGTACGACGACATGTAGAAGTGGGCAACTACTGGCATGGCGGAGGCAGTATAATAGGAGGAGGACGCCAATTAGTGGCGGATACAGGCCCCAAGCTGCTTGTGCTGTAGCCCGGGGCCTGGTACCGAAAGCCCATAAAAATTCTATGAAAAACTATTGAAAAATCATTGAAAAAAGATATTTGGTCTAAGATCAGCTGGCCCAGCCCGGGGCTTGGGCCTGGGCTGGTTCCGTCCCTGACGCCAATGACAAGATCCATTTGGATCTGATTACCTTCCTCATGGCAGACGACGGGATTCATCATATTCGATCATCTTCCTTATCGTCGGCAATGGGATCTGTCTTCCTTATCGCCGGCAATAGGATCCGTCATATTATGCAATCCTTGCCTGCCTCGTTATCTGAGTCATAGAGCGATCTAACGCCGATTCTACCCACGTCGCTTTGTGGCTCCACTTCATCTTCGTGCGCGTCATGGATGACTTCTGGCACTAGTTTCATCTATTAGACGAGCAAGGGGTGATAGTGCTAGCAAGTGGCAAGGGTAGGGCGACGGCTATAGGGGAGCATGCCGGGAATATTTTTTGCTCTTGTTTATCTTTTCTGATGAAACTTGTTAAAAATTGCTGAAACTTCTTTAAATTTTTTGGGTTAAAACTTGATAAAATCTACTAAAACTTCTTGAATATTTTTTTGAAATTTGATGAAATTTGTTGAAACTCTTTCGTGAAGCTTATTGAAACTTGAATTTAAAATTTTGAAATTTTTTGAAACTTGTCTTGAAACTTCTTGGCTTAGTCTTGAACCTTTCTTGGAATCTTCTAGAAACATCTAAAAACGTGAAACCCATTGAAACCTAAAACTTTTTAAAATATATTAAGAGCAGTGCTTCTATGTTTTTCCTTCAAATACAAGTTATACAAATCTTGTAGCAAACTAAGAGGTAAGTAATCATCATCTACCTTTCCTCCATGCTTTAATATTTACACAACTTTAAAAAAATAAAAGTATAGAAACACTTCTCATATTTTAATGGAATCTCCTAAAACTTAGTAAAAACATGTTGATATATCATTGCAAAGGTTATATCATTCTCTAGTCGCCTCCACCAGCTCACTTAGGATTTGTTTGTTTTTGCTTTGGATTCTCTAAAAGCTAATTTTAGATTGTGATTGTAGAGAAGCTAATTCTCTAAAAGCTGAAATCCAAAATCACTTAGGAAGTAGATTGTGGATTTTAGTGTATATGGGTTTGCTGGATTGTGAGAATATATTCCTAGAACCAAGCTGTTTGTTTTTTATTAAGCTTTTGGAGCTAAAGTTCAGAATGAAAAACAAAAACAAATGGACCCTTATACTCGGCGATAGCTGCTCTACAGTTCTACCTTGAGATAGGTCCCATCGTGCCGCTTTTGTCTGCATCAAGATGCGTGCGGGTATTAGTGTTAGAAGATATGTTCCCATGTTCTAAACTCGTGTGCTATATTATGCGTCTCCGTCGATGCATCACCAGCCGCTGCGCCAAGTCACGGGCGTGTTGGTAGTATCGGGTCATCCTGGCACCCTACGTAGTTGGGTTTGTCAGGGCTGCTGCCTTCGACTACATATTTCGCGTATGCAAGTTGATCAAAGGATTGGGACGTGACAAGCGCACCGCGCAACAGGCATGATTGGAGGGGCATGC
This sequence comes from Rhipidocladum racemiflorum, assembly GCA_036346355.1. Classification (NCBI taxonomy): domain Eukaryota; kingdom Viridiplantae; phylum Streptophyta; class Magnoliopsida; order Poales; family Poaceae; genus Rhipidocladum; species Rhipidocladum racemiflorum. The sequence continues at coordinate 82,069,864 of CM070579.1, read as the reverse complement.
ACACCTCAGTAGTGGCGACTGGCAAGCGGTCGAGGTCCTGGGAGTTCCAAGTTGCGAGCCCGTGGACACGCTCTCCACCACTCATGCGTATGGCGCGCGCGCAGAGGCGAGGCAGCTTTGTCAGCTCGGTCGGGAGGCCGGCGCGGGGAGAGACGTCGTGCGGTGGGCGGACGAACCTGCTATTAGCGGTGGAAAATAAGCTTGCGGCTCACAAGCCGATTCGACTCGATATCAGCTCGAGTCCACTCGGTTCGAATCTGTGGTGACCTTTTGAACTTGTTGAATTTTCAAGCCGAGTCGAATAGAGAGGGAGCACACGCTTGCTCAAGCCTACATCTTTAACCCTAAGTGCCACTTGACCAGGAAGGGAGCACTCACACTCGCCTATTGCCTCGCAACCTTCACTCTGTCGGCAGCGGTGCCGACAGAGTCCCCCTCACCACGCCGTCTGCAGGCCTGCCAGACATTGCGCCTCCTCCGTCCTCCATCGCCTTGCCTCTTCCGTCCTCCATCCGTCGTGCCTCAATCCACCACGCCTCATCCGTCCTCAATCTGACGCACCTCCATGTAAGTTCAAACTCTATTGGTTTTGATAATTTCTTTTAATTTAATTCTTAATCATTATTTAATGATAAATATAATCTTTAATGAGACTAACATATTTATTGAGATTTATTTTTATTAGTCTCAAATTGGATGGAAAATGAAAACCTAAGGTATGCACTCGTATTCTTGCTTATTATGTCACTGCATACACTGGATGCAAGTTAGAGTATGAATTCCTTTATTGTGTTAAACTCAAAATATGCATTACACACACACACATACACATACTGGGGCACCATGGTGCCTGAGCACCATGATCCAAAACGGGTATTTTTCTTATTTATTTGCATTCAAAAATTTTTAGGGTGTTGAGTTTAACCAGTTTACTAACTAGTTCAAATAAGTTTGAACTGAAATTTGAACTAGAGTTTCTTTTTCTGATGATATATATATCAGCAAAGTATGTGATCTAAATTCATTTAAATCTTTGAATTCGAGTATATTTTTTAAAAGGTATGTGTTTTATTAGAATTGTTATAGATGGGTATATATCTTAAAACTGAAAGTTTCAGAAAATATACCCGAATTTGATATGAATTCATGCATTTAAAATCATGGTACCTGAGCATCATGGTATTCCATTACGTGTGTGTGTGTGTGTGTATATGGTTGCGCACATCTAGGGGGAGTTCGTAATGTAACTTGATGTTTCAATTATATTGATCAATGCCTTCTTGCTATATATAAAGGATTAAGACTTTGGAACAAACCTTGAGTATAGATTAACTTGCCTAGTTGTGGTATACTCATGGTATCTTAGAATAAACTCCAATGTATTCTCAAAGAGAAATTATGCATATTGTTTCAGAGCTAATCATTTATATGCATAAAATCTTGTGGAGTTTACTCTATAGTTGATGGTCTTTTGTATTGATCCCTATCCATATATTCCATATATTTTGGATCACTGCTTATCATCAAAATGAGTATATGAAAACTTGTGTAGTTGTATATATTCACATCAATTTAAATAAAATTTTCAATTGAGATCGATTGTCTTTTAATCGTCATAAAACACTTTATCAAGTGGTGATAGTGTCTCCTTTGATCGATTAAGAATAATCGATAGTTCTTGAGTATAATGAAGCATGAGTTGCATCAATGTACTCAAGACACATTTATTCATTCAAATTGATTAAGGTTGTGCTCATTCGATCTTAGGGACATCCATTATATGTTTAATAGAGTGCGATAGATGATTGCGACAACCATATTTGTTGGACTAACACTTTTAATGAGTTGTAAAAGTAGGTTGAGTTCAATGGAGATGAAGAAATAGGACAAAGACGTCATCATGAGTTGATGAGTTGTAAAAATATTGGATTGATTTGTTATTTTGCGAATGTGTTTTGCAAATAAGTGACAGGTTGTGGGTTTTGATCATAGAGTATGTGAATAGGGCTTGCAATCATGGTTTGCAAGTTTATTTGATCTCGTGTTGATCATCATATTACTAAGAGGATGAATCTCATAAATTCTTAGTTTATTTGTGTCGACGATTGGAGAACGGGCTCCCGCCGAGCTTACTTGTTGAATGTGGGATCAACCGAAACCCCTTTCTGCCAAAGGTGTAGCATCGAAGACGCGGAAGATGGTCTGTTAGAACAGACAGGATCACAAAGATTTTATCCTGGTTCAGGCCTCTCATGATCGAGATAATAGCCCTACATCCAGTCGCCTGGTGGCGTTTTTTGCTATTCAAATGATGGATCCCCCTCCCTCCTAGGGGCTAGGGGGATTAAATACAAGATACCTGTGTTATATACATGGTAACTACCCCCTAGATTTACGACATGCTTCCATAACCGTAGCGCCCACGATCCGGGGCCCTTGATCTGCGCAATTAATTTGAATTTCCGGTGCACCTGCCCTTGATTTCCGGCGGATTGATTGCCATCTTCCTTTCTAGTGGCAAGACCGGGTCCCCCGACCATCCGCCCGGGTAACGGCGTGGCCTTCACGAGCATGATCGCTCGTGATCGTCCGGTATGGTCGTAGGCGAATGGGTAGACACGCATGCTCGGGAGTTATGTTGCCCGGATAGTTTTCCGAGCATCTTCTGCTGGTGCTGTATGGTCGGTAGCTTCAGGATCTTCTGGGGGCACAACGGTCTTTTATCAGATAGTCAATCCCCGACAATTTGCAAAATGTGTTTTTGTAAATAAGTTAAAGCTTTAAATGCAATTCTTTGGAGCATGTAAATAGGGTTTGCAAATGTGTTTTACAAATTGACTTGATCATGTGTTGATCATCTCATGGTTCAAAGAATCAATCCTTATTGGTGTTAGATTCGAAAAAGAATAGATTTTTATGAAAAATCTTGGTGTATCTGGAAATCCAGCAGTACCCTAGTTGTGAGGCCGGTACTTTCGAACCTTGAGGTCGGTAGTACTGTTAGGTCGGTACTACCGCCCCTTTGAGGCTGATACTTATTTTCCAAAAGTGGTCTTCTCTGAGATTTTCTTGAGATCGGTGCTACCGTGGTTTGAACGCGGTATTACCGAAGGTTCCGGTAGACCGGAGTTTAGTGGTGGTAGGTTTATTCCAGAGAAGCTATTTGTTGCTTGGTTTTGAGGCCGACACTACCAAAAGTGGAGGTCGGTACTACTGCTTGGGCGGTAGTACCTCTCCTACATGAGCTGTAGTACCGGGTTTCTTGCGCAACGACTAGTTTTCTAGCCGTTGGTATGGAGGCCGGTATTACCGGCCGTAGAAGGACGGTAGTACTGGAAAATACTGATTTGGCCCAATTTGCCTTCAATGGCTAGTTTTCATGTAGGAGGCTATAAAATGAGCCTTGGAGACTAGCATTTGGGTTTGCTGCCTTTGGGGAGTATTTGTGGGAGTTGTGTGCATATGTTGCCCTTTTTCATTTGGTTTTTGAGCTAAGAGTAAGCTCTAATTGCATGTGTTAAAATTAGAAAGTGAATTGAGAGTCTCATTGTGCATGTGTTGCATTTGAGGAGGATCCTAATGCATATGCTGCACTTAGGAGGTCACCGTAGTGCATGCGTTGCATTTGAGGAGGATCCTAATGCATATGCTGCACTTAGGAGGTCACTGTAGTGCATGCGTTGCATTAGGTAAAGCACAAACGGAGTGCTTGGCTTGTTACTTTTGAAGGTTGCCGCCTCCAAGACGGCATAGAGCGTCGTGCGCAGGAGCTTCTCAACAGAGGTTGTGAGAAGCCCAACAAAATTTGTGAAGGTTGGATCTCACCTACCCAGAGGGGCAAAAAAGCTACCACTAGTGGAATCAATGTGGGTGCTCATTGCGGGGCCGGTCCATCGTGTTTGGGTTTGCCTCAACGTGGATTTGGGGAGACCAGCAAGTCTCCGAGACTACGAAAAAATATCAGTGTGTCTCTTGTGTATATTTACTTTCTTGCAGTTCTTATTCATATTTTTGCAATTTACATTTGTAGAATTAAATTGCTTGATTGCTTTAGAATTGCTTATTCTTATGTAGAGACTGAATTAGCTTTTGCACTTAGTGATCCTAGTTGATTTAGGCTTTAATTGTCAAAACCTTAGATTTATCGCTTCTGCCTTATTTTTGTTTAGGTTTTGATATATGGGTACTTAGATGATTAGCTTTTAATCGGTAGAGAAAATTTTAAATCTGCATATTCACCTCCTCTAGTTGGCATCCTCAACCCTACACTCTTTCTGCCATGCCTTCTCCATCCTCCATCCGCCGCACCTCCTTCGCCCTACATCAGGCATGCCACCTCCGTCCTCCATCCGCAGGGCTGTTTCCTATCGGTTTGGTATCGTCCATGCCGCCTACACATCCATTCGCTTCGTCTGTTGGCCCGACGTGCCTCCTCCGTCCTCCATCTGCCATGCCTCCTCCATCCGCCACCAGCCGGCCGTCACACGACCATCCATCTGCTGGCCCGCCATGCCACCCGATCGTACTCCATCCGCAGGGCCGTCCATTCAGCATTTGCCGCGCCGCCAACACGGCCATCAGTCGAGCCAAGCTCATGAGCCAAATGAGCTGACTCGAAGCTATTTCCAAATCGAGCCGAACTTGCTTTCCAACTCGTTCTCCAAATAAGCCAAGTCGAGCCAAGCCATAGTTTCAATCAAACTTAAGCGAGCCCGACTCAAGTTGGCTTGGCTCGGCTCATTTCCACCCCCTACCCGCCATCGACTTGGGGTGGGCATTCGGTTTTTTGGTTTAATAAGTTCGGTTTTTTCGGTTTTAAAATAATTCGGTTCTTAGAAACTAGTAACCGAATTTTTCGGACCAAAATGAAAAATCGAACCGGATTAACCGAAATATTTCGGTTCGGTTAATTCTGTTTTTCGGTTAACCGAAATATGAATAAACACTAGGTAGATTAGATTTGATTCAACTCATGTCGCAACAAAGAGTAGAGATAAACCTACACAATATTCATAGGTCATTACAATATAAGCATAATAGAACATATGATCATACCACACATATGCATAAAGATGTTAGAACATGAGAATTATTTAGTAGATTTAGGAAGAATATTATAAAAACGGTATTGTATATGGGCTATTCGGTTATTTTGGTTTCTGGAAACCAAAAACCGATTATATCAAAACAAAAACCGAACCAAAAACCGTAAACCGAAAAATAAAATAATTAGTTAATTCAATTCAATTCGATTCGCTAATTCGGTTTTGGTTTAAAAATATCCATCCCTACCATCGACTGCCGCGTGGCGGTGGGACAGGTGCTCTAGTGGGCCGCCAAAGTTGCGGCTGGGTGAGTGGAGCGGACGAGCGGTAGTGCCGCGTGGGCAGTGGAAATCTTGGGTGGAGTGGGCCGGAGGCCGGTGGGAGCTCTCGCCGGAGCCCACACGTAGCATCCTGGCAACGCTCCGGCACAATGGTATGGACCCAAAGGACGGGGGGAATACAAGCGCAAATGAGAAAAGCCAACACTTTCTTTACTGCTTCGTAAGAACTTAGCGGTGGTGAATGGTGCGCGTTCTTCATCTTCTTAATCTCTACTACTTTCTTGAGATTACTCTTTGACCATTAAAAAATTATAACAAAAAAAACCCAATAATAAATAAATAAATTATTAAAAATATAGTACTTATCATAACAACATCTTTCTATTCCTTCATAGTATGCGGCGATGCAAACAACGGTGACAAAGCTAAAGACATGATTTAAATCTAGTTTGCCTTATCTCTCTCTCACACACGTATATATTGTGTGAAAACGCACATCCGCGTTCTATGAGGTAAGCAATCTTCGCTTAAGTTCTAGCATGTGTTTCATACTTCCATTAGGTTGCACATGTGTATGTGCGTGTGGGTGCCCGTTCTCTTCATAATCTAAACAAAATAGAGAAAAAAAAGTTGGCATTATAAGGTTGCTTTGTGTTCAGTTTGGTATGCTTGCCTTGCGCAGAAACATTGGAACAGAGCGGTTTCGAGTTCGCCTACCGTGCCATTTCGCGTTATCAATTTCGTCCCGAAAATGTTAATCGTGGTTAATGGTTTTAGTTCCTCCCCTCAAGGGAATTTGTGTAGGGATTAGAGAGCGAATATCTTTCTAGAGAGATTCACTGTTTGAATCCCTTCCGAAGGAAATCGTAAAGTGAATCTGTTGGAGCACTTGAGATATATTCACGAAGGGATATGGAGAGTGAAAAGAAGCCGCTAGAGATAGTCTCTCACTCTCATCGTGCACACGAACCATGCTGCTTACTTTCAGCAGGGTGTTTCGCACTTTCACCTCATCTCTTGCATTACTAATTTACTATGCACACAGTTTTAATTTACTAACGTTGTATATAGTACTCCCTCTGTTTTTTTTTATAAGGCGTATTTGGTTTCGTTAGGACAAGGCTTTGACCAACAATTACTCTATTAGCATATAATTTTTATGACACAAAATTGATATTAGCAGATTTGTATTCAAAAGTACTTATATATAATTATGATTTTGTATTGCATAAATGATATATTAATGAAGTAATCGTTGGTCAAAGTCTTGTCCTAACGAAACCAAATACGCCTTATAAAAAGAAACGGAGGGAGTAACTATTTTAAGCATCTCTCTTTAACTACAACAACAAGTCTTAACGGGAAGATTTTCATAATAGTGAAGATTGCACGTCGTATCACCACAGCCACAAAATGGTCCTCCATCCAATCCGAATTAGATGTCCTTTCGTAATTGATTCATTTTTTTTTCTATGTGCATATAGCTAAAATAACATCTAGATGAGATGAAAGGGAATATGCAGGAACACTACAACGCTTTCGCATTCATTTGACAGCACATCGAGCAAGGATAAATTGAGATGAAAAGATTTATTTTTTGAATGGTCTTATCCACAAATATAAGATTTGTATGTAGATTTAATAAGGTATTTTTTTCTATACCTTGTTTATTCTCTCTCAACCATGTGCATTTATTCATCACCACTCGTACAAAATATATCTTTCATCTCTGAAAACAATTAAGTGGGGCATCTAAGTTATACTCTCTCATATTTTTCTTAATTTTAACGTAATCTTAATTTTTATGTAAGATTAAAATACATTTTGTAAAAATAAACGGAGGGTGTAGCATTTGCCCGAGGAAACAGGTCGCTGTATCCAAAGTTCCAAACGACTGTTGCAACGAAGGTCACCGAGACGTTCTCCCTCGCTTTCCCCTTCCCATCCCGTATCTCCCAAACCAAGAACGAACGCCTCAGGCCTGTGTATCTGCTTCCTCGATTGACTGTCCTCGCGATCGCAAATCGATCCGTCTCGTTGGTTTCTACCTTGCCGATCTGTATCCGCTTCCTCCCCTCCTTCTTGAGGGTGTTCGATTCCTGCTTTTGGAGGCTGGAGCCAAGACGGCAATGCCTGGGTCACCGTCGAGGCAGCGCTTCTCCGGGCCTCCGCGGCGCCCGGTGGCGGGCCGATCTCGGCGTCCTTCCGGGCTCCGCCGCCGTATCCACCGACGAGCTCCGCCGAGCTGCCGCGGACTCCCGCCGGAGGTCAGGTCTCGGAGAACTCCGTGTTCTTGCAAATTGCAATGCTTTGATTCCGGCGAAGCTTTCCTTGCTCGAAATGCTTAGCTATGCAGCGATTCTTCACATTATTCTGTGGCCTGTGGTTTGTTAGATCAAGTGATCTTTACTTGATCAGGGCGTGGAGAAAGGTCCGATCTTTATTAGGCATTGGCACGATGGCCCCGGTTTCTTGAAATGGCCTGTTCCTATCTGGTGTTAGTGTTTGATTCGGCTGGATGGTATTAAGCTACTGAACTATTGGGGTGTTGGATTGTAATCAAACTACACACGTATGCTCTATACATGCTAATCATCGTGTGAAGTTTCATTTCTTCGAACACTCAACTGCATAGGGAATGTTTCATGGCATTATGAAATATGAATCACTTCAATTGTTAATATGGGGGCAAACGATGCCAATTTGTTGGTTTTGAGGGTTTTGACTCCTGGCTTGCAATTGGTGTTTCTTGTAGATATGCTAATTTGCGGCGGCGGCTGTTAATTGATCCCCATCTTTCGAAGGATGAAGAAAGTGCTCCCGACCTTGTTGTGGAGAATCCTCTGTCACAGAACCCAGGTAGGTATAGCTATTGCCTTTCTGTACATGCTTTCGGAGTTGTCGTTGCTTGCGACACCAGGCATTCACTTGAACTTGTAGATTTAGACTGTTACATAAGATAATTAGGGGCACTTCGCTAGTCCTACAATGATTACTAGTAGTCTTATATTCTTGTATACTACACGTACATATTCTCCATTGCACGAGATACTCCCTACGTTGTAAGATACGGTATAGGGAGTAACTACTCCCGTGAGTAGAAAAGAAGCTTCCTATATCTATATATATTTGTTCTAATCATTTTGTACATCATGAATACAGAAAGCACTTGGGGCCAATATTTCAGGAATGCAGAACTAGAGAAAATGCTGAACCAAGATCTGTCCCGGCTCTATCCTGAATTGGGAGACTTCTTCCAAACAAGCACATGTCAGTCTATGCTTGGACGTATACTGTTAGTGTGGAGCCTTAGGTACCCAGAGTTTGGATATAAACAAGGTAAGTCATTGCTGTGTCTTTAGTTGTTGTGCACTACTCATCTGACCTAACAGTGATGGGTTCCAACTAAAGCTACAATCCTGCAATATGATATGCCTAAGTGAAAACAGCAGAACCAGTAGTCCAAGCGAATTGGTTTGTAGGCCTCGTATTTTTTCAGAGTTTGTTGTGGAGTCACCATTTCAAGATATTTTGCAGTCCCTAGGATCAACACGGTGTGCCTTATTTAATTGAAGGACACAAATGTGTGTTCAGTGGGAAAGCGCATGACCACGCTTCGTGAGGCCCTAGCCAGCCCAAAGTTATTAGAGTGTTAGTGGACACGCACGCATGTGTGTGTTTGTCTGGTATGAGTTGGGTGTCTGTGTGGTGTGTGTCCTCTCTCTCTCTCTCTCTCTCTCTCTCTCTCTCTCTCAGTTTTTTACATAGCTGAAAGCTATTGTGGAAATTGATAATGTAACATTGGTGGAGTTCATTGACATGAGCACATTTAATCTTAAGTTTGTTAGGATTATTAAATTACCAATATACTACTATTTTATTACCAATATACACTATGATACCCCTTCTTATACACAGCAGCCCGGATCGGATCAGAGTTTTGTGAGATATGGCACAAACGTGCACGTTTCAAGAACAAAGAAATTAAATCTAAAGAGAACCACAGTAACGGCGATGAAGCAACCACGACGAAAGAGAAAAGATTTGGTGAAGCTGACCGCAAATTCTTTATGCATAACCTCAAAAGAGTACAAGAGATTGTTGCTCTTTCACACAGCCTCTCGAACCTTTTAGGACATTTGGATACCTGCCCTATACAAGAATCTAATGTTTAAGAATAACCTAGCTTCTAATCCTCTCGTGCACCTCTACCTTTGGTTGAGCTCCTCTTGCTTCGTTGCTTGGATTCTCTATTACCACCCCATGAGTTTATATAGGCCCCTTAGTCCTCTAAAGGGAACTAGGAATCCTACTACAAAAGAAAGTAGACATCTTAATCTTATTAGGGTCCATCTAGGACTCATTGTAACCCATATTTCTAAATCCTAAAAGACTAGATATGAGTTACCATACTCAACAAATTGTTTCTGCCGTACGGGTAAATATAGGTGCACATCTTCCCAACCACATGTGGAACTCAACATGCTGTTTTAACTGCTAGATAATGTTTTAACTCATTAGGAGTCCATCGATTTTTTTTGTTTCTAATTGCAATAAACATCCATCTGTCCTTGTTGTGCATTTGTCAACATAAATCACTTCTCTTCTACAGGAATGCATGAACTCTTAGCTCCTCTGCTCTATGTCCTTCACGGTGATGTGCAGCACTTCAAAGAAGTCAGGGGGCTTCATGAAGACCTTTTTGGTGATGATTTTGATGACAAAACATTTCCAGATAGGTTAAAGCTGAACAGGGGTGACAGGACAAACACTGTTGAGGGTAGTGCAGCTAAAATTAGAAGTTTGGACGATCTTGATCCTGAGACCAGGGACCTTTTCTTGATAAATGATGCATATGGAGCAGAGGGTGAGCTGGGTATTATTTTATCTGAAAAGTTTATGGAGCACGATGCCTATTGTATGTTTGAGAATTTGATGAATGGTGAACAAGGTGTGGTTGCTATCACTGACTTCTATTCTCTCAGTCCTGCACCAGAATCAAGCATGGGTTTAACACCTGTAAGGGAGGCATCTTCTGCAATATATCACTTGCTTGCTAGTGTGGATTCCTCTCTTCACAGTCATCTGGTTGAGTTGGGAGTAGAACCTCAGTACTTTGCATTACGATGGCTTCGAGTTTTATTTGGTCGTGAATTTTCACTTGACAATCTTCTCTTTATCTGGGATGAGATCTTTTCTTCTCCTAACCATTCATATTGTACGGACATAAAGAGTCGAGCAGACTATCAGTTTAAGGTTTTATGTTCTCCGCGTGGTGCTCTGATTTTGTCAATGGCAGTCTCAATGATGCTTCATCTCAGACCCTCCTTGCTAGGAAGTGAACATGCGACTTCTTGCCTAGTGAGATTGTTAAATTTTCCTGAAGATATTGACTTACAGAACTTAATTGAGAAAGCCAAGTTATTGCAGTCTTTTGCTCTAGAAGCAAATCTTTCTTCATCTCCTCTGAGAGGAGAATCTCTCTTGACTCCACCCAATTATTGGGAAGAGACATGGAAGATGCTCCAGATGTCAGCAGACAAAAAAAGTGGTGGTCCAATTTTTAGGATGAAGGGAAGGGGCTTGCTAAGAAGAAGTTTGTCTAATACAGAATCAAATGTTTCCGGAACCAACGATGCTAATTTTGAAAACAGCAATTTGACTTCAACTAGGCAGTCTATTGTTGAAGAACTTCACGGTGCTGATATAGTTCCTGTAAATTTGATAAATAGTTTACTACACATGCCCATTGAAGAGCGGAAGGATCGTGTTGGTCATGGTACTGCAGAGATTAGTAGGAATAACTCAAAGAGTGTATGGGAGGCAGGTCAGCATGATGGTTACCGCTCAACTTCAGGTGAAATAAGAGACCCTCTTGGAGCAGCTAGTGGGTATTTATCGAGGAGCAGCAGTAACTCATTGTCGTGTGGTGCTGATTACGACCATGATACCCATCACGCGGAAGAACCATGTGTTTCCTGTGATAACAAGGTGGTTAATGAGCCTGATCCACTCTCTGTGCATAATGGTAAGATTGACGAAGCAACAGTCACAACAAATCAAACATTTGGATTGGTGGATTACCAACCAACTCGACAGCATATAATATGTTTTGCTGACGGAAAATCGAAGGCGAAAGATCATCATGATTCCTCTGCGTGTGAAGGTGGCCACAAAGAAACATTTGAAGTAGATTCAAGTTCAAATGTGGGTGGTAAAGAGTTGATCAGAACATTAAGGTATCTTGGTGAATCAATGGTTGAAAACATTCAGGTAACCATGCTTGACAGAGGTTGTTGACTATGAAATTTAAATTAGAAAAATTTTATTGCCACTTGAAAGTAACTTACTGCAAGATATACACCTCTATTTTCAGAAGAAAAAAATCAGTGTCATATATAGTTCTTACTTAAATGATGTTTTTGCTAATAAAGCTCCTACTTTATGTTGGTGTTGTTATAGATCCTATATCCTGCTAGTTCCAGACAGGTAGACACTAGATATATTCATCGTAACAGTATAATTCGTAATTCCCATGTCTAAAATCCCCTGTTGAGTATTGTCCTTCATTTTTTGTCTAAGAAGATACAGAAGAATGAAAAAGTTCTTTGGCTAATTTGCTGGTTTATTTGACAGGTTATTGAATTATTGTTTCAACCAAATTTACACTTGACCCCAGTGGATAAATCACGGGAAAATGTTCCTGGAAGCACAGAGCAAGCTAAGGTGATAGCAGCTCTTGAAGAGCTCAGGAAGATCAGTGAACTTCTACGTCGAATCTAACCAGTACAAATATATCTATTTATGGATTCTAACTAGTACAGCATACCTATTTGTTTCATGAATATATTTCTACAGCTATTTTTACACACGTTTTCATATATAGGTTTCTAGAGCTATTTTTACCACAATGGATTTGCTGTAACAAACGGCCAACGTACACGCCCTCCAATTGCTTGGTAAATAGTTTGTACATGCTCCATGTAAGCTGATACAATCATATATGTACATTTGAACTGAACTCATGGATGGTTGTAAGGAAGTGAAGTCAACCGTCCGAATTTTTATTGCTTGCTTTGGTGCTGGCTGACCCAGAGATGGATTTGCAAAGTTTCTTCTTAATATCTTCCGTTTCTTGATCCGGGAACACGAGCGATCAAAGATATTTGGTTGATGCCCTTGTGAATTGTGATCCTATGGTGAATGTGCCAGGGTTTTAAATTTCATTTTGGATTAAATCTCATCACCTACCGAAATCCGAAATTTCGCCAAGATTCGGAAATTTCGGACCAAATCCGGTCGAAATTCAAATCCGTTTTTTTTTAATGTACTGTAGCATTTTAAAATTTTTTTAGGGTTTTTTAATTTCGCCGAGATTATGAAACTCGGAGGGGTCCAAAATTCGAAATTTCGGCGAGATTTTGAACCCTGGAATGTGCACGACAGATTGATAGTGTTGCCCTTTTGGGCTTAGTTCTGTACCAGATGTGCATCAGCTGATCGTGGACTCACAATCAAAACTCAGAAATTGCTGCCTAGTGGGCATTGCTGCCATTTGTTTGGTCGGTAAGTAATGCTGCTTGCTTCCAGCAGGTGTTACCAGCGGTTATGCATACTTGGTGTCTGTCAGTGGGTTTAATGTTGACTTGATCTTCAGACCAAAGTATGGGCACTGGCAACAAGGAGAACCATCGATAGCTGAACAGTTAAGAGCTTTTTACATTGTCAGGCTGCGATGTTTTTCATCTTAGAAGTACAAATGCTCCCGTGTATGTCGGACAAGCACTCGTTACTTTCACAGCTTCGAGCCTGATTCCATCATCCTGCAAGCATTATATGATGAGGCCAACACTACCCCAATGATTGCTAGATAAACAAGCTCTCTGAAACCTCAGTGGAGCTCATAAGACATCATGGCACCGAAGGACAACTAATGCAACAAAGGTTGCAAAATGCATTGAAGAGAGTACGACGTGAATCCTGAATTTTGTGTTGACATATGCTTGAGAAGAGATATTGCAGTTCACGGTATGAATCAATCGATACGGATTCTACATCTCTAGAGCTTTTGAATTAAATACAGGATAACATCGTAGTCTCATGGCTACACTAAGGCCCTGTTCGGTAGGATTCTAGTCCTGCTCTTTACCGATCTTGCTCCAACTCCTCCGAATCTGAATCTTCTCAAGAATCAGGAGCAGGACGAGAGGGCATTCGGCTCCAGGCGGCGACTCCAGCGGCTCGAGGTAGGGACGCCGGCGGAGTGGGAAGTCGGAAACAAGGTCGAAGGCGACGAGACTCGGAGGTGAGGGGCGACGGGGTCGAAGGTGGCAAGGAGTCGGAGACGAGGCGGCGCTTGGGGTCGAAGGCGAGGGACGACGGGGTTGGAGTGAGGTGGCGCTTGGGGTCGGAGGCGACGGGGTCAGAGGCGAGGCGGCGCTCGAGATCAGAGGCGAGGAGTGACAGGGTCGCAGGCAAGGCGAGGCGGCGCTCGAGATCAGAGGCGAGGAGTGACAGGGTCGCAGGCAAGGCGACGCTCAAGGTAAGAGGTGACAGAAGCTCGGGGCGGAGGCAAGGCGACGCTCGGCGGCGGAGGCCCCGAGGGAGGGGATGAGAGATCGAGAATCCAGAGAAGCGGGGTGGAGGCCGCTTCTCTCACAAGAATCGCTCCACACCGATTCTAATTCCAGCCGGGAGGAGCGCAAGGCGTTCGGTAGAGCTCCGGTTCCCCCGGATGAGAATTTGGGAGCCGGAGCTCTACCGAACGAGGCCTAAAGCTAGGTCCTGTATACAATTGTAGTTAGTAGATGGACAACAAATGGCCCATATATAGGCTAGTCCTAATCAGATGGATGCATGGAGAGACCTTAAGGGCCTTGTTTGGGAAGCCTCAAATCCCGGTCCACCCATGTTAAGTTCTTACAGGTTTGTTCTGGACCTAGGCTCCCTGTTAAGACTACATAAATGACAAGAAGCAACCGCGTGAACCATCAGCTAAAAGACTGAAAGACATAAGAAGTTAAGAACTAGTACGGCAATGGGTTTGCACAGTCCCAAATCCCAATCAAGTACCCATACATTGGCCAAAACTAATAAAACCCATCCTCGCAGGTAAAACAAGCTATATACAGCTGCAAAGTGGTTAAAATCTGAACTTCTACAAGCTTCCTCGTCGTAGACAAACTGAAAGTTGCGGACCTACATCGGTTATGCCAATTCTAACGGATCAGACTGGACAGGATATATCAACAGAACAAAGCTAATGCTTCCATCAACACATAGCCCAACATGAAAACCTATCATGCCACATCAATCAGCAGAATAACTCAATTAGTATTTACAAAGCAAGAAACTAGGTCCCAAAGCTCACATCAACCAATCTGCTGATGAAAACCACTGAAACTCACCACCATCCACTTATTCAGAGTTCCAACTTTACAATGTCATTGTAATTACCGAAAGGCTGACCCATGCCAAAAATATACCAATTAATCAACTAGGACGAAATTGCCCCCCTAAATCCAGAGTCCTATTTAGAATGAAGTTAGGAAAATCCACCAAAATGACACATAGCAAAGTGACCAAGTGAGGACTTAAAATTTTAAACTTCTGTGGTCTGTACTCAAATCCTGATAATCAATATCCCCACTGGTTCCTCCACCCATCAAAATAATTCACAGAGAAAAGCAACCAATCAACCCCAGCAAATGCACTTACAAGCTACAGCAAAAATACAATTTCAGACTCATACATACACCTGCATGCTGAATTTGAAACATCAAATCTTACTGTGCCCAAACTGATAATAAAAGTAACCAACAAAAACTCTGGCCAAACCACAAATACACGATAAAGTAAGACATAACCACAACAAAATATATGTCACTTGCTAACCCAAGGAAATAAGCTAGTGCTGGTATACATTCCTAATCGCATGTATGTACCAAGAACTCCGTAGTTTCCACCTGGCCCAAATGAAACACACAGCAAAAGGCCCTCAAAAGCTAAAATCTCACCACGACTTATTACTGAATCAAAAATCATACATAGTGCGAAGAAATGAAGACCTATTACAGACTACTGAGTCCAAATTAAAATTACACAGCAAAATTTCAAGCTTTCAACCTAAAAAATATTTTACCGGAAGCTGCGGATTCCAATTGCGCAAAGCCTTACCGTCTCGCCGAGCACCTCAGGCGACGGCGACGGGGCGCGGGGACGGCTTGTGCGGCTCCTTGGCGTCGGCGAAGTCCTCGGCGTTGTAGACGACGGTGATGAAGAGGGAGCATGATGGGCAGCGCGCGATCTCCTCCCCGAGGCGGAGGTCGGCGAGCGTGATCTGGAAGAGGTCGCCGCAGGGGCACGGGTACGTGTACGCCCCAAGCTCAGTATTCCACTCCATGTCCTCGATCTCCACCTCGTCGTACGCCGACATCTCGCACGGCCGCAGCCAAACCGAAACCCTAGGTCGTCTTCGATCGAGCAGATGTCCAGAGGTTTCGCGCCGCCGCAAGGAGGGGTTGCGTGCTTGCGTCGCGTGGGGTAGAAGAGGTGGAGAAATTTTCTCTATTAACCCGTTGAGTATCTCATTATTACGAAAAGATCCCTTGGCAACCGTGGGAAAACCGGTGGAGACAGCTGCAGTTTTGCAGGCAAAACCATTCCAGCTCGAGACGGAACCGAGCCAACCGACTACGGACTACCGTCTCTTTTGCGGATAAGCCCTCGGCCGATTGTTAATATATGTACCATTGCTAATATATTTACCATCTGCTCCACCACCTGTCCACCTCAATCAAACACCTATGTATCCGCATACCACGGTAGGTAACCAGACCAACGACATCCCAGATAGGGCTGTGCATACGGTATAGTTGATAAATACGGTTCGGTAAATATGTTTTTCCTTCAAATACAGTAATTAAAATGTGATACCAAATATACCAAATAGAACTTCGGTTCGGTATCGATAAATACCATAATATTTCAGTACGGTATCGGCATGTACCATATTTACCAAAATAGCGTGAATTGTTCTTTTTCACTTATCGTTTTGGACATCGATATGGTTTATAATACACACCTTTGATCATTACCTTATCTAAGTATATGTTAGTAAAGATTATTACACACATTTGACTATTACTTTGACAAATCTAGTGATATTATTTTCATGTGAAATTATACTTTATATACATTTGACCATTACTTTATCTAATTATACAAATATTTTTTTCTCTATTTTGGTTTTCTCACGGTTTTTACCGAAAAAACCGTATCCCAAAAATCTAATTTTTGCCATACCATACCGAATATCATATACCGGTCAAACCGAGTCGATCGATTCAGTTCAGTTTTTTTTGTATGGTTTTTTTGGTTCGGTAAAATCGTGCACAGCCCTAATCCCAGACGGCCACAGTAGAAGCTTCATTGCTAGCTAGGGCAAAGTCGCAGGATAAGGTACCATGATACTTGAGTTCAAATGGTATCTATCGTAATATCCAAGCTCGACAGAAAGAAGAGCTATGATACTAGTGATCTGTTATAGTAGATAAGTATTATAGATGTATATGTTGTCAATGATGCTTTCATGGATGAGAAAGAGAAAAAAAAAATTAGGGTAGTGCTAGGAATCGGACGTCAGATTTGAAGATTTCTATCAGATGCATCGCAATATTTTTGTACAATACATGCAACAATTTTGGTTAACATATGCAACAAAATACGAAAAAAGAAGTCTAATATCCTAAAAAATTGGGGAAACTATCAAATTTATTACTAAAAAATGGATGAAAATCACAAAGATAGAGATAAGGTACGGTCTAAACTACTAGGTATCCGAATCAAATAAATTCATGGTGTTACAATGTTGCAACATTTGAAAAAAGTAGTGGCAACATTCAAAGATAGTTATTGCAATATTTTACAATTTCACATGCAACACATTGTAAGATGTGTTTTGCAATAACATATGATGCAACATTGTAACACCATGAATTTATCTCTAATATTGCAACAATCCAAGCTCCTCGATCCAATAAGGAAAGCATACCTGTTAGTACTACTAGTACTCCTACTTCGCAGTTAAACATGCATGACTAGGCATACAACTCAAATAATGCATCGGCACATAAGCATGGCTAGTGATTTATGGGCAGAAGAGTCTCTAGAGAATGTGAAGGGCGCATCCCCCCACACACACACATCTCGTTCATGCTGCTTAACTCTAGGATCGCCTCAAGAAACGCACACATTGCACAAGAACTACTAGAATTCAGAACAATTTCGGGACTCTTCATCATTTTGCCCTGCTCTTCTGCACAATCCAAGCTAATTCAGCTTCCCTGTTTGTACTTATTTTGCACCCTTGCTTATGGGGCTTACCTGTGCCGTAATGATTAAGCAGGACATTTGGGAGGCTCAAGACAGGATGCTGATCCAGCTGAAGAGGGATGAATGAGAGGGCTGGATCATGAAAGGCTCTGCCTGTTTCACGTTTGCCTATTGCTTTCCGTCTCGTACAAATGTAGAACCCATGAATTCGTGAGCTACGATGTGGAAATAAACAGACCGGATTCATGCTATCTTCTGATTATATACAAGACTCATCAATACATAAAGAGATCAATAATACCATCTCATCATCTTTTGTGATATCTTCTGACTTGTTTGATGAGTTGACCGTACCAGCATAACCTGTGATTTTCCAGATTGTATGGTGGTAAACATGCTCCTGTATTAGCTGATATATGTGCACGGCACAGTAGTCAAAATTGTGTAACATAGTGACATTTGAAACGATCGTATCAGTTTCCAAATGTGAGTATTACAATGCATCATCAAGACACAGTATCGAAAAGTTTCGAACTATACAAGTTGCACCTCAAAATTGGACAAGGGGTATATGATCAAAACCAGTGGGAGATACAGCAATTCAGGCTACATTTGAATTGCTTTGCTTCGGTGGATTTGCCATCGCAACAAGGCCACTGAATGGATCGCCAAACGGATTGGATAGACCGGCATGAGATGGAGGGGCATAATACTGAGGCTGGTGATGCTGCTGCTGCTGCTGGTATGTTTGTGGCGGCATCATCATCATTTGCTGTTGCTGCTGTACCTGGAAGTACTGTTGCTGCTGTACCTGATAATACTGCTGCTGCTGTGCCATCATGGCTAACTGCACATTCGCTGGTGGCGCGAAGCTAATGGACATGGCAAATGGATCGTTGGGATCAAATGGGTTTGCCGCGAGGCTGCCGGTGTAGGTCACACTGGCTATTTGCTGCCTCCTCGCCTCATCTTCATATAGGCTGTCTAGCAATAGCTTGTCAAACCCCCCAGCCTGTTGAGCAAATGCAGATAAGTCATTCAACTCCGATGGTTTTACTTATTTTTGCCGGGTTTTCTTTTCTATAATAACTTATGACCATCGTTTTTACTACTAATGTCTGGAGTCCTACAAAAAAGAGTGAATCTAAAGATAGCAAGACAAACGTACCAATTGGTTGTGAGCTGGTTGACTGGTGTGGTTACTTGGTGCAGTGACCAGTGCTAATTCCCACCCAGATTTGTCCACGGCAAACAAGTCTAGGGAAGTTGAAGCCTTGTTTTCATTCCCTACATTGTTCATTATGTATAATTTAGTATTTAATAGCACACACTCTAAATCTTTCTCGAAACACAGAATAGCACCAATGCAGACGAAACTTATTGGATCATGAGTTGTTGTCCTTGTCGACAAAAGTCACAAAACTACTACTTTTGCAGTTTTGCTAAACAAGTTGAGCAGTTCATGAATTTCTGAACCGGAGATTTTATCTAGTACATACCTGGTGCAACAATAGCAAGAGCTAGTGCATTGCTTTCTTCAAGATCTGCAATCATGGGGTTTACTTCTTCATCCAAGTTCTGCAAGTAGCGCAGGAGTAAGCACGTAAGTATTCAAATAAACAGGCGCTACTGAGTTGGCCTGAAGATGGATGGGAATTACTAATAGATCCCCAGTGGTTGCCAGTGGCTGAGGTTCCACTTCTTCTGTGGGTTCGGCAATAGACTGTGGCTCTTCTTCAGGTTCTGCAGGCTCTTGTTTCTCCTCTTCCACCGGTTTATCGGTTTCCTGTGGAACTTCATCTTCTTTATCACTAGGTAAATTTTGCTCCTCGTTTTCCTGGTTTAGCAACAGCAAGAGTTAACAGAACAGTAGTAGATCTCTTTGGGCTGACTTTTTTTTTTATTGCAGTTATATTGATAGAGAACACACTCACCAAACTCTTACTCGTGATGCTGGCACGCGGTGCTTCTCTGATGTACTCTTCCATTGTTACAAGGAATGAAGGAGGTGGCTGCATGTTGGTAACTCATCAACATATCACTAAATATCTAAATCATTGTATCCCGGAGACTCAGTGGACAGGGAATGACTGAAAGTGTATACATAGGTATAGACAAAAAGGTAAAGAAAACTGTAGGTCATTATCAATTGGGACCTAAATGACTGCCGTATTTGCACTACTTGTCACATAATTAGTGCTATGAATCCTCTCCTTCCTGAGCCTATTAAAGTCAAGATTGGGAAGAAATCTTCGATTAAGAACTAGATGAATATCACTGAATGAACATACCTGCCTCAGAGTAGGAAACTGGAAAGTCCTGGCCAGCTCAAGATGTTTGCAGTAGTCATAAAAGGCAGAAAGCTTTTCTGCCTGTCAAATAGGCAAGATCGCACCATGGGTTCCAATAACTAGTTAGTTGATCCAAATACGACTATTCAACTGAGCATATTGAAAACTAGAGTATCTATACCTGCTGGCCAGCTCGCTTATAAATTTCAAGGGCCTTGATAGCATCATATTTTGGCATCTCAAAATACTATATCAGATGAGAGAGAGAAAAAACAGAACTTATGTTCACAATTTTATGATGGACATACGCAAAACACTCTGGAGGAGGATATCAGATAGAACTATTGGTGTACCATATCAACAAGATTGATGATGCCGTCATTTATCGAACAGTATATTTTGAAGCTCTCCTTCAAAACCTGAGGCCCGTAAAACCTCCATAAGAACAGTAAGAAATGCACACTATTTTGTTAACGAAAAAGAAGAAACAAATCCTTGTCACAACAAGACTGTAACTTACAAGGGCTAATGCATATTGTACAAGGTAATTTGTGCAGGCCGCACCTTCGGGCTACAATAATGAAAAAGATGAACGAAAGGAGAGAACAATACCAGAGAAGCGTATGAGAGCTTACTAAAACCAAACCTGGCAGGAAATAAGCCTGAGTAGTAGTTTCTGTAATGCAGGCAACTGATCTAAAAGATCTGCGCATGAAAGGGTTCTTGTTCTACTGTGTGCCTGGAATAAATTTGTCGACATTGCAACATTAAAATCATGACAACCAAGTCAGTAAATCACAATGGTGTCAAGGCTGTAAGACTATCAGTATCCAGCTTAGAAAGCCGATATTACCTTGCCAGAAGCCTGGGGTAGTTTCATCAGACGGTCGGCTTCGACATCGTATTTTAGAACCCTAAAGCACTCGACCCGTTCATCTAGATAGAGTGCATACGTGCGAACCCAAGCGGAGCAATCCCAAGCTGACAAAAGGAGGGAGGAGATCATCGGTTCAGATGTCAAACTAAGAACAGAGAGGTTAGCTTACTGTAATTCAGAACAATGCGCAATGCACCAACCTATAGGGCTTGAGTCATCCTTGAATTGTGGAATCTGCAAAATATTTCCTCTATATGAATAGGTCAAGAAGTCATCTTTGAATGTCCCATCACCTTCTCTTAGTAATCTATGTATCACTATCAATGTTTTCAATGCGACCTGTAGCCAGGATATTGATCATCAGTAGCTGTTCATCTCACAAGGAAAAAAAAAAGGGAATTCGGAGAACCAAGAGAAATATGGATATGTAAATGATTGAATAAAGGATCATTAACATAAACAAGCAAGGAACAAGACCCACTATCCAGTTCTTGGTCTTGGACAATCTCCTCGCCAATGTACATATGGAGTAGGCGACATCCGCTCGCGGGCGATTTGCGGAGGTCGCGAGTAGTATCTCTGCAGCCAGCAAAAAACAAACCTAGAAATGTTTGTTGAAATAGGAATTTGCGGAGAATTTCATCTCAAGCAATTAGAGGCCGCATCGTCAAGAACAGAAACCACCCACTCCTGAGATGCCGCTCCTTGGGCGGGCACTCCACGTGGTTCGTTGCCTTCACAATGGCGATATCCAAATCCTGCAGATAGCAGGAAAAGCATAGAAAATTACGAAGGAGCCTTCATCAAGAAAACAGTCACCAATGCATCAATCTACAGGGTAAACAAACATACATGATACGCACATTTGATTACGGCAGCCAATGAGACGAAAAATCCAAAAGATTACATGACGGATCGAAAGCAAGGGTGATGTTGAAGGATCGACGGACGGACGGACGGTTGATCAAGCTCACCTTGTACTCGCTGTTGAGGTTGGCGAGGCCGACCTTGGTGGAGTCCTTGAGCGCGCCATAGGCCTTGCGCCAGGTGCCGGACCCCATGCCCCGCCGCGCCGTGCCCGCAGCCTCGGCAGCCGTCCTCGGCCGGTGGTAATTAGCGCGGTGTGCCAATTTTAGCGGGGGAACGGAGGAAGAGGCGGAGGGAGTGAGGGGAGGGGAGGCGCGCGTTGGCAAAGAAGAATTGTACGATACGAAGCGGCCCGGCGACTTCGGCGGTTCGCTAATGCTCGCCCACAACGCGCGGTGGGGGAGGCAAGGTATATATTGCCTGCGCGCGCGTACCGCCTTGGCCCCCCCTCGGCTTGGACTTGCTGGAGTTGCAGCGGCGGGCGGCGGTGTGTCGCCGATTCCCCGGAGAGGTTGACGGCCGTAGCGTACAGTGTAGCAGTGTGCCGTATGTTGCCAAACTTGCCATGGCCAGGCCCATGGGAAGACGCATCTTGGCTGGAAAAAGGGTGGGATGCATTGGCTGTTGGGGAAATTCTGTAGCTCATTTCGGGAAGTTGTGGCGAAAATATGGTAAGAGCAGTTCAGCTGCATGTCACACAGGGCGGGGCCAATTTCTTAAACCGGTACGTTTCTAAGAACCTGTGTGCAATTCCACTGGTGTCCAGAACCTGATGATATTATTACGGGACGATTAGGAATGAGACTTGGAAAAAAAAATTATCGGACGAGACAGTGTAACATCGCTCCATACAATAATTATAATCAACATGTGCAACAAAATACCCCCTGATTGCAACAAAGTGCAACAAAAAAATCTGTTGGGTTGCATCACAAAACACAACACTAAGACGTTCTTCCATGCAACAATTGAGATAGCTCACGAAACATTCTGATTTGGATTGCGCAATGATTATTGCCACATTGAGAAAAAATGAAAAAAAAAATCTACTCAGCAAAAACATTATCTACATCTAAAAATAACAATGACAACATTTAGATGAGGATGACGCAACATTTTAGATTGTGAAGTGCAACATCTCGAGAATTTATAGTAATAAAAATATAATTCCAATATCTTAAAACACCTACCGCAACAAAAAAAAAATCTTTTAGGTGCAATAAACACTTCATTAGCTGTGCATGCCAATCCAGTGCGTTGCGCCGAAGGCATCATCCGATAGCCAGTCGTGGAGGCTACCGTTCACCATGTACGGGTAGAACAGTAGTTAGAGCCTCCCAGCAGATGCAGAAGCCCTGGAGCAGGACAAAATTCTCGTGGCGCATGGCGGATAGGGCTTCAATCTCAACCCAAAACTCTCGCTCCATCAGGCACATGTCGTCGTTGAGCTTCTTTATGGCGGTGTTTGGAGAAATAGAGAATTGGATGGAAAGATAGAAGGGGAAGGAAGGGATGAACTAGGAGGCACTTATGTGACTCATGTGATTTTATGAGGAGCAAAGTTATCCAATGTATTTCGTAGACCGTGGCCTTTAGTTACTAACGTTCGATTGGCGTTTGGTTACCATCAATTCTGTATTATTATATGGTTGACGATCCAACAAGAACTTGGCAACCGAATGAATGGTCGCTTGACGGGAATCCACCTGGAAAGTGGCCGGTCTGGTGTCACTGAATAAAAAATGAGTACATGGTCTTAGAGCAACTCCAACAGCTTCCTCATACCCGTTGCTCATTTGAAAAAAATAAGGAATTCGCGTGCTATAGTGTCATGAAGCATACTCCAGCAACTTCATCATTCCGTTCCTCATTTTTAGCGATAGGAGAGAGGATACCTAAATCTCATTATTCTCTCTCTCATCCCCATTCCATTACCCATTGGCAACGAGGCCAACGGACGGTCCCTCCTACGCTCGCGAGGAGCCTCTAGGAGGCGAGCTACCAGTTCGTCGCTCTGTCCTGGGCCGTCAAGGAGGCGAGGCGTCGTTCGTTACCACGCCGTTAAGGAGGTGAGCCGGAGCTCCGCCGCTCGGTCCCGTGCTATCCAGGAGTCCAGCCGCCTCGGCTTCCCAGCACATGATCCCCAATCCTCAATCTGCTCATCGATAGCCTCATCGAATCCTCCTCCACATTCTCAAGGTACAACTCTTCCCCTCTAGATCTGCTCATTCTTGTGTGTTCTTAGGGCTTAAAAAGAAGTGAACGCCGGCGAGCGACGCGACTAATCGGTGAGCCAGCCGATCTGTTTTTGGAGGTATCCATTCGAATATGCGGTTTTGGTAGAAATCTCACCATTGTAGTTTCTGGTTTGACTGCGATGGACTCGATTCGTGTGGTTTGTACTTCATGGGGTGCCTTGCATGTAATTTTGTCTACGAAATATGATATTTGAGTGATGTGTTCTTCCAATTGAATTCTCCTATGGCTTTTTGTTTGATTTCAAGTGGTTTTAGCAAAATTTAGTGGTGAGATTTTAGGGTTGTATGTTTCTGATGTCTCCCTTGTTTAAGTTCTATGGTCTAGTTATTGGTTTTGATTGTAGATTCCAATAGCTTGATTCAAGAGAGCAATTCCAGTTCAAGAAACTCAATCAAGGCTTGGCCTGGACAATAAAGGAAATAGAGTGCATCGTATCCGACCTTAAGAAAATTGCAAAAGACAATTTTAGTCCTAACACATGTTCATGTGGCAATGAACTCAATAGCTTCGTGATTGACATCGAAGTTGTAGCTCACAACCTTGAGCAGGTTGTCATACAGTCAAATGAATTGCTGAAAGGGATGAAGTAGAGCCTGAACAAGATGACCTTCAAGCTGTAGCTCGCAGCCTTGAGCAGATTGCCATAGAAGATGACCTTGAAGGAGATGTAGACCCTGATTTGTGTATTCCTTACGATTACTAGAGCGATGATGAGGGTAAACGTGACCTTTGGCAACATTGCGATGATGAGGGTATTGACATTGATAGTGATGATTTAGGATTGCTCTAATCTTGTATCGCTAATGTCAAGACTTATTAGAATTTTATGTATTAGTACTATCGGGGATTAGATATCCCTATAAGTACTGTTGTACCCTGGTAGCCAATTGCGACCGACCATGCATTCCCTTGGACGATGTCCCCAAGGAGGACCCTCGAAGAATCTAGCCGACTGATCCACCCGATCGGACTAAGTTTGGTGCTCGGCCACGGGCACCCATGCTCGGCCATGAACACCCATGCCTGATCATGAGACTGCGTTGCGAGGGGACACCATGATGTCACCTTCACGATCCTCGCATTCTCGTGATGTCAACATGGCAAGAGAATAAGAAGACCCCGAGGTTGAATCCCCCGGGGCTACCCGTCATCGCCGTTATAAAGCGGCCAAAAACCACCTAGAAGCATCCTTAAATAGGACATTAGCGAGCATCCGTCGTCAAGCTTGTGAAAAAACCGAGCGCCAGGACTGAAGCCGTAGCTCGCGAGAGTTCCCACGGGTGTCACACACCGGAGCATGTGCGCGATCGCTGACCAAACACGCCCCCTCTCATTCCTCAGAGTAGGGAGCGATACAGGCTCTGGCGACGGTCGAACGCGATCTTCAGAATTTCCCTGAGCAGGTGGACCTAAAAGCGATGGGCACGATCGTAGCTGAAGACTTGGAAAAGCTCGTCGCCGACATGAAGATGTCAGGGTCACCTCGTGACACAGAGACCTGGAGCGTTTCCCAGGAGTATCGACATCACACCCATGTTCACTTTCATCAGGGTGATTCTCGAAGCCTTGCTCGGAAAGACCGTCGTAGGTATGATCGGTATCGCGAGGATACTCGAAGTGATTCCCGAACAACCTCGCGGAATCAAAGGTATGGTCATCACGGTCATGAGCGTACCGAGCATTCCACTTCAGATCGATCCTTGTCACGTCGGCATCGAGAGGTTTTCTCTCGCCTTGGCCCGCGTGTCGGAAGACTGTATAGCGATGATCGCCGTGATCATCATGACCGAAGAGACCATTACAACGCCCCAGTTTTCGGGTGCCGGGCTTTCCTGGCACCTCTTCGTAATGTCTCGTGGCCGAGCAAGTTCAAGACTGGCCACATCGAGAGGTTCAATGGGACCCAGAACCTGGATGAATTCCTCTTCATCTACACCACTATGATTCTAGTACTTGAGGTGACGAGGCAGTTATGGAAAACTTCTTACCTACAGTGCTCGACGGAGCTGCTCGGACTTGGCTCTTCAATCAGAAGGAATGGTCAATTCGCTCCTGGAGGCAGCTTAGCAGCACACTCAGGGCAAACTTCTAATGCTGCTACATCCGTCCGGGCAAAGAGCGTGATCTCAAGCCCTTGATCCAGACGGAAGGTGAGTCTTTACGACAGTTTGTCCAAAGGTTCATCTAGGTGCGGAACTCAATCCCGAATATCTCGGACGAAGCGGTCGTCCGTGCTTTCAAGTTCGGGGTCCGAGACATCTGTTTCACGCAAGATCTGGAGATTTATCCTGATCTAACGGCCAGCGAGCTATTCCGCATGGCCGATTGTTACGCTAATGCTGATGAGGCTGTCCAGTGGAAGAAAATGTTGGACGAGGGCAAGCTCACGCCTCAACCCGGCTTAGAGGGCTCCACGAGCAAAAAGAATGCAGGCTCCATAGAGAAAAAGATTAAGAAGAAAAAGAGGCTGTCCGCGCCGAATATGGTCGCGGCTGTTGAGTAGCATCAGCCGCCAGCTTCAGAGCCACAACAACCTAAGAACTTCGGCGGAAGAGGCAGGGGTCAACCACCCCAGCGCCACAACGACCGAGTTGCTCCACCAAGCAACCATTTCTACCCGCTCCATCAAGCGTACGGGCATGACCTCCGCAATTGTCATACCTGAACTTTCCGCTTGGAACAGTTCTACAACATCAAGGGTCCCATGCCTACGCTCCCAGAGCAAGGCGAGAGCAGTAAGGGCAAAAAGTCAACCGATGACGAAGAAGATATGGACTATCATGAGCCCCGTAATCATATTGCGGTAATATTCGGGGGCTCCTCAGCCTACAAATCTCGTTGGGACTTAAAGGAGGTGGCACGGGAGGTACATCATGTCACTCAAGGCATGCCCCCCCCCCCCGTGCAGCAGCTCAGGTGGTCCGAGCTGCCCATAACTTTTTCCAAGGATAATTATCCCCTTGGATTGACCAAACCCCAGAGGCTTCCAATGGTCATAAACCCGACTATCAGTAACACTACGGTGGGACGGATGCTCATCGACTACGGGAGCTCTTTAGATCTCATTTCCGCCAAAGTCTTTGACGAGATGCATGTTCCTCGGTCCAAAATCAAGAGCATAGTGGTCCCCTTCTACGGGATCATTCTGGGCACCTCGGCCAAGCCTCTCGGTCAATTCGTTTTGCCCATCACATTCGAAAGTCTGAGTAATTTTCGGACAGAGATGATCACCTTTGAGGTGGTTGATTTTGAGTCGGCCTACAATGTCATCCTTGGCTGACCGACCCTCGCCAAGTTTATGGCTGCTACTCATCATGGGTACCAGTGCTTGAAGATTCCCGGTCTAGGAGGTGTAATCATCGTAAAAGGGAACCAAAAGACGGCCCTGAACTGTGACGAGAAGGCACTAGACCTGGTCGGGCAATTGCCTAATCGTGGACCCGACCAAGAGCCGAAGAATTCCCGGGCAAAAGTTGCCTGCAGCCCAGAGAAGAGACCAAGGCGGTGCCGCTGAGTGAAGCAAAGCCGATCAAGGGCGTACGTTTAGGATCTTCCTTAGATCCTAAATAGTAATTCGAGCTCGTGACTTTCCTTCGAAAAAATGCAGATGCGTTCGCTTGGAAACCATCTGACATGCCCGGAGTCCCAAGGGAAGTCTTTGAGCACAGGCTAGTGGTTCGACCTGACAAGAAACCAGTGTGGCAAAAGCTCAGGCGTTTCTCCCCAGAAAAACAAGTTATCATCCGGGAGGAACTCGACAAGCTCCTCAAAGCTGACTTCATTCGTGAAGTCGAGCATTCAGAATGACTAGCGAATCCGGTCATTGTCAAGAAGAGGGGGGGCAAATGGTGTATGTATGTCGACCATACGGGCCTGAATGCCGCCTGTCCCAAGGATAATTTCCCGCTGCCCCGCATAAACCAGTTGGTCGACGCAACAACGGAGTCCCAGCTGTTGAGCTTTCTGAATGCCTATTCGGGCTACCATCTGATTGGCATATCACCTGAAGATGAAGAGAAGACTTCTTTCATTACCCCGTTCGGCACTTTCTGCTACACGACCATGTCTTTCGATCTCAGGAACACTGCAGCAACCTTCTAACGTCTCATGCAGAAAACTTTCTCAGATCAATAGGTCGTAATCTGGAGGTCTATGTGGATGACATAGTGGTCAAAAGTAAGGTCGCCTCGGGTTATGTCTCCAGCCTAGAGGAAACTTTTTGTAACATCAACAGACATCGAATAAAGCTTAATCCAGAAAAATGTGTCTTCGGTGTGAGGGCGGGCAAGGTGCTTGGCTACATGGTCGGTCCACAAGGCATCAGGGCAAACCCAGAAAAATTGAAGCTATCAAAAGCATGCGACCACCTAGTTGTGTAAAGGAGGTCCAAGCATTGACCGGACTAATAGCGGCCCTAAGTCGCTTCATTTCTCGGTTAGGCGAGCGTGGATTGCCTTTCTTCAAGGCACTTCGCAAGCATGATGGTTTCACCTAGACAGAAGAAGCAAATCGCTCTTTCGAAGAGCTGAAGCAATACCTGTCCAGACTACCCATCCTGACCACGCCAAAATCAGAGGAAACCTTGCTACTATATTTGGCAACGACCTCGTAGGCAGTAAGTGCAGTCCTAACAGTGGAAAGGGATGGAGCGCAGCGACCAATCTACTACGTTAGTGAAGTCTTGCATGGACCAAAGGAGCGTTACCCCGAGGTCCAAAAGCTCTTGTACTCACTGCTCGTAGCCTCCTGGAAGCTGCGATATTATTTTCAAGCCCACAAGATCGTGGTCCCGACTAACTTCCCACTTAGGGAAATTCTAAGGAATCAAGAGGCAGGTGACCGAATAGCAAAATGGGACATGGAACTCGCTGAGTTCGAGATCGAATTCTCAACTTGCATGGCAATCAAGTCACAAATCTTGGCAGACTTTGTGGCGGAGTGGACGAACCCAGCGCCACCCGCTGCCCGAGCTCGATAGACCTAAAGAAGATTGTTGGACCATGTACCTCGATGGATCTCGAGCATATGAACGCTCGGGAGCTGGAGTTGTTCTAGTTTCCCCCAAGGAGAGCAACTCGAGTATGCAGTTCAATTGCACTTTGCCGCAACCAACACGCGGTAGAGTATGAAGGCCTCTTGGCAGAGCTACGAGCATGCAAAGCACTCGGAGTCCAACGATAGCTTAATAAGGAGTATTAGTGTTCCGATAGCTTAATGGCGCTTTACCTGGTTGAAGTGAGGAAGATGGAGAAGTACTTCAAGAATTTCAAGGTGCTCTACATCCTTAAGAAGGACAATTCCCTACTCTCAAAGCTCGGTTCCTCCCAAATTTCCGCTCCAGCAGGAGTGCTCATCGAGCACTTATACAAACCCTCCATTCCCTCTGTAGAGGAGGCATGAGAAACGCGCAGCAACGTCTTTCTCCTCGAGTATGGTGCGAATTGGATGACATCATTCATTCAATATCTCGCGCATGGGACACTGCCCGAGGAAGAAGCTGAGTGTTCCCGACTTATAAGACGATCCTCTGCTTACAAATTAGTCGAGGGCGCATTATACCGCAAAGTAGCACTAGAAGTCCTCTCTAAGTACATCTATAAAGAAGAGGAAAAATACCTTTTTAAAGATATTTATAAAGAAATATACGGTGCTCACTCATCTTTTATAACGCTAGTGAGAAAAGCCATTGAGGACTACCGCGATCTCCCATGGATAGAGGCCGATGTGGTGCCACCACTGGCTATTCTTTCCTCTCCTTCCTCCCCGAGCTCGAGCGGCATGCAGCTCCCGCCACCAGTTGTTGAACATCTAGGTATTATTTTGATTACAGATTTGAATATAAAACATAATTCCAAAATAATCAAACACAACAAGATAGACAGAAGATACCACAAATATTTTCTAAAGAGTAGATCTAGAAAATACCACATATTTTCTGGAAAGTGATGAACAGAGGGAAGAATTCTTACGATGGGCTTGATGACGAAATGGAAGCAGCGCAGTAGCGACCGGCCGTAGAGGAAGTAGTCGACGCAGAGGAAGCTTCGGCGGTCGCGCTAGCTTCTGCGCCGCCTAAACCTTATTGCCGCCCCGTGCGGTTTCGCTGCGGCAGCGGTTCGGAGATCCCGCTCTCCTTGCCTCGTGGTGCACGCCGAGAGGAAGGTCGGCGAAGAACGAACAAAGACGAAGACGCAACCACAGTCACAGTGGATGAACGCGAGTGCCAGAGCAAAAAACTCCAATTCAGTCTGGACGTCTCCAGATTTTATAGCCTCGCATCAGTAACGGTCAATAAATTGACCGTTACAACACCATTATACGCTAGTAACTGTTGTCATCAAATTACTATTTCTATTAGAAACTGACGCCATTATCATGGCTGTTTCAATTCTCAGAAACCGAAATTTAAAAAGGGTTTAAACGTGCCAGGATTTAATCCACCGTACGGCGACCCGCGACGTCGCAAGTCACAAGTCACGCGGGAAAAATACGCGGAAATACGCGGTAATTGGTGAAATACGCGCGCGCGCGTGCGTGTGACTTTAGCCATGCTCCTCACCCTCCATCTGCCTTATTACAAGGCATGGTGGGAGCTCTCCCTTTTAAATTGGTATTCTCCTCTCTCAACTAGCAATATGGTACTATTCTTTGTAGCTTTGGCATTAGAGATAAATGGGCCACTTGAGCCTTATTTCTAACAATCCCCCACCAATGCCGAAGCAGACAAAGACTCAAAAGTTTGATCACTGTGTTGAATTTTCGTTTAATATATCAGTGTTTCGGTGCAAGTCCCATACGGGTTCAACTTTCACCTAGAATAACGTGATCTATCCTTCCACAGCTAATGAATGGACTCAGCCTTGAATTCACAGCTTTGTGTGGTTAGATTTTACCCGAAATCTTAACTGATACTAGGCTGCCAAAGAACTTCACCTCAACGGAGCGTTAAGTGGTCATGCTCCCTAATCTTCTCATGAGCTTTCTAGAGAATGCCCCCTTTCTCGTGAACTGCGACCTCACAGTTAGGCTCAAGTAGGTGTATTCATTTCAGGTATCCTGTAGGCCGATACCTTTTCCTCTCATTAGGACACTAGAATACATTAAGATTTTAAATCAGCCTTCCATACAGATTAGAGTACTTAGAACATGGGTAGATTTAGTGTACTCTCTTGTTACAACCACAACTTGTTTTTCCCATTACCTAATTCACAGGATCTCCGATCAAAAGGATGGGTTACAATTGTGAAGTAACTCATATGGGCCTTGTCGGCGTATTCTACACCAAGGTACCCGCTCCCCCGCGCTAAAAAAGGAATCAAGTGGCAGCCAGGGCGTGCTTGGGCCCACTGCCACGGCAAGAGAAAAACCCATACGGTGGTCGCCCCAGCGGACACGTGGCGTCTGAGCGGCCGGACACGTGGCGTGCAGGCCAAAGCATCGCGCACGCACCATCCCCGGGATAGTCCTGTTGAGATCAGGGACATTAAATGCGAATCGTGCGCATTAAATGTGGAAGCATGAAAGCTGCAGCGTGGCGGCGCGCCTTCCCCAGGCGCATCCTGGCTATGGGAGACGTCACGACTACACCTCACCCCGTGACGGAACGGGCGGCGTTGGTGGACATGGGGCCCGAGGCAGGATTGTGACGGATGCGACAGACATTGATGTGACATAAGAACAGTGACGGGCGCATTAAATACGCCCGTAGCAGTGCAATGATGATGGCTGGCAGTGTAAGCCTCCCATGCGCCCCCGTCAGCCAGTATAAAAGGGAGCCGGGTGCATGGGAGAGGGGTTCGAAGATCAGAAGGTTTTCATCCTCTCTAGCAAGAGCACAAGCAATACCAAGAAAGGCAGGACTAGGGCTATTACTCTCCGGAGGGCCTGAACCTGGGTAAAAAACTCCGCATCCCCCCCGTTAGCTTGAGCCTCCCGGTGTCCCGATCGTCACCGTCTTCCCTTCCGAGGCGATTGCCCCGAAAGCCCCCCGTCGGAACCTCATAAGCACCCGTCTCGGAGGTGCCTGTTGGCTAGCACGCCGACAGTGGCGCGCCAGGTAGGGGCTATTGGTGGTTAGATCGTCCCCCTTTCTTCCGTTTCAGGCGAAGGGGCCCAGCAGAAGAGGGGGCGTTTGTCTTCATGGCGGATTCGCACTCCAAGCGTGGCAATCTGCCTGAAGAAAGTGGCGCTCATAGCCGCTCCAGGCATTCGGGGAGGGAACCGCCTAACCCGGGTCCCTCCGCCGCAGGGGAAGCGCGCGTGACTCCCACGCCTGGGTGTCACCCTGTCTATCGGCGCTTGGCGCTCGGGGATGACACTCCTGCGCGGAGTCTTCATGCGGCCCGGCTTCTTCTTGATCATCCCCCAGTAGCGCTGGGGGGTAACACCCCAGCCACTCCATGGCTGCGGGATATCGTCCACCTGGTGGACGCCGCACAACAAAGAAGTTGAAGCGGCGACCAGTAGGGGCTTCCGGCGCATGGCGGCAGGGAACGCGTGCGCCTAACTTGCCGGGTTCCGGCCGCCACACGATGACACCTCCCGGTACAAAGGGTCAGGATAAGGGGAAGGGAGTCCTGGTTGCCACCCCTCGGTGGCGGGGATGGGCACGTGACTCCGCTTCTTCCGTGGTCCCCGAGTCTAGGGGAACCGCGAAGACCTCCGTCGCGCCTTGACGAAGGCGGCGTCGATCGACGGTGACTGCGTCGTGTCCTCCGCGATCGTCGTGAGGGCACAAGACAGGGGCTCCTCCCTCGGACTGGCGAGCGCAGGTCGCACTCCTCATCCTCTCCTCAGATCGAGGGGCCGGCGAACGACGCCGCTCCCCATACAACGTTGGATGCCGGGCGTTCTCTCTCCGCCTTCGGCAAGCTGCATGGCCAGGAGATTCCGCCCGCCTCCATCGAAGTATGACGGTACCACCAACCCGGAGGAGTTCCTGAGATCTACACCACGGTGGTGCGTGCGGCGAGGGTCAGAAAGTAATGGCCAACTACCTCCCGACATCGCCGACGGCTCTGCCGTCTTGGATGCTTAACCTCCGCGAGGCTCTGTACACTCGTGGGAGGAGCTGTGCGACATTTTTGTCGCCAACTTTCAGGGCTCTTACGCTCAACCAGGCGTGGAGGACGATCTCCACGCTCTGGAGCAGAAAGAGGGGGAGTCCCTGAGAGAGTTCATCCGGCGGTTCAGCCACTGCCGCAACACGATCCCCCGGATTTCTGAGCAGTCGGTGATTATTGCTTTCCGGAGGGGGGGTCCGAGACCAGAAGATGCGGGAAAAGATGGCCACGCGCGTCATCTCAACCACGTCTGAGCTGTTCTCCCTGGCGCACAAGTGCGCCAGGGCGGCCGAAGCCCGGAAGTGAGCGACAAGGCCTTCTGACTCCGGCGACGCGGGCGCCTCGAAGTCCTCCGACCGTAAGAAGAAAAAGAAAAAGCGGCGGGAGGCAACCGCTAGGGAGGTCTTGGTCGCTGAGCCGGAGCCCAGGTCCCGGCGTCATGATGATCAGGACCAACGGGACGAGCGCCGGGCGGCCAAGCGGCGACCGAGACCGTCGCTCGCCCGCCCAGAAACGATGGTGGCAAGCCCTATTGCCCCATCCATCGAACAAGCGGACCACGACTTGGAGGATCGCCAGGTTGTGTCCAAGTTGGTCGACGAGCGGCTCAAGAAGCACCGTGAGAAAGACCACGAAGACGAAGACGACGAAGATGCGGCTCGCTTAGCCTTCCAAAGAGCGGAAGCGCACGGTGGCGTTCATACACGGTGGCTCCGCCACCTACTCATCGAACTCGCAGTACAAGCGAGATCTGAGGCAGGTGTGCGCCACAACGTCATCCTCCGGGGCGAGCCGGCCGCTGAAGTGGTCGGAGCAGCCGATCACTTTCAGCCGGGCCGACCACCCGGAGAACACCTCCGGCCCTGGCCATCTCCCGATCGTGGTGTCTCCCACGGTCCGCAACGCAAAGCTGGGGCGGATCCTAGTTGATGGAGGCAGTGCCATCAACCTGCTATCCGTTGGAGCGTACCAGGCGCTCCAAATCCCAGACGAGAATCGCGTCCGGCCCCGTTTCTCTGAGTTGCCCCCGGGGTGGGCCTCTTACCCCTGGGACAAGTCCGGTTGCCTGTCACATTCGGGAGTTCGGAGAACTTCCGGACAGAGCTGGTGGATTTTGAGGTCGCTGATTTCGACCTCCCCTATAATGCCTTGCTCGGCCGCCCGGCCCTGGTCAAGTTCATGGCAGTGGCCCATTACGCCTACATGCTGGTGAAGATCCCGGGGCACTGGGGTCCAATTACGTAAAGGTGGATAGATCGAGGCCCTGCGCCTCAACAAGCAAACAGGATCTGGCCGGCACCACCACGCCGCAAGACGCGACAAGGGCGACAACCCGGCCTCCCCCTCGGCCAAGACCCGCGCTCCGCCTGCACTTGGGCGAGGCAAAGGCGGTCCCTGGGGCGAGGATGGCTCTGCAAGGTCGTCAAGATTGGCACCGACCTCGGCGCCAAATAGGAAGACGCGCTCGTCACCTTCCTCCTGGTCTAACCTGGATGTGTTCGCCTGGGAACCTTCGAAATGACCGGGTCCCAGGAGGTGATCGAGCACCGATTAACAACGCCTCCTGGAAGCGCACCCGGTTCGGCAAAAGATCCGTGGCGGCGCTGGCGACAGGATGCCATTCGGGATGAAGTGGAAAAACTTTTGTCTCGCTAAGATCGCGCGGGAGGCCACCTACCCGAGTGGCCGCCAACCCCGTGCTTGTAAAGAAGTCCAACGGAGGTGGCAAATGTGCATCGACTTTCTTGACCTCAACAAAGCTCGCCCCAGGACCGTACCCCTTGCCGCGGATAGACATCGCCGCCGACTCCACGGCGGGTGCGGCTCTATGCTTCCTCGACGCCTACTCCGGCTACCACCGGATCGAGCATGGCGCAAGAAGATGAAGAAAAGATCGCTTTTGTGACTCCCCTCGGTGTATCTTGTTATGTCGAGGATGCCTTTCGGTGAAGAACGCCGGGCGCCACCTATCGTGGGCCATGCATATAGTGTTTCGCCCCAAATAGGGAAGAATCTGAAGTGTATGTCGATGATCCGTGGTAAAAACAAAAAGGCCGATGATCTCGTTCAGATCTAGAAGAGACCTTCTCTCGCCTTAGAAACTACTGTCTGAAGTTGAATCCCGAGAAGTGTGTGTTTGGTGTCTCATCTGGAAAGCTGCTCGATTTCCTGGTCTCCAGCCGTGGAATCGAAGTCAATCCGGAAAAGATAGAAGCGATCGAGCGGATGCAGCCGCCTACCCGGCTCAAGCAACTGCAATGCTTAATCGCCGGGCTAGCCTCCTGGGCGGTTCATATCCGGCTCGGGGAAAAAGTCTGCCATTGTTCAAGCTATTGAAGAAGACCAACCCATTTGAATGGACCCCGAAGCCCAATGAGCATTTGAAGATCTCAAGAAGTACCTCTCTTCCCCAGTCTTTGGTCGCCCGAGCCGGCGAGCCGTTCTTGTTGTATGTGGCGGCTAGCCCTTCAGAGTGGCGCGTCGGGTGGCGGAACAGGAAGGTGTCCAACGGCCGGTCTACTACATCGACAAAATGCTACACGACGCAGAAACAAGGTACCCTCAGGCTCGTAAGATGGTCTATCTTTGTGGTGGTAGCATCGAGAAAGTTGCGGCACTATTTTCAAGGAGGGAGATCACAGTGGTCTCCTCATATCCTTTGCGTGAAATCCTCCACAACCGAAGCGAGGGCCGCGACGCAAAGTGGTCCGTCGAGTGGGGAGTTCGGTGTCAAGTTCGCTCCTCGTCTTTGCGATAAAGAGTCAAAGGTGGCGGACTTAGTCGTCGAGTGGACTCCGGTGAGCCCGGCCGATGAGGTCCCAGTCCTCCCCTGGACGCTCTTCTTCGACAGGTCCTTCAGGCTTGAAGGCGCGGTGGGGTTCTTACGGTCTCTCCGACCGGGACCTCCTCAAATGCGTGGTCGCCCTCGACTTCAAGGCCACTAACAACGCCGGCGAGTCTGAGGGCTTCTTTGGCCGGGCTGCGGGCCGCCGCCGCCGCCGTCGGCGTCCGGCGCCTGCAAGTAAAGGCGACTCCTGTGGTCGCCAATCGTGCAAGGAAAGATTTCTCTGTCTGACCCGTCATGGCGGCGTACTGGCGGAGGTCGAGGAAGTTGGAAAGAGCATTTCAAGGGTTGGGGTATACTCACATCCCCGACGCGACAACCATCTGGACGAAGCTCGCCCGGCTCGCCTCAACCGGATCTCTGTGCCGGTCGGGGTCTTTGAAGAAAGGCTTCGCGACCGTCCATCGCAGCCCCCATTTCTCGACGGGGGCGGTGGTGATGCCGCCACCCTCGCCCTTGGAGGAAAGTGGTTCCGGCGGAAACGCGGCGGCGAGTACCCGAACGGCCACCTCGTGGTCGCTGTGCTTGACCGGAAGGCACATGGATGGATCCGATCCTGGCCTACCGAGGGATCAAGAATGCCCCGACGATGATGCGTCGGCAGAGAAGGTAGCACGAAAGGCCAAGTGCTATACCCTGGTGGGCGGGATCTATACCACGGGTAAGAACGGAATTCTTCTCAAGTGCATCACTTTCGGGAAGAGGGAGCGGTTGCTCTCGATATCCACGGAGGCGTGTCGCGGGAGCCATATGTCCCGACGAGCGATGGCGGGAAAGGCTTTCCGTCAAGGGTTCTATTGGCCAACCGCCCTCCAGGATGCTTGCGGTGGTGAGGAGATGCGGCGTGCGATTCCACGCCAAGCGTATCCACCAACCAGCCAGGCCTCGCAAACTATCCCGCTCTCTTGGCCCTTCGCGGCCTGGGGCCGGATATCCTGAGCCCGTTCCGCGAGCCACAGGGGCTACACCCACCTGTTAAATCGCCATCGACAAGTTCACCAAGTGGGTGGAAGCCGAGGCGGTGAGATCCATCACCGCCGCACCGCGATCAAGTTCATACAAGGGATTTTCGCGGCTTTGGGGTCGCCAACCGCATTATCACCGACAACGGCGCCTGATTCACCAAGCGACCTTCTTGGATTTCTGTGAAGAGATGGGCACCAAAGTCTGCTTTGCCTCGATCGCCCACCCCAAGAGCAACGGCCAGTCGAGCGGGCCAACGCACCGGGTATTGAAGGGCCTCAAGACCCGGGCGTTCGACCGACTCCACAAGCGTGGCGCCGGTGGATCGAAGAACTCCGGCGTGTTGTGGTCACTTGACCACTCCTAGCCTGCCACGGGAAACTCCTTTCTTCACTGGTCTACGGCGCAGGTCGTTTCTCCCTTCCGAATTGGGCCAGGATCACCCGCGTCGCGTCATTCACAGAAGAGGAGCAGGAGGGTCGCGCCGGACGACGCCAACCTCCTGGAAGAGGCACGAGATCGGCAGCTTTGCGCGCCGCAAGATACCAACAAAGTCTCAGCGGTACCACGCCTCCGGTCAATGAGAGAACGCCGGCGTGGGCGACCTGGTCTTGCGAAGAATCCGATGCATGCCGG
This sequence comes from Rhipidocladum racemiflorum, assembly GCA_036346355.1. Taxonomy (NCBI): domain Eukaryota; kingdom Viridiplantae; phylum Streptophyta; class Magnoliopsida; order Poales; family Poaceae; genus Rhipidocladum; species Rhipidocladum racemiflorum. The sequence continues at coordinate 82,032,405 of CM070579.1, read as the reverse complement.
TCGCATAAACTGTCTCCCAGTGGGAGGGACCCTTCAAAGTGGTCTCGATCTCGTCCGGCGGTCAGTCGGTGGCCGAAGACGGTGAAGAGCTAGCAAACTCCTGCAATATAGAAAATCTGCGCAAGTTCTACCCTGATCGGTTGTAAGTCCTAGAATCTGTCCCCGACCGCCGGAGTATGTCTTCCTCTCTGCCAGTGGGTCGGGGAGACCTTATGTTTAAACTTAAATATTCACTTTCTTTATCTCAAGTATTTGTTCTTTCTGCCCTCTCTTCGGTCTTTTGCCCATCTCTTTGGGTAGCGCCAAGGCACTCGCCTGGTGCCCTGCCGCCTTGCAAATACCCAGTAGTAAAGACGGAATCGCTAAGTGAGAGCGGCGTCAGAATCAAGGCGGTTGGGCGGTGGTTCGGCCACGACCCAAAGACGGCCATGACACTCCGGGTGTCCCCGTGGGGGTCGGCGCCTCGAGCACCGTTGCCAACAGCCCAAGGTCCTGTCATGACTCACTAAGTGCTCGTTCCCTAGAGGCTACCTGGGAGGCAAATTTTGCTAAGGCGAGGGGTTTGAGGGCCGAGGTCCCGCGGCGCAAGACTTTAAGCCTTTAAGCGATTATGTGCTCGTTCGTATGGAACCAGAAAAAATTACGGCGAAAGCATGTTTTTAGGCAACTTAGCAGGGAGCTTACACTTCTATTTCATTCGAAACGATAAATGCCTAAAGTTTTGCAGACAAAGGCACCACCGAAAAAGAAAAGAAGAAAAGCTACTGAGGGGGCGCTGGAGGGTCCTCCGGGTCATCTGCCGCCTCCTCATTGCCGTGCATCTTCAAAGAAGGGGGACACGCCCGGCACCATCGCCACGCCCTCCGCCACCGCCTCCATCTGGGGTTCTCCATCGCTAGTCTGGCGGCAACCTGCTCGGAGGCCGTGAACTCGCTCCTCCGCTGCGCTGGCCGCTTCTAGCCCTTGGACGGCAACCGGATTGAAGTTAGCGTCACCGGCGCGCAGCCAAAGACGCATTTCGCCAGAAGCCGCTGCAATCGCGCGCCCTCCCGGCGGACCGAGCGGAAAGGGCGGCGGCAGCGCGTGAGGAAGTCCGCGATGCAGCAGAGGCAAAGGCGTAATGCCGTGGCCTCTCCTCCCGCGGACCCGGTTGCTCCAGCCCCAAGGGAGCAAGGCTGGCCACCGTCCGATCGAAGGCGTGGCGCAACATCCGCAGTGTCTCCACCTCCGACTGAGCTCGGTCAGCTCTCTCCGCCTCCAGCTCCGCGGAGAGACGCTCGGCGTGGCTGGTGCTTTGCTCCTGCCGCTCCCGCTCCCTCCGCAGCTGCAGCTCCAGCCCCGCCCCCCGATCGTGCAGGTCCGCCACCTCCTTGCGGAGGCGGTTGATTTCGGTTCCCGCCTCCGTCAACCTCTCCCTGCTCGTCACCAGACGATTGCTCGTGCTGGAGTAGAGCTCGTCGAGGGCCGCCAGCAGGGCATCATCGTCCGCCGAGGGAACGGAAGCGGTGGGAAGCTCAGGGGTAGGGACGGGGCCGAACGGGCCTTGATCCTGAACGACGACCGCAGTAGCGGCTACCTGAGAATCGTCCGCCGGCCCCTGACCGTCCTGGGGCTCGGCGACCCCGGCTGACGCAGCTCTGACAGCCGCGGCACCTTGGTCATCCCCGGCACGAGCAGCGGGGATATCCGGAGCAGGAACCCTGGACAAAGGAGGAAATAACGGTAAGGATTAATCTTAACGAAAATTTTTATTGTATTTGCGTCTCCAGGTGAGTACCTGGGCGCTGGCCTTGGGAAGCGGGGCACGCTCGGAACGAGGACCAGCCCCCCGCGCGGAGGCGGGGGCGGATCCGCCGCAGCCAACGGAGGCGGAGGTAGATCCGCCATCGCCGCGCGAAGGCGGCGGAGGAAGGACCACCGCCGAGTGGCGGTGGCGGCACAAAGGATCGCGGCGGAGGGTTCAGCGTCGCGCCCCGGCAGGGCAAGGGTGGACGACCCCCCGGCCGACGAGCCCCCGCCACCACGGAGGAACCGTTGCAATCGAAGAAGCCCCGCGCCGGCGACGGAAGCCTCCCGTGATCGCCGACGTGGAAGCCTCGCCGGCCGCCAGAGGCGGGGCCTCTGGGAAGGATGGGCGAGCTGCCGTCGTCATCGTCCTGGCGCTGCGCCTCACTCGGTCGCCCCTCGATCGTCACTGCGGAGGAGGATCCGGATCGTTAAGGGCGCTGGCGTGTCACGACAGGCGAGCCCATGGCGCCCATCGAGGGCGGCGCGGATTATTGCCGCGCGCCCCGGGACAGCCGGCAAAGTGGGACGCGCTGCCGAAACGGCGGACGGGGCCGGATAGGCCCGATTGCAGCATCCACCGGCCGATCACGTCATCGGCCAAATTCTGGTACCGCTTCGACACGAGAAGGAAAAGAAATCGCGGGGAGGAAAGAAACGCTGTAAGAATCGAGTTTTGCCGTAAGAGAAATAGAAGTAACAAGGAATGACGCAGAGCGAGCAGGTTACCTCCGGATACTCCGGTCCCATCACCCACGCCCATGTCTTGCCCGGTGGCGGGCGGCAGCCGCGGGGGCACGACCTCGGGTAATAAAATCCGGATTACCATGGCCCCGTCGGGCCGCCCGTCCATAGCCCGGTCGGCAGACGGCTAGATCGCTGTAGCTTCGGCGCATCGCTCACTGGAGCCCCAGTTGGGGTTCTTGACCGCCGGCGGCGGAAGATCCAAAGACTTCAATGCCGCTGTCATCCTCGACGTCTGACCACTCTGCGCCAATCCCTCGATTGGACCGGCGGTCCAATGGGATATAGCGCGTTAACGCTCCGTCACGAGCCGCGGTGACAGCTCCGAAAGCCGGCGGTACCGCCCGCGGCGCGAAGGGTGTAGAAGAAGCGAAAAAGAAGAAGGTTGGGCAGCACTCCCACGAACATCTCGCAGAAGTGAGCAAAGGCAGAAAGGAGGATAACAGAGTTGGGAGGAAGGTGAATGTGATGGATGGCGTAGAAGTTGAGAACAGAAAGATAAAAGTCAGAGACCGGCGGTAGTAGGCCGGCAAGGAGCTGCCACCCGAAGAAAACCACTTCCCCAGGCCGACAGTGGGGCTCGACAGTCCCGGCGCGGAGGCGAAGGGCGCCCCCGGTGATGTTCTGGGAGAACCTAGCGGCCCTCTCCTCCTCAATGATCGAAGAAGGAAGCACCGGAGCCATCGGGAGGATAGGGATTTCGAAGCGCAACCGCAAAGGGGATGAAGCAAGGAAGCCTGAAACGTCGGAGAGAGGTGGAGTGCGGAGAGTTGAAAGGGGGAAGAACTACTCCCTCTTCGATCGGCCTTTTATAAGACCGCGGAAGGCGAACCGGCGGGAAAACCGAAAAGGCGCGGCGATTCGAAAAAGAGGAAGTTTAAGAGCCTCATAAATGGGGCGCATCCCAAGGAACGTGCGGCGGTTACAAGGAGGAAGTAACCGCGCAAACCGCTTGGGAATCGGAGAAGCCGGAAGATCTTTTTTGCGAGGCGCGCGGACCTTTGAAGGGTCCCACCCAGGAGCCGGAGCAGTTCTCCAGCCGCCAATTAAAGAAGAAGAAGAGCAGAAGACCAAAAAGCGCTCCTAGGTGGGCCCGGGGGCTACTGTCGGCGTATTCTACACCAAGGTACCCGCTCCCCCGCGCTAAAAAAGGAATCAAGTGGCAGCCAGGGCGTGCTTGGGCCCACTGCCACGGCAAGAGAAAAACCCATACGGTGGTCGCCCCAGCGGACACGTGGCGTACAGGCCAGGCCGCTGGGCGACCAGCAAGGTGATCGCCGAGCGGACACATGGCGTCTGAGCCAGGCCGTGGCGACAGCAAAGTGATCGCCAGCGGACACGCGTGGCGTCTGAGCGAGCCTTGGCGACGATAAGGTGGTCGCCCAGCGGACACGTGGCGTCTGAGCGAGCCGGCGGGCGACCAGCAAGAGATCCCCGCGGACCACGTGGCGTCTGAGCCAGGCCGCGAGGCGCCAGCGGTGGTCGCCCAGTGGGCACGTGGCGTACAGTCCTGGCCACTGGCGCACCATCCCCGGGATAGTCCTGTTGAGATCAGGGACATTAAATGCGAATCGTGCGCATTAAATGTGGAAGCATGAAAGCTGCAGCGTGGCGGCGCGCCTTCCCCAGGCGCATCCTGGCTATGGGAGACGTCACGACTACACCTCACCCCGTGACGGAACGGGCGGCGTTGGTGGACATGGGGCCCGAGGCAGGATTGTGACGGATGCGACAGACATTAATGTGACATAAGAATAGTGACGGGCGCATTAAATACGCCCGTAGCAGTGCAATGATGATGGCTGGCAGTGTAAGCCTCCCATGCGCCCCCGTCAGCCCGAGTATAAAAGGGAGCCGGGGTGCATGGGAGAGGGGGTTCGAAGATCAGAAGGTTTTCATCCTCTCTAGCAAGAGCACAAGCAATACCAAGAAAGACAGGACTAGGGCTATTACTCTCCGGAGGGCCTGAACCTGGGTAAAAAACTCCGCATCCCCCCCCGTTAGCTTGAGCCTCCCGGTGTCCCGATCGTCACCGTCTTCCCTTCCGAGGCGATTGCCCCGAAAGCCCCCCGTCGGAACCTCATAAGCACCCGTCTCGGAGGTGCCTGTTGGCTAGCACGCCGACAGGCCTCATTCCCATGTCCTTCGACGCAATAGAAATCGCATTTCTTGTTAACCCTTTTGTAAAAGGGTCTGCCAGATTTTTCTCAGTGCGTATATAATTGACAGCTATAACTCCGGAGCATTTTAATTTTCTGACAGATTTAAGCCTGCGTTTCACATGTCTGGAGGACTTCATATTATCCTTAGTACTCATAACCTTGATCAACACTGTTTGGTTATCGCAGTACATTAGGATCGCCGGGATTGGTTTCTCAACCAATGGCAAGTCCAACAGAAGCTCTCTTAGCCATTCAGCCTCAAAAGCGGCTGTGTCTAATGCTACAAGCTCAGCTTCCATGGTTGATCGCGTCAATATAGTCTGTTTACATGACCTCCATGAAACTGCAGCACCCGCTAGTGTAAACACATAACCACTTGTAGCTTTGATCTCATCTGCATCAGAGATCCAATTTGAATCACTATACCCTTCTAATACCGGAGGGTATCCAGTATAGTGAATTTCATAAGAGGTAGTACCTCTCAGATAGCGCAACACTCTCTCAAGAGCCTCCCAATGATCATCTCCCGGATTCGATGTAAATCGGCTTAATTTGCTCACAGCAAATGAGATGTCAGGTCTTGTTGCACCAGATAAATACATAAGGGACCCTATAATTTGTGAATATTTTAATTGATTTTTCCCTAATCCATTATTTTTGCGAAGTTTTACACTTGCATCATAGGGAGTTGGGGCTACTTTGCAGTTCTCAAAGCCGAAGCGGCTCAATAATTTTTCTGCATAATGGGACTGACTCAAAGTAATCCCATTCTCGGTTCTGATCAATTTAATATTTAGAATTACATCTGCCTCACCCATGTCTTTCATATCAAAACAACTAGATAGGAAAGACTTGACCTCGTCAATGATAGCAGTGTTGGTCCCAAATATAAGTATGTCATCAACATACAAACACAAGATTACTCCTTGACCCCCACCATAGCGATAGTAAACACATTTATCCGCCTCATTCACAGCAAAACCAGCAGATGTCAATGTTTTATCAAACTTTTCGTGCCATTGTTTAGGTGCTTGCTTTAAGCCATACAAGGATTTTAATAATTTGCATACTTTATTTTCCTGTCCAGTAATCGCATAACCATCTGGTTGCTCCATATAGATTTCTTCCTCCAACTCTCCATTGAGGAAAGCTGTCTTTACATCCATTTGATGGACGTGTAGACCATAGGAAGCTGCTAATGCAATTAGCACTCTAATGGTAGTTAATCTGGCAACAGGAGAATAAGTATCAAAATAATCCTCTCCTTCTTTCTGGGTATAGCCCTTGGCTACAAGCCTTGCCTTATACTTATCAACAGTACCATCAGGCCTCATTTTCTTTTTAAAGATCCACTTACATCCAACTGGTTTACACCCAGTAGGAAGTTCAGTGATCTCCCATGTTCCATTAGCCATGATGGAATCCATCTCGCTACGGACAGCCTCTTTCCAATACTCTGCATCAGGTGATGCATAAGCCTCTGAAAGAGTTTTTGGCACATCATCCACAAGATATACAATAAAGTCATCACCAAAGGTTTTATCAACCCTTTGTCTTTTGCTCCTGCGAGGAGCCTCATTTGTGACAATATTGTTATCCTCCTCAGGGACATCACAAGCTGGTTCAACAATGTTTGGTAACTCAGAAGTAGATGGAAGATAAGAAGTTTTAGAATTTTCATTAAAGACTGATGCTCTCATTGGATAAATATTCTCAAAGAAAGAAGCATCTCTTGATTCCATTATTGTGTTAGCAATAATCTCAGGGAATCTGATTTTACTACTAAAAATCTATAGGCCAGATCTTGTTATGTGCGTATCCTAGAAAAATGCAATCGATCGCTTTAGGTCCAAGCTTTCTCTTTTACGCAATGGTATATTGACCTTAGCCAAACAAATTTACGTTCGCAGAAAATTGATATTTGGTTTTCTCCTTCCATCCCTCATACGGAGTAATCTCACTTCTTTTAGTAATTACTCTGTTGAGGACAAAGGTTCTTTGTTAAGATAGCTTCCCCCCACCATGACTTAGGCATACCAGCACTCTCTAACATGGCATTCACCAAGTCTGTTAGTGTCCGGTTTTTCCTCTCAGCCACCCCATTAGATTGAGGCGAGTATGGTGGTGTCACTTCATGGATTATACCATGCTCAGCACAATATTGGGAGAATTCCTGAGAGATATACTCTCCTCCACGGTCAGACCTTAACCTTTTAATTTTCTTTTCTAGTTGGTTCTCAACCTCGACCTTATAGATTTTGAAGTAGTTTAAAACTTCATCCTTTGTTTTTAGCAAATACACATAACAATAACGTGTTGCATCGTCTATAAAAGTTAGAAAATATCTTTTGCCTCCTTTTGTCAACAATCCATTCATCTCACACAAATCAGAATGGATGAGATCTAATGGTGCCAAATTCTTTTCTTCCTCTAACCCCTTAAATGGTTTCCGAGGTTGTTTTGCTTGCACGCAAGATTGGCACTTTGATTCTTTGACAATATCACATTTTGGAATTATTTCAAATCTGGACATTCGAGCAATGGTATCATAACCAATATGACATAAACGAGAATGCTAAACATTGGATTCACAATTATTAACTTGAGTAGCAACATTTAAATTTAAACAAGACTCCAGTACACTTAAGCGGAACAGGCCTCCGCTTTCATAACCTTTTCCAATAAAGTTTCCAAACTTGGACATTACAACTTTATTAGACTCAAATACTAGCTTATAGCCATCTCGACATAATAGGGAACCGCTAACAAGATTCTTATTTATTGTTGGCACATGCTGCACGTTTCTCAAGCGGACAGTCTTCCCTGAAGTGAGCTTCAGTTCTACCGTACCAACACCACGCACAAAAGCATGCGACCCGTTCCCCATTAGGACGGAGGAAGCCCCTGCTGCCTGGTAAGAAGAAAATAGAGATATATCAGAACATACGTGAACATTTGCACCAGTATCAACCCACCAATCAGTGGATTGACATGCTGAAAAAACAACAGGACAATTACCATACCCTCCTGAAGTAGTTCCCTCACTTATGGTCACGTTGGCAATTTTCTTGCCTTGCTCATTTGGCCTGTTTTTGCGGAAACGACAGTCTTTAGCCATGTGACCATCTTTTCCGCACACATAACAGGTAATGTTCTTCATATTTTTCTTCTCAAACTTCTTCTTGAAGCTAGTATTCTTGTTTGGTTTCAAGCCTTTGTTGTTCTTTCTTTGCCACCCTTCTTCTCAATCACATTTGCGTTGTTTGTTTCCTGAGAAGAAGTTTTTGGTGCATCTTTGGCTCTGGCTTTTTCTTCCACGTCGAGGGCTGCAATGAGATCTTCAATTGAAATCTCTTCCCTCTTGTGTTTTTAGACCCGGTGGCAAAATTCCTCCAAGATGAGGGAAGTTTAGCCACAATGCCCGCATGACCACGAATTTTGCGGTGTAAAGCACATCCCAAATGTGCAATCTCACCCACTAGTAGCTGAAAGTCATGCGCTTGAGCAACAATCGATTTAGACTCGTCCATGGTAAAATCGAATAGTTGCTCGCATGTATACAACCAAATGACCAAACTTCGTGCATATTTTTGTTCAAGAGCCAACCACAACTCAGTGGCAGATGTGTAATTCATATACACATCGTATAACTGATCTGCCAAGATGGTCAGAATGCAGCCCAATGCGGTGCTATTCGCATTCTCAAACTGCGCATTCTCCTCATCCGTAAGCGGGTATTGAGGGAAAATCACCCACCACATACCCAGAGACATGAGCCAAAACTTGGCTCTAGTCGCCACCTACGGAAGTTCGACCATTGAACCTCTCGTGTTTCATGGCATCACTTGCACCAGACCATTCTTTGAATCACAATCACACAAATAATACCAATAAGGTTTCTGGATTGTTGAACATCTAGGTATTATTTTGATTACAGATTTGAATATAAAACATAATTCCAAAATAATCAAACACAACAAGATAGACAGAAGATACCACAAATATTTTCTAAAGAGTAGATCTAGAAAATACCACCTATTTTCCGGAAAGTGATGAACGAGAGGGAAGAATTCTTACGATGGGCTTGATGACGAAATGGAAGCATGATAGCGGCCGTAGAGGAAGTAGTCGACGCAGAGGAAGCTCGGCGGTCGCGCGATTGCGCTGCCGAAACCTTATTACCGCCCGTGTGTTTTCGCTGCGGCAACGGTTCGGAGATCCCGCTCTCCTTGCCTCGTGGTGCACGCCGAGAGGAAGGTCGGCGAAGAACGAACAGCACGAAGACGCAACACAGGTCACAGTGGATGAACGCGAGTGCCAGAGCAAAAAACTCCAATTCAGTCTGGACGTCTCCAGATTTTATAGCCTCGCATCAGTAACGGTCAATAAATTGACCGTTACAACACCATTATACGCTAGTAACTGTTGTCATCAAATTACTGTTTCTATTAGAAACTGACGCCATTATCATGGCTGTTTCAATTCTCAGAAACCGAAATTTAAAAAGGGTTTAAACGTGCCAGGATTTAATCCACCGTACGGCAACCCGCGACGTCGCAAGTCACAAGTCACGCGGGAAAAATACGCGGTAATTGGCGAAATACGCGCGCGCGCGTGCGTGTGACTTTAACCATGCTCCTCACCCTCCGTCTGCCTTATTACAAGGCATGGTGGGAGCTCTCCCTTTTAAATTGGTATTCTCCTCTCTCAACTAACAATATGATACTATTCTTTGTAGCTTTGGCATTAGAGATAAATGGGCTACTTGGGCTTTATTTCTAACACCAGTCGTGCCGCGTGCATCTCCTCTCCTCCCAGACAGACATGTCGCGCCAGCCGCCACCCATGCTTGGAGCTGGAGTAGATCATCAGAGACCGCGTCCACTCTGGAAACCTCCGCCCCGAGGACGCACTCAGCCTGTTCGACGAATTGCTCCCGCAAGCCAGGCCAGCCTCGGTTTACGCCTTCAACCATCTCCTCATTGCCGTTTGCCGCGCCCCGACCGCCTCCTCCGTGCAAGATGGCTCTGCTCTCGCCATCTCCCTCTTCAACCGCATGGCCTGAGCCGGCGCCAAGAAGGTGGCTCCCAACATATGTTCCTACGGCATCATCATTGGCTATTGCTGCCGCATGGGCCGCTTGGACCTCGGTTTCGCCGCCTTCGGCCATATCATTAAGACGGGATGCGGGATGGATGCCATCGTCATCAATACACTGCTCAAGGGTCTCTATGCCGAGAAGCGGGTGGGCGAGGCCATGGACATTGTGGTCCGCAGAATGACCGAGCTCGGCTGCCCGGCCGATGTCGTCTCCTACATCACTCTTCTCAAGGGGCTCTAGCTTCCATGAGAAGAGGAGCCAAGAAGCTCTCGAGCTGCTCCACATGATGGCTGATGATGAAGGCAGCTGCATTGCAAATGTGGTGTCGTACAACACCGTGATCGATGGCTTTTGTAAAGAGGGTGAGGTGGACAAGGCTCAACAGTCTATTTCGTGAAATGCTGGATTGGGGGATTTCACCAAATGTTGTGACTTACAACTCAATCATTGATATCCTCTGCAAAGCTCAAGCAATGGACAAGGCCGAGGGGGTCCTTCGACAAATGTTTGATGAAGGTATTACGCTGGATAATTATACATATAGTAGTCTTCTCCACGGATATTGCTCTTCGGGACAGTGGAAAGAGGCCATCAGAATTTTCAAGAAAATGTCCATAGATGGTCTTGAACAAGATGTTGTTACTTATAACTCACTGATGGACTATCTTTGCAAGAACGGAAGATGTGCAGATGGATGCTAGAGAGATATTTGATTCTATGGTTGAGAAGGGCCAAAAACCAAGTGCTACTGCCTATGGCATTCTGCTTCATGGGTATGCTACCAAAGGAGCTCTTGTTGAGATGCAGGATCTCCTAGATTTGATGGTAGGAAACTGTATTCCACCTAACCATCATGTCTTCAACATACAGATATGTGCATACGCTATCCTGAAAATGGTAGATGATGCAGTGCGTATATTTAGACATTGGTAACTTCCACATGAGCCAGAGTCCAGACACTTGATGTTTTTTGCGGGTACAGAGTCCAGACATTGCCCCATCGTGAACAAGAAGATGTGGTGCAAGCCACAATTCTAATCAAATCACCAATGCATTATGGTTAAGGAAAACCTCACTTTATGCTCCACTAGTCCCATCCATTTGGATCACATCATAACCTTCTAACCACAAGTTTTGGCTCTACTTAACAGAGGAAAAACAAAGAAACAAGGTCCCCATGCGTATAATTCCTTTCCTTTTGAGTCATGCCTTGGATAGTTGGATATGTGGTTCACCCAAGGAGGCAGAGAAGGGCATCAAGAATGGGCTGGGTTGGGCTTGGGCCCGCCCCGCGAGCATTCGTCCCAGCCCTCCTCGGCGTCCACCGCAGCCCGCCTCCTGACGCGCACGCCCCCCATCGACGACGCCACCGCCATGACGAGCCTGGCCGGCACGTGCGCGCACGCCTCCAGCCGCCGGAGCGTGCCGGCTTTGGCGCGCCGTCGGCCGCCACCTCCACCACACTGCGGCCGCTTATCGCGACGCCAAGCGCAGCGGACGGCGCTACGGCGGCGACGCCCCGGCCGCAGTTCGAGCGCGCCCGGCCTCCATGGCGCAACGGCCGCCGCCGAGCACCGAGCGCCGCCCGCTTGGCCCACCCCTCGAGAACCGCCTCGGCACGCGCGCGCCTCTGCGGCCTCCTCCGCGCTCGTGGCTGCCTCTGCCTCCGCGACGCCGGGGCCAGCGACGTCGACGCAGAGTCTGCCGTGGACACGCAAGAACTCGACGCCGCGGACTCGTATCCCTCCTCCTGCACCACCACCGCCGCAACCGCCGCCGCGGCGGCCCCCTCGATGAGCCTGCGACGGTGCCGGGACGCGAGGAAGTTGGCGCCGTGCACCTTGGCATCGCACGCCGCGCAGAGGAACGCCGCGTCGGCCTCGCAGTGCACGGCCGCGGGCGCGCCGCAGAGCTCGCACGCCGCCCCGCCCCGCCTCCTGCCGTCGTCACCCATCGCTCCTCCTCGCACGAAACACTCCCCCGTGATCCGCCGCCGCCGAGAACCGCGCGCGATGGCCACCGATCGACCCGATCGAGCTCTCTCCTCCCCTTGCACGCCGCGCGTACGGTTTGGCGCGTATTTAAAGAGGCGAGGCCCGCCTGTTTGTACTACGACCATCCACGAGTGCCAACTTAACTCCGATCTCTCTCTCTCTCTCTCTCTCTTACAAGTCACACGTGCAATTCTCGCGGACACGGAGCATCGAACGAACTGGACGTCCAATTTTTTTCCTTTTTTTTGTATGGACGTGGAGGCCGTGCAATCGTGTACTCCAGTTCGCACCGCACCGGCGTGTGTGACCATCGCAGCGTCTGTACACGCTGCCCGCACGACACTTGGAGGCGTTTGGTAGTACTCCTTTATATATATACTAGTTACATGCCCGTGCATTGCTACGAAAAACAAAATTGATAACGGAAAATAAAGATTAAAAAATAAAAAAATTATTTCACAAAATCAAACATCTATCTTTAACGCGTTTAACGCTTTGCGAAATTGGCTAATTAAAGCAACGCTTCGTTTCTTGCGTAGGGCAATTAAGCAGGGCAATTAAGCGGCAATTAATGACGTGGGAAGAATGGACCACTGCCACCAAGTGCTGCTTTAGAATAGTAGAGATACTAGTAAGGTGCCCGTGCGTTGCAACGGTATCTACATTTTGAACGGCTGTCCTACTATTACGAGAACATGAAACAAGAAAATATGTTGTGCAAATAATACCTTATACAGTATGACACTATTGAAGCAGTATTGAAACAAGAAAATATGTTCTGACGCTTCGTTTCTTACGCCTGGAGTGGTTAATTAATTAAAGAGGTGAGTAATTAAAGAATGGTCTTGTGTACTGTCTTCCATTCACATCTGGAGTGGTTAATTAAAGAGGTGGGTAATTAAAGAATGGCAAAACTGGTAATTTTGATGAAATGATGTGGGAAGAAACTCTCACTTTATATGATAGAGATTATTAAACAGCACAAGTGGCTACGGTTAATCGCCGAGGAGGGCCGTGGAATAATCAGAGGACGTACGGGTACGGGCGCCGTCTCCATGACCACGAGCCAGCCAGCCTTTTGATTCACACTGTGGCGGATCAGGCCATGCCGTCTTTGCGGCCTGCCTGATCTGCCCATTAAATTTTTTTAAAATACTATTGAAAAATAATTAAAATCAGAGATTTAATTTAAGATCAGTTGGTCCAGCCCGGGGCTTGGATTTGGGCTGGCTCCGCCACTGATTCACACCAGACCCTTTTGACCACGGGGTGGTCAATACGGCTACGGCATGAGTGACCAAGCAAGTTGGGTAAGTCATAGGAATCTGTTCTCTGTCCCTTCACAACAAGAACCTTGCACATGAACACATCTCCATGTACACCAAATCTTCTTGGGCACAGTGGAAGAAGGGTTGGTTGTTACATGGACATAACTTGCTCTTTGTAGAAATTACCGACTAGGTTAAAAATTTCTGCGAAAAAGGAGCCTTCAGAAAAGGAGGGGGCTCCCGAGATTTTGGTTGCCGTCTCCGACGAGGAAAGACATGCCCGCTTAAAGGTAAAATTTTTCGTACCAGTACTAATTTGAGCAATTAAATAATTGATACTCGGAATTAGGATTCAAAAAATCGACGAAAATCGTTCGATTGTCACCCGTATTGACACGATCCGGTTTCTAAAATCGCTCTATAAACCGGTCTAATTTAAAAAATTTACGTGATATAAGCCGACAGAAAATCGATGCAAATCGCTTAAAAATCGATCACAAAAAAAGTTCAACTAGTCATTTTTGAAAATTTTTTTAAAATATTTGATTCTTGAAACTATACAATTTTTAACGATTTTTGATCGATTATTAGTTCATTTTTTAAATTTTTGAAAATCGATTTTCGTACTATTTTCTTAAAAAAAAAAAGAGAGTGAAACCCAGCTCGGAAATCAGAATGACCACGCTACCACGCTTTGGTGCGGTAACGCTGCCTGTAACTGATCTTAGGCTACGTCGTGGCAAAGGAACACACTGAAATAAATATCCTAGCCTTTTGAGGGGAGGAGAGGTAAAGAATAGTTTCCCCAGTTAGGCACGGCGGGCGTGTCTTCTCCTACGCTACGCTCGATCGGCCGCCCGGTCAAGTCCGCACCGCCCTTGGTAGGCAACAATATTTCCAGTGGATGACATGCAGCGGCGTACTAATTGACCACGAGCGCTCTGATCGATTCGTGGCGCGCGCGTGAAGCGTCCTCCTTACGGATCGAGAGGGATTTCTCTAATCCTGGACGGGTGGTCCTCGTAATACGGTTTGTTTAATTCGATGTTGCCACCTCGTCGGTTTGTGTCCGACGCCCCCCTCGCGTCGTCTCTGGCCTCTCATGTTCTTCTGGAACCTACTGCTGGAGCACAGCCAGGGCTCAACTTTTCGAACCAAATTCGTTCGTAGGCGAAAAAAGATAACCATTTTGAATTTCGTTTAAATTCGAATTCAAATTGAAAATTGTTGAAAAAAATTATCCAAAATTTCAACATAATTAGTATTAATAGCCTTATGATCTCTGATGTGAATATTATTTAAAAAAAACAAAGTTTGAAGATGTATTTGAGCCATTCAATTTATTTAGTAGCAATGTTTGTTAAATTATACTCCCTCCGTTCCTAAAAGGAGGGCGCATAATATTTTGCATGCAATCCCAGCATAGAGGGCGTGTCTGTGCATGTAGTGCTAGCGTCATTTTTTTCTTCCAGATATGCCCCTGTGCATGAGCGTGCTGCATGGTCCCTTGGACTGGCTATTAAATTCCTCTCTCACTGTGATTAGCACATAACTATTAATTAGGGGCAATGGTGGAAAGTAATCACTGTGATTTATCTGCATTGGTCTGTGAGAAAAAAACTATACGCCCTCCTTTTAGGAACGGAGGGAGTATATATTTAGTAGCAATATTTGTTGAAGTATATTTAGTATAAATATTTGTTGAAGTATATTTAGTAGTCATATTTATTGAAGTATATTTAGGCCCTGTTTGGTACGGTTCCAGATTCTAGTAGAAACAGAAACGGTTCCAGATTCTGGGTAGAAACGTTTCAAGTAGAATCAGAATCACTATCTGGAAACCGTTTGGCTAGCTGTCTGAATTCTGTGAATCGGGGTGGAACATGGTTGAGGGCGATTCAGCCCCGTTGTGGAAAAAGAAGAAACATTCCGAGGAGAATCGTTCCGAGTTTTAGCTCGTTTGGCTGGGTTTCTGCCAGATTCTAGTAGAAACGGCCCGGTTTTAAGTTGCCAAATAGGGTCTTAGTACCAATTATCACCGTCGATACCTCCGCAATTATCTACGAAGATAATATTGCTTGTGTTACATAAATGCAAATATGTTATGTTAAGAGCAATATGACGAAATATATTGCCTCTAAACTTTTATATCCTTACGAATTCTAGAAGAACAGCGTGGTAAAAGATCTTGCAATCTAAGTCATATAAAAATCTGGCTGATTTATTCATTAAGTTGATCTTTGTCAACATTCAGTTTCCAAATATGTTTTTGTGGCATTGAAATGAGTTGACTTAAAGATATACTGAGTTCAGGTGGAGCAACTCCATGAACCAGAACCCGTAGTATGATCCTAAAGATACTACACTAATCCAGAAGATTATATAAGTGGCACTCCTTTTCTCTTAGTGAATTTTTTTTTTAAGTTTTCTTACAAAAAGATTTCTAATGAGGCAACAAGTGTAACATAATATGCGGGTATAATATACGTTTTTCTTCATCTTTTTTCTCACTTGATTTTTGGGAGGCGTTTTTTATGAGATATGTATTACGCTATATTTTCCTAAGGGAAAATGTTGAGATGTAACCAGAATATAGATTTTTATTGTTAAGATATATTCAAACGCTTGGATCTTGCCCACCAACGTTCCAACCCTGTGTGTGCGCGCGTGTCATGTAATAAAAAAAAAACCCCGGCATTTGCAGCTTTGCCAAGCCCTTGTCGATCGGGGGATGACAAATTGGTCACTAGAAATTGGGAGGGGGGAACACAAGCGCTGATTAATTAATTCCTATGGACTCGGATTGCATCTGCTCATCACAAAGAATAAGAATCTCATGAGAGGTGATGGCTATCAAGCTTAACAAGTTACTATTAAGTTTTTTAAAAAATAACATAATTCGATATAAAATTATTTTATTTATCATTTAAGTGGTTATTTTAATTTCAAGCTAACGAGTCATTATCAAGCAAAGCCTCGTCAACAGTTTTTGCTCGAAGTGTCTCATTTTAATTTTGAACTACTATTGTAATGGAAACAATTTTGATTCGAGCCCTAACGAGTTTTTTTGTAAACCCTAAAAGTGCATGCGGCGTTAGCCGTGTATATAGAATGGCTGTTGATGAAACTTAAAATAGTTCTGGATTCTAGTCCTAGATATGCAAGGAAAGACTTACCTTAGCATTTACGAGCAAACCAACTCAAGCATGCATGCACAGGAAAAGCAAATAAAGGATAACCAAGAATTAAGCATCCCATTTTCTAGTCCTAGATATGCAAGGAAAGACTTACCTTAGATGATCAATAGGCAGACCCGGACGGAAGACAGGTGTAGCTTGGGCTAATGCACATGCCCTTAAAATTAAGCATCCCATTTTCTACTTATTTTTGTATTAGGACGAGTAATTAAGAACTCATAGGTGAGTAGTTCTTTTTATTCTATTTATTTTCTTTTTAAAAATTTTCCTGTAAAATTTTATTTCTAAGCAAAACCATGTGACCGGTTGATATTTTAAAGTTTCTGAAACGGTTAATTTTTCTGTAATGCAATTGTTGTATATAGATTTTTTTTTTTTTTGATAATTCCAGTGACTATTGCACATGCAAAAAGAAGAGCTTATATAGATTGAAGTTGAAGTTTTACTTGCGTTCTATAGTGAAATAGGAAAGACTTAATGATAGTCGTCAAAATTGATTTAATTTAGAAAATACTAATTACAAGATAATTGAAGATTTTGTTTTAAATAATGCCAGAAGAATGGTGCTTCATGTAAATATCATATATATAAAAATTTGTTTTTTTAACACGATATATCACATAGTCCTTTATACTGTAAGAAAAAATTGTACTACAGCTGTAATACCAAATAATTGTTTTTTGTAATTAACTTATTTTAATCTTTTTTTTAAGTGTATTGTCTGATTTTAAATTTATTACAGGGCTCTCAAAATATCAGGCGCGGCCTTGTCCATAGGCCATAGCACAACACATCTTAATCCACCAAGCCCAAGTAGCACTTTTTGATCAAACAAGCAGAACCACACAAAAAAAAAGGGACCTAAACAATCCTAATTGTGCGGGCGAAGAAAAAGAAACCAAGGAGGAATAATAGAAGCCGTCCATTGTGGCGACTGGCGGCCCCATGCTTAAGCATCCATCCAACCTCATAAAACTGACCAACCACATGGCATGGCAGAACTACTCCAGCTCTAAAACCGACGTCGCAATTCTAGGCCCTACGTGTGCCCACACGGCACTTGGCGTTCCTTGTGGGCTGTGGGCCTGTGGCTGGACTTACAAGAACTTGTCACCGTCCTGAAGCAGTCTAGTGAATAAATACAGAAATGCAAACAATTCCTAGCTTGCAGCTAGAGGTGGGCATCGTGCCATGCCGAGTCGGTCCGGGCCCATCGTGCTTCGGATCGAAACCGTGCCGTGCCACAACGGCCCATCGTGCTCACCGTGTCCCGACTCGTCTTTGGCGAGTCCAAGTCCGGTTCATTTGCACTTCGTGCCGTGCCGGCTCAGGCCCGACCCATTTTAACTATTGTGACGAGCAAAGAAATAAAACACATCACTACTACTAAACTACCTATTTTAATTACATAAGAGACTAATCACATCAACAAAATGTTAAATATAAATGCAATGCTTGAAGATGTCCTGAATCAACAATATCTGCCAACTTTTAAGTCTTAATCCGTGATTTCGTGCTAGTTCGTGCCGTACTGGCACGGGCCCGGACCAAACGATCGTGCCCGGTTCTCAGGCCCGGCACGGAACCGTACCGTGCCGGGCTTTGCACCGGGCCATCCCGTCGTGCTTCGGGCCGGCCCAAAAGAACCCAACCCAAGTGTCCACCTCTACTTGCAGCCAACTTTTTTTAAAAAAGAAAAAAGGTGTTATAGTGTTGTGGAACAATTAATCTGCATGGACACTTACTTAGGCCATTCACAGTGGGAGTTTCATTTTCATTAAATGATGTGACACATCATTATGTTTGGTGACATGGCAAGATAATTATGAAGAGAGAGATAGAAAGAGTTTCATGGGAGGTGAGTGAGTTTCATCCTGGATGAAACGAGATCTGTGATTCAGACAAAACTGATGTGACACTCTTGGAAACCGTGTAATGAAACTCTCCATTGTGAATGGCCACAGCTTGGTGTCTTATATCCTGTATTGTCTACGTGTCGGTAAAGGAGAGCGTTGTTCCAGGTTATAACTACGCTCCTTTGTGTGTGTGTCGTAGGTTTCTGTCCAGTTCATTTTCAATATTGTGTCTAGAATGTCATTTGAAAAGCATAAAGTTTCCCACGAATGATTTTGGTGTCCTATTCATAATTTTGCATAGTTACAGCAGCACTAAAAGGACGGCCAGTAGCTGTTTTTGTTACAAAATCTGTGCTATATGTTATGCTTTGCATTATGCCAAAAGAATTCCCTTCCCAAAATTTTCTCAACGGGCAGCTTGGTGCATGGGATTCCCAAGTCCTTGGTTTGTTCGTTACTCCGATTCCTCGCCAGTAGCGTTTACAATTCTAGCTAGGTCTTGGACAATTTCAGACATTGGTGGCCTGAATTCTGGCTCCCCCTGCATTAGGAAAATTTCAGGTCAGACACATGGTCCCTTCATGCAAATCGCTTTGTGCAAAGAATGTAAAGCATCAGATATATGCCACAGTGTGTAGTAATGCTTAGAAATTGCAGCTTATTATGAACTAGGAAAAATTACAGTGACTTCACCTGGATACAGCGGCTGATTATGTCAGCAAATCGTGACAACGCTTTCTCAGAACACTGCCCTCGTATAGAAAGGTCCACCATCCTGGACAGGGATTCGATATCATGGAGCTGAGAACTGGCCCATCTAACAAGATGTTGCTCGGCACGCGGGCGTGAACTGCATATATTAACATGAAACAGAAGAGAGTTATTTCCTCCTTTTGTACAAAAAAAATGATCTAAAACGAATGGAGAAAGGTCCTGGTCAAGCATGAGACTTTCAAATCTTACCTATCGTATGGTTTACGCCCAGTAAGAAGTTCTAGCATCACTACTCCAAAACTGTAAACATCACCTCGTTCTGTAATGATCCCAGGTTCCTGCTGGAATTCAGGTGCTTCATAGTTCAGTAATGCATGCATCCGGTCTGACAGCTGGAACAAAAATATACCAGTTGTTGTAAGCAGTCATTTCCATCGGCATATCAAGATGCATTTGTCACTACCTGGCTAAATTAAATTAGCCAAAGCTACTCATTTGCGATCAAATTGGAAAAGCATTAAGCGTCACCTAATAGCAGCAAAGTAATTCATGTTTTGAACAAAAAAAGTAAAGTAATTAATAATTACAGGTAAAATTAAAACGTTGAGAGCAACCAATGGGCCATCCAGCATTTTCTAAAACGTTGAGCCAAATGTTAGCCAAGAACAGGTTGGTACTAGGTTGAACTACCAGGCAAAGGAGTTACTAGGAAAGTAGATATATTATCCCCATTACCAGAATCCTGAATTTTCAGACCTTGGATGCATATATCGGCATGTTTATTCACCATCCAAATTCAGTAACATCACTTCCAAACCTTAAAATAAGAGCTCTTTTACAGTGGATTAAAATCAATATAAACCGTCCATTCCTTTGGATCTTATGGTTGAAATCAATTTAGATCTAGTTATACTATCACCTGTAGCATTGGTAGTAAAATTCATAAATAGGTAAAAGGGTAAAAAATTCTATCATATTATTTGTCCTCTAAGGTAAAACACGTCCTGTGATCCTGATGAATGGCGGATGAATGGATAAGAAGCCTCTGAAGATCATCAGGTATTCGTGAATCCAAAACTGTGAACGAATTGTGAAAAGTCTAAAATACCTCTGATGAATAAATAGGAAAAGCCTAAAATACCCTTGAGGAATGGATGGTTAGATTTAGTTTCTACTACCACTATTTACTACTTATGTTATCCACTGTAAAATTTCTCTAAAATAAAGCACATTGATTTACTAATATTAGTAGACCAACTAAATGATTAATATCCGCCTCTTGAAAAAATACAGGAAGACAGAAATGCCACATCATGCAATATTCAACCACATTAGCTAATTAAGACGATTATCAACATCCCCGACTTGTCGATACAAAATTATCTTAAAATGAGCTAGTGCATGCTGTGCCTGATAACTCATTGTTAGCACCGAAGTCTTTACATGCCGTTCTAACTTTGGGCTGAATTAGTCATAGCACCATCAGCACTTAAAATACATTGGTCATGATGAAAAAAAGAGAGAGAAGACCCTGGCAGCCTCCTCTCCCTGTTTGTTGTCCTAAGATCATACAACATCTATATCACAGATTATAGCTTACCTGGGTGACAGAACCTGATGGCATCAGTTCTGCCAGTCCACATTCAGCAACACACACTGAGAATTTATTGTCATGGAGCACGTTAGCTGGTTCAAAATTCCGATGCACAATTGGAGGTTTGAAGCTTTCATGGAGATACCTGCAGGAAAAAATAATTTGGAAGTATAAAGGTCCACATAATTTGAAAAAACACACACAAGATATGAATATGTGGAACAATAATTTCACTTACTCTAAGGCTTTTCCTGAACCAAGAGCAACCTGGAGGCGAGCATTCCATGATAGCACACTGTCAATCTGCTCTCCATCGTGAAGTGCATCATCTAGTGTGTTTCTACTAAAGTGATTGTACACAAGTAACCTCTGTCCATATTCAGCACAATATCCTACTAACTCAAGGATGTTAAGATGCTTGATCTTTGAGATACGTGTAACCAGTTCTAGAAAGTCATCTACTGATATTCTTCCATTAGCATCGTCAATCTTCATAACTTCCAGTAACTACACAGAATAGGATAAAACAAGCTTTACGTTTGAACTGCACACTGAATAGTGAGTTGCATTGTCCATTCATACAAGTAAATACTTCGTACCTTGCCTTCAGGAAGCTCCGCTAGGTATACCTTTCCTAATCTACTCTCTCTTATCACGTTCTCCTCTCTGAAACTACTTGTATATTGCTGAAGAGATGCAACAGAGAAGGGTGTGGCAGAAGTCGTGGTACTTGTCCTTGGTGGAGGGCTATATCTCTTTTCTGGAGGAACAATAGGATTTACAATAACTTTTTCAACAGGAAGCAGTGGCGGTGGAGGTGGAGGGGGTGGTGAAGCAACTGCAAAAAGATCTGAATCTGTTCGGTCTAAATTAATTATGTGACCGTTTTGGTTTTCAGGAGGCTTGTTAGGGAGAGCTGCAATCAATTGCACACAGTTTTTAAACATTTTAACTTGATGAACAGTATGTAAAAAATTAGGCTGCCCTTTTCTCCAAGGACTTCATACCTGCTGCTGCCAAAGTTAATTCGTGTCCCCTCCTATCAAGGGCCTCACCTGGACCTATCAAACAAAATATCTTGTAAGAATACCAAAAAAAATTCCTATATGACTCGTATATGCACAGAAGTAAACCTTTTTTAACATCATCCCTTGGTTGTACTGAAGAGGGCTTGATATTGGGTTCAACCCTATGATGCACCCTTGCCAGCTGACTTCTGTTATAATCATATCTTGACTGTCTCTCTTGGTACTTAGACAAACAAAATATTACCAGCAGAACTATAGTTATGAACAGCACTATTCCGAGAACAACAAATCCAACAATCTTGAGGCTTGACAAATTATGTTTCCTAGATGTTGAAGTGCTGTCTCGAGCAGTTGATCCATCAGAAGAGTTTGAGGGCGTTTTAGACGGTGGAGGGGCTGTTGAAGGGGATGATGGAGGTGACATTGCTGGAGTCGGATTTGGACCTGTAGGTGTTGGTGTTGGAGCTGGTTTTGGTCCTGTTGGTGTTGGAGCCGGTTTTGGTCCTGATGGTGTTGGAGTTGGCGCTGGTCCTGTTGATGTTGAAGGCGGTGATGCAGAGGGGGCTATACTGGTATTAAATGCATTCCCATCATTTCTGCACTGGAATACTGTTAGTCACTTAACAAGCCATACAAAATTGATCCAGTTAATTATCTTGTTCTTTAATAGTGAAATAACGTCAAGGTAGACAATGTAATGACTATCTCAACCAGGCTGGTATCTATTATATATTAAAAGCTCATACAGAGTTGCTAAGAAAAATAAAAAAATAGGCTAGAAATTCTCACAAAAAGCAAAACATCTAGCCCTTAATCTCTTAGATCGTAATTACAACCGTCATCGGATCTTTTGTTAAAAATAGAAATATGCTAGAAATTCTCACAAAAAAAGCAAAATATCCGACCTTTAATCTGGTGGATTCTAACTAAGTTGAACTATAGTAGCCATTGGATTAGGGGTGAAAATGGTACGGATAATTTCCGACCGACCGACCGAAGCGCCTCGGATAGCAATTCGGATAATTTTTCGGATATCCGGATATTTTGTTCGGATATGGATCGGATACGGATAAAATGTCCCGGATACGAATACGGATGCGGATATCTCAGATAATATCCAACTATTTTTTCGGATACTATCCGCCGGATAATATCCGAATTCCAAAAGCATATGTTTTCTGGATTATTTGATTTATCCCAAAACCATTATTGTAGGTTTTTAGCTAGCATGGAATGTTGCTAATTAAACAATTAAGGGTTGCATGCAATGTTGCTAATTAAACAATTAAGGGTTTGTGCTGAAGATTTTTTTCCTCGTCCTAATTATTTCTAATTTTTTTATGCATTATTTCCGATACAAAGTTTAATAATTTTATGTTGTTTTAATGCTTCACATTTCAGGTATCTGTGTATTTTGTGATTATATGGTGATGCTCCATCTGAAGCTAAGATGTCATGTTTTGTGCACCGAAAGTTTGGTCGCTTCTTTTGCTTTCACTTCAAATCTCCTAGGTGTAAAAGATGAGCATGGAGGCCATGGCCCCTAATGGCCTGACTGATGCAGTGATGCTTAGTGTTATGCATGTGTTTTGTTACTTTTGTATACTTCTATGAATGGTGTGCAACTTCTATGGATGATGTACAAGTGCAATTCTAAGATGTGACTCAGTGTATTACTATAAACTGTATGGTTTTAACGGTCTTGATCTCTCAATGTCCTATACAATTTATGTTGGTTTCTTATTGACAATATTCATTGTAGCTCATCACTCCGTTTGTATTTAGTGTTTACGCGTATTATTCGAAAAATATCCGTTCCAGTGATTATCCGAACTTATTTTATCCGTATTCGTTCAAATATTATCCGTATCCGTATCCGGCACTATCCGTGTCCGGATCTGTATCCGACACTATCCGTGTCCGGATCTGTATCTGACACTATCCGTGTCTGAATCCGATCCAATAAAATTATATGGATCAAATACAATATGAATGGTTTTCGATCTATATCCGATCCATTTCACCCCTACATTAGATGCTATTATTTAAAGAAAAATATCTAACCACCTATCTCGCGAGCCTGAGTTATAACTGCTTAGAATAAAAGGAAGAGTCAATTCCATGTACAATAAAAAATAATAGAAATTCAGAATAAAAAAAAGAAATTATCCATTTGATTTTCATATGAACTCCAAATTAAAACCCATACATAGCTAAAATTCAAAATAAAATTAGATAAAAATTAGCAGTTGGATTTTTATAACAAATCTAACCTTAAACTTATATTCAAAACTAAATAAAAATAACAATAAATTTTGATTCAAATCTAACATAAAAATAATATTCAAAATTAAATAAAAAATAAAAATAAAATTAGTGGCTTAGATTAGAAGAAAGAATCCATACGGAGTACAATAAAAAAGAACACAAATTTGGAATAAAAATAGAAGGAAATGAGCCATTTAACTTCCATATGAACTCGAAATTATAACCTGTACATAGCTGAAATTCGAAATAAAAATTAGCAGTTGGATTTGTATACAAATTCTAATATAAAACTGATATGCAAATTAAATAAAAAATAACAATGAGAATTAACATAAATTCAAAATAAACAACAAAATAAAATTAGCCATTTGATTTTAACTCTAAATTAAAACCTGAAATTCGAAATTAAATTAAAAATAATGAAAAAAATATTAGAAGAATAAAAATAAAAGGAAATTAGGGATTGTTTTCAAATTCCATAATAAGTGCAAAATATAAAATTTTGTTTGATTCAGAATTATAATCCCCAAAATATGCTAATTTGAGGAAAAAATGAGGTAAGGAATATGATTAGATTTGTGTGTGTGTGTGTTAACTATTATGTAATAAAAGTCGATATAGTTTTTTTACAGCCGTTAAGAAAATATATAGTAAGCTAAAAATTCTAAAAAAAAGAAAACATTCTAACTCTTTAATTGGTGGACCTCCACGAAATAAAGAGGTAAAGAGACTGATACATCGATAGGTATTCACTCGGCTATACGAGTATAAGCAATGTGATGTGCACTAAAAGAAGTATTGAAAAAAAAGACAAGCATTGCAATAACGAAATTAAGAGATGGTGATATAACTGGAAAATGTTATGTTATGCTACGTTTACTATTTTGCTATGCAAGTATTTTGGGAAGAAAGTTTAGATCCCATGTGACAAGTGTTGCGAAATGGAGTGAATATATTTTCTCCTATTATATATAATATCAAAATATCACCAATAGAGTTCTACAACGATCTAATTTCCAAAAAACAAAATCACATATGTATTGCTAGTTTGGTATGTACAAACAAGAAGAAGTTTTCTCACTTGAAGTTTGGTATGTTCAGTAACTTTGCAGGCACTGGTCCAGAAAACAAATTATTCTCTATATTCCTGTTCAGAGTAAGGAATTTATAAAAAAGAGGTGTAAACAGTTGATGATCTGGAGTAATATTTTCACCACATGAGCTATTAAATCAAGAGCATAGCAGCTGCATTTTGTGAAAGTAACTTGGGAAGGCTTCCTTATTGCTGAAGAAGTGCCTGTGTGCAAAATTGTGGTAAAAAAGAAACATGCATTGGCTTCTCAAAAGAAGAAACTGCACAGGGATACCATTGGCTCCAGAAATAAATGGAATGCAGATGTGAGAAGTGCAACATGCTACCAGATGGCATCGATAAGAGACGGCAGATTAAATTTTTAACTTCTCATTCTATTGTGCAAAAAATTCAAATGCACTAGCTTTTGGGTGTTTACAATCACAATCTACTCATATACATTCCCAACAACTGCAGATCTGTATGTTCTATGTGCACTTTTTAAAGATTCCATAACAAATTTGAGTGCAGGGATCATAAGTAAGTATCATACTGCAATATCATAGACCTTAGAAAAAAAAATCTACAGAGAAGCCAAATTCACTAAATGAGCAGGCAGTTATAGATTTGGCATGCCTTCAATCCAATATGCTAAGATAACTGAATGAGCATGGGATGAGGGAGAAGATATCGAGAGATTACAAGTCTTTCAATGGGAGATCCTGCAAGACATTAAGAGTCCCAGACAGTTGATTGTCTTGCATGTGCCTATCAGATAGCAGATGAGGAAAAAAGAAATAAGTTGGGGAAATAGAAACAGAATATAAGATAAAAAAAAAAGATGTAAACTTACAATGTGGTCAAAGATGACAGGCTTTTCATTGAAGATGGTAACACACCAGTCAAGTTGTTCGAGGAAATATCCCTGTGAAGCAGGCTCAGATGCTATCATCAATCAAAACATCATCTTGATCAACACACACAAATATACGAAAATAGGATGCATCTTACAAATTTACAAGTGCAATGAGTGAACCAAAAGCATCTGGCAACTCTCCATCAAGATGGTTGCCATTGAGTGACCTGGGAGGATAAGGATATTAGCAAATGCGCTTTACAAAACAATCTAGCATGAATATAGACATGCTGAGAAAAGAAAGGAATAATTTTACATGTCTGTTAATTTTGTAAGTTTTGACAATGAACTCGGAATGCTTCCAGTGAGCTGATTAGCGGAGAGGAAACTGTAGCAACAAGCAAAAAAGATTATTCCATCAAATGAATAATCACAAAGACTGAAGGGATTGCACAAACAAGCAGTAACACGTACAAATGCTGCAATGTAGCAGGTAGGTCTTCTGGTATAGTTCCACCGATATTATTGTTACTAAGATCTCTACAGCCAAAAATAAAAGCAAATCAGTCAGAGACTCAACTTGGATACAAAGAGAGCATAAATTAAACAAGCAGGAAAAAAACTAAAATTTTCTAGTTTTGATCGAAACACTATAGTGACTGGAAAAAAGAAATAATGATGAACCTCAAACAAGAAAGAATAAATGTACAGTGTTAGCACCATTACATGGTGGTGATTGAAGTGAAGTTCCCTAAGCTGCCCAGCTGTCCTCCCAAGTTTGCAGCATTCATGGTTCTAGAAATGATGACTTGATAAGAGTGCAAAACAAAGGAATCTACCAGACGAAAGAAAGTTCAATGAAGAATCTGACGTACATTGAAGTTATACTTGAGCCAGTACATACAATACCCTGCCAGTCACCACAAGGGTCTCCACCATTTGCAGTCCATCCAGGAAGTGTTGGCGATCCCAATGCAACGTACAATCCATTTATAGCAGAAACTATGCATGATAAAAGAAAAACAAAGAAGCTGTTAGCATCAAGCGGAACCTTAGAAAATTCCCATGCTGTCAACTATACTTTGCAGGACATATGAACTGAAGAAAATATTTATAAGAAAAAGAATGCACTTGTCAAAGACACTGTGAATTACACAACATTAAAACCATAGTCCCACATTTATACAAAATCTACTGATGATTCAATAACAACAAGAATTAACTTGTGTGTTGCATCCATCATTCTCTTCCTACAATCCTATCCTACCCGTCAACCCCTTATTATGTCCAGCTGTCCACTCTCTGCAGATTCATCAATATGACAATTAATGCAACTAAGAGTGAAGTACCCATTCTGCTACTACTTACATAGCCAATATACCAATGCTTTCTCCTGCATGATATCAACTTCCACCGATCCAGCATACGAACAACACATCTCTTTCTCCAATTGCTATCGAGGACAATAAGACACAGAGCACAGGGCACCACATTACTATAAGGCCTCAAAAGTTCCTTTCGTTATCCCTACAGAAAGGGACAACTCGATTGCTACAAATCAACTAAAAACATCAAATTTATATCCGAATTATATATGTCACAGCCGCCGAGCACCAATTGGCGTAAGACATTGCTGATTTCACGACAAAATCCTAACAATCGCATGAGCTCCAGAACAGTGCTGCAGAACTCGCAAGCAGAGTCGAACCAGAGGCACCCCATTTCTCACCACGCGAGCGCCGCCACCGACATAATTTCACCATGCACCGTCAATGGCAAACTAAAACTCGCGGAAAACAACGCAAATCACGGCCTCGCTGTAGTATCAAAAAAAAAACACCAACCCATCCCCTGCTTCCCGCTCCCACCGACAAAATTCTCGACGAAACCGAAACCACCAACCGACGCACGCGCGTGCGCACGCCCGCCCGCCGCACACCACACGAACAATACGAGCAGCGACGAAGCCGACGCGCTGCCCCACGTACTAAAGCGATTACCGAACAGAACCAAGTCAAGCACGATCGTACCGTCGGCGGTGTCGGTGGCCGCGCGCGCGAGCCGCGGCGCCAGCAATGCGGCGGCCACGACCAGCACCAGCAGCCGGACCCCACCCCCGCCGCGCACCGGAGCTCGCCGCATCGCTCCCGATCACACCATGCGACGACGCGCGCGGGCGACCCCGTCACGAGCCCGCAACCTCCCCCGCACCGGACGCCCTCGGTCGGATCGAAGCCTCCGGGAGCGACGGGAGGAGGCCACCGGCGCCCGCTCAGATCCAGCGAGCGGAAGCAATGTTCCGCTCGGAGGAGGAGAGGGCTGGAGAGCGAGACGGGAGAGCGGCGGCGGCGAAGCGAACGGAAGCGAGGAGGCGGACTCGGCTCGAGGAGACGAGAGAGACGAGCAACTACAACTACTAGCAGAACGAGCACGCAACGCAACGACGGGCGTAAAAAAGGTGGGCGTCGCGGGTGGCGATGGGCCGGCCGAAACGGCACGGAAATGATTGGGATTTTATCACGGCCGGAGCGCGGGGTGACGAGATGAAAGGCTACTGCGGTCGCGCGGATGGTATCGCGTTGGCAGGTGGGACCCGGCTGCCGTCGAGCGGCTCGCTTGGGGAAGAATCCTTGGCTTTTTTTTTTTTTGGTTAGATTTGATTATTTACTATAAAGTTTATATACACATGATAATTTATCACGCTATATTATATTGATACGTGATCGCTGAATCCGAATATCAATAAGATATAGCGTGACAAATCATCAAATGCACATCAACTTTGTGAGAAATAATCAATTATTCCTTTTTTCAATAGTGCTTCTATTCCTTCCTTTCCAATACTAGTTGTACAAATTTTAAAGCAAATGAAGGGGTAAGTAATCACTATCTACCCTTCATTTATGCATTAATATTTATGCAATTTTAAAAAAGAAAAACATAAAAACACCTCTCTCTTTTTTCAAATACGATAGTAAGCATAAATTTACAAAAATAACATATTCATCCATCGCAAAAGCAACCACTGTCGTGCCCTAAGGTGGGTGGCCGAGCCCACGACACGAGCTTGGTGCCGAGCTAGGAATAGAGCGACTAGACTAAGTACCGCGATACCCGAGCTCGGCAGGACAGAGTTCAGCGGTACCCAAATTTGGTATGCAATTGTCGCGGTAACCGAGCTTAATAGGAAGGGGAGCTACGATGCCCACGACATGTTTTGATAAGCGATATGTGCAGCCGCAGTTGAGAAGAAAACTAGATCTACAATTTTATTTAAAATACAACGAAAAGTAAAAAAAAATAGAATAAAAGGGGGTGGGGGGGGTAAAAGAATAGGACAAAGGTCCCTAGCGGAAGCCGTGGTCGTCGCTGCGGCGATCTATCGCGGCACAGTGCGGCGTGGAGGCCGGGAGGAGCATGTGCGGGAAGGATCTTTGCCTGCAGCGTTCGACCACTACGCTGTGTTGCAGGCTTGCGGCTCGTGGGTATTAGCTGTTTTTGCCGGTTTTTTTGGGTGGCTTTCCGGTTGTAACATGTGTGTGATTTGTTTCTTATGTTGATGCGCAGTTTACTTTACTCATCTTACATGTCACGAGTTATATTTAGCGACAAGGATCTGTACTGCTTCTTACCTAATACAAGATGGGATATCAGTAGATTGCAGATGCGTATGAAATGGGTAAATTTGGACTTGGTTTTTGCAGTTTGTTTCGTCGACAGAAGCCGTTCCCATGGCAGCACGTACGAAGTTGACACGAAGACTACAAGGTATGAACCCATGCAGAGTAGCCTGTACTTTATTACGTAGTGCTTGATCTGTACATCGATAACGATAGATGTTCTTCTTGCCATCCATTTGGTTCTTTAGTCTTTACCTGCTACTCCAATCGATATCTTGGAAGTGGCCTGCCAGGCACGTATTTATTGGCTCCCAAGTGCTAATGACGTGTTTTTTTTGGACAATGACAAACAAGCATGTCACTATCTTTGGTTGTACAGTGGTATGGATACTTGAGTCGACACAATAGATCGAGCAATGGAGTTTTAGATTCTTCCACAAGCGAGCAATCCCTATCCCTCCTAGCTAGAGTTGACTAATCAAATCAACCAACCTAATGAATACTGTGATTGGATACTTAGATTAAAGCGCATTAGGTGTCTTGGAGGACGGACTGTCGTAACAGTAGTTTTCACATGCATTTATGAATCGGGACATTGGTCCTATGTGATCGCATATTTGATCGTTTGATTAGGGCCAGCAGGAGTAGCAGTACATGGTGAAGTTAAGCAATAGGTGGAGAGGCCCACTTGGAACCTGTAGCTTGAGATTAGTTATCAATGTCATACCGGTACCAACCGATATAGTATACCATTTCGGCACCTAAATCGATACAAAGTAGCCTTGTATAATGTACCGGTTTTGATACCGGTCAATACCGGTTATACCGACTTTGATACCGATCAATACCAGTCATATCGGTGGAATTGATAATATAATCTATTGAACTATATATTATATTTAATAGTACTACGGTGTATTTGAAATAATATTATAAGTGAAATTTGGTGTACATATAATTAAACATATGTATACTTATAAATATACACTATTATATTAAATCGAAAACGGTACATCAGTACCAGAATGTACCATTCCAAGCATTAAATCAGCATAGCCTCTGGTCCGTTATTGACAAGTGTGCTTGAGAATCTTTGGTTACACCTGTATTGCTTTGCTCACTCTCATGTTCACCCCAGCATGTAGTGTATAATACTTCCTCCGTCCAAGTTTATAAGACGTGTTTTTCTAATGAACTTGTCTATAAATATATGAGTATTTCGTATTTTAATGCAAAATTAGTGTGTTACCTATATACCCCTAATAAATATCCATTTTTTACTTCATATTCTCCATGTGCATGCACTGAATATATTGTTTAATGATAATAATTAAGGGTAATATAGTTATTTTCACTATTTTTTGGTCTATGTGATTAAAAAAATACATCTTATAAACATGGACGGAGAGAGTATATGTGAATGCTGAAAGCTGGTGTTTAACTTAGACACCTCGGCGGCCAGCGAATTGATTGTAATAAAAATTTTTGGAATTATTTGTTCATGGAAAAATTGGTTTATCATGGCAAAAAAAATTTTTGTTGGGCCAAGTATAGATAATCCGAATAGCCTCCAGCCTTATCTTACCCCACGTGACTAAAGATTGTTGTCACCCACTTGTCTCCTTTGTTTAACCGGCTAGGCTCTATCTTAAAATCCACCCACTTATCTTCTTTCTTTGGCCATGTTTGGATGGGCTAAAACTAATTGTTAGCTGACTAATGGCTAGAGCTAATTGTTAGCCAGCTAATAATTAGTCCATCTAAAATTAGCCTAGGATTGTTTGGATACATGGCTAATGATTAGGCTAATTTCTTATAAAAGTCATGTTTGCCCTCATAACGGACTGGGGAGTGGACGCACGGGTGAGGAAGTGAGGATAAGGCCAGCACGAGGGTATTTCAGACTTTTTTCAACGTGTTACCTACTATTAACCCAAATTAGCTCCCCTCCACCAGCTAATGGACTAATTGTTAGTTGAGGGGTTGGCTAAAAATTAGCCCACCTATTAGTCTTCCTGTTTGGATAGACTAGGACTAATTTTTAGCCAACTAACAATTAGTCCAGGGATCCAAACATGGCCTTTAACATATAAAATGAAGCTTACAAAATCTTAACACGCTTCGTCAGATTTTATAAAACAGCACATGACTTTCCAGAGAAAGCAAGCATCAAAAGAAAGAATATATATATATATATATATATATATATATATATATAGTGGTATATATATATATATATATATATATAGGGGCCCAAGGCCCAGTAGATGAGTCACTGTAGCCATCACGCCAATCCTTCACGTTTTTTTGTTCAGTGATTCTTCAGTAGCAGATCTCAAATAAGTGATAGCTCAAGTTTTAAATTCTCATTTTTTTGTTTTTAAGAGTTTAGAACTTGTGATGTCATCATCTATTTGGGATCCGTTGCAACACACGGACATTTTACTAGTATATATATGTGTGTCTCTCTCTCCAGTAGCCCAACTGACTTACTGGATTACAACACACACACATCTCTCTCTCTCTCTCTCTCTCAATGACCAGTAGCCCAACTGACTTACTAAGATTACAACAAGAAGGAAGAGATTACATGAGAGATTACAGAAGTAGTTAGAGATATTACAGGAGTCTAATAAAATGTCCAGCTCATATCTATATGCCACGTGTTTATCTATTTTAACAGCAAGTACTGTAGCACTCATGCATGGCTATTTTGTTTATCGTCTCTGTGGCATCGGAGATCCCTCCTTCCTTTGCTAATTGCTATACTCCATCCTTTGGACTTAAAATACCTTATCTGAACATTTAGATAGCCTAAAACATCAAGCCGAGGGCACAAAAATTGCTGTTGCACGCCGTGACCGCGAAGGTGGCGATCTGAGGCAAGGCAAAGGCGTCACCGGCCGCTGAAATCCTCATCTTCCAAACTGCAATTTCCGTCCACGCTCTCTCTTCTCCCCCTCTTCTCGTCTCTCGTGTTCTTGGGGCCCCATTGATTCGTACTTTTACTCCCGGTCAAAGTGAAAGAAAAGGATCAGAAAGCTGGTAGAAGGCCTCATGCTGCTGCCTGTGAAAGTTCCTGAATCCGCTTTGGGTCACGAGCACTTTGGGCGGATCATGATGGGCACCTCAAGGCTGCTTTGCACCACCCCCTAAAGTCCGGGATTCTTCATCTGGAAGACGTCCTTGACAAATGGCTAATCGTACAGTAGTAATTCTTTGAAGGGAACAAGGGAAAAGAGAGAGAGAGATGAATTTTTAACATGGACCACATATTGAAAAGAAATTTGACATGGCCAGCTGCTTGAGCAAGAGAGAGTGCTAGTAGATATCCTTCACTGTGTGATGGATATGGTGGAGCCTAGTATTGAAGACTGCTTTGCAATACCTGATCAAGAAACTGAGGTGGCTCCAGAATCACAGCTTAAAGGTAAAGGTGATAAGGGAATCAACCAGAAAACTTCATGATGGTTTCCAGTTTAGAACCATACCTACTTCCAAAAGGAAAAAGATTTTGCAGTGGCTGAGAATAATCATTATGATGGAGGACCCATGAGGCCTTTTACCAGCTTGTTGGTTACACTGCACCAGATGCTACTAACCTTGTAGCAGAGGAAGTGTCTTTCAGGTTGAGTATCCAACTTTCACATTTTAGCACTGAAAATTCTTGTACAAGAAAGCTTCTGCATCACTGAACGTTGAACTGCTCCATGAAGCATGAGATCACAATCTAATACAGAAACAACAACACTAGCAAAAAGTTAATGGAGAATCAACAGAAAAGGCAGAAACTATTCTTCCAAATAATTGTCAT
The DNA here is from genome assembly GCA_036346355.1 of Rhipidocladum racemiflorum. Lineage (NCBI taxonomy): Eukaryota > Viridiplantae > Streptophyta > Magnoliopsida > Poales > Poaceae > Rhipidocladum > Rhipidocladum racemiflorum. Next base: position 81,999,332 of record CM070579.1, on the reverse strand, counting down.
TGCACAGACAGTTTGTTCCAATAGGCCCAATTCACATTATTCCCTTTTAGCCTGAACGCAAACATCTTTGCCCCAAACGCCAGTTTATCAGATGTCTCTCGTGTTATTTTTTTCAGCTCCACTACGCATCTGCCGAACCTGGCACTTAAAAGAAATTAAATTCCTAGCGACCACTACACCACTACAACACTTCTGGGATGTTTTGATTATAATCTCTTCAAGCATCTTTGCCTCAAACGCCAGTTCGTCAGATACCTCTCGTGTTATTTCAGCTCCACTATGCATCTGCCAAATCTGGCACTTACAAAGAAATTAAATTAGTAATTACCACACACTACTTCAACACTTCCAGGATGTTTTGATTATAATCTCTTCAAGCTCCTCTTCCTTGCATCCATCTTCTTCTTCTCAACTTGAAGTTTGGTAGCAAGTGGTCCATCCTTCTTGGGTACTGCTGATGCTCCTAGAACAGGATCTGAAGGAGCAGCATTCTGATCCTTAGAATTTGTGACAAATGCTTTGGTTGATAATGATGTTGGCGCAGATTGGGTTCTCTCGCTCAGAATAGTGTTTGGCTGATCCACATTTAGAGCTGTGGTTGACTCAGAAATAACCCCACTCTTGGTCTTATTCTTAGGTCTTAGTGCATGGATGCCAGTGTATAGCCTGCATATGAAGCACGATGAAATAATCAGCATTCAGCAACTAGTTTGAGCTCTACGCGACAATTCATTAAGTGATGCAATCTGATTTGATAGAAATAGTAGCCAAGAGATACATGTCTAAGTGTCAACATAATTTTCATATTGCAATCCTAGTATTGCAGTTTTGGGGGAGGGGGTGTTTCTACGAAACCACCTGCAATTTCTGAGTTTTGAGTTTTGACCAGTAAAAAAAGGTCTATGAGCTCTACTCCAGGTTTGGTAATATGGAGTTCAAGGCTGACCTTGCATGCCGTGCATACTCCTCATAATTTTCAAGTAATAACTTTCCAGCTTGTTCATTAAGGGCAGATTCAGGAAATGGCTCAATCAGAAGGCATCTCACTACCTGTCAGAAATGCCAATAAGAAATAGTAAATTTCCATGTTGTGACAGCAGTTGGAACTTGTTCCCAGCTGTCATGCTAAATCAAAGCTAACCAATCACATACAAAGAAATCGTGCATTACTACCGACAAAATAAGGGCTGTTGTGTGCTAAACACTGAGCTTACCAGCAGAACATGCCTTAATCCAAGACTAGGATTCCAGTCCTTCTTCAGTGTGTTGACACATATCTCACCACTAGTTGCTATGTTTGGATGGAAAATTTTCGTCAAGAAGAATCCTGCAAATAAAAGGAGAAGGCCAAAGACTTTCAACTAATGGATTCACTTCAAGAACTCAATGAAGCACGGACAATTCTGAAAGTTTCATAAGATAGTTTACCTTTTGGGGGAGATTGAGGGAAGTCGCAAGACAACAGTAGCTTCATCCGGAATACTCCATTTTCATATGGAGTTCCAGCTGCACCATGCCAGATTCAGATTTCAGAACACACTATATTAGAAAGTAGTGCAATAGGGAAAAACAGAAACTTTAAAACACATCAGGTTCTGTAATATACTAATATGCACTGTCAGAAGGAGCAAGATTCATACATAATTAACTCTAAACGAACAATGTGTTGGAAAGTCATGGAATAACAAAAGACGCCACGATATGCAAAGCAAGTACAAGAGCGTGATCAGCATAGCTATAGGCATGTAACTTTGAAGTGCACAGCCCAAAAAAATGGCAGGTGTAAAACAAAGTATCTCGATAGAATCTTACCAGGACCCTCAATATCAGCAAAAATGGTGGTAAAGTCATCATCATTAACAACAACTTTAATCCCTTCTGGAGGTGACTCATCAAGATTCTTCAATTCTTTAGCCAATTGTCTGATGACATTTGGTGGGAGGTTCTCGTTGGTTGCCTTCAGTGACACAAACATGCCATGAGAATCATAAAAGGCAGAATTCCTAAAAAAGTTAACACTTTCAAGTACTCACCATGGAAGCAATAACAGAAGACAGCTTTAAAGGTGCTTTGTTGGCAACTTCTCTTGGCAATTTTGTTGTTCAAGAATAGCACCTTTAATGGCTACAAAGTCTTAGCACTCTGCAAACGGTGTGATCACCAAACCCAGCCTACAATAAAACAGTATTTAGGATATTAGATATGATTGGAATATTCGATCAATATCAAATACAAACAAATTAGCAGCAGTTATGTCTGTAATTCAAGAAATCCAGTACCGCATTTCTACTATTATAATTGATATGTTGTGGGGAAATGAAGAGTGTCTCAGGTACAACTAAATTAGTACATGATTTCAAATACTACAGTTATTGATGTAGGGATGTACATACCCTAACAAAAATTAATCTCCAAATACAACAAGTGGACAAATGATCAACCGCTGTATGTGTTAAGTGGTAACTTAATGATGATAAGCAATACTGCTACATTCAAGCAATGCATAAGTAATGCCTGCAAGAGGCAACTGGATAGAAATGCGAGTAGCATAAGGAAACTAATAAAATATTGTAATTTATTTAGGACAGAACACTTGATTTAGGTAAATATCATACATTCCATCTGCCATGTTATTGCAATTTTCTTAGTCTATAATGGAGCCATTTCCATAAAACTAATTTATCCTCTGTTGATTACCATGACCGTTTAAACACCAAAAAGAACAATTCCTACTAAAAATATAAACTTTTATCCCCTCCCTTCGTACCCCATACACACAAGTGTGAGTGCACACCCACACCAAGCACACGTCAGTGCTAAACAATGCTGTATTCAGTAACGCCTGCAAGCGGCAAGTACTGACACACCTCAATGTCTGCAACATGAGGAAACAAATCATGGTGTGATAAAGCATTTAAATAAGAACACTTGATTGGCAATTTGGCGGTAAGTAGGGTATGCTCCTTGTTCCACCGTACTGCAATCTTGTAGTAATGAGTCATTTCTGCAGGCTAATTTACTACTTGACGATACAAAAGTAAATCAATTCCTACTAAAAATAACAATTTTTATTCCTTCACTCCCTCCACTAGCACACGGATATGCGCACATTCCCGCCCACAGCACGCACACCAGCATGTGCTCACTCCTGCCTGCCATTCGCCAATCCATTCACATGCACACACACTCCAGGGTCACTACATCCAGGAGCCAGTACCGTGCACCTTGTGTCCTGCGTGATCACAAGGACCCTAATAACTTCTACAGGAACACCACAGGCGTGCGTGCCTCTATTCTACAGGAAAGAACTAGACGGAAACCGAATCCCCCTCTCAAAATTCAGAGAGAAGTCTATGCTCAGAAAATAGATTCGGGTCAATGTGAGATCGATCGATCGATCGATCAACGCTTGCCTACATGAGTCCAACATTAATGCGGATGAATCCGAGACCGACCAAGATCCCATCTCCCCCGACTGGAAGAATTCGACCACTCACCTCACCTACTGCCGACGAAAAGCAGGCGTAAGAGCTGCCACCCGCCCTCCCTGCTGGCCCGCGCTCCCGCCTCCGACCCCGGTGGTCCAGGGAAGAGATCGAGGCGGCAGGTAGGCACGCAGTCGACGATCGATCGGCGCCGGCGCTTCCCTCGGGTCGGGCTCGCAGGGGCGAGGAGGAAGCAGGCAATTGAGACGGGCGACGGTAGGAAGAGGAAGGCGCGGGAGGCTGCGACAGCGGAGAGGGGGGCGCCGCCTGTCGGCGCCGGAAGGGGAGGAAACCCTAGGCGTGGTCGCGTGGAGCGCTCTCCATTTGGGGAAGAGACAAAAGCCGGAAGAGGAGGAGAGCTGGAGAGGTATCAGTAATTGCGATTTGGGGGAGACTCCGGAAGCTACCGATATAAAATGAAGTCCGTACAAGCGCGAAGCGAGCGATCCGACCGTTGACGTCGGTGGGCCCCGCCCAAACAAGGCCCAGATGCTCGGGCCCTGGCCCGGGAGAGCATGTGGGCCCCACCGCCGTCCACCGACGCGTTCGGTAGCCGTTTCCCGTTGGGGGAGCGTCGCCGGCGGGTGAAGGAGACTGACGGCAAAAGCAAACTAGGCTCCTAATTGATGTGTTAGCACCGTCGTTTCGTTCATAATATGATTCATTTTCTTGAGGTAGAAAAGGTTCCAGAAATCACAATATGTATGTATACTAGGTTGATATGCGCGCTACGCCGCGCCGTTGATAATATCGTTGGGTTTGCAGGTATTTCTTGGAAAAAAGACGCTAGGTAAGAACCATTGACGAACCAGCGAAACAACGGCGTTTTCTTGGGGAAAAAAAGAATAATACATGTTCCGAGAAATATTACATCTCAAACCACAAAAAAAAACTATAGACACCGAGTTTAACACCCTATACGGTCAATGGGCAATAACACATGTCTTAAAAAATATTAGAGATCGAGCCGCAAACATTTTCCCCATGCTCCCGGGGAAAAACGGCTAACGAAAATATTTTTTTCCGGGCAAAACGGAGAAAGGAAACGGTTTCCCAAATTTTTTTTGGATAAACGGCCAACGAAAACATTTTCCCATGCTCTGGAGGAAAAACGGATTATGGGGAAAAAAATTTCGGGTAAAACGGAGAAAGGAAACGGTCTCTCATTTTTTTTGGGAGGGGGGGGAATAGCCACCGCAAACATTTTTCCCATGCTCTGGAGGAAAAACGGATCACGAAAATATTTTTTTTGGGTAAAACGGAGAAAAGAAACGGTCTCTCATTTTTTTGGGGGGGGGAATAGCCACCGAAAACACTTTTCCCACGCTCCGGCGAAAAAACGGACAACAAAAACATTTTTTCTAGGCAAAACGAAGGAAGGAAACGCTTTTCCATTTTTTTTTTGGAAAAACGGCGACAGAAAATATTTTTCGCATGCTCTGGAGAACAAACGGACCACGAAAATATTTTTTTCGGACAAAACGGAGAAAGGACCCGAATGTAAAACGCGAGAACCTATTTGTTATAATTTTGAACCTGTTCGCTATTTTGAAAAATTAGAAAATGGCTCGCTCGCGATTCGCGCTTAACGGGAGGTCCTCCATGCAAAGTGCCAAACCAGACCTAAACGCGAACCGAGAAATTTTTTTTCTCTCACACAAAATCGCGCAAGAACCTAGACGTAATTTCGAAGAAACCGGGGAGGCTTTTCGCGAAAATGACGGTGGACACGTGGGGGGTGCGGTTGGCCTCCAATCCTAGCCCTTGTAAGGTGGGCTACCATCCATGGAATTGAATCACGAGCATAGTTATCCTAACTTGCAAGAGAAATTATTAAAGTCGACGCATGGTGAAAGAATAAAAGTAGACAAGCAAATACGTTGGATCAACCTTGAATGGTTTAAATCTAGGGAGTGTATAGGTATCATCCGGATGTTTTTGTTCTAAAAATCATCTAAACTTTGAACCGTACGATCAATAGACACATCCGTAGGATCAACCCACCTCGAATTCAGGGGGGCGTGCATCGATCTGAAAGCAAATCCAATAGCCAAGAATTTGGATGATGGTTGCTAAAGAAAACATCCGGATGAAACTTATCAAAACCCTTAAATCTATATGGAGTCCTACCTCCTCCACTTAAACACGTTTTACACATAACCTCTAAAAAAATACAAATTTCACTGGAGGAGGTGGGATTCCACATAGATCTGGACCATTCGAGGCTGATCTAGAGTCCATGTTTGCCTACTTTTATCTTTTCACTATGTGTCTACTTTCAGCATATAATTCCTCAACTTGCAAATGGTGCAAGTTACCAGCCCGTGAGTAAATCAATGGAACCAAATGGTATAATCTCATCCCATCCTAATCTCATTCTATCAACCAAACGCACCTTAGAGTTGAGAAGTTAACTCTACCTGAATTTGTCTAATCCTAGCTCTTGCTTTTCTTCCCCTCTAAGTTCTGTTAGATTAGTTGATGTAATCTTAGTCATAGGAGGACAAATTCTTGAGGTAGAGTTAACTTATCAACTCTAGGGGATCTAACCCGATTCAGAGATGATGGAATTTTGAGTTGGTGGCTTTTTTCGATCTGTACCTATTGGGGTGGCAAAGGAATTTACAGTTTCAGAAAGAAAGCTTCTCTACCACCTTTCCCACTTTGGGAGGAAAAGCATCTCCAATCTCCATCACTCGCGCTTACTAGAAGCAAGAAATCACGACCAAATTCAGAAACAGCAGCACTAATACAAGACCAGGCGAGAATCAATAGAAAAGGGTAGACAGATCTCGGTCCAATAGACCCAATCCTTCATTACTTAATTTTGGGTTCAACTATGCATCTGCTGAATCTGGCACCTGTGGACAAATTTGTATTCTTAACTACCCACCTCCCCACTTAACACTATGTTTTGTCTATAATATCTTTCGTTACATTCTGATATCCTTCTTATGCGTAGCAGCCACTCGAATCGAATCAGAGTTTTGTGATATACAGCATGCGCGTGCGTAGTCTCAAGAACAAAAAAGATGAATCTCGTAGAGAACCAAAATAACGATGTTAAAGCAGCCACGACGAGAGAGAGATTTGGCGAGATCGATCGCAAAATTATTTAAACTCAATCTCAAAAAAGTACAAGAGATTATTGCTCTCTCAGAACATCTCAAATCTCTTAAGACCCTCATATCCTTGTCCTATACAAGAATCTAGTGCTAAAAAACAACATAGCTAGCATCTAATCATCCATGCACCTCTTGGTTTGGGTGAATTAGTTTGTAGTTTTTTTGGTTTATTGGGTTCTCCATTACCATCCTATGAATTTATATAGTCATCTTAGTCCTCATCTAAAATAAGTAGGAATCCTACTATAAAAAAATTAAGTTCTGTACATTTCTTTTTTAACACACCTTTCTAAAACCTAGAAAAAACTAAACATGAGTCACCGTAAGTAACATATTCAAACTCTTCTTCCACGCATCCATCTTCTTCTTATCAACCGGAACTTTCACAGCAAGTAGTCCATCCTTCCTGGGTACTGCTGATGCTCCTATAAAAGAAGCAGCAGCATTCTGATCCTTGGGAGTTGTGACAGACAATTTGGTTCGCAGTAGGGGTGGATAACCGGTGTATTACGCATGTTGTACAAAGGAGAGCCCAAGGGTGTCTCTTAGCATAATCACCCAAACAAAAAGACAACATTAATTATTCCTCATACAATGGGCTGTCTCTAACATTGTCTCTCAATAATGAGATGCTTTAAGTTGTTGTATATGCTGCTTGATAAAGTGTGCACACATCCGTGTTGCTTTTGTATACGCACATGCTATTGCCTATACATATAATTGTTGGTCAAATAAAGAAATAGATCATTACTTTTTAGATAACACACATATATTCATGCTAGAAATAAAAATTACAAATTTCATTAATTTTTAGATAACAAACATCTAGGCTTCCATGCATCATGTATACGTACACAAGGAGCGCTCATCACCAATCTTGCAATATCCAAGCAACGGTACAAGGTTGCGGTACTTTTTAGATAACACACATATATTCATGCTAGAAATAAAAAATACAAATTTCATATTGCGCTGCCATATTAATTTGTTGCCTAAGCGCCACCATATTTTTCATATCTAGATTATATATATATATATATATATATATATATATATATATATATATATATATATATATATATCGTGATTTGCCTATTTGTTACCGAAACGCTGCCATATATGCTCAACTAAATTATTCTTCAGTTCAATATGTGTAGATCGAATTGCCGAATTTTTTCGAAGTACCTCCTTCAGGTGGTAGAATGATCGATGCTCCTGGAATCTCGTTCAAATCCAAAGGGAGTGCGGCCATTTCCTTTAGTGGTAAGTGGTAAGGTATCTTGTGGGGGCTGCGATTTTTATAGGAGAGGATGTTGTTTGTGTTCCGATTAGCCACAATGTGAACTAGTTTATGTTTAGATTAGTCCACACTACAGTACAATAGTTTTTGTTCAGATTAGTTTTCGTTTCATACCAAATTCAGTCCACACCACTAGAGACATTTCCTTTCATACCAAATTCAGTCCACACTAAACTAGTGTCTCCTTCCATATCAAAAACAGTCCGCACTACACGTCATGAAGCTTCTCTCAGACGCACGCATTTAGAAGAAAAGCAAAGCGTTAAATAGCAGTTCATACTTGACATTCCCTAAAACCATCCCAATCAGATGAGCCGAAGTGAGTTCTCTGTCAGACAAGCTGATGCTCCAAAGCAAGCTTACGAACACACTGCCTTCAAGAACCAGATGGTCCCTAACATATGTCATACTAGCCAACAAAATACAAGGTGCCAACATCACATATCAAATAGCACTATAGCACAACAATAAATGGAAGCAGCTGGATACACACAACACTTCAAGAACCATAGAAGGCATCATGAAATTGCCGCACTAATTTATGACAATAGATTGACAAATACAGGCTTGAAGTCACAGCTCCATATGCTTGAAGTCAACAGATCCATATGCTTGAAGTCAAATGTAAAGCAAATTGGTTCGTGTTGCCTGATCTAAATTTTATTTCTGGATTGGTCACTAGCACATGACACAACAGAGACTGAGAGATATCACAAGCTAAAGAATGTCTTTTACAGTAACATAAATATACTCTTGTACATACATCAATTCCTCGTGCTTAAATCATCTAGAAGCATATATATAGCATATAGAGATGGATTTTTGCTGCTTGTACAATGGGAATCTACATATCTGACCAAAACCATATTACATTTCACCGAGCCCCCAACCTCATCACACATGCCATATGTTCTTCACTTCCAAGCAATGCAAGTATGACCAAATCAACATGGCCGCTGAATTGGCTGTGCCTCTGCTCAATCCAATGTACAGCTGAGGATTCCCAAATCTCAACGAAGTAGCTAGACATTGATCCATGTCTCTTGTCGATGCTTATACACTGGAAGAACTGAAGATTTGCGCGAGGGACGTCCTTGTCCCGAACAGGGAGAGCGCGATCCCGATTACGATGACAACCACATCGCCGACGAGGCTGGCCCACCCGATCTCGGCGCCGTACACCTTGAGGTGGAACGCGGCCAGCAGCACGAACCTGAGCACGACGCAGACGCTGCTCCCGACGAGCGAGAGGAAGTCGGCGAAGATGGGCACGAGCATCGCCATGAGCCCGACGAGGAGCCAGCGCAGAGGAAGATCGAGAGGAAAAGAGGTTTTGTGCGCCGGCGAAATCTAGAGGAGACACGAAATCGGCCTCGCCGAATCGGATTGGGATGGATTTAGTGTTGGAGACGGGAGAACGGGGCGGCTCGCGTACAACGCCCGCGCTGCGGTTTCTTGGGCTTGGAAAGCAGAGCCCGAAGGCGATGCCTGGTGAAGAGCCGTCTCTCCCGTTTTTCTCCCAAAACAATCGCCACGTCATCAAAATCGCGCCAGCTCAGCTCTAAAAGACTGGGTAATTAAGAGCGTTGTACATGCCTAGGCTGATCCACATCGAGAACTGTGGTTGACAATGAAACCTCTGACCTTTCTCCGATGACTACCCAACTCAGATTAATTACTTTGATTTCAAGGCATCTGGGCATTAATTCGATTGCAAGGCGATCGAAGGGGTACAGGCATCAGCATTTCAATCCTGCTTGCCGGACATGCTACGACGGTTTGTTGCCGTCGTCTACCAAGTCTGGATGTCTCCACCCCCAACCTCCATCTCCCTACACACGGAAGAAAGGGAGGCCCCAGGCTTAGGTGGTTGTCCGGCGGCTTCTCAGTCCAGCAAGCAACGCCCCCTTCCGCTGATCGTCATCGACGGAAGTTGCTCGGCGGCTCCATGGATTGTTCGGCTACGCCAACCACCGCTGCCATTTGTTGGTTGTTCGGCGGCTTGCAGCAGCAAGCAACACCCCCCACCCTTGAGCTATCAAAGGAATCCGTCATTCTTAGGCATCAATCATGGCGGCTCCGCACTCGTTTCCTGAGGCGACACTAACGACAATCTCCAGAACTGTCCCAACCTGCGCGTCAGGTTCTTGCCTGCAATGCCTAGCAGCTGTCCTCCTCAACGACATCTCTGTAATCTTCGGCTAGTTTGAGGACATTATTGTATTTCAAGAGGAGTTTGTATTGTTTGATATTTAGGGTGCGTTTGGTTGGGTGAACGAGGATGAATGTGATGGGATGGTACAGCCTTACAGGATGGGATGATTCGAGATGAGATGATGGGTGTTTGGTTGCCTGAATGGAATGATACAAGATTTTGTTTGGTTATTTGGATGAAATGGTACAAAATGGTACGAGATGATGTTTGGTCGGAGAAATGAGACCCCAATTAGGGCTGGAAAAAAAGCTCGTGGCTCGTGGCTCGGCTCGGGCTCGCCCGAGCCTGGCTCGGCTCGCACAGGCTCTTGGCTCGGTTCGGGCTCGAGCCGAGCCTACTTTTCAGGCTCGCAAAAACACCGAGCCGGCTCGCGAGCCAAATTGGCTCGGTGGCCCAGCCCATGCAGTGAATTTAGTATGATTAATGACTTATATTTTTAGGAAAAAGATGATGTTGAGACAATTCCATATCCTACAAGTGTGATATAGAGCAACTAAGCAACTACTATTATTTAGTAGTAACTAGTAAGTTAATATTATTCACTGCAAATATATGAATTATTGTATAAATACTTAATTTTCGAGAAAATGTTACGGCTCGGCGAGCCAACGAGCCGGCTCATGAGCCGAGCCCGAGCCGAGCCGAGCCGGTTTTGGGGCCCGCCTCCGGGCCGCGCCGAGCCGGGCTCGGCTCGCCACTAGACCGAGCCGCACCGAGCCGAGCCGAGCCGGGCTCGGCTCGGCTCGTTTCCACCCCTAACCCCAATGCACTTTTGAAAGAACACCACAGGAGTGTGATGTCTCTATTCTACATGAAAGAACTAGGTGGAAACTGAATCTCCCTCTCAGAATTCAGCGAGACATCTCTGCCCAGATATTAGATTGCGGAAATGCGAGAGCGATCGATCAAACAACTAACGCTCGCCTACCATACCAGCAAGTGAAGTGAAGCATTGTTAGCTCGGGCGGATCTGAGATCGATTGCGATCTCACCTCGCTCCCATAGAAGAAATTGTTAGCGGAATAGGACCATGCACGGGACATGCATGCCTCATGTGATGTTCTAAAGCCGTGAAAACCGCTCAGCCAGATTTTCGAGCGTCTGCGCTCCGATTCGAGATGCAAAACCGCTCGGTAAACCGGTATAATTAAAAAAAATTAAAAAAAAATTAAAAAAAATTTGAAATAATTTGTATGTTCGGTTTTAAATGAAAAGCTGCGGTTTCAGCGTAAAACCGCGAAAACCGTTCGAAGAGATCGGGTTAGTTTTCGTGAAACCACTAACGGTTTTAAGTAAAAAGCGGTTCTGCGTGAAAAACCGAGCGGATTTCAAATTTTTCAATTTTTTGGATTTTCCAACTCTTCGGTTTTTCACGGTTTTTAGCGGTTTCGCTCGGTTTTGCGCACCGAACGGTTTCATGATGCGGTTTTGTGAACCCTACCTCCGCGTCTCGCCCGTGCCATGCAGCTCCGAAGATCACGTCGGCCACAAGTGATTAATAAATTCCATATTCAGGAGATAAGATAGCGATCTATTAGGCTTTTTTTTTTAAACTAAGGCATGAGCTCTCTCAATTCATTAAGAGAGAAAATAGCATTCGAGAGAAAATTACACTGGTTATAGCAGCTAGGCAACTAGTCCAACCACCTACGTAGTGTTGTGCCGCCCGCAATGCGGACACAGCACTGGCACAAACACCACCACCCAAACCCGCTTGGGGTTTGACGCCGGACAGACACCGACGCTAGAATCCTACAACAAACACACTACCATCGAGCTGAAACGACTTGATCCGGCCTGATCCGGAGGCCTCGTGCGACCTTGTGCACCGCGGAGATCACTGTGGCCCTCCCCAAGCTACCTTGCCTTCCCCCAGGCCGAGCGCACTTCCTTGATCCTGCTAGGATCCATCGCCCCGCGGCTCTCGACAGGCTTCTCCGCCGCCCCCGTGACGCCCCCTCGTACTGGTCCTGACCGGACACATCCCTATTTCACTTACTCCTGCTGTCCGGAGCTAGGAGGAACACGCCTTGAGCTCATCGATCTGATCATCACAAACTCCTCAGCATTGATGCCCACCGGGATGGCCACGCTGCTCTCACCATGAACATCAGTCCTTACAGCGCTCTTGAAGCCGACATGCTGGTCGACCAGAGCATCCTCCACCTTGAACCCCAACGAAACGGGAGGAACCAGGGGGAAGAACCCGTCGACCCCTTCACCTCGATTCACAACAGCATCGACGCTCCAAGCCGCACCATTCCCCTCCACGATGTAGCTCGCAACTGTGTTCCCCCCTCAAAGCCCTTGCGCTACGACCATCTAGGCACACCGTGGGGCGAGGCGACGAGGGTGAGAAGTGCTCCGTTGAAGGCAAGGAACCTGCTGCCGCAGCGGCTCTAGTCGGCCATGAGCAACTGCCACAGCGCCGTCAACCTGCTCCTTTGTCGTCGCCGCCACACCGGCGGACTCAAAGGGGATCTTGAGGGGCCCTAGATCTGTGACTTCATCACCTAGATCTGCAACTGCTCGGCACACTGCAAGCTTGCTGACGCGCACGGAGGTCTCGTACGTCGCCATCTTCGTCGCTCATGGAGTCCACCCGACCTCGACAGTGGAGGCGACAGCCTCCTCCTCGGTCGGTGCCGCAAAGAGCTGAAGAGGGGAGGGAAGAGGAAGAGGATTGAAGGAGAGGATGCAGCGGAAAGGCCCCGCCGCCGCCGCAGGCCAGCCGAAGTCACTAGCGGCGGCGGCGAGGAGAGGGCTCGGTGGTTGGTGGCTCTCGCCGGTTGTGAAATCGCCTCCCGAGTCGCTCACAGGGAGCGGCTCAGGAGTATTGAACGTTTGACAGATGTATTAGGCTCTTGTTTTTGGCATGTAACAGATTTGGTTGCAAATCGATCCACCCCTGTACTCTATATTTGCCAATGCCTTGCAATACACTCCGTCAAGCGCGTTTCTCCAATTGCTTTTATGGTATCAGATAGTTGCGATCCTGGCCTCCTTCCTCTTTGCCATGATGGGTCCTGCCGATGACCTTACCGCCACTGTCGCGGCTCAGGCCGAGCGCGCTACCTTCATCGCTCTGGCTAAAACGGATCTCGAGGCCATGTCCGCGGTCTGGTCACAGGCCTTTGCCATCTCCAGTGTCAAGATTCTTGTGCCCCTCACCCTCGACCTCCCAATGGCACAGTCTGTTCGAGGTCGCCCTCTTGAAGTATGCCCTTGACGACAACCTCTTCGACTCGTCATCTTCCTCGCCCGATGCACAATGGCTGCGTCTCAACACCCTCGTCCGTTCCTGGCTGTACGCATCCATCTCCCCTGAGCTCCTCACCATGGTGATGGATTCCTCGCCGTCCGCCCGTAGCTCTACTGCGACAACACTGAGACACGCACCATCTACCTTGAACAATAATTCTACAGCCTCATGCAGGTAGGGGTGGGCAAATAAACCGTAAACCGAAAACCGAAACCGTTAAAACCGAAACCGAAACCGAAAAAACCAACACCGAATTGTTCGATTGTTGATTCGGTTAGCTGTATGAAATAACCGAATTTTTTTCGGTTATTTCGGTTTTAACAATCGGTTAACCGAACTAACCGAACTTAGGCCCAATCCAAATCCCTGGATGCCCTCCAAAAAGAAGAGGTAGGCAAATACAGATCTCCCATCCAATGATTCGTTGGTTCTTGCATGAGATGCGACCGTGGGAAGCTACCAAATGAAGGGCCTTGTAATGGGCTGGGTTGCTGCACCATCACGTTACAAAGGCTCCTCCTAGGCTTTCTGTCAACACTAGTCCCTACGGCAGCACAATCAAATCAGCTGCGCCCTAGCATCATGGCTTTCATGTCGGGCAAATGGCGCCGATTACATGTCCGGTGCCAACGACCTTTTCTCAAGTTTGACAAATGCAAGCAAAATTCGGTTAATTCGGTTAAAACCGAAACCGAACTATCGGTTAACCGAAGTATCGGTTACCGAAATTTTCATACACAATTCGGTTTTAGTTTTGGAATAACCGAATTCCCAAATAAACCGAAACCAAATTTTTCGGTTAAACCGAACGCCCACCCCTACATGCAGGGGTCTGTGACAGTGGCTGACGCAAACAGAAGGCTCTCGCCGACGAGCTCACTGCCGTGGGCAATCCAATCACTGATAAGAGCCCCGTCCTTAACACCCTGCGTGGATTGAGCCCGCGCCTCGCGTGCTTGCGCAAGCTATTGTCGATGCGTCACCCCCATGCAGTCCTTCCTCGAGACGCGCTTCACCCTCATGCTTGAGGAGCTCACAACGGAGCCTGACTACATGGTGCCTTCGGCTTTCGTCACCTCTGCCAACGGCTCCTCCAACACCTCCAAAGGGGGATCCTCCGGCAGCACCTCTGGTGGCAACAATGGAGGCACTGGTGGTGGCGGGCAGCCTTGCGCTGCAACTACGGCGGCGGTGGCAGCAATGGTGGCAGTAGCAACCATGGTGGTGGTGGAGGACACGACGGAGGCTCCGAGGGTAACAGTGGTGGCCATGGCGGTGGCGACAACCACTCCAACAATAACCGTCGTTGCAATAACAACAACTACCAGGGCAATGGTGGTGGCGGCGACCAGGGCTCTGCTCCGTGGCCGTCATTCCACAACCTGTGGACTGGCTCCATCCAGATGTGGCCTGGCCTGCGGCCCAACCAGCAAGGCCTACTTGGACCACGCCGCTCGGTGCCTTCATCACCATGGTTCCAGCACCTGCACCGCCCTAGTTGACCCATATGGCCTTTCTGTGAAGGATTTTCAAACCAAGACCAAAATCATCAGGTGCAATAGTTGTGGTTACCTCGACCCCTTTCAATGGCCGCCGACAGCACCTTGTGCCCTCTGCATCACCACCCCATCCTCCACAGTCTGGCATCATCGTCTTGGTCACATCAGCTCCCAAGCCTTATCACATCTTGCTCAGGCATCCTATATTTCATGTGATAAAGTTAAGACCGATTCTCTTTGCCATGCATGTCAATTGGGTCGCCACGTACGTCTCCCATTTTACCCTTTTTCTACTCGCACTACTAAAGCTTTTGAGCTCATTCATTGTGATCTTTGGATCTCACCTATCCTTAGTGTCTCTAGCTACAAGTACTACCTAGTTACCCTAGATGATTTTGTGATAATGGTGGCAAATTTTACAACACCACCATGCGTCTCCATCTTCTCTCCCAATGCATCGCACTACACATGTCATGTCCACACACATCGCAGCCAAATGGCAAGGTGGAATGCATTATTCGCTCCACTAATGATATTCTTCGCTCTCTCCTACTTCAAGCTAGCATGTTATCGTCGTTCTAGGTCAAGGCTCTTCATACCACCACGTACCTCCTTAACCTTCACCCCATCAAAGCTTTAGACTTTAGCATTCCCTACCTAGCTCTCTATGGTTCACTTCCCAACTATTCCCATCTTCGTGTGTTTGGTTGTAAGTGTTACCCCAATATATCCGCCACCGTCACTAACAAACTTGCACCACGTTCCACTTCTTGTGTTTTGCTTGGCTATCCCACACCACCGAGGGTACCGCTGTCTTGATCTCTCCATAAATCGAGTTATCATCTCCCGCCATGTCATTTTTGATGAGTCTTGTTTTCCCTTTGCTGACCAGCCCAACCCTCCGATGTCCTCTGACTTTGATTTCTTTTCAGTAGCCACATACACCCTCGAGTCCCATTGCTCTGCCCATATATAGCTTCCAAGGCGCAGGCTCTTGCACCAGCTCTCATTGGACCACCTCATTTGCCTGGCCCAATACCAGCGCCCATGCTGGCTAACGCATCAGCCCACCGCTCGGATGTGCCATCCTAGCCCGTGCATGTGCCTATGCATTCGTCCACTCTGGAGACTGCACCAAACATCAATGCTATGACATCACCAGCCTCAGCCGAATTGATTCCCCCAGTCATCAATGCTCATAACATGACTACTCGTGGTGACGTGGCTTTCGGCTTCCCCAAGATCGGCTCAACCTTCATGTGGTCGTTCCCTCATCGATTCCGTGTACCTACCATGCGGCGTTAAATGGTGAAAATTGGCGTCTTGCCATGCATCATAAGTTTGATGCTTTGTGCTCTAACAACACGTGGGAGCTTGTTCCACGCCCTCCTGGTGCTAATGTTATTACAGAAAAATGGATTTATCGACACAAGTTGAAGCCTAATGGCTCCTTGGATCAATATAAGGCGCTCTAGGGCTTACTCTGGGGCTTCTCTTAGCGCCTTGGTGTTGACTTCGACAAGACGTTTAGCTTGATCATCAAACCGATCATTGCGCTGTCTAAAAGGTGGCCAGTTCATCAACTGGACGTTAACAATGCCTTCCTCAATAGCACATTTGTTGAGACAGTCCACTGTCAACAACCTTCGGGGTTCGTCGACCCTATTCGCAGCCCGCACGTCTGCCACCTCAATAGGTCATTGTACAGCCTCAAGCAGGCACCCCGGGTGTGGTTCAGTCGCTTTGCGATGTACCTTCTATCACTTGGGTTTTCTGCTTCCAAGGCTGATCCATCGTATTCATCTACAAGCAGGATGTGGACACTGTCTACCCCCTGCTCTATGTCGACGACATTGTCCTTATCGCCTCTTTGTTGGCCCTGCTTCGCCAAGTGATCAGTTGCTTCATCGAGAGTTCTCCCTCAAAGACATTGGTGACCTACACTTCTTCCTTGGCATCTCTGTCCAGCGCACTAGCTCTGGCTTCTTCCTGTCATAGCACTAGTACACTGAGGACATACTATCCCGAGCAGACATGACAAACTGCAAGCCTTGTAGTACGCCAGTCGACACCAGCTCCAAGCTCCCATCCGCTGATGCACTAGTCGCCAATGCCACCGACCATAGGAGCATCACCGGTGCCCTCCAATACCTAACGTTCAGTCATTCGGATATCGCCTACGCTGTGCAACTGGCCTACCTTCATATGCATGATTCGCGCCAGCCGCACGCTAATCTCCTCAAGCGTGTCCTCCGCTATCTCAAGGGCACCCTCGACTATGGCTTGCAGCTCCACCAGACTTCACCAACTACGCTCACAGCATACACCGATGCCAACTGAGCCGGCTGCCCCGACACCCGTAAATCCACCTCTGGGTATGGTGTTTTCCTCGGCAACAACCTCATTTCGTGGTCCTCCAAGCGTCAGCAGACAGTCTCTAGCTCCAGCATCGAGGCTGAATATCGCGCCATCGCCAACGCTGTTGCTGAATCGTGTTGGCTTTATCTCTCGACTTACCCCGTCCAACATCAACAGACGAAACATGTCGAGATTGATCTTTACTTTGTCCACGAGCGTGTTGCTCTTGGGGAGGTTCGTGTTCTTCACATTTCGACGACCTCGCAATATGCTAACATCTTCACGAAGGGCCTTCCAACTGCACTGTTTAAGGAGTTTTGTTCCAGCTTTAACATCCGCCCCGCTCCCATTCCAACTCTCTCTGTGTGTGTGTGTGGGGGGGGTGTTAGCGGAATAGGACCATGCAGGAGACGTGCATGCCTCCGCTTCTCGTCCATGCCGCCCATGCCATGCATCTTCGGAGATCACGTCGGCCACATGAGATTAACTTCCATATTCAGGAGATAAGCATAAGATAGCGATCTACTGGGCTCTTGTTTTTGGCATGTAACAGATTTGGTTGCAAACCGATCCACCTTGTACTCTATTTTTGCCAATGCCGTGCAATACACTCCGTCAAGCGCATTTCTCCAATTGCTTTCATAAATTGACTACTCCTTGCTTACTACTGACCCAACACGCAAGGCGGGTGTCAGAAGAGGTCAAGGCGGTAGGCAGGTACTCAGGAAAGTATCGATCAACAAGCGTGGGCAGGTGAGTCGCGACGCTCCCCTTGGGTCAGTGTGGCGAGGGAGAGAAAGAACAGGCGATTGGGATGGTGGGCGGCGTGAGATGCTGAGGTGACGGCGCGGAGCGAGGAGCAGCTGGGGAGGTGGAGATTGGAGGCCTAAGGCGAAAGTGAATTTTGTTGTCGGTTCTGTCTATCGGTGCCATGTGCGGTAGCTGTTGGGGGGGGCTCGGGACATTCCAAACGCCGACGAGTGGGCATCGTCGGTCGTTGGCTGGCTATAGGAACATACCCTCCGTTGCGCGAGATACTCCGTACGTTGTGAGATACAGCATAGAGAGTAATATATGGGGGCATATCCAGTGCAATCAAAGGTTTGGTGCAATCACCGTGCAATCCAACTAAAAAAAGTTTCAAAAAATTCTGAAAAAAATCATGGATGTACATCTTAACTTACCCTATTTATGTATAAAATTTTATGAACAAATTCGTCCTATGCTAGAAGTTACAAAAAAGACAAATTTGGAGTGCATTTGAACTGTAAAAGTCTGTCAGAAATTTGTCTTTTTTTGTAACTTCTAGCATAGGATGAATTTGATCATGAAATTTTATACGTAGATGGGGTAAGTTGAGATGTACATCCATAATTTTTTACCGATTTTTTTTGAAACTTTTTTAGTTGGATTGCATGATGATTGCACCAAACATTTGATTACACTGGATATGCCTCCGTTTATATATATATATATATATATATATATATATATATATATATATATATATATATATATATATATATATATATATATAGAGAGAGAGAGAGAGAGCGGGGGGGGGGGGGGGGGAATGGAAGCCCAGATTATTCTTAACCGCTTCGACTACCGCAGCCAACGCCAGTTCAGAGCTCGAGAATGCTGCCTAAGACGGCCAGAATCATCATGGGATAATCCGATCCAGCCGTGAAAGCAGGCGTAATTACCACGCATCAGTGAGTTGATCGGGAAATCTAGTAATTAAGTCCTAGCTCATGGAGCTCAATTGATGGTGAACAGTACCAACCTAGTCGGGTAGGGGACAGTGCAGATGAACGTCTTGTCACGGTGTGACTCGTGTGATCATCGCTATTCCCAAACACTGTTTTCTTGACCCGTCGTACGCAGAGCTCGACGGAATGGACTCCGACAATTAGTGGCCATTTCTGATTGATTGCATCAGAGATATGAAAGAAACATAGGACACGGTACTGTTGAAGCCGTAGCTGGGCTCGCCGACAAATGAAAATCTTCCGAAAATAATCAGGCTGAGAAGGAATTTAACCTACTGAACACATGGCACAACAGTAAGCGACCCATGCACCGATACTCCGTATGCAAAGGCGGACCTAGGTCTCGAACCATCCAGACTATAGGTTAAAATAGAATACTTTTTAAAAAATCACTAAAACTCTAAACCGACTAAGAATAGCCGCAGAGCACTCCCTCTCCCTTCTCCCCGGCTTGGAGCCTTCCCCCGCCGTAGAGCGCGCCCGAGGCCCCCTCGACTCCCTGGCTCGGCGCCGCCTCCCTCTCCCGTCTCCACGGCTCCACCGACTTCGGCCTCCCCGCTCCCCTCGAGCTCTCCCTTCTCCCCTCCGGTGGGCGAGGCGGCTGTGGGCCCGCGTCGCGGCGCAGGCACGGGAGGCAGGCAAGGCGAGGCGATGCGGTAAGGTGATGCGATGCGGGAGGAAGGCCACGGCCATGGACGAGGTGGGCGCGGCCACGGCCATGGACGAAGGCAGGCGCGACCACTGGCCATGGACTGGCGGCACGGCCGAAGTCTCCCCATCGGTGTGTGTCGCCTGCTGGTGGCGTGCCATCTTCGGTAGGGCGGCCGCGGACCCGCCCAACGCTGCGTCTTTGGCCGTCTTTGCCGGCGTGCCTAACTTTTGGGCCAGCCACGGCCGTGCTACAGATTAGGCCGACCACGGCCGCTACGTCTTGAGGCGGGCTTTGGACCATCTTGCGGATTTCTTGGGCTTTGGGCCGGCCCACCAAAGCACGGCCCATGTGCCCACGTCTACCATGCACTGATACTCCGTATGCAAAGGCAGAGCTAGGTCTCAAACTATCCAGACTATAATTTGAAGTTTGAGAAGAAAAACATATAGAATACTTTTTAAAAAATCACTAAAACTCTAAACCGACTAAGAATAGCCGGCCTTGGACTAGGCCTGACTCCACACCTGGCCGTATGCATGGGGCATGGGGCCGTGTAATGTGTTAGCTAGCTTAACCTAGGGTGAAATCTCAAGTGACATCAACTTTTGTCGAAAGAACATGGTTGTGGATGCATGCAATGCATGATTCGGATCCTCTGCTTTTACTACTCAAAATACACGGTGCATTTTAACCTGGTAGAATAAAAGAATCTAAGTGAGGGGGAGGGGAATCAAATTGCTACAGTATTCAAGATTTTGGTAAATTTTATTGAAATTTCGGATATTTTGATTGAAATTCATATTTTTAAACTAGATTTTATTAAATCTCACAGATATTTTTGAAAATATTATAGTAATTTGATTTTTTTCTTTAAATTATTTTATTCTACCAGGTCAAAATGCACCGTGTATTTTGAGTAACAAAGCCAAAGAATCCGAATCCCATGCATGCATGCATGGTGCATTTTTCGGTGACCAATCAAGAGCCAGGTTTGCTTGAATCTTTCAGCGATTTCTTCTTCTTCTTCTTCTTCTTATGTCAATCGTCACAGATCGGCCAGTTCTACAGTGAGACGTGATGATTGCATTACATGGACATGTCCTGATTGGTACTGTTGTGTACTAGGAAACTTATAAGCCGTGCGGCAGTTGGGATATCACTTTGTAGTTAGTGCTTGCCGGCTTCTCATGTAATCCCAGGCTCCTAGCTAGTCCCCAGGGGATATTTTCTCTCAAGATGTGTTTCTTTTTCTTGACTTTCCTAGCTAATCCTAGGTTCCTAGCTAGGAAACTTAAGAAAAAGAGAATTGAAGATGCGAAAACAACTATAGTACCTATCTTGCAAGTAAGTAAAAGAAAATTCGGTGAGCATCTGTTCGATTGGAATATAATCTGACCAGGACAAACAAGCTCAAGAAGCTACACATGGTGTTAATTACTACCATTTACACAATACATGCATGAATGATAACTCCCTCCCTCCGGTCACAAATAGTTATCATTTTAAATATCGACACGGTTTTTTAAAAAATCAATAATTTATATTATAATACGTTTATAAAAATCAATAAAATTATAATATTATGAAAGTGCTTTTTCAAACAAATCTACATATATGATTTTTATGTATTCAATTTTAATATTTAAATATGTATTAACAATTAAAGTTTTAAAATTTTGATCACACGACTACATCTATATTCCAAACGATAATTATTTGTGACGGGAGAGAGTATACGGACCGTGTGACACTGCTATGGAAGCACGTGCTCAAAACAACCTAGCATCATCAAGCAGTGGCGAAGCCAGAAATAAAATAGAGGGTAGGCTCGAAGAATTGAGCTGGATTAAAATAAACATATTAAATAGCTTGTGTTGTATTTTTATCGGTTCAAGTGTTACTAATAATACTTTATTATTTCATAAATACTTGTACAACATTCGCTTGTAAAACATTTTTAAATATATAAACAAGTTAACACCAATCAATCAAACAAATCGGCTATTGTCTCTATTCAACACATTTATATAGTTGCAATTGACAAACAAAATCATAAATCCCAAGAAACGCTCACACTGTGTATTTATTGTTTTGGTCAGCCCACTTAGCCGGTCAAGCACGATGCGTTGTCTTCCCTGACCGTCGCCACACGCTTGCGCCCTCGCTGGCTTCTCGGCGTTTGCTCTCCGTGATGCGCATCAAGCACCCTTGACTCAATGGGCTACTATGTTCATGTGAAGGAGAGACATTGAGTCGTGCCCTCTCTCCCTTGCTCTATGGTCTTTGCGTGCGTCTAGGATTCGAGTCTAGTTGTGTAAGTAGTAAGCAAAGTCACCAATTGTTAAATTAAGCCTCCAATAAGCTGTGGCCTACCAAGCCACATGGTACATGAAGTAGATCATCCACCTAGCAAACCTTCTTTTCCTTATGTCACACCCGAGCGTGTGTGCATTCTCTATCGCTATGCCAAAAATTAGAGAAGATTTATAATGTATTATACTGGTAGTATACGATAGGTAGATTGATTTGTCGAGGAAATTCTACTACCATATTACCTGCGAAGTATATATAAATAGTAGCTAATTTGATTCATTAGATGAAAAAGAATAAACGATCTATATTGAATTTAGTGTATCATAAAAGAGTTTAAAAATTAAACATCAATACTGAAAAGTACTTAATATCTATCGGCAGGAGGGGTTCCAACCTATCGCAAACCCCCTGCTGGCTACGCCCCTGCCGTCAAGCTGTGTGTAACGTTAGATGTTCTTTTGCGTGCACGCGCACAGAGACGGCGCCGAGCAAGAAATCTAATTAACTTTCTGAGTCTGGATAAATGAAAGGGGAGAGAAAAAAAAAGGGAAAGAAGAAACAGAACGCGTGGGCTCAACGGTGCACCTAGCTAAATGCCAACGACGACGGCTAGCGCCGCGGCACAGTAAGTACCACGTCAAATTGCATCACGTTTTTTCTACTTCTCTTCCACGCGCGCGCGCACAAAAGGACAGCGTTGGCTGACGAACTGCAACTGCTGGCAGCAGGGGTGACAATGGGATTGAATTTATTTAGATTTTTGAATTAGGACGGTCTAAAATTAGAAACGGATTGGATTTATTTTGGATTCATAGCTATTTGGATCAAGCTTGGATCTTACGTTTTTCTATTAAATCGTTGTATTGCATGTATTATGTGTTAATTCTGGTCACATCTACGTGAATGTTTTACATGTAAATGGTTTGGATTGGACCTAGACTTATTAGTTTTAAATTTGAACTAGACTGGATAAAAATACAAAAATTTAGACTTAAAGCAGACTTATACCGGGTTTTAATCCATTATCACCCCTAGCTGCCAGGCAGTGCCTGCCAGATTTGCAATGCCAGTAAACCTCCAAAGCTCACGCCAAGGTAGCAGTGTACGCGTAATTCGCGGCAAACCCACCGGATTTAATAGCCAGAGGCCACCGCCTATTCCCACATTCGATTCCATCCCGCAGACAAGAAAGCAGATTCACTCTCCTACACGGTTTCTACTCGTTCTACATTGTCCGTAGCTCGCAGGTGCCTGTGCGTGTTGGGTGAGGGGATGGAGGGGTCGTCGTCGCCGGCGGCGGTGCTGTGCGGGAAGGAGGAGAAGGTGCTGGGCGTGCAGAAGGCGCCGGGGAGCTGCCCGTACTGCGGCGGCGGCGTGGCGGCGACGGACGTCGAGGCGAAGTGGGTGCTCTGCTTCCTGCCCCTCTGCGTCGAGACCAAGAGGAGGTTCTCCTGCACCGCCTGCTCCAGGCGCCTCGTCACCTACCCCGCCATCGTGCATGATTAGAACTCTAGAAGAAAGAAGCTCCTGGTTTGGAGAATTTGTGATCTCCATGGGGAAGATGCAGTTTGATCGATCGTTTGGTGCGAACCTGTTAGCGGTTTAACGGCTTGATTTTTCGATCTTAGTTGGCCCCTTTACCGAATGAGATGTAAGATTGGCCCCTTTACCGAATGAGATGTAAGATTGGCCCCTGCTCGTGTGTTCAGCTGCTTTTTTTTTCTTCTACAAGAGAAGGACGCACACATACAACTCCCACACACATATCTACGTACAAGTGCGCCTCTTTAGCATACGTCTAATCTAAAATAAAAGTCAGAACCTCACGAGCGTGAACGCATCCACGCGCACATATGATTTCCCCTTCAAAACTTAAACACGAGGGAAAGGTGAGCCATCAGTGTCGAACTTAGTGTTCAAACCAGGGTTCACGAAACTGTTTTCGCGATTTTGAATGAACAGTGATTTTCGATAATCGCGAA
Source organism: Rhipidocladum racemiflorum (assembly GCA_036346355.1). Classification (NCBI taxonomy): domain Eukaryota; kingdom Viridiplantae; phylum Streptophyta; class Magnoliopsida; order Poales; family Poaceae; genus Rhipidocladum; species Rhipidocladum racemiflorum. The sequence goes on along the minus strand of CM070579.1, from coordinate 81,975,369 downwards.
AATCGGACAAAAATCGCATAGTTTCAAAAATCAAATTTTTTGAATTTTTTTCTTCAAAAATCATCGATTTTTGATCAATATTTGGTGATAATCGCGATACTTGCCTCGAAAATCAGCTGACCAAATGAACTTCCCCACGGGTCAATTCTTTGAGCGATTTTCGCTCGATATTTTGGCGATAATCGCTCAATATGTCACGATAATCACGATATTTATATCGTATAAATTTTTTTGAGTTTTTAATTTTTTTTTATTGAATTTTCTCGATTTACCGTTCGATAATTAATTTTCGTGCCTATCGATAACCTCGAGCGATTATCGACGCTATTTCATACCCTGGGCTTCGAACGCTGGTACTGACTTTTCGAAAGCTGCTGCTAGCTTAAAGCCCCAAACAGGCCCAGCCCCTAAAAATCGTTGATGCTTATTAGCTGTGTGGCTTATCTGACGGTTGTTGGGAAAAATCGCGTGCCGATAAGACCTCCAAGTTATCACCATGGGCGTCGCGATCAGTAGTTCGGGCAAAAAAAAAAAAAAAAGTCTCCATCTTACCTGTGTGATCATCGCATATTTGCCTTGACCCTTGTGCACGTCGAGTCCAAAATGGTGGCCGATCCATGTTGACATTAGGAAATCACGCGAGCACATGCTGATGATGCGCACGGCATGGAAAAACCTTCGAGATTTCCAGGGTGTCTGTGCGTGTCATCCCAGTACACATTGGTAAGACACACGCCCCCAACGTGGAATTTAGGCCCAACCCAGTGCAGCCCAATACTCCATAAAATAAAATCGGAAGGTTTCCTGCCTCCTCCCCATACCCACGTATCCACCCCCATTCTATCTTCGCTATTTGCACAAAAACCCCTCTAGTTCTTTAAATCACGGATAGATCCTTCTAATTTGCGCAAAGGTCCTTCACGGATAGATCATTTATTGGTATCAGACAAAAACCAACTGTGATAGTATCTCCTCATCACTATCTAATGATTTTATACCGCCATTAAAACTGATTGTAATATAAAAAAATCAATTATAATGTACATTCCTGAAGCAGTGTGCAACCTTTGCCAACCGAGCATCAGTCGGTCCTCTCGTCTTGTTGACTTTAAAAAGTAAAAAATGGCACTCTTTTGTGGCTAAGTGAGTATATTGTATGAACGCAGTATAATACGGTACGTATAGCATGCATTCTCTCTGAACTATTCCAAGTACAGTTTGAACAGACCTAAAAGCAGCTATGGTTAGCATTAGATTTATCACACACCTCGCGATTTTTCAACTGAAGCTATATAAATTGAAGAAAGCATCCTTGGCCTACACCTAGGGTGAAAAAGAAACTTACCGTTGAAGCATTATTTACGTGTTCACTCAAGATACAGAGAATAGTAATGTGTGTGATTAGGGATGAAAACAGATCGAATACAGATGGATATTGTTTTTTTTGTATTTTAATCTTTTTTTTTCTCCAAATTCAGAACTGGATACGGGCTAGCCAGATACAAATATGAATATGAGTTATGCCGGATACGGATAAAAGATGGATATATGATGGATTCAGATCGGAAATAGATAAAGATACATGGATAATGCACGCATACATAGGGTAATATAGGTTAGGAGTGGTCAATTGAGCGTATTTTCTACATAAGCAATGAAATAAGGACGGTGCATAGCAGCAAACAATGAAAATGACGACATCAACAAGCTCATGTTGTTGTGGCAGAATAACAACGCAAACAACACGACAAGCTAATTGATCTGGGTTGGGGCTATAGTGACATGCACAATGTTCTGACCTGAGGCAATAAGGACATCAGGACCAATAGACCTACAAAGATCCTCCATTTTACATGCTAATCTAGTCACAAGTCAAGTGATTCCCATAAAAATGTTGTCAAGTAATTAAGCATTGAAGCTTCAAATTGTGGCCAACTCTGACACATAAATGTACGCTATTTCAAAGCTCCTCACTAATGTAGAATACTAGAACAGCAAGCGCGCACGCAGCGCGCAAACGAAAAACAGAAAAATATTAGAGGTTGAGTTGGGGGAAAAAAGGAGATAAAGATGCAGACGTATTTCTGTTCACGAAAATATTTTTTCGGGAAAAACGGAGAAATGACCTAAACGTAAGAAGGGAGACCTATTTGTTATATTTTTGGACCTGATCGCTATCTCGAAAATTAAAAAATAGCTTGCTCACGATTCGTATTTAACGGGAGTCTCTTTCCATAAAGTAACAAACATGGGACATAAACGCAATCCGGAAAAGTTTTTCTTTCCCATAAACGCAATCCGGAAAAGTTTTTCTTTCCCTCACAAAAAATCGTAAAAGGTCTTTTCTTAAATTCGTAAAGATCTATCCATAATTTGGAGAAACAAAAGGTACTTTTTCACAAAATCAAAATCGTGCGGCGACACATGGGCATGTCCTCCTTACGGGAAACCTCCGGAAAATATAGATCAGATGATAAGGCCCAAATAGCCATTATAAGTTGCACAATAAACCCACTGTTATTTCAGGTCTATGCACATTCTTATTTATTTTCTCTACATTGTCGTCTACAATTCAAACTAGTATAAAGATGCAAAAGCAAAGCTGGATAGAGTTTGCGTTCTGCTCGGATGATTGACCAAATAACGCTGATTGCAGTGACATTCTAAAACGGAATCCAATTAATGTGCAAAAGTGCTACCCCACAAACATAATGCTATATTCTAGGATAAAAAGAGTGGGATTAAGACCATGTTTGGATGGGCTAAAACTAATTGTTAGCTGGCTAATAGCTAGAGCTAATTGTTAGCCAGCTAATAATTAGTCCATCTAAAATTAGCCCAAGGCTGTTTGGATACATGACTAATGGTTGAGCTAATTTATTAGAAAAGTCATGTCTGCCCCCTCATAATAGGTGAGGAAATGAGAATAAGGCCAGCGCGAGGGTATTTCAGACTTTTTTCAGCGTGTTACATGCTATTAGCCCAAATTAACTCCTCTCCACCAACTAATGGACTAATTGTTAGCTAAGGGGTTGGCTAAAAATTAGCCCACCTATTAGTCTTCCTGTTTGGATAGACTAGAGCTAATTTTTAACCAGCTAATAATTAGTCCAGGGATCCAAACATGGCCTAAACCTCATGGCCGTCGCAGTGTTCGGACTGCACGGAGAAGTCGCAAACGGTGGAGGTCACAAAATTGATCTAAAACCAAACCAAAGAAAGAAAAAAAGATCACGAAATTGATCTCAGCAGGCTGCGAAAGAACCAACGACGGTGGGAAGAAGCGTTGTTTACCCAGCGCTCGTGGTGGGAAGAAGCGTTGTTTACCCAGCGCTCGTGGTCAAGGGCCTCTAGCTCTAGCAATCACATCAGCGGGGAAAGGTCTATCTCGGCTCCCATTGTACTGTCTGGGGGAGATCAAATCTGGGTGAGTGGGTGACACAGGAGCTGGCCGGGGGAGACGCCGCCGGAGGGTGGGGGCGAGGGCCGATAGCCGCCGGGGGAGACGCCGCCGGAGGGTGGGGGCGAGGGCCGATAGCCGCCGGGGGTGGGGTTCTGGCCGAGGGAGAAGCCGAGACGCCGCCGCGCCGCGGGGCTGGGGGTTGGCCGCGGGGGGATATCATATGGCGTATTGGCGAATGGGAACATATCCTCCTGTGCGTGAAGGCGCGTACATACATATCTGGCATTAAATCTGGACCGTCCAAGTCCTATCCAACGGTGACTAGATTAGGAGGGTAATTGCAAAATGTTTGCACATGTGATTTCAAGTCACCGTTGGATGGAATTTAGACGGTCCAGATTTAATGTTTGCATATGTGCACAAGGCCTCTATATGCACAGGATATGCTCCCTTGGCGAATGGGGATTAGCCGATCAGGGACTCGAGCTAGGGGACTTGACCACGATGCTATGGGCTCATGGTCCGGGCCAGCCCGCCAGGTCTTTGATCAAATCCGGATATCCAAATGGATTTTTATTTAATATCCGGTTCTCAACCTATATTTTTCAGATATTTTATGTTTTGAATCCGACGCGATATCCAGATTTAATTATCCGGATCCGGTCCTAAATCTAACTGGATATCTAAAATCCATCCTGGATCCAGTCCCGACAGGATTCGGATATGGACGGAGCGGATAAAATCCAACCCGTTTTCATCCGTATGGGTGATGCATATCCTTCTTGAGATACCAAGCCGGATGTGGAATGCTTGACTAAGAGTGGAGTACTAATGTATTAGTATCATCCAAACAACCTGATCGAGCTGGTCTACCTGTGTGATTAATTATGATAGTTGCCTCTTTCGACTGGATTCCATTGACTATTAGTTGGTTCGTTTTCTGTTTATGTCGTTCTTGTATATACTTGCTATACTTGTACGACTCCACTAGTCCACTTCGCAGACTCGTGAATGACTTTGAACAGACAAATTAATCAGTGTACAATCTTTCACCACAGGTTAATTTGAGATCAAACTCAGCTGGTCAAATGGAGCTAGAATGATATGAACGAGTTCAAAAGCAACGCGCGCGAACACTAGTACTGATAACTCTCTCCATGTGTGCCTACTTTGCTGGTGTGAATCAGCATTAATTTATAGTTCTAGTTCAAATGATAAAAAAGTACAGAATTTTGTTACTTATGACTAAGGTTATCTACAAAATTAAAGGTGTACGTCTGCTCAGCATGTACTTCGACCAGAATATACTTCACATTACAGCCTTCATGGATGGTCCAGAATTTAAAGGGCCTTCGTGGAGGCATGATGGTTTGGTTAACAAGACTGAAACCTGATCATCTACTAAACAATTCAGAGTTTCAATATTCTAGATCACCGTGCATGTTCCATGCAGCAAAGGACAGCCCACTAGCAGCAAAAATACAGAAGTTTCACATGTGAGAAGATCATGCATCTAGCTAACATTTGACCCTTCACAGTTAGTTATTAATCAAATCACACTGTTAGGCAGACAAAGACAATGGCAAGAAGATGGTAACAATCACAAGATACACCCCTCATGTGGGTGACTGTTAAATCCCTAGAAGCTAGCGCATGCATTGCTTTGGACTCATCAATGCAAGCTACATAACGCCTTTGCACATCAATAAACAATGATGTAACTAGCTGAGTTACCATACCATATGCAGCTTAAGAGTTATCTGAAAGATCAGAGTGATCTTGCCATGCAATGTGGGAACAACATGTATTACTTTATCCCAATGTAGGATGCAAGTTACACTTACCTTTGCACTTTTTCTTCACTTGTTGCTAAGGTCAGGCAAAATTGTGTAGACCATGTGTCTTTGAACAGAAGAAAAACTGGTGGAATATGTAGTACCAACTTGTCAAATTAACGGTTGAACTCTTCACACTTAAAGCCCTAGCCTTTACTTTGGATCTAAAACAGTAGCAAAAAATTTAAAAAAAAAAATGGGAATAAAGGATATCTTTCCTTTGCATTTCTCTATGGTCCTACTTAGTTTCACCTATCCTTCTGCTCTCATCTTCAGGTCTTCAAGACAGGTTCCTTTTGCATCTCTAGAGAATCCTAGAATACTAATTCCCCTACCAATTTTCCGCCTTCTTCAAGGTCACTTTATATCCCAAGAAGAACATAATACAGTATCGTGATCGGTAGCGCAATGAGCATTCCAAAAATAACCCTGAAAGTTTCAGAAACGCATATATATATATGCAGGGCTCTTCAATAGTGCGTAAATAAAATAGGAGTTACGTATTACTCATGAAAATGAACAAAAGATTGAGCATTTATGCAATTGCTTACGCTGTGCTAAGTATCTGAGGGTGGCAATTGTACTCCTTGGCAAACACAAATGGAACGATGCCTTGTGGAAGTGCTGCCTGTTGATCAATCACATATATATATTCATCGGAATTACTAGGGATCAGACGTCTGATTCTTTTGCAACATTTTTTTCCTACACGTGAAACATTTTTCTTCGACAAACAGTAAAAAAAAATGTTTCATACGTTCAAAAAAAAATGTTTTATAGTTCAAAAAAATATTGCGCGGCGTCCGAAAAAAAAAACAAAAATCGGACGTCTGGCTGCTAGTTTCTCCCTATATTCCTATATATGTAATGGTATCGCAATACATTCCACGTTCATCAGAATGATTTTTTCCCCTACTTCGCAAAAAGGTTTAAAGGTGAGTTTGGATTATGATATGATATTCATGCCAACCTGAACAATGGCAACATGTAAGAGCACTCCCCGGAGCCCAATGGCAATGGAAGTAGCCGCAATCACCGCCGGCCCCGTCAAGAACCTCACCGCCATCGCGAATGTCGCGACGGTCTTGCCACAAGAGATAATCTTTGGTTGCAGAGCCATGAACAGACCTGGATTACATACACTACTGTTAGGATCTCTTGGTGAAGTAAAGAAAAAAAAATTGGATCGGTCATGAATAGATGACAGAACGTCAACGCTGTTCGTACCTAAGCTGAACATAGCCATCACTACTACAAAATCGGGCATTACAAACGGTCTATTAGAAACGGTTTGGTGCGAACCGGTTGTAATGCTCGCACCAGAAGCGGTTCGTGGCACGAACCCCTTCTAAAGCCCCACCTTTAGAAGGGGTTCGTGACACGAACCCCTTCTAAAGGTCTTTACAAGCGGTTCGTGTCCCCAACCGCTTGTAAAGACCTTTAGAAGGGGTTCGTGTCACGAACCGGTTCTAAAGCTGGGGCTTTAGTTGGGGTTCGTGACACGAACCGCTTCTAAAGACCCTTCGTAAGGGGTTCGTGTCACGAACCGCTTGTAGAAGCCAGCTTAGAAATAATAAAAGGAATGCGTGCCCTACTCTATCAGAGAGCACGCGTGGGTGGGTTGGCTAGATGGATGAGGCGAGTCACGAGGATGGAGTGCTGGTCGTGGGTTCGAATCCCGTTCCCACGATATTATTACTGCCTTTTACCGCTTGGTGTGGCACCACCACAAGCGGTTCCTAGAACCGCTTGTGATACCCTTCGAGGTATCACAACCGGTTGCCTAGAAGCGGTTTGTAATTAAATGCTACAGATGCTTGTAGCATGTGCCGCTCTCTCCTAAAAATGCCATGTTCTTTCTGGACTTTCCTCTAGATGTCCCCTGCCATGGAAAATAGTACTCTCTTCGAGTACAAATAGTCGTCATTTTTCATTTTAGACATCAACATACTCAACAAAACATAATTTTCACCGCTAATTTCTTTTATAATTTATTTATAAAACCGAATAAAATTATAATATTATGATAGTACTTTTCAAAACAAATATATACATAAAAGTTTCATGTACCAAAATTAAATATTTATTGACGGTTAAATTTTAACTGCATAAATATTCAAAACGATAACTATTTGTGACAGAAGGGAGTGCAATAATAGATACACACCACTGTACTCATTTAATCTTCTACGCATGACATCTCATATATTTACCCGTAGACGTCTGCTACAAAACTCCAGGCCTCCCATAAGACCTGCATCTGCGCATGCATCCATGCATGTGCCGGAACAGAGCCAGCACCAACGTACTTTTCATGTGCTCTCACATGCATGTGATGTAACACTAATAATCCTACAATTACAAGCAATCTAGCTAGTGATGAGCATTTTTCTTTTTGCGATGAATCTAGTAACGTTGAACCATGGCCAATCTAGATTTGAATCCAAGCAAACTGGATTGACACAATGGATGCACTACGTACTTAATGTCTGAGACAGGAGTTGTGTAAATTTGAGAGCTTTTTACCATACACTAAATGCAATATAGACTGTTCATTCTTTTCGATTTAATAGATCATATTAACTAGTACTTATTTATACTTTCTCTGATAGTACAGTAGTAGAAATACATTTAACAAATCAATAGCTAGATTTAATTTCTATTACATATTATGTATTACTATTATATATAATGCACCGTAAGATTTCTCAAATTTTAAACTTTATTCCTCTCTCAAACGAACGAGCAGAGCTCATTCCGCCCGTTTCAGAACTGTGTAATAATGTAAAGTACCTGAATGACAAGAGTGACCAGACGAGGCCGACGAGGCTGGAGTAGGTGTTGGGGTTCCTGATGAGCTTCCTCCACACCATGATGAGGAATTGAGGATGAGGCGCGTCATCACGCTCGCCGGCGGCATTGGGTGCGCGGCCTCCTCCAGCCCCGGCGCGTCGGCGCCCTTCTTGCGCGGCGCCACGTAGGGGGACCCCGACACGGGGAACTTGGCGGCCAGCCCCGCCGCTGGGCTCTTCCGGCCGTCCTCAATCTCCAGCTCGGCGCCGTTGGCTCTGGCGTCCTTCCAGCTGGCCGGCGTGACGGTGCCACTCACACCTGTAGTACACACGATACGTAGTGTTAGCGTTAAAGTTTGCAGCAACGATTGCATCTCTCGGATGGAGGAATCCCTTGTTTCTTACCTTTGGGAGTGGCGCCATCCACTGGTGCCGCTGCCGGCGGCGCGGCGGCGAAGTCGGTGGAGGCGGCGTGGTTGACGGCGTTGCGGAGATTTGCCTCCGACACGGGCGACGCGCTGGAGCTCCACACGAACATGTGCAGCTCCTTGTTGGAGTTGGAGTTCGAACCCCCGAGTTCCTTCTTCCTAGTATTGGCAAAAGGAAAAAAAAATATTCGAAGATTCAACACTAGACAAACTAAAAGTGAACGGCTATCATGGTGACATTTCGATTAAAGTGTTTAGAAAATAGGAATTTTGAGTTGTTCATCTAACATAACAAAAGTTTATACTACACTTGTGATTAAGGATATTTCTCCATTCGAATTAGCTAGCTACTTTCTTTGAGCAAATGTACACATTATTGTTCATTAGACTGCGTGCTTTTGCTGAAGTAAATTTACAGGTCGAAGCTTCTAGTATCTAGGTAGTACCATTCGAGTCTTAAGGGCGGACATACCGTGGCGCCGGCATCATCCCGGGGTTCGGCGCGGGATCCGCTGCCGCGTTGCCGCCATTCCCGGACGCGAACTTGTTGGCCACCTGCTCGTCGAGCTCCTGCGCGCGGGCGCCGCCGCCGGGCTGCGCCATCGGGCTGGCCATCTTGCTCCCGGAGAACATGGCGTAGAATTCTGCCTGGTTGAAGCTGGACGCGCGCGGCGTGGGCTCCCGCGACGTCTGCAGCGAGTAGATCTCCACGCCCGCCAGGTTCGACGCGCGCGGCGTCATCGCGTTGGACGCGCCGTACGTCCGTGACACCCCGGAGCGCGCGGCCCCGTGCCCCGTGGTGGACGCCGACGCCGACCGCCGGATCACGACGTGGACGCGGCCGTCGGGCCCGACCTCGGCGTCGGCCTGCAGCGCCTCGCGGCCGTTGAGCGAGACTACGTCGGAGTCCACCCGGAACGAGGCGATGCTGGCGCCGACGTCCGGCGGGAACTGCTCGGAGATGAGCGCCTTGGCGCCGCGGTACTCGAAGAGGAAGAGCATGAGCGTGTACCAGATGACGCTCTGCAGCACGACGATCTGCACCATGAGGGACCCCGAGAAATCTCCGTACATGGCGCGGAGCAGCGGGATGCCCATGACGAGCGTGTTGGGCAGCGTGGCGAGGGAGAAGAGCGTGATGGTCCAGTCGAGGGAGGCGGCGCCGTCGTTCCTGCAGCGGTGGCAGGAGAGGACGTTGTGCCAGCCGGCGAGCGCGGCGAGGATGACAAGCTTCTGGAGCGAGTCGGCGGCGAGGAAGCGGTAGTTCATGGCGTAGGGGTTGTTGGTGGAGATGAAGTGGAAGGAGAGCAGCGGTGTTGGAGTTAATCTTGTACACGGTATGAAGTTTGAGTAGTATACGGAGTATGAGTCATAATAGGAAAGTTTTATTAGGAAGTTTTATGATTAAGAGTCCGAGTAGGATAAGGAGGTGGATTAGGACAAGGAACTGGAATCATATTCCGTTCCTTAAGACTACAGTTTTTAGTATAAATATAGAGGTAGGGTTGAGGTTTGTAAGCAAGAAGCAAGAAAGAAAAATAAGAGAATAAAAGAGAGAGTTGTCTCAAAGATTTTGAGTCTCAATTCCGACAATTGGTATCAGAGCTTAAGGTTTTGGATTAATCCGTTGCCCCCCGGGAGGAGGAGACTCCCGAGGGGCGGCACCCCACGGCAGCCGGCGAGAAGGCGCGGAGGCCGTTGTTGCGTAGACGCCGAGGAGGCTCGGCGCGGGAGTCGGAAGAAACCAAGAGTCGGCGTGACGTGCAGGCGCCTGGCCCGGCAGAGCGAACAGATCAGTTCGTCGCGTGTGTAGAGGCAACGCAGGAGCAGCAATTCCGAGATCGAGTCAAGCATGCGTACAAAAGAGCAAGCAACCAATAAAGCAATAGTGTGCATGCAAACTTACGTCAAGTGCAAGCAACAGCAATCAGTGTAAGATCAGAACAAGCACTTGATGCAAAGAAGCTTCAAGTAGAAAAGAGACAGGACATCTCATCTGGCGCAAATAGCAGAGGAGGTCTTGCTGTTGGTCTCCAACGGCAGAAGAAAAGAAAGCAAGTCACGTTGTGTGCTGACGGCACTACGCGGCTTGTACGGGGGGCAGGCAGCAGTGAAGATTCTTCCCGGTGCTAGCAACGCAAGAAGAAATTAGAGCACTTGTTATGTGATTGTGGCAGCACAAGGTAAGGTACATGAGGTGCGCTAGTATTATGCAAGCAATCAAGAGCGCAGCAGTGATACCCTCCAGCGGCGGCGCAACAGAGCCGGAGAAAAGAAGAAAAAAGGGCAGCACTTGCAGGAGAGCGGGCGGCTGCATGGAGTGTGACGGGCTCTGATGTGCAAGCAAAGAATAGTAGTACGGTGCAAGCAAGAGAAGCAACAGAGAGGAAACGGAGAACAAAGATAAAAAAAAAGGAAAGAGAGAGAGATTAAAGATAAAAGAGAGTAAGAGAGAAAAAGAAAATTTTGGAAGATGCCAAAGATGATGTTGTACGGAGATTATTCGTCGAGCAGTGTTGCTGTGAGTAGTGGCACTGGCGACATGGTGACATTGATCGGGTTAGCAGCAAGAGGCTACGGTGATGGTGCAAACGTGATGAAGGCCACGAACCACGGTGTGAGGCTGTGTTCGTGGAGGTGGCAATGTGATTTTTGCTCCAAGGAGAGTCGGTGCGACGCCGACGGCAACAACGGTGTGATACCGTTACAAGGAGAAGTTGGTGTGACGCCGACAACGATGACGGTGCGAGACCGCTACGAAAGCGATGGTGGTGTGATGCCACTACAAGGTGAAATCGGTGTGAGACCGACGACAAAAGCGGTGAGAGGCCGTTAGCTACGAGAAGATAGCGGTGTGAAGCTGCTGGGAACGGTGGTGTGAAACTACCAAGAGATGATTGTGAGAAGTCAACAGTGATGGTGTGAAGCCATTGTTGTAAGAAAAAAATTAGCGTGAATAATTATGAGTAAGAGTCAGTGTTACAAGATTAAGGGGGTGAATGTTGGAGTTAATCTTGTACACGGTATGAAGTTTGAGTAGTATACGGAGTATGAGTCATAATAGGAAAGTTTTATTAGGAAGTTTTATGATTAAGAGTCCGAGTAGGACAAGGAGGTGGATTAGGACAAGGAACTGGAATCCTATTCCGTTCCTTAAGACTACAGTTTTTAGTATAAATATAGAGGTAGGGTTGATGTTTGTAAGCAAGAAGCAAGAAAGAAAAATAAGAGAATAAAAGAGAGAGTTGTCTCAAAGATTTTGAGTCTCAATTCCAACAAGCGGCACGGCGAAGACAGCGACGAAGCGGTTGATGCCGGAGCACTGCTCCGGCGTGAAGATGCCCCACCACCGCACGGCACCGACCCGTACGCCAGGAACATCGCCACGTACAGCAGCACGATCGCCGCCAGCACGTCGTAGATGTCGCGCCCGGTGATCATCGCGCCGGTCGATCTATCAACATCTTTGCGGCTTGTTCCTGGGTATGCAAGTGCGGGAGCCGACGCTAAGTGTGTGTGAAGAGAAGCAGAAGGATCGTTATCTACGAGCTAATGGTGATAAAATGCTTAATTTCTAGATTACTAGTGGTGCTAGTAAACTGTCAAGTTAAGTATGGTGTGGTGTGCAGAAAGAATCCAAGGCGACAGTGTGCTTACACTTGCAGCGTGCTCTCGGTTTGGTTTCTGCGGTGAAGTGTAACTGAAGTAAATTTCGTGGAGCTGGTATGCAAATTTCTTTTCGTGTCTTCCTGACGCTGACTGATGCCACGTAGACAATCCTGCAATCCAACGCCACGACATTAAGTCTGAATTAAGCAACCAAATTTGCATCGAAAAAAACGTCAGGTATTTATTTCCGCCCGAATTAAGTCGTGGCGATTGATTGCAGGATTGTTCACTTGACATCATTTATGTTACTGCCATGTGGGCCTGGGATTTAGAAAATTTGTTCCTCTATGGCTATGGCTACATGTAGCGAATTTTTTTTATAAATAATCATTTTTTATTCGGCTATTACAAAAATATACCTACATATTTTTTTTTTACAAAAATGACCTATTTTCGCGCCACGTCATCGCGAAATAGGGTTTTTCGCGCCACGTCATCGCGAAATGGGGGGCTTCGCGCCATCTTTGGCGCGAAAATGAAGGCTGGGCCGACGTGGCGTCTTGTGGCCAGACTTCGCGCCACGCGCGAAGGAAGCGCCTTGAAGCGAGCGAGGCGAGCGTGAGCGGCGTCGCCCATTCCGGATTTTTTTTTATAAATAATTTTTTTTTATTCGTGTATAACAATAATATATGTGACTTTATTTTTTTTTTTTGCAAAAATGGACTTCGCTACACCATGCAACGACTACTGTCCCATCCTCCATTTTTTTTATTCATCCAATGTTCAAATCGCTACATGGTGTAGCGACCATGCAAAAAAAATTTCATTTTTTTTTTCATTCTATTCGATTTTTTAATTCAATAATTTATATCTTTTGCTAGGTAGCTCCAAATCCAACGAAATAAATTTCTAAATTTATATTAAACTATAAGGATTGAGATTATACAATAAAAACTACTATGTTCTATGTAAATTTAAATTGTTTAAATCAAGTTACTAAAAGAGCCTTTTATGTATTATGAAAACTTGAATTAAACAATTTAGATATATATGGAACATAGTAGTTTTTATCATATAATCTTAATTCTTGCATCTTAATACAAATTTATAAATTTATTTCATTATTTATGTGATTAATCTATTTATTTCCGCAATTTTTGAGGAAAAAAACTCCTAACAAAATTTTTTTAAAATAAATCTGCATACTTTGAGGAAATAACTCATAATAAAATAAATCTGCATACTTTGAGGAAATAACTCATAATAAAATAAATTTGCATATTTTTAAAAAAATTTATGTGATTAATCTATTTATTTCCGCATACTTTGAGGAAATAACTCATAATAAAAAAAATTTCAAAAAAAATTTCCTTTTTTTCTTTTTTCCTCTTCTTTCCTTTTTTCCTTTTTCATCTCCTTTCTTACTTTAAAAAAAAAAATATCTTACTATACCTTGCATTCCTTGACTGCCGTCGGGCCCGCCCCATCGCGCCAGGGTGGCGCGAAGCCCCCTGCCCATCGCGCCAGGGTGGCGCGAAGCCACCCCTCCCGAACACGTGCCCCTCCCCCGCTCCCTCCCCGCCACGTGGGCCATTTTCGCGCCAGCGTGGCGCGAAGAACCTGTTTTCGCGATGATGTGGCGCGAAATGCTACAATTCGCGATGACGTGGCGCGAAATGAGTCTATTTTTGAAAAAAAAATATACAGAGGTATATTTCTGTAATATGCAAATAAAAAATGATTATTTATAAAAAAAAGGAAAAGAGACATCTGAACCCTAGGAAGGGAAGAAAAAGAAGAAGACGACATGAAAGCCGGGCTGGCTCAAGCCAAGCTGCATGCATTCATCTCGATCGGTCCAGCTATGTTAAATCGATGGATCGCCAACGACAAAACTCATGCCTCTACTTAGGCACATAGACGGCTAAGCTGCATCACAGACGAGGTAGAGCCGATAGGATCACAGGATTGTTAGGAACAGCTCGCGGAACCAAGTAGTCAAGTACCAACAGCAATGGCCGCGCATGTGGTGTGCTCTGCGGATCGATCGAGCCAGGGCCAGGCATGGGCTCGATCGGGCTTCCTAGGGCTAGCCCTGTCGCAGCTACGTGACAATCAACGACGCATGCAGGCTGTTGAATTAAACATTGGACAGATGTTCTGGATTGATCGCCGTGGAAAAGATATGGAGAGCTTTTCTCTCTCTCTCTCTCTCTCTCTCTCTCTCTCTCTCTCTCGGTTTCTTGATCTGAATTATCAATTGCGTGATAACAAAAATAGTCAGTGTTAAGTAGGATCGTAGCGTCCCCTTTACCATCAAACAGTGCAAGAGCTGCCCTGTTTCTGAAAACAGAGCTACCTAGCTAGGATGCCAGTAAATTTAGCAGTATGTCTAGTATACGTTGGGTAATACTGCAACTTATATACTATGTATTTATTTGTTCTCTCGGGGTGTATGGTTATAGTTTAAAAATACGAAACGAGGTATTGATGCAGGGTATAATATATTTCGGAAATAAAAAAAGCTCCTTTACGGTACACTAAATTTAATACGAATTATTCATTTTTTCGATCCAATGATTAAATTAGTTAGTATTTATTTATACTTCCCCTGGTAGCATAGTAGTAAAAATACACTTAACAAATTAATAGCTAGATTTGATTTTTATTACTATTATATACTACCAATATAACGCATCATAAATTTTTTTTTTAGAAAAAAACCCAACAATCTGTGTTTATCACGAGGTAGTGGTGCTTCTTCTCTTTTAGGGACAGAGATCATATGCAGTCCCTATAGTGACTGCAACTTAAGCAGTCCCCACTGGCGTGGACCGTCCGATCGAGCAAGCGGACGGCTCAGATCGTTCACTCAATTTGCTACAACGTTTTGCTACAGTAACAGTTGCACTACCGTTTTTCTACAGTACTTTTTCTATAGTACTAGTAAGATGGTCGTGCGTTGCAACGGAATTTCAAAAGAGAATAATACATAATTATAATGCAGGATCCAAAACTATACAATAAATCAATTTTTTGTAACACATATATCAAGCAAAACATATCTTTGTAAGCTAGTAAATAAATCAAATCATCTATATTGAGTTGTCCTGCAGATTTACAACTATAGGTTAGCAAAGCAATAGTGACTCATCTACTGGGCCTTGGGCCCCTACTGTTCTGGCCCAAGAACGGCCTGGCAGACTCACCATCACCACCAACTCATTCTTATAATAGTTAAGACTATTGGATCGTTCTGAAACATCTCTTTTCGATCCAACGGCTTGCGGGCAACTGCTTAAGTTGCAATCCTTGAGGCTGTTTGGTTGCCGTCTCGCAAGAGCCTAGCCATGGGAGCCTGCACCGCCCTAGCCTGGCTCCAAAGAAACGGTTATGGAGCTCGTTTCCCACGAGTCTGGCGGTGAGTGCTTTGTGCATCGTGTTGGTTTGGCTCTCGCACCACGTGCAAGTAACTAAACAGCCATCTTGCATGCAGGCAGGCTCATGCGATACAAGGAGCAACCAAACGCTGATTCTCTGACTCCTGCGAGTCCGATCGCATAGAAACAGGCAATCAAACAGCGCTAAGGGACTGCATAGGAAGGTGTCCCTCTTGTAGGTTTCATGGCTCATTGCCCGACGACTGTGCAAGCGTGTTCGGGGGCTAATCAAATCGATCGCATCTTCCTTACGGAGATTAGTTTAATGGTACGGTTGGGCGTGTTTGACTTTGCAAAGCAACACAGAGCTTCCAAGTTAATTAGAGCAAGTACAATAAGACCACGTCAGCTGGCTCTTAGCCTGTACATGTCAGCATTAGTCTATGTGGAAGAGTGAGAAACGATGAGAGAGAAGATAGCTGGCTCTTATTTAGTAGCCAGCTTTGCACAGATGCATAGGTAAATCATTTATGTACAAGAGAGAAGAGGTAGTTATTGCACAACATCTAGACACAACTTTTAGAGACAGTTATTGTATAAGCTGGCTTTTAGCTTACTATTAGCCTGCAGTGGGCTTTACTATTGTACTTGCTCTTAGTGCCCATTGGATGCTCTTGCAATCAATGCTGGAGCCGATTGGCAGCTCTACTTTTGATAGCCATGGGTAGTTCAACCGGTAAGGCACCTGGTTCGCTCTAGTAATTAATAAATAAACAGTGCTACAGGATGGTATACCTTAAAAACGTTTTCAATGATACAGGTGAATTTCACTAAATTTTATTAAAGTTTTGTATAGTTCATAAGTTACAACAAGCCTTTTTTTCTATGTTTCACAATTTTCATCCCTATTTTAAAAAAAGTTCATTTGTGCATCAGCAAGTTTCAAAAAAGTTTCAGCAAGTATCATATTTTATACATGTTTCGATAAGTTTCAAAAAGAAGTTTTCAATAATATTCATTTGTGTTTCGGTAAGTTTAAGCAAATTCCATGCGTGTTTTTAGAAGTTTCATCAAGGTTCATTCTTGTTTCAGCTAGTTTCAAGAGAACATTTGAAAAAAAATTTATGTTTCGGTGAGTTTCACGTGTTTTTTGAAGTTTCTAAAAAATTATAAGCCAAAGTTTTAATAAGTTTTAGATTTTAAAACTCAAGTTTCACCAAGTTTTAACCCATGAGTTTCCACAAGTTTCAAGAAGTTTTACCAAATTTCAATCAGAAGTTTCGAACGAGCTTTTCCAGAAGTTTCAGTGAGCTCACCTGACTACGATGGTCTACCACGCAGCCGAGGGCTGCCTGACACCGCCCGTTGCCGACACACCCTCTTCTCTTAACTTTGGCCTCGACTACTGCTGCTTCCATGGAACCAAACGTTGTTGCCCGTCGTCTAAGCCGTGCTTTAGCTACGTGCTAAGCCTCCATCCCCCTCTCTTCCTCAACTCAGGCCTGAGCTTGCGCCTCGCCCGCCTTCGGATCCGTGTTTCCAGAGTCGGGTCGTCGCCTCCTGTCGCTAGATCTGGAGTTGGAGGTGAAGCATCGTGTCACCACTTGCGCCAGATCTAGAGCCGGTTGTGAAGGAGGAGGAGAAGGGCAGCGTTGGGGTCGAAGGAGGAGGTGGAGAGTGCCGTCTCTGAGGTTCGAATCGAACTATTTGTCGTTGGGTTTGGTTGTGACGGACCGATTAACGACGCCGGCCACCAAATCTATGCTCGAGCTCCACATTGAGCCTCCATCTCTCTCTTCCTCATCTTTGACCTAAGCTCTATGTCGATGTTGGATCTGGCCATTTTCGAGTTAGCGTTGCTGGATTTTCTTAACGGTCGAAGCAACCACATTCATCACCGGACTTAGATGTGGCCTCGTAGCCAATCGCAGCTGTTGGATATGAGCTTGCCAGAGTCACCATTGCAGGATATGAGCTGGTCAGACGGACTCTGGATGGGAAGGCCGACTATAGAGAGAGAGAGAGAGAGAGAGAGAAGTGGAGTGAGTTTGGGGAATGGGGATGGGCTTGAACGGGAGTCAGCGAATAGATGTTTGAATCGAGTCGAGTTGTTTCTAGTGATTCACAGACATACTGTAGCCATTAGAATCAGTAGTTGATATCTATCTGTTGGTTTTGAAGTGGAACGGTATAACGTTCCATATTTTTTTCTCTTAATAAATATCAGCATCGAAGCTATACAAGGGTTTCGACATAATGTTCGGCGGTCCAGAGCCATTCGATCAAGCCTTTGATGGCTGAGATATATTAGCCGAAGAGTACTCCGCCGTTTGCACAGATGTGACCTGACTCCTTTGAAATTGCGGCATTTCTTTATTAATTCTTTGTCAACAACTCAAACAAATGTTGTATCTATAGCTTGCGTTTGGACTGTTAAGGCAGACGATAAGAATCCGCCCTGGGTTGACCCACAGATAATGTATTTTATACCAGTAGTATATAGTCATAAAAAATTAGATTAGACATTGATTTATCAAGAATATGCCTACTACTCTATTACCAAGTAATATAAATAAATACTAACTAATTTGATCTATTAAATAAAAATATACGGTTTATATAAAATTTAGTGTACATTGAAAAGAGCTGTACCCAAACCGTAGCAAGCACGGGAGATGCCCCAGTCAAACCATCACACCAGGCTTGGCTTAGCTTTAGCTGGCCAAGTAATTTTGGCTGTCAGGATTAGTATAATGGCGACAGGTTGGCCGGTTCGGGCTACGTACCCTCTCTAGGCAGGTCGCGTCGTCGCCGCGGCCGACACCCGGCGCGCAGCTGCAGCCGCCGCCGCCGCCGCCGAACGCGGCGGTGCGTTTGTGCGTTGCTCCGTTCCAGCTGATGGGCGCAGCTTGATCGATCGTCTGGTCGGTCTCACCGCTTGGGTGTGTACGTACGAAACGTTTACGTGCTTACTCAGAGAGGGTATTTTATGGTGCAAATGTTGGGGCAGTGTTGTGCGGGTGGCCAGTGGTCGAGCTAAAAATATTTTGGAGCCTGGTCAATACTAACTGTGGCCAATAAATATATATGACATATATCATAGGAGTATATTTGAGAACCGAAGTAGTTTTAAACTATAAACAAGGGCCTTATATATTTGGTGTCAACTAAATACTTCCTCATTTCTGAACTATAAAAGCCCAGCGGTTCAATTTAAATATTCAACGACTAAACGAACAGCAAAGCAACAAAACAACGAGCACCATTTAGACCTTGTTTGTTTAGGGTTTTTTTTTTTTTTTTGTTTATAGCTTAAAGTCAGTTTTTGTACTTAAACAACTTAAAAGTTATCGGTTTTTATATATGGTAGAAGTGGATAATTTTACCTAACTTCAATGGTATTAGTCTAAAACCAACTCTAAATAAACCAAAAAAACGTACCATGTTTTATGGGTTTTTTCAACAGCTTAAAAACCAAAAGGTCAAAACTAAACAAATAGATGGATTTTTATCTGAGTTTTTTCAAACGCAATAAGCATCTATATATAACTAAAAGTCACCGAAGATATGCTTTTTTTAGCTTATTGAAGGTTGATTTTAGGTTAACGTCATTAAAGTTAGAGTAAAATTATCTACCTCTAACACGTATAAAAGTCGATTGCTTTTGAACTGTTTAAACTTAAAAACTGACTTTAACCTGTTAGCCAAAACGGCTAGACCTAAATAAACAGAGGCTTAGAGCATCTCCAAGAGGGGCCTTAAATATGGTCCAAATTTGAATTATATGGCTTTTGGGGAAAAGATTAATTTCAGGAAGAGCATTAAATTGTTAAAATTTAGCAAATTGTTTTAAGGCCCCTAGGAGAGTAGCTATATTTAGCAACCGTGTGATTGAGCCCTATCTTTGTTGGGTTTTATGGCCTAATTGCTGAAGTGAATATTTCGTTGGAATCCTAAATCTAATTAATTGAGGTCCTAAATTAAAATTTAAAGCTTATTTTTAGAGCTCTCTGTTGGAGATGCTCTTAGTTCTTTGACCAAGCCTTCTAGCTATCGGTAAGCGCTGGCTTCTTCAATTCATCTTTCCTTGCCCGGCTTGCCTCCGCAGACCACACGCACACGGCCACACCTTTGCCAGCACTCAGGGGGTTCCCATGGCGGCAGCCGGCAGGACCAGGGGGTTCCTACGACGACTCGTCGGTGAACCCGAGCAGTAGCCTGCCGTGGTCAGGACAGGAGTGGCTCCGCCAGTGCGTGTGACGAACAGCAAGTGGCTCGAGAGTTAATGCGTGCAACGTTTCGCTCGTCTGGAATACGGCGGTATCTTTTATGGTGTGTTTGATTGTCTGTATGGTGTCTGAATCACGTCAGTGGATGCAATTGTATCTGTTAGACATATGTTTGGTTTCCTATTCATCCTGCCCAGGTGGATACAATTGCACCCACTTATAAAGGATGGAGAAAACATAGAAATTGGACTTCTCTCTAATACAGGCATGTGATATACACAAACAAGCAACCAAACAACTTACTTATCTGACGCGGATTTACCGTCGTTCGATTTGAATAAATACAAATGCCAAAACCATGGGTTCCGAATTCCGATGCCTGGGTCAAGTGACACTCTCGAAAGAGCAATGCATGTGATGTGATTCACTGCAACTGGTGTCTGGTGCACACTGCACAGATAACAGACATCTTCCGGGTGTTTTTATTGCTGAAATCACCTAAATCTAAGACCATCAGATCATTGTTGAGATTTGGAAGTATCGATTACATCCGATCCTATGATTTGATCTAGCGGTCCGGTGATATCCGGGTGAGGTATCCAACGGTCCAAAATTTAGATGTTAGCTAACATAAAAACATCCCAATAATACTTATACAAGCTCGACTCGATGGAACAATAGTTATGGGAGAGTATCCCACGGCAAAAGGCCCAGAATGGATGGGCGAGCGAAGCAGCCCATGCGCACCGAAGGAGCCCGGGTAGCAAACATGGGGGCCCGCTTTGTGATCCAAACGACGTTAGGGGGGGAGGGAATTGATCGTTCGAATGTAAGTCCGAATGCTTCGCTCGCTTGATTCCAAGTTCCCAACCAAACGGTACGGGCCTAAAACTGCACGAATTTAGACCATCTCCAACCCATTCCCCTCCCCTCCCTCATTCCCTTCAAGGATTAAGGTCCCATTCCCTTCGGCCCAACGGCTCCTTCAAGATTCCTTCATGGGATTCTCTCTTCCATTCCCTCCAGGAAGGGATTCTCTCTCCTTTCCCTATACAATTCCCTTTAAAGGGAATCTGTTGGAGATGAGTGGAAATAAAGGGAATAGGAATGGGGAAGGGAACAGGGAAGGGAATGAAATGAAGGGAATATGGTTGGAGATGGTCTTATTTACATGAAACTTGAGCTTGCTGCTAAGCATATTTCGTTTCCGTTTCACGACTCAAAATCTTAGCCAAACCGGGACTCTGCACGTACGTTCGCTGGAGTTTTTGATGTACTTGGTTTCTCTCGTTTGGTTTTTTCCGTTTCTAGCCCCCATGCCAACATATTTGCAAATATAACCTCATGGAGCGGCACGAGGGAGCGACAATTGACGGAGGAGGAACAACAGCGGGGGGCGAGCAGCGGTCGAATGGCGCGGAAGGGAAGAGCAGCCAGCGCCTTGGAGGCGCGTCTACCAGCTATGCAGTGGGTTTTTTTTATTGATTTTTTTGGCTTTTTTATTTTTTAAATAAAAACAGTGAAAATATAACGCAAAAATTTTTTGTACTAACTCGAGTGTTATTTTATAATCGAATTTTGTTTTTCACAACAAATAAATAGCACGGCGCGGGGAGTTTTTAAATTGTTTTTAATTTATGTTATTTGCTTCGCCGGCGTACCACTTAATCAATCGTTTTAGAATTAATTTGGTTCAGTAATAAGTAGCAAAGTTATTGAATCTTAGCAGATAGTTTACGCATTTTTTTGGTTCAATGATGAGTAGCAAAAAAAATAAAGTTTAAATAAACAATTTACTATTTTTTTTTTGTGACCGATGTATTGAAAAATTGTGGAGTTTGAATCAATAGTTTTTGAATTTTTTTGTGTAGCCAAAAAAGTGGAATTTTAGTTGACAATTTACTAATTTTTTATTGGTTGGTATACTGAAAAATTGTGGAATTTGAATCGACAGTTTTTTATTTTTGTTGTTGACTGATGTACCGCAAAATTGGGTAATTTGAATCAATATTTTTACGAATTGAGCCCAGCAGCAAAGGATGACCGCTGTGTGTCCCCTTCTCCTCCTCACCGCTGGGCCCATGGAGCATGCCGTAATATGAATCAATATTTTTACGAAGATGAGCCCAGCGGCAATATGAATTCATTGGTTGTGAAAAACAAAATTCGATTATAAAAATAACACTTGAGCTAGAACTAAAAATTCTTGTAGCATATTTTTACTGTTCTTATTTAAAAATAAATAAATAAAACTAAAAAAAATACATGCAGCGCTATGGAGGCGTTGCATAACCGGTAGCCGCGCCTCCACGGCGCTGCTCTTCACTATCATGCCATTCGACTACTACTTGCA
Organism: Rhipidocladum racemiflorum; assembly: GCA_036346355.1. NCBI lineage: Eukaryota > Viridiplantae > Streptophyta > Magnoliopsida > Poales > Poaceae > Rhipidocladum > Rhipidocladum racemiflorum. Next base: position 81,953,340 of record CM070579.1, on the reverse strand, counting down.
CCTCTATCGCTGTTCCTCCTCTGTCGCTCCTTTAAACAGGGGGTTAGAAACGGAAAAAAAAAAAAACCAAAGTAAGAGAGGCCAAACACATCAAAAATTCCGTTCGCTGCAGCAGTAGGGAGTAGGCCTGCACTCACGCGTAGCTGACGACAGGTAGTACCAACTGGATAGGAGGGCGTGGCGCCCACACGCGCATGACACACGTCCACTCCTTGTCAAGCATCCAAGCAGCACCAAGCTCAGTGCTAGTAGGCCTCGCGCGCTCGTAGTCATAGGGCCATGCATAGCCATGTGGCCACGGCTCGACGACCAAACTGCTCGATCAGAAATAAATCTTTTAAATGAAATCTAAAAATAAAAAAATCTTTTGTTTTTTTTTATATTTATACACACCATGTACTGTATTGAAAACGGATAGGTAGCTAGGGCCAAAAGGTCGTTACAGCCGGAGACGATCTACCATGTACAAATCATGGCAGGCAAGCGTGGATTAGTACGGCGCATCAGCGTCGGTACCATAGGAGATGAGGACACGTATCACAAACGGTTTTAACCATAAACCATCAGTGATGAGGACCCCCCACATCACAGACGGTTTTAAAAAAAAATCGTTTATGATGAGTGGAATATCATATATGGTTTTTGGATAAAACCGTCTGTGATGTTCGGAGACGATAAAACCGTCTGTGATGTGCACCTCACCCCAGACGGTTTGTTGTTTATAAAACCGTCTGTGATGTGCCCGGAACTCATCACAAATGGTTTTTGTTTAAAACTGTCAGTGATGAGGCGTCTAATATAACCTCTTTTGTAGTAATGTTTGTGTTCGACTCTTATTAAATGCATGTGCTCACTATTAATGAAAATGGATACACATTTACACGTACGTATTCAGTACGATAGTGTGTAACTACGCACCGAAGGTCCTGGAGCCTCCAAAAGATATTTTCTCAGCATATATGTAGGGACAGGTACGTGTGTGTGATGTGCATGTATTGTTATGCATCTTAATTAATTTGTATCCCTTAAAAAAAAGTATTGCTATATGTATGTGGACCCTGCATGCATGATGTGATTAGTTTAGGTCTGGATGTCAATTCCCAATTAAGCAGCATATGGCCTTCGCGAAAACGACCTTTATAGGGGACTCAGAATTAGTAATAGCTTTAGCAGTTGACTGATCCACTGATGCTTGATAGCGACCTGATTTTCTGGCACCTTTTGTTTTGGCCTGCTAGCTGACTGTGCATTGTAGGTGGCCTTCAACGGTGAGTAATTTTATATACGCCAATGACAAATAGTTATTAGTTAGTGGATTTCTGTCGACGTGATCCGTCAGAAAATCTACTTTCTAGAGCATATCTATGTTCCTTTCTTGAGACATGCCTCTTGAGCGTACCAAGTTCACATTTTTGCGGGATTCCTTGGTTAACTAGCTATATATGCACATTTACAAAGGGAGAACAATATATCTTTTCTTGCCCTGCAACTGTGCCTAATAAAAGGACACTCTTTTGCTGAACTTGCATGCATGAACATGACAATGTGAAAGTTCCTTCTCCTCTAGCCGATCTTAGCCTTTTTGCCACTTTCTTTAACAAAAAATTGACGCGACACGGTCTCCTATTTCGACCACTTTTTTCTAATATAATATATATAAAACTCAATGAAATTATAATATTATGATGATACTTTTCGAGATAAATCTACACATATAATTTTCATGTATCTAATCTAAATATTTAAAAAGATATCGACAGTCAAGGTTTCAAAAATTAGACTGTACCGATGTCCAAAACGATAATTATTTATGACCGAATATGCATGGTGATAAATAATTAGTAGCAAAATCAAATGCCTTCAATGAGACTAGGTGCGGGGAACAGGCCAGTGCCCTGGTGGTGGTAGAGAGAATGTTTAACCTCTCCATCGACGCGGAGTGCTATGATCGATTTTAGATACAATCTACACATATAATTCTGATGAACTAATCCAAATATTTAAAAGATCGACGTGGCACAGCCTAGAGCTCGCCTTTCCACCCCTTGTAGGATAGTTAGTATTCCATCTCTTCTTCTTACGAATAGTAGAGCTTGCCATTTTCTTTTTACAACAACAAGAAGAAGAAGAAGAAGATGTGTATATTTTGCTACGGAATTCTGGCGTTCAGAACAGAGTTGTCTGGTAATTTGATTTGATTTTCTTACGGTTAGCGTGTACACGCAACCACGTTGCCATTGCCATGCAAACAAGTATCGTCCACATGCTTGCACGACCCCACCCAAATCATGGAGTTTAACCAGCAGTTTCCCTGAATGGATGCCTTTAATTAGTTTATAGATTAACTTAAACATGAAGTGGCAGCTAGCGGTAAAAAAAATTAAGTAGGGGATTTTGGATAAGACCGGGAATTGAAGGAGTCGTGCCTGCGTGCATGGTATATTTCCCTGTTAACTTTGGTTGATTGGTTTGGTTCAGCGGCGGAATAAACTAGCCAGGGTTCCTGCCTCGGATCTCGCGCCCTCACATGTTGCATGTGCGTGCCTCCTTGTGCTAAGACATGCTACTGATATAGTACTTGGGTACAAAATTAACCTGGTGAAAGAACAATCATGCAGATCCGGCCTGTATTGGAGGTTCTTTTGGTTCAAAAGGACACCGAACATGCATGAGGCTAATGGTGCTCTATCCATGTTCCAGATCTGCATCAGCAGAAGCTGCAGCCTCATGATCCCCATATATGCCATGAATTCTCTAAACAAGAATCAGCCTTAATTATGCAAGTATATATGTTTAACTAGGAATACTACGTTCTCCCCTGCTCGATCAAATGGCAGGAGGTTAATTGATTGGCTCGTTCCAGAAGGTGTGGCCGGCTTCTCAGAGAAACCGGAGGAGGCATGCTTCACCGGCGAAGAAAATTTATATTAAACGCTAATTAATTAGCTTACCCAAGCTCAAGGCGGTAAGGCCCTCAGGACGTTCTCATCGGTGTGATTAACTTTGCTAGTAATTAACTCCGAAAAAGAGAGAGAAAGATATTAATCAGAGGCTGGAATTGGGTTAATTAACTGCAGCGCAATCGCAGCGCAGGCGTAGTATATTCCCGCAAGTATTTGTACCACATGGAAGCAGCAGAGGCAGCAGCAGGAGCGGGCTTTGTCTGTTTCTGCGTGGGGTAACCGGTGGGGCCCGGCCGCAACTATCGCTGTGCATAGAGATGCAGGAAGCTTTTTTTTTTCTATATATAGATATATTTCTAATATCGTCTATTTTGAAGAAATTTACGAAAATGCCGCTGTTGTTCACTTGCTGCACTCTCGTGCCGTGGTAAAGTTTTCTGCCAAGCCCTCCCTCCTTGACACTTTTATCAATTAATGACTTTCCTAGGTATCGAGCTAGGCATGCTCGGCAAGTCCTACTACTTTGCAGTAGGTGCAGCAGGTGACCTGTCGACTCTGAAGCTACCGCTGCGTTGTGATGGACTATGCTGTCATGGTATGAAAACACGATAGATAACACGTGTCGTCTGTTGTTGCTTTCGCGTTCGAAGACGGGACTAGTTTTACAAATGCATTGATAAGAGGATATATTTGCAGAAAAGGAAGTGCGTCCGAGGGCTAAAAGAGAAAAACCCGAGATGCAGCAGTTGTGTACGCCGGCCGGCCGCGGCCGCTCGCAATTAAGGCATCCGATGTTTGGACGTTAGGTGCTAGCTTCTTGGAGCCTACCGCGCACCGGAAGATACCGTCGTCGTTAACCTCAACGACAGAGACTAGCTAGCTAGCTTACAAAAGGTTGTTACCGTAAGTAAACCGTATCTCAGTGGTCATGCATGCTAATTAGGAGCGAGCTTTTTGTGAGCCAACACGTACGTACGTACTCAATAGCTTAATTTGCTCATTTGCTGTGCCTGTGAGGCTGTGAGTACGTACTACATATGTGCATGTCACTAGGTAGGGCTCCAGATCAACCGGCCGGACATGGAAAATCGGGAAGTATATCTCAGCTGAGCACAAACAAATTAAACCTAGCTAGCTCGACATGCATGTCTCCCTTGAGCTCCATTAATTGTCGTCTACGGTGTGTGTGGTGGTACGTACGTAGATGTGCCAAATATATATGCATGCATGCATGTAGATCTCAGACCTGGAGGGTGTAGAACGTGCGCCGACTAGTACTATTCATGCCCCGTGACAAAACCTAGCCGTGCGCGTGATAAACGTGCATGTATGTACAGATGCAGCCGAGCTTTTCGTACTCCCATGAAACAAATTGTCTTTGATGAATACCCCTGTATCGTCGGTATGAAAATGGTGCGAGCAGATACGTCATCAAAACAGTATTCATCATAGTATATCCCAACATGTATATTGCCCCCTTTTAATTCAAAAACACATGCCAACAAACAATAATCTGGTTAGAGCCATTCCCTCCGTCTAAGTTTATAAGGTTTATTTTTTAAACGATCTTGTCCGTAAATACAAGGCTTATTTCATATCCTAATACAAAATTAATGTAATATTCCCTCTATACCTCTAATAAATATTCATCTTTACTTTATATTTTCTACGTACACGCATTGAGTATAGTGTTTGATGATAAGAATTAGGAGCAATATAGTTATTTGTAATATCTTTTTGATCTATATACTAAAAAGAAATACGTCTTAAAAACTTAGGAGGAGGGGGTATATATCTCTGAACTGAAAAGATTGTGATAAATTGGGAGATGGATGGCACTTGTAATAACGATCGACATGCAGATGCAGCAGTGAGGGCAACGGGCAAGGTGGAGTAGAATTATATATAGAACCAGTCCCGTACGTACGTAGCAGGTGGCGGTGCATATTCTATTCTTGCTACGTGGAGCCCTCACCCACCTGCCACGAACGTAAAGAAACCAAAGCAGTTCGGTGGCACACCTAAATCGTACACAACCTATAACATGTGTACAACCATTAATTACTTGCCAGCTTGTAGTAAAATACTAGTAGATTTTTTTTGTTATTACTAGTAAATTAAAATAACTAGTCTGTGCTGCATACAAGGATCTAAATTCTGGCAAGATCTCAGAAATCTCGGCCAGGTAAATTTTTTTAAAAAATTTCAATTGCTATAGTAACAATCCAAATTTCGGCGAGATCTCGGTGATTTCGATCGAAATTTTAATGATTTTGACCGGATTTTCATTTTTGTGGGCCAAATTTTATTAGATTTAGGGTCAAGAACATCCACAAAAAATTTCAAATTTTTTTTACCATTTTTCGGTCGTTGCAAATGGACCGAAATCGGTAATTTCGGCCGAAATCTCGTATTTTCCGGTTGATAAAAGATAGGATTTCAAATTTAGTGTTTTAATTTCATTCAGATTTTATTTGAAATTTTGAGATCTCTTCAAGATTTTTGATTTCGGACATCTTCGAGATAAGATCTGAAAACGAAATTTAAATCCTTGCTACACGGTAACTTGGAGAGCTTTATATTATGGCGGGAACCCGCGCGTAGAGAAAGAAATGCATGCTAGGCAGTAAGTGCGTGTGTGGTCCTGTGCGACTGTACGCGATTTAAAGATGTCTTTAAATTTTTGTTTATATAGCTGCTGTGGTGTGATTCAGCGTGATTGTACCCTGTCGCGCGCGGAACATTGTTTACGTATTATTTTATATATATAGCCTAATGCTATCTGATATTCTGATCCGGTGGAAACAGATTGCCTGCTGGCTTAGTATTTTATAGTAAAGCATAGATTTCTGCGTTATCTTATTTTGATGGGATTTTATAAGGATGCACCTGCGGGCCCTAACTCCTTCCAAATATGATGACACCTTAATTTCTATTTGCTTGGTTTAAGGACCTTATATATATACACACATCTTAGTCACCTGTGCACATTTGACGGTGTGGTTAGTGGTGGAGCCAAAAAATTTTGGAAGCGTGAACAAGCTTTGCCGGTCAATAAATACAGGTTGATATACACATCACAGAATTGATCAAAACATCACACAATCAAAGCTAAGATCCGCAAGAAGTCTTTTTTTACTAAAAGCATACAGTACAATACACATGTGAACATCCATACATAAAAACAAATAAAGATATGACAAGTATATTACTACGACACTACTAATGCTTCGACGGTTCACCAGCAAAAGTTCAAACACACACTAAAAGAGACGATGCAAGATAAAAAAAATATTAATTAGTGCATCGTATAACATAAAAATTATATTCACATTGAAGTATTGAACAAGTGCATCACATACCACTAATGTGTTAATCATGCCTAGTACGAGGCAAATTCATTTTTCGAGTATTCATGTTTTGGAACCGTTGCATAAATGGTAACATTGTCAATTGCTTTAAACATTTCCCGCTCGGTAACATTTTCTGTTGCAATTTGCCACAATGTTCTTATTCATTACATTACATTTTACCTTTTGTTTGATTTTGTTATGCCATTACTTCTTCACAACTCTCATCAAAGGTAAATTTATTACACTGCTTAATAAAATACAAGCATTCCTCACAACCATATCCATATATACCTTTCGACTTTCGTCATCACTGCCCGGTGCCCATTGAGCCGACTGCTCCTCCGGCCGCGACGCCACATGCTCCCCCAAAGCACGCTGGCCCGCTTGTTCGCCGCCACGCCTCGCTGTTAATCGCCGCCCGCCACCACCGAAAGTGGCCGAAACTCCACCCGCTTTGGCCGCTCAGAGCCATGTGGCGCTTCCCATGTATGTGTTAATTACTCTAGCGAAATTTTTCATTATCCCATATGGTGGAATAACAGTGAAACTTTAGTTCCCCTTGTTGGGGAACAGGTAGGCTACTCTAGCGTAAAATCAAAATTTTCTACCGCATAACCAAGGAACTACTGCAAGTTATAGATCACAGAATTACCACTAAACATGTAGATTCGTAGCGGAAGTAGAGTCGATGTAGCACGGTGATGCAGATGTAGTTGTACTATCACCGCACCTCCTCCAACAGATCCTCATGACCGTCGCAGGTTGCGGATCGTCCTAGTGTTGAATCCTCGCAGCAACGCCTCCAAGGTCTAGCGCTAGTTGTGCGGTTCTGGGCGAAGGAGGGGTGGTGGCTAGGGTTTCGGGAATTCTGAATTCGTACTGTATCTTTTAACTCTAAAGCTAGCACCCCATTCCTTTAAATAAAAGCCCCATAATGGGCTCTATATTAGAGGTCCATTAGAGCATCTCCAAGAGAGAGCCCTAAGAATGAGCCTTAAATTTTAATTTAGGACCCCAACTAATTAGATTTAGGGCTCCAACGAAATATTCACTCCAGCAATTAGGCCGTAAAACCCAACAAAGATAGGGCTCAATCACAGAGTTATTAAATATAGCTACTCTTCTAGAGGCCCTAAAACAATTTGCTAAATTTTAACAATTTAGGGCTCTTGCTGGAGTTAATCTTTTTCCCAAAAGCCCTATAATTCAAATTAGAGCCATATTTAAGGCCCCTCTTAGAGATGCTCTTAGGAACTTAAAACCCATCATAATTCATATCACCATTCGAATTACGTCCTAGCCCTTTAAGCGTGCGATCCTATAGGTTCACATATACATAGGCATAGCTCGAGTACTCTTATTCGAACACTAATCGATAGTGATCCCTAGTAGGATGTGCCGATTCCTAAGTATATGTAAAGATCACATCGAACGAACCTAAACAATGCTTAGTTCTATGCATTTCCCTTTGCCTCATAATATCGGTCAAACTCAAGGTGAGTACATGACATCCTTGTTTAGTTAGCTCGACCACTCTTTCTCGATCACGTGACTCGGAATCCTCAACTACAGTTAACTCTTTAACCGCGAGTAACATGGCATACATTTCTAGAATCCGACTACTCGAGAGGCCTAGAGATATCTCTCCCATTGAATGGATGGGCAAATTCCATCTTGATCAACCATGCTTTGCAGCATGCTTCATGACAAAACCCGAAAGCCACGTTTATAACTACCCAGTTACGGAGTAGCATTTGACAACCCCTAAGTAAGTCATTACACATCTCGAGTACATGTGCCAATCTCAAATCTAAGTATATAGCATACAATCATACACATTGTATATGAGACCAACTGATGATAAGAAAATTATAACGTTCTCGCAGTATCTCAAGCTGGGTAGATCCAGCTCCATTTTCTTAATTTTTTTCTCTATCTTGAAGTGGAATAGAATAACCCGGTTGAAGGGTAATGATTATACATCTGTAATGCATTGTATGTCCCAGAATAGGTCACATTCTTCTACCTTTCTGGGTAGACGATGGCTATTCACAGCTACTTCCTTAACACCAAATTAGAGTTTGACCCAGTGCTTTATTTTTGTATTATTGGTTTGACATCTCCATATCTATAACCTGTGAAACATGGTTATCAACCAATACATATGCTACACAAACAAGTCACATACTTACTAATAAATAATAATAACAATATTCAAGGAACAAGATAATTAATCATAAACGTAAGGAAATATAATTATTTCTATGATTGTCTATAGGGTATATCTCCAACACCGCTTGTGCTCTGCACCGTACGTCATTGGTGAAGCAAATATTATCTGGAGAGCATAGCTTGTCTGGTTTTCATGAGTGACTCGCACAAGGTATCAATTCAAAGGTGTGCTTTCTTCTGTTCCCAAAACGGTACAGCACGTGATTTAGACATGAGATCGGTTTATGGTGAACAAGCTTGTCCGGATTACATCTTGATCGAGTACTCCAAAATTAGTTCAATCAGAAAATTAATTAAGTGGGTGTATATCTCCTATTGCCTTCTTCGAAAGGAATAGTGGTTTAATTTGATGATGCACAATTCAAAGTTCCACATTTTTCAATCACCAATATATTCGTACTATATATATATATGAATCTGGAGCAACAGGTTTCGGCAGGTGGTCCTATATGATCAATTAAAGAAGAAAGAAATGGGTCACCTTCATCTTCGTCCATTAGTTCGCCATCTAATCTTGATTTGGTTGTTGCCCTTCCAGTGAAATATTGATTTGGTTCCAAAGAAGACGAAATTTAGGCCCTGTTTGGCAGAGCTCCAGATCCCAGCACCACCTCAGAGCTGAAACTTGTAGACTGAAATAAAGTGCCTTAAATTTATAATTTCATTCTAAAATGTAAACAAGATTACCCACCTAAACACTCTTAATATACCCACAACTCCAGCTTCATGAATTTGGTGAAGCTAGGAATACCTAGCTCCACCAACTCCAAGAATTTGATGGAGTTGGAGCTTTGCCAAACACCCCCTTACTAAGACCTGCTCCACAGAAGGATTTCACACCATTTATGGCAAAATGGCTGATTAATTAAGGAGCCCATCTAATCTTTAGTTTGCTTCAAGAAAGCCAAAGGAAGAGTCACGAATTTGGAGGGAATTGTACTCGAAGTGAAATGTACTCCTGCGTGCGTTGATTTTAGTTTCTCCTTTCAGCACTACACTGTCCCTCCTAATTTGTCTTCCGAGCTGGCTTGGGGGGACTACTACTGTTCCATACCAGTGAGAGTAGTTAATTTGGTAGAGCTAACTCTTTTGTTTGGTAATGTCGACATTAACCTCGCTGTAAAGCTTATTTAATTACCAGCTCAAAAGATGACAACAATGGCCATGTGACCCAAACAGGTCTTGCTGTGTGTGTGTGTGTGTGTGAGAGAGAGAGAGAGAGAGAGAGAGCGCTTTGGCCGGTAAATACAAGTAACAGTATTGTGAAAAACTATGACTGCAGGGGCAGGTGGAAGAATGATCGAAAAAATAACACTGAAACCTAGCTAGAAGGTTTCTGCCAAAGTAAGTCTGAGATGGCCACGTCATCAGATCCGACTGTTGATATTTAGAATGATATCTATGGTTAAAATTTCAAAAGCTTAACTGTATGCGTCTCAAAACGATTTATAGTTGCGTCTGAGAGAGTAATATAGCCTTGCAGTACACTCCATCCGTTCCTGAATAAATAACGATTTTGCACTTCAACTAAGGCATATGTAGAAATGATTAAATCGTCATCCTTCGTTAGCTTACTTATTGCTCTTGGATAATATGTTACTCTATTATATAATAATAAATAAGAATAATGAACGATAAATCTATGCAAAGAAAAAAATTTAAAATTATCTCGAAATTATAGAATAACCTATATTTAGAAATAAAACTTAAAAGCTAAAATAATATGTATTCTGTAACAGAGGGATTAGTATACAGCAAGAGTTCCACATATACAGGAGATGCGGATGTTCGATGCTCCTGTACTATATGCATGCAGATCAATTCTGGTGACCTCCGTTTTGCCGTCACCTCTCATGCATGCATGCTTCACCAAACATGTCGGCGTGGCGTTCTTAACTCACGCCATTAACTTTTTTTTTTTTGATCAAAACACGCCGTTAATTTTGGCAGGTACAACTTTAAATGCATGCCTAATTGTGCTTGCGCGCTCGCGCATCATCGATGCATGGGCCGTACGGCCTCCTCCAGCCTCCTACGTACGTCGTGCATGCATGCAAACATGGCCAAAAAAAAATACTATCGGGGATCTGCTGTGCTGCCATGACCTACGTTACGGACTTCTGGTATGCCATAATTTCAAAGATTTTATTGCTGCTGTTTTGATTCCTTTGTTTATTTCCTGTTCAGATGAGCGCATGTAGTTGGCACTTTTATCTCCTGATCACCGCGCGTCTGTTTCAAATGCTAGCGATCGACCAGGGTTCCAAAATCGTTTTGTGATTTTTGCACGATTTTTTATTTTCAATTTTCAGAAAAATCAATAGAAAACCGAATAAGTTTGAAATCGATTTTTTAAGTCGGCGGTAAAAAAAACGGAAACCGGTCGATTTTCACCGAAAAGCAATCGATTTTTGGCGACAATTGGTCTTGACCAAACAATCGAAAATTTTTTACTGTCGATTCTTGAGCGATTTTCATAAAAAAAAAAATCGATGATTTTCACATAAATTTTCTTCGACTTTTAATTTATTTTAAAATTGAATAGTTTATCAACTAGTTTATTTGTCGAACCGGTTCAATAAGGACGAAAATCATGATTTTCGAGCAAAAATCAATTTTTGGAATCTTGCTAGCAACACACGCGATATGCACATAGTTCAAAATAAAATTCTGCAGCATGTCAAATGAAAGTGTTTTGTTCAAACGAAATATACTGCAGCTTGCAGTAGTTCATGCTACACGTATGGAGCAAAGGAAAATAGCTCTTTTACGGTACAGTATTCAATATGAACTAATTATCCTTTTCAATCTAATAAATTAGATTAGTTAGGAATTATTTATACTTACTCCGGTAGTAGATTAGTCGAAATACCCTTAACAAATCAATGTATAGATCTAATTTCTACTACATACTATATACTGCCAGTATAATGGACGGCACAGCGCCTGCAGCGGAGAGGGTGGTCAAATCATTATTTCTGTCAGATGTGCTGCCGGAACTTGGAAACAGTGCACCACCTACTCGTAGATTGCCTTCAAGTTCGATGTTTGTGGACAACCGTTGCTTGATGGGTACGATTGCCATCTCTCCTACCAGATCGGTGGGAAGCTGTCTCATACCTAGATCAATGGAACCTGCTTTCAAGTAAATCGCCAAACGAGATTTAGCAAAGGTGTCAGAACCTTGATTATCCTAGCATGTTGGTATTGGTGGAGAGAGTGCAACAACAGAATATTTCATAACAAATAGAAAGCCAGCGAGGACATTCTCCAGTCCATCAAAGCTTAGGCTGCTATAACTGGATGGTTGTGGGCGCTTTAGACCTTAAAAACCTGATAGAGAGGCAAATTTGATTTCCATCCTTTTTTTTCCCTTTCCTCCTTTCCCTCCCCCTCTGTACCTCATCTGTATCCTTCTAAACCATCTCTTCTTATATGGTGCAGTCTCCTGCATTTTATACTTTAGATTCTTTTCTTCTTCTTTCTACCATAATCACAGCTCCACTGTCTTTTAAAAAATGTGTACTGTAAAATTTCTGAAGGAACAAAAGGGACTTTCTTGCAGGTGCGTGCGCCAGGGCCGGGGGATCACATATATCCCTGAGGTCGATCGATCGGACGGCTGGCACGATCGGATATTTTGCGCCGGGCGGAAATTATTAGGCCCCTGGCCCACCGTGCCGGTGTGCAGCCCACTACGGCTACAAGGGCGGGACCCACCTGGCAGTGGGCCCCAGAGGAAAGGCCTAAAGGAGGAGAGAGAAAGCACCGCACCCCCCGCCCGTATGAGCCACATGAAAAAGCTACCTTTTAACCCCTACCTGCCTGCCCCAACCTTTTCACTACTACTACTACCTGCGAGTTCTTACATTTCCAAAGGAATTCCCTCTTCTCTGTCACCCATTTCCAGTTCACTACAACCAAGTGTCGGATGTGTTGAACTTGCAAGTGTTAGTAATAACGTATGGCTATGTATATATAAAACACTTTCTTTTTTGTTACTGCAGAAAATGACATGTAAATTGTTGGAGAGGAGCTAGCTAGTATATATAGGCGTAAGTATATAGTTAGCTAGTGTATATTAATATTGTTGGTGATGACGGGACAGGTCGATCCATACATAATGCATCCAGTCGGGCAAAATTGATGAGAGCCATCTAACCTGCAAGGAGGCAATTAGTCCTAGTTAATACCATATATAGTAATTAATATCTTGGAGCTTCCTGTTTGTTGTAATAAGCATAGCGTGGTACGAGCTGCATGTGAAAGACTTTGGTTAATTATTTGCTTTTCCGATGAAGGCAAGGGCCGGAGATTGTAAGGTTTAATCTCCATAGTCCAGAAACACTACAGTAATATATATAGTGGAGCATATATAGATTATACATTACCACTAGATATATATATCCATACTACATGCATTGAAAACTTCACTATATATGCTTCCTGGCCTGCTGCAACATGTTCTACTCCCTTCTGCCACCTCTAGGTAGTACCATTCTTGAGGCTGGCTGGCTGTTAAGCAAGCAAGCCCATTTATTATATATACAGTCCTCAAACAACTCCAGTTGCATGCTAGAACGAACCAGCAGTGCATGCGCAAACGCCGGTGCAGTGAAAATTCCGCACCGGCCGGCCTGCACCGATCCATCTGTTACTGCCTGCTGCTAGCTGCTGATCCATCTGATCCGTACTAATCCTTTTCTGGTGCAAGGAGAGAGAGAGAGAGAGAGAGAGAGAGAGAGAGAGAGAGAGAGAGGGAGGGAGAGGTGGATCATGGATGGGGATAGGGTGCGATCTACCCGATCCAAAAGTTTCACCACCCTCTCATTCCTCCCACACAATCATTTGCACCACCCCTTGCATTGCCCTTCTCTCTCTGCCATGACTATTTAACATGTACCACTCTCCTTTTGTTTTGCAGCTGCCTACCTGCCTGCATATAATTCTGCTGCCTTCTCCTTTAGTTAGCCTTCCCCTTTGCCATCATCACCTCCATCTCCACCTCGCCTCCACGCCTGCCGGCAGGCCGCCGCCTCCTCCTTTACACCGCCACTCCGCCGCAAAACAACATACAAGTGCAGGCTACTAGGTACCTGCAAGCTCAGTACAGCTCACACTCACACAACCATCTTGACCTAGCTAGCTAGCTAGCTCTGGGACTGGGGGTGCCCTCTTGACTATATATCTCTTCTATAAATCCATCTATATAGCCAGCTACTTCGATGGGTCTCGAGCTTGAGCTGTCGGAATTGGCGGCGCTCCGGCCGATCCGGACGGCTGTGAGCGGCGCCACCATGACACGGCGAGGAGACAGCGGGGGAATCGCCGCTGCCGACGGCATCGTCTGCGTCCTCACGCCGGCGGAGAGCGGAGCCGTGATGGCAAGACAGGAAGGCAGCGAAGAGGCCGCGGCCAACGCTGGCTGCGTCACGCCGACGGCGGCAGGTGGAACCCCTGCAATGCAAGATGGTGGCAAAGACGGCGGCGAAGCCGACAATGTCTGCGTCACGCCAACGTCGAGCGCGAGCGCGGTACGGCCGGCCACGGTGTGCCCTCCGGCGCCGCGGAAGCCGAGGCCGGCTAAGAGGAAGCGCTGCGGACGCCCGCCGCCGCAGCGACCGTTCTTCCCCGTGCCGCACGACCTGGCGGCCGTGTTCGTGCCGCGCGCTGCGCCGGCCTTGCCGCCGTGCCCGCGTGCCAAGAGGATCCCGGTGCACGCCGTGGGGTGAGTGATCCGTGTCGCTTAATGTGATGTGATGCGTCCTTCCTTGATCCGGTACGACTCGGTTCGCTCGCCTGCGCCTGCATGCGCGCCATTGTTGCGACCTGGGAGAACGAACTCATTCATTCGTGGCTTCTTCCAAGAACGGAATTGGAGGCGAATGCCACGCCAGGCTTGTGTGCGCAAGTTTAGCGGAGTGGGTTTCTCACCTAATTCCCTTTCTCAGATCGAGTTTGAATAATCGAATTTTGCATATATTGCTGGCTGAGCGCGATCGATTGTCTTCGCGCGAAGCGGATGCATGCATGGATGGTGGAATTACAAACAGATAAGTTCATGGGGGATCAACTCGAACTCGCCGTTTGCAAGTGGTTAATTTTTTCGTCTAATTCCTTCATGTTCCGATGCAAAATTAGTGGTGTACGCGAACTGTGTGTGGTCTGAGTTGGTTGGGTGTTGTCTGCATATTTCTGCTTTCTTTCTTGGCTCTTCTGTTGGCCAACTAATTTTGGAAATGGAAGCAAAAACTAATCTGGGAGGCCGGCCTTGTAAGTGTGGTTAATTTCTCTTCTCGAATGTATGCGTGTGTGTGTGTGTAGAGAGAGAGAGAGAGATGCGAATTGGGTAGGCGAGGACTGGAGAGGAAAGGAGCCTGACGATAGCTAGCTTCCAAAGTGTCCTCTTGCTGTAGTATTTTGGCACCTAAGAAAGATGCATGTATGAGCTGAGCAGAATTCAGAGAGCAGAACTGATCCGGATAAAAAGCAGTTAATGGCACTCAGATCTGAGTTTTTGCAGGGCCTGGGCTCGAGGATTTAATGATTTGTCCATTTCCTCACTGTTCATGCATAACTGTAGTCTGTAGTGTATAATCTCTCTCTCTCTCTCTCTCTGGACAAGTAGGCAGCATAATCAATCAACTCTGTCACTGTACAAGCGTATATCTGTAGTACGTCTGACTATTTGTACCGTACGTATGCATGGAAACTTGCCAAATTCTTTTATTAATTATTTTCCTTTTCAGAGACAATTTACTTCAGTTAAACTGAACAAAAATGCTCGATTCAAAGTAAAACAGGTCAAATCGACGAGTGGTTTGTGCCAATCAATCGATGGGCATGGAGAGTTTAATTAGTAGTGTGTCAAGCTGTGTTAGGTATGTTAGAAGGTGGTAGTACTATATTAGCCCAGAAATAGGATTTTTTAGTTGGAAATAAGTATTTTTAGGGTTTTTTCTGCAAAAATCCACCCGCAAACAGAAGAGCTGGTACAAAAAAACTATCTGCATCTCAAAACTTGTCAAAAATACACCCATAAATTCTATGTTGTTGTAAATACCACCTTCTAGGCTAATTTACTTGTCGAATCTTCTACATATCGCTTAGTGGGAGACAATCACGAGCTTTACACATATAGTAAAACTGAACATTTGGAAATGATAGTAGTAGATTTAAATTTAAAGGTATTTTCATAACAATACCGTAATACGAAATTTTATCGTTAAAATTTAACATTTGTGAGTTGTGACCATGCAGACATGGTCACAGACACAACTTGTTCGAAGGCAGTAGAGAAGTTGGTACTAGCTCGCTAGCTAGATATATGTAGTGACTAAATTGGAAATTAAATTTCTACTGATGAACAACAAAATATGAAGTGCTAGCTAGCCATGTCATCGGCAAATGGCTCAACTTTCCGTGGAAGAAGTAGGACAGGCAAGACATGAACATATATGGATCAGATCACGATAGCTAGCTACAGTTTGGTACATGAAAAAGATGCATGTTTCCTCTCATCCTTTTGCTGCCGCAACAATATTCTTGGCAAAAACTCGAGTTTTCTTCATAGATAAAAACGGTTTATCTATTTAATGCTTACCAATTGATCGATGATGTGTGTGCACAGTGTGCGTGTGCGTTTGTGAGCTGCTGTATATGTACATGTGCATGCATGCATGGACAAAGGGTGGACGGTGATTTGCGAAAGGCTATTTATTTGCAAAGTTATTTTTTTTTGGAGGTGTTTCTGTGTATTACTGTTTAAAAGTTACATAAATACTAAAGTATGAATAAATGATGGAAGATGATTACTTCCTGAGAGGTGCTTTTATGCTCTTCCTTTTTAAAGTTGCACAAATATTAAAGCATGGATGAAGGGTGGATGAGGATTACTTACCCCTTCGTTTGCTTCAAGATTTGTGCAACTTGTATTAAGAGGAAAAGCACAGAAGCACCTCTCTTACTTCCTATTTTGTTTGCTTCGAAATTTGAGCAGCTTATATCTTGACCTCTTTTTTCTTCTTTCCACTGGTCTAGTCCTTTTCTCCCTTTAGGGCTGAGTGAGAAACAAAGTCTATTTAATTACAAAAGGAGAAATTAAGCATTCGTATTGAAAAAATTTACGATATTATAAAATTATTGTACGAGACAACGTAATTATATCTATTAAATGTGTATCCTGTAGAAAATTTTGTGGTTCCGCCGCTGCCGTAAAGCAGAGCGGTTGCTGAATTGGGAACGTAGATTCGTGGGTGCGTGTGTGCATGGAGAGAAGCATAAATGATGGCATATCGCTTTTGTTTCTGCTGTACGATTCGTCAAGAGAAGGGCTAGCTCACTGCACTGACCGGCCGGCCGGCCGCACCCATGCAGGAACACATCGAATCATTTCGACCGGCAGGCACATGATCTGACCCTGCGTCGTCGTACCCCTTGTACTTTAGTCCTTAATGCTTACTGGATGTGCATTATGTGGTCTCAGTTTTACCACCGGCAAAACTTTGGCAGTAATTTCCAGATGATTCACAGTTGATTGATTGCAGGGAGTGGTAGTGAAAGAAGAAGAAGAAGAAGAAGAAGAAGAAGAAGAAGAAGCTTATCCTTTAAAATAAGATCGCCGAAGAGCTAGTAAATCAAAAGCATAATTTTAAGAAATTTTACGATGGATTATACTTGTAGTATAAAATGTGTAGTAGAAATCATATCTAATCGTTGATTTGTTAAGGGTGTTTCTACTACTATACTACCAGGTGTAGTATAAGTAAACTCTAGTTAATCTGATCCATTGGATCGAAAAGAATGAACGGTTTATATTCAATTTAGTGTACTGTAAAAGAGCATAATTTCAGACTGAAATGTACGCTTGCTCAACATCTAACCACCGAACAATATACTGTCCACACTTGACTGAAGACAATGCCGATCAGCTCTCATTATGTGTTGTTGTTCACAACTCACAGACTGAAGACAATGCTGGGCTCAGCGAATGTTCTCAGACTGGAGGACTCACAGGAGCTGAAGGTCAAGTAACTATCCCTGAATCACAAAACAACAACAATATGTCGGGCCTGGACAGGATTCTTTTCCTCTTCACGAGAGAGAACAATACCGTTCCTTGGCTTCCGTTTTGTTTGACAAACAGAAAAGAGGCGCCTTTGGCACCTTGCGCGTCACATGCTCTTTCATCAGGTTGGCACGCTTGCTCTTGTTCCTTTTCGATGATTTAGAGTGCGAAAAGGTTAGAGCAGCTAGCGTCTTCTACGGAAAAAAAAGAAGGGAATGGAAGAGTTTACAGAAAGACTACAGGACGATATACCATTCTTTTTTCTTTTTGATGGGACATTTACCACCACTATTTACTATTGCAGAAATGCTTATATTAGACGTTTTATCACTGACGATTTTGAAAAACCGTCTATTATAAGGAACATCACTGACGATTCTATAGTAAAACTATCGGTGACATAATCACAGACATACTATCACAGACGGTATGAACCGTCTGTGATATAAACTGAGGCCACGCACAAACCTTGTGTGAAGACCCTGTCTTTTACAATACAGTGTACCATAAATAAAGATTCTAATGTGCTTCCTGTGCTAGTCCCTGGATCAGTAACTAGCACGCACATACAAATGGTAATCACAACCATACAAAATATTATCATTCTTATTGCAAAAGTTATAGTCTTACAAGTCAGAATAATATACAACGGAAGAAATAGATGTCTTATAGTATACCCATCCAATCCCCTAGGCAACTGACAAGGTATAAACTCTACATAAAATCATTGTTATTATCCCGTAACCTACGCCAAAGTACGATTCTTCGAGATATTCGAGTTGTCCACCTAAAAACAACAATGATAGCAAAGGTGAGTACATTGCGTATTCAACATGATTTGAAGTATTTGCAAAACCTATGATATATGCAAGCTGATTCAACATGATGGTTATCAGGGTGATTTGCATAAAGCTAAATTGAATTGTAAATACTGAATAATAGATTGAAAGCAAAATTGAAATAAAGCAATTTGACAGATATATAAAATAATGAACATGTAATTAAACAAGAAACATTCTACAATTCCTCCACAAATGTGAGCAAAGAATTATCCAACGCCAACACATGTCATAAACCCATTGCCAACACATGGCTTCAATCCGCTATATTGCCAACACATGGCACAACAGTTGTACTCAATCTTGTCAACACATGACAAGCATTGAATCATCTGTGGGGTAATTTCTCTATTGTCAAATTATTTATCTTTCCATTTTTATGATAAATGTTAAAAACAACTAACTAGTGCAAGTTCACCAAGTGCTCATGACCGAGAGCGCGCTAATCGATTAGTTTTGACTCTGTAGAGTTGTACAACTTTACCCATAAGGAATAATCATCTCTTTGTGCAATCGATAGTTAACACACTTCCTTTGGTGTCGTGGAGAGATCATACAGAACCGTTACATTACATAGTCCTAACTTTGCACCAACCCGATGACGTCAACCTTTGCTATAGCGGCAGAAACACTCACCCAAAACATAATGATACAACTTTCACACCGGCATCCATCCCTGTCATAACCATTTCTCCCCATAGTAAAGCGTACACCGTTACATCGACAGGCGTTATTCCCAACACCTCGGTGAGGGCACCCCTTCGAGCAACTTAAATCTAGAAGCCCGTGCTACTACGGCCTTCCAATGTGCAAAACTAGTTCTAAGTAACTTAATAGGTTAAGGCCGTTCCATACCAGCCCTCATAGTTGTACGGTTATTTTTGGATCATACAACACTACGTTCGGTCCTTAATCTGATCCGAGCGATAAATCTTTCCCTATCTACTTGCAAGTAGTACTACCGAAGGTCAGTGGTACCGCTGTTTGAGAATCGGTGGCTCTTAGTAGCTTATGGTGACTTATAGTACAAGACCATTGGATTGTAGCCATGGCAACAATCCCTACAACTCTAGAATATCTGATAATCAAGAAGTTCCCTAAAATATCTATATTTAGATAGTTTCTAGTTTTGCTACTAATTTGTTTGTCTGAGGACCTTCCTAGAAAATATCTATGTTTTCATGCGAGCTTCCAAAACTTTAGTGTGTTTCACGTATGTATCGCTAATTATCAAACAGATATATTGTGTGCTTAATGTAGCGTGTTCCATCAATAAAGAAAACCGAGTAGATTAATGCTTCGATTTGTCCAAATTTTATATTTATTCAATCTCTTTCAAGTCCAAAGGCATTGGTGTGTTGGCATATTGTAAAACCGCCAATCCAACCATCTAACATGTTTGTTCAACAGACAACAGCAGCCCTCGATCCGAACCAACCAGCTTCAGAAGAGAGCAGTTGGAGAAAGAAAATGGGAGGTTTGATGTTTGCTCTATTTTTTATGGTACAATCAGGGGCGGAGCTAGCCTAGGCCCAAGACCCGGGTTGGACAGTTGATCTTAGATTAAATATTTGTTTTCAATGATTTTTCAATAATTTTTCGTAGAATTTTAGTGGGTACTGCAGGCCCCGCTACATACCTACTCGCCTGGCTTGATCCGCCTGGTACAATTGATCATTTGCATTATGTGTCTCACCGATATGTGATCTTAAAATCCATGTACCAGTAAGATATTATAGAGTAAATAATTAATGGTATATATAAATAAGGACAGAAATGTGACCCTAAAATTCAAATACCAGTAAGATATTATACAATAAATAATTAATGGTATATATAGATAAGGACAAATCTTCTATTGTTCCAAAGAAAACATGAAGAAAAAAAAAAACTGTCAAAATCCCCAGGCGCGACCCCGCAACGGCCGCGAGAAGCGACCGCGCCCTCTTCCTCTTCCTTGTCGCCTTTGCCCGCCTCGCAAGCTTCGTCCTCGCTCTCCTCCTCCCTCCCACCTCAAGTCTCCCACGCCTTCCCCGGTTCATCCCCTGACCAAATCGTGAAGCCCCCGACTCCGCCCCGGGCATCGGAATGGCGTACGTGGACCACGCCTTCTCCATCGCCGACGAGGACGACCTGGTCGGCGGCGCCGTGGGGGGCCCGCGCGGCGCGCCGGTCAAGGAGATCGCCTTCGCCGCCGCGCTCCTCGCGTTCGGCGCCCTCGGCGTCGTCGCCGGCGTCTTCATGGCCGCGCACCGCGTCGGCGGCGACCGCGCCCACGGTGAGACAAATCTTTACCCGATTGGATTCTCAGCTGAATTATGTTCGCTCCTTTCTGTTTGGGGAGATTTAGGGTTTGAGTGCTGGATTGGGAATTTGGGATCGGCTGGTGTCGTGACTTGTCAACTAATCGGTGTATTCCGCTTCACTTGGTATTCGAGTGAAAAGATCGCTTCCCCCTTCCTGTATATATCAGTTAGAAAAATTATAGTTTTTTTTTGGCTAAGATTTTACCTGTTCCATAGACTAGATAATTTGGTTATACAGATCATGGAAGAAAGATTTTAGTGAATTGCACTGTGCAATGTCTGAACCTTAGGTAGATGTCATACTAATGAAGTTGGAAGAAGTGGGCTAGCAAGGCCAAAAATTACAAATACAAAGGATCATCGAGTGATTTTTTAGCTCTCTGAATTCTACTTGCTGTTATAGTGAAGTGAGCAAAAATTCCTTCCGAAGGAGGATTGGTTGAGGAGCCATCAATAATCCTCATGTTCTATTGCTTCCGCTGTCTAGGAGCCAAGGATACCTACTTCAATGAAGAAATCGAAGGCCATGTGTACAAATTACAAATGCGGGTTCATGTGCAAATGGAAGCGTTTGTACAAAATGTTATATCGCTTGCTGACATTGAAACCCTGCAATTTGCCGAATCGCACATGTTGGCAATCGTTCTGAAATTCTGTACAAAATTTTCGTTTGTTTCAGTCACTGGATGCAAAATTTTTTTTGCATAATGTTGGAAAGCGTGTGGCGCCTTCAAATTCATTTTGTAAGGCAAGGCTGATAGCATACAAAGGTTTGCTGTCGCAGTTTGCAAATAGCTTGACAGTGTGCATGAATGTTAGCCTTCAAAATTACTGGTGCGATATTTAATTCTGAGTCAACATTTATGCAAATATTGTCGTGCATATAGAAGTTCCCTCGATCCTTTTTTGCTTTACCTGATGTATGGCCCCAATTTTCTGGATGCAGGAATCTTCTTTACGGTTCTTGGTGTAGTAATGTTCATCCCGGGGTTCTACTACACAAGAATAGCATATTATGCTTACAAAGGGTACAAGGGCTTCTCTTTTAACAACATCCCTCCAATCTGAAGATGCACTGATGCCAACCTGATATCCCTCCAATCTGAAGATGCACTGATGCCAACCTGATTCGATTGTCTGATCCAATGGCCCTTTTCATAAAGTAAATACACTTCTTGTTTTTTTTATCTCATTCTTTTCTTCTTTTTACCTCTATATAGAGTGAACAACAGGACAAGCAACTACGTACATATAAACACCATTGTAATGAGGCATTATGACGTTACGGTGTTGTCACCTTGGAAGTTGTTCGCTATGTGATCGATTATATGTCGAGCTATCAGCCTATCGTTGCATACTAGTCTTGCTTGTCTGGTGTTCATCAGCATAATAATGAAGTCATGACTTGCGGCCGATGTTTATCAGCATAATTGCGAAGTGATTTTGAGGAGTAAGAGCATCTCCAGCAAAAGCCTCTAAAACAGGGTCCCTATTTTGGATCTAGGGACTCCCTCTATTTTTTGGATCCTGTTTTCAGAGCACAAGTCCAGCAACAGCCGCTAAATCTCATCTCCTATTTTACTTTTTCTCCTATTTTAACATATTCGCTATGTATAATCTTCATTTGACACCACTAAAATTCAATCAAAAATATTTGTAATACATAAAACATAAGCATATTAATATTTACAATTTAAAAACATGATATTTCAAATTTAAATTTAAAATTTTCAAAACATGATAAATAACTCCGAACAATGAATCAAACTACGAAGCGCTGTGAATTGCCCACAAATGCTCAATAAGATCATCTCGAAGCCTCTCATGTGTTTCTCTGTCTTCAATAATAGGGAATGTATTCGTGTCCCTGGGAATTAGAGCTGAGGAGGCAAATTTATGGGCCTTTTAATTTTAGGGGCTTGAGTTGGGGCTCCCTGGGAATTGGGGCTGAGGAGGCAAATTTAGGGGCCCTCTAATTTTAGGGGCTTGAGTTGGGGTCCTACTAGATCTGTTTTTTTTACTACACTCCATATTTTAAGGTTTAGGGGCTCTGCTGGAGATGCTCTAACAGTGTAAAAAAAATTATGCGAACTGACAGTACCAAGCTGTGACTGTGAGTGCTTAACCTTACCTTCACTGCATCTGAAAGTCTGAATTGCGGTCCTCCAAATGTCAGTGTCTGTCTAGCCCGTCGTTATGGAAAAAGTTAGTGACTTAACAAGTAGCAACAGTTTAGCTGCGTCAGTGCTGCTTTAGAATTCAGAAATTGTTAGTATCTCGTAATTTCTTGCAGCAAAAGCGTAACGTGTGCTTGGAATCTGTGCACGATGTTAACCAGATTTTCTTACCAGATCTGATGCATCCGTATCCCGCAATTTCCGTTCGACTCTTTACAAATCGGCATCCTTTCCTGCATCGCTGCGCGTGTTCCAGTTCTTCAAGGCAGCGCTGAGCGAAGGAGCCAACCAAGGCCGCCGACGCCGGCCGCCCTCTCCGGGGGCACAGCAGAGGGAAAGCCTACCAAGGACGCCGCCGGCGTATTTCCTCGTTGCCACGCGATGCGATCTTCGACATGCTTTCCAGGTTGCCGGTGAAGTCCGTGTGCCGGTTCCGGTGCGTGTCCACGTGGTGGTGCTCGCTCATCTCCCACCCGGCATTCGTCGCCGGACTCAAGTACCGCGCGCCGCCGCTGGTGGCCGCCACCTTCGTGGCGCCGTGTTATGACCCTGAATACTGGCAGGAGGTTTCAAACCAGAGGAGCGCCACAGGAGACTGAAGGCGGAAAAGCTAAAGACGTTTGCGACAAGGAAGAGACGGCTCAGTCAGGTGGGAGATCAAATGCAGAATCTGGGAGCTAGTATATATTGCGCCTTGGTGTGCTGTAATAGGGCAGGAAAATCCCTATGTTCTTTCCCCATGTTCTTTCCCCAAAATCCCTCTGTTCTCTTCGATCCTTTCTTCTTTGCTGTTCTGAAACATCTTGTATCGGATTTCTTATTACGCATCAGTTTGTCGGACTACTATTCCTTTTTGTCGATCTATTTGGATTTGATCTTGGGGCATTATATTTGGTATCAGAGCCACTGCTTGGGGGATTTCTTTTCCGATCGGCCGTAAAATTCCAAAGAAGGCACGCGAATCAGTTACCCAACTGGATCGATCGTGCTGATTTGGTTGGTTCGCTTCGATCTCAATCACGGCTCCAACTAAGCCGTCGTTGCAGACCAAGCTAATTTTGGAGGCGATGGAAGAAAAGGCGGAGTATGATGAGATACGCTGGTCACAAATGGACGACAGATGGGAATCGTTGAAATCGAGCTTGGATTTCATTGTGGAGAAAATCAAACCTATTGATTCGATTCCAGCTCTACAGTCTCAGGTGGCGGAGCATAATACAGTTATCTCAAATTTAATGGAGCAGTTTCAGACAACGACCACCATGATGCACCAGTTGATACGGGCGACGGCTCCGGAGAAGATGGCTAATGAATCAGGCTTTGTCATTCCGAAGCCCAGGGATAGCCCTCCTGAGGCGTCGGGAGTCATGTTGACGGCCACGACGGCGGGTTTGTTAGGGAAGTGTAACCTGCCACCTTTGGGCAACCCTACTCAGAACCCACGGTTCAACCGTACTCCATCGGTGGTGAGCACTGAGTCTCTTGGTCAGGAGCGTCGGGCACCGATTCCGAAGATGTCGTTCCCAAAATTCGATGGAACAGAACCGCGAATCTGGAAGGATCGATGCATTCGCTACTTCAAGTTGTACCACATCGACGATTCGTTATGGGTGACGACGGCCGCGATGCACATGGAGGGCAATGCAGCCATGTGGCTTCAGTCTTATCAAGAAGAGCATATGTTGGGTAATTGGGAGAGTTTTATATCTGCAGTGGAGGCGGAGTTTGGAACGTATGACGGTCGCCGGTTTATGAGGGAACTCATTCAGTTAAAACAAACTGGAACAGTCAGCGAATATATGGAAAGATTCGAAACCGCAATGTATAAGGTGCGCGCCTATACGAAGGCATGTACTGAGGACTTCTTTGTACACCAATTTACCATGGGTCTCAAGGATGAAGTTTGTTTTGAAGTTGAGATACAGTTACCCGAATCAGTCCGCAAGGCGGCCATGCTAGCTCAGATTCAAGAAGAGAAATGGTCCACAGTTAAATCAGGGCCTAGTAAATATGGTGGTGGAGTCAAGACAACCAGTTCCTCTCGGACTGACAGCTATACAGGTAAGTCGAAGTTCGGGGGTGATGATTTACATCGAGCTCGACAACTAAGGGAGTTTCGCCGCGCCAGAGGATTATGTTTTAAATGCGGGGACAAGTATGATCGTGAGCATCGCTGCAAACCTCTGCCAGTCGCTCAACTCCATGCCCTGGAGGTTGAACCAAGTCCGGAGTATTTGAGTGATGAGACGTTGCAAGTACTGGAAGACATGGATAAAGAGTTCGAACAGCAGCAAATGCAATTGTCAATTCATGCTATGGCGGGAACTGATGATACTGATACTATACGAATTCAGGCCAAGGTGGGCAATCAAACGATGTTGGTTCTTATTGATTCAGGGAGTTCTCACAGCTTCATAAATAAAAATTTTCTATCCCGCACCTCCTATCGAACTCAATATATGACACCAGTTCTGGTTCAAGTAGCCAATGGGGAGAAAATCAATTGTGATCAGTGGGTTCCTCAGTTTGAGTGGTGGGCACAGGGGCATTCATTTCGCACTGACATGAGGGTGTTAGAATTGGGGGCTTATGATGCAATTATTGGAATGGATTGGCTCAAATTATTCAGTCCGATGGTGTGTCACTGGGGACACAAAACATTGGAGTTCCAGGACAAAAATCATTCAGTTAAGCTGCAAGGGCTGTTGACTAAACCACATGCAAGCTTGTCGGAGATGAGACTAGATCAGCTGGAGAAGTGGCGCAATGGCAATGAAATCTGGGCTATGGCAGTATTGCAAACTACTGTTGAGTTCCCGACAACAGACATTGTTCCTTCGCAAATTCAGAAGATTCTTGAGCAGTATGCTGAGGTATTTTCGGAACCACAAACTTTACCTCCACCTCGGACTTACGACCATACCATACCTTTGATTCCGGGGGCTATACCGGTGAACAGTCGACCCTACCGTTATTCTCCTATGCACAAAGATGAAATCGAGCGACAGGTGACTGTGATGTTGAAAGAGGGTTTGATTCAACCTAGTACAAGTCCTTTTGCGTCACCAGTGTTATTGGTACAAAAAAAAGATGGAAGTTGGAGATTTTGCGTAGACTATCGCAAATTGAACTACCTGACCATTAAAAACAGATTTCCCATGCCGGTGGTCGACGAATTGTTGGATGAACTGGGGGGTACAAAATATTTCTCTAAATTGGATTTGAGATCTGGCTACCATCAAATCCGTATGGCTATTTCAGATGTGGAGAAAACGGCTTTCAAGACTCATCACGGACACTTTCAGTTTTGTGTAATGCCGTTTGGCTTAACAAATGCACCGGCCACTTTTCAATGTCTTATGAACAACATTCTTGCCCCATATTTGCGCAAATTTGTCTTAGTCTTCATTGATGACATTTTAATCTATAGCCCTGATTTGAATCAGGATGTGAATCATTTGACCAAGGTGTTTGAGTTGTTGAGGCAGCACTATCTATTTGTGAAGCGCTCCAAATGTGAGTTTGCTCAATCCAGTATCTCTTATTTGGGGCATGTGATTTCTGACAAAGGGGTTGCAACGAACCCGGCCAAAACCCAAGCAATGATAGAGTGGCCTCAACCCACTACAGTCACAGAGTTAAGGGGTTTTTTGGGCTTAACAGGATATTACCGCAAGTTTGTGCGGGATTATGGCATTATTTCTCGACCATTGACTAATCTCTTGAAGAAGAAGTCTTTTATTTGGGATGAAGCGGCAACTAAGGCATTTGAGCGATTGAAACATGCCATGACACAAACTCCGGTATTAGCGATGCTGGATTTTCAACAAACTTTTGTCATTGAAACAGATGCGTGTGATGTGGGAATTGGAGCAGTGTTAATGCAAACGGGTCATCCAATTGCGTTCTTAAGCAAAGCTTTAAGCAGTCAACATCAAAGGCTATCCATCTATGAAAAAGAGTTTTTGGCAGTGATTATGGCTGTTGATAGATGGCGTCAATACCTGCAGCGAGGGGAATTCGTGATTCACACAGATCACCGCAGTTTGTGTTATTTGAGTGATCAGCAATTGACTTCTGACTTGCAGCGGAAAGCCATGTCCAAACTAATGGGATTGCAATTCAGGATTCAATACAGGAAGGGCGCCACAAACCAGGCCGCCGATGCTTTGTCCAGAGTCGGTCACTTGATGCTGTTGAATGCTGTTTCAAGCGTGCAACCATTGTGGATATAGGAGGTTTTGAACTCCTACGTGACTGACACTAAGGCCCAAAGATTGTTGGCAGAGTTAGCGCTTCATAGCCCCAATGAGCAAGGATTTGAACTATTCCAAGGAGTGATCAGGCAACACGGTCGTATATGGGTGGGGGAGAACTCGGCTCTCCAAACAAAGCTGATTACTGCTTTTCACGCCAGTGCACTTGGTGGTCACTCAGGAGCTGCTGCTACTTATCATCGCATTCGCAAGCTGTTTGTATGGCAAGGACTGAAGAAGGATGTAGCTAATGTGGTGCAACAATGTAACATATGCCAACAAGCCAAGCATGAGCATCTGAGGTCTCCTGGACTATTACAACCTCTTTCGGTTCCTGAAGGTGCCTGGCAAGATATTACGATGGATTTCATCGAGGGATTACCACGATCAGAAGGGTGTGACACTATTTTAGTGGTGGTTGATCGATTTTCGAAGTACGCTCATTTTCTGGCATTAAAACATCCTTTCAGAGCTGCTCAAGTTGCTAAGGTATTTGTGGACAATGTGGTGAAGCTTCATGGTATGCCCCGTTCCATTGTATCGGACCGTGACAAAATTTTTACTAGCCTCTTCTGGAAAGCTTTGTTTGCTGCTATGGATACCAAGCTATTGTTTAGCACATCATATCATCCCCAAACTGACGGTCAAAGCGAGCGAGTCAACCAATGTCTGGAAATGTACTTGAGATGTGCAGTATATTCTTCCCCGACAAAATGGCGTAATTGGCTTCCAATGGCGGAATTTTGGTATAATACTAATCATCACACCTCGCTTGGTTGCTGCCCTTTCAAAGCGTTATATGGGTCAGAACCTCGGTATGGTGCTTTTCCACACTTGCCCTCTGTTGCCATTGCTTCAGTTGAAGAGTGGTTGCAGGACAAGCAAGCTCAGGTTGCAATGTTGAAGCGTCATTTGGAAAATGCACAAAATCGAATGAAGCTCCAGACTGACAAGAAGAGAACGGACAGAGAATTTCAGTTGGGTGAACAAGTTTACCTTAAGCTCCAACCGTATGCTCAATCGTCAGTGGTAAATCGCCCTTTTCCAAAACTCGCATTCAAATTTTTCGGACCTTATCGGGTGCTTGAACAGATTGGGCCTGCTGCTTATAAGTTGGATCTACCTCCTGGAAGCCAAATTCACCCAGTGTTCCACGTATCCCAACTTAAAACTTTTATTCCCAATTATACTCCGGTGTTCCATTTTCCTCCATCAGTGGCGGACTTGACTATGGAGGCAGTTGTCCCTGAGAGGGTTTTGGACCGCCGTCTGGTGAAGAAAGGTAGCAAGGCGATTCCACAGGTGCTTATTAAGTGGTCTAACATTCCGGCGGATTTGGCCACCTGGGAGGATCTTTATGTGGTTCGGAAATCGTTCCCAGGTGCTCCAGCTTGGGGGCAAGCCGGACTTGCTGGGGGGGATGATGTTATGACCCTGAATACTGGCAGGAGGTTTCAAACCAGAGGAGCGCCACAGTAGACTGAAGGCGGAAAAGCTAAAGACGTTTGCGACAAGGAAGAGACGGCTCAGTCAGGTGGGAGATCAAATGCAGAATCTGGGAGCTAGTATATATTGCGCCTTGGTGTGCTGTAATAGGGCAGGAAAATATGACGTAACTACTTTCCCCATGTTCTTTCCCCAAAATCCCTCTGTTCTCTTCGATCCTTTCTTCTTTGCTGTTCTGAAACATCTTGTATCGGATTTCTTATTACGCATCAGTTTGTCGGACTGCTATTCCTTTTGTCGATCTATTTGGATTTGATCTTGGGGCATTACACGCCATGGCGCCGGAACGGCCGCTCCATGAAGTGCTGCCTGGCGCTCATGGACATGGCGGGGCACGTCGTTAAGGTGGTTAGAGTGAGAGGCGGCGGCAGCTGGCAGAGTTGCACGGTGGTGCGCTCCGGCCTCGACCTAGTCTGCGTCGCCGAGAAGCACACATCCATGGTGCGTCTCATCGACCCGGCCACGGAGGAGGTGGTCATGGGCTCATGGCGGACGACGACGATCAGGCACCGGTCGACGAAG
The DNA here is from genome assembly GCA_036346355.1 of Rhipidocladum racemiflorum. Classification (NCBI taxonomy): domain Eukaryota; kingdom Viridiplantae; phylum Streptophyta; class Magnoliopsida; order Poales; family Poaceae; genus Rhipidocladum; species Rhipidocladum racemiflorum. The sequence goes on along the minus strand of CM070579.1, from coordinate 81,924,179 downwards.
AAACCAGCGAGCGGCTCCACCCCCAACTTGTCGAGGAGATTTGGGACCATCTCCTCGACCTCGGGAACATGGTGGCTATGGAGTGGTGTGGGCGCGGTGGCTCCAGACCCAGTTGCCGCAGAGCGACAGCGGGCCGAGAGGAAGAAGGAGGAGCAAGGGCAATAGTGTCCAAGAGTGGTATAAATCTAAAGACCAAGTTTTGGAAGTGTAAGAGGCCAGCCCCGCGGCTATAGATGTGAGCACAGAAGAACACGCTACCGCACCTGGGGCACGGAAGGTGTTCTCCCATGCTACCCCAATGCGTAGGCAATGGGTGAATAGTGCACTACAGTGGACAAAGTAGCGGGGCTAGTCTCCTCTTATGCTCTCTGGGCGCAGCAGGGAACATGTGTAACCTGTAAGCGTCTTCTGCGGTGGGCAAAAAGACTTTTTGTAAAAAAACTATAATAAGAGGCTAAACTTAAAAAAAAAATTAAGGAGAGCAACATATATACGGTGTTCGCCATTGCTTCCTTTGACCTCAAGAACTAGTAGTGCAGGAAGTAGCTGAACAAAATGCCCCTCCGTTAGCAACCCCAATGCAGCACCTGTTGCTCTCTCCGAGCTCAGTGACACCAAGGGCATGGCATGGCCTATTTCGAGTTGCGCTAGCGTTGGCCCATGCACGTATATCTACCGCCTTGTTGATCCTGACAACAGTGATTGAGTGAAGGCGCATACGCTGCCATTAAATTCTCCATTTATACGTAGTGGTAGGCATCGGGCGTGCCTTTCTAGACCGACCGAGACAGGGCAGGTACAGTCCGGTCTAAAGTTTTATCTGGTATAAGGTGGGACGTGCCATGCCACCATGTCACTATAGATCGGGTTGTGCCAGGTTCAAGGACCGGGTACAATGGGCGGTATGACCCGGCACGCCCATTTGTGCTGTGCCCATGTTGGCACGGCACGTAAACAGCATGGTAGACCTGTTGTGGCCCGCAGCAGGGCACGCCCTTGCCGTTGCCACTTCCGCTGCCGGCTCCCGCTTACCTTGGGCCAGCGAAGAGGAAGGTGGAGGGACGGGGGGACGGGGGGAGCTAGATCCAGGTCGGTGCCACCTCCGTTTGGCAAGCATGATCTCCCCAAGCTTGACGGGGCTCAGGCGGGCACTGGCATGGAAGCCCTTCTCCATCTGCGCATCATGAACACCATCACCCCGCTCCTTGCCTCTGCGTCCCCGCTGCCTTGCAGGTACCGGTCAAGGTCCTCAATGAGGATGAGCGACCATGGGTGGTATGCAGGAGCAGCACACAGAGGTCGTCATTGCCGGAGCTGGAGAAAAGAGAAAAGAGAGAGGAGAACAGAGAAAATGGCGAAGAAAAGATAAAAAGGAAAGAGACGAAAAATTAAGGAGAGGAGAAAAGAGAAAATGGGGGGGCAGATTTCGGATAGAAACCCAATTGAGTGTGTGTGTGTGTATGTGTGTGTGTGTGTGTGTGTGTGAGAGAGAGAGAGAGAGAGAGAGAGAGACCAAGAGATTCAGAGAAAGACTGATCGAGAGAGAGACTGATTAGACAAGAGAGATTGAGAGAGAGACTAGTCGGGTGAGAGAGATCGAGAGTTTGCGAGAGAGACTGATCGAACGAGCTAGAGAGACTGGTTCGACGAGAGAGATTGAGAGAGAGACTAATCACACGAGAGAGATTGAGAGAGAGACTAGTCGGGTGAGAAAGACTGAGAGATTGGGAGAGAGACTGATTGAGAGAGAGAAAGAGACTGATCGAGTGAGAGAGATTAGGAGATTGAGAGAGAGACTGGTCATGCGCACACGCGTGAGAGAGAGAGAGTGAGAGAGACTGATTGGGCGAGACGGCATAAGAGCGAGAGAGAGAGAGAGAGAGAGTAAAAGTGGGCACTGGGCTGGGCCTTTTCTGGCTAGAGGAGAGGGCTGCTCGATATAGCTCCCCCGCCTCCGCCATCGTCTCGTTGTCTTGTTGCAATAGTGCAAATGGACCGGACCTAGGCCGACACAACACGAAGTAGGCATGAAGCGCAAATGGGTTGTGCACGGGCTCGCCGAGGGCGAGCCAGGCCTGCATGGCACAGCACGACGGACCATCACGACACGGCACGGTTCAGGTATGAAGCACGATAGGTTCATGTCGAACTAGCTCGGCCCGGCACGACGCCCACCTCTATTTATACGTCCGGTGAGTATCTTGGATGACGGCGAGGTGTTGGTCTTCAACGCGTTACCGGAACGCCTGTAAATCGGCAGTCTCAACACTGGGAAATTCAGGGACTTGAGTGCCCGCGGCAAGAAGCTTTGATGGTTTTGGCCTTCACCGAGAGCCTTTTCTCTTCCAATAGTGGCAACCGGCAAGCCTAGTCCTCTCCAGAGAAAAGGAGAGGAAAAACAAGACAAGGGTAGCCTAGTCCTCTCCGTAGATAGCTGCTAACTAGCCAGAGTTGGGTACTTGGATTGCTGGAAAACAAAATAAATCTTCTATGATGAGCTCTGCCTTGTTTCAGGTAAAATTGCAGACAAGAGCTAGTATACTTAATTCAGGCTGTGATCAGCTCATTTCTGCTTTCTGAACTTACCTGTAAACCTGGAATGTTCTGGCAAAGTGGCGAGGTTAAGTTTTCTTTTCAATTTTTAGAAGGACAAATGCTAATATAACGTACAGTTTAAGTTTGTTTACTATGAACGGATGCTTTGAAGTGCATCGACGTCCTGATGCTCGGAGATTGATGAGGATATTTGCAGCACTAGGGTAAGAGCTACACGAGCTACGCGTAAGCAATCAAAGATGGAATGGTGGACCAAAACAGAGGATCTATGCTTTTTTTTTTTGTTATTTTTTTGTTATTTTTTTTTTTGAAAACAGAATTTTTTTGTTATTTTTGAAACATTGCATTATGCCGAAATGGGTATTTTTCGCTGAAGGGGATGCGGGTTCCCCTGAACACCAACGAATTTTTCAAAGAATTACCAGGATTGACAGCACGAAGTTGGTATTACTACATCTATGGTGAAGTATACTTTTATAATGCACACTTTTTTTTATTTAAAATAACATATTTTCATAGAAATTGATGATCAATGTGTCATATAGGAGATCATATCAATATTCGAAATGACTTATATTTGGAGTCAGACAAGGAGGAAGTAACTAAGTTTAGTGTATATATAATGAAATCCATATAAATCTATGTTCTCGGAGATGTACAGCATGCCACCCACCTTCCCACAACGCGTTACTGATTCACTGTAGTTTCTACAGTGCTTTTACTTAAGAAATTACACCGGTGGCGGGTGCATCAATCACAACACCTCTATTGCTCCGTTGATTAAAGCATTTGTGTGCTAGCGGCCGGTCTAATGCTCTAAGCTTCGAATCCAGATGCCGCACTGTAGCTCCTACAGTAGTACTACAGTATTTTAATTTTTAAAATATCAAAAAAAAATATTTTTTAAACGTTTTTTTACAGATATTTTTGTTTGTTTTCTTTAGACTTTTTAAAAGGAATTTTAAATATTTTTTTAAAAAAATACAATGAGATCGAATTTCAATGAAAGCAATTTTCCCAAAAAAAGATTTATATTTTTTTGAAAGAAAATTGTTTTTCTTTTTTTTATGCTTTTTTAAAGATTTTCTCTGTTAAAATTATCAAGACGTTTGCCCGCGGCAACACTGGGAATTTTACTAGTTGTCTAGTCGACTGCATTTTATCATCCTGATAAAGGCGTGCTCCCACATTACGGTGGTTTCTACGATCACTAATGTTACCTTTTTTTTTTGGGGTTAATTGGATATATGCCACTGCAGGAACCGTTTATTCGAGATTTGCCATCGTTCCTTTGCTTTTTCGAAAGATGCCATTATGAAACCCTGGTTATCCGAAATATGCCACCGCAAGCGACACCTGTCCCCTCCGGTCAAACCGAGGGCACAACTCAGTCTCGTCGGACGATTTTACCCTCCGCACCGCACCGGTGCTCACATCCCTGGCTCGGTCGAACCACCAAGAACCCTAGGTGAGCACCCATTGTCTCCCTCCCGCGCCACACAAGGCACCAAGAACCCTAGGCGAGCAAATCCGATTGCGGCGACGAGATTCCCCACCCAGCGCCGGCGACGAGCAGGTTGCCTCATGGACTCCGCAAGGTCTTGGTCTTCGGGGTCGTACGGGGTTGAGAGGTACGTTCCTAACAAATAACATTTGACCGCTCGTTGCAAGATTCCAAAGGCTTAGGCTAAGGAGCAGGAGTGAAAGAAATCCTGGTAGGTATTTCTTGAAGTGCAAGAACAATTCTGCTAGTCTTCAACTTCATTGCTTGTTGAGTTGTTGACTTGATTCCCATCGTTTTGATTGTATTTTGTTGCTATTGAGGATTGCAGAGCAATGATGTGTGCAACTTTTTCATGTGGGAGGATGAATCTAGTACAACGCGAAATCTAGCAGAGCATGGCTCGATTGAAGGTTGTGTGGATTTCAAGCAACTCTGTGTCGATGTCAGTGCATTGAAGAAGCAGAATGAAGAATTGATTGCATTTGTAAACTGGATGAAGAATATTGTAGGAATGTGGATTTTTTTCTCTTGTTTCGTAATGTCAATTGTTGTAGCAGTTACTTTGAAGTAGCCAAGAAACTTTCAGAAATGAAATAGCATGGTTCCTTCTTATGTATCAGAACCTTTTGTTTCTGAGATATATGTTGTAGCAGTTGGTTGGTTGCTTTCGAAACTACATGGTTCCTTCTATGTATCAGAACCTTTTGTTTCTGAGATATATGTTCTAGCAGTTGGTTGGTTGCTTCCAGAAATTGCAATTAACATGCAATCAGGTAACACATTCAGAAATGAAACTAACATTAAGTCCGAAATGCAATCAGGTATCAACCCATTCATATTTCACACCATCAGGTAACACATTCAGAAATGAAACTAACATTAAGTCCGAAATGCAATCAGGTATCAACCCATTCATATTTCACACCATCAGGTAACACAGATGTTGTTCTTGACATTCTCCATAGATTACAAAAGACTAACAACAAGCAGAAATTGCAACAAAAGACTAACAACAAGCAGATTACAAAAGTGCATGCATCAGGTGACACAGACTACATCCTCATATTCTGCCTACTCCAGTCTGTCCACTTGTTCTTGACAGGGGTCTTCTTTGATGCTGTCTTGCTTGGTGATGATGTCTTGCTTGGTGATGCTCTTTTGCTTGGTGTGGTCATTGCAACATCCTCAGATGCCGGCATCTTCCTTGGTGTGTTGCTTGCATCAACCTCTGCTCCCTTAGCCTTCTTTTTCCTGGGAGCCTTCTTTTTTGTGGGAGCCATTTTCCTGCAAAAAACAACCATATGCATATAGACAGCAATGACATCTGTAATGCACCTAACAACCATATGCAAGGACATGCATAACATTACCTCTTCACGGAGCTTTCAGGTTGTTCAGAAGTGGTCATTACCTCTTCAAATTTGCATGTTTTTTGCAGGTGTCCAGTGGCACCACACCTTTTGCACCTAACCCTTCTCTTGGTTGGATCAAGGAAACTTCTCAGCCTCTGCTTCCTTGGCCTGCCTGCCACCCTCTTCTGCTTTGGTGGATGCACCTTATGCCCAACATCGACGTGCTTCCACTGAGTCATGTCTGTCATGGTGGGGATAATACCTTCATAAGCTTCTTTGAACCTCTCAATTGAGTAGTAGCTGTCCACATGATCCTCTATATTTGCTCCACGAATGGAACAGATGAATGCCATTGCATGTTTACAAGGCTTCCCCGACACTTGCCATTGCCTACATGTACAGTGCCTCTCATGTAACTTCACAGAGTGCCTTCTATCGAACAGCTCATTCTCAAATGTGACCTCTGCCTCAGTATCATCAGTCCTGGTGATCTTTGCATGAGCAAGTCCAGCTTGCTTGCTTACCACAAACAGCTCCTTCATCACATTAGGAAGGATCACTCCTTCCATTGACCTGCCAATACTCCTCCTAACAGCGAACTTGGTCATTATCAACTCTCTTATTCTATCCACAAGTTGATGAAGGTGCAGGCCCTTGAAGTCCTTTATTTGGTTATTGAAGCTCTCAGATATGTTATTTGTGAGGTAATCCACTTTGCTAAGCTCTGAGAAACCACATCTATACCACAAACCATGGTGATGCCTCTGCAAATAATCTACGGATCTGGCGGTGTTCAAAAATTTTGGACATGTGCCATGAAATCTAGAATCTGTGTAGGACCTAGCAAAGCAGGATATAAGTGATCCGTGTAGACCTTGCCATGGAATTTTTCATGAAATTACTATACAAATGTCTCATGCACTCTCTGTGCTCAAGCATTAGGAACACATTTTTCACAATTGACTCTAACCCTTTACATGCATCACTAGATATCACTAAACCATCGTGCATTCCTACGACTTTATTCAATCTGGTTCATGAACCATGTCCAGTTGTCCTCGGGCCAGAACAAAAAACACCATAAGCAACATAAAAGCCGCTATGACCATCTACAGATGTTCTTGATGCTAGTTGTCCCTTATATGTACCATTTAGGCTAGTGGAATCCACACCAATGTATGGCCTGCAGCCTCTCAAGAATCCATCTATGCAAGGTTTAAATGCTACAAAAATTCTATGGAAACACATCTTATTGCCATACTTCTTGATTCTATTTCTACAATTGATCTTGGACTCCTATGTTCTATCTCAGCCTTCCAGTTGAAAAGCCTTTGGAAGCTATCCTCATATGCACCATGTATTTGTCTAAGTGCAATTTGCATACCTGCCCATGTCTTACCATAGCCCAACTTGATCTTGTATTCATCCTGCAGCCTTCATCTCGAGCCTCTCTTGCCCCCTTATTTGGGTTATTTCTCAACCAGTCCCCTAACTGCCTCGCCACCCAATCTTGTGTAGCCATCTTCCCATCCATCATCTTTGTACTAGGGCAAATGTGCTTTGAGTTAAGAGTTTTGATCTACAAATACAACAAACACAGATGTTAGCACATTGCAACATATAATCTGACACACACACACAGGAAGGTGATTTACCATAATGGCACATCCATCCTGCACTTTAGAAGCATGAACTCTCCAAGAACAAATTTCACATGTTTGCATTCACCAATAAACCTACTTTGGTCGACTTGATCAGATTTATTTCAAAGTCATTCAAGATGTGCATAATGCCTAATAGCCTTCAAGGCAACTATATCGTGGAACATAGCATTTTTACAATAGTTGGGTTGCTAATATCATGTGTAACTCTCACTCTTCAGATCGCTATCCGCCATCTCTCGCTCAAGAACCTCAAAGCTATTAGGTTCACCCATGTAAGCGGGTTCCTCCACAAAGTTTACAAGGCTTCCCTGTACAAGTCTTCATCATCTACACCAACATACTCCTCTGCATTATCAAATGGATCTGGTCCTCCATCATCATGAATGTAACATATAAAAGTGATTTCCTTCTCAATGTTGTACATCTCAATCAAGCTCCTAACATCAAGATCCTCTGTGAATTCAGCATCCTCACCGCACTGCCTGTCAAAGTAGTACAAACGACACATTTGGTTGGGTCCCCATTTCACATGCCTATCCAGACCTTGCTTCAGTGACCACAAGCTAATATCCTTCTCATCGGTTAACCATGTCAGCTTCGTTGACCTAGTGTACACCTTCCTACCGCTTTCTTCTATTGTGGAGAAGGCCTCCACCGAATAACTACGCTTAAACTTTTCCAGTGAATCATCGCTCCTATAGAAAACCCAAAAGAGTCAAAACTACATCTAATCTACCAAGTAAATTACCACGCCAACATTCGAAACTACCATGCCAACAATCACTTACTTCTCTGAAGCACACGGTGCGGCGGCGGCCATACCAGGTTCCACAGCCGCGTCCATTGCCACCACAGACATCACATTCGCCATCGCTGGGTGGGGAATCACTACGCCGCCATGGATTCGCCGCCTAGGGTTCTTTGTGGCTTGGGTGGCGCGGGAGGAGATAATGGGGAGGGCACACTCACCGGTTCGACCGAGCCAGGATGTGAGCACCGGTGCATGCGGAGGGTAAAATCGTCCGACGAGATCGAAGTCGTGCCCTCGGTTTGACCGGAGGGGACAGGTGTCGCTTGCGGTGGCATATTTCGGATAACCAGGGTTTCATAATGGCATCTTTCGAAAAAGCAAAGGAACGATGGCAAATCTCGAATAAACGGTTCCTGCAGTGGCATATATCCAATTAACCTTTTTTTTTTGCTACACTAACTAATTAACTGACTCTATTTTAGATATTAAACGTAAATATTTTACTAGAAAGGTTACATATTAATCTAACTAATAAGATTGTCGGTCGTCGATTGTCCATGCACAAAACATACGGCTCCTGACTGAGTTTGATATGAGCATTCGGGTCAAAGGGTACAAGATCCAGATGCGCACAAGCATGTACCATGCGTACAAGCATTGGGGACCTCTTCAACAGATTCCTCAGACGAGAGGTAAAGCTGCAACTCTACCATCCCAGCGCAGGAGCTTACACGGACGTCAAGAAGACGACGGGCGAGTGTATTGACGGAACCAGCCTTTGTACTGTAAGTCTGGAAGCCTCTTGTCTTAACCAAGAGCTGTGAACAATCCTAGCCACTGATGTGAAAAACGGCCGACTCGATTGTAATTGGACGATTAATCGGTGACGATGACTAAATTGTCACCAATAGTTTAATCAGAATGCAGTTAATATATTCGAGCGATAAATTGACCGCATAATCCGGTTAATCGGCCGTTTTCCGATTAATCATCCGTTTTCTCGTTTAATCACAAAAATAGCTTATTTTTATTCACCAAGTACGATAAATTAGTTTATAATATTGTATCAGTGTTCATAGTATATACCTTTTGGATGAAGTATAAACAATGAAATATAAAACATATTTTATAAAGTGATAATTTACAATAACTTTGGATAACTAAAATATTTCTAATTAATTCTACATGTAAACAATATTAATTAGAACGTATAACTGTCTGTTAAATTCCGATTAATCGGCCGCAATGCGATTAATCGCTTGACCGTATCACATCCATCTATTGAAAGCATTCTGTTTTTCACAACACTGAGGCTGAACCCAAGGATGACCTAGAAAACCAGGCCTCTATGAGCCTTAAATAGTGCAGCCTGCATTTAATTTAGGCTTTTATATTGGGTCGATTTCCAACTATGACCTGAACTCTCCTTCACACATAGCACACGCGAGGACGGCCTCTCCATATAGGGATGAACCCCTCCGGCCTCTTCAATAGAGGCGCACATAGCACACCCCCTTGGGATAACTACATGCCTGAATAGACCTTCAAATATCAAAAAAAGCCGTTTTCCAGGCCATCCTTGGAGAGAGTCTGATCCTAGCAATATTGACCAGCTTTACCGATAAGCGAACTAGGAAAAAAAATTTAAAATAAACATTTTTTAATCGAAAAATTCAAGAATATACTCGAAAGAAAAAATTTTACAAAAGTGTCCTCGATCGCCACGGTGGCGGCGAGCCGATCGCGCCACGTGGCAGCGACTGGCATGGATGACGTGGTATTTTCCATTTAATTCATTCTATTTAATTCAAATAATTCATATCGGATGCTAGAAACCTCAAAAAATTATGAAAAAAATTTCTAGATTTTTATTACGCTATAAGCATTCACAATATATTAAAAAAAAGTAGCATGTTTCATGTAAATTTAAAATTTTAAAATCAGATTTACTAAAAGACCATTTTAAGTATTATGAAGAAACTATATAAACCATGGCTCCAAAAATCTTGGAAAAAATTTCTAAATTTTTATTAAGCCATAAGGATTCATAATATCTCACAAAAAATACTATGTTCCATGGAAATTTAAATAGTTAAAATCAAGTTTAGTTAAATACCCTTTTATGTATTATGAAGAAACTATATAAACCCTGCGTCCAAAAATCATGAAATAAATTTCACCTGTTCTTAGGGTCTAGATGAACAGGTGAAATTTATTTCATGAATTTTGGACGTAGGGTTTATTTAGTTTCTTCATAATACATAAAAGGGTATTTAACTAAACTTGATTTTAAATATTTAAATTTTAGTGGAACATAGCATTTTTTGTGAGATATTATGAATCCTTATGGCTTAATAAAAATTTAGAAATTTTTTTCATAATTTTTCGAGATTTCTACAATCCGATATGAATTATTTGAATTAAATAGAATGAATTAAATGGAAAATACCACGTCATGCATGCCAGTCGCTGCCATATGGCGCGACTGGGCTCAGTCGCACCACCGTGGCGCGACTGATGGACATTTTTGTAATTTTTTTTCTTTCGAGTATATTCTTGAATTTTTCGATTAAAAAATGTTTATTTTAAAAAAAAATTCAGCGAACTAGTCGGTCTATGTCTTTATGACCTGATAGGAATATTGGCTGCTGAATACCGTATGCAACTATGCATGGTCATGCAGAAATGCTTTGATGTTTGTGCTTGAAATGCAATCGATCAACAAGGCCCGATGCAAACTACAGAATTAACACGAGAGATAACGGAGGGCTCTCACAAAGTAAGGTTAAAATGATCTAAACTGTAACAAAAATTTCAGTGACAGATGCTATGGAAATGGAAATCCAGAACTGCATAACGAGTCCTTGTTAACCTCAACACAAGAGACATGCCCTTGGTGCTAAACTGACATTCAAAGATCGTCTTTGACTCCAATGTTCAAAAGTTTAGCCAACTTCCCATTTTCATATGCTTCAACGGTATCTGCATTTTTTTTTCATGAAAAGTAAAAAATTAGGAGTCGGCTTTGAAAGAGAGTTCATCTAAATCATCACTGTAACTGATTTGTGTACAGGAACAGAACATTACCATCAGAGCCTCCCAAGTGCTTTCCACGGACAAAAACTTGAGGAACAGTACGCCGGCCAACCATGTCAGCTAAGGCATCCTGGATCTCCCAACCATCCTCTGCATCACAACCAGAATAATTGTTCCATCATGGCATCATTAAAATGATCAGGTGTCTTAGTGTCACAGGTCTAAGAACAATACATCTACCTCAAAAAAGGTCCAAGAAAAATAAATGTTCAAGGGCTAAAACCAACAAGAAGGAATGATGGCAGAGATGATTGGCTATGTCTGATATAAACGATCATCTTGCTTTATTGTGTAAAATGGGAACAACACGGATAGGGAAAAAGGATGTGTCTGTAAGGCCTTTACACCTTCCTTTTTCCATCAGTTTACCGATGTCCTCTGTCCAGTTTGCTCACTTTTTTTAGCCTATCCTTCACTATGTTGTGTCCTTCATCATATGATATCAAAGAGTAATTTGAATGCTTGTTTTCCGTAAGGACACCCTGGTTTGTTCAATGATGCTATGAAACTTCCATTAAGGGAAAAACATGGCTGAAAGCTGAGGACATATACTCAGACTACCGAAGTCTGAGAACAAAAGGACACAACAATAAATATTAAAGACAATATATTTTACAAATGGAAAAAACAAATAATAGCATAAGGAAATCTCAATGCATAATTACATACAACAGACTAAAAGACAATACATTAGCAGTAAAAAAAATGAGCGTAAAACAAACCTCGCTGATCAAGCTCCACAACATAGGGCTCCTTCTTCAATTGAAGTTCCTTGAACACAGCCTTCGCTCTTCTACAATACCTACAAAAATAAGTACTTATGTAAGATAGAGTTTCTTCTGCCATTACAACATTTAACATGTATTGTGCAGACAAGGGTCGGCAGTTTGGTTTTGGAACGATGAGGCATCATCTACATACATTTATTATTCAAACCATCTGATTATATCAGTGCATTTTCATTTCATATCATCTGACTATATCGGTGCCTTTTCATGTAGTCATGTATGCTCAACAAATGTTTTGAGTATCCAACTTTATAAATATATTTTGAGTTTAGCTTCTTCGATTGTACTTGCAACAAATCTGGTGAGAGCTTCACGACAAGTCCAACATACTCACCTAATAGAACGTTCTAAAAGGAGGGAGCAAGAATTCTCCTATAAATTTTTTATATGAAACAAAAGCTGATTAAATTGACTATACCAGAACAAGCAGAGTAATTTTTTTCAGATCAAACAGTAAAGGTAACTGCCACTTTCACTTATCACCTAGTGCACCAAGAATTGCAAAGCACATAACATTTGGATCACCGCATAAGGCCAGATGACCACAGTACCTCTCCATTTCAGTACAATACCATTACCAACCATTAGCTCTTGTCTGATTGTGTCCAACTCCGTAAAATTCGAATTATGGTTCTACTACAGAACCAAAATCTGGTTACAACCTTGCCCAGACAATGTTGACCAGGACAAGGAGCTAAATCACCAAGAAAAACCCAAGATTTTCTACAGCGTCACAACTAGATCGGCACAACTTCACAACAACTACACCCAAATCCTAAAGTAAATTAATCGGCGCAAAAGAGGGCGACGAGATGCATATGGAGGGGTTAGAGATGAGAGGGACTGTACGGGCAGTACGACTTGGAGAAGATGACGACATCGTGGGAGGAAACGGTGGACTTCACGAAGGCCGACTTGGACGCCGAGTCCGATGACGACGAGGCGGATCCGAACGCCGCGAGGGCGATGAGCACCGACGCCACGGCCGCCACACCGAACCGCCGTCCCAGCACCGGCGCCATCGTGTTACGCCGCCGGCAAGTCGAGATCGCGGAGAGTCTGGACTCCGGAGACGGCGAGATAGTTTTGGGGGAAGAGCACTGTTTCTTGACCAGTCTTTCTTTCCCAAGTGTGGCTGCGGTGTCGCATGTCGGCTGTGAGGCTGTGACTCGCTGGGACATGGACATGGGCAACGGGCCATGCCTTTTGGGCCGGCCGGGCCAGCACGGTAAGCATACTTTGGGCCGAACCGGTACGGCTCGATGGGCTGTATCGGACCTATTAACTTGTCACGACGGGCGACACGACACCATCGTCTGGACTGTATTTGAACCACTCCAACACGAAAGGGGCCATTTCAAAAAAAAAAAACCCTATATACAGCACATCCATTATCAACTATTTTACTCTAGCGGTCCGTACTATCATCAAATATTACATTTTTCCATTCACCTCCTCCCGTAATCCATCCAACGCATTCGTCATCTCCCCACGGCTTCATCGTCTCTTCTCTCTCTCTCTCCTCTCGCTTAGGGGTGGCAACGGGGGCATTCCCGCCGAGGAGTGCCTCCCTGTCCCCGTCCTCGCGACCCGAAATTTTCCCCATCCCCGTCCCCGTTCCCATCTCGGGGAGAAAATCCCCCCGTCCCCATCCCCGTTCGGGTATCGGGGCCTCGTCAAGGATCCATCCCCGCGAAAATTTCACAAAAGAGAAGAGTTCTTATAGCCATTTTAACTCTAAAATCATATCAACAGGCAAGGAAAAAAGAATGCATACATTCATTGAAGATTATGTTGTCCCGTTTATGAAAATTTGAATATGATGAGCTAGAGAATATATTTGCAATCTAACAATTAAATTGGACTAAACTAAATTCGGGTCCCCAATCGGGTCCCCGCGGGGAAAACAATTCCCTGTCTCCGTCCCCGCCATCCCCGACTGGAGGACAATTTTCCCCGAGGAACGATTTCTTCCCATACCCGTCCCCTAATAGAGGAATTCCCCGCCGGGGATCGGGGAACGGGTCCCCATTGCCACCCCTACTCTCGCTCTACTCCACCCCTAGGGATGAAAAAAGATCAGATAGTTTCCGACTATTCTGGATATTTTTCGGATATGGATTTTGTCGGATCAGGTATTTATCGGATCGGATATGGATTCTGTAGCTCACTATCCATCATATACGGATACGGATTCGGATATTGATGGGTCTGATATCCGGATATGCATGTGGGCTGAGTCAAGCTACTCTTTTGGCCCAAAAAGGTTTCTAAATTTTAAATTCGTTTTCTAATATGATTAATCCATAAATCAAGTTTCAATTATTAAAATTGGCAAACTAGCTCCAAAAATTATAATTTTTTAAAAAAAAATTTCATGACATAGTCTATCATTTAAAAAATTATTTTCAAGATTTTACTATATTTTAAATTTTATAAAAAAAAATCAAAAACTGCTATCATTAATAGAAAAAAAAATTTAAGCAGCCAAAAATGCATAAAAAAATCAGAAATACATAATTTATTATTTTAAACATAATTTAACAAATAATACAAATCTTGGGTCATTACATATAAGTGTTATATATTTTTTCTAGAGACATGGTATCAAGTATTATTAAAATTTTAGTGTGTTCTGTGTTTGCTTCCAATTGTATATCTGAGCAAAGATCACCTTCATTTTGATTTTGATCTACATGTATGATAAACTAATCATATGTGCGTGATGAAGTAAGTCTTACATAATTTTGTTTACGATATGGTATCTAACTATTGTTTAAGTGAATGAAAATGCTTATATTTGTTCAATTTTCAATAATGTTTTGATCAAATCAACTAGTTATGTGTTTTTGTTGATTTTTATGTACAATCTAAGGGGTTATCATATTCCGATAAATATTCGTAACCATATCCGATTCGATTCATATTCGATATTATCCGTATTCGTATCCGTATTTGCGTCCAAAAAATATGAAAACAAATATGGTAGAGCCATTATCCGTCCGTATCCGATCCATTTTCAACCCTATCAACCCCTTCTTCCTCCCCGCTAACCTGGAACATATGAATGATATGGACATTGGGGAGTAGTTAGTATGTATGCATATTGTTACCATACTATTTTCCTTACCACGGGAACCTCACTCTGGGGCATAAGATTTTTAACGAGGTAGTAACTTTTGTATGTGTACCCAATGAATAAATAAAAATAGTCCTTTTTCCCAAATAATTGTGTGTACGAGATCCTCACTGCCGGTCGACACTTGCTCTTCGTCCTTGGTGCTGTCCACGATGACGTACCGACAGCAACAGCGTCCTCGACTCCACACATCCAACATGACAAGGTTTGGACTGACACGGCACGGTGGCATCATAGTGTGCCCTAGACCTTGCCGAAGGCTAGTTGGACCGACACAACACGATACGTCGCGGCTTGAAGCCCGTTAGGCCTGTGCCATGCTGGCTCGGCCAAACTCCCACCTCGCATACTTAGATAGCCTTCGGATTTGGGGTACATAGATTACGTAAATATTATGCAGTACATCTTCAATGGTTTGTTTGAGAGTTCTTTTATAGTGCACAACAATGAATATGAATCGTTCATTGTCTTTAATCCAAAGGTTAAAAATAGATTAGATCAAGTTATACTACCATGTGTAGTAGAATGTGAGGAGGGGTAGAATGATAAAAAATTTCAATACAGCTGATGGGTAAAACGGTAAATGAATTCCACCCGAAGCCCATTTCTTCATCCCTCCGTCAGTGCATCGCGCGTCGAAGGACCTCGACGACTCGCTAAAATTATGTTAATACCCTTTTAAAATGTAATATTTTTATTTGTAAAAGTCCATAATACCCCACCAAATCAATGGTTAGATCTAATTTATACTACCATAATATACTACAAGTATAATCCACTGTAAAATAGCTCTTGTTTGAAGTCAAAACTCCCTTGCTAGCTGTTCCGATTGTAGAAACAAAAATTCAGAAATCATCACCTAATCAGCGCCAAAGATGCTGTTAATATTGGCCATAGAAATTGAATATGTTAGCTTAGGGTAAAAAATAGTACATCCAAAAGAACAAAAGCATAAATATCTACTTAACTGCATGCCATCTCTAGGTAGACAAACAGTACATTAATCTTCAATGTGCTCATCAGCTCAAAACAAAACATATATTTTTTTTTGGGAAAAAAATGGCTAGCTAGACAGCATGTTTCCATGATGTGGGCTTCGGGCCCACGACAAGAGAGGCGTAAATCAGCTCGTTCCACGCGTCCGGCACTCCTGGGAGGCACCAGTGGCTGCAGTCCTGCTTCCTCCTGGAGCCCTTCTTCTTCTTCGCCTGCGGCTTGCCGTACACCGACGGGTGGCCGTCCTTGCGGAAGTTGGTCAGCTTCGTCACGTTCAGCATCCGCACCGGGAAGCGCATCCGGCTGATCACCTCCTCCGCGATCCTCATCTTCAGAGGGTAGCTGTCGATGATGGCGCCTCTGAACGTCGGGTCCGTCTCCCCGTTGCACGACCCGCCCGAGTCCCAGTCCCCTCCCCTGCACGGCAAAACCAAGCAAAAAGCTTGCCACACACTAGCTTGAACTGAACCGGTGCTGCAAAGGCTGGTGCTAGAGCAATGGTGATCGGTACCTGAAATGTGCAGTGGAGTATCCTCGGTAGAAGACTACGCTTTTAGCAGGGTCCATGTTCTTGTCGACCCAGCGCGCCCATGTCTTCAAGGCTCTTCTGTAAGCTTCGGTGGAGTCGAATTGGGGGTACAATGTGTCACCTTCTTTGTAGTAGTTCTTGCTGCACACCACACGGTTTTTCAAGAATCAAGAGTAAGCAGGGGTTCATCTATCTATAATCAGTTTAGGCTGCAAAATTGCAAATGAATCGTTCAGACAGCCACATTTTGCGTACGTACCCCCTGGCCGTCTTGCCGTGCGTCCACCAGTGGCCGGTGTTGAAGACGAGGACGTCTACCTTCTTCCACCGGCTAGCCGTCTTGTCGATGCGGTTGATCTCTAGGATCGGGTTGGAGTTCCCCTGCCGGTTGAAGCGCACCCCTTCGCGGACGAGGAAATGCGACCGGACGAACTCCACGGTGCAGTCGTAATCCTGCAATTGTTCGGGAAACACATCGCGCTCAGCGAGCATTCGAGGTTTGCAGAGATGTGACCGCCATTTTTAGTTACCACGAACTTGAAGACGAAGTAGCCTCTGCCCTTGGTGATCCTGTACCCGCGCGTCTCGAACATCCTGGCCTTGTCGGGGAGGGCCTCCCGCAGGATGCAGAGCATGGACTCGAATTGGTTCCGGTTCATCGAGTCGCCGACGAGCATCAGCCGCTTGCCCCGCAGCCTCGCCAGGAAATCTGTCGCGTTGAACCTACGGACCTAGTGAGCGAATCAGCAATGGCTCGAGGGGTCGCCGTGAAGGGTCCGGTGTGTTTTTCTTGACGGAGTACCTGGGGAGGCGGCATCGGCGCGGCGCCCAGCGCCACCGCGTGTACCCGGCGTCGGGACGCCCGTTTGACGCGCAGGCGTACGCCTCGTCTACGTAGGGGCACGTGCCCGGCGAGTACAGCGGCCGCGCCTCCTCGTCACGCACCCACTCCCCGTCGAACACATCGCACGTTTCGCCTGCATTATCGCCGGTCGTCTCGGGCGGTGGCGGGGAAGGCGGCGGTGGCGAAGATGACGTTTGTGTTGGCGGGGGAGGGGATGGCGGTGGCGGTGGTGGTGGTGGCGGTGGGATGTGAGGGGGTGGGGATGGGAGCCAGTTGAGGCGGTGGAGGGAGAGCGCCCGCGGGGAGGAGGTGGAGGCGCGCAGGAGGAGGGGGAGGGTGAGCGGGAGGAGGAAGGGGACGGAGACGAAGGCGAGGAGCGGGAAGGCGAGCCGCCACGGGAGAGTCGGAGCGGACGGCATCGGGGAAGCAGTACCCTACGGCCGGCCGGCGAAGGAGGCGAAGCGGGTGGTGGATCCGGCGGTCTAGGGGCGTGGCGGGAAACGCGCGCGGCAGCTACTTGTGTCTGTGTGCATCAGACTTCAGATGTCGTCATGTCAGATCGAGCAGTCGGGAGTCGGGACTCAGACTCGTGGTCGTGGCTCGTGGGCCCATTGCTACATTGCGTGTCAGACCGGACGCGCCGGTCAGATCTAGCCGGGCCGGAGAAAAGTTTGGGTTACTAAAAGCATGGCTACCATTTCCTATATAATCGTCCATGACAAAACTAAATATAATTTCTACAATATATATATGATATTAAAGGTTTTCTGTAAAGATATAATCAGATCCTTGGTCCTGATCATTGAGATATATTCGGACTCTTGATCTTGGTCGTTAAGATATATCCGGACTCTGAGTCCTGGTTATTGCGATATATACATACACACGGTAGCGTTAATCTGCATTGTGCGCAGATTACGTTATTCCACGCGCTGGTCGTAATTTGTACAGACTACCTGTGTCTGCCGATTAGAAAAACTTATCAACCCATTCACGGAAGTCCAACCGACTAAAAAAACGTCTCGTATTTTGTACATGAATCTTGTTACTTTTTTTTTGCTATATCTTTTTATTGGTAGCTCAGAATTACGATCAGTTTTCACCATTAGTTTGTTGACAACGATATCCATATAATGATATAAGTCTCACCACTAAACTCCATATGAATTTATAGTAAAAACTATTACTATGGATTGTAAAATCTATTGATACAGATAGTAAAGTTTATTACGCAATCTAATATCCGAGAAAAAATGGTAATAGCATCAAATACTAACTTAATTACAGTTCCATATATGTAACAATATTGTCTCAACATATTTGGCCTATAGTAAAACATAGTTTTTTGAAACGTATGTATACTGACCAATGTAAATCATGAATAACTAACAACGAAAGTAGCAGATGTATTCTAATAATTGTCTAAAAGTAAAATGTTACATCGATGATAGTAAACGTACGTGTAATTGGTAGTTACAATTCTGTTTGAGCGTTGTTCAGCAGACACAATGATTGATGTAGCAGGAGAACGTAGATAGTAAAACGTAGTATTATTAACCAAAAAAATCATTGGATATTTCATAAAAAAAATTGTTTGCACGATAGTAAAAAGTAGTTTTCTAAAACGTATCTATTCTGAAAAGTAGTTGAAACCATGAACGCCTGAGAATGATAGCAACAGATGTATTTTGATAGCGGTCTAAAAGTAAAATGTTACTATCTCAATCGTACAATAATACTGTCGCAACAAACTAGTTTTTTACTATGTTAGAATAAAGGCAACTTCCTAACCATTATGGTTTTTTAATTTTTTTTAACCCAACACAATTAAGCAACTGTTCGATTTCAACAAAAAAAAACACAATCTACGATTTAATGTGCAGAAATTTATTACCAATTGAAGTTTGTTAGCTTCTGATTTTCTAATTTACTATCTCTGTCGTACAACAATACTATCATAACAACTGCATTTTACTACATCATATAAACAAAATTACTGAATCAATAACTTGTTTAAATGATCTTCTATTGAATCCTATGAACACCGGTGCTAAATAATCGCTCATACGTCCCACGATTGATTTACACAATGTGTCTTCGAATTTTCTTGTTGCGTCTGATCATACAAAACACACCATACTGATTGCTATCAATTCGGTAGTAAATAACGAAAACAATTTACTATAGAACAACAGATGCAATTACTACCGATCAGTTACTAGTTTATACATTGGTCAACCCTGACTAGTTAATGTGTATTGTAGTTTGTACATAAATCTGTTTCCCATACATGGGCATGGCCGGTTCCTGGGTTCCCATACAAGGGCTTGGCCGGTTCCTGGGGACCCATTCATGCATGGCCGGTTCCTGGAGACCCATACATGGGCATGGCCGGTTCCTGGGGTCCCATACAAGCAATAAAAAAATCGAAAATAATGTTTTATTGTTTTTTTTCTTCTGAAATTTGAAACCGAGGTGATTCGAAATGGCAAAAAAATGTATTTGAAACAAGTTCTAACTCGTAATTACAAGATGATACAACAATTTTGCGTATTTACAAATAAACCAGTGATGTACGGTTACCGGTAAACCGGAGATGCATGTACAGCTTCGATATCAATCACAAAGCTGTTCATGTGCCAGGACTAAAGTTATCTTTTGCAATTTTATTAAGGTCAGATGCGATGCCATCTATTTGTTTGATTTTCCAGGCCAAGCCTTACTGAGCTGCTCCGGATATTTGTCCATCTACACATTGGAAGATTTTCCAGGCCAAGCCTTACTGAGCTTACATGCATCTCCGGTTTACCGGTAACCGTACATCACTGGTTTATTTGTAAATACGCAAAATTGTTGTATCATCTTGTAATTACGAGTTAGAACTTGTATCAAATACATTTTTTTTGCCATTTCGAATCACCTCGGTTTCAAATTTCAGAAAAAAACAATAAAACATTATTTTTGATTTTTTTATTGCTTGTATGGGACCCCAGGAACCAGCCATGCCTATGTATGGGTCTCCAAGAACCGTCCATGCATGAATGGGTCCCCAGGAATCGGCCAAGCCCTTGTATGGGAACCCAGGAACCGGCCATGCCCATGTATGGGTTCCCAGGAACCGGCCATGCATGGATGGGGTACCAGAAACCGGCCATGGGTGGAATTTTGGTAAATACGCCAAAATATTGTATCGTTTTGAAATTATGAGTTCAAAGTTGTATGAAATACGATTTTAACCTACTGACGATAAGAGGAAGAGAATGATATAAATCTCGCTATTAAATAGTAATTTTTCTAATTAGTAACATATATTACTATATCTACAAAATGAAAGTACTACATCTACAACTGTAATTACTATCATACAACATAATTGAAAAATCCTTCACAGATCAGTTATTTGGCATTAAAAAGTCCGTGGAAATTATAAGTACAAATTCTCAAAAAATTACCATATGTAGGGGATGTGAGCTTCTACAGCCTTGTAAAATTTGAATACCAAAAAGAATAAATTTACTATTCATCACTGATTAGCGCTTGTCAATTTCATATATTTCAAATCACATTTATTTTGATCTTCGAATTTTACAAATATGTAGAATATCACATCCCCTACTTACAGTGATTTTTTCAGAAATTTTTAAAACTTGTACATATAATTTTCATGAATTTTACATGATAAAAGTGGTTTACGCAGTATATGTTATCTTTTACTGTCCAAAAAATAACATGGTACTAGCTATTACACAAGATGTTACTAAATCGAAATGAAGTGAACTATCATAACAAGAATCTAGGTCTGTTTTTTGGTCTTGTAATAAAATATTGTGTGGATGATCATAAACTTTGTTGTAATAAATGGTAAAATCAATTGAGAATAGTTAGTAAAAATGTTAAGCACATGTTCAGTACTATAATCCTGCACAAATCATTTATTTGGCCGTAACTAGTTAACAGTTACGTAATATAGTTAGTGTGATCATAAAAACTAGTTACTAAATTGAGAACTGTTAGTAAAAATATTAAGCACCTATTCAGTAGTATAATCCTGTATAAATCAGTCATTTGACAGTAACTAGTTAATATGTTAATATCAGTAACTAGTTACGAGAATATAGTTACATTGATTATAAAAACTAGTTACAAACGGTTTTTAGTAACGGAAGATTTTACTATCCATATGCTATAACCTTTTATTACTACACAGTCAATACAGTCTATTGCCTCTCTAAATGATAGTAAAAGCCATACATATTAATAGAAAAATATATCTCTACAGTTAGTAAAATATGTCACTAGATAACAAAAATCACTGTTTATAGCAAGACTTGTATCATTTTGTTCCTCTCGTCGTCAGTAAGCTACTGGTGCAAATCTTTTGCGAATCGGAGCTGCTAATAAAAAGTTGTGGCTAAACAAAGAAAAAAAATATTCATGTACACACTACAGAACACATTAACTAGTTGGTTTGGTCATGTAACTGGGCAGTCCATTGCACTGATTAATGCATTGCATGGCTCGATCAGATTGAGTTAAATGGCCGGAGCGCACAATACACTATTCTACACGCAAGCAGGGGCATATCCAGCAGGGGGGCTCCGTTAGGCTGGAGCCCCCCCTCCAGCCGCTAGACATTAAGTATTTTTAATATCGGTGTTTAATTTTTAAGTATTTTTACGATACACTAAATTTAATATAGATCGTTTATTCTTTTTCATCCAATGAATCAGATTACCTACTATTTATGTATACTTCTTCTGGTAGTAGAGCAGTAGAATTTCTTCGATAAATTAATGGTTTGATTTGATTTTTCCTATCTATTATATACTATCAGTATAATGCATTATAAAATTTCTCTAATTTTTAGCATAGCGACAACGAATGCACACGCGCTCAGACGTGGCATAAGAAACAAGAAGCTTTGCTAGGTGGATGGGTTGCTTCATGTACCATGTGGCTTGGTGGGCCATAGCTTATTAGATGCCTAATTTGACAATTGGTGACTTTGCTTGCTGCACAACTAGACTCGAATCCTAGATGCACACAAAGAACATAGAATAAGGGAAAGAGGGCACTGTTCAACGTCTCTGCTTCACAAGGACATGGCAGCCCATCTAGTCAAGGGTGCTTAACGCGTCATGAGAGCGAATCTTTGGGAAGCGCCGAAGGCGCGAGCGTGTGGCGACAGTTATGAAATGTTATCAATTACAACTATATAAATGTTTTGAATAGAGACAATAGCCGATTTGTTTGATTGATTGGATATTTAAAAATGTTTGACAAGTGAATGTTGTACAAGTTTTTATCAAATAATAAAGTATTATTAGTAACACTTGAACCGATAAAAATACAACACAAACTATTTATTATGTTTATTTTAATCTAGCTCAACTCTTTGAGCCTACCCTCTATTTTATTCCTGAATTGGCCACTGCACGCAAGTGCAAAATAGTGTGTGTGTGTGTAGCTACGTGTAGAATATACTATTCTACACATCGACCAGTTTATGCAGTCCGACCGAGCCACATTCCCCACATTTATTACTTGTGCATGACTGTATGGACCATTTATTACTTGCACACACAGTACTGGTCGTGACATTCTAGCTTCGAAGCACATCGTACTGATTACTATCAATTCGGTAGTAAATCGCGAATATATTTTACTATAGCACAAAAGATGCAATTACTAATAAATCAGTAACACACTTACTAATCGGTCATGCAACGTAACTAGTAACGTGCTTTCTTATTTCAACTAGAATTTGTTCTTTTTTTTGTTTTATCCATAACTTTTTATCATATAATTTGGACGGAGTTAGTAGGACCAACCTAGGAAGATAGGTGTGTGCGTGCATTATGGCTGCTTGTATCAAGTGGTATATGTATGCGATAGTTGAAGAAAAAAATCATTCATGTGTTTAGTTGCTTGAATAGAACTATTTCATCTTGAATGGTGGAATAAAAATTTGAAAAATATACTCTATAGATGCTGAATCATTTCATTCAACTAAAATAATAGAACCAATTTATACAACACCATTCAATCCTATTTAACGTCATCATACCGATCAAACACATATATGATGCCAACGGTGTACCAAGTAGCATAACACATCTAGATTTGGGTAATTCGGGAGAGGAAAAGGAGAGCTCGATGAAGCGAAAGGCAGGTTGTTGGAAATGAGATGGCTGGTGTTTTTGTCAACAGTTTGAAGGTTCCAGCCGCTCACTCTGAATAAGTAAACGATGGAATGGAAAGGAACTATTTTCTGTCGCTTTGGGCTAACGGGACATTCAAATAAATATCATTGAAATGTTCTGGCGCAAGAGCGGTTGAATTCTCCTATACATATCATATTGTCTTACAGCAGCAGACGTCCTATAGCTAGATGATGATGGTACGGCGCGAAAATTAATATGTTCGTATTTTGACGGTAAGATGATAATGCAGCGCGAAAAGTAATTCAAGTTGGCCCGTCCGTTACTACTGCATTATGGCGCAAGAAAGATCGGATTTTAACGGTATGTACATGTCACCTTACAACAGTATCTTTTACGCCGTTAGATATACTATGTAACACGATGCCGTACTTTATAAAAAATATAATTTTGGTTTTCGTTTTTTAAGAATAGATTGGCTAGAAGTCATCGACAAATTTGCGTAACCACGGGATCTTTTGTGTAAAAAAACGGTGGAGGACTCGTTCGCGAATTTGCGAAACCACAATTCTTTTTTACAAAAAAATAGTGGAATGATCTATCTGCGATTATAAAAAAAACTGACGGAGGAACCTTTCGTGAATATACGAAACCACGAGGCCCTTTTTGCAAATAACATGCGGAAGGATCTACTCATGCAAGCACACCATATACCACTCTAACACATATACATGCATACGCGTCCGTTACTCATGCTAAAAAAGTAACAGAAAAACTAAAAAACGGTATACCGTTGCAACGGTACACCTCTGAAACTCATGAAACTTATGATTTTTTGCACTGAAACTCATGAAACTTAGCACTAAAAACTGATAAAATATGAAACTGATGAAACTAAACACTGAAACTCATGAAACCAAAGATCAAACCGATAAGTTTCATAAGTTTAAATGGTATATCTGAACGACGGTATACCGTTCCCTAGTCATCCTCAAAAAGTAATTGGAGGCTCAAGACCTTCGCAGCACGAAAACATGTTGATCTACTAAATATGTACACGTCTGTGTACCTATTTCTAATTTTTTTTCGTGAGACCCACACCCACGGGTTCAATCCTGGAGACCAGCCGGAAGGTCACCATCACCAACTCCCGAGCCAACCGAGCAAGCCCCCCATCCTCAGTTGGCCCGTTAGCACGACTGTGACGGAAAATTTACGGATATAAAAGGGAGCTTCCGTTACTTGTTCCATTTTTCAGAAAAATTGCAAAAAAAAAAAAAAACTCTGTACTTGCCACACTGGCCTAACCTAGGCAGAAAAAGGCTCTAAGAGCATCTCCAACAGTTTCCTATAATTTCACTCCCAATAATCTTGGATTGGGAGCTTTCTAAAGTTTTTGGGTCTTAAAAAAAGGCTATTCTCCAACAGTTCCCATTTTTCCTCCAAAAATAGTGATTGGGAAAGCACACGAGCGTCCAATATCTGGCCACTTCGGCAGGAGTTTTTGGGCGTGCAGAGATATTGGGATTCCGATAGGGTAACTGTTGGAGTGGTAATTTTTTCATTTGTTCCTAAAAAATGATTTTAGGAATAAGTTTTGGGATCTGTTGGAGATGCTCTAACCAAAGTTGCCAAACACGCTCAAGCCGGCATCATAAGCTGGCTAATTGTTGCCGTCGTTGTGCTGAGCTGTTCGGCTGCTTGGACCCATCCATCCTCCTACCAAAAAGTTTCGCCGCAGCCGAAAGGTGACCGGGATTGTTTAGGATAGTCCACGCCATTCATAGAGGTCGGCCGCCGCCCACCGGCCCGCGAAAAAGAGCTCGGGGAAAAGGAGAGTGACAGGGCGACGAGATGATGAGGAGGACGACGTGCCCGGTCGGGACTCGGGAGCTCGGAAGAGAAGAGACAAAGTCCAGCTCCAGCTCCAGCCCGCCACGTGCTTGGACAGGCCCTGCCCCGAGTTCGCGCCGGTGTCTGCCGGCGGCGGTGTTAGCTAGGACCGGAGGATTAATGTTAGTTAGGGGTTTCACAAGGCGGCCGTGGCTCGCCATGCCTGGCCGGCCAGATCGCGCGCCGTTGCGTGAAGAGACGGCAGCGGCGGTCCGAGCGGCGTGGTGGGTTTCGGTGTGCGGCATGCTTGCTGGGACGGGAGAACAAATGGCGAAGCGTCGAAAGGCGGCGAAGGAGACGAGATCGTGCGTGGGTGTGGTGTCGGGGAGCGGGAGGTGACAATCCGATCTGAGGTGAAAATAGGTCGGACATGAGTAGTTCATAAACAAGAAGCTGACGAAGCTTTTTAAGAGGCTATGTGACCAAAACCAGCATAGAAAGTTTGATGTACTGTGGAAGAAGTTGGACGAGATGACATCAAGGCATACAGGAGAAGTAACGAAGAAGAAAACGCTTACCCCAGGGGAGGCCCTAATAACGCTTGAAGAGTTACACATGGACCCTCTGCACCTGGTTCGAAGAAACGTAAGGGCTATGAAATGCTTCTCCGAATGGATAGAGCATGAGCCTAAGGAGAAATGAGCTCTGCATTATGATACCGATGGTGCTAGGTATGGGGTGATGATGAAAAACCTAGCTGAGATTTACAATTGGGTTGCGGGACCAGAGACCTCTTCCCCTGGTTGCTATAGTGGATGGTGTTCTTCGTGGCACCATTAAGTACTTTGTGAATCGTCATGCTAGGGTTGTCGCCCGCATGAATAATTCTGTTGTGGAATACTCCGAAATAATTTCTACATACATAAAGGAAACCGGTAAGAAGGGGGAGATGTATAGAACATTAAAGATGGGCACGAGAGAGCTTCGTTTTGAGATACTGTGTAAAGATAAAGGCGATCTTAGAATGAACCGGTGAAAGTTGCTCATGAATGCATTTTACATATGCAAACATGTGTATGCACCTGTAACAAGCCTTGTCTATTACACAGGCCATACACACACTTCATGGCTGTCTGCTCAAAAATTCGTATGGATCTAGATATATTATTGTCACAATTCTTCAATAAAGAAGCGATGACGGCAACTTGGAGCGTATAAATTTACGATTTTCAAGTGGTGGGTTTATTTGCAGATCATCAAAGATGGGAGAACATACGGTGGTTTCTGAATGTTAGTAAGCTGAAGGGCATAAGGCGATGGTAGACAAGGCGTATAAAGAACAATATAGAGACAGCGAAAAGTGGGTGTCGTGTAAAGAAATGATCAATTTGCAAAAAGACGGGGCATACTTTCAAGTATCGCCCGATGATTCAGAGGTCGTGAAATTGTTGTATCGATTTTGCATATAAAATTGTTGTACTTTAGTTGCACGTCAATTTAGTGTATCGCATTGGTTTGTTAATAAATGTATGAAATTTGTATGTGTAATTATTGTGTTCAATTTGTATGTCTAATTATCGTATAGAAATGTTATCTGTACTTATTGCATTCAAATTCTATTTGTAATTGTTGTTTTCATTTGTATGTATATTTGAAGTTGTACTAACATTGAACTATTGAATTGCAGGTATGGTGCGCACCCACATGAGAGCATGGCGGATTGATCCGTGATGGATTCCGAGGTTACTGCACTATTCTCATAGTTGCATTGCGATGTCTTGTATGTGCGCATCGATCATACTTGTATTATTTTCTTGTAGGCTGAGAGCGGTGGGGTTACTTCCTTTAGCTCAAATGGTGGAGGTGACAGCCGCCAATACGCAGGACACACGAGGTGCCTCCAGGAGGTTCCCTGGACCTACTGGTGATGTCGTCTCGCTGAGCGTCTACACATTAGTTCCCTTTTACATCACTTTTAATTGCATCACTCTTTCAGATGTCCTTACTAATGAGGTCATGTTGCGAATATCTTTATGAAGACAGACACGCAAGGGGTTCGTTGGTACTGTGAGTTGGGCGGCATGCATGTTGCCTCATGCTCAGCAGTGGGCGCAAGCATTGGTGGACGTGCACGAGGAGGCTACCACTTACGACTATGGCACGTACGATGAGTACATTCGGTAGTTCAGCCCACGCGCATGCGTTCGAGTTGTGCGTGTCATCGACTCACCTCCGAGGCACATTCCCTCTATAGCAGACACCTGCCCTGCTCAACTGGACTTTGCTTTTTACTGATTGATTAGTACTTCTTTTTACATTCATGTAATGTAGTATTAATACAATTGTAACAACTAACTAGCTTTTGTGTGCTGAGTGACCTTGCCAGGGAGGTTTTGGGGGAGCTAACCGCACTGATGGCCAGAGTCGGTCAGGGGGACAGGTTGGAGGTCACCATAGACTACTTGTGAGAGGCATTGCAATGTGCTTACTAGAAGACCACTCACATCGTGCAACTTACATCTTGCAGGAGGCCTAGGGACGACGATGTGGTACAGGTCTACGACCATTCCTCCACTGTACATGGGTGACACACACCGCATACCGCACCTGAGACGGTGCACACGCAGACCACCCCTCCTCCCGACGTGCCAGGGGGCTCCATCTGGCACCGTTCTGCACCGTTTGTCAACATGACTGCAGAGGTCTCCCTTCGTTTATTACGCTATTTACATTATGTTGTGTACTAACGTGAAATGTTTGTCATGAGCCATCGACGACCAAAGTGCGACCCACTCCGGTGACTTGTTCCACTTCGACAGTGTCGTTATCTAGGAGTGGTTGATGGACCCCCACAAGCAGTCAACGCGTGTCGTTCTTGGTCCGTCGCAGCTCACTGATGTGCTCGGACTGAGTCAACCATCGCAGGCCGCCTTCGCTACTCCAACAGCACCAGTACGGTCTGCCAGGAGTACTCATGGATTGCCCTTGATCACTTGACATATCCATCCAGACATGTTCAATGTCGTAGGAGGCTTGGGACCATACGAGGGGTCGCACCACACAGGGGCGCCAGCTAGTATTTTTACTTTCATAGCTGATGTACATATCGGATATGATCTTTATATTATATGGTGTTTTTCTTTTATTAACTTATGTACTACTCGGATATGATCTTTTGCTTTCTTAACTACAACATATCAGTTTTTTGGGTGCAATTTGACAATACGTCGCCAACAGTTTCCTTAGAGCCAAGTGACAAACATACTGCCAGCAGCTTTTGTTAGCCCGATTTGACAACATAATAGTAGTTGCTTTTTCAGACCAAATTGACAAACACTTCCATGTACTTTGTCAGACCGATTTAACAACTCGTGGGCTGCAACTTTCTCATGCCGCTTGGGACACTATGCTCCCATTAAAAACTTACTATAAATACAGAGCCATGCCCACCATATAGATTCTACACTACACCAAGCCAACCCCCATACCGAACACCTCATCTCTACCAGCACCAAAAACCCCTTCACCAACAGGTTCACGATGACTGACTACAGAACGATTCTTCGTAAGCAGAAGTGGCCTGCCAAGAACATGAAAAACTACCCAAATGTTTCTTGCAAGGATGCATTTGTGCCACTAGAGTTTCTCTGCCCAAACTGCGACTGCGATGCTCCGGCATGGATAATGCAGTCCAGACATCCCGACACCGCTAGTCGGGCACACAACACGTGCCACAACGAAGGGAACGTAAGGCAATGACATGCATATACATTTCGTAATGCATTTTTCATATTTCTAACTTTATGCATGCATTACACTAGCTATACGACCATTGCTACTTATTCCAATGGATTGATGGCCTAGACATGTACGATAGGGAGTATTTCGAGCACAAATTGTACTTGCACTGCTTAGTTGTGCTCGAGCGCTATACCTGGTGGAAACCTTCCCCTAAGACTATGGAAGACAAAGCAAAGCTCCTGCCTTTCCGCCCTGAAGAAGTGGACTACTGAAAACCTACCTATGAATTTCAAGTACATCAGAGGACAGAGCATTGGCTCGGTGGTCAAGTGCGTGCAGTGGCGCGCATGCTACCCGGGTTCGAGCCCGGGTGCTCGCTGGCTGGGCTATTTTCGCTTGGGTGTGAGTGTGTGCGTGCGTGTGTGTGGGGTGCGTGCGTTCGCGTCAGTAGCTCAACAGTTGTTCTCTCATTCTTTACAGAATTGCCAGAGCTCCTGGCCAAAATTCAAAAAAAAGTTTCAAGTACATCAAAAGAAGTTGAAGTAGAAAGCTGGGCCGGACGACTCGTTTCCAGGAGAAGGCGAAGATTGCCCTAGAAGATTATTATTGGGTGGATCTGTACAGGCCTAATTGAAAGAAAGCCAAGGCCTTGCCAGATCAAACGGGAAGGCATTGATGGATCCTTCCGTATAAGGTCTACGACATGCAGCATGACTTTTTTACAATTCCAAAAGACACTCATGTATTGTAGTTGTACTTCCCGTTTATTGTTCATCCGTGTCGCCATTTGTACCTTACAAGTACGAGAACTAACATAAGCAACGAACCGAAATGTATGCGCCACGTATGTTAACTTGTTTCATATGTCATGCAATGCGACGGTTCCATATGTGCCATCTATCTTGTATAATTTTGCATGCCTTTTATGCATCTTCATGTTTATCATGTGTAAATCAATTTGATTATAATTCCATAATTTTGTAGTACAACACTCAACAAAAAAGCAATAACTATTAATTAAAATTCCACAATTTGGCAGTACATCACTGAACCAAAAAAACAAAAAATAAAAAACTGTTGATTGAAATTCCCTAATTTTTCGCTACATTAGTGAACCAAAATATTCAAAAAATATTATGTGCTCCTTGTCTTTATTCTGTTTCCACTAACATTAAACGTCACTTCTAAGAATTTTTTCTTATTAATTTCTCTACGTCTTGTTATTTTCTACTTAACAAACCTCCTTACCGAATTTCTATCAAAATATTGTTAACGCGTATATTATTTCTATATTTTAAAAAAACTTGGTCGCGCTGCCCTGTTTTCGGTATAGTTATTTTCTGATTTTTTATTTTATCAAAATTCATATGTGTTTTTCTCTTCTTTCTTCTCTCTCTTTCTCTCTCCACTCTTCCACTCTCTCTCTCTTTTTGTTTTGCTAGCCGTGCTCTTTTTCGCCATTTGAAATTATGACAGAGAGTCTGTCACCATTTAAATGAATACAGTGTCGTATTTTTGTTATTTTTTAATCAACATATTATTTTTATAATTTTTTATTAAAAAAATATTATTTAAAAAAATTCATTACTACACAATCCTACCAGGCTACCGGCCAGCCACGACCACGAGTAACGACACAGCAACGGCGAAGAAAAAAATATTCAAAAATATATATACCACAAAGTCCCAAACAATTCCATCTCCACCTCCTCGTCGGCGTCCTCCTCCTCCCCCTCCATAGTGGCGAGCACGCCTCGCCTCTCGCCTCCAATAATTCGCTCCCTCCCACTCCCGACCCCCTCCCTCCCGTTTAACCGAGCGATTAGCCGATTAGATTAATCGATAGACGCGCCTCGCTTTCGCTTCCCTGTGCTAACGCCGGCCCAGCCAAGCGCGCGCTAACGGCATCAGCGACAGCAACCGCGCTCGCTAGCCAGTCCTCCCCACGATTGGACGCGGCCCCCGACTCAGGTGCGACCAAATCCCATTTCGCTGGGTTTTTTTTAATAAAATGGGATGGGATTTGTTTAATGGTGGCCGCGGTGGGGGTTGTTAAGTTGGTCTGATCGGCTCGGTTCCTGCGGGGGTTTGGGCGGGCGCTGCTCTTGGGCCGATCTGAGGTCGGGGCCATGGCCGCGCCGGGGTCCGCGATTAAGGTATGCGCGATTTGGAGTTGCCGGGTTGGGTTGCTCGGATCTGGGGGGCGGGAATTCGGTGAGGAACGGCGTTTTTTTTTCAATATGTGTGTTGAGTTTTCGGGATTTGGAGGTACGGGTTGGGATGAATGGGTTTTAGGCGGCTTGTTTTTGCGTGTCGCAGTGGCTGATGGATATTTTTGGGTGATTTCGTTGGTGAATTGGGATCTGGTGGTCTTGGCATTTGGCCTTGAGGCGGCGCTTTTTGTTTGGATTGGACGTTGATCGGAGGCAATCGAGTGAAGCTGTTTAGAGCCTCGTCGTATGAAAGTAGAAGTTTATGTTTTTTGCCATGAGTTGGATCTGGGTGGCGGGAATTCGATTCGATTCGTGAGTGTTCATTTGCGACCTGGTGGTTTTTGTGTTGATTTCGGTGCTGATTCGGGTTCCAGAAGCTGGCAGATTTGGCAGTCCAGTCAGTTTGTTTTCGATGTGATACGTAGTTTGTTTGATTCGGTTAATCTGTGTCGGACAGTCGGAGCTTCGGGATCATGCAGAAATTTCTCGTGGACTTTTGGTTTTGTATCTAGTGAGATGGATATGGATTGTTTGTCGGATCCCAGGACGACCGGTTTAATCAATTGAATTTTGGCCTGGAGTTGCACAAAAGACGACATATTTCTTGGCTTTTGTTTTACTTTTTAATGGGCTGATCAAATTCGGCCTATGGTATTGGGGGGAATGGAAGGTGGGAGTTGATTCAATTTGGATGTACCTTCAGCGCAAGGATATCCAAAGCCTGATGCTTCAATTTTCTTGATGCTAAGATCTTGATTGGTGAGTGGGTTTTCAAGGATATCCCTATACAATGCCCAGAAGTGCACCTTTCTGTATTGTTGCCACGGGTGGGCGTGTTAATCTGATAGAAACAGCTTCCTGAGGTGTCAAGATCTTGTCTTCGTTGCAGACACAGGAGCCTGATACTGCAAAGCATGTGGCACTTTGCGTGGAATTTGGTGAATTTTTAACTGGTGATTTCAAATCTTATGCTTGTGGCGCACTAGGCCGATTGGGTACGACCAACTCTTGGTGTATGGTTGAAGCTGGATGACATTGGATCTGACTGGACCCAGATGAGATGAGGATGTTAGCTCTATGTCATGCCAACTCCTTAGTTTTTTGGATGTTGAGTGTCTGTTGTTGGAGCTGCAAATCAGTGTACCGGAGGAGGTCTCAGGTCTAGCAATAGCCAAACGTTTCATCGTATGGAAAGATGTCTTCTGCCTCTATTATGGGCATAATCTCAAGCTTTTGGTATTGTGTTGCTTTCAATGAACTGTTTGAATAGGAAACTTTTGAGTATACTGTTGTTCACAACATGTTTGTTTGTCTCATTTGGGGTTTTCATTAGCTAAATCTATAATCTCTATGAATATTCTTATTAAGAATTCTTTTAATGGGCTTACCTTTGAGCCGCGAAACTTTTATTGTTCTAAATGGAATCTTTACCAAGTCATTTATGAATCTTCTATTTTCAGCACACATTTTCTTCTCTCTTGAAGCAAAAGCTACCCAAGACTAGTCCGACAAAATCGAGGGGTACTATGGCGGTTTCAATGAGGGAAGTGGATCCTGTCTTTCAAGGGTCTGGTCAAAAGGAGTATCCTTCAGTTGCTAATTTGCCACCGGGTCACATTATCATTTTCGCCTACCTTTTGTATATTGTTTCATTACAGGAATGTCATGTGTCGATCTCTCTCATTAGTCATTACTGTTATGCACTATTGTTTTGAATTAATGATGCCAATTTTATCCAATAGAAGATATTCACTTATTTAGTACACTTATAGGTCAACTACACATTTGATGAATTGTTAGTCTGTGATAAACCATTGCAGTAAAAGTAAGTGTATAGGTTAGGTAAGCGTGGTGCTGTAATGCTGACATTCGATTATGTCTCTTTAATCTTTATATGATGCTTGTTAACTTATCCCTGCATAGTTATCCTTAACAACCCCCAGTGGATTGGAAATATGGCGGATTGAAAAATTACAAGCTGTTCCTGTTCCCAGGGAATCATATGGGAAATTTTTGACAGGAGATTCCTACGTAATACTGAAGGTAATAAACCTTTTTTCAAATTGTAAATGCGCCTACATCCTGTGCTTAGTTTTATAGGAAAATTTATCGAGAGCTGTCTGATGTCAGCTATGCAATTGTTCTTATTCCTTACATTTATTAATTCTTAAGCCTTTAGTTCCCCTGCTGCTGTTCTTATCATAGCAAAGTAATCCTTCATACTGGAAGGAATTAGTTCTTTTCTAATTTGTATGATTGTTTCTGTACCTTGTTTATGCTATATAGTAATAGTGGTATTCTGTTTGCATTACTAGTCAGATTAAAATTCTGTTTGGATTAATATTTATTATGGTGGAATTATGATTGGTATTAATATTTAATTTGTTATTGGAACAGACAACTGCCCTTAAAAATGGCTCTTTTCGGCATGATATCCATTATTGGCTTGGTAAAGATACCAGTCAGGTTTGTTGTTACATTTTACTCTCTTTTCTTTTTCGCCAATAGCCTAGCTAATAAAATAGCATATTTACTTGTTGCACTTTAATTAATGATAGGATGAAGCTGGTACAGCTGCAATCAAGACTGTGGAACTGGATGCTGCTCTTGGTGGGCGTGCTGTTCAATACCGTGAAGTACAGGGAAATGAGACAGAGAAATTTCTATCATATTTTAAACCTTGCATAATACCAGAGGAAGGTGGAGTTGCATCTGGTTTCAGGCATGCTGAAGTCAATGAGCGGGAGCATGTAACACGATTATTTGTCTGCAGAGGAAAGCATACAGTCCATGTCAAAGAGGTGAATATTTTGTCATTCTGTCCTTGTATGGTGATAACTACCAAATACAGATGTCACATTTCATTTTTTCCCCCAACAGGCTCCTTTTGCACGATCATCGCTCAACCATGATGACATATTTATTCTAGATACAAAGTCCAAGATATTCCAATTCAATGGATCAAATTCAAGTATTCAGGAGAGGGCTAAAGCCCTCGAGGTTGTGCAATATCTCAAAGAAACCAACCATGAGGGCAAATGTGAAGTAGCTGCTGTTGGTAGGTTCACTTTTGGACAAAAGGTTTTAAATGGACGAAGTCCTTTTTTCTTTCAGAATTTTAATTTACTCTTTTAAACAGAGGATGGCAAGTTGATGGCAGATGCTGATGCTGGTGAATTCTGGGGTCTCTTTGGTGGATTTGCTCCGCTGCCAAGAAAGACCTTTTCTGAGCTTAATGGAAAAGATCCTGAATTCCCTTCAAAGCTGCTCTGGTAATATATCACAGGACACAAATCCTAGGGAAATTTAGTTTTTTTACAGTGAATGTGCTCCCTTCTAATATTTTTTGGTTATGTTACATGTTTGTTTTGGCTAATGTTCTTTTCTTTTGTATTTTCAGCGTCAATAAGGGCCAAACAGTTTCTGTAGATTTTGAAGTTCTAACAAGAGAGCTGCTAGATTCAACAAAGTGCTACCTGCTGGACTGTGGATCTGAAATTTATGTCTGGATGGGTAGAGAAACATCGCTTGATGAGAGGAAACGAGCAGGCTCTGCTGCTGAGGTAACATTGTCTTGGTTTTGCTTTCCTTGGTTTTGCTTTCTTGACTGATTGTTTATGATGGCTTGTGATAGTTTGGAAGCTCAAATTAATGACATGACGTACATGATTGGGAGATGAAGGGCCTGTTTGGTTCAAAGCCAGATTAATTGGTTACCACTACTTAGACAAAGTTAGGAAAAAAGGATCCTTCAACAGTTGGACCACAGTATTAATAAAGTTAGAAATGCATCACTATGGCAATAAACCACACGTTTTCCTAAGGAAGTATGGCCACCTATTGGCTATTGCTATGGTTAGGTGTTGGGCGTGACATAGTTAGGCATCAAATTAGACACCATCCAACTATGTTCTGACTTACCCAGATTAGTAATTTGAATTTTTGATGTCGAGTTTTCACGTTGTCACGATGGTGCTTATCTGCGAACGAAATTAAAACCTGAGTGCATGAAAACGTTTTTAACCAGCCAGTTCAACTTTACAGTTTACTTGTAGGCTAATTCACTGTGACCTACAAGGCTATAACATGTGTTTTTGCTAAATTTATGATATCTCCGTTGTTGCATACTATAAATCCTCATATAGTTCACAATCATCATCGTAGCTGGAAGCCTGATATTCCAATTTTCTTCTTTATTTTCACACCGTATATGTTAAACACCTCTCTCTCTCTCTCTCTCTCTCTCTCTCTCTCTGAAGATACAAAACATCGCCTTCTCACTTCTGCAGGAATTGCTTCGTGAAGGAAATCGGCCAAAATCTCATATTATTCGTCTGATGGAAGGATTTGAGACTGTCATATTCCGATCCAAGTTTGATAAATGGCCGAAGAAAGCTGATGCAGTTGTGTCAGATGAAAGCAGAGGAAAAGTTGCAGGTTAGCATCATTGCCCTGGATTAGTTTTTGTTTTATTTTCTGTGTTACTGCTAAAACTTGTTGACAAATAAATTTCCTTCCGTAGCTCTTCTTAAGCGGCAGGGATTTAATGTTAAGGGTCTAGCAAAAGCTGCCCCTGTGAAGGAAGAGCCTCAGCCTCAAATTGATTGCACAGGCAACTTACAGGTCAGTTAAATTCCTTTCTTGCTAGAGATTTGCAGTCAGACCAAATCCACACATAACTGTTGCATTCTTGTTTGCGAACTCTTGTGAGAATAACACCTAAACCCTGGTAATAGATTGTTGCTAAAATTTCATTTAGACATACAGAATCTGAAGTTGGGTTCATCTTACAGGTTTGGCGTGTAAATGACAGTGAAAAGACTTTTCTTTCATTCTCTGAGCAATGCAAGTTCTACAGTGGAGATTGCTATATCTTTCAATATAACTACCCTGGTGATGATGGAGAGGAATGTCTTATTGGTACTTGGTTTGGAGAAAAGAGTGTTCAGGTAACTGTTCGATGCATTTTTCATCTTTTGTACTAGGACATATGATTTGAAACAACAGTAATGCATAATGGTTGTGCAACTGTACTGGATTGACAACTGATTCAGGGGAATTAGTGAATTACGACTTATCTTGCTTCCCAATTTCTCCCTGTACAGTAATCTAGGAGACTCATGAAGGCAATCATGGTGTTCTTGTGAATTGGGTATATTTTCTTCATGCAGTGCAAACCTGTACTGTATCAGTGATTCAACAGTGCCCTTTTCATTGTGATGAGTGTGAAAATGTTTACCATTCTTTTGCCTCTATGGAGAAAAAGCTTTAGATTATTGAGAATATGAACGTACAACATTTCTAGTCATACAAGATGCTCTTGAATGAGTATGAGAGTTTCTAGCTTCCTGGCATTGAGAGTACTTACCAACATTTATAAATTGGGGGTGAATTAATTACTCTGTTCTGAGGCCCGATCATTCACCACAGTTTGAAAACTTCCATTTGTACGTTGACTGCTCTCAATCTGCAGAATAATTACCTGATCACATTTTTGTTTTGTTTTTTATTACAGGAGGAGAGGACTGAAGCCACTTCCCTTGCTAACAAGATGGTTGAGTCTCTAAAATTTCAGGCAGTTCTGGTATAACTTTTCCAACTTTGTCTGAAAGATGTGTAAAATCTTAGTTCACTATCTTAATCTCAATTCTCTGGTTATCACAGGTTCGCCTTTATGAAGGAAAAGAACCCATTGAGTTTTTCTCGATATTTCAGAACTTGGTTATATTCAAGGTTGACCTTTTACTAATTCTTGTGATCAAGCTTCACTGTCCTATTTTTGCGAAGTGTATCTTTTACTGTGGCAATATGATTGTTGCACTTGTGTATTTTAAAATTTGCCAATAAATACAGGGTGGTGCTAGTACTGGGTATAAGAAATTTGTCTCAGAAAATGGCATTGAGGATAATACATATTCAGAAAATGGGGTTGCACTTTTCCGGGTTCAAGGTTCAGGACCAGATAATATGCAAGCAATTCAAGTTGATACGGTACTTTCTGTTTCAATCTATCTTCACTGGACAAGGCATCATGTTCATGTTATGATCACTTTATCTTACCAGAATGTTGTTTTTACTACATGTCGTAATTATGATACGGTACTTCTTACCAGGCAGCACCATCGCTGAATTCTTCTTACTGTTACATACTACATGATGGAGATACAGTATTTACATGGATCGGGAACCTAAGCTCATCAATGGACCAAGAACTTGCTGAGAGGCAGCTAGATGTGATCAAGGTATGAGGCTCTTTGATATGATCATTTCATGTGGATGTGTTTGATCGTTCAAATCAGCATTATTTTATGTTGCCACTGCATCTCGACCTATTTTTGAATATGACAGTTCATTGAGGTGTCATTTGTGTTTATTTCCCAACTGTATCTAGCTTGAATGTCCATGGTAATCAGTGATGATTAAACATTATTTTGAAATATTATATGGATAATTAGTTACTACATGTGTGAGTAGTTACTACAACCATCTACGTTCATTTTGTAACAATATGATTTATGTTTTCTTATTTCTTCGGTACATGATTATTTTGTAACAATATGATGCACATCTTCGTACAACATAATTTATGGTTTCTGGTTTCGTTGGTACATTTTCCACATTGCTTCCTGTCAAATGTACCTGACTAGCATCAATAGGTCATCATGTGCGATGGTATATACAATTCTACAACATGTCACTGAGTTTAGCATAGTTATTGCAGTAAATACTCGCTGCCCGACATATGTGCTTCCTAATTACAGCTGCCGAACTTAGGCACCATTTGGCAACTTGGAACTGGGCCGTTTCTATTAGATTCTGGAAGAAACCCAACCAAACAGGCTAAAGTTCGGAACGATTCTCCTTGGATCGTTTCTTCTTTTTCCACTCTGTGGCTGAATCGGTCTCACTCCCGTTCCACTCGATTTACAGAATCCTATCTGAAACGTTTCTACCAAGAATCTGGAACCGTTTCCGTTTCTACTAGAATTTGGAACCGTACCAAACAGGACCTACATATCAGCTTAATAAACGTTTTGTAGATACTGAATGTTTGTACTTTACCTGAGCATGTAACAGTTTTGATTGCTCTGATCATAGCACTTACCCTTTCCGTTCTGCTCATCCAATATATTATGTGCAGCCAAATCTTCAGTCTAGATTGCTCAAGGAAGGATCAGAATACGATCAGTTTTGGAAGTTACTTGGAGTCAAGTCTGAGTACCCCAGCCAAAAGATTGCGAGACATCAAGAAAGTGACCCTCATTTGTTCTCTTGTACTTTTTCAAAAGGTAAGAAAAGTTCATATGTTTTCTCTTAGTCTAGTGTTTATCATTCAATATGTACCTTACTTACCTGCATGTTCTCTTTTTGTCAATGTTTTCTGCGACATACATGGGGGTAATGAAGGGGTGCTTAAGGTGAGCAATTTTGAAGTTCATATGTTATTATTGTAAAAATAAGTCAGTGCAATGAAAATTAATACTGGTCTACTGCTATTGCAGGTTAGAGAAATATTTAATTTCACTCAAGACGATCTGATGACGGAGGACATATTTATTTTGGACTGTCATTCATGTGTCTTCATATGGGTTGGACAACATGTGGACACAAAAATTCGAGCGCAAGCTTTGAGCATTGGAGAGGTATGTGATAGTCTCATGATTTCTTTGCAGAATGCTATAACAGAGAAAGCAATTTCCGTTTTTTTTTTATTTACATTGGATTGTTAAAACTTCCTTTTTTGTTAGAAATTTCTAGAACTTGACATTCTGATGGAGAATTTATCACGAGAAACACCACTTTATGTCATCACTGAAGGAAGTGAGCCCCAATTTTTCACCAGATTCTTCACTTGGGACTCTGCAAAATCAGCCGTAAGCATTTTCCTTGTAGGTTCGAGTGGTTTTGGGATTGTGTAAATTTCAGGTGCCAACATCATGTTTGTTGTCTTATAAATTGTTTCAGATGCATGGTAACTCATTTGAAAGGAGGCTGTCTATAGTGAAGGATGGAGTAAAACCAAGAATAGATGTAAGATTTCTGTACCTGATATTGATTATTGTCTCGGTTAGCTTTTGAATCTCCTAAATTATCTCTCGTCCTGCTATGTTAGATGGTTTGCAATCAAATGTGAGCCTGACTAGATCCACATGTCCAGCATAGGTTTCGTGTATTTCTTTTAAGTTATGGCAGCAGTCTGCATTGGAACATTTGTTTTTGGAAAGGATATGTGTTTTTGCTCACTGGGATAACCTCGTGATACCATTGGTGCATGTTTCAATGGCTATATTTTGCTAGTTATTCACTTTTTTTTTTGCCGAATCCACGAGAAAGAGAGGCGCTATGGTCAGATATAAAATTTGAACATGTGGTGGACACTTTGTATTGTGCATGAGCATGCTAGGTAGCAAATTGGCATTACTTTGTGGCACATGCATTCCTCATAAGTTCAATTGCCTAGTGCTGTTTCTCCTACAGTAAGGTTAATTCCTGGTTATATAATTTGTAGAAACCAAAAAGAAGGCCAACAACATCATCACACACCGGAAGATCCAGTGTACCTGATAAATCTCAGCGGTCCAGAAGCATGTCATTCAGTCCTGACCGTGTAAGAGTTAGAGGAAGATCACCTGCATTCAATGCATTGG
Source organism: Rhipidocladum racemiflorum (assembly GCA_036346355.1). Lineage (NCBI taxonomy): Eukaryota > Viridiplantae > Streptophyta > Magnoliopsida > Poales > Poaceae > Rhipidocladum > Rhipidocladum racemiflorum. Next base: position 81,884,364 of record CM070579.1, on the reverse strand, counting down.
CTGCTAACTTTGAGAACCCAAATGCCCGAAATCTATCAACCCCTCCTCCAGTTGTTAGAAAACAGTTTCCAAAGTCCACCTCCCCTGATTCTGCAAAGCCACCTCCGAGGGCTGCTTCAATCGCTGCAATTTCTGCTTCTTTCGAGCGGCCTAGGCCAAATCTGATACCAAAATCAATTAAAGGTATGCGAGCATCCTTAGAAAGGAGTACATGTATTTTTTGTTTCAAACATGGTTCTCTTACGTGCTCTGTTATTTTGATTTCAAGCGAGCCCTGATGCAAACAAACCCCAACCTGAAGCAAGCAAACCTAAACCAGAGGCAAATGCCAAGGAGAGTAGCCTTGCGAAGGATAGTCAAATTGTGACTCCAACGATACAGGAAGATGTAAAGGAGGGTCAGCCACAAGATGAGGAACGGCTTCCTGTATACCCATATGAACGCTTGAGGACATCTTCCACCAATCCTGCCACAGACATTGATATAACCAGGCGTGAGGTAAATTCTGATGTTCTTCTGACCCTATTGTCTAGGCCTTCTTAAAACCTAACACTGCTACATGGGCACATGGCAGACATATCTATCTTTGGCGGAGTTCAGGGAGAGGTTTGGAATGACAAAGGAGGCTTTCGCGAAGCTACCAAAGTGGAAGCAGAATAGGCTCAAGATCGCACTGCAACTGTTTTAAAATCTGCTACTGTGAAACAGACTGTTCTCTCTCCTTGGTGAAAGAACAATGATGAGATTGGTTTTCAAAGGTAAATCTTATTTGCGACAGGCACTTCAGGATCTCTTGCACTGAATGCAACGGTAAGTGTCATTGTAAGTGTAGCCTATCTGGGGTCAAGGGACCCTTGGTAGTTTTCAGAGGGGCAGGACTAGTGAGTTTTTAGCTGCTCATGCTCCTGAATTGTGTTGTTCACTGACAATTTTTCATGTTGTATTGGATTGCTGCATTAGCGGTCCAGTTACTCCAATTCTTTCCAGTTCCAAGGTCACAGGTTTGGTTGTGAGCTTGCAATCCTTTCGCCCCTTGAAGCTTCAGATTTGTGTTTTTTTTAAGCTAGAGATCTCCCAAGGTAATAAGGTTTACATATATGATGTACTTTAGGCAACGGAAAATGGTGTACAAGAGTTTGTAAAATATTTTCCAGTGGCTGTTGTCTTGTACTTCCAATTTACTTAATTAATGAATCATTCGTTTGGGTAAACTATTACCGTTTGTGAACTTTTGGCTCCCGGTTTGCGGTGAATACTTACCGGAAGGTAATATTTGTACAAAGGACGCCAATCTCTCAGAGACAGATATCCTTCTTCAAACTGTTTTTATATTTGACTAGCACTGGAAATGAAAGGTCATGTTATTCCTACTATTCCACAATTTTCAAAGAATAGCAGCACAAACAATATTCACTACAACATTTTTAGAATTACTTAGCCAAAATCGAGCAATTGATTCGTAGTTATGACCAATATTTAAATAAAAGAAACCAGCAACCATACTCCAATTGTTCTTGGCTACAACACAATCAAAGTAGAGATGGTTGACAGATTCATTCTCGTCACAAAAACTACAAAAGGCTCCTCTATTAATTCCCCTTTTTCAACAAATTGTCTCTTGTCATAATCTTATTATGGGATAAAAGTCAAAGAAAAAGAAGAATCTAAAGAGGAACAATTAAACTCCAGATGGCAGGAATAAAAAAAGAGACCACACCTCTGAAATTGATAATGGTATAGAGAGATTTAACAAAGTAAACACCATTACTATTATATTGTCAAACACAAGCATCATCAGTAAACCTAATGCTGTTGGCCACCTTCACTAACTCAAACCACTTAATCATCATATTTTCGGGGAAAAAAAAATCTTAAAAGTATATCTAATACTGGAACCATCCCAAATCTTAGTAATGGTAAGACCTTTTTCATTGACTAAAACATACAAATCCCAAAATTGAATAGCTAAACAAGAATATCCAAACCAGATATCTTTCCAAAATCTAATCTTTGCCCTCATTGCCCACAATCCACTTATAACCAAATTTGGTAGCTTGCATAGCCCACATGATCCCTTTTCAAAAAACTAAAGCATGATCATGATAGCAGGCTAGTATGTTAGGATTCTTTGTTTTATATTTAAACTTAATCAGATTTTTCCATTGTTTGTTCTCATTTGCACAAAACCTTTTAATCCAAGAGACTAGGAGGCACAATTTGAGATCTCTAAGATTAGGCACCCCAAGACCATCGTAATTCCTCTCCATGTAGACCAAATGCCAATTAGCCAAGTAAAGCTTATTGTGACCTTCATAATCATTCCAAAGCAATTTGCCATGTGGGAGTTGATAAGGTCAAGAGCTCACTTAGGGGACTTAAAAAACGATAGGAGATACAGAAGAATGCTAGCTAAACAAGCTTTGATAAGGACTAACCGACCACTGTAGGGAAGTAACTTTTCCCTCCAACATGCAATTCTTTTCAAGATCTTATCAATTAGAGGTTGAAAATCCTCTCTTTTAATCTTATCATAATGCAAAGGGTTACCTAGATAGTTAGTGGGGAAGACCCTATTTTACAACAAAATATGTTAGCATACCTTTCTGTTTCAATCCTTTCACAGCCAATAGGAATTAGCTTACTCTTATGGAAGTTTATTCTCATACCAGATATTTGTTCAAAACAGGTTAAAAATCATTTGAGATGAATAATAGACCTCTCATTTTCTCAAGAAACAGTAGGGTAGCATCAACATATTGCAAACTTATAATACCCCCAGGGCAGAAATCATCACACAATCCCCTTAACAGACCATTGGAAGCAGCCTTTTAGACGATTCTAGTAAAACCATCAACCACCAAATTAAACAGGATAGGAGAAAAATGATCCTTTTATATCATGCCTTTACCAGTTGAAAGAATTTACTTTCCATATTATCAATTTTGACCCCCAGAGAGCCTTTTTGTAACACAGTATAGATCCACAATTGCCATTTATTCCCCAAACCCCTTTTAGCTAGAATATATAGCAAGAAACTCTAATTAACTTTATCATAAGCTTTCTCATAATCAAGTTTGACCACCAGACCAACTCCCTTGCTCTGGTGAAATTTGTGAATTATCTCATGGGCAGTTACCACACCTTTTAAGATATATCCATTTTTTATAAAGGCAATTTAATTATGAGAAATGATTTTACTACAAATAGGACCAATCTTATTAGTTAAAACCTTTGTAATGATTTTGTAACTACAATTTAACAAACTAATGGGCCTAAAATGCTTAATATTCCTAGCATTGTTTTCCTTGGGAACCAACGATACACAGCAAAATTGAGCCTGAATAAGTCAAGTTTTCCTCTTTCCAAATCCTTAAACAAATCCATTGAATCATATTTAATAAGAACCCAGAACTTTTGATAGAAAATAAAAGGGAGGCCATTAGGGCCTGGAGCACCATCATCAGAATAGGAATAAAAACAGCTCTCTTGAGTCTTGACTGTCGCTTGGATCTAGAAAAAGATGATCTCCGAAGTCCAAAACAATATTCTCCTGGCTTGCTTGTGACTCTAGGCTCCAAGCGGCAGCCAGGACAACATTGAAAGGTGTATGCTGTTGACTCGAGATATAGAGCCCATCCAAAATTTTGATAGCAGCAAGGAAACAATGACGGAATCAAGAATTGTTACAAGGGCGAATGGGCAATCAAATAGATCTAGAAGAGACGGCACACAAAGGAAAATGTTGCCGCCAGTAGATACCTGATAGTAGCCCCATGCCCATATGATAGGTGCACTAGTAATGTATGCGACGTACCAACCGATTTTTCGTCAAATTGTTAAAATCATCTATGGGTAAACTTGAACAATAGCTGATTTTAAATGAAATGTCAATACGAAGTAATAAAGAATCTTCAACTAAAGGATAGATGTAGCTCATAGATTGACGCGAGGCATAGCTCGGTTGGCTCAAGTTGCCTTCGAGCGCTCGGCTCGTATGCCCGCGGTCGACTCCAATCGAATGTGTGCGCTCATCTAGGCACATGCACGTGTGCATGTTCAACGGGAATGGATTTCTTATCATGTGTAGGGGATGTGCGCGTGTGTGTTGCGTGAGTATGATGTGCGTGGTGTGTGTCGCCTTGTACCACTAAAAAACTCACAGATTGATCAACACGTCGATGCAAAACAATATTTATCAAAATCTAAATATTTATCAAAACTCACAGATACATAAAAAGTATATGCAAAAAGATAGTAAAAGTTGACGTGTGGGTGTTTTTCATCAATTATTACATGTATTTATATGTAAAACAACCAACTCAATCTTGGATTATGCTTTCGACTAAACCTTTCTTTAGATACAGCCTTTGTCTATCTTCAAATAATCTAGTTTCCAATCCACGTTGACGTTTTCCTTCTTTGCCTATGTTGACGATTTCCTTCTTTACGTATATATATATTTTCTTAGTAGGTATCTTCTGAAGGCTTCACAGCGTGACAGTTGTTTGATACTGAAAAATACTTTTGTCAACTATTTTACCAATCAAAATCTAGTGACAACGAAAAAACAAGAAGTCATCCTTGCGAAAGAAACGCTCGAAGAAACACAACACGACAGGAGGATACCTCAGGGAAGAGAGGCTACCGTTTTATAGTTGATGACCAACCGCGTCAACGTACCATACTATGACACGTGTTCAATTGAATCTTTCTAACGATTACCTCGGCCATGCTCACAGCAACCGAGACAGATTTTTTTGTAAAAAATAATACATTTTTAAAATAAGTTTACAAAAATATTTGAGGACAGAAGTAATCAGTTTATCGACCAGATGAATCTGTGACAAAGCAATCTACCAGCTAATTCAATTAGCAACAAAACAAACATCTATCGCTAATTGAATTTGCAACAGAAACTCTATCGTCAAATGAAATGGCAACAGGAGGGGCGGCTCCAGCCCCACCTCTGGCTACAGGCAGAACCCCCCCTCCTACCCCCCTAGTATTCCCACGAGAGAGGTAGGAGCAGTTGAGCACAACGAGCAGAGCCATCGCGGGTAGCCGAGAAGGCGATCACGAGCAGCGGAGGCAGACGCACGAGGGTGGCTAGCTAGTTGGGCGCTGGGCGGCCGACTCACAAGCACTCGTCACTGTGCTGCCGGAGACCTGGAGGCCGGAGTCGGAGTTGAGGGCGAGGTGCCGGGGCAGGCGGGCAGCCAAGTAGGCAAGCACGTAGTGCCCAGGTGACGGCGTCGACGAGCACCGCCCAAGGGGTTGCTCCCTGCATCAAAGTCTCGGATTGATCGCCAGAGGAAAAGCCCAGAACGATGAATCGATCAACCGACTCATTTACTGATGAACTGATCGCTCGACTGGCTCGATATAAATTGCTCCAGTGCCCCCCCCCCCCTCTTTTGATAATCTGATTGTCTGATTTTTTTTGTCTCTCTTTGATTCAATTCATTTGATTATAGAGTGAAATTGTGTTGTACTCAATACTAGTGCCTTCATAAGTTTTATTTCAGTTTTTATTTTTATAAGTATTTATAAATTGAAATTGCATCACCAAGTTTTATATTTTTATTTACAGGTCAAATGGTCGATGATATGCCCTCACATATTTATGTCATTCTATCCATTAGTAAGGTACCACACATGTTATATTTTGATTCTTCACTTTATTTTCTTTCTATTTATGTATAAATTTAGAATTTGGTTGGCAATAGACTGGTAGATATATTATTATTATGTTTATCTTGAGTTAGAAATTCAACAAAGAAGCCCCCTTTATTTTCATACTGAATTCGCCACTAGGTAACAGAGATATATTTTGTAATTTTTTAGAGTATTATTTGTTTATAGAATTATTTAAAAATGTATTATTAATAAAAATTAACCGAGACATCACTCGATATTTTTTTTCCAAACTGTGACCATGCTCCTCTAAACAATAAAAATGATGAGCCTCGCCCATGATACACTTTACGAGATCACCACTAAAATTATCAATCATGTGAAACAAATACTCAAATTTTCGAATAAATTAGTCAAGAAGTGCCTGTCTGTTGCAACATAAATACATTTTTAAGTAAATAATTAAATTATTTTTAACTAAATAATTAAATCATGTCATATTATTTATAAAATGTAAAATTACATTCTTGATTTAGTATCTTTTTTATCCCACGATGTATTGTTTTTTTAGAGAGAAGATGAGAAGAGGAACAACCACCACAAACTTTTAGAAGTATTTATATGGCTCAGTTCGTTTCAGTTTATTGATTATAGATTCTGAATTATGAGTGAAGCTATTTCTAATTATGGGAGAATCAGGCTGTAATTTCTAGGTTCTGAACCATTCCGACGAGAATCAGCAAGAATCATTGAGAATTGGGTTTTAGAATCCTACCGTTCAATAAATAATTCACTTCTTTTTACTCCCTCCAGTTTGATAATAGATGTCGTTTTGGACATCGACACGGTCTTCAAAGCACAACTTTGACCGCTAATTTTTATTATAATATTGACGAGTACCCGTACCATGGGTACCCCCATCAGCCCGGAAACGCGAACGGGCTGACCCACCGCGGCGAAAGCCCAGCACCGCCGAAAGGCACTTGGGCCGCAGAGATCGAACCCCGACCTATGCGGGGCCAGACCGACTCGATCGGCGGGCTCGGCCCGCCTAGTATTGAAGCTCACGGTCGAAGCTCCACCCACACGCGAGCGATGGGGCCCACGCCGGTGTCGGATATGCCTGCGTGCGCAGCGTCCCCTGGCGTCCGTACCGGGGTAGACGGCTCCTTCCCAAGACTGTCAGAGGAGCCACCGAAGAAGTCAAGCCCCCGTCCCATCGCCTGGCACGCCGCAGAAGAACACGCCCACTCCCGAGGCCAGGGCAAAGTCAAGCGCCATTAAAGCCATCGAGGCCGACAGAGCACCACGCGACACGCCACCTGCATAAAGACTACGCAAGATCGCTCATCACAGAGCCACCACCCCGCCGGGGACGGGCGGGGGTTGGTCGACAAGACAGCTGACTTCAAGACGCGCAGACCCTTTCCTCGTGTTTTTCCCAAACTCCCGTGTAACCTGCCTCCGTCCATATAAGGAGAGGCAGGCCCGAGAGGGGGCGCGCTGAGAAAATGATCTTCTAGGTAGCCTCAACTCCCTAGCGAAAACATCAAGGGATCGGACAAATGACCTCCGCCGCTTGTACACCCCTTGTTCTTCACCCAAAGATCAATACACCCACGCCGAACGAATCGAGTAGGGACATTCGGCCCGAACCAAGATACATCATCCGACTCCTTGAGTCGACCATTCGAGGAGAGGAAGCGTAGCGACCCATCCGACCATAAATCGTATTCTTAGGTACGAAACACCGACAAATATATTTATAAAACCCAATAAAATTATAATATTATGAAAGTACTTCTCGAGACAAGTCTATACATATAATTTTTATATATCCAGTTTAAATATTTAAAAATATATCGATAGTCAAAGTTTTAGAAGTTTGACCATCACTATGTCCAAAACGACATCTATTATCAAACTGGAGGGAGTAAATAGAAATTATGCTGAAGCTAAAACGAAGGGCCTATGTCGGATATGTGATCAAAGTCAATTTCCTGAAGCGCACCAATCGAAAAGGTCAAAGGAACTCTCGAATCTCGACCTCCTGTTGATTCAGCGTTAAAACGCGTCGTGGCCCCCGCACCTCACGCCATGTGTAACGCCTAGTAGTGGCCGGCCCACCGTGCGAGGCACCGAAACGGGCCGACGGCTACTGCTGCGCAGAGATGCGCGCGCCGAGATGGGCTCGCTATCGAGCCCGTGAGCCCAGGGCGGACAAACGACCGAAATAGGCGAGCTCCGGCGGCCCAGCTGCACTCCGCGGCGTCAGAGCCGTCGTTCATCACCCAGCCCGGAACGCGTGTCTCGGCCAACGCCCAAGCAGCCTCGCCCTCGCGGTCTCGCCGCTCCCCGCGGCACGGCTGCAGCCCCCTCCGCCGCTGCCACCTCCACGCGGCGCACATGCTCCCCCGCCTAGCCCGCGTGCGCCGCCGCGTTGCTCTCCCCACGGCCCGCGCTCTCTCCACCACCCCCGTTGCGCCTCTCTCCGCCGCGGAGCTCGAGCTCCTCCTCCGCCGCGACCACTACTCCTCCTCCACCCGCCGCTTCCATTCCCTCCTCCCGCTCCTCTCCCACCCCTCCCTCCTCCTCTCGTCCGCCCTCCTCCTCCGCCGCCGCTCCCACCCCTCCCTCCATTCCCCACCACCCCCGTCCCTTCCTCTCCCCACCTCCACCGCGCTTCCCTCCCCCTCCTCCCACCTCCACCTCCTCCTCCCCTCACGCATCAAGGGCCGACCGCTCCCCCTCCCCTCCCTCCCGCTCCGCCTCGCCACGCTATCCGCCGCCTCCGCGCTGGACGCCGTCTTCGCCCCGCGGGCCGCCACCTTCGCCTACCGCGCCCGCCACGCCGCCGTCCGCTACCTCCGATCCATCCCCAACGCGTCCTGGTTCTTCCGCGTCGCCATCCGGCGCCAGCCCTTCGGCCTTCGCCACGCCCGCCGCCTCCTCGACGCCATCTCCGATAAGGTCGACGACCCCGGGTTCCTTGACTTCCTGAGTGAGCTGTTCGTCTCCGATGCCATAGCATTCGAGCTCGGCGGCTGCGATCTCGGCCGCGGGCTCCCGCAGGAGTCAGAGCTCACGGCCACGCTGGTGAATATATTCTTTGATCCTGTGGATAGAGAGGTGATGGCAATCAGGGAGGAGGTGCACAAGAAGAATCCCAGAGTTAAGGATGACAGCGTTCTGCATACGCCTGTGAGAGTGTACGCGGTGCGGTATCTTGATGAGATGCTGGTTGTGACATCTGGGTCGAAAATGCTCACAATTGAGATCAGGGATAGGATCCTTGCAGTCTTGGAGGGGGATTTGGAGGTGAAGGTAGACAGGTTGGAAAGCTCAGTCCACAGTGCCATGTCCGAGAAGATGGAGTTCCTGGGCATGGAACTCCAAGCTGTGCCGCCGTCAGTCTTGCACCCGCCCATGTCGGAGAAGGCAAAGAGGGCAAGGAAGAAGTATCTCAAGAGAAAGGCAGCAAAGGCACAGGAGATAAAGAACGCACGGGAGACGCGGAGGAAGAAGCTTGGGTTGAAGATACTGAACCACTTGTTCAAGAAGGTGAGACGGGGGCATGAGTTCGAGTTTGGTTTCCATATTGAGGATGAAGTTCGGCAGGCATTCAAGGGTTGGGCAGAGGATGCAGTGGCTGAATACTTCAAATCTCAAGAGCATTGTAGACACTGGCACCGATTGCTCACATCGGGTGACTTCTTGTCATTGAATAGGGTGAGAGATCAGTTGCCACCGGCATTAGTGGACTCCTATGACAAGTTTCAAGAAACACTCAACAGGTTCTTGATGCCTGTGAGGGGTCATGACATGGCTGAGGAAGAGGAGAGTCTAGCAGTGGAGGAGGAAGAGAGACGATACGAGAAGAGGACTATCGAGGACTTGACAGAGTTGAAGATGAGGATCAATGCACCAATAGAGCTTGTAAGAAAGGCGGTAAAGTTGGCTGGGTTCACAAATTCCATGGGACGGCCACGGCCAATCAAGCTACTTATCTGTTTGGATGATGCAGATATCATCAAATGGTATGCTGGTGTTGGGAGGAGGTGGCTAGATTTCTTCTGCTGTTGTCGGAATTTCAAGATGGTCAAGACTGTTGTCAGCTACCATCTGAGGTTCTCCTGCTTCTTGACATTAGCGGAGAAGCATGAGTGCACCAAGAGGCAAGCAATTAGCCATTACACAAAGGATTTGAAGGTGACAAATGATGATGGAGTGGCAGAATTGTACTTCCCAACCGAGTGGGAGATCAAGATGATGGGTGATAAGAACCTCTCTGATCCAAAGCCTGTGGATGGAACCTTAACAATGATCTTGGTCAGATTAGCAGTTGACGACACCTCCTATCCATGCCTGGCACATTTTTGTGGTCAAACAGACACTGCGCTTTACCGAATACGTTTGCTGCAGAATCGCCTAAATGTAGATCCTTTGAATGAGAAGAAGTGGGTCCAAGGACTAAGTGCCATTCATGAGAGTCTGAACAAGAAATGCATCCCCTTGTGCTCCATGCATGCAAGTGATCTACTTCTTGGCAAGATTACTTTTCAAGATATTGATTGTACTCAATCTGTTGATGTGGAGTGAAAAAAACACACTCATGCCAATGACAGAGCTCATGCAATATTGCAGCTATTGCCAAGTGCATTGAGTATTGATTGCATTTGGTGGAGTGCTTCATTGTAAGATTTGCATTGTACATGTCACCTACTCACCTGTCATGCAGCTGAAGAAATAATGATTGTTTTCTCCAGAGGTAAGTTCCTCATATATGAGAGTTTTGAAAGGCTGCTAGGTGTCTTATTACACGAACATTTGATTTTCTTATCTTCAATATGTTGAGGAATGCTGTTGCAATGTGTGAATCATTGTTGTTAAGGCGTCGCCTAGGTGCCGGTGGCCGGCTGCCATGGACCCTTGCCTTGCCTGGCCAGGGAAAGGCACTCACTTGGACGTTCCAGGCATCGCCAGGTGTCTCCGGGCGGCCCAATTGGGCATTGGGAGGCTGGAGAGGAACTCTGCCGCGGTGCTCCCGCCTTCGTCTTCTCCACCGCCGGCGGCTGCAGAGAGCTAGGGGAGCCGAGAAGGCGGCGGTGCAGGCGCTCGGTGCTCAGGGCTGAGAGGAGGGAGAGGATCGGCGGTGGCACGAGTGAGAGAGGTGGATCAGAGAGGGAACCAGCTCCAAGAGAGGACGTCGGCGGCGGTGGATTGGGTGGTGGCACAGTCAGCTCGGGGAAGAGGGAGACAAGCTCGTGCATGAGAGAGGGAGAGTGAGGGAGGCGGTGGCCGAAGTGGATAAGGGAGAGAGGGGGCGGGGTGTTACGGTTACGGGGTGCGCGGGTGGCCTGGCGGCCCTGCTGGCTGGGCCAGGCCGAAGGCTTGGGCTGAGGAGAAAAGAAAAGAATGCTGGGCTGCTGCTGGCTGGCTGGCTTTACACTGATATTGTTGACCTTTTCATAATCCTCGCCTAGGTGCCTAGGCGTCCAGGTGGTCGGCTAGCGCCTCGCCTCGTCGCCTTGACAACCATGGTGTGAACTATCTTCGTATCAATGTTTACTCAGGTATTTCTTTATTCAACTGCAGTTCTATTCCATATCAGTCACAAAAGATTCTCAACCCACATTTACATTGTTTGTATCTATGCAAGAGTAAAGAAAATCTAGTGATCTTACATTTTGCTAGGATCTATCCCGTCTTTTGCTATGAGACGGTCACATCTTCACCAATCACCACTGAGTCACACTAAAAGGATTTGTGTATTTATTAATCACCATTGTTATGAAATGAATTATATGATTCTCATGCCAGTCATCACTTTAAATTCTGGGAGTATATTCTGCAGCAGTTAGTTTGCAAAATTATTGTTTCCTTAATTAGTCTGCCCTAAAATTTGTAGGATTCTGTTTTTCATTGTTTTGAATTAGATATAACGATTTTGCTGGTGGCAACTTAGCAGATTAGTACTCTAGGGGAGTGACTGTTAAAAAAATCAGTAATATATCTTGAAAAACCAGTTCCAGTGGTATTAGACGATTCTGTCACGCATTCCTCAAGTTGTGGAGTGATCCCTTAGGTGTATGCACATATCTTTGCATGGCTGCTTAAAAAGAAGCATTCAAATATCACAAAAGAAGAATTGTGGACACATGACTGTTCACTGTTTAAAAATGACCAAAATGCCCTTCCTATAATATAGTTAGTGCAATAATCATCTTTTTTTTTTTATCACAGGCTCATTTGTTTTAAATTATGTGCAAACGTTTAGTGAGAGCATAGAAGCACTCCGATCAATCATATTACTCGTTGCTGTCGTCATATATTGAGTTGCCTTTTATATCTTTGAAATGAAATTGTTACCTGTATTAACTCTCATGTCCTTATAATATGCACTCTGATTAGCACCAAACCTTCTAGTCTTATCAGTGTGATGAAGTGCACATTATGTTCTATTTTGGAACAAGCTTGCTACTTTGACTGCATGTGCAAGCACATACAAAAACCTGCTATTGGATGTTCCTGTTGACAACTTTGAATCATGTTGAAATCCTTGTTGCAGGGTCTATCTGCTTGCCCCCTTGACTGATTATTATTGTGATAATGTATTTGTAGTGCAGAAAATTTAGCCATTGTCATTTTGCGAAATCTGGATAAGCACGAACAAAATTTTTCCACGGAAGCGCGGAAAATGAGCTGTTTTCCGAATTATTGCACATCTTTTGTTGACCTTAGATGCTGAGAAGGCTGTAATTAGTGCATGTGATTGTAGTGCAATTTATGCACAGGATACATTTTAACCAATCCTAAGTCATGTGCTGTGCTTGGTTCTGATGTTGATCCTGCAAGAAAGCTTATGATACCAACCGAGCTGGTTGTTGTAGTGGGGATGCTATCATCATGTTGAGGTGCTGTCGTCCATGGTCAAAGTCGTTACTGGAATACTGGCTACTGCTTCATCCTCACATGGCTGTGGATTAACATCATAAATGGGAAGCCATTTGTGAATTGTGATTAGTCTTGTCTGCCGCTATTCAAGTTTTCGACGTGTATACGTCCCATGCTCTCGCGTTCGCTACAGAAGCTGGTGTAGCATACATCTATCAACCCAACAACCATATGCGTGCATGTGTAACATCACTCAATAGATGCAGCGTGCAGCCGTTACGTGCTGCATAGATGTGCGGTTTGGTTACCTAGACGAAGGTGGATAGGATATGGTTATCCATATATTTAAAGTTATTTAATTGTTTAAATGAGTGGATGGATGTCATATGATCATCCAGTTTTTTAAAATATTCCTCAAGATGCTGGATAGAGCTAACCTAAAAAAAAGGCCAGATGGGTTCATCAAGTTTGTTGTATGAAGAATTGTACTTGGTAAAATTCAAATTTCACTATAGTATACTCAATCGAATTCAATTTTTTTGTCAAACTGTGGCCAAGTTTTGGTCAAATTTTGTTCGAAAATTCAAATTTCGGTCAAATTTTGTTCGAAAATTCAAATTTCGGTCAAATTTTGTTCGAAAACGTCAATTTTGATCAAATTTTGAACAAAAATTTGAAACCTTGATCATAATTAACCCATTCATTCACATTCTCATCCATCTAACCAAATAAAAATTTGGCTCATTCTATTCAACCTCATCAATCCAATAAAACAAAAAATTGGTTTATTCTATAACCACCCAATCAAACAATACATGAATGGCTCCATCTTATTTACGTTGGATTGTTATATTTTATTCAGTCTTATCTCGACAACCAATTGCACCTCTAAGCAAGGTTAATCAAATCGTTTTCGAATTGAAAATCAAGGTCTTGCAATCGTAAAAAATCGAAAAGTTTCGAAACTGAGCGTTTGAAAAAAAAAAATCAAAACAAATTTAAAAAAAAAAGAAAATTGATGGGTTTATCAAAAAATTGATCGGCGAGTTTAACCTTTCGAGCAGTCAATTTTTGGAGCGAGTTTGTCAAAAATCGCTCGGTTTTTTATCGATTTTCGATCGGTTTATATCACATAATTTTTTTTCAATTTTTTCATTTATCGATTGATTTAAGGTTTCGAACTAACTTATACTATCGAAAACCATAATTTTTGAATGGTTTTTGGCGGTCCTATGAACCGCCCTAAGACTATCTACAGCAATTTCTTTTCATTCCATTCCCTTTCCTATTCCCTTCCCCATATTCATTCCCTTTATTTTCTACTATCTCTAGCAGCATCCTCTCAAGGGATTTGTGAAGGGATTGGAGAGAGAATCCCTTTCTAAAGAGATTCACTGTTTGAATCCTTTCTGAAGGAAATCGTGAAGGGAATCCGCTAGAGCACTTGGGATCTGTTCGCGAAGGAATTTGGAGAGAAGAGAAACTGCTGAAGATAGTCTAAGGCCTCTAAGGCGTGCACAGCGTCGATCCAGCTCTAGAGGCCACGTAGCCGGGTAGATGATTTTGTATCCTTTTTCCCAATGTTCTATCCATATACGTCGGATCCATGGTCAGATGAAAAAAAAAATGCTCACTCTCTCCCATCCGAGTGAACTCGTGCAAGGATAAAAAAAACCAACCGAAATTCGAAAATCTCAAAACGAAATTTAAAACCCGGTCTTGATGGGTGCATAATTTTCTATTGATCAAACGCCCAACCAAGATTTTAGTTCGACCTATTCCTCTGACATCCAGTCATTGTCGTCCAGTGGGACATATCAAATCAAGGGAGTCCTTAGGTCTGTCTGGGCGAACAGTGCGCATGTTCTTAATGGGAGATTTTTTACTGTAGTAGTTTTGAGTGTTTTTCTTTAATAAAAACTAGTCTGTGCGAAAAAACTTATAACAATGGCTCTGTTCTCTTTCACAAAAGTTCAAGTAAATAATACCTACTAGGAAGATTCGCGCGCTACGCCGCGCCGTGCGAAATTTGAAAAAAATGATGAAAAGCGGAAAAAAACGGAAAAACGACGGGCGAAAAACGAATTTACGTTTTTTTTGGGGAAACGGCAAACGAAAGCATTTTTTCCATGTTCCGGAGAAAACACGGTTCACGGAAATATTTTTTTTCAGGCAAAACGAAGAAAGAAAACGGCTTTCCATATTTTTTGTGGGGAAATAACCACCGAAAACATCTTCCCCATGCTCCGGAGGAAAAACGGATCACGAAAGCATTTTTTCGGGGCAAAACGGAGAAAGGGAACGGTTTTCCATATTTTTTGTTTTGGAAAAACGGGCAAGGAAAACATTTTTCCCATGCTCTGGAGAAAAATCGGATGACGAATTTTTTTCCGGGCAAAATGGATAAAGGAAACGGTCTCCCAATTTTTTTTAGGGCGAAATAGCCACGAAAACATTTTTTTCGGGAAAAACGGAGGAAAACCGATCACGAAAACATTTTTTTCGAGCAAAACAGAGAAAGGAAACTGTTTTACATTTTTTTTTTGGGAAAAACGGCCACCGAAAATATTTTTCGCATGCTATGGAGAAAAAACGGACCCCGAAAATATTTTTTTGGGACAAAACGGAGAAAGGACCCGAACGTAAAGCGCGAGGACCTATTTGTTATACTTTTGGACCTGTTCGCTATTTTGAAAAATTAGTAAAGGGCTCGCTCGTGATTGGATATTAACGGGAGGGCCTCCATGCAAAACGGCAAACCAGGGACCTAAACGCGAACCGAGAAAAATATCTTCCTCTCACAAAAAATCGCGAGAGGACCTGGACGTAATTTCGAAAAACTGGAGGGACTTTTGCGCAAAAGGGACGGCCGACACGTGGGGAGGCCGGTTGGCCTCCATTCTGAGGCGTTATAAGGTGGGCTACCATTACTGATCACAATTAAATAGTATGAGTGAAAACTGGTTTTACGACAACAAAAGATGAGCACGGAAGATAGATAGGCTCACCAAACTTTTGGTGCCGGAGAGCACAAAAGCAAATGTCCACACGTTGTCAGCGGGAGCGAGCGCTCCCCGGCGTAGAGGTGGGCACTTGGGCTAGGTATTTTCGGTCGCCTCGAGGCACGGTGGTTCAGTCCAGCACGGCGCAGTGGTAGCCCGTGCCGTGCCGGCACGAGAATGTAACATGGGTCGTACCGGACCTGAGATCAAGGCACGATGGGCGGCATGGCCATTTGGGCCGGGCCCGTGCCGGCACGGCACGGCGGAGGCACAGGCATACCACGGAGCGGCCGTTTGTAGTCTCAAGTATGCATAATTTATAGTCTAGATCCGATCCAACATTCACATATCAACTGTCACAACTTCATTGTTGTTGATGGCTATATTATGTTACTTATCTACAATGGTTTTATTTCACTAGATTTCTACTACTGTCGATGTTATAAGTCTGATGATCTTTTTAGAGAGAACAAATACTATTGGGCTTTCTACAGATGATAATCTTTCGTTCTCTCGTCGGCCAATGAGCGAGAGAGAGGAAGGCAACTGGCGAGAGAGAGATTAAGAGAGACGGTCAAGAGAGAGGGAGAGAGCCGATAGAGGGAGCAACAGGCAAGAGAGAACTGAAAGAGATTGAGCATCGTGTGTCTCCGTCTCCTCTCCTCTCGTCACAATAATGTAAATGGACCGGGCCTAGACCAGCATGGCACGACACGGTAGACACGATGGGCCGTCACGGCCTGATACGATTTAGACATGAAGCACAATAGACCTATATCGGACCCACTCGACACGGTACGATGCTCACCTCTACCGGCAGCGCAGAGCAGCGCTCATGTGGACCGTTCCCATTCCCATTCCCGATGTTATATCACCAATTAACAACAGAATACATGGCCCCTGAAAGCAAGGCGAGACTTCGACGACGCCTCGCAATTAGACACGTTACAAGGAGATCAACCTACACGACTTTGAGAACAGCATGTTAATTTGTACCGGCGTCCAAAGATTTCACTACTAATTGCTACTAATCCGTACCGGCATCCAGCTGGCCGGCAGTGCTTCCATGCCATGAACGACAGGGCGACAGGTTCACGCGGACGGCGGCAAACCTGGCGGTGGTGGCGGCCGGAGCGCATGCAGCGGTACGTCGTCGACACCTCAAATCCACAGGCCGTCCTCGAGCAAAGGCAGGCACGCAGGCTGCGACTGCACGGTCGGGATCACATCAAGCTGCACTCTGATCCCTGTGGGTGCTACCAGTTTTCGTGTCATGTTCTTTTCCAAATCTTGCCGTTCTACGATGTTGTTTTCTATTCCAGCCACGCATCGCGCAGCTCACAGCGCGCGACGTTTCACGAGGCGGCGATGGGCGGGATAGGCCGAGTAAAAGAACGCCCCCACTTGTCGGTCGCCGCTTCCGACGGCATCTACAGGATCCGGACTTGGACATGATTTGGGTGGGGGAGCACGTGAACATCAGCGCATGCCCCACGCGCTCTGCAGCCCGTCAATCCAAACTCCAAGCTGGCACCCTAAAAAAAAAGCTTAGGTCTGTTTGGCAGCAAGGTTTTCTCATAGTTTCGAGGTAAAACTATGATTTCAGAGGAAAAACTCTGTTTTAGAAATTAAAAGGTGTTTAGTAACCCTTCAAAAAGCTCTGTTTTAAAAACCATGGTTTTTCACAAAACTATGTTTTTTTTTTTTTCTGTTTTGGAAACTTCGGTCTTGGGGCAAAATTTTCTGAGCATTGGTGCCAAAACAACTCTTGTTCCAAGACTTTGTCAGCCAAAAACTTTGTAGCCAAACAATTGAGAGTTCCAAAAAAAACTATGGTTTCAATAGGATTTGATAAAACCATGTTTTTTATGTTAAAACAATTCCCAAGCTATGGTTTTGCAAAACTATGATTTACAAAACCTTGTTGTCAAACAGGCCTTGCTCTCGTTCTAGGCTCGATTTGACCTTTAAATAAGCTAAATTTGAGTTTGACCTCAAGTTTATGAGCTTCACCGAACTGAGCTTAATCGTTTGTTAAATATTAATATATGTTAACTCTTAATGAGTTTATTTGAGTCGAACTCAAGTTTAAACCGAATCAAGCTCGTGCGTAGATCCAACCTAAGATTGCAATTCAAACTCATTCAAACTTAAATCGAGCTTTTACGGTACCTGAGGTAGATTTGCTCGAGCCGGACTCGTTTACTGCTGCTCCCAACCTCCCCTCAACAACCAAAAAGCAGATCATGTCAAATCACAAAGCAACTATAAAAAAAGATGAACACTTGGGCAGAGAGGGAGGTAGATGATGTAATCGTCTGTGTGCACATGTGAGTAGGTGACACTGACAGTAAGAATACTATTATTAGTTAGTATTGTTTATTACAATTTTGATCACTAAGTCAGTAACTAATGCTTCGGATTGTACCATGACGTGATTTGAGAGCCAAGATCACGTGAATATTGGATTTAATAATCGTCACAACTAACGTGGAGGATACAAAATGTGCAATGGCAAAAAAAAAAAAAAAAAAAAAAAAAAAAAAATTTAAGCTAAGAAATTCCAAGAGGCAAGAGCTAAACACAGGCACATATAAAAAACGCGCTGCTAGTAGTGATAAGTATGTAGGGCTCGCTTGGAGAGTTCGGGCAGGAAGGCAGAGGCAGGCTCCTCGCGAGCCTGGGACGGCGGGTGCCAACCACGGCGAGGCTTGGCGGTCGTCCCCGGCGGCCGGGCGAGCTGTGCGCCAGCGGCGGCGAGGCGCGGCAACCGACCAGGCGGCGGCGCCAGCAGATCGGGACCCGCGTCATGGCGTGGTGGCGCGCGAGGGTGGTCGCGCCAGTGCGCCGCGCCTGGCTCGCCGTCGCCGCCGCCCGCGCGCGCGTCCGCAAGGGCGGTAAGCCACCGTGCAACCCCCCAACCACTCTGCTCATACATCGTTGTTTCTTGATTCTCTTGAAGCTGTACGCACCCCGAGTAAACTTAGAGCGGAAACAAGAACTGCAGACTACCAACCCATCGTATGGAAGTCTTGCACACTCGCTAGTCGCAACATTTAGCACAATGCAATCAAAACTTGGAAATTGTTAAGACTCAAGATTTTGCAGGAAAACATGTGGTTCTTTGCAGTGTCGGTAGATCTAGGCATCTAACTAATGCTGTTACAAGAGCTCCAGGTGTTTTAGCTAGCAGAGGACAGAGTTTGAGTTAGGCCTTGTTGGTTTATTGCAACTAAAAAATCTCAAGAAACGAAAAAAAAAAAGACGATAAGGGATCAGTAATGGTCCATGCATGAGAAGAATCAGTGACACGCTATCTTTTGCTTCCAATCGCTTTCGGAGTATATGTGGACAAATTCTGCCTTGGGCCACCCAATCTGCAGCCCTTATGGTGGTTGTTGTGTTCATCATCTAATCTTTTTTTCTCCCCGCATAATGCAACCAAATTTCCTGCTTAACTGAAGTATTAAGCACTGCTTAATTTCTTGTCTCTCTGCAAATGGGATCGATGGCAATGCAGAGTGTGGGATCCTGAGGCTACACCAGGACGTGCAGACCTGCGGGTACCAGGACGTGCAGGTGATGTGGAACATGCTGAGCTCGGAGAAGGAGGTCGCCGGCGCAGGCGCGCCGAAGCAGCGGAAGCGGCCGTTCTGGAGACTGCCGCCGTTCTGGCCCGTCCGGTCAGCCCCCGCCGCCGCCGCGCAATGAGACTGACATCGGCAGCATTCAGCGGCGTCACAGAATGCTACCGTGCCGTGTGATGGATGATCAGAGCCCTAGCTTAGCTGCAGGCACATCGTGATTTCATGGCGCGCACCTCTGCTCCTCCACCACTTGTACCAGCCCAACCATGTGTGTAAAGCCTGTATAGTTTTGGACAAAGCAAGCAAGCATCCTCTGTGACTTCGTGAGAGATTGATCAGTTTGGTCTTGATTGGCTCATCAGTTTGGATCATCTGAATTTTGTGTTCATGGGCTACGGGATCACCGAGTTGGGCCATGGCCATGGTGGACAGGTCGCTTTAAAAAGAAAGCAGAAGCCAAGCCTAGGCAAGGGTGACCAAATACGTGGCCACCCAGCTTTATTTCGAGAGGGAGGCCCAACTTGCTGCTAAGTGCGGCGGCCCAGCACTCCGGTGGCATCGCCAAGGCGCGGCGGGGATAACGGAGGCGGGGCAGCAGCGACGAGCCCATTTTCTCCGTGCGGCCCACGGAGTTCGTGCGTGAGCCCACGAGTCGGTCCACGTAGAAGCGCTTCGGGCAGGCCAGCCCAGCCAGGTGGGCCATAGTATGCTTGGGCCGCCCTGCTTGTGCTGGGATGTAGCGGTCCAGCAGAGCAAAATTTGCGGAAAACGCACTGATGCTGATCAAATGCAAGGGTTCTTCGTCTAAAAAAAACACAACAGTTCTTCTTTAATAAAACTAGTTGAATGCGATAAAAATAATATTACCCACTACGTTAAGACAGTCTTATACTGTGTATACCATTATAAAAATAATCTATTAATCATATGAGAGATATTACAGATAGCTATATAGACAGTCTATTGTATAAATTGTCTTTAATACTGTTTGTAGATGATATGAAGCTATATTATAGACTGCTACCGTCTATACCACTGATATATCCAAATCAAGGCGAGTAAAAAAGAGAGAGAGGGGCCGGCCAGATCAGCTAGCCTAGGAGCAAGTAGTACTGTTCACTTTACACCATTGTTCGGTCGGTCTGCTTTACTACTGTGAGGTGTGAGCAGTAATTGATCCATCGATACAACATTCCAGCACTGCACGTGACACGTACTGGTCCGTCGAGACTGCACGCATGCATGCGTGTCGATCGTCAAGATCGATCACCCGATCATTGATTTGATTTGTGCATGCATGCATGCATGCTGCAGTATATGGTCGGCCGGCCCGACCAAAATCTTCCGGCGCATGACATGCATGCGTAGATGATTCTCATCATGCATATTCAATCAGTAGCGTACGCAGATTAAAATGGGGGTGGATGTTTATAGGAGGAAATCAACATAAAAAAAACCGTATCAAAATGTATGTGATTCAAAATACTTAGTGTAATCTAAATTCATATGTAAATAAAAAATAGTGAAAGTAAGAAGGTAAAATACATCTAAGATACTTTGGTAATGAATGTAATACCCTGAATGCATGCGTGCGAATAGTAATCTATAAAATAAAAGTACCTAAATTAGTGAGACAATTAGAAAAATCGTGGGCAATTACAAACATTAAAATGAAATGCAACATACCACAAAGCCGCTACCTATGACTAAGACCAAAAGGCAAGTGTCGACGATTGGAGAACGGGCTCCCGTCGAGCTTACTTGTTGAATGGGGGATCAACAGAGCCCCGTCGCACGGATCGAAGAGGGCGTTCGAGCGACGCGAGGTCGGGAGAAGGAGGCCGGGAAAAAAAAGGGGGGACGCGGTGTTTTTTATCCTGGTTCGGGCCTCTCACCGCCGAGATAATGACCCTACTCCAGTGTATTGTGTTCTATCTTTCGTGTGCCCTCTCCTATTCTGAGATCTTGAGGGGTTTAAATACTATGACTAGAGATGCGAAAAAGTAATCGCCTCAGGGATCACGCTATGTATCCATATCCGTGATGCTGCCCTTGATTCCCGCGTTATTTGAATTTCTGTATGATTTCCCTTGATCTCCTGGTGATTGGTTGCCTCCTTCCTTCCTCACAGCGCCGCTGGCCCTCCGACCAAAACACCCGAAAGCGGTCGTGGCCTCCACGAGCATGCTTGCTCGTGGGGGTGTGTTTGGTGCTTCGCGAACGGAGGCGCAAACGCGTATGCTCGGAGGAGAAGGAGGATGCTCGCTTCGTTCTCCCGAGCATCTTCCCTTAGTGCCGCTTGGTCGGCGGGTTTAGCTTTTCACGGGGTACCGTGGTCTTTTGCCGGATAGCCAATCCTCGACACCTAGCCCCCGAGGTTCAAGTGGGGAACCCTCGGGCTTCCCCTTGAGCCTAAGAAGACTTGAGGGGGGATTGAATTTCCTTTGGTCGTGGCTCACGACCATTTTACGTCGGGAGACGAGCTTCTTTACCCGCCGCGTGCTTGCTCTGCGCGGGCGCGTCGTTTGGTTGTTCTGCGGTTCCTTCTCCGAGAAGCCTCCCTGTAACGGTACGGCGCTTTTTCCGGCCAGGTGTTGCTGCGCGATAGGCGGCGATTTTTTATCCCGCCTCTTCACTATCCTTTTAACCCTTTCTACCGGGAGAGGTCGGAGTCCCATTGCGTCTCTTTGCTCGTCTTCGGCGAAAAATCTTCCAAGAGCCCTAGCGCCCAAGAACCCTTTTCGCTCTCCTTCCTTCTTCGGCCATGGCGCGTTTCAAGGTTAGCCAGATGACCCGAAGGAGGCTCCAGGTGCTCACGGACGAGGGGTACGTCGACCCAGGCTCGGGTCGAGTGCCCGGGGATGATGCGGCGCCGGCACCGCGGGAGACGGAGATCGTCTCCTGCGAGTTGTACGCCATCAACGGGCTTCGTCTGCCCGAGAGCGACTTCCTCGCCTCCGTGCTTGCCTTCTGCGGGTGCGAGATCTCTCATCTCCACCCCAACTCCATCCTTTCCCTCGCAATCTTCTCCCACCTTTGCGAGGCTTACGTGGGTGTAATGCCCACGGCTAGCCTCTTCTTTCACTTCTATTCCCCCTTCCGCACCGTAGGATGGTTCCGCCAGTGCGTTTATCTTCGCCTTGGCCCAACCGACCATACGAGTACCCCTTCGTTGCTCTGAAGGACTCGGTGTCGGGTTGGGCCGACCTCTAATTCTACCGTAAGAAGGCGGAGGGTCCCAGCTTGGTCTGCTGGGAGGGCGCTCCGCCCTCGAGGCCAGCGCGCTTGCCGTGCAACTTAGGAAGAGCGGGTGCTCGGGGCGATCGGTGAGCTTGCCCGGATGGGGCTCACTGGTCGGGATATCGCCGGGACTTTACCTTCAACCGGTGTCCCCCTGAGGCGCCGCGAGCATCCCTTCTTCGAGGTGACCGGGTGGCACGACTTCACCGCGAGGACAACGCAGGTATGTTCCTGGACCTCTTTCGAGCATCGCTGCCGTGAACTGCGCTATGCATCCGTGATATGCCTTTTGTCTTAGTCTTCGGTTGTGGCGCAGCTCAGGACGGATCAAGTTGGCGATAAGTCGCCGAGATGTTCGGCGCCAGGAGAAGGAGCCGACGCCCAATCGTCAGGTCCCCAAGAACATTTTGACCGCGGCGACGCGGTAAGTACATTTTCCACTTCCGCTCGAGGGCATGTTTTCCGAGCTCATTCCTCCCGATTTACGTTGGCGGGAGAAGGTCGCCCTTGAGCTTGCGGTGTCGGCGCCGCAGCCGCCGCAAGCCTGACACCGGCCAGGGGTTCCGTAGAGGCGGCGGGTCGAGGTCGCCGAGCATCCGCCTCGCCTCCCGCGCCAGCGGTCGAGGCGCCGAAGCTTCGACCAGGACCCCTACCCCGCACCTTGAGTACGCCGACCGCCAGGAGGTGCGAACTCCGCATTTGGTTCGATGACTTCAAACGGAGGAAGCCGAGCTGATGAGCCGATCGAACAGCTCGCCGAAAGCGGCGAGGAAGGCCGAGGAGGATGCCAGGTCTCTCCCGACCAAGGAGGCGGTGGAGAGGCGGATCAAGGCCCTCGGGACCAGCTCACTCGGGTGGTTGATGCCCCAGGAGGAGGAAGAAGAGGAGGAGGCCGCCTATGCTCTGGTTAGAAGGAGCGGGAGGTCGACCTCTCAAACCGCCTCGGCTGGAAGAGAGGTCGACATGGACGATGTCGACCCGGCGATGGCACGCGCCCGACGCCGCATGAGGAGCGCCTTGCCGTGGTCGTGGCCGAGGCCTACGAGGCCGCTAGCGGCAGGTCGCCCGTGGCCCGGCGAGGAGGCCGAGGAGGATGGCGCCTTCGCCGGCGAAGGTAATGCGTTCTTCATTCTCTTATTCCGCTCTTGTCTTGCGACTTTCTTGAGCTAACCCCACCCTGTTTGGCGTGGCGTGATAGCTCGGATGTCGTTTGGACTTCCGCCAGATGGTCGAGGAGATTATCAACTCCGCAGATGGACGCCGAAGCTCGACCGCGTCGTCGGCCGGTGATGGCCGAGGCAGGGAGGAGCGGTGCTAACCGGACTCGGTGGAGCCCGAGCTTCCTTCGGCGGGACCAGCGCTCCCTTCAGCGGCCGTGGAGCCTATCGGCCAGCGGAGGAAGCGAGGCCGCAGGGGATCGAGGACCAAGACGCCTTGGCCTTGGCCCTTTGCGAAGAGATGATCGCGCGAGGCTCAAGCGCCGAGCCCCGGAAGGGAGCTTGGTCGCTCTCGACCAACAGCCCTTGGCCATGAGCCAAGGAGAGGAGGAGGAGGAGGTCGTCCCGGCCTAACTCCTTGGCCCCGAGGCACCAGCGCCCCGCCACGGAGGTGCAAGGGGCGGAGGTGATCGTGCTTGATCAATCGCCTCCGGCCATGAGCATCGGTCGCCTCCGACTATGGAGGGACAAGAAGCGGAGGTGATCGCCCTCGATCCAATGCCTTGATCGGAGAGCATTGGTCGCCTCCGGTGAAGAGGAACAGGAGGCGGAGGTGGTTGCTAACGACCAATCGCCTCCGGCCATGTGAGCATGGAGTGGCGGCGCTCGTGGTTGGCGTCTGACCCCGGCGCGGTGGCGGACCATGGGAAAGCGACCCACGAGCCGCTTGTCGTGGACGAGGATCGGCAGGCGACCCGGTTGATCGAAGGTGGTGACGCCGTTGCTCTCCTGGGAGCACCGGTGCTCGGGAGGAGCAAGACCTTGACGCGCCCGGCCGGATGACTTGGTCAATCCCTTCTTCGCCGGCGCGACCGACCGCCAATGGCTTCAGGACAAGGCTGGTCACCGGCTCTTCCGTAAGTTTCCATGTTTCTTCTTTTACTGCTGCGAGCGATCTTACGGGAGTCTGCTCGGCTCTTTCCCTTCTCCTTTCTCTTTCGCCGAAGTTTGCCGCGAAGGCTATGGAGGATATCGATGCCACCTCGGTCTCGGCAGGAGAAGAGTCTTGAGTCGTACCACCCATGAGCAAGACGCCAAGATCGCCGATCTTGAGCGTCGGGTCTCCGAGTCTTGTGAGGCCGACTGAAGCGGTGGAATCGGCGAGGAGCCTCATCGCCAAGCTTGGGACCAGCTCTTCCAGAGCGAGAGCCGAAGAGCACTTCAGAGCGTATGCGCCGAGCTTGACGAAGAGTGGTGAAGCTTCGGCAGGACCTTCAACAGCTCGAGCGCGAGGAAGCCCGGCTCAAGGAGGCGCAGCCTCAGGAAAGCGCGGCCAAGGTCGCGCGGCCAGCGGAAGGTCCTGGACCTAGAGGCGGAGGTCGACTCCTTAAGGACGAGCTCGCTGCCCTCCAGGCGATCGTAGGACTTAGCTCTTTCTTTTATTTTTATCTTGTGTAAAACCACGTAAAAAAACAACGTTTTGGATTAAATGAGCATATTCGCAGGAGTTTGGTCCTTGCCTGTTTTCTTTGCTTGAACTCGCTTTCAAGCATATGCCCGTATGATCCGGTTACTGCAGAAAAGAAAGCAAGTTCTGCATGGAGCGTGAATACGAGCAAAGAAAACAAGTTCTGCGTAGATCAAATATCATAGACACGAGCAAAGGATCCTTGGTAAGGAGGGACGGAACGTTCCTATCATACGTAGCCCCCGCCATGGACAAAGGTCGTGTCCTCACTTTATTGCGAGCACGAGTTTGTTCATGGGAGTTTTTAAGGGTCGCTTTGGTCGTAACGATTTTTGAATTACTCGAATAGATCGGTTGTGTTTGAGTGAATCGTGAGCACAGAGCAGACGAGCTTTAAACCAACAATACGTAGAGCCACCATACCCGAGTGGTCAGCGAATCGGGCTTAGAGTGGATGCTCGCGCCCGACCATGCATACAAATAAGAGCTCTTGTGGAAAGTGGACGATTGGGCGAGCATCGTGGGGCCAAGGGAGATGGCGTGCACATACTTGTTGGATAAGTTCGTCTGTAGTCTTTGGTAGACGGCGATGCTCGTTCGACAAAGCGAGGACGAAACTTCGAGAAAGAGGGAAAATGATTTATTGGAAAGAACGCAAGGGGCGCGAGATAGGAGTACTCGTCTAAACGTAGAATTTCTGTGATTGATCGATGTTCCAGTCTTTGGTGAGCTCCCGACCATCCTGGCATCGCGAGGCGAACAGCCCCAGCGCCAGAGACATGACCGTGTAGGGTCCTTCCCACCTTGGGGTCGCCTTGTTGGCCTTCGACAGGTCTTGAACTCTTCGTAAGACCATGTCGCCGACTTGTAGGGCCCTAGGTCGGACCGCCTTGGCTGCATGCCTACGAAGAGCTTGTAGGTAAATTGCAGGCCAGAGCAACGCCTGCTCGCGTGTCGCCGGACGAGGTCCAGGTCGACGAGGCGCTCAACCTCTTGATCGATGGAATCGATCGATTTACCCTTGGGGAACCCGGCCGCGATTTCGGCGAGCGAGAATGGCCTCCGCACCGTAGACGAGTTGGAAAGGCGTCTACTTTGTGGCTCGACTTGTCGTGGTGCGGATAGACCAAAGAACGGCGGGAAGCTCCTCCACCCACTTCTTTGCTTGTCTTTGGTTGAGGGTCTTAAAGACTCTCTTTTATGCCCTGGACTAGCTGCCCATTTGCTCGCTCATTTGCTCAGTTACTCTGTGGATGTGCCACGAAGCGAAAGCAGAACCTTGGTCCCGACCTCCTCACAAGAACTTTGGAACAGTTCATCGTGAACTGGGTCCCATTGTCTGTGATAAGGCGGTTGGGTATCCCGAACCGGTTACCCACGTTGTCGCGGAGGAACCTCTTGGCGCTGGCCGAGATGGTCGAGGCAGGCTCGGCCTCTATCCACTTAGTGAAAGTGTCGATGGCCACGAGCAAATACTTGCGGCCTTCGACCTCGGGAAAGGGTCCAAGGGCGTCGAGCCCCAGTCGAGAATGGCCACGCAGCGGTATGGTTTGTAGGGCATATGCTTAGGTTGGCGGGTTTTGCGAGCATGGAACGGCATGCTCGGCAGGTCGTTACGATTGACCGCTGCGTCCGTCAAGGCCGTCGGCCAAGAGTAACCCAATCGGAAGGCTTTGCTCACAAGCTGTTACGAAAGGCGAATGAGCTCGCACATTCCTTCGTGGATATCACGAAGAAGGTGCATCGCCTTCCTCCTGGGAGACGATTTGGAAAGGATTCCTAATGCGCCTTTCCGGTATAGGTCGCCTTCGATCGATCTGTCTTGAGAAGATCGCCTTGTTAGCCAGGAACGCTTCGGCTTCTTCCTCGGGCAATGTCCCATGCGCAAGGTATTGGATGAATGGCGTCATCCAATTTGCGCTTTGCTCGAGGAATGAGACCCTACCGCCGGTCTCTGGTGCCTCCTCTTGAGAGGAATGGAGGGCTTATGTAGGTGCTCGACGAGCACCCGCCGAGCGGCGGTTTGGGAGGAACCGACCTTAGACATTTGGTCGGCCAGGAATTATCCTTCCTGGGATGTAGATTACTTCAAATTCTTGAAGTATTTCTCCATCTTCCTTACTTCGCCAGGTCTGGCGCCATTGAGGTATCGGAACACCGATACTCCTTGTTGACTGGTTCACGACCAAGCGTGAATCGCCCTTCCACGGTGAGCCGTTGGACTCCTAGCGATTTGCATGCTCAAGTCCCGCCAAAAGGCCTTCGTACTCGCCGCGTTGTTAGTCGCGCGAAATGTAGTTGGATGGCGATCAGTAGCTGCTCTCCGTCCGGAGACCAAGATGACGCCCGACCCGAGTGCTCGTATGCTCGGGATCCGTCAAAATACAAGGTCCAGGAGTTTCCCCTCGAATCATTGGTCCTACTGGCCGTGGTGCCGGGCCGACCGATACGCCACGAAATCAGCCAGGACTTGTGATTTTATCGCCGTGCGGTCGAGAATACCACTTCGAACTCGGCGAGTTCCATTGCCCACTTGGCTATGCGACCACCGCGCGTCTGATTTTTCAGATTTCCCTGAGTGGGAAGCCGGTCGGCACCACGATCTTGTGTGCTTGAAAGTAGTGACGCAACTTCCGGAGGCCATCGGTAATGAGTACAGAGTTTCGGACCTCGGGTAACGCTCCTTTGGTCCATGAAGTACTTGACGTAATAGATAGGTCATTTGGGTACCATCTCTTTCTACCGCCAACACCGAGCTCACCGCGTCTGGTTGCCGCCAGTATAATAGCAATTCTTCCCCAGTGGGTGTGACGAGGACGGGCGGCTTGAGAGGTACTGTTTTAGCTCTTTGAACGCAGCGATCGCTTCCTCCGTCCATGTGAAGCCATCATGTTTGCGGAGGGCTTTAAAGAAAGGTAGTCCTCGCTCCCGGTCGGAGACGAACCGGCTTAAGGCGGCCATCCTCCCGGCCGAGCTTGTACTTCCTTTACGCATGTGGGCGACCTCATGTTCTCAATGGCTTCGATCTTCTCTGAGTTAGCCCCAACGCCATGTGGCCCGACCATGTAGCCGAGCACCTTGCCGGCCTTCACGCCGAATACGCATTTTTCCGGATTTAGCTTTATTCGATGCTTATTGAGGTTACTGAAAGTTTCTTCTAAGTCGACAACGTGACTGAAGTACTCTTGCTCTTGACAACTATGTCGCCGACATATACCTCCAAATTTCGACCTATTTGGTGCAGCGAAAGTCTTCTGCATGAGGCGTTGAAAGGTTGCTCCGCATTTCTCGACCGAAAGACATGGTCGTATAGCGTAAGGTACCGAGCAGGGTGATGAAGGAAGTCTTTCCCTCGTCTTCGTAGCGATATCGATTCGATGATAGCCTGAATAGGCGTCTAGGAAGCTCATGGTTCGTGACCCCCGCCGTCGCGTCCACCAATTGGTCTATGCGAGGCAACGGATAGTTGTCTTTTGGGCACGCTGCGTTCAAACCCGTGTGGTCGACGCACATGCGCCACTTGCCTCCTTTCTTCACGACCAGGATCGATTGGCTAGCCACTCGGAGTGCTCAATCTCTCTGATGAAGCCACTTTTAGGAGTTTATCAAGTTCCTCCGGATGATTGCTTGTTTTTAGGGAAAAGCGTCTAAGTTTCTGTCTCCTTTGGTTTTTGTCGGTGAACCGCTAGCCTTTGTGCTCGACCACCTCCCTTGGGACCCGGGCATGTCGGATGGTTCCCAGCGAACACATCCGACCTTGCTCGGAGGAAAGTGACGAGCTCGAGTTCCTATTTGGGATCTAGGGAAGATCCCAAATGAACGACCTAGGCCGGTTCCGACTCGCTGAGCGGAACAGCCTTGGTCTCTCCTCCAGGTTGGAGGGCAAGTTTAGGCCGGGAATGCTTCGGCTCTTGGTCGTGGCATGGCGAGCGGCAATCGACCGACCATATCCAGCGCTCTTTCGTCGCAATTGAGTGCGGACTTGTGGTTCCCTTTGGCGGTTATGACTCCGTTTGGCAGGAATCTTTAGGCAATCGTCACAGCGTGATGCGAGGCGGCCATGAACTTGGCCAAGGCCGGCTGCCGAGGATGGCGTTGTAGGCCGACTCGAAGTCTACCACCTCGAAGGTGATTAGCTCCGTTCTGAAGTTACTTGGGCCGCCGAAACTTACGGGCAAGACGACCTGCCCCAGAGGTTTGATCGAGGTGCCAGGGACTATCCCGAAGAAGGGCACGGCCACACTCTTGATTTTGGAACGAGGAATCTGCATCTCGTCCAATACCTTGGCTGCAATAAGGTCCAAAGAGCTCCCGGAGTCTATGAGGACCCGACCAGGCAGCAGTATTCTTTGATGGTGGGGTTCACGACCATCGGAAGCCTCTGGGGTTTGGTCATCCCCAAGGGACAATCGTCTCTGGAGAATGTGAGGATACCTCCGACCATTTCAAATTTCTTTGCACCGAGGCTTACCCTGGGTAACATGGTGCACTTCCCTTGCAGCCTCCTTTAAGTCCGGCGGGACTTGTAGGCGAGGAGCCCCGAAGATGACCGCTATGTGATCCCTTGGTTCTTGATATTCCATTTCATCCTCACTTTCCTCGGCGGGCTGTTTTCCTTTGTCGTTTTCACCTGTGCAGAAGCGTCGGCATGGGACCCCCGCCAGAAATCGCTTCCAGCGGTAGGTCCACGTTCGGCAATTCCGTGAGGTCGTGCCGTGCGCTGGTGAAGTGGGCGATGAGGTCGCCCGTCGGTCCGGCTTGGTCGCCTCGTCGGTCCGGCAGTCGCCTCGTCCTCGAGGCCTGGTGGTTGTCCTCTTCCCGAGCATTAGGCCGTGGGCTGAGTTGCCGGAAATTTGTTGTTCCACCGCGGCTACCATGGCGGGCGAGGTTGCTTTTTCTTCTTCTTCTTGATCTTCTTGTCTACAGTCGAACCCTTTTGCTAGCCGAGGTCTCTAGACCAGCCGAGGCGGCGACTTCCCTTCATCCAAAGCATTTTCTTCCATTGGGCGGCTTCATCTGCGTTGGCGTATCGATCGGCCATTCGGAAGAGCTCGTTATTTGTTAGATCCGGGTGGATCTCCAGGTCCTGTGTGAAGCGCCGTCTCGTACCCGAACTTGAAAGCTCGGACGACGACCTCGTCCGATATGTTCGGATCGAAGTTCGGACCTGGATGAACCTCTGGGACGAATTGTCGCAGGTTTCCCGTCCGTCAGATCAAGCGCTCAGGTCGCGCTCTTTTCCCGGCGGATGTAGCGACTGAAATTCGCTTGGAGTGCGGCGCCGAGCTGCCCCAGGACCGTATGGATCCTTCCTTTTGATTGAAAAGCCACGTCTAGCAGCTCCGTCAGACCGTCGGCGGAGTAATTTGCCATTACCCCTCATCACCTCCGTGGCGAGGATGGCGGTAGTGTATATCGAGAGGAATTCATCCGGGTTCTGGGTCCCGTTGAATCTCGGCGTGGCGGGCTTGAACCTGTTCGGCCATGCGGCGTCCGGAGGGAGCTCGTGAAGGCCGGCGGCCGGCTCGGGGTTTCGCGGCGAAAACCTCGGTCACGGCGGCCTCCACGCGGATCTTCCACCCAACGCCCGTCGCGCGGGCCGAAGTCGGGAGAAAACCTCATGCGTCGGTCGTGCTGATGACCGCATGGTTGCGGAGTGCTCGGGCGCTAAATGTCTGGCGATTATGCAGATATCGCCCGAGGTTGCTCTGTGGATCGCTCCGGCCTTTCCGGATCGGGTCGGCGACACTGGGCGATCTCCGAGCATGGCTCGAGATTCATCTCTGTGCGAACGCACGGGGAGGCGTTGTGATGGTCCGGAAACACTCGGGCATCCGGCCATGGGGAGGATCCGAGACTTTTAGCTCGGCGGCAAGCCTCTCCAAATCTTCGGCCACGACCACGCCCATGGCCTCTAAGTCTACTTGCTCGGGAAATCAAGAAAGTCACGCACGCATCAGCCGCTAAGGCCTCAGAGCCGCTCTCGCTTCGTGAATCAAGCGGCGGCGAAGCTTTGACGGCGCTCCGAGTGCGATCGGGAGTTCGTACTACAGAGTTCCTTTCCGTGGAGGCGCACCTCCCCTTTGCCTGGCGGCGAATGCTCGCAAGCGTCTTTCCCAAAGACGCCTCCAAGTGGCGTCTGGCCGCCTCATAGTGGTCGTGCTGGCGGCGTCCGAGGATCCTTCCGGGCTCCGCGTGACTCGACCATGTTGACTCGACGAGAGCGAGACGGCAGCGATGGGGACATCATTGTATCCCCTTGGGACGCGGTCTCTCGGTCGAGCTCTAGGTCGTCTGGTATGTCCAGGCCATCGTAGAGCTCGTTGCAGTCATCCTCGGGGTCTCCGAGGGTAATGTCTGGGGAATGGAGGATCTGCCCTCGCATTCCCGTGTCCGAGGAAAAGCTCCCAGACTCAGTGTGATCGATAGGATCGGTCACCCTGGGCACGTTGTCGGCGGCGTAGTACACGTCGCCATCCTCAACGTGGTCAAAGACACAAAGGTCCCGAGTGTCTCCCGAGTTTGGCATCCTCGAGGATCTTGATCCGCACGGGAATCAAACTGTCGTCCCCACGGACGGCGCCAGCTGTCGACGATTGGAGAACGGGCTCCCGTCGAGCTTACTTGTTGAATGGGGGATCAACAGAGCCCCGTCGGGAAAAAAAAGGGGGGACGCGGTCTCTCGGTCGAGCTCTAGGTCGTCTGGTATGTCCAGGCCATCGTAGAGCTCGTTGCAGTCATCCTCGGGGTCTCCGAGGGTAATGTCTGGGGAATGGAGGATCTGCCCTCGCATTCCCGTGTCCGAGGAAAAGCTCCCAGACTCAGTGTGATCGATAGGATCGGTCACCCTGGGCACGTTGTCGGCGGCGTAGTACACGTCGCCATCCTCAACGTGGTCAAAGACACAAAGGTCCCGAGTGTCTCCCGAGTTTGGCATCCTCGAGGATCTTGATCCGCACGGGAATCAAACTGTGGTCCCCACGGACGGCGCCAGCTGTCGACGATTGGAGAACGGGCTCCCGTCGAGCTTACTTGTTGAATGGGGGATCAACAGAGCCCCGTCGCCTGGATCGAAGAGGCGTTCGAGCGACGCGAGGCTCGGGAGAAGGAGGCCGGGAAAAAAGGGGGACGCGGTGTTTTTATCCTGGTTCGGGCCTCTCACCGCCGAGATAATGACCCTACTCCAGTGTATTGTGTTCTATCTTTCATGTGCCCTCTCCTGTTCTGAGATCTTCGTGGGGTTTAAATACTATGACTAGAGATGCGAAAAAGTAATCGCCTCCGGATCACGCTATGTATCCATATCCGTGATGCTGCCCTTGATTCCGCGTTATTTGAATTTGGGTATGATTTCCCTTGATCTCCTGGCTGATTGGTTGCCTCCTTCCTTCCTCACAGCTCATTGAGCCCTCCGACCAAAACACCCGAGCAGGTCGTGGCCTCCACGAGCATGCTTGCTCGTGGGGGTGTGTTTGGTGCTTCATGACGGAGGCGCAAACGCGTATGCTCGGAGGAGAAGGAGGGATGCTCGTTTCGTTCTCCCGAGCATCTTCCCTTAGTGCCGCTTGGTCGGCGGGTTTAGCTTTTCACGGGGGTACCGTGGTCTTTTGCCAGATAGCCAATCCCCGACAGCAAGTTTATTCTATATACAAGATTTCATCTTTTGGAAGCGATCCATGATTGTTTTATCATAAAAGCTTTTAAATATTTCTCGCTCAGTATAGCACACCATCAAGTCATTGAGCCAATCATTAGAGATTTTGTTGCGCAAGTTTGTCTTGATAATTTTTATTGCCAAAAAGATTCTTTCAATTGATGCCGTTGCCACAGGAAGAATCAATGTTAGCTCAATGAGATGATAGACTAATGGAAATGTTCTGTCTTTTCCTGTTTCAACCATCTTTTCGGTGAGTCTTTCAAGGTCACGACATGTATGGAATTCTATGCTTCTCTTAACATTGAGAATATAGTTTTAAAGCTGAGTTCTTAACAATATACGGTCACCCATAATGAAATTATCAGCATAAATCTCAGCAAGTCGTATAAACTTGTCCACATCAAACTTGGAGAATGAGTTTCTTGGGTCAAGATAAGGCATTCATACCAATAGCTTTGTAGAAACTTCATGGAAGCAATGATTTGTCTCTGACTTAATGGCATCAATGACAGCATAGAAGATGTCAACTCCATAGAAATGACCATGAGTCAATGTATGACCTCAATATACCATTCAACCCATAATTGGGGTGTTTCCATCCATATCTAGAACATTGATACCATTTGCTTCGCAAAAGCTTTTGCTCGTTTGAACAACGGCTCCCACCCATTATTCCTCATGTTCTCCAATTTCTCTTTCACATCCATAATTAAATCCATGTCATGAGCAATGTCCAGATCCTTTCTTTGGAATTCATATGATAACTCATTTGTAATGGCCAACAAGTCCGACATCAAATGCAAGATGAACACAAATTCAAAACATTCTATTTTTCTTTTCAAACCATACACTCCACTAGAATCAGACGGTTGACGACTATCATCACTTACAATTTCTAGCACCTCCTCTGTTGCCTCCCACATTTGATACATACGAAGAAAGGTTTTGTGATGTGAGCCCCATCTAGTATCTCCAGGTCTAGCTAAGCTAGTTTCCTGACGCAACCCCATTCCCGCTAAAACCAAGCCACTCTTCACCTTCTCCAATAAGACTTAACGGTGCTTTTCAATCGAACCATCCATCCTCTTGCAAGATGAACTAGCAACATTCACTATCAAGGGAACATAATTGAAGAAACCAGCAATAGCTTTTATACTACTTGAGACAGTGGTAAGCGCTAATTGCAACTAATGAGAAAAGCAATGGATATAGAAAGCATATGGATTTTCATCTCAAATATGTCTTTACAAGCCATTAATTATCCTCTTATATTTGAAGCTCCATCATGTCCCTTTCCGCAAAGTCCAGAAAGATGTAAACCATATCCTGCAAGCATGTCAATCAATGCACCCTTCAATGTAACATAAGTACACTCTTTAATACGGACAAGTTTAAGAAACCTTTACATAACCTTTCTTTGGTTGTTAACAAATCTGCATGCGACAAGATATACAAGTTAGGACAGTCACAATGCATAAATGGTATCAGTAAAAATATAAAACCAAATACTACCCTCGCAATCATAGCCATTTGCTCCTTTATTGATACATCTCTTGATTCCTCAATAAGCACAGAAAATTTTTCATCTTCAATTTCATCCATAATCACCATAGTGACTTGTTTTGCACATGCTTTCGTAAGGTTCTTCCTAGGAGCTACATCAAATGCCTTCTTCACTTCTTCTTATCTTTATACCACTTAACCAACTACCTAATATTGCCCTTGTTGATGGAAGCAGCAGATTCATCATATCCACGAAAAGCTTTAATTTGCATTAGGAGAAAACTTGCGCAATCTAGAGAAGCAGTTAGACGAATTTTGTATGCAATTTCATCCATCTTACCACGAGCAGCTAATTTACGTGACACACTTAATCTTTGATTATTGAAATCCTCACATGCTTGCCTACAAAAGTTGTGAGTACTATTAGGTCCACCAATATGATCATTCAAACTTCTCTTAGCCTTTCTCCAATTAACAAATCCATCTTTTGTGAATGCATTATTGCCAAAATATTTAGGATGTACTAGAAAACAAAGCAATAGAAGCAAAAGGCCGCATCCTTTGACACGCTATATTCCAACCAATCAAATTCCTTGAACTATGATTCTTGAGAACATCTCGAACAATACAATATTTTCTTTGAAAAAACATAGCTGAATGGTCGAGGTTGGACCCTTCAACAAATATGCCTTCCTCACTTGATCTCTAATTTCATTAGGATAACCTTCAATTTGTACACAACATGATGGATCGATGATGATATCATCTGGATTAAAATCAATCCGAGGCATCTTTGGTTGAGTTGTGCTCTTGTTGGTTCGAGGATTACTCACACTTGGATTGCTCGCAAAATAGCTATGCAAAGTTTGTTTGTCCCTTTTTTATGAATCTACAATAATTTAAATTATATGTTGTCATTTTATTGTTTATAATATTTACTAATGAAAATAATTTAAATTATGAATCTACAATAATTTAAATTATATGGTGTCATTTTATGAATCAACCACTAATGAAAAAAAAGCAAAAGCTTACCTTATCTTTGGCTCTCCTCATTGGTTCGCCCAGTTTACTCCCTTCTCTTCGGCCGCCTCCTCCGTCACTTGGCTTTGCGCCCGGCACTTGCCCCTTTGCCTCTCCATCGTCGCTCGAGGCGAGGCTTGAGGGGGCCCTCTGTGTCAACCACCCCTCATAGGCAGCTGGGCTCGCCCTCTATGAGACCCTCCATAATGGGTACACTATTACAGAACAGTACATCACTGCCGACTCCAAAACGCCATCACTGCCGGCTCCAAAACGCCATCACTGCCGGTTATGGGAGCCGACAATGATTGGTCGGCAGTGATACTCGAGATTATCACTGCCGGCTCAGGAACCGGCAGTGATAATAGATATCTCTGCCGGTTAAAGAGTAAACCGGCAGTGATAATAGATATCTCTGCCGGTTAAAGACCAAATCTAGCAGTGATATATACATTTCACTACCGGCTCACACCAAATCCGGCAGTGATATAAATGTTTATATTCAATATTCTGGCAGTTTTAAAACAACACGAAGAGATTCAGGAGGTCACCCATCTTAGTTAGTATTACTCTCGCCCAAGCACGCTTAACTAATGAGTTATATCGTCGATTTTAACGCACTTCCCAAGAGGTCACCCATCCTAGTACTACTCTCGCCCGAGCATGCTTAACTTCAGAGTTCTTACATGATCTAGTACCATAGTGTCGGTATGATAGCATTTGAAATATAACGCGTCTCACCCCCCTTAACCTCACAAAGCACCCGAACACTGTTATTAGTATTATCATATTCCTTTGCCGGTGGAGGAAAGAAAGACGAGGCAAAAGCCCAAAAGGGGGCGGAGTCATCGGGCAAGTACTCTCCTGGCACTCACTTCCCTTCTGTAAAATTGTTCCATCATGCATCAAATCAGGACACGGCTTAGAAATATAAATTAAACACGTACATGGAGTAGGATGTAACTGAAATGAAGTATAACCGTACCGGCAAAGGAATGACCCGAGTATGAGGACGTGTGTGTTTTTTTAAAAAAACTGTAATTGAAAGAAATAAGATGAGTTTGAGCCTAGCCCAATTCGCTCGATTTTGGCTCGATACAACTTGGATTCTGCATGCTGTGAGGTTTCACCATTAATCATGTGAAGTACGTTAATTATCCTGTACAGTGCATGGATTTTTATGTTTATATTTGGTTCGAGAATGTTGCTCAATTTTGGTATGATCCTGCTGTCTAGTTTGTTGTGAGACCCTCCCTTATGCTACAGTGCAACATAAAAGAAAGGTTCTTAAAGTGCGTCGTGTGCCATTCCCATGATCAGTAGCTGGCACGCACTTAGCGCAATTTGAAACACAGCCATACAAGAGTTCCAATATTTTATTACAGCGAAAGTTTAAAGCATAACATTACATAACCAAAAGTAGGTAACAGCACGCAATTTATTATCTCGCTGTATGCCTTCTAAGCCCAAAATCCACAGGCAACAGACAAGGAAAACCTAGAAACAGTCGTCGCCAATCAACACGAGTTCATCGTTAGCAATATCGTTGTTAGGATATTCTGGTTCTTCACCTAAAAACCACATTAGAGCAAGTCGAGTACAAAAGTACTCGCAAGATTTTTACAAAGCCTAAATATATGCAGGCTGAATCAAATGAAAGGCTGCTATGGTTATATTTGCATAAAGCAGAAATTTGAGTTGTAAGTACTGAATAGTAAATTGAAAGCATAAATGAAGTAAAAACAATTTGGCGAGTAAGTAAAGAAATAAGTAGTAAATATTATTAATGAAGTAAATTACTCACAGCCCTTCGTGAGCAGCCTCACAGTCCCTCATGAGAAATGATGAACATAAGATCATTAGGACTGATTAAATTAGAATCAGTTGTCTCAATTTTGTCAAAATAGAAAACATCTAACTATGTGATGATTTTACGAAGTGCTCATACCCACGAGCGCGGCTAATCGATTAGTTTTGACGCTGCCGAGTTGTACAGCTTTACCCACAAGATATGTTCTCCCTTTTTGCAAATCTTATTTGACATACTTTATTTGGTGTGCCCGCGGGGAGTTCATAACGGAACCGTTCAATTACTCGCACCTAGCTTTGCACCAGCCCGGTGACGTTAAGCCCTTGCTATGGTAGAAACAAACAATCTTGTGAAACAATAATAATCAGGAGCCATCGGCTTGAATAAAACAATAATTGTTTCTCCCCATAGCAAGGCGTACACCGTTGCACCGAATATGCATTTACCCACAACTCACTTGTGGCAGCCCCTTATAAGCATACATGAAAGGGTTTACTGCTTTTACTACTTCAGCCTATCAATGTGTAAAACTAGTTCCAAATAATTTAATGGGTTAAGGCTATCCCATTCCAGCACTTGTGGATATACAATTATCTTGGCATGAAAACAACACATTAGTTCGATCCTTAACATGACTTGGGCGATAAAACTCCCCATATCTACGTGCAAGGTTAAAACTCGCACAACCGGCTATTGCCAATAATCACTCAGGTCCAAACCATAGTTTTATTTTTATTCTTAATCAAATATCGGTATCCTTTACTGTTATAATTAACCATTAGAAAATTCATTAAGAAAGGTGGATATGAGTGTATCTAACACTAGCATTTGACTAAAGCGGGGCTAAGCATGTGCATGTAGTAAAAGATTATACCCATTCTAATATCATAAATATCAACTAAGGTTATCAAGGTTCGCATGAAAAATATGATTAAGGGGAAACCATCAATAATGGGTTATAACTATCAGGCTCGCAAAGTATGTAAACTTGTAGAATATAGAGCATGCATTCAAGT
Source organism: Rhipidocladum racemiflorum (assembly GCA_036346355.1). Classification (NCBI taxonomy): domain Eukaryota; kingdom Viridiplantae; phylum Streptophyta; class Magnoliopsida; order Poales; family Poaceae; genus Rhipidocladum; species Rhipidocladum racemiflorum. Next base: position 81,846,373 of record CM070579.1, on the reverse strand, counting down.
TTTCATTCAACATTTTAGTGATTATAAATGGGTTCAAGATGATCAAGGGGTGCTTGCCTTGCTCTTCAGGAATATACTCGGGGTCGAAGTCATCAACGACGGTGTCGATAGTGTCGGTGTCTACACGTCGTTGAATAAGAACTTAACAAATACCATCTTTTAATAGTGGCAAAAATAAGTCGAATGAAGAACCAAATAAAATCATTATATATACAAGCAAAGCAATAGTCACGATTTCATCATATTTCATGTGACAGTAATATCGTATAATTCTATCTGATGTTAGTAGTTTAGGGTTATACCGCATACACAACTATTCTTTATGTATTGTTTTATTTCTTTTTTTTTATGAATTCAAGAAGCTAAGATTGTAATATTAAATATGCTGAAATTCATTTTCAAGGTGCGAAACTGCTTGTACTAATACCAATTAGTACATAAAGTAGCTTATCTATTTTTTAATAAAAAGTTGCATGGTACATCCTTAATATTATTTCATAATCTTGTTCTCTACTGCATAACTAGTACATTAAAACAAGTCTCACATTATTTGGGTGAAATATGAACAAGCTATTGCAGTTTGAAGATTTAATATATTGGATTCAAACCTATAAAGGAAATTAATACAAATTAACTCCAAATTCAAATCTAATTGCATATTCAGATAGCATTTAACATAAGGATTCTAATGAAACTGGTTTCATTTAATTTGGTCATGTTTTGCAAAATTTCTATATGTAGCATATTCAACTATACACATTTAAATTCAAATTTTCATTTAAACTATTAAACAAGTTTTAAATATTTTTGTGGATCATGAAACTACATGATTTATCATGAATTTAGAAAGTTGTTCACTGAATTTGGACTTATAGTTTAAAAGATATGGAAGTTTGAATCTCCTCGGGTTAAATAGATTAACTAAAGTTCATAAATACGCTTTCATGAAATGAAAACATATTTCCACTATTTGTGATGGCTCTTTTGATGTCGATTGGAGTCTTTGGCGATGTGGGCCCATCGGCCAGTGCTTGCGCGTGTACCCACATGCGGGAACCGGTCTGGCTGACAAGCCGGACCCGCTTGATAGTGAGTGCGTGTGCAAGAGCCAAGAGACTGACAAGATGGCCCCCCGGGCAGAGAGTCGAAACAGAGGTAGCAACTGAGGGTCTTGCCGGCGACGAGCCATGGCCGGAGATAGTGAACGACTGGTATTCTGAGCTTTAGTTCAACTATGCACGTCTAGCGGATTGGTTAACTAAGATCAGTAGCGGTCGGAAGGGGGTCTTCAACGGCGACCGACGGCGAGTTCAACGACGTTGAGTCATGGCAACAACTCGAGAGTTATTAGTCTCGGACAATGATCAATTAAGCACCTACAGGTCTTAAGGATTATCATGGGATATCTCACAGTACCGAGGATGCTTCAGGGCGAGCTTTCCACACATCGCCGGAGCTGCAGAAGATGATCTGTGTGGCAAGGGAACTATGGTTTTTCTTTGATTAAATTGATTGAGGGGTTTCGGTTGTGGGTTGGTTAGAATGCTCCTACTGCGAGGAATTTGGAAATGAGCTTGAGTGGGAAGGAATTGGCTTGACGTTTGGGTGCTGTCAAGGCCCCAAGTTCCAAAGGTTCTGGGACATCCGGAGTATCCGGATCAGCATCCGGAGTGTCCGGATCCAACCCGGAATGTCCGGATAAATGTCCGGAGTATCCGGATTGGGCTGACCGAACACCCCAACCCGGAGTGTCCGGACCAAATGTCCGGAGTGTCCGGGTTGATTCCACCGAAGACCCCAACCCGGAGTCTCCGGGTTAGCGTCCGGAGAGTCCGGTATTTGTGGGGGTTTAGTATAAAAGTCCCATTTCGTGGCTCCCCTCCATTCTTTCTCCTCCATGTTGTTTCCCCACTCCTTGGTGCTACTCCCCTCCACCCTAGCTTCACTCCGGTGAGCTTTCCGCCGGCCGGTGACCCTCCGTGGCTCCTCCCCGGCGACTCCTCCATCCCCGGGAACTCCTCCTCACGCCGACTTCTCCTTCCTCCACCCGGCATTGTGTCTCCTCCATCATCCTTGGAGGTAGGTCTTTCTCTTGGGGGTTGATTCATGGGGTTCTTGGGTTCTAAGACTAGCCATGGTGGGTTAGGGTTTAGGTTTAGATTGGGAGTTTGGAGTTGAATCTTAAGTTCTAGGGTTTTGGGTGTAGTGATTCTAGGGTTGGTTGGGGCTTGGATTGATGAATGTGGGTACTAGAGAGGTAGATCGGGTAGTGGTAATGCCGATCCAAGGGTCGTTTGGAGTTGGCTAGTGGTTTCGTGGGCTAGTGTCGTTCATCGTGGAGTTGGGTTAGCTATAAGCTTCTTCGGCCTTGCCGCGTGTAGAAAAGTCGTAGACCGGGTTCTAGCGGTGTCATAGGACTTGGCGGCACCTCAATCCGTCGAGTCATTGGGTAAAACTCGCCAAGCCCGGAGTGTCCGGACTAAAAGCCCGGAGTATCCGCCCTAGGCCGGAGTATCCGGACACAAGGTCCGGAGTATCCGGGTTATCCGGACTGTCCGGATCAAATAACCGGACTGTCCGGGTTAGGCTATTCTGTCCGGTTTCATTAACCTGTTCGGTCGCGTTGTTTCGTCGGGGTTTTTCCTTTTGTGTTCATTTCAATTGCATGGCATGCATCTCATTGTGCATTGTACTCGTGTAGAGAGCGATCCCGCGGAGACTGACGCCGCGGTGACCGAGGGTGTGACCGGAGAGCCAGTTACTACTGACCCACAAGCAGAAGATCAAGGCAAGCACCTATGCATCTTGAACCTATATTAATTGTAGTTTTGTGAATAAATTGCTTAATTGGTGAAATAAGTCTGCATTAGGAGTTGAATTGGGTTAGGGTTAGATCCTATTTGCTGCACATTCGTTCCTTGGATTTGTGAATACTTCCGTTGGAACTAGTATGGGTATTAAATGAGTCACTGCTTAGAATTGCTTAGAGGTCGGGATTTGGGCCAAGTGGCGGAAGGTTCTGTCGCTTGAGGTCGTTACCTTACCTATGATAAAAGAGTGGGCATGGATGGGTAGTTGGAAAAGAAAAGATGAATTGGAGACCGGGCGGGAAGGTTGGGACATTGGGTAAGGAGACCCGATGTGGTAGTTCCCGTCTGAGTCGATTAAGGACCGATTCGATGGTTGCCCTTTGATTGAGCACACCCCGGTTGGTCGCATGCCCGATTATGGTACGGTAAGCCACTCTTTCTCTCATACGGAATCGATGGACCGTAACTTCCTGTGGTTGGACGTGGTTGAGGGCGAGGCTTAGGCCGACTCTCGAGCGCCAAGCCGGGCTTGGGGCTGCTCGAGGGGGTGCTAGGTTTTCGGCCACGTGAGGACGCTCAGCGATTGGGTATGATTGGGAGGGTTGACACTAGGCCCTTGTGGTAAGTGTCGTGCGATCAATGCTTCCTAGGTTAATTAAGCGATTCGAATTGCCGCTCTCGGATATGAGCAAGCTCTTTCATCGCACAAATACGTAGTAAGAACTTGAACCGAGGTTCGCCGTCGAGCTTGAGCCCAAATAAATTGGTGATGAGATTAATTGTTGTGAATTAATGATTGCACTTCATTTTTAGAAGTAGGCGCTGTTAAAACTGCTTAACTTGTGAATTGAGTAGTTGAGTGACTAAATAATAAACCTAAGCATTTCCGCAAATGTTACCTCTAGCTTATTCCTTGCTACATCCAATTGCATGTCCTTTGGAGTTGGTCATATATGGACCACTGTAAGACTTATGCAGTACCTTTGTACTCAGGCTTCGCTTTGTGGTTTTGCAGTGAGGATCCAACGGGTGCGAGTTTTGCCCCTCATCGCCTATCGGTGGCCAAGCGGGCACCGAGTAGAGGCTGTCGACGTTATCGCCCTAAGTGTTCAGGGCATGACGCTCCTGAGGTGTTTTACTTTGTTTGTGTATAGTGGGTGGTCTTACTTTTGTGAACAGTTGCTACCTTTATTTCGTAATGGACTCGCCTGGCTGCTGGTCGTCTTTGTTGGTTGTCTTTGTTGGGCCTCTTTGTGCCGTGTGGTGTGTTTGTTGCTTCCGCGTTTTTCTTTGCGTCTCTGGTAGTGATCTTGGGGGCTCGATGCCCCTTTGTGCGAATTGATGTTTGATATAGCATTGGGAACCGGTATGTGGGGATCCTGGGCGAGTTTCGGATCACATACCGGGGGAATACCGGGGTTGTTGTCGAGTCGTTTGGATGTTTGTAGAGTTGTCTCGTTTGGGCTTGGTTGTTAGCATCGAGATCACCTCCGGTGGTCTGCTGCTAGGATCCAAATCCGACGGGAACGACTGTTCATCCAACAACTCGAGGACGATCTGGGCGGCTCCTCTCAGGTGCGGTGGAAGGACAACGAAACTTGGAGAGGGAGAAAGCAATTCGGTTGAGCACAACGTCTCGGGGTGAATTGAGCGAGGAGGTTATGTTGTGGCGACTCAAGGTACCCATCCTCCCCTTAAATAGCCATGAGACACAGTGCGACAGTGTTTGAACGAAGATTAGGGCCGGCGGAGATCAGAGTGTTCTCGAGTTCTCCCGGTCATGGTATGGTTGTGAAGCATGGGCAAGGGTGGGACGTGGCTGGGGTGAGCCAAGGGAGAGGTTTCGGCCTCGAGATGCGGTATTGCGGCGTGGACAAAAATAGTGAGACGGTTCTTTAGCTCAGCTGCTCCGACTACGCGCGAGGAAGGAGGTAGAGAAGAGCAGTGAGCCGGGAGAGGTGAACCTGATCAGCGGGCCCAGGGCCCAACGACAAAAGAAAGAGAGAGGGAAAAAGTGAGAGAGAAAAGGTGCTGGCACGTGGGACTGGAGAGAAAGGGGTCCACTCAGTAGTGGCTGAGGGTTAAAGAAGCTGGTTCGAACACAATTAAGGATGGGCCCCACATGTCAGTCTAAAGTAGAGGGGAGAAAGGGATTCAATGCATCCCTGATAGCCATCTAAAGGAATTAATTTCATGGGACAAATTAAATCGAGATTTTTCTAAACTTTTTGAATAGTATCCTGGATAAGTTATATATATTCTGTAAAATTTTGGGACAGTAATTCGTAGTAATTATTTTATTAAAATTCTGACAATTTAAACTATACAGATTTTGAATCTCTGAACTTGATTTAACATAGGGCTTAAATGATCTTATAAATTTTTGATATTTTTACACAAGTCTTAAATTAGTATCAGGGAACTACCATAAAAATTTCAGATCTATAACCTCAGTATTTATTTTATTATAATTCTTTTACTCCATTTTACAGATTTTCAGATTGGAGATAAATAAATGAGAATAAATAGTAAAATCAGTTATTTATTTTTGTAAATTTTATTGCATAAGTATAAGGTTACTTTGAGACTACAGTAAAAATTGGACCACCTTGATAGCTTTAGAAAAATTTATAAAATTCCAACACTGTGCTTGTTAGATTTTCTATTTAATTTCAAAATTAGTCTTTTCATGATTTTAATTGAGATCATGATGACTTTTGACTACCCAAGCCTAATCCTGAGATTTCTAAGGATAATTACTAATTTTGGTAAACTTTCACATTTTATCTTTTTACCATTTCCTTATTTTCACTTCGACAATTCGATTACTTTGCAACTAGAAAGTCTCTCAAAAGCAAGAAAATTCAGAAATGCAATAATAAATCAAATACAAATTTTTAATAATGCATTTTATACTTTATTGAATTTTGGGATGTTACATTTGCCTTCCAACGCGACTCAAATCAAGCTTGCCCGCTTACTAACACGAGCAAAGCCTAGTTTAGTCTAGCACACTTATTTAATTTGGGTCGTTTAATTTGTAGCCCTAAACATGGGTATGAGAAAACTGCTAGCTAGTCCTCGGTCAGATCATGATCCATCGTTTCCTTGGAGTATTCGTATGTAGACTAATTAGACACTTCTAATAGCTCTCATGTTAATAAAAAAAACTTTAGCCATTCATTTAGCGGACCCGAGTTATAACGGTTCAATTTTTTTAAAATAGATTGTATAAAATACAATCCAAATTAATTGAAATTCAAAATAAAAAAATTAGCAGTTTGATTTCCATACAACCTCCAACGTAATATCTTTGAATAACTAAAATTTGAAATAATAATTAAATAAAATTAGGAAATTAAAAGAAAGAGTCCATGCAAACTACAATAGAATCAATTGAAATTCGGAATTAAAAGTAAAAAATACTAGTAATTTGGTTCCCATCCAAACTCCAGAGTGAAATCCCCGAATAGCTAAAATTCAGATTAAAAATAAATGGAATTGGCCATTATATCTGTATACCAAGTCGAACGAAAAACCAAGTGAAAAAATACTTTCAATAAATTTTACATTAAGTGCAATTTTCATAATTGAATCTCAAACTTTTATCTTTTCAGACGGTGACTAAGTAATTTCTAAGTAGTTAGCCGGAACGATTCATGGGTTTGGGATGCACAAACACTACACATGCATGTAAGCATGTACGCGCGAAATAAGTACGCTACTTTAATTCGTGGTCCTAGCCTTGAAAGCAACCGAATGGGCAAAGCCATATGCCATGCATGGGTCATGAACTTCGAATTAATAGGGCAATAGATATTAATTTGTCATAATTCATAGATGGCCCAAGCATTCAAATTTCTAGCATACGATGAGAAAAAAACATGGGTATGAATAGTTTGATGTTACCCTCAAAATAAAAAAATCTAACTATGCACTCCTAGAATATCATTTGTCATTTTCTTCATCCACTTGCATGTAGCATCTTGGCCCCTTACTTCTTCCCTACTTACTCACCTTATCTACCCTCTTTCCTCTCTAACACAAAAATTTTAAATTAGAAAACTTGAAACAGGAAGTTTCAACTCGAAAAAAATTCAACTCGAAAAATTTTAAACCAAAAAATTTCAACTCAAAAAAATTTTAATCAAAAAAATTCAAAATAGAAAGTTTCAACTCTAAAAATTTTGAATCAAAAAGTTTCAAAAATTTTGAATCGGAAAGTTTCAATATGAAAAATTTTAAATCGGAAAATTTTCAAATGAGAGAGTTTTAACTCTAAAAGTTTCAACTTGATAATTTTAAAATAAAAAATTCTCAAATTAGAAAGTTGCAACTTGAAAGTTTCAATTCCAAAAACTTTCAATTAAAACACATTCAATTCAAAAAACGTTTGGTTAGAAAAGCTTCGATTCACAAACTTTCAAAAGCCGTTAAAAAATACTTCTTATTAAAAAACTTGAGAGAAAAATTTGAAAAACAAAAACTATTTTGAGTTTGATGGTAAGGGATCGGGGAGTAAATGGGGATCGATGAAGGGGATAGTGGCAAGTGTTGTGATGAGAGAGGTTTTGACGAGGAAGCCCTCAAATTAACAATTCCAAAAAATCCATTGTACATCCTAGTTACGACTAGGTTTATTTACGGCGTATCTGGAGGTAGATCCCACAAGAAAATATTACTCCCACCAGTAACAAATAGTTATCATTTTGAACACATAGCTGTAGTTAAACTTTTGAAACTTTGACAGGCAATATCTTTTTAAATATTTAAACAAGATACATGAAAAAAACATATGTGTAGATTTATCTTAAAAAGTACTTTTATAATATTACAATTTTATTAGATTTTATAAATATATTATAATAACAATTAGTGGTGAAAACTTTGTTTTAAAGATCGATGTTCAAAACAACAACTAATAAATTCTAACCGGAGGGAGTATTACAGTAGTAGGATCCATTGCAGATCGAGTTAGTAATGAACTCCACGAACATGCAGGCTGCATGCGTAACTAGCCTAAAGCCACACCTCCCATGTAAATGTAAGGTCCATATATATCCACACAGGGATATGTGGGGCTCCATTTTTCACATGCAATAAGTGTTAATTAGTAGCATGTTCTCCTAGCTCCAAATAATAACAATAAAAAAAGAATAAACTACCCCTACTTGCATGGTCAGAAATTAAGAATTGAGGCAATGGCGGATTCAAAAAGATACTGGAGTAATGTACATGTTGGGACCTGGAGCAGTAAATTTTGGAGCTAGTCATCTCTGTTAATTTGTAGGAGATAGAATTACTGGTACACCCACTTAATTGCAACAAGAGACTAAAAGTAAAGAAGAAGAAAAACACAACCATTATTCCCCACTAAAACAGAAAGGCATATGCATGCATGCTTGCGGTACACAGCACAGGTAAGAAGAAAGAAAGTTAAAAAGAAAGGCTTGCTGAGCCAAGCAAGCAAGCTAGCCAGCCCCTGCAGCTAGCTTAGCTATTGGAGCCCTTTCTGTTCACCCCATACTTTCAATTATACCTTCTTTTTTTTTGCACTCCTTTTCTTTTTACCTGCACACAAGGATCGATCGATACACTAGGCCATGAACTGATGAGCTCCCGTGTTGATCTTCTGCTTGCATCTACATGAAGTCCACCTCGAACAGATGCATGTTGTTGCCGTTGCTGCTGTTGTTCTGGTCCGACACCTCCCCGTTGGCCGACGGCAACGCACTGGAGCACACGGAAGAGCATGACAGGATGTTGTTGCTGCTAGTGTTGTTGTTCTGCACAAGTGAGGTTATGAAGTGCTGCTCCTGACGGTGATGGCCGGCCTGGACCTGGAGCATGGTGCTGAGCTGGTCCATATTCTCCTGCGGCGCGCCGAGTGTGAGGGTTGGCCTCGCCGCCTTGCTCTGGTCCAGGCAGCTGATCGCGCTCGTGTTCGATGAGATGGTCGACTTGGCCGCACTCAGGGCTGCTCGTAAGAGAATTAATTAATCGGAGTTATTCCCAAACGATGGATTGATCGATCAAACGCGCGAACTAGCATGCATGCATGCGTCTACCCTACCTTGCGCGAGTGTTAGTCAGCCAGAGATCATCTAAAGGTGCTTACTCTTGTTGCCAGCGGCGTAGGAGCTCGTGACGGCGCTGCCGGAGTTCGGTTTCTTGGACGGTTGCGCCGCCGAGTCCTTGGCTACCACCGTGCTGGTAGCGGGCTTCCTCCGGCGACGGTTGTGCTCGGCGAGCCGCTTCCGGCAGCTCCTCTTGGCCTCGTCGAACTCCGTTAGCACATGAAACCTGGTGGGTTGAGACAGACAAGAGAGCAAATTGATTTAAGCTGAGAGTGACAAATCATCCAATTGTGTACTAGCTAGGTCTCTCTCTCATGTATTTGCAGTGTGTACAAGAGCGTTAGTACATGTAGTTTCAAAACGGGAAACGATGAACGCTGGCTGCTAGCTAGTCTACCACTACTAGCTGCATGGTCAATGCGGGGATAAAGAGAAAAAGCGAAGGCAGAGAGATACGCCCCAGGGCCAAGCCTGGCCGGATCAGTACGTGCCAGTCTGCAGCCAAAGCACGCAGCCTTTTGCCTTTGATTCTTTCATGCATGATCCTGTACTTATATGCTTACATGATTTGTCTAGTCCATCGATCCCGAGAGGGTTAAAGGAAAAACCTTTAGAAAAGAACGGTTGCTAACGGAACGCCAAGTTCATTACACCGAGTCGAGAAAGAACATAGATGCATAATAATCTTCGACTGGCTAGAAACAATTGCTTAATGATATATATTTACCCTAGCTAAAGGATTGTACGTAATATATATTTTTTATATCTTTTTTTCCATAGTACATAAACTATCTTATATATATATATAATATAGGAAAATTGTTTCATACTCATGGGAGTATGTTGTGTTATACATTTTTATCATTTCAAGTATATTCTACTACCGACTATTATATGCTCCAAAGTGAATTTTATGGAAAATTTCATCAACGTCCACTCTTTATAGCATACTTTGTTTATATATAAAAATAATAGGTTTTGATAAAAAATTTTCAACCGTATTGCATTGGAGTATATTAAAACTAGATTTAAGTATATCAAAAGTGATAAAGGAGTATAATAAGTTTGTTTAAGTGGTATATTGAAGGTAGGGTGGGAGTATGTTATATATATATGTGTGTGTTTGTATATATATATATAAAATGTGGCTGCTTCCTTACTGTTACTGGTAAAAAAACACCGAGTTCATATACATATGCATGCCCTAGTATTCTTTTGTTTTTTTAACATGACCGGTCGTCTCTCTGGGACGTACTGGTACATGCTTTCCGCAGCCTTCCATGGCCGGAACAGACAAGGAAGGCAAACCAAAAGCATATCTCCAAAACTCGGCTCTCTAAAACACGCGACCAGTTTGTAGTAAAAGTAAGCTTCAAGTGAAAAGGCAAACAGCTTCCATTGACCCCCCACCCTATGCTTCTAGCTTGCGATCACCTAGCTTAGCTAGCCTAGGCTTTGGCTACCCCATCAGTCCATCACATTTTAATGCAAGAACAGGCACTGTTGAGAGAGAGAGAGAGAGAGAGAGAGAGAGAGAGAGAGAGAGAAGCAGATGGACACAGACAGAGATCGCGAGAGAAAAGGTATGGACAGTGGAGCAGCTCTGACCTGCTGCATTGCTGGCAGAAGCGCTGCTGCTTGCCGCCGGCAACGATGACGGCGGCCTTGGCGTGGTACTCGCATACCTTGTGGCGGCGATGGTAGTGCTTGGCGCCGGAGAGGTCGGCCTTGCAGCCCTCGGCCTGGCAGCGCGGCGGCTGGTGGTGCGCGCTGCCGAAACCGAGCCCGAACACGCCGCCGAGGCGGGACCTCATCAGCAGCCGGTCCACGGCCAGCATGTCCCCGGGCGAGAAGTAGGTCCGGCGGCCCAGGTTCAGCCCGATCCTTCCAGCGCCACCGCCGACGTCCGGGCCGCCGCCCTCGCGCTTCACCATCCCGAGCGCCTGGTACACGTCGCTCGGCATGCCGGGCATGGGCATAGGCACCTGCAACGGCATCGGCATGGGCGGCGGCGCCATGGGGAGGCCGTTGGGCGGTAGCGTCAGCAGCTGGTGCTGCTCCTGGAACTGCAAGGAGGCGGCGGCCGCGGCGAAGTCGAGGTTGTCGTACAGGTGGTGCTGCATCACCCCCGGGCGCTGCCCGCCACCCGCCGCGGCCATGCCGGGCTCGAACCCGACGTAGGGCGGCGGCTGCATGGTCCCGAACTGGAAGTCGTCGCTCGTGGCCGTGTTTAGCCTACCGCTCATCATGGCCTAGCAGCTAATGAGCGGTGCAAGCGTGGATGCAGTAATAGAGATTTGCAGGAGGCTAGCTCTACGAGCTCAAGAATGGAAGGGGAGGAGGTGTGCGGCTGTAAATGGAGGAGGGCGCACCCGGCGGAGGGGTGGTTAAAAAGGCCGTGGAGAGAGAGAGAGAGAGCAGCGCGTACAGTTTACTGAGTGTAGAGAGAGAGAGAGAGAGGTGTGAGTGCGTGCGTGTCCGTTGGGATTAACTCTTGCCGTGTTGCTTGTCCGGTAGTGGCATGTGTCAGGCTGTCAGCTGCCTCACTGGACAAAGCTAGGCTTACCAGAGGGAGAGAGAGAGAGAGATGGAGAGAGAGAGAGAGGCATTGCTCTTTCGGCGCAACAAGTCGCCGTGGTTGTTTTGGAGAGAGAAAGGCACTCCCATGGCCATGGACTCATGGAGAAGACATGCATGGAGATGTGCTCGATCTCTCTCTTTTGGTATTCCAAGAGCCATTGTTTTTTTTAAGGAAACGGAATGACAATTTACCGTGAGTTTATTTTGGCTGGATGCCTGGGGAAAAAAAAAGCTTTAATAAGCAGATGCCATCAAATAGGTATACATTTGTTTGCCTGTGGGAGGTCGACACGTGATGATATGACATCCTTTCTCTCTTTCTTTCTTTCCCAAGGGAAACAGCAGTTTTTACGTCGTTAGGCGGACAGGGCTGGCCTGCCTAAGTTGAGTTGATTCCAGCATGCAGCAATGCATACACCGATCTCGGCCTTTTGCGTGCATGTAAATATGTAATCCGGTCCAAATAGCGGAGAGAGAGAGCTGATAGCTAGAGAAATGCATACTACGTAGGATGTACTCCCTCTGTCCCACAAAGAGTGCATTTCTAGTGTTCAAATTTTGTCCCACAAAGAGTGCATTTCTAGTCTGTAGGGCCCAGCTGTAAGTGTATGCATGCTCATTTAAGTGCTTGTGGAAACCGAAGCATCAGCATGCTTGTGTATGGAGTAATGAGGGTCACATTGGTCATTTACTTTGCACACTAATCTGTCTTAAAAATTCTAGAAATGCACTCTTTGTGGGACAGAGTGAGTAGACAGGGGAGAGATACCGCGAGGGACTAAAGAAAGACCACTACTACTAATGATACTATCTTTGTGTTTCCTGCGCACAACAACTGACCAGGCAGGCAGGGGCAGGTGGCGTTCGCCACCCCCTGCAGTAGCCTGCTGTTGGGCAAGCTTAATTTCTTGGGTTGGTCGATCTCTTGCCCCCGAGCTAGGGTCCGGTTTTTCTTTGTTGACACAAGGCAAAAATCAATGCAATGGACCCACTACGTCTATTTTTATAACACTTATTTTTAAATAGTTTTATTCATAAATATAAAATTTACATATAGATTTAATAAGATGTTTCCTTTTTATATCCTTATTTATTCTCTCTCAAATATATGCATTTATTTATTTTCACCCACATAAAGTATATATTTCATCTTCCAAGACAATTAAGTGGGGGCGACTAAGTCATTTTCTCTCACACCTTTCTTAATTTCAACACAACCTTAATCCTTGTGCAAAGTCAAAATACGCTTTATAAAAGTAAACGGAGGGAGTAGTGAAGGTTAATCCTTGTCGAAAATGGCTTACTAATTGTGGAGACCTCCAACCAGGCGTGGAATATCCGATAGCCTCGTGTGTATTTCATACTAGTTCTATGATCAGTAGCTAGTACATACATTCACAATATGGTTATCCATACACAATTTGATATGAATATAAGTACATATGTCAACGGTACATAGTTCTTACAATAATATGGCCATTAGCCGAAGAAACGTAGCGGAAAGGTAGTGAATTAACCATCAAAGTCTAGTGATATGCCTCAACCCAAAAAAAAAATATCCACATGAAACGGACTAGTTAAGACTAGGAAAGGTCGTCACCATATTCCAAGGACCATGCAAAAAAATAGGAATCATTGGGACCTCTATTTCTACGCCCTTTGAATATCAACAAGCAAGGGTGAATACATTTGTACTCAGCAAGACTTGCAGTGTATCACAATTATAAGTATATGCTTGGCGATATCAAAGGAGATGGCTATCCTACCATGTTTTTTTTTGCATAAAGCGAGATTTAGTCAACAATAATAGTAAAAGATTGCAAACAAAATTCGTAAAGAGCGGTTGACAAATATGTAAATAACCAGTATGTATAACGTAAATAGGGTAACTCGCAATCCTCCATGACTGTGATCAACGATCCATTCCCTACCATACCCAGCATTTCATCTGAAACAATGGCTACCCACTATTTTCTCACGGGAGTGTATAGGCATCTCCTGGATGTTTTTGTCTTAAGTAACATCCAAATTTTGGACCGTAGGATTAAAAATTCAACCGTTAGATCAAATTATGGGATCGGATGTAATCGATACTCCCGAATCTTAATAATGATCCAATGCTCCCAGATTTGGGTGATTTCAGCAAACAAAAACATCTGGATGATGTTTATGAAATCCCTTGTCTCACACAAGTTTTTTGCATAAAAAAATTCAAGACTAACATAGTGTCAATGCACCAGAGTCGCTCCACATCTTTTGGTGTGCTGTAGAGAGATCACGATAAGAACTATTACATCATTTATACCTAACTTTGCACCAGCCTGATAATTTTTGACCCCTGCTATGATGGCAAAATTAAATACATATAATTCATAATATTAGTGACAGTAGGGGTGAAACCGGGTCGGATACGGGCGGATATTGCTCGTCCCGTATCCTAACCCATATTTTTTTTCCGGATTCGGAGTCGGATACGGATGTCCCGGATACGGATACGAATTCGGATTATTCAGGATTCGGATACGGAGCGGATACCTGACGGATTCGCCTGGATCGGATATCATAATCGATAGTAGTATAATACATAATTGTGTACGCAAAAGAAAGAATGAAGCATTAACCTTACAACATTAGCTTCAAGTCATAATTATTTTAACGTAGGATAGTAGTATAGTTAGAGGTGCAAATGGGTCGGATACAAGGAGAGATATCGAGACATAAAGAAAACAGAGAACAAGGGGAGCTCTTCCATCAAACTTAACCTTACGGAATAAATTCCTAGAGATATTCAATAGTGTTGAATTGTCACATTCTCGACAAATCAAGACTTCTCTCATAATGAGGACTACTCGGATTTGTTTGCTATGCTTCAATTTAACAACTCAACTAATTCCAGAATTTGAATAGAAAAGAAGTTTATCAAATAAGTTGAACAAATCAATTTAGGTAAAAGCATTATGTCATCACTCTATTTGTTTGTTGATAGATTTGTTGAAGTTCACTCTTAATAACAAAGTAGTGTTTTTAGTGTCAATATCAAACAACTACTCTATCTATCCAATAATGAACCAAATTAATAGAAGAATAACTAATTTTATCCGGATATTCGGGTCGGATATTTACCGGATATCGGATCGAATATTGCTCTTCCCATATCCTAACCCATATTACATGAGATTTTTCGGATACGGATCGGATATTGCTCTTCCCATATCCTAACCCATATTACACCGGATTTTCCGGATACGGATACGGATAACATCGGTACGGATTTTAAACGGATTCGGCATCGGATCGGGCGGATATTTCCTGTCCCGTTTTCACCCCTAAGTGACAGTCCATCCCTATCATAACCATTTCGCCCATAGCAAGGCATACACGTTGTATCGGCGAGTGTTATTTTCAACATCTCGGTGAGAGCACCCCTATGAGCAAACCTACTCGGAATGCTGGTGCTACTCTAGCCTTCCAATGTGCAAAGCTAGTCCTAGACAATTTAACAGGTTAATGCCACCCCATAATAACACATGTGGTTGCACAGATGTTTTAGATTTTGTGGCATTATGCTTGGTCCTTAATTGACCTGAGTAAGAACTTCCCCTGCACTATGTGCAAGTCCATCCCTCGCACTTCAGGCTATAGCAATACCCTGTCAACGTCAAAAATTACTTTTCAGTTTGGATTTTATACCAAAGTAACAAAGGTAGCAGCTCTAGCTCATCATGTCAAAATTTCCATTTCCGAACAAATGCTCCAACAGTTCATTTACTGTTCCCAATTCTAAGCATGGCTAAGCATAAATACATATAATCGAATATTGTAACATCCCAAAATTCAAAGAAAAATAAGAATAGAAATTTTAAATTTTGAATGTGTTTAATTCTGATTTTTCTAGTATTAGTTGGTTTTCTTGGATTTTTGGCCCTAAAGAAAAATAATTTCAACATATAATTCTTGATCTATAAACTTTTAAAAATTACATAATAAAAAAATGTAGAAAAATTATATTTAAATATAAGGCCATCATTAGAAACCACTTGCAAAAACCCAAGGTTGTATGAATGAATTAATTATGGATAAGTGTATAAAATAGTGAAGTTGGACTATGAATTGTAATATTATCTGAATTAATTAAAATTTTATAGACCTTATATTATACTTAATTTTTTTATATTATCCTACATAGTATTAGATATCCTCCAATAAAAATATAAAAAATAATTAAACATATTTAATACATTTAAAATTCAGAAATAGAAATCTAGAAAATCTAAACAAATGCAATGTTAGAATTTTTATAAAATAAATACAAGGGTCCATCATCTCAAAAAATTTGAATAGAATTCCTAGGCTATTATGAACTCCTAGTAAAAGATTTAAAAATTTTGAACAAGTTTTTGATCCTCTTAAAAAATAAAAATAGAGAAGGAGAAAATTAACACTTTGGACTGTCAGAGTTTTTATAATTTATTAACAAGATATTTTAATTTTAAAATTTTAAGAATTGTTGAGAACTATTGTGAGAATTCATATAAAAATTATTAAAAATTAGACATGATTTTATGGGCAATTTAATGCGGGTTCCATCACTGGACACGGGGATGAACCTCTCTCCCTCTCTATCATTACCATGTGGGGCCCACCCGTAGAGGGGTCCACCTGGAAGCCTCATTGCCTTCGCCTATAAAGCCAGCTAAAACCCCATTGCCCCTTGTGCCACTCCCACATTGCCTCTAGTACCTCGTCCCCAACCAACAAGGCTCAATTTGGTGCGTAGTAGCTTCGTTACTCAACTCTAGCCGTACCAGCCTTAGTGAAGACCCAGGGTTCCATTTTAGTGGTTTCCTTTGCCTCCCTAGGCCTACCCTGCCATCAACCTGAGCTCACCAAGACCACCATGGCATCAGCTCTAGGTGCTCTGTTCCTTCCCCTCTTCTCTATTTTTCTTCTCTAACTTGTGGCACCAGATTCAATAACCCCAGTATTAAGTGATTTCAGATGCCTCCTTGCTCCTTGTCAGATGGGACTAATTTTGTTTGTGCCTAGTTGGGTAGCCCAAAATCTAGAATCAGGAGGAGGTAAGTTCATAACCTATAGCTTAATTAGAATCTATAATCAGAAATTGACATAATTTTCCTTATTAATCTTCGAAATCAAATATCAAGGCCATAAGCTAAATAAAATTTGACTGAGCTTAAATGAACTTTGTCGTAACCTTGTCCTTATATATATATATATATATATATATATATATATATCCTATAAAGACACTCATGTAAATGTAAAACATTCCTTAACTATTACAAGAGACCAGCTCCAATTTCTAGAGGTCAGGACCCTTTGTTAATATGAAGGTAATTGTATTCAGATGTGATTTGCACTTAATCTACCTTCTTATAATATTAACCTAAGAACGCTTAACATGGATACTAAGATTAGGAGAAATCGGTACTTAAAATCCTTTTTATCACCATGGCCTTCTATTTTAATTTATATTTGAATTTGATTTTATATTTGACTTCTCTTGCCTCTTATTGATGTTATTACTACTTTAATCTCGACAAACGACGTGTAGACCCCAACGTGTCATACACTATCATTGAAAACCTCAACTATGCTACCAACATCAAACAACAAGGCAAGAACTCCCTTTGATTATGTTGATCCCATCATTTCAAAATTGTTTTGTCAAAACTTTTATGCATGCACTGTGTTCCATAAATACTGCTATATTGTGGGTACTGGTAGACATATTCTTAAATTTGTGGGATTTTCTTAATCAATATTGATATGTGAACCTTGATAACCCTATGTTGGGACCCAAATTTGCAAATCTGGACCCTCTGTGTATTCTGCACTAGTCCAAGGTCACAGTAGTGCACACAGTCGCAACATAGGTAGAATATCAAAATCATACACAGCAGAAACATAATTAAGGACTTCGTATATTGAATAAGAGATAGTTGAATGATCTTAAGGTCAACCTTATATTTATCGAGCCTCAATGGCTCCAAATCAAAGTAAATAAGTAGCAACGGAATGAAGAACATTGGTGAATCCCATCAACATGCCACAGGCATCTGACAAGGTTCAGCTCCTAGATATTCGCCTCCTCGTAGAACTCCTCCAATGCAGGTGTAGACTTTTGTTCCACTGATGATTTGTCTGTTGTAAGGGGGTGAGTACATTAAGCACTTCGGCAAGTTATCCACAGAATGCAAGTCTATTATACTACATGCTTGGCTTATTCCAAATGAATAGCTGATACAGTTATTTTGTATAAAGTAGTATTTTAACTTTAAATACAACTAGTAACTTCACAAGCATCATTTGACTAAATATAGTTGTAAACATTGAATTTAATATGAAAATTAAACAGGTTCCAAACCCCTGACCGGCTACAACCACTGAACCACAACTTGAGAGTTCCATCTGCTCACAGATTCCCAAACCATCATTTTTATTTAAAAAAATCATAAAATCTACAATGTGCAAGCGTACCTTACTCTCCCTTTATTGTGGGCACGACTACTTAAGTAGTTTGAACTCTACGAGTGTGTACAGCTTTACCCATAAGATATGATCACCCCGTTTTGCCTCTAGATTAACACACTTTCTTAGGTGTGTTGCAGAGATATCATGACAAGGTCTTTACAATGTACAACCCCGCTATTAACTTCGCTTGCTAAGGTTTCACCGTTGATAGAGTTCCATCTACCCAGTTCAGAAGCCCCCTCTTGCGCATTGCAAGTGTCTCCAATTGGCACCCATATTCAACCAATTGGCGAAGCCAATAATGAGATGCATAAATTAATTAGCCAAGTCGTACTCATATAGACTTGTGGTTGTACGGTAGTGCTCGATCCATGGTATTACACACTTTGGTCTTTAATCGACTAGGGCAGAACATTCACTCTACAAGGTCTCATGCATCCCTTTGGTACCCGCAGCCATCGGCTCCCCCTCAGCTCGTTGCACCACCTCCAGCTACGATGCTGCCCAGTAGAGTGTTAGGACTCTCGCTGCCCTGGCACCACTAGGTGTCTACGCAACCGTGCGTCCGGATGTGGTATAAAGTATTTTGCGCGTAGATTCATTTGATGCTTTTATTCTCTTTGATTTAGGAGCATCCTATTCTTTTGTGTCGATCGAATTTGCTAGAAGAGCCAAGTTCGAGATGCAAAGTATTGCTAAGTCTGTGATAGTTAGTTCTCTGGAGGGTCTCATTGCGAGTTCGATGGTTTGCTCGGGTTGCACTACTACCATTGATGATGAGGATTTTCTTTGCTAATCTGATGGTTATTCAATTGGCCCCGTTTGATGTCATCCTGGGCATGGACTAGCTGCATCAGTACCATGCCAAGATTTGCTGCTACTAGAAGATAGTTTCCTTGCAGGCTCCATCAGGAGTGGAGTTGGTTTTCCAGGGTGGTGTTCCATCTAGTTCTATCCTTGTGCTAGCTAGTTTGTTTCCTGGCCGCTGCATGCTTAGATCGGGCTTACTTATTGCTATTTCAGAAAAGCCAAGTACTTCAGCATTAATTGAGAAGATTCCTGTGGTGAACGAATTTGTGGATGTTTTCCCTGATGAGCTGCCTAGTTTGCATCCTGGGAGGAGTGTGGAATTTAGGATTCATCTTATTCCAAGCACCCGACCAATCTCTGTGTCTCCATATCGCTTGGCTCGTCCTTTCCAAGATGAATTGAAAAAACAGCTGGATAATTTGTTATATAAGGGGTTTCTTCAGCGCAGTGTGTCACCTTGGGGAGCATCAGACCTCTTTGTATCTAAGAAGGATAGAAGTTGGTGTATGTGCATCGACTATCGTGCTCTTAATCAGGTGACTATCAAAAACAAGTATCTGTTACCTCGCATTGAAGATTTGTTTGACCAATTGAAGAGAGCAAAAGTGTTCTCTAAGATTGACCTTTAGTCTGGTTATAATCAAATTCGTGTGAGGGAACAGGATATTGAAAAGACAGCTTTCTCCACTAGGTATGGGCATTGCGAATTTAAAGTTATGTCATTTGGACTAACCAATGCCCCTGCCGTTTTTATGGAGACGATGAACAGTATACTGCATAGATATCTTGATGATTTTGTGGTGGTGTTCATCGATGATATTCTGGTTTATTCTAAGTCAGAGGAAGAGCATGAGCAACATCTAAGGCTTGTGCTTGGTACTTTGAGGGAGAATTAGTTCTTTGCAAAGTTAAAGAAGTGTGAGTTCTAGATTCCAGAAGTGGGTATTCTAGGCCATGTTATTAATCAAGAAGGCATTTCTGTAGATTCTAGCAAAATCTCTATAGTCATAGACTGGACGAGACCTTCTAATGTCAAAGAAGTGCGCAGTTTTCTTGCCTGGGCTGGTTACTACCAGCGATTTGTTCAAGATTTCTCAATTATTGCCAAGCCGCTATTTCAATTGACTCAGAAGTGAGTGAAATTTGTTTGGACTTCTGAGTGTGATCGTAGTTTCTGCACTTTGAAGGAGAAACTAGTGACTACTCTGTACTTACCCTTCCTGAGCTTAGGAGGTGCTTCATAGTTTATTCTGATGCTTCTCGAGTGGGTCTCAATTGTGTGATCATACATGATGGTAAGGTGATTACTTATGCATCGAGACAATTGAAAAAGCATGAACAAAATTACCCAACACATGATCTTGAGATAGCCGCAGTGGTCTTTGCTTTGAAGATGTGGAGGCATTACTTGTATGGTGAATCTTTTGATATCTTCACTGATCACAAGGGCCTTAAGTACATTTGCACTCAAAAATATTTGAATTTGAGGCAAAGAATATGGCTAGAATTGATAAAAGACTATGATCTCACAATTCAATATCATCTGGGCAAGGCGAATGCAGTAGATGATGCTCTTAGTCGCAAGGCGATGCCCCCTGTTCTTGATTGCCTCATTGCTGGTTTGAGCATTTGGGAGTCTCATATTGTTTTGTGGGCACCATGCAAGCTGAAACTCAAATGATTCTGGAGTCAGCAATTCCAGAGCGTGTGCATGAGGCACAACAGCATGATCGGTTGCTCCAACAAGTGAGAAAACATCTTGAGAATGGTAAGATTGGAGATTTCAGCATTGATGATGTGGGAGCTGTGTGGTTTCAGGGCCGCCTCTGTGTACCTCAGAAATCTGAAGTCAAGGAGGATATCCTAAAAAAGGCTCATCGAACCCTATACACAGTTCATCCTGGTGAGACTAAAATGTATCGGGATTTGAAAAAGAACTTCTGGTGCAAAAGGATGAATGTTGACATCGCTCATTATGTAGCATCTTGTCGGATTTGTTAGAAGGTTAAGGCTGAACATAAACGACTTGCCGGGTTGTTGCAATCGTTGGAAGTTCCTTTTTGGCCTTGGGACGACATATCCATGGACTTTGTGGTTGAGCTACCTCGTACTCAATGAGGGAGGATGCTATTTGGGTTGTAGTGGACCGTCATAGCAAGTCTACTCAGTTCATCCCCATTCGCACGACAAATTCAGCAAGCGAGTTAGCTCTTATCTACGTGCGTGAAATTGTGAGACTGCATGGTATGCCCAAGATGATTGTTTCTGATCGTGATGCAAATTTTGTCTCCAAATTCTGGGTGAGTCTGTAGAGTGCTTTGGGCACACAACTTCATCTTAGCACCGCTTTTCATCCTCAAACTGATGGTTAGTCTGAGCGTACCATTCAGACCTTGGAGGATATACTTAGAGCTTGTGTTATCGCATGTAAGGGTAGTTGGGAAGATCACTTGCCTCTTGCTGAATTTACTTATAATAATAGCTACCATTCAAGCACTCGGGCCACTCTTTATGAAGTGCTCTATGGGGGGAAGTGCAAGTCACCCCTATGCTGGGATGCAGTAGGGGAAAGAGCAGTTCTTGGCCTGAATTGGGTTCAACAAATTGTTGATTGAGTGGCAAAGGTGAGGCAGAACCTCCTTACAGCACAAAGTAGACAGAAAAGCTATGCTGATGTGAGGAGGCGAGATTTAGAGTTTGAGGTCGGTGACAGCATGCTCTTGCGGGCAAGGTTACAAATCTCGTTGTTGGAAAAATCTCGGAGATAGCCGAAATTCGAAATCTCGGCGAGATTCAAAAATTTCGGGTAAAATCTGGACGAAATGCAAAAACCAAATTTCAAATCCAATTTTTTTTCAACCGGGAAATCCGAGATCTCGGTCGAAATTACCGAGATCTCGGTCCACATTGAACCCTCCAAAAAATGGTCCAAAACACGTCAAAAAATTTTGAAATTTTTTTTGATGGTCCTCAGACATCACTAATGTTCCCATAAAAATTTGAGATGATGATCAAGCATGAGGAATTTTTAAAAAATCTAACAGTGGTAAAGTCGTGATAAAAACCGTATATAAAATCAGTTTTTGATTTTTCAAATGTAACAAATGAACTTCAAGTCATTTGAAAAGTTTTATATATGTTCCTATGTATTGAGGGAGGTTCTTTCTTTGAAACCACCTGCAGTTTTGAGTTTTGACCAGTAAGAAAAGATCTATTGAGCTCTACTCCAGGTTTGGTGATATGAAGTTCAAGGCTGACCTAGCATGACGTGCATGTGATTGAATTGATGAAGGCCTGATCAATGCCATAAATATGAGCACTGATCATGTATATGTGAATCCCCACCCATATATACATAGGTGAGTTAGTATTGTACCCATTTATAAATACATGTTATCTTAGGTCTTAAATTTTTTTTTCAATATATGTCATTCAATAATTTTGAAGTGGTTTTTGTACCACTATTTCCACTCCACTTCTCTCTCATAGTCATACACAGTTTGATTCCAACTATCAATGTCAGTATCAGATATCATTTCTCTCTGCTGTTTTAATGCACTAGAAAAGTTCCTATGTATTAAAAAATTTCAAACCACTTTAGAAAATTTTAAAAATTTTGTGAATGGTCCTAACACAACCATACTATTCCCATAAAATTTTCAGAAGATGATCAATCTTGAAAATTTTTAAAAAATACGGAAAATCCTAACCGACAAATTGAACCGACCAAAAAATGGTCAAAAACATGTTAAAATTTTTTGAAATTTTTTGTGGATGATCTTGATCCTAAACCCAAGCAAATACAATGCACAAAAATCAAAATCCGGCAAAAAAAAAACTACCAAATCTAGCCCGAAATTGCCGAGATCTCGCCGAGAAATCCGAGATTTGAATTTTTTTTTTGAATTTTTCGGGATTTTAAATCTCGGAGGGGTCCGAAATATGAGATTTCGTCGGGATCTCACCGAATTTCACCGAAATTTGGACCCCTGCTTGCGGGTGTCCCCCACCAAGGGTGTGGTTCGTTTTGGCACTAAAGGGAAACTTAGCCCGAGGTACGTTGGGCCATTTCCTATTATTGCTGCAATTGGTAAGTTGGCCTATCAATTGGAGCTTCTTGGGTTAATGCAAAGCGTACATAACATGGTCCATGTGTCTATGTTGACGAAAAACTTTCATGACCCTAATCTGGTAGTTCCACTGGAGTCTTTGGTGC
Source organism: Rhipidocladum racemiflorum (assembly GCA_036346355.1). Taxonomy (NCBI): domain Eukaryota; kingdom Viridiplantae; phylum Streptophyta; class Magnoliopsida; order Poales; family Poaceae; genus Rhipidocladum; species Rhipidocladum racemiflorum. The sequence goes on along the minus strand of CM070579.1, from coordinate 81,823,385 downwards.
TAGAGCAGAATCTTACCTTCGAGTCCTGACCAGTGCTAATTTTGGGAGAATCTTAGTAGGTGTTGAAAAAAAGGACCCTGAAGTTTGTCAAGGTCTTGTGGTCGCATCAGTCTGAGCGGGAAGCGACCTGAGAATTGGAGTCTTGCATGCGTGAGAAGTATCTAAAGTTGTTTTCTTCGGGTATGTTTTGCATTGTTATTTTCCTTTTTGTTGTTTGTTGTCGCGTAGTAGCGTGTTGAGAATTTCAGGTCGAATTCTGTTAAGGGGGAAAGAGTGTAATATATGTGAAAGTGCATCTAGGCCCCTCATTTTATTTTGGTGATTAATGATAACACAATTAACGTGATCTAATGCTTCAACTAAGATTAATGCAGTTTTCGAGATCACATCACGCTCGGAATAAGATTGGACGGTCATAAGCGCGTCAAATTTCGAGAAAACGGCATCAAGACGAAGACTTGTAATTTTTATATTGTTTTGAGTCTTAAGGATAGCCGTACTATTAAGAGGATGCGACAGAAAATCGATTTTAGGATGTGCATGTGCTCAACATCAAAACTTGCATTCAAACTAGCACTCAAACACTTGCATTTTCCAAAATCTGGAATTCAAACCGAGTCAGTGAACTCGGAGAGTTCGGACCATGTGTCCGGAGTGTCCGGATTCAATCCGGAGTATCCAGACAATATGTCCGGAGTCTCCGGGTTGGACCCCTCGGCCACCTTTATTCCAGATTGTCCGGAGTATCCGGACATTGTGTCCGGAGTCTCCGGGTTATTTGTCCGGACACTCCGGCCTGTACAAAAATGAGAGTAACGGCTAGTTTTTGAACTGACTATTTAAAGCCCCCACTCTCTCCCAACGGCTAGGAATAGGATTGAGCTCATTCATTGCAGCATTCAAGCCACTCCTAACCTCTTCCAAGCTTTCAATAGAGCTCATACTTCCTCCCACCATTAGATTTGGTTTTGGATCCATTTTGGTGTGGAGAGGAAGAAGCAAAGTGCTAGGTGCATTCATTTCTAGTTGTTGAGCACTAGTTCATCCTCCAAGCGATTCTTCGTGGCGTTATTGCTCTTGGAGGTTGAAGGTCTCCTAGACGGCTAGGAGTCACCAGGAGCTACCAACGCGTGTGGTGAGCCCCGGTCGTTTGTGAAGGCAAGTCTCACCTCCGAAAGGAAAGAGGCAAGAAGTGAAGCCGGCGAGTGCATTTGTGCAACACCGGGAGGAAAGCGGGTTGAAAGAGACCCTGGCTCAAGTGCGACCGAGCCACCTCAACGGAGACGTAGGGTTCCCTTCAAGAACCCGAACTTCGGTGAAAATTCGTGTCCCTCTCATTCACTTTTTCTTCCTAGTCTTGCTTATTTGGATTTGAATTTGTAAAATTAGATCTAGCTCTTTGCTTAGTTTTAATTCAAATCCTTAGTAGCAATTGTTCTAGGTTGTTCTTGCTATCTATTTCTAGTGGTTTATTGTGCTTGCTAGAGTAGTCTTATTTGCGCTCCCGAGCCAGCTAACCCGGAGAGTTCGGACACAAGACCGGACACTCTGGACAAGCCGGAGTATCCGGACCAAAACCCGGAGACTCCGGGTTGACCTGTTCGGCCTGAGTTATTTCCGCTGCGATTTTTTAATCCGCCTATTCACCCCCCTCTAAGCGACATCGTTGGTCCTTTCAATTGGTATCAGAGCCAAATCTCCTTTATTTTGGCTTAACCGCTTGGAGAAACAAAGATGTCGGATATAGAGAAAATTACCGAAACCCATGCCCAAGACAAGGCCACGGGTTCCGGTATAGGGGTTGCAATTCCTTTAGATTATTCCTCCTTTGGAGTCTCAAACTCCTCATCTTATGTTTCCGTCTCATCTGGCCGAGCACCTCATTTCGATGGCACTCGCTATGCGGCATGGAAACACAAGATGAAGATGCATTTGAGATCACTTCACCCTTGCATTTGGAAGATTGTTGAAACAGGTTTCAAGCCCGCAAACCCCAACAATCTTACCTCCGAAGAAGACAAAGCTCAACACTTCAACGACTTGGCCGTCAATGCCTTGTTCAATGCTTTGAGCGACTCCGAGTTTAACCGGGTCGATGGCCTTGACAATGCCAAGGACATATGGGAAAGATTGATGGTGTCTCATGAAGGTGTGTCAAGTGTTCGTGAATCCAAGATCGAGCTTATCATTGGAGAACTAAGCCGATTCACTTTGGAAGAAGGAGAGTGTTACACCAAGATGTTTGATCGCTTGATGGTTCTAGTAAATCAAGCTAAAGGACTTGGAAGCACCGAGCTCACCGACAAAGCAATTGTCAAGATCATCCTTCGAGTGATCACCCCCACCAACCGCAACCTTGTGCAACTCATCCGCGACCGGCCAAACTTCGACACTCTCACTCCTCATGATGTGATTGGCGGTTGATGACGGATGAGATGATGGTTAAGGAAGCGGAAGTGGTGGAGGAGCAAGAAGAAGGGCATCGCCTTGAAGGCCGTCAAGGTGGCCCAAGAAGCCGAAGAGAGCTCAAGCGATGAAGAAGAGTCGAGCGGCCCCTTGACAAATGAAGATATGGCCTTGCTCGTAAGAAGATTCAACAAGTTCTTGAAGAAGAAGGGCTACAAGCCGGGAAGTCACTCCAAGGGCTTTGGCAACAAATCAAGAGGGCGGCACTCTTCAAGAAAGTGCTATGAGTGTGGGGAACCCGGTCATTTCATTGCCGAGTGCCCTCACAAAGAAAAGAAGGAAGACAAGCCCTTCAAGAAGGACAAGTTCATGAAGAAAGACAAGGACAAGAGCAAGAGGTACAAGGGCAAGGGTCATGCATACATCGGCAAGGAGTGGAACTCCGACTGACTCAGTCCAGTCGAATCCGACTCCGACAATGAAGGAGGACTTGCCACCGTCGCCATTGCTACACCACCGACTAAGTCAAAGGGTCTCTTTGACAACCTAAGCGACGGCGAAGGAGATGCTCCAATTTGCCTCATGGCAAAGGGGCACAAGGTATCATCTAAGAGCCCCATTCCCTCTATTGTTGATTATGGCTTAGATGATTGTGATAGTGATAACGATGAAGTAGCATTTAAGTCTATGAATGACTTTGATATTGAAAAACTAGACTTGCTACTTAAAGACATTGAAAAATTGGAGGAAGTAGTAGAACAAAAGGAGGCTACTCTTGAAGCTCAAAAGGATCTCCTTATATTTGAAAAGGAAAAGAATCTTGAGTTAGAGAAGAGCCTAGCTTTTGAGAGAAAGAAAAATGAGGACTTAGTCAAAAACTCAAATTTGACTAAGAATGAAATAGTTAGTCTTGAGATCACCAATGCTTCACTCGTAGAGCAACTTGCTCAAGCAATGGATGCTTGCAAGTCTCTTGAAGTGAAGCTTGTTGATCTCTCGAACAATGCTTCTTCCTCAATTAACAACTCCAATAGTTCAAAGCTTTCAAGTAGCAATGGATGCGCTAGATGTTACAATATTGATGTTGCTACTTGTGCTACTAACCGTGAGACTTTGAAAGTCTTGGCTCATGAGAATGAGAAGCTTAAGGGGATGCTTGAAGATGGACTTCAAAAGTCCTACAATGCTAGCAAAGGTTTAGAGGAGTATCTCGGTAAGCGCCAAGGTAATCCTAAGAAGCATGGGCTTGGATATGTTCCGCCTAAGGGCAAAAAGAGCAACATCGTGGTTGCTCCTTTAAGCAAGCCGATTCATTTTGTAAAAGGCAAAGGAACATCCAAGCACAAGGCTCACTCCGAGTTCTTTGCTTCACATGTACTTAAGAAAACTAACCTTGGTCGTGTAGTTGCATGTCATATTGGGCGTAAGCCAAAGAATGCTCCTATTGTTCGCTCCATTTGGGTCCCAAAATCTCTAGTTGCTAATGTGCGTGGACCTAACCAAGTTTGGGTACCAAAGAGCAAAAACTAAATATGTTTTTGTAGGCCTATATCTCCGGTGGAACGAGTTGGATTTTGGATAGCGGTTGCACGCATCATATGACCGGAGAAAAGGCAATGTTCGCACACTTGGATGAAAATGGATCAAATAGCAAAAGTATTGTCTTTGGAGACAATGGAAAAGGAGAAGTAATGGGTTTGGGTAAAATCTCTATCTCAAATGATTTTCACTTAAGTAATGTTTTACTTGTTGAATCATTAAGCTACAATTTGTTATCCGTTGCACAATTGTGTGAAGCGGGTTACAATTGTCTGTTTAATGAAAAGGGTGTGGAAGTCATTAAGAGGCTTGATGGTTCAATAGCCTTTAAGGGACGTTTGAAGGGTAAGCTCTATCTCGTAGACTTCAATACGGATAGACTTAATCTTGAAACGTGCTTAATGGCTAAATCTAGCATGGGTTGGCTATGGCATCGCCGACTAGCCCATGTCGGTATGAGGAACCTTCACAAACTCATCAAAGGCAACCACATCCTTGGACTAACTAATGTTGTCTTTGAGAAAGATAGGGTATGTAGCGCTTGTCAAGCGGGCAAGCAAGTTGGTGCCTCCCATCCCGCCAAGAATGTGATGACGACCTCAAGACCGTTGGAAATGCTCCACATGGATCTATTCGGTCCCGTAGCTTACATAAGCATCGGGGGAAGTAAGTATGGTCTAGTAATTGCAGATGATTTTTCCCGTTTCACTTGGGTATTTTTCTTGCATTATAAGGGAGAAGTCCAAGTGACATTGAAGAAATTCATGAGAAGAGCTCAAAATGAGTTTGAAGTGAAGATTAAGAGAATTCGAAGCGACAACGGCACCGAGTTAAAGAACATTGGTGTGGAGGAGTTTCTTGATGAGGAAGGAATCAAGCACGAATTCTCGGCTCCCTATTCTCCTCAACAAAATGGGGTGGCCGAGAGGAAAAACCGAACCCTCATCGAGATGGCGCGGACGATGCTTGACGAATACAAGGTTTCCGATAGTTTTTGGGCGGAAGCCATCAATACCGCATGTCACAGCTCCAACCGCATCTACCTTCACAAGATCTTGAAGAAAACGGCATACGAATTGCTCACCGGGAAGAAACCAAATGTATCCTATTTCAGAGTCTTTGGGAGTAAATGCTACATCCTGAACAAAAGAGCTAAGTCTTCTAAATTTGCTCCTAAAGTAGATGAAGGTTTCTTACTCGGTTATGGAACTAATGCTTATGCGTACTGAGTTTTCAACAATACCACCGGTGTCGTTGAAATCTCGCGTGACGTAACTTTTGATGAGTCTAACGGTTCTCAAGTAGAACAAGTTGATCGTGCCGTAATTGACAGGGAAGAACCTCCTTGTGAAGCTATCAAGAAAATGGCAATTGAGGAGGTAAGACCTCAAAATCTGGAATCTCACCCGAGCACCTCAACCCGGAGTCTCCGGCCTGAAACCCGGAGTGTCCGGATTGGTCCGGAGTCTCCGGGTCATATACCGGAGTCTCCGGATGGGTCAGGCTCAGGTGATATTCCCTCCTCGTCCATTCAAGCTCACGATGGTTCCAACGCATCCCAAGATGAAGAAACCATTCAAGCTCCAGATTCAACTGTTCCTCACCCAAGAGTTCATCAAAGCATTCAAAGGGATCATCCAGTCGACAACATTCTTGGAGACATTAACAAGGGAGTATCTACTCGATCTCGAGTTGCAAACTTTTGTGAATTTTACTCGTTTGTTTCCTCTCTTGAGCCTCTTAAGGTAGAAGAAGCACTTGATGATCCGGATTGGGTGATGGCCATGCAAGAGGAGCTCAACAATTTCAAGAGAAATCAAGTTTGGGAGCTTGTTCAAAGACCAAATCAAAACGTGATCGGCACAAAATAGGTCTTCCTAACAAGCAAGATGAGAATGGAATCGTGACAAGGAACAAAGCTCGTTTGGTTGCTCAAGGGTACACTCAAATCGAAGGTTTGGATTTCGGTGAAACATATGCTCCAAAGAGCTAGGATTGAATCCATTAGAATATTACTTGCCTTTGCTACTCACCATGATTTCAAGCTTTATCAAATGGACGTGAAGAGCGCTTTCTTGAATGGACCACTCTCCGAGATGGTCTACGTCGAGCAACCACCCGGCTTTGAAGATCCAAAACACCCGGACCACGTCTACTACCTTCACAAAGCCCTTTATGGACTTAAGCAAGCACCGAGGGCTTGGTTCGAATGTTTACGAGATTTCCTTCTTACAAGGTTTTGTAGTCGGAAAGGCCGACCCTACTCTCTTTACTAAACATATTGATAATGATATATTTGTATGCCAAATATATGTCGATGACATCATATTTGGATCTACTAATGAGCATTTGTGTAAAGAGTTTAGCAAGATTATGACAAAAAGGTTCGAGATGTCCATGATGGGAGAAATGAAGTTCTTCCTCGGCTTTCAAGTTAAACAACTCAAGGAAGGAACCTTCATCTGTCAAACCAAGTACATTAAGGACATGCTCAAGAAGTTTGGAATGGAGGACGCCAAGCCAATAAAGACGCATATGCAGGCCAACGGGCATTTAGACCTCGACAAAGAAGGTAAACCGGTCATCCAAAAGGTATATCGCTCGATGATCGGTTCTCTTCTTTATCTTTGTGCATCTAGGCCCGATATCATGCTTAGCGTTTGTATGTGTGCACGTTTTTAAGCCGCTCCAAAAGAGTGCCACATGGTGGTCGTTAAGAGAATCTTGAGATATTTAGTGCACACTCCTCATTTCGGACTTTGGTATCCGAAAGGATCTTCCTTTGAGCTAGTTGGCTATTCCGATGCGGATTATGCCGGCTGTAAAGTGGATAGGAAGAGTACCTCGGGGACTTGCCAATTCTTGGGTAGGTCTCTAGTCTCGTGGTCTTCCAAGAAACAAAACTCCGTAGCCTTATCCACTGCCGGCCGAATACATAGGCTGCCGGAGTTGTTGTGCCCAACTGCTTTGGATGAGACAAACCTTGAGTGATTATGGCCTAACCTACAAAAGTGTTCCACTTTTGTGTGACAATGAGAGTGCCATAAAAATTGCCAATAATCCCGTCCAACACTCTCGTACAAAACACATAGATATTCGCCATCATTTCCTAAGAGATCACGCAACCAAAGGCGAAATTGACATCCAACATGTGAGTACAAATAATCAATTAGCCGATATTTTCACCAAGCCCCTTGACGAAAGGTTACGTGAATTGAGAAGTGGTCTAAATATTCTAGATTCTCGTAACGTGGCTTGATAAGTGCTCATATATTGGTTGGTGAATGAAAAATGAATTTAAAAAACTTATTCATCTTTTCCTCTGAATTTACTTTGTGTTTTTGGCCTTTTGATCCTACGATCTTGTCATTTGCTATGTGACCATAGTCTGATTGATTGATTGTTCGCTGGTCATATATCAAGTTGACATCTTAGGGTCTCGTTCTCCCTCTCGTTCCGCAAAATTCCTTGTTTCTTCGTGCGTTTTCCCTTACTCCTAACCGAGCTGGGGAACCCGGAGTATCCGGTTTTCAATCCGGACTCTCCGGGTTAGCCCGGAGTCTCCGGACATTTTGTCCGGAGTGTCCGGGTTGGGCCGGAGTATCCGGACTGGAGTCCGGAGTCTCCGGGTTGGGGCGGACGGTTTAAGTCCCCCCAATCCCGCGCGGTTTCTTTTTCCTATTCCTCCGTGCGCCTCGTCCTCTCCCGTGATCCTCTCGTGTCTAGGGCATACTCCTTCCATCCTCTCCTTCTCCAAGGGCTTGTGGACTCTACCTCACCCTCGGTTTGGAGATCTAGGTAAGGAACTCGTGCCCTAATCAATTTCTTTCCGGGTTTGGTTCAAATCTCGTGGTTCTTAGGGCCTCTCCTCGTGCTTCTTCTCTTCTAGGGTGTGGCTTGAGTCCTTGTGGCCCTCAAGATCGGAGAATCACCCTCCCTAACTCACCCGTTCTTCACGTTTCAAATCCTCTTGAGGTGAGTACTCTCGGTTGTGCCCTAATTCCGCGAAATTTCCTTGCTAGATTGTGCCCTATTCATTTCATGGATATCCTAGTGGCAATCTAGATTCATTTCGTTTAGTTTTTGCGGATTAGATTCCACTCTTTGGGCCGCCTGTGCGCTTATTCTGGTGGATCCGGAGTATCCGGACTTGTGGTCCGGAGTCTCCGGGTTAGTCCGGAGTATCCGGACAGTTTGTCCGGAGTCTCCGGGTTGATCCGGAGTATCCGAACGATTTGTCCGGACTCTCCGGGTTGAGTGTTTCGGCCAGAATTCGTTTTTCTTTAAATCTCCAATCGCCTCGCGGCTAACCTTTTTTCCTCGCCTTATCTGGTCAGATGGATCCCTCTCAGGGGTCTTCAGTTGGTGGTGGTGGTGATCTTCCTAGGGACTCTCCGTCTTCGAACAGTCCCTCCAGCTCTCCGTCTGCTCGACCGGCGCCCAAGAGGCCGCGTCATGCCGTGGCAAAGCAGCCCACCTCCAGGGAAAGAGGTGCGCTGAGGATTGGAACCTCATATGGTCCACAGACTTGCTCACCATCTTCCCGGCCTCGGCTCATTGTCTCGGCGGCCGGCGATCTCGGCCTCGAGCTCAGTCCTCGCTCGGCCTCGGCCCGATCCGGATGAGCATCCTGCAGATACTCATGCTAGGCCGAGGGATCGAAGAGAAAGGACTTTCGCACTCTGTCATTTTATTGGCCCCTTGGCCAAGGCCAAGCCTGTGTGGAGGTACCCTATGTCGGTCAATCCCATGAGAGTGATTGACTACAGGACGGAGTTACGGCAAGGGCAAAGCTATTGTTGAGCAAAGAAAGAAAGATCCACTCGGCTTCCATCGAGGATGAGTATGTGGACCGCCCGGTTGGGCAGTTTCATCAGAACTTTTATGAGACGGTCCTCTACCCTCTTGAGCACCCAAAGTGGTCGTAATGAAGACTATTGACTGGGAGTACATGGCAGCAGCTGAGCATCCTGTGTTCTCTCAGATTCTCGAGATTTGTGAGCTGCATGAAGTTAAGGACATCATGTCTTTCAAGTTTGATTGGAACAACGAGATAATCATGCAGTTCTACGCCACCCTGTATTTTGACAAGACTGAGGATGCTATCTGGTGGATGACTGACAGAGTTTGGTACAAGGCTAATAAGAAGAGGTTTGCCAGAGGAGTCCACCTTCGCTACAATGACAGCCCGAAGCTTCATGAGAAGAAAGTCTTGTCTCCCGAGCAGATCGAGTCATTGTATGACACGTCCAGGAGCTTCACAGTGGGGACCATCAAGGGCCTGAAGGATGTGCCTGCTGTCCTCAACAGGATGTTGAGGGTCACTCTTTGGCCCAAGGAGGGAGATGCATCTGCCATTAGTTCCTATGGAAGGAACCTGCTATACCACCTCGTTGAGCGCACTCATCCATTTGATATTGTTGACTTCATCTGGGAGACGATGAGACAGAATGCGCAGAGCAACATGGCCAGCTGCAGCTACGCTCCTTTTGTGATGGCGTTGATCACTTCAGTCAGTGGTCTGAAGTTTGTCAGGGAGGAGGAGCACCTTTCCTACAAGGTCCGACCTCCCTCGCTTCCCTACCGCTTCCAAAGAGCCTGGTCCCACTCCTCCGAGGACTCGTCGTGGTCGCGCTTCGGCTTCCACCTCTGCATCTGCTCCTGCTGTGCCTCCCGCTGTTCCTTCGGAGCAGACTGAGGTTCCTCCTGGCGTGCTCCAGAAGATGCTGAAGCACATCTTCTGTCTTTGCCGCGACATCTCCACCAGGCAGAAGGTGATGAGTCGGCAGATCAAGAAGAATGGCCAAGACATTCGCAGCATTCGCCGCCACAATGGCGAGGCAGTTTCCCCCAGTGACTCCTCCGGGTCTTCCGAGGAGAGTAGTGATGCCGCGTCCGCAGATCAGCTCTTCGGCATCACCTCCTCTACTCCGCCTGCTGCTGGAGATGACCCTGGCAGCGAGTACTGGCCCGACGACGAAAGCGACGACGAGTGATTTCTAGTGTTCCTCCTCTTTTGGTGTCTTGATGCCAAAGGGGGAGTGTGATATCTTTTCTTCGTTGTCGTCTAGTTGTCACTATCTTTATCTTTGTCAGCCGCCATGGACTTGCTTTGTGCTGCTTTTTATTATTGCTTTTCATGCTGTGAACTCTGTTATTTCCTCTCTATCCATGTAATGACTTTAATGCTTATCTTATGCGTGGTTTGCTTTCAGTTAATTGTGATGTATTCTCGGATGCAATGTTTGAGGGGGAGCTCTTGGTTATTTCTCGTTAAATATGTGCATTTGATTCCACTCAATACTTCTAATGCACACATTTAGGGGGAGCTCCCCTGTTTCTTTGAATTGCTAAAGTCTATTTCATATCATCTTATTTGCTGATTAATTGTGTTGTCATCAATTCACCAAAAAGGGGGAGATTGAAAGTGCATCTAGGCCCCTCATTTTATTTTGGTGATTAATGATGACACAATTAACGTGATCTAATGCTTCAACTAAGATTAATGCAGTTTTCGAGATCACATCACGCTCGGAATAAGATTGGACGGTCCTAAGCGCGTCAAATTTCGAGAAAACGGCATCAAGACGAAGACTTGTAATTTTTATATTGTTTTGAGTCTTAAGGATAGCCGTACTATTAAGAGGATGCGACGGAAAATCGATTTTAGGATGTGCATGTGCTCAACATCAAAACTTGCATTCAAACTAGCACTCAAACACTTGCATTTTCCAAAATCTGGAATTCAAACCGAGTCAGTGAACTCGGAGAGTCCGGACCATGTGTCCGGAGTGTCCGGATTCAATCCGGAGTATCCGGACAATATGTCCGGAGTCTCCGGGTTGGACCCCTCGGCCACATTTATTCCAGATTGTCCGGAGTATCCGGACATTGTGTCCGGAGTCTCCGGGTTATTTGTCCGGACACTCCGGCCTGTACAAAAATGAGAGTAACGGCTAGTTTTTGAACTGACTATTTAAAGCCCCCACTCTCTCCCAACGGCTAGGAATAGGATTGAGCTCATTCATTGCAGCATTCAAGCCACTCCTAACCTCTTCCAAGCTTTCAATAGAGCTCATACTTCCTCCCACCATTAGATTTGGTTTTGGATCCATTTTGGTGTGGAGAGGAAGAAGCAAAGTGCTAGGTGCATTCATTTCTAGTTGTTGAGCACTAGTTCATCCTCCAAGCGATTCTTCGTGGCGTTATTGCTCATGGAGGTTGAAGGTCTCCTAGACGGCTAGGAGTCACCGGGAGCTACCAACGCGTGTGGTGAGCCCCGGTCGTTTGTGAAGGCAAGTCTCGCCTCCGAAAGGAAAGAGGCAAGAAGTGAAGCCGGCGAGTGCATTTGTGCAACACCGGGAGGAAAGCGGGTTGAAAGAGACCCCGGCTCAAGTGCGACCGAGCCACCTCAACGGAGACGTAGGGTTCCCTTCAAGAACCCGAATTTCGGTGAAAATTCGTGTCCCTCTCATTCACTTTTTCTTCCTAGCCTTGCTTATTTGGATTTGAATTTGTAAAATTAGATCTAGCTCTTTGCTTAGCTTTAATTCAAATCCTTACTAGCAATTGTTCTAGGTTGTTCTTGCTATCTATTTCTAGTGGTTTATTGTGCTTGCTAGAGTAGTCTTATTTGCGCTCCCGAGCCAGCTAACCCGGAGAGTCCAGACACAAGACCGGACACTCCGGACAAGCCGGAGTATCCGGACCAAAACCCGGAGACTCCGGGTTGACCTGTTCGGCCTGAGTTATTTCCGCTGCGATTTTTTAATCCGCCTATTCACCCCCCCTCTAGGCGACATCGTTGGTCCTTTCAATATGAATTTCAGTTTTGCACCTTTTGGCTATCGTGAGGGTTTTGTGGGCTATTTGCGGGTTATAAAGGGGTTTCTGGACTTGTGTTGGAAAGGTGGGGAGTTTGGAGTTGGACGTAGGTTCGATGTTATTTTGTATTTTGCGCTTGCTGTGGTGGTATGGTTTTGAGTTGTATGTGATTTATTTCAGGTGGTGCAAATCCAGGAGTGGATTCAACCTCTCGCCACACCGTTTCTTGAGGTTAAAGGCAAGTGCATCGTTTGTAATGATGCTAGGGTGGTTCGTTGTTTGCATATAATGATTTGCTACCTAGCTATTCTAAATATTTGATATGCCTTGTTACCATGTTTTTACTCATGAATATGATTAGGGTGACGTGAATGATAGATTTATGGATATGATAATATGTAAATGTTTATGTATATGATTATGGCTATGAGAATGTTGGAAAAGAATGCAATTTGCATTTTATTCATGTCATTTGTATATATGCATTCATGATGGAAAAGGTGATCCATGTGGGCCTTTGTGCTCACACGTAGTGAGCACGAAAGACCTACTTCGGTAGGCCCCTCCACAGGATGGAAGGGAATGAGACGGTGCATACCGATGGGTGTGCACTCAGCTATACCGGTATATGCTATGAGATGTGCATTATGAGCAGGCATGATGCATTGTATAAATGAAAAGTAAATGTTAAATTGGTGTGTTCATTTTTCCTGTATGGTTACAGAACATGATATACAATGCCATGACATGCTTATGTATTGTTTTCACAATATGATGCACTTTGCCGAGTTTTGAACTCACGCTTGTTTGTTTAAATATTTTTTAGTTACCTTGAGATCGGCATATGGGAAAGGGAATTTAGCATCACCACTTCATGACACTTGACATCAATAAACTTTGACAATTACGTTCATAAAGTTGTACTGATAAATTCTATCTTGTGGAGAGAGTCTTTGTATTTGTATTCATGGTTATGTCGCATTAATGAATTGCATGGAGTTGGTAGTTTATCATCTTAGTTTAATCTTGTTAACTTTTGTCCATGGCTTATATTGCTCTCCCGTTATTGATTTAATATTCTATTTAGGCTAGTCATTGTTATCTTTCATTTTACTTCAATGCTGCTATATTCTAGTTATTGCGTAAAACACTTTTGGAGAGGATTCATGCTATCATTTTTTTTTAAAATGATAATGTTCTTGCTGGAATTTATTCTGTAATGTAACATCCTCATTTTCGCTTTCTGGAGAAAAACCTAATTTAAATAAATTAAATTCGAAAACTTGGAGTTTATTTGGTGTTTATGTTAACCTGGCATCCTTTTCCATCCAAAATCGGGATTCAATTCCCTTCCGGTCGAAAAATTGAATTTCCAGATTCCCGCCGGTACCTGAAATTTCACCCTAGTCCAAAAATCCCCAAACCACTTCAATTGTGTTCCAAATATTCCAAAATGATTTTAGGAATCATTCCCTGGATTTTTGGACCTCCATTCCTATTTTATCTCGCGCGGCCTTTGTTTAATGCCTTCAATCCGCGCCTGAATATTTAATTCCACAAATTTTATCCAAATTCAGCGGAACCAATTTTATTGGGTCCCAAATATTCTAAAATGGCTTTAGGAATTTTTCCGGAATTTTCAGACCATTTTTCCTAATTTTTCTCTAGGGCGAATCATTTACGTAAAAGAGAGCCAATGAGGGAGTGCCACGTGTCAATGAACAGTGTCATCTCCTTCCTCTAGCCATGAAGAACAGAGAAAGCTTCATCCATCCATCCATGGCTAGGGCTTGATTCAAATGTCCATATCTCCCTCAAATCAACTCCAAATTGCGAAGCGCCAGTTCCGTTGAATCCGTATCGTCGCCATCTTGCCATTCCCCACCATCACTCGCCGCTAATCTCGCCGGAAACAGCCGCATTAAAGAAAAACCGAATTGTGCTTTAATGCCATTATCTCGGCTGTTTCAACTCCAAATGGCGCACCACCACCTCTATTCTCTCCGTATAAGAACCCCCGTCCCGGGGGTGTGATCCTCCTTTCGCCTCTTCCACTCTTGTGCCCGTGAGATCAAGAAAACCGAAGTTGGGTCGTCGTTTTTGGTGTTCTTCGTGTTCTTGCTTGTAGATCTCTCTCCGGTGAGCTATTCTTCGTGCCACTTGGTTCCTTGTGACCGTGATTGAGTCTAGAATCTAACCCAACAATCCATTTTAGGATCCCTCACGATTTGGAGGCGAATTTCGCATTTTTCTCGGTTCGGCTGGAGCTTCGTTCGTCGCCGAATTCATCGCCTCCGGTGAGATTCAATTCAATTACTTCCTCCTATGTGTTCCTAAGGTTGTTATCTAGTGATTCCATGCCTTTGTTTGGGTTAAATCCGTGCAAAAATGAGGCCAAAATTGATTTTTTGGGGAAAAAGTTGCTCTCTGTTATTTGGTTGGAATGCACTGTGCGTGCTTGGGCTCATGGCCTAGCCGGCCGGCCAGCCGCCCCGCCCGCCGCCGCCGACCCCCCCCACCCACTCCCAAGCTTCCTCCTTCCCCATGGCTTCCATGGCAAGCCCAAGGTTGAAGACAACCCATTAGGATGACATGTGGGGCCCACCCTCCATAGACACAAGCCTTTTTCCAAAATTCAGAAAAAGAAAAGAAAATAGAAAAGGAATATTCCAGGGAATATTCCCGATTTTCCAATTTTTTGAATTTCAAACTTCGGAAGCTCATAACTTCTCCGTCCGAACTCCGTTTGACTCCGTTCAAATTTCTAAATTCATCTAAAATCAAGATCTACCTGCCAGTACTACTTTTGTAATTTTTGGATTTTATTTATTTTCTTTTTATTTATTTATTGTTCCGTTTTGCGCGTAGCCGATGATTCCTCCGAGTCCGCCGATCCCACCGCCGGACTTCAAAGAGTTCAACATTCTCGCTGTGACTGAGGCAAGTCTCCTTGACGCATTTTGATCCCATGATTTATAAATGTTTTACACTGTTTTACAAATTGCATTGTTATTTATATTAAATGGATGAATTTAACGTTAGGTTATTAGTTATACCTGTTGTTCCTACCTCCTTGACATTGTTATCCCTGATCCTTTGTCGCCCTAGTATAGTAATCCACCAATACAAATGTTTTTGGAAAAATATTCTTTTATGAGGGAAAAAGACTATTGGGAAGACACGATCGGGGGAACAAGTAGTACGAAATGTAATTTGGAGATTTCGTGAATATTAGCGATGTGGGGGTAGTCGTTATGGAATTGATCTATGAATGATAATCCATATAATTTGTGTGGATTGGAAGAATATTGGAAGATGTATGATGTCAAGAATAATAATCGGTAAAAGTAAGTAAATGATATTGAGAGGCATACTTGTGGATTAAATAGAATAAGTGGTGACTTATATTTCGGTGGATTTTAACAGGCATATTAGGTGATAATCATTTATGGAGAATTGTGAATAATCCAGAATGTTTGGTGGTTTAGTAAATGATATTATTACGTATTCTTGGTGGATAAAAGGTAGATGATTTAGCAATGACAATATGAAGGGTTACAATAGGTGATGTGGAGAATGATACTCGATGAGTTAATCAATGATATTATCAAATATACTCGATGTATGAAGTGGATAATACTGCGAATCATACTCGGTGGTTTAGTAGATGATTTTGGGAAATGTGGTTTTGCAATAACCATTTGTGTGGGATTATGAATAAGGTGGATTGGGGGTGATTTGCTTAGTCAACTTGGTGTCATTGTTTATGGAAACAGCTCTAGGTAATGAATTATTGAAATCTTGGATTTGTAGAATCTTTCATGAAATATGCCCGGGGATGAAATTAGGAGTCATTCTCGGTGGATCAAGTAGATTAAAAGACCAATCGATGTGTGGAGGATGGGTAATCAATAAGGAGACTCATATTTTGAGGAGATTGTTTCATATACAATGATAATAATAGCTTGGCATGATTTTAGAGTTATGATGGCAGATGATATCAACTTTACATGGTGGAAGTACTAAGTTGGACTGGATTATATAGTACCATGATAAGAATGGGGGAATCTTGGTGGTCTCATGAATTTTGGAAAGTTCCGATTTAATTATAATCACGTTTTATCAACACTAAGATTTGTATTTTATAAAATGAACTATTGGTGGAATAGAATGGTACGGTAGAAATGCTTAGACTCGCAATCGGTCAGTATTCACCTATGGGTGGGAATTTCATTTAACTCTTGAAAACTTGTGTTGGAAGTTATAGGCAAGGAGTATTGCCGATTGTTTACAAAATAAAAATTTAAAATGAAAAATGGTTTGGACTGGGGCGGAATGGTTTGTCTGGTGGGTGCGGATGGAGCGCTAGCTTTCATTGTGCAAGTACCGCCCCAAGTCAGTTAAGGACCGACGCTTATGACTGTCTCCATTCTAAGCATAACCGTACAACCACATGTCAAAGTGGGCACGACCTGACTGAATAATTTGTCGAAACCTAACTTAGACTCACCAAACGGTGGGATGTGAGCGCTGGATAGAGGCAATGTTGTTGTTTTTCTCACACGGCGCAAGAGGGGGCTTCATCTTTGAGTGGATATAACCCTAACAGCGGTGAAACCTCAATGGTGGGTCGAGTTAGGCGTATACATTGTAAAGGCCTTGTCATGATATCTCGCCGCACACCTAAGGCAAGTGTGCTAATTGCATGGCATCAAGGGAATATCATGTCTTGTGGGTAAAGTCAGACACCTCTGCAGAGTTAAAACTATTCGAATAGCCGTGCCTACGGTCAAAGGCAAAGCTTGCTGAATGCTTTCATACTGGTAGACTTTGGTTTTTGGTTTCAAACTAAACAATGATTTGTTTTGGGAGCCGGGAGCGGTTAGAACTCTCGGGTGTGCTTCTGGCGGCTAAAGCCAGGTAGGTGGAAGGAACCTGATTTTGTGAACTATGGCAGATAGAGCCATGTGGATGGATTGAACCCTGATTTTGTTGAGATGTGGCGGATAGAGCCTGTATATTAGTGAGTGGTGGTTAGAACCTTCACTGCAATATTACGTAATTCAATTATTAAAAAGAATTGCTCAAATATGCTTTGTGAAACTTATTAACAGGTATGATTTGATGAAACTTGGCTTTATGCAAAAGAACCATATTAAGCCATCTTTGGATAGCCTACATTGTGCATAATTTCCCAGACTTGCTGAGTACTTTATGTACTCACGTGCTACATTCTAATCGTGTCTCAGAAGTGAAAGAAGCTGTCAAGAAATTCCAACGACTAGGACGCGCTCCCCACTCGATTGCCTGTGGGCATTTGGATGGGTCGCCTTGGTGTTTTCGTCTTCCGCTGCAGTTGTTCAAGTTGTTATGCCTGTTCAGGCCGTAATGGTAAACCTTGACCATAAGGTCTTTGCTTTTATTTGTGTTATTCTTATTTAGTTATATGTATTCGTGATATGGTTGTTGATTCATCACTATTTGACTGTGTGTACTAGCTATTGATTTGGGACTAGTACAGAAATACACAGAGGACTCCGGATAGCCGATCCGGGGGCCTACATGTAAGTTGTTAGTCTTGCTTGTTGTAGTGACATTTTGGGCACACTAGGTGCCAGGGTGTTACACTTTTTGCAGATCATTAGCACACTTCTTTTAGTGTACCGCAGATAGATCATACATAACCATTACATTACCTAGCCCTAACTTTGCACTAGCCCGGTGATGACAAACCCCTGCTTTGACGGTAGAAATAAACTTTCACATAAATCATATAAATCATGAGCTCAAAACAATAACCATTTCTCCCCATAGCAAGCCGTACAATGTTGTTCCAAATTACCTCGATGTGGACGTCCCTTCGAGCAAACCTACTCGAAATGCCCATACTACTCTAGCTTTCCAATGTGCAAAGCTAGTTTTGAGTAACTTAATAGGCTAACACTACTAGAAAAGTGATTATCTGTGACGAAAACGTCGTGACGTTGTCATATTTTGTCATGCAAAATATATTTTCTGTGACCACTTGTTTAAGTTCGTCATTAATTGTATCAGGCACCGTCGCCCCATGTACTTTTGTGACGAAACATAAAATTTCGTCATGAAACCATACTACAAATCGTCATAGAAAATGAATGGTTGTTTGTCTTGGACGGACGTCAAACATATGTTAGTATTGTGACGATATGCTTTGTCGTCACGGAGACATGGCCTATCACAAAGTGGGGCAATGTGGACCTATATGTGGGTTACACCTTACACGCTGTCAGTTGTGGGTGATGTGGGACCCACAGTTTCATAAATCAAGTTTTTTTGTGCTCAAAAAGTAAAAATTAGTAAGATGGTGACTGAACCCGTTGGTCTACGTGCTTTACCATATTGCAAAGCTGGAATAATGTTTCTCTTAACAATGTTATCCTTGAGAAGATATTTTTCATGTTGCTTTTGTCTTCAATAAAATTTATTTCGATTTACATATGCTAAATGGTTGTCACATTACCCAATTGATATGGAAAGCTATATTAGGCCTGGTTGTGTCATTCTAACTATTTACCCTCGTCTCCATAATTGGATGTGGGATAAGTTATCTTTATACAAAACGTGCGCTAGATATGCATCTCTTCCCTATGGTGAATAAACAGCATACTAATGCAACCTCTAAATGATAAAGAAGTATACTTGTTAATTATCGTTATTTTTCTCTGAATTTGTCTAAAGCTTGATGCCGATCCAACTCCTTGGATAGAAAAGCTTATTAGCATATTCATTGATAACTGCTGGAGAACAGGTTGGGTGTAGGATAGGGTGCAGGACTGCCTGACATTGAGTTGCAATGGTTTGTTCGCCTTATTTGGAATACTTATTTTGCTCTGGTTCATCCCTGTTCCTTAAAGATTTTATTTTCATATACTTGAGCACCAGCTTCTAATATTTTGTTGTTTCCCTTGTTTTGTCTGGTAGGTTTATTTTAGTGTCTCCCAGGCAACCCGTAATATGTGAAAAGCATCATATATTGATCTAGATGTTGTAAAGAAGCTTCTGGACACCTTGTTCCAGGTAATATTGATCTAGATGTGCGATTACCAATCGCTAGGCTTTTTCATGCCGCCACTACCGATCGATGCGTGTTTCGTGCCATCACAATGGCTGATCGCTAGCATCGCACCGTCGTTGGCTAGTTCTTCACACTTCTTGTCGGTGGTTCTTTACGCTCTTGATCGGCAACCAACAAGTACGCATGGATGCTAGCTGCACTGCACAACTCCATGGCTAAACCAAGTGCTCACTTTAAAAATACGAACTTCACATTAATATACCAGTGTCCTCCACAAGCTGTTCTTCCCTCCAATAAACCACATGCACACCTAATATAACAAACTCAAAACTATCCTGAACTTCAATGTGCCTATTCGAAGTATATACAAGATTCAACTCATTTCGAATGTCAAGAGTCATGTAGATATTAGTAATCTAAGCTGTGTTAGCCCATGTAGCCCGTGAGACCAACTAATCTGTATAGATATATGACTTCCCAATGATGAATAAGATGCATAGGTGTGAATAGCAAAACATTTCTTCTATTGTCTAATATTTTCCCGAGCAGTGTCCTATCCAGTTCGATCATCTAAACCAAAGCTGAATTCTAAGTCGCAAAGCTGCACCACTTCTCGTGTACCAAGCAAAACTACCAATTCTTTCTTCCCTCAATATCTCAAATTGCAGTCCGTGGCTCCCACTTTCGCAGAGCAGAAAACAAATAACATGCCTGCATTAACTTCCAGATCAAAAGCAAGCTGATCTTTTAGGCTCTATGATAGCAACTCGTCACCGTAAGCACACATCCTTAGAAATGCAAAATCCAAATTAATATGCGGCCAATCTGTATAATATGAACTCGGGATGCATCATACATGTGTTGAGTCCAAGAACACGTTTGATGTAATTTTATGAAAAGGATATCAGCATGCATAGCACATTTGGACCTGCAAGACGAGAGAGGAACCACCTATTTCATCATCAAGAACTTATTTACATGCCTATAGAATTCAAAAGTCAAGTGTAGTTTATAAATTTGCCAAGAAAGTTAATAGGAAAAGGAAGAAACAACATTTTCTGAAAAAACAACATGTAAAGGGAAGTAGACTAATGGTTATCAAATCCAATAGAAAACAAAGTCTTTATGCTTTTGGAAACCAAAAGCATGAACATGAACAGATTTGGATCGGTGGTTAAATTCCACACAAGATTGGATCAGTGGTTAAATTCCACATAAGATTGGATCATTCTAGTTGGACAAGAGACTAGCTAACCCTCCGTATTTTTCTGCTACAAAATCTCTTACCAAGCCCAATATTTTTGAGATCACAGATTTGGACAAAACAACCGTTTGGAGCAGTGACATCGAGGTCAACATCCGATCCCTCACCACCAACACACGAGGGCGTTGGGAGCCCTCTTACGCTACATGGAAGCCACCAAATGTGAGATCTACTACCATCCAAGGAAGTGACACACATGGAAAAATGAATCAAGCTGTGAGGATTGTCTAATTCTAACCCTAACATTAGCAGTAGGAATTCTAACCCTAACATTAGCAGCAGGAATTGAATCAACTATGAGGAGCTTTGTGAGGGCATATGTGCTTGGTGAGGAGCACGATGGCCATGTTGATGCTGCAGCCTAGCATCTTGTTCTTTGTCGTCGCCCAGACCATTGGCGAAGCCACCTCCCATGTCGCACAGGCGAAGCCCTCCAAAGCTCCCCTTCACCTTCGCCGCCCGATCCAATTAGGCCCCACGAGGAGGTGGCTCGATGCCTTCTCCACCAGCGTCGCCGCCCTCTGCCGAACAACCGCCGCCGCCAGCCACCGCCGGTACATCACCCGAGGCGCGGGCGAGAGTAGCTAGGGTTTCGGCTCCCGCGTGTAAGGCATTGAGGCGGTCATTTCCTTCGCCGATCTAGATTTGGAGAAACCGAGTGCGTGGTCGGAGAAACCGAGTCTCTCTCTAGTCGAAGAAACCGAGTCGGCGTTCGAGTTTGTAACTAAATCGGACTCTGTAATCTGTAATCTCTCCTTTAAATATGTGCAATACAATATCGGAAAAGCTGTGAATAGAGATAGAGCAACGAAAGAGTAAAGTTTTCGGATCTGGGAGTTCTGTATTTCAAAAGTACAAGCTATTGCCCTTCTCTTTTGCAATTACGCTTCTTGAATTCAATTTACGGCTAATTGTGGTTTTGACATATTGTTTGCCATGTTCAATTATCTATTTTCTCAGATGGATGAAGTTGGATTCAGGGTAAACAATTTACCCCGCATATATCAAAGGTGTGGGAGAGTTCATGCAATTTGTTAAAGACAGATTTGATGAGAATGTTCAAATACTTTGTCCATGCCGTGCATGCCTTAATCATATATCAAGACCTCGATCAGATGTGCATGATCATATTCACATACATGGGATGTCAAGTGCATACACGAAGTGGGTTTATCATGGAGAATATGTTGATGCTGATGTGCATGAATCTCAAGAACATTTTGATGAAAATGTTGAGCATATGGAAAATTCATTACCGATGGGTTGTGTGCGGGTGAGGATGACAATGACGATGATGGTGGATTGCCGAGATGATAGAAGAGATGTACACTGCTTGGGACCAAAGTGGAGAACATCCAAAGTTTGCTAGAGTGCTTGAAGATGCAACACGTGGTCTTTGCCCAGAATCTAAATTATCAAGATTCTCTTTTCTTGTGAAGTTACTTCATGTCAAATCATACTATCGAATCAAGAATGTAGCATTTGATGGAATATTGAAGTTGTTGGAGTTAGCATTTCCACATTGCAAACTTCCCAAATCATATTACAGTAAAGCAATATCTCCTGAGTTGGGTCTTGGATATGATTCTATCCATGTGTGCATGAATAATTGTGTGCTATTTCGGAAGAGTATGAGTATAGAGATGAATGCCCGGTATGTGGTACAACAAGATGGAGAGATCTTTGATGGTAAAAGAATGTCCCTCAAAAGGTGTTGAGACATTTTCCATTGATACCAAGATTGAAGAGGTATTTTTCTTCAAAAAAGACAGCAGAGGACACACGATGGCACAAGAAGAAAAGAAAACCAATTGATAATGAAATGAGCCATCCAGCTGATGGCGAGGCGTGGAAAGACTTCGATAGGAAATATCCGATGTTTGAAAAAGATGCAAGAAACATGAGGCTTGGCATAGCTACAGACGGTTTTAATCCATTTGGCATTATGAGCACCTCATATAGCATGTGGCCAGTACTTGTGATGCCTTACAACATGCCACCATGGATATGTATGGATCAATCCAAGCGTATAATGGTCTTACTCATACCAGGTCCAAAATGTCCCGGAAGGATTTTGATGTATTCTTGGAACCTCTCATAGAAGAGTTGCATGAACTATGGAACAGTGTCCTCGCTTATGATGCATTCACCGCTACGATGTTCCAAGCGCATGTCGCGATGCTTTGGTGCATACATGATTACCACTGCTTTGAGCACTTTATCAGGCGAACTACAAAAGGTTATTATGCATGCATTCACTGTGACAAAGATCCATTGTCACGGGCCATAAGGAACAAAATATGTTACATTGGTCATCGTCGTTACCTCCCAATGGGCGATCGTTTGCGATAAAAGCTTAGTTTTTGATGGACATCATGAAAAGCGTGACAAGCCAAGAAAGTTTAGTAAAGAGGAACTTTTACAACAATTAGAGAAGGTGAAAGATGTTAGACCAGGGAAGCATCCTCCAAATAAGAAAAGAAAGCGTCAATGAAGGATGAGCCAAAAATATTTAGCCAGGAGGGGTATATTGTTCGATTTGCCATATTGGATAGAATTGATGCAGCCACACAATCTTGATGTCATGCACATTGAGAAAAATATATGCATGAACCTTCTAGGCACAATCTGGATATAGAGGAAAGACAAAAGACACTATCAATGCTAGACTTGATTTGCAAGATATGGGCATAAGAGGTGAATTGCAATTACAATATAAAGGCAGAACCTATAGAATGCCAATTGCATGCTATACCATGAAAAAGGAGAATTGAATTTCATTTTTTGAATTTATAAGAGAGATCAAATTTAAAGATTGTTTTGCTTCAAACTTATCTAGATGTATAAGTCTTTGATGGATGCAAGTTACAAGAATTGAAAACTCATGATTGTCACATACTCTTGCAAAGAGTTTTACCTGTTGGCCTTCGTGGTTATGTGCGCAAAGAAATATATGAAGCAATTGCAGAGTTGGGGAACTTTTAGAGAGTTGTGTTGTAGAAATTTGGATATTGATGTACTGCATCGACTTAAAGCACAAATCCCAATAATTCTATGCAAGCTTGAGAAAATATTTCCTCCGGCCTTCTTTGATGTCATGGTGCATTTGGCTGTTCATCTACCAGATGAGGCAATTCTTAGAGGTCCAGTACAATTTGGATGGATGTACCCAATTGAGCGTCGACTTTGCACTCTAAAAGGTTTTGTGAGGAGCAGGCTAGACCTGAAGGGTCTATTGCGAGAGGCATATGTAGCCGATGAGGCCTTGACATTTTGCTCAAGGTGCATGGACAATGTTGAACCTAGATTTAATCGGGACACAAGTGGTGATGGATCTCTAGAAGATCTTGTCGGTTGTGACATTTCTGCTTTTAATCATAGTGTTAATTTAGTAGGATCATGTCGAGTTACTTACCTTGATGATGAAATTGATAAGCTTGTTTGGTATGTGCTGAATAACAGTGAAGAGGTTGATCCATATAAGAAGTGAGTACAATATTTTCATGTACATATGAATTTCATGCTACATATAACTAACTTATCTGTAGGGAAATATTTAACGATATGCATGATTTTTCCTTTTTGTAGGATGTTCACCGAAGAGTTAGAGAAAGAAGGGTCAGATGATATTGACAAAAGATTGATGAGTGGATTTGCTAAATGGTTTAAGAACCATATAAGCGAGAAGTTGGATTGGGTTAGTGATCACCTACGTGCACTCTCATGTGGTCCAGATCTACGTGTCAGAATATATTCAGCTTGCACTGTTAATGGTGTTCGATACAACACCGTTGGTCGTGAGAAAAACTTGAAGACTCAAAATAGTTCCATTATGGTCGATGGTACACATAATGGGCAGCCTACTGAATTTTATGGTTCATTGAAAGAGATTATTGAGTTGGTGTATAACTCGGATCTACACGTTAAATCGATCGGTGGTCCTATTTCGATGTGATTGGTATGATCAAAATGGCAAGATGAGAGCAATCAAAGATGATGGGTATTTCAAATCCATCAATATTGAGGGGTTGTGGTACAAGACTGATCCTTTTATTTTGGCTACTCAATCAAAAAAGGTATTTTACCTACAAGACACGCTATTAGGGAAAAAATGGCGAGTTGTACAGAAGTTTGAGCATCGACATCTATATAGTGTGGCTGAAATTGACATGACCAAAAATGCTGGTGCATATCAAGAAGAAGATAGTTCCGATACCGAATATAATGTGCAATCTAGTAATGCACCTTCAGAGAGTTTGCGCCGCCATGACGAGGATGAAGTCTTAGCTGTTGATGCTAATTTAGTGCATAATGTGCACGGCACCGATGGAAATGAGGACAATTCGTGCGAATCTGAAGAAGAAGATGACACTACAGTGCAGTTTGTCAGTGACAATGAGCATGAAGATATTCCGTTATGTGACACCGATGAGGATTAGTTCTACAACAAAAAAATAAATAAAAGCAAAAACATGGCGGCAATATGTCCCGCTAAAATTTTTTCGCACCGCCACCTCTCCCCAGGGTTGTCCATCGGTTCCACCCCCAAACCACATCGCGCCTGACCCTATTCACCCGAAATCCCCCAAATCGCCTAAGCCCATCTCCCGACTTCCCCCAAAATCCCCAAATCGCCTTTTTCACCCACAACCCTACTCCCATAGAATCCCCAAATCGTTGTCGCCCACAACCCTACTCCCACCCCCAAATTTCCGTCGCCCACCTCCCGACTTCCCCCAATATCGTCATCTAACCAGGCTTCCTCCGGCCCGAGCAAGAGCGTCTCAAGGCCGGCGGTGAAGAGATCCGCCCGTATCTCCGTCAGTGACTATCAGTAGCCGTCTCCGTCCATGACTTCGCCAGCGTTGTCTCCGTCCACGACTACGCCGTCTCCGTCAGTGACTCACCAGCGCCAGCGCCGTCTCCGTCCGTGACTCACCGCGCCACCGCCTTCTCCGTCCGCGACCGTGTGGCGGCAATCAAGAACACGTGAGTTTTTTTTAGCTTACCGATCTAATGTATTGCTCTTAGTTTTAATTAGATTTACATGCTTTTCATTTTTTTCCTTGTTGATCAATTTTTTTGTACTACATATTGATTATATATGCGTCGGGCACTAGTTAGCTCAGATGGCCCTCCATCACTTCTTTATAAGAAAAAGGGAAAAATCAACTTCCTGGGTTTTAAGTTTCTGCTTGTCTTTGTGTCATTCCATTCTGTTGGCCCTAATGCAACTAGCGCTCAATATTGTTACTTGTTGATCAATCTGTTACTTCTTGATCAATCTTGTTAATTTACATGGTAGTTCATGCAGCAGATTTCAGTTTATCTCTTGCTACCTTCCAAATGTATGATTGCTGAAATAATGTACTGCTATCTATACTGCAATAGAATGTTATGCAGCTTTACTGTTCCTCCCAGAAAAGTAAAAACAAAGCATTACTACATATTTTCATACTTACTCCATTTTGTAGGTTGTAAGTTTACCCTAAATTTTACCCTGGCCCCGGCGTAATTGTTGAGCTCAATGAAAACACGCAATCAAGTTAGAGGTTGTCTTCCTCTACTTGTTTTTTTTTAAATTATCATTGTTCTTGTGTTATATACTGCAATGCATATTATATATACTAGTAAATCAAAATTCATCTATGTTAATGTGGTGTCAAATATCGTATTTACAGTATTCTTACCATTTCAAATAATATTAATAATATCAATGGTTTCATAATAGAACATCAACTGTGTGAATATGAGAAGTTGCGGCTTGCCAATATCGCGGAGATTCGTGCCAAATTTGATTTTCTGGGCATCCCTTTAGTAAAAAACGCTTTGAATGGATCGACTACTTCCCATCCACCTATAAGGACAAGCAATCCGAGCTTAGAACAAGGTGAAGACTCCGATTCAGAGTATGATCCTGAAGAGGACAGGGGGACCGAGAATGATGCAAATGACAAGATTCCTTCGTATGAGGAGCGGCGGATGGAAGTGCGAATCAGTAGCCACTATATCAGCGTTAAAGGTGCTTTGTCTATTCTGTTGGGGGCTCGAGATTTTGGTGTACTTGTGTTTTGCATTGCTTCGTGGTTCTTGTGTTGGTCTTCATTTATTTCAAGTGATATGTTGACATTCTTTGTTTATTCTTTTGTATCGAGTAGATCATATAAAAGAACTGTTAAAAGGCACCTTTAAGGGCCAATAAAAGGGACAAGATGGCTCCAGGTGGCACAAGACCTTCCAAGAGAGTGAAAGCAACTCAAACAATAGAGCAACCTACTCGGGTGTCAACAAGGTCAACATCAAATAATTTAGCCTTGGGACAACATACTAAAGATAGAACCACTGCAGCATCTGATCAATTGGCACATCAAGTTCATAGCCAAGGACAAGAACCTATTGTGGAACCTAGGAGTCCTGTTAGGGACTGGTCTTATGAAGGAGAAGGTTTAGATGCGGACGAAGGTGGTGAACCTGTTGCCACTAATGAGAACAACCAGTCAAACAATGCAGGCATGTTTTTTTACCTTGCTCCTTTAATTATCTGTATAGTTCTTGTTCTCTAACTCTTTGGATGAAGTCCGGCCACAGATTGGACCCATCTGGCAGATGATACAAACCAGCATCAAGAGGATGATGCAGACCAACACCAAGATGATGAAGGCAAGTTATTTTTGGGCATTCTTCTTTTCAGCTTTATTACACTTGTGACTAGGAACAATATTTCAGATTGTTTTCACAGATTACAAACATTAATCAGTTAACTAATCTCTTCAATGCCTTTTTCGTAGATAACTCAAATACTTCTAAAAGAGGGAAGAGGGCATCAACAATGGGGAAAATGCTTGAGAAGATGACTAGAACTATGGGAAAAAGGTTGCCCGTCCAATTTGCCGAGGGGATGAGAAGGCCACATAAGCCGTTGGAAGCTGCAAAGTTTGCATCGGAGGCTGGTGTTCAAATTAGGCATAATGTCCCTATCCTCACTAGTTGGAAAGAGTATAAGAACAACACGACTCATTTGGATAATTTCATGGGAAAAATGCGTAAGTGGTTTCATTCTTGGGCATGAACAATTACTCTTCTTCCACACTAGATTGCATAACTTATTAATGTGATTCATTTAACTTGCTAGACAAGGCTGGCCTTGGACACGATGATAGGACAACCAAGGATGCATGTCTTTGACATTTTGAAGGGTGGGGTGCGGCAAACTAGGTATTTCTTTGAAGAAGCGGTTTTCGATGGTATCGACCAAATGAAATCTGTGCAACTAGTCCGATTACCTAACATGACGGATGAGGAGTGGAGAAAACTCATCCAAAAATGGTCTCGACCGAAAAGCAAGGTAAGATTTCTGAACATATTCAGATTCCATTCATGAATGTGCCTAACTAAACCGTCTTTTGTAGGAAATATCTGAAAAGAACAAGCAAAAATCGTACAAAGTCAAATTCCATCAGGCCACGAGGTCTCGTAGTTACATTGCACACCCATGCTCTGGTAAATCTTATTATTTGTATCATTATTCATTTTGGATCCACAAAACTTGGTAGGAATTACACATACATCACTTGTTACTTGATAACCAAAGAGAGGATTTTATATGCTCTTATTGAGTTGAAGCCACACCTATAATAAAGCCATATGTAGCTAGGAAGAACTTTTCTACTTGATACATTTTATTATGTTTCTTCTTCTAATTGTAGAAAGAGAGAAACAAGGATCAACAGTTCACTGCTGTGGACTTGTTCAAGGAGTGCCACAACAGCAAGAAGAAGGGACTCGTTGAACTTTGTACGCCTTGCTTGTAAGACCCTACATTTCCTCCTTGTCCTTCTGCCATTCTATCCTGCAGATGATCAATTTAGTTTTCCATCATTTAGATTCAAGATATTGTATCTAGGTATGTTAAGAAAATCTGGTTGAGATACTGATAGGCCTCCTCGCCTTGCAACTGGAGAAGCGTAGGAGTGCAGGCAAACACATGAATGTGTTCATACGATGATTATTTTTGTTTCTTTTACATACTTTGAAAGAGTTGGCTGATAGTATTCAAACAAATAAAGGCACTCTGTTGTGCTTGCTTAGACACAACAAATATGACCATGCTACAGTTGTCCCTGTGAATTAGGTTGTAATCTTTGTAAACTTGTGGAGTCAAGTGTGTGATATTAATTGGTACTTCTAATAGTCCACACAAAAGCATAGGTATGTCAATTTTTGTGCAAATACCTTCAACTCCAAATTTTGCATCTTTCTTTCTTATTGGAATTGAAATGCTCATTTTTGTTGTAAATATTTCATGGTCCTAGGGGCCTATGTTGTTGTATTCTCTCAGCATTTCAAATTTCACAGCTTGACAAAACCCAAGAGCTTCTTGCTCACGCATTGCCAAACAAAAAACTAACCTCGCATCAGTTCTGTTGCTTTACTTTCTATTACATCATGAATTAATGTTTCAATTCAAGCCTGGTAAATATGATAGGAGGAAATGTGTCCTAACTAGTGTGGCTGCATGACTCCAGTCCTAGGTAGGTTTAATCATCCCAACTCTATGCTCTCATCAAATATTCGTTTTTACTATAAGCATTAAGCAACAACAGTCCCTCTATGTTTTTTTAACAACACTCCTTTGGTAAGCTTGCGAAGACTTCAAGCACTTGGTGTATAGTCTGTCAAATCTATGTCAGAAATTACGGAATATAATTGTTGAGTAAAGAATCAGAGATATGTTATTTCCTTATCTCATAAAGCCAGGTTGTGCTCAATTAAATCCGCGTACTTTCATAGTCATTAGCCATTTGATATATAAACTAATTAATTATCAGATGTACATGAAAAAGCTCGTATTGGCATAAGGCATCATGTTTTTCTCATACTGTATCTTGCATGACTATGATGAAAATTTCATTTGTATATGCCTTATTTTCCCCATTTCAGTATTGATTACATTTATGTTCTATATATTAGGCCGAGATGGAAGCTATGATGGAGCCTGATGCAGAGGGCCAGGCAACAATGTCTAGTAATCTTGAGATTGTTGACAAGGTTCTATCTCAAAACAACGCCACAAGCAAATTCTTGAAGAATGTTGGATTACAATCAACCACTACAAACTCTGCAAAGGGCTCCAAAGAACAAGTTCTTGAGGAACGACTTGAGGAGGAGAGACGAGGAGTGCTGAACTTGAAAGACCGTTGAGCAACAACAAGAAGAAGTAGAAGACTTGAAGAAAAAGCTCAAGCATCGGATGATGCACCGATCGTAACCCAAAAGGAAATGGAAGATATAAAGAAGAGGCAAGAGGAGAATGATGCAATTATTTGCCGTCTCATGCGAATGGTCGGGTCAAGCCAACTTGTGAGTTTATGAATCTGTTCACTAGTAACATGTGGATCTATTTAGACAAGGATACTTATTTTTGCATGGTGGTTACTTGGATAAATAGTACTAGCTTGAAGTGGTGGTTTAAATCTTGTGAACACATTTTGTGACTCTTAATGCATCTGTGGATATTTCGTCTTTGCTTTGTGAAATGTATTGATTGGTATCCTCAAAATAGTGTGATGTGGATGAAATTTGTGTTGTGGTTGTAAAAATGAATCATATGTGAGCTGACAGAGGTGTTAAATGACGAAACTTCATGCAATGCTACATTTATCTATTACGAAATTATTCATCATGGAAAATGACAGATGCTACTTTCATGACGGAAATTCATGTCCACGTGACAATCTTGATGTGAACGCGTTTGGGTCACAAGGCGTGCCACGTCACCCCACACCCTGGCTGGCGGCGTGGCATTGGGTATTCCATGACAAAAATGCGTGTCCACGTGGCACTAATCTGTGACGAAACATTTGCGTCACAAGAAGTGCCACGTCCCCACACACCTAGGCTGATTACGTGGCACTAGGGTAATCCATGACGAAAATATATGACTTTTTGGGTACAATTAATGACGGCTATAGTCGTCATAAAATTGAACTCTTCGATGACGGAAATGTAATTCGTCACAGAACAGTTGATTTTTTATGACGAAAATAAGCAGTTCGTCATTGAAAACTTTCTATGACGCACTTTCTATGACAAATTGAATTTTGTCATAAAGTCGTCATAAAAAACCTACAATGACGATTTCGGGACTAATGATGACGAGTTTAGACCGTCATTAAAAATCACTTTTCTAGTAGTGTAAGGCTGTCCCATACCAACCCTCATGGTTGTACGGTTATTTTGGCATGATAACAACACATTAGTTCGGTCCTTAATGCGACCCGGGTGATTAATCTCCCCATATCTACGTGCAAGTATACCCTCGCACAACCGGCTACTGCCAATAATTGCTCGTGTCAAAATTGTAATTTTATTTCCATAAAAGAAAAAATACCATTGATCACCACATTCCAACATATCTAATAATTATTTCCAACATGTTAAATATTTGAATTCTTTACGAACAGTAAAACCATCTGTTCGTTTCCGAATCTAAAGCATGGCTAAACAGATGCATGTTGTAATCGAATATACCTATTTTCACATTTTTTATGTGTTCATCCACAATCTAGGGTTTTCAAGGTTCACATGTCAATATTGATTAAAAAAATCCTGTCAATGAAGGTCATATCTGCCAGTACCCATAAAATAGCAAATTTTATGAAACATAGCTTATGCATGCAAGTTTTAATTGATTTCAAGGAACTGAGATCAATATGATCAAAGGGGCTTGACTTGCTGATTGTTGTTGTTTGACAGAGTCGAAGTTGTAGTTTGACGTTTGGCGACGACGATGTCTGGAACATTGGGTTCTACATGTCGTTTGTTGAGAAATAAAGCAAATAACAAATAATAACTTTTCAATAAGGGCAAAAAATAAATTAGATGGAAAATCAAATAGAAACCTACTACATAAAACAAGTGTGGTTTCGTGATTCTACTCATACTGACGAATAACAATATAAGGTTCTACTACAATGAAGCTACATGCTTTTCATGAATTGTTCATTCTTATTTTACGAATTTAAGAAGTTAAGATTATATATTTTCATATGTTTTATTTCAAATTAGAGATGCTAAAATTATATATATTTTTGTTTAATTACAAATTCAAGATGCTAAAATTATATAATTAGGATATAAAGTTATTGTGAAGTGAATCATGTGCATCTAGTATTTAACCCTAAATGTTCCTGTATCTATTTACATAGAGGTGAGGTCTCGAGATTTTAATAGGCTTAAATGTACAAGTTGTAAATTCACTTATAAAGGTTATGCAGGTTTAATCTAAAGTGAGTACAAGGTAATAACAATCAACAACTAATGAATATAAATTTTAAGCTTAAGCTACTAGTTATTGGACATAAGTTTATAACTAAGAAGGTTCTGGTGATAACAATATTTTAATTACTCACTTCTTATTACTTAAGTTCATTTATTTGTATTATGGACTTTATGGTTTATATTACGCAGGGTTATGCTTTTAATAGGATTCAGATCCAAAGCATGTAATAATATAAATGTTTCTGCAGAATAAAATAGTCTCGCCTTAGGGAGCATTCTTAGGTTGGTCCTATAGGTACTAGTGCGTATCGTTAATGTTCTAATCATTTTCTAATTTTATGTATTTCTAAATTTTACATTATAAACGACTATATTTTGTTTTAGATTTGCGACAACAATTTACATAGATAGGCAACCATTTTTATAGCATTGGTAGGTCTTATCCCTAGAAGTGCCTTGAAACTGGTTTTATACATATTTTTACTATTATTTGTAAAATTTATTAATATTTTTATTTTTTGGAAGATAAAACCTATTATGAACTTAATTCAAATTAGAGTTTTTTATTAATTAATATGATCTGGGCTTTTGGAATGTTTTAAGGCCTAATGCTACATGATCTATATCTTCTTATGTCATTTTGTTTGCTTCTACTTTGAATACTTTAGTATATAGACACACATACATCCAGTATGACAGACTATTTTGATTAAGGGACAAAGTGCTTGCTATGTTTAGGATCCAATTTACAAATGGAAACCAAAGTGGACTGGAGTCAAGTCTAATAATTATTGCAACATTAAATGGTTCTATTCTATAGATTTGTCATAACATGTTTTATATGCATTATTACATATATGTTTATCTTAACTATATAGCAAACACCAGTGTTTTCATAGCATGGTCATTCACTAACTTAGTTCAACATTAACCAATTATGAAATGTTCTTGCATAACTAGACATATTAGGATTCTAAAAGGGATCAGAAATTGGTTTTGTCAAAATTTGGGTTTATATGTTCAAAATGTAATTATTTGGGTTTCTATACATTGAATAATGATCTATTTATGAATTTAATTCAAATAAAATGCAAATTTAAATATTTTGTAGAAATAAGTGTTTTGAAATTTATTTTATATTTTTAGGAGCTAGGGTTTACACTTTTTGTTTATGGACTAAATTAGGGTTTTGAATATAATAGGACATAAAGCAACATATAAAAGTTCAATGGTACACCCTAAATATTTTTTGCAAAATAAGGTTGATCATTATCTAATTAACACAAAGAAATTTATTGCACCTAATTTAGACATTATTTGAGTAGGTTATGCATTTTTAATACCTAGTATATTGAAATCAATTATAATTAGAAAATGATATAAACAAGTTGAAATTTAAATATTTTTGTATATTTGGGTTGCTCATGACATAAGGGTTCTAATAAAGTTGGTCATATTCAAATTGGAGTTCATTTGCACAATATTTGTGTATAGCATATTTTAAACCTTTACTTTAAATTTGAATTTCAAAATTATACACTAAGAAAAACCCAAATATTTTTTGTATATTTAGAAACTACATGAATTTAGAAATTTGTTTCATTTGAATCGGAATTAAAACATAGAAGCTATTAATGTTTGAATATCAATCAGTTGCAAAATTACCGAAAAATCATAAATACACCTTCTAGACTTGAAAACGTCTTTCACTAACTTGAGCCGGCTCCTGTGTCGTAGGACTAAATACAATGGCCCACCAATCAGGGAATCAGAGTAGGAGACGCTGGAGAAGCAGCTGCCAGCGATAGAGGAGAGGCGGCACCGGAGAGCTGAGGACTCGTGGGTACCAAGGAGCCAGGGGGACTTCGAGCAATGGCCGGCGATGGGAGAGCAGCACTTGGATGGTCCATGTAGGATCGAAAAGATGAAAATAGCAATCAGAGGGGGTGAATGATTATGCGGAAGCTAAAACCAAATTTTAAATCTATTGGAAGAACACCCCAACTCGGATTCAAAAGATTGCCTCGTATTCAACAAAAACAGATTGACAGATGTTCGGTAAAATGCGAATTCCCGGAGATCCAACCGTCGGATCGATCTGAAATTTGAAAAAAAGAAACTATATTTGAATACGAATCAAACACAAAAAGAATCAGCTCGATCGAACTTACAGAGCAAAAGTTATGAACTTGCTGTGACAGAATACGACGAAAATTAATCTAACCCTAATTTTGAGATTAAACAAAATCTTCAAAAGATGATCCAACAAAACTTTGGAGAACTCTAAATCAAATCCCTAGGAAGGTTTTTGATGGATCAAAGCAAGATGGAACTCAAAGAATCAAAGTAGACAAAGAAACCAATCTAGAACCAGAAGACATGCAAAAGAGGATCTGGAACGCATGTAGTGTAGCTTCGGGATTACTGCAGCACACAAAGGATCTGGAAGAAATTGATCTTTATTTCTCTTTGTCTAAAGTACTCCAAACACAAGAGTACAACCTTAAAAACTGGTTCTGGCGCCCAGCTCTGTTGCATACCATAAATAGGGGACACATCCCCCTATTTATAATAGACAAACCAAAAGAGTACGCATGCATGCCCACTTAGTCCAACCTGGCCCAATACATGCAAGCTACCCTAAACGATTACAACTCTGCACGCGTATGGCTCACCCTGCCATACTCACGTGACTAACTAGTCTTCATGTGCACCGTTCTCTAGCCCAAACGTCCCGCATGACATCCTTGGCCACTAAAACCTCGATTCCTCCTTGAACCTAGTCTCGAACCTCAGTTCCTCCTTGAACCTAGTTTCGGTCCCGTCATCGACCACGTTCCCCATCGTGCAACACCTGCACATGAACAAACCACAAAATAATTCCGAGCACAAGTCCGCGACTTGACTCAACATTAGTCCATGCAACTACTCACACGAGCATTGCATACAAATCAAACATGCATCATGAAATCCACACGAATTTCATAATCAAGCAACCCTAAAATATCACTTTTACATTCACGACGGACCAAAACTTGGTCCAGCGCACACAGGGAAAAAACCTAAAAAAACGTTCACGACGGACCACAAATTTGGTCCGACGTACATGCAAAACCTTCTGTTTTTCAAGAACTTTGGTCCGGCACAAAAGCAAGAAAGCACCTCGTGAAAATACCATTCTCGACGGACCGAAGAAAACGGTCCGGCGGACACAAGAAATCAACTCGTGAAATATCATTCATGACGGACTGAAGAAAACGGTCCGGCGCACACAAGAAGTCAACTCGTGAAAATTTCTTTCACGACGGACCAAAGAAAACGGTCCGGCGCACACAAGAAATCAACTCGTAAAAATACCATTCACGACGGACCGAAGAAAACGGTCCGGCGCACACAAGAAGTCAACTCGTGAAAATTTCATTCACGACAAACCAAAGAAAATGGTCTGGCGCAGATGTGTTACGCTCGGTTGGCATGTTATTTCCCTTCAGCAAGCGTGCTATTTTCCTTCAGAGAGAAACTTAGCCATACCAATTGAATGAGTGCACAAGCACCACATATGCCATGAACACAAACACTTTGCAATGCCAAATGCATCATTTAGCCAATTTTTTAGCACATGATTTCACAATCTCCCCCTTGATGAAAACATTGGCAACACCACTTAAACCTGAACATTGGCATTCACTTCACAAGAGTTTTTGATCAGACCAAAAGAGAAAAAACACAAAATCTCTCCCTTTAATAAAAATGCAAAGTGTAAAACTCCCCCTAAGAGAAAAAATAAGAACAAAATCTCCCCCTAAAAAGAAAAAGTGTGTGTGAATGTGCAATGTGCCCATAATTCTCCAAAATCCCCCCCCTTTGACAATGGATTCATCAAGAATACAAAAGAGAGAACAAAAGTCTCCCTTTTTGTTTTTTTTTTATGTACTGAGCATTATAAGTCATTCACAAATGAAATTCATCTCCAAGTCATGATATCCAAGATACTTACACCCTCAAATCTACACATAGACAATGTAGAGTAAGCACAACTAGAAATGAAGTTCTATTAACAATTTTTTGCATGGCATGATCTTCCTTGCTCAACTATCTCAAAGCCTGAAAACATTGAATTTTTTGTGCACTTCTTTGGTGCTTGAAAAGCTGAAATATTGTTTGATTGCAACTGAATACAAATATGCAAGGAATTATATGCACCATCAGCCTTACTTTTCAACCATGCTAAGCAATGAGCTTAAGGTTTCATAGTTTCGGTAATACACAACTTCTTCCAAGTTCATATCAAAGTGAAATGATATGCAGTCTCGTAAAGAAGAAGTGTGACAATGCATAACCTTGATCTTGCATCTAACAAGAAATCATTTTTGAACTTTTGGCTCTTTAAATTTGAAAACTTTCATATTGAGCACCTTTTTGAGCAGGGTCAAGATAGCTAAAAAAGTTCCACCATGACAAGATTTAATTCAAGTTTTCATTCCATTTAAATAGTCATGCCATAAACTACACCACATATGCATAGAGATAAAGTTGCAAAGACCTTGTAGCATAAACATGGCTTCAAATAGCATATGTGTATCAAATATAATGCTCATTACTTTTTCAAGGTTTTTTATTTTTAAAACAAAGAAGAAGTGTAAACAAAGAATTACAAAGTTTTCACAAACTCCCCCTCAAAACAGGCTCATGGGATGAATAATCCCAAGTTCTCCCCGAATAAAAGCAAAACGAGAGGAAGACAAGGATTTTGTGAAAATGTTCGCCAATTGATGTTCAGTATTCACATGGCGAAACACAATATTCCCTTTTTCTACATGATCTCTGAGAAAGTGAAATCTGATATCAATATGTTTTGTCGTAGAATGTTGCACAGGGTTCTTAGCAATGCATATTGCACTAGTGTTAACACATAAAAGAGGAACATTATCCAGATTGACTCCATAATCATTAAGTGTAGCTACTATTCAAAGAATTTGAGAACAACAACTAGCAGCAGCCACATATTCAGATTCAGCAGTTGATTGTGCAACATAAGATTATTTTCTAGATGACCATGCAATAAGAGAATTATCCAAGAAGTGGCATGAACCAGATGTACTTTTTCTATCAATTTTACATCCTCCAAAATCAGCATCAGAGAAAGCTCTTAAACTAATGCATGAGGAAGCAGAAAGCCAAATGCAAAAATTTTGAGTACAATAGAGATACCTGAAAATTCGTTTGACAGCTTGTCGATGTGACGCACGTGGGGAAGCTTGAAAACGAGCACACATGCACGCAACATATTGTATATCCGACCTTGATGCAGTGAGGTACAAAAGTGAACCTATCATGCTTCTATATTCCTTTTGATCAACCGGCTCACCATCTTCATCCGGATCAAGTGTGCAAGTGCTTTCCATGGGAGTCATGATTGGCTCGCTGTTTTCCATCCGAAAACGATGTAGCAAGTCTTTCGTGTATTTGCTTTGATGCACAAAAATACCATCCTTTGTTTGCTTGATTTGAAGTCCCAAGAAGTATGTTAACTCACCCATCATACTCATATCAAATTCATTTCTCATGGTTTCTGAAAACTTAGACACTCAAACATGAGAGGAACCACTAAAGATAATATCATCAACATAAATCTAAACGAACAGTTGATCATTGCTTTGCTTGAGTAAAAAGAGAGTTTTGTCAACCTTTCCCATTGTAAACCTTTTTCAAGTAAAAAGGTTTTTAGCCTATCATACCATGCTCTAAGGGCTTGTTTCAAACCATACAAAGCTTTTGACAGTTTGAACACATGATTTGAAAAGTTGGGATTTTCAAAACCTGGTGGTTGCTTAACATATACCTCCTCATTTATATAGCCATTGAGAAAAACACTTTTCACATCTATTTGATACAATCTAAAACCTTTAGATGCAGCAAATGCTAAAAGAATTCTAATGGCTTCAATTCTAGCAACAGGAGCAAAGGTTTCATCAAAATCTAAGCCTTCAACTTGAGTAAAACCTTGAGCAACCAATCTAGCCCTGTTTCTAACAACAACACCATCCTCAATTTGTTTATTTTTGAAAATCCATCTAGTTCCAATAACATTAAAATCAGGAGGTGGTGAAACTAGTTTCCAAACTTTATTTCGTTCAAAATTCTCTAATTCTCCATGCATGGTATTGATTCAAGATTCGTCAGATAATGCATGAGATATATCTTTGGGGAGTATCAAATTTACTATGTTTTGGATACTATGATACTCCCAAACCATAGTAAATTTCATATTCCCCAAACCGTAAACTGCGCTTCGTGACCGTGACCTAGACATCGTTTGCTGCACAATAATCAAAACTAAAATATTTTTGCATACTCATAATCTAAATGATTTTACAAAAATTTAGAAAGTTGTCTCATTGAATTTGGAGTTGTATAGCGAAAGTTATTTGCATTTGAATCAACTCGGTTTCAAAAGTTAGAAAAAAGAAGAAAAAATGATTTTTTTTTTTTGCCATGGCCGGTTCCTGGTGAACCGCAGATATGCTTCGCCAGTTTACGAGGAACCGGAGATGACGGTTTTTTTTGTAAATACTCGAAACTGTTGTATCATCTTGTAAATACGAGTTAACACTTGTATTGAATACGACCCCCCCCCCCCCAAAAAAAAAAAAAATTAAGCTGCCAAATAACCAGTAGCTATATAGTAGCTTTATTTCTTGCACTTGACTAGTGTATCTACTTCTAGGTTCTAGCTAGCAAGGAACGACACTGGTCGTGGCAATGGAGTACACCACAAGGAGGCTTTCTTGTTGCCTCGCCCTGGTCACCGTCCTCCTCTCGTACTTCCCCAGCTCGGCGGCGTCGCCTCGTCGCCTGCTCCAGATCTGTGCCGCGCAGCAGTTCATCGTGCCGCGCAGCAATTCATCGTGCCGCAGAGCCACCTCTGCGCGATGTACGGCCTACAGCCGCTCAAGTGGAGTAACGACGTGGCGGCCCGATCAAAATAAGTTTAAATTCGATAAAAAAAACCGAAATTTTCGTGAAGTTTATTAAAATTTTCCTAAAATTTTAAGTTATTGTAGCATTTTGAATTTTTTTTAAAATTTTTATCCGGTCGGGATTTACGATCTTGTTCTTAGCCAAAATTCAAAATCTTCACTGAGATTTTCGAAATTTTGTTTGGATTTTAAACCTTGGTAGTAAGTACGGTATAAGTATAACTTTTATTTTGGGTACATGTTTAGTTAAATTTTTTTAAAATTTGGCTGTTAATATCTATTTACATATTTAAATTAAATATATAAAAAATAATTATTATAAATTTATCTTAAAAAGTATTTTTATAATATTATAATTTTTTTGAATTTTTTAAATATATTATAATAAAAATTAGTGATGAAAACTATGTCTTGATGACACATGTCCATAACCGATAACTATTTAGAGCAAGTATTATAAGGTGATGTAGGCGGGCTACAAGAAGTGGCACATCAGATCTGTGATGAGGTGGAAGAGAGAGAAATGGAGAGAGAAAGAAAGCGGGCTGCTTACTTGTAGCCAGCTGAAAGTGGGCTGCTCACGGACTCCAAGACACTTTGTGCGAGGAAGAGGTGATCCAAGTATTAAATGTATAGCTTGTATCAAGAGTGAGCTATTATATGAGTAGACTTTTTGTTGGCTATGTGTGACATGGCAACACTATAAAACCCACCATGGACTCTATTATTAACCTTGCTCTTATGCGGTAGGGAGTATGCACGCACATCCACACGGCCTTCAAGTCATACGTACTCTGACGCTAGATCAGAAGAGTTTGCGCGCATGGGTAACTTCCTGATGAACGCATTTGGAGCAGATTAACGCAGTACGTGTTAGTAGCAACAAAACAATTACTACGTACCCAAGCTCCGCAAATTTACAAGCTAGTCATCGATTTTACTGTATAAACATCTCCCGAATATTTTTGTCTTAAATAACATCTAAAATTTAGACCATAGGATTAAAAATCTAACCGTTAGACTAAATCATAGGATCGAATGTAATCGATACTCCTGAATCTCAACAATGATCCAATGATCTCAGATTTAGATGATTTCAACAAACAAAACATCCGGATGATGTTTATCAAATCCCCTGTGGGTATTGCCATGTGGGCGGCTATTAGCTGGACACATACGTACAGAACAGGTTAAATGATTTAGCAGGATGTGGCAGTGCATAGTTCAACAAGTTAATTTGCACTGGGATCGAATAGACGAAGTCCCCGTTTTAAACAAGGATTTCTTTTTTGGAGTTTTGTCGGATCATTGAACTAGCTATATATTTCATGTAAAATTCCTACATTCTAAACAAAGATTAGAACCTTAGCTAAGGTGCAACTCAAAGCTAATCCAATCATTCATTAACAAGACACTGGGTGTAACGATGAACTGATGAAAATTGAGATAACGATGCGTGCCCAGTGTTCCATTAGTACTTCAGCTATTCAACACCAAAATTAACTCCTCCCTCCTCACATTCAAACTGCAGGGTGTTAATGTCTCCTTCAGAATTTTGCAAGTACAAAATGTGAAAGTCAACCCTTGAATCAATCCAACCGTCAGAACAACAAAAAATACTAGCACAACAAAAATATACTCCCTCCCTTCAGAAATATAAGATATATTGTTTGAATGGTCTTGTTTAGAAATATAAAACTTGCATATAGATTTAGTAAGACTTTTCCTATTGTATCTATATTTATTTTCTCTCAATCATATATATTTATCCATTACCACATATAAAAAATATTATCTACCATCTTCCATTACAATTAAGGGGTATCTAAATCATTTTTTCGCACCTTTCTTAATTTTACTGTAACATTGATTAATCCTTATACAAAGTTAAAATACATCTAATAATACATCTATTATGTGGGGAAGATTTGGAGGCCAACCAAGGGTGCCACCTCACCCCATGCCATTTTGCAAAAGATTTGGAGGCCAACCAAGGGTGCCACCTCACCTCCATGCCATTTTGCAAAAAGGTCCCTCCCTTTTCTCTAAATTACGGATAGATCCCTGTAAATTACAAAGATGTCCTTTGTGATTTTTTGTGAGTATAAAAAAACTTTTTTGGATTGCGTTTAGGTCCCTGGTTCGTTACTTTACGGCAAAGCCCCTTGCTAAATACAAATATCGAACGAGCCCTTTTCTAATTTTTCATAATAGCGATCAGGTCTAAAAATATAACAAACAGGTCCCCGGCCCTTACGTCCAGGTCCTTTCTCCGTTTTTTCCCAAAAAAAATATTTTCATCAACAGAAATATGTGTCAGCTCTATCTCTAGATTTTTTTTCCCCAACTCGATCTCTAATCTCTAATTTTTTTTTCCCAACTCGATCTCTGATATTTTTCGAAACGTGTATTATTACTCGGTGAACGTATAGAGTATTAAACTCGATAAAAGATGGTTGACATCTCTAATATTTTTCGGAACATGTATTATCACCCGATTAATACAGAGAATATTAAACTCGACAAAAGGAGGTTAGTCGGGTAATGATAAAGTGTTAACCAAATTCGTCAAAAGAAATTTGTGTCTAGGTTCTTTCTTCGTTTT
Source organism: Rhipidocladum racemiflorum (assembly GCA_036346355.1). Classification (NCBI taxonomy): domain Eukaryota; kingdom Viridiplantae; phylum Streptophyta; class Magnoliopsida; order Poales; family Poaceae; genus Rhipidocladum; species Rhipidocladum racemiflorum. The sequence goes on along the minus strand of CM070579.1, from coordinate 81,782,433 downwards.
TCCCGGAAACAATATTTTCATCAACAGATATATGTGTACAAACAGATATATGTGTACAGCTCTATCTCTAGAATTTTTTTTCCGATTATTTTTCAAAAAAAGACACGTCGCTTCGTAGATTCGTAACCGGATCCTTCACGTCACCTTTTTCCAAAAAAAAAAACTCAAAAAAATTACGACTAGGTCCTTTCTCCGCTATTTCCTTGAAAAAAAAATTCCGAACCAAATTTTACACGGTACGGCATTGCCGCACGGTTCTACCTAGTATTTCTGAACCGAGGGAGTACTATGTAGCAGCAGTAACAAGTAGCACGACGCGTGTATTACCAGTACGTATTAACAGTACTTGCGAGGGTTGTTTTACACAGTTACAATTACTCGCGGGTGTTCCATGGATTTAAGGCGCATGATTAATACATCTGCCAAGATAGGGTACGCACTGCACAGCGGCAACGAGCATGCAGTTGTCGATCCAAAGTCTTAAATTTATTTGGGCTAATGATAGATGAATATATATATTCGCCTTCTTATTGGCTCCAACACTGAACCGATCGAACGGCTAGCTGCAGTCTCGATGGCAGAAGATCTTGGCCGTGATCTCTCAATAATTAGGATATCTACGAGTATTAATAGTAGGGGACTGCCAAAATATTTTACTGCAGTAACTAAGGACTTACAGGGTGAAACATATACTGCAGTAACTAAGGGCTCATATATAGAGGCTAGCTAAGAATATCTGTAACATCCCAAATCAACACAAAAATTTAAAATACAAAGTATCCAAGTTGATTTCTAACTTTAATATGAACTTTCAGCATTTTTGAATTTTTTAGAATTTTAGCATTTAAAAGAAAATGCTTTTCAGTAACGTAGTTTTTTATTCTGATTTTTTTAACATCGAGGTCAAATCATCACAAAGCCTAGAAGAATTTTATTTAAGTTCCAAATAATCAAAAGAGCCTCTCCAAAATGTTTTATAAATTTTTGAATTTAATTGATGCACCTAAAAATTCAAATGCTGAATATTGTATTAAAGCTGAAACACTAAAAGAATTCTCAAGAAACTAGTGGGTCTGCTTATGTTCCAAAAATTTTACGGCACCACCAGCACCATCTCAAGGTCATCTCCAAAACTTCAATAAATTTTGAACCTGGTTTGATAGTTTTAAAAATTCTATAAAATCCTAACTATAAATTTAAAATTCAATTGAAAAGTAACACATTAAAATTTCTAAATTTTTATTATTTAATTGTTTCTAATCTTCTAGAATTTTCCCTGGATTTTTTAAAATCTTGTTTTTATTTTTTGTCAAAAATGTAGAAATAATTTTAATTACGGAAATTAAAACCCTAATTTATGATGAAAATAATTTTATTAAGTTCAAATTACATATGGAAATTTCTATGAAATTTTCCTATATTTTTTAACTCTATTTTTTATATTCTAAAAACCTCTTTGAATTTCAACAATTGATTAAATAAAAAATGAATTTAAATTCCCTAAAAAGTTCGTTTAAGCTAATGCCCATGGTGCTGGCCCACATGGCAATTTTCTTCTGCTCGGCCTGCTCCCCTTTTCGGCCCAACTGAGCTAGCCTCCTTCCCCCAACTCAGCCTGCTGGCCCACCCAGCCTACTCCCCCTTCCTTCCTTTGCACAGCCCAGCCCACCCGGCCACCACCTTCTTCCCCGCATCCACCACCTGCCCATTGCAGCCCCAAATGAGCTCCATGCACCAAAATCCTGTGTCTGTTTCTTCCTGGTTAATTGCACAATTAAGGCCATTATCCCCCACTAATCCCTCCACTCATCTTCCCGCCCATTAGCTCACTCATGCGTGCATTAAACACATAGGAACTGCCGCTGACCGTCGCTTCTCTTACAGCTATTACCGATGCCTCGGTGCCCCTTGGGCCGATAAAAGGAGAGCATCAGCTTCGTGTCACACTTTCGAATCCATTTTACTCACTCCCAAGTCTTCTCCCATGCTTGAGATCTTGCAACGCCGTCACGACTTCATGTTCTACGAAGTTGGCCACCATGTAACATCCGCAAAAATGAAAGATGGATAAAATGAATAATAAAATTGGAATTGTGAGTTTGATATGAAATTTTATTTCATTCCTTTAATTTCTTGGAATTTTTTGTCTTTTCAAAAATCAATTTCAACATGTGATTTTTTTATTTTTTAACTTTGGAAAATGGAAATCATGTAATAAAATAATCTAAAAAATATATATTTAAATATAAGGACACCACCATAACCTCATTGAAAAATCCTAAAGATGTATGAAAAAATTGAAGTTCTAATTAAATAAAAAAATTGTGGCAAATTAAAATAACAAAAATAATGTCAAAATTTTTATAAAATATATAGAAATTCCCATCAACTGAAAATTTATAGTGTTATCCTCGAACTCATAAAAACAACTATAAAAAATTTTAGAAAATTGGAACCTCATTTGGTACCTAAGAAAAATCAAAAACAGAGAAGGGAAAATCCAAACAGTGGCATTGTTAGGATTTTTAAAATTTACGCAAACAAGATTTTCGTCTAAACTTCTTTTCCAGATGATAATGATAGCCTAAAGTTCATGTAAAATAATTATAAAAAATCATATACAAGATTTGGTAGCTCATTTAATGCAAAGATCCTTATCTGTCCAGAGGGACACTACTTCAAGAATGTACATCACAATCGGTTCTTTTTCGTCATCACAGTTGGTGTAACATCCCCAATTTTCGATTTCTGCCAAAAGCTAATTTAAAATAATTAAATTCAAAGTTTGGATCTTCCTTGGTGTTATATTTAACCTGACATCTTTATCCTTCCGATTTCGGAGTTCGTCCCTTCACTGTCCGCAAAGTCAAATTTCCAGATTTCAATCCTTACCTGAAATTCCGCCGTCATTCCAAAATGCTTCAAAAATCCTGAAACCTATTGCATTAGGTTCTAAATATTACAAAAGGATTTTAGGAATTTTCCCAAGATTTTTAGAACTCCGTTACTATTTTATCTCTCGCGCCCTTCCTCAAAATCAGTACAATCACCCCAGAATTCTCTAAACTCCAAAACTTATCTAAATTCAGTGAAACCAATTTTATTGGGTTCCAAATATTCTCTAGTATTTTTAGAATTTTTCCCAGGATTTTTAGACACTTTTCGCTATTTTATCTCGCGCGTGTTTCTTTTCACTTAAGTCTGGCCAATGAGGATGCGCCACGTGGCTCTACTGTTCATGAGTCCTCTTCCTCCCGATGGAATTACAGAGAAGAGCTCCTTCTCTCTCATTCATGGTGGGCTTTTCTTCAAATGCCCATAACTTCCTCGTAACTGCTCCAAATCGCGAACCGCCGGATCCGTTGCGAAGAGGAGGAGGAGTTTCCATTCCCCATGTTCTTTAACCCTCAATCATGCCGAAAACGGTTCCATTGAGCAAAAACCGAAAACCACCTAATTGTCCATAACTTCCTCGTTTCTTCACGAAATTGATTGCTTCCACTCCATCTCGTGCTCACACCAATTCACAGCCACTCCACTCCATCTCGTAGGAAAATCGCAAGAACCGTCGTCGAACACCGTACTCACACCAATTCACAGCCACTCCACTCCACTCCATCTCGTAGGAAAATCGCAAGAATCGTCGTCGAACACCGTTCTTTGGTCTCGCCGTCATATCTCTTGTTCCGGTGAGCCAATTGGAGTTCCGTTTGTTTCTTGATGTGCGTATGGATGCCGTAATCATAACCCCTCAATCAATTTCAGATTTCGTCGAGTTTTGACTCCGAATTTTTGGATTGAACCTCGCCAGCCGAACCGTCGTTCTTTGTTGAATTCATCGTCTTCGGTAATTCTCTCCGTAATTCCTTGCAACATTAGACACCTATAGATCTCTTCTAGTTGGGGTTCCAATCAATTTGCAAAGTCATGTTTGAATTTTTCGCAAATTTCGGATTTGGGCGTGCCTTTGTTCTTGCTTGACTGGCCGCTCGGCCTCCGGCCGGCTCGCCGCCACCAGCGCCCCGCCCGGTCGCCCCGCCCACCGGCCGCCCAGAGAGGCCTCCCAGCGCCCAGCGCCGCCCGAACCACCGACCAGCCAGCCGCCCGCCGCCTCGGACGCCCAGCCGGCCGGGCCGCTCCCATGGCGCCGCACCTCCAGCGCCCGCCGCCGCGCGCGCTCTGCCGAGCAGCTGCTGAGCAGCGCGCCGCCAGCGCACCTCGCACCGCCTTACGCCCCGTCTTGCCCGACCGACCACCGCCACCCGCCGCCCCCTACCTCGCTGGCGCATGGAGCTCCAGGCTCCTCTGTTTTTGGCTATTTGGGGAAGAAGACTTCTACCTATGACATGGTTGGCCCACCTGCCATAGACACTAGCCAAAATCAGAAATCATGGGAAAAAGAAAGATTCCGAGGAATATTCCTCGTTTTCCATTTTTCCATCATTTTCCAAGTTCGAACGCTCATATGATCTTTTCAGTTCGAACTCCAAATCGATCCATTCGAATTTCTAAATTCATCTAAATTCAAGATCTTTCTGCCAGTATAATTTTTATAATTTTTAGATTTATTTTATTTTATTATATTTATTTTATTTTATTATATTTATTTGTTGTACCGTTTTGCGCGTAGCCGAAGATCCCGCCGAATCCACCGACCCCGCCGCCGAACCTCAAGGTTTCGAGTCTCTCGCCGTGAACGAAGGCAAGTCTCCTTGACGCATTTCGATCCCATGTTTGTAAATATTTTACAATGTTTTATAACATGCATTGCTATCTTTATAACTGTACGTCAACCCCTTTATTATTGTTATCCATGTTTATTTGTAACCCTAGGATACTTTGCTATGTCATGCATAAATAATATTGTGACACATGTTGATTAGTACGGTAGTATGCTTAGTTGAAAAGTTGATTAAATGACCAACGGGTAGGATTATATCAAAAGTATGATTTAAAGTATGATTTGAGAACTTAAGCAAACCTTTTGCTACTGTTTTTATAAAATAACGATAAAATGAAAAATGGTTGGGACTTGGGCGGAATGGAATGTCAGGTGGGTGCGGATGGAGCACTAGTTTCATTGTGCAAGTACCGCCCCAAGTCAATTAAGGACCGACGCTTATGACTGTCCATTCTAAGCATAACCGTACAACCACATGTCTATTATGGGTACAACCTGGCCGAATAATTTATAGAAACCTAACCTAGACTCACCAGTTGGTGGAATGTGGGTGCCAGATGGAGGCGAGTCGTATTTTCCCACACGGCGCAAGAGGGGGCTTCTGTACTGGGTAGTTGGAACCCTAACAGCGGTGAAACCTCAGCGGGTGTAGTCGAGTTAGGCGTATACATTGTAAAGGCCTTGTGATTATCTCTCTGCCGGCACACCAAGGAAGTGTGTTAATCCGGAGGTAAAAAGGGGGGAATCATGTCTTGTGGGTAAAGTTGTACACCTCTGCAGAGTTAAAACTATTCGAATAGCCGTGCCTACGGTCAAGGGCAAAGCGAAGAATGCTTTCATACTTGTAGACTTTGGTTTTGGTTTTAAAAATAAATGATGTTTTGTTTTGGGATTCGGGAGTGGTTAAAACTCTCGGATGTTTTTTTTTGGCAAATTGAACCAACCAGGTAGATGGAACCTGTTTTGATCATCACAGACGGTTCATATTTAGAATTGTTTGTGATATATATTTCCACAGACAGTTCAAAATCTGTCTCTGATGATCTCATTCATCACTGACCCATTGTTACAGATGAGGTTTGTGAACCGTCTGTGATGAAGGATTGTGTAGTAGTGGTAGTGGTTATAGTTAATAAAGATTTACTCGCAACTTGGTTATTTAGCATGTACATGGAGAGTTTATTGACTGATTATAATCTGAATTCCGATAACTGGCAGGAATGAACAATTACTCTTGCTTCTTCTTCACATAGGATGATCCATACTCTATTACAGCAAGGGGGAAAGCATTACTCATGTTCTTGTTGAATGTCAATCTATCCAAAATTCCAAATTATAAAATTAACTAACTATTGAGTGACACAGAGTTTAGCCTCCTTGCACCAATCACTGTCCCAAAGAACATTACCTAGAGAACACTACACATGTAATGCAATGACGCATGAATCCCATCATTGAAACCAAGAGGAACAATGAGTGAATCACATGTATAGAAAAGAAAGCACCAAAGTACTATTTGTTGATTTGAGAAATATTTCATTTTTTGTTAAGTTTATTTTCAGGGATTTGGCTCTTGTTGATGCTGGCAAAAAGCTAAAGAATCTCATGACAAAATTAGATTTTGTTACTTCTCAATTCCTCTTAGAAAAAGAATAATGGGAGAAGAACTTAGCAAGTGTAGAGGAAAGCTGAAGATGTAAGATTGACTTGAACTGCTTTAGAATTCTTTCTCCTTTTCTTATTAATGGGAGCTGATGATAAAAAAATATGAATTGTTTTCAATGATGCATTAATACATTTAGCTTGAGTGTATATAATTCCATTCATTAATTGTGAGACCATCCCTTTTATGCTACATTGCAAAATAAAAGAAAGGTTTTGAAGTACATATTGTGCTAGTACCATGGTCAGTAGATAGCACGTACTAACACAATTTGAAAACACAGCCATACAAAAAGTTGTATGATTTTATTTCAGCAGCAGTTTAGATACATAAAACAAAAGTAAATCAATAGAGAAAATTTCATCCTGTAGTGTGCCAACTAAACCCAATATTTCACAAGCAACTGACAAGGAGCACCTTAAAAAGAATCATCGTTATCAAATCCGTTTCCTACGTCAAAGTAAGATTCATCGGGGATACCTGTATCTTTTACCTAAAAACAACAATAATAGCGACGGTGAAAGTGCATCTAGGCACTTATGTTGTTTTGGTGATTAATGATAAACGATTAATGACAAACGCATGTAATATCAATCAATGTAATTGTACAAATGCTTAACTTTAGGGGTGGAATTGAGCTGAGCCGAGCCCGAGCATATTAAGCTCGAGATGAGACTAATATTCAACTAGGCAATAAACATGTTAGTCTCATAACAATATAAACATATTAGAGGTTTGTCATTTGTTAAGCACTCTTAACAAACCTCTAATATGTTTATATTGTTATGAGACTACAAACCTCTAATATGTTTATATTGTTATGAGACTAACATGTTTATTGTCTAATTGAATATTAGTCTCATCTATTTTAGAGGAAAATCAATTGGGATGGTTAAGCAAAAATGAGGTATGCAATCTCGGTATTCCTTCCATATTTGTCATTGCATTCCTCTTTAGCAAATGCATATTGAACTCTAAGTAACTTGTTGATTTCATATGTGCACATTGATTCTTGTCATAATTGCTTGTGCATATATATATTCATTTGAGTTCATTATGTGCTTTGTTTTTAATATGCTTGTGTTAACTAGAGTTAAACTTCATTGCTTCATATTGACTTGGTGCATACATGTCTTAGTTGTGTATCTTCTAATGCACCTATCTTAGTGAAGTTTAATCTAGAATTGGATCACATTATTTACTCTCATTCCAAATATTGTTTGCATATGTGTAATTCGTGTATATTCTATCATGTGCTTCATTTAAGCAAATTCTGTGGTCCTTGCCATGATTTAATTGATTCTTCATATTGGCAATTATCTCTCTAGTGCAGTTAGATAATCATATATTCACCATAATGCACTTAGCAGAGAATATTTCTATTGTCAAGTGTTTCCAATCATATTGTGCTTCTTGATATGAAACACTTGTTATTATCAATTTATTCAATATATCTTTTAAGCTTATGGGACTAATATGTTTGCTGAGTGCTTTGATAAGAGTTAGGTCACAAAGCTGTGTGTATGATGACCAAGATGGTTTGAAGGATGACAAGCGAGTCAAAGTCAAATAAGACGGTGGTGTCATCAAGAGTTGAGGACTAAGTCAAGAACGACTTGGCGTGAGGATCATCTTGGTGATGATCGAGGTCAAGGTCGGAGAGGACGAGAGTCTCATGAGGTGAATCGCGTCGAGGTTGACAAGACGAAGGGCGTCATCAATCTTTGTGGAAGCGTCATTATGCATCGTGTATCCAAGAAGTCGGCATGCAAGCTGAGTGTAAGACTTAGATTTTTGTGTTTAAATTTGAGTCTAAGGATTGCCATACTATTAAGAGGGATGCAATCGTTGAAATTACTTACACATGTCTCAAGTGCTCAAAAGTGGTCTATCCTTGTCTAAGGTTAAGAAACCCAAGTCACTTTGTTCACCTAGGTGTAGGTGGGTTGGTGTGAGGGATAGAAGTGTTGTTAGTATCGCAAAGTGAGAATTTGAGGTCTCCTTGTGGATTTTTTGTGCAATCTATTTTTATCATTTGGGATTTGGGTAGTAAGACCTTGTTAGTTGTGTAGCCCTCGTTCTTAGCTTTTCGTAGAGTCCAAGTTCATCGAAATCGGAGTCCGGAATCAAAACTTATGCCCGTTTTCGTCGGGCTGCTGAGTGCAGTCCGAAGTGTCCGGACTTAAAGTCCGGAGTATCCGGATGGTCCAGAGTATCCGGAGTATCCGGACCCTACGCAGTTCCAACGGCTAGTTTTTGGGGATGGCTATTTAAAGCCCCCCTCTTGGGTAGCCGTTGGGGGAGAGCTGTTGGGTTGGTTCCTTGGTGCTTTGAGGTGTATTCTTAGTGATCTTGAGCTCCCAAAAGCCCCTCTAACCCTAGATCTTAGTGATCCCCTTTTGAGTGAAGGGTTGGGTGTGAGAGTGAGTAGTGCTCGGGTTAAGTGTGATTAGTGTGGTTGAGCACTTGAGGTGGACTCTAAGTGAGTTCTTCGTGAGCATTTGTTACTCTTGGAGGTTGAGGACTCCTAGATGGCTAGGAGGTCACCTGCGAGCCACCGGTGCTTTGTGTGGTTGGTCGTGGGAAGTTTGTGAAGGCCGATTCCGCCTCCGCAACGAAAGGAATCAAAGAAGTGAAGACCAACGAGTGCATTGTGCAACACCGGAAGGAAGAGGGTTGAAAGAGACCCTGGCTCAAGTGTGACCGAGCTGCCTCAACGGAGATGTAGGATCCCCTCAAGGATCCGAACTTCGGGATAAAATCTTCGTGTCTCCTTCCTTACTTCGGTTTCCTCTTTTGCTCATCCGCTTAATTTGCTTTCGATTCTTGTGATTAGATCAATTAGATTGTATCTACTGCATCTATTCTCACCTATATACTTGATTCATTGCAGTAGAGTAATTTGTATCACTAGAATCAAAGAAGCGCTTCAATTTATTGTCCTTCTCTGTTTTGGCCGATCAAGGCAATCCGGAGAGTCCGGTATTTTAGTCCGGACTATCCGAGTTGTTCAGAGTATCCGGACTAAGTGTCCGGAGTGTCCGGTTTACCTGTCTCGGGCTGAATTGTTTAAATTGCAAAACTTAATTATCCCAATTGCTTCCGCATTATCTCTGATAGATTAATTTAAATTGGGTATAATTTTGTAATTGCCTATTCACCCCCCCTCTAGGCGCATCCCCTATCCTTTTAGACAGTGAGTACATTTCGTATCCAGCAAGACTTTAAGTGTTTGAGTATGCAGGCTGAACCTAAAGTAAGGCTTCTATGGTTAATTTTTGCCTGGAGCCAAATTGAATTATAATAATGAATAGTAGAGTGAAAGCGAAATTTTGTAAAAGCAAATGAAATCATATATAAAATGACAAGTATATAAACATAAATGTAATAAGTAATAATAACATAAAAGTAATGACTCACTATCCTTCGTGAGTATCGAATCGTCCATTCCCAACATATGAGATAATATCTGAAAATAAACTTTTGCCAACACATGACACAACAGCTGAAAACAACCTTGCCAACACATGACAAGCATTGCATTTTCTATGGGGTAAACTCACCAATTCATTTTATAAAAACAGTTAACTTACCGTCAGTTCACCAATTTATCAATGACCGTGGATACGGCTTTTCAAAAAGATTTAAACTCTGCAGAAATGTACAGCTTTACCCACAAGGAATGATCAACTCTTTTTGCAATTGATAGTTAGCACACTTCCCTTTGTGTGTCGCAGAGAGCCGTTACATTATTTAAACATAGCTTTGCACCAGTCTAGTGACGTTAAACCCTTGCTATGGTAGAAACAAACAATCACATAAATCATAAATATTTTGAGCTCAATAAATAACAGTTGTTTCTCCCTATAGCCAGGCATACACCATTGCACCGGTATGCATTTACCCACAAGTCACATGTGGCGGCCCCTTACAAGCAAACCTGACCGGAATTACTGCTTGTGCTACTTCAGCCTTCCAATGTGCAAAACTAGTTTTAAATAACTTAATAGATTAAGGCCGTCCCGTACCAGCCCTCATGGTTGTACAATTATAACTTGGATCATGCAACAATACGTTCGGTCCTTGATCGACTTGGGCGATAAATCTCTCCTATCTACGTACATATAATATGCACTTCCGGCTATTGCCAATAATCGCCCGCGTCAAATCCATAGTTTTGTTTTCATTTTTAATAAAATGTCAGTATCATTTACTGTCATATCCAACCTTTTTAAATTTCATAAAGAAAATACCATTGATCATGACTACCATTGATCATAACTTTTTAGCATGTGAAAGATTAAATGTTCATCATGTCCAAAATTTTAGTTTATCACGAACAGTATAACCATCTGTTCGTGTTCCCAGTCTAAAGCAGGGCTAAGCGTATGCAAATATAAACGAATATACCCATTTTGATTGTATGTGTTACCCATGATCTAGGGCTATCACCTATCACTAGTAATTAAGGAAATCTCACAAATTTAGGAATATATCTACCATTTCCCACAATACAGTAATATTTATGAAACATAGCGTATGCATGCAAATTTTAATTAATTCTTCTTGTTTAAAGAAAAATTGGAATCTACATGAGGTGCTTGCCTTGCTATTTGTTGTCTTCAGCGACGAAGTTGAAGTTGTAATTTGATGTTGTCGATGACGAAGTCTGGAACGTTGGATTCTACTCGTCGTTCAATGAAAAAGATAGCAAATAGCAAATAACAACTTTTAATAGTGCCAAAAGGAAGTCAAATATAAAATCAAATCAAATCAATATACAAAATGAGCATGGGTGTGAGTTCGTGATTTCATGTGCGCGTGTGTATTATCTTACGTTGCAGTCTTCATTGTTATTAAAGGTATGGGTTGAACAGCACGCAACACTTGTTCTTTATGATTTATTCTATCTTAATTTACAAAGTCAAAAAGCTAAGATTGTAAACTTTATTATGATTATATTCGAATTCAAGAGGCCAAAATTGTTTATATGAATATAAATCAGTACATGAAACAACAGGGTTGGGGGTAATTGAAAGTAGCATGGTACACCCTAGGTATTATTTCAAAACCATGTTCTCTACTATCTAACTAGCACAAATAAACTTGTTTCACTTCGTTTGGACATCATTTGATCAAGTTACATCATTTTGAATTTTTGACATGTTGAGTTCAACCCTAATTAGAAAATGGTACAAACTAACTTGGAATTTGTATTTCTTTGTATATTTAGAGAGCATATGTCATAAGGATTCTAATGAAACTAGTTGCATTCCATTTGGACTTCATTTGTACAAATTTTATATTGAGCTAGTTTCAAACCTATAATTCAAATTCAAATTTTGGTTTAAACTACTGATCAAATTTCAAATATTTTTTCATATTCTGAAACTACATGATTTAACATGAATTTATAAACTTGTTTCATCCGTTTTGGAGCTATGGATTAAAAGTTATGGCATTTTGATTTGAATCGGTTTGAATAAATGTCACAAAATCGAAAATATGCTTTCCGCAAAGGAAAGCGCATTCCCGGGTTTTTGCGCACGTGATCTCATTCAAACCGGGCTGCTACCTCTAAAAATCCAGGCCTAGTGTTAGTGACCGGTGCAGAGGGAGTGTGCGCGAGTGATGAGACTGACCGATTAGGTCCATCCGTCAGCTTGTCATGCATGCTAAGGGCATTTGATGGCCATGGCCCACTGGTTAATTAGTGAGCCAGAGCAGGGTGCCACCGTCCGGTGGTCACCAGCAGTAAGCCAATGCCGGCAGCCAGTGGCCAAGGACTCGATGATCACCACCGTGCTCAAGCGCATCTAGGGAAGGGGTCAAGCTCTATTTATGGCGATCCGAGAACCACTTGCGACGGTGAGGTGCGGCGAGCTCACCAGAGTTAAGCCATGAAGACGAACAAATGATTCTTAAGTTTAGTTAGGCATTGTGTGAGCTTTGGTATGTGCTCTAAAGTCTATTTTCGATGATCAATATGGGAGGGAGTAAGTGAGTGGAGATCTCACCATGCAGCGGAGGCGGCGAACGAGGTGGTTCGGTGCGACAGCTCGAAAGTGGGCAAGACTTCCAATTGAGTGGGGGCTTATGATTGTGGGTGGATAAGGTTGCCTCGGTTGTGAGCAATTGGAGTTTGGATCTGTATAGGGAAAGCTAAACACAAATTGGGTTGCGGCGGTGGTTTGGCCGTAGAGGAAGAAGAAAGGGGAATAAAGAGGCTTTGTTCGGTGGTGAGGTTTCCAGGGAGGTGATGGAGTATTGAGTGAGCTCATGCAGCGCTTAAATAAACCAAAGCGGTGATGGGGGCAGGGTTTGAATGGGGTTGAGCTTTGTTGCTGGGAGAGGTCTAAGTGGCGGTGACAGACGCACGAGAATTCCATAGTCCAATTGTTGTAGGGTATGGGCACAGGCACTCTCATGGTAGCGGCGTGCCAGAGCATTGATAAGGGCATCTCAGAAGGCGAGTTGCGGCAGGGAAATGGACAAATTCTAAGGTAGTGCTCGAGAGTGTTCTTCGGCCGGGAAGAGAACGAGCATAGAGGAGAGGTGAGGAAGAAGGAGGGGAATGACAGGTGAGGCACGGGCCCACTGTCGACGAGGGAAGGAGAGGAAAAGAGAGACCAATGGCTGTGAAGTGGGACCGGCATGGAGCGGGGATTATCTAGCAGTCAGCGTGGAGAAAAAGGCTGGTCGGCTGGGCATTACATGCGTGGGTCCCACGTGTCATTGAGAGGAGGTGGCTCCAATTTAATCGTCCAGCTTCTAGACAGTTCATTTCACGCATTTAATTGAGCACTAAAGTATGTCCGAAACTTTTTGATGAATTTGGTGAGTGTTCTCCAAGAAGTTTATCCCTAGCTGTAAAATTTTGAGATAAAAATTTCCATTAGATTAATTCGTAAAAATCTGACATGGTACATTGTTCAATAATTTGAATTCGGGAAAATATTTAATTAAAGGATTAACTTAATTATTAATTTTTAAAACTTTTACACAAGGTTTGTACTGATATCACAATCATACTATAAAAATTTCAAGTTCAAATATTTAATATTTAGTTTCTAATAAATCTTTTTCTCTATTTTGCAGATTTTCAAATTTGGAAAGTTTAAATTCGGATAAATAATTAATGTCATTATTAATTTTCACCAATTTTACTAGATATGGATAAATGTATGAAGATCACATGGTGAAAGTTTAAGATTCGGAAAGGGTCTAAATACTTCTACAAAAATCTTTTACTGTTCTGGTCAGAGTCAAAATTCATTAATAAATTTAATCATTTTACTATTTTAATGATTTCACACCAATTTTGATTGGCCAAAAGGTGTTTCAACAGGGCTCTAGGGTTCTCATAGATCTTTGGAGATTTTTAGCAAAATTTTACTTTTTACCATTTTATCTTTTACCATTATCTTCTTTACAAATTCTAAAATTTAATTATTCTTCAATAAGAAAATCACCAAAAGGCATTTAAATAACAGGAAATTAAATATTAAATCAAGTGAACATTTTAATATTGTATTTTTATTCTTTATTGAATTTTGAAATGTTACATCAATGTATTATCACCTGACTTAATCATTAATATTTGCTCATCTTGGATGCAATAACTTAATAGTGTCTTGCTTGCTAAGTACCTCCTTGCATTTGTAAGAGCAAATGTATGGATTTTAAGACAAAATCCAATTCCATCTACAGTTCATCCTGAGAGTTGTCATGTTCTGATTTATCTTTTCACTTCATCCTCTCATCCCCGAATGAGAATAGCATAGATAATATATCTTCACTCTAGTTTTGTGCAGAAACAAAATTATCTTGATGGTTCTATATTTCATGAAATACATAGTTGATTAAATCATCGTATACACCATGGTTTAATCAACTCTATGTTTTACTGAACAAAGAACCATGAAAATAATTCTATTCTTGCACAATAATAGAGTGAAAATAGGCTACAGATGGTTTACAAAACCGTTTATGATGAGGATTTAGAACCATATATGATAAGCATTTATGTGATAGCGATGCCTGCGCATACACAGTGGCCGTGTGCGCTGCGTGCTGGCTCGATCAGCCAACGAGTTGATTAATTAGCATCGATCGAGGTGGTACTTTTCGGATCGAATGCATGCATGCATGCATGGGTCGGGGCCGGCCGAGCAGTGCGAATCTGACGTCGCGATCGTTGGGGCCGCGCGGCCGGATTACGGGTGAACAGTGAGACTTCAATTCCGCGGCCCGCGCGGCCGGCGTAGTTATTACTGCTGCCGCGCGCGCGGACGAGCGCGTATCATGGGATTTTTCACGTGTTCCGAGGCCTTCCGCGCGCGCTCGGGAGACGGCAGGACCTGGCCGGCCGCGCGGCCTGGTCGACGGCGTCGATCGATCATGGGGTCTGTGTCGTGTGGCCGCGCGCGCTCTGGAGACGGCAGGACCTGGCCGGCCGCGCGGCCTGGTCGACGGCGTCGATCGATCATGGGGTCTGTGTCGTGTGGCCGCGCGCGCTCGGGAGACGGCAGGACCTGGCCGGCGTCGATCGATCATGCGGGGCCTGGACGGCGCGGATCTGCGCTTGTCGGGCGGCCATTAAATCGTAGGGGGTGCGTGCTGGGCACCGTACGTGTGTGGGGTAGCTGAGATGGCGGTGATGTCTTGCATAGTGGTGTGGCTGTGTGTATGCAGCCATTCACGCACGCACCGGCGTCGTGCTCGTGGCGTTGCACTTGCACGCTTGGGTGGAACAGTTGTCCATGAATTGGCCCCGATCGTACAAATTAAACTTGAGGAACATGACACTCAAAGGTCCCTCATCACTAACATTTCGGGAACGGATGCTGCTCGAGCTAAAGATATGCCCCCAACTCTTCAACAGCTCTCACTTATCATGGCCGATAGACCGACCGTTAGGCTTGGCTACCAATGATTTAACAGTGGGCCTCTTGTTTGGTGAGCCAACCGGCTTCACCCGAGGATGAAGGTAGTAGAACAAAGAGGAGCCACATCTTTTCCTGGCTGGAGAGGAATCAAGGTCGATCTCATTAAGGCCGAACACTTAGTCTCTTCAGGTCTTTTTTAAAGAGAATAATAACCTTACCTTTTGTATTACTAGATATTACAGTGGAGTGTACAAAGCTACGGCTACAAAAAGTATGTAGCTATCTTGTGCTCCGTATGTTTCGGTCTCTCCCATATCTCCCGGTAGAGTTGAAAACAGGTCGAATAAAGACGGATAATGGTTTTGCCATATTTGTTTTTATATTTTTTCAAATACAAAAACAAATACAAATAATGTCAAGTATAAATACGAAGCGAATACGAATCAAATCGAATATGATAACAAATATTACTCACAACAAGAAAACTCTTTAAACTATACGCACAAAATGAACAAAAAGGCATAAATAATTTGTTTGATCCTCGTATAAGCAAAGGTTCCTTCTCTAACTCCATGTATTGATATATACGTTAATGTATAACGGGCTACCAGATTACCATGTAAATAGGCTGGGCTAAAATAAAGGCCACATATTGCGGATATCCAGTCCCCGAATATCCGGATAATCCAGATATGTATTCGTATTCAACGGATAGTGGGCTACCTACTCCGTACTACAAAAAAAAATCCTGCAAGAATCGTGTTGTCTGCTGTACAAAATTCCCGTTTGTTACGTTACAACCAGGTTAGAGTTAGACTACCTAAAATTTCCTGCAATCTGGTGCAAGCCCGGGCCAACCAACTCCAGCCAAGCCCAGCCAGCCAACCAGCATATACAGAAGCAAACATGGAGCTCCTACGTAGAGCCTACCAAATTAAATGCCCCTACAGTAAACTCACTGCGGCCCAGTCCATGCCCAACCAAAGCCCGAGGATGCCGAGGAGCCATGTCTAGCTCTAGCTAACCGAGAGCTCGATTCGCCGTGTATGTACGTACACGTAAGACCATCTGCAGGCTGCAGCCAGTTAGCGGGCAGGCACGTGCACGCCGGAACACGCAGCTCCTGGCCCAGGCTGCACGGGGCACGGGCCATGCCCCCATCATCTCACCGTGGATTAGTTAGCTTTGCGCGCGGGAAGGCGAAAGCGAAACCCAACCAAGTACTCCCCACGTTCCCCAAGGACGAAGTTTCGTGATTTTACCCTTCAGCTAAGATGTATGTAAAAACATCAGATGGTCCTTCTTTCTCGGTTCACTTATTGATGATGCTACGTGTTACTAATCTATTCTACGGTGGTAAATAATATCGAGAGTAATGAACGGTAGAGATATGTCAAAAAAAAAACAGTTAAAATTTATCTTAAGATTAAAAAATAATATGTATTTAAAAACAAGATTTAAATGCTCGAATGATACGTAGCACGTACTCGTAGCCGGCCCCACGCCACGTGCCGGCCCCTGTTGCACGCAGTCACCGTGCCGGCGAAACCGCGAGCAGCCAGCCTGCGTGCCCGCGCCCAGCGAGTAAATGCACGGGCGGGCGGGGCTTGTTCGGCTCAGCCATCCTCCTTCCACGCCGGTCTGCTCTGCTCAAGTGCTCAGGCTGTCATGCATGCATGCTCGCACGCACCGCACGTACGCAGGCATGCACGTCCCACAAACACAGCCGGCCGGCTCAAATCCAGACGCATGCATGCCATGCCAAGTGCAGAACCACAGATTGCATGTGTACAAGGATCGACCGTACGTACGTGCATGTACACATGGGCACTAGGTATAGCTAACTCGAATCCAGATGCAACGCAGGCAGTAAAAGAGACGATCCCTCGATCGGCCGGTATCTCGCCGGTCGGGTGTGTCTTCTCAGATCGGATTGAGATTTCTCAGATCCGGCTTCGCGTGAGGATCCGGCCCGCCGTACGTCCGTGGGATTCGCTGCCGGCGGAGGAGCAGCGGGTGAGCAATCAAGTCGCCAAGGTCTCGGCCTTTATTACGGCCACGGCCCACCGGGCCCGGGGTGTCTTACTTTCTTGTACGTGCGCAGGACTTGCTGGAGCCCACTGGACGCGCCCGGGTTTAACGTGGTTTTGGCTTATTTGCCCCCCTTCACAGTTTTTTTATTATCTTTGATCTCCTCGGAAATAAAATTACGAATCTAACATCCTTTTCGAGTGTAAAAATATCGATAGACGATATGTGTCACCTACCATACTCCGCTATCGTAGCAGGTCACCAGCATCGATACCCAAACTCGGCAGGATAAGGTATCTCGGTGTCCTAGCTCGGCAGGTAACTACCGCGGTACCCGAGACCGGTAGGAAGGTGTAGTGCGGTATGTGATATATTGCTTGCTAATGCTTTCGTGGTTGAGAAGAGTGTCAAATTTATAATTTCATGTGAAAAGAGATTAGAGATGAAAAAAAAATGTACAGGAGGAGACAAATACACGAAGGTTTCAGTGTTAACTGGCTGCTTCGTCCGCTGCACGGGGATCATCGGGGTAGACGCGTGCTGTGCGCATGCATGGGAACAGTCTAATTCTAGACGATAACTCATAACACGCGAGTTCGTCCTCTGCGGAAAAAAGAACACCGGAGTTCATCGAGTTGGAAGTGGCTTGTTGGAACCTTTAATTTTAAAAAGAGAATGACTAGGGAACGGTATACCGTTGCAACGGTATAGCCATGAAACTTGTGAAACTTATCAGTTTCAGTGCTGGTTTCATGAGTTTCAGTGTTTAGTTTCATCAGTTTCATGTTTTATCAGTTTTTAGTGCTAAGTTTCATGAGTTTCAGTGCAAAAAATCATAAGTTTCATGAGTTTCAGAGGTATACCGTTGCAACGGTATACCGTTTTTTAGTTTTTCTGTTTTAAAAATTGCATGGTTTAGTATCATATGGTTTATCCAAGTGGAGGAAAGGCAATTTAAAAAGTGAAGTCTTTGCCACCTCTTGATTAGCATAGGGTAGACAGTGGCTAACCACACGCGCGCGCATGCGCATTCGTGTATTTTCGCGTGAAAATCCGCATGACTTGTGACGGCGCAGTGTGTCTCCTGGCACTATGAATTTATCTTTTTTTTTTGCTGAATCATGTAATTGTTTAGCTTTCTGTACTGGTCAGGAGACTACATAATGACCATTATTTTTGTTTGAATTAGCAGTTACCAGTGCATTAAGTATGTTTAAATTCGATCAGTTACCAGTGTTTAATGATGGAGACAGTTACTGGTTAAAAATTATATAAGACCTGGAGACGTCCAGGCCAAATGACTGGATTTTCCGATTCTACTCTTTCTTCTTCCTCCTGCGAGAGCTGTAGAGAGGTGTTGAGCAGCAGGACCACGCCAGCCTTCCTATTCGACGTGCACTGTGAAGGAGGGTGAGCGGTATCTCCGAGCCGTTGTCGCAGAGTTCACCTGTATGGGGCGGCAATAAGGTTTCTGGGCAGCGCATCTGTGCGACCGCTCCTACGCTGCTTCCTTGACTTCAACTTTTTCCACGATATCTTCTGCGTATCATTCTGTTCTTCATCGAGCCCAACTGTAAGTCGTTCGTGATCATTCGACTCAATCATACTGTATTTCTTGAGTATATATATTTGGAAGTACAATGTATAGCCTGCTGTTAGATTTACTATATGCATCACTATTTATTTGTAATATTTGTTTTCTGGTAAAATCTGAAATTAAACTATTGCGCATGTTTCCAACAGTGCTTGCAGTGCATGATATCCGGTCGATATTTCTGGTGATGATTTGGCCCTTGATTGTGGGTCGTTGCATGGTGTGTGTGTCATAGGCCCGTTAAATTCAAGCCTGGCCGGCGTTTGGCATGCGTAGAATATGCTCGATCGGTTGATTTCGCATATGCATGGTGGCAGCTCGCGAGCACCTACGCCGTTGAGATCAACGGATAAGAGTGGGGTTTTGGGTTTTTTTTTTCAATTTAATCGGTCTAGTTTTTTAGTTTTAAAATAATTTAGTTTTGAAAACTGGCTATCGAAATTCTTAAATCAAAATGAAAAACCGAAATGAATTAATCGAAATATTTCGATTTGTTTAATTTGTTTTTTCGGTTAACCAAAATATGAATAAACACTAGGTACATTATATTTGATTCTTCTTATGTCGTAATACAGAGTAGAGATAAACCTACACAATATTCATAGGTCATTACAGTATAAGCATAGTAGAATATATGAATATACAACACATATGTATAAAGATATTAGAACATAAGTATTATTTGGTACCTTTAGGAAGAACATCAGTACATGGGCTATTAAGTTATTTGGTTATTTCGATTTCTGGAAACGAACCGAATACCAAAAACTAAATTATACCAAAATAAAAACCAAACCAAAAATCGTAAACCGAAAAATCCGAAATAATATGTTTAATTTGGTTCGGTAATTCGGTTTCGGTTTAAAAATGCCCATCCCTATCAACGGATGTTGCATTTTTTTCTCGAGTACTCCTAGTATCGTACAAGTGCTACTGTGCTATGTAGGCGAACAACATATAATATCTATCTCAATTTGCCAAACGTAAGACTGGGGATGAAAACGGAACGAAAATGATCGGTAAATGGCTGTTTCGTTTTCGTTTCCGTATTATTATTTTTACCGGTAATGGAAACGAAATCGAAAACCCGGAAACGGATACGAAATGGAGTGAATACGGAAACTAAAGCGAAAAATTCCACCAAACATAGTATACGATCTATCCAAACGTACCAAGTTTAAATAAAAACTAGATGCGTACGTGCGACGCCACACCACACACCGACACGCGTGTGATGTTAGACTTTTTGAACTATTTAGTTTGCTAGACTTTGTGAACTATTTAGTTTGTCAGCTGTTCCTCAGTAACATTATAAACCAGAAGAGGATAATATCAGGAAATTTTGAAATGCACAGCTTAGCCCGGCACTAATCTACGTCGAATTGTAGACCACACATACTTGTATGCCTGGATTTAACCATGTAGGTTAGATTACACTTGGAATTCAACTCATAGGCCCACTGATACTAGTGCATTCTTGAAGAATTATGGTATGTATTTTCCTCACATTCTTGACAATCCATAGCATTATATTTGGATAGCAGTACCAGGAAACTAACAGAATGAGTATACTACAACAGTCTAGCCAGACACAGAATCATTCCACAATGTGAAATGTTCTCACACACAAGGAGTGAAGATTTGCATGGTGAATTATTTTATATACTTCTAGGTCCTAACCGAAAGGCGACAATAGATAGTATAGTAGTAAACATGGATAGTTTCACACCATAATATAATAGCAAACACATATAATTCCACATCATAACATGATTGCAAACACATATAGTTACATATCATAACCAATTAATTGCCAATATAAATGGGCTCTTCATGGAAAAAAAAAATGGGATGAAATGGGTTAGGCCTTGCTGATATCCGAATAGGAAATCCGGATACTCAATCCAGATATCCGAATATGAAAAATCCGGATATCCGAATAGATAAAACCTGAATATCCGGATCACGTCCCGTATTTACCGGATATTGGCTGCTTCGTATCTGATCTTGAATCCAAATTCAAGTATCTGGATCCCGTCCCGAATCTAACCGGATAGTCAAATATGATCCTAAATCCGATCCTAAATTAATATCCAACCCATTTTCATCTCTAATACTTGCCTACTAGCGCCTACATTCTCCCAAATTTACCAGCCTAGGAGAAAATTTCCACACACGAGCACAGCCATTCCTCGTTACAAACATCCAAGCAGAGTCGCACACGCGGGCAATGTACATGGGAAACCGTGTGCGCTCCCTTCGAAATGGAAACTTCAATCAAACTGCTTTGTTCAGAGCCCAACTGCCCAGCCATGCTGACTTAAGCATTGGCTGGCTCACACACTGACTGGCTCTCACTCGTCACATCTACGATCAAGGCCCTGTACAGAATTAAACCTCGACGACAGGTGCAGATCCTGTAGGCCATGCACCCTAGCAAATACTACTTACAGTGCAGCCAGTAAATACCCAAGTTACAAGACAACATACATGAGATTAAAAAAAAAAAATCAGGTCTCCGCCTGGTACATAATTCCTGCATTCATAGTGCTGCCATTCGCATGAACAAAAAACCTCATGGGATTGCTGCGACACACGGGCCCCATGCACGGGCCAAAATTTAAGAGGATTCGCGTATCGCGAGTATTAGGAATTCCATGGTTTTCTAACCAGATAATGGGACTCCGACAAAATATCAGCTGAGAGATCGAGATGCCACTCGAAGTCAAGGTGCAGATGGAATGTAAGGCCATATGGTATTTACAGCGGAATGGAAGGGGAGAGCTTTATTTTCCAGAACCTACCGCAAAAGAGTTTATTAGCATCTAGATACAGCTCACGTTGTTTAGTTTGGGTAAGTTGGGAGTTGGAGGTTGTCCGTGCCTTTAGAGAGAGAGAGAGAGAGAGAGAGAGAGAGATCAGCTGGCTAGAATATCGAGAATGTACCGGGCAAGATCAGGGAATTTTATTGGGCACCGGCCGTAGCCATTCCTGGGGTTTCAATTTTCAAACCGACGGGCACAAGTCTACTCCGGCACTGATGTTCTTCCGTGGAGTTGTTGTCCTCATCTTACCAGAGGAATTAGCAAGTATTCCGCGTAGAACAGCTGCAGACCATGTGAGGTGTAAATGTCAGTTAACAGGCTATTATTCCAGGAATTCACAAGGTGCAGAACGTAAACTAATTGAGTTTGCCGGTACAATCAGACCTACAAGGAATTTTAAAGAGGACGCCGTAACAGGGCGAAGGATCGGGAGTAGTAGATGCTGAAGTCGGCAACTAATTACCTTCCAGATAAACATATAGAATGGTGTTATTGCAGCTTTGCTTGTCAAGTCGACTGATCGTGCGCAATTAAACAAGATCGCAGCAAGGATTGCATGGCCAGCTACCTGCAAAATCCATATACTTTAACCTTCATAATAAAACTGCAAGAAACCAGTCATAACAACATATAGCAGGTGAATCCTTTTAATCATCGGCATTCGGTGTTCCTCTAGGCGTTAGTCGGGTGGTAGACCAGCACCTAATCGCCGTCCAGATGGGAAAAATTGGCCTAAACGGCTAGGTGGGAGGGAGGAGCCTAGCGCCTAGGCGAGCTAGGCGGCCACCTAGGGAACGTAAGGAATACGCGTCATTTTTTTATTTTTTAAGACAATTTCTCAGTTATATGAGAAAAGGAAGGCCTTCTGCAAACCACTAGAGATGTTAGTAGTGATGGTAATCAACTCATATTTGAGCCTAGTAGTCATACTGGTTAGTTTGCCAAAGATAAGTCATGTCAGAAATTATAAATCTAATGATCGAGATTGCTGCTGAAATCTACGAGATGTGATCCATACAGTTGCAGATTTGCTCCACAAACAGGAAGAAGTAGCTCCCATCAATATTGCAACACCATAAGCCACTTCAAGTAGACCAACACAAATCCCGAAAACCTGCTTGAAAGTTTAAATCAGTAAGCCCAAGAATGTTTCTTAATTTTTTACTTTTTTTACTAACCTTCTTTTGACCCAATCGAACGCTGAAAGATCGAATTCCAAAAATGCTGCCCCCCTCAATATCAGGTATATCCTACAGGAAATAGCAAATATCTTAAATATTGTTTATACCAAAAGCAATGCACCAAAATGAGCGTTCCATCAGCAAACCATTATAGATACATGAAATGAAATTTATGCAGCAGTGATATTTTCGGCACATAGAAATCAAGAAATGACGAAGATGCAGTCATCCGGTCTATGCTAGTGAAGACATGATCCTTTGCTGCCAGATTTTTAGTAAGGAATTACAGTAGATAAAATAGGGATAATTACCTTGAACAATGCTATTACAACTGCGAAGAAGGTCATGAATGCAGTAGCAAATATTAATGGCGTTGAAAATAGTACTGGTCTTTTGAACACAAATGTCTGGTAGAAAGACAAGGCAAGACAGCATGATTCACATGTCAGTTACCATGTGAAGCCTATGGAAAAAACCACAAGAAAATGCAATTACAATTGCAGACACTCGTGGTTTTTTTATTACAGGTTTCTTCTTGTTTTCAAAGATGTCATCAGAAGACTTGCCTAAATGTGGGAGAAAAAACGCCAGTTGAACAATCACTGCACGCACTGATAATATGGAGAGTGCTGCAACAACAGCAAATCGTTTCCATCGAAAGTAGGGCAGCTGTAGAGGACCAAAACGGAAATGTCAGCTTTCTTTAATATTAGGCAATAAGGGGTATTAATAGCTGCAGCACACCGAAAATGGTGATATTCCAAAAAAAATTATGAGTAAAAACATCTGTAAAAGAAAGCATCCATTTCATATTGCTTTTTAGGATAAAAATATAAGCAGTCATTGTTCTGCCATTCAAGTAAAGCACCATTTTTATCAATCAACTTTGGGCTTTACCCTGGCCCTTGAACTTTGTACGGGCCAATTAGCCCATCAAATTTGATGGGGCTGCAGCTCAAGCTTTTCATCGGTAGTATCAGTATGTCGGCCCATTAAATCTGCAAGTCACATAAAGGTGGGTTGCACACCTCTCAGTGCCACATCATTCATGCAATGTGAAAGTCAAACAGGATGGCTTGCATAAGCATTTCATTGAGTTTGTGATAGTATAGTTGGGAATTAGGTTCCTTCAAAATTTTTTTGGAAAAGCAGTTATCCTACTAAAAAGCTTTGTATTGGAGCAGAAGAGGCAACAACACCATCACAGAGAAATATGAATCTACAGAAGCCTCAAGTTAATTTGACAAATGACAAATTGAATCATAAAGAAACGAGCTCTTACATTAATTGAATAAGCAGTTCCAAGAACAAAGCTAATGAAAAGAGCCCAAAACAGAGGTTGTGCCAACAACCCATCCAAGGCCAAAGCTCTGCAACACACACAGCCATGCATAGCCACCAACGTTTCGGAAGTCTTTGTGATGGAACTTTTATCTCCGTTGTGCTACACAATCTCATTGCCTGAGAGCACCATTAGTTACAAAGACTAATATTCAAGAAAAACTCTTACAACAACTTTACTTAAGAACACTACTTCCAGTGGCAATGATCCATATACCCGAAAAGCAAAAGTCAGAATAACACAGCTAGATGAATTCCAGATTTTTTTTCCCCAAACCAAATGAGCTTAGTTACCATAGCAGCAAATATTGATACTATTGCAACTCCAGTTACAGGAGAATATTCCCCGGATGCCAGTGGAAGAGTTGGCTTGTTAACCTGGTGAGAGACCAATATTAGCTCCCAAAAGGGTTTGAACAAAGATAATAAAAAACAGTACTATAAAGTCAACCTAAACACTTGAGATTACAGTGATTTCGAAATACCTTATCTATTTCAATGTCGAAGAACTTATTCAACCCAACAATATACATGTTCGTGAAAAGAGAGGCCACCACTGCCTACATAGGAGTAAAAATGCAGCATTTTTAAACAATGCATTTTTATCTCTATAGAAGAAAGGGAGGGGGGCGTGCAACGATCTCAAAGCAAATCCAATAGTCAGGAATTTAGATGATGGTTGCTAAAGAAAATATCCGGCTGAAAATTATCAAAACCCTAGAAGAAAAGTGCTGCTTAAAGTTGCAGCTCCAACAAACCAGTGAAGAACAAGGGAGAAATATCAGACTAGTGCCCTCTAGGTCATTGAGAGGTGTGCGGCTGTGTGAGGTGTGGAGGCTGACACGGTAGGGCCACATGTCGGTGAGTGCGAGTAGAGGAGGATCGGGTACGGCTTGCCGCCGGCGAGGGAAGGGCGGCGCTGGCCAACAGGCAGTGCGTTGAGCTCCAGGTGACCGAGGAGCACCCGAGGCAAGTCTCGGTGGCGGTAATGGCTAGCCGGAGGTGGCTGCGGTGAGCGTCTACGGCAAAGACGGCGGCGGTGAATCGCAACGCCGGTAGAAGGCCGCACGAGTTCGATCGGTCTCAGTTCTAGCATCAAGGGTCCAAAACAATCCATTTTACCTTGATTTGGCACTGGGTAAGGTTCGGGTTGGGCTAGCACCTTGCACCGGGTTTGTGGAAGAAGGGCAGTGGCGGTGGCGGCGTTCTAAGCAGAGAAAGTTAGAATTAGTTGAGGGGTTTTGATCCTTGTGAGCTTTTGATGCTAGAGTGTAAAGTAATTTGGAAATAGATTAGTATACCATTCTAATTTCTCTTTGATATTAACTCAAAGCTTCTCAGCAATGGCGGTAGTGTGGTGGATTTACAGCTTCTCAGCAAAGGAGAGTGAGAGGATTTTGTGGCGCTTATAGGCTTAGCCTCGGGGACGTGCAGCTGCGGCGCTGGCGGGGAGGAACAGTGGTGAGCTTGGCTTCATGGCACCGGCGAGAGGAGGAAGAAGAAGAGAGGTGAGCAAGCTGACAAGTGGGCCTGAACAGGAGAAAAGGCCCCACTGGTCCGTGAGAGGAAAGAAAAACTAGGTAAAACGTTTGTGAGCTGTGTTGGATTGAGGGCATTAAATGACCCATTAAATGAGCTCCAAAATTTTTAATATTTTTTCATGGTAAATATTAGATAATATTTATTATCTTATAAAAGTTTTAGGTAGAAATAATATGCGTAGATTTTATATTAATTCTAACAAGCTATTGTGCTCAATTTCTTATTTTCTAATTTTAATTTATTCGAGTGTTGAAATTTTGTCAATAATTTTTTAAACCTTTTATAGAGATTTGTTATGGTTGCAATATTCTTTTGTAGAATTTTTTAAATTAATACATTGTGTATTTTTTTTATAATAATTCCAATAATAGAATTTTTAAATTTTCAAGTTTTCTATTTTTAAATTTTAAATCCAACATACTTGATTATTTATTTTTGATATTTTTATTGGTGATTGTTATATCCCTTAAGAAGATAAGGAAACTTTTTTAGCTTCAGATAATATAAATATATGTTTATTTAAATCTAATAATCAAAACTATTTTTAGTCAAATTTTATTAATTCACCTTTCTTTTCATAAATAATTATGTTCACATGACTTTTGGATGTAGAAATGAATTTCTTGAGATTTAATTTAGTTAAATATAATTTTTCACATTTTATCACTATAGGTCTTTATTTCACTTATTTAACTTTCACTAAAAATAATATTAAAAAGATTTTTCCTTTAGGGAAAAAACCAATAAAAACTATAAAAAGCGAAAAAATGTAGAATTAAACACATTTACACTTTTAAATTTTAATTATCATTTTATTTGAATTTTAAGGATGTTACAGATCTTTTTATTCTTTTTGTTATTTTTACCTTTACGATCTTCAGGTGTGAAGGTTTTTTTAGGTTTATTACTTTCAGAAATCTTCAAACCTGGTTGGAGTGGTGTATGGCCCTTATCGGCCATACGGTTCCATTCAACCACCTCATGAGCATTTGAGTACCAGTTTGCCATATCAAAAAGTTCCAATATGGCAGATGACAGATGAATGTTGAGATTCTCCGTGGAAGGTGTAGCATACAGCCTGCTTGAATGCATGTATCATCAGATATGTTAGAAATTGTTTTACAAACCTCTTAATAAATTGATGTAAATTTTCATCTGAGATTGAAGAAGACGATGTAGGTTGTCTTCTTTACCTAGCTTAGCATAACAACTTTTAAAATTATTTAAAATACCATGGCATAAATTCTCCAAACTGAAAATGGATCTTTTAGGTTGATTAAATATCTAAGTTCTTGTAGGCCCTTTAAGAACAGTATGAAGATAATTTGCCATTATCTTCTCATCGCTACCAGCAACTTGGATGGTGGTGCTATAGATTTGAAGGAATTCTGATGGATTGTGCGTTCCATCGAAGCTCTCCAAAGGATCTGGCTTGAATTTTTTAGACCGACTAACGTCTTGAACCCTGGAGAAAAGGCTTTGTATCCTGTATATACTCCCAGACATGTTAGTACGCTAGAAATTTGTTCGGCATATTCAGGAGAACGAGGTTGTCGCTGACCACAGTTAGTATTTTCACCTGGGCCAAACCTGTTGAAAGCACTTCTCTTGTGTGTCTCACTCCTCTACTGGTGGTTGGAGCTATGTAAACGCCGACCATATGAGGAATGATCCTAAAGTGAATCTGTTAGAGACTTCATGGATGAGGATATGCTATATACTTCTGCAGCAGCTTCTTGCAGATCAACAACTAATGATCTTATGAGTGGTACATTATCTCCATCCACGGGTTGGTTTAAAATGACATTAGTCATTATTCAGATTTTGTCCATAGGAGTTTCCTCTTGTGAATTACTTGGAACCAAATTCAAGTCCATTACCGCCAACTTTGGAACCTGTGGCATGATGGGAAGGGCACATCAGGGACGACTCCCTGAGGGATCCTTCCTTCGCGAGGCCCCTGGTTGGCTATTACGGTATAAGCGTATTGTGGTCATGGGTATGCGAGCTGATCTTTCACAGATTAGATCTTAATGTTTACAAAAGAGGTTTTGAGAAAGTGTTCAGTGGGGGTGGAGTGAATCCATCACGATAACTATGGGTTAAGTTCCAGGAGAGATACCTGAGTTAATTCTAGGAGTGATTCCTAAATTCTAAAATACTGAAAAATAGATTTACTATGTAAACAAAATTATGCCTTGGAAAATTACTTAGTGAATTTGTGAACTTGCTGCTTTATGCTAAAATAACCATACAACCTTCCATTGAATCCTTCACATTATTATTGCATCTCCTATGTGACTTGCAGAGTACTTTTGTACTCACCCTTACTTACTCTATTGATTAAAAGGAGGAGTTCTACGATGGTGAGGTCCAGGATAACTAGGATCGCTACCCCAGTCGAATGCTAGTGGCAAATCCATTGGGTTTTATTACAGTTTATTTTATTTCTGCTGCTTTATATTTATTTAGCCTACGAGCCATTTTTATTGTAAAAGACTATGTCAGTTAATGAATAAAGAAACGTTTGATATGTGTTGTTATCATCCTTGTTTCTTGTGTATACTAATTCGATTTTGGATCAGTATGTTTTACATATAGGGTTCAGAGGTGTTACTTCTTGGTCCGATAGTAACTATCTTTATGACCAATTTCAGGTTAGGGTGAAAACCATTCAATGCCTGACCTGTATGCTGGTGAGAGCAACTGAATAAGTTATTTTCGACCAGTGTATGCATAGCTGGTTGTGGTAACCGAACTGAAAAGATGTGATAATTGCCTAGAGGGGGTGAATAGGCTATTTAAAATTTCAAAAAAAATAATCGCAGCGGAAAAGGTATCGAAGCTTCTGGTATAATATCGGAACTTCCGACTGGATCGGAACTTTCGGTATATTATCGGAATGTCTGACCAGTAATGAAATTCGAGAACAAGTAACAACGTCTAGCAATCTACAATCTACTTCTACTCTAGTTGAGTGCAAGAATGAGAGAACGATCTAGACTAGAGTAGCAACAATAGAGGAGTTCAAATAAAAGGATTACACACAAGTAATTCAAGGGAAATCAAACTAAAGAGACAAATCTTGGAGATGCTCTCTAATGCTCAAGATGAATGAATTCGATTTTGCTCTAGCACTAGAACTCACTTCTATCTCTCACTCTCTAGATGATCACTAAGATCAAAAAGGAGGACTCAAGAATGCTTTAGATTGTGCTCTATAAGCTCACAAGTTCAGCCCAACAAAGTGTGTAACCTCTCAAAGGAGGTGGAGGTGGGTATTTATATATTTGGGCAAAAACTAGCCGTTATACCCGCACTCAGCCATATATCGGAACTTCCGATCCCAACATCGGAACTTCTGATGTGTGTAAGCTTCCAGAACTTGGCACACTCCAACGGTCGAAAAGAATACGCATCGGAACTTCCGATTTCACGATTGAAAGTTCCGAAGCTCACAGAGAGTCACCTCTAAAAAACTTTCTCAAGAAATTTCACCAAGTCCGAATCGGAATGTCCAATTCCTAGATCGGAACATCCGATATCTCCTGAGGGTTCCCAAATTAGAACGTAAACGCATCGGAACTTCCGATTGGATTCATCGGAACTTCCGAACTCGACAAAGAGCACCTTTTCTTGTTCTAATACTGATCGGAACTTCCGATCCAAAAGATCAGAACGTCCGAACTCGACAGAGAGCACCCTTTGGGATCTCAACACACATCGGAACTTCCAACTTGAAACCTCGGAAAGTCCGGTCTGTTGTAGGGGCTTCGGACTCAGGCACAACTATGCATCGGAATGTCTGAACATATCGGAACTTCCGACCAAAGATAGGAATGTCCGACTTAAACTTCAAAGGAAACCATTCCAGTGCAGTGCAGTGACTTCATGTCTCTCAAATAAAACTAGCTATCATTCATCTAAGCATAGAGATTGACTCTAGATCAACTACAATGCATCTCTCTTAATAGTACGGCATTCCTATGACTCAAAAATGTAAAATACATTGAAATAATGCCATTTTTTATTATCGTTTCTTTTTTAGGGTATCCATCATCCGTAGATGATCTCACTTTGGGACTTTTACCTGTTCACAAACTCATAGAACGCATTAGTCCCTTTAATCGTTTGTCATTAATCATCCAAAACTTCTTTAGGGGCCTAGATGCACTTTCATGAACAAACTATCCGGAGTACATTTTATTTCCGACTAGCATTTAACGAACTAGTTGGGAATTTTTTTCACGTGATTAAATTTGACCCTAATTGAAGTCATAACCAGATGATGGACTTTGGACTTTATCTTTACTTATGTGCTTTATTTATAAGAGTATAGACTCAAAAGTAGAATAGAACATATTAATCGTCACCAAGTCTCATCACGTAAAGGTATGTATGTTATGCATCCACAATAGTATGTATCTTAACGTTATCTTCACAAACTTTTGTCTCTATCCTCATTCACATAACTATTTTTACTCTCTTTGTTTGCTGATGTTTGTCTATCACCTCGAGAGTATCTGTTCAAAATGTTTGTTCATAGAAAAATTTAAAAAAATGTAGTTATTACAATATTTTTCATCCTCTACCTCTGCTTAAATGCTTTGAAAGAGATTAATGGTACTCCCAATAGTTTGTTACTATACCTTGTTACTAGAGGATAGAATGTTTGGAGGGATTTTTAGAAAAAGCTCTAAATAACTTGTTGCACAAACAAGCTTCCTAATGTGTTATCTAGTCGCTACTACTTTTCTTGATTTCTTGAAAAGACTCGATACTTGCATGCGTAACAAGCTTCTTCTCTCTTTTCCATTAAAAAAAAAAGAAAGCCGGTGTGACACGTACATTAACAAACTCAAAACATTATTGAGAGTGGCCTAAATGGTTCCAGTACGCCATTTAATAAGTTAGTATTTTGTGATGTAAGTATCAATGCTAAGAGATGGTAAGTGGCTTTTGTTGGAGATGCCTATGAGCATGGGAAATGAGCAGCCCAAAGACTACGAAAAGTACTAACATAGTAAAAGAGAAGGATGGTTACAGAGTAGCGGATGTGATTCAAAGACCATAACCGTTCACTAATGCTCGCAAAAGTCACGGCCAATCAGGGAAAGTTTTTGTTTGGAAAATTAACAGTTAGTTCTATAGCTACCAACAAAAATATGAAATTAAATATTGCATTTAGGATAAGATTATTAGCAGCTAGCAAATATTTGATGAATACATAACATACTAGTACATATATGTAAACAATACTATTATAACAGGCATTCTCAACACAATTAATCAATGAAAGAAAGATGATTGGACCAACAACTAGTTAGTCAGAACTTGCAGCGGGCTTGGTGAAGAAACAGGAAACTACGCATGAGCAACGCGACGATTGAAGACGAGAAGTCACATGCTGAGGCGCTTCCCAAAAACCTAATCGCTAGTCTTTCGTGCAAGTCATTAATAAAATTATAATATATTGACAATTAAAGTTTCAAAAGTTTGTGTGGCACTCAAAAACATGAATCAAATATCATCCATGCATTGGACTAGAAGTGAAACCTATATTCTACTTAAGTGTATGCTCACTGCCGCCAATAGTCTCGTGTATGGAATGTTAACCAGATGGCCCTCAATCAAATAAATATGAGCCACCCGATTGCACCCTACACACTTACATGTCCAAGAGAGTTTCGATTCTTTTCCGAAGAACCATATCGGGATTGAAACCAACCCTTCCGGCGTAACACACGCCTGCCGCCTCAGAACCTTGTATCACCCACACCCACCTAGGGGTGTGCGTCGCAATAGGAAAGAAATGATGGTCACTCGGGTCCATGTGTCGGACGATTGAGAACAATTTTGGGTACCCGGATACGTGGCCGGCGCTAGTTCCCAAGATCAAAGGCTAGCGCTCACATATCCCGCATTCAAAATGAATTATTACACATACACACATGTACCTTATATAGCATAGAAGTAGTCCAAAAACTATTGCAACTACTTAGTATTACAAGTCCATGACTGACCGGCCAAATAATATATACAGAAGTAAATTGCGGCGAAAATTAAACATAAACCAAAAGTGGGACAGCGGTATGCTCATCCATAACCCAGAGGCAACTGACTAGGGAGAGACCTAGTTTATCCATCCGAGTAGTCGTCTGACCCCGGTGCGAATTAAGTGTCAGCTGGGATATCGTCATTACCTTCGTCTAAACATTTTAGATTAAGAAAATGGTGAGTACACGTATGTACTCACAAGACTTTAATATATGGAAATAAAAATACATGCATGATTAGTTCAAAGGAATTAAGCTTATATACTAAGTTTATTTTCAGCATAAGACATATTTTATTTGCAAGTGAGCAGTTTATCAAACGATAATAGAATTGTAAAGAGCACTTGATATAAAACTAATAACAGTAAATAAAGTTTAATTTCATCATTTCATGACCCTCCATGGCAATGAGCAGGGGCCAACCATGTCTTAAGAACAAGCCAACCCGTTATAACACATTTTCCAAAATCTTCGCAAAACCAAAGCTATACTTGACATTACTTTCTCCAGTTGCTCATAACCGTGAGCATGGCTAATTAATTAGATTTAAATCTCTGTAGTGAGTGTATACTTTATCCATATGACACATTTTAGCAATCATGTCAACCATGCCACGCGATATCCACAGTACCCATTTTACTAGATTGTGACGAGATCGTTCAACTCGTTAGAGTCTAACCTTGCACCAGCCTCGATGAATGTCAGACCCTTGCTATGGCGCCGGAAATCCAGAACTATGCATACATTACTGACGATGGTTTACGCCCCATCACGCCCTTTCCCCCAAAGCAAGTGTGAAATCATGTGCTAAAAAATTGGCTTAGAATTGAATTTGCAAATATGTTTGTTCATGTGTTTTTTCAATTTGACAAGAAGCAGTAAGTTTCGCTTTTGCGCCGGACCAAGATCTCAAGAAACAGTAAGTTTCCCATCTACGACGAACAAACTTTGTTGGTCTGTCGTGGACATGCTTTTGAACTCTTTGAGCCAAACTCAATTTTCCTCAAAAACCAGTAAGTTGTGCATGTACGACGGACAAAGTTTTTGGGTCTGTCGTGAACGTGTTTTTGAGCTCATGAGTCGAACTCAATCTTCCAAGAAACCAGTAAGTTTTGCTTGTACGGCGGACAAACTTCTTTGGTCAGTCGTGAATGGCTTTTTGAGGTTTGATTTTGCATGTACGACGGACCGATTTTGTTTGTCCGTCGTGAACGTGTTTTTCGCCAGAATGATTTCTTCTTGGAACCGAAACTTTCACTTGTACAACGGACCGATTTTTTCTGTCCGTTGTTGTCGGGGGGTCGGGTAATTTCCATAAATTACCTCGGATGCCACCAACGACCAAGCTCGCTCCCGCCCGAGCCACCAGGAGGTCGTTACCCTGGGCGGTCTACTCAGAACCTGGAAGGCTACGCATTCGGCCGATTCGAGTTCGGGCTCGGTGGGACCTAGAATGCCACGTATTCCATCGATTCCGAGCTCGGGCTCGTAAGATGTCCGAGCTCGGTGCGGCCATCGGCCGACCTTACGTGGTCTCGGGTCGGTGAGAATAACCACCCGAGCCGTAACTTCCGTTAGCCCGCTACGCTTTCCGTGGGAGCGTGGCGGAAAGATAGGATCCACCGGTTGCCACGCTTGGACGAGGTCCAAACGTGCGGTGTAGTGGGGTCATGGAGTTCGATCCTTTGTGCTATAAAAGCGTCCCCATCATGAGGGGACACACAACATGCATGCAGGCCAGTAAGACAAGAGACATACGCCGGATACATTGCAAGAATATACACTAGCTGGAGTAGGGCTATTATCTCTTTCTTGAGAGGCCCGAACCAGGGTAAACCGGCTGTGTCCACGCTCGTTGAAGTCCAAAGTGAGTCATCCCTTTGAGTAATCCCTCACGTGAGAAGGGTCACGCTGGTCCCTCCACCAACAAGTAAGCTCGGCGGGGCCTGCTCCCCAATCGTCGACAATTTGGCGCCGTCCGTGGGGACCGACTTTCCCTTTCATGAGGAATCCCGAGGATGACAAATTCCCAAGATCGCCAGGGCCTCGGCGCCCGGAATTGAGGAAGAAGACAAGCGATTCTTCGACAATGGGGCCGCTTAACGCCGCCGCCTTGGGAATCACGACGGTTCCGGAGCTTCTCCGCGAAACCGCCGACCGGAGCGATTCTTTCGCTCCCGGCTCGGCGCCCTCTCGGGCGACGAGTATGGCGGGCTCTACGATGGTCCGACATCCTGCACCTTTTCGAGCTCGACCAGGGACCGCTTCACGGAGACACCGTGATGTCCCCTCGCGATCCGTCCAATCCCGTAACGTCTTCGTTGCGGAGGAGGATCGAAATGTCGGAGCAAATCCCGGCCGGCGCGTCTTGACCGCTACGAGGCGCCAAGGAGCACCTGCAGCATCTCGAATCGGACGCCGCCAGCTTACGGCAAGTCCGAGGTGGCCTAACCGATAAGACCCGGCCAAGTCCGTGAGAATTTCCACGCCGTACGGACTCGAGCCGCGGCGACGACTAACGAAAGCTCGTCACCCAGCTGCTCTCGGCGGAACGCCTTCAAGCCCTCGCCACGGTGGTACGCAACCTCGAGAGTTTCTGAGCAGTCGACCTAGAAGCCATGGGCGCGGCCGTGTGACGACCTCGAGGAAATCGCCGCAGACATAAAGCGGCGGAAGCCTCCCGAGAAAGGGACGCCCGAGCAATTCTCGAACGCGCCGCCACGGGCGTCAGCGCCTCCACCCGACGACTCACGCAGCCGCACCAGAGTGACCGGCCTTGGCGACGGGCTCGGGAGGGCACCGGAGCAATTCGGGGCTCCTCGGGACCACGGAATGGAGCCACGCAGGCGTAACCGGGCCGAACATTCCTCTTCTGCCACTCTCCATCCTACAGCGTAGGGAGATATTCTCTCGCCTGGGCCCACTAACCTCGGGCTCGGTGGTGGGGATCGCCCGGCCAGCCGCGCTTCGTGGTGACCGTCCCGCTTGATCCGTTTTGGTGCAGGCGTTCGCAACGTCGCTTCGACGTGTGACCTGGCCGACAAGGTTCAAGCGGGTCACATCGAGAGATTCGACGGACTCGTAACCCCGACGAAGTTTCTCTCGATCTACACCACGGCCATTCTAGCCGGCGGGGTGATGAAAGGGTCATGGCTAACTTTCGCCTGATCCTGGGCGGGCGGCTCGGGCGTGGCTATTCAACCGTAAGGAAAACTTCGATCCGGTCCTGGGCCCGGTGAGCAAAGACTCTCCGAAGCTAATTTCGGAGTCGCTACGTCCGCCGGGAAGGAGCGCGACCTTGAGCGTCGATCTGACGGAGGGCGGAACCTGCGCCCGATTCGTCAGCGCTTCATGCAAGTGCGCAATTCCATCCCAAGCATCTCGGATGAGGCGGTCGTCAGGGCTTTCAAGTTCGGGTCCGAGACGACGCTTCACTCAGACCTCGAAATTCACCGGACATCACGCCAACGAGTATTCGCATGGTCGACCGTTATGCCAACGCGGACGAGGCTGTCCAATGGAAGAAGCTGCTGGACAAGGGAAAGCTGCCCCCTCAGCCCGGGCTCGAAGGGGCGTCAAGCCGAAAGAGCGTGAGCTCGATCGAGAAAAAAATCAAAAAAAAGAAAAAACCCTCCGTCTCCCACATGGTGGCGGCCATCGAACGACAACGGCCAACCTCGCAATCGTATAAAGGAGGGGCCACGAAGGAAAGGCCGACCGGCCAATGGAGCCGCGAGCAAAACCGGACGACCAAGACCGCGACCAACGCGGACGGGCTAAGCGCTTATTTTTGCCCGCTTCCACCAGGCACACGGGCACGACCTGCGGAATTGCAGGACATGGGCCTCCCGCCTGGAGCAATTCTACAGCGGCAAGGGTCCCATGCCTACGCTCCCAGAGCAGGAAGGAGACGTCAAGGGCAAGAAGCCCGCCGAGGAGGAAGACACGGACATGGAGTACCAGGAGCCGAGAAATCACATCGCTGTGATATTCGGGGGCTCCGCCGCCTATGGGTCACGTCGGGAGCTAAAGGAGGCCGCCCGCGAGGTGCTTCGTGTCACTCGGGGAAGCCTCTGTCCCAAAGACTCAAGTGGTCCGAGCTGCCGATCAACTTCTCCAAGGACGACTGCCCCCTGGGGTTGACAAAACCCCAAAGGCTTCCGGTGGTCGTTAACCCAACGATCTGCAACACCGCGGTAGGTCGGGTCCTTGTGGATTGCGGGAGCTCCCTGGACCTGATATCCGCCAAGGTCTTGGACGAGATGCAAATCCCTCGCTCCAAGATCAAAAGCTTGGTGGTCCCGTTCTACGGAATAGTGCCCGGAACGTCGGTCAGGCCGCTCGGCCAGATCGTCCTGCCAGTAACGTTCGGCAATCCGAGCAACTTCCGAACGGACCTGATCACATTCGAAGTAGTCAACTTTGAGTCGGCTTACAACGCCATCCTGGCCGGCGCTCGCCAAATTCATGGCTGCCACTCATCACGGGTACCAATGCTTGAAGGTCCCCGGCCCCGGCGGCGTGATCACGGTCAAAGGAAGCCCGAAGGCGGCCCTAAGCTGCGACGAGAAGGCTCTAGACATGGTCGGGCAGCTGCCCCAGCGCGGACCCGACCAAGAGCCGAGGAGTTCCCGGCCCAGGGCTACCCTCCAGGCCGGAGGAGAAACTAAGGCCATCCCGCTGTGCGACGCCGAGCCAAGCAAGGTCGTACACGTGGGGGCTTCCCTGGACCCTAAATAGGAACTCGAGCTCGTGACCTTCCTCCGGAGAAGTGCGGACACGTTCGCCTGGGAACCGTCCGACATGCCCGGAGTCCCAAGGGAGGTCGTCGAGCACAAAGCTAGCGATTCGGCTCGACAAAAGCACTGTCGGCAGAAAGCTCAGCGCTTCTCCCGAGAAGCAAGCCATCATCAGAGAGGAACTGGACAAGCTCCTCAAAGCCGGTTTCATACGGGAGGTCGACCATTCCGATTGGTTGGCCAACCCGGTTATCGTGATGAAAAAGGGGGGCAAGTGGCGCATGTGTGTCGATCACACGGGGCTGAATGCCGCGTGCGGCGGACAATTTCCGCTACCTCGGATAGACCAGGTTGGTCGACGCGAATCACGGCCCCGAGGCGATGAGCTTTCGACGCCTACTCAGGCTATCACCAGATCGGCATATCGCCCGACGACGAGGAGAAAACTTCCTTCATCACGCCGTTTGGCACATTCTCGCTACACGACCATGTCCTTCTGGTCTAAGGAACGCCGGAGCGACCTTCCAGCGCCTCATGCGTAAAACCTTCTCGACCAAATAGGTCGGAACCTGGAAGTGTATGTAGACGACATAGTCGTCAAGAGCAAGATGTCCTCGGACCATGTATCCGATCTAGAGGAGACTTTCCATAACCTCAATAAACATCGAATAAAGTTGAACCCTGAAAAATGTGTGTTCGGGTCAAGGTGGCAAAGTACTCGGCTACATGATCGGTCGCAAGGAATCGGAGCCAACCCTGAGAAGATAGAGGCCATCGAGAACATCGGCCACCCGCTTGTACGCTGGAGGTGCAATCCACGACCGGAAGGATGGCGGCCCTAAGTCGCTTCATCTCGCGGCTCGAACGCGCGGCTGCCTTTCTTCAAGGCGCTCCTAAGCACAACGGTTTCGCTTGGACGAGAGGAAGCAGCTCCTTCAAAAAATTAAAGCTATATTTGTCAAGGCCCCGATCTTGACCACGCCGAGATCGGGAGAGGTTCTCTTACTCTACCGCCGCCACACCCCAAAGCGGTAAGCGCCGCCATAACGGTAGAACGGGACGGGGTGCGGCCCGATCTACTACGTCCGGAAGTCTTGCACGGACCAAAGGAGCGTTACCCGAGGTCCGTAAGCTCCTTTATGCTCCTCGTGGCCTCGAAGAAGTTAAGACACTACTTCCAGTGCCCACAAAATCCAAGTCCCGACCAACTTCCCGCTTAGAGAAATTCTCGAATCGAGGCATAAGCGGACGAATCGCGAAATGGGCCATGGAGCTCGCCGGTCGAGATCGAATTCTCGGCGTAACCGCGATCAAGTCTCGTGTTCTAGCGGACTTCCTGGCGAATGGACAAACCCTGCCTCGCCGAGCCCGAACCCAACCACCGAGCACGGCCGCCGGTCATGCATCTTCGACGGATCCCGAGCTTACGATTGCTCGGGGCTGGAGTGGTCCTCGAATCCCCTCGTGGGGAGCGGATCCAAGATCGCCCTCCAACTACATTTCGGCGCAACAAACAATGCGGCGAATACGAAGGTCGCTAGCCGGGCTTGGGCTTGCAAAGCGCTGAGTCCAACGACTAACTGCGAAGGGCGACTCGCGATTGGTCGTCAACCAGGTTAACAAGGAGTATCGGTGTTCGATGACTCAATGGCGCTTTACCTGGCTGAAGTAAGGAAGATGGAGAAGTACTTCGAAACTTCGAGGTATCTTGTACATTCCCGGGAAGGACAATGCCCTGGCCGACCATCTATCGAAGGTCGGTTCCGCCCACCTTCCCGCCCGGGGTGCTCGTCGAGCACCTTTACAAGCCCTCCATACCCACCAAGGAGGAGGCAACCGAGACGGGTGGTACCGTCTCCTTCCTCGAGCAGACGCGAGTTGGATGACGCCATTCATCCAGATCTCGCTCACGGGACCGCCCGAGGAGGAAGCCGAGAAATCCCGGCCATAAGACGCTCCTCGGCCTACAAATTGGTCGAAGGACTCTTATATCAAGAAAGGTGCACTTGGAGTCCTCTCCAAATGCATCACCCAAGAGGAAGGCAAATATCTCCTCGGGGATATCCACGACGGAATGTGTGGAGCTCACTCGCCCTTCAGACCTTGGTGAGCAAAGCCTTCCGATTAGGTTACTCTTGGCCGACGGCTCGCCGACGCGCGCGCTCCATGGTAACCTCCTGCCGATCTTGCCGTTCCATGCTCGGAAGGTCCACCACCAAGATACGCATCGCAGACCATGCCGCTAACCTGGCCGTTCTCGGTTTGGGGCATCGACATACTCGGTCCATTTCCTAGGGAAGGAGGGGTTGTAAATACTGCTAAATGCAATCGACACCTTCACTAAATGGATCGAGGCCGAGCCTATATCAACCATCTCGACACAGCGGCTAAAAGGTTCTTCCGCAATAATGTAGTAACCGCTTTGGCGTTAGAGTCGCCTCATTACCGACAACGGCACTCGATTCACAAGCGAGGTGTTTCGTGCTTATTGCGAGGAGGTCGGGACCAAGATATGCTTCGCATCCGTGGCCCACCCACGTAGCAATGGGGCGGCCGAGCCGCGAATCAGGCAGATCGTCCAAGGAATCAAGAAGAGAGTCTTTAAGAGCCTCGATCGGCATGGTCGTGCCTGGGTGGATGAGCTACCTCCCGCCCTGCAGTCGGTCCGCACCTGACGAGCCGAGCTACGGTGAGACCCCTTTCAGCTCAGATATGGCGCGGAAGCCGCCCTACCCGCCGGTTGTCCTAGGATCCCCAAGGGTGAACCTAGCCGATAGCATCGACGCAGCGAGGCGGCGCCTTCGACCTCGACCTCGCGGAGGCAACTTCGTGAACGGAGTCCTGCTGCGATCCGCGGTCTACTGCAAGCTCTCCGCAGGCACGCCGCTAAATCGTTACGACCAAGGACCTTGCACATCGGCGATCTCGTTCTGCGACGGGTCCAAGACCTGTCAAAAGCCAACAAGCTAACGCCGAGATGGGAAGGTCCTTACACGGTCGTCTCTACAAAGACGCCCGGGGCTGTCGTCTCGCGATGGAAGATGGTCGAGAACTTGCCAGCACTTGGAACATCGACCAACTGCGTAAGTTCCATGTCTAACCACACTCGCCTACCTTTTTAATAAATTTTGTCACCTCGTCTTCTCGTTCTTTCTCTCTCTCTTTCTCCTTTACCTCCGCAAAAAATTCTACGATTAAGCTCGACCCAGACAAAGTGTCAGGGGCAGGTCGGTCGTTGGGGCAAAACACCGTACGACAAGAGCTCGACCTCAAGGGCTTCCTTCCTCGTAAGACGACCATCTTTTTCGCGGTAGACCTCCGCCGCAAGCAAAGATTCGCACAGGACACCCTTCTAAACGGTTCCGAGCTCAAGTCGGCCGGTGGGCGGCATCGACACACCGTACCCTAAGAGCCACACGGTCCCCGCAGAACTCTACTCCGCCAACGAGGTCGTGCTCATGATCGCCCACGACCTCGGTTGGGGGCGGGGGGCTATAGGGGTACCAAGTGGCCACGACCTCGTGCGACTCTCACGCGAGGTAGCTACTCCCTAGTACGATTGATCGCTAAGTCGCGTAAGGCCGGTAAGCCGAACAAGGAACCACGACACCAAACAAATCGTTATCATCTCGGACAAAACAACAAAAACGTTTAGAGATAGATAAACGCTCTTTCTATGTTCAATCAAGCGGTTTTCCCCTTAAGTTTTTTACGGTAAAGACAGGAAAAGAAAATTACAGAGCCCGACGCTTCTCGCCCTCAGAGCGACGAGCTCGTCCCGCACCGAGTCAAGCTCGGACTCAAGGTCGAGCACCACGGCGAAGCTTCCGACCTTCGCTTGCCGCTTGTCGGTCGCTGGACTCCTCCGTTCTTTGGTCGATTGTCCTTTCGGCGCTTCGGGCGGCGTCGCGCAAGGTCGCCACCGTGGCTTCAAGGCCCGACCTTGCCTGCTCGCTCCGGTCGAGACGCTCCTGGAGCTCGTGCACGGACTCCTCCACCTTCCGCCGGATCTCGGCCTCAGAAGATGTCAGCTCGGCAACCCGGCGCTCGAGCTCCGCGATCTTGGCGTCCTGCTCGGCTTGGTGCTTCGCGACAACTTCTGGCGGCACGGTGGCGGCATGGAAGTCCTTCATGGTGGACTCCAGCACCTGCGCGACAAGGTATTTCAGGTCGTGATCGAGTTTTTTTTTTTGATAAAAACACATGAGTCAGGAGTACTTACCCAACAAAGCCGAGCCTCCAGCCCCTGCTGGAACATCTCGGCGGGGTCCTCCGTCTCGTCCTGTTCCCCCTGGACGGGCAAGGGATCTCCCGCCTCGATCCCTTCTCCTTGATCGGGCGCGGAGGCTTGAGCCCGAGCTCCCCCGTCCCCTGAGGGCGAAGGAGCTTTGCCCTGGGGGGCGACCTCCGCCTCCTGGAGAGGGACGGCCTCAAGAGCGAGGATCACCTCCTGCTCTTCTTCCTCCCGGCAGAAGTTGCGCTGGGGCTCCACCCTTCGGCGTCTACGGCCACGGAGCAACCGGGACACCGGTCGGCACCCAGCCCTTGGGCTGCAGCGGCGTCCCGAACGCAGCGGTCAATCGGGGCACCGGTCGTGGCCGGGAGGTCGATCTCGACCGAGCAGCCTCGGTGCCCGGCAGATCCCCTTCACTGGAAGCTGCCCGGCTCACCTACGATGGTCGGGCTCGTCTCCCCAACCGTGAGGTAGCCGGCTCTTCCTCGTCGGACGAGCTCCCGCCAGATTAGGGTCCCCAGCCGCCCGTGGCCCAGGACCCGCGTGGCGTCGTGAGCCGGGAGACCTCGGCGATCTCTGGAGAGTCGCGGTGATGATGTCGCGGCGCGGAAGAATCCTCGCGGGAAGTTTCGCCGCCGCTCATCACCATCGAACTCCACGACTATGATGTGGGGATGCCCTCCATCGCGGCTCGGGCATCGGCGGCGCGATCTTCCTCCGTGCCTCCTCTTCGAGACACGACCTCACGGTCCCGGGAGCTCATGCGGCCAGCTCCCACCTCGGCGTCGTCGCCACCAACGGCAGTGGAGCCCGGGCCTCCGCGGCCTCAGCTCCCACATCGGCCTCGTCGCCCATGACGGCCTCGGCAGCCTGGGCGAGCTCCCTCTCTAGCACGAGGTCAAGAATATCGTCAGCCATCGCTTCGAAATCCCATAACTCCGCACCAGCCGCCACACCCACTATAGACGATGTGGGGTTAGTGTGGTACAAGAGGGGAGTAGAAGACTGACCTCGCTCGGCGTCCGCTAGCTGAGCCCGGGCGCGGTCCAGGAGGGCGGCCATGTCCTCGCGCGCCTTGTCGGCCCTGGCGACCGAAGGGTCGGCCTCCCCCAAGCCGACCTCGGAGATGGTCGGCGTTGGGCGCGGTTGAGGCGTAGCAGACGACCTGCGGGACCTCGGGACCAAGGGGGCGGGGTCCAGCTCGTCCTTCTCCTCCTCGCGGTCCTCGGGGGCCGAGCTCGAGCTCACCCGCGCGAGCTCACGCCGAAGAACGCGATCCGCCCTCGATTCGACCTTCCGCTGGGCCCGGCCCCGCGGCTGCGGCTTCCTTCTTACGCGTAGCGGCAATTTGCGCAAGCGAGCCATCGGCTCGGGATTGTCTCAGTGTACTCATCCATCCACAATCTAAGTTCGCTCACCTCCTGCCGATCGGCATACTCCAAGTGCTGGCGGGGTGAGCGGTCGTCCGGCCCGGGACGCCTGCGCGTACGCCTAGGCGGGGAGGGCGTGGCCGACGGAGATCGGGCGCGGCGCTTGCGACCCGCCCGTCCTTTGGTCTTTCGACCCTGTCCCGCCAACTGCGATCCCAGTTGGGCCACGGCGACCTCGAGGGCAACCTTCTCCTGCCAAAGGAAAAGAA
Organism: Rhipidocladum racemiflorum; assembly: GCA_036346355.1. Classification (NCBI taxonomy): domain Eukaryota; kingdom Viridiplantae; phylum Streptophyta; class Magnoliopsida; order Poales; family Poaceae; genus Rhipidocladum; species Rhipidocladum racemiflorum. Next base: position 81,740,019 of record CM070579.1, on the reverse strand, counting down.
AGAGAACTTCGAATGAGGTCGGAAGACCCCCAGAAAAACCTGTCCGGACAAAATAAGAAGTCTGAATTAAAGACTTACCGCCTCGGTCCGGTTAAGGACGTTGTTCGGGATCTGGCGGCCCTCAATGATTTCCTTGCCTTTAGGGGTGCCGAACATCTCGGACACCCTCGCATCCACCCAGTCCTCTGGCGGAGCTGCATACCAGCCGAAGGAGAGGTCGTGAGAAGGGGCATCCTCTGCTCGGAAAAGAAGGTCGGGGGCGATGACGTACCTGAGCGTGACTCCCGGGTGATGTCCTGCCACCCCTCGACCTTGAAGAAGGGATGCTCCCTCCTCCTAAGGGGTGATATCCGGTTCCTGACGTAGTCCCGGGTAACGTCCCGGCCGGTCAGCCCCAGGCACGTGAGCTCGTTGATCGTCATGAGGATCTTCTCCTCCTCGGGCTCCACGAGCGACGGGCGTCTCGGCAGCGCGACCTCGGCGCCGGAGTAGGAAAGCGTGCCGCCCTGCTTTCCTCAAATAGAACCAAGAGTCGGCCCAACCCGACACCGAGTCCTTGGCGTGAAGCTTCGGGTACTCGTATGGTCGAGTAGGTCGCAGCGGAAGTAGAGGCGGCCAGGCTGCGAGCGTCTTGGCGAGAAAGGGTGTAGAAGTGGAAGAAGAGGCGGGAGTGGGCTCGACGCCCACGAACCCTTCGCAGAGATGGGTGAAGATGGCCATGATGAGAATGGAGTTGGGGTGGAGGTGAACGATCTCGCACTCGCAGGAGGCGAGTCACGGCCTCGACGAACTCACTTTCGGGCGTCGGAGCCCGTTCATGGCGTAGAGCTCGGTGGAGACAATCTCCCCTCCTCCTCGCTGTGGGCTCTCCTCGGCGCCAGGGACTCTCCATGTGCTTGGCGTCGACGTACCTCGCTTTCTTTGGAGGATCTCCACTGCGCTGTCGAGCTTCTTTGGCGCCGAACCTCGCCATGAGGGTGGAAAAGATGATCAAGGAGAAGGATGAGCGCCCGAAGCGAGGGGTATGAGACGCAGCGATCGCAAACCGGCCAAGTAAGTCGACGGGCTTTCTCTTCGAGTGTTTAAAAACTCCTCCAGGAAATGGGAAAGCAAAAGGACTTCCCGCCGTTATGGTCGAGGAAGCCCTAGAGGCACAGAGGGCAGTTGAGGCGTTCGCCATCCGAAACGACACGTGGCGCGTAAATCGAAACCGCCTGCCCGAAAAAGACGGTTCCCAGGAAGGACGATTCGAGGCTTAGGGAGAAGGAACCGTTGAGAGGGGCCCACTGCTCGAAGCGCGACGAGTGAGAACAAGCTTCGTTCGGAGAAGGTTAATAGCTCGTTGGTCGCGGCAGCTTGTCCGCCAGCGTAACCAACAAGCTCGTTCGAGAAGGTTAATAGCTCGTTGGTCGCGGCAGCTTGTCCGCCGCCAGTAACCGACATGCTCGTAGAACGGTAGGCCCAAGGAAGGCCTTCCTTAGACCTTTTCCCACTTGAACCTCGGGGCTAGGCGTCGAGGGTCGGGTAATTTCCATAAATTACCTCGGATGCCACCAACGACCAAGCTCGCTCCCGCCGCCGAGCCACCAGGAGGTCGTTACCCTGGGCGGTCTACTCGTAACACAGAAGGCTCGCATTCGGCCGATTCGAGTTCGGGCTCAGTGGGACCTAGAATGCCACGTATTCGATCGATTCGAGCTCGGGCTCGGGTAAGATGTCCGAGCTGGTGCGGCCATCGGCCGACCTTACGTGGTCTCGGGTCGGTGAGAATAACCACCCGAGCCGTAACTTCCGTTAGCCCGCTACGTTTCCGTGGGAGCGTGGCGGAAAGATAGGATCCACGGTTGCCACGCTTGGGCGAGGTCCAAACGTGCGGGTAGTGAGGTCATGGAGTTCGATCCTTTGTAAGCTATAAAAGCGTCCCCATCATGAGGGGACACACAACATGATGCAGGCGAGAAGACAAGAGACATACGCCGAGATACATTGCAAGAATATACACTAGCCGGAGTAGGGCTATTATCTCTTTCTTGAGAGGCCCGAACCAGGAGTAAAGCTAACGTGTCCACGCTCGTTGAAGTCCAGTGAGTCATCCCTTTGAGTAATCCCTCACGTGAGAAGGGGTCACAGTTGGTCCCTCCACCAACAAGTAAGCTCGGCGGGGGCCTGCTCCCCAATCGTCGACAGTTGTGAATGTTTTTTTTGAGTGATTTTTCATGTGTACGCCGGACCATATTTCCTTGTCCGTCGTGAATGCGTTTTTGCTGAATTAGGGTTTTGAGCAGAATTGAAATAATTTGAATTTGAGATTATGAAATTTGTGATGATTTCATGATGTTTCTTTTGAAGTGGACTTTATGCAATGCTCATGTGAGTAGTTGCATGGATTGACATTGAGTCAAGTCGTGGACTTGTGTTCGGATTTGTTTTGTGGTTTGTTCATGTGCAGGTATTGCTCGAAGACGAATGTGGTCGATGACGGGACCGGAACTAGGTTCATAGAGGAACTGAGGTTCGGGACTAGGTTCAGGAGGAACTGAGGTCTTGGTGGTCAAGGATGTCATGCGGGACGTTCGGGCTAAGAGAATGGTGCACATGAAGAATGTGTAGGACCGAGTAGGCAACTAGAGGGGGGGTGAATAGATGCCGAATAAAAATCAACTATTTTTTTAAAAAAAAAAAATTAAAGACCCCTAAATAGCGGAAGAAAATCTAATATCGTAGAGATCAAAACCCTAGATTAATTAGCGAGAAAAGTCGAACATAAATCAAAACTAGTTCTATTAAAAAAAGAACAATCCTTCTAATCAAGAATCAAAGCGAAAAGAATAAAAGAATATTGCATAAACTTATCTCTTTTATTCCAAAGCCATCTTCAACAAGATGACACCAAAAATCTTCTAATCTTCAACGATTAGAAAACCCTAAACAAACTAATAGAGCATACAAGCTCTTCTTTGCACCTTGTGCTTGATTGAACAATTGTTCGCTTGATCGATTGATTTTCTAAGCCCTTGCAACCTCTATTTAAAGGACTCCACAGCCACCTATTCCTTTTTGTATTCGGATTGAACAATCAGTCATCATGCCATAATCGGACAGGAACTAGCCGAGCCAGACTCCTCTCGGACATCAGCTGGCTCTGTCTCCTCTCGGACACGGCAACTTGGTTGGCTGTTTTTCTCTCGGACACAGCGTCCAGCTCACACACGCGACGCACGGCTGGTTGATCGATTTACTCTCGGACACAGCGTCCAGCACACACATGCCGCACTCACACACGCGACGCACTCACGCACACACACTATGCACATGCACACACACACATGCATGCAGCACAGCACTCACGCATGCACACTATGCACATGCACACACACACATGCATTCACGCACACATGCACACACACACAATGCACATGCATGCACCCACATATGCATGACACACACGTACACATGCATATAAAAATTTCGTAAACACGCGTACGGCCCGCCTGCCGCTACGCTGATAAGATCTCGACCTCTCGTGCACTGTTCTCTAGTCCGAACGTTTCGCATGACACCCTCGACCCTCACGACCTCGATTACTCCCTGAACCTAGTCTCGACCCGTCACCGACCACGTTCGACCTCAAGCAACACCTGCACGTGAACAAAAACACACAAATAATTTCCGAGCCCAAGTTTGCGACTTGACTCAAGTTAATCCATGCAACCACTCACACGAGCGCATTGCATCAAATAAAATCAACCAAAAACATAATTAAAAATCAAACCAAACTCTTTTGCAAAATCTGAATCTTTTCAAATAAACAAATTGGTTTGAGATCTTTTCAAATACTCATCATCAAAACACATGGATCAAAAACAATGATCCTTCAATCTCCCCCTTAATGAGTAATTTGACAAAACACAATATGAGATTTGACAAAGGTATAGAAAAATACCAAATGAGAGTTTGAGACCAAAAAGATTCCAAGACCAAGTAAATCCAAATTCTCAAACAGTTTGAATTTTTCCTTTCTTTTTATTTTTCTTCTTCTTGACTTGTTCTCCCCCTTTTTGACAAAATAGTCATCAAGAACTCAAAACTCCCCCTTAATGAATGCAGTATCTCAAGCTTTGAAGTATATTCAAGGTATATAATCAAAGTAAAGCATTTGGAGAGTTTTTACGAGAGTTTTCACATTTTGTATCAATTTATCCAATGAGAAAGCAAATTGTGAGAATATGGAGGCTCTAACACATAGAATAGTTGTTGCATAAGCAAATTAGAGCAAACAAGTAAAATGTCATAAACTGATTTTGCCAAAGCTAAAAGAAATCTATCATGAGCAAAGAGAGACTTTCAAATTCACTAATGTTTGTCTCAAGCCTTTTCAAAAATTTGAATTTCCTTTTTCTCTTTTAGCAAGTTTGACAATTTTGCTTTGTGATCAACGAGGATGACAAGTAATCAAGCACACTAGCCCATACTTGTGTATGAGTAGGTAGTTCTTTCTTGTATCTTTCTCAGTTTAAATTGGCAAGTGGCTTCACATTGTTCTCAACTTTTGTTTAGACAAGTAGCCTTTTCTTGCATCTTTTGAATTGAAATCCTGGCAAGGAAGCTGCACATTGTACTAAACTTGTGTTTAGCCAAGTAGCTTTTGCTTGCATCTTTTTCAACTTGCTTTTAATATTAAAACACTGATTTTGCTTGAGACTCATAATGATCATTTGAAGTCCAACAAAAAGCTCACACATAGTTTCTAATCAGCTCTAGCCTTTCAACAGATGACAAGAAACTTTTAAGCCTATTTCACAAATGCAATACCATAATGAACAAGAGCCAAAATATTCTCGAAAAGCATCTCAAATTGAATTATTTTAGTCTTTTAGTCTTTTAGTGAGAAGTGAAGCAATGTAGCTTTAATTTGACTATATACACAAGAATAGTCAACAAAGCTTTGTACTACATGATGCAATGAAAACAGGGGAGTTTTCTTTAAGTGTAACGACAAAATAGCTCCTTGTAGTAACCAAAGTCAAGTAACACAAATAAAAGAGTTAAAAACAAGACTCCCCCTCAAATCAACCCATGGGGATGAATGATCCCATGTTCGCCGCGTAAGAAAGCAAAGCGAGAAGAATCAAGCGGCTTAGTGAAAATATCAGCAATTTGAGCATCCGAATCAACAAATTTCAGTTCAATAGCTCCTTTTTCAACATGATCTCTAAGAAAATGATATCGAACATCAATGTGTTTAGTCCTTGAATGTTGAACAGGATTTTTAGCGATGTGAATTGCACTAGTATTATCACAAAGAAGTGGAACACTATTAAAGTTAATGCCGTAATCTTTAAGAGTTGAAGTGATCCAAAGAATTTGTGAACAACAACTAGCGGCCGCAACGTATTCAGCTTCAGCAGTAGATTGAGCAACTGAGGACTGTTTCTTAGAAGACCATGAAACAAGTGAAGTGCCAAGAAAATGACATGTGCCGAAGTACTCTTTCTATCTAATCTACACCCCGCAAAATCAGCATCGAATATCCTAGGAGTGTAAGCGAAGAAGAACAAGAATACCAAATGCCAAATTCGAAGTGGAGCGAAGATACCTGAAAATTCTTTTAATTGCTTGTCGATGTGATTCTCGAGGAGAGGCTTGAAATCGGCGCACAAACATCTTGCAAAATGTATGTCAGGCCTCGAAGCGATCAAGTACGTAGTGATCCAATCATGCTTCAGATTCTTTTGGTCCATCTCGATCCCATTCTCGTCAAGATCCAAAATTGTTGTTGTGCTCATTGGAGTAGATACTGACTTTCCTTCTCCCATGTCGAATTTCTTTAGTAGCTCCTTTGTATACTTGCATTGGTGCAGGAAGATCCCTTCTTTCGCTTGCTTGATTTGAAATCCAAGGAAGTATGTCAACTCTCCCATCATACTCATCTTGAATTCCCTGGACATTAGCTCAGAAAAATGCAACACAAGAGAGTGGGAGGATCCTCCAAAGATAACATCATCCACATAAATTTGCACCACAAGAAATTGATCATTTGAATTTTGAGTAAATAGAGTTTTATCAACTTTTCCCATCTCAAAATTATGTTGAAGCAAAAAGCCTTTTAATCTATCATACCAAGCACGGGGGGCTTGTTTTAATCCGTAAAGAGCTTTTGATAAACGATACACATGATTAGGAAATTTTTCATTTTCAAAACCAGGGGGTTGTTTCACAAAAACTTCTTCTTCTATAAAACCGTTTAGAAAAGCACTTTTCACATCCATTTGAAATAACTTAAAACCTTTTGAAGCTGCAAAAGCCAAGAGGATGCGAATAGCTTCTAAACGAGCAACAGAGCAAATGTTTCATCAAAATCAATTCCTTCAAGTTGAGAAAATCCTTGAGCTACAAGTCTAGCTTTGTTTCTAACAATTATTCCATCTTCATTTAACTTGTTCTTAAAAACCCATTTTGTTCCAATAATGTTTTGATTTTTAGGAGGTTCCACTAAAGACCAAACTTTATTCCTTTCAAAGTTTTCTAATTCTTCATGCATCGCATCTACCCAAGAACTATCAGTTAAAGCATGAGTAATGTTCTTAGGTTCAAAATTAGCAACAAAAGCAGAATGCATGCATAAAAGAGTTTGAGATGAATTAGAACGTGTCACCCTTTCATGAAGACTTCCAATAATTTGTTCAGGAGGATGGTTCTTCAAAAGCAGTAAGGAGGTCCAGCTTGTTTTCATCGTCGTGGGAGGTGTAGGAGAATCAAGTAGTAGTCACATCAATTTGTTCAGAACATCTTCCCGCTCAGTAGGTATGAGCTCATCATCATCATCATCATCTTCATCATTTTCTTGAATCTTTTATCCAAAAGATTGGCTCTAAATCTTCTCGTGAACCTGAAATGTCGGGTCTAGCTCGAGGCTAGCCTCATCAAAAGTAACATCGCATGTCTCCAACAATTTGTTAGTCGATAAATCAAGTACACGATATCCACGAGAGTGCAACGAATAGCCAAGGAAAATACCATCGTACTCTGAGCTTGAATTTATCAAGATTTCCATGTTTAAGAATAAAGCATTTGCAACCAAACACTCGTAAGTGAGAAGCAGATGGTTTACGATCAAATCTCAGTTCATAAGATGTTTTACCAAGTAAAGCTCGAGATAGACCCTATTTGATATATAGCAAGCGTAAGAAATTGCCTCATCCCAAAATTTTCTTGAAGTGTTGTATTCATCTAGCATAGTTCTAGCCATTTGAATCAAAGTTCTATTTTTCCTTTCTACAACACCATTCTCGTGAGGGAGAATATGGCAAAGAAAATTGATGTTCAATCCCATTAGTTTCACAAAAGATTTAAACAAGGCATTTTTGAATTCTGTACCATTATCTGTTCTTATGGCTTTCAATGAGTTAGGCAATTCATTTATCAATCTCTTAATGAAGACATGAAAGAGTCCAAAAATCTCATCTTTTGAAGACAGAAAATGCACCCAAGAGTATCTCGAATAATCATCAACTATTACTAGAAAGTACCACTTACCTCCGGCCGATTGTACTCGAGATGGTCCTCAGTATCCATGTGAAGAAGTTGGCCGGGCGGTGGTCATTACAAAGAGAGACAGGAGCATGAGGGGCTCCAACCATCTTACCATGTCGACGGGAAGCACAAACAATGTCTTTGCAAGATTTTAATTTTGGCAAGCCACGAATTAAGTCTAGACCACTCAATCTAGATAATGATCAAAGCCCATGTGACCTAACCGACGATGCCAAAAATTGAGATTTCTAGATTACGAAGCAACAAAACAATGTGAACTTGAAGCATTGCTAAAATTTGCTATGAAAATTTTTCCAAGTCTAGATATCTCAAGAGTCAAGTTTCCGTAAGCATCGAGTACTCTACATGCATTTGGTTTAAAACTCACTTCAAAGTTTTCATCCAACAATTGAGATCTGAGATAGAAGGTTGAATTTCAGTTTAGACACCAAAGAGACATTCTTTAAAGTAAAGTGATCATTCACCTTCACGGTACCTTTTGCAATGACGCGTCCGGTAGTAGCATCTCCAAAAGTGATCGTTTCGTTCCCGGATGCTTTTGTTAGGGAGGAGAACCAACTTGGGTTGCTGTCATGTGTTGGCGACATCCTGAATCAACAACCGGATGTTCTCCTCCCTTCTCGTACCACCTACATGTTATGAGCGAAGATGTTGAGGATTCATTTGGGGTTAGAGAAATATGATTTAGGTATCCAAAGCCTTTGAATCACTTTCGACGAGGAGGTGATCGTACAAAAGCTTGTGAATGCAAAGTAGATGAATTTCCAGGTATTTTGTTTGCTTTCACTAGCGGAACATGTGGAGAAATGATACGTGTTTGTCTAAAGTTAGACTTAGCCTTTGAATTTTCCTTTCTCTGTTGTTTGGCTAGTCTAAAACAAAAATTCATCAAATGACCATCTTTTCCACAATGAGTGCAATTGTACTTAACAAATGGTTTGACTTTAGAAGCAGAAGCAACATTTGTATTCATCATAGTAGAAGATAAAATTCCAGCAGATTTGAAGACAGTTTTCTCAGGTTCTTTGACAATTTCAAACTTTCCACTTTCAAGAGTTTTAACAATAGTAGGAGCATATGATTTGTGATGAACGTAAGGATCAAAACCTAAACCTTTGTGATGAGTGCTGACTCTTGATTGATCCAAAATCATATTTAGATTTTTCTTTCCTTTAGTAAAACGTTCTAAAGACTTTTCCAAGTAATCAATTTTTCGAGAGAGTGTTAAACAATTATTACAGGAAACATCTACTTTTTCTTTTTGCTTGCGACAAGTTGAGCATGAAAGAACTTCATGTGTAAGCAAATCATTAAACAATTGAGTAATCTTAGCATCTGCATCATGCAACTTCAATTCTAGTATGGGACATTTAGAACAAGAAGTTTGACCATGTAAACCATCAAGAGAGCAACCAACATTTTTCTCAATTTTTTCTTTTTTCAATTGTTTGGGATAAACTTGTTCTAGTTTAATCATATGGTCCTCTTTTAGAGATTTAATTTCAAATTTGAGATCTAAGCAAGAATCACATGTCTCTTCGTAATTTGAATTTCTAAGATCAAAGTTTTGATTTCGACATGGATAGATCTTTCTCTAAGTTTTTATTTTTGAGTGAAGATTTTCTTAAAGATTTTCTCAATATGACTAAAACTTCACAAAGCTCATCATCACGAAGGTATTACCTCATCACCGTCATTTGGAGGTGCTATCGTTGTCACTAGAATCACTAGTGTTCCCTTTCGCCATGAAGCACGATCCTGAAATCTTTCTCGTTCAACCGTTTGCTTCGCTTCCTTCTCATCGTCAGTTGAATCATCAATGTCGCTTAAGTCTAAGCGACCAATTGCCGCTAAGACTTTGTTGAGCATCTTCTTTGTCCGTTGCTTATTTTTGTCCTTGCTCTCTTTTGGCCAGGAAGGACTTGGAGGAGTTGCTTTGCTCCTTCTCCTCTTTATCTTTGTTCTTGAAGCTTGATTAGCACGGATGTGCCCGCCTTGCCGCAGCTTGTAGCGATGGATGGAGGCTCCTCTTCTCTCCCTTGATCTCATGTAAGCTGCATTGACACGCTTGGAAAGAAGAGCAAGTGTATCTTCCGGTATTTGATCTAGCTGTTCATCACTAAGAGCACTCAAAGCGATAATGGAATATGATGATGAAGAACTAGTAGCATTATCATATGAAGAATTAGCATTAAGAGCCATAGAGTTATCATTGGAAGTTCTTGAAACAATGTCTATCTCAAAAGTCTTGAGACTAGAATATAGTTTATCCAAAGTCATTTCACTCATCTTATGAGCTTCCCTAAAAGCAGTCACTTTCATTTGCCGATTTTAAGATCAAGAGATGATAGGAAATGTCTAGCATTTTCGCAGTCGAGTGTACTTTACATCTACAAACTCTAAGATTGTTTAAGATTACATTAAAGCGAGCAAAACAATCATCTAGAGATTCTCTAGAGTTCATTTCAAATCTAGTGTATTCCTTTTTAAATTGATCTTGCCTAGCTTCTTTTTACGTAGTCGATTGCCCTCATGATAATCTTGAAGAGATTTCCAAATTTCATGAGCAGTGAGTAAATGACAGACTCTATCGAATTCTTTTCTAGCAAGTCCTTGAAGCAATATGTTTCTAGCTCTATTATTGTTTTCAACATCTTTCTCAAACTCGATTTTATCAATATCATCATTAGAAGGAAGCTCAGATTTAAATTTTTACCTTGCGCCAAATCGCGTTACCTTGAGCTTGAAGATATGCAAATCATCCGATCCGCCCGATTGGGGAAATGCATGTGCCATCGAAGATTGGCGGCTTGTTTGAGCATTTCTCTGTTGCCATAACTTACCGTTTACTAATCACCTGTTAAGATGGATTAGTAGAACCTGCTCTGATACCACTTGTAGGACCGAGTAGGCAACTAGAGGGGGGGTGAATAGATGCCGAATAAAAATCAACTATTTTTTTTTAAAAAAAAAAATTAAAGACCCCTAAATAGCGGAAGAAAATCTAATATCGTAGAGATCAAAACCCTAGATTAATTAGCGAGAAAAGTCGAATATAAATCAAAACTAGTTCTATTAAAAAAAGAACAATCCTTCTAATCAAGAATCAAAGCGAAAAGAATAAAAGAATATTGCATAAACTTATCTCTTTTATTCCAAAGCCATCTTCAACAAGATGACACCAAAAATCTTCTAATCTTCAACGATTAGAAAACCCTAAACAAACTAATAGAGCATACAAGCTCTTCTTTGCACCTTGTGCTTGATTGAACAATTGTTCGCTTGATCGATTGATTTTCTAAGCCCTTGCAACCTCTATTTAAAGGACTCCACAGCCACCTATTCCTTTTTGTATTCGGATTGAACAATCAGTCATCATGCCATAATCGGACGAGAACTAGCCGAGCAGACTCCTCTCGGACATCACCGGCTCTGTCTCCTCTCGGACACGGCAACCTCGGTTGGTCGCTTTTTCTCGGACACAGCGTCCAGCTCACCACACGCGACGCCTTACGGCTGGTTGATCGATTTACTCTCGGACACAGCGTCCGGCACACACATGCCGCGACTCACACACGCGACGCACTTCACGCACACACACTATGCACATGCACACACACATGCATGCAAAGACAAAGACTCACGCATGCACACTATGCACATGCACACACACACATGCATTCACGCACACATGCACACACACACAATGCACATGCATGCACCCACATATGCATGACACACACGTACACATGCATATAAAAATTTCGTAAACACGCGTACGGCCCGCCTGCCGCTACGCTGCAACGATCTCGACCTCACGTGCACTGTTCTCTAGTCCGAACGTTTCGCATGACACCCTCGACCCTCACGACCTCAGTTACTCCCTGAACCTAGTCTCGGACCCGTCACCGACCACGTTCGACCTCAAGCAACACCTGCACGTGAACAAAAACACACAAATAATTTCCGAGCCCAAGTTTGCGACTTGACTCAAGTTAATCCATGCAACCACTCACACGAGCGCATTGCATCAAATAAAATCAACCAAAAACATAATTAAAAATCAAACCAAACTCTTTTGCAAAATCTGAATCTTTTCAAATAAACAAATTGGTTTCAGATCTTTTTCAAATACTCATCATCAAAAACACATGGATCAAAAAACAATGATCCTTCAGAATGGTTAGTCACGTGAGAATGGCAGGAGGTCATTCGCGTGCAAAGTGTTAGTCACGTGAGTATGGCAGGTGGCCATACGCGTGCAAAGTGTTAGTCACGTGAGTATGGTAGGGTTGCCATACGCGTGCAAGAGTTGTACTCGGCCAGGTTGGGCCAAGTAGAGTTGTGTTGGATACGGATTCCTTCTAGGGAATATGAATCGTATTCAGAACTCCTTGTGGGTTGATGCTTTAAATAGGTGGGGGGTCTCCTGTTGAAAGGCACCAAGTAGAGCTGAGCACATCAAGCTTTGAGCTTGGTTTTAGGGTTTGTACTCTTTTGATGAGAGTATTTTAGACAAGAAATAAAGATCAATTCTTCCAAGATTTTTTGCGTACTCTGATAACCACGCCGCTACAGTGTTTTCTGTTTTGGTTCTTGTTTGCATGCTTGTTCTAATTCTAGATTGGTTTTTGATCATTGAGTTTCATCTTGATTTGATCCATCAAAAACCGTTCTAGGGTATTGATTTAGAGTTTCTCAAAGTCTAGTTGATTAATCTTTTGAAGATCTTGTTTAATCTTGAAGTTTTGATTAGATTGATTCTCGTCAAGCTCAAACAGCAAGCTTGCGAAGCTTATAACTTTTGATCCGTAAGTCCGATCGAAGCTGATTCTTTTTGGGTTCGGTTCGTCTTGGAATCTAGTTTCTTGTGTCCAAATTTCAGATCGATCCGGCGGTTGGATCTCCAGAATTCGTGTTTTACCGAACCTCTGTCATTCTGTTTTGTCGAAAACGAGGCAATTATTTGGTTACTGTTTTGGGGTGAACTTTTAATAGGTCAAGAATTTGGTTTTAGCTTCCACACAATCATTCACCCCCTCGATTGCTATATTCGTATACTTCGATCCTACAAGTGAGTATCGAGCAAGGTTTCTCTAATCTATCTTAACCCGATTAGATCAATGGATCGTTATTCGACAAAACCATGTGTGTTCGATGGTGTTGATTTTCAGTTTTGGAAGGCCAAGATGGAGGCGTTCATCCAAGCACAGGGCTTCACAATTTGGGAGAAGGTCTACAAGCCATATGAAGTCCCCTCGCAAACGACAACGTCAACGACACCAATCGCACACATGTTGAAGCAAATAGCAAGGCGCGCAACTTGATCATCCAAGGCTTGGGACGCAGCCGACTTTGATCGTGTGGTTCATCTTCGATCCGCATATGAGGTATGGAAATCTCTTTGTGATTACCATGAGGGTTCTAACACTTGTCAAAGAGGTTCGCCAAGATATTTACAAAAAGAATACATGCGTTTTGAGATGAAACCTAGTGAATCTGTAGATGACTTCTTTGCACGTTTCAATAAAATTCTTAGCAATCTACGTCTTTGTTGGAGTTAGCTACTTGATCTTTGAAAATGCTCGACAATTGCTTAGTGCTTTGGACATGTCAGTGTGGGAGATGAAAGTAACATCTATACAAGAATCTACTACCATGAGCACACTCACATTAGATGTTCTTTACTCTAAGTTGAAAACTCATGAGTTGGATGTTCTTGCCAGGAAGGGTAACATTAAATCAATTGCTTTGATCTCTAACCCTAACATGTCAAATGCAAATTCTTCTTCTAGCTTTGCCTTGTCTTCCATGTCTTCTTTAACAGATGAGCAACTTTAGAGTTTCCTGAAGAAGATCTGGCACTACTCTCTTCTCGCTTTAACAAAGCTTTGCAGAATGTGAGAATGAGAAAGAGATGTGGTCCTCCAAGATGCTATGAGTGTGGTGACCTCAACCATATTCGCACAAATTGTCCTAAGCTTGCAGGAAAAACATCAAAGGAGGAGAAGGACAACGACAGAAGGAATGAGAAGAAAAGGTTCTCGTCAAATGATAGAAAGAAGAAGAGCTTCATCAACCGCAAGGTGGTTCACCGAGTTCTTTCCGCTCTTGAACAAGTCAATTTGAGCGATGTGGACTCGGAGAGCAGCGAAGATGATGCAACTCCAAGCAAGCATGATTTGATAGGATTATGTCTCATGGCAAGCAGCAAGGATAGCTTCACCGAGGACGACCACGACAGCGACTTCAATGAGGTAGATCCCTCTTATGATGAATTAGCTATTGCTGTTGCTCGTCTTGGAAAATTGCTTGACAAACGTGATAAGAAAATTAAGAAACATGATTTCATTATTGAATCATTGAATGCTGAAATTGCTAGACTTAAAACTTTGATTCCTAGTGATGATACTTGCAAATCATGTGACTTAATTTACAATGAGCTCACCTTGCTTAGGAAAGAACATGCTTTTTTGTTGCATCTAAATGAGAAAAATGAGAAACATGTTGTACATGCTAGCTGTTCCACTGATGATTTGCATAGTTCAACTTCTTGTTCTAAATGCTCAACTCTTGAATTAAAATTGAAAGATGCAAATGCTAGGGTTTCTCAATTAACTGATAATTTGCTTTCACATGAAATTCTCTCATGCTCAACTTGTCGCAAGCAAAAAGGAAAAGTAGATGTTCCCCGCAATAATTGTTTAACTCTTGCTAAGAAAGTTGATTACTTGCAAAATTCTTTGGAACGTTTCACTAATGGCAAGAAGAAGTTGAACATGATTTTGGATCAATCTAAGGTTAGCACAAACAAGAGAGGTTTAGGTTTTGATCCTTATGCCACATATGAAACTAAACCTCGTGACCGTTGTTCGTGCTCCTTGCAAAATTGAGTTATCTAATGAGCCTAAGAAAATTGCTTTTCAATCTGTGGTTTTATCTTCTACTATGATGAATGCAAAATGTGCTTTTACTGTTAAAGCTAAACATCATGTCAAGTACACTTGCACTCATTGTGGTAGAGATGGACACTTAGTAGATTTTTGCTTTAGACTAGCCAAACAGCAAAAGAAGGAAAGAACTGATGCTAGGTCAAATTTCAGCAAAGCACATTTTTATGCGCCTAGAGTGATGAAAACCCCTTCTGTTCCTACAAACATGGGAAAAGGCAAATCTGATTTTGTGCATAAAAATTATCGTGTTGTACCTACTGTTCTGCGTCGTGTGTCTCAAGATCGATTCCCAAAAATCTCATTCCTAACCCGATCGAGGCCTCGACATGTTTTGCTATGTAGACTTCTCGCGCAAGGAAGGAGAACATATGGCTAGTGGATTCCGGATGCTCACGCCACATGTCCGGTGATCAGAATTGGTTCTCCTCCCTCACTCGTGCATCTCGTGCTGAAAGTGTTACTTTTGGAGATGCTTCTTCCTCTTCTGTTGTGGCAAAAGGTACAATAAAGGTAAGTGACAAGTTTATGTTCAAAGATGTGGCTCTTGTTGAAAATTTGAAATATAACTTGCTTTCTGTCTCACAAATGCTTGATGAAGATCTTGAGATAAGCTTTAAGAAAAATGAATGCAAAGTGCTAGATGCTTCAGGTGATCTTGTGTTCAAAATTTCTCGTTTTGAAAGAGTCTTTAAAGCTGATTTTGATGCATCACCTTCTTCTAAGCATAGGTGTCTAATTGCCAATGTTTCTAAAGATTTATTCTTTTGGCATCGTAGACTTGGTCATGTTGGTTTTGATCATCTTACTCGTGTAAGTGGTTTAGATCTTATACGTGGCCTGCCTAAGCTTAAGGGTGATAGCAATCTAGTATGTTCTTCTTGTAGACATGGTAAGATGATTGCAGTGTTCACATCCACCTCTTACCATGATGATGACAAACGCTCAGACAGCTTCTACATCTTGATACAGCTTGGACCATCTCGAGTTCAATCCTTTGGAGGCAAACGGTATGTGCTTGTGATTGTTGATGATTTTTCTAGATACTCTTGGGTGTATTTTATGGCATCTAAGGATGAGGCTTTTAGTCATTTTAGAAGTCTTGTTCTTAGGCTTTCTGACCATCCAGAGCTCTCAAAGCTATTAGAAGTGATAATGGAACTGAATTCAAAAATGCTTCCTTTGATCTCTTTTGTCTTTGAAAGGAATTGATCATCAATTTTCATCTCCTAGAGTGCCTCAACAAAATGGTGTAGTCGAAAGAAAAAGCGAACGTTAGTTGAGATGGCTAGAACCATGTTAGATGAACATCTCTCTCCTAGAAATTTTTGGGCTGAAGCTATTTCAACTGCTTGTTATGTTTCAAACCGTGTGTTTTTGAGATCAAAATTGGGTAAGACTCCATATGAGCTTCGGTTTGGACATAGACCTTTTGTTTCTCACTTTCGAGTTTTTGGATGCAAATGTTTTGTCTTGAAATCTGGAAATCTTGATAAATTTGAAGCTAGATCAACTGATGGCATTTTTCTTGGATATCCTGCTCATACTCGTGGCTATCGTGTGCTTGTTTTGGAGACTAACAAAATTGTGGAAACTTGTGAAGTTACTTTTGATGAGGCTAGTCCAGGCACTAGTCCAAGTGATGCAGTACAAAGCATACATTCAGGGGAGAAAATCTTTGAAGATGATGATGATGTTGAAGATGAGGTCTTGACTCTTCCTAATGCACAACAAGATGTAGCACCTTTGGCACCTACTACTACATCACCTACAGCTAACCATCCTCAAGCTACAACATCATCTCAGACATGCTGAAAATGAAGAAGGAGAAGGAGAAGTCTCAAAAGCCAATGCTCCTTGCACATTCAAAAAATGCATCCATCTGAACAAATGATTGGAGACCTAAATGAGAGAGTCACTCGATCCAGGTTTATTCATTCTGACACTCATGCTCATTCCGCTTTAGTTGCTTCTTTTGAACCCAAAGATATATCTCATGCATTATCTCGACTAATCTTGGATCAATGCCATGCATGAAGAAATAGAGAATTTTGAGCGAAATAAAGTTTGGAAACTTGTCTCACCTCCTCCAGATTTTAATGTTATTGGAACTAGATGGGTTTTCAAAAATAAACAAAGTGAGGATGGTGTTGTTGTTAGAAACAAGGCTAGATTGGTTGCTCAAGGTTACACTCAAATTGAAGGCTTAGATTTTGATGAAACCTTTGCTCCTGTTGCTAGAATTGAAGCCATTAGAATCCTTTTAGCTTTTGCTGCATCCAAAGGTTTCAAATTGTATCAAATGGATGTGAAAAGTGCTTTTCTTAATGGCTACATAAATGAGGAGGTTTATGTCAAGCAACCACCTGGTTTTGAAAATCCAAAGTTTCCAAATCATGTGTTCAAACTATCAAAAGCTTTGTATGGTTTGAAACAAGCCCCTAGAGCATGGTATGATAGGCTAAAAACCTTTTACTTGAAAAGGCTTTTAATGGGAAAGGTTGACAAAACTCTCTTTTTACTCAAGCAAGGCAATGATCAACTATTCGCTCAGATTTATGTTGATGATATTATCTTTGGTGGTTCATCTCATGTTTTAGTGTCCGAGTTTTGAAACAATGAGGAAGGAGTTTGAGATGAGTATGATGGGTGAGTTGACATACTTTTGGGATTTCAAATCAAGCAAACGAAGGATGGTACTTTTGTACATCAAAGCAAATACACGAAAGACTTGCTACATCGCTTTGGAATGGAAAACAAAGAAGCCGATCATGACACCCATGGAGAGCACTTGCGCACTTGACCCTGATGAAGATGGTGAGCGGAGTTGATCAAAAGGAATATAGAAGCATGATAGGTTCACTTTTGTACCTCAACTGCATCAAGGCCGGATATACAATTTCTTTGTATGCTTGTGTGCTCGTTTTCAAGCTTCCCACGTGCTTCACATCGACAAGTCATCAAAATGATTTTCAGGTATCTTCATGGAACTCAAGATTTTGGCATTTGGCTTTCTGCTTCCTCATGCATTAGTTTGAGATCTTTTTCTGATGCTGATTTTGGAGGATGTAGAATTGATAGGAAAAGCACTTCTGGTTCATGTCACTTCTTGGGAAATTCTCTCATTGCATGGTCATCTAGAAAGCAATCTTACATTTGCACAATCAAGCTGCTGAATCTGAATATGTGGTCGCTAGTTGTTGTTCTCAAATTCTTTGGATAGTAGCTACACTTAAAGATTATGGGGTTATTTTGGATAGTGTTCCTCTTACGTGTGATAACACTAGTGCAATTTGCATTGCTAAGAACCACTGTGCAACATTCAAGAACAAAACATATTGACATCGATTTCACTTTCTTAGAGATCATGTTGAAAAAGGCAACATTGTGCTTCATCATGTGGATCTTGAACATCAATTGGCGGACATTTTCACAAAACCTTTGTCTTCTTCTCGTTTTGCTTTTATTCGGGAGAACTTGGAATTGTTCATCCAATGGGATTGTTTTGAGGGAGTTTCT
Source organism: Rhipidocladum racemiflorum (assembly GCA_036346355.1). NCBI lineage: Eukaryota > Viridiplantae > Streptophyta > Magnoliopsida > Poales > Poaceae > Rhipidocladum > Rhipidocladum racemiflorum. Next base: position 81,721,996 of record CM070579.1, on the reverse strand, counting down.
TTGCCAAGTTCTTTCACTTGATGAGCTCACTTTATCATATTTCTTTATATACTATATAATTGAGCTAATATATGATAATCTAAATTGTCTCACTTGAACTAAGAATGACATTGCGGAATTCCCTAATCTGATTGCCTATAGCTAAATACTCTGTGATATCTTACTCTTCTAGGCTTGATATTGAATCCTCTTGACAAATTTGGGCTATGAAGCAAGTGTGGTTTCAACTTTACTCTTTCATAAGACCATTTAATCATTTTTGCATGTTTATAATCAAAGAAAAAGAAAAAAGAAAAGGGAATAAAAAAAGGGGGTGTTAAAAGCAAAAGCTTCAAGTTGTATGCTTCAGGCATGCTTTCCTTAAAAAATAAGATGTATGCTTCAAGCATGCCATTCCCTCAAAGATAAGATGTATGCTTCAAGCATGCCACTCCTAGAAAATAAAAGAAGTATGCTTCAAGCATGCCACATGTGATTTATTGTTTAAAGATTAAATTGGTCTACTAGATTGGAGTTGAAACTACTTGCTCGCCCTAAGTTGTTAGTTGCTTCAATTTTTTAAAGCCTTGCTTTTCTGCTAAGATCTTGCTTAGTACTTGGCTATAGTTGACTAAATTGAGGTTAAGATGCATGTCATTCCCTAACTTGTTAAAATCACTTCAAGATCATGTATTTTGCATATTATGTGATATATAAGGTTATATGATCGAATGAGCTCATCTTTTCCTATCTTGGCACTCCCTTGTTTCTCCTTGTGAAATCTTTGCTACAGGAAAAATTTTGAACCTGTTCTCTCTCTTGTTCTCTTGATGAATCCATTGTCAAAGGGGGAGAAATTTGGAAATCATTGAAGAGTTTAAGGAAAAAGGGGGAGAAGAAAAAGGGGGAATTGTTTTTGGATTTTTGAGATTATTATTTTTTTTTTTGGAGAAGTTTGGAGATTTTTGGAATTCTTGGACACATTGCACATTCACACACATTTTCCTTCTCAGGGGGAGATTTTGTTTTGCATTTTGGTCAAAGGGGGAATTCTGTGTTTTCTTTTTGGTCCTTGATCCTTTGGATTTCAAAATCTTTTGTAAAGTGAATGCCAAATGTTCAATTCTAAGTGGTGTTGCCAATGTTTTCATCAAGGGGGAGATTGTGAAATCATGTGCTAAAAAATTGGCTTAGAATTGAATTTGCAAATATGTTTGTTCATGTGTTTTTTCAATTTGACAAGAAGTAGTAAGTTTCGCTTTTACGCCGGACCAAGATCTCAAGAAACAGTAAGTTTCCCATCTACGACGGACAAACTTTGTTGGTCTGTCGTGGACATGCTTTTGAACTCTTTGAGCCAAACTCAATTTTCCTCAAAAACCAGTAAGTTGTGCATGTCTGACGGACAAAGTTTTAGATGCAGTCGTGAACGTGTTTTTGAGCTCATGAGTCGAACTCAATCTTCCAAGAAACCAAGAAGTTTTGCTTGTACGGCGGACAAACTTCTTTGGTCGATCGTGAATGGCTTTTGAGGTTTGATTTTGCATGTCTGACGGACCGATTTTGTTTGTCCGTCGTGAACGTGTTTTTCGCGAGAATGATTTCTTCTTGGAACCGAAACTTTCACTTGTACAACGGACCGATTTTTCATCCGTTGTGAATGTTTTTTGAGTGATTTTTCATGTACGCGGACCATATTTCCTTGTCCGTCGTGAATGCGTTTTCTTTGAATTAGGGTTTTGAGCAGATTGAAATAATTTGAATTTGAGATTATGAAATTTGTGATGATTTCATGATGCTTCTTTTGAAGTGGACTTTATGCAATGCTCATGTGAGTAGTTGCATGGATTGACATTGAGTCAAGTCGTGGACTTGTGTTCGGATTTGTTTTGTGGTTTGTTCATGTGCGGTATTGCTCGAAGACGAATGTGGTCGATGACGGACCGGAACTAGGTTCATGGAGGAACCGAGGTTCGGGACTAGGTTCAGGAGGAACCGAGGTCTTGGTGGTCAAGGATGTCATGCGGGACGTTCGGGCTAAGAGAATGGTGCACATGAAGAATGGTTAGTCACGTGAGAATGGCAGGAGGTCATTCGCGTGCAAAGTGTTAGTCACGTGAGTATGACAGGTGGCCATACGCGTGCAAAGTGTTAGTCACGTGAGTATGGTAGGGTTGCCATACGCGTGCAAGAGTTGTACTCGGCCAGGTTGGGCCAAGTAGAGTTGTGTTGGATACGGATTCCTTCTAGGGAATAGGAATCGTATTCAGAACTCCTTGTGGGTTGGTGTTTTAAATAGGTGGGGGGTCTCCTGTTGAAAGGCACCAAGTAGAGCTGAGCACATCAAGCTTTGAGCTTGGTTTTAGGGTTTGTACTCTTTTGATGAGAGTATTTTAGGCAAGAAATAAAGATCAATTCTTCCAAGATTTTTGCGTGCTCTGATAACCACGTTGCTACAGTGTTTTCTGTTTTGGTTCTTGTTTGCATGCTTGTTCTAATTCTAGATTGGTTTTTGATCGTTGAGTTTCATCTTGATTTGATCCATCAAAAACCGTTCTAGGGTATTGATTTAGAGTTTCTCAAAGTCTAGTTGATTAATCTTTTGAAGATCTTGTTTAATCTTGAAGTTTTGATTAGATTGATTCTCGTCAAGCTCTGAAACAGCAAGCTTGCGAAGCTTATAACTTTTGATCCGTAAGTCCGATCGAGCTGATTCTTTTTGTGTTCGGTTAAATCTTTGGAATCTAGTTTCTTGTGTCCAAATTTCAGATCGATCCGACGGTTGGATCTCCAGGAATTCGCGTTTTACCAAACCTCTGTCATTCTGTTTTTGTCGAAAACGAGGCAATTATTTGGTTCTGTTTTGGGGTGAACTTTTAATAGGTCAAGAATTTGGTTTTAGCTTCCGCACAATCATTCACCCCCCCCCTCTGATTGCTATATCCGTATACTTCGATCCTACAGCAAGGCATTCATCATTGTATTGGAATGCTTTGGTCCCAACGCCTCGGTGAAGGGAGCACCTACGAGCGGAACCATACCCCCTATTTGCCCTTACTACTTTAGCCTACCAAAAAACAAGGCTAAACCCTAACTAATTTACTAAGCTAAGGCTATCCCATACTAGCACATGTGGTTGCATAATTTGACCCAGGTGATAGCATCAAGTTCGGTCCTTAGATTGACTTAGGCGAGAATATCCCCCTATCTACGTGCAAGTCCATCCCTCGTACATCCAGTTATAAACATAGCTCACCATGTCTAAATTATAAGTGTTATTTCCATTTTTACTAGAACATCAATAACCTTTAATCATGCCCATCATATCTCAAATTTGACCAACTAGCAAACCCATCCTTTCAACTTCTATAGCATGACTAAGCAAATGCAGTTATTACTCGAGTATACCCATTTAACATGTCATATGATGTTTACACCTAACTTAGGGTTAACAATGTTCTCATGTCAATAATATTGAGGTAATCCCACCATTTCGGAATACAACTACTGAACCCCACGAAATAGCAACTTCACAGAAATTACACATATGCATAATAGTTTGATAAAACAACATAGACACCATAAAATATGGGATCAAAATGATCAAAGGAATGTGCTTGCCTTGCTACTCATCATTTGGCATGTAATTGGGATCGGTGGTGGTATCGTCGTCAACGTATTCGGAATCGTTGGTGTCTATACATCGTTCGAGAAGAAGCATGGCAAACAATAAATAACAGGGTTTAAATTAGGGCAAAAAGAAGTCAAATTTAAAACCAAATTGAAACTTACTAAAAGAGATATGGTGGGTTTTAGGATTTTTGGAGTTATCATTTTGTGCATGTTGGTCCCATTAGTCTCTTGTTGGTGATTTGGTCCTTTTTATAACATTCCATCAAAATATGACTTTGCGTTCAACCTAAAGCATGACTTCTTGATCCTTGTCTATATGTTATTTCTATTTCTCGAATTCAAGAAGCTAAAATTATAATTATTTATAAGAATAATTATGAATTCGAGAGGCTAAGATTATTTGGATTTATTAAAATGTAATACTGAGTTTCCATGCAGTGGTGTGTGTGCACAAAGCATAGTGTAGTCAATTTGAGATGAAAACTAAGAGAGGGGAGGGGTTAGGGAACTGGATAGGGCCTCGTGGCCAGGGAAATCAGTGGAGGAGCTCACCCGCTGAGGGTTTTCACAAAGAGGAGCTCACCGGCCTCGTCCCCGAGCTTAGTGCTCTCTTCGGCATAGAGGCGAGGTGGGGGTGAGCAGAGGTGCACGTGAGGCTTAAGCGTCTTAAATGAGCAGGAAGGCGAAGCTGGCGAGGCTGCGAAGTGGGTAGGGCAAAGCCGGCAAGGCGAGGCAGCTGCGGCCGCGTGTGGCACGCGGTCTCTGCGCGCCCACGCGTGGCATGGCCAGTCTCGTTGGCACGAGAGGAGGGAAATAAATTCTACGGTGTCGTGTTGCATAAAGGGACCTGTGTAGCACCATTCGGATGGACGCCACGTGTTACGCCAGTGAATTTCCACCGTTGCATTAATTAAGGGGATTAATTGCATTAATTAAGGGGATTAATTAACTGACGCATTAATTGCATGCAGACGGTGCAGATTCACTGGCATAATACATGGCGTCCATCCGAGTGGTGCTGTACAGATCCTTTTGTGCAGCACGACACCATAGAATTTATTTCCCGAGCGGAGAGAGGAGGGAGAGAGGGGAGGGAGGTGATAGCGTGAGGCTGGGGGCGACGGCGCGGTAGCTCAGGCGCGGGCGGAGGGCACCACGGCGTGATGGCAGTGACAGCGTCCATCGATCATTCCATCGAACACACTGCATGCTTAATGTAGCAATGCCAGGAAATCTATTTCATTTAATTCGGCTGGGCTTCTTGCATTTGTCTTTTCTGGGCTTTAGGTGCGTTGAATTTTTTTTAAAAAAAATTGTGCTGGTAGCCCTATTATTATGGTTTCAAATGCCTTTGGTATCACTCAGTTTGTTATTGTAGTTTTCAAATAAAAATTCTTTAAAGTTTGCTGTTTTTAAGCTTTATTTGAATTTTTGAGGTATCTAAATTTTGTGAAAAAATGTGAGAAAATTCATATTTATTCATTTTAGATGTTGTAGTATTTTACAAAATTATTTCCCTGGTTAGGTTATTTGAAAATTTTATGAGTTCCTTTTTAAGTGCTCGAATTTGGAGAAAAAGGATTTATTTGAAGCAATTAAACCTTAAACCAAATAAATTCAGTAGAAAATTCAAAAACACATTAAGAGTCATGCTAAGTCACTTTATTTTATTTTAAAATTCTTGAAGCGTTATAGTTTGACTACACAAATATCCAAAACAATAACTATTTGTGACCGGAGGGAGTATAACATCTGTGCAGCAGAGTGTGACTTCATAAGTACACTGTACACCTGTTAAAGAATGAGAGGAACACTAATTCTGACATTATGCAGCACGATTTGCAGGTGCAGTAGCACGGCCAATCGACCATCCATGGCAAATGTAGACTCTTCACAGGTGACATTACACTTCACTGCCAAAATTTGGAACACTCAAAAAACACAACTATATGAAAATCCACCTTTGGTAGTATCATAGCTTATCTTCCAAATTGAGCATCCTCTACACGGGCTGCAAGCGTGCGCAGCAGTTTCTTATCAAAATTTGGGTCAGTTTCTGATATTTCAGACAGGAGGTCACGAGCTTCCTCGTACCGCTTGGCTTTGCAGTAACTATCGACCACTCTCCTGTACGTCAGCTCCATTGGCCTAAAGTTGTGCTGAATCATGTAGCTAACAACCTCCCTGACCTCGTTGAACATCTCCAGGCTAGCGTACCCTCCAACGAGTGTGTGATAGGTTACAACACAAGGAGCAGTGCCATCAGCAATCATCTCGGATAGGATCCTCTGAGCATCTTTGATTAGCCCTTGCTTGCAGAATCCGTTTATAACGGTGTTATACGACACAACGTCAGGCTTCACCTCTGAACTTTTGAGCTGTTTCAGTATCTTCTCAGCTTCCCAGGACTCGTTGCTCTTTGCATACATGTCCATCAAGCTATTGTAAGTGATTAGGTCAGGGCTCAGTCCGCCCTGCTTGATAGAATCGAACATCTCAGTGGCCTTGCTATACATCCCATTCTTTGCATACATTGAGAGCATGGAGTTGAATATGACAAGGTCAGGCTTGTAACCCCGTGCCTTTACCTCTTGAAAGGCCTTCTCGATTCCCTTCAGCCGTCGGCACTTGAAGTTGGCAATCACAAGGGTTCTCAACATTACCCAGCTCGGGAAGATGTTACCTTCATAAACTTCTTTTTCGATGGCCTCTATCCCAGCCGCATTGCCACCCTTTGCATGGCACTGGAGCAATAATGAATATGACAGATCATTTGGCTTGAACCCCTTGTTCTTCATTTTGCTTATGACGGACTGAGCGGTGGTCCAATCTCCTTGTCGCGATAGCACATTCAGCAATGCATTGTATGTGGTGAGGCAAGGGTTGAAGCCGGCACTGATCATTTCATCATACATCTTGAAAGCATTGGCCCTTGAACCACACCGACCATAAGCAGATATGAGTGTGTTGAAGGTGTCCCGGCTCAGCCTAACCCCACAAGACTTCATCACCCCGAGTACCCGAGTAACATAGTCCTCCATGCCCCGTTTCCCACAGACCGCCAGCATCGTGTTCCATGTCACCCGATTCGGTGTGCATCCGCTCCTCGACATCTCTCGAAACATCTCTAGCATTGCGGTGAACCTTGATTTCTTCCCCAGCATGCCAAGGATAAGATTGTACGTGTTCACATTTGGAACACACCCATATTTCTTCATTCGATCGAACAGGGCGAGCGCCTCATCCACCTTCCCGACATTGCCGTATGCCGTCATTACGGTATTGTAGGTGAATGTGTTCGGCAATAACCCCTTGCTGGCCATTGTATCAAGACATTTGGCAGCCTCCTCATAGAACCCAGCCCTGGCATATGTCCCAGCGAGCTCATTGTATGTGACAGCATCCGGTTGGCAGCCGCTCTCTTCCATCTCCTTGAGCACACGCAGAGCCTCCGTGTAGTTCCCGGCCTTCCCAAACACTTGCAGAAGCGCATTGTACGTGACGACGCACGGGGCGTGGCCACGGGACTTGAGGTCATCGAAGAAGGCGACTGCCTCGTCAACGAGCCCGTCCCGGCCGCACGCAGCGATCACCGTGCTGGCAGTGAAGTCGTCCGGCTCGACACCGGCGGCCCGTATCTCTTCCAGCAGCGCGACGATCCGCGGCCACGAGCGCCCCATCCTCCCGTACACGTCGAGCACGACGTTGTAGGTGACGAGAGTTGGTTCCACCCCCTGGCGCCGGAGCTCGGCGAACAGCTCGAGCGCGCGCTCGTACCGGCCGGCACGGGAGAGCGCGTGCAGCACGGTGGTGTAGGCGCGAACATCGAGGCAGGACCCAGGCGGTAGCGGCATTTCGTCGAGCAGGGCGCAGACGGTGTCGTGCTGGCCCTCGCGGCCGAGCGCGCGGACGACCATCTCGAGCGCGGCGGCGTCGGCGGCGCCCTCGGCGCGGGCCCAGCGGAGTAGCGCGAGGGCCCATTCCCAGTAGCCGGAGAGCTCAAGCGCCTTGAGCAGTGAAGGGATGTCCGCGCGCAGGAGCTCGTCACGGCGGGAGGATAGGAAGGCGGGGAGGGAGGGGAGCGGCTGCGATGAGACAGCGAACACGAGAGACTGCGCGGCGGGGGAGAGGAAGGAGTGCGGCGGGGTCGGGGTGGGGTGCGGCCGCCGCGGGACTGGTGCCGGAGCCGGCGCGGCGGTGAGGTGGAGGAGGAGGGAGTCGAGCGGGAGGGACGACGGGGATGGCGGCGGCGGCGTGGCCGGGAGGAGCGGCGTGGCCGCCGTGTGCGGGGGCCGCTTCTTGGGGCCGGCCGGGAGGGTGGGCTTGTTCGGGAACAGCCCACGGCCGGTCGTCTCCATCGCCGGCAGCGTGGTAGGGTTTGGCTGCTCGGAGCTACGACGGCTACGAGCTCATGATCGAGCCGTGGGGTGGGAGCGTGGAGGGGATCAGGGGGGTGGGAGCGGAGGGGATGGGGTTTTGGGATACGGAGGCGGAAGCGGGTGGACGGGAGCTGGCGGAAGCGATACGATTGACGAGACGAGCGCCAATTGGCAACTGCCAACGACGTCCTGACGTGCCCCCGTTTCGCTCGGAGTATCTGCATCTGATCGTCATTTCATCGCCCAAGTCCTGGTTGGCTTGGACCGAGTCGCCCATCACGACGCCCCCGAAACATTCAGTGCAGACCCAATTCATCCTGAAGACGATGGGGAAAAAAAGAAGGAAGGACGTTCGGAAAGCTTACAGCGATCAAGGTGAGTTTGGATCTCCTATTTTGCAAGGGTTGGGATGATCCATACCACGCATCGGTAGCTGATGGCTCAAACGGAGTTGACGGTCTTTACGGAAAGATAATGAGATGACTCCTCGTGCTCTGATTGATTATTTGTATTATGATCTATCTAGGAGCAATATCAAAGTGTTTCAAAGGAGGGTTACCTTGACTTAGGTCTGCCTCCGGCCTAAATTAAATCAACCTAAGTGAAATAAAGTCTCTATCGTTCCGCTGCAAGAGTTGACTATGAGATTTGGCAGTGGAGCAGAACACAAAAGAGCAGCAGTTACTCACAAAGCAACAGGAGACAACCGTCTAAGCGGTGGCTAGACTCACTGCAGGGCGAGTGCTGGAGGCAAATCGGAGTAGAGAAGGGTCAGCATCGACCGCGGGAACACGTTATACACACCAGCACCGTTGAAACCATGGGCATGAGTGGGGGATGAACCCTCACCAACCTCTGGAAGTATGCGCACCAGGTGTTCATCAGGGAACCAACAAGAAACTTCAGGGTGGAATTCCCACCAGCCTGGGGAAAACGGAGGACAAGTAAGAAACCCTCTGCCCAAGATGTCATTTCCCAAGTTTGATGGCGAGAGCCCACGGCTGTGGCACGACAAGTGCAACAACTATTTTAGGTTGTTCAATATTCTGGAGATACTATGGGTTAGTGCTGCAACCATGCATATGAAAGGGAATGCAGCTTGGTGGTTATAAGTATACAAGACTCGGAATGAACTAGGAGACTTGAATCAGTTTATCCAAGCAGTGGAAATGAAATTCGGGGCATTTGATCACCGTAAACTGTTAGGAGAATTGATGGAAATTAAGCAAACGGGCACTGTGGCAAAGGCTCAATTCAACGAGTTAATGTATGAGATTCTAATGCATAATCCCTACTACGATGAAGAGCTATTTTTTCCCATTTTATGAAGGGTTTGAGAGCAGAGCTGCGAGGAATTGTGCAAGGACAAGTTCCAGAGACGGTGGACCGAGCCACCTTGTTAGCCCGGGTACAGCAGGAAGTGATTGACTGAGGCAAAGGTTGGAAACAAAAGTTGGGAACTGACCGAGAGGGAGGATGGCTAAATAAGGTTGAGAATCAGCAAAATAACTTGAAATTTGGTCATGGAGAGTTATGGAAGGCAAGGAAATTATGGGAATACCGTCATGCTAATGGTCTGTGCTATCAATGTGGAGAAAAATATGAGCCCAACTATCATCTTCAATGCAAGAAAAAAGGGGCAGGCACAATTACAGGCAATCACTGTGGGTGAGCAAGGAGAGGTGCTGTCGAACGTGATACTCGACCTTCTGGTGGCAACCGAGATTGAACAAGAAGAAACGTACAGGACATCGCTAAACGCGTTGTCGGGAACCGAAGAAGGAGGGACAGTGCATATTCTAGCATTAGCAAGAAATCAAGTCATGTTGTTCTTATTGGACTCAAGTAGTTCTCACAGTTCTATGAATGCCGGATTCCTACATAGGATCGGTTGTGTTCCCAAAAAGGCAAACCCGATTGAAGTGTGAGTGCCAAATGGCGAGTTGTTGTAGTGCGACAGTTGGGTACCACAACTCAAATGGTGGTCAAAGGGTCACCACTTCCAAACAGACTTGAGGGTAATGATTTGGGAGTTTATGACGCTATTTTGGGCATGGATTGGTTGAAGGCACATAGTCCTATGATCTGTTACTAGGAAGACAAGGCTGTGGAATTTGACCACAAGGGTCACTAGATTCGGTTGCAGGGAGTGAAAAGTGGAGAAAAAGGGGAGATGAAATCATTGACCCTAAATCAACTAGACAAGTGGAGAAGAGGCAATAATATATGGGCAATGGCGATAGTGGAACAGGAGAAGTCGTGCTCAGATGATCCGATTCCAGATGTGATTATAGCAGTAGTAGAGCAGCATAGGTAATTTTCACCGAGCCAAAGGGGTTGCCACCAAGGAGAGAATATGACCATGCTATTCCACTGATTCCAGGAGCCACGTCGGTCTATTCCAGGCCATATCACTACCTCATTTGCACAAGAATGAAATTGAGAGACAAGTGACGAATATGCTCTCAGCAGGGATAATTACACCGAGTGTTAGTCCATTTGCTTCTCCAGTGTTATTGGTGCAAAAAAAGACAGTTCATGGAGATTCTGTGTGGATTATTGGCGCTTGAATGATCTTACTATCAAGAATAAGTTTCCTATGCCGGTGATTATTAGTTGTTGGATGAGCTTGTTGGTACAAAATATTTCTCCAAGTTAGATCTAAGGGCTGGTTTATCATCATATTCATATGTAAGAGAGGGGTGAAATCAAAACTGCATTTAAAACTCATTATGGACACTATCAATCTAGGGTGATGCCATTTGGGTTAACCAACGCCCCTGCGACATTCCAGTGTGTCTTGAACTCGGTGTTGTCGGAAGTTTGTGCTAGTCTTCAGAGATGACATTTTGGTTTACACAAACTCTTTGTCAAAAGGTCAAAGTGTATTTTTCTCAAAGATAATTGGAATATTTGGGTCATGTCATTTCAAATCAAGGAGTTGCAATAGACCCCTGTTAAACACAAGTGATGATGGATTGACCAAGACCCAGGAGTGTGACAGAGTTACAGGGATTTTTGGGATTAATTGGCTATTGCCAAAAATTTGTAAAAGACTATTGGTTGATAGCCAAGCCTTTGACAAATTTGCTAAAGAAGATGGCCTTTAACTGGGATGTATAGGTAGAGAAGGTATTTCTTAAACTTAAACAAGCAATATCCACCACCCTGGTGTTAAAAGCTACTAGACTTCGAGTAGACTTTTGAAGTAGAGACCGATGCTTGTGACCAAGGAGTGGGGGGCAGTGTTATTGCAGCAAGGAGACCCAGTGGCATTTTTCAGTAAGGCTTTGAGCCCAGTGCACCAAGGTCTATCAATTTATGAGAACGAGTTCCTGGCCTTGATGTTGGTAGTGGAAAGATGGAGACCATATTTACAGCGCCAAGAATTTGTAATAAAAATTGATCACATAAGTATGTGTTATTTAGAGCAACAACAATTACAGTCTGAAATGCAGAGGAAGGCTATGACCCGTCTCATGGGACTCCATTTTCGTATAGTCTACAAGAAAGGAAAGAATAATGTGGTAGTGGCTGCCTTGCCCTAGGCAGGTCAGCTCATGGCATTACAAGCAGTTTCAAAAATGCAACCCATGTGGGTTCAAGAAGTGGTGAACTCATATGCTATAGACAAGACTGTACAATAACGCTTGGCACAATTGGCAGTTCGTTGTCTTCATGAAAAGGGGTTTGAATTGCACCAAGGGTTAATCCAGAACCAGGGAAGAATTTGGATAGGGGAGAACTTGTTAGTGTTATGCCCTTGAGGCAGTCATATAGATGATTGTAACATGACTATGTTTATGAATAATAATATGATTATTGGTCCAATGAATGTATATCATTATATTGATCAGTAAGTATGTGACTTGCTATGAAACTCTATACTCATTGATATAATTCTGTAAGTATCTCTGATCGGATATCATCGTAGTGGACAACGATGAATGGATCAGCACATGTACTGATCGATGATCATGTTTCATAGATCATGGGATATGGAGATATCATCAATACATTATGAGCACATGTTAAAGAACATGGGTTAGATAGATTCACAATGAGACACTGCAAGAATGTTACATTCTTATGTGTCATCAGTGTATCTCATACATAGAAGATGTATGATCCTTAGACTTGAGATTGTCACATTCTCTACATATGTAATAGTTTACCTTGGGGTTACCATACACTATTTCCTAACCGGATAGTTATAAAGGTAGTTTTCATGTGTTACTATGAAACATGCAGAGGGAAGTGAGCAGTCAAGATGGAATCTGCCACTCCAGTGTAATGGAGATATATGTCTAGGCCACTCGTGTGATATGATTAAGGAAGTGCATGGCCATGCCGTGATTGAGAAGTCAATCACAACTTATTAATATATCACGGATACGAGAGATGGATTGAACTGTCAAATGATGACATGCTTCTCGCCTTGAGTTCGATCTTCATATAGTTTAGCAAAGGGATTATTACATCAGTACTTTGATCATATGCGTTTAGGAGTTGGCATGCTCTACAAGGAGCCGCTACCAACTATTGGATTAGAAAAGTGTTTTCCGAATCTATGTTGAAATGTGCATGAACCTACAGGGTCACACACTTAACGGGCTGGGACGCATTAATTCGGATTAGATCCGTAATTAATGGACCTCGTGGGCTTAACGCGCTGATGGGCCCTGGCTTAGGGTTTCGTCGCGTGGCTATATAAGGAGAAGAGAAGGGTGGGCATCACACATCTTTCGTCCAGAACCCTACCCTCCACCTCTTGTTGCCCCTGCCGAGCGACACGGTGCTTGCACGCCGACGCACGGCGTTCCATCCCTGGACGTGTGGACTGCTGTGGTGACGCTGCTGCTACTGCGGTGTGGAGAAGACGATCGGTGGCGAGGACGATCCGCGGCGAGGACGATCCACGGTGAGGACGATCCATGCCGAGAACGATCCACTACATCAACGCGCGAATGATTCCGCAACTGCGCATCTAGTGGTAATTGATCTATGATCACCTTCTTGCGAGTAGCTTTTCTGGTTTTACGGTAGAAATTTTAATTTGTGCTAGAGTAGCATACCGCGTTACTCAACAGAACTTTGCTTTGCAAACAAAACTAATTACAGTTTTTCATTCAAGTGCCATTGGAGGACACTCTAGGATCCAAGCCACTTATCAAAGATTAAAGAAACTGTTTTGTTGGAATGGAATGAAACGAGGAGTGGAAAACTTTGCCAAACAATGTGAAGTGTGCCAACTTGCAAAGGGAGAAAGAGCGAAACCAGCTGGTTTGTTCCAACTGCAGCTTTGTGGGATCTAACCATGGATTTTATTGAGGGATTACCCATGTCCAAGGGTTACAATGTGATAATGATTGTGGTTGATCGGTTTTTGAAGTATTCACACTTCCTCTTAGACACCCATTCACTGCGCAGAAGGTGGCCAAGTTGTTCCTGGATCAAGTGGTCAGGCTAAATGGAGTGTTGAATACTAATATACTATCACCTCAGATAGGGACAGAATTTTCCCCAGTGTGTTCTGGCATGAGCTATTCAAAACTATGGATACCAAGCTGCAATTTAGCACCTCCTACCACCCACAAACCAATGGGCAAAGTGAACGGGTTAATCAGTGCTTGGAAATGTACTTACAGTGTGCGATTCATGTTATCCTGGGGAAATGGAAAACCTGGTTGCCTCTTGCTGAATTTTGGTACAATGCAAACTTTCATACTTCTTTGGGGTGCTTTCCGTTCAAGGCGTTACGTGGGAGCGAGCCAAACTACGTCATTGTGCCCAAAACAATTGCCTGTCAGTCTGAAGAGGTAAATGACATGTTACAGAGTCGAGAGATGTATACTAATTTGATCAATCAGCAACTAGCTCGAGCTCAAAATAGAATGAAACTTCAGGCTGATAGGAATAGGCAAGAACGGAAGTTTCAAGTGGGAGAAAAGGTACTACTGAAGCTGCAATCTTATGCTCAGACCTCCATAGTGAAACGACCATTTCCTAAGCTGGCATACAAGTTTTATGGGCCTTACACGGTGCTGGAAAAGATTGGATAGGTTGCTTATATATTGGACTTGCCAGTGGAGAGTCAAATCCATCCGGTGTTCCATGTTTCGCAGCTAAAGGCGTTCAACCCGGACTATTCTTCGATATTTGCAGAATTGCCAAAATTGGCAAAGCTTGATACGAGCCCCACCGAACTAGAAGAGGTGTTGGAAAGAAGGTTAATGAAGAAAGGCAATGCAGTGGTGGCTCAAGGATTGATTAAGTGGACTGGAATGCCCGTGGAAGCTGCGACCTGGGAGGACCTGAATGTGCTTCGCAATCATTTTTCCAACGGCGATTGCTTAGGGACAAGCAATATTTGCAGGAGAGGGTAGTGTAACCGACGGCATGGATCAGTAGGAAGAGGTTAGGAGCATCCAACGGCTAAGGAGGATTAACCGTGGTTGTCGCTAATTACTGTAGTTGTCATCTGTCAAACTGTTTCTTTTCATTTCGTTACTTGTACTCAGTGGAAGCGGGTAAGTAATCCGCTAGGGAGGGTAAAAGAGCAGGTGCGCAGGATCCTGTGAGGGCATAAAAGCCTGTGTAATGGAAAGGAACAGATGACGAAAAAGACGACGAATGAATGAAATGTTCTCTCTGCTCTCGTTCTGAATTTTCCCCTTTCCTATCTTTGTCTCTCTGAGACTTTCGCTTTAACCCAGTCGACAGCAATCTCACGCCCCAGTCTGAGTTGGCGGCAATGGGATGTGTCACTGATCCACCGGCACATCATGAACATGAATCTTCCAATTTACATTCCTCGAAGGACTGCAAACTTGGGACACTGGATGTGGTCAATTACAGATCGAAGATAAAGATGTAGAGTCTTGTCTGCACAATGTATGTCTTGTGTTTGCTGTAGATCTTTTCGGTTGGATATTCTCTCCAGTAAGCACGGTAGCCACTAGCAAAGAGAGGCTAAAAATCTGTTGATAAAACAGCACATCAGACAGACTTGAAGGTTGAATCTCACTTCTTTTCCACAACAGGACTGCATGAATCAGAATTACATGGAATTAAATTAATATGATATACTACACACTGAAACTGAAGTGATGTGTGCATCGATTCACTAGACATTGGTTAGACCAGGGACATTGCAGGGTTGTCCTCATCCCGTCTCCCTCTAAATACTTAATTACCCATGTCAACTGGAACAGGCATATCTCTACAACAGTAAATATTGCAATTTTCTAGCGGTTTTGTAACTTGTGACCTTTCAGGTTCTTCAGAGGTGATGATAAGTTACAAGCTTATGATCCTCCCACATGAAGGTGGTTTACACAAGTAGGCCATGAACAGAATCTAGGACAACAAAGCCGCCTCCTCGCCTTCATCTCGCCTTCCTTGGCCTCCCAACAGGTCTCTTCACCGGAATATCGCCCAAGTCTGGTGGTTCTTGCTCCGTCAATATCGGCTTGCTTTGCTCTATCAAGTCGATCTCTGATTTGACTGTGACGTCGTTATTTTTGCCACGTGCGGCCTTAGCAGGTGACCTTGTCGTAGTTGGAGTATTCCTCTGAGGGTTGGGTTGCTTTCTTCTGCGGTTCTTAGAACCATTTTGTAGCTGCACGCCCATTGGCAGGCTGAAATAGACACTCATGTTACTTTAATTTCCTAGTAACTTCTTTTACGGTTTTACCTTAAATCACAGAAATCAAACCAAACAACTTAAGGAATACAAATGGATCCTGATATAGTAGTTTGTTTGCTGTAACCTGCAATCTTTCACTGGAACTTGTAGCTCGACTATTGAATATTAAGTGATCAATGATGGCTCATGATTAACGAGGCACATGTTATCCGCAAATTTATCTTCTTGCAATGTAGATACACTGTAACAGTGGCATTGGCAATGCCATCCTATATAAGCTGTCATATCAGCTGATAACATTGTAGATACACTGCAACCGCAATCATAACTAGCCATGAAATTTCGATCCAATAAAAAGCAGGCTGATCTAGAGGAAGTCAAATATTCCGAGTTCTAATGATAAAGAACCATCACCATAATAATGGAAAAGGTGAAGTGGGATATGTCATACCTGGGTTCAGCCTCAATATCCTCGTTAAACATCAGTTTTGAGACAGAACATGAGTCTTCGCATACAGCATCTGTTCAAGAGCAACCAACAAAATCAGATGATATTAAAACATTATACTCGTATGACCAGCCAGAAAACATAGCAAATCCAAATATAACAACATACACTCATGCTTCTGGTGTGATAAGTCCACCATCTTCTGCTCAAAAGGAATAAAAACATTCAAAGGTTCCACCTTCAAAGGAAAGCCATTCTTCAGAACCTATGGTAAAGGTTAGCATTATCTTTCATGCCCAAACATAGTACCACATTTGTGATTTGACTGATATGAAAGAAAGACACAATAAATCATGTGTGCAGTGGGGTTCCAGACTTCCAGTACCTTATCGGAACAAGAAGTAAAAATTGTAGAATCATTGTTTTTCTGTTCACCACCAGCTTGAAAGGAACTTGAATCAAATGGCTGTGACGTTACTGCCAATGGTTTGCTAGGGACACCTAATATTTCCTCAGCACTTTCAACTTTTGAAATGGTGTTAGAATATGGTAAATTGCTGGTCCCAAGGGGAACATCCGATAATAGTTTATTGTCATCTCCTGAAAACCCCTCAAATGCATCATGATTCTTGGTAGTGCCAGTGAGCCTTTCACGTGAATTTGCAACTGGTGAAGAAACATGTACATAAACAATTGTAGGTGGTGAATAAAAAAAATATTCTTCGGGCTTAATGACCCTTCTCAAAGAATTGCTGAAGCAATTTTGTAATATCTACCTGGATGATTCCTAATAACATCAACTTGCTTGAATTTTAAAATGTTTAACGGATCCCCATTAACCTTTGGCCTGACTCTTCGAAGGTCATCAGGAGTATCCCCCGCAACAGAATAACTTCGTTTGAGAACCTGCAAGTTAATGTACAGAGATAAATTTTATCATTCCAGAGATAAATTGACAAAACGACTGTAACGGTTGTCTCCATCTTAATGAAATGACACGCAAGTGTTTTGTGTTATTGAGAGAGAAAAACAAGAGATAAATTGGTTGTGCTTAGTAGCTCAATACCCTTAGCAAAGGAATGAAACATAAATTAGCAGACCAGTACAGTAGAAACAGGGGGTGAAATATCATCCAAAGGTTGAGTTACCATACATCGCAGCAAATTAAATTTTCGGCAAGCAAAGAGCACTCACAGACTGAATCTTGTCAGCATTGTTGTTGAAAAAGCCTCGATCGGCAGGAGTTAATGTTGGAGCTGCGCCTGCAGTAGCACTATTATCAAAACCATGGCCATGGATCAGAAGAGTTGAAGTTGCAGACGAGGATATATGTGGAATAAATGAATAATATCCAACAGTAGCTTGTCTGTTGATCAGAAGAGCAAACCCACCAGCAACAACTTCACCTGAATCTGAGTTCACAACCCGTTCTTGAATTATCTTTATCAGTGTACTGCACTCAGACCTGGAGTAAAAATAAAGAACAGAAATCATGTATTCTAGTATTAATTTAGTTTTTAATTTTCATCCACGATCAAATGTTAGTTTGTCAGGAATTAAGGAATCTGCTAACAAAATAAAAAGGGCAGACACCATTCACTACTTCTGGTTGCTTTCGTTGGGATAGAGTTCGGAATAGAATTCGATTGAATTAGAGATAAATTAGGAAGTTAGAGATAGAGTTCGATTGCATTACGATTGTAATTCTCGCTATGAATAAAGGTGTGGGATCCAATAGGATACACACAATTCTTCAAAAACTACAGCTTGTATCATGGTACGCAGGCTGGAAGCATAACTGATTCTCGAAAAGCTACCATGCTAAAGGGTCAGCATCATAGTTACCAGAAATGCGGTTCGTTCAAGTCGCGGTACAGGATTCCGGTTCATGGTTTGCCATTTTTTCTTCCAATTTTCACTACAAACACGAACCCCGTACCCTAAACTGGTTCACGATTCGTGAGGGTTTACAGTGAATCCGGTAAATATGGTCAACATTTAACCAAATTTCAAACATAGCTAGATAATTGTGGAACTAAGCATCACTTGTTGCAAAAGACAATTCTTGCAACAAATGTACAGCATGATCCAGCACGTGTTCTGATATTCATATATGTAAAGAATGTTTCTTACAAATGCTAATTTTTCACCCTGAAACTGTTGGTGTGCATTACTACATATGGTACATAACTCTATATGAAAAATTCAATTTTTCAACCTTTAACTAAAACACGACCCTTTCCAAGGCGGTTTTGACCTAATGTTGCATCCACATGGACCCGGTTATGCTGACGTGGCATCCTATCAGCTAATAAATAAAAAATGGGTCCACGCTGGGAAAAACTGCCCTAGAATTGGTTGAGGGTTGTGTTTTAGACGGTTTTGGAGTTACAGGTTGAAATTCAGATTTGGGTCATAGTTGAAGATTGAAAAATGGACTTTCTCCTAAATACAACCAATACACACAAAAGTTTGAGAGCTTGGAATGAATGATCCTAGATCTGCTTTTTACACAAATGCCAAGAAGACAAGAGAAAAGAGGTATTCTGGAAATTTTGCATAAGCCCACTATTCATTGTAAACAAATGCAGTGTGTTCACTCAAAAAAAGAAAGACTGCAAATCATTTTTTTTACCTAGGTGTGAAACAGAGCACAAGAAAAGCCCCATGTTTAAATATAATAAAAAATAAGAATAATTATATGACAGCACAAAGCAAAATAGAAATTAAACAATATATTTCAGATGGACATAAGTGGAGGAAACAAGATGTACAAGGTATATAATACCTTGAATAGGTCTCCTGCATAAGTAACTGAACTATGGCATCCTTCGGCTCAATCTCTGAGACAATTGCAAGGGATCCCTCAGCGTAGTCTTTCAGAACGGTCTCTGTTTCAGTCTAAAATCACACAAAAAAATTGTACATGACTTCAATATGGGAAGTCCTTAGATAACTAAGGCCTTACTCCTAAGCCAACTGAGAAAAGGTTGTTAAGAAAATAATGGGAATGTAATTTGTCAGATAACAAGTAAAAATGCTGGGGAATACCTGGTTTAACTGCTTATTTCTTGGTGGAAAGAGTGGGGAACTACCATGATCTATGAAATAAAAGAAATCATCACACAGTAATCAATTTATTCAGTTGTGAGTTGCCGAACACAATGCGCAAAAGAAAAACTACTAGTCATTTACAAGAAAAGAAAGAAATAGCACAAGCCAAGCATAATGATACTTAGGAATTTGACTGAAAAATCTTATATAATAAACAATAAACATGTAAATGAGAATGATATTGATATGTAGTTGAAACCGGAGCAAATGGTAGGCACCAAAGGGGGAAAAGGACATATATCTTCAGAGAATAGTAAATAATAGGCGTAAAACACAGAACCTTTTCCTACAGATTTAGGCCAACTTCAGAAATTAGAAAGCATTTGGTTTCTTTTTTTCTTTTTCTTTTTTTGAAACGGATGGCAGGAGCTCTGCCCATTCATTAAAGAGAGGAATAGGGTTTTAAAGTTACACCAACATCACCCTTCCAGGTAGACACACCAAGGGGGTAAACACAAAGCATTTGGTGTCATCCTTTCCTTTTTTGGTTTTTCAGAACCACATGGTTTTGCCCTAAAAACACACGCAACTATCATGAATTTCATGGTATAGATTAACCAGCAGAAGCTGTGACTGTATGTAACCAAAGAATATGAACAATTTCTTCATCTAACATCATAAAAAGGTGAAATAGTTGTGGAGTCCCCGGGATTTGTGACAAATTGTTGAGACAGCCACTAAACTATAGGCCTGTTAAATCAAGCGCTGAAGTCACTAACAGGCTCCAGTCTGGCTTGTAGGCCAGGCTAATGAAACATTGACACAGCACGCAATGGAAAATCTTAGCGTTGAGTCAGTTCAAGGTCAGGATGATCGATGTACGCATTCGTTACTTTTTTTAAAAGAAGTTTTGCATTGCGGTGCATGTGACTATGTGAGTCTGTCTTTGGACTCTTGAGGAACTCTTCCGGTGGGCTGCTGGGTGCAAAAGGTTGCGAACCAACCCACCCAGGTTGAGCCTCACTTATACGTACCTTAATACAAAGTGTGGGGAGAATAAGTCATAAACTTCACAATTCACACCATTGCCTTTTTTTAGTTTCAGGGCTCATATATCCGTGTTCATGCATGCCTTCCAGATCTCCCTTTCGGTTCTCATTTTTGAATCTCAATTTTGAATTATGCCAAAAGTGAGGGAATTTAATGGCTACAAGACTATGCAATAAATGATGGCATTAAAAGGCTTCAAGACTATGCGATAAATTAGATAATGCACTTAAGTACACGATGACCAACAACATTTTTGTATTAACGAACATGGATTCATGACTTGTCAGGGAACCATGGCGGCGGCATCGCCACGGGCATGATAACGCACGGCATAACAGTGTCATGACCGAAACAACTGAAGAAACAAACCTTTGCTTCTACGCAGATACGAAATATGGAAGTGGCATTCATCCAATTTCCCATTCTGTTGTGGACGGCTCCATGTACTCATCGTGTAAGAGATTAATTGAAAAAGTGGATTGGTTTCGTAACCATTTCTACGACGATAAACTAATCCAAGCATCAAGCTAGCAAAATTTTGCAAGAAAATTAAGGCGGCATCTACGACCTAAAAGGCGCTAAGTTGGAAGCATAATTTGAGGAGGGGGTTCGCCTACCGGTACCGCCAATGTAACCCTCGCCATGTGCGCGAGGAGGCCGGGACGAGCTCGGCGAGGAGGAGGCGCACGGGGAGGCCCCGTCCGACGCGGCGGTGGTGGTGGAGCCGGAGACGGAGGGGTCGGGGCCGAGCACGGCGGCGAGGAGCCGTCCGGCGCCGGAGACGACGCCTGCGAGCCACCCCCTAGGCGGTGGGGGAGGCGGCGGAGGGGGCAGCGGTGACGCGCCGCCAGACAGCGACGGCCTGGGATCGCCACCCGCGGCGGACGACTCCATGGGAGGAGAGGCGTGAGGGAGGAGCAGGCGGAAGGGAAGTGGAGGGAAGAAGAAAATAAATGAAACCCGAAATAAACCGAGGCTGGTTTGGGTCGCACGTTTGTTTGGTAAGCGGTAAATTTGGGGGCCTGTGCGGTTTAAAAACATTCCAAATTTGGGGCTGCCTCTCCTTCCGGCGAAACTGCTGGCCTCCAACGGTGGTGACGCTTTGGCGTGAGAGTGGAGTCGTGGCAATAGCACCCGCGTCCATGGCCATCGCGGACGACCTTCTGCTGTATCATCATCTTTGTCGATGTACGGTGGGATCGAATGGCATGATCTAATTTTTTAAAATCATAAATTTTATGTCATGCCTTTTAAATTTGCAGATCTACCGTTTTACTTTTGGTGTTGGTGTAAATTTACCTAAACTTTTGATTTTTGCAGTGATAAAGTGATTTATTTTTTTTTGCTTTTGAATTTAGAGCAAGTTACAAGCTACTAGGTGGGATGATCTATTTGCACAACATTCAAACATGGAGCATTAGACCCTTTTGCAGTCGAACTTGTTTGAGATACGTCACCATGACGACTGATGTTAATTTGCACTGCATTTAGAAATAAAGTCGGTAAACACATTAAATGTAGCAAAAATATAAGTTAAATTTACAAATAAACAAATATAATATATAGTTAGCGGGACTCGAAGGTTCCATTTATTAGAACGACACACCTATTATACCAGTTGTTGAGGCACATGGCACCGCTCAAAAAAGATGATTTGATTAGAGTGTTGTCAAGGTTTTTAATCACGACTTTCACAGCTTCATAGCAAGATCAAAAAAAGCAACATCAGTTATCGCTAGTTAACGTGAAAGCTATCATTTGCAGCGTTTTCAGTCAAATAAAACAAATCATAAGAACAAAGGTTATGTGCAACCCAGACTACTACTAATAATAAAGACTGCAACGTAAAAGTAACACACTGGCACCTAACCAACAACCCTACTGGTTTTGTGTAGTAATATTTATTTGATTTTATATTTGACTTCTTTTTGCCACTATTGAAAGTTGATATTTGCTATGTTTTTATTTAACGATGCGTAGAATCCAACGTTGCTGATACTGCTATTGAAGGCTTCGATCCCGAATACTTTGATGAACAGTAAGGCAAGCACCACATGTAGAACCCAGTTTTTCAAATTAATTAAAACTTACATGCATGCGCTATGTTTCGTAAACACTACTGTGTTGCCGGAAATGGTAGATATATTCCTAAATTTGTGGGCTTTCCTCAATCAGCAGTGATAGGCAATAACCCTAGATGGGCAAATACACGAACAAAATGGGTATATTCGTCTATATTTACATACGCTTAGCCCTGCTCTAGATTGGGGACACAAACAGATGGATATACTGTTCATGACAAACTTAAATATTAGATATGATGAATATTTAATTTCGAACATATTGGTATAATTATGGTTATTTATATTCTGGTAAAAATAAAAATAAAACTATGATTTTGACTTGGGCAGGCTATTGGCAATAGCTGGAAGTGCATATAATTTGCATGTAGATTGGGGGGATTTCTTACCCGGGTCGATCAAGGACTGAACGTAGTTTTGCATGATCCAAGAATAATTGTACAACTACAAGTGCTGGTATGGGATAGTTTTAACCTATTAAGTTATTCAGAATTAGCTTTGCACATTGGAAGGATGAAGTAACACAAGCATTCCAGGTAAGTTTGCTTGTAAGGAGCTTCCACATGGACTTGTGGGTAAATACATATCGGTGGAACGGTGTGCGCCTGGCTACGCGGAAAAATGGTTATTATTTATTGGTCTTAAAGTATTTATGGTTTATGTGAATGTT
The DNA here is from genome assembly GCA_036346355.1 of Rhipidocladum racemiflorum. Lineage (NCBI taxonomy): Eukaryota > Viridiplantae > Streptophyta > Magnoliopsida > Poales > Poaceae > Rhipidocladum > Rhipidocladum racemiflorum. The sequence continues at coordinate 81,699,054 of CM070579.1, read as the reverse complement.
TATTTCTACCGCCATAGCAAGTGTTTAACGTCACCAGGCTGGTGCAAAGCTAAGTTTAAGTAATGTGACGATTATGTATGATTTCTTTGCGACACACCAAAGGAAGTGTGTTAAATAGCTTTGCAAAAGGAGATGATCATTCCTTGTGGGTAAAGCAGTACACCTCTGCAGAGTGTAAATCTTTTCGAAAAGTAGTACACGTGGTTGTGGGTAGCTTGGTGAACTGACAGTAGTTAGTTGATTTTGATATTTTTCATAAAATGAATTGGAACTTTAAAATTGGTATCGGTAAGTTTACCCTACAGATGATTCAATGCTTGACATGTATTGGCAAGATTGAGTTCAATTGTTTTGCCATGTGTTGACAAAGATTGTTTCCAAATGTCATGTCATATGTTGGGATTGGACGAATCACACTCGCAAAGGACTCTGTGTTATTACATTTATGTTATTCTTACTTGTTACGTTTATATTTACATACTTGTTATATTATATGCCTGTGAAATTACTTTCATAAATTTTCGCTTTCCGTAGAAGCCTTATTCTAGAAATAGCCTGCATATTCAAATACTCAAGTCTTGTTGAGTACTATAAAATGTACTCAACATTACTATTATTGTTGTTTTTAGGTGAATAATCCGTTGCCTGTGGAATACTGGATTTAGTTGGCACACTACAAGATGAAAAGTTTCCACTGTTGTTTTACTTTTGTTTTATATTATATGTAAAGAACTTCCGCTGTAATAAATTATGTAACTTTTGTATGGCTGTATTTTTAAATTGTGAAAGTGTGTGCTAGCTACTGATCATGGGATTGGCACAGTATGCACTTTAGAACCTTTTTTATGTTACAATGTAGCATAAAAGTGAGGGTATCACAAGAATATTCTTCAAACCGTTTTCATGGTGTAGCTTTTGTAGTGTTTCTATGTTTGTTGTCATGCCTGGTTAAACCAGAAAATGATGTTATATGTTAATCAGAAGGGCTTGTTAGAATTAACCTTAGGGTAGTGAGGAATTACTTCTATGTAAGAATAACAAAATAGATAAGTCTCATAATTGTTGAAGTAGTGGCTTCATGTGAAATGTCTCGGCTTTTTCATTTGCCAATTTTTCCTTACGTTTGGTTCTTGTTCATGGTTGATTTTGTTAATGGGTCTTGTATTTTTCAAATATGCATGTATTAAATGCATACTTGAATTTGGTAGTAACTGTTAAAACATATTTAAAAGTAACGTTTGCCTTTACCTAACCCAGATAACTTCTCAAAATGGAGTATGATCTGTATAAATAAATTTATAAAAATAAAACCGCAGTAGAAATTGCTGTACCCTCTGCTTCTTCTTCAGATGTATATCTACTTCCTGCATGTTACGTTTTATGCTTAACCAAAAGGTCCACATCTGATTATTCGTTTCAGAGCAAACATTCACGCTTATTGGTAACTTAAATAAGGAAAGTTCCATATTGGGTTTTAGTTGTTTCAATCAGAAACTAGAAATGACTGTCCTGAGTTTCTATAGGATTGTGGTGATTGAGTCATCTATGTATGTAAGTGAAGTAGGTTGCATATGTATATGATTGAACCACCTCAGGCCTTGAGTCCTTACTCAAATGTTGTTAATGTCATGAAGCAAACTGCATATTTTTCATCTCGACCTAAAGTCTCATACAGTCATGCTTTTTGAACTTCCTATACTAAATATGTTCATGTGCCAATAAGCTATAATCAGTGAGTTGAATGGTGAACAATCTGTCAAACTAAATCCAGTTCTGTGTAGTAGTACCTATTGACAAGATGTCAATATTCTTTTATTTGTAGAGAAATTTTAAAGTGTATTATACTGGTAGGATACAGTGGGTAGTAAAAATCATCTAGCCAATGATTTGTTGAGGGTATTTCTACCACTCTACTACCGAGAAAGTAAAAAATAAATACTAGCTAATCTCATCCACTATATCGAAATGAATGAATTTAGTGTACTGGAAAAGAGTTTTATTGTATGCATAGACAACAAGACTTCAGTTCAACACACCCCTCAATTATACATTAGATTTTATCCATATTGTCTATTGAGTTGCATGCACTGACCAATTTACCCAAAAGCTTATTATAAGCTGATGAGGAAGGACAGGCAACATCAGGCCTAAAACGTGGAATAGAAGTGGGCTGCAATTATTATTATTTAATTGTACTAACTAGGTCTTGAACTCAAGACATCTTGGCTCTGATACTATATTGAGTTACATGCATCAGTCAATTCAACCAAAAGCTTAAACTGATGAGAAAGGATATACAATTCACTTATACTTTAACATTGTCAAGAATAATTTAGGTTTTTTTGGTTCTCAACATAACGCGATTGTAAAGAATGTTTCTACTTGGTTGCCACAGATTTATATATTGTACCAATGTACCATATTGTTATTGCCATAAGAGCATCTCCAGCAAGGGTCCCTAAAACAAGGTCCCTATTTTGGATTTAGGGACTCCCCCTATTTTTTGGGGCCCTGTTTTCAGAGCACAAGTTCAGCAACAGCCTCTAAATCTCAGCCCCTATTTTACTTTTTCTCCTATTTTGACATATCCGCTATGTATAATCTTCATTTGACACCACTAAAATTCAATCAAAAATATTTGTAATACATAAAACATAAGCATATTAACATTTACAATTTAAAAACATGATACTTCAAATTTAAATTTAAAATTTTCAAAACATAATAAATAAATAAATAAATAGAAACTCTGAACAATGAATCAAACTACGAAGCGTTGTGAATTGCCTACAAATGCTCAATAAGATCATCTCGAAGCCTCTCATGTATTTTTCTGTCTTCAATTATAGGGGATGTACTCGTGTCCCTGGGAATTGGGGCTGAGGAGGCAAATTTAGGAGCCTCCTAATTTTAGGGGCTTGAGTTGGGGCCCCCTGGGAATTGGGGCTAAGAAGGCAAATTTAGGGGCCTCCTAATTTTAGAGACTTGAGTTGAGACCCTGCTGGATCTGTTTTTTTTACTACACTCCCTATTTTAAGGTTTAGGGGCTGGTTTAGGGGCTCTGCTGGAGATGCTCTAAGGGGCCTAGCTAGTTTATTTACGAATAGTGAAACCATTATTATATAGGAGTGGCTTTGGTTTCCTTCAGCAAAAGAATGACTACAGCTTTGTACATTCAAAATTTTCTCCTGTCGACTCCGGTCCACCGTCCACGATATCATTACCTTACTTGGAACCTTCGGTTAGTCTGTGTGATACATGTAGTTACAACAGTAATATCTTTAACCTATTAATTTTAGCACTACTACAGAACCGGCCTTCACAACCGGTCTATCACAAGCGGTTAGGTGCGCACCGCTTGTGGAGTCCCGTGCCACAAGCGGTTCGTGGGCAACGGACGGGAGGGGGTCTCTAGAAGCGGTTCTTCACACGAACCCCTTCTAGAGCCTCCTCCCTAGAAGCGGTTCGTGTTTGGAACCGCTTGTAGAGGTCTAGTGGGGCGCCAGAAGCGGTTTGTGTGTAGAACCGCTTGTAGAAACCCCCTCCCGCCCAGCGCATTTAAACCCTGTCTTCCTCCCCGAGCTCGCACAGGACATCACAGTGGTGGGCCGAGAGCTGTTCATGGCGAGGTGCTGCCAAAATTTTGAATTGAGGCTATTAGATCCGAATTAATTGTTCTAAGGTGAGCAATATGTTGCTGACATCCTTCTCACCTAGATATTAATGTTTTTTTGTGCATTGGATGTTGAGAAATTATGTTTTGTTGGCTTATATTTTTTCCCTAATTAAGGTGATATATATTGTTTGGTGTATGAAATGAAATTCAATAAATGTGAAACGATGAAATGGTACAAAGGTGTGGAAGAGAAAAAGATTTGTATGAAAATGTAACAATTAGTTAGTTTTATTTTAAAAAATGCAGGAGGATTAGAAATAATTAGTTGGCTTTAGTTAAAAGAACACAGAATGTTTAAGAAATACAAAACTATTAGTCATAGTTAGCTTTAATAGAATATTGTGATAGATGTTGTTATTATTTTTATTTGTGTAGATAAATCGGCAATGGATGTACAATGCAGACCGTCGGTCAGGAGAGTTCAGAGATAGCATGAAGGAGTTTCTCGACGCGGCCGTTGCATTCTTGCCTCCAGGAAGCTTCATACGTTGTCCGTGTGTAGACTGCAAGAATGAGAAGGAGCATTCCGAACGATGGATGGTTATGAGGCATGTGATCACGAGAGGTTTCATGGCAAACTATACCTGCTGGACCCACCATGGCGAAACAAAGGCGATTCGACAAGAAGACGATGAAGAAGACGAAGAAGAGGAAGATAGAGCCAACAGTATGCCGAACACCACTCAATACGGGTCCGTGGAAGATTGTCGGGACCCCGAATTTGCAAATCCGGACCCTCTGTGTATTCAGCACTAGTCCAGGAACGCGCTAGCGCACACAGTCTTAACATCGGTAAATATCACAATCATACCACTCGATACTAATAAAGTACTTTAATTAAATAGTCAAACTGGTTACTCGACCTTATGGTCAAGTTACAAATGCACGCCTCGCAGGGCGAAACTTATTAAGAGAGAAATAATAGCAGCGGAAAATCAAATAACTTCGTGGCGCCATCCAGTATACCACAGGCAACTGACTGGGCTCGCTCCCTAAGTAGACGGATCCTCTTGGAGCTCCTCCTCCAAAGCTTGTGCAGTCTCCTCTTCAACTGGTGTTGTATTATGGCAAGGGTGAGTACTTGGTACTCAGCAAGTCATGCACAGAATGCAGCTAATATACTACATGCATGGCTTATTACAAAGGAATAGCTCAAGGTATATTTGCAGATGACAAAGATTTGACAAGTAGTATAAGTAGATTCGGAAGCAAGAGAAACAAGTAAAGCATAAATCACTTTTCAAGGAGTTTCATAAACATCTTTCCCATCCTAATCCACAATTCCATCATCATCATTATTAATCCAACCCAACCTTTCAAACCAAAGTTATTTTTGAGAAAATCTAACCCTTGACTGTAATTCCCGAGCGATGTCCAATACCGCGGACACGGCTATTCGAATAGATTCTACACTCTGCAGAGGTTATGCACTTTACCCACAAGATACAACAAACACCACAAAGGCGAAGTTCAGTAACAAAGTCTTTCGAAATCGCTAACAATACAAGTGGTCCTCCCGGTTATTGCACACTAACCCTTCCCTTAGCTAAGGCGAAGTCTAGGCCAATCAACCGTTAGATGGGTACTGGCCTCGGCCAGACGCTCCCGCACAACTTACACAAAGGGTGTAGTTGACCTCCTGAGGTCCCACAGGTACGTTATTAGCAACTTAGTCAACTAGGTCCGTCCCATTACAGACATGTGGTTGCACGTTAGACCCAGTTCAAAGGCTTGCAAGGTTAAGTCCTTAGGGTGACCAAGGCAAGACTACCCGAAGAACCAAATCAACATCCCCAATGCCACAACTGGCCCACCCGATTATTCTTGCCACATGCCCCGGTCGAAAACTGTTTATCAAACCCCAGTTGATTACCATGCACCACGTGCCATCAACATCACATGATACCTTTCCAAAACAGGTTCAATATATCATTAAGTCAATATTAACATTTGTTTGTCCAAAATCATGTCAGGAGCACGTAGCAGGTCTAAGCAGTTTACTACAACGGTCTAAAACCCATGTTGGCAAGTTAATAATGTCCAACTAGTAAACCACAACTAGGGTGACAAGGGGTCATGGCTCATATTTAAGTAATCAAGGTGTCATACAGCAAATTGGTATTTATCTAATTCCCCAAATTTAAATAAAGTATTTTCTAATTGACTAGCATGCAATAGGTTAAATCAAAATAGATTTCGAAATAGGATCAACATGGTCAAAGCACAACTTGCCTTCAAAAAGTACTTGTTCTTGGTCTTGAGTTGGATCCTGAGTCAATACCTCTCCTTCAAATCCTTCCCAAGACTTCAACGTCTACTCGTAAAGCGTGCAAATAGCAAATACACGAATAAACAATAGGCAAAAAGTATCCAATCATCCAAATAAAATCCATAAACAGAGAGAACATAATTTTATGAATTTTTAGAAACTGGAATCGTCAAATTTGGAGTTAAAACGCAAAAGTTATGATTATTTAAAGTTTAAATAATCAATTAAATAATTTTACAGAGAAAAACTTTAGTCCAAAAATTAAATAAAATTCATATTTAGGTAGATCTCAATTTTATACAAATTTAGAAATTTGAATCACTCAAATCGGAGTTGAAACGCATAAAAGTTATAAGCGTTTGAAGTTTTGAAATTCAAATCAATTATTAAACCGAATTATTAAATCATTTTCTTTTCGGAAAACATTTATTGCGTCCACTGGACACGTGGCGATCTCGATTGGTTGGTCGACGTCACGTCCATGGACTCGGTCCACGCTCGGTTTGGGTCTACCGTGGACTCGGTCCACGGCTCACGTGTCAGCGACATGTGGGTCCCCCTCGTGGTAGCGTCATCGGCGTCGGCGGGCTCGACCACGCCCGGCGAGTGGGACCGTTGTGGCGTCATTCTTGGCGTCGGCGCCGGCTGGGACGGCCGGCCCGACATCTTGAGCCGCCATGGCGTCGTGGCGTCATGGTGCGATTAGGTGGCCGGCCGACATACGAGCCGCGTGTCGAGACACGCTCACGCCAGCAGCGTGGCGTGGCCGATGACGCGGCGGTCGATCTCCGCTGCGTGGCTAGATCTCGGCCGCTGATTTGAAAATCAACGGTCGGATGAATCTGGATTCACGCGTTTGGGGTGAACTCGGTTGATCTCGGGACCGTTGGATCTAGATCCAACGGCCGAGATTGGATCTGAGATTCTTGGGCGGGATCTCACCGTCGGGTGACGTGGCGCGATCTTGGACCGCGGCGATGGAGATCCAACGGCTCGCGGCGCTCGTGGATGACGATGGCGACGCGGCGAGCAGGCCACCAGAGATGAAAACGACGACGAGCCCGACGGCGCCGGTCGCTCGTGAGTGAGAGGTACTCACAGTGCGCCTTGGCTTGGGGGTCTCTGATGGCTCAACCGCGGCGGAAGACGGCGAACGGCACGGAATGAAGCAAAGAATCATGGCGGGAGAGAGAGAACTCCGGCGAGCAATTGCGAGGTGACGGCGGCGATAAGGTTCCGGAAGTTGGGGAAGACGATGCGCCGCAGGTCGGCGATCCTCGGGCAACGATCCACGCCTTAAATACCGGCGAACGCCGAGATTCGCTCGGTTTCAGCGGCGGAGCCGCAGACGGGCGCGAGTCCGTTCGAACTCGGTGAGGTGACGTGGGCGACGATGGCCGCCCACGTGGCGTGATCGATGGCCGAGATTGGCTCGGTGCGGCCGTGATCGGGCGCGGATTGATCCTGGCCGTTGGATCTCGATCCAACGGTTGGATCGATCCGAGTTGAGCTCGGTTCGGTCGAGTCAGCTGGCTCGGGTCGGGTTTGGGTCGGACTCGAACTCGAGTCTGACTCGGGCTCGGTCGGATGAATAGTACAAACCCACTCGCATTTTCCAGCGATTTAATAATTAAAATAATTCCCAGTAATTCATTTAATTCATTAAAAATAGCAAAATACTCAGAAAAATTCTGGAAAATATTTTAGGGTATTTGGGACTCAAATAAAATATTTCCAACAAAATTTTATTTGCAAAATTTAATTCTTTAATTATTTCAAAATGGAATAAATTCAAATAAATTCCAAATAAATCCAAATAAATTCCAGAAAATTCCAAAAATTCACCAAAGTGCCAAATCACACATGAATTTAAGAAAAGCAAAATTTTGGGGTGTTACAAAGATACACTCGATGAGCTTGGCGATGATGAGCTAGATCAGATGCTCCGTGATGGAGAGGGAGAGTTCACAGAGGAAAGATAATACAAGAAGTTTCAGAGCATGGTAGAGGACCACAGAACTTCTTTGTACCCAAACTGTGTACAGGGCCACAAAAAGCTGCGTACTACATTGGAACTCATGCAATGGAAGGCCACACACGGTGTGTCAGACAAGGGATTCAATGGTTTGTTATCACTCGTAAAGAAGTTGCTTCCGGAAGGTAACACTCTGCCCGAATCTACGTATGAAGCGAAGCGAGTCCTCTGCCCTTTAGGATTGCAAGTGCGGAAGATACATGCATGTCCTAACGATTGTATCCTGTATCGCAATGAGTATGCCGATTTGGTGGTTTGTCCAGTGTGCGAAGAATCCCGGTATAAGGTGCAGCGTGACGATTCAGGTGAATTAGATGGGAATCGTACGAAGAAGAGAACTCCAGCAAAAGTATTGTGGTATTTCCCTGTGATACCCCGGTTGAAGCGTCTGTTTGCTAACGAAGGTCATGCCAAGATGATGCGTTGGCATGAAGAAGAGCGTAAGAAAGACGGGATGCTTAGACACCCCGCAGATGGCTCACAGTGGTGGAAAGTCGATCGGGCTTACCCGAACTTTGCAAATGAGGTTAGAAACATAAGGTTTGGGTTGAGCACCGATGGGATGAATCCTTTCGGTCAGTTGAGCAGCATCCATAGCACCTAGCCTGTGACACTTTGCATCTATAACATTCCTCCATGGATGTGCATGAATCGGAAGTACATCATGATGCCATTATTGATCGAAGGCCCGAAGCAACCTGGAAACGACATAGATGTCTACCTGAAACCATTGGTTGAAGACCTTGTGAAGTTGTGGGAGGATGGTGTACGGGTTTGGGATGAGTACAAAAGAGAGTATTTCAACCTGCGTGCATTGTTGTTTGTAATAATCAACGATTGGCCTGCTCTCGGTAACCTGTCCGGCCAAACTGTGAAAGGGTTTAAAGCCTGCACCCAGTGCATAGATGAAACGGACTGCATGTACCTGAAAAACTCTCGGAAGTGTGTGCACATGGGCCACCGCAGGTTTCTTCCTAGCAGTCATGCTTTGAGGTGGAAAGGCAGTAAATTTAACGGGGGAACAGAAATTCGTGGTAAGCCTCAGCATCGTAATGGGCGACTTGTGTTTGCTATGGTAAAGGATCTGAGAGTAGTATTTGGGAAGGGTCTTGGAAGCATACCTGTGCCGAACGAGGATGGTCATGCACCCACATGGAAGAAGAAATCAATATTTTGGGACCTGCCGTATTGGGAGATTTTGGAGGTTCGTCACTCGCTTGACTTCATGCACATCACGAAGAATGTTTGTTTGAACCTGCTAGGCTACATAGATATGTACAGCAAATCGAAAGATATACTGCAAGCTCGGAAGGACCTTGAAGACATGGAGGTGAGGACTGACCTACATCCGAAAAACAAAGAAGGGACAAAACAACTTTATCTACATCCTGCGAGCTACACTCCAAGCAAAGAAGAGAAAAAAAGCATGATTGAGTGTTTGAATAGTGTGAAGGTCCCTTCTGGATACTCCTCAAATGTAAAGAGATTCATAAACACGAAAGAGAACAAACTCCAAGGCCTAAAATCCCATGACTGCCTTGTGTTGATGACACAGTTGCTCCCAGTAGCTATCAGAGGTATACTGCCCGAGTGGGTACGGGGGACAATCACGAAGCTATGTTCCTTCTTCAACGCCATTTTGCAGAAGGTCGTCGAACCAGCTAAACTGCCTAAGTTGGAGGCTGATGTGGTACAAAGTTTGGTTAGCCTCGAGATGATTTTTCCTCCTGCATTCTTTGATATCATGGTTCATCTCACCGTTCACCTTGTCAAGCAGATAGGTATCCTCGGACCAGTGTATCTGCACAACATGTTCCCTTTCGAGAGGTACATGAGTGTTCTCAAGAAGTACGTCAGAATCGTCAAGGCCCCGAAGGCTGCATTGCCGAGGGCTACGTGACGGAGGAGGTGATAGAGTTTTGTGTTGATTACATGAATGATCTAAATCCTATCGGCGTCCCCATATCACGACACGAGGGGAGGCTACGGGGCAAAGGGACAATAGGAAGGCAAGCAGTTGCATGCAACGATCTTGTTGCATTCAAGCAAGCACATTTCACTGTTCTGAAGCAATTAACCATAGTCGCCCCCTATGTCCTTCAGCACAAGAGTGTCCTACGCCGTGAGTTCACAGGGAAGACAGAGAGTTGGATAACCCTGAAGCACATGGATTCTTTCGGCAGCTGGCTACAGAAGTACATCCTTGAGGAAGGGTCAAACGATGAACTATTGCAACGCTTGGCCCGGGGACCATCACAAGGAATCGGGACATTCAAGGGGTATGAAATCAATGGTTACACATTCTACACCAAATCCCAGGATAACAGGAGCACCAACCAGAACAGCGGTGTCCGTATAGACGCTGAAGACAACAGTGGCAGGTTCGCCACATATTATGGTTTCATAGAAGAAATATGGGAGCTCGACTATGGACCTCTGAAGGTCCCTCTATTTAAGTGCCAATGGGTCAAGCTGACTCCAAACGGTGTGAAGGTCGACAAATATGGCATGACAACAGTGGATCTCACAGAAGTCGGTTATAGGCGCGAACCGTTTGTTCTCGCGAACGATATGATCCAGGTCTTCTATGTAATGGACATGTCAAGCAAACCTAAAAATCAAAAGGACAAGCAAAAGGTAATGCCAAAGCGACATGTAGTTCTCCAAGGCAAACGAAGGATTGTAGGAGTTGAGGACGTCACCGATGAGGAAGAGTATGGTCAGTTCGACGAGCTCCCTCCTTTTACAGTTGATGTTGACATAAACGTCCTGCGTGACAGTGATGTCGATGCTCCTTACATACGTCACGATCATAAAGAAGGAACAATTATAAAGACGAAGACTTAAGATGTACTACCTGTATACATTATGGCTGGCGAAACATTGCTTGTACATTATTCCATATGATCATGTTGAAATGTTGATGTTTAACATTGCTTGTACATATGATGTTTTACAAAAATGAAACAATAGAATAGAAAAACGGGAAAAAATTAAACAATCGAATACAAACACTTAAAAAAAATGAAACAATCGAATACAAACACTTGAAAAAAATTAAACAATCGAATACAAACACTTAAAAGAATGCCATGCCTAATGTGGTTAACAAGAAATCTCCTCTCCCCCTTGGCTAGCGCGGGCGCTTGAGTGCGGGCTTGTGCCCAGAGGTCGGGTGTTCGAGCCCCACTCGCTCCGCGAGGGCCTTTCTTTTTTTTAAACTCGACTACTTGCGGTTATTAGTCCAAACCGCTTGTAGTCGGGGTCCTCTACAAGCGGTTGGTTCTCAGAACCGCTTGTAGTCGGGTTTAAAAAAAAAGAAAGGCCCGCTAGCGAGTGGGGCTCAACACTCCGACCTCCGGGCACAAGCTCGCACTAAGCCCGCCAGCCAAGGGGGAGAGGAGATTTCTTGTTAACCGCATAAGGCACCGCATTCTTTTAAGTGTTACTTATCGGTACTTTTACAAGCGGTTCGTGGAACAAACCGCATGTAGTCGGGGTCCTCTACAAGCGGTTCGTATTAAAAACCGCTTGTAGATGTACCTCTACAAGCGGTTGGTATTACGAACCGCTTGTAGTCGGGGTCCTCTACACGTGATGAAGCCAGCCTAGGGGCCCTTTATAAGCGGTTGGTATTACGAACCGCTTGTAGAGGTACATCTACAAGCGGTTGGTATTACGAACCGCTTCTAGAGGTGCTTCTACAAGCGGTTCGTAATACCAACCGCTTGTAGAGGGCGGGTGAAAGTGCATCTAGGCCCCTCAATTTGTTTTGGTGATTAATGATGACACAATTAAAGAGATCTAATGTTTTATCCAAGAATACTGCAGAGATCGAGATCTTATCGAGCTTGGAACGACATTGGACGCCCCTACAACTACTTAAAATCAAAAGGACGGCATCAAGACCAAAGTTGTAATAATTTTATTTATTTGTGTCTTAAGGATAGCCGTACTATTAAGAGGGTATGATGAGAAATCGACTTTAGGATGTGCATGTGCTCAACATCATTTACTGCATCTCTAATTAGCACTCCTACATTTGGTTTTGAAAAGTTTCAAATTAAAACCGAACTGGGTAACCCGGAGTCTCCGGGTTCCACGAGTCTCCGGATTCAATCCGAGTATCCGGACATTTGGTCCGAGTCTCGGGTTGGACCTCTCGGTTGCCTCGATTCAGCTGGTCCTGAGTATCCGGACATTTGGTCGAGTCTCAGGATAACCGAGTCTCCGGTTATTTGTCCGACACTCCTGCTCAAAAACAGAGTAACGGCTAGTTTTCAAAAAAGGGTATTTAAAGCCTCCACTCCACTCCAACGGCTAGGATCTCTATTGAGCTCATTCATAGCAGCATTCAAGCCATTCCTAACCATCTCTAAGCATTCAATAGAGCCTCACTTCCTCCCACCAATTAATTTGGTTGTAGATTATTTTGGTGAGGAGAGGAAGAAGAAAAGAGCTAGGTGCATTTATTTATATTTGTTGAGCACTAGTTCAACCTCCAAGCGATTCTTCTAGGTACTTTTACTCTTGGAGGTTGAAGGTCTCCTAGGCAGCTAGGAGTCACCGGAGCTACCAACTTGTGTGGTGAGCCCTTCGTTTGTGAAGCGAGTCTCGCCTCCGAAAGGAAAGGGACAAGAAGTGAAGCCGTGAGTGCATTTGTGCAACACCTGAGGAAAGCGGGTTGAAAGAGACCCGGCTCAAGTGTGACCGATCCACCTCAACGGAGACGTACGATTCCCTTCAACAATCCGAACTACGGTGAAAAATCGCGACTCTCTCTCTCTCTTTTACTTCCTAGTCTTGCTCCTTGGATTTGAATTTGTTAAGTTAGATCTAGCTCTTTGCTTAGCTTTAAATTCAAATCCTTTCTAAGCAATTGTCTAGGTTGTTCTTGCCTTCCTTTTCTAGTAATTTATTGTGCTTGCTAGAGTAGTTTTTGTTGCGCTCCCGAGCCAGCTAACCCGAGAGTCCGGTCCCAATCTGGAGACTCGGACAAGCCGAGTATCCGGACCAAATCTGACGATCCGGGTTGACCTGCTCGGGTGTTTTTATTCCGCTGCGTAAATTTTATTCCGCCTATTCACCCCCCCTCTAGGCGACATCGTTGGGCCTTTCAGCGGGTGAGCTTTAAATTTTGAAGTCCCCACACTCTCCCGCACCTTCAAATTTTCTAAGTCCCGCGCGCGCTAGAGCCAGCTCCGTCGACCGCCACCGCGCCCACACCCCCCAGCGACCGTGCCGACGCCCCCCAGCGACCACACCGACGCCTCCCAGCCACCGCGCCGACGCCCCCCAGGCCATCCACCCCGGAGGACCTAGGTAGCTGGCGAAATGCCCCTCTCTGCTCGTCTGCTTTCATGCCCGCAAGGTGTTCGGTGAAATGCTCAGAAGGAATTTTGTTGATCTGTTGATGTTGGAGTACATTTATGTTGTATATATATTGCATATATGTTTTCATGGCCACATTTATGTTGTATGTTGGAGTTTTCATGCTCTCCCTGTATATATATTGTATATATGTAAATATTGGAGTACATTTATGTTGTATATATATTGTATGTATGTAAATATTGTATATATAATGTATATTTATTTTAGTAAATATTGTCAAAACAGTACAAAAGGCAGGATTGTATATATGTCTGGTCCATGGCCACATTTATGTTGTATGTTGGAGTTTACTCTGCATGCTCTCTGTTGTAAATATTGTATATATATATTGTATATTTATTTCAGTAAATATTGCCAAAAAGTACAAAAAGCGAGGATTGTATATATGTTTTCATGGCCACATTTATGTTGTATGTTGGAGTTTTCATGCTTAAAAGATGGCGACACTTAAAAGAATGCGTTGCCTAATGTTGTATGTATGTTTGACAATATATAAATATTGTATATTTGATTTCATGCCCACTATAGATGGCGACACCAAGACGTGGTGACCCGGATTTCGATGACGAGGAAAATATGATGTTCGAGACCATTGCGCTGGGAAGCATCTTAGGCGTCGATGAGCCTGTTAACACTGGTACCGCTGCCGATGAGGTCAGAAACATCGGAACCGGCGAGGATATCTGGCTACACCGAGGTATACTCTTAACCATTATGAAATCACCGTAAACATGTTAATTATTCTAACATGTGTTTGTGTATCGGCCCGGTACATCATCGGCCACCCAAATCCGGAATTAACCGAGGACCTAACAAGAAGCCTTCGACCAAGTATGTGATAACCAAGTCGGCAGCGACGGAGTCTAGTAGCCCCACTTTCAGCAATTGGCCCTTTCAACAATGCTTGCGGCTACCACGTGAGGGATCACGTCCCAATCAGCATCCAGAAATGGACCGAAGTCCCTGCAGCTACCAAGGAACTGCTCTGGAATGATATGAAGGAAAATTTCATTTTTCCGTAAGAATGCAAACAGAAGGCCAAGGGATGGGCTTTCAAGAAGATAGCAACTTCCTTTCAGCAGTGGAAGTCGTCCCTCACCCGCAAGTACATCGACAAAGGAGAAAGGCCAGACTTTAATCAATTTCCTAAGCTGGCAGGTCATTGGGAGGCTTTCGAGGAGTACAAGCTATCCGATGCAGGGGCAGTAGCGAGAGAGAAAAACAAGGTGAATGCCGGAAGAAGAAATACCACCACCATCTCGGCACCGGTGGTTACATTAAGGCTGCAAAGAAATGGGACAAGCGGGAAGAGGAACTTCGGCGAGGAAATTGTACCAAATCGAGGATTGGGAGCCCCGCTGCAATTGGTTCTTGGGCCACGGGGGCCAACTTGCAGATGACGGTAGCTTGGTGATGGCACCGACAGTGCAAGAAGTTGGTGAAAGGATTGTACAAGCCATCGAACAATTTCGGTCAGGATCCTTGGTGACGGACAGGGAGAATGACGAGCTAACATATGCCCTTCAAAACCCTGAGCACCCGGGACGGACACGAGGTTTCGAAAAGATACCGTGGAGGCACGGATTTGCCAAAGACTCAAGCAGTTACAGGAGCCGGAACAGAAGCAAGAGGAGAGATCAGGGTAGAGTGAGCCGATTGGAGGACGAGCTTAGAGCTACGAAGGCTTCCAAGCCTTCCATCCCTGATTTGATCGCGCAACAAGTGTCCGAAGCAATAACACAGTTTCAGCTTCAGGGAAGTAATGTTCAAGGGGCGCCGGAACCCGTGATCAGTCCCCCCGCGCAAAAGAGCAGTTGCGCGTCCGTCGTGGCCCTGGCGTATGACCCGCAGTCCGTTATCCCGTGGACAGCATCAAGGTTCGCCGCCCGGTCTGAGCTACACATTGATATGCGTAACCTCTCCTACAAGGTGGCTTACGGCATGGCTTATCCGGTGGAGGCGGGCCAGACGTTCCACTTCAACCGATACCCTCCGGTACTCGAAGGTCACGGTGGAAGAGGTGGTGGGGTCTTCGAAGATCTCTTGCTCGAGATTCTTTGAGGCGACAGCGTGACCAAGCTTGGACAGGCCCTCCACGGCACATTCATCCTTTGGCGCAAAAAGTACATCATATTTCCGGATGGTGTGGAGGTCACATCTCCAACAATAGAGGCCCCTTGATTTGAGCCAGTTGCAGCAGCAAGCACGCCTCCTCCACATCGACAACCCACGACTCCTCCAACGTCGCCTGCACGCAAAGCTTCTCTGGTGGTCCAGGCCACGCCTCCTCCACCTCCCGCTCCACAAAGAAGCCCGACATCTCCAGTCACCACACCTCCAGCATCTCCCCCGAGGAAGAAGCTCCATGTCAGAAGGAGGGATCCCACACCGGCACCTCCTCCCACGAAGTCGGCATCCGACGGACAGAGAATGTTGAAGGAACTGCCAAAGAGGCCATATGATCTGACTGCGGAGGAGCTATCAATTACCGTAAAGACAGATGTGGCCAGGCAGCTTGCGCCAACGAAGCCAGAGCCCAAGGTAAAAATAGATAAAAAAAATTGTGAAGCACTTTCAGTCATGCGGAACGGCGCCACTACCTGTGACCACCGACTACGAAAGGACAATAAGAAAGGCTACAATGAAAAATACACGGGCTTCGTCGGCGGGAAAGAAGAAGAAGAAAGTGGAAGATGTGCAGAGTGCTGAGCAGTTGAGGATGCAAGAATTCTTGAAGGAGGCAGGACTCAAATCAATAGACCAGGATCTTCCAGTGGCACCAACCAAATGGAAGTATGAGTTCGGTAAACCGCTAATTGATCCAAAAGATATAAATGATCTCCCAACCAAGATGCGTCAAATGCATGAATGTTACATGAAAAGGGCATCTAAAGGAGACAAAATGTTCCACCTCATTTCTCAAGATGAGCATTTCTTCTGCGGGCAAAAGACAGATATATGGCTGCAATTCGAGGACTTGTACCATGTGTACCAAACAGACGCCATCGACGTGTCCTTCATGTGCTGCTGGTGTCTGTAAGTGTTGATCTGCTAAGTTTACCGTTTGCTTCCTCTCGTACCACAAAATTGAAAATATTATTAACTTAGTTATCCCTTCTTATGTAGAATGGAGATACAACGATATAGAAGACTGGGCAAACAGAATGTTGGCTTCATCGACCCAGAGGTTGTCAACGAGAAAATATGGTCATTCGACCAACAAAGACCGCATGTTGAGGCATACATTTTGCGTGCATTATTGAAACAGCACTACAAACCGTACATACTTCTGCCCTTCAACTTCATGTACATGTTCTCACAAACCTCTTGTTCTTGTATTTCTTAAGCCATTGATAGTACTAATTAGTCGCTTCTGGCGCTTGTTGGAATATACGAATAGGTTTCACTTTGGATCCTTCTAGTCATCGAGCTTGACAACAAAGCAGGATTATAGTTCATGACTCAAGAAGGAATCAATCAAGAAATACCAATGGTTCATTGGCGTCCTCAACAAGACATTTGCAAAGTTTCGGAAGAAGCATAAAGGAGAATTCAAGAAAGAATTCAAATCATAGTGAGCACTCAGTCGTACTACAAAAACAATTATTAATATAAATGCACCATATCAGTTCTTCATCGATATTCAAATTTCTCCCGTCAAGGTTAAACGCCAAGCAGTGGAAACAACTTATGTGGCTACTACGTGTTCCACTATATTCAAACTTTCATTCATGGCGATGAGCTGGAACATTATGCCGAGGTTCGTATATGCATGTCAATTTGTTAGCTACAACTTACATTTTAATTAATTGCATGTGATAGGATATTTATATACTTCCCGCTTAATCAATTGTCAGCCCAACATCGATGAGCATGTTAGCGTGCTCCCGCCTCACCGAAAGTGCATGATCGCAAGAACAACTCATCGGCTTCATTGTCGACGAGGTTGTATCTCCAAATGGCGAGTTCCACGTAAGGCTTGGTCCATCGTTCAACACAGCTGAACTGATGACGACATCGACGTCGACCAAGGACTTGACTGACGCATGCAAGAACTGAGTTTGATAATCATTTTTTTAATCATTCAAACTTGTAAACGTCGATAGCGTGTATGTACTTGTCCATTTGTTACACTATTAAGTTCGTTTTTTTTTACTGAGCTAGCTTGTGAACATGTGTATGAGTAAGCATATGTAATATATATTTAATTGCGCAGAAAACTCCTCCACTCATATTTAATTTTATGGTAAAAAACGATATACAAAAACACTGAAAGAACATATTCTATAATACATATAATTGAAAAATCTCTCCACAAGCGGTTGGTGACTCTAACCGCTTCTGGAGTGTTTCTCTCCACAAGCGGTTGGTGACTCTAACCGCTTCTGGAGTGCCTCTCTCCGCAAGCGGTTTGTAACACGAACCGCTTGTGGAGTCCCCCACGTGGCGGCTCCACTGGCCTTCCTGGATACCTTCCCAACCGCTTCTGCTGCCACAACACAAGCGGTTCGTGCAACCGCTTGTGATACCAGACGGGTATCACACGCGGTTGCTTAGAAGCGGTTATAAAACCGCTTCTGAAGGGGGTTACGACCCGCTTGTGGTAGCCGGTTCTGTAGTAGTGTAGGTTGCATAGTGATCATTTTCTATTTTAATAGGTTTATGACACACTGCACGGTTAATTAACAAAAATCAAGTAGCAGCACGCTTTTGTCTGAGATTCTTCTAGCGAATCCGACTGTGTAGATTATTAGCTGCTTAATCTACTATATAATGCTTTTGTCTTCATGAGGCACGCGCTGGTCCATGATGGAGGCCCATTGACAAATTGTGTATCTTTCGCTCACTTCCTGGTCCAGTGTGGAAAGGTAACATAAGCATATTTAATGGATCTAATAATTATAAGGTGTCAGATGGTTTGGAAGTGCACTGATATTGGGCTCTCTGCTTGTTCCTACTGGTAAGAGAGTATTTTGTTTCCAAATAATATGCTTGGTCTCCTCCTACTTATGTGCAGTTGATAATAGCCTGTAATGGATTTTCCTATTTATTCATTTTATTTTCTACTCATCCGTCCAAATTTATAAGACGTATCTTTTGAACAAACTTATCCATAAATATAAGTCATATTGCATAGTATAATAAAAAAAATTTGTGTAATGTTCCCTCTATACCCCTAATAAATATCCATATTTACTTCATATTCTCTAATGCATACATTGAATATAGTACTTAGTGATAGTAATTAGGGATAATTTGGTCATTTGCAACGTCTTCTTGTCTATGTGTCAAGAAGAAATACGCCTTGTAAACTTGGACGGAGGAAGTATATATATACAGTGAATTTCTGTCCAAACAAACATTTGGCATATTAGCATTGCAGTCCATCTTTTTTTTTTCCTATCTCCACAAGTTTGACGCATCAGTGCATGCTCTCTCTGGGGTACAGCTTGTACGATGGCTGGAGAGCAACTCAAATGAAATGCCTGCCCGACATAAGTTCCAATGTGAAACATGACAAATAAAGAGGCAGCCAAACAAGCTCTTTCTAAAACCAAGGGAAAGGCTCCCACGCATACTACCAAAGGAAGCACCTTTTTACAGTGGCTGCATTTGACTAATGGCGCCCACTTAATTTGCCAGTAATCTTTTTCTTAGCTGAAAGGGTTCACCTGCATTAATCTATGGAGTGCGGAACGCCAAACCGCTCATGAGAGAATCTGCATGGTGTTAATCTGTTTACGTCGAAAAAAGACATCATAAAGTAGTATTTAGTAGCAAATAGCCCTTTTAATTTTGTCTTGTTGCCTGTTGCCACCAGTTGGTCAAGCTTAACTTTTTACAGCAATGCAAGGCCTGGTTTCCATATTGATTAATTCTTCGTTAGAAAAGGTTGGTTTGAGAGTGATTGTTATATAAAAGCGTAAAACATCATGCATGGAGTATTTGTTCAGCAAAAATGCCTTTTTTTTCATCATTGTATGGAGATCTCTTTTTGCAATTGTTGAAAGTTACTTGGAACTCGCATATACACTACTACAGAATAGGCAATCCTTGCCGCCATATCACTGCCGGTTGGGCTAGAGCCGTCAGTGATAAAATATCACTAACGGTTCGTAAGATCCGCTGCCCAGGAAATGTATCACTGTCGGTTGGTATAACCAACCGGCAGTGATAACAAACTATCACTACCGGTTTATACTCAAAACCGGTAGTGACATATCACTGCCGGTTCTAAATAGAACCGGCAGTGATATTGGAACGTTTACTACCGGTTTATTCTTTAACCGGTAGTGATATGTATTTCCCCGCGCAGCTGAGCGTAATTTGACATTATCACTGCCGATTATGCGTAGAGCCGGCAGTGATAAGGTTTGCCATGACTTGGATGATTACTAGATCATGTAAGAACTCTGAAGTTAATCGTGCTTGGGCGAGAGTAGTACTAGGATGGGTGACCTCTTAGGAAGTGCGTTAAAATCGACGATAGAACTCATTAGTTAGGCGTGATTGGGCGAGAGTAATACTAACTAGGATGAGTGACCTCCTGAATCTCTTCGTGTTGTTTTAAAACTGCCAGAATATTGAATATAAACATTTATATCACTGCCGGGTTTGGTCTTTAACCGGCAGAGATATCTATTATTACTGCCGGTTATGGGAGCCGGCAGTGATGGTGTTTTGGACCCGGCAGTGATGTATTGTTCTGTAGTAGTGATATTTACTTACCTGAACATTCAATTTAAATCAAAGATAGTGTTGATCTATCTGACATTCTAATAACTACCCTAACATCGAACCTTGGTCCACACTATATCCACTGATATACTCCATTTCTCCAAGGGTCCTTGTAACGAGTACCTAGTTGTGGTTGTTAGAAAATAGACTTAGCCTTTGGATTTACGCCAATCTGTAAATAATTCCACACGCACTGATACCTTGCAAGTTGGAATGCACACACTAGTATGTGAGGAAATTGCTACTAAATTCCCTTTTCTTGGGCTTTACTTTACCTCTGGAAACCACTGTTTGAAGCATGCCAACTAGTCAATGGATTGTCTTGTTGTCCCTATAGCCAATGAAAGAGCTGTCGTATCTGGTAAATTAAGAGGGATATGCTAGGATTTGTGAAAGGGGACAGGAAAGCTGGAGGGTAAAAACTACAGCCATGCGTGAGGCAAAATAAGGATCAAGTAACTAATCGTACATATAGTTCGATTCTCACTGTCTCATTTTTTGACCGGTCAACTGCTTAGAGAGAGAAAGAGAGGTACTTAAACCATATGTTGCGTCTTCATGCAATAGTAGTCCCCCCAGCAAGCTTATCAAAAGGAGTGAATTAAGTAGTAGTTTTAGGCCCCTCATGGGCTAGATAGTCTACAAATGTGTGCAATGTCCCCAGTAAGAATCTTGAAGGCTAGCTAGAGTTGGCAGCTTAATATAGTTGTAATGTGCATGTCCTTGATCCCATGTGGAGCTCTTCACTTTATTCCATGTACTGATTACTGTCATACTTTATTTACAGAGGAAATGAGTTCACCAGCCTTAAACTTCTGCAGCTGTCTGCTATTTTTGTGTGCTTTATACAATTTTGACAAAAAAAAAGGAAAGAAAAAATGCATGTGAAATTTGGTGGCTCCTTTACGTTTTTCATGAAATTCTGATAGTTCCACTGTAGAATTGGACTTTATTTGCTATTACAATGTTGTGCCGTACGCCTGACAACCATCTGTGTCTTACTATTTTGTTGCATTTAGTCCAGTACACCATGGTGGCTCATTGCATTTTTCATCCAAGTTTGAAAGTTCTGCTGTAGGTTTAAACTGTTATTTTCTGTAACATATTGCGAAATGCTTTGGCGCATTTTGTCCAGTGCACGATGGCACTAAGGTGGTGCAACCAAGTTGATCATAAAATAAAATTTGTGAACTTCACTAATACTTATTGGCATTATATTATACATCTGAACCAGATAAGGTGAGACATGTCCTTTGATGTTTCAGAAGATTGTAATTATCATGTGCGTTGGATAAGACTAGATGTCCTTGCTGAGGCAGAAGATAGTTACCCTGATTCATTGCCAAAATGCATTTTTTTGCTTAATTACATTTATATGCAGTGCATTCGCGGGGAGCATTTTTTTCTTACTTTTGTGGTAATTTTTTTTTCCTGCAATTCATCTTGTCTGGAAATCAATAATATATCCATTGTTCTTATTTATGTGTAGGTACGTAACTCGTAACGGTGCACTGCAGCGCTCCATATCGCTGTGCATGTACTCATCTGCTGATCTGCCCCAAGATTTTACTTCAAGCACGCGTGCACGTACTTACCTGCTTATATATCCTTGAAAGTTCTTCTACTGTTATTCACCACCTGATGTAAGTCTAAATGTTTTGATGAGGATGGATAATACTTTTCAAATACACATACTGTAGCTGACGAAGAAACTAGAAATTAAAGAGCTCGAATTAGAAATGCCCATGATACACGAGTCCTCTGCTACTGGACGTCAGGAGGGAAAAGAACAGCAGAAGGATGCATTGCATTCATACATGGCATGCAGCAGCCAAAATTTTGATCAGTGTTCCATGTTAGTCCTAGGCCTATCACTCCTTTCAGCTATCAGCTAGTCAGCTCACCTACTCCATTCCAAACAGATAGTTGTAGAATTGAGGAGCCGTGCTCGTGCTACCCGTAACCCAGGTCCCATTGTTACCGGTGGAGCCCTCATAGCCAGTTGATCCAGAAACCATACCACCACCACCACCACCGGCAGCAGCATAAGGAATGTTAGTGGAATAGCTGTTGCTCTGCTTGTTGCTAGTGTCGTGTTGTCCCATTGCACCAGTACTACCCCACATGACGCCGCTGCTGCTGTTGCCGGCGTTAACGTTGTGGCTGCTTGTGCCCATTGTGAAGTCCACGTTCACGCCGGAGCCGTAAGTCTCAAATGCAGAAGCGGGAAACTGTTGTTGTTGTTGGTGGTGGTGCTGCTGCTGCTGTTGCTGGTAGTGCAGGGCAAGTAGGGACCAGTAGTCCTTCTCCGACGGCGGCATGGCCGGTGACGCCGCCGCTGTGATTGCACCGACGTCCCCTGGTGGTAGTGAGTCTGATGGGAACTTGGAGGCACGGCCGGCTGCCCCTCCCCCGACCGGCAGGTCGCTGTTGAGGATGCTCTCGACGTCGTAGCGGCTCATGTCAAAGTTGGTCACGGCGTTGAGCCCACGAAACTTGATCGCCGCAATGTCATACGCCTCCGCTGCCTCCTCCTGTGTACCTGTGGCGCAGAGACAGTCAGAATCTTATAATAGAATTAAGTTTTGCGAACCATCTCAGTAATCTTGGTTCTCACGGCCGGATCGTCGACTTAATACATGGTACATGCAAAGAGCATGGCATGGCCTGTGGGTGCATAAAGGACTGCAGAATGCCAGTGTAAAATCAAGAAAGCTTACTGAAAGTGCCCAAGTACAGGTCCTTGTTTCCGGCCACCCTGCCGATCCTCGCCTGCCACCGGCCATGCTGATGATGCCTATCAAACATAGAGATTTCCGATGCCACAATGTTACAAAGATTTGATCAAAAGGCTTTGCATGCTTCTACGACTTCACATTTCAAAGTTCAGACCACTACGTTTCCTTCTGATATGCTCGTTCGTTCGTATGAAGCATTTCTTAATTACCTTGTGACTCCTCTGTAGATGGAGGCGCCTCGTGAGAAGCCGCTGCTCTTTCTGACAAAAAGAGCCGGGGGGCACAAAGAGGTCAACATGTGAGAACCAGGGTAAAGCAGAGCACATGCGACTGTGCGTGCATGCGCGCGTACGGCAACGTGTGTACGTGGAAAAAGAGTGCGTCAGTGAGCTAGCCCTGTCCTGAGCATGTGACTTGGGGGGTTTGCTATTTCTATTCACCTGCGCAGCGACGCGATGAACTCCTGCCGCGTCATCGACTTCATCTCCTCCAGCTCCTTCTCGTAGCTGGACACCTACGGTACCGCAGTACACAAGAACGTACACCTCATCAGTAATATGAATACATATTGTTTTGGACTGCAATCAGACTTTAGAAACTCTAAGCGTGATTATCTTTATAAATATTTAAACTAGATATATAATAATCATGTGTAGATTTGTCTCGAAATATAAATTAGTAGGCAAAATTATATTTAGGAGATCATGCCGATATCTAAAACAATAACTATTTGTGACCGGAGGGAAGGAGTAGTATACGTGCATATGCATGTAGAATACTAGTGCCTTGCCGGGGTTGGCTGAATTACCGGGAAGTTCGTCGTGGTTGTCGGACCCCAGTACTTCAGCGCGGCGAGGTCGTAAGCTCTCGCTGCCTTCTCCTCCTTATCATAACCGCCTGCATGTTTCCCCATGCATGTTAACAGCGAGTCTCAAATGATTTCTCCCCGATCAGGAAACCAAACGGAAGTGAAGCTAAAACTGTGTGTGGCAATCGACGTACGTACCTAAGTAGACTGATGAAGTAGTATCACCAATGCCCCAACAAGTAGAGAGAGTTGGGGGAAAAGGCAGCGAATAATGTTAGTAGTGCGTAGTGATCAGAGAGTATTTGTGCTTTGCAGGTTTTCTTGGACAAAGGCTGTGACATGCATGCACATACCTTGGCGGCCTTTCCGGCTTTGGCCTTCCCGGCGGCAGCTGTTGTCCCACAGGTGCGCCTCGTACCTCCCCGTCCACCGGTGCCTGGTGCATTTCCCGAAATACCCAAACAGCATGAAATTATAAGAAAAGCTTGAACAAAATGGGTACTACTTCAGTGCATGGCCATGAACCAGCTAGTTGAAGTGCCATTTTAATCAGCCAAGTATTAATTAGTACCAGTCCTCAGTCTCTCATTACAACTCATGCGTGCACCTTGAGATTAGGTTATATATCGCGCTTAGGGTGATGCATGCTTTTGAATATATACCTAGTGACGCCACGGTAGATGGATGTCCTCTGGCCGAACGACTCGGCGGGCCTCCTCGCCTGATCAGACTCCACGTCCGTCGCCATCGCGATGGTCACCGCCGCACCTGGGTTCCCGCCCGGCGGCGTCCCGGATGTTGGATACCGGTGCAAGAACCCAGCGGCGATGCTGCCCAGCTCGCCGCAGCCAAGCTGATCCTCCGTGGCCGTCGCCGGCGCACCGGCGCCGCCGACCCCGCCGAGGAAGTCCTCCATCTTAGGCGCCTCATCCACCGGTCCCTCCTCTCCTACAGATCGAAGCACACGAGATACATATGTATTAATTAGTAACTACGTCTCAGTAACGCAATCGACATGCATGGTCTATCTTGGCGGTATTAGTTTTACCAAGTGGAGGGGCAGAGGAAGTGTTGGACAAGGCCTCGAGGAGGCCATGGTGGTAGTTGTTGGAGAGGGAGAAGGAGAGCCAATGGTGAGGGTAAGCTGAGCTCATGTCCATGTCCATGGTGGTAGTGTGCCTCTTGACCAGTGTGTGAGCCTACGAGAGGGTGCAACGCGAGGAACGTGAGCTACAGCTATTGATGTAGACCCGTGTTGTGCTTGGGAGAAGAATGGAAGAATGGTCAAGTGTGGTATATATAGAGAAGTTGAATGCCACACACAGATTGTGCATTTGAGAATGTGCATTGCTGGGCTGGAATACGTCCAAATTTTAGAGAGAGAGAGAGAGAGAGAGAGAGAGAGAGGGAGCACAAGGGCCAAGGAGAGTTTGATTAATTAAAGAGAGTGATTTAGGGATAGGAGCAAATGGCGAATAGTTTAAGCCTGCCCTGGTTTTAAGAATCCAAAGAGGGGAGAGATGTGAGTAGTAATGGGCGACAACGTGGAGGCGTTTCATGGGGTCGTATGGGCGGTCTCCTTGACCGAGATGGGGGCCGCGGTTCCCTCGCATGCAATGCCGCCCTAGCCTAGCTTTTTGTTTGCTCTCTACGCTAAACCGTGGAGTAGTACTGTAGCTGGAGTTTAGGAGATGATCTGAGCTTTGCTAGTGTTGCTTTCGCTTGGAATGTTTCATCCGTAGCACTTTTGACGGATAGCAGTGGCGGACCCAGGAAGAAATTATAGGTGGGGCATGTTTAAAATAGTATTAAAACGCTAAAAAGAATGCAATGTACCGTAACAACAATAGTACTATTAAAGAAGCATAAATATAACGTTCAACTAATACGGTTAAAGAAGAATTAGCAAATAGGCAACATACTACTCAGTTAACAATTGGTGAGGGACGAGGCAATTGTATGTTGAGGCGTTGAAATTGTCGGATGATGGCTTCATCATTAAGTGATTTGAAGATCTCTCTCCGTGTAGCAAACCATTAAGTCATTCATCCAATTGTTGGCAATCTTATTACGTTTCTTGCTTGGTGCAACGTTCCAGCTTCCAAATTTATTGGAAATGCATATGCAGTATATACAATATACTTGGGCTTTGTAAATTGTAGGTGGGGCAGCAGCCCAAGCTGCCCCACTGGTGGGTCCGCCCCTGACGGATAGAGATCATTTCTGGATCGGAACAAGTGAAATTGCAAACGTAGGAATAAAAAAAAAATCACATGAATTTGATGCATGCCACATCTATGGAATTTGTACAGAAATCGAAACACATGAATTATGTAAAATGAATTATGTAAAATAGCTATGTGTGATAATACTAGAGCCATACAAATTGCCCACACGCCTCTTCTTTGTGATAATATAAGAGCCATACAAATTGCCAATGATCCTGTGAAGCATGAGCTCACAAAGCACATCGGTGTTGATGCCTCCTTTACTCGATCTCATTGTCATCGGAAAACAATTGTTCTTCAGTATGTGCCATCCGACCTGCAAGTTGCAGATTTCTTCACCAAAGCACAAACTCAAGAGCAGCATCTATTTTATTTGCTCAAACTCAATGTTTTGGATCCACCTTGAGTTTGAGGGGGGTGGGGGGGGTTAAGGCCCATAATATCCAGGCCCATACTATGGCTATATACGTCAACCTATTGGAGATCATCTTGCTCAAACCTCACGGTTAGTAACAGGAACAAGGGGGATAAAGAGCAGGATTGCTTTGAACTTCTCAAAAGAATTTGAACATGAGGTTTGAGCTTATGTTTGAAATCCTCCAAAAAAAAAGTGGAGGAAAGGAAAGCTTCCTATGGAAATTCTATAGGCCATTCATATAAGTGCGTTTGGTTGGAGGTACGAGGGTGAACGGAACGGGATGGTACAAGATGGATGGGATGATCCTAGATGAGATGGTTCAGAGAAGGTGTTTGGTTGTCTGAATGGGATGGTACAAGTTTTTGTTTGGTTGCTTGAATGGAATGGTACTGGATGGTACGAGATAATGTTTGGTTGGAGGGATGAGGTTGGTATGGTAACTTTGGTGGTGAGTTTACCTCTCACAATTGCACAACTCAGTCCATGTACAAATAACCTATAAAATTTGCAAAACCAACTGATCAAGCCACCAGTAGCGAGTCCACAGAAAATGACCAACAATGGGGCAGATGAACTCTGTAGCATCCGGGATGAGATGGTTCGCCCGAATCGGGCGAACGGGATGGTACGGAATATCTGAGGAATATTCTCAGAATCCGTACCACTTCATCCTGGATGAGATGGTTCTGTACACTCAACCAAACGCATGTACCAAAACTTATCCTGTACCATCCCGTTCCGTTCACCCACATACATCCAACCAAACGCACCCTAAAGTCCCTCGTATGAAAAATTCCTATAGGATCTCCATCATCCAAAACTGCTTTGTTCGAAACAAGACCTTGCCATATTCAAGGCTCTTGCTTGCAGCTAGAAATAGACAGAGATTTTTTAGGACAAAGAGAAAGATTTTACAAGAGACTTTGAGAAGTTCTGGTCTGAAATGAAGCTTAATTAACTTTTTGGAATACCATCAAACATACCTTAAATTCCGAGCTAACAAATGGTGATGTTTTTTTTTTCTGAAAATATTTATTACTGCAACCAATTAATGGTTCTTGATAAATTTGAGTCACTCGGGTATAGTCGTGTAGTTGGCTGCGTAAAAGTTGAATTTGGACTGTATATAATATTAAGAACAAAGAAAACAGTTTTTATAGTTGAAATATAAAAAATATACTGACATTATGCCACAGGGTACGTAGTGCGCGCCCATTACTAAACTAATACTACTATGCCTGTTCTTCCGGGGGAAAAATAATGCGCACAATTTAGCATTTCCTAATTAACAATGTGATCGTGACTTCTTAGATTACCCATATTTCTTTTCTCTTGAGCTCATTCGAGGATTGAAACCGATAGATTTGGACAGTGGACTTCACGTAGTGCCAGGGTGATGGTTGATGGCTGGTCACGGTCAGTGGAATGCATGCGACGGTGCTGGGAAACAAGACGGGGTAGTAGGGAACATATATATTTACATGGACACATCCTTTGATCATGTCTTGCATGCACTTGCGTCATCACTCAACACTACTTGGCGATCGATCCATGTATATTTTCTGATGCATAGATTTGCAGAACACGAGAGTATATATTGAGCTAGTAGTTGCCAATAGGGGCTCAACGACAAGTAACATTCAGATTCAAGTGATGGTAACATATATGTCACTGCATGCCGCCTAACTTGTCATGGTATATGCTCCGTTTCCTTAGGCAACCGCCTAACGGGCATGAATCAATCCGGTCGCAACATTGCGAGAATTGATTAGCATTAACTTTGATTGATCCATGCCCGTTGGATGCTGCGACCTCCCCTGCGCCGCTTAATTAGGCATTAGGCTTCACTCTCCCGGCTACCCGCATAGACTGATTTATCCTGTTTAAATGACCACCTAGTCTGCTTAATTAATGATTAGACGCTAAACGTCGGCCTACAGTGACTCTGGTACGCACATACATGCATGCCGCTAGAGAATTAAATCTACTCTTTTCAGTCGTTTCCAGTATTTCTGGTCTGCCCAGCATGGAAACGTACAAGCGGTGTTACCATTCGTGTAGGCGGTGTAGCAGCATGTGCTTGCACTGCCGATGAACTGATCAGTGGAGCACAATGCGCCACGTCCGGCGATCCGTGCTCTCCCTGGGCTTAATCAAATACTTAATTACGCCAGGATTTTCCCCTTATCCGCACATAAACTACATTATCTATCGACCTCTCCGTCCTGAGGAAATACACGCATACTTATCACCTACCTAGCTAGCTAGACAATATTATCTGGCATGCATATACATGAATACATGTGTTTGCGCCAAAATTCAGTACATGGCAAAATGGGTTTGAATCGGATAAAAGCAATTGTATGTGTTTTCATCAGAACTCGGCGTGTATTGAAATCAGTCCGAGACGAAAAGGAATCGTTCGCATGGAAAGAAATCATCAAACGAATCGGAAAAGGAATCCGTTTCTAAAAAGGAAAGAAAATCAGATAATAGGCCGATACGGATAAACGCACCGTAT
The DNA here is from genome assembly GCA_036346355.1 of Rhipidocladum racemiflorum. NCBI lineage: Eukaryota > Viridiplantae > Streptophyta > Magnoliopsida > Poales > Poaceae > Rhipidocladum > Rhipidocladum racemiflorum. Next base: position 81,670,229 of record CM070579.1, on the reverse strand, counting down.
CCATGTACAACTCGGATCGGCCAGGCGTGTTATAAAAGGAGGTGGGTGTCAAGCGGCAAAGAATCAATCAATTCCAACAACACCTACTTTTTACAGCCTTTTCTTTTACATTACTTTAGCTTCATAGATTTCTCTGCAAGTCAACGGAATCAACATAGCTGCGCATCGCCGATTGTTGATTTTGGCCGATTTCACCCAGGTTTGATTTGCTTCGTTTTGTTGCGCATCGCCTTCCCGAAGCCGATTTTACCTTAAATCCGGATCAAGCTATGGCGGTTGATCTAGTTATCTCCTAATCGGTTTTACCGACTGCGAAAAGCCAGATAGATCTTTGTTTATCGGCTTTGATCGAATTACAAATTTTACCTTATCGATTTCGAGTCAAATCATTGTAGCGCCTTCTGTAAACCGGTGTTTGTCTTGTGTGTTCGAGGCCTAAAACCCCTTCACGTTTTTGGCGCGAACATATTTTAGCTGCCGGTGGGACACACAAAAGAATGTCGTCAACCCGACAAGCGCATGATCACCGCCCGATATCAACACGATGCCATAATCGGCGCCCCGGATGGCCGATTTAACCCCTGAGCAACGGAAAGAACTTCGAAGATCGAAGGCAGACTGGAGAAATGATGCTACGATGCTTCCGAAAACACGCGTGGCGTTACTCAAAGATTGCACTCCCAAGCATCAATCCTATCAATTCAACATCTGAATCGATGGCCGATCACACACCGCTCAAGGCTGATTTATCAAGTATGATCGAGCAATCTGTCCATCAACGCATTGATTAACCAATCATCGGCTCTAGTATCTACTTTAAAAGCCAATGATAGAAAATAGTGTGAAAACAATTGCTCAAGAATTAGCTAACGTCTGGAAAGCGCTAGATCCACCACAAACCATCCCTACGTACCGGTATATTCCATAGCACCCAACACCAACGATGCGCGTGTGGCTCAAGCACCTATCATGATCTTGGCTCAACCTCTGTTTTGAAACCAAGCTTATCTGAGAGAGAGGGTTCACACACTACCATGGGCACACGGATGGAGCCAAGATAGGCGCATCAAATCAATCAAGTCGCCCTCCGATAACATCGGGTTATCGGCTTATCGGCCCGTCCCGAAATGGGAGCGAGGTTCCACGATCCGAGGCCACAACCATGAAACAAGCACCATATAGGGTGGTGCCATCGTCGAACAACACTGCGCCCATGCAGTGCATTAGGTTTTAATCACAATTATGGCCAGACACCAAGACCTCACGAGGTGCACAGTGGACAAAGACCGAGTTTGCACTCGGGCGAGCGCATAAACAATGAGAATTGGCCAGTGTCAGTGCACCTGGCCGACAATGTTAATTGGGCAACAAATTGCCAATGTTTTGAGAAAACGATTCGGTTTACAACCCGGAGAGAGTGATCGGCTCTGAGGAAGCCGTACCGATTACATAGACCGAATGCCGTACCCCCACAACTTTAGGATACCGGACTTTGCTAAATTCTCGAGGGATGATTCTATTACCACAATTGAGCATATCGGACGGTTCATGGCTCAATGTGGGGAGCGGCACAATCCGATGGGTTAAAAATTAGGTTGTTTCCTTTATCATTTATGCGGCAACCTTTGCATTCACTTGGTTCACAAATCTACCACCTAATTCGGTTCATATATGGAGCGATCTGGCGATTCCATGAGTACTTCTTTTCCGGGAACTATGGAGCTTAGGATTCTCGATCTTAGTTCGATCCAGCGAAATGCGAATCGGTCTCTGATTATATCAAGAGATTTGGCGTCTGGAATAGGTGTTCTGATGTAACATTGCAGAAGCGATCAATTGGCCGACCTAGCGTTCCAAGGGGTTAATCCCTCCATTAAAAAGAGAAGTTGTCGGGCCAGGAGTTCCCAGGCTTAGGCCACCTACTCCATCGCGTATCGGCACATGAAAGCCGATGCTGAAAGCAAAGGGGTTTAAAGATAGGTTTAGGACAAACGGCAATGAAAAGGCCAAAGTAAACATGGTAGATTACGATTGAAGGCGACACCTCGACGGCCAGTGAACATAGCCAAAGTGGGCCAAAGGTTCCAAAACCACTCGTATGCTCTCTGCCAAGTAGACAAAGAATAAAGCGGAAGTCAAGTACTCATATGATGTGTCAAAGTGTGACAAGATATTTGATTTATTACTACAAGAAAAACTCATAAGGTTACGAGAAGGGCATATCATACCATCGGCCGAAGAAATTAAAAGCGAAGGTATTGCAAATGGCATCATTCGTTCTCTCATAACACTAACGATTTGCAATATTTTTTCGACAACGAGATCAATCGGCCATCGCCGATGGCGAGTTAAAATTTGCCGAGCGAATCGGCTATGCGAGATAGATATGGGCCCTTTTCGAGTCAACATGGTTCAATGTTCACAAAAAAGAAAAGAGGCTGCGGAAGAGGATAAAGCGAGCTAAGGGAATTGTATCACGAGGCGAGGCAGTCTGAGATCAATTGTCGGTTCTATACAAATAGAAGCCGATAAAAATGGGCGAAATTCAAACGGTGAAACCAAGAGGGACTTAGAATTCGGTAAATGGTATCGGTGAGAGGCTCCAAGAAGAGCCGATTTCAAACCAAAGCGACCTTCTCACAACTCTAAGAAATCTGAAAGGATAAGTCGAAGGTATAACCCTCAACAACACCAGGGTTTTCATCGATCGGGGCAAAGGAGGGGTGACGTCGGCGGCCACGTGCCACATCGGCCCGATTCTGAAGAGAGAAACATCGGCAATGTCCTTTTTGGCCGTTTCTTTGGGGAGAGGATGACCTTACCAGCTTGTATCTTGTCCTATGCAACACTCGTCTACATGTCGGCCAAACCAATGCAGCAAAGGCAGGTTGTCGGGACCGATACCACGATCATCCAGTAAGGAAGCGAAAGGCGATCTATGAAAGGTTGTCAACATCGAACAAAGCGAATCCTCCCAAAATCGAGAATTATCGGCTAACGCCAAGAAGGATGGAATCGGCAATGAAATGGGCAATTTAGTGGAAAGATAAGAAAGCCGATAGGGCAAACCTAGATGGTGCCCTTCGGGTCTCGGCAAATACCATAGCGAGGAGGCTTCGGCGATTAAAAACACAAGAAGAAAGGGAAGCCCGAAAAGGAGAGTGAGAGGGATCGGACGTTTAATAAGTTAAGACCGGTCTGGATTTTGAAAAAGGAGTGGAGAAGAAAGACGGTCGATAGTGATTCAGATCAATCGGTTCAATCCAGTTCTCCGATGATCGAGATGATCATACGCCACCAATGGATATAAACATGGTATTCACTTTACTGCCGAGTTGAAGGCAGAATCGGAATTTGAAGAAGTGTTCGCCCATTGTGCCTCGGAGCACGAGCCTTTGTGTTTGAAAAAGCCACAGGACATGCATCGGCATTTGAAACCATTGTATCTAAAAGGATACATTAATGGCGACCAATATCCCGCATGTTGGTCGATGGCGAAGCGACGGTCAATCGATGCCGTTAAGTACTTTGAGAAAATTGGGGAAAAGCGGATGAAGACTTAATCAAGACCAACATGGTGCTAAATGACTTCACCAGGAGACCGGCGAGGCTAAAGGCGTGATGGTGTCGAAGCGGCGATCGGTAATAAAACTTTACCCGATTGCGTTTTTGTGATTGAAGCTAAAGGCAATTCGGCGTACTCCTTAGGCGGGATTGGATCCATGCTAGCTATTGTATACCATCGACTATGCACGGCGGTGCGGTGGAGCGATGATCTGATAGAGAAGTCGTACCGGCCGACATCGGCTCATATCGCCATGGCTAGCCACGACACCAATTGGCCACAGAGAAATTTGAATGCATATCGGGGAAAAGCCTTGGACAATTGCGATTTTATCGTATTGAGAAATCAGGATTGAGCCCGATCGTTAAACCCAATACGTTTGATCGGACGAGGCAGTGATAAGAAGATGGAGCGCGAGACATTAGCATGAAGGCTGGGAAAAAAGGAGAGCTATCGGCGGGAAGAATCTGAAGAAGGTGTTGAAGATTTTGAAGAAGAAAGAAAGGGTTAGGATTCACTTACGCCCATTTCATGAAGAAATCGATATTAGGAAGGGATAGCAAAAGACCAGCGTTTGTAAGTGCTAAATTAGAACCAGTTATAAAACAAAGTTGGTCGAAATACTCAAGGAATATAAGGATTGCTTTGCGTGGGAGTATTATGAAATGCCAGGTTTAAGCCCGACTAGTTGAACATCGGCTACCTATAAAACCTGGATATCGGCCGTTCAACAGTACCTAGGCGGTTTTAACCCTCGTTGTATGGCGCTATAAAGGAAGAAGTATGGGGCGATTGCTAGGCGAAATTTATCCAGGCCTTGCCCGATCTGGCTGAGTGGGTCTCAAACATCGTCCTGTGAAGAAGAAAAAGCGGCAAGCTTAGGGTATGTGTCGATTTTAGAGATTTGAACAAAGCTCGCCAAAAGGCGAGTACGCGATGCCCATAGCCGATATGCTTGTCGATCTTTGCATCACTGGGAATAAAATCATAAGCTTTTTGGGCCGAATGAGGCAGGATACAATCAGATATTCATGGCCGAATGATGTACCCAAAAGCGGCTTCCGGATGTCAGGGGCTTTAGGGCTATATGAATGGAAAGTTATGACCTTCGGTTTAAAAAATGCCGGTGCTACTTATCAGCGTGCTATGAACCATATTTTCCATGATTTGATCGGCAATCTTTGTGGAAATATACATTGACGACGTAGTGGTAAAATCAAGAAGGCGGCAACATTTGCTTGATCGAGGAAAATGTTCGAAAGCCTGGGTTACATGGGTTAAATGAACCCTCTCAAATGTGCTTTCGAATTCATTGGACAATTTCTTGGGTTTCACGGTGCATGAAGGAGGGATTGAAGTAAACCCAACCAAAGTGAAAGCCATAGCCGATACTAAACCACCGGAAACAAGTAAAAGGTTGCAGGCGGTGATTGGAAAATCAATTACTTGCGCGTTTTATCTCAAACTTGTCGGGGCGTATTAGGGCCTTCACGCATTCTTTGAAAATTAAAGATAACCAAGAGTTTAAGTGGGAAAGCCCGATCAGCAATAAGGCCTTCGCGACATAAAAGGTTATCTAATGAGTCCACCATGTTGACCGCCAAACCACGGTACACCTTTTAGACTATATATATCGGTGAAGGTGATTCGATTGGGCAGTTTTAACACAAGAAGCGATAGGAAGGAGCGAGCAATATATTACTTAAGCGGCGTCTTCTAGATGCGAAACCAGGTATCCCTTAGTAGAAAAATTATGCTTGTCATTGTACTTTGCTTGCACCAAGTTAAGACATTATATCTTTGGCGTCCAAATGCGTTATAATATGCAAAACCGATGTAGTTAAATACATATTATCGGCGCCCATCACTGCGTGGTCGGCAGTAAATGGGCATACGCCTAACGAGTTTGAGTTATCCTATGAATCGGCTAAATCAGTGAAAGGACAAGCTGTGGCCGATTTTATCGCTGGGAGTGAAACATTAGTAAAGGAACAACTAGTGTAACTCCTTGGCAAGCTGTATTTTGATGGGTCTGTTTGCCAAGAAGGCGAAGGCATCGGTGTGATATTAGTTTCACCTAGAAAGCGAGAGTATGACTTCATGTATCGGCTAAATAGCCGATGTTCAAATAATCAAGCGAGAATGCGAGAAGCATTACTAAGGGTCTACAAAGCTGTTAGATAGCATCGGAGTGAGAGATGTCGAAGCTTTTGGAGATTCGATGTTAATTGTCTGACAAGTCGAGGAGGAGAATCTAGTGCAATGATGATGCACTAACCCGATGCTTGCATCAATGCCTCCGGATCATCGAGATGTTCACTACATTTTCCATAGAACATATCCCCGAGAAAAGCTAATGATAAAGCAAACCGATTGGCACAATGTGCATCAGGGTACAAGATTGGCCGACGAGGGACCAATCGAGCTAAGCGTTTGGCGGTTTATGTGTTCACCACTGTCATTTGGAGAAGCAGAGATAAGGGATTATTTGTCGAATCCAACCAAGCCGACCGAGCAAAAGCGGCGCAAGGCACTCAAATATGTTATACTAGAAGGCGTATTGTACTTCGGACTATGGAAGGTTTGTTATTAAGATGTCAAACGAGGGAAGCCAAAGTGGCGATGGGTGAAGTTCATGAAGGCATTTGTGGGTCACATCAATCGGCTCATAAGATGAAATGAATCTTGAGGAGCGAACAGGATATTTTTGGCCGGCGATGTTAGAAGAGCGCTTCAAATATTATAGAGGATGCCAAGCGTGTCAAAAGTTTGGTAACATCTGATCGGACACCTGACATCGGCTTTACATCCGATCATCAAGCCATGGCCATTTAGAGGATGGGGTATAGACATAATCGGCCGAGATATTTCCGTCATCCAAAGAAGGACATAAATTCATCCTTGCAGCCCAGTTATTTCTCAAAATGGGTTGAGGCTGTGCCACTCAAGAAGGTTACTAGTAAAGGCGATCGGCTTTGTAAATGAACACATCGTCCATCGGTTTGGGATTCCACAAACAATCACTCTTGATCAGTCTTGTGTTCATGTCCAACGATTTCAAAGGGTTTTACGGAAAGTCTTGGGATAAAATTACTCAACTCCTCCTTACTCGCTCAGGCCAGCACCCGACGGCCGAATCGTCGAACAAGACATTGATAAAGGCGATAAAAGAAAAATTGGGGAAGAGCCAAGGAGATGGCATTCAATGCTATCGCGGAGGCTTTATGGGCTTATCGGCTATCTCATCACGGATCAACTAAATTGTCACCCTTTTCGGTTGGTATACGGACAAGAAGCCCGTTTTGCCCGTTGAAATCAACATCGGCTCAATAAGGCTACGAGCAAGATAAGGTATCGTAGATGAATACAAGCAGGCGATCTTTGGACAATCTAGATGATTTGGGTGAACTAAAGGTGATCACGCTAGATCGGCTTAAAAGGAACAAAGAGATGGTTGCGAGTCATACAATAAAAGTGATTTTAAAGCATTCAATCAAGCGATTTAGTATGGAAAACCGTGTTGGATTGGGTCTAGGGATAATCGATTCGGCAAATGGTCTCCAACATGGGAGGGGCCTTATAAGATCAATCGGCCGGTTGGCGGGAATTCATATATCTTTGGAATCTTTAGAAGGGTTAGTCCTACCTAAAGCGATCAATGGAAAGTATTTGAAGGCGTATCACCCAAGCATATGGGTCGGGTCCTAACTCACGGTGAAGGCATCAAGATCAATGACAAGCACATGCATATAAAATCGGTCATCTGGTAGGCCAGAGTCGAGAACAAATAGTCCTTATCCACCAGTTAAAGAGTTTTACAAAATATTCAGTTGACCAATATTACAGGAGACAAGCGTCGTTTTCAATGAAGCCAGAGCCGGCCGGATGGGCTCCCAAAGCCGAGCAATCTTCTTCTTTGCTCTACCAATAGTAAGCTGAGCGCTATCTATTAATCGGTCATCGGCTTATCGCACAGGCCAGGATCATCTTGGTGATTGGCTCTTGACTTTGGCAAAAACTTCGCCCGATTCTGCCTCTGAGCCGCCGGTGAAGATGTTGCATCTGCAATGCCGATTGTGGCAATCTGCAGGATTCTCTTGTAACCAAGGCCGGTATTCTTCAAGTTTTTCTTGGATGACTCCGGCTCACTGGGCCTTAGCTTTGGCGATTTCCAGCATAGCAGCACCTTGGTCAAAAGCACTCTTCCGAGATTTAGCATCTGCTATAAGTTTGTCCAAGATCTCTTGAGTCGGCTTCTTGGGCCTTCCTCGTTCAATTCTTGCTTTGGCGATTCTCGATCTGGCCAAATGATCATCCGGATGGCACACTTCTAGCAAAGCATTCATGGCTGCGAGAGGAAGATCGCTGCATAGCGCCATAGCATTCCTCAGAGTGAGTGTTGGCGGAAGAGCGCCTCATTGCATCACTTCGATCAGAGGCGATTGAGTCGCTCACTGCATACGGCTCAGCGATTCTGAGCCGATCTTTGGCGTGAAGCTGCTATTATGCTGTTGGATGTCGGTAGGTAGTCGTCGGTGGCTAGCACTTCAGGATCGTCGAGCTCGTCAGTGAAGCCCAGCAAATCGGCGAGATCGATTGATAGCGCTTTGGGGTCGAGGATCGGAGATCTCGGTGAGTCTGTTTGCGGTGTGACGGCAATGGAAGGATGGAGGGATAGCCGATGTAGCACCTTGGAGATCGGCTATAACTCCCGCTACTTGCAGCGGAGGATTGCTAGGGATTTAAAGAATAAAATCGACAATGCAAGATGGGCGTAAAAAAAAAAATGATATTAGGCAAAGAATAAAGAATAAAACTTACATCGATGGCGAGTGCTCAGGAGAGCCATCGGGTTGCCGCCTCACCCAGTGCAGGCGGCGCTGGCGACTTCTTCCTCCTCTCTGCGGTGCCTTCGAGTTAGCAATTATCAAAGCAAGGGGCATGTTGGCGGAGATATGCAAAAGACTTACTTGGAGCACGTTGGCGAGCCAGGTCAGACAGGATGGACTCTGAGCGCCCAAATTTCGGAAGTATATCCTGTAGTTCAGCCGGATTGACCGGCGTCTCATGCGCCTCTTGGCGGAAATATGAGTTAGCTATTTGATCACATCTGTGCCATGAAAAGTTCAAAAACCATACTTAATAAAAAAACCAATGGCCAACATGGAAACAAATAAAGGACACCGGTACCTCTCTGCGAGTCGGTATAAAGCGGAACTCTCGCTGGGCCGAGGCCACCATCGGCTCATGGAAGTCAGGCAAAAAGTTTAGAAGTATGGCCAGGTGGAGTTTACGTCATCAACAAGGCCTCACGATATACGAGACCACCATTGTGAAAATGTGGCCGACCGGACGGAGTTAAGAATGAAATGTGGCGAGAAAGAAGTTGGAATCATTCGGCTCGCCAGGGGCGATCTCGGCGACGGCTGCATTGGTCACCTGGGAGCGAGGTTCGATCACGGGGCGGTAAGGAAAGGAAGGATGGTTTGCCCAAAACCCAATTGACGGGCATAAACCGGATGGATGATAAATTCATAGGAAGGCTGAAATGTCCTGTTGCGTGTATTCAAGCCAGTGAATAAAGCGAGGGAGAGGATAATTTTATACAAGTCCAAAGTGGGTAGGGCATCAAGGAACTATCGGCATCTAAGTGAAGAAATGATGGGTATGGACAATCGGCTGGAGTCGATGTATGTGAGAAATAATCTTGTTGGCCGAAAGAAGACCTGTCTAAAGTGAGGAAAAAACGAGATACTTGTGAAAACCAAGTGAGTCCATTTTTAGCTCATCGGTGAGCGACATGATGAATCTCTCACCAAAAGATCGGCTAGCTCTATCTTGGAGGACCCACGTGTTACGGATAATCTTCCTGGGAAAAGTCAAACTCCATGGGTTCCGGTAAAATGGATCGGCTAAATATGCATAGAGCCATATTTGGATAAACCAGAGGACCTCATATATTGCGAGCAACAAACTTAGCGAAACCGAGAAAAAGCGGGCTACTGAATCACATACATCATCGATATCTGCTCCCAAAAAGATCCTTACCAAGAGCCAGCCGATGACCTCCCACTAAGCGTTCGCTATTAGTTGAAAAGGATTGGGTGGGAGCCAAGAAAGCGCCGCAGAATAAATATCAGTCTAACCAAAGATTAAGAAAAGCAACATGCTCTTGGTAGTCTGAGGACCATTGACCCTATTGTTATTTTGGACATACTTATGCCAACCTTAGCCTTTCTTGCGGATTAATTTAAAAAGTGGGTTTCCCACTAAAAGCCGACAATGAGACCCCGTCTAGCCTAAGGCGAGGATAATTGAGCCCACGTCCAAGTAAAGTAGGGCCTATCGGGCGAGATGGGAATAGAAAAGCATTAAAAGAATCAGGCCGAAATAACAAGCGCAGCTACTAAGGGTTCATTGGCTTAAGTCGGCTAGACTCAAAACAAAGATTCAGCTATGCCCATTCTCTCCCATTCTACCCTCTTACGAGCCGATATCCTAATGAACCAAGATCTCCATCCCTTCAAATTTGTGGGCCAGGCTCTAAAACTTTCCCACTTCGGAAATATTATATCCTGCGGTACAAGCGGGAGTCTAGGGATCTAAATCATTGATAACCGTGTCGGCCGATATGGTACCTATGGGCCCTAGGTAAAATTGGTCCGAGCTTTGAGGAATCGGAATGAATACCTGAAGGAGTCCATTTCAGTAGATTCGAAAGAAGCGGAAGGAAGAAGATGAAGGCCGATGATCGTGGTTCGGGAGCTTGGAACGTGAAAATGACCGTGGGGACCCCATATTTATCTGCGCATGATGAAAGAAGGCGGCGGGAGCGATTCTTTGCATTAAAGCGCCCCGAGATTATTACGGCGCCATTTATTAGGAGGTTACCAAGAATTTCCGATGACAAAGCGATTGCAATTTTTGAAAAGTATCAAGTTATCTTTCCAAAAATTGGGGGGCATATGTTTGCGCCAAAATTCAGTACATGGCAAAATGGGTTTGAATCGGATAAAAGCAATTGTATGTGTTTTCATCAGAACTCGGCGTGTATTGAAATCAGTCCGAGGGCGAAAGGAATGGTCGCATGAAAGAAATCATCAAGCGAATCGGAAAGGAATCCGTTTCTAAAAGGAAAATCAGGATAATGAGCGATCTGGATAAGCGCCCGTATCCATGTACAACTTCGGATCGGCGGCGTGTTATAAAAGGAGGTGGGTGTCAAGCGGCAAAGAATCAATCAATTCCAACAACACCTACTTTTACGGCCTTTTCTTTACATTACTTTAGCTTCATAGATTTCTCGCAAGTCAGCGGAATCAACATAGCTGCATCGCCGATTGTTGATTTTGGCGATTCACCAGGTTTGATTTGTACGTTTTGTTCTTGTCGCCTTCAAAGCCGATTTTACCTTAAATCGGATCAGCGTAACCGGGTTGATCTAGTTATCTCCTAATCGGTTTTACCGACTAAGCGCGATAGATCTTTGTTTATCGGCTTTGATCGAATTACAAATTTTACCTTGTCGATTTCAGGTCAAATCGACTGGCACGCTCTGCAAACCCGGTGTTTGTCTTGTGTGTTCGAGGCCTAAAACCCCCTTCACGTTTTTGGCGCGAACAACATGATTGACAAAATGGATAGGCTAGCCCGCGCATGTGCTGCGCCTGCGCCTCTCCCGGACCGGAAGCTAGGCTGACACGTGCGAGGTTTTAAGGACATGTATAGGTTTGGACACGACGTATACATGTCGTCTCGGTTCGGACGTACAAACTCTCTCCCGTCACAGATAACTGTCTTTAGACATTACATGATCTCTAATCTCTAATCTCTAATCTCTAGAACATAATTTTGATCACTAATTATTATTATAGTATATTTTATTAAACTCAATAAAATTATAATATTATAGAAGTACTTTTCGAGACAAATCTATATATATGATTTTTATGTATCCAATTTAAATATTTAAAAAGATATTGATAGTCCAAGTTTCAAAGTTAATTTGATCATACGTATATCCGAAATGATAAATATTTGTAATTAGAGGGAGTGTATAAGTAGTAGAGATTAGAGTTACATGGAACGTGCACGACTGGACTGCACGTAGGATGCCTATGTACAGAGGCGAGGCTGGGCCTCAGGCCAGTGAGGCCTGGGCCCGAGACCTAGCCCAAATAGCAGAATAAATATTGCTTATTTTTTATTTGGGCCCGAGGCCACTTCTCATCCGGCCCACTGCCCAACTGCCCGGCCCGCTTGACAAGCTCTCGGCCATGCCAACCCTAGCCATTTTCCACACGTGACGCAGCCACACTCGAGCCTCAGCACGCCGTCGTCGCTCCCGCGGTCCCGCGGTCCCGCCGCCATTGGCGGTCGTTCCTGCCCACCAGCCGTCGCCTCCGTCCCTGCCTGTCGGTTGCCGCTCATGCCCCACATCTCACAATCGCATAACCGTCGCCCACCTGTCGGTCGCAGCCCCCGCCCGATGCCCGCTTCTCCTATTCAGCCATCCCACCGGTAACCCCACATCAAGTCCCACCCGTTGGCCGCCGCCCCCGTCTGGTCGTCCCTGGCCCAGTCGCCAGCCCGGCCCGCTGCTCGGCTACTGCTGCTAGAGCCTGGAAGACTGGAGGCAGTGACACCGAGGGCCGATTGTAATTGTTGGTTGATGATCTTTAGCTCATTGAAATTAATGCATTTATATTGTCTTGTGCAATTCCTGCTGCATCTATTTTGCAGATTTAGCATGTAAGGCTTGTGACTGGGACTAAGACTCTGAGATACTGACAATAGACTCCCTCCCACTCACAATGTGATGAATTTCTTCCTTTCATCCTTTGTGAATGGATGTGTCAATTATGAATCACTGGATCGTGAGTGATAGCTTTGGTTATGCACTGAATCGCTGGACTGTGAATGTGAATCACTAACCTATGAAATGTGAATCATTGAATTATGAATTGTGAATGGCTTTAATTGCTAGATTCGAACATATTGATTTGAACAATTTAGACATTTCGTGGTTAATTGATTAGACTCAATTTGATTTAATAAAAATACATTATGAAGAGTTCGAAGCCATTGCCATCTTATTTTGTGTCACAATCACAACCCAACCAATCCCCTCTGAAAACAGTAGGAAGTGGAGTTAGTAAATACCCAACAAAACAATCCTCGCATTGTGCTTAGTTTGGAAGATATTAATTGGACGGACTACAAAGACGAGTATTGGATGAAAGTCCATATGCATTTTATATACATTGCTTTGCTCATCAACTACAATTAGTTGTTGTTTCCATTGCCAAGTGTTGTTCTTCTGTCTTGGATTTCTTTAACTACACCACTTTGATTGTCAACACTATTAATGCTTCTTGTAAGTGACACGATCAATTGGCCCAACAACACTATGATAATCTTGTGAGTATATTGGAGAGTGGTGAAATTTTTAAAGTAAGGGAAAAACCAAGAAACTAACCTTGTAAGACGTGGAGCTCGATGGGGTTCACACCATAAAACCTTGTGTCATCTTCTCTTGATGTGGGATGCAGTCCTTGAGGTATTAGAGAATATATGTGACGATGAAATAAATACAACACAAAAAACCAAAGCTTTAGGTTTGCTGCGACAAATGGAAAGCTTTAAATCTGTGCTTATATTGCATCTTATGATCAGAATATTGGGCAAAACTAATGATCTGTCACATTGCTTGCAAAAGAAAGATCAGAACATTGTTTGTGCTATAGGATTGGTTGGGGCCACATTAAAAAAAAAAATTAATGACATAAGGCAACATGGTTGGGATGAGCTCTTTTAGGAGGTAAAGACATTTTGTCTCCAACATAAAATCATTGTGCCAAATATGTCGGATACAATAACAACCAGGGGCCACTCGATGGGTCATGGCAGCCAATTGGTAACTTACTACCATCATTTCAATAATAAAATATTTAATGTGGTGCTTGATCAAATTATTGTCGAGTTAAACAATCACTTTGCTGAAAGATCTACTTAGTTATTGAGATATATTGCATGTCTTTATCCAAATAATTCTTTTGCCATTAATGAAGACAAACCAATTGAACTTGCTAAGATGTATGCCGTCCACTTCTCAAAATATGATTGTATAGTACTGAAGGACCAACTTGAGACATTCATTTGTGATGTGAGAGCTGATCCAGATTTTTTAAGTTGTCATGACCTTGGTAATCTTGTTGTGAAGATAGTTCAGATCAATAGACACACAATTTTTCCATTGGTATATCGCCTCATTCAATTGGCTTTGATTTTGCTCGTTGCAAACGCAACAGTAGAGAGAGCTTTCTCAGATATGAACATTGTCAAAACTGAGTTGCGTAATAAGATAAATGATGAATGGATGAATGATAGTATGATATGCTACATTGAACGACATGTATTTGCAAGCATTGAAGATAACAAGATTTTACAACGTTTTCAAAGTATGAGGTCTCGTAAGCAACAACTACCTCGTAGTCTTCATACTAGTGGTATATATGTTATATTCTTCTAATGCAATTTGCCTTAATAGTTTCTTTCATAGTTTTGTGTGCCTAATTTACATGTGCAATTTCATCTTTTAAAGGTTCAGGTTCTTATTCTATTGTTGATGAAAATATGATAGTCCTGGATGCACCAAACCTTTGTTAATTAGGTATTAACTTTTCTACCACTCCACTGCGCTATATTGTTTTGACATTTTTATCTATTGTATTGAAACGTTAAGCATGTAATTTAAATTTATTTTTAATTATGTAATTATGTATTTTTATTATATCTAAATATATGCAGTCTTTAACAATAATAATAGTAATTTGTTTTTGACTCCAGACATAAATAAATCCTGATTCCGCCGCCGCTTATGTATGATTTCTTTCGAATGATTGGATGCGAAGATGAATTGATTATCGTGTGGTCTTCTTTGCATGATTGCACGTGAATATTCACGGCCATGCATGCTATTAATTAAGTGATTTAGAGTTATATACGTCTTGTCGATCTGACATGTTAGCAAGTAGATTACAAACGAAACAGTGGGCGACTATGGCGTGAGCTGAATAGCGAATGTCTGGTTTTGTGATATCACGAATTCCACCTCGCTAACTTCTTAACTGTCGGGTTAGCTTCAACTTCCAAGTTTTTTTTAGAGGAAGTTTCATCCTTCAAGTGGCCTGGGCCTTTTGTTCGTTGGGCTGCAGATTTTTAGCAGTAGTTTTACATCTGCCACACCAATGAGCCACCCCCAGGATAAGGCCCATTTATACGATTGGCCCAACCGCATTTGCCAAAATCTGACAGGTGCTACTGGCAAGGAGCCGACAAAACCTGGAGTTGGGTTTCGTTGGAGTTACAAGATCTGCTTGTGTTCTCAAGCAGATCACCACCATTGGATTTGCATCAGATGATCAAGCTTACCCCTAGATTCCAGCCAATATGCACAAGAAGTGGTCAGAGTGAGACTAGGCTCTCCTCTAACTGTTCAGGCTTTATCCTCCTCTTGTTACTCTCCTTCTGCCACGACCATCTCGATCTCTATATATAATAGCTACAGATATGCACTGATAGTCTGACACACAGTAGGCATCTACTATCTTGTGCTTACGTGCTTGCATGGCACCTGGGCTCTCTTTACTCGTGCTCCTCTTCCTCCTCTTCCCCGCGGCCGGCAATGCCGCTGCCGCGGCCAGTGGCAACGCCTTCAACGTCACGGAGATCCTCGGCCGGTTCCCGGAGTTCGGCCTTTTCAACTTCCTGCTCACAAAGACCCTCCTCGCCGGCGAGATCAACAGGCGCAGGGCCGTGACAGTGCTCGCCCCGGACAACGCCGCGGTGGACTGGCTCTTCCGCCGCAGCGCCAGGCTGCCGCGGCCTGCGCTCGTCGAGCTCCTCTCCGTCCACGTCGTGCTCGACTACCTCGACGCGGCGAAGCTGGCCGCGCTGCCGCGCGGCCGCCCCACCGTGGCCACCACGCTGTTCCAGACCACCGGGACCGCGAGCCGCCGCGCCGGGTTCTTGGCCATCAGTGCGTCGGGCAACGGCGGCGTGGTGTTCGCCTCGGCCGCGCCCGGCGCGCTGGTGAACGCGACGTTCAAGAGGGCGGTGGCAGCGAAGCCGTACAACGTATCGGTGCTCCAAATCAGCAACTTCGTCGTGCCGCCGGGCATCATCACCAGGCCGCGGCCGCCGGTGCCGCCGCCGCCGCCGAGGATGAGGCCTATGGCAGTTGCTCCGAGCCCTGCGCCAGTGCCAGCACCGATGCCGCCGCCAGTTCCGAATCCAGCGCTGACGCAGCCTGTGGCGCCGAACACCACGGAGGCTCCGAATCAGGCCACCGCGCCGGCGCCGTCGCGTGGTCATGCGGTGCAGGTGATGAGTTGGTGGTTCGGGTTTGGTGTGGCCTTGGGCTTGCCATGCATGTTCGAGTACTTGTAGGTTAACTAATCTGTTCAGGGATCATTCATACGTGCGTGACTGCACCCTATAATCTTGTTTATCTTAGTAGAGAAGTTCATTTTAGTTTTTTTTTGCTACACATTAGAGTTGCATTCGCCAAAGAAACAAGCACGAGTACTTCGATCAATACTTGTATTGTTCTTCTTCCAGAATATGCCAATTGAAATATGAAGAGCGCAGGCATTTGTGTCCATTTCTGATGGATTCGCCATCCGGCATGCGTGTTCGTAGATTTTCTGAGATGAACACTGGGCCTAGATCAGCCTTTCAATTGATCCTCTAGTAGTCTAGTGCATGCATGCAGAACATTTAGATGAAATTTGAACTAAATCCTAAAGATTTGGATCTAAATCCCCCAATATCCAAACATGCCGTGAAGAGTAAATTCTAGTGGAGCAATTACTAGCTTTCGGGCTAGGTTATCGGACCAAATTATCCTAATATAAGTTACTTGTACATTTTAATGGAGGAAGTCTATTTTATCCCGTGAATAACTACGATCGATGTTATAGCTACATAGCCTAATAAAATAAGAGAATTTTTACTGTGCATTATACTGATAGTATATAAAAAATCAGATCTAACAGTTGATTTGTTAAAGTTATTTTCACTATTCTACTGCCAGATAAAGTATAAATAAATTCTAATTAATCTGGTCCATTAGATAAAAAGAATTAACGACTCATATTGAATTTAGTGTACTGTAAAAGAGCTCTAAAATAACGGTCCGTCATAGGTCGTATCTCATAGGGTTAAGTGGCTACAATTAGGCCTTTTTGGAAAGTCCAAAATCTCAAAAGGGTTCAGCACGAGGGGACCGTGGAATCCGAACTCGGCAAGTACCTGTCTAGCTAGCTAAGCCCGGTTGGAGGGTCTCTGTGATACTGATCATCTGCTCCAGTAGGGGGGCGTAGTAGATGATAGATGTCGTATATCGGGTTTGCAATTTCATTCGGGAGAACACTAAAAAAAAATGTGCAATCAATCTACATACACACATCGAAAAGTAAACCTAGTCATTTTAGACGCAAACACCGTGGACGAGATCACCTCGAAGCTAACCCAAGAGGGCAACAGTACAACAAAGTCTGCGTGTGCCCGTTGCAGTTCCTCGGCTCAACAAGAGTTGCGTGCATGAAAGTAAGAGCAGTGTTTCTATGCTTTCTCTCTCAATATAAATTGTATAAATTTTAAAGCAAACGAAGGAGTAAGTAATTATCATATACTATTTATTCACACTTTAATATTTATGTAAACGCACCCCTAAAATGGCTTCGCCATTCAAAACCGTCTGTGGACCTCCGATCGACTGCAAGTGCGGGCTGGCTTGCACATCTTCTCCGAGTGCACCCTCTGCAGACAATCACCTGAAACTGCCTTGCACATCTTCTCCAAGTGCAGATTCATCGAACGAGCATGGAATTCGTCGGCTGACTGGCTGGGCTGCAAACCACGCAAGCCATCCCCCCAGGGCCGACGGAATGAGATGTTTCCCAAGGATCGAAGGCGACGACCTCGATGGTCATCCTAATCTGCTGGGAGATCTGGAAGAAGCGGAACGGCAAAAATTTTCATAGGAGGGCAGAGCTTGGACGCTTGCCAGGGCGAGGCATTTGGAGCAAATAATCCCGTGTAGTCTTTCTTCTTCTTTTTTGAGAGAGGAAGGTATAGGAAGCTTTATTCATCAGTCAGAGAGACGATTCAATTACATCCAGCAAAACAGGAGGATTAACGAGCCAAACATGTCTTCCTTCACCTAAAGAAAAAGTAAACTTTGCTAAATTCTGGGCTTCTCGGTTTGAGCTCCTACCTTAATTCGTGCCTTAACACGGCACTAACAAAGGACTTCTTCTCTTTGATCTACCCAGTAGTTAGTCTTTAACCGTGTTCTAGGCCTCTGGCCCTTCTTGTACTTATTTCACCTTCTCAGTATTTTCTTCGAGAAAAAAGATGAAGATGGGGGAATTGGTCTCAGGGTCAGTACCCAACCGAAAGAAGAATGTCTTCATGATGTTTTTCGTATAAAAAAAAATGATGTGTGGTATCCCCGTCTCTAAGACAGCGGATGGTATGATAGGCTCTCCTAGCATGAATGGAGATGTAAATTCTTGAATTATACGCATTAGCCACAGGATGTCCCAATAGGACTACAAAATAGGCAGCCCTCCAGCCTGTTCTTAAAAAAATATAGACAAAACAAAAACAAAATCAGACTACAAATTTTTGACTAAGCCCCTGGATAGCTTGCAGAATACGAGCAATCTATCAGCTTATCAATCAAAGCTAGCGCAGTGTTATGGCTAAAGCCAAATTAAGGTGACATGAGAATTAATTAGTGGATCTGCATGCCAGATAACTAGTACACGAACCTACGTGTACGGGGTACCTACCGGCCGGCGATGCGGGCCGGCGTCTTCTGGTGCGGCGCCGTGGCGCTCCGAACGGCCACCGGCCACCGGCCACGCATGACAAGGCCGTCCGTCCGTATGCCTCATCCAGACGTTGGGGCTGCATGGAACAGCATCGCCCGTCGGCGCAACCGTGTTGCCGCGCCCGCGCCATGGCCGCACGCACTGTCCGTCCGCGGGCTACTCCAAGCCGGCCACCAAAATCAAGCGCGTGGGCACATACACACACATCGCGTCGTCGCCTGAACACGGCACGCAGCTCGCTGAGCGCCGTTCCCCAGCCGACCGTGATGCTTGGCCGTCGCACACGTCTGGGCCCAGGGTTCGAGAAATGGATTATTATCGTGCGATAATCGTGATTATCGCTATTATCACGATAACAGAGAGGAAAACCGGTGAATTTGAAGTTTAAATTCAAAAAATTCGTGAAATTTGTAAAAATTTATCCAAAATATCCTAAAATTAGTATTAATATGTTTTTGACATCTAGAGTGAAATTTATTTGAAAACACAAAATTTTGACACTGCACTATGGGCTGCTAGGCCCATTGGCTCGGTTCGGTCAGCAAAGAACCCTAACCATTTTTAAGCTAGGTACCCTAGTTCCGACATAATTATTGCGCAATAGCCATTCATCTCCACGCTCCCCGCAGCTCGTGTCCGCCCCCAAGTAGATCCAGTCACCGCCAACGGATAAACCACCGCCAGGAGCTCGAAAACTGATAATTTGGCAATGAAAATCGACACGGTTGCAACGAAAGATGTCCACTAAGGAGTACAACATGGCCAACCAAGTGTACACTGAATAATACTACCCGTAGCCCCGATGGTAATGTTTTATTTGTATATTTTATTTCATTGCAACTCTATTTTTCACTAACATAGCGTTCATGTAGGTCCAACAAGATATTTATGTAACAATGAAAGGATGACAAAACTATGCCAAGTGCGAACATTCATTTTCGATGAGAAATGTTGATTTCAAATGTCATATGCCATGCACATTGAGATGTGGACTTGTTGGATTCATTTGTAAATGGTATTAAAATGAAATGTTATTTATTGGGATATTATGGTTAAATGCCTAATTTACAACTTGAGATTGTCTAAAATATAGCAAAGGTCATGCTGAAATTTATCCATATTTTTTTTCATATTTTACCATCATTATGCTATTCATTTCTTCTATTTTTTCATTTTTTTAATGTATTTCTAACATCTATTCTGAATTTTTGGGTTTATCATGTTTTTACAAATTTCTAACGTTTATTCTGATTTTTTGGCATTTTTCCTCAAATTTCCACAAATTTTCTCGTTTTTTTCTTCACACTGTCGATTTTTGACATTTTCAAGTCAATGATCGATGCAAATTGAATGAAAATCACCAAAAATGGGACATTTTTCACTGCTTCTCCCTCAGTTTTTTACCGCACA
Organism: Rhipidocladum racemiflorum; assembly: GCA_036346355.1. NCBI lineage: Eukaryota > Viridiplantae > Streptophyta > Magnoliopsida > Poales > Poaceae > Rhipidocladum > Rhipidocladum racemiflorum. The sequence goes on along the minus strand of CM070579.1, from coordinate 81,650,351 downwards.
GTTCAAATCTGTTTGACTTTGATTTTTATGCGATTTCTAATGATTTTTGTTCGAAAATCAATGACATTAGTACCGCCGGGGCCAGGCCATAGATTTTTGGGTGCCAAACGGTAAGATAAACCCTGTGTCTGGTGCAGTGTGTGTGCGGGCCCTCTTGACATCACGTCCATCCCATACATGCTCCTAGCTCCACCCATCATCCTTGTGCGGTGGTGTGCTCTGTCCCAAGGGCTCCCAAAGGCTCACAAACCCGGGCAACGATGGCGCCCTGCATATAGGTGTTAGCCACAGCATGAGGATCTCCTGGATCCGGACAAACCCGCATATAGGTCTGACACTCTGGTTGTTAGGGTTTCTTCTAAAGCACGCAGCATGCCCCACATGTCAGTGCAATTTCACGGGTAAACGGGTATAATGGGTACGGGTATAGCTTACCCATACCCATATCCGTTTACCCGGTGGGCAAAGAATTAGTCCCATTTCTATACCTATGGGCAAATAAAGGCTCTCATACTCGCCTCTATTCGGGTATTTACAAATGGGTATATGGGTAATTGGGCACAATTGCCATTCCTAATCACGGATGGCAAAACCAAATTGTTGGCTCAACTACCTCGAGCTATTAGTGTGTGTGTGTAACTGTTTGGGCGGTTGGTACCTGCAGCCTTGGCCAACATTCCACTGACTGACCACCTAGCCTAGTAAAAATGAGTTGGACCAGTTATCAAACCAGTCAACAGCAGGTTCATCATTTCAATCGTCGGTTTCTATACAGCATTATTTTATTTATTTCTCTTTTACTTTTATGTGAAAAATAAATATTTGCTCTTCCATACGCAATCATTGATGCAAACACAAACATCAATTTGTACAATTGAATGAAAACTAGCATATTAAACACCTCATCACAGACGATTTTGAAAAACTGTGTGTTAAAGCTAATCACAGATAATTTTGATAGCGCGATCGTCTAAGTTACTGGAGATACTAAAAACCATCTGTGGTAGGCTGATATCATAGACGATTCGTCCCACCAACCGTCTTTGAGGTATCACAAATGGTTTTTATCATGAAACATCTGTAATATCAGTCTGGGCACTATAAGTAGGATATGTTTTCCCTATAGCATCCACCTTACCCTTAACCTCTCGGTTTTCTCCTTCTGATCCACTCAAATACCAAAAGCCGAGGCGGCACTGAACTCACAGAAAAGGCGGCATCAACGATGAGCTCCTTCTCCTATTCCAACGGTGGCAAGAAGACGGTGCCCGATAGCCGGGGTGGCCCCGCCATCTGCAACTCTGCCAACCTTAACCGCCGCCCCTCCACCCCTGGCTTCCCCGACGCGGGTAGCAACCCCGACGAGAATAGGTATCCCCATGTCTCTAGAGCTATGTATATTGCCAGCATCGTTGCGCGATTGGATAGGTAGTGTTGTTTTCAGGACTGCGTTTTGATTTCCTTGTGGAGTTCGTTAGCGTTTGTTTGTTGATCAGTTCATAGATATGAGCTTTGTGTTAGTTAGGATCCAATACTTTAATATTGACACTTTTGCCTAAATGATGAACTGTTGGTGGGCAACAAAAAAAGTAGAGATCTTTTATAGTATAATATCAATTTTGGGATCTGTTCCATCGAAACATAGGAAAATCAAATTAAAGGAAATATTGACGCTTATACTCACGTTGTCACTTCATATTAGATGTTGATATGCTAGGTGCACTGTCGACGATCTGTTTCGCCGGCAATAAGATTTGTGATTCTAGGGGATTTGTGCGGGATCTGAGCTTGATGGTAACACAGGATACGGGGGCAATCTGTTTTAGACAGGTTCGGGCTCTCTCGGAGGAGATAATACCCTAGTCCTGTGTTCTTGGATATATCGTGTGTGTCTTCTCTTTCTTGTTTCTCCCTCCTCCCCTTATATACTGGGGGGAGAATACATGATAGATGGGCGCCACCGGGCCCTGAACATGGTGGCCTGGACGACATGTCCCTTGTCCTTATCCGCCTTCACGCTCTCGCCCCGGAGAGGTGGTTATGCTTTCTCCGACCCACGCCGCCGCCTTGTCGAGGTTCCAAAGATCCGCAGGTTCCGCAAAGGTCGATCGCATGCTTCGCCGTTCTGGCGGGTTGTTAGGGCGGGCGAAGCTTCCTTGAAGGATCGGGAGTTGTCTTGGGGAGCAAGTCGAAGGTCTCCTCTAGGCCCGTCGTGGTGCTTCGGGCTTTGGGCTTTCTATTCCGCTGTCGAGGCCCGGTCGGGTGTAGGCCCCTCTTGCGGGACCCCTGTCTCGACATCCCACAGAGCCCCAAGTGCTTTAGGATCGACTTTCCGTCCCTTACCCTGTCATGAGGATTATGCGGAGAGAGATCATAAAGAACTTGTAGTATGAAGCCACCGTGGTTGGTTAGCTCGTGGTCGAGTGGTACCCGCGCCCGTTACGGTGCCACGGCAGCAAGCTTGTAGCTCGGGTGACCCTCATGGGGCATACCTTGGTCTTTTTGGCTCGTGGCCGAGTGGTACCCGCGCCCGTTTACGGTGCGCGGCAACCGGCTTGTCGCTCGGCTGACCCTCATGGGGCATACCTTGGTCTTTTTGGCTCGTGGCCGAGTGGTACCGCGCTACCGTTTACGGTGCACGCGACAGCCGGCTTGTCGCTCGGTGACCCTCATGGGGCATACCTTGGTCTTTTGGCTCGTGGTCGAGTGGTACCAGCGCCCCGTTACGGTCTTGGCAAGCCGGCTTGTAGCTCGGTTGACCCTCATGGGGCATACCTTGGTCTTTTTGGCTCGGGGCCGGGGCGGTACCCGCGCTTTGTTCTGATCTTGTGACAAGCCAGGCTTGTCGCTCGGTGACCCTCATGGGGCATACCTTGGTCATACAGAGTAATGCCTGTGCGCTTATGGCGCGATTGCTTTAGACCCTCATGGGGCGCATTCTCAAGACCGTGTTGGTTGTAGATCCTCCCGCGACACCCAATCGCATTGTGAGACAAATGACCAGCAATTGACCCCAAATTATGGGGTGTGCCGTCGGAGGATGTTCGGAAAGTGCCCAGCCCCAAGCTTCGTGGCGGCTGCGTTCAGCCCGTCGTGGGCGCACTTTATCCCAAACTTTGGACCAGGTTTGACACTGGCCGCGCTTTGGCGCGACGCAGCCTATTGGCCCGTCATGGGGCGTGCCACAGATCTCGCCCAGACTGAACAGAGGGCTCCTCGTTTCTTCCCACCGTAAGGTGGAAATTGGGGCCCATTTCTTATAAGTCGGAAGGACCCTCGTTGGAGCAACGGCCTCCTTGCACCTTCCCCACCACGGCTGCGAAACCTTCAAACCTCCTTTGGCGATTTAGGGTTTCTGGTTTCGCGCCCTTGGCTTGCGGCGGTTCTTCCCCCCGGGTCTACTACTACGCAATGTCTTCTTCCTCGTCATCGGAGGGTAGCGCCGACCTGCGACGGCGGCAGGTGGGAGACTTCCATCACGACGACGCCCCGCTTGGAGGGATGGTCGCCGGGCGTCCTCCCTCCGCTGAGTTGATCTCACTTGCCCGCCGCCGTGACCCTTACCCCACACCTCTAGAGAATGAGATTGTGGTGTTTGAGTCCTTCTTCTGGCGGGGACTTAGCATTCCTGGGAGCGCCTTCTTCCGGGGGCTCCTCCACTTCTACGAAATCGAGTTGATCAATTTGAACCCCAACTCGATTCTTCACATTGCCATCTTCGTCCAGCTCTGCGAGGCGTATCTTGGGATACGTCCTCATTTGGATTTGTTCCGCTCCTTCTTCTTGCTGAAGCCTCATCCGAACCGGGCCGCTCCCAACGTCGTTGGGGGCGCCGGGCTCCAGCTGCGGGAGGGCTCGAAGAAGCAGTATTTTGTCGTTCCTCTCAAGACCTCCCTCAAAGGTTGGAGGCGGGAGTGGTTCTATTGTGCCAATGTTGATCCTTTCATCGCCCCTTTGCCTACTGTGCTCCTAAAGCTTCCCGATGCTGGAGCGACGCCTGACGGAGGAGGTTTGGCGCAAATCCTCGAGCTTCGGCATTGATTGACGATCCAAGAACCGAGGGTCGACGGTCCCGGATCGCGATCAGTTTTGTGAAGCGCCGAGTGCAGCCCTTGAAGGAGAGAGTCCATTTGGGGTTCCAATACAACGGGCCTCTGGACCCCACGCGAGTCGGACGTGGCCCCTGCCGATGGAGGCGCCGGCAAAGACGGGTAGTTGATCTCTTCGTGCCTGGCACAATAATCACCAACAGGGGCTGCCCTCATAAATTTTCGACGGCAAGGCCTCCTCCTGTGAGTGCACTATTCTCTCGAAAGGTCGTTCCATGATTTCTTTGATGATGTGTGATTCAAACAGGTGCGATCGTTCCTTTTCAGAACGCGTCCTTCCTTCTCGACGCTCGGTTGTCGGCCTCTCTCATTGGCTCACGCTCGAGCGGCGAGTGGGTGACACATCGGTCGACGAATTTGGCAGGAGTCGGCGGAGGAGGTCGCCGGTCTTTCGTCGGCCGGCCTTCGACCTCCGGTGCACCGGTCGCCAGCGGGGCCTCGACCTTCGTCCCGAGGTAGCCCCGGCTGCAGCGCTAACTTCCTCCGAGTGGTCTTTGGGTCTCGGATGAGACACAGGATGAAATTCAAGAAATCCAAAAGGTATTCTTTTGGGCGATCCTTGTCTTTGTTACCGCTTTGTCCGAGGTGTCTTCCCTTTTTGCCGATTCAGACTCTGCTATGGACGCCCTGTGGAGGGGTCTCCTGAAAAGGAGTCCCAGCGGAGGCTTCCCAAGGAGCCCCCCCGCGTCGGCTAGGTCACCGTCGCCATCGATCGCCGGGGCCGCCACGGGCGCCGGCGCCCAACGGCCGAACCATCCGGTGGTCCGTCCGCCGACGAGATCGACCCGGCACCGTCTCCCGAGTGGAGGAAGTGCCTCGAGAGCCACCGCCGCTCGGTCCTCTGCCAAGCCCGAATCGGACCGTATGGTGGGAAGGGGTTCCGGCTGAAAGGGATGGAAGAGGACGACGAGATGGAGAGAGCGGCTCGGACGGAGCTTTATGAGCTCACCGTCAGTGTAGCACGCTTCGTCAGTGAGCTTCTTGTCTTCAATCATTTGCTCTTGACTTCTCCACGAGATTACGCCTGTTACCTAGGACATGGGGGGCGCTCGGAGCAAAGGTCGCGGTTTTTCCGGAAGGTGCTCCCGAAGCTCAAGGAAGCGAAGCGATTCAGGACAAGCTCAGCGAGATCAGCGCGGACAGATGGAAAGAAGTCCACGGGCTTCAGGGCGAGTGTATGACGATCCGGGAGGAGAAGATGAAGCTTGAGCATATGCTTGAAGGTGAGATTCTCCCCTGGATTTGGTTTGGATGATTGGAGAGGATGATGACACTTGTGTTTTCAGAGCGTGACTCGACTGTTGCTGAGCTGAGGGCCCGACTGGAGGCTTTAGAGAACTCTGGCCTCAAAGCTCGAGTCAGCTTGGAAAAGGGTTCAGCGGGAGCTAGAGGGTAAATTTCTTTGACTTGGGTTGACCACACTTGGAGTCGGGTGTGCCCCTGACGGCCGTTTGACTTTGTTGTAGAGTGCAAGGAGAAGATGGCCACCGCCGAACAGGGCCGGACTGAACTGCGCGTCGCCTACGAGCTAGTCCTGCACCTTCTGCGCATTGAAGGAGTCACGCCGGGCCAGGGGGACGATGCTGTTCCACTTCTCTCGGGAGGAGCCAACAGGATCAGAGCTTACGCCAAAGAGTCCGCAGCAATGAGTGCGAACCAGGCATTGGCGGTGGTCAAGTCTCCTTATCCGAGAGTTGACCTCGAAGCTGTGAAAGAAGGTTTTGCCTGTGATGAAGACAAGGCCAACGCGCTCCTCGAAGAGGTGTCCGGTGCATCGCAGGCCTTGTTGGAGAATCTAGAATTCTGACTTCGATGTGGGCCTTGATGCCGAGTGCTCGCCCTCCTTGTTTGAGATATTGTGTCTTCTTACTTCAATATGATTTGCCTGTATTGTCTTCCGCTGAGTGGTCTTCAGACCTCTTCCGCTCTTTCTCCTCTGGCTGAGTTGTTAGAATATAGGCCCGCGGCCTTTTGGATCCTGTTGCGCCTTTCCGGGTGAGTTTCAGCCGACTGGTATGGCTCCCAAACGCCAGGGCCTTGGCCCGTGGCTTTCTTGCCCCAGACACGCTTTTTCGAGAGGCTGGCGTGCAGCTCTCGAGCGTCGGGACTTACGTTGTGGCCACCTGGCTGAGTGGTTTAGCCCCCAGGCTTGCATCGCTTGCTAGCTCTCCAGCCCCCAGGCTTTTGCGCTTAATTTGGTATAATTAAGCGAGAAAGCCGAACGAGCTTGAACTGCTTACGACACGTGTCTGGTGAAATTCTCCTTGATTTTGTTCAAGGTGCTGATCTTCTTCGGTATTTGCATTGCCGCTTTGTTTTTCGCGCTTCATTGATTGTGAGGTGGCGCGTTTGATTGCCTTTGGAGACGCTTCGATTTCCGGGGCTGGGGTGGCTTATAAATAGGGCGTCACCGCTGATGAGCGATCGCCCATTTCCCTTTTGTCTCGTCCCTCTTCTTCTCTTCCAGCATTCCTTCATGTCTAACATGAGGAAGTTCGTCGGCCCATACGCGGCATTCTTTCGCCAGCGGTTCTTTAGGATGTTGCACAACTGGGAGGAGGCCGAAGCATGGGAGGAGCATGATTTTGCCATCCTGGAGGCGGAAGGAGAGGAGGGGGACGCGAGGGACGCCGCCGCCGTGGCCACCTTCTTTGGAGGCCGCACTGGGGCTGCACGGTGGCGGAGATCATCCTCGAGATGGTTGGTCGCGATCGCCGCGGCGACCTTGCCGTCGAGGACCCTCGTCCGGCTTATCCCCTTGTGGGTGGTTGAGGACGAGATTCTCGCGGCTTTGGGTCGCGTGGTCGCGTCTAACCTCAACGATCTCGCCTCAGGGCCTCCCAAAGAATACAAGACCAAAGAAGACTAGACTGAGAGCAGGAGCACCAAAGAAGAAGACTGAGTTTTTTTTTTTTTTAGCGAGAAAAGAAAAAGAAAGTCGATAATGTAAATTATTAACATTACGAATGCAATGCGAAATTTTATCGATCCGTGCCATCATGTTTAATCCGAGTTTAGTGGTTCCGCTGATCAACTTATTCTAGTCGGTTGCTTGCCAAAGAACGAGGCGCTGGGCTCGAGCTTTTGACGGTTAGAAATTCGCGATCGGCGAATCTCGGTTAGATTCTCGTGCTGCGAATTGCAGTTCCCGAGTGGTTAGTGCTTTGTACCCGTTCCGTTGTCTTGTGGCGGTGTAAACCGCCGAGGCTTTGTGCTCATCGCGGCTTGTTATTTCCGTGCACTCTATATTGGCACGACCAGGGTTAGGCACCACACCAGTCGGGTAATGACCACTCGGGGCTAGCATTACACAGAACTTCAGAAAATAAGACGGACCACCATTTTATTTAATGTGTAAGAGTGGGATACATAACTCATGCGTAGAAGCGACGGAGTTGTTCGGCGTTCCAAGTATTCGCCAGAACCTCGCCGTCTTCTCGTCTGAGTCGATAAGCACCTGGCCGGATTGTCTTCTGCACAATGTACGGACCTTCCCAAATTGGAGAGAGCTTGTGCTCGCTTTTCTGGTTCCTCCTCAGGACCAGATCTCCTTCTGAAAAGGTTCTACTTCTGACGCTATGAGTGGTAGCGCCAAGTCCCTGGAGGTACTTAGCCGACCGAGGGCTGCAACGTTCGAGCCTCCTCGAGTTGATCAAGCTCCACCATTCGGCTTCCTCGGACTCGGCCGTGGTAATTCGAACCCTCGGGGATTCGAATCCCACTCGGTCGGCAGAACCGCCTCTGCGCCATAGACCAGAAAAGGGGTTTGGCGATCGCTCGGTGGGAGTGGTTCTCGAGTCCCCAGTACCGACGGTAGCTCCTTCACCCATCGAGCAGCGTATGGTTTGAGGCGGTCGAAGATCCCGGCCTTGAGGCCTTGGAGGACAGGCAGATTAGCTCGCTCAACTTTGCCCATTGCTTCGTGGGTGAGCCACCGAGGCGGCAGATCTTGATCCCGACGCCTTCGCACCATTCTTGGAATTCTTCACTCCTGAATTGGGTGCCGTTGTCCGTGATGATCCGGTTGGGCACTCGAATCGACCACAATATCCTGGAAGAACTCCTTGGCCTTAATCTGCGGTGATAGTGACGATCGGCTTGGCTTCGATCCACTTGGTGAACTTGTCAATGGCCACGAAGAGGTAAGCGAAACCGCCTTGAGCCTTCTTGAGCGGGCCCACTAAGTCGAGCCCCAGATCGCGAAAGGCCAAGAAATGGGTATAGTCTGTAGCTCTGTCTTGACAAGTGTGTCTGTCTTGCATAGAATTGGCGACCCTCGCAGGTTCGAACTATCTCCTTGGCATCCGTTACGCCGTTGGCCGTAAGAAACCCCTGTCGGTAGGCTTTCCCAACCAAGGCGCTTGATGCCGCGTGATGGCCACACATCCTCGAATGGATTTCTTGGAGCAGCTCTCTTCCCACTTGTCCCGAAATGCACCGCCGAGGACACCGAGGCACTTTTCTGAAGAGCTCGTCGCCCACCACCACGTAGGATTTGGCTTGTCGAGAGACGCGCTGCCAGAGTGGTGGCTTCCGGAGTTTGTCCTTCAGAGGTAATCAAGGTACTGGGTAGTCCACCTGGATCGATGAGCAGGACCCGGTTCCTGGGACCCTCGCTTGGCTTTTGCCGTTTTGTAACGGTTGGCTCGTGAAGATCCTGTGCGAAGATATCACTTGGGACATCTGCCGAGTGGCTCCCATCTTAGCCGGCTAAATCTGCTGCCTCATTATTGCGGCGGAGGACATGAACCAGCTCCTGCATCACAAACTTGCCTTCCAATTCTCGGACTTGCCGGGCAAGATGCCGCCATGTTCGATCCACGCCACGACCAGTCCTTCAGACTTGATTCACCACCAAGCGGGAGTCGCCTCGAACCGCCACCGTCGGATTCGAGTGATGTGGCGATCTGAAGCCCATGGATGAGGGCCTCGTACTCGCGGCATTGTTTGAGGCCGGAAGTGAATCCGAAGGACATACTTCAACCTGTCGCCCCTAGGCGAGATAAGGAGGATTCCCGCCGCTCCCCAAGCATGAGAGATCCGTCAAAGTGCATGACCCAATATTCTCGGCTCTTCTTCCGTAAGGGAGTGCAGGATTCGGTCCACTCGGCCGTGAAGTCACCAAAGCCTGGGACTTGACGGCGATGCGCGGCTTGAACGAGATGTCGAAAGCTCCAAGCTCATTGCCCACTTTGAAATTCTTCCAAGAGCTTCCCGACACGGAGGACCTCTCCCACGAGGAAAGAAGTGACTACCGAAATCGAATGTCCTTGGAAATAATGCTTCACTTCCGTGACGAGATCAAAATGGCGCATGCCAGCCTTCCTCGATTTGAGGATATCTTGTCTTGGATTCGCCAAGATTACCGACAAAATAAATCGGGCGTTGCACGCCGTAGCGGTGTCAGATTCCTCCCGCTTCCACAACTATCACGGCACTTACTACATGAGATGTTGCCGCTATGTAGAGCGAAGAGGTTCACCTGGCGCCAGCGAGACTAAGACTGGGAGTGGAGAGAAACACCTTGAGTTCTTCAAGGCCTTTGTGCCTCTGCCGTCCAATCAAAGCGATCTTGCTTCTTAAGGAGCTTGAAGAAAGGCATTCCCGGACTCCCAACCGTGAGATAAACACGCCAAGCGCTACCATGCATCCGGTGAGCTTTTGGACCTCCTTTTGGGCTGGTAGGCGGGGCCATTTTCATGATGGCTCCAATTTTCTCCTGTTCGGCTCGATCCCACGATGAGAGACGATGAACCCGAGTAGTTTCCTAAGAAACTCCAAAACACATTTCTCGGGGTTTAGCCTCATCCGGAACGCCCTTAGACTTGCGAACGTCTCGGCCAGGTCGGAGGTAAGGCTATCTCGTGTCTGCGTTTTAACTACCACATCATCCACATAAGCTTCCACATTGCGCCCGGTGATGGTGAAAACACACAGCACGGCGCTGGGCGTTACGCTGCGCCAGATTCTTGAGCCCGAACGGCATGGTGATATAGCAATATGCTCGAATGGAGTGATAAACGAAGTCTTCGCAGCCTTCCTCTCGGCCGGATTTGATGATAGCCTGAATAGGCGCCCGAGTCGAGTAGCCGAGATCCGGCAGGAGTCTACCACCGATCAATACGAGGAGACCAAAGGGATCTTTCTGACAAGCCTTGTTGAGGTCGGTGTAATCAACACACATGCGCCACCTTTTATTCTTCTTCGGGCGAGTACAGGGTTCGCCAACCGATCGGGATGATACACTTCCTTGATGAAACCTGCGGCTAGCGACTTTGTGATCTCCTCTCGATGGCTTCTCGACGATCTTGAGCGAACCGTCGTAACCTTTGCTTGACGGGCCTGGCGGATTGGTTTACATTCAGTGCGTGCTCGATCACCTCCTGGGGACCCCGGGCATGTCGGACGGCTTCCAGGCAAAGACGTCTTGGTTTGCCCGCAGAAAGGTGACGAGCGCGTCTTCCTATTCATCTCCGAGCCTTGTCCCGATCGAGACGGCTCGCGCCGGATCGGACGGGTCGAGGAGAATCCTTTGGTGCCTTCCTCGGGCCGATCCGGAGTTCTCGCTTGCGGGTAGGGATATCGCCTTCCGCTTGTCGAAATCCGCCTCTTGACGAATCCTTTCCCGACCGCCCGGCGCCTCTAGAGACTTCGGCCATTTCGCAGCCTCTCCTGTCGCAAGAGAAAGATCGCTTAACATCGCCGCCGCAGAGTGATAATACCACTCGGACCCGGCATTTTCAGCATCGATACGCGTAGTGGGGCACCACCATGAACTTGGCTACCGGTCTCCCCAAGATGGCGTGATACGCCGTCGCGAAGTCCGCCACCTCGAAGCTAAGGCTCTCATCCGGTAGTTGTCCCTTGCGCCGAACGTGGATCGTAGAGTGATTTGTCCGAGTGGTATCGCCGACGTTCCGTATCACTCCATGAAAAGGCGACGACCGCGTTTGAGGTCGCACCGGGATCCCCATATCATCGAAAGTGTCTTCATGAAGAGGACGTTGAGCCCACTCCCACCGTCAATCAACACCCTTTTGAGCTTGATGTCGCGGACAACCGGCGCCAAGACCAGCAGTATCTATTTGGGAATGGGACGCGATCTGGGTGATCCGTGCGGCCGTAAGTTATTGCGACCTCGGACCACCGGACATATCGGGGGTCTCGGCTCTCGCACAGATGTCCCGGCGGTGAGCTTTGCTTCCGCTTGGACTCATATGCTTGGCCGAACCCCGAATATGTAGTTAAGCTCGAGGTCGACTTCTGATAGTCTTCCTCGGCCGAGGAGAGGCGGTTTGCGTGGCGTGACCACTCGGACCTTGTCCACCGCCTCTTGCTCTCGCGGCGAACCTCTTTAGGGTGAAGCGATCCTTGGCGGCATGCCTCCTTCGGATGGAAAGGGCAGGTGAGTTCATAACCTTATCATATCCATCCTCTTTGAGAGCGAGGATGAGTTGGTGCAATGATCGCCACCACTCTTCGCCTTGCGCTTCTTTTCTTTCCGCCGAGGGGTTCAGATTGATCCTTCCCCTCATCACACCGTTCGCCAGAGCCTCGGAGGTCAAGCGTAACGGTCCGCTAGGGCGAACAGCTCCTGACCGACGTGGGTGGCTTCCGACATCTTCTTGATGAGGTCGGGTCGCCGACTCCTTTCTCGAAGGCAGCTATCACAATCGCATCTGTGACGCCCCGAACGGTGCTTTTCCTGTTCATGAAGCGCTTGACGAACTCCCTGAGGGATTCGTTCCTCCTTTGGTGTAGCTGGTATAGGTCCCAAGGGGTGCACAGGCGCTCGTAAGTGCCTTGGAAATTTGAGATGAACTGCTCACACAGATCTCCCAGGAATCTATAGAGTTCATTTGGAAGTCCGGTGAGCCATGCTTGGGCCAGGCGAGAGGGTAACCGGCAAGTAGTTTGCCATTACTTCTGATCCCCCTCGCTGCCCCACCGCTGAGCGTATACTTGTAGCCAAGCCTCCGGTCCCTCTCACCGTCGAACCTAGTGATGCCTTTAGGATTAAATCCATCGTGCCAAACCACTCGGCGTAGGTGAGGGGTAAACGACGAACCCCTTCGATGACCCGCGATACCCCGGGAGGTGATCGACGCGAGGGGATCGCGCTTGGCGTGCCAGCGGCCTCGCGGAAGTATGCCGTAGCGCTCATATTCGTCGGCTTGACGGCATTGTTCCTCCCTTTCTCGGTCGCGGCGCCTGGCGTCGAGGTCTGAACGGAGGTCGCGGCTGATGCTGTGTCGCACGTCGTCTCCGCGGGGTAGAACATGATGTGTCTGGCGGGCTTCCCGACCGACCGGCCGGTCGCCTGGGTCCTCGCCGACCACGTGACTTCCTTCGCCGCCGGGTCGGTTTGGGCATGCCGATAGCCGCCGCCACCATGGCCTTTACTTGGGCCATGATCGGGCAATCGATCATCCGCCCCAAAGATAGGGGTCGTGGTATCCAGGAGTGTCTTGGAAGGCGACGATATTCTCATTGGGTACGAAAAACAGCCTGGTCCCCATCTTGGCTTGCAGAATGTCTTCATTGACAGCCCGCGCGCGTCCGGAGATTACGCGCCAGCGTCGAGGCTCGATCACTCGGCCTCCTTCCAAATCGGGCGCGATCGAGGTGTCGGCTACCGCGACCGCCCATGAGCCTTCGATTACATACGACTCTACGGAAATTCCAGCAGCTCTCTAGGCTTTCTTCGACTCTCGGCCGAGGTGGGTGAGTCTGAGAAGATGAACCTAGGCGCCTGGGTGCCGAGTGGCTTGGCGGTGAGAACCCCACCCTTCGTGCCTCGGCGTCCTCGAGCCCGACTCCGCTACCGAACGGGTCTTCGGATCCCCACTCGGTACTTTAGGGTACGAGACGGGGAACCTTCCGACGGCGCGGAAGTCGTGACGATGGATCGCCGGAAACCTCACCGCGCTGTAGCGCGGTTCCCTTAGAGAGAGAAAGGCTTCCGAGGTCGTTGGAGATGAAGGTCAGGCTTCCGAAACGGAAGACCTGGCCCGAGAAGAATGATCGTGGAGACTTCGCTGCCGCAGCCATCAAGCTTGACGAAGATCTTGACACAAGCCCCTACCTGGCGCGCGCCAACCGCCGACGATCTGTTTCGCCGCAATAAGATTTGTGATTCTAGGGGATTTGTGCGGGATCTCGAGCTTGATGGTAACACAGGATCTTGAGGGCAATCTGTTTTAGACAGGTTCGGGCTCTCTCGGAGGAGATAATACCCTAGTCCTGTGTTCTTGGATATATCGTGTGTGTCTTCTCTTTCTTGTTTCTCCCTCCTCCCCTTATATACTGGGGGGAGAATACATGATAGATGGGCGCCACCGGGCCCTAAACATGGTGGCCTGGACGACATGTCCCTTGTCCTTATCCGCCTTCACGCTACGCCCCGGAGAGGTGGTTATGCTTTCTCCGACTCCACGCCGCCGCCTTGTCGTTCCGGCATCCGCAGGTTCCGCAAAGGTCGATCGCATGCTTCGTTCCTGGCGGGTTGTTAGGGCGGGGCGCGAAGCTTCCTTGAAGGATCAGGAGTTGTCTTGGGGAGCAAGTCGAAGGTCTCCTCTGGGCCCGTCGTGGTGCTTCTGGGCTTTGGGCTTTCTATTCCGCCTGTCAGGCCCAGTCGGGTGTAGGCCCCTCTTGCGGGACCCCTGTCTCTGACATCCCACATGCACCAACAGATATACTATTATCTAAATGATCAACTCATCATGTATATTATCAATAATTTATGTGCTATGTCATATGTCCATATATGAATTTGTATGTGCTATTATCTAAATGATCAATACATCATATGTGAATTTGTATGTATACGAAATTTGTATGTACTATGTTCCTAGATTGATCACTTTTGAGCGTCATTTATTTTTGATTGGTATCTATGGGTAAAAGTAAGCCCAAAGGCCATATCATGGCAAATTAAGCACCAAAAGTCCAATGCCAAAGTCCAAATCCAAAACACAAAAGTCCAATGAGTTAGATATCTTTCCTTTAGACCCTTCCTCATGTAATTGCTGAATCTCTTTCCTTTAGACCCTTCTTCACAAAAAAAATTAGGGAGTTGTACATGGAGATTTGCAGTTATAGGTTAGCATTTTTTTATCTGCCCGAGTATGCATGACACCTATTTGAATCATACCAGGATGTCCAACGTGACTGTGTGTGCGGTTCATGCCACTGAGTAGCAAAGAGAGGAAGGTTAATAGTGACAAGTTCTGCTTCAAGAAATTGGACTTGGAGTCTTTTGTTTTCAAGGTTTGGACACTCTTTTGTTCTATATGCATTCTCCATGTGAAATTCCTGTGATCCTGTTGGTCTGATTTCTGTGTTTCCTCATGTGACAATACTGACATTTTATCTTGACAATGTGTCATATCAACATAATGATTTACAGGCATAGCATAAAGTTAATACCTCCTCGCATCTCACATGATGACTTAATCAATTCCATATTTGATGAAATAGAGAACCATCAAAATAATCCTGTTCCTGCATAAGACCAGAGTGAAAATAAGCTGCCTGTGGTATTCTTATTTGGGGGATGAGGATGAAGTGGAAGATAAATCAGAGGATGATAACTTTTAGGATGAAGTGCGGATGTGATTGGATTTTCTTCTTGGAATCCATCAATATTTGTTCTCACAAATGCGAGGATGTACTTAACTTTATGCTATGTCTGTAAATCATTATGTTGATATGATAATAGGCTATCACAGACAGTTTTTGATACAAAACAATCACATACTGTTTGTACCATGAATCGTCTGTGGTGCGCCACTATTATTACTGACATATGGCTACAGATGGTTCAGAAAACCGTCTATGATTATCTTTTCTGTAGTAGTGATAATTTCTATTGTATAAGTTGATAGAATGAATAAATCAAGCCACAGAATATTATCTTCCAACATGAATACATGCCTCTTTTGATGGCAATAGCTAACCAAGAAAAAGCCAAAATTACCCAAGCAAAAAAGGAACAAAGCAAATCACACTCGCACATCCATGCCTAGCTGCTGCCTCTCCAGATCCTTATGTCCTCGTAGATCCAAACACTGTACTCCAAAGCAAACAGACCTCCACGCACGATGAGCAGTCGTTGCTATTGCTCTCGTCGGACTGCTAGAGCCTCACGCCATCACAGATCCAACTGCCATAGCCACAACCAACCTCATGGCACCATGGGTCGATCGATTAAGCTCCCAACACCAGTGGCTCAACATAATTTGGGCTGGTTTCTTGATTTCTTCGAGGAGGAGAAACACGAGAGCAGGATTAACAAAACCGACGAAAATAGTTCGAAAAAAATCAATAGCAACGAGAGAGATGCAAAGAGAGGAAGGACAGAGGTCTGAGTGAGAGCTAGCCAGCTAGGGCTTGAGGAGGTGGTGGGCAGTTGGGTCATGCCAGGCTGCAGCCAGCCAAAGCAAGACACAATTCTCTTCTCTTCGTGTGAAAAAACCCGCTCGGTTTGCCCGGCTTTTTTTGATCCAATTATATGGATGGTCTTTGAAGCAAACCGGGCCGTAAGGTCATCCATTTCGGCCTTTTCCAGTTTAACTGTATGTCCGGTCCGACCTTTTTTCGGCTGTACCACCAAGTGGATCGCCATCAATCATCCAACATCCAGTAAGAACGCTCTACGGTGAGGCCCACCACCCAGCTCCGTCGACCTTTTGATCAACGACCAGTATCGCTTTTGCTATTCTGCCGCCGAGCCCGTCGCTGGGGGCCATTTGCCGGACCCTCCGAGAGGAAGAGATTGTTGTGCTAGTCCCTTCAATTTTTTTTGTTTACAAAATTAGTTCTGTATGAAACTTTTTTTTAACAAAATAGCCCCTAATTCGTACCTATCTTGGTGGTGTAGTGCGAAAGGTAGCTTCCACGCTACCAATGCACGGTAAGCATGCACGCACGGCTCCCCGTGCTAAGCGCGTGCCCCACACAGGCTCACCCGTGCAGCGCCACCCTGCTTCTGGGCCCCTCACAATCGGCTGCCCGTGCAACGCGCTGCTTGCACCCTCATGCTCGCGCCCCCGCATGTGTCGCTCGACTGCACGCACCCCCGAGCTTCGCCTGTGGGGCCCCACGCTGCCCGCCCGCCTGCCTCGCACGATTGCACGCCTCACGCATGGGGCCCCACGCAACGCGTCGCTCGCTGGGCTCCTACCCCCGTGGTAGATACGAGTCAAGAGGCTATTTTTGTAAACAAAAGATCATACAGACTAGTTTTGCAAAAAAAAATGAAAGGAGTTAGTACAATAATCACCTCCAAATAGATGCATTCAATTCCTCACCGTTGATGATCTTGGCCAAGCGCTATATTACGTCGAGCTTTGTACGAGCTTGTCAGCAACGTATGAAGTTCGTATAGCATGTTGTTTACGCCAGAATTCGGTATATATGGAAATATCGGTCAAAAAGGAAATAAGGAGTTGGATAAGTATACGACGGGTGAAATTCGAAAACCAAAGATCGGTTGAAGAATCGTGGTTGACACGGACATCGTGGCCGTATCCATGGAAGACTCGGATCGACCAAGGCATATAAAAGAGGTGTAAGCCAGAAGGAACAAACGAATCAACCAACAATCACCACAATCTTTCATACTAGTTCTTTGTTACTTTTATTTTCTCGTTGTAAGCTTTCCTCTGTAAGTCGACGAGATTAATAAAGAGTTGCGTATCGTCAATTTGTTGATCTTACCAATTTCGCCCAGGTTTGATTTTGCTTTGTTCTGTTGCGCATCGCCTTTCAAAGTTAATCGGCCTTTATCCCCGGATTAGCCCTAATCGGCTAATCTAGTTATCCCCTGATCGGCTTTTAGCCGACTAGAGTTACACTAATAATTACTCATTATCGGCTCAGACTGATTTTTTCCCCAATTTACCTTGTCAATTACAGGTCAAATTGACTGGCACGCTTGAACCTGATGTTCGACAGGTGTGTTTGAAGCTGAAAACCCTACTTCAAGTTTTTTGCGTCAACACTTGTACATCAACATCGCCTAAATAGACGATCTAATTCCGGTAAACATTATATCGCTTGAATAGAGGAAGCTAAAAATTTTTTGGCTCGACCAAAGCCAAAGCCGATCAAATACTACTCCGTAGTTGTGCATCCCTAAGAAAAAAAAGAAAAAAAGTAGTTGTGTCTCAAACATCCATGCTTTCGTTGACATATAACTTGATATTATGGTTATGTATTCATGTGGTTTGATTCAACATATATTACTCTATATATGCGTGTATTTATCTGTATATCTTTATTCGTTCTCGATTCGAATCCATCACATGTCCATCCCATATTTTGAATAACCCGGATTTATACTCGTATCCTGTTCCGAATCTAAAAAAAATATGAATTAAGATATGAAAAAAAATATTCACTCTTATTTGATCTGTTTTCACCCCGAGCAAGTACATTTTTACACGATTACACACAAGTTACGATAGCATGCACCATCTCCATCTGTCAGATGAAGACGCGCGCACACACCGATGAAACTGGCATAGTCATGCGCGAAGGGCTTGTCAACGTTGTGAAATGTAGCCGTTCACCCGTACTAATCGACAACACGCACATATAAACACAAACAAAAGTAGAAGTGCAAGTAGAAGCACACAGACATATGGGGGTAAAGCTCTCTCTTTATTTTATTCATCTCTCTCTGTACAAGGGGATGTCCAATATATAGAAAGACAAGTAGGAGATAGATTCGGATTCGTCCACCAATGGATAGAGTCCATCCAACTTGGACTAGGAGTCTATCTATTTTACAACAATCCCCCTTAGGCGAATACTGCGTAATACACATGTCTCATTAAAAACTTTTCCCAATAACCTAGTGGAAAAAAGGGGATAAAGAAAAGAGTACATTACACTCGCACTCCATGTTACACTGGTGCCTCATTAAAAACCTTTATGTGACAAACTTTAGGAAAACTCACTAAGGGAAAAGAGTACAACTTATAATCTTCATGATATAAAATATGATCTTCAGGATCATGCAAAATGGGTCATAGTTTAGGGATCCACTCCTCCTAAACTCTGCAAATCTCTAAGTCGCCTTATTCCAATGCCGTTAATGCATATTTGGAAAGTAGACTTTGACAAAGATTTTGTGAATAAGTTAGCTAGATTTTCATATGACTTAGTTTGCATTATTTTTACCCCGCCATTTTTCTAAATTTCTTGGGGATAGAAAAATTAAGCGGCAATATGCTTCATGATATTGCTATATACATAACCCATTTGCATTTGTGCAACATAAGCAGCATTATCTTCATAGATAATGGAAGGAGTATCAACGAAATTAAGACCACATAACTTCTGGATATGGTTAATCACACACCTTAACCAAAACATATTTATGTGAGGCTTCATATAAAGATATAATCTCTGAGTAGTTGGTAGAACTAACTACCAAGGTCTGCTTAAAAGACTGCCAAGAAATGGTTGTAGCACTGCAGAGAAACTCAAAACCAGTCTAAGATTTAGCACTGTGGGGATTAGACAGATAGCCAGCATCTGTATATCCCACCATAGTTAAATATTGGTTCTTTCTATAAAATAAACCAAGATCTTGAGTACCTTGGAGGTATCTGAGTAAAGTCTTAACACCTGCCCAACGCCTTCTAGTTGAGGCTGCACTGTGTCTTGCTAACAAATTTATTGCGAATACAATATCAGACTTTGTGCAATTTGCAAGATACATAAGTGCACCAATAGCACTTAAATATGGGACTTCATGTCCTAAGACTTTCTCATTTTTTATCCTTGGTCTAAATGAGTCTTTATCCACTTCAAGTGATCTCACGACCATGGGGGTTTTTAAAGGATGAGATTTATTCATACTAAATCTTTCAAATACCTTCTTGGTATAGGCAAACTGGTGCACAAAAATTACTTATGGAAAATGCTCAAGTCGTAGGCCTAAGCAAAATTTGATTTTATCCAAATCTTTCATATCAAACTTCGTCATGAGTTAAGCACTAGCTTTCTTTATCTCCTGTGTGGTTCGGATGATATTCAGATCATCAACATATACTGAGATGACATAGAATCTATTGTGGGATTTTATTACGAACACACATGGACAATCATCATTATTTGAATATCTCTTCTTTAGGAGGAATTCACTAAGTTGATTGTACCACATCCTTCCCGACTGTTTTAATCCATATAGCGATCTCTGCAGTTTGACGCTATACATGTTGCGATTATTAGGATCCGAAACTTTAACTCCTTTAGGGACTCTCATATAAATATCTGTATCCAGTGACCTATATAAATATGTGGTCACTACATCCATCAACTGCATTGTTAAATTTAAGCTTGATGTCATTGATATTAAATATCGGAACATTATTCCACTCATTACAGGAGAATATGTTTCATCATAATCGATTCTGGGTCTCTGTGTGAACCCTTCTGCTACAAGCCTCACCTTATATCTCACCACCTAGTTATTTTCATTTCTCTTCTGGATGAAAACTCATTTTGATTCTACAAGGAACACTTTAGGAGGTGTTCGGTCAACAGGACCAAAAACTTTCCTCTTATTAAGCGAGCGTAATTCTGGCTCAATTACTTCTTTCCATTTGACCCAATCTGAGCGCTTTTGACACTCTGCTATGAACTATGGTTCTAGATCCAATTCAAGAGTTTTAGCAATTTTAGAGGTAAAATAAATATCGATAATTATAGTCTTTCTCTTATATAATTCTTCTGAATCCACATAATTGGTGGATATTTCTTCATTTATTTCTTCCAGCTCGTCGTGATTTCCCATAATGATGGAGTCTGGGCGTTCCAACTTTCCACCGTTATATTGTGCACGTAAATGTACGCTGGGATTATCATCTTCAGGGTGGGTCGCTTCAGGGACATTACCATCTCCAGGATGGCTCACTTCAGAGATTTTCTCAATATCAGGTTAAGCTTCTTCCTTTGTCACACGTAGTGATCTCATTTGATCAATCCTCTATTTGTGGACGTCTCCGTGCAATTGAGTCCCATGCATCTGGAGGCCTCCATCTTTAAGTTTTATTCTTTTAATTAATGAATCTGTAAGGCCATTTTGAGTGTGGATTTGGGGTACAAAATGCTCTACATTAATGCCCAGAGCCAAACAATAATCATTAAATGCTTTTGAGCCAAACAATAAATTTAATCCTTTTTCAAGAAAGGGTGCTCTTAACTTAATAATCTGGGCAATTAATTTAGCAAAATCATGGTTCCTAGTATATAAGAGACATGCGTGGGACCATCTAGTCGAAACATCTATTAGTACCATGAAATATGTGAATGGGCTCGACAGGGGCTGAATAGATCCACAGATATCACCCCGAATTCTCTCGAGGAAATTCAGAGATTCCCCCTAACCTTTAAGTAAGAAGGTCTAAGTATGAGCTTTCCTTTGACACAAGCAGGGCATACAAAATCTTCAAGTTTAGAAAAGTTTATAGTTTTCATGGTATAGCCAGCAGAATTATTAATTATTCTTCTCATCATATTCAACCCAGGGTGACCCAGTCTATCATGCCAAATTGTAAATGTTTCTGGGATTTAATGATGGTTTTCATCGCAACATAAACTTCAGGTTTTATATATGAGTAATATAACCTGGAGGAGAAGGAAAGAAGTTTTTCAACCACATGTTTATTGCACCCATGTAACTTAGTCATGAGAAGGTATTCAATACCATCATCATTGTCAGTTTTCATGTGGAAACCGTTAAGATAAATGTCTTTAAAATTTAATAGAGTACGACTGAACTTAGGGTATAATAGAGCATTTTTAATTATTATACGAGTGCCCATAAAGAGAACTATAATGTCTCTTCTAGTGCCAATAATGAGTGATCACTTCCGATGATGGTCATAATATTTTCAGTTTTCTTAGTCAAAGTCTGAGAATATTTAGTCTCCATAATAATAGTATTTGTGGTGCAACTATCTACAAGACATAATTTATCCTCCATTGGATTATATGATTGTTCTATATTAAATAAATAAATTCAATCAATTCAATTGTTGCAACAGGAACATATTGAAAATGTAAAACAAGCATAGCATAAATGAACAAATGTTCTAGGAAATAACACTTTATTGAGTTACAACTGATAATCGCTCAACAGGAGTGTAGACCAAATATTCATGTAGGAACATACATACTAAACTGATAAAATGAGCTTCTTAAGGAGACTCAACTAAGGAAATACGATATCAATTTAATAAACTAAAAGGAGTAACAAGGTGACTACTGCAGGTTTCTATATAAATTATGTTCCTCCTCTAGAGAAACATTGGTATTCTTTTGGAATTCCTCGAGCTTGACACCAAGAAGGTCATCTTCATCCATGGGTGAGTTTGCATATCCGAGAAGGCTCTCTTTAAATTCAGATGTCGGATCAGAGACGTTGTCGTCCTTCTTCTCACCTTCTTGCTTAACGTCTGGTTGAGTGGTAAAGTGTGCCTCAACATTATTTTCTTGATTCTTCTGCAATCTCTCAGTGGATTTCATGTCAAGCTCCACCAAAAAGTTTCATCATCTTTTTCTGTTTCTAGTTGAACACAAATAAGCTCAGAGTACTTCTAGTACCTTGCATGACGGTACTATGGCTGCAGTATCCTCATGTTGGGGGTGGAAGGTGCACAAGGTATTGTCGATTATCTCAGCATCAGTAACTTTTTGGTTAGAAAATATTAATTTCGTGATAAGTTTGTGCATAGCAGAATTATATGCTGCTACAGATTTGAAATCCTGAAAGCGTAGGAGGGTTCATTCGCACTGTGCTTCTGGCAACAGCACGAATCTTTGTTGGTTGTAACATTCCTTCAAGGAATTCCACAATACTAATGGATCCTCCTCCATCAAATATTCGATCTTCAGGTTCGGATGGAGATGGTGTCTTTGAAAATGCAAAGCAGCACATTTTGTGGGTTCAGGAACGGTAGGGGTACCTCCTTTAGGCTGGTTAATAGCAGCTCCAAGTATGCGAGCTGTCAGATTGATCTTGGCATCCATTGTCTAAGTGAGATAACTGCTTCCATCCAGGGCAAGCTCAGCAAACTCCTTTTTTGCGATGTTAAACATATCCTGTATGCAAGCAATATTGAATTTTACTACTGATAAAATATTATATTGTATACAACTCATTAAATCAGTAAAGTTTGGTCTATATCTATTAGTAGATACTTATCTAAATTTTTTCAATTTTTTCTAGCATTTTTTTTTATAATTTTTTGTTAATTAACAAGCAATTTTCAGAATTTCATAATGACAGAAAAACAAATTTGAGCATATATGAACATGAAATAATGCTAAGAAAAAAATTCCAGAGAACATGATGCTAACACAGTGTCATATAATTTTCCATAATTTTTCTAGCATTTTTTTGCATTTTCTGTTAATAATTAAGCAATTTTTAGAATTACTTAAATAACAAAAACATAAAATTCCAGAACATAATAAACATGTAACAATGCTATAAAATAAACCCATGGTATGAAACTTCTAAAATTTATGGAAGTCCATAAACCTAAAAAAAATAATCTAATTTTAGGATTTAATATCAATTTTTTTTGAAATTATAAATCTATTTCAAAAAATAGGAAAAACCCAAGGGGCAAAAGGGTAATTCCTCATCTCCCACATTTTTTTGGAATTACCGAGTGGGCCCAAAAGTTTGTGGGCTCCATGACCCACGGTGGCCCACCAAGATCCACAAGAAAGGGCAGTTAGGGTTAAAAGTAACCCTAGCCGCCAGGCGATTGCTCGCGTGATGCGGCACATGTGGTGTGTGTGTGTGGAGGGGGGTCAGGCGGGCAGCTAAAGGTCAGTGTGGCGGGGTCTGCAGGGTGTGGCGCAGTGGCGGGAAGCCAAGGCTGAGCGATTGCAGGCGATGGCGGCGTGGCTACCCGCCGCGGGCGGTGTGCGGCTGGGTGACCATGGGTGGTAGCGGCGGTGGCGACGGCACGACTATGGGTTGTTGACGGCATACGATCAAGTGACCACGAGAGGTGTGCGGCCAGGCGACCACAGGTGGTAGCAGCGGAGGCGAGCCGTGGATGCCGTACGACCAACGGCGGGAACTCAGGTGCGTGTGCGCTGCTGCCGGCGGCGGTTCGGGGCTACTGGCCGATGGCATGGAGGCTGTGTGGCTGCATGCCAGCAATGCGGTGTTGACTCGTCGGCATGGAGACCCCTGTCTTTTTTTTAAAAGGACAGTAAATTCGCAAATAGATTAGATTGACTAGTAATCTAATCAACAAAAACTAACCTGTAGGATTTAGTACGATTGCTCATGAGTGATCGACAAACGTAGTTTGAACTTACGTAGGGCTTGCAGCAGGATGATCGTGTGTCGTAGGATGAACTCGATGCATGTAGACGATCACCAACGGCCATGCATAGAACAATTGTACCGATAATGTGTTGTGAAACTTAGTTGTTCACCTGTACCAATCAACAGCACGCACACACGAACAAAAGTAGAAACACAAGTAGAAACATACATGGATATATGAGGGGCAAAGCTCTTTGCTTATTTTATTCATCTCTATCTGTACAAGGGGATGCCCAATATATAGAATGACAAGCATGAAATATATTCGGATTCGTCCACCAACAGATAGAGTTCATCCAACGTAGACTACGAGTCTATCTATTTTACAGCGATAAACACAATTCCATTAAAGAAAAATGCCCGCACGCCGACCCATCGAGTCAACCCACCTCATTTGATTAAGACACGACGAGTCTACTGCATGCTATTAGAGCATGTACAATGATATATGTCAACTGCCTGTAAGTTAATGCCATGCAGGATTTCAGGTGATGTGAAAGAGAGAGAGAAGAGAGAGAAATGTTGCATGTTATTTAACAATGGTCTTATAGACGGTTTTAGACTGTTTGTACCATTGAATAGACAGTCTATTAATTATATAAGAGGTTATTACACAACTATATAAATAACTTATTGTATGAGTTGTGTTTTAAATTTTCTATAAATAATATAGAAATATATTATAAATAGTAATTATCTATACCGCTGTACATGTACAGCCAGTTTATAGCAACGGCCGGCGAGAGGGGCTCGGTGAAAGGTAAAATAAAATAAGGTCCAAGCCCACTGACGTGGCACCACCTGTCCGAGTCAACCCGTTCACTCCACACCTACTGCCGTCTGCCGCGAGCCTCACCCACCCCGGAGCTCCGCGTCCCGGGCCATGGGAAACTTACCTCGTCCCACCGCCGCGCGGGCCCCGCCGGTCATACTCCCCGACCTGTTCCCCACCAACCCTTCCTCCCCCGCCGCAGTGGTATATTAACCCCGCCCCCCCAATTCCTCCCTCCTCAGGAGTCAGGAGCGGACGCGCACGAAATTCCGGCCCCCATTTCCTCTTCAGCCCACCACAGATTTATCCACCCGGAGGTCGAATCAGCGGCGAGATCGATGGGCTCCGTCGCGGCGGAGAGGGCGGCGGCACGGGAGGTGGTGTTCCGGTCCAAGCTCCCCGACATCGAGATCCCCAGCCACCTCACACTGCAGGCCTACTGCTTCGAAAGGCTCCCCGAGGTGGCCTCCCGGCCCTGCCTCATCGACGGGCAGAGCGGGGCGGTGTACACCTACGCCGAGGTGGAGGAGCTCTCGCGGAGGGCGGCGGCGGGGCTGCGGCGGCTGGGCGTGGGCAAGGGCGACGTGGTCATGAACCTGCTCCGCAACTGCCCCGAGTTCGCCTTCACCTTCCTCGGGGCCGCGCGGCTGGGCGCGGCGACTACGACGGCGAACCCGTTCTACACGCCGCACGAGATCCACCGGCAGGCGGCGGCGGCGGGGGTCAAGCTGATCGTCACCGAGGCCTGCGCCGTCGAGAAGGTGCGCGGGTTCGCCGCCGAGCGCGGCGTCCCCGTTGTCTCCGTGGACGGGGCCTTCGACGGCTGCCTCGGGTTCCGGGAGGCGCTGCTGGGGGAGGGCACCGGCGATCCGCTCGCCGCCGACGAGGAGGTGGACCCCGACGACGTGGTTGCGCTGCCCTACTCGTCGGGCACCACCGGGATGCCCAAGGGTGTCATGCTCACCCACCGCAGCCTGGTCACCAGCGTCGCCCAGCAGGTGATAGCTGCTTACGCTGCTCCATTTTAGCTGCGAATTTTTCTATTTTTTTTGGGATTTCCCCTTTTCTGTGCTTGGAAGTGGCCTCCAGCTTAGGATATATATATATATATACTATATATACTTAATTGATCGCGCTTTTTTGTCGGCGCCAAGCGAGCGATCATTTACGCCTCCTCCCTAAGGCCGCGTAATCAGTGGGGATAGGGCGATCTCGTTTAGACCGTAGTTTCGCGTGGGCCCACCGATCAGTAGCAGGCTAGCAGCATCAGCCAGCCTGCCTGGTCTTCTGATCTGCGTTAAGATTCGTGCTGGAGCCTGATGGTGGATGGGATTTTGTGGCGGTAATTGTTTAAAATTTTGAAGTGGCTTCTGAATATTTCCCTCGTTTTCGTGTGTGATGTTTGTGAAGGTGGACGGGGAGAACCCGAACCTGTACTTCAGCAAGGAGGACGTGCTGCTGTGCGTGCTGCCGCTGTTCCACATCTACTCGCTCAACTCGGTGCTGCTGGCCGGGCTGCGCGCCGGGTCGGCGATCGTGATCATGCGCAAGTTCGACCACGGCGCGCTGGTCGACCTGGTGCGGGCACACGGCGTCACCATCGCGCCCTTCGTCCCCCCCATCGTCGTCGAGATCGCCAAGAGCCCCCGCGTCACCGCCGACGACCTCGCCTCCATCCGCATGGTCATGTCCGGCGCCGCGCCCATGGGGAAGGACCTCCAGGACGCGTTCATGGCCAAGATCCCCAACGCTGTGCTAGGACAGGTTTGTTCGTCACACCACGCCCATCTATCCCCCACTTCAATTCAATCATGCCACTCCAGTAAACATATGCCGCTTTCAGTATTTATTGTCATGCGCGCCCTCGGTACTGTTAGGTACAAGTTTTATATGGAATCTTGGATGGCCAGTAACCTCAAAGATGTGGAAAGATCAGCGGTTGTTGGGATATATCGGATTGGATTGTTTTGGCTAGTGGGCGCGTTGGTTAAGGGAGTAATAGGTGGGTGGTAGCGTCGATCTTTTTGCCCCTTTTGGCTGCGAAAGTTGGACAACCCATCGGGATTGGCCTTGGGGTTACTACTTGGGCTGTATAATAAGGCGACATCTCAACCATGGGAACGGAATTGAATGATGCCTTTACGCATCGAGATGTCTGTGCTGTGTGGTGAAAGGTCGGAAGCACACGCCACCCCCGTGATCCCGGTCGCTGTCTCCCTAAGAAAGCATTTCGATTAGTAACTAGTACTTTTTCTTCCAAATTTTTGGTAGACAAGTCACACCACGGATTCCGGTGCACCGCCCTGCATCTGGTTTATCGCTAACTGCTTCTGGTTATGTTCATTTTTCCTCTCAAAATTTAGAATGTAGCGTGATTCCTAATCTGATTTAATCGTTGAATTACATCTCTTTTTCGTCAGGGCTATGGGATGACCGAGGCTGGGCCTGTGCTTGCCATGTGTCTGGCCTTCGCCAAGGAGCCATTTGAGGTCAAGTCCGGGTCCTGCGGCACCGTCGTCAGAAATGCGGAGCTGAAGATCGTCGACCCTGACACCGGCGCGTCCCTCGACCGAAACCAGTCAGGGGAGATTTGCATCCGCGGAGAACAAATCATGAAAGGTACGTACAGTTTCCCCATAGAATCAAATCATTGCTCCCTTCCTTATTTTACGCCGTGCTACTGGCGAGGCATATCGTTTTGTGGAACTGCGGTGCGAAGCTGACATTCAACAAACCGGTTCTTGGATCATCGGTCAGTATAGTCTTTTAACTCAGGCCCGTTGCTTTGGAACCGTCACTGGCTAATAAAGAAACTATCTTAGAACGCGGTTTAGGCTGTCCTTGCGACCTCGTGACAACATGGTGACCCACAACTCACGATTCAAGTCTAGCGATGTGGACAACAGGGCAAGTTCCCTGGATCGAAAGACTGGTCCACTTGTCTGTCCGTGAGTAACTTAATTTGTCTTGGCGTTACGATTGGGCTTAATTAGCTTATGAGTAGATGGGTATTTAGGTGGTTGTTTTGCTCTGGTCTGTAGCACTCACGAGAGGTGCTTCTATGCTCTTCCTTCTAGTACAAGTTGCACAAATTTTGAAGCAAGCGAAGGGGTAAGTAATCACCATCTACCTTTCATTCATGCTTTAATAGTTGTGCAACTTTTAAAAGAAAGAGCGTAGAAGCACCTCTCAGCACTCAATTATTGGCCCCTTCTATGTGAACTGTTCCCCTTTCTCAAAATATTTTCATACATCCATCTAGAACCTACAGGAATTCCAATCACCAGCAGTTCGAGAAAAAGGATGCTTTCTCATCAGCACATGTGCTCATTTTCTGTGTGGTCTCTATCCAAAAAGAATAATCCAAGTAGTGGTTGACCCAAAATTTCTAGCTTGCGCAGGCCAAATGTTGCAGTTGGGTGCATGCCCAGTTAGGTAGTTGGTAGCCTACCCAACCCAACCAAACCACCACGCAGAGACAATTTACTTCTGGAACACGTCTCGTAAGCAGTCGGGAACGCGCGGTTGTTGGCATCAAACATGCTACGCAGGATACGGAGAGGATCCGGTGTAGTCCTGCGGGGGACTGCAATTTAAGTAGTCTTTACGAGGCTGTCCGATCGGAAATGAACGGTTTGGATCGGCCAAAAGTACTGTTTAGATTGGTTTACTGTAGCAATATTGTTTATCTGAATTTTAGCCGATCCGACCGTCCGATGTTTCGATCGGACGGTTTGCGTGTGTGGGACCGCTTAAGTTGCAGTCCCCATAGCGACTACACTGGATCCCTATCCGCAGGAGACACATTGGTAGCAAACCAGCCTCAGCTTGGCAAGCAGCTCATCACGACAACATATAGTTCCGGAGCGGAAGCTGAGCAAAAATCAATACCGTTTTAATGGATTGATAGGTCAATGAGCGCATCTTGACTATAGTATGATCACTACATATTCGTGGGAGCCACGTAGCATTGGTGCCTCGCATCCGTATGATTCTTGGCTGAAGACAGCCTAGATACAGACAAACACTGCTTCTACAGTACTGCTACATGTGCATCAATGCAGGTAGAGGAGAAAACAAGCTGCCAGAGGTGATTATTTCCCATCAAAGCCTGTTTGGTTCTCATTTCTCAACTTCTCACCTGCCTCGACCTAAAATCCCTAGACTAGCGTGTGGAAAGTTGGGAGCACACCTGGTTCTGTCATAGATTCACAGTCAAAACCCGGCTTCTCCCGAGTTGACATGTATATTGGATGGGAGGCGCCGACCACCGTTTTCGCTAAGCTTAAGTTCAAATTATAGTTTATTTTTTCTGGGTACCAAAACCAAACCGAAAAAGCTTAATCAGTTTGGTACATTATATTTACGATGCCAACTGACATATCCGCTTGTGTGTCTGTGACCCATCATGGGACCTACCAGACCACACTGTGACAAGGTTCGGCCAGCCACTGAACTACAAAAGCTTGGTCATGAATTAGATGCATTTTTAAATAAAAAAAAATACATATTTTTGAAGTGCCATCAATCTGACTAAACTCTGTAGCGGTCCAAAATTGGTTTAAGTTAGTAAGCCGCACATTAAATCAACCCAAAAAGGGGCAAGGATAAAAGAAAGGCGTAGACCATGTGGAGAACTCCAAATTAAGTTTTATATCTCTAATTGTGTGCTATATAAAATTTGAGTTCCAGAGGTGCAACCCTGAGTTACAGAGGATCGAAGTTGGCATCTTCTAGACGGTCCATACTTTATAGCTTCGATTCATTGGTGGTGCCGCGCAACAACATGCTGGCCATGTGAAAGCATTTTCCCAAGGGCCATATGGAAGTCTTAGTTTGCACTAGTTGTAGAAACTAGAACAAACTAGGTCCATGCCATAACTAGTTAGCTATGTTCAAGTTTAGGTTTATCTTTTTCTTTGTTTCCATGAAAATGACTTAGTTTATACTCATAAACATAAATTTAAGATACTGCGAAGCAACCTTTTTAAGCCTACCCTTTCCACATATTTAATTCGTAAGTTGTCTGAGTCTGACTCTTTGCCGTATGCCAATGATTCTCTCTCTCTCTCTTAACCACTTTGCCAATGGTTTTATTGCCATTTGCAAACTGTAGTAGATGTGGTGAACTGGAATAGCGCGTTATGCCCGAGGTTATGGATGCATTGTATCCATTTTATTTCCATCATGGCAACAGGCTGTTCTCTATTTCTGTCCAATTCTTTATTTCCTTCATCGCCCCTTGCATATTGATGTAATCCTTTTGTCCCTTCAATAAAAGGAGTGTTGATTTGTCCTATTTGAAAAATACAAAAAGTGAAAACTACATTCCCAATAAACCTATAATATATACCTGAGAATTAGGATACGATCAGTATGTTGCTTTCGCCAATGGCTGTCTGCATGCGACCTTAATGACCAAGACATTGAAGAAATAACCAATATTTCATGGCAATATGTAAATGCGAAGAAATAGACCAATTGCTTGTAGGGGATTACTCTAGGTTGCAACCTGCAAGTGTAATTGGAAGTAAACGATCGGTAATTAGCATATGTTTACTAAAATTTAAAGCTAAAGTTGATATTCACTAATTCAGTAGCGTTCCTTCCGAAAATTCTAGCTGTTCACTTGGACAAAATTGGTGTTTTATCCTAGTAAAGTATAACAGACACGTGTGATTAGGCATTGATATGCACTGGCTTGTGTGAGTCAACAAATGATTTGAAGACAACAGCTTCATGCAAATGACTAATCCTATGATTTGCAGGTTATCTGAATGATCCGGAGTCCACAAAGAACACCATTGACAAGGACGGCTGGCTGCACACTGGAGACATCGGTTATGTTGACGATGACGATGAGATCTTCATTGTCGACAGGCTCAAGGAGATAATCAAATACAAGGGATTCCAAGTACCTCCTGCGGAACTTGAAGCACTTCTCATCACGCACCCTGAAATTAAGGATGCTGCTGTTGTACCGTAAGTTTGTCCATTGTTTAAAAAAGTAATTTAGGATCGACATGGTCCATGTCATACTAGAGCTATCTGATTAAACTTGTCTTGAATTGTCGCAGGATGAAAGATGAACTTGCTGGTGAAGTCCCCGTTGCATTCATTGTGCGGATTGAAGGTTGTGAGATCAGCGAGAACGAGATCAAGCAGTTCGTTGCAAAGGAGGTATAATACCAAGTCTTCCATCTTTACAAATACCCAATTTATGTAAATGACATAGTCGACAAAATCGCCACAAAAAATACACATTTTTTTAAGAAAACTCTGAAGCTAGCACACATAAGAAAAAAAAAGCGTAAAATGTTCGCATCGGTTCGTGTACCTTTGCCAATTCAACGCCAAAATACGTGCCATGATCCAGATTTTTCAGAGAGTTTAAACCTCACAATTTCTTTTAACAATATTACAGGTTGTTTTCTACAAGAGGATCAACAAAGTTTTCTTCACGGATTCCATTCCGAAGAGTCCTTCCGGCAAGATCCTCAGGAAGGACCTGAGAGCGAAGCTTGCCGCCGGCATCCCTAGCGGTGACGGCACACAGTCCAAAAGCTAAGCCCGATATTGTTTTCCCACTTTACACACCGTTGTCAAAAATCATGTAATACCCTTCATGAAATGGCTAATACGGTATAGAAGGGCCGCAAGACGTTAGATTCTTTTAGATGGCTGAGTTTTACTTTGTTTAATTGTTTGTCTCCGGTACGTGTATCATGTCATGTATAGATACCGTTATTTTTTTTACAACAAGGCTGATTATAATGTATACCGCGTTTTAATTGAAATCTATTGTTCATGGAGACCCATTTCCCAAATTCTAATTGCATGTGTTCTTGATTTGGTCCATTTTGAAAAGGACAACTTCACATCAAAATTCGGGTTGCTCTTTCCCAGTAAAGAAAAAGATGTTCTGTCCGGAAGAGCAATATATACCGATCAATTTTGCACTATTAGCAGCGTTGGACGACTGCTGAGTGCTGAATGAGGCAAAGTTAGTTCTAGGAGACCGAAGATTGAACATATCAAATTCCAAGCGTGCTATTAGCAGCTTTGCACCGGGACAAGCAAGCCTTTTTAGCAGGGAAGGGAGGACTTTTTACTATGTACTATGAAATACACTGCAAACACATACAAATACACACACAAATTCATTGTTCAGAGAGGAGTTACACTGCAATACATAAGAACGTCCTTCCGGAGTAGTAAATAACAAGGAAATTAAGAAAAGCCCATGAAATAGAGAGAGAGAGAGAGTAGATACGCTTCGCTTGGGCGGAGAGTTGGGCCTAGCTTTTCTCTGCAGCCCAGTGATCTGTGGCCCGGCCTACCTGTCGCGGTAGGCGTTGCTGATGCTCGTGGCCCCGTGCGAGGACGGGTAGAGGCGGAAGAGGTTGCGTGCGGAGACGGCGGAGAGCAGGGCGGTGCCGGCGGCGGCGAGCATGCCGCAGGCGAGGCTGCCGGCGACCTGCTCGCAGAAGCGGGTGTAGATGTTGCAGAGCTTGGTCCACTGCAGCGCTTGCGCGCCGTCCAGCGCCACCATGCACGCCTGCATCGCCGCCACCGTCGTCGCGAACGTCATGTACGCGCACCCCTGCAGCGCAGGCACCACGCCCATCAAACACGCTACACATGCACGATACGGCCAAGGGAAAAAAACACGATTCCCGTGAGCACATCTCGCCGAAATTTTCCATTGGCACCGTGACAGATCGAGGGAAACAAGGATCGTGTGTTTGTGGTGCGCACGTGTTCTGTACTGGCTCCGGTTGTTGGCAGGGACAAGCGCCCTCATCAGTGTCCAACTCGAGACGTGCTCCACTTCGATAGCTCCCTTGAGCAATCAATGTGCTGTGTTCTGCTGCCCTTCGCACTGATCGGGGTGCTAACTAGCTTGAAGAAGCTGGTAATGAAAATCACCATGCCCCCGCTAACTAACGCACAAATCTCAAATAGCTTGTTATTCTTTAGCTCTTCTTTGTTTGTTTCTAACAGAGAGAAACTGTTTTGTACCCATTGTTTTGTTGCCATAACAATGACACGCATGGAAATACTAACACTGAAGCGGCCCTCAATGGATCGATGGAAGCACACCACCATCATTGATCATGATTTGGATGTGCATAAATGAAAACAGTGATGTAGTTGCATCTAATTCTAAGCTCTTTCCTTTTTCTTTTTCATGTCATGTTCTTCTTCTGCTCTGATCGGTTCACGTCCTGAGAGGTGCTTTTATTTATTTTTAAGTTCGTTTACTTTACGATTTGTGTAATTTGTATCGAGAGAAAAAGTATAGATATACCACTCGGGTCTTTCTGGGTACACTGTACTACTACTACAGGAAGAACCGCAGTAGCATTTCAGAGCAGCAACACGACTAGAAAGATGCACGTCCGAGGGGCTAGTAAAGGCAACACGATTTAAGAAAGATTTTAATTACCATTTGCAGCGAAGTAGGATCGCATGATAGTTCAGTATTAACCGCTTCTTATTGTGAGAGTGGTTTACATGTTCGAGTCCTCATCAAGCAATTAATAAGCTGCTAAGTACTATACCGATGAAAATTAGACAAACATTCAATAATCAACTTTCGTGTTGATTAGGCACCCTGTGACTCAAAAGTAAAGGGCGTTGCCATTGAACACATCAGTGGTTCTGTTTGTTTAGGCTTAGGATTTGGGCTTATAGGGCTTAAACAGATTAAAAGATATCAACTTTTCTACGTGATAAAAATGGATTATTTTGTCTAACTTCAGTAGTATTAGTTTAAAACCAACCTTAAGTAGAATGTTTTAATAGTTGTGCAATTTTTAAAAGAAAGAGCATAAAAGCACCTCTCTCTTTAGTAAGGAAAAAAAATACATTTTCGACGACTTTTGGTTTTTAGTTATACGGGACTTATATAGCATATGAAAAAATCCTATCTACCCATTCGTTACACTCCAGCTTTTTACTAGCTTTTAAATGGGAAAAGTGTTCTTTTTAGGTGAAAGGAAGTTGAAGCGACGCGACGAGATTCAATGGATCAAGCATCTAAAGACTGGAAATTACGTGTTCTTAGAAAAACAGTCAGGTATCAAGTGTCCCGTGGACAGCACGAAGATTTTTCCCTTTTGTATATAGATCGAGCACCTCGGATTTCGTTAGTTAAAGGAATACCTTGTCAAGGAGGAGACAAGTCCAGGCCATGGCCCTGCTATTCCGGCAGGTGTTCTCGGCGAACCGGCTGAGGTAGAAGCACTTGAAGAGCTGCAGCAGGTGGTACCCGGCCGCCGCGCCGGCCGCCACCGCCAACACCCTGCCACACGCACGCACGCACGATTCACGGTCATACACACGCACACCGTCGCACGTACGTACATACTGGCGTGCGGTGCACTCACCAGAGGGCCTGGACGTCCTTGACCGTGGCTTTCTTCCTGATGAGAAGCACCGTCTCCGTCTGCGTGCTGAGCCCCACGAGCAGCGCCGCCGCCGCCGCGAGCAGCGCGCACGCGCCCCGCAGGAAGCCCTCCGCCTTCGCCTCCATCGATGCCGCACTTGGCGCCGGCGTACGTGCGATCGACGATCCCCTCGGTAACTAATCGCACTCGAGTTGCTCGCGGCACCGGCCGGCCTAGCTGGCTAGCTCGTGCGCTCTCGGCTCGCCCTCTCACGACTCCACGCGAGAGAGGGGAGGAGGCACTTATAGGGATATTGGTTCCTGTACGGTCTTTAACCGTAACCCAACGAGTCGCGTACGAGCCGTTAGATCGAAAAACGATGGATTAGACTGGTTCAAAAGCACTGTAGCTGTAGTCTACTGTAGCAAACATTGTAGGATATGAATTTGAAAGATCTGAACCGTTCGTTTGCTCGATCGGATGGTCTACATCTCTTGACATACGTGTACATGTAGTAGTTGGTGGCTTGGTGCCGGTGCATGGGAAAAAAAAAGTTGGTGTCCGGCCCGGCCGGCCGTGCGGTTAATGCCATTTAGCAGACGTGACGAGTCAACCGACCTATATACTGTGAGGTGGAAAACACCTACAAATAGAGGCTGCATGCTGTATAACCTTAAAAGATTGAGTTGAACAAAATTTAAGGTTTTGATTGGCGACTACCTACCCACCGCTAGTCCACTGGCGGCTGCTAACAATAGTGCTTTAGAACGTGTCTGATCTACTCTTTGGAATAACGTAAAAACACCGCTGCATCTGTTCGTGAATATATGTTATTTTAGTTTTCAAATCTTATTTCTAAGTACATGTAATTCTACAATTCTGAGATAGTTTTTAACTGTTTTTTTCTTTTCATATCTCTACTATTTATTATTGCTAATATTATTTATTACTATAGAATAGAGTAACACACGTTATCCAAAGAGCAACAAGTGAGCTAATAAAAGAGGATGATTTGATGTTATATCCACACATGCTTTGATTGAATGCAAAATCTTAAAACATCTTTTATTTATAAACGGAGAGAGTGTATGGTATAGTTGGCCGAAATGATCAAATGATCAAGGCCTGATATGTGAAAAACCCAATTACCTTGGAGAGATCCCTCAATTAATAGATTCGGCTGATTGGCACGATCTAGTTTCCTAGGTCAGGTGAGGCTCCCCACACAAGCCACTCCTTAATTCACAAGCAAACTTCTCATCATTTTATTTGTCTCGCAAATTAAATGTCTCAGAATTTCTACAAAACACCGGGTTAGCTCTGTTTTGGTGGCGCTTAAACTAAAAACCGAGTGGGATCTAAGCATCTGCTAAATTAAATCCAGATGTCTTGTAATGTCTTTGATATGGATGCTCACGAGTGAATGCTCTCGTGCCAGGTCGCAGGCCTGATCGCGAGGTCTGATGGCTCGCCGTGATGGCTCGCCGGCGCCCTATGGTAATGGCTGCCCGGTGCCACCGGCCGTTTATCGTCGGCGACGCCTAAGACTGAAATTGGTGCACCAAAGCGTGCGTTTTCTCTCCTCTGTCTTCCCTTTTATTCCCTTCATAATCCTAAACATGGTAACTACTAAAGATAGAAAATCTCTTCAACATTGTGACTTCTACAGATAGAATATCAGATAAGGTAACTAATTAAGAGATAAGATATTCTTTTTCCAAACCACCCGCAGGCCTGCAGCCGCCGCGCCCCTTATCCCAGACGCCCCTGCTCTGTTTTCTTCCGAAAATATACCCTATTGGGTTTATCCATATCAATACTCGCCCCGTCCAAATCAAGCTTGTCCTCAAGCTTGAAATCGGGATAGGATCTGCGAAAGTTCAAGGCGTCCTCCCAGGTGGCAGCTTCCAACTCTTCTCCCGACCAATGGATCAAGAATTGACGGTGACCCTTAATAAAGCGTTGAGCCAGAATCTTATATGGGATGGATTGAGCAACATCTGGCGAAGGATGCGAAACTTCTTCAGGCAATGCTGGAGTGGCGTCCGGAGGTGTTCCACGAAACGGTTTCAAGACAGAAACATGGAAAACATTATGGAGTTTTGCCGTGGCCGGAAGCTCCAAACGGTACGCCACTTCACCAATGCGATTAATCACCTTGTAGGGACCAAAATATTTAGGAGTCAACTTATGGGGAGGTTGAGTCCGAACTGAGGATTGTCGGTAACCCTGTAACTTCAACCAAACCCAATCACCCACAGTAAATGTGACCTCACGATGATGAAGGTCATATCGCTGTTTCATTCTATTTTGCGCCGTGAGTAAATGATCACGAGCTCTCTGCAACAACTCATCCCTGTCTACCAACTGGCAATCTACTGCATCCACCAAAGTTGCTCCTTGGCTATATGGTACCACAGAAGGCGGTGGTCGGCCATACACCAGTTCGAATGGGGTCATTCGCAAAGCCGAGTGATATGAAGAGTTATAACAAAATTCTGCCCATGGTAACCATTGACCCCATGTCGACGGCCTTTCAGCTGCCAGGCAACGCAGGTACATCTCAATAGTCCGATTAACCACTTCGGTCTGGCCATCCGTCTGAGGATGGTACGAAGAAGAAGTCAGAAGTTGGGTGCCACATCTCTTGAAAAGGTCCTGCCAGAAGGTACTAGTGAAAACCGGATCCCGGTCCGAAACAATAGACTCGGGCATCCCATGGAGTCTGACAATCCGATCAAAGAACACATCGGCGATTGCTGCTGCCGTGGCTGGCCGCTTAATAGCAATGAAATGGCCATATTTGGATAAACGATCGACTACCACCAGTAATGCCGTTTTACCCTGTGACTTAGGGAGGGCCACCACGAAATCCATTGATACATCAGCCCAAATGTGTTGGGGTACTGGTAAAGGTTGTAAGAGACCTGCCGGAGCCAACGTGCTTGTTTTGTGCTGCTGACAAATCACACAATGTCGAATATAGTCTTCCACTGATTGCCGCAACCCCTTCCAATAGAAACTGGATTTAATCCGGTGGAAAGTCTTATACACCCCCTCATGTGTCACCTCATGATAAGCAGCTATTACTTCCGCACACAATGGAGAAGTTGCCGGAATAAATAGCTTGTCTTTGTAATAAAGAAGCCCCTCCCGTACTTTCCAGTGTCCCTGAGCACCCTCCTGGCAGCGCTGCTGGATGGTTGGATCAACCCGCAACGCGGCCTCCCATGTATCCCGTGCGGAGCTGGCTGGTGCTGACAAGGCCGCACAACTGCTCTCCTCGTCCGAAAGCCGTGATAGCACATCGGCCACCATATTTGCCCGTCCTGGTTTATACTCCACTGAGAAATCAAACCCCATTAACTTGCTCACCCAATGCTGCTGAGGAGGAGTCACCAAAGCTTGTTCAAGGAGGAATTTGAGACTGGCGTGATCGGTCCGTACCACAAAAGAACGTCCCCACAGATACGGCCTCCAATGCCGAATAGCCTTAGATAGACCAATGAGTTCGCGCTCATAAGCCGCGAGCTTCACATGCCGGTCCGCCAATTTCCGGCTATAATACGCCACCGGGTGACCTTCTTGTTGTAACACTGCGCCTATGCCGGTGCTTGAGGCATCACATTCAACAACAAAAGAAATGGAAAAATTTGGCAGTTGTAACACGGGAGCCGATTGCAAAGCTTCCTTTAGGTGCAGGAAAGCCTGTTCCGCGGCGGCCGACCACGCAAATCCATTGCGGCAAAGGAGATTCGTGAGAGGTTCCGCTATTGAAGCGTAGTGATGGATGAACCTCCGGTAGTAGCCAGCTAAGCCGAGGAAGCTCCTGACTGCAGCAACAGATCGAGGAGTAGGCCAACGATCGATGTCTTGTACCTTGTCTGGGTTCGGTGCGACCCCATCAGCGGAAATCATATGACCCAGATAACCCACCATGCCTTGAGCAAAGGCACACTTGGACCTTTTCAAATAAAGTTGGTGTTGGCGAAGTAGGGCGAAGACTGATTGGAGATGCTGACGATGGTCTTCCCAAGTGGAACTATAGACGAGGATATCGTCAAAGAAGACCAATACAAATTTGCGAAGGAACGGTGCCAATACCTCATTCATAAGAGCTTGAAAGGTTGAGGGGGCATTACATAGCCCAAAAGCCATGACCAAGAACTCGAAGTGACCATGATGTGTACGGAAGGCCGTCTTAGGAATATCCTCGTCGTACATGCGGACTTGGTGATATCCCGACCGCAAATCCAGTTTGGTAAAGAATTGCGCCCCATGCAGTTCCTCCAATAATTCTTCCACAACAGGAATTGGGAACTTATCTTTGATAGTCATTGCATTGAGCTCCCGATAGTCCACACAGAAGCGCCATGATCCATCCTCTTTGCGCACCAGCAATACAGGAGATGAAAATGGCGATCGACTCGGCCGAATAATCCCCTGAGCCAGCATCTCCTCAC
Source organism: Rhipidocladum racemiflorum (assembly GCA_036346355.1). Taxonomy (NCBI): domain Eukaryota; kingdom Viridiplantae; phylum Streptophyta; class Magnoliopsida; order Poales; family Poaceae; genus Rhipidocladum; species Rhipidocladum racemiflorum. The sequence continues at coordinate 81,612,249 of CM070579.1, read as the reverse complement.
ATTGTTTTTCAATTTCGTCCTTTTGACGATGAGGGTAGCGATATGGTCGGACAACAACCGGATCGGTCCCTTCCTTCAAACAAATTCTGTGGTCACAATGACGAGAAGGGGGTAAACCCTGGGGTTCGCTAAATAAGTCATCAAATTTTTGTAGGATTGCCTGCAATTGAAGATTTTCCTCTGTCACCATACTGCACACTTGTCCTTCCACCCTTCTGTTTCCTTCCCCCTGCAACTTTAGCTTCTGTCCTTCCTGATAGAAGGTCATTTGGAGTGAATCAAAGTTCCAACTTATATCTCCCAACTCCTTCAACCACTGGACACCCAGAACCACATCAAATCCATCTAGAGGGATCACCATAAAAGGAGCAGCAAAGGAATTTCCTTGTATGCTGAAGGATGCTTCCGGAATTCGTCCCAGACAAGGCAGACAAGCTCCATTCGCAACCCGGACCTGCTGTCTTGGAATCGGCAACTGCCCTACCGCCATTTTGGACGCCGCATGGCTGCTAATAAAGTTATGGGTACTGCCACTATCGATCAAACCCGTCAGTCGGTGCCCTCCTAGTTCTAGGGTTACTTGCATGGTTTTGCCGAATCTTGGTCCACGCATTGCGAGGGCTGACAAAGCCAGTTCCTCCTCACCCTCCTCCTCATCTTCACTGAGTACCTCCAAATGGAAGAGCCGTTTACACCTGTGTCCCCTCGAGTATACCTCATCGCAGTTATAGCATAACCCCTTCTCCCTCCTTTCCGCCATCTCTTCAGCACTGAGCCGACGCCTAAACGGCTGCGCAGTTGCTGATGAAGCCTGGGTTGATGTCAGATGTCGCCTTCCTCCTCATACTGGTTGGCCGCTGGGTCGACAATAAGACGCCTGGCGTTGCCGCCGCTAGTCGCGTTCGCCCCTGGTCCAGGAGGTCGCGCCGAACCTCCCGTCCATGGTCCCCCAGGCGCCGGCCAGCTGGTGGTGTTGCGGCCGAATCCTGCACGGGATCGTGACCCTGCTTGAGCTGCCTTGGCAAGCCATAGATCCTCTCTTCGTTCTGCCTCCCTTGCCAGCCCCATGGCATCCGCCAGATCTCGGGGACGATCCCGGCGTACGTCTGCAGCCAATGTCGGGGACAGGCCGGCGGTAAACAACTCTATTTGGTCTCCCTTGGACATTCTGGGTGTGCGCGCAAGGAGCCGTTGAAACTCCCTTGCGTACTCCTCCACCTTACCGTCACCTTGTTTCCAGTTGGACAAATCCCCCAGGGGTCCCGCCGTTGAATGCCGAGTGAACCTCTGCAAGAAGGTCGTTTGGAACTCCTCCCATGTGATGTGTTTCCCCTCCTGCTCCCAATTGTCCAACATCTCTTGGGCCTCTCCGCGCAGATGCATCCCTGCCATCTCCACCCACTCTCCTTCCGGCACTCCATGCAAACGACCGAAGCGTTCGCATTGCCGCAACCATAACAGAGGATCCTCTGATCCGTCAAACAGTGGTAGCTCATACCGAGGAGCATGCGCCGTCCAACGCCGGCCGCCTTGCTCGCTGCCCTCGTCTTCCTCTCCAGCCCCCGCACGCCCTGTTCTGGCAGTGCGCAGACGACTCTCTATCCCTGCGCCGGTCTTGGAACTTCCGCCCCACCCTTCCGGCGTTGCTGGCTGTTTCCCAGCCGCTTTGATGAAGTCGGCAACTGACTTCCCTAGCTCTCCCACCGAGGTTTGGATCCCCTGCACCGTGACCTCCAACGCCCCCATCCTTTCCTCCAAGGATGACATGGCCACAGAACCGATCGGCTCTGATACCAATTGATATGGATGCTCACGAGTGAATGCTCTCGTGCCAGGTCGCAGGCCTGATCGCGAGGTCTGATGGCTCGCCGTGATGGCTCGCCGGCGCCCTATGGTAATGGCTGCCCGGTGCCACCGGCCGTTTATCGTCGGCGACGCCTAAGACTGAAATTGGTGCACCAAAGCGTGCGTTTTCTCTCCTCTGTCTTCCCTTTTATTCCCTTCATAATCCTAAACATGGTAACTACTAAAGATAGAAAATCTCTTCAACATTGTGACTTCTACAGATAGAATATCAGATAAGGTAACTAATTAAGAGATAAGATATTCTTTTCCAAACCACCATGCAGCCTGTGCCATGCGCCCTTATCCTGCACGCCCGCTCTGTTTTCTTCCGAAAATATACCCTATTGGGTTTATCCATATCAGTCTTCTTCTCTTGCAAATTTAGTGTGACCTGAATTTAATCATCAATCGTCGTTGCAATCAGCGTCAAGGAAATTAAGATAAATCAATCGTCGTGGCAATCAGCGTTAAGGAGAACGTACAGTGGCACCAAGTAGAACTTAGGCCATCTCCAACAGCATTCCCTAAATTTGAATCCCTATATCCTCATATACATAATTCCCTAAAAAGATTCCTTCCCTATATCTCTTCCCTCTCCAACAACATTCCCCAAATCTCACTCTCTATTTTCTCCCTCCTATATTATAATCATATTTCATAACCGTCATATGAATAATATTTATTTTTTACCGAAAAAATTCGAACTGCTATTTTTAAATGCAAAAATTTGAAATTTGAAATTTATTCTAACGGCCATCATAATGGTTATATTCTAACGCCTCGCCGGCACTAGCATCGCCGGCGGCCACAGCCGGAGCTAGGCCGGACAAGCGGGCTCAGGCACACTGTGAACCCTGAGATCCCGTCGGGCCGGGCGCCCAAGGCCCACAGGCTCTTGGCCCGGTCTTTGCTGGTGGATGGCGAGGAACCACCAGCTACCGCCTGAGGACTCGGGCTCGCGTCGGCCCGGCGGCAGCAAGGACGCCGCCGCGTCCGGCCTCGCTATGGCGGACTATGGCCAGAGCCACGAGGCCGGCTGGGCCGAGAGAGGGTCCTTCTTGCTCTCTTCCGAGCTTGGCGCCCGCCGAAGATCGCCGCCGAGAGGACCCCTCCGCGCGGCCTTCTTGCTCTCCTCGACGGGCTCGTTGGCGCGGGCGGCAGCTGGGCCGACTGCGGCGTCTGCGAAAGAAGAGGAGGTTGGGCTGGTGGTGGTGGGAGGACGAGGTGATGAATGACGACGCCAGACGTCTGTGCCGCGGCGTCGGTCTTGTGGCGTAGGGCGAAACGGAGTGCGGGAAGAAGGCCACAGTGTCTGCGCGGGGCCGCGGAGAGGGGCGAGTATCGACGTCGCTGCCCTCACGGGCGCGGGGGGAGCAACGCCTCGCCGGCACTGGCTGTCCTCACGGGCGCGGGAGGGAGCAACGGTTGCCTCCGACCGATCGGGAACGAGATGAGGAAGGGAGAGAGAATCCTGATATTTCAAGATTCTCCCTCCTATCCCTAAAAATAGAGAATCAGATAAGGAATCTGTTGGAGCTTGCTTTTGCTGCATTTTCCTCATTTTTTGAGATAGGGAATGAGATAGAGAAGCTGTTGGAGTTGCTCTTAGGGTCCGTTTGGCAGTGCTCCTACTCCTTCCAAATTTTGCTTAACTCCTCCTGATTCTGATTTTATGAGGAATAATGAGTTATTTCTAAAAGTGTTTAGCTAGCTAGTTGGCTCCAGATTCTTAAAAGATGGGATTCGGAAGAAGGGATTGAGGAGACACAATAGAGAGGGGAGCTATACCTCGTCTCAGGCTCGGTGGCGCAGGCGAGGATGACTCGACGTGGCTTGGCGGCGCAGGCGGGGATGGATGGTGGGCTCGCGAGGGGACGGCGGCACTCAACACGGGGAGGCGGGGACAAATGGAAAGCTCAAGGCGGGGAGGCGAGGCTCGACACAGGGAGGTGGGGACGGACGGACAGCTCGGCGACGCTTGAGATGGGGAGGCGGGGATGGACGGGGGGCTTGAGGCGGGGACAAACGGCTCGCGCAGCTCCCCACCTGTGGGCTCGAGGAGGGGAGGCAAGGCGAATGATTCTTGCGGGAAGCAATCTCGAGCCCGCTCCGCGTGACTAGGCCAAAGCGAAGAATCGCTCCTCAGCGATTCAAATTCTCGCGCGAGAGGATCGATAACGTTCGGTATAGCCTTGGCTCCTTCGAACGATAATTCAGGAGCCAGAGCTCTACCACATGGGCCTTTAGAAGCCTTTAACTGCCAGGAAACTAGACTTATTGCTATAGGGTAGAACATTGTTGTGAAAATCGCCCCTTCTAACCGATTACACGGTCGGTTAGTCGAAATTGGCCAGCAATCTGTCATGATTACATACGTTAGAGTGATATTAGCGCTGGCGAGCGTTTAATTGGCAGTCTATACTGATTAATCGCCTGTTTCTGTCTCAATTGGCCACATAAATCCGTTTTACTGTGCCACACATAGCTCATCAGCCCATTAAAGTCTTGTTTGTTTTAGCTAAAAAACTAAAATATAAATAAATATTAGCTTTTTAACGGCGGTGATGGAGTAGGGTCATGCCATTGTGCAAGGCAGCGCTGATGGAGAGGAGGTCGTGTCATCACGCGAGGCGGCGCTGATGGAGAAGAGGTCGCGACGTCGCGCGATGCGGTGGAGAGAAAAATCATGAGGGGCGATGGGTGGGTTTCTTCCCTGGGGATTTCGAGTGGATCGGGCCATAAAGCCTCGCCGCTCGGAGCTCCCAAACGGACATTCTAGTTGTAGATAGAAAATTTTCCACGGGAGTCTTCAGCCCCGGATTCGGCAAGGATCCCGGCCGGGATTGATGTTTCCAAACAAGCCCTTAGTCTAGTAGTCTATTTTACAAGGCATGCTATTGAACTATGACATGAACTTGTGAGTGGTACAAGTATGTTTGATATTTTGGCAATATATTATGAGTTGAAGTAACTTAATTAGTGACTACTATTATCATTAAAACGCATACATATATTAGCATGAACGCAAATTGTCCGTAAAATTCCGATTAATTATCCGTATTCCAATCAATCATTTGATAGTAATTTAATCGTCTGACTATCGTATTCTGTTTTTCACATCAATATGTGCAAGTATACTGTTCAAAATTTTAGTACGTCCTTAATTGGCTGCCTTGCCCTTTGTATAGGACAATTCATTTTCTGATAGCAATCAGAGAATTTATTCCTTCCCGTTTTTGGCACCAAATGCAGTTACTTCAGCGCATGGTTTGTCCATATAGGTTTGTACCCATTTTTCAATAGTTGCCTAGGTATGTGCAGTGAAAATCAAAAGGAAGTTTTTTTTTCGAGCAAACCTCCCTATGATTTATTGTGTTTATTTCTTCCACGGAAAATTATAGGGATGTTTGAAGTGGCGTAAAAAAAGAGGGAGTGCTCAATGAGACGAACCATTGCCCGCCTGTGTGCCCCTTCGTCGCTCGCCCGAGCCTGAAGGAGTCTTCTTTGTCACTGCCCGCTTTACTTGATCTCTAATTTCTTTGAGATAATCTTCAATTGGTACACGACATGCTAAATCAGCAATGATATCATCTGGATTGTTCGAGAAATAGATATGCAAAGTTCATTTGTCCATCTTTTATGAATCTACAATTAATTTTATAGCATCTATACTAAGTTGAGACCGAGGTCCGTGGACGCGGACTCGCTCTTCTTCGAACTCGATTGGATGACTTCCTCCCTCCTCCCGTCCTCTACGTCTCCGCAGCGGCTCCCCCAGCCGGCAACCGGTGCTCCGCTGCGAGCTCTCACAAAAAAATGATAACGATATCCAAAGTAGCTAGAGTACCACAGTGGCGTCTGTCTCCAATATGGCTGGCTTCATGAGCGGAACCAGCTGGGTGCCTGTATATATCGGCATCTCCAAAAATTTTAAGATTTTAAATATACTTTTGTTAGTCTCTACTATATAAAGTGAGAGTTTCTTCCCATGTCACATTAATTACCCTACTTAATTGCCCTGCTTAATTGCCCTACGCAAGAAACGAAGCGTTGCTTTAATTAGCCAGCTTTTGCAAGAAACGAAGCGTTAAAGATAGATGTTTGATCTTATGAAATAGTATTTTTTTTTTATTTTTTAATCTTTATTTTTCGTTATCAATTTTGTTTTTCGTAGCAACGCACGGGCATATAACTAGTAGGTATTATAATACGGTTGGACTTCAATATGATTTGATAATACTTAAATAGTTTAGATAGTAATTACATTCTATGCTTCATGGTTGCTAACTTTTTCTCAACTTAGCTACTAACCATGTGCCATAGTACAATTGATATAAAATATTTTGCTCTTTTATAACTTATACAAAATTTTTCGTCTTGTAACTAAAAAAACTGATTCTTTGAATCCCCATTCATTTATGTTGTTATGATCATCACATTGAGTGCCTACTATATAAAGTGAGAGTTTCTTCCCATGTCACATTAATTACCCTACTTAATTGCCCTGCTTAATTGCCCTACGCAAGAAACGAAGCGTTGCTTTAATTAGCCAGCTTTTGCAAGAAACGAAGCGTTAAAGATAGATGTTTGATCTTATGAAATAGTATTTTTTATTTATTTTTTAATCTTTATTTTTCGTTATCAATTTTGTTTTTCGTAGCAACGCACGGGCATATAACTAGTAGGTATTATAATACGGTTGGACTTCAATATGATTTGATAATACTTAAATAGTTTAGATAGTAATTACATTCTATGCTTCATGGTTGCTAACTTTTTCTCAACTTAGCTACTAACCATGTGCCATAGTACAATTGATATAAAATATTTTGCTCTTTTATAACTTATACAAAATTTTTCGTCTTGTAACTAAAAAAACTGATTCTTTGAATCCCCATTCATTTATGTTGTTATGATCATCACATTGAGTGCATTGAAGCAAGACCACTATTTAGTACTTTATATAAAAATTCATACTATACAACCATCAGTACTTGCGTACTAAACATTAATATAAGATGGATTATTGTTTTTTTGTTAGAATAATAGAATACTACCGAGCAATTATACATTTATAATAATTTATTTATCAATGTCATGATTTTTTATCACTTCAGAAATATGTGATAAATATTTTAACTTCATATAAATTTTTTGCATAATGTATAAACAACAGGACCAAGATGAAAACTAATGTATTGTGTTTCAGTGAGCACTATTTTTAGCTGTTAGATAATTATTATTTATATAATACTATATTGTTAAGCGTCAATAGTGTATCCCAATCTAAATTTTTTAGTTCCACCATTGGCCAGCTTCCTATGCCACTTTGCCGCCAATGACAAACCGTCGGTGCAGGCAATAGCTTCCGCCACCCCCGCATCCTAAACAGAAGGAATAAAACGCCATAGAAGCACCTATCCTGAAATTCTGTGCATATATAACCTCTTATACATCGTTTTTCCCAAATCTAGTCCCTCACGAGCGAATTTGCAAAAATAGCCTCTCCCCCACCGCAGAAGGCGCAACAGGAGACACGAGGAGCGCAGAAGCCAGCCGGCATTGCGGCAGCCCCGGCGGGCGATTATACATTCGCACGGGGGGTAGGCGCTGGCGCGTGGGGCTGCGTGCTCCGCACCAGCATTTTGCCGAGCGATGAACAGTGATGGATGGTTTTCCGTTGCCATGCGTGACATCATTCCGGGCTTGTCAAGTTCCCCAAAATAACCTGTTGAACAGCAGCGATAGCCGCTCCGGGCCTGTAAAATGCAGGATCGTCTCCGGCGGAATACACCACAGATTGCGCCTTGCCTGACGAAAGGTGTGGGCAGGAAACCACAGCATGGAATTGCGATTCAGCTTCGACACCACGTATGTCACTTGCCGGCACACACAACCTCCACCTCCCTTTCCCATCTATTCGCAGGGGCGAAGCCAGGATTTAAGGTTAGGGGGGGCAAGCCAGCGAAGACACAAGATAAAATAGGCAACACCACTAACCATGATGCGTATATATATAATCTCCATTACATAAATAGTAAAATAAAATAGCACCTATTTTGCCAAACCAAAGAAAATTACATCTCAATTAAGTTAAATTTAGCTCTACGAGTATTAGCTAGATCATAGGCCTTAATAATATCATCAGAACTAATCATTGCTGCTAAGTCCCTTTCAATGTAAATGACCAAATAATCCCACAAATAGGCATATCCCATTTTGTTTCGAAGACGTGTCTTCACAATTTTCATAGCTAAAAAGGCTCTCTCGGTGGTCGCAGTTGACACAGGGAGAGTCAAGAGTAATCTCAACAACCTATCCACCATCGGATAAGAAGAATCTTTACCCAGCTTAATTAATCCACTTGTTAAATCAGCCAGAGATGATAAATTTTTTAGTTCTGGATGGTTGCAAACATCAAGTTGAAAATGCGGCAATTGGCACTCTAATTGCATTCTTTCTTGATTTGAGAAATCTGCAGGATAGTACTTCTCCACTAGAGTGCATACCTTTTCTATACCAAATGAGTCAAGTTTTGGATTCAAGGAGACACAAAGTGCTAAAAGGTCTGTCGTTTGGCCACCAAATCGATCTTCTAATTTATTCAATTGTTGATCAATTGCAACATTAAACACATCAAATTTATAATGGTGAAATGCGGTTGTGTTATCATTCTTATTTCGAGATTTGGTATATGGGATCTGGGCATCTGGATGCTGGGCCTTGGGAGGGTCTTGACCTAATTCGGTTGGGGGGTGCCAGGCCCACCCCGGCACCCCCGGTGGCTTCGCCACTGTCTATTCGCCATAGTCGGCAGCCCTGGTGGATCACCTACAAACAAAAATAATTGCCTTTTGACGAATATTTAGTTTACAGATTGTGTTCGACATAGGTTTGGACCCATCAGGAATAGCACGGCTCGACGCAGCCCTGTCCAACTCCAACATCATTCAGTGGCACGGCCAGGGATATGTGCACTACGAACCGTAGACTGCCCGGTCTCCTCGTAGTGTCAAGGAAAGAAATCATCGGTGGGTGTTATCGGCAGCTTGATCTCCAAAATTTCGTCGGCATCATGAGGAACAAAACCTCTGAACAATCTCCAAAGTTTTTCTTATGTATCCAATATTTTTTGGATAATGACAAAATTAATATAGATAACGCCAAAGTTTTTCTTATCTATATTTTTTAAATTCATATAGATAATATCCTTCATGGTAGCCACGCTATCCGCGATAGATTTTTTCCCCTTTCTTTTTTTACCGCGTCGCAATGGTCGGAAATCTCCGCAACGGACTTGTTCCGCGAAGGAGAGGATAACAATTTACGTGATGATATATTTAGAGAGATGTTTCTATGCTCTTTATTTTAAAAGTTACATAACTATTAAAGCATGAATGAAGGGTAGATGGTGATTACTTACTCCTTCGTTTGTTTTAAGATTTGTACAATTTATACAATTTGTATTAAGAGGAAAAGCATAGAAGCACAGATCTGTATTTATCGTTTCTGTATACAGATAGCTCGAGCAATCTCTGGAGCAGGGTTCACCTTTTCGTTTTGCCGATTTTCGAATGAACAGTGAAATTTGATATTCGCAAAAATCGAGCCGAAAATCGTAAAAATCGCATAAATTTAAAAACCAGATTTTTTTTGGAAAAAATTCAAAAATCGTCGAAAATCGACGATTTCGATGGAAATTCGACGATTTATCGATGAAAAATCGAAAACCATGTTGAACTTTTTGTGCGGTCGACTTTTGGTAGCGATTTTCGACGATTTTTGACGAAAATCGACCGGTTTCCACCGATTTTTGACCGATTTTTGACACGCAAATTTTTTCGAATTTTTGAATTTTTTTTTGAATCGGACCGGTTTTTGATGTCGAACCCTAGCGGTACGGTCGATTTTCGACGAATTTCGTCGACAAGGTGAACCCTGCTCTGGAGTCTGGAGTCTCTGGACAAGTAGTTGGCAGGTGAAGCGTAGTAAGTGCCACTAGCTCCTGCACTGCAGCACCGGCACAGGAACTCATCTCGAAGTGTGACGTCAAATCGCCTCTCGCTTACTATATGTATATGGTAGCCAGGGGTGGATCTAGCACGGCTTAAGCTCCGGCGAGCTGATCTTAGATTAAATATCTGTTTTTAATGATTTTTTAATAATTTTTCATAGAATTTTAGTGGGCTTTTGGTATCAGGCCCCGGGCTACAGCCTACTCTGCCGGGGCCTGGATCGGCCTCTGATGGTAGCCTCGTATATATGTGTTGCACATGACATTGCACATCATGCGTCTAGCTCAGATAGCAGAGCTCGTGCGACGCGAGTGTAGGGTCGTAAGTTTGATTTTCGAAAAAAAAAACGTTTTTTCCTCGTTTAATTGGAGCCATTAAATGATGTTTGAAAGTTTTGAAACTTTTTGATAAGGGTTCTCAGAGCATGCTTAAGCTACAATAAAAATTTTGGATCACGATCAAACATGTGCAATTTTTAAAAATTCTGACAATATTACTAATGCATTTAAAGCAATTTCATTGATTTAATTGAGCTACTAAATCACGTTAAAAAATTTCAAACTTTTTGATAAGGGTTCTGAGAGCATGCCTAAGCTACCATAAAAATTTCGGATCGTGATCAAACTTATACGATTTTTAAAAATTCTAAATGCATTTAAATTTTGTTGTTTTTTTGTTTTTCAGAGCCACCAAATGAATTTGATTTTTCAAACTTTTTGAGAACGGTCCTGACAGTATGTCCAAGCTACCATAACAATTTCAGATCATGATTAAATTTGTGCAATTTTTAAAAATCCTTACAGTGATACTAATGCATTTAGAACTCACTGATTTAATTAAGCTATTAAATCATGTTGTAAATTTTTGAAACTTTTTTAAAATGGTCCTGAGAGCATGTCTAAACTACCGTAAAAATTGTAAAGCATTGTTAAATTTATGCGATTTTTAAAAATTCCGATAATACCAGTCACGTGGTATTTAAGTTTCACTGTTTCGGCCTACACATCTAGCGATAGAGAGGGGAGGACATGTCCTCTGCGATCTCTGAAAATGAAGTGGTCAAGTGTCCATTGAATGCGTCCACGCATCGTCGATCTCTACGGGCTGTCCTTGGCGTTAATGTAGCGTCGATGAGCGGTCGACCACGCATCTCAAACCATCCAGAAATAATCGAGTGGTCGATCGTGTCGCGGTCGTGCATCTGTAATACACTAGTGCACGTAGCGTGAGCTACGTGGCCATTGCCAACGGCGGTACTACCGAGCACTGACATGTCTATTTGTCACTAACTAGTATTGATGGGCTTGGATTGCGTGATCTTGAGTTTGTACTTCAACTGTTGTGAACTTAGCTTGTGACTTGTGAGTAATACTATTATTACAGCAGAATCTCCCGATATGATTAATGGAACTGCTAGGGATTGTACTATTTAATTATTCATTATCTTTGCACACCGTGCTGTCGTGTTGCATGCACAGGTTCATACGCATGGTACACAACTGCGAGGATGTTCCGGCTGAACCATTTGCATTTACCAAGCGGCGATGGACCAGGCAAGTAGACAACTGATTGGCAACGAGGAGGCCGCGTGAATGAGGCGGGGGTGTAAAGGTTCGGAGCGGTGATAAAGACCATGTCTAACCGTGTCTTTTTCCCTCTCTCTTTCTCTCCGCGAAGGGATTTCTATTCCCTTCAGCGCTTCAACGGATTCCCTTCAGCATTCCCTTCGTGAAGGGATTCTCTCTCCCATTCCCTCCAGCAAGGGATTCTCTCTCCTTTCCCTATACAATTCCCTTTAAAGGAAATCTGTTGGAGATGAGGACAAATAAAGGGAATGGGAATGAGGAAAGGGAACAGGGAAGGGAATGAAATGAAGGGAATATGGTTGGAGATGGTCTAAGAGGGTGTGAATAATAATTAATAATTTTTTTTAAAAGAACCAGCTTCAAAACTCACCTGATTAAATATGTGCAGAAAAATAAATTTTTAAAGAAACTTAGTATGGGAATGGCACTATAGCATTTAAACGGCCAATAGTATCGAAACGAACAGTAAGAGGGTGTTTGGCAGAGCTTCAGCTCCACCAATCCGTGGAGTTGGTGGAGCTAGGTATCCCTAGCTTCACCAGATTCGTGGAGCTGGAGCTGTGGGTAAGAGCGTTTAGCTAGGTCATCTTGTTTACATTTTAGAACAAAATTATAAACTTAAGTCAATTTATTTCAGCCTATAAGTTTCAGCTCTGAGGTGGAGGTAAGATCTAGAACTCTACCAAACAGGGCCTAAAATTGATACTACCGCTCCTCGGGGTTCGGTACTAACGGATAAGCAGTAAAATCAGGGCTTGAACAGGAAAATCAGCACAACTTCAAAAACGAAAATCGATGTATCTTTTGATCTGCTAATTCAAAACCCGTGAAACTTTGTATGCGCATTCCTATAGATTGCACCAAAAATGGGTTCAATACACAAAACTTCACACTGAGCTTCCTCGTGAGGTTTTGATGATCAAGATGATATTAGGTGACCTCTCACATGTCACAGCAAGCAAGAACATCACATAAATACTCCTCAAATGAGCAAGAATCCGATCTGTCAAGAATCCTTCTTTTCCAAGCAAAGAACCGGTTCTTGAGAGAAAATCAAGAGCAAGCTTGCCTAAATGATTGGAACATGATCTTCAGAAGATTCATTCATTAATCATTCATCCTTTGCAATAAGAATTCGATCTGTCAAGAATCCTTCCTTTCCAAGCAAAGAACCGGTTCTTGAGAGAAAATCAAGAGCAAGCTTGCCTAAATGATTGGAACATGATCTTCAGAAGATTCATTCATTAATCATTCATCCTTTGCAATAAGATCCACAAGCAAGTAGAAGAAGGGGAGACAAATCCAAAGTGCAAAAAGGAACCAAGCAAAAATGCAAGAATTAAAATAAATTTCAGAGCATGAGAGAATATAACTTGCATTGCTTTGAGAGGAAGATTTACAAAGCCTCATAACCAGGTGGGCAAAGCTCAAAGGAACACAAGGAAACCAAAATCCTTCTCATAAGCTTGGTAGTGGAGGCATACCCCCACTTCTCTATTTATAGCCTCATCAGAGCAATCTCCACTATTGGATAACTTCCTTCATCCATAAGAAACCTCATCAAGGGCTGGGATTAACTCACTCACTTACTCATACATGGGCTAATTCGAAACCCACAAACATAAAGGGTTTTTAACACTTCTCAAAGTACACTAACTTGACCGTTACTCCATCCGCGAATCCACGATCCAAGGATCCTCCTTAGTTTAAGTAGAGCTCAAATTAGTATACTAGCCATCCACTTGTATTTTTGGTTTATGGCAACTCCCGACCTCGGTAATCTTTAACATCACCTGACCATCTGGACATCAGCTCTCATAGCCTAGTTTGGTCTCCTCTACCTCACCATGACCTAGCTCCAAGTCCTGCAATCATCACAGACAAGAAAAAACATCACATAGCATTGCTCAACAAATTATGCAATAATCATTACAAAGCTCCAGAGATTAACCACAATTTTCTTGCAAAGTTGGTACTACCGCCCTGGTACTGCTGGCAACCTGGGGCCGTAGTACCACCCGACATGAATGCATAGTGACACGCTTTGAAAAAAAATAACTATCTCCTAATAGAGGCCAATAGTGCCGCTCGGTCGGCAATATTCCCTAGAGTCGGTAGTGTTGCTCGGCTCAAACCCAAGAGATTCCCCTTGCAGAAAAATAACTACCGCCATGCTCAGGCCGGTAGTGCCGCAGGTCCGGTACTACCACCTCCCATGACCGGTAGTGCTTCCTGCATTGACAGCAAATCAAATTACTTCAAATTCAAATTCAAATCAAATCAAACTCAAACTTGAGCACCACAACCACAAATAAAATCATTACTCATCACACATATAAGTAGGCCTCCACATGGTCTTTTAGAATTTGATACTAATGGTGAGGTGAGGTGAGATGGATGTAAGTTCAAGCTCCATTAGTTTTGGTGATTGGTTTTAGATTAATGCTTAATTATTGTTTAATGACAAATCTATTCTTAATGAAAACTAACAAATTTATTGAGTTTATTGTTAGTAGTCTCATATTTGGATGAAAAATGGAAAACCAAGATATGCACTCGTATTCATTCTATTATATATCGCATACTCTGGATTCAAGTTAAAAATGAAATCTTCCATTGTTTTAACCTCTAAGATGTGCATCATGTCTCCAATCCATATATGATATATTACATGGATGCACACATCTAGGAGTTTGTTATTTAACTTGATGTTTCATTGTATTGATATATTTCTTATTGCCACATATAAATGATCAAGACATTAAAACCAAATCCTTGAGTATATATTATTATTATTACCAAGTTGTAGTATACTAATGGTATCTTAGGATAAACTCCAATGCAATCAACATAGAATATGTGCATATTGATTCAAAGTCAATTATTTGTATGCACATATACGTGTGGAGTTTATTCTATAGTTGATGAATTATTGTATTGATTATTTTCATATATTTCACATATTATAGATCATTACTTACCATCATCATGAGTATATAAAAACTTGTGTAGTTAATACATACCCATATCAATTTAAATTGAGGTCAATTGTGTTTTAATCATCAAAAAATATTTTATCATTTGTTGATGGTGTTCTTTTAATCGATTAAGGATAATCAATAGTTCTTGGGTATAACAAAGCATTAGTTGCATCGATATACTCAAGACACAATTAATTAATTCAAATTGATTAGGGTTATGCTCAATCGATCTTAGAGGCATCCATTATGTGTTAATGAAATGAAATAGATGATTGAGACGACCATATATTTTGGACTAATATTTTCAATGAGTTGGAAATAGGTTTAGTCCAAATGGTTGAGATGATGAAACGGGACAAGGGAGCCATCAAGTATGGATGGACGTCAAGAGGAGATCCCGAAGAGAAGGTTCATCAAAAGTGGATGAACAAGAAGAGTGATGATCCCGGGGAGAAGAAATGATTAAAGATCTTAAAGCCCCAAAAGAGGATCGTGTATGGCGGCGAAGGTAACTAGATAGAGTCTCTAGTTATAGGTAGATCACCATACTATTAAGAGGAGTTAAGTCTTTCACTTGAGCTTCATCATGTGTTAATGAACTCAATAGGTTGTTCACTCAAGCTCAAACTCTTGATTTGATTTTTGCATGAAGCTAACCATTTGGCATGTGTTGCAAATGGGTGAAGCTCATGTATTGGTTTTTGCATAATGCTTTGATTTGCATGTGTTGCAAATGGGATAAGCTAATGCATCATTTTTCTCATGAAATTCATATTTGCATGTGTTGCAAATATGGTAGTCATGCTTGGTTCTTACATGAACCTAAGTGTTTGTATGTGTTGCAAATATAATAGCTCATGGTTGGTTTTATTCAAATCTTAATTGAAGTGATATTGCTTAGAGCTAAGTTTTGCATGTGTTTCAAAATGAAAGAGCTAAAGCAATTTGTTTTTAAGCAGTTGCTTTGAGCTAAGTTTTGCATGTGTTGCAAAAGAAGAGAGCTCAAGAATTTGGTTTTAAGTAGTTGCATGGAGCTAGAGATTTGTATGTGTTGCAAATAAAGAGCTCATGCACTTGAGTTGATTTGTGGTTAGCTCGGAGCTAGCAATTTGCATGTGTTGCAAAAAGAGAGCTTAAGAATTTGAGTTGATTTGGTGTTTGCTTGGAGCTAAAGATATGCATGTGTTGTAAATAGAGAGCTCAAGCAACTTAAGTTTATTTGGTTATTGCATGAAGCTATGGATTTGCATGTGTTGCAAAAAGGAGATAATTTATGCAATTTGATTTGATTGTTATTTGCAAATGGGTTTTTGCAAATGAGCGAGAGGTTATGGGTTTCAATCCAACAGTAGAAGGCCCGCGCATGGTGCTACGCGCCATGACTGCTCGAGAAATTTGCAAGGATGCGAGCTGCCGGCTGTGGCCGGCCGCGACACTAGGACCACATCATTGAGGCCCTGGCACTCCATGCATGCCCAGGTGGCTGCCATCGTATCCTCAACCACCCTGGCCCCACGCGCCTCGGACAGCGGTGTGGGACCTCCTCTCCTCCGCGCATGCACTCGACATCCTTGGTGACATCATCGCCCACGTGGCGCCGCTGGATCCTCAACAGCCCCAGGCTCCGCGTCCTCACACGGCGGCGCAGGACCTCCCCTACTTCGAGAATGTGTTTGATGGCCTCGCCGACATCATCGCCCAGGACGATGGGGCGGGACCTTCCCTCCTCCGCACATGGTTCGACAGCCTCGCCTACATCGTCGCCCAGGTAGCCACCGCCGGATCCTCGATCGCCTCTAGCTCCGCACCCTCACATGGCGATAACTTTGAGACCAGCTCTACCTCGGGACACCTAAGGTACAACCACGAGTTTACTAGCGGCTCACGAGCCAGCTCGAAAAATCTTTTGAGCTATATAAGATGCTCAGCTTGGCTCATGCACACCACGAGCAGAGCTGAGTCGGCTCGAGCTAGATTCGAGCCGAGCCGATTCTCTAGCCCCAAGCTTTTTTCCCACCCCTATTCGTAGCTCACCGCTAAGGAGTACAGTGGAGTCGTCAGCTTAAGTGCTGACTTGTTGTCAATATAAGAGCTTCAAAATATTTTTCCACTTAATCCCACAATTAGATCTACCAAGAAAAGTATAACCTTTTTTTTTTACTTGGAAGCTTGCATCCTTTAGGGGGACGCACTCATCAATTCCTGTGATTTTCAAAAAAAAAAAAAACCTGTGCATTTCACTTCACGTAAGAAACACATGCTCCTTCATTTTTCCATAATATGGACCCTACTTTTTGACTAGACTGAAAATAATGAACATTTCTCTACTACTCCCTCCACTCACAAATACATATTTTTTAAGATACATACGGTTAAACTTTTGAAACTTAAACTATATCGATACTTTTTAAGTATTTATATTAAATATATGAAAATCATATACGTAAATTTATTTTGAAGATTACTTTCATAATATTATAATTTTATTTGATTCTCTGAATATATTATAAAAAAAAATTAGTGGTCAATTAGTAACCGTGTTGATGTCGAAAATAATATATATTTGTGACCGAAGGAAGTACTTCATCCGTCCAAGTTTATAGGACATATTTTTTTAATGGTCTTTTCTTTAAATATAGGGTGTATTTTATGTTATAATGCAAATTAGTGTGATGTTCTTTTTTATGCTCCTAATATATATATATTCAGATTTACTTGAAATTATCTACATGAATGCATTGAATATAGAGCTTAGAGATAATAATTAGTAGTCTAATTATTTTCAATATCTTATTGGTTTATATGCCAAGAGAAAATAAATTTTATAAACTTGGACACAACAACTTTACATTTAAAAAGACGACGTGGAACTGCACATAACCACACTAAATAGATCTGTTTATTGTCCAATAGGTCTATAAAAGTGGTCAAACATGATCGCATAGCTGTTGAGCCAAAAATCACTAGATTAATATCTTAATTGCTCCTGCTTTAATTTTAGGGTTTAATATATTCTTCCTTTAAGTTGAGCCGTACCATCTTCTAAGGGTGCAACTCATCATCCCTGATATGTCATCTAACACGGGCTCGGATTCCTCTCCTGGCACATACACCACGCCATCGAATGCGGTCAATGGCGGCGACGGATGACCTTATCGACCCAATGGGAGGGGATGGTGCTCTTGAGAGCACTGTCTGATGCGATGGCGGCAGAGAATGGGATGGCTATGGCTTGGACGGCCGAGGGCCCTACCCTTTCGGTGGTGGAGGAACATGGATAGGGGTGGATAAAAGCCAACTCTGCTCAGTTTAGTCAAACTCTTTAAGATAATGAGCCAATTCGACTCAATTTGTTGTCTTAACGAGCTCAAACCTCAGTTCGACTCGACTTGTTAAAAATTTGAGTTGGCTTGTTACATTTTTGTCTTACAACTTTCAGTTCAATTGACAAGATATGATTCAGTATAGAGCTGGTTTGTTAAGATAATAATGCACCACTAAGGAAGAAACAACTATGATTCAATACAGATCCGTCCATACAAGATATGCATGTATGATGTATCATTGCCATTACACATGTCATGTATTTCCTTACATTCTAGGGCAACTGAAGAAAAGATGGCTTAGGATCCTTACATGCATTCTAAATATTTGATAGAATATATAAAGTTAAACAGATGTCTTTCTCAAAAAGAGTTAAGGAGATATAACCATATCACCAAAAATGCAACTATGTATACCTAAATGTCAATTCTCATCTTAGATCTTGATCTCATGACCATCTCAATAAGGTCAACATGGTAACAGCTAGTAGGACTCCATAGATGAAGGTAGTCTCCATCATTGTTTAGCAAAAATTTCATTTATGCTTATAGTTATTTTGAATGAACATGTAAGAGATGCTAGAAGCAAAAGGGTCTGCTTTATTTCAAACAAAAATTCTTGTAGTGTAAATAGAACAAGACGGTCTATACCACCTACAGAGCTTCCAATGTTACTGAAAAATGACAAAACATAAGTAATATAGCCACGGTGTAGCTTCTAAAGTGCAATGTATTAGCTAGGAACTAAAGTTCATCAATGATAACCTTTTTTAACAGTAAAATATGTGAAGTACACATGAAGAACAAGCAATTTTGCAATCTCATTTAACAAAGTTGAAGTCACTGGAATTTTGCAATCTCATTTAACAAAGTTGAAGTCACTGGATTGAGACATGCCTGTACCTTGCATTCTCTTGGAAGGTTGATTTTCCTCCTTGCTCCTCGGTTGATTCTCCAAGCTCCTCAACTGATTTTCCATGCACGATCGATCTGAGCTGAGTGAGGCAAACAGAGAGCAAGCGATGCAGTAGGATAGGGGTGTTGGTGAATTCTGGATATAGTAGGTGAGGCTCTTCAGACCAGGGAGGGAGGAGGAAATCGAGCCACAGTGACAACCAAGTGGGTGGAGGGTTGGATCTGGAGGGCCGACGGTGGAGGATTGGATCTGGAGGTAGAGGACTGAAACTGGAGGGCCTACGGTGGAGGACTGAATTTGGCAATGGAGCTCACAGGCGGCGGCTAGGCGGGTGGAGGGCCGAAGGGGATGAGCTCGGAGAGGAGACAGGAGAAGCTGGAGGGGATGAGCTTGGCGCGGAGGCAGGGGAAGCCATAGGGGAGGAGCTCGAAGAGGTGGGGCGCTGTGCCGAGGAGAAGCCAGATTTGAAACTAAAGGGAGTGGGCCAGAGGGAAGACAAGGGGAGATGAGATGAGGGGAGATTGGTCACTGGTCACAGCCTCATTGGTCGAGTTGGGAGAGTAACAAAGTATCGAGCCAAATGACTTAAACAAGTTATTCACAAACTCGCTCAATAAACTCATTTTCTTAACGAGTTCATATCTCAGCTCAGCTCAATTTGTTAAGGGACGAGTTCGAGTTGAGTCGAGTTTACGAGAACTTGGTTAGCTCACGAGTTTTGAGTTTTTTTTCCACCCTAGACATGGAGGATCTGGCGTGCGATCTGATTTAGGGCACGGTGGTGTTCGCAGGGAGGCCTGGTGAGAGGCTCTCGTGTGGACGTCTACGTAGCACTGACACATTAGTTTGGTGTTGTATTTGTATTTGATATGGATATGACACCGGCACACCATTTGATACACATCGGTCATTTATTGGACAATTAGATAGTTAAAATAAATAATTTTAATATTTGATACGGCTTTGACACTTCATCAAAACTTATCCGATAAATATGATGACGCAATTCGGCCCAGCTCGGTAACCTAAAGGTAACCCTTGCCACCCGAGAAACACAAACATCAAGATTTTATTGTAGAACTATGCTGACGTTATATATAAGGATGATCCGTCTAGAGAAAATGTGAAATGAAGATACAAATATTGTAAATATATTAGCATTAGTAGCTACTCTATACTTAAAGTATTTACTGAAAATTACTAATGGTGATTGAAAGATATATCCTAAGGTGGCGGTAGCAGGACATTCTTGCTCAGCTTAGAAGTGAAATTGCAAAGGCTATGGTACATATTTCTAATTTACACTTTATATTATTTAATTTGGTAAATACGTAGAAAAACATAAAATAATACATATGTATATTATTATTTAAATATATATAGTCGCGTCGTAGTGTTAATATTTTTTAAAAAATATTGAATTTCGTGTCGGTCGTATCGATGTATTCGTGTATGTACAACATAGGTGGCCGCCGCAGTAGAAGGCCGCGGAGGCAGAGTAGGTGCGCGCCAAGGCCGTGACCAAGGTTCAAAATTCCGGCGAAATTCGCTGAAATCTTGGATTTCGGCCGGGGACGAATTTCAAAATCCGTCGAAATAAAAAAAATTCAAAAATTCAAATTGCTACAGTATTTTCGAAAATTTCGATGAAATTTTGGTGAACCTCGCCGAGATTTCGGGTTTTTTGGCCGGAATTTGTGTTTTTTTAACCGGATTTTATTATTATTTGGCCGGATGGTGTCCAGGAGGGTGTTTTGAACTGGGAAGTAGTTTGCTTGTCTCAGTTTGCAGTAGTTATAAATGCATGCAGTCTCCTCGGTTTTAGACGTGGGGGTCTCGGCGATTGAATGCATGCGCGTGCGTACAGACGTGGGCCGAAAATCTGGGATTGTTTCTTTTCTAGGCACTAGATCAACGGCTCCATATTAATGCATACGCGTGCGTCAATTGAGTGCATGAGGGCATTCCCAAGTTGGATATCATAATCCCAACCCTCCACCTCAGCTAGTGTCCATAGAATTAATTACGTTGCCAACTAAGCAAAAATCTGATGTGGCATAGGAATTAAGGAAGGGAGAGAAGAAAAAACAAAGAAACCGTGTCTCATGCAAGAAACTGGGTTGACACGGGCACCAAGGCGCAAGAAACCAGCAAAATCTACATTGGACGTTTCTACGTGGTGATCAAGGTGTGTTTGTAGTGCATGCATTGGTTTATTGCTCTCTCTCTCCTCTAGACACTGCTTATGGAAACTATGGGTTGTGAAACTATACATTGATTTATTACTCTCTTTCTCCTCTAGACACTGGTCATGGAAACTATGTGTTGGGACTGCCCTGAAGGCATTGGCAACGAAGAGCTTAACAGAAGAGACCTTGAAACCTTCTTTTAAAATAAACGGAGGAAGTGCCTGCATGCGCTTTCAATAACCATTTAGGCACACCACTCATATTTCAATAACAAACATGATTTGTAGTAGTAGCATGTCAGACGACACAAAAAATAGCTGCCAGATGTTCCTAACTATTTTTTTATCCTTGTAGATGGGAAGAAATTAATTTGCATCATTGCATGAAAATATGAAATTATGTTTTGTTCTGACTTTTGACTGTGGATGCTAGATATGATGGTTGGTGAATCAGTGGAGTAGAATTTATATACAATAGAAACATCCATAAAACTTTTCAAATGATTTGAAGTTCATTTGTTACATTTGAAAAATCAAAAACTGATTTTACATACGGCTTTTATCACGACTTTACCACTATAAGATTTTTTAAAAATTCCCCATGCTTGATCATCATCTGAAATTTTTATGAAAACATTAGTAATGTGTCAGGACCATACAAAAAAAATTTCATAATTTTTTGATGTGTTTTGGACCATTTTTGGGACGATTCAATGTGGACCGAGATCTCGGTAATTTCGGCCGAGATCTCGGGTTTCCCGGTTGAAAAAAAACCGGATTTGAAATTTGGTTTTTGTATTTCGTCCGGATTTTGTCCGAAATTTCCGAATCTCGCCGAGATTTTGGATTTCGGCCACCTCTGAGATTTATACCAAAACGAGATTTGAAACGTTGGCCGTGACCATTGCGCGTCGCATGCCGGAGGATGAGATGAGGAGGATGGCGGCGAACAAGAACCTTATCGACCCGAAGGGCACGAGGGTCTCGGGGAACTCGTCTCGCACAACGGCGGAGATGGTGGGGACGATTCCCACATCCAATCTGGAGGCTACTGCGGTGATCGGTAAGATCGAGGCAGTGTCGATGGTGGAGGAGACGACCGAGCAATTTAACCTTACAACATGATGGTGGAGCGGATACCTGACGGATTCGGATCGGGATCGGATATCATAATCGGATAGTAGTATAATACATAATTGTGTACGTAAAATAAAGAATGAAGCATTAACCTTACAACATTAGCTTCAAGTCATAATTATTTCAACGTAGGATAGTAGTATAGTTAGATGTGCAAATGAGTCGGATACAAGGAGAGAAATCGAGACATAAAGAAAACAGAGAGCAAGGGGAGCTCTTCCATCAAACTTAACCTTACAGAATAAATTCCTGGAGATATTAAATAGTGTTGAATTGTCACATTCTGACAAACTGAAGATAGACTTCTCTCATAATGAGGACTACTCGGATTTGTTTGCTATGCTTCAATTTAGTGACTCAACTAATTCCAGTAATTTGAATAGAAAAGAAGTTTATCAAATAAGTTGAACAAATCAATTTAGGTAAAAGCATTATGTCATCACTCTATTTGTTTGTTGATAGATTTGTTGAAGTTCACGGTTAATAACAAAGTAGTGTTTTTTAGTGCTAGTATCAAACAATTACTCTATCTATCCAATAATGAACCAAATTAATGGAAGAATAACTGATTTTATCCGGATATCGGGTCGGATATTTACAGGATATCGGGTCGGATATTGCTCTTCCCATATCCTAACCCATATTACATGAGATTTTTCGGATACGGATTGGATATTGCTCTTCCCATATCCTAACCCATATTACATCGGATTTTCCGGATACGGATACGGATAACATCGGTACGGATTTTAAACGGATTCGGGATCGGATCGGGCGGATATTTCCTGTCCTGTTTTCACCCCTATTAGTAGCTACTCTAGAATTAAAGTGTATTTACTGAAAATTGCTAATGGTGATTGAAAGATATATCCTAATGCGGCGGTAGCAGAACATATTCTTGTTCAACTTAGAAGTGAAATTGCAAAGGTTATGATACATATTTCTAATTTACACTTTATATTATTTTAATTTGATAAACATGTAGAAAAATTAAAAATAATACATATGTATATTATTAATATTTTTTTTAAAAAAAATAGTGAATTCCGTGTCGGTCGTATCGATGTATTCTTGTATGTACATCATAGGTGGCCGCCGCAGTAGAAGGCCGCGGAGGTGGAGGAGGTGCTCGCCAAGGCCGTGACCATCGCGCGCCGCATGCCGGAGGATGAGATGAGGAGGATGGCGGCAAACAAGAACCTTATCGATCCGAAGGGCACGAGGGTCTCGGGGAACTCGTCTTGCACAACGGCGGAGATGGTGGGGACGATTCCCACATCCAAGCTGGCGGCCGCTGCGGTGATCGGTAAGATCGAGGCGGTGTCGATGGTGGAGGAGACGACGGAGCTGGTGCACAAGCTCAAGTGGGGCTCGGCGCGCGGCGTTCGAGTGGAGGCCCGGCGAGGAGGCGCTCGTGGTGGCGCTGCGGAACAAGGCCGCGGCGGCAGAGGAGCTGCTCCACGAGGCGGAGGCCATCGCGGCAACCATGCGCCGTTATCGGTCGTCTCTGCCGATCCAGCCCTGGGCCATGCCGGCGGGCCTAGTGGACCTGATCTTCTCGCCTAATCGATCCATTAGGCCCAAGATTACTCCAGTTAGTTTATGCCTGCGTTAGTGCTTAACAATAAGTTGAACCACGGTCTCTTTGCTCCAAGGAATCATCTAATTTGGAAAAAAATAATATCCATGTACTCTCGTGAGCTTTGCTGCAAATTGTTGATCTGTTTCGTTTAACCATGTTCTTCAAAATAAAAACTCAGTTGTAACAAAGGATTAATAAAGTTTGGAACCAAAAACATCCGGTTGCAACAAGAATAAATAAAGCTTGCAACATAAAACCTAGTTGCAAACAACCAATGGCAACAAAAAGCAACAACAAACCCAAAAACTATTTGCAACAAAAAATATTTAAGGTACAACAAATCTAAGACTTGGATCACAACAAAAACACAAACTTATTGTAACATTGTAACGTCGGGAGCACAACATTCCCATAATTCATTCGCGCAACTCGATCGAACTTCGCATCAGTACTAGTATTGTACATCAAGCTCATGGCTCACGCACTCCCGCCTAACATGTGGGACGTGGAAAGTTAGATAATCTATTATGGGGTGTTTAGCAGAGCTCTAGCTCTATCAAATTTGTGAATCTGGTGGAGCTGGGTATTCTAGCTTCACCAGATTCGTGGAGCTGAAGCTGTGGGTATATTAAGAGTGTTTAGATGGATTATTTTGTTTACATTTTAGAATAAAAATATAAATTTAATTCACTTTATTTTTATTCTACAAGTTTCAAATATGAGGTAGAGCTGATATCTGGAGCTCTATCAAACAGGGCCTATATATCAAAGAATTACTGAGAAAAAAAATAGAAATATACTAGAAATTTTTACAAAAAGTAAAATATCTGGTCTTAATATAGTGGATCCTAATTATAACTGTCATCAAATCTTTTGTTAAAAATAGAAATATGCTAGAAATTCTCATAAAAATAAAATATTTGATCCTTAATCTAGTGACCCTAACTAAGGATCACATGTGACAAATATAGCAAAACAGAATTAATATATTTTCTTCTATAATATATAATATCAAAATACTACAAATGGAGATATGCAATGATCTATTTTTCAAAAAGCAAAATCACATATGTATTACTAAGTCATTTAAACGTGCTTTAAAGATGATGCACACGCAAGTGTGTAGACCACCTTACTAATTTTTTAATAATACATTTTAAAAATAAAATTACAAAAAAAAACGAAACAATTACAAAAATATATAGCCTGGCGTCAATTCATTTGACGACAGGGTTTTACTTAGCCAACGGTTTTATCATTGATTTATTTGGTCGATAGGTCAATCAGATCTCACCGCCGGGCAGACGCGCAAACGACGGGCACGTTGAATTCAGCAGTTCAAGGAAAAACACTGTATTGATATCGACAAAGTAATAATATCCATTGGCTATAGACATTCAACATTCGCTGTATCCCTATGAATGGTAACCAAACACCATTCAATAGTAATTGCTAGCCTTTACACGCAGAGACATAGCTACACATCAGAACATCTAGGCACCTGCCCTGCAGATACTATTTTCACTACGCAAAAATGTGATATCTAAGCAAATCCTGCTTCCCTCATGCTATCACTATACATCATATATCGTTAGCAAAGAGTAACAGTAGTTATAAGCCAGAGGAGAAATATGGTGCACTTCACAGCTCGTACTTTGGAAGAAGGTTCTGATGATCTTTTCACCTGCCTTCTGCTGTGTCGCTCGTCAATCATCTTCTGCCCCCACATACCTGTTAGAGTGTTAGATGTCAATAAGCAAGGCAGTCGTGTCAAGTGCTATTGTTAAAAAAAAGATCTAGATTGAACAACAAAGACGAATCTCTTTTCTAAAATGAATGTAGAACTATTCCAATTCATACCTGCCCATTATCACGACTGTGGCTTGAGGATTTGTTCCAGGTGTCCCATTGAATGTTGATCTATAAGCGTATATGTTTCCTACCAAATAACCTTTCTATCTTAAGCACCTAAATTTCCTAACATGGGTGACGATGATGGACAACACAAGGAAGAGAAGGGCGAGAAGGAGGCCTTCGGAAATGGCGGCCATGGCGGAGGTGGTTTGTGTGTTTTGGTGGGAGGAGCGGAGAAGACAAAGCGAGTTTTACAATTGGGGAGTGGAGGGAAACTAGAGTCGGGGAGCAGGGAGGAAGGAAGGCAGTAGAAGGTGGTTATGTGTTGCCCCGTTTTGTGTCAGTTTGTTGGGCAACTAACGCCGAACTAACGAATCAAATCGCTCACAACGAAGCACGCCAAGCAACGCTCGCTTCTCGTTCTCCCCTACCGTTCTAGCTATATGTACAATGGCGAAAAATGTGTGTCTAAAGTAAATAAAGGAAAAACATGTTCATACACTCCTCTTATAGGAACACGAATCTACAACAACAGTTCTCCAAATTCAATGGTAGAGACCCTCCGCGAGATAATCACAAATAGCAGCTCTCCGCGAGCCAGAACCATATAGCCGGCCAGTCACTACTACAGATCCGGCCTTCCATACCGGCCCAATAGTACCGGTTATGCATGAACCGGGACTAACATTTACATCAGTCCCGGTTCAACGGTCTACAGGTCCGGGGGGATCATCGATGCGGTTGTAACTACCAACCGGTGCCGATGCTTTCACATCGATCGGTTGGTTACACCAACCCGTACTAAGCAAAGACAGAGCCGTGGATGGTTCTTAGCACCGGTTGATGTAACCAACCGGTATCGATGTTCGTGTTATCGATGCAGGTTGGTTAAACCAACCAAGACTAAGCAGCCTCCTCGGCTCTGTCGCTTTAGTACGGTTGGTGTAACCAACCCGATCGATATGGAGCATCAAAGACCATTGTTGTATTTGACCGGTACTAATGCGCTTCGTCTCCAGCTACCGATCAATCCCCAGCGCCTTTTACGATGAAACTCTTAATTCGTGTTCATCCAGGATTCTTGTTTTCCGATCCAACCTCCTATAAAACCGTCGGATCGATCAGAAGGGAGACTTCTTGATGATCGATAGTAAGCCCATTTTTAACTATGGCAGCTTCTCCTTCTTCTCCCTCTGGCGTGCCATCATCACCACCTCGGGAGAAGGACGAGGAGGAGCGGGAGGAGGAGGAGGATGAGGAGGAGGAGGAGGACAATGAGGAGGAGGAGGAGGAGGAGGAGGAGGAGCGGGAGGAGGAGGAGGAGGAGGAGGAGGAGGAGGAGGGTTGGGGTTGGGTCCGCTCGAGGAGCGGCGTCGTCGGACGAGGATGACGATGATGAAGACGTCATCCACGGCACGCGGCGACGACGCCGCCGACGGCGACTCGGCGACGGCCCCGGCAGCGACGGCGAGTGGTGGTATGGGTGATCGCGCCACCCACCACCCGTCTTGCCGCTATGCATATTATATATATTGTAATTAATTAATATAATATGTAATGTTTTATATTATGAATTATTAATATGATATGTAATGTTTTATGTAATGAATTATTAATATAATATATAATGTTTTACCTCCCCTTCTTGAAGCTCCGCCGCTTTACGTTAAATTGAAATATTAAAAAATTATAAAACATAAAAACCGTTGAAAAAATTACGGCACAATGCATTGTCGTTCAAAACAATGGCTTGAGAAACATTCGATTGGGCCAGTGAAAATCAGGAGAAAATCGCAAGAAAAATTATGAAAGTATGATTCGAGATGAATATCTTTATAAATATTTATATTATATGCATGAAAATCATTTGTGTACATTTATCTCGGGTCGTCAATCGATGCAGGTTAAAGGTACCAACCGATCTTGATAGTCACATCGATGCAGGTTTGTATTCTGAACCGGTACTATCTAGTAACAACAGCTACGGTTGCAAGTGGATATTAGTACCGGTTTGTGCTTTGAACCGACTAGTGTCCGACCAATTTAAACTCTTCGTCCTCCCGCTCTCTGCCAGGCCGAGTCATTTGATCGCGAGAGATGAACAGGAGTTCATCGCCAAGGAGCTCGAAGGAGGAGGTGCTGCTAAAAATTCGAATTTTTGTCATTTTACTACGCAACCAAGATACCTAAGGTTAGTAATATCATTCCTCACTACACTTGGTGTTAAATGGGGCCTCTTCTTTGCTTAAATTATAAAGAAAATTTGATCTTTTCCATTAATCGTTGAAGGATTATAAATGTATAAATCAAGCTCGATCAATTGAAGTAAGATACAAAAACTTATTGTGTAAGCTTATAATTTGCTTGGATTATAATATAGCTCGCATTTAAGGTTTGGATCTAGCTCAATTTTATGTTTTAGTTCCATCGATCTAGCTCAAATTAGGTTGCGTAGTTGGGGAAATTAAAAATGGTGCATTTGAGAAAAGTTTTCATAAAATTGGTTGCGTAGTTGGAAATTAAGAATAGTGCATTTGACAAAAGTTTTCAAAATTTAAGCAAAGATGTCGTTAAATTTGTTCACAATTTTGAATCTAGACTATGATTGACCAATTTTTTTTGTAGGTTGAAAAAACTTGTGTAAGTTTATATTTTGCTTGCATTATTATTTAGCTTTCGAATTGTATGTGTGGCGAACCAGTGCAATTGTCGGGTATGAATACCGGAGTAAATAATCATTTTATGGGAAAATATGTAATGAAATATAGTGCCTTTAAAAATATTTAATGAAATAAAGCCATTTTAAAAATATAGTTGTCTTGATTTGGATTTTGGGAAATGTTCAATAATTCATTATCGAAAAATGAGTTAAAAGTTACCTTGATCGAATATAATGTAGATGGACCAGCGATGGATGTACATGGACCGACGCTCCGGAGTTCTTGCAGGGTTTGCAAGATTTTCTTCGTCAACCGATGAATACACGACGTCGAGGCTACATATGTTGTCCATGCATAGATCGCAAGAATGAGAAGGAGTGGTCAAACTCGGTCACATTCACTTCCATTTGCTCTCAAGAGGTTTCATGTCAAATTATACTGTTGGACCAAGCACGGTGAAGAAGAGATTATACAAGAAGAAGGTGAACAAGAAGAGGCGGAGAACAATATCTTAGACGCTGGCCAACCCGGCTCTAACGAAGATACATTTGGGGAGTTTGGTAATGATGACCTAGACCAGATGTTGCTTGATGGAGAGGAGAATACATCGATGAAAGACATTACGGAAAATTTCAGCGCCTATGGGAGGACCACAAAACATTGTTGTATCCAAACGCCAACAGGGCCATACAAAGTTGCGTACTACACTAGAATCGATGCAATGGAAGGCGACCAATGGATTGTGCGATAAGGGATTCGACGAGTTGTTATGCCTCATGAAAAAGTTACTTCCAGAGGGGAACACACTGCCGAAACTACGTGCGATGCCAAACAAGTTATACGCCCTTTGGGGTTGGAGAGTGCAGAAGATACATGCATGTCGTAACGATTGTATCCTTTATCGCAATGAGTACGAGGATTTGGATGCTTGTCCGTGTGCAAAACTTCTCGGTATAAGACCAGGCATGATGACCGAGGTGAGGTAGAGGCGGTGTAAGAAGAAGAGGCCCCTGCTAAGGCCATGTGGTATTTCCCTATAATACCCGGTTGAAAGCGTTTATTTGCGAACAAAGTGCATGCCGGATGATGCGCTGGCACAAAGAAGACCGTAAGGACGACGGAAGGCTAAGACACCTGCTGATGGCTCCCGGTGGAGGAAAGTCAATAGAACATACCGGACTTTCTTTGAGGATGCAAGGAACATAAGGTTTGGGTTGAGTACAGATGGGATGAACCCGTATGGCGAGATGAGCGGAGATCCACGATTACTTGGCCTGTGACCCTATGTATCTACAACCTTCCTCCTTGGTTGTGTATGAAGCGGAAATACATTATGATGCCGTTGCTTATCGAAGGCCGAAGCAACCTGGAAAGCGACATCGATGTGTACCTCAAACCGTTGGTTGAAGATCTGCTAACATTGTGGAGCGATGGTGCACGTGTATGGGATGAGTACAAGAGAGAGCACTTCATTTTGCGTGCATTGCTATTCGTAACCATCAACGATCGCCTGCACTTGGCAACCTTTCGGCCTGTCTATCAAAGGATATAAAGCCTGCATCCATCGCTTAGAGGAAGCGGACAGCAAGTACCTAAAAACTCTCGAAAGGTTGTGTACATGGGCCACCAGCATGATTCCTCCATCCGAAGGACCCGTTAAGGAGGAAGGGTGAGAATTTTGATGGGACAGAGAAGCGTAAGAAACCCCACATCGCAGATGGGGCTCTTGTATTTTCTTTGGTAAAGGATCTGAAAGTAGTATTTGGAAAAGGTCACGGGTAGCAAACTTTGTCCCAGAGAGAACAAGGTCACACGAAGCCCATTTGGAAGAAGAAGTCAATATTTTGGGACTTACCTTCTTTGGAAAGACTTAGAGGTCCGTCACTCACTAGACTTCATGCATATCACAAAGAATGTCTGCGTGAACCTGCTAGGCTTCCTAGATATGTATGGCAAATCAAAAGATACACTTCAAGCACGAAAGGACCTACAACTGCTGGGAATCAGGAACGACCTACATCCGGAAATGAGAGCAGAAGGACAGCATTACCTCCACCCCGCTAGCTACACTCTGAGCAAGGAAGAGAAAAAAAATATGATTAAGTTCTTGAACAGTGTGAAGGTCCCTTCTGGATACTCCTCGAACATAAGGAGACTCATAAACATAAAAGAGAATAAAATTGTACACACAAAATCCCATGATTGTCACGTGTTGATGACACAGTTGCTCCCGGTGGCGGTGCGAGGTATTCTGCCGGACTGGGTACGAGGGACAATCATAAAGTTATGCTCGTTCTTCAACGCGGTGTCGCAGAAGGTCATCGAGCCAAATAAGTTATCTAATCTGCATGATGACATGGTCAATAGTCTGGTTAGCCTTGAGATGATCTTTCCTCCATCATTTTTTGATATTATGGTCCATCTCATGGTCCACATTGTTAAAGAGATAGAAATTCTCGGACCCGTGTTCCTCCACAATATGTTCCCTTTCGAGAGGTACATGGGCATCCTAAAGAAGTATGTTCGTAACCGGTCTCGCCTGCATACGCATTGCGCAGGTGTTGGCACGAGAGGAGGTCATCGAGTTTTGTGTTAATTACATTGATGATCTGAATCCGATCGGCGTTCTGTATCACGCCATGAGGGGAGGCTCCGGGGAAAAGGGACTTTAGGGAGAAAAGAATCCTATAGCGGCGATCTACTTTCATTTAAACAAGCACATTTCACAGTATTGAAACAAGCAACTGTAGTGGCTCCGTATATGTATGCTCACGAGATTAGTCTACGCGCCCAATACCCAGAGAAGTCGATAAGTGGATCGCGATCGAGCAAATGGATCATTTAAGGCGGTTGGTTACAAAAGCAAGCTGTGCCAACCAGACAGATGATGAACAGTTGAAACTCTTGGCTCGGGGACCGTCCACGACAATCGTATCATTCCAAGGGTATGAGATAAATGGGTACACATTTTACACGATAGCCCAGGATAGCAAGAGCACCAACCAAAACAGCGGCGTCGTATAGATGCCTTGGACAAAAATAGAAAGCTGGATACCTACTATGGTTTCATACGAGGAGATCTGGGAGCTCGAGTACGGACCTTTAAAAGTCCCTCTGTTTCGGTGCCAATGGGTCAAACTAGCGGCCGTGCGGTCGATGAGTACGGTATGACAAGCTGTGGACCTCAAGCAAGTGGCCTATAGGGACGAACCGTTCGTGCTTGCTAATGATGTGACACAGGTATTCTATGTGATGGACATGGACAAGAAACCGAAAAAGCGAAGGACAAGCCTACTAAAAGGAAGAGGCGACATGACAAATCTACCGAAAACATAAATCGAGAATGAGAATACTAGCGATGGCGATCAACCAAGGCGCCACGTGGTTCTTTCAGTAAAAGAAGGATTGTAGCCGGAGTTGAGGGCGTCACGGACGAAGAAGAGTATAATCGATTCGACGAGCTGCCTCCTTTCACAAGTGGAGCGTGAACATTAGTGCCACTGAATGATACAGAGCAATCTCCTTATATGCGCCGCGATCATAATGAAGGATCACTTGTAAAAACAAAGTATGTTAGCAAATAAGTCCAACCTTGTTGTATAGTCCGTTGTTACAAGTTATAGTCTATCAACGATGGATGCTTAGTTTTCATTTTCATGTTAAATCTAGTCTCTTTGTGTTCCCATGCTTTGTGATATGCATGTAACAAGGTGAAAATTTGAATTGGAATTATAAGAGTGAAAAAATTACTTCATTTTATTTTTATATTTTTAATTCATAAACTAATATTCTAAAGAAAATATAGATTTTCAATATTATTGTTGAATTGTAGAAACTATAAAAGGAATTTATAAATGACTAGTAATCTTTTTTTTAAAAAAAAATCATTTTAGTGTGGAATAACCGAATAAGTATAATTTATTACTTTTTATTAAGCAAAGAAGCAATAATTGATTTTTCTTTCATTTTATTCTAAAGAGATTTTGAATTTAATTCTAATCAGTACCGGTTGGTGTATTTAACCAGTACTGATGTGATATAATCAGTACCGGTTGGATACACCCACCGGTACTGATAGCCAACCTAGGTTTTCCTTCGTGAGTCATATGTGGAACGATCAGTCCCGGTTGGTGTATCTGACCGGTACTAATATGTATATCAATCTCGGTTGGTTAAACCAACCGGGACTGATGGGGCCCTATAAACCTCGCTGCCGCCATTTCTTCCCCACTTTGGTGCTCCTCCCGCCCGATTTACTCCCATTTCCGACCGCGCCCCCCCCTCCGACGACGCCGCCGTCCCGGAGCTCGCCCGACCGCGCCGCCGTCCCGGAGCTCGTGCCCCCCCTCCGGCAGCGCCGCCGTCCTGGAGCTCGCCCGACCGGGCCGCCGTCCGGGCTTCGTGCCCCCCCAACGCGCGCCGCCGTCCGGAGCTTTCGCCCGACCAGCGCCGTCCGGGCTTCGTGCCCCCCCTCGGCAGCGCCGCCCTCCGAGCTCGCCGATCACGCGCCGCCGTCCGGGCTTCGCCCCCTCCGGCAGCGCCGCCCTCCGAGCTCGCCCGACAGCGCCCGCCGTCCGAGCTCGCCCACGGCGCGCCGTCCGGAGCTCGCCCGACTGCCGCGCCGTCCGAGCTCGCCCGGCGCCGCCGTCCGTGGAGGTTGTGATCTTGTTCCACGAATATTGAATGAATCTTTGTGTCTCTGTGATAGGTTATGTGGAGTCAAAAATAATTCTATGTTGCCAGTATAGTAATCGCATAAACAAATAAGGTAGTTCTTTCATTTCTGCTACTTGATAGTTGTTGAGATAGAGCTTGTTGAGATAGAGCACGGATTGGATGCTATCAATTTTATAAATGAAGCACAAGCTACAATTCCGTTTTCTATTGTACATGATATTGAGTTTATTGAGAGATGCTATCAATTTTGCATGGTGCATCCATTACGTGTTCTCCTTTATAAATGGAACACAAACTACATAATGTCATGGCTAATCCAAGCAAACTTGTCTTTTATAGTGGGGTATTCATGTTACACATACGCTTGGTTTGATACTACTTAATTGTTCATTTACCTGTAATCCCTAACTCATATTTTGTAAAACAAGAGTTAACATAGAGTATTAGTGAGACAAAAATATCTAAAGAGGGAACCACTCAACTCGTGCCACTTGCTCTTATATGGATCACATACTTCATCATACAACTAGCAATACGTACAAAGAAAAACAAGCCCTAGCTAGTTGTCATTTTGGAGTACATTGACATATAAGTCAAGGATATATCTACCCTACGCACATGAGTATGGAGTTGGTCTAATCAACATTTGTTCCTCGCCGTCTTCCACGCCGTTACTTTTCAGTACCTTCTTCTAGCCTAAGAAACAACGATGGACGGCGAAGGATTTGATCAGGAAGAATTTATGACAAATTTGATTGCGGGAGATGGTGGTTATGAGGCCACAGAGCACGATGAGGCCGCGGAGGTAACAATCAATCACGTTAATGATTGTCGAGGTCACTATCATGCTAAGCCAACATTTTGACCCGTTCATGATTGTACCATGCTTTCAGACCGATCAATCAAGCGCGCAATCACAACAGCGAGGTCCAACCAAGAAGCCGAAGGCAAGATATGTTGTCACCGAAGTCAACGAGAACGGCCAACCTCAGAAACCCTTGACGGTGATTGGGCCGTTCAATTCGGCATGCGGCGTCCACGTTAGGGACCACATGCCCATTAGCATAGCAAAATGGGATCAGGTTCCTGAAGATACGAAAAACATGCTTTGGAACGATGTCAGAGAGACATTCACCTTCCCCCAAGGGACCGAAGAGAAGGTGAAGAGTTACACTCTCAAGAAGATGGCCATCGCATTCCAAACTTATAAAAAGAAGTTGAACATAGAGTATATCAAGAAGAATCGAACGCCTGAGCTTCAACAAGTTCCCGAAGTTGCAAGATCACCAGGAAGCGTTAAGTGAACTACAAGACTTCGGAGGAAGGTCAAAGTTTGAGTGAGAAGAACAAACTGAATGCACAGAAGAAGAATTACCACCACCGACTCGGCCCAGGTGGTTACCGCCCAGCACTACCTAAATGGGAGAAGAGGGAGCATGACCTGCTAGCTAAGTGTGTCACACTCGCTACTATGGTCTGGCCTGTCAGAGCAAAGCATTGGTTCTATGCTCACAGCGGTGGCCTCGATGATAACGGCAATGCGGTGTTTGGGGAGGTCTTGAGAGATGTGGCGGAAGGCTTGTGCAGTCCATCGAGGAGACTTCCCAAGGTAGCTTCGTGCCAAAGCAGGGAGAATGACGAGCTAACAAGGGCTCTACAAAACCCAGAGCACCACTGGGACGTACACGAGGCGTTGGCGTCGTCCCTTGGAAGGTTGGTTTATTTCAGACGCCGAGACCTATAGGAGTCGAATGAGAAGCAAGGCTCGACATGCACAACAACTTAGTGCGCTTGAAGAACGCATGACTCAAATAGAGGAACAATTAGCACAGAGCCAACAACGGGAGACGTGCCAGGAACCTCCCAGCAATCCTAACATCATCAGCCCCACCGGGCAGCGGAGCAGCTGCGCTTCCGGTGGGTTGCCCGAAGCGGACTTGGATAGGTACCCCGTAGATGACATCAGGCAGCAGACACCTTGTGAGCTGCATGTCGGGGCGCGAAACCTCTCCTTGAAGGCGGCGCATGGCATGGTTCACCCAGTGGAGCCGGGGCAGCTCATCCATGGCCAACAGATACCGTCAAACTACTCCAAGGTCTCGGTGGAGGAGGTTTGCCCAGGGTACGAGGACCTTGAGCTCGAAATTCCCGGAGGTGACGGAGTCTGAAGCTAGGAGAGGCGGTACACACTTTCATCCTATGGCGCATAAGCGGCACATAATTTTTCGAGATAACATGGATGTGTCCTCTCTGCGAAGAAGCCCGACTCCTACACCACTTCCCGCACACCCAAGCCCAAGAAGAAGCCCGACTCCTACACCACCTGGCCAAGACATAAGCCCTACGAGAAGCCCATCTCCTCCCAAGAAGGCGCCGACTCCTACACCACCTCCAGCGCACATATGCCCTACGAGAAGCCCGTCTCCTCCCAAGAATGCGCCAACTTCTACACCACCTCCCGTGCACTTAAGCCCCACAAGAAGACCGTCTCCTCCCAAGAAGGCGCCGACCAAAGGAAACAAGCCATTTCACCACAGCTCCCAAGAAGACGTCCTCCACCCAATCCAAGAAGTTGCGTCCACTTTGTAGCGTCTGATATGACCGACGAGGAGACCAATAAGATTGTACAAGGTGAGGTAACTGAATTTTTAGACCCAAGTCACCAAAGAAGAAGGTTCAACCTGCACGAAAGAATTTCACAAAGGCTTGAGGACTATTACAAATTTGAAGGATAAAAAGAAATGCCTCGCCAATCAAACTACGAGCGCACATTGCGAAAGGAATGCCACAAGGAGTGGGCGGTGAGGAGAAGGAGAAGGAGAAGGCTAAGGCGATGCTACAATTCTTTGATGAAATCGGGCTTGACCCAAATCAAATATTAGGCTCAGCAGAGATTGAGTATGCCCAAGTAAGATGGCCATTTACATTGGGTGGATCATTGGTCAGCGTGAGGAGCCGCTCCACTAACGACAAAGATGCGGCAATTCCATGAATGGTACTTGGGCCAGCGACCAAGCATGGTCTCTGATTGTTTCTTTGTCAAGTACAAGGATCAAGATTTTTATCACGGTGACGGTGAATTTTTATGGAATGGCACGTCATGTATGATCTATACAGACAGGCGCCCTCGGTAGCGTCCTTGGTGGGTTCTTTGGACTCTGTAAGTGTCTTATTTACAAAAAAAACCATCGTCGTGCCCTTGTAGAGTCACGGACCTTGCAAGCCTAACTAATTTCTTCTTGTGTAGCATGGAGATACAAAGATGCCGAAGGGATCAAATTTTTGACATAGGATTCATGGACCCATTAGTTATCAACGAGACAACCGTTAGATACAGCCCAAGCGAAACACAGACTAACGTATACAATGCGCTAATGGGACATCAATATAAGTCAAGGATATATCTACCCTACGCACATGAGTATGTGTTTTCGTACCGCCTTGTTCTACTCCTTTTTCATAACACTATGTTAGAACTAATTAGTTATCTATGTTGACATATGTACAGTTTTCACTGGATTCTTATTATGATCGAGCTAGATCATAGTCGGATCACAATTATGGACTCGAGAAGGAAACCAGTTCAAACGTATCAAACCTTCATCGATTTGATCGACCGGTATTAATTCTTGTTCCTTTCATTATTGTATTACTTCTATTTCCTTCCATTTGAAACAAATTCTAATCATGTACAATTGGTAATCACATGTGTAGTGCATTCGCACAGTTTCGTGCTAAAAATAGTTGCGCATTCTAGGAGAAATTCGAAATTACAACAGCCTCTCAAGTATCATTATATCATAAAGCTAGCTTTTGGTTAGTTAAGTTAATTTCCTTGCATTCATTTCACGCTTTCAACTTTTTCAACCGCAGATCTTGAGTCGGTCGGCGGGCAACAATTTATGCGGTTACTACGTATGTGAGTTTTTGCACACCCAAACCGGAGTCGTGACCGCATGCTAAAAGGCGACAAGGGGTGAGTAAATATAATTACTACCTTTAACGATGTATATTACTCCTTACATCTGGTACAAATTCAAGGATTGATTTGTTAATGACTTAACGGCAGTGCCTCAATATTTGGTGGAACAAGGTTCGGAACTCGAGCCGGCGCGAGTGAGAGCAATTCAAGAACAACTCGTTGGCTTCATTTACGATGAGGTTGTAAATCCAAAAGGCGAGTTCCACGAACCAAATTTTAATAGGTAGGGCCCTTCAATAAGGACCGGTGAACTGTCATTCTCGACATCTACGGCTAGCAAGAGCGATGCACGTAAAATCCCAATGAACAAGGAAAAGAAATCTTGGAGTTGTAATTAAAGTTGTGTGCATATTGTAGTACATTATATGTAATTAAATTTGTTAATGAATGTACAGTGATTTTATTATCGAGGCAAATGTGCATGATTGATTATATGTGTTTTAATTAGCTGTGATTTAACACACACATGAAGTCACCGTGATTTGATAT
This sequence comes from Rhipidocladum racemiflorum, assembly GCA_036346355.1. Classification (NCBI taxonomy): domain Eukaryota; kingdom Viridiplantae; phylum Streptophyta; class Magnoliopsida; order Poales; family Poaceae; genus Rhipidocladum; species Rhipidocladum racemiflorum. Next base: position 81,575,014 of record CM070579.1, on the reverse strand, counting down.
AATATATTGTAGTATATTATATATAATAGCCAATATTGGACACACACATATTTACATATATATTATATACAACCCATCGATCAGTTAGATAAAACAACCGGTATCGATGAGGGCTCATCGTAACCGGTTGGAGACACCAACCGGTGCGATAAGGTCCACTGAGTCTCACGATCTGCTGCCACGTGTGACTACCAACGTGCGATACTCTATCGATGCAGGGTGAAAACCGGGACTGATACTCAAGAGCATCGATCCGGATGGCTATCTTAGGTTCAAAAACCGGTACCAAAGGCTCTTTTAAACCGGTACTAAAAGCCTTTTCCGTAGTAGTGAGTTAAACACCATTTCCCCCAACCCCACGGAGAACATCGACCAGCAATCAGCTCGAGTGGCTGTGCATCAGTCTAGATCGCGCTGTCCCTAAAAGACGAAACACGCGCGCCCGTCCAGTCTGCCAGACATGCAGCTCGATCAATCTCCTCGTCGCCCCACGCCACACCACGCGTGCAGCATCACTGCATCCAGTGGCATACCCAAGAAGGACGTGCAGCATCACTGCATCCAGTGGCATGTAAATAGGGTTGTAAAAATATCACGTATTTTCATTCGATGTTTCGGTGCGTCCGATTAATTTGACGAGTCGTGCCTATTACCTACTAGTTTCATAAAAAAATTTTCTAGTAATGTTAAGACACCGCACCGATTATCTACTATACATGTAAAGAAGCGTAGAGATTTATATCTCTGAATGCCATTGGCTGCATCTCCTCCTAACTTTCCTCGCCATTCCTTTCCTGCGAGCCCGGTTCGGAGCAAGAATTCCTCGATCTTTTTTGTCCGACACTGTTCGTGGATGCATGCATGCACTGTTCGTGGAGCAAGAATTCCTCGATCTTTTTTTTCCTCGCGGTTCTGCATGCATGCACTGTTCGTGGATGCTCTTGTTTGTCCGACACTGCCATGTTCGTCTTGTATAATGTACTAATCCGTTGGGACTCCGGTAAGTTCCACGGTTGTCTTATACTCTTTCGACCTTTTTCTCGTGGAATCGTAGCGTTGTCTCTCTGAAGAATCCAGCGGCTAGCCCGACGCAATCATCGTTTACTTTGAAGAGATCTTTACCTGTACATCAGACGCCGACGACGTTGCTCCACTCTCGTCTGATCAGCCTAACGCTAAAGAATTCGCCTCGAGATCGGAGGTGTCGGGAGATCGATCGAACGCGATCTCCACAAAATTCTGGTGTCGTTGGGGCGAATCAAGCGGTCGATCGATGCGCAAGGATGTACCAACACGTCGCTCGCATCGACCACTGCCATCGAATGTTAGACATGCACCTACCGAGATCTCAACAAGTCTGTTTCTTATACAAATTTTTTTATTTTTTTATTTTTTTTATTTTGACCAAGAGCTCTCGCACTCACTCGAGAAGAAGACAAGCAACGCAGGCAACTCATCGACGGCAATCGCTCGGTCTCTCTCTTTTGCTTGTTCTAAGGAGCGATCTAGGCTATCTTAGCTTTGATGATGATTACGCGTCTGTCATTAGATCATGACAGGGATAAACTAATCGGTAGGCAAACATGCGCAGCGAGAGAGATAAACGAGTATCCGCAGTATATAATCTTAACGTGCCTATCTGAACTGAAAAAACAATGCATGAGTGCAGACGCAGTGCGTATAGTCAAATCTCAAACCGGGCAGCAGGTCCATATGCATAGCATGATTCACTCATCTACTACTACTAGGCTTATATAATAGGAGTGCTATCTTAGGGTGATCCTTTCAACGATTGTTTAATGGCTACTGAGCAAACGGAGGAGTAATAAACGCAAGCAGCGTGCTAATGGCGTTGTGGCAAAGTAGTTAAAGCAACAGAAGCTTCTCTCCCCACCAAAAAAGATCACAAGTAGCCAAGTAGGCGTGCTGCAGCAAGCCGCCCCAACTGTCTCGCTTTGCTTGCCTAGAGCTTTAGCAATAATTGGAATCTAGGACAAGGTTTTGTACTTTTGTGAGCTGTGACTTGTGAGTGGTGAGCATGCGATTTAATTGAGCATTAGGCTCATAGACTCCTGAGACAACCATGTACTCTCTCCGGTTTTCAAAAATCTGATATTTTGAACATCGAAATGATCTATAAAACACAACTTTCATCACCAGTTTTTATTATAATATATTTAAAAAACTCAGTAAAATTATAATATTATGAAAGTACTTCTCGAGACAAGTCTACACATATAATTTTCATGTATCCAATTTAAATATTTAAAAATATATCGATAATTAAAGTTTTGAAAATTTGATCATCACTATATTTAAAATATCAGCTTTTTAAAGACTAGAGGGAATAGTTAGTACTAGTAGGGGAGTGAGAAAACAACTTGTATTGCATGCATCGAAGGGGCATCAATCATGTAGATCAGGCTACTATACATCTTTGCATAAAGCAGCCAAAAGGGGCGGCCAAATAATTTAAAGGAAAAGGGCCTAAGAATGTGAGTTATATAATATTGGAGTGTAATTGAAGCATGAGACAGGAGAAAACATTGTTTATGGGATGGTTGCTATGATAGGTGGTGATTCTGTTGGCCACTACTAATCTAGTCTGTGAATGCGGCTGTTTGCCACAGCTTTTGGCTCGGATGCTGCGCAGGGAATTGATCCTTATTTTAAGTTCTTTCAGTTCACGTTATATATCGTTGCAGCTACTCATAACAATTCGGCACGAATCAACCTGCATGAATTTAATACGCAACGGCTGAAAATTATCTGATCATCTGAACAAACGGCGGTAGCAATGAAAAAAAAATTTCGAAACATATATACTCGTACTTCTATAAGAAAGTACAGTACATATTTGAACTCTGAATCTTTTGCTGCAAATTAATAAACTTCTAGCAAAATCTTTAAGCCAGTGTCTGTTTAACAACAGGAAAGCTACAAAAGGGGTGTGCAAACTCTCATCTCCTAATTAGTCACCTCAACTTCTTTTCCTCTTTCAGTGCTAAGAAAGGGATCACAATACGTAAAATTTCAACATTCTTGAAACCGAAACGATCGGTGTGACAGACACGTTCTATGATTTTTTTATCATTTCCAGTCACATCGTGTTGCAGACCATATTGACGATCTTCTTCTGACAATGCGGCAAGCTTTGGCTATTACTTAGTGCATTACAAGCCGGCAGGATAATCCGATCAGGCGCCTCGTGTAAAGCCATGTCTAGTACATTTTCGCTAGGATTCGAGCTGCTTGATTTGACGACTACTTTGTTCGACCAAACACGACCTAGTTCCTGTAGGAATGTAGGATGATTTCTTCTCTCTCCAATAGCTGGCTGCTAAACTTCACGTCCTGCAGGATGATGTTCCTGGACCTGCTGAAAAACAAGTCCTAGGATGACACGAAGTTCACCAACCGGAGACAGGAAATGACTTCTGGAGTAGCAAAAGACGCAATCCGTCAACTCATACAATGGGATGTGCCATTCCTTATCCCCCACAACCTCGGATTTCCGGCGTGCAAGATCCAATTTCCGGTGGGGATCGTCCATACCACTCCTTGTCCCCCACGACCTCGGATTTCCGGCGTGCAAAGATCCAATTTCCGGTGCGAAGTGTCCAATTCGAGAGTGGAGATGCCAACTGCTGCTACCATCGGACGGAGAATTCAGTGGTGAATGGTGTTTTATGCGTAAGGATCTCTCGGTATCTTGACCCCTGTGTCTACTCTACTGACGTCCTGTCTGTCCTGGTGATTTCGTCAAGCAATTCTCCCCGGCCAACAAGCTTGCTTTGCTTCGTCCTCTGGCTAACTCCGACGAGTACTCTGATAGGCACAAGCACAAGCCGAGAGACGTGAATTGGTTTTTTTTGTTTCTAAACTAGTTGTTAACCGTTATTTATTTATTCGTTGTATTACATAAAGGAGCATCACTATGTTGCATGAAGAAAAATTTTGGCACGTTGCTATTGAGTATATTAGGCATGATATTATAAAGGCCAAATTGCACTTTTGTGTCTCTAATAGTTACACTACCATCGCTTCCTGAATCGACGATGCGAGCACAAGAAACATGAAGCAAGTGATCAGTGGCGAAACTAAATTTTTTTTTGGAGATGCACACTTAACAGATAGGAGTACAACTCTATAGCCTCTTACGATTAATTTATAACATCGTAAATCCAACACATGTATTTAAAATTTTCTAAAAGCACAATATAAATAGTTCTAAGGCGTTAAAAATCTCAAACTACTAAAATCGAAACAAATTCAATCAATAAATTTAGCAATCAAATAGATGATTTTGCACTACTTTTCAAAAATTTGGGGGTGCCGGGGCATACCCGGCACCTCCCTGGTACCGCCCATGCAAGTGATGTCATCTTCACCTGTTGGAGCGGGATCATCGCCCAGGGACACAATTTGTGGGCTCTATTGATGGAGTCAACATCTACACAAGAGCGGTGGTGGCCACAAAAGCCGAATAGGCGGATCTGGTCGGCAATGGCTGGATCTGGATAGATCTGGCCTGATCTGCATGCCGGTGAGCCAGCTCCATGTTGTCATGTTGTTGATGGTGGAGGTGAGCACGGTGATGGTAACTTTGGGAGAGGGCATTCAAGGGGGTGAGGACGAGGAGAGAAGGTTCGGGAGGGGGTCAGCATTGAGGGGAAACCATGCTGGAGAAGTGGGAGATACCGAAAAGGTAGAAGGAACTAGAGGGAGAACGAACATTGGGAGAAGGCAGCGAAGGCGTGAGAAGGAGGGGAGCAAGTTTGGGATGAGGTTGGGTGGGGGGTTGTTGGCAGTGAGGTGGAGGCTGGGCTCGAGGGAAGCACTATAGAGGGACCATGGAGCATTGGTGGTGCTGATTTGGGAGGAATGGGTGGGTGTAAGAAAAAAGAGAGGGGAGGTGAGGGGCTGATAAATGGAGGTATTCAGGTGGGAAAAAAATATAAATAGTAATTGTGAGGTGCGTGGGTCCTTCTAAATTAGCTATAAGAGTCAATTTGTGGGGGCAGATATCTGTTGTGTGTTGGTAGATGATTTGGACATCTTAAAGACAACATGAACATACAAACTATTGGGCATGCTCTGAGACCACACATAATTATTCCCGAAATCTACACAATATCAGAGTTCAACCCTGATCCCTAAACACACCTCAGATCCAATCAGCGTTGTCGGCTGCTCTTGTTGGCTATCATGGAGAATAGGGAGGGAGGGAGGGGGAGAAGACGGGTCTAGTGTTGTTCGCTGTGAGGAGGAAAGGAGGAGCTACGTGCTCTACTTTGTTGGTTGGCTGTCGTGAAGGGGAGAGAAATGGAAATGAAGAGACACTGCTGTTGTTTGCTATTTGTTTTTAGAAAAGGATGAGGAGGCACGCATGGATTGGGTGATGCTGACTTGTGTGGTCGGTGTGATGACCATGGGCGCCTAGTTCTTTACAAGTAAATAGCTATCATGATACTTTTCAAAAGAGATTAAGGCTGCGAGGAAGAAAGAAGAAGTTGCCATTATAAAGGCAACAGAAGATAAGATGAAAGTAATTTTTAAGGCTAATTCCTCGCTAGTCACAAAAGGTGACATGAGAAGTATATTACATGACCTTGGAGCGATGGGTATGATTTGTCCGAGGGTTAGTGTAGGGTCCTATGCGTTGAAACTGGAGTTGATGCCAAATGATGTAAAGTTAAAAGTGAGTAAAAATTACCTAAGTTGATCTCAAAGAGCTTCATTAAAGTTTGAGGATGAAGGGGGTGGAGCACTACCTGTACGAGACTTGAATTGAGCCTGTAGAAAGACAAACATGGATTAGAGGGTGTAGAATGCCACCAACTTTTTGGTGGTGTCATGGTTGCTGACTTCGATATCTTCATCCATCGCTAGGGTGGTTGAGGCAATGGAGAGTGCGGCAAAGATGTATAAAACATTGAGCAACATGTAGTTTGGGGTAAACAATGTGATGATGACGGCGGAGGTTCAAGGCAAGGTGGAAACAAGAGGAGAAGACTATCTAGGAGTATACCAGTGAGTTACAGCAGCTATGAGCAGATTTGGATCACAATAATCCACTGTAGTTGATGTGTGTAGGTGATGTTGAGCTTGGCAGTGTGCGTCTGCAACATTGGAGGGTCACACACTTTCTAGAGGGCCTAAACCCACAGTATGAGAATAGGATAGGTTCCATGTTTCACTTCTGAACCTTGCCACTATGGAGGAAACTCAACTATGAGTGATGGGGGGACAACAACCCTGTCAGGTCCACATGCACCATACCTGATGACAGGGAGTGCTACAACTGTGTGATATGAGGACATTTGAGTTGTACTTGTCCTTCTCCACAGTATGGTGGCGGTTGAGGTAGAGGTCGTGGTGGTTGAGGTGGAGACTATGGAGGTTGAGGTAGAGATCGTGGTGGTTGTGGAAGCTGAGGTGGAGATTATGGAAGTCGAGATAAGTTTGGGTTGGGCCTAAAAATGCACCACAAAACATAAATCGGTCAAGTCACATGTTGATAAAAGTGGTATGCTCCCAATCTGATACTGGTCCTGTCGTTATCTTCAAGGTACCAGCTCCATCATTCTCCCTTGGTGGACACAAATTTGTATCGAGGCTTGGCACTGAAAGCTGATATCTGGTCACCATCTGGTCTAAGGCAGCAAAGTTGTGCTACATCCATGAGGGTTGAGCCGATTGAGCTAGTTCTGAACATGAACACATTAAGCGTGTTTGACCAGAAATAGCAGGTCGAAGCCACCAAGGGCTCATTGGCCTCTTGATCGGCTAGAAAGAGAGAGGTAGGCATTCTGCTATTTCTATCTGTTCCCATTGAGGCATTTTTTTGTGCCGCTATCCGATTAAACCAATCTCTCCAGCCTCTAAGTGTTGTCAGCCATGCCCTAAAGCTATTGCTCCATCCTTGGATATTGTACTTAGGAGCATATAAAGGAAGTCTAGGAATTTCATTTTCTCTTAAAGCTGACGGGTCCGGATTTCCTATTGGGCCTAGGTAGTATCTATCTTCACAATTGGGTACAGAGATGAATACCTTTCTTGGGTCCATTAGATCAATTGGAATAATCCTTTTAGCCGATGTGAGCTGAGCGTTGATAATTGAAGGATGATGGAGGCAAATCATAAGCCGATGATGGAGGCAAATCATAAGCTGATGGTGTATGGTGTGAAAATGATGGGGAAGAATGGTGGTATTTATAAGGGGGTAAAATGAATGGCAAATGCAGGTAATTTTGGAGAAGTTACCCTAGTAATTAATGCAAGAGATCGTGCGTTCGCACGATTTGTGCGGGAAGTTGCCACGAAGAATGGTGAAAAGTGTGGAGATTTCAATAAATCCAACAGAAGGAAAATGCATGGCGTAGCCGATAATTGTAATTTTTGGAATATTCATATAATCTCCCAAAAATGGGGGGCATGTGTTGACACCAAAATTTGGCGCTCTTAGCTGATCTTGCAGATACGGTTGATTTGGTAATTGTAGCCTATTCGGAAAGATGAATTTAAACATGGATGCGAAATTAGGCTGACAGTTGGTTTAAGTAAAAGTTTATGCTTGCAAGTTGAGGCCGATACGAACTATATTTTTGCAGGAGTTTGATAAGGATACAATCGGTCTAAACGCTATAAAAAGGGATGACGTGCAAGATATAAAGAACATCCAACGATCAATCAACTTGCTCTACTTTTATTTACTTTTCGTCGACTAGGAGTAGTCCTTTAGATTTATAAGCTTTCCTCTTTAATTCGTCTTGGTCAATAAAGTTACGCATCGCTGATTTTGATCATTTTTTGCTTACGTTATCCAGGTTTGCCTTTTCTCCGATCTTGTTGCGCATCGACTTTTTCAGAAAAAATCTACCTTTACCAGCCATCTACTTAGCTCAATCGGGTTGCTTGCGGTTTAATTGGCTTGAATAGTTGTTTAAATCGGGTTATTAATGGAAAGCTAATCGGTAGAGATAGCCGTTTAGATTATATATTTTTCTTGCCAATTGCAGTATCAAATCGGCTGGCACGCCCGCACCCAAATTAAACCCGGTGTTTGCGTGTGTTTGGTGCCGATCGATCCATCGTCATATTTTTCGGCGTCAACAGTAGGGTAACTAGAGCTAATGCTGAAAAGCCTCCAATTCAGTATGACTTTTAGTATGACACTGCAAATTTCATCTCATATTCCCATATTTCACCTACATACAAATATATTCATTGCATCTCTTCGAACAATCCCTATTTTAAAGGATTGGCAAATTACTAAGAAGGATCCTAAGTGAAAAGATGCTAGAAAAGGTGAGCTTAGTGCACTTGTGAATAATAAGACATGGGATCTTGTTCCACTTCCAGCAGGAAAGAGGGCAGCGGGATGCAAATGAGACCTTTGCACCAATTGCGAGGATGAGCACAGTGAGAACGTTAATCTCCTATGCAACTAACTTCGCATGGCCTCTACATCAGCTAGATGTGAAAGAGGGCAACGGATGCAAATGAGACCTTTGCATGAATAGCGAGGATGAGCACAGTGAGAACGTTAATCTCCTATGCAACTAACTTCGTATGGCCCTTACATCAGCTAGATGTAAAGAATACTTATTTATATATGGTGATTTACAAGGGGAGTTATAGATGGAGATTCCTCTGGACTATGAGAATAGGCAGACTAACGAGTGCAGTGGCGGACCTAGGAATTCTTTAGAGCCCGGGCACGCTTAAAAAAGGACAACAAGTTCAAAGCTATTTAAATTTTAGTTTGCTAATTTTTTATACAATTTAGGATGTTTTTTACAAGATGCTAGTAAAGCTTGTAGATTCAGGCTCTATATTTTCGTTTCTGATTTGAAGATTGTACTTATCAGGTTGCGTGAATATGAGATTTAGATGTTTGTTACATGGGCTGAGCCCGGGCCCGGGCCCAGGCTAGCCGGGCCTTGGGTCCGCCCCTGAACGAGTGTGTAAATTTAATAAGTCTTTGTATGGTTTGAAGCAGGGTTCACCTTTTCGTTTTGCCGATTTTCGAATGAACAGTGAAATTTGATATTCGCAAAAATCGAGCCGAAAATCGTAAAAATCGCATAAATTTAAAAACCAGATTTTTTTGGAAAAAATTCAAAAATCGTCGAAAATCGACGATTTCGATGGAATTTCGACGATTTCGATGGAAATTCGACGATTTATCGATGGAAAATCGAAAACCATGTTGAACTTTTTGTGCGGTCGACTTTTGGTAGCGATGTTCGACGATTTTTGACGAAAATCGACCGGTTTCCACCGATTTTCGACCGATTTTTGACACGCAAAATTTTTTGAATTTTTGAATTTTTTTTTGAATCGGACCGGTTTATCGACCGGTTTTTGATGTCGAACCCTAGCGGTACGGTCGATTTTCGACGAATTTCGTCGAAAAGGTGAACCCTGGTTTGAAGTCTCCAAGGCCATGGTTGGATAGATTCAAGCCTGTAGTCTGCAGTATGGGTTATTCTCGTTGCAATATAAATCATATCATGTTTTATTAGCATAGAGGGGCGCATATCACTATATTGTCAGTCTATATTGATGGTATTATGATAATCGGAAACAACAATACCGAAGAAATCAAGTCCTTGAAGAAAAAAACCGGGAGAGGCATTTGAGGTGAAAGATCCAGTTCAAGTCCTTGAAGAAAAAAACCGGGAGAGGCATTTGAGGTGAAAGATCCAGTTCATATAAGACAACACGCAACAATTCAGAAGTATACGGTTGCTCTGACATACGGTGCGTCGGTGCCGAATTCACAGGGTTTGTTAATCAATCAGTGCTTGCAATAATTTCGTACGATGTTTCGTCGTAATCCGTAATCGTGGTCTCTTCGCTGTCGAAAAATCATGGTTGCAAAATTTTCTTTGCCAGGACAAAATTCCACGCGAAACTGGCGAGGGCTCAGGAGAAATCAGCAAAGCTTTTGCTAGTGGCAAAAGAATGCGATGCCGAGCCCGCCTCGTCGTCGACGAAGCAAGGCCAGCTTTATTCCGCGTCAGGATCAGATTATCCGTCCCGTCGATCGATCACCCGGTCCTGTCGAACGAGTCGCGATTTCTGACAACTAAAGTTGCTGCTGAATCCTAATGCACCAACAATTCTTCCAGTGCTAGCGCTACAGTGCTACACGATACTGCAGTCCCTACTTGGACTAGCTAGCTCGGCTCTGAAGCTTCAAACGAATGCTCGCAAACGTGACCTGTCTGTCTTGGCTTGTTGGTACATGCTGATCTAGAAAGGGGCTCGGGTCGATGGATTTGCTGCAATCGAGCCTCATGAAATGCACCACAGAGAAGGGACAGCAATGGACACGCTGAAAAGGAACAACACTAGTACTAGCAGTTGGTTCCCAGTTTCCCACAAGTGCTCATGGCGATTGGCAATGTTCCTCCATAAACTTTTCTTTAGAGAGACGCCACACGCTATATATATATTTGTCTTAACTGCACACGCTAGATAGGGCGCGCAGACACATGCTAGGAATTTTGCGATCCCTTACTAATAAATACATACGCTTGCGTACTCTGAATAAAGACGTCACACCGTGCCAATCTTACGAATGAATGTACTGGCTGTCTGGCTCTCACCACTGGCCTATAGATGCCTCAATAGACTCTTAGTAAAACACTAAAACTTAGTACTGGGTTGCACCACTCAACCGCAGACAGCAGTGGGGCACGGCACCGCACGGCCTTTCTTCATCCTCGCCAAGGACAGCCAATCGAATCAAAGTGCAGCCATACGTGCGTGATCTGCCTGCACTCACAAGTGTCCGGCCGGCCGCAGGGTTGTTCCCAGGTCTAGGCAACAGGGGCGACCGCCTAGGTCCTCCAGCTACATGTGTGCAATGTGCAAGGTTGTTTACTCCTTGTTAGATGGGCCAGCGCAACTCCACAACGCCTTGATGTTTCACCGTAATCCACACCGAGGAACATTGAGCGTGTGTTTGATTGATGGGACGAGGTTGAATGAAATGAGATGGTTCTATATCATTTAGTTCTATTATTTTGAGTAAATGAAATGGATCAGCATCCAGATGGAATATTTCTCAAATTTGTATCACTTGGCCCAAGATGAAATGGTTCTATAAAAACAACCAAATACATATATTACTTTTTAAAAAACTATTTTATACATATACCACTTGGTACAGACAACCAAACAAACTCTGAATGAACGTCCTGGATCTCTCCTCCTTCGCACATCTTCCCCAAAAACGTTTGCCGCCTCCTTCCTCGTGTAATCACGTGCCTTCCTTAGTTCGCTGCGATTAATAGGGAAGAGCTCGATTTCATGGATTTCCAGCAAACTCGTCTTCATTTCCTTCGCTTCGCGACGTATTAAGTCTGGCGGCCATTCTTGGCTGATATATTTAAATTTTGCTTTGCAAGTGAAATAAAAGATATTGTTACATATTCACGCCTTCACAGTGTTAGGAACGTCCCTGTCCGGCCGGTTTGCTCGGCACGTACGTACGGCGGCACCGGCACCTCATCACTCGCGTACCAAAAACATACAGAGAAAGAACGGGTGCGTAACCAAGTCGCGGTCGTAACCGCGCGCGGAGGAGCTGACCACCGCGCACGCCGAAGGCCGATCGAGAGCTAGCTAAGCTAACCCAACCGCGCCCAACCTGCGCTTCTACAGTTCATGAGAGGGTCGTGCCTGCAGCCACGCTGGCGTGGGGTTAGTATGGGGGAAGACGCTGAAATTGGGGAGGCGAATGGTAGGGAGCGATCGTGCTTTGGCCCGGTGGCAGTTTGGATTTGCTTTTTTCAAGGTATTAAATCGCGGTTTTCATGATTTCACGGTAAAATTCTAAAAAATGATTGCAATTATCGCTAGTTATTGTGGAAGTTATCGTTGGTCGCATTTGTAATATTAAAAAATTAAAAAAATAAATATGTATATAATATAAATCACATCAAAACAAATCATAAAACACATGTTACCTTAGAATGTACTAATATTTTTATAATAAGAATATGAGCCAAATCCGAAATCAACAAATATATTAATACATGTTCAAGACCATAAATGATAACTATATATTAATGTTCTTAACAACAAGTATTTAATCCAGGGTTCACAAAACCGACGAAAACCGCTCGAAAATCGCGGTTTTCGACCGTATCGAGCCGGTTCGAAATCCTAAACCGGTCGGTAAACCGATTCAATTAAAAAAATAATTCAAAAAAATCAAAAAATTTGAAAAAATTTATGCGATGTAAACCGATCGAAAACCGGTGAAAACCGAGCGATTTTTCGAAAAAACCGACGAAAATCACTCCAAAAACCGATCGCCTAAAACGTTCAACTCGCCGATCGGTTTTTCGAGAAAACCGACCGGTTTTTCGAGAAAACCGAATGGTTTTCGTTTTTTTAAATTTTGTTTTGAATGTTTTTTGTTCAAATGCTCGGCTTTGAAACTCTTCGGTTTCTAACGATTTTCGAGCGGTTTTTGGCTCGATATTTTCGAATTTCCAATTTCGGTTTTCCATCGGTTTTTTCGGTTTCGGTTTTGTTAACCCTGATTTAATCATAGAGAAATATGAATGTTAGATTATTGAAAAACAATAAGATGAGGTCTTTTACTAGATTTTTTCATAGTTCAGACTTATAAGAGATACATTTGAGCATTTTAGTAATATTAGATTTCAAAATAGAGTCGATGTTTTGGTCTACAGACACCTATGCAAGATAGCGAAACTATCGCTAACTACAAGCTACGTCAAATAGCAGAGCTTTCGCTAGTTATAACGTTTGTGGTTAATATAGTGGAACATTAATCTGTAGCTACGCATTGTAGATTTAAAAAAGCTATAGTACAACTATAGCATAGGTATAACCAAGGATTCAAATTTTGTTTTCGGACTTCATCTCGGGCCTGGCCGAAATCTGAAATTTCGACGAGATTCAAAAATTTCGGATAAAATCCGGACGAAATTCAAAAACCAAAATTCAAATCCAGTTTTTTTTAACCGAGAAATCCGAAATTTTGCTAAAAAAAATCCGAAATTTCGGTCCAAAATTCCGAAATCTCGGCGAAATTTCCCGGTACTATTACACTTTCAATTTTTTAGGGTTTTTTCAACTTCACGGAAATTATGATATACCGACTGTCCCACATGGGAAATGATGTGAAGAACTCAATCCGGTCAACTTTTATACAAATTTCGGTCCATTTTACCGAAATTTTGGTCAAAATCACCGAAATCTCGGTCCAAATCACCGAAATCTCGGCGAGATATTAATACACTGTAGTACTTTAAAAAAATTTTAGGTTTTTTTTTTATTTCGCCAGGATTATGAAACTCGGAGGGGTCCGAAATATGAAATTTCGCCGAATTTCAGCGAGATTTTGAACCCTGGGTATAACTAGCTATGTAGAACACTGCTTTACTCAAATCATGGCGTCGATTGGGTGCTGATTCCGGGCATCTCTTTCCAGAGCTGGGCATAGAGTACGGTATTCCTCAACTTTAGCTCATGTATGGAACAGAAGAACTTCGCAAGATTTTTTTATAGTAAAAAGATCGATTCTCACGGCCTCACGGGAACGTGCTTTGTAGGATTCACCTTATAAATATAGTTAAAGCGCGATGGAAGTTTCCCAAACTAGAAGAGATTATTGTACTGGTTTCTTTTTTCTTTTTTCTTTTTTTTTTTTTGCGTACCACGATGAGATACCACGAAAGCTACCATCTATAGTATGGCTTCCGCGCTACTCATGTGTGGTAGCCACACACAGCTCACGCCTACCACGATGAGATATCATGAAAGCTACCATCCATAGTATGGCTTCTGCGCTACTCGTGTGGCAGCCACACACGCCGCTACATAGCCCGGGCTTGAGCACACGAACAAAGGCAGCGAACGAGCGAGCGGCGCACGGCATGCATGGCGCACGTGGCGCGGAGGTCCCAAGTGCGGGGAAGAGCGCTCGGTCATGCTCGCACGTGGCGCTACGCTGGTGGGCCCATGTGCGGACTCGCGCTCGGCACGAGAAAGCGTGCGTGCGTGGTTGCCACGCATGGGTAGTGCGAAGCCACCTTCCGTGTAACCCACCTTGGAAGGTGACTTCCGCGGTACACCAACATGGTAGGCGTAGGTCAGAGGGGTATTTTTGCAAAAAAAAAATTACACGGGGCTAGTTTTTTTTTAAAAAGAGGAGGTTAGTACAATGATCTCTTCCCCAAACTATGATTCCATTTAATTGGTTGTGCTACCTAGCCATTTGGGTTCGACAATGATAGGGCAAAGTCCATAGAAAATTCTAAATTTTGCTCGGAAGTCCGTCTGACGTTTTGAACTATAAAATCATACATGTTCCGGTTTCGCACAGTGGTATTGCCCACGTGATGTGATAAGTGATCGATTTTGCCACGTAGAATGTCACGCTGAACAAGTTTATGCGAATAACAGGTGGGCTTCCACATAGGTTTCTCTTTCAAATCAAAATAGAGGAGGGAGCTGTCGGGGCCAACTGTTATGGAAGCATAATTGAGAGCTCGACGAGGGAGAAACTCATGTGGGCTCCACTTATCATTGAAATAATTTGGTCAGTGTGTCATACTACGTGGTAAAACTACCTATTTATTAAACCACACGAGTAATACCATCGACAGTACCTGTCAATGCTACGCTATTTCCTCCCCGCCTAGTTAACTCGAATCAGCGACGCATCACGGATTGACAGTACCTGTCGCGGGCCGTGGCCGTGATGGCGATGGGTACTACAGAAAGCGAAAACACAACCGCGTAGATGCAATCGCAGCTAGCTGCGCGTCCTGGGATCATCCTTATATCTATTAATTTCCAGCACGTACGATTCGTATCTGCCCCCCCTGTAAATGCGCACCGCAATCGTGGGCGGCAGCGTGGTTTTTCACCCGTGCCATCCATGTCAGGACGCCGATGCCTGACCTAATCTCGACGCCCAGTTAAGCGCTCGCTGGTCTTCGTCTCGTTCAAACTTTTGAGACGTCCGTCGTTTTCGCCGCCGCGCTCCCATCAAATTCCGCGGGTTTCATCGCCAGCGTCTCCTATCATAGCCCACCAATTGCGCGTATCTTGGCAGCTACCACTGGTTAGTAAGAGGCCTCGCATCATCTTAATTGCTTGCTTCTGAGTGGAGTGTAGAATCGAACTAGTTAGGATCTACATACGCATACATGATGCTCCGCCTCCTTGTTTTTGTTCTTTTGACCAGAATTTGTGCGCTCTCTGTACATGATGCCGGCCCGTTTTTAATTCACGCGTGCCCGCTCTTCGCTTGGGCATTGGCAATGAAATATTTGTAATCTGATTGCGAAATCTGTCACCTAGCTAAATTTTTTTCAAATAATATTATTTTAATAAAAGTTTACATAAATAATACATCAACTTAAAAATAACAAACATACCCCCTTGTCGCTGTTTCAAATGGCAACAGGCGGTCGCTATTTGAAATGGCGACAGAGAGGTCTAAAAGCCTCGTGGCGCTCTGGCCAGAGCCATTTCGGACTTGAGCCAAAAAAACCGAGTGAGCAAAGAAAGAAGAAGAGGGGAAAGAGGAAGAAGGGAGGAGGAGGAGGAGGGGAAGAAGAGGAAGAAGAGGGAGGAGGAAGAATAAATGTGAGGTGCAGGAAGAAGTGACAGCATGGATAGTGTCATCGTGTTGACTCTTTAAAGTTACGAAGTTAGATTAGCAGGTGTATGATGTCAGATGCCTGATGGAGGGTTGCCCACGGCATGTCTATGCTTACCAACCCAAGTGGGGACACTATTTAGAAGTGTTCTATAGTCGTATCATGCTTATGTGTGCTAACAGAGTCTACATAGTTGCATAAAAACATATCTTCAGGCTTTGTTGCTAATGCAATGTACAGAGAGATTATGGGCAACCTGGATTTAGAGCCACGTTCCATCATACTTGCAATAGAGCAGAGGTTCCAGTACATCATAAGTTATGCCAAGGCATGGAGAGCAAAGAAGATGGCATTGGAAGCAAGGTTTGGTACATACGAAGACTCCTATCAGAACTTGCCAAGCATGCTTCAGGTGATCAAGGAAAAGAATGATGGGATTTATGTCAATATTTGTGAGCAGCCTTTGCAGTGCTTTTGTGTAACCGATTTTCACCCCTTATGTCACACGCTTCGTACCCTGAGTACGTAACGATGTTTGACCAGCTGCCGGATGACCGCGTCATCTGGCGCCCGTACCTCCCAAAGCTCATCGACGCGCGAGCACCTCAGGGCCTCTCGCTGTAGTGCACCAGTGACACTGCCTTCTGGCTGACACAGCATCACCTAGTGTTTGACGTGTTCGTGGAGACCTACGCCACCCACCGTGTCATGAGGCAGTTCAGTCTTCGAAAGGTGTTCCCTGTCCCTACTGGTGATATCGTCCCACCGAACGTCCATACATTAGTTCTCTTTTATATCACTTTTAATTGCATCACTCTTTTGGATGCCCTTGCTAATGAGGTTATGTGGTGAATCTCTTTACGCAGACTTACACGCAAGAACTTTATTGGCATTGAATTTGGGGCACACGTGTTGCCTCATGCTCAGTAGTGGGCGCAGGTGTTGGCGGACATGCACGAGAAGGCTACCCTTACGACCACGGCATGTACGATGAGTACATCCGGTGGTTCAGCCCACGCACACGAGTTTGAGTTGTGCGTGTCGTTGACTCACCTCTGAGGCACATTCCCTCCACGACGAACACTTACCCTACGCAACCAGACTCTGATTTTCACTGATTGATTAGTACTTCTTTTTTACATTCATGTAACGTAGCGTTAATACAATTGTAACAACTAACTAGCTTTTGAATGCGTGCTCAGAGCGACCTTGCCAAGGAGGCGTTGCGGGATCTTGCCTCACTGATGGCTACAGTTGGCCGGGTGGGATAGGTTGGAGGTCACCATGGACTACCTGCGAGGGGCGTTGCAATGAGTTTACCAGAAGACCACTCGCATCGTCTAGCTTACGTCCTGTAGGAGGCCTAGGGACGACGACGTGGTACAGGTCCCCTGTTGTTCCTCCATTGTACATGGGCGACACAAGCCGCACACCGCACCCGAGACAGCGCACATGCAGACCGCCCCTCCTCCCAATGTCCCGGGGGGCTCCAGCTGGCACCGTTCCACACTGTTTGTCGGCATGACTGCAAGTATAACTTCATGTTCTCCCTTCATCCATTACGTCATTTACATTATGTGGTGTACTGACATGAAATGTTTATCAGGAGCTGTCGATGACTAAAGCGCGACCCACTCCGGTGACTCGTCCCAGTTCGACAACGCTGTTATCGACGAGTGGTTGACGGACCCCCACCAGCAATCACCAGGTGTCGTCATTGGTCCGTCGCAACTCACCGATGCGCCCTGACCCAGTCAGTGTCATAGGCCACCTTCGCTATTCCAACAGCACCAATAGTGCCTACTAGGAGTACTCGTGGACTACTCCCAGACCACCTGACCTCATCTGGACATGTTTAGCGTCGTAGGAGGCTGAGGACGACAAAAGGGGTCGCACAGTGCAAGAGCGCAAACTAGTTTTTTTTTCTTTCATACCTGATGTACTAATCGGATATGATCTATTTAGTTCGATTTCTTTTTGTTTTGATGATTACTTTTCTGTTCGAGTTATCTATTTTATTGTGATTTGACAATACACAGATAGTAGCTATATCCTATCGATTGGACAACACGCACCAGTAGCTTTGCAGAGCGATTTGACAACACATAGATAATAGTTGGGTCCTACTGATTGGACAGCATGCACCAGCAGCTTTGCAGAGCAATTTGACAACACGCTCTAACCAGCTTTGTCATACTGAGATGACAACACGCTGCAAGCAGCATTTTCAGTTAGATTTGACAACACTTTGCGCATCGGGGAATGATAATACAATGTCTATTTCTCTCACTCAGAGTGGAGTGACATGGCCTATAAATACCATCAGCCACTCAGGCAACACTTCTTCACTACTCTAACCTCCACTACATTACAATGACAGACAGAGGATGCACCTTAAAATGTGGGAGGGGTAGTCGGGGAAGAAAGGGTAATACTGCACTTCGAGCCATCGACCTTTCATGGTTTCGAGGCCGTGACCTTCACTCGAGGCATGTGAAATCTACGATCACTACGACCCCGACCCCTAGCCCAGATATCTCCATTTGAATAAGGGACTACTACACCTCAAAAAATCTAATCATCGACGGCTGGCCACTCACGCCGTGAAATGGCCGACATGTAAGCATGATCTCAACACCATCGTGCAAGTTTATGACGAGGTCAATTCCTACCCAAGACGTCGTTTCTACCGATGCCCTTTATTCATGGTAACCGATACAACTCTTACATACCATAATATAACATGTATCGCTATATGACATTTACTCTTACTTGCAGATCAAGGATTGCAAATTCACTGAATGGGTGGACGATCCGTATCCCTTATATGCCCAATGTTCCATGGCCAGATTGATGACACACCTTGATGAAAAGGAAGATGAACTCATTGAGATCAAGGACGAGAATAACCAGCTCCGCAGGCAGAACTTAGAACTCCAGACCCAGAACGACGACCTACACCGTCAAAGGCTCATGGAGAGGAACAATGAGGTCATCCACCTCGGCAGTGACTACCACATTTATTGCTATTGTGGCAATGCGAGCTGCAGTTGTGCTTGCCACTACCGTGAACAGCAGTCCCGTCCATGCCGTCCTGACGATCAACACTCCACGTGGGTGCCGTATGGTTACTCATTCGAGCCTTCCGAATAGGGTGTACGATAGCCAGCACGACTTCTTTACAATTTCAAAATACGTGCATGTACTTTAGCTTTAGTTTCCGTTTATTGTTCGTGCATGTCGTCGCGCCATGTCACTTTTCACATTTTCTATGTCATGTTATGTCCACGATGTCATGCTATATACACTATTATTTCTATGTCATACTACGTACCCTTATATATTTATGCACGTTTTATGTGTTATCTACATTGTGCTATGATATTTTTACGAGCCATGTACTCCATGCCTTCATTCCGTTTATACCAACATTAAACGTCACTTCTACGAATTTTTTCTTATTAATTTCTCTACACCTTCTTATTTTCTACTTAACAAATCTCCCTCCCAAATTTTTGCCAAATTTTGTTAATTTTTTAAAACCTAGGTTGCGCTGCCCTGTTTTCGGTACACTTATTTTTTAATTTTAAAAACTGCTTCTCTTTTATTCCTTTCCCTTATTTCTTTCTATTCCCCTCTTCTTCTCTCTTTTTTAGCTAAAGTGCTCTCCGTCGCCATTTAAAATGGCGACAAAGCTCTGTCACCATTTCAAATGGCGAATTATTGTCTGTTGTCGCCGTTTTAAATGACAACAGACAGTAATTCGCCATTTGAAATGGCTACATAGGGATATTTTTGTTATTTTTTAACCGTGCGTTATTTCTTTAAATTTTTAGTAAAACAATATTATTCAAAAAATTCCTATTTACTGTCTAGATCAGATAGAGATCACCGTGGAAAAATGAGAAGAATCTAGAAGAAAACGTCTCCTTGAACTGTTGACCCTACAGTGCGACGAACGACTAAATATGAATAATTGCCTTTCTACAGTTGCAACAACCACAGGCTAGTAGGGACTGTTTGGTTTGTGTCCATTGGTTACCAATGTTTGCCATGCCAAATTTCGATAGTATTGACCAAATTTGGTAAGCATTTGGTCTGCAACCAAACTTTGGCTAGATTCTCTTCTCCATTGCCATGCCAAATTTTTCTAGTTCAATTTTTTGCCAATGGTTGACCAAATTTTGACCACCAATTTGAGCACCAAATTTTGGCTAGCCAATTTTTGGCGATGTTTAGCTTGGCAAATTTAGCCTCGAATCAAACAGCCCCGTAGTACCATTGACCGCCACTGCTATGTGGATTAGCTGTCATGCAAAGGCTGGGATGGAAAAATACTTTTTTCGGCCCAATAATCTCCCCAAAATTGTATGTTCCAGATGATGATGATGTAAGAACTAGGAAACTGTTCTGTCTTTTAGTCGGTGTGTTTGTTAACTCATTGACTTTTGCAAGGTTTAGACGTGAGTTACTAATTAAATCATGGGCTTTTTTTTATATTTGTGGATACAAATTGATCTCGTAGTCAACCACACCAGAAAAAAAAAATGCAAAATCCCTATCGAGCTATCTAGCTATATCACCACCTCATTTCGACTTACAGTAGTTCTTCGATCCGTGATGAACTAACCATACATTTGGTGAACCGTGCTAGTACATCATGTAGTATCACACTGTCGCTCACGACTACTACATACCGACATATGCAGTTCATATATACACTCGTCCAATGCCAACGAGACAGTCGTCATTGTCACCGAAATATTATATACAGACATGGCAAGTGTTCCTAACAGATTCTTTATTTTGGGTCGCTAAAGAAAACACGATACTTAGTTTTGAGTAGAGTAGTCTGCATATGCTCGGTCTACCAAAGAAAAATGTACACTGTACTGTATTTGTACTCGTACATGCGTGGTTCCCTTTGCCGGCAAGTTTTCGAGGCCTATGTGTATTCGGTCCTATGCACTTTTTTTTAATCATTCGCTCTCTTTTAAATAAAGTTATAAATATAATATTATTCTTGACCGTAGAAGCAACAACAGACGACATATATCACCTATCGCATCCCTTATCGTGGCATGTACCTACCGAGCATGGGTACTGTGACAGTTACCTACTGAGCTTAAGCACGACGGTACCCAGTAGATCTGCTAGCTTGTGTACGGTGGTAACTCATCGATCGGTTACGCTAGACGTCGTACCGACGATCTGCTGCGGTAGAAGGGTACGATAAGGATATATATCGCCTGCTGGTGTTTCTGTTGTTGAAAAAAAAAATAGATTTATAATTTTGTTTGAAAAGACACTAAACGTAAAAGAAAGTAAAAAAAAAAAAAAACTAAATACGCGAAGCTTCCAAGTTTTTGACGCAAATGCCGTCTGGATTTCAGAATTCACACACGACAAACGGACACGATTACACGAAGAACTAGGATCGTGTCGAGCTCATCATGGAGCCTCACCTCTTGTCAAATCGCAGCGCATCGGTACGGGAGAAGTCGGTGCATGCATGCTCCATGCCCAAAGCCTCCATGCAGGGTTCACAAAATCGACGAAAACCGCTCGAAAACCGCGGTTTTCGACCGTATCGAGCCGGTTCGAAATCCTAAACCGGTCGGTAAACCGGTTTAATTAAAAAAATAATTCAAAAAATTTGAAAAATTTGAAAAATTTGAAAAAATTTATGCGATGTAAACCGATCGAAAACCGAGCGGTTTTTCAAAAAAAAAATGACGAAAACCGCTCAAAAAACCGATCGCCCAAAACGTTCAACTCGCCGATCGGTTTTTCGAGAAAACCGATGGGTTTTCGAGAAAACCGATGGGTTTTCGAGAAAACCGAATGTTTTCGTTTTTTTTAAAATTTGTTTTGAATGTTTTTTTGTTCAAATGCTCGGTTTTGAAACTCTTCGGTTTCTAACGATTTTCCAGCGATTTTTGGCTCGATATTTTCGAATTTCCAATTTCAATTTTCCATCGGTTTTTTCGGTTTCGGTTTGGTTAACCCTGCCTCCATGCTCGCAAGCAAGTCATCTTTTATGGAGCTCGAAGCCGAAACACAGAGAGAGAGAGAGGAAGAAGAAAAAGATACCCAAGGCCTGACAGTGTGTACGGTACGGCCACCTGATCAATCAAGCTTCCAAAAATGAATCGGAGCGAGAGACAGGAAAAAAAAACGAGTAATAATGATTTTTCTGTCCGGGCCCACGCACACGCCGCAAACCCACAGGTTTTTTTTTCCTTTGGGAACACGCTCTGCGTGGCCCACCAGGCCCACTAGGCTCTACTACGGATGTATGCACCTCACCCTGTATAGAACTTGAATTTTTTTATTTAATATTTATTTTAAATCTTTTTTCAAAAATAATCAACAAAAAAATAACAAAAATAGGCCCCGATCGCCCATTATTAGAGCGATAGGAGCTGCCGTGACTGCAACCTAGCTGCCGTGGCAACCTATCACCCGAAATAGGGGCGATCGCCCAGTAAAAGGGCGATAGCTTCCTTTATAAACTCGCTCTTGCATCGGTCGATCGCCAGCAGCCCAAAAACGAAAACAAAGAGAAAAAGAAAAGAAAGCAGAGAAAGAAAGAATAGGGGAAGAAGAGAGGAGGAGGAACAAGAAGAAGAGGAGAAGAGGAGAAAGGAGGGGAGGTATAAAGGGCATATATCGCTCTTATATAGGGCGATCGCCCCATATTAGGGCGATATGTCCCTGCCCTAACGGCCATTGACGGCCATGGGCGACCTTTTTTGCATCGAGGTCCCTATCGCTTCATTATGGGGCGATCGCCCTATATTGGGGCGACGGGAGCCCACCTTCGCAATTTTTTCTGTTGATTATTTTTGAAAAAAAAAGATTTAAAATCAATATTAATTAAAAAAATTACACATCTACCATCTTTTTAAAATATTAATCTAAAATACTACTTATAAAACATATGGCGATCATACTGGGAATTACTGCTATAAATAAGTATTTCGACTACTTATTTTTTTTTATTACGGAATTACTACTATAAATAAGTAATTCGATTACTCGTATATCTAAAAAAATGTATTGCTATTGTACACATTTAACTAATGCAATTCAACGCACCTAGCTACTTACAAACATATTTAATCAGGTCGCTAAATCGCTAAGTCGTTAAGTCGCTAAATCATTTGTCTAAATCGTTGAGTCGCTGAATAGCTAAATCGCTAAGTCTCTAAATCGCTAAGTTGCTGAGTCGCTAAATCGTTGAGTCGCCGAGTCGCTGAATCGCTAAGTCACTAAATCGCCGAGTCGCTGAATCGCTAAGTCGCTAAATTGCCGAGTGGCTGAGTTGCTGAGTCGCTAAATAGCTGAGTCGTTAAGTCGTTGAATTGTTGAGTCGCTGAATCGCAGAATCGCTAAGTCGCTAAATCACTAAGTCGCTAATTAATCTAATCGCTAAGTCGCTAATTAAATTCAAACAAACAAGAAATTTACCTGCAGACGACCACGACAACCTTCTTCCTTCCCTCTCCTCTTCTTCTTTCTTTCTCTTCTTTCTTCTTCTCTTCTTTCTTTTCGTTTTTGGCTGTTATGTCGGTCTTCTCGTTTTTTCTGGGAGAGAAGACACCTATCGCCCCCTTAAGGGGCGATCGCCTCTAAGTTACGACAACCATTAGGGGGCCTCCTATCGCCCCAATAACGGGCTATCGAGGCTTATTTTTGTTTTTTTCGTTGATTATATTTGTAAAAAGATTTAAAATAAATATTAAATAAAAAAATTCTATAGAACACCCCCAGCTCTGCATCTCTCGCGAGAGCCAAGTTAGCGCTCCTTAGTATGTTTGTTTTGGGTTTTTTCACGCTCTTAAAAACTAAAAAAAAACTAAAATCTAAATAAATAGGTAATTTTTATTTGATATTTTTAAAAGCCATAAGCCTTTATAAAACTAAAAGTTAAAAGCTACCATAGAGGTGTTTTTATGGCTTATTAAGGATTGATTTTAGACTAATACCACTGAAGTTAAGTAAAATTACTCACATCTACCACATATAAAGTCAATATTTTTAACCTGTTTAAACCCAAAAGATTACTTTAAGTTATAAGCCTAGACAAACAGGGCTTTAGCGCGCACACATATTTCAAGATGGAAAGTGCTAATTTAAGGATGTTGTAACATCCTGATTTTTCAAGTTTCAAATTTTTTTGTGTAGATTATGTTCCCAAAAAATCTCAACAATTCTCCATGATTCAATAAAGCTTAATTAGGACTTTCATAAATTAAAAATATTTAATTTGAATAATCTAAACATCAATTAATTGAAAAATCATATCAAAATCCCAAATTCTTTTGGGCCGAAATCTTGGTCCAGCCCAGATTCCATTCTAACCACATCGACTTGTTTTCGTTTCTTCCAGCCTACTTCCTTCCCCCATCGTCTTGGCCCATCGTGCGTTGTAGCCCAGCCCACATGTCGCACTGCTGTTGCTGACCGGTAAGACCTACCTATCAACTAACATCACTATTCATCATCTTCCTTGCATATAAGTCTTGGACTCCGCAACACCGTCGTCCTTGCCACAGACTCCACCTCGTCACTGCCTCATCCACCTATTTAAGACCACCCGAATCTACACTTCAGCCTTGCCTAGTCACACTGCCCCCTAAAAACCCTAGCACCACCCCTAGATCGCGTTTATGCCTGTCTTCATTCAGCACGAGTAGTCGCTGCCATTGGAGACGAGGGGGAGCTCGCATTCCTATCGCCCGATTGCACCTTCATCAAACCCTTTCGTGTCATCTTGTGTTCCAGATTTCCCTCGACCAATTCCCTCTTTCAATCGGAGTCGAGAAACCGTCAACGTCGAGATTGACTCCATCTTCTTCAAATCTAGCCACCACCCTTCATCATTCAATTCCACCGCCACTGGTGAGTCTTTGCCTTTATCATCTTTGTTTTTGGCTTTGCCCCGTCATATTCTAGCTTGTGCTCCCATTCTTTTCCCTGGAGAACCTCTGCATTGCCGTGTCATCATGAGCCATGACCATGCTACCACTTTCCTCCTTGCCGCTATCACCGGAGGCCATCGACCGCCCATGATGTGCGCATCATCATCTCTGTCGTGTCATACCTTTTCCATTCATGTGCTCGACTCTATCGAAGAGCTTATATTGCATCTTCACGAAACTTGCTGGTGTTCACCACCGTGGGAGTATCACCGTCGGCCAACTACGGTAGCATCGGTTCCAGCGTTGTTACTATCGAGTTCACTGTTTCCTTCTCTTGCTAACGTGCTACTCTGCGTTGTCTGGTGTGCCGTAGTTCACCAGCGTCATCGTGTTTTGGTGATGCTCTGCCATCTTCACCGTGGTCCTTATCACCGTTGGTATGTTCGTGAGTAGCAGATGTGGCATCCACCTAAGTGTCGAGTCAGCCACCACATCTGCACAAATTGCCTTCATGTCATCCGAGTTAGAGCACACATGGCACACAGACCTTAACCCTGGATCAGTTCGGTCGACTCGGTCTACCGTGAACCAAGTCGCTTACAATAGAACCCCACCTGATAGTACATCTCTGATTATTTTCCTACATTTTGGAAATCAAAGATAATTTAAAAATATTCACAAGCTCACTTGTTAGTCTCTCAGAGAGGAATGTTCTGCTTTCTCTCTTATTTATCAGCATTTTCTTTGACGGTAAATCTTCCGAGAGGCTGTTTTCCTATATCCGAGCTCCAATTTAGTCCATTCAGTTTCCTAAATTCATCTAAAATCAATCCCTTCATTCTAATACCATCCATTATCAATTTGGAGTTTATTTTATTTATCTTTTTGAGTTTTATTTTTATTTGTATTTGATAATGTTGAACTCAGTTTTACAAAAAAAAAGATATTTTGTTTCAAATTATTGCATGCTAATTCAAATTATCAACTCTTTTAATGATTTCGGGAGTTAGTTATGCAACCTACTTGTAGCTCTTTGTTGTAGTGGCTCCACATCTCGAACAATTATTGTTCTTAGTCGAACGATGAGTCATTCCTATTCTTTTGCTCTGTGTGAGGATGGAATGGTGAGATCAGGCTTGTCGAGGGTTTTCAAAAGTTTTTTTACGATTTTCTTAGTCGCACACCTATGAAAGTGTGTCACACGAACAATCAAACATGATCATATCTTGTGGGTAAAGTATATAACCTCTACATAGTGTAACATTATTTGAATAACATTGTCCTCATGAATGGACAATGCTTGAGAATTTCACATATGGGTATTTTATAAAACAATACTAGGATGGAAGGCTCAGTACCATGAAAAGGAAATGGTGTATATTGTGTGCCAATTTAACTTAAAAAATCTCTTAATAACTTACTATTACTGTTATTTGTTTTATTCATGGTTTTAATGTATTGTTGTATTCAATTGTTAAAGTATGCTTTGTGCAAAAGTAACCATATTAGCCATTCTTTTGAATAAGCCTTGTACTTAGTTAATAGACTTTCTTTCTGTGGTGCAACTTCCTGAGTACTCCATATTCTCACCTGTGCTATAAACAATGTTGCTCAAGTGCTGAAGACATTACGAGATATCACTAGTCACACATGATTACTTCTAAGATCATGGAGAACTAGGTCGCACTACCCCAGTTGATTGCCTATGGGTATATGGATGTGTTTCACTTGAAGATATTTCGTTTCCTTCTACTGTAGTTTATTTGAGTTGTTTGCCTCATAAGGCAAAAATTGCAATCCTTGATCATAAGATTGCTACTCTGATATTTATTGTTAATTGCTTCTTCCTTAATAATTATGCATCTTAAATGATATTTCATCAATGCTACTACTGTGTGCACTAGCATGATCTTGAACTAGTGCAGTATACATAGCGGGTATAAATTTGCATACTCGAGTCCCGACAGGTGCCCTCACCAAATTTTTGGTGATGACACACTCTCCTTATAAGAAGTGATAGCACCTCCTTTCTTCTCGCACTTCCCTCCCCCCTCAAAGATCCTCCCCATGTGACAAGTGGTAGAGCCTCCTTCCTTCCCCCAATTCCTTTTCCCCTCACTGACTCTATCGATGAGACATGTGGTGCCATCCCCTTCATCCACCTTTCCACCTCCATTCCCTTCCACACTAACTCAAAATAGTTTTTTATTTCAAACTTTCCTCCAAGTTTTTGAAAATAAGTATTTTTTAACCACTTTCGTAAGTTTTTATATTGAAAGTTTTCGTTATTGAAACTTTCGATTTCAAAATTTTTGAGTTGAAACTTTCCTAGCTGAAATTTTTTAATTTTAGAATTTTTTTATTTAAAACATTTTGAGTTGAAACATTTCGATTTGATTTTTTTCAAGTTGAAACTTTCTATTTTGAGAATTGTTTTATTTAAAAAATTTTGAGTTGAAACTTGCTGAGTTTAAATTTTTTAATTTAATTTTTTTTAAGTTGAAACTTTCTTATTTGAAAGTTGTTATAGATGAGTATATACCATAAAACTAAAATTTTCAAAAAAAATATACTCGAATATAGGTTGAATTCACACATTTGAAATTATGGAGCCTAGGCTCCGTTGTGCCCCATTCTAGCGACATACACACACATTAAAGTGATAGAGTTTGATTCATGTTTAAAAATATTTTATTATACTTATGATTTTGTAGTCATAAACAAAGTATTGTAAAAGAAATTAATGTCAAAACTGCACCAAGCGAAATCATGCCTTGCATTTTTCTATAGAGTATGTACAGCAAGCTTAACCGATTCTCATTTTTTAGCACCTTTTTCTTGATTAGATGTAACATCCCAAATTTTATTTTTATTGAATTCATTGAGCCATTTGAATTTTTTAGAATTTCCTGGAATTTATTTAGATTTATTTGAATTAAGCCTTTTGTTTAATTATTAAATATTTTAAAATGTATATAAAGTTTTGTTGAAGTATTTTATTTGAGTTCAAAATGTCTCAAAATATTTTCTAGAATTGTTCTGGAATTTTTCTGATATTTTTATAATTTGTTTGTTTTAGTTTATTTTCTAGAAATATTTTAAAGGAGAAAAGACTGCAAATATCTTTTAAACTCTAAGTGGGCCAAGCCCATCCAACCTAGCGCATTCTGGCCCAAGATCCCGTGTCGCAGCCCGCTTACCAGCGCGAAACCCTAACCCTAATACGCTCGACCATTGGATTGCGATCGATCGGTTGAGATCTTGTCGCATAGCTTGCGCGTTGTGGACCGAGGGATCCGAGCCACGCGTACGGTGGGGATTTCACCACATTGTCTCTCTATGTGCTTGTTAGACTACACCGTTGCCGCAACTGTTTTGCGAATCTCGTACCAAACTTGGACGCCGAGGCTGGTATTTAAAGCCTCGCTTCGCGCAACGTGTAGTCTGTCTCGAGCCACGCGATTTGCCCTAGTATCCGAAAGCCCTAGCTGTCGTGGTTGTTGTGTAATCACTCGCTGTCGTCTCAACACCGACGTGGACCCGTGTCATTGATTTCTCGTCGTTCGTCGCTGCTCCGCCTTGGCCATGGGTCGCTTCGGATTCGTCAAGACAAGCTGCTTCAAGTCCATTACTTCATCTCGCCAGAGGAGCACCACAACGCCGTTGTCGAGGTCTTCTTCTCCGTTCACAGTGAGTAGCACCACCGACCTCCATCGCCGTTCCTCACTTTTTCCTGACCATTGGATTCACATCGATCGGTTCCGATTTTGCCACGCGTCACCATCTCACTGTGATGCATCACCGTAGATTGAATTAATATTAGCCGTTAGATCTAGAATAGAAGGTCTAGATTAAGCCACGTGGACACGGTGTTAATTTGCTATGTGTCACGCTTTTGTCGTCACTTCGAGCAAATCCTGGCCGTTTGATTCAAAACGCATGGTTGCGATCAAACTATCCATCGGCCCAACCACGTGCTGCCATGTGTCGACACTAGAACCAAGGCATCGCTGGCTGCACCACTCGTGTTACGTTATCCGTGATGTCAACGATGATGTCAACGAGCCGGATCCACTTGTCAATGGTCATGAGCCGTGAACAGAGTCAACTGTAGACTCGGGTAGATTCGTGGACCTGTTATATGGACTGTGGGCCCACATATCAGTCAAATAGAGTATTTTCCATAATAGATTTATTTTATCAGATTATGATGTCAGCAATGACATCATAAATAGGATTTTTCCAATGGAATGTTAATTCAACCGAAAATAGAAATTTGCCGTGATATGTGTCACTTTGTGATTCATCCACGTGTCACCGTGACATCAACAGTGACGTTATAAATAGATATTTTCGACTGGAATTATTTTTCGGTGCTGACATCAGCATAATGTCATATTTCTTATTTTTCAGTACAAAAATAATTCAATCAATTCAGTTTATTATTTTATTTGTATTTTCAAACTTTGAATAGCCCATTCTTGCTCATACGAACTTTGATTAAGATAATTCTCGAACCTAAAAATTTGCAAAATTATGCTCTGTTTAATGGAGAATTTTTTTAAATTTTTTGGAGTTGATTTTTCTCTCTATTTTTGGTATTTATTATTTATTATTCGTTACACGTAGACGTTGAAGTGTCTGAGGGGTTCGAGAGTCAAGTGCTAATTCAAGAGCAAGGTCCAGAGTAGGAGCAGAAACTTTTCCAGAGTAAGTTGTGCTTTGACCATGTTCATACAATGTTTTAAAAGTTATCTTATTTTAAATTATTGCATGCTAATTCAAATCAAAAGTAACTTCAATTAATTTGGGTAGTCAATCAACATAATTATTGTATATCCACCTTATCATTTATATGCCATATTCATTTGTCATATTAAGTTGATTTAATGTTAGTTGGATGCTATTAAATTGCCAACATGAGTTGCTAGATCGTGACTAGTACGCTTAAACATGCAACGTGTTATTTGTATCTTTTTGAAAATACAAACTTAATATTGATTAATGGATTATGGAATATATTTCTAAAATAGTGTGCTATGTGTTGCCACACGATGACGTTGATATGTAGAGGCATGTGTTGTTCTACATAGATGTTGATTTGTTGTTGACATGTGTTGCACAATAATCAACTGGGATGAGAAATGATTTAGATTGGGGCAAGTGGTAAGATACTGTGTATCGTGGTGAGCCTGTGTGGCAATGGATTGATGAGTGATGTGAGGACTGTGTGCCAAATGTTAAGAGTTTGAAAGTCTTGCCTTGGTCAATTAAGGATTTAACCTTGCAAACTTTTGAACTGGGCCAAATATACAACCATATGTCTAAAATGGGACAAACCTAGTTAGTAAATTATCTATATCTTAGCATATGATACCTCAGGGTGATAACCACACATGGGTGTGGTTATGAGGGTGGATATCTGTGTGTATGCTTAACGTCGATCCAACGGTATATCGGTCCTATATTTCTGCTTTGTGTGAAGGAAGGGACAATCAAGGCAATATTGGAGAGGTCCGTGTGTTCGGATAGAAGCTTCTGAAAACCTTTATTGTGATCTCTTTGCTGACACACCAAAGAAAATATGTTAATTGCATGGCAAAAATGAGATAATCATGTCTTGTGGGTAAAATGTATAACCTATATAGAGTGTGTGACAAACATATTCTAATAGCTATGTCCGCGGTATTGGACAATACTCGAGAATTATAGTCAAGAGTTAGATCTTGAAAAATAAATTTTGTGAATGGAAGGTTGTGTGCCACTAGAAGTAATGAATTTGGTTTAGGCTATGTGCCATTGAACCTTGAAAAATAAATGAGAAAGTTACTTAGTTATGGTATTTGATTTTTAATCATTTTAATATATACATGTTAATTATTTGTAAACTTTGCTTTGTGCAAAATAACCATTTCAGCCATTCATTTGGAATAAGTCATGCATGTAGTTAATAAACTTACATTATGCGTATAACTTGCTGAGTGTTTTATGTACTCACCCCCTAGCAGTAATTCAAACACCAGTTGAGAAAGAATCTGCACCAGTTCTTGAGGAGTTCCTGGAGGAGTCGAATAATTAGGGTGCAGCCTTGTTAGTTTCCTGTGGCAAGTTGATGAGTTGCTACAAGTCTTCTTTTTCGCTGCATTTTTCTTAATTTCAGAGTCTTTGCCATGCGTGACATTTTATTGTAAGTTCATCGTAAAATTAACCAAACAGGCTATATTAATAGATGAATGTTTTATTTAGTATTTTACTGTGTATGATTGTGCTATTTTACCTATGTTAAGACCGTGCGCACTAATGTGATCATATACTAGTGTTGAACACACAGAGGATCAGAATTTACGCATTCAGATTCTGAAATTAGAGGACAATTATAAGCTGTTGAGAAATTGAAGTTTTAACTCGTGAACGAGCCAAACAAATCTGAGATCGGTATCATCCAAGGTGCCTGGTCCAGGCTTGATGGTGGCGTCTCAATCAGCCTCGCTCTTCCTCGTGACATGTTCAGTTTACATCAATGGAGTTTACCAACAAACCACGACAGGAATAATATGAACCGAAGACCTAGAATAGCCATTCTTTTACTATTTACCTATTTTGGATACTTGTTTATTACTCACTCTGTTTATGAATATAAATTATTTTAACTTTAAATTTTTGTATCTTACATATCATTTTACAATTTCAAAATAATTTTTTACTATTTTTTCCTTCTATATTCCTCTTCTTTAGCAATTTTCATTACCGTTTAAAATGATATCTATTCAAGATCGGAGGGAGTATTGCTTGTAGTTTTATAACAAATAATAAGGGCCTATCATGAGCGTTTTAGATCTAAGAGCTAGAGCTCCATTAGGAAGCTTTGGCTTACATGGCTTCATCGTATTTTTTTTTTTGCAAATTTGGCATCCATTCGAACGAAATTGCAAAAATGAATTTGTTCCCGAATGCAGAAACATTGGCAGGCAACACATCGCCTGTCACGCTTCCTTAGCTTGGTGGTAGTTGGGACTGCGACAATCGACCTATTGAGCACGCCGGGCTCGACAAGATATACCGTACTACCCGTGCTTGACGGTAACCCCTCCCGCCGAGCTCGACAGGAGGGCATTTGTGATGCCAACTACTTGCTGTGGTTGGGGGTGCGGTGGGTGACGCATTTCTTGTAATGATCTTTTACGACCGAGAAGTGAACTAGATTTTAGTAGAATGGGGATGAGAAGTAAAATAAACAATAAAAAAACGGGAGATTTGATTATTTGCCCCGAAGTTGAGTGGCATTTGATCATTTGCCCAAAGTTGATTGGTATTTGATCATTTGCCCTACGATGTGCCACTGACAGGTGGCCCTAGGACCCACGTGTCAACGAGACATCATAGGGCAAATAATCAAATACCAATCAACTTTGGACAAATGATCAAATGCCACTCAACTTCAGGGCAAATAATCAAATTTTCCTAAAAAAACTGTTCAAAAGGCCTACACGTACGACACTACATCGTCTTTGAAATCTACACCAGATCCGAAATTCTGAATCTCACAGCCCAACTCTGAGCCGAGCGGAGCAGAGTACGCATACGAGGCAAAGCCACACTACCAGCCCCATATGGACCCTATAAATTCGCCACCACTCCCCTCCATTCCCTATCCCCCCAAAGCCAAGCTAAAATACTCAGGAAAAAAAACCATTGCAAATCGCATCAAATCTGACGAACCCGTGCGACTCCGCCCCGCCACCATGAGCTTCTCGTCGATGAGCAAGCAGCAGGTGCTGGACGCCGTCGAGGAGGCCGGGGAGGAGGTGACGGAGCTCATCCCCGGCCTGCCGGAGGAGGTCGCCGAGAAGTGCCTCCTCCACCTGCCGTTCCTCTACCACCGTCTCTTCCGCACCGTCTCCTCCACCTGGAACCGCTTTCTCTCCGACACGCCGGTCAAGCCGCTGCTCTTCCCATCGGCGGCGTCGGTGTCGCTCTCTCTGCCCTTCCTCTTCGCCTTCGCCTTCGACCCCGTCTCCCGCCGCCTCCAGTGCCAGGCGCTCGATCCCTTCTCCCGGAGGTGGCTGCTGCTGCCGCCAGTACCCGGCGGCGCGGCGGCCGGGTCGTTTGCGGCGGTGGGGCTCCCGCGCCGCGGCGAGATCTACGTGATTGGGGGCGTGGAGGAGGGGAGCGACAAGGCGATGAGAAGTGTGGCCGTGTACAGCGCGGCGAGGAACGGGTGGGAGGAGGCGCCGGCCATGGGGACGGCCAGGGGGTACATGGCTGCCGGGGAGGTGGGAGGGCGGGTGGTGGTGGCCGGGGAGGACGGGGAGGCGGAGGTGTTCGACCCGGAGGAGGGGAGGTGGGCGCCGGCCACGGTCCGGCGCGGTGCGGCGGTGGCCAGGTACGACGCCGCGGCTGCCGGGGGCAAGCTGTATGTGACGGAGGGGTGGGCCTGGCCATTCGAGCGTGCGCCGCGGGGCGCAGTGTACGACACGGCGGTGGACTCGTGGACGGAGATGGCGCGCGGGATGCGGGAGGGGTGGACTGGATCCTGCGCCGTCGCCGGCGGCCGGATGTACATCGTGGCGGAGTACGGGGAATGGAGGCTAAAGCGGTACGACGAGCCGCGGGACGAGTGGAGGATGGTGGCCGGCAGCGGGGTGCCGCCGGAGGTGAGACGGCCGCACGTCGTCGCCGGCGAGGTGGAGGAGGTCGGCATCGGGAGGCGGAGGATATACGTGGTGGGCGCCGGGCTCGACGTCGCCATAGGGACGGTTTCCGCCGCCGCGCCGGCCAACCACGGCGTGGAGGACGAGAGGGTGGACTGGGAGGTGGTCAAGGGCCCCGCCGAGTTCGCCGGGCTTGCGCCTTGCAACGCGCAGGTCCTCTACGCCTGACGCGCCGGGCCCGCCTGTCGGTGGCACGGCGCACCGGCCGGTAGAACTACACTTTTGCTGGGCCCACCTGTCGGTGGCACGTCGCTTCCCATGCGGGCCCACCCGTCATCAGCACGTGATGCCTACCGCTGCTGGACGCGCACGCACGCCCAGACGGACGAGCGGAAGGTCACGTGGGGTCGTGGGGACCGTTTGTCAGTGAGCAGTGTGAGGGGCTTGATGGTCATTCCCCTGCTTTGTCCTTCCAGGTTCTCTCCATTGTCAGAGCAGAGGAAGCGTGGTTGTAAAACTAAATTACTACACTACCACTAGCGGTAGATTTTTCTTCGAGATCCTTGATTTTTTTAAACTGTGGTAGCGCTTCTCATAATTTTTTTTTTATCAAAACTATGAAAAACCTAACTGTACCACCAGTTTTACAATAATGCCCCCTATTTAGAATGAGGAAGACTTACAAGTGATGTGTGTCATCTACCATAGAAGAATATATAGCGGAAGTGCGTGGCTAGCACAGCTGCACAGTCGCAATCGAAGAACACGGGAGCATTGCTTTGGAGCTTCCGCGCACGATGAGCACGGTAGGCTCTATGGCCACACGTGGCCACATCTTGTCACCAACGCTACTTGTCCATTGTGGGGCTTCTGCGCACGGTGGGCACGGTAACCTATGCGGCCGCATTCTATCGCCAACATACGGCGCCGTGTAGCTTCCTCCTGCGGCCACTGCATGCCCCCTCAGTTTGGCCTCCGTCGTAATGTCGAATTGGGATAGGTCGAATTCTTCTTTAGTGTTAAAGTAGTAGCTGTGAGTACCATCGACTACCCATAAAGGGTAGAAGAATAGGATCTATTCTGGAACATACAATGTATTACAGACGTGTGATCGTTACCCTTCAACCTGGTTATTCTATTCCACTTCTAGATAGAGAAAAAAAAACTAAAGGAGAATACTTAATAATACGGTGAAACATTTATACAAAAAACTTATCCTGAGCACAGGCAAGAGAACCGTAGTCAGGTAAGTGAAATTCAATCTTCGAAATAATTTGATTTATGGAGTGCACCGCTTCTATGCTACCCAAGCCCGAGAGGGGACAAGTGTTCGCTGTCGGTTTTTCCACACTCACTGAAAGGATTAAATTTGTATTTCTTTTTACAGGAAAGTCAAATTTATATATAAAAAAAGTCTAAAGAGCTAGTTCATTGAACAGTCGAGATAATTCCTGTATGTCTATATTGTATTTATGCACTTTTGGAGAAACGAAAGAGAGAGAAGGGGAGAAACTAGGAAATGAAATCTCGGCGTCTCGGATCTCGGATCCTTTCGAGTTTCATAATCTCGGAGAAATTAAAAAACTCTAAAAAATTTAAAGTGCTACAATATTTAAAATCTCGGCGAGATCTCGGTAAATTTGACCAAAACTTAATCAAATTTGATCGGATTTTGACCGGATTGTATTCTCCACGTTATTTTCTATGTGGGATAGTCGGTGGATCATAATTCCGACGAAATTTAAAAAAACTCTAAAAAAAATTCAAAGTGCGATAGTATCTAAAATTTCGTTGAGATCTCGGCATTTTGGACCGAAATTTTGATATTTTGGACCGAAATCTCGGTAAAAAAATTACCAGATTCATATTTTTCTTTTTGTATTTTATTCGGATTTTGTCCGAAATAACGAGATTTTGACGAAATTTTGGAGTTCAATTGGTGGCGAGATAAAACCCTAAAACAAAATTTGAAACTTTGGAAGAAACTGGTGCGAAATCGACGTCGTCAACGGCACGGCCGAGCAGGGGAAAGAAAACCGAATTCTCCGAAGGCATTTCGTTCCATTCCGTCGTGCGAGGCGAAATATGCCGGGGAGGAAGAGAATATTTTCCCTCCCAATCACCCGGGACTTGTCATATTTAGCAACGCGCATGAGGGAATTCGGAATTCGGATGGCTGCTTGCTCGCTAAACACGAGGGATTTTTTTTTCTCTGCTTTTTGACGGGTGCGAAGCAAAAGGCAAATGATGGGATTCGGCGGCTGCCAAATTGCCAATCACATCCCCAATTGCCATCCGCGCGACGGGAAGATTCGACCGGTTTGTGCGCGCTCCCTCCCCTCCCACGCATCCTCCTCCTCTTTCTCGCATTCGTTTCGGCCAAGACTCCTGTGGTCACCAAAAAAAGCAGTAGGGATAGGTATCCTCTGGCTCGTTTATTTAGGATGCGTTCGGTTTATGGGATGAAATTAATTAGGATGGGATGGTCCTGTACCATTTGGTTTTATTATTTTGAGTGAATGAGATGGTTCAGCATCTAGAGGGAATATTTCTCAAATTTGTATCACTTGATTTAGGATGGGATGGTTCCATTCAAACAACCAAACGTATAGATAACTTTTTTTTTTCTTGAATCATCTCATATATATACCGCTTGGTACAGACAACCAAACGCACCCAAGCCTCTCTCAAGAGAGTTTTCTTTTCCAATGGCTAATCATGTCGTGATGGCGACCTGTGAGCCCGAGAGCACATCTTGCCTTCTGGTGGAGAAATGGGGGAAAGGTCTAATAGCGGCGTGGGCCACCCTTCCATGCCGTGCTCTCCTATCGAGATGTCCAATCCATCAAAGACAGGGAAATCACTTGCGCGGGGATGCCTTTGCTGCGCTTCTGTATGTTTATGATAGACTACCGGTAAGGTGTTACGAAGACTACCGAAAAACATGTGTAGAATTAAGAAGGGTACTAGAGGCATGATGATCGGAGCCAATGCTTTGGTTACTTTGCGTTGCGCCTCGTCTTTGCGTATGCCGCTAAATCAGACCATAATTGCGTGGTTGCAGGGAAAAATATGTGTGTCCAAAGGGCTTGTACTGTTAGAGTGCGTTTGATTCCAAGGCAAAGGGTGGATGGGATACCCTCATACTCCCTCCGGTTTGGTAATACCTGTCGTTTTGGACATAGTGATGGTCAAACTTCCAAAACTTTGACTAACAATATATTTTTAAATATTTAAATTGGATACATAAAAATTATATATGTAGACTTGTCTCGAGAAGTACTTTCATAATATTATAATTTTATTGGGTTCTATAAATATATTATAATAAAAACTAGCGGTCAAAGTTGTGTTTTGAAGACCGTGTCAATGTTCAAAACGACAGATATTACCAGACCGGAGGGAGTATATATTTTTTTCTACTCATCCCGTTGTTTAGTTGAATGGATATGTCGATAAAGGCAGCCAACTCTTAGGAATATTCACCGTAGATTTTAGATGAGCTCATTTTTTGAAGTTGGCTGGACGAGCCCAGCCAACTTTTATCCAACCAACCAAATTTGAACTCTCATTCCATCCACCATCCAACTCTCAACCCTCCAGCGAAACAAAAATTTGACTTATCACATTCATCTCTCATCTCATCAACCAAACATGAACTTGAATGGTTTCATCCCTATAAGGGTGGATGGCATTGTCCTATCTACCATTTGCCCTTGAACCAAACGAACCATTATAGTACTCTCTCTGTCCAAGTTGATAAGGTATATCTTTCTTTTGGTATATAGATCAAAGAGATATTGAAAATAACTAGACCACTTCTAATTATTATCTCTGAGCAATATATTCAATATACTCCCTCCGTTGTTTTTTATAAGGCGTATTAAGTTTCGTTAGGACAAGACTTTGACCAACAATTACTCTATTAGCATATAATTTTTATGACACAAAATTGATATTAGCAAATTTGTATTCAAAAGTACTTATATATAATTATGATTTTGTATTGCATAAATGGTATATTAATGAAGTAATCGTTGGTCAAAGTCTTGTCCTAACGAAACCTAATACGCCTTATAAAAAACAACGGAGGGAGTATTTATGTAGAGAATATCAAATAAATATAGATATTTATTAGAGATGTAAGGTGAACATCATACGAATTTGTATTAGAGTATGAAATATATTATATATTTATATATAAAACTATCAAAAAAAATACCCTATAAATTTAAACGAAGGAAGCAGTATACAGCAGGGTTCACCTTTTCGTCGAAATTCGTCGAAAATCGACCGTACCGCTAGGGTTCGACATCAAAAACCGGTCCGATTCAAAAAAAAATTCAAAACAATTCGAAAATTCGAAAAAATTTGCGTGTCAAAACCGGTCGAAAATCGGTGGAAATCGGTCGATTTTCGTCGAAAATCGTCGAAAATCGCTACCAAAAGTCGACCGCACAAAAAGTTCAACATGGTTGTCGAATTTCCATCGATAAATCATCGAATTTCCATTGAAATCGTCGAATTTCGACGATTTTTGATTTTTTTTCAAAAAAATCTGGTTTTTAAATTTATGCGATTTTTACGATTTTCGGCTCGATTTTTACAATTATCAAAATTCACTGTTCATTCGAAAATCGGCAAAACGAAATGGTGAACCCTGGTATACAGCATCAAAGAAGTAAATCCAAAGGATGAGTACTAGACAAAAAACAGCAGTTCGTGTTTACGTGCTAAGACAGCTAGGGATGAGCTCCGGCGCGCGCGCGTGTGCCTCCCTGCGTGCATGCATGGTGCGTTGATCTGATGTGTGAACTAAAGTTTATGTACCTTAATTTTATAGGAGCTGCCATTGCTGAGCTTTTATTTATGCAGAGTGTGAGAAGAAAGGACAAGGCTGCAACTAAGAAAATGGCTTCGTTGCCTGCATTGAACCTCTACCTCGGCCTGTTCTTTGATGTAGTCTGGTTGCTTGCGTAGGGGGCGGTGGTCTGTCCTGATGGTGACCGTGCGTGGGCACGGCAGCCTGACACGTCTAATGAATAACGACAGTATAGCAAGTAAGAGCTGTGGTGTTTGATTAGAGGGAAAAAGGTTAGCAGTAGAATGTATGATCGTCGTAAGAAAACAGAGGAGGGCAATTAAGGATGCGTTTGGTTCGCTGTATCAGGTTGAATCGAACCGTTCTGTACAGGATTTAATCTCGTTCATGCGTTTGGTTTACTGAATGGAACCATCTGGTACGGGATGAGATGGTATAGATTCCTAGAATATTCTTTGAAGATGTTGTATCGTTTGATACGGCAAATTCGGCTGAACCGATCGGTACAGAACCGACCGGTACCATCCCATCTAGGATCATCCTATCCATCCTGTACCATCCCATCCTATTCAGCCTGGTACATCCATCCCATTCAGCTATCGGTCGTACAGAAAGCTGGTATGTTTTCTTGAGAAAAACCAAATCTCCGCTATTTATAAGCACCTTTTTTAAGGTCCATTTGCTGAAGATTTTGATGCTAACAAACTGGATTCCAAGGTAACAGCAAACCGGCCATAACAAGGAGACGAGAGTTCAGACTAAATTAGCCAACGAGAATAGTACAGCCAGACCTTGCCTAGCTATCCCGGCGCCCCCAAGCTCACATGGAAGAGGAACAGCTGAAGGACTAATATTCTCTCCTCCACTCACCGATGCATCCAAATTGCGCACATGAGGAGACAACAGATTAGTTGTAGATGTCTCCCAATTGCAGAGTCGCATACAAACTAGTCCCAGCAACTGGGGCATATATCCCTGGCTGATAGCTATCGTATGCATCAGGGCAAAGATGATATGGTGCTGACTTATATAAACTAATCACAGCTGCAAGCAGGAACCGAGACCACTTGTTCAGCTTGCCGATCGCACAATCGAGCAGATCGATGGATTTTTTTTTCTGGGGCTTCAAGTTGCATGCATGTGTGGTTCTCATTATGTTCCGGTACTTGTCATCGTAAGTACCAGTGGTCGGTAAAAGTCATCCTGCTTTCTTCAGCTGTTGCTGTTGTGCATATATTTCAACTCCTCTTCAAGATTTACACATGATGAAAGATTGGGAGGTACCCCACAACGCAGCCAATGGGATAATCTATTGCTTTGTAAGACGATCAAAATAGAGGAGGTGCTTGTTTAGAAGGTTTTCTTCTAATTTTACACTAAATGACTCACTCTCTCTATGGATGGATGCTGGTGCTGTAAGGGGTATCCACGTTCCGACCAATGATAGAGTGGATTTTAACCTCGACTAACCCACAATTGGGTCTACCACTATGACTATAGCTTGTGAACAAGAAACCAAATGCGTAGAGATTAGAGATAATATTACCGAGGGAATGGATCGAAGAACAAAAACATCTATATCATCTACGCATCATGTTCTGGGAATGGAATCTGGATATTTTCATCCGGTAGACTGCCGCAACCGCAAGTCCACCTTTCTTTATGCGGTTTGTACGTATCGGCTTGTGTCTTTTCTGAGGGCATCTTGGTACTCTTAGAGCTTGTTTGGGAACATTGATCCCGGCCGGTTCCCAGGGTTGAGTGCCCATGGGAAAAATTTCCCAGGCCTGGCCATACGGTGCGTTTGGTAGTCCACAACACCGGTTTTCCTGGCCCAATCCACGTGAAATCCTAGGGGGGGGGGGAATAGTCCCCTGCCCTCCCGTGATTTTTTCTCCTCAGTGCATCTCGCGACGTCCAACCTCTCTCTATTGCCGTCGGCACGCAAGTCGCGAGTCGTCCTCTCCATTGTCGCCCACTCGCTACTCCTACTACCACTCCGGTGACACCTGCTGCCACTCTGGTGCCGCGTCTCCCTAGTTTACTCAACCTCTTCTTCCTCCTAGACCCGTATCCTCCTTCTAGGGTTCATCGATTGCTCTTAAATTTGGTGGTCCTAGGTCGTTTTGAGAAAGCAAAGGAGGTGTTTCTTGTTTGTGAGATTTTGCTGAGGCACGGGAGGCGGGAGAGGAAAGAATCACCGACCATTAGAGGTTCAATAACCGAAGCATCATGGTTCACTCTACTCCTCTCCTAGCAGTTCAATCATCGGTGTGTGCTAACCACCATCACCTGCCAACTCGAGTATGTCTTCTACTATTTTTGTTGCTCCTCAAGTTGCTTAGGGTTTTGGTTGTTAGTCTTGTTCTCCTAGATCTGTTGTTCCCAGATCTCCCAAAGTTTAGTAATAGAGGCTTTCTTCTTATTCACTACCACATATATTTCTCAATATTGAAAGGTTAAACTAGAGTTTTCAAACCAATTATCCTAACATACCACTACCTTTTGTCAAATCAAACAAAAAATGTGTTATGAAAAGGACAACAGGAAGTAATGATCTAAAAAGAATGATAGTATTAAGTGTTGAAAGAAACTTATTAATTTTTCCCTGGAAAAGGTTGAAATCTGAATAGCAAGCTTTGAATAAAAAGAAACTTGACAAAGGCAACATTAGTTACAACATTAGTTCCCTACTAACTACTATAGGGTTCTTTTGGTGAAATTTTGAAAGCAAATTGGCGAGGAACACCTATTGCTGTTAAGAGCATTCTTCCATCCCTATCTGATGACATCCTAGTGATTTAAGTAAAACTTTGTTCACATAGCACTAAGACTCCCACAATTTCAAAATAATTATCAGTCTTCCTCAATTACTCCAGCTGATCAGCTAGGATAAGAATTTAGTATTTATTGTGGTTAACTAATTTTTTGCTCAAGGGAACTGGAGTACGAGTTAATGTGGAGTTAAATACATTTTCCAGAGTGATCTTCATCAATATTTGAAGGACAAAGGCTCACTCGCATTGCTTACTACTGTTAATTTTGCATTAGACATCACAAGGTATTCTTAGCTTCATTTGCTTAACTCTTAGTTAAGCTCACTTCCATGACTGTAACTTATTCTTGAAGCCTGCATTGCTTGTTTGTGACAGACAAAATCCAAGTGTTCAATTGCTTTGGGTTAAGAGCGAAATCTCTCCATAAGTTATGGATTTAATTCTCAATTCAAATGCTGCTAATTGCTTAATTCCCTTCAGTCATTCACTTATTTGATTGTTTCCTTTATAGATTGGGTTGAGGCGTTGAGCGAAATACATGTGTTCGATTGCTAAGGTGAGGTCTTCTTATAAGTCTCTTACATTTGGCTTGTGAAACATTGCTTCTTATAAGTATGAGTTGTTATGTTTTCCTTGAATTATCAAAGCCATTGACCATTTCCATGTATAGTGCTAGTTCACTCTTGTGTTTTTAACTGGTTATGAAACAATTCCTTAATCAATTTTGGTCTCAAAACTAAAAAACTTTGCTTCATTCCATGTCTGACAAGATAGTCCTAAAGCAAATTACCACAGCCTACGGAGGTTAATGCTCTCTTTACTAAACTTCTGTCTAAGATGTGTTACATATAGCCATCTAGGTACTATGAGTCCAAAAAGGTATGTTTGGGTGTTTCAGTATTCTATGGCGTTTTAGGTTTTTTCTACTTACCCAATGATTTCTAGATGTACTAATCCTACCAGGATACAAATGATTTATTGGGGGAGAAGTGCTAATCTGTCTCATGTTAGCCAAGGCTTAAGTGATGCTCATTAAGTATAGTCAACTGGATGG
Source organism: Rhipidocladum racemiflorum (assembly GCA_036346355.1). Lineage (NCBI taxonomy): Eukaryota > Viridiplantae > Streptophyta > Magnoliopsida > Poales > Poaceae > Rhipidocladum > Rhipidocladum racemiflorum. Next base: position 81,533,121 of record CM070579.1, on the reverse strand, counting down.
GTGTTTCCTGCTGTAAGTGTTGTCCTAGAAAATATTCTCGTAGTTATGAACAAATGTTGACCCAGTTGTTTGTACTACAAAGGGATGTTCTTGTACAACTGTAGACATTTGGTACAGCTTTAGCAAATTCTAAATTAAATAGTTTCATTAAATGGTGAGGAAGTTCTGGTATTTCTCAATTTTATCAAACATCATTATGCATTACAAACATGAACAAGATGTCACGTGTGGAGAATTCATAGTTAGAAAGGCTCAAAAATTTTAGTCAAGTTTGTTAAGATACTTGTTGTGCAAACTGCAAAACTCGTTTTGTCAAACACCAAATGATGATGAGGGCCTCTATTGATATGTGACTCCTAGTCTCCTAAGCAAGGGAAGTTTTACCTTATGTTATTGTGTGATTATCATGCCTTTTATTTTGCCGTATTCCAAAAGTTAGTTAACGATGAGCTAATACCAAAATTCCATCTACCAAACATATTTAGATTAATTATTGGGTTGAACTTGGGGTTTTTCTTCAGTTCTGTATGCCGTTATTTGCTAAAGGAGGTGCTCTTGCTTGCAGTCTATGATCCAAAAGTACTAAACCCCTTGTATTATTGTTGCAGGGGAGAATATCTTGTGTGGTGCAAGTTAATCCACACAATCAAACCATAGTACACCATACATGTTATTTTTCTATCAGTGGTTAAATTTGACTTTTACATGAATTAGACTCACGTATGGATGCTACAGATGCACATAACACTATCTTGTTTGGATTTTACCTATGTGTGAATGCTTATATAGATTAGTTTGAATGTGTGGATGTAAGGATCTTGTCACATACTTTTCCCTGAATTTTTTGAATTTTTCTAGATTTTTATTTTTATTTTTTTGGATATTTTTTAATGTTTGAGATTTTCATCCTTGTACGTTCCAAATGATGGCGGGGATCATTTTCCGGAGGGGTTTATTTCCCTAAGGGATTGAGAGGGATTCAATGTACCCTTCAAAATCACCCTAGGGATTTTATTCCCTAGGCTTTTCTCCCCTAATATCCAAACAAACCATTTTGTTGAAAGGAATCCCACACTATCAAAGCACCCACGTCCCTGGATTTGCGAAAAAGCCCTTCGAGATATCAGAATTCAGGGTGAGGCTCCGTGAGCCTCGCCAACCGAGCTAACGTAAGGATCTTGCGATCGGAACTTTTGCAGAAAACCCTTATGCTTTTCGGTAAGTGAGTGTGAGCCCTGCTATCTCCCGCCCGTCAGATCATGCGAGCCCTGTTATCTCCTATTGAAAAATTAACATGGCACATCATTAATTTAATTTCAAAGATACGCAATAAAACAGAAAGGTAAACAGTGCACATACAACATGATTACTAGCAGTTAACAAGTTTGTAATACAGGTTAGCAAAGAAATCGCGCCTACACTGTCCAACTGATTCAAATATGAAAACAAAGCTATCAAAATGGTAGGTATTCCCATCAGATCTAATCACAAGGTACTTACAGCGGTCTAGATGAACCACAAACAACTGTGTAGAAGCGATGTGCGTCGAATGAAGATAAAGATGAGCAGTCACGTGGAAGGGCGCTTCCTAGAAACTTGATCGCTAGTCTACTGTGCAGGGCGTCAAGTTGTCGGCGTGGGATCGAAGACGCTGCTCTCCTTCACACCCGTTGCACGACGAGCAAAGGGATGGAATGGATCGATGGCAGCAAGCACGGAGAAAGCAGGGATCATCTGAGGAGATTGAGATTGGTTTTTTGTCGCTTGTCTTCTCACATACGGGGACGTCTCCCCTTACGAAAGCGCATTTTTTGAAAACCGCCTCCCGATCACGCAGATCAAATTGGCACGATTCCAGGAACCACCCCCTGGAATCTCGCAACGTGGGCGAATGGACTAATTGCAAGCGAATGTCTGTCTCCCAAGTCCGTGGCGCCACATTAGCAGCTAAAGTGTAAGGTGATGTGGTAAAGATGGTACACATAGCAAAAGATTAAGTACACTTAGTACGTCTCAAATGCGGTCGCGAGTAGTCACAAGTCACGTGATAAACACGCGAAATCAAGATAAACACGCGCGCATACGTATACATAGCCTTGCATAGCTAAACATGTGAACATATAGCCTTGCATCAACTCATACTAGAGTCTATATATGAATTTCCCTTATAAATTGGTTCCACTTGGGGGTGGCAATGGGGAAAATCCCCGCGGGGAGTGCCCTCCCATGTCCGATCCCTAATAACCAAAATTTCTCCGTCCCCGTCGCCGCATACGGGGTTTAATTTCCCTCGTCCCTGATCCCGACGGGTTCGCGGGGCCCCGACGGGGACTAATCCCCGAAAATGCTACATGAAAGATCATATGCTACATGAGTGAATCACTAGAGTAATAGTGCATGTGTGATTGAATTTTGAGTGAATCAATAGAATAATGAGTTAATCACTAGAGTAATTCATATTTAGCATGTTTATTAATAATGATCTCACATATATTCTTTTTTCTTTTAATAATTGATCATTTGCTCCCACTTATTAGTGATATTGTGGGGACAAGGAATAGTAGAATGTCTTCATCCCCGCAATCCTCGACAGGGACAATATTTTCCACGATAACCCTCACGGTGTGAGATTTTCCCCGTCCCTTAATAAATAAATTCCCCGCGAGGAAACGGGGATCGGCCCATTGCCATCCCTAGTTCTCCACCTAGCTGCGCAACGTGATACTAAAGTCTTATACTTTTGACTCAACAACACTTTTTTCACTGGATTATTTCTGAATTAACTCCAACATCTCCTGCCCGTCAGATCGTGCCAAGTACACATTACGTGGCATCTCTTTGGAACGCTGAGCTGGGAGCCTGGGACGGACATCCAGATGCTTCCTTCAGTGTTTCTCTCAACAACGTTTGGCTCGTTGCACGCTGGTGCCTACTTGGACCATTGCATGCACAATAGGGTTTAATTGTCCCCAAATTTTATATGGTCCTCTTTGTTTAGTTATAGACCTTTTTTTATAGCTTAAATGCAAGTTTTTTTTTTTTTTTTTTTTTTGCTTAAAAAGCTTAAAAGCAATCAGTTTTTATACATAATAAAGTGAGTAATTTTATCATAAATTTAGTGGCATAAATATAAAAATAATTTTGAATAATTAAAAAAAAAACATATCTGCAGTGACTTTTTACAACGGCTCAAAATTTGACTTCTTACTCACTTTATTTTCTCTCGCATGGAGCGTTTGCTCTTAAGCGATACTGGGCCTACCCAATTGCGGCCCTGGCCCACTGTGGTTTTCTTCCTTTACTTTTTTGTGTTTGTACATGACTGCACCTACATAGCCCAGCGCACGCAAACCGAATTACTCGAATGATACAGGTCGGCTCGCCGCTGCTTGGAGTGCTTCACTCCTTTGGGACTGTCTCAGGACGGTTTCATTTGGCGCGGATCGCAATAGTACAAGCCCATGTATATATAATAATAATAATAATAATAATAATAATAATTATTATTATTATTATTATTATTATTATTATTATAATTATAGCGTGGAGATTTCAAGAGCAGGGCAGCGTCCACCTCACCTTTTTTTTAAAAGAAAATCGTTAAAAAATTAGAAATCATGGATATATACTTTTAGCGGTTTTTTTTGTAAATAACTTATATTATAGCGTGGAGATTTCAAGCGCAGGGCAGTGTCCACATCACTTTTTTTTTAAAAAAAACATCAAAAAATTAGAAATCATGGATATATCTTTTTATCGTTTTTTTTTTTGCAAAAAGACCCGTGATTATGCAATTTTGCCGGTGGGGCCTCCATCGGTTTTTTAGCAAAAAAGATTCGTTGTTCTGCGAATTCGATGACGGCTCTTAGCGAACCCATTTTTTAAACCCCCGAAAAAACCGAAATTATGTTGAGATGCTCATACCGTTTTTTCCATGCCCTATAGTTCCTCAAATTCTCCATCTGTCCTACACTTGTTTTTCTTGCAAAAAGGACCCGTAGTTCTGCAAACTCAGCAACGACCCCCAGCTAGCCATTTTTAAAAAACCCCTAATAAACTGAAATTACGTTAAGGTCCCCCTACCCTTTTTTTTTTGCAAAAAAGACCACCGGACCAAAACCCGCACGACGTGGCGTAGTGTGTCACCATACCTAGTTATATTCACGTACGGCACAAAGGCTGCCAAGTTATTGGGAAGTAAGCTAATCTGTGCCAAAATTGAGACTGACGAGGGTGAGGCTCCAAGAGTCGAGAATGGGGGACCAGTGTTTCGCGGTTAGTCTAGCTTCGCTGCTTTTAGGGTGTTTGGTTTGAGAATATGGATGGTTAATGTACTATCTGATCCTAGCCCCGAATCTAATCTATTTGTTTGGATTAAGGAATGGAATGGATAGGTCTATTATCATAATTTTTTATAATCATATTTTTTTTAAAAAAAAAATTGGGCTACAAAGACCTATCGCTAATTCAAATGGTGATAGGTGGGTATTTTGAAATTTTTTGCTTTGGCATGCTATTTTTGTAAAAAAAATTTGAAAAAAAATATTATTTGAGCCATAAATGGCTACGATTTTTTTAAGCCAGTCGTATCCCCATAAATACGACCCACATTAAAATGTCTCACGGATGTTCGATCAAAGTTACCGTTTGACCTGCAATACAGGCCAGACAAGAACTTATCTTGATCTGAGTCCTTACCATTCGACCTGTGAATACTCTATAGGTCAGACATAATACCCTTTATCACACTGACCTAGACAGGACTGGGCAACCTCCGCACAAAGATAACATGTGGAAGAAGGTTGCTCTGATAGGTACAGACGATTGTTTGGAGGTTACTCTCTATGAAGAGACCCCTTTGATGAAAAGACACTTTTTCAGTGAGAAACACTTTCTGATGAAAAGACACCATTTCACAGGAAGACACCTCTCCGAAAATGATAACCGCCATCCCTTCGATGCTATAAATATAATACTCTCGCAAGGATTTAAAAAAAGGGTGGAGAATCATAACTATAGTGTGTCAAGTATGAAAAAGTGGAGATTGTACACTGTAAAGTGCTTGTGATAATACAATTTTTGTTCTTTCCTACCATTTTCAATATTGTTTTATAGACAAAAAGCAACTCAAAATCACATACGTAAGCTTGATCTAGGGACGCCCAAGTCTTGAACATTGATAATACTCTTTTTTCTTTGCTATGTTTTCTCATGTTGAGTTTTTACTTAGCAAAGTTTTTAATGAGGCAGTCAAACATTAATAAAGATCATGATTTAATTCCAATTATTTGTCTTATTTTAGAATTTTATTTCATATTTTGCTTTTTCCTAATTTACTTATATTTTAAAAAAAGTTTTTCACATTTCTTTGAGTTTTTCTAATTATTCTAGTTTTTTAGTGATTTTTTGTACTTTTTAAAAAACCTTTTCAATTTTCTAGCTTTTTTTTTGAATTTTTTTAGAATTTTTTGGCGCCAAACAGGCCAGCAATGCCCGTTGGCTTGTGAGGTTCCTGACATGGCCCGTGAGCCACCGAGACGTGCTTGTATCAGGGACTTGGCACATGGGCCAGCATGGCACGGTCTGTTGGCTAATCGGTCCTTATTAGGCCATGCCGAATGGCCCGTTTGGACACCTATCAAAATTGACATATTAGACGACACCTATCACAACATCTGCAAAGCACTTGAATAAATAAACTAGATCCAGATTCCACTTCACCACTCTCCAATCACACACACACACACACACACACACACACACACACACACACACACTACGCCATGGCCTCGGCAACGCCGCTTATAAACCCACCATAACCTTGACACCATGCGGCTTCCCACTCCGTTAGGGGTGCCTCCGCGCTAGCCTCACTACGGCGTCGTCCCCAGCGGCCAAGTCTGGGGTCGCGGCGGCTGCGGGGTAGTTGACGGTGCTGATGACGGATAAACTGGGGTGTGCACCAAGGTGTCGCTAGTCGATGTGTTGGTGGTGCACAACGCGACGCTGGTGACACGGGAGGTGTTCGAGGTGGTGCGCGGCCTACTGCGCATCGTCTGCTGAGCTAGGGTCGGCATCGACCAACCTCCACCAAGGCCGGATGCCTCATCGTCAACACCCCCACCACCAACATCGTCACTACTGCAGAGCATGCCGTCGCGCTCCTCGCCACAATCGCCCGCAATGTCATGCAGGCCAATGCATCGACCAAGGATGGTGTCTATGATAGTTGGGACACGGTCTTCCTCCTCACTCTCGTTGTCTGATAGATCGAAACCGAGCATGTCAGCAACAGAGGCTGTCGACTTGACAATAGCGGTAGAGGGACCTGCGCCCATAGTAGGCTGTGTCTGCGGTGTCGGCTGAGATGGCGGCGGGGGTAGGTTGTTGGCTGTGTCTTCCGGCATACCGATGTTGGCTAGCGAGGAGAATGGAGGAGGTGAAGAAATGCGCTGCAAGTATATAAAAAGCTGGTTATCCAATTGAGTTGTTGGTCGATTCAATTTTCTCGATTCAAAACACAAAGTTAAAGCACTTACCCCACCAGTCGCAGAAGTTTTTGGTGAACTCTTAGCCGATTTTGTGTGTGCAGCCGACAGCTTACTTTGAGCCGCCTTTTTATAGGGGCCGGCCTCGCTTCTTTTCTACAAAATGGCATCAACTAAGTATATTCAGATTTAGCGTTATTGCAATAGGAGTTCTGGGATATACTTGCACTTACTTGGCTGTTGGTGCTGCCTCTCAAGATCGGAGAGGGAAGGGGATTGCACCCCGAGGGTTCCCGAAGAGTGTCCCGTCAGTTCGATGGCTCGTTGCTTTTTCATCGGGAGATTGCCTGATGGCTCTGCTGGCCTCTTTTTAGTAGCTTTAGTTTAAGGAAAATATAAATATATAAGTCAGTTCTGATCGTCGGCTATGGAGACAAGTTTGGAAATTTTTTTGGCTATTATGATTGAAGGTGGCCCTTCCGCTAGAAATAGTGATGAGGAAATAGCTGATCACCAGGAGATGTAACTGCGCCCTTATAGTATGGAGAATAAAGTGTGGGAGCTCTTGGACGAGAAGGTCATCGGCTATATGGAGGATTATGTTTGCTAAGGAGGCATGAGGCAGCCTTTCTCGGGGTTGAAGTCGATCAAACAATTGGAATTTTGGGATAGTTTGACTGAAGCCACATTGTTTAGAGTAGATTGATTGATGGTAGTATTTATAGGATAGTTAGAAGGTCCGACCTTTTGAGTGTAAGCCATCTAAGAGAATGCTTGGGGATAGAAAGATTTTGTATAGTTCTAAGGTTTCTTCAAGTATGTCTTCACTATCGGCAGCAAGATGGAAAAAGGAAGGAAAGGATAGTTATCAGCTTTACTATAGCTAAAAAATCAGTGTTATGGAAGGAGTTTTGGTCCAGTTGGCAGAAGAAAGACAAATATTTTTTGGCTTTGACCGGGTTTAGCTTGGTTTCGCCATCGGAGCAGAGGAAGAGCCTTTTGCCGAACTATCGATTGTTTTAGAATTCTATAGGTTGGCATTTTAAGGTTTTCTCACGGGGGAAAGGGTCATCTCGGACAAGTCAATCTTAAAAGGTTGTCTAAAGGCATGGTAGAACCACATTTGAATAAAAACAAAGGGCCACCAATGTTTCCTATTGTGTATGACCCCATGGTTGTGTATAGCCGATGGCGAATTTCATGCATCATTTGGAAAACTGCCCCAAAAATAATTTTCCCAATACTAGTTGTTCAGCTGTGGTTTAGTAGGTTTGTGTTGGGCAGAGGGAAGCACCGCAGAAGAGGAACCGGTCAAGCCACATGTTTAGTAATGCTATGTGTTCCTTATCAAACACTGAGCCGATTCCTCGATTGTCACTTATATACTTTCTTTAACCTTGCCCCTTGGTGGACACAAACTTGTGCTGAGGCTTGGCGGTAAAAGCCGATAGTTGTTTGCCATCTGGTCTCATGCAGCAGAGCTGGGTAACGTCTAGTAAGGTTGGGCTGATGGGACCAGTTCTAAAGGGAAAAGCGTGAAAAGTATCAGACCAAAAATAGCAGAACATTACTGCTAGTTCGTTGGGAGAGAAATTAGCTAAAGATAATGGAAGGCACTCTGCGATTCCCATTTGTTCTCACACAAGTAGTTTTTAGGCTGTTATCCGATTAAACCAATCGCGCCACCCAGCTAGAGCAGTTGGCCAAGCCCTAAAATTTTTACTCCACCCCGCTATATTAAAATTCGATGTGTTCAAAGGAAGCCTAGGGATTTCTTGCTCTATGATAGTCGATGGATTAGGATTTCCTATCGGTTCTAGGTAATACTTAGTTTTATAATCGCGGACAAGGAAGAATACCTTATTAGAATCCATGGGTTCGATAGAGCCAATGGAATGAAGAGCTAAGGAAGTGAGTTCAAGCCGATGAAGAAGGGGTCGAGAGCTTGGACACGTGAAAATGAGAGGTAAATGAGTCTCATATTTATCGATCGTGCATCAGCGGCATTGGCAAGTAGTTTTTGCGAACTTTTACTGTAGTTAATGCACGAGATCATGCATTCAAGTGATTTGCGTAGGAAAATCGCCACGAATGGCGCAAAAAATGGCTGGGAAGTTGGAATGGTGAATCTCGATTTGGTCGATTGGTATTCTGCATTTTAGCCGATACTGTTGATTTTTGGAAGATCCACCCAATCTCACAAAAATAGGGGCATATGTTGACATCAAAGTTTGGCGCATGACCGATTTGGTAGGGACTACTAATTTGGTAATTTTGTTTGGAATAAAATGGAATTAAAATAAAACCAATGTCAGATCGAAGGAGATATTATTTTAGAAGTTCACGGCCAATATGAATTACAACAAGAGTAAGATCAGGATAAAGCCGATCGGAATAAAACTGATATCTATTTCAAGGGAAAGATTGTTTTGGGGAAGTTGAAACTGATACGGACAGTGTTTTACGAGAATTCAAGAAGGGCACGGTCGGTCCGGATGCTATAAAGGAAGACAATGTGCAACATAGAGATCATCGAACAGCCAATCAATTAACTCGTATTACTCTTTACTTTTCCATCGACTAGGAGTAGAATTCTAGATTTGTAATTCTTCCTCTGTAATTCGCTTGATTTCGTCGACTTCGTTTTTCTCCGTTTTTGTTGCACATCGCTTCTTGCGGAAAAAAAAAATCTACATTTATCCTTATCTAATCAGCTCAATCAGGCTGTTTAGATCTATCGATTACTTTTCGTCTAATCGGCTTGAATAGCTGTTCATATGAGATCGTTATTAGGAAATACATTGCCCTAAAGTCGGTCGAATTAAATCTTCTTTTTGCCGATTGCGGGATTAAATTGGCTCACATGCTCGCACCTAAGTTAAACTATTGTTTTCGTATGTTGATTGTCTATTAGCCCTTTGTCACGTTTTTAACGTTACCCTCATTGCCAAGGACAAAATTCTTACGGCATAATTGTGCAATCTGCTTGCGATTTAACGGTTCATCTCTTCCCACAGGTTGTATCCGAGTTATCCCCATATGTTGTCCTTGCTGAGAAGCTAAGCCAGCTTGTCGTGCAACTTGTAGCTGGTGGAAGTGGGATTAAGGGAGTCAAGGTAGCCTATTCATCAGCTAGAGACCCTGATGACTTGGGCACAAGGATTCTTGGTGGTGTTGGTCACCAAAGGCAAAGAGGCCTCCGCATCACCGAGGAGAGAATTTTCCCTCTAGACTCTATCCCAATTCCATCTTGCCAATGTAGAGTCCAAGTTTGCCGGTGCATTATCTGACGCAGGCGACATCAGAGTAGAGGGAAAGGTTTTAAGGATGGCGCGCCACATCTTACACTCGTCGAGCCTTTCGTTGGGGATGTTAGTAGAAACGGTCTGGTTTTAAATTGCCAAAAGGAGCCTAAATGTGAATTTTACGAGCGTTGGAAGGACGGCTCCAGGAAAGCAGGCCATAATGGCCATTGGGGTCGATAAGCAGCCTGAGAAGGAAGCTCTCGAGTTGATAGGCGAGACACAATCAGTTGAGGAGTTTTGTCTTTCTGAAGCTTTAGAGCAAGTAAGCACTAAGCAGGTTCCCATAATAATATCTCTGCTATATTGGCAAGAGATGGATTTTTGCAAGCTGAATTAGCTAGTTTTCGGGTAGGATGACATTTTATACTCCTTTTCTATTTGCATCACTTTTGCATTTCTTTCCATAGCATGATTTGCATTTCTGCTTCTGTTAATGTGCACCTCTTGGACTTGGGCCTGTAGAACATTGGACTGCGTTGGTTAAGATGAAATGTAACATCGTGTGTTACCCACAATCTCCTCTAACTTCTCTAGCAGTATATCTTTTATTACATTATCAAAATGATAGGGAAAAAAAGTCATCATGTTCGTTTTCGGTGGTTAGAAATTTCCATATTAACCGAAGGGAAAAGAGAGATTCACACTGCCGATTTGGTGGGTGCAGATCAATCACACAGATACGGAAACTGTTTCAGTTGTACAAGAAATACAACTATATGAGAGTAGTATAACAAATACAGTTATATGTTTCATATAAACTAACATTTGATGATTGGGCATTTATTCAGGAGGTCAGCTGCACAAACTCAGACTTTACTGAGGTTATGAGTTAAAGACCCATATTTTTCATCTGCTTTGTTATAGCTATGTTGGTTTGATTGTTCCAGTCGTTCTCTCGACTTACTGGTGGTTTGCTCAAATTTCGCTTTGTAAGAAGTGTTTAGATTGACTGTTCTAATCTTTTATATTTGCACTGTCCTTTGGACTTTCAGTGCTCAATTACTCTTTGGGATTTTTTGGAGACAATTTCATTATGGATTTTGAGTTAAAGGGAGATTTGTTGGAGAGAACTCAAATATCTCTAATTACCATATCTGTTGGTTTTATTTCTAATTTGTTAGGAGTTATATCTTCTACAACTCAGACTCTTTGGCTATATAAGACACCCCTATGTACATGTAATCCTTGAACCGATATAGCGAATTGTTTCCCGTGGTTTTTCTCCACAAGGATTTATCCACGTTAAACCTGTGTCTCCGTTATTCGTTGTGCTTCTAACCCTAACATAGACATCTTAGTTGTACGTGGAATCCGACTAGTTTTGTTTCTTCTAAATTGCATTATACTCCGTCCTAAGTTTAGGATACCTAGTACTCCGTTCTAAATTGCAAATTTGCTAAGATGTAGCTAGCTAGGTATTTTGCACACAACTAAGATATGACTAACTTTGATGAAACCCATCGCCATTCCGTCCTTTCCAATTCATCAACGGATCACATACTCACATGGTCTATGCGACCGTGCATGCCTTTTCTTTTTGCTCCTGATAAGGACTTTGGCCGAACAGGCTCATCCTTTTTACAACATGCATACACAACCATCCTTTTTACAACATGCATACACAACCATGGTACAACTTTGCCTTTGTTCGCTTTGGAGAGCAAGCAAAAGTCAGTGCTCTGTACAATAGATAAAGAGGCTTTGGCGGCGATGTGAACCATCGTGGCTGGGCAAGCAGGAGAGAAATCTCGGTAACCTCAGAGATGCACGAGTGGACGTAACTTGCTCGTCCTAAGATCAAATTTTCGGTGAAATTTCGTGATATCTCGATGAAATCTTGGATTCTAGACCTTTAGGTTTTATAATCTCAGCAAAATTAAAAAATTTAGAAAAAAAATATTTAAAGTGCTATAATAACCTAAAATCTCAACGAGATCTCGATAAATTTTACCGAAATTTTGCATTTTTGATCGAAATTTGCCTATATTTTGACCGAATTGGATTTTTCACGTCGTTTTCCATGCGGGACAATCGGTAGATCATCCAGTTAGCCTATGCACATTAATTCTCGCCGTCATAAGTTAAGGATCTCGGTTGTCTTCACTGCAACTGCTAGATCATCCACTTCGCCTATGCAAGCTCAAGTTTTCAATATAATATATTTGAATGGACACTGTTTGTTTCAGTAAATTACCATAATTTTATAGTTTCCATCAGCGAATTATTGAGTAGTGGTTAATCCAACATTTGCTGTATGACTTTGTTAATCGAGAAAGACTGTATTCAAGCATCAGTATGTTAAGATTGCAACTTGGGTGTATTGGTGGTGCTATTAGAGAGTCATGTATGATTTTGAGAGAGAGAAATTTGACTTTTAAGTTTAACATATCGTTTTAAGTTGTTCCATAATACAGAGCCTAGCATCCTATCATCATACAAATTTTCTGAAACTGGCTTGATCATCATTTGAAAATTTTATGTTAATATTAGTGATGTATCAGGACCATCTATAAAAAAAAAATATTTCTACCATGTTTTGAACCATTTTCATTCAGTTGAAATTTGTCGGTCAGCCTTCAGTAGTATTGTCCAAATTTTTTAAAATTTCTCAAGATATCTCATCATCTGAAAATGTTATGGGAATATTATAGATATGTTAGAACCATTCACAAGAGTTTTCAAAAATTTTAAACGTGGTTTGAATCATTTTTCATTCGGTTCAAATTTGCTGGTAACGCTTTTATCAGGACCAGGGTTAACAAAGCCGAACGAAAATCGAGAATTTCAACTGGTTTTCGAGATTTCGAGCCCTATCGAAATATAAAACCGACCGGTTTTTTGAAATTCAAAAAAAATCAAAAAAATTTAAAAAAATTATGCGATGTAAACCGAGCGGTTTTTCGAGAAAACCGACGAAAACCGCTCAAGAAACCGATCGCCCAAAAGGTTCAATTCGCCAAGCTGTTTTTCGAGAAAACGGAGCGGTTTTCGATTTTTTTAATCTGTTTTGAAATTTTTTGTTCAAACCCTTCGGTTTTTTACGGTTTTCGCGAAAAACCGATACCGGCGGGGTCTCGATTTTCAATTCGAAAACGGTTTTGTAAACCCTGATCAGGACAGTACCACTTTAGGGTCGATCATCTTCTGAAATTTTTCTGGGAATATTAGTAATGGGTCAGGACCATCTACAAAAAATTTCAATATTTTTTGATGATGTTGAACTATTTTTCCTTTGTTTGAATTTGACCGATATCTCGCTGTTTTTGAATAAAATTTCGGTATTTTGAACCGAAATCTCAGGAATTTCGGTTCAAAAATTACCGGATTCAAATTTTTTATTTTTTATTTTATTCGGATTTCATTTGAAATAACAAGATTTTGTTGAAATTTCGAATTTTAAAAAGTGCCGAGATGAAACCTAGAACAAAATTTGAAACCCTGCTCGTCCCTGTTGCCCAGTCTTTACATGTACTACTGTCCGCACGCACTGCTCAGGCTCAGCTTGCTGTTGCAGTGCTACGCCGCACTACGGAATCTGAAAAGGATGCCATCGAATAGTCAGAAGTCAGAACATCCGTAACGATAAGATAAGTAAGATAAGATTATCGATTATATTCCTTCTGAAACTAGATTGCCTATTATATAAACATAAATAATGCCAGTCCCTCTTTGTCTAGACTTTTTCTTCAGCTTAAAAATTTAAAAGATAAAATCTAAATAAATTGATCTTTTTATTTGAGCTTTTTAAAAACTATAAGTCTCCCCAAAAGAATTGTAAACCAATGTCATTGATATTAAGGTAAAACTATCCGTCTCTTACCACTTATAAAAGACAAAGGGTTAACTCCAAGCTATATGTCGAAAAGCCCAAGGGCCTATTTGGAGAGCTGAAATTTTTTCTAAAAAACTATTTTTTGATTTTCTAGGCTGAAAAGGAGTGTAGCTTTTATAAAAGATTGTTTAGCAAACAGAGCATAAGTCTAAATAAACAGACCTAGATCTAATTGTCTGTACCAGGAAAAAAAATGAAATCGGCATCATGCCTAGTAGTAGTAGATATAGATGGATGTTAACCCGTGTCAGTCGTGCGTTGGTGTCCAACACTGCAGCTGTTACATTTGGGTTGTGGTTGCATGCATGGTTGTTGCGGCCTTGCAGGTCAATACTGTTCAGATCACGGCATGGCACAAATGCGCGCGTGCTTAGCTCCCACGATTTCAACGCGCGGAGCTGTTCGATGGCTCAGCTCGCACGATCTCAAGCCAAATGTTAATCACGCCGCAGGCTGGCTGTACCCGGCTGTACTCACTGTTCACACCACACGACTGATGGCGACTTGCAGCCGTTGGTTGGCCGGGCGGCCATGAAACTCGGGGCTGAGCTGCATACGCTGCTGGCCTAGTAATAAACAACTAGGCAGAATGTGTGGCGCACGCTGCACCGTTTAAAATTTACTCTATTTTTTTTTCTAAAAAAAGGCTACAGGAGGACTTAAACATTTTTTTTTTCCGGAGCGATCTTAACACTCCATACGTTCATCGGTGAATAATACATTTTCTAAAAAAATATTATAGATCGAGTTGCAAAAAAAATTATAGAGATACAGCTGTATACAGTATGCATATATTTCTTATTCCGAAAAATATCAGAAATCGAGTTACAAAAAAATAGAGAGATAGAGTTATACACATATTTCTTTTGACGAATTTAGTTAACACTTTATTATTACCCGGCTAACCTCCTTCTGTCGAGTTTAATACTCTATGAGTTAACCGGGTAATAATACATGTTTCAAAAAATATTAGAGATGTCAACCTTCTTTTATCGAGTTTAACACTCGATGCGTTCATCGAGTAATAATACACGTTTCGAAAAATATTAGAGATTGAGTTGGGATAAAAAAATATAGAGATTAGAGATCGGGTTGAAAAAAAATTCTAGAGATAGAGCTGTAAACATATTTCTGTTGACGAAAATATTTTTTTCCGGGAAAAACGGAGAAAGAATCTGGACGTAAGGGCCGGGGACCTGTTTGTTATATTTTTGGACCTTATTGCTATCCTGAAAAATTAGAAAAGAGCTCGTTCGAGATTTGTATCTAGCGGGGGGGGAGGGGGGTTCCGTAAAGTAACGAACCAAGGACCTAAATGCAATTTAGAAACGTTTTTCTTACCCTCACAAATAATCGCAAAGGACCTCTTTGTAATTTACAGGGACCTATTTGTAATTCAAAGAAAAGGGAGGGACTTTTTCGCAAATTGGCATGGAGGTGAGGTGTAGGGATGGCTTTTGGATGTATTGGAAGCTCCATACCCTGGGTTTATTTTCTAGCTTTTGCCATGTTTAATATGTGATAAATTGATTTTTCTGTTACATAAGTAATTCTGAAAATTGCTCAAATATTAACGGAGAATTGCAAAATTTGCTAGAAAATTTTGAGGACATGAGTGTTGGGATTTGATTTCAGTAATGAAGGAACAGATGCAAGACAATTGGTGTCTAGGAAAACACACATGAGGCTTGGTTCTTTAAATGGCACCCGGAAACGGGAAGTGCTCCCTCCCTCATGTGAGCCCTAGAGGCGGGTTGACCTGGCCATGAGTCGAGCTGACGGAGACATTCATTACCTGTTTTCACTCCCAGCCAACAAGAGTTACATAAGATGTAATTGGCATTATGCCGCGTTTAATTGATGTTGGAATTTATTTTCTGTTATTAAGTAATGCTGGAAAATTGCAGTATAATTAACAGAAAATAGCTAAATGCTAGGAAAATTCTGGGAGAATTGTGATAATTATCTACTGAATAGATATAGACCAAAACTTTATTGATTCAATGAGGATGCATGCAAAATAATATTTTACCAGTAGTAAAATTTCGTATTGCTTGCATATAGGATATGTCTGACATCACAAAAAGGGAATTTGCTATGCTTGTCCTGGATGGCAGCAATTATCTCACTTGGGCAATGGATGCCAAAATCAACCTAACAGCTATAGCACTTAGAGCTACTATTGCCCAGCCTGAAGCTGGTGCACCTGCTATACCCGAACTCGCAAAATGCGCTACTCTATATTTCCTGAGGCACCATCTTCATCCGGACCTGAAGGCCGAATGCTTGATGGAGGAGAACCCACTGGTATTATGAAATTCCCTGAAGGAACGCTATAACCAGCAAATATCTGTGTTGTTGCCAGAAGCACAACGAGAATGGACCCTCCTACGCTTTCAGGATTTCAAATCTATAGCAACATATAATTCTGCAATGCACAAACTTGTCGCTAAATTAACGTTTTGTAACCAGAAAGTTACTGATGCAGAAATGATCGACAAAACCTTGTGCACCTTCCACCCCAATATGATGATACTACAGCAACAATACCGTCATGCAAAGTACAAGAAGTACTCTAAGCTTATTAGTGTTCTGCTAGAAGCAGAAAAACATGATGAACTCCTGTTGAAGAATCATCATGCAAATGCTAATGGAAATCAAGCATTGCCCGAAGCACATGCTACCGCTCAACAGCCTAGTAATAGCCATGGCCACAAAAAAGGTCAAATGCATAAGGGGAATAAATGGTAGAATAGCAGAAACCAAAAGGGAAAGGGCAAATCCCAATGGAAAGGTAAAGGGAAAGGTACTGGAACCTTCCAGAAGCAAGGTCAAGCCAATAAGGCACCTAACCCTCCTCTGTCGTGCTTTAGGTGTGGGTGCGTTGGCCATTGGTCACGTACCTATCGCACCCTAAAGCACCTAGCGGAACTTTACATGAAATCCACTGGGAGATTCCAGAAGAATCAAGAAAAAAAGGTTGAGGCACACTTCATTGAACAAAAAAGTGGGAAAAAGGACGACAACGCCACCGACCCTACAGTTGAGTTCAAAGAAAGCCTTCTCGGATATGATGACTCGCCCATGGAGGAAGATGACCTTCTTGGTACTGAACTTGTGGAATTCTAGAAGAATGCAAATGTTCCCCAGGAGGAGGAACACGACTTATATGGAGACTTGCAATAGTTTCCTTGTACCCCTTTTTGATTTATGTCGCATTTCCATTAGTTGAGTCTCCTTAAGAGCCTCATATTATCAGTTTGAATATTTTATGTTCCTGCATGAACATTTGGTCTATGCTCCTGTTGAGCAATTATCAATAATAGTCAAATAAGGTGTTTTTCCAGAATATTTGCTCATTCTTGTGCTATGCTTGTCCTATTTTCTGTAATTTTTCCTGATGCAATAATTGTTTGATTGTTAGGTCATACCTTTAATATAAAACAAAGTATAATCCAGCAAAGGAGGAATAAATTTGTCTAGAAGACAGTTATACCACACTAAGTGATTTGAAAATTATGACTATCACCAGAAGCGATGATCTTATAGTTGGCACTGGAAGAATGTCATATTATACCCTGAGTCCAGTCGTACTCATTTATCTTAAAGACATTGGTCTGAATGATACCATATGCAGAGATAGAAAGAGGATGGTACTGAATACCTACTCATGGCTAAGTTTAATGGGTGTAATAAATGTGTGGTTGAAAAAACTTCCTCGCTTCTTCTCTGGGTTATACTACGCATATATAAAACCTGAAGTTTGTGTTGAAAACCCAGAGATATTTAAAGATCTTGTAGATCGACTGGGTAATCTTGAGTTGAATATTATGATAAAATAATTAGTAATTCTGTTGGCCATAGCATAAAGACTTTTCTAGACCCGAAGATTTTTTATGCCCTGTTTGTGCTATAGGAAAACTTACAGTTAGATCCTCTAACTTTAAGAGGAATCACTGAATTTCTTGGAGAAAATTTGAAGTGATATATGTGGACATTTTCAACTCCTGTTGGGCCCTTTCAGATATTTTATGTCTCTTATCTACTAGGAACCATGCTTCTATCAAAAATTAATTGCCTATAGCCTCCTTTCCAGAAGAAAGAATCAAATCTATTCAAATAGACAATGCTAACGAGTTTAACCTCAAAAGCATTTAATGATTATTATGCGGTCCTAGGAATTAATGCAGAACTTTTAGTACCTCATGTCCACACATTAGAATGGCTTTGTAGAGTCATTATTAAAGAAATAAAATTTATTTCTTAGCCATTTTTGCAGAATAATAGATACCCACCAGTTGCTGGGGCCACACAGTGCTGCATACCGCGATATTAATTCAACTCAAATCAATTGCATATTATGGAATTTCCCTGTTGCAGATACCACGATATTAATTCAACTCAAATCACGAAGCATATTGTCTCTAAGTTCTTCTATCCTTACAAACTCCAAAAGAATAGTGAGGTAAAAATAATGCAAAATAAGTCATGTGAAAATCTACGGATTTATTCACAAAATTTTTGCCAAAGTTTACCTTCCAAAGGTACGTCGATGGCATTAGAATGAGGCGACTTAGAGATTTGCAGAGTTCAGAGGGAGTAAATCCTGAACTATAATCCCTTTTGCTCGATCCTGAAAATCATATTTTATATCTTAAAGATTATAAGTTGTGCTCTTTTTTCCTTAAGTGAGTTTTCTTAAAGTTTCTCACATCAAGGTTTTTAATGAGGCAACTAGTGTAATATGGAGTGCGAGTGCAATGTACTCTTTTCTCCATCCCTTTTTTCCCACTAGATTTTTTGGAGGAGTTTTTAATGAGACATGTGCATTACGCGGTATTCGCCCAAGGGGGAGTGTTATGATATGGATAGAATCCGTATCCCCGGAGAGAAAGACTCTATCCATTGGTGGGCGAATCCGAATTAATCTCCAAGGGTCCTCCACTATATATATATATATAGGGCATTGCCTTGTACAGAAACAATAAATCTAATAAAGAGAGAGGTTTTCCCCTTATACGGTGTGCTTCTCCTTCTTCTGTTTGTGTGCTTACATTGGCGTGTTGTTGATTGTGTGGGTGAACAATCTAGTTTCACAGCAACCTGAGATTTGTCCAATTATGTACTTGGAGTGTGTGGTGGAGTGGTATGTCCACTTGTAAACATTTTAGGGGACGCAAGCCCAAGATTTCGTGCAAGGAGGATCCATCATCGATTGCCCAAAGTCGCAACTAGATCGAGCGTCTGGAAATTTCCGGTCGTGAACCGCGTAAATCAAGAGATTTTGACCATGGCAAAGCCCCAAATAATCTCCTAAAATGCTGAAATCACGTGAAGAAAGCTTATTAGTACTCCACACGGGAAGGGGCCACCCACCCCCCCCCCCCCAAGATGTTGGCGGAAAAAC
Source organism: Rhipidocladum racemiflorum (assembly GCA_036346355.1). Classification (NCBI taxonomy): domain Eukaryota; kingdom Viridiplantae; phylum Streptophyta; class Magnoliopsida; order Poales; family Poaceae; genus Rhipidocladum; species Rhipidocladum racemiflorum. The sequence continues at coordinate 81,514,089 of CM070579.1, read as the reverse complement.
CAATCGTCTTTCAGTCGAGTTGGTGTTGCCCCGACCCCACCACCGAAGTCCGGTGCGCACGGAGGGAGAATGTGTTAGACAACCTCGCTATCGAATAGTCCGGGGTTGCCTAATAGATCTCAAGTGGAGAATAGACAGGGAGAAAGAGAGACACAATATGAGGAGGAACCAGCCTCGCTATTATTCTCAGATAAGCTTCAGACAATGGGGTGACCCTCGCCTCCTATATATAGCGGTTCTCTAGAGATAAGGAAGAGTCCATATCGGATCCGAACTGCTTCCTAACACTCCCTTGACTCTTTCATCAAGCGAGATGCATATGCCTCATTAAAACTCCATAAAAACCCAAAGGGGAAAAAATAATTGGAGAAAGAGTACATAGCATACGCTGTCGTGGTTGCACGGATTGCTCCATCAAAACCTTATGTAAGAAAACTTCAACTAAAAACTTACTTAAGGAAAAGAGTACAATCCACCCAAACTTCAATGTTAATCTTCAAGATTCACGCGGTACTCAAACTTCATGTTTGAGATTTATGTAGAGTATGTGAAAATTCTCCTCGAACTGCACTTCTCTAAGCCTCAACATCCCGATTCCTCTAACACATCTTTCAAAGGAAGATGCCGAGGACTTAGTGAATAAATCAAGAGATTTTCACCACACGACTTAGTATGCAAGATTCTTTATCTCTGCTCATCTTATGCATTTCATGGGCATAAAAGAACTTGGGGTTGATATGCTTTGTAAGGTTACTTCTTCACATATCCCATTTGCACTTGTGCAACACAAGCCGCATTATCTTCATAGATAATAGTAGGGGTTTGTTCCATGTTCGCGCCACATGACTTCTCGGATGTGGTGAACCATTCTTCAAGCCATGCATATTCCGAGAGGCTTCATACAATGCAATGATTTCTCGAGTGGTTAGTCGACGCCGAGACAAGAGTCCGCTTAGACGCATTTCCAAGAAATTGCCGCTCCACCGCAAAGGAAAACATACCCGCTTGTGACTTGCCAAGATAGCGGGTCCGAGTAGGTACTCAAATGGGCGAGCCAACTAAATTCAATTCATTGTTTCTTTCAGAAACAAGCCGAGGTCTTTGCTTCCTTGAAGGTAACGGAAGATGTCCTTCACCCCTTTCCAATGCCTTTGGTGGGTTCTGCGACTCAGCATCGCGCTTAGCAAATTCACTGGCGAACGCAATGTCCGCCTAGTGCTATTCAAGAAGGTACATGAGCGCTCCAATTGCACTCAAGTATGGGAATTCCGCCCCAGTGACTTCCTCCTCTTCTTTAGGCCTGTACGGTCTAGGTCCGCTTGGAGTGACTCCTTCCCACCATTGGGGTCTTTAAGTGGGGTATGCCTTTTCAAAGCCAAATCTCTCCAACACTTTCTCAAGTGTAGGATACTTGGTGTACCAAGATTCCGCTTGACATGTCTCAAGCCGCAAGCCTAAACAGAACTTGGTTTTACCCAAATCTTTCATTTCAAACTCAGATTTCAAGTATGTGCATGCTTCTTCAATTTCCTCATCCGTCCCAATGATGTTCAAGTCATCTACATAGACGGAGATTATACAAAATCCATTCGTGGATCGCTGTATAAATACACATGGACAATCTTCACTGCTCGTAGCCTTTCTGCAGAGAAAGTCACTCAAACGATTGTACCACATTCTTCCTCGATCGTTTTAGCCCATACAAGGATTTCTCCAATTTCACACATCAGTATAGGTTTCTGCTTGCCTGCCTTGGTTCGATAGGATACCTTCCAGCATTTTCATATAAATCTCCTAATCCAAGTTTCCATACAAATATGTCAGTGGACAACATCCATTAGCTTCATTTTCAACTTCAAGTTGATCGCCATTGAGATCAAGTATCTAAAGGTAATTCCACCCATGACCGGAGAATAGGTTTCTTCATAATCAACCCCGTGGACGCTGAGTGAAACCTTGAGCGACAAGCCTTGCCTTGTACTCATAACTTCATTATTTTCGCTTTCATAACAAAACCCATTTGTGACTCCACTGGTTTATATGGGGAGGCGGCGCACACAGTGCCCAAACACTCTCTTTGTTCAGAGAGACTAACTCGCTGTGATTGCCTTCTTCCAATCTTCCCAATCGAGCCTTTTCTTGCACTCGCGAGACGCGGCTCTGGATCATGATTAATGATCGTGGGCACTTTCTTTGCAAAGTATGCATCGACATTGGTCGTTGCTCTATTCATTGATTCTCCTCGTTATTACAAAGTTTATGGCTATTTCATCATGGGGTGCTTTGCACTTCTACTTGCTCTTCATTGCTATTTCCAATTTAGGAGCAAGTTCCTTTAGTTTTTCTCCGCCAATGTGCGCACACATTATTTCCTACGCTTTCCAATGGAAGGTTCAGATCTGGAATTGCCTTTTCCACAAAGCTTCTTTCCAAAGGCTGTGTCTCAATCAACTGCCCCTTCTGCTTTGGGGCACTTTTGTGATTGGTCTGGGTAAGTCCTTCCTCGCCGCTTTCCTGCACGCCTCCGGTACTTTGGGTTTGAGAAGCCGATCTCCGTTCTTTTCTTGAGGCCTCGAACAGGATGAGGGATACTTTCGCTTTCTTTGGTATTTCCACCTCTCTGGTGCATTTCTTTGGCCGGTACATGCGACTTTAACTAGATCACAAAATGATCAGTAGCCATTTGCTAAATTCTCGCAAATCAATTATCTTCTGACTTTGATTTGCTTCATTAGTGCGAGGGTCATGCGCTGGGATCCTGGAATGCCATATTATTTCCGCATTTTTCATCCAATGGTTGATTCTTCCCCTAATGACGCCGAAACGGTCCTCGCCAAAAATACAATAAATGACCTGGTCAGTATGCAAGTCTCAATATAGGTTCCAAATACCTGATTATGGATGCACTCTCATAACTAACGATATCCTGACTTCATGAGAGGGCCCATTGCAGTCCAATTGGTGGTATAGGTACATATACCATACAACCAAAATTTCTAAGATGGGAAATCTTCTGATGACCCTCTGCACTAGTTGCATAGGTGAATGGATGTTGTAGGCCGATGGTCTATAATTGATGAGTGCCGCCAAGTAGGATCAAGGTGTCCCTCAACAAGTGTTGGGCAAGTTACAACTCCGCAAGAGCGGTCCGGCAATGAATTTAATCCTCTTTATTAGTGCTTCAATAGCTCCATTTTAAGGCGTATGGACGGCGGTACGAGTGCTCAACAGCTTATTCCCGCTGTCGGCAATAATCATCAAATGCCTTGGAAGTGAATTCACCGCATTGTCCATTCGAATGGACTTCACGCGATGATCGTGAAAAGCATTCTTAATTCTAATGATCTCGCGAGATCAGCTTTTGCGACGCATGATTCCTTGTTGACAAAGAAAACATGTATGCGACCATTTGAGGAAGCATCAATGAGCACCATAAAGTATCGAATGGCCCCGATAAGGGCTGAATCGACCGCAAATATCCCCTCGAATGCTCCTGTGAATGCAGGATTTCATGTTTCACTTTCATAACAGAGGGTCTCAGTTATTAATTTCGTGGCACATGCCAGGCACACACAATCTTCGTGATTCGTTAAATTCTTAACATGAATGCCATTACCTTGTGAGTTGTTAACTATATTTTCTATCAATCTAAGACCAGGATGACCTAATCTACAATGCCATAAAGCAAATAATTCGTAGCTTCTAAAGACAGTCTTTAAAGAAGTATATAATCATGTGTGCATTGATTTTCGTGGGTAGTACAACCCGATTCATATGAGGGACATTTTTCTAGTACCATCTTTCCATATTCCGCTTCACAATGCACAAGTGTTCTTTTGCCATTTTCTTCATTGGTTTCTACGTGAAACCCATTACGGGATATCTTTGAAACTTAAGAGAGTGCGAAAGTTGATTCGTGGTACAAGAGGGCTTCTTCAATTACCAAAGTTGTACCCATTGGCAATATAATTGTGGCTCTTCCCGAGCCTATTATATGCGATCGCTTCGCGATTGTCGTAATTCTTCCAATGCTCTTCGTGATCGCCTGGAAGTATTTCAATTTCTTAAGATGGTATTTGTTGTGCCACTATCAACAATGCATATTTCCTCCATTGGGCACTACACGCATTTCTAGATGAAAAGAAAAATAATTCTAATCATACAAGGCTAAGTATTTCAAAAAATTTGCTTGTAAATAAAGAATACCGAATAAAGAGTAAATTGCAATTTATTCATGAGAAAAGTATGCTCTTCGAGAGCTTACTATTCATTATGCAACTGATGTCTATGTGAGATAATTCTGACAATTCATGTCAATTTTTTAAAAACTCACGCTAGATAATGCCACACCTTTGCACATTCATAAGGTTCTTCCATTAGATTACTACGCAATCTAATAGAAATGGCCGCTAGATTCAATAAAATGCATAATTGAATTCTCATGAGTTTCCAAAGAAACTAAAAGAAAGCAATAATATCAAGATTCATATATACAAAGATAAATGCAAAATTCATAAGTACAAGATTCATAGATGCGTAGATTCATAAGTGCGTAGATTCATATATATTCGTAATAACAATAATTGCACAATTCATAAATTCATAAATGCGGAAATAAATTCTCGTAAATTTCCGAATTTTTCTTAGTATTTGGCAATTTTCTCATAATTATACAAAGAATTTTCCAAAGATCACTTGATAACAGAAAATAAATTGCAACATGAATTAAACATGGCATAAGTCTAATTATTACAACTTATATAATTTCTTGTTAATCGGGAAACTAAAATGTAATGAATATCTCACACTTGACTCTTGGCTGTGTCAACTCCGCCTCCTAGGGCTCACACATGAGGGAGGGAGCACTCTCCCCGCTTCCGGTGCCAATTAAAGAACCAAGCCTCATGTGTGTTTTCCTAGACACCAATTGTCTCATATCTGTTTATTCATTACCAAAATCAAATCCCAACCACTCATGTTCTCATTTTATGCCATATGAAATATTCTCAATTTTCCTAGCACTTTCCATAATTCCTCGCTAATTTCAAGCAATTTTCGACCATCGACAACAGAAATTGAATTTCAAAGAAATATCAACATGACATAATTCATAAATTCATAAATTCGGAAAATAAATTCTCGTGAATTTCCGATATTCTAAACGGGCAATTATTGCAAAAATTCATACAAAATTCATAAATGCGTAAAATAAGGCTAAGTACAATTCAAACAGAGCTACAAAATTTTCTCGTAATTTTCTAGCTATTTTTCATATTTTCTCGCAATTTTCAAAAATTTCGATTTACTAATCAATTTTTCCGATTTTCTAATCAGATTTATAAAAACAAGAGCTACAAAGAAAATCGAGGGCAAACGGGTAATAACCCATGCCCTCCGTGCTCCAACGATCCAGAGTTGGATTGAAATCCAACTCTTCTTCATGTCCGCATCTGACTTCAAAACCATCCAATATTGAATCCAACACGCTTTTGGACTTCATGTCCAAGGCGGCTAGATCTTTCACGCGGAGTGACTTTTTCGGGCCAAATGATTACAAGACGCGCACGAGGACTAGGGGCGCAGTGGGGCCGACGGCCAGAGGTCGCTAACATCGCAGCAAACAATGGATCCGGAGGCTACGAGCTCCCGAGGCGACAAGCCCAGCAAGCAGCACCGAGGGCTCCTGGCATAGGCCGCGAGCCCTGCCGCTGGCGAACGCTTGCTAGCCGCAGCACGCGCGCTGCTTCGTGGTTACTGGTGGTTACGCGATGGGCGATCAGGCGCTGCAGGAGGCCAAGCCACGGGCGACAGTAATCGCGATGCACTAACCGAGGCCGTCACAGCTTCAGCGCCGCTATGCTGAACAATCCGAGTCCAAAACGGACTCGCGTATTTGGATCTCAAGTCCGCATAAAGATCACCTGGCTACAGATTTGGATTCAAGTCCGGCGCAGATTTGATTCACGCCCACAGAATTGGACTTCGAGTCCAAAACGGACTTCACAGGGAACGGCACTCCACCGGCATGCACACTGGGCCTGGCTCATGATCGGCGGACGTGGTTCTGTAGGGCGCGCCCGAAAGGTTCCTCGTGTCATGCGCCGGCCGTCAGATCATTATGGCACTGATGCTAAGCGGCCATTGCTGGTTTGCGCTCGCAGTAAGGCATTGGGCGGCGGCAGAACGATCGCACCGGGTTTCAAAGCCGGGCCGGGTTGCTTAAGCGGCCGATGGCTATGGCTGCACGCTGCGGCGTGGGGATCGAGGCGACGGCTTCAATCCGGTCGCCGAATCCTGGCGTTCATGCACTGCAGTCAAGACGGCTTCTAGCCTGGCGATAATCCTTCGAGCTGTGTCGACTACAAGATGAACTCAATCGGATTGAAGATTGAGGAACAAGCAATACTAATAAAACGTAAGTACGCCGCTAGAACTAAGGCGCATGCTCGACGCATGTGCCTGATCTCAAGATGTGCCGATTCATCATATTCTTGCAAATTTCTCCAAATCCGTAGATTGAAAAAGGAACTAGATGCTATTTAAAATTCGATTTCTAGTGATCCTAATCTGCTAAAATTCATGCGTAAGATTTTCAATCTACTATTCAGATTCATGCAAATTCAATACCTTCGATTCGATTCATGAGCGACTCGTAGACCTGTCAAAGGATGTGACAGAAATCGCAGATTTTTTCGGCAATCCGAAAGTGATGCCGCTTGATGGCGAAGTTGATTGCAGATCGGATCGCGCATCAACGCCGTAGTAGACGCTCGCCGCCGCCGATGATCCTTCGCTTGTCTTTCTCACCTTTCAATTTTTTTCTCCCAGTAGAGCTGTCGATAACGTGTTAGACAACCTCGCTATCGAATAGTCCGCCGTTTAATAGATCTCAAGTGGAGAATAGATGGAGAAAGAGTAGACACAATATGAGTGAGAACAGCGCCGCTTATTATTCTCAGACAGACAATGGGGCACTCTCGCCCTATATATAGCGGTTCTGCTTAGAGATAAGGAAGAGTCCATATCGGATCCGAATCCGTTTCCTAACAGAATGTACCACCTTGCGGCACGCAGATGCCCAGCACCATCCTAATTCCAATTCCGACCACGCTTACAGTGGCATCTGTGACAGCCCTGGCACTAATTCTTGATCTCTTTGGGATAATTTAAGTTTGATATATGCGTCTTATCACAATTTATTCGGAACAAAAATGGCACATAAGTTGTTTCTCAGATGGACTTACCTAAGTCTTTTTATAGTAATTAATATGTTTAATCAAATGCGCTAAGAGACCATTGACAATGTTATGGAAAAAAAAATATATTTTATTGCTTGTTGGCTTACTTAGCTGGATGGACCAATGCTAGGCAGTGGCGATCCCGGAACGAAAATGATAGGGTATTCACATATATATTGCACTGCTGCGTACCCTGATTTTAGATAATTGGATTAAACTAGGGCTGTTGTGTTATGGGCTAGGCTGACTGGCTGAGTTATGATGGCATAATAAATGGGCTAGGGTGTCACCTAAAGACACACACACACACACACACACACACACACACACACACACACACATATATATATATATATATATATATATATATATATATATATATATATATATAGTACATAGAGAAAACTAAAAATCTGAGGGAGTGTCCAGTGCACCCTTTAGGCCTTCTTGGGTCCGCCCATGATGCTAGGTGACAACATGATACAATCCTAAATAGTGTAGTTCACTAAATTTGGTTGGACGGTATACTTTCTTTTTCCATGTTTACTGTTCGTATTTTTTAATGATTATATCTATAAATATATGATGTATTTCATATTCTAATACAAATTAGTGTGATGATTCCTTTGTACTCATAATAAATATCCATATTTACTTAATATTCTCTACATGTATATGTGCATAATGTTTAGAGATAACAATTAGGGATAGTCTAATCATTTTTAATATTTTTTGATCTATATGTCAAGAAAAAATAAATCCTATAAATTTGTAGGGATGGAATACCATTTAGACTAAGTTGTATTTCAAAACCGTCCTATTTAAAATGTCATCGGTTAACTATTGGTGGGATTTGATCCAAGACGCCCATTTCCAATTCAATCATGTACTATAGTAGTCTTGGGAAGATCATGAAGAATTAAATGAAATGCTTTGTTTGATGGAGTTAAATTGAAGATCTAAGTAGATCAGGAATAAACTTTAAAGAGTCTAGTAATTAACTCCAAGTATAAACTGTTGAGATATAGTAGACATTTCATCCTGGTTATTCAAATATGATAGGATTATATCTTACTGTGGGTGAACTCGAATCTATATTGGATGAGTTTTTATTATAAATGTGACACTCCATTATACAATAGAATCAATCTAATAACGATAAGAAAGTTTTTGCCTCTCTAAAGTGTCTGTGCTTCCTGTGATTATTCTTGCTATTCGATCTGTATATTGTATTTGATCTATAGCAGTCATCATTTTACAATCTAAATATACAGTGAATGAACCACACAACCTCTTTAAAGGTTACTTCCTAACCATTTAAATGTGACAGATCTAAGCACGTACTCATGCATGGAGTAGGTTAAATTTCGTACCGTACGCAACAGACATGTACAACCAATCCCCGTACCAACGTGACATGATATGTGCTGTGTCGTTAACCCACTGATGGGGCAACAGATTGTCACACGGCGGTGCCCGCACCGGATCCACCAGCTTCCCGAGATGACGGCATCCGGTTCGTCACCCGGCACTGCGCGAAAAGACGCATCTACCCTCTGGGTCGTTGCGAGTCGACGCGTCCACGTCAGGCTTGGGGGTCAAGATTCTCGACCCGGACTGTGACTTAACTCTGCCGAGTCGCTCTTTTTGCTTGGAAATTACCAAAGGGCCCATATGTCCTGTCACAGCAGCTGTAAATTTCCAATTTTCCAAACCTTAAAAGGAAAGGTTTGTCCATTTTTAAGGCAAATTTATTCCGAGGACAGTAAGTTCGTTGCAGGAAGAAGCATATTAATAATTAGGTATATAGATTTTTTTGAAAAAGATGTTGCATTCGTGTACTATATCTTAAGATCACTTCTACATATACGCCATATGCTGTCCCTCATTAAAGTTTGCTTTTTCTGGCCTCTGTAACCATGTTTATCCTATAAAGTTGTATCCAATCGGATGTGATAAGATAAGGACTAGACAGTGACGAGATAAAGACTACATGCCGCTACATGTCCAAGTATGAGCTTAGTAAACGTTTCTCACAATAGGAATTAGGACATTTTCTAATATTTGTCCAGGGTTAGACGTGTTGTAAAATAGATAAACACCTAGTTTAAATTGGAAGGGCTCTCTCTGTTGCTGAGCGAATTCAAATTTATTTCTAGGAGTTTTCTGCTATATATTAGGCATTGTCTTTTACAGAAAAATTAAATCTAATAAAAAGAGAATTTTGCCTCCCCTCTACTTTCGTGTGTGCTCCCTATTTGCTTGTGTGCTCGTGTGAGTGTGCTATGATTGGTGCAAGTGAATGACTACGTTTCATAACACGTTATCAACATGAATCCCTACCGAGGCCAACCTTGATCTTCTGCCTACGTTCAATCTACACTGCATCGAATTCTTCCTGCAATACGCGATCTATGCTACCGCAAACCCTACGTAAGTGCGTTGTTGTTGTTTTCGATCCTGCAGATTATCGTTATAGGTCAATTGCTTAATTTGATCATCGATTACTTTTGATCTACTATCCATCATCAACCAAAAAAATCCCAAAGGGTGGCCGCGCCACCTCAGTATTGGCACCTGAAGCGCCCGCCTCGACGTCCGCGCCTGAAGAGCGCCGCGAGCGATTGGCGTGCTACCTCGGCGTCCATGCCCACAACGATGGAGGCACGACTGAGAGGTGCCTCGGTTTCCGCGCCCGCCACGCGGAGCAACCGCTCGGCTTCCCGCGCTGCGGCACTTGTGAAGCCTCGTTTTCCCACGCAACCACTCGACTCCCCACGCGGTGGTGCCAGTTGACGCCTCGTCTTTCGGTAGGACCGCACAACTTCCCGTGCGGCGGCGCCGGCTGATGCCTCATTTTTTGAGCCCACAGTGCGGTGCAACCGCTCGACTCCCTGCGCGGCGATGCCATCTAACGCCTCGCCTTCTCACGCGATAGCTTGGCTCGTGCGGCCCGCCGCGCTTGCCCGCCCGCTCGCATTCTCGGCCCCCGGTGGCACCCGTTGCGCTCGCTCACTTGGCCACCGGCGGTGGTGCCTTGCCAAGCGCCAAGAGGAGAGGCGGCTAGGGGTTGGAAACCATACTTGCCGGTCTTTCATACTAGGTCTTGTGGGCCTCTTGGCAGGGGCGAAGCCAGGATTTAAGGTTGGGGGGGCAAGCCAGCGAAGACACAAGATAAAATAGGCAACACCACTAACCATGATGTGTCTATATATAATCTCCATTACATAAATAGCAAAATAAAATAGCATCTATTTTGCCAAACCAAAGAAAATTACATCTCAATTAAGTTAAATTTAGCTCTACGAGTATTAGCTAGATCATAGGCCTTAATGATATCATCAGAACTAATCATTGCTGCTAAATCCCTTTCAATGTAAATGACCAAATAATCCCGCAAATAGGCATCTCCCATTTTGTTTCGAAGATGTGTCTTCGCAATTTTCATAGCTGAAAAGGCTCTCTCGGTGGTCGCAGTTGACACAGGAGAGTCAAGAGTAATCTCAACAACCTATCCACCATCGGATAAGAAGAATCTTTACCCAGCTTAACTAATCCACTTGTTAAATCAGCCAGAGATGATAAATTTTTTAGTTCTGGATGGTAGCAAACATCAAGTTGAAAATGCGGCAGTTGGCACTCTAACTGCATTCTTTCTTGATTTGAGAAATCTGCAGGATAGTACTTCTCCACTAGAGTGCATACCTTTTCTATGTCAAATGAGTCAAGTCTTGGATTCAAGGAGACACAAAGTGCTAAAAAGTCTATCGTTTGGCCACCAAATCGATCTTCTAATTCATTCAATTGTTGATCAATTGCAACATTAAACACATCAAATTTATAAAGGTGAAATACGGTGGTGTTATCATTCTTATTTCGAGATTTGATCACATCAACAAACCTACAAAATGTGATCTGGGCATCTGGCTGCTGGGCCTTGGGGGGTGGGGGGTGTCTTGGCCCAATTCGATTGGGGGGTGCCAGGCCCACCCCGGCACCCCCGGTGGCTTCGCCCCTGCCTCTTGGGCCCAAATGGGCCTTGATGGGCCGACCAGCCGGTTAAAATTCTACCAAAAAAGAAGAAAAATAGAAAATTATGATTATGCCTCGGGTTTTCCTATTTTTTGGAAATAGATTTATAATTCCAAAAAGTTATGAGAATTGATAAAAAAAAATTCTAGAAAAATTATGATGACACATTGTTCATGCCATGGCTCTGTTTTTTTTTTTTTTGCATTATTTCATGTTGATATGTACTGGAATTTAATTTTTCTGTTGTTAAGTAATTCTAAAGTTGCTTGATAATTAACAGAAATTATGAAATATGCTAGAAAAATTCTAGAAAAATTTGAGATAGCATATTATGATCTCCAAATCTGTCGATTAATTTTCTTAGCATTATTATATGTTTAGTTTAGGTTGGAATCTATTTTTATTATGCAGTAATTTTGAAAATTGCTAAATAATTAACAAAAAATTTTGAAAAATGCTAGAAATTTTTTTAAAAAGTTGTGATAATTATTTACTAAATAGATATAGACCAAACTTTACTGATTCAATATTGTGCATGCAATATAACATTTTATAAGTAGTAAAATTCAATATGACTTGCATACAGGATATGTCTGACATCGCAAGAGTTTGCTGAGCTTGCCCTGAATGATAGCAATTATCTCACTTGGGCAATGGATGCTAAGATCAACCTGATAGCTCGCATACTTGGAGTTGCTATTACCCAGCCTAAAGCTGGTGCCCCTGCTGTTCCTAAACCCGCAAAATGCATTGCTTTGCATTTCCTTAGGCACCATGTCCACCCGGACCTAAAGGCCGAATATTTGATGGAGTAGAACTCACTGATATTGTGAAATTCCCTGAAGGAACGTTACAACCAGCAAAGATCGTGTTGTTGCCAAAAGTATAGCACGAATTGAACCTCCTACGCTTTCAGAAATTCAAATATGTGGCAGCATATAATTCTGCTATACACAAACTTACCGCGAAATTAACATTTTGTAACCACAAAGTTACTAATGATGAGATGATCGACAAAATCCTGTGCACCTTCTACCCCAATATGAGGATAATGCAGCAACAATACCATCATGGTAAGGTACCAGAAGTACTCTGAGGTTATTTGTGTTCTGCTAGAAGCAGAAAAATGTGATGAACTCTAGATGAAGAATCATTATGCAATTTCTAATAGAAATTCAGCAGTGCCTGAAGCACATGCTAACACTCAGTAGGCCAGTAATAGCCAAAGCCGCAGAAAGGGCCAAATGCATAAGGGGAATAAATGGAAGAATTGAAGGGAATATGCCCTAGATCAATCATGGTGATGATTGTAATACGTCATTGTTCATGTAATTATGATAACTTTGTTTATCGGTTCCCTAAAGAAATGTTACGACTTTGTTCATTGGATACAATCTGATTGTGAAACACATTGTCAAGTGACATTATTCTAAACGAGTCCCTGATCCATACCATTACGAGGAGTGGTGATGATTTGATCAGCACATGTATTGGTTGATGGTAATGTTTCACATACCATAGACATGGAGATATCGAACCAATAATGTGGACACATATTGAAGAACATGGGTAGTCGGACAAGACCTACTCCGAGACGCTGTGAGTTGTTATCTGTTATAGTGCCATCAACGTATAGTCTCGAGTGGTACGCCTATATGATCCTTAGACCTGAGATTGTCATGGATACCTAGCATGTAGACTTGTATTCTTTGGTATCATCAAACGCTACATCGTAACATGGTAGTTATAAAGATGACTACTGGGTATGCCACGATACTTCGTCAAGGGTGTGATGATCAAGATGGGATTTGCCTCTCCTAGATAACGGGAGAGATACCTCTGGGCCCCTCGTGTGGATGGATAGGGAAAGCGCACGGCCGTGCTAACATGACTAAGGAGTTAGTCATGGTTTGTATCCATCACACTGTCGAGTGAAGTGGTCGAGCTATCAACAAGGGTGGTGCGCATCTCGCCTTAAGCTTGACTGGTATCGTGAGGCAAAGGGATTGGTACGTGAGTATATCAAGGTTCAGCCGAATACTAATTCTGTGCATTCGGGGATCAATACGTACTGCTAGGTGCCGCTGTTGATCAATGAATTGGAAACGGGTTTCCAGATTCATGTCCAACTTGCACTGAACCTAACGGGTCACACACTTAACGAGTTGGAATTGATTAACGGGTTTGTGCGTGGATTAGATCCACGTTGGAGGTAGAACCCTAGCGGGCTTTGGCCCACTAGCGTGTCTATAATAGGCGAGGCCAGGAATAGTGCGCGATAAGAGAGAAAGAACCCTCACCACGTTCAGCCGTCGCGCACCCCTCCTGCTCCTCAAAAACCCTAGCCGTGTGGCGAGGTGCTAGCACACCTCGCATGACATTCCTGCTCAGTACGTGTGGATACCGGTAGAGACGCTGCCGCTCGCGGACGTGCTGTTTGGTTGGATCTCCGGCGGCTTTCGGTGATCGATCTCGACTAGATCTATCCAGAACCACTCGGCGCAGGTTAAGGAGCACTCGGCGGAGCTAGAGGACCACTCGGCGGAGGTCGAGAACCACTCGGCGTTGATCGGGACGTGAATGACTACTTCCTCTACGCGCACGTATATGCTTCCGCTGCATCGGCGCGTCAAGGGTAACGATTCATGACCCCCTACTTGCATGTGATCTTGGGTGTTCGCGGTAGAAATTTTTGATTGTTGCTCATGTAGCCTACCCGTATCCCAACAAAAATGACAGGAACCTAATGGGAAAGGGCAAATCCCAGTGGAGGGGTAAAGGAAAGGGTCTAGGAAACTTTCTGAAGAAAGGTCCAGCAAATAAGGCTGCTAACCCTCCTTAGCCATGCTTTCGATGTGGATGCGTCTGCCATTAGTCGGATACTTGTCGCACCCTAAAGTATTCGGTGGAACTTTACATGAAATGCACTGCGAGATTCCAAAAGAACCAAGAAAAGAAGGTTGATGCATACTTCACCGCTCAACCAGATGTTGAGCAAGAACGTGAGAAGATGGACGATAACATCCCTGATCCGATGGTTGAATTGAAACAGAGCCTTCTCAGATATTGGAACTCACCCATGGATGAAGATGATCTTCTTGGTGTTGAGTTAGAGGAATTCCCGAAGAATACCAATGTTTCCCAGGAGGAGGAATATGATTTGTATGGAGACCTGCATTAGTTTCCTTGTTACCCCTTTTAGTTTATTAAATTGATGTCGTATTTCCTTAGTTGAGTCTCCTTCAGAGCCTCATTTTATCAGTTTGGTAATTATGTTCCTGCATGAACATTTGGTCTACGCTCCTATTGAGCGATTATCAGTTGTAACTCAATAAAATGTCATTTCTAAGAACATTTGCTCATTTATGCTATGCTTGTTCTATATTTTGATATGTTCCTGTTGCAACAATTGAATTGATTGAATTTATTATTTTAATATAGAACAATCATATAATCCAACGGCGAAGGAGGAAATCTGTCTTATAGACAATTGCACCACAAATACTATTCTTAGAGAGACTAAATATTTTCATACCTTGACTAAGAAAACTAAAAATATTATTACATCGCCAAAAGCAATGCATTCATTGTTGGCACTTGAATAGCCATTATAGTTCTCCCTACGAGCATTCATATAATAATTCAAAATGCCCTATTATACGCTGAGTCCAGTCATACTTAAACCTGAAGTTTATGTTGCAATAAAAATCATCCTTAAAGACACATAAATATTTAAAATTTGGCATTATAGGCTGGGTCACCCTGGGTTGAATATGACGAGAAGAATAATTAATAATTCTGCTGACAATAGCATGAAAACTACAAATTTTTCTAAAGATGAAGATTTTTTATGCCCTGCTTGTGACAAAGGAAAGCTTATAGTTAGACCATCCTACCTAAATGTTAGGGAGGAATCTCTGAATTTCCTGGAGAGAATTCAGGGTGATATCTATGGACCTATTCATTCCTTGTCAGGCCCATTCAGATATTTCATGGTTATAATAGATACTTCTACTATATGGCCTCATGTATGCCTCTTATCTACTAGGAACCATGTTTTGCGTATTTTAATTGCCCAAATTATTAAGTTACGAGCCTCCTTTCCAGATAAAAGAATCAAGTATATTCGAATGGACAATGCTGATGAGTTTACCTCAAAAGCATTTAATGATTACTGTATGGCTCTGGCATTAAAATAGAGCATTATGTACCTCATATCTACACTCAAAATGGCCTCACATAGTCATTAATTAAAAGAATAAAACTTATTGCAAGGGCACTTTTGCAGAATTGTAGGCTACCCACCAGCTGTTGGTGCCACGTAGTGCTGCATGCTGCAACATTAATTCAACTCAACTAATAATCTGCCAGATACCTTCACTGATACTAAGGGAGTGACAAAATCTCATATACCTGCAGTATATGCACCTAAAAGAGTAGAAATACCCCGGAAGGATATCGAACACACTCTTGCCCCTCATGGTAAAAAGAGAGGGAGGCCTCCATGTGCATGGGACTCAATTTCGCAGATATGCCCACAGAAACACAGGACCGACCAAATGAGATCACTATCTGTGACAGCGGAAGAAACTCAATCTAATGTTGAGAGCATCTTGGAGATGGTAATATCCCTGAAGTGACTTATCCTAAAGATGATAATCCCACCGTATATTTATGTGCACAACCTAATGTTGAGAAGTCGGAACACCCAGACTCCATCATTAATGAAAATCACGAGTAGCTAGAAGAAATAGATGAAGAAATATCCATCAATTATGTGGATTCAAGATAATTATATAAAAGAAAGACTACAATTGTCGATATTTATTTTGCCTCTAAAATGTTAAAACTCTTGAATTGGATCCAGAACCAAAGTCCATGACAGAGTGCTAGAAGCGCTTAGATTGGGTCAAATGGAATGAAATAATTGAGGTAGAATTGCATTCGCGTAATAAGAGAAAAGTTTTTTGTCCTGTTGACCGAACACCTCCTAAAGTGTTCCCCGTAGGATTGAAATGGGTTTTCACCCGGAAGATAAATCAAAATAACTAGGTGGTGAGATATAAAGCGAGGCTTGTAGCATAAGGATTCACGCAGAGACTTGGCATCGATTACGATGAAACATATTCTCCTGTAATGAGTGGAATAATGCTCTGATATTTAATATCAATGGCAGTAAGCTTAAATTTAACCATGCAGTTTATGGATGTGGTGGCCACATATTTGTATGGATCATTGGATACGAACATTTGTATGAGTCCCTGAAGGAGTCAAAGTTTTAGATCCTAATAATCGCAATATGTATAGCGTCAAACTGCAAATATCGCTATACGGAATAAAACAGTCGGGAAGAATGTGGTACAACCGACTTAGTAAATTCCTCTTGAAGAAGGGATATTCAAATAATGATGACTGTCCCTGTATGTTCATAAAAAAATCCAGAATGGATTCTGTATCATCTTGGTATATGTCAATGATTTAAATATCATCGGAACCACATAGGAGATAAAGGAAGCTAGTGCTTACCTCACGACGGAGTTTGAGATGAAGGATTTGGGTAAATTAAATTTTGCTTAGGCTTGCAGCTTGAGTATTTCATAGAAGAAATTTTTGTACACCATTCTGCCTATACCAATAAGGTATTGAAAAGATTTAATATTGATAAATCTCATCCTTTTAAAACTCTCATGGTTGTGAGATCCTTTAAAGTGGGTAAAGACCCATTTAGACTAAGGATAGAAAATGCATAAGTCTTAGGACCTGAAGTCTCATATTTAAGTGATATTAGTGCACTTATATATCTTGCGAATTGCACAATGCCTGATATTGCATTCACAGTAAATTTGCTAGCAAGACACAGTGCAAGCCCAACTAGAAGATATTGGGTTGGTGTCAAGACTTTACTCAAATACCTCCAAGGTACCTAAGATCTTGGTTTATTTTACCAAAAGAACCAAGACTTAGCCATGGTGGGTGACGAATACCCATACCATGGGTACCTCCATCAGCCCGAGAGCACGAGCGGGCTGATGTCCTACAAAAACCTAGTTCTGGCAAAAGTTCGTGGGCCGCAAAGGTCTGGCCTGCCACCGATCAGAACCAGACCCAGGCGGCCGGCCGACCCCGACCGCCCAGGTCAAGGCGCGTGGTCGGACGGCTCCGCTAACACTCGAAGGGCCAACCGCTCTGTGTACGCGACGTCCTCTGACATCCGTACCAGGGTAGGCATTTCCTTCCCGAGGGTGTCAGTGGGTCCGCCGAGAAGTCAAGCCCCTGTCCCGTCTCCTGACACGCCGCAGAGGGAGGCGCTCTCTCCCGAGGCCTAGCCAAGGTCAAGCACCATTAAAACAACCGATGCTGACAGGCGTACAGAGCAGTATGTCATCCTGACAGCCCAGCCAAAGACCGCTCACCGCGGGGCTACCAACCCGGCGTGGGGCGGGCAGAGGTCGGATGACGAGACAGAAACTGCACTCCTAGGTGTATCAGACTCTTCCTTTTTTTCTCTCCAACTCCCACTTGTAACCCGCCGCCTCCGGATATATAAGGAGAGGCAGGGCCCCGGGGGGAGGAGGGCCCGATCAAAAAAGTAAAAAAAACTCACCGAGCAAAGGAGATCGAACGATCCCCTTGTCTCGTCTGTAACCTTCGGATCATTTTCTTGAAATTCCATACACCCCAACAGCACGAACTGGAGTAGGGACGTTCAGCCCGAACCAGTATAAACACCAGGCCTCTTGAGTCGACCATTCGGGGAGAGGGAGCGCGCGACCCCCTCCGACCATAAATTCGCATTGCCGGTGCACGAAACACCGACAGTGGGATATACGGATGTTGGCTATCTGTCTGATTCTCATAGTGCTAAATCTCAGACTGGTTTTTTGTTTCTCTGTGGTGGTACAGCCATTTCTTGGCGATATTTTAAGCAGACCTTGGTAGCTACTTCTACCAACCACTCAGAGATTATATCTTTATATAAAGCCCCACGTAAGTGTGTTTGCTTGAGATGTGTAATTAACCATATCCAGAAGTCATGTGGTTTTAATACTGTCGATACCCCTACCATTATCTATTAGGATAATGCTGCTTGTGCTGTACAAATGCAAATGGGTTATGTAAAGAACAATATCACGAAGCATATTGCTCCTAAATTTTTCTATCCTCATGAACTCCAGAAGAATAGTGATGTAAAAATAATGCAAACTAAGTCATTGAAAAATCTAGCATATTTATTCATAAAATCTTTGCCAAAGTCTACATTCCAAAGATACATTAACGACATTGGAATGAGGCGACTTTCAGGGGAGTGAATCTCTGAACCATGACCCCGTTTGCTTGTTTACTCGTGTGGACATACTGTTGATTGGTGTGGATGAACGACTATGTTTCATCATAACCATTGGTCACGTCTAAAAAGGCCAAGATCTGTTGTGGTGGCAGAGAAAGCTGGTGAGATATTGATGGGTAGCGAATTACCGGCTAATAATGATGAGGTTGCTAATCTCCTAATGGTACAATCGACGACGGCATGCCTATAAAACTAATTTTTGCCTTTTCCAGCTTTTAGGAATTATAGAGATTGAAGTGCCCCAGAAAGGTGTGGTTGCTTTCAAAATATTTTAGTTAAAGACTATTATAAAACTATAGATTTTAATTTATATATATAAATAAACTATAAATTTTATGAGAATTTGTATAGTAAAAATACATATTTTAAATTAACCATTTCTTATAATAGTTCTGACAGTGTGAACCCACATGACAGCCTCACATGTGAATGAAATAGGAAATAGAGATGTATGAGATCGCCATGTGGGTCCACACTGTTATATCTGTTACAAAAAATAATCAATTATAAAACATGTAGTTTTAAGATAAGTTTTCCTAAATATGTAGTTTTGTGAAATAAAAGCTAAAATATGTAGTTTTTTTTATAATTTGTACAAAAAGCTTGTAGTTTTATGAAATTTGCTCTCAGTTATAAGCACTGAATATCCTAGGTTCACTCTAATTTAGGATATATTTTGACTTAAATGAATAACCCATGGTAAGAGTGGTACTATAATTTATGTCAAAAAAAGTGGTACTATAATGATTTGATGATTTTGAGTAATATACGCATCCAGTGGTACAAGAGAAATAATTTTCCTTAAAAAAAGAGAGAATACATACAATGTAGTAAATATTCTTTTGATTAAGAAGAAAATAGACATATGAATTCGCATTGAAGAGGACTTAAAACTTGAATGATGGAGATGTACATGTACATCTGCACCTCCCATTAATGGAGCTAGACTTAGTTTTCAAAGCAAACTAGTACTCCCTCCGTTTCTTTTTATAAGGCGTATTTGGTTTCGTTAGGATAAGACTTTGACCAACGATTACTTCATTAATATATCATTTATGCAATACAAAATCATAATTATATATAAGTACTTTTGAATACAAATCTGCTAATATCAATTTTGTGTCATAAAAATTATATGTAATAGAGTAATTGTTGGTCAAAGCCTTGTCCTAACGAAACCAAATACGCCTTATAAAAAGAAACGGATGGAGTATAATATTACCTCGTATTAAGGGATAGAATTAATGGATATTGAAAGCAAGGATATAGAGGGCATACCTAACACGCTTGGCTCTAATTGATTCCCAAAGGAACCTAATATGACTCTTTTATACTATCATGGGTGGTGTATATAGGAGAAAAATAAAGAAGATGCTCATGCTTCTTTGCGTTTATGATGGATGATCGGTGTGATATTTTGAAGACTACTAAAAAGGTCTGCATAACTAAAAGAGGTATCAGAACATAATTGTCAAAGTCGGTGCTCCAGCCTCTTCGAGCCATCTCAATGCGTCCACCACTGACTATCATGGTTCACAAAAAAACCAAACAATGAAAAACTATCATGTTTTGCAAACATAGAACAATATAGGTACATATCGTGCGCAACGTCGGATTAGATAAGACGCTAATCACAGATGAAACCGATCTAAATAAGGTCAAGGCAGATCTAAACAAAGACGTCTCATGAATTAGCGTATTATGCTTCTTAGTCGGGGTATACTATAGTGTGACTTGGTTACGTCCATAGCTGTGTCGAGCCATTGCTACTAAGCAATAACTTCCTTTGGATAATTACACAGTCGCCGTCAGATGAAAGGAACAAAATCCAAATCGCCACTGTAGAGCATACACGAGATGGAGCGTACGGTATATTCATTTAACAAACTAAGGGTCTGTCTGGGATGACTTCTCAATTGGTTGTGACTTCACGTAAATCGAAAGATGTTTCAAATAATAGGCTTCCTTTTTGCTAGAAGTCAAAAGTCTACAACCATCCATAACATGGAGAAGTCGAAAGCCAAAAGATAGCTTGTGGTAGCTTTTCGCTGCTTCGGCATGTTAGGGTTTTGAGTTTGCCTCTTGAGTTGGGTAAACTTTACCTACCTCATACCACGTATAAAAAGGCCAAAATCACCAGTATCTACCCCATTTTCCCCACCCATACCCAACCGAGACAGGGAACGGAGGCTCTAGGGTCTGCCGTGGTCATCCTATCCTAAAATGCGTTTCCTCTTTGCTGGTCTTGGTCACCTCCTCGTCGGTCTCCGCCCTCTTGCCGGTCTCCACCTCCTCCAGTTAGGTTACCACCGACATCGTGGCTCAGCCCATACCACCTCACTCCACCTCACACGACGCCATCACATCCGTCTCCTGCCAAACCACCTCTCTCCGCCTCCACGTGACACCACCGGCGTCCTCCACCCCGGCTTGCCTCCCTTTGCCTTCGATCATTGGCCTCATCTCCCCGCCTCTCGGACTGCACTACCTCACCCCCACTGGCTTTCGTAGAGCCTCCTCCATCCATTGCATTCCCCTCTGCGACGAGGTAGTCCCTTCTTCCTTCATATATGAGGCATTTAGCATGTTTGATGATTTTTGAAACGTGGATCAGGTGCATTGTTGTTGTTAGTCTTGCAAATGAATGAAAATTAGTGATGTGCAAAGAAGTACATGGCTATTGCAATTTGATGATTTGCTCAGGATTATGTGCAAGTCATATTGGAATCTAATGATTTGTTTTTAGTGCTAGTTGTTTTGCTAGTAAACAGTGATTATGTGCATCTTATCGGAACTTGAAAGTTTTTTTTTGTGCTTGATGGCTCAGATATGAAGGTTCAGTGAAATGATACAATGTAGTGGGTTATGTGAAATGATGCATATATTTTGCTAGTGCAAAAGGGGATAAAGATTATCATGGGATACGCCGAACAACCTTAGTGTACATGTTGTCATGACTACTAGTGATGATGTTGATTTGGTCGAAGTGTGTGATGCTATCTTTCGCACCATGATGATAGTCCAAACTACAATCTTGGATCATTTCATATGAATGAACATATATAAAATCAAAGCAATGATCATACACACACACATACTTCTTGGCAAGAACCACACAACATTTCGTTATATAATACTTGATAATTATGAGTATACTACGTTTAACATTTAGATTTATATTCGTATGTTATGTGCAAAAAGTAATTAAATGAAATTCACTCATATGTCCTTCAAACAGTAATTTGCAAGATACATAAGTGCACCAATAGCACTTAAATATGGGACTTCAGATTCTAAGACTTCCTCATTTTCCATCCTTGGTCTAAATAAGTCTTTATCCACTTTAAGGGATCTTACAATCATGGGGTTTTGAAAGGATGAGATTTATCCATTTTAAATCTTTCCAATATCTTCTTGGTATAGGTATACTAGTGTACAAAAATTCTTTCTGTGAAATGCTCAAGCTGCAGGTCTAAGAAAAATTTAGTTTTACCCAAATCTTTCATCTCAAACTCCGCCGTGAAGTAAGCACTAGCTTCCTTTATCTTCTATGTGGTTTCGATGTTATTCATATCATCAACATATACCGAGATGATACAGAATTCATTCTGGGATTTCTTTGTGAACACGCAGGGATAATCATCATTATTTGGATATCCATTCTTCGTGAGGAATTCTGTATCCTTCCCAAAAATTTTAATCCGTATAGTGATCTCTGCAGTTTGACGCTATACATGTTGCGATTATTAGGATCTAAAATTTTGACTCCTTTAGGGACTCTCATGTAAACATCTGTATCTAGTGACCCATATAAATATGCGGTCACTACATCCATTAATTGTATGGTTAAATTTAAGCGTGATGCCATTGATATTAAATATGGGAACATTATTCCACTCATTACAGGAGAATATATTTCATCATAATCGATGCCATGTCACTGCATGAAACCTTGTGCTACAAGCCTCGCTTTATATCTCACCACCTGGTTATTTTCATTTCTCTTCCGGATGAAAACCCATTTTGATCCTATAGGAAACACTTTAGGAGGTGTTCGGTCAATAGGACCAAAAACTTTCCTCTTATTAAGCGAGCGCAATTCTGCCTCAATTGCTTCTTTCTATTTGACCCAATATGAGCACTTCTAGCACTCTGCCATAGACTTTGGTTCTATATCTAATTCAAGAGTTTTAGCAATTTTAGAGGAAAAATAAATGTTAATAATTGTAGTCTTTTTTTACATATTTCTCCTAAATCTACATAATTGATGGATATTTCTTCATTCATTTCTTCCAGCTCCTTGTGATTTCCTATAATGATGTAGTCTAGGTGTTTAGACTTCCCAATATTAGATTGTGTGCACAAATGTATGGTGAGATTATCATCTTCAGGATGGGTCACTTCAAGGACATTTCCATATCCAGGATAGCTCACTTCAGAAATTTTCTCAATATCAGGTTGAGATTCTTCCACTGTCACAGGTAGTGCTCTCATTTGATCGGTTCTCTGTTTCTGTGGATGTCTCCGCAAAATTGAATTCCGTGCACCTAGAGGCCTCCCCTTCTTTTTATCACGAGGGGCAAGAGTGGGTTCAATATCCTTCAGGAGTATTTTCAATCTATTAGGTGTGTTTACTGCAGGTATATGAGATTTTGTCGCTCCTTTATGATCAGTGAAGGCATCTGGTAGATTATTAGCTATTTGTTGCAGATTTATTATCCTCCAACATCAAGTTCGGTTTCTTTAATATGTGGATCTAAGGATTGAATGCCAGTGACATTCCAATCAATTTCCATCATTCTTTAATGTGGTACTTATCTCCCCCTAATGTCGACAAATTGTCCTCATAAAAAATACAATCAACGTACCAAGCTGTGTACAGATCCCCTGTCATAGGCTCAAGGTATTTAATTATCGACGGAGATTCATAACCTACAACCTACATAGACCACCAACTTCCCACGCACTATCTACAAAGAGAAAATTTCATGATATGCAGTTGGTATGAGTTGAATTAATGCTGCAGCGTGCAGCACTGCGTGGCCCCAAAAGCTGGTGGGTAGCCTACTATTCTACAGAAGTGGCCTAGCAATAAGTTTTATTCTTTTAACTAATACTCTGCAAGGCCATTTTGAGTGTGGACATGGGGTATATAATAGTCTACAGTAATGCCCATATCCATCAATAATCATTAAATACTTTTGAGGTAAACTCATCAGCATTGTCCATTCGAATAGACTTGATTTTTTTCTTTTGGAAAGGAGGCTCTTCACATAATTATTTGGGAAATTAATTTTGCAAAGGCATGATTCCTAGTAGATAAGAGACATACATGGGACCTTCTAGTGGAAGCATCTATTAGTACCATGAAATATCTTAATTGGCCTGACAGAGGTTGAGAAAGGTCCACAGATTTCACACTAAATTCTCTCCAGGAAATTCAGGAATTCCTCCCTAACCTTTAGGTGAGAGGGTCTAACTATAAGCATTCCTTTGGCACAAGCAGTGCTTACAATATCTTTAGGTTTAAGAAAGTTTGTACTTTTTATGCTATGACCTGCAGAATTGTGGATTATTCTTGTCATCATATTCAACCCAGGATGATCCAGTCTATCATGCCAAATCTTAAAATTTTTTGCGTCTTTAAGGATGGTTTTCATCGCA
Organism: Rhipidocladum racemiflorum; assembly: GCA_036346355.1. NCBI lineage: Eukaryota > Viridiplantae > Streptophyta > Magnoliopsida > Poales > Poaceae > Rhipidocladum > Rhipidocladum racemiflorum. The sequence continues at coordinate 81,489,807 of CM070579.1, read as the reverse complement.
ACATATACTTCAGATTTTATATATATATAATATAACCAAGAGAAGAGAGAAGAAAGTTTTTCAGCCACATGTTTATTGCACCCATTTAACTTAGTCAAGAGAAGGTATTCAGTACCATCCTCACTGTAAGTTTTCAGGTGGAAACCGTTAAGATGGGTGTCTTTAAAACTTAATAGAGTACGACTATACTCAGGGTAAAATAGGGCATTTTCAATTATTAACCGAGTGCCCATATGGAGAACTATAATGGCTCTTCCAGTGCCAACTATGTGTGCATTACTTCTGGCAATGGTTATAATATTTCTAGTTTTCTTAGTCAAAGTCTGAAAATATGCAATCTCCCCTAAGAATAGAATTTGTGGTGCAACTGTCTATATGACAGATTTCCTCCTCCGCCATTGGATTATACGATTGTTCTATATTAAAGGAATAAATTTTAATCAATTCAATTGTTGCAACAGAAATATATTGAAAATATAGAACAAGCATAGCATAAATGAGCAAATATTTTGAAAAATGACACTTTATTGAGTTACAACTGATAATTACTCAATAGGAATGTAGACCAAACATTCATGCAGGAACATAAATATTAAAAATGATAAAATGAGACTCTTAAGGAGACTCAACTATGGAAAATGCAACATCAATTTAGTAAACTAAAAGGGGTAACAGGGAGACTACTGCAGGTCTCCATATAAATCATGTTCCTCCTTCTAGCGAACATTAGTATTCTTCTGGAATTCCTCAAGTTCAGCACCAAGAAGATCATCTTCATTCATGCGCGAGTTCCCATATCCGAGAAGGCTCTCTTTGAACCCGGTCGTAGGATCGGAGACAACATCATCCTTTCTCTTATCTTCTTGTTCAACAACTGGTTGAGCGATGAAGTGTGTCTCAACCTTATTTCCTTAATTCTTCTGGAATCTCCCAATGGATTTCACGTAAAGTTCCACCAAATGCTTTAGAGGTGCGATAAGTACACGACCAATGACCAACACATCGACATCTAAAGCATCGCTAAGGAGTGTTAGCAGCCTTATTGGCCGGGCCTTGCTTCTAGAAGGTCCTTTGACCCTTTCCACTGGGTTTTGCCATTTCCCTTATTATTTCTGTTATTTTTATATTTCCCCTTTATTCATTTGGTCCTTTCTACAACCATGGCTATTGCTATCCTGCTAAGCATTAGTATATGCTTCAGGCAATGCTTGATTCCCATTAGAAGTTCATGATGATTCGTTATTATGAGTTCATCATGTTTTTCTGCTTCTAGCATAACATAAATAAGCTCATAGTACTTTCGGTACTTTGCATAGCAGTATTGTTGCTACAGTATCCCTATGTTGGGGGTGGAAGGTGCACAATATTTTGTCGATAACCTCAGCATCAGTAGCTTTCTAGTTACAAAATGTTAATTTTGTGACTAGTTTGTGCATAGCTTAATTATATGTTGCCACAGTTTTGAAGTCCTAAAAGCGTAGGAGGGTCCATTCGCGTTGTGCTTTTGGCAACAATACGGATCTTTGCTGGTTGTATCATTCCTTTAGGGAATTCCACAATTATAGTGGTTCCTCTATCATGTATTCGGCTTTCGGGTCCGGATGGAGATAGTGCCTCAGGAAATGTAAAGCAGCACATTTTGCGAGCATCGCCTCTGGGCTGTCTCATCCAGCCGCTCGCCGTCTTGCGGCGTCACCTCTGAGCCATCGCTTCGGCCGCTTTGCGGGCGATGCCATCGGGTCGCTACTCGCCGCGGCGCTGTTGCGGTGTCAGGGCAACCGCTTGGTCGCGGCGCGGGTTACGCCCTTCGCCATCTCAGAGACGGCGAAGGCGAGGTGCGGAGCGCCGCTGCCTCTGTTTCCACCCACGTAGCACGGGCGAGCGTCTCCACTCTTGTGGCTCGAACGAGCGACGCCGCCTCATCGGATGCTGGACGACCACCAAGGCGGGCAAGTGTGCTGCGGGCACGCCGGCGTGCGCGACGACAGCCGATGGCCACAACGACGATAAGTGGTGACCCCAGCCTTTGGGCCGGTGTATTATTATTATTATTATTATTATTATTATTATTATTATTATTATATGATGAACAGTAATCCGCGATGATCATTATCATAGGCGCAAAAGTTGCGATCTGCATGATCGGCAATACAGTAGATACAGTCCACTTACGTAGGGCTTGTTGTAGCGTAGATCGCATGTCGTAGGAATTGTTAGAAATTGGCCCATGGGTGGCTCATTTTCTTTAATTCCAAAGCATGCATGATTTAATATCGTATTGCCTAGCCAAGTGAAGGAAAGATAACTTAAAAGGTTACCACCTCATGATTAATTTCACACTTGGCATGAGAATGGCATAGGGTGGACAGTGGTTAAACACATACACGCACGCATTCGTATATTTTCGCGTGAAAATCCGAGCGACTTGTGACTTGTGACGAGCGACCATGCGGTGTCATAGTGTGTCTCCTGACACTTTGAATTCACCTTTTGCTTTGCTAAATCTTAAAATTATCTCTCTATTCATTTGCTAAATCTTGAAATTATCTCTCTATTCATTCTATTTAAATGCGATTTAAACATTCTAGTGTCATAAACGCCATCAATTTCTAGTAACTAGTAACTGTCGCATTACGCTGTCAGTTACTGTTACGCATGTATAAAAGCTCCAGGAGATGTCTAGGCTTGACATGCTGAATACCTCCATTCTTCCTGCTCCTCTTTGCATAAGATGTACTGTTGTGTTGAGCTGTCGAACCTTGCCGGCATTCCTCCTCAGTGTGCACCGTGAAGGAGGGCGAATGGTATCTTTGAGCCATTGCCGCAAGTTCATATGCATGGGGCGGCAAAAAGATTTCTAGGCAGTGCTTCAACGCGACCGCTTTTCTGCTTCCTCGTCGTCGACTACTTCCACGACCGCGTTTGCGCTGCACTGCTCCCTACTCTTCAGCAAGCCCAACTGTAAGTCATTCCTGTGATCGATCAACTCCATTAATTTACAATACTTGAGTATATTCTGAAGTACAATCTGTTACCTGCTTTTTTCTGCATCTCTAGTCTTTTGTTAATTTACCTTAGTATAAAATCTGGAATACAAATATTGCGCATGTTTCCAACTGGAAGAGTTTGATGTAGTGTCAATTGCCGCAGGTAGACAATGCAGTGTAGACCGATCACGATCGGCCACGCTAGAACGTCGTTTGCAATATTGATTGATGTCGTATCGATGATGCATTGTAAGCGATCACGATCGGTCATGGTAGAATGTCGTGCTGATAACGTGTTATGAAACATAGTCGTTCACCCGCATTAATTAACATCACGCCAACTCAAGCACACGAAAAAAACAAAAGACACAAAATAATGGACAAAAATACACTCTCTTTATTAGATTAATTTTTCTATACAAAACAGTATCCAATATATAAATAAAACATCATAAAAATGAGTTTGAATTCATACACTAAATGATAGAGTCCTATCAAATATGGACCAAAATTCTATCTTTTTCGTAACATGTACTACTCCCGATTTCACTTGGCTCTCAGCCCACCACGTGTCCAGCTTCGCCACGTCACCGTCCCCCACCTACTGCCTACTAGTACATCTACCACACCCCATCACCACCCTTCCCTGGCTCCCACCACTACGCCTGCGCGCTCCCACCACAAGCAGCACACTACACGGGCACGGCCGAACCAAGCTAAGCCAAGCAAGTAAGTGAGCTCGTGTGCGGTGGTATACTGGGCTTTGATAATGATGGAGCTGCGCAAGTACTGGGGCGTTGGGGGGCGGCGGTGCGGGACGTGCGAGGCGTCCCCGGCCGCCGTGCACTGCCGCACCTGCGGCGGCGTCTACCTCTGCACGGCGTGCGACGCGCGCCCGGCCCACGCGCGGGCGGGGCACGAGCGCGTGTTGATGTGCGAGGTCTGCGAGGTGGGCCCTGCCGCCGTCACCTGCAAGGCCGACGCCGCCGTACTTTGCGCCACCTGCGACGCAGACATCCACGACGCCAACCCGCTGGCACGGCGCCACGTGCGAGTCCCCGTCGCGCCCGTCGGGTCGGCCGCCGCTGCGGCCGCAGCCGCCGAGGACATGCTATTCGGCACAGGCGAGGCCGAGGAGAAGGCCAACCCCGCCGCGGCGGCTGAGCAGCAGCCGCACTCGCTGAACCTTAACGTGGAGGCCAAGGACATGAAGCTCGACTACCTGTTCTCCGACCTGGACACCTACCTCAATGCCGAGTTCGCGCGCTTCCCCCACGCCGACAGCGTCGTCCCCAACGGCGCCCGCGCAGGCGCAGCCGTCGAGCTGGACTTCACGTGCGACCTCGGCGCCAAGCCGTCCTACAGCTCCTACACGGCCACCTCCCTCGCGCACAGCGTGAGTTGCATTGCCTTGCCAAGAGATCAACTTCTTGCTTTCTTGGAAGCTCGCGGATCAAAGTTTTTCTGATTGATTTTACCTATCTTTTAATTTTTTTTCAGGGCTCCTCGTCGGAGGTCGGCGTGGTGCCGGAGGCCATCTGCGGCGGCGGCGGGAGCATCGAGTTCGATTTCCCCCGGCCCAAGCCTCAACAAGCCTACATGCCGTACACGGCGACTCCTCCCAGCCACAGCGTAAGAGCTCGAACCAAGACCCCGCCTTTCTGATGCACACGCGTATATATAGTCCATGTACGTGCATGTTACTGGTCCGGATGTGAATTTGGTTTCGTATGCAGGTGTCGTCGGTGGACGTGGGGGTGGTGCCGGAGCCGGGGGAGGGGGCTGTGGTGAGGGCGGCGGTGATGGGGGAGGGCAGGGAGGCGAGGCTGATGAGGTACCGGGAGAAGAGGAAGAGCCGGCGGTTCGAGAAGACCATCCGGTACGCGTCCCGGAAGGCGTACGCCGAGACGCGGCCGCGGATCAAGGGCCGCTTCGCCAAGCGGGCAGGCCACGATGCCGAGGACGCGGACGCGGAGGCGGAGGCCGCCGTGCCGTACTCCCACATGCTCAACTTCGGCTACGGCGTCGTGCCGACCTTCTGATCAGTCGGCACGCGCTCGCGCGCACTCGATCCTGCACGGCACCGCGCGCGCCATGTACTTTGTACTATTGATGTGTTGGGGACTAGTAATCCCATGTACTCTTTTTGAGCTAGCACGATCGCGCTAGTGATGTATACTGTATTGTTTTGGGATCCCCAAGAAATGTAGTAACCGCCTCGAATTAATCATCAATCATCCAAGTCATGGTAATCCCATTTTTACCGACTATCACGGCCGGCCGGTACGATGCTGCTGTTTTTTTTATCAAGCTTTGCCTACGAACTGAACTCGATTAAGGCACTTGGGATGCATGGGAATAGAAGACGAATGATGCATTCAAGTGTGCGTGGTCGTAGCACAATGAAACGAAGGGCTCGCTTGATTTTTGAGGTACGGAAGAATTGTAGTTTTCGAAATAGAAAGATACAGAGAGATCCATCACGTGATGTTGCAATGAGGCGAAATTTACGGGCGACAACATGGTATACTAGCTCGGAAAAACTATCATTTCAAGTGTAAGATGAAACAATGTGTCGATGTTTAAGATCGACGGGTCTCTAAATTAAGCTTATGAATGTAAATTGAGTTGCTTCTATCTCAGAAATCAGATATTGCAAAGAATAAAAAATAAGACTACTTCTTTATTAAACAAGCAGCTTAATCAGAATACACACATGTGAAGTGTCTACATAACAAGAATGCTATGTAATATTACTTCTAATCACAGCATTCGTTACACACACTATCCTCCCTTTAATGATACGCATGCTTCCTATTTATATAGAACGAAAAAATGACGGTTGTTCTTCCAGAAGGTGTTTTTCTGCCAAGAGTTGCCTTTTCACTAGGTGTGTTGTTTAGGGAGCAACTACTGATCAGTTATTTGTACTTGTTAAAAGAAATCCTTCGCATGCTATATTCATATGCGGGAGTAACTGCTTATTTCAACCAGTCACCTTATCGAGGAGAAAGTAATTGATTGCCCCGACCAGTTAGCAGGTTGGGGCAGTTGAATCAAAGGTCGGTCCTGACGAGTGTAAGTGTATTTGATGAATTACTGATTATCTCCGACCAGTCTCAGCATACTAGTCGAGAATATAATCACGTCACTCAATATAGACTTGGCTGAAGTCGCAACCAATTTAGTGGGTTTTAAGCCTTATTTTTTTATGGGCTTATTTTTCTTATAGAAGTATAGACCCAAAGTAGAATAAGACTCTTAATCTTAGTCGCAATGTTTACTATGTTCGTTCAAAATATCTCTTGTCTACGTCCGGAGAACAACGCTCTACATCTACAGCTGATGAATGTAGGCGCCACTATGCTACAAGGATTTGTGTTGCTCCTGAAATTCGGCAAGCATAATAATTAGCAGTCATTGAAAGGCTACTACGATTCCCCTACACATTAGCCGTTTGGATGAATGCAATAATAGTCTGAAATAATACAGGACTAATCACACTTCTCACACAACTATTGGATCTCGCCCATATCTAATTGGGCCAAGGCGTCACAATTCTAGACCATATTGTCGATCGCAAATTATGAGGTCCAGTGTTAAGGTCACAAGGGCTTGTATGCACTATGATTAGTGAGATGTATTTCTATTCATCTCCTCTCGGTATAAATTGCGTAAATATTAAAACAAGTAAATAGATAAATAATCATAATCTACTATTTATTTAAAAATAGAAGCACGTAAGGATCTCTCTTGGTTGAATTGCATCACAAAAAAAACTTGATTGCGTACCATACCTTCCCAGGTTATAATACTAGTTCGGAGCTGCGGTTCAACAGCCAAGCATGTGCATCCAAAAGGACACAAATCTAACTGGTCTTGAGTTGCAGTTGTACATACGGTTTTTCACTACCTTACTGCCAAATGCTAGATCCGAAACCTGCGAAAAATTCGAGGCAATCACGAGTCACAACCCACCAATATTCTGAAGCTGTAATCCAATAATTCCACTTCTTAAGATGCGTGCAATTAGATATTTTGCTCTAGCAGTAAACTAACCTTGCTCTTTTATTTAAGAAGCGATTATCCCTTGCCAAAGATTAAAAACAGTTTGAGAAACGAGAACATCTACACTGACGCGTCGCACAAGTTATTTTGTTATGTCACTGATTTAATTCCTACAAATGGCATCAGCCAATTGTTCAACAATGAGATGCTTAATCGTCTAACCATGTGTCGATGTTCGAGACACGAGGGTCTCTAAACCAAGCTTATGAATGAAAATGGTTGTCACTCTAGGATCAAAGATTATGAAAGGTAGAAAGAGAATTGCTTCTTTATTAGCCAAGTGACTTGACAGAGTACAATATTGCGAATTGTCTACAGATTCAGGATTAGAATTAGAATTACATACTATCTTTACTATTATAAAGCAACAGTTGGTGGCAGTGGTGAGTTCTACCCACGTCATTAATTGCCCTGCTTAATTGCCCTATTTAATTGCCCTGCTTAATTGCCCTACGCAAAAAACGAAGCGTTGCTTTAATTAGCCAGCTTTCGCAAGAAACGAAGCGTTAAAGATAGATGTTTGATCTTGTGAAATAATTTTTTTTATTTTTTAATCTTTATTTTTCGTTATCAATTTTGTTTTTCGTAGCAATGCACGGGCATGTAACTAGTATCTCTTAAAACTGTCCCTGTTTAATGATGTGCAGGTTCCCCTATTTATACAGAGCGAAGAGATGGCAATTGTTTCTTTAGAAATGTGTCTTCTCACTAAAAAGTGTCTTCTTATGGAATATAACTTCCGATCAGTTATAGTATCTATCAAAAAAACTGTCTGCATGTTGCTCTGTGCGGTGGCAACTATCTACTCTGACCAGTTCAATTGGTCAGGGATAGTGAATTACTGGTGAAGGTGGACCAATAATGTAATAATAGAGTATATGTCAGAACATTAGTTGGAAATCTAACGTGGGCTTTGTTGATTGGAGTCATAACCATGTATTTTGATGATGGGTCTTGTATTTCTTTATGGGCTTTTTCCTATAAGCCCAAAACAGAGCACATACTTTTAATCCTCGTGAGCACATACTTTTAATCCTCGTCACCATGTACCATTAGAAGTTTAGAACAAGCAAAGATTATCATAAAAGAACTTAATTCCATGTTCCATAAACCACAAAAGATTCAACAGAAAACACAATAGGTTGCGCAAATCAAACTCTCAAACTAATTAAGCACAGGTTTACAACTATCAAATTAATTGCCAACAGTACATGATCAGATCTTGATAACATCCCCTCCAAACCTCTTGGCGTAGGGTTCATGCATCGTCTGCACCGGCATGGCGCCAAACACCCCAAAGTTCATGCTGCTCTTGTCGTCCACCAACGAGTACTCCTCCACCTCGTCGTCGTCGTCGTCGCGGTCTTCTTCCTCTTCCTCCTCGTCGTCTTCGTCCTCCCCCTCGCCGTAGTTCACGCTGCTCTTCTCCATCTCCATGAGATAATCCGCGTACTTGACGCTCGCTATCCTCACCGGCCGGTCCCCCTTGCCCGGCCCAGCCGCCGCTTCGCCGTCGCCGCGCAGGATGCGCACGACGACCCGCATGTCCGGACGCCGATCGGGCTCCCCCTGCACGCAGAGCGCGGAGGCCTCGACCATGCGCGCGAGCTGCGCGGCGTCGAACGCACCCCGCAGGCGCGGGTCGACGAGGTCCCCGAGCCGGCCGCGCGCGATGAGCGGCTCGGCCCACTCGGTGATGGTACGTTTGGCTCCCGAAGGCAGCCGCTCAATGGGCTTCCGCCCGGAGACGAGCTCGAGGAGGAGGATGCCGAAGCTGTAGACGTCGCAGGCGCCGGAGACCTTCCCCCACATTGCGTACTCCGGCGCCAGGTAGCCCAGCGTGCCCTTCACCCGGGTGGTCATGTGCGAGACCCCCTCCGGCACCAGCTTCGCGAACCCGAAGTCGGCGACGAGCGGCGCGAAGTCCGAGTCCAGCAGCACGTTGCTTGCCTTGATGTCCCGGTGGATGATGTGCGGCGTCACCTCGTGGTGCAAGTACCTGCGTGCACGGTCATCCTTAAGCATTAATTGCACCATGAATTAATTAAACGAAAGCTAATTAAACGGCGCAAATGATGCGATCATTAAGAATGGTGTTTAGTACACGAGGCCCTCCGCGGAGCCGATGGCGACGTGCATGCGGCGCTTCCAGTCGAGCTGGACGTCGGCGGCGAACTGGCCGTGGAGGTGGGAGAGGAGGCTGAGGTTGGGCATGTAGTCGTAGACGATCATGCGCTGCTCGGCGCTGGCGCAGTAGCCGCGGAGGCCGAGCAGGTTCTTGTGGCGCACCCGGGCCAGCACCTCCACCTCCACCGCGAACTCCATCTCCGCCTTGGAGTTGTTGGTCGCCTTGAGCTTCTTCACCGCGATCTGAGCACATTTTAACACGAAACGGGCTCAATCTGCCACTATATATATATGGTCCGGGGCCTAGATAGACGATATAAGCTTCGCCGCGTTAATTACCTGCAGGCCGTCGGAGGTCTTGCCCCAGTACACGCTGCCGAAGCCGCCCTCGCCGAGCTTGCGCTCCTCGCTGAAGCCGTTCGTCGCGGCGTGGAGCTCCTTGTAGCTGAATATCCTCCACGTGCTGCTCATTGAAGCGCTCAGGCACCTAAAATGTCGGCAGAAACCATCTCAATTACCATCAACAAATATGGCTGCACGTATTGCGCGTTGCGTTGGTCAGGAATGTACAGTACGCGTACCCTTGCTCGACCTTCTCAGAACCGCAGCAGGAGCTCACCGCCGAGCCCATGGCGCTTTGGTTCAGTTCCTTCCCGAAAGCGTACAGCTCCAGAGCTCTCTGCCTCACTCAACCGGAACGTCTAGGCCTCGACTGGGTTGGGATGTGCCTTGTATCGAACGAACTTGGTGTGGAGATAAGAGGCCGGTGAAAGGTACTTATCGTGTTTGCGTCAGTTCTTCAAAGCCGCCCATGGCCGGCGGAAATCTTTATGCGCCAATTGTAGTAAGCTTTGGGTTGAGCTAGAGATACAGAGAGAACAGACAAATGGCGGTGGCGCGGCCTCCATGGGGAAGAATTATACTGCCGCCAAACGGCCCTTCGTCGGCGGATAGGTCGTGCGTGTTTTTACCTGCTAGCAAAAGCGAAAAGCGGATGATTGCTGTGACAACATTAAGCCCAGTGAAATGGACCGAGCAGTTGTACTTTAGAACGGCACAGGTCCAAATTAGGCCCAATGTTATTGTACTAAGCATGGCCCAGCTTTGGGTGGAGGTCCGGCCTTTCCCACTCCTTTGCTGAAACCGGCGGGTCAACTGTGTCTTCTCCGTTGACGCTTTGAACAGTGGTGAAATAGTATTTTTTTTATTAGGGTGCACACTTCACAACTACTCCGTTTTGAACATTGACACGGTCATCAAAACACAACTTTGACCACTAATTTTTAGTATAATCTATTTATAATGCTCAATAAAATTATAATATTATTAAGGTACTTCTCGAGATAAGTCTACACATATAATTTACATGTATCCAATTTAAATATTTGAAAATATATCGATACTCAAAGTCTTAGAAGTTTGACCATCACTATGTACAAAACGACTATAAGAGCATCTCCAGCAAGGGCCCCTAAAACAGGGTCCCTATTTTGGATTTAAGGGCCCCCCTATTTTTTAGGGCCTGCTTTCAGAAAGACAATCAAAGAATGTTCTAAATCTCAGCCCCTATTTTACTTTTTCTCCTATTTTGACATATCCGCTATGTATAATCTTCATTTGACACCACTAAAATTCAATCAAAAATATTTGTAATACATAAAACATAAGTATATTAACATTTACAATTTAAAAACATGATATTTAAAATTTAAATTTAAAATTTTGAAAATATGATAAAATTTTCGAAGCCTCTCATGTATTTCCCTATCTTCAATAATAGGGGTTGTATTCGTGTCCCTGGAAATTGGGGCTGAGGAGGCAAATTTAGAGGCCTCCTAATTTTAGGGGCTTGAGTAGGGGCCCCCTGGGAATTGGGGCTGAGGAGGCAAATTTAGGGGGCCCCTAATTTTAGGGGTTTGAGTTGGGGCTCTGCTAGATCTAATTTTTTTACTACACTCCCTATTTTAAGGTTTAGGGGCTCTGCTGGAGATGCTCTAAGCCCCCCCCCCCAAAAAAAAAAAAAAAAAAAAAAAAAAAAAAAAAAACTACAAACCATGAGCGTGCCAGGCACGCGCGCGACGGGCAGGAATGGGCTCGGTTTCCTCGGCACGACGAGCCAGCGCGCAGCAGGCGTTCCATCGCTTCCACGCGCTTCACGGGTCAGGCCGAGATCGGCACGGTTTTACTTGTACTCTTTTTACCTCGCATCATGTAAACTTACTAACTTGCATCTGTTTTCCGGTCAAAAGGAGGCAGGCAGCAAACGACGAGACCTCACCTCACCATGCTGTCAAACGACTTGTCCCACCTCCGGATTGAATCCATGTCTCGGTCTGAGAGTTTGTACAACAAAGAAGGATGGATATAGGAACTCAGCAGTCACCGATTCAAAAATCGCAGAAAGTCGGTTGAAAATTGCGATTATCGGACATATCGGTGGGGTAAGATATTTGAAATCGCTCGAAAAATCAGGCAAATTCAAAAAAAAAATGTAAAAAAATTTATGCGATGTAGATATCGCGATAATCGGTGAAAATCGAGAGAAAATCGGTGAAACCCTAGAGAAAATCGTTCCAAAAATCATTTCTTGAGAAACATTGAATTGGTCTGTCAAAATATCACGATAATCGGTGAAAATCGAGAAAAAATCATGATTTTTTTTCTTCAAAAACTTGGATTTCGACACTATGCGATTTTCGACGAAAATCGGTACCGGAGAAGGGGGGAAAAAATCTTAGTTGAAAAGATAAAGTGAACCCTGCTCATCACACATGCTAGCTGTTCTTCTTGCACTGTGAATCGGATGTGCGCGCGCGCACATGCATGCACACTATAGAAACCCACGCTTATCCGATCCCAGCAATCTTCCATCGAAAGTTTCTCATACCTGAAGGATCACGACCCGGTTACGGGCACTGATCGAAGTCTACCCTTCCCACGGAATCAAATCCGGCACAAGTTGAAGAAGGGGCACCTCACCGGCAGGCATCTAATCCAAGGAACCCCCAAACAGGCAGGCCTACCTCCTAAATTCCCCGTGCTTCAGGTGCCCTTCCACTAGCGAGAAAAGCTCGAATCTGGGAATAGGAATCCGAATCCCGGGCGAAATGGAAATGGATCGAGAGGGGAGGAGGGATCGATCGAGCCCGGATTCCATTCCTCTGCCAAGGGAAATGCTCCGTGCTGCCCATCGGAATAACTCGGAATCGGTATTGGGAATGGAGCTGCCACGTACGTACCTAGGATCCATCCATGTCTATCGATCGACTCATTTGAGTTGCGTACATATGGATGGCGTGACACATGCCTTGGGACTTGGAATCGATCGATATCGTTGCATATGTGCGTGTATCAATCGGGGACGAATCTAACGCAACGTGAAGCCTCGGTTGATTTTTATGGTACTGTTGTACGATAAAAACCAAGCAGTAGATATGTCAAGCGAATAGTATGTTTCACACTTTCACTGAAAGAACAGTGTCAAAGTAGTTGAAATCGGAGTGAATCGCCTAGGTCAAGATAGCTCGACAAATCCTCGGGTCAATTTACCTTTTTCTTCTTCTTCTTTGGACAGAACAGATCATCGCAATGTTTCATTCCTGGAGGCATTATCTGTCGCTGTTCATGTATGCCTGCCGCGAGCTACGTGCACCTCGTTTGCAAGGCAACACAGGATTTGGTTCTCTCCCGAAAATTGCGAGTTGCAGAGATAAGATCCCGTACCGTACGCTTGCGGGGCGTCAAATTGCGAGCTAGTGGAAAGTAGTGTTTACTAAAAACACAGGTGTTCGCAAAGTTGTAAGACCATGTATGGGGGGCTGATGTCTGTTTTTAGGGAAAATCGGTAAATGGCGAAAAATGCAAGAAAAAAATTGCAAACAATTATGGAAAATTTTTAAAAAGGTGTAAAGTACATATTTAACAATAATAGCATAACCATGAAAAATATGGAAAATTTTGGCATAATCTTTGCTATATTTTAGACAATTTGAAGTTGTAAAGTAGGAATTTAGTAATAATATATCAACAAATAACATTTCATTTCAATACCATTCACAACTCAATCCAACAACTCCACATTTCAATAACATTAATTTCAATACCATTACTTGGTTGTACGTGATAGATACTATAAGTTGGTTCTATTAGATGAACATCAAATCTTTTCTTTTTCTCAATTCATTGAAATTATTTTTGTAGTTTATAATTAGTATAGATAATATATATTGTTATGAATTTTAATATTTTTTGTAATTTAGCACTTTAATATGGACTCTTTCTTTTAATCTAAACCATTATAACTCGGGTATTTTTTATTCTGAATTTAGTTAATTTGGCTTATAATTGATATGGACTCTTTATTTTAATCAAGTAATTTTTATTTAATTATTATTATAAATTTTAGTTATTTATAGATTTACGTTGCAAATAGTATGAAAGTCAATTTGCTAATTTTCCTTGATTGTCTATTCTGAATTTCATAATCTAGATTGTATTTGATATTGACTCTTTCTTTATATATAAGCAGTTATAATACGGGCTTTTTTATTCCAAATTTTAGTTAATAAAAGGCGTTACACAGTGAATGCTATAAATAAAAACTATCACAATCCTTGCCTAAATTATCGTATAGCATTTTGTGCAAATTTATGTGTGAGGATGGCCGATGGTGGGTAGATCTGGATGGAGACGTCGACGACTGCGAGAGCTCAGTGTGAGGAGTGTTGGAGGAGCAATGGATGTGTTCGAAGCTTCACAGTACAAGGTGTATAGCGTGCGAACTTTTAGGGCCTGTTTGTTTTTGCTTTGGATTCTCTAAAAGCTGATTCTAAATTGTGGTTGTAGAGAAGCTGATCTTCCAAAAACACATATGAAGTGGATTGTGGATTCTAGTGTATATGGGTAAGCTGGATTGTGAGAATCAATTTCTAGAATCGGGTTGTTTGTTTTTTATTCAACTTTTGAGGTCAGAATCCATAATCAAAAACAAAAACAAACATGCCCTAAGTGAGTCGGATCGGGCCTAATGAGCTGGTACTATTTTCTATTTTTTACGCTTTTCAATTACATAAATTTGATTTTGCGTAAAAAATATCTCAAAATTTTGGGTTTTCAAATCATTTTGATGTCAGACTTCATAAATCTATTAGTACTAATTTTAGAAAAATTTACAACAAATTTTTGCAAATTTTTCATTTTTTTTAATTTGAATTTGAATTAAACCGGTTTGCCGAATAGTTTCTATTATCCAATCGGTTAGGTTTGATCGGTTTTCGGGAAATTCGTTCGTCGGTTTCGTCAACCCTACTTCAAGCTATACCATTTCGGTGATAGTGTACTGGGTTCTGTAAATTTTATCATCTTTTGAAAATTTTAAATTTAAATTTGAAATATCATGTTTTTAAATTGTAAATGTTAATATGCTTATGTTTTATGTATTACAAATATTTTTGATTGAATTTTAGTGGTGTCAAATGAAGATTATACATAGCGGGTATGTCAAAATAGGAGAAAAAGTAAAATAGGGGCTGTTGCTGGACTTGTGCTCTGAAAACAGGGCCCTAAAAAATAAAGGGAGTCCCTAAATCCAAAATAGGGACCCTGTTTTAGGGGCCCTTGCTGGAGATGCTCTTAACCAATCAGTGCTACTGCCATTCTCACACAGGGCCTCTTTGACTCAGAAAAAAAATGGAGGAAAAATGGAGGAATATGAATATTAACTTGTCATCCATTTGATTCATACGAACGGAGCAAAGGAAAATATATGAAAATTTTCTATCCCTATGATTCCAAAGGAAAAACATAAGAAGACTAACATCCATCAAAACCTCTTTTTTCTTTCTACACATAGGATTGAGGCAAATTCATGTGTTTTCCTATATTTTCTAGTATTACAAATACTCTATCCTACAATATTTTTGTGTTTTTTAATCCTCTATTTTGCACATATATATGCTATTCCTATTTTTTTTTCTATTTATGTATTTTTAGAATATTGCGAATCAAAAAATCCCTTAGCATTTTATTGCTGTCTCGCACACACGGAATTGTCATGTGCTGGGCTCTACAAAGCTGGTATGGTACCATCCCGACGTTGCTTCAACCTGTGTTGCTACCAAGATTTTGGTCCGTATCATTTAAGCTTGTGGATTATAGATTTTAGATTATAGGAGAAACACGACTTCTAGGTTTCGAACCATACAGGTCAGAATCAACATGAATCAATGAAAATCAAGTTTCTGCTGGATTTTGATTCAAAGAAGAATTCTCCCATTCTACAAATAGTCCACCTTTTTTTAAGTAGAAGTTAAAACGAATGAGGCTTTTGGCTGGTTGCCGCAGCTGCAAAGGAGCAGAAAAGAGAACTCAATCAATTTCCATTTTATCCGCATGTAAAATTGAATCATAACCAGTCAATTTTGTATTTCATTTTAATTTTCCGCATCTCCGAGTAACATAGTTTTTTTTCAGGGCATGCATATCTCCGGCCAAGGAATATTGTTAAGCAAGTGCTGTTCATGGCTTGTGTTGTGGGCCTCGTGGCTAATACATCATCGGTCAGAATTGTCAGTCGTCACTGAAGCAGCCGCTTTACCGATTATAATCTACCATGTTTTTGGACATTGGCAGAGCATACACATTACAGAGCATATTTCAAATTGCAAATCTCACCGAAGTTTTGCGCTTCATTTCACAATTCGCCCAACCAATAGAATCTACATGCCCAGCTAAATCCAACACCAGCTAGAAAAAAAGAGGGAAAGGAAGAAGGAAGAAAAGTGATCGCCCACCCAAAGGAAAAAAAAAAGAGAAAGAAAGCTAAAAGAAAAGGCAGCTTTTATTGTGAGCTTTCTTGCCGTGTCGTCGTGCTGCTGCTCTCATGGCTCCGGCTCACCGTATCGGCGCCATCGCCTCCCGGCTGCTGCTGCGAGCTCACCTCGCAGCTTTCCTCCACCTTCTCCTCCGACCAGCCGTCGCCGCACGAGCTCACCGCCGGCGCGGCCCCGAGCTCCGCGACGGCTCGGCTCGTCGCCGGCGTGGCCAGGAACGTCGGCCTCTCGTCGCCGGCCATGATGACAACCACGTGCTCCAGGAACCCCACGGCCGGCCTGTCCGCGCCGGCCGCCGATCCCTTCTCCTCGTCGGCTCCCCCCGACGAGCCGGCCTGGTCGGCGCCCGAGCCGCCGTCGAGGTAGCCCGAGAGCTTCCAGTAGGAGCACGCCAGGATGAGCAGCGCGAAGGCGATGAGCCCCAGCATCGCCGCCAGCCCGCCGAAGAGGTACGGCACCGGCGACTCCCATGGCGAGTGCGCCGCCGCAGTCCCGTTCAGCGCGTGCGGCGCCGCCGTCGGTGCGCCGTGGCCCATGGGGAACTCGGCGCCTGGCCTCATGGTGTACCGCGTACGTGCACGTGTAGTGGAGTTACACTCGAGTTAGCTAGCTTTGTGCTGTTCTTGCCGTTAGTTATGAGAGATAGGAGTGATAGTGCCTTGCTTGTTCTCTATCTTTTTTTTTTTTTTTTGATACAGCTTGTTCTCTATCTTAATTGGGGTGGTGTGGAGTGGTGGAGAGGGAATGAGGATGTTTTTATAGAGGTTGGAGAATACTAGCATCTGTGTGTGTGATGCCAAGGAATAACAGAGGACCAATGGGGAAGGGGTTTTTGGTGGGGGGCAAGCAGCAAGCTAGCATCTATGCTGTGAAGTTTGAACTCTACTCCTAGCTAATTAGTTAACCCTTAAGTGGATATGTCCAATGAGGAGATAAGATCGGAAACGTTTTCTCGGGGGCTGTCCTAGGCAGAGGTGGGCATCGTGTTGGGCCGGGCACGGATCCATCGTGTTTCATGTATGAACCGTATCAGACCGTGATGGTCTATCGTGCTTACCGTGCCGTGCCGGCCCAGACCCGGCCCATTTACACTATTGCGACGAGAGGAAAGGAGACGAAGACACACATTGCTCAATCTCTTTCAGTTCTCTCTCGCTCGTTGCTCCATCTCGCAACTCTCTCTCTCTCTCTCTCTCTCTCTCTCTCTCTCTCTCTCTCTCGTCCATCTCTCTCGCCCGTTGCTCCCTCTCTCTTGACCGTCCCTCTCAATCTCTCTCTTGCCTGTTACCTCCCTCTCTCTCGCTCATTGACCGATGAGAAAACGAGAGATAGTCATCTGTACAAAGCCCAACATTACTTTTTCTTTCGAAAAAAATCATCACTCATAACCTCGACAGTATTAGAAATCTAGTGAAATAAAACCATTGTATATAAGTGACATAACATAGCCATCAACAACAATGAAGTTGTGCAGTAGATCTGTGCCCGTGCCGTGCTGGCATGGGCCCGGCCCAAATGGTTGTGCTAGGCTGTGCCGCTCATCGTGCCCTGATCTCAGGCCCAGCACGACCCATGCTACAGTGTCGTGCCGGGTTTTGAACTGGGCTGGACCATCGTACTTCGGGCTGGCCCAAGTGCCCACCTCTAGTCCTAGGCGACTACTGCCTTCGAAGCCTTCCGATCGTGCATTACAACACATATGGACGGTACAGGGACGGTCCTGTCCGATCATTAAGAGCGTGTACAATGGTACATGTCAGACAGTCTATCAGATTATATCACATAGAATTTTAGCTAATGTCTATGACAGAGAATAAGGGGAGAGAAAGATATTGTCTATAAATAACATGAATATATATTATAGGTAGCCACCGTTGCCCTAATATGTATTCTTGGTGAAAATAAGCATGTATACATGCACGGATGTTTTTATCTTAAATAACATCTAAATTTTGGGCTGTAGGATTAAAAATTCAACTGTTAGATCAAATCATAGGATCAGGTGTAATCGATACTCTCGAATCTCAACAATGATCCAATGCTACCAGATTTGGGTGATTTTAGTAAACAAAACATCCGGATGATGTTTATCAAATCCCTTTGAATAGCCCTTAGATTCTACCACGTGTCTTACTGAATACAAGCTAGGTTTTTTTTTTTTTGAATTTTGGCCAGGAGCTCTGGCATTGCTGTAAAAAAAGGAGAGAACAACTGCTGAGCTACAGACGCGAGAACACACGCACCCCCCCACACACACACACACTCCCACGCGAAAGCAGCTCAGCCGGTGAGCACCCGGGCCGAGCTAAAGCTCGAACCTAGGTGGCCAGCCTGCCCACCGCAAGCTCTGGCCACTGAGCTACGCAGTCCTCATACAAGCTAGGTTTCATGCACACAAGAGTAAGCCTTGCTTAATCTGTTCACTAGGATAAATTTCTCTTGTAGTAGTCCTGTAGTAGTCCTGTGGTAGTCCGCTGGGAGTTGGGTTCAGAGAAGAAATATCGCCATGCATGGGGTGGCAATAGAATAGTTTTGAACTTTGTTTCTGAAAGATATGGTGATGGTCATCCCTTCATTTGCTTTTACAAAGAAGGCAGCATGCGTATATATGTAGTTGAGTTGCTCTTGATGATCTTGCGAAACAAGTTTTACAAACGTAACAAGATCGTGCTTAAATTGTAGTATTGCTAATTAATATTTTAAGCAAAATATTTGATTGTGTTTTGTGTGTGTGTGTGGATAGTACATGGACACATGAACACACGCGGATCTATGGGAAGGGGAAATCATCTAGGACTGTACAAAAGGATGATTGCGTTGTGCACTTATTATTGGCAGACTCCAAACGAAAAACAAAAGGAAGATAATTGCCGCCGAGACTTTTGAAGAAAAAATATTTTTATTTCTTTTTGTCTAATCTGGTTACAATACTCCAAAACAAAAGAGTACAAACCCTAATCAACACCCCCTAAGCCTATCTCAGATGATGTACTAAACAGGAGGTACCCCCTATTTATACACAGTAAACACTCATAATCCTAGAAGGAGTTCCACTCCTAATCCTAGAAGGAGTCTGTATTTAACACAATTTTACTTGGCCTAACCTGGCCGAGTACAACTCTTGCACGCGTATGACAACCCTGCCATACTCACGTGACTAACAACTCTACACACGTATGGCCCACATGCCATACTCATGTGACTAACCATTGTTCATGTGCACCGTCCTCTAGCCCGAACGTCCCGCATGACATTCTTGACCACCAAGACCTCGATTCCTGCAGAACCTAGTCTCGAACCTCAGTTCCTCCATGAACCTAGTTCCAGTCCTGTCATCGACCATGTTCGCCCTCGAGCAACACCTGCACATGGACAAGCACAAACCATGTACGAACACAAGTCCACGACTTGACTCAAGATCAGTCCATGCAACCACTCACAAGAGCGCATTGCATCAAACAAAACAATTACCATGCCATCACAAGCATATCAAATAACCATTAGAAATAACACATGCACATGCACCACACATGCTATGAGCACAACCACTTTGCAATACTAAATTCATCATTAAGCCAGTTTTTCATCAGATGATCTCACATTTTGAACTTTGTTTCTTAAAGATATGGTGATGATCATCCCTTAATTTGCTTTTACAAAGAAGGTAGCATGCGTATATATGTAGTTGAGTTGCTCTTGATGATCTTGCGAAACAAGTTTTACAAACGTAACAAGATCGTGCTTAAATTGTAGTATTGCTAATTAATATTTTAAGCAAAATAGTTGATTGTGTTTTGTGTGTGTGTGTGTGTGTGGACAGTACATGGACACATGGACACACGCGGATCTATGGGAAGGGGAGATCATCTAGGACTGTACAAAAGGATGATTGCGTTGTGCACTTATTATTGGCAGACTCCAAACGAAAAACAAAAGGAGGATAATGATACGGTTTAGGGCGTACGTAAGAATCGTCCTTCTTTGCTGGACTGAATGAATGCAAAGACAGAGATTTGTTTAGTAGTAATAAAGGGTAGCATTGCAGATGCGTCCTGCTGCTGGTGGTGTTGGTGGTAGTCGCATTATCTCCTGTATATTAACCCTAATCATTGGCGAATATTTTTAGCTATATAGCTAGCCAGGTTAACTAAATTACAGAACGATAGCTTCCTTGTCGTACGGACAAGAACCAGCGTATTTGTCTTCCTTGAATTTTTTACGTAAGGTAAAAAAAAAATCTGCTGTAACAACCAGAGATCAAGAGAGGTGGATGATGTACATAGAACATATATAGGCAGGATTATACTATTGGGTCAAGGAATTTATCAAGGCTTAAATCCCTTGTGTGTATGTACGTGTTGTTTGCACAAAGTTTTAAGCACACTGCACACGTTGGATGTACTCGCTCGATCCGTCCTGTAAAATATAAGTTCACATTCTTAGAAGTGTGGTTATATAATACAAGTTCATTGTAGAGATCAATTGTGTAGTTATTGTTATATTTTTACCATATATTCCTCCTTTCAAATGACATTAACTTTTTCTTACATTCAGTGTATTCTTCGTGTATATGTATAGTGAGTTTTGGAATTATACTGTGGGAAAAAAACGGAGAGAGTAGTCATTTGTACTACCTCTGTTCCTGGGATTTTGCACTTCAATCAATACACTTATAGAAGTGACTAAATTGTCCTCTTTCATTAGCTCACCTATTGCTCTTGAATGGTGTATGTTACTCTATTCTACGTTAATAAATAACATTGAGAATAATGAATGGTAAGAGTATGTAAAGGGGAAAAAAGTTAAAATTTGTCTCAAGATTGTAGAATGACTGTATTTAAAAATAAAATTTGAAAACAAGAATGACGTATATGAAGGATGGAGGGAGCACATGAGAAGCCAAGGTCTACGTCTATATACATTCATATTACAACTCTTAAAGCCCTAGATTTCCTCATCTCCTGGCCACACCACCTCATCAGCTTTGTACAAAAAACCCCTTACGAGTTTCGAAATTGGGCTCAAACCCTCCCACCACCTCTTTTGCATACAACTCACGGTTCCGCAAAATTGCATATAGATCGAGATCGAGCCCTTTTTGCAAATCAAACCTCCTAGTTAATTTCAACCGAGGTGACATTTAAATTTACAAGTTTTAGTTGAAATATGCATGCTAGCTTGCATGTAGCACACGTTCTTAATTACTCGAATTAACAAGGCATGTCCTTGCCCATAAGCATCAATTAGCTAGCTTAATCCATCACTTAGTGGAGCTTTACCTGCAACAAATTAGTGTAGATTACGTCTGTAAGCTTTAGCTAGCTAGCTAGCGCGTGACCGGTTTGATGAGCGGAGAGGCCCCAATATATAGAATAATGATGATACTCTGTGGTTATAGTATCGCACAAGGTTCATATAAAACCGGTCGATTTTTATCGATTTTCGATTTTATCGAGCCGATTTGATATATAAAACTGATTGGTAAACCGGTTAAAATAAAAAAAAAATTCAAAAAAAAAAATCAAATTTCAAAAAAAATTATGCGGCGCAAAAACGAACGTTTTTCGATAAAAACCGACTAGTTTTCGATCAAAAATCGTGTGGTAGTACGTCAGGCTTCAGCACACGGTCAAAATCGGTCAGTTTTCGATAAAAACCAATCGGTTTTTTATTTTTTTCCCAAAATTTTGAATTCTCAACCATGCGGTTCTGTCGATTTTCGGCTCGATATTTTTAAATTTTTAAATTTGGTTTTTTATCGGTTTCCATATTGTTAACCCTAACCCAGGTATCTCACACACACATATATATTCCCTCATAGATCTTTTCAACCACTTCTTTTAGGGATTATTTCTCCCATTAATTAAGTATGTTCCCAATATATAGTGCCTAAAGAAAGTGCCTTTTTTGCCTCAGGAAAGAGATATCCATGTGCATACGAATTCTAGCCATGATATATATTTGTTGCTCTTGCCTCTTGGTGTGAGCTTATCCACAACAAAAGAATGATGGGCCCGAGCTAGCTACCTAGGTTTGTATATCAGCATTACAATATTGTCAGAATATATATAGAGCTAGCTACGCGTAGTCTACGTACCAGCCAGTAACTTAGAGTGATCGAGCCATGTATCCAACTAAATAGCACGTTAGACTGATCTAGTTGACCGAGCCATAAGTTACTATCTTATGTACTACATTTTACTGTAGAAGAACGGATGAAGTTACCACTGAATCAGTAACGTGGCCAAAACCAACTAATAAATGTGCTCCGGTTTGATCGAGCCATTATAATATTTTACTATAGTACAACGAACAAAATTACTACTCAATCAAACCTACTAATAAATATGTCTCATAGTTTGTACATGTATCTATTTGTTTATTATTTTAGCCACAACTTTTTATTCGTAGTTCTGATTCACTAACGGTTTCCACGAGTAGATTACTGATGACGAGAGGACAGAATGATATAAGTCTCGCTAATAAACAATAATTGTGTTGGCTGATAACCTATATATATATATATATATATATATATAATTCATATCCATTTAGCAGTGAAATTTGATTTTTGCAATTTTATTAGCGCAAAATATATCACGGTATTTTTCTCGTCATTAGTAATCTATTGGTGAAATTCGTGCGTGAATCGGAGCATCGAATAAAAAGTTATAGCTAAAATAAATAAAGAACATATTCATGTACAAACTAGAAAACACATTTATTAGTTGGTTAGCCACGGCACTGGTTCTAGTAGTAGCTTTATTCGTTGTTCTATAGTATAATATAGTAAATAAGATAGTAAACATTAGTGTATTAAATAGTAAAATAAGGGATTTGTGAAATATCTTTCACACTATATATATATATATATATATATATATATATATATATATATATATATATATATATATATATATAATACTTTTTACTCCCATCTCTCAAATACTATCCAAACGTACTTAAAATACTCCTTTATCACTTTGGATACACTCATATACTAATTATAAGATATTTCAATAAGATCTACATGAAAAAATTGCAAGAGAGTACATAGTTTTTAGCGTATTTTGCAAATACCTTCATATACACACATAAAAAAGGAGTATATCTAAAAGTGTACATACCACCTTTGAAAAATATAAATACCACTTAGATGGTCTTACATACTTGTATACTACACGTACATACCCTCCGTTACGCGAGATACTCCCTACGTTGTGAGATACGACATAGGGAGTAATTACACCCGGGAGTAGAAAAGAGGTTCAGTAGTAAATAAATGTTCATTTGACAGTAAAATTAGACTTACTACCGGATTGCACTTCTAGGCTACATGGCTTGTTTTTGGGCCGTTCGCTAGGAACGCATGACATTGGCCAATGCGTACACTAATGCTACCGTGTGTGTATATATATGTATGTATGTATGTATGTATGTGTATATTTGTGCATGCGTTCCATCTATTATACTCCTTTCGGTCTTCAAGAAGCTGACGTTTTGGAGATAGTGATGGTCAAACTTTCGAAACTTTAACTATCGATATATTTTTAAATATTTAAATTGGATACATGAAAATTTTATGTGTAGACTTGTCTCGAGAAGTACTTTTATAACATTATAATTTTATTGAGTTTTATAAATATATTATAATAAAAATTAGTGGTTAAAGTTATGTTTTGAAGACCGTATCGATATCTAAAACGTCTGCTTTTTGAAGATCGAAAAAAGTACATCCGAAAACTAGCATTTCCTAGCTGGCTAGAAGCAAAGATGGATTTTCTGTAATTAATATTGAAGATGGCGACGACAATGATTCAAAGGAAGGTGTCCTCTCCTAATCCTAATAACTTCCCCTCACTTATATATCATCATGATATATGCTTTATGTGCATCGATCATTTTGCAATATAAAATAGATGAAATTAAGAAGCTTAGCTATAGCCACTCCCCAACTTTCCATTGAACTAGAAATAGTAATTACATACTACATCCAGTCCTAAACAGTTTTTTTGGCAAGCTCGTTTTGATTTGCAAGTCCCTATCATTTTGGTTTCTAGGCAACGTATCACATGAAATGCCCCTATCAGTTCCTTATTAGTTTTTTTAGATAATAGAAGAATAATATAACCTCCCAGCTTTTGTACCGTGAGATGCAAACAACCAATCGTTTATTATAAAGTTTCAACTAAAAGGTTGTCATCAAACAACTCATAAAGAAATACTAATCAAGCGACAATGAGATGGGAAAAAGATTTTGACCAAGCCATAAAAAGACTAATCCGAAACTATCAATCCACATATAATCTTTTGCTAAACCTCCATCCATGGCCCATGAAGAGTTCCCGGAGCACGATCTGTAAAGAGCTGCATGCCACTAACGTCATCTCTCGAGCCTCCTGACATTGCAACACAGACCATGAGCGCAACCAATTGATACACATAGATAACCTGCAAATAATTAGACCTTTTTTTTCTTATCAAAGACAACATCGTTTTGACAGCCAAATAGCTCATCATAAAGCGACAGCTCCAGCTAAACATTGAGCCTTTATTTTCTTTCCCAACCCCAATAGCCAATATCCAAATAAATGCATGGGATATACTATACGAGGAGGTGACAGATCAAAAGCTGTTTGAATGACACACCATGCTTATTAGTGGTGGTGTTAAGAGAATGTGTAAAATTAATATGGGCAAAATATGTCAAAAACCAAATCATTAACTCTTTTCTTCTGTGTGCAGTATGTAGCTGAAAACGGCAAGTGATTTGGAAGGATTGGTGTTTTACATATCCACTTTTTGGGAGCTAAGAAAGGATTAATTAGCTACCAATGCGTCTATGCC
This sequence comes from Rhipidocladum racemiflorum, assembly GCA_036346355.1. Lineage (NCBI taxonomy): Eukaryota > Viridiplantae > Streptophyta > Magnoliopsida > Poales > Poaceae > Rhipidocladum > Rhipidocladum racemiflorum. The sequence goes on along the minus strand of CM070579.1, from coordinate 81,464,948 downwards.
ACCTTTCTCAATTAAGTGGCTTCCTCAAGCCTTGTCAGTTGTCATGGTGATTGTTGATTCCACTCCTGGGGTATCTAATTGGCAGCCCATGGATTGGGTCATTACCGTTTGCTTGTACTTAATTAAATTGGCATTATTAATTAGTGCAACGGCATCGGTCTCGGTCTCGGCTGAGGTGGAATTCACAAGCCAGCTTTAGTTATCATGTGGTTCGGCTCACATGTTGCGAGCTCTAATTGGGTGGTTGTGTGGTTTTGTCCGCGCAACGGTAGAAGTGCTGCGGGGCGTACGTGTCGCATTCGGTTCGGATTGGTGTTAAAATCGTCCGGTCTTTGACTCCAACCACACAAAAATATCGGCTTTCACCATGCAAGTAGTGAGATATACGAGTTGCACTGGTGACATGTGAGCAGGGATTCAAAACCGTTTTCACGATTTTCAGATGAAAAGTAATTTTTGATAATCACAAAAATCGAACCGGAAATCGGTGGAAATCGCATAATTTCAAAAACCAAAATTCTTTAGAAAAAAATTCAAAAATAATCGATTTTCGTGGAAAATCGACAGCATTGTTGAACTTTTCAGCGGTCGATTTTTTGTAGAGATTTTCATCGATTTTTGACGAAAATCGAATATTTTTCACCGATTTTCGACCGGTTTATGACACGTATTTTTTTTTTTTTGAATCGGACCGGTTTTTGAAATTGGACCACGGCGATAAGGGTGATTTTCGTCGATTTTTGAATCCCTGCATGTGAATCCCCGTTGTATTTTGGGCGATCGAATTATGCGATAGATGTTAAAACATTTAGGCTAGATGTCCAAAATCCATGTGGCAATTCTTTGTTCTGATTAAACAGGTCTTTTAGGTTTGATTTGCAGACCAACGACTTAAGGTTTTATTTCGAAACACAGGTGACGCGTACATTAGGAGTTCTGGAAGTGTTTTATCGTTTTCTACAAAATTCCTATACTGTTTACCATTCCAAACATGCTTTAATTTGAATATTTCTATATAAGTATCTGTTCGCGTAAAAAACGTGAAGCAGGGTTCTTAGCCTCGAACACACAAGACAAACGCCGGGTTTGCAGAGCGTGCCAGTCAATTTGACCTGAAATTGACAAGGTGGAGTTTGTAATTTGATTAAAGCCGATAAACAAAGATCTATCGGCTTTACGCTAGTCGGCAAGAACCGATTAGGGGATAACTAGATCAACCGATTACAATTGATCCGGATACAAGGTAAAATCGGCTTCGAGAAGGCGATGCGCAACAAAGCGAAGCAGATCGAACCTGGGTGAAATCGGCAAAATCAACAATCGGCGATGCGCAACTATGTTGATTCCGTCGACTTGCAGAAAGGTCTATGAAGCTAAAAACAATGTAAAAGAAAAGGTTGTAAAAAAGTAGATGTGTGTATTGTTGGATTGATTGATTCCTTTTAAACGGCGTCGCCCCTTTTATAACACACCTGGCCGATCCGAGTTGTACATGGATACGGTGCGTTTATCCGTATCGGCCTCTAATCTGATTTCCTTTCCTTTTTAGAAACGGATTCCTTTTCCGATTCGTTTACCGATTTCTTTCCATACGTACACCTTCTTTCCGTTTCAGACCGATTTCAATACGTGCCGAATTTTGGTGCAAACATATGCCCCCCATTTTTGAAAGGTAGCTTGCTATCTTTCAAAAATCCCTTCGCCTTTTTCCGTGATCGGCTTGTCGTTTAGGATTCACCTTGGTAACTTCCCCATTAATGGCGCCGCAATACCCTCGGTGCGTTTTTAATGCAGCAACTGTTCCCGCCTTTTCACCTTTTCACCGAGGTATAAATAGAGGGTCCCCCCACGGTCATTTTCACGTCTTCGGGCTCTCGTATCGCAAGCGATCGGCTTTTCTCCTTTCTCTCGTCAAGTCCCTTTCATCTCCGATCGGCTATTATGGACCCAACTCAGGTATTTATACCAATTCCTCAGAGTTCCGATCAGTTCTTCTTAGGACCGATAGGAACCGTAACGTCCGACTCTGTGATCAACGAAGAAATCCCTAGGCTTCCCTTGTCGGCCGCTGGCTACAACATAAAAGAATGGGACAAAAGCTTTCGAGCTTGGCCCACGGCTCTCAAGGGGTGGCGGTCATGGTATATCAGAGTCTCGGCCCAGAAACGAGCGGAGTGGGAGAGGTTGGGTATAGCCGAGTGTCTTCCCCTGAGTTTGGCCAACCCTGAAGCTAATGAGCCTTTGGTAGCATCGGCTTCTTATTTACAGTCCGATTCTTTCAACGCTTTCCTTTTAGGACCGGTCCGATCGGCCCAACTCTCCTTGACGTCGCCGGCTATCTTTGCCTCGAGACGAGGCAGCCCGGTTAGCCGGCTTTTAGCGGCAAGCCCCAATATAAACTAACCCATAAGAAAGGGGAAGGCTGGCGCAGATATATTCAAAACAACAACAAAGTTAATGGGCTTGTATCGGATGAAGAACACGTAGCCTTCCTTAACCTCTGGTTGGATCGGTTCCTTTTCTGTGGTGTTTCCCTCGGCCCGACCCAGACTTATCAGCTAGTGGCGAGAACAAGCGGTAGAGGGTCGCCACCTTGCATTAGGAAAGCTATTTACGGGTGCCGTATTCCAAAGCGATGCATTTTATCCGAAGCCGATTGTTTTACGGCTTTGCCGATTTTGTTGTTGGCAACATAGGGGGGCCCTTGGTTCATCCAAACTTGGTTGTACTGTATGTTCGGCCGATCTTTTCTTTCTCAGCCTATGGATCAATCGGCTTTTCCTCGTGAAGATTACCCGGAAGATACAATCCCCACTTATACAGCCAGCCGATCCTATGGGGAGAACTTCATTATGTGTTCTGCTGACGATCAAAAAATTACTCCAGCAGCTATGCACAAATACCTCCTTTTCTTCCTGACCTTAGATCGGTCGTCTTTTGGTCAACATGACTTTTTTAGTTATCTTGACGCAGCCGATTATCCTTGGCCTTCTTTTCTTCATTTGGCCGCTGATAGTAGCCAGATGCCCCAGTCGACTTTGGATTTATACAAAATCTTTGTTTCCCCTTGTATCTTCCATGTCGGTTTGAATTCCAGGAATCGAACTTTCCAACCATCATATGAATTCTACCACCCTTCTATTTATGCTCGCCTTGATTGGGCATTGGTCAAGCTATTCTGGCTTCTCTCTTCTTGAGCGTATCGAACCCCGCACCAGAGTGACCAATCTGGTAGCGGCCGAAGTTGTTCTTGAACTTGCCGATGAATTCCAAATCGTCCATATGCCCCATTTTATCCTAAATAACCGTCGGTCAAGCGCATTTTCTAACTGGTGGTCTTCGATATCTGATGACCTTTTGATGGATAGGACACCATCGGCAATCCTTTCCCAATTTTTACCTAACTTTCATAGACCGACGGTAGCATCCACCAGCAGCTCAAGTGAAAGTTCGGGTTATACCAATTCATCGGTAGCCGAGGTACCGTAGTTTTACCCTTTTTTCGTTCGTTTTTCGATTGGCTTCTACTAATCTCGTTCTTTTGCGAGAGCAATTTATTACGACGTTGGTGCAAGCTGGTGATCCGATCGCACTACCGGAAGTAGTCGACAGAGGCGACCGGGGCAGTCGGTGGGTACCACCGGGTATGCTTCGGGTAACTTAGGCATCCGTGGTCCGCCCTTGTCGGACTTAGCTGGCCAGCGTCGCCCGAGTAATTTGTTTCTCCACATCGGCTCCCGTTTCCTTTTTCTTTACTGGCGCAATGTTAACTCTTGGTATTTTTAGAGAGGAGGAGGGGGTCTAATAGGCCATCCCCTAGATCCGCGAGACGCTCGGCCGATCACTCTCCGGAGCAATCGGCTACTGATGTAATTCTGATCCCGTTCCTTTTTAAATAGTGTTCTTATGACAAGTAGTCTGAACAAATTTCATTTTATTTTTCAGCAATCGCCTTCGGTGCAAGTAGCAGGGGTCATAGCCGATCTTCAAGGCACATCTTCGGCCCTTCTTTCTGCGCTGTCCCCGGTGCTTCCTGCTGTGCCATCACCTGCAGTTGTTGTGCCGATCTCCCTTGACTCTACCGACCCTGCTAACCTTCTCGGGTTTACTTTGGATGACCTGAGCGACCCCGAGGTGATAGCTACAGACGATTACCCGGCCGACGTTAGGCGAATCCTTGATGCTTCCATTACTGCGTCGGCCGCTGTTACTTCCGAGCCAGGCATGCAGGAAAGACTTAACCGTCTTCTTCATGAGGTTATGCAACCCGAGGTGAGACTTTTGGAAAACACCCAATCGCTCAGGAATGCAATGGCAGCCGTCCAAGCCGATCTCCCTCAAGAAGCAATGAATGCTCTCCTGGACGTCTGTCACCTGGATAGTAGAAGGGAAGCGGTGGAAGCGGCCAGATCCAGAATCGCCCGGAGGGAAGCACAAAAGGCCGATCAGAAGGTCTTGGATGATCTGGTGGTTAACGCGAAGCTTCTGAAAAAGGACTATGACCAAGGCACCGCCGTCTTAAAGCTGGGCAAAGGCAGAGCTCAAGAGTTGGAGACGGCCAAGGCCAAGTTGGAGGAGCAACTAGCCCTAGTGACCAAGGATTTAGCCGATTGCCAATCCAAGAATACTGAATCGACTTCTTCTTTGGTAGCCAAGAAAAAACAGATTGGCGAAGTCTTTGCTCAGGTGAAGACTCAATCGGCCAAAGTGGTCCCGATTCCGGGTGACGCGAAGGCTGATGACAAGCTTGTTGACAGTATCCAGACTACCATTGGGAAGGCGGCGGCGGCTTTGTCGGGTCTAGGAGCCCATTTGCCCGGATCAGGGCTGTAATGTTTTTAACTTGCATGTTGGAACTGCCAATCATGTCGGCTTATGTGGCCGATTTTTTGTGAACAATGTTTTAATTCGTGATGTCTGAATCTGTTTTGATCGGTCGTACAACCGATTTTATGTACACGTGCTTTGGTATTGATTCTTGATGTTCTCTGTGGTTAAGACCCAACCCATATGCTGGGGTAATACGCCTTTAAGTATTTTCCGTTGATTGCTTTAGGTAGTACGAATCCGTCTAAGGACTCCAGTATATATGAATTTCCACCAATCGGCCGATTTATCTTGTAAGGACCTTCCCACGTTGGGGACCACTTGCCGAATCGATTATCCTTAGACCCGATTGGCAACACGGTTTTCCATACCAAATCGGCTTGATTGAACGATTTTAAAATCACCTATTTATTATATGATTTGGCAACCCTCTCTTTATTCCTTTTAAGCCGATCTAGCGTGATCAGCCTTAGTTCAGCCAAATCATCTAGATTGTCAAGCATCGCCTGTTTGTATTCATCGGCTGACACCTTATCTTGCTCACATAGCCTTACTGAGCCGATGTTGATTTCCACGGGCAAAACGGCTTCTTGTCCGTATACCAACTGAAAAGGTGACAATCTAGTTGATCCGTGATGAGATAGCCGATAAGCCCATAAAGCCTCCGATAGCGTTGAATGCCATTTCTTCGGTTCTTCCTCAATTTTTCTTTTTATCAGCTTTATCAATGTCTTGTTTGACGACTCGGTCTGTCCATTGGCCTGAGCGTAGTAAGGGGAAGAGTTGAGTAATTTTATCCCAAGACTTTCCGCAAAACCTTTGAACTCGTTGGACATGAACACCGTCCCTTGATCAGTAGTAATTGTCTGTGGAATTCCAAACCGATGGACAATGTGTTCATTTACAAAGTCGATCAGCTCTTTGCTAGTAATCTTCTTGAGTGGTACAGCCTCAACCCATTTTGAGAAATAATCTGTGGCTGCAAGGATGAATTTATGTCCTTTGCTGGATGACGGAAATATTTGGCCGATTATGTCTATACCCCATCCTCTAAATGGCCATGGCTTGATGATCGGATGCAAAGCCGATCTTTCGATCAGTATGTTACCAAACTTTTGGCACATTTGGCATCCTTTATAATATTTGAAGCAGTCTTCTAACATCGTCGGCCAAAAATATCCTGTTCGTCTCAGTATCCACTTCATCTTATGGGCCGATTGATGTGATCCACAGATGCCTTCATGGACTTCACCCATCGCTACTTTGGCTTCCTCGGTTCCCAGGCATCTTAACAACAAACCTTCCATAGTCCGAAAGTATAATACATCTTCTAGTAGAACATATTTGAGTGCTTTGCGCCTGACCTTCTGCTCGGTCGGCTTGGATGGATCTGACAAATAATCCCTTATCTCTGTTCTCCAGTCGAGAGGGTGAACACATAAAATCGGCCAAACGTTTAGCCCGATTGGTCCCTGTCGGCTTTCAATCTTGTACCCTGATGCACGTTGTGCCAATCGGTTTGCTTTACCATTAGCTTCTCTAGGGATATGTTTTATAGAAAATGTAGTGAACATCTTGATGATCTGGAGGCATTGGTGTAAGTACTGAGTTAGCGCACCGTCGTTGCATCGGTATTCTCCTTTGACTTGCTGTACAATTAACATCGAGTCTCCAAAAGCTTCGACGTCTTTCACCCCGATGCTATCTAGCAATTGTAGACCTCTTAGCAATGCTTCGTATTCTGCTTGATTATTTGAACATCGGCTATTTAGCCGATACATGAAGTCATACTCCTGTTTTCTAGGTGAAATCAATATCACGCCGATGCCTTCGCCCTCCTGGCAAACGGATCCATCAAAATACAGCTGCCAAGGAGTTACATCAGCTGTTCCTGTTAATGTTTCACTTCCTGTGATAAAATCGGCCACAGCTTGTCCTTTCACAGATTTAGCCGACTCATAGGTTAACTCGAACTCTGTTAAGGCGTATGCCCATTTACCAAGCCGACCCCGCAGAATTGGCGCCGATAATATGTACTTGACTACATCGGTTTTGCATATTATAACGCATTTGGAAGCCAGCATGTAATGTCTTAATTTGGTGCAAGCAAAATACAATGATAAGCATAATTTTTCCACTAGGGGATACCTGGTTTCTACATCTAAAAGACATCGGCTTAAATAAAATATTGCTCGTTCCTTCCTATCGGCTTCCTGTGTTAAAACTGCCCCAATTGAATCACCTTCAGCCGATATATATAGTCTAAAAGGTATACCATGTTTTGGTGCGATCAATACTGGTGGACTCATCAGATAACCCTTTATGTCGTCAAAGGCCTTTTATTGATCGGCTCCCCATTTGAACTCTTGGTTGTCTTTAATTTTCAGCAGCGGTGTGAAGGCCCGAATACGTCCTGATAAGTTCGAAATGAAACGTCGCAAGTAGTTGATTTTCCCAATCAATACTTGCAACTCCTTTTTGCTTGTCGGCGGTCTAGTATCGGCTATAGCTTTTACTTTGGCTTGGTTTACTTCAATCCCTCCTTCATGTACTGTAAACCCAAGAAATTGTCCTGCCGATACTCCGAAAGCACACTTCATAGGGTTCATTTTTAACCCATGTAACCTTGTGCTTTCGAACATCTTCTCCAGATCGGCTAAATGTTGCCAGTTTTCTTTGGATTTTACCACCACATCGTCAATGTATATCTCCACAGTGTTGCCGATCAAGTCATGGAAAATATGGTTCATAGCACGCTGATAAGTGGCGCCGGCATTCTTCAATCCGAAGGTCATAACTTTCCACTCATATAGCCCTAAAGCTCCTGGGCATCTGAAAGCCGTTTTGGGTATATCGGTTTTGGCCATGAATATCTGATTGTATCCGGCGTTTCCATCCAAAAAACTTATGATTTTATTTCCGGATGCAGCATCGATAAGCATATCGGCTATAGGCATCGGGTACTCATCTTTTGGCGTGGCTTTGTTTAAGTCTCTAAAATCGACACATACCCTAAGTTTGCCATTTTTCTTTTTTACAGGGACGATATTTGAGACCCACTCAGCGTATCGGCAAGGCCGGATAAACTTTGCCTCTAGCAATCGTCCTACTTCTTCCTTTATAGCGTCATACAACGTAGGATTAAACCGCCTAGGGTACTGTTTGAATGGCCGATACCCAGGTTTTATGGGTAGCCGATGTTCAACTAGCTGTCGGCTTAAACCTGGCATCTCATAATACTCCCACGCAAAGCAATCTTTATATTTTTTGAGTATTTCGACCAACTTTGCTTTATAACTGGGTTCTAATTTAGCACTTACAAACGTTGGTCTTTTGCTGTCACCTCCAATATCGATCTCTTCGAGCAAATCGGCAGACGTAAACCCTAACCCTTTTCTTTCTTCTTCAAAATCCTCAACAGCTTCTTCGTATTCTTCTTGCCGATAGCTTCTTGCCTTTTCTTGTAGCTTTGCTAGTGCCTTGGACTCCATCTTCTTACTATTTCGTCTGTCCGATCAAACGTATTGGGTTTGACGCTGATCGGCTTGAATCCTGACTTCTCGACGCAGATGAAATCGCAATCGTCCAAGACTTTTCCCGATATACATTCGGCTTCTTCGTATGGCCAATTGGTATCAGGGCTGGCCATGGCGATATGAGCCGATGTGTCGGCTGGTACAACTTCTACTGTATCATCGTTCCATTGCACCAACTTCTGATGCATAGTTGATGGTATGCAGCAATTGGCATGGATCCAATCCCGCCCAAGAAGCACACTGTAATTGCCTTTGGCTTCTATCACGAAAAATGCAGTCGGCAAAGTTTTATTGCCGACTGTCAGTTCTGACACCATTACGCCCTTAGCCTCAGTTGGGTCTCCTGTGAAGTCATTTAGCACCATATTGGTCTTGATCAAGTCTTCATCGGCTTTACCCAATTTTCTGAAAGTACTCAATGGCATCAGATTAACTGTTGCCCCACCATCGACCAACATACGAGATATCGGTCGGCCATTAATATACCCTTTTAGATATAACGGTTTTAGATGCCGATGCATGTCTTGTGGCTTTTCGAACATAGCGTCTGGTGCTCCGAGGCACAATTGGGCGAACACTCCTTCAGCCGATTCTTCGGTTTTGAACTCGGCAGGTAGAGTGAATACCATGTTTATGTCCATTGGTGGTGTATCACCTCGGATCATCGGAGAACCGGATTCGACCGATTGATCTGAATCACTATCGGTCTGTTCCTTCTTTTTCCATTCTTTTTTCAGAACCGGCATTGGCCTTAATTTATTGAACATCCGATCCCTCTCGCTCTCTTTTTCGGCTTCCCTTTCTTCTTGTGTCTTTAATCGCTGAAGCCGCCTGCGTTGTGACTTGCTGAGACCTGAGGGGCACCACCTAGGTTTAGGCTCTATCGGCTTTCTTATCTTTCCAGCAAAATTGCTCATTTCGCTGTCAGATTCCATTCTACTTGTGTTATGTGAAGCCGATATTTCCTGATTTCGGGAGGACTCGCCTTGCTCTGTCGACAACCTTTCACGGATCGGCCTCCTGCTTCTTACTTCTAGTTGATCGTGTATCGGTCTAGACAACCTGTCCTTTACAGATTGGTTTGGCCGATATGCAGACGAGTGTTGCATAGGACAAGATACAACTGTTGGTAAGGTCATCCCTCTCTCCCAGCAAAACTGCCAAAAGGGACATTGCCGATGTTTCTCTTCTTCAGTAGTTGGCCGACATGGCATATCTGGCCACCAACGTTCGTCCCTCTTTTGCTCTGGTCGATGAAATCCTCGGGTTTGTCTGGCATTGTTTCTCTGGCCTATTCTTTCATATTTTCCAAGAAGTTGTGAGAAGGTCGGCTTTGGCTTGAAATTAACCTTTCTCGGAATCTTCTCGGCCCGATACCATTTGCCGACCTCCAAGTCCCCTCTTGGTTTTACCGTTCTTGAGTTTTGTCCATTCCTATCGGCTTCTATCTGTATAGAGCCGATAGTAATCTGCACTGTTTCGTCTCGTGATACAATTCCTTTAGTCGGCCTATCTTCTTCTGCAGGCCTCTTTCCTTTTCGTGAGCATTGAACCATGTTGACTTGAAAAGGGCTCATATCTATCTGCATAGCCGACTCTTCCGCAAATTTTAGCCTGCCATCAGTGATGGCCGATTGAATCTGTTGTCGAAAAATATTGCAGTCGTTAGTATTATGTGAAAACGAATGGTGCCATTTACAATACCTTCGCTTTTTAATTTCCTCGGCCGATGGTATGACGTGTCCTTCCGGCAACCTTATGAGTTTTTCTTGCAGTAATAAATCAAATATCTTGTCACACTTTGACACGTCATATGAATACTTGATTTCCGCCCTATTTTTCATCGGCTTGAGCAGAGAGCATACGAGTGGCTTTTTAGAACCCTTGGTCCACTCGGCTATGTTTACCTCTGCTTCGTCCTCGGAGGTGTCGCTTGAATTGTAATCTACCATGTTTACTTTGGCCTTTTCATTACCGTTCGATTTAAATCTATCTTTAAACCCTTTGCTCTCTGCATATCGGCTTTCATGTGCCGATACGCGATGGAGTAAGTGGCCTAAATCGGGGAACTCTTGGCCAGATAGCTTTTCTTTTAATGGTGGGATTAACCCTTGGAACGCTAAATCGGCCAATTGATCATCGGGTAATGTCACGCTAAAACATCTATTTCGCACGCCTCTAAACCTTCTGATATAGTCGGAAACCGATTCGCCGTACTTCTGTCGGACTGAACTAAGATCAGAAATCCTAAGCTCCATAGTCCCCGAAAAGATGTATTCATGGAATCGGCTTTCTAAATCGTTCCACCCATGAACTGAATTTGGGGGTAGATTAGTGAACCAAGTAAACGCAGCACCAGACAATGATAAAGGAAATAACCTAATTTTTAACCCATCGGACTGTTCAGCTTCCCCACATTGTGCCATAAACCGTCCGATATGCTCAATTGTGGTAACATAATCATCGCCTGAAAACTTGGCAAAGTCTGGTATCCTAAAATTGTGTGGGTATGGCATTCGATCTATGTAATCGGGATACGGCTTCCTGTAGCCGATCACTCTTCCTCTGGGCTGTAAGCCGAACTGTTCCCTCAAAACATTGGCAATTTGTTCTGCCCAATTAACATTGTCGGCTTGTAGTGCAGCCGGACATTGCCAATTCTCATTGTTCGTGCCCTGCCCCCCGAGTGCAAACTCAGGTCTTTGTCCAAATCGCACCGCAGGAGGTCTTGGCACTTGGTCATAATCATGATTAAAACCCAATGCATCGGGTATGGGCGCGAAAGGTTCGACGTACGGCACCACCCTGTATGGCGCTTGTTTCACGGTTGTGGCTCCCCGTGATTGCGGAACCTGATCCGTTTCGATCGGCTGATAAGCCGATAAACCGATGCTATTGGAGGGCCCATTTGACGGATTTGATGCGCTTATCTTAGCCCCATCCGTGTGCCCATGGTAGTGTGTAAATCCATCTCTCTGTATGCTTGGTTTCAAAACAGTAGGTTGAGTTGGCATCATAATAGGTGTTTGAGCCGACACGCGTTCTTGTATTGGTGTTAGGTGTTATGGAATATACCGTGCGTAGGGATGGTTTGTGGTGGATCTAGCAGGCTTCCAGACACAGCCAATTCCTGAGCAATTGTTTTCACACTATTTTCTATCATCGGCTTTAATGTGGATACTAGAGCCGATGACTGATTAATTAATGCGTGATGAACAGATTGCTCGATCATACTTGATAAATCGGCTTGAACAGGTGCGTATCGGCTTACCGATTCGGATGACGAATCTCCGATAGGATTGATGCTTGGGAGTGTAGTCTTTTGAGTAACGCCACGGCGTGTTTTCTGGAAGCACCGCAGCATCATTTCTTCCAAAGCTGCCTTTCGGTCTTCGATTTCTTTTCGCTGTTCAGGGGTTAAATCGGCCATTTGAGGCGCGATTATAGCATCAGTGTTGATATCGGCGGTAACCGCAGGCTTATCAGTTGACATGTTTGATTTTCTTCGTGGTCCCACCGGGCGTGCCAAAATATGTTCGCGCAAAAAACGTGAAGCAGGGTCCTTAGCCTCGAACACACAAGACAAACGCCGGGTTTGCAGAGCGTGCCAGTCAATTTGACCTGAAATTGACAAGGTGGAGTTTGTAATTTGGTTAAAGCCGATAAACAAAGATCTATCGGCTTTACGCTAGTCGGCAAGAACCGATTAGGGGATAACTAGATCAACCGGTTACAATTGATCCGGATACAAGGTAAAATCGGCTTCGAGAAGGCGATGCGCAACAAAGCGAAGCAGATCGAACCTGGGTGAAATCGGCAAAATCAACAATCGGCGATGCGCAACTATGTTGATTCCGTCGACTTGCAGAAAGGTCTATGAAGCTAAAAACAATGTAAAAGAAAAGGTTGTAAAAAAGTAGATGTGTGTATTGTTGGATTGATTGATTCCTTTTCGCTTGACGTCTGCCCCCTTTTATAACACACCTGGCCGATCCGAGTTGTACATGGATACGGTGCGTTTATCCGTATCGGCCTCTAATCTGATTTCCTTTCCTTTTTAGAAACGGATTCCTTTTCTGATTCGTTTACCGATTTCTTTCCATACGTACACCTTCTTTCCGTTTCAGATCGATTTCAATACGTGCCGAATTTTGGTGCAAACAGTATCCTATTGATATATGGCAACATATCTAGTAAAAACCTCTCTTACCATAAAAACTTCGTGAAAACCACATGTAAAAGTTATAAAAAATTGTAAAAAAAAATTACCATACGTAGAGAAGGTAAGGTTCTACAACCCTGTGAAATTTGAAGCCCAAACTCAATTACATTTGGAAGATATGAAAAAGACAAATTGCAAAATAAATAGTGCTAAACAGTGAAAATCACTATTCATACTGAATTTGTCTTTTTTTATATCTTTCAAATGCAATTGAGTTTGATTTTTAAATTTTATAGGGTTGTAGAACATCACCTCCCCTACATATGGCAATTTTTTTTTGAGAATTTTCAAAACTTTTACACGTAGATTTCACGAAGTTTTCTTGGTAATAGGCGTTTTCACTGAATATCCCTTTGATATATTTGCATGTATTACCTTTTTTTTGTTTACTGCTTTTCTTAACCAATTCCCAACCTTGTTCCACCCGATAAAACCGAACCAATTTGGCACGCCTTGCAACTTGCGATGGATAGAAATTTTAGGGTCTAGGAGGACAATAGAAGATACCTTGGCAATCAATATTTGTGCATGATCCAATACGACCACAACAATCTTGTGGTGTGTAGTAGGATACTAGGTAGGATCTCGCGCTACGTCGTTCAGTGTGAAATTTAGTTTAGCGGTTCTTCTCGTAAAAAATGGTAGAATGATTTTAACGTAATTTCTGTTTTCTCGGGAGTTTTGTAAAAAAAAATTGGCTTGGCTAGGAGCTGACGGTGAATTTGTGTTACCACGGGGTCCTTTTTGCAAAAATAACCAGTGGAGAACCCATTCGTGAATATACAAAACTACAGGGTCCTTTTTGCAAAATTATCGGTGGAAGGATCTGAATGCAATTTTAGTTTTTACAAAAATAACCGTTGGAGGACCTGTTCGTGAATATACAAAACTACGAGGTTCTTTTTGCAAATAACCTGGAAAAGGACCTAAACATAATTTTAAAATTTACAAAGGGCCTTTTTGTAAAAAAAAACATGTCGTGTGGGCAATCTGGCTGGGCTGCAATCTCTTCGTCTTTAATAGATAACTAGGTCAATAAGTGTGGCGCACGTCGCGCACGTGAACGAAAAACGGATTTGCGTATTTTTCGAAGAAGAAATAGATCGAGATGTATTTTACAATTTTTTGTAGGGTATTTCTGTTGGCGAAAATATTTTTTCCGGAAAAAACGGAGAAAGGACCTTAACGTAAGGAACGGGGACCTGGTTGTTATTTTTTTGGATCTGAGCGCTACCCTGAAAAATTAGAAAAGGACTCGTTTGTGATTTGTATTTAACGAGAGTTTTTTCCCGTAAAGTAACGGACGGGGGACCTAAACGTAATCTGGAAGCGTTTTTCTTACCCTCACAAAAAATCACGAAAGATCTTTTCTTAATTTTGCAGGACCTATACGTAATTTAGAGGAAATGGAGGGATTTTTTTCGAAAAACCGACGGGGTGACAGGTGGATACGGTGAGGAGGCTTCAAATCTCCGGATTGTAATATAGGTATAATATAGTATATCTTCTAGGCCGGGGCACATTTTCAAATGAGGGTGTCTCATAAAGTCGATCGAGCCCGGATGACCAATGGAATGCTGCCAAAATATCACTTTCCTTTTTTTATTCTAAGAACATAAACTGTTGGTCTTATTAATGTCACCAATGATTCAGTTTCAACCAAAAACAAAAAAGTCACCAATAATGAGCTGGATCAAATAATAAAGCTTATTATTTACTCTATCACTCATGCATATCATCTAGAGTAAGCAATAAATTCAGCTTTCGAAATATCTATAATTAAAGGTTGTCTTTAGATGCCATACAATAACTATCTCTAAATTTGTACAATAATTAATCTATCTTGCTTCCCGTATGATGCTGGCTAATAAATAAGAGCTGGTTTCTCTCCTCTCTCCTCTTTTCTCACTCTTCTACATAGGATAAAGATGTTGTATATATACCAAAAATAAGTTGAGATGACATTATTGTAGATGTCCTAAGAAGTTGGTCCTTCTTACCTATAGGTGAGATGAATTCTCTACAAGAACAAATATAATAACAAAATTCACTACTTACTTCATCTCTCATCCATATTATTTAGAGTAAACAATAAAGTCAGTTTGTACAATAATTATCTCACAATAAAGTCAACTTGTACAATAACTATCTCTAAAAGTTATCTATAGATGTTGTGCAATAACTATCTCTTCTATAGATGTTATGCAATAACTATCTCTTCTCTTTTGTACATAACTAATCCATCTTATTTCTCGTACCATATTAGCTCTTCCATGAGAGTCGACTCTCTTCTCTCTCCTTTTTTCCACTCTTCTATATAGGATAAAACTAATATGTACAGACTAAAAGTAAGCTAAAATAACTTTATTATATATGCTCTAACCTATTGGCTGTTGCCCTATAGCCTTCAAATAAACGTTGGTCCACACTGCTGCATTGTTGGTCCTCGATGCAATCTTCCCCAACTTTATGGGTTGCTTTCTTTACTTATACAATTTTTAAGAGAATTTGTCGCTTACATTTCTAAACAATAATGAATTTATTACTGCCTACCTCAATATTAAAAATAACTAGATTACCTTTAATTATTATCACTAAGTATTATATTTAATACATGCATTAAAGAATATGAAGTAAAGATAAATATTTATTAGAGATATATAGAAAAAATTATACTGATTTTATATTAGAATACAAAATATATTCTATATTTATTAATATAATCATTAAAAAATATATCTTGTAAACTTGAGTGAAAGATGATTAACTTTGATCGACTACCAAGACCGCCCACCGTCCCTTAGGGGTGGAATTGAGCCAAGCCGAGCCCGGCTTGGCTTGGCTCGTTCGAGCTTGCCGATTTTCGAGCTGAGCTAGGCTCGGCTCGGAGCCTAAGTCGAGCTAAAAATCAAGCTCGGCTTGGGCTCAGGCCAGCCTCAAGCCGGCTCGTTAAGGCTCGTGGCCAAGCCACCACCAAAACCCTGAGTATGTGACCCCACAATTCGGCTGACTACGGTTCCCCAAACCCCCAATCCCGCACTTCTGGACTTCCCCCAAATCCCCAATCCCGCTGATCGCAAGACTGCAGAGCTCGGCGACTATGGTTCGGCAATCGGCCGGCCGCCGGTGCAACCTCCACCGACGGGCGTCGAACCTACTCGTCAGTGCCCTCCCTCCACGGCTCCACCCCATCGCCGCCTCCCCCGGCCAAGCTCCGCTCCTCCGCGGCTCCGCCCCGAGCGACCGAGCCCCCGATCGGGTGGCCTATCCCCGTCGCCGCCTCCTCCGGCTCAACTCCGCCCTGACCGCCAGCCCCGTTGCCACCTCCGCCGGCCCCGCCCCGACCCGGTGGCCTCTCTCTCCACGGTTCACCTCGCCACCGTCTCCCCAACCTAGCTCCGCCCCAACCGCTGGCGCCCTCCCTCCACCCCGTCGCTTGCCTCCCCTACCAGCCGGCCTTCCCTCCACCTCGTCGCTGGCCTCCCTCATGTTATGTACTTATGTCAGACTAAACACTAAAGCCTCATGCTGTCATGCATTCCATATTTCATTGCATGTTCATTGTTTAGTGAGCAAATTGAAGCCTCATGCATTCTATATTTCTATGTTCAATGAGCAAACTGAATCCTGATTATCTGAATTCCTATGTTTGCCGAGCCTAATGAGCCGCTCGTGAGCTAGCTCGGGCTTGACTCTTTGGCGGAGCGAGCTAATAAGTAGGCTTGGACTCGCCTCACTATTGCATCGAACCACACCGAGCCAAGTTACAAGCCTCGAGTTTAATTTTCAGCCCTACCGTCCCTACCCGACTAATCACCTCGTGCCACAGCCTTACACACTAATTAATCTTCCCACTCATCTTGCACGTGACTCTCTTGCCATGAAAAAACCCATGTTTATACGAAAAGTACAATAAATGAGAAATTAGTTCTATTGCAAGCTGAATGGCATATACTATTTCCTGCGAAATTTGCATGAAAATAGCATTTCGAAAGCCCACCAAGCTGGTATGGTATTACGACTTGCGAGCCTACAACACGCGATCCTGTCACGCGTTAAAGTGTGCTGGCCGTCGGATGCGCCTCATGCGCGTGGGGTCCAGCGGCAGAGTCTGCTGCTCTCTCATGATAACAAAACCAAGGCCGTTTGGTGGGGATAGACCTGGCATTGTACCGTACCGTGCTGGCCAGCACAGGTCCAATGATGATAGGTTTAGATTGTGTCGTGTCGGATCTGATCAGGTCAGTTTGACTCGTCTTCAATGAGCTTAAGCACGGTTTATTGGTACACCATGTTATCTCTTTGTCGTGTCGATTCAATCCCGATCTATTTTGACTGTAGCAGAGGAGAGGAAAGGAACCGGGTACCAGTGTGGTCATGAGTGCAGCTCAGCCAAAGAATGACGCTAGTGTCAAGGTGGAAGCATGCTATTGGAGTAAGGTAGTTGATGATGTGCCGACTGTAAATATGATTTATATTTTTTTTACAAAAGAACCATATTTGTGCCGTGCCAGCCCATGCATGATCCAATAGATTGTGCCGGATTAGTCCATCTATTGTACCGGGTTTTTAGACCCGGTAGGATCATCATTCTTGCCGTGTCAATCTAACCTGAAGATATCTGTTGTATGGTGCTTTAGACTATCTCCAGCAGCTTCCCTTCCCCTCCAAATCCCTTCGCGAACAGATCCCAAGTGCTCCAGCGGATTCCCTTCACGATTCCCTTCAGAAGGGATTCAAACAGTGAATCCCTTTAGAAAGGGATTCTCTCTCCAATCCCTTCACAAATCCCTTGAGGGGATGCTGCTGGAGATGGTAGGAAATAAAGGGAATGAATATGGGGAAGGGAATAGGGAAGGGAATAGAATGAAGGGAAATTGCTGAAGATAGTCTTACATCATATTAGGCAGGCTGTGTCTAGGACCTGCTAAGATACGGCCTATTGTTCAGGTCTAGGTGGGGAGCCGCTATAGACAAAGCAAAAGGTGAACGCATTGCTTAGTTGGCGAGCCATAAAAAGGTACAGATAACATCACGTAGTCAGGGGCGGACTCAAGGCCCGGTCAGCCTGGGCCCGGGCTCAGCCCATGTAACAAACATCCTAAATCTCATATTCATGCAACCTGACAAGTACAATATTTAAATCAGAAACGAAAATATAGAGCCTAAATCTACAAGCTTTACTAGCGTCTTGTAAAAAACATCCTAAATTGTATAAAAAATTAGCAACTAAAATTTAAATAGCTTTAGACTTATTGTCCTTTTTTAAGCGTGCCCGAGTTCTAAAAAATTCCTGGGTCCGCCACTGCACGTAGTAACGACGTTGTACCAGAATAACGGAAGAAGATATCACGCCCACTACTCCAACTCCCTTTGTCTGATTGTCTCCGACCCATGCATGCATGATGCGTATACTACCTTCACTAGATTGTTTTTCTAACGAACGAGAACCTCGCGTCCCAGATCTAGATTGTGTATACGATATAATTAGTAAATATAATTTTTTAAAATTTGGTAATTGAAAGTGATGCCAAATATAATTTCGATTCGATATCAGTAAAATACTATAATATTTTGGTTCGGAATTGATAATGATCATATTTACGAACTAATGTGTGAATTGTTCTTTTTTTACTTGTTGTTTTAGACATCGATACGGTTTCTAATACACACATTTGACCATTACTCTATTTGATTATATGTTAGTAAAATTATTATACATATTTGATCATTAATTTGATAATTATATTGATATTATTTCCCTGTAAAATTGTATTGTATACACATTTAACCATTACTTTATCTAATTATACATGTATTTTTATTTTGGTATTCTGTTTATTTCAGTTTACTCATGGTTTTTTTTTACCAAAAAATCATATCCTAAAAATTTTATATTTTTTCCTATCATACTAGATACCGTTTACAGGTCAAACTGAGTTGACCGATTCGGTTCGATTTTTTCGATACGGTTTTTTCGGTAAAAGAAAACCGAGCTCAACCCTATCAGACCTAAGTTGTTTTAGGTTTGATCTTAATATATAATAAATTATTAAAATTAACAATAAGAAATTGAAATTACCAGATCCACCGTAAAACATACTTTAATTTTCGTCTGTAGTGTGCTTATTGTGTAAACATGTGTGTGGTGAGCATGTTGCCCCTGGAGAACAGATACTACATATATACTGCAATTCAGTTCCTTCTATCTAAAATAAGAAAAAGAAGGGCGTCCTGAAGGCAGCCTGTCGACAAGTGAGATGCGATCGAAATATCTCTCTCAAGAGAACAGTGTGCCTGCTTAACATAGGAAACTGTAAGTTGTGCTGCACTAAACCACGCACTAACACAGCATGGCTAGCCAGTTGATGTGAAGTATATTGGAATCCTACGTTCCTAGTACATGAACCTAATTAAAGGGCCATACTTGGCACAGGAAAATAATCCTGCAACTGCCAAAAAAAAAAATGTATGGATGCAAGTCCCCATCCGGCAGCACTTTCAGTGAGCTGAATCTGCGCATCGAGTGTGAAAGTTTGCATGCACATCCCGTCACTGTCCCAGCATGTTTACAGAATCGCAAATACCCTGCACAATTTGCATTGCATGCATCTAACACTGTTTAATTGCTGCACAGTTATTTTGGTGACGCATCTTGAGCATACATCCATCATTCTACCGCGACAACGTGTCGATGCCGCATTGGAAAACATTGAGGATCAAGTGGCCGAAGCTATCCAAGCCACCATTTGCATCCTAGCAGCTTCTCCCCGTGGGCTGCAGATTCTGTGCTGCTTGGATTTGTAATGCAGGAATCCTTCCAGACTGTGCTCAGGTGTTATGAAGCTGTAGCTGCAGAGTGAAAGGAGAGGAATCTGACAGATGCATTGGCTGCTGTTTTGGTGAGCTTCCTAGTGAGTTCTTGATGATAGTGACGAGCATCTGATGCTTCAGGAGATGCCAGCCTCAAGAAAGATTAATAACTTGGTTGCAGACTTGCAGGACACCAATTCGGTTTTCTGAAGGAAAAAAAGTTCAGCTTCTTTTTGTGGGTAAAATTAATAAAACATCTACAGAATAAGGAGACTTTAGATATGCATGGATGTTCTTTGCCGCACATGTTGCAGAAGGGCTGCTTATCAGGCAGGACATAGGAAGGCAAGATCCACCATCCACCAATGCATCTGCCATCAACTTGACCCCCTTTTTGTACCTGAAGATGGCACCATGCAACTGAAGCTCGCTGGTATAAATGGCTGCTGAGCTGTAGCTCTTTCTCATGATCGATCGCCGTCAAGATGACGAACCAGGCTGCGAGAACAATGCATGACAGAGACCACGCCGTCGTCCACAAGCTTGTTCTATGGTACCTAGCTCATGCAGCCCTTGTGCTCAACTGCCCTGCACTGCTGAAGAAACAACTTTCCCCTAACATGAAGAAAAGAGAGCTTTATCCATGTCATTGCAAGGTCGCTTTCTGTATGCTATGCCCCTTTCACTGCTGCTAGTGACATTAGCACTTGCAAGCAGGAATAAGCAATGCTAAAACCAGAACCAAATCTTCATGCAGCAACTCTAGGATCATCTGCCAGAAAAAAAAGGATCTGTAATTGAGAAATGATGCTTCATGCTTGAGCATGAAGAGAAGTAGAACAAGGTTTGATGCAAATATGTTGTCAGCAACAGGAAGGGGAATAAGTAGCACTGGGCTTAGTGCAGGTCCCCATCAGAAAAGCATTGTGTTTTATTTAGGTGATGGATGCTTTAATCCAGCATAATGATCTGGGAGAGATCACCTTGGCCATTCTTATCCTTGTGGGGGCTCAATATAGGTTTTTCTAGTTCTCCTTGCTGAATGGTTTTTAATGCCCCAACTTAGACTTTATTGGGCGTGTGAGATACAATAATATCTGGAAGCACCTCTCCTTTCTTAATGAGAAATCTTTAAAGATGATGCAGTTAATATTGCTTAAATTTACTTTCGCAGTTGGGACCAGAACTAGGTGTCAACCGGTACCAAATCTTCGCATATAGCATGATGCGAAGAATGCGGCAACACAATTTGTTAACAGATATAGGTTTAGTATTGATATTCATCGTATTGATATTCATCTGTTAGATTGATGTTTATCTGTTAACAAATGTACAAATAAGTTAGTTTGTACTATTCATCATCCGGCACAAGATTGGTTGAGTTCGGTTGCTAGATAGATATAAATCTAACTGATGTAATCTTATATGTAAACATGTATATAAGATTCAGAAGGCTGATTGTCTTGGGTTGCGCTGCCTATCAAGTTGTTTTACATGGTATTAGAGCCAACCTGCAATCACCATGGCAACAAGCTCTGCATCCACCACTGTGAACAGCCCGATTGCGACAGCAATGTCATCCATGTCTGCAGGAGTTCTTCCAACTCCGGCATTTAGCCACTTCATCAATATAAAGCTCAATCAGGAGAAGTGGAGAACTATCTCTCGTGGAAGGCTCATATTGTATCTTATCTGTGTGACCAGAATCTCCTGGGCTATGTCGACGATATAATCAGAGCATCGGATATGCATATTATGCAGTCCAATGAAAATGGTGCTCAGCAGGTGATCAACCCTTCATATGCGCAATGGTGCCAGCAAGATCAACTTGTGCTATGTGCCATTCTTTCCTCATTAAGTGAAGGAATTCTTAGGCATGTCTCTTCATGACCACTTCGGCAGAAGTGTGGTGTGCTCTGCAGCAGTTATTCAGCTCAAGTTCAAGAGCACGAATAATGCAAGTCAGGATGCAACTTGCAAATCTCCAGAAGGGTGAGTCAAGCATTACTGAGTATTTTCTGAAGGCAAAGTCATTGGTCGACACTATTGCATCCATTGGTCATCCACTGGAAGAAGATGAAGTTGTCACCTATGTACTTGTAGGCCTTGGCTCAGAGTATGATTCCTTGGTGACATCAATGACAACACGCACTGAGGCTTTCACTCCGAGTGATCTCTATGCCCATATGATGAACTTCGAATTGCGCACCGAGAGGAACAACTCCGGTATAAGCGTTCCATCAGGGAATAAAGTTGCTCGGGGTGAACCAAAGACAAGAGGTTCATTCAAGCCAGGCCGTGGGGGACGAAGTGGAGGTCGTGGTAGCAGCAATAGTGGGCAAGCCTGGAATTCAAATCAATCTGGGTTGAACCAATATGGCAATGGCAATGGTCAGTACAATAAGCTGTTCAACAACAAACCAACTTGTCAAGTCTGTGGGAAACGTGGCCATGATGCACTCAAATGCTATCATCGCCTCGATCACAGCTACCAATTTGAAGACCCACGGATTGCAGCAGCAAGTTCCTCATACAATGTTGACACAACCTGGTATGTTGACTCAAGTGTGACTGATCATCTGACCAATGATATTGATAGGTTGTCGATCAAAGAGAAATACAAGGGCATCGATCAGGTTCATGTGGCAAATGGTTCAGGTTTGTCGATCTCACATGTTGGCCATTCTAGTATTGCTGGTTCGTCTCGCTCAGTGCATATTAGAAACATACTTCATGTTCCTAGGATAGATAAGAATCTTCTCTTAGCTCATAAACTTGTATCTGACAACAATGCCTTTCTTGAGCTTCACTCAAATTTCTTTTGTCTGAAGGATCGAACCATGAGGAGAACTCTTCTGGATGGACGATGTAGTGGGGGATTATATCCCCTCTTTGGTGCTCGCCTGGTTCACCCTCCTGGCCATGCATCTTCCACGCGAGCAGCACCACTCCTACATTGCCTCCAAAATCCCTGTTGAACAATGGCATCGACGTCTTAGTCATCCAGCGTCTTCTATTGTCTCAACAGTTTCACAATCTCAATTTAGCTCTAGTCAGTTTAATAAAGACATCCCAATATGTGATGCATGTCAACAGGCCAAAATACATCAACTTCCATATGGTAGATCTAGTAGTTAGTCTTCTAGTCCTCTAGAACTTGTCCATTTTGATGTATGGGGACCTGCAGTTCCATCTTTAGGAGGTTTTAAGTACTGTGTAAGTTTCATTGATGATTACAATTGGTTTACTTGGATTTACTTGCTCAAATAAAAATATGAGGTTCTGAATGTTTTCATCCAGTTTAAACATCATGTCGAGTGTCAGTTTGACACCAAGATCAAAACTGTTCAAAGTGACTAGGGTGGTGAATACCAGCACTTGCATCTCTATCTTGTTTCATGTGGGATTGATCATTATGTCTCATGTCCACATACACATCAATAGAACGGCATGGTTGAGCGTAAACATCGTCACATTATCGAAATGGGACTTGCTCTGTTAGCCCAGGCTTCTATGCCTGTCCGGTTTTGGGACGAAGCCTTCCATACAGCATGTCACCTTATCAATCACCTCCCCACTAGAGTTCTTCATGGCATCTCTCCCCTTGCACGCCTCACAAACACTACTCCTGACTATTCTACTGTCCGAGTGTTTGGGTGTGCTTGCTAGCCCAATTTGCACCCATACAATACACGCAAATTGGCTTTTCGATCACGTCAATGTGTTTTCCTTGGCTATAGCAGCATGCATAAAGGATAGAAGTGCTTAGGTCGATCCACAGGACGTGTCTATCTCTCCCTGGATGTTGTGTTTAATGAGTATGCTTTTCCTTTTTCTGAAAACAACTCCACTTGTGCTGGGTCTTCTGAACCACATTCAGTTTATCTGCCAACCATTCCTGCTCAATCTCAGTTGCATGAATCAGCAGTACTCGATAACTCACATGTTGCAGATGACTTACCTAATACTGATATCTCCTCTCCAGATGGTTTCCTTGCTACAGATATTGTCTCTCCTCACCGATTGCCAGTTCAGAGCCAGGAGGGCCATCAGTACAGCAGGAGCAGTCAGCATCAACTTTGCTGCATCATCCAAGAACACGACTGCAAAACAACATCTCTAGGTCAAGAGAGTTTCATGATGGAACAATTCGATACCCAATTAGTAGACGGGGCTTCCTGGCTGTCACTGAACCTGAGCCAGACTGGCATCATGAAGCTATGAAGAGTTTAAAATGGAAAGCATCTATGGACTCAGAGTATCAAGCACTCATGAAGAATGCAACATGGGAATTGGTTCCTCCAAACAGAAGTCATAATATAGTCGGATGCAAATGGGTTTTTAAACTCAAACATAAAGCGGATGGGTCCATTGACAGATATAAAGCATGACTAGTTGCAAAGGGTTTTAAGTAAAAGTATGAAATAGACTATGTCGACATTTTTGGTCCAGTGGTTAAGCCCATGACTATTTGACTCATCTTATCCATTGCTGTCTCGCTTCAAGTTACAAGAGTTGGGGTTCATACCTTCAAAAGCTGATACATCTTTCTTTATCTCCAAAAAGACAGAGGTAACAATCTTTGTCTTAATTTATGTTGATGACATAATCATCACTAGTTCTTGTGAAGAGGCTTCTGAACAGCTCATAAGACAACTCTCCACTGATTTTGCTATAACATATTTGGGCCCATTACATTACTTTCTTAGAATTGAAGCTACCACAAAAAGAAATAGACTTATGCTGTCACAGCAGAAATATATATCTGATTTGCTGAAGAAGGCAAGACTGGAGTATTGCAAGCCAGCTGAAACTCCTATGGCAAGTTTAGAAAGATTGTCTAGGGAGACGGGCATTCCATTATCAGAAGCTGAAACATTCTTATACAGGAG
Organism: Rhipidocladum racemiflorum; assembly: GCA_036346355.1. Lineage (NCBI taxonomy): Eukaryota > Viridiplantae > Streptophyta > Magnoliopsida > Poales > Poaceae > Rhipidocladum > Rhipidocladum racemiflorum. The sequence continues at coordinate 81,440,658 of CM070579.1, read as the reverse complement.
CACTATGGGGGCACTTCAATATGTGACATTGACAAGACCTGATATCTCATACTCAGTAAACAAGGTATGTCAATACCTACAATCACCTACTGACAAGCATTCGGTAGCTGTCAAAAGAATCTTGAGGTTTCTCAAAGGAACTGTTAGTTTGGGACTGAATTTTCAGAGTTCAAGATCACAAGTTTTGAGTTCTTTCTCCGATACTAATTGGGCTGGTTGTCTGGATGATCAACACTCTACCGAAGGGTTTGCAATCTTCCTTGGACCCAACTTCATTTCCTGGAGCGCCAGAAAACAGCCAACAGTCTCTAGATCAAGTACAGAAGCATAATATAAGGCAATTGCCAATGCCACTGCAGAGTTGATATGGGTTTAGTCAATAATGAAGGGGTTAGGTGTTTTTCAGTCTAGAGCTCCTCAATTGTGGTGTGATAATCTCGGTGCAATGTATCTCACTGCTAATTCATTGTTTCATGCTCGCACGAAACATGTGGAGACACATTTTCATTTTGTGAGAGAAAGGGTAGCAACAGGAACGTTAGAGGTTTAGTTTATTTCATCGCAAGATCAGGTGGCAGATATCTTTACAAAACCATTAGCTCGGGATCCATTCACTCGCTTATAGCACAATCTTAACTTACTATAAGTTCAGATTGAGGGGGTGTGTTAATAGATATAGGTTTTGTATTGATATTCATCTGTTACATTGATGTTTATCTGTTAACAAATATACAGATAAGTTAGTTTGTACTATTCATCATTTGTCACAAGATCGGTTGAGTTCGGTTGCTAGATAGATATAAATCTAACTGATGTAATGTTATCTGTAAATATGTATATAAGATTTAGAAGGTCAATTGGCTTGGTTGCACTGCCTATCAAGTTGTTTTACACAATTATCTGGAATAGAAACATACGAAACCTCTACTGATGGTGTAGTGTAATACCCCGTCTTGTTAATGTGAAAGCCTATATGGCCCATGTGAGGCGGTGGTGGAATCAATCCCCACATTGATTGTCTAAAGTGAGTTATAGTAGTATATAATACTTGTTAGATCCAAACATAACACCTTCAGGTTAACCCTTTTACATGAAACGAGAACGAAAATGTAAGTAGGGTGCTATGCATACGTTGGCCAGCCCCACAGGTGGGCTAGGTATTGAGCAATTTTGGGCTAGGGTGTTACAGATGGTATCATAGCATCAACCTTCACTGCACGGATGCGTGTGGAACAGGGCATGGGCTATGCGCATGGCGCGTGTGGGCCTAGAGTAGACACACGGTATGGCATATGTGCTGGCACTGGATGTTAGACATGCACATGTGTGCATGGCTGTTCGGTCCAGCCCTGGACCAGCGCATCTTGCATGTTGCCGCACGGGCAACAGTCCCCGTATAGCACGGCACCGTATTTGGTTAGTTAAGCTATATTAGGGATGCTACAATCACGTGTAATCTCTGGATTCTCTTCCTTCGGTTGCTACTCTCCCTACATATAAGCCTGAACGGTCAATACAATATTCATTGCGCAAGTCAATCTTCGTTTTCACTGGACACGAGGTGGTTCTGGGCATTTGCTGTGTATACAATGTGCTGCTGAGGGTGTCAGTCCGTAAGAGGGGTGAATGTAATACCCCGCCCATTAATGTGAAGCCACATGTAGCACATGTGGAATAGTGGTGGGATTAGTCCCGCAATGATTATTTAAAGTGAGTTGTAGTAGTATATAATATTTGTTGGATCCAAATATAGTACATCCGGATTAACTTTTTTACACGAAGCGATGACGAAAGTGTAAGTGGGTTGCTATGCATGCGTGGGCCCGCCCCACGGGTCGGCTAGGCATTAAGTGAATTTGGACCAGGGTATTACATGTAGTTACCGTGAAATCAATGTTTGTAGCAACAGTGTTGCTGGGTTCAAAACCATTGCATACAAGGTATGCAGTATGCCCACTATCATAGCTAAATGGGAAGGTCATGGCTCATACATATCCACAGCATTCACTAGGATATGAAACAAAGAATTGAAGACATAAATTGATCATGTATAAAAGAAACAGCATAGTGAAAATAAGGCAATTCACCAGTTGTTTGCCACTATTTTGACTATTTTCACTAAGAATAAGCACTGACAACATGAAAAGGTAGTAGCGTAAGACAACCATTTTATTGGGGCAATACTTAAATCTTTGAGCCGAAATTATAAGTTTCACACCAGAAAGATGACAAGTTCAACGCACAAATATTTGGTCAATACACATATCGGTGGTCATTTCACATCAGAAATACGACAACTTTAATTCTACAGCACATTGTCATAAATCCATGTTGCTCTCGATACAGATAGTTGGTTAATTGCTCAAGGATAAGAACCTCCATGAGAATTATATACAGGTGACACAATATCATGTCTCATACAACAAATGAGGACTCTAAAGTTGAGTTAGCTATGTCAGTATGCTCTCTAAAAAAGAGCTTCGTCTCTGTCTCCCAATAGTAAGGTAAATGGTTGAGAAGACAGGACACACTGTATTTGTTGTGCATTTCTTATGCATCGAGAGAATAAGATTTACAAGAAAATTCCGATATGGTTTGACAAAATTCCTAAGCTACAAATTACCTTTCTACTTTACAACAATTGGTTAGTCATTGAGATGGCAAGTACCGCTGCATGCATTCTTTTATATTTTGGAAGTTCACCGGCTTAGACATGTAGGAATCCATGCCTGCAGCAAGGCACTCATCGGCGCTCTCCGCAAATGAATTTGCTGTCATCTGCAATGCATCAGAAGATTCTCGGGGGTCATACAGTATCCCAGAAAAACATGGATTTAACATATAGCCCCTAACCCCCTTTATCTATGTTTGAAAAAAGTGTACGGAAATTCCATGCATTGATGTTTGAAGATAAATAGGATAATAACCGAAGTCTCATGACCAGCAAGACGCTGAAAAGTCTCAAAATCCTTACCATTGTCATGCTTAGAAATGTCAGACAAAGACAGAAATATACTTCCACTTTTGATCAGTAAAGAGAATCCTCGTGTTATTCTTAAATCGTGTTCTTCCCAAGTCTAGGTCAAATTATATATAAAAAAACAATGCATACCCTCAGGGGCATAGTTTTTTTTTTTTTTTAAACTTAGGACAGGAGCTCTGTCATTTCATTAAGAAGGAGAAAAAACCTCCGAAGAGGGAAATACAAATGTTCCGCCAAACAAGCAGAAACAAACACAACTCGCGGCAACCACTGCCGAGCTCACCCGCCAACGCGGAAAACAGCCTAAACAAAACCTGCGCCGCCCTCGGCCGACGCCTCAGACTCACCCTCCTGCACCTCGCCGACGACCTTCATGCTGAAGCTCCGACCTCCATCACCGACGGCCTGACCTCTTCCTCCTACTCCTCGAGCACCTTACGCGAAAACCGCCGAGGTCGCCACAGCACCGCCGCCTGACGAACAGCCGGCTCCTACGGGCTTCCTTCGCCTCCTCCTGGCTCCAGAGCTCCGAACTCCTGCTCCTGGTCTGCTTCACCCCGACTCGGCTTTCACAACCCGCCGCAGCCACCTGCTCCAAATCCGACCTCACCCTCGCCCCCTCTACCTGCATGCCCTGCACAGCTCCTTCTGCACCTCTCGCCGACTCGGCTTCCTCAACTCCACCTGCACCTCTCACCCTCGCCCACACCCCTACTCGGCTTTCTCAACTTGCAAAGCCGCTGGACTTGGCTTCCTTCGCCGCAACTCCACCTGCACCTCACGCCGAAACACTCTCCGCACCCGCCGAAGCCTCCATCCACCGCACTGCCAACGCCGGGAAACCCCACCGCGGAGTCTCGCCGTCGCTCGACTCATCACGCAATCCCCGCCGCGCTGGCTCCACAGCGCCTACGCCAACCCCGAGGGCGGCGTTGCAGCCAGCCGACAACCACCTCCTCCTCCGTCGGCATCAAGCACCTCCTTCTGCCCGCCGCCGTCTTCCCGCCACCGAGACCTTCGTCCCGCTCGCCGCACCCCCAAAACACTGGGAGGTACGCCGCCTGCCTGCTTGCGTCGCGCAACCAATCACCAAGCTCACCACGACCGAGCCTTGCTCGCCACACTCCTGGCTCCAGCTACCGTCACCGGCCAAGATCTCGCTGTGCCTGCTAGCCGTCCAAACCACCAGCACCGGAGAGGGAGAGAAAAAGGGGAGGAAGAAGTTGAGGAAGGGGAAGCCCCGCCGCCGCCGCTGCTGAGGGTGGAAATCCCGACGGAAGCCGGAGACTACCTGCGGCGGCGGCGAGGTAGGTGGAGTACTTTGGGGGGCGCTCGGCTAGGGTTAGGAATCGCCTCCCAAGTCGCCCGCGGACGACTCAGGAGACGGGGGATTTTCAAGGCAATTTTCTTACCAGAACCAGGGGCATAGTTTATTATCACTCTAAACATGAGCATTTCAAGATTTTGTTTTACATATGAATATTTGATCAAGAAAACAGCAAATTTATGAAGTAACATGGGAGCGAAGCTGTGAGGAAGATCCTAGTTAACATGAGTTTGAGATTGCTTAAAAGCAAACTTACTGCAATTATAGGAACTCTCTTCCTTTGATTTTCTGCGTGTGCACAATCAGATGAAATAGCTTTGTCGGCTATCATCTGATTGTCTTCAGGCTTTACAGAAGTGTCCCAACAGCCAGTATTCTCAAAAGAACGGATAAATCTAGTGGCTTGTAGGCCATCCATTTCTGGCATGTGAACATCCTGTTAAGCAAACACCAGTAGCACTTAAGCAGAAGAATAGAAGCAAAAGGTTAATATATGATAAAAGTTTTCACTAGGTTTCATAGAGCTATCCTGATATACCATTATACAGCATGAGGTGTCATAATTTAAGATTGTTTTTTACAAAGGTAGTCCGTGACTACCAAAAAAAACCCCACTTGTAGTGGTTTACTGGTGATTGGTGAGTAAGGAACAACGAGGACAACAAATTATTGTCGACAACATCACATAACCAATGAAGCTTGAAACAAATTTGAAGAAGTGACGAGCTATATACAACATGAATCAAACCAATCAATGATTGGCATAACCCTTGCCAATAGTTAAGTTCAGATTGATGTATATCTGATTACCTAAAAGGTTACGAAGCTTTTCGCTCAATGTTTTTAATACTTAAGGTGTTATTTACTTCTATTCATGTAAAGCATGCAACTGTTGGCTGGAAATTTTGATGCAAACTTAGCGTCCTCAGGGCATTGCACTATTGCTTTTGCATCTTAGACGATGGTGAGGTGAGACAATTGAGAATGAAGTGACAATTATATATGGACAAACTGATGAAGTAATCATGAGTAACCAAAATTAATGCTAAGCATATAACATTTATAGTTGATAGATAGTTAAAAATATTTCTTGTCATACCATCAGGATAAGATCATATTGGCGCTGCTGTACTGCACGGATTGCTTCCATTCCGTTATTTACTATTTCTATTCTATGGCCCAGCTGCTCCAGCATTGATTTTGCCACTATGATGTTGACCTTGTTATCTTCAACAAGGAGGATCTTCGCCTTATTGCTACTTGGAGAACACTTGGATTTCTTGTTAAGTGATTGCTCTTCAAAAACTTTGCACGGTTTCCTTTGCTCCTGAATGCTAGCCCCTGAAACTGGTGCTGTGTCACCTCGGGAACTGGAAATCCGTTCAGCTTGACTATTCAGTTCAAAGACCATTGAATTGTCATGTTGTTCTTCAGCTGTGCACCTAACACTTGGACCATTCGATTGACGAGCAGCAGTGCTACAGTTTGCAGAATTATCTTCCACTGGTGCATAACCATTTGAGAACAGCTTATGATCCTCTAATATGTTGGGATGATCATAGCACATAAGCTTGCCACCAAAAATCTTGGTGTTGTTCATTATTGAAACTCCAGACGACAGAAGAGAAGGTCGCACTTGTGGCTTGAAAAGGAACGAACCTTCTATATCACTGGTAGTGAAATCATTACGAGAATGGGGAACTTCATCTGGATCATCACTGTGCCCCTCTTTTACAGGAATTTTGCAAGGCAGCATGAATGTAAATGTTGATCCTTCATTCTCTTTGCTGACTACAGTTAGAGTACCACCCATCAACTCCACCTAAATCATTGTGAAAAATCAATCGAACAGCTACACACCTTTATAAGTTACTGTGGACCTGGTTTGAATTAAAATTAACATTGTAGTTTTAATTGTTGTATTTCCAGATATTGGTTTTTAATGCATGCATAACTATTCTCAAAGAGACAAAAGAAACACTTCAATATCTTAATTGTATCTTTTAGATGTATCCGAATTAAAAAAAAAAAAATATACCAACTGCTTGCAGATCGCAAGGCCAAGCCCTGTCCCACCATATTTTCTTGCATGATCAGTACTGGCTTGCATATACCTCTTGAACAGCAATGGTAAGGACTTCTCTGCAGGTGATTGTAAGTTGAAAGGGTCAGAAAAATAGACAAAACATATTCCACAAATTACAAAAAGTTTCTCCATCAAGTGAGATATACGGAAGATGATCATGCATCAGGTATAATCAATAAGTATCAGGAAAAACCTTGTATTCCTATTCCAGTGTCATATACATCGCAGCACAGCCAAACAACTTCCTCTCCCTCATGATTCTCCCTGAAGATTTCATCTGATGCAGTGACATTATGACAATCATCTTCATGATTGGAGCAACGTAACGTATCATTATCACAGTTCCATGGAGAGGCAGCAGAATGTTCTGCAGCAGTAGTAATTGGGCTTGCAGAATGGGCTTTCATTTGAAGTTGCCCATTTTCTATTCTGCGTTCCAGTACCTGCTTATCTACAACATGAAGATTTATCCCAACCTTCCCTTCATGTGTAAACTTCACTGCATTGCTGGAATGGTTCCAAATATCATCAAACAAATATTTTGCATTATATCCAAGAAAATGTGTTTTTATCTTTATCAAACCTCTTTAAGAAGGAATATGCCTTAGGAATATATAATATGAAAGCCTTACCTGATCAAATTGGTCAGAATTTGCCGAATCCTTAGCACATCACCAATGACCTATACCAATAATTTTTTTTTGCCAAAATGAATGGTATCATTTTTCAGTCAGCTGAATCCCTAAATTGTCAAAGATCTCTCCTGCCCTACAAATACTATAATTTTATAAACAGGTACATCATTTTCTTTCTTAAGGCAACTGAATTTCAATTTGTGGATACATGAATACAGAACCTGAATATTATAGACAAAAAAAAAAGCACAGACAAAAGGTAGTTAATTCTTAATACCTCTAATGGAACATCATCACCTATGCACCCTTCAAGGGTCAATTCCTTCTTCAGAGATGCTGCAGCAGTCTGGAGTACATGTTTAACTACTTCCCTTGGTCTAAACGTTGTAACTTCTAATTTCATAGCTCCTGAAATAAAAAAAGGAAATAAATTACTTCCAATTTCAAGTGTCTTAAAAACATGAAATAAACATGGTTAATGAGAGCAATAAATGGTAATGCATCAACCAGCTTCTGAAAGAATTGTTTGAAACAACTCTCAAAAACCATCTCCACACTCAGAAAATATAATTCTTGACTTATTAACGACATGTAACACAATGGGAAGGAAAACATGCTTAATGTATACATTGTGTCCCTATAGCATGTGTTCCATCCAGAAATTCCTAGAAACAACTTGAAAACAAGAAAAGATAAATGGTTCATTTCACTAAATATCAATGATTTGAAATACCTGACTCCACTTTGGAAAGATCAAGGATGTCATTGATCAATTGCAGTACAAGATCACCAGAGGATAGCATAACTTCTAGCAACTGATATTGTTCTTTATCCAGTTTGGTAGTTGCAAGAATTTCGGCCATGCTAAGAACCCCTGAAAGGGGAGATCTGATTTCATGGGACATGGTGGCTAGCATTTGTTTTGCCCGCATTGTTTCCTCTGAAATGTTAGATAAGTGCAAGTATTCAGTGTACCATTCTAACTTAAAATGCACTAAAGTAATATTATGTAGAAGATGCAAACCTGTTATGTGAAGAGATCTGCTAAGTTCTGTTTCCTTGGCTTTTTGAACAGCTTCTCTCACCCTTATGTCCGCCATTTTCTCTCTTATTTTGACCTAAATGGAAATAAGTAGATGGATTGCTGTTCAGAAGCATGGAACAAATTGTAGAACAGCATGCAGCGTACGGAAAGTAATTTGATTAGGGAGCTTCTTTTAAATGAAATGGGTGTCTCAACTTATGTGAAAATACCCTCAAAGAATAGTTTGTGCAATCAATGCAAGAAGGTTTTAATGCGCAACATCAGAATCAAAACCATAAATGTAGCCATGGGATATAGTAACATGTAAAAGTTGACCATTGGTCACTAATGCCAAGTAGCTACAAGCCAACCAGAAGAGATGACTTCCTAAATAGTTGGAAATTAACGCATTTCCACTGGATGGACGTGAAATTTTGGCATGTGTTTCTATGTGCAATCATATTCATCCCTTGAAGACCAACAAGGATGGCGAAATCATTTTTACTGGGGAGAAAAGTGTACAGTTGCATTGCACACTAGAACTAGACCTGCTCAAAAGGCCTGGCTGGGCCTTGAATGGGCAGGCCCGAGCCCAGTTGGACATTTGCTAGACCTGAACCCGAAATTCCCATTTCGGAATAAAATATTATTATTTAATTGTTTTTGGGATAAAATAATAGCATTTAATTCATTTTCTGGAATAAAATATTATTAATTATTTCAATGCTGCAATCAGGCTTTTTCTGGGCTTTTGACTGGGCCTACGGGCCAAAATTCTGGGCCCTAGCCAGGCTCGACATCAGGCCCATCCCGGCCTGAGTCCCAAAAAATCGGGCTAGGCTGCCCATGAACAGGCCTAACTAGAACCAAGGGCAACAAAGGACAATACGATCAGTCTCAGAGTAAAGCCCAGACAATAATGATATTTTATGATTCCCAAGATTCAGAAATAAAGGGAATTGAAGAAGTATATATGAGAAAATTTAAACTCAACAAAACACCTGATCTGTTATGTCCATTGCAACATAATTCACACCAATTGTTTTCCCAGATTTGCTGTAAACTGGTTCAATGTATGTCACAAAGGTCTTTGCTCCAAATAATGGTGTATTAAATACAAACTCCCTCTTAGTTGCCATACCATTGGCCATAACCTCTTTCTTGACATTGTTCATCTCTTCTATACCCTCACCTGACAATATCTCATAGTCTGTCTTACCGATAACATCCTGAAAAAATAAGTTATGCTTCAGTCAAAATTGCAATATATGAAAACTACCTGAGTTCAGGATAAAAGAGCAGTGCATAGTATGAAGCAGAAAAAAATCGACGGCCATGACAAGATGGGCATATCAACTAAAATTAAATTACCTCATCAGCAAGTGTCGGGTAGTGATTAAATATGAAACGGTACCGTAATTCAGCATCCTGAAAAGAAAATAGAGAATATTAATCCTTTATCTATACCCTATACCCTATCATCAGCTTTCATGTTCAGTGCTCCATCATGTGCCTCCTTTGAAATGACATCTCAGTGTATATAGCAAGTTGTAACAGGTGTGGACATAGATAAAACATACCTGATGAGCAATAACGATAGGAGCACTTTGAAGAACCAAGTGCAAGAAGTAATCAGCCCTTTTTAACATTCCCGAAAATTCCTCCACTGGTGTGTGTGACTGAAGATTCTTTATATTTTCCTCTAATTTTTCCTCCAATGAATGCTCCCTTTGAAGGCTTGCCTCAAGCGTTTTCTCTAACAGCATTGCTCTCTCTTTCCAATAGGAAATACTGTCATATTCTGCATCTATTTTAAGCTCTTGATTGTGAGGAAGGTCATCACTCTTTTTGCTCGGACGCTTCCATTCATCTTTGTAAACTTCATCCAGTATTGGTACTTGCCACTTCACAGCACAATAATTTTCATCCTGAAAGCGTTGCTCCTCCAAGATTAGTTGCTTCTTTTGTTCTATCTCTTTCCTCTGTTGGGAAAGAAGACCAAGCTCTTCAGTCAGAAGCCGAGCAGTATGGGCCCTCTTATATTCCCAGTGCTTCACAAAGTACTGCATTTGAGAAACGCCTTTCTCAGAATTTGCCATCTCCATAAGCTGCTGGAAATCCACTTGAAGATGCTTCTCACTAATTTCAACATCCTTGAGCGCATCTTGGTCCTTTCCAAGGTTATCCATTTTGAACTGCTTCTGGTGTTTCTCCCCTATGTTCTCAGGCCACATTGATGGTGCAGCCTCATCCTCAGGCTCAGTCAGGTATTCGTCCCCCATCTTTCTTAATAACTAGCACTTTTGTTACCTGATCACATCGAAATCTCACTCAAACTTCAGCGATTGTTGGACCCGGCTGTAGCTCATAAGCAATGATTTCACTTCAAATGTCAATGTTCCCAGTGCACTGAGAATGGTACACGTCATAGAATAACTCGTTTGTTGACCAATCTGGAGAGAGAGAGAGAGAGAGAGAGAGAGAGAGAGAGAGGATCAGCAGCTACTTCTTAATTATCTGCATAAACATCTGGTTTGCAACTAAGCGCCAAATTAAAGAAGGTAAACTCTTCAAGGCAGCTGGAGAGCATTTTCGGATCAAGGGAAGACAGTGGAAAAAGTACAGAACCTCCAGCAAACACAAAATCAAACACAATGCTGATGACAAGATGGGAGATGCAAATCTCTCAAACTATAACATCCAATTAAACTGAACTGTCCAAGAGATCAGACCCGAGTCACTACAAATCAAATCAAACATATACCCCATAGAGCCAGGTATTTCAGCACTAGAGAACGGATCACACCCAAAAAAAAAATTCAAAGAAAGCAGCTGCATACACAAAGCACAGGTCCGAAATCTGATACCAATAGGATCCTGCAATCTTGCTCAGTTGCTCTGCACCGCTGTTCCATGCCCGCGACCCATTCGACAGAATGGCAACGAAAGCGAGTAACACCGGAACACTCAAATCAAATCCTCCGCCTCAAGAACCACCCGATCAAACAAGAAACACGCCAAAACCCACCCAAAGCCCAACAGCTCGACCAAATCTCGCCACGCGCACCACCCATCCGACGAAACGCCTGGCCGGCGGTTCCAATCAAGAGGCCTCACAACAGAACCAAAGATCGCGCACCCACCTGAAAGAACGGAGCACGAGCTCGAAAGAGCCTCCCTCCCCTCTCTTCCAGCCGCGCGGCGACTCGCCACGGTCACAGTGGACAGAACGAGAGGAACAGGATATGGGCGGAGAGGAGGAGGGCGGTCAATGCGATGCGACCGCAGGGCAGAGGGGGAGGGGGGCAGTGGAGTTTGCGGAGGATCTAATGGCAGCGAGCGGAGCAAGAAGGGTGCGGCCATGTGATGGGACATAGTATAAAAAAGCGAGGGGAGGCGGAAACGGGTGCGAGGAATCGCGCCCACGGGCCATGTGCGCGCTGGCGAGGAAACGGGGGCGAGGAGAAAAGAAAAAAGAATTCCGCAACTGGCGACGCCTCCTCCTCCGCGGCCTCAATATTTTCCTCACCCTCCGGCCGATCTGGTCGCTGCCCCGGTGGTGGTGGTGGTGGTGGTGGTGGGCGCGGTGAGAAGCGGCGAGGAGCGGGTTAAAAAATGGCGCGGTGCAAGCGGCGCCGGAGGAGGAGGAGGGAGAGGGGGTTTTTAAATCCCGTCAACTAAGTAAGCTGTGGGGATCAGCCGCTCAGTCGCTGAGTTGCTACAAGCTGCTGCTGAAATGCAGCTCACTCCGTTGACCTTGATGACATTTTAGAATTGGTGCACTCCACTTATTGAAATTTGGACCGTTAATATGTGCAAAGTATTTGGATTTTTCGCGCGTTAAAATATTTTCCGTGTAATTAGACTCTCTTTTTAAATATTTGTTTATTAATTTTTACTTTATTAAGATTCGGAGGTTTCAAACTAGGAAAGGTAGTAGTCAATGGTATGTGTCGGAGGACGTGGCAATATATAAAACTATAAGTTAAAAAAGAAGGAAGATAGTACTAGTTCGGTTTTTGTGAACTTTGTAATGTTCATTAGCTAGTCTTGATGGAACTTGATGGAATAGAAAGATGGTCCCACGAGAATTTTGGATTATTGTATTGTTTGTAGAACTTGTATGAGATTCCTGCAGCTATTTTTTTGTTGTGAATTTTGGATTTTATCCTGGACTAATCTCGGGAAAGAAATCTTGGGTGGCATAGAAGAGGTAGTGCGATTTGTTTTTTTTTTTTTTTTTTGAATATTTATTTCGTCTTGGTGATCATATGGCCATTAGTTCTCCCCACATGAGCAATTAGAGTGCTTTATGTGCGCAAGTTGCAAAGAAACAAAATAGCAAATAGCAGCAAAATAAATTCCACATTATATTATTTCATAAACTTAGGATACTAACAATTAAGATATATCGTCCACTTGCTCACTCTATGCATTTAAAAATGAAGAACGAAGAAACAATAAGAAAGTACCATTTCTGTAATTTACCTAGCATATTTTTTTCTCCCTTAGGGACAAACTTGCAGAGCTGTTGACTTCATAATTGCACATTTGCATTGTTATGTCCATTTATGCTCGACATATTGACAAATCCTGAGCTGCTTAATCAGTTTGAAGGAAGCTGATTCGCTGTCTATGATTAAAAATGTTTTATTCCTCTTGCTCCCTCAGCCTATACATTAAAATTGCTGGGAATCTATTGCCTATCCTGTACTCCTGTCCACTGCATGAAACAGGCAGCAAAGCATATCAGATGCCAATTTTTGTATGGCCCTTGGCTCAGTTGTTTTCGTAAATTTAGCAAAATTAGTCCTTTCTCAATCGTGACAAGCATCTACTGTGCTCATATGCCGTGGTAAGTGATATGCTGTGGTCTTATACTACAGCATATGACACGTGTCGCCTTTAAATCTTTCTATGGTTGAGAAGGAGACTAAATTTGCAATTGAGCAGTGCTTCCATGCTTTTGTTCGGATGAAGATCATACTTGAAAAAAAAATAGAACAAGAACAAAAAAAAAGCCAAAACTCAGCATATATAAATCGATCACTGATAACACTGAGCTGAAAGCTTGTGTTCTTTTAATAGAGACACAAAAAAGTCCATCACTGACTCAAGTAGGAGTGTTGAATGATGAATTTATATATATATATATATATATATATATATATATATATATATATATATATATATATATATATATATATAAAAGCTTTTTTTCGTACTTTTGGGAGTACGTACTTTAAACGAATGTGTTATACTTTTTATCACTTTCAGTATACTTCAATAATAATTCTACGATACTACAATACGATATTATTGGAAAAAAATTCATCGAAGCCTTTTTTTTGCTATATGCCTTTTTCCATATGTAAAAAGAGTATATAAATAAATTATGCTATAAAGGGTAAACTTTGATGAAATTTTTCGTAGAACTCACTTTGAAGTATCTTATAATTAGTATTAAAGTATACTAAGAAAGATAAAGAGGTATAATAATATCATTTATACACACACACACACACACACACGATAGTGCTATTCTACTCCTAAGCGTAGAATACCTATTCCGCGCTTCGGTCGGAGAAGTGCATGCAAAGCACACCATACTGATCACTACTAATTTGGTAGTAAATCACGAATACATTTTACTATAGAATAAACAGATGCAATTACTACCGAATCAGTTACTAGTTAATGCATTGGTCAGCCCAACTAGTTATTGCGTATTGTAGTTTGTACATGAATTTTTTTTTTTCCTTTTTTTAGCCATAACTTTTTATTTGTAGCTCTGATTTGCAAAAGATTTTCATCAGTAGTTTACTGACAATAAGAGAAACAGGATGATATAAGTCTTGTAAATAAACAATCATTTTGCTATCTGGTTACAGATTTTACTAGCTGAATAGATAGATTTTACTATCATGTAGAGGGGCAGCGCCCTGTATGGTTTGTCCAGTAATAAAAGGTTACATAATATGGATAGTAAAATTTATACTATAATGCTAGATGGTTCAGCATCCTATTGATAGTATTTGGTAGTAAAATCTTATTTCATCTAGTATTTATTGGCAGTAAAATATATACATACAGTCGCTATCAGACTTACACGTTACGAGCTAAACCTACGAAAAGATGCAGCAGCAAAGGGGAAGAAGGTTGAGAAGTTACAGATCACGGCACAACACAACACAAGGGGGAGGCTGTACATCATTGTCGCATGCATCGCTCTGCTCATTTGCGGCCGCAAAAATCGTATGTACATTGAGCAACTAAGTCTTACAATTTGCATGCACTTCCGTTGGCTTAGTCCTCCCCCTAGTTTAGTAACATTAATCAATGCTCATGTACTGGAAGTCTATAAGTGGATCATTTCATTTGATTGTTAACAATGCAGGGTGTTGAATGCTCTCAATTGCTCAATATAAGCACATACACGAGTTTCAGCGCAGTGCCATACGATGTTCTTGAGGCTAGGTAACTGGTACTCTTCTTTGGTTGATGCTAATAGCCCAATGTAATCGACGTGTGACATTGTATACAAATCAGTAAGTTGCTAATGTCATGTACTGTTTATGAGAAAGTTTCGTTGGCTTGCGTTTCAGGCTTTGAGCTTCTGAAGTTTCGATTTTATTGTCAAATATGCTACAAATTACTTGTTACGTCTTTAGGTTTTACTGTCGAACCTATGTGATAGATTTACTCCATTAGTTACTGTCAAATGCAATCCAACTTATATATATATATATATATATATATATATATATATATATATATATATATATATATATATATATATATATATATATTACTATCACGCTAGAGGGTTCAACCTACTACTACACATATTACACAAGCTGACGCCTCTATATGATAGTAAAATCTTTCAGTAGAATAATTAAACGTGTGCAAACCATCCCACCAAAATATGTTTAGATGTATACCGGGAGTTGTGTAAATTAGCCCCTTGATGCAATCCAGAACAGATTACAGTGAGCTCTGATAGGAGTTTGATGTATCGTGTCATTCTTTAATTTTTTCTTTTCACCAAAAGGAACTTTGAAACCGAGGCTTGTAAAATATCAAGAGATTCAAGTGTACAGCTGTACCATTTAACCTGTACATACAAGAAATAGACTGTACTACCCATATAAATATATTTTAACGCATCACATTATCTGAACCGCTAGTAAGTTGCGTTTTTAGTTTGTACATGAATCTAATTTCTTTGTTTTAGTTGTAATTTTTTTATTGACAGCTTCGATTCACAAAAGGTTTCTGCCATTAGATTACTGATGACGAGAGCAACATAACGATATAAAATAAACACCTTATGTATCAACAATAAAATCTATCTATATCGATAGTAAAATCTATATTTACATATAGTAAAATCTGATTCATGCGGTAAGATTTATATCAGTGTGTTGCTCTCGTCATTAGTAAGCTTTTTTAGTGAAAACCGTTCGTGAATCAGAGCTATCAATAAAAAGTTATGGATTAAACGAAAAAGAATAGTTCTAGTTGAAATAAGAGAGCACGTTACTACTTATGTTGCATGACCGATTAGTAAGCGTGTTACTGATTTGATAGTAATTGCATCTGTTGTTCTGTAGTAAAATAAATTCATGATTTACTATCGAATTGATAGCAATTAGTACGATGTGCTTCACAGCTAGAACGTCGCGACCAGTAATGTGTGCGCAAATAATAAATACGGATAATGTGGCTCGGCTCGACTGCGTAAACTGACTGATGTGTAGAATAGTATATTGCGGGCTGGTTCCAATCAAACGGTGTTGTTAAGTTCTCTTTCCAAGACCTTAATGCGCAAGGTTCATTGTATATCAACTGAAGAATAATATAGTACATCGACTTTCATTCCCCCCCCCCTCCCCCCTCTCAAACGTGCACACTAACGAGGGTATTCTCTTCTTGATTCGTAGCCCTAGTACGTGCTAACGAAATTAAAATGGCATGTTGGGGTGATTATGTTAATGCAAAAACATAATTAATGCTGGCATCGTGCCAGCATTGTCCCACTAGATCCCTACCAATGCAACTTCTTGGTTAATTTATGGGCAAATGCGTGTGAATTGTGATGGCCCGTTTGATCTTTGGAGTGGTTGGAAAAACAGTAGTTTAGGTCCACATGGAGAAAGCCAAACAGTAATTTGGAGTGGTTGGGGCGGAGCCAGAAAATTAGCTACTACCTGCACAATGGTTTGTACTGTAATTAATTTGTATTTAGTAGAGCGACTAGAAACCTAATTTAGGAGCTAGGTTGATTGAACGAGCTCAAGATTCTCGCAAAACAAGGAATTAAAGAAAATCGGCAGAGCAACACTAGAGTACAAGAGAAGGCTTCAGGCCTTCGTGATGGTCTCAAGGGATAAATCTATAATCAAGCAAAGTTATCTTGCAACATATATAGATCGAGACAGAGAATCTTGTAGCTTTTTCCGCAGGAAATCCTGGGCTTTGTCGATTGGTAGTAAAACTATACAACTACCTTTATCCCGGAATGGAGTGGTTTATGTAATCATGTTACCATTGTTGGGAAATCAGGCTCATGAAGGTTCATGTAGACTCTTACTGAAACCTTAGAATATGCTATAAATAGGAGGCAGGGATTCCCCCATTGTACGTATGCAATCAGAATAATAGAATCAGTTCCTCTTTAATTTATGTATTTCTCTCTGTTCTCTACTTTAGATCTATTCGGTAACCCTGAACTATTCGATAGCGAGATTGTCTAACAACCATTATGCCAACTTCTGATAGATTCTTGCTTACCGTAGTTGACTTTTAGTTAGCTTAAGACGAATGTAGCAGCATCTTGTGATGTGTCAGCATCTTGTGATGTGTCAGCTTCACACACTCACACTTTAAGTATGAACCTCCTGAATCCTGACCAAGCTCTAAACTAGCACAGGATTTATAGGTAACCATAAAGATAAGTATATGATCATATCGGACGAATCTAAAATAATACTTAGTTATATGCATTTTTCTTTGCCTCATAATATCGATCAAACTTAAGACGAGTACATGACATCCTTGTTTAGTTAGCTTGATCACGTGACTCAGAATCCCCAACTGCGGTTAACTTTTTAACTGCAAGTAGCATGGCCATGAATTTCTGTAATCCGATCACTCGAGAGGCCTAGATATATCTCTCCTGTTGAATGGAGGGGCAAATCCCATCTTGATCGATCATGCTTCGCAGCATGCTTCATGATAAACCCGAAAGTCGCCTTTATAACTACCAAGTTACGGAGTAGCGTTTGGCAACTCCTAAGCAAGTCATTACACATCTCGAGTACATGCACCAACCTCAAGTCTAAGGATATAGCATACACATTGTATATGAGACCAACTGATGACAAGAAAATTACAACGTTCTCGCAATGTCTCAAGGTGGGTCGATCCAACTCCATGTTCTCTAACATGTGTCCATATTATTGTCTCGATATCTCCATATCTATGACCCGTGAAATATGGCCATCAACTAATACATATGCTAGCCTATTCATATGTGTCCCCGTATGTTTATCGACTAGGATCATTTTAGAATAATCATCACAAAGTCATATATAGAGTTTCACAAACAAGTCACATACTTGATAATAAATAATAATAACAATATTCAAGGAACAAGATAATTAATTAATTATGAATATAAGAAAATATAATCATCTCTATGATTGCCTCTAGGGCATATATCCAACATCCACAACCAATGATGGTCACGAGGAGCTGTTGGAGAAGGTGCGAGGATAGTACGACTACAATCGCATCAACGCGCTATATCAACTTTACTTTCGCTATGGGTCTACGTGTTTAGTGGTAATTCTATGATATATAACTTGTAGTGGTTCCTTGGTTACACGGTAGAATCCATTCTCCTTCACATGCATGATATATCACAACCCAAATAATTGTAGTATGGAAGATGCAGATAAGATCAGCCTTGAGGCTTAGTCAGCTTAATAGCTTTAGAGGAAGAGCTAGCTCTCAAGAACAAACATCTTAGAAGACAAAAGACTGAACATGCTTGCCTACAAGTAGACTTACATTATCCACCACCATGCACTCATCAAGTTGGCCATGTCCCAGTACTTGAGACATATAGTGGTAATGGTAATTAAATGATAATTAACTAATAACAGTTTATCCTAAAGCAACTACCATAATATAAGCAGCTGTTCCTAAAGTAGTCACTCTGCCTATTAATCGGATGCTTAGGCAACCTGCACAATAATGGTTTCACAAGAGGCCGAGCAAGCATAATCTAACGTGCTGTCAACTTGATTCCTGCAGCATGCACCACAGCCGTTGATCATATGAAAACTATGACATGCGGCAAGATGTACAACATGCTGGGCCTGGGGCTTTAGCTAGTTTATAGTTAAGTGTGTGTGTGTATATATAATACAATTACCTAGGGCACCATGATCTAAAACGGGTATTTTTTTTCTATTTATTTGCATTTAATTTTTTTAAAAAATTTCTAGGATATTGAGTTTAACCAGTTTGCTAACTAGTTCAAACAAGTTTGAACTGAAATTCGAACTATCTAGAGTTTTTTTTATTTATGATAGTTTGATTGTAGGTATATGCTGATTATATATATAAATCAGCAAAGTATGTAATCTAAATTCGTTCAAATATTTGAATTTGAGTTTTTTTTTTCAAAGATATGTGTTTCATTTGAATTGTTATAGATGGGTATATACCCTAAAATAAAAGTTTCAAAAACTATACCTAAATTTGACTTCAATTCGTGCAGTTAAAATCATGGTACCTAGGCACCATAGTGCCCCATTACGGCATCATGTGTGTGTATAGTACAATTACTTGAGACACCATGGTGCCTGGGCTCATCTATAACAATTCAAATGAAACACATATCTTTGAAAAAAAAACTCAAATTCAAATATTTGAATGAATTTAGATTACATACTTTGCTGATTTATATATATAATCAGCATATACCTACAATCAAACTATCATAAAAAAAACTCTAGCTAGTTCGAATTTCAGTTCAAACTTGTTTGAACTAGTTAGTAAATTGGTTAAACCCAACATCTTAAAATTTTCAAAAAAAATTGAATGCAAATAAATAGGAAAAATACCCGTTTTAGATTATGGTGCCCAGACACATATAATGTACGCTTAACATCTCTTCTGCAAAAGTGTACAGCTGGTTATGTTACATTTTGGGATTTGTATATAATAGTTCATCTGTACCAAGGGACCAATCAGCTATAATCTAATGCATCCCAACAGCTAGATTTGCCACTGTCAAAAAAGAAATAGGACAAGTAGGCTGAGCACCAGGAGAAGCCAATGGTTTGTATTTTAATTTCACTAGTACTTGTCGTCCACTACCAATGCTTTAGACCACCAACTATGGACGATTTAGCAAAGCTGCTTTTGGGGAAAAGGAAGAGAATTTCAACAAAACAAAAGCTCGGCATGTCAGCATTGTACTGTAATTGATATTGAACCGTCTATCTAGTTGGTGCTCTAGCCAATATGCTCGCCATAACAATCTCACAACTGTTTGGCAAACCCCTAATGTAATTTCCAATTAGGCCATGTTTGGAATTTTTTAGAGCGGCCATTAGGAGAGTTTGGGGCTCTAAGCATAGACAAACCTTAGTAGTATGATGGGGGGTAAAATAGGTTTTAATCCAAACAGAACAGTAAACTAAAATAATCCAATTTTACTTTAATCCTACTCTTTCTTAAACTATATATATATATATATATATATATGCTCCTAGTATTTATTTGTGTGAAGAGGATAAAGGCAATTAAATTCAATTAATCATTTTCTTAAAAAGGTATATAATCAGTATGAAAATATGAAATATTTGAGTGCCACTATTACAAAAAGGTTTATATTGGATGCCTCATTACATATGGTTTTGAAAAACCGTCTGTGATTAAGAACATCATTGACGGTTATATACCGAAACCGTTTGTGATATATAGCAACATCACATATGGTTTTAGTATAAAACCGTCTATGATTCTTCACAGGCGGTCCTAAACTACAACTGCATGTGATATCTGCCTATCACATATGGTTTAACTAAGAATCGGCTATGATATCAACTGAGACCACTATATAAACATACCAATAAAGGTTCGTTGTGCAGACCTTGCCATGCTTTACCTCCCCCAAACCCTAGCCCCCCTGGGCGGGCACTTCGGCGAAAACCTTATCGCGTGGGAGACTGGAGAGGATCTTTGCCCGTTCACCGTCGCCTAACTCGCCTCCGTCTCAATGTCACCAGCTCGTCGCTCTCCTCCAGCCATCGCCTCCCCTTCCAGCCCAGAGTCCCGCTGCCATTGCGTCCCTCGCATTGCCCTCGTAAGAGTTCGAAACCCTCTTTTCACCCTGAAAAAAAAACTTGCTTACTCCTCCTTCGATCGCATCCATGACCCGATCTGATCTAGCTCGTGTGTGCCCTACCCGTCCAGGTTTCCAGCTGTCGCGTCGTGCCTCGTGGGGAGGAGAGGAAGAGCCGGTGAAGAATGCTAGCGGCGCCATGGCGGACGACGAGTAGATGGAGAGGAAGGAGGATATCTTCGAAGTGAAACGCTCTCTTCCCTCTTGTTTTTCTGGCACTATGTCCCAACTTGGACGTACCAAGTTTTTGTTTTACTTCGATGTTCCACACTTCAACTTTTCTTTTACATTTCTATGTGATCCAGTTCTATCCTCTCCACCTCCAGTACTGACATGAAACATACTGTTGAATCTTTTTTTAGAATGCAATAGTGACAATCCAGGGATGAGCTAACCTGCAAACACAAAGTAACCAACTCCTAAAATATTTTGGGTGCAAGACCTATTGGCTAGACTGTTGCCTATTTAGAGCTACTGTATGAATACATACAATAGTTAATAACTGCGGTTCTGCAATCTACAAGTAGATATTGTTTGTTTTGGTACAAATATTGAATCAATGATACGAATACATACAATAGTCCATAACTGTGGTTTGTGAAGAAGCAAGTCAGTTGTATTGCACAATTTGATGATGTTATGCTTTACTTTTGTAGGTTGACTATTTACTAAATTGGATTTTGACATCAGGGTTTTGCTTATAAGTTCATGACTATATCAGATCTACTCCCTCCGTTCATTTTTATAAGGCGTATTTTGACTTTGCACAAGGATTAAGGTTGCGTTGAAATTGAGAAAGATATGAGAGAAAATGACTTAAATGCCCCCATTTAATTGTCTTGAAAGATGAAAGATATACTTTGTGTGGGTAGTAATGAATAAATACATATGGTTGAGAGAGAATAAATAAGGGTAAAGAAGGAAATGCCTCATGAAATCTACATGCAAGCCTTATATTTGTGAACAAGATCATTCAAAAAATAAGCCTTATAAAAGTGAACAGAGGGAGTATTCGTTATCAAACATTATAGCGCTTTATCAGATCTATTAGTTATCAAACATTATAGTGCTTTACTGAAATTCAAAAACATGAATGTGTTTATGTACATTACTTCTACTAATTCATTCCCGTTCTTGTGTCCTGCATTGTTATACTCTAACAAAAACTGAACTGGAATGCAGAACAAATAATTTTCTCCACTGGATTTCAACCATTCCTAACAGAATAATCATTTTTCCCTATTTGCAAAAGTTTTGGGCTATGGCTTATTCAGTAGCTATGAAAGGTATTAACTATAACACACTCCTTCCTTCATCTTTACTATTGCTTTTAGAGTCTGGATTTGTCACATGTCATGGAGATCATTCTTTATTTATCTAATGAGCAATTCACCATTTTGTTATCATTGCTTTGTATATAGACTTTGGCACCATTCGGGAAATCTTGGGCAATTTCTTCTGCATTTCACAGTGTTGATTCGATCCTTACGTAAAGAATATGTGAAGAAATTGTTTCTTTCTACTGCAAAATAGTTGTTTTATATTTTTTTCACAGCCAGCGCATGTCATGGAAGGAACTGAAGATGGAAAAAAAAGAGTAGCTGATTGATATACATGTTCCATATTATGATACGAGGAAATGTTACATGTATAGGAAATGTATTTGTTGTCATCTTTGTGCTAGACATATGTACTAGATCAAAGATATTTGTGGCAGAGTTTCTCATTAATATTTTCTCATCTTGAATGCAATAACTTAATAGTGTCTTGCTTGTTAAGTACCTCATTGCATCTGTGAGAGCAAATGTTGATGAATTCTAAGGCAAAATCCAATTCTATCCACAGTTCGTCCGGAGAGTTGCCATGTTCTGATTTATCTTTTCACTTCATCCTCTCATCGTCGAATGAGAATACTATAGGTAATCTATTTTTCCTCTGGTTTTGTGCAGAAATAGGATTATTTTGATGGTTCCCTATTCCATGAAATATAGAGTTGATTAAGCCATCGTTATATTTCACGGAATGGAGTATACTCGATGGCTTAATCAGAACATGGTATATTTCATGAAATATAGAGTTGACTCTATATTTCATGAAATAGAGAACCATAAAAATAATTATGATCCTACACAATACTAGAGTGAAAATGCCTACCTATGGTATTCCCATCCGAGGTTGAGGATGGAGTGGATGGATAACTCAAAGGATGGCAACTTTTAGGACGAACAGTGGATGGGTTGGATTTTATCTTGAAATCCATCAACATTTGCTCTTACAGGTACTTGGAGGTATATATAGCTATCACAGATGGTTTTAGGGTAGATTAGAACTGTCTCTGATAGTGTTCTAGGCTAGAACCATCTGTGATAATATACTATCAGAGACGGTTCTATGATAGTATAGTATAGAACCATCTCTGATGGTTCGAAAACCGGCTATGATGTGCCGTTCTTATCACTGACACATGTTTATAGACAGTTCACAAAACCGTCTGTGGTGAGGTTTTAGAACTATTTGTGATGAACATTTGTGTAGTAGTGTGTGCATCATAGTAAAGAGGAACAACATTAGACAACATTTAGTAGCCTTGATTGATAGAATTGTTGGAGGTGGCACTAACCAGCTGAAGAACTTTTTCATTATTTAATCTTTTTTAAAATAATTTATTGATAACCCCTAACTTTATTACTAAATCTTACCCAATTGACCACGCTAGTTTGCGTGGAGTGGCATTTGAGTACTACCACGCCATGATCGTCGGTGTGGCAAGTGGTGCCACGCATGCATTCCTTCCAACATGGATTGCATCACAGGTTACTATTGCGGCTCTGCCATGCCATCTTAATTGTCGTAGCTGTTGTGAAACAATGACATCAGCTTTGAATCAACCACGATGCACCAACAAAATAGCAAGTATAAAATATGGAGCACGCATGGTAAGGAGGCAAAACTGTTCTCTCTTTATTAGATTAATTTTGTTGTACAAGGGGGTGGCATATTTATAGTAGAAACCAATAGGAGATATATTTGGATTCACCCACAGCAAGATAGAGTACAACCATATTTGGATAACTAGGACTCAGAATCTATCCATATCTCAACACTCTCCCTTGGGCGAATACCGCGTAATGCACATGTTTCATTAAAAATTCCTCCCAAAAACCCAATAAGAAAAAGGGATAAAGAAAAGAGTATATTGCATTCGCGCACTATGTTACACTAGTTGCCTCATTAAAAACCTTTATGAGAGAAAACTTCAGAAAAACTCACTAAGTAAAATAATGCAACATATAATCTTTTGGATTTAAAGTAGGATCTTTATGATCATGCTAAGGTTCAGGGATTTACTGACTTGAACTTTGCATATCTCTAAGTCATCTCATTCTAATACCATGAACACATCTTTGGAAACTAGATTTTGGCAAAGACTTAGTGAATAAATGTTGGACCTGGAAGTAACACCTCCGAACCCTATGTGTAAAAAGCACTGATCTAGGATCAAGCTAGTGTACACAATAAACAAAGTTGATAACACAACACATCAAATGTACCTCTATTCAATAACTGACAGTCTTTTACAATAATATTGGCTCGCAGGCCAAATAAAAGTAAAGCAGTAAAAAAAGATAAACTGAAAAAAAACCTAATAGATTTGCTACTAGCAATCGACTGGGGTAGCGGTCTTAGTTATCTCGATCATCTCCATCATCGAACTCCTCCTCTGAATCAATAGAGTAAGCAAGGGTGAGTACAAAAGTATTTTGCAAGTCACACAGGAGATGAAATGTTAATGTAAAGGATACAATGGAAGGTTGTATGGTAGACTTCCATTGGTGCGATAGAGAAAATCGTGATAAAGTCCTATATAAAGTTCCACCAATGTAGTCATGCCCGCTAAGGTTTCACCGCTGAAAGGATCACCCTAATTTAGAAGCCCCCTCTTGCGCCAAGTGGTAGCCTCTCGCTCACACCACTTCCCACCTAATAACATGATTGTCCATAACATGTTGCAATACGGATAACAAGGTCTGTTACATACCAGACATGTGGTAGTACAATGTCACTTTAAATTCAGCAGCTCACAGACTAGTCCTTAATTGACTAGGCGAGCTTTTACAACCCATGAAACCACCACACTAGCCTATCTCGCCCAATCTAAATCATATTTTTATCATGACATGACATAAAATTCCATGACACAATTATCAACGGACCTCAAAACATAATTCTCAATTTCAATAAAACCATCATTTGGCAAAAAATTCCCAAAATAACATAGATTTAGGTCTAAGCATATCTAAGCACATTCCTAACTATTTTAATATTCATCATACATCATAAATGTATTCCTATGGTGACAATGGCACAAGAAATTCGATTACCAAATGAGGTTTTAGCAATCATGACATAATTATTTAATTTAAAATTGGAATTGAAATATATTTTTAGAAACTATGCATGCAATAATTTAAATTCAACATAGAATTTCAAAAATTGGGTTCAACATAACCAAGGATGTGTAACTTGCCTTGGAAAAGTCCTTACACTGGTTCTGGACCTTGTTCTTGAGTCCACACTTCGCTCTCGTACACTCCTGGTGTTTCAACGTCTACACAAATTGAGAAGAATTGCAAATAAATACAAATAATATAGGTAAAATGAACACAAAAAATCAAATAAAATTCACCATTAAATAGATATCGATTTTATGAATTTTTAGGGTTTGGATCACCTCAATCGGAGCTCGTATGAGTGAGAACGGGCTCTCGAAAGTTTGAGAATGAAAAAAAGAATAAACCCTAATTACTTGAATTATTTTTTACTGTAAAACTGAATAATGACATCATTGCTGACATCATCCGCTATCTTCTTTTTGGCCGAATTAAATTTCTAAAAGAAAATCAGTTTATGACATCATCAATACTAATTACCGAGAATAAAAATAAATCTAAAAATCCTATAGCGGCTGACAGGTGGGTCCGGGTCTATGGACTGGATCCATGGGTTTGACTCGGTCCACGGTGGATGCAGTGCATGGAAGCTTGACTAGCAGCTGATGCGAGCATACACGCAGCGCGACGCATGGCGCTGATCCATGGATCAGATGGCGAGGAAAGGCGGTGCGGAATGGTGGAAGCCCTTCACTGGAGCTAGAAATAATGACATGCGAATCAGCATAACCTCGCTGGTTTCATCTAGGTTTTGCACGGATCTACACATACTCGACGCGGCGAACTCGAAAAATACCCACATGGATGGTGCAGACCCACCAACGGTGAAGATCAACGGCTTCAAAGGCAGCAAAGGCTTCAAGAACTTCGGCGAGCTATTATGCAAAGACGATGGTGGCTCGAGCAATGAGGGTAGGGCATAAGGGGCGTATTTATTACGCCTCGACAAGAGTGTTCGGCACAAAATCCGCGGCGCAAACGGCGGAGCAGCGATGAAGTTCTAGAGCAACACGACGAGATAATGTGGCTTGATCCAGGGCATCCACGCGGCGATGATCAGATCGCTCACGTGCAAGCTCAACGCAGCCCGATCTGGTCCGTTGGATCAAAATCCAACTCCCGTTGTCTAGGGTTAGGGTTTGCTACGGGAGTGGGTCGGGTCAGCGTGAAGGAATGGGCTGGGCCCAAATGGGTTTCTGCCCATTATTCCAAAACTTAATTTCCAGCATTTTAATAATAAAAACAATTCTAAAAATTCATTTAATTCAAAATAAATAGCAAAAATACTCTAAAAATTCCATAAAAATTTCCAAAAATATTTTGAAACATTTTGAACTCAAATAAAATATTTTTAAACAAAATTTTATTTATAATTTTTAAATGTTTAAATAAATTATCGCAATAGGCCTAAATAGAATATTTTCAAAATAATTCAAATAAATACTAGAAAATTCCTAAAAGTTCTCAAAAATTCATAAATAAATAATTAAACTAAATTTCAAAATTTTAGAGTGTTACAAACCTATCCCCCTTAAAAAGAATCTCGACACCAAGATTCGGACTAGCTAGCAAAGATGTTAAGGTATTCCGATTTAAGCTCTCTTTTTTCCCGAGTGGCTTCTTCCTCTAATTGATTACTTCACTGAACGTTGCAAAAGCGAATAGTCCTACTACAAGTAACTCACTCGGTTGCCTCAAGAATCCTAATTGGATGCTCTTGATAGGTCAGATCCTCTTAGAGTTCAATACTTTCCAACAATGTTTGCTCTGTTGGAACTCGAAGACACTTCTTAATCTGCGACACATGAAAGACATCGTGTACTCCTGATAGTGCTGCTGGCAAACTCAACTGATAAGCAACTTATCCTCTACCAATATCGAGTATGATCCTACATACCTTGGTGCAAGTTTTCCTTTATTACCAAATCTCCTTATACCTCGGAGAAGAGTGACTCGGAGATACACATGATCACCTGGTTCAAAAGTCAATTCCGTTCAGCGATTATCAGCGTAACTCTTTTGTCTAGATTGAGCTATCTTAAGCCTATCCCTTATAAGTCGGACTTTCTCTTCTGCTTCATTGATGGTACTTGGTTCAAACAACTGACGCTCTCCCACTTGATCCCAAAGAAGTGGGGTTCTACACTTCCTTCCACATAATGCCTTAAACGGTGACATTGTAGGTTGCCTTGATAACTATTGTTATAAGAAAATTTGGCATACGTCAAACACTTTTCCCCACTGGTACCATATTCCAAAGCACATGTACCAACATATCCTTCAACGTCTGATTCACTATCTCTGTTTGTCCATCTATTTTGCGGATGATATACGGTACTAAAATTCAACTTTGTTCCCAAAGCTTCATGCAAACTTTTCCAAAAATACAAGGTAAACTAACTACCACGATCCGCACTATCTTCTTAGATACTCCATGTAAGCACACAATCTTGTTCACATATAGCTCTGCCACAATGATATAAAATGAGCTATTTTAGTAAGGTGATCTACTATTACCCAAATGGAATCATGACTTGCTTGAGTCCTCGGTAGATCTGTGATAAAAATACATGTCAATTCCCTCCCATTTCCATTCTTGAATTGGCAATGGCTGCAATAATCCTGCTGGTATATGATTTCTGCCTAAACTCTTTGGCATACATCACATAGGGCTATATATTCTGCAATTTATCTCTTCATATTGACCCACCAATATCACTCCTTCAAATATTGATACATTTTCATACTTCTAGAATGAATAGAGTACGGTGATTCGTGAGCTTCTAGAAGAAGCATTTTCTTTATCTCATTGTGGTCCGATACACACAACTGATTCTCAAAACAGATGATGTTCATCCTCTGAAAATCTGGGGGACTTTCCTCTTCTCATATTCTTTTTAATCTCTTGAATATCTGCATCCTCTTTCTAAGCTTCTTTAATCTGATCCTGAAGCATAGGTTGTACCTCAAGTGCATTGACTGATTCTTGGGTGACAACTTCCAAATTCATGCATCTCATCTCTTGATACAATATGGGTTGATCCTCCTTAATCCTTATCATATTCGCATGAACTTTTCTACTTAAGGCATCTGCTATGATATTTGTTTTGCTGGGATGATAATAAATTCCAAGATAATCCTTTATCAATTCCAGCCATCTTCTCTGCCTCAAATTAAGCTGACTGAGTGAAAATCTACTTCAAACTCTTATGATCTGAATAAACCTCGCAACGGTTACCAATGAGGTAATGTCGCCAAATCTTTAGAGCATGCACAATCGCAGCTAGCTGTAAATCATGAGTAGGATAATTTCCCTCATGAGGCTTTAATTGATGTGATGCGTAAACCACCATCTTGCCTTCTTGCATCTGTACACATCCTAATCCTTGTCGGGAAGCATCATAGAAAATCTCAAAATTATTGTTAATATCTGGTAAAACCAGCACTAGGGCAGGGGTGAGTTTTTCTTTTAACTCTATAAAACTTTTCTCACAAGCTTCAGTCCATTCAAACTTCTTATCCTTGTTTAGAAGTTGAGTTATCAGACGTGCAACTTTAGAGAATCCTTTTATGAACATTCGATAGTATCCAGCCAATCCAAGAAAACTTCTTACTTCAGTGGCCGACTTTGGCTATTCCCAACTCATTACAGCTTCTACCTTAGCAGGATCCATGGCAACACGTCCTGCTGATATGACATGCCTGAGAAATCCTACTTCCTTCAGCCAAAATTCACACTTACTAAACTCGGTATAAAGCTGATGATCATTGAGTTTCTCTAACACAAGCCTCAGATGATTCTCATGCTCTTTCTCATTCTTAGAATAAATGAGAATATTATCAATGAATACCACCACAAACTTATCTAAAAATTCCATGAATACTTTGTCCATCATATTCATGAAATAAGCTGGTTCATTGTTCAGTCCAAATGAAATCACCACAAACTCATAAAGTCCATAATGGGTGGTAAAGGCTGTCTTAGGTATATCCTTATATCAGATCCTCAACTGATGATAACCTGATCGGAGATCTATCTTAGAGAAGATGCTTGCTCCTTTTAACTGATCAAATATGTCATCTATCCTGGGCAAATGATATTTATTCTTTATTGTGACCTCATTGAGTGCTCTGTAATCTATATACATCCTTAAGCTATTATCCTTCTTCTTGACGAAAAGTACAAGGGCACCCTAGGGCGATGAACTGGGCCTGATGTATCCTTTGTCTTGTAGCTCTTTAATCTGCTTCTTTAACTCCATTAACTCATTGGCACGCATACGATATGGTATTTTGGATATAGGAGATGTTCCAGGGACAAGATTGATCACAAACTTAATATCTCTATCTGGGGGTAGACCGGGCAACTCTTCTAGAAATACATCCGGGTATTCCCACACAACTGGTACTTGATCCATGCTCAAACCCTTAAGGCTATGCAAATTGACTTGCTCTTTAATGGAGACTTTAGGTCCATACTCAACCTTAACTCCATTCTCATTTGTGAGCTCAATTGTCCGTTTCGAGCAATCTATTTGACCTTTATTCCTGACCAACCAATCCATGCTAAGAATCACATTCAAATCTTGCGATTGCAGGACTATCAAATTGGCTAGAAAGGTCACTCCTATTTCTAAAGTGAACCTTTGGGCAGATTGCACTAACTTTTATTTCTAAGCTAGGAGAATAAAATATCATGGGTTTATCCAAAGGAAAAGTATCTAACCCATATTTGCCCACAAATCAACTAGCAATAAAAGAATGAGAAGCTCCAGAATCAAATAAAATGGCCGATGGTACTGAGTTTATGAGAAATGTACGAACTACCACGTCTGGAGTGTCCTGGGCCTCATTTGCTGAAATGTTGTTCACACGACCTCTTGCCATTGGTATCGGCTTCTTGGGAGTTGATGCAGAAGTTGAAGTATTGGATTTAGCTGGTGTTTGCATCAATTGCTTATTAGGACACTTATTGGCATAATGTCCCATCTCATGGCAGTAGTAACACTTCACTTCTGATAAGGTCTATGGAGTCCTCTGATTTGGTTTCCTGTGGCAATTGGCACTGGCCGAGGATTTGGGTTGACTGCACACTACGCAGTTGCTGAAGTGCTGTTCATAGGAGAGGGTGTTTGAAATCTAGCAGTTTGAGGAGTTGCAGTATGGGGCTTGGTAAAACCTCCTGGGTTGTTCTTTTGAAAAACCATCCTCCTTTTGCGGCTTTTCATCTCTTGATGTTTCCCTTCCAAACGGATAGCCTTGTTGACTAACTGTTGGAAGTCAACATAATCATGAGGTATAAGCTGAATAGCTAGATCATCATTCAGACCCTCAATGAAATGCTTCAGCTTTGCTTCATATGTGGCTACATCCTCAAGAGCATACCTAGCAAGCTGGTTAAACTTATATAGATATTCCGTAACTGTACGACCTCCTGACGTAAAGAACGGAACTCCTTCTTCAATGTAATCACACCTGATGGAATGTGGGATCGACGGAAAGCTTGCGCAAACTCATTCCAGGTGATAGCTTGAGCATCCTGATGAGTAGCTCGAAAGTTATCCCACCATTCAGCAACTGGTCCATTAAGCTGATAATAAGCAAACAGGACCCTTTCCCTATCACTACACTAAGTGATATCCAGCTTCTTTCCAATATTTCTGAGCCAATCGTTTGCATCAAGAGGCTCTGCACTGCTAGAGAAGACTGGTGGATGGGTTCTCATGAACTTTGACAACCTATTCATCTGATGGGCATGGGGTTGAGGTGCAATGGCCTAAGCAGCTTGGTTATTCTTGGCAGTCTGAGCCAGAAGTTGAGTCAACTAATTATGATTTGCCATTAACAGCTGCCAATCCAGTCCATTAGTGGGAGGAGGTGGCAGAGTTGAAGCAATCACATTCTCTAGGGTGTTGTTGAGGTTGATCCCGCTACCACTTCTCGAAGGCTGAATGTTCACCATCTGTTAATTTCTCCGTAGGTTAAGAAAGAAAGAAAGAAAGAAAGAAAGACTAAAGGTAAGAAGTAGAGAATTACCCCCACACAATTAAGCACACAAATGAACACTAAATAAATTCTAATTCCTATTACTTTATTGAATTAACGTTCTATTGTGGCTATCAACACAAAGGAAAAGGACTACTCACAAAGTTCTAATAAAAGGATGGCGCTAACTCTTATTTTGGAAGTCTAATATTTAACTCTAATCACCTATGTCCTACGGGGTACAAAATATGGCTTTGATCCTCTAAGCCAAAGTTTGTAAAGACGACAAAGACGACGAACGGCGGTGTCACCATGTCCCTTAAAGCAATGTTGAA
Source organism: Rhipidocladum racemiflorum (assembly GCA_036346355.1). NCBI lineage: Eukaryota > Viridiplantae > Streptophyta > Magnoliopsida > Poales > Poaceae > Rhipidocladum > Rhipidocladum racemiflorum. Next base: position 81,409,408 of record CM070579.1, on the reverse strand, counting down.
GACCTCCACGCCAGATTGGTATGTTCACAAGCAGGTTGGCGTAGTATCCAATGACTTTATTTTCATGATATTCTCTTCCAATGAAGTAGAGTACTCGACGGTTGAAGCCTAAGTATCGAGTCAGTGTCTGGAGAACAAGTGCCCATCCAATGTCTTACCAAATGGACCATCGGCCATCTAGCGGTTGATAAAACGAGATGGTTAGATATGGGTGAAATATTCGAACCTTAGGAAAGGAGAGAAGATGAATTTTTTTTTAATGAATCAAGATAAGGATAAGATAGAATAAGATAAGAGTATAATTTTTTTAAGTACTTTATTTCAAAATATGTCCTTAGAGCTAGACCACTCTAACTAAGGCCACTCAATAGTCGGTATGCTCTGATACCACTCTATTGGATCCGGAAGTAACACCTTCGAACCCTATGTGTAAAACACACTGATCTAGGATCGAGCTAGTCACAATAAACAAAGTTGATAACACAACACATCAAACGTACCTTTATTCAATAATTGATAGTCTTTTACAATAAACTGGAATGAAACCTAATAGATTTGCCACTAGCAATCGACTGAGGTAGCGGTCCTAGTTATCTTGGTCATCTCCATCGTTGAACTCCTCCTCTGAATCAACAAAGAAAGCAAGGGTGAGTACAAAGGGGGATTTGATGATTTGCCCCGAAGTTGATCGGCCTTTGATGATTTGTCCTACGATATCTCACTGACATGCGGCCCTGATGCGATCTGAGTGGAGACAGCGAGACAGGTCCATACTGCTAGCTGGTGTGGTACTGTGGTTAGCTGGCACGGCGACCAAAGAGGCTTGTCTGCTTCAGGCTCCGTGTAGCCTAGTTAAGGTGTGGTTTAAGTTAATTTGGAGGGTGAATTAATTAATCGGCTAAGCAGGATTAGCCGCTCGCCGTGCATTGCTTCCAAGCTCAAGCCCCGTGTGGACCTGTGGAGTGCTTCATTTTATGAGATGAAAGCACGCGCCACGCACGTCTCCCTCCGAAGAATTGTCATTCTGCCACTCTCAACAAATGGCATCGCTAAAATGCCACCCTGATCCACTGTTATAGACACAGATGGTTCCACATGTCAGTGAGAAAGGAGTGGCATTTTAGCAAAGCCACTTGTTGAGAGTGGCATTTTGGCAATTTTCTGCCTCCGGACCACACTTCTCACCTCCTTATTTGCAGAGATCCCTATTACTACTTTTACTACTACTGCTCCAGCGTATGGAGATTATTTATATACTGTTTAGTAGAACTTTAGGTTCCAATTCCACTTTCAGATCTAAAACTTAAAGGTTAAAATAAAATAAAATAAATTTATATTTTTATACTAAAATATAAACAAGATGACCCACCTAAACACTCTTATACTTATAGCTCCAGCTCCACGGATCTAATGGAGCTCGGAATACCTAGCTCTATCAGATTCACAAATCTGGTGGAGCTAGAACCCTGCCAAACAGAACCTTAGTGTTGTAGATCATAGAGTCGGTAATACGTACGAGCTTAATTACTTGACTTCATTAGGTGTCCCTATTTCAAATAGATTTGTTACGTGAAACAGATTTTCATTTGCTCTCGGAGAAAAGGAAATAATCTACTGGTATTGGACTAGGTTCAGACGAGAATCCGACGTAGAATTTTCAGGTCCATGTCAAGCCCAATCAGGTCAAAAGGGATCTGATCGATTTTTCAGTTGTCTAGCCCACAAAGTGCTCAGCAGTCCTCCCAAACCTGTGGCAAAAGGCTTCAGGCCTTCAGCACGATGAGCGTAATTACCTGGCCTCGCAAAGAATGGATTTTGCTATTCAGGAATTATTATTATCCCTCCCTTATAGTCCGAAGGTTTGGAGTTCAATGGGAGCATCCACCTGTCACTCTGGTAATTTTGCAAAAAAACACTTCTATTATCCCGAATTACAATCCCTCCCTTATAGTCCGAAGGTTTGGAGCTCAATGGGAGCATCCACCTGTCACTCTGGTAATTTTGCAAAAAAAACCCTCCTATTATCCCGAATTACAATAGGTCCCTGCATATTTACGGATAGGTCCTTTGCGATTTTTTGTGAGAGGAAATTTTTTCCCCCCATTCGCGTTTAGGTCCCTCATCCGGCATTTTACAGAAAGAGGCTCCCGTTAAATACGAATCGCGAGCGAGCCCTTTTCTAATTTTTCAAAATAGCGAACAGGTCCGAAATTATAACAAATAGGTCCCCGCACTTTACGTTCAGGTCCTTTCTCCGTTTTGCCAAAAAAAAAAATTTCGTGGTCCGTTTTTCCTTCGGATCATCGGAAAAATGTTTTCGTTGACAGTTTTTCCTTCATTTTTCGTCCAAAAATGTTTTTGTATCCCGTTTTTTCTCGTTTTCCCCGAATTTTTTTTCATGGTCCGTTTTTTCTCCGGAAAAAAACGCAAATTCGTCTTCCGTTCGCGCGTGCGGCGTGCGCCGCGCATATTTTCCTAGTGTGATTTTATTCTAGGAGACAATCAAGGGATCAAGATGATCAAGGTTTATTTACAACGACATGCTTGCTAAGGATCAGCTGACTGAGCTAGAGAGAGAGATATGTTGGAAACAAAGCATACTTTGTTACTAATTCAATTCCATTAATTAGACTTTGCAACAGTAAAGTAATTTAATCAAATACTTCTAACGAGTTGCAAAACACAGAGTAGCAGGTGCATTAAAACTGCTGCGATCCAAACTAGCGATACGCATGAATTAGTATCATATACATCAAAGATATTGCCTATCATGCATGCTAGTAGCAAAATCACTGAACGTGATCGACCAATATAACAAGAGTATGATCCACTGGTCAAGTAAGCTAACCATGATATTACACTCTAGCACAGTAGCATACAAGAAGCAAAGCACGATTTGGTTGTCTAGAATACTTGAAGGCGGTACTGGAAACTAAGTCACACGTAATAAGTAATCAATAAGATGCAAATTAACAGAAATATGCACTTACTGAACACCTCAAGACAAATCAGAAAAAGGCGACGCCGATGCCGACTGGGTGCAGCGCCGAACTTCTTAACACGAGCAATCAACAGTAGCTTGTCCAAGATCTCGCCGGGAGAGAAGGGTGTCGATGAAGCCGTCTCACCGTACGGCTCCGAGAAGACGTCGTCGAGGAAGAACAGGTTCGAGCATGCAGTCGCACTGGGTGCTTCCCAGAAACCTCTAGACCGGCCCCTTGCAGGGACTACTCACGTAGACGAGGCTCGGAGTCACCGCTCACCGGGTTGCCGTTGCACGACGAGCAGCTCGGCCGACTCAGTTCAGATCGTTGCGCAGCACAATGGCAGAACAGGAAGCTGAAGGAAGAAGAAATGCAGTCGTGTTTTCTTCTCTTTGTATTTCCCAGGGACGTCTCCTGTCTCCATATGCTCTTTATAGAGCCTCGGCCAGATAATTAGGATGTGTTTGACTGATGGGATGAGGTTGAATGAAATGGCCAGATAATTCTGTACCATTTGATTTTATTATTTTGGATGAATGGAATGGTTCAATATCTAGAAGGGATATTCCTCAAAAATTTGTATCACTGAACTACCCGCACAGACCTCTCCCTCGGCCTTTTGGGCCCTGTCAGGCACGGCAATCTCTAGATTTCTCCTCATTTGTCTGGCTGTCTCTATCTTGATTCCAAGGTGCTGGAGACTGGAGAGAACCTTCATCTCGGAAAGGCACCGAGATTGGGAGAACAAAAAAAGCAGGCGATATTTTTTGTTCTCTTGATTCCGAGCTTGGATAGATGTCCTCTTGAAACACGACCGATTGATCCGGACGGAGACGGCGATACGCTCACAGGAAGTTATTATCATGGTTTCGAATTTCACCGAAATTTTATCGAATTTCGTTAAAATTCAATCATTTCGGTGGGTCCTGAATTTTTTATCCCGATTGTATTTCAGTGAGTTCATTTGAATTTTATCCAAAATTTATCCAAAAATACAAATTTTGATCAGGAGACGGCGATACGCTCACAGGAAGTTATTATCATGGTTTTGAATTTCACCGAAATGTTATCGAATTTCGTTGAAATTCAATCATTTCGGTGGGTCTTGAAATTTTTATCCCTGTTGTATTTCGGTGAGTTCATTTGAATTTTATCCAAAAATGCAAATTTTGATCAAAATTTATCCAAAAATTCAAATTTTTCGAAAGCCAATTCGTCTCGAAATTTCAGAATTTGGGTGATTTCGATGGGTGACAAAAAAAATTTCCAACCGAAATTCGAAACCCTGGTTATTATCCCTCATTTCCTCTTGGTTTTGCATTCTGAGATCATGCAGTCTAGGTGGCAAGTACTATCCCCGTTCATGAATAAATAATATTTTAATATTTTGCACTTTAACCAATGCACGTGTAGATATATCAAATCACTCTCCTTTGGTCCCGTTTGGGATAGCTTTTGTATAGCTTCTGCTTAAAAGAAAAGTGAATTATTTGCCAAATGGAATGATTTTAGATAGCTTCTCCACAATTAGAACCAGCTCTTCTACATAGAATACCAATTGATTTTTGTATAATCTAGAATCTACATAATCAAAATATATTTCAAATGGGGCTTTCATTAGCTCACTTATTGCTCTTGGATATGTGTGTTACTCTATTTCATAGTAGTAAATAATTTTGGAAATAATGAATGGCATGTGCATACAAAGTGAAATACTTCGGTCAACCAAACAGTGTAAATAAGGCATTAAAATAACTTAAACCGCGTAATCAAATCAAATTAATCATTAAAGAATTTCTATTACAATTGACTGTTACCAATTTAGAACCATAAATATTAGTAATGATAAGAATTTAATTACACCACTGATCATAAATTACATAAGTGAATCATTGCAACTCAAAAATAAAAATTATAACTCTATAAATGGTAAAACACACGTGATTTTCTCATCTCCCTCGTAGACCTACAAAGTTAATTGCACACTTGTAAGAAGACGAACAGAAGCAATGCATTAAATTAATTAAACAAAACAGAAATTAGAATTGCCATCAGACCCGTATAATTTGGTATTGTCACTGATATACTAGATTTGTCCAGGGCCAAATCGGCATCTCTCATGACCTAGAGTTTCATCATCCGGCAATTTAAACAAACCTGTTAATCTATTCACGGGCACGAATGGTTGAAAATATCGCGTGGTAGAAAAGTAACATCACGGCGGTAAAAGGGGTAATTATCCTTAGTGAATTGGATAACCATGAGTCACTGTGCATTAGGGTAACCCGAAGGAAACCTCCAGAGTCCTTAGCTCATAAGGCCAGTGCAAGTCTCCCCAGCTTAATACACAAAGCCACATCCAAAAGCAGGAGCGCACAAGTGCAAGCCTCCAAACCAAGCCTCACAAACACAAGCACAAGCCAAGTGCTAAAACAAGCCATCCATCACACACAAGGCACCATCCATCAGGAGGAGGAAGCCTCCAGGACACCCCATAAGCCAAGCCAAGCACAACTAGGAACAAGCCATAAGGTGCAGAAGACCTCAAGCACCCTGAAAAGGTGTGATAATTTGCCTAGAGGGGGGGGGTGAATAGGCTAATAAAAATTTAAAACAATTTAATGCAGCGGAAAAGAGTCGGATATTCCGATCCAATATCGGAACCTCCGATAACTTCGGAACTTCCGGAATTAAGTCGGAATATCCGATTAGCACTGAAAGAATAGAATCAAGTTTAGGACAAGCAATTTAACAACTAGCTCTAGGCTACTAAGAAATGGACCAAAGTAAATCAACAAGACTAATAAAACAATAAGTAACAGGAGAGAACACGACAATTTGTTTCCCGGAGTTCGGATCCTTGAGGGGATCGTACGTCTCCGTTGAGGAGGCTCCCAAAGAGCCGGGTCTCTTCCAACCCTTTCCTGTCAAATCTCGGTCACACTTGAGGCTTGGTTCCACTATTGGATCCTTTCCTTTCGGAGGCGGAGCCGGCCTTCACAAACTTCTCACGGCGTCCCACAATCGTCGGGAGCTCATGAGCGACGCCTAGCCGTCTAGGAGTCCTTCAACCTCCAAGAGTAATGAATGCGCTTGATTCTTGATCTTGGAGTGGTCTTCTATTTGCTCAAGATGAATGAATGCTTTGCTCTAATCTCACAACCACACTTAACAAAACCTCACTCACTAGATGATCCCTAAGATCAAGGAGGAGGATGGCTCAAGATTGCTCTAGAAAGTGCTTGAGAAGCTCAAGAGTTCAGCCCAAGTAAGTGTGTAACCCTCTAAAGGAAGGGGAGGGGGGTATTTATAGTTTTGGTTCAAAACTAACCGTTATCCCCGCACTCAGCCGCACATCGGAATGTCCGACGCGAACTTCGGAACATCCGATGTGTGCAAACTACCAGACTTGGAAAGCTTCCAACGGTCGAGAACTATGTGTATCGGAATGCCCGATATCAACTTCGGAACATCCGATGACACCCAGAGAGGGAACCCAGCTAAACAAACTAAGCCCACATCAGAATGTCCGATTGAAATATCGGAACATCCGAAACAAACAGAGAGCTCCCAAACTGGAAAACAACTACTTTGGAACTTCCGAAGAATGGACCTCGGACAGTCCGAACACGACAGAGAGCACCCTTTTACAAGACAGCACACATCGGACCTTCCGATACCCAGGATCGGAACATCCGAAGCTAACAGAGAGCTCCCAAACCAAAAACTAACAGGCATCGGAACATCCGATGCAATACATCGGAATGTCCGACCCTTACAACACACAACGGACTAAAGCACAACTGCACTTCGGAATGTCTGAACAATCGGAATGTCCGAACTGACATCGGAACATCCGACAGAAACTTGAAAGCAAACCTCATTCCGAAGCGAGTGTGGACACTAAACAATTTTGAGAGACTAAACAACATTCACTGAGCAAAGCGATCATCTCTAGACCAACTTCAATGCACCCCTCTTAATAGTACGGCAATCCTATGACTCAACAAATCAAAATTACATTCGCAGATGCCGTTTTTCTTACTCTATGAAATTTGAGGGTACCCGATGGCCGTAGATGATCTCTTTTCGAACCTTTTACCTGTTCATACACTAGTTGAACATGTTGTTTGACACGAGAAATCGCTCCGGGATTTCTAAGGCAAGGGGATTAATGTGCGGGCGTGCCAGTGTACTAACGTACACAAAATAAATAAGACAAAGATAGGGAAACATGTATTTTATTAATTCTTCGGAGAATCACAAAATTACAAGTCCCCTTTAAATGGTTGCGCTCCATGGCCTGCTTGTCATAGCAGATCTGACATAGGCGATGTGGTCTCCTGGTTCCTAGGGCCTCGAAAGGCTCCCAGTTAATTACTCTCACGGGGTGAACCCGTGAGATACCTCCGATTAAGCTGCGCGCTGGTCGTCGTCTTCAATCTTCGCTTTACATTCTTCATGCATGTGATGAATGGTTGTGTAGATGTGGGCCTGGCATGATCCATAGCCTCATCGGTCTATGGGGCCGTTGGAAGCGTAGCCTTTGCACTGGCTACGCCTGCCCTCGTCGTTCGGCCTCGTCAGTCACGAACGGTAAATAGAAAATAAAGTGGTTGTAAGACATGCATAATTCCTGCCAAGCTAGACTAAACCGACGGCACAGCGGCAGCGTCGAGGAAGCTAGGTAACGTGCCGCCAACCAAAAAAAATGCTTGATTGGGGGAGAGCACCAAGGCGTCAATTAGTAATGACGGCCTAGACGACTCTGTGCAGTGGACACACATGTGGACGAGCTCCTATGTCATGAGGCCAGACCGTCTTCCTGTAGATAGCTGAGGAAGAGTTCAATAGGTGCATGTTGCATGCACATATTAATCGTCGGTGTTTAGTTTAACCAAGCTTAATAATAGTGGCTTCGTCGGGGCCATGGTGGCATCTGCTATGACTCGCCGGCTGCTTCAATAGCAGATTGATCTCCACAGTTGGATTATTGCTTAGCGGTGTTCCTCGGTAACGAGCTTTGGGATGTCTCTGGTGACGGACATGGCATCTCTAACAATAGACGAGAGGCTTGATGATGGTAGAGGCTTGACGACGATCTCAGCACTGCGTCGTAGTTTCGATGATGAATACAGGGGCTCGACGATGATCTCAACACTGCGCATAAATATTGTTCCGATGGCAATTACAGGGGCTCGACGATGATCTCAACACCGCCATGTACGGCAACTTCATCAAAGAACACAAGTGTTCGACGCCGATCCCAGCACCGTAAACGGTAGTTTCGACGGAAGACTTGGCATACGTAAGTCTTAACAATAGATGCAGATATGGGAAGCCAATCTAGCATGGCCATCTAATGGCGCCATCACCAATTCACCATATACCTGCAGATGGTAGACAAGAGAATAAAGAGGCTAGACCAGCCCTTTACCTTCTTGTGAAGATGCCATGGCTTCTTTCCTTTTTCTTGCTTCTTGAGTTTTGATGCTTTCTAGCGTCACCTCCGAGGGGATGAATTCTAGAGCTCGGCTCCCTTGCGTGTGTGTTCTGCCGTCCCCTCGTGCGTGTATCGTTTCTTGCTGATACGTGTGTATTGCGTCTTTGTCTTCTGCCGCTGCCCTTCGGGTGGCTGTGTGCACGTATCTCCGGCCGATGACTGCGTGTCTTCTCTCCGTCTTGTATGTATTGCCTTTTCTCTTTGTGTGTGTATGTATGCGTCCCTCCGTTTTTCTGTCTGTGTGTATGTATGCTTGTTGGCTCCTCCTCTGTACTCTCTGCGTGTGACCTGGTGATGGTATCTGTGTGCATGTGTGTACAGCTCTTCCCCCTCCCACTCGTTGATTGGGGTGTGCCTTTTATAGGCAGACGGTAGAGCAGCCTCGGTTTGGAAAGCGTTTAAAAAAAATATTTGAATCGAGGGTCATTCCATCTATAGATAAGAGTCATGATTTCTTTCTGTTAGCGGGAAATCGCAAGGGAAAAAAATCCATTTAAAGATGAAGCCATGATATTCTTTGATTTCTTTCCTTCTTCTAGCAACGTAATCTCTATGATTGATTTGCTAACCTCTGCACCGAATCAAAGAAATAACGTTCTTTCATGTTTGTGGATAAAATGCCATCCTAGCAGACTTAGAGGTGGGCATTGGGCCGGGCTTTTTTGGGCCGGCCCGAAGCACGATGGTATGGCACGGTGCAAAGCACGGCACGGCACGGTTCCGGGCCGGGCCGGGCCGGCACGCAATCAGAGACGGACGTCTGCCCGAGAACCAGGCACGACGCAAGACGGCGCAGACGCGGCTTGATTTAGGCACGTCTTGCGACGGCATTTAACGCACGAAATCACTGATTAAGGCTTAAAAGTTGGCAGATATTGTTGATTCAGGGCATCTTCAAGCATTGCATTTATGTTTGACATTTTGTTGATGTGATTAGGCTTTTATGTAATTAAAATAGGTAGTTTAGTAGTAGTGATTTGTTTTATTCCTTTGTTCGTCACAATAGTAAAAATGGGTCGGGCTTGGCGACGGCACGGCAGCACGGCGTAAATGGGCCGGCTTGGGCTCGCTAAAAGTGAGTCGGCCAAGACGCGCAAGACGGCTGGCACGATGGGCGTCGTGGCACGCAAGACGGCCGGTCCGAAGCACGATGGGCCCGGGCCGGGCCGGCACGGCACGGCACGACGCCCACCTCTAAGCAGACTACGTCTTCCATCGAGATTGCCAAACAAAAGGAAAACCATGCATGAGATGGCCTCCTACACGAATCAGCCAAAAGAATAGCTAGCCATGCATGCATGCATGCTGACGTAAGCAATGATTTGACATTTGCTTTTTTACATATTCATCTATTGATCTTGTAGGGACTATATCTTTTGACCCAAGCGCTGGATTTGTGATCCGTTTGATTCTTCGTGCTCCCGACAACAAACTCTTCTAAACGAGTTTAATATTGGATATCTTATGAGTAGAAAAATATTTTGCGACATGCGGGGCCCGCACGTCATAGTAGTGATCTGGGGAATTTTATCCGCCGCATGCTGCTCTTGCAACGCGTACCTTTTACTGATATATGGGCCATTGATTTTTATCTTATTTATTTATTTTATTTATTGAATTTTGCGTACAAAAATTCATCAAACACATGTTAGAATCTTTAATCGTTTGTCATTGATCAACCAAAACCATATTAGAGGGCCTAAATGCACTTTCACACCCAGGGAGCCTAAGGAATAAAAGAGGGAGGCAAGGAAGCCCTTTTGTAGCATCATCATTAGGGATGTGATCGGATCGGATACGGTCGAATATCGTCCTATTCATATTCGTATCCGTATTTTTTATCGAATATAGAATCGAATACGAATAGTGTCGAATACAGAAACAAATACGAATAATACAGGATAATATCGGTTACGAATACAGATCGAATACGGATCGGAATCAACATGGATACGAATAATATTAATCGGATATTTTAAAATCCAATTTCAGTTTTTTTTTCCAAAATCGATCCAAATTTAAATTCAAAAATCCAAAAGAAATATATTTGTATGTCTTTTTTTTTTGTTGCCTTTTTATCCCTAGCTTGTCATACATGTGACTCTGTGAGTAACAATGTACCCCATTGCAATAATTGAACCAAATGATTTGCAGCTGGCATATGCTGCTGAATCCTAAGTAGGCAAGTAGCCCTCCTGAAACGTCACTTGCCAATTTCTGTACCACCTTTACCCAAATATCTCCAAATTAGCATCTAGCACACATGAACACATTATATCTTGTCATCCAATGCAGACCCCAGTCTCTGAAACAGTGAAACATGTTAAATTGTTAATGTGTTATTCTGAAACGTGCTATTCGGATAATATCCGTATGTCATATTCGGATATTATCCGAACAAAAACTCGGATATTCCGTATCCATCGGATAATCAGTGTTCCATATCCGTATTCGTATCCATGTAAATTATTTGTATCCATATCCTTATCCGAGAAATCAACTGGATATCTGTGAAACTATCCAAATCATCATCCAAATCAATTCGGTCGGTCGGTCGGTCGGAAAATATCCGTACCAGTTCCATCCCTAATCATCATAGCACTTACCCATTTCTCAAGACAACAGGTAAGCCTCAGAATGTGTATTAATAGTTTCAACGTAGGATTAGCACTAGCAAATCAATTAGAAATGCAAATCAGTAGGGCAAATATGTGGTCTAATTTTTCGGCGCATAAGGGGGTTGCACCGTGCGTCCCCAACAACCTATCCATGCACCCCGGCGCATGATAAGCCAAGGGTTTTGTCACGGCGCTGTCCCAAACCCCGTGCAAATAACCACTTAATCATCATTGACCCTATTGCTAATCCCATATAAACATTCACACAACCATCATGCTATCAATCAGAGAACCAGTAGAAATGAGCTAAATCGAAAAATTACAGTTAAATCAAAGTTGATTAAACCCACTGAAGTATAGGGCGTAGAGAGGAAAAATAGAGGAGATGTAGAAAGAATAAACCATCAGCCATGATTGAAGCTTGGACTGAATTCAGTGAAATGAGCTGCAAGGGCAAAGCATGCGCACAGGCTAGGTGTAGCGGCACAGGCTAGGAAGCGAGGAAGCTGCTCGGGTGAGGACTAGTGGTCGGAGGACGACCGTCAGGCCAGTTGGCGATGGCCTGGGCGCGGGGCACCAACCAGATCGACCACATGCGAAAAGACGACGGAGGCGACCGTGGACACCTAGGCACACGGGAGAGAGGAGGCCGAAGAGGCCGGGTAAGGTGACCGGCTAGTCGGAAGCGGCGGGGAGGCGGCGACCGACGGCGAGGTCGGCTGGGATCAGGAGGAAGGAGACTAGATTTGGGGAGAGGAAGAGAGGAGGAGAGAGTGTGAAAAAGAAAGAGAAGAAGGGAAGCCAGCCGAATGGATAAGAAGAAAGGAAAGAAAAAGAAAAAAAAGAAAGAAAAAAGAAAAGGAAAGGAAAGCAAAAAGAGAAAGAAAAAACATTTAATTCTGGCAAAACATTTGAAATTATGAATTCTAGTCTTTGTCAAACTTCCAGAATCAACCTAGATAATTCAAACAAATTAAAAATGTGAAGTGTGATCGATCGATCAATTTAATAAAACGTAACCATATAAAATCGAATGAAACCCTAAAAATTGCAAAGTAAAATTTATAAACCCTAAAATAATATGTTAAGAATGTTGGGCACTTTAAAAATACAAAAACATATTAGCCACTACATATGCTATTTCTGTAATTTCAGGAATTAAATTAAATCGGACCACTGATCTGCGATCTGATAAGTAATGCAAACAATGTTAATTGTCACCATAATAAGTCAACTAGGAAAAATAATACTTTAAATGAGTGAGAAAAATTGACCAAATTGACTTGCAACGCAAATCAATTCACATGGATATATACAATATGCATTAGCAGAAATCAAAATAAACACTAAGTTAGGCAGAAGACCCCTTGGAAAATTTAAACATTGCCATTAGTCATTGTAACAAATAAAATTGGATAATCATAGCTAGGCTGATGCATCAAACTAAAATATGTTAAATCGCAATACGCTAAAATAAAACACACCGACTTAAAGTACTGCAAATTGTAATGCTCAAAAGTAAAACAAGCCAGGGCAAAAGGCAACAAATTAATATATACTGAAGTTAAATAAACAACATATATACATAAAATTAAATCGAGTTAAAGAGAAGATAAGAACTGACTAGTGGAAGAAAAGAACAACAAGAAGAAGATATAACAACAACAACAACAACAATGTTACTAACAGGGTTAATAATTTAATAAATTGAGGTACATTAAGACCTTCATATCATAATCATAATATTGTAGTTAAAAATTTGTATAAGGATAAATAGGTATACACACAAAAGAAGTAATTGATGCTAATAAACCTCCTTTCAAGTAAATAAACAGATAGCACGATGGATCGAGTGAGCTTATAACTAAATCTTATTGATCAAGAAAATAAAATTAAGCAGGTGAATATAACCTACTATAACTCATAAAAGAGTCGAATTCCAATAATTGCTAAACAAATCAACCATAAATTGAATTGTCAATGTTATAATTATTTAAGAAAACAAATAAACCAAGTAAGAAGGAATGAACTCGATCAGATAAAGAAATTAAGGACTAACTAAAATTTAGTAATTGTCATACTGATTGAGGCAAGCAAGTCCTACATAGGCTAAACTATATTTCAAATCAAATGAGAACAAAATAAAATACATTGGAGGTTATATAAGGATAAACCACTACACTCGGTTAATAAGCCGTATATTCGTATCAACCATAGCGTGTGGAAACGATCAGAAAAGATTGTTCTATGATGGTGTTACGATCTCTACATTGGGTAAGAGTAGACAACTAGGGGTGTGCAGCTAGGTATGCCGGAGCCCCAGTGAAGAACACATTTTGATAATCAGCTGCGTCTTGATTCTTACAGAATTTTGATAATCAGCTGCGGTTGATTCCCCTCAGGCTATATATGTAAATCCTCGGTTGAGTATCTCCGATTTCAGGCGAAGTACAACTAACATGCTAAGAGTAGGTGGGTAACAGTTGAGGGCACCACTACTCGTTGGTTACCAGGGTTGGAGATCTAATACCGAACTAGCGATAAATATTATGGGTTCTCAGCTGCGGTTGAGTTCACTATGGGTAAAGTGGTACAAACCTATGCAGGGTTAAATCATGAATTCATGCCTGTCTCCTGGATTGGAGGCTACAGAAGCAAAGTCTGCCTCATATACGAGTGCTAGTAGAATTTTCATAATTAAAAATAAAAAACAAATCTTCCTAAGAAAACCTAGTTTCGGAAAATGATTTGAGAAGAGTGGATGATAATTGGAAATGGATTGAGAAATGTTGAGAGGATTATGGAAAAAGATTCATATATATTGCATTTTGTTATTAATGCTTGCTTAGTATTTTTGTACTCACTCTTGCTAAACCCATCTTTGCTAGATAACGGATATAGAGGTCAAGCATTTGGTCGGGATAAGGATCCCTGAAGAGGGCATTAGCTGTTGGTAGCTTTTGGGTATTTAGAATTATATTTTTATTGTACTTGGATCAACACGCATGGGATCAAAGCTCTTGGAAAAAAAATTATATTTAGGTACCCAAATGCCAACACGCATGAGATCAAAGAAATATAATCCTGTGAGATCAAAGCTCTTGGAAAAAAATATAATTCTAAATACCCAACACGCATGAGATCAACACGCATGAGATCAAAGCTCTTGGAAATATAATCCTGTGACCTCATGCCAACACGCAGGATAAAAATATAATTCTAAATACCCAACACGCATGAGATCAAAGCTCTTGCAAATTCCTATAGTGTAATCAAATGCCATAGCCTCTTGAATCCTATAGGATTGAAACCCATAGGAATTTGCAACAACGGGTATTTGATTACACTATAGGAAAAACAGAGAAATTTTTCCAAAAGCTTTGAGCCAATATTTAGGTACATATGTAATTGGGTGTATAGGAAAATTATTCCATAGAAATTGTACCACTCCAATCCTAAAGATCAAACATTGGTTTTGTTTGGAATGGTGCAATTCCAAAGAAATTTCATAGGATTTATACTGCTTCCTATTAAATTTATGTGTTCTAAACGAGGGGAAAATTCCTAAGGATTAGAATCCTCCAAAATCCTTTGAAAATCCTTAAAATCAAAGTAGGAAATTAATCTATAGGAATTTGATAGCCTCAATCCTATGTTCCAAACAACCTCCGTTGGAAAAATTCTTAAGGATTGAAATCCACCGAAAACTCTACGAAAATGCCACAAACCAAAGAAGCCATGAAAGTTCATATGATTCCTATAAAGTTCATGTGGAATGGCCATTAATTTCGTAGGAATGTTGAAGAAATTCTAATAAGATGTTAGACCTTATAGAAAATTTTCTTTGTATCTTGTACATACCCTCTCTTCTGAAATTCTTGCAAAATTCCTATGAAGCGTCCAAACACAGCTTCTGAGCCATTCCTATGTTTTGTGTTGATATAGGATTGCACTAATATTCATACACGATTCATGTGTGTTTTTCATGTACAGTACATGCGGTTTTTTTTTTTCTGCATTCAAAAAGACATGAAACATGTATCAACGCCTATCTTTATGTACAATAAAGCCACATCAATTAGTACTTAGTTTTGAACAAGAGCATAAATAGATTATTTATGTATAAGAGGGAAGAAATGGTTATTGCATAATATATAGAGACAATTTTTAAAGACAGTTCTTATACAAACTAGCTTTTAATTTACTATTAATTTATAATGAGCTTTGCTATTATACTTGCTCTTACTCTCCTAATCTCGTTACTCGTAATACTTGAGCTTGTAATCTCGTTACTTGTAATACTCGAGCTAAATACAAAAAAAGACGACACAATGTCCTTCATCCTTCTACCTGGACTTCTCAAGTTCTTCCCGATAAGGCAAGAGCTACCCACTGCTACAATAATTTCTTCCAAACATATATAAATTTCCTCCGAAACTAACTTTACATTGCTTGATGGAGATACGGGTTTTCGATTTCAAGCACTAGATATCCGAATATGTTCAGATTTGTGCATAAGAAGCTCTAGGCATCTGCCGCTAAAAAAAACAAAGAATTCTAGTTACATTTGATCAGGGTTTACATTATTGAATCGAGCTCAGAAATCGCTCTCGATGGTATAGAAATTAGACAAATTCAAAGTCAAACTTTTTAAACCCGGTGGTCAAATAGTAGCGAAAAAACGAAAACCGACCGATTTTATTGATTTTCATCGATTTTCGCCTGGTTTATATCGAAAATCGATAAAGTAAGCAAAACAATTCGAAATCCGTTTTTTTATTAGTTTTTATCATTTTTGACCAGTTTACGGTGAATAAAATTTTTAAAATTTTTAAATTTGAACTTAGATTCGATACGATCGAAAATCTTTGAAACCATGCGTCTTATTGTGTGTGCGTCCACCGTTGCAATCAGATTCCATTCTGTGATCTTGGTTCTCTAGACCAGACCAGAAAACGTATAAGCTTTTATATTTTCTCCGAATTATCAAGAAAAAAAAATTTTCTCACTCATCCATCCAGCTGTTGCTAGAAGACTCCTCCCTCTCTCTCTCTCTCTCTCTCTCTTTCGAGAGAGTTGTGTCCAGATTAGAAGGAAGGAGGCAAGCCAAGGCACACGCCCACAAATCTGCCTCTGCATGGACGCATAAGCCGAGGAGCAGCAGAGCAAGGCGCCTCACTTCCCCTTCCCCCACCATTTCCGCGACCCCGTGTAGACTAGCTCCACCCTTCCCACTGCCTCCCGGGCCCCGAACCCCACAGGAGAAAAGCGCCCGCGGCAGCGGCTTCCCCTTCCGGCTCCGGCTGGGGAGTGTGGCGGTGCGCAAGTGCGCGACGCGACCCAATCGGACCCGGGCTCGGTTGGTTTGGCTCTGGTCGGGGCTCAGTTTGGGCTCGGCTCGGATGGTCGGTGGCGGTGGCCGGGCGCGGAACCCTAACCCTAGGGGCCGGCTATATTAGATGCTGGGGGGAGGCGGGGGTGGTGGCGCGGGCCTGGGTCTCGACCTCTCGGCGGTGATTCAGGCGGCGTTGGTCGGGCTCGTGTTGTTCTCGGCTGCCGTGGTCGCCGTGCGCCGCGCCGCGTCGCGGTACTTCGTCGTCGACGCCGCCGGGTTCGCCGCTTCCTACGACGATCAACACCACAATCCAACCGTGTACCCGATGCTGCCTGAGGGGAATCAACAGCTCATGGAGCAGGGGCAGGCCGCCGGCCGGGAAGCGCCGTGCGCCGAGTGCGGCGGCATCGGCACGAAGAAGTGTTCTGGGTGCAAGCGCGTGCGGTACTGGTGCGTCCCCTACTCTTCGTCCTCCTCCCCCCTGTTAGTTGTATTGGTCTTGTACTGCATGTGATCTTACATTTTACTGAGTTCCTGCGAATTTTGTCGCTTCCGTTTTGTAATTCGTTGTTTGGTGCGGGCAATTGTACTGGGATCTTTCACGGTTCTTGGCCTTGACCCTGGCGTCCCTGACTCTGAATTGTGATTTTACTGTTGTGTTTCATAGGTTCTTGGGAAATCGTTGTTTCGGTTAGTGATTTGGTGTCTCATGTGTGTAGATACGCAATCGCTTTCTGATCTTGCGAGGTTCTTGCGTGTGGTGTCTGCAGTTTGGTGTTCTGGTGAGGGTGCTTGCATGGGATATGCAGATAAACGTATGATCTTGCGTCTTTGTGTGGTTCTTGTGCTTAATTTGTGCGATTTGGTTGTTTGGTTATGTACTTGTAATGAATATTACAGAAAATTTGGATTCTCGTTTGTTTGTCTTGAATGTGGCTGCTGGCACAGGGGATGAGTTTTTGTCTCTCATTAACTGGGTTTTTGGAAATCATGACGGCCGTATTGTTTTGGCGAGTTTTTGTGCATTCACAACTGGAGATAGTGGTAGTTCTAGTGTGCAAATTGTTGGTTAGTTTCCTCAGGTGCATTTGATGAGCACACAGGAGTTGGTGTTGTGAGGCTGTTGTGCTTTAAGTTAGTAACCGCCCCTGCTAATTTCAGTGATTCAGACAGTAATGGAAATTTGCTCCGAGGCTTATTTGGTGAACAATAAGGTGACGTGCAGCGGGAAAGAGTGGAACTACATTTTGCAGAATTATCCTGTGCTTTATGTTTTCTGATTTTTGCTCTATATTGGAGGGGAAAAGTTGGTCTTTTTTATTCTTTATTCATATATTTGGCTCTCTATTATTTGCCACGAGTGTCTGTGGATTGGATAGTATCATAGTATGAAATAATTTGTTCTTGCCAAGCTTGTTTATGATATGGTTGCTTCTGATTATTCTAGGAGAAAGAAAGAAGATGATATTTTGGGTTTTCTTATAAGTAATTTGTTGGCGTGATGCTTGTCACACAAGTGTTGAATGTTGATGCACAGGACGAGAGTTAGCTTTTAAAGTCATTGAGGTTTTTAATATTTTTGGGCAGTCTGGGATTGTTCAAGTGCTTATCTATCTATTATTATGTAGCGGGGGCAAAATGCTGCTTTTGTGAGCTCAGTTTATTTAGATGCTGATAATGTCCACGCATTAAACAGCACGAACCACAATGTTCATTTTTTAAGAGGTCGTATGCCTGGTTTGATTGAAACCAAAACAAGTTCATCTTGGATGTATTTTTGATGATTTGTTCTGTTTGGTAATGTTGGGCCATATTAAAGTTGTAAAATTTGTTCTTTCAAGGTGCTGCCATACCCTGGGTGTTGGTTATTCTAGCAATCAATTGAATAGACCCATGAACAACCGATTATATTAGA
Source organism: Rhipidocladum racemiflorum (assembly GCA_036346355.1). Lineage (NCBI taxonomy): Eukaryota > Viridiplantae > Streptophyta > Magnoliopsida > Poales > Poaceae > Rhipidocladum > Rhipidocladum racemiflorum. The sequence goes on along the minus strand of CM070579.1, from coordinate 81,391,053 downwards.
CTGAAAGTTGTCTCGGCTCTCATGCTTCGAGTTTCCGAGTAATGTTTTGCCATGTAATTAGGCTTCAGTGATTTCGTCACTCAACATTGTTTGACACTAGTATCATGCTGATATATTTCTCTTGAGCATTTGTCTTACGGTTTATGCTCTTGTTCAGTTCTGAAGACTGCCAGTCAAAGCATTGGCGATCTGATCACAAATTTAAGTGCAAACAAATGAAAATAAATCATGGTGACAAGTTACCCTGTGGAGGTGAGGCCAATAGTAAGAAGTCATCTGGTTTTGGTCGCATCTCATTAGTGCCTCCCCATGGAAAAATAAACAAGGTGAGTAATTATGCTATTAACTAGAAACGTGCATGCAACATGGACAAGGAATATCTATAACATTTTTCACTCATGTTCCATACACAGGTTATCTTTCCTTATGATGAATTTTTAAAGCTGTACAACTGGAAGGACCTTGATTTTTTACCTTGTGGGCTTGTGAATTGTGGCAACAGGTATGATGGGATAATGCTATCTTGTGCTCCACTTTTTTTGCTTTAAACATGCTTCCTTAAATCCATCTAATAGATCTCCTTTCTTCTGTGCAGTTGCTTTGCCAATGTGGTTTTACAATGTCTTTCATGCACGAGACCACTTGTTTCCTATCTGTTAGGAAAGGACCATAGTAGGGAATGTAAGTGCTGGCTTACAATGACTGTATTTACTGGTTTACAATGAGTATGTGCTGACATCTAGTTTATACTCTACAATTTCCATAATCTCTACATTTCAGGTTCTAGGAGACATGAAGATTGGTGCTTCTTGTGCGAGCTGCAATGTCATATTCAAAGAGCGAGTGAAAGTTTGCATCCATTTGCTCCAATGAACATTCTTTCTCATTTACCAAATATTGGTGGCAACCTTGGCTTCGGTAGACAGGAGGATGCTCACGAATTCATGAGGTAAATAAGTTTATTTGCTTGATTTTATGTGGGTTTTCCCTCTTTTGGATTGCCTTCAATGGTGTATGATGTGTGTTGTATTTATAGGTTTGCAATAGATAAGATGCAATCAGCTTGCCTTGATGAATTTGGAGGTGAGAAGGCTGTAGATCTTAGCACCCAGGAAACAACTCTTATTCAGCACATATTTGGTGGCCGTCTGCAATCTCAGGTTCCTTCTCTTTCAGCTTTAAAGTTAGGATTTCAATTTACAACCATTGAGTCTGGCTTTTTGATCGCTCTGTTTTCAATCAGCTGTAAATTCCCAAGGACACCTATCTTTCAGTATGCATATGTTACAATTCATCAAATGTATGTAGAGTGCCTAACTTGACGGGCATGTACAGGTTCAATGTACTGCATGTGGAATGGTCTCAAACCGCTATGATAATATGATGGACTTGACAGTTGAAATTCAAGGTGATGCTGGATCCTTGGAAGAATGCTTAGATCAGTTCACTGCTGTAGAGTGGCTTGATGGGGACAATAAGTACAAATGTGATGGGTAAGTGTGATTTTCTGCATTTGGGCACTTCAAATATCATACACATACAAATCTTACAGGGTCATGATTTGTGATTATGTCCATTTGTAAACTAATTTAGTTAGAGCATGTGCTGAAATCAGCTTGCTCTGATTAAGGATCAGTACAGAATAATTTCCTTTTGGTCTGTCTAAGTCTCTTGTGAAATTCATGAACATAAATTACTTTAACAATGCTGGATAGGCAGGAATACTTGAACTTGGCCTGATATTAGTGTTATGCATAGTCCTGATGAGTTGTTGACTATATTCTTAGTATATAGTTTCTAAATTTAAATGTACTGATTGGTTTAAGGCTGGAGCATTTTGATTATTAAAGCTATCTGGAATCATCCATCCATCTGACATACTCTGGCAAGCACAATTTAACTTTCTTGCCACATATTTTAGCCAGCTGCATGTAGCGACTGCTAGTTGATGTTCTTGTATGGGATGTCTTCTAGTATCATATAACCAACCCATTATGCATAATTTCTTGTTCAATCCCTTCTTTTTTTTACTAAGGTTCTCCTATTTAGAATTTTGTAGACTTCAGATCGAAGTATCAACATAGTCAAAATCTCAATGAAATGTCATTTTTTTCTTTGACATATTGATTGCTTTTATACAGATGCAGTGACTATGTCAAAGCACGGAAGCATCTTACAGTTCATCAAGCTCCAAATATACTCACTATTACTCTCAAAAGATTCCAGGTTTTTTTAGGACACCAGCTTGTTAGAACTATATCAATGTCGTTGTATTATGACAGCTTTGCATAACAAACTTTCATGTGGTTATCACAGAGTGGTAGATTTGGGAAGCTTAACAAAAGAGTTGCATTCCCTTCGAAGTTAGATCTAACTCTGTACATGAGTACCACTGATGGAAGTGACCTGTATGATCTCTATGCTGTCGTTGTTCATCTGGATATGATGAATGCCTCATTTTTTGGGCATTATATATGCTACATCAAAGATTGTCGAGGACGTTGGTATAGAATTGATGACTGCAAGGTACTTGTTCACCTTTATGTTGTGGTCAGGCAAATACTTCATAAATGGCAATTGATCTGCTTTCTTGCTTCCATTCGTAGGTTATGATTGTTGATGAGGAGGAAGTACATGCTCAAGGTGCTTATATGCTTCTATATAGCAGGTAATTATTATTACAATGATTGTGTTGATGCTTGTCCTCCCCTATTTCTCTGTTTCCTATTGGTGCCAATGCCCATTGGAAGGGACAAAACACACATATATAGCTTTCCAGAATCCAAGTCTGCTTGTGTATTGCTACTTGATGTCAGCTTGAGTGGATCATATCTACTTTCTTGCTGCTGTCTGCATGTCTTGTACTCAAAAGAATTATGTGATTAATCTTTTCATTATCAACCAGATATAATAGTAGCAGATGGTGGAGTTCGTATTGACTGTTCGGTAACAGAAAGGGACATCATATAACTCATACTTGCTTCCATATTGTTCTTTGTTGGCTTTCACCATTTCAGCCTAACAGTTGTCTGATGGAACTTTCCTAATCACCTAATTTTTCTTCACCATGTTTGCAATGTGTTTTGTTCTCATGCTGGATTTGTAGCTTTTTCCTCCAATTAATCCACTTTGTTGTCCTTAATTTAATTAGTATTACTTGTCTGAGACTGGTAGCAGTATGTGCTCCTTCTGTACTTGTGGTCTGACAAGCTTTCCTTTTCCCTTTATGATTCTCTGCAGGAGAACAGCTCGTCCTAGGCCACTTATTGCAGTCAAAGAACCCGTGAAGCAGCAGCAACGATGCAAAGTGCCCTGTTCAAATGAACTAAATCATCTGATACCGGAGGATGTGTCATTAAACTGTGAATCATTTTTTAAGCCTTCTGAAGATCTACGAGAGGATTGCAAATCCTGCAATGAATCTTTGCCTAAAATGGATACCATGGATCGAGATCCAGACTTGGATTTGCATATAAGCACTGAGAGAGAGAACAAAAATCTACATGTGCCAACTTCATCAGTATCAGATATCCTTGAAGAAGCTACTGGAGGTCCCGGTTCTCCACTAGAAGGCTCTACTACCATTAGATCTGTGCAATTTGACAACTCCACGTGTGAAGCATCCTCAGCTCATTTCTCTGCAGAGCAATACAAAGGACCAGTCTCATGTATTGATTCCGTTGACTACATGGAAGTTGATACTGAAGCTGGCATAGAAGTTGAAAGATGGAATGAGCAACAGCAACCTGTCTTAGGTGATTCAATTGGAGTGATAAGCAATGAAACATCAGTCCCAACCTTGGAGAATGGAACGGCAGGAAAACCAAAACCACTATTTTCTTCTGGTTTCCTTGATGCCGCAAGAAAGAAGTCTTCCTTTGCGGAAGATGGTCAAAGTGGTGACAACAAAGGTGTTTCCTCCCAAAAGTTAAATGGTCATTGCAATGGACATCTCAGCAGGTCAGAGCAAGGAGTTCTTGCCAACTCGCTTGATAGCCGCACATCCTCTGGAAATGCACGGTGCAATGGAGGTATGTTTGCAACATCCAGTAATGGCAGTTACTCGCTTGTCAATGGTCATATACAATCTAGCAATGACTCTTCAGACAAGCGAGATGCGCCTTTTGTTTCTCATTGTCTTAGTCCAAGGCCTCATAAACCATTGGTGGATGACCACAATAAATCTCTCCGAAATTTGCCAATGAAAGAATGCAAAGGGGACATGTCATACCTACGTCGTGGCTTCCTTGAAAGGCCTTTTTCTAGAGATAAACCAGTCAAAGGTGATGATGGTTTACCCTTTAGTAATGACACATCATCATCCTTTGTGAATGGCAACAGTAAATCAAGTAATAATTCTTCATCTCGAAGCAGCAAAGGGAACAAGCCGCTCTTCTCTCCTGGGTTCCTTAACGAACATTGCGGGGAGTCAGCAGTCATGGGCACCTCTGCAAGCTCTCTGCATTATCAGAAAACCAGATCGAACATTTCCACGCAGCAAAAATCTATTGGTGCTGCAGTGTTGCCAGACCGGATAATAGAAAGGTGGAGTTCAGATTGCACAACTAATGGCACTGTGTTCCAACACAGAGCAGCTTCCATTGATGATGTAAGCTGTGACCCTGATGAAAATGAGCATGCAATTTTGGGTACCAAGAATACCAGTTATGGAGAAGAAAATGGCAGTAATGGAACTCTTGATATGAATGGCAGCAGTTACCAAAGGGATGTGATCTGATAATGGTCTCTGAGAAAGGCATGTGATCTGATAATGGTGACCACCTCAAGTTCATTTATGCCACACTAGATCATGATGGTTTGCAACGAAGATTAACTTCAAAATTTCCTGGGCAGAACGGTATTGATGCCAATGAAAGCGTGGCTGCAAGTCAGCTGGTGAGAACGGTGGTCATCATTGGACCTGAACTGAAAGGCTGTGAACTCATGTTGGCTGAAGGTATACAAACTGATTGGCTATGGGCTAGGAAGTAAAAGAATGCTCGCTCTCATGTTGGTTGGTTGATTCGATTGATTACTTGAAATTGCAATTGGAGCAAACATGGTTTGCTTGATAGTAATTTTGCCTCCTTTTTTCTGACATGGCTCCCACTTGTCAGAGGGGTGGAGGGGTGTCTCTGGGCTTCCACACAATTTGCAGAAGCTCAGGTGCTCCCCTGATGCCATGTTCATTTGTTGCCATTAGGTACATAGTAGTTTAGGCTTACCTTTTCCCCCTTGTTGATCCATAGCTTGAATAAACTCGAGCATGCTAACTTCTTTGCCATGGAAGCTGAATCAATTATAGAGTGACGAGGAAATTCCAATTGCCTTATTCATTTAGTGTCTGTTTGTCTCAATGCACGTTATATTTTCTTGATCTTTACAATGCGATGATCTACTGCCGGTGACTTGCATTTTCGATGCACCTCTGTTATTTGACGAAATATGCATGCTCCTATTATTGTAAGTACGCGGTTATGTTCTGTACATGTTGTACTGGAAGTTAAGCCATCTCTAGAGGCAGGCTGCCAGGTCTGGGTGAAAAAACTCACTGCATTTTTTCACTCTTACTGGAGAAAGAGGTAGCGTGTTACGAATTGTGACTTCCTCTGTTTTTTGTGTGCGTTCCTGCACAAGTACATTTCTGACAGCTGTAGAGTTATTAATAGAATGAATCACACTTTTACCACTAAATTATACCCGCTACATGTAGATTATGATACCAACGCTACCTTTTGTCAAGGGGAGCACTTTTCGGATCGAGAAAGCGGAACTGCTCGGCGCTGCATATTAGAACTCATTAAAGCCTGATTCGCAGAGTTATCGATTGTCTTATCAGGAAAAAAAAAATCATTTGTTACTTTTGGCATTGTGCACAAGGCGCATTTACTGCTTTGTCACCATGTACTTCTACAAATTACCGAGTTAATGTTGGAATTCAAATGCGTAAATTTGGATTCTATGTGTATTCAACACTGGTCTAGTCTCAACATAGATAAAATATCATAATTATACACAACGGAATAATAAATAGACTATTATTAATATAACATGTTATTAACCTTAGTCAACTTACAATAATACGCTACACAAAACAAAGACTCAAATATTAAGAAATTGTAGTGAAAAAGAGAGACTTTGACACATCAATATGATATAGGCAATTGACTAGGCTTGTATCCTAATTGTTCGGCTCTTAGAACTCCTCATGAGCTGGCATAGAATCCTCCTCAACTGGTGTTTGAATTGTTGTAAGGCTCAGCAAGTCATGCATGGGATGAAAGTCTAGTAATTACATGCATGGTTTATTCCAAGTGAATGGCTGAAGTGGTTGTTTTGCAATAAAGTAGTATTTACAAACAATTACAATAAATAGATTAAAAATAGTAAAATAAATAATAATATTAATGGATTTCACAGTTGTTTCACAAGTAAACCATCTCACATCTATAATCAGTTATCACTTTTTCACATGCACGCTACCTCCATTCCTAAGTTCATTTTATCAAAATCTAAACCTTGACTGTAATCCTCGAGCATTGTCCAAGATTACGAACATGGCTATTCGAATAGGTTTGACATTTTGCAAAAGTATACAATTTACAGACAAGGTATAATCAATTCACTACAAAGGCGAATGACCATAACAAAATCTTTACAATTATCTGTCTAAACTCGGTACTGCTCGTTGAGGTTTCAACGCTAAGAGGGCTGGTTACCACCATCAGGGCCCATCTCTTGCGCCATGTGAGTAACTGTACCCCCGGAACCCACACCATTACGACAGTACCAAAATCTACACATCACAAATTAGTTAGCTAGGTCTGTCCCATACCTGACATGTGGTTCCATGTTTAGCTCAGTTCAAATACTTGCAAGGTTAAGTCCTTAATTGACAAAGGCAAGACCCAAAAACTCACAATATTCAAGTTACCAAAAGAGCCAAATGCCACACTTAGCCCATCATATTCACCACTCTTGCTACTTGCCCTAGCTTAAATCATTTTACCACCCCAGTTGATTACCATGCATCATGTGCCATCAACATCATCAATAACACATGACTTGCCTTTCATAAATACGTTCTATATTTTATTAAGCAAGATTAATTTTGATATTCCAAAATGATATCTATAACACGTTGCATGGCTAAACAAATTATCACGTTCTAACCAACCCACATTGGCGTTTAATAGTTACCAATTAGTAATGAACCATTCTAGGGTGACAATGAATCATGGCATACAAGTAATAGGGACAAGGTGACATAATCAAATGGTTGAATAGCTAATCCCAAATTAAATTGAAACAGTGGCAATTGAACTAGCATGCAATAGTTTAAAACAATATAACTTTTAAAATATGGGTCCACTATGATCAAAGCACAACTTGCCTTAGAAAAACTCTTTTTCTTGTTCTGGACCTTGCCTTTGAACTAGTATTTCTCCCTCAAACCCCTCGGATACTTCAATATCTACGCGTAACGAATAAATAAACAAATAAATACCAAAAGAGAGCAACTCAACTCTAAAAATCATATAAAATTCATCATTAAATAGAGCACAATTTTACAAATTTTTAGGCTTTGGAATCACCTCAATCGAAGTTCATATGAGCAAGAACGAGCTATTTAAAGTTTGAAAATAAACAAAAAACAATCAACCAAATTATTAAAAAAAATTGTACTGAAAATTCGGATTAATGATGTCACTGTGACGTCAACACCAAATTTGATTTTCGATCAAATTATTTTTCTAAAGAAAAATCTAATTATGACATCATGCTAACGTCATCACCAAATTAAATAAAATAATTATTTTTCTATAAAAAATCTATTAGGCTGTGGGCCCTACGGCTGACGTTACTGCTTACGTCACGGCTGACGTCAGCGACTAATGTGGCTCGGCTGTGCCTCCTTGTTTCTCGTGCAGATACGTGACACGCTGTGATTCACTCTCCACGTGGTGCAATCTAAGCAATTGGATTCAAAATCGACGATCACGATTTAATCTATACCACGGCACTGACCAAGACACGTGGCAGATGGTTCCATCCCGGCCATCAATTCCAGATTTAACGGTTTAGATCAGATCCAAACTACAACGTTAAGAGTTATGTGGCATAGTCTAGGCCATTGGATCTAGATCTGATGGTCCGGATCTAATCTAGGCAGTAGCTAGGATAACGCTACGTGGACTCACCAGAAACGTTCGATGCCAATCGGATGGCTAAAGAAGCTCGCAGACTCGGTGATGGCACGACGGTGAACTCTGACCAGAGTTGGAGATGATGACCACACTCCCGGTGTTTTCGCGTCACTCTAGTAAGGTGAGATCTCCCAGGTGTAGTTCATCGCGACGAACTCAAACCCAGCAACCAAAGCGACGAAGGAACTTGAACGACGATATATTTGAGCGAAGAAGACGGCGGCGATGAACTGCTCCGACGAGCAATCGCGAAAGAAAAACGGCAGCTTGAGCGCAAAAAACCAGGGATTCAGGCGCAGCGTGAGACGCCCAACTCGGATATGAGCAATTATCGGGCAAGGTTCATGTCTTAAATACCCTCAATGTTCGTGCCCGAGATGGCAGCGGAGATGAACCGATGCGGTGGCTAGGCGGTGGAGGTCTCCGAATCGGATACGTGAAGACGAAGAACGATGACCGTACGCGTCACGATCAATGGCCAGGATCAACCCAGGCATGATTCGATCCGGACCGGACACAGGCGATGCTACATGGCTCGATCACAGCTGTTGGATGAGAATCCAACGGTCGACACAATTAGGGTTAGTGTCCGATCGGGTCCCGGCGTGGGTTTGGGCCGATAGTACGAGCTCAGGTCCAATGGTCTCGGCCTGTTTAGGATTTTAGAATTTTCCCAGATTTTTTATTTAAGATAATTCTAGTAATTCAAATAAACTAAGAAAAATAGAAAAACTATCAGAAAAATTCTGAAAAATTTTGAACTTGAATAAAATATTTCTAACTTTATATAAACTTTTACAAATTTTAAATAATTCAAATAAAAGACTTAATTCAAATTAATTCCAAATAAATCCAACTGAATTCTAAAAATTCTCAAAAATTCAAAAGGCACAATAAATGCAAGAAAAGCAAAAAAAATTGGGATGTTAATAGGGGTGCAATCGGATCAAATTCGGTCGGATATCGCTCTTTCCGTATCCTAAACCATATTTTTTATCGAATTGGTAATTGGATTCGATAGTGCCAGATACGAATACGACACGGATAATATCGGTCACGGATTCGAATCGAATACATATTAGAATTGATACGGTGCCGGATAATTTTTGTGTGATAACACATGAAAACAGATACCACATAAAGCACACATATAACATTGATTAACCAATTGTATGAGTTTAACATGCAACATGATTATCGCAGTCTAACAAGCCATTTTATCAAGGAGTATAAGAAAGTTGCAAAAATACATTCAATTTAAACGATACACATATGAAAAGTTACGAAATATAGAACTACTAAACTACAGGATGGCATGATCTCTACTTCAGAATCATACTTCATAATCTTTCTTCCCAATATAAGACAACAAATGTTGACCAAACCAATTATGAATATTCTTCACCATATCAAATACAACTTTAATTTTTGGAAGAAAGACGAATCAGACATACTATTACAACTGCAAACAAAACAAACTGATATTTGCCATGGTCAACAGCATCTTAACACTATCTATTTACTCATCATATATCAAACCATCAAAGTTAACAGATCTATTTACTCATCATGTATCAAACCATTAAAGTGTACACCAGTCCCCACTTCAATGGAAATAATGAAGTTCAATGGACTAACGAACGAACCTTGAAGCCTTGAGAGCGGCGGCGAGACTCAGGAGCAGCCGCGAGAGGGGCATTGAGACTCAGAAGCGGTGGTGGGATTCGCCGACTCGGCAGGGGCTGAGGGCGCTGCAGTGGGAGGCGCGGAGGGCGGTTGCGGGAGGAGGGAGGGGCAGCAAGAGGCACGGAGGGCGACGACGGGAAGGGCGGTGGGAGGCGCAGAGGGCAGTGGTGGCGACGTTTGAGGGGACATCCGGACGGGGGGATTAGGGAATGGGGAGGAGTGGTTTGAGGGGACGGTTGCCAGCTGTTCGTCTGGAGGAGGACAAGATTCGCATTTGAGGCCAAAGGATTGAGGAGTGAGGGGAGCCGCTAGGGTTTGTACAACATATGGGCTGGCCCATTAGGCTATCATTTTTCGAATAACTGGCTTGAGTTGGTTCGTATATATCCGAAAAAAACTCAAAATATACCAATATGATGAATAGTAATCTACTGAATCCGATACAAAATATCTGAATCCGATTCCAAATCCAAAAACTATCTAAAAAAATTATCCGAATCCGAACCGAAGCAATCTGGTCGGTCGACCGGAAATTATCCGATCCGATTGCAACCCTAGATGTTACAAACCTCCCTCTTAACAGAATCTTGACCCTGAGATTTAGGGCTAAGGAATAGGTTAGGGAATTCTATCTTCAATACTCTTAACGCTCCCGAGTCGCTTCACTCTCTGAATGACTACTTCACTAAACTCTACAGAAGCGAACTGACTTATTCCTGGTCCTGCGATCAGTTGTATCCCAAATCTTGACTGGGTACTCATTGTAAGCCAAATCCTCTTGCAACTCAATTGACTCCAATGATGTCTGTTCTGCTGGTACTCGAAGACACTTCTTCAATTGAGACACATGAAACACATTGTCGGCTTACTGGCCAACAGGCACCCTAGGATTGGGTGCTTGAGAGATTCGGACTGGGGGCTTTTGTGGCAACCGCTCCAAAGACAGGAAGAACGGGATGCTGGGAGCAAGCAAGAAGACGGTCGAGTTTTACCCAGGTTCGGGCCCTCCAAAGGAGTAATAACCCTAGTCCTGCTTGGTGGTTTCTTCTGCTTTCAAAGTTCTTACAAGGCTGGGGAAGGAGACCCTCTGAGGTCCTGCCAACCAAGGATCAACAACCTTTCTCCCATGCACCCTAGCTCCCTTTTATACTCGGTGTTTGGGCGCATGGGGCTTACAAGCTTGCGTAAAGCAAGCGTCGACACGCTACAATTGCATTTAATGCACCCGTCACACTCTCTTACATCACATTTAATGCCTGTCCTAGCCGACTTAGACTTCGCCTTGGGTCCCTTTGTCTGTCACCCCCGCAGTTCGCCAGAGAGGGGATGTCGATTCGGGCCACCCATCATTAATGCGCGCTGGGAAGACACGCCGCCATACCACCGCCTACACATCCTGCATTTAATGCGCACGTCTCGCATTAAATATCCTTGACCCTTCGCCTGTAGTACAGTTGCGGGGTTGCTTCTTGGGAACTACGCCCAGGAGTGGCTCGAACGCCACTGTCCTGGCGAGCACCTTTGCTGGTCGCCCGGAGGAGTGGCTGAACGCCACTGTCCCTGGCGAGCACCTTTGCCGGTCGCCCGGAGGAGTGGCTCGAACGCCACTGCCCCTGGGCGAGCACCTTTTGCCGTCGCCCGGAGGAGTGGCTCGAACGCCACTGTCCCCTAGGCGAGCACCTTTCTTTGTCGCCTCGAGGAGTGGCTCAACGCCACTGTCCCCTGGCGAGCACCTTGGCTGGTCGCCTTCGAGGAGTGGCTGAACGCCACTGTCCCCTGGCGAGTACCTTCGCTGTCGCCGAGGAGTGGCTCAACGCCACCGGTCCTCTTGGCGAGCACCTTTGGTCGCCTGAGGAGTGGCCTGAACGCCACCTGCCCTTCCGGGCGTGAGTACTTAATGCGCGGTCGCTCGAGGAGTGGCTGAACGCCACTGCCCTCCTGGCGTGAGTACTTAATCTTGCGCGTGGGTACCCCGGTTTAATACGCCGACAAGAGCCCCGGGCCCACCAGAGTGTCTTTATTCTTTTCTTCGTCGAACGGTTCAATCTCCCGGGTGGGCCCCATAAATGCCCACGCACGCCGCGGTCTTTAAAAACTTGCCTCTTTTTCCGGCCCCGAGGTGGATACTGCAGCCGTTTCCGGGGCTTCGTGGGACGTGCCCACTTCCTCGAAAAACGCTTTGGTTTTCCCATCCGAACCCGCGTCTCTTCGACTTTTTCCCGCCAGGCTCTTCCTTGAATTCTTATAAATAAGCGGCGGCAGAGGCGGAGTCCCGTTTTCGCTTTACGCCTCTGCTCCTTCCTGCCTTAGCTTACCTTCTTCCTTAGCTGATTCTGATGGCCTCTCCGACTCCTGTTCTCCCTCCTTCAACCGTGGAAGAGAACGCCGCCGCTAAATGCTCCAAGGTGATCGCCCGCGACGCTCTCCGCATGCGGGCCGGGACTGTCGCTCCCCACGCCCAGCCCGGGGAAGTCATCTTCTTCGTCTGGGCGATGATGGCGGGCTTGGTCCCGCCCATCTCGGACTTCTATATCGCCGTCCTCAACTTCTACGACATTCACAACATTCACCTTCCTCCTAACTCCATTGTGCTCCTCTCCGTCTTCGCCCACTTCTGTGAGATGTTTATAGGGGTAATGCCCAATCTTCTCCTTTTCCGCTACTTCTTCTCGCTCCGCGTCAGCCAGGGCTCCAGCATCTCCGGGTGCTGCCATCTGCGACTTAGAGACGGGGCCGTTGCGCGCTACATTCCAATGGAGAACCGATCCAGCTGGAAAATGTGGCGCCACGAATGGTTGTACGTTGAAGACGACAGCGGCATTGAAGCCCTGGGGCTTCCCACCGGAGCGGTGGGCAGCAAATCTGACTGGGTATCTCCGGTCGCCGACACGCCCGAGCTACTTGTAATGTTGGCTCGGGTTGATCGGCTGCGGATAGCAGGGCTGACCGGAGGCATGGTTCTCCGGGACTTCTTGTCCCGGAGGATTAGCCCTTTGCGCCGCCGGCACCGCCCAGCTTGGCACTACCTGGGCGTGGACGACGGGACTCGGACGGTTCCAGGAGGTAAGCTCTTACGCCTTCCTTCTTCATCATCATTCTTTTTTTTTTTTTTTTAACATCGCCTTCTTCTTCTTCTTGCTGTGTCAGCCGTGGGAAAGCTGGACGCCGCGCAGATCGCTTCCTGGATGGGGCGACTGGGCCAGTCGAGCAGCGTTCCGCCCTTCCCCGAGGCTGCGCTTCCACTCTGCGACATGCAGCCTCTGGATCGGGCGGGGATCGTCAAGGCGATGCCCAAGATGGACGCCATGGGGACGCCCATCATCGTCCATCAAGGGCCCCCACGATAATCTGCGGCACTCCTACGGTGGCGACCAGGAGGAACAAAGCGCCTGCCGGCGACCTTGCCCCGCTGGGCGTCCGGCCGACCACGGCTATCGGGGCCGGCCGTCGGCCGGCCGGATCTTCACCGGCGGCCCGCCCTCTTGAGACTTCCTCACCGGTGCGAGGGCTCTTCATCAACGGTCGCGGCGCTTCGCCTCGCCATCACCGCTTTGCAATCGGTTCATTGGCGCCGTCGCCGATCGACCGCCGGCGCCTTCCTCCATCGCCATCGCCGCCGGCGGCCGACCGCCGGCGCTACGGCGGACCGACCGGCAGAAATTGCCGCCATCGTCGCCACCGCTGGTGATCGCCGGCGCCGCCGGCGATGGACTCCACCGGCCAAGACCTCGTCGCCATCGCAACCGCCGGCGGGCCGACGGCCGCTATGGCGGACCCGCAGCGCAGCGTCCTCACGCCCACGGCACCGCTAGTGGCCGACCGGCCAAGATCGCCCGATGGCGGACCCACCGGCAAGACATCGCCGCCACCGGCACCGCTAGCGCCGACCGCCCAGATCGCCCGATGGCGGAACCCACCGCCAAGACATCGCCGCCATCGGCACCGCTAGCGCCGACCCGCCCACAACGCCGATGGCGGACCCACCGGCGACATCCTCGCCGCCACCGAGGCCGCGGCGACCGCCAGCTCGCCACGATGGCGGACCCACCGACATCCTCCGCCGCCACCGAGGCGCCGGTGCCTCGAGGGCTGGTTCTCACTCCGAGTGCCTCGGTTCCGAGGCCTCACCAGTACTGAATCCTTGAAACATACAAAAGAAGACGGTAAAACTTTTAACCTTCGAACTGAGCCTTACCTTTGCTTGCTTTTGCTTGTTCCAGGCACTACCGCACTTCACCGCCTCCCGTGGTCGATTTAACGGGGCCGAGGTAGCGGATTTGAGCAAAGAAATGATCCGGCCAGACAAGAAGAAGCCGGCGATCAAGATGCAAACCGACCTGCCGGCTGGCCACATGCCCACTCCGGATCCTCCCGCGGACTCCGTTCCTTCGGACGCAGATGCATCTTGCCGCCCTTGGACAGCTCTACTCCCACACCAGCCACCGCCTTTCGTCGAGCAGGCAACGGCTGGCCGACGCCGCCACTGAGATTAGCCGCCTCCGGCAGGAGGTGGCTGATCTACATGACCGGATGGAAAGGCAGGAGCGGGAGCTGGTGGGGGAGCGGGAGCGGGGGGCCGCTCGCGCTGCCGAGCTCATGGAAGAGCTCGAGGCGCAGCGGACACACCGCATCCAGTCCGAGGCTGACACTCTGCAGATGCTGAGGTACGCCTTTGACCGGATGGAGGACAGCCTCGCTCACGGGGTTGGTGCGCAAGCGCCATCGAACAGAGGCCGCCGCACTACGCTTCTCGCCTCGCCGGATTGCGGACTTCACCGCCCGGCTTCCCGCCGCCCTGGCCGACCGGTCCACCCAGGAGGGACGCGCAGTAGCAGCTGCTACTGCGAAGTTCGTTTTGGCGTGCTGCGCGTCCAAGGACGCCAACTTTGATCCTCTGGCTGCCAGGGATTGAAGGAGATCAAGTGAGGCGGAGGCGCGGGTGCAGTAGCCGACCTCGTCGCCGCCACCGAGATGGCCAACCCTGCGCTGGAGGACGCAGCAGAAGAGGTGGCACTGGCACTGGACGTCGGGCCCCTTGCGGAAGACCACTGCGGCAATGCGGCAGGCGGACGAGGAGGAAGAAGGATAGGATAACCTAGACCCTTCTCCCCTTTTTGCCCTTTTAACTTGCTGGCCTGCAACAACTTTTGTAAAGCACTTTCATGGAATAGACATGACACTTTTTAGACTTATTCAGCAATGTTTAACTTGTCTTCTTAGCCTTCCACCTTACTGACCGCCAAGATTAACTTGCGTACACGCCTTGGCTTAAGGCTTAGAAGGAAAAAGAAGGGAGTAAAGTATCCCTTGTGTCCGGCGATTCTTTTCTTGTTGCCTTACAATCCTGCAAACAACACGCACCCTTGTGGCCTCCGTGGCGGTTCTGATGTAAGACGTGACAGGCGTAGGCTTTTGATAGCAATGTTTAAATCGCCACTTCACGGGACACCGAGTGTCATGACCGTGTCGGAGCCGAGTTCAAACCAGCCGCCCAATTGCCCAATCCTGTTCGCCGCACTTACATAGTGGTCCCGCCTTTGCCATCGGGCGCCACAGATCGAGCGGACTAGAGTGATCGCCTCAACACTTTGCCATAAAACACAGAACTGTGAAGGCATGAAGTAATCATAGAAATAATGTAACTTAATACTTAATTTCGAACAACGGTCGTTTCCCCGGCTAGTCGGGCGGACAGGCATGATTCGGCCAAGACGAGGAACAAAACACGAAACTTACAACCGTTCAAGGGTAGAACTTGCGCAGTTCTCTATATTCTCGCGAGTTCGCCAGCTTCCTCCTCGCCTCGTGGCCAACCCGACCGCCCGGGCCGAGAGACCGAGACCACCTTAAAGGGGCCCTCCCACTGGGAGACAAGTGCAACCCACCGCGATCGATCTTTCGCAAGACCAGTCGCCCACGCCGATGTTCTCTCACCGACCGGGTGGCGTGGTACCTCCGAGGCTTTGCTGATACCGAGCGGCGCGCAGGCCGCACGATCCCGGCTTCTTCCAGAGATTGACGTCGTCTTGGCGCATCTCTTCCTGATCTTCTTCAAATAACGCAGCGGCCGCGACCCAAATGTCAATTCGAAGGGAGGGCGACCTCTGCTCCGTAAACCGTAAAGAATGGAGTCTCTCCCAGAGCTCCTACCGGGAGTGGTCCAGAGTGACCACAAAGATCGCCGGAGTTCTTCAACCCACCGTGAGCCACGCCGGTGAAGCCGATCAAACGCCCGAGTCTTGAGGCCCTTCAAAGACCGGTGCATTGGCTCGCTCAACTTGGCCGTTGCTTCTTGGATGGGCAACGGAGGCAAAGCAGACCTTCGTGCCCATTTCTTCGCAAAGTCCGTAAAAGCTACCGTAAACCGGGAGCCATTGTCGGTGATGATACGGTTGGCGACCCGGCGGCGAAGATCCTCGCATGAACTTGACCGCGGTGCAGCGGTAATGGTTCTCACGGCCAGCTTCCACCCACTTGGTGAACTTGTCAATGGCGACGAACAGATGAGTGTAGCCTCCTCGTGGCCCGCGAACGGACCAGGATATCCACCTGCACCGCCGAAGGGCCATGAGAGCGGGATGGTTTGCGAGCTTGGGCTGGTTGGTGGATTTGCTTAGCGTGGAATCGCACGCCTCGCATCTCCTCACCGGCTCGCAAGCATCCTGGAGGGCGGTTGGCCAATAGAACCCGTGGCGGAAAGCTTTTCCCACCAGGTTCGACCGAAAAATGGCTCCGCGACACGCCTCCATGGATATCGTAAAGCAAAATGCTTCCTCTTCCCGAGTGATGCACTTCAAGAACTCCGCTTCCACCCCGATACAGGTCCCCATCTACCAGGGTGTAGCGCTTGGCCTTTCGCGCTATCTTCTCGGTGACGCATCATCGTCGGGGCATACTTGATCCCGCAGGTAGGCCAGGATCGGGTCCATCCATGTGCCTTCCCGGTCAAGCACGGCGACCACAGAGTGATCGTCGGGTACTCCGCTGGCTGCCGTTTCCGCCGGTGCCACTTTTCCTCCTGCAGCGTGGGTGGCGGCGCCACCATCGTCCCCACCGTAAGCGGGGTTGCGATAGGCGGCGTCGCCTTCCCATCCGGTGAGGGCTGAAGCGGCATCACCATCCTCCCCACCGCAGACGGTGAGATGGACGGTCGCGGAAGCCTTTCTTCAAAGACTCCGACCGAACAGGGGCTCTTGTCGAGGCGAGCCGAGCGAGCTCGTCCGCTAAATAATTGTCGCGCGGGGTATGTGTGTATACCCTAGCCCTTCAAGTGTCTCTCCATCTTTCTAACCTCCGCCTGTAAGCCGCCATGACGGGATCGAGAGCAGTGAAGTCCTTCCTTGCCTGGTTGATGACCAAAGAAAGAATCGCCTTTAACTCAGTAGGCGCCGTATGCCGATGGTCTGCGGCAGCTCGAGCCACCAAGAATCCCTCGTATTCCGCAACATTGTTGGTGGCTTTAAAGTCCAGGACGACTATATATTTGAGGGGGTCCCCGGTCGGGGAGACCAGGAGGAACCCAGCCCCCGCGCCTTCGAGCCTGAAGGATCCATCGAAGAAGAGCGTCCAAGGCGTGGGCACGGGGACTTCCTTATCTTCCCCATCTGCCGGAGTCCATTCAACAATGAAGTCCGCCAGTCTTTGACTCTTGATAGCGATCAGGGGCAAATTTGAAGCCAAATTCCCCCAGCTCGACAGACCACTTGGCGATGCGACCTTCAGCTTCACGATTGTGAAGGATCTCCCGCAGAGGATACGAGGAGACCACAGTGATCTCCCTTCCTTGGAAATAATGTCGCAGCTTTCTTGATGCCACCAAAGACAAAGATACACCATTTTCCGGGCCTGGGATACCTAGTTTCAGCATCATGCAAAGACCTTGCTCACATAATAGACCGGCCACTGCCGCCTCTCGCTCTGCTACTAGTCTTTGCACTCACCGCCGAGGGGCTTGCCGCTACATAAAGGAGAAGCGGCTCACCAGGCTCGAGGCGACCAAGACAGGAGGCGAAGAGAGATACTTCTTCAGATCTTCAAATGCCTGCTGGCTTCCGGGTCCACTCGAAGGAATTAGTCTTCTTCATCGGCTTGAACAATGGGAGACTTTTCTCCCAGTAGGGCTATGAACCGTAGAGGAGGCCAGCGACCAGCTAAGCCAAGCCGCTTGAGCCGGACAGTGGCTTCATTCGTTCTATTGCTTCAATCTTATGCAGGTTGGCTTCGATCCGCGGTGGAGATCGAGAAGCCAAGCGGCTTTCCGAATGACACCCGAACACGCACTTCTCAGATTCACTTTAAGCGGTAGTGCCGAGGTGGGAGAAAGTTTCCTCCAGATCTTCAACCAACCCATCAGTGACCTTAGCTTTTATCACCAAGTCATCAACATATACCTCCAGGTTCTTCCCAATTTGTGACTTGAATACAATATGCATGGCTCATTGGTAGGTAGATCCGGCATTCTTCAACCCGAAGGGCATTCGAACGTAATAAAGATACACCAAAAGGGGTTACAAAGGCCGTCTTTTCTTCGTCTTCTGCGCCATTCTAATCTGATGATATCCTCGAGTAGGCGTCTAGGAAACATAGAGCTTCACATCCTGTAGTAGAATCGACAACGAGGTCAATCCTTGGCGGAGGGTAAGGGTCCTTAGGGCAGGCTTTATTGAGGCTCGGTGAAGTCTATACACATTCGCCACTTCCCATTGGACTTCTTCACGAGTACGGGTTAGCCGACCACTCGGGGTAGGCGGCTTCCCGCACAACTCCGGCTTGCAATAGCTTCTCCACTTCTTCCCGAATGGCCACTTGGCGCTCTGGACCCTGCCTCCGGACCATCTGCCGGACTGGGTGCGCTCCAGGAAGCGTTGCCAATCGGTGCTCGATCACATCCCTAGGGACCCCGGTCATTTCAGATGGTTCCCAGCGAACACATCTAGATTAGACCGGAGGAAGGTGACGAGCGCGTCTTCCTATTTTGGCGAGATCAGCGCCGATTCTCACAGCCTTGCCCGAGCCTTCCTCACCCACGGGGACCACCTTCACTTCACCCGAGGGACTGGGTGAAGCGCGGGCCTTGGCCGGGGGAGCGCTCGAGGGGTCTTCTGTGCCACGCGCCGAACAGGCGGCTCCAGCGAAGTCTTGCACTTGCTTACTGAGGCGCAAGGCTTCGAGCTTGTCCACCTTTACCACAATTGGGCCCTCTGGCCCAGGGATCTTCATCAGCAAATAAGCATGATGCGTAACTGCCATGAACTTGACTAGCGCTGGCCGGCCAAGCAGGGCATTGTAAGGGAGGTCGAAGTCGGCGACCTCGAAGTTGATGAGTTCCGTCCGGAAGTTTTCAGCGCTTCCGAACGTGACGGGCAGCTGGACTTGTCCCAGGGGCATTAGGCCCATCCCGGGGGCAATTCCATAAAAAAGCGGTGCGGGGCGCAGTTCTTCATAAGGTATTTGGAGTGCTTGATACGCCCCGACCGACAGCAGGTTGATGGCACTTCCTCCGTCAACGAGTACTCGCCCAAGCTTCGCATTCCTGACCGTAGGGGCGACCACGATCGGGAGATGGTTTGGGCCTGAAGTGTTCGCCGGGTGGTCGGCCCGACTGAAAGTGATCGATTGATCCGACCACTTCAGCAGCCGACTCGTCCCGGGCTCTGGCATGGTGGCACACACCTGTCTCAGCTCTCGCTTGTACTGCGAGTTGGAAGAGTAGGTGGCCGAGCCCCCATGAATATATGCCACCGTGTGCTCGGCTTGTTGGAAAGCCAGTGGGGTGTCATCTTCGTCGTCATCATCTTCGCGATCTTTTTCGCGGCGCTTCTTAAGCCGCTTTTCCACCAACTTGGACACAACCTGGCAATCTTCCAGGTCGTGCCCATTTGTGCGGTGGATGGGGCAGTACGGCTTGCCCCTGTCGTCTTCGCGGCGGGGAGAACGGCGGTCCCTGCGATTGTCTCGCCGTCCGGCGATCTCTCCTTCGCTCCTGATCGTCGCGCCGCTGAGGCTTGGCTTCTGGATCGGCCACCAAAACCTCTCGGGCGACGGCCTCCTTGCGTTTCTTCTTCTTACGGTCGGAGGACTTCGACGCTCCGGCTTCGTCAGGGTTTGAGGGCCTGCCGCACCCTTCCGAGCCTCATTGCCGGGCACACTTGTGAGCGGAGAGAAGAGCTCGGAAGTGGTAGCTCTGATCTGCGGGTAGCCATCTTCTCCCGCATCTTCTGATCCCTAACCCCCCTCCGGAACGCAATAATAACCGACTGCTCGGAGATCCGGGGGATCGTGTTGCGGCAATGGCTAAACCGCCGAATGAACCCCCTCAGGGACTCCCCCTCCTTCTGCTCCAAAGCGTGGAGGTCGTCCTCCACACCCGGTTGAGCGTAGGAGCCCTGAAAGTTGGCGACAAAAATGTCGCACGCTTCCTCCACGAGTGTACCGAACCCCGAGGAAGGTTCAGCAGCCAGGAGCGGGCGGAGCCTGTCAGCGACATCGGGAAGTAGTTGGCCATAACTCTATCTGACCCCCCGGCAGCACGCACCACCGTCGTATAAATCTGCAGGAATTCTTCAGGGTTGGTGGTGCCGTCATACTTCTCGATGGGCGCGGGACGAAATCTTTCTGGCCACGCCGATTGGCGTAGACGGAGAGAAAACGCCTGGCACCCAACATTATATGGGGAGTAGTGTCGCCCACCAGCCCCCTGACCCTGAGAAGGGGTCGAGGAGTGCGAGTCTACACTCTCCCCAGAGTCGGAAGGGGAAGCTCCCTTCTGACTGACCGGCAGCGGGGGTTCGGCGCGTCGTTGCGGATGACGCCTCCGGAGAACTTGACGCAGATCGTCTCCCCGCTGGAGCCGCCCCTCATTGAGGCGTGCCCTTAGATCCCCGCGGTTCTCCTCCGGCATGGGAGTACCGCGGGAAGATGCGGAAGCTTGTGCACGTCCCCCTGTTGCAGAGGGGGCTGCAGCCAGTACTCCCTTCCCTTTATCCCGGCTCCTGCGGCCGGGAGAGGTCGCCAAAGAGCGACTGGAAGCTTGTGCATCCACCATACGAACTCCTTGGCGGAGGACGCCGGAAGCCCCCGGCTGAATTGCCACAGCAACCTGCTGCTGGGCTGAGTCCACTAGACGGGCAATGTCCTGGAGCCAAGGGGTGGCTGGGGTGTCGCCCGTCAGTTGGACCGGAGGATGATCCAGGAGCAACCGGGCCGCATGAAGGCTTTGCATTGGGGTATCTTCCCCCAACAGCAAGCGCCGTTGGACCGGCTGAACTCCGGGCTTGGATGCGGCTCGCGCCCCTCCCGCCGCAGAAGGACCCGGCTGACCCGACTCCCTTACCGGGAGCCGAGATCGGCTTCGGGCGCTGCTTTCCTCGGGGAGGGCGCTACGCTGGCGATGAGATTCCGCCATACCGGATGATCTTCGGATTCTTGCAAACTCCTCAAAAAGGAATGGAAGAACGGAACGATCTAACCACTAAGCCCCTACCTGGCGCGCCACTGTCGGCTTACTGGCCAACAGGCACCCTAGGATTGGGTGCTTGAGAGATTCGGACTGGGGGCTTTTGTGGCAACCGCTCCAAAGACAGGAAGAACGGGATGCTGGGAGCAAGCAAGAAGACGGTCGAGTTTTACCCAGGTTCGGGCCCTCCAAAGGAGTAATAACCCTAGTCCTGCTTGGTGGTTTCTTCTGCTTTCAAAGTTCTTACAAGGCTGGGGAAGGAGACCCTCTGAGGTCCTGCCAACCAAGGATCAACAACCTTTCTCCCATGCACCCTAGCTCCCTTTTATACTGGTGTTGGGCGCATGGGGCTTACAAGCTTGCGTAAAGCAAGCGTCTGACACGCTGCTACAGTGCATTTAATGCACCCGTCACACTCTCTTACATCACATTTAATGCCTGTCCTAGCCGACTTAGACTTCGCCTTGGGTCCCGCCTGTCTGTCACCCCTGCAGGCTCCGCCAGGAGAGAGGGGATGTCGATTCGGGGCCACCCATCATTAATGCGCGCCTGGGGAAGACACGCCGCCATACCACTGCCTACACATCCTGC
The DNA here is from genome assembly GCA_036346355.1 of Rhipidocladum racemiflorum. Classification (NCBI taxonomy): domain Eukaryota; kingdom Viridiplantae; phylum Streptophyta; class Magnoliopsida; order Poales; family Poaceae; genus Rhipidocladum; species Rhipidocladum racemiflorum. Next base: position 81,369,114 of record CM070579.1, on the reverse strand, counting down.
ATTTAATGCGCACGTCTCGCATTAAATATCCTTGACCCTTCGCCCTGTAGCACAGATTGCGGGGTTGCTTCTTGGGAACTACGCCCCGAGGAGTGGCCTGAACGCCACCTGTCCCCTGGGCGAGCACCTTTGCTGGTCGTCCAGAGGAGTGGCCTGAACGCCACCTGTCCCCTGGGCGAGCACCTTTGCTGGTCGCCCTGAGGAGTGGCCTGAACGCCACCTGTCCCCTGGGCGAGCACCTTTGCTGGTCGCCCTGAGGAGTGGCTCAACGCCACTCGCCCTCTGGCGAGCACCTTGGCTGGTCGCCCTGAGGAGTGGCCTGAACGCCACCTGTCCCCTGGGCGAGTACCTTCGCTGGTCGCCTCGAGGAGTGGCCTGAACGCCACCGGTCCTCTTGGCGAGCACCTTTGCTGGTCGCCCTGAGGAGTGGCTCAACGCCACTCGCCCTTCTGGGCGTGAGTACTTAATGCGGGTCGCCCTGAGGAGTGGCCTGAACGCCACCTGTCCTCTGGGCGTGAGTACTTAATGCGGCTGCGTGGGTACCCCAGCGTTTAATACGCTGACACACATCATGTACTCTTGCCAATGACTGTGAAAATTCCAACTGCTAGGCAACCTCTCCTCGTGGCTCAAGATTTTGAACAGACCAACATATCTAGGTGCAAGCTTTTCTTTAGCATGAAATCTCTTAACTCCTTTAAGAGGGGTAACTCTGAGATACACAAAATATTTAGGCTCAAAAGTCAATTCACGATGACGATTATCAGTATAACTCTTTTGTCTTGATTGAGCAACCTTAAATCTTTCCCTGATCATAGCAATATGTTCTTCAGCTTCCTTGAGAATATCTGGTCTAAAAACAAGATGCTCGCTCTCTTGTCTCATTCCAATTCAACGAGGTACGACAGGAACAACCATATAGAGCTTCAAATGGTGATATTTGCAAGCTTGCATGATAACTATTATTCTAATTGATCTTAGCATATGGAAAACATTTGTCCCATGTGGTAGCATAAGCTAAAGCACAAGCTCTAAACATATCATTGAAAATCTGATTGACTTTTTCAGTCTAACCATCTATCTGCGGATGATAAGCTGTATTAAAATTCAGACGAGTTTCCATTGCTTCATGCAACTTGTTCCAAAATCTTGAGGTAAATTGGGCACCTCTATATGACACTATCTTCTTTGAAACTCCATGCAAATATACAATCATTGACATATATAACTCTCCCAAATAATCTCCTCAATAAGTAGTCTTTACAGGTATGAAATGATCAACTTTGGTCAAACGTTCTACTATGACCCATATAGAATCATATCCACTCTGAGTCCTGGGTAAACCGGTGATAAAGTCTATACCAATTTTCTTCCATTTCCACTCCGGTATCTTCAATGGTTGTAGCAATCCAGCTGGCCTCTGATGTATTACCTTCACTCTCTGGCATATGTCACATAAAGCAACATGCTCGACAACTTCATATTTCATGTTCGGCCACCAGAATCTCTCCTTAAGATCCTGATAGAATACTTGGAGTCATGAGCTTCCTCAATAATCAACTGGTTTAACTCATTTTTGTTCGGTACACAAATATGACCTTTAATCCATAAAGTACCTTGATCATCTAGATTAAAATCCATGGCCTTGCCTTCATCTATCTTGGAATAATCCTATTGATCTTGTCATCATCTCTTTGGCCTTCTTTGATATAATCCTCTAAAGTTGGCTTTACTTCTAAAGCAGCTAGAAATCCTTCTAGCACTACTTCCAATTTTAGCCTCCGAAATTCTTTACACAATTCCATCTGACTTTCTTCAACTAACATATTCACACTATGGCTCTTTCGACTCAAGGCATCGGTTACCACATTTGCCCTTTCAGGATGGTAATGAATCCGTACATTGTAGTCCTTGATCAATTTCAACCATCTTCTTTGTCTCATATTAAGGTCCGATTGAGTGAAGATATACTTTAGATTCTTATGTTCCGTATATATCTCACATCTGTTTCTAATGAGATAATGACGTTATAACTTCAAAGCATGCACTACGGCAGCTAACTCCAAATTATGTGTCGGATAATTCTCTTCAAGTGGCCTTAACTGCTTTGAAGCATACACAACTACCTTTCCATTCTGCATCAATACACATTCAAGTCCTTAACACGAAGCCTCACAATATATATATCAAAGCTCTTATAATACTAGCACTGGTGATGTGGTCAAACGCTTCTTCAACTCCTGAAAACTCTTTTTGCACTCTGGCGTCCATGTAAACTTATTCTCCTTCAACAATTGCGTAAGTGGTCTAGCAATAATTAAGAATCCTTCAATGAATCAACGGTAATATCTCACCATTCCAAGAAAACTACGGATCTGAGTAATCGACTTTGGTTGCTCCCAATGCAATACTATTTCCGCTTTACTTAGGTCGATTGTGACTCCCTTAGCAGTCATCACATGTCCAAGGAACTCAACTTTCTCTTTCCAAATATCACACTTACTAAACTTAGCATATAGCTATTGTTCTCACAACTTCTCCAAAACTAACATCAAGTGTTCTACATGTTCTTCTCTCGTCTTAGAGTAGACGAGAATATCGTATATGAACACGACAACAAACTTATTCAGATATTCCATGAAAACCTTATTCATCATGCTCATAAAATATGCAGGTGCATTAGTCAATCCAAATGGCATAATTGTGAACTCATAATGTCCATATCTTATCAAGAATGCAGTCTTTGGTACATCCTCTACACGAATCTTCAACTGATGATATCCTGATCGAAGATCTATCTTGAAGAAGACTCCACCTCCTCTTAACTGATCAAATAAATCATCGATCTTAGGTATATGGTACTTGTTCTTTATCGTCACTTCATTAAGTGCACTATAATTAATGCACTCCTTAAACTTCCATCATTCTTTTGGAAGAAATAAAACATGTGCTCCCACGATGACGAACTAGGTCTTACAAAACATTTCTCCAATAACTCTTCAATCTGTTTCTTCATCTCCACCAACTCATCTGTAGGCATCTGATATGGTCTCTTAGCTATTAGGGTTGTATCAGGTACTAATTCAATCACAAACTCAATATCTCGATCTGGTGGCATACCAGGTAAATCCTCTGAAAATACATATGGATATTCACGAACAACTGGTACTTCTTCAAGACTAACACCCTTTACATTGTTGACCACTAATTGACCATCATGAACTGCGATCACTTGAAACTCCACTTTCTCACCCTTCGGGTTATCAACTGAAACAACTCTCCTACCACAATCCAAAATAGCGTTGTATTTGGACAACCAATCCATTCCCAATATGACATCTAAGGTCTGGGTATCCAATACTATAAGGTTCACTAGGAACTCTATCCCATCTATCAGTAACTTTACCCCATAACATCATACGTTATATCGGAGTTCTCATCTAAGGGATTGGACTAGTAGCATGTGTTTAAGATTCACCATTTTTAACCCATTTCCAACAGCAAAATCTCAAGCAATAAAAGAATGTGAAGCTCTAGAATCAAACAAAACTGTTGCATGTCTTGAGTTAACTAGGAATTTACCCAATACGATATCGGTTGCATCTTGGACTCCATCAGTCGTGATATAATTAACATGACCTCTCACTACGGCTTGGAGTGTAGCTCCAGCTTGAGCAGCTCCACGGTTCACTCCTGATGCAGGTGCCTTGGCAGGCATGGTTCCAAGATTGAAACAAACAGGTGTAACGCCTCTATTAGGATAACTATTGGCAAAGTGTCTTGGCTCATTGCAATTGAAATAGCGTCTCACTATCGTCTGTTGACTCTCTGCTGACACATTATTTGCTTGGGCGGGTGTCTAAAGATTCTGAACGGCTAGACGCGGTGCAGGTGACAGCATCTTGAGAGTATTCTTGGGCCGGAACCTAATGAATTGGTGAGGTGCAATCCTCACCCTTTGTGGTCCTTGACGTGCTCCTTGTTGTGCCATTCTACGCTTTCGGTTGTTATCCAACTCTTTGTGCTTGTCCTCCAAGATCAAGGCCTTGTTAACCAACTCCTGAAAGTCAGGGACGTGTGGGTGATCAAGCGCACTTGCAATCAATAATTCAATCCCTTCATGAAGCGAGACGGTCTTGCTTTATCAGTTGCCACGTCTTCAGGGGCGTAGCGTGCAAGCTATGTGAACTTGTTTAAATAGTCAGCCACTGACTAACTTCCCTGCTTGAGTGCTCTAAACTCTTCCTTTTTGAAATCCATGATACCCTCTGGTACATGGTACTGACGAAAAGCAGCAGTAAATTCTCCCCATGTAATCTCCTGTGGGTTCTTATGAGAAGCATAATAATTCTCCCACCATTTTGCAGCAGTCCCTTCCAATTGATGAGAAGCATAAAGAACTTTCTCATTCCCAAAACACTGAGTGATATAAAGTTTCCTCTCAATAGATCTTAGCCAATCATCTACCTCCAAAGGATTGGCATTCCCAGAGAAAGTAGGTGGACGGATCCTTTTAAACACTGATAGCTTAGAATAGGGGGGCTATTCATTGTTTGCAGCATGAATTGCTTGATTGGCAGTTGCCTGGTGAGTGAGGTGCTGCACTTGCTGCATCATAGTGTTCATCAACTAAATCTGGGTAGTGAGAAAAGCTCCAAAATTCTGCATATCAACTTAGGATGCGGGCTGCAGAAAAGGCATCTCATATGGGTTTCCACTGGGCCTGGAACCGCTTCCACTAGCTTCGTTGTTTTCACTAGTTTGAACCATATGCTGATCACTCCACGGTTTAGAGATGAGAGGGAAATAAGAATAAACAAGTAATAAGGAAACTTATGCGGGGGTAACATGTGTAACTCAAATCCAAATCTATTTATTCTTTATTAATAACTTGGTATGGTTGCTTACAATGCCCAGAGGCCCTGCAATTTATACTGCACACCCAGAAAACATAACGACTCTTATTAACCTAAGTACACAAAAGTCTAACGCCTAAAGGGTGACTCTACTAATTCCTCAAACACTTGAGTCTCAACCATTAAGTTAGACTCAATCACTCGTCTAGCCAAACAGGTTGCGGTCCTCCTAGGAGGTACACTAGTGGGTGGTCAGACATCAGTGCAAACTGATCCCGATGTCCTCCAACTATGGTAGTAGTCAACGATCCCTGCTCCTTAGGCTCCAGCTCTGGCTCATACTTAGGCTCCAACTCTGGCTCATACACTGGCTCCCCGGGATCCTTTTCTCAAGCTCTAACTTAGCCTCCTGCTCCCTGGCATACAAATCCTCCTCGAGCTCAGCGATCCTCTGCGAAGCCAACACCCGGGTATCTTGAAGCCTCAACTCAGTAGCCTCCAGAGCGTCTTAGGTCTCCTGAAGCTTCTGGACTGTGCTCTCCGTGATCTCCTCCTGAGCGGTAGCAAACCTGGCTAGGTGAACCACTGCGGCGTCTTCCTCGAGGTCAATCCTAGCACTGATGGCACCTCCCTCCTGGGGATGAAGGCGAAACATCGACTCCCTCAACTCCTCCAAGTAGTCGTGGCCGATCATGCGCATGGCAAGGCGTCCTGCCTCCTGGATAATAGCCTCAAAAGTAGAACTCCACACCGATATGTTGATGGTATGGCTAGTCTTCATGTCTTCACATGCATATATGGTAACCTTGTAGATCATCCCTAGTGCTTTTTCGTTGACATCCAACTGTTGGCCCTGTAAATCGGCCTATCAAACCCTCCTAGCACTTGGAGCATTCTCCATGGCTCAGCGGCATATCCACCATTGCGCTCTCCATAAGTGTGTCATCCTCATTTGCCAAAAGACAGTTCCCGTGGGATCGCAAAGTTTAAAACAAAGTAGCAACGGAAAATTTTAGCAAAGGTGTGAAACGAGAAAGAGGGGATAAGTCAATAACTCATTGATCTTCTTGGTAAATTTTAATTTTAGAAGATAGTTTTATCCTCTCCAACGATCAGTCTAACTAGGGTCAAGTCCTACAGTCAGTATGGCTATGATACCACCTCTGTTGGGACTCGAATGTGCAAATTCGGACCCTCTATGTATTCAACACTAGTCTAGGATCACACTAGTGCACACAGTCTCAACATAGATGAAATATCACAATCATATACAATAGAATAAAAAATAAAGACTTCATCTATTAATATAACATGTTGATCAACCTTATGGTCAACTTACAATAATATGCCACACAGGGCAAAGACTCAAATATTAAGAAAACTACAGCGAAAAAGAAAGACTCGTAGTAACACATCAATATGTCACTTACAACTGACTGGGCTCGCACCCTAATTGTTCGGCTCCTCTTGGAACTCCTCCTCAAGAGCTTGAGTAGACTCCTCAACTGGTGTTTGAATTGTTGCAAAGGGGTTAGTACATAAAGCACTCAGCAAGTCATGCACAGATTGCAAGTCTAGTAACTACATGCATGGCTTATTCCAAGTGAATGGTTGAAGTGTTGTTTTGCAATAAAGCAGCATTTACAAACAATTACATTAAATAGATTGAAAATGGTAAAACAAATAATAACAGTAATAGATTTCATAGTTGTTTCACAAGTAAACCATCTCACATCCTTAACCAGTTATCACTTTTTCCACAGGCACGCTACCTCCATTCCCAAGTTCATTTTCTTAAAATCTAACCCTTGACTGTAATCCCCGAGCATTGTCTAATATCATGGACATGGCTATTCGACCTTTGGATTCTTGTCCTATACAAGAATTTGGTGCTAAAAAATAACCTAACATCTAATCCTCTCGTGCGTCTCTTGTTTTGGATGGGTTGATTTGTGGCTTCTTGGTTGCTTGAGTTCTTTATTACCACCATATGGGTTTATATAGTCTATTAGGATTCATCTATGAGTGTTTATAGCACATATTTCCAAATACTAATATGAGTGACCGTGCTTAACAATTATCACAAGTGAAATTTTAATTGTTCATCGAAAATAATTAGACTAACTAAGCAGTAAGTTCTACAAATAGCAGCTCTGACTTTTTAGTTTGTGGATGTGCCTCAAATTTTTTGGCGTTCATGAGATGGACATGCCTTTTCTGACCATCTGAATCTCAGCAAGGTCTATGTAGAGGGGAAAACTAAACAGAAACTACACAAAAAGCCACAAAACAAATAAAATAGTTCTGCATGCTTATGTCAATCTAAGGCAGTATGTGGGGGCTCCGATCCTGGAACAGTGAATCGAGTCATTACTGATGCGCCGTACTGGAATTTAGCGCAACCCATAAGATGCCCGATCACTTAACCCAAAATTGTACCAGGATTGAGGCCAATCAGTCGGCCCTTTGCACGTACCACATGCTTCCGTGCCAACTGGTTGATACCAATCCAAGCTTCCTGCAAATATGTGATTCTGTGCTAGTTCCTTGGATCAATAGCCAAGCACCACATATTCTCAAATTAGAGGCATTAAATCACATACATAACCGTAACAGAAATATATTACAAGAATAAAGTTATTATATCTGGTTCACATTTTATAATTAGGCCAACTAGCCAGGTACAATCCAAAAGAAGCACTAAAATAGCATCTGCAGTGGTGACCACGGTGTGCCATTCAAACCCATAGGCAACCAATGGGTGCAAGACCCAGCTAGTCATCAAACGTGTCGCCCGAACCCGGTTCATTGAACTCACCGTCCAGGTCACCTTCGTCTTCTCTTGTGCCTTCTGCTTCTTACGTTTTCAATTAGAGCAAACGGTGAGTACACGTATGTACTCGTAAGACTTTAGCGTTTGCAAGTATAATAAAATGCAGGTTGACAATGAAGCAGGTTCTTACACTAGTTTCGATTTGCATGAAGCCGAATATGTTTGCATTAGGATAATAGATTCAAAACATTGTGGAATTTATAAAAGCAATAGATAAAGAAAGTATTCGCAATAAATAACATAAGAAGCATCGAGGTTACATATCATCTTTCGTGCTCTCTCACCGTGGAAACCCCTATCATGCTACCTACGGTAGGATGGTTTCCTTGCTATCTAGGCGTGGCAACGAGCTTCTCAAGTGCTATTGCACTCGCCTGCCTTTCACAGAACTGGCCACCTTCTATGTTCCCTTGACACAGCAGGGGATAGTTGTCGTCTTCCGTGTTTCATAGTGGGAGAGGAGATCAAATTTGCAAATGTATATATGAAAAGTTAGATTTGCTGAAAAATAAGATACAAAAGACTAGATAAGGATGACTTCATTTTGCGAGCTGGACAGCATCTGGTACTTGTCGTATAAGCATAATCAGGGCCAAAAAATGGCCCAGGATTTGCACAAGCAAGGCAACAAATGAAGAAGAATGAGAACCTTAATTTATCATAAATGCATTAGGAACTCTGGTAGGCTCCTAAAATTCTCAGAGATGCTACAAAAATTCCATATCGTCAATTGGTCGAATGTGTGAGCATAGGACTAGGGTTTACAAAACCCGTCGGTTTTCATTGATTTTTGCGAAAATCAACCGTATCGAGTCGGTTCGAAACACTAAATCGGTTGGTAAATTGGTTTAATTCAAAAAATTCAGAAAAATTTATATGACGTTAACCGATCAAAGTCGTTGAAAATCACTCGATTTTTGAAAAAAAATCGGCCGCCCAAAGGATCCAACTTGTTTGTCGGTTTTTCGAGAAAGTCGATCGATTTTTGTTTTGTTTAATTTGTTTTGAATTTTTTTCAAATGTTTGGTTTTGAAACTCTTCGGTTTTTGACGATTTTTATTTAATTTTTATGATGAATTGGTACCGTCAGGACCTTAATTTTTAACATGAAAACGGTTTGGTTAACCTGCATAAATCTGACAGTTGGAGCTTCCGAATAATTATCCAAACGATGTAGAGCGTGCCTGCAATTTGTCAATCGAAAAGAAGTCAACACCCTGGACGATTTCCGGCCATCCCGCTGCCGCCGCCGCCGCCGCCGCCAGGGCACGGCGGCAAACCTCTCCACGACGGAGTCGGCTTAAACGATAATATACAGTCATTCAGGGTTTTTTCCTCAAAAAGGCATCACTAATATTCCGAGCTAAATCGGGACAGTAGAATCTGATCGGACGGCAGCGCGTCACGGTCTCACGGAGAGTTGGCATACAGTAATGATGCGATACAATTCGAGGGGCTATTCCGCAAAACGTCCTCCACTACCCTTTCCAACTGATCTGGTCCGCGACCTTTCGATCGAACAGCTCATGACCGGGTGGGTGTTTGGTTCAACGACCCCTGGGAGCTCGCGGTTCTGCGGACGCTCCTCCCCTCCGCCGCTCGCCGGAGAACCGGGGAGAGAAGGAAACGGATGGAGGAGGCGTTCGGGACTGATGAGGTTAGCCGGGGCGGAGCATGGCCGGAAGATGAAACGGGAAGCGTTGGGACGGCTCTGTGACTGTCTACCCTGGACCTGCAATTAATCACATAGATGAAGAAGGGTACTTGAGGGCAGTAGTGACTCAGTAGTTAGCAGAGCAGTTAGCAATGCCGCCAATCAACTAATCACCATCATCCAGTGCTTCTCTTTCTGATTACTGAACTCCTCCCTACTTTTGCATGCAGCTGAATGCAAATACAGATATTGCAAATAAAGAGAATTCTAAACTATCCAAAATTCCGTCAGAAGCAGAAATCAAGCACTTGTTGGTCGCAACGCAATGCATCGAAACTGTCTTTTTGTTGTCCGGCTCTGCCCTGCTTCTCCATCGCATTGTTTCAAGGAACTCTTCTTCATACCGTGAAACCTGTTAATTAGTTGCATTACGTATGTGCAAGGGTTGTTCCCTGAGCATGCGCAGCTTCTCCTTCCTTTCTGTGACCAATGTTGTGAAGAATGGGGAAAGGCTCGGATGCCCCCACGAATGATTATTCAACTCTCTTAATTTGCAAATAAAAACGTCACGCACTGAGATAATGAACCAAGTAACTAAGCTAGAGCTGTCAATGCCTCAATGGTCTTATTCGACAACCCATGCAACAAGAACCAAAAGACAAACTATAGCAGGTTAAAGCACCATAGTAAAAAAAAGTCCCAAGAACATATGTACCCACAAACACAAATTAGATGGAACAGGGACATGGCCGTACCAGACACGCCCCCCATGTTTCAAGGGAAAACAGCATTGTGAGTGTGTGATCCACTGGGCTAATCAGTAGATAAGGGATTTTGGACTTTAGCTCTATGGAACGAATAAGCACAGACTTTTTTTTAAACCCCACAGATTTATATCCACTCGTTGTTGTTGTTGTTAATTGTTGTTGTTTTCATAATCAGATCTATTTTACTACCTTTTTTTTAGAGGAAATCTATTTTTACTACCTCGCAGGAGGATTGAAGAAGAGGGTACATCAACCTAAATCATTTTGCCCATGTAAGACAAAGGAAAAGGATCCTCCCAAGTTGCAAAGGAGAGAGAGCCAAAGCAATGCAAGCGAGTGTTGCATTGCATTTTGCATATTTGCATGGCCTTGGCGAGAGAGACAGGCAGGAGCCTGCCCCATCCCATGTGAGTATATGTGGCCATGCATCTCGGCATGCATGCAGCTAGCGCGCCAAGATTCGGACACGTGAATGCTGGCACGGCCGGTACGTACAGTACGTCAATAATACGCTGCTCCCTCGTGGCCGTGCCGTGTTCCTTGTTCTATCTCCGCCGTACACGTACTGCTCTACTGGACCATGCATCTGTGATCATGTGATGCTTAAATTCTCGTGGTGCAATTCATGGCATGCAAGGGCGATCAATGACTCAGATGACAAGTAAATGTCTTGTCGGATAAGAAGAAAATAGATGAGTTTGTGATGTAGGATGAGGTATATATGTGCATAACCGTTGTTCTTTTTTCAATCGACAAATACAAACTATATAATTAATAATACCACGTGGAAAGCAGCTGAAGATCGTGCCTCCAAATTATGGATGGGTTCCAGTGGAGGAAATAAATTTCGTGGACCTGGTATGCAAACTTTTTTTCCCGTGCATACCTGACGCTGATTGATGCCATGTGGATAATCCTGTAATCCAACACCACGACATTAAATCTGAATTAAGCAACCAAATTTGTATCGAAATAAGTGTCAGGTATTTATTTCCACCTAAATTAAGTCGTGGCGTTGGATTGCATGATTGTCCATGTGACATCAATCAACATCAGATATGCACGGAAAGAAGTGTTTGCATACCGGCTCCACAGAATTTATTTTCTCCGGTAGAGGTCATGGCGTGGTGTACTAACTAGGCGGCGTGAAAGACGAGGAGGCGCGGCCGACGGAGAGCGAAGCAGGCGAGGAGTGGGGAGGGAGGTGGTAGCGAAGAGCAGGCGAGGAGGCGGACACAGCTGCAGAAGTGCGGGGGAGGGGAGGGGGGGGGGGGGTTGGGCACGCATCATCTAGTCCCTGAGCACACGATCTCGATCGGACGGCTCACGAACTTAGGCAGACATGTGGCGCGTATGGATTGGACGAAAAAACGGTCAGGAGCGTCGAGAGGCCGGCAATTCCAGGGGGCATATGATATAGTAAGTATTCTTTAATCTTTCTGTAATTATGTATGCGTAATGTACGTGCGTTTGTATTTCTCTAAGGAAACAGCCTTCGATGCATGCCTTTGCCGTGTAGGTAATATCTTCGAAAATCTCGTTAGTAATTTGATTTCTAACAGACAGTACACATTCTGAAATGATGGGAAAGTGGTGAGAATCGGAGGAAGAGACAAGCAAACAAAATGGTTTCGATGTTTCATATTGTTAGACAACCTCGCTATCGAATAGTCCGGAGTTGCCTAATAGATCTAAACTAGAGAATAGAGAGAGAGGGAGAGAGACACAATATGAGGAGGAACTGCTCTGCTTTATTATTCTGTATGCTTATGTACAATGGGGTGACCCCCTGCCTCCTATATATAGCGGTTCTGCTTAGAGATAAGGAAGAGTCCATATCGGATACGAATCCGTTTCCTAACACTCCCCCTTGGACTCTTCACTGCGAGATACATATGCCTCATTAAAACTCCATAAAAACCCAGTGGGAAAAATAATTGGAGAAAGAGTACATAGCACACGCTTGCTGTGTTGCACGGATTGCCTCATCAAAAACCTTATGTAAGAAAACTTCAATGAAAAACTTACTTAAGGAAAAGAGTACAATCCACCCAAACTTCAATGTTAATCTTCAAGATTTACGTTGGGTACTCAAACTTCATGTTTGAGATTTATGTAGGAGTATGTGAAAAATCTCCCCCTGAAATCTACACTTCTCTAAGCCTCATCATCCCGATTCCTCTAATACATCTTTCAAAAGAAAATGCCGGGAGTGACTTAGTGAATAAATCTGCGAGATTTTCACACGACTTAGTATGCAGTATCTTTATCTCGTTCATCTTATGCATTTCATGAGCATAAAAGAACTTGGGGTTGATATGCTTTGTAAGGTTACTCTTCACATATCCCATTTGTACTTGTGCAACACAAGCTGCATTATCTTCATAGATAATAGTGGGGTTTGTTCCATGTTCGCACCACATGACTTGGATGTGGTGAACCATTCTTCAAGCCATGCACATTCCCGAGAGGCTTCATACAATGCAATGATTTTACGAGTGGTTAGTCGACGTCGAGACAAGAGTCCGCTTAGACGACTTCCAAGAAATTGCCGTTCCACCGCAAAGGAAAACATACCCGGTTGTGACTTGCCGGTATGCGGGTCCGATAGGTACCCGACATCGGCGTAGTCAACTAAATTCAATTCATTGTTTCTTCAGAAAACAAGCCGAGGTCTTTGCTTCCTTGAAGGTAACGGAAGATGTCCTTCACCCCTTTCCAATGCCTTTTGGTGGGTTCTGCCTTTGTCTGCAGCGCTTAGCAAATTCACAGCGAACGCAATGTCCGGCCTAGTGCTATTCGCAAGGTACATGAGCGCTCAATTGCACTCAAGTATGGGAATTCCGCTCCCGGGACTTCCTCCTCTTCTTTAGGCACTGCGGGTCTAGGTCTGCTTGGAGTGACCTTCCGACCATTGGGGTCTTTGCGGGGTATGCCTTTTCAAAGCCAAATCTCTCCAACACTTTCTGCGTGTAGGATGCTTGGTGTACCAAGATTCCGCCTTGGACATGTTCAAGCTGCAAGCCTAAACAAAACTTGGTTTTACCCAAGTCTTTCATTTCAAACTCAGATTTCAAGTATGTGCATGCTTCTTCAATTTCTTCATCCGTCCCAATGATGTTCAAGTCATCTACATAGACGGAGATTATACAAAATCCATTCGTGGATCGTTGTATAAATACACATGGACAATCTTCATTTGTTCGTAGCCTTTCTTGCAGAGAAAGTCACTCAAACGATTGTACCACATTCTTCCCGATTGCTTGATCCATACAGTGATTTCTCCAATTTCACATCAGATAGGTTTCTATTTGCTCTGTCTTGGTTCGGGATAGGATACCTTCCTGTACTTTCATGTATACCTTCGAATCCAAGTTTCCATACAAATATGCTGTGACAACATCCATTAGCTTTATTTTCAACTTCAAGTTGACTGCCATTGAGATCAAGTATCTAAAGGTAATTCCGCCCATGACCGGAGAATAGGTTTCTTCATAATCAACCCCAGGACGTTGAGTGAAACCTTGAGCGACAAGCCTTGCCTTGTACCTTACAACTTCATTGTTTTCGTTTCTCTTGCGAACAAAAACCCATTTGTGACCTAGGGGTTTATATGGGGAGGCGTGCGGCACACAGGCCCAAACACCTCTCTTTTGTTCAGAGAGACTAACTCTGCAGTGATTGCCTTCTTCCAATCTTCCCAATCGAGCCTTTTCTTGCACTCTGCGAGAGATGCGGGCTCGGGATCATGATTAATGATCGTGGCAATCTTCTTTGCAAAGTATGCATCGACATTGGCTGTTGCTCTATTCATTGATTCTCCTGATATTACAAAATTTATGGCCATTTCATCATGGGGTGCTTCGTGCACTTCTACTTGCTCTTCATTGCTATTTCCCATTCCAGGAGCAAGTTCCTTTAGTTTTTCTCCGCCAATGTGTGCGCACACATTATTTTCGCGCTTCTTCCAATGGAAGGTTCAGATCTGGAATTGCCTTTTCCACAGGCTTATTTCCAAAGTGCAGTCTCAACTGGCTCCCCTTCTTGCTTTGGGGCACTTTTGTGATTGGTCGTGGTAAGTCCTCTTGCCCGATTTTCCCAGACGCCTCCGGTACTTTGGGTTTGACAAGCCAGTTTTCCTGTTCTTTTTCTTTGAGGCCTCTGAACAGGATGAGGGATACCTTCTGCTTTCTTAGGTATTTTCACCCTCTCTGGTGCATTTCTTGCGGGTACATGCGACTTAACCACGCTCTTCAGATCACAAAAATGATCAGCGATTCATTTGCTAAATTACGCAAATCAATTATCTTCGACTTCTTGATTTGCTTCATTAGTGCGAGGGTCATGTGCGGGGATCGGTGGAATGCCATATTATTTCCGGCATTTTTCATCCAATGGTTGATTCTCTCCCCCTAATGACGGAAACGGTCCTCGTCAAAGATACGATCGGCGAATCGGGTGTATGCAAGTCTCGATCATGGGTTCCAAATATCCGATTATGGATGCACTCTCATAACCAACGATATCCTGCACTTGCGGAGAGGGCCCATTGCAATCCATTGTGGGGGTGGTATAGGTACATATACCATACAACCAAAATTTATAAGATGGGAAATCTTCGGGATGACCCCTTGCACTAGTTGCATAGGTGAATGGATGTTGTAGGCCGATGGTCTATAATTGATGAGTGCTGCTGCGTACAGGATTGCGTGTCCCCAACAAGTGTTGGGCAAGTTACAACTCTGCAAGAGCAGTCTGGCAATGAACTTAATCCTCTTTATTAGTGCTTCAGCTAGCCCATTTTGCGTATGGACGTACGGTACAGAGTGCTCAACAGTTATTCCCGTTGCTATGCAATAATCATCAAATACCTTGGAAGTAAATTCGCCGGCATTGTCCATTCAAATGGACTTCACGCGATGATCAGGAAAAGCATTCTTAATTCTGATGATCTGCGAGATCGATTTCTTGAATGCATGATTCCTTGTTGACAGCAAACATGTAGGCGACCATTTCGAGGAAGCATCAATGAGCACCATAAAGTATCGAAACGGCCCTGATAAGGGCTGAATCGGGCCGCAAATATCCCCCTGAATGCGTTCCAGGAATGTAGGGATTTCATGTTGCACTTTCATAACAGAGGGTCTAGTTATTAATTTCCCGGTGGCACATGCATGGCACACAAAAATCTTCATGATTCGAAAATTTTTTAACATTAATGCCATGACCTTATGAGTTGTTAACTATATTTCTCATCATTCTAAGACCAAGATGACCTAAATATACAATGCCATAAAGGAAAATAATTCAGAGCTTCTAAAGAAGTATACATCAAGCGTGTGTATTGATTCTCGTGTAGTACAACCAAGATTCATATGAGGGATATTTTTCTAATACCATTTTTTTCATATTCCGCGTGCTTCACAATGCACAAATGCTCTTTGCCATTTTCTTCATTGGTTTCTACGTGAAACCTATTGGCGCGGATATCATTGAAAACTTAAGAGAGTGCGTGTTGATTCAGAGTACAAAAGGGCTTCTTCAATAACCAAAGTTGTACTCATTGGCAATATAATTGTGGCTTTTCCAGAGCCTATTATATGCGTATCGCTTCCTGCGATTTTCGTAATCCTTCTAGCGTTCTTCGTGATCGTCTGGAAGTATTTCGACTCTCTTAAGATGGTATTAGCTTTGTCTACTATCAACAATGCATATCTCCTCTATTTGGGCGCTACACAATTTCTTAATGAAAAGAAATATAATTCTAATCATACAGTGGCAAAGTAATTCAAAAACATTACTTGCAAATATAGAATACTGGAATAAAGAATAAATTGCAATTCTATTCATGAGAAAAGAAAATGTATGCTCTTCGAGAGCTTACAATTCATTATTCAAAATTCATTAACAACCAGCGCCCGTAGTCCTGCAAAATTTCAGTAATTCAATCTTCTTTGTGCTTAGAGCAAGATGGTGGACTTGAGCTTCTCGAACCGCTTCTGAAGTGCAGTTTATAACTCAAGTACACTCACCTCAGCCATGTATTCATTCTTCAGAGTGGCTGAAAGGTGATGTCTGAGAAAGGGCAAAGTTTGATCATTTTGCTCGGCATTAGGTTGTGCGTCCTACGAGGACCATAAGCCACATTTCTTCTTGCTCGCAAGCATGATATTCAAATTTGATGCCCATGTGAGATAGTTCTGTCCATTCGGGGTCAGTTCTTCAAACTCACGTTTGACAATGCCAGGTATTTGCATATTCACAAGATTCTTTCTTTAGATTACTTCGTGTAATCTAATAGATAGTGGTTGCAAAAATTCATAAATGCATAAAACAAATTCTCATGAATTTTCAGTAAACTAAAAGAAAACAATAATTGCAAGATTCATAATTACAAGATTCATAATTACAGGATTCATAAATGCAATATTCATATATACACAGATTCATAAATATTCATAAAAATTCATAAATACAGCTTCGTGCATGTATGTGATCGGCTTCGTGCATGCGATCAGATTTATGCGCGCGATCGACTTCATGTATGCCATCGGATTCATGTGCATGATCGACTTCGTGCGATCTGTTTCATGTGCACGATCGGCTTCGTGCATGCGATCGGATTCATATGCATGATCGACTTCCTGCGATCTATTTCATGTGCGTGATCGGCTTCGTGCAGGCGATCGGATTCATACGTGCGATCGGCTTTGTGTGCACGATCGGCCGTCGCGATCGGCGCATAGCGGCTTCGTCGTCGCGGCGTCGATTCCATGCACGTCGGCCTTCTTGGCGCGACGGTGGCCGCTTCGTGCGGCATGCTTGAATTTCCAATGAATTATATTAAGGTAATTTTTCATCATTACTTGATAACAGAAAATAAATTCCAACATAAATTAAATGCGGTGTAATGCTAATTACAACTTATGTAACTCTCGTTGGTTGGGAGCGAAACAGTAACGAATATCTCTGTCAATTCGACTCTTGGCCAGTCAACTGCCCTTAGGGCTCACATGAGGAGGGAGCACTTCCCGTTTCCGGGTGCCAATTAAAGAACCAAGCCTCATGTGTGTTTTCCTAGACACCAATTATCTCATGTCTGTTTATTCATTACCAAAATCAAATCCCAACCACTCAGGTTTTGTTGCCAATTAAACGTGCATGTAGTGATGGCTTCATGCCCACGTACTGTTGCTTCGTGATAGGGCTTCGTGCCGATGTACTATGGCGATCTGTAGCTTCATGCTACGATCTGCGAAAGTTGTTGTGAACTTGTAGCTTCGTGCCACGTTGAAGAACACGGTACTTAGATGCGTAGATTAGATGCATACTCGTAGCTTCATGCCACGATTAGATGCATTCATACTATGTACTAGAGAAATACCGCGAACTCGTAGCTTCGTGCCACATAGATGCGCGTAAAGAATTGAACGAGCTATTAGATTCAATCTTCTGTTTCTCACCTTTCCAATCTATTCTTCGGTAGGCTATCGCGTAGGATAGAGTCGCGTAGGACTTTTTCTTTCGGCAATCCGAGTGGATGCCGGCTTGATGGCGAGTTGATTGCAGATCGGATCGGGCGATCAATCGCTGGTAGTAGTCGTTCGTCGTTGTCGACGATCCTTCACTTCTTGTCTTTTTCTCACCTTTCAATCTTTCTCCGGTAGAGCTTCGTGCTGATAACGTGTTAGACAACCTCGCTATCGAATAGTCCGGAGTTGCCTAATAGATCTAAACTAGAGAATAGAGAGAGAGGGAGAGAGACACAATATGAGGAGGAACTGCTCTGCTTTATTATTCTGTATGCTTATGTACAATGGGGTGACCCCCTGCCTCCTATATATAGCGGTTCTGCTTAGAGATAAGGAAGAGTCCATATCGGATACGAATCCGTTTCCTAACACATATATTGCATCCAAGAGCCTCTGCCGCAACACAGGCAGACAGACAATGCCACGCTCCCTGGCCTAAAACGGTGGTAACTCCAATGCGTACCGGCCGGCTGAAAGGGCTCGCGTGCACGCCCCCAAAGTTGCGAGCAAACAGACGCCATGTGAGCGCCATGTGAGGCAGCATTCAGCAACCTGCCTGCCTTTCCCAGAGCAGGCCATGCTCGAAGAAAAGGGAGCTGCTCCTGCCACAACATGCGTCGACCATGGATCGATTGCCCTTGCATGTTTCCAGGAACTTTCCGTCTCAGACCTGCTAGCTGCATCTGATATCTGCATGCATTCCCCCAGCCCCATGCCTGTCTCTTCATGCCTAGCAAGTGATCGAGCTTCATCGGTGTGTTACAAATTTACAACCATGTTAATTCATCGAGCCTTCCTTGCAGAAAGGAAGTTAAGCGCGCCAAGCTAATGAAGCTTACGAGGCTATTTGGTTACCGTCTCGCAGGAGCCTGGCCGTGTGAGCCTACACCGTCGCAGCTTGACTCCGAAAAGATGGTTATGGTGCTCGTTTTCCACGAGGCTGGTTGTGAGTGCTTTGTGTATATATCGTGCTGGTCTGGTTCTCGCACCGCACGTAGGCAACTAAACTGCCATCTTGCATGCGTGAGTGCAGACTCATGCGATACAAGGAGCAACCAACATTGGTTCCCTAGCTCATGCAAGTCTGACCGCGTGGAACCAGGCAACCAAACCGCCCCTGTATCGACCAATCGATCCTTGCCAATGCAATTAATGATGCCTAATTGCAGCGGTGGCCGATCGAGAGGCATACACGAGGACGAAGAGACGAGTACATGAGATAGCTAGACGAGCTAGCTTGCGAGCATCCGGGGAGCGCAGAGCCCATCACATCACATGCACGTCAACACACATCTCCATCCCGTTGGCAGAGCCGCTGGCGTGCCGCGCTGCCAAGTTGCCAACGCGCGCTGACGCCGCATGTGCGGCCATGTGCACCTTGTCTAGCTCACACAAACACCTAGCTAGCCCTCCCTTTCAAGGCAATCTCGTGTGCGATCATGACAAGGAAAACTGCTAAGTAATTAGGGCGTGCATGCATGATGTGTTGGAGACCAAAATGGTGTGTGTGTGTGGTTTACATCCATAGCTGGCAGACGTATGTGCATGGGCATGGGCATGGCATCCGGCATACCTAGCTATCATTGTACCTCAGACTTGGATGCTCGATCGTGTTCGTGGTTAGAGCACATTGTTCTTATGGATGGTTCGTACGTAGTTCATGCATTTAATTCCCCGACAGTACGTAATAGAGAAGAGGAGCATGTGCTATTAAGATGATCACGGAGGTTAATTATTCATGAGGCATCGTGTTTAAGCCACATGCAGTGTTTGAGCCCCACACCACAAGCCGGAGACACATATTTAAGCAGCAAGAGAGGCCTTGTTGCTCCTACCTGCCTATCAACATTGCTTTGCCAGTAGCTAGTGCATCTTTTTGCTCAACCGACAGAGGGAAGCCATGCAAGGCCCTACAAGCACCAGGTCATTCAAGCAAGCATTCCTCAAGAACCTCCTCGTGAGCCTCCAGGCTCGCGCAAGCACCGCCGTGGGCCTCCACGAGAGGAAGCGCGCCGTCAAGTCCTCCGCCGACGTCGCCATGGCGGCCGCTCGCGACGCAGCCGCCGGTGGCGGCGCGAGGTGGCCCAAGGCCATCTTGGCGGCAGCTGCGTCGTCGTCCAACGCAGCATGCAAGGTGCAGAGGTGCAAGAGGATTGTGAGGAGGTGCTGCCACAGGAGGAGAGGCTGCGCTGCTGGTAGCAGGACTAGCGGTGACATTGCGAGGAGGCTGGTGAGGAGGAGGACCATGGCGCTCAGGAAAGTGATACCCGGAGGGGACGCCATGGATGAGGTCTCGCTGCTCCACGAAGCCATGGACTATGTCGTCCATCTGCGCGCACAGGTCGACGTGCTCCGCCGCGTCTCCAAAGCCGTACAACGATCCAGCGTCCTCCGGTATGTGGCAATGTAATTCATCTGTGCCTATATGCATTTTAATTGTAGATTAAGATGTGTTCCTTGACAATATTCCGTTTAAATTTGTACTGTGGTGTGTCTCTGCTTACTGTTTGACATGCAGGGATCCGTGGTCTCAATGTGCACTAAAAGAAAAGGAGGCTCCAAGTATGAGAGAATGATAGTGTGGTTGCTCGTTCAGAAGATGGGGGTGTGTGCCTGAACTTTGCAAAGAAAAACATGGCCTTGGTGTTGACCAGAGATAGATCCCTTAGGTTGTGCAAAGTGGTGAAGAGTAATAGATCAGGATCCTGTCATGTTGTTTGAGATATCAGTGTGGGGCTTGTAAGCCAGCTAGTTAGCTACTGTGGTATTGGAAGGGAAAATACAATCTTGTAGATCATCAGAGAAATGGGTGCCTGGAATGATGTACTCGCTGCCAAAATAAAGAAAATTGTGGAGTGGCTGATCTTGTATAAATCATGCATGAACATGCATTTCAAATTGAAGATCTGCTGTTGCATTCACCGGAGATTTCGGTAATTTCTGGCTACTTCAGCATTGTTTCACACCTTGCTGCTTGCATACAGGGGAGAAGATTAAAAGAATGAGAGGTGCTTCTATGCTATTTATTTTAAAAATTGCACAACTATTAAAGCATGAATGAAAGGTAGATGGTGATTACTTACCCTTTCGCTTGCTTTAAAATTTATGTAGCTTGTAATAGGAGGGAAAACATGGAAGCACTACTCAGAAAGAACAGTTCGCAGTTGTTCATGCATAAGCTTTCATCTACATGGTAATGAATGTATAAATAGTACAGCCTGCAGTAATTTTAGAAGAAAAGAAATGTCAACATTCTGATGAGTTGTGCTTGAGAGATGAATATTGAAACCCAAAGTTAATTTTAGTGATCCGGTATATATGGTCTTAGCGCGGTAACTGGTAACAGCTGCGTGCAACATAGCTATGAAATCAACTTTCAATTTCACAGGCCAGCGTGGAGATACAAGAGCTTGTTGAAAGATATGGGCCTGCTCATATAAGAATATTGTACATTCATTCACATGCATACAGCATGTATATGTGGGGCTCTTTCCTGTCTCTATGTAGTACATTTTTACATCAACACGCATGTCAGGTAACATCTGTTTATACAGTTTTCAAGACTAAAAAATTTCCTTGCATAGTCCAAGGAAATTTTTTAGTCTTGAAAAC
The DNA here is from genome assembly GCA_036346355.1 of Rhipidocladum racemiflorum. NCBI lineage: Eukaryota > Viridiplantae > Streptophyta > Magnoliopsida > Poales > Poaceae > Rhipidocladum > Rhipidocladum racemiflorum. The sequence goes on along the minus strand of CM070579.1, from coordinate 81,347,860 downwards.
TGTATAAACAGATGTTACCTGGCACATTGTAGAATTAATGGAGGTTATAATCCTTCCACGACATTGAGCATTTCATCCACTAAGCTTGCAAACTTGACATTCTAGACATCGTAGTATGTACATAAATCTTGAGCAGACGGCTCACCTTGGGCTGACGTTGACATTTTAGCAGCTCAAGACGTACTAGGAGCAGAAAGTAGAAACTAGTCAACAAATTGTAGCTCAATAAGACACGACCACATGGTTGATAGGTGAACCGTAAATGACACTGGTGGCAATTAGAAGCAAAGGTTAACCAACTTGATGCTATACCAGCTGTGTAGCCTACTAGTCCAATGCATTCGTGCCAACCTTTGATAACGTGAGACTGATGTACACGAGATGCAAATCATTAAATCAAAGCAAGCTCCTATTGGGGGGGTGGGGGGGGGGGGGGAAGAAAAAACGAAAAATGAAAGACAATGGCATACTCTTGTAGCAGCTGTTGTCTCTCTACATTCTGGAGAATCCTGGAAAATCAACAGTGGTGTTGCTATCTGTAAGAATCCATGCATGTTCAGCAAAGCAAATCAAACAAAAGCAACACAGTTCAAGAATGCAACTGCTACGCAATAGGCAACAAAGGGATAACAGGTGACTCATCGACATATCTTCATAATAGAAGCCTTCATACATCATGTATTTGGGGGCAACAAGGCAAGCATGTACCAACGAGCTACGGTTAATACATCACCAGAGACAGGACAGATGATAGGGGCGCTTGACGCAAAGGAATGAGCCAAACATCAACACTGGACAGCCTAATAACCTACACATCGCCATGCATCTCATTTCCAAGCCGGGTACGAGTTGTCCTGCCTGTTGTTCCTGAAAGCACAGCACCCAACAGAATAGACGATGATGAGGAAGATCAGGAAGATAATGTTGACGGTGGCGATCTTCTTCCAGTCATTCTTCAGGTTAGCGAGCACGCCAGCCTTGCACGACTGACAGTCGTAGCAGAGGGCAGTCTGATCATTCGACCATGTGTTGCAGTCGGGGTCATCGGTAGCGTTGAAGCCAGCAGGTTTGATCCAGACGGTCTCACTCTGGTAGGTGAAGTTGCACCCAGTTGGGGGCTTGCAGCATCCAGACTGGACAAAAGATAGGTGTTAGTTGCATAAAACGCAATCGAATAGTTTAAAACAATGATTCTCATATTGATGAAAATTTCCAAAGCTCAGGACAAAAAGAATTATGTAGAGAGTCAGATCAAGAAGTTCAAATATTAGTATATTGCACTGCAAAAATATACGGAGTTCCTCTAAAAGGCAGAAGCTCTACATAAGGACTTGAGGTGAGCCACGGAAGTGCAGGTAGTAGTGCTCATGAAGCCACAAAAAGTGTATTATTAGTGGATTACACATAAAGAAAGAAGTCATATATTGTGGTAAGGCACACGCTAATGAGATATCATGGGTGAAATGATCAATTGCACGTCAACTTCGGGGCAAATCAGCAATTATTCCCACTTGGTGAAAGCTAACATGACAATCCAAAGCAAAGGCCTCCGGCAAAAGGCAAAATCACCAATGGAGTAAGTCATAAATATAATAATGTCAGAGGATCAAATTTCATAAAGTAAGTCTATAATTAACCAAGAACAAGAGATCCACATAAGTACCAAAGGCAAATTACCAATGTGGAAGCTTCATGGATACACTAAGTCTACAAACGAGTAAAATGCATGCAATTTCTATCACAATGTCCTTCCTTCAGCAGAATAGTGTATAACAAGAAGTAACATCAAACAGCCCCAAAATGTGGTGAAATCTAGTGGCATTGATTTATTCAGAAACATGCAAATACCAAAGTGAAATCTAGATAAATTGATAGCATTAGTCATTTACCACACGAGTCACGACTTGCTCAAATCTTCCACTAGTCTTCACTAACCCCTCTTGTAACGCTGTGCAGTCAGAAAATACTGCAATTGATCATTTACCCTACGTGTCTCACTGGTTTCAGGATCCGCATATCGGTGAAATATTATGGGCAAATGATGAATAGCATATGTAAGTAGGGATAAATCATGATTGTTTTTTTTTATGGCGAACGGGAAAATAGGCTCCGGTTCCTCCGCAATTCACGCAAAATCGAGCAAGACTATGATAAAAGCCAAATAACAAATTAAGGCATTCATATGCATATAAATTCACAAACCCATCGAAAATTTCATATTCTCCGAGACTAATAGACTCCATCCCCCCAAAATCCAACCACTAGGGGAAATTTGTTGAAGTAAACATCCTAGTAACAATTCAGCAACCAAAGAAAAAAAAACTAAAGTATCCGCGCTAACCCCCAAAATTTCAAGGATATCAAACCTCTTGTAGGAGTAATTCAACAACCCAAGGGATATTTACAACGAGAAGAACAAACGAGGCATTTCACCTGGATCGGGGAGAGGTTGTTGTTAACGAACTGGCTGAGCGTCTCCTTCTTGGCCCCGAGCTTCTGGCAGACCTTGCCGTCCTGGAGGCAGCTCCGGATCTTGGCCCAATTCTCGGAGTTCTCCACCCTCCTCTGCAGCCACGTGGAGTAGTCCCCGAGGCGGTACTCCTTGTACCCCCTCCCGGAGACGGCCCACCCGGCGCCGCGGTTGGTGACGACGAAGGCGAAGACGGTGAAGACGAAGAGGAGGGCGATGAGGAGGAAGAGCGCGAGGAGGTAGAGCCAGAGCAAGCAGGAGGCGCGGCAGAGCGCGCCGGCGAGGCCGGCCAGGGAGAGCGCGAGGAGGAGGACCCCGAGCGCGATGGCGGGGCGCTCGAGGAAGCGCTCGCAGTCGGTGGTGGAGGCGCGGTGGCTAAGCCAGATTCCGCCGCCGAGGACGACCACGGCGAGGACAAGCACGCCGGCGTTGAGAAGGCCCAGGAGCCCGTTGCTGCACCGCACCATGGCTGCTCGCTTCGACTTCCTCTTCCTCCTTGTGTTGTGCGGGGGGTTACCACGACGAGTTGTGTGCGCTTCTGCGGCGATGTGGTAGGTAGGTGGGGAGTTTTTAACGTCGTTTTCGGAGGATTTCGAATTTCGAATTTGGAAAGTGTGCCTCCTTTTTGGTCCTTTTCGGCCGGTCTTGGTTTAAACGTTTTTCTGGGGGGAAACTTCACGGGTACACCCTTGGAGAATCTGCGAATTGCATGGCTGCACCTTGGATTCCTGGTTATCCTCATCCGTGGCACAAAATGATCGGCTTTCTTAAAAGAGTTCGTAGTTTAGTCGTTTAGAACATACGAATTTCGTAGAAATTTTACAAAAGTCGGTTTAATTTCCGTATTCTAAATGGAGCCTAAGCTTCAATAGTAGCCATAAGCAGTGGCGGAGGCAGAAAATTCTAAAGGAGGGGGCCAAGAAAGAAGTGAATATCTACTGATAAATGAAAACGTACCACTAATTATTTTACATAAGGCGATAGTTGATATTTTCGAGTTGACAGTAAAACTTACTCTCTTCAAATTTTGATGCTTTCCTGTGAAGTGGGACCTGCATGCATTGCAAATATAATTACGAATCTTTATGTTGAAAATAAATCAGATGAAAAGGAGCAGCCAACAATGAACTCACACATAACAACTATCTTTACCGTGAAGGAAGAGACTCGACCTAGCTTGATGCTTTATTATTTTGATATCGCTCTAAGCGAGAGAAATTTTCAAAATAGAAAATTCAGTAACTACACAGAACAAAAACAAAAAAAATCAGTAACGACACCAACCTCCGACCGGGGCCGAGGCCCACCCTGCCCCGGCCGTGGCTCCGCCTCTGGCCATAAGGATATTATTGAACTACATACCCAGTCATCCTTACTTTTCTTTTCATTGCAATGCCATGTGTTGTTGCTTGCATTTTAGTACTCCCTTAGTTGCGAATATTGAGAAAGGTTCGTGCATTGATGCGGGCGGAAAGAATTATTGAGAAAGGTAGAAATTTTAATAGAGAGATAAAATATTTTTCAGAAATACCTCTAAAACACAATAAAACCTCTAAAAAATTTTAAATCTAAAAAATATTTTTTATTTTTTACAAAAAATATTTTTTTAAAAAAAATATTATAGCAGTCATCGTTCTAGTTCACTGTAGTTTTTACAGTGAACTTAGGACATGTGACGAGAAGGTCAGCTGGCTACCGTACCTCTTTCAAAATAGAGATTTATATAATACACCAAAGATGAAGAGATAGGGAAACACATAACTACACCAAAGTGAAGCGGACAGATGAGACAGGTAAGAAAGGCTGTGGCCTTTTTTGTAGACGACGAAATGCTCTCTGGCACTTTGTATGCGGTTCAAGCATTAAGATATGCAGTTCTTCGATGCATCCTTAAAAGAGAGGGGCCGGGGGGTCCAGACGGGTTTAACCAAGACGCGACTACACGAGTTCCTCGAGTAATAAAAAGGGCAGATCTATTGTATGTAAACTGAGGTTTGTTTAAAGTCACACCAACGCTTTCGAGTTTAACACATGTGGTATTTTTAATATATAAGTACTGTTGGCTGTGATTTCGGTTATAGCTAACTGAACAACCGAAAAACTTGGGGGCTAGACCCACCATATGCGCTTTGATCGGAAGCGAACCAACAAATATATTTAGGTATCGGTCCCGATAGCCTGCGTCACAAAAATATAGAAGAAGAGATCGGCATTCGTCTGAGCCATCAGCATCTCGAGTTCAACCTCTTCTCGACATTCCTATCCGATCATAAGGAGACGCTCAGGCTACCGAAGATCGTTTCCCAGGATCAAGAAGGTTACTATGCCTTTCTTGCTCTTACCGATCTACTGCTTCTCTTCACCGACGCTCTACCCCAACGACGAACCCTAATGGCTTCCTCATTTTTACCAGGTTAGTATCTAATGAATCTTTCTCGCGCTAATCTTGTGATCATAACCTAGGCTAGTTGAAGACTTAGCCCTTAGAAATTGGCTAACATTTGGTATCAGAGCGTACTTGCCTTAGCTTGATCCTATTAAGCCCGGTTTAAGTTCTTGATTCGTCGGTTTAGAGTCAAATTTAACTCGGTTTAGACTTATTTGACTCAGATTGGCACTGATTTGGTTCGGATCGGGGCTTATTAACCTCGGATTAATCTTGTTTTAGTTCTGTTTGGGGTTGATTATTCTCCGTTTAGCATTTAGAAGGAGGGGATGAGCGAGATCAAAACCCTAGAACTTCGATCCGAACCCCAAAATTCCCCAAATCCCGAAACCCTAATCCCCAAATCCAGAAGCAAACCTAAGGATCTAAAAAGGTATTTAGGGATTACTTACGCTCGGTCGCCACCGTCGCCCAGTGCGTCTCGCTGAAGCCATGTGCGGCGTTGGCTCTCGCGCTCTGCTTCATGGCGTCGCTTCGTCATTGCCCTCTCCGCGCAAGCCCCATCGCCCTCGAGCGAAGCCGCACCGTCGCGTCGCCCTTGGTCGCCACAACGGAGATTTTGGATCAGGAGAGAATGAACTGGATTAGGGTTAGGGTTCTCGCTGGACGCGTTTTTTGTTCCGTTTCAACGAGACCTCGTCCGTCCGATCGCGTCCGATGGTTGTGATCTCGTCTGCCTGCGCTGGGCTGCAGTCACATCTGGGCCACGCGGTTGCGCTTTTGGGCCGAGCCGGCTGGGCTGCGCCTGCGCGTGGGCCGTCTCGCATTCTGCTGCGCATGGCCTTTTAGCCCTTCAGTCCTTTACTGTTTTTGCTGATAATTACCATTTGGCCCATTTGTTTATGTTATGTCATATTTAATTTAGCAGCAATTATTGTTTATGATTAATTTTCTGGGCATAATTTCATGATTAATTTTCTAAGTAAGTTAATTAATGCGGCAATAAATTAATGTGATGATTATTTCATACGATGATTATTCTAAGCATTATTTCTAATTAAAATGGAACCAACGGGAAGTTTTAATTAGATATTATTATTTAATGTTTAAAATTGGGATTATGTCATGGCCATGATCATATTCTGATCAACGTTGTTTATGAACATGTGTCATCCATAAGATAATTTAGTTTTTTTTTTCGTTTCTGCCCAACGGTGATGCGAGTTAGAACTATTAAATTTTTCGTCATTAGCATGTTATTAATCAGACCAACATAGGGTTAATTTCATGCCAGACATTACTTTATTGTTTACTAACTCATGTATACATTTATTCAGTAATGAACACATCCAACATTGCCAGTACTTTAAATGGCATTGAACAACTCTCTAGAACTAACTTTCCCTCTTGGAAAGAAAGATTGCAAATCGTTCTTGGAATTATGGATCTTGATATTGCATTATGTGAGATTGCTCATGTTCCTCCAGTTGTTGATGTTGAGGACTTCGCTGAGAAAAAGAAGTTCTATGATGCTGCAGCGGAGAAGTGGGAGCGATCAAACCGTATGTCGCTCATAAAGAGCACTATCTCTATCGGGATTAGGGGAGCAATCCCCGAGTCCAAAGATGCTAAGACGTACTTGGCATGAGTGGGGGAGCAGTTTAAAGTCTCCTCAAAAGGTTATGCTAGTACTTTAATTATGAGGATGCTCACCTCTAAGTACGATAACTCAAGTGGCCTAAGAGAGCATATTATGATGATGACTAATATGACCGCCAAGCTTAAGGGCATGGATATGAAAATCTCTGAAGGTTTTCTGCTCCACTTCATTATGACTCCCCTTCTGCTGAGTTTGGTCTTTTCATGATCAATTATAACACTCAGCACTCAGAAGGAGAAGTGGATTATGAATGAATTGATTGCCTTTAGGGATGGCAATCGGGCGGGTACGGGCGGGTAGACCTCCCGCAGACCCGAACCCGAAACCCGAAATTCATACCCGAACCCGAACCCGAAATCTCTCACGGGTACATACCCACGCCCATACCCGAACCCGATGGGTACCCGAACCCGAAATTAAATTCACCTCGCAATCAAATTTTCAACCATCAATTGTCAATCAATTCATTTGTAATTTATATGTTTAAAGGAAAAATATATGGTGTATATAATCATGAAAGTTACCGTATCTAACATCTTGAACGATGGTTTAAAATCTTGAATTAACTCTCTATTATTTTTAATTTATATTAATTAATTCGGGTACCCATGGGTACCCACGGGTGCAGAACCGAACCCGAACCCGAACCCAAACCCGAACCCGAACCCGAAATTTAAAACCCGCGGGTCTGAAATCAAACCCATACCCGAACCCATCGGGTCGGGTACCCACGGGTAATTTTGCCATCCCTAATTGCCTTGTATGTCTAGGAGGAAGAAAGACTAAAGACCGAAAGAAGAATTATGTCAATCTTGTAGGCCATAGCAAAAGAAAATTCCAAGAGGAAGCGAAGCCTTAGAGTCGTTAATAGAAAGGAAGCTGAAGTTGAAGTCGTTGGCGCACTATCATTAGCATTAGATAGTGGCTTTACTCTTCTTTTGAATAATGTCGTTTATGTTTCTAGTGTGAGGAGAAACCTCATTTCAGTTTCTTTATTAGATGATGATGGATACACTTGTATCTTTGGGAACAATAAATGCATTGTAAGCTTTAAATCTAATAATATTGGTCTCGCGATTCGACGACACAGACTCTATATGTTTCATCTCTCGAAATCTCATGTATTAATGAATGTGTGTGATGCCACCAATAAGCGAAAGAGAAGTCTAGGTGATGAAACTTCATCAAAATTGTGGCACTGTCGTTTAGGCCACATTTCGAATGTGATGAGACTTCATCGAAATTGTGGCATTGTCGTTTAGGCCAAAAGATTTCCTTCCGCTAATTTTGACACGAAGGATCTTGGTAATGCCTCTTATGTTTTAGGCATTGAAATTCACCGAGATAGGTCCAAAGGGATATTAGGCATATCCCAAAAGGCATACATTGACAGAGTGCTTAACAGATATAATATGCATAACTGCTCTGTCACGTCTGCTCCTATTGTAAAGGGCGATAAATTTGGAACATTCCAATGTCGAAGGAATCAATTAGAAACTGATCAGATGAAGGGGATTCCTTACGCTTTAGCTCTCAAAAGCATTATGTATGCTCAAGTTTGTACTCGCCCTGATTTAGCATTCGTAACCGGGATGCTTGGCAGATATCAATCAAATCAAGGGTTAAACCACTGGAAAGCCGTTAAGAAAGTCTTGCATTATTTACAAGGCACTAAGAACTACATGCTTACATATAAGAAGTCTGATAACCTTGAGGTTATGGGTTATTCAGACGCTGACTTTGCAGGTTGTATCGATCCCTTACTGCATCATCAACGATGCAGGCTGAGTTTGTGGCAACTGGGTAGGCTGTGTGGCTTAAGAACTTTATTCCCGGACTAAGAGTAGTCGACATTATATCTAAACCACTGACAGTATACTGCGATAATAAGACCGCAGTTTTCTATTCAAGTAACAACAAGTCAAGTGGTGCTGCCAAACACATTAACATTAAGTATCATGTTGTGAAAGATAGAATCCAGAATCAGACAATTGACGTCAAGTACATAAGTACTAAGTCTATGCTTGCGGATCCGTTTACTAAAGGCTTACCACCCAGTCTCTTTCGAGAGCATGTTGCCGGCATGGGTTTATTCGAAAGCCTCTGATTCTGGAAATAAGGACCATAAGAAGTAAACCAACTCCCATTAAGAATAAGTGATTATTCCATTGAGATAGAATTGTACATTATAGATACTGGGGTTTCAGTGGTGACTTTATTAACTACTATAATACTTTATCTTGGTGTGCTGTTCTATTGAGTATGAACTTATGATATTAACCTTCAATCAAGTGGAAGAATATTGGTTGTGATTTCGGTTATAGCTAACTGAAGAACCGAAAAACTTGGGGGCTAGACCCACCACATGCGCTTTGATCGGGAGTGAGCCAACAAATATATTTTGGTATCGGTCCCGATAGCCTGTGTCACAAAAATATAGAAGGAGAGGCCGACATTCGTCTGAGCCATCATCATCTCGAGTTCAACCTCTCCTCGACATTCCTATCCGATCATAAGGAGACGCTCAGGCTACCGAAGATCGTTTCCCAGGATCAAGAAGGTTACAACGTCTTTCTTGCTCTACCGATCTACTGCTCCTCTTCACTGATGCTCTACCCAAACGACGAACCATAATGGCTTCCTCATCTTTACCGGGTTAGTATCTAATGAATCTTTTCCGCGTTAATCTTGTGATCATGACCTAGGCTAGTTGAAGACTTAGCCCTTCGAAATTTTCTAACAAGTACATGATCCTACAATCATAATAACTTTTTTATAGGATTCACCTCTGGTCCAAAAGGAAACCGTTTACTTATTTAGACACCTTCTTCTTCCTTTTTTTTTGCAAAAATTGTCTATTCCCATCGTGAAAGGAGCAGGGGTAACATCTGACTCCTTCCGCGCCCAGGGACCGCAGGAGGCCGAGTTGCCATCGTGCAACAACGCGAGAAGCAGGTGACGCGAGAGCTGGTATCGAGTGTAGAAGGAGGCGACTTGCCGCGCTTCGAAGGCGCGGAAGGCCGGTTGCCACGAAGCCACAACACAGGAGAAGGCATGGCGTGCACCGGAGCAGGCGAGTCGCATTGGAGGACTAGTGTCGTAGTACTGTAACATTGAAGTTATTTACGAAGTACTGTCGTAACAAAGGTGCCTTCTACGATATCTAAATACATTTTTGTAAATTTTTAGAAAGAAATTATTTTTGAAAAAAAACACGGATAAGTAAACAGTTCTCCAAAAGGTCGAGCAATAAGCTTCACTTTAGACTTGCGTAGTGCGTGCTGCTGCAAGTCCGCAACATGTGTACGAGAACTTCTGTGACAACGGCTCACGCATAAAAACCTACTAGCCAGAATGTGCGGCGCACGCCGCACCGTGTAAAATTTAATCTATTTTTTCTAAAAAAAAAACTGTAGGCGGACCTAAATATTTTTTTTTCGGAGCGATTTTAACAATCTATATGTCCACCGGTGAATAATACATTTTCCGAAAAAAATTATAGATCGAGTTGCAAAAAAAACTATAGAGATACAGTTGTATACATATATTTCTTATTCCGGAAAATATCAGAAATCGATTTACAAAAAATAGAGAGGTTGAGTTGCACATATATTTCTTTTGACGAATTTAGTTAACACTTTATTATTACCCGTCAACCTTCTTTTGTTGAGTTTAACACTACGCGTTAACCGGGTAATAATACATGTTCCGAAAAATATTAGAGATGCCAACCTTCTTTTGTCGAGTTTAACAATCCATGCGTTCACCGAGTAATAATACATATTTCAAAAAATACTAGAAATCGAGTTTGGAAAAAAGTCTAGAGATTAAAGACCGAGTTGGGAGAAAAAATCTAGAGATAGAGCCGTACACATATATATGTTGATGAAAATATTTTTTCTAGGAAAAACGAAGAAAGAACCTAGACATATATTTCTTTTGACGAATTTGGTTAACACTTTATCATTACCCGACTAACCTCCTTCTCTCGAGTTTAATACTCTATGTGTTAACAGGGTGATAATACATATTTCAAAAAATATTAGAGATGTCAACCTTCTTTTATCGAGTTTAACACTCTATGCGTTCACCGAGTAATAATATATGTTTAAAAAAATATTAGAGATCGAGTTGGAAAAATGTACACATATTTTTATTGACGAATTTTTTTTTCCGGGGAAAACGGAGAAAGGACCTGGACGTAAGGGCCAGGGACCTGTTTGTTATATTTTCGGATCTAATCGCTATTATGAAAAATTAGAAAAGGGCTCGTTCGAGATTCGTATTTTGCGGGGGGCTTTGCTGTAAAGTAACGAACCAGGGACCTAAACGTAATTTGAAAAAGTTTTTTTTATACTCACAAAAAATCGCAAAGGATCTATTTGTAATTTACAGTGACCTATCCGTAATTTAAATAACATAGAGGGTTTTTTTGCAAAATAGCATGGGGGATGAGGTGGATGGCTTGAGAGGGCTCCAATTCTTTCCAACATAATAGATGGAATATGCGTAATTTCTGCTCCCATTTCTTTGCTCTGGAGTCTGGACGTCATGGGCATCTCTCACGTGCGTACACCTTAAAAGCTGTGTTACAAGCAGAAATCTGTGACTGCACTTCCAACATAGGAAATTACTGCTAGGAATTTTGGAGTACCTAGCCACAAAAAATCAAATTTAATTGAATATAGTGTGTACTAAGAAAAAAGAATTCCACATTTTTAAACAATGATTTAGATCATGTTTGTTTGAGTCTTTTCACTGGTTTAAAAATCAAAGCCTAAATAAATACCTAGCTTTTTATCTAGGTTTTTCAAAAATCATAAGTCTTCTATATAACTAAAAGTCAAATATCGAAGAGATGCGTTTTTTAGTTTATTAAGAGTTAATTTTAGACAAATACCATTGAAATTAGGTAAAATTATTCACTTTTACTATGTATAAAATTCGATAGTTTTTAAACCCCAAAACTAATTTTAAGATATAAACAAAAAAAACTCTAAATGTAAACAAACAAGCCTGTTTGTTTTTGCTTTTGATTCTTTAAAAGCTTATTCTGAATTGTGGTTATAGAGAAGTTAATTCTTCATAAAACTAGAATCCAATAGCACATATGAAATGGATTGTGGATTCTACTGTATATGGATGTGTTGGATTGTGAGAATCAGATTTTAGGCTCTGTTTGGTATGATCCCAGATTCTAGTAAAAACGGAAATATTTCTAGATTCTTGGTAGAAACGTTTCAGGTAGAATTAGAATCACTGTCTAGAAACCGTTTGGCTAGCTGTCTGATTCCTGTTAATCGGGGTAGCTAGTGTTAGTGGACAGAAAAAGTGAGCTGGTCGGGGGTGGAACGGGGTTGAGGGCGATTCGGCTCCAGCGTGGAAAAAAAAGAAACGTTCCGAGGAGAATCGTTTCGAGCTTTAACCCGTTTAGCTAGATTTTTCTCATATTCTAGTAGAAACGGTCCTATTTTAAGTTGCCAAACGAGACCTTAGAATCAGAATGCGGATTCAAAAACAAAAACAAACTGACCCTAAGAGTTGGACAGCCTACCGATCGATCCCATGGGCACAAGTACAGAGGACGGATTCTATTTGTCTTAGAGCAGTAAAATATGATACGATTGCTCGTTCAGTGGCTGGACTGCCCTCTCTTTGCTTCTCTTTTGTCGCCGTAAAATGGATGGTTGCGGCAAAGACGACTAACGCGTGCTTTAAACCAGCCTGATAAAGCAGGAGAGTACAGTACTCTTTACTTTGCAGTCTCAAGGGCTGTCCGGTCAGGCTCGTGGCTCCCTCTCCTTTTTGGTGGTGCACCACCGCTGCTTTCCAGGACAATCAAGCGTACGACTAGTACCTGTAACATTTGGCCTCTTCGCAAAGAATAACGCGGGCATTTTCTATTGCTGGCAGAGAGACGCAGCAGGGTCGCTACCAACGCCCAAAGTTTTCTTTTTTAGAAGAGGAGTTTACCTAACATAAATCTGCCTCACCAGGTCACCTTTCCCCCCGGGAATCTTCCTTCTTTTATCTCTCGAGCTATCCCATTCCACACGCTGAAATGAAATGCTCACGCATAGGGTGGTCGTTTTCAAATCGAAATCGAAAAATCGAACCGAATTAATCGATTATTTGATTTTTTATGATTTTTGGTTCGATTTTTATTCTGATTTTATTTGGTTATTGGTGTATGGTTCGGTTTTATGCTTCTAGAAACCGATTGTACCAAAAACCGAAATTACGGAATTAAAGGCATTTTGAATTGTGAAGGCAAATGGAAAGGTGAGAGGGAAGTAAATGGCTCGGTACTAGTAAGTGGTAACCAATTTGCTTCCCGGTAGAAATCAAGTTTGGTTTACCGAAAAATCAAAACGACTGTTTTTCCTGCTAAATCAGTTCGGTTTTCAATTTTAGTCCAAGAAATTCGGTAGGAAGTTTTTAAAAACTAAATTATTTTTAAATCAAATAAACCAATAAACCGATTTCTAAACTAATAAAAGATTGAATTTACCTTGTCTATATGGATCGTCCAACCCAAAAAAATATGATGTCCGGTCCAACATCATGCTATTCGGCCCAATTCCCACAAGTGTGTCTACCTCCTCCCCTTTCCTCTTGTATATCCGCACGCTCTTGTACAGCCGCAACCACACCGCCATCCCCACGTCCTCAACTCACCCCCGACCGACCAACTCCCCCTCGTGTGCAACGTAGCCCCGAGCCCAACTCAGCCCTCGCCCCTTGGGTGGGGCACCCACCTGCCTCCAGACCTCCGAATGACCCTTCCAGATCCGGTGCCCATCGCCCCCCTCGCTCCTAATGCACCTGCCCTCGCCCGTCGTCCCCCAGCCACCCACGCGTAGCCGCCTCCCTCTACACCCATGCGCAACAATGCCGCACCGGCCTTCCTCCTCTACCGCCGACACAGCCCCATCCCTCTCCTTCTCTACCGCCGACACATTGTCTGCCCATCATCGCCCCCTACGGCTGCTACCCCAACATTACCGTCATCATGCTAATCTAGCGCCTCAATCAAGTGTCTTTTACTCTCTGGTCTCTGTTTGTTTGATTTTTTTTAGCTTAAGGCTTAAAAAATCAAACCCGAAACAAACGGTTGGCTTTTTAAATGGTTTTTTTAAACTATAAGCCTCCGTATAGCTAAAAGTCAAAAGCCATTGAAGATGTTTTTTGTTTACTGGGGGTTAGTGTCTGTTTGTTTTTACTTTTGATTCTAAATTCTGGCCTCAAAAGCTGAATAAAAAATAAACAGCCCGATTCTAGCAATCGATTTTCATAATCTAGCACACCCATATACACTAGAATCCACAATCCACTTCATATGTGCTTATGGATTTTAGCTTTTTGAGAATCAATTCCTCTACAACCACAATCCAGAATTAGCTTTTAACGATTCAAAAGCAAAAATAAACAGGCCCTTAGTTTTTAGACCAATACCAATAAAGAGTAAGGTAAAAGTACCTACCTCTATCGTATATAAAAGCAGATTGTTTTTAAACTGCTTAAGCCAAAAAAAAAAAAACTTTAAATCATAAACCAAAATTTTCCCCCAGCTAGCATGTCCATCACTAGCTCCAGCTCCAAATCTGTAACCCACTCCAAACCCTCCTCCACCACCCACACCAAACCTTGGTCGGGCGGTTTACAATATTGAAAACGAAAATACCGATGGAAAATTGAAATTCAAAAATATCGAGCCAAAAATCACTAGAAAATCGTCAGAAAATGAATGTTTAAGAATTCAAATTATTTTAAAAAATCAAAAAAAAATCAAAAACCAATCGGTTGTAACCGGTTTTGACTGCGTGCTGAAGTCTGACACACCATTACACGATTTTTGACGCAAAATCGATCGGTTTTGATCGAAAATCTATCAGTTTTGTGTTGCATAATTTTTTTTTGAATTTAATCGGTTTACCGACCGGTTTTATATATCGAACCGGCTCAGTAAAATTAAAAACCGCAAAATCGACCGGTTTTATAAACCCTAACCCTTGCCCGCCGCCAAAACCTGGATTTTTTTTAGAAGACCCAGCTCCTGAGATCGAATCGGAGTTAGAGCTGGAGATGGACCAAGCACTAGTACTCGAGTTAGAGTCAGCGCTAGAAGCAGCACCTGTTCCAGAACTAGAGCCGGACAAAACACTCGAGCTAGCTCCAGGGTTGGAGTTCGACCATGCACTTGAATTTGAGCCTGAGTTTGCATCAGAAACACAGTGCTGGATGCAGAGCTCGAACCAGCGTAGCCGATGACCCTTGTACCCGAGAGAGCAACATTGTCGGACTAATGGATAAGATCTGCACCATCATTTTGGACCTGTTGGGATTCATGTGAACTAATGGATAAGATGCGTTGCATTATATGCCTAGTTGATTATGCAATTGATTAGTGGATTTGTTTGGATCTCTTTGGTATTATTCATGATCCTACAGGATGATGAAAGATTGCTCATTGATTCATGTTTGCTCGGCTTGATGAAAGATTTCGGTTTACTAAAAAATTGAAATAACCTAACCGAATGTTTTCGGTTATTTCGGTTCAATTTTCAAATCTAAATCGAGAATTTCGGTACCTAGTTTTCAAAAACTGAATTTTTTAAAACCGAGTAAATCAAACCAATTTAACCAAAAAACCGAATGCCCATCCCTAGTCGTACTACTATCATACACAATATTGCCAGGGCCGATCTTGGCCTTTTGGGGGCCCGGAGCGAAAATTTATATGTAGGCTCCATCCACCTCCTCATATACATATGTATATGTATATGTATAATATTCGATGCACAAAAATTACTTCTGTAGAACACTTTAAAGTTTATGAAATGACAAATGTAAATTGTAATCATAGTGCGCTGGTTCCTCTTCCTCCACGGCAACTATTGCCAACTCATCATTTGGGTTCGGCGAAGCACTTGTATTACTCTTTAAAAATTTACCCATAGCTCCTCTCTGCGTTTCTATGAAGTAATCCGCACGTTTTTTTTCTTTTTCTTTTTTCGCTACCGGATGGATACCTTCTAGATGACATGATAAGTTGATAACGCACGGCGCTGAAAATAATAATAAATGTATCAAAGATTAAATAATGTAAGACTAATAGGGAAAAAGATTTGGGAAGATTAATATTCTATACCTCTGATTAGGGACGATCACGGTGATCGGCATCGGCCACCACGCCACGTCCAGGCGATCGGAATTCGGCCGCCCCTCCTGTTTTTTCCTAGATGAAGGCCCTAGCCGCCAGGCACCAGGAAGCAACGCAGTTTTCTTTGGTGGAAACCATCTTTCTTCTAATCCTCTACTAGTCGCTAACTCGCTCACGTCCTACATGGCTGCACAACTAGTCCAATGCCAAAGCAGCCAAACATATATATATATATATATATATATATATATATATATATATACATGGCACGTGTGCATATATGGGCCGGCACTTTGAGCCCAAATTACTATTTGCTAATTGTATGCAAGTTTTTCTTTATACATTATATATACTTGTTTTTCTTTGTACGTTTAGGTTTGTACACCTGGGGCCCCCTGCCCCCCCTCAGGGCCGGCCCTGTCTGTCTTGAAGCTTATCGGAATCCCTCTTTATAAGCAGGTGCAATCGAGCCTGAGACCCTCACTGCCTCGCTGTATTCTTCCTCCTCGCCGCGAGTTTCTTGTAGTCCTACGCACATCCGACGATCCTCTGCTTCCCCGCCTTAAGCTTATCGGAATCCCTCTTTATAAGAAGGTGCGATCGAGCCCGAGACTCTCACTGCCTCGCTGGATTCTTCCTCCTCGCCGCGAGATTCTTGTAATCCTCCGCGCGTCCGACATCAATGGCTTCTCCGCCTCAGGTATCTGTGATCGACATTTCTGTACACAATGTTCAGGAGGAGGATCATGACGTATTTTTAATTGCTGTTTTTATATGTGCAACTTTAGTATTTTTATCGCTATTCTATCTTTGCTATTGGTGCTATGTCACCTACGCACCGTTGCGTTAGTGCTATGTCACCTACGCACCGTTGTGTTACCCTATCCCTGCCCCTCCGCCTCCGCCTGTTGGTCCTCCTCCGGTTCCTCTATCGCTGCCCACCAAGGCCGCCGGTGGGTATTCCTGCGGAATTGCCCAGGATGCCTAGTCCGTTGGCCCGTCCTCCGCCCAGTGTGGCTTCATCGCAGTAATTTGGTCTTCGGTAGCGGCAACAGTAGCTGAATGTAAGTTAAGTAGTATTTGTAGTACGTAATGGTAGTACATAAGTTAAATAAGTTAAGTCTAATTTGTGAATTTGTACTGTAAGAATGTTGAAGTTTGTACTGGTTGAATGGTAGGACTAAGTTTGGACTGTTATTTTCGTTTCTGTAATAACTTTTGTGTTTGGTTTGTAATGGGACTTGGTTTTTCTATTAGATTGTGTGAGCCTCATACTAATAAATTAATAATTACCATAAAGTTAGAAAAATACTTTTAAAAAATTGGCTAATCAATAAAGTTATTGAACATTTCATAATCCTAAATAGGAGAAGCCACTTGTAAACTGTCCTAGTGTGGAAATTTTCTCCGTATATTGTACAACTGGGATTCATACATGGGAGCCGACCAAACCATTTAAACATGCTAACTTCCCATTCAGGAAAGCAAGCAGTCGAGATGCAGATATGCTAGCCCAAAAACTTTTCTGGGTTGCTGGCTGAACACTGCATCAAGTCTTTTCTTTTTTCACTCGTTAACTGAAAACTGCATCAAAGTTTTCACCACCGTCGATCTTTACACTGTCCATGAGGCCGACCTCCGCAGCAACGGCTTCATCGCCTTGTCCTCCTCGAGGGAGATCATGCCGAGGTGGGACGGGTCCTCCAGCATCATCTTGGCCACCAGGTACCCCGCGATGGACCACGTCTGGAGCTTCCTCGCCTGCTTTCCGATGTACCGCCCAAACTTGCCATCGTAGTACTCCGGCCAACCGTCTCTCGCCAGCCTGGCCTCGGCCAGCTCGATCGCGCGCCGCGCGATCTTCAGCCGCCGGTCTTGATGCAGGACGCAGTGAGCAGCCACAGCAGCACTGCAGGTACAATGGAGTCAGGGAGGTGCAGAGGTGAGCATGCTGTACGGGGTAAAGTTGTTTGCATGACTGAAAACCATGGTACGAACACTAAAATCTTTCATATTGTTCTGGAAACTTCTTCCCAAACTTATTACGGAGTAGTTTAGAGCTTTGGAAGGAGAGACTTGCATGGCGAAACAAAGCTAAAGAAATGGGGTGGGGGGGGGGGGGGGAAATGAGGTGTTTGCACAAAACGCCATGTGTTGTTCAGGAACTCGGGCTCTTGCATAAAGTCACATTATGATTTGATATATCACCAAAGATTATTTTGACCCACCATGCATCCGAATACCAAAGATACTGACCTGGCCAAGATCCCCCGTTGTGGTAGCTCCATCTGCTGTTCTTGGGGTTGCATCCCGTCACGATCTGCCACTCGTGGCCCTCGATGGCTAGGTAGCATATCTTGAGCGGCATCTCGCCGATCAGGTCCTCCCACCGCTCCTCGGTGAGGTCCATGATGGCGGCGGCCTGCTCGAGGGCCGAGCGCGAACCACCAGATGTCCATCCTGGCGGGGCTGACGTTGCCGACGAAGTAGCCACCGCGGTTGGGCATGAAGTCGAAGCAGGGCCGGTCCTGGCATTTTGGAGGCCCGGGACGAAAACTTATATATATATATATGTATCACAAATTTACATATATATATATATATATATATATATATATATATATATATATATATAGTCTTATAAGTACACATCATTGAAGATATTAATATTCGAAGCACAAAAATTACTTCTATAGAACACTTTAAGTTCATGAAATGATAAATGTAAATTGTAATCATAAACACTTATTTAGCACTTGGCATCATCTTAAAAAATTTCTTCTAACATTTTGTGATACAAAGTCATCAATTATACTATTGATATCAATCTCGTCCAATTACTCTTTAAAAATTTGTGTATAGCTCCTCTCTGCGTTTCTATGAAGTCATCTGCACGTTTTTTCTTTTTCTTTTTTCGCTATCAGATGGATACCTTCTAGATAACATGATAAGTTGATAACGCACGGCGCTGAAAATAATAATAAATGTATCAAAGATTAAATAGTGTAAGACTAATAGGGAAAGAGATTAGAGAAGGTTAATATTCTATACCTCGGATTAGGGCGATCACGGCTCGTCGGCGAATTGCCCAGACAGCACCAGTGCACCACGTCCAGGCGATCACCCCTTTTTTTTCTCTCTACGCGTCGCCACGTCCGGGTGATCGCCCGCCCGCCGCCCCTCCTGTTTTTACTTTTTCCCTGGATGAAGCCCCTAGCCGCCAGCTGCCAGGAAGCATTCTTTTGGTGGAAACCCTCTTTCCTCAAAAAGACTTCTAGTCACTCACATCCTGGTGTCCTACACAAGCACAACTAGTCCAATACCAAATTGCCAAGCATACATATATATGGACTGTCACTTTACTTAATTAGTTTGGGGGCCCTTGACTTTTGGGGGGCCCTAGGCGGGCCGCCCACCCTGCCCCCCCCCCTCGACCGGCCCTGAATATTGCACCCACAAGTAACTGAGTAAAGGAATCACTCCATCATGTCCTTTCGGTAAGCGTGCCGTCAAACTTTCAAAACTTTAGTTATCAATACTTTATTAACTATTTAGATTGGATACACGAAACTCTTATGTGTAGGTTTTTTTAGGAAGTGCTTTCATAACATTATAATTTTATTGAATTTTATAAATACTTTATAAGAAAAATTAGTGGTTAAAGTTATGTTTTAGAGATCATATCGATGTTCAAGATAACATGTATTAATGATCGAATGGAGTAAGTATTCAAGCATATAGAATATAGTTCATGATACTCATGAACCTGAGGTCCAGCCGCATTCGGAGTTGAGAGGTAGAGCTTGACCCTGAATCCGACATGGAGTTTGATCCACTGCCTGATGAACCGAATGCACCAGCGCCTGAGTTTGCACGCGACGTAGGGCCGGAATTAGAGTTTGCGCCGCTGCTTGATCCACCAATTGAGCCTGCACCTAAAGTTAGAAGAAAAAACTCGAATGAGTCCAGGTTTAAAAAAAAAAACAATAGAGCACGGACATGCTAGCTGCGACATGAATAATTGACTACGGGACTAAACACTAACCTGACGATCCATATGACATCCCTGCAGAGCCAGATGACGAACCAGAGCCAGAATTCGAGTAGGAACCCCTGCCTGACCCCTAACCTCCCAAATGAGTTTGAACTTGAACCAGAGCCAGAGCTCGATGATGAGCCAGTAGCCGATCCAGAATACGAACCACCAACAACACCGGAACCAGACCCGAAGCACAGGATGAACATCCACCACTTGGTCCAACATCAGACCCACCACCAAAACCGCCGCCCACCCTGAACTCGAACCAGCATTATTCATGCTCGTGAGCGGTATGAACCTCCAGTACTCCACTAGACCCAGAGCTAGAGCCAGAGTTCGTGCTAGAAGCATAGTTTGATCCAATACCTGTGTTGCAATCTGGAAATCGTCACTTTTTTACCCTCATGGCAAACTTTTTTTTTTTTTTTTTGCAAATCTAGTTCTCCTTTCAAACACAATTACAAAAATAGTTTCGGTGGCTTGTCGTGCTCCCAGAGCTCGGTAGGACTTTTCGTAATGCAGGAACATGGCAGGTGATACTTGTCGCTGCCGACGCTTCCGTTGTCGGAGGGGACTGTTTTTTACAATTACGCTAGAAAGAGTGCTAGATATTTTTTTTTAAAAAAAAAGTTACAGAGAAACTAGAGAAGTTATAACATCTGCAATCCACCCGTTCGCCCCACCATTTGAACCCACACCAACACCACCGCTTATTGATGTGCCCAATCCTATAAATCCTGAGCCCAAGCCTGAACCCAAGCCTGAGCTCGAACAGATGATGTGCCTGAACCACAACCAGAAGCCGGCCCCCCATTACCGGCTCCACATGCAGAGCCAGAGCCATAACCATACCCGGAGCCTGTGCCCGACCCGCGACCAGACGCAGTGTAAGAACCCCCATTTGGACCAGACCAGGCACCCCTGATGCTTACTGTACAAAGTGGTGCCAATGGTGACTGTGTGAGCGCAACCTAATAATTTGGAGCTTAACCATTGGCGGTTCGTCTTGTCCTAGGAACTGACGAGAGATTTGGCTCAGTCTATGTTTGGAATTGCTAATTCTCTATACTAATACTAGAGAGTTCTTGCCTTTCCTCATCTCATTGGCTTTGGTATGAAATACATGACTGGAAACGTGGAGTTCTTGACCTCCACGAATATAATTTAGACCTTAACACTTGAAACTTAATCTTTGTCTCCAGATCGACCAGGCTAGAGAATTATTCTACAGTTCTATACCAAATCCTCATTCTTTTACTGACACTGGCAGAACATTTTTGCTTCAATATACAGTAGCACTAACAGCTGAACTACTACTACTGAAATCAGACTCTTTTCTGAGATGTAGCATTCATTAGGCAAGAAGAAAACTGAAGACGCGGAATATTTTGCAGACAAAACATAGGAGTATAGAAGAACATGAATATAGAGGAACAGAAATTAAGTCAAACATGAAAACACCGTACTTCCTAACGCGACTGCAGTCTGCTGGTACTAATGGTTTATTAAAATTAATCTATTGGTTCCTTCAGTATATGTGCATCCCGACTTTTTTTTTCTCGAAACTATATTCTTTTAAGCCATATAGTGTACAATGTTACTTGAACAATGTTATTCTCTAGCACTCAGGTCAATGGCCAATAGACTACACTCGCAGAGTTTAATGGCCATTTCTGAATTTCAGTACAGGGTCGCAAAATTACGACAGAAATAAAGAGGAACTGGAACCCACCAGTGCAAATCCCTTTGCCGCAACACTTGGATCGATTCAAACTTGGATAGAACTGCATCGTGGACAAAGGAAGCAAAGAGGCATCAGAAGGCAATGATCAGAACAGATAAGCCGAATTCTCTGAGAACAGGGAGCGAGTGCATGCAACGGCTGATCTGACCACACATAGAAGCAAACGGGGCACTCCTCGGCGCCCGCCGCCCGCGTCCCCGGCCGGCGGCGTCAAAGCACGGCGCGAGGTCGCCGGAGCGTATGGGAACGGCGGAGACGGCCGGAGTCGACGTCGGACAGCTGCCGTAGGAGGAGGCGGCGCGGCTGCGTGAGCCGCTCCACCGCCGCCGGAGCTGCGCGCCCCAACGCAACGTTGCCCATCAGCTGGTGCGCATGCCCGTCCCTGCGGGGAGCGGCAGCTATGGCGGATGCTGTGGTGTATACTGCGGCTACGTCCTTGCAGGTGTGGAAGGAGAAGGGGGGGAGGTGGTCACGTCGACTCCGGCGGTGGGAGTGGCTGCGTTTTTGAGCTGAGGAGGGGAAGGAGAAATGGAGGGAAGGAAGCAATGCACCATTTTCTTCTTTTGAAACGGATTGGACGGTCGTGACGCGCTAATTGTGACGTTACTTTCCAGAGGGGACGGACCAAAGGCACCATCAAGGCATGAAGAGCATACACGAAAGACGGGGGAGGCAAAGCCAAAAAAATTGAAAAGATTCCGTTGCCGGGACTCGAACCCGGGTCTCTCTGGTGAGAGCCGAGTATCCTAACCAGCTAGACTACAACGGAAGTTGCGATGCAGAGGATAATTCATCTTTAACTTGGAGAGGCACCACACCTTGTGTACGTAAAAGCTTCATTTCTGATAATTATCTTCCGCTGATCGAGGCCGAGGAAAAGAAAAAAGCACTATGCTGTAGCGCTGGGAAGCCATCTTTCTGGTGTCGCAAGAGCAGACCAGATCGCGATTTGCATCGCTACTTGATGCAAAAATGGCTAGCTACAGCCTCAGACTGAGCGCAAGCTATGTTTGCTCGGCGTTTAGACACCACTGATTCTGAGGTCTGAGACGCAAGTGTAAAATCTTGGCTTGGACAAATTCGAGCAACCTGCCTCCCTAAGTTGAGCAACCATACAGCATATGTGAGTACGCAACTGATCAAAGATTCAATGGGCGAAGGTTCACCCTCACTGTTCAAAATCTAGTAATCAAGCGTCTCGATCAAAGAAACATTTGAGATTGAAGGTTACCATCACAAACTAGTCATCAACTCATCATACATCCAGTTTGCTCAGCTTCATGTCAGATTATTATCATTTGCTTTCGCTAAAACCAAAAGGCAATCTCAAAAGCAGAACTGTCTATTACTACCAGCATCATGAAACCTTAACACCACTGAAGAAATTCAGGTGACAAATTGTACTTTCCTACATCAGGTAGCAAAAGGTCCAAACAGTCATTCTGCAAGTCCTAGATAAATAATGCTTTGTCAAGATATCTGAATTCGAAAGTTCAATTTAAATCAGGGTTTCAAAAGTCGACGAAAATCGTGATTTTGAACGTATCAAGCCGGCTCGATAAACGGAACCGGTCGATAACCCAGACCAATTCAAAAAATTCGAAAAATTTTATGCGACGTAAACCAATTGAAAATCAATAAAAACCTGTGGATAACAGGTCAAAAATCGACTTTCTAATTTTTCACTTACTTTGCCGATTTTCGAAGAAAACCGGTCAAAAATTGCTTGAAAATCAATAAAAACGATCGGTTTTCGATTTTTCACCGCTTTTTGACCGCCGATTCAAAAAGTTTGACTTCGAAACTGTTCAGTTTCTACCGATTTTCAACGAAAACCAGTGCCGAGCGGTGGACGATTTTCCAAATCGAATCGGTATTGTAATCCCTGATTTAAATTATTGATAAACGATGCGCATTTAAGATGAGGAGATTCCATATGACAACACATCATCAAATGTACTAATACCTCACCGACTTCCACATCATCAAATGTACTAATCCCTCACCGACTTCCACATCTGGAAAAACGATCTTATAACTTCTCGCCTTTTTCACATTACTTCATAATCCAATAGTTACTTCAAAATCCGATATAAATCACCATGTTTACAGATAGTAAACACTTTTTTTTGCATTTTCACACAAGTTACTTCAAATCAATATAAACTACCAAGTCTACAGATAGTAAATGCCCTTTTTTGCATTTTTAGACACAAAAATTACTTCAAATCCAATATAAACTACCATGTTTATAGATAGTAACTATTGTTAAAGGGAGGACAGGTATATATGAAAGGGGTTTTATCTTGGACACAAGTCTTGATGAAAAGTAGTCTTTAAGATTGTCATTAGTTGCAGGAAACCCGATAGTCTTGATAGAAATATACAAACCCCAAAACATGGACATAACTTCATTTCTAGAGTCCAGAAAAACTACCCTATACTGATTGGCAAGAACAACTTTATCACTTTGTGTCTTTGCCTTGTAAAAACCAAGCCAAAACTTCTCAACCTCATAGGTGGTATTTCCATTCATCATATTAAAATCACTAGAAATCAATTTATCCTTCCAACAATGCGTACAGTCTGCACTCGCTGGCATATAGAATAAAGGGAATCAAGCATGAAACTGTTCTGAACACATGATGATTTTTCATAAATGAAAACAGTTGAACCAGTAAGCGATTGTGTCTAGGCCAATTACCATCCAACGTGCAAAGAGTTTAAACTTTCTCTAATAAACAAAAACTGTTCAACATCAATTAAGATTTTAATGGTATACTAATTTGACCCACAAATTATTCAACCAACACATAACAACCTCCTTTGTGGGCGCACTAATACCTGATAATCGTATGATCCAATAACCAAAAACAATAGAGACACAACTAATCATATCATGGTACCAACTTGTAGAAGCAATGGAGAACGGCGTCACTTCTGTTCAGAGATGACATTCTCGACATACCACTTGTATGTCTCGACAAGCCCCTCCTTGAGGGGTACCTTGGGTCTCCACCCCATGCCCTGTATCTTGGAGCTATCCATGAGCTTCCTTGGAGTGCCGTCCGGCTTGCTCGAGTCCCACACTAGCTTCCCATGGAACCCGACCACCTCCTTCACCAGCTCCGCGAGCTCCTTGATGGTGACCTCGCTCCCACTTCCCACATTTACGTGCTCCATCCCTGAGTACTGATCCATCAAGAAGATCACCGCATCGGCAAGATCGTCGACGTGCAAGAATTCACGCAGCGGCGAACCAGAGCCCCAGACAACGACCTCGGGGGCATTGGACGCCTTGGCCTCGTGGAACCGGCGGATTAGCGCGGGCAGGACGTGCGAGTTCTCGGGGTGGAAGTTATCGTGCGGACCGTAGAGGTTGGTGGGCATGGCCGAAATGGCGTCGAGGCCGTGCTGGATGCGGTAGGCCTGGCACATCTTGATGCCGGCGATCTTGGCGACGGCATACCACTCGTTGGTGGGCTCGAGCGGGCCGGAGAGGAGGGAGTTCTCCTGGATGGGCTGGGGCGCGAACTTGGGGTAGATGCAGGAGGAGCCGAGGAAGAGGAGCTTGCGGACGGAGCGGCATTTGAGGGCGGCGTCGACGACGTTGGTCTGGATCTGGAGGTTGGCGGAGATGAAATCAGCGGGGTAGGTGGAGTTGGCGTGGATGCCGCCTACCTTGGCGGCGGCGAGGACGACATAGCGGGGGAGCTCGGCGGCGAAGAAGGCCTCTACGTCGGACTGGCGGGTGAGGTCGAGCTCGGCGTGGGTGCGGACGACGACGTTAGTGAACCCCAGGGAGAGGAGTCGGCGGAGGATGGCCGAGCCGACAAGGCCGCGGTGGCCGGCGACGAAGACCTTGGCGTCCTTGTCGGCGAGGAAGGAGAGGTGCAGATCTGCCGATAGAACGGAGAAGGGGGTCAGATGGAGGGAGGAGGGAGATGGGGGAGACGCGTGGGTTTACCGGTGGGTGTTACAGTGTCCATGTCGCCGGGGGTGCGGCCGTGCGGCCGCCGGAGATTGTCGGATGGGGTTCCCGGACGGCGGGGTATTTGGGGCTGTTATTAAGGAAGCGACGCGACTGGGCTTTCTGAGTTGATCGGAGGACGTTCTAAGTAGCGGATAAAGCTCGTTTCATTTGATATATCCATCAACTTTTGGGCTGTGTTTGGTTTAGGATAAAGGATGGGTTAGGGATTTAACCCATCAAACACCTACTCCCTCTGTCCCACAAAGAGTGCATTTCTAGTGTTCAAATTTTGTCCCATAAAGAGTGCATCTTTAGTCTGTAGGGCCCAGCGGTAAGTGTATGCATGCTCATTTAAATGCTTGTGGAAACCGAAGCACCACCATGCTTGTGTATGGAGTAATGAGGGTCATATTAGTCATTTACCTTGCACACTAATCTGTCTTAAAATCCTAGAAATGCACTCTTTGTGGGACAGAGGGAGTATAGGTTAAACAGAATTAAGTTAATTCGATCAAAGATTTTTAATCTTTCTAATATAAGATTAAACTAACCTATAAAAAAGATGGAACAAGTTAACTCAGAATAACTAACCCTTCTAAATTTTGTTTTTCTAATGCTAACCCAGCTAACCCATTTAATATAGCCAAACAATAATTTAGATTAACAAGATTTATTGCTAAACATAAAATTTAGGTTAAGCTAATCTGATCAGATTAAGGTTAGCTAACCCATTTATTTTAACACCAAATCAAACGCAGCCTTAGAAGTAATCATTTTTGCAATTTTGACAAACTTTTTTTTAATATAGCCATCATTTTAATGTAATTTCAAAAATAATCCTCTGCTCTAATCGAAGAGGTCCAAATTTGTAAAAAAAAATATCTAGGGTTCAAAAGTGATGGATTCGAACTTTTATGAAAAAACATATACTTCCATCAAAATATATAAAAACGACTAGTCCCTAGGTTTCATAAAATGTGTCCACGTCCTACCAGTACCATATGCATAGAATAAAGAAGTACTAAACTAAAAAAAAGACTAATACGAAATGATTATATACACTTCTATTAAACGATAAACTACAACTATTTATCTTCTTTCAAAACATTTAAGTAGAGGTATAGAGTGAAAAATTATAATAACTACATTGTATATTCCCTTAGCGGATAATTATATTAGACGAAGATTCCGAGGCCATTGACACATATAAAAAGCTGCCATAAAACTTTACGTTCTTTGATATATTTATCACAACCTATAACTTCAACTAATTTAGAATATCGCCAATTTGGCTCCACGGGCTAGCCCTAGAGGTGAGCGTCATGCCGTACCGGAACGGCTCGGTACGGGTTTATCGTATTTCGGGTCTGAACTGTGTCGAGCTGCAACGACTTGTCGTGCTGGCCCGGCTCGACGTCGGTGAGCCCAGACACGGCCCATTTGCGCTTCGTGCTTGCTTCGTGTTGTGCTAGCCCAAGCTTAGCCCATTTGAACTACTGCAACGAGACAAAAGGACTTGGAAAAGCACGGAGCTGAGGCAATGGACACAAATATTGAGGAAAAAGTAAATTTTATTTAATTTTAAACATGTACAGAGTAACTGTCTCGTTAAAAACCTTACTCCCTGGTGTGGGGTACCTCCGATAAGGAAAAGAGTACATTAACTATGTATATATACATTAATACATAGATTACCCGAGGCCGAGATTGTCCAAATTGGCTACTGCGTCCGTGATCTCCGGATTCTTGTGTTGATGTTGGGTCCTAGCATTTGCACGCTCTCAGTCTTTGAGACATGTAATTGCATCAACCATCTTAGATCTGAGAGACGACCTTTGCGACTCAAGTATCATCCCCACCAAACTGAAAGTGGCTTCTGATGAGACAGTGGACACTGGAACCTTAAGCAAGTCCTGTGTAAAATGGGATAGCACGGGGTAAATACGTTGGTTATTCTTTCACCACAAGAGCAAGCTGAGTTAATTTTCCTCGTCGATGACAAGGCCGGTCTCCACGAAAGGCGTGTCGAGGTAGTGGTTGACCTCTACTCATGTATTTCATGTCGTCCTGCTCGATGATTGAGAAGATGAGCCAGACGCCTTGCCTTTCAGCTTTCGTATGTTTGAAGCAGTCGAATTGCATCGTGCTTGTTGCGTTATTAAGGTAGATCTTCTTGTTTCACTTCTGGTACTAAACTTGTCATAATATTTATCGAAAACTCTGGAAAACTCATTATAAACATGAGCATATGCCTCGGAGAAATTAAGATTGAATGTCTCACCTATTCCATGGAAGGCGTCCTGCAAGTCAGATAACTTTCTACGAGGACCCAAACAGTAGCAAAATAGTAGAGATGTGAAATAGCTTGAAAATATATTATTATTTTTTGCTTCATTGGTTTTATAATGGGATGTAAAATATAATTATCTCTACTTTATTTAAAAGTATTAGCAATAGTCCAAAGCCACTCGATGACTAAGGAAGAAGTTTGATAATACACACCGGATAAACATTTAGTTGTATGGTAATTTTTTTAAAAAAAAATGAAAATAGCCGACAATTTGCCAATCCACTTCAGTAACCAACGGTTCATCATTATTGTAGTTGATAAAGACAGTGATAATATGCTCGTAGTTCTTGCACCGCTCCAACATAGTATACGTCAAGTTTCATATAACCTTCATATCAAGGTTGAATCTTTTTGATTCCTTATTGTTGGCCATGTAGTATTCTGAAAACTGTGCAAACCTTATAGGCGAAACTATAACAAACTCGGTAGATTTGTGTATGTTATCCAAACTAGGTTTCATTACAATCAAACCTGCCTGCATAATGAGATTAATAATGTGGCATACACATCTCTGGTGTAGTACAAAACCTCCAACATAAGTCTCCAGATGCGGTGAGAGATAATCCATAGCCATCGTTTTAGCTGATGCATTGTCAAAAGTGATGGGAATAATTCTACTTTCTATTTTAAAGTCGGTAATAACCTCAAATACATGGTTAGCGATAGCCTCTCCGGTGTATGACTCGGAGATTGGTCTAAACCCTATGACCTTTTTGTTTAGTACGTAGTCATTGTCTAAGTAATGTGCAACAACACTAATATAGACTGCTCTTTGATGTGAGGAAGTATATATATTTGATGTTAAGATAAAAGAAAAACTAACTATAATGAAAGTTTGTTTTAACATTTCTAGTTTATTTGTAAATATTTTATAAATATCACGTGTAGTTGTTCTTCTACTAACATATTGATATTGTGGGCAAAAACCATGTTGCACTATTCTTTTAAAACTAGAGTTCTCACCCATTCTAAGTGAAAGATCCTTCATAACTATGCAACATGCAATTTTGTCTCTAGCTACATTGGCATTGTATACCCCACGTACTTACCAAACCGTCGGTGTTGATTTTGAGCTGTGTCTGAACGCCCTCACCCGTCCTTCGTCCTCCCAATATCTTCAAGCATGTCTTTGTGTGTTTCTTTAAATGACCTGTTCCACCACATGC
Source organism: Rhipidocladum racemiflorum (assembly GCA_036346355.1). Taxonomy (NCBI): domain Eukaryota; kingdom Viridiplantae; phylum Streptophyta; class Magnoliopsida; order Poales; family Poaceae; genus Rhipidocladum; species Rhipidocladum racemiflorum. The sequence continues at coordinate 81,318,909 of CM070579.1, read as the reverse complement.
ACACGCATACAATTTAATTTGATAGTATTTGCAAATAGCATACACTACCTTACATATGTTAATGTCTCTTCGACTGTTCTGTCCATATGTTGCCAGCACCATGCCTGTTGAGTGCCAGACATGGACACGCGTCTCAGTTGCATCAATGTAGCGGCATCCGAGCTCAGTGCCAATACCAATTCCCGTCCCGGATACATTGATGTAGCGGTATCAGAGCTCGGTGCATCCGGAATGTACAAGGAATTCTAAATGCCTGCGTACCATCCAGATGACGATTATCCATGCCATAATCTCTCATACTGGGGGAGAGTTGGCGCGGATCGATCTCTTGATCCCGATGAGGGGAACGTGGAGAGTGAGAGCATGCTCTCCTGCTTTTTCTCTTGCCAAACATTTTTTTCGTGGAGGAAGAGTAAAAAAAGAGAGCAAATTCGAACTAAATACAGAGAATGAATGAGAAAGCGAGTGGGATGTTCTGAGCAAAGAGAGAGAGAGAGAGAGAGCAGGATGTTGTAGAATATGCTGACCAAATGAGAGCACTCGAGGCCTTAGGCTTATTTTATAATAATTAGCAAGCAAATGACTGTTCAAATAACCGTTGAAATCAGGTACGGTCGTGTGGGATGAACATTAAAATTAACTTTACGTCACGCCGCTTTACGTCTTTCAGTTTGTCATATCGTTGTCTGGAGAGAGACGTTGGAATCATGCGCGGGAATGCAGGATGAAGATTGAAATCAGGCACAGGATGGAAACATGCACAGGATGAAAATTGAAATGAGATTTATTTCTTTTCACGAGTCACATTGATGTCCCTCTATGTCATTTGCCGAACATTGTGGGAGAGAAAAATCTAAAAATCGTGTGCAGGACGGAATCAGCCAGGCGCTCCTTTTACCCTCTCTTTCTCTTTTCACCGAAAAAACCGCATGCGGGACAGGATGTAATCACATCAATACATCACTGCCTCTCCATCTTTTTTCACCGAAAAATTCGAACAACTCTCTCTTTCCTCTCTCTCTCTCTCTCTCTCTCTCTCTCCCTCCCTCCCTCCCTTCCTCTCTTTTCCCCTCACCTAGTCACCTCTGTCTTTCCCTTTTTTCTCGCTTACCCTCGGCTCCCATCCCCTCAACTCCCACGGTAGGGCCACAGCTGACATCTCGGTCTCCCACTCGGCTCCTCAATAGTCGGTCCCTCACAGTCACGGAACACGAAGGCACGAAGCCACAGCTCCACGAGACCACGAGAGGCCACAAGTGAATGAGCGGACTAGTGGACAAAGACACGAAGTCACAATTTCGTCCCCTTGCCTTCCTGATCTCCTGTTCTCCATCCCAGTCCCTCGTCGTGAGCCCCTCTGCATCCCAACTCCTCGCCGTGAGCCTCTCCGCCATCTCAACTACCACGGCCACCATGTTGTCGACGCCACTGTCCACAACCACATCCACGATGCCCTGCCACACAACCTTCGCCGAAGCAGCTCGCGAATAAGTCAACGATGGCGATGGCGTCGTGCGTGAGCATGAGCGAGCAGCCGTCGGCGGCGATGTGGCCCATGATGACATCAATGGTGGACATGGGGGGCACGAGGAGGTCGGCAACGAGGCCGCCGAAGCCCCCACTCACGGAGGCGTGGAGGTGGCGCAACACGGTGCGCGTTCAGGCCAGGTCAATGCGAGCACGAGGGCGTCGGCGCCCGAGACACGAACAGCTGCAATGGCGGAGTGGATATCGGAGAGGAGGGTGGGGTTGAGGCGGGTGGGCATGGCGGATGGGTGAGAATGATGGGCGCGCCGCGCCACCACAGCGGGAGTGGCGAGGCGGCTGTAGCAGTGCGCAGAGGCGAAGTGACCGTAGCGGCAAGGGAGGCGGGGCGACCGGTGGCGCGACGAGGCTTCGCTCCCCCATGACATGCCTGGCCACCTCCCTGTTACGGGCCTGTAGCAGTGGTGCCTTGCCCTATCGCCGGCCCATGACTGTGGGGCCGAGCCCTCCGTGCTTGTGTGCCACCGCCATGCTGTGCCGGATTGTGCCGTCCATCGTGCCCAGTTCTCGAGCCCAGCACGGCCCGAGTTACAGTGTCGTACCGGCACAACATGGTCCATAATGTGCACGACCAGGCTTTGCGTTGGGCTATGCTCACCGTGCCTCGGGTCAGTCACCCGGCTCGAGTGCCCACCTCTAGCTAGCCTTTACAACTATTCTTACAAATATTAGTTGGGCCAACTTGTCAAGTGTCAACCGACTACTCTAGTCTAACCCCTTCTCTCTCTCTCTCTCTCTTCCTTTCACCCATTCCTGATCAAATCGCCAGCCAAAAAATCGTCGGCCATTAACCCCGGCAATATCCTCTACCCATACAGATCTTGTGTCCACTCCTTGAATTGAATTTTTTTTACAAATATTCATTTTTTATTCGTATATTACAAAAATATACGTACATATTTATTTTTTGCAAAACTAACCTCTTTTCGCGGCACGTGGGCGCGAAATGGGTGGCGTCGCGCCACGTCATCGCGAAAGCGGGCGCTTCGCGCCACGCTGGCGTGAAAAATGGACTACGTGGCGGGGAGTGAGCGGGGGACAGCACGTGGCGGGGAGGGGTGGCTTCGCGCCACCCTGGCGCGACGGGCAGGGCTGGCGCGGGCGGGGCAGAACCAGTGCCCAATTTTTTTTTTAAAAGTAAGAAAGAAGATGAAAAGGAAAAAAGAAAAAAAGGAAAAAAGGAAAAAGGAAAGAAGAAAAAAAAAGAAATAAAGGAAAAAATTTTGAAATTGTTTTTTTTTAAATTTTTGATTATGAGTTTTTTCCTCAAAGTATGCGAAAATAAATAGATTAATCACATAAATAATGCAATAAAATTTTAATTTTATATTAAGATGTAAGGATTAAGATTATATAAAAAAATAATTGTGTTCTGCAATTTGTAAATTGTTTAAATCAAGTTTCGCTAGAGACCCATTTATGAATTATGAAGATACTATAATGCTTAAGCGTTTTAGGAAAATATTTGATATTTAATATATGGATTGGCGTCATACGGGAAAATATTTGATTTACACCTTTGTTTGCTTCTAAAACGCACTAGCGCAATAACCTTAAGTATTATCGAGTACTCCCAAACTGTAACGCTTAAACCTTTTGGGCGGGCCGTAAGATACCATATTTGGGGGTAAATTTTTGTAACAATGGATGAGACTTAATATTTGATATATGGACTGACATATTATGTGAAAATATTTGATTTACACCTTTGTTTGCATCTAGAACGCACCAGCGCAATAACCCTAAGTATTATCGAGTACTCCCGAACTATAGCGCTTAAGCCTTTCCGGCAGGCCGTTAGATACTGTGTTTGGGGGTAATTTTTTTTCTACAATGGATGAGATTTGATATTTGATATATGGACTGGCATATCAAGACAAAATATTTGATTTAAACCTTTGTTTGCATCCAGAATGCACCAGCGCAATAACCCTAAGTATTATGGAGTACTCCCGAACTGTAACGCTTAGGCTTTTCGGCAGGCCGTAAGATACCGTGTTTGGGGGTAATTTTTTCTACAATGGATGAGATTTGATATTTGATATATGGACTGGCATATCACGGCAAAATATTTGATTTACACCTTTGTTTGCATCCAGAACGCACCAGCGCAATAACCCTAAGTATTATGGAGTACTCCCGAACTGTAACGCTTAGGCCTTTTCTGCAAGCCGTAAGATACCGTGTTTGGGGGTAATTTTTTCTACAATGGATGAGATTTGATATTTGATATATGGACTGACATATTATGGGAAAATATGTGATGTACACCTTTGTTTGCAGCTAGAAGCCAAAAGCAAGTAGTCTATTTATACTAGAAAAAACTGAAAGTGAAAGCTGGTTTGAGGTAGCTTTCTACGGCTTCGGTGGGTTAGAGTTATGACTTTACTAATAGAGTTCAAAGAAAATTACATCTTTCTACCGAGTATAAAATCTCAAACCGCACCACTCTCACCTTCATTTCCAACCCGCATCCCTCATACCTAAAAGCTATACTAAAAAACCAGACTGACAAACACCAAACCTCTTCAGCCCACCCGTGCAGCCTTTCAGCCATGCAGCTCAGCTAAAAGCTACTTTTTAGAAAAGCTCCAGCCATACCAAACAGAGCCTCTCTATTGGGCTCACAAATGCGTCGTGGAGGGACGACTTCCACTTCAATCCCAATAATATACAAGTTATTACATTTTTAGCTTTGTATGTATTTTCTTTTGAAAATTTAGTTATCTAAGAAACGTAATTATAAAAATATCTCTATTCTTAACCGCGAAAACGTCAAAAGCTGACACGTGTCATCTTCTATGCTCGCTTACCATGCAAGCTCCCATGCTTCATGCTCTGCACTTCCCAGGCGCAATATCACTGTTATGAGATAAAGACTCTAACCGTATTCGGTTAGGAGTCTATCTCTTAATATGTGGGCGAATCCGAACTCTCCTTGAGGGGACTGCTATATATATACCGGGTGCCTCCCATTGTATTTACATATATTGATCAATAAAGAAGAGAGAGCTCCACCATATATCTTGTGTCTCTTGTTCTTGTGTTCTTGTGTTCTTGTTGATTGCCGATCATCGACGTGGAGAACGTCTTGTTTTACAACACGTTATCAGCACGAGTCTCTACCGCAAGAAGCGAAGGATCGTCGACGACGACGAACGACTACTACCGGCGATTGATCGCCTGATCCGATCTGCAATCAACTCGTCACCACGCCGGCATCCACTCGGATTGCCGAAAAAGTCCTACGCGACTCTATCCTACGCGATAGCCAACACTTTCGGCATCAAGAAAGTAAGTCGAAAAATCCTGCAGATTGTTTCGCCAGTTGTTAGATCTAATTTACTGTTTAGATCTATTACTGTTCATCATCTTATAAATAAATAAATAAAAAATAAAAAGAAACTTGATCGCCATCACCGTCGGCTCGGCCACCAAAGACGTATATACCTTCTCTCATTGCTTCTGCATGCTATTTTTGCATGTTGCTTTGCATGCTTACATGCAGCTTTGCATAGATGTTTGCTAGCTTTGCCTCATGCTTTGCATATATGTTTGCTAGTTTTGCGTATATGTTGGCTACCTTTGCATGCTCGGCTTTAGCACATGCAGCGCCACGCCAAATGCCCGGCCACCGCACGTAGCCTGTCGCCGATCGGCTTTCGTCGCACGACCTCCCGCAGCATCGGTTTCTCCGTCTCGCTCGCAGCGAGCACCGGTACCTCGATTTTCTTGCCGAACTTCATTGGTGTCCGGCGCCTCGGCCGTCTCCTGCGCCGACCCGCCATTGTCGGCGCATCGCCCGTTAATGCGCTCATCGACCGCGCCTCGCCCGTTGCGCCCTGTCGTCGCTCGCCTTGCGCCGTGCCGATCCATTGACCGCGCCACGAGTCTTGGCCGGGTTTAATTATGGAAGCTATGCAACGTGAAACCCTAATGGGCCGAGGCTGGCCCATGGCTTATTAACCTGAAGTTTTTTTGGAAAATTACAATTATGCCCATCTGTTTTTAATATTTTTGAAAATAAATTAATAAATTCTATAAATTGATATAAAGTACTAGAAAATTATTTTTCTAGTTTTATGGACTTCCTCAAAAAATTAGTAAATTTTCTTTTTTGATTTTTAGGACACATTGGAAGCTCCATACCCTGGGTTTTATTTTCTAGCTGTTGACCATGTTTAATATGTGGTAAATTTGATTTTCTGTTACACAAGTAATTTTGAAGATTGCTCAAATATTAACAGAAAAATTGTGAAATTTGCTAGAAAATTATGAGGACATTTTGTTCATGCCTTGAATCTGGTTTTATCTTCCTTAGCATTATGTCATGTTGACATTTGCTGAAATTTAATTCTCCTGTTGTAAAGTAATTCTGAAAATTGCTTGGAAATTAGCAGGAAATCATGAAAATGCTAGGAAAATTCCAGTATATTTCATAAAGCAGTTTATGAGAACCTGTGTGGTTGGGATTTGATTTCGGTAATGAATAAACAGATATGAGACAATTGGTGTCTAGGAAAACACATATGAGGCTTGGTTATTTAATTGGCGCCCGGAAACGGGAAGTGCTCCCTCCCTCATGTGAGCCCTAGGGGCATGTTGACCTGGCCATGAGTCAAATTGACGGAGATATTCATTACTCGTTTTCGCTCCCAACCAATAAGAATTACATGAGTTGAAATTAGACTTATGCCAAGTTTAATTGATGTTGGAATTTATTTCTCTGTTATTAAGTAATACTGGAAGATTGCTGTATATTTTTGTTTGTTTGTTATGCTTGTTCTATACCTTTCAATTTGTTCCTGTTGCAACAACTTGATTAATTAAAGTTTATTCTTTTAATATAGAACAATCATATAATCCAATGGCGGAGGAGGAAATATGTCTTGTAGACAGTTGCACCACGAATACTATTCTTAGGGAGACTAAATATTTTCAGACATTGACCAAGAAAACTGGAAATATTATGACCATCGCCGGAAGCGAGGCACTCATTGTTGGCACTGGAAGAGCCATTATAGTTCTCCCTATGGGCACTCGTATAGTAATTGAGAATGCCCTTTTATACCCTGAATCTAGTCGCACTCTGTTAAGTTTTAAAGACATTCGTCTTAATGGCTTCCATATGGAAACCGACAGCGAGGATGGTACTGAATACCTCCTTATGACTAAGTCAAGTGGGTACAATAAGCATGTGGTTGAAAAACTTCCCTCCTTCTCCTCTGGGTTATATTACACATATATAAAACCTGAAGTTTATGTTGCGATGCAAACCATCCTTAAAGGTCCAGAAATATTTAAGATTTGGCATGATAGACTGGGCCATCCTGGGTTGAATATGATGAGAAGAATAATTAATAATTCTGCAGGCCATAGTATAAAAACTATAAACTTCCCTAAACCTGAAGATTTTATGTGCCCTGCATGTGCCAAGGGAAAACTTATAGTGAGACCCTCTTACATGAAGATTAGGGAGGAACCTTTGAATTTCCTGGAGAGAATTCAAGGTGATATCTGTGGACCCATTCAGCCCCTGTCGGGCCCCTTTAGATATTTTATGGTACTGATAGATGCCTCTACTAGATGGTCCCATGTATGTCTCTTATCTACTAGGAACCATGCTTTCGCAAAATTAATTGCCCAAATTATTAAATTACGAGCCTCTTTTCCAGAAGAAAGGATCAAAACTATTCGAATGGATAATGCTGGTGAGTTCACCTCAAAAGCATTTAATGATTATTGTATGGCTCTGGGCATTAATGTAGAGCACTCTGTACCTCATGTCCACACCCAGAATGGCCTTGCAGAGTCATTAATTAAAAGAATAAAACTCATTGCTAGGCCACTACTGCAGAATTGTAGGCTACCTACCAGTTGTTGGGGCCATGCAGTCTTACACGCTGCTGTATTAATTCAACTCAGGCCAACTGCATATCATGAAATTTCCCCTTTGCAGATAGTGCGTGGAAAAGAACCAAGTATTTCCCATCTGCGAAAATTTGGCTGTGCTGTATACGTGCCAATCTCTCCACCACAGCGTACCACCATGGGTCCTCACCGGAAGTTGGGGATCTATGTAGGTTATGAATCTCCGTCGATAATTAAATACCTTGAGCCTAAGGCAGGATACATTCACACGGCTCGATGCTGATTGTATTTTTGATGAGGACAATTTTCCGGCATTAGGGGGAGATAAGTGCCACATAAAAGAATGCCGGGAAATTGATTGGAATGTCACGGGCATTCAGTCCTTAGATCCACGCACTAAAGAAACCGAACTCGAAGTTCGGAGGATAATAAATCTGCAACAAATAGCTAATAATCTGCCAGATGCCTTCACTGATCATAAGGGAGTGACAAAATCTCATATACCCGCAGTAAATGCACCTGAAAGAGTGGAAATACCCCAGAAGGATATTCAACCCACTCTTACCCCTCATGACAAAAAGAGGGAGAGGCCTCCAGGTGCACGGGACTCAATTCCGCGGAGACGTCCGCAGAGACTGAGGACCGAACAGATGAGATCACTACCTACGACAGCAGAAGAAGCTCAACCTGATGTTGAGAAAATCCCTGAAGAGAGCCATCCTGAAGATGAAGATGTCCCTGAAGTGACACATCCTGAAGATGACAATCCCAGCATGCGCGCACAATCTAACGCTGGGAGATCGGAACACCCAGACTCCATCGTTATGGGAAATCACGAGGAGCTGGAAGAAATAAACGAAGAAATATCCACAAATTATGTAGATTCTGGAGAATTATATAAGAGAAAGACTACAATTGTCGACATATATTTTGCCTCTAAAATTGCTAAAAATCTTGAACTGGATCCAGAACCAAAGTCCATGGCAGAGTGCCAGAAGCGCTCAGATTGGGTCAAATGGAAAGAAGCAATTGAGGCAGAATTGCGCTCGCTTAATAAAAGGAAAGTGTTTGGTCCCGTTGACCGAACGCCTCCTAAAGTGTTCCCTGTAGGATCAAAATGGGTTTTCGTCCGGAAGAGAAACGAAAATAACCAGGTGGTGAGATATAAAGCGAGGCTTGTAGCACAAGGGTTCACGCAGAGACCCGGCATCGATTACGATGAAACATATTCTCCGGTGATGAGTGGAATAATGTTCCGATATTTAATATCAATGGCAGCTAGCTTAAATTTAACTATGCAGTTGATGGATGTAGTGACCGCATATTTATATGGGTCATTGGATCTGAACATTTATATGAAAGTCCCTGAAGGCGTCAAAGTCCCGGATCCCAATAATCGCAACATGTATAGCGTTAAACTGCAAAGGTCGCTATACGGATTAAAACAGTCGGGAAGAATGTGGTACAACCGACTTAGTGAATTCCTCCTGAAGAAGGGATATTCAAATAATGATGATTGTCCCTGTGTGTTCATAAAGAAATCCCAGAAGGGTTTTTGTATCATCTCAGTATATATCGATGATCTGAATATCATCGGAACCACAGAGGAAATAAAGGAAGCAAGTGCTTACCTTACGACGGAGTTTGAGATGAAGGATTTGGGTAAAACTAAATTCTGCTTAGGCCTGCAGCTTGATCATTTCCCAGAAGGAATTTTAATACACCAGTCTGCCTATACCAAGAAGGTATTGGAAAGATTTAACATGGATAAATCTCATCCTTTGAAAACCCCCATGGTAGTAAGGTCCCTGGAAGCGGACAAAGACCCATTTAGACCAAGGATGGAAGATGAGGAAGTCTTAGGACCCGAAGTTCCATACCTAAGTGCTATCGGTGCACTTATGTATCTTGCGAATTGCACAAGGCCCGATATTGCCTTCGCAGTAAATTTGCTAGCAAGGTACAGTGCTGCTCCAACCAGAAGACATTGGACTGGCGTTAAGACTTTACTCAGATACCTCCAAGGTACTCAAGATCTTGGTTTATTCTACCGAAAGAACCAAGAATTAACTATGGTGGGATATACGGATGCTGGCTACCTGTCTGATCCTCACAGTGCCAAATCTCAGACTGGTTTTGTATTTCTCTGTGGTGGTACAGCCATCTCTTGGCGGTCTTTCAAACAGACTTTGGTAGCCACTTCTACCAACCACTCAGAGATTATATCTTTGTATGAAGCCTCACGGGAATGCGTTTGGCTAAGGCGTGTAATCAACCATGTCCAGAAGTCATGTGAGATGAATACCGTCGATACCCCTACTATTATCTATGAAGATAATGCTGCTTGTGTTGCACAAATGCAAATGGGTTATGTAAAAAGTAATATCACGAAGCATATTGCTCCTAAGTTTTTTTATCCTCACGAACTCCAGAAGAATGGTGAGATAAAAATAATGCAAACTAAGTCATGTGAAAATCTAGCAGATTTATTCACAAAATCCTTGCCAAAATCCACTTTCCAAAGGTATGTTAATGGCATTGGAATGAGGCGACTTAGGGATTTGCATAGTTCAGGGGGAGTAAATCCCTGAACCACAACCCCTTTTGCATAATCCTGAAGATCATAAGTTGTACTCTTTTATCCTTAGTGAGTTTTCCTGATGTTTCTCATATGAAGGTTTTTAATGAGGCAACTAGTGTAACACGGAGTGCGAGTGCAATGTACTCTTTTCTCCATCCCTTTTTTCCCACTGGGTTTTTGGGAGGAGTTTTTAATGAGACATGTTGTAACACCCCAAAATTTTGCTTTTCTTAAATTCATGTGTGATTTGGCACTTTGGTGAATTTTTGGAATTTTCTGGAATTTATTTGGATTTATTTGGAAATTATTTGAATTTATTCCATTTTGAAATAATTAAAGAATTTAATTTTGCAAATAAAATTTTGTTGGAAATATTTTATTTGAGTCCAAAATATTCCAAAGTATTTTCCAGAATTTTTCTGGAATTTTTCTGAGTCTTTTGCTATTTTTAATGAATTAAATGAATTACTGGGAATTATTTTAAATATTAAATCGCTGGAAAATCAACTCGGGTCTAGTACTGTTCATCCGACCGAGTCGGAACCCGAGTCGGACCCGAGCCAGTTGGCTCGATCAAACCAGCTCAAAACCCTAATCAATCCCAACCGTTGGATCAAGATCCAACGGCTGAGATCCGCCCGTATCGGTTCGAGCCGTATCCGGCCCGGATCCGATCGCGCCCGTGCGATTGTGGCCGTTGATCGTGCCACGTGGACGGTTGTGCGTCGTCGTCTCCGCCGAGACCGAGCCGGACTCCGCCGCCGCGCCCGCCGCCGTGTAGAATTAGGTTTCCGTCTCGGGCACGAACGCCGAGGCTATTTAAAGCCCTGGTCACGCCCCGAGGTTGCCCTCATCCTTGCGCACCCGTTCCCCCGAGCCATCTCGCCTGAGCCGTCGCCGTTTGCCCGTACGAGTTCGCCGGAGTTGGAACTCTGCTCCGCCGCGGTTTTTGCTCGATTCCGCCGCCGTCCGACGTCTTCCGCCGAGAAGAAGCCCAGATCTGGAACCCCCGAAGCCAGGCGCACCCGAAGAGACCTTTCACTTCGCCGGAGCTGCACGGACACGCCGCGTGGGAGGTCGTCGTCTACGTCTCCGGTGCCCAAGCCTCGCCGCGCCATCGCCGGACCTCGCGAGCTCTGTGGACCGTCCGATCTTGATCGTGCGGTTGAGGTGAGTTCACGTGTTCCAAACCCGATTAGATCTGGACCGTTGGATCAAGATCCAGCGGTTCCACAATCGCCACGTCTTTGTAGTAGTGTTATTATAGGATTAGATCTGGACCGTCCGATCTAGATCGAACGGCCCACGATCGGCCACGTCCGCTCCAACACATGAGCCTAGATCTAATCCGAGCCGTCGGATTTCAAATCAACGGCCGGGATTGCGCCACGTGTCGGGAAGTTGGACCGACGCGGTCAGCGCCGTACGCGTGTGAGCGCGTGTCCCTGACACGCGGGCCCCGCATGTCAGAGGGCCCACACGTCAGCCGCGTTTGCGTGAGACCCCGCACTGACAGGTGGGTCCCACCTGTCAGCCTCACCCGAGCTGTGGACCGTGTCCACCGTGGACCAAACCGCGCCGTGGGCTGAGCCCATGAGCCGGCTGATGTCAGCCAGCCAATCAGGAGCTGCCACATGTCCATGCTGACGCAATAATTAATTTCCGAAAAAGAAAAATGATTTATTAATTCGAATAATGATTTCAGATTTTGTTTCAAACTTCAAACGCTTATAACTTTTGCGTTTCAACTCCGATTTGAGTGATTCAAATTTCTAAATTTGTATAAAATTCAGATCTACTCAAATATGAATTTTATTTAATTTTTGGACTAAAGTTTTTCTCTGTAAAATTATTTAATTGATTATTTAAACTTTAAATAATCATAACTTTTGCGTTTTAACTCCGAATTTGACGATTCCAGTTTCTAAAAATCCATAAAATTATGTCCTTTCTGTTTATGGATTTTATTTGGATGTTTGGACACTTTTTGCCTATTGTTTATTCGTGTATTTGCTATTTGCACGCTTTACGAGTAGACGTTGAAGTGCCGGAAGGATTCGAAGGAGAAGTATTGACTCAGATCCAACTCAAGACCAAGAGCAAGTACTTTTTGAAGGCAAGTTGTGCTTTGACCATGTTGATCCTATTTGAAATCTATTTTGATTTAAACTATTGCATGCTAGTTCAATTAGAAAAATACTTTGTTTAAACACAGGGTTAGATAAATACCAATTTGCTATATGACACCTTGATTACTTAAGTATGTGCCATGACCCTTTGTCACCCTAGTTGTGGTTTACTAGTTGGACATTATTAAATTGCCAACATGGGTTTAGACCGTTGTAGTATCTTGCTTAGACACACGCTTTCGTGCTCATGACATGATTTTGGACAATCAAATGTTAATATTGACTTAATGATATATTGAACCTGTTTTGGGAAAAGTATCATGTGATGTTGATGGCACGTGGTGCATGGTAATCAACTGGGGTTTGATAAACAGTTTTTGACCGGGGCATGTGGCAAGAGTAATCAGGTGGGCCAGTTGTGGCATTGGGAGTGTTGATTTGGTTTTTCGGGTAGTCTTGCCCTGGTCACTCTAAGGACTTAACCTTGCAAGCCTTTGAACTGGGTCATACTTGCAACCACATGGCTGGAATGGGACGGCCCTAGTTGACTAAGTCGCTAAGGACTCGCTTGTGGAGCCTCAGGGTGTCAATTACACCGTTTGTGTGATTGTACGGGGGAGCGTATCGTGGCTGTGGCCAGATACCCATCTAACGGTGTGTTGGTCCCATACTTCGCCTTGGTTAAGGGAAGGGATGGTGTAGAGCACGAACCGGAGAGGACCACCTGTGTTGTTTGAGGCTTAGAAAGGCTTTATTCACTGAACTTCGCCTTTGTGGTGTTTGACTGTATCATGTGGGTAACGTCCATAACCTCTGCAGAGTTTACAATCTATTTAACTAGCCGAGTCCACGGGACTGGACAATGATCGGGACTTACAGTCAAGGGTTAGATTTTCTCAAAAATAACTTTGGTTTGAAAAGTTGGGTTGGTTTAGTAATGAAGATGATGGAAATGTGGTTTAGGATGGGGAAAATGTTTATTAAACTTTTGAAAAGTTATTTATGCTTTACTTGTTTCTCAGCTTTGAATCTATTTATGATACTTGTCAAATCTTTGTTTCTTTGCAAATATACCTTAAGCTATTCCTTTGTACCAAGCCATGCATATAGTATATTAGCTTGCATTACGTGCATGACTTCTTTGAGTACCAAGTACTCACCCTTGCCTCAACACAATATCGATTGAAGAAGAGATGCACTGACTTTGGAGGAGGAATTCCAAGAGGATCCGTCTACTTAGGAAGCGAGCCCGATCGGTTGCACGTGGTATCTTTGGATGGCGCCACGAAGTTATCTTATTTTCCGCTGCTATTATTTCTCTTTTAATAAGTTTCGCCTTGCAAGGCATACATTTGTAACTTGACCATAAGGTCAAGTAACCAGTTTGGTTATTTAAATAAAGCACTTTTGATAATATCGATGGGTATGATTGTGATATTTACCGATGTTAAGACTGTGTGCACTAGCGCGTTCCTGGACTAGTGCTGAATACACAGAGGGTCCGGATTTGCAAATTCGGGGTCCCGACACATGTGCATTACGCAGTATTCGCCCAAGGGGGAGTGTTATGAGATAAAGACTCTAACCGTATTCGGTTAGGAATCTATCTCTTAATATGTGGGCGAATCCGAACTCTCCTTGAGGGGACTGCTATATATATACCGGGTGCCTCCCATTGTATTTACATATATTGATCAATAAAAAAGAGAGAGCTCCACCATATATCTTGTGTCTCTTGTTCTTGTGTTCTTGTGTTCTTGTTGATTGCCGATCATCGACGTGGAGAACGTCTTGTTTTACAACAATCACAAGTTTTTTTTTCTTCCCGAATACGGTAGAGGACATGTATTGATTGTTGCTGCGCTGAGGATGGATTGAATCTAAAAAAACCCATGCTAGAGACTAGATTAAAAAAAAAAACAACTTACACCAGGATAGAGTACTTCGAAGGAGCGACAATTGCGTGTAAAGTCGTTGGCTGAGTCGACGGTGCGGTGGCAGCGATTCGAAGGGTGGGGCCTCGCACGATCCAATGGGCGGGCACGACGGATGCATTGACATTTGAGTGGTTCGATGCGTTGACTTCCACGCACTCCTTCCCTTGCCGATGCACCGGCGCATTTGCTCGCGAAGCTATCCCTGGCTGGGAGAGCAGTACGAGTAGCGGAACAGCTCCTTTATTACTACCGTTCGTCAAAAAAAAAAAAGCGCTATTATATTATGAACTCACAAATAAACGGTTTAGATATTTTCCCTCCAATTAATATACAAGTTTCTAACCTTTCGGAGCAAATGTCGAAGCTCTCTTAACATTATTTAATAATATACCGTGCAATTGCGCAGCTAGATCTATCATACACAAAATATTTATGTTTGTATAGTCGATATACAAACTCTGTAATCTATAATTGAAGACAGAGTTGCATTTGCTATTAAATAGTAATAGCTCGTACAACTATACTGATTAATATGCATTGCTATAATATATACCCACCAAACAAGTGGTATAAATATATGTTTTGATTGACGTGGAAATTTTTAGTCAATTAGAGTGAACTGGGAGGTTCCTTGGAGAATATAGCTAGATAGATCACATCTGTTCATGTTGTATTGGTGCGATGCGTTCCGTTCGGTTTTGCTAGTTTATGTTTATGTGAAACACAAAATGTTTATGTTTGTCGTCCGTTCCGCTCGGAACGGGCGGCTTGAAACGTGAGCGTGACATGTGGATGGACAACGACATAGCTCGTTCAAACTGGACACAGCTCGTTTCACATGGATGGCATACCAAAAAATGAGCGTTTCTCGTGGATGGACACACGAAAAAATTTCAAACCGGCCCGAACTCTGAAATAGATGAACTTTCCAATTTGAAATTTTATTTATTTGAATTTTAAATTGAAAATTTTTGAACCAAAATTTTTTTTATCAAAACTTTTTTGAATCAAAATTTTTTTAGTTGAAATTTTTTGATTTGAAATTTTTTGGATTGAAACTTTTTGGGTTGAAACTTTCTGATATAATTTTTTTTTATTTAAAACTTTTCAAGTTGGAATTTTCTGAGTTGAAACTTTCTAATTTGAAATTTTTTAATATTTAAATTTTGAGTTGAAACATTCTATTTAAAATTTTCTAATTTTAAATTTTTGTGTTAGAAAGGGAAGAAGAGGGGTGGGGGAAATGAGTAGAGAAAAGGGAAGGGGGAGATGGATGGAGAAGGTGAGACATGGCATTCTAGGAAGGTGACCTTAAATTTATGAGTTTGAGGTTAACCCCAAAATAATCATCCCCATTTAAGGTTAACAGTGTACCAAAGAAACACATCAGAGCTTTAGCGTGCAACGTTTATTAATTAACGAGCCATCATGCCATCTCACCGGTACACCTGCAAAGGTCACGACCGTCGATGGCATGTTGTCGTTCCTCGTCGGCCACCGAGGCGTGGTCGGCTCTACCATCCACTGCAAGCTAGCCGCGCTTGGCATGGGGGTGAGGGTGTTCCCATGAAGATCGAAAATGGTAACAAATTTTTCAAGCAGGACGTATCTAGGCAAGGAGATCACCGGTGTCAATACGAATTCGTAACACTAACATGTAATTTATAATAAGAGCATGTCCACGAGCTGCCCTTCAATGTTGATGTACTATCTCAACCTTCTCACCCCCGATGCAGTCCCAAATGAAATGATACCTCGTATCAATGTGCTTGCTTTGGTCGTCAAAAATGGGGTTCTTGCTGAGGGAGATAACAAACTTGTTATCCACTTGTAATGCATCATGCATGATAATGTTTGCATTATCAAATATATAGAGTTCAATACAGGTCATGAGAGAAGAAGGGGCGAGAGCCATGTGAGTGGAGCAAGCCACCTGGGCTACTAACTAATCATGCGAACGATGTGCATACAAGGGGAGCGACCAGGTCCATGCATGTACGTGCACACATTTTGCTAACACCCCACTGCAGGTTGAGGGTCCGATGGCCGGACGCACAAAGCTGGAACGAAACTCTTGGAATGCCACTGTCGGTAGCCCCTTCATGAGGATATCAGTGAACTGCAGCGTCGTGGGAACATGAAGCAAGCGAAATTGATCGAGGGCAACCTTCTCACAAACAAAGTGTTATCCAACTCAATATGTTTAGTGCACCGATGATGAACCGTGTTTACCATCATGTACACCACCGAGATGTTTTCACAATACACCACGGTGGCCTTGTCAATATGGACATGCAACTCGCTTAGAAGTTGTCGAAGCCTCACTCGGCAACGACATTCACGATGGCGCGGTACTCCGCCTCCGTGCTGGAGCGCGACACGGTTGGCTACCGCTTGGAGGACCATGAAACCAAGGAGTCACCGAGGAAGACGATGTAGCCGGACATGGAGCAGTGCATGTCTGGGCATCCTGCCCAATCCACATCGGAGTAGGCATTGATGTCGAGCGATGTGGATCGGTGGAACTGCAGGCCGTAAGCGATGTGCCACGCACATAACGGAGGATGTGCTTGACCATCACCAGGTGTCCATTGTGGGGATCATGCATGTGGAGACAGACCTGCTAGATAGCGTACGCAATGTCGGGTTGAGTCATGCTGAGGTACTGCAAGGCGCCGACGATGCTACGATACTCAGATGCGTCGTTGATAGGTGTGCTGGAAGAGTAAGATAGCTTGGTATTTGTATCCACGAGCGTGGTGACTAGCTTGTAGGAACTCATGTTGGCACATTCCAGGAGGTTCTCCGCATACTTGGCCTGGGAGAGAAAGAAGCTGGCCAGCGAGCGCATCACGCTGATGCCGAGGATGAATTTCAATGGCCAGAGGTCCTTCATAGAAAACTCAATGCGTAGACTAGGCGACGTATACCTCCTCGAGGTCATCAATGAGGAAAGCCGACTTCATGTCCATGTGGTGTACCGGCCAACCCTCATGCGCAGTGAGTGCAATAAGCAGGCGCACTGATTTGAGGTGCGCAACCAGCACGAATACTTCATCAAAGTCCATGTCATGTCACTGTACGTACCCCTTTGCCTTGTGCCTGAGGAGAGGACTGCACCGTCCACATTTTTTTTGACCTTGTACACCCACTTCAGCCCCGGTCAAACGATGTGAAAGATCGGAATGGCGATCAGAGGGGGATGAATGATCACAAATCAAAATTTTTCACGCCTCCTGGACAAAATACAACCAAACAAATGCTTCACTCGTTACATGAAAGCTCAATACACCAAAATCAGCAATTTCTTCTGAGGCCGGTACTACCTGTAGGATCAAGGATAACCGACTAGAGGGGGGTGAATAGGAGGTTATAAAAATTTTCGGCTAATATTTCAAGAAATAGACAATTAAAACTAGGAAGGCTAACTTTTCAATTAAGGGCTAGAAACTCTATGTTTCTTTAAAGTGCACCAACACAATTAATTTAGCAAGCTAAAGTAATCAACTTAGGAAATAACTAAGAGAGAGAGCAAGCACTTAAAATGGAACTAGAAATGCAAGAAAGCGCAAACCACAAAATGAGGCACACAATTTATCCCGTGGTGATCGGAGACTTGCCGGTCCCCCCTACTCCACGTTGAGGTAGCTTGACTCACTTCAAGCCGGCTCCTTGTCTCAAATGAGCCTTTCCTCGTATTTTTCGGGGTAGCTCTTCCCCACTCCGGGTAGGCGAGCTCCTTGCCTTCACAACCGATCGAGTCTTCTCACAATCACCTTTGAGAAGATCACGATCAACCTCTGCCAAGCCGTCTAGGAGGCGGCAACCTCCAAGAGTAACAAACTTGGAATTCACTTGAGGACTTGAATGAAACTTATGGCTCAAATGAATGCTTGAAAACAAATCACTCAAACTCTTTTCTCTTTTCCTCTCAAACTTGAGAATTTAATGCTCTAGAGAGAAAAGAGAGTTGCAAGGGCTTAGAATGAGTAAATGTGGTCACCAACCCTCACAAGAATGCAGGTGGGGGGTATTTATAACCTCCCCCACGAAATAGAGCCGTTGGGGAGGTTTTCGGAACAATCCGCCGAAGTCGGCACTACCGCCCTCATAGGGCCGGTAGTGCCGCCCCACCTGCCAACGGTTTTTCCCTTTGCATTAAATGCGATGTCAGTAGCCGTTGGCCTGATAAAATAATTCCGGCACTACCGCTCCAAAATGTCGGTAGTGCCGACTTGCACTTTTCGCAAAAATACTTCCTTCTGTAGAAAAAGTACCGTAGTTATTAGAGTGGTACTGCCGCTTGAAGTCGGCAGTACCGCTCTCAATACTTCGGTAGTGCCGATAGGATTTTCGGAAAAAGCACGATCCATCGGAAAAGACTACGCGGTGTGTGGTGCGATCGCCGCTCTGATGGCGATCGCCCTTAATACACCGGTAGTGCCGGTCAAGCGGACACAAAAAGCATCTCTCTGTTAAAAAGCTGCCGACGTTATATCCCCGGTACTACCGCAGTGGCCGGCAGTACCGCAGGTATATAGTCGGTAGTGCCGCTTGAAGGCAGAAACTCTGATTTAAAAGGAATTTTCATGAATGCAACTTTGAGCAAATGTTTTAAAACAATATTTGAGCCATATATGAGTCATTTTAGACTTCAAGCTACTAAACCAAGTCCCTCTTAATAGTACGGCATCTAA
Organism: Rhipidocladum racemiflorum; assembly: GCA_036346355.1. Classification (NCBI taxonomy): domain Eukaryota; kingdom Viridiplantae; phylum Streptophyta; class Magnoliopsida; order Poales; family Poaceae; genus Rhipidocladum; species Rhipidocladum racemiflorum. Next base: position 81,300,149 of record CM070579.1, on the reverse strand, counting down.
AACTAGGAAATCCGATCTTTTCTCAAAACTCCGAGATCGGTAAAACAATAAGAAAGACACGATGATCTTTCTTTCCGCTGCTTGACCTTGAGCTTATATACCTCTTCACTTGAGTGAATTTCTCTTGTGCTCAAAACGATGAAGACTAACTCCTTCTTGCAATCTCAAAAGGAAATTGTTAGTCGACAAATAGCTGATTGTCATTAATTACCAAAACAAACGCAAATCGGGGGCCTAGATGCTTCACTACCGTAGGTAGATGGGCGGTAGTGCCGGACCTCCGGTACTACCGCTCGTCAGGGGCAGTAGTGCCGGACTCAAGAACAGAGTGCTGAGACAGCACAAACTCAAAAGCAAAAATGTTAAAACTTTGAATCTAAGGCTTCGAGTCACATGCAACTTGATATATGAGTTGACAAGGGTGTTAGGAACTTATTCCACCCATCGATTCGAAGAATCGACGTCAAAGTTCCGACCTTTCTTGGTTTGAAGGAGAATCACACCAAGTTGAAGAAAATGAGTAAATCTGTGATCTAGGCTTGCTCGTAAGATTTTAATGATCAAGATGAACTTGGATACACTCTCACAAGTCACAGCAAGCTAGATAACACGATGAGTAACACGATCTATACAAATTTCTCAATGACGACCAAAAAGATCGGTTTCTCGCAAAAACCTGAATCAAGATTGCCTAGAGGATTAGGATATGATCTAAGTAAAGACTCATATAGTCAATATCTCATCATTGGCAATAAAAATCAGAAGCAAGTAGAAGGAGGGGAGGCAAATCCAACTTGCGAAAATTAAATGCGAGAATGTAAATACTGGATTTAAATTGCGTAAAGTAAAGACACAATATAAATGCGGAATTTAAATTTAGAGGAATGAATCTTCATTTCTTTAGAAGGTTTACAAGCCTCAAACAAGTGGGCAAAGCTCAAGAGAGCACCAAAAACATTCAAGAGGGCGGCTACCCCTACCTCTTTATTTATAGTGTCCATGGGTCATCCTCCACCCTTGGATGGGTTGCTTCAATCCTAAGCTAACCACCAAGAGCCATGATTTGATCCCACACACTTCACATTTTAGGCTAACCTGAAACTCGCTAACAACCGGGTTTTATCCAACTAGCTAACTTGACCGCTACTCTATCTCCTAAAACCCATGATCCAATAGGTTTCTTGACCCGGTAGCTTCAAGCCAGCATCTACAAGGTTCCATTGACTTTTTGACTTGCACCCGCTTCATCTCTAGCCATCCTCTGGCGATCATTGGCCTCTATGACCTCCGCGCGCTCATCACCTAGTTCTGGCCATCCTCCACCTCACCATGACTTCGGATCGAAACCCTTCAAACAACAAAGACACGGAACCACCTTACATATTATTGTTCAACAATAATTTGCAATGATCACTTGAAATTACTCATGAGAAATCAAATCTCGTTCATCAATTAGGTATTACCGCCGGCCATTTGCTGGTAGTACCACAAGCCGTTACTACCGCAAAATGTCCGTCGGTAGTACCACACATCCTAAATCACTCCTAGACACTACTCTGGAAAATAACTACCACTGTTTTAAAGCTGGTAGTACCGCAAGCCGGTACTACCGCACCTAACTCAGTAATGCCGCAAGTCGGTACTACAGCCTCCCAAAGGCCGGTAGTGCCGCTGGAACTGACACAATTCAAATTACTTTGATTTAAAAATTTAATTCAAATCTAAACTTAAACCTGAGCAACCCAAGCTCAAATATTGTCAAATACTCATCACAAATATGGATGGACCTCCACATGGTCCTTCACAATGACCAAGTGGGAGGTTGACGAGGTGCTAGGTGTGGTTCTCCTTGATCGAGTTCATCTCCTTGAGCATCGCCTTGCGCCAGCTCTAGTGTTTTTTTACTCAACGATTGTGGCAGGCTCCTCAACGACCAACAAATACAGCTCAACAGTGTCGAGTTCATGGATGGTGGTTGTGTCATACACGTTGCCCATGATCCTGTACATTCGTAGCCCGTGGTCGTCTTTGGCATCGAGCATGGATGAATCGTTGGTGGGAGGCGAGACGGATTCCACCCCACTGGGTGCCATGGGCGTAGATATGTATCCTCTAAATCCTTGCATTAATGGCCCTGGGCTAGGTGCATGACTCAGCATTTTTGGTGCCACTGCTTGCCAATCTCGTGCACTGATGCTTCGACAGGCTCAACTCTTGGTACATGGTTCACGGTGTACTCAACGGTAAATGGCTCATCGGAGTTCGACGTGGCTGGATTGTCCTTTGCGCCCCAGTCTCACTTGCTTCTTCGTCGAAGATAATGTCGCATGTGATGTGCACGTGTTTGCTGGTGGGATCATACACTCAATACGCCTTGGCTCTAGACTCATAGCCGATAAAGACCATGGGCTTCCTGTGATGATCTAGCTTCTTTTGGCTCGACTTGACCACCTTGATGTTAGCGACACAACCAAAAAAGTGTGGAGGAAGTGCACGTTCGCCTTGTGCTCATGCCATGCCTCGTATGGCGCCTTGTCATCGACGCTCCGAATAGGCAAGCGGTTGAGGATATAGATGACCGTCGTGACCGCCTCATCCCATAACTCCCTGGGCATGTCCTTCGCCTTCAGAAAGCTATGTGCCATTGCGACAATCGTCTGCTTATGGCTCTATAATGTCATTTTGCCACGGTGAGTATGGTGCCATGAGTTGATGCTTGACGTCGTGGTCTGTGCAGTACTCACCAAACTTCACGTAAGTGAACTCGCCACCACGGTCAATACGGAGCGTGCAGAATTTGTGCCTAGCCTCCACCTCAGCTCCATCCTAGAAGTGTTTGATCATCGCTGGCGCCTTATCCTTGGATGGTAGTAATGCCAACCGCATGCAGCAGCTGTCATCATTGACGAGGAGCAAGAAGTAGCGCTTTCCACCCAGAATTGGTAGAGTGATCGGTCCGCAGAGGTCATCATACACGAGATCCAAGATGTTCTCAGCGCAGTACTTGGCCACCTGTAGAAAGGGCGCTTGCCACTGCTTCCCGACCAGGCAGTTGTCTCATATCTTATTGATGTGGTCAATTTGCGATAGCCCATGCACCATGCTGCGGCAAGCTATTTTTCGGAGCACCTCAAAGTTGGGGTGGCCGAAATTTGTATGCCACCACCATGCATCATCATCGAGCCGTGCCGCCAGACACACGGGCCGTGCAATGTCCAAGGTGAGAACATATAGCCGGTTTCGAGCATGATTTACCTTGGCAAAGAGACGTTGCTGAAGATCATGGATCCTGAGCATGCCACCTTCAATCAAGACTTGACAGTCGATCTCATCGAGCTGCCCAAGATTGATGATATTGTTGTGTAACTGTAGGATGAAGTAGACGTTGGTGAGGGTGCATTGCTTGCCGTTCTAGCACATGAACAACACAGTGCCACTCCCTCGAACGTTGATGACGGGCCCATCACAAAACTTAATGGATCTCATGACCCTAGTGTCCAGCTCGGTGAAGGCGTCCTTGTAGTCCGTCATGTGGTTACTAGCATCGTTGTTGAGGTACCATGCATCATCGTGGAGGTCATCCTTGCGACCAAGGTACACCTGAGCATGCACCTCATCGAGCAAGACATTGTTGGTCTTGTTCGCAGTGGTCTCAGTGAGCACGCACGCCTACGCCATCAATAGTGCGGGCTCATCATCATCGGCTTGCATTAGATAGGGTTGCTCCTTGCGCTTCGGCTTGAGAGTCCTTGGCCTAGTGCCCGAGTTTGCCATAGTTGCAGCATTTGTCCAACGACACATCGTAGTTTCTGCCATTCATCATGCCATTCTTGTTATCGCCAGTGCCAGCGTCTCACCCACAGCTTTTCACCTTTCCGCGGCAGTGGCGGCTGTTTTTACTGTTGCTTTTACCACCCGACAAGCCCTCCTGCTCGTGTCTCTTCATCCGTGTGAGCCACTCCTCAAAGCGGAGCAAACGCCCACCAACGCTATCGGTGTCAAGCTTGTAGCGTTCCTCCACAGATTTCAGGCAACCAATGAGCTCCTCCAAAAAGAGGGTTTGCATGTCAACGACCGTGTCAATTGAGATTGCTACTTGAGTATACCTTGGTGGGACAACACAGAGGAACTTCTTGATGAAGTGTTCTTCCTCTATCTTGTCCCCAAGGATCTCCAAGTTGTTGACGAGGTCGGTGAGCTGCATTGCAAAGTCGTCCATCGTTTCGCCATCTTTGAATTTGATTGCCTCAAATTCTTTGCACAATGTGTGTGCCTTCGCTTCACGCACGCGCCGAATCCCCATGCGCTGCACCTTGATGGTATCCCATACGTCCTTGGTGGTGTTCTTGATGGCGAGCATCGACAGCATCTCAAGAGGGACGACATAGAGAATTGCGGACAGCAATCCCGGCAGCTACGCACGACTTGGACTTGGACGTGAACGTGAACGTGCACGTCTCGAGTCCCGGCAGCTCGTGATCATTACTGGGCATATATAGTGGCATATATTAGGTGACTATATAATATAAAATTTTAGATGATATAAAGAAAAGAGAAAGCTGATGTCTACTATTTAACGGATGATTTTATATTTTGTGTATTATTGTATAGATAGTCTATTAATTATATAAGAGACCATTATAAATAACTATATAGATGATTTATTATATGAGTTATTTTTAATACTGTTTATAAATGATATAAAGATGTACTCCCTCCATTTCAAAATATAAGACGTATTTTGTTTGGACAAAGGAAATAAGGAGCGCATAAAACCAAAGAATGATAAGAGTGAAATGATCATAGTGTTCATGAAGCTAATGTCTTGGGAATAAGAGTGCGGCGGCGTAGAATCTGTTGCGGTTGGACTCGTCGGTGCCGCGCATGCCGCGGAGGTTGTAGGCGAGGCGGAGCACGTGCTCGGCGGCCCAGGCGGCAGCGAGGAGGGAGAAGAGGAACATGGCCGGGGTGCTGGGGGCAACGTGGAAGAAGAACTCGAGGCAGGGAGAGCGTTCTCCGTGTGTCCCTTCGCCGGCAACTTCGTGGTTGGCTTTTCGGCGAAGCCCAAATAAAAATGATGTGTTAATGTTATCTTCGTTGGAGTGTTATTGGTAGTACTTTTGAAAAATATTTATGCAACGTTGACTTATTAATTTTTTTTAAAACTTATAAATAAGTTAACACTAATCAATGAAACAAATGGGTATTGTCTTTATTCAATCTATTATCATGGTTAAAATTGATTTTAAAAAATATATATCAAAAGATTGTCTATTTACTATTATGATCAACTCAGCCTGTAAGGCACTCGTTAATTCATGCTGTGCCTCCTTTCTTACCCGCTTGCCATCACCATAGTGGATTGCCATGATATCCCTGGCCTCGCCCGCTCTTTAACATCCACTCGACGCCCCACGCTATTCTTGTATGTGTCCTCGCAAAGGAGAGCTTGTACAGAGCCTTCCTGTTATCTACACCCGGGCTTGTTGAAGTTGGCGTCAAGCATGTCCACGAACAGGTCGCCGGTGGGCCGAGGAGGGTGTAGGAGACGGCTCTCTAGCGCGCCGCCTCCATTGGTGGTCGGTTTGGTTTAGGGCTTGGGCTCTGGCCTCTGGGTTTTGGGGAATTTTTGTCGTCGGCAAAAGGATCGATCTGAGAAGGGATAAAATAGCGTGGATGGAGCGGAGGCGTACATAAAGCAGCGGGTGACGTGATGCTTGTGCCATTTTTATGGAAGGTTCTGGTGAGTGAACAGAGTCGAATTTTGATTGGATGATGCGGCTGCCGTGGTAATCCTTATCCTTGGAAGGTTTATCTCAACACAGTAATAAATTGGGGCGTTTCAATTTTTGAACTTAAAGCACCGGCTTACTGAGGCGTTTCAAAATTTGATTGGATTTCATTCGAACTTCGAATGGCATCCTTATTGACGCTGCTCGGAATGTAAGCAGCAAAGCAAACTCAAAACAACATGCCATCCATGTATCTCTTTCAACTTGTTGCCAACAGCATTCATTAATCTTGTATACATTTGACATTTCTCTTTGGCACGCACATTTTACAAATATCATACGGCGCACCGAGGCAACCATCAGCTATGAAATCCTAAGAGACCAAAAATAATGTTATACGTATAGACAGTAAAATTATAGTTCAACTGTCGTCTATGATTAAATCGGTCAGCATGATCAGCTGGTCTACCATCAATCATCGATTCAGAGTTCATCTCACAATTTTTCACCTCTCCTGGCTGAGTCATGGTAGCCAATGCCTGAACTGAACTACATCCCAGTAGATCCTGCGTCAACCAAAAAACATCAGCACTACTTGAGGCTTGTTCAGCTCTGATTTCTTGTACCATTTGGCTTGCTCCTGAGTCTGGAGGCCAACGAGTTGATTTGCCGTAGCTAAAAACCCTTCGGCTGTTCCCATATGTCGCAATGCAGAGTTGCAGTGGCATGTTGCTGTTATCATATGTTAAACTCAACTGCAGCATACCAACGGTGTTCTGGATCGTGATCTGGCTATTCAGCTATCCAACCACACCGAGCTTTTTGATGTTAAGTATAACTCTCTCATTAAGCTTAGTTGAAGAAATAGGTAGAAGTGAGAACTTCTCTCACATCGAACTTCCCATGTGCTGGACAGGGAGGAAATTCGAGTGTCGGGAATGACGTCTGAAACTCCTCCAACAACTGGATTAAAAAAAATTCAAAACGAGAAGAAACAAACATTAGGGACTAGGCAATCATCACCGATACAGTTGAAGAATGAGGTATAGCTTAAAGATAGTGCGGATAGAATAGTTCCGATGGCATACATTATCAAGAATTGGCATGCTGTACAGCTCCACAAATTGCTCTCTCAAGATCTGATTCATTTTATCAACATCACATGGATGCACCCAAAACGAGTCATGCACTCCTGCAGCCAAAGTACATTGACAAAAGGCAACATAAATAACAAATATTGAACATAAAAATATAGATATGGAAATGTAAATCTGTTAATGTACATATGAGCCCCTTAACAAGAGGATGCTTATGGATAGCATCATATGCACAAGTAATCGAAGATACAGATCTTTTCAAGTCAGCATTCAAAACAGACTTAATTTGTTGTCATGTCGTCCTATAGGAGAGCTCATGACCAAATAGGCAAATACTTCCACACTCAGATTACATCATTCTAAGAATCTTAGAATCAATTGTTCTTACTGAGATTCTAGCCAACTTTTTCGTCTATGAACACTAGCTGGATATCATCTTATTCTTATATAAATTGTAGGTAAAGAAAAAAAACACGTGCATATTAGGCTCTTTTAGCAAAAACCTATGCTGTACAATTTGTACAAAAAGATTGATGCCAAGAATCAGCACTACTGACACAGCACTGTTTACCTGAACAAATAACTAGATCATCAAGCCAACAAGAAAAACATAAAATAGCAACTGCCATCCATAATTCATCAGAAACTTGATTTACATCAATCTTATCTAATGACAGAAACTATGTAGACAGCCACACCTCACCAAGGACCAAAACACCTTGCATCACTACGATGCCATGACATGATTGAAAGTGTAAAAGGTAGCAGGTATAGGCCGTTCAATGTTTTTCTTCAGGACTGGTAAAGGTAAACATGGACAAACAACTGATATATGTTGCATAAGCTCAAGAAAAACAGGCATTTTGACAGCTTAAAGATGAAATTTTGTGCAACCGATGTCTATTTATGGCTAAATGTTGTAAGACCAAAAATAACAGTCCAGTTGGATCTACTTCCAATGAAATGACAGCTTAAGATTAGTTGGGGCTGAAGAAGGTTTGCTAATGCTCAATACTTATGGTAGAAACGGAACCATTCAATGAGTCGATCAGAACAAACCTGCAAAATGAAGACCAGCCTCTTTGCAAGCAATCGCCGTCATCATCATATGTGAACTATCAAGAGAGTGCACAAAATTCGGTGGAAAAGCTGCTTTTTGTCGTTGGATTGCGATCTGAAAATTACAACAGTAAAATTAACCATAATAATGAAAAGACATGTAAAACAAAGAATCGGTCAAGAAAGTACTCCCTCCGGTCACAAATAATTATCGTTTTGGACATCGACGCAGTCTCGAAAACACATTTTTGACCACTAATTTCAATTATAATATATTTATAAAACCCAATAAATTATAATATTATGAAAGTACTTTTCGAGATAAATCTACACATATGATTTTCATGTATTCAAATTAAATATTTAAAAAGATATTGACAGTCAAAGTTTCGAAAGTTTGACTGCACCTGTGTCTAAAATGATAACTGTTTGTGATTGGGGAGAGTATGACTTACCGCATCCCCCTCCCGTCGTAAAGCCAGACATTGCAAGGAAGTTCGTATCTGTACAATAATGAAACAAATAGTGTTCAAAAAATGGCAATGTAGAAAAAAAGAATAGCAGTGTCTGGAACTTGTCATAGTAATGCGGAAAATTTGATAATTTGCCATTAAACCAAGATGATGAATCAGATCATCCATATGATTTTCAAAAGATGGAACCAATAGAACATTTCAACTTGAATGCGTTTCAATTCTTCCTAAATGCCCCCTTCCACGTGGGAAAAACTTTTCAAAAGGGTTATACAAAAGTGAAGAAAAAATGTGACACAAGAAGAATATAATTAGTTCTAAGCATGGGTACAGAAAATGATCCTGTTGCATGCTTAGTGCCAGTGCTACCTGGCACAAGTGTTGGACACCAACAAGTTACACATACCCAGCACAACCAGCCAGTCAAATAGGACTCACAGATAAACATAGCATTTCCCTTTGATAAAATATAGAAAATTAAGCAAATATTATGCCAAAACTACATTGAAATCGTATGCGAGTTTACTTGTCTACCTTCAATTTTTGGTATATGTAGAATCATATTCATTTAGGCAATCAAGTGCCAGAAAAGAAAGCAAGAATGCATAACCAACATGACAAGTCATCGTGGATGCAAGTATCCACTCTATCCAGTCATACTGCTTAGTGCAAATAAACAAAAAAAAGCGCATATATTTGCAATAATTGATATGTAGCTCACCATATAGTTTTTATATTTCTTGTAGGGTTGAACAACTGGAAGACCAACAGGACTCGTCCATTTGACTGGTTGATTTTTTGAAGCAATCATCTATGACAAATAGAACGTGATCAGAAACCTTCGATGGCTTAATTACCAAAGAAGTTTGTATAGAGGGAAGTTTAAGTGCCATAAGTACGAAAAACTGGATGCCTGTCAAATTTTAGATAAGTTGAGGGGGAAAAAATCATTTCAGCGCAGAAAATGGTGGTATACCTTTGCACAATCACCAAGCCATGACATTATACCACGGGCAGATTGGAACATCTGTCCTAGTGCATCCAAAGTTACCTTCATAAAAAAATTCAACAGTCACAGCATGTCCTTGTCGCTCCATCGCAGTCAATAGGGAGACACAAAAAACATCAGAGTATGTCAAATACAAGTAAAGGACTTACCCTAGTAGCATAGCAGGACACATCGTAGAGCAATTTGTCATCTGTAATGAGCCCTTTCTCTTGTAGTCTCTTCGTAATCTGCTGGCGAGCACCAATAAATGTGACACCATAAACTGATGTCATCACTGTCTGCTTGACAAGCTTCCTATCCACCTGTAAGCTACCAATGTCCAGATCTTCAGTTGTTTTGTTCAAAAAGTACGTTTAAGAGAATATTTCTTAGAATTTAGGAATGGAGATTGGGAGGGAGGGAGAAGGCTAACCTGATCGACTAAAACCCTTGCTAATGAAGCAATTGGGTTAGTAGCAGGATCTTTCATCGAGTCTTCGCGTACAACATCCAGTACCCTTAAGTCAAATTTTTGCCAGTGTGTTATTTATTTATATCCTCAGGAATACACTCAGCACTGACAATACATTATGAAATCAAGAATCTAACAGCTAATAAGTTAGATGACAGAAGCTAACATACTTGACAACTAGGACACCTTGGCCATAACCTATTAAGGCAATTTAACAATGCAGGAAAAAACATTCTTGGTGTCTGTAATACAAATTAAAATTAATTTACCACAAGACACACAGAACAGATCCACCATCCAATGCATGGTCATCTAGCTACTTTCATTTAAAGAAGCCAAACATGTAAATTCAGGGATTTCTTTTCTTCATACACAGTTTGTGGGAAGAACTTATGATTTAACAGCGGAAAATATTTTGTGATTTGATCTTAAAAAGGTAGCTTCATGTGAAATGTGAAATTTTTCACTAAATATATGCAATTTTTATTTCCTAGATGAAAAAAAATACAGTTATCAGATACCTATTTAAATGAATTCAATTCAGAACTGGAATCACAACAAACAAGCTACAAAGTTAAAAGTTTTGAACCACATGAACTGGAGCATGTAAACCATGTTCCTTGATCACATTCACACATTCAACCTATAGTTATGGGGAAACAAGGGAAATTCTGGACCGTAGTGCACATAAGTAGTGACCCACCTAGCAGCTATTTCTGAGTAGATATCTGCAGGTTTCTCTCCAGGAACCAAGTTGACAGCAGCTGCGCCCATCTGTAGGAAAACAAGTGTAAACAATAAACCATCCAAAGTTTACATCTGAATAGTTCCACTATAGAATTTAATTAAACAACATGTAAACAAAGAGAAAAGTTCTACTAGCTGGTAGATTTCAAAGGCACAATTCAGGATACATTCTTTACTTTGTACTGATTAGTTGCAGACAGTAAAAAGTTATCACATCGGGGAAATGATTTTGACACAATTTAAAGCTGCTTCTAGGGTATTAACAAAATCAACCAAATATTAAAGCAGATGATATGCCTAGCAAACCAGAAGGATGGCCAGAACCTCCACAAACCTACTACTTGACCAATGCAGACTATGTTACTTGTTCTGTTCCAGATTATCATAAAGATGAGTGATGAGTCCAATGCACTTATTTATAACCAATAAATAACCAAAACAAGGGTGAAAATTGAAGTTGAAGTGAAAAAGTTATTAACTATACACTGACTATATAATTACAAATAAGCATTAAAGTGCTAGTTCTACTCTACCATATCATGAGTTACATAACAAATTTAAGGCCAAATGAAGCTCAGTTGGTATAGCAGGGCAGAAAACTTACATAGTCTCTTCCAAGAGCAGCATAGTGTTGTAAACCATTGCATGAGCCATCCTGAAAGATGAAATAATGTAACCAACACGGCAAAAATTAGTAATGTCATGACAAATGCTGGCTGCGCAGAAATCAGTCAAACCAGTTGATGGCACAACTAAATGCTATAGCATCATCGGCTCATGGCATAACAATGTAGAAAAGTTGCTGATGCTGCGCGGGTTTGACAAATTTTAATTTTCATCTTTGTTTCACAAAATATTAAGAGTTAGATTCAGTGCTTATGGGATTTATGGGGAGTACTAGGCCCCATATATCGGAAAATTCCCTCTAAAATGCAAGGAAAATAAACGTTATCAAATGACAGTGAATCCCATATAGGCATATAGACTTTACTTCGACGCTAGCATAGCCTGATCAGAATTAGCAATTGCTGAGTTATACAATACTTGAAAACTAATAAGAATGGGTAACTTCGTTCCTCCAAAATAAGATGCACAGGAATGTCATAAGCAAAGAGAAGCATGAAATTAAGCGCTGTGAAATTACTTTGGTCCAAATATTGGCATTTCTCTATAGTAAAAGCGTGACTGCTACCCAGGGTAGGCATATTGTAGTAACCTTGATCAATGAACCCAGGACATTAACCTTCTATTTTTGTCAACATGAAAGGTAGACCTTTCAAGTAAAATATTAAGTAATCTTAAAATCCTCGCAAGTGTGCCTCATTCTCAACAAATGCAATACCTGATGAATAGGTAGGTGAGAGACGGCAAGATGAGGTGATGAACTTTTTAAGGCATTAGAAAGATCCATGCATGCAGCTAAACATTGAAAAGGATCCTCAGCATTCATCCACCAACGGTTCCCGTCAACAGGATTTGCTGCTGAATCAAATATATCAGGCAACTGGTTCTCCACAAACACTAGCTTGCCCTCATGAGAAAGCTTTTCAATGCCTCCACCATATTTGTTAGCCAAATGTATCTTTAACCAGCGTGAACCAGAGTTTCCGAGTGGCCGCCCTTCAGCATACTCCAGAACACCTCGACATAGATCTGAACCTAGGTGACTGAGATGTGGATGCATAGGGTAGGCACGACCACGGAAATCTAGATTATGAGGATAATAGAAGCCAGCCTCCTCTCTCATTTTACGGGCAACCTGTTCACAAAGGTGGAAAAGAGCTTCAGTAATGCCATAGCATATGAAAAAATTGGACCACAGTATCTAATCTAAAAAGGTAAGAAGAATGATGCTGCATAACACATACAGAGAGTTTAAGTTCTGTATCGCATCGGTCAGCATGCAGTTCACGATTAGTTTTCTTTGCCTTCTTTAAACTCCACTTCCATTTCTGAATTTCATCTGGATCCTCTGATTCCGGTCGTTCAGGTAGAGGAATCTATAAACAAATCAAAAGTACAAACAGATAGGATATTAAAAAAAGGGTGTGTGCCTTGGGCATATTATGAAACAGACTGAAAGAAACAGAGTATTCATAATGCCCTAATTTTGTCATATACAGTAACTCACATTTCCCTTATCAACCAGTCCTGCAATGCCCCCACCACGACTCCAGATAGTCTCAACAACATCATGCACTCTTCTATTCACCCTCCATTTAGTACTCCCAAGGATATCTAATGCCTGGCAATATGATAACACTTCAGTGTTGTTCAATCACTCATAAAGAAGATAAATCGTTCATTCATTAAAAATTAAGAAAGCACAACCAACTAAACATCCATGGAATAATCATGTAAGGCATGGCGAGTATTAGAAATTGCTTTTTAGCTTTTGAACAACAGGATAAGACTTGATTAGGATAGCTAAGGTTTTCATGGTTTACCACACCTGCTGTCATCAAACTAACACTCACTAGAACAAGAGAGAACTTATAGGAAGTATTGATGTGATGCTATTATGCCAAGGAAAACGTGTTCAGAAACATAAATGCAGAATGTGTAGCAGATGGGTGGTCAGCAAACCTCAAATACTTTTCGCAGCTGTTTTCGTGGAACGCTCTTAATGGCGTCCTTTTGGTCCTTAACACCATGTGTCCGCATAATATATGAGGGCAGAAAAAGGTGTCCACCTTTGTCATAGCTGAAACAAAATATGGTTGCAAAATTAAAATCACCAGATAGAAGATGCAGTAAGTTATATCATCTAATTAAACCGTAAATAACTTCTTTGATATCTTGATGAACTAATGCGCTAAAATGCATTAATCAACAACATACCCCTTCCATTTTTTAGGAGGTACCAGCATAGGAAGATAGGGTATCTCCACGTGTCTAGCCTGAAAAAAAAAATCTCTAAATATTTCTGAAAAAATTTCCTTCGCACAGACAAAATATTTGCCAAACAGAAAAAGGAAATCTGCAATTGAGCAAGCATTATATGGAATTGTCTGAAACTTGATGAAAATCCACATAATAAGAACAGGAAGAGTGAACAGAACTGGGTAATCACTAAATGTTTTGTTTGCCATAGGTCAAACATCTATTTCAATCCAGAAAAAGAAACAGCAAAGCAGTGCAAAACTTACAGTGCTTTCAAACCCCTCATGCACCAGAGGATCACACTCTATCACCCAATGCTTCTTCTTTAGTTTCCTGTGCATTGAACAGAACTGTCACAAAAAGATCTAACCAATCTAAGCAAGCGTATGATACTGATAGAACAGTGTATGACTGTGCAAACACACAACATGCAACAAAAGTAAATGGTAGACAAAATGTGCAACCTACCCATTTTCTACTATAGGCGGTCGTAATATGTGCTTAAATGCAGGTCGAATATCAGGAGAACTATCTGGTGTCTGATTGGCTGGTGACTGCACACATGCCGAATCCAGTAATAATTCAATCAGGCGAGTTCCTAACTGCAGCCACAAAAAGAGGATTAAGTTTTCACAACATAGGAGAGAAAAGGCTGTGATTGTAGGTGTACTGCACAGAAAACAAACCTTCACTTGGGCTTCTGTGCCCCATTCCTCCAATTCAATCTCCTGTTGCACAAGCTTTTGTACTTCACTCAACTTTCGCCTCTTCACCAAACTCTTGACACGTTTCCGGCATTTGGCTTGCTCCTTCTCCAATGATGTATCATTTTCACCATGGTCTTTGCTCCTGCCTTTCTTCCTAGTCTTCTGAAAGAATGCCTGGACTTTGAACTGCAGAACAAACAAACCACTAGTTTTAAACGCACAGCCAAATCAACTGCCACTAGAGGAAACACTGTTCGATAAAGACTGAAATGGCAAAGCGAAGAATTTAAAATAGCATTGAGTTCCATCCTAATTAAAGCAAGAGAGCTTACCTCTTCGTTTGCTTCAAGATTCGTGCAATTTCTATTAGGAGGAAAGCATAGAAGCACACCTCAGCAAGCAATCAAACTTCAGTACTTTACCACATGTATACAACTCTAATGCACAAGAAGAAAGCTGAATCCACATGAAGACAAAGCCCTAATCCGAGTTTTACAGTTTCAACTCTTCAAGATCTTTGTCATCCATAAACATAATGCATCTTATACACAATTTCCGATCAGGCAATCTGTGATTGTGTCACAGCAAGAAAACCTATTGTCACACGGGCTCACATTGCCATGCCATCACCACTCAACGATCAACTCACAAGACATATATCGAGTCTTATAGACAAAGTGGATCAACACCTTCACCAGGTGATCACATCACGACACAATTCTGAGATCATGCATTCTAACTCATAACGCATCTATCACTTGCACAATTGCCCCAGTTGATCCAATTTGCTAACTTGAATAAATTGTCAAAGTTCTCATGTGAAGTGTCAATTCGGAATCACATTGATGGCCAATCAGATGGAAAGCGCAAACAATACATCCCTGCACAACTACGTCCACTACCAGTCTACCATAGTACCATATAGCATTACAAGTTTACAACCCGTCTAAATACACTAAGGTGACCCATCACCTTCATACAGGACAATCGTAACTCGTAAGTCCCACATTGTTGTGAAAGAGCTACTCTTAAGTCATGAACGATATCAGAACAGTCAAGCGCTGCTCTTAAGCATAGAACTGAGCCACTCACCTCGCGCTCGACAGCCTCCCCAATGCAGTGCGCGCCCTGGACGACGCGTACGCTGCCGCTGCCATCCTTGCCTGACATGAGTAGGCCCATCATCTTATGCATGACGATGACGGCCAACTTGTCGGCAGGCAACAGGAGCAGGTACTTGGCGTAGACGTGCTTGACCCGCTTCCGTCGCTGCACCTCCTGGTCCCTCGCGATGGCGTCGCGCAGCGGCTCGAACCAGCCGAGGAAGAGCGACTTGACGTAGGGCAGCGAGGGCGCGAGCCTCCGGTCGAGCATTTCCCGCTCAAGCTGGCGGTACTCCTCAGCCGCCCGCGCCCACGCCTCCGTCTCCGCCTTCACCTGCCGCTGCCGCAGCAGCCGGTGCTCCGCCCTCCTCGACCGCTCCGTCTCCCTCTCCCTCTCAATTTCCCTCTCCAGTTCCTCCTCCACCCCCACCTCCACCTCGAGCTCCTCCCCCTCCTCATCCTCCTCCTGGGAGATCTCGTAGGTGTCGGCGGGGGAGTTGAGGAAGGCGAAGAGGTCGAGCCAGTGGAAGTCGTCGGTGGCGGGGGGCGGGAGCGGCGGGAGTCCTATCGACACGGACGGGATGAGGGTAACGGGCGGAGGCGGAGGCGCGACGGCGGCCATGGGCGGCGGCGGGGAGAGGCGGCGGAGGCGTGGTCGCGGTGGGGGCACGCACGGGAAGATGGGGAAGAGGAGGAGAGGCATGCGCGCCTAGGGTTTGGGCTTGGATCCCAAGTTTCCAATGGCGAGGTTTTGGATTGGGATTTGGAGGTGGTTGAGAAGAAGAAGAAGAGCGCGGAGGAGGAGGAGGAGGGGAGTGAGGCCTCGGTAGAACCTTGGGGACGAGAGACGAGCGGAGCAAGGTGATAAGGAGGAAGGAAAAAAAAATATCGCAGGTAGGAGAGCGTTTGCGTGGCCGTTGGATCGCTTCGTGCCCGTATCGGACGATGAAACTGCATGTCAACTCCTCAACTCAAATGTCTGAACAATCTGGCCTTGCCACAGGTAAGGTTTTCTTCTCAGTTCGCCTTGGAAAGTTTCTGTTCGTTTTTTTATGGGCTCATGATTCACGAGTTGCATTTCTTCTTATCCCAAGTCAGGCTGCCTTGATTTTCAATCTAGTCGTGCTCAGATTGTTCCTAGTGTGTTGGTGTAATACAACACAAAAAAAACATGAGAATCTTAAATTTGCATGTTACTCTCTGGTGACTAGTGAGTTAGTTTTTCTTGGCCCACCGTTGGGTTTCTCCCCTGATTGGTTGGCACCATGTCTGCACAAAAATGCCGGGTGATGGAATCATATAGAATGGTTTGCTTACAAAAGTAGGCGTTTTTATAAGCTTCCAAACAGCATCACAGGCAACAACCAAGCAGATCGATATCCCCCTCACCCTGCATACGCATTGTTCCATCTAGCAGGTTACTGGCAGGTCAACATAGAGTGAAGTCAACAGTTCGGTTCCATAAATATAGGCACCCATAATCGAGAGGAACCTTTTCTGGAACGGATACTTGGTTCACGAAACTGAAAGTGTTGCCCCGACACTTGCAATTCTGCTGCTTCGCCGATCCACATGTATCCTGGCAGAGAAGCTTTAACTGCTCAAGTGAAGTAGTGAACCGTGTGTTGCAAATGAAGAAATTGTCCATCTGTCCGGTAGCTAGCTTCTGTCTTTTCTCAAGAATGTGAGACAGTGCTCACCCCAAAGGATCCACAACTCCACTTAATTAGCCATTAGGCCATGTGATAATTCCTAACGCAATTAAATGCTATTATTAGCCTATTACTCAGGAGTATTGGATTACACTACTTGTTCAGATCACTTTCACCTCTGGCCAAACTCTTGAACTGAAAAAAGAAAACTGAGCTCTCATCAGAGTTCATCAATTCAACTTCAACAGAAGAAACTACAACTTCGTTCACATCATCATCAGACTAAACAACATTGATCCTGGTATGTACATCCATGCATCATCTGATCACATGATTCACAATCTCACACCCTCAATTGCAGACTAACAGTTGCTGCATTTGACAAATAGCTAGCTCCCGAGCCAGCAACACATTCACGCGTGAAAGAGTCAACAACCAAACCAATTATACAGAATACCACCAGAAAGTTGCATAAATATTAAAGCATGAATGAAAGGTAGATGATAATTACCTACCCATTTGTTTGCTTCAAGATTTGTATGACTTATATTGAGAAAAAGCATAGAAACACTATAAACCAAAAGAACTATAGAACAATAAAGAATTTCCTCAACCACAAACTACAACTCATCACCAATCGCTACATGGTACAGCCAACTGAAGCAGTATGTATAGCCTCAACGGACGGACCGGCTGATTATTATCGAGCTTGTCAGGCGAGGATGTCGTACGGCCGCTCCCCGTCGATGCCCGGCGGCTCCGGCGGCGTCTTGAGGATGACCCAGACGGAGTAGACGATGCCGGGGACGTAGCCCAGGACCGTCAGCAGCAGGGAGATGAAGAACTCCGACTGCACATGCAAAAACAGCAGGAGCATAAATCTGAGAACAACAACAAAAAATAGCATCAGCAAGATGAGACAACCATTTTTTTTAGATAATGAAATATTACGTCTCCCGGCCTCAGCAAGATAAGACAACTGGTACATCATACAAAGCAATGTGCAGTGCAGCAGCTGAATCCTGAATATCCCTTAAGTTCAAAATTGTAAAAAGAAGAAGAAGAAGAAGAAGAAGAAGAAGAAAAACGAATCCTGAAATGCTTACGCTGCAGCAGCCGTAGCGGAAGAAGACGCCGAGCGGCGGGAGGACGACGGAGAAGATGATCTCGAGGCACGTCGAGCAACCGCCGGAGCTCATCCTGCCGCCGTTGGAGAAGCGTGCACACAACTCAGCAGTCGGAGTCTTGGAGGGGTGTCTTATTAGAGGGAAATAGAGGAGGAGGAGGCAGCAACCCGATGGGAATAATACGGAATCAGACGCGCGCGCTGCCGGGAGAAGATGCCAATGCTCATCAGCGTGCCGCCGCACACAGCGCACATGCGGCCAGGTCAGCCACGGCTCCCGACCGGACCTTGGCTAAGTGTTTTCCCCCCTGTTTTTACCACGAGGTATCAAAATTTATCGTCGACGTAATATCAAAACATATAATTTTAATACTTCACAAAGATGATACACAACATTTTTACGTGTTCCAAACAGGTCCTAAATTGGGAGTTCCTGCTTTTGCTTGTAGTGCACGTCATTTTATCTGTTAGATGCGTGATGATCTACATCGTCATTTTTGTTGGATCGGCTCAAAGATCAATCATGCGATCGGCTTCGGCGAGATGGTCTCACGGACATAGAGGAGACGAGCACGAACGCACGGGAGAAATATTTCTTCGATGCATGCAACTCTAATCTTCCTATTGCTTTATTGCATTGCTCGTTGTTTGCCTCACGTTGCATTGTCTTTTCACCTTGTTTACATGGCCCAACAGAACCTTATAAAGACTATTTTTCCATTACCGACTCGGTTGGAGACTTCGATCAACGCGGACACGGCAACCTCCTGGACTCTAACTCCGTATAGAATACGTATACGGCGACGTATACAAAATTAGCTCCAACAATCACCCCCTAATTTTGTAACGCCTAATTTCTAACTTGTTGAAGCAATCGGTCACAACTACGATTTACCCAACTTTTATTCGACACTGGATGAAGAACACATCTCCTCGACACCCCATACTCGACTTACTTAATTCAAGACGGCGGGCACATCTCTTCTACGTCTTGGATGTATCTTCGACAGACTTGAGTTTGGACGGCGAGCACACCTCTTCAACGCCCCGGACTCGACTTTGAGTTTGGACGGCGAACACACCTCTTCAACGCCCCGGACTCAACTTTGACGGACATGAGTTTGGACGGCGAACTCATCTCTTCAACGCCCCGGACTCGACTTACTTAATTCAAGACGGCGAGCACATCTCTTCTACGTCTTGGACTCATCTTCAACGGACTTGAGTTTGGATGGCGAACGCATCTCTTATTTGATAGATCATCCAATCAATACTGGTCTCTTCTTACTTTGGACCTCGGCAAGAAGCGCTTTTTCCTCCTCCTTTACCTTGCGGCACTCCGAAGCAAAATGCCCATAATCATTACAATTATAGCATCTCACTTTTGCCTTGTCGAATCTCCGATTCTTGCGGCCTCGTTCACCATCTCCTTTCGAGCCACCGAACGAGCCCTCGCTGTCGCGTCTCGACGATCGGGCCTCCCACTCGGCGCGCGTCAGGAGTAGGTTTTCTTCTTTGCCGCTATCGGATCCCTTAATCCGTTCCTCGTGTGCCTTCAAACGACCGATCACCTCCTCGATCGTCATCACCGTGAGGTCACCGAACTGCTCAATGGTGGAAACGATTTGTAGGAACCTGCCAGGGACAGCACGAAGGAATTTCCTTACCACGTAGCTTTCCTCCATCTTATCGCCAAGCGCTTTGATTTTGTTGACGACTGTCGTCAAACGGATGGCGAAGTCGTCGACTGACTCGTCATCATCGCGCACCCCTCGAACACGACTTTCAGGGTCTGTACCTTAGCCTCCTTCACACGATCGGCGCCAAGATGCATCGTCTTCAACGCCTCCCACGCAGCTTTGGCTGTCTCCTTTTCACCAAGAGGAAGAGCGCTTCTTCCGATGCCTCCGTAGATGGCCGCCAATGCCATCTGATCCTTGCGCACATCGACTTTGTCATCTTCGATCGCTCCTCACAGGTCTTGAGCCCTCAAATACACCTTCATCTTGATTGCCCATGCTGCATAATTGCTCTTCGTGAGCATCGGATAATGCAACGCTATAGCGGAACTCTCTTCGCCGCCGCGCTTGATGTCGCCGACCACCGGTGTCACCACTTCCTGGAGATTTCGACATCTTCTTGGGCAAAGCAGATCAAGAACTCAGAACTCTGCTGATCTAGCTCGATACCAATTGTTGGATCGGCTCAAAGATCAATCATGCGATCGGCTTTGGCGAGATGGTCTCACGGACATAGAGGAGACGAGCACGAACGCACGGGAGAAATATTTCTTCGATGTGCATTGCTCGTTGTTTGCCTCACGTTGCATTGTCTTTTCACCTTGTTTACATGGCTCAACAGAACCTTATAAAGACTATTTTTCCATTACCGACTCGGTTGGAGACTTCGATCAACGCGACACGGCAACCTCCTGGACTCTAACTCCGTATAGAATACGTATACAAAATTAGCTCCAACAATTTTATCTGTTCAGATCAACAATGCGGAGTACAAAACAATCCCTGACGCAGGACTCCGATCTCACGTACATCTTGGGTTTTGAGAGGATTTCAGCATAGAGAGATTTGGAGTTTGGACAGCATCCAAACTTGCACGCAACCACGATAGCCCAGCGCATTGACTCACCGGTCAATGCTTCCGCCGCCTCCCATGTATAGGAAAAAAACGACTTGAACTCTGAAGCTGACACAAAACTAAATGACCAAATCAGACAAGTTTGTTTAGCTAACATAAATTCCCACTCCTCACGCTCAGCGGGCGCATCCCCATCAGGAGGCGGCGGCCATGGCGGAAGAAGGGAGCAGACGCAGCAGAAGCGGTGGTGGTGGGGTCAGGGTGTGCGTGACCGGGGCGCCGGCTTCATCGGCTCCTGGCTCGTCAAGAAGCTCCTCGAGAAGGGTTACACCGTCCACGCCACCCTGCGAAGCATCGGTACGCGCGCTGAGTTGATTTCGATGGATCGTCATTCGATTCGTGTTACGGAGATTGAGCGAAAGGAGCGGGGGTGGGGATTTGCGCGGTTGGGCTTGATTGCATGGTTGGGTTCGGTTGCTGGCTGCAGGGGACGAGAAGAAGGCGGGGCTGCTGCGGCGGCTCGTCCCCGGCACGGCGCCGGAGCGGCTGCAGCTATTCGAGGCCGACCTCTACGACGCCGCCACCTTCTCGCCGGCCATCGCCGGCTGCCAGTTCGTCTTCCTCGTCGCCACGCCGTTCGAGCACCAGGCCGCCAACTCCAAGGTAAGAAGAAACCATCGCGCTTCAGCTTGTCACTGTCAGGTCCTCATATTTTAGGGCCATGGTAAGTTAAGAAATAGGGACCTTGATTTCAGCAACATAAAAATATTTTTATCTATTAATTGCAAAGGCATATGTTAAGTATATAATTAAAACATTTCTTCAGTTGCAAAGATGACGCATACGTGATATATAATCAACATAAACGATCTGGTTGCAAATATGACTAATACATGATATATCCCCTCAAAAAACTAATACATATATAATCAAAACATATGATCCAGTGCAATGTAAGATGTCTAGCATAGGATATATCGTAATATATTTACATAGGCCGGAGCCCCTCCCCATCGTGAGCCCTAGGCGACGGCACCTATTGCACCGGCCTAGGAACGGCCCTGGTCACTGTACTGGTCAATGCTTCTCCATGTTTCATTCTATTTTTGCTAGGAAATACTAGAAGTCGTCATGATCAGTCACTACGAGACATGGTCGATTTCGAAAATCTCGGCTTTCGGCCGGGATGAGATTTCAAATCTCAGACGGATAATTTTTTTTTTGAAAATTATCAAATTGCTACATAATTTTGGTGAACTTTGGTCACGTGAGTGAATGACTAACTAAAGTCGGGGACTTGCTTAAGTACAATTTTGGTCTAAAGATAGCTTTTTCAGATTAGTTTAGATTTGTTCCATCGAGAAAAGCATAGGACTATGTGCACGAAATACAGTTCTTCAGGGTTCACTGTTCTTTGTTGTTTGGATCTTGTTACTACTTTTCGGTGGCAGTACAAGAACGTGGCCGAAGCAGTCGAGGACGCGGTGCGTGTGATCCTCCGGCAATGCGCGGAATCCAAGACGGTGAAGCGCGTCATCCACACCGCCTCGATATCAGCCGCTTCGCCACTGAAGGAGATCTCCGGCGCCGGGTACAAAGATTTCATCAGTGAATCATGCTGGACTCCTCTCGACGTCGACTACCCTTTCCGGAGTGCGCACTTCGATGTAAGTGTTCTGCTCCTACGAACTGAAGTATGCTCCGAATTTCTGATGCAAAATGGCAAGCTCGCTCCTTGTTACAAATCCATGACAACATGTGGTGTTCTCGTCGATGAGTATTACCTCCCTGTGACTTTGTGAGGGCCTGATCCTGATCCTGATCCTTCAGCATCAGCCGTTCTATTGGTCTGAGAGTCATGATCAGACGATGGACAGTCGACTTCGTTTCCTATAACATTTCACTTCAGCTCGTATGGAGGCAATCGCAGCTTAACCCTCGCGGTATATGATGCAGCCATCAAATTAATAGTGGATGATCATTTGCAGAAGTACATACTGTCAAAGCTCTTGTCGGAGAAGGAGCTGCTGAGCTACAACGATGGCGAGAACCCGGCGTTCGAGGTGGTCACCTTACCCTGCAGTCTCGTCGCAGGCGACACGGTTCTCGACCGCGTTCCGGAGACATTGGAGTACGTCGTGTCACCGGTGGCCCGGCAGGAATCCAGCTTCGGGTTCCTGAGGCTGTTGCAGGGGTTGCTGGGCTCGGTGCCGCTGGTGCACGTCGACGACGTCTGTGATGCGCTCGTCTTCTGCATGGAGCGGCCGTCCGTCTCCGGCCGGTTCCTCTGCTCCGCCGCCTACCCAACGATCACCGACATTTTCGACCACTACGCCAACAAGTACCCCCACCTCCACCTCCCCAAAGAGTAAGCAGGCCATTCTTCACCTGCAACATATCAAGAATGGGTTCTTTGAAACGGTGGCTGGTTAATTGATTTATGGTTTTCTTTTCTTGAGCTCCCCATCTATATATGTAACATGAAATCTGACGAGACTACATCCTTCTCTGTTGCGATTGGTTGAATTGGTGTCAGGACTGATGAGGTAGCGAGGGTGCAACCTGACAGGAACATGCTGGTGGAGCTGGGTTTCAGGTACAAGTACGGGATGGAGGAGGTGCTAGATAGCAGCGTCGACTGCGCGGTGAGACTGGGTTACCTTGATGCATCCAAGCTCAGCGTGCAGAAAGGATGAATCAATGGTGCGTGGTGCTGGATAAAGCAATAAAACTGGAAGGCTATATGTAGCTGGATGAATGGTCGCAATTCTGTTATTTGTTCTTCGTTTTGCACGTTTCAGAATTCATATAATTAAGCATACGTGTATAATATTATAGAAAGAAAAAACGAGAGTTAATAAATATGCTGGAAACTAGCCAAATCTATGTGTAACCTGACTGCGGTTTTCATGCATGTTGCATTCGGTAATTTTGTTTGCCGTTGTCAGCGTATGGTTAACAGCATGTTGTTCAATTGTTTTGGAAAGACGGGGGGTTGGGAATCTAGCAGTACTCTTTTTCTTGAAAGAGAAAATATATCAGAATTGGTGGATTCCAAACACTTGTGAACCTTCAGGGCGAGTGTTCAAATTAGCAGCGTTATCGTGAAGAAAAATATCCAGAGACAATTTGTGTGGATGGAAGCAGATCGAGAATACAGTCAGAATGGTCGTTGTTCTGGGAAAATTCGATCACGGAATCGAGAATACAGTCAGAATGGTACATCCAATTCCTATCAACGTCGTCTGGGAAAATTCGTAGAACGCCGGTGGAAACGATCTACCCCCTGCCGTGTGGAAGTGTCACGCAAGGGATACCTACTGCTCCTCTCGGCTTGGTTTAACAGGCACAACGTTCTCTAGTTATATCTATCCCCGGCCGTCCGATCAGAGGTTGAACGGTCAAAACGGAGACGGACATAAACTTAGTGGGTCACGGCACATCTCATGGATACGTTTCAAGACAACGGTAGTAGATACACTACAATCCATAATCTATTTTTTTATGTGTTTTTGGATTCTAACTTTGAGAGAATCAACTTCTCTACAACCACAATTTTAGAGAATCCAAAAAAATTAAACATGCCCTAAATCTGTGATTGTTTACTTATTTATTTTAGTTACTTATTTTAGATTTGAATTTCTAAGAATTTCGACTCATTCTATATTTCTTATTGCCGAGCTGTAATAATTGCACCTATTAAAGAAACTAGAAGATTTATGGAAATGAGTTTAAACGGAATATAAAAAATCAGTTGCTAAATGAATCCCAATTTATTTAATGTTATTTAGGAGATCCTGCTCTACTAATCTCTATTTGGTGATAAATAAATCACTTGTCTCTCTTTCTTTTTTTTGCTTTCTCGGATATTTCATAAAACGGATACTCTATGGATCCTATCACTGATCAATTCTCACATGAATAGCTAAGCATCCAGTAAATCCAACATTGATCCCTTCGAATGTGTCATGGATAACCGATTAGAGGGGGGGTGAATAGGAGGTTTTTAAAATTCCCAGCTCTAATTGCAACAGATAAACAAGTAAAACTATAATTGAGAATTTTAACAATTAAAGCCTAAAATATTTAGGTTTGACTAAGTGCACCAACAGAGAATCCAAGCAAATTACACAACTGTAGATCAAAAAGCAAGCACAAGAAAATACTAGGAATGTAAATTGCACAAAAGAATAATAGAAATCAAACCAAGAGACAAGATGACACAATAATTTTTTTCATGGTCTCAGAGACTTACCGGTCTCCTCTAATCCACGTTGAGGTAAGCTTGACCAACTCAAACTGTCTCCTTGCGTAAATTGAGCCTTCCTTGACCACTCTGGTATCTTTTTTCCTTCTCTGGGTAGGCGAGCTCCTTGCCTTCACAACCAATCGAACCTTCTTACAATCTTCTTTGAGAAGATCACCGGTTCCATGCCCCTAAGCCGTTTAGGAGGCGGCAACCTTCAAGAGAATGAAGTAATGATGCTTGCTTGAGGTTGAATCAAGTGTCTGAGTAGCTCAAATGATTAAAATCACACTTGGATGCACCTAACTCTCTCAAATAGTGAATTCAATACTCAAGGGAGAAAGGAGACTTGCTAGAGCTCAAATCTATTTAATAAGTTACCAAAAAGCTCTATGAATGCAGGTGTTGGGGTATTCAAAGCCTCCACTAATAAATCCAACCATTGGGGGTAGGATTCTAAAAAATTCGGCATTTGCGATACTACTGGCGTGCAAAGCCCGGTAGTACCGCTCCATTGCGAACGGTTGGATCAAAGTATTTAATGCGGCAGATAAGGGCTGTTATAGGAAATTCGGTACTATCGACATGCAATGTGCGGTAATACCGACTTTTGAAGTTCGATATGCTCAAAAATGGTTCCTCTCTATTAAAAAGGTATCGATATTAAAATTGCGGTATTACTGACTTCCAGTAGTACCGCCTATTACACCGCGGTAATACCGACCTTCAAAACAGAGCAAAATCGTCTAAAACCACACCTTTCTGTAAAATAACTACCGCTTGAATTGTGCAGTACTATTTGAACTGTGGTAGTTTCGGCTACATAAAAATCGCAAAAAGGAGTGCTACTGTTTAATAACTACTGCTCAATGCTCGGTGTTACCACCCAGCGGTAGTACCGCATTATGTACTGTGGTACTTCCGGCCCAGAGAGAAAAAACTAAGTATTGAAAAATCCTTCTATGAAAAATACCTACCGCCATATAAAACCAGATACTACCGCGTTTTGTATTGCGGTACTGCCAAAAATTTTAAGAATGCAAGAGTGCTTTCAAAGCCAAGACTAGATGCTTGAGCCAAAAAGAGGGAGAGGGGGCAGATGGGTGGCAGGGAATTGAGGTGAGATGAGGGAGATGGGGTGCGGCCTGCCGATCGGGCCGAGCCGAAGGAAATATGGGCGGGCCCATATTTGGCCCGAAGGAAAATGAGAAAAAAGGAAATAATTTTTGAATTTCAAAAATAACTTAAAATTCAAATAAATCTAAATAAATACCAAACAAACTCCAAAACTTCTTTAAAAATTAAGGAAAATACCTCTCAACACAATGAACCCAAATAAAACTAATTTTCATTTAGTTAAAGATCACATTATTAAGATCATATCTATCTATCTTTGGAAATTTTCAGTTAAGCTTTACTAATTTGATGAAAAATCCAAACAATTATTTCTATTCTGAAAACTTTGAAAATGACGTGAAAATTGTTAGACAACCTCGCTATCGAATAGTCCGGGGTTGCCTAATAGATCTAAACTGGAGAACAGAAAGAGAGGACTAGAGACACAATATGAGGAGGAACGGGTCTGCTTTATTATTCTCAGATGTACATACAATGGGGTGACCCCCTGCCTCCTATATATAGCGGTTCTGCTTAGAGATAAGGAAGAGTCCATATAGGATACGAATCCGGTTTCCTAACACTCCCCCTTGGACTCTTCACCGCGAGATGCATATGCCTCATTAAAACTCCATAAAAACCCAGTGGGAAAAATAATTGGAGAAAGAGTACATAGCACACGCTTGCTGTGTTGCACGGATTGCCTCATCAAAAACCTTATGTAAGAAAACTTCAATGAAAAACTTACTTAAGGAAAAGAGTACAATCCACCCAAACTTCAATGTTAATCTTCAAGATTCACGTTGGGTACTCAAACTTCATGTTTGAGATTTATGTAGGAGTATGTGAAAATTCTCCCCCTGAAATCTGCACTTCCCTAAGCCTCATCATCCCGATTCCTCTAGCACATCTTTCAAAAGAAGATGCCGGGAGTGACTTAGTAAATAAATCTGCGAGATTTTCACACGACTTAGTATGCAGTATCTTTATCTCGTTCATCTTATGCATTTCATGGGCATAAAAGAACTTGGGGTTGATGTGCTTCGTAAGATTGCTTTTCACATATCCCATTTGCACTTGAGCAACACAAGCTGCATTATCTTCATAGATAATGGTGGGGGTTTGTTCCATGTTCAAACCACATGACTTCTGGATGTGATGAACCATTCTTCGAAGCCATGCACATTCTCGAGATGCATCATACAAGGCAATTATTTCTGAGTGGTTTGTCGATGTTGAGACAAGAGTCTGCTTAGATGACTTCCACGAAATTGCTGTTCCACCGCAAAGGAAACATACCCGGTTGTGACTTGCCAAGGTATGCGGTCCGATAGGTACCAAAGATCGGCATAGCCAACCAAATTCAATTCATTGTTTCTTCTGTAAAACAAGCCAAGGTCTTTGCTTCCTTGAAGGTAACGGAAGATGTCCTTCACCCCTTTCCAATGCCTTTTGGTGGGTTCTGCACTGTACCGCGCTAGCAAATTCACGGCGAACGCAATGTCCGGCCTAGTGCTATTCGCAAGGTACATGAGCGCTCCAATTGCACTCAAGTATGGGAATTCCGCTCCCAGGACTTCCTCCCCCTCTTCTTTAGGCCTGTACGGATCTAGGTCTGCTTGGAGTGACCTTCCGACCATTGGGGTCTTTGCGGGGTATGCCTTTTCAAAACCAAATTTCTCCAACACTTTCTGCGTGTAGGAAGATTGGTGTACCAAGATTCCGCCTTAGACATGTTCAAGCTGCAAGCCTAAACAAAACTTGGTTTTACCCAAGTCTTTCATTTCAAATTCAGACTTCAAGTATGTGCATGCTTCTTCAATTTCTTCATCCGTCCCAATGATGTTCAAGTCATCTACATAGACGGAGATTATACAAAATCCATTCGGGGATCATTGTATAAACATACATGGACAATCTTCGCTGTTCGTGTAGCCTTTCTTGCAAAGAAAGTCACTTAAGCGATTGTACCACATTCTTCCTGACTGCTTCAAACCCATACAAGGATTTCTCCAATTTCACACTTTGTATAGGTTTCTGCTTGCTCTGTCTTGGTTCGGGATAGGATACCTTCCGGTACTTTCATGTATATCTCCGAATCCAAGTTTCCATACAAGTATCTTTGTGACAACATCCATTAGCTTCATTTTCAACTTCAAGTTGACTGTCATTGAGATCAAGTATCTAAAGGTAATTCCACCCATGACCGGAGAATAGGTTTCTTCATAATCAACCCCAGGACGTTGAGTGAAACCTTGAGCGACAAGCCTTGCCTTGTACCTTACAACTTCATTGTTTTCATTCCTCTTCCGAACAAAAACCCATTTGTGCCCCACGGGTTTATATGGGGAGGCGTCGGCACACAGGCCCAAACACCTCTCTTTTGTTTAGAGAGACTAACTCTGCGGTGATTGCCTTCTTCCAATCTTCCCAATCGAACCTTTTCTTGCACTCTGCGAAGATGCGGGCTCGGGATCATGATTAATGATCGTGGCAATCTTCTTTGCAAAGTATGCATCGACATTGGTCGTTGCTCTATTCATCGATTCTCCCGTTATTACAAAGTTTATGGCCATTTCATCATGGGGTGCTTCGTGCACTTCTACTTGCTCTTCATTGCTATTTCCCATTCCAGAGCAAGTTCCTTTAGTTTTTCTCCGCCAATGTGTGCGCACACATTATTTCCGTGGCTTCTTCCAATGGAAGGTTCAGATCTGGAATTGCCTTTTCCACAGGCTTCTTTCCGGTGCCAGTCTCAAGCGGCTCCCGTTCTTGCTTTGGGGCACTTTTGTGATTGGTCGTGGTAAGTCCTCTTGCCCGATTTTCCCAGGCGTCTCCGGTACTTTGGGTTTGAGAAGCCAGGTTTCTGTTCTTTTTCTTTGAGGCCTCTGAGCAGGATGAGGATACCTTCGCTTTCTTTGGTATTTCCACCCTCTCTGGTGCATTTCTTGCTGGTACATGCGACTTAACCACGCTCTTGAGATCACAAAATGATCGAGCGGTTCATTTGCTAAATTCTGCAAATCAATTATCTTCTGGACTTCTTGATTTGCTTCATTAGTGCGAGGGTCATGCGCGGGGATCCCAGTGGAATGCCATATTATTTCCCGGCATTTTTCATCCAATGGTTGATTCTCTCCCCCTAATGACGGGAAACGGTCCTCGTCAAAGATACAGTCAGCGAATCGGGCTGTATGCAAGTCTCCAGTCATGGGTTCCAAGTACCTGATTATGGATGCACTCTCATAACCAACGTATATCCCAGACTTGCGGAGAGGGCCCATTGCAGTCCGCTGTGGGGGTGGTATAGGTACATATACCATACAACCAAAATTTCTAAGATGGGAAATCTTCGGGATGACCCCTTGCACTAGTTGCATAGGTGAATGGATGTTGTAGGCCGATGATCTATAATTGATAAGTGCTGCTGCGTGCAGGACTGCGTGTCCCCAACAAGTGTTGGGAAAGTTACAACTCTGCAAGAGCGGTCTGTCAATGAACTTAATCCTCTTTATTAGTGCTTCAGCTAGCCCATTTTGCGTATGGACGTGCGGTACAGAGTGCTCAACAGCTTATTCCCGTTCTTTGTGCAATAATCATCAAATGCCTTGAAGTAAATTCGCGGCATTGTCCATTCGAATGGACTTCACGCGATGATCGTGAAAAGCATTCTTAATTCGATGATCTGCGAGATCGGTTTTGCGAATGCATGATTCCTTGTTGACAAAGAAACATGTATGCGACCATTTCGAGGAAGCATCAATGAGCACCATAAAGTATCGAACGTACGACAAGGGCTGAATCGAGCCGCAAATATCCCCTGAATGCGTTCCAGAATGCAGGATTTCATGTTGCACTTTCATAATAGAGGGTCTAGTTATTAATTTCCGGTGGCACATGCATGGCACACAAAATCTTCATGATTCGGGAAATTTTTAACATTGATGCCATGACCTTGTGAGTTATTAACTATATTTCTCATCAATCTAAGACCAGGATGACCTAATCTACAATGCCATAAAGAAAATAATTCAGAGCTTCTAAAGACAGTCTTCAAAGAAGTATACCTTTGCGTGTGCATTGATTTTCGTGGTAGTACAACCCAGATTCATATGAGGGACATTTTTCTAGTACCATCTTTCCATATTCCGCGTGCTTCACAATGCACAAGTGTTCTTTGCCATTTTCTTCATTGGTTTCTACGTGAAACCCATTGGCGCGGATATCGTTGAAACTTAAGAGAGTGCGAGTTGATTCAGGGTACAAGAGGGCTTCTTCAATTACCAAAGTTGTACCCATTGGCAATATAATTGTGGCTCTTCCTGAGCCTATTATATGCGTATCGCTTCCTGCGATTGTCGTAATTCTTCCAGCGTTCTTCGTGATCGTCTGGAAGTATTTCGACTCTCTTAAGATGGTATTTGTTGTGCCACTATCAACAATGCATATTTCCTCCATTGGGCGCTACACGATTTCTAGATGAAAAGAAAAATAATTCTAATCAGACAGTGGCTAAGTAATTCAAAAATTGCTTGTAAATAAAGAATACTAGAATAAAGAATAAATTGCAATTCTATTCATGAGAAAAAGTATGCTCTTCGAGAGCTTACTATTCATTATGCAATCTGATGTCTATGTGAGATAATTCTGACAATTCATGTCAGTTCTTTAAAAACTCACGTTAGATAATGCCACACCTTTGCACATTCATAAGGTTCTTCCATTAGATTACTGCGTGCAATCTAATAGGAAATGGCTGCTAGATTCAATGAAATGCATAATTGAATTCTCATGAGTTTCCAGCAAACTAAAAGAAAATAATAATTGCAAGATTCATAAATACATGATTCATAAGTATAAAATTCATAAATACATGATTCATAACTGCAAGATTCATATATACACAGATTCATAAATATTCAGAAATACAACTACATGCATGTAGGTGATCGGCTTCGTGCAAACGATCAGATTCATATGCACGATCGGCTTCGTGCGATCGATTTTAACGCGGCTTCATGCGCGTGGTGCATTCAGTTCCATGCGCGTCGGCCTTCCTGGCGCGACGGTGGCCGCTTCGTGCGGTGTGCTTGAATTTCATAATAAATTATATTAAAGCAATAAATACAATGCATGGAACAGAACAATAATTGCACAATTCATAAATTCAGAATAAACAATAATTGCACAATTCATAAATTCATAAATGCGGAAATAAATTCTCAGAAATTTCCGAATTTTTTCTTAGTATTTGGCAATTTTCTGTTAATTATACAGCAATTTTCCAGCATCACTTGATAACAGAAAATAAATTGCAACATGAATTAAACATGGCATAAGTCTAATTACAACTTATATAATTCTTGTTGGTGAGAGCAACAGTAATGAATATCTCTGTCAATTTGACTCTTGGCAGTCAACTTTGCCCCTAGGGCTCACATGAGGGAGGGAGCACTTCCCGTTTCCGGGTGCCAATTAAAGAACCAAGCCTCATGTGTGTTTTCCTAGACACCAATTGTCTCATATCTGTTTATTCATTACCAAAATCAAATCCCAACCACTCATGATCTCATAAACTGTTGTATGAGAAATTCTGGAATTTTCCTAACACTTTTCATAATTTCTGCTAATTTCCAAGCATTTTTCAGAACAGGAAATTGAATTTCAGCAAATATCAACATGACATAATTCATAAATTCGGAAAATAAATTCTCAGGAATTTCCGATATTCTAAACAAGGCAATTAATGCAAATATTCATAAATTCAGAAAATAAGGCTAAGTAAAAAAAATAAAACAGAGCCAATAAATTTTCTGGATTTTTCTAGATATTTTCCATATTTTTCATAATTTTCTGAAATTTTAATCAGTTTTTCTTAATTTCTAATCAATTTTCAGAAAAAGGAAATAAAATAAGAACCAAGGGCAAAAAGGTAAAATCCCTTTTTTCTTTTGTGCTTATCCGGTCTTCACTGGATTCTGGATTCCAATCGGTTTG
This sequence comes from Rhipidocladum racemiflorum, assembly GCA_036346355.1. NCBI lineage: Eukaryota > Viridiplantae > Streptophyta > Magnoliopsida > Poales > Poaceae > Rhipidocladum > Rhipidocladum racemiflorum. The sequence goes on along the minus strand of CM070579.1, from coordinate 81,268,156 downwards.
ACCATAGGACTTCAAGTCCAAAACAACCAACTTTACTCCCATGCCGTTTGGGATAGAGCGGTGAGGCGAGCTGCAGGCAACGACCACGGCCGGCTGCGAGCCGGGCCGATCTACAAGCGCAATCGTCACTGCGACGGAGGAACTGCCGTGGAGGCGCGCTTCGGGCGCTCGTTCGGTCGTGGTCGGGAGGCCGAAACGACGTAAACCGGCGGGATTCGCGAGGCGGCCGGGCTACAGCAACAACAGCTTCGGGTCATGCGGCTATGGAGGCGGCGACGCTTTCGATGCCGACGGTGACGATCGCTTTGATCAGGCGCGGCGACCAGGCGGGCGGCAGGCCAGGGAAAACGAGGCGGCAACAACGGCCTTCGACCCGTGTGGAGGCCGGCCGGCGACTGGGGGCCTAGGAGGCGCACCGCGAGCGTGGCAGTCGGGCTTCGAGTGCTTCGGCGCTCGTCTTCACACCGGCGCGGCTACGAGCCGTCGCGAGGACAGTTCAGCCAGTCAGCCTCGTGTCGTGGTTGCATCATCGTCGACTTCGTGCCGAACGGCAGCGACAGCCTCGAGCCATACTATTTGCTTTTGTATTGTATCTTCGTTGTACAGTAGATTCATGCCTTGTTCTGTAACACTGCATAATCATAGCTGTGTGCCATGATCTGCGAAATTACCGCGAACCGTAGCTTGCGGCAACGGCGGGCCAAGCGAGGCAGCTTGCCGAGCAGCGGCCGATGCGATGTCCAGCAGAGGCAGCGGCGCCTGCTTCACGAAACGAAGTGTCGGCGAGGCGCAGGGGATCCAGGCTGGCAGCGCTGCAAGCAGGCCGATGACGGAGCTGTGCTTCGGGCGGCTTCCGGCAGCGGTTGATGCCGTCGGCTTCAAGCCGATTGTTAACTTTTCTTTAGCTTCATGCTAGATCTCAATTGCTCACTAGCTTCGTGCTAGATCTGTAATAGTTGCTGTGTACTCGTAGCTTCCTGCCACGTGATAATCACAGTACTAGATGCGTAGATTGGATGCAAGTATTGATTCATCCGAGGAATTATATTCAATCCTCGAAGCTCACCTTTTTTTTTTCTCACCTTTCAATCTTTCTCCGGTAGAACATCGTGCTGATAACGTGTTAGACAACCTCGCTATCGAATAGTCCGGGGTTGCCTAATAGATCTAAACTGGAGAACAGAAAGAGAGGACTAGAGACACAATATGAGGAGGAACGGGTCTGCTTTATTATTCTGTATGCTTCTGTACAATGGGGTGACCCCCTGCCTCCTATATATAGCGGTTCTGCTTAGAGATAAGGAAGAGTCCATATAGATACGAATCCGGTTTCCTAACAAAAATTAAGGCGTCACGAGTTTCCGCCTGCCGCAGCCTCGGAAGATAACCACCAAGCCTCACCGACCGATATTTGGTTAAGAGCTCGTCGCAAACCAGGGAAGCTTCCTATTTTCCGATAACCAGGAAATGCAATTTTCGGTATGTACACTTGTACAATACGTATACGGCGGAACGGATAGGGACGCCGTGCCGTCGGTCCGCAATTTTGTCGGGATCGAAACGTGCGCGCACGGACAACGTGGGAAATGGGAAACAACGGCCGGCCTCTTCGCGTCGCGTGGCCAGTAATCCAAACGCGCTTCACCCGCTCGTTAGGAAGACCCTAACCGCTTTATCCTTCTCCCTTATATAATTTCCCGGCAAGGCTTGCTCTCCACGAAGCTGCAGCAAATCTCGGAGCGCTCACAGTCACACAGCTAGCTCGCCATGATCGATCGGTTCGCGGCTTAATTGGTTTGTTTGGTTGCCGAGTCTTTGTCATGGCTATTGGAGGAGTGTCGTGTGTGCCGTCCACTTCGCCGTCCTCGTCTGCGCCGGGTGGAGCCGCGGCGGCATGGGGGCATGGCGGCGCGGCAAGGGATCAGTGCGGCAGCGTGGGCGGGCTGGCGCCGAGGCAGCCGGGGCTCGCCGACAGAGGCGGTACTAGGGGGGTGCCGGGTATGCCCGGGCACCCCCAAAAATTTTACAAACTATATATATATATATATATATATATTCAATAGGTTAAATATGTTGATGATTTTATATTGATTTTGATAGTTTGAGATTTTTAAAACCTTAGAACTATTTATATTACTTTTAGCAAATTTTAAATATATATGTTGTATTTATGATATTACAAAATGATTATACAAGATTATAGATTTATACGTATGAAGTGTGCACATCAAGGGATTACAATACCATTTTGAGCTCGAAAATCGCCACTGCTCATCACCGATTTTTGTCGAAAATCGGTAGAAACTGAATGGTTTCGAAATCAAAATCTTTAAACTCGGCGGTAGAAAAAAAATAAAAAATGACTAATTTTGCCGATTTTTGATCGGTTTTCTTCAAAAATTTGGCAAACTAAGCGAAACAATTTGGAAACCGATTTTTGATTGATTTTCGAGCAATTTTCACCAATTTTCGAGTGGTTTACGTCATATAAAATTTTCTGATTTTTTTGAATTTAACCGGTTTATCAACCGGTATAGTTTATCGAGCCGGCTGGATACGATCGAAAATCATGATTTTTGTTAATATTTGAAACTATGTGCACACCCATCAAAATTTTTCTAGTTCCGCCACTGCTCGCCGAGGATCACTACCGGACGCTGAGGCTGCGGCCGGGCGCCACCAGGGGCGAGGTCAAGAAGGCCTTCCGCCAGCTCGCGCTCATGGTGCGTAAGCGTAATCACTCAACATACTTGCTAATTAAAGTTCAGGCTTATTGCTACTAATCATTATTATTTTACTACTAATTAGCAGTACTAATTAACTCTCTCTCTCTCTCTCTCAGTACCATCCGGACGTTTGCAAGGAGAGCGACAGAGGCGTCGATTTCCAGAGGATCAACGTGGCGTATCAGGTGAGTTAAACCTACCATTAGACTATCTCCAGCAATTTCCCTTCATTCCATTCCCTTCCCCATATTCATTCCCTTTATTTCCTACCATCTCCAGCAGCATCCCCTTAAGGGATTTGTGAAGGGATTGGAGAGAGAATCCCTTTCTAAAGGGATTCACTGTTTGAATCCCTTCTGAAGGGAATCGTGAAGAGAATCCGCTGGAGCACTTGGGATCTGTTCACAAAGGGATTTGACTGGGAAGGGAAGCTGCTGGAGATAGTCTTAGCTCTTGATCGACTTGTATGTTTCTTCTTCTTTCTTCTGGTGGTTTGAGTCGCGGAAACGCGCCGATCGACGGGATGCAGATGGTGATGAGCAACATGAGTGAGGCCGAGGAGAGGCTCGAGTACTGGCGGCTCAAGTACGGCCTCACCGACGAAGACCTGGACAGGTACAGGCGCTACCTCAACGACGACGACGACGAATGGTTCGACCTGTGAAGAAACCAACATACTGACCGATCAACGAGGATAGACGATTGTATCCATCTCCCTCGTTGATCTCCGTTGATCTTAGCATACATTCTTGTTTATTGCCATCGAAGTGGCAGCACTATAATTTTTTTATTTGTGCGTACGCTCCTATATATCGCAGCTGTACGCTTCCCCTGTTTTATTGTAGGGGAGGGATGCAAGCAGACAAACACTTGGTTACAGACCAATGGTGGTACTATTGACACATTTGTGCTTGGAAAGGATCTTTCTTGTGTAGATAAAACATTTTGACGAATCTGGGTTATAACCTCATTTTGAGTACCTCGATTGATTGTTTTTTTTTTAATTCGCTACTCAAGTGCTCGTGCGCAGCAACAAACATATTTTTAAACCAAATAATCAAAATATGCCACGTGTTTTAAAAATAAGGCCCCGTTTGGTACGGATCCAGATTCTAGTAGAAACAGAAACAGTTCCAGATTCTTGGTAGAAACATTTCAGGTAGAATCAGAATCACTATCTAGAAACCGTTTGACTAACTGTCTGGATTCAGATTCTGGAAAGAGGATGAAGTGGTGAAAATGACCGAAATGCCCTTTGTATTTGTGATGGATTTGTAGTACATTTTAATGCAAAAAAATGACAATGAAATACATGCAACCATAATAATCTCATTACAGAATTTTTGTATCAATGTTCGGCCATTCAAATACAAGAGGTAGCGAAATACATCATTGTATTAATATTACAAAAATGATAAAGTGAACTACGATCTAGATTCCATAATTGCCTTTGCAAGATCATCACGAAATCTATCCATATTTATGTCATTTGCGTCGGTTGTAGCCGTAATTGATGAATTTTGAGACGGCTGATGTCTCGCATATCTTTATGGTATTGTTGGTATGTAATCTGGATTCTCATCACACATTCGAAAATCTGTGTCAAGTGCATGATTTTCATGAATGTAGTTATGGACACATATGGTTGCTGCAACAATCATCTTCTGTTTGTTCATCTTAATGAAACACGAAGTAGCATAAGTAATGTGACAGAAACATGACAATAAATTTGTGTAATGTAACAACAATTTTTACCTTGTGGGATTTGGGTAACAGCAATTCAGATTCAGTTGATCTGTAGTGGAAGTACCTGGTAAAATAACAAAATCTCTCAGCTCATTTCCAAATAAATAACAAGAGCAACGGTCCTTAAAATCAACTTATATAATAAACTGCCAAAACAAACGACATTAGTTTCATGAGTTGTGAAATAAAACTCTTGGTGGCAGTAGGAGATTCATGGTAGAGTTAGGCCAAGGAATGTACAAACTGGTACACAAGAGCAAAATTGGTACGTAAGAGCAAAATAAGAAGTTCAGATGCTGAAAAAAGGATGAAATAATAAGAAGCGAGAAATTATCAAGGTTCCAAGCTAGTTGTTGACAACTGACAATTGACAATCAATCAATTACAATATAAGATATGGTAAATTGTAGGATAACAGTCTATTAAGTGGCAAAAAATCTAGTCTCGCTAATTTGTTTCTTTCTAGTAAGCGAGGCGTAGCTAGATAGAGTCACAGTACCATCTCTGTTGGCGTATTCAGTTCTATATCCTCATTACAGTATCACTAAAGACAAAAGGCTAGCATTGAACCATAAAAGGCTTACTACAACTTTTAGAGTCAACTCTCCCTCATGATCCATGAGAAACATAATTTTTGCCCTTTTACTGTTTGAAGTAGGATTAAAAAAGACACAGTAGAACATCTGACACTCGATACAGCTCATTATCACTGCAAGTTGCTTCAGTCATTCACACAAGCTTGCTTGACATAGCTTGATGCTATAAAAGACAACAGTTGCGAGCCAGTCTTATAAGCAATCTGTGCAAATGTTTAGGGCATTCAGTTATCTGCTGATACATTAATCTGAAAATAGGGTCGTTTACAGTATCATGTAGTAGTTCATAAAAAGCAGGCCTATCTATGCATCTGACTTCCGCGCTCTTTCAGGTATAGGATTTCAATCATATTTGTCTAATCAAACTAGATAACTAATCCTTCCAAGAAAATTAAAGTTCCGAACCTAAGAGAAGACATGCAGAGCTCAGCTTGCACCTCATGGATTAGTGTGTCTGATCTCTGCATACTTGAGGGCCTACACGGAATGCAGCAACTCAAACGTAAAGGATTCTACGACGCCAAGCAAAGTAATCATCTAACGCAACCCAAACAGAGAGGCCAGCACGTCAACACCAATCCCGCGCACCGCAACTCTAACACCGAGCAACGCCGAACGGAGATGCTCGGAGCAGAGAGATCTTAGCAGCGCGCATCAAGCGGTTCAGGGACTCAAAATCGAGCTTATAATTTACACGATATGGTAAGAGAGGGCAAAGGCGGAGATGAGGGGCTAATACCTTGAGGGCGGGGGAGTTCCGGGAGGCGGCGGCGGCTCGGTGAGCTCGGGAGGGCGGGTGTGTTCCCGGCAAGGCAGGAGGCGGCCGAGTGCGATGGGGATCCGAGTGAAGAGCGAAGGGTAAGGGGGTAAAAATATTGGACGAATCGGGAGGAACGGCTCTCAGGCCGATTCGACTGCCGCATGGACAAGGAAGAAACCTCCAACAAGAATCGGTTCGACCCTTACACCGTTTGGTTGAGTTTGATCTAGATTTTATTAGAAACAGGCTGGTTCCAAGTTGCCAAACGGACCCTAAAATTACACTCTTAAATTATCAAAAAGAGAAGAAGTAATGGTCCGACCAAAAAGAGTGTGTGGGAAAAGAGAAAGATACGGCTGGTTTTTTTTATCCCACATGCCATATGTTGGAGTGCTACTTTTTTTAGAGAGGAGATAGAGAACGAACAATCGTTAATAACTCATATTTATATATTAGTAAAGAAAGATTAGCGAGAGACTTTGTGCGAACTGTGGACTGTTTCTATTCTACGTGAGGACAGTAGCAGCTCCCCATTGTATTGCTGACCAGCTGAAAGGTGAAATTGAGATGTGTGACGCTGTAAATCCACAAAATTTGCATCATTAATGTCGTAATCCTGTAACAAAATGGAGTGCTTGTTTACTATTGTGTTTGACTGTCGGGAGCCGACTTATTTGGAGTAGCATGTCAAGATTCCAGCTCCAGTCAAAACATTAGGCAGAGCTCCGACAGACAGACAGATTGTTCAGGTAGGGAAACAATAACAAAGTATGTTTGCAAAATTAAAACTGAAAATAAACATAGAAGGATAATTTTAGGATTATTTGTTTCTCAGGTAAATATATTACTCCCTTCGGTCATAAATAGTTGTCGATTTAGATATCGATATGGTCTCTAAAACACCGCTTTGACTATTAAATTCTACTATAATTTATTTATAAAACCCAATAAAATTATAATATTGTGAAAGTATCTTTGAAGAAAAATACACACATATAATTTTCATGTATCCGATATAAATGTTTGAAAGATATTGACAGTCGAAGTTTCAAAAGTTTGATGTCACTCATGTTCAAAATAATAACTATTTGTGGCTGGAGGGAGTATTTCTAGAAAAAAAAACTGTGAAGTATTTGCTATGTTTTCCCCTATTTGGACCTTGCTTGCAAGTTCTTATGAAATTTATGTATCAAAGAGGATCTTAATTAACTAGTGGCATGTTTCTTTAAAAGAGTAAATTTCGGAAAACACTGGGTATTAGAACATTGGTAATACAAAACCACATGTTTCACATCTTTTTTTTGTCATAAAATCACATGCTTAGAGACAATTGGCTTCACTTAAAACCAATCCTAGCCACACACCCCTTCGTAATCTACCCTCCTGACATATTGGTCCCACAGCTTAACGACCTCCATGGCCACGAGCACGAGCCCTCCCAGCGCCAGGGCCTTAAGCCTTAAGGCTCGACAGGGGTGGACTCCCTCGCACAGCTTTCGCGCGCGCGTGCAGGTATCGACGGTGTGGGGTGTACGGCGGCAGGGGACGGGTGGCGCGCGAGCAAGGAAGGCCGGCGATGGCCGTCGATTTCAGTCCCGATCGCTGGCCAGAGTGCTTGAATCGACAGGTAAGAATGCCCTCACCCTCCCCATCATGTGTTCTTGTTGGTCCGAATTATCGCGGATCGAACCTAGATTAGCTGATTAGGGTATTTGCGTGGTTTGGTATGTTGCTCGAATTTGGGATGCGATTCTGTGTTTGTTCTGTTATACAGTGGGTTTGAAAGCCTGAAGAAATTTTTTGGATTTAACTCGATGAAACTGGATTAGGGCTCACGCAATTTGGCTAGGGTTGGTATGTTTGCCTGAGTTTGGTGCTGCTCTGTTTGTCAACTATGGGAGTGCTGCTCCACGTCGGCACTTGCGGATGTGGGAAACCCAAGCTTAGGCCACGTACAAGTACAAGTGTACAACCGTCCAGACGGCTGTTGTCTGTTCGAGTTGTCATGTCACACGCAGACGGCAATACAAATAATATGTACAGTGGGTTGTCTATTTAGCTGTCTGCAAGCATACATGATCAAGCATACATTAGATCTATATGTACCATTTTGTTGCTTCTTCAATACAAATGATATGAAATATATATGAATAAGAAGAACATGATTACAAATATAATAGTTTCTATTAAAAGCTCAAATATAATATGTTTTATATCAATATATATTAATAATACAAAATACGATGTAATAAATGCATATAACGATTACAACATAGACGGTATAGCACGATATGAACAACAAACCATTTGGATTGCACGTGATCAACTCAAAATAGACGGAATAGCACGATATGATCAACAGACGGTAACAAGAAAACAGGACCAATCATCAACAAGATGGAAACACTAAATATTTCTTAAACTTGACATCAACAAAAAGAACAAGATCTTCTCGAAATTGCTTCATCAAGGCTGCTTCAACATGAACCTAGTAGTGCCTCAAGGCTTGCATTTGATGTAGGAGTTGCATATGTCCACCTTATGAAGATGCTGCATCCCAAAATTAAGTAATTAGCACTACACATCTCACCTCCCTTTTCATACTTCTGAAGTGCTAAAGGGGGAGCAAGCTGTAAGTAAGCATTAAAAAAGTTTCAGTAAAATACCTACTTAGTCATTTTCAGGAAATAATCTCTTCCTAAAATACTTCAAGGCAGCAACATGTTCAGCCTTTTCATCATCACACATTCCCCTTGTGTCTCGTGAGAGGAGGCTGTTATAAGCTTCCATTGTCTTGGATTCTTTCTCATGCATTTTTGCTTCTTTATTCTCCTTTGCTGCAAGATGGGCAAGTCTAGTGGATTCAAGCTTCTCAGCCGACAACTTTTGCTGCAATTCTAGTACCTTCATGCGATTTTCATTAGCTTCGGATTGAATTTTGGAGAATCTATCAATCTGTTCAACATCAATTGCAGATTCCTCTGACTTGCCTTCACCACCATTATCTTTTGAAATTTCCTTCGAGTTGCCTCTAGCAGCATATGCAGCCTTTTTAGCTGCCTTTTGTCCCATTGGACGCGGTTTTTCCATATCATCTCTAGGTTCTGAATTTTCTTGCATTTCCTCTTTTTGATCCGATGACTTCCTTTTACGTGCATTCTTGCGTATATTGTTGTATGTTATCCACTTTGCCTCGTTTCGGACAAGATACCATATATCCATCAACACAAAATGTCCTAGCTTCAACTGTTTGTTGTCATCCTCATAGAACTTGTGGGCCTTGTCGATCCACATTTGATCCAAATGACCGCTAGTATATATTCTTCGAGCCTTCAGCCAAGCGCAATGGAAAAGATCAATCATCTTATTAACCTTGTGCCACCGGTCCTTGGCTTGCTTTAGATTCCTTCTCCTATGTGTTGGGGTCGTCATGTTATATTTCTCAGCAACATCGCCCCAATACTGTTCGTTCCTCTTGTCAGCCCCATCGATTGAGTCCAACGAATTCTCCAACCAAGAGCTCATCAACCTTAGGTCTTCTTCTTGAGTCCATAGGATTCACTTCTCAGTCCTAATGCCTTCATCCGCGCTGTCCACTTCAATGGGATCATGGTTTGAATGTGCGGTGGGTGTATGCACAAGCGGCGGCGAAAGATCTGCAGCATCCACAGACCGTGGCACCTTGAATGGTGCACAAACAGAAGGCCCATCAATAAAGTGAAAATTCTATGACACTCGCGGCTGCTTATTAAACATGTTCAAAAATCCACCAGGGGGATGTGGGTTGTTGTCCCTGCAAAAATAGATGAAGAAATGAAAACACAAAGCAACAGACTACTAAAGAAAAAATAGATGCTAACTGATAACTAATACAAACAAAAAAATAAATAATAGCTTCATCGAAAACTGAAAACTAGAGATACTTAACAAAAGAGCAACTACACATCAAAAATCAAGATTGAGTATCTTGTTACTTCTTGCTGCTTTTTAGTATTGCTTGGTAGAACAAAACCGTGATGTGAAACTATAACCTGATATGTTCTGGAAACATGCCCATTTTCCTCGATCTCAATCAAAAGACCTGTTAATGGGATATGACAAATGTTGCCGCACATGGACTTATTTGTTGAATCAATAGCACACTATTGGTATGTAGATAATGATTCTTTTACAAGCTTGATTCAATAGCACACTTCAGTACTACACAAAAATTGATAGCACACTTCGGTACTAAACTTCAGTACTACACAAAAATTAAATCAATAGCACACAAAAATTGAATCAATAGCACACAAAAATTAAACCCCTCTATTTATTATCTTAACTTTTTTCAGTGGGACACTGCTGGGCAAGAACGATTCAGAAACTATTACCAGCAGCTACTATAGAGGGGCCCATGGGATCATTGTAAGTTTGCTATGCTAGTGGTTGAATGAGATCGATCGCTATGCTAGTGAGAATGTGAACAAGCTTCTTGTAGGGAACAAATTTGGGAAGGAAGTGGTTACCATGCTGCCGGATCGGAAGATAGAGGAAACATCCATGGCATCGGTGACGCTGGTGACAAGCCGGCGATGGAGTTCATCCAGTCCACCGGCGCCACCGCATCTGTGTGCTCCACCGCCGCAGCAGCGCCCCTCTGCTCCGCCGCCGCAGCATCGCCCCTCCGATCTGCCGCCGCCACAGGAGCGCCGCTCCGCTCCACCGCCGCAGCATCGCCCCTCCGATCCGCCGCCGCCGCCGCAGCGACCCTCCGCTTTGCAGCTCCCACCGCGTCCCTCCGCTTTGCCGCTGCCGCAGTGCCCCTCTGCTTCGCAGCGCCCCTCTTCTCCGATTCATCCTCCATCTCAACCAACCGGGGGCAAATGTTGTGCTCTAGTGGGGGAAGAGATGGAGAATGGGGGAGGGGAACGATTTCTGCACTTGTCGCGCACGGAGAAAAAAAATGGATGCCGCCATCTCGTTTTTTCGCGCGCCCGCCGCTCCGGATCCTCCGAATCCATCGCCAGGAGACGAAACATGTACAACAGTGGAGAATGGGTGTCGCCTGCCTCGGAGCACGAGCGACTGCCGTCGCCTCGTGAGAAGACGGTTCTCCTCTCTCTGCTCATTTAATTGTGTCCATGTAGGACTAAAATGCTGGTGTGTCACTGTATAGACAACAGCTGTATTGCCCGTGATAGGACAACGACCCCAACAAGAGATGCTGCCGAGCCAGACACAGCGGCAGGACTAGTCTACTGTCGTGCTTAGGTTGCTCAGTACCTTGTTGCCAAGCCGAGGAGGTGTGACACTAGGCCTGCCGCGGTACGCCATCTGCTTGCTACCTCGGTTGGTTAGTCTCCCGTAGGTCCGGGATCCTGCCGGTGTTTTTACGGTCGAGAAGGTAATTTTTGCAATTGTAAGCGTAAGGATGCCAAATTTACATAAAAAAAATATGTGAGAACTAGATTTGAAAAAAAAACCTTAAGAGGCTAAAAAAAAGCTTCGACTTCCGGATGTGAAGTCCAGCAGCCACCCAGGACGTCTTAGCTGTGGGGCCAAAATGTCAGGAGCGTGGATTATGAAGGGATCTGGCTAGGATTGTGTTAAGTGTTTTTGTGAAACAAAAGTGGCAAAACATGTTGTTTTGTAGGCTAGGGAGGAGGTGGGGACTACAACTTAAATAATCTCTGTAGATGTGGTCCGTCTGATTGATGCAACAGATGGTCTAAATTGGCTAAAAAAATTACTACAGTAATTTGCTACAGTGCAAAATCAGAACCGTATTTTACTACATAGAAACATCGGAGATCTCGCCGTTGCTTTTTGATCGGACGGTCCAATAGGACTACTTAAGTGCACCGAATCTGCGTCCGGTTTTATATTACCAATGTCCTAATGACTAGCGTTTTCTTAAATTTACTATTTTTAAAACTATGCCTGTTCAAAAATAACATAGCTATATCACTAATCCAACTTTCTCGGCCCTCCAATGGTTACCCCCGTACTCCAACAGCACTCTCGGTGGCCTTCAAAGTTCAAATCATCCTCCTCGCTGAATGCTTTGCGTGAGTTGCTCTCCCAATTGTGTTTTTTTTAGATAAGGCAGGAGCTCTGCCAATTCTATTAAGAAGAAAAGAAGTTTACAAACCAAAAGCAAGAACAGGGAAAACAGAAGCCACTGTCTAGCAAGGAAAACAGACGACAAAATCGGGGACTAGGAAAAGAAAGAGAAAAACAGAATAAAAGAAAAAACTCCGCCTCCTAGCAAGACAGACCCTGTCACGAATACTCTGAGGAAAAAGGTCTCCAAGCTAGGTTGAAAGAAGAGAAGTCTTGGAGAATTTGCTGGATGACCGTTGAGACCGGCGAGTAATGGTTGTTGAAGATTCACGCGTTTCGCTCTTTCCAAATGTTTCAGAAGAAGAAGATCAGCAGCCCATCTAGACCCCTACGACGGGCCTTTGAAAGGGCCACATGCATGTTCTGTTGAGCATCTAGGTATTATTTTAATTTCAGATTTGAATATGAAACATAATTCCAAAATAATAAAAGACAACAGGCTAGACAAAAGAAACCACATATCTCTGAAAAGTAGATCTAGAAACGATGTGCACGAGATGAACATAGAGAAAATAGAAGAATTCTTATGATGGGCTTGATGACGAAAAGGATGCAGCGCAGTGGCGACCAACCGTAGAGGAAGTAGTCGACGCAGAGGAAGCTCGAGCGGCCGTGCAGTTGCGCTGCCCAGAAACCTTATTGCCGCCCCCGTGCAGGTTCCCACCGCGGCAACGGTTCGAAGATCCAGCTCTCCTTGCCTCGCGGTGCACGCCGAGAGGAAGGTCGGCGAAGAATAAACGTAGCACGAAGACGCAACACAGATCACAGTGGATGAACGCGAGTGCCAGCGGAAAAACTTATTACAGTCTAGACGTCTCCAGATTTTATAGCCTCGCACCAGTAACGGTCAATAATTGACCATTACAACAACATTAAACGCTAGTAAACTGCAGGTCATTCAAAATGACTGTTTCTATTAGAAAATGACGCCATTACCATGGCTGTTTCAATTCTCAGTAAATGAACCTATTAATTCACTAATAATAGAGAGAAACCGAAAAATAAAAGGGTTTAAACGTGCCAGGATTTAATCCACTGCACGGCGACTCGCGACGTCCCAAGTCACAAGTCACGCGGGAAAAATACGCGGTAATTCGCGTAATACGCGCGTGCGCGTGCGTGTGACTTTAGCCGTGCTCCTCACTCTCCATATGCCTCATTACAAGGCATGGTGTGAGCTCTCCCTTTTAAATTGGTATTCTCCTCTCTCAACTAGCAATATGGTACTATTCTTTGTAGTTTTGGCATTAGATATAAATGGGTCACTTGGGCCTTATTTCTAACAATCCCCCACCAATGCCGAAGCAGACAAAGAATCAAAAGTTTGATCACTATGCTGAATCTTCGTTTAATATATCAGTGTTTCGGTGTAAGTCCCATACGGGTTGAACTTTCACCTAGAATAACGAGATCCATCCTCCCACAACTAATGAATGGACTCAGCCTTGAATTCACAGCTTTGTGTGGTTAGATTTCACCCGAAATCTTAACTGATACTAGGCTGCCAAAGAACTTCACCTCAACGGAGAGTTAAATGGTCATGCTCCCTAATCTTCTCATGAGCTTTCTAGAGAATGCCCCTTTCTCGTGAACTGCGACGTCACAGTTAGGCTCAAGTAGGTGTATTCATTTTAGGTATCCTGTAGGCCGATACCTTTTCCTCTCATTAGGACACTAGAATACATTAAGATTTTAAATCAGCCTTCCATACAGATTAGAGTACTTAGAACATGGGTAGATTTAGTGTACTCTCTTGTTACAACCACAACTTGTTTTTCCCATTACCTAATTCACGAGATCTCCGATCAAAAGGATGGGTTACAATTGTGAAGTAACTCATATGGGCCTCATTCCCATGTCCTTCGACGCACTAGAAATCGCATTTCTTGTTAACCCTTTTGTAAAAGGGTCTGCCAGATTTTTCTCAGTGCGTATATAATTGACAGCTATAACTCCGGAGTATTTCAATTTTCTGACAGATTTAAGCCTACGTTTCACATGTCTGGAGGACTTCATATTATCCTTAGCACTCATAATCTTGATCAACACTGTTTGGTTATCGCAGTACATTAGGATCGCCGGAATTGGTTTCTCAACCAATGGCAAGTCCAACAGAAGCTCTCTTAGCCATTCAGCCTCAAAAGTGGCTGTGTTTAGTGCTACAAGCTCAGCTTCCATGGTTGACCGCGTCAATATAGTCTGTTTACATGACCTCCATGAAACTGCAGCACCCGCTAGTGTAAACACATAGCCACTTGTAGCTTTGATCTCATCTGCATCAGAGATCCAATTTGAATCTCTATACCCTTCTAATACCAGAGGGTATCCAATATAGTGAATTCCATAAGAGGTAGTACCTCTCAGATAGCGCAACACTCTCTCAAAAGCCTCCCAATGATCATCTCCCGGATTCGATGTAAACCGGCTTAATTTGCTCACAACAAATGAGATGTCAGGTCTCGTTGCACCAGATAAATACATAAGGGACCCTATTATTGGTTAATATTTTAATTGATCTTTCCCTAATCCGTTATTTTTGCGAAGTTTTACACTTGCATCATAAGGAGTTGGGGCTACTTTGCAATTCTCAAAGCCGAAGCGGCTAAATAATTTTTCTGCATAATGGGACTGACTCAAAGTAATCCCATTCTCGGTTCTGATCAATTTAATATTTAGAATTACATCTGCCTCACCCATGTCTTTCATATCAAAACAACTAGATAAAATGGACTTGACCTCGTCAATAATAGCAGTGTTGGTCCCAAATATAAGTATGTCATCAACATACAAACACAAGATTACTCCTTGACCCCCACCATAGTGATAATAAACACATTTATCCGCCTCATTCACAGCAAAACCAGCAGATGTCAAAGTTTTATCAAACTTTTCGTGCTATTGTTTAGGTGCTTGCTTTAAGCCATACAAGGATTTTAATAATTTGCATACTTTATTTTCCTGTCCAGTAATCGCATAACCATCTGGTTGCTCCATATAGATTTCTTCCTTCAATTCTCTATTAAGGAAAGCTGTTTTTACATCCATTTGATGGACTTGTAGACCATAGGAAGCTGCTAATGCAATGAGCACTCTAATGGTAGTTAATCTGGCAACAGGAGAATAAGTATCAAAATAATCCTCTCCTTCTTTCTAGGTATAACCCTTGGCTACAAGCCTTGCCTTATACTTATCAACAATACCATCATACCTTATTTTCTTTTTAAAGATCCACTTACATCCAACTGGTTTACACCCAGTAGGAAGTTTAGTGATCTCCCATGTTCCATTAGCCATGATGGAATTCATTTCGTTACGGACAGCCTCTTTCCAATACTCTGCATCAGGTGATGCATAAGCTTCTGAAAGAATTTTTGGCACATCATCCACAAGATATACAATAAAATCATCACCAAAGGTTTTATCAACCCTTTGTCTTTTGCTCCTGCGAGGAGCCTCATTCGTGACAATATTGTTATCCACCTCAGGGATATCACAAGTTGGTTCAACAATATTTGGTAACTCAGAAGTAGATGGAAGATTAGAAGTTTTAGAATTTTCATTAAAGACTGCTGCTCTCATTGGATAAATATTCTCAAAGAAAGAAGCATCTTTTGATTCCATTATTGTGTTAGCAATAATCTCAGGGGAATCTGATTTTACTACTAAAAATCTATAGGCCGTACTGTTATGTGCATATCCTAGAAAAATGCAATCGACTGTTTTAGGTCCAAGCTTTCTCTTTTTCTGCAATGGTATATTGGCTTTAGCCAAACACTCCCACGTTCGCAGAAAGTTGATATTTGGTTTTCTCCCCTTTCATCCCTCATACGGAGTAATCTCACTTCTTTTAGTAATTACTCTGTTGAGGACAAAGGTTGCTGTTAAGATAGCTTCCGCCCACCATGACTTAGACATACCAATACTCTCCAACATGGCATTCACCAAGTCTGTTAGTGTCCGGTTTTTTCTCTCAGCCACCCCATTAGATTGAGGCGAGTATGGTGGTGTCACTTCATGGATTATACCATGCTCAGCACAATATTGGGAGAATTCCTGAGAGATATACTCTCCTCCACGATCAGATCTTAACCTTTTAATTTTCTTTTCTAGTTGATTCTCAACCTCGATCTTATAAATTTTGAAGTAGTTTAAAACTTCATCCTTTGTTTTCAGCAAATACACATAACAATAACGTGTTGCATCGTCTATAAAAGTTAGAAATTATCTTTTGCCTCCTTTTGTCAACAATCCATTCATCTCACACAGGTCAGAATGGATGAGATCTAATGGTGCCAAATTCCTTTCTTCCTCTAACCCCTTAAATGGTTTCCGAGGTTGTTTTGCTTGCACGCAAGATTGGCACTTTGATTCTTTGACAATATCACATTTTGGAATTATTTCAAATCTGAACATTCGAGCAATGGTATCATAACCTGTCGACAATTGGAGAACGGGCTCCCGCCGAGCTTACTTGTTGAATGAGGGATCAACAGGGGCCCCTTCGCACGAGAGGGAGAAAGCGTCCGAGCAACGCCTAGACGAGAGAGACACGAGGTGTTTATCCTGGTTCGGGCCTCTCACTGTGGAGATAATAACCCTATTCCAGCATATTTTGTTTAAGATCTGTAAAGCTGTATGCGCATTGCCCCCCTCTTTCTACAGGTGCTAGGGGGATTAAATACAAAATCCTACGTTGCACACATGGTAACTACCCCCTATAATTACGCCATGCGGCCATATCTGTCGCATCCACGATCCGAAGCCCTTGATTTGCGCCTTGTTTTGAATTTCGGGCGCACCTTCCCTTGATCTTCGTCGGACTGGTTGTTACTTTCCTTCGTGATGGTTTGACTGAGCCCCCCGACCATCCACCCGAGCACCTGCACAGCCTACTCGAGCATGGTTGCTTGTATCCGCCCAGCGTAATCGTAGGCGAGCATGGGCGGACGTGTATGCTCGGGTGTTGGGTTGCTCGGGTGCCTTCCTCGAGCATCCTCCGAGGGTGTTGTATGGTCGGTGGCCTTTGGGCCGTCGGGGCGAAATGGTCTTTGCGGTGTATATCGTGTTGGCGAAAGCGAAATAAAGATGCCATCCATGCATGAACACGCTGGCACTCCTACCCTACAGAATGGCAACAAAGTTGCGATGAAGAATCATCACTACAACGTAGATTTGACCGTTCGAATTGCCTTTGTGAAGAGGGGGGATTTTTCTGGTACAACTTGCAGCAAATTTTTTTTTTTGCGTGCATGAACATCATTTTCATTATATATATATAGTTACATATACAGTTTGTGGTAGAAGCACTGCTCCCCCAGTCAGTCCCTCTACACGTTGCATTTGTCAAAAACAAACAGCAGAACACCAACCTATACAAGGCTCTCTACATAAAGAGCGAACAGAATGGGTGTATACAAGGCTCTATACATAAAGAAAGAATGGAATGGGTGTCGAATGTTGGAAAAGTGTGCAATATTTTAATTCTAGATTTTACTAGGAGGCAAATACCACAGATAAATAGTGATGCACCCAGTAAATCTAACAGCAGGCTACACATTGTACTTCCAAACATATATATACTTATGAAACAGAATATGATCAAGTTGAACGAATACTAACGACTTACAGTTGAGGTCGATGAATAACTAAACGATGCGTAGAAGAGGTCGTGGATGAAGTCGAAGTCGAGGAAGCAGTGCAGGAGCGGTCGCGCAGATGCGCTGCCCAGAAACCTTATTGCCGCCCCGTGCAGGTGAATTCTGCGGCAAAGGCACGGAGATACCGCTCACCCTCCTTCACAGTGCACGCCGAGGAGGAAGGCCGACGAGGTTCTACAGCTCGCACAACAGTACAGCTTTTGCAGAGAGGAGCATGAAGAATGGAGGAATTCAGCGTATCAAGCCTGGACATCTCCAGGTGTTTATATACACGCACACTAGAAACTGACGGAGTAATATGACAGTTACTAGTAATTGACCGCATAATGTCAACAGTTACTAGAATGTTTAAATCACATTTAAACAGAATGAATAGAGAGATGATTGCAAGATTTAGCAAAATAAAAGGTGAATTCAAAGTGCCAGGAAACACACTACGACATCGCAAGTCGCAAGTCGCAAGTCACGCGGATACGCGCGCGCGTGCGTGTGTGTAGCCAGTATTCACCCTATGTCATCCTCATGCCAAGTGTCACATTAATCAAGAGGTGGCAAGGACTCCACCTTTTAAATTGCCCTTCCTCCACTTGGCTAGGCAATATGGTACTAAATCGTGCATGCTATGTAATTAAGGAAATGGGCCACCCATGGGCCAATTTCTAACAATATCCGGTTGACCCTCTTAAGACCACATACACGGATATATATGTATGTATATATATATACTGCTTCACAAAAATGGAAAATTTGCAAAATCATTTGGTACCAATTTGAGATATTCATCCATGCGAACTAACTGACGGTCCAAATGCGTGAAAACATCATAATTGCTGCTGCAGTGTAACCTCAACGACCAGCTGACCACGAGGAAGTCATCATATGGGCTTGATGTCGACGGGAAGTGTTCGAGTCAAAAGCTGACTTTGGGTTGTCGCCGTTCATGTACTGAGGGTAACCATGTAAGTTGTCATCGAGGAACGGATTCGTACTCTGCAGCCCGGCCTGCTTAGAATTAGCCTCATTGATGTCAATTATCTTACTAAATGCAACATGCTTTTTTTTCCAATGCGTTGATAAAGTAAAGAATGGTCAAGAGAGGGCAAATTATTCTACTTGAGGCAACTATGGATCATGGAAAAGAGCCAATTCCATCTGGTTGGGCTGATTGTTTGGCATGGTAGCCAGCAGGGTTAACAAAGCCGAACGAAAATCGAGAATTTTGACCGGTTTTCGAGATTTCAAGCTCTACCGAAATATAAAACCGACCGGTAAATCGGTCCAATTCAAAAAAAATCAAAAAATTCAAAAAAATTTAAAAAATTTATGCGATATAAACCGAACGGTTTTTCGAGAAAACCGACGAAAACCGCTAAAGGAACCGATCGCCCGAAAGGTTCAATTCACCAAGCGGTTTTTCGAAAAAACCGAGCGGTTTTTCGAAGAAACCGAGCGGTTTTTGAGAAAATCGATCGGTTTTTGATTTTTTTTAATCTGGTTTGAATTTTTTTGTTCAAACACTCCGTTTTCAAACCCTTGGGTTTTTTTATGGTTTTCACTCGGTTTTCGCGAAAAAACGATATCGGCGGGGTCTCGATTTTCAATTCGAAAACGATTTTGTAAACCCTGGTAGCCAGTTGCATGTTCTGCTGGAAGCTCATGAAGGTGGACATTTTTTGTTGTTTTCCCATTGTGAGGGCTTCGCATTGGCTAGTCATCTCCTTGAATGGCATATCTGTTGACACTGAAGCCCTTTCTGTCTGAGGTGCTGGGTCCTTGACAACCTATGAAATGCACAAGGATGGAAACGTAAGTTAAAGAAGCTATCATGCCAAGTGACCATAACTTTTAGACCAAACATTCTTTACTGTTCAAAAAAATGGTTGCTCTTTAATTAGGCAGGAAAAAGAAAAACAAATAAATTTAACATATGGTCAGAAAATATGGCATTTCAGGCACAGATCATTTTTTAGATATCATATTATGTTATCTCCAAATGAAAGGAAACATTGGCTTTGATCTATCATGTGGATGAAATTCTTTGTTTAATTTTGCACCTAGGAGATCTCCCTCACTCTGCTGAGATCTTTTTAACTTCCAACCTAATACATGTATACCTGCTGAAAACTTGGCTGGCTTCTGCCATACTCCTAGAAGACAGACTATTGCACCAATAGAGTTCCACAAATGCTGCCAGAAATGGTAACTAATTCATGCATGCCAGGTCATCTCATCATGGCAATACCACAAGAACAGAGTAAACAAGGAGAGAAAGGAGGGAAGGATGTTTCTGAGAGCAAGGCCATACTGTTTCGAGAAGCTGATCAATACTCAGCAGATCTGGTGAAGGCACAGAAGTTGCAGATGCTACTGTACTCTCTGAAGCTTCCCCAAAGATATCATTATCGTTTCCCAGGTGAATCAGCATGGCCTATTAAAAACATATACATTTTTTAGCAACAAAAGTAGTAGATGAATATAGTGGTTTCAAAGAAAAAAAATTGAGCAGTTTCAGAAAGATAAAGTGGTAGACAAATATACAAATGAGACATGTATACCTCTTGATGGTGGTCATTCTCATGAGACCCTGATGATGGATTCTCACCAGGTGCTTCAAAAAAATGTGTGCTCATTGGACACATGTCATTGGGAGAGAAGTCACTTAGCAGTTGGCTTCTCACATTATTCAGTTCCGCCTGCAGAAATAGAAAGTCATCAGCAGCGGCATGGTACTCGGTTCAAAAAATAAATGTAAGAGACAATTGAGTAGGTGAACATTACATCCAGCAAATTTGTTATGTTATTCATGATTGTGGAGACAATGCATTCACGAGATTGACTTTCTGTTAGTTCTATCTCTGAAAGTCCACAGTGCGTTAGTATTATCCTCTGGTGATCCATATAATTTTGACGGATCATCAGCGGAATCTTTCACACCCTGAAGTTTGCTCTCATCCACCAAATGAAGGAAAGGATCACCCTAGGGAAAACAACACCCAAATGTTAGATATATAAGGTCTATGCCATACATGATGAGTAGCAGCCAAGACGCAACAAAAATGCCTACAATAAAACAATACCATGAATAGCTCTAATTTGTCGATCTCCAGAATAAATGAGAGATGCAATTAAACTCCAGTTTGCTATATCAATTGCAAAAATTTGGGGGAATAATTATGAAGCATGATCAGCAAACCCATGCATGATGATTATGGTAAACGGTTTTGAGCATATTTATCAAGTAAATCTAAAACCACATAATATGTTAGGATAGAGAAGATCATAAAAAGGAAGAATGGAGAAATGATGTTCATGAATACATATCTGGTATACTGTGGCTAATCACTACTTGTGTGGTAAACAAACATTCAAGCAAAAGCTGATATCAACTAATGGATCACATCTTCAACAACCTATACCGAATGGTGCAAACGGTATTTGATCTCATTTTGTCGGATATCACTAACCGAGATTTCGCATGGAAAAATGATAGCAGCATCTAGCTCTCAGTTCAGTTCAGAGGGAGACAAATGCCAAATTCAACCTTCTTACAAGGTTCAAATTCACAAGCTCTAGGAATTGGTTGGATTCGACAAGAGACGTCTATTACTTTTTTTTGGGTTTTGTCAACGCCCCCCTTTTGGTACTCGATCATTTCTGTATATTCCTACGGTGATTATAGCCTGCCGAGTTTCTAGGTTGCATCATCTTAACCTTTTTGCGGTCCAAGCTGGCCAGCAAATTGTAAATTCAGTTGTTTAAAGACTCCTGTCTTGACCTCATACTTAATGAATGGCAGATCTCCTGCCATCCGTTCAGAAAAAAAGCTTATGGATCACAATATCAGTGTTCCCCTTGGCACACACCTGCGCCTAGCACCTAATCGCCACCTAAGCGGGCTAGGTGGGAACGCCTAGGCACCACCTAGGCAGCTGCCTAGATGAACAATGCATGATATACACACAAACATTAGAGTAAACACAAGAAATCCTGGAAAATAACAAGATTAAACTAATGCAACATAACAAGTAAGCTTTATGTGTTGATTGCTTTAAGAGTAATTCAGATCCATCACCTCGATACTATAACGTGTTCTCGTCACTTTAAATATGTAAGCATCTCATTTCACAAAACCATGTCTTGTTTAGGAGGTTACACTACTGTAAACAAATAAAATATAGCAGAAACAAAACAAGAGACAGTACATACCGCTCGCTCATTAAGCATTTGTTTACAGATTGGAATAAGAGGCAACACATTGAAAGCTCTTGAAGAGAAAATAATCATGGCCGTAGCCATTGTAAACAAGGAACGATGCCGAGACGGCGGTAATGAATCTACAAGGTTAACAAAGAGAAAAATTAGACAAATGCAAAGGAATCAAACCCAGTTTCTATTATAAGTCATTGCTACGTATCATGATTCATGCACAACATGAGACCAAGTTTTATTAGCTACATGGAACATTGCATTTCTATTTAATACTAATCCTACTTAATGGTAATTTGACAGTCACCTGCTTCAGTAAGTGAATAGCTCCTCAAACAAAATGCAACCTGAAAACTCTGAGTAAGTGCCTCAAAAATCGATGCCTGGAATTAGCAAAAAGAGAACATCAGCAAAGAGGAATGCATAATAGCTAGACACCTTCCTTTTTTAGATAAAACACCAATATGTGTTTATTCATTAGAAGAAATAAGGGATGGAATTCACAGGAGAGCCTAAGGCCTGCAAAGGGAAAGAAGGGGAGGGAATATAAGGGCCCGCTCGATAGAGCTCCGGCTCCCGGATTCTCGTCCAGAGGAGTCGGAGCTCTACCGAACGACATAGATCCCCTCGCGCGAGAATCTAAATCACCGAGGAGTGATTCTTCGCTTTGGCCTAGTCGCGCGGAGCGGGCTTGAGCTGCTTCCCGCAGGAATCAGCCGCCTCGCCTCCCCGCATCGAGCCCACCGTCTGTCCCCACCTCCCCGCATCGAGCCTCGCCTCCCCGCCTTGAGCCCGCCACTGCCCCTACTCACTCCTGCCTTGAGCGCCGCGAAAGCCGTCTGTCTGCCCTCGCTTCCCATGTCGACCCTCGCCTCAAGCCTATTGTCCATCCCCGATTCCCTGCCTCGAGCACCATTGGGACGTCCGTCCGTCCCCACCTCCCCATGTCGAGCCTCGCCTCCCCGCCTCGAGCTCACCATTAGTCCCCACCTCCCCGTGTCGAGCCGCCCCCCGCGTCGAGCCCGCCGTCCGTCCTTGCCTCCCCGTGTTGAGTGCCGCCATCCCTGTGCGAGCCCACCGTCCATCCCCGCCTACGCTGCCCGAGCCCGAGACGAGGTATGGCTCCCCTCTCTGCTGTCTCCCCCCAATCCCTTCTCCCAAATCCCCTATTTCAAGAATATGGAGCCAACTAGCTAGACGAACACTTTCATAAACAACTCATGATTCCTCAGAAAATTAGAATTAGGAGGAGTCAGAGAAAAATTTGGGAGGAGCTGGAGCTGGAACACTATCGAACGGGCCCTAAGAGTAATGGGAAAAGAGAGAGTAGACACAGAAAGATAAATTCAATGATCATGAAACGCATTGAAGTAATAGAAAAGTGTGTAAACCTGAGAAGAGTTTCAACAAAAATCCGAGATAATTTCCATCAAACTTCAATAAGTCCTTTACAAAATTGTGACCTTCTTTGTATAACACTTGTTAGTTTAGATCATGATTGGTTGCTGTAGGGAGTTTTCTAAATCAGCTCCTAGAAACATTTGTTCAGGACTACTTAGCACGTAGCACTGATCAACAAGAACCAATGAATCTTTCGAATTTGCAGAGGGATAATCTAACTTAAAAAGGTGTCATTTTTATCTCAAGTGTGTAGTGCATAAGTGATCTTTATCAGCTTATTTAATCAAGATAAAATTCTGACGTATAATCAAATTTAGGAGAGCTTTATGGAGAAAGATCTAAATAGTTTGCATGATTCTGGAAGAATCAAAATCCCGAAACCAAGTACAAAACCCACCTATTCCCTTTCCCACAACCAGTCTAGGTCCCAACAGAATTTGTGGTCCTGTTCAGAAACCTGGCCACCTCATCTCCACATATAAATGTTGCACTTGGCAACAACTGATCAATTCTAGCCCCTCATAGCAGGCCTTGTTTAAGATGAGATTAAACTTTTGCACTAAATATCTGATTTCTCTCTTACTAGTAGATAATCATGCCAAGAATGATGAAGAAAAGAACCACACATATGCAAATGACAGATGGAATTTAATAAGTAGGATTACCTTGGATCCAGAAAACAACAGAAGCAAACTGTAAGTATGAGCAATGGCTTCATAGTTTGCAGGAGTATTTTCTGGAGATATCGATTGGGCCCAAATGGATGACAAAGAAAAGTGTGATCTCGACGATCGCTCGATTCAGAAAATCGATTCTCGCATGCATTCAACATATTACAGAAACAGTTATTCATGGTAAGAAATCTTTTGCTCAAATATTAGTAATCATGGAGAATAGGTTAGACTTGATGAAAGTACCGTTTCCTCATCTGACTTGATTGAGGAACTTTGGTCTTCCTTTACAGACATTGAAGGTGCTCTCAGAGACATCGAAGGAGCTCTCAGAGATATGGAGGGAGTTCTAATAGATACTGAAGGAGCTCTCAAAGACATTGAAGGAGCTCTTTTCATGGAAAAACTAGGAACTTTCATGCTATGGCGGCGGCTTTGAGACACAGGCAGGTTTGGATGTTTGGGATTGCCAGTCTTTTCGTCAGTGCTATGCAAACTATTATCCTTGCTTTCTCCTTGTGAATTGTCTGAGTACTTGTCCCTTCTCAACTTGTCAAAGATAGCAGCTGAAGATGAAAATACAGAGACAGCCCTAGAGAGTGTCCTCTGCCTGTCATGTTTCTTAGCCTGGCCTGAAGCAATCGCTTCAATCGAGGGAGAAACAGAGGAGGGGACCAAGACAATAGCAAATATGCGGTGTGCAGCAACACGAGCGTCGTGATCAGGGTGGATCATTGTTAAGAGTAACTGATGAAACAAGGCTTCTGGAAACACCTGACAGCAAATACAGAAGATAAGTTTCTAAGGTAGAAGTAAGTACTGCTGCCTGAGATGAATTTAAACACTCCCATTTATTTGTTTTGAGAGGATACCTTATTCTAATATGTCAAATTTGGTACAGAAGCAATTATTTGGGCGGTGCGATAAACAGCAGCTGCAGTTGATCTAGCTACAACAGGAGTGCTTGCAACGTTTTCTAGCATCATAGCCATCATGTTAAGAATTGGCCCAGCATTAAATACCTGATCAACAATATAGTCTTGATAAGCCTTCTACGCATTGTGGAGAGATCTACATTTGAAACTAATAAGTATTGCACAGACCAGACTGCTAAGGGGCATCAATTAAAACCTCACATTTCCATAAGTGGTATGCTGATATTTTAACAAGCAGCAGGAAGCATTAAGTTTCAGATGAAAAGAAAATAAAACAGACCTTCTTTGACAGCTGCACTAGGCATTCATCTATAGCCTTGCGGAATTTTTCATTCCATTTTACTAACTCCAGATCTCTGCTGCCAATAGTAATATGGAATGTCCTTTTCAAATGCCTGACAAGATCACTTATGGAACCTATAGTTGCTGCTGAAGTGTGAGCACTGGATTGTTCTGCAAGGGTAGTTGCCACCTCCACGACACTAAGCTGCATATCTGGCTGCTTCTGTAACACCCCAGCATCTAGTATGCCTTAATGCTACCAAACATAGACTAAACAACATCTAAATAACACAAATTAACATAAATTACAGCAAAGGAGCAAATGCTAAAACCGAAAATTTCAGCAGCATCTCCTTTGTTTCTCATGCTTCGAAGCAACAACAATAGTAAGACAAGATATAGCTTGGTAAATGACAACTAAAACAACAATAACAATAGATATGGCAACACTTATATCTACAAACAGCGAATTCAACCATTTCACCAATTATAGTGAAGCAAAAGATGAACTTAAGCTCAAAACCAAGCCGAGCACCAAGTTTCATGGCACAAATCTTATTATCATGACTCCAAGTGATTAAACATAGACTATGAATGTGGAGCTACGTGTAGAAGTGTAGCTAAACCCCTTTCCCGCATGCCGGTCTCAAAGTACCTAAAAACAACATAAAACACAAGCGTGAGTTCATCACTCAGCAAGTATATTGCAATGGCCAAAAAGAAACAATTCAATGTAACATCACTACATACCATGCTCAACTTCATGGTCAAGTCATAATCTCATATTCAACATCATATTCATGTCTCAAAATCATTGTTCACATATCATCATCATCATGTATGCAATGCGATGCAATGCAATGCTCATATCTCCTGGAAGCTTATACCGGTATAGCTGAGTGCACACCCGTCGACGTGCACCCTCTCCCCCCTTCCATCCCGTAGATGGAGGGTGCCTACTCCTCGCTTCCATTCACCACGTGGATGGAATCACGATGTAGGTCTTACTCAATGGCGTTCCGGACTAGTCATAACTTTCTCACCGACCTTACCGGACTAGTTATGACTTTCTCACTGCCCTCGCCATGTCTCATGCTATGAATGCAAAGATGCCAACATCATAAAATAATTTGCACATTTACTTAAACCAATCATGGCATAGAATCATAATGGATCATTTTCATCATACCGATAGCAAACATTAAAGCATGGCATGTTATCGCATCATAAATTCAATTTCAACTCATCAAAACTAGCGATCTACAACTCGCTACCCATTCCAATACACTTGCCTTAACCTCCGGCGACGGATTGATGAGAAGTAGTGGGCGCTCCCGAGGTCACACCACCTGCACATAGGCATCACACACTCACAAACATGCCCACAAAACATTACACAATATTCATCTAACCCGACTTCGCACCCTACTTGCAAAACCCAAAAACAGAGGTTCTGTCCCGCCGGGACAGCAGAATTCCAACGGCCATAACTTGAGTTCTAAGACTCCAAATCAATTAAACGAGTACATCCTCGCGTAGCTTAGGAAATTTCCCAACTTTTTCTAGTTATAGGGAAAGACTGATTCGGACTCTAAAGTTATTTAATCTACAAAATACCGTGATCTGTTCCAATCACGTCACAGATTTTAACACGCTCGGTAAAAGAGTCATAACTTTCAAACGGATGATCAGAATTTAGCGTTCTTTATGTCCACTGAAAGATAATGAAATTATCTACAACTTCTTCAACGTCCGTACGGCCAGATTCGGACTCTAAATTGGCGAAAAACTTAACCCTAGGTCGACTGCTCATGCTGTCCCAAAACAGAAACGAGGCAACATCTTGATCTAATCCAATTTACTCAATTCCAGCACCACCCATTGATCTAAAAACTTGATAAACACCCTTAGAACAATACCTAGATCAACCCCAAGAATTCCCATGGCCATACCTTCGCCCAACGCACGAAAACCCAACGGATCTCCTCCCGGTTCGCGCGATCTCCTTCCTCGCTCCAAATCCACCGGATCTCCTCATCGCGGAGCGCTCCAATGGACGGATATTCGAGGTGTTGAGGTGGAGAAATCCCCTAGGGGCAGCAAGGGAGGTGGAGAGGGGAGGAGAGGGGTGGTGGCGCCATGGGGGAAGATGGAGAGGAAGGGGAAGGGTGGAGGCGCATGGGGGGGCTAGGGGGTGGCGGCTAGGGTTGGGAGAGGGAGTTTGGGGCGCACCAAGGGGTGGGGGCCAGATTTGGCTGCCCAAAAGCCCCCCCTTGGGCCCAAACCCTCCCACCGGAGGCCCAACTCAACCCCCAAGGCCCAAAGTCCCCCGGAGAGGCCCAAAACACTCGAAAACGGCCCAAAAACACGCTATAAACGGCATAACGTAAAGTTTTAACCTCCATTTTCACATTTTATAAAGTTTTTGATCTCAACATTCACATTTTATAAGATACGACACTCCGTGGTGTCACAGCTTCAACATGGCCTTGTGTTCAATATGCTTTATCAGTAAAGACAACATTAAGTGCATGTTTTGCCCTGCAGAAGTCATTTAAACAAGATAAATAACTAGGTTGCTTGTATACAATACATTTCGCCTCGGCTCTCACACAATGCAAATGTCAACTAACAGTTGCATGTCCAACAATACAAACAAAGCAAGTCCATTCTGTTGTGACCATGAACTATTGTTACCAAAGTACCGAAACAAAGATTCCAAGATACGACGAAATGTTGTTGCCTCCCTAGAAAGCTTGGCCATATTGTGTATACAGATTCTGGACCAAAACTTGGGATCCTTAGCATCTTCCTTGCACCACAAAGGCATGTTAAAAACTCACCTACTGAATAAGAAGAAATGTCAAATCAAATCAACAAAGAGTAGAAAGAAGATTATATTACTCTGATAGGTGAACTCCTCCCTTAGCATTAACTATGCTCTCCCAAGAGGGGACTGCAGAGATGACAAAGGGGGAAGAATGATGCTCTATTTTTTGGATTTCTTGCCCCAGTTGGTTGTCTGGATCTTTGGTACCTTGATCATCATTTTGCATCTTCTGAGGTCAGTAGTTTTCCAGTACTACCTCAACAACCTAGCAATGAAAAAAGAAAAGAAAAGCTATGATGGAATGTTTGGGACAGCAATCTGCTTGTGCAAGCAATTCACATTTTGATACTGTGAGACCACGGATCAGCTATCCAGAATCTCCTGTGTATTTCCGTACTAGTCCCAGATCAGTAGCTAGTACACACAAATCCGAGGATACTTCATTGCCGAACAAAACGAAACTTGTAATATAAATATTCAAGTATGGGCCACATGGCCACTTATTACAATACTCGGTCCAACGAGCAGACACCAAGCAGCGGAAACAAAAGCAAAACGAAACGAGCAAACGCCACAACGCCACAGGCGACGACTAGGAACGCAACTAGTCCTCCTGGCAGTCCTCCTCGAAGAACTCCTCCTCTTCCTCGGCATCTTGGAAATTCTCTGACGAAGACAATGTTGGTGTAGCACGTGAGTACAAAAGTACTCAGCAAGTCGGGAAAGTATGATCATGTGGGGCTTTCCAAAGGAAGCTTAATAGGGTTTATTTGCATAAAGCCACATTTTATTAAATCATACTCAAGTAATAAATTTCACAAAGCATCTTTTATAATTCTTTTTAATAATTGAATTATTGAATATTATAGTGAGGTTCTAACCACCATCACTAACATAAAGGCTCTATCCGCCAACAGTTTAAAAGATCAAAGTTAATCATGTGACTCCATCCGTCAAATATAAAACAGGTTCTATCCACCTGGTTGGCTCTTTCCGCCAAACAACATCCGAGAGTTCTAACCACTCCCGAACCCCAAAACAAAACACTTTTCGGTTTTCAAAACAAAATCAAAGTCTACCAATATGAAAGCATTCTTCTCTTTGCCTTTGACCGTAGGCACGGCTATTCGAATAGTTTTACTCTGCAGAGGTGTACAGCTTTTCCCACAAGACACGATCATCTCTTAATGCCAAGCTATTAGCACACTTCCTTTGGTGTGCCGGCAGAGAGATCGTGACAAGGCCGTTACAATGTATCTGCCTAGCTAGACTCCAATTACGAGGTTTCACCCGTTAGGGTTCTCTCCACCCAGTACAGAAGCCCCCTCTTGCGCCGTGTGAGAAAAACAACAACAACAACAACAACAACAACAATGCCTCCTTCCGGCTCTCACACAACAACCGAGTGGTGAGTCTAAACTAGGCTTCTACAAATTAGTGGGCCAGGTCGTACCATTATAGACATGTGGCAGTACAGTATTACTTAGAATGGACAATCACAAGCGTTGGTCCTTATATGACTTGGGGCGGTACTTGCACAAACCCGGATCATTGCTCTATCCGCTCCCGCCAAACAACCATTTCCGCCCAAGTCCAAATCATTTTCCTTTTCTTTTTATTTTAGAAAATAGTACTAAAATCATAGTAATAACCTTCAAATCACATTTGATAACATTCTTTTGGAATAATCCCACCCATGGGTTGCTTTTACCGAAAAGGCCCTAAGCATTTCTACCGTACTACATAGCAAAGGAGACCACATAAACATAAGCATGGTGTAAACAATGTCCTAAGGGTACAATGGATATGATTAACAATGTCAAGGAGGAATCAACAATTTCGGTATAGCTAACACTTATTGTAACACCCCAGCTTTTACTAAGCCCAGAATGTCACCAAACATAGATCATGACACATTTAATACCATAATTTAAGGTAAATTACAGCAAGTAATCATTTGGAATAATTGGAAATTTTGACAGCATCTCCTTTGTTTTTGCATGAAACTTAACAACATAGCATCATATCAATATGTAAGACAAACGAGATATCCATACGCAGCGATAAGGATAGCTAATCATCAACTAAAACATCAATAAGCATCGATAGCAAAATAATAAGCATCAATTTAACTCTAGGAAGTTAAAACAACTCCTCCATAGCCCCACATGATATACATGAGGGAAACAACCAAACATACTGCACCATACACTAATGATTATTGTAATACTTAATGTCGTGTCTCCAAAACAGTGAATTAGCTAGATTATGATACTACGTGGAGGAGTGTAGCTAGATCCCTTTCCATACGCCGATTTCATTGTACCTAAACAAACAAACAACATAAAACACAAGCGTGAGTTCGAAAACTCATCAAGCATATTGTAATGGACAACAAGATCATTTACAAGACAATAATACCTCACGTCACATATAACATTTCAAACTTGAACACATAACAACATCCTCATCATTTAATATGTATTGTAATGCAATGCAATGCAATGCTATGCTCATATCTCCTTGGAAACTCATACCGGTATGGTTGAGCACACACCCGTCGGTGTGCACCCTCTCCCCCCTTCCATCCCGAAGATGGAGGGTGCCTACTCCTCGCTTCCACCACCCACGGTAGATGGAATCACGATGTAGGACTTACTCTAATGGCTCTCCGGATTAGTCATAACTTTCTCACCGACCTTCCTGATTAGTTAATGACTTTCTCGCTTTGCCGGGCCATGTAACATGTCATGTATGCAAGCATGCCAACAATATAAAACTCATATATTAACACATGGCATCATAACATCTTAAACATGCTCATCATATCATAGCAATCATTAAAACATGGCAAGTGGACATCATATCAATTATAACATGTAGTTCATGGCAAGACAAAGATGTTATCTATCCCAAACACTATCAAGCAATTCTAGCAACACGTATAATGTTCAATCCACACAACACACTTGCCTTCAACCGCGCAACGGAGTGACGAGAGGTTGAGGGCACTCGAAGGCACACCACCTGCAAACACGTGCCACACACTTAATTCGACTCCTCAAAAGCGGTACCACTACACCTAATACGCTAAATAATCCAAAACCCGAAATCACAGATTTTGCCCGTTACAGACAGCGGCTTGAAAAATCATAACTTGAGTTCTAGAACTCCAAATTGAATAAACGAGTACATCCTCGCGTAGCTTAGAAATTTCCCAACTTTTTCTAGTTATAGGTAAAGACCGATTCGGACTCTAATGTTGTTTAATCTAACGTTGAACACGAACTGTCTCAATCTCATCACAGATTTGATAGCCTCGGTAAAAGCAGGCATAACTTCCAAGCGGCTAGGCGGAATTTCAATTTCTTTATATGCAATCGAAGATATCAAATTATCTACAACTTCCTAGAAGTCCGTGCGGTCGGTCGAACTCTAAATTAGTTTAATCTAATGTTGAACACAGATCGTCCCAACCTCGACCTGATTGAATGACGCCTACCAAAAGCGGCCATAACTTTCGCATCAGTAACTCCAAAAATTCTCAAAAATACAAAAAATAGGTATTGACGATACCTACAACTTCTTCAACAGAGGTCCGCCAAATTCCGACTCTAAAATTGCGTAAATCGCACCCCTAAACGGACTCCAAATCTGCCCGAACCGAGTACAATACTGAACTCTAGTTCTTTTCGTGATCTACTCCATGGCAAAGACGTCCTCTTGATCTAACAACTCCAAATCTACCATGAGAACAAAGACCTAGACCTTCCCCAAGGTTTCCCCATGGACATACCTTAGTCCGATTTAACGATTTAACACGAAGAATGCCTCTCGATCGCTCGATCTCGCTCCCACGCGTCGTGGCCACCTGCTCTCCTCGTCGCGGATCCTCCTGCCGGCGAGGCGGCACCATGGCGTGGCATGGCGGCGAGAGGATGCGAAGGGCACGTGGTGGAGCAAGGAGGCGCAAGGGTGAGGAGGGTGGCGGCTAGGGAGGAGGAGGCAATGGGGTGGAGGGGAAACAAGTGGGGGCTAGGGCTAGGGAGGGGACTTGTTTGGGGCGCAGGTAGGGCTAGGGCAGCAGTTTTGCTGTCCTAGACCACCTCCAAAAGGCCCAAATATGTCCCACCTTCGGCCCATATGGACCCCCCAAGGCCCGAACTCCCCCGGAAGGCCCAATTCCCCTCCGGAAAGGCCCAAAATCCCCCGTAAAGGCCCACACTTGCAGACACGGCGCAAAAACATGTTACAAGAGTCGTACCTTATGGCCGAGATCGAAAATGACTCATACCGTCATTCCGTAGTATCACACTTATATTTGACATAATTCATTAAACATAGCCATGCAACTTTATAAACAATTTTAAATCAGTTCGCAAACATAGGAGCAAAATGCGTCAAGGAGACTTGCCTTCTGTCCCGGGTAGGTCTTCGTACGCGGGAAGGTCGGCGGCGGAATCGGCGGTCGCGGCGGGATCGTCGACTATACGCAAAATGAGGCAATAAATAAATAACAGAAAATAAATAAAATCCAAAAAAATTATAAAATTAGTACTGGCAGGAAGATCTTGATTTTAGATGAATTTAGAAATTTGAATGGGGTCAAACGGAGTTCGGATGAGAAAGTTATGAGCTTCCGAAGTTTGAATTTCGAATAAATCGGAAAACCGAGAATATTCCCGGAATATTCCCTCTCGGGTTGACTGGTCAAACAAAGACTTTGACCGAGCTTTGACTGGACTTTGACTTGGTCTTGAGTCTATGGCAATGGGGTCCACATGTCATTGGGAGGAGGAAGCTTCTCCTAGAAGCTTGGCCTTTAGCCATGGCTATGGCCATGGAGAAGAGAGAGAGAACTTGAGGGAGAGAGAGAGAGAAGGCGTGGCGAGGTGGCGGCGACTGGTCATTGGCGGCGTAGGGCGCGGCCGGCGGGGCGGGCGCATGGCAAGGCGGCCGGGCATGGCAAGCATGGCGAAGCTGGCAGCCAAGGCGGGGGCAGATGGGCGAGCCGGAGGGCGATGGGCCAAGCTCCTCCATGGCCCAAGCATGCCAAGAAACGAGACAAACCAAAAGAAACGAACAACACTTTTCACATGCGCCATGCGGCGTGCAATGGCGGCGAGCCGGAGGGCGCATGGGCCCAAGCCCCTCCATGGCCCAAGCATGCCAAGAACAGAGACAAACCAAAAGAACAGAACAACACTTTTCTCCCAAAAACTTTATTTCTTTCTCATTTTTGCACGGATTTGATCCAAACAAAAGGCTAGAACCTCTAGATAACATCCTTAACAACATCTAGGAGGAAGGAATTGAACCTAAACTCACCGGAATCGGAGAAATCGATGACGAACGGCGGTTCGGTCGAAAGCACCAAAACTCGAAATTCGTCGCCCACGGTGGATGGAACCTAAAAACGATGGAAGGATTAGAGACTAGACTTCCTCACGATCACAACAAAACAAACGGAAGGAAGATTGAACCACCGAGGTGGAAGATATGAGAAAGAACACGAAGAACGCGAAGAACAACAAGAGTTCGTCGGTTTTCTTGATCTTGCGGCCGATTGGGTTTGAGAGGCTAAAGGAGGGTGACACCACCGGAAAGGGGATTCTTATACGGAGAGGTGAGAGGCGGAATCACGCGAAACGAATTAGAAATGGGCGAATTATTGCCATAAATGCCGATTTCGGTTTCCTTGCAACCGTTCGAAATCCGGCGAGATCTCGGGTGCATTAACCCCATGGATGGAAAGAGGAGGCCGTTGCGATTCGAACGGATCCGACGGTTCGCGATTTGGAGTTGTATGGAGGGAGATACATGTATTTGGATGTGGATGAATGAGTTTAAAACTCTCTGGTCTTTCCTCCCAGGCAACCCACGTACAAGGCCATCCCAAGGTTAGGGATGACACTGTAGCGCCACGTGGCGGCCTGCGGTTGGTTGGCTTATACGCGAAAGTTCCGCCCTAGAGAAAAATTAGGAAAAATGGTCTAAAAATTCCGGAAAAATTCCTAGAACCATTTTAGACTATTTGGGACCCAATAAAATTGGTTTGGTTGAATTTGGATGATTTTTTTGGAATTGGATATTCGGGCGCGGATCGCAGGCATTAAACAAAAGCCGCGCGAGATAAAATAGGAACGGAGGTTCAAAAATCCGGGGAATGATTCCTAAAATCATTTCGGAACATTTGGAACATTTTAGAAGTGGTTTGGAGGTTTTTGGAGCACTTTTGGACTCGGGTGAATTTTAGATGCAGTGGATCGGAAAAATCCGATTTTTCGCCCGGGAGGGAATTAATTCCCGATTTCGGAGGGGAAACAGATGCCAGGTTAATATAAACACCAATGAAACTCCAAATTTTGAATTTACTTTATTTAAATTAGATTTTTCTCCAGAAAGCCAAAATGAGGATGTTACAAACCTACCCCCCTTAGAGAGAATCTCGTCCCCGAGATTCAGACGGAGAAAGGAAGAGGTTAGGAAACTCTGCTCGAAGATCTTCTTCACGCTCCCAAGTGGCTTCCTTCTCAGAATGGTTACTCCACTGAACCTTGCAGAATTTGATCACTCGGCTTCGCGTCCGACGCTCGGCTTCATCCAAAATCTTGACGGAATACTCCGGGTAAGACAAGTATTCTTTCAGTTCCATGTCTTCCAACGGCATTTGATGTTCCGGTACTCTGAGACACTTTTTCAACTGAGACACATGAAAGACGTCATGTACCCCTGACAGTTGTGGCGGCAACTCCAACTTATACGCAACTCCTCCTTTTCGGGCAACCACCTTGAATGGTCCGACATAGCGAGGTGCTAATTTTCCACTGACGCGGAACCATTTCATTCCTTTCATCGGGGATACCTTCAAATACACATGGTCTCCAGGTACAAAGCTTAATTCCCGTCGACGATTGTCCGCATAACTCTTCTGTCTTGACTGAGCGGTTTTCAGATTTGCACGGATCTGTCTGACTTGCTCTTCAGCTTCTTTCAGAACATCTGGTCCAATGATTTGCCCTTTTTCGGTTTCTTTCCAATACAGTGGTGTTCTGCACTTTCTTCCATACAAAGCTTCAAAAGGTGCCATCTTCAGACTGGCTTGAAAGCTATTGTTATAGGAAAACTCAGCATAGGGCAAATTCTGATCCCACGAGCCTTTATATGTTAGAGCACAAGCTCTCAACATATCCTCTAAGATTTGATTGACCCTTTCGGTCTGGCCATCCGTCTGGGGATGGTAAGCAGTACTGAAATTCAAGTTGGTACCTAACACCTCATGCAATTTCTGCCAAAATCTCGAGGTGAACTGGGAACCTCGATCAGACACAATCTTCTTTGGCACACCGTGTAAACACACAATCTTGGCCATATACAATTCAGCAAGCTTATCTCCAGAATAAGTCGTCTTTACCGGGATAAAGTGGGCCACTTTAGTCAATCGATCCACAATAACCCAGATGGAATCATAACCGGATTTAGTTTTGGGTAATCCAGTTATAAAATCCATTCCAATTTCTTCCCATTTCAGGCCAGCGCACTTGCAAGGCTGCATGAGGCCATTTGGTCTGATGCTCTGCTTTTACCAACTGGCACACGTCACAACGTGCCACAAAATCAGCAACTTCCTTCTTCATATTGGACCACCAATACTTCTCCTTCAACTCAGCATACATTTTGGTGCCTCCTGGGTGAATGGAATACACCGAATCGTGAGCCTCCTTCAAGATCACTTTCTTGATTTCTTCTTGGTTAGGGACCACTATTCTTTTCCCGAACCAAACAGTACCTTGGTCATCTTCTGAAAATCCGGGGTGCTTTCCTTTCTTTAGACCTTCCTTCAGGTTGGCAATACCTTTATCTTCCTTCTGGGCCTCCCTGATTTGATCTTCCAAGGTTGATTTGACCTCCAAATTATAAATACACCCTTCATTTACCAATTCCAGGTTAAGACGCCGAAACTCCTCATGAAGCGCTGGTTGGCGTTGTTGTACTATCACATTGTTGCAGTGAGCTTTCCGGCTCAAAGCATCCGCAACAACGTTCGCTTTTCCAGGGTGATAATGAATTCCCAGATTGTAATCTTTCACCAACTCCAACCATCTTCTCTGCCTCAGGTTGAGGTCAGGTTGAGTGAAGATATACTTCAAACTCTTATGATCCGTATAGATCTCACATCTATTGCCGATCAAGTAATGCCTCCATATCTTGAGCGCATGCACAACTGCGGCTAACTCCAAGTCATGAATAAGATAGTTTTCTTCATGAGGTCGCAGTTGTCTTGAAGCATAGGCTATTACCTTTCCTTCTTGCATCAAAACACATCCAAGTCCTTGTTTTGAAGCATCACAATATACCTCAAAGTCCTTGTGAATGTCCGGCAAAACCAGCACTGGGGCTGAGGTTAATCTCTTTTTCAACTCCTGAAAACTCTGCTCGCAGGCTTTAGTCCATTCAAACTTCTTTTCCTTTTTCAGAAGTTGGGTAAGAGGCCTGGCTATCTTCGAGAAATCTTCAATGAACCTCCGATAATAACCAGCTAATCCAAGAAAACTTCGGATCTCCGGGACTGACTTGGGTTGTGTCCAATCCAAAACATCTCTCACTTTCGCTGGATCTACTGCTACTCCTGCAGCAGAAATGATATGACCCAGGAAAGATACTTCCTTCAAATTAAGTCACACTTGCTAAACTTGGCATACAGCTGATGCTCTCTTAGTGTTTCCAAGACTATTCGCAGATGGTCTTCATGCTCTTTTCTGCTCTTGGAATAGACAAGAATGTCGTCGATGAAGACTACGACGAACTTGTCTAAATACTCCATAAACACCTTATTCATCAGATTCATGAAATAAGAAGGAGCATTGGTTAACCCAAAAGACATGACTGTGAACTCGTACAGTCCATATCGGGTGGTGAAGGCTGTTTTCGGAATATCTTCCTTTCTTATCTTCAACTGATGATATCCCGATCTCAAATCTATCTTGGAGAAGACTTGAGCTCCCTTCAACTGATCAAACAGATCATCTATCCGAGGTAACGGATACTTGTTCTTGATCGTGACCTCGTTCAAGGACCTGTAGTCTATGCACATCCTCAGACTACCGTCTTTCTTGGTGACGAAGATCACAGGCGATCCCCACGGCGACGAACTGGGTCTGATGAATCCTTTCGTTTGCAGTTCTTCAAGCTGCTTCTTCATCTCGACCAACTCGTTGGAAGGCAAACGGTACGGTCTCTTCGAGATTGGAGCGGTACCAGGTACTAGCTCAATCACAAATTTCACATCTCGATCTGGTGGCATACCGGGCAACTCATCCGGGAACACATCTGGGTACTCATTGACTATCGGCACTTTCTCCAACGAAGTACCCTTCAGACGGTTTAGGGTGCTACCCCCCTTAGAGGAAAGATTAGATAAGAACTCCACTCTAATCCCCTCAGGGCTGGTAAGAGAGATAGCTCTACTAGCACAGTCTATCTGACCCTTGTACTTGGTTAACCAATCCATTCCAAGGATTACCTCTATACCCTTAGTATCCAACAGTATTAAGTTCGCTAGGAACTTTACCCCTTTTATTACTATATCCATTTTCGGACCATGACATGAGTTGTTCTTAGTTCTTTTCGAGGATTGCACTAGCAAAGGGTTTCTTAAGCGTATGGTGTTCCAGTTATGCTTTTTAACCAAGTACTCGATATAAAAGAATGGGTTGCACGTAATCAAAACAGAATCAAGCAGTATCGAGTTCACATGGAACTTACCATAGACTACGTCGAGCGCATCCTGAGCCTCTTTCACGGTGATATGGTTCACACGCCCTCTTCCTGCAGTCCTTGGCGTCTTGCGAGTCCGAGGGTTCCTCTTCCTTGGCCCGCAGGGCGCGGTGGCGTCGATCCCAGTTGAACCTCACCGGGTGTGGTGGCGCTTCTTGGGGCGATTGTTGGCGTAGTGCCCCATCTCCTGCAGCTAAAGCACTTGCACTCCGCCAAAGCGGTCCCACTCTTACGAGCCTGAGCTCTGCATTGCCGGCGAGGGCTTGTCGATGGGCACGGAGTAGACATTGGGGTCCTGGGCCCTTTGGCGGCTGGCGGCTTTCTTTGAAGTCTTCTTTGAAAAGTGCTGGCACAGGCTGCGGCTTGGCCCGATTCTGAAACATCATCTTTCTCTTGCGCCTCAAAAAGCTAACGCTGGGCATCCTCTTGGACCAGCGCCTTGTTGATCATGTGCTGGAACGACGGGTAGTTGCTTGAAACCAGCTGTACCTTCAAGTTGGGGTCAAGGCCCTCCATGAATCGCCAGATCTTGGCCTCATCGTGGCGACATCTACGGTCGCGTAGCGGGACAGTTGTGTGAAGCGGTTAAGGTACTCCGATACGGACAAATTCCCTTGCTGAAGCTTGTGGAACTCACGACGCTTCATTTCCATAATCCCCCTTGGGATATGGGTAGCCCTGAAGGCTTCCACGAACTCATTCCATGGAATATTCTGCGTCGGCATATGCGGCCTGATAGTTTTCCCACCGATTAGTGCAGTTCCTTTGGTGGTGAGATGCGTCTTGCACACTCTCTATGTCATCGCCGCGAGCCAAGTGCGATTTACGCTCAACTTCCTTGAGCGATCATCGCATCCGTCAGTAGTGCGGATCGGCAAAGGTCGAAGTCGAAGTTCTCATGAACTCCCCAAACTTGGATTGGGGCGGTTGAGCTTGAGCGGGTACTGCCGCGGCTTGAGGTTGGTTCAGGACGTTCTAAGCTAACGCCTGAAGAATTTGAAGCTGCATCGCCATCATTTGTTCCATATTCGGTGGCTGAGCTGGGGGTGGGGGCGGATCATGCTGAGCTGCCGGGTGTTGAACTTGCTCCTATCCCTGCTGCTGAGGGGGTTCAACGAAATCTTCCTCCTGAAAGTGCACTGGTCCACGGGCACGTCCACGGCCTCTGCCACGGCCTGCGGGTCTTCCACGGCCACGACCACGACCAACGTTCTCCATCTGCACAAGGCGGTCAAGAACAAGGAAAGAGGGAGAAGCATAGGTAAGCAACAGGGGACTAACCCACATCCTCAACCACAAGAGCCCAACCACAAAAACACACAACAGAAGAGAAAACCAACTGAACTCCAATTAAAACAAAATAGTTTTAGGGATGGCTGTATCACAAATGCCTAAGGGCACGATACAATCCAACACTCACTTATTCAACGCTCTAACGCGACAAAATTAAGATCCTGCAGACTGAAAACATCTAAGAACTCGCGTCACTTACGAAGAAGCATGGGGACGGGTCCTCCTCCTCCTCGCTCCTGCTGTGGGAAGGTGTAGCTGCTGCCGAAGGTCCTGCTCCTGCTCCGTACTCCGGAACCTACTGTGGTACCTTCATCAAAGCACGGGAACAGGCGATACGGTGAGTCCTCCAGTCGGTCATTGTAGCTACTGCCGAGATGAAGAATGGC
This sequence comes from Rhipidocladum racemiflorum, assembly GCA_036346355.1. Taxonomy (NCBI): domain Eukaryota; kingdom Viridiplantae; phylum Streptophyta; class Magnoliopsida; order Poales; family Poaceae; genus Rhipidocladum; species Rhipidocladum racemiflorum. Next base: position 81,228,785 of record CM070579.1, on the reverse strand, counting down.
TTGTCTCGCCGCATCTTGGATCGCATCACCCATATTCACCCTCTCCGAAGTGAAGTAGAACGGGCTATCATCCACCTGGCTGCGACTGCGGGCCTGCACCATCAGCCTAACCTTCCACGTGGTGTAGCCTAAGCTAGACACGGAGGTACACAGATTTCAGGCCTGGGAAACTCCAGCTCTTGGAGCATTAAGGACAGCTCCGCACAAAAGCCTCCAGCCAACGAGGCAAAAGTGGTGTAAGTCGACAACTCCAAATTTTGAAAGAAGATAGGACTAGTAACCAAAATTTAAATAAAGGAGAGGATGAGCACAAGATACTAAGATAGAGGAGATAGAAGCAGAGGAACTTAAACTTTTGTAAGTACATTTTTATAAAATATAAGTCCTTAAGGCTTTGCCATGCTAACTAGGTCACGTCCTACAGTCAACCTGGCTCTGATACCACCGCTGTGAGACCCCGGATCAGCTATCCAGAATCTCCTGTGTATTTCCGTACTAGTCCCAGATCAGTAGCTAGTACACACAGTCACAGTGATACTTCATTGCCGAACAAAACGAAACTTGGAATATAAATATTCAAGTATGGGCCACATGGCCACTTATTACAATACTCGGTCCAACGAGCAGACACCAAGCAGCGGAAACTAACAGTTGCATGTCCAACAATACAAACAAAGCAAGTCCATTCTGTTGTGACCATGAACTATTGTTACCAAAGTACCGAAACAAAGATTCCAAGATACGACGAAATGTTGTTGCCTCCCTAGAAAGCTTGGCCATATTGTGTATACAGATTCTGGACCAAAACTTGGGATCCTTAGCATCTTCCCTGCACCACAAAGGCATGTTAAAAACTCACCTACTGAATAAGAAGAAATGTCAAATCAAATCAACAAAGAGTAGAAAGAAGATTATATTACTCTGATAGGTGAACTCCTCCCTTAGCATTAACTATGCTCTCCCAAGAGGGGATTGCAGAGATGACAAAGGGGGAAGAATGATGCTCTATTTTTTGGATTTCTTGCCCCAGTTGGTTGTCTGGATCTTTGGTACCTTGATCATCATTTTGCATCTTCTGAGGTCAGTAGTTTTCCAGTACTACCTCAACAACCTAGCAATGAAAAAAGAAAAGAAAAGCTATGATGGAATGTTTGGGACAGCAATCTGCTTGTGCAAGCAATTCACATTTTGATACTGTGAGACCACGGATCAGCTATCCAGAATCTCCTGTGTATTTTCGTACTAGTCCCAGATCAGTAGCTAGTACACACAGTCACAGTGATACTTCATTGCCGAACAAAACGAAACTTGTAATATAAATATTCAAGTATGGGCCACATGGCCACTTATTACAAAACTCGGTCCAACGAGCAGACACCAAGCAGCGGAAACAAAAGCAAAATGAAACGAGCGAACGCCACAACGCCACAGGCGACGACTAGGAATGTAACTAGTCCTCCTGGCAGTCCTCCTCGAAGAACTCCTCCTCTTCCTCGGCATCTTGGAAATTCTCTGACGAAGACAATGTTGGTGTAGCACGTGAGTACAAAAGTACTCAGCAAGTCGGGAAAGTATGATCATGTGGGGCTTTCCAAAGGAAGCTTAATAGGGTTTATTTGCATAAAGCCACATTTTATTAAATCATACTCAAGTAATAAATTTCACAAAGCATCTTTTATAATTCTTTTTAATAATTGAATTATTGAATATTATAGTGAGGTTCTAACCACCATCACTAACATAAAGGCTCTATCCGCCAACAGTTTAAAAGATCAAAGTTAATCATGTGACTCCATCCGTCAAATATAAAACAGGTTCTATCCACCTGGTTGGCTCTTTCCGCCAAACAACATCCGAGAGTTCTAACCACTCCCGAACCCCAAAACAAAACACTTTTCGGTTTTCAAAACAAAATCAAAGTCTACCAATATGAAAGCATTCTTCGCTTTGCCTTTGACCATAGGCACGGCTATTCGAATAGTTTTACTCTGCAGAGGTGTACAGCTTTTGCCACAAGACACGATCATCTCTTAATGCCAAGCTATTAGCACACTTCTTTTGGTGTGCCGGCAGAGAGATCGTGACAAGGCCGTTACAATGTATCTGCCTAGCTAGACCCACCCGCTGAGGTTTCACCGCTGTTAGGGTTCTCTCCACCCAGTACAGAAGCCCCCTCTTGCGCCGTGTGAGAAAAACAACAACAACAACAATGCCTCCTTCCGGCTCTCACACAACAACCGAGTGGTGAGTCTAAACTAGGCTTCTACAAATTAGTGGGCCAGGTCGTACCATTATAGACATGTGGCAGTACGGTATTGCTTAGAATGGACAATCACAAGCGTCGGTCCTTATATGACTTGGGGCGGTACTTGCACAAACCGAGATCATTGCTCTATCCGCTCCCGCCAAACAACCATTTCCGCCCAAGTCCAAATCATTTTCCTTTTCTTTTTATTTTAGAAAACAGTACTAAAATCATAGTAATAACCTTCAAATCACATTTGATAACATTCTTTTGGAATAATCCCACCCATGGGTTGCTTTTACCGAAAAGGCCCTAAGCATTTCTACCGTACTACTTAGCAAAGGAGACCACATAAACATAAGCATGGTGTAAACAATGTCCTAAGGGTACAATGGATATGATTAACAATGCCAAGGAGGAATCAACAATTTCGGTATAGCTAACACTTATATTTGACATAATTCATTAAACATAGCCATGCAACTTTATAAACAATTTTAAATCAGTTCGCAAACATAGGAGCAAAATGCGTCAAGGAGACTTGCCTTACATCCGGGTAGGTCTTAAATGCAGCGGGAAGGTCGGCGGCGGAATCGGCGGTCGCGGCGGGATCGTCGATTACACGCAAAACGATGCAATAAATAAATAACAGAAAATAAATAAAATCCAAAAAAATTATAAAATTAGTACTGGCAGGAAGATCTTGATTTTATATGAATTTAGAAATTTGAATGGGGTCAAACGGAGTTTGGATGAGAAAGTTATGAGCTTCCGAAGTTTGAATTTCGAATAAATCGGAAAACCGAGAATATTCCCGGAATATTCCCTCTCGGGTTGACTGGTCAAACAAAGACTTTGACCGATCTTTGACTGGACTTTGACTTGGTCTTGAGTCTATGGCAATGGGGTCCACATGTCATTGGGAGGAGGAAGCTTCTCCTAGAAACTTGGCCTTTAGCCATGGCTATGGCCATGGAGAAGAGAGAGAGAACTTGAGGGAGAGAGAGAGAGAAGGGAGGGGGCGGCCCGGTGGAGGCGGCGGGTCGCCGGCGCATGGCGGGCGGGGCCCATGAGGCCAGGCTGCGGCGTGGCGCGTCTGGCGTGGCCGGCCGGCGAGCCGGAGGGCGCATGGGCCCAAGCCCCTCCATGGCCCAAGCATGCCAAGAACAGAGACAAACCAAAAGAACAGAACAACACTTTTCTCCCAAAAACTTTATTTCTTTCTCATTTTTGCACGGATTTGATCCAAACAAAAGGCTAGAACCTCTAGATAACATCCTTAACAACATCTAGGAGGAAGGAATTGAACCTAAACTCACCGGAATCGGAGAAATCGATGACGAACGGTGGTTCGGCCGAAAGCACCAAAACTCGAAATTTGTCGCCCACGGTGGATGGAACCTAAAAACGATGGAAGGATTAGAGACTAGACTTCCCCACGTTCACAACAAAACAAACGGAAGGAAGATTGAACCACCGAGGTGGAAGATATGAGCAAGAACACGAAGAACGCGAAGAACAACAAGAGTTCGTCGGTTTTCTTGATCTTGCGGCCGATTGGGTTTGAGAGGCTAAAGGAGGGTGACACCACCGGAAAGGGGATTCTTATACGGAGAGATGAGAGGCGGAATCACGCGAAACGAATTAGAAACGGGCGAATTATTGCCATAAATGCTGATTTCGGTTTCCTTGCAACCGTTCGAAATCCGACGAGATCTCGGGTGCATTAACCCCATGGATGGAAAGAGGAGGCCGTTGCGATTCCAACGGATCTGGCGGTTCGCGATTTGGAGTTGTATGGAGGGAGATACATGTATTTGGATGTGGATGAATGAGTTTAAAACTCTCTGGTCTTTCCTCCCAGGCAACCCACGTACAAGGCCATCCCAAGGTTAGGGATGACACTGTAGCGCCACGTGGTGGCCTGCGGTTGGTTGGCTTATACGCGAAAGTTCCGACCTAGAGAAAAATTAGGAAAAATAGTCTAAAAATTCCGAAAAAATTTCTAGAACCATTTTAGAATATTTGGGACCCAATAAAATTGGTTTGGTTGAATTTGGATGATTTTTGTGGAATTGGATATTCGGGCGCGGATCGCAGGCATTAAACAAAAGCCGCGCAAGATAAAATTGGAACGGAGGTCCAAAAATCCGGGGAATGATTCCTAAAATCATTTCGGAACATTTTAGAAGTGGTTTGGAGGTTTTTGGAGCACTTTTGGACTCGGGTGACTTTTCGGGTACCGGCGGGACTGGAAAAATCCGATTTTTCGCCCGGGAGGGAATTAATTCCCGATTTCAGAGGGGAAACGGATGCCAGGTTAATATAATATCTATTTGACGAGATATGACTTACATTATCGAAATGTGATGAGATATGAGAAAGCTCTCCCATGAACCAGATCTGCTCAACATAAGAAACTAACTTCTATTAATGTCTGTCAAAAGTTTTCGTTTGCAAAGTTCAGATTTTCATAATAGTTAGTGCAACAGTCAGAAGAAAGGACTTTGAGAGAATGAGAACACCACTTCCATTTACATCATTCATGTGAGTCTTATGATTTACAGTGGAGCACATTTCAAAGAATTAGAAAATAAACTGAAACAATAAAGAGTTATACAATTGCAATGAGCAACCTTTGTTGTACGAAAAAATAATGATGAGAAATGTATGGATCTATCTAGATTTTATGTTAAGAAATAGTACCTGAAGTTAAGTAGTTTGTTAAGAAATAGTACATACTTATTGCCTATGACCTTTCATTCATCACATGATAAGAAATGTATCAAACTTTGATGTAAATTATTTGTGTTAGAATTGTGATCTAAACCACTTTTGGAAATGTAACAATCTCCCTACCATTTTTAACTTCCTATTCATTTCTTCAGCATTGTTAGCAATCAATGCTAATACATAATATCTATTTGATATTGCTTGATGAAAAAGCTTACCATAGCTGAAAGGGCTTGCAGGGCTGCAGCATGCAAGGCATTTGTCCTATCATCATCCCCAACTTCTTGACCTAGTTCACATAATCTTGGGACCAGCCCTTCAATATTGAACTGATATGTACCATCCACTTGGAATATACATAAATGAAATCACCAACTAGGTGATATACAATATGAAGTAGACTCCTGCTGATGAAGAATGGTATCCACTGATGATCAGTCCAATGGAAATACCTGATTGACATCAAAATCAAACAAGGTTTCGCATGCTATGATGCGCATGTCATCCTGCCTCTTTTGATCTAAAAGAGTGTTCACAATGCTTAATAAGCTACTCGCAAACAGTAGCCTGCACAAAGCAAATTGCCTTTATATTTGTAACCATTCAGAACTAATATCAGAAGTAGGATATCCATTTGCAACCCAAATGAGAATATTAACTTATGATGACTGGCACTAGGATGGTGCTAACTTACTGTACAGAACTTTATGTAATCCGGAGACATGTCAAAAAGAGAGAGTTGAGAAATAAGACTCACATCTGTTCCTTACAAGAAACCAACAGCATGCGGTATATTAACATCACCACTTTTGCAAAGCCACATCGCTCGCTTCTTAGTTCCCTGTAAATCCTTTGCTCCAAATAAACTGTGATCTGGTCAAATATCAATACGCAAGTTAGTTGAGAATTTGAATTTCTTGAAACAGATTGAGAAGCGTTTGGGTCGGGCAATATAACAAGCAAGGATTTGCCTGAAATGAGAGCACCAGAGACACATGGCTGCTCTCGATAAACATTTTATTTCCAACAAGGTGGTGGGTGAGGGGGGGCGAACCTTTGGAACTCGAAGAGGGTTCTTCGAAGCATACTCGCACAACTTCCCAATCCTCCTCTCATTTGGTTCTTCATCCTATAGGACGAAAACACAAATAATGAGTAAATAGGTTCACAATAGCAGCTAATGCGGCGATGTGGTGATGTTCTGCAAAAGAAAGGAGATGAAGCATGGTCGAACCTGTGTTTTGGGGAAGATTTCAGCAAGGATCTTCTTGTACCTCTTGACGGGTTGCCTGGATCATGCCCTCAGCGCGGGGCAGAAATAACACAGGCTCCTGCACGCCGGTAGGACCTTCCGTGATACCACACCCATCCTTCCGTGATACTAGCCCTAAGCCGTAAATTAGGGAGTATATTAAAAAAAATTCAGTAGGGCTCAACTCAAGCCTCTAAAATTAGGAGGCCCCTAAATTTGCTTCCTTAGCCCCAAAATTAGGAGGCTCTAAGAGCATCTCCAGCAAGAGCCCCTAAAGCAGGGTCCCTATTTTGGATTTAGGAACTCCACCTATTTTTTGGGGCCCTGTTTTCAAAGCACAAGTTCAACAACAGCCCCTAAATCTCAGCCCTTATTTTACTTTTTCTCCTATTTTGACATATCCGCTATGTATAATCTTCATTTGACACCACTAAAAATCAATCAAAAATATTTGTAATACATAAAACATAAGCATATTAACATTTACAATTTAAAAACATGATATTTCAAATTTAAATTTAAAATTTTAAAAACATGATAAATAGATAAATAGAAACTCCAAACAATGAATCAAACTACGAAGCGCTGTGAATTGCCCACAAATGCTCAATAAGATCATCTCGAAGCCTCTCATGTATTTCTCTGTCTTCAATAGTAGGGGATGTACTCGTGTCCCTGGAAATTGAGGTTGAGGAGGCAAATTTAGGGGCCTCCTAATTTTAGGGGCTTGAGTTGGGGCTCCCTGGGAATTGGGGCTGAGGAGGCAAATTTAGGGGCCTCCTAATTTTAGAGGCTTGAGTTCGGGCCCTACTGGATCTATTTTTTTACTACACTCCCTATTTTAAGGTTTAGGGGCCCTACTGGAGATGAACCAGCTCCTAAACCTTAAAATAGGGAGTGTAGTAAAAAAACAGATCCAGTAGGGCCCCAACTCAAGCCCCTAAAATTAGGAGGCCCCTAAATTTGCCTCCTCAGCCCCAAAATTAGGAGGCCCCAACTCAAGTCCCTAAAATTAAGAGGCCCCTAAATACACCAGGAGATTAAAGATAGGGAAATACATAAGAGGCTTCGAGATGATCTTATTGAGCATTTATGGGCAATTCACAGTGCTTCGTAGTTTGATTCATTGTTCGAAGTTTCTATTTATCTATTTATCATGTTTTGAAAATTTTAAATTTAATTTTGAAATGTCATGTTTTTATATTGTAAACATTAATATACTTATGTTTTATGTATTACAAATATTTTTAATTGAATTTTAGTGGTGTCAAATAAAGATTATACATAGCGGATATGTCAAAATAGAAGAAAAATTAAAATAGGGGCTGAGATTTAGGAGCTGTTGCTGGACTTGTGCTCTGAAAATAGAGCCCCTAAAAATAGGAGGAGTCCCTAAATCCAAAATAGGTGCCCTATTTTAGGGGCCCTTGCTGGAGATGCTCTACCTCAAGCCCCTAAAATTAGGGGCCCCCTAAATACATCAGGAGATTGAAGACAGGGAAATACATGAGAGGCTTCGAGATGATCTTATTAAGCATTTATGGGCAATTCACAGCGCTTCGTAGTTTGATTCATTGTTCGAAGTTTCTATTTATCTATTTATCATGTTTTGAAAATTTTAAATTTAAATTTGAAATGTCATGTTTTTATATTGTAAATGTTAATACACTTATGTTTTATGTATTACAAATATTTTTGATTGAATTTTAGTGGTGTCAAATGAAGATTATACATAGCGGATATGTCAAAATAGAAGAAAAATTAAAATAGGGGCTGAGATTTAAGAGCTGTTGCTGGACTTGTGCTCTGAAAACAGTGTCCCAAAAATAGGGGGAGCCCCTAAATCCAAAATAGGGGCCTATTTTAGGGGGCCCTTGCTAGAAATGCTCTAACTCAAGCCCCTAAAATTAGGAGCCCCCTAAATACATCAGGAGATTGAAGACAGGGAAATACATGAGAGGCTTCGAGATGATCTTATTAAGCATTTGTGGGCAATTCACAGCGTTTCGTAGTTTGATTCATTGTTTGTAGTTTCTATTTATCTATTTATCATGTTTTGAAAATTTTAAATTTAAATTTGAAATATCACGTTTTTAAAATGTAAATGTTAATATGCTTATGTTTTATGTATTACCAATATTTTGATTGAATGTTAGTGGTGTCAAATAAAGATTATACATAGCGGATATGTCAAAATAGAAGAAAAAGTAAAATAGGGACTGAGATTTAGAGGTTGTTGTGAACTTGTGCTCTGAAAACAGGACCCTAAAAATAGAGAAAATTTCTAAATCCAAAATAAAGGTCCTATTTTAGAGGCCCTTGCTGGAGACGCTCTTACCAAGCCGTTTGAAAAATTGAAACACATAGGTTTCGCAAGAATTTCACACAAAATAGTCCCATTCATTTCAACCACTCAGCGCCACCCACTGCCTTAAGATTGATGTGTAGCATGGGAAACTACGACAGAGGCCTCAGATAGGCTTGTTGTGAAACAAGATCGTTCACTCACGCTAATCCGCGGCACGCCAAACAATCACACGAACAGAAGAAAGGAGAAGCACACCATACAAGGGGGAAACCTCTCTCTTTATTAGATTGATTAATTCTGTACAAGGCAATGCCCTATATATAGTGGACCCCTGGAGATAAATTCGGATTTGCCCACCAATGGATAGAGTCCTTCTCTCCGGGGATACAGATTCGATCCATATCATAACACTCCCCCTTGGGCGAATACCGCGTAATGCACGTCTCATTAAAAACTCCTCCCAAAAACCCAGTGGGAAAAAAGGGATGGAGAAAAGAGTACATTGCACTCGCACTCCGTGTTACACTAGTTGCCTCATTAAAAACCTTGATGTGAGAAACTTCAAGAAAACTCACTTAAGGAAAAAACAGCACAACTTTACAATCTTCAAGATATAAACTATGATCTTCAGGATCGAGCAAAAGGGATTATGGTTCAGGATTTACTCCTCCTGAACTCTGCAAATCTCTAAGTCGCCTTATTCCAATGCCATTGACGTACCTTTGGAAGGTAGACTTTGGCAAATATTTTGTGATTAAATCTGCTAGATTTTCACATGACTTAGTTTGCATTATTTTTACCTCACCATCCTTCTGGAGTTCGTGTGGATAAAAGAACTTAGGGGCAATATGTTTCGTGATATTGCTCTTTACATAACCCATTTGCATTTGTGCAACACAAGCAGCATTATCTTCATAGATAATAGTAGGGGTATTGACGGTATTCATACCACATGACTTCTGGACGTGGTTAAATACACGTCTTAGCCAAATGTATTCCCGTGAGGCTTCATACAAAGATATAATCTCTGAGTGGTTGGTAGGAGTGGCTATCAAAGTCTGTTTGAAAGACCGCCAAGACATAGCTGTGCCACCGCAGAGAAATACAAAAACCAGTCTTAATTTTGGCACTGTGGGGATCAGACAGATAGCCAACATCCATACTTCCCCCATGGTTAAGTCTTGGTTCTTCAGGAAAAACAATCCAAGATCTTAGGTACCTTAGAGGTGTGTGAGTAAAGTCTTGATATTAGCCCAATATCTTCTGGTTGGAACTATACTGTTTCATGCTAGCAAATTTATTGCGAATGTAATATCAGACATTGTACGATTCGCAATATACATAAGTGCACCGATAGCACTTAGATATGGGACTTTAGGTCCTAAGACTTCCTCATCTTCCATCCTTGGTCTAAATGGGTCTTTGTCCGCTTCAAGAGATCTTACCACCATGGGGTTTTTCAAAGGATGAGATTTATCAATGTTAAATCTTTCCAATACCTTCTTGGTATAGTGTCGGGACCCCGAATTTGCAAATCCGGACCCTCTGTGTTTTCAGCACTAGTCCAGGAACGCGCTAGTGCACACAGTCTTAACATTGGTAAATATCACAATCATACCATACGATACTAATAAAGTACTTTTATTTAAATAACCAAACTGGTTACTCGACCTTATGGTCAAGTCACAAATGTACGCCTCGCAGGGCGAAACTTATCAAGAGAAATAGTAGCAGCGGAAAATGAGATAACTTCGTGGCACCATCCAGTATACCACAGGCAACTGACTGGGCTCGCTCCCTAAGTAGACGGTTCCTCGTGGAGCTCCTCCTCCAAAGCTGGGGTAGTCTCCTCTTCAACTGGTGTACGGACAAACTCGGATTCTAAATTGACGAAAACTCGAACCCTAGGCCGACTGCTCATGCTGTCCCAAAACAGTAACGTGGCAATATCTAGATCTAATCCAAATTACTCCAATCCAGCACCACCAATTGATCTAAAAACTTGATAAACACCCTTAGAACAGTACCTAGATCAATCCCAAGGTTTCCCATGGTCATACCTTTGCCCGACGCCGAAAACTCCAATAGATCTCCTCGCTCCTCGCTCCTCGCTCCTCGCTCCTCGCTCCTCGCACCTCGCTCCTCGCTCCTCGCTCCTCGCTCCTCGGATGGATCCATGAGGATGCAGGGGTGGGGAGGCCACCCTAGGGCAGCAAGGGGGTGGAGGAGAGGTGGTGGAGAGGTGGAGAGGTGGAGAGCAATGGGGGAAAAGGGGGCGCAAGGAAGAGGAGGAGGTGGGGAGGTGTGGGAGGCGGCTAGGGCACTTGGGGCGCAAGGGGCAGGGGGAAGACACCCAAAAGGGCAGGAAGAGGCCCCCCAAACAGGACTTCTACCCTAAATGGACTCGAACACCATCCCACCAAAGCCCACGGACCTTTCCCTTAGGCCCAAACTCCCCCGGAAAGGCCCAAAACCCACAAACGGCCTAAACGCTATTAACCTCCATACCTTATGGTTTTAACCTCCCATACCATATTTCGTAAAGTTTTTGACCTTAACATGCACCATTTAAAAGGTTACGACACTCCGTGGTGACACATCACTTCAAAAGGCCCAAAAACGCGAGTAAACCTCAAGCCAAAAGATTTTAATCTCTAATTTCACATTCTATAATGTCACACCATACCGTAGTGTCACAGTTCAAGTAAGCCGATCCGCTAGAAGAAGTAGACATAGGTGATGGCGATCGGAAAAGACCAACTTTTGTTAACTCTAGATTACATACTACATATAAAGAAGAGCTTGTTAAATTGTTAAAAGAATATAGAGATTGTTTCGCTTGAGAATATCGTGAGATGCCAGGGCTAAGCCGATAGCTTGTCGAACATCGACTATCGATAAAGCCAGGATATCGACCATTTAAATAGTCTCCCAGATGGTTTAATCCGGCTATATATGAAAAAATAAAGGAAGAAATAGAACGACTATTGGAGGCCAAGTTCATTAGACCTTGTCAAAATGCTAAGTGGGTTTCCAACATCGTTCTGGTGATGAAAAAGATGGCAAACATAGGGTGTGCGTCGATTTTAGAGACATAAATAAGGCTACACCCAAAGATTAGTACCCGATGCCCATAGCCGATACACTTGTCGATGATGCATCTGGAAATAAGATCATAAATAAGGTTTCTAGAGCCGATACATGCTCCTTAAGGCTTTTGAGGCCCCTATTGTCCTCATCGAACCTTGCCTTCTTGGCTTTAGTATCGGCAACCAAGCTGGTCCAATGGTTCTTCATCTTGCTTTTGGGCGACTCCAGTAAATGTCGGTGCCAACCGTCAGCCTTTGTTTTCTCATCTATGAAGCAAGCCTCAAGAAGAGCAATAGTAGCATGCTTTGGGAGTTACGGCTTCACCGCATCAACCGCTTCCTCGATCACCGGGAATCCTCTAAGAAACTTGCTTTTGTACTCGTCGAGGACATGAAGAAGGTGGTAGAGCTTATCCTTCACATCCGTGCAGATTAAGGTGGGCCCCAACGCTCGAAGTTTCTTGGAGGATGGCCATGATAATTGTCGGCTCGTGCTCTTCTTCTTCTCCAACGTTTTCAATGTTGGACATGTCGGCTTGAGATATCATGGGCACTTGATGTTGGCTTGACGAGTGCCTTGGAAAGCATCGGTGCTGATGGCGTCAGTAGCGACGAGGGCGGCGACAAATCACTTGTTGTCCCCTTTGGCAAGATGGGATCGATCGGGAGAGGAAGGGTTGGAGGTGGAGAAGCATGCTATGAATGTACAAGGTGTTAGTCGATTAGAGCTATTGTGGATAAAAACGCTAATACAACTTACCCCGCTAGTCGCAGAAGCCTTTGGAGAACTCTCAGCCGATTCTTCTTGAATGGAGGATCTCTTCCGTTGGGATGGCTTCTTGGTAGACTTGCCATTTATTCTTTCTACAAAGAGCGTTTGGTCAAGTTGTTAGGGCAAGCATTATTAAGGAGTTTCCGAATGCAAAAAAGTGCTTACTGGGCTGCTGGTGCTCTAAGTCCGACAAGGAAGGAGGTTGGACCCTCAAAGTGCCTGATGATGACAAGGTGATCGCCCTTTTCTTCGATGGCATATCGCTAGATGAATCAGCCACCCTTTTCCCCGCTGCCTTGGTCTGCGTGGAGATATAAAATAAGTTAGTATAGCCAATTCAAGAAGAAAGGCTTTTGGGGTTTTGGAGGAAAGAGTACCTCACCCGTGATATCTGTCATGCTGGAATCGGTATACCCCGATGAGCTAGAAGTACTCAAAGATGAGCCGCTTGACTCGATTCTAGCTATCGTTTCTGATGATTTGTTGAGAAAAAAACTGCCAGTACAGATGCTATCAGACGGTCGGCTAAAAACATTGTGGAGGAGATAGCCGACCACCACCTTTTGAAGCGGTTAGATCTTATGATGTGCATGCAGAATTGGGGGAGAGTGTGCTGGAAAAGATCATCAGCCATATGAAGAACTATGTGAGCCGACGTAGCACAACTAAGTCGTTCACGTGGTTGAAGTCCCTCAAAGAGAATAAATTCAGGCATCACTTGTCCAAACCCGAGTTGGAGAGCATATAATGAGGGATGGTAAAATTCATAAGAAGGTTGAAAAGCGCGGCTTCTAATGTGTAAGCTGACTGAAAGAATGCTGGGAGATGGAAAATGCTTGAAGAGTTCAAGTGTTTCTTCGAGCATTTCTTTGCTATCAGCTGCCAAATGGAAGAAGGAAGGGCAGGGATAGTTATTTGATTCTTTGTAGCAGAAGAAATCAGTGTCCGAAAGAATCTTGGACTAAAGGTGATAAAAGAGTGAGTGGTAATTTTTGGCTACGGATAATGTCAATTTTACCCCATCACCCGGGATGAGAAATAACCGTTTTCCAAATGATCTACTGTTGCGGAAGACTGCGGGTTCGTCTTCATGGTTTTCCTCGAGTGGGAAGTGGGTCATTTCAGACAAGTCGATCTTAAGAGATCGGCTAAAGATATAGTACAGGAATATTTGGATAAACCACAAAGGTCCACCAATGTTTCCAATTGTGAATGACCCCATGACAGAAAAGTGCCAACATTTGATCTCGTACATCATTTGGTCAACTGCCCCCGGGAACAATGTACTAAGTGCAAGCCGATGCCCGCTTACAGGATATTCAGCTATGATCTGGTAAGTTTGAGTTGGGCCAAGAGAAGCTTCACAAAAGAGGAATCAGTCTAGTCACATGGTTAGAAAGGCAACATGCTCTTTATCGGACACCGAACAGGTTCCTACATTATTCTCAAGGTATCTGCCCCAGCCTTTGCCCTTGGCCGATACTAACTTATGAGTGGGTTTGGCGCTAAAAGCCAATAATTGGTCATCATCCAGCCTTAAGTAGTAGAGCTGAGAAACGTCTAAGAGGGTTGGGCCGATGGGACCAGTTCTAAAAAGATAGGCATTAAAAGTATCGGACCAGAAGTAGCAAGACATGGCGATGAGGGGTTCATTTGGGGAAGAATTTGCTAAAGAGAGCGGGAGGCACTAGGCTATTCACTACAGGAATCCGTATTATTTTCGTCGGCCTAAAACCGACGAAAATACGGAAAAAACCGACGAAAATAGCTATTTTCGCTTTCTGACTAAAATTGACCGAAATCACGTTGACGAAAATACATTTATTTTCGCCAAAGAACCGATTTAAAATACATTTATTTTAAATCGACAAATACAATCTGATTATTTTAGTAATTTATCAATAAGCGAAAATAGTGGCGTGACTGACGTGGCGATCGTATTTTAAATCGACCACAACAACGAAAATATTCGGGAGTTATTTTCGTAAAGAATTTTTCTATTTTAAATCGGCTAGGCCGATTTAAAATACTATTTTTAAAATTTAAAAAATACAAAATGGTCTACATCTGGATCAAATTATGCCTTCCACTATATGAAAGTAACCAGAAAATATGCCTTCCACTACATGAATTACTAATTTGATTAGAAACAATAGACTCTAATGAATGATACTTCCCTTAAAGATGTAACATCACAAAATCCACCATAACTCTGTAATGGGAGAAAGAGTAGACAGTGTAATTAAAATCATGCTACATTAGCAAAAATAAACAAGAATACATGACCATCAGTAATCTAAGCCAAAATCATGGGTTATAAAATCCACCTAATAAGAGTAATAATAGGAGGATTAATATTTACCATTCATGGGATCCATGGATGCGCGACCGAACATACTTCCTAACATTTCCTGAAAACATGGTCAGTAACGTGAATCACATATCACCACTCACCGGTGATACCGAAGTTAAAAAGCATATACCGAGAAAAGGCTAGGTTGTTACCTGTGCAACCAAATCTTGTATTTTTCTCTTCCCAAGAAGTTGGTTAGTACCTTCAGGTACTTCACTCACACTTCCACCTGCCGTAGTTCCACCTGACAAAGGTGTGCCTGGTTGTGATCCTGTCAAGATTCGCGGACTTCTGAGAACCAGATGCTAATATCCTTGGAGATTGTTGCTGTTGCTGCTGTTGAAGTTGCTGCAGAATGTGTTGCTGCTGCATTATCTGTTGGGCATTGGGATGTGGATGCTGCTGTGGGCTTGTGCAATTTGGTGTTGACTCAATCCTGACTTCTGCTGAAATTGTTGCATCAGCATCATCCATTGTTGCTGCTGAAATTGATGTGGAGAAACAGGTGAGGCCATCGATGACTGAATTTGTTTCAACCATTGCTGCTGCTGAGGCAAAGGCATTTGCACCATGTGCCCATTTTGTGATGATCCAGGTAGTTGTGAATTTAATGCTGCAATTGATGTTGTTCTCGACAAGCCTTGACCAGCTACCTTCGATAAACGAATCAAGATAAAAGTTAGTCCTGAGTTTTTCCAAATGAAGTACCACGTAAACTTGAGAATTGCAAAATTTGATATAAACAAAGTGACTTGTAGCACATTCAGCATACAACATGTGCAATGCAGATTTAATAAACTCTGGCTCTGATAACTCCTAACAGAAAAGAGGAATGGGCACACAAAGCCTCCATACTCTCAATCATTTTTAGTAACACACTGTGCATAAAAAATTGTCAGAACAATGCTGCCAAGAGATTGATTATTGCTTCTTTCAGCATTAGCTTCTTAATACACATGCTTCCAAAAAGAACCTTGGTTAGTTATAGCATTTCTTAACACCAGAACCACCACAAGGCCATGGACAGATATAACACAAAAAATGATGAGTACGTAAGGAAATGAATGCAGGAGAACCAAAAAGGCAAAGATAACCACTTTCGCTTGGTCTCATCTGGTTCATTCCCAAAGTACCCAAAACACCCATGGACTGCATCCCTTGCAATGCTTGCGCCAAGTTAGCAGTATTAAATTGCGCACCTTGTACTATGCCCTTTGGCCTTGGCTGCAGTAAGAGGAAAGTTCAATTACTCTCCTAGGATTATAACCAGCTGGTTGTAGTTAACTTAAACTGAAAATGTTTTCCCCTCGTAACTATAATTTATAAGTGAAGGTAAAAATGGGCAGTATTGTTATTCACTTCTTCTTAACAGGTTTTACACTTTTACAATTAAAAAACAGAAGGCATTTCATTGATTTGTTAAGAAATTCTACATCTGATAGAGATATTTGAATATTTGTGTTTGCTCTTGTAATGACTTCAAAAACAGAAGGCCTTTCACTGGGGCTAAAAATGGAGTCTTGAATTCTTTACAAGCACAAGTGCCGATATTACTAATAGAATAAGTTGTTGAGCAATTAAATCTAATACAGATCTTCAGTTTTATTTGATTTGCAAATTGCAATGCACCATAGCACCCAAGAGGTTACCTCCTTCCATCCTTCATGTCATGGAAACAATCAAAACCTATAAAAACAATTCAAAATTCTGGATCCACTGCTGATTTTATTTTAATTCTTAATTGATGGATAAATTTAAGTTTTAGCCACTCTCACTTCCATTTAAATAGCTTCGATTTTTCATACCTACACTTCCACAATTCTTTGTCTGGCCATTTGACTCATTAATTCACTATGCAACGCTATGGAACTGAATCCACGTGTGAAACACTACACAATTGAACTGGTAAAAACAAGCAAAATTCAGTTTACTTAATCGAACTCGAGGCCCCAAATTCACCTACGCCATCATCTGTGACTGGAGCCCGTAGTGAGCTGCAGAAGCCGCGTTGCCCTGCCCAAGCATGGCGCCACGCGCTGCCAGCTGCTGCTGCCCCACCTGCCCTCCGCCGCCCGAGAAGTTCGTCTGCGCGCCGTACATCCTAGCTGCCGCAGCGGCGTACTGCAGAATCTGGGAGACGGCAACGAGGCGGGAGGCCGAACCCGAGCGGTGGATCTGTTCGAAGCCCCGGCGCCTGCAGCTACGGCGGCCGCGACGGAAGGTCCATGGATCCGCACGCCGGGGCAGGGGGCGCGTCCGGGGCAGGTGCCGGCGTACGCGGCGGCTGGGGCAGGGGCGCGCGCGGGCAGGCACCGGCGGACACGGCGGCCGGGGCAGGGCGCGCGCGGGGAGGCGCCGGCGGACGCGGCGGCAGGGGCAGGGGCGCGCGCGGGGCAGGCGCCGGCGGACACGGCGGCCGGGGCAGGGGGCGCGCGCGGGGGAGGCGCCGGCGGACGCGGCGGCAGGGGCAGGGGGCGCTCAGGTTTTTCCAATTTTGATAGCGCCCACGCGTGACCTAGTATACGCCGGATTAGTGGATTTCTAAGTATTTTCGTCGGCCTGCACCCCAGCCGACGAAAATAGAGGCGTATATTTCTCAGCCCCACAGAAACCGACGAAAATAATACTATTTTCGTCAGCTACACTCAAACCGACGAAATTAAAGCGTCATTTACGTCGGCCTATTTGTGGCCGATGAAAACAAATGGAGCCGACGAAAATATTGTCGTTTCCTGTAGTGATTCCCATTTGTTCCCAAATCGGTAATTTTTGGGCTGCTACACGTTGGTACCAACTACACCACCTTGCGAGTGCAGTCGGCCAAGCTCTAAAGCTTTTGTCCCAACCTTCTAGGTAAAATCCTGGGCATTCAAAGGAAGTCTTGGGAGCTCTTGGTCGATTACGATTGAAAGAACGACCTTACAAGTTCGACCGAGGTAATACTACGAATCAGCACGAGGCACAATGATAAATACCTGATGAGTGTCCATGAAGACGAGTTGAGATTGAAAGCCGATGAGAGTTGAGAAGCCGACAGCGAAGGAAGTGAGACATAGGTCCTGTTTGTTTAGGCTGGTGCTGGGGGGAAGCTGCTGGAGCTGGAAGAAGCCAAAATGGCTTGCTGGAGCTGGAAGAGACTTGCTATTCATTTAGTTCAACTGGTGAACTTATGGCTGGTGCTAGATGGGGGTGGAATGTCTAAACGCCCTTGTGTACTGCAAATTCTGTGTAAGTTCCGAGTTTGTTGATTTAAGGGTAATTGACGTGTTTAAGAGCTGTTTTAAGCGTGAACTACCTGATTTTGATGCGATTTACCTGAAATTTCATATTTTGTCTGGATTGAGCATAAATTACCTGATTGTAATCAGTTTTAACTGAAATTGAGTGTTTTCATACAATTGATACACTTTAACAATGAGAAAGCCATACATAAAAGATTGCACATAATAGAAAATTTTATTAATCAAGTCATTGTCATAGTCCAATTCTATATCATAGTTACACCAAAATGTACCACTAATCATCATCCAAAAGCTACCCATACAATGTCATAATAGAGATACTAATATTGAATCATTTTTCCATACTCCAATCAACCTGTAGCAGCCAGCAACCCATCAGCAATAGCTTCACGAGTGGCGATCATGTCCACATTGCCTTCTCCCTCATGGTTCCCCCCAGTTGTGGAAACCACATGCCCTAGAGGAATGTAGTTCTCATCATGGTCACACCTATCAAAGTGCATATCAAACACTTGGCTCTCTCTAATGAAGTTATGCAATGCTATGCACGCGATGATAATCCTTGTTTGCTTCTTTATTGGGTAACTAGGGACGGACCGTAAGATGCGCCATTTTTGCTTCAACACACCAAATGTGCGCTCAATGACATTACGAAGCGTGGAATGAGCATAATTGAACAACTCTTTTTTACCACTTGGTGCTCGGCCTTGGCGGAACTCAAGCAGATGGTACTTTTGTCCTCTGTATGGTGCAAGACAGCCAGGTTCATTGGGATAACTAGAATCAACAAGATAATATTTGCCTACAAATTATATATGTTAGTGAAATACAACACAAACAACAATATGTATTATAGTTGATGTATTTAAAGAGTTTATACCTGCTGGAGGATGTGGAAACCTCTCCTTGTACTTGTCGAGTGTATCCCTGAATATCCTTGTGTCGTAATGCGTAACACAGCCACACACAGCTATCACGGAGGTGAATCTCATGTCAAAGTCACATACTGTCATAATGTTCTGTGTTGCAAACCCATGGCGACCAACATGGTTAATCATCTCATCTTCTGTAGACCCCAAAGTATCAAAGGTCCATTGCTAACTAGTACACATGTGCTCCTTCTTATTCCTTTTGTGAAGGTACTTTTCACCATGCGCAATAGTAACATAAGCAGCATACAAGAATATGTGCCGTCTTTTCCTTCTTAGCTGCTCCTTTCTCACAACAGCAGTAATATCACCATCACTTGAATCAGTCTCAACATCGGTTCCACTTGTTGTGCTCATCTAAAAACAAGAAGTAAACAATATAGGAGCATACAAAGAAGTAAACAAGAATGAAACATTACAAAGGTACAATATAGGAGCATACAAAGTTGTAAACAACATTAGACCATTATGAAGGTACAATATAGGAGCATACGAAGTATCATTACAAACAAATTTAAAAAAGGGTCTCAAGCAACTAAGGGTACTACATAGCATAAAAGAAACATAAAAGAAACATAAAAGAAGCATAAAAAACAAAAAAGAAGGGTCTAATGCCTCTTCCTGTCCTCATACTGCCTCTTCAGCCATTGGAACCTCCCTTCATTTGTCTTCATAGCATAAAAGAAGCAACGGTTCTCAAGTTTACCAAACAACTTTGTAGCAATGTAGTACTCATCACTTGTTTCAGCTGCCCCACACTTGATAACTTTAGCCATGATGGCATTAATATCATTGGCCACAGAGACATTGCTAGATGCATCTGATTTGTCTTCACTAATGACATGATCAACAAATCTCTTGAAGTACTTTTCATAAGGATCTTTCTTAGGCCTCTTTGGACTGCTAGCAATAGCAGCAGCCCCATGCTTCTTTTGAACAGGCACAGGTGCAGGGCTAGGTTGAGGGGTCACTTGAGCTTCATCCTCCTAATCAACAATGTCTTCATTAATCTGAACTGTTGCAGGTGCAGTCTCCTCCTCCTGTTCAACACCAGGCATTACCGAAGACTTCCCAGAGATATTTTCCCTCTGGAACATGGCCTCTAGCAACGACAAGTTGTCCGGAGGCCCTTTCCGAAATCGTCAGTTTCCGTTAGTACAAAAACATAACATGAGCAAGAAATGTACAAAGTTTTTGAAAGAGAAATACCTTGATCGTGCTAGCCCACTCTTCTTCACTAGCTGTTATAGTTTGTTTCTCATTATCCCATCCAAGTCCAGTTGCTTTTTGCATGTAGTACACCCAAGCTGTCCAAATACTCTTCAATTCATCCCATCGATTTTTCATTTGTTTTTTGGTATACATTCTACCAGTCCGCTTGTGGAACTCTTCAATTAAATTCTTGTAACCTGTTGGACTCAATGACTTGATAGGCCTATTGCCATCAAGGGTCTCATTGGCAACAATTTCACAGAATATACTTGCTGCATCAACATCCCAAACTACCTTTTGTTCTATCTATCATATGCAATTTCAGTTTATGAATACAATAGCAACCACATTCACAAACCTATTCATCTTATCATTGCTAAATTTTGGTAAATCAACTACACACAACAATCAACAATATATTTAGAAGCATCGGTTTAGGTGCTTGCTGCATGCATTCAACAATCAACAATATCTGTCAACAAACAACAATATTTATGGGCCCCTGTGTCCTTTGCTGAACTTTCTGTTAAGAATGGATTTCAATTAGAGAAGAAAAGAGCAAGAAAAATAGCAACTTAATCAAGAATTTTATTTTTGGGTCCTCTATCTGAAGCTCCTACCTTCTCAGAATCAAATCTGAAGAAAACTATGGGTAATTATTCCTGTACTTGTATTTCTCAAACTCCCCACGATTCTATATATAGTTAGATTAGATGTTAAAATAAGAGAGAGAGAGAGAGAGAGAGAGAGAGAGAGTGAGAGAGAGAGAGAGAGATCAAATCTGAATATCAATGTTGAATAAAACCTTCCTGGCCCATAAATTATTTGACTTTTTACAACTATCTCTGCGAAGAAGAGTTGAACTGTATATTGCCCATTAGCCAAACCAAGCACATAGTACCACAAAGCACTTATTGATGTTCTTGCTATTTTATAGAGCTCAGACATATCTATTCCTAGAATTTAATTTTGTTGCTACTAGATTAATTAGATGTTTCATATACTTAAGTTGAAAATTTTAGATATTTTGTTAGAATCAGATTCAGTTAGGGGTATGCATGGGACTATGTATAGATTAAATACTTTGTTAGGGCTTGGGATGATTAGTATTATTGTTAGGCTCATGTATATATGACTATAGGAGAGTAAGACATTCGTTTGAGATAGGCAACTAACTCCACTAATTGTGACACCTCGGAGTGTCGTAACCTTATTATTGAGCATGATAAGGTTAAATATAGTATGAGGTGTGGAAATAAGGTTAAAACCATAGGAATTGGAGGTTAATAGCTTTTCCGGGCCGTTTTACAAGCATTTTGGGGTTTTGGGCCTTCCCGGGGGAGTTTTGGGCCTTGGTGGGCTTTGGAGGGATTGAGGAGGACTCTTATTGGACTAGGAGAGGGTGTGGGGGCTGGTAAAAAAGGCTCCTCCTGCCCTCCCTTGCGTTCACAACCAGCCAAGGTGCGCCCCTTGCAGCCTTGGGCGCCCCTCCCACCTCTCCTCCAAGCCCTAGCCGCCACCCCTCTCCTCTCCCTCTCAGGCGCCTCTAGCCTCCCCTTCCTCCACCTCCACACCACCTCCCCTCCACCCCTTGCTGCCCTAGGGTGGCCTCCCCACCCCTGCACCTCGTGGATTCATTCCGTGGAGCGAGGAGCGAGGAGCGAGGAGCGAGGAGCGAGGAGCGAGGAGCGAGGAACGTGGAGCGAGGAGCGATCCGCGGAGATTGATTGGAGTTTTGTGCTTCGGGCAAAGGTATGAACATGGGGATCCTTGGGATTGATCTAGGTACTGTTATTAGGATGTTTATGAAGTTTTTAGATCAATTGGAGGCGTTGGTTTGAAGTAATTTGGTTTAGATCTAAACTTGTCCACGTTTCTGTTTTCGGGCAGATTGAGCAGTCGAGCTAGGGTTCGAGTTTTCGTCAATTTAGAGTTCGAATCTGACCGTACGGACTTCTAGGAAGTTGTAGATAATTTAATTATATTTCCGTGTACGTAAAGCACGTTAAATTACGGTCAGCCGTTTGAAAGTTATGGCTGTTTTACCGAGCGCCTAAAAATCTGTGACGCGATTGGAACAGATCTCGGTAATCTGTAGATTAAACAACTTTAGAGGCCGAATCAGTCTTTCCTTATACCTATAGAAAGTTGGGAAATTTCCTAAGCTACGCGAGGGTGTACTCGTTTATTTCATTCGGAGTCCCAGAACTCAAGTTATGCCTTTTGCAAGGCTGCTTGTCCCGACGACGTAACCTCTGTTTTAGGTTTTGCGAGTAGGGGACATTGTTGGGTTAGATGGGGGTTTGCGTACTGTTTTGTGGTTATGAGTGTGATTGTGTGATGCCTATGTGCAGGTGGTGTGACCCCGGGAGAGCCCTCTTCTTCCCGCCAATCCGTTGCACGTGTTTGAGGCAAGTGTGTTGTGATGGATAGCGAGTTGTAGGTTGCATGTTGAGATTAGATGGAATTGTTTACATGACATATGTCCACTTGCCATGTGTTAATGATTGATATGATATGATGAGCATGTTTAATATATTATGATGCCATGCGTTAATATGTGAATTAAATATGATAATTGGCATGGTTGCATGCATGTCATGAGATAGGGCGAGGGCGGTGAGAAAGTTTTAACTAGTCTGGCAAGGTCGGTGAGAAAGTTATGACTAATCAGGAGCATGCATTGAGTAAGTCCTATGTCGTGATTCCATCCACGTGGTGTTTGGAAGCGAGTAGGCACCCTCCATCTTCGGGATGGAAGGGAGGAAAGGGTGCACACCGACGGTGTGTACTTCCCATACCGGTATGAGGTTCGGAGGGTCAGAGCATTGCATCACATCGCATACAAATTGATGATGATATTGATAAGTAATCATGAATGAGATGATATACATGATGGAAGTTGTTATTGCCATGTTGTTATGCTTGTTGTCCATTGCAATATGCTTGCTTGAGTTTTCGAACTCACGCTTGTGTTTTCTTGTTGTTTTAGGTACCATGAGAACGGCATGCGGGAAAGGGGAATAGTCACACGCTCACACGTTGCTTCACCTTAATGTTTCCCCAAGTCAATTCATTTAGTTTGATAATAAATTGCGTGTGATGGTCTTTAAAATTAAGTCTTAGCTTGGTTAATGAGAGTTCTATTGTTTGTTTGACACTTGGAACCTTAAGAGCTTAATGTTAGTCTTTTATTGTCGTTAAGACTTCATTTATTGCTGTTTTAGATGTTTCTCTTATTGCCATATAATGCTATATTGTTGTCTTTTCCTTAAATTCTTGTTAAAACAAAGGAGGTGTCGCCGAAATCTCGGTTTTAGCCTATGCGCCTTTGCTGGAATTTTATGTTAAATGTGATATTTGGATGTGGTTTAGCTTATGTTTGGTAGCATTCGGGCATATTAAATGCCTGGTGTTACTGATTGGTATCGAGCGAAATTTGTAGGTCCTTGGAATGTGAATTTTTAGTGTCATGCTATAGGGTACAACTAAAATGTGATGTGGAATAACTTAGAAACATGGCTTAGGTCTTAACTAAAACTTTGTTATAGGATAGCAACATTAAAACTTGCAAAAGTGGTATAACTAATCTAAAATTTGACACACTTGGTTGCATAGTAGGATGGGGTTTTGGTTCATCATTGCATTGCGCTTAATTATTTAATGAAGGATATGCTTATGATGATGTTTGATCTATGATCTTGATTGTGTGATTTTGTGTTTATGTTTTTGTGTTTGGATGGTTGTCTGTCTAAGCAGCCATGCCGAGGGGTAGAGGCCGTGGACGCCGTGGTCGTGGAGGCCAGGGCGAGGCTCCCAGGAGTTGAGGAGTCTGTTCTTTGAGGGTAGCGTTTCGCTTAATGCTCGTGGGCGGCTCGGGAGGAGCTTCCGGTACGGTCGGAAGCGGGTGCCCGCCGCAAATGAAGATTTAGTTCGAGCTCTGCAGAGGAGATTCAGAGCTGCGCCGGCGGCAACTGCCAGTTGTGCCTCCCCTGCGATGGCCCCTGTTGTTGCGCCACATTGCCGAGCCGAGGATGAGTCTCCGGAGTGGATGTCCCTCCGTCTTGACACTTTCAACGGAGCGAGGCACGCCGATGCAAATCCGTAGATTGGCTGCGGTACATGGAGAGGCGCTTGAGGTCCTAGATTTGACCTCGGTTCGCAGGACTCGCTTTGTGGCTTTTCATGAAGGGCCAAGCCGATATCTGGTGGGAGGGGGTTCGCCGCTAGAGCCCCGATCTGGGTCGATCACTTGGGAGGACTTTGTGGCTCGCTTCCGAGCCAAGTTCCACCTGAGTCTTTCCTTGAGAGGATGGAGCTTACTCGACTACTCTTTCCCAGGAAAGAGATCGGTGGCAGTATGAGATGGAGTTCAACGGCGTGGTGCGCTTACGTCTGTGTGGCGGTAGATGATCGGGAGAAGGCAAGGAGGTTCCGTAGGGGCCTCAACCAGGAGTTCAGAGTTGTTATGGGGGCGACTATCCCGCGTGACTTCTGCTCCGTGGTGGAGCAGGCGAAGGGCATGGAGCTCGAGCTGGAGCTCTCCCGAGATAAGCAAAACCCGGGCGGTTCAGGGGTTCCTGCGGCCCCAGGAGGGGGCCAGAAGAGGACCTTTGGTGGAGGAGGTGGGTCTTCTCAGCGACCCACCTTCAAGAAGTTCAAGGGAGGACAGGGCTCCTCCTCAGGGGCTAAGATGGGGCCACCCCAGTCGTCTTCTTCGCGAGCGGTTTGTTAGATCTGTGCCGGGCGAGGCATGAAGTGTTTCAAGTGCGGTGGTGAGCACCGTGCTTGAGTGTGGTTGGGTGGGAATTGCAACCATCGTGGCAAGCCCGGCCACATGGGAGTCTGCCGGATGAATCCCAGTAGCATCATCAAGTGGAAGCGGTGCCTTCTCCTCC
The DNA here is from genome assembly GCA_036346355.1 of Rhipidocladum racemiflorum. NCBI lineage: Eukaryota > Viridiplantae > Streptophyta > Magnoliopsida > Poales > Poaceae > Rhipidocladum > Rhipidocladum racemiflorum. The sequence goes on along the minus strand of CM070579.1, from coordinate 81,203,752 downwards.
CACTCCGGTAGCGTCTTCCAGAGGATCGGTGCACATGATGGCTGCCCTCGCTTCTCACCGCCCTTTGCGTGGCGCCACCCGGCGCATCTTGGTGCCCGCAGCCGTCTGCTCCTCCTCGCTTGCCTCCTCCGCCCCACCTTGATGGGGCATCACCGAGTCGGGCTCTTCTCGTCCGGCGCCACCAGAGTGTACGCTTTGCCGACCGCCGAGTCACCGGCATCCAGAGGTGGTTTCGTGTACTCGCTCGTGGATTCCGTTGATGCCTTTGTTCTATTTGATTCTGAGCATCCTACTCTTTTGTGTCGCCGGAGTTTGCTAGTAGAGCTAAGTTGGGAGTTCAATGGATTTGAGTCCGTGTTAGTCGATTCTCCTGGGGGGTTGATTGCTAGTTCTTTGGTTTGCCCTAGTTGCACCATTGCCATTGATGATGAGGTTTTCTTTGCCAATCTTATGGTGATCCAGTTGGCTCATTTTGATGTCATTTTGGGCATGGATTGGCTGCATCGATCGTGCTAAGATCTGTTGCTTCGGAAGACAGCTGCCTTGCAGGCCGTCCGGAAGAGTTGACCTTTCAGGGTGGTATACCCTCCAGCTTTCGTCTTTGCTTTGACTAGTTTGTTTTCTCGGTCGGCGTTTGAGGTCATTGGGTTTCCTCATGACTTGGTCTCGAGAAACCATCTTCCTCGATTTCCATTGAGGAGATTTACGTAGTGAAGGAGTTCGTTGATGTGTTCCCGACGAGTTGCCTGGTCTACCTCCCGTGAGGAATGTGGAGTTTCGTATTGATCTTGTTCCTGGCACTCGACCTATTTCTATCTCTCCATACCGCTTGGCTCGTCCTTTTCAAGACGAGTTGAAAAGCGATTGGAGGATCTGTTGGCCACGGGCTTTATTCGGCGTAGCGTTTCGCCATGGGGAGCACCCGTTCTCTTTATCTCAAAGAAGGATGGAAGTTGGCGCATGTGCATTGATTATCGTGCTCTTAATCAAGTGACAGTCAAAAACAAGTATCCTTTGCCTCGCATCGAGGATCTGTTTGACCAACCAAGGGAGCAAAGGTGTTCTCAAGATTGATCTTGATCGGGTATAATCGTATCCGTGTGAGGGAGCGAGGACATTGAGAAGATCGCTTTCTCCTCTAGGTATGGGCATTATGAATTTAAAGTTATGTCTTTTGGATTAACTAATGCTCCTGCTGTCTTTATGGAGGCGATGAACAGTATGCTACACAAGTACCTTGATGAGTTTGTGGTAGTGTTCATCGATGACATTCTGATTTACTCTAAATCAGAAGAGGAGCATGGCGGCACTTGAGGCTTGTCTTTGAGTACCTTGAGGAGAATCGGTTCTTTGCTAAGCTGAAAAAGTGCGAGTTACGGATTTCAGAGGTGGGTTTTCTTGGCCACATCATCAATCCGTAGGGCATATCGATAGATCCTAGCAAAGTCTCGTGATTTTGGATTGGAAGAGGCCTTCCAATGTCAAAGAGGTGCGTAGTTTCCTTGGGTTGGTGGCTACTATCGGCGTTTTGTGCAGATTTCTCTATCATTGCCAAGCCACTTTCGCGGTGACTCGAAGGGGATGAAATTCAGTGGACTGCAGAATGTGAGCATAGTTTACGCACTTTGAAGGAGAAGTTAGTGATCGCCTCTGTTCTTACCCTTCCCGAGCCGGAAAGCGCTTCACTGTTTATTCGATGCTTCTCGGTTGGGACTTGGGTGTGTGCTCATGCAAGAGGGCAAGGTGATTGCTTATGCTTGAGGCGGATGAAAAAGCATGAAGCAATTATCCCACGCATGATCTTGAGCTAGCCGCCGTGGTGTTTGCATTGAAGATATGGAGGCATTACTCATGCGGTGAGTCTTGTGATATTTTCATCGATCACAAGAGCCTCAAGTACATCTTTACTCGTAAAGATTTGAACTTGAGGCGGGAGGTGGCTAGAGTTGATAAAGGATTATGACCTCACTATCCAAGATCATCCGGGAAAGCAAATGTGGTGGCCGACGCCCTCGATGCAAGACAATGCCCCTGTTGTTGATTGTCTTGTTGCTGATTTTGAGCATTTGGGAGTCTCCTATTGCTTTGCGGGGACCGTCGCAGGTGAAACTCAAATGATTCTTGAGTCACGATTCTGGCGAAAGCTGCAGTAGAGGCACAAAGAAGATGATTGTTTGCTCCAGCCAAGTGAGGAAACGCCTTGAGGAAGGCAAGTCTCGAGACTTTACTATTGATGATGCGGAGCTTTGAGGTTTCAGGGGCGTCTGTGTGTACCCCGTAAATCTCAAGTGAAAGAAGACATCCTGAAAGAAGCTCATCGCACCAGACACGGTCCATCCTGGGAGACCAAGATGTACGGGGGACTTGAAGAAGAATTTACGGTGGAAAAGGATGAGAGTGGATATTGCCAAGTATGTGGCGTCTTGTGGGATTTGCCGGAAGATCAAAGCCGAGCATAAGCGTCCCGGCTTTGTTGCGACCTTTGGAGATTCTGTGTGGCCATGGGATGACATCTCCATGGATTTTGTGGTTGGCTTACCTCGTACTCCACGAGGAAGGATGTCGTTTGGGTTGTGGTGGACCGTCTCGGCCAAGTCTGCGCATTTCATTCCCATCCGCACGACCAATTCAATGAGCGAGTTGGCTCCCATCTATGTGCGGGAGATTGTGAGATTGCATGGTGTACCCAAGACCATTATCTCTCGATCGGGATGCTAAGTTCGTCTCCAAGTTCTCGGGAGAGTTTGCAGAGTGCTTTGGGTACGCAGCCTTCGCCTTAGTACCGCTTTTCACCCTTAGACAGATGGGGCCTGAGCGTACCATCCAAACTTTGGAGGACATGCTCGGGGCCTGTGTGATGGCTTGGAAAGGTAGCTGGGAGGATCATTTGCCTCTTGCAGAGTTTGCTTACAATAACGGCTATCATTCCAAAGATCCTGGCCTGCTTCCTTATGAGGTCTTGTATGGTCGGAAGTGCAGACGCCACTTTGTTGGGATCTTGTGGGCGAGAGAGCTATTCTTGGACCGGATTGGGTTCAGCAGACTTTTGATCGCGTGTCGGAGGTTCGGCAGAACCTTCTCGCGCACAGAGCGCATGAAAAGCTATCTTGATGTGAGGCGGCGAGACTTGGAGTTTGAGGTGGGTGATAAGCGTACTCTTGCGAGTATCTCCCACCAAGGGTGTGGTGCGTTTTGGCACGAAAGGAAAGCTCACCCAAGGTATGTTGGGCCTTTTCCTATCCTCGCCGAGTTGGCGAGGTTGGCCTATCGCCTAGAGCTACGGAATCCATGCAAGGTGTGCATAATGTGTTCCATGTCTCGATGTTGAAGAAATACTTGCATGATCCGGAGTTGGTGGTTCCATTGGAACCATTAGTGCTTCAAAGAGGACCTCACCTTCGAGTCCCGTCCCGTGGAAATTCTAGGGACTTCAGAGCGAGTGATGAAGAACAGGGCGCTTAAGTTTGTCAAGGTCCCGTGGTCACATCGACCGAGAGAGAAGCGACTTGGGAGCTGGAATCTCGCATGCGAGAAGTATCCCGAGCTTTTCGCCTCGGGTATGTGATGTGAAAACCTAGCTGCCTTTGGTTTCTTTGGGTTTCGTGATTGGTGTGTTTAGATTCGAGGTCGAATCCTGTTGAAGGGGGGAAGAATGTGAAACCTCGGAGTGTCGTAACCTTATTATTGAGCATGATAAGGTTAAATATAGTATGAGGTGTGGAAATAAGGTTAAAACCATAGGAATAGGAGGTTAATAGCTTTTCCGGGCCGTTTCTGGGCTGTTTTCGGGGTTTTGGGCCTTCCCGGGGGAGTTTTGGGCCTTGGTGGGCTTTGGAGGGATTGAGGAGGACTCTTATTGGACTAGGAGAGGGTGTGGGGCTGGTAAAAGGCTCCTCCTGCCCTCCGCTATGCGTTCACAACCAGCCAAGGTGCGCCTTGCAGCCTTGGGCGCCTCCCCACCTCTCCACCAAGCCCAAGCGCCACCCCACTCCCTCTCCCACTTGTGCGCCCCTAGCCTCCCTTCCTCCACCTCCACACCACCTCCCTCCACCCCTTGCTGCCCTAGGGTGGCCTCCCACCCCTGCACCTCGTGGATTCATTCCGTGGAGCGAGGAGCGAGGAGCGAGGAGCGAGGAACGTGGAGCGAGGAGCGATCCGCGGAGATTGATTGGAGTTTTGTGCTTCGGGCAAAGGTATGAACATGGGGATCCTTGGGATTGATCTAGGTACTGTTATTAGGATGTTTATGAAGTTTTTAGATCAATTGGAGGCGTTGGTTTGAAGTAATTTGGTTTAGATCTAAACTTGTCCACGTTTCTGTTTTCGGGCAGATTGAGCAGTCGAGCTAGGGTTCGAGTTTTCGTCAATTTAGAGTTCGAATCTGACCGTACGGACTTCTAGGAAGTTGTAGATAATTTAATTATCTTTCCGTGTACGTAAAGCACGTTAAATTACGGTCAGCCGTTTGAAAGTTATGGCTGTTTTACCGAGCGCCTAAAAATCTGTGACGCGATTGGAACAGATCTCGGTAATCTGTAGATTAAACAACTTTAGAGGCCGAATCAGTCTTTCCTTATACCTAGAGAAAGTTGGGAAATTTCCTAAGCTACGCGAGGGTGTACTCGTTTATTTCATTCGGAGTCCCAGAACTCAAGTTATGCCTTTTGCAAGGCTGCTGTCCCGACGGGACAGAACCTCTGTTTTAGGTTTTGCGAGTAGGGGACAATGTCGGGTTAGATGGGGGTTTGCGTACTGTTTTGTGGTTATGAGTGTGATTGTGTGATGCCTATGTGCAGGTGGTGTGACCCCGGGAGAGCCCTCTTCTTCCCGCCAATCCGTTGCACGTGTTTGAGGCAAGTGTGTTGTGATGGATAGCGAGTTGTAGGTTGCATGTTGAGATTAGATGGAATTGTTTACATGACATATGTCCACTTGCCATGTGTTAATGATTGATATGATATGATGAGCATGTTTAATATATTATGATGCCATGCGTTAATATGTGAATTAAATATGATAATTGGCATGGTTGCATGCATGTCATGAGATAGGGCGAGGGCGGTGAGAAAGTCTTAACTAGTCCGGCAAGGTCGGTGAGAAAGTTATGACTAATCCGGAACGCCATTGAGTAAGTCCTATGTCGTGATTCCATCCACGTGGTGTTTGGAAGCGAGTAGGCACCCTCCATCTTCGGGATGGAAGGGAGGAAAGGGTGCACACCGACGGGTGTGTACTTCCCATACCGGTATGAGGTTCCAGAGGGTCAGGAGCATTGCATCACATCGCATACAAATTGATGATGATATTGATAAGTAATCATGAATGAGATGATATACATGATGGAAGTTGTTATTGCCATGTTGTTATGCTTGTTGTCCATTGCAATATGCTTGCTGAGTTTTCGAACTCACGCTTGTGTTTTCTTGTTGTTTTAGGTACCATGAGAACGGCATGCGGGAAAGGGGAATAGTCACACGCTCACACGTTGCTTCACCTTAATGTTTCCCCAAGTCAATTCATTTAGTTTGATAATAAATTGCGTGTGATGGTCTTTAAAATTAAGTCTTAGCTTGGTTAATGAGAGTTCTATTGTTTGTTTGACACTTGGAACCTTAAGAGCTTAATGTTAGTCTTTTATTGTCGTTAAGACTTCATTTATTGCTGTTTTAGATGTTTCTCTTATTGCCATATAATGCTATATTGTTGCTGTTCCTTAAATTCTTGTTAAAACAAAGGAGGTGCTGCCGAAATCTCGGTTTTTAGCCTATGCGCCTTTGCTGGAATTTTATGTTAAATGTGATATTTGGATGTGGTTTAGCTTATGTTTGGTAGCATTCGGGCATATTAAATGCCTGGTGTTACTGATTGGTATCGAGCTGGTCAGAGGTCCTTGGAATGTGAATTTTTAGTGTCATGCTATAGGGTACAACTAAAATGTGATGTGGAATAACTTAGAAACATGGCTTAGGTCTTAACTAAAACTTTGTTATAGGATAGCAACATTAAAACTTGCAAAAGTGGTATAACTAATCTAAAATTTGACACACTTGGTTGCATAGTAGGATGGGGTTTTGGTTCATCATTGCATTGCGCTTAATTATTTAATGAAGGATATGCTTATGATGATGTTTGATCTATGATCTTGATTGTGTGATTTTGTGTTTATGTTTTTGTGTTTGGATGGTTGTCTGTCTAAGCAGCCATGCCGAGGGGTAGAGGCCGTGGACGCCGTGGCCGTGGAGGCCAGGGGCGAGGCTCCCAGGGAGTCGGTTCCCCCGTCCTACCAAACGGGCGAGATTGGCTCGTGTGACTCTGCCCCAGATTGCTGCTACCTCTGGCGGGAGCGAAGATCTGGAAGAGGATGACGGTGAGGATGGGGATTGGGATGAGGAGGGATCCAACGACGAAGGTGACTCTTCTGGCTCCATTGCGGCTACGTCTCTCTTGCCGCCACCTCTTGCTGATCCCGCTGATGTTGCGGGGTCCCTTGGAGTGCTACCTTCAGCTATCGCGAAGGAGCCCTCGAATATAGCCATTGTTCCCGAGGCGGGTTTACCTGAGGCTACTTCAGTCCCAACTGCTATAGAGGTGGTTCCCTCGGCCCTTTCATTCGACTCCTCCGTGGATGAGCGTGTTCGCAGGGGGCGGTCCCCCGGTTATTCTTTTTTAGATATTCCCGGGGTGGAAACTATTGATTTGGGCGATGGAGACGACGATGATTCCCTGACCTCGGGGGGTGCGCTGGAGCAGCCTGAAGGTATGGCCGGCCCCGTGGTAGGAGGGGCTCGCGGCCTTCGACTAGATATTTCCACTCCTGATACCCCCGTCGGGGCAGAAGGTCAGACCCCTGATACCTTTCCTGCCAACTCGTTAGGGTGCGATGTCCTTTCAGGTTTTGACGAAGTCGATGCAGGAGGTGATAATGCGGAGGCGACGGAAGCATTAAAACCATAGGAGCAGGTTCAGACCGGAACATCTGCTGCTCCTCCGCCTGTCGCGGAGAAGGAGAATCGGTAGCCTCCAATCCTTCCTCCTCAGGACGATCCCCTCTCGGGCGGGGGAGTTTTGCCTTCGGATCGGCAGGCCCCCGCGGGTGGCGCTGGTTCTTCTTTTGTCCGATTTGATTTGTCTGATTTTTCTACTTCTAATTTTGAGAGGGGGGCCGCTGCAGCCCCGGCTTTACGGAAAATGCGTGCAGCCTTTTCTCCCTATAGCAAGTCTGTAGCTCTATTCGAGGAGATTAATGACCTTTCTCTTTGTGAAATCTCCATGGACCATCATCTGAAGGTATTTTCCCTTTTGAGCTCATATTACTGATCCCTGCGTCCTTCAACATTTTTCTTCTTCATTTTTAGGGGGCTGTCGTGGCTTCAGAAATATTACGCCGATTCCGGGCGTATCTTGACAAGTTTAACAAGGGGGCCCTGGATTGTGATGCGGCGAAGGAACGGGTGGTGGAATTGGAAGTGGAGAAAACTAATCTCTCAGAGGCGCTCCGAGACTCCAAGGAATCACTGGCTAAGGCACAGGCTGAAGCATCTCAGAGTCAGGATTTAGTGGCCAAGAACACAGAGCTTGAGGGGGTGGTTTCCTTAATGCGGAACCGTCTTGCCGAAGAGGAGCGAGCTCGCATAGCAGCGGAGCGAAATGAGAAGAAGAAAGATGATCGAATAGAGGAATTGAAAAACCTGTTAGCGGTTGCCGAGGAGGGTAAGAACATATTGAAGAAGCAAGCGGAGGAATTCCCTTCTCAAATCGCAGCGGCGCGGAGCGAGGTTCAAACGCACCTTCGTAATACTCAACGAGTGGAGGAGCGTTACGAAGCGATCCGGAAGGAATTAGAGTCCATCGTCTCTGGGGTTCACGGAGCTACGGAGGCTTTTTTGCGGCAACTCCCCCGATTTGGCATTGATGCAGCCCCGAGTTGTATTCCTTCGTCTAGCTTGGAAGCTGTCTCCTTCCTTGAGAAATCGACTAAGATATTTGGGGACTCGGCGCTGACTTTTGGTGATTACTGCGCGAGATTGGGCTCTGCCAAAACCGCTCAATTATTGGAAGCGAAGGTATGTATGCACATTCGCGAACACTTCGGTTTTTCTTCTGCTGCTCCGTCGTCACCAGGGTTCGGAGATATCCCTCTGTCCAGGAAGCCTTCTTCTGCCGCATCCCGGCTATCATCAAGCTTCATGTCGGATTTCTGGAAGCAACACGGTGAATCTACCGCGAGGGAGTCAGTACGTCGGGCTCGTGCTGTAATGAAGGACTCAGCGAGGGGCAAAGAAAAGCCACCCCCTTCTTAGTTCGTATATCTTTGTATAATGGAATCTTTATGGGCACCTGACTTTAATTTCCTGTCTTTCCGAATATGTTTGTATTTTTGTTTCCCTCGCGTGTCTTTTCGCCTGAATAATGTTCAGATGTTCCCGACGGGGATCAGATTGTCAGTGACGAGCATTAAGGAGGGGGAATTAAGGATTCGGTTAATTTCTTGGGGGACGCGGGGACGCCTTGGCTTCCCGCGTTCGTATTTAACCCGGGCCCTTTGCCTTCCTTGCTCTGGCCGTCATTGCTGGTCTCAGAGTAAACGAACACCCTCCTACTCTACCTTTTCTTACTCTTTTCGATGGCTGACATCCCCTGGGACCTTCTGGAGGCAGACCTTCCCTTCGTCGACCTTGGTGAGGAGCCGCCGGTGGCGGAGGTCCCGCCGCTGCTGGGGGAGGAGGAAGCCCCCGCTTTCGAAGACCTTCCAGCCCCTGGCGACCAGGAGGCTTTTATCGAGGGGCTGTGGGCGGACTTCGACATGATCATGGCCGAGGAGGAGGCGCTTGCCCGCTATCTTGCCAACCTAGACGTGTTGATCGGGATGGTGCCGAGGCTGCTGGAGGCCAAAGAAGCTCTTGAGGAGGCTGTGGCGCGTGCGCATCGTATTTGAATCCATTTTTAGTACGTATAAGGACTTTTGTTAGTTCATCATATCACATTTGACTGGGATGGTATTATGCGGTTCTTCTGATATGGGTTTCTGTCGATGTTTGTTCTTTTACCTTATTTTCTTAAACCCTTAATTATCCATGCTTTTTCGGCCCCCTACTGAATTTCGACTAGAAACGCGAAGCAGTCCTGGCCCTTTACTCAGCCCAGCACTGGGCTAGGGTATGAGGGCAGGTGTGACCACGTGACGCGCGAGTATTTCCCTTTTCGCGGCTGAAGGAAATATAGGGTATTGACCCGGTTGTGCATTCTCAACTGTCCAGATGACGCGACGTGGTGTGTTCCCAGGGCTGGGGGTAATGGAGGTTTTTGGCTTCCATAGGTTCTTTGCTAAATTCTACTCGGAGCGGGGCCCCTATTCATCGGAACGAAGGAGAGGAAGGGACGTTAGCTCGACTACTAGGGGCTGTTTGGTTTGAAGCCAAAATTGCCAAGTTCAACCTTGCCAAGAGTTGGCTAGCTAAAAATTTGGTGCTCAAATTGGTGGCCAAAGTTTGGTTGCAAACTAAATGCTTGCCAAATTTAGTCAACACTACCAACATTTGGCATGGCAAGTATTTGCAAGCATTAGTAATCAAACCAAACAACCAATCTCGCTAAGTGGTACTGGGGGCTAAGGGTGGGCGGCGACGTTGGCCCGACCGAAAACCCGCGGAATCCTACCCGGCACGAGGCAACGGGTCTCCGGAGCGAAGGATGGGTGGGACGTTAGCCCGACCAAGCATCCGCGGAATCCTACCCGGCACGAGGCAACGAGTCTCCGGAGCGAAGGATGGGTGGGACGTTAGCCCGACCAAGCATCCGCGGAATCCTACCCGGCACGAGGCAACGGGTCTCCGGAGCGAAGGATGGGTGGGACATTAGCCCGACCAAGCATCCGCGAAATCCTACCCGGCACGAGGCAACGGGTCTCCGGAGCGAAGGATGGATGGGACGTTAGCCCGACCAAGCATCCGCTTAATCCTACCCGGCACGAGGCAACGGGTCTCCGGAGCGAAGGATGCACTAGTAGAAATTCGCTCTTCTATGACGGATCATTATCGTCATGGAAGGTGCAAAATTCGTCATAAGGAAACTTCTGTGACGAATGTATGACGAAATTAGGTTCGTCACAGAAGTCGCGTCATATATGTTCCTTCATGACGAAATGGCAAATTTCGTCACAGAACAGCTTCCATCCATGACAAAACATGGTTTGTCACATAACCGATACCATTTTATGACAAAACTATAGCGTCACAGTAATTTCAACGAGACGTCACAGATAGGGCCCATTTTCGTCATAGAATTGCTTTCTGACTAGCCAATGGTCGATGTGGCGTGTGGCGTGGCATTTGGCGTGTCACGCAAGTGACGTGGCATGTACGCCGCGAGATGACATGGTAGCCACGTGGCGACCATTCTTGACACCACGCGGTCTGTATTCGCTGGTGCCACATGTTAGGCTTGACTGATGCCACATGTCAGTCATTGCTGACGCCACATGTCTTCCGCATAAGAAGCCACGTGTCTGGCTGCGATAGGAACACGTGTCATACTGTTATGACAATTTTTATGTCACAGAAGTTATAAAGGGTGGCCTATTTTATTCTGGGCAGTCCCGTTATTAAGTCCAGCAACGGTCACATACAAGTTCACATATAAGTCCAGCATTGGCCCATGTGACCCATAAGTCGAGCGACGGTCACATACAAATTCACATATAAGTTAGCCTTGTGTCAGCCATATGCCCATAATTTTCAGATCATTGTACAACCACACACAAACAAGTTCAAATACAAGTTCACATAACCACACATCATTACAGAACCACAATTTCATACCCACTAGTAGAAGTTATTACAGAACCACAAGTTCACATAACCAACTCAGTCCACAACAGGACTAGTTCACATAAGTTCACATACCACACAACCGCACGAGTACAGCACAAGTATGATCGACATAAGTTCATTAACGTGCATCAGCTCATAAAGTAGACTGGGATTGATTTGAAGACTAGGATAGATTGGAGTTAACCTGGTACAAGTTCAAGATACGCCGAAGGAGCAGATTATTCTCTTCCTGCTGCTGCCTGAATTCCGCGAACTCCCTTTGGGTCTTCGCCAGCGCTTCATCTGCAAGTTCAGCTTTCTTCTTCAGTGTGATGACGTCGTCATGGAGAATAGCTGAATTTTGTTTTTCAATGACAAGATCTTCCCAAGTGCTCTTTCGATCGATGTCGCCGATTTGGTGCACTCGTATCTAGCCCAAAGATTCTTAAAAACGTGCTATTGGAGCTATCACGGGAGAGAACATCGACACAACCTTTGTACTAGATTTTGGTGGCTCACCATCATCAACAGTTACGCGACATATTTTGCATATTTGATTGCAAAATTGCAAGGATTGGACGTTAGATGGGAAAATAAATAGTAAATACATAAAAATACACAAAATTGGCGTTGGCATAAGATATTCAAGAATCAACAACTAACAAGAAGCTACTAGGCAAAGACTAGCTATAGATAAGGAAATTTGGCAAACATATGTGTATTCAAATTCTTGAAATTGAAAGGAACAGTTAAAATCGCCTATTCTTGTTAGAAAAACAACAGAAGGTACCTTTTGAGGACAACAATCATCGCTTATCATACAAGTGTAACAAATAAAACAAGCAATGATCAACTTATGCCAAGAAAATGAGGTAACAAGGAAAAACTTTAGAACACATAATGTAGCAAGCATACGCAAGGACTTACAATTGCAACTTTTGCAAATCACTCAATCCCTTTGTTACTGCTTTGGTATGGCATTCCTTGAAGACATCCACTGCATCCACCTCTACATCCTTGTTCTTCTCCTCTATTACGCTTTGAAAATTACGTAACGCTTATCTTCTCAAACTATTATACTGCATAAGTGGTTGTTGACTACAAAAATTATTCCTAGACGATAACGAGCATTTACATATGCGTGCAAGTGCATAACATAGTCATGGATCCGTAGCCTGATGATACTTGACTTTAAAGCGGTTTCGCTTGTTTTTTTCAGAGATTTCCTACAAGAGATGTATGTGTTAGACGTAATCACAGATAGAAAATGATAAAAATATGTGTTAAGATACCACATACCATGCTCTTTGGATTTGACCACTTTGCAACAAGTTCTCTCCACTGTTCATCAGTCATGCAAGGGACAGGAGAGGTAGTTACGATCTCATTAAGCGAGGACACCATTGAAGTAGGCCTTCTTCAACTTATACCGTGACTGCTGTATCCCAGACTGCAATACATCGGTGCATGCATCCTTTGTTGGCTTGTCATTTGTGTTAATGGTCAACCGTCCCTGGTGATGTGAATTGCAATCATTAATGAGTTACACCAGGTCATATCACAGGTGAATGTAGCACAGAGAGTTTAGATAGGCACTTACAGCTAACTTGCCCATGAAGTTATCAAAATGGTCGGTCTCTTTCTTGTAATCTTTCCAATGATTGAGGATAGGAACTTCAGCCCTAATGATAACACCAGCCTCTGATGCGAACTTGGCAGCTTGCACAGGTTCATCTGGCCTTCTCTTCCCCTCGGCAACAACTATGGGCAATCTTCTTCCCATAGATCTAGTCATCTTGTCAAGCAATATTCCCCTGGTTGGTGGCCTCGGATTTCTCGGACCTCTTTCTATAGGTACTACAGAGTATTCATTTAGATTGTTAACAATCATCAAATAGTGAAATCAAATTTAAAGTTACATGGAACTATAACTTGCCTTCATCATTGGCTTGGGTCCACTGTCCTGGCCTCGCTTCTTCACAGTGGTCACGAACATCATCATGTTGATGCGCTTCATCTGGATATGACCAATCCCTCACAGGGCTTGGGGTCCTGTTTACATCATTGTCTCGAGGCAATTGTCCATTGCTCACATCTTCAGCACCATTGTTTTGTGCTACTGGAGGCAATTCTTCATGCCCATTATCTTTAGCTTGTTCTGATGTGAGTTGCCTTTTTGATGACCTTGTTGAGACTCCAGGATGTCTCTCCACTATTTCTGGACCTGCCCTCACTCTCTTGGATTGTCTTACTCCTGGAGCCATATTGGGAATAGGCTTCCTACTCTTTGTACAAAGCTTCTTTATTCTTGTTCGTTTAGGAAACTACAGTAGAAACAAACTACTTGTAAACATGTGCATAAATTTACAAGAGTCTATATACAAATAAAAAACAACTTGTAAGCATGTGCATTGCAAATATCCTAGCCCCCCAGGCAAGATAGAAGAAGCACCTCGATCATTAGGGGTACTGGCTGCTCCTTGTCTAAGCAATCATCATCATCTCCCTCAACCTCATGTTCATCTTCAGGGATATACTCCGATGAATCAGAACCTTCACCATGACTACTCTTGTTGCCTGATTTTTTTCCCTTTGCAGATGCAGTTACATTGACATATTTTTAATAGTCGATGCTATATCTTTGATGCCAAGTTCTTCCATCCTTCTTTTATTCTTCAAGATATTGGCATGCCGCTGTCTTTCGTATTCAGCTAGTGCAGGTTCTTACAGGAATAAAAAGATTGCAAGATAATAATACCATTCAAGGAGTGACTTATGGAGTAATGTTGGTGGTAATAGTGCATTTTATAAACTAGAAGAGAAAAGAAGAAGAGAAAAATCGTGTGCTAGAAGAGAAAAAGAAGAGAAAATCCGTGAAAACAACTGTACAGTTGTACAGTTGTATTTCAGAACCACCTATCTACCTGTCCACAACCAAAGCAGTTGTACAGTTGCATTTCAGAAAATGGATGCATCATGCATGTGTTTTAGTTACCATGAAAACACATATGATCATCACATCTATCATATGCATAATCGATATACACTCGGTGGATTCATCATGGGGAACATTACAGAAACAGATGTGCCTAATCGATATACAAAACATTACCATGAAAAAACGATGTAGAATAATTAGCAACATATGATCAGCACATCTATCATATGCATAATCCATATACACTCGGTGGATTAATCATGGGGAACATTACAGAAACAGATGTGCCTAATCGATATGCAAAACATTAACATGAAAACGATATACAAAACATTACCATGAAAAAACGATTTAGCAACATATGATCAGCACATCTATCAAATAGAAGAAGAAGAAGAAAATGAAGAACCTAGTTCGTGCTGTTGGATGTATTTGGTGTACCTCGTGCTACGCGTTGTCGTCGTCTTCCCATTGTAGGGGTAGCGGCTCCGGTGCGGCAGGCGTCGTGGATGGTGTAGCGTGATGAGGACATCACTCCTATGCATACGACCGAGCCTCCTCCAGTTGTGATGCAAGGACCCATCACAAGAGCACGAGCACGGCAATTGAATCAACAGGTGAGCTCGTTCCTAAGTGCCCGTGCAGATACTTGTGAGGATGGTATGCTAACTAATGATATTATTGATTATATTGTACTTAGGAACTTTGGAGAGGACCATGAAGGCCTTGGAAACCAGCAAGGACCAAGAGGGAGGCAAGGAGGGTGTCCAAGTCAAGTTGGAGGTTCAATTCATCTCGGAGTCGACTACCTCGGCCGCCAGGAGCAGCGTTCACTAAAATCGTCGCCCAGGCCACAAACGGGCTCCGATTTTGATGATCCACATATGCATAGAAAGCTAAGGAGATAAGCTTTACAATGGCACCGGTTTCAGGTCATTTGGACTTCGGAGTCGATGGGAATTTACGTTGCAAGCTGGCGGACAGAATCTGTCCCGAGTCTTTGCGTCACCAATTTGGGCCGTTGGCCCATGTATCGTGTTGGAGTCCAACACGGACACGCCTAGGGTTTCTAGGACGTCCCTAGCCTTTATATCCAGAGCCGCCGCTAGGGTTTGCTTTGGGTTTTGCTTAGATTAATTACGTCTTTGAACAAGATTGCCGTTCATCGGTTTGTGAGACCCCAACTCGTGAGATTCATCCTCAATTTTCAAATTCGGTGCATATTTCTTGTTCTTGCTTGTGTTCTCGATTCATTGGCAGGATTAGCCTTCGTGGCGAGGTCACCGGGCAAATGCGCGGTTGATAACCGAAGGGCGTGTGGTGCTGCGATTGCAGGGGTTTTTGATCGTGTCGATCAAGAAGCCGGATCGTGAGTGTCTCGCTCCGCCTAATCGACTTATCCTCCACCTGACGGAAGTTCGGGCATCCCTTTACACCCCCATCATAGCGGCTCCGGTGCGGCAGGCGTCGTCGACGGTGTACCAGCTCCGGTGAGGCAGGCGTCGTCGACAGTGGAATCGAGGGAGGCGGCTGCTCGGGTTTGGTGGAAGAGGATCCGAGAGGGGACATCGGGTTTGGATCGGTGGTGCAGTGGAGATGCTCCGGTGTGGTGGAGTGGAGATGCTCCAGTGTGGGTTCGGAGGAGGATGCTGCGAGAGGGGGCGGCGGATCTGAGTGCGGCTGTTAGGGTTCGGAGGTGATGGATCTAAGTGCGAGAGGGGAAGGAAGAAGCCGAGGAGGCTTCTAGTAATGTTGTCCTCCCGAATGCCCTTCGGTGCGGATTTGCTCTTCGGTGGACGGAGGACAAAACGGAGATTTCGCATCCAAATTTTCAGCGGGGGAAGGGGGCGAGGTGGTGGGCCTTTTGGGCGCGAACGAAATTCTATTCAGCGCGCTTCATTTTGATACTTTGATAAGAAAAGAATAAAAGAATAACTTTTGATATTTTTTTAATCCGAAAAAAGAAAATGAGTCCTTTAAATTAGATACTTTTTTGATTTTTTTAAGTAAATTGGTATTTGCGGATAATCTAAAATAAATCACTAGATTGAATCTATTTGCATTAAAAAAAATAGCATTAAAAAACCGATCAAAAAAGAGCGAGCGAAGTAAGTGATCAAAAAACTTTGTTCTTTGTTTGACCATGATAGATTTTGATCTAGGCGGAAGAGTCCTCTTAATATTTATCTAGTCTTATATTCTTATATGGGTTTCGGTATATTGAAATATAAACAGAAAAGAGAAGATAGAGGATAGGCTCATTACATAAAAAAAGATATGGAAATAGCCATAGCAAAAAAAGAAAAAGAAAAAGGAGCATGAAACATTAATACGTCGTAGATTTCACGGCATTCTCTTCGACATTAACCGCTCGCTCGCTGGAGATGTAAGTCACTCACCCACCACTGCTCCGGTACTCCCTCCCTCACCTAGCTACTTTAATTAGCATCTTTTTATTCGTGTCTTGTATTTGGTAGGAAAATCTTGTACAATTCAATTAGGGTGTGTTTGGTTCATTGTTTGAGGTTGAATGGGATTAGATGATCCTGTACCATTTGGTTCCATTGTTTTGAGTTAATGAGATGGTTCAGCATCTGAAGGGAATATTCTTTAAATTTATATCACTTGATCCAGGATAGGATGATTCCATTCAAGCAATCAAATGTACCACTTGGTACAGGAACCAAACGCACCCTTGCTTGCTCAAAACGCCAGTTTAATTAGTATTCTTGGCTTGCATGCTGTAGTTTGAAACCCGTACCGATGTTATCTGTATCCGTATCAGAAAAATCTCATGTAATCTGGGCGGAGGAGGTGTGAGTGCTTGTACATGGGATCGAGGACGTTGTGGATGAGCATTTGCATCTTGTTGGTTAGGAACATGACATCGGATGGAGCGACTCAATGCTCTGCTTTCTCTAAACAGGATGGCTTGGTCGGTTAAGGCTCAATGCTCAACGCTTTACTTCTATGGGATTTGTGAATTTTTATTACTTGTGTGCAGTAAGCATATGGAGATCAAGCACATAGAAAAGAGAGAGAGATACAAAGCAACTCATGAACCAAACCAGAAGCGTACATAACTACATACTAGCTAGCGTACATAACTACATCATGTATGACTGGTATTAACGCTATCGATTGGTATCGAAACCAATACAGTACATAGAGCTACTTTGTACCGATTTAGGTACCAAAATGGTATATACCGATCATACCAGCCGGCATTTACAAATATTGATAAATTTTTAAAACTTAATCATAATCTTTTGAAACTTCTTTGAATTTGCGAAACTTGCTGAAATCTATTTAAAAATTGTGTTGAACCCTTTTTGAAACCTTGATTTTTTAACCCAAAATTTCACGAAACATATTTCATCATTGGAACTTACATACTGCACCGTTAAAACTCTATAAAATTTTGCTATACATTGGTAAAATCTCATTATTGCACAGTACGAGTACTCTTCTCTTCTTCTTCTCTTTGAAGGAGAACCAATCACTGACCTCCGCCCCAGCTCCCTCTCCGCCTCGGCCCCATCTCCCTCTCCGCCCCACCTCCATCTCCGGCCCATCTCTGACCTCCCTCACCGCCTCCGCCCTTCTCCTTCTCCGCCCCATCTCCCTCTTCGCCCCACCTCCATCTCCGGCCCATCTCTAACCTCCCTCACCGCCTCCGCCCATCTTCCTCTCCGCCCCATCTCCCTCTCCGCCCCACCTCCATCTCCGCCCCATCTCCCTCTCCGCCCCATCTTCCTCTCCGCCTCCGCCCATCGACGGCAACTGGAAGAGTTGCGGGGGATAGGGGGACACTCGCTAGCGCTGGCATAGGTGCCCCAGGGGGAGACGACATCGGCTGCATCCAGCCACACTTCTTCGTCGCCGTCGGCTCCTTCCACACCGTCGACTGGAAGGTAGGTCTCAAGATTGAGAAGGATTTTGGTTCTCAGTTACAGATCTAGAAATAATTAGGATTGCTATGTTAGCAGAATAACTGCAGCATAGAATTTAAGCATCATCAGTCAATTGGACTAAGGAAACATATAGATGGTGAAATAAAGAACCAAATAAAATATATCAGCATATCTGTAGTTCCTATCTATTCAATCTGTGCTTGTACCTATAAAACATATAGATGGTGAAATAAAGAACATGTGCTTGTACCTATAATGTTGAATCTTTTAGCTTCTCCTCTGGCTGTGACATGCATTTTCAGTGTGCGGCAGGCCTATAATGTTGAATTATGTTGAATCTTTCACTTGTTGTCCTCCATAACCTTTTCGTGTTTGGTGAGAAACTTTATGGGGATTGGGGGTATAATTCACATTAAGAACATTGTCCTGTAACATCATGTGAGGGGTGGTATCAGTTTGGTAGGCTACAAAAATACATGTCATGTCTTATCCTATCATGATAGATCCATTTGCTTATAATAAGCATTAAACTAGTCTTTAAGATAGCATATACCACACTCTGTGTATCAGTGTCACTAGACACTGAAATTAGACTGGGATTTTGAACTTTGATCCATGGATAAGCGATGATTGTGTGTGATTTTATCCCCATGTCTTCCAAACGGTGGTACAGATGGACAGAATATGGATACAAGGGAGACAATTCACAACTGCGTACATCGAAGGAGTGAAACAGTTCATGGAATTTGTTAGACAAAGATTCGATGAACACATCGAATTACTTTGCCCATGTCGTAGATGTCTTAATCGGAATTTACGGCCTCAGCAAGAAGTGCATGACCACATACATATTTTTGGGATGTCAGCTACATACACTCGGTGGATTCATCATGGGGAATCAGTTGATGCTAAAGTTGTTGAATATTTAGAGCAGGTGCATGAATCAGATAATGATGATGGGATAGATTTGGGTGAGCATGACGACGACAACGATAACGGAGTGCTAGAGTTGATAGGAGAACTGTACACAGCGGCAGAGGAAGATGGACAGCAGCCAAAGTTTGCTACAGTCCTTGAAGATGCGAAGCGGTCACTTTGCCCGGGATCTAACCATTCAAGATTCTCCTTTCTGGTGAGGTTGCTCCATATGAAGTCTTATTATCGAATCAGCAATAGGGCTTTTACTGCATTATTGAAGCTATTGTCCTCAGCATTCCCTCAATGCCAATTACCGAAATCATATGACGAGGCAAAGAAATATATTCATGAATTGGGCCTTGGATATAACTCGATCCATGTGTGCAAGAATAATTGTGTGTTGTTTCGGAAGGAATATGCCAATATGGATTTGTGCCCAATATGCGATGAATCTAGATGGGAAGATGCAGATGGCAGCAAGCGGGTTCCTCATAAGGTATTGAGGCATTTTCCACTTATACCAAGGTTAAAGAGGATATTTGCCTCAAAACGAACAGCTGAGGACACCCAATGGCACAAGATGAAGCGAACGCTGGTGGACAATGAAATGAGCCATCCAAATAGATGGGGAGGCATGGAAGGACTTTGATCAGAAGTATCCAACTTTTGCAGAAGATGCAAGGAACTTGAGGCTTGCCCTAGCCACAGATGGTTTCAATCCATTTGGCAACATGAACACGTCGTATAGCATGTGGCCTGTGCTTGTTAGGCCTTTAAGTCTGCCACCATGGGAATGCATCGATCCATCGAACTGCATGATGTCATTACTGATCCCAGGTCCAACATCTCCGGGAAAGGATTTTGATTTATTCTTGGAGCCTCTTATAGAAGAATTGCTAGAACTCTGGGAGGGTGTCCAAACTTATGATGCATTTAGTGCTGCAAAATTTAATCTTCGTGCCACCGTGCTATGGTGCATACATGATTATCCAGCTTTGAGCACCTTGTCAGGGCGAACTACAAAAGGATATTATGCATGTATTCATTGTGACAAAAACCCATTGTCACGACGACTAAGGAATAAGATTGGTTACCTTGGCCATCGTCGTTACCTTCCAAGGACACACGCATGGCGGAGAAGCTTGGCTTTTGATGGACATCATGAAAACCAGGATGAGCCAGGAAAGTTTAGTATAGAGGAGGTCCTGGATGAACTAGAGAAGGTGAAAGATGTCAGGCCAAGTAAGCATGCTACAAGTAAGAAAATAAAGCATGGAGAGAATGGAGGGCCACTAATTTTCAGCCGCAAAGTAGGTCTGTGGAAGCTGCCGTATTGGAAAGACTTGAAGCTGCCACATGTTCTTGATGTGATGCACATAGAGAAAAATATATGTGATAACCTTCTGGGCACATTGCTCAAAATCGAGGGCAAGACAAAGGACACGGTCAATGCTAGGCTGGATTTGCATGATATGGGCATAAGGCATGACTTGCACTTACAAAGAGGATGGCAATTCGGTTCGTATCCCACAAGCTTACTATGTCTTGAAGAAGGAACAAAGAATTGAGTTTTGCAAGTTCCTCAAAGGTGTCAAGTTTCCGCATGGATATGCAGCCAACATAGCAAGATGCATAAGTGCGGATGGTTCTAAGGTACAGGGGCTGAAAACTCATGATTGCCGTGTCCTTCTGCAAAGAATCATACCTGCCGGCATAAGAGGATTTGTGGGCAAGGATGTATACCAAGCAATTGCAGAGCTCGGGAACTTCTTCAAGGAATTGTGTAGTAGAAATCTGAGGATAGATGTTGTGAAACGGCTAAAAAAAGATATCCCACTGATCCTATGCAAGCTTGAGAAAATTTTTCCTCCGGCCTTCTTTGACGTGATGGTGCACTTGGCTGTCCATCTACCTGATGAGGCACTGCTTAGAGGACCTGTACAATATGGATGGATGTACCCAATAGAACGACAACTGGGCACTTTCAAGAATTCGATGAGGAACAGGGCTAGGCCTGAAGGATCAATTGCTGAGGCTTATGTAGCAAGTGACACCTTGACATTTTGTTCAAGGTACATGGAGGATGTTGATACTAGATTTAATCGGGACGTCAGTAGTGGAGATGAGCCATTCGATGGTGACACCTCTGTTTTTATGCATGGTGTTAAACTCATAGGAGCCAATAAGGTACAGTACATCGATGATAAAGTCATGGCCCAGCTAGTTTGGTATGTGCTAAATAACTGTGAGGAGGTTGAACCATATTTGGAGTAAGTTTCATTATATATGCTAATTTTTCATTTCGTGTATTAAATATAAATTTTACGTAATGATTGTGTCACTATGTCATGCAGCATGTACAGAGAAGAGTTAGAGAAAGAAGAGGCACATGATGTTGACAAAAGGCTTCAAAAAGGATTTCCTAAATGGTTTAGGAGTCATGTAAGTAATACATAGTTTATGAATAGCAATTTTGTATGAATTTTCACATTGGAGATGACTTGTGTACTTTTCTTGTATCTCAGGTCAAGAAGCTGCGGAAAGACAAACCAGAAGAGGTCAGCGAAGGACTGTATGCACTATCATGTGGTCCTGATCTCCGAGTCAAGAGTCAGGCAACTTGCATTGTAAATGGAGTCCTGTATAGCACTTGTGGATCGTGAGAAATACCTCCGCATACGTAATAGTGGTGTCATGACTGATGGTACACATGATGGGGAGAACATTGAATTTTATGGTGTCCTTAGGGAGATTATTGATTTGCAATATAACTCCACTCTAGATGTCCGTCGGTCGGTGGTTCTATTCCGATGTGATTGGTTCAATCAGTTTGGCAAGACGAGAGGCATTAGAGATGATGGACATTTCAAATCCATCAACATCCAGTCATTCTGGTACAAGTCTGACCCTTTCATTTTAGCAACTCAATCAAAAAAGATATTTTACTTGCAGGACACCTCTTTGGGCATAGGATGGCGAATTGTGCCATTGGAATCAATCAGTTTGGAATCATCAAAGAAGATTATTCCGAGGAAGTTTTGCACCATTGGCAGGATGTTGGAGAAGTCAATATTATTGAAGCTAATTTAGAAGACCTTGTAATAAGTAATAGGCAAGTTAACATGTCCCAAGACAGTGGGGATGAAATGTATGAAGATGACACTGTATTGCAGTATTGTAGTGACCGTGCCAACTTAAATGCAGAAGATGACATGTCAGATGATGATTAATTTGTATTTTGTTATTTCAAAGTTATGCTTAAGTATGGATGACCATAAAACTTATGAGATGTGAACTCAAGTTTTTGTCATGTATCTGAATTTAATTAACACTTTTAATTACCATAAAACTCATATTATGTGTGACTACATATATGTCGTCCCCCTTCATACAGTGACCCAACACTTTGCAGCATCTCAAGTACGAGGAGGAGAGAAATAAGACAACGCACATCTCCAGGAAGAAGAAAAAAAATAGAGCCATAAAACTCACCAAAATCTAGGAGATGTGAACTCAAGTTTCTGTCAACTCACCAAAATCCGGGAGATGTGAACTCAAATAAGACAACGCACATCTCCAGGAAGAAGAAAAAAAATAGAGCCATAAAACTCACCAAATTTGTATTTTGTTATTTCAAAGTTATGCTTAAGTATGGATGACCATAAAACTTATGAGATGTGAACTCAAGTTTCTGTCATGTATCTGAATTTAATTAACACTTTTAATTACCATAAAACTCATATTATGTGTGACTACATATATGTCGTCCCCCTTCATACAGTGACCCAACACTTTGCAACATCTCAAGTACGAGGAGGAGAGAAATAAGACAACGCACATCTCCAGGAAGAAGAAAAAAAATAGAGCCATAAAACTCACCAACTCCTTGGGAATAAGTATGCGCACCAAAATCCGGGAATAAGTACGATAGGAACTCGGTAGTCAAACATACTTATGATGAAATACATTTCATCATCGATGCCGAATCGTTCAATGATGAGCTGCCCTCGTCACAATTTAATACAACAGCGTCACAAATGAGTGCTGTGAATGGCGTGTATGATGTGTGACGAAAAATTGTGTTGTTCTATGACGCTTTTCTGACTTTCATCATAACTTTTAGTGGCTGAGGTCCGTCACCAACGATCCATGACGAATCACAAAAGTTCGTCATAGATAGACGCTATTCAATGACAAATTTTTTGAACGTCATGAGGAAAATGTCATAGATGTGCAAATTTCTACTAGTGATGGGTGGGACGTTAGCCCGACCAAGCATCCGCGAAATCCTACCCGGCACGAGGCAACGGGTCTCCGGAGCGAAGGATGGGTGGGACTTTAGCCCGACCAAGCATCCGCGAAATCCTACCCGGCACGAGGCAACGGGTCTCCGGAGCGAAGGATGGGTGGGACGTTAGCCCGACCAAGCATCCGCGAAATCCTACCCGGCACGAGGCAACGGGTCTCCGGAGCGAAGGATGGGTGGGACGTTAGCCCGACCAAGCATCCGCGGAATCCTACCCAGCACGAGGCAACGGGTCTCCGGAGCGAAGGATGGGTGGGACGTTAGCCCGACCAAGCATCCGCGGAATCCTACCCGGCATGAGGCAACGGGTCTCCGGAGCGAAGGATGGATGGGACATTAGCCTGACCAAGCATCCGCGAAATCCTACCAGGCACGAGGCAACGGGTCTCTCCGAGGAATATAGAGATAACCTTTGCTTACAATGTCTTCTCATTATTTTATTGATAAAGACCGGTACATCTGTTGCCTTCGTGTCTCGTCATCTACGGGTAAAATTTCTTGAGTGCATCTGTATTCCACGTTCTTGGTATCTCCTCGCCATCTGAAGTGATGAGTTTGTGTGCACCCTTAGCGGTTGACTCCTGAATAATGTATGGCCCTTCCCATGTTGTTTCTAGCTTCGCGAAGGCCGGCGCAGTCCTCTTGAGTACCATGTCCCCGGGATATATCTCACGTTTCTTCACCTTCTTACTGAAGCTCCGAGTTGAGGCTTTTGCATAGGCTTTCATGGTCTCCAAGGCTTGAAGTTTTTGTTCTTCCTCTAGATCACACGTGATGTCGACTTCCTCGTAAGTCGGAGTTTTGATCACTCGTAAGGATCTTGCACGGATTTCTG
This sequence comes from Rhipidocladum racemiflorum, assembly GCA_036346355.1. Taxonomy (NCBI): domain Eukaryota; kingdom Viridiplantae; phylum Streptophyta; class Magnoliopsida; order Poales; family Poaceae; genus Rhipidocladum; species Rhipidocladum racemiflorum. The sequence goes on along the minus strand of CM070579.1, from coordinate 81,180,033 downwards.
CAGGTGAGACGGCCTCTTCCCCGAAGAGGAGGCGGAAAGGAGAGAATCCGGTCGCCCTTGAGGTTGAGGTGTGGGTTGCCCATAAGACGTGGTTAAGCTCGTCGGGCCAGAGCCCCTTTTTAGAGCCGTACAACCTTTTTTTGATGCCATCAAGGAGCAACCCGTTCGCTCGTTCCACCGCCCCGTTTGACTGAGGGTGACCTACTGAGGCGAAGCAAATGTTTGTCCCGATATTGTCACAGTAATCACGAAATTTCCTAGAGCAAAATTGGGACCCATTGTCGGTCACGATCTGGAAAGGGACCCCATATATACAAATGATCGTTCTCCATAGAAACTTGACGGTAGCATTCGCGGTTATCTTTGTGACCGGTTCTGCCTCGATCCAGCGGGAGAAGTAGTCGATGGCGATAATTACGAACTGAAGATTTGCCCGGGCTTTGGGAAGCGCTCCAACAATATCCATTCCCCACTTAGCGAAGGGCCAGACCGGAGGTACCACATGTAGTTCGTTGGGCGGAGTCCTTTTTTGCTTGGTCATCCATTGGCATGCGTGACAGTGACGGACCATTTGCTCGGCATCTTGCAACGCCGAAGGCCAGTAGAGTCCCATTCGGAATACTTTTCTTACAAGATTCCTGGGGGCCTGGTGTGCTCCGCAATCTCCCTGGTGTACTTCACGTAAAGCCCACGTCCCCTCTTCTTGTGAAACGCAGCGGAGCCATGGAGCGCAAAGGCCGCTGCGGAATAGGAAACCGTCAATGATGGCATACTTCTTCGCTCGCCTTTCGAGGCGCCTCGCTTGTGCCTCATCATCTGGCAAAATTCCCTCTAGGAGGTAGTTGTATATTTCACTCCTCCAATCCTCGCTGGTCGCTCGTGCAATGAGGTTTATCTGGGAAGGGATGGAGGCGGCGCAAAGTATCTCAAAGAATACCGTTGAAGGTAGATCTCCTCCGGTGGCAGCGATCTTAGCTAGCTCATCGGCTCGCTCGTTCTGGGACCTGGGTATTGCACTAATGGTGAAACCGATGAAGCCCTTTTCCATGGTTCGAACCGCCTCGACATACTTCTGGAGCTGTTCGTCCTTCACCTGATATTCCTTGGTAATGTGCCCCTGAATAAGCTTCGAGTCAGTGTATAAGATTGCCCTTCTCGCTCCCATGGTCTTCGCTTTCCTGAGCCCCAACAAGAGTGCTTCGTATTCGGCTATATTGTTGGTTGAGGGAAACTCCAGTCTTGCTGCGAACTCAACTGTTTCCCCGCTGGGCGTTTGTATTACTGCAGCTATTCCCGCTCCGCTCGCTCCCCATGACCCGTCGGAATTGATGAGCCATATCGCTGAAGTTTCGCTATTTTCAGAGACTGGAGAAGTCCATTCCACCATAAAATCGGCGAGGGCTTGGCTCTTGACAGCGGTGCGAGGCATTATGGTTAGTTCGAAGGGGGCTAGCTCGACCGCCCACTTGCTGATGTGTCCGGTGCTTTCCTTGTTGGAAAGCATAGATCCAAGAGGGTAGGTAGTTGGCGCTTTGATGCGGTTGGCCTGGAAATAATGTCGGAGCTTTCGGGAAGCCATTAATAGAGCGTATGCCAACTTTTCCATTTCCGAGTATCGTAGCTTCGCTCCTTGGAGGGCTTCTGAGACGAAGTAAACCGGCTGTTGTTTAACGCCTTGGGGGCGCACTAGTACAGCACTGACGGCCGAGGGGCTAGTTGCTAGGTACAGCAGAAGCTCCTCACCTTGCTTCGGACTTTGCAGGACGGGGGTCTCTATAAGGCTTTGCTTCAGATCATTGAAGGCGTGTTGGCACTCCTTTGTCCAGACGAAAATATCATTTGAGCGTAAGGCTTTAAAGACCGGCAAACTTCGTTTTGCGGACTTTGGTAAGAATCGACTGAGTGCTGCTATCCGCCCTGCCAGCCGTTGTACTTCCTTTAGATTTCTTGGTGGAGCCATGTCTTGGATAGCTCTTATCTTTTCTGGATTTGCCTCTATGCCTCATTGAGAGACCAGGAAACCTAGCAATTTTCCTGCGTTTACACCGAAAATGCATTTGGATGGGTTGAGCTTCACCTTTCCCTTTATCAAGCTTTCGAAGGTTTCCCGGAGGTCCCCGACATGGTCTTCTTTCTTTTCGCTTTTGACAATGATATCGTCGACGTAGGCTTCCACGTTTCTTCCTAATTGGTCGGCGAAGATCTTCGTGATTAGCCGCGCGAATGTAGCGCCCACGTTTTTGAGCCCGAAGGGCATCCGCACGAAGCAGTAGGTACCGAAGGGAGTAACTATGAGACCCTCATTTTTATGTCAGTAAATAACATAAATATGAGGCTCTTTAAGTGCATCCTGTGCCATTCCCATGATCAGTGGCTGGCACGCACAAACACAATTTGGATATTACAGCCACACAGGTACACATTTTTATTACATCACAAGTTTTATAGTGATATTACAATACCAAAAGTAGCAGGAAATTAAAACCATGTCTCATAGTATGCCAACTATTCCATAACTCCACAGGCAATCGAGATGAACCTAGAAAGATCAGTCGTCGCTAAAACTCGCAGGTTCCTCATATTCATTCCCGTCATTATCGTAATCTTGCTCTTCACCTAAAAACATTGTTGAAGCAAGTTGAGTACATTGGTACTCGCAAGACTTTGTAGTGTATGCAATTCCTGGAATATATGCAGGCTGAAATAGAAAGTGGGTTTCTACGGTTGTTTTGCATAAAGCGAAAGTTATGAATGAAGTGATACTGAACAGTAATGGAAAGCGTAAATAAAACTTTAAAGACAGTTTGATAAGTAATTGAAATAACAAGTAATAAATAGGATAGTAACATTTTACTCACGGCCCTTTGTGAGTAAAATAACGAACAAGACCCTCCATGGTCTTACAAAAGAAAATACAACGACATGTGATATTTATCAGTCGTGAAACAATTTCCAAAGTCTTTTACCAAGGTTTTCAAAAATAGAAAGCAACTAACTTAGTGTGGGTTCACCAAGTCATCCATGACCGTGGATACGGCTATTCGAATAGTTTTACCTCTGCAGAGTTATACAGCTTTACCCACAAATAATGACTTCCCTTTTTGCAAAGCTTAATAACACACTTCCTTTGGTGTGTCGCCAGGGAAACCCATATATAACCTTTACATTACTAAAACCTGACATTGCATCACCCAAGATGATGCACTTACTAATGGCGGCGAAGAACATCGTATGCACGGATCATTCCTCCCCATTAGAAAATGGCGGTAGAAGCACATCGTGTATACGGATCATTTCTCCCCATTAGTAAAGCGTATCGTTGCATCGACAAGTGTCAACACCTCGGTGATGGCACTTACCTCGAGCAAACCTATATTCGAATGCCCGTACTACTACTACCTTCCATAATGCAAGATCGGTTTTAGTAACTTAATTGGTTATAGCCGTCACCATCTGGCATTGTGGTTGTACGGGTAATCTTGGATCACGGGACACTTCGTTCGGTCCTTAAAGTGACATGGGCGATACTCCACCCTAGCTACGTACACATTAAAACATGTACAACCGGCTATTGCCAATAATCACCCACGTCGAAGCAATAGTTTTATTTTCATTTTTATCAGACTACAGTATCCTTTACTGCTTAAATAAACCATAAAAGATTTCATAAAGAATGATGTGTGGGTGTAAATGTTTCTGACATTAATCTAAAGCAGTGCTAAGCATATGCAGGTTAATAAGCGATTATACCCAATTTAATGAACTAAACCATTCCTAGGGTTTTTATGGATCGTATGTCCATGTGACTAAGGGAATCCATCATTTTGGGTTAATATCTACCAAGTAACAAAATGATAGTTTATCAAATTATGAGCGTGCAGGAAGATTCTTAATCACATTTTTAGTTGTTTATGAAATCTGGGTTCAAAATGCTCAAAGGGGGTGCTTGCCTTGCTCCTCGACAGTGTAAGCTGAATCTGTGTCGTCGATAGCGTAGTCGGCAGTCTCGGCGTCTATACGTCGAATATGAACAGGGCAAATAAGATACTTCAATATTGATAAAGAAGCAAATGCTCGACAATAAAGATAGCAATTAAAAGATTCAAATGAAATCAATTCAATTCAATCAACAGTGGCAATCACTTAATTAATTCATGTATTAGCCAAGTTATAAGATTTTGGGCCTAAGACAAAAGCTTAATGACATACAACATAATTACTTTTCTTGATGTAATATTTCATTTTAATTTACGAATTCAGGAAGCTAAGATTGTAGAATTAAACTTAACAAAGTTCACTTTCAGGGTGTAAGATTAATTGTACTAATACGAATTTACATGCAAAGCAACCTTAATCATATTTAATAAAAGAACATGGTAAATCCTAACTTTTATTTTACTAACTGGTCTTAATCAGTGTAATGAGCTCAAAGAAACAAATTTTATTCATTTTGGAGGCTTTTTAATTAAGTTATTGCAATTACATCAAATATAAGCGTTAATTAAAGTCCTAATAGGAATTTTTCACAAACTAACTCCAAATCCAGATCTAATTACATATTTGGACAGTACTTACCCTAAGGATTCCAACAAAGTTGGTTTCATTCAATTTGGACTTTGTTTGCAAAATTTCTATATGCACCATATTCAAATTTCACTCTTTAAATTTAAATTCAAAGTTAATTTGCTAAACAAGTATCAAATATTTTTACATATTATGAAACTAGATGATTTATGATGAATTTAGAAATTTGTTTCATCTAATTTGGAGCTATGAATAAAAAGTTATATGCTTTTGAATGCATTCGGTTTTCTAAAATCAGGGAAAAGGAAAAAGACGCTTTCCTTAAAGGAAAGCGTATTCCTTAGTTTTGCGCGGGCTGGCTTTCGAATCGGCCAGCGGTCGCTGGCGGCTGGGCCCAAACTGTCAGTGACCACGTACAGGCGCTCGCGAGAGACCCGCGACTGCGCGATGGGGCCCACACGGCAGAGGGTGCACCGCGCAAAGAAGCTGACACGGGTGGCCCGCAAGGCAGTGAAAGCTTGGCTCAGCTGCGAGCGCAGCGAGCGTGAGGCTGACCTCCCGGGCCCGCGTGACAGAGACACGGCGCAGGGGAGTTGGCCGTCGACCTCGCCGGCGGCTCTCCGGCGACGTCGATCGGGTTTGGCTCGCCCCTACGGCCTCACGGGACCAAGGTAAACCTAGGGGAGAGCTTGGTTGTGGGTGGTGCTCGGGGAAACCGAGCTCTCGGCGGTGGACGGCGGCGAACTACGGTGAGGTACAGCACGGGAGTGCTAAAGGACAAATTGAGGCTAAAGATCGTGTGTATAAGCTTTAGAAGGCTACATGGATGGAAACGGTAGTTTTTACCGTGCGGGAAAAGCTCCGGAGGGTGCTCGCGGCTTTCACCGGAGTTGAAGAGGACAGTGCTCCGCCGCGAGGGTTCCTCGGGTGAAATGCGTCTACACTGAGCTGCAGAAAAGATTCACAAAGGTTCAAGGATGCTCGGTGACCAACGAATTTGATTGAATCCCATTATATCTTACCAATTCCAACTTTTCCCCGTTTTCGGATTTTTGTCGGAAATGGGGAATACGAGGATACTTAAGCGATTCGCCGGTTCTGGAGAAGAATGGGTAGAAGCTCTGGGTTGAGATGGCTATTGCAGACCCATTCAGTCTCTTAAATAGCCAGGAAAGGCGGTAAAGATGGGAATGGCGGTAAGAGACGAGTTGGTTTGGTATTCGCTGGATCTCCTTCTTCAGCGCGGCCAAGGGCCAAAGGGGACACGGTACGGGTGGCAGTGGTGTGGCAGAGGTGGCTCCAGGTTCAAAAAGTTGCGGCGGGGAAGCGGACAAGGATTGCGGCGGTTGGGCTTGGCTTCTGTCGAGAAGACAGAGAGAGCAGAGAGAACGAGAGGGAGAGGGCAAGGGAAGAAGAAGGCCCTGGTAGCCGGGGTCTACACGACAGAGAGAGAGAAAGAGATTGACGCGTGGGCATGGAGGCTTCTGGGTCCCGTTGGCAGCTGCCGACGCCGCTTGGACCGGCCGAAAGGCCACTGGCTACGTGGCCCCACACGTAAGAACTAAAGGAGAGATTTCCAGTTTCTTCCCCTGACAGCATACTAACCGCATTAATTCCCGGGTCAAGTCATCTCAGGATTTTTCGAAACTTTTTGACTAAGCTGATGAGTAAGTCATCTACGTCCAGTAAAATTTTGGGGTTAAAATGATCTACCATTTATTTACTAAAAATCTGACAGTGAAAGCTGCACAGAAAAACCAATTTGCTTTTCAGCTTGGTTAAAGGACTAAATAAACATATTTATTTTTGAAATTTTTACTGAAGGTGTATCTCTATACAATGGACATACCATAAAAATTTCAACATTAAATTCTCATTATTTAATTCTCCATAAATCTTTTATTGATTTCTGCAGAATTTCAAATTTGCCTAAAATAAATGCTAAATCATAGCAAAATTGCTTATTAATTTTTGAAACTTTTTGTGGGTGAAGGTGATATGTCTAAGGTCTTATGGTAAAAATCCCAAGGTCTAGATTGCTCCACAACTCTCTCTAAAAATCTGACATTGGACTGGCCAGAGAAAGAATTTATCATTTTTAATTGTTTTCTTCACTAGTAAAAGCATTCACATGGTCTTTTGACCATCTAGGGGTATCCTCTAGGGTTTGGCCAGGTTATACAAGATTTTTACCATGGTAATTTCATTTCTTACCATTTTACTATTTTCTCTTTTCTTTTCTTTTCTTTCTTAACTCCATTATTCATTTCAACAATTAATTCAATCATCTCATAAGTAATTGCACAAGAAATCATAAAATGCAACACAAAGATGATTTCACATTTTTAATATTTGATTTTTATTACTTTATAAATTTGAGGATGTTACAGATCTACCCCCCTTACAAAAATCTCGTCCTCGAGATTTGCGAGGGCTAAGGAAAACTAAAAGAAGTCTGGAAATTCTTTCATCAGGTGATCCTCACGCTCCCACGTAGCTTCTTCTTCAGTATGATTACTCCACTGAACCTTCAACATTCTGTGGATCTTGTTTCTCGTGTGTCGCTCGGCTTCTTCAAGAATGCGAACAGGACGCTCTCGATAAGATAGATCAGGTTGTAAATCGAGATCGTCGAGATTAGCGAGATCAGTTGGCACACGAAGACATTTCTTGAGTTGGGAGACATGAAAGACATTATGAACTTCAGATAAACGGGATGGCAGCTCCAACTTATATGCCATCTCTCCCATCTTTGCGATAATTGGAAACGGTCCAATATATCGAGGGGCTAGTTTCCCGCGGATTTGGAAACGACGAACTCCGTGAAGAGGAGAAACTTTCAAATAGACATGATCTCCGACTTCAAAGCTTAATTCACGTCGACGATTGTCGGCGTAACTCTTCTGACGAGATTGGGCTTCTTTGAGTCGACTCCTAATCATGTCAACTTGCTCTTGGGCTTCTTGGATAATGTCTGGGCCAAAGAAATTTCTTTCTCGATTTGCACCAAAGAGGGTTCGGCACTTTCTTCCGTAAAGTGCTTCAAAAGGAGACATCTGGAGACTGGCTTGAAAGCTATTATTATAGGAGAATTCAGCAAAGGGTAAGCTTTTCTCCCAATCCATGCCATAAGATAGCACACAAGCTCTCAGCATATCCTCCAGGGTCTGATTGGTCCGTTCAGTCTGTCCATCTGTTTGGGGATGATAAGCCGTACTGAAATTCAGCTTTGTCCCTAACAGAGTATGCAAACTTTCCCAGAAACGAGATGTGAACTGGGATCCTCGATCGGACACAATAGTCTTAGGGATTCCATGAAGACGAACAATATTCTCTAGATATAGTTCAGCAAGCTTGGGACTTGAATATCTGGTTTTGACTGGGATGAAATGAGCAACTTTGGTCAGTCGGTCAACAATAACCCATATGGAATCATGTCCTTTTCTGGTTCTTGGTAATCCAACAATGAAATCCATACAGATATGATCCCACTTCCATTCTGGAATTTCAAGGGGTCGAAGAAGACCAGCTGGGCGTTGATGCTTGGCTTTTACTCGCTGACATATATCACATTTCGCGATATATTCGGCGATTTCTTTCTTCATGCCGGGCCACCAATATTCCCGCTTCAGATCTTGATACATTTTTGTGCTACCAGGATGGATAGATAAAGGTGATTCATGAGCTTCACTCAGGATCAAATTCTTGATTTCTAGATCATCAGGAATATAGATTCGGTTTTTGAATAAAAGTATACCATCCGAGTCTTCTGAAAACTCTGATTCTTCTTTAAATGGCATATCTTCTCGGATTCTAGATATAGCTCCATCTTTAAATTGAGTTGTCTTAATTTGGGTTTTCAGACTTGGTTGCATTTGGAGACTAGCAACAAATCCTTTTTCAACAATTCCCAAATTAAGCTTCTGAAACTCCTTTACCAATTCAGATTGATCAGTGTATGCTGTCACCGTCATACAATGAAGTTTACGGCTTAGAGCATCTGCTACGACATTAGCTTTACCAGGATGGTAATGAATACTAAGGTCGTAATCCTTTATTAACTCTAGCCATCTCGTTTGCCGCAGATTAAGATCTGGCTGAGTAAAGAAGTATTTTAAGCTCTTATGATCTGTGTAGATGTCACACTTGTTTCCAATAAGATAGTGACGCCAGATTTTTAGGGCGTGCACTACTGCAGCTAACTCCAGATCATGAGTTGGATAATTAAGTTCATGAGGTCGAAGGCGGCGAAGCATAAGCTACGACTTTCATTTCTTGCATCAACACACACCCGAGACCATTGCGTGAAGCATCGCAATAGACATCGAAGCTCTTATGGATGTCGGGTAATACCAAAGATCGGGCCGTGGTTAACTGCTTTCTTCAATTCCGGAAAACTTGCTTCGTGCATTCGAGTCCATTCGTATTTCTTTTCTTTCTTCAAGAGTGAGTCAAAGGTTTAGCGATTTTGGAGAAGTTTTCGATAAAGCGGCGATAATATCCCGCTAAACCGAGGAAACTTGGATTTGAGGAACAGATTTTGGTTGCTCCCGATTTTGAACTGCTTGAACTTTGTGGGATCAACGAAATTCCACCTTTGGAAAGGATATGCCCGAGGAATGCAACTTCCTTCAACCAAAATTCACATTTCTCGAACTTGGCATATAATTTATGTTCTCGGAGTTTCTCCAGAACCAAGTGTAGATGTTGGGTATGATCTTCTTCATTTTTGGAATAGATGAGGATATCATCTATGAATACCACTACGAACTTATCGAGATACTCCATAAAGACTTTATTCATTAAGCTCATAAAGCTAGCTGGAGCATTTGTAAGTCCGAAGGACATTACGACATATTCATATAAGCCGTAACGAGTGGTAAAAGCTGTTTTAGGAATATCCTCCGGTCGAATTTTTAATTGATAATAGCCATGTCTAAGATCAATTTTGGAGAAGATTTGGGCGCCGGTTAATTGATCGAACAAATCATCGATACGGGGTAGAGGATATTTGTTTTTGATGGTAACATCATTGAGGGTACGATAATCCACACACATGCGTAGACTACCATCCTTTTTACTGACAAAAAGAACTGGACTACCCCATGGAGAAGTACTAGGTCGAATGAACTTTTTGTCTAACTGTTCTTGAATTTGCTTTTTGAGTTCTACTAACTCATTTGGTGGCATACGATAAGGTCTTTTGGAAATTGGGGCCGTACCAGGTATAAGATCAATGACGAACTCTAAGTCACGATCTGGTGGCAAACCTGGCAATTCTTCTGGAAATACATCGGAAAAGTTGGAAACTACAGGAACAGATTGAATCTTTTCCATTACCAATGCATTTAAGTATGATCTTGATTCGGAAAGATTCTGGGTGGAACTAAAATTCACTTCAACTCCATCAGGATTCATAAGAGATATGGATCTTTTAGCACAATCTATCTGTCCTTTATTCTTAGCTAACCAATCCATACCAAGAATGATGTCTAATCCTGGGGTTTCTATAAGAATAAGATCAGCATAAAATAAAACTTCATTTATTTCAATGCTAACCTTAGGACACATTTTAGTAGTTCTCATTTTTGCTCCAGGAGAATAGATTATCATGGACATGGGTAAAGATTTAGTTTGGATTTGATGTGATTCTACGAACTTCTTGGATATAAAGGAATGAGATGCACCGGAATCAAATAACACCAAAGTGGGAATAGATTGGACGGGGAACATACCCAGAACCACATCTGGTGCTTCCGTTGCTTCTTCTGCCGTCACATGATGTAAACGTCCTTGATTTGCGGCTTGAGCAGGTGCAGGCTTTTTGGCTTGTTGTCCTCCAGCTCCTTGAGGACGACCAGGGGGTTGCTGAGGAATTCCCTTGCTTGGGCAATTATTGGCATAATGTCCAAGCTGCTTACACTTGAAGCATGTGACATTCGAAGTCTGAGCTGATGCTCCGGTAGGACGTGCTCCAGTAGGATTTGCCGGACGAGATGGAGGCAGCCGAGGTCTAGGGGCAGGACCTTGACGCCTCTGCTGCTGTGGCGGAGCAGGTGGTCGCGCATTACCCTGAGGTACAGGGCGAGGCCTGGATGGACTTGCACTGGCATTCTTCTGTGCCATCCATTTCCTTTTACGCGACTCCATAGCAGCTCGAGTGCTATGCTCCACTCGAATAGACTTGTCCACCAAAGTTTGGAAGTCATTGATATCAATGGCAGCTAATGCACACTTGATTTCTTCATTCAAGTTATCCGAGCGTTCGGCTTGCGCTTGAGGTAACTTCTAATGGTGCATAGCGGGAAAGGTAATTGAAGCGATTAAGATACTCCATTACCGTCTGATTTCCTTGACGGAGATCAAGAAATTCCCGTCTTTTGATATCCATCAGACTGGAAGGAATATGGGTTCGGCGAAAAGTATCCTTGAAGGTCTCCCATGAAATCTGATCTACTGGAAGTATAGCTTGGTAGTTCTCCCACCATAATGCAGCAGCTCCTACCAACTGATAAGATGCATAGAGAACTTTCTCCCGATCATTGCACTGTGCAATGTTCAACTTGCTCTCCATTGTTCGCAGCCAGTCATCTGCGTCCAATGGGTCGATGTGATAGAGAATGTAGGAGGCCGAGTCTTCAAAAACTCGACAACCTTGATGGTGGAGCACCACCACCACTTCCTCCAACAGAACTCCTTGATGGGAAGTATTACGAACTAAGCATTGCAGAAGAAGTGTATGGGTTTGACGATTTTGCTCGATCATTGCCAGAACTTGCGCCATTGTGGGCGGACCTGGCAATTGCTCCTCCGGAATTCCACCTTGCTGATTAGGATTTAAATCTGGATTGGGTGGATCTGGCACTTGATGAGAAGATGAAGCCCTTGCAGAAGGGTGAATCGGATTAGGTTGCGCTGGAGTGGGCAACGTTTCGCGAGGAGGAACAGGCTCCTGCGAAGCCTCACTCTCCAAGATCCCGCGAAGAGATCTGGTTCTGAGCATCCTGAAATTTCAATTCAGATAAGAAAATAATGTATTGTAATTAAAGGATTTAGACTGGCAGATTGAAAATTTAAACTCAAACTCATTGGTTAATAGGCAACATTTCATTCCCTAAAATTTTATTATTCTTAAAGAAATTCATTAACAAGAGAGGTGTGTTATTATGTTATGTTATTATATTGTGAAAGATAAACACAAAGGATCACATCATCGTGAAATTGTAATAAAACATTAGAAAGTCACGAGAAGGAACCAAAACAAGCAAAAATAAACAGTAACAGCACTTTATTCAACTGCATATTAACAACATGTACAACAAAAGTATGACAACCTCACAACTCAACACTACATGACCACATGTGCTGCTACATCTCAAGGTAAACCTACTCCAAACCTGGCGCTACAACGTCCTCGCCATGGAGACTCAACGAGGATCCGCGGTAGAGTCGATCACGTGGCGGGAAAGGTACCACGGCGCTGTAAACTGCGTCACACACGGGGCCTTGATACACTGCGGCGACTGTCCAAGTCTAACTCGCGACAGGCGTGGGCGACTAACTCTGTGGACATCCTAGCCCGTCGGGAGCGTCTAGTGGCCCTAGCGAGACCTAGGCGTAGGGGTACCAGGCACCTCCTGGGTGGCAACAAAGTAGCATCGTAAGCCAAGTGTAGACCTAGAGAACAAACCCATAGCCACGAAAGGAGCTATGGCGTTCTCTAAAAGGCTACTCTCCCACGTGCTCGTAGTACTCTATCTTGCTCGACGGTGGTAGCAGTCGGCCGGCATGAAGGAACTCAACTATGATCCTATAGTGCTCATTAGGCCTTTATCTTTGGGATCTATATAACTAGTGTCTCCCTCGGCAACAAAGCGGTATCTCTCGGTAAGCTTGATCGCCATCTCTGGAAGAGCGTGGCGCAGTCGAACGATGGCCATATAAGCAACATCGCTCAACGCAGAAGACACCGAAGCTCCACGACCATCAAAAGTACGATCTGCCTCTCCGAACTGTGTCCTAGCTGGGATCTCAATCCTAGCTATGTACTCTATCGAAACTGGACTCGCCATCCTCTGGTAGACGGTGTATCGAGGTGTCTCAAACTGTGCATAATCTAACATCTGTGCTAAGACTCCCATCAATCCCGCTCCCAGACGCTCGGAAGTGTGAAAGCATGGCGAATACCCTTCCATCTGCACATTTAATAAGGAATTAGCATTCCAGATTAAATGCAAGATGCAACGATAACGCACAAAAGTAAAGAGTAGAAGACAAAACAGTAAAGAATTAATAACAGATATAACAAGTTTTATTTTTCCTAAGTATAATGTGTCTATTCAAAATTTTAAATTTCCCTCTTAACGACCATTCTAACTAAGGTTCTCCCTCTGAACAGCGTGGCTCGATACCAAGCTGTGAGACCCTCATTTTTATGTCGAGAAATAACATAAATATGAGGCTCTTTAAGTGCATCCTGTGCCATTCCCATGATCGATGGTCGCACGCACAAACACAATTTGGATATTCTGACCACACAGTACACATTTTTATTACATCACAAGTTTTATAGTGATATTACAATACCAAAAGTAGCAGGAAATTAAAACCATGTCTCATAGTATGCCAACTATTCCATAACTCCACAGGCAAGCTATTTGAGATGAACCTAGAAAGATCAGTCGTCGCTAAAACTCGCAGGTTCCTCATATTCATTCCCGTCATTATCGTAATCTTGCTCTTCACCTAAAAACATTGTTGAAGCAAGTTGAGTACATTGGTACTCGCAAGACTTTGTAGTGTATGCAATTCTGGAATATATGCATTTGAAATAGAAAGTGGGTTTCTACGGTTGTTTTGCATAAAGCGAAAGTTATGAATGAAGTGATACTGAACAGTAATGGAAAGCGTAAATAAAACTTTAAAGACAGTTTGATAAGTAATTGAAATAACAAGTAATAAATAGGATAGTAACATTTTACTCACGGCCCTTTGTGAGTAAAATAACGAACAAGACCCTCCATGGTCTTACAAAAGAAAATACAACGACATGTGATATTTATCAGTCGTGAAACAATTTCCAAAGTCTTTTACCAAGGTTTTCAAAAATAGAAAGCAACTAACTTAGTGTGGGTTCACCAAGTCATCCATGACCGTGGATACGGCTATTCGAATAGTTTTACCTCTGCAGAGTTATACAGCTTTACCCACAAATAATGACTTCCCTTTTTGCAAAGCTTAATAACACACTTCCTTTGGTGTGTCGCCAGGGAAACCCATATATAACCTTTACATTACTAAAACCTGACATTGCATCAGTCCAGTATGACAGACTTACTAATGGCGGCCGAAGAACATCGTATGCACGGATCATTCCTCCCCATTAGAAAATGGCGGTAGAAGCACATCGTGTATACGGATCATTTCTCCCCATTAGTAAAGCGTATACTGTTGCATCGACAAGTGTCAACACCTCGGTGATGGCACTTACCTCGAGCAAACCTATATTCGGAATGCCCGTACTACTACTACCTTCCATAATGCAAGATCAGTTTTTAGTAACTTAATTGGTTATAGCCGTCACCATACCGGCATTGTGGTTGTACGGGTAATCTTGGATCACGGGACACTTCGTTCGGTCCTTAAAGTGACATGGGCGATACTCCACCCTAGCTACGTACACATTAAAACATGTACAACCGGCTATTGCCAATAATCACCCACGTCGAAGCAATAGTTTTATTTTCATTTTTATCAGACTACCAGTATCCTTTACTGCTTAAATAAACCATAAAAGATTTCATAAAGAATGATGTGTGGGTGTAAATGTTTCTGACATTAATCTAAAGCAGTGCTAAGCATATGCAGGTTAATAAGCGATTATACCCAATTTAATGAACTAAACCATTCCTAGGGTTTTTATGGATCGTATGTCCATGTGACTAAGGGAATCCATCATTTTGGGTTAATATCTACCAAGTAACAAAATGATAGTTTATCAAATTATGAGCGTGCAGGAAGATTCTTAATCACATTTTTAGTTGTTTATGAAATCTGGGTTCAAAATGCTCAAAGGGGGTGCTTGCCTTGCTCCTCGACAGTGTAAGCTGAATCTGTGTCGTCGATAGCGTAGTCGGCAGTCTCGGCGTCTATACGTCGAATATGAACAGGGCAAATAAGATACTTCAATATTGATAAAGAAGCAAATGCTCGACAATAAAGATAGCAATTAAAAGATTCAAATGAAATCAATTCAATTCAATCAACTTGATGGCAATCACTTAATTAATTCATGTATTAGCCAAGTTATAAGATTTTGGGCCTAAGACAAAAGCTTAATGACATACAACATAATTACTTTTCTTGATGTAATATTTCATTTTAATTTACGAATTCAGGAAGCTAAGATTGTAGAATTAAACTTAACAAAGTTCACTTTCAGGGTGTAAGATTAATTGTACTAATACGAATTTACATGCAAAGCAACCTTAATCATATTTAATAAAAGAACATGGTAAATCCTAACTTTTATTTTACTAACTGGTCTTAATCAGTGTAATGAGCTCAAAGAAACAAATTTTATTCATTTTGGAGGCTTTTTAATTAAGTTATTGCAATTACATCAAATATAAGCGTTAATTAAAGTCCTAATAGGAATTTTTCACAAACTAACTCCAAATCCAGATCTAATTACATATTTGGACAGTACTTACCCTAAGGATTCCAACAAAGTTGGTTTCATTCAATTTGGACTTTGTTTGCAAAATTTCTATATGCACCATATTCAAATTTCACTCTTTAAATTTAAATTCAAAGTTAATTTGCTAAACAAGTATCAAATATTTTTACATATTATGAAACTAGATGATTTATGATGAATTTAGAAATTTGTTTCATCTAATTTGGAGCTATGAATAAAAAGTTATATGCTTTTGAATGCATTCGGTTTTCTAAAATCGAGGAAAAGGAAAAAAAGCGCTTTCCTTAAAGGAAAGCGTATTCCTTAGTTTCTTGTGGTGGCTTCGAATCGGCCAGCGATCATTTGGCCGGTGAGCCCAAAGCTGTCGATGACCACGTCTGACGCTCGCGAGAGACCCGCGACTGCGCGATGGGGCCCACACGGCCGAGGGTGCACCGCGCAAAGAAGGCGACACGGTGGCCCGCAAGGCAGTGAAAGCTTGGCTCAGCTGCGAGCGCAGCGAGCGTGAGGCTGACCTCCCGGGCCCGCGTGACAGAGACACGGCGCAGGGGAGTTGGCCGTCGACCTCGCCGGCGGCTCTCCGGCGACGTCGATCGGGTTTGGCTCGCCCCTACGGCCTCACGGGACCAAGGTAAACCTAGGGGAGAGCTTGGTTGTGGGTGGTGCTCGGGGAAACCGAGCTCTCGGCGGTGGACGGCGGCGAACTACGGTGAGGTACAGCACGGGAGTGCTAAAGGACAAATTGAGGCTAAAGATCGTGTGTATAAGCTTTAGAAGGCTACATGGATGGAAACGGTAGTTTTTACCGTGCGGGAAAAGCTCCGGAGGGTGCTCGCGGCTTTCACCGGAGTTGAAGAGGACGATGCTCGCGCGAGGGTTCCTCGGGTGAAATGCGTCTACAAGCTGCAGAAAAGATTCACAAAGGTTCAAGGATGCTCGGTGACCAACGAATTTGATTGAATCCCATTATATCTTACCAATTCCAACTTTTCCCCGTTTTCGGATTTTTGTCGGAAATGGGGAATACGAGGATACTTAAGCGATTCGCCGGTTTTGGAGAAGAATGGGTAGAAGCTCTGGGTTGAGATGGCTATTGCAGACCCATTCAGTCTCTTAAATAGCCAGGAAAGGCGGTAAAGATGGGAATGGCGGTAAGAGACGAGTTGGTTTGGTATTCGCTGGATCTCCTTCTTCAGCGCGGCCAAGGGCCAAAGGGGACACGGTACGGGTGGCAGTGGTGTGGCAGAGGTGGCTCCAGGTTCAAAAAGTTGCGGCGGGGAAGCGGACAAGGATTGCGGCGGTTGGGCTTGGCTTCTGTCGAGAAGACAGAGAGAGCAGAGAGAACGAGAGGGAGAGGGCAAGGGAAGAAGAAGGCCCTGGTAGCCGGGGTCTACACGACAGAGAGAGAGAAAGAGATTGACGCGTGGGCATGGAGGCTTCTGGGTCCCGTTGGCAGCTGCCGACGCCGCTTGGACCGGCCGAAAGGCCACTGGCTACGTGGCCCCACACGTAAGAACTAAAGGAGAGATTTCCAGTTTCTTCCCCTGACAGCATACTAACCGCATTAATTCCCGGGTCAAGTCATCTCAGGATTTTTCGAAACTTTTTGACTAAGCTGATGAGTAAGTCATCTACGTCCAGTAAAATTTTGGGGTTAAAATGATCTACCATTTATTTACTAAAAATCTGACAGTGAAAGCTGCACAGAAAAACCAATTTGCTTTTCAGCTTGGTTAAAGGACTAAATAAACATATTTATTTTTGAAATTTTTACTGAAGGTGTATCTCTATACAATGGACCTACCATAAAAATTTCAACATTAAATTCTCATTATTTAATTCTCCATAAATCTTTTATTGATTTCTGCAGAATTTCAAATTTGCCTAAAATAAATGCTAAATCATAGCAAAATTGCTTATTAATTTTTGAAACTTTTTGTGGGTGAAGGTGATATGTCTAAGGTCTTATGGTAAAAATCCCAAGGTCTAGATTGCTCCACAACTCTCTCTAAAAATCTGACATTGGACTGGCCAGAGAAAGAATTTATCATTTTTAATTGTTTTCTTCACTAGTAAAAGCATTCACATGGTCTTTTGACCATCTAGGGGTATCCTCTAGGGTTTGGCCAGGTTATACAAGATTTTTACCATGGTAATTTCATTTCTTACCATTTTACTATTTTCTCTTTTCTTTTCTTTTCTTTCTTAACTCCATTATTCATTTCAACAATTAATTCAATCATCTCATAAGTAATTGCACAAGAAATCATAAAATGCAACACAAAGATGATTTCACATTTTTAATATTTGATTTTTATTACTTTATAAATTTGAGGATGTTACAGTAACAAACGCCGTTTTGTCTTCGTCTTCTTTTTGCATGTATACCTGGTGATAGCCAGAGTATGCGTCCAGGAAGCTCATCCTTTCTGATCCGGCGGTTGAGTCGACAAGTTGGTCGATGCGGGGCAAGGGGAAGTCATCTTTTGGGCACGCTTTGTTTAAGTCAGTGAAATCGATGCACATCCTCCACGCCCCGCTGGCCTTCTTGACTAGGACGATGTTAGCCAACCACTCCGTGTATCGGGCTTCGCGGATGATCCCCGCATGGAGCAGTTTGGTCACCTCCGCCTTCGCAGCTTCTTGTCTTTCTACCGCGAGCTTTCTCAGTTTCTGCTTCTTTGGCTTCGAGTTTGGGTTAAGGGCGAGGACATGCTCGATGGTTTCCCTCGGGACCCCGGTAAGGTCTTCGGGCCCCCCAGGCGAACACGGTT
The DNA here is from genome assembly GCA_036346355.1 of Rhipidocladum racemiflorum. Classification (NCBI taxonomy): domain Eukaryota; kingdom Viridiplantae; phylum Streptophyta; class Magnoliopsida; order Poales; family Poaceae; genus Rhipidocladum; species Rhipidocladum racemiflorum. The sequence goes on along the minus strand of CM070579.1, from coordinate 81,162,036 downwards.
TCATATTCCTGGAGGAGCAGCATCATACGTTTTTCCTCCTTGAGGGCAGCAGTGCCGAGGATTCTTGCCTTCTTTGCTTCGTAGGGAGCGATACTCGTTGGGTTTCTCCCTGAGGCTGTGGTTTAGGGAGCCACCGACTACGATTCATGGGTACGACAGGGTCCAGCTCCGTGGTACAGACATGCTTGACCTGAGGCGGGTTTTCCATGTCAATCTTCCTTGACAGGGCTTGATCTCCTCGCACTGTGACGACGCCATCCACGGAGGGAATCTTCATACATAAGAACCCGTGATGGATTATGGCCCCCATGGTCGCCAACGAGCCTCTGCACAGGATCGCATTGTATTGAAACGGCATATCTACCACGTCGAATGTAACACGACTCGTGACGCTGGTTTGTGGCGTGGCGAATGTGACTTCTAGCTCCTATTGCCCCAGGGTGTTGACCATAACCCCTCCAAAACCCATCAGTGGCACCTCTGATTTTTTCAATCGGTCTTGTGGGATCATCATTTGCTGGAAGGCCTTCATGGACAGAATGTCCGCCGCACTTCCCCCGTCTATTAATATACGACGTACTTCGCAATCGGCGATTATGGCGGTTACTACTAGGGAATCTTGATGCGGGAAGTGCACCCCCGTGGCGTCCTCCTGTGTAAAGGTGATTGGTTCAAACTTGACTTGGGGAGGGGTAGCGGGGTTAATCGCGACGTGGTTAATTTGCCGTGCATAAGCCTTCCTCTGCCTTTTCGATGAGAGATGTGACGAGGAGCCCCCCGTAATGACGTTAATAATGCGACGGAGATGGTTTATTCCAACCCGAGGAGGAGGGTGTTGTCGTTCGGCCGTGGGCGCTTCCGACGGTGTGGGGGTGCGTCTCAACTTCTCTTTGTTTGGCCTCAAACCGCCGATATCCATTAATCACTTTGCACTGAGTGGTGCCGTGGGTGATATTTTCTCCATGATATTCACAAAAGTACCACCGGGGCTCGGTCCCTTCCCTTTTGTTAACGCGGCTTCCTTCGTCCTGCCTTCCTCGGTTTAGGGGTGGCCCCCGTCTCTGTTGCTCCGCTTGCCTGTTGCCCATAACTTGCCTATTCCTTGGTTCATCAATGTGGTGGATTCTCCTTCTTTCGTCTCTTCTTCTGGGCTCTGGGTATCGCTCCTTCGTTTTAGTATTGGATGGGGGATCCTTCCCTCGCCCTCTCTTGCATGGGATGAATTCTTGGTTCTCTTGCTGGGCCCTGTCTTCTCTTCGGAGGTTGTCTTCCTCCGCTCTCGCGTACTCTCTCATCTTCGCAAAGAGTTCTTCCACCGTACGCACCTCTTTGCGAGCAAGCCTTTCCGCCAACGGTCCCCTGCGTAGGCCACAGCGTGCCGCGTTGATGATAGTGGTGTCGCTTACCCCTCGTATTTGGCATTTAACCCGGGAGAAGCGCTGGAAGTAACTCTTAAGGGTCTCTCCTTCGCGTTGTCTGACCGCAAATAGGTCACTTTCCTCTTTCATTCCGTCGAAGTTGCCCTGGAAGTTGCCTTCAAGCTTGCGGCGGAGTTGCGACCAGCATGTGATTGACTGGGGCTCCAACGAAGAGTACCAGGACAGGGCTATGCCTTCAAGTGCTAGGAGGAGCCCCTTCACCTTGATATCGTCATCTCCTCCCGCGGCTTCAATCGCTGTATCGTAAACGCGGAGGAACTCCCTTGGGTCTGTCCGATCGTCATACGGCTTAATGGTGGGAAATTTGAAGCTTCCTGGGGAGGGCCATTTTTGGGCCCGTAGACGGGTGCTGAGGGGGTTTGGGTCGTGGTCTTCCTTGTGTACCGTCGCGATCGCTGGGGATAGCACCTCACGGCTCGGGCTTTCATCTTGTGACTCGTATTGCCCCTCGTCTGATCGTCCTTGCAAGCGCTTCAACTCCGCCATGAGTTGCTCGTTAGCTTCTATCAGCGCCCGCACGTTGGGGTCAAGCTCCCCCTGAGTTCCGGTTCCTTCTCCATGGGCTCCTTCGTTTCCATGGGTCTCTTGGCGATGAGTCGGATGTGTCGACGCTTCTGCCACATCTCCTCCTGGTATCGAAACCGTTCGACCTGTCGTCGGAGGCCATCGTTTGTGGGCTCGCTTGCGCACGGCCACCGAAGTCTGTGGAGGTAAAGTTCCCACCATGTTTCGGGCTTCTGTTGCGGCTGGCAGCCGCGTCTCGTCATCCAGAAGTCGAGGTGGGTCTCCAGATTGGCTCCTCGCACGCCGTCTTGATTCTTCTGCTCCTGCCGTCGTTGCCGCCCCCTTGGATATTGCCTCCTTTCCCTTCTTTGGTGGCATGGCTGCAGGAAACTTACCCTTGGTCTTGATCGGCAGGCGGTGGTTTCACCTCGCGGTTAGGGTTCCCCACGGAAGGCGCCAGTGTTGCGGCGTGGAACCGCCGGGTCTCTTTCTCTTTTCTTTGCGGGATTGTTTCTTGTTTCTCGGGGAACCTGCCCCTTCACCGTCTTCTTCCCCCCTTTATAGGGCAGGCCTGGGAGCATGCACGCATTGATTGGCCTTCTTTTTCTTTCCTGTTTCTTGCCAAGGACTAACCTGACTTTTCCTTGAGTCACGTCTCTTATGCCTCGGGTCTTTTGCCCTCTGTTCGTATACCTTTTATAGGGGTTCGACGGGGATTTCACTCATGTTGGGGTCTCAGATTAGCCTGACACGTCCTTGCATACTTGGGAGGAGTTGTTGGGGGGTGTCAGACCTTGGTGGTTCGTGCTATGTTTGTGCCGGAAGGAGACGTAGCCGAGGGGAGTTTCCTCTGGTTTTCTCCCTCGCTACGGAGGGAAACCTCCCCTCGTCGCGAGGGGAGCGGTCTTTATCCTTTTTTATCTTTTTCCGGGGGATGGACTCCCATATGAACTCATTGCCTCACCGGTGAAGGAGATTGACAATCACCGACCCATTCGTATGGGCCGCCAGGTAATGGGAGCCTTGTTTTGCTAGTCGAAGGAAGGTGAGTCTGTTTAGTCCACAACAGTGTGCACCCTCTCCCCCCTTCCATCCCGAAGATGGAGGGTGCCTACTCCTCGCTTCCCCACACCGCGGTGTATGGAATCACGATGTAGGACTTACTCATTGGCTCTCCGGAATAGTCATTACTTTCTCACCGACCTTCCCCGGACTAGTTATGACTTTCTCACCGCCCGGGCCATATATCATGCCATGTCATGTATGCAATTATGCCAACATCATAAATCACTTTTACATTAACACATGGCATCATAACATAGTAAGCATATTCATCATATCATTGGCAATCATAAAAGCATGGCATGCGAACATATCATATATTAGAGTTCAATCACAACCGATCTAGCAAACAATAACCCGCTACCCATTCCAATACACTTGCCTCAACCACGGGCGAAGGATTGGCGAGAAGTAGAAGGTACTCCCGGGGTCACACCACCTACACATAGGTACCACACACTCACAATCATGTCCACAAAACAGTACGCAAACCCTCATCTACCCCGACATTGCCAACTACTCGCAAAGCCCAAAAACAGAGGTTCTGTCCCGTCGGGACAGCAACCTTCCAAAAATAACTCGGGTTCTAAGACTCCGAATCAATGAAACGAGTACATCCTCGCGTAGCTTAGGAAATTTCCCAACTTTTTCTAAGTATAGGGAAAGACTGATTCGGACTCTAAAGTTGTTTAATCTACAAAATACCGTGATCTGTTCCAATCACGTCAGAGATTTTAACACGCTCGGTAAAACAGCCATAACTTTCAAACGGCTAGGTGGAATTGGACGTTCTTTATATCCACGGAAAGATAATAAAATTACCTACAACTTCTTCAACAGCCGTACGACCAAATTCCGACTCTAAATTGGCGAAAACCTAAGCCCTAGGTCGACTGCTCATGCTGCCCGAAACAGAGAACGTGGCAACTTCTAGATTTCATCTAATCTACTCAATTCCAGCACCACCAATTGATCTAAAAACATGAAAATAATCCTTAGAACAGTACCTAGTCCAACCCCAAGGATCCCCATGGCCATACATTCGCCCAACGAACGAAAGCCCAACGGATCTCCTCCCGGATCGCTCCTCGCTCCTCGCTCCAATGGACGGATCTTCAAGGTGCAGGGGTGGAGAGACTACCCTAGGGCAGCAAGGGGTGGAGGATAGGTGGTGGAGAGGTGAGGGGAGGGGAGGTGGCGCAATGGGGAAGGTGGAGAGGAGAGGGGCGCACGGCAAGGTGGGATGGAGGGTGTGGCGGCTAGGGCATGGGGGATGGGGCGCACAAGGGCAGGGGGAGGCGCCCAGGGCTTAAAAACCTGGTCTCCCTCTCCCTCATGGGCCCAAATCTCATCCCACTAAAGCCCACGACTCACCCCCTTGGGCCCAAACTCCCCCAGAGAGGCCCAAACTCCCGAAATCGGCCCGGAAACGCGATTAAAACTCATACCGTATAGTTTTAACCTCCATTTTCACATTTTATACAGTCACAATCTCTAATTTCACTTTTTACGGTGACTCGACATCCCGTAGTGTCACATTCTCCCCCCCCCCTTAAACAGGATTCGACCTCGAATCCGAAGAACGCCAAAATTAATAACAAAGTCCCCAAGGGACAAAAGACTGCTTTGCAACAAAGAAAATCATTCACACAAAGACTCAAACCGGAACAAACGACAAGCGAGCTCTCAAAACCAACATTAGCGAGAAAATGTTGATTTAGCTCCACCGAGTGCAACCTCTCACGGTTCCACATTCACTTCAATTCCCAAATAGACCACGAAAGAAAACGGTCTCACACTCCTCATTCCATACATTCCTTGGCACTGACGTGCCCGATCCCTTTATTCGAAAACAACTCTTCAGAAGAACACGGTACCACCCTCTAGAACCCTCTTCATCTCCCACGTACAACCGTGCTTTCACACCCCAACATCTCTACTGAGGTTCGCCGAATTCAAGACGACGACGAACCAGGTGAGACGTACACTCCAAGACCACCAACTATTTGAACAAACAAGGTTAAAACCTTGCAAAAGATTGATCTTTTACAAAAGACCAATACCCAACACCACCACCGAAAGGAAAGGCCTACTTTACAACCAGGGTCCTTAAACTCGCAAGAAACAGTAACAACCAAACAAATTCGCTACGGTTGACACAACCTTGCTCAACCTCAGCGACAGAGAGACCCAATACACTTCCAAAAGGAAAAGCAATTACTAGCAACCACCAAGTGGTCCACTAAAAATTTAATCAGCCCCACCGAGGAACATATCGATGACACAATTCTCCAAGAAGGTTTGGATTGGTTCATACACAACCCTTCTTTACTCTTCACTTCTAAACCATTTACAATCAACTACTAGCCACACCAGATTTCTTTTACTAAGAAAGTCTCGCCCTCACATCCTTCCACTCAAAGGATCAAGACAAAGAGTACCACCCTTGGGTAAACTCAACCACCAACCATCAACCCAATTGATCTACATACAACAACTCGAATCCTCAAAGTGCTAAAAGCCACTTTGGAAGGAATTTGGCAGCAACCAAAGAGTACTCATTTTAATTTCCTATGCCAAGACACAAAGGAAACGCAAATCCCCTACACCACAACCAACATACCAGAAATTCTTCATTGTTTCTTTTCATACTAGAAAGCAAGGGAAATCTCGTTTCATGATATAAATGCACACTCTTCAAGAGCACTCCGGATTAGTCATATCTCCATATATGACTTTCTCACCGACCTATCTCATCGACTCTTTTATGATTGAACAAACATAAACAATGTCATGTTTCCTTTTCACCATTCATTCACCATGTAACAACAATACCGAGTAATCATTCACCAAACGACTACTTCCTCGGTATCACATGTTTGAAACACACATAACATTGACGGTTGCGCTAAATCATATAACTACGATGGCAACACCGTTAACAGCAAAACACCACGTCATGTCAGAACCCACCATTTCTCGAAAGCTAAACATGCAAAACCTCGCATTTTAACCAAAATCAGCATTTTTGGAAAAGAACATCGACTCCAAGGTCAAACATCTGCACACACAACCGCCACAAATTTTATCAAAAGAGAGGGAAACTCAATCCCAAAAGAAAACTCTTCACTAACCAAATTCACTTATGAAACATTCATAAAAATCCAGACTTGTGGAACATCCGCACACCAGACACATTTTCCAAATGACTCCAACTCTAGCCAAATAGAGTTACACATCAAGGTCTTAACTCAAAAGTTTCCAACACAACCCTTTATGACCATCTGCTTCCTTTTAAAATTAATTCCAAAGATAATTCAGTGCGAACGCGAAAGGGCGCGATCCACTAAAAAACTTGGGGTGTAAATCCATACGCATAGCACCAACTACACAAATTAGCCAAAACCAAAAATTTGCACCAATTTCTACGAGTTTTAGGGAAACTCTGAAACACAGCATATGGAACACCTTGACCGAAAACCCTTCAACCAAAATGGCAAATAACCAAACCAGTCCAAAAGCTTTTAAACACAAGCTCAGCATAAAAAGAACCATCTCTAGTACTCCACTACGCATTTCCATTAAAGACTTCAATAATCACTATTTACTCCCTGAGGAGCCCCAACACAATTCAACCAAAAGCTTCACAACAAATTCTTCCTCTAGTTACCATTCCCAACACTTTTAATTAGGGTTTATGATGCTTATCAAAAAGGCACCCAACCAAGACTACATTGACATGATCCCCACGGATCACCAAAACATAATACATCTTATTCTAAATTTGAAACATAGTACTTCAACATGAGCCGAGCTAAACAAGAGACCACCGAATCGGCCAACTCGCACAGAGAAGAGACGAAGCGACTTCGCCAAGGAGTGGTTGAGGGGTGCGAAGCTCGGTGGGGAGTCCTCGACCTCTAGGCCGAGCTCGACTTTGTGAGGGGAAGAACTCACAATCCTCTAGGATGAAAAGCGCGGCAGGGTGTAGGTGCCCTTGATGTAAACCTTTGTATGTAATTGCTTTGGATAATCAAAAAGAAATCTTTTGAGCAAACAACTTGTCTTCTTTTTCCTTTTGTTCTTGTCTCCTCTTTGTTCCGATTATTTTCTTCTCATGGTCGATGAATGCCCTGGACAGAAACGAACAAAGCAAAATGAACAGGACAGAGAAGACATAATGCCCAAATAGTAAAGGATGAAAAATATACTAGCACTCGTTTTTTAGAAAAACATGATAGTCCATCCCTACTAGGCCCCCGCTATGAACGAAGGTCATGCGCATGAGTTGCTAACACAAGCTCATTCATAGGAGAGTTAGAAAAATCGTGCATGCCCTTACTCTAACGACCTAACACCATTTCTTCAAGTTGCGAGCATGGGTTAAGTCACGAAAGAAACACACGCGCGGCTCCATGCCCCCACGCTTCTTGACCCATGCCCCTAAGTTGGGAGCATAGTTTTGATATGAATGGGAAAACGTGCGTCTTGCCTAACGATGCTCACGACGGCCAACCGCCTGGGATCAAACTAGGACTCTGGACCATCTGAGAGGACGTCTATTTGCCATCGTAACTTGTAGTGGAGTACTACTGCGAATAATGATCGACTTACGTAGACTGAATCCTTTGGTGGCGAGTTCAAAGACCTGGTAGTGGTGCCATGCTGCTTTTGTCGTTTTGACGCACGCTAGCCAATTCTTAAGAAAATTAGATTGAAGCGAATGTTCTTGCCCTCACGTGCTCATCCTATCATCAATATCTCGAGGAGGGTAGTGTGCCCTTGTGCGAGGCTAGGTTGGCTTACTAACGGGCAAACAGGGATTCCAAAGACATTCATAAAATATTGGGAAGAATGGAAATCACGGAGGCGAAAGAACCATATTTTTATATAAAAAAGGAACTCATTTAAACTTGCACAGAGCAAATAGCAACAAAAAGCTAGATAAAGAACTTACGTAGTTGGTCAATGTTCCAGGTGCTGGCGCGCTCTCGACCATCCTCCATCGCCAGGTGAACAGCCCCTAGGCGTGTTGCTGAAACGACCTTGTACGGATCTTCCCACCTGGGGGTCAACTTGTTAACTTTCGACAAATCCTGAACTCGACGTAGGACAAGATCGCCAACTTGTAGGGTCCTTGGTCAAACCGATTTTGCCGTGTGCCTATGAAGAGCTTGTAGGTAAACCGCTGATCATAGCAAAGCCCGTTCGCGTGTTGCCTCGGCGAGGTCTAGGTCTAGGAGATGTTCGCCCTCCTGGTTGATGTCGACGACCAGGTGAACCCTCAGGGAACCCAACACAATCTCGGTGGGCAAAATAGCCTCTGCACCATAGACAAGCTGGAAGGGGGTTTCACCAGTAGCTCGATTAGTCGTGGTGTGAACCGACCAAAGTACGGAAGGAATCTCGTCCACCCACGCTTTGCCATACTGGTTGAGGTTTTTGAAAACCCTCTTTTTTATTCCCTGAATTATTTGACCATTTGCTCGCTTGGCCGCTCCATTGCTCTGTGGGTGTGCCACAGACGCGAAGCAGACCTTTGTCCCGATGTCTTCCCAATAGGCTTGAAACATATCAGAGGTGAACTGAGTGCCGTTGCCCGTGATGAGGCGATTAGGGATACCAAGGCGCGTCACCATGTTGTTGTGAAAGAACCTACCAGCTGGTAACACCATGGAGGTAGTAGCAAGCGCCGAACAGATCGGGCCAACAGATCGAGATCGGTGTGGTCGCCTCCCTCTCAAGGGGTCCTCACGCGTTGGATCGATGAGATCGGTCCTATGGAAACTGAGGCATTCTGATGGCTCGGAATCGGTAGGTATAGAGGCGAGAATGCTTCCTACTAGTACATACAAATGTTGTAAACAATATTATATTATGTCAATACATACAAATGTTGTAAATAATATTATATTATGTCTATGTGACATGTGTTCTGTGAATGATGCTGTGAATGTGATGCAATGCGAGTTACTGTGAATGTTCTGTGATATTGTCATGTACTATGATTTTTGTATTGTGATTCTGTGAAATTGGTGATGTTTTCGAAATGTGTATTGTGATGATATATTCATCATTGTCGGTTCTTAAATAGAACCGACACTGATAAGATGCCTATTAGTGTCGGTTCTAGTTAGGAACTGACAGTGATCAGTAATTATTACTGTCGGGTGAGAACCGACTGTGATAGAGCCTACTTATCACTGTCGTTGGACTTTGTGTCGCCACCAAAACCAATAGTGGTGACTTAAAAGAACCGATTGGGATGCATATTCCTGTACTAGTGACGATCTAATAGATCTTCTATAAAAATTTCAATATTTTTCTCTTGTTTCTAGACTATTCACAAAAATTACAAATAGATGCTTATCTTTAGGGATGGAACTGGTACGGATATTTTCCGACCGACCGACCGAATTGATTTGGATGATGATTTGGATAGTTCCACATATATCCAGTTGATTTCTCGGATAAGGATATGGATACAGATAATTTACATGGATACGGATACGGATATGGAACACTGATTATCCGATGGATACGGATATGGAACACTGATTATCAGAATAACACATTAACATGTTTCACTATTTTAGAGACTGGGGTCTGTATTGGATGACAAGATATAATGTGTTCATGTGTGCTAGATGCTAATTTGGAGATATTTGGGTAAAGGTGGTACAGAAATTGGCAAGTGGTGTTTCAGGAGGGCTACTTAGGATTCAGCAGCATATGCCAGCTGCAAATCATTTGGTTCAATTATTGCAATGGGGCACATTGTTACTCACAGAGTCACATGTATGACAAGCTAGGGATAAAAAGGCAAAAAAAAAGACATACAAATATATTTCTTTTGGAATTTTGAATTTAAATTTGGACCGATTTTGAAAAAAAAAACTGAAATTGGATTTTAAAATATCCGACTAATATTATTCGTATCCATGTTGATTCCGATCCGTGTTCGATCTGTATTCGTAACCGATATTATCCTGTATAATTCGTATTCGATACTATTCGTATTCGATTCTGTATTCGATAAAAAATACGGATACAGATATGAATAGGACGATATTCGACCGTATCCGATCCGATCACATCCCTACTTATCTTACCCATCAAGAAATTCACTTGTTTCTAGACCGATCACAAAAATTACAAAAAGAGAAATTATCTTACCCATTAAGAAATTCCTCATGGACACCCACATATCATGTTAGGTGACACCCATCCACAATTCCACCAAACTGCACAAATTATGAAAGGAGGAGACACCTAATATCACCGGTGTCGACGATCTGTTTCGCCGGCAATAAGATTTGTGATTCTAGGGGATTTGTGCGGGATCTGAGCTTGATGGTAACACAGGATGCGGGGGCAATCTGTTTTAGACAGGTTCGGGCTCTCTCGGAGGAGATAATACCCTAGTCCTGTGTTCTTGGATATATCGTGTGTGTTCTCTTTTTGTTTCTCCCTCCTCCCCTTATACACTGGGGGAAGAATACATGATAGATGCGCGCCACCGGGCCCTGAACATGGTGGCCTGGACGACATGTCCCTTGTCCTTATCCGCCTTCACGCTCTACGTCCTGGAGAGGTGGTTATGCTTTCCCCGACCCACGCCTGCCGCCTTGTCAGGTTCCAGCATCCGCAGGTTCTGGCGGTGTCAGACCGCATGCTTCGTTCCTGGCGGGTTGTTAGGGCGGGGCGCGAAGCTTCCTTGAAGGATCAGGAGTTGTCTTGGGGAGCAAGTCGAAGGTCTCCTCTGGGCCCGTCGTGGTGCTTCTGGGCTTTGGGCTTTCTATTCCGCCTGTCAGGCCCAGTCGGGTGTAGGCCCCTCTTGCGGGACCCCTGTCTCTGACATCCCACAACCGGTGTCTTCCTTCCAAGCTGCCTGTTGCATGCACGCTCCCCAAATGGCACACCATAGTACTCAATCCCATGCAAGCTGATCCCTGGTGTACTAATTAATTCCATCTATATATAGTAGTACGTAATAGGGAGGAATTTAGTGTATTAATTAATTCCAGCTATTGTGTGTATAAAAAAAGTAGAAAACTTGAGAATGCTAGAGGAATAAGAATAGAAGATTTGATCCTCTTGCGGATTTGCTCTGCCTCTATATAAACACCACAAGAAATAAAATTATTACAGTTGACAATTTGACCATAAGAACATTTGTAGAAGAACATATTATCCAAATTTTCTCTTCATGGCGATGGCGCTAGTCAAGAAGAACAAAACAATTCGGTGTTTGGCACTATTTTTGGTTATGGCTACAATTTTCTTGTCTGCAATGCAGCGAGGAGACACATCGGTACATTTCTTTCTTTTTCGTGATTTTTTTGTTTTCTCTGTATACAATGTTGTAGCGCATGCGCTTAATGGAACCGACACGTTCATATATATACACCAAATAATTTGTGTGTAAAGTAATTTACTATTGTGTTTCATTGTGCGTAGGTGTTAGATCTGAGTGAATGTCGCTGTTTCGACCTTCCATGCACGGATTGCACGACGGCTTAGTGCGCCGCGGCAACAACACGATGCGACAGAGTCCAATGCGTTAGCTCACTTTGTTGTTGCGTAAAGATCTCAAAGCCATCCAAATGATGGATGCCAACAGCTCTTGCATGTAAAAGGGTGAATAAGTTCTTTGAATAAGTCTATGTGTGCACCCATGCATATCTTATTCGTGCAAAAGATTTAATAAAAACTCTTGTTTGGCCAATTTTTGGCTTCCAAAATTCAGGAAATAAAAGAGGCAGCAAATTTTTACACATACCAGGGATCTCACGGGGGATATATAGAAAAAGACGTTCAGGGTGCAGCATCACACACCACATATTGTTTGTTAAAAAAAAGATCCTGCTCTTTGCAAAATAAGCCCATTACGACCCAGCCCTGCAAAGTGTATATACATACAATTCCTGAACATGCAAATGAGATGCATATCTAATAAATATAAAAAAGAAAAGAAGACACGGACAACAGAGCCATCCTGGTAGGCGAAGGCCATTAATTCCATCATCGGCTACGGTCTACATCATCGATTGGAGCATTAACGACCCTGTATCACATTTGAATTTACATGGAGTATATGGCCATACCTATTCTCTAACATACCATTTCATTTTCTTTCACTCCTAATAATGGTCATACCTTGGTAATATGGATTTCCTATTATACAAGGATATGAGCAGAGTACGTACATAAAACCATTGCCTAATATACCTTCAGAACTTGTTCATTGATAATCGCTAAATTGAACTCAAATTCATGCCTGCATAAGAAAATCAAATTCTAGTTTATACTCTCTTTAATACAAATTGGTTGTATCCAATTTTTTTTTTTAAAAAAAAACACTAATGTCAAATATATATAACTAATTTTGATATCCAATTCTCTGACGGTATGAGCAGATTTTCTTATTTATCTATACAGATTTTACTATGCATATACCATAAGCTTTTACTACTGCACAGATTACACATGCTGCTGAACCTCTGCATAATAGTAAAATCTATGTATAAGGATACTACAATCTATTTATATGGACAGTAAACTGTAATTGGACTGCAAAATGATTGTTTATTGGTGAAACTTATATAATTATATTGCCCTCGTCGTCAATAAGCTGCTCGTAAAAACCTTTTGTGAATCGGAATTATCAATACAAAGTTATGGCCAAAACAAAAAAAAGATTTATGTACAAACTAGAATTGTATTTACTAGTTGGTTTTGCCACATACTTATGGGCTTAGTCAACTGGAGCAGGCGTTGCGCTAACTAGTTGAAACGGGTTTAGTTACGCTAATTAATGCCACACGTGGGTTCTATCAAACTGCAAAACTGGCCGAGTGGTACCGCCCGTTCTGGTCTTGTGACAGCCGGCTTGTCGCTCAGTGACCCTCATGGGGCATACCTTGGTCTTTTGGCTCGGGGCAGGCGGTACCGCGCCCGTTCTGATCTTGTGACAGCCGGCTGTCGCTCAGTGACCCTCATGGGGCATACCTTGGTCATACAGAGTAATGCTGTGCCGCTTACGGCGCCTTTGCTTTAGACCCTCATGGGGCGCATTCTCAAGACCGTGTTGGTTGTAGATCCTCCCGCGACACCCAATCGCATTGTGAGGCAGCGACCGACAATTGACCCCAAATTATGGGGTGTCTTGTCGGAGGATGTTCGGAAAGTGCCCAGCCCCAAGCTTAGTGGCGGCGGCGTTCAGGCCGTCGTGGGGCGCACTTTATCCCAAACTTTGGACCGGGTTTGACACTGGCGCGTTTTCTTGTGACGCAGGCTATTGGCCCGTCATGGGGCGTGCCTTGAATCGGCCCAGAGGTGAGCAGAGGGCCCTCGTTTCTTCCCACCGTAAGGTGGAAATTGGGGCCCATTTCTTATAAGTCGGAAGGACCCTCGTTGGAGCAACGGCCTCCTTGCACCTTCCCCACCAGTGCGAAACCTTCAAACCTCCTTTGGCGATTTAGGGTTTTACGGTTTCGCGCCCTTGGCTTGCGGCGGTTCTTCCCACCAGGTCTTCTTCTTCGCAATGTCTTCTTCCTCGTCGCCGGAGGGTAGCGCCGACCACTGCGACGGCGAGGTGGGAGACTTCCATCACGACGATGTCCCGCTTGGAGGATGGTCGCCGCCGGCGTCCTCCCTCCGTGGAGTTGATCTCACGCCGTCCATGCGCGGTGACCCTTACCCCACACCTCTAGAGAATGAGATTGTGGTGTTTGAGTCCTTCTTCAGCGGGGACTTAGCATTCTGGGAGCGCCTTCTTCCGGGCTCCTCCACTTCTACTGAAATCGAGTTGATCAATTTGAACCCCAACTCGATTCTTCACATTGCCATCTTCGTCCAGCTCTGCGGCGTATCTTGGGATACGTCCTCATTTGGATTTGTTCCGCTCCTTCTTACAGTGAAGCCTCATCCGAACGTTGGGGGCGCCGGGCTCCAGCTGCGGGAGGGCTCGAAGAAGCAGTATTTTGTCGTTCCTCTCAAGACCTCCCTCAAAGGTTGGAGGCGGGAGTGGTTCTATTGTGCCAATGTTGATCCTTTCCTCGCCCCCTTTGCCGGCCGTGCTCCTAAAGCTTCCCGATGCTGGAGCGACGCCCCAGACGGAGGAGGTTTGGCGCAAATCCCCGAGCTTCTGGCATTGATTGACGATCTGAAGAACCGAGGGCTGACGGGTCCCGGGATCGCGATCAGTTTTGTGAAGCGCCGAGTGCAGCCCTTGAAGGAGAGAGTCCATTTGGGGTTCCAATACAACGGGCCTCTGGACCCCACGCGGGAGTCGGACGTGGCCCTGTCGATGGAGGCGCTGGCAGCACGGGTGGTTGATCTCTTCGTGCCTGGCACAATAATCACCAACAGGGGCTGCCCTCATAAATTTTTGACGGCGAGGCCTCCCCCTCCTGTGAGTGCACTATTCTCTCGAAAGGCTGTTCCATGATGTAGGATCGAAGTATACGAATATAGCAATCAGAGGGGGGTGAATGATTGTGCGGAAGCTAAAACCAAATTCTTGATCTATTAAAAGTTCACCCCAAAACAGAACCAAATAATTGCCTCGTTTTCGACAAAAACAGAATGACAGAGGTTTGGTAAAACGGGAATTCCCGGAGATCCAACCGTTAGATTGATCTGAAATTTGGACACAATAAACTAGATTCCAGTACGAATCTAACCCAAAAAGAATCAGCTTGATCGGACTTACGGATCAAAAGTTATGAGCTTCGCAAGCTTGCTGATCCAGAACTTGACGAGAATCAATCTAATCAAAACTTCAAGATTAAACAAGATCTTCAAAAGATTAATCAACTAGACTTTGAGAAACTCTAAATCAATACCCTAGAACGGTTTTTGATGGATCAAATCAAGATGAAACTCAACGATCAAAAACCAATCTAGAATTAGAACAAGCATGCAAACAAGTACCAAAAGCGAGAAAATCATAGCGGCATTAGTTCTTGTACGCAAAAATCTTGGAAGAATTGATCTTTATTTCTTGTCTAAAATACTCTCATCAAAAGAGTACAAACCCTAAAACCAAGCTCAAGGCTTGATGCTCTCAGCTCTACTTGGTGCCTTTCAACAGGAGACCCCCCACCTATTTAAAGCACCAAACAAGAATACGATTCCTATTCCTAGAAGGAATCCGTATCCAACACAACTCTACTTGGCCCAACCTGGCGAGTACAACTCTTACTGCACGCGTATGGAAACCCTTCCATACTCACGTGACTAACACTTTGCACGCGTATGGCCACCTGCCATACTCACGTGACTAACACTTTGCACGCCGAATGACCTCCTGCCATTCTCACGTGACTAACCATTCTTCATGTGCACCATTCTCTTAGCCCGAACGTCCGCATGACATCCTTGACCACCAAGACCTCGGTTCCTCCTGAACCTAGTCCCGAACCTCGGTTCCTCCATGAACCTAGTTCCGGTCCGTCATCGACCACATTCGTCTTCGAGCAATACTTGCACATGAACAAACCTAAAACAAATCCGAGCACAAGTCCACGACTTGACTCAATGTCAATCCATGCAACTACTCACATGAGTATTGCATAAAGTCCACTTCAAAAGAAGCATCATGAAATCATCACAAATTTCAAATTCACATTCAAAATTCAAATCCAAATCGCTCAAAATCCTAATTGAGCGAAAACGCATTCACGACGGACAAACAAAGTTGGTCCGTTGTATAAGGAAAAGTTTCTGTTCCAAGAAGCCAACCAAACGCGGAAAAACACGTTCACAACGGACAAACAAAGTTGGTCCGTTGTACATGCAAAAATGGCTTCGGTCATGAGCTCAAAACAAGTTCACAACGGACCCCAGAAGCTTGTCTGGCGCAAACGTGCCACGCTCGGTTTCACAAAAGTAAAACCCTAGAAAAAGTCCATTCACGACGGACAAAAAGAATTAGTCCGTTGTACATGTGAAAATCTTGGTTCCAAGAAATTATCCAAACCGAAAAAGCTTGTTCACAACGGACCAAGAGAAACTGTCCGTTGTAGATGGGAAACTTACTGTTTCTTGAGAACTTTGTCCGGCGCTAATGCGTAACTTACTGTTTCTTGTCAAATTGTCAAACACATGCACAAGCACATTTTGCAAAGCCAATTTTTCAGCACATGATTTCACAATCTCCCCCTTGATGAAAACATTGGCAACACCACTTAGAATTGAACATTTGGCATTCACTTTACAAAAGATTTTGAAATCAAAAGGATTAAGGACCAAAGTAAGAAAACACAGAATTCCTCCTTTGACCAAAAAGCAAAACAAAATCTCCCCCTGAGAAGGAACATGTGTGTGAATGTGCAATGTGCCCAAAAATTCCAAAAATCCTCCAAACTTCTCCCAAAATTCTCAAATTTAACAACTCTCCCTTTTTCTTTAAACTTTTCAATGATTTCCAAATTTCTCCCCCTTTGACAATGGATTCATCAAGAGTACAAAAGAGAGAATTTGTTCAAAAATTTTCCTGTAGCAAAGATTTCACAAGGAGAAACAAGGGAGTGCCAAGATAGGAAAAGATGAGCTCATTCGATCATATAACCTTATAAATCACATAATATGCAAAATACATGATCTTGAAGTGATTTTAACAAGTTAGGAAATGACATGCATCTCAACCTCAATTCAGTCAACTATAGCCAAGTACTAAGCAAAACCTCTAGTAGAAAAACAAAGGCTCAAAGTTGAAGCAAATAACAAATCAGGGCGAGCAAGTAGTTTCAACTCCAATCTAGTGGACCAATTTAATCTTTAAACAATAAGTTGCATGTGGCATGCTTGAAGCATACTTCTTTTATTTTCTAGGAGTGGCATGCTTGAAGCATACATCTTATCTTTGAGGGAATGGCATGCTTGAAGCATACATCTTATCTTTTTAGGGAAAGCAAGCCTGAAGCACATAACTTGAGGTTTTGCTTTTAACAACCCTTTTTATTGATTCCCTTTTCTTTTCATTTTTCTTTGATTATAAACATGCAAAAGTGATTAAAAGGTCTTATGAAAGAGTAAAGTTGAAACCACACTTGCTTCATAGCCCAAATTTGTCAAGAGGATTCAATATCAAGCCTAGAAGAGTAAGATATCACAGAGTATTTAGCTATAGGTAATCGACCCAGGAATTCGCAATGTCATTTTTAGTTCAAGTGAGATAATTAGATTATCATATATTAGCTCAATTACATAACATATAAAGAAATATGATAAAGTGAGCTCATTAAGTGAAAGAACTTGGCAAAGAAACTCCCCTCAAAACAATCCCATTGGATGAACAATTCCAAGTTCTCCCGAATAAAAGCAAAAGCGAGAAGAAGACAAAGGTTTTGTGAAAATGTCCGCCAATTGATGTTCAAGATCCACATGGTGAAGCACAATTTTTTTCTTTTCAACATGATCTTTAAGAAAGTGAAATCCAATATCAATATGCTCAAGAAAAGGGATTACTCAAGAGGTGGCACGAACCAAATCAAATCAACATCCTCCAAAGTCAACATCGAAAAAGCTCTTAAACTAATCCATGAGGAAGCGAAAGCCAAATGCCAAAATCTTGAGTTCCATGAAGATACCTGAAAATCCTTTTGATAGCTTGTCGATGTGAAGCACGTGGGAAGCTTGAAAACAAGCACACACAAGCACGTGGGAAGAGTCTCTCATGTAAACCTCTAATTATCTCGTCCTCAACAAAGATTATCATCATCTTTATGAACAAAGACACTCTCCCCACTGAACATATGCACTTGTACTGCATCATTTGAACTAGTGCCTTTTGCGAAAACAGAAGTGGAAGAAGCATCTCCAAAGGCAACACTTTCTGCATGAGATGCACGAGTGAAGGAGAACCAAATCTTATCCTTGAACATATGAAGTGAGCATCCGAATTCACTAGCCACATGTTCTCCCTCCTCGCGTGAGAAGCCTACATAGAAGCAGAAAGTGTCGAGGTCTCGATCTTGGGGTTAGAAATAAGATGTTTAGGAATCGATCTTGAGACACCCGACGCGCAACAAAGAGGCACAACACGAGTATTCTTATGCACAAAATCAGATTTGCCTTTTCCGTGTTTTTAGCATCAAAGGTGTTTGTTTCACCCTAGGCACATAATGAGAAGTGGAGTGTGCCTTTCTGAAATTAGACCTAGCATTAAACCTTTCTCTCTTTTGTTGTTTAGCTAGTCTAAAGCAAAAGTCTACTAAATGTCCATCTCTACCACAATGAGTGCAAGTGTACTTAACATTATGTTTAGCTTTGGAAGTAGAATCAACATTTGCATTCATCATAGTAGAAGATAAAAGACCAGCAGATTTAAAGACAGTTTTCTTAGGCTCATTGACAATTTCAAATTTTCCACTTTCAAGTGTTTTGACAACAGTGGGAGCATGTGATTTATGATGAGCATAAGAATCAAAACCTAAACCTTTGTTATGAGTGCTGACTTTTGATTGATCCAAGATCATGTTTAGGTTTTTCTTTCCTTTAGTGAAACGTTCTAATGACTTTTCCAAGTAATCAATTTTTCGAGAAAGAGTTAAACAATTATTACAGGGAACGTCCACTTTTCCTTTTTGCTTGCGACAAGTTGAGCATGAAAGAACCTCATGTGTAAGCAAATCTTACATCATTTGAGAAACCCTAGCATTTGCATCATGCAACTTCAATTCTAGTATGGAGCATATAGAACATGGAGTTGTATCATGTAAATCAATGGTAGAACAACTAGCATGTTTAACAAGTTTCTCATTTTTCTCATTTTCAGCATTGATTTGCTCCAACAAGGTAACATGTTCTTTCCTAAGCAAAGTAAGCTCATTGTAAATTAAGTCACATGATTTGCAAGCATCATCATCAGGAATCAAGGTTTTAAGTCTAGCAATTTCAGCATTCAATGACTCAACAACAAAATCATGTTTCTTAATTTTCTTGTCACGTTTATCAAGCAATTTACCAAGTCGAGCAACAAAGAATAGCTAATTCATCGTAAGAAGGATCTACCTCATTGAAGTCATTTGTCATGATCGCCCTCGGTGAAAGTCGCCATTGCTTTTAGCCATGAGACACAACCCCGTCAACTCATGCTTGCTTGGAGTTGCATCGTCCTCACTTGCTCCCTGAATCCACATCGCTCAAATTGACTTGTTCAAGAGCGGAAAGAACTCGGTGGACAACTTTGTTGTTGATGAAGCTCTTCTTCTTTCTATTACTTGAAGAGAACTTCTTCTCTTTTCTTCTGTCGTTGTCCTTCTCCTCCCTTGATGCTTTACCTGCAAGTTTAGGACAGTTTGGACGAATATGGTCGAGATCACCACACTCATAGCATCTTGGAGGGCCACCACCACCTCTCTTTCTCATTCTCACATTTTGTAAAGCTTTGTTAAAGCGAGAAGAGAGTAGTGACAAGTCTTCTTCTAGGAATTGCTCAATCTGTTCATCGGTTAGTGAAGACAAGAAAGATAGAGCAAAGCTTGAAGCAGCACCATTATGAGATATGCTAGATTGAGATGTCAAAGCAATTGATTTATGATCATTCTTTCTAGCAAGAATATCTAATTCATGAGTTTTCAACTTGGAATAAAGAACATCTAAGGTAAGTGTACTCATGACAGTAGATTCTCTAATGGATGTAACTTTCATCTCCCAAATAGACATGTCTAAAGCACCAAGCAATTGTCTAGCATTAGCGACATCATCAAAGCTAACTCCAACAGACGAAGATTACTAAGAATTTTATTGAAGCGTGCAAAGAAGTCATCTAGCGACTCACCAGGTTTCATCTCAAATCGCATGTATTCTTTTGTAAAGATCTTGACGAACCTCTTTAATAGTGTTAGAACCCTCATGGTAATCACAAAGAGATTTCCATACCTCATATCGGATCGAAGATGAATCACCACGATCGAAGTCGCTACGTCCCAAGCCTTGGATGATCAAGTTGCGCGCCTTCTTTGTTTGCTTCAACATGTGTGCGATTGGTGTCGTTGGCGTTGTCGTTTGCGGGGACTTCATATGGCTTGTAGACCTTCTCCCAAATTGCGAATCCACGAGCTTGGATGAACGCCTCCATCTTGGCCTTCCAAAACTGAAAATCAACACCATTGAACACACAAGGTTTTGTCGAATAATGATCCATTGATCTAATCACCGATTAAGATAGATTAGAAAAACCTTGCTCTGATACCACTTGTAGGATCGAAGTATACGAATATAGCAATCAGAGGGGGGGTGAATGATTGTGCGGAAGCTAAAACCAAATTCTTGATCTATTAAAAGTTCACCCCAAAACAGAACCAAATAATTGCCTCGTTTTCGACAAAAACAGAATAACAGAGGTTTGGTAAAACGCGAATTCCCGGAGATCCAACCGTTAGATTGATCTGAAATTTGGACACAATAAACTAGATTCCAGTACGAATCTAACCCAAAAAGAATCAGCTTGATCGGACTTACGGATCAAAAGTTATGAGCTTCGCAAGCTTGCTGATCCAGAACTTGACGAGAATCAATCTAATCAAAACTTCAAGATTAAACAAGATCTTCAAAAGATTAATCAACTAGACTTTGAGAAACTCTAAATCAATACCCTAGAACGGTTTTTGATGGATCAAATCAAGATGAAACTCAATGATCAAAAACCAATCTAGAATTAGAACAAGCATGCAAACAAGAACCAAAACAGAAAATACTGTAGCGACGTGGTTACTGTAGCACACAAAAATCTTGGAAGAATTGATCTTTATTTCTTGTCTAAAATACTCTCATCAAAAGAGTACAAACCCTAAAACCAAACTCAAGGCTTGATGCTCTCAGCTCTACTTGGTGCCTTTCAACAGGAGACCCCCCACCTATTTAAAGCACCAAACAAGAATACGATTCCTATTCCCTAGAAGGAATCCGTATCCAACACAACTCTACTTGGCCCAACCTGGCCGAGTACAACTCTTGCACGCGTATGGAAACCCTTCCATACTCACGTGACTAACACTTTGCACGCGTATGGCCACCTGCCATACTCACGTGACTAACACTTTGCACGCGAATGACCTCCTGCCATTCTCACGTGACTAACCATTCTTCATGTGCACCATTCTCTTAGCCCGAGCGTCCGCATGACATCCTTGACCACCAAGACCTCGGTTCCTCCTGAACCTAGTCCCGAACCTCGGTTCCTCCATGAACCTAGTTCGGTCCGTCATCGACCACATTCGTCTTCGAGCAATACTTGCACATGAACAAACCACAAACAAATCCGAGCACAAGTCCACGACTTGACTCAATGTCAATCCATGCAACTACTCACATGAGTATTGCATAAAGTCCACTTCAAAAGAAGCATCATGAAATCATCACAAATTTCAAATTCACATTCAAAATTCAAATCCAAATCGCTCAAAATCCTAATTGGCGAACGCATTCACGACGGACAAACAAAGTTGGTCCGTTGTATAAGGAAAAGTTTCTGTTCCAAGAAGCCAACCAAGCGGAAAAACACGTTCACAACGGACAAACAAAGTTGGTCCGTTGTACATGCTAAAAATGGCTTGGTCATGAGCTCAAAACAAGTTCTAGCGGACCCCAGAAGCTTGTCTGGCGCAAACGTGCCACGCTCGGTTTCACAAAAGTAAAACCCTAGAAAAAGTCCATTCACGACGGACAAAAATAATTAGTCCGTTGTACATGTGAAAATCTTGGTTCCAAGAAATTATCCAAACCGAAAAAGCTTGTTCACAACGGACCAAGAGAAACTGTCCGTTGTAGATGGGAAACTTACTGTTTCTTGAGAACTTTGTCCGGCGCTAATGCGTAACTTACTGTTTCTTGTCAAATTGTCAAACACATGCACAAGCACATTTTGCAAAGCCAATTTTTCAGCACATGATTTCACACATGATTTCTTTGACTGATGTGTGATTCAAACAGGGTGCGATCGTTCCTTTTTCGTGAACGCAGCGCGTCCTTCCTTCGACGCCTTTCAGGTTGTCGGCCTCTCTCGGTGAGACACGCTCGAGCGGCGAGTGGTCGACACCTCGATCGACAATTTCTTGGCCGGAGTCGGCGGAGGAGGTCGCCGGTCTTTTCGGCCGGGCCTTCGACCTCTGGTGCACCGGATCGCATAAGCGGGGCCACGACCTTACATCGAGGCAGCCCAGTGCAGCGCTAACTTCCCTCCGAGTGGTCTTTGGGTCTCGGATGAGGCCTCAGGATGAAATTCAAGAAATCCAAAAGGTATTCTTTTGGGCGATCCTTGTCTTTTTATTCTTGCTGTCTTTGAGGTGTCTTCCCTTTTTGCTGATTCGGGACTCCTGCTATGGGCGTCCTGTGGAGGGTCTCTGAAAGGAGTCGAGCGGAGGCTTCCCCAAGGAGCCCCGCCGCGTCGGCTAGGTCACCGTCGCCGCTGCCGGCTAGGCCATGCCGGCGCCGTGACAACGGTCGAACCATCCTCCGTAAGCGAGATTGACCCGGCCGTCTCCGGAGTGGAGGAAGTGCCTCGAGAGCCACCGCTCGGTCCTCTGCCGAAGCCCCGAATCGGACCGTATGGTGGGAAGGGGTTCCGGCTGAAAGGGATGGAAGAGGGCAGCGAGATGGAGAGAGCGGCTCAGACGGAGCTTTATGAGCTCACCGTCAGGTGTAGCACGCTTCGTCGAGGTGAGCTTCTTGTCTTCAATCATTTGCTCTTGACTTCTTCTGAGATTACGCCTGTTACCTAGGACATGGGGAGCGCTCGGAGCAAAGGTCGCGGTTTTCGAAGGTGCTCCCGAAGCTCAAGGAGCGAAGCGATGCAGGACAAGCTCAGCGAGATCAGCGGACGAGATGGAAAGAAGTCCACGGGCTTCGAGGCGAGTGTATGACGATCAGGGAGGAGAAGACGAAGCTTGAGCATATGCTCGAAGGTGAGATTCTCCCTGGATTCGGTTTGGATGTCTTTTGGATGGTTGGAGAGGATGATGACACTCTCGTGTTTGAGCGCGACTTCGGCCGTTCTTGGTGAGGGCCCGATCGAGGCTTCAGAGAACTCTGGCCTCGGCTCGAGTCGGCTTGGAAAGGATGCAATGAGCCGAAGGGTAAATTTATTTGACTTGGGTTGAACATACTTGGCGTCGGGTGTGCTCTTGATGGCCGTTTGACTTTGTTGCGAGTGCAAGGAGAAGATGGCGGCTGTCGAGCAGGGCCGGATCGAATCGCGTTGCTGCGAGCCGATCCTGCACCTTCTGCGTATTGAAGGAGTCACGCCGGGCCAGGGGCGATCTTTGTTCCACTTCTCTCGGGAGGCCGACAGGATCGAGCTTACGCCAAAGAGTCCGCAGCAATGAGTGCGAACCAGGCATTGGCGGTGGTCAAGTCTCATTATCCGAGAGTTGACCTCGAAGGCTGTGAAAGAAGGTTTTGCCTGTGATGAAGACAAGGCCAGCGCTCCTCGAAGAGGTGTCCTATGCATCGCGAGGCCTTGTTGGAGAATCTAGAATTCGACTTCGATGTGGGCCTTGATGCCGAGTGCTCGCCCTCCTTGTTTGAAATATTGTGTCTTCTTACTTCAATATGATTTGCCTGTATTGTCTTCCGAGTGGTCTTGAGACTGAATATAGGCCCATAGCCTTTTGGATCTGTTCGCCTTTCCGGTGAGTTTCAATGATCGGGTATGGCTTCCAAACGCCAGGGCCTTGGCCGTGGCTTTCTTGCCCCAGACACGCTTTTCCGAGAGGTGGCGTGCAGCTCTCGGCGTCGGGACTTACGTTGGCCACCTGGCTGAGTGGTTTAGTCCCCCAGGCTTGCATCGCTTGCTAGCTCTCCAGCCCCCGGGCTTTTGCGCTTAATTTGGTATAATTAAGCGAGAAAGCCGAACGAGCTTGAACTGCTTATGACACGTGTCTGGTGAAATTCTCCTTGATTTTGTTCAATGCAATCGATCTTCTTGGTATTTGCTTTGCCGCTTTGTTTTTCGCTTCATTGACTGTGAGGTGGCGCGTTTGATTGCCTTTGAGACGCTTCGATTTCCGGGGCTGGGGTGGCTTATAAATGGGGCGTCACCGCTAATGAGCGATCGCCCGTTTCTTCTTGCCTTGTCCTTCTTCCTCCTCTTCCAGTTTCTTTCCATGTCTAATACGGGGAGGTTCGTTGGTCCCTACGCGGCATTGTTTCGCCAGCGATTCTTCGGGATGTTGCACAACTGGGAGGAGGCGGAGTCTTGGGAAGATCTCGACTTTGCCACACTGGAGGCGGAGGAGGAGGAAGGAGCGGCGAGGGACGCCGCCGCCGTGGCCACCTTGTTGGAGGCTGCGCCGGGGCTCCACGAGGTGGCCGAGATCATCCTCGAGATGGTTGGTCGCGATCGCCGCGGCGACCTTGCCGTCGAGTCCCTCGTCGCCTTATACCACCCTTGTGGGTGGTTGAGGACGAGGTTACAGCGGCTTTGGGTCAGCGTGGGTCACGTCTAACCTCAACGATCCCGCCTTCGGGCCTCCCAAAGTCGGCCAAGACAGAAGACCAGCTTCCAAAGAAGACTAAAGAAGACCAGACTAGCGACCAAAGACCGACAAGACTAAGATGCAAATTTTTTTTTAGCGAGAAAAAGAAAAAGAAAGTCGATAATGTAAATTATTAACATTCACGGAATGCAATGCGAAATTTTATCCAAATTCCGTGCCATCATGTTTAATCCGAGTTTAGTGGTTCCGCCTGATCAACTTATTCTAGTCGGTTGCTCTAGTGCCAGCAACGAGGCGCTGGGGCTCGAGCTTTTGACGGTTAGAAATTCGCGATCAGGCGAATCTCGGTTAGATTCTGGTGCTGCGAATTGCAGTCCCCGAGTGGTTAGTGCTTTGTACCCGTTCCGTTGTCTTGTGGTGTAAACCGCCGAGGCTTTGTGCTCATCGCGGCTTGTTATTTCCGTGCACTCTATATTGGCACGACCAGGGTTAGGCACCACACCAGTCGGGTAATGACCACTCGGGGCTAGCATTACACAGAACTTCAGAAAATAAGACGGACTACCATTTTACTTAATGTGTAAGAGTGGGATACATAACTCATGCGTAGAAGCGACGGAGTTGTTCGGCATTCCAAGTATTCGCCAGAACCTCGCCGTCTTCTCGTCTGAGTCGATAAGCACCTGGCCGGATTGTCTTCTGCACAATGTACGGACCTTCCCAAATTGGAGAGAGCTTGTGCTCGCTTTTAGTTCCTCCTCGGGACCGGATCTCCTTCAAAAGGTTCTACTTCCGACATTGCGAGTGGTAGCGCCGAAGTCCCTGGAGGTACTTAGCCGGCGGAGGCGACAACGTTAGAGCCTCCTCGAGTTGATCAAGCTCCACCATTCGGCTTCCCTCGGACTCGGCCGTTGTAATTCGAACCCTCGGGATTCGAATCCCGGCTCGGTCGGCGAGAACCGCCTCTGCGCCATAGACCAGGAAAAAGGGGTTTGGCGGTCGGCTCGGTGGGAGTGGTTCTGAGTCCCCGAAGTACCGACGGTAGCTCCTTCACCCATCGAGCAGCGTATGGTTTGAGGCGGTCGAAGATCCTGGCCTTGAGGCCTTGGAGGACCAAAGCTGTTAGCTCGCTCAACCTGCCCATTAGCCGTGGGTGAGCCACCGAGGCGGCAGATCTTGATCCCGACGCCTTCGCACCATTCTTGGAATTCTTCACTCCTGAATTGGGTGCCGTTGTCCGTGATGATCAGGTTGGGCACTCCGAATCAGACCACAATATCCTGGAAGAACTCCTTGGCCTTAACTGCAGTGATAGTGACGACTGGCTTGGCTTCGATCCACTTGGTGAACTTGTCAATGGCCACGAAGAGGTAAGCGAAACCGCCTTGAGCCTTCTTGAGCGGGCCCACTAAGTCGAGCCCCCAGACTGCGAAAGGCCAAGAAATGGGTATAGTCTGTAGCTCCTGTGCCGGCAAGTGTGTCTGTCATGCATAGAATTGGCAGCCCTCGCAGGTTCGAACTATCTCCTTGGCATCCGTTACCGCCGTTGGCCAGAAGAAACCCTGTCGGTAGGCTTTCCCAACTAAGGCGCTTGATGCCGCGTGATGGCCACACATCCCCGAATGGATTTCTTGGAGCAGCTCTCTTCCCACTTGTCCCGAAACGCACCGCCTGAGGACACCCGAGGCACTTTTTTGGAAGAGCTCGTCGCCCACCACTACGTAGGATTTGGCTTGTCGGGAGACGCGCTCTGCCAGAGTGGTGGCTTCCGGGAGTTTGTCCTTCAGGAGGTAATCAAAATGCACGGTAGTCGATCTGGATCGATGAAGCGGGACCGGTTCCAGGACCCTCGCTTGGCTTTTGCCGTTTTGTAACGGTTGGCTCGTGAAGATCACCTGCGAAGATATCACTTGGGACATCTGCCCGAGTGGCTCCCATCTTAGCCCGGCTAAATCTGCTGCCTCATTATTGCGGCGGAGGACATGAACCAGCTCCAGGCCGTCAAACTTGCCTTCCAATTCTCGGACTTCTTTGGCGGTATGCCGCCATGTTACGATCCACGCCGCGACCAGTCCTTACGTACTTGATTCACCACCAAGCGGGAGTCGCCTCGAACCGCCGGTAGTCGGATTCCGTGATGTGGCGATCTGAAGCCCATGGATGAGGGCCTCGTACTCGCGGCATTGTTTGAGGCCGGGAAGTGAATCCGAAGGACATACTTCAACCTGTCGCCCTTAGGCGAGATAAGGAGGATTCCCGCCCCTGCTCCCCCAAGCATGAGAGATCCGTCGAAGTGCATGACCCAATATTCTGGCTCTTCTTCCGTGCGAAGTGCAGGATTCTTCCACTCGGCCGTGAAGTCGACCAAAGCACAGGACTTGACGGTGGTGCGCGGCTTGAACGAGATGTCGAAAGCTCCAAGCTCGGCTGCCCACTTTGAAATTCTTCCAGTAGCTTCCCTATTACGGAGGACCTCTCCCACGGGGAAAGAAGTGACTACTGAAATCGAATGTCCTTGGAAATAATGCTTGACTTAGGGACGAGATCAAAATGGCGTCTGGCAGCCTTACGGATTTGAGGATATCTTGTCTTGGATTCGCCCGATTACCGACAAAATAAAGCGGGCGTTGCCGCCGTAGCGGTGTCAGATTCCTCCCGCTCCACAACTATCACGGCACTTACTACATGAGACGTTGCCGCTATGTAGAGCGTAAGAGGTTCACCTGGCCGGCGAGACTAAGACTGGGAGTGGAGAGAAACACCTTGAGTTCTTGAAGGCCTGCTGTGCCTCTGCCCAATCAAAGCGATCTTGCTTCTTAAGGAGCTTGAAGAAAGGCATTCCCGGACTCCCAACCGTGAGATAAACACGCCAAGCGCTACCATGCATCCGGTGAGCTTTTGGACCTCCTTTTGGTGGTAGGCGGGGCCATTTTCATGATGGCTCCAATTTTCTCCGGGTTCGGCTCGATCCCACGATGGGAGACGATGAACCCGAGTAGTTTCCCGGAAGAAACTCCGAAAACACATTTCTTGGGGTTTAGCCTCATCTGAACAGCCCTTAGACTTGCGAACGTCTCGGCGGTCGGAGGTAAGGCTATCTCGTGTCTGCGTTTTAACTACCACATCATCCACATAAGCTTCCACATTGCGCCCGGTGATGGTGAAAACACACACGGCGCTACCGTGCGTTCTTGGCATTCTTTAGCCCGAACGGCATGGTGATATAGCAATATGCTCCGAATGGAGTGATAAACGAAGTCTTCTCGCGATCTTCCTCTCGGCCGAATTTGATGATAGCCTGAATAGGCGTCGAGAAAAACCGAGTAGCCGAGATCCGGCGGTGGAGTCTACCACCGATCAATACGAGGAGACCAAAGGGATCTTTCGGACAAGCCTTGTTGAGGTCGGTGTAATCAACACACATGCGCCCGACTTTTATTCTTCTTACGGGCGAGTCGAGGTTCGCCAACGATCGGGATGATACACTTCTTTGATGAAACCTGCGGCTAGCGGCTTTGTGATCTCCTCTCGATGGCTTCTCGGCGATCTTGAGCGAACCGTCGTAACCTTTGCTTGACGGGCCTGGCGGATTGGCTTACATTCGGTCGCGTGTTCGATCACCTCCCTGGGGACCGGGCATGTCGGACGGCTTCCAGGCAAAGACGTCTTGGTTTGCCGCGAAAGGTGACGAGCGTCTTCCTATTCATCCCGAGCCTTGTCCCGTCGAGGCGGCTCGCGCCGGATCGGACGGGTCGAGGAGAATCCTTTTGGTGCCTTCCTCGGGCGATCCGGAGTTCGCGGCTTGCGGGTAGGGATCTTGCCTTCCGGCTTGTCGAAATCCGCCTCTTGGCGAATCCTTTCCCGACCCGCCGGCGCCTCCAGAGACTCGGCCATTTCGCGGCTCTCCCTGTCGCAAGAGAAAGAGCGCTTAACATCGCCAGTAGAGTGATAATACCACTCGGACCGGCATTTTCAGCATCGGATCTGGCGTAGTGGGGCACCGCCATGAACTTGGCCAGCGGTCTCCCAAGATGGCGTGATCTGTTGTCGCGAAGTCTCGCCACCTCGAAGCTAAGGCTCTCGGTCCGGTAGTTGTCCCTTGCGCCGAGCGTGGTGGTAGAGTGATTTGTCCGAGTGGTATCGCCGACGTTCGGGTATCACTCCATGAAAAGGCGACGACCGCGTTTGAGGTCGACCGCGGGATCCCCATATCATCAGTGTCTTCCACGAAGAGGGCGTTGAGCCCACTCCCACCGTCAATCAACACCCTTTTGAGCTTGATGTCGCGGACAACCGGCGCCAAGACCACGGGTATCTGCCGGGAATGGGGCGCGATCTGGGTGATCCGTGCGGTCGTAAGTTATTGCGACCTCGGACCACCGGACATATCGAGGGTCTCGGCTCTCTTGCCTGAGATGTCCCGGCGGTGAGCTTTGCTTCCGCTTGGACTCATATCTTGGCGAACCCGAATATGTAGTTAAGCTCGAGGTCGACTTCTGATAGTCTTCCTCGGCCAGGGAGAGGCGGTTTGCGGCGGCGTGACCACTCGGACCTTGTCGGCTTTGCCTCTTGCTCTCGCGAGCGAACCTCTTTAGGTGAAGCAGTCCTTGGCGGCATGCCTCCCCTTCGGATGGAAAGGGCAGGGTGAGTTCATAACCTTATCATATCCATCCTCTTTGAGAGCGCGAGGATGAGTTGGTGCGGCCCGGCGCCACCAGCTCTTCGCCCTTGCGCTTCTTTTCTTTCCGCCGAGGGGTTCAGACCGATCCTTCCCTCATCACGCCCGTTCGCCAGAGCCTCGGAGGTGAGCGTAACGGTCCACTAGGGCGAACAGCTCCCGGACCGATGTGGGTGGCTTTCGGGACATCTTCTTGATGAGGTCGGGGTCGCTGACTCCTTTCTGGAAGGCAGCTATCACAATCGCATCTGTGACGTCCCGAACGGTGCTTTTCCTGTTCATGAAGCGCTTGACGAACTCCCGGAGGGATTCGTTCCTCCTTTGGTGTAGCTGGTATAGGTCCCAAGGGGTGCCTGGGCGCTCGTAAGTGCCTTGGAAATTTGAGATGAACTGCTCACACAGATCTCCCCAGGAATCTATAGAGTTCGCTGGAAGTCCGGTGAGCCATGCTTGGGCCAGGGGCGAGAGGGTAACCGGCAAGTAGTTTGCCATTACTTTCTGATCCCCCCCGGCGGCCCTGACTGCCAGAGCGTATACTTGTAGCCAAGCCTCCGGGTCCCTCTCACCGTCGAACCTAGTGATGCCTTTAGGATTAAATCCATCAGGCCAAACCACTCGGCGTAGGTGAGGGGTAAACGCACGAACCTGTGATGCCCTAGAACTTTTCTTCCTTGTTTTTGTTTCGGAGAGGATTATCGGTTTTTGTCGGGGAATGAAACAATTGAAGAAAATGTTTTTTTTTAGAATTTTTGGGGTTGTGGGCTATGGGAAAAAGGCCGAAGAAAACCTGGGCCTGGGCCGGGAATCCCCCTCCCCACCTCCACCTTCCCACCTCCTTAGTGGGCCGGCCCACCTCCCCCACCCCTTGTGGTGCGCCCCCCCCCTTTGTGGCCGCACCCCCTCCCCAACCCTAGGCAGCCACCTCTCCCTCCCTAGCAGCCACCTCTCCCTCCCCTTCCTCTCCCCACGTGGTGGCTCAAGATCCACCGCGATTCGCGAAGGAGAAGGCGAGGAGCGACTCCGTGGAGGCGTGGAGGACGAGCAGATCGCCGATTCGGGGTTCTTCGCGTGTTCTTCGTGAGTTTGCAAGGGAGATCACTAGGTAAAATTCCCAAACTTTTACCTCTGTTTTACCTAGGGATTAGGAGTGTATTAGATCTGGTGGTGAGGGTTTTGGATGGATCTTGTTGGGGGAGAAGGGTAGATGTTCACGTGGTGCTGTTTCTGGAAGGGGGATTTGTGCAGCGCGGATTGTTTCGCGTTTTTCGTGGCATAGATGATTTTTCCTGCCAAAACCTATAACTAGAAAGTTGTAGATAACGTCGAGACCTAGCTTCTGTAATTTTTTCAGAATTTTTGGGGTAGTGTTCTGAGAGTTATCGCTGTTGCAAACCGACGAACAGAATCTGGGAACAGATTTCATCCACTGTGTTGGACGACTGTTTAGGCATATTTAGCAGAGGAATTAGAATTTATGATCTTCTGGAAAGTTGTAGATCTCGTCAATATCTAGCTCCTGTAATTTTTTCATATTTTTAGGTTCTGTAGAAAAAAAGATACGAAAAAGAGAATGGGGGTTGCTGCTGTTCGGTCTGGACAGAACGGGGTTTCGGTGTTGGAAAGGGGGAACGGGTTGTAGGAATTGCGTGTTTGAGTCGTGTGATCTGTTGTGCTGCTGTTACATACTGAAATTATGATTGTACAGGTGGTGCCCCTTCTGGGCCTTAACTAGATCCGTCGTCTACGTCGGTAAAGGCAAGTGGAAGTAGTGTTATGGTTGAGCTATACATTGTTGTTTGCATTGCCTTCGTTATAATCTCCGATTACATAAATCATACATGGTTTAATCAATTGCTTTGATGATTGCAATATTTAGATTAGCATTGTGATGATGAGCTTTGTCAATGAATCATGAGTAAAGAGAAGAATGATGTTGTCTACCGGTTGAATTGTTTAAGTAGTTCGTCTCATTGATATTTGTTTTCTATCCATGTTATATGATGGTATGCAAACATGTGGACTCAATGTGGAAAATTGTGAATGAATTCATGCATGAAGCATTAACTGCATATTCATGCATTGGAAGTTTGTCGGCCTTGGCGTCTTGGCGCGATCAGATCTACAACACCGTGTGTTCCTCGAAGAACGCGGTGAGGAGGATCATGGCATAAGCATATGCATAATCATGAGCATTTTACTGAGGTTGTGTAATCGATGTTGTGGTGTGTTAAATTCTTGATGGATGTGATTATGTGTTAATTGTTCCGCTTGCTGAGATTATCAATCTCACGCTTGTGTTTTGTTGTTTTCGTGTAGCGTGCAAGAGACATAAGCATGAGGGGTGGGCTAGCAACACAATAAACCTTCGAATGTCTTCACAACTCCCATGAACTAGTGTTTATTTAATGCATTAGCTTGCTGAATTTTATTTACACTTAGACTATTCGTTGTTATGACTAAACTTATTCTTGCTTATGGTTGGTTTTAGACTTCTTTGTCGTTAGTATTGTTGAATTGCTTATATTCTTGGATGAATTGTTTATCATGAATTGCTTCCGTGACGTTCTGTTTTAGAGGAGATGCTGTCGAAATTTTCTTGTTCTTTAGATTAGTTTTAAGGGGTGTTACAGAACCCCTTCGATGACCCCGCGATACCCCCCGGGAGGTGATCGACACGGAGGGGATCGCGCTTGGCGTACTTCGCGGCCTCGCGGAAGGATGCCGTAGCGCTCATATTAAATCGGCAGCGGCGTTGTTCCTCCCTTTCTCGATCGCGGCGCTGGCGTCGAGGTCTGAGCAGTCGCGGTGATGCTATGTCGCAAGTCATCTCCGCGAGGTAGAACATGATGTGTCTGGCGGGCTTCCCGACCTGGCCATTCTTGGTATGTCTGGGTCCTCGCCGGACCACGTGGCGACTCAGCCCATTTGGCTGGTCGGTTTGGGCATCTTTGGATAAATTGCCGCCCGTCACCATGGCCTTTACTTGGGCCATGATCGGGCAAGCTGGATCATCCGCCCCGACATAGGGGTCGTGGTATCCAGGAGTGTCTTGGAAGCGGCGATGTTACTGTGGTGCGAAAAACAGCACTGGTCCCCATCTTGGCTTGCGAGAATGTCTTCATTGATAGCCGGCGCGATCGGAGAATCTGTGCGCCCAGCGTCAGGCTCGATCACTCGGCCTCCTTCCAAATCGGCGGCCCGAGGTGTCGGCTCTGCTGAATCTGCCATGAGCCTTCGATTACACAGACTCTCACGGAAATTCCAGCGACTCTCTAGGCTTTCTTCGACTCGGCCCGAGGTGGGTGAGTCTGGAGAAGATAAACCTAGGCGCTCGGGGTGCCGAGTGGCTTGGCGGTGAGAACCCCACCCTTCGTGCCTCGGCGTCCTCGAGAGCCCGACTCATGCTGAGCGGGTCTTCGGATCCCCACTCGGTACTTTAGGAGTGCGAGGCAGGGGACCTTCCGATCGGCCGGAAGTCGTGACGATGGATCGCCGGAAACCTCACCTTATTTGTAGCGGTTCCCTTAGAGAGAGAAAGGCTTCCGAGGTCGTTGGAGATGAAGGTCAGGCTTAGAAATGGAAGACCTGGCAGGAAAGAGCTGTGGAGACTTCGCTCGTCGCGACCATCAAGCTTGACGAAGATCTTGACACAAGCCCCCTACCTGGCGCGCCAAGCTAACCGCCGACGATCTGTTTCGCCGGCAATAAGATTTGTGATTCTAGGGGATTTGTGCGGGATCTCGAGCTTGATGGTAACACAGGATCTTGAGGGCAATCTGTTTTAGACAGGTTCGAGCTCTCTCGGAGGAGATAATACCCTAGTCTGTGTTCTTGGATATATCGTGTGTGTTCTCTTTTGTTTCTCCCTCCTCCTTATACCTTTGGGGAAGAATACATGATAGATCTGGCGCCACCGGCCCTGTACATGGTGGCCTGGATGACATGTCCCTTGTCCTTATCCACCTTCCCGCTCTACGTCCTGGAGAGGTGGTTATGCTTTCCCCGACCCACGCCTGCCGCCTTGTCAGGTTCCAGCATCCGCAGGTTCTGGCGGTGTCAGACCGCATGCCGTTCTGGCGGGTTGTTAGGGCGGCGCGAAGCTTCCTTGAAGGATCGAGGAGTTGTCTTGGGAGCAAGTCGAAGGTCTCCTCTGGGCCCGTCGTGGTGCTTCGGGCTTTGGGCTTTCTATTCCGCTGTCGAGGCCCGATCAGTGTAGGCCCCTCTTGCGGGACCCCTGTCTCTGACATCCCACAACCGGTGTCTTCCTTCCAAGCTGCCTGTTGCATGCACGCTCCCCAAATGGCACACCATAGTACTCAATCCCATGCAAGCTGATCCCTGGTGTACTAATTAATTCCATCTATATATAGTAGTACGTAATAGGGAGGAATTTAGTGTATTAATTAATTCCAGCTATTGTGTGTATAAAAAAAGTAGAACACAATAATGCTAGAGGAATAAGAATAGAAGATTTGATCCTCTTGCGGATTTGCTCCTGCCTCTATATAAACACCACAAGAAATAAAATTATTCTGATGACAATTTGACCATAAGAAACATTGTAGAAGAACATATTATCGGCTTCTCTCCATGGCGATGGCGCTAGTCAAGAAGAACAAAACAATTCAGTGTTTGGCACTATTTTTGGTTATGGCTACAATTTTCTTGTCCTGCAATGCAGCAGGGAGACACATCGGTACATTTCTTTCTTTTTCGTGATTTTTTTGTTTTCTCTGTATACAATGTTGTAGCGCATGCGCTTAATGGAACCGACACGTTCATATATATACACCAAATAATTTGTGTGTAAAGTAATTTACTATTGTGTTTCATTGTGCGTAGGTGTTAGATCTGGAGTGAATGTCGCCTGTTTCGACCTTCCATGCACGGATTGCACGACAGCTTGGTGCGCACAGCAACAACACGATGCGGACAGAGTCCAATGCAGTGGCTCACTTTGTTGTTGCGTAAAGATCTCAAAGCCATCCAAATGATGGATGCCAACAGCTCTTGCATGTAAAAGGGTGAATAAGTTGCTGAATAAGTCTATGTGTGCACCCATGCATATCTTATTCGTGCAAAAGATTTAATAAAAACTACTGTTTGACGAATTTTTGGCTTCCAAAATTCAGGAAATAAAAGAGACGGCAAATTTTTTACACATACCAGGGATCTCACGGGGGATATATAGAAAAAGACGTTCAGGGTGCAGCATCACACACCACATATTGTTTGTTAAAAAAAAGATCCTGCTCTTTGCAAAATAAGCCCATTACGACCCAGCCCTGCAAAGTGTATATACATACAATTCCTGAACATGCAAATGAGATGCATATCTAATAAATATAAAAAAGAAAAGAAGACACGGACAACAGAGCCATCCTGGTAGGCGAAGGCCATTAATTCCATCATCGGCTACGGTCTACATCATCGATTGGAGCATTAACGACCCTGTATCACATTTGAATTTACATGGAGTATATGGCCATACCTATTCTCTAACATACCATTTCATTTTCTTTCACTCCTAATAATGGTCATACCTTGGTAATATGGATTTCCTATTATACAAGGATATGAGCAGAGTACGTACATAAAACCATTGCCTAATATACCTTCAGAACTTGTTCATTGATAATCGCTAAATTGAACTCAAATTCATGCCTGCATAAGAAAATCAAATTCTAGTTTATACTCTCTTTAATACAAATTGGTTGTATCCATTTTTTTTTTTTAAAAAAAAACACTAATGTCAAATATATATAACTAATTTTGATATCCAATTCTCTGACGGTATGAGCAGATTTTCTTATTTATCTATACAGATTTTACTATGCATATACTGTCGGCGTACTAGCCAACAGGCACCCTGAGATTGGGTGCTTGAGAGATTCGGACTGGGGGCTTTTGTGGCAACCGCTCCAAAGATGGGAAGAACGGGATGCTAGGAGCAAGCAAGAAGACAGTCGAGTTTACCCAGGTTCGGGCCCTCCGAAGGAGTAATAACCCTAGTCCTGCTTGGTGGTTTCCTCTGAGTTCAAGGTTCTTACAAATTTGGGAAGAAGACCCTCTCAGGTTCTGCCAACCAAAAATCAACAACCCTCCTCCCATGCATCCTAGCTCCCTTTTATACTCGGGCTGGCTGAGGCGCATGGGGCTTACAAGCTTGCGTAAAGCAAGCGTCTGACACGTTACTACAGTGCATTTAATGCACCCGTCATACTCTCTTACACCACATTTAATGTCTGTCCTAGCCGACTTAGACTTCGCCTTGGGCCCCGCCTGTCTGTCACCTGCATGCTCGCCAGAGAGAGGGGATGTCGATTCGGCGTCACCCATCGTGTAATGCGCGCCTAGGGAAGACGCGCCGCCATACCACGACCTTCATACCACTGCAATTAATGCGCACGTCTCGCATTAAATATCCTTGACCCTTCGCCCTGTAGCACAGATTGCGGGGTTGCTTCTTGAGAACTACGCCCCGAGGAGTGGCCTGAACGCCACCTGTCCTCTTGGCGAGCACCTTTGCTGGTCGTCCAGAGGAGTGGCCTGAACGCCACCTGTCCTGGCGAGCACCCTTGGTGGTCGCCTCGGGAGTGGCTGAACGCCACTGTCCCCGGCGAGCACCTTTGCTTTGGTCGCCTCGGGAGTGGCTGAACGCCACCTGTCCGGCGAGCACCTTTGCTTTGGTCGCCCAGGAGTGGCTGAGCGCCACACTGTCCTGGCGAGCACCTTTCTTTGGTCGCCTCGGGAGTGGCTGACGCCTCTGTCCTGGCGAGCACCTTTCTTTGGTCGCCTCGGGAGTGGCTGGGCGCCACCTGTCCCTGGCGAGCACCTTTGCTGGTCGCCCCAGGAGTGGCTGGGCGCCACACATCCCCTGGCGAGCACCCTTGCTGGTCGCCTCGGGAGTGGCTGAACGCCACATCCCACTGGCGAGCACCTTTCTTTGGTCGCCAGGAGTGGCCTGGGCGCCACTGTCCCCTGGCGAGCACCTTTCTTTGGTCGCCTCGGGAGTGGCTCAACGCCACCGCCCACTTGGCGAGAGTACTTAATCTTGTGCGTGGGTACCCCAGCGCTTAATCTGACAAGAGCCAGGCCCACCAGAGTGTCTTTATTCTTTCTTTTTCTTCGTCGAGCGGTTCAATCTCCCAGGTGGGGCCCATAAATACCCACATACGCCGCGGTCTTTAAAAACTTGCCTCTTTTTCCGGTCCGAGGTGGATCTGCAGCCATTTCAGTGGCCGTGGGGCGATGCCCACTTCCTTGAAAAACGCTTTGGTTTTCCCGCATCCGAACGGCGCGTCTCTTCGACTTTTTCCCGCCAGGCTCCTTGAATTCTTATAAATAAGCGGCGGCGAGGAGGGCATGTTCCGTTTTAAGCTTTTACCGCCTCTGCTCCTTCCTGCCTTAGCTTCCTTTCTGCCTTAGCTTATTCTGATGGCCTCTCCGACTCCTGTCCTCCCCCCTTCAACTGTGGAAGCGAACGCCGCCGCTAAATGCTCCAAGGTGATCGCCCGCGGCGCTCTCCGCATCTTGGTGGGGCTGTCGCTCCTCATGGCGGCCGGAAGTCATCTTCTTTGTCTGGGCGATGATGGCGGGCTTGGTCCCGCCCATCTCGGACTTCTACATCGCCGTCCTCAACTTCTACGACATTCACAACATCCACCTTCCCCCTAACTCCATCGTGCTCCTCTCCGTCTTCGCCCACTTCTGTGAGATGTTCATAGGGGTAATGCCCAATCTTCTCCTTTTCCGCTACTTCTTCTCGCTCCGCGTTAGCCA
Source organism: Rhipidocladum racemiflorum (assembly GCA_036346355.1). Lineage (NCBI taxonomy): Eukaryota > Viridiplantae > Streptophyta > Magnoliopsida > Poales > Poaceae > Rhipidocladum > Rhipidocladum racemiflorum. The sequence continues at coordinate 81,125,125 of CM070579.1, read as the reverse complement.
GGGCTCCAGCATCTCCGGGTGCTGCCATCTGCGACTTAGAGACGGGGCCGTTGCGCGCTACATTCCAATGGAGACCGATCCGGTGGAAAATGTGGCGCCACGAATGGTTATGCGTTGAAGGCGGCAATGGCATTGAAGCCACAGGGCTTCCCACGAGCGGTGGGCAGCAAATCGGCCCGGGATCTCCGGTCGCCGATACGCCGAGCTACTTGCAATGTTGGCTCGGGTTGATCGGCTGCGCGACAACGGTGGCCGGAGGCATGGTTCTCGAGGACCGTGTCGGAGGATTAGTCCTTTGCGCCGCCACCGTCCAGCCTGGCACTATCTGGGCGTGGATGACGGGACTCGGACAATTCCTGGAGGTAAGCTTTTATACCTTCCTTCTTCATCATCATCATTCTTTCATTTTTTTTTTTTTTTTTAACATCGCCTTCTTCTTCTTTTTTTTTTGTGTCAGCCGTGGCAGAGCTGGACGCCGCCTTGAATCGCTTCTGGATGGGGCGGCCAGGCGATTGAGCGGCGTTCCACCCTTCCTCGAGGCTGCGCTTCCACTCTGCGACATGCAGCCTGCAGATCGGGCGGAGATCGTCAAGCGATGCCCAAGATGGACGCCATGGGGGCGCCCATCATCGTCCATCAAGGGCCCCTGATAATCCGCGGCACTCCTACGGTGGCGACCAGGGAGGAACAAGCGTCTGCCGGCGACACGCCCCCTTTGGGCGTCGGCCCGACCCACGGCTATCGGGGCCATCTTCGTCAGCGGCCGCTGGATCCTCACAGCGGCCCCGCCCACTGGGGACTTCCTCAGCTGCGAGGGGTTCTTCATCGACGGTCGCGACGCTTCCGCCTCCGCCGTCACCGCTTTGCAAGCCCAGTTCAGCGCGCCCGGCCGGCCGACCCGCCGGCGCGCCTTCCATCGCCACGCCACCGCCGGCTGACCGCCGGCGCTACCGATGGCGGACCGGCCGGCAGCTGCGGCCTACCATCACCGCCGGCGGCTGATCGCCGGCAGCTGCCGGTGGCGGACCCACCAGCGACATCCTCCGTCGCCACCGCCACCGCCAGACCCGCCCACCCTGGCGATGGCGGATCCACCAGCCGGCATCCTCCGCCGCCACCGCCACCGCCCCCGACCCGCCCTGGCGATGGCGGATCCACCGGCGGTTGACCGCCAGCGCTTCCGGTGGAAGCGGTTCTGCCTCGGCCGCCACCGAGGCGCCGGTGCCTCGAGGTGGTTCTCACTCGGGAGTGCCTCGGTTTCGAGGCCTCGGCCAGTACGAGAATCCTTGAAACACAAAAAAGGGACAAAAAAGTTTTTTAACCTTCGAACGGAGCCTTACCTTTGCTTGCTTTTGTCTGTTCCAGGGCACCGCCTGAGACCCCGGCTCGCTCTGCGGTAGCGATCGAGGCCGAGGTAGCGGACGGAGCGGCCGGTGATCCGCCAGGGCGAGAAGAAGCCGGCGATCGACATCTGGCCAGGCTCGGCCAATTTGCCATTGTCTGCGGACCCGAGGCTGGCTGGGGCCACAGCCCACTCCGGATCCTCCGCGGACTCTGTTCCTTCGGCCAGGCCTTGGTCTGCTGGCGCCCTTGGACAGCTTTACTCCCACCGACCACGCCTTACGTCGAGCAAGCAGCACGGCCAAGCCGCCATCGAGATCGGCCGCCTCCGGCGAGGTGGCTGATTTATGGCCGGATGGAAAGCGGGGCGGGGCTGGTGGGGAAGCGGAAGCGAGGAGCCACTCGCGCCGCGAGCTCATGGAAGAGCTCGGCGCGTGACGAACCGCATCGGTCGAAGCGAGACACTCTGCGGATCTTTGAGTACGCCTTCGGCCGGATGGGGGCGACCTCGCTCGGCCCGGGGTTGGTGCAGCAAGCGCCCGCGGAAGCGGCCGGCGCGCCTCGCCTACGCCTCGGTCGGATCGCGGACTTCACCGCCGGCTTCCGCCGCCACTGGCCGACCGGTCCACCAGGAAGGGCCAGCGATGGCGGTACTCTTTGCGGCGTGCGTTACAGCGTCTTCTTGGCGTCAGGGCGCCAACTTTGATCCTCGGCGCCGTCCGAAGTTGAAGGAAGGCTGGCGGAGCGGGCGCGGGTGCGGCCGCCGACCACGTCATTTGCTCAGTGGAGATGGTCAACCCTGCGCTAGAGGCCGCGGCGAGAAGGCGTAACCGGCTGGGCGTCGGGCCTCGCGGAAGACCTGCGATGCTTGGTTGATGGCGGACGAGGAGGAAGAAGGATAGGATAACCTAGACCCTTCTTCCCTTTCTCCTTTTTCTTTTTCCTTTTAACTTGCCTCTGCAACAACTTTTGTAAAGCACTTTCATGGAATAGACATGACATTTTTAGACTTATTCAGCAATGTTTAACTTGTCTTCTTAGCCTTCCACCTCAGCGATCGCCCGGCATTAACTTGAGTGCTCTTTGCTCGGCAAGGCTTAGAAGGAAAAAAGAAGGAGTAAAACACCCCTTGTGTCCAGGCGATTCTTTTCTCGTCGCTTCTGATCCTGCAAACAACACGTACCCTTGTGGCCTCGCGGGCGGTTCTGATGTAAGGCGTGACAGGATGTAGGCTTTTGGTATCGATGTTTAAATCGCCCGGCCCCACGGGGACACGAGTGTCATGACCGTCTTAGGGGCCGAGTTCAAACCAGTAGCCCAATTGCCCAACCACTGTTCGCGCGCCTTACAGTGGTCCCGCCTTGGCCACTGGCGCTCACAGGATCGAGCGGACTAGAGTGATCGCGAACACTTTGCCATAAACACACAACGTAAAGGCATGAAGTAATGGCAAAAAATAACGGAACTTAATACTTAATTTCTGAACAAAGGTGTTCCCGGCTAGTCGAGCGGCCTGAGACATGATTCGGCCGGCACGAGGAACAAAACACAGAAACTTACAACCGTTCAAGGGTAGAACTTGCGCGAGTTCTCTATATTCTGCGAGTTCGCGATTCCTCCCGCCCTCGTTGGCCAACGACCGCCCGGGTCGAGGCGAAACCACCTTAAAGGGGCCCTCCCACTGAGAGGCAGTTTGTGCAACCCGACTGCGGCCCGAATCTTCGCAAGACCAGGTCGCCTTGCCAATGTTCTCTCATTGACCGGGTGGCGTGGTACCTCCTGAGGCTTTGCTGATACCGAAGCGGCGCAGGCCGCCACGATCCCGGGCTTCTTCCAGGAGATTGGCGTCGTCTTGGCGCATCTCTTCCTGATCTTCTTCCGCTAACGACAGCGCCGGCGACCCAAATGTCGATTACGAAGGAGGACAGCCTGCGCTCCGTAAACGAGAAAGAATGGAGTCTCTCCGTGCCCGGTGAGAGTGGTTCGGAGTGACCCACGGCCTTGCCGGGAGTTCTTCAACCCACCGTGAGCCACGCTGGTGAAGTCGATCAAACGCCCGAGTCTTGAGGCCCTTCAGCACCAGTGCATTGGCTCGCTCAACTTGACCGTTGCTTCTTGGATGGGCAACGGAGGCAAAGCAGACCTTCGTGCCCATTTCTTCGCAAAAGTCCAGAAAAGCGGCACTGGTGAACTGGGCGCCATTGTCGGTGATGATACGGTTGGCGACCCCGAAGCGGGCGAAGATCCCTCGCATGAACTTGACAGCGGCTGCGGCGGTAATGGTTCTCACGGCTTCAGCTTCCACCCACTTGGTGAACTTGTCAACGGCGACGAACAGATGAGTGTAGCCTCCTGGCCCAGCGAGCGGACCCAGGATATCCGGCCCCAGGCCGCGAAGGGCCATGAGGCGGGATGGTTTGCGAGCTTGGGCTGGTTGGTGGATTTGCTTGGCGTGGAAGCGCACGCCTCGCATCTCCTCACCGGCTTCGCAAGCATCCTGGAGGCGGTTGGCCAATAGAACCCGTGGCGGAAAGCTTTTCCCACCAGGTTCGACCGGAAAAATGGCTCCCGCTGCGCCTCCATGGATATCGAAAGCAAAATGCTTCCCTCTTCCCGAGTGATGCACTTGAAGAACTCCGTTTCCACCCGTGATGCAGGTCCCCATCCACCAGGGTGTAGCGCTTGGCCTTTCGCGCTATCTTCTCGGTGGACGCATCATCGTCGGGGCATACTTGATCCGCGAGTAGGCCAGGATCGGGTCCATCCATGTGCCTTCCGGTCAAATACGGCGACCCGCAGTGATCGTCCGGGTACTCGCTTGGCCAAGTGTTTCCACGGTGCCACTTTTCCTCCTCTGCAGCGTGGGGTGGCGGCGCCACCATCGTCCCCACGAAGCGGGGTTGCGATAAGCGGCGTCGCCTTCCCATCTGAGGTGAGGGCTGAAGCGACATCACCATCTTCCCCACCAGACGGGCTGAGATGGGCTGGTCGCGGAAGCCTTTCTTCAAAGACTCCGGCCGGAGCAGGGGCTCTTGTCGGCGAGTGGCGAGCTCGTCCGCCAAATAATTGTCGCGCGGGGTATGTGTGTATACCTAGCCCTTGAAGTGTCTCTCCATCTTTCTAACCTCCGCCGGTAAGCCGCCATGATGGGATCGGAGTAGGTGAAGTCCTTCCTTGCACAGTTGATGACCCGACAAAGAATCGCCTTTAATCTGTGGCGCCGTATGCCGATGGCGCGGCGGCTTCGAGCCCGGCCAGCAATCCTTCGTATTCATAGCGTTGTTGGTAGCTTTAAAGTCCAGGATGACTATATATTTGAGGGTCCCGGTCGGGAGACCAGAGGAACCCAGCCCCGCGCCTTGAGCTGAAGGATCCATCGAAGAGGAGCGTCCAAGGCGTGGGCACGGGGACTTCCTTATCTTCCTCATCTGCCGAGTCCATTCAACAACGAAGTCCGCCATCTTTGACTCTTGATAGCGATCACGGGGGGCAAATTTGAGGCCAAATTCCCCAGCTCGGCGGACCACTTAGCGTCGACCTTCAGCTTCACGATTGTGGAGGATCTCCGCAGAGGATACGAGGAGACCACGGTGATCTCCCTTCCTTGGAAATAATGTCGCGGCTTTCTTGATGCCACCGGCCAAGATACACCATTTTACGGGCACAGGGATACCTAGTTTCAGCATCATGCGGCACCTTGCTCACATAATAGACCGGCCGTTGCCGCCCTCTCGCTCTGCTACTAGTCTTTGCACTCACCGCCGAGGGGCTTGCCGCTACATAGAGGAGAAGCGGCTCACTGTGGCTCGGGCGACCAGACACGAGGCGAGGAGAGATACTTCTTCAGATCTTCAAGTACTGCTGAGCTTCCGAGTCCACTCGAAGGAATTAGTCTTCTTCATCGGCTTGAATAATGGGAGACTTTTCTCCCAGTAGGACTATGAACCGGCCGAGGAGGCCAGCGACCAGCTAATCAAGCTGCTTGAGCCGGGCGGTGGCTTCATTCGTTCAATTGCTTCAATCTTGTGCGGATTGGCTTCGATCCCGCTGGAGACCGTAAAGCCAAGCAACTTCCCGAGATGAGACCCGAACACGCACTTCTCAGGATTCACTTCAAGCGGTAGTCTGGGAGGTGGGAGAAAGTTTCCTCGGATCTTCAACCAACCCATCAGGCCTTAGCTTTTACCACCAAGTCATCAACATATACCTCCAGGTTCTTCCCAATTTGTGACTTGAATACAATATGCATGGCTCATTTGGTAGGTAGATCCGGCATTCTTCAACCCAAAGGGCATTCGAACATAACAAGTATACACCAAAAGAGGTTACAAAGGCCGTCTTTTCTTCGTCTTCTGCGCCATTCTAATCGATGATATCCTGAGTAGGCGTCTAGGAAACATAGAGCTTCACATCCTGTAGTAGAATCGACAACGAGGTCAATCCTTGGCGGAGGGTAAGGGTCCTTAGGGCAGGCTTTATTGAGGTCGGTAAAGTCTATACACATTCGCCACTTCCCATTGGACTTCTTCACGAGTGCAGGGTTAGCTTGACCACTCGGGGTAGGCGGCTTCCCGCACAACTCCGGCTTGCAATAGCTTCTCCACTTCTTCCCGAATGGCCTCTTGTCGCTCTGGCGCTTTGCCTCGGATCTTCTGCCGGTGGAGTGCGCTCCAGTAGCGTTGCCAATCGGTGCTCGATCACCTCCTAGGGACCCGGTCATTTCGAGATGGTTCCCGAGGCGAACACATCTAGATTAGGCCAGGAGGAAGGTGACGAGCGCGTCTTCCTATTTGGCCCGAGATCGGCGCCCAATTCTCACACCTTGCCCGAGCCTTCCTCACCCACGGGGACCACCTTCACCTCACCCAAGGGGTGGGTGAAGCGCGAGCCTTGGCCGAGAGGCGCTCGAGGGGTCTTCTGTGCCACGCTGAGCAGGCGGCTCGGCGAAGTCTTGCACTTGCTTAGGCGCAAGGCTTGAGCTTGTCCACCTTTACCACAATTGGGCCCTCGGCCAGGGATCTTCATCGACAAATAAGCATGATGCGTAATCGCCATGAATTTGACTAGCGGCGGCCAAGCGAGGCGTTATAAGGGAGGTCGAAGTCGGCGACCTCGAAGTTGATGAGTTCCGTCCGGAAGTTTTCAGCGCTTCCGAGCGTGGCGCAGCTGGACTTGTCCCAGGGGCATTAGGCCCATCCCGGGGGCAATTCCATAAAAAAGCGGTGCGGGGCGCAGCTCTTCATAAGGTATTTGGAGTGCTTGATACGCCCGACCAAACGGAGTTGATGGCACTTCCTCCATCAGCAGTACTCGCCAGAGCCGCATTCCTGACCGTAGAGGCGACCACGATCGGGAGATGGTTTGGGCCTGAAGTGTTCGCCGGGTGGTCGGCCCGACTGAAAGTGATCGATTGATCCGACCACTTCAGCAGCCGACTCGTCCCGGGCTCTGGCATGGTGGCACACACCTGTCTCAACTCTCGCTTGTACTGCGAATTGGAAGAGTAGGTGGCCGAACCCCCATGAATGTATGCCACCGTGTGCTCGACTTGTTGAAAAGCCAGTGGGGTGTCATCTTCGTCGTCATCATCTTCGCGATCCTTTTCACGGCGCTTCTTGAGCCGCTTTTCCACCAACTTGGACACAACCTGGCAATCTTCCAAGTCGTGCCCATTTGTGCGGTGGATGGGGCAGTATGGCTTGCCCCTGTCGTCTTCACGGCGGGGAGAACGGCGGTCCCTGCGATTGTCTCGCTGGTCCCGGCGATCTCTCCTTCGCTCCTGATCGTCGCGCCGCTGAGGCTTGGCTTCTGGATCGGCCACCAAAACCTCTCGGGCGACGGCCTCCTTGCGCTTCTTCTTTTTACGGTCGGAGGACTTCGACGCTCCGGCTTCGTCAGGGTTTGAGGGCCCTGCTGCACCCTTCCGAAGCTTCACTGCCGGGCACACTTGTGAGCCAGGGAGAAAAGCTTCGGAAGTGGTAGCTGATCGCGGGTAGCAATCTTCTCCCTCATCTTCTGATCACTAACCCCCCTCCTGAACGCAATAATAACCGACTGCTCAGAGATCCGTGGGATGGTGTTGCGTCAATGTATAAACCGCCGAATAAACACTCTCAGGGACTCCCCCTCATGCTCCAAAGCGTGGAGGTCGTCCTCCACACCGGTTGAGCGTAAGAGCCACGAAAGTTGGCGACAAAAATGTCGCCTGATTCCTCCCACGAGTGTACCGAACCCCGAGGAAGGTTCGGCGACGAGCGGGCGAACTGTCGGCGACATCGGGAAGTAGTTAGCCATGACTCTATCTCGACCCCGGCAAAGACGCACCACCGTCGTATAAATCTGCAGGAATTCTTCAGGGTTGGTGGTGCCGTCATACTTCTCGATGGGCGCGGGACGAAATCTTTCTGGCCACGCCGATTGGCGTAGACGGAGGGAAAACGCCTGGCACCCAACATTATATGGGGAGTGGTGTCGCCCACCAGCCCCCTGACCCTGAGATGGGGTCGAGGAGTGCGAGTCTACACTCTCCCCAGAGTCGGAAGGGGAAGCCCCCTTCTGACTGACCGGCAGCGGGGGTTCGGCGCGTCGTTGCGGATGACGCCTCCGAAGAACTTGACGCAGATCGTCTCCCCGCTGGAGCCGCCCCTCATTGAGGCGTGCCCTTAGATCCCCGCGGTTCTCCTCCGGCATGGGAGTACCGCGGGAAGATGCGGAAGCTTGTGCACGTCCCCCTGTTGCAGAGGGGGCTGCAGCCAGTACTCCCTTCCCTTTATCCCGGCTCCTGCGGCCGGGAGAGGTCGCCAAAGAGCGACTGGAAGCTTGTGCATCCACCATACGAACCCCTTGGCGGGGGACGCCGGAAGCCCCCGGCTGAATTGCCACAGCAACCTGCTGCTGGGCTGAATCCACTAGACGGGCAATGTCCTGAAGCCAAGGGGTGGCTGGGGTATCGCCCGTCAGTTGGACCGGAGGATGATCGAGCAACAGCGGGCCGCATGAAGGCTTTGCATTGGGGTATCTTCCCCAACGACAAAGCGCCCGGGCCGGTGAACTCCGGGCTTGGATGTGGCTCGCGCCCCTCCCGCCATGAAGGACACGGTGACCCGACTCCTTACCGGGAGCCGAGATCGGCTTAGGCGCTTTCCTCGGGGAGGCGCTACGGCTGGCGATGAGATTCCGCCATACCGGATGATCTTGATTCTTGCAAACTCCTCAAAAGGAATGGAAGAAAGGAACGATCTAACCACTAAGCCCCTACAGCGCGCCCTTTGTCGGCGTACTAGCCAACAGGCACCCTGAGATTGGGTGCTTGAGAGATTCGGACTGGGGGCTTTTGTGGCAACCGCTCCAAAGATGGGAAGAACGGGATGCTAGGAGCAAGCAAGAAGACAGTCGAGTTTACCCAGGTTCGGGCCCTCCGAAGGAGTAATAACCCTAGTCCTGCTTGGTGGTTTCCTCTGAGTTCAAGGTTCTTACAAGGCTGGGGAAGAAGACCCTCTCAGGTTCTGCCAACCAAAAATCAACAACCCTCCTCCCATGCATCCTAGCTCCCTTTTATACTCGGGCTGGCTGAGGCGCATGGGGCTTACAAGCTTGCGTAAAGCAAGCGTCTGACACGTTACTACAGTGCATTTAATGCACCCGTCATACTCTCTTACACCACATTTAATGTCTGTCCTAGCCGACTTAGACTTCGCCTTGGGCCCCGCCTGTCTGTCACCCCTGCATGCTCCGCCAGGAGAGAGGGGATGTCGATTCGGCGTCACCCATCATTAATGCGCGCCTAGGGAAGACGCGCCGCCATACCACAGCCTTCATACCCTGCAATTAATGCGCACGTCTCGCATTAAATACCCTTGACCCTTCGCCCCGTAGCACAGATTACGGGGTTGATTCTTGGGAACTACGCCCCGAGGAGTGGCCCGAACGCCACCTGTCCTCTTGGCGAACACCTTTGCTGGTCGCCCCGAGGAGTGGCCTGAACGCCACCTGTCCCCTGGGCGAGCACCCTTGGCTGGTCGCCTCGGGGAGTGGCCTGAACGCCACCTGTCCCCCGGGCGAGCACCTTTGCTGGTCGCCTCGGGGAGTGGCCTGAACGCCACCTGTCCCCTGGGCGAGCACCTTTGCTGGTCGCCCCGAGGAGTGGCCTGGACGCCACCTGTCCCCTGGGCGAGCACCTTTGCTGGTCGCCTCGGGGAGTGGCCTGAACGCCACCTGTCCCCTGGGCGAGCACCTTTCTTTGGTCGCCTCGGGAGTGGCTGGCGCCACTGTCCACTGGCGAGCACCTTTCTTTGAGTCGCCAGGAGTGGCTGGGCGCCACTGTCCCCTGGCGAGCACCCTTGCGGTCGCCTCGGGAGTGGCTGAACGCCACTGTCCCTGGCGAGCACCTTTCTTTGAGTCGCCCCGAGGAGTGGCCTGGACGCCACCTGTCCCCTGGGCGAGCACCTTTGCTGGTCGCCTCGGGGAGTGGCCTGAACGCCACCTGCCCACTTGGCGAGAGTACTTAATGCGGCTGCGTGGGTACCCCAGCGCTTAATACGCTGACATATACCATAAGCTTTTACTACTGCACAGATTACACATGCTGCTGAACCTCTGCATAATAGTAAAATCTATGTATAAGGATACTACAATCTATTTATATGGACAGTAAACTGTAATTGGACTGCAAAATGATTGTTTATTGGTGAAACTTATATAATTATATTGCCCTAAATCGTCAATAAGCTGCTCGTAAAAACCTTTTGTGAATCGGAATTATCAATACAAAGTTATGGCCAAAACAAAAAAAAGATTTATGTACAAACTAGAATTGTATTTACTAGTTGGTTTTGCCACATACTTATGGGCTTAGTCAACTGGAGCAGGCGTTGCACTAACTAGTTGAAACGGGTTTAGTTACGCTAATTAATGCCACACGTGGGTTCTATCAAACTGCAAAAGCGGCGAGTGGTACCGCGCCCGTTCACGGTCTTGTGACAGCCGGCTTGTCGCTCGGTGACCCTCATGGGGCATACCTTGGTCTTTTGGCTCGGGGCGAGGCGGTACCGCGCCCGTTCTGATCTTGTGACAGCCGCTTGTCGCTCGGTGACCCTCATGGGGCATACCTTGGTCATACTGAGTAATGCTGTGCCAGCTTACGGCGCCTTTGCTTTAGACCCTCATGGGGCGCATTCTCAAGACCGTGTTGGTTGTAGATCCTCCGCGACACCCAATCGCATTGTGAGACAACGACCAGCAATTGACCCCAAATTATGGGGTGTCTTGTCGGAGGATGTTCGGAAAGTGCCCAGCCCCAAGCTTCCGTGGCGGCGGCGTTCAGGCCGTCGTGGGGCGCACTTTATCCCAAACTTTGGACCAGGTTTGACACCGTCGCGTTTTCTTTGCGCGACGCAGCCTATTGGCCCGTCATGGGCGTGCCTTGAATCTGGCCCAGAGGTGAACAGGAGGGCCCTCGTTTCTTCCCACCGTAAGGTGGAAATTGGGGCCCATTTCTTATAAGTCGGAAGGACCCTCGTTGGAGCAACGGCCTCCTTGCACCTTCCCCACGGCTGCGAAACCTTCAAACCTCCTTTGGCGATTTAGGGTTTTACGGTTTCGCGCCCTTGGCTTGCGGCGGTTCTTCCCACTGTGTCTTCTTCTTCGCAATGTCTTCTTCCTCGTCATCGGAGGGTAGCGCCGACCCTGCGACGGCAGGGTGGGAGACTTCCATCACGACGACGTCCCGCTTGGAGGGGATGGTCGCCGCCGGCGTCCTCCCTCCGCTGGAGTTGATCTCCGCCCGTCCCGCCGCAGGTGACCCTTACCCCACACCTCTAGAGAATGAGATTGTGGTGTTTGAGTCCTTCTGGCGGGGACTTAGCATTCTGGGGCGCCTTCTTCCTGGGCTCCTCCACTTCTACGAAATCGAGTTGATCAATTTGAACCCCAACTCGATTCTTCACATTGCCATCTTCGTCCAGCTCTGCGAGGCGTATCTTGGGATACGTCCTCATTTGGATTTGTTCCGCTCCTTCTTCTGGCTGAAGCCTCATCCGAACGTTGGGGGCGCCGGGCTCCAGCTGCGGGAGGGCTCGAAGAAGCAGTATTTTGTCGTTCCTCTCAAGACCTCCCTCAAAGGTGGGAGGCGGGAGTGGTTCTATTGTGCCAATGTTGATCCTTTCCTCGCCCCCTTTGCCGGCCGTGCTCCTAAAGCTTCCCGATGCTGGAGCGACGCCCCAGACGGAGGAGGTTTGGCGCAAATCCCGAGCTTACGGCATTGATTGACGATCTGAAGAACCGAGGCTGACGGTCCGGGATCGCGATCGATTTGTGAAGCGCCGAGTGCAGCCCTTGAAGGAGAGAGTCCATTTGGGGTTCCAATACAACGGGCCTCTGGACCCCACGGGAGTCGGACGTGGCCACTGTCGATGGAGGCGCCGGGCAAAGACGGGTGGTTGATCTCTTCGTGCCTGGCACAATAATCACCAACGAGGGCTGCCCTCATAAATTTTTGGCCGGCGAGGCCTCCCCTCCTGTGAGTGCACTATTCTCTCGAAAGGTCGTTCCATGATTTCTTTGGTGATGTGTGATTCAAGCGAGTGCGATCGTTCCTTTTTCAGAGCAGCGCGTCCTTCCTTCGATGCTCGGTTGTCGGCCTCTCTCGGTGAGACACGCTCGAGCGGCGAGTGGGTGACACCTCGGTCGACGAGCTGCGCGGAGTCGGCGGAGGAGGTCGCCGGTCTTTCGTCAGTAGGGCCTTCGACCTCTGGTGCACCGGATCGCCAGCGGGGCCACGACCTTACATCCCGAGGCAGCCCAGTGGCGCTAACTTCCCTCCGAGTGGTCTTTGGGTCTCGGATGAGGCCTGGGATGAAATTCAAGAAATCCAAAAGGTATTCTTTTGGGCGATCCTTGTCTTTGTTACCGCTGTCTTTGAGGTGTCTTCCCTTTTTCTTGATCGGGACTCCTGCTATGGGCGTCCTCGTGGAGGGTCTCTGAAAAGGAGTCAGCGGAGGCTTCCCCAGGAGCCCCGCCGCGTCGGCTAGGTCACCGTCGCCGCCATTGCCGGGCCGCCACGGGCGCCCGTGACAACGGTCGAATCCATCCTCCGCCGACGAGATCGACCGGCTGCCGTCTCCCGGAGTGGAGGTAGTGCCTCGAGAGCCACCGCCGCTCGGTCCTCTGCCGAAGCCCCCGAATCGGACCGTATGGTGGGAAGGGGGTTCCGACTGGAAAGGGATGGAAGAGGACGACGAGATGGAGAGAGCGGCTCGGACGGAGCTTTATGAGCTCACCGTCAGGTGTAGCACGTTCGTCGAGGTGAGCTTCTTGTCTTCAATCTGTTGCTCTTGACTTCTTCTGAGATTACGCCTGTTACCTAGGACATGGGGAGGCGCTCGGAGCAAAGGTCGCGGTTTTTCGGAAGAGTGCTCCCGAAGCTCAAGGAAGCGAAGCGATGCAGGACAAGCTCAGCGAGATCAGCGCGGACAGATGGAAAGAAGTCCACGGGCTTCGGCGAGTGTATGACGATCCGGGAGGAAGACGAAGCTTGAGCATATGCTCGAAGGTGAGATTCTCCCTGGATTCGGTTTGGATGTCTTTTGGATGGTTGGAGAGGATGATGACACTCTCGTGTTTTGAGCGCGACTTCGACCGTTCTTGGTGAGGAGGCCCGACCGAGGCTTCAGAGAACTCGGCCTCGGCTCGAGTCGGCTTGGAAAGGATGCACGAGCCGAAGGGTAAATTTATTTGACTTGGGTTGAACATACTTGGCGTCGGGTGTGCTCTTGATGGCCGTTTGACTTTGTTGCGAGTGCAAGGAGAAGATGGCATTGTCGAGCAGGCGGACTGAATCGCTAGCGTTACTGCGAGCGATCCTGCACCTTCTGCGTATTGAAGGAGTCACGCCGGGCCAGGGGATGATCTTTGTTCCACTTCTCTCGGGAGGAGCCGACAGATCGAGCTTACGCCAAAGAGTCCGCAGCAATGAGTGCGAACCAGGCATTGGCGGTGGTCAAGTCTCATTATCCGAGAGTTGACCTCGAAGGCTGTGAAAGAAGGTTTTGCCTGTGATGAAGACAAGGCCAACGCGCTCCTCGAAGAGGTGTCAGGTGCATCGCAGCCTTGTTGGAGAATCTAGAATTCGACTTCGATGTGGGCCTTGATGCCGAGTGCTCGCCCTCCTTGTTTGAAATATTGTGTCTTCTTACTTCAATATGATTTGCCTGTATTGTCTTCCGCCGAGTGGTCTTGAGACTGAATATAGGCCCGTAGCCTTTTGGATCTGTTGCGCCTTTCCGGTGAGTTTCATTGCGTGGTATGGCTTCCAAACGCCAGGGCCTTGGCGTGGCTTTCTTGCCCCAGACACGCTTTTCGAGAGGTGGCGTGCGGCTCTCGGCGTCGGGACTTACGTTGTGGCCACCTGGTGAGTGGTTTAGTCCCCAGGCTTGCATCGCTTGCTAGCTCTCGGCCCGGGCTTTGCGCTTAATTTGGTATAATTAAGCGAGAAAGCCGAACGAGCTTGAAGCGCTTATGACACGTGTGCGGTGAAATTCTCCTTGATTTTGTTCAATGCACCGATCTTCTTGGTATTTGCACCGCCGCTTTGTTTTCGCGCTTCATTGATTGTGAGGTGGCGCGTTTGATTGCCTTTGAGACGCTTCGATTTCCGGCTGGGGTGGCTTATAAATGGGGCGTCACCGCTAATGAGCGATCGCCGTTTCTTCTTGCCTTGTCCTTCTTCCTCCTCTTCCGCTTTCTTTCCATGTCTAATACGGGAGGTTCGTTGGTCCCCTGGCGGCATTGTTTCGCCAGCGATTCTTCGGGATGTTGCACTGGCCCGAGGAGGCGGAGTCTTGGGAAGATCTCGACTTTGCCACACCGAGGCGGAGGAGGAGGAAGGAAGCGGCGAGGCGCGCCGCCGTGGCCACCTTGTAGGAGGCTGCGCCGGGGCTCCACGAGGTGGCAGAGATCATCCTCGAGAAGGTTGTTCGCTATCGCCGCGACGACCTTGCCGTCGAGTCCTCGTCGCCTTATACCACCCTTGTGGGTGGTTGAGGACGAGGTTACAGCGGCTTTGGGTCGCGTGGGTCGCGTCTAACCTCAACGATCCCGCCGCCTCCTGCAAAGAACAAGACTAAAGAAGACCTAAAGCCTCCAAAGAAGATCTAAAGAAGACCAAGAAATTTCCAAAGAAGACCAAGAAGACCAAAGACTAGCAAAGACCAAAGACTAAAGACTAAAGACTAAGAGCAAATTTTTTTTTTTTTTAGCGAGAAAAGAAAAAAGAAAGTCAGTAATGTAAATTATTAACATTACGGAATGCAATGCGAAATTTTATCCAAATCCGTGCCATCATGTTTAATCCGAGTTTAGTGGTTCCGCTGATCAACTTATTCTAGTCGGTTGCTCCAGTGCCAGCAACGAGGCGCTGGGGCTCGAGCTTTTGACGGTTAGAAATTCGCGATCAGGCGAATCTCGGTTAGATTCTGGTGCTGCGAATTGCAGTCCCCGAGTGGTTAGTGCTTTGTACCCGTTCCGTTGTGCGCGCTGGTGTAAACCGCCGAGGCTTTGTGCTCATCGCGGCTTGTTATTTCCGTGCACTCTATATTGGCACGACCAGGGTTAGGCACCACACCAGTCGGGTAATGACCACTCGGGGCTAGCATTACACAGAACTTCAGAAAATAAGACGGACTACCATTTTACTTAATGTGTAAGAGTGGGATACATAACTCATGCGTAGAAGCGACGGAGTTGTTCGGCGTTCCAAGTATTCGCCAGAACCTCGCCGTCTTCTCGTCTGAGTCGATAAGCACCTGGCCGGATTGTCTTCTGCACAATGTACGGACCTTCCCAAATTGGAGAGAGCTTGTGCTCGCTTTTCTGGTTCCTCCTCAGGACCAGATCTCCTTCTGAAAAGGTTCTACTTCTGACGTTGCGAGAGTGGTAGCGCCGAAGTCCCTGGAGGTACTTAGCCGACTGGAGGGCGGCAACGTTCCGAGCCTCCTCGAGTTGATCAAGCTCCACCATTCGGCTTCCCTCGGACTCGGCTTCGTTGTAATTCCGAACCCTCGGGGATTCGAATCCCAGCTCGGTCGGCAGAACCGCCTCTGCGCCATAGACCAGAAAAAAGGGGTTTGGCGGTCGCTCGGTGGGAGTGGTTACGAGTCCCCAGAGTACCGACGGTAGCTCCTTCACCCATCGAGCAACAGTATGGTTTGAGGCGGTCGAAGATCCTGGCCTTGAGGCCTTGGAGGACCAGGTGATTAGCTCGCTCAACCTGCCCATTGCTTCGTGGGTGAGCCACCGAGGCGGCAGATCTTGATCCCGACGCCTTCGCACCATTCTTGGAATTCTTCACTCCTGAATTGGGTGCCGTTGTCCGTGATGATCGGTTGGGCACTCGAATCGACCACAATATCCTGGAAGAACTCCTTGGCCTTAAGCTGCGGTGATAGTGACGGCGGCTTGGCTTCGATCCACTTGGTGAACTTGTCAATGGCCACGAAGAGGTAAGCGAAACCGCCTTGAGCCTTCTTGAGCGGGCCCACTAAGTCGAGCCCCAGATCGCGAAAGGCCAAGAAATGGGTATAGTCTGTAGCTCCTGTGCTTGCAAGTGTGTCTGGCTATGCATAGAATTGGCAGCCCTCGCAGGTTCGAACTATCTCCTTGGCATCCGTTACCGCCGTTGGCGTAAGAAACCACATCGGTAGGCTTTCCCAACTAAGGCGCTTGATGCCGCGTGATGGCCACACATCCCGAATGGATTTCTTGGAGCAGCTCTCTTCCCACTTGTCCCGAACGCACCGCTGAGGACACCCGAGGCACTTTTTGGAAGAGCTCGTCGCCCACCACTACGTAGGATTTGGCTTGTCGGGAGGCGCTCTGCCCAGTGGTGGCTTCCGGAGTTTGTCCTTCAGAGGTAATCAAGGTACGGTAGTCGATCTGGATCGATGAGCGGGACCCGGTTCGGGACCCTCGCTTGGCTTTTGCCGCTTTGTAACGGTTGGCTCGTGAAGATCCCTGTGCGAAGATATCACTTGGGACATCTCGCCGAGTGGCTCCCATCTTAGCCCGGCTCGTCTGCTGCCTCATTATTGCGGCGGAGGACATGAACCAGCTCGGGCCGTCAAACTTGCCTTCCAATTCTCGGACTTCTTTGGCGGTATGCCGCCATGTTACGATCCACGCCACGACCAGTCATACGTACTTGATTCACCACCAACTCGAGTCGCCTCGAACCGCCAGTAGTCAGATTCGAGTGATGTGGCGATCTGAAGCCCATGGATGAGGGCCTCGTACTCCGCGGCATTGTTTGAGGCCGGGAAGTGAATCCGAAGGACATACTTCAGCCTGTCGCCCTTAGGCGAGATAAGGAGGATTCCCGCCCCTGCTCCCCCAAGCATGAGAGATCCGTCGAAGTGCATGACCCAATATTCGGGCTCTTCTTCCGTGCAGGAGTCTGGGATTCGGTCCACTCGGCCGTGAAGTCAGCCAAAGCCTGGGACTTGACGGCGGTGCAGCCTTGAACGAGATGTCGAAGCTCCAAGCTCGGCTGCCCACTTTGAAATTCTTCCAGAGCTTCCCTATTACGGAGGACCTCTCCCACGGGAAAGAAGTGACTACTGAAATCGAATGTCCTTGAAATAATGCTTCACTTAGGACGAGATCAAAATGGCGTCTGCCAGCCTTCCGGATTTGAGGATATCTTGTCTTGGATTCGCCAAGATGCGCCGACAAAATAAAGCTGGCGTTGCACGCCGTAGCGGTGTCCAGATTCCTCCCGCTCCACAACTATCACGGCACTTACTACATGAGACGTTGCCGCTATGTAGAGCGTAAGAGGTTCACCTGGCACCGCGAGACTAAGACTGGGAGTGGAGAGAAACACCTTGAGTTCTTCAAGGCTCTTTGTGCCTCTGCCGTCCAATCAAAGCGATCTTGCTTCTTAAGGAGCTTGAAGAAAGGCATTCCCCGGACTCCCAACCGTGAGATAAACCTGCCAAGCGCTACCATGCATCCGGTGAGCTTTTGGACCTCCTTTTGGCTGGTAGGCGGGGCCATTTTCATGATGGCTCCAATTTTCTCCGGGTTCGGCTCGATCCCACGATGGGAGACGATGAACCCGAGTAGTTTCCCGGAAGAAACTCCGAAAACACATTTCTCGGGGTTTAGCCTCATCTGGAACGCCCTTAGACTTGCGAACGTCTCGGCCAGGTCGGAGGTAAGGCTATCTCGTGTCTGCGTTTTAACTACCACATCATCCACATAAGCTTCCACATTGCGCCCGAGCTGATGGTGAAAACACACGCACGCGCTACCGGGCACGCTATAAGCATTCTTGAGCCCGAACGGCATGGTGATATAGCAATATGCTCGAATGGAGTGATAAACGAAGTCTTCTCGTGATCTTCCTCTCGGCCGAATTTGATGATAGCCTGAATAGGCGTCGAAGCCGAGTAGCCGAGATCCGGCGGTGGAGTCTACCACGATCAATACGAGGGAGACCAAAGGGATCTTTCGGACAAGCCTTGTTGAGGTCGGTGTAATCAACACACATGCGCCGACTTTTATTCTTCTTACGGACGAGTACAGGGTTCGCCAACCAGTCGGGATGATACACTTCTTTGATGAAACCTGCGGCTAGCAGCTTTGTGATCTCCTCTCTGATGGCTTCTCGACGATCTTGAGCGAACCGTCGTAACCTTTGCTTGACAGGCCTGGCGGATTGGTTTACATTCAGTGCGTGCTCGATCACCTCCCTGGGGACCCCGGGCATGTCGGACGGCTTCCAGGCAAAGACGTCTTGGTTTGCCCGCAGAAAGGTGATGAGCGCGTCTTCCTATTCATCCCCGAGCCTTGTCCCGATCGAGACGGCTCGCGCCGGATCGGACGGGTCGAGGAGAATCCTTTTGGTGCCTTCCTCGGGGCCGATCCCGGAGTTCTGCGGCTTGCGGGTAGGGATACTGCCTTCCGGCTTGTCGAAATCCGCCTCTTGACGAATCCTTTCCCGACCGCCGGCGCCTCGAGAGACTCGGCCATTTCGCAGCTCTCCTCGCCGAAGAGAAAGATCGCTTAACATCGCCACAGAGAGTGATAATACCACTCGGACCGGCATTTTCAGCATCGATCTGGCGTAGTGGGGCACCGCCATGAACTTGGCCAGCTGGTCTCCCCAAGATGGCGTGATACTGTTGTCGCGAAGTCTGCCACCTCGAAGCTAAGGCTCTCGGTCGGTAGTTGTCCCTTGCGCCGAACGTGGACGGTAGAGTGATTTGTCCGAGTGGTATCGCCGACGTTCGGGTATCACTCCATGAAAAGGCGACGACCGCGTTTGAGGTCGCATCGCGGGATCCCCATATCATCGAGTGTCTTCCACGAAGAGGACGTTGAGCCCACTCCCACCGTCAATCAACACCCTTTTGAGCTTGATGTCGCGGACAACCGCGCCAAGACCGGCGGAGTATCTGCCGGAATGGGGCGATCTGGGTGATCCGTGCGGTCGTAAGTTATTGCGACCTCGGACCACCGGACATATCGGGGTCTCGGCTCTCGCCTGAGATGTCCCGAGCGGTGAGCTTTTGCTTCCGCTTGGACTCATATGCGCCGAACCCCAGAATATGTAGTTAAGCTCGAGGTCGACTTCACGATAGTCTTCCTCGGCCGAGGAGAGGCGGTTTCTTGCGGCGGCGTGACCACTCGGACCTTGTCGGCCGCCTCTTGCTCTCGCGGGCGAACCTCTTTAGGGTGAAGCGATCCTTGGCGGCATGCCTCCCCTTCGGATGGAAAGGGCAGGTGAGTTCATAACCTTATCATATCCATCCTCTTTGAGAGCGAGGATGAGTTGGTGCGGCCGATCGCCACCAGCTCTTCGCCCTTGCGCTTCTTTTCTTTCCGCCGAGGGGGTTCAGACTGATCCTTCCCCTCATCACGCCGTTCCGCCAGAGCCTCGGAGGCTGAAGCGTAACGGTCCGCTAGGGCGAACAGCTCCCGGACCGACGTGGGTGGCTTTCGGGACATCTTCTTGATGAGGTCGGGGTCGCTGACTCCTTTCTGGAAGGCAGCTATCACAATCGCATCTGTGACGTCCCGAACGGTGCTTTTCCTGTTCATGAAGCGCTTGACGAACTCCCGGAGGGATTCGTTCCTCCTTTGGTGTAGCTGGTATAGGTCCCAAAGGGGTGCACAGGCGCTCGTAAGTGCCTTGGAAATTTGAGATGAACTGCTCACCTGAGATCTCCCGAGGAATCTATAGAGTTCATTTGGAAGTCCGGTGAGCCATGCTTGGGCCAGGTGAGAGGGTAATCGGCAAGTAGTTTGCCATTACTTTCGATCCCTCGCTGCCCTCGACCGCGAGCGTATACTTGTAGCCAAGCCTCGGGTCCCTCTCACCGTCGAACCTAGTGATGCCTTTAGGATTAAATCCATCAGGCCAAACCACTCGGCGTAGGTGAGGGTAAACGCACGAACCCCTTCGATGACCGCGATACCCCGGGAGGTGATCGACACGGAGGATCACGCTTGGCGTGCCAGCGGCCTCGCGGAAGGATGCCGTAGCGCTCATATTCGCCGGCTTGACGGCGTTGTTCCTCCCTTTCTGGTCGCGGCGCTGGCGTCGAGTGCGAGCAGTCGCGGTGATGCTATGTCGCAAGTCATCTCCGCGGGTAGAACATGATGTGTCTGGCGGGCTTCCCGACCTGGCCATTCTTTGGTCTGGTCCTCGCCGACCACGTGGCGACTCCTTCGCCGGCTGGTCGGTTTGGGCATGCTTTGGATAGCTGCCGCCGTCACCATGGCCTTTACTTGGGCCATGATCGGGCAATCGATCATCCGCCCCGACATAGGGTCGTGGTATCCAGAGTGTCTTGGAGGCGACGATGTTACTGGCGTAGTGCAACAGCCTGGTCCCCCATCTTGGCTTGCAGAATGTCTTCATTGACAGCCCGGTCGCGGTCCCGGAGAGTACGCGCCCGTGCGTCAGGCTCAGTCACTCGGCCTCCTTCCAAATCGGCGGCGACTGAGGTGTCGAAGCGCTGCTGCGAATCTGCCCGCGAGCCTTCGATTACACAGACTCTACGGAAATTCCAGCAGCTCTCTAGGCTTTCTTGACTCGGCTGGCCGAGGTGGGTGAGTCTCGAGAAGATAAACCTAGGCGCTCGGGGTGCCGAGTGGCTTGGCGGTGAGAACCCCACCCTTCGTGCCTCGGCGTCCTCGAGCCCGACTCATGGTGGAACAGGTCTTCGGATCCCCACTCGGTACTTTAGGGTACGAGACAGGGGGACCTTCCGATCGGCGCGGAAGTCGTGACGATGGATCGCCGGAAACCTCACCGCGCTGTAGCGCGGTTCCCTTAGAGAGAGAAAGGCTTCCGAGGTCGTTGGAGATGAAGGTCAGGCTTCCGAAACGGAAGACCTGGCCCGGGAAGAAGACTGTGGAGACTTCGCTCGTCGCAGCCATCAAGCTTGACGAAGATCTTGACACAAGCCCCTTACCTGGCGCGCCAACTGTCGACGATCTGTTTCGCCGGCAATAAGATTTGTGATTCTAGGGGATTTGTGCGGGATCTGAGCTTGATGGTAACACAGGATGCGGGGGCAATCTGTTTTAGACAGGTTCGGGCTCTCTCGGAGGAGATAATACCCTAGTCCTGTGTTCTTGGATATATCGTGTGTCGACGATCTGTTCCGCCGGCAATAAGATTTGTGATTCTAGGGGATTTGTGCGGGATCTGAGCTTGATGGTAACACAGGATGCGGGGGCAATCTGGTTTAGACAGGTTCGGGCTCTCTCGGAGGAGATAATACCCTAGTCCTGTGTTCTTGGATATCTTGTTTTTATGTGTGTCTCTCTCCTCCCCTTATATACTGGGGGGAGGATACATGATAGATGGGCGCCACCGGGCCCTGAACATGGTGGCCTGGACGACATGTCCCTTGTCCTTATCCGCCTTCACGCTCTGCGTACTGGAGAGGTGGTTATGCTTTCTCCGACCCCCGTCTGCCGCCTTGTCGTTCCAGCGTCTGCAGGCTCTGGCAAAGGTCGACCGCATGCTTCGTTCCTGGCGGGTTGTTTGGGCGGGGCACGAAGCTTCCTTGAAGGACCGGGAGTTGTCTTGGGGAGCAAGTCGAAGGTCTCCTCTGGGCCCGTCGTGGTGCTTCTGGGCTTTGGGCTTTCCATTCCGCCTGTCAGGCCCAGTCGGGTGTAGGCCCCTCCTGCGGGACCCCTGTCTCTGACATCCCACAGCAGCCCCCAAGTGCTTTAGGATCGACTTTCCGTCCCTTATCCCTGTCATAAGGATTATGTGGAAGAGAGATCATAAAGAACTTGTAGAATGAAGCCACTATGGTTGGTTAGCTCGTGTTCGAGTGGTACCCGCGCCCGTTTACGGTGCGCGGCAACCGGCTTGTCGCTCGGCTGACCCTCATGGGGCATACTTTGTCTTTTTGGCTCGTGGCCGAGTGGTACCCGCGCCTCGACACGGTCTTGCTGACAACCGGCTTGTCGCTCGGTGACCCTCATGGGGCATACCTTGTCTTTTGGCTCGTGGTCGAGTGGTACCAGCGCTCGACACGGTCTTGTGACAGCAACCGCTTGTCGCTCTACCGACCCTCATGGGGTATACCTTGTCTTTTGGCTCGTGGTCGAGTGGTACCCGCGCCCGACACGGTCTTGTGACAGCCGGCTTGTCGCTTCGGTGACCCTCATGGGGCATACCTTGTCTTTTTGGCTCGTGGTCGAGTGGTACCAGCGCCCGATTACGGTCTTGTGACAGCCGGCTTGTCGCTCGGCTAACCCTCATGGAGCATACCTTGTCTTTGGCTCGTGGCGAGGCGGTACCAGCGTCCGCTTACGGTCTTGTGACAGCCGGCTTGTCGCTCGGTGACCCTCATGGGGCATACCTTGTCTTTTGGCTCGTGGTCGGCGGTACCAGCGTCGCTTACGGTCTTGTGACAGCCGGCTTGTCGCTCGGTGACCCTCATGGGGCATACCTTGGTCATACAGAGTAATGCTGTGCCCGTTCTGGCGCCTTTGCTTTAGACCTCATGGGGCGCATCCTCAAGACCGTGTTGGTTGTAGATCCTCCCGCGACACCCAATTGCATTGTGAGACAGCGACCAGCAATTGACCCCAAATTATGGGGTGTGCCGTCGGAGGATGTTCGGAAAGTGCCCAGCCCCAAGCTTCCGTGGCGGCCGGCGTTCAGGCCCGTCGTGGGGCGCACTTTATCCCAAACTTTGGACCAGGTTTGACACTGGCGCGTTTTCTTGCGACGCAGCTATTGGCCCGTCGTGGGGCGTGCCCTGGACCTGGCCCATAATTGAACAGGAGGGCCCTCGTTTCTTCCCACCGTAAGGTGGAAATTGGGGCCCATTTCTTATAAACCGGAAGGACCCTCGTTGGAGCAGCGACCTCATTACACCTTCCCCACCACGGCTGCGAAACCTTCAAACCTCCTTTGGCGATTTAGGGTTTCCGGTTTCGCGCCCTTGGCTTTTGGCGGTTCTTCCCACCAGGTCTTCTTCTTCGCGATGTCTTCTTCCTCGTCATCGGAGGGTAGCGCCGGCCCTGCGGTAGCAGGGTGGGAGACTTCCATCACGACGGCGTCCCGCCTGGAGGGGATGGTCGCCGCTGGCGTTCTCCCTCCGCTGGAGTTGATCTCCGCCCGCCCCGCCGCAGGTGACCCTTACCCCACACCTCTGGAGAATGAGATTGTGGTGTTTGAGTCCTTCTTCTGGCGGGGATTTAGCATTCCTGGGAGCGCCTTCTTCCGGACTCCTCCACTTCTCTGAAATCGAGTTGGTCAATTTGAATCCCAACTCGATCCTTCACGCTGCCATCTTCGTTCGACTCTGCGAGGCGTATCTTGGGATACGTCCTCATTTGGATTTGTTCCGCTCCTTTTTCCGTGAAGCCTCATCCGACCGGGCCGCTCCCAACGTCGTTGGCGGCGGGCTCCAGTGCGGGAGGGTTCAAGAAGCGATATTTTGTCGTTCCTCTCAAGACCTCCCTCAAAGGTTGGAGGCGGGAGTGGTTTTATTGTGCCAATATTGATCCTTTCCTCGCCCCTTTGCGGCCGTGCTCCTAAAGCTTCCCGATCTTTGGGCGACGCCTGACGGAGGAGGTGTGGCGCAAATCCCGAAGCTTCTGGCGTTGATTGATGATCTGCGAACCGAGGGGCGGGTCCCGAGATTGCGATCGATTTGTGAAGCGCCGAGTGCAGCCCTTGAAGGAGAGAGTCCATTTGGGGTTCCAATACAACGGGCCTCTGGACCCCACGCGGGAGTCGGACGCGGCCCTGTCGATGGAGGCGCTGGCAGCACGGGTAGTTGATCTCTTCGTGCCTGGCACAATCATCACCAACAGGGGTTGCCCTCATAAATTTTCGACGGCAAGGCCTCCCACTCCTGTGAGTGCGCTGTTCTCTCGAAAGGCTGTTCCATGATTTCTTTGACTGATGTGTGATTCAAACATGGTGCGATCGTTCCTTTTTCAGGAACGCGCGTCCTTCCTTCTCGACGCTCGGTTGTCGGCCTCTCTCGGCTGAAACACGCCAGCGGCGAGTGGTCGACACATCGGCCGACGAGCTGCGCCGAGTCGGCCGAGGAGGTCGTCGGTCCTTCGTCACGCCTTCGACCTCCGATGCCCCGACCGCAAAGCGCGGGCCACACCTTCGTCCCGATGGCGGCCCGCAGCGCCAACTTGCCTCCGAGTGGCGCTGGGTTTCGAATGAAACCTGGAATGAAATTCAAGAAATCCAAAAGGTATTCTTTTGGGCGATCCTTGTCTTTTTGTTACTGCCTGTGCTGAGGTGTCTTCCCTTCTTGCTGATTCAGACTCTGCTATGGACGTCCGGTGGAGGGGTCTCCTGAAAAGGAGTCCCAGCGGGGCTTCCCAAGGAGCCCCGCCACGTCGGCTAGGTCGCCGTCACCGCCGACTGCCGGGACGTCGCCACCGGGCGCAGGCGGTCCAACAATGAACCATCCGGTGGTCCGTCCGCCGACGAGATCGACCCGGCATCGTCTCGGAGTGGAGGACGTGCCTCGAGAACCACCGCTCGGTCCTCTGCCAAGCCCCGAATCGAACCGTGTGGTGGGAAGGGGTTCCGTGGAAGGGGATGGAAGAGGGCAGCGAGATGGAGAGAGCGGCTCGGACGGAGCTTTATGAGCTCACCGTCAGGTGTAGCACGCTCGTCGAGGTGAGCTTCTTGTCTTCAATCATCGCTCTTGACTTCTCCCTGAGATTAAGCCCGGTTACTTAGGACATGGGGGAGCGCTCGGAGCAAAGGTCGCGGTTTTTCCGGAAGGTGCTCCCAAAGCTCAAGGAGCAGAAGCAGTACCAGGACAAGCTCAGCGAGATCAGCGCGGACAGATGGAAAGAAATCCACGAGCTTCAGGGTGAGTGTATGACGATCCGGGAGGAGAAGACGAAGCTTGAGCATATGCTCGAAGGTGAGATTCTCCCCTGAATTCGGTTCGTATGCTTTTTTGGATGGTGGTTGGAGAGGATGATGACACACTCGTGTTTCAGAGCGCGACTCGACCGTTGCTGAGCTGAGGGCCCGGCTGGAGGCTTCAGAGAATTCTGGCCTCGAAGCTCGAGTCACTGGAAAGGATGCAATGAGCCGAAGGGTAAATTTATTTGACTTGGGTTGAACATACTTGGCGTCGGGTGTGCTCTTGATGGTTGTTTGACTTTGTGGCGAGTGCAAGGAGAAGATGGCGGCCGCCGAACAGGGCGGATGAATCAAGCGTCGCTCGCGAGCCGATCCTGCACCTTCTGCGCATTGAAGGAGCCACGCCGGGCCAGGGGCGATGCCGTTCCCCTTCTCTCGGGAGGAGCCGACAGATCAGAGCTTACGCCAAAGAGTCCGCAGCGATGAGCGCGAACCAGCATTGGCGGTGGTCAAGTCTCATTATCCGAGAGTTGACCTCGGCTGTGAAAGAAGGCTTACTTTGTGATGAAGATAAGGCCAACGCGCTCCTCGAAGAGGTGTCTGGTGCATCGCAGGCCTTGTTGGAGAATCTAGAATTCTGACTTTGATGTGGGCCTTGATGCCGAGTGCTCGCCCTCCTTGTTTGAAATATTGTGTCTTCTTACTTCAATATGATTTGCCTGTATTATGTTCCGCTGAGTGGTTTTCAGACCCGAATATAGGCCCGTAGCCTTTTGGATCCTGTTGTGTCTTTCCGGGTGGGCTTCAGCCGACTGGTATGGCTTCCAAACGCCAAGGCCTTGGCCCGTGGCTTTCTTGCCCCGGAGACGCTTTTCCGAGAGGCTGGCGTGCAGCTCTCGAGCGTCGGGACTTACGCCAGGCCACCTGGCCGAGTGGTTTAGCCCCAGGCTTGCATCGCTTGCTAGCTCTCCACTTCGGCTTTCGCGCTTAATTTGGTATAATTAAGCGAGGAAGCCGAACGAGCTTGAACTGCTTACGACACGTGTCTGGTGGAATTCTCCTTGATTTTGTTCAATGCGCTGATCTTCTTCGGTATTTGCACTGCCGCTTCGTTTTTCGCGCTTCATTGATTGTGAGGTGGCGCGTGTTGATTGCCTTTGAGACGCTTCGATTTCCGGGGCTGGGGTGGCTTATAAATGGGGCGTCACCGCTGATGAGCGATCGCCCGTTTCTTCTTGCCTTGTCCTTCTTCTTCCTCTCCCAGTTTCCTTCCATGTCTAACATGAGGAAGTTTGTTGGCCCGTACGCGGCATTCTTTCGCCAGCGGTTCTTTAGGTTTTTGTACAGCTGGGAGGAGGCCGAATCATGGGAGGAGCATGATTTTGCCATCCTGGAGGCGGAGGCGGAGGACGGAGCGGCGAGGGACGCCGCCGCCGTGGCCACCTTGTTGGAGGTCGCACCGGGGCTCCACGAGGTGGCGGAGATCATCCCCGAGATGGTTGGTCGCGATCGCCGCGACGACCTTGCCGTCAGGGCCCTCGTCCGCCTTATACCCCCCTTGTGGGTGGTTGACGAGGAGATTCTGGCGGCTTTGGGTCGCGTGGGTCGCGACTAACCTCAGCGATCTCGCCTCCGGGTCTCCCAATGGCCAAGACTCAAGAAGACTAAAGAAGACTAAAGACTGCTAGCCAGGAGCACCAATGCACCAAAGAAGACTGAGTGTTTTTTTTTTTTTTAGCGCGAGAAAAAGAAAAAAGAAAATTAGTAATGTAAATTATTAACATTATGGAATGAAATGCGAAATTTTATCCAGTTCGTGTCTATCACATTTAACCCGAACTTAGCGGTTCCGCTGATCAACTCATTCTAGTCGATTGCTCGATTACCCGACAGAGGCGGGGCTCGAGCTTTTGACGGTTAGAAATTCGCGATCGTGCAAATCTTGGTTAAATTCGGGCTGCGAATTGCAGTCCCGAGTGGTTAGTGCTTTCTACCCGTTCAGCGCGCTGGTATAAACCGCCGAGGCTTTGTGCTCATCGTGGTTTGTTATTTCCGTGCATTCTATATTGGCACGACCAGGGTTAGGCGCTACGATCGGGTAATAACCACTCGGGGCTAGCATTACACGTAACTTCGTAAAATAAGACGAACCACTATTTTATTTAATGTGTAAGAGTGGGATACATAACTCATGCGTAGAAGCGACGGAGCTGTTCGGCGTTCCAAGTATTCGCCAGAACCTCGCCGTCTTCTCGTCTGAGTCGATAAGCACCCGGCTGGGTTGTCTTCTGCACAATGTATGGACCTTCCCAAATTGGAGAGAGCTTGTGCTCGCTTTTCTGGTTCCTTCTCAGGACCAGATCTCCTTCTGAAAAGGTTCTGCTTCTGACGTTGCGAGAGTGGTAGCGCCTGAGTCCCTGGAGGTACCTGGCCGACTGGAGGGCGGCAACGTTCCGAGCCTCCTCGAGTTGATCAAGCTCCACCATTCGGCTTTCCTCGGACTCGACTTCGTTGTAGTTCCGAACCCTCGGGGATTCGAATCCTAGCTCAGTCGGCAGAACCGCCTCTGCGCCATAGACCAGAAAAAAGGGGGTTTGGCCAGTCGCTCGGCTGGGAGTGGTTCTGAGTCCCCAGAGTACTGACGGTAGCTCCTTCACCCATCGGGCGGCGTATGGTTTGAGGCGGTCGAAGATCCTGGCCTTGAGGCCTTGAAGGACCAGACCGTTGGCTCGCTCGACCTGCCCATTGCTTCGTGGGTGAGCCACCGAGGCGAAGCAGATCTTGATCCCGACGCCTTCGCACCATTCTTGGAATTCCTCACTCCTGAACTGGGTGCCGTTGTCCGTGATGATCCGGTTGGGCACTCCGAATCTGACCACAATATCCTGGAAGAACTCCTTGGCCTTAACTGCAGTGATAGTTACGACTGGCTTGGCTTCGATCCACTTGGTGAACTTGTCAATGGCCACGAAGAGGTAAGCGAAACCGCCTTGAGCCTTCTTGAGCGGGCCCACTAAGTCGAGCCCCAGATCGCGAAAGGCCAAGAAATGGGTATAGTCTGTAGCTCCTGTCTTGGCAAGTGTGTCTGCCTTGCATAGAATTGGCAGCCCTCGCAGGTTCGAACTATCTCCTTGGCGTCTGCTATCGCCGTTGGCGAGAAAAAACCACAGCCGGTAGGCTTTCCCAACCAAGGCGCTTGACGCCGTGATGGCCACACATTCCCGAATGGATTTCTTGGAGCAGCTCTCTTCCCATTTGTCCCGAAATGCACCGCTCGAGGACACCGAGGCACTTTTCGGAAGAGCTCGTCGCCCACCACCACGTAGGATTTGGCTTGTCGGGAGATGCGCTCTGCCAAAGTGGTTGCTTCCGGAGTTTGTCCTTCAGAGATAATCAAGGTGCGGGGTAGTCGATCTGGATCGATGAGCGGGACCCGGTTCCTGTGACCTCGCTTGGCTTTTGCCGTTTTGTAACGGTTGGCTCGTGAAGATCCTGCACGAAGATATCACTTGGGACATCCGCCTGAGTGGCTCCCATCTTAGCCACTCGTCTGCTGCCTCATTATTGCGGCGGAGGACATGGACCAGCCTCCAGACCGTCAAACTTGCCTTCCAATTCCGGACTTCTTTGGCGGTATGCCGCCATATTCGATCCACGCACGACCAGTCATTCTGAACTTGGTTCAACACCAACTGGTAGTCGCCTCGAAACGCCAGCCGTCGGATTACGAGAGATGTGTCGATAAGAAGCCCATGGATGAGTGCCTCGTACTCCGCGGCATTGTTTGAGGCCGGAAGTGAATCCGAAGGACATACTTTCAACTGTCGCCTTTAGGGCGAGACAAGGAGGATTCTCGCCTCGCTCCCCAAGCATGAGAGATCCGTCAAGTGCATAACCCAATATTCGGC
The DNA here is from genome assembly GCA_036346355.1 of Rhipidocladum racemiflorum. Taxonomy (NCBI): domain Eukaryota; kingdom Viridiplantae; phylum Streptophyta; class Magnoliopsida; order Poales; family Poaceae; genus Rhipidocladum; species Rhipidocladum racemiflorum. Next base: position 81,096,499 of record CM070579.1, on the reverse strand, counting down.
ACTTCTTCCGTGCGAAGTGCAGGATTCGGTCCACTCGGCCGTGAAGTCACCAAAGCCTGGACTTGACGGCGGTGCGCGGCTTGAACAAGATGTCGAAAGCTCCAAGCTCGGCTGCCCACTTTGAAATTCTTCCAAGAGCTTCCCGACACGGAGGACCTCTCCCACGGGAAAGAAGTGACTACCGAAATCGAGTGTCCTTGGAAATAATGCTTCACCACGTGACGAGATCAAAATGGCGACATGCCAGCCTTCCGATCTCGAGGGTATCTTGTCTTGGATTCGCCCAAAGATTACCGACAAAATAAATCAAGCGTTGCACGCCGTAGCGGTGTCAGATTCCTCCCGCTCCACAACTATCACGGCACTTACTACATGAGATGTTGCCGCTATGTAGAGCAGTAAGAGGTTCACCTGGCGCCAAGCGAGACTAAGACTGGGAGTGGAGAGAAACACCTTGAGTTCTTCAAGGCTGCTTTGTGCCTCTGCCGTCCAATCAAAGCGATCTTGCTTCTTAAGGAGCTTGAAGAAAGGCATTCCCCGGACCCCCAATCGCGAGATAAACCTGCCAAGCGCTACCATGCATCCGGTGAGCTTTTGGACCTCCTTTTGGCTGGTAGGCGGAGCCATTTTCATGATGGCTCCAATTTTCTCCGGGTTCGGCTCGATCCCACGACGGGAGACGATGAACCCGAGTAGCTTCCCGGAAGAAACTCCGAAAACGCACTTCTCAGGGTTTAGCCTCATCTGGAACGCCTTCAGACTTGCGAACGTCTCGGCCAGATCGGAGGTGAGGCTGTCCTCCGTCTGCGTTTTAACCACTACATCATCCACATATGCTTCCACATTGCGTCCGAGCTGATGGTGAAAACACCGCTGCACGGCGCGCTAGTACGTTGCGCCGGCATTCTTGAGCACGAACGGCATGGTGATGTAGCAATATGCTCCGAATGGAGTGATAAACGAGGTCTTCTCGCAGTCTTCCTCTCGAAGCCGAATTTGATGATAGCCTGAGTAGGCGTCCAGAAAGCTGAGTAGCCGAGATCCAGCAGTGGAGTCTACCACCTGATCAATACGAGGGAGACCAAAGGGATCTTTCGGACAAGCCTTGTTGAGGTCGGTGTAATCAACACACATGCGCCAGCTTTTATTCTTCTTCTGGACGAGTACAGGGTTTGCCAACCAGTCGGGATGATACACTTCTCTGATGAAACCTGCGGCTAGCAGCTTTGTGATCTCCTCTCTGATGGCTTCTCGACGATCTTGAGCGAACCGTCGTAACCTTTGCTTGACGGGCCTGGCGGATTGGTTTACATTAAGTGTGTGCTCGATCACCTCCCTTGGGACCCCGGGCATGTCGGACGGCTTCCAGGCGAAGACGTCTTGGTTTGCCCGCAGAAAGGTGACGAGCGCGTCTTCCTATTCGTCCCCGAGCCTTGTCCCGATCGAGACGGCTCGCGCCGGATCGGACGGGTCGAGGAGAATCCTTTTGGTGCCTTCCTCGGGGCCGATCCCGGAGTTCTGCGGCTTGCGGGTAGGGATACTGCCCTCTGGCTTGTCGAAATCCGCCTCTTGACGAATCCTTTCCCGACCCGCGAGCGCCTCCAGAGACTCGGCCATTTCGCAGCTCTCCCTGTCGCAAGAGAAAGACTGCTTAACATCACCGCATAGAGTGATGATGCCACTCGGACCCGGCATTTTCAGCATCAGATACGCGTAGTGGGGCACCGCCATGAACTTGGCCAGCGCTGGTCTCCCCAAGATGGCGTGATACGCTGTCGCGAAGTCTGCCACCTCGAAGCTAAGGCTCTCAGTCCGGTAGTTGTCCCTTGTGCCAAACGTGACCGGTAGAGTGATTTGTCCGAGTGGTATCGCCGACGTTCCGGGTATCACCCCATGAAAAGGCGACGACCCGCGTTTGAGGTCAGACCGCGGGATCCCCATATTATCGAGTGTCTTCACGAAGAGGACGTTGAGCCCACTCCCACCGTCAATCAACACCCTTTTGAGCTTGATGCCGTGGACAACCGGCGCCAAGACCGGTAATTATCTGCCGGAATGGGATTCGATCAGGGTGATCCCTGCGGTCGTAAGTTATTGCGACTACAGACCACAGGACATATCGGGGTCTCGGCTCTCATCGCATAGATGTCCCGAGCGGTGAGCTTTTGCTTCCGCTTGGACTCATATGCGGCCGAACCCCCGAATATGTAGTTAAGCTCGAGGTCGACTTCCTGATAGTCTTCCTCAGCTTCAGGGGGAGGCGGTTTGCCGGCGGCGTGTCCACTCGGACCTTGTCCAGCCTGCCTCTTGCTCTCGCGGGCGAACCTCTTTAGGGTGAAGCAGTCCTTGGCGGCATGCCTCCCCTTTGGATGGAAAGGGCAGAGTGAGTTCATGACCTTATCATATCCATCCTCTTTGAGAGCGCGAGGATGAGTTGGCGCAGCGACTGCCACTAGCTCTTCGCCCTTGCGCTTCTTTTCTTTCCGCCGAGGGGGTTCAGACTGATCCTTCCCTTCATCACGTCGTTCCGCTAGAGCCTCGGAGGCTGAAGCGTAACGGTCCGCTAGGGCGAACAGCTCCCGGACCGACGTGGGTGGCTTCCGGGACATCTTCTTGATGAGGTCGGGGTCGCTGACTCCTTTCTGGAAGGCAGCTATCACAATCGCATCTGTGACGTCCCGAACGGTGCTTTTCCTCTTCATGAAGCGCTTGACGAACTCCCGGAGGGATTCGTTCCTCCTTTGGTGTAGCTGGTATAGGTCCCAAGGGGTGCCTGGGCGCTCGTAAGTGCCTTGGAAATTTGAGATGAATCAAGCTCACACAGATCTCCCGAGAGTCTATAGAGTTCATTTGGAAGTCCGATGAGCCATGCTTGGGCCGAGGCGAGAGGGTAACCGGCAAGTAATTTGCCATTACTGATCCCCTGCCGCCCCGATCGCAGAGCATATACTTGTAGCCAAGCCTCGGGTCCCTCTCACCGTCGAACCTAGTGATGCCTTTAGGATTAAATCCATCGTGCCAAACCACTCGGCGTAGGTGAGGGGTAAACGCCGAACCCTTCGATGACCCCGCGATACCCGAGGCGATCGACGCGAGGGGATCGCGCTTGGCGTGCCAGCGGCCTCGCGGAAGGATGCCGTAGCGCTCATACTCGTCGGCTTGACGGCGTTGTTCCTCCTTTCTCGGTCGCGCGCTGGCGTCGAGGTTCGAACGGAGGTCGCGGTGATGCCGTGTCGCAAGTCGGCTCAGGGGTAGAACATGATGTGTCTGGCGGGCTTCGACCGACCGGCCGCTCTTGGTATCTGGTCCTCGCCGACCTCGTGGCCTCCTTCACGGCCGGGTCGGTTTGAGCCTGCTGGATAGCTGCCGCCGTCACCATGGCCTTTACTTGGGCCATGATCGGGGCAACTGGATCATCCGCCCCTAGCATAGGGGTCAGGGTATCCAGGAGTGTCTTGGAGGCGACGATATTCTGCTGTGGGGTACGAAAAACAGCCTGGTCCCCCATCTTGGCTTGCAGAATATCTTCATTGACAGCCCGGGCGCGGTCCCGAAGAGTACGCGCCCGCGCGTCAGGCTCAGTCGCTCGGCCTCCTTCCAAATTGGCGGCGACTGAGATGTCGAGGCGCTGCTGCGAATCTGCCCGCGAGCCTTCGATTACACAGACTCTACGGAAATTCCAGCAGCTCTCTAGGCTTTCTTCTGACTCGGCCGCTGAGGTGGGTGAGTCTGGAGAAGACAAACCTAGGCGCTCGGGGGTGCCGAGTGGCTTGGCGGTGAGAACCCCCACCCTTCGTGCCTCGGCGTCCTCGAGCCCGACTCCGTGGCTAGAACGGGTCTTCGGATCCCCCCTCGGTACTTTAAGGTACGAGACAGGGGGACCTTCCGATCGGCGCAGAAGTCGTGACGATGGATCGCCGGAAACCTCGCCGCGCTATGGCGCGGTTTCCTTAGAGAGGGAGAGGCTTCCGAGGTCGTTGGAGATGAAGGTCAGGCTTCCGAAACGGAAGACCTGGCCCGGGAGGAAGACTGTGGAGACTTCGCTCGTCGCAGCCATCAAACTTGACGAAGATCTTGACACAAGCCCCCTACCTGGCGCGCCAACTGTCGACGATCTGTTCCGCCGGCAATAAGATTTGTGATTCTAGGGGATTTGTGCGGGATCTGAGCTTGATGGTAACACAGGATGCGGGGGCAATCTGGTTTAGACAGGTTCGGGCTCTCTCGGAGGAGATAATACCCTAGTCCTGTGTTCTTGGATATCTTGTTTTTATGTGTGTCTCTCTCCTCCCCTTATATACTGGGGGGAGGATACATGATAGATGGGCGCCACCGGGCCCTGAACATGGTGGCCTGGACGACATGTCCCTTGTCCTTATCCGCCTTCACGCTCTGCGTACTGGAGAGGTGGTTATGCTTTCTCCGACCCTCGTCTGCCGCCTTGTCAGGTTCCAGCGTCTGCAGGCTCTGGCAAAGGTCGCATCGCATGCTTCGTTCCTGGCGGGTTGTTTGGGCGGGGCACGAACCTTCCTTGAAGGACCGGGAGTTGTCTTGGGGAGCAAGTCGAAGGTCTCCTCTGGGCCCGTCGTGGTGCTTCTGGGCTTTGGGCTTTCCATTCCGCCTGTCAGGCCCAGTCGGGTGTAGGCCCCTCCTGCGGGACCCCTGTCTCTGACATCCCACATCGTGTGTGTTCTCTTTTTGTTTCTCCCTCCTCCCCTTATACACTGGGGGAAGAATACATGATAGATGCGCGCCACCGGGCCCTGAACATGGTGGCCTGGACGACATGTCCCTTGTCCTTATCCGCCTTCACGCTCTACGTCCTGGAGAGGTGGTTATGCTTTCCCCGACCCACGCCTGGCGCCTTGTCGTTCCAAAGATCCGCAGGTTCTGGCGGTGTCAGACCGCATGCTTCGTTCCTGGCGGGTTGTTAGGGCGGGGCGCGAAGCTTCCTTGAAGGATCAGGAGTTGTCTTGGGGAGCAAGTCGAAGGTCTCCTCTGGGCCCGTCGTGGTGCTTCTGGGCTTTGGGCTTTCTATTCCGCCTGTCAGGCCCAGTCGGGTGTAGGCCCCTCTTGCGGGACCCCTGTCTCTGACATCCCACAACCGGTGTCTTCCTTCCAAGCTGCCTGTTGCATGCACGCTCCCCAAATGGCACACCATAGTACTCAATCCCATGCAAGCTGATCCCTGGTGTACTAATTAATTCCATCTATATATAGTAGTACGTAATAGGGAGGAATTTAGTGTATTAATTAATTCCAGCTATTGTGTGTATAAAAAAAGTAGAAAACAGTAATGCTAGAGGGAATAAGAATAGAAGATTTGATCCTCTTGCGGATTTGCTCCTGCCTCTATATAAACACCACAAGAAATAAAATTGTTACAGTGACAATTTGACCATAAGAACAGCTGTAGAAGAACATATTATCCAGCTTCTCTTCATGGCGATGGCGCTAGTCAAGAAGAACAAAACAATTCAGTGTTTGGCACTATTTTTGGTTATGGCTACAATTTTCTTGTCCTGCAATGCAGCAGGGAGACACATCGGTACATTTCTTTCTTTTTCGTGATTTTTTTGTTTTCTCTGTATACAATGTTGTAGCGCATGCGCTTAATGGAACCGACACGTTCATATATATACACCAAATAATTTGTGTGTAAAGTAATTTACTATTGTGTTTCATTGTGCGTAGGTGTTAGATCTGGAGTGAATGTCGCCTGTTTCGACCTTCCATGCACGGATTGCACGACAGCTTGGTGCGCACAGCAACAACACGATGCGGACAGAGTCCAATGCAGTGGCTCACTTTGTTGTTGCGTAAAGATCTCAAAGCCATCCAAATGATGGATGCCAACAGCTCTTGCATGTAAAAGGGTGAATAAGTTGCTGAATAAGTCTATGTGTGCACCCATGCATATCTTATTCGTGCAAAAGATTTAATAAAAACTACTGTTTGACGAATTTTTGGCTTCCAAAATTCAGGAAATAAAAGAGACGGCAAATTTTTTACACATACCAGGGATCTCACGGGGGATATATAGAAAAAGACGTTCAGGGTGCAGCATCACACACCACATATTGTTTGTTAAAAAAAAGATCCTGCTCTTTGCAAAATAAGCCCATTACGACCCAGCCCTGCAAAGTGTATATACATACAATTCCTGAACATGCAAATGAGATGCATATCTAATAAATATAAAAAAGAAAAGAAGACACGGACAACAGAGCCATCCTGGTAGGCGAAGGCCATTAATTCCATCATCGGCTACGGTCTACATCATCGATTGGAGCATTAACGACCCTGTATCACATTTGAATTTACATGGAGTATATGGCCATACCTATTCTCTAACATACCATTTCATTTTCTTTCACTCCTAATAATGGTCATACCTTGGTAATATGGATTTCCTATTATACAAGGATATGAGCAGAGTACGTACATAAAACCATTGCCTAATATACCTTCAGAACTTGTTCATTGATAATCGCTAAATTGAACTCAAATTCATGCCTGCATAAGAAAATCAAATTCTAGTTTATACTCTCTTTAATATAAATTGGTTGTATCCAATTTTTTTTTAAAAAAAAAACACTAATGTCAAATATATATAACTAATTTTGATATCCAATTCTCTGACGGTATGAGCAGATTTTCTTATTTATCTATACAGATTTTACTATGCATATACCATAAGCTTTTACTACTGCACAGATTACACATGCTGCTGAACCTCTGCATAATAGTAAAATCTATGTATAAGGATACTACAATCTATTTATATGGACAGTAAACTGTAATTGGACTGCAAAATGATTGTTTATTGGTGAAACTTATATAATTATATTGCCCTCGTCGTCAATAAGCTGCTCGTAAAAACCTTTTGTGAATCGGAATTATCAATACAAAGTTATGGCCAAAACAAAAAAAAGATTTATGTACAAACTAGAATTGTATTTACTAGTTGGTTTTGCCACATACTTATGGGCTTAGTCAACTGGAGCAGGCGTTGCGCTAACTAGTTGAAACGGGTTTAGTTACGCTAATTAATGCCACACGTGGGTTCTATCAAACTGCAAAACTGGCCGAGTGGTACCCGCGCCCGTTTACGGTGCGCGGCAACCGGCTTGTCGCTCGGCTGACCCTCATGGGGCATACCTTGGTCTTTTTGGCTCGGGGCCGGGCGGTACCCGCGCTTCTGATGCGCGCGCAACCGGCTTGTCGCTCGGTGACCCTCATGGGGCATACCTTGGTCATACAGAGTAATGCCTCGTGTTCGCCATTTGCCAAGATCGCTTTAGACCCTCATGGGGCGCATTCTCAAGACCGTGTTGGTTGTAGATCCTCCCGCGACACCCAATCGCATTGTGAGACAAATGACCAGCAATTGACCCCAAATTATGGGGTGTGCCGTCGGAGGATGTTCGGAAAGTGCCCAGCCCCAAGCTTCCGTGGCGGCGGCGTTCAGGCCGTCGTGGGGCGACTTTATCCCAAACTTTGGACCAGGTTTGACACCTGGCGCGTTTTCTTGCGACGCAGCTATTGGCCCGTCATGGGGCGTGCCTTGAATCTGGCCCCGAGGTGAACAGAGGGCCCTCGTTTCTTCCCACCGTAAGGTGGAAATTGGGGTCCATTTCTTATAAGTTGGAAGGACCCTTGCTGGAGCAACGGCCTCCTTGCACCTTCCCCACCACGGCTGCGAAACCTTCAAACCTCCTTTGGCGATTTAGGGTTTCTGGTTTCGCGCCCTTGGCTTGCGGCGGTTCTTCCCACCAGGTCTTCTTCTTCGCAATGTCTTCTTCCTCGTCATCGGAGGGTAGCGCCGACCCTGCGACGGCAGGGTGGGAGACTTCCATCACGACGACGTCCCGCTTGGAGGGGATGGTCGCCGCCGGCGTCCTCCCTCCGCTGGAGTTGATCTCCGCCCGTCCCGCCGCAGGTGACCCTTACCCCACACCTCTAGAGAATGAGATTGTGGTGTTTGAGTCCTTCTTCTGGCGGGGACTTAGCATTCCTGGGAGCGCCTTCTTCCGGGGGCTCCTCCACTTCTACGAAATCGAGTTGATCAATTTGAACCCCAACTCGATTCTTCACATTGCCATCTTCGTCCAGCTCTAGGCGTATCTTGGGATACGTCCTCATTTGGATTTGTTCAGCTCCTTCTTCCGGAAGCCTCATCCGAACGTTAGGCGCCTGCTCCAGTGCGGGAGGGCTCAAGAAGCGATATTTTGTCGTTCCTCTCGAGACCTCCCTCAAAGGTTGGAGGCGGGAGTGGTTCTATTGTGCCAATGTTGATCCTTTCCTCGCCCCTTTGCCTAGTGCTCCTAAAGCTTCCCGATGCCGAGCGACGCCCCAGACGGAGGAGGTTTGGCGCAAATCCCGAGCTTCGGGCATTGATTGACGATCCAAGAACCGAGGGCTGACGGGTCCCGGATCGCGATCGCTTTGTGAAACGCCGAGTGCAGCCCTTGAAGGAGAGAGTCCATTTGGGGTTCCAATACAACGGGCCTCTGGACCCCACGCTTGAGTAGGACGTGGCCCTGTCGATGGAGGCGCCGGCAAAGACGGTGGTTGATCTCTTCGTGCCTGGCACAATAATCACCAACAGGGGCTGCCCTCATAAATTTTCGACGGCGAGGCCTCCCCCTCCTGTGAGTGCACTATTCTCTCGAAAGGCTGTTCCATGATTTCTTTGACTGATGTGTGATTCAAACAGGGTGCGATCGTTCCTTTTCAGAACGCGTCCTTCCTTCGACGCCTTTCGGTTGTCGGCCTCTCTCGGCTGAGAGACGCTCAGGCGAAGCGAGTGGCTGACACCTCGGTCGACGAGCTGCGCCAGGAGTCGGCGGAGGGGGTCGCCGGTCTTTCGTCAGCCGGGCCTTCGACCTCTGGTGCACCCGGATCGCAAAGCGCGGGGCCACAGCCTTCTGTCCCAGGGGCAGCCCCGGCTGCAGGCGCTAACTTCCCTCCGAGTGGTGCTGGGTCTCGGATGAGGCCTGGGATGAAATTCAAGAAATCCAAAAGGTATTCTTTTGGGCGATCCTTGTCTTTTTTATTCTTGCTGTCTTGAGGTGTCTTCCCTTTTTCTTGATTCAGACTCTGCTATGGACGTCCCTGTGGAGGGGTCTCCTGAAAAGGAGTCCCAGGCGGAGGCTTCCCCAAGGGGAGCCCCCGCCGTGTCGGCTAGGTCACCGTCGCCGCCGACTGCCGGGGCTTCGCCACCGGGCGCCGGCGGCCCAACGGTCGAACCATCCTCCGTCGACGAGATCGACCCGGCACCGTCTCCCGGAGTGGAGGAAGTGCCTCGAGAGCCACCGCCGCTCGGTCCTCTGCCGAAGCCCCCGAATCGGACCGTATGGTGGGAAGGGTTCTTTGAAAGGGATGGAAGAGGACGACGAGATGGAGAGCGGCTCGGACGGAGCTTTATGAGCTCACCGTCAGTGTAGCACGCCTTCGTCGGTGAGCTTCTTGTCTTCAATCTGCTGCTCTTGACTTCTTCCTGAGATTCTCGCCTGTTACCTAGGACATGGGGAGCGCTCGGAGCAAAGGTCGCGGTTTTTCCGAAGGTGCTCCCGAAGCTCAAGGAGCGTAAGCGATACTGGACAAGCTCGGCGAGATCAGCGCGGACAGATTGAAAGAAGTCAACGGGATTCAGGGCGAGTTTATGACGATCCGGTTGGAGATGACGAAGCTTGAGCATATTCTCGATGGTGAGATTCTCCCCTTGATTCGGTTTGGATGTCTTTTTGGATGGTTGGAGAGGATGCGGACACTCTCGGGTTTCAGAGCGCGACTCGACCGTTGCTGAGCTGAGGGCCCGACTGGAGGCTTCAGAGAACTCGGCCTCGGCTCGAGTCGCCTTGGAAAGGATGCAATGAGCCGAAGGGTAAATTTATTTGACTTGGGTTAAACATACTTGGCGTCGGGTGTGCTCTTGATGGCCGTTTGACTTTGTTGCGAGTGCAAGGAGAAGATGGCCGGCCGAACAGGGCCGGACTGAATCTGCGCGTTGCTGCGAGCCGATCCTGCACCTTCGCGTATTGAAGGAGTCACGCCGGGCCAGGGGACGATGTCGTTCCACTTCTCTCGGGAGGAGCCGACAGATCGAGCTTACGCCAAAGAGTCCGCAGCAATGAGTGCGAACCAGGCATTGGCGGTGGTCAAGTCTCATTATCCGAGAGTTGACCTCGAAGCCGTGAAAGAAGGTTTTGCTCGTGATGAAGACAATGCCAACGCGCTCCTCGAAGAGGTGTCCGGTGCATCGCAGGCCTTGTTGGAGAATCTAGAATTCTGACATCGATGTGGGCCTTGATGCCGAGTGCTCGCCCTCCTTGTTTGAAATATTGTGTCTTCTTACTTCAATATGATTTGCCTGTATTGTCTTCCGCTGAGTGGTCTTCAGACCTGAATATAGGCCCGTAGCCTTTTGGATCCTGTTGCGCCTTTCCGGGTGAGTTTCAGCCGACTGGTATGGCTTCCAAACGCCAGGGCCTTGGCCCGTGGCTTTCTTGCCCCAGACACGCTTTTCCGAGAGGCTGGCGTGCAGCTCTCGAGCGTCGGGACTTACGTTGTGGCCACCTGGCTGAGTGGTTTAGTCCCCCAGGCTTGCATCGCTTGCTAGCTCTCCAGCCCCCGGGCTTTTGCGCTTAATTTGGTATAATTAAGCGAGAAAGCCGAACGAGCTTGAACTGCTTATGACACGTGTCTGGTGAAATTCTCCTTGATTTTGTTCAATGCACTGATCTTCTTCGGTATTTGCACTGCCGCTTTGTTTTTCGCGCTTCATTGACTGTGAGGTGGCGCGTTTGATTGCCTTTGAGACGCTTCGATTTCCGGGGCTGGGGTGGCTTATAAATGGGGCGTCACCGCTAATGAGCGATCGCCCGTTTCTTCTTGCCTTGTCCTTCTTCCTCCTCTTCCAGTTTCTTTCCATGTCTAATACGGGGAGGTTCGTTGGTCCCTACGCGGCATTGTTTCGCCAGCGATTCTTCGGGATGTTGCACAACTGGGAGGAGGCGGAGTCTTGGGAAGATCTCGACTTTGCCACACTGGAGGCGGAGGAGGAGGAAGGAGCGGCGAGGGACGCCGCCGCCGTGGCCACCTTGTTGGAGGCTGCGCCGGGGCTCCACGAGGTGGCCGAGATCATCCTCGAGATGGTTGGTCGCGATCGCCGCGACGACCTTGCCGTCAGGTCCCTCGTCCGCCTTATACCACCCTTGTGGGTGGTTGAGGACGAGGTTCTGGCGGCTTTGGGTCGCGTGGGTCGCGTCTAACCTCAACGATCCCGCCTTCGGGCCTCCCAAAGAGCCAAGACTCAAAGAAGACTAAAGCCTCCAAAGAAGACTAAAGAAGACTAAAGCACTCCAAAGAAGACTAAGAAGACTAAAGACTAGCAGACTAAAGACCAAGACTAAAGACTAAGAGCAAATTTTTTTTTTTTTTTTAGCGAGAAAAAAAAAAGAAAGTCAGTAATGTAAATTATTAACATTACGGAATGCAATGCGAAATTTTATCCAATCCGTGCCATCATGTTTAATCCGAGGTTAGTGGTTCCGATGATCAACTTATTCTAGTCGGTTGCTCCAGGTTAAAGAACGAGGCGCTGGGGCTCGAGCTTTTGACGGTTAGAAATTCGCGATCAGGCGAATCTCGGTTAGATTCTGGTGCTGCGAATTGCAGTCCCCGAGTGGTTAGTGCTTTGTACCCGTTCCGTTGTGCGCGCTGGTGTAAACCGCCGAGGCTTTGTGCTCATCGCGGCTTGTTATTTTCGTGCACTCTATATTGGCACGACCAGGGTTAGGCACCACACCAGTCGGGTAATGACCACTCGGGGCTAGCATTACACAGAACTTCAGAAAATAAGACGGACTACCATTTTACTTAATGTGTAAGAGTGGGATACATAACTCATGCGTAGAAGCGACGGAGTTGTTCGGCGTTCCAAGTATTCGCCAGAACCTCGCCGTCTTCTCGTCTGAGTCGATAAGCACCTGGCCGGATTGTCTTACGCACAATGTACGGACCTTCCCAAATTGGAGAGAGCTTGTGCTCGCTTTTAGTTCCTCCTCAGACCAGATCTCCTTCGAAAAGGTTCTACTTCGACGTTGCGAGTGGTAGCGCCGAAGTCCCTGGAGGTACTTAGCCGATCGGAGGCGGCAATGTTCCGAGCCTCCTCGAGTTGATCAAGCTCCACCATTCGGCTTCCTCGGACTCGGCCGTTGTAATTCCGAACCCTCGGGATTCGAATCGGCTCGGTCGGCAGAACCGCCACTGCGCCATAGACGAGGAAAAAGGGGGTTTGGCCAGTCGCACGGCTGGGAGTGGTTCTGAGTCCCCAGAGTACCGACGGTAGCTCCATCACCCAAAGACCAGCGTATGGTTTGAGGCGGTCGAAGATCCTGGCCTTGAGGCCTTGGAGGACCACCGTTAGCTCGCTCAACCTGCCCATTGCTTCGTGGGTGAGCCACCGAGGCGAAGCATCTTGATCCCGACGCCGCACCATTCTTGGAATTCTTCACTCCTGAATTGGGTGCCGTTGTCCGTGATGATCCGGTTGGGCTCTCCGAATGTGACCACATTTTCCTGGTAGAACTCCTTGGGCTTAATCTGCAGTTGATAGTGACGATCGGCTTGGCTTCGATCCACTTGGTGAACTTGTCAATGGCCACGAAGAGGTAAGCGAAACCGCCTTGAGCCTTCTTGAGCGGGCCCACTAAGTCGAGCCCCAGATCGCGAAAGGCCAAGAAATGGGTATAGTCTGTAGCTCTGTCTTGCGGCAAGTGTGTCTCATGCATAGAATTGGCAGCCCTCGCGAGTTCGAACTATCTCCTTGGCATCCGTTATCGCCGTTGGCGTAAGAAACCCTCGCTTGAGGCTTTCCCAACTAAGGCGCTTGATGCCGCGTGATGGCCACACATCCCCGAATGGATTTCTTGGAGCAGCTCTCTTCCCACTTGTCCCGAAACGCACCGCCTGAGGACACCCGAGGCACTTTTTTGGAAGAGCTCGTCGCCCACCACTACGTAGGATTTGGCTTGTCGGGAGACGCGCTCTGCCAGAGTGGTGGCTTCCGGGAGTTTGTCCTTCAGGAGGTAATCAAGGTACGGGGTAGTCCAGTCTGGATCGATGAGCAGGACCCCGGTTCCAGGACCCTCGCTTGGCTTTTGCCGTTTTGTAACGGTTGGCTCGTGAAGATCCTGTACGAAGATATCACTTGGGACATCTGCCCGAGTGGCTCCCATCTTAGCCAGCTCGTCTGCTGCCTCATTATTGCGGCGGAGGACATGAACCAGCTCCAGACCGTCAAACTTGCCTTCCAATTCGGACTTCTTTGGCGGTATGTCGCCATGTTACGATCCACGCACGACCAGTCCTTCAGACTTGATTCACCACCAATCGAGTCGCCTCGAACCGCCACCGTCGGATTCGAGTGATGTGGCGATCTGAAGCCCATGGATGAGGGCCTCGTACTCCGCGGCATTGTTTGAGGCCGGGAAGTGAATCCGAAGGACATACTTCAACCTGTCGCCCTTAGGCGAGATAAGGAGGATTCCCGCCCCTGCTCCCCCAAGCATGAGAGATCCGTCGAAGTGCATGACCCAATATTCTGGCTCTTCTTCCGTGCAGGGAGTCTGGGATTCGGTCCACTCGGCCGTGAAGTCAGCCAAAGCCTGGGACTTGACGGCGGTGCGCGGCTTGAACGAGATGTCGAAAGCTCCAAGCTCGGCTGCCCACTTTGAAATTCTTCCAGTAGCTTCCCGATTACGGAGGACCTCTCCCACGGGGAAAGAAGTGACTACTGAAATCGAATGTCCTTGGAAATAATGCTTCAGCTTCCGTGACGAGATCAAAATGGCGTCTGGCGGCTTAGATTTGAGGATATCTTGTCTTGGATTCGCCCAGTACTTCGCTGACAAAATAAACTGGGCGTTGCACGCCGTAGCGGTGTCCAGATTCCTCCCGCTCCACAACTATCACGGCACTTACTACATGAGATGTTGCCGCTATGTAGAGCAGAAGAGGTTCACCTGGCGCCGGCGAGACTAAGACTGGGAGTGGAGAGAAACACCTTGAGTTCTTCAAGGCCTCGCTGTGCCTCTGCCCAATCAAAGCGATCTTGCTTCTTAAGGAGCTTGAAGAAAGGCATTCCCCGACTCCCAACCGTGAGATAAACCTGCCAAGCGCTACCATGCATCCGGTGAGCTTTTGGACCTCCTTTTGGCTGGTAGGCGGGGCCATTTTCATGATGGCTCCAATTTTCTCCGGGTTCGGCTCGATCCCACGATGGGAGACGATGAACCCGAGTAGTTTCCCGGAAGAAACTCCGAAAACACATTTCTCGGGGTTTAGCCTCATCCGGAACGCCCTTAGACTTGCGAACGTCTCGGCCAGGTCGGAGGTAAGGCTATCTCGTGTCTGCGTTTTAACTACCACATCATCCACATAAGCTTTCACATTGCGCCCGAGCTGATGGTGAAAACACACGACGGGCGCTACGCACGCTATACGCCATTCTTGAGCCCGAACGGCATGGTGATATAGCAATATGCTCGAATGGAGTGATAAACGGTCTTCGCAGCCTTCCTCTCGGCCGAATTTGATGATAGCCTGAATAGGCGTCGTAAAGCCGAGTAGCCGAGATCCGGCAGATGGAGTCTACCACCCGATCAATACGAGGGAGACCAAAGGGATCTTTCGGACAAGCCTTGTTGAGGTCGGTGTAATCAACACACATGCGCCGGCTTTTATTCTTCTTACGGGCGAGTACAGGGTTCGCCAACCACGGGATGATACACTTCTTTGATGAAACCTGCGGCTAGCGACTTTGTGATCTCCTCTCGATGGCTTCTCGACGATCTTGAGCGAACCGTCGTAACCTTTGCTTGACGGGCCTGGCGGATTGGCTTACATTCGGTGCGTGCTCGATCACCTCCCTGGGGACCCGGGCATGTCGGACGGCTTCCGTGCAAAGACGTCTTGGTTTGCCCGCAGAAGGTGACGAGCGCGTCTTCCTATTCATCCTCGAGCCTTGTCCCGATCGAGACGGCTCGCGCCGGATCGGACGGGTCGAGGAGAATCCTTTTGGTGCCTTCCTCGGGCGATCCGGAGTTCTCGCGGCTTGCGGGTAGGGATATCGCCTTCCGGCTTGTCGAAATCCGCCTCTTGACGAATCCTTTCCCGACCCGCCGCCTCAGAGACTCGGCCATTTCGCATTTGTGAAATCATGTGCCGAAAAATTGGCTTTGAACTGAAAAATTAACTTAGAATTGGATTTGCAAAATGTGCTTGTGCATGTGTTTAACAATTTGACAAGAAAGCGATAAGTTACGATTAGCGCGGACAAAGTTCTTAAGAAACAAGAAGTTTCTCATCTGCGACAGACGTTGTTTTTGGGTCTGTTGTGAACATGTTTTTGAGCCCATGACCAAGTCATTTTTCACATGTACAACGGACAGCTTTTTCTTGGTCCGTTGTGAACAAGCTTTTCGGTTTGGATAATTTCTTGGAACCAAGATTTTCACATGTACAACGGACTAATTCTTTTGTCCGTCGTGAATGGACTTTTTCTAGGGTTTTACTTTTGTGAAACCGAGCGTGGCACGCTTATGCGGACAAGCTTCGGGGTCCGTTGTGAACTTGTTTTGAGCTCATGACCGAAGCCATTTTGCATGTACAACGGACCAACTTTGTTTGTCCGTTGTGAACGTGTTTTTCCGCTTGGTTGGCTTCTTGGAACAGAAACTTTTCCTTATACAACGGACCAACTTTGTTTGTCCGTCGTGAATCGTTTTCGCTCAATTAGGATTTTGAGCGATTTGGATTTGAATTTTGAATGTGAATTTGAAATTTGTGATGATTTCATGATGCTTCTTTTGAAGTGGACTTTATGCAATACTCATGTGAGTAGTTGCATGGATTGACATTGAGTCAAGTCGTGGACTTGTGCTCGGATTTGTTTTGTGGTTTGTTCATGTGCGTGTATTGCTCAAGACGAATGTGGTCGATGACGGACCGAACTAGGTTCATGGAGGAACCGAGGTTCGACTAGGTTCAGGAGGAACCGAGGTCTTGGTGGTCAAGGATGTCATGCGGGACGTTCGGGCTAAGAGAATGGTGCACATGAAGAATGGTTAGTCACGTGAGAATGGCAGGAGGTCATTCGCGTGCAAAGTGTTAGTCACGTGAGTATGGCAGGTGGCCATACGCGTGCAAAGTGTTAGTCACGTGAGTATGGAAGGGTTTCCATACGGCGTGCAAGAGTTGTACTCGGCCAGGTTGGGCCAAGTAGAGTTGTGTTGGATACGGATTCCTTCTAGGAATAGGAATCGTATTCTTGTTTGGTGCTTTAAATAGGTGGGGTCTCTGTTGAAAGGCACCAAGTAGAGCTGAGCGCATCAAGCCTTGAGCTTGATTTTAGGTTTGTACTCTTTTGATGAGAGTATTTTAGACAAGAAATAAAGATCAATTCTTCCAAGATTTTTATGCTACAGCAACCACGTCGCTACAAGATTTTCTGTTTTGGTTCTTGTTTGCATGCTTGTTCTAGTTCTAGATTGGTTTTGTTCTTTAAGTTTTATCTTGATTTGATCCATCAAAAACCTCTCTAGGGTATTGATCTAGTGTTTCTCAAAGTCTAGTTGATCAATCTTTTGTCGTTCTTGTTTAATCTTGAAGTTTAGATTAGATTGATTCTCGTCAAGTTCTGGATCAGCAAGCTTGTGAAGCTCATAACTTTTGATCCGTAAGTCCGATCGAGCTGATTCTTTTTGGGTTCGATTCGTATTGGAATCTAGTTTCTTGTGTCCAAATTTCAGATCGTTTAGACGGTTGGATCTCCGGGAATTCTCGTTTTACCAAACCTCTGTCATTCTGTTTTTGTCGAAAACGAGGCAATTATTTGGTTCTGTTTTGGGGTGAACTTTTAATAGATCAAGAATTTGGTTTTAGCTTCCGCACAATCATTCACCCCCCCTCTGATTGCTATATTCGTATACTTCGATCCTACAAGTGGTATCAGAGCAAGGTTTCTCTAATCTATCTTAACCGGTGATTAGATCAATGGATCGTTATTCGACAAAACCATGTGTGTTCGATGGTGTTGATTTTCAGTTTTGGAAGGCCAAGATGGAGGCGTTCATCCAAGCACAGGGCTTCACAATTTGGGAGAAGGTCTACAAGCCATATGAAGTCCCTGCAAACGACAACGTCAACGACACCAATCGCACACATGTTGAAGCAAATAGCAAGGCGCGCAACTTGATCATCCAAGGCTTGGGACGCAGCGACTTTGATCGTGTGGTTCATCTTCGATCCGCATATGAGGTATGGAAATCTCTTTGTGATTACCATGAGGGTTCTAACACTGTCAAAGAGGTTCGCCAAGATATTTACAAAAAGAATACATGCGTTTTGAGATGAAACCTAGTGAATCAGTAGATGACTTCTTTGCACGTTTCAATAAAATTCTTAGCAATCGACGTGCTGTTGGAGTTAGCTACACCGATGCTGAAAATGCTCGACAATTGCTTAGTGCTTTGGACATGTCAGTGTGGGAGATGAAAGTAACATCTATACAAGAATCTACTACCATGAGCACACTCACATTAGATGTTCTTTACTCTAAGTTGAAAACTCATGAGTTGAATGTTCTTGCCAGGAAGGGTAACATTAAATCAATTGCTTTGATCTCTAACCCTAACATGTCAAATGCAAATTCTTCTTCTAGCTTTGCCTTGTCTTCCATGTCTTCTTTAACAGATGAGCAACTTGAAGAGTTTCCTGAAGAAGATCTGGCACTACTCTCTTCTCGCTTTAACAAAGCTTTGCAGAATGTGAGAATGAGAAAGAGAGGTGGTCCTCCAAGATGCTATGAGTGTGGTGACCTCAACCATATTCGCACAAATTGTCCTAAGCTTGCAGGAAAAACATCAAAGGAGGAGAAGGACAACGACAGAAGGAGTGAGAAGAAAAGGTTCTCGTCAAATGATAGGAAGAAGAAGAGCTTCATCAACCGCAAGGTGGTTCACCGAGTTCTTTCCGCTCTTGAACAAGTCAATTTGAGCGATGTGGACTCGGAGAGCAGCGAAGATGATGCAACTCCAAGCAAGCATGATTTGATAGGATTATGTCTCATGGCAAGCAGCAAGGATAGCTTCACCGAGGACGACCACGACAGCGACTTCAATGAGGTAGATCCCTCTTATGATGAATTAGCTATTGCTGTTGCTCGTCTTGGAAAATTGCTTGACAAACGTGATAAGAAAATTAAGAAACATGATTTCATTATTGAATCATTGAATGCTGAAATTGCTAGACTTAAGACTTTGATTCCTAGTGATGATACTTGCAAATCATGTGACTTAATTTACAATGAGCTTACTTTGCTTAGGAAAGAACATGTTACCTTGTTGGAGCAAATCAATGCTGAAAATGAGAAAAATGAGAAACTTGTTAAACATGCTAGTTGTTCTACCATTGATTTACATGATACAACTCCATGTTCTATATGCTCCATACTAGAATTGAAGTTGCATGATGCAAATGCTAGGGTTTCTCAAATGACAGAAGATTTGCTTACACATGAGGTTCTTTCATGCTCAACTTGTCGCAAGCAAAAAGGAAAAGTGGACGTTCCCTGTAATAATTGTTTAACTCTTTCTCGAAAAATTGATTACTTAGAAAAGTCATTAGAACGTTTCACTAAAGGAAAGAAAAACCTAAACATGATCTTGGATCAATCAAAAGTCAGCACTCATAACAAAGGTTTAGGTTTTGATTCTTATGCTCATCATAAATCACATGCTCCCACTGTTGTCAAAACACTTGAAAGTGGAAAATTTGAAATTGTCAATGAGCCTAAGAAAACTGTCTTTAAATCTGCTGGTCTTTTATCTTCTATGATGAATGCAAATGTTGCTTCTACTTCCAAAGCTAAACATAATGTTAAGTACACTTGCACTCATTGTGGTAGAGATGGACATTTAGTAGACTTTTGCTTTAGACTAGCTAAACAACAAAAGAGAGAAAGGTTTAATGCTAGGTCTAATTTCAGAAAGGCACACTCCACTTCTCATTATGTGCCTAGGGTGAAACAAACACCTTTTGATGCTAAAAACACGGGAAAAGGCAAATCTGATTTTGTGCATAAGAATACTCGTGTTGTGCCTCTTGTTGTCGTCGGGTGTCTCAAGATCGATTCCTAAACATCTTATTTCTAACCCCAAGATCGAGACCTCGACACTTTCTGCTTCTATGTAGGCTTCTCACGCGAGGAGGAGAACATGTGGCTAGTGAATTTCGGATGCTCACTTCATATGTTCAAGGATAAGATTTGGTTCTCCTTCACTCGTGCATCTCATGCTTTGAAAGTGTTGCCTTTGGAGATGCTTCTTCCACTGCTTTCGCATAAAGGCACTAGTTCAAATGATGCAGGTACAAGTGCATATGTTCAGGGGGAGAGTGTCTTTGTTCATAAAGATGATGATAATGCTGTTGAGGACGAGATAATTAGAGGTTTACATGAGAGACTCTTCCCACGTGCTTGTGTGTGCTTGTTTTCAAGCTTCCCACGTGCGTCACATCGACAAGCTATCAAAAGGATTTTCAGGTATCTTCATAGAACTCAAGATTTTGGCATTTGGCTTTACCTTCCTCATGGATTAGTTTAAGAGCTTTTTCTGATGTTGACTTTGGAGGATGTTGATTTGATTTGGTTCGTGCCACCTCTTGAGTAATCCCTTTTCTTGAGCATATTGATATTGGATTTCACTTTCTTAAAGATCATGTTGAAAAAGAAAAAATTGTGCTTCACCATGTGGATACTGAACATCAATTGGCAGACATTTTCACAAAACCTTTGTCTTCTTCTCGTTTTGCTTTTATTCGGGGAGAACTTGGAATTGTTCATCCAATGGGATTGTTTTGAGGGGGAGCTTCTTTGCCAAGTTCTTTCATTTAATGAGCTCACTTTATCATATTTCTTTATATATTATGTAATTGTGCTATTATATGATAATCTAAATTGTTCCACTTGAACTAAGAATGACATTGCGGAATTCCCTGATCTGATTGCCTATAGCTAAATACTCTGTGATATCTTACTCTTCTAGGCTTGATATTGAATCCTCTTGACAAATTTGGGCTATGAAGCAAGTGTGGTTTCAACTTTACTCTTTCATAAGACCTTTTAATCACTTTTGCATGTTTATAATCAAAGAAAAATGAAAAGAAAAGGGAATCAATAAAAAGGGTTGTTAAAAGCAAAAAACCTCAAGTTATGTGCTTCAGGGTGCTTTCCCTAAAAAGATAAGATGTATGCTTCAAGCATGCCATTCCCTCAAAGATAAGATGTATGCTTCAAGCATGCCACTCCTAGAAAATAAAAGAAGTATGCTTCAAGCATGCCACATGCAACTTATTGTTTAAAGATTAAATTGGTCTACTAGATTGGAGTTGAAACTACTTGCTCGCCCTAAGTTGTTAGTTGCTTCAATTTTTAAAGTCTTGCTTTTTCTGCTAAGATCTTGCTTAGTACTTGGCTATAGTTGACTAAATTGAGGTTGAGATGCATGTCATTCCCTAACTTGTTAAAATCACATCAAGATCATGTATTTTGCATATTATATGATATATAAGGTTATATGATCGAATGAGCTCATCTTTTCCTATCTTGGCACTCCCTTGTTTCTCCTTGTGAAATCTTTGCTACAGGAAAAATTTTGAACAAATTCTCTCTTTTGTACTCTTGATGAATCCATTGTCAAAGGGGGAGATATTTTGGGAATATTTGAAAAGTTTAAAGAAAAAGGGAGAGTTGTTAAATTTGAGAATTTTGGGAGAAGTTTGGAGGATTTTTGGAATTTTTGGGCACATTGCACATTCACACACATGTTCCTTCTCAGGGGGAGATTTTGTTTTGCTTTTTGGTCAAAGGAGGAATTCTGTGTTTTCTTACTTTGGTCTTTGATCCTTTCGATTTTAAAATCTTTTGTAAAGTGAATGCCAAATGTTCAATTCTAAGTGGTGTTGCCAATGTTTTCATCAAGGGGGAGATTGTGAAATCATGTCTTTGAAAAATTGGCTTTGAACTGAAAAATTAACTTAGAATTGGATTTGCAAAATGTGCTTGTGCATGTGTTTAACAATTTGACAAGAAAGCATGAGTTACGCATTAGCGCGGACAAAGTTCTTAAGAAACAAGAAGTTTCTCATCTGCGACAGACGTTGTTTTTGGGTCTGTTGTGAACATGTTTTTGAGCCCATGACCGAAGTCATTTTCACATGTACAACGGACAGTTTTTCTTGGTCCGTTGTGAACAAGCTTTTTCGGTTTGGATAATTTCTTGGAACCAAGATTTTCACATGTACAACGGACTAATTCTTTTTGTCCGTCGTGAATGGACTTTTCTAGGGTTTTACTTTTGTGAAACCGAAGGCAGCACGCTTGCGCCGGACAAGCTTCGGGGTCCGTTGTGAACTTGTTTTGAGCTCATGACCGAAGCCATTTTTAGATGTACAACGGACCAACTTTGTTTGTCCGCTGTGAACGTGTTTTTCCGCGTTTGGTTGGCTTCTTGGAACAGAAACTTTTCTATACAACGGACCAACTTTGTTTGTCCGTCGTGAATCGTTTTCGCTCAATTAGGATTTTGAGCGATTTGGATTTGAATTTTGAATGTGAATTTGAAATTTGTGATGATTTCATGATGCTTCTTTTGAAGTGGACTTTATGCAATACTCATGTGAGTAGTTGCATGGATTGACATTGAGTCAAGTCGTGGACTTGTGCTCGGATTTGTTTTGTGGTTTGTTCATGTGCGTGTATTGCTCGAAGACGAATGTGGTCGATGACGGACCGAACTAGGTTCATGGAGGAACTGAGGTTCGGGACTAGGTTCAGGAGGAACTGAGGTCTTGGTGGTCAAGGATGTCATGCGGGACGTTCGGGCTAAGAGAATGGTGCACATGAAGAATGGTTAGTCACGTGAGAATGGCAGGAGGTCATTCGCGTGCAAAGTGTTAGTCACGTGAGTATGGCAGGTGGCCATACGCGTGCAAAGTGTTAGTCACGTGAGTATGGAAGGGTTTCCATACGCGTGCAAGAGTTGTACTCGGCCAGGTTGGGCCAAGTAGAGTTGTGTTGGATACGGATTCCTTCTAGGGAATAGGAATCGTATTCTTGTTTGGTGCTTTAAATAGGTGGGGGGTCTCCTGTTGAAAGGCACCAAGTAGAGCTGAGCGCATCAAGCCTTGAGCTTGGTTTTAGGGTTTGTACTCTTTTGATGAGAGTATTTTAGACAAGAAATAAAGATCAATTCTTCCAAGATTTTTGCGTGCTACAGCAACCACGTCGCTACAGTATTTTCTGTTTTGGTTCTTGTTTGCATGCTTGTTCTAGTTCTAGATTGGTTTTTGTTCTTTAAGTTTTATCTTGATTTGATCCATCAAAAACCTCTCTAGGGTATTGATCTAGTGTTTCTCAAAGTCTAGTTGATCAATCTTTTGTCGTTCTTGTTTAATCTTGAAGTTTAGATTAGATTGATTCTCGTCAAGTTCTGGATCAGCAAGCTTGTGAAGCTCATAACTTTTGATCCGTAAGTCCGATCGAGCTGATTCTTTTTGGGTTCGATTCGTATTGGAATCTAGTTTCTTGTGTCCAAATTTCAGATCGTTTCGACGGTTGGATCTCCGGGAATTCTCATTTTACCAAACCTCTGTCATTCTGTTTTTGTCGAAAATGAGGCAATTATTTGGTTCTGTTTTGGGGTGAACTTTTAATAGATCAAGAATTTGGTTTTAGCTTCCGCACAATCATTCACCCCCCCTCTGATTGCTATATTCGTATACTTCGATCCTACAGCAGCTCTCCCTGTCGCAAGAGAAAGACTGCTTAACATCGCCGCGTAGAGTGATAATACCACTCGGACCCGGCATTTTCAGCATCAGATATGCGTAGTGGGGCACCGCCATGAACTTGGCCAGCGCTGGTCTCCCCAAGATGGCGTGATACGCTGTCGCGAAGTCTGCCACCTCGAAGCTAAGGCTCTCAGTCCGGTAGTTGTCCCTTGCGCCGAACGTGACTGGTAGAGTGATTTGTCCGAGTGGTATCGCCGACGTTCCAGGTATCACTCCATGAAAAGGCGACGACCCGCGTTTGAGGTCAGACCACGGGATCCCCATATCATCGAGTGTCTTCACGAAGAGGACGTTGAGCCCACTCCCACCGTCAATCAACACCCTTTTGAGCTTGATGCCGCGGACAACCGGCGCCAAGACCAGCGTATCTGTAGGAATGGGACGCGATCTGGGTGATCCGTGCGGTCGTAAGTTATTGCGACCTCGGACCACCGGACATATCGGGGGGTCTCCGGCTCTACTGCACAGATGTCCCGAGCGGTGAGCTTTTGCTTCCGCTTGGACTCATATGCGCCGAACCCGAATATGTAGTTAAGCTCGAGGTCGACTTCCGATAGTCTTCCTCAGCTTCAGGGAGAGGCGGTTTGCCAGCAACGTGACCACTCGGACCTTGTCCAGCCTGCCTCTTGCTCTCGCGGGCGAACCTCTTTAGGGTGAAGCAGTCCTTGGCGGCATGCCTCCCCTTCGGATGGAAAGGGCAGGGTGAGTTCATAACCTTAACATATCCATCCTCTTTGAGAGCGCGAGGATGAGTTGGTGCAGCGACTGCCACCAGCTCTTCGCCTGCGCTTTCTTTTCTTTCCGCCGAGGGGTTCAGATCGATCCTTCCTCATCACGCTGCCCGCCAGAGCCTCGGAGGCTGAAGCGTAACGGTCCACTAGGGCGAACATCTCCGGACCGACGTGGGTGGCTTCCGGACATCTTCTTGATGAGGTCGGGTCGCCGACTCCTTTCTCGAAGGCAGCTATCACAATCGCATCTGTGACGCCTCGAACGGTGCTTTTCCTGCTCATGAAGCGCTTGACGAACTCCCGAGGGATTCGCTCCTCCTTTGGTGTAGCCGGTATAGGTCCCAAGGTGCCTCGGGCGCCGTAAGTGCCTTGGAAATTTGAGATGAACTGCTCACACAGATCTCCCCAGAATCTATAGAGTTCGCTGGAAGTCCGGTGAGCCATGCTTGGGCCAGGCGAGAGGGTAACCGGCAAGTAGTTTGCCATTACTTTCGATCCCATGCCCCCGATCGCAGAGCGTATACTTGTAGCCAAGCCTCCGGGTCCCTCTCACCGTCGAACCTAGTGATGCCTTTAGGATTAAATCCATCAGGCCAAACCACTCGGCGTAGGTGAGGGGTAAACGCACGAACCCCTTCGATGACCCCGCGATACCCCCCGGGAGGTGATCGACGCGGAGGGGATCGCGCTTGGCGTGCCAGCGGCCTCGCGGAAGGATGCCGTAGCGCTCATATTCGTCGGCTTGACGGCGTTGTTCCTCCCTTTCTCGGTCGCGGCGCCTGGCGTCGAGGTCTGAACGGAGGTCGCGGCTGATGCTGTGTCGCAAGTCGTCTCCGCGGGGTAGAACATGATGTGTCTGGCGGGCTTCCCGACCTGGCCATTTCTTGGCGGGTCCTCGCCGACCACGTGATGCCTCCTTCGCCGGGCTGGTCGGTTTGGGCATGCCGATAGCCGCCGCGTCACCATGGCCTTTACTTGGGCCATGATCGGGCAATCGATCATCCGCCCCAAAGATAGGGGTCGTGGTATCCAGGAGTGTCTTGGAGGCGGCGATGTTCTCATTGTGGGGTACGAAAAATAGCCTGGTCCCCCATCTTGGCTTGCAGAATGTCTTCATTGATAGCCCGGGCGCGGTCCCGGAGAGTACGCGCCCGCGCGTCAGGCTCAGTCGCTCGGCCTCCTTCCAAATCGGCAGCGACTGAGGTGTCGAGGCGCTGCTGCGAATCTGCCCGCGAGCCTTCGATTACGCACTTCACGGAAATTCCAGCAGCCTCTCTAGGCTTTCTTCGACTTGGCCGAGGTGGGTGAGTCCGAGAAGATAAACCTAGGCGCTCGGGGTGCCGAGTGGCTTGGCGGTGAGAACCCCACCCTTCGTGCCTCGGCGTCCTCGAGCCCGACTCGTGGTCGAACGGGTCTTGGATCCCCACTCGGTACTTTAGGGTACGAGACAGGGGACCTTCCGATCGGGCGCGAAGTCGTGACGATGGATCGCCGGAAACCTCACCGCTACCAGTAGCGGTTCCTTTAGAGAGAGAAAGGCTTCCGAGGTCGTTGGAGATGAAGGTCAAGCCCAAACCAAGACCTGGCCCGAAGAAGATCAGGAGACTTCGCTGCCGCAGCCATCAAGCTTGACGAAGATCTTGACACAAGCCCCTACCTGGCGCGCCAACCGCCGACGATCTGTTTCGGCAATAAGATTTGTGATTCTAGGGATTTGTGCGGATCTGAGCTTGATGGTAACACAGGATGCGGGGGCAATCTGTTTTAGACAGGTTCGGGCTCTCTCGGAGGAGATAATAGCCTAGTCCTGTGTTCTTGGATATATCGTGTGTGTTCTCTTTTTGTTTCTCCCTCCTCCCCTTATACACTGGGGGAAGAATACATGATAGATGCAGCGCCACCGGCCCCCGAACATGGTGGCCTGGACGACATGTCCCTTGTCCTTATCCGCCTTCACGCCTACGCCCTGGAGAGGTGGTTATGCTTTCCCGACCCACGCTGCCGCCTTGTCGTTCCAAAGATCCGCAGTGTTCGCGGTGTCGGACCGCATGCTTCGTTCTGGCGGGTTGTTAGGTGGGGCGCAAGCTTCCTTGAAGGATCAGGAGTTGTCTTGGGAGCAAGTCGAAGGTCTCCTCTGGGCCCGTCGTGGTGCTTCCGGGCTTTGGGCTTTCTATTCCGCTGTCGAGGCCCGGTCGGGTGTAGGCCCCTCTTGCGGGACCCTGTCTCGACATCCCACAACCTGTCTTCCTTCCAAGCTGCTGTTGCATGCACGCTCCCAAATGGCACACCATAGTACTCAATCCCATGCAAGCTGATCCCTGGTGTACTAATTAATTCCATCTATATATAGTAGTACGTAATAGGGAGGAATTTAGTGTATTAATTAATTCCAGCTATTGTGTGTATAAAAAAAGTAGAAAACAAGAATGCTAGAGGGAATAAGAATAGAAGATTTGATCCTCTTGGATTTGCTCCTGCCTCTATATAAACACCACAAGAAATAAAATTGTTACAGTGACAATTTGACCATAAGAACAGCTGTAGAAGAACATATTATCCAGCTTCTCTTCATGGCGATGGCGCTAGTCAAGAAGAACAAAACAATTCAGTGTTTGGCACTATTTTTGGTTATGGCTACAATTTTCTTGTCCTGCAATGCAGCAGGGAGACACATCGGTACATTTCTTTCTTTTTCGTGATTTTTTTGTTTTCTCTGTATACAATGTTGTAGCGCATGCGCTTAATGGAACCGACATCGTTCATATATATACACCAAATAATTTGTGTGTAAAGTAATTTACTATTGTGTTTCATTGTGCGTAGGTGTTAGATCTGGAGTGAATGTCGCCTGTTTCGACCTTCCATGCACGGATTGCACGACAGCTTGGTGCGCACAGCAACAACACGATGCGGACAGAGTCCAATGCAGTGGCTCACTTTGTTGTTGCGTAAAGATCTCAAAGCCATCCAAATGATGGATGCCAACAGCTCTTGCATGTAAAAGGGTGAATAAGTTGCTGAATAAGTCTATGTGTGCACCCATGCATATCTTATTCGTGCAAAAGATTTAATAAAAACTACTGTTTGACGAATTTTTGGCTTCCAAAATTCAGGAAATAAAAGAGACGGCAAATTTTTTACACATACCAGGGATCTCACGGGGGATATATAGAAAAAGACGTTCAGGGTGCAGCATCACACACCACATATTGTTTGTTAAAAAAAAGATCCTGCTCTTTGCAAAATAAGCCCATTACGACCCAGCCCTGCAAAGTGTATATACATACAATTCCTGAACATGCAAATGAGATGCATATCTAATAAATATAAAAAAGAAAAGAAGACACGGACAATGAGCCATCCTGGTAGGCGAAGGCCATTAATTCCATCATCGGCTACGGTCTACATCATCGATTGGAGCATTAACGACCCTGTATCACATTTGAATTTACATGGAGTATATGGCCATACCTATTCTCTAACATACCATTTCATTTTCTTTCACTCCTAATAATGGTCATACCTTGGTAATATGGATTTCCTATTATACAAGGATATGAGCAGAGTACGTACATAAAACCATTGCCTAATATACCTTCAGAACTTGTTCATTGATAATCGCTAAATTGAACTCAAATTCATGCCTGCATAAGAAAATCAAATTCTAGTTTATACTCTCTTTAATATAAATTGGTTGTATCCAATTTTTTTTTTTTTAAAAAAACACTAATGTCAAATATATATAACTAATTTTGATATCCAATTCTCTGACGGTATGAGCAGATTTTCTTATTTATCTATACAGATTTTACTATGCATATACCATAAGCTTTTACTACTGCACAGATTACACATCTTTCTTGAACCTCTCGCATAATAGTAAAATCTATGTATAAGGATACTACAATCTATTTATATGGACAAGAAACTGTAATTGGACCGCAAAATGATTGTTTATTGGTGAAACTTATATAATTATATTGCCCTCGTCGTCAATAAGCTGCTCGTAAAAACCTTTTGTGAATCGGAATTATCAATACAAAGTTATGGCCAAAACAAAAAAAAGATTTATGTACAAACTAGAATTGTATTTACTAGTTGGTTTTGCCACATACTTATGGGCTTAGTCAACTGGAGCAGCGCGGCGCTAACTAGTTGAAACGGGTTTAGTTACGCTAATTAATGCCACACGTGGGTTCTATCAAACTGCAAAACTGGCCGAGTGGTACCCGCGCCCGTTTACGGTGCGCGGCAACCGGCTTGTCGCTCGGCTGACCCTCATGGGGCATACCTTGGTCTTTTTGGCTCGGGGCCGGGCGGTACCCGCGCTTGTTTATGGTCTTGCGACAGCCGGCTTGTCGCTCTACCGACCCTCATGGGGCATACCTTGGTCATACAGAGTAATGCTCGTGCGGCCATTTGCCAAGATCGCTTTAGACCCTCATGGGGCGCATTCTCAAGACCGTGTTGGTTGTAGATCCTCCCGCGACACCCAATCGCATTGTGAGACAAATGACCAGCAATTGACCCCAAATTATGGGGTGTGCCGTCGGAGGATGTTCGGAAAGTGCCCAGCCCCAAGCTTCCGTGGCGGCCGGCGTTCAGGCCCGTCGTGGGGCGCACTTTATCCCAAACTTTGGACCAGGTTTGACACCTGGCCGCGGTTTGCGCGACGCAGCTATTGGCCCGTCATGGGGCGTGCCTTGATCTCGGCCCAGACTGAACAGAGGGCTCCTCGTTTCTTCCCACCGTAAGGTGGAAATTGGGGCCCATTTCTTATAAGTCGGAAGGACCCTCGTTGGAGCAACGGCCTCCTTGCACCTTCCCCACCACGGCTGCGAAACCTTCAAACCTCCTTTGGCGATTTAGGGTTTCTGGTTTCGCGCCCTTGGCTTGCGGCGGTTCTTCCCACCAGGTCTTCTTCTTCGCAATGTCTTCTTCCTCGTCATCGGAGGGTAGCGCCGACCCTGCGACGGCAGGGTGGGAGACTTCCATCACGACGACGTCCCGCTTGGAGGGGATGGTCGCCGCCGGCGTCCTCCCTCCGCTGGAGTTGATCTCCGCCCGTCCCGCCGCAGGTGACCCTTACCCCACACCTCTAGAGAATGAGATTGTGGTGTTTGAGTCCTTCTTCTGGCGGGGACTTAGCATTCCTGGGAGCGCCTTCTTCCGGGGGCTCCTCCACTTCTACGAAATCGAGTTGATCAATTTGAACCCCAACTCGATTCTTCACATTGCCATCTTCGTCCAGCTCTGCGAGGCGTATCTTGGGATACGTCCTCATTTGGATTTGTTCCGCTCCTTCTTCTGGCTGAAGCCTCATCCGAACGTTGGGGGCGCCGGGCTCCAGCTGCGGGAGGGCTCGAAGAAGCAGTATTTTGTCGTTCCTCTCAAGACCTCCCTCAAAGGTTGGAGGCGGGAGTGGTTCTATTGTGCCAATGTTGATCCTTTCCTCGCCCCCTTTGCCGGCCGTGCTCCTAAAGCTTCCCGATGCTGGAGCGACGCCAGCCACGGAGGAGGTTTGGCGCAAATCCCCGAGCTTCTGGCATTGATTGACGATCTGAAGAACCGAGGGCTGACGGGTCCCGGGATCGCGATCAGTTTTGTGAAGCGCCGAGTGCAGCCCTTGAAGGAGAGAGTCCATTTGGGGTTCCAATACAACGGGCCTCTGGACCCCACGCGGAGTCGGACGTGGCCTGTCGATGGAGGCGCCGGCAAAGACGGGTGGTTGATCTCTTCGTGCCTGGCACAATAATCACCAACAGGGCTGCCCTCATAAATTTTTGACGGCGAGGCCTCCTCCTGTGAGTGCACTATTCTTTCGAAAGGTCGTTCCATGATTTCTTTGATCGATGTGTGATTCAAACAGGTGCGATCGTTCCTTTTCGTGAACGCGTCCTTCCTTTCTCGACGCCCGGTTGTCGGCCTCTCTCTACCGAGACACGCTCAGCGGCGAGTGGTCGACACCTCGATCGACGAGCTGCGCCGGAGTCGGCGGAGGAGGTCGCCGGTCTTTCGTCACCGGCCTTCGACCTGGTGCACCCGGATCGCATAAGCGCGGGCCACACTGTCCCTGTGGCAGCCCCTGCCGCAGCGCTAACTTCCCTCCGAGTGGTGCTGGGTCTCGGATGAGGCCTGGGATGAAATTCAAGAAATCCAAAAGGTATTCTTTTGGGCGATCCTTGTCTTTTTGTTACTGCCTGTGCTGAGGTGTCTTCCCTTTTTGATTCAGACTCTGCTATGGGCGTCCTGTGGAGGTCTCTGAAAAGGAGTCCTGGCGGAGGCTTCCCCAAGGAGCCCCGCCGCCGGGCTAGGTCACCGTCGCCGATCGCCGGCTTCGCCACCGGGCGCCGGCGGCCCAACGGTCGAACCATCCTCCGCCGACGAGATCGACCCGGCACCGTCTCCCGGAGTGGAGGTAGTGCCTCGAGAGCCACCGCCGCTCGGTCCTCTGCCGAAGCCCCCGAATCGGACCGTATGGTGGGAAGGGGGTTCCGACTGGAAAGGGATGGAAGAGGATGACGAGATGGAGAGAGCGGCTCGGACGGAGCTTTATGAGCTCACCGTCAGGTGTAGCACGCCGCTGCAGGGTGAGCTTCTTGTCTTCAATCATTTGCTCTTGACTTCTTCTGAGATTCTCGCCTGTTACCTAGGACATGGGGGGCGCTCGGAGCAAAGGTCGCGGTTTTTCCGGAAGGTGCTCCCGAAGCTCAAGGAGCAGAAGCGATGCAGGACAAGCTCGAGATCAGATCGGGACAGATGGAAAGAAGTCCACGGGCTTCAGGCGAGTGTATGACGATCCGGAGGAGAAGACGAAGCTTGAGCATATGCTCGAAGGTGAGATTCTCCTGGATTCGGTTTGGATGTCTTTTGGATGGTTGGAGAGGATGATGACACTCGTGTTTGAGAGCGACTCGACCGCTGTCGAGCCGAGGCCCGACCGAGGCTTCAGAGAACTCGGCCTCGGCTCGAGTCGGCTTGGAAAGGATGCACGGAGCTGAAGGGTAAATTTATTTGACTTGGGTTGAACATACTTGGCGTCGGGTGTGCTCTTGATGGCCGTTTGACTTTGTTGCAGAGTGCAAGGAGAAGATGGCATTGCCGAGCAGGCCGGACTGAATCAAGGCGTTACTGCGAGCCGCCCCTGCACCTTCTGCGTATTGAAGGAGTCACGCCAGCCAGGGGACGATGCTGTTCCACTTCTCTCGGGAGGAGCCGACAGATCGAGCTTACGCCAAAGAGTCCGCAGTAATGAGTGCGAACCAGGCATTGGCGGTGGTCAAGTCTCATTATCCGAGAGTTGACCTCGAAGCTGTGAAAGAAGGTTTTGCCTGTGATGAAGACAAGGCCAACGCTCCTCGAAGAGGTGTCAGGTGCATCGCAGCCTTGTTGGAGAATCTAGAATTCTGACTTCGATGTGGGCCTTGATGCCGAGTGCTCGCCCTCCTTGTTTGAAATATTGTGTCTTCTTACTTCAATATGATTTGCCTGTATTGTCTTCCGCTGAGTGGTCTTCAGACCTGAATATAGGCCCGTAGCCTTTTGGATCCTGTTGCGCCTTTCCGGGTGAGTTTCAGCCGACTGGTATGGCTTCCAAACGCCAGGGCGTTGGCCCGTGGCTTTCTTGCCCCAGACACGCTTTTCCGAGAGGCTGGCGTGCAGCTCTCGAGCGTCGGGACTTACGTTGTGGCCACCTGGCTGAGTGGTTTAGTCCCCAGGCTTGCATCGCTTGCTAGCTCTCCAGCCCCCGGGCTTTTGCGCTTAATTTGGTATAATTAAGCGAGAAAGCCGAACGAGCTTGAACTGCTTATGACACGTGTCTGGTGAAATTCTCCTTGATTTTGTTCAATGCACTGATCTTCTTCGGTATTTGCACTGCCGCTTTGTTTTTCGCGCTTCATTGACTGTGAGGTGGCGCGTTTGATTGCCTTTGAGACGCTTCGATTTTCGGGGCTGGGGTGGCTTATAAATGGGGCGTCACCGCTAATGAGCGATCGCCCGTTTCTTCTTGCCTTGTCCTTCTTCCTCCTCTTCCAGTTTCTTTACATGTCTAATACGGGGAGGTTCGTTGGTCCCTACGCGGCATTGTTTCGCCAGCGATTCTTCGGGATGTTGCACAACTGGGAGGAGGCGGAGTCTTGGGAAGATCTCGACTTTGCCATACTGGAGGCGGAGGAGGAGGAAGGAGCGGCGAGAGACGCCGCCGCCGTGGCCACCTTGTTGGAGGCTGCGCCGGGGCTCCACGAGGTGGCCGAGATCATCCTCGAGATGGTTGGTCGCGATCGCCGCGACGACCTTGCCGTCAGGTCCCTCGTCCGCCTTATACCACCCTTGTGGGTGGTTGAGGACGAGGTTCTGGCGGCTTTGGGTCGCGTGGGTCGCGTCTAACCTCAACGATCCCGCTTCGGCCTCCCAAGAAATACAAGACTCAAAGAAGACCAAGAGCCTCCAAAGAAGACTAAAGAAGACTAAAGACTAGCAAAGATCAAAGACCAAAGACTAAAGACTAAGAGCAAAATTTTTTTTTTTTTTTAGCGAGAAAAGAAAAAAGAAAGTCAGTAATGTAAATTATTAACATTACGGAATGCAATGCGAAATTTTATCCAGTCCGTGCCATCATGTTTAATCCGAGTTTAGTGGTTCCGCCTGATCAACTTATTCTAGTCGGTTGCTCGATTGCCAAAGAACGAGGCGCTGGGCTCGAGCTTTGACGGTTAGAAATTCGCGATCGCGAATCTCGGTTAGATTCTCGTGCTGCGAATTGCGATCCGAGTGGTTAGTGCTTTGTACCCGTTCCGTTGTGCGCTACCGGTGTAAACCGCCGAAGCTTTGTGCTCATCGCGGCTTGTTATTTCCGTGCACTCTATATTGGCACGACCAGGGTTAGGCACCACACCAGTCGGGTAATGACCACTCGGGGCTAGCATTACACAGAACTTCAGAAAATAAGACGGACTACCATTTTACTTAATGTGTAAGAGTGGGATACATAACTCATGCGTAGAAGCGACGGAGTTGTTCGGCGTTCCAAGTATTCGCCAGAACCTCGCCTTCTTCTCGTCTGAGTCGATAAGCACCTGGCCGGATTGTCTTCTGCACAATGTACGGACCTTCCCAAATTGGAGAGAGCTTGTGCTCGCTTTTCTGGTTCCTCCTCAGGACCAGATCTCCTTCTGAAAAGGTTCTACTTCTGACGTTGCGAGAGTGGTAGCGCCGAAGTCCCTGGAGGTACTAGCATGTCTATAAAAGGCGAGGCCAGGGGCAGTATGCGGTGTGATTAGAGCGCTCACCACGTTCAGCCACCGAGCGCCCCTCTCACTCCCCAGAAACCTTAGCCGTGTGGCGAGGTGCAAGCACACCCTGCATGGCGTTCCTGCTTAGTACGTGTGGATACTGTTTGCATCAAAATTTGGCAAGGCTGATCTTAGGGAGATCGGTTTTGATAAGAGATATATCGGTTATAGCAAGCTATATGGTTTCATACTGGAGGGCCGCGATTCAAAGGAAATCAAGTCTGATACGAGTTGGATAAGAGATTGAGAAGGATATGATCGGGCTTAACATGGTAAGGAGAGACTGAAGCCGATACGGGTGATTGAGGAAACCGAGGAGGATACGTTCGGGCCGAGTGCTATATAAGAGGACCAAAGGCGAGAAGGAAAAGGACCCATAGCCACCAATCAACTCGCATCTACTTTATTTACTTTCTGTCAACTAGGAGTAGTCTTTTAGTCTTAGAATATTCCCTTTGTAATTTGTTTTGATCAATAAAGTTGCGCATCACTGATTTTGATCATTGTCGATTTACACCAACCAAACCAGTTTCTTTTTTTCTCCGATTTTGTTGCGTATCACCTTCTTCGGAAAAAGCAACCTTCACTCCATCTAATCAACTCAATCAGGTTGAATAGGTTTATCAGTTACCTTTTGGTCTAAATCGGCTTGAACAAGTCGATCAGACTAGATCTTCAACGATTGGAGCATCAACGACCCAGTATCACATTTGAATTTACATGGAGTGTATGGCCATACCTATTCTCTAACATACCATTTCATTTTATTTCACTCGTAATAATGGGCATACCTTGGTAATATGGACTTCCTATTATACAAGTGTCGATGTTTTGTGTCGGTAATAATCTTAGGGGGGTGTGAATTTGTGGGGCAAGGCGCTGGATCAGGATCTCGATGGCAACACAAGACAAGGAATTATACAGGTTCAGGCCCTCAATGGCGGAGGTAATACCCTAGTCCTGTGTTCTGGGATTATGTGTCGAGTTATCGAAAGTCATGTCCTGCTCTCCCTCTCACTTCTCTTATATACAGGAAGGGGGAGAGGTGGAATCCAACTCGGTTACTAGAGCGTGAGTCCGAGTTGGTTACAAGTAAGGGGATCATAGCCTTCTTTATCTAGGATAGCTTCCTTTACGGTTACAATCTCTCCTTTTTAGTTACAACATGGTCGGATCGTTCGGCCGCGTGTCCTTCTCTTGAACGGTCCTCTAGAACCTTCACGCGTGCATACCCGGTCCTTGTATCCTCCACAACAAGGATATAAGCAGAGTATGTACATAAAACCTTTGCCTAATATACAAGGATACTCTCTGTAATATAAATTGGGTGTATCCAAAAAAATTTAAAAAAAACACTAATGTTAAATATATATATAACTAATTTTGGTATCCAATTGTCGGGGGGTATGAGCAGATTTTCTTATTTATCTATATAGATTTTACTATCCATATACCATAAGCTTTAACTACCGCATAAACTACACATGTTACTGAACGCTCTACATAATCGTAAAATCTATGTATAAGGATAGTACAATCTATCTATACGGATAGTAAAATCTGTAATCAAACTGCGAAATGACTGTTTATTAGCTAGACTTATATCATTATATTGCTCTTGTCGTTAGTAAGCTACTCGCGAAAATGTTTATGAATCGGAGTTGTCAATAAAAAGTTATGGATAAAACAAAGAAAAAAAGATTCATGAATAAACTAGAAATGTACTACTAGTTGGTTTTGCCATGTATTGATGGGCATAGTCAACTGGAGCAATCCATTGCGTTAAGTAGTGGGCGGGGGCGGGGGGGTTAGTTTCGCTAATTAATGCCAAGAGTGGGTTCGGTCGAACTGCAACACTAGCTAGTGTTTAGAATAATCTATTTGTAGGATCGAAGTATACAAATATAGCAATCAGAGGGGGGTGAATGATTGTGAAGAAGCTAAAACCAAAATCTTGATCAACTAAAAGTTCACCCCAAAACAGAACCAAATAATTGCCTCGTATTCGACAAAACAGAATGATAGAGGTTCGGTAAAACGCAAAATCCTGGAGATCAAACCATCGGATCGATCTGAAATTTGGACACAATAAACTAGATTCCAATCTGAAACGAACTCAAAAAGAATCAGCTCGATCGTACTTACGGATCAAAAGTTATGAACCTCGTAAACTTGAAGGTTAAACAAGATCTTCAAAAGATTAATCAACTAAACTTTGAGAAACCCTAAATCAATATCCTAGAAAGGTTTTTAATGGATCAAATCAAGATAAACTCAAAGAACAAAAACCAATCTAGAACCAGAACAAGCATGCAAACAAGAACCAAACAGAAAACACTGTAGCAACGCAGTTACTGTAGCACGCAAGGATCTGGAAGAATTGATCTTTATTTCTTTTGTCTAAAGTACTCCAAACACAAGAGTACAAATCCCAAAAGCACCAGCTCTGTCCCTGGCGCAAGCACTACAATTGATGCCCTTCAACAGGAGACAACCCCTCCTATTTAAAGGAGCAAAACACAAGGAGTCCTGAATACAATTCCTAATCCTAGAAGGAGTCCCACTCCTAATCCTAGAAAGAGTATTGTCAGCGTACTAGCCAACAGGCACCTCCGAGTCGGGTGCTTATGAGGTTCAGACGGGGGGCTTTCGGGGCAATCGCCGGAGAAAGGAAGAAGATGACCGGAATACCGAAAAGCTCAGGAGAACAGGGGGACGCAGGACATTTACCCAGGTTCAGGCCCTCCGGAGAGTAATAGCCCTAGTCCTGCTTTCCTTGGTATTGCTTGTGTTCTTACTTGAGAGAATGAAACCTATTGCCGATGGATCGAACCCCCTCTCCCATGCACCCCAGCTCCCTTTTATACTTGGGCTGGCCGGGGGCGCAAGGGAGGCTTACATCGCAAGCCATACTCATTACACTGCCAAGGCGCATTTAATGCGCATGTCACTGTTCTTACATCCTATTAATGTCTGCCGCAGCCGTCACACCCCCGCCTCGGGCCCCATGCTCACCAACGCCGCTTGTTCCGTCAGGGGGCGAGGCGCTGCCGTGACGTCACCCGTAATTAAGGCGCGCCTGGGGAAGACGCGCCGCCATACTGCAGCTTCCACGCTTTGCATTTAATGCGCACTATTCGCATTAAATGTCCTTGATCTGGGTGCTGCAGCCTAGGAGGTGGACGCCAGGGGGCGTGGCCAGATCGCCACGTGTCCCGTGGGTGACCTCCTCGCTGGGCGCCCAGTGGGGTGGCCTGATCGCCACGTGTCCACTGGGCGACCACCTTCCTGGGCGCCCAGGGGTGTGGCCTGATCGCCACGTGTCCCCTGGGCGACCACCTTGCTGGGCGCCCAGTGGTGCGGCCTGGTCGCCACCTGTCCACTGGGCGATCACCTTCCTGGGCGCCAGTGTGGCTCGATTGCCACTGCCCACCGGGCGCCACGCTGGGATCTATCGCTCATCGGGCAAGGCCGGATGCACCCTGCCCGCCCGACGATTGTATTTATTGCGGGGGAGTGGGTACCCTGGCGTAAAATACGCCGACAGTAGCCCCCGGGCCCACCCAGGAGCGCTTTTTGGTCTACCATCTTTCTTTTTCTCACTTTTAAATGCCCTTCGGGGAGCTGCTTAGTCTCCTGAGTGGGACCATTAAAAGCCCACACGCCCCGCAGCTTTCAAGAGATTTTCCGCCCCTTCCGGTTCCTAAGGCGGTTTGTGCAGTTACTCCCGCCTTGAAACCGTCGTACGGCCCTTGGGACGTGCCTTCTTTATGGGGCTCTTGAACTTCCTTTTTGCGAACCGCCGCGCCCTTTCGGTTTTCCCGCCGAGCCTTCCTTCGCAGCCTTATAAGAGGCTGACCGAGGGGGGGAGCGGTTCTTCCTCCTTCCAACTCCCCTCGCTCTGCTTTTCCTCGCCGCTTTAGAGTTCCTTGCTTCTTCTTCTTCTCCGACGCGCTCCGATACTCTTCTGTGCCCGATGGCTCCGGTTCTCCCCTCTTCGTCCATTGAGGAGGAGGTTGCCGCCAGGTTTTCCCGGAACATAACCACGGGTGCCCTCCGCGTTCGCCCCGGGACTGTCGAGCCCCACTGCCGGCCCGGGGAAGTGATTTTCTTCAGGTGGCAGCTTATTGCCGGCCTGCTGCCGCCAGTCTCTGATTTTTATCTTTCCGTTCTTAACTACTACGCCATTCACCACATCCACCTTCCTCCCAATTCCGTCATCCTCCTTTCTGCCTTCGCCCATTTCTGCGAAATGCTCGTAGGAGTGTTACCCAATCTCCTTCTTTTTTGTTTCTTCTACACCCTTCGCGCCGCGGGCGGTAATCCGCCTGTCACCGGGAGCTGCCACCTGCGGCTCCGCGACGGGACCGTGTCGCGCTACATTCCACTGGACTGCCGGTCCAACTGGAGGAATTGGCGCGAGGAGTGGTTGTACGTCGAGGACGACAGTGGTATTGAAGTGCTGGAGCTCCCGTCCGGTCCGACGGTCAGCAACCCCAACTGGGGGGCCCAAGTGAGCGAGACGCCCGAGCTCCAGGCGATGCTAGCCCGCGTCGACCAGTTGCGGGCGGCGGGCCTGACAGGGGCCATAGTTATCCGGGACTTCGTCTCCCGGAGGCTGTGCCCCCTGCGCCGTCGCGTCCGCTCGGCCTGGCAGTATATGGGCCAAGATGATGGGACCCGGAGTATCACCGGAGGTAACCCGCTCCACTTTGGATCATCCCTTGTCCTTCTTTTTATTGACCAAACCTGGTCCTAACTGCATTTCTGTCCCCTGGGGCTTCCTTCTTCTTTTTGTGTTATCAGCCGCCGGGAACCTGCCTGCCGACGTGATCGACAGGTGGATGGCGCAGCTGGGCTTGCCCGGCTCCGTCCCGCCTTTCCCGGCGGGCGCGGTCCCGCTCTGCCGGTTATCGCCCAGGGAGCGCGCGGCGATAGTCCGCGCCATGCCGTCGATGGACGCCATGGGCACACCCGTCGTGACACGCCAGGCGACCCTGACCATCCGGGACCCTCCTCCCACCGGCATCCGGGACCCTCCTCCCGCCGGGGGCCAGGGGAGACGCAGGCGCCCAGACGACGACGATGCCGCCGGCGGGCCTGCCCAAAGGCCCCGCCTATTGGGCTCGGCCGGGGGGATCTTCCACAGCGGCCGTGGGAACTTCTTCCGCTGCGGCGGTAGGCTCCTCCACGGTGGCGGGGGGTTCGTCGACCGGCGGGACCTCGTCCTCCCTCGCCCCCGTTGGGGTGGTGACGAGGGACCCTCCAACGCCGACTCTTTTTCCGCCTCTGCCAGCTCCGATGATGGGGCAACGGCTGCCGCCGCCGGCTTCGACGACAATGCAACGGCCGCCGCCGCCACCACCGCCGCCTCTGCCGCCGCCACCAGCAGCGGCGATTTCTCTCCCGCCGCCAGCGCCGGTCCTTAGGCCGCTAGGACCGGCGCCGACAGCACCACACGGGGGGCTGGTCCTCGCTCCGAGCGTGCCCCGATTCCCGAGACCGTCACCTAGGTACTCATTCAAAAATGCACATGCAATATGAAAGTTAAGTCCCTTCGAGTCGTGTCTTACCATTGTTTCCTCCCCTTTTCCAGGGTTCCCGCTCCGGATGTCCCTGCCGCCCAAGCCGGGGACGATCAAGACGCTGCAGCCGCGGGGGCTGTGCCGCCCGGGGTCGCCGAGCCCCCGGACGAGCAGATGAAGGGGGACGACCCCCAAGCGGTCGCTGCTGCCACCGCCATTCAGGACCCAGGCCCGCTCGGCCCCGTGCCTACCCCGGAGCCCCCCACCGCCTCCGTTCCTTCGGTAGACGCGGACGCTCTGCTGGCGGCTCTTGGCGAGCTCTACTCCAGTACGAGCAGTCGTCTGGTGACGAGCAGGGAGCGGCTGACGGAGGCGGGAGCCGAAATCAACCGCCTCCGCAAGGAGGTGAAAGACTTGCGCGAACGGGGGGCGGGGCTGGAGCTGCAGCTGCGGTGGGAGCGAGAGCAAAGCGCCAACCGCGTCGAAGAGCTCTCCGCCGAGCTGGAGGCGGAGAGG
Organism: Rhipidocladum racemiflorum; assembly: GCA_036346355.1. Classification (NCBI taxonomy): domain Eukaryota; kingdom Viridiplantae; phylum Streptophyta; class Magnoliopsida; order Poales; family Poaceae; genus Rhipidocladum; species Rhipidocladum racemiflorum. The sequence continues at coordinate 81,057,517 of CM070579.1, read as the reverse complement.
GTCGATCGGACCCGGTCGGAGGTGGACACCATAAGGATGCTGTGCCACGCCTTCAACCGGATGGTGGCCAGCCTTGCTCCACTGGGGTTGGAGCAGCCGGATCCACAGGAGGAGAAGCCGCAGCATTATGTGTTCTGGCTTTGCCGAACCGCGGACTTCCTCACGCGCCTGCCCGCCGCCCTTACCGCCCGGTCCGCCCGAGGAAGCGCGCGATTCTGGCGGCCATGACGAAATGCGTCTTGGCTCTTTGCGCCAACCGTGACGCCAACCGATCCGCGGTCACCTTTGTCCAGAGGTTGAAGTCGGCCGGTGTGCGGAGAAGCGGGTCCACGACGCCTCCGAGCAGGTTGCTGCACAGTTGGCGATGGAGAACCCCCAGATGGAGGCGGCAGCGGAAGACGTGGCGCTGTGGGTGGACGTTGGCCCAGTTGCTGAAGACGTGGCGGCTGCCGAGGCGGTAGCGGACGACGAGGAGGATCCCCCAGCTCCCCCAGTAGTGTAGCTCTTTTTTGCTTTCGCCTGTAAAGACTTCAGATGCCAAACATTTTAAATGGAACGGAAGCACAAGCTTCCCACTATGTCGCTTTGAGTCCGCTTTCACCCTAATCTTTCCAGTTCCGCACGAACAGGCACATGACCGCTTAAAGACTTAAGGTCTTGCGCCAGGGAATCACTTCCCTCGAACCCCTTGCCTTAGCAAAATTTGCCTCCCAGATAGACTCTAGGGAACGAACGCTTAGTGAGTCGTGGCAGGACCTTAGGTTTTTGGCAATGGTGCTCAAGTCGTCGACCCCCACGGGGACACCTGGAGTGTCATGACCGTGCTGGGGGTCGTGCTGAACTAGCCGTCCAATTGCCCACTCCTGCACGCCGCTCTCACTTAGTGATTCCGCCTTTGCTACTGGGTTTTTGCAAGGCTGCAGGGTACCAGGGGCAAGTGCCCTGGCACTGCCCAACAGTGGGCAAGAAACCGGAAAGAGGGTAGGAAGAACAACTATTTCGGATGAAGAAAGTGAATATTTAATTTCAAACAGAAGGCCTCCCCCGACCAGCGGTGGAGAGGAAGACACACTCCGGCCGGTCGGGGAACGGAGCCTGGGACTTACAACCGATCAAGGGTAGAACTTGCGCAGATTTTCTATATTCTGGGAGTTCGTCAGCTCTTCGTCGTCTTCAGTGGCCAACCTGACCGCCCCGGGATGAGAGACTGAGACCACTTTGAAGGGTCCCTCCCACTGGGGAGACAGTTTATGCGACCCGGCATGCGACTAGATTCTTCGCAAGACCAGGTCGCCCACTGCCAGTGTTCTCTCATTGACCCGGGAGGCGTGGTACCGCCTGAGACTTTGCTGGTACCTTGCAGCGCGCAGAGCCGCCCGATCCCGCACCTCTTCCAGGAGGTTGATGTCGTCCCGGCGCAGATCCTCCTAGTCTCCTTCCATGAACGCAGCAACGCGTGGTGATCCCAGTTCCAATTCCGAAGGGAGGACAGCTTCCGCGCCGTAGACCAGGAAGAAAGGGGTTTCCCCAATGGCCCGGCTAGGGGTAGTCCGAAGTGACCACAACACCGCCGGGAGCTCTTCTGTCCATCGGGCACCAAGCTTATGGAGTCGATCAAACGCCCGGGTCTTGAGGCCCTTCAGCACCAGCGCATTGGCCCGCTCTACTTGACCGTTGCTCTTGGGGTGGGCGACCGAGGCAAAGCAGACCTTGGTGCCCATCTCTTCGCAGAAGTCTAAGAAGGCCGCGCTGGTGAACTGTGTGCCGTTGTCGGTGATGATGCGGTTGGCGACCCCAAAGCAGGCGAAAATCCCTTGCATGAACTTGACCGCAGCTGCGGCGATGATGGATCTTACTGCCTCGGCTTCCACCCACTTAGTGAACTTATCGATGGCGACGAACAGGTGGGTGTAGCCCCCTGTGGCCCAGCGAGGCGGGCTCAGATATCCGACCCAGACCGCGAAGGGCCAAGAGAGCGGGATAGTTTGCAGGGCCTGGGCTGGTTGGTGGATCTGCTTGGCGTGGAACTGGCACGCTTCACATCTCCTCACCAGCTCGCAAGCGTCCTGGAGGGCGGTTGGCCAATAGAATCCTTGACGGAAAGCTTTTCCCGCCATCGTTCGTCCGAACACATGGCTCCCGCACACGCCTCCATGGATATCCGAGAGCAGACCGCTCCCCTCTTCCCGAGTGATGCACTTCAGAAGAATTCCGTTCTTACCCCGGCGGTACAGGTCCCCGCCCACCAGGGTATAGCACTTGGCCTTTCGTGCCACCTTCTCTGCTGACGCATCATCGTCGAGGCATACTTGATCCCGCAGGTAGGCCAGGATCGGATCCATCCATGTGCCTTCCCGGTCAAGTACAGCGACCACGAGGTGGTCGTCCGGGTACTCCGCCTGGCTGGGCGTTTCCACCGGAACCACTTTCCCTCCAGGAGCGAGGGCTGAAGCGGCATCACCATCGTTCCCACCAGGGATGGGGGCTGCGATGGACGGTCGCGGAAACCTTTCTTCAAAGACCCCGACCGGCACAGGAGATATGGTTGAGGCGAGCTGGGCGAGCTCGTCCGCCAGGTGGTTATCGCGCCGTGGGATGTGAGTATACCCCAATCCTTCGAAATGCCTCTCCAATTTCCTGACCTCCGCCAGGTACGCCGCCATGACGGGGTCAGGACAGGAGAAATCCTTCCTTGCTTGATTGACGACCAGCAGGGAGTCGCCCTTCACTTGCAGGCGCCGGACACCGATGGCTACGGCGGCCCGGAGCCCAGCCAGCAAGCCCTCGTACTCGGCGATGTTGTTAGTAGCCTTGAAGTCGAGGACGACCACGTACTTGAGGAGGTCCCCGGTCGGAGAGACCAGGAGGACCCCAGCCCCCGCGCCTTCAAGCCTGAAGGACCCGTCGAAGAAGAGCGTCCAGGGGGAGGGCGCGGGGACCTCATCGGCCGGACTGGTGAGTCCACTGACGGCAGCAAGTCCGCCAGCCTTTGACTCTTTATCACGGTACGAGGAGCGAACTTGACACCGAACTCCCCCAGCTCGACGGACCACTTTGCGATGCGGCCCTCTGCTTCTCGGTTGTGGAGGATCTCGCGCAGGGGGTATGAGGAGACCACTGTGATCTCCCTCCCTTGAAAATAGTGCCGCAACTTTCTTGACGCCACTACCACAGCATAGACCATCTTATGAGCCTGAGGGTACCTTGTTTCTGCATCGTGAAGCATCTTGCTGATGTAATAGACCGGCCGTTGGACGCCTTCTCGCTCCGCCACCAACGCTGCGCTCACTACGGAGGGGCTAGCCGCCACATACAACAGCAGTGGCTCACCCGGCTCTGGCGCGACCAGCACCGGGGGAGAGGAGAGGTACTTCTTCAAGCCTTCAAACGCCTGCTGGGCTTCTGGGGTCCATTCAAATGAGTTGGTCTTCTTCAGCAGCTTGAACAGCGACAGGCTTTTCTCCCCTAGCCGGGCTATGAACCGGCCAAGGGAGGCCAGCCGGCCAGTCAAGCATTGCAGTTGCTTGAGCCGGGTAGGCGGCTGCATCCGCTCAATTGCTTCTATCTTCTCTGGGTTGACCTCGATCCCGCAGCTGGAGACCAGGAACCCGAGTAGCTTCCCGGATGAGACACCAAACACGCACTTCTCGGGGTTCAACTTTATACAGTATTTTCTGAGGCGGGAGAAGGTCTCCTCCAGGTCCTGGACAAGCTCATCGGCCTTTTTTGTTTTTACTACCAGATCATCAACATACACTTCGAGGTTCCTCCCTATTTGGGGCCGAAACACAATGTGCATGGCCCGCTGATAGGTGGCACCAGCATTCTTCAGCCCAAAAGGCATCCTGACATAGCAATATACACCGAGAGGAGTCACAAAGGCAGTTTTTTCTTCGTCTTCCCGCGCCATACTGATCTGATGGTAACCGGAGTAGGCGTTGAGGAAGCACAGAGCTTCGCACCCTGCCGTGGAGTTGACGACGATGTCTATCCGCGGCAGGGGGTACGGGTCCTTGGGGCAGGCTTTGTTGAGGTCGGTGAAATCGATGCACATTCGCCACTTCCCGTTGGACTTCTTTACAAGCACGGGGTTAGCAAGCCACTCCGGATAGGTGGCCTCCCGCACAATCTTGGCAGACAAAAGCTTCTCCACCTCGTCCCGAATGGCGTCCTGTCGCTCTGGCGCCTGCCGCCCGATCTTTTGTCGAACCCGGTGCGCTCCAGGGAGCGTTGCCAATCGGTGCTCGATCACCTCCCTGGGGACCCCGGTCATTTTCTGATGGTTCCTAGGCGAACACATCTAGGTTAGACCGGAGGAAGGTGACGAGCGCGCCTTCCTATTTGGCGCTGAGGTCGGTGCCGATCCTAACGACCTTGCCCGAGCCGTCCTCGCCCACGGGGACCGCCTTCGCCTCGCCCGAAGGTTTGGGCGAAGTGCGGGTCCTGATCGAGGGGGAGCCCGGGTTGTCATCCTTGTCGCGCGCCGAGCAGGTGGTGCCAGCCAGGTCCTGCAGCTGTTTGCTGAGACGCAGGGCTTCCAGTCTATCTACCTTCACCGTAATCGGGCCTCCAGGCCCGGGAATCTTCACCAGCATGTAGGCGTAATGGGCCACCGCCATGAACTTGACCAAGGCCGGACGGCCAAGCAGGGCGTTGTAAGGGAGGTCGAAGTAGGCGACCTCGAAGTCAACCAGCTCCGTCCAGAAGTTTTCCGCACTCCCGAACGTAACAGGCAACCGGACCTGCCCTAGGGGCAAGAGGCCCACCCCGGGGGCGACTCCGTAGAAGAGTGGGGCCGGGCGTAGCTCCTCATACGGTATCTAGAGCGCTTGGTACGCCCCAACTGACAGCAGGTTGATGGCGCTACCTCCATCAACAAGGACCCGCCCGAGCTTCGCGTTACGAACCGTGGGGGAGACCACGATCGGCAGATGGCTTGGGCCGGAAACGTTCTCCGGGTGGTCGGCCCGGCTGAAAGTGATTGGTTGTTCCGACCACTTCAGCGGCCTGCTCGCCCCGGAGGACGATATGGTGGCACAGACCTGCCTCAGATCCCGCTTGTACTGCGAGTTCGATGAGTAGGTGGCCGAGCCACCGTGAATGAACGCCACCGTATGCTCTGCCTGTTGGAAGGCCAGTGGAGCTGGGTCTTCGTCGTCGTCTCCGTGGTCTTTCTCGCATCCCTTCTTGAGCCGCCTGTCCACCAGTTTGGACACAACTTGGCAGTCCTCCAAGTCGTGTCCACTCGTTCGATGGATGGGGCAATAGGGTTTGCCCCCATCATCTTCGCGACGGGGCGAGCGGCGGTTCCTGCGGTCGCCGCGCTGGTCCCGGCGCTCATCCCTTCGGTCCTGATCATCGCGACGCCGGGATTTGGTTTCCGGCTCGGCAACCAGGACTTCCCTAGCGGTGGCCTCCTTCCGCTTCTTCTTCTTCTTCTTCTTGCGGTCGGAGGTCTTCGAGGTGCCGGCGTCACCGGAGTCGGAAGGCCTTGTCGCGCACTTCCGAGCTTCGGCCGCCCTGGCGCACTTGTGCGCCAGGGAGAACAACTCGGAGGTGGTCGTGATGGTGCGGGTAGCCAACTTCTCCCGCATCTTCTGGTCCCGGACCCCCTCGAGCGATGATCACCGATCGCCGTAGATCAGGGGATCGTGTTGCGGCAGTGGCTAAACCGCCGGATGAACTCTCTCAGGGACTCCCCCTCCGTCTGCTCCAGAGCGTGGAGGTCATCCTCCACGCCTGGTTGAGCGTAGGAGCCCTGGAAGTTGGCGACGAAAATGTCGCACAGCTCCTCCCACGAGTGCACGGAGCCTCGCGGGAGGTTAAGTAACCAAGACCGGGCAGAGCCCGTCAGCGACGTCGGGAGGTAGTTGGCCATAACCTTCTCGGACCCTCCCGCCGCGCGCACCACCGTGGTGTAGATTTGCAGGAACTCTTCCGGGTTGGTGGTGCCGTCGTATTTCTCGATGGAGGCAGGGCGGAATCTCCCCGGCCATGCAGCTTGCCGGAGGCGGAGAGAGAACGTCTGGCATCCAACGTTGTAAGGGGAGCAGCGTCGTTCGCCAGCCCCTCGATCCTGAGGAGAGGATGAGGAGTGCGACCCTGTGCTCTCCCCGGAGCCCGAGGGGGATTGGCGCACAGCTGTGCGCTCTCGCGACGCCCCCTGAGAACATGACGCAGGTCACCGTCGCGTTGGAGCTGCCTCTCGTCCAGGCACGATCTAAGATCTTCGCGATTCCCCCTTGACTCGGGGGGACCGCGAGAAGAAGCGGAGTCACGTGCACGTCCCCCTGTGAGGGAGGGGGCTACAACCAGGACTCCCTTCCCCTTGTCCCGGCCCTTGACGCCGGGAGAAGTTGTTGTGTGGTGGCTAGAACCCTGCGCGTCGGTTGCGCGCGCTCCTCGCCGCCACACGCCGGAAGCCCCCGGCTGGGTCGCCGCTTCAACCTGTTGTTGAGCGGCGTCGACCAGGTGGACGATATCCCGCAGCCATGGAGTGGCTGGGGTGTCGCCCCCCAGCGTTACTGGAGGATGATCGAGAAGTAGCCGGGCCGCATGAAGGCTTCGCGCGGGGGTGTCGTCCCCCAGCGCCAAACGCCGTTGGACAGGCTGGCCCCCAGGCGTGGGAGCCATGCGTGCCCCTCCCGCGGTGGAGGGACCCGGGTGGCCCGGCTCCCTCCCCGGACGCCGGGACCGGCTGCGGGCGCCGCTTTCCTCGGGCAGATTGCTGCGTTTGGAGTGCGACTCCGCCATGCAGACAAGCGCCCCTACTTCTGTTGAGCTTCGAGCTGGAAATAGAAGAAAGAGGGCAATCTAACCACCAATAGCCCCTACCTGGCGCACCACTGTCAGCGTACTAGCCAACAGGCACCTCCGAGTCGGGTGTTTATGAGGTTCAAACGGGGGGCTTTCGGGGCAATCGCCGGAGAAAGGAAGAAGATGACCGGAGTACCGGGAAGCTCAGGAGAATAGGGGGACGCAAGACATTTACCCAGGTTCAGGCCCTCCGGAGAGTAATAGCCCTAGTCCTGCTTTCCTTGGTATTGCTTGTGTTCTTACTTGAGAGAATGAAACCTATTGCCGATGGATCGAACCCCCTCTCCCATGCACCCCGGCTCCCTTTTATACTTGGGCTGGCCGGGGGCGCAAGGGAGGCTTACATCGCAAGCCATACTCATTACACTGCCACGGGCGCATTTAATGCGCACGTCACTGTTCTTACATCCTATTAATGTCTGCCGCAGCCGTCACACCCCCGCCTCGGGCCCCACGCTCACCAACGCCGCTTGTTCCGTCAGGGGGCGAGGCGCTGCCATGACGTCACCAGTAATTAAGGCGCGCCTGGGGAAGACGCGCCGCCATACTGCAGCTTCCACGCTTTGCATTTAATGCGCACGATTCGCATTAAATGTCCTTGATCTGGGCGCTGCAGCCTATGGGGTGGACGCCAGGGGCGTGGCCTGATCGCCACGTGTCCCCTAGGCGACCTCCTCACTAGAGCCCAGTGGGGTGGCCTGATCGCCACGTGTCCACTAGGCGACCACCTTCCTGGGCGCCCAGGGGTGTGGCTTGATCGCCACGTGTCCCCTGGGCGCCCAGTGGTGCGGCCTGGTCGCCACCTGTCTACTGGGCGATCACCTTCCTGGGCGCCCAGGGGTGTGGCCTGATTGCCACCTGTCCACTGGGCGCCCACGCTGGGGATCTACTGCTCGTCGGGGCAGTGGGCCCGGATGCACCCTGCCCGCCCGGCGATTGTATTTATTGCGGGGGAGTGGGTACCCTGGCGTAAAATACGCCGACAAGTATGTATCCAACACAACTCCACTTGGCCCAACCTGGCCAAGTACAATACTTGCACGCGTATGGCAACCCAACCATACTCACGTGACTAACATTTTGCATGCGCATGGCCACCTGCCATACTCACGTGACTAACCATTCTTCATGTGCAGCATTCTCTTAGCCCGACCGTCCCGCATGACATCCTTGACCACCAAGACCTCGGTTCCTCCAAAACCTAGTCTCGAACCTCAGCTCCTCCATGAACCTAGTTTCGGTCCCGTCATCGACCACATTCGCCCTCGAGCAACACCTGCACATGAGCAAACCACAAAACGAATCCGAGCACAAGTCCGCGACTTGACTCAACATTAGTCCATGCAAATACTCACACAAGCATTGCATAAAGTCCACTTATAAACAAGCATTATGAAATTCTCACAAATTTCATAATCTCAAATTCAAACCAAAGTTCAATTCCAAAATTGCTCAAAACCCTAATCGAGCAAAAACCATTCACGACGGACCAAAAATATGGTCGGACGTACACATGAAAAAGTCACTTGAAAACCCTAGAAAAATAGTTCACGCCGAACCAAAAAATTTGGTCTGACGTACACGCGCCACGCTCGGTTTCATGTCAGTGCAAAAATGTTCAAAGCAACGTTCACGGCAGACCCAAAAAGTTTGGTCCGGCGAAGATGTGAAACTTACTGGTTTCTTGGAAAATGAAGTCCGGCACAAGAGCTCAACAGCACGTTCACGACAGACCAAGAGTTTGGTCCGGCGTGCATATAAAAATAGGCCTTCAAAATGCGTTCACGGCGGATCAAGAAATTTGTCCGGCGCTAATGCAAAGGAATGATCCGGCGCAATTGCTTTGGAACTTTTACTCCGGCGCCAATAGGAAAATTTGGTCCGGCACAAAGTACCTCGAGAACACGTTCACGCCTAACTAAAACTTTAGTCCGGCGCAGTAGCGAAAACTAGTCTGGCACAAAAGGGAAACTTACTGTTTTTTGAAACTTTGGTCTGGCGCTAATGTGAATCTTACTGTTTCTTGTCAATTTGTCAAACACATGCACAAACACATTTTGCAAGTTCAATTCTAAGACAATTTTTCAGCATATGATTTCACACTATTCTACATGCAGGTATAGAATAGCATATATATGTTTATATATGTGTGTGTGTGTGTATGTATGTATATATGTATGAATATATGTGCATGTATATAAGGATAATTACCCGCCCAGGCAGTTATCAGACATGATTAATCAATCTGAGAATTGCACGCTGCTCAATCAATCATCGGCCCTGGTAACCACACTTAAGTCGTTGATATCTAACAGCGTCAAAGAGGTGGTGCAAGAACTCGTACCGGCTGGTTCCCTTTTTGCATTGCCGCATGCATCCTCTGCCAACATGAATGCATCCTCTGCCAACACACTGAAGCTAATGGTTGATAGCAAAATATCAGCTGCGGTCCTAGCTTCTGCTCCATCACAGCCGACCGTGATCTTGCCTTGAGATCCCGGTACAAGCGAGGTCAGGCAGTACTACGTCCACATGTGTGGCGCTAGGCTAGGTTGCTCATCCAGCCTTTCCCAAAGCATGCCATCCCAGAGGTTCCTTGGATCGGCTCCACAGCCGATCGAAAACACCCAATACATCGAGTCGGCCCTGGCATGAGATCCACCCCCGTACCGGGTCGTCACATACTCAGAGCCTTTTGTTCCACTATAAGAGCCCGTAATGCATAAGCTTGTTGGCTACGAGTCGCCACAGGACCCACTACAGCCCAGCCCACTGCGCCAGCCTGAGTTTGCACTCATGGGGCACCACCACGAACTGCCCGAGTTTGCACTCGAGGGACATCGCCACGAGCCTGGCTGACAAATGCCTCCAGCATATGTCGCACCACCTAAGGGAGCCGACTGGACTGATGCCATCGCAACTATCTTGAGGGACCAATTTGGCATACAACTGAGGGCGAACTATCGGTTACAGTGCCGCCAAGGAAGTTGATTTAGAATGCTAGGCCAATGTTTTCCCAGCTGTTGGCCAAATACGAGCAAAGGAATCGGAGATCATAGGGCAGGCCTCGGCAACGGCCGATAGCAACTTATCGGCCAACAGCCACCGAAAAGGCTCAGGAGCGATGCCCTTTCTGGTAGCTCTTCTTGGAATAGGGATTGGTATTACCATCCTCTTATGTCTGCCAAATGCAACACTACCCAGGGCAAGACCAGGAACACAGACCTGCTCCTAGAAGATAGGCATCGGAACTACACCTAAGCCGACGCTAGGAAAACCAGAGGAGGCCGGTCCATTAGAGATTATCTGGGCCAGCTCAAATGCAAGAGTAGCCAGAAAAGGAACTATGAAGAAGCCAGTGGATTGGAGTTGGCTGGAAAAATTTGTGAGCCGATAGAGCCGAAACCGCGATGGTGTCCTGCAGGGCTAACTAAGTCATAAAGGCATCGGCTTCAGCGTCTCAGGACACAAGAGCTACGCGAAGCCTTTCAAGAGAAACAGAGGGACGAAGTGTTTAACAAGATGCGACCTGCGAAGACAACAAGAAATGAGTGGTGAAGGAAAGAAGTCATCCATGAAGAGCTGAGCTGAGCTGACAACATGGATTCTCCAGTAGTGCGGGATGATACACCACCTCCGATGGACGTCAACATGGTGTTCACATTGTCGGCTGAGTTCAGAGCGCGGACAATGCTGACCCAGGAGCCCTGCGCATAGTTGTGCCTGGGGCCACAAGAAGCCATCTTTGAGAAACCTGAGGAAGATCATCAGCACCTGAAGACATTGTACCTCAAGGGCCACATCAACGGCAAGCCGATATCCAGGATGTTGGTGGACAGTGGACCAACTGTCAACTTGATGCCACACCCAACTTGTAATAAGTTGGGTAAGTCCGACGAGGATCTCCGTAAGACCGATATGGTGTTGAATGACTTTACAGGAGATCCCACGGAAGCTAGGGGCATTATGGTGACGGAACTAATGGTCGGCAGCAAAACTTTGCTGACTACCTTTTTTGTGGTTGATTTAAAAGGAAGTTACAGTGTGTTACTGGGGGTGGAATGGATACACACTAATTGTTGTATCCCGTTGAGCATGCACAAAAAATTGATACAATGGAATGGTGATGCAATTGAAGTTGTGGAAGCTGATACTTCATGTGACACTACGGTATGGTGTGATATTATAGAATGTGAAATTAGAGATTAAAATCTTTCGGCTTGAGGTTTACTCGCGTTTTTGGGCCTTTTGAAGTGATGTGTCACCACGGAGTGTCGTAACCTTTTAAATGGTGCATGTTAAGGTCAAAAACTTTATGAAATATGGTATGAGAGGTTAAAACCATAAGGTATGGAGGTTAATAGCGTTTCCGGGCCGTTTCCGGGCCGTTTCAGGGGTTTTGGGCCTTTCCGGGGGAGTTTGGGCCTAAGGGAAAGGTCCGTGGGCTTTGGTGGGATGGTGTTCAAGTCCATTTAGGGTAGGAGTCCTGTTTGGGGGGCCTCTTCCTGCCATTTTGGGCGTCCTCCCCCTGCCCCTTGCGCCCCAAGTGCCCTAGCCGCCTCCCACAACTCCCCACCTCATCCTCTTCCTTGCGCCCCCTTTGCCCCCATTGCTCTCCACCTCTCCACCACCTCTCCTCCACCCCCTTGCTGCCCTAGGGTGGCCTCCCCACCCCTGCATCCTCATGGATACATCCGAGGAGCGAGGAGCGAGGTGCGAGGAGCGAGGAGCGAGGAGATCTATTGGAGTTTTCGTGCGTCAGACAAAGGTATGACCATGGGAAACCTTGGGATTGATCTAGGTACTGTTTTAAGGGTGTTTATAAAGATTTTAGATCAATTGGTGGTGCTGGATTGGAGTAATTTGGATTAGATCTAGATGTTGCCACGTTACTGTTTTGGGACAGCATGAGCAGTCGGCCTAGGGTTCGAGTTTTCGTCAATTTAGAATCCGAGTCTGTCCGTACGGAAGTTGAAGAAGTTGTAGATATTTTCAATACCTTTCAGTGGGTATAAAGAAAGTTAAATTCCGCCCAGCCGTTTGAAAGTTATGTTTGTTTTACCGAGCGTGTTAAAATCTGTGACGTAATTGGAACAGATCACGGTAATATGTAGATTAAACAACTTTAGAGTCCGAATCAGTCTTTCCATATACCTAGATAAAGTTGGGAAATTTCCTAAGCTACACGAGGATGTACTCGTTTAATTGATTCGGAGTCCCAGAACTCAAGTTATGCCTTTTACAAGGCTGCTGTCCCGACGGGATAGAACCTCTGTTTTTGGTTATTTCGAGTAGTTGGCAATGTCGGGGTAGATGATGGTTTGCGTACTGTTTTGTGGGCATGATTGTGAGCATGTGATGCCTATGTGCAGGTGGTGCGACCCCGGGAGTGCCCTCTACTTCCCGCCAATCCGTTGCCCGTGGTTGAGGCAAGTGTGTTGTGATGGATAGCGATTTGTAGGTTGCTTGTTGAGAATATATGGAATTGACTACATGATATATGATCATTTGCCATGCTTTTATGATTACCAATGATATGATGAGTATGTTTATTATGTTATGATTGCCAATGAAAATAATTTTGAAGCTCCTAAAGACGGCCAATCTATCTAAGGTCAAGACCTACAGTCAGTATGGCTCTGATACCACCTCTGTCGGGACCCGAATGTGCAAATCCGGACCCTCTGTGTATTCAGCACTAGTCCAGGATCACGCTAGTGCACACAGTCTCAACATAGATGAATATCACAATCATACACAGCGGAATAGTAAAAATAACTCAATAATAGAATATAAACTATTGAACGACCTTAAGGTCAACCTTACACTTGCGAAGCCTTGACGGCTTCAACTCCAAATAAGCAGCAGCGGAACGAAGAACACCGGTGAATCCCATCAATACGCCACAGGCAACTAACAGGGTTCGACTCCTAGATAATCGCCTTCTCACGGAACTTATTCTTCTTCGACGATGTAATCTTTTGCTCACTGGTGATTGTTTGTTTGCAAGGGGTGAGTACATAAAGCACTCAGCAAGTCATGCACAGAATGCAAGTCTAATAACTATATGCATGGCTTATTCCAAATGACAGGGGTTATTTTGCAATAAACAGCATTCACAAATATTCATAATAGATTGTAAAGCGGTAAAACAGATAACAATAGTAATAATTTCACAGTTTTTTCACAAGTAAACCATTCCACATCCTTAAACAATTATCACTTTTTCACAGGCAAACTGCCTCCAAACCCAAGTTCAATTTTGAGAAAAGCTAATCCTTAATCAGAATCCCGAGCATTGTCGATCACAGTGGACTCGGCTATTCGAATAGGTTTTACACTCTGCAGAGGTTATACACTTTACCCACAAGATACAATCCACTCACCACGTCAGCCGTGAATCGCCATACAAGAGTATGCGAATGAGCGATCATAACAAAGTCTTTCGGAAGCCTCTAACTACACAAGTGATCCTCTCCGGTGATTGCACACTAACCCTTCCCTTAGCGAAGGCGAAGTTTAGGCCAATCCACCGTTAGATGGGTACCTGGCCACAGCCCCGGTACGCTCCCCCGAACAACTACACAAAAGGTATAGCTGACACCCCGAGGTACCACAAGTAAGTTATTAGCAGCTTAATCAACTAGGTCCGTCCCATTACAGACATGTGGTTGTACGTTTGACTCAGTTCAAAGGCTTGCAAGGTTAAGTCCTTAGAATGACCAGGGCAAGACTACCCGAAGAACCAAATCATCGTTCCCGATGCCACAACTGGCCCACCAGCTCATTCTTGCCACTTGCCCCAGTCTAAATCATTTTATCACCCCAGTTGATTATTGCGCAACACAATGCCAACAACAACTCGACTTCCTTGAAGAAGCACGAAGGCCTCCGCATATCAACATCATCGTGTTGGCAACACGTCACACCATTTCAATATACATTGCATATTCCATTAATCAATATTGACATTTGTAATTCCAAAATGATGGCACTGACTCGTTGCAGGTCTAAGCAGACTAATACGTTCTATCTAACCCATGTTGGCAATTTATTAGCTACCAACTATTAATCAACAAACCTAGGGTGACAAATGAATCATGGCGTACAACTATTATAGACAAGGTGGCAATAACAAGTAGGTTAAATACCTAATCCCAAATTAATTGAAATCGGTTTATATCCAACTAGCATGCAATAATTTGAAACAACATAAGTTCGAAAATGGGATCAACATGGTCAAAGCACAACTTGCCTGGCCCTTGCAAACTTTACTGTCCTTTACTCTTTATCCTTGATCCTTGATCCTCGAGCTTCAACTTCCACATTCTCGATCCTCATCTCGTTCGAACGACTTCCGGACGACACGTCTAACGATAAAGAAACACAAATACAACAAAACTCAAAAGACAATTCAAATAAACTCCAAATTAAGAACAAATAGCATTGGGCACAACGGCTTAGAAGGATTTGGGAACTAGAACAGATTAGATCAAAGATTGGACAAGAGAGGACGGGTTTTCGGAAAAACTCCGAAAAGGGAAAGATTAATAACTGGGAAAGAAAGAATAATATTCCGAAGAATATTTCTCCCAAAGTTATTATCTTGACTGGACATATAACGACATATAGGCTCTCGATCTATAGATCGGGTCCATAAGGATATGTTAGTTCACAGTGAACTAAACTGATTCTCGAAGTTGACTTTTGTTGACCGAATGGACACAGTCAAACAAAAGAGAGACGGATAGATCGGGCACAGGGGTATGACAGATGGCCAATGGTCTATCGACCAAGTCCACGAAGGAATTCTAGATTAATGGCAGATTAGGTTTTCAGGGATAAGACAAGACAAGTGTCTTACCACGATTGAAACAACGGGAAAGATTGCAAAGATAACAACGCGGCTCACGATGAACTTATTCCATCGAACCGGTCTTAGGTTAGGGTTTTGATTCGGCTTTGAAGATGATATGACGATGAGACTAGGCTCACGTCATGATGATAGAATAGATGAAAGCATCGCACTAAGGTTTGTGTATGAATGCACGCATGCGATGACAACGAACCGATGAGAGCCAATCGTTAACGATGAAGCGTTAACGGCGGAATGTTAACGGCGGAGCGTTAACGGGGAAACATTAACGGTGGAATGCTAACGACGGAATGTTAACGGTGGAGCGTTAATAGTGAAATGTTAACGGATGAACGTTAACGGAGCGTTAACGACAAAACGTTAACGGTGGAACGTTAACGGAGCGTTAACGGGAAAACGTTAACGGGGAAGGTCAAACAATGATAGGATACTCATGAAACAAGGTAGCGACCGTCGGTGCAACGACATGGCCGCGGTAGAACGCTACCAAGGACGGTTAACCGATACGCGAACCGGCGGCAACGGTTTAGGCCGAATGACGACGGTTTAAGGTCGGAATCGGCTTCTCGGCAACCGAAGACCAAAAGAACATTAAAGATGGATCAAAACAGTAAGGGATGATCCACCGGACGCGGCAACATGGCCGGAGCGAACTAAAATAGCCGGCGTCAAAAGGCGACGCGCGGCGACGGCAAACGGCGGCCTAAATATATAAAAAAAATTCCGGAGGATGGGATGGCAAAGGGAGAATATCTACTGCGTAGAACGCGGCGAGACGAACTCAACGGTATAGGCGGATTTTGCGGCGCCCTTCCGGATTAATCACAAACTGCCGATTAACGGGTTTCGGATCAAAATTTTGGACGGCCATAACTTCTAGAATAATGATCGGAACTTAACGAAATTTGACCGAGAGCTAGATGGGACCAAGAGGCACACCGTGACGCAGGTGGCTCGAAGAAATACCTTCTGGAACAGCGGGGGACGCGCGAGGAAGTTTGCCGCTGTTTGGAACGCAGTCTGAACGGAGAATTTATTTTTCTACGCCAAATCCAGAGGGACAAACCATGGGACAAGATGTGCATCACGTAGAGGACATCCCCAGGAGTCTACACAAAAAATTTCACCATCAAACTCGAAAAATTGAGGGAGTTATGACCTCGTCAAGATTCGAGATTGAAACGGCCGTAACTTTTGATCCCGTGGACCAAATTGGCTGAATTTTGGACAGCAAGCATATGGTACCTTGTGGCACACCATGGCGAATACGGATCTCAAAAAGAGTGGACGATCTGCCCGGGACGCGGCTCCAAAGTTCGGCCAGCGTTGGGCGACGTTCGGGCGACATTGGATGGATCTCGGAGTTTTGGAGATGATCCGGAGGTTGAAGATCCGTGGGAGAGATCATGGGAGGTCTACATGAGGTTAGGGTGGAGGCTAGGTCAAGAAAAATCAAGTTTGGACGCGTTTGGAGCAAAAACGGGTCTTGTAGGCATTTTATCGAGCAGTTTCCGTGCATGAATCGGATCCGGGCGACGTGGGCCAATGGGAGGGCGACACGTGGCCGGGTGGGGGGTCGGCTGGGCTGGCTGGCGGCCTGGCACGTGGGCGAGGCGGCGGCGGCTGGTGGTGGCGCGGCCCAGCGGGAGGCGCGGCCGAGGCGGCGTCTTGAGGAGTGGGCCGGCGTGTCGGGACCCCGAATTTGCAAATCCGGACCCTCTGTGTATTCAGCACTAGTCCAGGAACGCGCTAGTGCACACAGTCTTAACATCGGTAAATATCACAATCATACCACTTGATACCAATAAAGCACTTTATTTAAATAGTCAAACTGGTTACTCAACCTTATGGTCAAGTTACAAATATATGCCTCGCAAGGCGAAACTTATTCAGAGAAAAATAATAGCAGCGGAAAATCAAATAACTTCGTGGCGCCATCCAGTATACCACAGGCAACTGACTGGGCTCGCTTCCCTAGGTAGACGGATCTTCCTGGAGCTCCTCATCCAAAGCTTTTGCAGTCTCCTCTTCAAATGATGTTGTATTGTGGCAAGGGTGAGTACTTGGTACTCAGCAAGTCATGAACAGAATGCAAGCTAATATACTATATGCATTGCTTGGTACAAATTAATATCTCAAGGTATATTTGAAGTAATAAGCTTTTGAAAAGTAATATAAGTAGATTCGAAAGCAGTAGAAACAAGTAAAGTATAAATAACTTCTCAAGGAATTTAATAAACATCTTTCCCAACCTAAACCACATTTCCATCAACTTTATTATTAATCCAACCCAACCTTTCAAACCAAGTTATTTTTGAGAAAATCTAACCCTTGACTGTAATTCCCGAGCGATGTCCAATACCGCGGACACGGCTATTCGAATAGATTCTAAACTCTGCAGAGGTTATGCACTTTACCCACAAGATACAGTCAAACACCACAAAGGCGAAGTTCAGTAACAAAGTCTTTCGGAGACTTCTAACAATACAAGTGGTCCTCCCGGTTATTGCGCACTAACCCTTCCTTCGCTAAGGCGAAGTCTAGGCCAATCAACTGTTAGATGGGTACCTGGCCTCGGCCGATGCGCTCCCGCACAACTTACACAAAGGGTGTAGTTGACCTCCTGAGGTCCCACAGAACGTTATTAGCAACTTAGTCAACTAGGTCCGTCCCATTCTGAGACATGTGGTTGCACGTTAGACCCAGTTCAAAGGCTTGCAAGGTTAAGTCCTTAGGGTGACCAGGGCAAGACTACCCAAGAACCAAATCAACATCCCCAATGCCACAACCGGCCCACTGATTACTCTTGCCACGTGCCCGGTCGAAAAACTATTTATCAAACCCGCTTGATTACCATGCACCACGTGCCATCAACATCACATGATACCTTTCCAAAACAGGTTCAATATATCATTAAGTCAATATTAACATTTGATTATCCAAAATCATGTCATGAGCACGAAAGTGTGTCTAAGCGATACTACAACGGTCTAAACCCATGTTGGCAATTTAGTAATGTCCAACTAGTAATCCACAACTAGGGTGACAAAGGGTCATGGCACATACTTAAGTAATCAAGGTGTCATACAGCAAATTGGTATTTATCTAACCCCCATGTTTAAACAAAGTATCTTTCTAATTGAACTAGCATGCAATAGTTTGAATCAAAATAGATTTCGAAATAGGATCAACATGGTCAAAGCACAACTTGCCTTCAAAAAGTACTTGTTCTTGGTCCTGAGTTGGATCCTGAGTCAACACTTCTCCTTCGAATCCCTCCGGCACTTCAACGTCTACTCGTAAAGCGTGCAAATAGCAAATACACGAATAAACAATAGGTAAAAAGTGTCCAAACATCCAAATAAAATCCATAAACAGAGAAAACATAATTTTATGAGTTTTTAGAAACTGGAATCGTCAAATTTGGAGTTAAAATGCAAAAGTTATGATTATTTAAAGTTCAAATAATCAATTAAATAATTTTGCAAAGAAAAACTTTAGTCCAAAAATTAAATAAAATTCATATTTAGGTAGATCTCAATTTTATACAAATTTAGAAATTTGAATCACTCAAATCGGAGTTGAAACGCAAAAGTTATAAGCGTTTGAAGTTTGAATCAAAATCTGAAATCATTATTTCGAATTAATAAATCATTTTCTTTTTCGGAAATTAATTATTGCGTCAGCATGGACACGTGTCAGCCTCGGATTGGCCTGCTGACGTCAGCCGGTCCATGGACGTAGTCCACGCTCGGCTCGAGTCTACCGTGGACTCGGTCCACGACTCCACGTGTCGCTGACATGTGGGCCCACTCGGGTGACGTCATCGCTGACGTCAGCGGGCTCGACCACGTCGGCAGGTGGGACCCACCGATGACGTCATGGGTGACGTCATGGTGCGGTGCAACTAAGCGTGACACGCGGGCCCAGCGTGTCAGTGACCACGCACGCGCGCGTGGGCGCGGCGACTCGGCTTCCCGGACACGTGGCACGATCGTGTCCGTTGATTTGAAATTCAACGGCCGTGATTAGATCCAGGGTTAACACGTTGAAACTACTCGATGATCGTGGGCCGTTCGATCTAGATCGGACGGTCCAGATCTAATCCTACAATAGCACTTACTACGGCACGTGGCGATCGTGGGCCGTCGGATCTTGATCCAACGGTCCAGATCTAATCGGGTTTGGCAACACGTGAACTCACCTCAACCGCACGATCAAGATCGGACGGTGCACAGAGCTCGCGAGGTCGATGGCGACGCGGCGGAGCAAGGCCACCGGAGATGAGAACGACGACGAGCCCGACGGCGTTTCGGGGTCGCTCCGGCGAGATGAGTCCTCCCTTCGGGTGCGTCTCACCGCGGGGATTCCGGATCTGGGCTCCTTCTCGGCGGAAGACGACGGACGACGGCGGAATCGGCGTTAAACCGCTGCGCAACAGGGTTCCAACTCCGGCGAGCTCGTACGGGCAAACGGCGACGGCTCAGGCGAGATGGCTTGGGGGAACGGGTGCGCACGGATGAGGGCAACCTCGGGCGACGGTCCGGGCTTTAAATACGGCCTCGGCGTGCGCGCCGTCGGAACCTAAGCGTGTCCCGCTCGGTCACGGCGGAGCTCTCCGGCTCGGAGTCGGAGCGGAGACGATGATTGGGAGCCGTCCACATGTCGCGATCAACGGCCACGATCGCACGGGCGCGATCGTGTCCGGGTCGGACGCGGCTCGAACCGGTACGGGCGGATATCGGCCGTTGGATCCCGATCCAACGGTCGGGATCGCTTAGGGTTGGGAGCTGGTTTGGTCGAGTCAAGCGGCTCGAGTCGGACTCGAGTCCGACTTCGGAGTTACTTCGGTCGGATGAACAGTACTCGACCCGAGTTGATTTTCCAGCGATTTAATATTTAAAATAATTCCCAATAATTCATTTAATTCATTAAAAATAGCAAAAGACTCAGAAAAATTCCAGAAAAATTCTAGAAAATATTTTGGAACATTTTGGACTCAAATAAAATATTTCCAACAAAATTTTATTTGCAAAATTAAATTCTTTAAATATTTCAAAATGGAATAAATTCAAATAAATTCCAAATAAATCCAAATAAATTCCAGAAAATTCCAAAAATTCACCAAAGTGCCAAATCACCCATGAATTTAAGAAAAGCAAAATTTTGGGGTGTTACAAACCTCCCCCCCTTAATAGAATCTCGTCCCCGAGATTCAGGGCTCACTACAGAATAGGTTTGGAAACTCTTTCCTCAAATCCTCTTCACGCTCCCAAGTCGCTTCGCTCTCTGCATGGTTGCTCCACTGAACTCTACAGAAACAGGTTGACTTGTTTCTATTTTCTCGATCCATTGTGTCTAGAATCCTCACGGGATGCTCCTTATAAGTCAAATCTTCTTGCAACTCAATTGACTCTAGCGGTGTCTGTTCCTCAGGAACTCGGAGACACTTCTTCAATCGACACATGGAATACGTCATGCACTCCTGCCAACGATCGCGCAACTCCGGTGATAAGCAACTTCGCCTCTGCGGCTCAAAACCTTAAATGGTCCAACATAACGGGGTGCGAGTTTCCCTTTGGCATGGAACCTCTTAACTCCCCTGAGAGGCGTAACTCTGAGGTATACAAAGTCTTCTGGTTCAAAACTCAAATCCCTGCGACGATTGTCCGCATAACTCTTTTGTCGTGATTGGGCTATCTTCAACCTTTCCCTAATCATGGCGATCTGTTCTTCAGCCTCTTGAAGAATATCAGGCCCAAAGACACGTCGCTCGCCGGTCTCATTCCAATTCAATGGCGTCCGACAGCGAGTCGACCATACTGATGCCTCAAAAGGTGACATCTGTAAACTAGCCTGATAACTATTGTTGTAACTGAACTCGGCATACGGCAAACTCTTATCCCAAGAGGTAGCATAAGCCAATGCACAAGCTCTCAACATATCCTCCAGAATCTGGTTGACTCTTTCGGTCTGTCCATCCGTGCATGGATGATAAGGTATCTTGAAGTTCAAACGGGTTCCCATGGCTTCATGCAACTTATTCCAGAACCTTGAGGTAAATTGGGTACCTCTGTCCGATACAATCCTTTTCGGCACTCCGTGCAAATAGACAATCCTGATCATGTATAATTCTGCTAATTTATCTCCCGAGTAAGTGGTCTTCACGGGGATAAAATGGGCTACTTTAGTCAAGCGATCCACTATAACCCATATGGAGTCATAACCTCCTTGAGTCTTAGGCAAACCGGTAATGAAATCCATTCCGATTTCCTCCCACTTCCACTCAGGTATTTTCAATTTGTAGCAATCCTGCTGGTCTCTGATGCATTGCCTTGACTCTCTGGCATACGTCGCACAATGCAACATGTTCGGCAACTTCACGTTTCATACTCGGCCACCAGAATCTCTCCTTCAGATCCTGATACATCTTGGCGCTTCCAGGATGAATTGAGTACTTGGAGTCATGGGCTTCTTCCAAAATCAGTTGCTTTAACTCCTTCCTGTTAGGCACACAAATCCGATCCTTCATCCATAACGTGCCTTGCTCATCCAACTTGAAGTCCTCTGCCTTGCCTTCCTCCTTGATGGACTTAATCCTGCGGATCTTGTCATCATCCTTCTGTCCTTCTCGGATCTGATCCTCTAGGGTAGGTTTTACTTCTAATGCGGCCAAGAATCCGCTAGGTACAACCTCAATCTTCATTTTCTGAAAATCCTCACATAACTCATCCTGACTTGTGGCTAGCAACGTACTCACGGTATGGCTTTTCCGACTCAGAGCATCGGCTACTACGTTGGCCTTCCCGGGATGGTAATGGATTCCAACATTGTAGTCCTTGATTAACTCTAACCATCTCCTCTGCCTCATATTCAGATCCGACTGGGTGAATATGTACTTAAGGCTCTTATGATCCGTATACACTTCACATCTGTTCCCAATCAGATAGTGACGCCATATCTTCAAGGCATGCACTACGGCTGCTAACTCTAGGTCATGTGTCGAATAATTTTCCTCATGCGGCCTCAACTGCCTTGATGCATAAGCGACGACCTTTCCATTCTGCATCAGCACACATCCAAGTCCTTGGCGCGATGCGTCACAATAAATATCGAAGCTTTGAGCAACATCCGGTAGAACTAGCACCGGTGCTGATGTCAATCGCTTCTTCAGCTCCTGAAATCCTTTCTCACATTCTGGCGTCCATGCAAACTTCTTTTCCTTCTTCAGCAATTGCGTAAGAGGTTTCGCAATTGTCGAGAAGCCTTCGATGAAACGGCGGTAGTATCCTGCCATTCCAAGGAAACTCCGAATGCGGGTCACGATCTTTGGTCGCTCCCAATGTAACACGACTTCTACTTTGCTTGGATCTACTGGCGACTCCTTCTGCGGTCATTACATGTCCAAGAAACTCCACTTTGTCCTTCCAAAAATCACACTTGCTGAACTTGGCGAAAAGTTGCTGTTCCTCGGCTTTTCCAAAACTCGCCTTAAGTGTTCGGCATGTTCATCCTCTGTCTTGGAGTAGATTAGGATATCATCTATGAACACGACGACAAACTTGTCCAAATATTCCATGAACACCTTATTCATCATATTCATGAAATAAATTTGGCGCATTAAATCGATCCAAAGGACATAGCGTAAACTCGTAATGTCCATATCTTGACGAGAATGCGGTCTTGAATATCTTCGATCGGATCTTCAATCGATGGTATCCCGATCTAAGATCAATCTTGGAGAAAACTCCGGCTCCTCTCGGTGATCAAACAAATCATCAATCTGGGTAGCGGATACTTATTCTTCACGGTGACTTCATTGAGTGCACGGTAGTCAATGCACATCCTGAAACTTCGCTTTTCTTGACAAACAAAACTGGTGCTCCCCACGGCGACTAACTTGGTCAGATAAATCCTTTCTCCATTAAATCTTCTAGCTGTTTCTTCATCTCTAACAACTCCTCGGTGGACATCCGATAGGGTCACTTTGCTATCGGTCTTTGTGCAGTACAAGCTCTATCACAAACTCTATGTCCCTGTCTGGCGGCATACCAGGTAGATCTTCGGGAAAAACATCGGGGTACTCATTCACTACTGAGACATCATCTATGCTGATTGCCTTGGTACTGTTAACCATCAACTGTCCATCCCTAACTGCGGTGGCTTGAAATTCCACTTTCTTTCCACACGGGCTCTCAATTGAGATAGTCCTTCGTCCACAATCCAATACAGCCTTGTGCTTGGATAACCAATCCATTCCCAATATGACGTCTAAGGTCTGGGTCTCCAAAATTATAAGGTTTGCTAGGAACTCTATTCCATCTATTAGTATTCTCACCCCGGAACATCCTACTTTCGTTCGGAGTTCGGAACCAGGGGTTTGAACTAAAAGCATGCATCTAAGTCTTGCAATCCTCAAATCATTTCTAGTAGCAAAGCCTTGCGAAACAAGCGAATCTGAAGCTCGAGTCAAACAAAGCATTGCAGTGCGAGTTAACAAGTAACTTACCCAAGACGACGTCCGTAGCATTCTCGCAGTGCATCTGCGGTGACATGGTTGACTCGGCCTCTCACCACGATGCAGGGTGTGGCTCTGATGCCGGGCGTCCTAGCTGGGTGGTTCCTAGATTGAAGCGAATCGAGTCACTCCTGCTGTCTTCTTGGACAAGCTGTTGGCAAAGTGTCTGGCTCGTTGCGATTGTAGCAGCGTCTCAACTTTGTTCCTTCTTGTTGCACGGAGTAAGCGTTTCTAAGCGAAGTGGGGTGCAGTAGTTCGATTGACAGGTCTTGGTGCCGGGATGGTGTCCTTGTTGCATTACGTGGTTGGAATCAAGAATTGATTTGGTGCAACTCTCGGTATTATTGCGTTCCTGGCGTGATCCTTGCTTTGTTGCATCCTGCGCTTCTGTTCTCATCCGGTTCCTTGCGCTTGTCCTCAAGAATAAGTGCCTTATTCACCAGCTCTTGGAAATCTGGAAAGGTGTGGGTGATCAACCCTACTTGCAATCCCGAGTTAAGTCCCTTCATAAAGCGAGGTATGCCTGGATTTATCTGTCGCTACATCCTCAGTGCGTGGCGTGCTAGGCTGTGTGAACTTGTTCGTAGTCGGCCACCGGGTGATTACCTTGCTTGATGCTCTGAACTCCTTCTTAAGGTCCATGATTCCTTCAGGCACGTGATCTTGTCGGAATGCAATGCGAACTCTTCCCAAGTGATATCTTGAGGGTTCTCTGCGTGTACGAAGTTCTCCCACCATTCGGTATTTGTTCCTTCCAGGTGATGAGAAGCGTAGAGTACCTTCTCATTTCCTATGCATTGGGCGATATGTAGCTTCCTCTCAATTGATCTTAACCAATCATCGGCCTCCAATGGATTGGCATTCCCGAAGAAAGTGGGTGGGTGAGTTCTCATGAACTCGATAGTCTTGTATTACGGCGTGGTCCCCGATTAACTTGATTAGCAAAGGATCACAAGTTGACGTGTTGCATTTGTTGCATCATAGCATGCATCAACTGAGTCAGGCAGCAAGAAAAGCTCAAATTCTGCACATCCGGTGGCGGTGTTGGTGCTCCTCATTGGGGTTTCTGCTGGCGAGAACCACTCCCATTGCTTCCAAAGTTTCCACGGGTGTTCACCATCTGTCGATTTGCTCTAGGTTTAGAGATGAGAGGGAAACAAGAATAGACAAGTAATATGGAACTTATGCGGGGCGAAAGGTGTAACTTTAAGGTCCAACTTTATTATTAATAACTTGGTATGGCTGCTTACAATGCCTAAGGGCCTTGCAACACATACTGCACACTCAGCAAACAATGAAAATCCAAATCGAACTAACTCTGGAGTCTAACGCCTAAAGGGTGACTCTTTATTCTATGACGCGACTCGGCGAAGGAGTCTCCCTATAGAACCTAGGCTCACTCATCGAGAAAACCTCCACGGCCTAGGTACGGGTGCTGTGGCATAGGCGCGAAACGATCGCCATGTCCAGCGACTGTGTCCTCTGTGGTAGTCGAAGAAGCAGTGTCCTCATCGAGGTCTGACTCCTCCGGATCTGGCTCGTGTAGCTCAATCGCTCTGGGTCTGGTCCGTACAAAGTCATCTCCAACTCGTCAATCCTTCGCAGAAGGTGTGCCACATACTCTTGAGCTTCCCGCCATCTGTTCTTCTCTATCGTGATTTCCTTGCGGGCCTTCTGTAGCTCCTTGCTTGTATTATCTAGTACATCCTCTTGGGCGACAACAAATCGTGCCAACTGTGTAACCGTGGCATCCTCATCCTGAATCGCCTTCGGGTCAAGAAGGTTATCGCTGCGCGGATGATAACGGAACACCGTACTCTCCAATTCTCTGGCGTAGATACTGGTAATGTGCCGCATTGCTCGTCGTGATACTTCTTGGATACCCATCTGCATTGTAGATCTCCGGCGGTCTAAAGTGTATCGAGGCGATTGCACAGGCCCTTTTTCCTAGCAGGTACCTCAATCTTCACGTCACAAGCCTTGATCAATCCCGCTTGTCTGATCACTTCCACTTGGTATTGGGGCTTCTCAAAATCTCCGAGAGTTTGTAGCATATGCCAAAGTTCCGCGGCGTGACCAACTCCCAGATCAACGTAGTTGAACTCTTCCTCCATCTGTCACAAGAGTGCTTTACGTAAGAACTCGGAATTTTTAAATTGTGACAAGGTAAGGAAAAATTTCAGCAAGAGACAAGATAAGAGAGAAGGGGAT
Organism: Rhipidocladum racemiflorum; assembly: GCA_036346355.1. Taxonomy (NCBI): domain Eukaryota; kingdom Viridiplantae; phylum Streptophyta; class Magnoliopsida; order Poales; family Poaceae; genus Rhipidocladum; species Rhipidocladum racemiflorum. The sequence goes on along the minus strand of CM070579.1, from coordinate 81,032,096 downwards.
AAGTCGAGATGTCATTTCTTATCTTGACAAATTTTTAGCTTTTAGAAAATAGGTTTTATCCTCACTACGACCATTCTAGCTAGGGTTGAGCCTACAGTCAAGTATGGCTCTGATACCACCTCTGTCGGGACCCCGAATTTGCAAATCCGGACCCTCTGTGTATTCAGCACTAGTCCAGGAACGCGCTAGTGCACACAGTCTTAACATCGGTAAATATCACAATCATACCACTTGATACCAATAAAGCACTTTATTTAAATAGTCAAACTGGTTACTCAACCTTATGGTCAAGTTACAAATATATGCCTCGCAAGGCGAAACTTATTCAGAGAAAAATAATAGCAGCGGAAAATCAAATAACTTCGTGGCGCCATCCAGTATACCACAGGCAACTGACTGGGCTCGCTTCCCTAGGTAGACGGATCTTCCTGGAGCTCCTCCTCCAAAGCTTGTGCAGTCTCCTCTTCAACTGATGTTGTATTGTGGCAAGGGTGAGTACTTGGTACTCAGCAAGTCATGCACAGAATGCAAGCTAATATACTATATGCATGGCTTGGTACAAAGGAATAGCTCAAGGTATATTTGCAGTAAACAGCATTTGAAAAGTAATATAAGTAGATTCGAAAGCAGTAGAAACAAGTAAAGTATAAATAACTTCTCAAGGAATTTAATAAACATCTTTCCCAACCTAAACCACATTTCCATCAACTTCATTATTAATCCAACCCAACCTTTCAAACCAAGTTATTTTTGAGAAAATCTAACCCTTGACTGTAATTCCCAAGCGATGTCCAATACCGCGGACACGGCTATTCGAATAGATTCTAAACTCTGCAGAGGTTATGCACTTTACCCACAAGATACAGTCAAACACCACAAAGGCGAGTTCCCGTAACAAAGTCTTTCGGAGACTTCTAACAATACAAGTGGTCCTCCCCGGTTATTGCGCACTAACCCTTCCCTTCGCTAAGGCGAAGTCTAGGCCAATCAACCGTTAGATGGGTACCTGGCCTCGGCCCGATGCGCTCCCCGTACAACTTACACAAAGGGTGTAGTTGACCTCCCGAGGTCCCACAGTGCGTTATTAGCAACTTAGTCAACTAGGTCCGTCCCATTACTGGACATGTGGTTGCACGTTAGACCCAGTTCAAAGGCTTGCAAGGTTAAGTCCTTAGGGTGACCAGGGCAAGACTACCCGAAGAACCAAATCAACATCCCCAATGCCACAACTGGCCCACCTGATTACTCTTGCCACGTGCCCCGGTCGAAAAACTATTTATCAAACCCCAGTTGATTACCATGCACCACGTGCCATCAACATCACATGATACCTTTCCAAAACAGGTTCAATATATCATTAAGTCAATATTAACATTTGATTATCCAAAATCATGTCATGAGCACGAAAGGTGTCTAAGCAAAGATACTACAACGGTCTAAACCCATGTTGGCAATTTAGTAATGTCCAACTAGTAATCCACAACTAGGGTGACAAAGGGTCATGGCACATACTTAAGTAATCAAGGTGTCATACAGCAAATTGGTATTTATCTAACCCCCATGTTTAAACAAAGTATCTTTCTAATTGAACTAGCATGCAATAGTTTGAATCAAAATAGATTTCGAAATAGGATCAACATGGTCAAAGCACAACTTGCCTTCAAAAAGTACTTGTTCTTGGTCCTGAGTTGGATCCTGAGTCAACACTTCTCCTTCGAATCCCTCCGGCACTTCAACGTCTACTCGTAAAGCGTGCAAATAGCAAATACACGAATAAACAATAGGCAAAAAGTGTCCAAACATCCAAATAAAATCCATAAACAGAGAGAACATAATTTTATGAGTTTTTAGAAACTGGAATCGTCAAATTTGGAGTTAAAATGCAAAAGTTATGATTATTTAAAGTTCAAATAATCAATTAAATAATTTTGCAAAGAAAAACTTTAGTCCAAAAATTAAATAAAATTCATATTTAAGTAGATCTCAATTTTATACAAATTTAGAAATTTGAATCACTCAAATCGGAGTTGAAACGCAAAAGTTATAAGCGTTTGAAGTTTGAATCAAAATCTGAAATCATTATTTCGAATTAATAAATCATTTTCTTTTTCGGAAATTAATTATTGCGTCAGCATGGACACGTGTCAGCCTCGGATTGGCTCGCGTCAGCCGGTCCATGGACGTAGTCCACGCTCGGCTCGAGTCTACCGTGGACTCGGTCCACGACTCCACGTGTCGCTGACATGTGGGCCCACTCGGGTGACGTCATGGTGCAGTTACGGCTAAGCCGCTGACACGCGGGCCCAGCGTGTCAGTGACCACGCACGCACGCGTGGGCGCGGCGGCTCGGCTTCCCGGACACGTGGCACGATCGTGTCCGTTGATTTGAAATTCAACGGCCGTGATTAGATCCAGGGTTAACACGTTGAAACTACTCGATGATCGTGGGCCGTTCGATCTAGATCGGACGGTCCAGATCTAATCCTACAATAGCACTTACTACGGCACGTGGCGATCGTGGGCCGTCGGATCTTGATCCAACGGTCCAGATCTAATCGGGTTTGGCAACACGTGAACTCACCTCAACCGCACGATCAAGATCGGACGGTGCACAGAGCTCGCGAGGTCGATGGCGGCAGCGGAGCAAGGCCACCGGAGATGAGAACGACGACGAGCCTGGCGGCGTTTGAAGTCGCTCGGCGAGATGAGTCCTCCTTCGTGCGTCTCGCCGAGGATTCGGATCTGGGCTCCTTCGCGGAAGACGACGGACGACGGCGGAATCGGCGTTAAACCGCTGCGCAAGCGAGGTTCCAACTCCGCGAGCTCGTGCGGCAAACGGCGGCGGCTCGAGCGAGATGGCTTGGGGAACGGGTGCGCACGGATGAGGGCAACCTCGAGCGGACGGTCCGGGCTTCATCTGGCCTCGGCGTCGCGCGCCAAATCGGAACCCTAGCCGTGTCCCGCTTCGATCACGGCGGAGCTCTTCGGCTTCGAGTCGGGCGAGAGCGATGGCGAGCCCGTCCGTGTCGCGATCAACAGCCACGATCGCGACGGCGCGATCGTGTCGGGTCGACGCGGCTCGAACCGTGCAGGCGGATCTCGGCCGTTGGATCCGATCCAACGGTCGGGATCGCTAGGGTTAAATTTGGTTTGGTCGAGTCAATCGGCTCGGTCGGACTCGAGTCCGACTCGGGTTCGACTTCGGTCGGATGAAACGATACTCGACCGAGTTGATTTTCCAGCGATTTAATATTTAAAATAATTCCCAATAATTCATTTAATTCATTAAAAATAGCAAAAGACTCTAAAAATTCGGAAAAATTACGAAAATATTTTGGAACATTTTGGACTCAAATAAAATATTTCCAACAAAATTTTATTTGCAAAATTAAATTCTTTAAATATTTCAAAATAGAATAAATTCAAATAAATTCCAAATAAATCCAAATAAATTCCAGAAAATTCCAAAAATTCACCAAAGTGCCAAATCACCCATGAATTTAAGAAAAGCAAAATTTTGGGGTGTTACACGGCGCGTGGAGGCGGGGGTGGGCTGCGGGGAGGTGAGAGAGGAGGGAATGAGGCCCAAGCAATTTTCGTAATTTCCACTCATTTCCTGAATAAAAACAATTCCAATAAATCAAATGAGGCAATAAAAATACCAGAAAAATTCTAGAAAAAATCTAGAAAATATTTTGAGACATTTTGAACTCAAATAAAATATTTGCAACAAAACTTTATATAAACTTTTCAAATAATTAATTAATTTCAATAAAAGGGCATAATACAAATCGATTCCGAATAAATCAAATAAATAGCAAACGAGCTCCGGAAAATCTCAAAAATTACAGGAAAATTTCTTGAAGCACAAGGAATCCAAATAAAATAAAATTTATTTTATTTGAGGTTTATAATAATCAAATTAAATTGTTTTAGCTTTTAGAAAATTCAAATCAAGCTTTATAAACGCGAGAAAATCGACGGAAATTTTTGGGAAGCTAAACTAACCCAAAATTTTTGAAAACCCAAATTTTGGGATGTTACAGGCACCCTCCATCTTCGGGATGGAATGGGGGAGAGGGTACACACCGACGGGTGTGTACTCAACCATACCGGTATGAGTTTCGAAGGAGACATGAGCATTGCATTACATTGCATACATAATGATGATGATATTGTTAAGTGTTCATGAATGAGATGATATACATGATGGGCGATTTTATTGCCATGATATTGTTCTTGTTGTCCATTGCAATATACTTGCTGAGTGATGAACTCACGCTTGTGTTTATGTTGTTTTCTTTTAGGTACCATGAATTCGACATGCGGGAAAGGGAGCTAGTCACACGTCATCACTTAGCATCACACATTTAAACATTTGACATGTTCCTTCTCTTATGGTTATGGTTAATCCATTAAGCTAATCTATGGTTTCGATGATTCGTTGGTCATTATGAGTAATTGATCAGTCCATATTTGTCATAGGACGGATAGAATTTCTATCCTTAGTGGTATTGTGGCTGTTTTTCCGTTTGATCATGATATTGCTATCGTTCATTATGCTATATTGACATGTTATGATTGTTGTTGCTTCAATTCATGTTAAAACAAAAGAGATGCTGCCGAAATCTCGGTTTTTAGCATGTGCGCCTTTGCTGGAATTTATGTTTAATTGTGGTATTTAGATGTTGTTTAGCTTATGTTTGGTAGCATTCAGGCATATTAAATGTCGGGGTGTTACACTTCAGCTCATATCGCTATGGCTAGCCCAGAGGCCAGTTGGCTACATGAAGGAGCAAGATGTATCTCGGGCATGACACTTGAGGACTGCGACTTCGTTTGTGTCAACCAAGCTAGGATTAGTCCGATCAGCGTGAGACCAAGCGCACTTGACTGGACAAGTGAAATTCTGCGCCGATAAAGACCGAGTCTGTGGTGAAATTGTTGCAAGAGAAGGCGAGGGGTTATTGGCAAACAACCGATAATCATGAATACATCAAAGATTTTGAGGACATCGAGAAGTTTGGACAAGGGTTCAAGTCAGCCGATCTGCTAGAAGAAGTAGACATAACTTTTGTTAACTCTAGATTACATACTACATATAAAGAAGAGCTTGTTAAATTGTTAAAAGAATATAGAGATTGTTTCGCTTGAGAATATCGTGAGATGCCAGAGCTAAGCCGATAGCTTGTCGAACATCGACTATCGATAAAGCCAGGATATCGACCATTTAAATAGTCTCCCAGATGGTTTAATCCGGCTATATATGAAAAAATAAAGGAAGAAATAGAACGACTATTGGAGGCCAAGTTCATTAGACCTTGTCAAAATGCTAAGTGGGTTTCCAACATCGTTCTGGTGATGAAAAAGATGGCAAACATAGGGTGTGCGTCGATTTTAGAGACATAAATAAGGCTACACCCAAAGATTAGTACCCGATGCCCATAGCCGATACGCTTGTCGATGATGCATCTGGAAATAAGATCATAAATAAAGTTTCTAGAGCCGATACATGCTCCTTAAGGCTTTTGAGGCCCCTATTGTCCTCATCGAACCTTGCCTTCTTGGCTTTAGTATCGGCAACCAACTGGTCCAGCGGTTCTTCATCTTGCTTTTGGGCAGCCCTGAGTCGTAATCGGTGCCCCGCTTCGTCAACCGCCTATTTTTTCTCATCAATGAAGCAAGCCTCAAGAAGAGCAATAGTAGCATGCTTTGGGAGTTCTGGCTTCACCGCATCAACCGCTCCCCGATCAGCTGGGAATCCTCTAAGAAACTTGCTTTTGTACTCGTCAGGACATGAAGAAGGTGGTAGAGCTTATCCTTCACATCCGGTACCGTTAAGGTGGGCCCCAACGCTGCCTGAGTTTCTTGGAGGATGGCCATGATAATTGTCGGCTCGTGCTCTTCTTCTTCTCCAACGTTTTCAATGTTGGACATGTCGAAGCCCAGCATATCATGGGCACTTGATGTTGGCTTGACGAGTGCCTTGGAAAGCATCGGTGCTGATGGCGTCAGTAGCGACGAGGGCGGCGACAAATCACTTGTTGTCCCCTTTGGCAAGATGGGATCGATCGGGAGAGGAAGGGTTGGAGGTGGAGAAGCGTGCTATGAATGTACAAGGTGTTAGTCGATTAGAGCTATTGTGGATAAAAACGCTAATACAACTTACCCCGCTAGTCGCAGAAGCCTTTGGAGAACTCTCAGCCGATTCTTCTTGAATGGAGGATCACTTCCGTTGGGATGGCTTCTTGGTAGACTTGCCCTTTCTTCTTTCTACAAAGAGCGTTTGGTCAAGTTGTTAGGGCAAGCATTATTAAGGAGTTTCCGAATGCAAAAAAGTGCTTACTGGGCTGCTGGTGCTCTAAGTCCGACAAGGAAGGAGGTTGGACCCTCAAAGTGCCTGATGATGACAAGGTGATCGCCCTTTTCTTCGATGGCGTATCACTAGATGAATCAGCCACCCTTTTCCCTGCTGCCTTGGTCTGCGTGGAGATATAAAATAAGTTAGTATAGCCAATTCAAGAAGAAAGGCTTTTGGGGTTTTGGAGGAAAGAGTACCTCACCTGTGATATCTATCATGCTGGAATCGGTATACCCCGATGAGCTAGAAGTACTCAAAGATGAGCCGCTTGACTCGATTCTAGCTATCGTTTCTGATGATTTGTTGAGAAAAAAACTGCCAGTACAGATGCTATCAGACGGTCGGCTAAAAACATTATCAAGGAGATAGCCGACCACCACCTTTTGAAGCGGTTAGATCTTATGATGTGCAGGCAGAATTTGGGGAGAGTGTGCTGGAAAAGATCATCAACCATATGAAGAACTATGTCAGCCGACGTAGCACAACTAAGTCGCTCACGTGGTTGAAGTCCCTCAAAGAGAATAAATTCAGGCATCACTATCTTATAATGAGGGATGGTAAAATTCATAAGAAGGTTGAAAAGTGCGGCTTCTAATGTGTAAGCTGACTGAAAGAATGCTGGGAGATGGAAAATGCTTGAAGAGTTCAAGTGTTTCTTCAAGCATTTCTTTGCTATCGGCTGCCAAATGGAAGAAGGAAGGGCAGGGATAGTTATTTGATTCTCTGTAGCAGAAGAAATCAGTGTCCGAAAGAATCTTGGACTAAAGGTGATAAAAGAGTGAGTGGTAATTTTTGGCTACGGATAATGTCAATTTTACCCCATCACCCGGGATGAGAAATAACCATTTTCCAAATGATCTACTGTTGCGGAAGACTGCGTGTAACACCCCGGCATTTAATATGCCCGAAATCTACCAAACATAGACTAAAAAACATCTAAATACCACAATTAAACATAAATTACAGCAAAGGTGCACATGCTAAAAACCGAGATTTCGGAAGCATCTCCTTTGTTTTAACACGAATTGAAGCAACAATAATAACAACATGTCAATATAGCATAATGAACGATAGCAATAACATGATTAAACGGAAAAATAGCCACCATACCACTAAGGATATAAATTCTATCCGTCACATGACAAATATGGACTAATCATTTACTCATAACGACCAACGAATCATCGAAACCATAGTTTAGCTCAATGAATTAACCATAACCATAAGGGAAGGAACATGTCATTGTTTAAATGGGTGATGCTAAGTGATGACGTGTGACTAGCTCCCTTTCCCACATGTCGGATTCATGGTACCTAAAAGAAAACAACATAAACACAAGCGTGAGTTCATCACTCAGCAAGTATATTTCAATGGTACAAACATAAACAATTACATGGCTTCAACAACTCACATCATGTACCATCTCATTCATGATCACATATCCTTTTCATCATCATTATGTATGCAATGCAATGCGATGCTCATGTCTCCTTGGAAACTCATACCGGTATGGTTGAGTACACACCCGTCGATGTGCACCCTCTCCCCCCTTCCATCCCGAAGATGGAGGGTGCCTACTCCTCGCTTCCGTTCACCGCGGTGAATGGAATCACGATGTAGGACTTACTCATTGGCTCTCCGGATTAGTCATAACTTTCTCACCGACCTTCCCGGACTAGTTATGACTTTCTCACCGCCCGGGCCATGTAATCATGCCATCTATGCAAATATGCCAACATCAAAATTAACTTGTACAATAACACATGGCATCATCACATAATAAACATATTCATCATATCAATGGCAAACATTAAAGCGTGGCATGTGAACATATCATATATTCAAACTTCAATCTCAATCAATCAACAACCTACACTCCGCTACTCATTCCAATACACTTGCCTCAACCACGGCGACGGATTGGCGAGACGTTGAGGGCACTCCCGGGGTCATACCACCTGCACATAGGGACCACACACTCACAATCAAGCCCACAAAACAGTACGCAAACCCTCATCTACCCCGACATTGCCAACTACTCGCAAAACCCAAAAACAGCGGTTCTGTCCCGTCGGGACAGCAGCCTTCCAAAAGGGATAACTCGGGTTCTAAGACTCCGAATCAATTAAACAAGTACATCCTCGCGTAGCTTAGGAAATTTCCCAACTTTTTCTAGGTATAGGGAAAGACTGATTCGGACTCTAAAGTTGTTTAATCTACAAAATACCATGATCTGTTCCAATCACGTCACAGATTTTAACACGCTCGGTAAAACAGCCATAACTTTCAAACGGCTGGGCGGAATTTAAAGTTCTTTATATCCACAGAAAGATAATGAAATTATCTACAAGTTCTTCAACATCCGTACGACAAGATTCTGACTCTAAATTGGTGAAAAACCGAACCCTAGGTCGACTGCTCATGCTGCCCGAAACAGAGAACGTGGCAACTTCTAGATCTAATCCAATCTACTCAAATCCAGCACCACCAATTGATCTAAAAACTTGATAAACACCCTTAGAACAGTACCTAGACCAACCCCAAGGATTCCCATGGCCATACCTTTGCCCAACGCACGAAAACCCAATAGATCTCCTCCCGGTTCGCGCGATCTCCTTCCTCGCTCCAATCCCGCCGGATCTCCTCGTCGCGGAGCGCTCCAACGGATGGATATTTGAGGTGTGGAGGTGAAGAACTCCCCTGGGGCCAGCAAGGTAGGAGGAGAGGTGGTGGAGAGGTGGTGGAGCAATGGGGAGCAATGGGGGAGGTTGAGGCGCCACAAGGAGGAGGTGGGGAGGTGTGGGGGCGGCTAGGACTTGTGGGGGCGCAAGGGCAGGGGGGAGGATGCCTAAAGGGGCTGGCGGAGGCCCCCAACCAGGTCTCCTACTCCTATTAGGACTCAAACTCCATCCCACCAAAGCCCACGACCCTTTCCTTTAGGCCCAAACTCCCCCGGAAAGGCCCAAAACCCCGGAAACGACTCGAAAATGGCCCGAAAATGCTATTAAGCCTCCTATCATAAGGTTTTAACCTCCAATACCAGTTATGCCTTTTGCAAGGCTGCTGTCCCGCCGGGACAGAACCTCTGTTTTTAGGTTTTGCGAGTAGATGGCAATGTCGGGGTAGATGAGGGTTTGCGTACTGTTTTGTGGTTGTGTTTGTGGGCGTGTGGTACCTATGTGCAGGTGGTGCGACTCCGGGAGTGCCCTCTACTTCCCGCCAATCCGTTGCATGTGGTTGAGGCAAGTGTGTTGTGATGGATAGCGAGTTGTAGGTTGTTTGTTGTGAATAGATGGAATTGACTACATGATATATGATCACTTGCCATGCTTTTATGACTGCCAATGATATGATGACCATGTTTAGTATGTTATGATGCCATGTGCTAATATGTGAGTTAAATATGATGTTGGCATAATTGCATACATGACATGTTACATGGCCCGGGCGGTGAGAAAGTCATTAACTAATCCGGGAAGGTCGGTGAGAAAGTTATGACTAATCCGGAGAGTCAATAGAGTAAGTCCTACATCGTGATTCCATCTACCGTGGGTTGTGGAAGCGAGGAGTAGGCATCCTCCATCTTCGGGATGGAAGGGGAGAGAGGGTGCACACCGACGGGTGTGTACTCAACCATACCGGTATGAGTTTCCAAGGGGACATGAGCATTGCATTACATCGCATACATATTGATGATGACAATGTTAAGTATTTATGAATAAGATGATTTACATGATGGGAGATGTTATTGCCATGTTGTTGTTCTTGTTGTCCATTGCAATATGCTTACTGAGTTTCGAACTCACGCTTGTGTTTTCTGGTTGTTTTAGGTACCTTGAGATCGGCATGCGGGGAAGGGAAATAGTCACACGCCCACACGTAGCTTCACCATAATGATTCCACAAGTCATTCTATTAGTTTGATAATAAATTGCGTGTGATGATCATTGCTTTAGTGTTTAGCTTTACTATTTGAGAGCTTATTTGTTCATTTGACACTTGGAGACATTAAGCGCTTGATGTTAGACTTATATTGCCGTTAAGTCTTTAATAATTGATGTTTTAGATGTCTCTCATATTGCCTTACATTGCTATAATATTGTTGATTCTTCGTAGCATGTTAAAACAAAGGAGATGCTGCCGAAATCTCGGTTTTTAGCATATGTATCCTTGCTGGAATTTATGATAAATTGTGGTATTTAGATGTTGTTTAACTTATGTTTGGTAGCATTCGGGCATAGTAAATGCCGGGGTGTTACAGTTGGTATCAGAGCGGGCTGTAGGTCCTTGGAATATGTATTTTTAGTGTCATACCTTAAGTTGCAACTAAAATATGATGCGGAATAACTTAAAAACATGGCTTAGGTCTTAACTAAAATTTTGTCATAGGATAGCAACATTAAAACTTGCAAAAGTGGTATAACTAATCTAAAATTTGACACACACTGGATGCACAGTAGGAAAGGGTATGGGAATCGTTTCCTTACGCTTAAATGTTGTATTTAAGCTTTGATGTTGAATGCTTCATTTGACAATGCATGATGCTATGTCAATGAGATAAATGATTGAATTATTCCTGTTGTGGTGGTAAAAGTGGGGTTTTGGTGCCGAAGGGTTTCGGCCACCTCTCTTATTTCATAGTAAGGGTGAGGTTTGATGGTGTGGCCGGTTAGCGCCACCACCGAAGAACTATTGACCCCTGTAGGAGAAGAGTGCTTATCCTTTACACGTTGATCGGGTAGTTGGTGGAGTCAAATAGAAGAGTTAATGGTGGTTTCCTTCGTATGTTCTTTGCCGTTCTGACGGTCGGTGTTCGTTGCTTTTCTTGGCTTTAGTAGATTTGAATCAAATGAAAAGTGTTGGGTTTTCGCGGATCGTTCCGTATGCGGTGTGTGGTTTTGTCTTCCTTGGTTGAAGACGAAGAAGAGGAGACTAGTGTTGCGCTTCTTTTGGGCGCCTTTCCAGTTTTAATGCCTGTTGATTGCATTATGGGGAACAAGCATTCAATTTATCCCTGTGTTTGTCTTTCTCTGAGGTTAAAGGAGTTATTGCGGAGTTGTGCGGACACAGGCCGGGGCTGAAGTTCTGTGGCTTTGTAGTAGTACGTGGTGTTTGATTTTGTTATTTTACTGGTTTGAGAAATCATCCTTGAAAAACCCTTCTTGTTTCGTGAAAGATTGGGGTTTGGTGTAGGGTTTTATTTGCAAAGGTTTATTTGATCGGTTGGTTCCCTCCTGTGGGAGTCTTTGAGATTGAAAAGTGTTTTGGAGAATTCATTTGCATGACCAAGTTTGGGTTTATCTCATTGCAATTTTGAGAGTCAAGTTTCCTTATGAATTTGGGATGAGTTTTGAAACTAAAATGCTGCAAACAAAGTAAGTAGTCTTTTGACTGAAATCGTTTGTCCCTAGTAAGAATTGATGTTTAGCATGTTATGTAGTAGGTAAAAATGTGGTTTATGGATTGATGTGTTGCTAAGATAAATTTTGAGTTGAATAAATTCAATGTGATTAATATCTCTAGCTTGAGAATAAACAGACTACTAGTGTTGTAGTTTACTCTGTAGCGGGAAGGATTAAATGGGTTGATGTACATGCTTAGAATCTGTTGTCTTTCTTTAAAAGTGCTTATGATCCTTGTTAATGTTTAAAGTTTTAAACCCTGATGCATAGTTAAAACTTTAAGATGATGTAGACTGCTGTTATTGATAAAGAAACATTGCTAGTTGTTTAAAGATGTTCTAATCTAATGAATTAATAGAGAAATTTAATCGTGTTGCCTAGCGACTTTAATTTGGATGTTGATTAGAGTTGCTATTTTCGTTGTTGCAAACTACTAGTATATTTGGAGGTATGCAGTTGTGTCTCTACAATGCTAGTACTGATATCAATTGAGAAGACATAAGACTTATTGTTAATGATGTTGTTAAAGGAAGTGTTAATGCTAGTATTCAATCTATTTTAAATAGTTGGAGTATGTTGTGTGGTGGTAATTTGGTTATCACCTATGTATAGGATACATAAAAGCAATGTGTTGATTGATGATAAACAAATTATTGATATTGATGACTTAGTAGTGGTGGTAGTTGTGTAGAATACTTGTTGGAAACCACTGATTAAATGGAGGGTATTGTAACCTGTGGTGATGGAGTGAACCATGGATAATTAACCTGATGTAGATTTTTATCCTTAATGAATGTATGCCTTGGAATCCTAGTTATGAACTTTGTCTTGTAGAGACAATATTTACATGTTGAAGTCGTTGTTTAACTGAATAAGGTTCGGTTGTCGAGACGTGAATATATAGGAGGTATGAAATTTATATGTTGATCTTGCTGAAAAAAATTGTGGAAGTACTATGTTTCAAATTTAGAGTAAGAAGTATTATGATTTAGTGATCCGTGGGGATCATGTCAATGTAGTCTGGGTTGGGTGCCTTTGTGATAAGCATCTTAAACCTTAATTAAAAGTGTTGGGAATGGTAACTAGAGGAAGAATTTGTTCTGAAGCTTTTGGTTGATTTGTGTTGGGGCTCCTCAAGGAGTAAATAGTGATTACTGAAGTCTTTTAATGGAAAGCGTAGTGGAGTACTAGAGATGGTTCTTTTTATGCTGAGCTTGTGTTCAAAAGCTTTTGGACTGGTTTGGTTGTTTGCCATTTTAGTTGAAGAGTTTTCGGTCAAGGTGTTCCATATGCTGTGTTTCAGAGTTTCCCCAAAACTCGTAGTGTTTGGTGTCGACCTTTGGTTTTGGCGAATTTGTTTAGTTCGTGTTGTGAGTTTGAGTTTTCATCCAAAAGTTTTTGAGTGGATCGCGCCCTTTCGCGTTCGCACTGAATTATCTTTCGAATAAATTTTAAAGGAAACAGATGGACATAGTGGGTTTGTGTTGGAAACTCTTGGGATTTAATTTGTAACTCTTTTTTTGCTAGAGTTGGAGTTGTTTTGAAAATGTGTGTGACGTTTGCGAGTGCTTCAAAAAGGTGGATTCTATGAATGTTTTACAAGGTGATTTTGTTAGTGAGGTGTTCCCCTTTTTGGGAATGAGTTTCCCTCTTCTTGAGTAAGTTTGTGATGGTTGTGGGAGCAAATGCTCGACTTGAAATTTTGATGTTCTCTTCCAAAATGTTGAATTTGGAAATGCAATGTTTTGCAAGTTCAGTTTTCAATTGATGTGGGTTCTTTTACGACGTGGTGTTTTACTGTCAACGATGTTGCCGTCATAGTCTATATGATTTAGCGCAACCGTCAGTGTTATGTGTATTTCAATCATGTGATACCGAGGAAGAAGTCTTTTGGTGAATGACTTTTCGGTATTGTTGTTATATGATGAATGAATGGTGAAAAGTAAACAAGACATCGTTTTTAGATGGTAAATGATAAAAGAGTCGTTGAGCCAGGTCGGTGAGAAAGTCATATAAGGATATATGACTAATCCGGAGTGCTCTTGAAAAGTGTGCATGCATGTCATGAATCGAGGTGTCCATTTCTTTCTAGTATGAAAAGAAAGAATGAAGAAATTATGGTAGTTTGGTTGTGATGTAGGGGATTTATGCTTCCTTTGTGATTTGGCTTGGTTGTTGCCGAATTCTTTCCAAATTAGTTGTTAATGCTTTGGGTTTGAGTTGTTGTGTGTACACTTGGGCTTGATAGCTAAGTGTTTTTGTGTGAGGGCGAGACCCTCTTAAGAAAGGAACCAATTGTGGTTTGGTAAGGTTTTACGATCCTAGCTTGGGGCTAGGTGTCGAACCTTAGTGGTATAAGGGTGGTTTGTGATGGAGGTTGATGACGTTTGGGTTTAACCATTATTGAGAGTGGCGATGGGTGGAAGTGAAGTTGACGGTGGTTCGGTGACATTTGTCCTGCCGTGAGCAATTGTTGTCACTAGTTGTTCTTGGAATTGAGACTTGTCTGGGAAAGGATGGAATAAAACGTTAGTATGATCGTGTATCGGAAGGGCAAGTGTGCCTTAATGAGTTTTTCCCCTCGATGGAAATTTTCGGGAATGTAGAAAGGTCGTTAAAGGAATTGTGACTTCCTTTGATTTTGTCATGATGAGTTTAATGGAGTATGGTAGTCAGGTTGGTTGTGATAGAAGTATGAAGTGTTTGCCGTGAGGATTCGAGCGTTTTGGGTTCATGGAGCCCTTTGTGGTTGAAACACGGATTCTGTTTGGGAATAGAAGTGAAGGTCGAACTGTGAGCGGTTGCCCTTAGTTGAACTAGATCAACACTTTTTCGCCAAGGGTTGGTTTTGAGAACTCGCTTGTCGTGTGTTCCGGTTTGAGGTTTCGTGCGGTTGTTTTGTCTTTGCGAGAGAAGTCTTTTGTCCCTTGGGGATTTTGTTGTCGCTTTATTATGGCGTCCTTCGGATTCGAGGTCGAATCCTGTTGAAGGGGGGAAGAATGTGACACTACGGTATGGTGTGACATTATAGAATGTGAAATTAGAGATTAAAACCTTTCGGCTTGAGGTTTACTCGCGTTTTTGGGCCGTTTGAAGTGTTGTGACACCACGGAGTGTCGTAACCTTATTCAACGTGCGTGTTACGGTCAAAAACAGTATGAGGTGTGGAATAAGGTTAAAACCATAGGATTTGGAGGTTAATAACGTTTCCGGGCCGTTTCCAGGGTTTTGGGCCTTCCCGGGGGATTTTGGGCCTTAAAGGGTGGGTTGTGGGCTTTGGTGGGATGGATTAGGACTCCTTGTAGGACTAAGATTCAGAGTAGGGGATGTTAAAAGGGGGTCCTTGCTGCCCTTTGGGCGCCCACCCCCTCATTGGTGCGCCCCCACCATCCTCCCCCTTGGCCCTAGCCGCCACCTCCCCTCTCCCTCCCCCTTTGGCCGTGCGCCCCCTTTGCCCTT
This sequence comes from Rhipidocladum racemiflorum, assembly GCA_036346355.1. NCBI lineage: Eukaryota > Viridiplantae > Streptophyta > Magnoliopsida > Poales > Poaceae > Rhipidocladum > Rhipidocladum racemiflorum. The sequence continues at coordinate 81,016,875 of CM070579.1, read as the reverse complement.
GCCCTCTCCACCTCCACACCACCTCTCCTCCACCCCTTGCTTCCCTAGGGTGGCCTCCCCACCCCTGCACCTCGTGGATCCACCCATTGGAGCGAGGAGCGAGGAGCGTGTAGCGAGGAGCGATCCGCGAGGAGATCTATTGAAGTTTCGTTCGTCGGGCAAAGGTATGATCGTGGGGATCCTTGGGGTTGATCTAGGTACTGTTCTTAGGGTGTTTATCAAGTTTTTAGATCAATTGGTGGTGCTGGTTTTGAGTAATTTGGGTTAGATCTAGATGTTGCCACGTTTCTGTTTTGGGGCAGCATGAGCAGTCGATCTAGGGTTCGAGTTTTCGTCGATTTAGAATCCGAATCTTGTCGTACGGATGTTGACGAAGTTGTAGATAATTTAATTATATTTCTGTGGATATAAAGAAAGTTAAATTCCGTCCAGCCGTTTAAAAGTTATGACTATTTTACCGAGCGTATTAAAATATGTGACGTAATTGGAACAGATCACGGAAATCTGTAGATTAGACGACTTTAGAGTCCGAATCAGTCTTTCCATATACCTAGAGAAAGTTGGGAAATTTCCTTAGCTACGCGAGGATGTACTCGTTTAATTGATTCGGAGTCCCAGAACCGAAGTTATTCCTTTTGCAAGGCTGCTGTCCCGCCGGGACAGAACCTCTGTTTTTAGGTTTTGCGAGTAGATGGCAATGTCGGGGTAGATGAGGGTTTGCGTACTGTTTTGTGGTTGTGTTTGTGAGCGTGTGGTACCTATGTGCAGGTGGTGCGACTCCGGGAGTGCCCTCTACTTCCCGCCAATCCGTTGCACGTGGTTGAGGCAAGTGTGTTGTGATGGATAGCGAGTTGTAGGTTGTTTGTTGTGAATAGATGGAATTGAATACATGATATATGATCACTTGCCATGCTTTTATGATTGCCAATGATATGATGATCATGTTTAGTATGTTATGATGCCATGTGCTAATATGTGAGTTAAATATGATGTTGGCATAATTGCATACATGACATGTTACATGGCCCGGGCGGTGAGAAAGTCATTAACTAATCCGGGAAGGTCGGTGAGAAAGTTATGACTAATCCGGAGAGCCAATAGAGTAAGTCCTACATCGTGATTCCATCTACCGTGGGTTGTGAAAGCGAGGAGTAGGCACCCTCCATCTTCGGGATGGAAGGGGGGAGAGGGTGCACACCGACGGGTGTGTACTCAACCATACCGGTATGAGTTTCCAAGGGGACATGAGCATTGCATTACATCGCATACATATTGATGATGACAATGTTAAGTGTTTATGAATAAGATGATTTACATGATGGGAGATGTTATTGCCATGTTGTTGTTCTTGTTGTCCATTGCAATATGCTTACTGAGTTTCGAACTCACGCTTTTGTTTTCTGGTTGTTTTAGGTACCTTGAGATCGGCATGCGGGGAAGGGAAATAGTCACACGCCCACACGTAGCTTCACCATAATGATTCCACAAGTCATTATATTAGTTTGATAATAAATTGCGTGTGATGATCATTGCTTTAGTGTTTAGCTTTACTATTTGAGAGCTTATTTGTTCATTTGACACTTGGAGACATTAAGCGCTTGATGTTAGACTTATATTGCCGTTAAGTCTTTAATAATTGATGTTTTAGATGTCTCTCATATTGCCTTACATTGCTATAATATTGTTGATTCTTCGTAGCATGTTAAAACAAAGGAGATGCTGCCGAAATCTCGGCTTTTAGCATATGTATCCTTGCTGGAATTTATGATAAATTGTGGTATTTAGATGTTGTTTAACTTATGTTTGGTAGCATTCGGGCATAGTAAATGCCGGGGTGTTACAGTTAGTAAGGCCAATCAAGCGCTGCAAGACAATTGGCGATGCTCATGTGGAAGGAAAACCGATTGCTTGGCCTTCCTTTTGTGTATGTTATTTGTTTCTTGCTTCAATTGTAATGAAGTGCATATATTATATTTTGCAATTGCAATCATAAAGGTTTATACTTTCTTTTGTGCAGGTGGAAAAAATCAATGGTTGAAATTCAAACATTTGGTTGCTTACCACATGAAGGGATCTAGAAGCAAAGGATTTCATGAAGATTAGGCAATACTAGATATATTTTATCTTCTTTTTATTTAGAACAATGTATTTCATATTCATAGACTAAAGACTTGTCTTCTATGTAAATCAAATAGTTATGTATTCTATCGAATGGTGTGAAGTACTTGATATTTTATTTGTTTGATGCAATGCAATATGTTATATATGATTATTGCATTTATGGCTATTTGTGTTTTGTATTGATGTACAGTGTGTTATATATGCTTATCAAAGGATATTCTATGAATCAATTTTAATTTGTACATCACAAAAAAATAAAAAAATAAAGATATTTAAATTTATTTTAAGAGCTCAACATTGTGCTGTTGTCGTTCAAAAAGGGTGTTACTAAGTTCAATTATTGTATCTAAACATGTGTTACTAGGGTCTATGGAAACACATGCTATTATGTTGCTTTAGCAAAAATAAGGTGTTACTAGGGTCTATGGCAACACGCGCTACTATGTTGCTCTTGCTAAAAAAGGTGTTACTGCAGTCTATAGCAACACATTTGATACATGTTGCCGTAGCATGGTTGCAACATCTTTTTTATATACAAGAACACTTCTTACATGTTACAATAGACCCTTCTATAGCAACATAGGCTATAGTAACACTAAACAAATATGTTGCAATAGGACTCAGTAACACTTTTTCTGAGCTATAGTAGCACATATGCGTGTTACTATAGGCCCATCCTGACGTAGTGGGTGCAGGGCTAGGTTGAGGGGTCACTTGAGCTTCATCCTCCAAATCAACAATGTCTTCATTAATCTGAACTGTTGCAGGTGCAAGTGCAGTCTCCTCCTCCTGTTCAACACCAGGCATTACCGAAGACTTCCCAGAGATATTTGCCCTCTGGAACATGGCCTCTAGCAACGACAAGTTGTCCGGAGGCCCTTTCCGAAATCGTCTGATGTCCTTATGAACCTGCACATACAAAGCAGTTTCCGTTAGTACAAAAACATAACATGAGAAAGAAATGTACAAAGTTTTTGAAAGAGAAATACCTTGATCATGCTAGCCCACTCTTCTTCACTAGCTGTTATAGTTTGTTTCTCATTATCCCATCCAAGTCCAGTTGCTTTTTGCAAGTAGTACACCCAAGCTGTCCAAATACTCTTCAATTCATCCCATCGATTTTTCATTTGTTTTTTGGTATACATTCTACCAGTCCGCTTGTGGAACTCTTCAATTAAATTCTTGTAACCTGTTGGACTCAATGACTTGATAGGCCTATTGCCATCAAGGGTCTCATTGGCAGCAATTTCACAGAATATACTTGCTGCATCAACATCCCAAACTGCCTTTTGTTCTATCTATCATATGCAATTTCAGTTTATGAATACAATAGCAACCACATTCACAAACCTATTCATCTTATCATTGCTAAATTTTGGTAAATCAACTACACACAACAATCAACAATATATTTAGAAGCATTGGTTTAAGTGCTTGCTGCATGCATTCAACAATCAACAATATCTATCAACAAACAACAATATTTATGGGCCCCTGTGTCCTTTGCTGAACTTTCTGTTAAGAATGGATTTCAATTAGAGAAGAAAAGAGCAAGCAAAATAGCAACTTGATCAAGAAATTTTATTTTTGGGTCCTCTATCTGAAGCTCCTACCTTCTCAGAATCAAATCTGAAGAAAACTATGGGTAATTATTCCTGTACTTGTATTTCTCAAACTCCCCACGATTCTATATATAGTTAGATTAGATGTTAAAATCAGAGAGAGAGAGAGAGAGAGAGAGAGAGATCAAATCTGAATATCAATGTTGAATAAAGCCTTCCTGGCCCATAAATTATTTGACTTTTTACAACTATCTCTGCGAAGAAGAGTTGAACTGTATATTGCCCATTAGCCAAACCAACCACATAGTACCACAAAGCACTTATTGATGTTCTTGCTATTTTATAGAGCTCAGACATATCTATTCCCAGAATTTAATTTTGTTGCTACTAGATTAATTAGATGTTTCATATACTTAAGTTGAAAATTTTAGATATTTTGTTAGAATCAGATTCAGTTAGGGGTTGGAATGATTAGTATTATTGTTAGGCTCCTGTATATATGACTATAGGAGAGTAAGACATTCGTTTGAGATAGGCAACTAACTCCACTAATCTACTAGGAAAAAAACGGCATTGGGCAATATTGCAGAGGTCCATTCCTGTAAAAAAAAATATTACAGTTCCATGGCATTCAGCAAGATGAACTGTGAATGCACATCTTCCTTGACGACAAGTACAAGAATAATTTCCCAATGAGGTTCTAAACCAATTTTGCAACGTCAATTACTTGCCAGATTTGAGAAATCTTTGTCAATGAGCTTGATGTGGTTGCCTTGCTCTCACAGAACCAAATCTTTGTCCAGAAAGAAGAGCTAGCGCAAGGAGAAATCAAGCAAAAGCTGCTCACCTGGAAGCCCGGAGATGCGGAGAGCGGAGGTCTCGGCGGGAGGAGGTCACGGCGGGGATGTCATCCAGCGAGGGGAGGAGCACAGGAGGCCCAGCGGCGCGGCTCGGCCAGAACCCTAGCGAACCGCCACGGTTGCCTCGTGTGGCCGAGAGCAAATTGGGGAGGAGGTCAGGGGAATTGCTGGCTGGAAGATGAAAAAATGTGGCTTCTTTCCAGGGAAGTGGGATTTTCAGAAGCACCAGCCAGCCCGAGAAGCATCGTTTTCCTTGCTTCTCTCGCATAGTGCAAATTGGGCTGGAGCTTTTTCTCTCCATCTGACTGGAAAAATACTGTTTGTTTTGGCTTATGGCTTATGGGGGCCTAGAAGCCTAATAAGCTCCAGCTTAAGCCTAAACAAACAAACCCATCGGCTAAAGAATAAGGAATTTGGTTACATCATCGTATAAAGAGCAAGTAGTTTGAAAAGATTACATCAAAAGGTAGACCTCTGTAACACCCCAAATTTTTGCTTTTCATGAATTTAAATGTCATTTTTCACTTTTGTGAATTTTTGGAATTTTCTGGAATTTATTTGGATTTAAAATGAATTTATCTTCTTTTGAGATAATTAAATAATTAAATGTTCTAAATAAATTTTTGTTGAAAATATTTTATTTGAGTCCCAAATGCCCTAAAATATTTTCTAGAATTTTTCTCGAAGTTTTCTGAGTATTTTGTTATTTTTCCCGAATTAAATGAATTTATAGAAATTAATTTAGTTATTTAATCGCTGGAAAAACCCTAACGGGTTAGCACTGTTCATCCGACCGAGCCGACTCGAGCCCGACTCGAACCCGACCCTAACCGCGTCCGATTCTGACTCGAACCGGACCGAGCCGGATAAAAACCCTAATCCCACGACTGTTGCATCGAGACGGCCGAGATCAAGCCACGTCACCCGAGTCCGAGTCGGGTCGAACCCGTTCGCGCCCGGGCAATCCCCGCCGTTGGATCGAGCCACGTGGATGGCCGGGATGCGTCCACGTCGCCTCTCCGTGTCGCCGACGGACTCCGTCGCCGCGCGCGTGTGGGCCTCGGTTTTCACGGGTTTCACGAACGTCGAGGGCCCTATTTAATGCGCCGCCACCCTTGCCGTGTTCCCGGTTTCCGTGCGCACTCATAGCCCTAGATCTTCGAGCTTGAGCCACCGTCGTTCGCCCGCAAGAGCTGGCCGAAGTTGGAGTTGCGCTCCGCCACGGTTTCCGCCGTTTTCCGCTGTCGTCCGCCGTTGTCCGCCGTGGTGGTGCCCAGTTCCAGAGTAGTCGTGTCGAGCCACACCCGCAGAGACCACTCACCTCGCCGGAGTACGCCTGTAGCGCCATTGGCCATGTCATCGTCTTCGTCCCCAGCAACCGCAGCTGCGCCGCGCCATCACCGGAATTCCGAGCTCCCTCCACCGTCGGATCGCCATCCAACGTCCCGGATTCGTCCACGTCGCCCGAAGGTAATCCGCACGTTTCATTTTTCAGATCTGATCCCAACCGTTGGATCTAGATCCAACGGCTTAGATTGAGCCACGTAGCCATAGACTGCACCGTGCTTGGGTAGATCCCAGCCGTTAGATCTAGATCGTACGGTTAGGGTTAAACCGCGTTGTAGCACTAGATGCACTTCCAGCCGTTCGATTGAGATCGAACGGCGAGGATTGACCACGTGTTGCACGCCGGGACATGCCGCGTCGCCCCCATGACGCGGTGAGACCGATCGGATCTCGACCGTCCGATCTAAACCGAACGGTACAAATCAACCACATTGTCCTCAATGTGTGAGAGCCAGATCCAATCTAGGCCATTGATTTTCAAATCAACGGCTGAGATCAAGCTTCATGGCCGAAAGCCGGACCGGCGCGGTCCACGCAGACGCACTAGCCGCCGACGCCACGCTGCGTGACGCCGTGCGGTCCGCATGTCGGGCCGGGCCGCCCAGCGCTCCATGACGTCACCCGGGACGTCATGCTGATGTCACGGTGGGGCCCGCGTGTCAGCCGAGCCGTGCTGACGTCAGCGATGACGTCAGCAGTGGGTCCCACATGTCAGTGACACGTGCACCCGTGGATCGGGTCCACGGTGGATCGAGCCCGAGCCGTGGACCGAGTCAGTAGAAAAATAATTTGGTAGAAATTCAAATCCCGTGCTGATGTCAGGTGACGTCATAAATCGGATTTTTCAATAGAAAAATAAATGAATTAATTTGGTTTATTGATTTATTTGAATTTTCAAACTTCAAACGCTTATAACTTTTGCGTTTTAACTCCGATTTGAACGATTCCAATTTGTAAATTTTTATAAAATTGAGATCTACTTAAATATGAATTTTAATTTTTTTTGAAAATGAATTTTTCTCTGTTTATATGTATTTAATAGATTCTTTAAACTTTAAACAATTATAACTTTTGCATTTTAACTCCGATTTGGGCGATTCAAATTTCTAAAAGTCTGTAAAATTGTGCTCTTTCTGTTTATGAATTTTATTTGAATTTTTGAACACTTTTTGTCTACTGTTTATTTATTTATTGCTATTTTCACGTGTTACGAGTAAACGTTGAAGCACCCGAGGGCTTCAAAGGTGAAGTGTTGACCCAGGAGCCAGCTCAAGATCAAGAACAAGTACTTTTTGAAGGCAAGTTGTGCTTTGACCATATTGATACCATTTTTGGAAATTATGTTGTTTCAAAGTATTGCAAGCTAATTTAATTAGAATTCATTTGGATTAATTCTGGGATTAGTTAAATACCTAGTTGTTGTATGACACCTAGTTGTATATAATTGTATGCCATGAACCCTTGTCACCCTAGTTGAGGATTAAATAGTTGGACCTTATTAAATTGCCAACATGGGTATTTAGACCGTTGTAGTTGTAACACCCCGGCATTTAATATGCCTGAATGCTACCAAACATAAGCTAAACAACATCTAAATACCACAATTTACCATAAATTCCAGCAAAGGTACATATGCTAAAAACCGAGATTTCGGCAGCATCTCCTTTGTTTTAACATGAATTTAAGGAGCAACAACAGTATAGCAATATAAAGCAATATGAGAGACAGCTAAAACAGCAATAATCAAAGACTTAACGACGATATAAGTCTAAAATCGAGCACTTAATGTCTCCAAGTGTCAAACGAACAATAAACCACTCACATAGCAAAGCTAAACCTTAAAGCAATAATCATCACACGCATTTTCAAAACAACTCCAACTCTAGCCAAAAAGAGTTACAAATTAAATCTCAAGAGTTTCAAACACCACCCACTAAGTCCATCTGTTTCCTTTAAAATTTATTCCAAAGATAATTCAGTGTGGACGCGAAGGAGCGCGATCCACTCAAAAACTTTTGGGGTGTAAATCCATACTCATAGCACCGACTAAACAAATTAGCCAAAACCAAATATTTGCACCAATTTCTACGAGTTTTAGGGAAACTCTGAAACACAGCATATGGAACACCTTGACCGAAAACCCTTCAACCAAAATGGCAAACAACCAAACCAGTCCAAAAGCTTTTAAACACAAGCTCAGCATAAAAAGAACCATCTCTAGTACTCCACTACGCTTTCCATTAAAAGACTTCAATAATTACTATCTACTCCCTGAGGAGCCCCAACACAATACAACCAAAAGCTTCACAACAAATTCTTTCTCTTATTATCTTCCCCAATACTTATAAATAAGGTTTATGATGCTTACTAAAAGACATCCCACGAAGACTAAGTCAACAAGATCCCCATTGACCAACATAACAAATAACATCATATTCTAGATTTGAAACAAGTGCTCCAACAAAACTTTATGCGTGACCAACCAACAACTTTCATACCACCTATATGTAAACGTCTCGACAATCCAAACTTATTCAGTTAAAAAGCGACTTCAACATGTAAATATTATCTCCACAAGACAAGGTTCGTAAATATGATTCTACGACATGCATTCATTAAGGATGAAATTGTACATCATGTTAATTATCCAAAGCTCACTCCATCGCAACATGTTAAAATTTTCCTCTATTTTAACCTTGGTTTTCAACAAGTAATCTAAACAATTATCACCACTACTTAGTCATCAATAACAACAAACGGGCATAATCATTAACCAACAACATTACTTTTAGCTACCCTATACATAGGTGACAACAAATTACCACCACACAACATACTCCCACTATTTAAAATAGATTGAATACTAGCATTAACACTGCCCTTAACAACATCATGAACAATAAGTCTTATGTCTTCTCAATTGATATCAATACTAGCATTGAAGGGACACAACTGCATACTTCCAAATATACTAGTAGTTTGCAACAACGTAAATAGCAACTCTAATCAACTTCCAAATTAAAGTCGCTAGGCAACACGATTAAATTCCTCTATTACTCCATTAGATTAGAACATCTTTAAACAACCAGCAAAGTTTCTTTAACGGTAACAGCAGTCTGCATCACTTTAATGTTTTAACTATGCATCAGGGTTTAAAACTTTTAAACATTATCGGGGGTCATAAGCACTTTTATAACAAAGCAACAGATTCTAAGCATGTACATTAACACATTTAATCATTCTCGCTAAGAGTAAACTACAACACTAGTAGTCTATTTATTGTCAAGCTAGAGATATTAATCACATTGAATTGATTCAGCTCAAAATTTAACTTAGCAACACATCAATCCATAAACCACATTGTTACCTACTACATAGCATGCTAAACATCAATTCTTACTAGGGGCAAACGATTTCAGTCAAAAGACTACTTACATTGTTTGCAGTATTTTAGTTTTAAAACTCATCCCAAATTCATAAGAAAACTTGACTCTCAAAATTGCAATGAGACAAACCCAAACTTGGTCATGCAAAGGAATTCTCCAAAACACTTTTCAATCTCAAAGACTCCCACAGGAGGGAACCCACCGATCAAATAAACCTTTGCACATAAAACCTTAGCACCAAACCCCAATCTTTCACGAAACAAGAAGGGTTTTTCAAAGATGATTTCTTAAACCAGTAAAATAACGAAATCAAACACCACGTACTACTACAAAGCCACAGAACTTCAGCCCTGACAGCCAGGTCTGGCACAACTCCGCAATAACTCCTTTAACCTTAGAGAAAGACAAACACAGGGATAAATTGAATGCTTGTTCCCCATAATGCAATCAACAGGCATCAAAACTGGAAAGGCGCCCAAAAGAAGCGCAACACTAGTCTCCTCTTCTTCGTCTTCAACCAAGGAAGACAAAACCACACACCGCATACGGAACGATTTGCGAAAACCCAACACTTTTCATTTGATTCAAATCTACTAAAGCCAAGAAAAGCAACAAACACCGACCGTCAGAACGGCAAAGAACATACGAAGGAAACCACCATTAACTCTTCCATTTGACTCCAGTCAACTACCCGATCAACGACAGAAAGGATAAGCACTCTTCTCCTACAAGAGTCAATAGTTCTTCGGTGATGGCGCTAATCGGCCACACCGTCAAACCTCACCCTTACTATGAAATAAGAGAGGTGACCGAAACCCTTCGGCACCAAAACCCCACTTTTATCACCACAACAGGAATAATTCAATCATTTATCTCATAGACATAGCAACGTACTATATCAAATGAAGCATTCAACATCAAAGCTTAAATACAACATTTAAGCGTAAAGAAACGATACCCATACCCTTTCCTAATGTGCATCCATTGTGTGTCAAATTTTAGATTTAGTTATACCACTTTTGCAAGTTTTAATGTTGCTATCCTATGACAAAATTTTAGTTGAAACCTAAGCCATGTTTCTAAGTTATTCCACATCACATTTTAGTTGTAACCTAAGGTATGATACTAAAAATACACATTCCAGGGACCTACAGCCCGCTCTGATACCAACTGTAACACCCCGGCATTTAATATGCCTGAATGCTACCAAACATAAGCTAAACAACATCTAAATACCACAATTTACCATAAATTCCAGCAAAGGTACATATGCTAAAAACCGAGATTTCAGCAGCATCTCCTTTGTTTTAACATGAATTTAAGGAGCAACAACAGTATAGCAATATAAAGCAATATGAGAGACAGCTAAAACAGCAATAATCAAAGACTTAACGACGATATAAGTCTAAAATCGAGCACTTAATGTCTCCAAGTGTCAAACGAACAATAAACCACTCACATAACAAAGCTAAACCTTAAAGCAATAATCATCACACGCATTTTATTATCGAAACTAATTGAATGACTTGTGGAATAAAAAATGGTGAAGCTACGTGCGGACGTGTGACTATTTCCCTTCCCCGCATGCCGTTCTCATGGTACCTAAAACAACAAGAAAATACAAGCGTGAGTTCAAAACTCAGCAAGCATATTGCAATGGACAACAAGAACAATATCATGGCAATAAAATCGCCCATCATGTATATCATCTCATTCATGAACACTTAACAATATCATCATCATTATGTATGCAATGTAATGCAATGCTCATGTCTCCTTGGAAACTCATACCGGTATGGTTGAGTACACACCCGTCGGTGTGCACCCTCTCCCTCCTTCCATCCCGAAGATGGAGGGTGCCTACTCCTCGCTTCCGTTCACCGCAGTGAATGGAATCACGGTGTAGGACTTACTCATTGGCTCTCCGGATTAGTCATATCTTTCTCACCGACCTTCCCGGATTAGTTATGACTTTCTCACAGCCCGGGCCATGTAACATGTCATGTATGCAATTATGCCAACATCATATTTAACTCACATATTAACACATGGAATCATAACATAATAAATATGCTCATCATATCATTGGCAATCATTAAAGCATGACAAGTGATCATATATCATATAGTCAATTCCATCTATTCTCAACAAGCAACCTACAACTCGCTATCCATCACAACACACTTGCCTCAACCACGGGCAACGGATTGGCGGGAAGTAGAGGGCACTCCCGGGGTCGCACCACCTGCACATAGGTACCACACACTTACAATCATGTCCACAAAACAGTACGCAAACCCTCATGTACCCCGACATTGCCAACTACTCGCGAAACCTAAAAACAGAGGTTCTGTCCCGTCGGGACAGCAGCCTTGCAAAAGGCATAACTTGAGTTCTGGGACTCCGAATCAAGTAAACGAGTACATCCTCGCGTAGCTTAGGAAATTTCCCAACTTTCTCTAGGTATAGGGAAAGACTGATTCGGATTCTAAAGTCGTTTAATCTACAGATTTCCGTGATCTGTTCCAATCACGTCACAGATTTTATCACGCTCGGTAAAACAGCCATAACTTTCAAACGGCTGGGAGGAATTTAACGTTCTTTATACCCACTGAAAGATAATGAAATTATCTACAACTTCTTCAACATCCGTACGACCAGATTCCAAATCTAAATTGGCGAAAACGTGAACCCTAGGTCGACTGCTCATGCTGTCCCAAAACAGAAACGTGGCAACATCTAGATCTAATCCAAATTACTCAAATCCAGCACCACCAATTGATCTAAAAGCTTGATAAACACCCTTAGAACAGTACCTAGATCAACTCCAAGGATTCCCATGATCATACCTTTGCCCAACGCACGAAAACTGAATGGATCTCCACCCGATTCGCTCCTCGCTCCTCGCTCCTCGTTCCTCGCTCCTCGCTCCTCGCTCCTCGCTTCCAATGGAGGGATCCTCGAGGTGCAGGTGTGGGGAGGATACCCTAGGGCAGCAAGGGGGTTGAGGAGAGGTGGTGGAGTGGTGGAGAGGTGCAAGGGGGGGGGCGCACGGCACAAAGGGGAGGAAGGTGGGGGGTGCGGCTAGGGGCCAAGGGGAGGTGGGGAGGCGCCCTATGGGCATATGGGGCGCATGAGGGCAGGGGGGAGGCCTTTTACCAGCCCCCACAAGGAATCCTAGTCCTAAATGGACTCTTACTCCATCCCACCAAAGCCCACAACCCCCTCTTTAAGGCCCAAAATCACCCGGAAAGGCCCAAAACCCCGGAAACGGCCCAGAAACGCTAAAAACCTCCAAACCTTATGATTTTAACCTTATTTCCACATCTCATACTGTTTTTGACCTTATCATGCACGTTAAATAAGGTTACGACACTCCGTGGTGTCACAACACATCAAAAGGCCCAAAAACGCGAGTAAACCTCAAACCGAAAGGTTTTAATCTCTAATTTTACATTCTAAAATGTCACACCATACCGTAGTTTCACAGTAGTATAATGCTTAGACCTGCCACGTATACATGACATGATTTTGGACAATTACATGTTAACAACGACTTAATGAAATATGGAACATATTTTTGGAAAGTGACATGTGTTATTGATGATGATGTTGATGGCACGTGGTGCATGGTAATCAACTGGGGTTTGATAAATAGATTTAGATTGGGGCATGTGGCAAGAATGATCGGGTGGGCCAGGTGTGGCATCGGGAAGGTTGATTTGGTTCTTCGGGTAGTCTTGCCCTGGTCACCCTAAGGACTTAACCTTGCAAGCCTTTGAACTGAGTCAAGCGTGCAACCACATGTCCGGAATGGGACGGACCTAGTTGATTAAGTTATTAATAACTTGCATATGATACCTCGGGGTGTCAACTACACCTTCTGTGTAGCTTGAGTGGGGAGCGTACCAGTGCTGCGGCATGGTACCCGTCCAACGGTATGTCGGTCCCATACTTCGCCTTTGTTAAGGGAAGGGATGGTGTATGGCAGAAACCGGAGAGGTTCACTTGTGATGTTAGCGGTTTCCGAAAGGCTTTGTTACGATCACTCGCCTTTGTGGGGTTTGACTGGGCCTGCAAAGGGAAAAAAGGGGAGGGAATATAAGGGCCCGTTCGGTAGAGCTCCGTCTCCCAGATTCTCGTCCAGAGGAGTCAGAGCTCTACCGAACGACATAGATCCCCTCGTGCGAGAATCTAAATCACTGAGGAGTGATTCTTCTCTTTGGCCTAGTCGCGCGGAGCAGGCTTGAGCTGCTTCCCGCAGGAATCAGCCGCCTCGCCTCGCCTCATCGAGCCCACCGTCTGTCCCCGCCTCCCCGCATCGAGCCTCACCTCCCCGTCTTGAGCCCGCCGCCTGCCCCCCCACCCCGTCTTGAGCATCGCCGAGCCATCCGTCTGTCCCTGCCTCCCCATGTCGACCCTCGCCTCCTCGCCTCAAGCCTACCGTCCGTCCCCGATTCCCTGCCTCGAGCGCCATTGAGACGTCCGTCCGTCCCCACCTCCCCAAGTCGAGCCTCGCCTCCCCGCCTCGAGCTCGCCATTCGTCCCCACCTCCTCGTGTCGAGCCGCCCCCCGCGTCGAGCCCGTCGTCCGTCCTTGCCTCCCCGTGTTGAGTGCCGCCATCCTTGTGCGAGCCCACCGACCATCCCCGCCTGTGCTGCCCGAGCCCAAGACGAGGTATGGCTCTCCTCTCTGCTGTCTCCCCCCAATCCCTTCTCCCAAATCCCCTATTTCAAGAATATGGAGCCAACTAGCTAGACGAACACTTTCATAAACAACTCATGATTCCTCAGAAAATTAGAATTAGGAGGAGTCGGAGCAAAATTTGGGAGGAGCTGGAGCTGGAACGCATTGAGGTAATAGAAAAGTTGTGTAAACCTGAGAAGAGTTTCAACAAAAATCCGAGATAATTTCCATCAAACTTCAATAAGTCCTTTACAAAATTGTGACCTTCTTTGTATAACACTTGTTAGTTTAGATCATGATTGGTTGCTGCAGGGTGTTTTCTAAATCAGCTCCTAGAAACATTTGTTCAGGACTACTTAGCACGTAGCACTGATCAACAAGAACCAATGAATCTTTCGAATGTGCAGAGGGATAATCTAACTTAAAAAGGTGTCATTTTTATCTCAAGTGTGTAGTGCATAAGTGATCTTTATCAGCTTATTTAATCAAGATAAGATTCTGACGTATAATCAAATTTAGGAGAGCTTTATGGAGAAAGATCTAAATAGTTTGCATGATTCTGGAAGAATCAAAATCCCGAAACCAAGTACAAAACGCACCTATTCCCTTTCCCACAACCAGTCTAGGTCCCAACAGAACTTGTGGTCCTGTTCAGAAACCTGGCCACCTCATCTCCACATATAAATGTTGCACTTGGCAACAACTGATCAATTCTAGCCCCTCATAGCAGTCCTTGTTTAAGATGAGATTAAACTTTTGCACTAAATATCTGATTTCTCTCTTACCAGCAGATAATCATGCCAAAAATGATGAAGAAAAGAACAACACGTATGCAAATGACAGATGGAATTTAATAAGTAGGATTACCTTGGATCCAGAAAACAACAGAAGCAAACTGTAAGTATGAGCAATGGCTTCCTAGTTTGCAGGAGTATTTTTTGGAGATATCGATTGGGCCCAAATGGATGACAGCAAAAGTGTGATCTGACGACTGCTCAGTTTCAGCAAAACTGATTCCTACATGCATTCAACATATTACAGAAACAGTTATTCATGGTAAGAAATCTTTTGCTCAAATATTAGTAATCATGGAGAATAGGTTAGACCTGATGAAAGTATCGTTTCCTCATCTGACTTGATTGAGGAACTTTGGTCTTCCTTTACAGACATTTAAGGTGCTCTCAGAGATATCGAAGGAGCTCTTAGAGATATGGAGGGAGTTCTAATAGATACTGAAGGAGCTCTCAAAGACATTGAAGGAGCTCTTTTCATGGAAAAACTAGGAACTTTCATGCTACGGCGGCGGCTTTGAGACACAGGCAGGTTTGGATGTTTGGGATTGCCAGTCTTTTCATCAATGCTATGCAAACTATTATCCTTGCTTTCTCCTTGTGAATTGTCTGAGTACTTGTCCCTTCTCAACTTGTCAAAGATAGCAGCTGAAGATGAAAATACAGAGACAGCCCTAGAGAGTGTCCTCTGCATGTCATGTTTCTTAGCCTGGCCTGACGCAATCGCTTCAATCGAGGGAGAAACAGAAGAGGGGACCAAGACAATAGCAAATATGCGGTGTGCAGCAACACGAGCTTCGTGATCAGGGTGGATCATTGTTAAGAGCAACTGATGAAACAGGGCTTCCGAAACACTGACAGCAAATACGTAAGATAAGTTTCTAAGGTAGAAGTAAATCACTGCTCGAGATGAATTTAAACACTACCATTTATTTGTTTTGACAGGATACCTTATTCGATATGTCAAATTTGGTACAGAAGCAATTATTTGGGCGGTGCGATAAACAAAGAATGCAGTTGATCTAGCTACAACAGGAGTGCTTGCAACGTTTTCTAGCATCACAGCCATCATGTCAAGAATTGGCCCAGCATTAGATACCTGATCAACAATATAGTCTTGATAAGCCTTCTACGCATTGTGGAGAGATCTACATTTGAAACTAATAAGTATTGCACAGACCAGACTGCTAAGGGGCATCAATTAAAACATCACATTTACAAAAGTGGTATGCTGATATTTTAACAAGCAGCAGGAAGCATTAAGTTTCAAACGAAAATAAAATAAAACAGACCTTCTTTGACAGCTGCACTAGGCATTCATCTATAGCCTTGCGGAATTTTTCATTCCATTTTACTAACTCTAGATCTCTGCTGCCAAGAGTAATATGGAATGTCCTTTTCAAATGCCTGACAAGATCACTTATGGCACCTATAGTTGCTGCTGAAGCGTGAGCACTGGATTGTTCTGCAAGGGTAGCTGCCACCTCCACGACACTAAGCTGCATATCTGGCTGCTTCAACATGGCCTTGTGTTCAATATGCTTTATCAGTAAAGACAACATTAAGTGCATGTTTTGCCCTGCAGAAGTCATTTAAACAAGATAAATAACTAGGTTGCTTGTATACAATACATTTCGCCTCGGCTCTCACACAATGCAAATGAAGCACCTGAGTTTTCAACTAACAGTTGCATGTACAACAATACAAACAAAGCAAGTCCATTCTGTTGTGACCATGAACTATTGTTACCAAAGTACCGAAACAAAGACTCCAAGATACGATGGAATGTTGTTGCCTCCCTAGAAAGCTTGGCCATATTGTGTATACAGATTCTGGACCAAAACTTGGGATCCTTAGCATCTTCCTTGCACCACAAAGGCATGTTAAAACTCACCTACTGAATAAGAAGAAATGTCAAATCAAATCAACAAAGAGTAGAAAGAAGATTATATTACTCTGAAAGGTGAACTCCTCCCTTAGCATTAACTATGCTCTCCCAAGAGGGGACTGCAGAGTTGACAAAGGGGGAAGAATGATGCTCTATTTTTTGGATTTCTTGCTCCAGTTGGTTGTCTGGATCTTTGGTACCTTGATCATCATTTTGCATCTTCTGAGGTCTGTAGTTTTCTAGTACTACCTCAACAACCTAGCAATGAAAAAAGAAAAGAAAAGCTATGATGGAATATTTGGGACAGCAATCTGCTTGTGCAAGCAATTCACATTCTGATACTAACCAAAATGGATATCAGCAAGAAAACTCTCATGCATTACCAAGTTACATATTTCTTTCATAGAAGTATTAACAATATTTATGTAACAATTCTGGAGACATTACTTAATGAATTTTGTGCCAAGCACTTATGAGAAATTGAGAGGCAGATAGTGGCTGTTTAGCATAAATAAAGGGGAGAAAACTTATACTGGCTGGGTAGGATTTAGATAGGACATTAATCAGGAGTAGATTTCAGTAATCAATAGAATATATATATATATACTATCTATTACGGTGGGAAGTATTGGCGATCGCTCAGGTGCTCCACGTCCCTGGCTCTGCAGAGAGGCCCTCGATCGATTCCGTTTTTGCGTTGCCGTCCGCTCACTGTCTCGCTCGACGCGTGTGTGCCTCGCGAAGCTTCCAGCTCCCTCCGTTTCTTTATCCTCGGTCACTCCGCTTCGCCTTGTCACTCTTCCCCGCACGCTAGCCCTCGCCCTTCTCCTCGTGCACCCCAGCCGCGCCGCTCTCGCGCCCGTCGCCGCGCCCCTGCGCCTCGGCCGGTCGCTCCGCTTTAGTCCGTTGTGGCCGCCGCGCTGAGGTCGCCGGCCCTCCCGTTTCGCGTGGGACGCAGCTCTGGCCTCTACCGCCATGCCGAGTGCCTCCTCCCTCCTGATTCCCTCGCCCGACGGCTTCCCCCGCGTGTCGCCCCATAAAGTCGCTTGGTCGCCTCCCAGCCCAATTCGCTCTGCCTCCTCCCCGCTTGTCCTCGGCTCTGCTCGGTGTCTTACCCGCTCGGCCTCCGCCCAGCACACATCGCAGATTTTTTCGAAGGGAGGAAGCTAAGGACGAACGGAGGAGACCAGGCGACGGCGTCGATATCCACCTGGCGAGGAGGGACGGAGGGCGCCACACGAGAGCACACGCGCGAGGACGCGTGCGGCGTGCGGCGGCCGGACCTCTCCTCCCCGCTCTGATGGAGCTCCGGGAAAAGGCGAACGGTATATATCGCCTAGAATTGCCGTTTGCTGAGCGACGCTACGTCTGCTCGAGCGTTCTCTCTGCCAATCGCGCCATTCGATGTAGGCCATGAATCTTTGCGTACACCCTAGTTAGTTCTTTCCTTTGCCCTTCTCCATTTGCTCCTTCTCTCGTTTTAGGGTTTACTTCCTGCAAAATACGGAGTAGGGTTGTTCATTTGGGCAACACAGAGCAAAAATTGATCTCGATAGCCTCCAATAGGAGTGTCCTGTTGTCTGACCACATTGCACCTTAAGCATAAATCTCTGAATGCCCTCACATCCTGAGTGCTTGTGCTTTCATTTTATCCTGTTGTACTCTGAATGCCCTTACTTTTCAGGTCCTTGTACTTTTGATTTCTCTCTTTGGCAACAGGTATTGATTTGTTCGCTCCTAGAAGAAAGAATAGAAGGAGGAAGTAATCAATGATGTTGATCAACTGAAAATTCCCTTTTTGTTATATGCTAATAAACTGCTGAAGTTTTCAGCTAAAAATGCCCTTTTTGTTATCTGCTAATAAACTGCTAAAGTTTTGGGCGAAGTATTTTGTTTGAAATGCTTTTTGTTCTACATTGATGATGGAACATCTAGATGATGCCCCTTTTTTAGATGATAGCTTATGGTTCCTGGATTGCAATTTATTGATTCACTGAAGGCAATGATTGGTTGTTGATTGTTGAGTGAACCTGTTTTCTTAGGATTCCAACAACAGCGCAGCTAGCCTGCTAATCCCAGCAGGGTTCTCCTGCGCTGTTTCCATGTAAAAAAAGAGAGAAAAGGCCATCCTAATCTTTAGGACCATAGTGTTACACTGTTACTGGATATAGCGCTGCTTTTTTTTTTGTTCATATTCTGTTCTTGATGCTGACAAATGACTGTTTATTGATGAGCAGGTCATATCTACTTATTAATTTGCCTGCTGAAGTTAATCAATTGAGCCTCAGATGTGAGCTTACAAGTGCAAGGGCGTTCTCTGATATTCCATTCTATTCCTAGCTCCTAAGTGGTAGGTAAAAATCTTCATTTCACTATATTTTTTACCTGTAAGAGAGTGCTTCATATCTATTTCAATTCACCATTATGTGCCATGGTGCGTTTACTACATATTGCAAGTTCCAACCCTTTTGCACAACAACTGATGGCCTCATGAACTTCTGTATAACAGACATCAATGTTGTAAGCTTTTACGACTATATCTAATCGTTGCTGAACAATGCTGTAACCTTTTATGATTCTATTCTTAACTCCTAAGGGCTTTGTTTTTTATTCTCCATTTAGTTGATTTGCTTTTGCCTTCTTCAACTGTAGCCTTTCTCCATTCCAATTAACATGAAGGCAAACAAAAATTGTTCAACAATTTTTAGAATTCAAAACTCCGACATTATTGTTAGCATGGAAACGAAAGGACGCGCTGAGAAAGCAATTACAAATATAGTTTGTGACACACATTGAACAAAAATCTGTACGATAATCTTTGCCTCATATATTGCCACATATTTTCAATGTTTGTATTTGACCTTTCTTCTTAAAGGATTGATTATAATATATTCTGAATTAGACAACAAGGTTTGATCTCAATAAATTTCTACTCTGCATATACGGTATCTTATTTAATTTGGTTACTGTTTTGCAGCCATAAGCTAAAAAACCATATTTAAGATAAGGTTTAGTTGCTTTGGCTAAGTATTAATAGCGCTGTTTTCTGCCCATTGTTAAGAATTTCTTCTAGGTTTCAAATTGCTGCCATCTAATGGTCAACTTTAATAGAGGTACCAGATCGTTAAGGTTGAGATTTGTGTTGATGTGAAGCCTACCACTTCTTTTTAGGTTACTTCTCATACTATCCACATCTCACAATTTTTATCTAGCTGCTTATATATATTCATATTGATATTCTTTCATATCTTCTGTTTTGGTGAGCAAAGTAGTTACGGATTTAAACTTTTGGTTATTATCGGTCTTGGTAGTATATGTCGAAAAAACTCTTAAGGAAACTGTGCTTACATGACAGAAAGTGTAAATGTAGATTGCCTGGTATAGTATTGTTTTTTAATCATAAAACTATTGAAACAAGATCTTGGGGCTCAAAGGTTAGATTCAAGGTGTTTCCAGTGTAATTATCTATGCAAAACAGCTTTGAGCGGCCATTTTCTGCATTACCTGCTTCAGTTCTTTATATGGATTTGTATTTAGTGTCATCCAACGTTTGTTGCTATAATATACGACAAGCCAGTTATATAGCATTTTCCTTTTTTACATGATGCTTCTGTTGAAATTGCACCAAGATTACAACGCACTCAGGCCTTCATAATTGAATACTATAGTGACAAACACTAACTTACGCGGCATGCCGCTTCACGGTTTGCCTTTATATATACAATGGCCTGCAAAGTACATTAGTGTGTTATGTCCTTCCACTAATCTTGCTAGCTACATTATTTGCTATTTCCTTTCCATGTTGCTTATTACTTTTTCCCATATACACCTGCTCTGCTAATTTCCCAAACACGTTTTATCATTGATTGCTTTACACGCAGATTGCCCCAGTGTATTAGGCTATGCAGCTACCATTCCATTACAGTCTATTTTGCTTGCTTACACTGCGAAATATAGCTTACACCTTCACCAATCTATTCAAAGTTTCGTACCTTCTGCCTATTATCATCTTACATATCGTATTACCTTCCTCACAGTTCTAAGAAATCTCTACATTATAGACTTTCGCATTTAGCAAAGTTAAATAGGACAGCAGCTCTACTGTGTTAATTATTCAATAAATTTAACTGCATATGCTACCTTATTAAAAGACTTACTTCTTTACCCTTTATGGCACCTCGCTAAAAAGCTTGTTCCTTTTCAGGTTATAGCCTGCATTGAACATCATCTATTGGAAAATACATGCAGTGCCTGCTCAATCTGCTTGCCGTTAGACTCCTATCACAGCAATTTACTTTTCAGCATAGCGTTATACCATCGGATATTTCATTCTATATAGTATATCTCTAAAAAAGTCCCTTCCCAGCAGCTCTATTTACTATGCTTTTCGTGTTTGTACTTTGTTAGGCCAGCATACAAATAATGTATTCAGTATCTATTCTTCTGTATGAATGATGTATCCAGTATCTAATAGACCTGCCCTCCACCACCTACAGTAAAACCAAATTAAAAAAACACAATCACGGCCTACTCAGCTTCCTATCAATCTCTCTATGCAATAAAAACATCATAAAAATACTATATACATCAAGCTCCTAACAAACTGATTAATACAATTATAAAAAACACTCCCGGTATGTCCCAGCATGTCTCAGCGATACCCCAAATAAATAACTAATCTTATCTACTTACTAACTTCTTTCCTTACAAAATTGATCATCTATGTTCCGTACGCGGCGGCGTACCGCCGCGTATACTTCCCTAGTATATTACAAGCATGGTAGTCCAAGTCCATGCATGAGCTACATCCAAGCATTAAAATAAGATGTTAGCTGGAGATTGTCAAATAAATATTTACAACAGAAAATTGTAGGACCGAATATAGCAATCAGAGGGCGGGAGGTGAATGATTGTGCGGAAGCTAAAACCAAATTCTTGATCTATTAAAAGTTTACCCCAAAATAGAACCAAATAATTGCCTCGTTTTCGAAAAAAACAGAATGATAGAGGTTTGGTAAAACGCTAATTCCTGGAGATCCAACAGTCCGATCGATTTGAAATTTGGACACAAGAAACTAGATTCCAATATGAATCAAACCCAAAAAGAATTAGCTCAATCGGACTTACGGATCAAAAGTTATGACCTTCGCAAGCTTACTGTTCCAGAAGATGGCGAGAATAAATCTAACTAGAATTGTAGCTCGCCGAAAGATTTGATGAACTTGATCTTTATTTCTCCTTTCTTTTGTCTAAAATACTCCAAACAAAAGAGTACAACCCTAAAGCTTGCTCAAAGCTTGATTGCCTTCAACAGGAGGCAACCCCTCTATTTAAAGAAGGCAAACACACCTAATCCTAGAAGGAGTCCTAATCCTAGAAGGATTCCTAATCCTAAAAGGATTCCCACTCCTAATCCTAGAAAGAGCATGTATTCAACACAACTCCACTTGGCCCAACCTGGCCGAGTACAACTCTTGCACGCGTATGGCAACCCTACCATACTCACGTGACTAACACTTTGCACGCGAATGACCTCATGCCATTCTCACGTGACTAACCATTCTTCATGTGCACTATTCTCTTAGCCCGAACGTCCCGCATGACATCCTTGACCACCAAGACCTCGGTTCCCCTCGAACCTAGTCCCGAACCTCGGTTCCTCTATGAACCTAGTTCCATCCGTCATCGACCACATTCGCCCTCGAGCAATACCTGCACATGAACAAACCACAAAGCGATTCCGAGCACAAGTCCGCGACTTGACTCACATTAAACCATGCAACCACTCAGGAGTGCATTGCATTAAATATTCTAAGAACACGATTTCAAAACACGAACAAAAACCTTTGCAAAAATCAAAAAGCTTTTCAAATAATCAAACTGATTTCAGATCTTTTAAATAAAGAAACCAAAAATAAATCTTGTCGAAATATCAAACTGGTTTCAAAACTTTTTCAAATACTCATCATCAAAATCAATGGATCAAAATAACGATCCTTCAATCTCCCCTTGATGAGTAATTTGACAAAACACAATATAAGATTTAACAAGAGATTGAGCAAGAACCAAAAGACCAAATAATCCCAATTCAAAAACCTCCTTGACTTGTTCTCCCCTTTTTGACAAAATAGTCATCAAGATCTCAAAACTCCCCTTAATGAATGCAAGATCTCAAGCTTTGAAGTATATTCAAGGTATATAATCAAAGTAAAGCATTTGAAGAGTTTTTAGGAGAACTTTCTCATTTTGTATCAAATTATCCAATGAGAAAGCAAATTGTGAGAATATGGAGGCTCTAACACATAGAATAGTTATTGCATAAGCAAATTAGAGCAAACAAGTAAAATGTCATAAACAGATTTTGCCAAAGCGAAAAGAAATCTATCATGAGCATAGAGAGACTTTCAAATTCACTAATATTTGTCTCAAGCCTTTTTCAACCATTTGAATTTCCTTTTTCTCTTTTAGCAAGTTTGACAATTTTGCTTTGTGATCAACAGGGATGACAAGTAACTGCACACTAGCCCATACTTGTGTATGAGTAGGTAGTTCTTTCTTGTATCTTTCTCAGTTTAAATTGGCAAGTGGCTTCACATTGTTCTGAACTTTTGTTTAGACAAGTAGCCTTTTCTTGCATCTTTTGCATTTAAATCCTGGCAAGGAAGTCAGCACATTGTACTAAACTTGTGTTTAGCCAAGTAGCTTTTGCTTGCATCTTTTTAACTTGCTTTTAACATTAAAACACTGATTTTGCTTGAGACTCATAATGATCATTTGAAGTCCAACAAAACTCACACATAGTTTCTAATCACTCTAGCCTTTCAACAGATGACAAGAAACTTTTAAGCCTATTTCACAAATGCAATACCATAATGAGCAAGAGCCAAAATATTCTCGAAAAGCATCTCAAATTGAATTATTTTAGCCTTTTAGTGATAAGTAAAGCATTGAGCATTAACTTGGCTATATACACAAGAATAATCACCAAAGCTTTGTACTACATGATGCAATGTAAACAGGGGTTTTTACTTGAGGTGTAAAGTCAAAATACCACTTATAAAAAAATCACTTCTAGGAACCAAAGTCAAGTAACCCAAAAGAGATAAACTCAAGACTCCCCCTCAAATCAACCCATGGGGATGAATGATCCCAAGTTCACCGCGTAAGAAAGCAAAACGAGAAAAATCAAGCGGTTTAGTGAAAATATCAGCAAGCTGAGCACCCGAATCAACAAATTTCAGTTCAATAGCTCTTTTTTCAACATGATCTCTAAGAAAATGAAATCTGATGTCAATGTGTCCAAGAAAGAGAATTACTCAAGAAGTGGCATGAACCAGATGTACTTTTTCTATCAATTCCACATCCTCCAAATTCAGCATCAGAGAAAGGTCTTAAACTAATGCATGAGGAAGCAGAAAGCCAAATGCCAAAATCTTGAGTATCATGGAGATACCTTAAAATTCGCTTGACCGCTTGTCGATGTGAAGCACGTCGGAAGCTTGAAAACGAGCACACAAGCACATTGTATATCCAGTCTTCCTCATTCTCAACAATATCATCATTGTCATCCTCATGAACAAAGGTACTCTCCCCCTGAACATATGCACCTGTACCTGCATCATTTGGACTAGCGCCTTTTGCGAAACAGAAGTGAAATAAGCATCTCCAACAGTAACACTTTCAGCACGAGATGCACGAGTGAAGAAGAACCAAATCTTATCACTGAACGTGTGACGTGAGCATCCAAAATTCACTAGCCATATGTTCTCCTTCCTCGCGTGAGAAGCCTACATAGAAGCAGAAAGTGTCGAGGTCTCGATCAAGTTAGAAATAAGATGTTTAGGAATCCAGTACTGAGACACACGACGCACAACAGTAGGCACAACACGAGCATTCTTATGCACAAAATCAGATTTGCCATTTCCCGTGTTTCTAGTAACAAAAGTTGTTTGCTTCACCCTAGGCACATAATGAGAAGTAAAGCGTGCCTGTCTGAAATTAGACCTAGCCATGAACCTTTCTCTCCTTTGTTGTTTAGCTAGTCTAAAGCAGAACTGAACTAAATGGCCATCTTTACCATAGTGAGTGCAAGTGTATTTAACATGATGTTTGGCTTTAGAAGTAGAAGCAACATTTGCATTCACCATAGTTGAAGATAAAATTCCAGCAGATTTAAAAATAGTTTTCTCAGGTTCTTTGACAATTTCAAACTTTCCACTTTCAAGAGCTTTAACAACAGTAGGAGCATGTGATTTGTGATGAGCATAAGGATCAAAACCTAAACCTTTATGATGAGTGATGACTTTTGATTGATCCAAAATCATATTTAGGTTTTTCTTTCCTTTAGTAAAACGCTCTAAAGACTTTTCCAAGTAATCAA
This sequence comes from Rhipidocladum racemiflorum, assembly GCA_036346355.1. Lineage (NCBI taxonomy): Eukaryota > Viridiplantae > Streptophyta > Magnoliopsida > Poales > Poaceae > Rhipidocladum > Rhipidocladum racemiflorum. The sequence continues at coordinate 80,991,854 of CM070579.1, read as the reverse complement.
CTTTTCGAGAAAGCACAAGACAATTATTGCAAGGAATATCAACTTTCTCTTTCTGTTTGCGACAAGTAGAGCATGAAAGAACCTCATGAGTGAGCATGTCATTAGTCATCTGAGAAACTCTAGCATTTGCATCTTTTAATTTCAATTCAAGAATTGAGCATTTAGGACAAGAGATTAAATCATGCAAATCATCAGTGGAACAACTAGCATGTTTAATATGTTTCTCATTTTGATGCAACAGGGAAGCATGAACATTCCTTAAAGCAATAACTTCAGATTGTAGCATATCACAAGATTTGCAAGAATCATCATCAGGAATTAAAGATCTAAGCCTTGCAATTTCAGAATTGGAATTATCAATTTCTAGATCTTTTTCTTTAAGAGCCTTCTTAGATTTTTTAAGTTCTGAAGCTAATTTAACCATGGCATACTCAAGCTCATCATAAGAAGGTCTCACCTCTTCAAGATCGGAGTCGTTGTCGCTATCTCTTCTAGCCATGAAAGACATCCCGGTGAAGTCATTATCAGAATCTCCCTTCTTGTCCTTCTTCTTGTCATGTGGCTCATCATCACTCTCAAAGTCCACATCACTAAGATCACACTCCTCTATGGCGGCTAAGACTTTCTTAGCAACTTTTTGAAAATTGGGGCGCCTAGAAGTAATGCGTCTTGAGCTGTGTTGTGCCGATTCCCGTTCTTCTTTCTTCTTCAACTTGGGACAGTTTGCTTTAACATGCCCGGGAATGCCACACTCAAAACAGTTGAAGGACCCCGAAGTTGTGCCTCCACGCCTCCTCATCCTCACATTGTTGAGTGCTTTAAAAGCACGTGAGGAGATGAGCACAAGATCTTCTTCAGGAAGCATTTCAAACTGTTCATCTGAAAAAGAAACCAATGCAGACAAGGAACCAAAAGATGGTAATCCAGACGAAGTGCTGGGGTTAGCAACAAGTGCATGTGTAGAGGATTTATTATCACTGGGTGACAAAGAATCCATCTCATAAGTTTTCAGTCTAGAATAAAGATCATCCATGATCAAAGTATCCAAGTCAACAGTTTGATTAATTGCAGTAACAACCATGCGCCATTCAGGACTAAGAGATCTCAAAATTTTACTAGCGTTATCCTCAACTAAATTAGTAACTCCAACACCACGCAAATTACACAAGATTTTCTCAAATCGAGAGAAAAGATCATCAATTGATTCACCTGGTCTCATAGCAAAATCAGAAAAATCCTTTTGGTAAATATTTTTGCGCACTTTCTTAATCTTAGTAGAACCTTCATGATAGTCACATAATGTCTTCCAAACAGAATAAGCAGATCGTAGATGAGAAACTCGATCAAATTCTTTTTCAGAAATTCCTTGAAAAATCAAGTTTCTAGCTTTAGCATTCAAATCAACGTCTACTTTGTTATCATTGGTGACTATATCAGGAACATCAAAAACAGTAGAAACTTTGCGCCAAACATCATTACCTTAAGCTTCAATATAGGATTGCATGCGACTCTTCCAATAAGAAAAATTTGAATCATTAAGCATAGGAGGACGATTAACATACTTATCTGACGCCATACCTTAACCTCGCTCTGATACCACTTGTAGGACCGAATATAGCAATCAGAGGGGGGGTGAATGATTATGCGGAAGCTAAAACCAAATTCTTGATCTATTAAAAGTTTACCCCAAAATAGAACCAAATAATTGCCTCGTTTTCGAAAAAAATAGAATAATAGAGGTTTGGTAAAACGCTAATTCCCGGAGATCCAACCGTCCGATCGATCTGAAATTTGGACACAAGAAACTAGATTCCAATATGAATCAAACCCAAAAAGAATCAGCTCAATCGGACTTACGGATCAAAAGTTATGACCTTCGCAAGCTTACTGTTCCAGAAGATGGCGAGAATAAATCTAACTAGAATTGTAGCTCGCCGAAAGATTTGATGAACTTGATCTTTATTTCTCCTTTCTTTTGTCTAAAATACTCCAAACAAAAGAGTACAACCCTAAAGCTTGCTCAAAGCTTGATTGCCTTCAACAGGAGGCAACCCCTCTATTTAAAGAAGGCAAACACACCTAATCCTAGAAGGAGTCCTAATCCTAGAAGGATTCCTAATCCTAAAAGGATTCCCACTCCTAATCCTAGAAAGAGCATGTATTCAACACAACTCCACTTGGCCCAACCTGGCCGAGTACAACTCTTGCACGCTGCATGGCAACCCTACCATACTCACGTGACTAACACTTTGCACGCAAATGACCTCATGCCATTCTCACGTGACTAACCATTCTTCATGTGCACCATTCTCTTAGCCCGAACGTCCCGCATGACATCCTTGACCACCAAGACCTCAGTTCCCCCTGAACCTAGTCCGAACCTCAGTTCCTCCATGAACCTAGTTCCAGTCCGTCATCGACCACATTCGCCCTCGAGCAATACCGCACATGAACAAACCACAAACGATTCCGAGCACAAGTCCGCGACTTGACTCACATTAAACCATGCAACCACTCACAGGAGTGCATTGCATTAAATATTCTAAGAACACGATTTCAAAACACGAACAAAAACCTTTGCAAAAATCAAAAGCTTTTCAAATAATCATACTGATTTCAGATCTTTTAAATAAAGAAACCAAAAAATAAATCTTGTCGAAATATCAAACTGGTTTCAAAACTTTTTCAAATACTCATCATCAAAATCAATCGATCAAAAGTAACGATCCTTCAATCTCCCCTTGATGAGTAATTTGACAAAACACAATATAAGATTTAACAAGAGATTGAGCAAGAACCAAAAGACCAAATAATCCCAATTCAAAAACCTCCTTGACTTGTTCTCCCCCTTTTTGACAAAATAGTCATCAAGATCTCAAAACTCCCCCTTAATGAATGCAGTATCTCAAGCTTTGAAGTATATTCAAGGTATATAATCAAAGTAAAGCATTTGAAGAGTTTTTAGGAGAAATTTCTCATTTTGTATCAAATTATCCAATGAGAAAGCAAATTGTGAGAATATGGAGGCTCTAACACATAGAATAGTTATTGCATAAGCAAATTAGAGCAAACAAGTAAAATGTCATAAACAGATTTTGCCAAAGCGAAAAAGAAATCTATCATGAGCATAGAGAGACTTTCAAATTCACTAATATTTGTCTCAAGCCTTTTTCAACCATTTGAATTTCCTTTCTCTTTTAGCAAGTTTGACAATTTTGCTTTGTGATCAACAGGGATGACAAGTAACTGCACACTAGCCCATACTTGTGTATGAGTAGGTAGTTCTTTCTTGTCCCATCTGCCTGGCTCTACAGATGCAAAACACCCCTTTCAGCCTGGCTCCAGGGAAACAAGAAAGTCCACCGTTTCCCCAGAGCCAGGCTCTGCTGAGCCATGCATGCATGCTGACATCAGTATTTACTATCTAGTTTTCTTCTTTTCTTTGCTATATCTTTTGATTAACATCTCCGATTAATGAACCAATTTCACCTATGTGTTCGTGATATTTTTTCGAACAAAACTAGACCATACTTGCTATATAAATTTTAAAAGATTAAAATTTTAGTTTTTCAATTTATTGATTTTCTAGAATATATTTAAAAAAAATTATTTTCATTTGTGAAATTATTGATTTTTTTAGTATTTTTAAAATTTATTTCATCCCTCTCTTGAATTTGTCTATCACACTTCCATTCCAGTGCAGCCAACCAAACAACATCTCTGTGCAGCCTGTCCAACCTCATACGACCAACCAAACAACGTCTCCTTGCATCCACTCAGCCTGACTCCCACCAGCCTGGCTGAGCTCATGCAGCCTGACTGAGCTAAGAAGGCAACCAAACAGCACATAAACAAATCAAAAGTACAAACAGATAGGATATTAAAAAAAAGGGTGTGTGCCTTGGGCATTATCCCTCCCTTACACTCGGGAGGTTTGAAGCCCTCCTAGAGCATCCACCTCACCTCCACCTTTTCTCTCCTCTTTTTGCAAAAAAGCCCTCCCAGTTTTTGAAATTACGGATATGTCCTTTTGCAATTTTTTGTGAGAGGAAGATTTTTTCCTCGGTTCGCGTTTAGGTCCCTCCTTCGCCGTTTTACGTAAAGAACCTCCTGTTAAATACGAATCGTAAACGAGCCCTTTTATAGTTTTTCAAAATAGCGAACAGGTCCAAAATCATAACAAATAGGTCCGTGCGCTTTTCGTTCAGGTCCTTTCTCCGTTTTTCCCTACGGAGCATTGAAAAAATGTTTTCGTTTCTCCGTTTTGCCCGAAAAAAATGTTTTTGTGGTCCGTTTTCCCTCCGGAGCATGGAAAAAATGTTTTGTTTCTCCGTTTTACCCGAAAAAAATGTTTTTGTGGTCCGTTTTCCCTCCGGAGCATGGAAAAAATGCGTTTGCCTAAAAACCGAAAAATATTTTGGTGGTCCGTTTTTCCTCCGAGCATGCAAAAATGTTTTCGTTTCTCCGCTTTTGCGGAAAAAATGTTTTTGTGGTCCGTTTTCCTCCGGAGCATGAAAAAATGTTTTCGTTTCTCTGTTTTTCCTAAAAAAAACCGAAAAATATTTTGGTGGTCCGTTTTTCCTCCGGAGCATGGAAAAAATGTTTTGTTTCTCCGTTTTACCCGAAAAAAATGTTTTTGTGGTCCGTTTTCCCTTCGGAGCAAGGAAAAAATATTTTCGTTTCTCCGTTTTGCCCGGGAAAAATGTTTTTGTTGTCCGTTTTCCCTCCGGAGCATGAAAAAAATGTTTTCGTTGACCGTTTTTCCTAAAAAAAACCGGAAAATGTTTTTGTGGTCCGTTTTTCCTCCGGAGCATGCAAAAAATGTTTTCGTTTCTCCGTTTTGCCCGGAAAAAATGCTTTTGTGGTCCGTTTTTCCTCCGGAACATGGAAAAAATGTTTTCGTTTCTCCGTTTTTCCTAAAAAAAACCGAAAAATATTTTGATAGTCCGTTTTTCCTCCGGAGCATGGAAAAAATGTTTTGTTTCTCCGTTTTACCCAAAAAAATGTTTTTGTTGTCCGTTTTTCCTTCAAAGCATGGAAAAAATGTATTAAAGTATTCTCGTGGTCCGTTTTTTTTATAAAAACATTTTTTCAATTTTTTCGTTCGCGTGCGCGGCGTGCCGCCGCGCTCAATTTTCTAGTATTATGAAACAGACTGAAAGAAACAGAGTATTCATAATGTCCTAATTTTATCATATACAGTAACTCACATTTCCCTTATCAACCAGTCCTGCAATGCCCCCACCACGACTCCAGATAGTCTCAACAACATCATGCACTCTTCTATTCACCCTCCATCTAGTACTCCCAAGGATATCTAATGCCTGGCAATATGATAATACTTCAGAGTGTTGTTCAATCACTCATAAAGAAGATAAATCGTTCATTCATTAAAAATTAAAAAAGCACAACCAACTAAACATCCATGGAATAATCATGTAAGGCATGGCGAGTATTAGAAATTGCTTTTTAGCTTTTGAGCAACAGGATAAGACTTGATTAGGATAGCTAAGGTTTCCATGGTTTACCACACCTGCTGTCATCAAACTAACACTCACTAGAACAAGAGAGAACTTATAGGAAGCAGAGGCGGTACTAGGGGGGGTGCCGGGTATGCCCGGGCACCCCCAAAAATTTTACAAACTCTATATATATATATATATATATATATATATATATATATATATATATATATATATATATATATATATATATATTCAATAGGTTAAATATGTTGATGATTTTATATTGATTTTGATAGTTTGAGATTTTTAAAACCTTAGAACTATTTATATTACTTTTAGCAAATTTTAAATATATATGTTGTATTTATGATATTACAAAATGATTATACAAGACTATAGATTTATACGTATGAAGTGTGCACATCAAGGGATTACAATACCATTTTGAGCTCGAAAATCGCCACTGCTCATCACCGATTTTTGTCGAAAGTCGGTAGAAACTGCATGGTTTCGAAATCATAATCGTTAAACTTCGGTAGAAAAAAATAAAAATGACTAATTTTGTCGATTTTTGACCGGTTTTCTTCAAAAATTTGGCAAACTAAGCGAAACAATTTGGAAACCGATTTTTGATTGATTTTCGAGCAATTTTCACCAATTTTGGAGTGGTTTACGTCATATAAAATTTTCTGATTTTTTTGAATTTAACCGGTTTATCAACCGGTATAGTTTATCGAGCCGGCTGGATACGATCGAAAATCATGATTTTTGTTAATATTTGAAACTATGTGCACACCCATCAAAATTTTTCTAGTTCCGCCACTGATAGGAAGTATTGATGTGATGCTATTATGCCAAGGAAAACGTGTTCAGAAACATAAATGCACAATCTTTCGTAGATGGGTGGTCAGCAAACCTCAAATACTTTTCGCAGATGTTTTCGTGGAACGCTCTTAATGGCGTCCTTTTGGTCATTAACACCATGTGTCCGCATAATATATGAGGGCAGAAAAAGGTGTCCACCTTTGTCATAGCTGAAACAAAATATGGTTGAAAAATTAAAATCACCAGATAGAAGATGCAGTAAGTTATATCATCTAATTAAACGGTAAATAACTTCTTTGATATCTTGATGAACTAATACCCTAAAGAACTAACTAAAAAGGCCAAATGCATTGTCATCACCGGGGTGGAGAAGAGAACGTACACACTGAAAATTTGCAAACTTGTGTGGAGAAGAGAACGTGCATGTACTGCAAGTCTGCAAGTACAACGATATGCATGTCATCACCGGGGTTCACAAGACCGCTAAAATTCAGTTAAATTAAAAAAAATTATGCAACAAAAAATTGTTTGATTTTTTATTAAAATTTTGCTTTAAGATTTGTGCAACTTGTATTAGAAGGAAGAGCATAGAAGCACCTCTCTATCACCATTCACCTGATGCCAATGTCTATCGGGCTAGAGGGCTGACGGGCTCTCCTTTAATTCGGTCTTTGGTGCCGCTGAGTGCTGATTCGCTGCCGCTGGACTGGGTCATCCATAGCTGCCAGTTTACCACAGCTAGCTGTGCGAATTTTCGCTTCAGAATATTCCTAGCTTTTCTGGTAGAGGTGTGATGATCTACATCGTCATTTTATCCGTTCAGCTAAACAATGCGGCGGAGTACAAAACAATCCCTGACGCAGGACTCCGATCTCACGTACATCTTGGGTTTTGAGAGGATTTCTGCATAGAGATATTTGGAGTTTGGACAGCATCCGTGATGGGCGGACAGCATCCAAACTTGCACCGTTGCACGCAACCACGATGGCCCAGGGCATTGACTCACCGGTCAATGCTTCCGCCGCCTCCCATGTATAGGAAAAAAACGACTTGAACTCTGAAGCTGACACAAAACCCCAAAACTAAATGACCAAAGCAGACAAGTAAATTCCCACTCCTCGCGCTCAGCGGACGCATCCCCATCAGGAGGCGGCGGCCATGGCGGAAGAAGGGGGCAGACGCAGCAGAAGCGGTGGTGGTGGGGTCAGGGTGTGCGTGACCGGGGGCGCCGGCTTCATCGGCTCCTGGCTCGTCAAGAAGCTCCTCGAGAAGGGTTACACCGTCCACGCCACCCTGCGAAGCATCGGTACGCGCGCCGAGTTGATTTCGATGGATCGTCATTCGATTCGTGTTACGGAGATTGAGCGAAAGGAGCGGGGGTGGGGATTTGCGCGGTTGGGCTTGATTGCATGGTTGGGTTCGGTTGCTGGCTGCAGGGGACGAGAAGAAGGCGGGGCTGCTGCGGCGGCTCGTCCACGGCACGGCGCCGGAGCGGCTGCAGCTATTCGAGGCCGACCTCTACGACGCCGCCACCTTCTCGCCGGCCATCGCCGGCTGCCAGTTCGTCTTCCTCGTCGCCACGCCGTTCGAGCACCAGGCCGCCAACTCCAAGGTAAGAAGAAACCATCGCGCTTCAGCTTGTCACTGTCAGGGCCGATCCTCATATTTTAGGGCCTGGTAAGTCAAGAAATAGGGTCTTGATTTCAGCAACATAAAAATATTTTTATCTATTAATTGCAAAGGCATACATTAAGTATATAATCAAAATATTTCTTCAGTTACAAAGATGACGCATACGTGATATATAATCAAAATAAGCGATCTGGTTGCAAATATGACTAATACATGATATATCCCCTCAAAAAACTAATACATATATAATTAAAACATATGATCCAGTACAATGTAAGATGTCTAGCATAGGACATATCGTAATATACTTACATAGGCCAGGACCCCTCCCCATCGTGGGCCCTAGGCGACGGCACCTGTTGCACCGGCCCAGGAACGGCTTCTCCATGTTTCATTCTATTTTTGCTAGGAAATACTAGAAGTCGTCATGATCAGCCACTACGAGACATGGTCGATTTCGAAAATCTCGGCTTTTGGCCGGTTTGAGATTTCAAACCTCAGTCGGATAATTTTTTTTGAAAATTATCAAATTGCTTCAGTACAATGACTAACTAAAGTCGGGGACTTGCTTAAGTACAATTTTGGTCTAAAGATAGCTTTTTCAGATTAGTTTTGATTTGTTCCATCGAGAAAAGCATAGGACTATGTGCACGAAATACAGTTCTTCAGGGTTCACTGGTCTTTGTTGTTTGGATCTTGTTACTACTTTTCGGTGGCAGTACAAGAACGTGGCCGAAGCAGTCGAGGACGCGGTGCGTGTGATCCTCCGGCAATGCGCGGAATCCAAGACGGTGGGGGCACGCACGGGAAGATGGGGAAGAGGAGGAGAGGCATGCGCGCCTAGGGTTTGGGCTTGGATCCCAAGTTTCCAATGGCGAGGTTTTGGACCGGGATTTGGAGGTGGTTGAGAAGAAGAAGAAGAGCGCGGCGGAGGAGGAGGGGAGTGAAGCCTCGGTAGAACCTTGGGGACGAGAGACGAGCGGAGCAAGGTAAGGAGGAAGGAAAAAAAAATATCGCAGGTAGGAGAGCGTTTGTGTGGCCGTTGGATCGCTTCGTGCCCGTATCGGACGATGAAACTGCATGTCAACTCCTCAACTCAAATGCCTGAACAATCTGGCCTTGCCACAGGTAAGCTTTTCTTCTCAGTTCGCCTTGGAAAGTTTCTGTTCGTTTTTTATGGGCTCATGATTCACGAGTTGCATTTCTTCTTATCCCAAGTCAGGCTGCCTTGATTTTCAATCCAGTCGTGCTCAGATTGTTCCTAGTGTGTTGGTGTAGTAATGCAACACAAAAAAAACATGAGAATCTTAAATTTGCATGTTACTCTCTAGTGACTAGTGAGTCGGTCTTTCTTGGCCCGCCGTTGGGTTTCTCCCCTGATTGGTTGGCACCATGTCTGCACAAAAATGCCGGGTGATGGAATCATATAGAATGGTTTGCTTACAAAAGTAGGCGTTTTTATAAGCTTCCAAACAGCATCACGGGCAACAACCAAGCAGATCGATATCCCCCTCACCCTGCATATGCATTGTTCCATCTAGCAGGTTACTGGCAGGTCAACATAGAGTGAAGTCAACAGTTCGGTTCCATAAATATAGGCACCCATAATACGCTTGTTCAGAGTCCATAAACAGTTCATAAGATTCAGAACTCTCTTCCTTGCTCTCTACCTCCTTTTCTTTTTGCTGTAAATGGGTCAGATGCTAGTCTTGACCAACTCCCTCCTGACACAGCCAGAAACTGAGCTCCCAGCTCTGTAGCAAGTAGTACAACTGTCTGAACGAAGTCGCGTTTTATGCTAGTACTACTACTGAATCTTGACGTTGTCAGTTTGTCACAATGAGCAGATCAGAACGCATGCAATTTCAGAACTTCACTTATTTGGTCCTGTACTGTCAGAATCGAGAGGAGCCTTTCCTGGAGAGCTCTTTTACGGTACACTAAATTGCATATGAACCGTTCATCCTTTTCGATCCAATGGATCAGAATAACTAGAGTTTACTTATACTACACTTGGTAGCAGAGTAGTAGAAACACTCTTAACAAATCAACGGTTATACTACAAGTATAATCCACCGTAAAATTTCTCTTTATTGGAACGGATACTTGGTTCATGAAACTGAAAGTGTTGCCCCGAACACTTGCAATTCTACAACTTCGCCTGTCCACATGTATCCTGGCAGAGAAGCTTTAACTGCTCAAGTGAACCGTGTGTTGCAAATGAAGAAGAAGAAAACATCCGGATGAAATTTATCAAAACCCAATGAAGAAATGGTCCATCTGTCCGCTAGCTAGCTTCTGTCTTTTCTCAAGAATGTGAGACAGTGCTCACCCCAAAGGATCCGCAACTCCACTTAATTAGCCATTAGGCCATGTGATAATTCATAACGCAATTAAATGCTATTATTAGCCTAATACTCAGTATTGGATTACACTACTTGTTCAGATCACTTTCACCTCTGGCCAAACTCTTGAACTGAAAAAAGAAAACTGAGCTCTCATCAGAGTTCATCAATTCAACTTCAATAGAAGAAACTACGGCTCAGACTCAGGTAATAAACAGTGTGTAGCAGGATGAAATTCAATCACTGCATTAACTTCGTTCACATCATCATCAGACTAAAACAACGTTGATCCTGGTATGTACATCCATGCATCATCTGATCACATGATTCACAATCTCACACCCTCAATTGCAGACTAACAGTTGCTGCATTTGACAAATAGCTAGCTCCCGAGCCAGCAACACATTCACGCGTGAAATAGTCAGCAACCAAACCAATTATACAGAATGCCACCAGAAAGTTGCATAAATATTAAAGCATGAATGGAAGGTAGATGATAATTACCTACCCATTTGTTTGCTTCAAGATTTGTATGACTTATATTGAGAAAAAGCATAGAAACACTATAAACCAAAAGAACTATAGAACAATAAAGAATTTCCTCAACCACAAACTACAACTCATCACCAATCGCTACATGGTACAGCCAACTGAAGCAGTATGTATAGCCTCAACGGACGGACCGGCTGATTATTATCGAGCTTGTCAGGCGAGGATGTCGTACGGCCGCTCCCCGTCGATGCCCGGCGGCTCCGGCGACGTCTTGAGGATGACCCAGACGGAGTAGACGATGCCGGGGACGTAGCCCAGGACCGTCAGCAGCAGGGAGATGAAGAACTCCGACTGCACATGCAAAAACAGCAGGAGCATAAATCTGAGAACAACAACAAAAAATAGCATCAGCAAGATGAGACAACCATTTTTTTTAGACAATGAAATATTACATCTCCCGGCCTCAGCAAGATAAGACAACTGGTACATCATACAAAGCAATGTGCAGTGCAGCAGCTGAATCCTGAATATCCCTTAAGTTCAAAATTGTAAAAAGAAGAAGAAGAAGAAGAAGAAAAACGAATCCTGAAATGCTTACGCTGCAGCAGCCGTAGCGGAAGAAGACGCCGAGCGGCGGGAGGACGACGGAGAAGATGATCTCGAGGCACGTCGAGCAACCGCCGGAGCTCATCCTGCCGCCGTTGGAGAAGCGTGCACACAACTCAGCAGTCGGAGTCTTGGAGGGGTGTCTTATTAGAGGGAAATAGAGGAGGAGGAGGCAGCAACCCGATGGGAATAATACGGAATCAGACGCGCGCGCTGCCGGGAGAAGATGCCAATGCTCATCAGCGTGCCGCCGCACACAGCGCACATGCGGCCAGGTCAGCCACGGCTCCCGACCGGACCTTGGCTAAGTGTTTTCCCCCCTGTTTTTACCACGAGGTATCAAAATTTATCGTCGACGTAATATCAAAACATATAATTTTAATACTTCACAAAGATGATACACAACATTTTTACGTGTTCCAAACAGGTCCTAAATTGGGAGTTCCTGCTTTTGCTTGTAGTGCACGTCATTTTATCTGTTAGATGCGTGATGATCTACATCGTCATTTTTGTTGGATCGGCTCAAAGATCAATCATGCGATCGGCTTCGGCGAGATGGTCTCACGGACATAGAGGAGACGAGCACGAACGCACGGGAGAAATATTTCTTCGATGCATGCAACTCTAATCTTCCTATTGCTTTATTGCATTGCTCGTTGTTTGCCTCACGTTGCATTGTCTTTTCACCTTGTTTACATGGCCCAACAGAACCTTATAAAGACTATTTTTCCATTACCGACTCGGTTGGAGACTTCGATCAACGCGGACACGGCAACCTCCTGGACTCTAACTCCGTATAGAATACGTATACGGCGACGTATACAAAATTAGCTCCAACAATCACCCCCTAATTTTGTAACGCCTAATTTCTAACTTGTTGAAGCAATCGGTCACAACTACGATTTACCCAACTTTTATTCGACACTGGATGAAGAACACATCTCCTCGACACCCCATACTCGACTTACTTAATTCAAGACGGCGGGCACATCTCTTCTACGTCTTGGATGTATCTTCGACAGACTTGAGTTTGGACGGCGAGCACACCTCTTCAACGCCCCGGACTCGACTTTGAGTTTGGACGGCGAACACACCTCTTCAACGCCCCGGACTCAACTTTGACGGACATGAGTTTGGACGGCGAACTCATCTCTTCAACGCCCCGGACTCGACTTACTTAATTCAAGACGGCGAGCACATCTCTTCTACGTCTTGGACTCATCTTCAACGAACTTGAGTTTGGATGGCGAACGCATCTCTTATTTGATAGATCATCCAATCAATACTGGTCTCTTCTTACTTTGGACCTCGGCAAGAAGCGCTTTTTCCTCCTCCTTTACCTTGCGGCACTCCGAAGCAAAATGCCCATAATCATTACAATTATAGCATCTCACTTTTGCCTTGTCGAATCTCCGATTCTTGCGGCCTCGTTCACCATCTCCTTTCGAGCCACCGAACGAGCCCTCGCTGTCGCGTCTCGACGATCGGGCCTCCCACTCGGCGCGCGTCAGGAGTAGGTTTTCTTCTTTGCCGCTATCGGATCCCTTAATCCGTTCCTCGTGTGCCTTCAAACGACCGATCACCTCCTCGATCGTCATCACCGTGAGGTCACCGAACTGCTCAATGGTGGAAACGATTTGTAGGAACCTGCCAGGGACAGCACGAAGGAATTTCCTTACCACGTAGCTTTCCTCCATCTTATCGCCAAGCGCTTTGATTTTGTTGACGACTGTCGTCAAACGGATGGCGAAGTCGTCGACTGACTCCGTCTCTGTCATGCGCAGCCCCTCGAACACAGCTTTCAGGGTCTGTACCTTAGCCTCCTTCACACGATCAGCGCCAAGATGCATCGTCTTCAACGTCTCCCACGCAGCTTTGGCTGTCTCCTTTTCAGCCAGTAGGAAGAGCGTTTCTTCTGGGATGCCTCCGTAGATGGCCGCCAATGCCATCTGATCCTTGCGCACATCGACTTTGTCATCTTCGATCGCTCCTCACAGGTCTTGAGCCCTCAAATACACCTTCATCTTGATTGCCCATGCTGCATAATTGCTCTTCGTGAGCATCGGATAATGCAACGCTATAGCGGAACTCTCTTTCGCCGTCGCGCTTGATGTCGCCTGACCACCGGTGTCACCACTTCCTGGAGATTTCGACATCTTCTTGGGCAGCAGATCAAGAACTCAGGAACCTGCTGATCTAGCTCTGATACCAATTGTTGGATCGGCTCAAAGATCAATCATGCGATCGGCTTTGGCGAGATGGTCTCACGGACATAGAGGAGACGAGCACGAACGCACGGGAGAAATATTTCTTCGATGTGCATTGCTCGTTGTTTGCCTCACGTTGCATTGTCTTTTCACCTTGTTTACATGGCTCAACAGAACCTTATAAAGACTATTTTTCCATTACCGACTCGGTTGGAGACTTCGATCAACGCGGACACGGCAACCTCCTGGACTCTAACTCCGTATAGAATACGTATACAAAATTAGCTCCAACAATTTTATCTGTTCAGATCAACAATGCGGAGTACAAAACAATCCCTGACGCAGGACTCCGATCTCACGTACATCTTGGGTTTTGAGAGGATTTCAGCATAGAGAGATTTGGAGTTTGGACAGCATCCAAACTTGCACGCAACCACGATAGCCCAGCGCATTGACTCACCGGTCAATGCTTCCGCCGCCTCCCATGTATAGGAAAAAAACGACTTGAACTCTGAAGCTGACACAAAACTAAATGACCAAATCAGACAAGTTTGTTTAGCTAACATAAATTCCCACTCCTCACGCTCAGCGGGCGCATCCCCATCAGGAGGCGGCGGCCATGGCGGAAGAAGGGAGCAGACGCAGCAGAAGCGGTGGTGGTGGGGTCAGGGTGTGCGTGACCGGGGGCGCCGGCTTCATCGGCTCCTGGCTCGTCAAGAAGCTCCTCGAGAAGGGTTACACCGTCCACGCCACCCTGCGAAGCATCGGTACGCGCGCTGAGTTGATTTCGATGGATCGTCATTCGATTCGTGTTACGGAGATTGAGCGAAAGGAGCGGGGGTGGGGATTTGCGCGGTTGGGCTTGATTGCATGGTTGGGTTCGGTTGCTGGCTGCAGGGGACGAGAAGAAGGCGGGGCTGCTGCGGCGGCTCGTCCCCGGCACGGCGCCGGAGCGGCTGCAGCTATTCGAGGCCGACCTCTACGACGCCGCCACCTTCTCGCCGGCCATCGCCGGCTGCCAGTTCGTCTTCCTCGTCGCCACGCCGTTCGAGCACCAGGCCGCCAACTCCAAGGTAAGAAGAAACCATCGCGCTTCAGCTTGTCACTGTCAGGTCCTCATATTTTAGGGCCATGGTAAGTTAAGAAATAGGGACCTTGATTTCAGCAACATAAAAATATTTTTATCTATTAATTGCAAAGGCATATGTTAAGTATATAATTAAAACATTTCTTCAGTTGCAAAGATGACGCATACGTGATATATAATCAACATAAACGATCTGGTTGCAAATATGACTAATACATGATATATCCCCTCAAAAAACTAATACATATATAATCAAAACATATGATCCAGTGCAATGTAAGATGTCTAGCATAGGATATATCGTAATATATTTACATAGGCCGGAGCCCCTCCCCATCGTGAGCCCTAGGCGACGGCACCTATTGCACCGGCCTAGGAACGGCCCTGGTCACTGTACTGGTCAATGCTTCTCCATGTTTCATTCTATTTTTGCTAGGAAATACTAGAAGTCGTCATGATCAGTCACTACGAGACATGGTCGATTTCGAAAATCTCGGCTTTCGGCCGGGATGAGATTTCAAATCTCAGACGGATAATTTTTTTTTTGAAAATTATCAAATTGCTACATAATTTTGGTGAACTTTGGTCACGTGAGTGAATGACTAACTAAAGTCGGGGACTTGCTTAAGTACAATTTTGGTCTAAAGATAGCTTTTTCAGATTAGTTTAGATTTGTTCCATCGAGAAAAGCATAGGACTATGTGCACGAAATACAGTTCTTCAGGGTTCACTGTTCTTTGTTGTTTGGATCTTGTTACTACTTTTCGGTGGCAGTACAAGAACGTGGCCGAAGCAGTCGAGGACGCGGTGCGTGTGATCCTCCGGCAATGCGCGGAATCCAAGACGGTGAAGCGCGTCATCCACACCGCCTCGATATCAGCCGCTTCGCCACTGAAGGAGATCTCCGGCGCCGGGTACAAAGATTTCATCAGTGAATCATGCTGGACTCCTCTCGACGTCGACTACCCTTTCCGGAGTGCGCACTTCGATGTAAGTGTTCTGCTCCTACGAACTGAAGTATGCTCCGAATTTCTGATGCAAAATGGCAAGCTCGCTCCTTGTTACAAATCCATGACAACATGTGGTGTTCTCGTCGATGAGTATTACCTCCCTGTGACTTTGTGAGGGCCTGATCCTGATCCTGATCCTTCAGCATCAGCCGTTCTATTGGTCTGAGAGTCATGATCAGACGATGGACAGTCGACTTCGTTTCCTATAACATTTCACTTCAGCTCGTATGGAGGCAATCGCAGCTTAACCCTCGCGGTATATGATGCAGCCATCAAATTAATAGTGGATGATCATTTGCAGAAGTACATACTGTCAAAGCTCTTGTCGGAGAAGGAGCTGCTGAGCTACAACGATGGCGAGAACCCGGCGTTCGAGGTGGTCACCTTACCCTGCAGTCTCGTCGCAGGCGACACGGTTCTCGACCGCGTTCCGGAGACATTGGAGTACGTCGTGTCACCGGTGGCCCGGCAGGAATCCAGCTTCGGGTTCCTGAGGCTGTTGCAGGGGTTGCTGGGCTCGGTGCCGCTGGTGCACGTCGACGACGTCTGTGATGCGCTCGTCTTCTGCATGGAGCGGCCGTCCGTCTCCGGCCGGTTCCTCTGCTCCGCCGCCTACCCAACGATCACCGACATTTTCGACCACTACGCCAACAAGTACCCCCACCTCCACCTCCCCAAAGAGTAAGCAGGCCATTCTTCACCTGCAACATATCAAGAATGGGTTCTTTGAAACGGTGGCTGGTTAATTGATTTATGGTTTTCTTTTCTTGAGCTCCCCATCTATATATGTAACATGAAATCTGACGAGACTACATCCTTCTCTGTTGCGATTGGTTGAATTGGTGTCAGGACTGATGAGGTAGCGAGGGTGCAACCTGACAGGAACATGCTGGTGGAGCTGGGTTTCAGGTACAAGTACGGGATGGAGGAGGTGCTAGATAGCAGCGTCGACTGCGCGGTGAGACTGGGTTACCTTGATGCATCCAAGCTCAGCGTGCAGAAAGGATGAATCAATGGTGCGTGGTGCTGGATAAAGCAACAAAACTGGAAGGCTATATGCAGCTGGATGAATGGTCGCAATTCTGTTGTTTGTTCTTCGTTTTGCACGTTTCAGAATTCATATAATTAAGCATACGTGTATAATATTATAGAAAGAAAAAACGAGAGTTAATAAATATGCTGGAAACTAGCCAAATCTATGTGTAACCTGACTGCGGTTTTCATGCATGTTGCATTCGGTAATTTTGTTTGCCGTTGTCAGCGTATGGTTAACAGCATGTTGTTCAATTGTTTTGGAAAGACGGGGGGTTGGGAATCTAGCAGTACTCTTTTTCTTGAAAGAGAAAATATATCAGAATTGGTGGATTCCAAACACTTGTGAACCTTCAGGGCGAGTGTTCAAATTAGCAGCGTTATCGTGAAGAAAAATATTCAGAGACAATTTGTGTGGATGGAAGCAGATCGAGAATACAGTCAGAATGGTCGTTGTTCTGGGAAAATTCGATCACGGAATCGAGAATAAAGTCAGAATGGTACATCCAATTCCTATCAACGTCGTCTGGGAAAATTCGTAGAACGCCGGTGGAAACGATCTACCCCCTGCCGTGTGGAAGTGTCACGCAAGGGATACCTACTGCTCCTCTCGGCTTGGTTTAACAGGCACAACGTTCTCTAGTTATATCTATCCCCGGCCGTCCGATCAGAGGTTGAACGGTCAAAACGGAGACGGACATAAACTTAGTGGGTCACGGCACATCTCATGGATACGTTTCAAGACAACGGTAGTAGATACACTACAATCCATAATCTATTTTTTTATGTGTTTTTGGATTCTAACTTTGAGAGAATCAACTTCTCTACAACCACAATTTTAGAGAATCCAAAAAAATTAAACATGCCCTAAATCTGTGATTGTTTACTTATTTATTTTAGTTACTTATTTTAGATTTGAATTTCTAAGAATTTCGACTCATTCTATATTTCTTATTGCTGAGCTGTAATAATTGCACCTATTAAAGAAACTAGAAGATTTATGGAAATGAGTTTAAACGGAATATAAAAAATCAGTTGCTAAATGAATCCCAATTTATTTAATGTTATTTAGGAGATCCTGCTCTACTAATCTCTATTTGGTGATAAATAAATCACTTGTCTCTCTTTCTTTTTTTTGCTTTCTCGGATATTTCATAAAACGGATACTCTATGGATCCTATCACTGATCAATTCTCACATGAATAGCTAAGCATCCAGTAAATCCAACATTGATCCCTTCGAATGTGTCATGGATAACCGATTAGAGGGGGGGTGAATAGGAGGTTTTTAAAATTCCCAGCTCTAATTGCAACAGATAAACAAGTAAAACTATAATTGAGAATTTTAACAATTAAAGCCTAAAATATTTAGGTTTGACTAAGTGCACCAACAGAGAATCCAAGCAAATTACACAACTGTAGATCAAAAAGCAAGCACAAGAAAATACTAGGAATGTAAATTGCACAAAAGAATAATAGAAATCAAACCAAGAGACAAGATGACACAATAATTTTTTTCATGGTCTCAGAGACTTACCGGTCTCCTCTAATCCACGTTGAGGTAAGCTTGACCAACTCAAACTGTCTCCTTGCGTAAATTGAGCCTTCCTTGACCACTCTGGTATCTTTTTTCCTTCTCTGGGTAGGCGAGCTCCTTGCCTTCACAACCAATCGAACCTTCTTACAATCTTCTTTGAGAAGATCACCGGTTCCATGCCCCTAAGCCGTTTAGGAGGCGGCAACCTTCAAGAGAATGAAGTAATGATGCTTGCTTGAGGTTGAATCAAGTGTCTGAGTAGCTCAAATGATTAAAATCACACTTGGATGCACCTAACTCTCTCAAATAGTGAATTCAATACTCAAGGGAGAAAGGAGACTTGCTAGAGCTCAAATCTATTTAATAAGTTACCAAAAAGCTCTATGAATGCAGGTGTAGGGGTATTCAAAGCCTCCACTAATAAATCCAACCATTGGGGGTAGGATTCTAAAAAATTCGGCATTTGCGATACTACTGGCGTGCAAAGCCCGGTAGTACCGCTCCATTGCGAACGGTTGGATCAAAGTATTTAATCTGCAGATAAGGGCTGTTATAGGAAATTCGGTACTATCGACATGCAATGTGCGGTAATACCGACTTTTGAAGTTCGATATGCTCAAAAATGGTTCCTCTCTATTAAAAAGGTATCGATATTAAAATTGCGGTATTACTGACTTCCGGTAGTACCGCCTATTACACCGCGGTAATACCGACCTTCAAAACAGAGCAAAATCGTCTAAAACCACACCTTTCTGTAAAATAACTACCGCTTGAATTGTGCAGTACTATTTGAACTGTGGTAGTTTCGGCTACATAAAAATTGCAAAAAGGAGTGCTACTGTTTAATAACTACTGCTCAATGCTCGGTGTTACCACCCAGCGGTAGTACCGCATTATGTACTGTGGTACTTCCGGCCCAGAGAGAAAAAACTAAGTATTGAAAAATCCTTCTATGAAAAATACCTACCGCCATATAAAACCAGATACTACCGCGTTTTGTATTGCGGTACTGCCAAAATTTTTAAGAATGCAAGAGTGCTTTCAAAGCCAAGACTAGATGCTTGAGCCAAAAAGAGGGAGAGGGGGCAGATGGGTGGCAGGGAATTGAGGTGAGATGAGGGAGATGGGGTGCGGCCTGCCGATCGAAGCTGAGCTGGGAAGGAAATATGGGCGGGCCCATATTTGGCCCGAAGGAAAATGAGAAAAAAGGAAATAATTTTTGAATTTCAAAAATAACTTAAAATTCAAATAAATCTAAATAAATACCAAACAAACTCCAAAACTTCTTTAAAAATTAAGGAAAATACCTCTCAACACAATGAACCCAAATAAAACTAATTTTCATTTAGTTAAAGATCACATTATTGAGATTATATCTATCTATCTTTGGAAATTTTCGGTTAAGCTTTACTAATTTGATGAAAAATCCAAACAATTATTTCTATTCTGAAAACTTTGAAATGGCGTGAAAATTAAGGCGTCACGAGTTTCCGCCTGCCGCAGCCTCGGAAGACAACCGCCAAGCCTCACCGACCGATATTTGGTTAAGAGCTCGTCGCAAACCAGGGAAGCTTCCTATTTTCCGATAGCCAGAAAATGCAATTTTCGGTATGTACACTTGTACAATACGTATACGGCGGAGCGGACAGGGACGCCGTGCCGTCGGTCCGCAATTTTGTCGGGATCGAAACGTGCGCGCACGGACAACGTGGGAAATGGGAAACAACGGCCGGCCTCTTCGCGTCGCGGCCGACCGTAATCCAAACGCGCAGTTCACCCGCTCGTTCCGGAAGACCCTAACCGCTTTATCCTTCTCCCTTATATAATTTCCCGGCAAGGCTTGCTCTCCCACGAAGCTGCGGGCAAATCTCGGAGCGCTCACAGGTCACACAGCTAGCTCGCCGCAGTCGATCGGTTCGCGGCTTAATTGGTTTGTTTGGTTGCCGGAGTGCTGTCATGGCTATTGGAGGAGTGTCGTGTGTGCCGTCCACTTCGTCCTCGTCTGC
The DNA here is from genome assembly GCA_036346355.1 of Rhipidocladum racemiflorum. Taxonomy (NCBI): domain Eukaryota; kingdom Viridiplantae; phylum Streptophyta; class Magnoliopsida; order Poales; family Poaceae; genus Rhipidocladum; species Rhipidocladum racemiflorum. The sequence goes on along the minus strand of CM070579.1, from coordinate 80,971,611 downwards.
GCCGGGGGTGGAGCCGCGGCGGCGGGGGGCATGGCAGGCGCGGCGCGGCAAGGGGATCAGGTGCAGCCGCGTGGGCGGGGCGGGGGCGCCCGGGGCCGCCGGGGGGCTCGCCGAGGATCACTACCGGACGCTGAGGCTGCGTCCGGGCGCCACCAGGGGCGAGGTCAAGAAGGCCTTCCGCCAGCTCGCGCTCATGGTGCGTAAGCCTAATCACTCAACATACTTGCTAATTAAAGTTCAGGCTTATTGCTACTAATCATTATTATTTTACTACTAATTAGCAGTACTAATTCTCTCTCTCTCTCTCTCTCTCTCTCTCTCTCTCTCAGTACCATCCGGACGTTTGCAAGGAGAGCGAAAAAGGCGTCGATTTCCAGAGGATCAACGTGGCGTATCAGGTGAGTTAAACCTACCATTAGCTCTTGATCGACTTGTATGTTTCTTCTTCTTTCTTCTGCTGGTTTGAGTCGCGGAAACGCGCCGATCGACTGGATGCAGATGGTGATGAGCAACATGAGGGAGGCCGAGGAGAGGCTCGAGTACTGGCGGCTCAAGTACGGCCTCACCGACGAAGACCTGGACAGGTACAGGCGCTACCTCAACGACGACGACGACGAATGGTTCGACCTGTGAAGAAACCAACATACTGACCGATCAACGAGGATAGACGATTGTATCCATCTCCCTCGTTGATCTTAGCATACATTCTTGTTTATTGCCATCGAAGTGACAGCACTATAATTTTTTTATTTGTGCGTACGCACCTATATATCGCAGCTGTATACGCTTCCCCTGTTTTATTGTAGGGGAGGGATGCAAGCAGACAAACACTTGGTTTACAGACCAATGGTGGTACTATTGACACATTTGTGCTTGGAAAGGATCTTTCTTGTGTAGATAAAACATTTTGACGAATCTGGGTTATAACCTCATTTTGAGTACCTCGATTGATTGTTTTTTTTTTTTAATTCGCTACTCAAGTGCTCGTGCGCAGCAACAAACATATTTTTAAACCAAATAATCAAAATATGCCACGTGTTTTAAAAATAAGGCCCCGTTTGGTACGGATCCAGATTCTAGTAGAAACAGAAACAGTTCCAGATTCTTGGTAGAAACATTTCAGGTAGAATCAGAATCACTATCTAGAAACCGTTTGACTAACTGTCTGGATTCAGATTCTGGAAAGAGGATGAAGTGGTGAAAATGACCGAAATGCCCTTTGTATTTGTGATGGATTTGTAGTACATTTTAATGCAAAAAAATGACAATGAAATACATGCAACCATAATAATCTCATTACAGAATTTTTGTATCAATGTTCGGCCATTCAAATACAAGAGGTAGCGAAATACATCATTGTATTAATATTACAAAAATGATAAAGTGAACTACGATCTAGATTCCATAATTGCCTTTGCAAGATCATCACGAAATCTATCCATATTTATGTCATTTGCGTCGGTTGTAGCCGTAATTGATGAATTTTGAGACGGCTAATGTCTCGCATATCTTTATGGTATTGTTGGTATGTAATCTGGATTCTCATCACACATTCGAAAATCTGTGTCAAGTGCATGATTTTCATGAATGTAGTTATGGAGACATATGGTTGCTGCAACAATCATCTTCTGTTTGTTCATCTTAATGAAACACGAAGTAGCATAAGTAATGTGACAGAAACATGACAATAAATTTGTGTAATGTAACAACAATTTTTACCTTGTGGGATTTGGGTAACAGCAATTCAGATTCAGTTGATCTGTAGTGGAAGTACCTAGTAAAATAACAAAATCTCTCAGCTCATTTCCAAATAAATAACAAGAGCAACGGTCCTTAAAATCAACTTATATAATAAACTGCCAAAACAAACGACATTAGTTTCATGAGTTGTGAAATAAAACTCTTGGTGGCAGTAGGAGATTCATGGTAGAGTTAGGCCAAGGAATGTACAAACTGGTACACAAGAGCAAAATTGGTACGTAAGAGCAAAATAAGAAGTTCAGATGCTGAAAAAAGGATGAAATAATAAGAAGCGAGAAATTATCAAGGTTCCAAGCTAGTTGTTGACAACTGACAATTGACAATCAATCAATTACAATATAAGATATGGTAAATTGTAGGATAACAGTCTATTAAGTGGCAAAAAATCTAGTCTCGCTAATTTGTTTCTTTCTAGTAAGCGAGGCGTAGCTAGATAGAGTCACAGTACCATCTCTGTTGGCGTATTCAGTTCTATATCCTCATTACAGTATCACTAAAGACAAAAGGCTAGCATTGAACCATAAAAGGCTTACTACAACTTTTAGAGTCAACTCTCCCTCATGATCCATGAGAAACATAATTTTTGCCCTTTTACTGTTTGAAGTAGGATTAAAAAAGACACAGTAGAACATCTGACACTCGATACAGCTCATTATCACTGCAAGTTGCTTCAGTCATTCACACAAGCTTGCTTGACATAGCTTGATGCTATAAAAGACAACAGTTGCGAGCCAGTCTTATAAGCAATCTGTGCAAATGTTTAGGGCATTCAGTTATCTGCTGATACATTAATCTGGGAATAGGGTCGTTTACAGTATCATGTAGTAGTTCATAAAAAGCAGGCCTATCTATGCATCTGACTTCCGCGCTCTTTCAGGTATAGGATTTCAATCATATTTGTCTAATCAAACTAGATAACTAATCCTTCCAAGAAAATTAAAGTTCCGAACCTAAGAGAAGACATGCAGAGCTCAGCTTGCACCTCATGGATCAGTGTGTCTGATCTCTGCATACTTGAGGGCCTACACGGAATGCAGCAACTCAAACGTAAAGGATTCTACGACGCCAAGCAAAGTAATCATCTAACGCAACCCAAACAGAGAGGCCAGCACGTCAACACCAATCCCGCGCACCGCAACTCTAACACCAAGCAACGCCGAACGGAGATGCTCGGAGCAGAGAGATCTTAGCAGGGCGCATCAAGCGGTTCAGGGACTCAAAATCGAGCTTATAATTTACACGATATGGTAAGAGAGGGCAAAGGCGGAGATGAGGGGCTAATACCTTGAGGGCGGGGGAGTTCCGGGAGGCGGCGGCGGCTCGGTGAGCTCGGGAGGGCGGGTGTGTTCCCGGACAGGCAGGAGGCGGCCGAGTGTGATGGGGATCCGAGTGAAGAGCGAAGGGTAAGGGGGTAAAAATATTGGACGAATCGGGAGGAACGGCTCTCAGGCCGATTCGACTGCCGCATGGACAAGGAAGAAACGCTCCAACAAGAATCGGTTCGACCTTTACACCGTTTGGTTGAGTTTTATCTAGAGTTTACTAGAAATAGGCTGGTTCCAAGTTGCCAAATGGGCCTTAAAATTACACTCTTAAATTATCAAAAAGAGAAAAAGTAATGGTCCGACCAAAAAGAGCGTGTGGGAAAAGAGAAAGATACAGCTGGTTTTTTTTATCCCACATGTCATATGTTGGAGTGCTACTTTTTTTAGAGAGGAGATAGAGAACGAACAATCGCTAATAACTCATATTTATATATTAGTAAAGAAAGATTAGCGAGAGACTTTGTGCGAACTGTGGACTGTTTCTATTCTACGTGAGGACAGTAGCAGCTCCCCCTTGTATTGCTGACCAGCTGAAAGGTGAAATTGAGATATGTGACGCTGTAAATCCACAAAATTTGCATCATTAATGTCGTAATCCTGTAACAAAATGGAGTGCTTGTTTACTATTGTGTTTGACTGTCGGGAGCCGACTTATTTGGAGTAGCATGTCAAGATTCCATCTCCAGTCAAAACATTAGGCAGACCTACGACAGACAGACAGATTGTTCAGGTAGGGAAACAATAACAAAGTATGTTTGCAAAATTAAAACTGAAAATAAACATAGAAGGATAATTTTAGGATTATTTGTTTCTCAGGTAAATATACTACTCCCTTCGGTCATAAATAGTTGTCGATTTAGATATCGATATGGTCTCTAAAACACCGTTTTGACTATTAAATTCTACTATAATTTATATATAAAACCCAATAAAATTATAATATTGTGAAAGTATCTTTGAAGAAAAATATTGTAGGATCGATATATACTAAAATAGCAATCAGAGGGGGGGTGAATGATTGCGCGGAAGCTAAAATAAATTTTTTGATCTACTAAAAATTCACCCCAATTCGGAATCAAATAAACGCTTCGATTTCACGAAAAAACAGATTGATAGACGTTCATTAAATCGTGCATTCCCGGATATCCAACCGTCCAATTGATGTGAAATTTTTACTGTAGAAACTAGATTCAATTTAGAAACTAACCCAATAAGAATCGACTCAATCGGATGTACGGATCAAAAGTTATAGGCTTCACAAGTTGACTGTTCCAAAAGTGACGCGAGTTAATTAAACCCTAATTTCGTAATTAAACAAAATCTATAAGGAATTAACTAATCAAACTTTTTAGATCAACAACTTGATGCCCTAGCAAGGTTTGGAATAGATGAAATCAAAATATCATGGTGAAATAATAAATCGATCTATTAAACAAAAAAATATGCAATAGGAAATCACCTACCGTTTGTTAGAAAGACTCACGTACACCTTTCCTTTCCTGTTGCTACAGTAATTACGTACACTGTAGCATCACGAATTACTGCAGCTACGGGAGTAGTATCGCTGGAAACCAACTCAGTCGCTTGCTTTTGCTTTCTAGTGGATTGCGTTGGAATATGTCACCGATGCTTCTTCGGTTTACAGACCTGATGCTTCACGTCAACACGGCATGCAACCAATCGAAGGCTCTCACGTGAAGAAGGCCACCTCGTCACCTCTTGAGAACTGCTTTTTACTGCACTACCACACACGAGTAGACGAGCAAACAAAGCCAACCGGCCGGCCAGCCAATGCGCGCAGTACAATCAGATGAATAGATGTACACACGCCGTCGTCGGACTCTTTTTCCTTTGTGCCGCCGCCGGAATCCTGCCGCACAGCCGCGCCCCTTCTTTTTCTCTTATGTACTTGCGCCGCGACCGGGAGCTCTGAAGCAAAATAGTATTTATTTCTTTTTGTCTAGATTGGTTACAATACTCCCAACAAAAGAGTACAAACCCTAAATCCCTAGCACACAATAAACAGGGAGCACCTCCCCCTATTTATAAGAAAACCCTAGAAGAGTTCGCATGCATCTCCACTTGGCCCAACATGGCCCAATACATGCAAGCTACCTCAAAACGACATAATCGCACGCTGCACGGCCCACCTGCCGTACTCACGTGACTCACTAGCAACCACGTGCACCGTTCTCTAGTCCGAACGCTCCGCATGACATCCTCGACCACCAAGACCTCGATTCCTCCCTGAACCTAGTATCGAACCTCAGTTCCTCCATGAACCTAGTTCCGGTCCCGTCACCGACCACGTTCGACCTCAAGCAACACCTGCACATGAACAAACACACAACCGTGTACGAGCACAAGTCCACGACTTGACTCAAGATCAATCCATGCAACCACTCACATGAGCGCATTGCATCAAGCAAAACAATTACCATGCTATCACAAGCATATCAAATAATCAACTGAAACAACACATGCACATGCACCACACATGTCATAAGCACAACCACTTTGCAATACCAAATTCATCATTAAGCCAATTTTTCATCACATGATTTCACAAATACACACATATAATTTTCATGTATCCGATATAAATGTTTGAAAGGTATTGACAGTCGAAGTTTCAAAAGTTTGATGGCACTCATGTTCAAAATAATAACTATTTGTGGCTGGAGGGAGTATTTCTAGAAGAAAAAAAACTGTGAAGTATTTGCTATGTTTTCCCCTATTTGGACCTTGCTTGCAAGTTCTTATGAAATTTATGTATCAAAGATGATCTTAATTTACTAGTGGCATGTTTCTTTAAAAGAGTAAATTTCGGAAAACACTAGGTATTAGAACATTGGTAATACAAAACCACATGTTTCACATCTTTTTTTTGGTCATAAAATCACATGCTTAGAGACAATTGGCTTCACTTAAAACCAATCCTAGCCACACACCCCTTCGTAATCTACCCTCCTGACATATTGGTCCCACAGCTAAACGTCCTCCATGGCCGCACGAGCACGAGCCCTCCCAGCGCCGGGAACATATCCTGTGCACATGGAGGCCTTATGCACATATGCAAACATTAAATCTGGATCAACCAAATCTCATCCAACGGTAGCTTGAAATTATATGTGCAAATATTTTGCAATTAACCCCCCGATCAAGTCACCGTTAGATAGGATTTGAACGATCCAGATTTAATATTTGCATATGCGCACAAGACCTCCATGTGCACAGGATATGTCCCCCAGCGCCAGGGCCTTAAGGGCTTAAGGCTCGACAGGGGTGGACTCCCTCGCACAGCTTTCGCGCGCGCGTGCAGGTATCGGCGGTGTGGGGTGTACGGCGGCAGGGGACGGGTGGCGCGCGAGCAAGGCCGGCGATGGCCGTCGATTTCAGTCCGGATCGCTGGCCAGAGTGCTTCAATCGACAGGTAAGAATGCCCTCACCCTCCCCATCGTGTGTTCTTGTTGGTCCGAATTATCGCGGATCGAACCTAGATTTGCTGATTAGGGTATCTACGTGGTTTGGACCGTTTGGTATGTTGCTCGAATTTGGGATGCGATTATGTGCTTGTTCTGTTATACAATGGGTTTGAAAGCCTGAAGAAATTTTTTGGATTTAACTCGATGAAACTGGATTAGGGCTCACGCAATTTTGCTAGGGTTGGTATGTTTGCCCGAGTTTGGTGCTGCTCTGTTTGTCAACTATGGGAGTGCTGCTCCACGTCGGCACTTGCGGATGTGGGAAACCCAAGCTTAATTGCCCGTGATAGGACAACGACCCGAGCAAGAGATGCTGCCGAGCCAGACACAGCGGCAGGACCAGTCTACTGTCGTGCTTAGGTTGCTCAGTACCTTGTTGCCAAGCCGAGGAGGTGTGACACTAGGCCTGCCGCGGTACGCCATCTACTTGCTACCTCGGTTGGTCAGTCTCCCGTAGGTCCGGGATCCTGCCGGTGTTTTTATGGTCGAGAAGGTAATTTTTGCAACTGTAAACGTAAGGATGCTAAATTTACAAAAAAAAAAAATATGTGAGAACTAGATTTGAAAAAAAAAACCTTAAGAGGCTAAAAAAAAGCTTCGACTTCCGGATGTGAAGTCCAGCAGCCGCCCAGGACGTCTTAGCTGTGGGGCCAAGATGTCAGGAGCGTGGATTATGAAGGGATCTGGCTAGGATTGTGTTAAGTGTTTTTGTGAAAAAAAAGTGGCAAAACATGTGGTTTTGTAGGCTAGGGAGGAGGTGGGGACTACAACTTAAATAATCTCTGTAGATGTGGTCCATCTGATTGATGCAACGATGATCTAAATTGGCTAAAAAAAATACTACAGTAATTTGCTACAGTGCAAAATCAGAACCGTATTTTACTACATAGAAACATCGGAGATCTCGCCATTGTTTTTTGATCGGACGGTCCAATAGGACTACTTAAGTGCACCGAATCCGCGTCCGGTTTTATATTACCAATGTCCTAATGACTAGCGTTTTCTTAAATTTACTATTTTTAAAACTATGCCTGTTCGAAAATAACATAGCTATATCACTAACCCAACTTTCTCGGCCCTCCAATGGTTACCCCGGTACTCCAACAGCACTCTCGGTGGCCTTCAAAGTTCAAATCATCCTCCTCGCCGAACGCTCTGCGTGAGTTGCTCTCCCAATTGCGGTTTTTTTTGTAGATAAGGCAGGAGCTCTGCCAATTCTATTAAGAAGAAAAGAAGTTTACAAACCAAAAGCAAGAACAGGAAAAACAGAAGCCACTATCTAGCAAGGAAAACAGACGACAAAATCGGGGACTAGGAAAAGAAAGAGAAAAACATAATAAAAGAAAAAACTCCGCCTCCTAGCAAGACGGACCTGTCATGAATACTCTGAGGAAAAAGGCCTCCAAGCTAGGTTGAAAGAAGAGAAGTCTTGGAGAATTTGCTGGATGACCGTTGAGACCGGCGAGTAATGGTTGTTGAAGATTCGCGCGTTTCGCTCTTTCCAAATGTTCCAGAAGAAGAAGATCAGCAGCCCATCCAGACCCCTACGACGGGCCTTTGAAAGGGCCACATGCATGTTCTGTTGAGCATCTAGGTATTATTTTAATTTCAGATTTGAATATGAAACATAATTCCAAAATAATAAAAGACAACAGACTAGACAAAAGAAATCACATATCTCTGAAAAGTAGATCTAGAAACGATGTGCACGAGATGAACATAGAGAAAATTGAAGAATTTTTACGATGGGCTTGATGACGAAAAGGATGCAGCGCAGTAGCGACCAGCCGTAGAGGAAGTAGTCGACGCAGAGGAAGCTCGAGCGGCCGCGCAGTTGCGCTGCCCAGAAACCTTATTGCCGCCCCCGTGCAGGTTCTCGCTGCGGCAACGGTTCGGAGATCCCGCTCTCCTTGCCTCGCGGTGCACGCCGAGAGGAAGGTCGGCGAAGAACAAACGCAGCACGAAGACGCAAATACGTATCACAAGGATGAACGCGAAAGCCGAAAACTTATTTCACCGACGCTCTCCAGATTTTATAGCCTCGCACCAGTAACGGTCAATAATTGACCATTACAACACCATTAAACGCTAGTAAGCTGCAGGTCATTCAAATGACTGTTTCTATTAGAAACTGATGAACCTATTAATTCACTAATAATAGAGAGAAACCGAAAAATAAAAGGGTTTAAACGTGCCAGGAGTTAATCCACTGCACGGCGACTCGCGACGTCACAAGTCACAAGTCACGCGGGAAAAATACGCGGTAATTCGAGTAATACGCGCGCGCGCGTGCGTGTGACTTTAGCCATGCTCCTCACCCTCCATATGCCTCATTACAAGGCATGGTGTGAGCTCTCCCTTTTAAATTGGTATTCTCCTCTCTCAACTAGCAATATGGTATTATTCTTTGTAGTTTTGGCATTAGAGATAAATGGGCCACTTGGGCCTTATTTCTAACAATCCCCCACCAATACCGAAGCAGACAAAGAATCAAAAGTTTGATCACTGTGCTGAATCTTCGTTTAATATATCAGTATTTCGGTGTAAGTCCCATACGGGTTGAACTTTCACCTAGAATAACGAGATCCATCCTCCCACAGCTAATGAATGGACTCAGCCTTGAATTCACAGCTTTGTGTGGTTAGATTTCACCCGAAATCTTAACTGATACTAGGCTGCCAAAGAACTTCACCTCAACAGAGCGTTAAATGGTCATGCTCCCTAATCTTTTCATGAGCTTTCTAGAGAATGCCCCTTTCTCGTGAACTGCGACCTCACAGTTAGGCTCAAGTAGGTGTATTCATTTTAGGTATCCTGTAGGCCGATACCTCTTCCTCTCATTAGGACACTAGAATACATTAAGATTTTAAATCAGTCTTCCATACAGATTAGAGTACTTAGAACATGGGTAGATTTAGTGTACTCTCTTGTTACAACCACAACTTGTTTTTCCCATTACCTAATTCACGGGATCTCCGATCAAAAGAATGGGTTACAATTGTGAAGTAACTCATATGGGCCTCATTCTCATGTCCTTCGACGCAATAGAAATCGCATTTCTTGTTAACCCTTTTGTAAAAGGGTCTGCCAGATTTTTCTCAGTGCGTATATAATTGACAGCTATAACTCCGAAGCATTTCAATTTTCTGACAGATTTAAGCCTACGTTTCACATGTCTGGAGGACTTCATATTATCCTTAGCACTCATAATCTTGATCAACACTGTTTGGTTATCGCAGTACATTAGGATCGCCGGAATTGGTTTCTCAACCAATGGCAAGTCCAACAGAAGCTCTCTTCGCCATTCAGCCTTAAAAGCGGCTATGTCTAGTGCTACAAGCTCAGCTTCCATGGTTGACCGAGTCAATATAGTCTGTTTACATGACCTCCATGAAACTGCAGCACCCGCTAGTGTAAACACATAGCCACTTGTAGCTTTGATCTCATCTGCATCAGAGATCCAATTTGAATCACTATACCCTTCTAATACCGTAGGGTATCCAATATAGTGAATTCCATAAGAGGTAGTACCTCTCAGATATCGCAACACTCTCTCAAGAGCCTCCCAATGATCATCTCCCGGATTCGATGTAAACCGGCTTAATTTGCTCACAGCAAATGAGATGTCAGGTCTCGTTGCACCAGATAAATACATAAGGGACCCTATTATTTGTGAATATTTTAATTGATCTTTCCCTAATCCGTTATTTTTGCGAAGTTTTACACTTGCATCATAAGGAGTTGGGGCTACTTTGCAATTCTCAAAGCCGAAGCGGCTCAAAAAATTTTCTGCATAATGGGACTGACTCAAAGTAATCCCATTCTCAGTTCTGATCAATTTAATATTTAGAATTACATCTGCCTCACCCATGTCTTTCATATCAAAACAACTAGATAAAATGGACTTGACCTCGTCAATAATAGCAGTGTTGGTCCCAAATATAAGTATGTCATCAACACACAAACACAAGATTATTCCTTGACCCCCACCATAGCGATAATAAACACATTTATCCGCCTCATTCACAGCAAAAACCAGCAGATGTCAAAGTTTTATCAAACTTTTCGTGCTATTGTTTAGGTGCTTGCTTTAAGCCATACAAGGATTTTAATAATTTGCATACTTTATTTTCCTATCTAGTAATCGCATAACCATCTGGTTGCTCCATATAGATTTCTTCCTCCAACTCTCCATTAAGGAAAGCTGTTTTTACATCCATTTGATGGACTTGTAGACCATAGGAAGCTGCTAATGCAATGAGCACTCTAATGGTAGTTAATCTGGCAATAGGAGAATAAGTATCAAAATAATCCTCTCCTTCTTTCTGGGTATAACCCTTGGCTACAAGCCTTGCCTTATACTTATCAATAATACCACCAGGCCTTATTTTCTTTTTAAGGATCCACTTACATCCAACTGGTTTACACCTAGTAGGAAGTTCAGCGATCTCCCATGTTCCATTAGCCATGATGGAATCCATCTCGTTACGGACAGCCTCTTTCCAATACTCTGCATCAGGTGATGCGTAAGCTTCTGAAAGAGTTTTTGGCACATCATCCACAAGATATACAATAAAATCATCACCAAAGATTTTCTCAACCCTTTGTCTTTTGCTCCCGCGAGGAGCCTCATTTGTGACAATATTGTTATCCACCTCAGGGATATCACAAGTTGGTTCAACAATATTTGGTAACTCAGAAGTAGACACTCCCACGTTCGCAGAAAGTTGATATTTGGTTTTCTCCCCTTCCATCCCTCATACGGAGTAATCTCACTTCTTTTAGTAATTACTCTGTTGAGGACAAAGGTTGCTGTTAAGATAGCTTCCCCCACCATGACTTAGACATACCAACACTCTCCAACATGGCATTCACCAAGTCTGTTAGTGTCCGGTTTTTTCTCTCAGCCACCCCATTAGATTGAGGCGAGTATGGTGGTGTCACTTCATGGATTATACCATGCTCAGCACAATATTGGGAGAATTCCTGAGAAATATATTCTCCTCCACGATCAGACCTTAACCTTTTAATTTTCATTTCTAGTTGATTCTCAACCTCGACCTTATAAATTTTGAAGTAGTTTAAAACTTCATTCTTTGTTTTCAGCAAATACACATAACAATAACGTGTTGCATCGTCTATAAAAGTTAGAAATTATCTTTTGCCTCCTTTTGTCAACAATCCATTCATCTCACACAGGTCAGAATGGATGAGATCTAATGGTGCCAAATTCCTTTCTTCCTCTAACCCCTTAAATGGTTTGCGAGGTTGTTTTGCTTGCACGCAAGATTGGCACTTTGATTCTTTGACAATATCACATTTTGGAATTATTTCAAATCTGGACATTCGAGCAATGGTATCATAACCTGTCGACGATTGGAGAACGGGCTCCCGCCGAGCTTACTTGTTGAATGAGGGATCAACAGGGGCCCCTTCGCACGAGAGGGAGAAAGCGTCCGAGCAATGCCTAGACGAGAGAGACACGAGGTGTTTATCCTGGTTCGGGCCTCTCACTGTGGAGATAATAACCCTACTCCAGCATATTTTGTTTAAGATCTGTAAAGCTGTATGCGCATTGCCCCCCCTCTTTCTACAGGTGCTAGGGGGGATTAAATACAAAATCCTACGTTGCACACATGGTAACTACCCCCTATAATTACGCCATGCGGCCATATCTGCCGCATCCACGATCCGGAGCCCTTGATTTGCGCCTTGTTTTGAATTTCAGGCGCACCTTCCCTTGATCTTCGTCGGGCTGGTTGTTACTTTCCTTCGTGATGGTTTGACCGAGCCCCCAGACCATCCACCCGAGCACCCGCACAGCCTACTCGAGCATGGTTGCTTGTATCCGCCCATCGTAATCGTAGGCGAGCATGGGCGGACGTGTATGCTCGGGTGTTGGGTTGCTCGGGTGCCTTCCTCGAGCATCCTCCGAGGGTGTTGTATGGTCGGTGGCCTTTGGGCCGTCGGGGCGAAATGGTCTTTGCGGTGTATATCGTGTTGGCGAAAGCGAAATAAAGAAGCCATCCATGCATGAACACGCTAGCACTCCTACCCTACAGAATGGCAACAAAGTTGCGATGAAGAATCATCACTACAACGTACGATGATTTGACCGTTCGAATTGCCTTTGTGAAGAGGGGGGATTTTTCTGGTACAACTTGCAGCAAATTTTTTTTTGCGTGCATGAACATCATTTTCATTATATATATATATATAGTTACATATACAGTTGTGGTAGAAGCACTGCTCCCCCAGTCAGTCCCTCTACACGTTGCATTTGTCAAAAACAAACAGCAGAACCACCAACCTATACAAGGCTCTCTACATAAAGAGCGAACGGAATGGGTGTATACAAGGCTCTATACATAAAGAAAGAATGGAATGGGTGTCGAATGTTGGAAAAGTGTGCAATATTTTAATTCCAGATTTTACCAGGAGACAAATACCACAGATAAATAGTGATGCACCTAGTAAATCTAACAACATGCTACACATTGTACTTCCAAACATATATATACTCATGAAACAGAATATAATCAAGTTGAACAAATACTAACGACTTACAATTGAGGTCGATGAATAACTGAACGATGCGCAGAAGAGGTCGTGGATGAAGTCGAAGTCGAGGAAGCAGCGCAGGAGCGGTCGCGCAGATGCGCTGCCCAGAAACCTTATTGCCGCCTCGTGCAGGTGAACTCTGTGGCAAAGGAACGGAGATACCGCTCACCCTCCTTCACAGTGCACGCCGAGGAGGAAGGCCGACGAGGTTCTACAACTCAACACAACAGTACAGCTTTTGCAGAGTGGAGCAGGAAGAATGGAGGAATTCAACGTATCAAGCCTGGACGTCTCCAGGTGTTTATATACACGCACACTAGTAACTGACGAAGTAATATGACAGTTACTAGTAAATGACCGCATAATGTCAACAATTACTAGAATGTTTAAATCGCATTTAAACAGAATGAATAGAGAGATGATTGCAAGATTTAGCAAAATAAAAGGTGAATTCAAAGTGCCAGGAAACACACTACGACGTCGCAAGTCACAAGTCACACGGATACGCGTGCGTGCGTGCGTGTGTGTTTAGCCAGTATTCACCCTATGCCATCCTCATGCCAAGTGTCACATTAATCAAGAGGTGGCAAGGACTCCACCTTTTAAATTGCCCTTCCTCCACTTGGCTAGGTAATATGGTACTAAATCATGCATGCTATGGAATTAAAGAAATGGACCACCCATGGGCCAATTTCTAACAATATCCGGTTGACCCTCTTAAGACCACATACACGGATATATATGTATGTATATATACTGCTTCACAAAAATGGAAAATTTGCAAAATCATTTGGTACCAATTTGAGATATTCATCCATGCGAACTAACTGACGGTCCAAATGCGTGAAAACATCATAATTGCTGCTGCAGGCTGAACCTCAACACCAAGAATGAGGAAGCTGTCATATGGGCTTGATGCCGGCAGCTTCAGGAAGTGTTGCTGGGAGTCAAAAGCTGACTGTGGGTTGTCGCCGTTCATGTACTGAGGGTAACCATGTAAGTTGTCATCGAGGAACGGATTCGTACTCTGCAGCCCGGCCTGCTTAGAATTAGCCTCATTGATGTCAATTATCTTACTAAATGCAGCATGCTTTTTTTCCAATGCATTGATAAAGTAAAGAATGGTCAAGAGAGGGTAAATTATTCTACCTGAGGCAACTGCGGATCATGGAAAAGAGCCAATTCCATCTGGTTGGGCTGATTGTTTGGCATGGTAGCCAGCAGGGTTAACAAAGCCGAACGAAAATCGAGAATTTCGACTGGTTTTCAAGCCCTACCGAAATATAAAACCGACCGGTAAATCGGTCCAATTCAAAAAATTCAAAAAAAAATTAAAAAATTATGCGATATAAACCGAACGGTTTTTCAAGAAAACTGACGAAAACCGCTCAAGGAACCGATCGCCCAAAAGGTTCAATTCACCAAGCGGTTTTTCGAAAAAACCGAGCGGTTTTTCGAGGAAACCGAGCGGTTTTCGAGAAAATCGATCGATTTTTGATTTTTTTTAATCTGGTTTGAATTTTTTTGTTCAAACACTCGGTTTTCAAACCCTTGGTTTTTTTTACGGTTTTCGCGAAAAACCGATACCGATGGGGTCTCGATTTTGAATTCGAAAACGATTTTGTAAACCCTGGTAGCCAGTTGCATGTTCTGCTGGAAGCTCATGAAGGTGGACATTTTCTGCTGTTTTCCCATTGTGTGGGCCTCGCATTGGCTAGTCATCTCCTTGAATGGCATATCTGTTGACACTGAAGCCCTTTCTGTCTGAGGTGCTGGGTCCTTGACAACCTATTATGAAATGCACAAGGATGGAAACATAAGTTAAAGAAGTTATCATGCCAAGTGACCATAACTTGTAGACCAAACATTCTTTACTGTTCAAAAAAATGGTTGCTCTTTAATTAGGCAGGAAAAAGAAAAACAAATTAATTTAACATATGGTCAGAAAATATGGCATTTCAGGCACGGCTCATTTTTTAGATATCATATTATGTTATCTCCAAATGAAAGGAAACATTGGCTTTGATCTATCATGTGGATGAAATTCTTTGTTTACTAGTATAAAAGAAAGGGATGGTCATGACGCGCTCCACGTGACCGTCAGCCTTCCGCGCCACGTCCTTGCAAGCCCTACAAGCCGACATATCTCTGAAAAGAAAACGCTATAGAGCGATATAGCTCATTGTCCGCCCGCATCCTCTTCCTCGAGCCCGGACTCCCTCCTCGGCGGCTCAACCGGCCATCGGCGCCGGTCCCTCGCCTCTGTGGTAGGCATCACGCTTGCTGTTCCGAGCGCCGGGACCGATCGTCGTCATCGCCATGGAGACACAACGGCCGAATTACCGTCTGCCACTTCTCATCCTCCGCTACTCCCAGGTAAATCATTATGATTGTCTGTTTTCCCCTAATCGGCAAATCCGATTCAACAATACTCTTGTCGTTTCTTACCTAAATCAGTAAGCTGAGTATTATCGGTCAGCTGATCATGTCGTGTATCTTTAAGCTTGTTGTATATAACAGGCTCGAATGTGCGCTGGAAGAGACCCTCACTACGTACCTTCTTCCTCCTCGCCAGTTGCCGTGCGCGACGTATCGTCCTCCGCGTCGGACGGCTCAATGGTTTCTGCGCAGTTACCCGACGTCCACATCTATATAGGTAATGTTCAGGAGGGTCATAGTCTAGGTTTAGTTATTGGTTTTGTTTGCGCCACTGTAGCAGTTTTATCCTTACTCTATGTCTGCTACCGGTGCTTTGTTACCCACTATCCTATCCCTGTACCTCCCCATTACCCTAGCTCTGCATCTCCGCCGCTCGTTCCTCTTCATCGCTGTCCACCGATGGGTATTCAGGCGCCACCACCGAGTGTGGCTTCATTAGAGTAGTTGAAGTATTATTTGTTGAATAAAATCATGTACTCAGTAGAATTGTGAGTTAGTCAGGTGGTTGTTTCATGGGCCGGCACATTGAGCCCAAATTACTATTTGCTAATTGCATGCAAGTTTATCTTTATACATTATACATACTTGTTTTTCTTTGTACGTTTAGGTTTGTACACCTGGGGGCCCCTGCCCCCCTCAGGGCCGTCCCTGTCTGTCTTGAAGCTTATCGGAATCCCTCTTTATAAGCAGGTGCGATTGAGCCTGAGACCCTCACTGCCTCGCTGGATTCTTCCTCCTCGCCGCGAGTTTCTTGTAGTCCTATGCACGTCCAATGATCCTCTGCTTCCCCGCCTTAAGCTTTTCGGAATCCCTCTTTATAAGAAGGTGCGATCGAGCCCGAGACTCTCACTGCCTCACTGGATTCTTCCTCCTCGCCGCGAGATTCTTGTAGTCCTACGCGCGTCCGACATCAATGGCTTCTCCGCCTCAGGTATCCGTGATCGACATTTCTGTACACAATGTTCAGGAGGAGGATCATGACGTATTTTTAATTGCTGCTTTTATCTGTGCAACTTTAGTATTTTTATCGCTATTCTATCTTTGCTATTGGTGCTATGTCACCTACGCACCGTTGCGTTAGTGCTATGTCACCTACGCACCGTTGCGTTACCCTATCCCTGCTCCTCCGCCTCCGCCTGTTGGTCCTCCTTCGGTTTCTCTATCGCTGCCCATCGAGGCCGCCGGTGGGTATTCCTGCGGAGTTGCCCAGGATGCCTAGTCCGTTGGACGATCGGCGGACTAGGGATTAGGGACGATCACGGTGATCGGCAATCGGATTAGGGACGATCACGGTGATCGGCGATCGGCCACCACGCCACGTCCAGGTGATCGAAATTCGGCCGCCCCTCCTGTTTTTTCCTGGATGAAGGCCCTAGCCGCCAGGCGCCAGGAAGCAACGCAGTTTTCTTTGGCGGAAATCATCTTTCCTCTAATCCTCTACTAGTCGCTAACTCGCTCACGTCCTACATGGCTGCACAATTAGTCCAATGCCAAAGCAGCCAAGCATATATATATATACATGGCGCGTGTGCATATATGGGCCGGCACTTTGAGCCCAAATTATTATTTGCTATTTGCAAGCAAGTTTTTCTTTATACATTATACATACTTGTTTTTCTTTGTATGTTTAGGTTTGTACACCTGGGGGCCCCTGCCCCCCCCCCCTCAGGGTCGGCCCTATCTGTCTTGAAGCTTATCGGAATCCCTCTTTATAAGCAGGCGCGATCGAGCCCGAGACCCTAACTGCCTCGCTAGATTCTTCCTCCTCGCCGCGAGTTTCTTGTAGTCCTACGCACGTCCGACGATCTTTTGCTTCCCCGCCTTAAGCTTATCGGAATCCCTCTTTATAACAAGGTGCGATCGAGCCCGAGAATCTCACTGCCTCGCTGGATTCTTCCTCCTCGCCGTGACATTCTTATCGTCCTCCGCGCGTCCGACATCAATGGCTTCTCCACCTCAGGTATCCGTGATCGACATTTCTGTACACAATGTTCAGGAGGAGGATCATGACGTATTTTTAATTGCTGCTTTTATCTGTGCAACTTTAGTATTTTTATCGCTATTCTATCTTTGCTATTGGTGCTATGTCACCTACGCACCGTTGCGTTACCCTATCCCTGCTCCTCCGCCTCCGCCTGTTGGTCCTCCTCCGGTTCCTCTATCGTTGCCCACCGAGGCCGCCGGTGGGTATTCCTGCGGAGTTGCCCAGGATGCCTAGTCCGTTGGACGATCGGCGGACTATGGATTAGGGACGATCACTGTGATCGGCGATCGGATTAGGGACGATCACGGTGATCGGCGATCGGCCACCACGCCACCCCAGGCGATCGGAATTCGGCCGCCCCTCCTGTTTTTTCCTGGATGAAGGCCCTAGCCGCCAGGCACCAGGAAGCAACGCAGTTTTCTTTGGTGGAAACCATCCTTCCTCTAATCCTCTACTAGTCGCTAACTCGCTCACGTCCTACATGGCTGCACAACTAGTCCAACGCCAAAGCAGCCATGCATATATATATATATATATACATGGCGTGTGTGCATATATGGGCCGGCACATTGAGCCCAAATTACTATTTGCTAATTGCATGCAAGTTTTTCTTTATACATTGGCTTTGATCTATCATGTGGATGAAATTCTTTGTTTACTAGTATAAAAGAAAGGGATGGTCATGACGCGCTCCACGTGACCGTCAGCCTTCCGCGCCACGTCCTTGCAAGCCCTACAAGCCGACATATCTCTGAAAAGAAAACGCTATAGAGCGATATAGCTCATTGTCCGCCCGCATCCTCTTCCTCGAGCCCGGACTCCCTCCTCGGCGGCTCAACCGGCCATCGGCGCCGGTCCCTCGCCTCTGTGGTAGGCGTCATGCTTGCTGTTCCGAGCGTCGGGCCCGATCGTCGTCATCGCCATGGAGACACAACGGCCGAATTACCGTCTGCCACTTCTCATCCTCCGCTACTCCCAGGTAAATCATTATGATTGTCTGTTTTCCCCTAATCGGCAAATCCGATTCAACAATACTCTTGTCGTTTCTTACCTAAATCAGTAAGCTGAGTATTATCGGTCAGATGATCATGTCGTGTATCTTTAAGCTTGTTGTATATAACAGGCTCGAATGTGCGCTGGAAGAGACCCTCACTACGTACCTTCTTCCTTCTCGCCAGTTGCCGCGTGCGACGTATCGTCCTCCGCGTCGGACGGCTCAATGGCTTCTGCGCAGTTACCCGACGTCCACATCTATATAGGTAATGTTCAGGAGGGTCATAGTCTAGGTTTAGTTATTGGTTTTGTTTGCGCCACTGTAGCAGTTTTATCCTTACTCTATGTCTGCTACCGGTTCTTTGTTACCCACTATCCTATCCCTGTACCTCCCCATTACCCTAGCTCTGCATCTCCGCCGCTCGTTCCTCTTCATCGCTGTCCACCGATGGGTATTCAGGCGCCACCACCGAGTGTGGCTTCATTAGAGTAGTTGAAGTAGTATTTGTTGAATAAAATCATGTACTCAGTAGAATTGTGAGTTAGTCAGGTGGTTGTTTCATGGGCCGGCACATTGAGCCCAAATTACTATTTGCTAATTGCATGCAAATTTTTCTTTATACATTATACATACTTGTTTTTCTTTGTACGTTTAGGTTTGTACACCTGGGGGCCCCTGCCCCCCCTCAGGGCCGTCCCTGTCTGTCTTGAAGCTTATCGGAATCCCTCTTTATAAGCAGGTGCGATTGAGCCTGAGACCCTCACTGCCTCGCTGGATTCTTCCTCCTCGCCGCGAGTTTCTTGTAGTCCTACGCACGTCCAATGATCCTCTGCTTCCCCGCCTTAAGCTTTTCGGAATCCCTCTTTATAAGAAGGTGCGATCGAGCCCGAGACTCTCACTGCCTCGCTGGATTCTTCATCCTCGCCACGAGATTCTTGTAGTCCTCCGCGCGTCCGACATCAATGGCTTCTCCGCCTCAGGTATCCGTGATCGACATTTCTGTACACAATGTTCAGGAGGAGGATCATGACGTATTTTTAATTGCTGCTTTTATCTGTGCAACTTTAGTATTTTTATCGCTATTCTATCTTTGCTATTGGTGCTATGTCACCTACGCACCGTTGCGTTAGTGCTATGTCACCTACGCACCGTTGCGTTACCCTATCCCTGCTCCTCCGCCTCCGCCTGTTGGTCCTCCTTCGGTTTCTCTATCGCTGCCCATCGAGGCCGCCGGTGGGTATTCTCGCGAGTTGCCCAGATGCCTAGTCCGTTGGACGATCCGGACTAGGGATTAGGACGATCACGGTGATCGGCAATCGGATTAGGGACGATCACGGTGATCGGCGATCGGCCACCACGCCACGTCCAGGTGATCGAAATTCGGCCGCCCCTCCTGTTTTTTCCTGGATGAAGGCCCTAGCCGCCAGGCGCCAGGAAGCAACGCAGTTTTCTTTGGTGGAAATCATCTTTCCTCTAATCCTCTACTAGTCGCTAACTCGCTCACGTCCTACATGGCTGCACAATTAGTCCAATGCCAAAGCAGCCAAGCATATATATATATACATGGCGCGTGTGCATATATGGGCCGGCACTTTGAGTCCAAATTATTATTTGCTATTTGCAAGCAAGTTTTTCTTTATACATTATACATACTTGTTTTTCTTTGTATGTTTAGGTTTGTACACCTGGGGGGCCCCTGCCCCCCCCCCTCAGGGTCGGCCCTATCTGTCTTGAAGCTTATCGGAATCCCTCTTTATAAGCAGGCGCGATCGAGCCTGAGACCCTCACTGCCTCGCTAGATTCTTCCTCCTCGCCGCGAGTTTCTTGTAGTCCTACGCACGTCCGACGAACTTTTGCTTCCCCGCCTTAAGCTTATCGGAATCCCTCTTTATAACAAGGTGCGATCGAGCCCGAGAATCTCACTGCCTCGCTGGATTCTTCCTCCTCGCCGCGACATTCTTATCGTCCTCCGCGCGTCCGACATCAATGGCTTCTCCACCTCAGGTATCCGTGATCGACATTTCTGTACACAATGTTCAGGAGGAGGATCATGACGTATTTTTAATTGCTGCTTTTATCTGTGCAACTTTAGTATTTTTATCGCTATTCTATCTTTGCTATTGGTGCTATGTCACCTACGCACCGTTGCGTTAGTGCTATGTCACCTACGCACCGTTGCGTTACCCTATCCCTGCTCCTCCGCCTCCGCCTGTTGGTCCTCCTTCGGTTTCTCTATCGCTGCCCATCGAGGCCGCCGGTGGGTATTCCTGCTGAGTTTCCCAGGATGCCTAGTCCGTTGGACGATCAGTGGACTAGGGATTAGGGACGATCACGGTGATCGGCGATCGGCCACCACGCCACGTCCAGGTGATCGAAATTCGGCCGCCCCTCCTGTTTTTTCCTGGATGAACGCCCTAGCCGCCAGGCGCCAGGAAGCAACGCAGTTTTCTTTGGAGGAAATCATCTTTCCTCTAATCCTCTACTAGTCGCTAACTCGCTCACGTCCTACATGGCTGCACAATTAGTCCAATGCCAAAGCAGCCAAGCATATATATATATACATGGCGCGTGTGCATATATGGGCCGGCACTTTGAGCCCAAATTATTATTTGCTATTTGCAAGCAAGTTTTTCTTTATACATTATACATACTTGTTTTTCTTTGTACGTTTAGGTTTGTACACCTGGGGGGCCCCTGCCCCCCCTCAGGGTTACCCTATCCCTGCTCCTCCGCCTCCGCCTGTTGGTCCTCCTCCGGTTCCTCTATCGCTGCCCACCGAGGCCGCCTGTTGGTATTCCTGCGGAGTTGCCCAGGATGCCTAGTCCGTTGGACAATCGGCGGACTAGGGATTAGGGACGATCATAGTGATCGGCGATCGGATTAGGGACGATCACTGTGATCGGCGATCGGCCACCACGCCACGTCCAAGCGATCGGAATTCGGTCGCCCCTCCTGTTTTTTCTGGATGAAGGCTGTAGGATCGAAAGACACGAATATAGCAATCAGAGGGGGGTGAATGATTGTGCGGAAGCTAAAACCAAATTCTTAATCTACTAAAAGTTCACCCTAATTCGGAATCAAATAATTGCCTCGTATTAAAAAAAACAGAATGACAGAGGTTCGGTAAAACACGAATTTCGGGAGATCCAACCGTTAGATTGATCTTAAATTTGGACACAAGAAACTAGATTCCAATACGAATCGAACCCAAAAAGAATAAGCTCGATCGGACTTAAGAATAAAAAGTTATGACCTTCGCAAGCTTGCTGTGACAGAAGATGACGAGAATAGATCTAACTAGAATTGTAGCTCGCCGAAAGATTTGAAGAACTTGATCTTTATTCCTCCTTTCTTTTGTCTAAAGTACTCCAAATAAAAGAGTACAACCCTAAAGCTTGCTCAAAGCTTGATGCCCTTCAACAGGAGACAACCCCTCCTATTTAAAGGAACAAAACACAAGGAGTCATGAATACAATTCCTACTCCTAATCTTAGAAGGAGTCCAACTCCTAATCCTAGAAAGAGTATGTATTCAACACAACTCCTCTTGGCTCAACCTGGCCGAGTACAACTCTTGCACGCGTATGGCAACCCTACCATACTCACGTGACTAACACTTTGCACGCGAATGACCTCCTGCCATTCTCACGTGACTAACCATTCTTCATGTGCACCATTCTCTTAGCCCGAACGTCCCGCATGACATCCTTGACCACCAAGACCTCGCCCCTGAACCTAGTCCCGAACCTCAGTTCCTCCATGAACCTAGTTCCGGTCCCGTCATCGACCACATTCGCCCTCGAGCAATACCTGCACATGAACAAACCACAAAATGATTCCGAGTACAAATCCGCGACTTAACTCACATTAAACCATGCAACCACTCACAGGAGTGCATTGCATTAAATATTCTAAGAACACGATTTCAAAACACAAACTAAAACATTTGCAAAAATAAAAAAGCTTTTCAAATAATCAAACTGATTTCAGATCTTTTCAAATAAAGAAACCAAAAAATAAATCTTGTCGAAATATCAAACTGGTTTCAAATCTTTTTCAAATACTCATCATCAAAATCAAATGGATCAAAAATAACGATCCTTCAATCTCCCCTTGATGAGTAATTTGACAAAACACAATATAAGATTTGACAAGAGATTGACCAAGAACCAAAAGATCAAAAAATCCCAATTCAAAAACCTCCTTGACTTGTTCTCCCCCTTTTTGACAAAATAGTCATCAAGATCTCAAAACTCCCCCTTAATGAATGCAGTATCTCAAGCTTTGAAGTATATTCAAGGTATATAATCAAAGTAAAGCATTTGGAGAGTGTTTAGGAGAACTTTCTCATTTTGTATCAATTTATCCAATGAGAAAGCAAATTGTGAGAATATGGAGGCTCTAACACATAGAATAGTTATTGCATAAGCAAATTAGAGCAAACAAGTAAAATGTCATAAACTGATTTTGCCAAAGCGAAAAAGAAATCTATCATGAGCATATAGAGACTTTCAAATTCACTAATATTTGTCTCAAGCCTTTTTCAACCATTTGAATTTCCTTTTTCTCTTTTAGCAAGTTTGACAATTTTGCTTTGTGATCAACAGGGATGACAAGTAACTGCACACTAGGCCATACTTGTGTATGAGTAGGTAGTTCTTTCTTGTATCTTTCTCAGTTTAAATTGGCAAGTGGCTTCACATTGTTCTGAACTTTTGTTTAGACAAGTAGCCTTTTCTTGCATCTTTTGCATTTAAATCCCTAGCAAGGAAGCTGCACATTGTACTAAACTTGTGTTTAGCCAAGTAGCTTTTGCTTGCATCTTTTTCAACTTGCTTTTAACATTAAAACACTGATTTTGCTTGAGACTCATAATGATCATTTGAAGTCCAACAAAAAGCTCACACATAGTTTCTAATCAGCTCTAGCCTTTCAACAGATGACAAAAAACTTTTAAGCCTATTTCACAAATGCAATACCATAATGAGTAAGAGCCAAAATATTCCTACGGTGATTGTAGCCTGCCGAGTTTCTAGGTTGCATCATCTTAACCTTTTTGCAGTCCAAGCTGGCCAGCAAATTGTAAATTCAGTTGTTTAAAGACTCCTGTCTTGACTTCATACTTAATGAATGGCAGATCTCCTGCCATCCGTTCGAAAAAAAAACTTATGGATCACAATATCAGTGTTCCCCTAGGCACTAGGAGGGTGGCACACCTGCGCCTAGCACCTAATCGCCACCTAGGCGGGCTAGGTGGGAACGCCTAGGCACCACCTAGGCAGCTGCCTAGATGAACAATGCACGATATACACACAAATATTAGAGTAAACACAAGAAATCCTGGAAAATAACAAGATTAAACTAATGCAACATAACAAGTAAGCTTTATGTGTTGATTGCTTTAAGAGTAATTCAAATCCATCACCTCGATACTATAACGTGTTCTCGTCACTTTAAATATGTAAGCATCTCATTTCACAAAACCATGCCTTGTTTAGGAGGTTACACTACCGTAAACAAATAAAATATAGCAGAAACAAAACAAGAGACAATACATACCGCTCGCTCATTAAGCATTTGTTTACATATTGGAATAAGAGGCAACACATTGAAAGCTCTTGAAGAGAAAATAATCATGGCCGTAGCCAGTGTAAACAAGGAACGACGCCGAGACGGCGGTAATGAATCTACAAGGTTAACAAAGAGAAAAATTAGACAAATGCAAAGGAATCAAAGCCAAATTCTATTATAAGTCATTGCTACGTATCATGATTCATGCACAACATGAGACCAAGTTTTATTAGCTACATGGAACATTGCATTTCTATTTAATACTAATCCTACTTAATGGTAATTTGACAGCCACCTGCTTCAGTAAGTGAATAGCTCCTCAAACAAAATGCAACCTGAAAACTCTGAGTAAGTGCCTCAAAAATCGATGCCTGGAATTAGCAAAAAGAGAAAACATCAGCAAAGAGGAATGCATAATAGCTAGACACCTTCCTTTTTTAGATAAAACACCAATATGTGTTTATTCATTAGAAGAAATAAGGGATGGAATTCACAGGAGAGCCTAAGGCCTGCAAAGGGAAAGAAGGGGAGGGAATATAAGGGACCGTTCGTTAGAGCTCCGGCTCCCGTATTCTCGTCCAGAGGAGTCGGAGCTCTACCGAACGACATAGATCCCCTCGCGCGAGAATCTAAATCACTGAGGAGTGATTCTTCGCTTTGGCCTAGTCGCGCGGAGCGGGCTTGAGCTGCTTCCTGTAGGAATCAGCCGCCTCGCCTCCCCGCATCGAGCCCGCCGCCTGTCCCCACCACCCCGTCTTGAGTGCCGCCGAGCCGTCCGTCTGTCCCTGCCTCCCCATGTCGACCCTCGCCTCCTCGCCTCAAGCCTACCGTCCGTCCCCGATTCCCTGCCTCGAGCGCCATTGAGACGTCCGTCCGTCCCCACCTCCCCATGTCGAGCCTTGCCTCCCCGCCTCGAGCTCGCCATTCGTCCCCACCTCCTTGTGTCGAGCCGCCCCCCGCGTCGAGCCCACCGTCCGTCCTTGCCTCCCCGTGTTGAGTGTCGCCATCCCTGTGCGAGCCCACTGTCCATCCCCACTTGCGCTGCCCGAGCCCGAGACGAGGTATGGCTCCCCTCTCTGCTATCTCCCCCCAATCCCTTCTCCCAAATCCCCTATTTCAAGAATATGGAGCCAACTAGCTAGACGAACACTTTCATAAACAACTCATGATTCCTCAGAAAATTAGAATTAGGAGGAGTCGGAGCAAAATTTCGGAGGAGCTGGAACACTACCGAACGGGCCCTAAGAGTAATGGGAAAAGTGAGAGTAGACACAGAAAGATAAATTCAGAGATCATGAAACGCATTGAAGTAATAGAAAAGTGTGTAAACCTGAGAAGAGTTTCAACAAAAATCCGAGATAATTTCCATCAAACTTCAATAAGTCCTTTACAAAATTGTGACCTTCTTTGTATAACACTTGTTAGTTTAGATCATGATTGGTTGCTGCAGGGTGTTTTCTAAATCAGCTCCTAGAAACATTTGTTCAGGACTACATAGCACGTAGCACTGATATCGGGACCCGAATTTGCAAATCCGGACCCTCTGTGTATTCAGCACTAGTCCAGGATCACGCTAGTGCACACAGTCTCAACATTGGTAAATATCACAATCATACCACTCGTTAATAATAAAGTACTTTAATTAGATAATCAAACTGGTTGCTTGACCTTAAGGTCAAGTTTACAAATATACGTCTCGCAGGGCGAAACTTATTAAAAGAGAAATAATAGCAGCGGAAAAAGTAAGATAACATCGTGGCGCCATCCAGTATACCACAGGCAACTGACTGGGCTCGCTCCCTAGTTAGACGGTTGCTCTTGGAGCTCCTCCTCCAAAGCTGGTGTAGACTCTTCCTCAACTGGTGTTGTATTGTGGCAAGGGTGAGTACTTGGTACTCAGCAAGTCATGCACAGAATGTAGCTAATATACTACATGCATGGCTTAATACAAAGGAGTGGCTCAAGGTATATTTGCAGTAAACAGCATTTAACAAGTATCATAAGTAGTTTCGAAAGCAGTAAAAACAAGTATAACATCAATAACTTTTCCAGGAGTTAAATAAACATCTTCCCCATTCCTAGTCCACATTTTCATCAACATCATCTATTAACCAAACCAAACCTTCCAAGTCCAAGTTGTTTTCACGAAAGTCTAACCCTTGACTCAAATCCCAGAGCAAAGGTCCAATACCGCACATACCGACTATTCGAATAGATTTTTCACTCTGCAGAGGTTATGCACTTTACCCACAAGATACAGCCAAACACCACAAAGGCGAGTGATCGTAACAAAGCCTTTCGGAAACGGCTAACTACGCAAGTGAACCTTTCCGGTTTTTTCCCTACACCATCCCTTCCCTTAACAAAGGCGAAGTATGGGACCGACATACCGTTGGACGGGTACCATGCCATCGCATCGGTACGCTCCCCCTTCAAGCTACACAAAGGGTGTAGTTGACACCCGAGGTATCACATGCAAGTTATTAGTAACTTACTCAACTAGGACCGTCCCATTCCGGTCATGTGGTTGCACGATTAACTCAGTTCAAAGGCTTCCAAGGTTAAGTCCTTATGTTGACCAGGGCAAGACTACCCGAAGAACCAAACCATCACTCCCGATGCCACAACTGGCCCACCCGATCATTCTTGCCACATGCCCCGGTCCAAATCTATTTATGAAACCCCCAGTTGATTACCATGCACCACGTGCCATCAACATCACAACACATGATACCTTTCCAAAACAGGTTCAATATATCATTAAGTCAATATTAACATTTGATTGTCCAAAACCATGTCATGAGCACGAAAGTGTGTCTAAGCAATATACTACAACGATCTAAATTCCCATGGTGGCAATTTAATAATGTCCAACTATTTAATCCTCAACTAGGGTGACAAGGGATTCATGGCATACAGTTATTTATGTCAAGGTGGCATACAGCAACTAGGCATTTTAACTCATTTCCCCAAAATTAATTAAAGCATTTTATAATTGAACTAGCATGCAATAATTTAAATCAAATTAATTTCAAAATGGGATCAACATGGTCAAAGCACAACTTGCCTTAAAAAAGCACTTGATCTTTGTCCTGAGCTGGCTCCTGGGTCAACACTTCACCTTCGAAGCCTTCGGGCACTTCGACGTCTACTCGTAACGCGTGCAAATAGCAATAAATGAATAAAACAGTAGAAAAAAAGTGTCCAAACATCCAAATGAAGTTCATAAACAGAGAGAGCATAATTTTGTGAATTTTTAAGAATTTGAATCGGCGAAATCGGAGTTAAAACGCAAAAGTTACAAGCGTTCAAAGTTTAAATAATCAATTAAATAATATTCCAGAGAAAAACTTTGGTCCAAAAATTAAATAAAATTTACCATTGGGTAGATCTCAATTTTATACAAATTTAGAAATTTGAATCACTCAAATCGGAGTTAAATTGCAAAAGTTATAAGCGTTTGAAGTTTGAAATCATATTTGAATTCATTAAACCGAATTAAATAAATTATTTCTTTTTTTTCGGAAAATGATTTATTGCGTCAGCAGTGACACGTGTCAGCACCTGATTGGTCCACGTCAGCCTTGCTGACGTCAGCACCGGCCGAACCTCACGATGACGTCAGCATGACGTCATCGTGCCACGTGGCGCTCTATGGAGCGGCCACGTCGGCGCCGGCGCATGGACCCGGTCCACGCGGGCTTGGTCCACCGATGCCGTGCCACTGACAAGCGAGCCCGCCCTGTCAGCGGATTGGGCTCACGCCTGAGCGGGCGCGCCTGACACATGGGCCCTCTGACACGCGGGCCCCACGTGTCAGAGACACATCCCACGCGCGGGCGCTGACCGCGACGGTCGGCCTCCCGGCCACGTGGCGCGATCTCGGCCGTTGATTTGAAAATCAACGGCCCAGATTCGATCTGGTTTCACGCGTTTGGGGTGAACGCGGTTAATCCAGACCGTTGGATCTCGATCGGACGGTCGAGATCCAATCTAACGCGTACAAAGCGGCTAACGCTAACCGTACGATTTAGATCTAACGGCTGAGATTGGATCTGGGGTTCGCACGTGAATCTTACCCGCGGATGACGTGGCGAAATCTGGGCCCTTGGATGGAGATCCGACGGCTGAGGGAGCTCGGGGTCCGGCGATGGCGCGGCGGCGCTGCGGTGGCCGGAGCCGAGGATGATGACCACGCTAACGGCGCTGCAGGGCTTCTCCGGCGAGGTGAGTGGTACTCACGGACGCGTCTCGACCTCCCGGTTCCGGATCTGGGCTCAACGGCGGCAGAAATCGACGAAAACCGCGGCGGAACCCTACATCAACTACGGCGAGCTCTCGCGGGTAAACGGCGGCGGCTTGGGCGACGTTGTCTAGGGCTACGGGTGCGCACGGGAGAGGCGGTCCCGACACGGGTGGCGGCGCTTTAAATAGCCCCTCGACGTCCGTGAAACGCGTGGAAAACAAGGTCCCATGCACGGGCGGCGGCGGAGTCCGGCGGCGACACGGAGAGGGCGACATGGCTCAACGTGAGCCATTGGATCTCGATCCAACGGTCACGTGGTTAGGGTTCGGCCGACCGGGTTCGGCTCGATCACGTGGCTCGGGTCGGACTCGAACTCAAGTCTGACTCTGACTCGGTCGGATGAACAGTAAAAACCGGTTTTGATTTTCCAGCGATTAAATATCAAAATAATTTCCAGAAATTCATTTAATTCAAGAAAAATAGCAAAATACTCAGAAAAATTCCAGAAAAATTATGGAAAATATTTTGAAACATTTTGGACCCAAATAAAATATTTCCCACAAAACTTCATTTGAAATTTTTATTTCTTTAATTATTTCAATATAGAATAAATTCAAATTAATTCCAAATAAATCCAAATAAATTCCAGAAAATTCCAAAAATTCACCAGAGTGTAAAATAACATCTAATTTCATGAAAAGTAAAAATTGGGGTGTTACAACTGATCAACAAGAACCAATGAATCTTTCAAATTTGTAGAGGGATAATCTAACTTAAAAAGGTGTCATTTTTATCTCAAGTGTGTAGTGCATAAGTGATCTTTATCAGCTTATTTAATCAAGATAAGATTCTGACGTATAATCAAATTTAGGAGAGCTTTATGGAGAAAGATCTAAATAGTTTGCATTATTCTGGAAGAATCAAAATCCCGAAACCAAGTACAAAACCCACCTATTCCCTTTCCCACAACCAGTCCTAGGTCCCAACAGAACTTGTGGTCCTGTTCAGAAACCTGGCCACCTCATCTCCACATATAAATGTTGCACTTGGCAACAAATGATCAATTCTAGCCCTTCATAGCAGGCCTTGTTTAAGATGAGATTAAACTTTTGCACTAAATATCTGATTTCTCTCTTACCAGCAGATAATCATGCCAAGAATGATGAAGAAAAGAACAACACATATGCAAATGACAGATGGAATTTAATAAGTAGGATTACCTTGGATCCAGAAAACAACAGAAGCAAACTGTAAGTATGAGCAATGGCTTCATAGTTTGCAGGAGTATTTTCTGGAGATATCGATTGGGCCCAAATGGATGACAACAAAAGTGTGATCTGACGACTGCTCAGTTTCAGCAAAACTGGTTCCTGCATGCATTCAACATATTACAGAAACAGTTATTCATGGTAAGAAATCTTTTGCTCAAATATTAGTAATCATGGAGAATAGGTTAGACTTGATGAAAGTACCGTTTCCTCATCTGACTTGATTGAGGAACTTTGGTCTTCCTTTATAGACATTGAAGGTGCTCTCAGAGACATCGAAGGAGCTCTCAGAGATATGGAGGGAGTTCTAATAGATACTGAAGGAGCTCTCAAAGACATTGAAGGAGCTCTTTTCATGGAAAAACTAGGAACTTTCATGCTATGGCGGCGGCTTTGAGACACAAGCATGTTTGGATGTTTGGGATTGCCAGTCTTTTCGTCAATGCTATTCAAACTATTATCCTTGCTTTCTCCTTGTGAATTGTCTGAGTACTTGTCCCTTCTCAACTTGTCAAAGATAGCAGCTGAAGATGAAAATACAGAGACAGCCCTAGAGAGTGTCTTCTGCATGTCATGTTTCTTAGCCTGGCCTGACGCAATTGCTTCAATCGAGGGAGAAACAGAAGAGGGGACCAAGACAATAGCAAATATGCGGTGTGCAGCAACACGAGCTTCATGATCAGGGTGGATCATTGTTAAGAGTAACTGATGAAACAGGGCTTCTGGAAACACCTGACAAAGAAATACAGATAAGTTTCTAAGGTAGAAGTAAATCTTCTTTGCTGAGATGAATTTAAACACTCCCATTTATTTGTTTTGACAGGATACCTTATTCTCGATATGTCAAATTTGGTACAGAAGCAATTATTTGGGCGGTGCGATAAACAAGAAATGCAGCTTGATCTAGCTACAACAGGAGTGCTTGCAACGTTTTCTAGCATCACAACCATCATGTCAAGAATCGCCCAAAGATTAGATACCTGATCAACAATATAGTCTTGA
This sequence comes from Rhipidocladum racemiflorum, assembly GCA_036346355.1. Taxonomy (NCBI): domain Eukaryota; kingdom Viridiplantae; phylum Streptophyta; class Magnoliopsida; order Poales; family Poaceae; genus Rhipidocladum; species Rhipidocladum racemiflorum. Next base: position 80,940,976 of record CM070579.1, on the reverse strand, counting down.
TAAGCCTTCTATGCATTGTGGAGAGATCTACATTTGAAACTAATAAGTATTGCACAGACCAAACTGCTAATGGGCATCAATTAAAACCTCACATTTACATAAGTGGTATGCTGATATTTTAACAAGCAGCAGGAAGCATTAAGTTTCAGACGAAAAGAAAAGAAAACAGACCTTCTTTGACAGCTGCACTAGGCATTCATCTATAGCCTTGCGGAATTTTTCATTCCATTTTACTAACTCCAGATCTCTGCTGCCAAGAGTAATATGGACTGCTTTTGTCGTTTTGACGCACGCTAGCCAATTCTTAAGAAAATTAGATTGAAGCGAATGTTCTTGCCCTCACGTGCTCATCCTATCATCAATATCATGAGGAGGGGAGTGTGCTCTTATGCGAGGCTAGGTTGGCTTACTAACGGGCAAGCAGGGACTCCAAAGACATTCACAAAATATTGGGAAGAATGGAAATCACGGAGGCGAAAGAACCATATTTTTATATAAAAAAGGAACTCATTTAAACTTGCACAGAGCAAATAGCAACAAAAAGCTAGACAAAGAACTTACGTAGTTGGTCAATGTTCCAGGTGCTGGCGCGCTCTCGACCATCCTCCATCGCCAGGTGAACAGCCCCCAGGCGTGTTGCTGAAACGACCTTGCACGGATCTTCCCACCTGGGGGTCATCTTGTTAACTTTCGACAAATCCTGAACTCGACGTAGGACGAGATCGCCAACTTGGAGGGTCCTTGGTCAAACCGATTTTGCAGTATGCCTACGAAGAGCTTGTAGGTAAACCGCTGATCATAGCAAAGCCTATTCGCGTGTTGCCTCGGCGAGGTCTAGGTCTAGGAGATGTTCGCCCTCCTGGTTGATGTCGACGACCAGGTGAACCCTCAGGGAACCCAACACAATCTCGGCGGGCAAAATAGCCTCTGCACCATAGACAAGCTAGAAGGGGGTTTCACCAGTAGCTCGACTAGTCGTGGTGTGAACCGACCAAAGTACGGAAGGAATCTCGTCCACCCACGCTTTGCCATGCTGGTTGAGATTTTTGAAAACCCTCTTTTTTATTCCCTGAATTATTTGACCATTTGCTCGCTCGGCCGCTCCATTGCTCTGTGGGTGTGCCACAGACGCGAAGCAGACCTTTGTCCCGATGTCTTCGCAATAGGCTTGAAACAGATCAGAGGTGAACTGAGTGCCATTGCCTGTGATGAGGCGATTAGGGATACCAAGGCGCGTCACCACGTTGTTGCGAAAGAACCTACCAGCTGGTAACACCATTGTGGTAGTAGCAAGCGCCGAACAGATCGGGCCAACAGATCGAGATCGGTGTGGTCGCCTCCCTCTCAAGGGGTCTTCACGCGTTGGATCGATGAGATCGGTCCTATGGAAACTGAGGCATTCTGATGGCTCGGAATCGGTAGGTATAGAGGCGAGAATGCTTCCTACTAGTACATACAAATGTTGTAAACAATATTATATTATGTCAATACATACAAATGTTGTAAATAATATTATATTATGTCTATGTGACATGTGTTCTGTGAATGTGATGCAATGCGAGTTACTGTGAATGTTCTGTGATATTGTCATGTACTATGATTTTTGTATTTTGATTCTGTGAAATTGGTGCTATTTTCGAAATGTGTACTGTGATGATATATTCATCATTGTCGGTTCTTAAATAGAACCGACACTGATAAGATGCCTATTAGTGTCGGTTCTAGTTAGGAACTGACAGTGATCAGTAATTATTACTGTCGAGTGAGAACCGACTGTGATAGAGCCTACTTATCACTGTCGTTGGTCTTTGTGCCGCCACCAAAATTGATAGTGGTGACTTAAAAGAATCGATTGGGATGCATATTCCTGTACTAGTGACGATCTAATAGATCTTCTATAAAAATTTCAATATTTTTCTCTTGTTTCCAGACCATTCACAAAAATTACAAATAGATGCTTATCTTACCCATCAAGAAATTCACTTGTTTCTAGACCGATCACAAAAATTACAAAAAGAGAAATTATCTTACCCATTAAGAAATTCCTCATGGACACCCACATATCATGTTAGGTGACACCCATCCACAATTCCACCAAACTGCACAAATTATGAAAGGAGGAAACACCTAATATCACCGGTGTCTTCCTTCCAAGCTGCCTGTTGCATGCACGCTCCCCAAATGGCACACCATAGTACTCAATCCCATGCAAGCTGATCCCTGGTGTACTAATTAATTCCATCTATATATAGTAGTACGTAATAGGGAGGAATTTAGTGCATTAATTAAATCCAGCTATTGTGCGTATAAAAAAAAAGTAGAAAACAGTAGTCCTAGAGGGAATCAGAATAGATCGATTTGATCCTCTTGCGGATTTGCTCCTGCCTTTATATAAACACCACAAGAAATAAAATTGTTACAGTGACAATTTGACCATAAGAACAGTTGTAGAAGAACATATTAGCCAGCTTCTCTTCATGGCGATGGCGCTAGTCTAGAAGAACAAAACAATTCAGTGTTTGGCACTATTTTTGGTTATGGCTATAATTTTCTTGTCCTGCAATGCAGCAGGGAGACACATCGGTACATTTCTTTCTTTTTCGTGATTTTTTTTTTGTTTTCTCTGTATACAATGTTGCAGCGCATGCGCTTAATGGAACCGACACGTTCATATATATACACCAAATAATTTGTGTGTAAAGTAATTTATATGATCTATTGTGTTTCATTGTGCGTAGGTGTTAGATCTGGAGTGAACATCACCTGTTTCGACCTTCCATGCACGGATTGCACGACAGCTTGGTGCGCACAGCAACAACACGATGCGGACAGAGTCCAATGCAGTGGCCCACTTTGTTGTTGCGAAAAGATCTCAAAGCCATCCAAATGATTGATGCCAGCAGCTCTTGCATGTAAAAGGGTGAATAAGTTACCGAATAAGTCTATGTGTGCACCCATGCATATCTTATTCATGCAAAAGATTTAATAAAAAACTACTGTTTGACGAATTTTTTGCTTCCAAAATTCAGGAAATAAAAGAGACGGCAAATTTTTTACCCATACCAGGGATCTCACGGGGGATATATAGAAAAAGACGTTCAGGGTGCAGCATCACACACCACATATTGTTTGTTAAAAAAAAGATCCTGCTCTTTGCAAAATAAGCCCATTACGACCAAGCCCTGCAAAGTGTATATACATACAATTCCTGAACATGCAAATGAGATGCATATCTAATAAATATAAAAAAGAAAAGAAGACACGGACAACAGAGCCATCCTGGTAGGCGAAGGCCATTAATTCCATCATCGGCTACGGTCTACATCATCGATTGGAGCATTAACGACCCTGTATCACATTTGAATTTACATGGAGTATATGAACATACCATTTCATTTTCTTTCACTCCTAATAATGGTCATACCTTGGTAATATGGATTTCCTATTATACAAGGATATGAGCAGAGTACGTACATAAAACCATTGCCTAATATACCTTCAGAACTTGTTCATTGATAATCGCTAAATTGAACTCAAATTCATGCCTGCATAAGAAAATCAAATTCTAGTTTATACTCCTTGTAATATAAATTGGTTGTATCCAATTTTTTTTAAAAAAAACACTAATGTCAAATATATATAACTAATTTTGATATCCAATTCTCTGACGGTATGAGCAGATTTTCTTATTTATCTATACAGATTTTACTATGCATATACCATAAGCTTTTACTACTACACAGATTACACATGCTGCTGAACCTCTGCATAATAGTAAAATCTATGTATAAGGATACTACAATCTATTTATATGGACAGTAAACTGTAATTGGACTGCAAAATGACTGTTTATTGGTGAAACTTATATAATTATATTGCCCTCGTCGTCAATAAGCTGCTCGTAAAAACCTTTTGTGAATCGGAGTTATCAATACAAAGTTATGGCCAAAACAAAAAAAAAGATTTATGTACAAACTAGAATTGTATTTACTAGTTGGTTTTGCCACATACTTATGGGCTTAGTCAACTGGAGCAGGCGTTGCGCTAACTAGTTGAAACGGGTTTAGTTACGCTAATTAATGCCACGTGTGGGTTCTATCAAACTGCAAAACTGGCTAGCGTTTAGAATACGCTATTCTACATGTAGCTATAGAATAGCATATATGCATATATATGTATATATGTGTGTATATGTATATATATTTATGCATATATGTGTCTATGTATGTATGTATGTATATATGTGTTTATATGAATATATATATATATATGTACGTATGTATGTATATATATGGTTACAGCTATAATTTTCTCGTCCTGCAATGCAGCAGGGAGGCACATCGGTGCATTTCTTTCTTTTTCGTGATTCACTCATTTTTTTTGTTCTCTGTATACAATGTTGCAGCGCTTCAAAGGAACCGACACATGCATATATATGCACCAAATGATTTGTGTGTAAAGTAATTTATATTAACTATTGTGTTTCATTGTGCGTACGTAGGTGCTAGAGCTGAAGAGGATTTGTCTTGTTTCACCTTTCAAATTTGCTCGGCCAAATCTTTGCCAGCTTTGGTGCAGAAACTATGCTTACGATGCAGACAAAAGCTACTGCAGTGATGCCTCCATTTGTTGTTGTGAAAAGATCTCAAAGCCATCCAAATGATGAATGCTGCCAGTCAGCTCTTGATGTCAAAGGGTGAACAAGTCTATGCGTGCACCCATGATCTAATTCATGCAAAAGATTTAGTCACCCCCAGAAATAATGCCCGTTGTACCGAAAGCTTGATCCTTGTGCTTTGTACTCTATCAACTCCATAGTACATCCACACAGGAGTATGTATTACTCGCTCTAGAGATCCGAACCTGTCTACATAGTGTGCCCTTGGTTGCCTATTTGACTTTGCATATTCGACTAAGCCGATAATAGTAGTAGTGAGTAATTAGAGCAGTAATTAATGTAAACTATTTGCGAAAAAAATTAAAGTGCGAATAGAACGAATAGATGAGAAAGGGATTACCGTCAGACCCGTAGGCGAGGTATTGATCACCAAGATACCAGACCCGTTGGGGCCGAGTCGGCACCTCTCGCTAGACCAGGTTCATCCTTCGGCAATCCGTACTTACCTGTTCGGATTGCGGGTATCCGTAGCAGCATAGTCTAGATGGCATTGCTTTACCTAGTGGACAAACCAGTGAACTGTTGCCACTGTTGACCAGTCACAAGCCAGCCGACAGGAGGACCATCTCCCAGAGCCGCACGTCAAGCAGGTGAGCCAGGCCATACCCTTTGTTTTCCCTCATCAGTCGCAAGGAGCAAGCAACCAGCTCCCATTCCTTTTTTCCCGTGAGAGAGCAAGCAAGCCTCTCCATTCTTTCTTTCCTTCCAACCTAGAACACCAGAGCACAAACCACCAAAAGCCCAAAAACCAGAAAGGAGGAGCCCCCAAGCAAGATCTGAACCGCAACAAGGAGAGCCAAAGCCAGGAACCAGAAGAGGGGTCTGGGAACCAGAAGCCGGAGGAAGGAGGAACCACAAGCCGAAGCCAGGAGGATCCCCAAGATGAACCGAACCCGAAGAACCCCCAAGAACCGAGCCGACAGCATCCTCTTCCATTCCACAGATCGAATCCCAACCAGAACCCAGGTGCACAACCATTAGCAGCAGTAGCAGTAGTACTTACTTGTTGGTAGTGCAACATAGGTAGACCGATTCGGGTTTTAGTCTCAGAAACTCTAGGGTTGCAAAGAACGTAGTCTTGCCGTCTCTCTAGAGCTGCATCATTGACCCAATCCAACCACCAAATGCGAAATCAAAGAGTAGAGTACGAAAGCCAAATAGATCGGTAGCAATCTGTTCTTATCTCTAGTAGAGAAGAGGGAGAAGGAGAGTAGAGGCAGAGGGGGGATTAGAGAAGGGAGAGCAGGGGAACCGGCGTGGGAGAGCTGCGGCGGTGCGTTGCGCCGGCCGACGGCGGCGGTCGCCCGGCATGGAGGAGGGGGCCGAAGGGGGGGAGCTTGGTCCCAGGCGAGTAGGGCAGAGGAGGGAGTTGGGTGGAGAGATAGAGCGAAGGAACCGAAGGGCCAAGCCAAGGCTTCGGCCAAAGGCAACCAGGGCTAGGCATCGGGCAGAGAAAAGGAAAGGGGAGAGGAAAAAGAGAAGAGAGGAAAGAAAAAGAAAAGAAGAGAAAAGAAAAGGAAAAAATTTAGAAAACAGGCTATTTTCGTGCAACTTGCGTAAATTAAATCACGATAATATGAACTGTAGGAAACTTCTATTTTAATTTCTAAAAAGCCGCGGTTGAATAGGTAGAAAATTGGTTAAGTTATAATAAATGTGCTAGTTGTAACTGTTAATTTGAATTGCTGTAAAATATTGGAAATGTAGGTTAGTTAATGGATTCTAGTTAGATTAACGCTGTCCATAGAGAATAGGCTTCCGTAGTATGTTTGGTTGAATGGTCGTAGTAATTCCTTATTATTGTCAGGTCTCGAGTCGAACCCAACAGACCATCCCCCCAGCAGTTCGAGCGAGGTCGAACCTTTCAATTCTACTCCAGGCAAGAGCCCTTTGATCCATGTTTGTTTAAAGTCTTTTAAATTGGTTTCTGTATAATTATGTATATCATCCATGCATGAAAAATCAATGTTAGATCAAAAATCTTAAATTAGACGCGCTTGAAATTGTGTTTGAGAAAATGAATTGGTTTAGTGTCATGTGACACGTAAAAGAATTGGTTTTGACTTATTCACGGAAGAATCCATGGCCGTATAATTATTATGGTGGGTAGAGGGCGCCGATGAGAAGGATTGTCATGCCGGTGGGGCCCTCTACATAGGATAGAATATAAGGATTTTACAAACTACACTTGGGCATTGAGCCATAATTACAGTATCAACCATAGTATGTGGAAACGGTCAGAAGAGGTTGTCCTACGAAGGATTTAGATCTCCACATTGGGTAAGTTCTATAGGGTGAACCCCTGGGATATGCCGGGAGGCCCGTGGGGGTACAGGTTCCAACGAAATGACGGTATATTTGAAGCCTTGGGTAGAGTTACTACCAACGACTAACTGTCGGAGTACAACTGTTAGCCACGAGTCAATGGACTGCCTAGAGAAGGAGTTCTCGACTCGGGTAGCAGGGCTGGAGATCTATTTCTGGATTAGTGATAAACATTCTGGGGCCTCTCTGAGGAGGGTCACTATGGGTAAAGTGATACCCACTGTCGGTGTATTCTACACCAGGGTGCCCACTTCACCGCAGTAAGGGTGCAAGGTGGTCGCCCAGCGGACAAGTGGCGTCCAGGCAACGCCGCTGGCGGTCAGCAAGGTGGTCGCCCAGCGGACAGGTGGCGTCCAGGCCACGCCGCTGGCGCTCAACTCCCGAGGCCACCTAGTGGTCTGTGCCACCACACAGAGGATCAAAGACATTTAATGCGTATCGTGCGCATTAAATGGGGGTAATGAAGGCCACAGTGCGACGGCGCATGTTCCCAACACGCGCATTTATTATGGATGACGGCGAAATCCCTCCCTGGCGAGGCGGGCGGAGCCGGCAGGCACGCGGAGCCCGAGGCCGGGGTGAAGTCGGCTATGTCAGAGCATTAAGTGTGACGCAAGAATAGTGGCAGGTGCATTAAATGCGGTGTGGCAGTGTAATGAGTGTGGTACACTGATGTAAGCTCCCATGCGCCCCACCCAGCCCAAGTATAAAAGGAAGCCGGGATGCATGGGAGAGGGGGTTCGATTGATTCGATTCGGTTCTTCAACCTCTGAAGAGCGGTTCCGTCTGTCTGGATTATGTCAGTTCCCCCCAAGAATACAAGCAAGAACAGATAAGTAGGACTAGGGCTATTACTCGTTAGGAGGGCCCAAACCTGGGTAAACCCAAGCGTCCCCTTGCAAGCTTCGCCATTGATTCCTCTCCTCCATCTTTCGAGCGATCTCCACGCAAGCCCCCTGTTCGAACTTCATATACACCCGATCCGGAGGTGTCTGTTGGCTCTTACGCCGACAGTGGCGCGCCAGGTAGGGGGCTCAGTGGCTAGATTGCCCTTTCTTCTTCAACCTTCTCGGGAAGCTTGCAAGAAGCTTTGGCGGTCATCGGCATGGCGGATTCACGTTCCAAGCACGGCGACCTACCTGAAGAGAGCAAAGACTCGTGAGCCGATCCCGGCCACCAGTATGCCAGACCTCCCGGGTCCCTCCGTCTTGGGAGGGACACGTGTTGCTTCCGCGCTAGTAGGACAGCCCGTCCGACGGCGCCTGTTGATGGGAGACGACACCCCAGCGCGGAATCTTCATGCAGCCCAGCTGCTCCTTGATTACCCTCCAGTTACGCTAGGGGGCAAAACCCCGGTCGCTCCATGGCTGCAGTACATCGCCCGCCTAGTGGATGCCGCCCAACAGCAGGTAGAGGCGGCAAACCAGCCGGGCGCTTCCGGCGTTTGGCGGCAGGACGTGCGCGCGATCGATGCACAGGCTTCCAGCCACCCCAGCAAAGTTTTTCCTGGCCACGAGGGCCGGGACAAAGGGAAGGGCATGCAAGTTGCAGCCCCCTAGGATATCGGGGGACGTGCACTTGCTCCCACCCCTTATCGCGGTCCCCCCAAGCCGGCGGGGGGCCACGAGGATCTGAGGACCCGTCTAGACGAAAGGCGGCTCCAGCGCAATGGTGACTAGCGCAATGTCCTTAGGGGGCGTTGTGAGCATGTGCAACGTCGCACTGGCCGCCCAACGCCTAGCGGTCGGGGGGAGATCTCGCCCCCTAACTCCAAGGAGAGCGTAGACTGACACTCCTCGACCCACTCTCGGGGCCGAGGAGCGGGCGAGCGACGCTGCTCCCCATACAATGTTGGATGCCAGGCTTTTTCCCTCCGCCTACGCCAAGCTGCGTGGCCGGAGAGATTCCGCCCTGCGTCCATCGAAAAGTACGACGGTACCACCAACCCAGAGGAGTTCCTGCAGATCTACACTACGGTGGTGCGTGCCGCGGGAGGGTCCGAAAAGATCATAGCCAACTACCTCCCGACGTCGCTGACGGGCTCTGCCCGCTCCTGGCTGCTGAACCTCCCGCAAGGGTCCGTGCACTCGTGGGAAGAACTGTGTGACCTTTTCGTCGCCAACTTTCAGGGCTCCTACACTCAGCCAGGCGTGGAGGACGACCTCCATGCCCTGTAACAAACAAAGGGGGAGTCCTTGAGGGAATTTATCCGGCGGTTCAGCCACTTCCATAACACAATCCCCCGGATTTCCGAGCAATCAGTGATCATCGCGTTCCGGAGGGGGGTTCGGGATCAGAAGATACGGGAGAAGATGGCTACCCACACTATATCAACCACTTCCGAGCTGTTCTCCTTGGCGCATAAATGCGCCAGGGCGGCGGAGGCCCGGGAGCGTGCAGCAAGGCCTTCCGGCCACAGCGAGGTGGGAACCTCGAAAGCCTCCAATCACAACAAGAAGAAGAAGCGCAAGGAGGCCGGTGCCGGAAAGATCCTGGTCGCTGGGCCGGAAGCCAAGCCCCAGCGGCGCGACCGCCGAGACAGGAGGGGTGATCACCGATACCTGTGCAGTGACCGTAGGGACCACCGTTCACCCTGCCGAGAAGACGACGGGGGCAAACCCTACTGCCCCATCCATAGGACCAGCGGACATGATCTGGCGGATTGCCAGGTCATGTCCAAACTAGTGGAACAGCGGCTCAAGGAACACCGCGAAGACGACCACCACGACGCGGGTGAAGACCCTGCTCCGCTGGCTTTTCAGCAAGCGGAGCACACGGTGGCATTCATTTACGGTGGCTCCGCCACCTACTCTTCAAACTCGCAGTACAAGCGAGAGTTAAGGGAGGTGTGCGCCACCGTGCCAACCCCTGGGTCGAGCAGGCCACTGAAATGGTCGGAGGAGCCGATCACTTTTAGTCGAGTCGACCACCCGGAGAGCGCTTCCGGCCCGAGCCATCTTCCGATCGTGGTTTCTACCACGGTCCGAAATGCGAGACTCGGGCGAGTGCTTGTTGATGGAGAAAGCTCCATCAACCTTATGTCAGTTGGGGCATTCAGGGCACTCCAAATTCCCTATAATAAGTTGCGCCCGACCCCTCTCTTCTACGGAGTTGCCCCCGGGGTAGGCTTGACGCCCCTGGGACAAGTCTGGCTGCCCGTCACATTCGGAAGTGTGAAGAACTTCCGGACAGAGAGAGTCAATTTTGAGGTCACCGACTTCGACCTCCCCTACAACGCTTTACTTGGCCGACCAGCTTTGGTCAAGTTCATGGCGGCCACGTATTATGTCTACATGTTGGTGAAGATCCCTGGGCCTGGAGGCCTAATTACTGTGAAGGTGGATCGGCTGGAAGCCCTGCGCCTCGCCAGCGGTCTTTGGACTGGCGGCGCCACCTGCTCGGCCCGAGGCGAGGACGACTGCCCAGAGGTCCCCTCGGTCAAGGCCCGCGCTTCACCCGGTCCCTCGGGTGAGGTGAAGGTGGTCCCCGTGGGTGAGGATAGTTCTGGGAAGGTCGTGAGGATCGGCGCCAACCTCAGCACCAAACAGGAAGACGCGCTCGTCACCTTCCTCCGGTCCAACCTAGATGTGTTTGCCTGGGAACCATCTGAAATGACCGGGGTCCCTAGGGAGGTGATTGAGCACCAATTGGCAACGCTCCCTGGAGTGCACCCAGTCCGGTAGAAAGTCTGGAGGTAGGCACCAGAGTGGCAAGATGCCATTCGGGATGAGGTGGAGAAACTGCTGCATGCAAGGATCGTACGGGAGGCCACCTACCCTGAGTGGCTGGCCAACCCCGTGCTTGTCAAGAAGTCAAACGAGAAGTGGCGGATGTGCATTGACTTCACCGACCTTAACAAAGCCTGCCCCAAGGACCCGTACCCTCTGCCGCGAATAGACGTCGTCGTCGACTCCACAGCAGGGTGTGAGGTCTTGTGCTTCCTGGACGCCTACTCTGGCTACCATCAGATCAGCATGGCGTGGGAAGATGAGGAGAAGACTGTTTTTGTGACCCCTCTCGGCATGTACTGTTATGTCCGAATGCCCTTCGGGCTGAAGAACGCTGGCTCAACCTACCAGCGAGCTATGCATACTGTATTTCGATCACAGATTGGAAGAAACCTTGAAGTGTATGTTGATGACTTGGTAGTGAAGACCAAAAAGACTGCTGGGTTTATTGAAGATCTAGAGGAGACTTTCTCCCACCTCCGGCAGTATTGTTTGAAGCTGAATCCTGAGAAGTGTGTGTTCGGTGTGTCGTCTAGAAAACTGCTCAGGTTCCTCATTTCCGGTCGTGGAATCGAGGTCAACCCAGAAAAGATCGCGGACATCGAGCGGATGCAGCCACCCACACGGCTCAAGCAAGTACAGAGCTTAGCTGGTCGCCTGGCCTCTCTCGGTTGGTTCATAGCCCGGCTGGGAGAAAGGAGCCTCCCCTTTTTCAAACTGTTAAAGAAGACCAACCTCTTCGAATGGACTACAGAAGCACAACAAGCACTCGAAGATCTGAAGAAGTACCTCTCCTCCCCTTCGGTACTGGTCACCCCCGAGCCGGGCGAGCCGCTACTGTTATATGTGGCGGTCGATCCTGCTTGTGGCGTGGCACCGTGGCGAGCGGGAAGGCGTCCAGCGGCCAGTTTACTACGTCAGCAAGGTGTTACATGATGCGAAAACAAGGTACCTGCAAGCCCAGAAGATGGTGTACGCCGTGCTGGTGGCATCCAGGAAGTTGCGGCACTATTTCCAAGGAAGGGAGATCATAGTGGTTTCTGCTTATCCCCTGCGTGAGATCCTTCACAATCGTGAAGCGGAGGGCCGCATTGCCAAGTGGTCCGTGGAGCTGGGGGAGTTCGGCCTCAAATTCGCCCCCCGCACTGCAATCAAGAGTCAAAGATTGGCAGATTTCATCGTCGAATGGACTCCTGCCAAGTCTAAAACTGAAGAAATCCCCGCGCCCTCCCCCTGGACACTTTACTTCAACGGCTCCTTTAGGCTCGAAGGCGCGGGGGCTGGGGTCCTCCTGGTTTCCCCAACCAGAGATCTCCTCAAGTACGTGGTCGTCCTGGACTTCAAGGCCACCAACAATGTTGCTGAGTACGAAGGCTTGCTGGCGGGACTTCGCGCCGCCGCAACCATCGGTGTTCGGCGTCTGCATGTCAAGGGCGACTACCTGCTGGTCATCAACCAAGCGAGAAAGGAGTTCTCCTGCTCTGATCCTGTCATGGCGGTGTACCTGGCGGAGGTCAGAAAAATGGAGCGACACTTCGATGGGCTGGGGTATACTCATATCCCCCGGCGCGACAACTACTTGGCAGACGGGCTCGCGTAGCTCGCCTCGACAAGATCCCCTATTCCGATCGAAATCTTTGAAGAAAGGCTTCCGCGACCGTCCATCGCAGCCCCCGTTTCTGGCGGGACGATGGTGACGCTACTTCAGCCCTCGTTCCGGAAGGGAGAGTAGTACCGGCGGAAACGTCTGGCCAAACGAAGTACCCAGGCGATCACCGAGTGGTCGCCACACTTGACCGGGAAGGCACATGGATGGATCCGATCCTGGCCTACCTGCGGGATCAAGTGTGCCCCGACGATGATGCGTCAGCAGAGAAGATAGCACGAAAGGCCAAGTGCTATACCCTGGTGGGCGGGGACCTGTACCGCCGGGGTAGAAACGGAATTCTTCTGAAGTGCATCACTCGGGAAGAGGAAGTGCGAGACGTGCCAATTCCACGCCAAGCAAATCCACCGACCAGCCCATGCTCTGCAAAATATCCCGCTCTCATGGCCCTTCGTGGTATGGGGGCTGGATATCCTGGGCCCGTTCCCGCGGGCCACAGGGGGCTACACCCATCTGTTTGTCGTCGTCGATAAGTTTACCAAATGGGTGGAAGCCGAAGCAGTGAGGGCCATTACCGCCGCCGCAGTCAAGTTCATGCAAGGAATCTTCATCCGCTTCGGGGTCGCCAGCGGTATTGTGGTCGCTTCGTACCACCCCCAGCCGGGCCACCGGAGAAACTCCTTTCTCCTGGTCTACGGCGCGGAAGCTGTCTTGCCTTCAGAGCTGGCCTTGGGGTCACCGCGCGTCATGGCATTCACGGAGGAAGGCCAGGAAGATCTGCGTCGAGAGGAAGCCAATCTCCTGGAAGAAATGCGAGACTGTGCAGCCTTGTGCGCTGCCCGGTACCAGTAAAGTCTCAGGCGGTACCACGCCACCCGGGTCAATGAGAGAACACTGGCAGTGGGCGACCTGGTCTTGCGCAGAATTCAGACGCATGACGGGTTGCACAAACTATCTCCCCAGTGGGAGGGCCCCTTCAAGGTGGTCTCAGTCTCTCGCCCTGGGGCGGTCAGGTTGGCCATTGAAGATGGGGAGGAGTTGGCGAACTCCCCAAACATAGAGCTTCTACGCAAGTTCTATCCCTAAAAATGGCTAACCAGCAAACTGGGGTGCGCGGACAAACATTCAAGCTTAAAACATGTAAAGGGAAGCATGTGCATTCATGAGTAAGAGCTAACTTGCAGGAGTTTTTACAGATGAAGACAAAACAAAAGACAAGAAAAACTAAGCCGAGGGTCTTCACTCCTCATCCGCCGTGGCTTCCGCGGCCCTCTGGTCCTCTGCCGGACCGACGTCCAGCCCAAGAGCCACGTCCTCGGCCACCGCTTCCAGCGCCGGGTTGACCATCTCGAGCTGCCCGGCGACCTGTTCTGTGGCGTCGTGGACCTGCGCCTCTGCACGAGCCCAGTCCCCTTCCACCCCCTGGATAACGGCCAGGGGGTCGAAGTTGGCATCCCGGCCGGGCGCAAAGACGCTAGCACGCATTTCGCCGTGGGTCGCCGCGATCGCGGCGCCCTTCTTGACTGGACCGGGTGGCTAAGGCGGCGGGCATAAGGGTGAGGAAGTCGGCGACACGGCACATGCAGAAAGCATAGTGCCGTGCCCTCTGCTCAAGGGGGCGGCTGCTCCAGCCCCAGTGGCGCCAGGCTGGCCACCATCCGGTCAAAGGCGGGGCGCAGCATGGAGGTGGTCTCGACCTCTGCACAGAGCCGGTCACACCTCTCCGCGTCGCGCTCCCTGGTTAGCGCCTCGACACGGACGGCTCCTTGTGCCCTCTCCTGCTGCAGCTCCCGCTCCAACCGCTCTGCCTGGCGGCGCCAGTCCTGCGCCTCCTTACGGAGGCGGTTGATCTCCACAACGGCCTCCTTCAGCCTCTCCTTGCTCGTCGCAAGGCGATTGCTCATGCTGGAGTGCAGCTCGCCGAGGGCGGCCAGCAGAGCGTCCACGTCCGCCGAGGGAACTGAAGCGTCGGAGGCCTCCGGAATGGGCTGCACGCCCAACTCGCCTTCAGTCGGCACGGTGGTCGCCCCTGTGGCGGTCACTCGCGTCGCCCTGATGCTCGTCCACCGCAATCGGCGCTGTCATGGCCGCTGCGGTTCCCTGATCGACCTTGGGTGGGGCACTTAAAGTGGTCGCCCTGAAGAAGGCAAAAAGGGGGTAAGCCACTCAGATTAAAAGAACTTAACGATTTGTCGTGCTTTGGTTTAAATACCTGGCAGGAGGTCTCCTGAAGCGAGGCGCGGCCGGAGTGAGATTCAGCCCCCCTCGCAGCGCCGGTGGCGGCGGTAGTATGACCTGTGCAGCCGGCGCAGGCGGAAGAGCCGGGGCTGGCAGAGCGACATGCGTTGGCGGCAGCGGAAGGGTCGGTGCCGGCAGAGCTATGGTCGGGGCAATGTCTACTTCAACCACCCCGACGGGAGCAGTTGAAGTCGTAGCCGCGGCCGCCGTAGAGCTCCCCGCCCCGGTCGAGCCCGGCGGTGCGGTCGAGGTCGTCGTGTCCCCTGCCGGGACGCAAAGCCTCTTGGGGCTGGCACCAGGGGCGTCGTCAGCGAAGGGGCGTTTGCCCTTTCCCTGGTCGCCGGCTGGAGGAGGGTCCCGGATCGTTAGGGCCCCTTGGCGTGGCATGTTCACCAGTCCCGTGGCGTCCATGGCAGGCATTGCCCGGATGATCGCCACGCGCTCCCGGGGCTCCACGAGGCAAAGCGGGAGTGCACCCGCCGGGAAAGGCGGGATGACGCCGAGGGCACCCAGCAGCACCATCCAGGCGTCAACTTTCGTGGAGGTTAAGTCCCCTGCAGCTGTTGGAAACTAAAAAAGGAAGAAGAACACCGTCAGCTCGGCGGTAGTTGCCAAAAGCACCAAAAAGAAAGAAAGACAAGTAGCTTACCTCCGGGAATCGTCCGGGTCACGTCATCGAGGCCCGTGTACTGCCAGGCCGGGCGGGCACGGCGGCACAGGGGGCTGATTCTCCGAGATATGAAGTCTCGGAGAACCATGACTCCCGTCAGGCCCGCTGTCCGCAGCTGGTCCACGCGGACCAGCATCGTCTGGAGCTCGGGCGTCTCATCGACGTGTGCTCCCCAGGTGGGGTTGCTGACCGCCAGCCCGGTCGGCAACTCCAGGACTTCAATGCCGCTGTCATCCGCGACATAGAGCCACTCGTTGCGCCATGTCTTCCAGTTGGACTTGAAGTCCAACGGGATGTAGCGCGAAGCCGCGCCGTCTCGGGGGCGAATGTGGAAGCACCCCGACGGGATGGAAGGATCCCTCGCCGCGTGCAAGGCGTAGAAAAAGCGAAAGAGAGGAAGGTTGGGGGTCACTCCCATGAACATTTCGCAGAAGTAGGAGAAGACAGCAAGGAGGACGATGGAGTTGGGAGGAAGATGAATATTGTGGATGGAGTAGAAGTTGAGGACGGAGATGTAGAAGTCAGAAACCGGTGGGAGTAGGCCCGCCAGCATCGCCCAGCCGAAGAAGATCACTTCTCTCGGGTGGCAGCCGGGCGCGGTAGTCCCGGCGCGGACACGGAGGGTGCTGCCAGTAATATGCCCGGAAAACCTTGCGGTGTCTTCTTCCTCGACGGTCGACGGCGGGAGCAGAGGTGCTGGAGATGCCATCTGGGCAAAGGAGGCGATGTGCAAGAAGGAGGTAGTTCACAAGAAGCACGGCTGAGGACTTAGCGGATGAGTGAGACTGAAATAAAGAACCGCTCCCCCCATGGCGACTTATATGTAGGCACACGGAGGGATGATCTGGCGGGAAACCTGAACGGGCGCGGCGGTTCAAAGGCAGGAAGCCCAAAAAGCTGTCAAAACGTGGGCACATTCCCAAGGATCCTGTGTCAGTTACGAGGCGGGGGCGGCTGCATGTTCCGCCTCGGTGCCCAGAAACGGCGGCGGGCATTTAAAGCTGTGACATTACGTGGGCATTTATAATGGACCCACCCGGGAGACTGAGCCATTTTCCAAAAAGGGACAAAGGCGCTCCAGGGTGAGCCCGGGGGCTTACTGTTGGTGTATTCTACACCAGGGTGCCCACTTCACCGCAGTAAGGGTGCAAGGTGGTCGCCCAGCGGACAGGTGGCGTCCAGGCCACGCCACTGGCGGTCAGCAAGGTGGTTGCCCAGCGGACAGGTGGCGTCCAGGCCACGCCGCTGGCGGTCAGCAAGGTGGTCGCCCAGCGGACAGGTGGCGTCCAGGCCACGCCGCTGGCGGTCAGCAAGGTGGTCGCCCAGCGGACAGGTGACATCCAGGCCATGTCGTTGGCGCTCAACTCCCGAGGCCACCTAGTGGTTTGTGCCACCACATAGAGGATCAAAGGCATTTAATGCGTATCGTGCACATTAAATGGGAGTAATCAATGCCACAGTGTGACGGCGCATGTTCCCAACACGCGCATTTATTACGGGTGACGTCACGGCAAAATCCCTCCCTGGCGAGGCGGGCGAAGCCGGCAGGCACGCGGGGCCCGATGCCAGGGTGAAGTCGGCTATGTCAGAGCATTAAGTGTGACGCAAGAATAGTGATAGGTGCATTAAATGCGGTGTGGCAGTGTAATGAGTATGGTACACTGATGTAAGCTCCCATGCGCCCCAGCCAGCCTAAGTATAAAAGGAAGCCAGGGTGCATGGGAGAGGGGGTTCAATGGATTCTGTTCGGTTCTTCAACCTCTGAAGAGCGGTTCCGTCTGTTTGAATTGTCTCAGTTTTCCCCCAAGAATACAATCAAGAATAGATAAGCAGGACTAGGGCTATTACTCGTCAGGAGGGCCCGAACCTGGGTAAACCCAAGCGTCCCCTTGCAAGCTTCGCCTTTGATTCCTCTCCTCCATCTTTCGAGCGATCTCCACGAAAGCCCCCTTTTCGAACTTCATATACACCCGATTCGGAGGTGTCTGTTGGCTCTTACACCGACACCCACTAGCATGTCTATAAAAGGCGAGGCCAGGGACGGTATGCGGTGTGATTAGAGCGCTCACCACGTTTAGCCACCGAGCGCCCCTCTCACTCCCCAGAAACCTTAGCCGTGTGGCGAGGTGCAAGCACACCCCGCATGGTGTTCTTGCTTAGTACGTGTGGATACTGTTTGCATCAAAATTTGGCAAGGCTGATCTTAGGGAGATTGGTTTTGATAAGAGATATATCGGTTATAGCAAGCTGACATGGTTTCATACTAGAGGGCCGCGATTCAAAGGAAATCAAGTCTGATATGAGTACGATAAGAGATTGAGAAGGATATGATCGGGCTTAACATGGGAAGGAGAGACTGAAGCCGATACGGGTGATTGAGGAAACCGAGGAGGATACATTCGGGCTGAGTGCTATATAAGAGGACCAGAGGCGAGAAGGAAAAGGACCCATAGCCACCAATCAACTCGCATCTACTTTATTTACTTTCTGTCAACTAGGAGTAGTCTTTTAGTCTTAGAATATTCCCTTTGTAATTTGTTTTGATCAATAAAGTTGCGCATCACCGATTTTGATCATTGTCGATTTACACCAACCAAACCAGTTTCTTTTTTTCTCTGATTTTGTTGCGCATCACCTTCTTCGGAAAAAGCAACCTTTGCTCCATCTAATCAACTCAATCAGGTTGAATAGGTTTATCAGTTACCTTTTGGTCTAAATCGGCTTGAACAAGCCGATCGGACTAGATCTTCAACGATCGGAGCATCAACGACCTAGTATCACATTTGAGTTTACATGGAGTGTATGGCCATATCTATTCTCTAACATACCATTTCATTTTATTTCACTCGTAATAATGGTCATACCTTGGTAATATGGACTTCCTATTATACAAGTGTCGATATTTTGTGTCGGTAATAATCTTAGGGGGGTGTGAATTTGGGGGGCAAGGCGCTGGATCAGGATCTCGATGGTAACACAAGATAAGGAATTATACAGGTTCAGGCCCTCAACGGCGGAGGTAATACCCTAGTCCTGTGTTCTGGGATTATGTGTCGAGTTGTCGAAAGTCATGTCCTGCTCTCCCTCTCACTTCTCTTATATACAGGAAGGGGGAGAGGTGGAATCCAACTCGGTTACTAGAGCGTGAGTCCGAGTTGGTTACAAGTAAGGGGATCGTAGCCTTCCTTATCTAGGATAGCTTCCTTTACGGTTACAATCTCTCCTTTTTAGTTACAACATGGTCGGATCGTTCGGCCGCATGTCCTTCTCTTGAACGGTCCTCTAGAACCTTCACGCGTGCATACCCGGTCCTTGTATCCTCCACAACAAGGATATAAGCAGAGTATGTACATAAAACCTTTGCCTAATATACAAGGATACTCTCTGTAATATAAATTGGGTGTATCCAAAAATTTAAAAAAAACACTAATGTTAAATATATATATAACTAATTTTGATATCCAATTGTCGGGCGGTATGAGCATATTTTCTTATTTATCTATATAGATTTTACTATCCATATACCATAAGCTTTAACTACTGCATAAACTACACATGTTACTGAACGCTCTACATAATCGTAAAATCTATGTATAAGGATAGTACAATCTATCTATACGGATAGTAAAATCTGTAATAAAACTGCGAAACGACTGTTTATTAGCTAGACTTATATCATTATATTGCTCTTGTCGTTAGTAAGCTACTCGCGAAAATGTTTTGTGAATCGGAGTTGTCAATAAAAAGTTATGGATAAAACAAAGAAAAAAAGATTCATGAACAAACTAGAAATGTACTACTAGTTGGTTTTGCCATGTATTGATGGGCATAGTCAACTGGAGCAATCCATTGCGTTAAGTAGTGGGCGGGGGGGAGGGTTAGTTTCGCTAATTAATGCCAAGAGCGGGTTCGGTCGAACTGCAACACTAGCTAGTGTTTAGAATAATCTATTTGTAGGATCGAAGTATACAAATATAGCAATCAGAGGGGGGGTGAATGATTGTAAGGAAGCTAAAACCAAAATCTTGATCTACTAAAAGTCCACCCCAAAACAGAACCAAATAATTGCCTCGTATTCGACAAAAACAGAATGATAGAGGTTCGGTAAAACGTAAATTCCTAGAGATCAAACCGTTGGATAGATCTTAAATTTGTACATAAGAAACTAGATTCCAATACGAAACGAACTCAAAAAGAATCAGCTCGATCGTACTTACGGATCAAAAGTTATGAACCTCGCAAGCTTGCTGTGATAGAAGATGACGAGAATTGATCTAACCAAAACTTGAAGGTTAAACAAGATCTTCAAAAGATTAATCAACTAAACTTTGAGAAACCCTAAATCAATATCCCAGAAAGGTTTTTGATGGATCAAATCAAGAGAAACTCAAAGAACAAAAACCAATCTAGAACCAGAACAAGCACGCAAACAAGAACCAAACAGAAAACACTATAGCAACGCAGTTACTGTAGCACGCAAGGATCTGGAAGAATTGATCTTTATTTCTTTTGTCTAAAGTACTCCAAACACAAGAGTACAAATCCCAAAAGCACCATCTTTGTCCCTAGCGCAAGCACTACAATTGATGCCCTTCAACAGGAGACAACCCCTCCTATTTAAAGGAGCAAAACACAAGGAGTCCTGAATACAATTCCTAATCCTAGAAGGAGTCCCACTCCTAATTCTAGAAAGAGTATGTATCCAACACAACTCCACTTGGCCCAACCTGGCCAAGTACAACACTTGCACGCGTATGGCAACCCAACCATACTCACGTGACTAACATTTTGCACACGCATGGCCACCTGCCATACTCACGTGACTAACCACTCTTCATGTGCACCATTCTCTTAGCCCGAACATCCCACATGACATCCTTGACCACCAAGACCTTGGTTCCTCCAGAACCTAGTCTCGAACCTCAGCTCCTCCATGAACCTAGTTTCGGTCCCGTCATCGACCACATTCGCCCTCGAGCAACACCTGCACATGAGCAAACTACAAAACGAATCCGAGCACAAGTCCGCGACTTGACTCAACATTAGTCCATGCAAATACTCACACGAGCATTGCATAAATTCCACTTAAAAACAAGCATTATGAAATTCTCACAAATTTCATAATCTCAAATTCAAACCAAAGTTCAATTCCAAAATTGCTCAAAACCCTAATCGAGCAAAAACCATTCACGACGAACCAAAAATATGGTCGGGCATACACATGAAAAAGTCACTCGAAAACCCTAGAAAAAATAGTTCATGCCGAACCAAAAAATTTGGTCTGGCGTACACGCGCCACGCTCGGTTTCATGTCAGCGCAAAAATGTTCAAAGCAACGTTCACGGCGGACCCAAAAAGTTTGGTCCGGTGAAGATGTGAAACTTACTGGTTTCTTGGAAAATGAAGTCCGGCACAAGAGCTCAACAACACGTTCACGACAGACCAAAAGTTTGGTCCGGCGTGTATATAAAAATAGGCCTTCAAAATGCGTTCACGGCGGATCAAGAAATTTGTCCGACGCTAATGCAAAGGAATGATCCGGCGCAATTGCTTTGGAACTTTTACTCCGACGCCAATAGGGGTCCGGCACAAAGTACCTCGAGAACACGTTCACGCCTGACTAAAAGTTTAGTCCGGCGCAGTAGCGAAAACCAGTCCGGCACAAAAGGGAAACTTACTGTTTTTTGAAACTTTCGTCTGGCGCTAATGTGAATCTTACTGTTTCTTGTCAATTTGTCAAACACATGCACAAACACATTTTGCAAGTTCAATTCTGAGCCAATTTTTCAGCATATGATTTCACAATCTCCCCCTTGATGAAAACATTGGCAACACCACTTAGAATTGAACATTTGGCATTCACTTCACAAAAGATTTTGAAAACCAAAAGATTAAAATCAAAGACCGTAAAAACACAAAATCTCCCCCTTTGACCAATATGCAAAGTGAAAAACTGAAAAACTCCCCTTAAGAAGAAAAATGTGTGTGAATGTACAATGTGCCCAAAAATTCCAAAATTCTCCAAACTTCTCCCCCCTTTTTCCTTAAACTTCTCAAAGATTCCCAAAATTCTCCCCCTTTGACAATGGATTCATCAAGAGTACAAAAGAGAGAACATGTTCAAAATTTTCTCTGTAGCAATGATTTCACAAAGAGAAACAAGGAGTGCCAAGATAGGAAAAGATGAGCTCATTCGATCATATAACCTTATATATCACATAATATGCAAAATACATGATCTTAATGTGATTTTAACAAGTTAGGGAATGACATGCATCTCAACCTCAATTCAGTCAACTATAGCCAAGTACTAAGCAAGACCTTGGTAGAAAAACAAAGACTCAAAATTGAAGCAACTAACAGATCATGGTGAGCAAGTAGTTTCAACTCCAATCTAGTAGACCAATTTAATCTTTAAATAATAAACTGCATGTGACATGCTTGAAGCATACTTCTTTCATTTTCTTGGAGTGGCATGCTTGAAGCATACATCTTATCTTTTTAGGGAAAGCATGTCTGAAGCACATGACTTGAGGCTTTTGCTTTTAACAATCCCTTTTTTATTGATTCCCTTTTCTTTTCATTTTTCTTTGAATGTAAACATGCAAAGAGATTAAAAGGTCTTATGAAAGAGTAAAGTTGAAAACACACTTGCTTCATAGCCCAAATTTGTCAAGAAGATTCAATATCAAGCCTAGAAGAGTAAGATACCACAGAGTATTTAGCTATAGGCAATCAGACCAAGGGATTTCGCAATGTCATTTTTAGTTCAAGTGAGACAAGTTAGATTATCATATATTAGCTCAATTACATAATATATAAAGAAATATGATAAAGTAAGCTCATCAAGTGAAAGAACTTGGCAAAGAAACTCCCCCTCAAAACAAACCCATTGGATGAACAATCCCAAGTTCTCCCCGAATAAAAACAAAACGAGAAGAAGATAAAGGTTTTGTGAAAATGTCTGCCAATTGATGTTCAGTATCCACATGGTGAAGCACAATGTTGCCTTTTTCAACATGATCTCTAAGAAAGTGAAATCTGATGTCAATGTGTTTTGTCCTAGAATGTTGCGCAGGGTTCTTAGTAATGCAAATTGCACTAGTGTTATCGCACAAAAGAGGAACACTATCCAAATTAACCCCATAATCTTTAAGTGTAGCTACTATCCAAAGAATTTGAGAGCAACAACTAGCAGCATCCACATATTTAGATTCAGCAGTTGATTGAGCAACGGAGGATTGTTTTCTAGATAACCATGCAATGAGAGAGTTACCCAAGAAATGGCATGAACCAGATGTACTTTTTCTATCAATTCTACATCCCCCAAAATCAGCATCAGAGAAGGCTCTTAAACTAATGCATGAGGAAACAGAAAGCCAAATGCCAAAATCTTGAGTTCCATGAAGATACCTGAAAATCCTTTTGACAGCTTGTCGATGTGAAGCACGTGGGGAAGCTTGAAAACGAGCACACAAGCACACAGCAAATTATATATCCGGCCTTGATGCAGTGAGGTACAAAAGTGAACCTATCATGCTTCTATAGTCCTTTTGATCAACCGACTCACCATCTTCATCAGGGTCAAGTGCACAAGTGCTCTCCATGGGTGTCATGATCGGCTTGATGTTTTCCATCCCAAAGTGATGTAGCAAGTCTTTTGTGTATTTGCTTTTATGCACAAAAGTATCATCCTTTGTTTGCTTGATTTGTAGTCCCAAAAAGTATGTCAGTTCACCCATCATACTCATCTCAAATTCGTCCCTCATGGTTTCTGAAAACATAGACACTAAAACATGAGAGGAACCACCAAAGATAATATCATCAACATAAATCTGAACGAATAGTTGATCATTGCCTTGCTTGAGTAAAAAGAGAGTTTTGTCAACCTTTCCCATTGAAAACCCCTTTTAAAGTAAAAAGGTTTTTAGCCTATCATACCATGCTCTAGGGGCTTGTTTCAAACCATACAACGCTTTTGACAGTTTGAACACATGATTTGGAAACTTTGGATTTTCAAAACCAGGTGGTTGCTTGACATAAACCTCCTCATTTATGTAGCCATTAAGAAAAGCACTTTTCACATCCATTTGATACAATTTGAAACCTTTGGATGCAGCAAATGCTAAAAGGATTCTAATGGCTTCAATTCTAGCAATAAGAGCAAAGGTTTCATCAAAATCTAAGCCCTCAACTTGAGTAAAACCTTGAGCAACCAATCTAGCCTTGTTTCTAACAACAACAACATCCTCACTTTGTTTATTTTTGAAAACCCATCTAGTTCCAATAACATTAAAATTAGGAGGTGGTGAGACTAGTTTCCAAACTTTATTTTGTTCAAAATTCTCTAATTCTTCATGCATGGCATTGATCCAAGATTCGTCAGATAATGCATGAGATATATCTTTGGATTCAAAAGATGCAACTAAAGCAGAATGAGCATGGGTGTCAGAATGAATAAACCTGGATCGGGTGATTCTCACATTTAGGTCTCCAATCATCTGTTCAGATGGATGCATTTTCTGAATGTGCAAAGGAGCTTTGGCTTTTGAAACTTCTCCTTCTCTTTCTTCATTTTCAACATGTACAGATGATGTTGTAGCTTGAGGATGGTTAGCTGTAGGTGATGTAGTAGTAGGTGACAAGGGTGCTACAGCTTGTTGTGCATTGGAAAGAGTCAAGATCTCATCTTCAACATCAACATCATCATTGTCTTCAAAGATTTTCTCCCCCTGAACGTATGCGCCTGTACCTGCATCACTTGGACTAGTACCTGGACTAGCCTCATCAAAAGTAACTTCACAAGTTTCCACAATTTTGTTAGTCTCCAAAACAAGCACACGATAGCCACGAGTATGAGCAGGATATCCAAGAAAAATGCCATCCATTGATCTATCTTCAAATTTATCAAGATTTCCATATTTCAAAACAAAGCATTTGCATCCAAAAACCCTAAAGTGAGAAACAGTAGGCCTATGCCCAAACCGAAGCTCATATGGAGTCTTACCCAATTTTGGTCTCAAAAGCACACGGTTTGAAACATAACATGCAATTGAAATCACTTCAGCCCAAAAGTTTCTAGGAGTGTGATGTTCATCTAGTATGGTCCTAGCCATCTCAACCAAAGTTTTGTTTTTCCTTTCAACTACACCGTTCTGTTGAGGCACTCTAGGTGAAGAAAATTGATGATCAATTCCCTTTTCAGAACAATGGAGATCAAAAGAAGCATTTTTGAATTCAGTTCCATTATCACTTCTAATTGTTCTAAGAGCTCCTGGATGATCAACAGAAAGCCTAAGAACAAGACTTCTAAAATGAGTAAAAGCCTCATCCTTAGATGCCATAAAGTATACCTAAGAGTATCTAGAGAAATCATCAATAATAACAAGCACATATCATTTGCCTCCAAAAGATTGAACTCGAGATGGTCCAACCGTGTCTAGATGTAGTAGCTGTCCTGGAGCGTTTGTCATCACCATGGTAAGGGGAGGATGTGAACCTGCAATCATCTTACCATGTCTACAAGAAGATCATACTAGATCGCTATCACCCTTAAGCTTAGGTAAGCCACGTATGAGATCTAAACCACTTACATGAGTAAGATGATCAAAACCAACATGACCAAGTCTACGATGCCAAAAGAATAAATCTTTAGAAACATTGACAACTAGACACCTATGCTTAGAAGAAGGTGATGCATCAAAATTAGCTTTAAAAACTCTTCCAAAGCGTGAAATCCTGAAAACAAGATCACCTGAAGCATCTAACACTTTGCATTCATTTTTCTTAAATCTTTAGTTGTACTCTGTACTGATTTGATGGCACTGAGATCTGGGTTACCAGTTGTACCTCATCACTAAATCAGATGTACTCATATCCCATGACCACTTACCAGTTGTGCTACAACACGAATCAGTGTTACTAAGATATTGGGGTAGCCAGTTGATCTCCGTCACGAAAACTAGAGATACTTATCCAATAGCTTTAAAATATAACGCCAAATAACCAACATTGGTTATCAATCGTGTACTTTAATGAATCCAGTAATCCCAATTTAACACATCTACTTACCCAATATGAAGATTAAACACCATCATATGATAACCTTTTCTAGTTGGTTTCCACATACTATGGTTGATACGATTTAATACGGCACATTGCCCGAGTGTAATGGTTTTAATCTTATATTATATTCCTATATAGAGGGCCCCACCGGCAACATCAAACATAGCACCCTCCACCCACCATTTAACAACTCACCCCGACTTCACATGTAGATTGAGTGAAAATACCAATTTCAACTGTACTTGCAGTTTATCCAACAATCGATTTAAATTTTAATTAAATTAAATTTTGACCATACATCAGTGAATTTTACAAAACTTTTGTAAAACCATTTCATAAATATGGACAAATGAAGCTTGTCTGGATTTTGGTGGAAATATACGTCTTCACACGGTTGCAAAAGATGATCACCTGTTAGATTTAAATTAATCTCTAAAATTATAAAATACTATAATTCAGATAACTAATAGGTTTTCACATGTTTTAGGTGTCCAACCCTTTCTTTAACTTCTATTAAATTTTTGTATGCTTACTGCATATTTCATTTTGAGGTTCTTTAAATTAAAATATTTTAACTGGGTATATTTTAGTCTAGAATGATTTGATTCATTGCATTTCAATTTAATGCCATTTCAATTTGGATGACACCTTGGCCTAGATAGGACTTGACTGTTTCAATCAATATGACAATTGCTAAAATTTAGTTAGTCCTTAATTTCTTTATCTGATCGAGTTCATTCTTCTTACTAGGTTTATTTTATTTCCTTAAATAATTAGAATATTGCCAATTCAATTTATGGTTGATTTATTAACTAATCCACGGAATCTGACTCTTTTCTGAATTATAGTAAGTTATACTCACCTACTTAGTTTTATTTTCTTAATCATTAAGATTTAATCACAAGCTTACTCGATCCATCGTGCTATCTGTCTATTTAATTGAAAGGAGGTTATTATATTCTTTACCTCTTTTGTGCTTACATCTCTTTACCCTATTTAAACTTTTAACCACAATATTATGGTTATGATCTGGATGTCTTGATTGGCCTCCATTTATTAAGTTATTAACCTTGTTATTATCATCATTGTTATTAGTGCTATTTTTTATTTGTTATTATTATCATTATTTATTATCTCCTTTTCTTTCTTTTCCTCAACCAGTCGGTCCTCATCTTTTCTTTGGTATAATTGAAATTGATACATGTATGTTATTTATTCAAATTTGGTATACCTTAATTTGTTACATTTTGTCTTGACATAATTTAATCTCATATATTTTTAGTTTGTAGTAGCTTAATTTGGCATATTTTAACCTACATTAATCAATAAAATTTTGAATAATGATTTTCTTATAATAAAGGTATTATTTTTCTACTTTTAATCATTATGACGGTTAACGACAATATTTAACTTTTCATTTAATGATTTGACTACATTAGCATTGACTCAGATTTCTATAAGATGCATGCCTACATATGTCACGAAATAATTTGCATTTATTTATTAAATTTTTGATCCAAAACATATCTCCACCCGATTGAAGATTAGCAGTCCGATTATAAATTGTTCATAAAATTACATAAATGCCATATTTAGTGGTGAATACATTTTTGTATGTTTTGATGTGCCCAATGTGCTCTTCTCATTATTTTAAGATTTATTAAATTTTTGTTGTTATTTTTAGAGCTTTATTCGATTTTATATTGTCACACTTTAGTTAAATAATTGATCGATCGGAAATATTAATTTAATGGTGTCGGGGATTGACTATCTGATAAAAGACCGTTGTGCCCCCAGAAGATCCTGAAGCTACCGACCATACAGCACCAGCAGAAGATGCTCGGAAAACTATCCGGGCAACATAACTCCCGAGCATGCGTGTCTACCCATTCGCCTACGACCATACCGGACTAGCGATCATGCTCGTGAAGGCCACGCCGTTACCCGGGCGGATGGTCGGGGGACCCGATCTTGCCACTAGAAAGGAATATGGCAATCAATCCGCCGGAAATCAAGGGCAGGTGCACCGGAAATTCAAAGTAATTGCGCAGATCAAGGGCCCCGGATCGTGGGCGCTACGGTTATGGAAGCATGTCGTAAATCTAGGGGGTAGTTACCATGTATATAACACAGGTATCTTGTATTTAATCCCCCTAGCCCCTAGGAGGGGGGATCCATCATTTGAATAGCAAAAAACGCCACCAGGCGACTGGATGTAGGGCTATTATCTCGATCATGAGAGGCCTGAACCAGGATAAAATCTTTGTGTTCCTGTCTGTTCTAACAGACCATCTTCCGCGTCTTCGATGCTACACCTTTGGCAGAAAGGGGTTTCGGTTGATCCCACATTCAACAAGTAAGCTCGGCGGGAGCCCGTTCTCCAATCGTCGACAGCTGGCGCCGTCCGTGGGGATCGACGGATTCTTTGCCAAAGGAATCCCGAAGGCGTCATCTTCCACATCTGATGACCGATACTGCACTACTTATGATGAGGAATCCCGAAGGCGTCATCTTCCACATCTGATGACCGATACTGCACTACTTATGATGAGTTCTTCGCTCGGGCGCAAATTTTATCCCCTTGCCCGAGCAGGCTTTTCGCTCGAATCTGTACTGAGTAAATTTTTAGCTCGGACGCGCGTTTCTTCACACCGGACGGGCATTGCACTTGGGAATTGATCTTGTTATATCTTGAAAATCGCTCTTATTCCTCCGAGCAAGCGTTTCGCTCGAGGACTGTTCGTGTTCCGCGCCGAGCAGGCACTGCGCTCGGGCGCGAGTCTCTTCCTCCGAGCACGTGTTTCGCTCGGAGACGGTTGGTGTTCCGCGCCGAGCAGGCACTACGCTCGGGCGCGAGTCTCTTACCCCGAGCAAGCGTTTCGCTCGGGGATCGCCGTGTTCCGCGCCGAAGCGGTGCATGCGCTCGGCGCGAGTCTCTTCCTCCGAAAGCACGCGTTTCGCTCGGAGGCGGTTGGTGTTCCGCGCCGAGCAGCACTACGCCGGACGCTGAGTCTCTTACCCCGAGCAAGCGTTTCGCTCGAGGGGATCGTTGTGTTCGCGTCGAGCGGTAGCGCCGCGCTCGGCCGAGTCTCTTCCTCCGAGCACGCGTTTCGCTCGGAGACGGTTGGTGTTCCGCGCCGAGCAGGCACTACGCTCGGACGCGAGTCTCTTACCCCGAGCAAGCGTTTCGCTCGGGGACTGTTGGTGTTCCGCGTCGAGCAGGCGCTGCGCTCGAGCGCGAGTCTTTTCCTCCGAGCACGCGTTTCGCTCGGAGACGGTTGGTGTTCTGCGCCGAGCAGGCACTACGCTCGGGCGCGAGTCTCTTACCCCGAGCAAGCGTTTCGCTCGAGGGATCGCTCGCGTTCCGCGCCGACCAGGCACTACGCTCGGGCGCGAGTCTCTTCCTCCGAGCACGCAGCGTTTCGCTCGGAGGCGGTTGGTGTTCCGCGGCGAGCGGCACTACGCTCGGCGCTGAGTCTCTTACCGAGCAAGCGTTTCGCTCGAGGACTGTTCGTGTTCGCGCCGAAGCGGTGTGCTGCGCTCGGGCGCGAAGTCTCTTCCTCCGAAACGCAGCGTTTCGCTCGGAGGCGGTTGGTGTTCGCGCGGCGGTGCACTACGCTCTGGCGCGAGTCTCTTACCCCGAGCAAGCGTTTCGCTCGAGGGGATCGTGTTCGCGCCGAAGCGGCGCCGCGCTCGGCGCGAGTCTCTTCCTCCGAAACGCAGCGTTTCGCTCGGAGGCGGTTGGTGTTCGCGCCGGCGGGCACTACGCCGGACCACGAGTCTCTTACCCCGAGCAAGCGTTTCGCTCGAGGGATCGTTGGTGTTCGCGTCGGCGGTAGCTGCGCTCGGCGCGAGTCTTTTCCTCCGAAAGCAGCGTTTCGCTCGGAGGCGGTTGGTGTTCTGCGCCGAAGCGGTGTACTATGCTCGGGCGCGAGTATCTTACCCCGAGCAACCGTTTCGCTCAGGGACTGTTCGTGTTCCGCGCCGAGCAGGCACTGCGCTCGAGCGCGAGTCTTTTCCTCCGAGCACACGTTTCGCTCGGAGACGGCTGGTGTTCCGCGCCGAGCAGGCACTACGCTCGGGCGCGAGTCTCTTACCCCGAGCAAGACTTTCGCTCGGGGGATCGTCGTGTTCCGCGCCGGCGGTGCATCGCGCCGGCGCGAAGTCTCTTCCTCCGAGCACGCGTTTCGCTCGGAGCGGTTGGTGTTCCGCCCGGCGGGCACACTACGCTGGTGCGAGTCTCTTACCCCGAGCAAGCGTTTCGCTCGGGGACTGTTCGTGTTCCGCGCCGAGCAGGCACTGCGCTCGGGCGCGAGTCTCTTCCTCCGAACACGCGTTTCGCTCGGAGACGGTTGGTGTTCCGCGCCAAGCGCGCTCTGCGTTTGAGCACATGTCCTCCCAGTCTATTTCCCTGGACATCTGGTCCATGTCCAGGATGCGGCAGCTCGAGCCTGGCTCGTCTGTCAGTTCCCCGAGCATTAGACCCATGCTCGGGATGTGGTGATGTGAGTCCGCTCGCATTCCGTTAGTAGCCTAGGCGTCTGATCCATGCCTAGTTCCCCTGTGCATCCGATCCATGCATGGGATGCGGCAGCATGTGTTTGTTCACAGTCTGCTAGTTACCTTTATGCTAGGCGTCTGATCCATGCCTAGTTCCCCTGTGCATCCGATCCATGCATGGGATGCGGCAGCATGTGTTTGTTCACAGTCTGCTAGTTACCTTTATGCTAGGCGTCTGATCCATGCCTAGTTCCCCTGTGCATCCGATCCATGCATGTGATGCGGCATGTGTTTGTTCACGATGCGCTAGTTACCTTTATGCTAGGCGTCGATCCGTGCCTAGTTCCCCTGTGCATCCGATCCATGCATGGGATGCGGCAGCATGTGTTTGTTCACAGTCTGCTAGTTACCTTTATGCTAGTCGTCTGATCCGTGCCTAGTTCCCCTGTGAATCCGATCAATGCTTGGGATGCGGCAAAGATGTGTTTGTTCACGATCGCTAGTTACCTTTATGCTAGGCGTCCGATCCATGCCTAGTTTCCTGAGCATCTCGATCTATACTGGGACGCAGGTTCGATCACGTTTTATTTTCCCTTTCGGCGCAGCTTGTGCCGACCTTTTTCCCCGAGCATGATTCGCTCGGGATGTGATAGTGTGAGCCTGTCTCATCTATCAAATCTTTTTCCTGGTCATTTCATGCCCAGATGCTGAGGTAAAATGCTTCACCATTAAAAATTCAATCCCTCCTTGGACTTCTCAGTCTCAAGGAGATGACCCATCTCACTTGAGCCTCGGGGACTAGCTGTCGGGGATTGACTATCTGATAAAAGACCGTTGTGCCCCCAGAAGATCCTGAAGCTACCGACCATACAGCACCAGCAGAAGATGCTCAGAAAACTATCCGGGCAACATAACTCCCGAGCATGCGTGTCTACCCATTCGCCTACGACCATACCGGACAATTACTAGCGATCATGCTCGTGAAGGCCACGCCGTTACCCGGGCGGATGGTCGGGGGACCCGGTCTTGCCACTAGAAAGGAATATGGCAATCAATCCGCCGGAAATCAAGGGCAGGTGCACCGGAAATTCAAAGTAATTGCGCAGATCAAGGGCCCCGGATCGTGGGCGCTACGGTTATGGAAGCATGTCGTAAATCTAGGGGGTAGTTACCATGTATATAACACAGGTATCTTGTATTTAATCCCCCTAGCCCCTAGGAGGGAGGGGGATCCATCATTTGAATAGCAAAAAACGCCACCAGGCGACTGGATGTAGGGCTATTATCTCGATCATGAGAGGCCTGAACCAGGATAAAATCTTTGTGTTCCTGTCTGTTCTAACAGACCATCTTCCGCGTCTTCGATGCTACACCTTTGGCAGAAAGGGGTTTCGGTTGATCCCACATTCAACAAGTAAGCTCGGCGGGAGCCCGTTCTCCAATCGTCGACAAATGGATTTTCGATTGATTCAGCTTGAAGGTCAATTGATTGCCCGTACAAACTAGTTCAAATTTTTTATAAATTTAAGTAAGAATACATTTTTCTTGTTTTTCTCTTTTATTTTATTTTCCTTGTTCTTTCTTTCTTATTTCTTTTTCTTCAACCGGAAGAGCCTTATCTCTTCCATTCCTCATCTTTGGCTCTCTCTCTCTCTCTCTCTCTCTCTCTCTCTCTCCATTTCCCAAATCCACTGGCTCTCTCTCTCCATGGAGCTCCCCCTAGAGCTGGGCGTTGGGACTGGCCGGGTATTTGGGGAGAATAAAAAATAAGTAGTATGAGCAGTACAAAGCAGTACAAAAATAACCTCCGGGCCAGGCCAAGCCGAACTCGGCCCATGTAGTCAGGCCAGGCCATGCCGCCCGACGGGCCCCATTCCTAGGCCCGGCCTGGCCCTGTAGTTCGTGTCGGCCCGGCCAGGCCCGAATCCACTCGGGCCATTCCTGTGCTTGGGCCGTGTCGGGCTAACCGGGCCTTGGGCCGCCCGTGAAAAGCCCGGCTCATCGCCCAGCTCTAGCTCCCCCTGTTGATCCGGCCTCCCAACCTCTCCTCACCACCATTCGCCGCCTCCCCACCGCCGTGGCGCCTCCCCTGGCCTGCATCGCCACCTCCTTCATTAGTGTGCACGCACTCGTGCACCCCCGATCTGGTCGCCTACCCCTGGTTCCTCTCCCGGCCACCCTGGGCCGACACGTCGGCCTCACTGGCCCGCCTCCTATGGCCCCTTCGTAGGCACGTGGTCGACCTCCCTCCTCGACCACTAGCCACTGCCCTGGGCCAGCATCGGGCTTAGCTCCCTATGCCCAACTCACCTCCGAGTCACTGGCCTCCAGCTCAGCCTCGCCTCTCTGCTGACCCTAGGCCCCATCTCGGCTCCCCCTACTCCCCCGATTTACCTTATTGCGGGTTTCCCTTTTCTTGCTTTAAGATCTACTTCTACTTTGCTCTAATGAATGATTTATGCACTACAATTAGTAATTGAATTCCTAGTCAATTTATTGGTGCTAAGAAGTTGCACAAGTGGTCTATGATGATTTTATCATTGAAGCTCGGGTTGGATGGCACTGTGACGATGCCCAACAATTTATCATGCGCCGGGGAGCATTGGTGGGCTATCGAGAATGCACAGCGTAACCCCTGCTGCGCTGATGAGCTGAGACCACTAGGGTTCCTCTACTGCTTTTAGTTTCTAGTTAATTTTGCTTTTGCTAAACTATTTTGATACTACTGACACTCCTCAAATTAATATGACTTTGGGTGTGGGGATTACCTGTGATGTGGGAATGAAAATGATATGCTGAAAAGGATGTGATGTTGATGTTGAGGTTGAGGTTGATGAAGAGGTGGCCTTGCTCCTCTTCTCTTATGTTATGGTAGCCTTCAGGTTTTGGTGATACTTGTGGCTGTCTTGCTGCTTGGGCTCGATAGAGCTTTTCATTTGTGATGGTGAGAGTGGCTCATTGGTCCTTGTATGGCTTGCTATGGCTTACTGGATGAGGCTTGGGGAGCTTGTAGTGGAGCTTATGTGATATGGGGTGCTTGCCTTATGAGCTAAGGCTCCTTGTGATATTTTTGATTGAGGCATTGAGTCTATTCTAAAACACAGGGCATGCTTATCTAAAGTTGCTGTGAAAGCTTTACCATTTTATGTAGGAAAACTTACTATTCTATCGTTCGATATTTTAAAATACGTGTGTCTACAGATAATTATAGGTTTGTATAATTGCCTAATGATGTCACCCTGAAATCATGAGAGGTGCCGATCTGGCCCTGGACATTTCAGGTATCTCAGTGCACGATACCAGAATATATGGATCTAACGGCAATTTCTATTTTACTATTTTTATTTAATTTATTGATTTAGTTGCATTCTAATGTGTGTGCAACTTTCCAATGCAAGTTTTACAAATGAAGTTCTTAAGAACACTGGTGTTTTGTAATTTACATTATTGTAATCTCTATTTTTAAAATGTAATTATTTATTTCTGTAATTTGCAATGAGAATTGTAATTAATATTCACGTTTTATAATTTAATTCATAGCACTCCATTTTTAATAATTAAGTTGTAATATTAATTCTTTACTGATTAATTTTATTTTAATAATCTCATTTGCAATTAATTATTTGTGAAATTTGCAATCTGAATGTAATGAATTATTGAATTTTGCAATTCATTCCTTTTTATTTAATCTGCAATAATTAAATTGTACAATTTAACTTTATTATTAAGGCTTTTGATCAGGAAAAGAGATTGGTTTGGATTTATTTGTGACTTTATTTTTGTTTACAATTTTTAATTTCTCCGAATACTAAATTGATGAACTTGTAAAGACTCAATGTATGCGTGTATGTTCATTGCAATTTGGTTGATGATTGGACTAGATTAATTTTTGATTAACTTTAATCACAAAATTTTCTTTTGCAACCCAGATTATTTTTATTCTAATCTCTTCTTTGAAAGATGCTAATTATGCGGATCCTTTCACCTTTCAAGTTCTGTTGTTTAAGACATTGGATGGCAGCAACTAGCAACTAGAAATCTTTTGTCCTACCTAACTTATCATACTTCCACCTCCAATTAGGGTGTCTGCACATGTGGAAGATCTCCTTTGCTGGTCCATGTTTTCCTCTATCAGATCATTTATACTGAAGGCTCTTCAATTCAGTACTGCAAAAATTGCCACGGTTTGCTGTCAGCAATCCTGAAAAGTTGACACCAAACAGTAAAGGATATGCAAATTGTTACCTGTCAACTATCCCCCAGGGTTCACATTATCGACGATAATCGCTCGATTATCGTCGATAATCGCCTTATCGACGGCGGGCGAAATTAGTTACCGAGCGGCAAACCGAAAAAATTCAAAAAATTCAAAAATTCAAAAAAATTTATATGACACAAATATCGCGATTATCGAGACATATCGAGCGATTATCGCCAAATATCGGTCGAAAATCGCTACAAAAGTCGTCCGCACAAAAAGTTCAACACGGATGTCGATTTTCCACCGATAATCGTCGATTTTCCACCGATAATCGTCGATTTTCCATGATTTTTGAATTTTTTTCAAAAAAATCTGATTTTTGAATTTATACGATTTTTTGCGATTTTCGACCGATTTTCGGCTCGATTTTTGCGATTATCGTTTTTTACTGTTCATCCGAAAATCGAGCTATCGATAACGTGAACCCTGCTATCCCCAAACCATAACAATTTGCGTATTCCTAACAAACCTTGGCAAATTTGCGTGTCCCTTTTGGAGTGCTTACCGTTTCATTTCGCCTTTTGGGGGGAAAGGAGGAGGATTCTATGGAGAACCATCAAGTAATCTTTCACCTTTATTCTTTGCATCGAGGAGTGCTAGTGACCTCTTTTTTTCTGTCTCTTTGGTAATTTCTTTTGCCAATGACTGAGACTGATACGGAAAGAAGTGATTTAAAGAGATATTACAGATAATGCATAGAAAATAAAAACAGGAGACACCAATTCTATGTGGAAAAACTTTTTGGGAAAAATCATAGTCGCATAATGGCTATATCACTATATGAGAAGATGTTTACGATGAAACTATTGTTCCTTCAATATACTAAAGGGGCATATTTGTAGTGGCAGATAACAGACTCTGAGTACGACTGTACGAGTGGATTTGAGATAGAGTAGTACACGAATTGGTATTACACTCAAAACTGAATGAGAGACTTGAGGAATTGATAAGAGTACATGAAAGTTAACGATCCACGTACAGGAAATATGACCTAAGGTCGAAGGTTTAGAGGTTTTATTGACTTTGATTAGGTTTCTTTCCTAGCCTATCTCAACTTGTTTGGAACAAACGGTCTATTTGTCACTGTTGTTGTTGGTGATGGATAGATTACTAGATGCCTAAATTCCATGTAAATTTTACCTCATGCTGTACTGTGTAGATATAGGAGCGTACATCATGTGATCACGATTTGGAGGTTTCATGTCAGTGTCAGGTCTCATTTGAAATGTGATTGACAAAAAAAGCGGTGTTTTTATGCTTTCCCTTCCAATACAAATTATATAAATTTTAAAGCAAATAAAGTGTGAGTAATTATCATCTACTCTTCATTTATATTTTAATAGTTATGTAACTTATAAAAAAAACATAGAAACACCTCTCTTAACAAAAACCACCACTTTCTGACATGTCCAACAATTTCTGGCAATCACCTTGGGCAAACCTATCCCAAATTCATAGTGATCTCCCGCATGGTTTGTAAAATTTAGAATAACATTAACATTTGATTAAAATACGCTCTATAAAAGAACACAATAGAGTACCTCGGAGAAAGAGTACCATTGAAGCGGCGTTTCTATGCTTTCCATTCCAGTATAAGTTGTATAAATTTTGAAACAAGCGAAAGAGTAAGTAATCATGATCTATCCCTCATTCATGCTTTAATATTTCTGAAACTTTAAAAATGAAAAGCATAAAAGCAACTCTCTTACCGTTATTGTCACCTCACGTGCCCTGGCCCCTGTGCTGCACATATTATCCAGCATTTCAGAATCAAATTCAGGGACTGTTTGGTTTGATCATAAATTTGCTAAACCAAACCTTACCCAAAAAAAAAATTGGCATGTTAAAATTTGGTTATCAAATTGGTTGTCAATGTTTTGATCAAAATTTGGCATGAAAATGAACTAGAGCGCCAACGGAGAAGAGAATCTTGCCAAAGTTTAGTTGTAAACCAAATATTTACCAAATTTAGTTAATACTATCAAAATTTGATAAGACAAACATGGATAACTATCGAAAACAAATCAAGAGTTCACCTAAAAAATCAAGAGTTCACCTAAAAAATCAGATTGAGTTCAGAAAACAAAGCACACAAATCCCTCTTCCCTTCAACTCCACACCACAACTGCCGCAGCGCGCACGGAGCCAATGCCAGTTCGCGCAACACCCGCACGGGCCACGCCACCTGGTAAAATTCTTGGTTCTTCAGGAGCCCATCCGCAAAAGACCCCACAGACCACCGTCGCGACCAACCACTCGCCGGCGCGCCGGAGCGCGCCATGGCCGCCGCGGACGCCGTCAAGCAGCCGCTCCTCCATCGCGCGTACCCTTCGCACGTCGCCTCGGCCTCCTCGCCTGCCCTCCCCTCGGCCCCCGCCGGGGCCCCGGGCCGCCGCTTCCCGGGCGGCCTCGACGTTCCCAACCTCAAGAAGCGCGGCGGCGGCACCCGCAGCTGGATCCGCGTCGAGGCCGCCACGGCCTCCTTGCAGACGCTCGAGGTCGACAAGGCTACCATGATGAGGCGGTGCGAGCTCCCGGCCCGCGACCTCCGCCTCCTCGACCCGCTCTTCGTGTACCCCTCGACGATCCTGGGGAGGGAGCGCGCCATTGTGGTCAACCTGGAGCAGATCCGGTGCGTGATCACCGCCGACGAGGTGCTCCTCCTCAACTCCCTCGACAGCTACGTCCTCCAGTACGCCGCCGAGCTGCAGCGCCGCCTTCTCCAGCGCGCCGAGGGCGACGAGCTCCCCTTCGAGTTCCGCGCGCTCGAACTCGCCGTCGAGGCCGCCTGCTCCTTCCTCGACGCTCAGGTGAACAAGTCGCTCCTAAATTTCGTGTTCCGTTCCCTCTGTAATCTATTTACTTCTGCCGCGATTGCTTACTTTATGGTACGATCATTTCATTCTATTGTCAAATTTCATGCAATACTCTGCTTTAGTTGGATAGTTGAATTGGAGTCGGCTAAGTTCATCCTATGTTTAGTGG
The DNA here is from genome assembly GCA_036346355.1 of Rhipidocladum racemiflorum. Lineage (NCBI taxonomy): Eukaryota > Viridiplantae > Streptophyta > Magnoliopsida > Poales > Poaceae > Rhipidocladum > Rhipidocladum racemiflorum. Next base: position 80,903,920 of record CM070579.1, on the reverse strand, counting down.
AAATTAAGCCATGACATGGTGCACAATCGGGTCAATGTTTCTGATCTCCAAAAGGTTGGTTCCTTGGTATCATGTTGAGTGTGATTGGATAAAAAATTCTGGAAATCACCGATGATGGTTGCAGTTCTTGTCTGGTGATGTTCGAGGATGACTAGAATTGCTATATATATCGCAAAGGTTGATGCGCATTAAGTTAAAGTGAACAAATTTGTTGCTGATTTTGTGACAGTTTGAGGTTAATACAGGTCATGTAAATAGGAACTTTTTTTCGTGTCATGATTTTTAAACACCCCTCCCTCTGGAGGTGTACTAAGATTATAGTGCAGAATGGGCATGTGCCTGCTGCATCTGTAATTACAAGTTCAGGTAGTAACCGTTCTATTTGATTTTAAACTTCGAACTATTACGTGTGCATTGGCGCTTTTAGGAAGGGCTAAGATGATTCAACCACTAAAATGAGCAACACAGAAGTTTTAGAGGAAAAACTTCTAACTTATATAGATGTAACAGTATTATTTGATTTTAAACTTCGAACTATTACGTGTGCATTGGCACTTTTAGGAAGGGCTAAGATGATTCAACCACTAAAATGAGCAACACAGAAGTTTTAGAGGAAAAACTTCTAACTTATATAGATGTTTGAACGAATAAGTTTTACTAATCTAAGGTCCTTCTCGGAGTCAAGAGATAGGATTGATGGGTTAAATGTTTAAAAGAAATTGCTTTAAGAGGAGATGTAGCTAGTGTGGTGTGAATTAAGTAGTACATACAATATTCACAAGATGATGCAAACGATTTCTTCTTCAAAAAGTAACTGCCTTTCTATATGCAGATTCTTTTCTTCCACGGGCAGTTTCTTTGATGCCTCCTGCCCTTCATAACAAAAAAATTGGTGCTTTCTCCTTCAAAATCTTGACATTCTTTGTCTTATGAATCTTCAGTTTCTTAATTATTCTAAGCACACTAGACAAATTGATGTTCAGAAAATGGATCAATTCCTCATATTTTTATAGTTGCCTTATATTTTTATAGTTGAACCCTTTCTAACAAGGTATTATACTTCTTGAGCCAGATTTGTGCCATTTGGCTATAATTTCATTTTATGTAGATACTTCAACTTAGGAGTTGTTTTGAGGTTATCATATGGGATTGGAGACTCTTTCAGTAGTGGGGAAAAAGCCTATCTGTACATCGAATGGGTTATAAAGAAATATGTAACACCAGTATTACTTTTTTTAGATCAGTAAATGCTGTCCTCATGTTTGAAGGTAACTACTTCACTATTTAATCTTAATACTGAGTGTGCTGACTTCACCTAGATGCAAATTTGGAGCCTGATATGGTCATGGTCGTATTTGGCTGACAAGAAAACTGCAGATGGTAAACATTCTTCGTAACTATCTGAAGCCACAGCACACCATGACAGTCCCAACCAGAGACTAGATCTGTCGTGCTGTGCTCCACTATGTTTTGGGATGTATTATAGAGAGTATTTGCCATGTGTGGTAACTGTTCTTTTAATTTTAAAAAAGGTTAATAGTTAATTAATGTATGCAAAAATAGTGTGTTAAAAGCTCTTTCAAAAGTAACCACACTGCAAACCAAGTAACCAGGACCTTGAAGGCTTCAACTATCAACAGCATTATTTTGTAAAAGCTGCAAACAAGAACCACACCTGAACATGATTATGTGCCTACTTTCTGCAGAAACTTTCTAGCATTTTCTGTGGCAAAACATGACACACTTTCTATCATTTTCTGTGGCACAACATGACACACTTTCTAGCATTTTCTGTGGCACAGCATGAGTACATGACACAGGTCACAATAAATTTTACAGTTCATACTGTTTGAGATACTTCATAGTTCATGTTAGCTTATAAGCGGCAGATCTTTATTCTTAAGCTATCGAAATGCATTTTGCATCTTCATGCATTTGGTAGCCTTCCTCTTACCTCATCAAGTTCTTGAAATAGTATGTCTTGTGCAAAAAAGATGATGTATCTCCTTGAGGTTTTCAAATCAGAGCATGTCTGAATCTGCATTTTTCTGCCTTTTCTCAGGCAGCAGAATTGGAAATTGAAGCATATCCCTTGTTGGATGAGCTGACATCGAAAATCAGTACTCTAAATTTAGAACGTGTTCGGCGATTAAAAAGTAGACTAGTTGCTTTGACCAGAAGAGTTCAGAAGGTAAATTGCATTCTAATTGGGATCCTGCTTCCTTTTTTGTTTGAGATCATCAGTTCTGAGTTTTGACCAGTTGTATAATTGCCATTGTATCTTGCAATAGGTCAGGGATGAAATAGAACAACTAATGGATGATGATGGAGATATGGCTGAGATGTATCTCACTGAGAAAAAGATGAGGATGGAATCATCTTTCTTTGGTGATCAGTCTTTGTTGGGCTACAACTCAGTGGGCGCTGGGACATCAGTTTCGGCTCCTGTATCTCCAGTCTCGTCACCCACAGAATCACGGAAGTTGGAGAAAGCCTTCAGCTTGTGTAGAAGTAGGCATGATAGTGTGAAGAGCTCAGACAACACAACAACAGAACATATTCAGGAGCTGGAAATGTTACTGGAAGCATATTTTGTTGTCATCGACAGCACTCTTAACAAGCTGACATCGGTAATGAGTTGCCTTTCTTCCAAATCCCAATATATCTGGTTATTTTTCTATTACTGGGAGTTGAGTGTCGCTGATATGTTTTCCTTTCTTTCAGCTGAAGGAGTATATTGATGACACTGAAGATTTTATCAACATTCAGCTGGTACATCAACCTATTTCTTACTCATTCAAGTTATCAGCACATCGGATTTGTGCATTTCACATACTGCGGGTCTGTAATAATTGATTTGGCATGACTTTCCTGTGCTCCCAGGACAATGTTCGGAACCAGCTGATCCAGTTTGAGCTTCTGCTAACAACTGCAACATTTGTTGTCGCTGTTTTTGGAGTGGTTGCGGGGATATTTGGGATGAACTTCGAGACTCCAATTTTCAGCATAGAGAATGCATTTCAGTGGGTCCTTATCGTTACTGGACTGATCGGCGCATTCATCTTCTGCTGCTTCGTTTGGTTCTTCAAGTATAAGAGGTTGATGTCTCTATAGAATATAGTTGCCCATAGAACCCGTCCAATCAACTGGCCATCTCTCAGCCTTGGTTGAGGTACATGATCAGAAGCCTTTGAATTTTTGCCGATGTAAATTACCATTCTTTTAGAATTCGACAGCATACCTATCAAAGAAATCGAATGAAAAATGTATTTTTCATGAGATGATGCCTGGGCTGTAAAAGGGTGAGATTATAGGAAACAAGATCGATTAGTTCTTCCAAGAAGGTACTGTATGTACTATTATTGTTCCTTTGTGATCTGGTGCAATTCTTGTGCTACGAAAAGACGAATGGTGGGCTCCACCAATGAGGAGCTAGGGTTTTGTGCCATCTCAGATCCAGCTCCAAGTAAGGTTTGTTTGGCAGAGCTCTAAATCTCTACTCCACCTCAAAGCTGAAACTTATAGACTGAAATATAATAACTTAAGTTTATAATTTTATTCTAAAATATAAATAAGATGACCTACCTAAACGCTTTTAATATACCTACAGCTCCACGAATCTGGTGAAGCTAGGAATATCTAGCCCCACCAACTCCACGGATTTGGTGAAGCTGGAGCTCTGCCAAATACCCCATACTGGATGCTCCTCGGCTCTGTGTTGATGTGGGCGAAAAGAAGTGCCAAGATATACAGGGATTTTAACAGACATGAAATCTAAAAAGATAAAACTAATTTTCTTTTGAAAAAATGTAGAAATATTTCTTAAATTTTTTGAAAATATTTCTTTTAAAAAATTAATAAAAAAGTAGAGAGATGTTTCTATGTTTTTCTTTTTAAAAGTTGAACAATAGTAAAGTATGAATGAAGGGCATATGATAATTACTTACCCTTCGTTTAATTTAAGATTTATGTAATTTGTATTGAGAGGGAAAACATAAAAGCAACTAAAAAAATAATGCAGAATTATAGCTTCGATATTGTAGAAACCACGATGACGAAGTGCAATGTGTTATGTTCCCATGTTTCTCACCGAAAACAGTAACAGGAAAATTAACGGGGAGAGGGGGATTTTTTCTAAAAAAAATACGTTTTACATTTTTTAAAAAGTAAAGTAAAAAAAATATCTGACCAACGTTAACAGAGAAGCGAAATTTTTCCAAAAAAATTTGAAAAAAAATATTTTCCAAAAAGAAAAAGAAAATAAAAAACCCTAGCTAAAAGTACTGTATCTTATCCTGGCGAAAGCACAGTGAATCACGCGGAGGCGTGGCGGCGGGGGGGCACGCCGGCCGTACCCCTCCAACTACAGGATGCTTCCATGTTTGCTACAGGAGAAGTCGCTAGTTCATTCCTGAGACTAGGAGAAGTTGCTGGGGATTAACCCGAGGCCGAGCCCAACCACGTGGCCGTCAGTCACCCGGCGTCACCTCGCGTGCCCACGTGTCCCTTCGTCTATTCCAGTTTGCCACTGCCCACATTAAGGCCGCTTTGCGTCCGTGGAATACATTAGCGCAACGCGGCACGGCAGCAGACAAGAGACAAGAAGGCTTCCCAGTAGAGGTAAGGCACCGAGTGGAGCATCGCCGATCATGTGGCCGGAGAAGATGAAGGCGTGGGCCTCCATGGCCGAGGACCCGCTCAAGCGCGCGTCGTCGGCGAGCTCGTCCAGCCCGCTGAGGGGATACAGCCCGTCCAATCTGGCCGCCGGCGGCCTCCTCGTTGTCGGCACCATCAGCTACCTCGTGTACAAGGCGAAGCAGGACCCTGACCAGCCGGCTCCCCCGCCTTAAAAGCCGCCGTCGTCGTCGTCGCCGCTCAAGGAGATGTCCGATTAGCTAGCTTTACTGCAAGTAAATAGTAATAATCACCTGAATAATAAGCTCTTCTCCTTGCTGGGCGTTTCATACCATGTATATGGATAAAAAAACGGCATGTGCTCTGTTTCTGTATCTTTTCTCCGTGAAGAACATGCAAAGATTTCACCGAACAGAGTCTTCTCGTTTCTTTCTTGCCCTGTCGTGTGATGCGCCGCGTGTGCTTGCTTCCTACACAGCTCATTTTCGAACGGAAGCACCAGATGTTTTAGTAACCAAAACGCTTTGACATGGACGACGAAGTATAGACCTCAGCAGTCAGCACCAGCAAGTGAACTGATCACATGGCAGGTATGGTTAATTCTCTGAACCGAAGTAGTATCAGAAGGCTGTATGTAACGTAAGGATACACGCGTACTCTTTGACGTATCAGAAGTTCATCCATTTACTGTGATAACTGCATTGAACTGTAAATTAAATACCTGTTGCTGATCTCCGATGCTAGCATCAAACCAACCATGCAATGCTAAGTTATACCTACTCTGTTGATCTCTTGACGCTCGAAATACACAATGCAATGCTAAGGTCTTAGTCGATCTTGACGGAGGAGTACATGAGCCTGGTGAACCAGAAGCAGGCGTAGAAGCCGATGGTGCCGGTGAGGACGAAGAAGGCGTAGGAGGCGATGAGCATGTAGCCGAAGTAGAGCACGCCGGAGACCGCCTTGGTGATGTCCAGCTTAGTGAAGAAGTAGAAGGTGGCATACAGGAAGAGGTACAGCGCCGACGAGCCGGCCGTCAGGTAGGACCTCCACCACCACTGGTAGTCCTCGCCGCAGAGCTGGAAGTAGCACAGCACGACGGCGATCTCCACGCAGGTGAGGACGAGGATCACGAACACCAGGAACAGGAAGCCGAAGATGTAGTAGAACTGGTGCAGCCAGATGGACGTCAGGATGAAGAAGAGCTCGATGAACACCGCGCCGAAGGGGAGCACGCCGCCGATCAGCACCGACACGGCCGGGTGCATGTACCACGGCTGCTCCGGGATCGGCCGCGGTATCTTGTTCGTCCGCACCGGGTCCTCCATGGCCGGCTTCTTGAAGCCCAGGTAGCTCCCGACGAAGACCAGCGGCACAGATATGCCGAACCAGAGGAGGACCAGCGCGAACATGGTGGTGAACGGCACGGCGCCGGAGGACCTCTCGCCCCAGATGAGCGCGTTCAGCACGAAGAAGACGGCGAACACCGCGCCGGGGAACATCGTCGCCGTCTTGACAGTGACCTTTTTCCACTCCGATCCCCTGAACGCCTTGTAGAGCCGCGCCGAGGAGTAACCGGCAAGCAGGCCCATGAACACCCAGAGGAGGACCATGGCCGTCATAAGTCCTCCCCGGTTCGACGGCGACAAGAGCCCGAGGATGGCGAAGAGCAGGGTGGCAAGCAGCATCCCGAAGAACTGCACGCCCGTGCCGACGTACACGCACAGCAGGTCGGCGCAAGCCGGGGGCCTGAAGACGTCGCCATGGACGAGTTTCCACCCCGTCTCCTCCTGGGCGTCCTCCTGGGCCTCCAGCTGGTTGTATCTGGAGATGTCGCGGTACAGCGTCCGCAGCATGATCATGGCGATCATCCCGGACAGGAAGAGGACGATCATCAGAGAGTTCACGATGGAAAACCAGTGGATTTGGTCGTCCATCATCAGGAGGTAGGTCTCCCAGCGCGACGCCCACTTGATATCGCTTTCCTGCAGGATCCGCCATGGACAAACATCGTCAGAGAACCTTGAGCTTCTTCAAAAAGCAAAAACCGAACCATATCTGAATGCTTCACAGTTACAGAGGGATGTTGGCAAATGAGCTTTGAGCTGCAGAATGGTTGACACTACCTCGAAGTTGACATCGTAGGTGAAAACGATCTCTTTGTTGGCTTCTACTTCTTGAGGAGAATCAGAGTCCACGACGAGATGCCGCGAATGCGGGTCGCAGGTTTTAAGGCGCGTCTCATTCCCTTTCCAAACGCCGTCGTATTCGTGCTTAACACTGCAGCAGAGTCGCAGAGATGATGATAAATTGATGTCATGAACAACACTGAAGCGCCAAGAAATGGGAAACGATGGTGAGTATTTAACAGTTTGTTTTCCTGCTTTCGAGAGAGCACAAAAGATTTGCGCACACTTCTCATGCAAAACAATCTGTCAATACGAGGGATGGATGTTAGACCTGTATGGCTTAACCTCAAAGGCCACAATCCTAGCAAGATCTGTGCCTGCATCCCTGTGATACTTCACCAGAAATGAGAAGTGGTTGTGGATGAAACGCTTCTCCTCCTTGCTCTGCATCAAGGAATTGAACTCGGATGAGAATGTATGCACCTCGATTGACACAGGCAAACGCATCGGTCGTCGCTCGCTAGCAGATCGTGAACTCACCCCGGAATACTGGCCCCTGACGCCGACGTGCACGCCGTGCTGATACACGGTGGGCGCCTCTTGACCCAGTCTCTTGATTGGGACGACCAGAGGAAGGTTGTCAAGAATCCTGCAAGGAACACACGCGCACAATTAAGATACGATCTCCTCCCGTTCCCTAACTTCCAATCATTTGAAGCATTCGGTTCTTTGATCTGCATCAATGCGAGCAGCAAGCTGCCTCTCACATGTTTACGCGGTACTCATCGTCGATCTTTTCCTTCACATCCTTTGCCCCGTCTTGGCTCAAAACAGTGTTGCATACGATCTGACACAGCTTAGGCTCCCTCATCTCGAACTACAATTCAATCACAATTGGCAATTCACGGTATCACCAAGTTAATTACAGTGAACACAATAATTTACTTACATAAAGGTGCCACATCTAGCTCGAATTCAGGGGATAACAAACGCAGGAGGCAGATGGTGGGAGAGCAGTATTAATTGTACTACTAACCACGTATAGGGAGTTCTCGATGCGGTCGCCGCGGAGCACCTCGCCGAGGTTCTCGGCGCTGTCGACGATGGTGTCCGGCCTGCAGAAGGGGAGGGAGTAGTACGAGTAGGGCAGCTGGGTCTTGATGGAGCTCAGCTGGTTCACCTTCACGGCAAGCAGGTCTTTCTGCAATTCACCACGATTCACAACCTCAGCCCGGATCAAGAAACACCAGAACCCGACCAAGAAACACGAAAGCGGGAAGAGAAAAAGGCAGGACCTTGCGGAAGTCGGCTGGGGCGACGCCGGGGAGGTAGAACCCGCGGGCGGCGCCGGCGGCTTCGAGGAAAACGACCACGAGTAGGAGGAGCCCCGGATGGGTGCCCATGGCTGGGGGGATCGCCAACCTCGGAGCGCGCGAGGCTAGGAGGGGATGTCGTCGCCGGCTGGGCTGACCTTTGCTTGGATTTGACGGGTTTCCCGGGGGAGGGAGGCGGGGTGAGTCATATGGAGACTGGCAGGTGGTCCCGGGCCCCGGTGCAGATCGCGGGTGCTGGCATCCCCTCTCGTACTGACGCCATGGGCCCACCGAATCGCGAGGTTCTGGAGACGCGGAAGTGCCTAGAATCCGTGAGCTCCCGGATGGTCCACGTCACCTCTTTCTGCGTAGAGGCCCGTTTCTTTTCCGTACTTGCGTCCAGGGTTCGGTTTTCTAGGTCATCGATCTCCTCGATAGGTTTCCATCCAATCGTCCAAGCGTCCAGGCCCTCATCCGCGCCCCGATTTCTCCGCCTACCCCTTCGATGGCCGATAAAGGGGCGTCGAATCCAGCCTCGAGGAGCGCCAGAATCCCTGATCTTCGCAGCCCTCCTCGTGTCCTCCGCCAGCACGCCTTTTCACGCTCTCCGCCCCTTCAATGCTCGCCGTCCTCGCGGTCTCCGTCCGGTCGCCTGTTCTCGCTCTCTGCTCCTTCGATGATCGATAAAGGGTCGTGAGATCTGGCCTCGAGGAGCGCCGGATCCCCCGATCTTCGCCATCCTCCCCAGCCGGTGGCTCCCCTACGCCGACGCTCAGCTCATCTGCCGCTCCCAACCAGCTATCCCACATCGCGCCCGCCGGAGTCGCCGTTCCTCTCGGGTTCTTCTCCGTCGTGACAGCTATCAACGCCCTTTGTTATCCCACCATGCCATCACCTGGAGCCTTCGAGACCGCGGCCAAAGCCCTCGAGCCCCCCCCCCCCCCCGCGATTCTCCCTCCTCGAGTTCCTCGTGCTGCCCGGTGCCGTTTCGCCACTCCCTAAGCCTTCCTCTTCCTGCAGATTAACAGATCTGGGCCTTGCAGTACTGCGCTTGCTCTCGCTGTTTCGCCTCGCCGTGGCACCGCTCACACCGCTGCCGACGGCTCGGCGGATGCCGTCGCAATGGCTCAGACATCCTCTCCTATGACAAGGTACGTATCGGCTGGCTTTGGGGTTTCCCATTTCCAGGTTCTCGCTAGAGTGGTTCATGGAGCAGCACAGCCCTAATATGTCTTCCTTTGTGCCAGCATTGAGCCTCAGAATTTACCATGAGGCGGGGCTTTGGGGTTTCCCGTTTCCACGTGCTTCTGTACAAGTCTTCTGAGGCTCGTCGCAACGGGGAACTTCTGTACAGGTCTCCGAATTGAATTCTAATTATAATATGGCTTCCTTTGTGCCAGCATTGAGCCTCAGATTGCCGAATATCCAAAAGGAAGCAGCGCAGCTCTCTATATGGGTCTCTAACTGTTAATTTCGGGTGAGGCGGCTAGCTTGAGATTCATGATAGAGTTTCTTTGCTATATCTACCATTATGTAAGATCAACTTGTGCTTCTTAGATCAAATCTACCATGATATAGTTGTCTTACCTGCAGCTTGCCCATTCTCCTTAGAGTGGTTCATACTTCATACTTAATTAATTGGTTTAGGAATTGGATATTCACTACTACACATTTAAGATTATTGTTGTGAGAAATTTTATTGATCTTAACAAATCCACTACTACCTTATCGCCATGGCTATAATGTCACTATCAATATCTGGGATGGATTTCTTGCCTTGGTGTTGAGAATAGTACTTACTCAAGTAGCTTTTTTCAACTTGTCTTCACAGGATGGCTACCAGCTGGCTGTAGAGCTTGAGAAGGCCTGGCAGGAGAGTGTCAAGGCTGGAACTCCTATGGATATTGTTTCCTCGTTGAGGAGGTAAATCTTTTCTTATGCTGTGGCATGTTGGATGTATTTTGATGGTATTGCTTTTAGCATCTGTTAGATTTTATTGCTATAAAATCCAATTTCAAAGGTATCATATTATTATGTTTAGTTTTTGAGGTGTAGTCCTTAAAAAGTTTACTGATGGACGCAATATTGGTTTGCATGTTTGGCTACAGTTATGAGAAGGAGAGAAGGCTATGTGTTGCTATTATACATGGATTAGCAAGAATGGCTGCAATCATGACTACTCTTCTGCCTTGGTTTCAAGCTTTGTTCGTTCATCTATATAAACATTCCAACCATTACATCTCAAGTCACTACACAGTGCCATCTAGCCTACACGTAATATATTGATATGTTAATTGCTTGATTAACATGAAGTATCTCTTGCTGTCCAGTTTATGTTGGCAAATGGAACTTTGGTAGTTTGGTTCATACGCTCATTCGCACTGACATGACTAGGTATTTGTCATTCAAGGCTGATGATGGAAGCTATGTCTTCAGCGAAGGGAAGGTAGGACCTTCAGCTTACACTCACCCCTCCTATAGTCCTATGACTCCAATCTTGTATGGATGGCACATTTGCTGGATTGTTCATAAGCAGTTCTTTGATCTCCTGTATTTTAACACTATATTCGAACTGAACACCTCCATTCTGTTGATGCGTTGCATTTGCATCAGATTCACAAGGTTCATGCACTGACATGGAGGCTCTAAGATCTCCTTTGATGGGCTTATTTGAGAAACGTAGGGCAAGGAGATTACAATGAAGCTGATCCAAAAACACATCAAAGATTGGACCTTACAAGGATGACAACTAGAGAATTGATTGCGTGAGCCCCTAGCCTATTCTGGCAGCATTATTGTATCAGTAATATACTATTTTTTTGGTTAAAAAATTTAAAGAAAGATGTTTATTCTGTTCAGCCGCTGAAATGTACCAAACCTGGTTTTCAACCTTCTCCATGTTAGGCAAGAATAGTTTACATGCTTGTTCTAATCGCATATGCATCTTAAGCACTTGTTTTTGTTCTTCTTTCATTTGTTTTTTTTCTCAGAAATAGGGATTGGTTGGATGATTTACATTCTTTTGAGAAAATTACTAGAGTTGCAAGATGTATAATGATGGCAAACCTTCTCTATGTTGTGAAAGTATATGTACTTGTTACCTCATTCTGCATCGTAGGTAACCTTATTTGTTGTTTGTCTATCAGGAAACACGGATTGGGTGATGATGCTGTGGATTTCATTGGCCATGAACTTGCTCTTCACATGGATGATCATTACCTAAACGAGCCAGCACTTGATACTGTAAAAAGAATGAAAGTATGTCCTGACTGAAGATTTGATAGATGTTTTTTTCCCAAGAAGATAGATGGTTACTAACTTATCAACATCACTACAAGTGCTATAATCTGCTTCCCTCCTATATATGTTCTTCGGCGATATTTCTGTTGTTTAAGTATTTTTTTATTGATGGAGCATAATCAATCTTCATTGGTTAATGTTAGCTTTATGCGGAGTCTCTTGCACGCTTCCAAGGAGGCTCACCTTATATTTACCCATTATATGGGTTGGGTGAGCTGCCACAGGTCGGTAATTTTTCAAATCTTTGAGCTAATACCTTATATAGTGCATGTTGATGCTTTGAAGATCCTTACATGGCTGGCTTATGGTTCAGGCTTTTGCACGCCTAAGTTCTGTTTATGGTGGTACTTATATGTTAAATAAGCCAGAGTGCAAGGTAGGTCTTATCCATTTCATGCTAATGATTCATGTTACTTGGATGAAGACAAATTTCCAAATACACTCTTTTGCAGGTTGAATTTGATACAGAGGAAAAAGTGTGTGGTGTTACATCAGAAGGTGAAACTGCAAAATGCAAAAAAAAAGTTGTCTGGGATCCTTCTTACTTGCCCAACAAGGTAAATATCGCTGCATCTATTTAAAATTGTACTTTTGTTGCTAACCAAATTGACTGAAATTCTTATGTTTCAACCAATTTTACTGAAATTTTGAACCTTCCTGGTTTGTTCTCTTCTAATTCTTGTTGGCTGCTGACTGTTTTTCTACGTATCATCTCCTAATTTGAGGTTCACTTTGTGTTTATGAGCAGGTAAGGAAGGTTGGAAAAGTTGCATGCGCAATTGCCATTATGAGCCACCAAATATCAAACACAACTGATTCCCACTCGGTTCAGATTATTTTACACAAAAGCAACTTGGGTGCAAGTCAGACATTTGGGGCTTCTCGTCCTATCTCAATTCTCAAATAATTTTCATTCGATACATGTCTAATGTCAGTTTCCATTGCTTGATGGTGACATGTATGCTGGTTTATGTTTCTTAGGTACGTCTTTTGTTGCTCACACTCAAAATGCCGCGCCAAAAGAGAAGTTCATTGCATTTGTGTCTGCAGAAGCGGAGACTGATAGTTCAGAGTCTGAACTAATTAAAACCTGGAATTGATCTACTTGGTCCAGTAGATGAGTTGCTTCTTGATATGTATGACAGATATGAAAACCATCTCTTGACAACTGCTTTGTCTCAACGGTAACTTTGTGTGACTCCTTTTGTCCATAGAGAATGTGCCCTCGAGCAAAACCATTTGCTACCATATAGCTCTTGGATATTGCAGTTTGAACCACGATCATTGTTGCATTTTGTGTTGGAGAGGTGGATTACACTTTGCTCTGTGCTCTTCTCGCAGACTATCGATATTAGCGCTGATCTCATCTGCATTTATTGAGCATACTTTTTTCTCATCTAATTCTAAAACTGTTCTATGCTTTATATTTATGGGATCACCAAAATTACCTACGGCGCGGCGAAGCGCGCATGCCTTCCTAGTATTGATTAACCCATACATGCGAGCATGGACACTGTCAAATACGGCGAGATCAAGTTGGTTAATGCTTCATTAAGGTAAGATAAGACGGGTTCATTGTGCTCAAGGCCCTGTTTCAAATGCCGAAATTGTTCTCGATTAATATAGAAATTAAACTGTGTTTTAAAAAAATTATATGCCCCAGGTAACCAGTAAAAAGAAGAGTAGTGTTTTTATTCTTTTCTTTTTAATATAAATTGCATAAATTTTGAAATAATGAAAAGTTAGTAGTTATCGTTTATCTTTATAATTTTATATTTATGTATGAAAGCAAGGCTCACAAAATCGCGAAAAACCAGTCGATTTTCGTGGTTTTCAACCATACCGAGCCGGGTCGATATATAAAACCAGTCGACAAACCGATTAAATTCAAAAAAAAATTGTAAAAATTTATGCGACGCAAAATCAATCGATTTTCGATCAAAATCGACCGATTTTGTGTCAAAAAAACGTGTGATAGTGCATCGGGCTTCAGCATGTGATTAAAACTGGTTGGTTTTGGGTAAAAACCAATCATTTTTTGATTTTTTTTCCAAAGAATTTAAATTCTTAACACTTCGATTTTTAACAATTTATAATTTGTTACTTTTTATTTTTGAATTTTAAATTTTGAACGATTTAATTTGTTTTGTAAACCCTTTATGAACAGGTGTGACGTGACAGATGAGAGATCCGTGAGATTTTTCTCTTGAGGATGACGTGACAGGATTATAGCACGCAGCGGTATACGTCCACTACAATGAGGCGTCAGTGGAGATGCCAACGTGCCACTATTTTGCACCCCTTCACGAACAGGTGTGCGCCATGCCACTACCAAGTAGAGCCCAGTTGTGCATAACTCGTCACCTTATCGCATTCTGTCCATTACTCCGTTTCATCTCTCTTGAAATAAACAAATCATAAAACTTCTTTTTTGCGTTGAAAACAAATGATAATGGAAGTATGGATAGCTCAAGATGATGATAATGATGAGAGTAAGAAAACTGATGGTAATAACAATAACATGGATACCAATCATGTTGGGAGAGCTCATAGTTTTTCTTCGAACAAATGTATTATCAGTTCTGCAGAGACTAAGCCCATAGATTCCAAAGGAAAAAGGTTCTTGATAATGCTTTGAACAATATTGAATATAATGTTGAGGATGCTCAGGAACTAGGTAATCATGGGAGGAAGCATTGGATCCAAATGTTTCAGGAAAATGCTAGTAAGTTTTATGATGATAGGATACTGGATGGTGATAGTTGCTGCAATTTGCTTAGAGAATTGGAAATGATCAAGTCTGATGAGAATTTGGATGAATTGAAAGAAGAACTAGAGCCTCAAGAATCTATGGGGTATATAGGCTCGGATGATAGCAAGGTTCCTATTGATCATTGTGCTGATGGTTTGATTCAGAATGTGCAGGGAAGTGATAGCAATGGAAAGGAGAATTCGGAGTCTAAAATGGTTGATACAATTCAAGAGAGAGATACAATTGGAAATATGGATTATAAGACGTGTCATAAAAGACAGAAGCATTGGGGTCCAATTCTGAGCAAGAGAAGGAGTAAGAGGTTAGATGTTCAAAATAAAACTGTTTTACAGAAAGCCCAAGAACTTCTACGTCAAAAGAATCTAGAGAGCTGCTCTAAACCGAAAGGCGTAACATCTAGAAGTACTCTCGATTCATTTTCTGTTCATGATTTAAACTTTTTGTCTGAAAAAGTGAATACTGAGATGGGCTCTTCTGAAATGGAAAGTATTAATAATATAAATATATGTAAAGAAATGGATGCTATAAGGGTTGCTAATTTTGAGAATAATATCTTTGTGGGAGATTGTTCATTTAGTAATGATCATGATCCTATTATTATTAATGATAATATCACTAATGATATTGAGGATCATCAAAATCTGACAATTACTCCTCTGAGGGAGGTTGAAGATGATTTACATGATGCTCATGGATGGATTACTGTGGGTAGAAAGAAACGGGGCAAGCACCCCATAAAAAATAAAGAAAAATGAGATGTTTATTTTGGAACATTAGAGGTCTTGGTCAAACTGGGAAAACTCAATGTATAATGGAGCTTGTAAGGAATCATAGAATAGATTTCGTGGGTTTGCAAGAAACTAAGAGAGAAAAGTTTAGTTCTTCTTTTCTTAATTCAATTAGTGCTTCTAAGAATTTTGACTGGAATTGGCTTCCTTCCAAAGCCACTGCGGGTGGTTTCTTGGTTGGAAGTAATTCGAATATTATGGAAATTGTGAATGTGGAGATTAAGGAATTCTTTATTCAGTGCTTAATTAAGATAAAAGAGAATGACTTCATGTGGAGACTTGTTACGGTTTACGGGTCTCCTTACGAGGAGGGTAAACAATCATTTATTTCTGAGCTTCATGAGATTTTTATTGTTGATGATCATACTCCAATCTTGTTGGGAGGTGATTTTAATTTGACTAGATCGTATTCTGATAAAAATAATAGAAAAGTGAACCATAAGTGGTGTGATAAGTTCAATGAATGGATAGATATGTGGAGCCTTATGGAGTTGCATTTATCTGGGAGGCAGTATACTTGGGCTAATAATCAAGAAGTTCCAATTATGTCTGTGTTTGATAGAGTCTTCTGTAGTACTTCTTTTGAGGAAAATTTCCTTTAGCTATGGTGACTTCCCTTGCTAGAATTGGTAGTGATCACACTCCTATTCTTTGGGATTCTGGGAATGGAGTGGTTCATCATAAATCCGTATATAAGTTTGAGAAATGGTGGCTTTTGCAGGAGGATTTTAAAAGTGTTATTGCTAAGGCTTGGAACATCCCTGTTGAGGGAATGAAGGCTATTGATAAATGGCAAATCAAGGTTAGAAATGTTAGAAGAATTACAAAAGGGTGGAGTGTTAATGTTGAATCCCTTATTAGGAAAAACAAGAAGTCACTTTTGGAAGAGTTTGATAAATTAGACATCATGTCTGAATCTAGAGTTCTTACTTGTGACGAGAAGAATAGATTGGTGTCTAGTAAAAAGGAGATAGAGAGGAATTGGGCAGTTGAGGAAGTCAAAGTTAGACAGAGAGCTAGAGATAAGAATATTAAAGAAGGTGATAAGAACACTAAATATTTTCATGCGGTTGCTAATCAAAGAAGGAGAAAAAATTATATTGCCATGTTGGAGGGGCCTGGCGGGCTTGTCCATGATGCAAATAGTATGCTTGACATTGCTTGCAATTATTATAAAACTTTATTCGGTTTCTAGCCTAAGCCTAACATCAACTTGGATGATAATTTCTTCAACCAAGATGACATGATCTCTAAGAATGAAAATGAGAATTTAGAAGCTCCTTTTTCGGAAGAGGAGATTAAAAAGGCGGTGTTTGATTCCTATTCTGATGGTGCTCCAGGTCCGGATGGACTTCCTTTTATGTTTTATCGGAAGTTTTGGGATATTATTAAAGATGGTCTTATGGACTTGTTTAAAGATTTCGAAAAAGGAGATTTGGATTTGTTTAGATTGAACTTTGCTATGATTTCGTTGATCCCAAAAGAAAACAATGCAAGCAATATAAAACAGTTCAGACCTATTAGTTTGTTAAATTGTAGTTACAAGATCATCACAAAAGTCTTAACCAATAGAATTAGTCCTGTCTGTAATAGAATCATTCTGCATAATCAGACCGTGTTCATTAAGAATTGCTTTATCTTGGAGTGTGGTTACTACTCATGAAGTCATTCATAAAGTTCATCGAGAAAATGGTAAAGGTTTAGTGTTTAAGCTTGATTACGAGAAAGCTTATGATAAAGTGAATCGGAGTTTCTTGTTAGACATTTTGAACAGAAGAGGTTTTGGGAACATATGGCAATCTTGGATCTTTTCGGTTTTGGTTAAAGGGTCGGTTGGGATTAGAATATAATGTCGAGAGTAATTTTTTTCATACCGGCAAAGGATTGAGACAGGGTGATCCGCTTTCTCCGCTTCTTTTTAAGTTAGTTGCTGATGTTTTTGCCAGAATCTTAATTAAAGCTACTAATATTGGTTTGATAAATGGTTTGTATGAAGACTTCTGCCCTGGGGGGTTATCAGTTTACAATATGCGGATGGTACCCTTCTCTTTATTAAAAACAACGAGAACTCTATCCTTCATCTTAAATGGTATCTTACTTGCTTTGAGCAAATGTCAGGTATGAGAATTAATTTCCACAAAAGTGAATTGATCTCGATTGGGTGTGACAAGGATGAGGTAGTTCGCTATGCTAATATTCTTTGTTGTAAAATTGGGTCTTTCCCAATTAGATATCTCGGTATTCCTCTTCATTGGGATAAGATTAGAAGGGAAGATATCCAACCTCTAGTTGATAAGATTTTGAAAAGAATTGCGGGGTGGAGGGGTAAACTCCTCTCTTATAATGGCCATTTAATCTTGATTAAATCTTGCTTAGCCAGTATTCCTCTTTACCTTCTGTCCTTTTTTAAGTTTCCTAAGTGGGCTTTAGACCTTATCAATTCTCATATGGCTAATTGTTTGTGGAATGATTTTGAAGGTCATAATAAGCTTCATCTAGCCAATTGGAATTTAGTGTGCATAGAGAAGCGCTATGGTGGCCTTGGTTTACCAAATATTAGAGATTTAAATCTTGTTTGTTGGATTCTTGGTTAAAAAGATTATACAATAATGATAGCAACCAGTGGAAAGACCTAATTAGATTCAAGTATAAAACTAATAATCCGAATATTTTCCTTTGTGATCATAACCATGCTTCGGTGTTTTGGAAAGGCGTCTTATGGGCCATGAAGGCCACCAAATTTGGTTATAAATGGAGTGTGGGCAACGGTAATAAAATTAGATTTTGGGAAGACATTTGGTTTGGTAATTCTTTGTTTAGCTACACAATTTTGGGATCTTTATGTGTTAGTTGATGAAAAAGGAGTTACTATTGCTGAAATTTGGGATGGTGACAATTTTAAATGTACTTTTAGAAGGACCTTCTCTGAAAAATTGATGATTAGATGGTTGGAGTTGCTGGAAGTGGTTAATAGTATTAATCTGGTTAATGAGGATGATGCTCTAATTTGGCAATATAATCGTAATGGTGTTTATTCGGTTAAATCCCTATATGCCATCATCAACTTCAGGGGTGTGTGTCCTCTTTTTATTACCGCGGTTTGAAGTCTGATTGTTCCCCCTAGGGTTCAGTTTTTTCTTTGGCTTATTTCGCATAATAAGATTATGACGAAAGACAATTTGTTGAATCGTGGTATGGACAAGGGTAGGGACTGTAGTTTCTGTAATGAAAATGAATTTGTTAATCATCTTTTTTTGGTTGTGTTGTGGCTAGAGTTACTTGGATTGCAATTGGTGATTTCTTTGATATTAATATTGGGTTTGACTATGAATCGATAGCTCGCTTTTGGGTGAGCAATGAGAACAACATGGTTTTGAACACTATTTGTGCGGCTACCTCATGGAGTTTGTGGTTTACTAGAAATAATATGATTTTTCATTCTCAGAAATGGTCGAGCGTGAAAACAATTTGGAGGAAGATTCTACACAATATAAGGAATTGGAATTCGATGTTCAAAGAGGAGATGATGTTTCATATGGCGCAGTTTTGCAATTGGTTGGATGTCAAAATTCAGGCACCTCTCCTGCTGGATCTCAAAAGTGGTTGAAACCGAAGGAAATCTTTGAAGCTGTTGTCAAAAAGGAAGAGTTGTCTTTTGATGAGCTGAAGACTTTCTCAATGTTTTGATGAGTGGGTGAATGTCAGGATGTAAATCTGTCTTTCATTTTGTTGGTGGAAACCGGCGATGACGCCTAGTTCAGATCTTGGTCGTAGAGCGCCCATGTCGTTATAATTTTGTTATCTTTTTAGGTTTAAGCGGGTTGGATCTTGGTATGCTTAAAAAGCTCTGGCTAGGAGAGATACTTAAAAGACTTGTTATTTGGACTGCACTCATGTTTGCCAGTTCAGTAAAATGGAACTGGGGCATCATTTTTTTATGTCCTTTTGATCTAAAAAAAGTATGGATAGTTAATCAGAAAGCTGAATCCCTGGCAAGCGTAGCTAAATTATTTTAACATAATATGGTTTATATAAATTACATAAAAAATCTTACAATTAAAAGATTTAAGTGTGATGATTACTAGACTAAAAATATTGAGAATCTATTGGTGTAATTCCCTCTCCTCTCTTTTCAACAATGTAACATCAAATTTGTGTAATAATTAGTGTTATTAAGCATAATGCTACAGGAGGGTGCATGGCAATGCAATGACAGTTAGTTTTCATATATGTATTAAAGCAAAACTACAATAAAAATAAATGTTGCATTGCTGATTACATGCATGTATTAAAGTAGAGTTTTAATCATGGTAATGGCATCAGTTTTGCAACACTTAGTTGCAATTAAAGTGCTGAATTGCTCCAGCTTCTCAAGTGCATGGAAACTGACTGTCTTCAGTGTATGGAAACTGATGCATTTAATGCGAGGAATTGCTTTGGATTCTCTCTTCCTCGCACTAGCTTCTCTCCTTGGCTATATAAGAACCTCCTGTACATCTAAGCAATAGAGAAAGAAGAACATACAAAGGAATAGTACACACATAAAAGAAAGGAACAAAAAAATTCTCTAACCATTGTGGGAACTCTAAATTTTAAGAAGAAAGAGATGAGAGAAAAAATAAAACTCAATATGCAAGGCATTGCCAATATGTCTCAAGGTGGGTTTGTGTGTATGCACATATAAAGGATGGTTTGTGCTTTTGCACATATAAAAGTTGCTATAAAGGATGGTTTGTGCTTTTGCATATATAAACCTACTTTTTGGTTGTATCAATTGTGCCGAACAATCTTACAGCTCCCGCGATTTATCTTACATTTGGTATCAGAGCAAGATGTTAGCACTTTTGATTCACCATTACAGTGGTTCTTTTGTGGTTGATGAAGCTTCTTTTGATATATTATTGCATATTGTAGTATGGTAAATATATTACTCTATTTTTTTATCAATGTGCATAAGTGAAATTACATTTGCAATTGCGTGACTCATCATAGTAATGATATGTAGAGCAGTAAAATTTTATTTACTTTTTCTAGTATTGTTATTTGGATAATATGCAAAAAAAAATAAATAGATGTTTGCATCCGTTTGTAATGTTAAAAGACGGATTTTTTGTTCATAAGATCACAGTTTATTCTTATGAGCATAATTAAAAGTGATATGCCAATTAAATATTTATATTATCGAAAGCATATTAGTTACCAAAGTGGCATTTCTTAAAAAGGATCATAGATATTTAGTTGAGCATTTCAATTGTTCATATTCTATTTGATGCTATCAATTGAAAAATATAATGGACAATTGAGTTCATAATTATAACACTATGAGGTCATCCAAATGTGGACCATTGCTTACAATTGGTTATATGAAAGAGGTTAATCAACATGTTTGGTCAATTTATTAGTTTATCCAAAGATAGCGTGCGTATTGACTTAAGTATAATTGATTATCTACTAAAGGTATTTGTTTTAGTATCATTATTAATTCCAGCTGTATATCTAAATTTCATCCAAAAATGTTTTAAGATACACACTCAAAGTTTGTTCTTACAAGAATCTATTTTTACTCAAAGTATTAATCTATGAACATATTTAAAATTTGTTGCTTCCATCAACTTAATGAGTCCAAGATTTCGACCTTGTCAAGTTTAAGGAACATATCTGGTTTCAGTTAGGTGTCATGGACTTAGATCTAGTATTAGTTTTTGATTAAAAGCATGCAACCATTACGAAAGAAAGTACTGATGAGGATCGTTCTCTTTATGAAGCTTGGGAATGGTCTAATAGGCTTAGCTTGAACTTGATGTGCTTAACGATTACTAAAAACGTCAAACCAGCATTGCCTAAAATTGATAATGCACAGAAATTCATGACGAAGCTAAAATAATATTCCCAATCAGACATTACAGATAAGTTTGTGGTTGGAAGTCTTATGAGTGAACTAATGACCGAGAAATTTGATTGGTCTATTCCCATGCATGATCATGTGATTAGCATGGAAAATATTACCGCAAAGTTAACATCCATGGGAATGGACATAAGTGAATCATTTCTGGTCCAATTCATTATGAACTCCCTACCTTCAGAATTTGGCTAGTTCCACGTGCATTATAAATACCATAAAAGAAAAATAGAACCTTCAAGAATGCAAAGCCCAATTGGTTCAGGAAGAAGGGAGACTAAAAAATAATGGATCAATCTACCCATCTACGATGCACAATGGTGCAAGTACCAACAATGAAAAGATAGGGAAGAAGGGTAAGGACAAGACTTCACATCAAGTTAGTGAGGGCTAAATCCATAAGAAACTAAGATGTCACTTCTGCGAGAAGGTCAGTCATTTCAAAAAGGATTGCCCTAAGAGAAAGAAATGGTTCAAACAGATAGATATACATTATGTTTCTGTATACTTTGAATCAAATCTTGTTGAAGTTCCTAGCCATACCTGGAAGTTAGATTCTGGTGCTCCTACTCATGTTTCACATGTTACACAGGGATACCTTTTAATCCAACCCATAAGCGAATTTGAAAAACTTGTGTACATAGGGAACAAAATGCAGGCACGAATTGAAGGGATCGGGACTTATAGAATAATACTTGATACCAGTCTACACTTAGACCTGAAAGAGTGTCTTTATATTCTCGAATGTACTACAAATTTAGTATCTATGGGGAAATTAGATATAATAAGTTTTAAGTTTTTGGTTGGAGACAATATGTTTTTGTTATATAAGAATAAGTGCTATTATGGTTCTGGTACTTTAATTGATGGTTTATACTGCTACAATCTTAATGCTGATTTGTCTGTATCCCTATTTCATGTTGAACATATTATTGGTAACAAACGTAGTGTACATAATGAACATTCTGCTTCCTTATGGCCTAAAAGATTGGGTGAATATCCAAAGAAATAGTTTTGAGGTTAGCAAAAAGTGAAATTTTACTTCAATTGGATTTTGTTGATTGGAATGTGTGTATATTGCATCAAGGGCAAGCAAACCTCACACATATCAAAGCACACAGCTATAAGAAGTAATGAATTGTTACAGTTAATACACACTTATATTTGTAGCCCATTTGATGTTCCTTCCTAGGACGTTGAAAAATATTTTATCACCTTTATTGAGGACTTCTCACATTATTATTACACATACTTGTTGCATGAAAGCTCTCAAACTGCGAGCATCCTAGAGGTGTTCGTTAATAAGGTGGAAAGGCAGCTCGATAGGAAAGTCAAGATGGTAAGTTTGGATATAGGTGGTGAATATTTTGGAAAGTTTGATAAAAAAAATAGACAATGTACCGGTCTATTTGCAAAGTTTCATGAAAGCCGGGGTATTTGTGCACAGTATACAATACCCGAAAGACCTCAACAAAATGGGGTGGCTGAAAGGCGGAATTGTACTCTCATGGAAATGATTTAGGAGAATGTTAAGTTACAGTGATGTGCCCTTATCTTTGTGGATGTGTACATTAAGGACTGTTGTGTACTTGCTGAATAGGATTCCTAGTAAGTCAGTTCGTAAGACTCCTTATGCACTGTGGACAGGATGGAAATCTAGCTTGAGGCACTTGCATGTTTTGGGGTTGCCCAGCAGAAGTAAGAATATACAATCCACATGAAAAGAAGCTCGATGAAAAGACCATTAGTGGTTGATTTATTAGCTATCCTAAAAAATCAAAAGAGTACAAATTTTACTGTCCTAACCATAGTATAAGAATTGTTGAGTCTAGAAATACTTGGTTCATTGAGAATGGTGAAATCAGTGGAAGTGATGATCCACGAAATGTGGATATCAAAGAAATTCACTCCAACCCTATTCCTAGCTTTGTTGTATCACCGTTACATAACATTACAGAAAATACAACTATTGAACCAGCTACTAATGTGAAAATAACAATTGAAAAAGAACTTCCATATAAAAGGATAGTGCGATGGTCTGTACGAAACAAAAGACTAGCCATTTCATATGATTGTGTGGTTTATTCACTTGAACATGAATGTGACATGAGCATCGAAAATGACCCAGTCTCATTTAAGCAAGCCATTGAATGTGATAATTCTGAAAAGTGGTTTGATGCCATGAAAAAAGAGTTGAAATCAATGGATAACAATAAAGTTTGAGAACTAGTCGAGTTGCCGCAAAGTTCAAAACAATTCAGGTGTAAATGGGTCTTTAAGACCAAACGTGACTCAAAAGGTAACATTGAAAGATATATGGCTAGACTTGTCGCCAAAGCTTACACTCAAAAAGGAGGTATTGACTCAAGGAGACCTTCTCTCCAATTTCAAAGGACTCTTTGATAATTATTTTGGCTCTAACGACACATTATGATTTGGAACTTCACCAGATGGATGTGAAGACCGCTTTTCTGAATGGTGATTTGGATGAATAAGTGTATATGAACCAACCTGGAGGATTCCTGGTTCCAGGAAAAAGAAAATTTGGTGTGTAAATTAAAGAAGTTAGTATATGAGCTGAAACAAGCTTCCCGACAATGGTATATAAAGTTTAATGATACCATTTCGAAGTATGGTTTTGTAGAAAATACTGTTGATCAGCGTATCTACATGAAGATTACTGGGAGCAAGTTTATTATGTTAGTCCTATATGTTGACGACATTCTGCTTGCTACTAATAATAAATCTTTGTTGCATGATGTAAAGAAATTTCTCTTCTATAATTTTGAAATGAAGGATATGGATGAGGCATCCTATGTGATTCAAACAGAAATATTTCGTGATAGAATACAAGGATTATTGGGACTGTCTTAGAAAGTTACATTAACAAAATATTGGAGAGATTTAGAATGGAAAATTGCTCCGTAGGAATTGGTCCTATTCAGAAAGGAAACAAATGTACTGAAATGCAATGTCCAAAAAATGATTTAGAACAGAAGGAGATGGAATCTATTCCATACACATCAGTTGTTGGGAGCTTAATGTATGTTTCAACATGCTCGACTAGATGTCAGCTTCGCTGTTGGAATGCTTGGTCGGTATTAAAGTAATCTTAGAATGGATCATTGAAAGCTGCAAAGAAGGTTTTTGGTATTTGCAAGGCATCAAGGATCATATGCTTACATACAAGAGATCGACCCATCTTGAGGTGATTGGCTACTCAGATTCAGATTATATCGGATGTGTGGACTAAAAAAGTCTACATTCGACCATTTGTTCCTTTTGGCAGGAGCAACAATTTCATGGAAGAGTGGAAAACAATCTGTCATTGCAACTTTCACTATGGAGGTTAAATTTGTGGCATGCTTTGAGGCCACTATTCAATTACCGTGGTTGCGGAATTTTGCATTTGGCCTTCATATAATTGATAATATTGTAAAGCCTTTAAGGATTTGTTGTGATAATTTCGCTGCAGTCTTCTTCTAAAAAATGACAAGTACTCGACAGGAGCAAAACATATGGATTTAAAGTACTTAATGATAAAAAAAATAAGTGCAAAAGCTAATGGTTTCAATCGAGCATATTGGTACAAATCTGATGATAGCAGATGTGCTAACTAAGGGATTACCACCCAAGACTTTTAGTAGCCATGTTGAGAGGATAGGCATTACAGATAAAACCCTGGTAGCATAATGAGTATATATATACATACACACATGACTTTGAGTTGCTCATGCTTTTATGAACATCAATAAATGTATTATTTTGCTGGTTAGCTATATTATTGCGTATACAATTATGGTAGCGATGGATAACAATAAAGCATCCCATTAAATTTAGTTTGAATTATATCAGTTGTGATACATGGAAGGGATCATGCCACTGTATGACTTGTGACCGCCATGGTTTTGTCATCACAATTCAATTTAGCGATGGCTTGATAGATTCGATGAAAGTTGTACATCTAAAAGTTTATCGAATTGTCAAGTTTTTACAAAGGTCAAGTGGGATATAATATGACCCATGGAAATTACAAAAAGGTTTTTATAATTAAAAGGTATAAGTGTGTTGGTTGCTAGACTAAAAATATTGAGAACCTATGGGTGTAATTCCCTCTCCTCTCTCTTCAACAATTTAACATCTAATTTGTGTGCTAATCAGTGTTATTAAGCATAACGCTATAGGAGGGTGCATGGCAATGCAATGACAGTCAGTTTTCATGCATGTATTAAAGCAAAACTGCAAGAAGAATAAGTGTTGAATTGCTAGTTACATGCATGTATTAAAGAAGAGTTTTAATCATGGTAATGGTATCAGTTTTGCAACACTTAGTTGCAATTAAAGTGCAATTGCTCTAGCTTCTCAAGTGCAAGGAAATTGAATGTCTTTAGTGCAAGGACACTGATGCATTTAATGCGAGGAATTGCTCTGGCTTCTCTCTTTCTCGCACCGGCTTCTCTCTTTGGCTATATAAGAACCTCCTGTACATCTAAGCAATAGAGAGAAGAATAACACAGAAAGAAATAGTATTGTCGGTGTTTCGTGCATCGGCAATACGAATTTTTGGTTAGTGGGGGTCGCGCGCTCCCTCTCCTCGAATGGTTGACTCAGGAAGTCAGGGGTTTATACTGGTTCGGGCTGAATGTCCCTACTCCAGTTCGGGACGTTGGGATGTATTGTATTCGTGAGACGAACCGAGGGTTACAGGTGAGACAAGGGTTCGAATGGATCGATCTCCCTTGTGCTCGATTGGTTTTTGCTGGGTTGCTTGCTTGCTTGCTTTTTGTTCGTTCTCTCGTTCGCTCGATTCGTCCCCCCGCCCCGGAGCCCTGCTTCTCCTTATATACTCGGAGGCAGCAGGTTACATGGGAGTTTTGAGAGAAAAAGGAAGGGGTACTGTACGCCTTGGAGTATGGTCTTCTGTCTTGTCGTCCGACCGGCCTCCGCCCAACCCTGCGCTGGGTTGGTAGTCCTGCGGCGAGTGGTCTTCGGCCGGGCTGACAGAGTGATGCACCGTTCTGTGCGACCGTCAGCTCCGGCAATTAAATGGTGCTTGACCTCAGCTTGGCCTCGGGAAGGGGCGCCCTCCTATGTGGTGTGTCAGGATGACGGGACTGGGGCTTCACTTTGGCGGGTCCTCTGACATTCTCGGGAAGGGGCCGCCTACTCTGGTACGGACGTCAGGGGACGTCGCGTGCTCAGGGTAGTTGGCCTGACACCAGCGCGGGTCCTGTCGCCTCGAGCGCTGGTGGAGCTGGCCGACCGCGTGCTCCGACCTAGGAGGTCGGACTCCGCCGGCCACCAGGGGGTGGCTCTGAACAGGGGCCAGGCCCACTCTTTACGGCCTACGGGCCTTTCGCCAGAATTGGGCTTCCAAGGAGGTCAGCCCGTTCGTGGTCCCAGGCTGATGGGGGTACCCATGGTATGTGCACTCGTCAAGTACACACATAAAAGAAAAGGAACAGAAAATTCTCTAACCATTGAAGGAACTCTAAAGGTTAAGAAAAAATAGGCGAGAGAAAAAATAAAACTCAATATGGAAGGCATTGCCAATATGGCTCAAGGTGGCTTTGTGCTTTTGCACATATAAAAGTTGCTATAAAAAATGATTTGTGCTTTTGTATATATATATAATTGGTTTTCAGTTTTATCAAATTATGCTAAATAATCTTACAGCTTCCACGATTTATATTACACGTGCAATATGAACCATCTGCTGCCAGGAACTGGTTGTAATATCTTTCTAGTACTTGTTAAAATGCAAGCCAAACCTCTTGCGTGTTATGGAAGAACAAACAATCACATGATTTTTTTTGCTTGTTATGGAAGAAAAAACAATCACTTGATCAATTTCCGGTATCATCCCACTATAATCCTTTTCTTTTCCCATAGAATACATCATATGATTTTTCTTAGAACACAATCATATGATAAATCTTGTTAGGTGACCGTGATCCTTTGTCCTCTATCAACTGCCAGTTGTACGCATAAATTAAGGGCACGTTTTGTTTTAAGTCAAATTTATCGTATCTTTCCTTAGGTAAGTATGATTTGCGGTACTTTTTATAGTAACAAAACTCAGCGCCATAAATATTATATAGTAAAGTTTAGCAAAAAATTAAATCTACGAAGTGTAAAGACGTATGGCTAAGAAAGTATGGCAAGCTGTATTCGTGGCAACGAACCAAACACTTGTATAAAAATATATAACTTGTCTAATTTTAGATATGCAAAAGTTAACTTCAAACCAAATATACCACGATTCTTTTTCCATTGCTTCTGCATACCAATCTACCCTCTCTTTTTTTCTGATGTATTGGGCGAGCCCACTGCCACTAGCTATGAACGAATGACAGCAACACGTAGTTCTTGCTTATCTCATCTCAGTACTCCATATGCAGAGGCCACTAACTAGTGGACGACGACGAGAAGCTTCCAAAATTGGCGAAGACTTCATACTTCAGTGCCTTTGAGTGGGTTGCTTTAGTTGAAACTTTCGACACTTGATGGACGGAGGACCAGGGTTAACCATTTCATTTTGATTATATTTTTTATCCATCCGACGGTAGCGAAATTCTTGAAATTTTAAACGAAATTCGAGAAAAATCGAATGGTTTTCGAAAGTTAAACTAATTTGAAAATTGATCAAATAGATGAGCGAAATTCGAACAAAAATATCGAATTTCGCTCGAAAATATGATTGCTTTGCTCTCAAAAATCAGCGACAACGAAATGGTCGAATTTCTCTCAAAAAGCAACAAATTTCTCCCAAAAAGATTATTGCTTTTCTCGAAAATCGACGACAGGTGAAAAAAATGTAAAAAAAGGAAAAAATTGTAATAAAATATTTTAAAATTTGTAAAAGGCCATTAAAGTCCCAAAAAAATAGGAAACATATTAGAAATATATAAAAAAATGAAAACACACAAAAAAAATTCCGACATAATTTTTCGTAAATATGGAAAAAATTCGGCATAACTTTTGCTATATTTAAGATAATTGCAAGTTGTCACATATCAATACAAATGCAAAAATAGGCATTCACATAATCACATACAAATACCATTCACGTATCAATACCATTCACACAATTGGATCACTTACTAATATCATTTAAAGATCAGCCATATGTAAGAAAATCAATCAATATAATTTAATCACTTACTAATTTAGCCATATCATGTTACTAATAGACACGTCAAATAATAATAGATGGGTAAGGATAAAATTCAAAGTAAATTTAAAATGTAAGAAAATAGTAATGAAATGAGAAGTTTTTGTAGTTCATGCATGCATACAATGAGAAGTAAGCTACTCGATATACTTGAACAAATATTGCTATTAAATATAATTGAATAAATATTGTTACTAAAATATATTGAAGTAAATATTGCTACTTGACATACTTGAATAAATATTGCTACTAAAAATACTTCTAATTTTTTTTGCCTTTTCTATTATCTACATATTGAATGGCTCAAAAACGTCTCTAACTTCATTTTAAAAAAAAACAATATTCACATCAGAGATCATAAGTCTATTAATAATATTTTTTTGAAAATTTTGGATAAATTTTGTTAAATTTTTCAATTTTTTGAATTTGAATTTGAGCGAAAAAATGAACGAAATTCTTTTTTGAGGGGAAGCGAAATGGACGAAATTTGCGAAATTCATTGAAATATAAATGAAAAGCTGAACCCTGTGGAGGACACCTTTGCCTCGTCTAGGGATGAAAACGGGTCAGATAATTCCTGCTCGCTTCGGGACCGGATACGGCAACGGATTTTACTATCCGGTTGGATCCGGGACCAAATCCGGATACTTGAATTTGGATACGGGACAACCAATATCCGGTAAATACAGGACAGGATCCGGATATTCGGATATTTCCTATTCAGCTGATCCGGATTTTTCCTATTCGGGTATTCGGATCGGATATCTGGATTTCCTATTCGGATATCAGCAAGGCCTAGCCCATTTCATCTCATTTTTTTTCCATAGAGAGCCTATTTATATTGACAATGAATTGGTTCTATTAATCCTAAAGTAGCATATTCTTTCTATGATGTATATTGGGTTTGATTGATATATATAACTTGTAACTATGGTTATGTACATGTACGGTTTAATTCAAAATATATTACTCTATATATGCATGCATTATTCATATATATTTATCCGTTTCCGAACCAAATCCGTCACATATCCATCCCGTATCCGTATCCCGATTAACCCGGATTCGTATCCGTATCCGGCTAGCCTGTATCCGGTTCCGAATTCGAAAAAAAAATATGGGTTAGAATACGGAAAGAGCAATATCCGCCCGTATCCGACCCGTTTTCACCCCTAGCCTCGTCATTCTGTGCTTCTATTCTACCTACCTCCTCTTCAAAAAAAACAAAGAGAAAATTTACGGTACATTATATTGATAGTATATAGTGGTAATAAAAATCAGATTTAGTCCTTGATTTATTAAAGGTATTTTTGCTACTATACTATCGAAGGAAGTATAAATACATTCTTGCTAATTTTATCTATTGGTTTGAAAAGAATGATTGGTTTATATTGAATTTAATGTGCTATAAAAGAGCTTAAAAGAAAAGACGGGAGTTTAATTGTGCCGGATATGGCCATATCTTGACCCAAAAACCCAAGGGCCGTCATTCTATCCTGTCCTGAAGGAAAGCCCAAAGTGGCATACAAATGGGCTGGGCCATTTCTGAGTTTCAGCTGTTAGAATTAAGCACCGAGAAGAGGTTTTAGAAGAGGAGCGAGGTTATTGTACACTCTCTAAAGAAGAGCGAGATCGCTTAATTATGTTATCCATATACATTTCTTTCTAATTATAAAATATAGACACGCATTTTGTACACTGTACAGCCCATTGATTCCTCTTTTAAAAAAACGTGAAATTTTGCGTGGATAGTACAATAGTTGGGGGGGGGGGTGAATTGGCAAAAGAAATGTACTTATGTTTCCCTTTTTTTTATACCAATGCGCTTTTGTTTCTTTTTGGTAGAAAGATACAATAGTATTTGGCAAGAAAATATATATATATACTGCACTTGCCAGCAGCATTACTCGATAGGCCACCACCTCTCAATGTGCATGCATTCCTGGAGAGAATTGTTCATAATAATAAACAAAAAAGAGAGAAATCGTGCACCTTTTGGAATTCCATGCTCTTTTTAAAAGAGAGGTTAAGAAAGTAAGAGTATCCATGATCCATCCTTACTGCATGGTGCACCTGGCATTAGCACAAGTACAAAAAAAAGAATACTGTTTTATCCGCTAAATATAGAACTAGAAGCACGCCTCCAGCGCTGTCAGCCACCGAATGCCGTTTCTATGCGTGTACGGACGCCATATATCTATTGGCTGGAAACATGAGAAAGCTTGAGACTTATCCTCTAGCAGGGGCCTCTTTTCTTCTGTACCATGCTTTTGTCCAAAGACTAGTAGATTTGCCTGTCCTTGTTTGTAAATATCCTAATTAATCTATTCAATCCTTTGTGTCGAAACATGCTTCTGAACATGCCATGAATGATAGTGCTAGCTAGCAAGAAAAATGAGGCTGATCATTGGCGCCGTTGCCAACTTTCACTAAGTCCTTATCCCTTCCAAGCGGTTTATCCTCAGGCATCAGCGATCACATGCGAGCAAAGAGGAGCTAGCTAGCTCTATGGAACTTTTAACTCTCCTTCGTTCTAAGCACGCATGGTTCTTCTGTTTCTTGAAAGAACAGCTAGCCGGTGGTGGCTGATCTGATCAGCAGCATCGTACATCGCAAATACCATCCTTGGACAATTAATATCGAATGCAGAAATGCTAGCTCATGTCCTGGCATCAACTTCCCTGAAGATCGAGTAGCTTACACATCTGAAACACACAATTAATTCTTAAAAATATAAATCCTCAACAAATCCAGTATACAGATAGCATCCAACAATTCTTCAAATGCTACTGGGTAGATAGATATTTAGGGCGTCCATGCACCTGTGGTTCTGTATCATATCTCATTTTCCATGTACCTTCTTTTGGCTTCGATATAAAAAAGGGGCCTAGCTAAGTCATTCCAAATCGGATTAGTTCCCCAATCTCCTTAGCCTTTAAACCCTGATCAAGGCCACAAGATACCCTTTGTCAGCCAATGGCGTGAGTGATTCCCTTTTGGCTCTTTTAAGATGGATAGTCGTACGTTCAGATGTGCTCTTCTTTTGCTAAGCTAGCTAGGCTTGCGTTAATTGATGGCGCGAGAGCTTCATCTATGCAACTATACGTAACGCGTATATTAAAAACGAAGAGCTGCACTTTGAGGTGGACGCGTTTCAAAACGTAAGAGGATGAGTGGTTCGAGAGATGAACATGGACGGACACATGGCAACCCTGTGGTAACGTGAGACTCTCTCTCTCTCTCTCTCTCTATATATATATATATATATATATATATATAGGAAAATGGTTGTATACTCTTGGGAGTACGTACTCCCACTCTGAATATACTGCATAAATGATGTTATTATACTTCTTTATCCTTTTGAGTATACTCTAATACTAATTATAAGATACTCCAAAGTGAGTTTCACGAAAAATTTCATCAAAACCCACAATTTATAGCATAATTTGTTTATATACTCTTTTTGTACATGAAAAAGGTATATAGCAAGAAATAAATGACTCCGATGAATTTTTTTCAACAACGTCGCATTGTAGTATTTTAGAATTATTATTGGAGTATACTGGAAGTGATAAAAGAGTATAACACATTCGTTTAAGTGGTATACTGGATGTGGGAGTACGTACTCTCAAGAGTATAGAAAAGGCTTCCTATATATATATATATATATACATATATATATATGTATATATATATATATGTATATATATATATATAGGATGACGGAATGGGACACCATGGTGCCTGGGCACCATGATTTTAAATGCGTTAATTCAAGCCAAATTCGGATATATTTTTCAAAACTTTCAGTTTTAGGGTATATACCCATCTATAAAAATTCAAATGAAACACATACCTTTGAAAAAATATACTCGAATTTGAAGATTTGAACGAATTTAGATTACATACTTTGCTGATTTATATGTATGATCAACACATACCTACAATCAAACTATCATCAAAAAAGGAAACTTTAGTTTGAATTTCGGTTCAAACTTGTTTGAACTAGTTAGTAAACTGGTTGAACTCAACATCTTAAAATTTTCAAATTTTTTCGCATACAAATACATATGGAAAATACCCGTTTTGGATCATGGTGTCCCAGGTAATTGTACTATATATATATATATATATATAGGAAAATGGTTGCATACTCTTGGGAGTATGTACTCCCACTCTCAATATACTGCATAAATGATTTTATTATACTTCTTTATCCTTTTGAGTATACTCTAATACTAATTATAAGATACTCCAAAGTGATTTTCACGAAAAATTTCATCAAAACCCACACTTTATAGCATAGTTTGTTTATATACTCTTTTTGTACATGAAAAACGGTATATAGCAAGAAATAAATGGCTTCGATGAATTTTTTCAACATCGTCGCATTGTAGTATCTTAGAATTATTATTGGAGTATACTGAAAGTGATAAAAGAGTATAACACATTCGTTTTAGTGGTATACTGGATGTGGGAGTACGTACTCTCAAGAGTACAGAAAAGGCTTCCTATATATATATATATATCTCTACTATTATAAAGAAACAGTTGGTAGCAGTGGTGAATTCTACCCATGTCATTAATTGCCCTGCTTAATTGCTCTACACAAAAAACGAAGCGTTGCTTTAATTAGCCACTTTACTTAAGAAAGCTGCGTTAAAGATAGATGTTTGATCTTGTGAAATAATTTTTTTATTTTTTAGTCTTTATTTTTCGTTATCAATTTTGTTTTTCGTAGCAATGCACGGGCATGTAACTAGTATATATATATGTGTGTGTGTGTGTGTGTGTGTGTATGTATATATACACATATACATACATATATACACATATGCATACATACAAACATATACGTATATATACACACACACACGAAGTCTTTCCGTACTCATAGGAGTGCGTACTCTCATGTTTAGTATACCACTTAAATGAATGTGTTATACCCCTTTATCACTTTCAGTATACTACCAATAATAATTCCAAGATACTACAATGTTACATTATTGGAAAAAATTCATTGGAACTCTTTATTTTTTGCTATATACCTTTTTTATATGTAAAAACAATATATAAACAAATTATGCTATAAAGGGTGAACTTTGATGAAATTTTTCGTGGAACTCACTTTGAAGTATCTTATAATCAGTATTAGAGTATATACTCAAAAGGAAAAAGAGGTATAACAATATCATTTAAGCGGTATATTAAGAATGAGAGTATGTAACCCCAGGGGTATGGAACCATTTTCATATATATATATATATATATATATATATATATATATATATATATCATGGACACCATGGAGCATGGGCTCTATGATCTAAAATGAGTATTTTCCTTATGTATCGCACGTGAAAATTTTTTGTGTTTAACTAGTTCAAACTAGAGTTTTCTTTTTTTATGATAGTTTGATTGCATATATGTGTTGATTTTATATATAAATCAACAAAGCATGTGATCTAAATTCATTCAAAATCTTTTAATATGAGTATTTTTTTTCAAAGGTATATGTTTTCATTTGAATTGTTATAGATTGGTATATACCTATATATAACAATTTTTAAAAAATATACCCGAGTTTACCTTGAATTCTCTCATTATAAATCAGGGAGCCCAGGCTCCATGGTGCCCCATTTAGATATATATGCCTTCTACTCCCAGGTGTAATTACTCCCACCATTGATATACTATATAAACAAACTTTAAATACCTCTTTATCAATTATTTACACTCATATATTGACTATAAGATACTCCAATGTGTACCACATGATAAGATTGCAAGAGAGTCCATAGATTTTAGCGTATTTTGTAAATACTTTCATATACACATATAAAAAGAGTATGTCTAAAGAAATATACATACCACCTCCGAACAAATGCAAATACCATCTGGATGGTTTCACATGCTCATATACTACACGTACATACTCTTCATTGCGCGAGATACTCCCTACATTTTAAGAAACGGCAAAAGGAGTAACTACTCCCAAGAGTAGAAAAAAGCCTTCACACACACACACATACATACATACATATTATATATATACCGCTTTAAATGATGTTGTTATACTTCTTTATCCTTTTGAGCATACTTTAATATTGATGATAAGATACTTCCAAATGATTTCCACAAAAAATGTCATCAAAGTTCACTCTTTATAGCACAATTGTATGTATATATACCTTTTTATATGGAAAAGCGTACATGTCGGACCCCAGAAAAACACGTTTGAAATCCTTTATGTATTATGTACTATTTTAGAGAAAAAACTAGTACACACATTAGAAATTATACCACAGCGGAAGAATGAAAGAAGTAGTTGGGGCCAGGAAATCTGCCACAAGCAATCACTGGGGCAGCAGCCTAGTCATCGAGATCCTCACCGGCGTAAAACTCCTTCTCTGAATCAACAGAGTAAGCAATGGTGAGTATAAAAATACTCCGCAAGTTACACAGAAGATGCACTTTTAATGTAATGATAGCAAAGGATGGCATAATACGATTAATTTAAGCAATAAGCAACATTTCAAATACAATAAATAATTTCGAAGACATAGTTGAATAATAAAAGTGAGTTTCACAAATGATTTTCAACACGGGATCTGTCCCGAAGTTTCATCCTAACTTTTTTATTCCAGATGGAACCCGTTTCCATCTATAAATCATTTTCCTCTCTGAAAATCCCTTTTGAAAAACTGTGAGACCCCGGATCAGCTATCCAGAATCTCCTGTGTATTTCCGTACTAGTCCCAGATCAGTAGCTAGTACACACAGTCACAGTGATACATCATTGCCGAACATAACGAAACTTGTAATATAAATATTCAAGTATGGGCCACACGGCCACTTATTACAATACTCGGTCCAACGACCGGACACACAAAACAGCGGAAGCAAAAGAAAGCAACAAGCGAACGCCACAACGCCACAGGCGACGACTAGGAACGCAACTAGTCCTCCTGGCAATCCTCCTCGAAGAACTCCTCCTCTTCCTCGGCATCTTGATAATTCTCTGATGATTACAATGTTGGTGTAGCACGTGAGTACAAAAGTACTCAGCAAGTCGGGAAAGTATGATCATGCGGGGCTTTCCAAAGGAAGCTTAATAGGGTTTATTTGCATAAAGCCACATTTGATTAAATCATACTTAAGTAATAAATTTCACAAAGCATCTTTTACAACTCTTTTTAATAATTGAATTATTTAATATTGTAGTGAGGTTCTATCCACCATCACTAACATAAAGGCTCTATCCGCCAACAGTTTAAAGGAACAAGGTTAATCATGTGACTCCATCCGTCAAATGTAAAACAGGTTCTATCCACCTGGGTTGGCTCTTTCCGCCAAACAACATTCGAGAGTTCTAACCACTCCCGAACCCCAAAACAAAACACTTTTCGGTTTTAAAATCAAAATCAAAGTCTACCAATATGAAAGCATTCTTTGCTTTGCCTTTGACCGTAGGCACGGCTATTCGAATAGTTTTATACTCTGCAGAGGTGTACAACTTTACCCACAAGACAAGATATACCCTTGTTGCCATGCAATTAACACACTTCCTTAGGTGTGCCGGCAGGGATATCTTGACAAGGCCGTTACAATGTATCTACCTAGCTAGACCCACCCGCTGAGGTTTCACCGCTGTTAGGGTTCCCTCCACCCAGTACAGAAGCCCCCTCTTGCGCCGTGTGAGAAAAACCACATTGCCTCCGTCCGGCATTCACATTCAACCAAGTGGTGAGTCTAAGCTAGGCTTCTACAAATTAGTTAGCCAGGTCGTACCATTATAGACATGTGGTAGTACGGTATTGCTTAAAACGGCAATCATAAGCGTCGGTCCTTAATTGACTTGGGGCGGTACTTGCACAAAAGGATCAATGCATGATCCGCTCCCACCCGACATTCCATGCCGCCCAAGTCGAAATCATTTTTCCCTTTTCTTTTTATTTTAGAAAACAGGACCAAAACCATAATAATAACTTTCAAATCACATTGGATAACATTCTTTTTGAATAATCCCACCCCTGGGTTGTTTTATCGGAAAAGGTCCTAAGCAATTCTACCGTACTACACAGCAACGGATACCATATAAGCATAGACATGGTATAAACAAAGTTCTAGGGTTACAATGGGTATGATTAACAATGTCAAGGTGGAATTAACAAATTCGGATTAACTATCACTTATATTTGACATATTTCATTAAACATAGCCATGCAACTTTATAAACAATTTAAAACATTTTGTAAACATAGGAGCAAAGTGCATCAAGGAGACTTGCCTTCTTCGGCGGTGGGAGTGTCGAACTCGAGAAGTCCGGCAGCGGAATCGGCGGTCGCGGCGGGATCGTCGACTACACGCAAAACGAGGCAACAAATAAATAACGGAAAATAAATAAAATCCAAAAATTATAAAATTAGTACTGGCAGGAAGGTAGTGATTTATGATGAATTTAGAAATTTGAATGAGGTCAAACGGAGTTCGGATGAGAAAGTTATGAGCTTCCGAAGTTTGAATTTCGAATAAATCGAAAACCGAGAATATTCCGGGAATATTCCCCTCGGGTTTGACTGGTCAACAGCTGACTTTGACTTGGCTTGGTTTTGTCTCTATTACATGTGGGCCACAAGTGTCATAGAAAGGAGTCTTCTTCTTCCTTGCTCCAAGCCATGGCTAAACAGAGAGCATGAGGGAGAGATGGGGGCGCCGGCCATGGAGGCTTCCCGACGGCCGGCGAGTGGGGGAAAACGGAGAGGAGGCGGCGACGCACTCGAGACCACCGGCGACTCGGCCGGAGAGACCCCAGGGCGGCGGCGCGAAGCACGTGGCGGTGTCGCCCGTGACCGCGGGCGGCGGCGGCTAATGCGGTGAGGCGGAGGCTCCCAGGGGCATGGGGAGGAGCGGCGCGGGGAGAGGAAGCCGGCCATGGAGTCGGCTCGGGCCAAGGAGGGCCGGAACGGCGGCGCGGTAGGAGCTTTGGCCGGCGGCCATGGCGGCGTGGCGCACCGTCGCTTCGCAGCCGAGGCGGCCGAGGGGCCGAGCGGCAGCCGCGAGGAGCCGATGGCGGCGTCGCCCGGGCCGGGGAGGCAACGGGCCGGCGTGGCGGCGGAGGCCGGTGCGGTGCGGGGAGGCGGCGCGGCGGCAGCGCGAGCGCGGCGGCTCCGCCAAGCGGTGGCGCTGGGACCAGAGATCATGGCGGCGGCGAGCACGCCGGCCGGCGACGGCGAGAGCGGCAGCGGCACGCAGCGCCGCCGGACAAAAACAGAGAGCACGAATTTTCCTCAAAACTCAAAAATTCGCAACAATTTTGAATGTAGCATCAACAATTAGTGGATCCAGCATCTAGAGAACATCTTTAGCAACTGTAGGACCGAGTAGGCAACTAGAGGGGGGGGTGAATAGATGCCGAATAAAATTCAACTATTTCTTTCGGAAAATTAAAAACCCTTAAATAGCGGAAGAATATCTAATAAAGAAGAGATCAAAACCCTAGATTAATTAGCGAGACAAGTCGAACAAAAATCAAATCTAGTTCTATCAAAAATCGAACAAACCTTCTAATCAAGAATCAAAGCAAAAATAAGAGAATATTGCATAAACTTATTTTTTTTTATTCCAAAGCCATCTTCAACAAGATGACACCAAAAAAAAATCTTCTAATCTTCAATGATTAGAAAACCCTAAACAAAATCTCTAATCTCACAAGATTAGAAAACCCTAAACAAACTAAAGAGAGCACAAAAGCTTTTCTTTGTTGTAGGCACCTTTTGCTTCTTGCCCTTTGCATTGGATTGATTCTCTAAGCCCCTAGAACCCCCTATTTAAAGGACAAGAGTCACCCAAAAAATCTATCAAGAATCTGTTTAGACTTAGGAATCTTTTTCCTATTTTTTCCGCCGTCTCCACACAGACTCGGATTGCTGGCCTCTTCGGATAGCAACTCATGGCATCTTGGTTGGCTCCACTGCATCCTCTCAGACATGGACACGGAAACAAAAAAGAAAAACACTCGGACTCCTCCTCTCAGGAACTCACGCACCCATGCAATGCACGCACCCACTGTGTCCTAACTCTACTCGGACACCCACACACACATGCATGTGCATGCAAACACACACATGCACGTGCACTACTCACACACGCCAATGCACTCACGCATACTAGCATGCACACACACACATGCATGCCATGCACACACTCATGCATTTGCATACACACACACAACATGCACTCACGTCACATGCACCCATATGCATGCACACACACATATACCACTCTCTCTCACATGCATGCAACAAATACACATGTATTTGTATGCATGTGTGAAAAATTCGTATACACGTATGCGACCACCTGCCGCAACGCTGCAACGATCTCGACCTCACGTGCACTGTCCTCTAGTCCAAACATCTCGCATGACATCCTCGACCCTCACGACCTCAGTTCCTCCCTGAACCTAGTCTCGATCCACATGACCACGTTCGACCTCAAGCAACACCTGCACGTGAACAAAAAACACAAAAACAATTTCCGAGCCCAAGTCCGCGCCTTGACTCAAGTTAATCCATACAACCACTAAATAATCAAACCTCTTTCAAATCTTATCAAATAATCAAATCAATTTCAACTCTTTTCAAATTCTCATCATCAAAAACAATTGGATCAAAAACAATGATCCTTCAGCAACCTAGGACTGCAAGGAATCGGATGATTTCTCACCGGAAGAGACAAATTCGACGACGAACGCCGGCTCGGCCGAAGCGAAGAAAATGCGAAATTCGTCGAGGAAACTTGATGAACCCTGAAATTGATGGAGGGATTATGATCTAGACACCCATGCTAACACAAAGAAACAAACGGAGAGAGGAATGAACCACCAAGGAGGAAATTATGACCCAAAATCCGAAGAACGCCGAGCTTTCGTCGGATTTTCTCGATCTAGCGACCAAATGAGTTTGAGAGGCTAAAGGAGGGATACACCACCGGGAAGGGGAGTCTTATACGAAGATTTGAGGACCGGAACCACGCAAAACGGATTAGAAACGGCCGAGTTATTGCCATAAATGCCGATTTCAGTTTCTTGGGAACTGCGCGCAATCCGGCGAGGTGGGAGCGGAAAGGACACCGGGGATGGAAAGGTAACGTCGCCACGGTTCCAACGGATCCGGCCTTGATGATTTTGGACCATTATTTGGGAAGTTATGTGAGTTTGAATGGAAAGCATGCAAGGAAACCCCATCTCCATTGTTGCCAGGGAAGAGCTATCGTGCCTGGCTCAAGGTTGATGACGAACACTGTTCACTGCCACGTGGCGGCCTATGGTTGGCTAGCTTATACGCGAAAGTTCCGCCCTAGAGAAAAATTAGGAAAAATGGCCTAAAAATTCCTAAAATTCCTAGAGCCATTTTAAATTATTTGGAACCCAATGGAAGTGGTTTGGTTGAATTTGGATGATTTTTATGGAATTGGAAATTCAGGCGCGGATCGCAGGCATTAAACAAAAGCCGCGCGAGATAAAATAGGAACGAACGTCCAAAAATCCGGGGAACGATTCCTAAAATCATTTCGGAATATCTGGAACGTTTTAGAAGTGGTTGGGAGATTTTTGGAGCGTTTTTGGACTCGGGTGAATTTTCGGGTACCGGCGGGAACGGGAAAATCCGATTTTCCGCCCGGAAGGAAATTAATTCCCAATTTCGAAGGGGATGGGATGCCAGGTTATTATAAACACCAATGAAACTCCAGCTTTTGAATTTACTTTATTTAAATTAGGTTTTTCCAGAAAACCAAAACGAGGATGTTACAAACCTACCCCCCTTAGAGAGAATCTCGTCCCCGAGATTCGGACGGAGAAAGAAAAAGGTCAGGGAACTCTGCTTGAAGATCTTCTTCACGCTCCCAAGTAGCTTCCTTCTCAGAATGATTGCTCCACTGAACCTTGCAGAATTTGATCACTCGGCTTCGTGTTCGACGCTCGGCTTCATCCAAAACCTTGATGGGGTACTCCGGGTAAGACAAATCTTCTTTGAGTTCCACGTCTTCCAACGGCAATTGATGTTCCGGCACTCGGAGACACTTCTTCAACTGAGACACATGAAAGACATCATGTACCCCTGACAACTGTGGCGGTAATTCCAATTTATAAGCAACTTCGCCTTTTCGGGCAACCACCTTGAATGGTCCGATATAGCGGGGTGCTAATTTTCCACTGACGCGGAATCGTTTCATTCCTTTCATCGGGGATACCTTCGAATACACATGGTCTCCAGGTACAAAGCTTAATTCCCTTCGACGATTGTCCGCATAACTTTTCTGTCTGGACTGAGCTGTCTTCAGATTTGCCCGGATCTGTCTGACTTGCTCCTCGGCTTCTTTCAGAACATCGGGTCCGATGATTTGTCCTCCTTCGGTCTCTTTCCAATATAAGGGTGTTCGGCACTTTCTTCCATACAAAGCTTCAAAAGGCGCCATCTTCAGACTGGCTTGATAGCTGTTGTTATAGGAAAACTCTGCATAGGGCAAATTCTGATCCCACGAGCCTTTATATGTTAGAGCACAAGCTCTCAACATATCCTCTAAGATTTGATTGACCCTTTCGGTCTGGCCATCCGTCTGGGGATGGTAAGCAGTACTGAAATTCAGATTCGTGCCCAACACGTCATGCAATTGCTGCCAGAATCTCGAGGTGAACTGGGAACCTCGATCAGACACAATCTTCTTTGGCACACCGTGTAAACACACGATCTTAGCCATATACAACTCAGCAAGCTTGTCTCCAGAATAAGTCGTCTTCACTGGGAGAAAGTGAGCCACTTTAGTCAATCGATCCACAATAACCCAGATGGAATCATAACCGGATTTAGTTTTGGGTAATCCAGTTATAAAATCCATCCCAATTTCTTCCCATTTCCATAGAGGCACTTGCAAAGGCTGCAATAGACCGGCTGGTCTTTGATGCTCGGCTTTAACCAACTGGCACACATCACAACGTGCCACGAAGTCTGCGACTTCTTTCTTCATATTAGACCACCAATATTTTTCTTTCAAATCGGCATACATTTTGGTGCCTCCTGGGTGGATACAATACACTGAATCGTGAGCTTCCTTCAAGATCATATTCTTGATTTCTTCCTGGTTAGGGACCACTATTCTTTTCCTGAACCAAACAGTACCCTGGTCATCTTCTGAAAATCCGGGGTGCTTTCCTTTCTTTAGACCTTCCTTTAGGTTGGCAATACCTTTATCTCCCTTCTGGGCTTCCTTGATTTGATCTTCGAAGGTGGATTTGATCTCCAAATTATAAATATACCCTTCATTTACCAATTCCAAGTTAAGGCGTCGAAACTCTTCCTGAAGCACGAGTGGGCTTGCTTGTATTATCACATTATTGCAGTGAGCTTTCCTGCTCAAAGCATCCGCAACAACATTTGCTTTTCCAGGGTGATAATGAATTCCCAGATTATAATCTTTCACCAACTCCAACCATCTTCTCTGCCTTAGGTTGAGGTCAGGCTGTTTTCGGAATATCTTCCTTCCTTATCTTCAATTGATGATATCCCGATCTCAAATCTATCTTGGAAAAGACTTGAGCTCCCTTCAGCTGGTCAAACAGATCATCTATCCGAGGCAACGGATACTTGTTCTTGATCGTGACCTCATTCAACGACCTGTAGTCTATGCACATCCTCAGACTACCATCCTTCTTGGACACGAAGATCACAGGCGATCCCCAAGGCGACGAACTGGGTCTGATGAATCCTTTTTCTTGCAATTCTTCAATCTGCTTCTTCATCTCGACCAACTCGTTGGACGGCAGACGGTATGGTCTCTTTGAGATGGGAGCGGTACCAGGTACCAGCTCAATCACAAACTCCACATCTCGATCTGGTGGCATACCAGGTAACTCATCTGGAAACACATCTGGATACTCATTGACTATCGGTACCTTCTCCACTGAAGTCCCTTTCAGACGGTTTAGGGTGCTACCCCCCTTAGAGGCAAGATTAGATAAAAACTCCACTCTAATCCCCTCAGGGCTGGTAAGCGAGATAGCTCTACTAGCACAGTCTATCTGACCCCTGTACTTGGTCAACCAATCCATTCCAAGGATTACTTCTATACCCTTAGTATCCAATAGTATTAAGTTCGCTAGGAACTTTACCCCTTTTATTACTATATCCATCTTCGGACAAACAGTAGTTGTTCTTAATTCTTTTCCAGGGGATTGCACTAACAAAGGGTTTCTTAAGCGTATTTGTGTTCGGTTGTGCTTTTTAACCAAGTACTCGATATAAAAGAATGGGTTGCACCGTAATCAAACAGGCCAGGCAGTGCGAGTTCACATGGAACTTACCATAGACCACGTCTGGTGCATCCTGAGCCTCCTCCGCGGTGATATGATTCACACGCCCTCTTCCTGTAGTCCTTGGCGTGCGCGGAGTCTGAGGGGTTCCTCTTCCTTGAGCCGGCGCAGGCGCGCGGGCTGGCGTCGATCCCAAGTTGAATCTCACCGGGGTGACGGGCTGACGCTTCTTGGGGCAGTTGTTAGCGTAGTGCCCCATCTCTCGGCAGTTGAAGCACTGCACTCCTGCCATGGCAGTCCCACTCTTCTGAGCTTGAGCTCCTGCATTGCTTTGGCGAGGCTTGTCGATGGGGCGCGGAGTAGTCATTGGGGTCCTGGGGCCACCGGGCTGCTGGCTCGCTAGATCTTCCGCTGGAAAGTGCGGGCCTGGAACTGCCGGCTGCACCGCGATTCTCAAATCGCATCTTCCTCTTGCGAGATTCAGACGGTGGCCCAGGCATCCTCCTGGATCAGCGCCTTGTTGATCATGTCTTTGGAATGACGGATAGTCACTTGAAACCAGTTGTACCTTCAAGCTGGGGTCCATACCTTCCATGAATCGCCAAATCTTGGCCTCATCGATTCGCGACATCGGCCGCATGATACGACAACTGAGTGAAGTGGTTCAGATACTCCGATACGGACAAATTCCCTTGTTGGAGTCTGTGAAACTCCCGGCGCTTCATTTCCATAACCCCTCTTGGGATATGGGTAGCTCTGAAGTTCTCGACGAACTCATTCCAGGGAATGTTCTGGGGGTCTGCGTGAGCTGCACAATAGTTCTCCCACCAGTTGGCTGCAGTGCCTTTCAGCTGATAAGATGCAAAGTGCACGCTCTCCGTGTCGTCGCAACTGCATCAAGTGCGATTTCCGCTCGATCTCCTTGAGCGGTCATCGCCTCAAGCGGGTCTCCTGATCCAGCGAAGGTCGGGGGTCGGGTCCTCATGAACTCCCCGAATTTGGAAGGGGGCGGTTGAACGGGAGCTGGTGCTGCGGCAGCTTGGGGTTGATTCAGGACGTTCTGAGCTAACGCCTGAAGAATCTGAAGCTGCATCGCCATCATCTGTTCCATGTTCGGCGGCTGCGCTGGTGGTGGGGGCGGTGGCGGATCATGCTGAGCTGCCGGGTGTTGAGCTTGCTCTTGTTCTTGCGGCTGAGGGGGCTCCACGAATTCTTCCTGAAAATGCACGGGCCCACGGGCACGTCCACGGCCTCTCCCACGGCCTGCGGGCCTTCCACGCCCACGTCCACGACCAACATTCTCCATCTGCAATAACAGCGAACAAGCCGGGGAAAAGAGGGAATAGCACAGGTAAGAGTCAGGGGACTACCACCACATCCTCAACACAAGAGCACAACCACAAGAGCACACAACAGAAGAGAAAAACCAACCGAACTTCAATTAAAATCAAATAATTTTGGAGGTGGCTGTATCACAAAGGCCTAAGGGCACGATACAATCCAGCAAACACTTATTCAACGCTCTAACGCGACAAAAATTAAGGTCCTGCAGACTGCAAAACATCTAAGAACTCGCATCACTGCCGAAGACGCGCGGGGACAGGTCTTCCTCCTCCTCCTCGCTCCTGCTGCGGGAAGGTGAAGCTGCTGCCGAAGGTCCTGCTCCTCCAGGGGCAGCCAAAGCACTCAGAGAAAACCCTGGCGGCGAAGGGAGACGAACAGACTTGCGCGCAGTCGTCCGAAGCCTCAGACCTTGGTGACGCTTGGCTGGCGGCACGTCCTCGGGGATGTCGCGGGGCGGCGGGTCCTCCCGAACTGGGGCTGGTGGCGGTGGCGCCACAGGCTGTGCCTCTGCCGCAGTCTTTGGCTGTGGAAGAAGT
Source organism: Rhipidocladum racemiflorum (assembly GCA_036346355.1). Classification (NCBI taxonomy): domain Eukaryota; kingdom Viridiplantae; phylum Streptophyta; class Magnoliopsida; order Poales; family Poaceae; genus Rhipidocladum; species Rhipidocladum racemiflorum. The sequence goes on along the minus strand of CM070579.1, from coordinate 80,859,715 downwards.
GCACGCACACTCGCCAGCTCCTCCGTGAGCCGACGAGTTTCCTCCCGAGACGCAGCCAAACTCGCATACTGATCTCGGAGCTCATGGAGAGTGCTGACATAAGCTTCATCTTGGGCTCGGATGAGCGCTCCCACATGCACCAACGCTGGGTCCTGCTCCTGCTCCGTACCTCGGAACCTGCTGTGGTACCTCTCTGCATCAAGACACGGAAACAGGCGGTATGGCGAGTCCTCCAGTCGATCATTGTAGCTGGTGCCAAGCTGAAGAATGGCCTGTCTCGCAGCATCCTGGATTGCATCACCCAACTTCACTCTCTCCGAAGTGAAGTAGAACGGACGGTCATCCACGAACGGACTTCGGGCCTGCACCATCAGTCTAACCTTCCAAGAGGTATGGCCAAAGCTCGACACGGTGGTGCAGCGGTACTCAGGCCTGTGGGGAAACTCCAGCTCTTGGAGCATCGAGGGACGACTCCGTACAAAAGCCTCCGACCAACAAAGCAAAAGTGGTGTAGGTCGACATCTACAAATTTTGAAAGAAGACAGGATTAGTAAACAAAATTTAAATAAAAGAGAGGATAAGCACCAGATACTAAGATAGAGGAGATAGAAGCAAAGGAACTTAAACTTTTGCAAGTACATTTGTATAAAATATAAGTCCTTAAGGCTTTGCCATGCTAACTAGGTCACGCCCTACAGTCGTCCAGGCTCTGATACCACCGCTGTGAGACCCCGGATCAGCTATCCAGAATCTCCTGTGTATTTCCGTACTAGTCCCAGATCAGTAGCTAGTACACACGATCCATGATGATACATCATTGCCGAACATAACGAAACTTGTAATATAAATATTCAAGTATGGGCCACACGGCCACTTATTACAATACTCGGTCCAACGACCGGACACACAAAACAGCGGAAGCAAAAAGAAAGCAACGAGCGAACGCCACAACGCCACAGGCGACGACTAGGAACGCAACTAGTCCTCCTGGCAATCCTCCTCGAAGAACTCCTCCTCTTCCTCGGCATCTTGATAATTCTTTGATGATTACAATGTTGGTGTAGCACGTGAGTACAAAAGTATTCAGCAAGTCGGGAAAGTATGATCATGCGGGGCTTTCCAAAGGAAGCTTAATAGGGTTTATTTGCATAAAGCCACATTTGATTAAATCATACTTAAGTAATAAATTTCACAAAGCATCTTTTACAACTCTTTTTAATAATTGAATTATTTAATATTGTAGTGAGGTTCTATCCACCATCACTAACATAAAGGCTCTATCCGCCAACAGTTTAAAGGAACAAGGTTAATCATGTGACTCCATCCGTCAAATGTAAAACAGGTTCTATCCACCTGGGTTGGCTCTTTCCATAAACAACATTCGAGAGTTCTAACCACTCCCGAACCCCAAAACAAAACACTTTTCGGTTTTAAAATCAAAATCAAAGTCTACCAATATGAAAGCATTCTTTGCTTTGCCTTTGACCGTAGGCACGGCTATTCGAATAGTTTTATACTCTGCAGAGGTGTACAACTTTACCCACAAGACAAGATATACCCTTGTTGCCATGCAATTAACACACTTCCTTAGGTGTCTGCGGCGAGGATATCTTGACAAGGCCGTTACAATGTATCTACCTAGCTAGACCCACCCGCTGAGGTTTCACCGCTGTTAGGGTTCCCTCCACCCAGTACAGAAGCCCCCTCTTGCGCCGTGTGAGAAAAACCACATTGCCTCCGTCCGGCATTCACATTCAACCAAGTGGTGAGTCTAAGCTAGGCTTCTACAAATTAGTTAGCCAGGTCGTACCATTATAGACATGTGGTAGTACGGTATTGCTTAAAACGGCAATCATAAGCGTCGGTCCTTAATTGACTTGGGGCGGTACTTGCACAAAAGGATCAATGCATGATCCGCTCCCACCTGTCGGGACCCCGAATTTGCAAATCCGGACCCTCTGTGTATTCAGCACTAGTCCAGGAACGCGCTAGTGCACACAGTCTTAACATCGGTAAATATCACAATCATACCAATCGATATTATCAAAGTACTTTATTTAAATAACCAAAGTGGTTACTTGACCTTATGGCCAAGTTACAAATATATGCCTTGCAAGGCGAAACTTATTAAAAGAGAAATAACTGCAGCGGAAAAATCAAATAAACTTAGGCGCCATCCGGTATACCACAGGCAACTGATCGGGCTCGCATCCCCTAAGTAGACGGGTCCTCTTGGAACTCCTCCTCCAGCTGGCGTAGCCTCCTCTTCAAGCGGTATTGTGTTGAGGCAAGGGTGAGTACTTGGTACTCGACCAAGTCATGCATGAGAATGCAAGCTAATATACTATATGCATGGCTTGGTACAAAGGAATAGCTTAAGGTATATTTGCGGTAAACGATTTGACAAGTAATATACGTAGATTTGAAAGCAGTAAAAACAAGTAAAGCATAAATAACTTTTCAAGAAGTTTAAATAACATTTTTCCCCATCCTAAACCATATTTCCATCATCTTCTTTGTTAAACCAACCCAACTTTGCAAATCCAAGTTATTTTGAGAAAATCTAACCCTTGATTTGTAATTCCCAGAGCATTGTCGATCAAGACTGTGGACTCGGCTATTCAAATAGATTCTACACTCTGCAGAGGTTATGCACTTTACCCACAAGATACAATCCACTCACCACGTCGGTAGTGAATCGCCATACAAGAGTATGCGAATGAGCGATCATAACAAAGCCTTTCGGAAGCCTCAAACAACACAGGTGGTCCTCTCCGGTACGTGCTCTACACCATCCCTTCCCTTAGCCAAGGCGAAGTATGGGACCAACACACCGTTAGATGGGTACTGGCCACGACCACGATACGCTCCCGCACAATCACACAAAAGGTGTAATCGACACCCTGAGGCTCCACAAGTGAGTCCTTAGCGACTTAGTCAACTAGTGCCGTCCCATTCCAGCCATGTGGTTGCAAGTATGACCCAGTTCAAAGGCTTGCAAGGTTAATTCCTTAGAGTGACCAGGGCAAGACTACCCGAAAAACCAAATCAACACTCCCAATGCCACACTGCCCACCTGATTACTCTTGCCACATGCCCTGGCCGAAATCGTTTATCAAACCCCGCTTGATTACCATGCACCACGTGCCATCAACATCACATGATACTTTTCCAAAACAGGTTCAATATATCATTAAGTCAATATTAGCATTTGATTATCCAAAATCATGTCATGAGCACGTAAGGTGTCTAAGCGTTATACTACAACGATCTAAACCCATGTTGGCAATTTAATAATGTCCAACTAGTAAACCACAACTAGGGTGACAAAGGGTCATGGCACATACTTAAGTAATCAAGGTGTCATATAGCAAATTGGTATTTATCTAACCCCGTGTTTAAACCAAAGTATCTTTCTAATTAAACTAGCATGCAATAGTTTAAATCAAAATAGATTTCAAATGGGATCAACATGGTCAAAGCACAACTTGCCTTCAAAAAGCACTTGCTCTTGGTCTTGAGTTGGATCCTGAGTTAATACTTCTCCTTGAATCCTTCCAGGCACTTCAACGTCTACTCGTAAAAGCGTGCAAATAGCAAATACACAAATAAACACTATGCAAAAGATCCCAAAACTCCAAATAAAATCCATAAACAGAGAGAACATAATTTTTCTGGATTTTTAGAAACTGGAATCAATCAAATTTGGAGTTAAAACGCATAAAAGTTATGATTATTTAAAGTTTAAATAATCAATTAAATAATTTTACAGAGAAAAACTTTAGTCCAAAAATTAAATAAAATTTATATTTAGGTAGATCTTAATTTTATACAAATTTAGAAATTTGAATCGCTCAAATCGGAGTTGAAACGCAAAAGTTATAAGCGTTTGAAGTTTGAATCTAAATTTGAAATCATTATTCGAATTAATAAATCATTTTCTTTTTCGAAATTAATTATTGCGTCGGCATGGACACGTGGCAGCTCGATTGGCTTTCTTGGCGTCGGCCGATCCATGGGCTCGGTCCACGCTCGGCTCGGGTCCACGGTGGACTCGGTCCACGGCTCACGTGGCCCGACATGTGGGCCCGCTCGGGTGGCGTCATCGGCGGCGTCGGAGCTCGACCACCAGCGGCAGTGGGACCCAGTGGCGTCATGGGTGGCGTCGGCGCTTGGCTGGGTTAGCCAGCGACATGCGGGCCTCGACACGCGGGCCGCGTGTCGGCGTCTACACGCCAGCAGCGTGGGCCGGCGCGACGCGTCGGTCCAACTTCCCGACACGTGGCGCAATCTCGTCCGTTGGTTTGAAAATCAACGGCGCGGATTGGATCCAGGGTTTAATACGTTGAAACTACTCGATGCTCGTGGGCCGTTCGATCTAGATCGGACGGTCGGATCTAATCCTATAATCGCCTTTGCTAAAGACGTGGCGATTGTGAACCGCTGGATCTTGATCCAACGGTCCGAATCTAATCGGGTTTCTAGGGTTTGGGAAACACGTGAACTCACCGCTGCCGTCCGTCTGGATCCAACGGTGCACGGCTCGAGGGCGGCAATGGCACGCGGCGCCGGGCTTGACCGGAGGCGAGGGCGGCGACCTTGCCGTCGGCGTTTACGGCGCTCCGGCGAAGTGAGGGTACTCGAACGCGTCTCGTCTGGGGGAATCCGGATCTGGGCTTGATGACGGCGGAGGGCGGCGGGCGGCGGCAATATCGGCGTTTAATCGCGGCGAACAGACTTCCAACTCCGGCGAGCAATAACGGCGAGACGGTGAGATCCTAGCGGCGCGAGCTAGGTTTCCGGAACCGGCGTGGGATGGCGATCCTCGGTATGCTCCCGGGCATTAAATAGCCTCGGCGTCCGTGCAGTAAAACGGAGACCTAGCTCTCCACGGCGGCGACACGGCGGCGGAGTCCAAATGGACTTCGGCGGAGACGATGAAATCGTGGCCGTCCACGTGGCACAACCAACGGCCACGATCGCGCGGCGCGACCGGTCGATCGGACACGGCTTCAGTGCAGGTCGGACGGATCTCGGCCGTTGGATCTTGATCCAACGGTTGGGATTGATTAGGGTTAGGAGTGGGTTCGGTCGAGTCAAGCGGCTCGGTCGGACTCGAGTCCGACTTCGATCGGATGAACAAGATTTGACCCGAGTTGGATTTTCCAGCGATTTAATATTTAAAATAATTCCCGATAATTCATTTAATCCATTAAAAATAGCAAATGACTCGAAAAATTCGAGAAAAATTCTGGAAAATATTTTGGATCATTTTGGACTCAAATAAAATATTTCCAACAAAATTTTATTTGCAAAATTAAATTCTTTAGTTATTTCAAAATGGAATAAATTCAAATAAATTCCAAATAAATCCAAATAAATTCAGAAAATTCCAAAAATTCACCAAAGTGCCAAATCACACATGAATTTAAGAAAAGCAAAATTTTGGGGTGTTACAAACCTCCCCCTTAATAGAATCTCGTCCCAGAGATTCGGGGCTTACTAAAGGAATAGGTTTGGAAATTCTTTCTTCAAATCCTCTTCGCTCCCAAGTTGCTTCACTTTCTTCATGGTTGCTCCACTTGAACTCTGAGAATCGGGTTGACTTGTTTCTAGTTTCTCGATCCATTGTGTCTAGAATCCTCACAGGGTGCTCCTTATAAGTCAAGTCCTCATGCAACTCAATTGACTCTAGCGGTGTCTGTTCCTCAGGAACTCGGAGACACTTCTTTAAGCAGGACACATGGAATACGTCATGCACTCCTCGCCAACGATCGTGGCAACTCCTACCGGTAGGCAACTTCACCTCTGCGACTCAAAATCTTAAATGGTCCAACATAGCAGGTGCGAGTTTCCCTTTGGCATGGAACCTCTTAAGTCCCCTGAGAGGCGTAACTCTGAGGTATACAAAGTCTTCTGGTTCAAAACTCAAATCTCGGCGACGATTGTCAGCATAACTCTTTGGTCGTGATTGGGCTATCCTCTACCTGTCCCGAATCATAGCGATCCGCTCTTCACCTCTTGAAGAATATCAGGCCCAAAGACACGGCTCGCCGGTCTCATTCCAATTCAATGGTGTCCGACAGGTCGACCATACAAAGGCCTCAAAGGTGACATCGTAAACTAGCCTGATAACTATTGTTGTAACTAAACTCGGCATACGGCAAACTTTTATCCCAAGAGGTAGCATAAGCCAATGCACAAGCTCTTAACATATCCTCCAGAATCTGGTTGACTCTTTCTGGCCCGCCCATCCGCCTGCATGGATGATAAGTCATCTTGAAATTCAAACGGGTCCCCATGGCTTCATGCAACTTATTCCGGAACCTTGAGGTAAATTGGGTACCTCTGTCCGATACAATCCTCCTTGGCACTCCGTGCAAACAAACAATCTGATCATGTACAACTCGCTAACTTATCTCCCGAGTAAGTGGTCTTCACGAGGATAAAATGGGCTACTTTAGTCAAGCGATCCACTATAACCCATATGGAGTCATAACCTCCTTGAGTCTTGACAAACCGGTAATGAAATCCATTCCGATTTCCTCCCACTTCCACTCGGGTATTTTCGGTAATTTGTAGCAATCCTGGTGGTCTCGATGCATTGCCTTGACTCTCTGGCATACGTCGCACAATGCAACATGCTCGGCAACTTCACGTTTCATACTCGGCCACCGAATCTCTCCTTGAGATCCCGATACATCTTGGCGCTTCGGGATGAATCGAGTACTTGAGTCATGGGCTTCTTCCAAAATCGATTGCTTTAACTCCTTTTTGTTAGGCACACAAATGCGATCCTTCATCCATAACGTGCCTTGCTCGTCTAGCTTGAAATCCTTTGCCTTGCCTTCCTCCATTTTGGACTTAATCCTCACGGATCTTGTCATCATCCTTCATCCTTCTCGGATCTGGTCCTCTAAAGAAGGCTTTACTTCCAAGCGGCCAAGAATCCGCTAGGTACAACCTCAATCTTCATTTTCTAAAATCCTCACATAACTCATCCCGACTTGTGGCTAGCAACGTACTCACGGTATGGCTTTTCGGCTCAGGCGTCGGCTACCACGTTGGCCTTCCCAGGATGGTAATGGATTCCAACATTATAGTCCTTGATTAACTCCAACCATCTCCTCTGCCTCATATTCAGATCATTTGGGTGAATATGTACTTAAGGCTCTTATGATCCGTATATACTTCACATCTGTTTCCAATCGATAGTGACGCCATATCTTCAAAGCATGCACTACGGCAGCCTAACTCTAGGTCATGTGTCGGATAATTTTCCTCATGCGGCCTCAATCGCCTTGATGCATAGGCGGCGACCTTTCCATTCGTGCAGACATCACATCCAAGTCCTTGGCGCGATGCGTCACAATAAATATCGAAGCTTTGAGCAACATCAGGTAGAACTAACACGGTCTTGATGTCAATCGCTTCTTCACTCTGAAATCCTTTCTCACATTCTCGCGTCCATGCAAACTTCTTTTCCTTCTTGACAATTGCGTAAGAGGTTTTGCAATTGTCGAAAAGCCTTCGATGAAAGCGGCGGTAGTATCCTGCCATTCCAAGGAAACTCAGAATGGGTCACGATCTTGGTGCTCCCAATGTAACACGACTTCTACTTTGCTTGGATCTACTGGCGACTCATTCCTTGCGGTCATTACATGTCCAAGAAACTCCACCTTGTCCTTCCAAAAATCACACTTGCCGAACTTGGCGAAAAGTTGCTTTGTTCCTCGACTTTTCCAAAACTCGCCTTAAGTGTTCGGCATGTTCATCCTCTGTCTTGGAGTAGACCAGGATATCGTCTATGAACACGACGACAAACTTGTCCAAATATTCCATGAACACCTTATTCATCATATTCATGAAATAAGTGGCGCATTTGTCGATCCAAAGGACATAATCAGTAAACTCGTAATGTCCATATCTTGGCGAGAATGCGATCTTGAATATCTTACGATCGGATCTTCAAGCGATGGTATCCCGATCTCGAGATCAATCTTGGAGAAAACTCCGGCTCCTCTTAATCGATCAAACAAATCATCAATCCTGGGTAGCGGATACTTATTCTTCACGGTGACTTCATTGAGTGCACGGTAGTCAATGCACATCCTGAAACTCCGTCCTTCTTCTTGACAAACAAAAGCTGGTGCTCCCCACGGCGACGAACTTGGTCTCGATAAATCCTTTCTCCATTAACTCTTCTAGCTGTTTCTTCATTTCTACCAACTCCTCGGTAGACATCCGATAGGGTCTCTTTGCTATCGGTCTTTGTGCAGTACAAGCTCTATCACAAACTCTATGTCCCTGTCTGGCGGCATACCGAGGTAGATCTTCGGAAAACGTCGTGTACTCATTCACTACCGGAACATCCTCTATGCTGATTGCCTTGGTACTGTTAACCATCAATTGTCCATCTCTAAGCTGCGGTGGCTTGAAATTCCACTTTCTTCCCACACGGGCTCTCAAGCGAGATAGTTCTTCGTCCACAATCCAATACAACCTTGTGCTTGGATAACCAATCCATTCCCAATATAACATCTAAGGTGCAGGTCTCCAAAATTATAAGGTTTGCTAGGAACTCTATTCCATCTATTAGTATTCTCACCCCGGAACATCCTACTTCCGTTCGGAGTTCGGAACCAGGGGTTTGAACTAAAAGCATGCACTTAAGTCTTGCAATTCTTAAGTCATTTCTAGCCGCAAAGCCTTGCGAAACAAGCGAATCTAAGCTCGAGTCAAACAAAAGCTGTTGCGGTCTTGAGTTAACAAGTAGCTTACCCGATCTGACGTCAGTAGCATTCTGCGGTGCATCTGCGGTGACATGGTTGACTCGGCCTCTCACCACGGATGCAGGGTGTGGCTCCTGGTCTTTGGCGTCCTAGGCGGGTGGTTCCTAGATTGAAGCGAAGGGGTCGCTCTGCTGTCTTCTTCGGACAACTATTGGCAAAGTGTCCTGGCTCGTTGCGATTGTAACGGCGTCTCACTGTTCCTTCTTGTTGCCGGGGTAGCGTTTCTAGCGGTGGGGTCCGTAGTTACGATTGGCGGTCTTGGTGCGAGGATGGTGTCCTTGTTGCATTCTGTGGTTGGAATCAAGAATTGATTTGGTGCAACTCGAGGCGCCATTGCGTTCCTCGACGTGATCCTTCTTTGTTGCATCCTGCGCTTCTGTTCTCATCCGGTTCCTTGCGCTTGTCCTCAAGAATAAGCGCCTTATTCACCAACTCTTGGAAATCTGGAAAGGTGTGGGTGATCAACCCTACTTGCAATCCTGAGTTAAGTCCCTTCATAAAAGCGAGGTATGCGGATTTATGCATCGCTACATCCTCAAAGCGTGGCGTGCTAGGCTGTGTGAACTTGTTCAGTAGTCGACCAGGTGATTACCTTGCTTGATGCTCTGAACTCCTCCTTCTTAAGGTCCATGATTCCTTCAGGCACGTGATCTTGTCGGAATGCAATTGTGAACTCTTCCCAAGTGATATCTTGAGGGTTCTCTGCGTGTACGAAGTTCTCCCACCATTCGTAATTTGTTCCTTCCAACTGATGAGAAGCGTAAAGTACCTTCTCATTCCCTATGCATTGAGCTATGTGTAGCTTCCTCTCGATTGATCTTAACCAATCATCGGCTTCCAATGGATTGGCATTCCCAGAGAAAGTGGGTGGGTGAGTCCTCATGAACTCTGACAGCCTTGTATTCTGGCGTGGTCCCTGATTAACTTGATTAGCAGTGGCCTGAGCAGTGACGTGCTGCATTTGTTGCATCATAGCATGCATCAACTGAGTCTGAGCAGCAAGAAATGCTCCAAAATTCTGCATATCATCTGGCGGTGCTGGTGCTCTATCATTAGGGTTTTCTGCTGGGCGAGAACCACTCCCATTGCTTCCAAAGTTCCCACGGGTGTTCACCATCTGTCGATTTGCTCTAGGTTTAGAGATGAGAGGGAAACAAGAATAGACAAGTAATATGGAACTTATGCGAGGCGAAAGGGGTAACTTTAAGGTCCAACTTTATTATTAATAACTTGGTATGGCTGCTTACAATGCCTAAGGGCCTTGCAACACATACTGCACACTCAGCAGACAAAGCAAATCCAAATCGAACTGACTCTGGAATCTAACGCCTAAAGGGTGACTCTTTATTCTATGACTCGACTCGGCGAAGGAGTCTCACTATAGAACCTATGCTCACTCATCGAGAAAACCTCCACGGCACTGGAGTGCGGGTCTTTGTGGCATAAGCGAAACTTGATCGCCATGTCCAGCGACTATGTCATCTGTGGTAGTCGAAGAAGCAGTGTCCTCATCGAGATCTGACTCCTCTGGATCTGGCTCGTGTAGTTCGAGTAATGGCTCTGGGTCTGGTCCGTACAAAGTCATTTCCAACTCGTCAATCCTTCGTAGAAGGTGTGCCACATACTCCTGAGCTTCCCGCCATCTGTTCTTCTCTGTCGTGATTTCCTTGCGGGCCTTCTGTAGCTCCTTGCTTGTATTATCTAGTACATCTTCCTGGGCGACGACGAATCGTGCCAAGCTGTAACCGTGGCATTCTCATCCTGAATCGTCTTCGGGTCAAGAAGGTTGTCATTGCGGATGATAACGGAACACCGTGCTTTCCAACTCTCTGGCGTGGATACGGTAATGTGCCGCATTGCTCGTCGTGAAACTTCTTGGATACCCATCTGCATTGTAGATCTTCTAGCGGTCGCGGTGTATCGAGCGATGCCAGGCCCCTCTTCCTGACAGTACCTCAATCCTCACGTCACAAGCCTTGATCAATCACAGCTTGTCGATCACTTCCACTTGGTATTGGGGCTTCTCAAAATCTCCGAGAGTTTGTAGCATGTGCCAAAGTTCCTTGGCGTGACCAACTCCTAGATCAACGTAGTTGAACTCTTCCTCCATCTGTCACAAGAGTGCTTTACGTAAGAACTCGGAATTTTCAAATTGTGACAAGGTAAGGAAAAATTTCAGCAAGAGACGAGAAAGGAGAGAAGGGGATAAGTCGAGATGTCATTTCTTGTCTTCACAAATTTTTAGCTTTAGAAAATAGGTTTTATCCTCACTACGACCATTCTAGGTTCGGGTTGAGCCTACAATCAAGTATGGCTCGATACCACCTCTGTCGGGACCCCGAATTTGCAAATCCGGACCCTCTGTGTATTCAGCACTAGTCCAGGAACGCGCTAGTGCACACAGTCTTAACATCGGTATATATCACAATCATACCAATCGATATTATCAAAGTACTTTATTTAAATAACCAAAGTGGTTACTTGACCTTATGGCCAAGTTACAAATATATGCCTTGCAAGGCGAAACTTATTAAAAGAGAAATAGCAGCAGCGGAAAATCAAATAACTTCGTGGCGCCATCCAGTATACCACAGGCAACTGACTGGGCTCGCATCCCTAAGTAGACGGATCCTCCTGGAGTTCCTCCTCCGAATCGCGTAGCCTCCTCTTCAACTGGTATTGTGTTGAGGCAAGGGTGAGTACTTGGTACTCGACAAGTCATGCCTGAGAATGCAAGCTAATATACTATATGCATGGCTTGGTACAAAGGAATAGCTTAAGGTATATTTATGTAAACAAGATTTGACAAGTAATATAAGTAGATTCGAAAGCAGTAAACACAAGTAAAGCATAAATAACTTTTCAAGAAGTTTAAATAACATTTTTCCCCATCCTAAACCATATTTCCATCATCTTCTTTGTTAAACCAACCCAACTTTGCAAATCCAAGTTATTTTGAGAAAATCTAACCCTTATTTGTAATTCCGAGCATTGTCGATCACAGTGGACTCGGCTATTCAAATAGATTCTACACTCTGCAGAGGTTATGCACTTTACCCACAAGATACAATCCACTCACCACGTCGGTAGTGAATCGCCATACAAGAGTATGCGAATGAGCGATCATAACAAAGCCTTTCGGAAGCCTCAAACAACACAGGTGGTCCTCTCCCAGACGTGCTCTACACCATCCCTTCCCTTAGCCAAGGCGAAGTATGGGACCAACACACCGTTAGATGGGTACCTGGCCACGACCACGATACGCTCCCCGCACAATCACACAAAAGGTGTAATCGACACCCTGAGGCTCCACAAGTGAGTCCTTAGCGACTTAGTCAACTAGGGCCGTCCCATTCCAGCCATGTGGTTGCAAGTATGACCCAGTTCAAAGGCTTGCAAGGTTAAGTCCTTAGAGTGACCAGGGCAAGACTACCGAAAAACCAAATCAACACTCCCAATGCCACACTTTGGCCCACCTGATTACTCTTGCCACATGCCCCGGCCGAAAGCGTTTATCAAACCCGCTTGATTACCATGCACCACGTGCCATCAACATCACATGATACTTTTCCAAAACAGGTTCAATATATCATTAAGTCAATATTAGCATTTGATTATCCAAAATCATGTCATGAGCACGTAGTGTGTCTAAGCGATACTACAACGATCTAAACCCATGTTGGCAATTTAATAATGTCCAACTAGTAAACCACAACTAGGGTGACAAAGGGTCATGGCACATACTTAAGTAATCAAGGTGTCATATAGCAAATTGGTATTTATCTAACCCCTGTGTTTAAACCAAAGTATCTTTCTAATTAAACTAGCATGCAATAGTTTAAATCAAAATAGATTTCAAATGGGATCAACATGGTCAAAGCACAACTTGCCTTCAAAAAGCACTTGCTCTTGGTCTTGAGTTGGATCCTGAGTTAATACTTCTCCTTGAATCCTTCAGGCACTTCAACGTCTACTCGTAAAAGCGTGCAAATAGCAAATACACAAATAAACACTATGCAAAAGATCCCAAAACTCCAAATAAAATCCATAAACAGAGAGAACATAATTTTCTGGATTTTTAGAAACTGGAATCGTCAAATTTGGAGTTAAAGCATAAAAGTTATGATTATTTAAAGTTTAAATAATCAATTAAATAATTTTACAGAGAAAAACTTTAGTCCAAAAATTAAATAAAATTTATATTTAGGTAGATCTTAATTTTATACAAATTTAGAAATTTGAATCGCTCAAATCGGAGTTGAAACGCAAAAGTTATAAGCGTTTGAAGTTTGAATCTAAATTTGAAATCATTATTCGAATTAATAAATCATTTTCTTTTCGAAATTAATTATTGCGTCGGCATGGACACGTGGCAGCTCCCGATTGGCTGCGGCGTCGGCCGATCCATGGGCTCGGTCCACGCTCGGCTCGGGTCCACGGTGGACTCGGTCCACGGCTCACGTGGATCGACATGTGGGCCCACTCGGGTGACGTCATCGCCGGCGTCGGCCGAGCTCACCACGGCGACGGTGGGACCGTGGACGTCATGGGTGACGTCGGCGCTTTGGGGTTAGCCAGCGACATGCGGGCCCCTCGACACGCGGGCCCGCGTGTCGGCGTCCTACACGCCAGCGGCGTGGGCCAGCGACCGCGTCGGTCCAACTTCCCGACACGTGGCGCCAATCTCGTCCGTTGGTTTGAAAATCAACGGCGCGGATTGGATCCAGGGTTTAATACGTTGAAACTACTCGATGCTCGTGGGCCGTTCGATCTAGATCGGACGGTCGGATCTAATCCTATAATCGCCTTTGCTAAAGACGTGGCGATTGTGAACCGTTGGATCTTGATCCAACGGTCCGAATCTGTCGGGTTTCTAGGGTTTGGGAAACACGTGAACTCACCGTTGCCGTCCGATTCGATCCAACGGTGCACGGCTTCGAGGGACGGCGATGGCACGCGGCGGCGCTGCTTGACCGGAGACGGGGCGACGACCTTGCCGTCGGCGTTTACGCGCGCCTCGGCTGGCGAGGGGTACTCGAACGCGTCTCGTCTTGGGGAATCCGGATCTGGGCTTGATGACGGCGGAGGGCGGCGAGCAGCGGCAATATCGGCGTTTAATCGCGGAGCAGACTTCCAACTCCGGCGAGCAATAACGGCGAGACGGTGGGGATCCTAAGCGGCGCGAGCTAGGTTTCGGAACCGGCGTGGGATGGCGATCCTCGGTATGCCCGGGCATTAAATAGCCTCGGCGTCCGTGCGTAAAACGGAGACCTAGCTCTCCGCGGCGGACACGGCGGCGGAGTCGGCTTCGGACTCGGGCGGAGACGATGAAATCGTGGCCGTCCACGTGGCACAACCAACGGCCACGATCGCGCGGCGCGGCGGTCGATCGGACACGGCTTCAGTGCAGGTCGGACGGATCTCGGCCGTTGGATCTTGATCCAACGGTTGGGATTGATTAGGGTTAGGAGTGGGTTCGGTCGAGTCAAGCGGCTCGGGTCGGACTCGAGTCCGACTTCGGTCGGATGAACGATTTGACCGAGTTGGATTTTCCAGCGATTTAATATTTAAAATAATTCCCGATAATTCATTTAATCCATTAAAAATAGCAAATGACTCGAGAAAAATTCGGAAAAATTCTGGAAAATATTTTGGATCATTTTGGACTCAAATAAAATATTTCCAACAAAATTTTATTTGCAAAATTAAATTCTTTAGTTATTTCAAAATGGAATAAATTCAAATAAATTCCAAATAAATCCAAATAAATTCCAGAAAATTCCAAAAATTCACCAAAGTGCCAAATCACACATGAATTTAAGAAAAGCAAAATTTTGGGGTGTTACACCACCCGACATTCCATGCCGCCCAAGTCGAAATCATTTTTCCCTTTTCTTTTTATTTTAGAAAACAGGACCAAAACCATAATAATAACTTTCAAATCACATTGGATAACATTCTTTTTGAATAATCCCACCCCTGGGTTGTTTTATCGGAAAAGGTCCTAAGCAATTCTACCGTACTACACAGCAACGGATACCATATAAGCATAGACATGGTATAAACAAAGTTCTAGGGTTACAATGGGTATGATTAACAATGTCAAGGTGGAATTAACAAATTCGGATTAACTATCACTTATATTTGACATATTTCATTAAACATAGCCATGCAACTTTATAAACAATTTAAAACATTTTGTAAACATAGGAGCAAAGTGCATCAAGGAGACTTGCCTTCTTCGGCGGTGGGAGTGTCGAACTCGAGAAGTCCTAAGAATGAATCGTGGTCACATGATCGTCGACTACACGCAAAACGAGGCAACAAATAAATAACGGAAAATAAATAAAATCCAAAAATTATAAAATTAGTACTGGCAGGAAGGTAGTGATTTATGATGAATTTAGAAATTTGAATGAGGTCAAACGGAGTTCGGATGAGAAAGTTATGAGCTTAGAAGTTTGAATTTCGAATAAATCGAAAACCGAGAATATTCCGGGAATATTCCCCTCGGGTTTGACTGGTCAACAGCTGACTTTGACTTGGCTTGGTTTTGTCTCTATTACATGTGGGCCACAAGTGTCATAGAAAGGAGTCTTCTTCTTCCTTGCTCCAAGCCATGGCTAAACCGAGAGCATGTGGGAGAGATGGGGGCGCCGGCCATGGAGGCTTCCCGACTGGCCGAGTGGGGAAAACGGAGAGGAGGCGGCCTTTTCGAGACCACCGGCGACTCGGCGGAGACCCAGTGGCCGGCACTGCAGTGGCGGTGTCGCCGTGACCATGGCGGCGGCGCCAAGGGCATGGGAGAGGCGGCGAGGAGAGGAAGCCGGCCATGGAGTCGGCTCGGGCCAAGGATGGCAGCAATGGCAGAGCTTTGGCCGCGCCATGGCGGCGTCGCGCACCGTCGCTTCGAAGCGCGCGAGGCCGGCCGAGAGCCGAGGAAGCGGCGAAGCGAGGAGCCGATGGCGGCGTCGCCGGCCGAGAGGCAACGGGCGGCGTGGCGGCTCCGACCAAGCGGTGGCGAGACCAGCAGACGCGGCGGCGGCTGCGCCCGGCCAGCCGGCCGGACAGCGGCGAGGCGCGGCAGCGCCGCGGCCGGACAAAAACAGAGAGCACGAATTTTCCTCAAAACTCAAAAATTCGCAACGATTTTGAATGTAGCATCAACAATTAGTGGATCCAGCATCTAGAGAACATCTTTAGCAACTTAGGACTGCAAGGAATCGGATGATTTCTCACCGGAAGAGACAAATTCGACGACGAACGCCGGCTCGGCCGAAGCGAAGAAAATGCGAAATTCGTCGAGGAAACTTGATGAACCCTGAAATTGATGGAGGGATTATGATCTAGACACCCATGCTAACACAAAGAAACAAACGGAGAGAGGAATGAACCACCAAGGAGGAAATTATGACCCAAAATCCGAAGAACGCGAAGAACGCCGAGCTTTCGTCGGATTTTCTCGATCTAGCGACCAAATGAGTTTGAGAGGCTAAAGGAGGGATACACCACCGGGAAGGGGAGTCTTATACGAAGATTTGAGGACCGGAACCACGCAAAACGGATTAGAAACGGCCGAGTTATTGCCATAAACGCCGATTTCAGTTTCTTGGGAACTGCGCGCAATCCGGCGAGGTGGGAGCGGAAAGGACACCGGGGATGGAAAGGTAACGTCGCCACGGTTCCAACGGATCCGGCCTTGATGATTTTGGACCATTATTTGGGAAGTTATGTGAGTTTGAATGGAAAGCATGCAAGGAAACCCCATCTCCATTGTTGCCAGGGAAGAGCTATCGTGCCTGGCTCAAGGTTGATGACGAACACTGTTCACTGCCACGTGGCGGCCTATGGTTGGCTAGCTTATACGCGAAAGTTCCGCCCTAGAGAAAAATTAGGAAAAATGGCATAAAAATTCCGGAAAAATTCCTAGAGCCATTTTAAATTATTTGGAACCCAATGGAAGTGGTTTGGTTGAATTTGGATGATTTTTATGGAATTGGAAATTCAGGCGCGGATCGCAGGCATTAAACAAAAGCCGCGCGAGATAAAATAGGAACGAACGTCCAAAAATCCGGGGAATGATTCCTAAAATCATTTCGGAATATCTGGAACGTTTTAGAAGTGGTTGGGAGATTTTTGGAGCGTTTTTGGACTCGGGTGAATTTTCGGGTACCGGCGGGAACGGGAAAATCCGATTTTCCGCCCGGAAGGAAATTAATTCCCAATTTCGAAGGGGATGGGATGCCAGGTTATTATAAACACCAATGAAACTCCAGCTTTTGAATTTACTTTATTTAAATTAGGTTTTTCCAGAAAACCAAAACGAGGATGTTACAAAAACCAAAGTCTATTTTGCAAAAGGCCAGCCCGGCATGCCCATAACCGCAGACGTGGCTAATCAATTAGTTTACATTCTGCAGAGGTTGTACAACTATACCCACAAAACATAATCATCTCTTGTTGCCAAACTGTTAACACACTTCCTTAGATGCTAGATAGAGAGATCATGACAAGGCCTTTACAATGTGCTATCCCAAGCAGGCATGCCTCGTTAAGGTTCCACAGCTGGTAGGGTTCGTAAGCCCCGTCCAAAAGCCCCCTCTCGCGCTACACATCATACAAATGGCATAACTGATATTGGGATTTTGCAAATTAGTTAGTTAGGTTTGTCCATACCAGACTTGTGATAGCACGGTTATGCTTTACATTCAGCATCTCACGGATCGGTCCCTAATTGACTAGGCGAGACTTTCACAAACACAGAACCACATGGTGACGCCCCCTGACAACCAATTCTCGCCACGTCTAAATCTCATTTTTTTTAACATTCTTTTGAACCATATCACTTTTCATACATTCCATGATACACCGATACCAAGGAAAAACTTTATCTTAACAGAAATCTTTGTTTGGCATAAATTCCCTAAATGTTCCTAACTTCATGTCTAAGCATGTCTAATCCATTTACTATATAGTGCTAGTCATTACTATATTAGTGTACCAACTAGTGATATTTTGCTTAAGGTGACAAGGTACACAGATCATCAAGATCAAAGGGAGTCATAACAATTACGAGTAACAAAGCATTTAAATATGCGATTTAAATTACACTAACAAAATTATGCATGTATTAATTTAAATAAAAATATGGAATCAACAAGATCAATGGTGTAACTTGCCTTGCTCGACGGGTTTCGGGTGCATGGTTGGGGAAGCGACAGGATATGTTGGGAGGGGGGAGAGGAGCTTATCCGCTCAAAAATGGAGAGAAGCCGGTGCAAAAAACAATGGGCGAGGGGAAGGAGCTCAGTTCGGTCGGCAATGGAGGAGAGAGGGAGAAGGGCAGCGAGAGGTAGGAGACGGCCCTAACAGGTGGGGTTCGGTCCCACCTGTCAATAGGGGGGAGAGGTGGAGAGGGGGGATCGGTGGGCCGGGAGGCCAGGGGGCAAATGGGGCAGAATGGTGCCTAGGCACCATGATTTTAAATGCACGAATTCAAGTTAAATTCTGGGTTTTTTGTTTTTTGAAACTTTCAGTTTTAGGTTATATACCCATATATAACAATTCAAATAAAATACATACCTTTGAAAAAATATACTCGAATTCAAGAATTTGAACGAATTTAGATTACATGCTTTGCTGATTTATATATATATATACTCAGCACATACCTAGAATCAAACTATCATTGAAAAGAAACTCTAGTTCGAATTTCAGTTCAAACTTGTTTGAACTAGTTAGTAAATTGGTTAAACTGACAATCCTAAAAATTTTAAAAAATTTCGAATACAAATAAATAGGAAAAATATCCGTTTTGGATCATAGTGCCCAGGCACTATGGTATCCCAGGTAATTGTACTATCTATGTATGTATGCAGGCGTGTGAGAGAGAAGTTAGCTAGGTTGGGAGTTGTGACGACGAACTGAGAAACCTCAGCCCAAAAAACTTAAAATCCGGTCAAAACACCTCATGTTCACATCCCAGACGGTTTTAGCTCAAAATTATTTTACATCACCGACGGTTTTTAGCTAAAACCCTCTATAATGTATGTTTTTGAAAATTTTGATTTTGATTTTATTTTATCAGATTTGAAATCTCGTCACCGAAAGTTTCGAAGTTTCATGGAATTTTGAACCTCGGCCGTCCATGCATACATGCATCCCGTTAATTTATGGGGGTGCTTTCTGCTTACCACGGCATGCGAGCCAAGCCCTCGTTTAAACTTCAACGCGCGGTTCGGTAGGGAGAAAAACCTTGGGCCTCGCCAACAAACAGCCTACTGCTGATGACAGCGCTCTACGAGGTGATGTTTCGTGATGTGATTGGCTCTGCCCGGTGAGCCCGTAGCTTTTCTTAGCCCCGCAATTTTTTTATTTTTATTTCACAAACCTACGCAACGACGAGAATAGCACTGGCAGCTGTTCTAAATCCGGCATGGCTTTTGGCGTCCTCCTCGTGCGATGTGAATGCACTGCACGGCCATGCATGCACACAGTGCGATCGCCGCTACCTCTCCCTAGCTCGTCGATCCTTTTCATGCATGGTGGCTGTGGAGCCCAGCACATAATTTTTTTTTTTTTTTGGCAGTCTCTGCATTGCACGGATCGATAGGATCGATAGGATGCATGGCCGTCTAGGGCCCGTCTGGAGAGCATGGATTAAAAAAACAGAAAAACTAAGAAACGGTATACCGTTTCTACGGTAAATCTAAACCTCTGAAACTCATGAAACTTACGAATTTTTACACTGAAACTCATGAAACTTAGCACTAAAAACTGATGAAACATGAAACCGATGAAACTAAACACTGAAACTCGTGAATTGAAGATCGAATCGATAAGTTTCATAAGTTTCACGGCTATACCGTTGCAACGGTATACCGTTCCCTAGTCTCCCTCTTAAAAAAAGAGAGTGACTAGGCAACGGTATATCGTTGCAACGGTATAGCCATGAAACTTATGAAACTTATCAGTTTCAGTGCTGGTTTCATGAGTTTCAGTGTTTAGTTTCATCAGTTTCATGTTTTATCAGTTTTTAGTGTTAAGTTTCATGAGTTTCAGTGCAAAAAATCATAAGTTTCATGAGTTTCAGAGGTATACCGTTGCAACGGTATACCGTTTTCTAGTTTTTCTGTAAAAAAAATATGATGGGATAAGATTTGTAAGTGTAGGATAGAAGATTGAAACACATAAGAATGAATAGGAGCGGTAAGATTTCCTGTAGGATTACAAAAATCCTTCGGGGCCTACTTAGAACACTTGTCACAGGAATTGTGTTTTATTTTCGCAAGGAAACGGTTCCTATATTCTAGCAGTATTTAGATATAAAACTGAATGTCGTACTGGTCTACCTCTTGAAATAGGATATTTGAGTATCAGTTTGTACCGATAGACCGTCTGAAGTTTATTATAACAATATATATATTTAATTATATACATACTAACTTTTTATTTGTAATCTTATTAAATATAATAATATATGGTTTAATAAATTCGATAGATAATATCATTATCATCGATGTAATCGATCGGCATAACCGATATTTAACAGTATAGCCGATCGGTATCGAAACAAGGACGAGTAGATGGCTAGATGCTGGCAGCTGCTCACTCGTCAGGACGTACTCCCACTGGTCTCGTCTCGGCGGCCGACCTCCTTTTCCTGTTGTTTATCCGCGCGCGGAAAGGATGGTTGCCTTTTGACGCTTCCGCGCTCGCTCCGGTTGCATCGATCACTAGCTTTTAGCCGAACTGCTTGTAAGCATCTAGTACTTGAATATCTCTGTTGCGTGTGTCTGTATTAACGACGGTTGTCTTATTAAAACTAACTGTAGTTCAAGATTCTATTACGAGTTAATAATGCCAGGCATTATCATAATACGTGCCTTTTGTATTTTATGATCCCTAAAAGGTATTGTTGATGGCCAAATTTGCACTCGGTTGTTTGTGAGTAAGTTGTTTAAGCTGGACAGATTTTGAAAATCTATGTCAACCAGCTAGTTTCTGAGTGGAACTCTATATAGACGGTTCTTGTGTGCGTTGATGACTCCATGTCAGTGCTCATTATAGTAAAGACATTGAAGAGCATTTTGAAGCTTGAATAGAATACCATTTGAGTGATTGAGAGTAGATATGTCTTGTTTGTGCATCACTCTTAGTTTCTTGACCGTGTAAAGTTCAAGTAAGTGTTTTTGGCTTAATACTTTTAGAGGTCGATCACTCCTAAACGGTTTGGAGGCATTTGATTCGGTGATCTTCCTTGGATGTGATCGTAGAAGGCTCTAGAAGTCTTGTGAAGGTTCTAAGTTTATCTATTTGGAGTGGAGAAAGACTAATATGTATAGATGGTTTGATTTCCCGGTTTGAAGTAGAAGCTAGACTTTTCGAACAAGAAGTATGGGAGATCACCGAATCTCCGAGACATCGATAAATTTAGTTGTGCCTCTTGCATAGTTTAGATTTTCGAATTTAATTTCTATTCCTGTATTTTTAGAATTGTGTAGGATTAGAATTAGGTTGTAAAACTCATGTAGAAACCTTAAGCACATAGGTTGGATAAGTAGATTTCAAAATTTTAATCAAGCCTTATTGCCAAAAAGAATTTTAATTCACTCCTATTCTCTTGAACACCCGATCTACTTCACATGCATACACAAATAGAGCTGCTATAGCTTAATTTGTCAACAAAAACTAATGATAACTTGACTTATGTTTACGATAGCTTGAATATGTAACCTCTGAGTCCTTATTTAGAACAAACAATCCTTTTTATACGCACGTGGAGTTGAACTTGTTCTTCTACTACTAAAACTCCTACGGAAATTCCGCTTCCCAGAGAGGCTGTATAGAAGTCATAAATGTTTGAGCTATCCTGTGATTTTGATCTGATCTGCCTGAAACTAATAGCAGAAGAGACTAAACAATCCTGGAGCAAGACTACATATTTCTGTACCACTGTTGCTAACGAGGCAATCATGGTCAAAACCTGCAGGTCCTACATAAAAATGGCCTCAGCCTTGAGGTAACTAAAACAGAAAACGAAGCCGCTGTAGCATCCAGCCCCGCCAGGGAGATGCATCCTAGCTACTAAGGGTGTGTTTGGCTGTTTATACTAAATGGTATATGTATGAGATGGTTAAAAAAAATTTATTTATGTGTTTGATTGCTTAAATGAAATCATTTCACTCTGAACCATGTGATACAAATTTAAGAAATATTCCATATAGATACTGAACTATTCTATTTATTCAAAATAATGAAATCAAATGATACATAATCATCTTATCTTATTCAACTTCATTCCATCGACTCTAATTCGACACACTACAGCAGTGGCAGACAAGGATGGGACAAGGCAGTCAGTCACAGTAACTCCCCCCTCTAATGCCTCGTGAATCTCGTGATTCGTCAACAACCATCCAGGAGAGGCGGGGAGCACAGGAAGAAAGCACTGAGCAGTGTCATGGCCAGTTGCTGCGTGCAAGAACTTGCAAAGGTGTATATATACAGACAGTGGCGGACCCAGGACATAAATTTAGGAGGTGCTAATTGGTAGTGATACAATACTAAAATAAGACAAATAAATCAAACAAAGTACAACAATTTCGAAAAGTACCCCACAATAGATAGGGGGTGCTAGAGGGGGTACCCATGGTTTTATCGGAGGTAGGGGGTGCCCTAGCCCCCCTTGACCCCCTGTTGGGTCCGCCAGTATCTGAGATAGATGATTAAGGGTAGATACACCAGCCTTTATCTTTGGGTTGATATAAATAGACGAGGTTTTAAGGATAGCGGCGTGCTGCCGCGGCGCCCGCAGATCTGTGAGCATCTGCGGCGAGGTTGGTCTCTCGGCCTTTGGCGGTGCTAGCTCGGCTTACGCTCGGCTCGATCGCCATCGTCATCGACCGCGCCGCGCCGCCCCCCCGCGCGCGCAGCCTTTCTCCGTGCTCGGCCGGGCCGCCGCCGCAGAGGCTGCGGGAGAGCCCATTCGCGACAGGCGTAGGATGGCAACGGGTATATACCCGGCGGGTATCACCACCCCGTACCCATACCCGTGTTCGTAAAATTCACCCGCTACAATACCCATACCGCACGTGGGTACAAAATTTACCCGTACCCGTACCCGCGGGTAACCCACACCCGCAATCTATTTCATTTTGTTCTCACACCCGCAATCTATTTCATTTTGTTCTCAATGAGTAGTTACCGACAGTATCATGTATTCATGTTCTAGTTTATTTCCCGCACCATTTCATTTTGTTCTCAATGAGTAGCTCCTACACCATGCAGTTATGTAATCAACACTATAAAAGAGTCACTTATTCATAACTCTTACAAGTTCAAGGGAGAAACTACAGTCTCATTTCTGTCTCCTTCTCATTGGCACAAAATGAAGGCTGGAACTTTGTTGTCATTGGAACCTTGCTAACAACAAGAGAAACAAAGAGAAATGCATCTCATTGGATCGGAACACTGACAAAGATGTAAGGGCACATCAAATCAACGTGGAATTGGAAAATCAAAAGTTTCTTATACCCACGGGTGAACGGGTACGGGTAACAGTAGTACGGACCCGTACCCGTTCTACCCGCTGGGTAATTGTTTTTGCCCGTTAATATACCCGCGGGTATGAAAAACGGTTCATACCCGGACCCTAATAGAGTAAATACCCATCGGGTTTCGGGTTTCGGGTTTCGGGTCCCCGTTGCCATCTCTACTCAACAACCATCCAGGAGAGGCGGGGAGCACAGGAAGAAAGCACTGAGCAGTGTCATGGCCAGTTGCTGCGTGCAAGAACTTGCAAAGGTGTATATATACAGACAGTGGCGGACCCAAGACATAAATTTAGGAGGTGCTAATTGGTAGTGATACAATACTAAAATAAGACAAATAAATCAAACAAAGTACAACAATTTCGAAAAGTACCCCACAATAGATAGGGGGTGCTAGAGGGGGTACCCATGGTTTTATCGGAGGTAGGGGGTGCCCTAGCCCCCCTTGACCCCCTGTTGGGTCCGCCACTGTATACAGAGATAGATGATTAAGGGTAGATACACCAGCACTGTACTGGGTTGATATAAATAGACGAGGTTTTAAGGATAGCGGCGTGCACGCACGGCGCCCGCCACAGATCTGTGAGCATCTGCGGCGAGGTTGGTCTCTCGGCCTTTGGCGGTCGCTAGCTCGGCTCTGCTCGGCTCGATCGCCATCGTCATCGACCGCGCCCGCGCCGCCCCAGCAGCCTTTCTCCGTGCTTTCGGCCGGGCGCCGCCGCAGAGGTCGCGGAGAGCCCATTCGCGACAGGCGTAGGATGGCAACGGGTATATACCCGGCGGGTATCACCACCCCGTACCCATACCCGTGTTCGTAAAATTCACCCGCTACAATACCCATACCCGCACGCGGGTACAAAATTTACCGTGCCACTGCAGATGCGGGTATCGGGTACCATGAGTAACCCACACCGCAATCTATTTCATTTTGTTCTCACACCCGCAATCTATTTCATTTTGTTCTCAATGAGTAGTTACCGACAGTATCATGTATTCATGTTCTAGTTTATTTCCCGCACCATTTCATTTTGTTCTCAATGAGTAGCTCCTACACCATGCAGTTATGTAATCAACACTATAAAAGAGTCACTTATTCATAACTCTTACAAGTTCAAGGGAGAAACTACAGTCTCATTTCTGTCTCCTTCTCATTGGCACAAAATGAAGGCTGGAACTTTGTTGTCATTGGAACCTTGCTAACAACAAGAGAAACAAAGAGAAATGCATCTCATTGGATCGGAACACTGACAAAGATGTAAGGGCACATCAAATCAACGTGGAATTGGAAAATCAAAAGTTTCTTATACCCACGGGTGAACGGGTACGGGTAACAGTAGTACGGACCCGTACCCGTTCTACCCGCTGGGTAATTGTTTTTGCCCGTTAATATACCCGCGGGTATGAAAAACGGTTCATACCCGGACCCTAATAGAGTAAATACCCATCGGGTTTCGGGTTTCGGGTTTCGGGTTTCGGGTCCCCGTTGCCATCTCTACTCAACAACCATCCAGGAGAGGCGGGGAGCACAGGAAGAAAGCACTGAGCAGTGTCATGGCCAGTTGCTGCGTGCAAGAACTTGCAAAGGTGTATATATACAGACAGTGACGGACCCAAGACATAAATTTAGGAGGTGCTAATTGGTAGTGATACAATACTAAAATAAGACAAATAAATCAAACAAAGTACAACAATTTCGAAAAGTACCCCACAATAGATAGGGGATGCTAGAGGGGCTACCCATGGTTTTATCGGAGGTAGGGGGTGCCCTAGCCCCCCTTGACCCCCTGTTGGGTCCGCCACTGTATACAGAGATAGATGATTAAGGGTAGATACACCAGCACTGTACTGGGTTGATATAAATAGACGAGGTTTTAAGGATAGCGACTGTGCCTGCACGACGCCACAGATACGCGAGCATCTGCGGCAGGTTGGTCTCTGGCCTTTGGCGGCTGCTAGCTCAGCTTCTGCTCGGCTCGATCGCCATCGTCATCGACCGCGCCGCGCCGCCCCCCGCGCGCGCAGCCTTTCTCCGTGCTCGGCCGGGCCGCCGCCGCAGAGGCTGCGGGAGAGCCCATTCGCGACAGGCGTCACCAGATGCTGCACGAATCCATCTTCACGTGCCCTTGCCGTTTCTTCCTACTGCCTGTGTGAAGTGCCGTGTCTTCTCGTGGATGCAAATGCTTGTACATGGCTACTTGCGCCCAGCGAGTCGCATGATTGCATCAGGGGATATGTGCCAAGGTTCAGCTTGTATCTCATCACTCTCTAAAATTTGAAATTTTGTGAAGATCTTAAAATCCAGAACAAAATCTAAACGAAATACAAAAAGCAAATATTCAAATTCAGCATTTTTTTTCTACCAGAATTTTCGAGATCTCGGTCCAAAAACCGAAATCTCGATGGGAAATGCTGATATTTAGGTCAAATTGAAGCGCGCAAAAAAGTGTTGAAACTGTATCAAAAAAATTTTAAAAAAATTTCGTATACTTCTGACACATCACTAATGTTCCCATGAAATTTGTGGATTGTGATCAAACTTGAGGAATGTTCTAAAATTTCTACAGTGCAAAATATTGTAAAATGGTATCCCATGTATAGAAAAAAATAAAATTTTTATTAAAAAATCATAAAAGAATTTATGTGATATTTTCTATTTGTTTGAATGCAAATTACTAAGTTGTTGAACATAAAATACCTTATACTTCAAAATTTCAGTAGCATTTCGCCTGATTTTTAGATTCGAACATGCATGCATAGTCCTCATTTATTTTGAGCTTTTATTGGTATAAGTTATTGGTATGCATTGCTTTTTTCGTCTGCATTATGCCAATGCTAGTACTATATTCATGTTCAAGTAGAGCTACTCCTTAAGCTCAAGCACAAAAAGGTCTAAATAACTTTGTGACCAGTATAACCATCCATAATAGAAAAAAAGGAACTTTGTGAGATCATCAGCACGGCTTCAAACTCAAAGCAAAGCATAGTATGATGCACGATTCTAGTTAGTGCTTCTTCAATGAACCGATCGCTTGATGGTCAAGGCATACAACGATAACCGATGTGTATGCTTGCGTAGTGTTACTTGCTGTATACTCCCTCCATCCTGAAAAAGAAGTCGTTTTAGAGTTGTCCTAAGTCAAAGTTTTAGAACTTTATCTACAAATAACTTTTAAACCATTTGGATTGAACACATAAAAGTTACATAAATAGATTTGTCATGAAAAGAGCTTTCAAATATTATAATTTCAATGCATTTTATAAATAAAATGCAATAATTTTTAATGGTCAAAGTTGTATTTTGGAGACCGTGTCGATGTCCAAAACGACTTCTTTTTCAGGATGGAGGGAGTATTTAGCTAAGCAGCCTTGGCCTTTGCTCTGGCCCATAGGTAGTTTGCTCCGCATCCATTCCAAGCATATATTCCCTGAAATTTGCTTACTACCTTGTATTACAATTCACTTTCTAGCAGCAAAATCCAATCAAATCTGGTAGTAAGCAATTCAAATCCGATAAAAAATTTGCTATATTTCGACAAAAAAAACCCAACACATCAAATACGGTGCTGCATACTGCGGTCTGTGCAGCACCGTGTCCCGCTACGTCAATCTCCATGCAAAGAATAATTAAGTGATAAGGTTAAAGTGTTTGGTGATTGATGGATTTGCATGAAGATTGACACAGCGGGACGCGTGACGCCAATCCGTACAGTGCTGCACAGACAGCGGTATGCAGCACCGTTACATAGAATTTATTTTCATTCAAAAATAAGTTTGTATTTACACAAAATATGATAATGTTCATTTTTCATACTACCGAGAATGGTGTGGACAGCAAAGGTCATTTTTTTTAAAAAAAAAAAAAAAACAAGCTATGAAATGTCATTTTTAAAATACTTTTAACTAAAAGGTTATTTAATAAAAATTGTTCGATGATGTGCATAGTTTCTTTTGAGCAGGGCTTACCCCCCATTTCATTAAGAATTTTTTTTCACTACAAAAAAGAATGCAACAAAGAAAACGCTACGGGTACAGCTGCTGAAAGCGTGTTGTACATTGGGCCTGTTTGGTTGCCTGCACGCGCGAAGCATGGCTCATGCGAGCCAGGCCCGCGGGAAACGACCGCGCACGGCGTATCTGCGCGTGCAGGCATGCAGTGCTAAATTGGCCTTCGTTGCATGCGTTGAGCTAGGCCGCGCACATGCGATGCAGGCAACCAAACACGATCTCATGTACGATCAATGCATGCATCGAACCAGGCCGCACGCATGCAGGCTACCAAACAGGCCCGTGTTTCCGTCTTTTTTATGTACATACTCATTGCGGAGAGGTTCTACGTACTTTTAATCCTACAACTTTAGATTTCTGCCTATTTTGCCGAGGTATTTTATTTTTTAAGGAAAAGGAAGGAGCTCTGCTATTCATTCATCCACTGTTGCCCGGCTGTTAGGAACATTAGAACTTTCCATCGATCCTATAGCTAGAAACTAAACTGTTTCTCACGGAAAATCCACGAAATGCTCGAGGAATTTCTGTCTCCCAAACATGCATGTCCCTGGAAAGATAGGAAACGAGGACATCAATTTATGGTACAAGTGTTTTCTTGCCGAGGCATATCGCCACGTCGCATTTTGCTGGTCAATTGGCTTGATTAGGGCCGGCAATAACAGGCGTGAACAAGACCCAGCAAACAGTTCTAGTTGTTCCGGTGCCGACCGCCGAACAAAGGTTTCCAGGTGCCGTTGTATTTGAGCCAAAAACAAATAGAGAGTGACTAGGGAACGGTATACCGTTGCAACGGTATAGCCATGAAACTTATGAAACTTATCAGTTTCAGTGCTGGTTTCATGAGTTTCAGTGTTTAGTTTCATCAGTTTCATGTTTTATCAGTTTTTAGTGCTAAGTTTCATGAGTTTCAGTGCAAAAAATCATAAGTTTCATGAGTTTCAGAGGTATACCGTTGCAACGGTATACCGTTTTTTAGTTTTTCTGAAACAAATATATTGCGCATGGCTGAGTGACGAGCTATGTATGAATTTTTCGTCATGTATAGGCAGCTAGGATCTCGGCACGTTGTTCCATCCATGTCACACGATCACCTTACCATGCGTCAGCGCTAGACCATAGATAGCCTGCAGGGGTTGATTCGGGGGCCAGCAAGAGATCCTGTGCTGCAGAAGTCAGGCTCTTTTGCCTCAAGTAGAAATATCCTATTATTGTTTCCATATTTGTTTCCTGTGCCGATATATATAAATACATATGATCATTAATCACTGTACTCAATGCATGCATGTAGAAAATACAAAGTAAAGATGTATATTTATTAGGGATATAGAGGGAACATTATACTAATTTTATATTAGAATATAAAATACGTATTATATTTATGAATAGAATCATTAAAAAAATAAGTCTTATAGACTTGAATGGAACGAGTATTTTTTTTGTAAAATCTATTTTCAGAACTCGTGGGTATTTAATTAGCATTCATGGTTTGCCCTTCCATGCCTAGCTTTAACACCAATTTTAGAACTCGCGGGTATTTTAATTGGGATTTGATAAACATCATTTGGATGTTTTTATTTGCTGAAACCACCCAAATCTGGGAGCATTACATCATTATTGAGATTTGGAAATATCGATTATATTTGATCCTATGATATTGTCTAACGGTTGAATTTTTAATCCTATAGTAAATTTTTTTGATGTTATTTAAAACAAAAATATCCGGAAGATACCTTATACACCCCCATTTTAATTTCCATAAAATGTCACTTGGAACATATTTAGATCCACTAATACCACTTGCACTCAATCCTTGCGTTTTTCATACTTTTTCGCCTTTTCACCGGTGGGAAAGGACATATTTGCCCCTAGGTTGGACCAGGTCTAATTGCTCTGGTTATCTTGTGCCCTTTTATATAATGTCTTAGATGATGCTGTGAGATTATGCTAACTAGTACCTAGTATGTAATGGGAAAATGAAAAAAAAAATGTTGCAGATGACCTGTATCTTGGTGTGAGATGGTAACATTTTTTTTATGAAAAATTTTGGCCGAGTTTTTTCCTATAATGGTATGAGGCAATGTAGTAACATAAAAAGGGTTTTCGCAAGATAAACAAAGCATGCTAGAGATAGCACAGTTCCACAGCGAACATCGACGGGGAGCGAAGGTGTCCTTTTCCCACACGTGTGAGAAGCCGAAAAGGCTCGAAACATAAAAGAAAAAAAGGTATTCCGTGCATCTAAATATTTTGGAACTTGGAAGTGCCCCTTCATCCATGTCAATCTTTCCGTTTCAAGGAGAGAGAGAGAGAGAGAGAGAGAGAGAGAGAGAGAGAGAGAGAGAGACGCGGTAAATAGTGCGACACGGCCAAGCGAGAGCGAGAGAGAGAGAGAGAGATACGCGGTAAATAGTGCGACACACCACGCTCGCTGTGCCATGCGATGGAGTCACACGTCTGGCCAAGGTAAAACCTTGGAAGGTTGGGACCTCACCCCAAACAGCGGCACAGCACAAACATCCCTTCTCCAACACAGCAGCTAAAACCGGCAGCGGCAGGCGCACGCACGAAAGATCACAACCGGCTGCCGTTTTCTTCTTGTCCTTTTCTCGCCGGTTGCCACAGAGCGAACAGTGCTCCTGACGATCGATGGAGCCGCCGACCGACCGACGTACGCGACAGGCGCGGACGCGTCCGATCAATCAGGCGATCAGACGTCCGCGGGAGAGATGGGAGACGGAGCAGCGAACGAGCCCAACCGAGGCGACGCCGTCCAGGCGGTTTGACCAATCTGCCACGTTCGTACAGCCATGTGGGGCCCACCTCCCAGGGGGAGATTTTTTATTTTTTTTTGGGGGTGGACGGGACGGGAAGAGCGGGCGCACGCGCGACACGGAGCGGAGAGCGTACCGCGCCTTCGTGTGCCGCGCACGAGCACGTACGTACCTTTTGGATGGTTTCTCTCGTCGTCCCCGCCGCGAGCATCAGGAACGGATCGATGTACGTACAGCGGTACAGGTTACTTTGCGACATGTTTCTCGCAGGGCACGTAGACAGAGCCAGAGTTTGAACATTGCGTGACAAACTTAGATCCTGTTTGGTATATAGCTTTAGCTCCACCAGATCTGTAAGCTGGAGCTATTATGGGTATATTAAGATGAAATTAGGGTCTACAAGTTTCAGATCTAAGATGAAATTAGGGTCTAGAGCTCTGCAAAACAGGATCTTAATCAGCACAAGGATCGTGCCTAGTATTTTGGGACCTCAACTGAATTTAAAAATTAGACTCTCTCTCCAAAGACAGACAATTGTATTTCGCACTTCAAACTAGTACTCCCTCTGATCTTGAAAAAGCTAAAGTTTTAAATATAGTGATAATTAAACTTTCGAAACTTTGATTATCATTATATTTTAAAATATTTAAATTGGATACATAAAAATTATATGTGTAGATTTGTCTCGAGAAGTACTTTCGTAATATTATAGTTTTATTGAGTTTTATAAATATATTATAATAAAAGTTTGCGATCAAATTTATGTTTTGAAGACCGTATTAATGCTCAAAACGTTATCTTTTTTAAGACTGATTGAAAGGAGTAGATGACTTTGTAATCATCGTACCTATCATTGTAGTGCTATCACGAGTCTTTCTAATCTATTATATTTTTCTCAAGTTATTGTAGAATCCAAATAGGACTACAAATAATTCAATTTATAAAATTCCTTTTTTGCAATTACAAAATCAATTTGAATACTCAACAAAATTCTATATGCAATAATTGAATTATGAAAATAATACAGTTATTTCACAATCTGTAAAAGTTTAGGGTAAGAAAATGAAGAGAGAAGTTGGAAAAATATATGTGAATCGGTGGAAATCTTTATGGAGAAGTGAATAAAAGGAGTACTTACTTATCAGTTTACTACTAGTATCAGGGTTAAGCTTCACTAATAAAAGGAGGTTTAAATACCGGACTGATTAGGCCATTCACAATGGAGAGTTATATTTCACTATTCGCTTTTTGATTGTGTCACGTTATATTTAGATGTTTAAGTTGATGAATGAAACAACACCTCTCAAAGCACAGATTTATTTTACAATTGCATAGGTATGACATAACATTTAATTGTTGAATGGTGTTGTGATCAAATGTGCCATATAAATTATGTAGCCACTTGCAATTATATCTAGCACACTACAATATGGCCACACGAGATCCAGAAAAAGTGTGGAGATGAAACAAATCACTCTCAATGGGGTTTCATCCCAGTTTCAAAGCACTTGGTAACCGTGTACACCAAGTTTCAACCCTATGAAACTCAACTCTCTTCTCTCCTCATAAATTTATTACCATATCACCATTTTTACCTATATAGCGTGTCATTTAATAAGGAATGAAACTCTCATTGTGAATGGCCTTAACACTACTCCATGTTATGCCTAAAAAAACAATGGTGATTAAATATCGCAGGGAACGGCCAAACAGGTGTCAATATTCTCTTGCTCTGATTAAATATCGCAGGGAACACGTGATTAAACAAAGGTGATTAAATATTGGCTTAATGGTAGGTTGGCTGCCTACGATTCGCATGCATATCTATCTTCTTCTTTAGTGGAGGCCTAGTTCTTGGCCTTTTTTTTTTGTCACACTCACATTTTGTATGTGAATCTTATTATCTTTTATTTAGTCATATATTTTCATTAGTATCTCCGTACGATTGGTTTACAGCATTTTGCTGACATCAACCTAACGATATAGATCTCGCCACTGGACGCCATATAAATTGATAATAAAGATTATTACTATGGATAGTAAACGTTATTGTAATATGTGGTAAAATCAAATGAGAACTGTTCTTAAAATATTATGTGTCTATTCAATAATAAAATCTTGCACACTTCCGTAATTCGGTTTTATTTGACAGTAAACTATGCTTATTGTGTAAACTCTATGAAAACTACATGTACATGTTTTGAAAAATTCACGAAAAAAATATCACATATACGGGAGGTAATCATTTACAACTCTGCAAAATTTGAAGACCAAACTCAATCAGCAGCATTTGAAAGATATAAAATAGACAAACAACTGATAAATAGTACTAAACGGCGACAAAATTACTATTTAGTTGAATTTGTTTTTTTTCATATCTTACAAATCCAATTGATTTCGGTATTAAAATTTTACAGGGATGTAAAATATTACCTTCACTATGTTTGGTAAATTTTTAAGAATTTCTAAAAACTTGTACATATTAATTTGGTGTTCATTTGGCAGTACACCATTTTTATCATGTAAACTACGGGAAAATTACATGCAAAAGTTTTTAAAAATTCTCAAAAAATTACCACACATAGGGAAGGTGAGCTTCTACAACCTAGTAAAAATTTTAAGATCAAACTCAATAGCATTAAAAGATATAAAATTAACAAGCAGCAAATAAATAGTACAAAATTGTGACAAAATACTATTTTATGTGATAAATGTGATTTTCGTATATTTTATGTGATAAGAGTAGTTTACATATGATTTGTTGCCTTCTACTATCTATTATACAATATGTTACTATACTAAAACAAAGTGAACTATCATAACACAAATTTAAATTCTGTTTTATTAGCTCTGTAGTAAAATATTTGAAAATTTCTCAAAAAAAATACCATATATATGAGAGGTAAGCTTCTGCAACCCTATAAATTTGAAGACCAAACCCAATTTTATTTGGAAGATATGGAATTGATAAAGTGCTAAATAGTGAAAAATACGTATTCAGACGAATTTATCTTTTTCATATATTTGAGTTGGAATTGATTTTGGTCTTAAAATTTCATCTCCTCTATGTATGGTAATTTTTTTGATAATTTTTTAAAACTTTTACATGTGATTTTCATGAATTCTACAAGGTAGAAATGGTTTTACACAGGTTATGTTATCTTTTACTATCTAGAAAATAACATATTACTCGCTATTACATACGATGTTACTATACTGAAACGAAGTGAACTATCGAAACAATAATTTAGTTATGTTTGTGCACTTTGTTTCAGCATAATAACATCTTGTATAAAAGTTAGCAACATACTATTTATTTGAATAGTAAAAAATAACATATCCAGTGTTTTCCAAATTTTATGAAAAACACATGTACGCATTTTTAAAAATTCTTTAAAAATTACCACACGTAGGGAATGTGAGATTCTACGACCGTTAATGAATTTCATTTGAAAGTTACGGCTAAATTAAAGAAAGAAATATTCATGTACAAACAAAAAATAGCATTTATCAGTCATTTACTAGTTTTGTTGCCCCAGTCGTCTACTATTTTATTGCGCAGAGTTGCCCGGGCTGTTTATGTTAAATCGCCGAGGAGTAGTATAACTCATTCTACATGTGTGTGTATATATTGTGAGGAGTATATATTGTTTAATCACGTTGTATTAGGGTATATTTGAATTAGTATTATAATATACAAAAACGATAAAAACGATATAACATATTTTTTTAAACGGTACATTAGAGGTAAAAGAAATGTTACCGGGAGAGCACGGCGTAGACTTGGTACTCTTTTGTACACATAGTAACAACGAATAATCTTATAAAACTTAGGTCCTACGCATTTAAGGCTGAGCCTACCCCGGACATGACTAACACGTGACACAAATTTCGTAGGGATGGCTGAGGTGGCCGGTAGAACTTAAAGTTTAATGCCAAGTACAGTACCATGTTCCTGTCTCCAACAACGACCCGTGGGAGCGGGGTTTATTTACTGCAGCGCTGTCTGGACGCTTGCTCCTGTCCGGTTCTCCGCATGTACGCATTCATGGCGCAGGTGGAGCAGCTGGCAGGTGGGGTCAGGCCAGCGGGGCGGCAGGTCGCGGCAGGCGCCACGTCACCGGTCGCTGGAACGCGGCAGGCGACCACTGGGCGGGGCTGCCCGCGCCGGGCCACGTACCGCTGAGCCCGCATGCGTGCTGATTGGACGGTCTGGGTTGGCCTCGCCTAGAGGTGGGCGTCGTCTTGCGTCGCCGTCCGGCCGGGCCATCGTCTTCGGTAAGCCGTCGTCTTGCGCGGCGACCATCGTGCCAGCCGTCTTGGCCGTCTTGGCCGACTCACTTTACGAGCCAAGCGGCCCATTTAACCGTGCTGCCGTCGTCTTGCCCAAGCGACCCATTTTTACTATTGTGACGAACAAAGAAATAAAACAAATCACTACTACTAAACTACCTATTTTAATTACATAAGAGACTAATAACATCAACAAAATGTCAAACATAAATGCAATGCTTGAAGATGCCTGAATCAACAATATCTGCCAACTTTTAAGCCTTAATCCGTGATTTCGCGTTCGTTACGGTGCACGGCCCGCCAAATCAAGCCGTGCGTCGCGTCTGCCTTGTCGTGCCTGGTTCCGGGCAGACGGCCTGCGGCATACTGATTGCGTCTGCGGCCGCCTACCGAATCGCGTCTTGCGTCTTTGCACCGCCATCATACCATCGTCTTGGACCGGCCCAAAAAAGCCCGGCCCAATGCCCACCTCTAGCCTCGCCTGGTCCGGTCCGGTAGCCTTCGGTTGGTCAAGTGCTCGCTGCTTTGGTCACGCGTGAGGATCGTGTCTGCCACGTAACGTACGCTAGCTCTCCCAATCTGCGATACACCTGGCATCGATGGGATGCGTGGGACGGCACGTGAAACGACCCAGTTTTGGCCTCGAGGGCTACCGAAAACGTGTACTCGTCGTGTACCGCCTCCCTCTCCCTCTCTCTCTCTCCCTCTCTCTCTCTCTCCCTCTCTCTCTCCCTCTCTCTGTCTCTCTCTCTCTCTCTCGCTCTGTGCCCGTTGATTCGTCCGCGGCGCAGGTGTTCGTCGTCACGCACGCACATCTCGTAATTAAGGGTGACATGATCGGGACGACTGACACTCGTACGTAGCTAATCAGAGAAAACTCGAGCCAAAACCTATACCTGTGCGCATGCGTACAGCTGATTGACAGAATGTGTCCGTAGTACTGGCGGTACATGCAATAAGCAAATACCAATGCTGCTACGTGGCGGTCCTCGGAGACGTGAGTAGGCTCTTCAAAATATAGTTTTGATAACCGATTTTTATTATAATACATCTGTAATCTAATAAAATTATATTATTACGAGAGCGCTAAAATTATAATGTTAGGAAAGTATCTTTTAGATAAATGTTATCTAATTTAAATATTTTAAAAAAAGATATAGATAGTTAAAGTTTTAAGATTTTAACTGCACTTAGATAAAAACGATAACTATTCGTGACCGGAGGAAGCAATATATATCACCCCAGAGTCCCAGACCCGTTTGCGACCATAAGTTTTTAGAATTTTTTTAAAATAATAATATTTTAATCAATATTAACAAAAATAATATACCAAAAATAAAAATAGCAAAACTACCCCCCTATGTCCATTTGAATTGGCGATAGGGTCCTGTCGCCATTTGAAATGGACATAGGGGCTCCTATGTCCATTTCAAATGGCGACAGGGGGTAAAATCGGAATTTCCCCCGTCCTAGGACATTCAAGCACGACCCGTTTCAAATGGCGACAGGCCCCTGTCGCCAATTCAAATGGACACAGGGGGTAGTTTTGCTATTTTTATTTTTGGCATATTATTTCTGTAAATATTGATTAAAATATTATTATTTTAAAAAAAAATTCTAAGTTTTAGGAGGGTTTAATTGGTAGTTTCTTCCCGCCCCAACCCTCGTACGTTCTCCTTTACTCATCTTCTGACTTTCCTTGTCCGTGGCGACCGACCCGGCTTAAACTATCTAGTTAGGTTACAAAGTACGACGTATGTGAAGGAACGACTAGGGCAGGAACCAATAATCCTAGCATGCATGTTCATACCTTGTCAAGTCTCCTGTAGATGTTTGGCAAATGCAACCGAGTTGACTTGTTCACGTACGCATCTGCCAGGAATATCCACACCTCAGGAAGTCAGGATCAGCAACTACACCGAAAATACTTCAGGTAAACGCTGCTCCAATTTGGTCGCGATGACTCGCTGGATGCATTGATTAGTAAACCACAACTTGGACCTAATTAACGAAACACCCACTTACATTAGAAGCCCCATTCAAGCGAATGATCTGCCCTATAAACTATAGGAAAGGTTGGTAGTAGTACACAGCAACACGCAGTATATAAGCCAAGCAAGCTTGGACTATTCAGTCTTGAGGCAATAACACTAAACTAACCAGACTTGAGTAATCAATGCATATATTTCTGTCAATCAAACAGGTACTTTTTGACCCTTCCCTAACTCTACCCTACCCTCATCCATATGTCTTTGCATGCTTGCATTAATGTATGCTGCTTGACCGCAATCTCTTTTGCAAAAGGCGGAAAAGCAGACAGGGAAAGCTCGAGAGGTCAAAAGGACGTGCTGATGCAAATTAAGAAGCAGCCACATAGTACTTGACGCACCAATTAGTCAAGCTTGTCCTAGCCGGTGTACACGCAATATGTCTAGTTAACCCTAGTTAATTTGCTTCACACAAGCTTGGTCTACAGTACACTCCTATCTTGACTCCACATTTGATATAGTATATCCATTCATGTCCCTTTTAATGGCAGCTACCTGCCCAGATGCTCACTTAATACTGGCTAAACGATCGGTGTTGCTTGTGGCCTCGTTGCGTTGTTTGTTCAATGTACTTGACCGTTGAATAGAGGCTACAAGTGGAGTTCAATTAGCACGGCTTTCTAACTAGCTAGAACGGACAAAGAACGCACGCTGATCAGCTAGCACGTCGCAAGCAAATCTTAAAAGTGCATGTAAATGTCCAAGAAAGATCCTGGTCATCCCTCTCAGTACATATAAACACAACGAGCACATATATAAAAAGCAAATATATATACAAGTGAAGCTTGTTGTTCTTCAGCTGTGAGTCTGATGAACTGCTGAAGTGCTGAGAGCGACATGGACAGCGATAGATTTTCGAGCATATTACAGACTCCCAATAGGCGCCGATCGAGAAGCAGGAAGGAAGTAGCTCAAGCACACTTAAGTAAACACATACACAACTAAGATAATTAAGTAAGTTTTCCTCATTAAGTGAACTATACACACACACATTCAGAGTATATATTTGGATGAAGGAGATCGATCGACAGAGGAGGAAGAGATCGAGAGAAAAAAAAGGAAGAAGGAAGGCACGGTGCTGAAATATGGACTTGCGTGGTTCCATCTCCTTCTCCCTAACTCAAGAAAGGTGCCTAATTAATCAGTTTCGTCGTGCTGCCAACGTCATTTCGATCGCTTTGTGAAATCAACTGAAGGCATGCACATCTCTGCATGCGTGTATATCTATGGTCTAGAATTTAGCCGTGCGTACGTAGATCGATCCATCAAATAGTAAAGGAGACGGAAAGATCGTACGGATTGAAGGCCACTCTTGTGTCTTTGTTTGCTTCTTGTATATACGAAAGTACCAATGCGGCGATGCGCTGGTTTAGCGATCGAAGGGAAGCCTGATGCATGTGTGTGGAGAAGGCCTATAAACACAGCAACAACAGCGAGTCTTCCAAAAAGAAAAAAAAACTGCAACCATCGATGATCTTTTTGAACAGAAGAACATGCTGTGCAGGTATGCATCTTTGAAACATCGAATTTGGAAATATAAAACCAATCGTCTTTCCTCCTGCATCCTTATCGATCTCCCGTAACACAAGACATTCTTTAATACTAAAATTGCACTGGAATACAGATTCTCTATGGGGAAGTCACTACAAGAGGAACACACTCTAGCAACGCTTATCTTCCGACGGTAATTTGATGCGTTGCTGCAATCCAATTTCGGAATTTCCCCACCTTCCCACGCTTAGGAGAGGGGTTGCGATGGAATCCATAACCCCCCCTAGTTCCTCGTCTATCGCCGTACCCAACCCTTCTCCTCCCGTCCATGCCCTGCTGCCAATCACCTCTTATTTCTTCTTCCAGGAAGTAGATCGGATCCTCGGGAGGGGTTGAATTAGGATCAACAGAAGATTAATTAAAAATTTAAACTTTACACCAATTTTAGTTGAGTTTCATAATCTAAATTCAACCCTACACCAATTTTATTATTTTTGGAATAGAGATGCAACAAAGCAAATATGGAAACGTAAAAAACACAAGGAGCTAGCTGATTTTTTTTATCGCGGATTCGAAGATTCGGCATCTCCTCTGCTCATCGTTGAAGCACTCTCGCTAGAGTCCTTCGACTTGAAACCAAGCAATGAATCAAGCTATTCACTCTTGGTACTCCTAAGCCCCGGATAAGTGAATTCCAAACCTTCATAAGTCTTCTGATGCCTCCTGCAAATGCCTCAAAGAAAGGTTGTCATGTCAAACGCCTTCATGCGATCTAGTAACCGATCTCTAAAAGTGATAAGCCCGAAACGCTCACTTAGACCATGCAAGACCAATCAACTACGAGTGATACACAAAATAAACATATCTACTCTCTCGAGCACTTAAAAGAATCTTCAATCCAAGCTTCATAGTGCCCTCAAGATTCTCATTACAATGAATACTGAGATGGAGTTGCAAGCCTTTTGAAATGAACCTTCGTAGGATATATATACACAAACACATACATATATGTATATATGTATCTGTGTGTGTGTGCACACTTGTGTGTATGTATGTATGTAACTCCACTCCTTATAAATTAGCTAGAATACATGGATGTTTCAAAATATCTTCTTGAGTTGAATTATCCAGCTTAAATGCTTTCAACGGTAAAAAATATAGCCACTATGTACGATCGAATTGTCTGGGTAAAATTGGATCATTTGACATACTTGGATTATCCGACCCACTAGGATCAACCCGGCATGTGCAAAATCTCAAGAACACATTCTCTGTCAAAATGATCTGATCGATGGTTCGACCCACTTGAATGATCTGGCTCCCATGCAAATCAACTCAGACAACTCTATGTCATATTGATCCGACCTATGCTCCAGGCCATTCGAACCATTGGACTCCTATTGAGACTTCAACACATATCAATTTGATCCATGCTCCGAGTCACTCGGATCATCATACTCACATTGAAATTCATAGGACATGCTCTTTGTTGAATTAATCGTACTGATGATCTAACCTGCTTAGATTATTCGATCTAAACTGAATTTTTTAGACCAATTTGGAAATCTCACACATTTTAAAATTTAGCATTGAAGCTAATAGTCTTGAATCTCCCCTTAATAGTACGGCCAGAACAAAAATGAAACGTATGAAACATGATCTTGGGCGTCAGTTATGGCTTTTTGGGATTCGTAAATACCAAAAACCTTCCAATATATCGAAGTCAAACACTAACTCAAATTGAAACATGATTAGTCTCGACAATCGGCGTCATTAATCAGCGAAAACACGTAAAAACCACTCAAATTCGACATCTGAATGCTTATACTCCACTAGAACAGTCTTCCTGTTCCGCCCTTCTCAACGGCGCCACTGCTTCGATCTTGTTCAAGCCGCGGCTTCCTTCCATGGACAGGCAATAGTCCCTAGTTTCTTTTCATTCCCTAGTCCTGCTTTCTTTTAATTTCGTTGATTCTTGCCTTTGGGCTTCTATCTGATTTATCTCACCAAAGTGGAGAGTATAAGCCTGGTGGTCGTGTCAGCCTGGCAGAGGGGACGTAGTGGCTGCGATGGCGTGGCAGAGGAGCAGATCGGAGTCGTTGATGGCTGGCGGCGGCAGCAGAGCGACGTGTGTACCGGGCAAGGTTTCTTCGCCATCTTTGACACAGCTTTCCTCGGTCCCGATGGCAAGTAAGATTTTCAAATCTATAATTTCTCCTGATTGCTTGATATTTATTTTGATTTCATAGTCTCTAATTTCTCCCGGATTCACCAATTCTGAAATTTCTGGCGATTCAGATTCACAATATGTGTGTCTGCTTATGCATGTATATATGCTTTTGACTACTGCAGTTTGCCATTCTTTAATTAGACCTTAGAATGAAATACTGACAGACATTTTATCTGTTTTAAATCTAGTTTTGAGTTGATGTAATATTTAATTTGTCTCCATATTGCTGTACAGCGATATAGGTATCATTATCTGAAATGTTACCACAGAGCCCAGGGCGGAAAAAAGTCCATCCATAACGCCGTATGACTTGAAATCTTCTATATTTTCTCGACAAAAGGTTAATGTAACAAAGTTTCTCCTGTTATCTGCTAATGTAACAAAGTTTCTAAGCACGTACTGAACCTTGACTAAGAGAAAAGCTTATAGTAACCAAAATACTTATCTATTTATGGAACTCCAGATAGCTGCTCTTTGAAGGTGATACTGTACTGCTATCATGGTTATCATACGACTTGTTCATGACAATAGGCGAACATATACGGATTTATGTGCTGGATTTTATGATGCAGTTGCCTCCTAAGGACCATCGTTTGTCATTGGGAATCCTGAAATTTTAACAATGTTGGTTGCACGGAATCTCCGGCTCTCCACCCTGAGGAGCTTAGAGAGTTTGGTGTGTGTGTGTGTGTCAGGTTTTGCCTTCAGAATATGCATTTGTGACATCGCTGCTGAGCAACGAAATTGCTTTCTCAATATTGTCAACTTTCTTTACTATATAATTTGATACTTACAAGGTAGTATTTTCAGAATTTTCTTCCATATTTTCGATGTAGCATTTTCAGAATTTTCTTCCAACACCACAACATGCAACTCAACGATTTGAATTTGATACTCTTCTTTTGGTTGGTATGGTTTAAAGCTGTTTCATCAATCTATTAATTAATTTCATTTGTGTGTGAGAGGAAGGATGCTCTGCTAAGAGATCATATATCCTGAGCACACATCCAGAACTGCAGCTTCGCTTGGAATATATGTTTGGATTAGGGATGCAAATGGACCGACCCTAGGGTCATCTTTGACCCACTCTAGTTCATTTGTTTGTACTAAAACTTAAAAGGTGAAGTAAAAATTAAATTTTTAGTGCAAACAATTGAACTAAAGTGGGCCAAAGAAGACCTTAGGATCGGCCCATTTGCATCCCTAGTTTGGATGCCCTAGAATTAGTAGGTTCTGCCCTATATGTCCTAATTTGTATCGCTCGATGCAATGATGCATAATTATATATATGTCGAACAGTTGAACTAAGTGAGCTTAGCTTACACACACCGATCAGAATCTTATTTGTTTAAAAGAGGCTGGTATGCTATATATTATAGGATTAGCTAGGTTGATTTGGCGCCTTTAATTAAATGTTGTTAAGAAGCATACATGCCTCATTAGTGGTATAAACAAACACTGGACCATGGTCTTCACCACTAATTAGGCTCCATTAGTCCACATTCACATTTGGGGGGAGAGAGAGAGATGAAACAAGATAGTCCCCACTTGATTACATGTAGACATGCCCTTGTCTGAAACGATGCGCATATATAGGTCGTGCAAGGGTTGCCATCTAAGATCTAACTAATCAAAACTATCTACTTGAGAGAGAGAGAGAACATAAGAGAAATAATCCTACTAATCAAATCCAAAAGCTATGTAGAAGTAGCTATTATATTGTTCCTCCGCGCCCCCTTCGCATCACTAATTATTTTTCGCCGGCTCCCACGCCTCCCTCTCAGTCTCTCCCTGTCAACCTAGGTGTATAAATCTGCCACACACCCCTTCCCATTAGAGCAGCAGCAGCAACAAGCTCTTTGAGCTAGTAGCTACAGCCAGCTCGCTATAGCTAGCTAGAGAGACCGGCCAATTGACTAGTGAAAAGACCAAGAGAAACTACGAATGACAGATAGCATGGAGGCGATGGATGGGAGCATGGCGGCGATGGATGGGGAGAGGATGGTGTTGAGGGTGAGGGAGTTGGACATGGAGAGGG
This sequence comes from Rhipidocladum racemiflorum, assembly GCA_036346355.1. Taxonomy (NCBI): domain Eukaryota; kingdom Viridiplantae; phylum Streptophyta; class Magnoliopsida; order Poales; family Poaceae; genus Rhipidocladum; species Rhipidocladum racemiflorum. Next base: position 80,817,495 of record CM070579.1, on the reverse strand, counting down.
ACTTGCCGGCCGTCGAGGAGCTCGAGCGCCGGTGCCAGGTCGGCCTGTCCGGCGACCAGGGCTCCGGCGACGATGGCACCAAGAAGAGCAAGAAGAAGAGGAGGGGCGGCATGTCGCTCTGCGTCGAGCAGATAGGCGACCCGCTGGCGAGGGTCCGCCACGCGACGGAGCATGTCATGCTGGTAACTAACAGACTAACTACCAACACATCTAGCACTAAAAAAAGACAGACAAAACTGTTGATGTGCACGCATGCTGGATGCTTGCGACGATGCGCATGCGAATACGCGACAGTGGCGATCGAGTTTTTAATGGATTGTCATCGTGTAGGTCGCCGAGTATGGGGAGGAGGAGGAGATGGTAGGGGTCATAAAGGCCTGCATTAAGATGGTAAGCCGAGGCAGTAGCAAGCAGAAGCCGTCGTCTTCTTCTTACGTGATGGTCGCCTACCTTCTCGGCCTCAGGGTGTCCCCGTCTCACAGGTGACCACCTTGATCGATCGATCACCCTGCACATCGTTTTTTTTCCTTCATTTTTGTTTCGAGATCATTCACTTGGTTCATTTCTCACACATGCATGCAAGAGAATGCATATCCATCCATTTTTGTGCTTGATTCCAAACGTGCTTTCGTGTTGGCCTAATCGCGAGCAGTTTTGTGTTTCTGCTTCGAGCAATATCAGTTGTCAGTTGCTGCTAGTGGTAGTTTGGTGGAGTGCATACAGTACCGTGGCGTGATGAGTGAGTGCTCGCTGTGCGGCGGTGGCCGGTGGCGGCAGAAAGCGCGGTGCGGCCGAGAACCGGGAGCCCGAGAGTGCGCGGTGTCGGTGAGGCCCACGCGCATAGCCCCCACGCGGTGGCGGGCCCGGATGGTTGGTCGGAAACCACTGGCGGCGCGCGTACGTGGCGCACGGTTTCCCGAGGGGCCGCGTGTCGCGGGCCGCGTCCCTCACATAGGATGGCCACGCGCGGCAGTGTTGACACGCGCGCCGCCGCGAGCGGCGCGCGGCGGCCGCGAGCTACTTCTCTTCCGTCGGCTGTGGAACTCTGCGCTGACATTCGTTGCGTTTTCTTGCAGGCGGCTGGGGATCGGGACGGCGCTGGTGCTGCGGGCGGAGCAGTGGTGCAGGGCGCGAGGGGCTTCGCACGCGACCATGGCGACGACGACGTCCAACGCGGCGTCGCTGGCGCTCTTCACGGGGCGGCTCGGGTACGCGCCGTTCCGGCGGCCGGTGTTCCTGGGCAGGCCCGTGCACGCGCACCGGCTGCCCGTCCCGCGCGGGCACCGCGTGTTCCAGATGCCGCCGCCGCTGGCCGCGGCGGCCTACGCGCACCTGCTCCCGCCGCAGGACACGGAGTTCCTCCCCGCCGACATGGCCGCGCTCCTCACCCACAAGCTCACGCTCGGTACGTTCGTCGCCGTCGAGAGCAACCGGGACCCAGCCCTCCCGCAGTCCTCTGCCGTGCTCAGCGTCTGGGACTCGACCCGCTCCCTCCGCCTCCGCGTGCGCGGCGCGCCGACGCTGCTCCGCGCTTCCCTCGCCGCGCTCCGTGCGCTCGACCGGGGGGCACCGTGGATGCGCATCCCCTCCGTCCCGGACATCTTCCGCCCCTTCGGCGCCTACCTCCTCTACGGCCTCCACATGTCCGGGCCGGAAGGCCCAGCACTGCTCCGCTCGCTCTGCCACCACGCCCACAACGTCGCGCTCAAGAACCCGGCCTGCGCCGTCGTGGCCGCCGACGTCGCGCCCGACGACCCGGCCGCCGCCGCCGTCCCTCACTGGCGCCGCTTCTCCTGCGACGAGGACATCTGGTGCATCAAGAACCTCCACAACGACGACGATGACAATGCCGCCTCCGCCGACGACTGGATGGCGCCGCCACCCCAGGGCAGCCTCCTGTTCGTCGACCCCCGCGAGTTTTGACGTATCCATTACTTGCAGCCATGCCATGAAAGGCAGGAGTAGGCAGAGGCTAACCACGTCATCTCTGCCCAATTTTGACAGACATGTATGTACGTACACCTGGTACTGCAATGGCAACCTGCCTTACCATATGCGGTATCTACTCCCCCAAGCTAAAAAGTGTTGCAGTAAACATTAGCTTAACTTTGCTTCTGAAGTCAGAACAGCCATGAATGGAATAGCTTAGCTAGCTTCTGATCACTGTCCATGGCAGAATTAATACTTGTTCTTCAAATGTGGCAAGCTAAGCAGACATGGGCACAAGTAACTGGAATTGCGCAGCGCAGCAAAATACAACTGCAAGTAACCAAACGAAAACGACGTGCAATGAGCCAATGAGAAGAACATGCTGCTACAGTTTACATCGAAATTTCAGGGTGCTTCTGCACAAGTACGACAGTGCAGGCTCGTATGTTGCACCAGAAATAAGGAATCCAATTAACTATTTGGGTTCTGTGATCTTCAGAAGACAGTGACTGGAACCAAAAGATGTCCACTATTCATCTCGCGATCACAAGAAAGGTGAACTGAGAACAACAACAACAAAAAAAAAAAGGCATTCAAGAGTAAAAATCTGCCAGCCCTTATAAAGTTGTTCTCGCAACCTTTTGCAAAATATTCGCAGATTAACAGTAGGAAAAAGAAAAGGACATCACGAAAGGCAAGCATATCTCTTGGCAAATATACACCAGCACCCAATCCCATCATGCACGCAGAATTCACCCGGCTAATATGATAATGTCAGCCTAGCTTTGACTGAACAAATCACTGAAAAGAAGTAATGCTGGATTGATTAATTGATTAATATGTGTACCAGCTAGTAAATCACCCAATCCCATCATGCACGCAGAATTCACCCGGCTAATATGATAATGTCAGCCTAGCTTTGACTGAACAAATCACTGAAAAGAAGTAATGCTGGATTGATTAATTGATTAATATGTGTACCAGCTAGTAAATCCAATCTTTGTTTAATCCATATTCATATTCCAGCAGCAAGCAAATCCAATCTTTGTTTAATCCTGCACACGATCAGCCAAATATTCCAAGATCACGCAAATTCCTGTGCCCCACCAATAACAAGCTTTCGCTTTCAGTTCAGGCGGAGAGACGACGACGACGATGGCGGCCTGATCTGATGCATGCATGCATGGTCCATGCCAATGCGGTCCACAAGAGAAAGTACTCCATCTCAACTAGAGTCAGCATCGATCCTCACATCGTACCAGCCAAATATGGCGTGTTGAGGAGCTAACTCACCAGGATGGTCCTGGCATGGCAGCAGCAAGCTCCTGGCCAAGCCATGGATGGACCCCTGCAGAAAAGAAAGCAAAAATGGCTTAGGCTGAAGTGAAACGCACAAGGATATGTGTTAGCATGGTCCATGAACCTGGCCGATCGATCCATGAACCCAGGCGAAAGCTAACAAAGTAACAGTGAGAGCTTAGATTAAGTGAAAGTATTTTGCAAGTTGCAACCATTTGATTTGATTCATGTGACTAGGGTTCTTTGGTCCCCTACACAACCTAGGAGGGGTGTACATGGCAGAGATCTTTCAGTCTTTTCTGCTAATCGAGTCATATCGGTGACCGCACTCGATCACTGCTCACTTTCCTTCGGCGCTGCGCGCAACCAGCGGCGCAGAAGGTAAAGAGGAGATGAAGTGGAGTTTAGAGAATCTGGATTAGCTTGTGTGGAATAGGGCAGAAACTAGGGACAAGGCAGCAAACTAGAGACAGAATATGTCATCCTCATTAGCTTTGCTTGGTGTAAGACATGGACAGAAGGCAGCGACTTTTGTTGAAGACAAGCATGTCCATTTTCTCTTAGACTACAGCATATATGCAGATTGGATTACGGGAATAACCTGTTCACCCAAAAGTCGATTAAAGAGTGATTCATAGGAGCCAAATAAAACTTCTTTCTAAAATTTAAACCATCAAAATAACAGATCAAAAGAACTGTTCAATCCGAACAGATGATCAGATAAACAGTACGTCGGTCAGGAGGTCGGATGAACAATATCATCAACCAGTTGAGGTCGGATGAATAGTAATCGGGCTAATAGTATTCGTTGTGAACAGTATCAACAACCGGTTGAGGTCGGGTGAACTGTGTTCGATGAACAGTACTCCACCTGGTTAGGTGAATAGTGAAACCAGCGCGATTTCAAAACTAAAAATCATTGTAACTTTTGATCGGTTGATCTAAAACCTGTGAAAATTTGCATGCACCTTCTTGGGATGTTAGGAACCTATCCCAACCTTCAATCGCAAGGAACTCTAGTAGAAACCCAAAATTACGTAGAACATGTCATAAGCACCTAGTGAGGAAATAGCAAGTAATAGCTACAAGTATCATCAAGTTTTCATTAAATCTCATTTTTAAATTTCAGCATGCTTAGTATGATGAACTAATACCAATTGGACATGACTAAGCTAGCATATTCCTCAGAAAAATAGCAAGGTGCATAACATCATAATTAATCTCAATTACATAATAAACAAAGCTCAGAAATGAAAAATAAAGTCTATATGCAATGCATGATGATTAGTTTCTCAAATTCCCCTCTACACGTGAGTCAATTTCTAAGCACAATTTTGATTCAAGTTGAGTTATTAGCAAAATTAAATCCAGAATATCCAAATGAACTCAACTAAAAACAAAAACAAAAGATACAAAGAGAACATTGGGAAACTGACCTCCTAAAACTAAGGCTCGGCCCATGTACACCCATAAAATGCAAACAGAAAGGAAATATCAAATATAAATGTGATACATATAAAACAAACTAACTCCCCCTCAAATAATGATGTATCGTCTCACAACTCCAAGCTCTCCTCTCAAGGATACAAACCTAGAGCTATCCAAAGACTTCATGAAGATATCGGTGATCCGGTGGTCACTCTCAACAAACTGGAGCACTATATCACCCTTCTTCACATGGTCTCTATGGAAGTGATATCTAATGTTAATGTGCTTAGTCCTGGAGTGCTGCAAGGGGTTCTTGTCAACATGAATAGCCGAAGTGTTATGACTGAAAAGTGGAACATTGTCAAAGGCTAACTTAAAGTTCCGAGCGGCCCTGGCCCATCGGGGGTCGGACTGTGGTTGTCGCGCCGACCGCTGTCCACGACCCGCGACTGAGCCACTGCGTCGATCACTCTCCTCCGCGCCTCGAGGGTGGCGCGTACGTCGTGGTTGTCTCCCAGGCGACGATACACCGGGGTGCGCGTGACCTGGGGCTACTCAGGTTGCGGCGCTGTCTTTGCCGGGCTCCGCTAACCCCGGGCTGAAGGGCGGCTCGGGTGGCTCGAGGAGGCACCCGAGTGGTGGGAGCCAGAGCCCTGCACGTGCTGGATGGAAGCACACTCCACCAGTCCCCGGAGGTTCTGGTATGTGACCTTGTCCTCCAGGTCCGCCGGTTCACGGAGGCCTCGGAGCAGCATCGCAGCCGCGGCGACGTTTTGGCTCGTATGGGGGAAGAACGGAAGACCATCTGACCCCTCGGCCAGCTGGTGGTGCACTTGGCGCGCGCGTGAGCGCGCACCGCCATGTACGAGTGGGGACTCGGACTGACGCTGCTCCAGATCGGCCTGGAGTTTGTCGAGTTTGGCCCTTCGCACCTCTAGCTCATCGCGCTGTCGCCGAAGCTCAGCACGACGAGCCTGGAGGCGGCCAGCACTTTCGTGTTGGCGCTACGTTTCCTGCGCTTCGGTGCGCAGGAGGAGAGTTCCAGGAGTTGCGGGGGTTGCAGATGGGTCCGCTACGCCCGCCATGTTGCACTCGCGAGAATGCGGCCTGCGGGCGGCACGCTCCCTGTCGGAGCTGGAGCCATGGCTGGAAGAGTCTTCCAGCAAATCGTAGATGGAGGCCGGCACATTGCCGGCCATTGCCACGAGCCGTGAGCCCGTGGGTGCTGACGTGCGGCCGCTGGGGGAAGTGTGGCTCGTGACGTGCCTCGGCGTCGAGGTCCGCACGGGAGCCTCGAGTCGAAGGTTGCCGAGGACGTCGGCGATGGTATCCAGGCTCCTGGTGGACGCCTGGTCCCGGAATGCGGCGGGGACGAGCACGAGCTCTCCCGCCGAAGTGGCGATGAAGTCAAGGGTGTCGAAACGGATCCAGCCCCTTGACGCAAGCGCACCGCCATAGGTGGAAGAGGCCATCGAGGAAACGAGACGGGAGTCTGGAGGTGACGGCGATGACGCGCGAAGGCCCCTACCTGGCGCGCCAACTGTTGGTGTTTCGAGCACCGGCAAGGCGGCAATACAATTTGTAAGTCTAGGGGGTCGCGCGCTCCCTCTCCTCGATTGTCGACTCTGAGAGCCCAGGATGTATACTGGTTTGGGCCGAAAGTCCCTACTCCAGTTCGTGAGGTGAGTGTATATTGCCTTTGGGAGCACATGGCTATGAGGTGTTACAAGCGAGGGCCAGGAGCCGATCCCGGGCGCCTCGCGTGAATGAGAGTATTGTCTGAGAAAAAAGATTGAACGATCGGTCCGTCCCCCTCCCCTGGGGTCCTGCCTTTCCTTATATAGACGAAGGTGACAGGTTACAAGGGAGTTTTGGAAAAAAGAAGGGGTACCCTACGCCTCGGAGTCAGGCCTTCAGTCTTGCCGTCCGTCCGGCCTTTGCTTACCCCTACGCCGGGTTGGTAGACTCGCCGAGGGAATCGGTTCTTGGCTCAGTTGGGGAAGTGACGCACTGCTCCGTACATCTGTCATGTGCTGGTATCATGGCGTTTGACTTTGGTGTTGCCTCGGGAGGGAGCGTGCCCCTCTGTTGTGTGTCAGGATGATGGGACCGGTGCTTGACTTTGGATGGCCCTCCTAACATCTCGGGAAGGAGCCACCTACCCTGGTGTCGACGTTTTGAGACGTCACACCCGTAGGGCAGGCGTCCAAATCTAGTGTGGGCCCGGCGCCACGACCACTGGCGAAGGTAGCCCCAGGTGGGTTGGAGCCATCGGGTGCTCCAACCAAAGGGGGGTCGGAGTATCTCCGGGCTGGTCTTGGTCGGGGACAGGTTCCCTTCGTGGCCCACGGGGCCTTTGGTCAGAGCTAGGCCTCAAAAGGCAGCCCGCTCGTTATTCCGGGCTGCTGGGGATACCCAGGGTATGTGTACTCGTCACTACTATTTCATAAAACTATAGATTTTAGGAGAGCTTGTGTCATAAAACTACAATTTTTAGAATTGATTGTTTCTTGTAACGGGTCGGACATTGTGAGCCCACATGACAGCCTCATGCGTCCTCAATTATAAAACTTGTAGTTTTGTTATACAAGTTCTTATAAAATATGTAGTTTTGTGAAATAAAAGCTAAAATATGTAATTTTCTAATAGTTTGTACATAAAACCTATAGTTTTGTGAAACTTACTCATAACAATTAGGGTAAAACAGTATCTTGATATAGAAATGATCTAGGAGAAAAGATACACGGCTGATTCTAATACACAACGCGTGAATCACATGGTGCTTCAATCAACCGGCGAAAATACACGGCTCTAAGTCTGCAACAACTGCTACTAGAAACGGCACAGCAAATACGCTTTTCGCTTCAGAGATATGGTTGCATCTACTGACCACCCCCAGGGCAAGCACAGGATGGAGCACTGAACCACCCTCAATGCTGTAATCCTTAGCAGTTTTATTATCAGCATAAATGAGACTGGACACGAGACGGTTTTACTAAGATCTGCAGTGAATGCTAACGTAGATCAAAGGAATTTGAAGCTTCATTTCATCCGGGGGCAATTAAGTATAGTACTACCTCTGTTGAACAGGTGGAATACCCTCTTTCTCCTCAACACGCTCCTCGATTCTGTCGATTGTGTCTGTGGGCTAAATGTCCGTCTCGATTTCCCTCCCAGTAATTAAGCGTCTTCACCTTAATCACGGTTCTTCTACCACTGAGCCTCAGGACCAAATGGGCCGTTGACTCTTTCTGAATGTTGTACTCCCTTCAGTTTGATAATAGATGTCGTTTTGGACATTGACACGGTCTTCAAAACACAACTTTGACCGCTAATTTTTATTATAATATATTTATAAAACCCAATAAAATTATAATATTATAAAAGTACTTCTCGAGACAAATCTACACATATAATTTTCATATATCCAATTTAAATATTTAAAAATATATCAATAGTCAAAGTTTTAGAAGTTTGACCATCACTATGTCCAAAACGACATCTATTATCAAACTGGAGGGAGTAATCAGCTAACGTTCGCCAATCTTCTAGTTGCTTCCCGGCAAAAATTAGCCTTAATTTGCTGATCTTGGGGAATAGCCTCCTTGTCCTGAAGTAAATAAACAAGTACGCCAATCACTCAGCTGTATTGTAACGGTATAGTTCCAGTCATTGGCCTCCCCAATCCATTCTACGTACAGTATGGGGGTGTTTGGCAGAGCTCCAGTTCCACCAAATTCTTGGAGTTGGTGGAGCTAGGTATTCCTAGCTCCACCAAATTTGTGGAGCTGAAGCTGTGGCTATATTAAGAATGTTTAGTTGAGTCATCTTGTTTATATTTTAGAATAAAATTATAAACTTAAGTCACTTTATTTCAGTCTACAAGTTTCAGCTCTGAGGTGGAGCTGGGATTTGGAGCCCTGCCAAACAGGGCCTATAATTCAGACGGAATGAAAGAAACAACTATCCATGTAAAATCTGAAGATCACGTCCAAAAGGGATGGGAAAACAGTAGTGCCATTAAATAATGGGATTATATAGTGCAACATGCATGTGGCTTTCTTGATCTTTAATAAAAGAATTCAACAGCAAAAGCATCAATTTATGTTAAAAAAAAAATCACAGTGGAATTTCGTTCGGCCCTCGCTAATTCGAGTCCACGTGCAGTTGAATTAATGAAAGAGAGAGAGAGAGAGAGAGAGAGAGAGAGAGAGAGAGAGTGATCGCAACACATCGCGGAACCAATCAGTTCAGCATAGAAGAGGAGGAAATATTTTCCCATGCATGATTCTCCTGGAACTCAAGTTCTGCTGATCGAAGATAGGAATAATCAAAACTGCCATGCAGATGTATCAAATACACAAAACTATATGAAAGAATTGGATATATGCCGCCCGCGAATTCATGAAATCGGATATATGCCATTTCTTGCTCCTTTTGAAGAAGGGATGCTGCCGTTTTCTCTGGTTTTCCTTTATTTTCTGTCAACGTACCATGTTGCGCCTATTCTCTAGTGAACTTACCATTTTGGCCCTCCTCTATTGCATCGATCCAATCCAACCTCGTCCGGTTGAATGCGTTGCACCGCATCTGCAGGCTGCAGCCGACTCGAGCAGGACCCAGCCCGGTGGCATATCACATCTCGTGCTGGTGGCGCTGCTGGATTCGCACTACATGGAGTTGGCGGCCGGCGAGGTTTAAAATCTCAGCGGAATTTTGGAAATTTCGCTCGAGATTTTGAATTTCGGTCGGATACGAGATTTTCAATTCTGGCGAAACAATTATTTTAGAAATTTTTTTTCAAAAATACACATTACATACGATTTTTGCTTAAAACCGTCTGTGATGTGAACATGAGATATTTTGACCGGATTTTAAGTTTTTTAGGTCGAGATTTCGGTGTTTCTCGTCGAGATCTCGAAAATCTCGGTCCAAAAAGCTATATTTGAAATTTGCCTTTTGGATTTATCTAGATTTCATTCGAAATTCTGATATCTCGCCGGGATTTCAGATTTCGGTCACCTCCGAGATACGATCTAAAACCGAAATTTGAAACCTTGGTTGGAGAGGTCGGTGGAGAAGGCCCTCCTGCTTCAGACGCTCGAGGACGTCGTGGGGATGCACGACATCACCATCTTCACACCGCAGAGCGAGGCACCTCGATCCGAAGTTCAGCGGCGGTCCTGAGATTTCAGGGGCCCGGAACGAGATTTAAAATGGGGCCCTTCTGTCCGGCTTCCCACTTCAAGCCACGCCAAACACCAGCCAAAATGTTAAATGTGCAAACGGGCTGCTCCATGGGCTGATCTGATGGGCCATACAATCAGAAAAATACTAAACATGCAAACAGCTAAAATGTTCTACTAATGTATGTAGCTATAGGGTGTGGCCCATGGTCGGGGGGGGGTGGTGGAGCGGCTGCCCCGCTCGCCCCCCCTCAGGGCTGGCGTTGCCAAAGTTCAAGCGCTTCTGCTTGAGCCACGAAACCTCAAGTCGCTCCAGTCGCTACTCCTCTTCCACGTACTATCAGGAAACTACAAGTTTTAACTACTATTTCATTTGCTCTGACATGTGGCCTCAAAACCTATATGTCAGTAAAACATCATGGAGTAAATGATCAAAGCACAAGTAAATAAAGATAAATGGTCAATTATTCCAGCATATGTACACCCTGGGAAGCCCGTATTTGCGCCCAAGGGTGGCTGCGTTTCCTACGGTTGGTGGACCATGGGCCGGATCGGATTGGGTGGAAGTGGGCCCACGAGAGGCAGAGGCGGCATGGATGCTTCACAGGCCGCCGTCCATCACGAAACGAGGCCGGAAACTGGATCACGCATTGCCCAGCCCATTGATAAACAGGATCTTCTCTTTGTGTGGACGACCGAGTCCATGGGCTGCCTCCCTCTTTGCTCGGCTCTGGGCCGGAGAAAGACTACCGTGCTCGTTTGAGCTGCAGCCCTCTTTTATTTAAGTACAATATGGACCCACGTAACCCACACAATACACGCGCGCACACAAGAATTTAGCTATATTTAGGTTTTATTTGGCAAAGTTCTAGATCATCTGAAATTTATAAGTTAAAATAAATGGAACTACGGTCTGCTGATAGGGGGAAACTGTGGCATCCATTAATATTTGTTGAATTAATATTAATTTCAGATGATCCGTGGCGTGAGATCAAGCAAAGCGCCCGGAACAGAGATACAGGAGGAAGAAGAAGGCGACGTGAGGAAGAAGAAAGAAATGGGGAAAGGTCCAAGTTCATTGATCGTAAAAGCTGTGTTACAATCCGTATCCATCAGTATATATAGACCCCCTTTCCACCCTTACAAGTGGACCCCTTTGTATAAGTGTTCAGGTAACTATAGAAATGCCAAATACAAAAATAGTATTTCCCCAATGCCCTGTAACAAGACCGACAATACTCAGTATGCCTGAATTACAGTCTTCTTTTGAATTTCATCCTCCGGCGTTTTCCTCTGAATCTCCAACGTTCTCGCCCGGTGTTACACCAACTTGCTAGTTTTATAAACAGTGTCTGCTTTGATATCTCAACCTAGCTACTGCTCAAAATGTTATTCTGCTAATGTAAAACTAACATAAGTAACTATTCCAAGGAGTAATCTAGTAATACATCTCAGGATGCTGATTCAAGTTGTTCATTTTTTTTTGTAGCTGTTATTTGACAAGTTCCAGGCAGATGAGCAGGGTTGGGTTGATACCATCAAGTCCGTGAAGTGGATTGGCTTGGACAGTCGCAATATGTTACTCAAACAGTGTTATCAGAGGTATTTCGATAATTAGATTTGGGTTTGATACATCAGTTCTGTTGGCAACAATCAGGCCAATTTTCTGTAAGAATGTTCTCACTATAATTTACCACAGTATAACATGTCATTTGACAAGCATTTGACTTGGAGGAAGCGAGGAGGCTATTGGTGACAGAAGGGAAAAAACTTGACTGCTAAGAGTTTACCTGTTTAGTTTCAGTAGAATTGGCATACCTGGATGCAGTCCTGCCTTGGCTGCAAGGTGAAATTTAATGCACAGTATTAAAAGTATAGATCAACTAAAAAGTAGAAAAAAAAATGTTTTAAACTATTTCTACAGACAGGAAATATTGGCTTATCATGGTTCCATTGATGCAAAATTGGTGTACGTTAGGACTTAGCTAGGATCATTAGTCAATATGAGGTTAAAAAAATGTGAATGATTCCTCAACAAATGAATGAACAACTGCGCACAAAAGTCAACCCTACCTAGGTTAAATCTACGAACGCTTTCATCACTGGTACTTACTACTTAGATCCTACTGACTACAAACATTTCTTAACTCACAGTTGCCCCAAGTTTCTGCAATCTGACATCTCAACGGATGATATTAGATCCTACTAGCATCAGTTTGCAGCCATCGTCTTCCCGGAGAGGATGAAGGGCTGGAGCAGATAACCCACTCTAACCACCTCCAACCACTCGTGTTTACGAGCTCGCACCCTCTTCACATGACACTCGACGACACATGGAGGGAAATTTCTCCCGCAATGAGATCGGTACGAGCGCTACGACCACGGGCGAGCGCCGAGAAGAACCGTGACACGAACCTGTGTTGACGAAATCGCGGAGGCCTAGAGGACTTCGCGTGCCCGGAGATCAATCGGCGCTTACGCTGGATGTTGAGGTTCGCACGATGAATGGTACGTAATGGGAGCAGCGTGTGTTGGGATCATCGGCGAGCTCATGTTCGCCGTCGGTGTCGTCCATGCTCTGCTCTGTGTACCGTGTACGTTCCCAGGGTTGTTTCCACTGGGGACCTTGCGGGAGTAAGGCGGAGGACCACGTATAACGGGTATGGCACCTGTCATACCTGTTCTATCACGTGTATCCTTAGTACTTCTAACACATATTTCGTCACGTGTATCTTTAATACATAAAAATAATAATTTCGTCGTACCAGAATTTTTTTCCCTCCTCCACTGCTGTTGCATCACGAAACCTCGAACGTGGCAATAGTAATTTCTGAGCTAGAGCTATGAAGTCGAGGCAATGGTGAGACAAGGCGCCTCTACTTTTGTTGCAAGTGAGAACCGTAATTTCTTATTTCGATCAAAAGAAAGAAGAAGAGAGAACCATGATTTATTAGAGAACTAGTATTATACGTACGATGTCTTGGAGAGAGAGAAAAAATCACGAAGCAAGGGAAATAAATACCACAAAATATGGTCAGCAACCAGCCACCCTTATGAATTCCAAAAAGAAAAATTCACCCTCGCGATGCTATGATAAAATCCTATTTGAATCCCTCCGATCCTTTGGACTGAAAAGAATAAGAGAGGTGCTTCTGTGCTCTTCCTCCTAATACAAGTTGCACAAATCTTGAAGCAAACGAAGGGGTAAGTAATCCCCATCTACCCTTCATTCATGCTTTAATATTTGTGCAACTTTAAAAAGGAAGAGCATAGAAGCACCTCTCAAAGAATAAACGGTTCATATTCAATTTAATCCACCGTAAAAGAGCTCGAAGAGGAATAGCAGATGAGTAGCATGTCGGAGGTGCAAAGGAATGTGCTTCAGTGCTCTCTAAAGAGTGAGCAGCAGAATTATTTTGAATCAAGCAAGAGGTCTAATTTCTAGCCAGCTACCGTTCTCCTATCAACATAGTCGCTGATTCAAAATTAAATAACTTAGATCCGTTTGGAACGATGTTAAACTTGTTTTTTTAAATTACTTTCCAAAACGGTGCCCCGCCCCGTTTGGGAGAAGAACAAAAAAACCGGGTGGAACCGTGAAAGCCTCGAGAAACGGTGCCCCGCCCCGCCCCGTCCTCAGATCACGGGAAGCGGAATGGGACAGCTTCCAACTTTTCCCGACGGCTATCGATGATGACGACAACAGAACGGACTTGAGGCCCAGCGCGCCATCCCTCGGATTGTTGTTGACTGTTCCACTACGCCATGTCAAGCCACCTCGAAGCTTCGGCCTAGCGTCCTTTCACGCTTTTTTTTTCTTATTTAACTTTGGTCCATTCTCCAAAAAATGAAATCCGGTAAAAAATATTGAGATTTCGGTCGAAATCACTGAGATCTTGTCGAGATTTGGATGGATACGTAGCATTTGAATTTTTTACCTGGGCGAGATTTAGGATCTCAGAGGGGTTCAAATCTCGATCGAGATTTCCGAAATCTCGCTGGGATTGGAATCATGCTGATTACTCAAATAGTTTGAATTAAGAGATTGCTTTGCAAACAAATAAAATCTTTATAATTACAAAGTACGTGTACCAATTTGGAAAAGATCCACGAGCAAGCCTACTATCCCCGCCTTGCGAGACGAGAGCAATTTTTTTTAAAAAAAAAAAAAAAACTTTGCAAGACGGTGCCTCGAAAAACACAAGTGGAGAGTAAATAAGCAACAGAAGATTGGTTTAGCACTCGCAGTGTGCCGGTGCGTAGTGTAGTGTCCCTCTCTTACCAACCCCGTCGTCGTCCTCCTCTCCTTGGATTCCACTCCTCGGAGCAGCAGCAGAGCAGTAGTTGCACCTCTCGCTCGCTCCCCCACCCCCTACGGCCTGGCCTCTCTGGGGACCCCCTGCCTCCGCCGTGGCGCTGCCTGAGGCTCTCCTCTGAGCACCGGCTGCCGCTTTGCTTGTTATCTTGGGAGCGCCGGGCGCTCGCTCTGTCCGTGCAACTGGGGTTAGAGTTTTTGCCTCGTAGCTCGCGCTGGTTACTTCGGGCTTTATGGTTTAAGGACACAATTTTGGATTTTGAGGCTGTTCTTCGTTGCGCGTTTCCTTTTTTACGGTACTTTTATGCTTTTTTTTTTCTTTGGGGGGGGGGGGGGGGGGGTGTGTTGAAATTTGTGCTCGTCCCTGGTTTGGCTCGGTACTTGAGGAGCTCCTGTGGAAAAGTTGGTAAAAGTTTTGAATTTTTGAGCTGCGAGACTGGGCAGGAATGGCTTCCATGGTCGGGGCGCCGAGGGTCCGGTCGCTGAACATAGCGGCGCCGGAGGCGGATGCGAGGCCGGTGCTGGTTCCGGGAGGCAACAAGGCCAAGTCGGGCCCGGCGACTGCCCGTAAGCCTTCTCCCAAGCCGCTGCGGAAGGCGGCGGAGGCGACGGTGGGAGCACCGGAGAAAACTGCGGCGGCCAAGGAGGATGAGAAGGAAGAGGAGGACGCCAAGAAGAATGCCGCCGCTGCTGCTAGCGGCGGCGCGGCCAAGGGCTCTTCCCCCTTGCCGTCGCCAAGGCGGACCCCGCCGAGGAAGCAGCACGACTTGCCGGTGCACCTCAACCTGTCGCTCAACGCGTCTTGCTCCTCGGAGGCCTCCGTGGTGTCGCTCCGTAGCCGGGCTTCCGGTGGAAGGACGGAGAGGAACTGGTATGGGCCGGTCGTGCCGAAGCGGGGGAAGGCTGCGGGTAAGGTGGCTGAGAAGGACGCCTCGGATGCGGAGGTTGTCGCTCCGGCGACGCGGGAGGTTGTCCAAGGGAAGAGGATATGCACCTGGGTGACTCCGACCACCGGTGAGTTGTTGCTTCTTGCTGTTTTGATTATTTCACCATTTGAATAGTAGGATATGTAATTTTTCCCTATTATTCAGAATTGTTGGTTGAAAAAAAACTGAAATTCTCTCCATTCATGTGCTGCACCTTCTACTATCTTTCATATTTTAGCATGATTAGTTACTTAACATACTTATTACTCCCTCCGTTTTTGAATAGAAGATGTTTTAGAATTTTACACTTCAATCATGATAAATATACAAAAGATCAAATTACCCTATTTTATTAGGCTACTTTTTACTATTGCATGCATGCGCGTGAGAGATGAGAGAGAAGGTTAATGCATGCATGCATGCGCGTGAGAGATGAGAGAAAAGTCAGAACATGAGCCGATGAGGTGCACAGCTTGTATTCTGGGACTTGAGAAAAAAAAAATAGTTGTGCCTTATATTTTGGAATGGAAGGAGCAGTGTGTATTACTCTAGTCTATAGCATTAAATTATCTTAGAAATAGCCAAATGGGCGGGGTATATAAGGAAAAGAGGGTGAAAAGTCATCTCGAAATTGTAGAATGACATATATTGAGATACAAAATTTGAAAACTAGAATGATATGTATTCAGGAACCGAGGAATTACTATTTTTTTGTAAAGATATACAAATCCCTGGATTAGAAATTATATCCCCTTTCAGCCTTTTCCTTAGGAGCAATCTAATTCCAACTTACCAACCAAAATGATCACAATTTGATTATCTAAACTATATACCCTGTTAAACTAATGTTCTTTTTATTGAGCGTTGTTACCATCATATGCTCATATATAGGCCCAACGCACTTCATCATTTTGCCTACATTGGATAAAGTGAGCATTTACTTCTTTAGCTTGCCTACAAAGTGAGCATGTTTTCCTTTGGATTTCCTCTTTGTTCTTATTTCATAACTTCAAGGCGTTGTTTGATCCTTTGCATTAGCATCTGATTACCTTATCATCGTTCCTTCTACACAATGCTACATATGCAGTTAGCTCAATAGGCTCTATTTTTGACTCATCGAGCGAACACTTCATCAGAAGAAGAAAAAAAAAATGGTGTCACACAGCCATCAACTTCGACCCCATTTCTATTGTCGTGTAGCATGTGTTATTTTCTTATTCATCCTGCTACTAAAACTTGCCATACTTATCTGCCCATCAATTGAAATTTGAAACTGTAAAAATTGGCCCCCCCAAACAAAAAGGCTACTTTGCCAACAGGAAAATAACAGAATACTAGATATTAGTATGCGTAGCTTCATCTATACCCCAAGAAAACCATAGCTTCAGGTACAATGCTTTGCTTTATTTGACATTGTCACATGCTATGGTTGCCCAGTGCTTTTTCTTTGCCTTACAGATGAAGTATTTCTTACTTTCTGTGCCATTTGTCATGAATAAAGCTGACTTGTCAAGCTATTACTGCCCATTCATTTCCTCTGATCAGATCCTTGCTATGCCATTTTCCATGATGAGGAATGGGGGGTTCCAGTTCACAATGACAGGTATGAAATTGCGGAGTCATGTATTCTTTCATCCTTGTTACACATATTCCATAACAGAAAAACTGTGGAATGGTATAGCGTCGGTTGTTGTTTCAATGGGACAGCTTGTCACCTTCGGATCAACTGCATGCATCATTTGCAAACCATCTGATCTAGCTCCATCCAAAAGCGCCGCTCTCTCTCCCCACACCTCATCACGACCAGACCAATTGCATCTTCAGATATAACTTCCCTCATTTCCTTCTCTCTCCACAACAATCAACGCTGTCCGATTCGCTGCCACTGTCGATGAATCTCACCACTGACCACCACCTTCGAACTCATCATCTTCATATCCAGTCTCAACGGGTGATGGTGGCTATAGAGAGCACGAGTAAGGGCAACATCTCATAAGGGTAAGGTGCGACGACACAACCTTTGGGGTGAGCTAGGGAGACGCTGCACAGTGGTGGGGGTGGTCAGAGTGCGAGCAATCGGACTGGTTTTTGCCAAGCGACGGTGTGTGAATGCAGCTCCGACCATTGTTTTTTGTCGCCGACGATAGGATCCAACAGATCCGGTGACGCCGACCTTGGATACAACCAGATTTGATGGCAGTGCGACTCAACAGCTTAGTGACACGACGTGGAGCTCGGGCCGGAGTCGGGAAAGAGAGAGATGAAGGCATGACATGGACTCAAGCACGGATTCGGCGGTGAGTAGCGTTGTTTGGTTCCATGGCGGCGGTAGTAGTTGGGGCCGGAGCTGGAGAAGAGGGTGTGTGGCAGTGAATAGTGTTAAGTGGCCCTTGGCAGCTTGGTAGTACAATTGTAGCGAGGTGAGCTCATAAAAAACTAGCCAAAACTTCTTGAAACTTGTTTGAAACCTATTGAAACTTGCTGAATCTTTTGGTTGAAACTTGCTGAAACTTGTTGAAACTCGTCGGTTGAAACTTTGTGAAACTTAAGTTCCAAAATCTGAAGTTGTTGAAACTTTGGCTTGGAACCTTCTAGAAACACGTGAAACTCACTGAAACATGCAACTTTTTAACGCTCTCTTGAAAACATAGTTGTCACGGCGGTCAGCTAGTCTCGGCGAGCCTGGACTGCCTGGACGCCCGCCTAGGTGATGATTAGACGATGAAAATAATAAATAATGAGAGGTGCTTCTGTGCTCTTCTTTTTTAAAGTTGCATAAATATTAAAACATTAATGAAGGGTAGATAAAGATTACTTACCCCCTCGCTTGCTTCAAGATTTGTGCAGCTTATATTGGAAGGAAAAACATAGAAGCATTGTTCTAAATAATATCTTATATGATATAAAATTAAGTCGAATATGAAGCAATAAATAATATCCATGAGACTATGAAGATGTAGAATGAAAGCAAACATTTTTGCGAGGGTATATGTGAATGTTTCACGAAATATTCTGAAGAATATGACATCTGCAGTGCAGCTGGAACTGATATGAACCAGCAACCAATCCATTTCCCAGCCCAACCAGCCCATTCGACCTCCCCTCCCCATAACCCCAATCCCCCTTCTCTCTCTCTCTCTCTCCACAACCCAGCCGCCATCTCCCTCACTCCCCTTCCTCTCCTCCCGATATCCCTCTCTCTTTTCCCTGGTGCATCGGGCGGCGGCGGCGGAAGGGTTGAAGGAGGTGGCATCATCAGTGCAGCGGCGGCAGATGGGGCTGCGGCGGCGGCGGCGGATTTCGGAAGACAGATCGGGAAGGAAGAGGAGCAGAGGGGGATCTCACCGGAGGCGGAGGAGGCGCGGAGGCGGTCCGGCAGTGGAGGAGCGAGGCGGAGACGCGACAGAGGCGTTCTTCTCCTCTCCAAATCCGGCCGCCGCGACGCCCAATCGCCCTACTCCTTTGCCTGAGCGGACGCCTAACTCTCCCGAGACATCCTCCGTCGGCCGACTGGACGGCAAGGCGACGCCTTGATAACTATACTTGAAACTCACTGAAACTGTATGAAACTTTGCTATACCGTTGGTAGCACTTCGAATGGAAGAGAGTTGGGTAGCAACAATCATTCCAGAAAGGAACGAACGGTTAAAGGATGTCTAATCGTGACCATTTCACAGGAGACTGTTCGAGCTACTTGTACTATCTGGTGCATTGGCTGAGCTTACATGGCCCGAAATTCTCAAGAGGAGGCAAATTTTCAGGTATTGGTTCCCTAATGCTACAAATAAATAAAGAAACTGTGTCTGGTTCATTTCCTAACATCCGTTCCAAATCGTCCAGGGAAATTTTCATGGACTTCGACCCTGCCGCTGTCTCTAGACTAGACGAGAAGAAGCTTGCAGCGCCAGGAAGCATCGCCAGCTCTCTTTTGTCAGAGCAAAAGCTCCGAGCAGCCCTCGAAAATGCTCGCCAGATACTAAAGGCTAGTAATGACCGCTTGATCACCGTCTAGCCGATGCTCCTCTGCAAAGGGATTTGATACGTCTTTTTCCCTGAGAACTCACAATGTTTCTACAAACTGACGCAGATCGCAGATGAGTTTGGATCCTTCGACCGGTATTGCTGGGGTTTCCTGAACCGCAAGCCGATAGTAAGCAAAGCCCGACACCCAAGGCAGGTCCCTGCCAAGAGTCCCAAGGCGGACACGATCAGCAAAGACATGGTCCGGAGGGGATTCCGAGGCGTGGGTCCGACGGTCATGTACTCCTTCATGCAGGCGGCAGGGCTGGCCAACGATCACCTCGTCGGTTGCTTCCGGTTCGAAGAATGCAGCGCGGCTCCAGCTCTCTGCACGAGCGGCGCCGACGGGGAAGACACGGCCGGGGCAGATGATCTAAAGACGGACGAGCTGAGAGCAGGTTCACAAAATCTTCGATAATCGGTCGATTTTCGCGATTTTCGGTCGTATCGCCGCGGCCCGATATCAAAAACCGGTCGATAAACCGATCCGATTCAAAAAAATTCGAAAATTCGAAAAAATTTACGTGTAAAAAACCGGTGGAAATCGGTCGATTTTCGTCAAAAATCATCGAAAATCGCTACTAAAAATCGATTGCACAAAAAGTTCAACAAGGTCGTCGATTTTCCACGAGAAATCGTCGATTTTCCACAAGAAACCGGTCGATTTTCCTCGAAAATCGACGATTTTTTATTATTATTTTTTTTTGAAAAAATTTGGTTTTTGAATTTATCCGATTTTTACCGATTTTCGACTTGATTTTTGCGATTATCGAAAATCACTGTTATCCGAAAATCGCCACCATCGATTTTGTTAACCCTGGCTGAGAGCAAGAAATCCGTGGCGAGGAGGTGACCGCTAAACGCAGGGCCGTCGAGGACAGTTTCGATACGTGCGCTTGCCATTTCGTAGGACCATGCGGAGTAGCGACGCGACCACTGCACTTGTGTTACTACTCTGTGTAGGCTGCGTGCTAGGGATTATCCTTGGAGTGAGCTTAGGGAAATGCTTGTGTATAAATCATTTGTGTCGGCAGGGCAACTTGGTTTGTACGTTGCTGCCGGACCGAAGGACGATGATCTCTTTCTGCCGATGCATAAATTGTGAAAAACCTGCCTGTCGAACATGCGTCGACTGTTTGATCCTAGTCATGTTCGTCGTGAAATATTTTGTTTGGCTGCGTAGACAGAACCATGGGTTTTGATAAGTTTGGATGATTTTTAGAACAAAAACATCCGAATGATGCTTATACACTCCCCAGAACCATTTGGTAGGCTATTATGATGTGGAGTTGCATTGAGCACCATTGGGTTCCCGGTGGCTGCTTGCTGCAGGGCACATTTAAGCCTTTTTATGAGCACACAGCGGCAGCATGCACTTGACGGTTGTTTGGACATTTCTTAATGTCGTCGTTTGTTTAATGTGTCTTTATCGTGCCACTGTCCGCTACTTCCAAACAGGTCTAGGCATGCTTTATTTGAGTTTCTCTATGATAAGTTAATCACACGTCGTGAGAGTTACAGGGCAGTTTTTCCAAACGGCAAACTTTATGATTAGGTACCAACTCGTCGTACTTCACTGCCTAATAAAAAGTACAATCGACTGAACAATCACAGAAAATATAAACGAAAATACCAGAACAAATATAAGCATTTTGGGGTCTGACGAGATACGCCGGGAAGGCTGCAGGAACCATCTCCATCAAATCAGGCCGCAAGCTGGACTAAGTCGCAATCAAGGATTCAAATTTCGATCCGAAATCCGAAATCTCAACCTCCAAGATTCAAAATCCTAACCGGGTAAAAGAATTCAAAAAATTTTAAAAAAAATTAAATTTCGAATTTGTCGGCGAGATTTCGGTCGAACTCTCTGTGATTTCGGCCGAAATTTGGTGGTTTTTTTGCCGGATTTTGATTTTTGTTCATTGGATTTGATTGGATTTAGGGTCAAGATCATCCACAAAAAATTTTTTAAAAAAATTAACATGTTTTTGACCATTTTTTTGTCGGTTAGGACTGTTCGATTTTTTTAAAATTTCTTAAGATTAATCATCATCTGAAAATTTTATGGGAATATTATGGATGTGTTAGGACCATTCACAAATATTTTCAAAAATTTTTAAAGTAGTTTGAACTATTTTTCATTCATATAAAATTTGTCAGTCTATCTTTAATAGCACTATTTGAATTTTTGAACATTCCTAAAGATTGATCCACCGTTTGCCATTTGACATAAATAACCAATTCACTGTCAATTTCAACACCAAAGTTAGAAAATACATGCAAAACTTCAACTCTACACTGTAAACTTTCTGAATACGTAGCATCAGTTCCTTTGCTGGAATAACAAGAACACTGTAAACTTTCTGAATATAACTCGACAAATCTCAAAATTAAGATCAGTCCACTCCACCTCAGAATAACATGTTTAATAGAATATATACTAGTTGTCCACAGAGACCCTGAGCATCAAGACTTTTACAATTCCACATGTCCTAATGAGATATTATTTATATAATATATAGGAATATATAGAAAACTTTTCAAAAACTTGAAATTACCACTATTAGATTTCCAAAAATTTCATTTGTTACATTTGAAAAATCAAAAACAAACTTTACATAAGGCTTTTATCTCGACTTGACCATTGTTAGATTTTTTAAAAATTCCACATGCATGATCATCATCTGAAATTTTTTTGGACCATTTTTCGGTCGGTTCAATGTGGACCGAGATCTTGGTGATTTTGTTCGAGATCTCGGTAATTTTGGCCGACATCTCGGATTTCCCGGTTGAAAAAAAAAACTGGATTTGAAATTTGGTTTTTGTATTTCGTTCGAATTTTGTTCGAAATTTCCGAATCTCGCCGAGATTTCGGATTTCGGCCACCTCCGAGATTTATACCAAAACAAAATTTGAAACCTTGTCGCAATCATGGCAGTCGAGGAGATCATGATTCAAACACTAGGCAATCGAAAATGCAAGTTGAAGACCGAACTAGCCATCAAAGGGGAGACGAATGATCTTAAATAAATTTCTCTTAAAAAAATTAACCAAAATCTCACATGATAAAAGAGCAACATACAAAATAAATTTCAGAGCAGTTACCTCGAAATCGGCACTACCAATACCTAAAATCGATAGTGCCGCCCAATCGGCACTACCACTACCTGAAATCAGTAGTGCCGATTTCCTCTAGACTTCAAAATCAGCACGAACTCAAAAACAAAAAATGATGGATCTATTGATCTAGTGGTCCAAACCTCATGAAACTTGGTAAGCATCTTCTTAGAGATGTCATGAACCTATTCCAACCTTCAATCCAAGGGATTCACGTTAAAGTTCCGACCTTTTCTCAAGTGAAGAACGGGTGCACCAAGTTTGATCAAAAATCAAAATCTTGGGCTTGGGCTTGCTCGTGGGGTTTTGATGATCAAGGTGATCTTGGGTAACCTCCCACACGTCAAAGCAAGTAAGAACTCAAGAGAAGAAAGTCTTTCAAATACGATCTACAAAGATTTCTCCATGAAAGAGCAAAAAGATCTATTTTGTGCAAAGTATTTTCTAGATGATAATGATATGATCTAAAGAAGACTCATCCATCAATCATTCAACCTCGGCATAAGATCCACAAGCATTTAGAATGAAGGGAGACAAATCCAAATGTGTGAAAAGTAAATTGCAAAAATTTAAATGCAAAATCTAAATGCTTAAAGTAAATTATAAAATGTAAACAAATTTAAATTTGCATTTGCTTGGAGAAGGAGAATTCCAAAGCAACAACCAGGTGGGCAAAACTTTTATTAAGGCACAAAATTCTTAACTTACAAGCTTGGGGAGGAGACACACCCCCTCCCCTCTATTTATAGTCTACATGAGTCATCCTACACTCTTGGATGAGTTGATTCAATCCTAAGCAATCTCATCAAGGGCTAGGATGCACTCACTCATACATGGGCTAACCCGAAGCTCAATAACCAAACGGGTTTTGCACACCTTTCAAAGCAAAGCTAACTTGATCGCTACTTTATCCTCTAAAACGTTATCCAACGGCTCTCCATGATCCGGGTTGCTCCATGTTAGCATCCCGTCGTTCCCTTGCTTCCATGGCTTGCAACGATTCCATCTCCGATCATCCTCTGGCAATTCTCGATCGTTTGAACCTCCAACGCACCTCGCCTACTCCCGGTCATCCTCACCTCACCATGACCAAATAACGTCATCCTGCAATCATCAAAGACAAGAAAACCCATCACATAACAATGTCCAACAAATATATGCCATAAATCATCCATTGCAAAAATTAATTCAAACTTTGTAGATGCAATTGGTAGTACCACTCCAAGTGGCCAGTAGTGCCGATTGCTCAGTAAGCTCAGCGAAAGCCCTCTCTGAAAAATAACTACCGCCCTTTGGGGCCGGTACTGCCGCTAAATCGGTTGTACCGACCTCTCTGGGCGGTAGTGCTGATTGCACTCACAAGAGAGACAATTAACGAAAATCGTCACTACCACTACCTTAAATCGGTAGTGCCGATTGGGCGGCACTACCACCTCTTAGGGTCGGTAATGCCAATTTTCCTGCAGTGCCTTAAATTGCTCTAGTTTGAAATTTAGTTCAAATCAAACTCAAACTTGAGCACTCCTAGCTCAAAAATAGTCAAATACTCGTCACAAACACGGATAGACCTCTATATGTTCTTTCACAAGTACATATAGGTAGGGGTGAAAACGGATCAGATAGTTTTTAACCGATCTGGATAATTTTCAGATACAGATTCTGTTTGATCGGATATTTGTCGGATAGTATCGGATCGGATACGGTTACAGATTTTTTTTTGTCGGATACGGATACGGATTCGGTAGCTCACTATTTATCGGATATGGACACGGATTCGAATAATCTGGATAGTAATGGTTCGGATATCTGAATATACATGTGGGTTAGGCCAAGCAACTCTTTTGGCCCAAAAACATTTCTAAATTTTAAAATCATTTTCAAATTTAATTAATACATAAATCAAGTTTCAATTATTAAAATTGGCAAACTAGCTTCAAAAATTATGAAATTTTATAAAAAAAATTCCTAACATAGCCTATAATTTTAAAAAATATTTTCAAGATTTTATCAGGTTTTAAATTTTCTAAAAAATTCAAAAATTGTTGTCCTTAATAGGAAAATATTTTAAATAAGTAGCTAAAAATGCATAAAAACTCATAAAATGTATAAGTTATTATTTTAAACATAATTTAACAAAGAATACAAATCTTGGGTCATTATATGTAAGTGTTATATATGTTTTCTAGAAACATGGTTGTTAAGTATTATCAAACTTTTAGTGTGTTCTATGTTTGCTTCCATTTATATCTTTGAGCAAAGATCACATTTATTTGTATTTTGATCTACATGTATGATGAACTAATCGTATATGCGTGATGAACTAAGTCTTACATAATTTTGTTTGCAACATGATATTTAATTATTGTCTAAGTGAATGAAAATGATTATATTTTTTTAATTTTCAATAATATTTTGATCAAATCAACTAGTTATGTGTTTTCGTTGATTTTTTATGTACAATCTAAGGGGTTATCATGTTCCAATAAATATTCGCAACTGTATTCGATTTGATTTGTATTCGATCCGTATCTGTATTTGATATTATCCGTATTCACATTCGTATCCGCATCCGAGAAAAAAATGAAAACAAATATGGCACAGCTATTATCCATTCGCATTCGATCTATTTTCACCCCTACATATAGGCCCCGTTCGGAACAACTTTTGGACAGCTTCTGCTTAAATTAAAAACAAATTATTTGCCGAACAGTAGGATTCTGAACAGTTTCTTTCACAATTAGAATCAATAAACTACATAAAATCAGAAGCCAGCTCAGACCCGATTCTCCACGAGCCCCTCGCGCTGCTTCACTCCCTCTGCCCGAAACCCCTTGCGACCGATGCCCCTTCGCCCAGCCCTTCGCCCAGCCGTTCTTTGCCCTTAATTCGCCTCGTAGTCCTCCGTCCGTCGCCCCTCTGCTTCGCGCCCCTCCGCCCGAGGCCGTCGTCCTCCTCCCGTGCCCCCTCTACCCCGCTGTCCTCTTCCTAGCGCCCCGCCGTCCTCCGCCCAAGCCTCCTGCGCCGCGGCCTCGCCTGCCCGGTCCAAAGCCTCACTAAGGCTGGCTATAATTTGGATTACCGAACGGAAATATTCTGTTACCAGTAGATTCTTCAGACAACCATTTTTCTAGACGGTTGACTATAATCTAGAATCTCTACAATCTAAAACTATCCCAAACTGGGCCATAGTGGACAAAAACCAGAATCGGTTGAAAGCCAGCTACGTCAAAGTCCTATGCAATGGCATGTGGATTGAGGCATACCTTTTTGCCGCTTCAGTTAAAGAAGTACGAATCTTGTAGAGTAGACGCGAAACTAACAGTTGAGGTGTTATGTATCTTTTTATCAGTGTTCCACATATATAGTAAACAGTGCAGTCAATTCTCTATCATGGCCAGGAGAAAACATTCCATCCTGAGAAAATTCAGAGGCACTTTTTTTTTTACCATTTCTCATATATGATTGAAAACGCTGCCATCATTTTCAAGCACGGAGTTCCTAAAACACAGTTCTGTGTTGCTTGATTCTTGACTACAAAGTGATTACGGAGTTCAACAGTATTGAGAATGATTCTAGAGCTCAGATATATATGGAGTGTTGTTCAAGCGTAGAGGCTCATCAAAGGACAGCCCTTATATGGTCCAGTCCTTTCCGAGCTTAGTTTGGGCTTGTTTCCCCTAGTGCAATCGACATCGTAGAGACCAAACTACAGACTCATCAACTAAAGCTATAATTAGATGGACTTCCCTTTTTCTTTTAAGGCCCGTCAAGAAACAAAAGATTAGACTTGATATTCTAAGCTAAGGAACAAAGGGACAGATGTAATGCACCAGTGCTGCCTATTTTTCTCCCTTTGCCTGACAACACCTAATGCTGCTTTCTTAACAATGTCGCAAGCCAACTACCAAAAGGATCCAGATCTGAATGGGAATACCTAACTAAAACAATAGAGACCTAACATGCAGGTTGATGTCCATATCACTGAACGTAATATAAAAGGGCACAATTGCAAAAGGAGATAATAGTAAGTAGGATACCTGCTTAGTTTCCTGGAGCAGAGGAGAGCCAACTCATCGTCGTAATGGACAATACCCAGGGTCAACAAACTGCAGAACGTCAGTTGCAATTGCAAAACAAGTAGACAGCTACCTTCCAACAGAAATGCATGTTAGGACAGCAAAAAGCAATCCGCGTTTGGCCGATAAAAAGGTGGGTACGGTTGCTTAACCCGAAACTAAATGCATTTCTAATAATTTGAGGCATTTCAGGATGCCATGTACCTAACATTGGTCCTTTTTTTTGGTGCCAAACTACCAAATGCATATGAATCGGCATGTATCATAATATTGAATCTAAAGATTACAAAGGTCAAAATCAACAAATAATGCTCAATTATTCTGTGTATATACAGTTATGATTATTTGCATTATTATATTATAATCTCATTGATCCAATGTTAAGCATTACCTGGTATGGAAAACAAACACTTCACCCGATATGCTTCCACCCTTTCCCTCTCAATACAAGTTACACAAATCTTGAAGTAAACGAAGTGGTAAGTAATCACCATCTAGTCTTCATTCATATTTTAATATTTGTGCAACTTTAACAAAGAAAAACATAGAAGAGCCTCTCAAAGAATAATGTTCTCTTGTGTAACCATACCAAAATTGTACAAATATACAGACCAGTCACTAAGAAGTTAGGGGATTAAAAAAAGAGAGGATGACCAAAGCTCAAAGAAGATGAAAAGGAAAACCTATTCTACACCATGTGGCATGCTAATACCTCTCATACAGTCAAGGAGGAGTCTCTCCAATTCCTTGTATCAATACAGAACCTTAAGTAAAATCCTTTTATCTTGATATGTATATATATCTCCGCTTCATTCTATCTATAAAGAATCTGAACTAAAATCTTTTATGTTGATATTGTAATGAAAAAGGTATATCATCCTTTAAGTGGCTCAAGCTGTACTTCCATCGGTCCAGGTGAATTAGACTCCATTTTACTGACAACCCTGTCGGACTGCAAAAGATCCACTGAATCTTCTCCCTCAGTGTTGCCAAGCACCCATTTGCCTGAAAGGCCATCAGCGCCATCTCTTCTTCGCTTAACCTTCACGTACTCAAGGTAAGCCACTACCAATACACCACTCACAACCCATAAAATTAATCCACATGTAAGTCCCTTGATGTTCTTGCTGCCGTACCTATGCCCAAGATGCTGCAAGCCAGTAAAGAGTGCCACGGCACCAGCTACCAAAGCAGACCTCCCAGTAAAGATATGCAGATATTCCCAAATCATCCTATTTTTTGATAAAATTTCTCCATTCTCAGCTATATATGGTCGAACATAAGCATTTATTGGCTGCACACAAGCAAAAGTAAATGCTATTGCGCCAATTTTAGCATGTGTGGATTTGAAAGAGAAACCTCGGAGCTCAGCAACTGCAAATAGAGCGCCCAAGAACATGACAGCCATTCCTGAGTACTGCAGGTAGGTATGAGCCTGAAACCAGACATCGCCTTTCAGATGCTTCAGGTATCGCGCAGCCATGATTCCTCCTGGAAGTAACAAGCCCCATGCGACAAACATCATAAACCCATGAACAGCAAGCACCGGGCGCAAATCCTGCTCTGCCTCCGCCAAACCGCTCGGCAAAAGGACCCGGACAGGACGATTGCTTGTGACGGAGTGCATGTTCTTCACACTCAAGCGGCCAGATGACCACTGGGAACCCATGGCCCAAATGACCTTCAGAGGAGTTGTTGGATCGATGATGTTCTTGCACTCTACCCTTCCACTGCATGAAGGTGATAATGGACGAGTGAACTCAAATATGATCGCACCATTTTCCGATCGGCACCTCTTATAGGTAAGGTTTTCATGTGTCTCGTGCACACTCATCCCGTCCTTCCCATCGATCCAATAGGAGTTGACATGCCCCGTGCCATTGCCATCAATCCACCCGACATAAGCATAGCTATTCACCATTCTGGTCCCGAAGCCAATAGCAAGGTACCCGCTCTTCTTCTCGCCTCGAGCAGCGATGTTAATCGATTCACCTGATAGAGTCCAGAAGAAGGTCACCTGCTGATCATCCAGCAGCACACTGTTGTTGTACATGTCACTGAGGCCTCCATCAACGACCTGAATCTTCCACCCCATCTTCGGATCATACAAGGATTGATAGTACACTAGGTCCGGTGTGTTCCGGTCGGGCAACCAGACAAGCTCCGTCGGTGTGGCCGGCACGCCCTCCGCCTCTGGGCCACCGGCGTAAATGACCTCAGACATGTTCCTGGACGTGGCATTCCCTCCCACAGGATCAGACGTAATGTACAATGGCACGTCGTGCCCAGCTTCGATGGAGAAGGTGACCGGCACGCCTCGCTCCACCTTGAGCAGCGGCGCCTCCTTCTTGTTGATGTACAGCACCTTTCCGGGGTTGGGCGGATTCGGGTAATGCAGCGCCGGCCCGGCCGTCACCACCAGCGGCGTCTTCCGCTCGGCCGTGATCCTGTCCTGGTCCTCCTTGTCTTCGGCGTCCAACGGCCCGACGCATCCGTCGCTGACCTCCGACACGTTGAGCGTGACGAACCCGAACGCTGTTCCGGTCGGCGGCCCGTGGCTCAGCGGCAGGTAGTACGGCCTGAGCGAGTCTGGCGGCCGCAGCAGCCCGATCGCCCAGATCACCGTCATGTTCTCCGTGGCGTTCACCGGGACGTCGTACTTCTTGTCCGTGGACACCAGCGCCCGCGAGAACCGCACGAAGGAGACGCCGTCGCGGCGATGGCCGTAGACCAGCCTCGTGTTGTTGACCAGGCCGGCGGGGTCGTCGCGGTCGTAGATCGTGTCCGGGCAGACGCCCTCGACCATGCCATCCTTACGTAGCAGGCACTCGCTGTACTTGGTGATGTAGTAGTCCTCGGCGAAGGGGAGCCCCTCCTCGGTGAATCCCGCGACGGCGATGTCGGCGCCTATCATGGCCGGCTCGGCCACTCCGGGCTCCGCCCACCCGAACGCCATGTAGTACTCGGACCCGACCGCTGCCTCGAGCCCGATGTCGATGGAGTTGGACGCCTCGTCGAGCGTCCACCGCACGCGGAAGCGCGGGGAGAGCTGGGCGCAGGAGTCGAACATGGTGGGCGCGGACGCGGAGGAGGAGGAATCGTCGGAGTCGTTGGAGATGCGGACGTAGCCGAAGAGGGAGGAGGTCAGGGGATCGAAGGCGGCGAGAACGGGAACGAGCGGCCAGGAGACGCCCGGGAGGAGGCGGAAGACGAGGGACTCGGACAGGAAGGTGCGGTTAAGGGGCTCGGCCGCGGCGGGCGCGCCGCGGGTGAGGGAGGCAAGGTCGGGGGCCTCCGCGCGCCACCAGCTCGCGGAGGCGGAGCCTGCGAGGAGGTCGAGGGCGGAGACGCGGAACGAGCAGCCGTCGAGCACCGCGACGCGGCCGCGGAGCTGGTGCTGCGACATGCGCAGGTCCACCTCGTACCCCTCCAGGCTCGTGTTCCTGCCGCACTCGGACGATGAGGACTCCGCCGCCACGGCGGGCGGCGAAATGAGGCGGAGGCAGAGGAAGACGAGGACGAGGGGCGCCATCGCCGCCGCGTGGGCGAGGGAAGCGTGGCCGCGCGCGCCGGGTTAGAGGAAGACGAGGAGGGGGGTTGGTGACATGGACGCGATCACGCGACGCGGTGGAGGGGAGGAGGTGGGGGAGGCGGTAGCGAGTTCGTCGGGGTGAGGGAGGAAAGGGGGAAGCGGCTTCCTTCCGGCTCCGGGTGGGTTCGGTTTTGTTCCTTCTGCGGTTTTCTGTTGGTTCCGCCTTCCGCGTCTCCGCCCTCGACCGGCTTGGTGTAATGCTGCTGGTCACGTTCTTTTTGTATGGCAAGAAACTATTTTTTCTTCTTTGTTTTTTTCCCCTCTTAATTGTGTTCAATTCTTGTACTCGGAAAAAACTACAAATAATATACTCTAAGGCCCCATTTAGCAACTTGCAACCGGGCCGTTTCTACTAGATTTTGGAAGAAACCCAATTAAATGGGCTAAAACTCGGAGCGATTCTTCCCGGATCGTTTTTTCTTTTTCCACTCTATGGCCGATCGGTCTCATTCCCGTTGCACCCGATTCACAGAATCCTACCTAAAATGTTTCTGCCAAGAATCTAGAACCGTTGCCGTTTTTACTAAAAATCTGAAATCGTACCAAACAGGGCATAAATGCAACTACATAAAGAGTCTTTGTAGGGTCCTTCATAAAAAAAAAAGAATGGAAATTGCTAGACACCCTGGTAGCTGATTCTGTCCCAAATCTTCGGCTTGTTTTCGAACCGGTGGCCATGTCTCCATATTCATGCTTCAGTTAGGTCTCTAAAATCGTAAGGCCCAACCCTGAAAGAATTTGTTAAACAACCTCGCTATCGAATAGTCTGGGGTTGCCGAACAGATCTAGAGTGGAGGACAGAGAGGGAGAGAGAGAGAGAGGGAGAGAGAGAGATGGAGGGAGAGATACACACATATGAGGAGGAACTGATATGCTATTCTTTATTACTTGTTTATGTATACAATGGGGTGACCCCCTGCCTCCTATTTATAGACTACATCTAGGATTTCGGCTAAGGGACCATCATGGGCCTTCGTGGGCCACGTGGTTTCCCGACACTCCCCCTTGAGCCCTTTGCCGCGAGATGCATATGCCTCATCAAAACTCCAGAAAAATCCAGTGGGAAAAATACTTAGAGAAAGAGTACATAGCATACGCTTGTTGTGTTGCATGAATTGCCTCATCAAAACCTTATGTAAGAAAAACTTCAGTGAAAAACTTACTAAGGAAAAAAAGTACAATTCATCCAAACTTCAATGTTAATCTTCTAGATTCACATTGGGTACTTAAACTTCATGTTCGAGATTTATGTAGGAGTATGTGAAAATTCTCTTCCTGAAATCTGCACTTATCTAAGTCTCATCATCCCAATTCCTTTAACGCACCTTTCAAAAGAAGATGCTGTGAGTGACTTAGTGAATAAATCTGCGAGATTTTCACATGACTTAGTATACAGTATCTTAATCTCATTCATCTTATGCATTTCATGAGCATAAAAGAACTTGGGGTTGATATGCTTCGTCAGGTTGCTTTTCACATATCCCATTTGCACTTGAGCAACACAAGCTGCATTGTCTTCATAGATGATAGTGGGGGTTTGCTCAATGTCCAAGCCACATGACTTATAGATGTGGTGAACCGTTCTCCGAAGCCATGCACATTCACAGGAGGCTTCATACAAGGCAATGATTTTCGAGTTGTTTGTCAACGTTGAGACAAGAGTCTGCTTAGACGACTTCCGAGAAATTATCGTTCCACCACAAAGGAAAACATATCCAGTTTGTGATTTGCCAGTATGCGGGTCCGATAGATATCCAGCATCGGCATAGACAACCAAATTTAATTCATTGTTTCTTCTGTAAAATAAGCCTAGGTCTTTGCTTCCTTAGAGGTAACAGAAGATGTCCTTCACCCCTTTCCAATGCCTTTTTGTGGGTTCTACACTGTACCGGGCTAGCAGATTCACGGCGAACGTAATGTCCGGCCTAGTGTTATTCGCAAGGTACATGAGCGCTCCAACTGCACTCAAATACGGAAATTCCTCTCCTAGGACTTCCTCCCCCTCTTCTCTAGGCATGTATGGGTCTAGGTCTGCTTATAATGACCTCCCGACCATTGGGGTCTTTGCAGGGTATGC
Source organism: Rhipidocladum racemiflorum (assembly GCA_036346355.1). Classification (NCBI taxonomy): domain Eukaryota; kingdom Viridiplantae; phylum Streptophyta; class Magnoliopsida; order Poales; family Poaceae; genus Rhipidocladum; species Rhipidocladum racemiflorum. Next base: position 80,785,530 of record CM070579.1, on the reverse strand, counting down.
CTTTTCAAAACCAAATCTCTAACACTTTTCTGTGTGTAAGATGATTGGTGTACCAAGATTCCACCTTGGACATGCTCAAGCTGCAAGTCTAAATAAAACTTGGTTTTACCCAAGTCTTTCATTTCAAACGCAGACTTCAAGTATGAGGAAGCTTCTTCTATTTCTTCATCCGTCCCAATGATGTTCAAGTCATCTACATAGACGAAAATTATACAAAATCCATTCGGGGATCTTTGTATAAATACACATGGACAATCTTTGCTATTTGTGTAACCTTTCTTGCAGAGAAAGTCACTCAAGCGATTGTACCACATTCTTCCTGGCTGCTTTAGCCCATACAGTGATTTCTCTAACTTCGCACTGTATAGGTTTCTGTTTGCTCTGTCTTGGTTCGGGATAGGGATACCTTCTGGTACTCTCATGTATATTTCCGAATCCAAGTTTTCATACAAATATGATGTGACAACATCCATTAGCTTCATTTTTAACTTCAAGTTGACTGCCATTGAGATCAAATATCTAAAGGTAATTCCTCCCATGACCGGAGAATATGTTTCTTCATAATCAACCCTAAGACGTTGAGTGAAACCTTGAACGACAAGCATTGCCTTGTACGTAACAACTTCATTGTTTTCATTCCTCTTCCGAACAAAAACCCATTTGTGACCAACGGGGTTTATATGGAGAGGCTTGCGGCACACAGGCCCAAACACCTCTCTTTTGTTCATAGAGACTAACTTTGCAGTGATTGCTTTCTTCCATTCTTCCCAATCGAGCCTTTTCTTGCGCTCTACGAGAGATGCAGGCTCGGGATCATGGTCAATGATCATGGCAATTTTCTTTGCAAAGTATACATCGACATTGGCTGTTGCTCTATTCATAGATTCTCATGTTGTTACAAAATTAATGGCCATTTCATCATGGGGTGCTTCATGCACTTCTACTTGCTCTTCATTGCTGTTTCCCATCACAGGAGCAAGTTCCTTTAGTTTTTCATCGCCCATGTGTGCGCACACATTATTTCCGGCGGCTTCCTGCAATGGAAGATTCAAATCTGGAATTGCCTTTTCCACAGGCTTCTTTTCAGTGCCAGGTCTCAACTGGCTCCCCTTCTTGCTTTGGGACATTTTCGTGATTGGCTGTGGTAAGTCCTCTTGCCCAGTTTTCCCCAGACGTCTCCGGGTACTTTGGGTTTGAGAAGCTAGATTTCCCGTTCTTTTTCTTTGAGGCCTTTGAATAGGATGAGGGATACCTTCTACTTTCTTTGGTATTTCCACCCTCTCTGGTACATTTCTTGCGGGTACATGCGACTTAACCACGCTCTTCAGATCACAAAAATGATCAGGCAGTTCATTTGCTAAGTTCTGCAAATCAATTATCTTCTGGACTTCTTGATTTGCTTCATTGGTGCGACGGTCACGCGTGGGGATCCCAGTGGAATGCCATATGATTTCCCGGCATTTTTCATCCAATGGTTGATTTTCTCCCCCCAATGACGGGAAACGGTTCTCGTAAAAAATGCAATCAGCGAACCGGGCTGTATGCAAGTCTCCAGTCATGGGTTCCAAATACCTGATTATCGATGCACTCTCATAACCAACGTATATCCCAGACTTGCGGAGAGGGCCCATTGCAGTTCGCTGTGGGGTTGGTATAGGTACATATACCATACAACCAAATTTTCTAAGATGGGAAATCTTCGGGATGACCCCTTGCACTAATTGCATAGGTGAATGGATGTTGTAGGCCGATGGTCTAAAATTGATGAGTGCTGTTGCGTGCAAGACTGCGTGTCCCCAACAAGTGTTGGGCAAGTTACAACTCTGCAAGAGTAATCGGGCTATGAACTTAATCCTCTTTATTAGTGCTTCAGATAGTTCATTTTGCGTATAGACATGCGGTACATAGTGCTCAATAGTTATTCCAGTTGCTGTGCAATATTCATCAAATGCCTTGGAAGTAAATTCGTCGGCATTGTCCATTCAAATGGACTTCATACAATGATCAGGAAATGCATTCTTAATTCTAATGATCTGCGAGATCAGTTTTGCAAATGCATGATTTCTTGTTGACAGCAAACACACATGCGACCATTTTGAGGAAGCATCAATGAGCACCATGAAGTACCTAAACTGCCTTAACAAGGGCTGAATCGGGCTGTAAATATCCCCCTGAATGCGTTCCAGGAATGCAGGGATTTCATTTTGCACTTTCATAACAGAGGGTCTAGTTATTAATTTCCTGGTGGCATATGCATGGCACACAAAATCTTCATGATTCAGAAAATTTTTAACATTAATGCCATGACTTTATGAGTTGTTAACTATATTTCTCATCATTCTAAGACTAGGATGACCTAATCTATAATGCCATAAAGAAAATAATGCATAGCTTCTAAAGACAGTCTTCAAAGAAGTATACACTGCAGGTGCATTGATTCTTGTATAGTATAGCCTAGATTCATATGAGGGATATTTTTCTAATACTATTTTTCCATATTCCGCGTGCTTCACAATGCACAAATGCACTTTATCATTTTCTTCATTGGTTTCTACGTGAAACCCATTGGCGTGGATGTCTTTAAAACTTAAGAGAGTGCGTGTTGATTCAGGGTACAAGATGGCTTCTTCAATTACCAAAGTTGTACCCATTGGTAATATAATTGTGGCTCTTCCGGTGCCTATTATATATGAATCGCTTCCTGCGATCGTAGTAATCCTTCCCGCATTCTTCATAATCGTTTGAAAGTATTTAGACTCTCTTAAAATGGTAGTTGCTGTGCCACTATCAACAATACATATCTCCTCCATTTGGGTGCTACACAATTTCTATATGAAAGAAATATAATTCTAATCAGACAGTGGCAAAATAATTCAAACATTGCTTGCAAATATAGAATACTGGAATAAAGGATAAACTACATATTTATTCATGAGAAAAAATGCTCTTATAGAGTTTACAATTCATTATTCAAAATTAACTAACAACCATTGTTCTGTAGTCCGCAAACTTCAGGCGCACCCAATCTTGCTGTACTTGGAGCAAGATGATGGACTTGAGCTTCTCGAACCGTGTAACATCCCCGAGTAAATTCATTTGCTCATAACTTCTAATCTACAAATCCAAATCAAGTGAAACAACTTTCTAAATTCATGATAAATCATGTAGTTTCATAATCTATAAAAATATTTGGAATTTGTTTAGCAAATTAAATTTGAATTTAAATTTAAAGAAAGGAATTTGATTATACCCTATGTTGAAATTTTGCAATTTAAGTCCAAATTGAATGAAACCAACTTCGTTAGAATCCTTATGCCAAATACTGCCCAATTATGTGATTAGATTTAAATTTAAAGTTAATTTGTGGGAATTTTTATTAGGGTTAGATTCAATGTATTGGAATTAGCAAAGTTTCTATAACTTGTTCAAAAATCATTAAAATTAATTGAAACTTGTTTTATTGTGCTAGTTATATTATTTAGGACCAGTTTATCAAATAAAAGTTAGGATGTACCATGTATCTTTTTGTCAAATATAATTAGGTTGTTTCATGTACTAAGTGATAATTAGTAAAAGTAGCAAAATAACCTGAAAATGAATTTTTGTAAGTCTAATCCTACAATCTTAACTTCTTGAATTCGTAGATTAAAAGAGATGATTACACAAAAGAAAGGTGGTTAGGTGTTATGTAAACCTAAGTCGTTAATGTTGGAATAAAGCTTTACGATTTAACTACTACATGAAATGATGGAGCATGATTGATGTTTTGCTTGTCTTTGCGATGATTCTATTGCTTCTTTAATTTGCTTCTCTTGCCGATGTTGAAAATTATTTTTATTTGCCATGATCTTTTAACGACGCGTAAACGTTGACGCTACCGACATCACCGTTGACGACGTCGACCCCGCTTACGCCACTGAAGAGCAAGGCAAGCATCCCCTTGAACATCTTGAACCCAGATTTTATAATCAGATAAAATGTGATTAAGAATCTTCCTGCATGCCTATATTTTATTAAGCTCCTATTTGGTGTTACTTGGTAATTACATCCCATATTGGTGGATATCCTTAATCATTTCGACATGTGCTCCATGACAACCCTAGGAATGGGTAGATTCATTTGTCATATGGGAATTAACGTTTACTAACTGCACATGCTTAGTGATGCTTAGAAGATGTTAGCAACATATACCCCCATTCTTTATGAAATGTTTTAATGGTTTAATTAAGCAGTAAATGATACTGGTAGTTTGGTAAAAATAAAAACAAAACTATTATCTTGGCGTGGGTGATTATTGGCAATAGCCGGATGTACATGTTTTAACGTGTACGTAGATAGGGGGAGTGTCACCCATGTCACCCTAAGGACCGAACGTAGTGTTGCATGATCCAAGTATAACCGTACATCCACAAGTACTGCACTGGGACAGTCTTAACTTATTAAAATTATTTGGGTCTAGCTTTGCACATTGGTATGCAGTTGTAGCACGGGCATTCCGGATTTAGGTTTGCTTGAGGGAGGTGCCATCACCAAGGTGTTGACACTTGCTGATGTAATGGTGTATGCCTGGTTATGAATTGGGGCTATTATTCTTAATGTTAATATTATTCTAAACCGAGCCACGGCTCCATTATCACAACTTTATCATATCCTTTTTGCTTCCATCGTAGCCAGGGGTAACGTCATCGGGCTAGTGCAAAGTTAGGTTCAGGTAACCGAACGGTTTCGTTATGAACTCCCCGCGGACATACCAAAGGAAGTGTGTCTTATAGCTTGCACAAAGGGAGGACATATCTTGTGGGTAAAGCTGTACAACTCTGCATAGTCTAAAACTAATCGATTAGCCATATCCACGGTCATGGATAACTTGGTGAACTGATGCTAGTTAGATGTTTTCTACTTTCTAAAATTTTGATCAAATGATTTGGAAAAGGATTCGCACTTGTTAAATGTCACATATTGTTACATTTGTTCGTATAAGACCATGGAGGGTCTTTTTCACTATTCTATTCACAAAGGGCTGTGAGTAACTTCCTAATATTCATTTTGATACACACACACACACACACACATATATATATATATATATATATATATTATTTCAATTACTTATCAAACTGCTTTAAATTCAATTTATGCTTCCCATTGTTATTCAGCATTACTTTATTAAAAAACTTTCGCTTTATGCCAACTTAACCTTTCAGCCTTTCATTTGACTTAGCCTGCATATAAATAGGTTTGTAAAAAGTCTTGCGAGTACCAATGTACTCAACCTGCTTTAACATGGTTTTTAGGTGACGAACAAGAAAGTCCTGCCGACGAAAACAATAACGAAGAACCTGTGTTTTATGGTGACGGCTGCTTTTAAAGTTCTTCTAAAGTTCATCTCGTCTGTTGCCTGTGGAGTTTTGGGTTTAGTGGGCAAGCAATGAGATGTGGTTTTATCTCTACTACTTTGGTATTATATCAAACTATCGATGTAATAAAAATTGAACTTTTGTTTGGTTGCAATTCCAAATTGTGTTTGTGTGTGCCAGCCACTGATCATGGGAATGTCACAGTATGCACTTTAGAACTTCGTTTTTATGTTATACTGTGGCATAAAATGAGGGTCTCACAAGGCGCCTCGGTGCGTGGGAGAGCAAGCCGGTCGGGCGCCGTCGGTAAGGCAGCAGCAGGCGGCCGTGGCAGCGCGCCACGCGCGACTGGAGTTGCGGCGGTGCTCGACAGGCTCGGGTGGCGCGGCTTCGAGCCGTCTAGGGTGCGCGGCGCCGGCAAGGCGTGTCGGCGGTGGCGGCCGGGCGGCGCCAGCGTAGTTCGGTGGTGGCGGCCTCACGAGGCCGGGCCGGGCCAATGTCGGTCGGCCGGTCGACGCAGAAATGGCCGGCAGCTCGGCCTCGCCCGGCCGGCGGTGGCTACGTCTTGTCAACGCCGGCGCGGTGCGTGGGAGGCGAGGCGCTTCATGCGGCTGGTGCGAGAGAGGTCGGCAACGGCACTTCAGAGCCAGGCCGGGCGGCTTCGTGCGAGGTGGAGAGAACCGAGGCACCCGGCTTGGCACGGCTTCAAGCCAGCGGTGTTCAGCACTGTCGGAGGAGGCTGCCCGCTAGAGGTGCTCTTCGAGCATGCGCGGCTTCGAGCCAACGGGCGCAAGGGCGACGGATTCGAGCCGATCTTTGTGCATGCGGCGATCATCCGGCGTCCTGTGGTGCTTTGTGCAAGCGGTGGCACTTTGTGGCCAGCGTGGGGTGGCTCTTTATGGACGGCCACGGCTTCAGCGGCGCTTCATGGCCGAGGGAAGGACGGCCGGCGATGGTGGCTGCATTCCATCGGGTGGATGGAGGTTGGCCGACCGGGCGGGTGGTGGTGCTGTGGGCACGGATGGCGGTCGACAGAGCTTCGTGGCTGAACAACGATGTTGCGGGCGCCGAGCCAGCATCAAACAGTGGCTTCGTGCCACAATAGATTCTTTGTACTGTAGTTTCATGCCATGATCTGTAACCTTGATCCTTTGATGTGTTCTATAGCGTTCTGTAGCTCCATGCCACGAAACGCAAAAGATTGCTGCGTACTGTAGCTTCGTGCTACGTAGATTAGATACATGCACAGAATGAGCGATTAGATTTAATCCCCCGAATCTCACTTTTTCTCACCTTTCAATCTATTCACCGGTAGAGCTTCGTCCTGATAACGTGTTAGACAACCTCGTTATCGAATAGTCCGGGGTTGCTGAACAGATCTAAAGTTGAGAACAGAGAGATAGAGAGAGAGAGAGAGACATATGGGGAGGAACTGATTTGCTATTCTTTATTACTTGTTTCTGTGTACAATGGGGTGACCCCCTGCCTCCTATTTATAAACTACATCTAAGGTTCGGCTAAGGGATCATCGTGGGTCTTCGTGGGTCACGTGCGTGGTTTCCCAACATAATTGACTGGATGGCGGCGACACTACGAAAGCCGTAGCATGCCTTTTAAATGATGACCAGTGTTACAGGATTGATCACTGTAGTGGCCTTCTTCACTATTTTTTTTCCTTTTAAAATAGCCCCGCAACAATTTTTCTTTGTTTTTTTTTACAAAATATCACTCTTTTCCATCGCGGATGATCCAGAAAGAGACATCTCCTGCGGTCTCGTATCGCGAAAGGTGCTACCGCCTCTAGGGAGCGCGGAACTACCTTTCGCGCATAGGGAGCACGGAAGCACGCCTTCCCCCACCCCTACCCCCACAGAGCTCGGGCTCACGTGCCCCCGTGCGAGCTACTTAGGGGTGAAAACGGATCGGGTACGGACGGATATTGTTTTTTCTGTATCCTAACCTATATTTTTTTCGGATTCAGAACTAGATACGGGATAGCCGGATATGGATACGAATCCTGGTTATTTGGAATACGGATATGGAACGGATATGTGACGGATTCGGACTGAAAACGGATAAAGATATACGGATAATGCACGCCTATATAGAGTAATATATTTTGAATTAAACCGTACGTGTACATGACCATAGTAGCAAGTTACATATCAATCAAACCCAGTAACATCGTAGAACCAACTAATTATCAGTATAAATGGGCTCTCCATGGAAAAAATGTGATGACATGGGCTGGGCCATGCTAATATCCGAATAGGAAATTTGGATATCCGATCTGAATAGGAAAAATCCAGATATCCGAATAGGAAAAATCTGGATATCCGAATAGGAAAAATACAAGTATCCGAATGTGATGACACACCCTGAAGCCCGAATCCAACTGTTGCTATTGCTCGTACATGATCCCATCAACACGTTCGTGATGGTGACACCGAGTTGCTCGTCACGCGCACGCTCTCTTGCACGCGCTCCGTCGCTCCATGGTCACCTTGCAGTGTTGTCCCCTGAGATGGTCACCCCGGGAGTCTCCTCCTTCCAGGGCAACGATTTGAACCTAGATACCAATTGTTGGAATAGAGACTCAAAATCTTTGAAGCACTTTTCTATGTTTATTTCTCTCTTATTTTTCTTACTTGCTTCTTGTGTTTATATGTTACAATCCACTGCTTATATAGCAGAATATCAAGTAACAACTCATTGTTCGACTCGGACTCCAAACACTTTTCAAAACAAATGTACCTAAAACCCAGACTCTACTCTGTTTACCGGATTAATTTCAACAGTTTAATACCCTCCTACTGTTTTGAGGATTTGGCCCCTTGAGCCAAGGCGCCGTCGCCGTGCCGCCGCAGTGTCACTAGCGATACCTCTCTACAACTGCTGCTACCTGACTCACAAATAAGTGCCCAAATACTTCTCTCCTCTCTCACTCTCTGCTTTGCTACTACTTACTGTTTTCCCGACGCCTTGGAAATTGATTTGAAATGATCTATATATTTAAATTAAGATGTGTGAGTGATCTAGCTCTCATCCGTTAACACTGTTGTGAACTTGTGATGTTGTCCATTTCCATACGTTCCAACAGTGATGTTGCCATGGAGATGAACAAAACAGTTAAGAATCTGTTAGTCGAGGTCGATAATGCTATAATGATAGTCACAATGTTTCATCGTAATCCCTATACCATTTAGTTTGAGACATTCATTAAATTGATCTTTGTTACTATTATGAGGTAATTGTGCATCACAAACCATTAAACTAGTAGGTTTGTCCCCTTGATACTATTGTTGTATCAGTACAATGGTAAATGATAGATTACTCAGATAGATACTTCAATGGAAAACCTTTGGAATGTAGAGTCAATTTTGTAGTATTTCGGGTGATGATTTTTTCAAGGTAGTTTAGGCATGAAAGAAAAATAAGAGTCTTCTGTGAATTAGGAGCTTGGATATGTTGAAGAGAAGCATCCTTTTGCACAATTGCTATATAGGTTAGTAGGTAGTTGTAGGCAGTTTTCTTTCCTTAGCATTTTGCGCATGGGCAAATAATTTTACAAAGTTACTATTACTGATGCCATTGGTATTGTGACTCTATATGTTCTATGACTTTTGGTCGATGAATTATGTGGATTTACCTTTTTAATGATCTTGAATACAATGATTTTTTCTGGTTAGCTCGTTAATTTGTAAAGAAATTGCTTGGCAGTAAAATTATGATTCCTTGAGTTAGTTAGCAATTGGATGGGAATGACAGATATGTGAAATTGATCTCATTTCGTCATTCTTGGTATAAGGATGAAAATCACTGTTCATCCGAAAATCGATTGTAACGGTAAGGTGAACCCTGGTACCAATGTGCTACTACTACCAATGTTCTTTGGAAGCAGGCCAGTAAAAGATGAGTTCTTGGACATGACAGAATTTGCCCAAGTCCACAAGAATTTGATACCTTGGCAGCTAAATGCACATATATGGATTATGGTCAACTAATATGGATTGCGACGTTTCACCCAGAAGGTTGGAATTGAGTTATCACAATTGGATACTGGGAGAAGAGGTGAAGGAAAAATGAGCGGTTCTGAAAAGACATTACTCCTACAGCAGTATGTTTCACTGTTCCGTTCAGTTGGTAACCATCCTGAAAGAGACACCTGATATAGTTCAATTCAGCACCAGCAAGGGGCCAAAACAGAAAGCTTTGGAGCAGTTAGATCCGTCTATAGACACCAAACTTCTTGCTTCGAAGAAGATATTTGAATTCAGTAATACGGGTCGAACTTGCACATCGCAGCATGCGGCCCATGAGCTGAAAAAACAAGGGGAATCAATCAAACACGGTGAAGACGATGACCAACGTCAGCATCAATCGAAAATTTTCAGAAAATAAATCTTGTGTCAAAGGCCTTACCCACATATCAGTTTTGTATACACTGTCGCTGTCGTTTGTCTTCTTTCTTGTCATGCCTCTGAAAACCACAGATACATCATCGATCTTGAGTCTACTAATCTAGTATAGACATGGAGCAGACTTGACAGGACAAATACTCACGAGCAGCTACTTGTCAGGAAATGCAATCCGAATATGGTGAAGGCACATGTTGGAAACTAAAAACGCCAGAGGAAACAAGAGGAAATGAAATTAGTCAGTACACAATAGCTCAAGAATGCATATGATACAAAGAAATTGAAAATGCAACATTATTCATAGATCAAATTAGGCTAGTGTGTTGAGGATATGTGATGAACTCCACTTGTATAGTTTTCTACATGGCTTGTCTCAAACCAAGAAAAAGGAGGAGAGTTTTGATAGGCTTGGCGAACAAATGCAAAAAACAGCCCTCGTTTCATGGAGTGAAACCCAAGAGATTTTCACTGGAGAGTAATCCTCTTAGCGACAGCCATATCGGAACAAGGGTGTGGTGCTACATGAGCAAGGGCTGGGACGTCACTCCCTTAGTGACGCAATACGTCAACGTCCAGATGTAGTGGAAAATGTGCAAGGGTCTTTGCACTTTACTTGACGAGTGTGAGGGGCAAAGAAGATAGCCAAGTAGAGTATGATCCGCCTAGGAAGTCAAAATGTTGGGTCCCTAACAGGTAAGTTAAGAGAGTTAGTTGATATGGTGATTAGAGACATGAACGAGCATTCAAGAAACTAAATGAACGGATCAGGAGGCGAAGGAAATTGAGAATACTGGCTTCAAGCTGTGGTATACTAGAATAGAATGGAACAAGAATGGAGTATGCATCATAATCCATAAGAGCCTCAAGAGTGGAGTTGTTGACTTGAGGCAATAGGGATAGGATTATTCTAGTCAAGCTAGTCATTGATGACATGGTTTTCAACGTTAGTAGTGCTTATGCTCCACAAATAGGTTTGTGTGAGGATATTAAGATATAATTTTAGGAAGATCAAAATGATCTGGTTAGAAGTGTGCCTATCACTGAGAAGCTTTCCTTAGGAGGCAATTTTAGTGGTCATGTTGATACAACTAGTGGGGGTTTTGATGGGGTGTATAGGGGTTTTGGTTTGGTGATAGGAACCAAAGAGAAGATATCCTGAACTTTGCCATAGCCTATGAGTATGACCTTATGATAACTAACACATTCTTTAGAAATAGACAGTCCATTTAGTTACCTTTAATAGTGGCCAGCATCTAGATCGATTTTGTCCTCATTAGGAGGGACGACAAACAAAACTGCATAGATTGTAAAGTTATACCTAGAGAGTGTGTTGCTCCACAACATAAATTGGTAGTCTCGGACTATCGATTTAGGATACAGGCTCAACATGCTAAAGTCACCAAAGTCACAAGGATGAATTGGTGGAAGTCCAAAGGGGACTCCTCACAGGTGTTTAAGGAGACGATGATAGCGGAAGGGATATGGGTTGTGGGAGAAGACGCGAAAAGTACATGGACAAAGATGGTAACTCGTGTTAAGACGGTGGCTATGAAGGTGTGTGGAGTGATTCGAGGAACTAGATGCGAACCTAAAGACACTTGGTGGCAGAGAAGCACATTAGTGCTAATTTTCAAGAATAAAAGAGACATTCAAAGTTGTACTAATTATAGAGGAATTAAGCTCATGAGCCACACAATGAAGCTTCGGGAGCGAGCGATTGAACACCGTTTAAGAAGAGTGAGTAGAGTGACCAAAAACCAATTTGGTTTTATGCCTGAGAGGTTGACCACGTAGGCGATTTTATTGACACGACAGTTGTTGGAGGGGTATAGGGAGGAAAAGAAGGATCTACATATGGTGTTTATTGACTTGGAGAAAACTTATGACGAAGTGCCAAGAAAGGTCATGTGGTGGGCGTTTGAAAAGGAAAAAGTCCCAACAAAGTACGTTAACCTAATCAAAAATATGTATGACGATGTTGTGAGTAATTTTAGAGCATGTGATAGCTATATTAGTGACTTTTCTATTAATATAAGACTACATCAAAGGTCAGCATTGAGTCCCTACAATTTTGCCCTAGTGATGGACGAAGTCATGTGGAACAAGGAGAGATTCCTTGGTATATGCTTTTTGCTGATGATGTGGTGTGAATTTAAGAGTATGGTAGGTGTTGATAGGAAGCGGGAGTTGTGCCAGAAGACTTTAGAATCAAAAGGCCTCTAGACTTAGTAGGACTAAAACTGAGAACATGAGGTGTGATTTTAGCAATGATATGATAGATGATGGAGCTGTTAGTCTAGATGGATAAGTAGTGCCCAGAAAGGAAATATTTCGATATTTGGGATCGATTCTACAGAGTGATAGCAAGATTGATGAAGATGTGAGCCACATGATATGAACAGGATGGGTGAAATGGTGCCAAGCATCTAGTGTCTTATATGATAGAAAGCTTCCTCAAAAGTTAAAGGGTAAGTTTTATAAGATGACGATCAGACATGCAATGATGTATGGATCACAATGTTTGCCGACTAAAAGAAAATATGTACAAAAGATAGGTATAGCAGAGATGATGCTATTGCAGTGGATTTGTAATTATATAAGACGGGATCAAATCCGCAATGATAATATACATGATAGGGTTGGGTAGCAATAATTGAAGAAAATTTTGTCCAACATCACTTGAGATGGTTTGAACGTCTCCAATGTAAGTCTCCTGAGTCATTGGTGCATAGTAGAATTTTAAGTTGTCTCGAAAATGTAAGAGGCTGAAGTCGACCGAGACTAACGTGGGAAGAAGTAGTTAAAAGAGATTTGAGGAATTGAAATGTATCCATAGAGTTGACATTGGATAGGAGTGCATAGAAATTAATAATCCATGCATTGGAACCATGACTTAAGATCGAATGTTTAGGGGTTTTATCGGCTTTGATTAGGTTTTATTCCTAGTCTATCCAACTTGTTTGGGACAAAAGGTTTGGTTTTTGTTGTTGTTGTTGAGGATATGTGATGCTAAAGCTGGCAATATGTTATCATGCACCGACCTGCCCTAAAATGGGAAACAATATATTGTTTATTTGATTTTTTCCCTGACAGCCATGCCTTGTTGGTCGAAAAAATGCTACTCCGATTTGTTTTTTTGAATTAGTACCCAGCAAAGTATCATATACCCTGTGTATGCAGGAAATACGAGTTTGATACAATATTCAGTCATTCAGAGCAACTATTTGTTACAGCAACTGTTAGAAATGCACTTTACAAGCAGTTTTTGCTATTCCACACCTTTTCTACCCTTGTTCCATCCTTTTCATTATATACAGTTTGCATGGAGATCTGAATTTTCTCAGTAATTAAGAGTTTTAAAAACACTCCTTAAAGCAAAAACAGTGCACCGCATTTTTCATGGGGAATTTTTTTTTTATATGCCAATGCATTTGTGATCAATTATTCTGGATCTCTAATATGCCTTTGTAACGTGACCTCTCCCTACGATCCATCGTATTTCCAAAGCCTACTACGTTCAGCTATGTTCTGTTTCAAAAAAAAACTACGTTAAGCTATGTTAGATCATTTCTGCTAACTTTTCTAAAATATCCATATTACCCTCTCAATTTTCTCCTTTTTTTTCCTTCCCCCTTACTCATCTCCCATCACCATCGCCTCCTATGCTTGCCGCCGCCGCCACCCCCACACCGGTGGCAAGTTTTTACATCTTTGAAAAACTTTTTTTTGTGCAGTTTAGCTCTTAAAATTTTTTCACCATTTTATTTATTAATTAAAGCTTAATATGAGACTTTCTTAAATAAAACAATGATTTAATGTGATTAAATCCTAAGTGAATAATTATCAAAATTAGTTTACTTGAGTTCTTTGTGCTTGAAAGAATTTTCTTGAACAAAAGCAAAAACATACAAAATAAGGGGCAAAGCACTTTCTCTTTATTAGATCGATTGATCTTTATGTATAAAGAGGTGTGAAATATATAGGAAAACTAAAATCCTATTTAGCAGAGCTCCAGCTTCACCAGATTCACGGATATGGTGGAGCTGAAGTTGTGGGTGTATTAAAAGTGTCTAGATATATCATTTTGTTTACATTTTAGAATAAAAATATAAACTTAATTCACTTTATTTTAGCCTACAGGTTTCAGATATAAGGTGAAATAAGGATCTAGAGCTCTACCAAATATGACCTAACTGTAGATATATTTAGATTCACTCGCTATTAAAGAATATTCTTCCATATTTAAACCGAAATTCTATCATATCCTTGACAGTGTTTCATGTGCGCTCCCCTTCGACATTGATACCGTGACAGATCTGGTTATTGCCATAAATTGCCTTTTCTTTTCTGGTAGCTCTTTCTCTTGCTTCCAGTTCCAGTTGATAGCCAACAAGAATGCCGTCGTGTCCAATCGCCTACCTTGGAAATGACAACGAAAGACGAGTCCAGCTGACCGGTCAGGTGACCAATGGATTATTTGGGCCAAGCCCATTTGATTGAGACAATAAATCCTAGAAAATCTCAAAGGCCCACCTCATGAGGAGCATGTGCACTAGCAATAGTACCACATTGCTAGCCTAAAGTGGTGAGCACTAGTTTAAATAGTGGAGTGTGCTACACTATAGTAGAACCATGTGGAGAAAGGGAGAAAGAATACACACGCGCGCGCTCGCCTCACGCCAGGGGCGGCGGGGCGCGCGGCGTAGGCACCTGCGTGAATGGTCCGCCGAATTCCGGTCCAGGGCTTTGCGTAGGCGCAGCCTCCTTTTGCAGATTACTCTTTTGCTACTCGGAATTTTCTGCGCCCTAGCGTTTTGCCAGTTTCCCTCGCTGCGCCGCCATCAAGTCTGCCTTCGCCCCAGACGCCGGCGTGCACCAAATAACGGGAAAGGTGTCTCCGAAACCGTCGTCCTCGCGTTCTTGCACCGGAGAGGGCGAATCAGGTTTTTGGGAAGCGCTCGGCGCGATCGCTTCCACGCCACCGCCACGGCTCGTCTTCCTCGACGTTCAGGAAGCGGCCGCTAGGCATCGCGCTCATCGCGCGCTTCCGCCCTCGATCAGACGCGCTTACAACGCTTCATCGCTTCCATCTCGCACACCTAACAAGATGCGTTACAATGTTTCTACTGTTTATTTTCAATCTATTGATTGTGAGCACATTAGATGGATATATGTGTAGTCTTCTAGCATATGCATCTATAGTATGCTCCTGTTATTCAGCATTCTTGATAGTCAATCACATGTTGTTCATGATTTACTTTTGGATTAAATTAAACCTAGATGTGCCTTTAATTCTAACAATCCAAAAACCTGATTATAGGCGCTTAGGTTTATCAATGGCTGGCTTTGCCGAGGCAATCAGACCGGAAAAATTCACCGTGTGCACTTCAAAAGATGGCGCATAAGGGTCACCTTGTGGCTTACAAATATGAACGTGTTCTCGTGTCGAACGGCAAACCGGAGGATATGGATCCAACTCCTGAAAAGGAGAAGGCATATCGGGATGCCAACACACTCTTTGTGGGAGCCGTTCTTAGTGTTCTTGCCGATCGCCTGCATGCGATGTGTATATGCACATTAAAGACGCCAAGGAACTATGGATGCTCACGAATGCTAAGTTCGGTGCTTCCGATCTTTGTGATGAATCAGATATCATGGAGCAATATCATGACTACAAGATGGTGGATAACCGTTCAGAAGTTGAGCAGCTCATGAGATACGAGTTCTCGCCAGGAACTCGAACTTCTCAAAATCCAGCACTGGCTGTGTTTGTGGTCAGCATTATTGCCAAATTACCTCCTTCATGGAGGAATTTTGCCGCATCTCTGAAACATAAGAGACAAGAGATTTCTGTTGAGAATCTGATTGCGTCTCTAGATGTTGAGGAGAAAGCTCGAGCTAAGGATGCACCTGTGAAAGGAACTGAGGGGCAGTCTAGCGCCAATGTGGTGCAACAGTTCTCACATGGCAAGAACAAAGGGAAAAATAAAGCCAAACAAACCACTAATTTCAAGAAGAAGAAGTCAATGAACAAAGATGAGAAGCCCTGCTTTGTTTGCGGTGAGATTGGACACTGGGCCAAACAGTGTCCAAATCGCAAGGGCAGGAAGGGTGAGCAAGGACAGAACTCAAAGTCTGTCAACGTGACCATTGGCAATACTTGAGGAGAGAAACTTGGCACCATTAGAACTCATACATTCAGATCTTTGTGAGATGAATGGTGTGTTGACTAAAGGAGAAAAAAGATATTTCATGACTCTGATTGATGATGCATCTAGATACTGCTATGTTTATCTGTTGAAAACTAAAGATGAGGCTTTAGACTACTTCAAAGTCTATAAGGCTGAAGTTGAAAATCAATTAGAAAGAAAAATCAAAAGGCTTAGGTCAGATCGTGGCGGTGAGTACTTCTCTACTGAGTTCGACTTATTCTGTAAGGAACATGGAATTATTCATGAGAGGACACCTCCTATTCGCCTACCTAATGGGGTTGCCGAAAGAAAGAACCGCACTCTAACCGATTTGGTAAATGCCATGTTGGACATCAAGGGTCTATCTAAGGAATGGTGGGGAGGCCTGTTGACTTCTTGTCACGTTTTGAATAAAGTTCCTTCTAAGAATAAGGAGAAAACCTCATATGAAGAATGGGAAGGAGAAAACCATCACTTTCATACTTGCGCACGTGGGGTTGCTTGGCGAAAGTCAATGTGCCCATAACTAAAAAGCGCAAACTTAGACCTAAGACAGTGGATTGTGTCTTTCTCGATACGCCATCGGAGCATTGCCTATAGATTTTTAGTAGTAAAGTCTGAGGTATCCGACATGATCGCTTGCACAATCATGGAATCCAGAGATGCCACCTTCTTTGAGGGCATATTTCCCATGAAAGATTTGCATAGCGTTTCTAGTCAAAATCCTGAGATAATTCCCTAACCTATTACACAAACCGAGGATTCTCAACAGATACCCGAGCAAAATCCTCGAGGAGGATGATGCTGAGGCTCCTAGGAGGAGCAAGAGACAAAGGATGGTTAAATCCTTTGGTAATGATTTCACTGTGTACCTTGTGGATGATACTCCCACCTCTATTTCAGAAGCTTATGCATCTTCTGATGCAGACTACTGGAAGGAGGCAGCCCGTAGTGAGATAGATTCTATTCTGTCTAACGGAACTTGGGAGCTCACAGAACTGCCTTATGGTTGCAAACCTGTGGGCTGTAAGTGGGTGTTCAAAAAGAAACTAAGGCCTGATGGTACTATTAAAAAGTACAAGGCTAGACTTGTGGCTAAGGGTTATACGCAAAAGGAAGGAGAGGATTATTTTGATACTTATTCACCTGTTGCTAGGATCACAACCATCCGGGTACTTTTATCCTTGGCTGCCTCTCATGGTCTCATTGTCCATCAAATGGACGTGAAGACAGCTTTTCTTAATGGAGAGCTAGATGAGGAGATCTACATGGATCAGCCAGATGGATTTGTGCTACCCGGACATGAGAGCAAGGTGTGTAAGTTACTGAAATCTCTTTATGGCCTTAAACAAGCACCTAAACAATGGCATGAGAAGTTCGATAGAACATTGACACAAGTCGCTTCGTTGTAAACGGCCGACAAGTGTGTGTATTATCGCCATGGTGGGGGTGAGGGAGTTATTCTGTGCCTATATGTGGATGACATTTTGATCTTTGGAACAAACCTTGATGTGATCAATGAGGTCAAGTCTTTCCTGTCTCGAAATTTTGATATGAAAGATCTCGGAGAGGCTGACGTGATCTTGAACATCAAGTTAGTCAAAAGTGAGGATGGGATTAGTCTTTCTCAATCCCATTATGTGGAAAAGGTTTTGAGTCGGTTTGGCTATTCGGATAGCAAGCCTTCTCCAACACCTTATGATCCAAGTGTGATTCTTCGGAAAAACAAGAGAATTGCTAGAGATCAAATGAAATACTCTCGAGATCATTGGATCTCTCATGTACTTGGCTAGCGCTACAAGGCTCGATATCTCATTTGTCAGTAAGCAAATTGAGCCGCTTACTTCTAACCCGGAGATGATCATTGGCGTGCACTCGAAAGAGTTATGCGTTACTTGGTGGGTACAAGAAATTATGGAATACACTATACCGGTACCCTTCAAGACTAGAGGGTTATAGTGATTCAAATTGGATCTCTGATGTCGATGAGATTAAGGCCACCGGTGGATATGTGTTTACACTTGGTGGGGGCGCTGTGGTCGTGGAGGTCTTGCAAGCAGACTATTTTGACACGGTCAACTATGGAGGCAGAATTGATCGCATTGGATACAACCAACGTTGAGGCGGAATGGCTACGTGAACTCTTGATGGATCTTCCGTGGTTGAAAAACCAATACCGCCATTCTTATGAATCGTGACAATCAAACAGCTTATTGTTAAAGTGAATAGTTCTAAAGATAACTTGAAATCCTCAAGACATGTGAAAAGACGTTTGAAGTCCGTCAGAAATTGAAAAACTCCGAGTGATAGCATTGGATTATATCCAGACGGCTAAAACCTGGCAGATCCCTTCACTAAAGGGCTATCACGGAATGTGATAGATAACGCATCAAAGGAACTAGGCATGAGACTCCATGTGAGTTATACCATAGCGGTAACTCCAACCTATGTGATCGGAGATCCCGTGAATTAGGTCCTGGGAAAAACAAGCTACTCGTTAACCGGAGGAGAGTAATTTTCTAACTAGTTCCAAGTGAAGATGCAATACTCTCAAATCAGTATGGCAAAGTTGGCTTTTGCCTTAATGTGTTCTGTTGGCTTTATTTAGCGAAGATGTCATCCTACAGAGCATCTTGAAAGAACACACCTATATGAGAGTGATCATGAAAGTCGCAGCCTATGAGACTTGGGTAATCTCTAGTAAGCTCATGAAGAGACCATGGAGTACGACTTATATGCTCCACCCGAGGAAGCCTATTGGCAGCCTAGTATCGCCTAAGGCTTTAAATGAAACTCACTGCACAAAACTTGCAATTCAAGGCTTAGTCCATTGTTCAAGTTGTGGTGAGTGTAATTTGGAGTCCTAGGTGCAATTCAAGGCATAGTCCATTGTCACTGAAATGCTGGTATATTAACGACTTTGGGAACAGGCAAGACTCGGTGGGACTTTGAGATCTGGTGGGGGATTGTTGGATTATTTGGGCCAAGCCCATTTGATTGAGACAATAAATCCTAGAAAATCTCAAAGGCCCACCTCATGAGGAGCATGTGCACTAGCAATAGTACCACATTGCTAGCCTAAAGTGGTGAGCACTAGTTTAAATAGTGGAGTGTGCTACACCATAGTAGAACCATGTGGAGAAAGGGAGAAAGAATACACACGCGCGCGCTCGCCTCGCCTCGCCGGGCTCGGGCTCGGCACGGGCGGGGGCGGGGCGGGCGCGGCGTCGGCACTGCGTGAATGGTCCGCCGAATTCCGGCCAGGGCTTTGCGTGAGGCGCAGCCTCCTTTGCAGATTACTCTTTTGCTACTCGAATCGCGGTTGTAGTATGAGATAAGGACACCGTAATGCATCCCGTAATGGACTCCGATCGTGGGACGCCCTCGAGTCGTGTTCGTTACTGATCGTTACTGTGGCTTTTATATATCGCGTCGCCGTCATCCGGGTAAAATAGAGTTTTCGCGCTCTAGCGCTTTTGCCGCTTCTCGCTGCGCCGCCATCAAGTTCGCTTCGTCCCGTGCCGGCACACCAAATAACGGAAAGCAGTCTCCGAAACCGCCCGTCCTCGCGTTCTTGCACCGGAGAGGACGAATCAGGTTTTTGGGAAGCGCTGGCCGCGATCGCTTCCACGCTATCGCCACGGCTCGTCTTCCTCGACGTTCAGAGCGGCCGCTAGGCATCGCGCTGATCATCGCGCGCGCTCGCCCTCGATGCATCAGACGCGCTTACAACGCTTCATCGCTCCATCTGCACCTAACAAGACGTTACAATGTTTCTACTGTTTATTTTCAATCTATTGATTGTGAGCACATTAGATGGATATATGTGTAGTCTTCTAGCATATGCATCTATAGTATGCTCCTGTTATTCGTTACTGATAGTCAATCACATGTTGTTCATGATTTACTTTTGGATTAAATTAAACCTAGATGTGCCTTTAATTCTAACAGCTCTTTCTCTTGCTTCCAGTTCCAGTTGATAGCCAACAAGAATGCCGTCGTGTCCAATCGCCTACCTTGGAAATGACAACGAAAGACGAGTCCAGCTGACCGGTCAGGTGACCAATGGATGGAAGAAGGCTAGGGGTTTTGCGTGAGCGTGACTTAATCCGAAACCCACAGGAAAAATTGCTCAAATAAACAACAGTTAAATCTAAATTAATAAACTAACCTGTAGTAAATCGAAATTCGCTGAATGGACCTCGTTTCCGCCGCATGGTGTGGCTTCCGCCGTGTGGCATGGAGGAAACCGGGTTTCCGCCACCGTGGGGCTTCCTCCATGCCACACGGCGGAAAGGCGTTCGCCACCGCAGTGTGGCTTCCTCCATGCCACACGGCGGAAACAAGGAGGCTCTGCCACGTGGCGGTGGGCGTCGGGTCCACACGGCAGTGAGGGAGAGGTGATCTATTGCGGCCCCGTTTGGTTTAAATTCCCATACAGATATTTCCAAAAAATTTTATAGTATTTTTGGTTGAAATTTTTACATTAGATCACCTCTCCCTCACTGCCGTGTGGACCCGACGCCCACCGCCACGTGGCAGAGCCTCCTTGTTTCCGCCGTGTGGCATGGAGGAAGCCACACAGGGTGGCGGAAACGCCCCCTTTCCGCCGTGTGGTATGGAGGAAGCCACACGGTGTGGCGGAAACCCGGTTTCCTCCATGCCACACGGCGGAAGCCACACCATGCGGCGGAAACGAGGTCCATTCAGCGAATTTCGATTTACTACAGGTTAGTTTATTAATTTAGATTTAACTGTTGTTTATTTGAGCAATTTTCCCAAACCCACAGGGATTGAAACGCAGCTTCTCACAGAAATTTAGTAGGACGCTACGTACTTTGATGGGAGCGAGTGTTTTGCTGTATAACCCAGTTCGTCTTTAGCCAACACACCCCTTTGGCCCTTTCTATTTATAACCCAGGATGGGGATAGGTCACTCAATCGTGTCCTTTCCCTGTCCCTGCGCAGATGGAAACATGGACGTCTCGCCAAACCAAATAGGGCCGTGCGCACAGCCGGTTTGACGTCTCAAGAGAAGCTAGACAGAAAGATACACGTCCCTCGACCACCGGCGCAGGACGGCCGGGGCAAGGATGTTCACCAGCTAGGCTAGGCATCTACCACCAATCAGATAAGCGATTGCTTACCTAGCTCCTCGTTTTTATTTTTGTCAAATCTTGTCTTCTGGCACATGTTTTAACAAATTTAGCTCTCTTTCCCATCTCTTCAGTACTCCAAGAGTAAGTCCCCGCCGCACCCGGTGGCCTTCCGAGCTGACCGGGTGCGGTAGTGACTAGTGAGTTTATGTGCTCCCTATAAGATAAAAGTGAGAGAAAACTAGGTTTATAAAAACGTACATGTTGAAATTAGATTTGTCCGACAAATAAAAGCCCGCCATGGGCCTAGATAAGTGCACACACCCCAATCAGTTGGGGGGTAAAATCGTCTCGTGAAAACGTAGCGTGTTCCTCGTGTTTTCCTACGAGAAATTCCCTGTAGATTTTATTAGCGTAGCGACTTCGCTGCGCTGCCGCTGCCGATGCCGATGGGTGGCGCTTCGCTGTGCTCCGACTGATCGCGGCATCGAGGTCTGACGCTGTTGTCGGCCTTGCGTAGCAATCGAAGGCGACCAAGGGATTTCGCACGGGATAAAAAAAAATCCCGGCATCCCGGCTAGGCCCTGGCATGCGAATAACGACGGCTCCATCTCCAGCATCTGTCCTGTAATTTTTAGCGCCACCCTACAGATTTCCCTCCCTCGCTTCGCGAATGGACTGCATGAACGTGTCGCTGCTTTGGGCTGTTCATTCCCTCGGGATTGATCCTGCAGCGGGGGATAAGAAGGGAACATAAATTTGTGATGTCTAGTGCCCTATCTGTTGTGAGAAACGGCCATTTCGACCAATTAGTCGGCCGATTAATCAATGACGCTAACTAAATAACCGTGAATAGTTTAATCGAAGTGCAATTTAGACAATCCAATGATTAGTTGATAGTATAAACCGATTGATCGGCCTTTTTTGATTAATCATCCGTTTTTCCGTTTAATGATAAGTACGATAAATTAGTTTATAATATTGTGCTATAGTGTTCATAGTATGTACCTTTTGGATGGAGCATAAACAATGAAATGTAAAACATATTTTGTAGACCGATAATTTACAATAACTTTGGGTAACAAAAATATTTCTAATTAATTCTAGATGTAAATAAATATATTAATAAGAATACATAATCGTCTATTACATTCTAATTAATCGGCCGTATTATGATTAATGGCTTAGTGGCTCCACGTCCATCCCTCGAGTGCACATGTTTTTCACAAAACTGATCTGAACCGTCGAACGCAGGAACGGACGCCTCAGAAGCCATTTACTTACATCATCTGGCCATGCAGATTCTTCCGCGTTTTACAGGTGGGACCAGGGTTTGAATTTTTGTTTTCGGATTTTATCTCGGCACCATTCGAAAGACGAAATTTCAACAAAATCTCGGTATTTCGGACGAAATCCGAACGAAAATCAAAAGGTAAAATTTGAATCCGGTAATTTTTGAAACGAAAATTCCAAGATTTTGTCTCATATAGACGAAATTTCGGTCCAAAATGCCGAGATCTCGGCGAGATTTTACGCACCGTCACACTTTGAATTTTTTAAGTATTTTTTCAATTTCGCATGAATTATAATCTACTGATTGTCCCGGATAGGAAACAATGCGAAGAATCCAATCCAGTCAAACTCGGTCAAATCCGATCAACTTTTATTCAAATCTCGGTTAATTTTACCGAGATCTTAGCAAGATTATAGATTACTGTAGCACTTTGAATTTTTTGTAGGTTTTTTAATTTCGTCAGGATTATAAAACTCGAGGGGACTAAGATCCTAAATTTTGTAGAGATTTTGAACCTTGGTGGGACACGGCCACGCAGGTGCTGTACGGCGATCGGAATTCAGAATATTTCCCTTTCGCGACGAACAACGAGTGTCTGCAAGTTCCTGAGCGTTTCGGTAACTGAAGCATTCACGAGAAAAATGGATGGAACATGCAAAGCTGGAACGAACCTTCTTACCAAACATATCACGAAGTCAAAATGCGCATCTATGCCTGGCGAGTGATGATTGGATGTTTCAGGAAGATGCTCGATATTTGCTAAATCTCACCTGGTGAACCAGATGTTCCAGATGTAGCAAATCTCAGAAGACAGGATACAAGAGGAGAAATGCTTCTACCATTGAAGTCGAACGCATCTTTTTTATGCTACGAATACAACCCTTCTTTTTTTCATTTCCATCTATCACTTCTTTTTGATTTATCACTACCAAACAAATAATTTTACATAATTTAAATGAGATGGTATTACATCGTTACACACATTCCACCCAACTGCAGTACTTGTGGGCTGAAGTTTTAACCCTAATGGAAAATGTAACAAGCTCTATAACAGGAGTCAGCCGAGTAGACATCAATTTCACTACTAAAGGTCAGAACTGAAAGAAAGAATGCTAGTTGTATTCTACACCACATACAGAAAAGCTTAGGAGCCAAGCGAGAGCGCACCAGCCGCAAATAAAAGATTCCTCCGGGAAAACTGCAATGGTAAGAAAGCAAAATGATACATGAAAGGAGAATAAAAATTCTTTACTTGCATTGCACACAGTTACTACTACCATAAGTTATGCAAAATGATGCATGAAAGGAGAATAAAAAATCTCACCCGCAGGGTATAAACAGGTGTTGATTTTGTAGGGAGAGCTTTTAGCAGCCTCAGTCGGTTAATTGAACCACCTTTGCTGTTTCATAAAGTACAGGATATTTTACAACTAGAGTAAGGCAGTGATCTATAATTATATATATGTATGACAGTTCTTACGTATCATCCATCTTCAGGGCCTTTGTGCTGGAAGCGACATCCCAGAGTTTAATAGTGCAGTCAGCCGATCCAGATGCAAGTAATGCCCCTTCACAGCTAAAACAATGGTAGAGTAGTTTGAATAAGAGCAGAGCATTCGTTGGCATAATTAAGTAATCATACTTTTCCTAAACCTGCAACCGAATGCAGATCTACATGACATCACAAAGCGGCACATCACGGTTTGTCGCTGAAAGAAACAACATACATTTCTAAACAGAAAATTAAAAAAAATGTGGAAAACATCCTCTAGGTACAGAAAGCCTAACATAGCAGCTTAAATAAAGTAAAAAAGGAGTGCATAGAATATTTAGAAGATTTTTACAGGATTGTTTAAACAATAGAATCATAAGAAAATCCACTGTAATGGTTAGAGTACTCTGTATATGCTTTCTATTAGTCTCTTGTTCATTTATGCATGTTTACCACTTGTGTATCGCTTTGTATAACAGCCCCTTTGGGGCCTCATTGCGATACAATCAGTCCAACTGACATGGTATTAGAGCTACGGCTTCTCCCGATCCCAAATCATAGCCTGAGCTCAATCTGCCTCATAGCACCGCCGTTGCCAAGCTCTTCCCTTGAAGCGCCGTCCTGATCTTACGCCACCTCAACCCGAGCTCGATCTGCTTCGCCAGATACCGCCCGAGCTCCGCCTCGTCCAGACCTCGCACTGCTGAAGCTCGATCTGCTCCGCCTCCTCAGGCCGCCACCTCCAAGGCTACCACCTGAACGCCATTCGAGCTCCGCTTGCCCTGATCTTGTGTCGCCGGAGCTCGATCTGCTCTGCCGCCTCCGGGCCACCAACTGCAGGCTACCGCTCTCTCTCCTCTGATACTGCTACCGCTCCTCTACCCTACTCAAGTGATGCTGTTGCTCTGCTCTTAAAGGTGTTGCAGCCGTACTGTTTAGACTGGCTTCCTATGTTTCTACCAGCTATGGTGCTTTGATTCCTACATAAACCATCAAGTTGCATGGAACCAACTACAAAAAAGGGCATCCCTCACACGGGTCACTCTCGATGGTTAGTGTCTCTAGGAAACTGTCATGGGTGAGAGGCTATTGTCCTCCGATTCTCCTCCTGCCTGTTGCCACTCGGTTGCCTCCTCATGCAACCCTTCTGATGATGAGGCTGCCCAGGTGGCAGCTGAGGCAACCGCCAAGGAGGCAGCAAAGGCTGCCGCTGCTGATGAGGCTACTGAGGTCTATCAGTACTCTTGATGCCTATAAGTGCTGGCGTGGTGACAATGCTCATGTCAGGGCCTATCTTATTCATAGTGTGGACACTGTCAATTTGCCGACTGCTCAGCAGATGTGGAAGCACCTTCAGCAGCACTACCAGCCGAGTAGTGATGCTCTCTACTACTCTCTGCTGCACGAACTTCAGGCACTTCAGCAGAATGATGCTTCTGTTGAAGTCTTCTACCTCCAGTTCACTGCTCTCTGGCACCGAATTGATTCCCTGGATCCTCCTGCTTGTTGAGTCAGTGGTTGTCATGAGACTCAACGAGCACACAATGACAAGCGCCGTGACGTCATCTTTACGACTTTGTCATGCGTCCTCGTACAAAGTTTGACTGTTAGGGCTCACTTGCTGAACCCCTCTCCTCGACCATGGTCAAGGCCCAGGCCCTTGCTGACCTTCGTGCTGAGGAGCTCGGGCTTCATACCACATCTGGGCAGGCCTTGCCAACGGTTTTTGTTGCTCTCAGGACTCTGACATCAGCTCCAGCAGCTATTCCCCCTGCTGGTGCTTCCTCAACCACTGGTGTTCAGTGCAACTACTGCAAGAATTTCGGTCACCACAGCTACCAGATCTGCTCCATCAGGAAGAACAAGAACAGCCACAAGGGCGGTCACCCAAGGTGGGGTCAGGAGGACCCTCTCTAGGAGACAGAGTGACACCGGTCAGCTGGTCTTGTAGTCTTGCTCAATCTTCTCTAGGTAATCTTTGGGTTCTGGAGTCTAGTGCCTCTTTCCATGACACCAAACTCTGCTTCATCTTCAGCCTTGTGCCTCTAATAGTGGTCCCTTTCTGGAGGACCCCACTCGCTATCGTCACCTTGTTGGGAGTTTTGTTTATCTTGACATCACTCGTCGAGACATCTCCCATGTTGTTCACATCCTTAGTCAGTTTGTATGTGCTCCCACTAACATACACTACAGTCACCTTCTTTGAGCAGCTCTTCGCTATTTACGTGGAACCATCTCTCAATCTATGTTCTTTTCTCACTCCAGTTTGCTGCAGATTCAAGCGTACTCTGGTGCGACCTGGGCTAGTGATCCTGCTAACTATGATGCACAGACACGGATACGTCAACACAACACCGACACGGAATTCGCCATTTTTCCAAAAATATCGACACGATGACACGGCTATTATTATTATTATTATTATTATTATTATTATTATTTTCCATTTTTCTACATGTTTATCAAACTAAAATAATGTAAAGTGTAAACTAGGAATACATACCGCAACCTTTGCAACTTCACTTCTAAGCTAAGCAAGATAGATACCATCACCTTAGGACAGATCTTTCAATCACAATTAGTAATTTTCAGCAAGTGTGCTTTGACTCTAGAGTAGCTACTAGTGTCAACATAATTGCAGTATTTGCATCTCTATTTCACATTTCCTCTTAACGGACCACCCTTATCTAGAACATCAACATGGTTTCAAAATGAACCCTCGATGTTGGATTTTTTATCCTCTCGGGTGGCTAGGGTTACCCTTTAGGTGGCTGAGATGGGCTGGTTTATATCATCATATGTGTCGAACATTAAAATTATTTATTTTGGCTATCTAATTGTCCAATGCGTGGCCGATACATGTCAAATGGCGTGTCGTGCATGTCGGACACCGATACGACACCAAACCAACCTATTGGTGCTACATAGCCATCGTCGATCTCTCTCTGCCTATTGTGTTGTCCTTAGTTCCTCTGTTATTGCTTGGAAGACCAAGAAGCATACTGCAGTTTCCAGTTCAAGTGCTAAGGCTGAGTTGAGAGTTAGGGCTTCGGTGACTATTAAGGTTACTTGGATACAATGGCTATTTGCTAATTTTGGTGTTATGGTTCAAGGTCCGACAACAAGGAGGTGCAATTAGCATTGCTCGTGATCTAGTGAAGCATAAACTCACCAAACACATTGGTATTGATGCTTCCTACATGCGCTCTCAAGTGCAAGAGCATGTCATCTCCCTAAAGTACAGGGCTGGCTATTGAGCTTAGCGAGCTTCTTTCGAAATTGACATAATTCGATATAAAATCATTTTATTTACCATTTAAGTGGTTATTTCAAATTCGAGCTAACAAGCAACTATCGAACCGTGCCTCATTAACCTTTTTTCGCTTAAAATGTACTCATTTCAATTTTTAACCCATTAACTACTGTAATCGAAGCAATTTTGATTCAATCCCTAGTGAGATTTTTTGCCAGCCCTATTTGCCCTTAGAGTTGCAACTTGATGACTTCTTCACCAAACCGCAAACCCAAGTGCAGCATGTTTCCTATCCAACATAAATTTTTACTCCGTATATGCTTGTTATTAGGGTCTGTATACCACTTGTGTATCTCTTGTATATCAGCCCCTTCTGGGCCTCATTGCAATACAGCCAGTCCAATTGACAATAAACAACCAATGAGTGCAACGGTATTGTTCTCACTAGAAGGAGGTGCGTTGCTGCGAAGTGTCCAAGCCCTAGACTATCAGTCCATATTCAAGAAAATTCAAACACATGAGTATGTGTGTGTAACCATCAGTTCCAAGCTGCAGTCACTTGAAGACAGAATTATGCAACCATACAATTAAAAATTCTCAACAAGGAAGAAATGGCTAGTAAACCAATTTCTTGTGCATAGCCATAGATAATTGCAACCCAATGTGAATTAAACCAGCTGCTTTTCCAAGACTCGATACTGCTCAGTGAATTGATTATTGGCAGCAGCTGGTACAGCCAGTTTGTCAAGCCCTACTTATAAGTTATAACTACCATAAACTCTCTTTGGGCATATTCAGTATATTAACTATTGTTTGATTACCATCAAGGCATCAACAACAAAAAGGACACATGGGATACTAAGCAACCATAACAATGTATACTGAATCTTTCTAAAAAAATAACAATATATAGTGATTACCTGAAGGCAAGTGACCACACACAAGAGTTATGTCCCGCTAGTGGTGAAACACAGCGACCAGTAGAGAGATCCCACATCATGATGGTTCCATCTTCATCTCCAGAGGCCATATATCGTCCGTCAGGAGACATTGCCAATGATAAAACCATACTCCTATGACCAATAAACATCCGTATACATTCACCAGTTTGAACATCCCAAAGTCTTACGGTTTTGTCACTAGAACCGGTGGCAATGTAGTTACAGTTTACATGCCATTGCACACACTGTCATGCAAATATTTTGTAGAAAGAAAAAAATCAGTCAAAATAAGCAGACATCAACACAAGGCATTAATATAAGCACGTAAGTTTCAAACATCAAGTGTTCCCATAGGCAAACTATCAATTTTGAAATGATTAGAAGTTCGGAACCAGAAGTACACTTACATCAACATCAGAAAGATGCCCAGCCATTATTCGCAAAGGTTGGATTTTATCCATTGACCAGATTCTAGCGGTCCTGTCATGCGAAGCACTAGCAAAGTAATGGCCAACTGGACTAAACTGCCAAAAAAAACACAAAACTATCAACAAATATTATTAACTATCAACAAAATATTACAGTGCATATACCTATT
Organism: Rhipidocladum racemiflorum; assembly: GCA_036346355.1. NCBI lineage: Eukaryota > Viridiplantae > Streptophyta > Magnoliopsida > Poales > Poaceae > Rhipidocladum > Rhipidocladum racemiflorum. Next base: position 80,756,890 of record CM070579.1, on the reverse strand, counting down.
CCATCATCAAAACTTCAAAATGAAGAACTAGCTACAAATATTCATAACAAGCATCTGCACTCATTGCACCAAGATCAAGACCAAAACAATAGCAGGTAACGAACATTGACGTAATAATGGAGACATCCATTGTCATTTGTCACATCCACAATCTTCCTTTTTACATGGCATCCACACAGGAAGGAGGGCCACCATAGAACTTCGGAAGATTTTACTATTAATATATGCATCCTTTCAGGCAATCAAAAAATAGTCATCAACTCTGGCCAACAGACCAAGATGTAATTACAACTCAAAGGCCAAAGCTTATTTTACGATACAATAATCCATTTTGAAGCTTAAAACAATCATAAAGATATTAGCTCAATCAAAAGCTGCAACCAGAAATGATAAAACTGGTTGTAACTGTAGAGAATGCTTGAGGGCTCAGTACATAGCTTCCATATATCAATCTAGTTTGTGTTAGCATCATTTAAATAAGAGCCACTGACAGAGCAAGTAACTAATCCTTTTTTGACAATACTAACAAGGCAGTTGAGACAGCTCATCAAAGTAAGAGCGCCTCAAATGTTGCTTTGACAATAATGATGTAGGAAAAGGGTTTATTCACATACTTGGACATCCCAAACAGGGTAATTATGCCCTTTGTAACAAACAAGATTGGCGTTCAGCTTGGTGCTCCATAGTCGAACTGTAATAAATAAAGAAATAGATGACATGCTAACCAAAAGATAAATTACAGTAAAATGAATGATACAAAATAAGCATAATGCAAGGATGTTTTACTTGTTGAATCTGAAGATGACGACAAGAGAAAATCCCCAAATGGGCTAAAGGCGGCAGAATAAACTGGTCCAGAATGACCTTGGAATAATGTATAGGGTTTTTTCCCCTCGTCTGATGTTGATAAGTGATCACCCTGGGAAGATCCATTCTCTCCTTGTGAACTAGCTGAAAATTGAGAAGTGGCTAATCAGAAAATGCCAGCATTATATAACTGAAAACATTTTTATGTTAGGAAGATTAATGTTCTAAGATTATTCTGAGGTTCTGGACAGGTTCCAGTCAAATACTGCACCGCTGTTTAAAGTATTCTAGTACATCCAGCAAGTATGACTGGGGAACAGTATACTTCCGTAGGTCCAGAAGATATTTTTGCATTGTCCCCATGCATCAACGCGACAATGCTACAACATCATCTTAGTACTTAGAACTTAAACTGACCGAAATAAATGTAACATGAGAATTCTTAGAACAAAAGGCAACCGTGACCTAAACCAGATGCAAAAAGTATTTCAGCATAACACAAAGTGGAGCAAAACATCAGCAATATATAGTGTAGAACAACTAACATGTTTTGGCTGGTTGACCAATCTTTGACATATCCCAAACCTGGTGAACACAAATGAAGTTTTACAAATTAATATAGAGATCGCATGAAAAAGAAGATATCACTTAAAGAGGAACTAACCTTCACAGATGAGTCAGAGAACCCACCAACAACCAATGATCCATCATGTGAAATGGATGAGCAGTTTAATCTGTGTTCCACGGGATAATGATCAAACCAAAGTATGCACATTGAAAATAGTCAATATTAAGTTACAGTTAAGATTACCCATTATGTGTATTAAGGAATGTGTAGAAGCTAACAGATGGCAATGCCAAGTTATTCAATTGTGCACGGTTTCGCAAGTCCTCAAGAATGGATTGTTCAACTTCAACAGGCCTAAAACAAAGGAGAAGATATGTCAGATTCTTACAACTCAAGGTTGACACTTTACAGGTAAAAAAGTAGACAGGTGTGTTATGTTTGTTGAGAAAGGACAGGTACAATTTTGGTCCTCTAAGTTCGGATCGTGAAACCTTTTAGGATTAAGTTTTTCAAATGACCACGCAAAAATCATCAGCTTTCATTTCTGGTTCCAAAAAGGCCACCTGGTTACAAAAGCAAGTGCGCAATTCGCATGTGGGGTCTGGACCCACATTCAGTTACATGTTGAGGGGTTATTTGGCAACTTTTGAAAACATTAGGTCCTAAAACAAACCAGATCTCAAAGCCGGAGGACCAAACTGGACTTTTCTTAAAGAAAATTATGAAGGAATTAAAAACATACATCACTGGAAGGGTTAGCTCCGGTTTCACACGAGGTGCTACATAAACCATGCTTGTTTCGGATTTGATGTTTTTCCCTGTTGCACCTACAAGCTTATCCTTTTTTAGCTTTTTAAGTGCACCACCCTGCTTTCCACCTTCTGAGGGTTTTTTCTGTAGCAAAAAAAAAACAAGAAATGAAATTACAATACTAAGAAATATCAATCGTGACAAGAAACAAAGGCGCGTGCATAGTTGAACCAAGCAACGAACATTTGCTATCAGCTACAGCCTAGCTTGCGTATTAAGCAGTAATGTTATTCCTGTTCTCAAGAACACTGTAAAAGAGACGAAAGGTAAAAAAAAAAAAATATATGCTGTTGACAGCCTGACACACTGAAGAAAAGGAAGGTTCATGTTTCAACAGCTGAGTATGCAGCAAGCAAAACGTAACAAGACTACCATATTAAAAAAAGATTTTTCTTGCCTTGCTGTCTTCGGTATCTGCATCCTTGCTTTCTGCTTCAGTTTTATCAGAATCTGATATTGCCTTCTCCATACGCTCCTCAACTGAATCTTCAAGCAACTGCATACCAGAATTTTACTTGAAGCACTGTTTGATCTGAATTGTTACTATATGTTTGATCCAACTTGTTAACTATTTATTACAATAGACAATGGGGAACAAACAGACAAATCATTTATGAGTAACATACTCCCCAATGCACTTCCTTCTGATTTATTTGTTTTGCCAAGTCCTTACTGGTTCCAACCAGAGCAACAACATCCGCATCATCGGAGATCAATGAAGGTTGCCCAGCGGAAACTGCCCAATATTGCATAGGGAAAAGTGGTAGAGAAGATCTGAGTACTGAAAATGAACAAATGTATGATAGACATTGAAGGTAATAGTATCAATGAAATGGGAATTGTACCTTCAAAAGTTATGCGCTCATTGATTATTCCAAGCATCACAAGAGCTTGTGTTTTCTGGAGATACTGGAGAAGCAATTCATATGAATACTGCAATGAAAAAATATGGTAGAAACGTTAATTGGAGCAGCTGATTTATTTTCCTAACAAAAACAGCATTGCAGTGAACAAAAACGTGAGACTCAGACTACAATCACACACACACACACACACGGGGTAACATATAACGTCTGATCGTAATGCGCTGGTCGGCAGCGTACGGCCCATAAACTCGAGTCCAAATAACATCCCAATCGAGTTTGTTCGGCAGTGAAAAGCATATTAATTCATTGTAAAAACAAGATATGCTTCCAAATAATTTACTATCAGACTGAGGTCAATATGCACTCGGTGACAAGCGAATTTAAAAATAAATGCATTATATATTCGACAGTATAACGTAGAGCTACCTATAGTAAGAATAGTTGATGTGTATAGAAAAAAGAATTCATTTCGCACATAACACCGATGTACGTGATTAATGCATCGCATATCTAAACCGCTAGTAAGTTGTGTTCCTAGTTTGTACATGAATCTAATTTCTTTATTTTAGCCGTAACTTTTTATTGACAGCTCCGATTCACAAAAGGTTTTCTCCAGTGGCTTACTAACGACAAGAGCAACGTAATCATATAAGTCCCGCTAATAAACACCGTGTGTGTCGATAATAAAATCTATGTATACCGATAGTAAAATCTATGTCTAGTTGTCTACGGATAGTAAAATCTGATTCATGCGATAATACTTATATCAGTGTGTTGCTCTCATCGTCAATAAGCTACTGGTGAAAATCGTTCGTGAATTGGAGCAACCAATAAAAAGTTATAGCTAAAACAATGAAAAAACAGATTCATGTACAAAACAAGAAACGCATTTAGGCCCCGTTTGTCAACTTGGAACCGAACTGTTTCTACTAGAATCTGGGAGAAACCCAGCCAAATGGGCTAAAACTCGGAACGATTCTCCTCGAAACGTTTCTTCTTTTTCCATGCCGTGGCTGAATCACCATCAACCCCGTTTCACTAGTTTCTACTAGAATCTGAAACCGTACCAAACGGTTTGCAGAAAGTGATTCTGATTCTACCTGAAACGTCTCTACCAAGAATCTGGAACCGTTTCCGTTTCTACTAGAATCTGGAACCGTACCAAACGGGGCCTTACTAGTCGATCAAGGGTGGCAAATAGTAAGTTGATTAATTATCCGTCCGCCATGATTCGATTTAATCGCTTCTATCTCTTGTTTCTAGCTGTGAGCACCGGAAGTTTCTTCATGTACATGTTCAGTTCATACACAACATGTTGTTTGTTTGCTATCAAATTCAGGCACAAAAACAACTCGCAGTGTTTAATGAGGTGCCGAATTTGATAGTAAAATATGTAATATCTAGCATGCAAAGTAGTAAACCATATTGTACTGTCCGCGTTGGTAAAATCATATAAACACGATAGTCGAACACGATGGTAAAATATTCAACAAAAATAACAAGTACTTTCCTGCATGATAGTAAAATGATTAAACTCTGGTAGCAAAATAATGACAGGTAGTAAAAGGTCGGTAGTACGCTAGTAAAAATATGTAGGAAGCCAATGCAGCTATACCACGTGGCAAAAAAGAACACAAAAGTGATTGTGATGTTAAAGGGTAAGGTGCCCGGGTCCGTCAACGCCAGCACATAGCGCAGCTGGGCCACAGGCATAGCCCTACCCTTGCTAACAATACACGTATCACTCTGATCGAGCGAGCCGTGCCAATTTGGTTATATAAACATGTATTGATGAACATCCACGGGCGATGTGGGACTAAATTTTGATTGTCCATACTATATATGACGATTTGTCTGAGAAAATAGGCCTTCAAGCCCATCGGCCTTATAGCATCCGTAAACGTGCACACTTACGGACGGCACGATAATAAACGTTCCATATTACATCTAAGTCCATAATACATTACTATTATATTTGGTAGAATCGATGGTAAATCCAACTAATAAATGTGTTTACCGTGCCCAGCCAACTAATAAATGTGTTTACTAGTTTGTACACGAAAATGTTTTTTTAACCATACCTTTTTATTCGAAGCTCCAATTGACGAATGAATTTCACCAATAAATTACTGACGAGGCGAGGAACATTATGATATGTCTAGCTAACAAATGTCATATAAATAAAATTTTATTACCAAACGAACATCAGTTTACTACTGTATGAACACCAATTTAATACTGAAACGCGTTACTATTGAAATCAGAACCGTGGCCAACTAACTAGTAATGTGTTTACTAGTTTGTACACGAATCTGTTTTTTCTTTCTTTTAGCCATAACTTTTTATTAGAAGCTCCAATTGACGAACTGATTTTACCAGTAGATTACTGACGAGGAGATGATCAGTATGATATAAGCCTCGCTAATAAACTTCACATAAATCAAATTTTACCACCAAATAAACATCAATTGACTACTGTATGAACATCAATTTACTACTGAAATCATTGTTCCAGTCAATACAAACTGAAGTAATCATACAATATTATACTACCATCTACTCTTATTTGCAATGAACTGTCCGTCAGAATTCAGGAATAAAAGTAAGAACAGACCTTAAGGTGGCATTTCCTACCGTCTTAACAATACTTAAGCAATAAGTTAAAAAAACAAGCTAGGCAAAGATAGAGCATCTGAAGCTATTGTCAAAACAACAAATATTGATGCATTGCAATGTTTTGTGTCCATACATTGATTAAATGGGTGGTACAGCAATCGTAGATCAATGAAAAAAGAGGATATAAAACAAATTCGACATGGTACTACCTCACACAATTTAATTCTGAATTTATGTTGCCTTAAAGATTGAGCCAGTTCCATTTCCTGAAAATTATAGCATGTAGACTGATAAGCGCATAGTTTGTGAATCTTGAGAAGATGCAATCAAATAAACAAATGCAAGTTTTCATTCAGAATATAATGGATGTTAGAGAACTAAATGATGAATGAACCTCCAAATGTAGAGGAGAAAGAATGCCTTCCAGCTTCTGGAGATCCCTTGAATGCATCAGTTCATGATCTTCACGAAATGTATGGAAAAAGGACCGAGCTGCAGGACTCATATGTTGGGATATCAAAGAAACATCAAATACATAGACAGTTTAGCAAATTATATACACCAGCTATCAATACCTTCCTGTGTATGTCCCTCTGCCACTACATCCATGAAGCAATGGATAAACACTGGATAAAGGACGCGGAGTAATTCGTGCTACAAAAAATATCAGAATTCAGAGACACAGAGTATACAGCTGAATTTAAGAACAGAAAAGCGCATATCATAAAAGAAATAAATCAAACTATATAGTAAGTAGCTCATCCACCGCAAATATAGTAAGTAGCTCATCCACCGCAAACAAATATTGTTTCTACTGACTGCAATCATGTAACAAATGCATGCGTATATGAATATTTCTATACTTTATAAAAGAAGGCCCATAGTGCGAATGCATGACATAAAGCCATAAAACACAAAGAAGAATCGTTACGTAAATGATCCATCCTCCATCTGAAGCTATTATGCAAGCACTCATCTATGATCCTGAAAGCTTGGTGTATAACGCATAGCTGCCAGATGCGCTATAAACCCCCACAAATCGCGAACCGGACTCGTCGAACCTGAACTGGTTTAGTGTATGAGGTTTGTGTTCGCAATGGAAATTGGAAGAAAAGGTAGCGAACCGCGAACCCGAATTATGTTCAGTGTTTTGGATGAACCGCGTTTCTGGTAACTATGGTATTAAGTAGACATGATCATTGCAATCACTCATACTGGAAAGACTAACACAGTAATGAAAGAACAGTATGGATATAGCAGCTCCATGCCTCAAAATAGCTACAAACGCTATGATTTTAAAGTACAGTCACATGTACTGCAGCTGTGAATGTGAAGCACAATCCATCTACATGTAACACACCTTGTATTGATCAAGAGAACTGTATGCCCATGCTCTTAGTTTACTGTAGCCATCATAGTATCTTGCTGGGTCATTGTCGGGCCTGTCATTGCAGAACATACGCAATCAAATGACAGTAGAGGGTAAGATCATAAGAGAAAGTACAATGAACTCAGAATATGTGTGAAAGAGGAGCTGCTGCAGAAATTGGAGGCAGGCAAAAAGCAATATGCAGACTTTAATTATAATAATCTACATAAAAGCACCACTGAACCATCAAAACAGGCTACTGCAATCATGATCAGACATAAACAGTCCTTACATGCAGCTCTCCACATAACAACATATTGTGGCCTTTATCCACTCAAAGGCATGGAAATTGAAGACATTCGGGGAAAACACCCTCCCACACCAAATCAAGGCACTTTGGTTACTGAAAGTAAAAAATGTAAATCCCAACCACCGCGATAAGAAAATTATACATCCTCTTCAACAATCTAACTATACATGGATACAAACCCAAAACTAACCCCCAGCCCACAACAACCTAAAACTCCTAGCACTAATTATGTCACCATAAGCAAATCACAGCCAAGCAGAATCACTGCAATTTTACACTCCAACTCACCAAACTGGGTGCCAACTTCTCTCGCTCGACCAGCATAGCTAACGCTGAACTCTGAGACGTTAAATCTAGCAGCATCAGTTCACGCCCGACCAGGTAAACTAATCCAAACCAAACTTAAGCCAGATCACCGAGGCTGACACTCGGAACCACCCATGCGACACCATTACAACAAAATCCATTACTAGGTTTGGTCGCTCCGAAGCCTCCACCGGCCGAGACAGCAGGATTAGAGTCAGGGATTCGGCTGGTGGGGAGGGGAGGGCGGTGGGGGCTAACCTGGAGAGCGCGACGTCGGAGAGGGAGGTGGTGGAGAGGCGGTTGCGCTCCTCCTGCAGCGCGAGCTCCGTGAGGCGGAAGCCCTTGCGCTGCAGGTACTGCTGCACCTTCTTCTCCATCTCCTCGTCCTCCATTGCCGCCGCGGCAGGGGGACGCGCCGGGAGGACTCTAGGGTTTAGGGGTTCGGATCCGTGGGTGGGGGAGAGAGCCGCAGGCGCAGCGAGAAACGGGGAGGATGAGGGGAAGACGCCAAAGACGAATCCGTGAATCGATGGGGAAGACACCTCCTACGGGCTACGGCCCCTTCCGATTTGAGCCACGTGTAATCACCCATCTCAAAGCAGCCCTTCCAACTGCCTCCTCCTCGCCCTCCGCTGCCTCTTCCGATTCGCCCACAAAAAAAAAAATAGAAAGACTGGCGCGTCTTCGTCTTCACGGTCGCGGCGCTCGCGGCGGAGTTCCTCTGCCTCGTCTCCGGCACGCTTATGGTGGACCCCTTCTTCTTTGCTACCTTCGAGCACGACGCTGCCTCCGTCCTTGCACCTATGCTACTTGCCACCGCTCTGATGGACGGTGGCACGGTGGTCCCTCCCCATTCCTCGTCTTCATCATTGTGCTCGCCCCCTCACCGCGCCTGAAGCATCCCCACCGCCGCCACCGTACATCCTGCCCGCCATAATCAGTGGCGAGGCCTGGACTAAATTAGAAGGACGGCTAACATTTCAACTACTAGTAAAAGTTAAATTTATATATAAACTAGTTATATGCCCATGTGTTGCTACGTAAAACAAAATTCATAACGAAAAATAAAGATTAAAAAAAAATACTATTTCATAAGATCAAACATCTATCTTTAACGTTCCGTTTCTTGCAAAAGCTGGCTAATTAAAGCAACGCTTCGTTTCTTGCGTAGGGCAATTAAGCCTGGACTAAATTAGAAGGACGGCTAACATTTCAACTACTAGTAAAAGTCAAATTTATATATAAATAACCATTTAACAAGTAAAATAAAATAGAAGTTTATAAGATACTTACATAAATGAAGTTGCTAGACACACTAGCTACGAGCTGGATTTGGAGGCAACAGGCAAGCACATTTTACTGGTTTTCATCATTTGAAAGCAGTCCATAATTGTTTCATCATCAATAGATTTGAATATTGTTTTCTCGGTGTAGCACACCGTTAAGTCATTGAGCCAATCATCGAAGACTAGCCTCATCATATGCACAAGTCACTGCAATTGCATCACATATAAGTCGTTCCCTTCTCACCGAGTCAAAAATTAATGAGTACAAGACTAAAGGTAGTAATTAAATCGTTAAAAGAATAATTTGATAATGTTAATTTATAATATGTGTGTTGAGTGATTTGCTAAGTAATAATAGTTGTGATGGTTTAATATAAACATGATAAAAAATAGAGTGTTGTTTTTTGCTTTTGTTTGGCTAATGACTAGAAGTGGAATGATTAGAATCAAGTATGGGCATGGGCAATGCACGTCATGCGCAGACTATTGCTAGTGACTAGAAGTTAATGAAGGTTTCATACAACTACTTCATGCGTTAATTAGTAGATGGATCGGTCTAAGATAGTGGATTGGTTACTCACAGCGTTGCGGCGCGCCGCCGATCGCCGCCGACTTCGCCGATGGTCATAACCTTCTTAGCGTCCACGGAGCTCCCTTGTGGGGCATGGAGGGAAGCCAGAACCGCTGGGGTTTTGTTTGCCAATCCTATTCCCGATAAGGGACCAGGGTCGAGATTGCCTCCAAAGTCCAAACAAACTGAACCAACTTTTTTTAGAGGTACAACTAGGGATTTGAAAATCGATGAAAATTGTTGAAAATTGTCTTTATCACTGTGGTTCAATTTCAAAAACCGATCGATAAACCGATCTAATTAAAAAAATTCAAAAAATATTTACGTGTCATAAACCGGTCAAAAATCGGTGGAAATTACTCGATTTTCGACGAAAATCGCTACAAAAAATCGACCGCAGAAAAGTTCAACAATGTTGCCGATTTTCCACGATAATCATCGATTTTTGATTTTTTTTTTCAAAAAAATTTGTTTTTTGAAATTATGCGATTTTTGATGATTTTCCACCGATTTTCGGCTCGATTTTTGTAATTATCAAAAATATTGTTCATTCGAAAATCACAAAAACGATTTTTGAATCCCTGGTATACCACGTCCCACTTCATGTGTCATGTGTGTAACGTTTTTTTGGTTGTGAAACATAGTAGAGACACACACACAAAGTATAGAGATAATTTTTTATCTTTATTAGATTGATTTTTTTCTGCACAAGATAATGCTCAATGTATAGTAAAAAAATTGCTGGAGATAAATTCGGATTCACCCCTCAATGGATAGTGTCATTTCATACTGAAACATAGACTATCTATTTCACAACACTCCCCTTTGGCGAATACCACATAATGCACATGTTTCATTAAAAACTCCTCCCAAAACCCACTGAAAAAAGGGATCGTGTGTCACAGGATGAACTTGATGCAATGTCGATCGATGTAGGTAGACGATGCAGTATAGTCGATCGCAAATCGTCCACAATAGAACATCGTGCAATGTAGATCGACGCCATGTAGACGATGCAGTCTAAACGATCCCGATCGGCTACACGTAGAACGATCGTGCTGATAACGTGTTGTGAAATATAGTCGTTCACCCGCGCCAATCGACAGTACGCCTACATGAAAATAAAAGTAAAAACATAAGTAGTAGCACACATAAAATATGGGGGTGATTATATCTCTTTATTATATTGATTTTTCTGTACAAAACAACGCTCAATATATAGCAAAAAAATTATTAGATATAAATTCAAATTCACCTACTTTTCATAGTAGAACAGAAACTCTATCTATTTCACCGCATTTTTATGCTGGCGAGCACTGGCTGTACTCGAACACTAGTGGCCCGGAACGCTCGCTCTCCACTGAATATTTTTTTTGAGTAAGTAAAGGGGAAGAATCGTCTGTAGGTGCTTTAGGATTAGCGCGGCCCATGTTTAGCCGAGTCAGAATGGTTCGAGGCCTTTTCTGATGTGAACTCGGAATTGGTTGGGTAATGTCGGCCCAGTATCGAAGGTGAACTGGGCTGGTTGTCAGGCTCAGCGACAAGCACTTCCGTGAGCAACAAGAGAGTGTCCACCTTGTCAGCCTCTAGATATTTCCCTAGATGGCTTGCTCTCCGCTCATCTAACATCCCAGACCTGTGAATAAAAGTAAGCCGTAGGTTGTATATCAGCTCGTTCTGATGTTTGATTATGTGCGAACACTTTATCTCAACAAAAGTTTATTAGAAAACTAACGGTATTAGCGTACTTTAGTTTCATACTACTTACTGTTGCATGAACGGGGACCTTCCACACCCACGTCACTCCCACGGTCCCACCCAATATGCAAAAAAATTCCTCCATTTTCTTTAAATTACGGATAGATCCCTATAAAATTACAAAAAAGGTCTTTGCGATTTTTTTGTGAGAGTAAGAAAATCATTTTTAATTTGCGTTTAGGTCCCTCATTTCGTTACTTTACGGAAAAGCGCACCGTTAAATACAAATATCGAACGAGCCCTTTTCTAATTTTCCAGGATAGCGATCAGGTCAAAAAATATAACAAATATGTCCCCGCTCCTTACGTCTAGGTCCTTTCTCTGTTTTTCTCGGAAAAAATATTTTCTTCAACAGAAATATGTGTACATATCTATCTCTAGACTTTTTTTCCCAACTCGATCTCTAATATCTAGACTTTTTTCCCAACCCAATCTCTAATATTTTTCAAAACGTGTATTATTACTCGGTCAATGCATAGAGCGTTAAACTCGACGAAAGAAGGTTGGCAGCTCTAATATTTTTCGGAACATGTATTACCCATTGAACGCATAGGGTGTTAAATTCGGCATCTGTAATTTTTTTTGCAACTCGGTCTCTAATATTTTTTAAAACATGTATTATTACGCGGTAAACACATAAGGTGTTAAACTCGGCATCTATAATTTTTTGACAACTCGAAATCTAATTTTTTCTGGAACGATGTCTAATATTTTCCAAAACATGTATTATTACCCGGTGAACGCATAGGGTGTTAAACTCGGCATCTATAATTTTTTTGTCAACTCGAAATCTAATATTTCCCGAAAAATGTATTATTCATTTTTTTTTTACGAAAGGCCTGTTGTTCCGCAAATTCGTCGACGGTTCCTACCTAGCATATTTTTAAAAAAGAAAACCCAATCGAACAAAAAAAAACACTTAGATCTTGCTACCTTTTTTCAAGAAGAAAACTTGGATCAAATTTCGCACGGCTCGGCAACACGCGCAACCTTACCTAGTAGATCCATAGAGAGCAAAGGTTGGGACTATAGGGGTGAAAACGGTTCGGATATGATCGGGTATTAGGTTATTCTGTATCCTATTCTACTTATTTTTTTCGGATATGGGTACTGGTACAGGTAGTGGAAAATCGGGTAGGATACAGATACGGATACCGGGTATTTTAAGAATGGGTAAAAAACGGATATTGGATATTATACGGACGGGTACAATACGGATAACGGGTACTTAGTCGAATAGTACGCAAACTACCTAGGAAAATATGCGATAAAAATAATTTAACTAATACACATGGTCCCAATACTTTTCAAACTTTTCTTTTATAGCTTCGGTCAAGTTAGAAACTATGATATCACTATGCTCACACCATTTTCCAATAGAAATCTTGATCTCACAAAATTTTCAATAAAAATAATTGGCAATAGGATAAGATATATTAGAGAAAAGTAAAGTGACATCATAAAACTTTTTCAAACATTTGCGAATATTTGTTGGATTCAACCAATCATCACTTGAAGGGGTGACATATGCATACCTAGCCTTATCTTTAAGAGCAAGACGACTAAAATCATCTTTATAGTAAATATCATCTCTTAACATAATATATGTAGAATTCCATCCTTGCCTATGGTGACGCACACTCCTCGGTGTGTGGGTGGGTGGTATCAAGATTATGAAACGGCCAGCGTGTGCTACGCCTAGAAGGGTTGGTTTCAATCCCGGTATGGTTTTCGGAAAAGAATCCGAACTCTCTTGGATCTGTAAGTGTGTACGATGATAATCAGATGGTTCATATTTGTTTGAGTGATGACCATTTGATTAACATCCGTGCACGGGTCTAGTTGACAACAGTGAGCATACACTTAAGTGGAGTATGGATGTCACTTCTAATCCAACGTGTAAGAGAGAATCCGATTATGTTTTCGAGTGCCCACAAACAGTTTATAGTATTACTAGTTGTTTCATGACACTTCCATGAGTAGTGTAATAGCTTTGATTCTTTGCACAAATAACCATGCACTATGTAGAAAACAGTCATTAAGGTACAAAAGGATTACCTACCATGCTAAATTGCTGGCAACAAATTGAGCCATAAAATATATATCTTTAATCTCAATAATCTCTACTATATAAAGTGAGAGTTTCTTCCCACGTCACATTAATTGCTCTGCTTAATTGCCCTACTTAATTGCCCTGTTTAATTGCCCTACGCAAGAAACGAAGCGTTGCTTTAATTAGCCAGCTTTTGCAAGAAACGAAGCGTTAAAGATAGATGTTTGATCTTATGAAATAGTATTTTTTATTTTTTAATCTTTATTTTTCGTTATCAATTTTGTTTTTCGTAGCAACGCACGAGCATATAACTAGTGTGACATAAAAAAAGAGTCCCAATATTGCAAGCATAAGAATGATGTCCATAGAATGTTTTGCAGCGGCACATGTCCATAGAATGTTTTGCAGCGGCACATGTACGGTTATCTCTTCATTATATTTAGAAAAAGAGTGACAAATACTAAGCTACCAACATGGAGTGTTAACAGAAGTAACATAGTTCAAAATCTAACTTTTGTGCAATGTCAACCAATAGGATGAAGATTAATACCGAACAGCTCTTATCTCTGTTCAAAAAATCATATATATATAATCCAAACTTTAGGTTTCCACATAGAGACACGGCCATCGTGCCGCGACTTCGGGACCGCGTGGCGAGCTGGTCGTTGGAGGCCATCGAGGCCGGGACATTGCTCGCTGAGAGCGAGAACCCGCTGCGACGCTGCGTCTCTTGGGTGGAGCTCACCTTCCTCGGCTACCGCTCCGTCGTGGGCAATGATCAACTGTTCTTTCAGATTTATATTGATGATATTATCTTTGGCGGTTTCTCTCATATTTTAGTGTCTAAGTTTTTAGAAAATATGATAAAAGAATTTGAGATGTGTATGATGGCTGAGTTAACATACTTTTTGGGACTTCAAATTAAACAAACAAAGGAATGTACTTTGTTCATCAAAGTAAGTACACAAAATATTTGCTTCATCGCTTTGGGATGGAAAAATGCAAGCAGGTCATGACACCCATGGGAGGCACTTGTACACTTGATTCGGATGAAGGTGGTGAGCTGGTTGATCAAAAGGAATATAGAAGCATGATAGGTTCACTTTTGTATCTCACTACATCAAGGCCAGATATACAATTTGTTGTGTGCTTGTTTTCATGCTTCCCAACTGAAGCATCTAGGCCCCTAAAATTATTTGGTTTTGGTAATTAATGACAATCATGTTATAGACTAACAATTATCTTGAGTTTGTGAGGATAGGTTGGTCCACCTTGAGGTGTAAAAGTTCGTGATCTGAAGGAATCAAGAAAAGAAGATCAAAGACTTGAAGTCAAGGTACAAGAGCAGTTAGAATATCTTTTTTTTTTGTTACCGATATCGAGTTAGAAGTAAAAATCGGATTAGTTGTCTTACTATAAAGAGGAAAAAATTGACTAGTAGCTTGATTTTGTCGAATGTTTAAAATTGGCTTAAATCTTTTCAAATTCATACTAGAAGCATCTAGTCATAGTTTGAATTATAATTCTTGCATCTTCTGAGTTTCCGGCACTACCGCTGTTCATTTAGCGGTAGTACCGCACAACAGTACTACCATATTTTATATATCGATAGTTTTATTACAGAGAGGGCATTTCTCTAAGTTTTTCATTTTTCTCTGGGTCACCGACATTTTTAAGCGGTAGATAAATAATAGAGAGACACATTTTTTTGATTTTTTCTAGAAACGGTACTACTGCAGTACAAAATGCGGTACTACCGAAAGTCGGTAGTACCAGTCTTAAAGTGGTAGTTATTTTACATAAAGGGGTGTTTTTGAGTACTTTTGCTTTGTTTTGGGTATCGACACTACCGTAGTTAAAAAGTGGTACTAACGGATATCGATAATATCATGTTTAATACACCGGTAGTTATTTTACAGAGGGATCCATTTTTCAGTCAGTCCGCACATCTATTGCCAGCACTAACGCACATTGAGTGCCGGTAGTACTGGACCTCTGTAATGGGTAAAATGTTAGAGCATTTAATGCGTGTAGTCAACCATTGTTGGCAATTTTCAGTAGGGTGGTACCACCGTCCTTTGGCCGGCGGTAGTACCACAATTGCTGAATTTTTCAGCATTTGCCCTCCAACGGCTAGAATTATTGATGGGCTATAAATACCCCTCCACCTATATTCTTAGAGCTTTTTGGTGACTCATTGAATACTCTTAAACTCTAACAAGTCTTCTTTCTCCTATTTGCATTAAATTCATCTCTTGAGAGGAGTTAGAATTATTTAAGTGCATAAATCATTTTTGAGCCAATTGCAAAGTTTATTCAACCTGAAGTGAGCTTCAATTCTCTATTCTCTTCGAGGTTGCCACCTCCTAGATGTCTTGGCGGCGTGGAATAGGTGATCTTCTCAACGGAGATTGTGATAAGGCCCGATTGATTGTGAAGGCATGGAGCTCGCCTACCAGGAGTGTGGAAGAGCTACCACGAGTGATCGAGGAAGGCTAAATTGTGAAAAGGAGCCATCTTGAAGTGAGTCAGGCTACTTCAATGTGGATTAGGGGAGACCGGCAAGTCTCCAATACCACGGGAAAAATTCGTGCATCTTTATCTTGTGGTCTGCAAATTTCGTTATGCAAATTCTAACTTAGCTGAGTGTTATCATTTGTTTAGAATTGTTAGATTATTTAGACTTAGCTCATTGTTGCGCTTTAGCGAAATCTAGAAGATTTAGGTCTTGATTGTCAAAATTACATTTTCTAGTTCTATTAGCTTCTTAGTGAAATTAGAGCCGATAAATTTTAAAAACCTCCTATTCACCCCCATCTAGTCGGTTATCCTTGATCCTACACCCGCATGCTTCACATCGACAAGTTGTAAAGCAAATTTTCAGGTATCTCCATGGTACTTAAGATTTTGACATTTGACTTTCTGCTCCCTCATGCATTAGTTTAAAAGCATTTTCTGATGCTGATTTTGGAGGATGTAGAATTGATGGACAAAGAAAATCTGGTTCATGTCACTTCTTGGGTAGTTCTCTTATTACATGGTCATCTAGAAACAATCTTTTGTTGCACAATCAACTGTTGAATCTAAATATGTGGCTGCAGTTAGTTGCTGTTCTCAAATTCTTTGGATAGTAGCTACACTTAAAGAATATGGGGTTAATTTGGATAGTGTTCCTCTTTTATGTGATAACACTAGTGAAATATGCATTGGTAAGAACCCTGTGCAACACTCTATGACATAATATATTGAGATTAGATTTCACTTTCTTAGTGATCATGTAGAAAAGGAAAATACTGTGTTTTATCATATGGATACTGAACATCAATTGACAAACATTTTCATAAAATATTTGTCTTCTTCTCCTTTCGCTTTTATTCAGGGAGAGCTTGGGGTGGTTCACCCAATGGGTTTGCTTTAAGAGGGAGTTTGTGAAAAACTTTGTAATGTTTTGTAACTTTTTTGTGTGTTTCTTAATTGAAAAACAAAAAAATAGAGCAATAATGAAAAAGTAATGAGCATCGTATTTGATACACAATGTGTAGATTTGAGGGTGCAAATATTTTTGATAGCATGACTTGGAGATGAATTTGCTACATTTGTGCTTGACTTATAATGCTTAGTACTTAAAAATAATAACAAACTAAAAACAAACAAAAAGTTTTTGTTCTCTGTTTTGTATTCTTGATGAATTCATTGTCAGAGGGGGAGAATTTTGGACACATATTGCTTATTCACACGCACATTCACACACACTTTTTTCTTTTTCTTCATTTTGCCTTTTGATTTTAATTTTTTTTTAAATTTTCTTGTGAGGTGAATGCCAATGTTTAGTGCCAAGTAGTGTTGCTAATGTTTTCATCAACGGGAGATTGTGAAATCATGTGCTGAAAAATTATCTTAGTGATGAATTTGGCATTGCAAAGTGGTTATGCTCATAGCATGTGTGGTGCTTGTGCATGTGCTATTTTCAGATGATTACTTGATATGCTTGTGATAGCATGGTAATAATTTTGCTTGATACAATGTGTTAGTGTGAGTGGTTGCATGGACTGATCTTAAGTCAAGTTGTGGACTTGTGCTCGTACACGATCTCGTGTTTGTTCATGTGCAGGTGTTGCTTGAGGGCGGATGTGGTAGATGACGGGGATTAGAACTAGGTTCTGAGATGAATCGAGGTTCAGACGATCAAGGATGTCATGCGGAACATTCGGACTTGACAATGGTGCACGTGGAGGCGAGTTAGTCACATGAGAGCGGCAGATGGGTTATACGTGTGCATGTGAGTTTTTGGATCTATGCATGTTTTGGGCCATGTGTAATTGGGCCATATGTGTATACATGCATGTATCTTATTAGGGTTTAGAGGTATATAAATAGGAGGGGTACCTCCTGACTTGATGCTGCACGGAAGCCGCAGAAAAAAAAACTAGCAACAGCTATTGCAAAACAGGCGATCAGCGGTGCTACAGTGCTCACGAAGCTACAATAATCAATGCTATAGGAGATTGCTATAGTGCTTGGCGCTACAGCAGATCGCTGCAGCGCGCGAGCAACACGAAGAGGGGATTGAAGAGGGAAAAAATAGAGAAAAGAAGAAGAAAAATTAAGAAATTTTTGGGATATTATTTGAGGATGTTTTGGAGGTATCTTGAAAATACATCCATGCAATAAAGATCAAGTTTTGCAAGTTGATGTGTTGGTAATCTCGTTCCTTTTTTTGTTCTTCATTTGCATGCATGTTTTGGTTTTTAGATTGATTCATTGTTTCACCGTGATAATTTTGACTTGTTCCATTCAAACCTTTCTAGGGAATCAAGTGATTGATCTAAAAATTTCGATTGGTTAATTCTTCATAGATCTTGATTAATCTTGTAATTAGTGTTTGATAATTTTTCATCATTATTTGGTACAATCAACCTGCGAAGGTCATAGCTGTAGATCCATAGATTCGATTGAGTTGATTCTTTTTGGGTTGGTTTTATAATTGAATCTAGTTTATATATTCCAAATTTCACATCAATCCAATAGCGTGATCCTCAAGAATTAATGTTTTAGTGAACATATATCGATATGTTTTTGTGGAAACCACAACCATCTTTCACAATTCATTTAGGGGTGTTTTGAGAATCACTAAAAAAATTAGTTTTTAGCTTCTGCGCAATCATTCACCCCCTCTGATTGCTATATTAGTGTATATCGATCCTACATTTTCACTCGCTTATGATTAGTGAAGGTATTTAGCAGATTAATAGCCTACTTGTTACATATTTATTATCCACCGAACATTCACCCACCAATAAATAGTCCTTTTATACTTAAACTGAGATTCTATCTATATCATAATAATTAATCTTATTTCTTAAAAAAAGTAAACCCCATGGGCTAGCTCCATGCCTCCATCAAACTAGACCTTTCAAATGGTATTAGGCTATTTTCGTCTTTGACAAGCCTTGACACGCTAGCGCCGATATACACAGTCGTTTCTGTTATGAGATAACCTCCTAACCGTATTCGGTTAGGAGTCTACCTCTTATTATGTGGGCGAATCCGAACTCCCCTTGAGGGGATTGCTATATATACCGGGTGCCTCCCATTGTAAAATACACATTGATCAATAAAGAAGAGAGAGCTCCACCCTATATCTTGTGTCTCCTGTTCTTGTGTTCTAGTTGATTGCCGGTGTTCGACGTGGGGAGCGACTTGTTTTACAACACGTTATCAGCACGAGTCTCTACCGCAAGAAGCGAAGGATCGTCGACAACAACGCGCGACTACTACCGGCGATTGATCGCCCGATCCGATCTGCAATCAACTCGTCACCACGCCGGCATCCACTCGGATTGCCGAAAAAAGCCCTACGCGACTCTATCCTACGCGATAGCCATCACTTCCGGCATCAAGAAAGTAAGTCGAAAAATCCTGCAGATTGTTTCGCTAGATGTTAGATCTAATCTATTGTATATATATATGTGGTACACAGCGTTTTTTGCGGTTCGTAGCATGAAGCTACAGTAAATAAATTTGGCACGAATCCATTGTCAATCGGGCCACCGCCACACGCAAACGGCACCTCCCGGCTCGCAACCACGGTCACACAGGCTGCCGCCCGACGCGCGCTGAAGCCGGGCCGTTACCGCGCCGACGTCGCCCGAGCATCGTCGCCGGTGCCTGGTTCCATGCGGCAAGAAGCCACCGGCTAAACCGGCCCGAAGCCGTTACTAGTTTTGCATGAGAAAGCTCTGAAGCCGCATGTGCTTGCTAGCCTGTATCGCATGCATACATGGCAAAGCACCAAGCCGCATACCTGTAGACCTTGTACGCAGAGGGCACCAAGGGGCTAAGCAATGCTACCACCATGCATTGATGCATACGAATCCAACCATGCTGACTAGAATCCAAACATGACTAGAAGTTTGCATGCTGACTAGAAATCCATGCAAACATGTTGCATACTCGCATGTAGTTTTGCATCCGCATGCATGCATGAAAAGCATGTTGGCCGACGGCCGGGAGTGCCGATAGCACACGGGTCGGCAGTAGCGGTGTCACCGGGACGCTCGGATGAGGCAGCGCCGATGGGGGCCGGGAGCACGCGCATGAGGAGGCAGAACGGGCCGGGTGGCCAAAGGCCAGTTGGGCCGTTTGTTTTAATGATCGCAGAAACTAATAAATTAATTTAGAAAATTGATAGTTAATACTGGAAATAAGTTTTTTTTTTAGGCTTTTGAACTTCTGAAATTAGAACCATCCCCCTGGCTTATTTTTTTTTATCTAGCTATGCCATGATTAATATGTGTAAGTTTTAATTTTTATATCATTAAGTAATTACGAAAATTACTTAATCATTAACAAAAAAATGCTAAAAATTGTGGAGAAATCTTGGTCATGCCTTGGATCTGGTTTTAATTTTTATTAGCATTATGACATGTTGATATTTGCTGGAATTCAATTTTTTCTATTGAAAAGTAATTTTGAAAATTGCTTTGAAATTAGCAGAAATTATGAAAAATGCTAGAAAAATTCCAGAATTTCTCATATAGCCTTTATGAGAACTTGAGTGGATGGGATTTGATTTCGGTAATGAATAAATAGATATGAGACAATTGGTGTCTAGGAAAACACACATAAGGCTTGGTTATTTAATTGGCGCCCGAAAACGGGAAGTGCTCCCTCCCTCATGTGAGCCCTAGGGGCATGTTAACCTGGCCATGAGTCAAATTGACGGAGATATTCATTACTCGTTTTCGCTCCCAACCAATAAGAATTACATAAGTCGTAATTAGACTTATGCCACGTTTAATTGATGTTGGAATTTATTCTCTGTTATTTAGTAATGCTGAAATTTACTAAATGCTAGGAAAATTCTGGAAAAAAAATTAATTGTGATAATTATCTACTGAATAGATATAGACCGAAACTTTATTAAATGGAGATGCATGCAATATAGTATTTTACCTGTAGTAAAATCTCATATTGCTTGCATACAGGGTATGTCTGATATTGCAAAAAGGGAATTTGATGTGCTTGCCCTGGATGGCAGCAATTACCTCACCTGGGCAATGGATGCCAAAATCAACCTAACAGCTAGAGGACTTGGAGCTGCTATTGCAATCGAAGTGCCTGAACCCGCAAAATGCGCTGCTTTACATTTCCTTAGGCACCATCTTCATTCGGACCTGAAGGCCGAATACTTGATGGAGGAGGACCCGCTGGTATTATGGAATTCCTTGAAGGAACGCTATAACCAGCAAAGATCTGTGTTGTTGCCAGAAGCACAACGCGAATGGACCCTCCTACGCTTTCAGGATTTCAAATCTGTGGCAGCTTATAATTCTGCAATGCACAAACTGGTCGCTAAATTGACTTTTTGTAACCAGAAAGTTACTGAAGCTGAGAAGATCGACAAAACTTTGTGCACTTTCCACCCCAACATGATGATACTACAACAACAGTACCGTCATGCAAAGTACAAGAAGTACTCTGAGCTTATTAGTATCCTGCTAGAAGCAGAAAAACATGATGAACTCCTGATGAAGAATCATCATGCAAATACTAATGGAAGTCAAGCAGTGCCTGAAGCACATGCTACCGCTCAGCAGGCTAGTAGTAGCCATGGCCGCGGAAAGGGCCAAATGTACAAGGGGGATGAATGGAAAAATGACAGAAATCAAAAGGGAAAAGGCAAATCCCAATGGAAAAGTAAAGGAAAGGGTACAGGAACCTTCCAGAAGCAAGGTCCAGCCAATAAAGTACCTGACTCTCAAAAATGCTTTAGGTGTGGTTGCGTTGGCCACTGGTCACGCAATTGTCGCACCCCAAAGCATTTGGCAGAACTTTACATGAAATCCACTGGGAGATTCCAGAAGAATCAAGAAAAGAAGGTTGAAGCACACTACACCGCTCTACCAGATGTTGAGCAAGACGGTGTAAAGAAAGAAGACAATGTCACTAACCCTACAACCGAGTTCAAGGAAAGCCTTCTCGGATATGGTGACTCGCCCATGGATGAGGATGACCTACTCTAAGATCGAGCTTATGGAGCTCCAGAAAGATACCAATGTTTCCCAGGAGATGGAACATGACTTGTATGGAGATCTGGAATAGTCTCCCTACACCCCTTTTGCTATATGTCGCATTTCCATTAGTTGAGCCTCCTTAAGAGCCTCATTAGTTTGAATAATTATGTTCCTGCATGAACATTTGGTCTATGCTCCTGTTGAGCAATTATCAGTGATAATTAAATTGTTTTCCAGAATATTTGATATTTTAAGCTATGTTTTTCCCTGATGCTGTAACACCCCGGCATTTAATATGCCCGAATGCTACCAAACATAAGCTAAACAACATCGAAGTACCACAATTAAACATAAATTCCAGCAAAGGTTCATATGCTAAAAACCGATATTTCGGCAGCATCTCCTTTGTTTTTCCATGAATTAACACAATCTCAATATCATGGCAAGATATATATCATAGCACACGACATCTAAAACAACAACATAAATGGACATAACATCAAGTTACGCCAATAATACCACGCTTAACCACTTCATAAACTATAACGAAGCAAATAAGGATTCACAAGCATGCTAGATTAAACCATTCATTAAGTTTAGGGCACAACTCTTAATATCATGTCTCCAAGTGGTTAATTACGGACTATGATGGTGGAGCTACGTGTAGAAGTGTAGCTAGATCCCTTTTTTCCCGCATGCCGATCTCAAAGTACCTAAAAACAACATAAAACACAAGCGTGAGTTCGAAAACTCAGCAAGCATATTGTAATGGACAACAAGATTGTGAATCATGTGATGAAAAATTGGCTTGATAATGTGCTGAAAAATTGATTAGGTTTAATCTTGCAAAATTGCTTGCATAAAGGGCCAAACATTCAAACATCCAAAAACAGAGACTTTGCTTTTGCGCCAGACCAAACATCCAAAAAACAGTGAGTTTCGCATGTATGACGGACCAAACTTTTTGGTCTGTCATAAACGTGATTTTGATGCTTTTACGTTTGTTCAAGAAATCGCGTTTTTCCCATGTATGACAAACCAAATTTTTTGGTCTGTCATACACATGCTTTTGGCGAACTCGTTTTTCCCATGTATGACAAACCAAATTTTTTGGTCTGTCATACACATGCTTTTGGCGAACTCGTTTTTCCCATGTATGATAAACCAAATTTTTTGGTCTGTCATACACATGCTTTTGGCGAACTCGTTTTTCCCATGTATGACAAACCAAATTTTTTGGTCTGTCATACACATGATTTTGGCGACCTCGTTTTTCCCATGTATGACGGACCGAATTTTTTGGTCTGTCATACACATGATTCTGGAGACCTCGATTTTCCCATGTATAACGGACCAAATTTTTGGTCCGTCATAAACGTGATTTTGAGGTTTTTGCGCGGGACCAAGTTCTTAAAAACAAGTAAGTTTTTCATTTGTCTTATTTGGGTAGTTTTGGTCTGTCTTTGGATGTTTTTGTGCACGGTTAAGGGTTTTGAGCTAATGTGGACTTTATGCAATGCTCGTGTGAGTATTTGCATGGACTAATGTTGAGTCAAGTCGTGGACTTGTGCTCGGATTTGTTTTTGCGGTTTGATCATGTGCAGGTATTGCTTGAAGACGAACGTGGTCGATGACGGGATCGGAACTAGGTTCATGGAGGAACTGAGGTTCGGGACTAGGTTCAGGAGGAACTGAGGTCTTGGTGGTCAAGGATGTCATGCGGGACGTTCGGGCTAAGAGAATGGTGCACATGAAGAATGGTTAGTCACGTGAGAATGGCAGGAGGTCATTCGCGTGCAAAGTGTTAGTCACGTGAGTATGTCAGGTGGCCATACGCGTGCAAACTGTTAGTCACGTAAGTATGGTAGGGTTGCCATACGCGTGCAAGAGTTGTACTCGGCCAGGTTGGGCCAAGTAGAGTTGTGTTGGATACGGATTCCTTCTAGGGAATAGGAATCGTATTCAGAACTCCTTGAGGGTTGGTGCTTTAAATAGGTGGGGGGTCTCCTGTTGAAAGGCACAAAGTAGAGCTGAGCGCATCAAGCTTTGAGCTTGGTTTTAGGGTTTGTACTCTTTTGATGAGAGTATTTTAGACAAGAAATAAAGATCAATTCTTCCAAGATTTTTGCGTGCTACAGTAACCACGCTGCTCAAAGATTTTCTGTTTTGGTTCTTGTTTGCATGCTTGTTCTAGTTCTAGATTGGTTTTTGTTCTTCAAGTTTTATCTTGATTTGATCCATCAAAAACCTCTCTAGGGTATTGATCTAGTGTTTCTCAAAGTCTAGTTAATCAATCTTTTGTCGTTCTTGTTTAATCTTGAAGTTTTGATTAGATTGATTCTCGTCAAGTTCTGGATCAGCAAGCTTACGAAGCTTATAACTTTTGATCCGTAAGTCCGATCGAGCTGATTCTTTTTGGGTTCGATTCGTACTGGAATCTAGTTTCTTGTGTCCAAATTTCAGATCAATCTAACGGTTGGATCTCCGGTAATTCTCGTTTTACCGAACCGCTGTCATTCTGTTTTTGTCGAAAACGAGGCAATTGTTTGGTTCTGTTTTGGGGTGAACTTTTAATAGATCAAGAATTTGGTTTTAGCTTCCGCACAATCATTCACCCCCCCTCTGATTGCTATATTCGTATACTTCGATCCTACAAAGATCATTTACAAGACAATAATACCTCACATCACATATAACATCTCATACTTGAGCACATATGCACCTGAAGTATACCTGTAGTATATGCACCTGAAAGAGTGGAAATATCCTAGAAGGATATTAAACCCACTCTTAACCCTCATGATAAAATGAGGGGGAGGCCTCCAGGTGCACGGGACTCTATTCCGCGGAGATGTCCGCAGAAAAAGAGAACCAAATAAATGAGAACACTACCCATGATAGTGAAAGAAGCTCAACCTGATGTTGAGAAAATCCCTGAAGTGAGCCATCTAGAAGATGGTAACATCCCTGAAGTGATCCATCCTGAAGATGATAACCCCAGCAAATATTTTGTGCACACAATCCAACGCTGGGAAGTCGGAACACCCAGACTTCATCGTTGTGGGAAATCACGAGGAGCTGGAAGAAATTAATAGAGAAATATCCCTGGAGTGATACAGGAGAAATTATATATAGAGAAAGACTACAATTGTCGACATATTTTGCCTCTAAAATTGCTAAAATCTGGATCCAGAACTAAAGTCCATGGCAGAGTGCCAGAAGCACTCATATAGGGTCAAATGAAGGAGCAATTGAGGCAGCGCTCGCTAAATAAGAGAAAAGTTCTTGGTCCTGTTGACAGAACATTTCTTGGAATATTCCCTGTAGGATCAAATGGATTTTTCATCCTGAAGAGATATGAAAATATCCAGGTGGTGAGATATAAAGCGAGGCTTGTAGCACAAGGGTTTTAGCAGAGACCCATCATCAATTACGATGAAACATGTTCTCCTGTAATGAGTGGAATGACGTTCCGAAAATTTAATATTGATGGCAGCAAGCTTAAGCTTTTGGTGAATCTAGTGACCACATATTTATATGGGTCACTGAATACAGATTCAAACAGTCGATAAGGATGTTGTACAATCGACTTAGTGAATTCCTCCTGAAGAAGGAATATGGTCCCTGTAGGAATATTGTCCCTGTAGAGATTATACCTTTGAAAGAAAGCCTCACGGGAATGCGTTTGGCTAAGACGTGTAATCAACCATGTCCAGAAGTCATGTGGTATGAATACTGTCGATACCCCTATTATTATTTATGAAGATAATACTGCTTGTGTTACACAATTGCAATTGGATTATGTAAAAAGCAATATCATGAAGCATATTGCTCCTAAGTTCTTTTATCTCCACAATCTCTAGAAGAATGGTGAGATAAAAATAATGCAAACTAAGTCGTGTGAAAATCTAGCAGATTTATTCACAAAATCCTTGCCAAAATTCACTTTTCAAAGTACATTAATGGTACTGGAATGGGACGACTTAGAGATTTGCATAGTTCAGGGGAAGTAAATCCCTGAACCATAATCCCTTTGCATGATCCTGAAGATCATAAGTTGTACTCTTTTCCCCTTTGTGAGTTTTCCTGATGTTTCTCACATAAAGGTTTTTAATGAGGCAACAAATGCAACATAGAGAGCGAGTGCGATGTACTCTTTTCTCCATCTCTTTTTTCCCATTGGGTTTTTGAGTGGAGTTTTTAACGAGACATATGCATTACGCGGTATTCGCCCAAGGGGAAGTGTTATGAGATAACCTCCTAACCGTATTCGGTTAGGAGTCTACCTCTTATTATGTGGGCAAATCCGAACTCCCCTTGAGGGGATTGCTATATATACCGGGTGCCTCCCATTGTAAAATACACATTGATCAATAAAGAAGTGAGAGCTCCACCCTATATCTTGTGTCTCCTGTTCTTGTGTTCTAGTTGATTGCCGGTGTTCGACGTGGGGAGCGACTTGTTTTACAACAGTTTCCACATAGGTATCCTAAATTATACTCCAGGGTTAGACCACTCAAAATTTTACTTGGAGGGTTTTTGAAACGAAAACAACGTGGACTCGATGGTAGGCTTCGTAGCCCAAGGTAAATATCAATATTTATTATAGCCTAGCAAAGCTATTGTTAGTAACGTATCTGTGCTGTTGTACGGCCGGTAACAAAGATCATTAGAGCTTAAATCAAAATTATTATGATTAAAGTTAGACAAATTTTACAGTGCATTATACTTATAGTATATGATGTGTAATAGAAATTAAATCTAGTCATTGATTTGTTAAAAGTACTTCTACTACTATACTACCAGTGGAAGTATATTTAAGTACTAGCTAATCTGATCCATTAGATCTAAAAGAATAAACGGTTCATATTGAATTTAGTGTACCGTAAAAGAGCTCTAAAGTTAATAGGTTGAAAATTGAAATGAGCCTATTTTCAACAACAAAAAAAATAACAAGGCTTAGCTCAATAGTACAAATGTGATTTAACCACTTGAATAATAAATAAAATAATTTTATGCCGAACTCGTTAGCTCAAATGATTTAACCACTTGAATAATAAATAAAATATTTTATACCGAACTATGTTAATTTCCAACAAAACTCGACAATAACTCATTAAGCTCGATAGCAGCGCTATACAGCTGTAGCTCAACCACAACATAATTAAGTAGTTAGACTACAACCATAGGATGCAAAACCGGAGGCAATACTGTAGCAATGGGTATCATCTCATATGGGCAGAACCAGGGTTAACAAAACCGAACGAAATTCTCGATTTTAGTTCGGTTTTCGAGATTTCGAGCCCCACCGAAATATAAAACCGACCGGTAAACCAGTCTAGTTCAAAAAAAAATTCAAAAAATTCAAAAAAATTCAAAAAAATTTATGCTATGTAAACCGAGCGGTTTTTCGAGAAAACCGACGAAAACCGCTCAAGAAACCGATCGTTCAAAAGGTTCAACTCGCCGAGCGGTTTTTCGAGAAAACCGAGAAACCGAATGGTTTTCGTTTTTTTAAAATTTGTTTTGAATGTTTTTTGTTCAAATGCTCGGTTTTGAAACTCTTCGGTTTCTAACGATTTTCCAACGATTTTTAGCTCGATATTTTCGAATTTCCAATTTCGATTTTCCATCGGTTTTTTCGGTTTCGGTTTTGTTAACCCTGAGCAGAACAGTCGACAGCGTATGTGAACCTAAACCGACCAGGTTACGTCTCCATTTCCATTTCGGCGATTAATGCGGCCCAAATGTTCGGTCCCCGGAGAAGAAGAAAGGAAGGTGTCGGCGTCGGAGGCTGACCACTCATTCGTTCCGATGGACTTGCGCCGGTGCTTAATTAGTTGAACCTGAACGGCAAGAAACAGCAATGGATCTGAAGCCGGTGTTTTGACTTTGACATTATCAAAAAAAAAAAAAAAAAAAGAAGTCTTGTATGCATGGATCAGATGTTTGGTCGTTGGTGACCACCTGCATGAATACACCATCAAAAGCTTGAACCTTCGATGCGTGGTCTGGCGTTGATCTCCCAAGGGTCAGTAGCTACTAGCAGGTAGCAGTCTAGCACGTATACTCCAGGTAGAGTATCGTTGAAATTGACCCGGTGTTAATGTGAACCCTTGGAAAATGTGCGTGCGTAGTACTATATAAGGTGTAACTCCTACCAACACAGAGACAAGGTCGCGCGAGGCTCAAGGGGGTTAATGCACGCATGCATGCGCGTGAGAAATGAGAGAGAAGCCAGAACAGGAGTCGTACCGCCGTGAGAGTTAATACCGTGCGCGTGAACAGGAGCCGAAGAGACACCGCGCCCTATATTCTGGGACTTAAAAAAAACAGTTGTATCTTATATTTTGGGATGGAGGGAGTATGTATATAGTAAATACAATAGCAAAGCCTATTACAGACTAATAGTACCAGCTTGTACAATTACTATTTTTAAAAGTTGTGTTTATATATTGTGCAATAATTATCTCTTCTCTCTTGTACAAAAATAATTTAGCTATGCACTAGTGTAAAGCTGGCTACTAAATAAGAGCCATCTCTCTTCTCTCCCCTCTTTTCTCACTCTTCCACATAGACCAATGTTGATGTGTACAGACTAAAGCCTCGTTCGTTTCAGCTTCTGAACAGCTTCTGCTTTAGAAAAAAGCGGATCATTTGCCGAACGGGAGGATTCTGGACAGCTTCTATGAGAATCAGAAGCTGATTTCTGTATAGAATCAGAATCTGACTGAAACCTGATTTTCACTGATTCTCGCCGGCTCGGTCTGAAACCTAGAAGTTGTAGCCGGCTCGGCTCGATTCTCCCATAATCAAAAGCAGCTTCTCCCATAATCCAGAATCCATAATTCAGAAGCTGAAACGAACTGGGCCTAAGAGCTAATTGAGGCGCTCTAATTGTACATGCCCTAAGAAAATCAACCCCAGAAACTCAGCCTAAAAAAATGGGTTCATGTCAGCCATCCAAGTACGGTGCCTAACACCAAATGGTTCAAGAAACCTTCAAATGCTCTTAGAGCATGTAAAATAATCTATCCAACTTACCTAGAGGTAGCACTAGAGATAACATCTCCAGTAGTTCATCTCTAAAATCATTTATCTAACTATTTTATATTATTTTTATCACAATGTCGCCCCTCACACTCCATTTTTTGTGTTGGTTTACGTGATCAAGTTATCTCTTGCATAAGAGATAGTGCGTGTGTGATTGGTTGCTGTACTAAATGGTATATGTATAAGATGGTTTAAGAAAAAAATTATTTATATGTTTGGTTGCTTGAATTGAACCATTCTATCTTGGACCAAGTGATACAAATTTGAGAAATATTTCCTCTAGATACTGAACCATCTTATTCACCCAAAATAATGGAACCAAATGGTACAGAATCATCCCATCCCATTCAACCAAACACACCCTACATTATTTTTTTCTCACCTCCTCTCTTCTCTCCTCTACGTAGGATTTTACTGATATGATATAATTAAGAGATTGTTATGTATTACAAACTACGGAGTTAGCGAACAAGCAAAGGCTCGGGTGGCTAGCTGCGCATGTGTGCAAGTAGCTCGCCTGGGATCGAGTCCCAAACTCGTCTGGTGTAGTGTGTGTCTGCGTGGAGACTATTGTTCTTTTTCTGTAATAAATACCAGGACTCCTGCCATTTTTTTTTAAAAAAATAACTATGGAGCTAGCCTATGTCCTTGAATTGAACAATTCTGGCAATGGCTCTCGCAAGAGAGAGAAATCAATATGCTAGAATTTTGCCAAAGAATTATAGCGGCACGTACGTTTAATGCCATGGAGTAGTTGACGTTTTGCCAAGACGGTGGGTAGCTCGTAATGAACAGATGAGAAAACTTTGAATATTTGGCCCGTCTAACCAAACCAATTTTGTTTCTCTCTTTCAATTAATTGCGTAACATGTTCGCCGCGCGAGCAACAAACAAACAAAACGTGATAAAAAAAACTGTAGGGAGTGAAGTTCTCACTCCATTATAAAAAGTTATCGTTTTGGACATAAATACAATTAAATTTTAAAACTTTGATTGTTAATATTTTTTAAAATATTTTAATCAGATACATGAAAATGATATCTATAGATTTATCATGAAAAATGCTTTTATAATATTATAATTTTATTCACCTTTATAAATATATTATAATAGAAATTAATAGTTAAAGTAAACGTGATAAAAAAAAAACTGTAGGGAGTGAAGTTCTCACTCCATTATAAAAAGTTATCGTTTTGGACATAAATACAGTTAAATTTTGAAACTTTGATTGTTAATATTTTAATCAGATACATGAAAATGATATCTATAGATTTATCTTGAAAAATGCTTTTATAATATTATAATTTTATTCACCTTTATAAATATATTATAATAGAAATTAATAGTTAAAGTTATTTTTTAAAGATCGTATCATGTTGAAAACGATAACAATATATTATAATACACTGACATTAGCATGTGTGTCCTCGGAATTAAGAAACACAGTACAAGGCTAGCAGAGTGGGCATGTGAAGCATAAGTTTCACGTGCTCGATCGAAGAATCTTCATGTGTTTCGTCATGCATGGTTGTTAAAGCAGAGAACTAGCTACCTTTGCCGATCGGTACTGATGATTCTGTTGGTTGGTCGAGCATGTTGAACAGATGGATAATATGCATAACTAGCTTCGGCAGCACGTCGCTCCTACGAAACATTTATGGATGACGGATAACTGTGATTGTAATCATAGGAATTTTGGTGGGCTTCTTCGGGTCAGAAATTGTGCAGACGTGTAATGGCGCGTGAGTGATAATTTATAGGGCTAAAAACGGAATAAAAAGTTTCCAATCATTCCGAAGAAAAACGGAAATGGAAATCTTTTTTTCACAGAAATGAAAAATATTGGTACAGAAATGAAAACGAAATTTTTTTTATCGGAAACGGATCCAATTTCGACAAAAACGGAAATGGAAATTGCGTATAAGTGAAACTGGAAACTAAAAACAGAAATGGACCGGAAAGAAAAATAGACTTGGCCTAAAAAGGAGAAGGGAGAGTTTATATTTATTTTTGAATTAAAATAATTTTATAAATACAAATGGCTTTATATAAAATATTAAATAGAGTTCAAAAATTACAAAAAAAATTCTAAAAAATACTTTGAAACATTTTAAACCTATAAAAATTACTTTTAGCATAATTTTGTTTCTATTTTCATGAATAAATTAATTTTATAAATATAAAAACAGCAAAATGGTATTTATAAACACCAGAAAATCCAGGACAAATCTCAGAAATCATAAATGAACATTGGACAGTAATATAAAAAGTTTAGGACATTACACCTTTGTAGTTGGCGGAGCAAGAAGATATCGATGATAATTGTATGGAGAAGGACATAATGGTCTGGTATGGTGGACAAATAACGAGCCCTTCGGCTGACAAATTTGAGAAAAAAAACGTTCTACTGATACCAGTGAATATAATACCATTTTTGTGTCCACCTTGGAGGTGGAACGGGTTATATTGTTCTTGTGGTCATGTATATTGTGATTCTGTACTATGTCCTTATGAAATTTTTCGCTTTCGTTTTCGTATCTGCTCCGTTCCGTTCCGTATTCGTTTCCGTCGCTATCCGTTACCCTTTCCGTTTTCGTGGTTTCTGATTTTATTTCTGTTACTGATAAAAAATATGGAAACGGAAAGGCAACAACCATTTATCGACCGTTTCCGTACCGTTTTCATCCCTAGTGATTTACTACAATCCTTTTTTCCCACAAAGGCATGGTTCCTACACAATTTTGGAAAGTTTTTTTTGTTGCAATTTTCTGGTGGCGTATGTGGAAAAAGGGAATTTTGGAAGTTTTGGGGAACACGCAATTTTAGAACGCTGCATGTAGTTTTCGAGGGATCTCCGCGGGTAATAAATAAATTTTAAAAGTTTCGTGGGCCTTCCCGAAAAAAACAGACTAATATGCAATTTTTGGAAGTTTTGAGAGCCTCCCGCAAAAACAGACTAATATAGGGATGGACGCCTTTTCGCAAAAAAATTATTAAGTTTTGGGGGCTACTTGTAAGTTTCGAGGGACCTTTGCGGGTAAAAAACAGAAGTTTCTGGGGCCTTCCTGTAAAAATAGAGTAATATGCAATTTTTGAAAGTTTCGAGGACATCCCCGCAAAAAATGGACTAATCTACAATTTTGAGAAGTGTCTGACGCCTTCTCGCAAAAAATTTGAAAGTTTCGTGGCCTCCCGCAAAATGGACTAATAAGCAATTTTTGGAAGTTTGGGGGCCTACCTACAAAAAACAGACTAATATGCAATTTTTGGAAGTTTGGCGGGCCTCCCTGTAAAAGATAGACTAATATGCAATTTTGAGAAGTGTCGGGCGCCATTGCGCAAAAATGCCGCGCCACGTGGTGCCGTCACGTGTTGCCTGGGCAAAAATCACGCAAACGATGCGCAAGCGCGTGCCAGCGGGGCACGAACCGTAACCGATGGTGTGAGGGCAAGACATGTTACCACTACGTCACGCGAATGCTATTGCCAACTCACCGTTAAAATACTTAAATCATATCATCGTGCGTATCAAATGAGCGATGCAGCTGCATGCAGAGCGAACACGTTAGCTAGAATAACATGGACATGATGAGCATTTTGGAACTCCTGAAGCATCTAGGACCTATGTTAGTTTTGGTAATTAATGACAACATGTTTAAATTGACTAACGTGTCTCTTGAGTCTTGTAAGAATAGGTTGATCTTGTTTATGGCTTCAATCAAAGGAAGCAATTGTGATGAGAAAAGGAGACTCAAGGTTCAAGTCAAGGTACCGGAAGGTTTTTAAAGTTTTCTTTTCTTTTACCGATCTCGGTGACTTGAAGAAAAGATCGGATTTTTAGAATAGATGCCGTACTATAAAGGGGGAAAGTGGATTAGCATTTTGAAGTGACAAATGATTTGAAATCTGGCTCAAAAACTCTTCAAAATGTTTGTTTAAACTTGCTTCAAAAAGTTTAGCTTTGAAAATCTTGCACCTTCAGTGAAACCGGTACTACCGCCGTTATAATTGCGGTAGTACCGTTTTTGTGGTACTACCGATATATCTACAGCGGTAGTTTATTTCCAGAGACGGTCGCTTCTGTGCATGTGATCCTCTTCTCTGAGCCGGTACTACCGCAGGTATAAGTGCGGTACTACCGTTATGGCGGTAGTACCGGAAATATAAAGACGGTAGATAAAATCCAGTGCATGCCTTTTTGTCCATTCTGGCTATTCTTAAACATCCGGCACTACCGCGTGTATAAGAGCGGTACTACCGTAGTTCCGGTAGCACCGGGTCTCTAGTGCCGGTACATAATTTCTGTAGACGCCGGACCAAATTTTCAGTCCGACGCACAAGGCATGTGTACGTCGGACCAATAGGTTTAGTCCGGCACTACCGTAGGTTTATTGGCGGCACTACCGTAGGTGCGGTAGTACTGGAGTGTTAATAGCGGTAGTCCTTTTCCAGTAGGGCACCTTTTTGAGTCTTGGCACAAGTTCTACCGCCGTAATCGAACCGGTACTACCGGGTTCACGGTAGTACCGCATTCATAACCACGGTAGTTTTTTTTCCAATGCGTGCCATGTTTCACTCCTCTGGACTTTCTTCTTCATCGACACTACCGGTGTTATCTAAGTGGTACTACCGTGGTTACGGTAGTACTGATTTTTATATAGCGGTACTCTTTTTCCATAGGAAGTGATTCCTTGGTCCGGATCGAAGCAAATTAGCGGTACTACCGCGTTTTGAACGCCGGTAGTACCGGATTTCAAAAATTCAGACCGTTTAAGCTTGCATTAATTGCGCTCAGTCGACCGTTGCTCGTGATTTGTAGAGGAGCAGTAGTACCGACATTTTGCCTGCGGTACTACCACCCGTCCTGATTTTTTTCAAGGTTTAGAGAGTAACGGCTAGATTTAGTTGGTGGGAGCTGTAAATACCCCCAACTGCATTTGGACAACTTTCCTGCTCCTCATTGATCACTCTTGAGCTATAGCAAGTTCTTACACTCACATTTGCATTCAATTCATCTTTTGAAAGGAGAAAAGCATTGATTTTCATTTGAGTGTTCTTGAGCCAAACTACAAACTGTTTTTGACTCAAGTGAGGATCCACCTTCTATTCTCTTGGAGGTTTTCGCCTCCTAGACGGCTTGGTAGCAGGAAATTAGTGATCTTCTCAAAGAACAACTAGCCAGGGTTTAAAGACACAATACATGAAGCATCACCGCCTGATGCCGATGTCATGCCATATCTCACTACATTATTTGATTTACTAGGTCGTAAGCGCGGCACACGCCGCACGCATGAATGGAAAATGATTTTGCGTTCTTTTCCGGAGAAACAATAGATCTAGATGTATTTTTAAAATTTTTGTAGGCTCACGAAACCTTAGAGACCGCGCTAGGGAAAAAGTACGCGTTGCACGCCATGCGCGTGAACGGAAAATGATTTTGCGTTTTTTTCGGAGAAAAAATAGATCTATATGAATTTTTAAATGCGCACGCCGCGCGCGTGAACGAAAAATAACTCTGTGTTTTTTTTTCAAAGAAAAAGTAGACCTAGACGTATTTTTCAATTTTTTGGAGGCTCGAGAAACCTTAGAGACCGAACCGAAAAAAATACACATCTTTCTGTTGACAAAAAAAAATTCGGAGAAAACGGATAAAGGACCTGAATGTAAAAATCGGGGACCTGTTTGTTATAATTTTGGACCCCACCGCTATCCTGAAAAAATAGAAAAGGGGCAAGGCTGCTCTATAACAGTTTAGTGGTAAAATAGTATATAACGACCATATTAACAGTACCAGAATGGTATTGATAATTTTAGGTTATAGTCGAGGAAACAGTTGCATGCATATATACGGTCTGTGTGTTTGGTTGAATGTACCAAGTGGTACATGTATGAGATGGTTCAAGAAAAAAGTCATTTGTGTGTTTGGTTGCTTGAATTGAATCATCCCATCCTGGACCAAATGGTACAAATTTGAGGAATATTCCCTGTAGATGCTGAACCATTCCGTTCAACCAAAATAAGATGTTGAATGGGATGGGATGGTCCTGTACCATTTGGTTCCATTATTTTGGGTGAATGAGTTGGTTTAGCATCTAGTGGAAATATTCCTTAAATTTGTACCACTTGATCAGGATGGGATAGTTCCATTCAAGCAACCAAACGCATGGATGGTTTTTTTCTTGAACCATCTCATACATGTACCACTTGGTACATGCAACCAAACGCACCCTAATAGAACCAAATGATATAGGACTATTTCACCCATTCAACCTCATCACACGAATTAAACGCACTTATTAAGACATTAGGGCGTATGATGCACTTTGGTGAGCCCGCGCTGAGGATGGTAGGGTGATATATCCTGCATGAGGTTTTACAGCCATACACGTGGGAGAATTTACGGCTGGACACATGTCGGTGGTACTGAACGTGCAGAAAAGTAGAAAACATATTCCAGATTACCTCACTAATTAACTAAATGTGTCTTTATTTTTTCATATAAACAGCACAGAGATCGAAGAGCCAACAGTCTTGAACTCTTGATAGCTTAGGACAAGCCATTAATAACCGAATCATTACAAGACAAATATCGGGGAAAAACTTACATGTAATACATTAAAGGAATATATTTTCTTATATGAACATGAAAATAATATTGAGGAAAAATTCACCAGTCAATCAAGAATAAAACTATGAACATGAAAATAATATCGAGGAAAAAATTATTCAGTCAATTAAGAATAAGACTGTAATCTGGATCATCGCAGGGGCAAAAGGTCTTGAAAAAAATTGGTGGAACGACTCCTTTCTTATTCCTTCTCTTTTCATTCTTTCTTTTCCTTCTTCCTTTTTCTTTCCTTTTTCTCTTCTTATGTTCCTTTTTGCATCTTGGATTTACGATCTTCTATCTAATATATTCATTGCTTTAAAAGCGGTCTTTCAAAAAAAAAAAAGAAGAAGAATGTAATATGGAGCATGTTGGTCGCATGCAGAGTAAACATCCAGTAGGTATCGCAAGGCTAAGGGTCTGTTTGTTTCAGCTAGAGATTTTAGAAAGCAGCTTTAAAAGCTGGATTGTTTAAAAGCTGGAGGTTAAAAAGCTGATGGCTATTTGGCAACCCAGATTATAGTGGGGGTAGGCTCGGGCGTGAACAAAACAGGAGGTCTTGAGCGTGAACAGTGAGGAGCAATGGTGGGTAATTTCGACTGAAGTTAGATGGGTATTATGGTCTTTTGCAAAAAAAAATTAGGAAAAACTCCTTCAGAATGGATTGTGTGATTGCTACAATCTGACCTCCAGATTGTTACAATCTATATTGAAAGTTTCCTGTTTGTCGATCTTTCAGATTTTAAAAACTGTTTTCTACAATATCCAGTTGAAACAAACATGCCCTAAGAATCTCCATCTTCATGCACAGATAGCTGTTGTCAAGCTGATAGCATGGTACGGAAGCTCGTTGACATAGCAAAGAGATAACCACAGCTTTAACTAACTTAATCTCTGTGCCCTTGAGGCTCTAAGTAACCACGGCCAGGCCAAGAACTAGCCCGCCGCCTGTCCGTTTTACCCCAAAACGCGTCCATAACTATAGCGGCCGAATCAGGAAGTTGATTCTTCATTGTGATCCAGCTATATTATATGCAAGCGACAGTTTTCAATAGGAAAAATGAGGTGAAGGAAAGCAAATCTATAGCATATGGTTTTCAATAGAAAAAAAAAAGAGCAGCATGCAATCGAGATGGTAGAGACTACTTCTCTTTATTTCCAAATGGGTTGCGGTGGCTAGAAATTGGTCTACTCTGTTTGCACTAATGCGCAAAAGGTGTATTATCTTTCCGGTGCTCACCTTTCTCAACCCTGCCACCCCCTTCTTTGGAAGATCCCCATGCTTAACCATAGAACGGGTTTCCTTTGGTTCTGGAGGCCAAAATTAATGTAGCTTCGACATTGCTACAGTAACAGGTCAATGCTACAGTGCCCTTTCTTTTTTCTGGATTTTTTTTCACAATCCAACCTCAAAACGCTCATTCTCTTTCGTCGTAACTCCGAATCGAGTGATTCAAATTCCTAAATTCATATAAAATCACCCTCTATCTGTCAGTATAATTTTTATAATTTTTAGATTTATATAATTTTATTTTATTTATTTGTTTGCTCCGATTTGCGCATAGCCGAAGAACCGCCGAAGTCGCCGACGTCGTCACTGAGCCTCGCGACTTCGATACCCTCGCTGCGAGTGAAGGCAAGTCTCCTTGACACACGTTGATCTCATGTTTTATAACTGTTTTACAAATTTTTTATAACATGCATGGCTATTTATATAAATGTGATGTTAAATATAGGATGATAGTTAAAATTTGATGTCACCTCCTTGATACTGATATCCATATACATTTGTAACCCTAGGATGCTAAGATATATCATGTTTATATTATATTGTGACATATGTTGTTTAGTGCGTTAGATGTGCTTAGTTGCAAAACTGATCAAAATACTTATGGGTGGGTTACTTCGAAATTGTTGTAAAATATGATTTTGAAAAGTTGTGGCATTACATTTGCTGCTGTAATTTGCAAAATATAATGAAAATGAAAATGGTTTGAACTTGGGTGGAATGGAATGTCCGGTGGGTGCGGATGGAGCACTAGTTTTGTTTGTGCAAGTGCCGCCCCATGTCAATTAAGGACTGACACTTGTGATTGTCCATTCTAAGTATAACCGTGCAACCACAAATCTAAATGGGTATGATCTGGCTAAATAATTTGTAAAAATCTAACTTAGTCTCACCAGATGGTGGAATGTGGGTGCTGGATGAAGGCAAGTCATTTTTTCCACACGGCGCAAGAGGGAGCTTCTGTACTGGATGGATGGAACCCTAACAGCGGCAAAACGTTAGCGGGTGGGTTAGGTTAGATGGATACATTGTAAAGGCCTTGTGTTGTTTTACTTTGTCGCATGCCAAAAGAAGCGTGTAATGGCCGACATCAAAAGTAAAATAACTCTTGTAGGTAAAGCTGTACACCTCTGCAGAGTGTAAAACTATTCGAATAACCGTGCCTACGGTTAAGGGCAAGCGAAGAATGCTTTCATATTGGTAGGCTTGGTTTTTTGTTTTAAAAATTGGAGTTTTAGGATCTGGGAGTGGTTAAAACTCTCGGATGAGTTTATGGCGGATTGAGCCAGTCAGGTGGTTGGAACCTATTTTAATCATGACGGATGGAGTCATGTGTCGGTTTATCTTAATCTTTTAAAATGTGCGGATAGAGCCAGTATACTAGTATTGGTGGCTAGAACCTACACTAGAGTTATAAATAATTTATACTGTTCAAATAGTTATTAAAACATGCTTTGTGAAAATTAATACTAAGTATAGTTTGTCGAAACTGGGCTTTGTGCAAAAGAACCCTAATAAACCATCATTGAGAAGCCTTGCATGATGCATAATTTTCCAGACTTGCTGAGTACATTTGTACTCACGTGCTACACTCAAATTTTTCATCAGAGAATTTCCAAGATGTCGTCGAAGATGGTGACTACTTCACTGAGGAGTCCCATGAAGGTCATTAAGATAACTAGGCACGTGTCCCCAGACGTCTGCCTATGGCGTCTTCCTGGTTTTACTTTTTGTTATTTGTTCCACCGCTGTTAACTTTGGTCACGTGACCGCATATTGTAACAAATGGCCTTTTGGCTGGTACTTAATATTTACGCTATTGTTTCGTTTTGTTTGGTTATGATTCATCACTGTGAACTGTGTGTACTAGCGTTGATCTGGGACTAGTACACACAGTTCCGTAAAGCCGTTCCGGGGGCCCATATGGATGGCTCACTTCAGGGATTTTCTCAACATCATGTTGAGTTTCTTCCACTATCACAGGTAGTATTCTCATTTGTTCGGTTCTCTACTTCTGCGGACGTCTCCACAGAATTGAGCCCCATGTACCCTTGAACCTGTGATAATCTGTTATCACAGACGGTTCTAGCCAAGAACCATCTGTGATATGCATAAAACCCACACTGATTCAGCACTAATAAACATATGGTACATACTAAGAATTCCAAATTTGATATGAATTGAATGCTTCAAATTATGGCTTAGCCAAATATACCATGACTTGGCCAAATTTGGAACATCCAAGTCAATTTACCATGACTTAGCCAAATTTGAAGCATCCAAGTCATGATAAATTTGGAGCATCCATGTCATGGTAAATTTGGAGCATAGCAGTCATAGCAATGTATAGACTTAGCTAAATTGCACAACACCACATCAATTCCACAATGGACAAGTACAATATTTTTCCCAAAATCAAACAATGCCGTTAATTAATTTGCGCTTACTGAAATGACATACATCCACATGGATTTCACCTTGGAGGTTCAGATAACCTCCCGGAGGTGGATGCTCATCCACGTGTCGAAGTGCATCGAGTGCTTGTTATACATTTCTCCGTTCTTGAGCTCCACAAGCTAAAGAACACACAGAGACACACACAAAAGAGATAAAAAAATTCTAACCGATTAGAAACCAACAAGGATTAGAGCATGATAAAAAAAACCTAATTGAGGAGGAGGAGGAGGGCGACGCCGTGGAGGAGGTCGCCCGGGGGGGATCGAGGGGGATGACGCTCGGGGGAGGTCGCCGACGACAGTGCTAGGGTTTGGGGAGATGGGGCATGCGGGAGATTAGAGTTTGGGAGATGGAGAGGAGGCCGGCGAGGGGGAGGGGGCCGCCGAGGGGGAGAGGGCTAGTGGGGGGAGGGTGTCGCCGGAGAGAGGAATTTGGCTAGGGTTTGGGGTATTTGAATTCAGCGTACCTGAGCAATCGGGTGAGGATGGAGCTTATAGGGGTGGGATCATAGACGATTTTCGGCTAAAACCGTCTGTGATGATGGTAATGCACATCACAGACGGTTTTTAGCTAAAGCTGTCTGTGTTGTGCATTTATATTACAGACGGTTTTAATCAAAAACCGTTTGTGATTATGGTAATGCATATTATAGACGGTTTTTAGATAAAACCGTCTGTGATATTCACTCATTATAGATGGTTTTTTAAAAATCATCTATGATTAGATTCAACACAGATGATGGTGCTTTTATGTCGTAGTGAGAGCTTCCTGCTTTATTGTTGCAAGCAATAGATTCATACTAATCTATGCCTTAATGCATGTGTTTCCTCCGATAGTGGTGCTCTTCGCTGCTTTGTGGTCTCACAGATGGTGATTGGACTGGACCAGAGCTAGCCAATTTCTTCACGTACTCAACTGCTCCTTCGTCTAGTCGATTGGTCGATGCTGTTTCTCGATCCGGCCGTATGAGATTGAGTTTAGCCCCGGAGAGCAGTCGTGGTCCAGGTTCAAAATCGGCCAAATATCACATCTCGGAACCCGAGTTTTTATAATTCTAGTAAAATTAAAAAAACTCTTAAATTTTTTTTAAGTGCTACAGTAACCTATAATCTCGGTGAATTTGACTGAAATTTAACTAAAATTTTACTGGATTTGACCGGATTGGATTCT
Source organism: Rhipidocladum racemiflorum (assembly GCA_036346355.1). NCBI lineage: Eukaryota > Viridiplantae > Streptophyta > Magnoliopsida > Poales > Poaceae > Rhipidocladum > Rhipidocladum racemiflorum. The sequence continues at coordinate 80,716,479 of CM070579.1, read as the reverse complement.
TCGCGTTGTTTCCCATGTGGGACAGTGGGTAGATCATAATTCCAGCGAAATTGAAAAACCCTAAAAAATTTGAAGTGTGACAGTGCTTAAAATCTCACCGAGTTCTCGGTGAATCTCGCCAAAATTTCGGTAAATTTGACCGAGATTTGACTAAAACTTGATCGGATTTGACTGGATTCAAATTTTGGTTTTTATATTTCGTTCGGATTTCTTCTGAAATAACGAGATCTCGGCGAAATTTCAGATTTCGGCAGGTGACGGGATTTAATCCGAAAACAAAATTTGAAACCCTGGTCGGGGTTGGATCGGAGGAGAATTTGGCGTCTTCCTTCTCTGTGTTGACGAGATGATATATGTTCAACTCAGATTGATCTAGGGTTTTGGTCATGTAGAGTTTCGTGATAATAATATGTTGTAAAATGTAATTGTCTACACTCGATTAATAGAATTATAAAAACAAAATAGGTGCACATATAAAAGTAGAAGGCAAAGTTCTCTCTTTTTATTAAATTAATTCTCACAATACAAGGAGGTACCTAATATATAACAAAACTAATAAAAAATAGATTTAGATACGTTCACTGATAAATAAAGTTCTTATGAACTTAAGCTGAAGTTCTTCCAAGTCACGACACCTCCATCGTGAAAAACAAAAACTCCATGCCTCTCGTCATCCGGTCAGAGCGCGCGTCTGTAATTAGAAAAAGAAAACGACGTCAACGTGGACGCTCGCACGAGCTCGTAGTAAACAAAACGGAACAAAATTCAACAAAGAGGCGGACAAATTAAACGGGCATATAATTTGCCAGCGACGACGACCGAGGCGGAAGGCGCGCGCGCTCGCAGCTTGCCGCCGGCCCGCCGCCGCACGGAGGAAAAGTATGCAGAAATTGACACGGGTTGAATCTGCCCGGAAAGGCGAGACCGCGACGACGCCCTGTGAACGCACGCCTAGCTCGGCGGAAAAGTGGCAGCCACGGAGGCACGGACCCTTCGCGTACAGCTTAATTATACGGCATTTTTCGTTCTCTACGGTCTAGAAGGATAAGTTCCTGTTTGGAAGCAAAATTTTTTAATATCATGGTATTACAAAACTATGGTATAAAAATTGTTTTGGTATAAATACCATGGTATTACAAAACCATGACATGGAAACTGTTTAGAAGCAAAGTCTTTTGCATGATGAAGTAATGCCAAAAGCTCAAAACTCCATTATGAATGGAGTTTTCAATACTCCAAAAATACCATGGTATTGGCAATACGTGTTTAGATAATGTAAAATACTATTGTGCCATAAATCAGTCGCACCCGAAAAAAAGAGACTTTAATGCTTGGCCAACGATCGAGCCTCGGCTTGATTGGCTGGGTCGAACAGCGCTCGTGCAGCTCGCTCGCGTTCGAGCACAGCCCGATGCGGGCGTGCGTGTGGAGGCGGGTGTGTGAGGTGCGTGCGTGTGGGGTGCGTGTGTGCGCGCGTTTGTAGCCCGTTGTTTTTCTCCTTCTTTACGGTGTTACCAGAGCTCTGGCCAATTTTCAATAAAAAAAAAATTCCGTTGCGCAGGTGAGTAGCACAAGTAGGACCGTAGGAGGATTGGACGACACCAGCACGGGTCCACGGGTGTGATGTGTCTTGCACCGGTCAAGGTCGGCCACTCGAAGAACTGGGGGACGAATGGCCAAGTCCCACTTGCCGACTGGTTCGTCGCGGGCCCACTGGGCTTTTTCCGCAACCGTCGCGTTGGAAAAGGCGTCCACGCGATGTGACCGCATCCAATCCAGCCCCACTTGGCCTGGCCGGTCTCACGTGAGCAGTGGAGCCGTGGCGCCTCTTCCGTCCTTTCGCTCGTCAGCTTGTCCCTTCCACACGTGGAGCGCTCCAGTTCGCCGCACGCACGCATTGCCGACGCGTGTTCCACGTGCCAACCACTCCTAGCTGCGAGCTACTCCCTCCGTTCAGAAATGATCTACGTTTAAACTATAGACACAAAGACCAATATAGTCCATTTACTCCACATCGTGTGAGTTATGCATCGTTTCGTGATCCCGCATTCATGGAAGCCACCAATAGTGGCCAAGCATTACTTTCCTAATTGCATGCTAGCGCATAATGATTCGTAGTTGCATGCTGGCACACTAAATGTGCATGATGTACAAAGAGACCACTTGTTAATACGAAGATCATTTCTGGATTTCTTTATTTTGCTAATACGAAGATCATTTCTGGACGGAGGGAGTACCTCGTAGTTTTAGTATTTTGCACTCCAACCAAATCAAATATACATAAGATCAAATTTCCTTTTTTATTAGGCTATTTATTACTATTGGACAGTATGTATTTGTTGGACCCTGAAAAAACACATTCGAAATACTCTGTGTATTCTGTATTAGTTCATAAAATGCTAATACACACAGTATAAATGAAACCATAGCATATCCATCGTTCTTTATTAATAATAAACATTCAGAGTTACAAATAAAATGGCACCCCAGCCAACAAATAATTAAACGACTAGATAAAAGCAACGAAACTGGAGAACAATACATAGAGCTCAATTAATTTGCCACAGGCAATTGACTGGGGACACGACTTGGTCCAACTGGTCCTCACCATTATGGTACTCATCCTCTGAAGCAGTAGATTAAATAAGGGTGGGTAAAAACGTACTCAGCAAATCACACCAAAAAATGTAATATAATATATGGGCAACAAAGAAGGTTATATGGTTCATTTAAGCATAAAGCAACCGTTTGCTAAATATTCTAAATAATTTTAAATGGTATAATTTATAAGGAAATTCAAATCTAACATTTTTCTTTTTAACTCAGGAATCGCTCTTGGAACTTTTCAAGTTTTACCCCTAATGGACTCCCTCCATCCCAACATCATTTTTGTAAACCAAATTTTAAATTACCAATTTCTAATATGAGAATGGCTTGCACGGCATGTCCATAACTGCGGGCGCGACTAATCGATTAGTTTTATACTCTGTAGAGGTTGTACAACTTTACCCACAAGACATGATGTTTTCCTTGTGTCAGCACACTTCCTTTGGTGAGTGATAGAGAAAATCATGACAAGGCCCCTATAAAAACTCAACCATGTAGTCATGCCCGCTAAGGTTTCACCGCTGAAAGAATCCATCTATTCAGAAGCCCCATCTTACTCCAGAGTGGCAGCCTCACGCTTTCACCACACCACTACCTCCAAATGGCATGGCTGTTCATGTTATAATTTAATACGGCTAGCCAGGTCTGTCCCATTCCAGATTTGTGGTAGTACGCTTAGGCTTCACATTCAATGAAACTCAGACCAGTCCTTAATTGACTAGGAGAGACTTTCCACAAACCCAAAGTGATAACCACATCGCCATCCAACCATTTCTCGCCTGGTCTAAGTCACATTTTCATTTTAACCATCCCACAATACTAGCATCACAATTTCTATTTTAACATAACGTGATTTTGGCATAAATCCCCCCCAAAATCTCCTAGGTTCAGTTCTAACCATGACTAAGCAATGTCTAATTATTACCATATAATAGTTCATATTTTTCTTAAGGTTACAAGGGCATCGGAACTCAATTTCAAATGTGACATATCAATATTGGTTATAACTAGCATTTAAAAATGAGTCAAGAAATAACATTGACAAAACATAGGCATACAATAATTTGGCGGCGCGCGAAAATCGCTGCGGTGGTTGCGGTGGCGTTGGGCGCACGCGGGAAGGGCGTGGAGGCTAGCGACGGGGTGCTACAGTATTACTATAGTCTATAGCATTAAATTATCTTGAAAATAGCTAAATAGGAGGGGCGTATAAAGAAAAGAGGGTGAAAAGTTATCTCGAAATTGTAGAATGATATATATATTTAGGAACAAAATTTAAAAGCTAGAATGACACGTATTCAGGAACAGAGGAAGTATTCACTGTAGTAGCCTATAGATGTTTTTTTCTTCAAAACTACCCTATAAAAACATTTACAAAATAGTCCCCTCCTCAATCGCGAAGGACTTGACATACGATATATGTTGTCTGCCACAGTCTACTAGCGCGATAGGAGGCTACCTCCATGGCATCACAGACGAACGCGGGAGCTAGCCGGATTCACAAGCTTTCGCGGCCTGGGAGCACGAAAGCAAGCTTCCTCGGCCGGAGAGCGCAGCAGCACGCGGCTAAGCGCGGACGAGCAAGTGTGTGCGGCCGGGCAACGTGTGCGCGACCGTCAACGTGCGGGTGGACCAGGCAAGGGCGGGAGACGCGTGGGCGGGCGAGATTCTCGTGCAGGACCGAGTGTTTGTATTTTGTTCATTCCATCGGTATGCTCTCAGGTACCTGTAATTGATATTTGTTTGCCTGAACCAAGGGGTCTTTCTGTGGCTAGGCAGGCGTGCGTGTGGGGGGCTGGCCCGTTTGCGTGGGGGGTGCGTGCAACGTGGGCACACTCATCTGGGCGCATGTGTAGCCTCCGCGGTGGGCCCCGCCTTGCTCCCGCGCTCACCTATGCTAGCCACCTTCTGCACTAGTAGACCGCGGTAGGCGAAACGTGTTGCCTGCTGGGTCTTTTGTGGTGGAGGAGGGGACTATTTTTGCAAATATTTTAGCATGCGGCTAGTTTTGGGGAAAACGCCCCTATGGCTACTACAGTGAAGTTCCCTGCTATCTACTCACTCCGCTCATGATGTTTTAGGATTTGACATTTCAACTAAGACTTGCGCATAAATGATTAAATTATCCCACTTTATTAGCTCATTTATTGCCCTTGGATGTTATGTATTATTTTATTCCATAATAATAAATAACACTGGAATAATGATTGGCAAGGGTGTGCAAAGGAAAAAACAGTAAAAAATTGTGTTGAAATTGTTGGATGGCATGTATTTACGAATAAAATTTAAAAGCTAAAATGACATGTATTCAGTAACGGAAGGGGTACTCCATTGATTCTAACCAGTAGTTTTACCTTAAAATTGTTAAAGTTTAGCTTAAGCTCTCATAGGCGTCGTTTAACACGTATACGTACAATCTTCTTACGTACAGAGATTAAATCTAAGCTCAAGTCCTAAGAGTTGGCCATTCCGATCAGATCCTATAAGTGAAACTATCTACAATTCCAGCCAAGATCCTACTTACCGTACAGTTATGGTGTAGATACATGAACAAATCATTTGATAGGGGTAGTCGAGTAGCTAATAGAGGTCGGACAACACGAAGGCTAGCACTAATTAAGCTATTTAATTAGTGATCCTCTTGGTTTAAAGGGTTTATAATTATCTTTTGGTCAAGATATATACTAGAGTATATGCTTCTTCGCTTGGAAATTGCAATATGCAAATTGATGAAACTTTTGCCACTTTGCTTTTCTTTTTGTGAGGATGTGAAGAACATCAACTTTGCCATCTTTGATGCTGTCTTCCCTTTGAGAAATTCAAGAGACCATTTAAGAGAATTGGTTGAAGTGATCCAACCAACTAGCATATCTCCCCCTTGATACACTTATTTTTATTTTCAACAAACTATCACCGGGCATATACATTTTTTTTAAAATAAAGTACAGGGTAGATGTTGACCAGTACTACACATAATTAATTGCCGATCATCTTCCATAAATAAAAATTTTTAAAGAAAAGATCAAAAAAGGTGACATGGTCTGTATTAATTTCTCAACACACTCATTCTCTACAGGCTTAGTAGTAGCTGGCTTAGCTCAAACGAAGAGATCAAGCCAAATTTGTTTTTGGCAATCGGCCACTAGGTCCAAGTCCTGCTTGCTGAGAGTTGGGTTTATCACTACCAGTTCTTTCCATGTTCTCGTCAATTGAAAGTCTCGATGCGTACTGGGTAAAAGAGCAATAAATATTTGAGCAAAAATCAAAATATCTGGCTCTAACTGATATGCCATGTTGGAAATCGGCGTGGCTCTACTACCCATCCTAAGAGAATCTATGTCTAATACTAGACAAACTATTTATTAAAGTACCTAATGCACTATTAATTATTGGCTTCTAGATAACTAAGCTCATGTTGAAGCTAAAGATCGTCCTACTTTCAGACAGGCTAGCCACTCGCGTTGAAACTAGGATTTAGTAATTCTAGGTGGTCAAGCTGCTCACTTGAATCACAAGTTAATAATGGCACTAAGTACATAGACATGTACTGCTTAACCCGGAGATTACAATTACAAAATGCTACTTTACTAAAAACACTGACATTATTATATAAGTGTTCATATACTCCATTGGTAGTTAGCCTAACACACACACCCTGCAATCGTCTTTCTACAATGCTCAAATGACATGCCAAGGCAAGAGGCAAGGTTCTATATTTATAGAGGTTAATGACGGTTGGATTGTTGACAAGTGTAATATCCCGATTTTTTATTTTATTGCTTTTAATATATTAATTGAATTTTTTAGAATTTATTTGAGTTATTTTGAATTTATTTAAATTGAGTCTTTTGTTAAAATTATTTAAATATTTGAAAAGTTCAAATAAAGTTTTATTGGGAATATTTTATTTAAGTTCTAAATGTCTCAAAATATTTTTAGAATTTTTTCTGATACATTTACTATTTATTTTGACTTAATAATTTTTTTGGATTAATTTAAATTAGAAAAGGCTGCAAATTAATTAAGAAGTCTTGGGCCGAACCCTACCGGGCTGTTGACACTAAAAATCGTGACAAAGGGTTGATAGGCAATCAGCACACGCAAACACTGGGTTTAATTTTGGGTGCAGCCATGCCAGCCGATTTGATCCTGCAATCAGCAAGAGGATAATATATAATTCAATCGGCAGTTAAGGTGAAAATTAATTAACAAGTCTTGGGCTGAACCTTACCAGGCTGTTGACGCTACAAATCATGACAAAGGATTGATAGGCAATCCACACATACAAACGCCGAGTTTAATTTTGGGTGCGAGCGTGCCAGCTGATTTGATCTTGCAATCAGCAACAGGATAATATATAATTCAATCGGTAGTTAAGCCGATCTAATGTTTCAACTACGATATAGTCCAATCGACCATTTGAGCTGATTTAGATGAAAAGTAACCAATAGATCTAATCAACCTGATTGAGTCTATTAGGTAGAGGTAAAGGCCTTTTTTCCGAAAAAGGTGATGCACAACAAAATTAGAGAAAAAAGTAAACCAGGATTAGAGCATAAGTCGACGAAATTAATAATTGGCGATGTGCAACTTTATTAATTAAGCGAATTATAGAGTAAAGATTACAAATCTAAAATTCTTCTCCTAGTCGACGAAAATTAAAAACGAAAAATAGATTGGTTATTTGGTTGATTGTGTATATCTTATTCGATGTCGCCTGTCATCCTCTTTTATAGCATCTGGCCCAATCGTATTCTCCTTGAACTCTTCATGAAACTGTCCATATCGGTCTCAGCTTTCCCCACGACACTTTCCCTTTAACACTAACATCGATTATAATCCGATAAATCTGTATCGGCTTATGTCTTTCCAAACCTGATACTATCCTTAATCAACTATCCATACCAAGTGAACTCTTACAAAATCAGCTATGCACCATATTCTGTTGTTAATGCCCCTAGTTTTTGAGAGATATCGTTATCTTCCAAAAAATCTCTCCATCATCTTTCACCTACGTCGACTTAATGCATTATTTTCATCAATAACTGCTCCCTTTACTGCACCGTAAAATTCTGACACACATATCTTTCCTACGATTCGTTTGCATTCCATCAAAAAAAGCTCCCGCCTTTTCAGCTTTTGTTACATGGCTATAAATATGGGACCCATCACCTGTCATTTTCACGCGCTCTTATTCTCATCTTCTTCACAATCGGTTTCAAGCGCCCTGCTCCATCTGCCAGCTACCCTTCTTTTCATCAGCTTGACATCAATGGATCCCAACCATGTACTCATTCATGAACCTGATAGGGAGCACTGTACTTTCTAGGTCCGACAGGTAATCTAGAGCCGATAGTCGTCATAAACGAGGAAATCCCATGACTCCCTTTGTTTGCTCCTAAGTATAACACTGAGGGATGAAATAAGAGCTTTCGATCTTGGCCGAGAGCACTCGAAGGTTGGAGATATTGGTACAAAAGAATAGCAATAGAAAAAATGCCCTTATGGGAACAAGTCGGGATATCGAAATGTCTTCCCCTCTCTCTAGCCGACCCTCAAGCCAATGAGCCGTTGATCGCCACTTACTACTTCTGGTCAGATACTTTTAATGCATTCATGCTAAGACCAGGCCCCGTTGGCCCAAACCCTGCTTGATGTGACCATGTTATATTGTCTTACGCTCAATCGAGCACAACTATTGGTTTTTAGTGCAAAATCGAAATACAAGCTGATCTCCGTCAAAGGAGAAGTATGGAGTCAGTACATGAATGAGAACAAAGGAATAGGGCCAGTGTCGAACAAAGAACACACAACATTCCTTAATATGAGGCTCGACCGGTACTTGTTTTGTGGGGCATTTTTAGGGCCGACACAAGTATACCAGTCCTTGGCAGAATATCTAGTAAAAGGTCATTGGCTAGCCTTAGGTAAGATGTTCCTCGGAGCCGTATATCAAATGATGCACATCATCAAAAGTCGGCTTTTCACAGGTCAAGGTCAACATTCAGTCGGCAATGTTGGGGGCCCTTTTGGTTTATTCAAAGTTGGCTATATTGCATTTTCAGCCGACCATTCGGCATTGGTACCACAGCTATAACAACCTTCCCTTGTGAAGAAGTCCCAAAAGGGCAAGACCCCAAATACAAAAGTAGCTGATCTTTCAGAGAAAAATACTTTTTGTGTGGTAGTGACGATTACATGAAGTTAAACCCCATCAGAGTGAAGAGATTTATTGCTTTCTTCTTTCAGCTGAATAAGGACTTTTCACTAAATGATTTCTTCTGCTACAAAGAAGCTGATAATTTCCCTCACCCATCATTCATCCACTTGGTGTCGGAAAGCAATGATATGCCAAATGAAACCATTGAGCTATTCAAATTATTTCTCTCTCCAAGTGTATTGTTAGTCGGTCTTCACATAAAAAACCGAATGTTCCATCCTTCATATGAATTTTATCATTCATCAGTGCATGCCTACCAACTTGGCTTTGATCAAGTAATTCCAAGTCTTGCTCTGCTCAGTCGGCTTAACCCTAGGGAGCGAGAACGCAAAGCTGTGAAATCATGTGATGAAAAATTGGCTTAATGATGCTTTTGGCATTGCAAAGTGTTTGTTTTCATGGCTTGTGTGGTGCTTGTGGATGTGTTGTATTACTCGTTTCTTTGGTATGGCTAAGTTTCTCTCTTTGAAGAAAAATAGCACGTCTGATAGAGGAAAATAGCACGCATGCGAGAGGAAAATGCACGCCTACTGAAGGAAAATAGCACGTCTGCGAGAGGAAAATAGCACGTGAACTTGATGTGCTCGGATTTTTTTTTTTTTGCAAATTTGAAATTGGGTTGATTTGTATGTAATGCTCATGTGAGTAGTTGCATGGACTAATGTTGAGTCAAGTCGTGGACTTGTGCTCGGAATTCTTTTGTGGTTTGTTCATTTGCAGGTGTTGATCGAGGGCGAACGTGGTCGGTGATCGGACCGGAACTAGGTTCATGGAGGAACAGAGGTTCGGGACTAGGTTCAGGGAGGAATCGAGGTCCTAATGGTCGAGGATATCATGCGGGACGTTCGGGCTAGAGAACGGTGCACATGAAGACTAGTCAGTCACGTGAGTATGGCTGGTGGGCCATACGCGTTCAGAATTATTAGTCACATGAGTATGGCAGGGTGGCCATACGCGTGCAAAGTGGTTAGTCACGTGAGTATGGCATGTTGGTTGTACACGCGTGCAAGAGTTGTATTTGGTCAGGTTGGGCCAAGTTGAGTTGTGTTCAATACAGACTCCTTCTATGTTTGAAGTTGGAGTTGTATTCGAACTCTTTGTGTTTGCTCTGTATAAATAAGGGGGAGGTACCTCCTGTTTATGTAAGCAATTAGTGCATTGCGCCAGGCAGAGAGCAGAGCGCAATTTTTAGGGTTTGTACTCTTGTGTTGGAGTATTTTAGACAGAAGAAATAAAGATCAATTCTTCCAGATCCTTGCGTGCTACAATATTCTTTGTTTTCGTTCCTGATCCATCAAAAACCTTTCTAGGGTATTATTTTAGGGGGCATTCACACAGATGACACTCTTTAAAATTCGTATTTTAGTACTTGACACTCTAGCCCACAGTCATACACACAGATGACCCCACATGTCATACACACAGCCAGAGAAGCGCACGAATTGAGTGTCGTGTGACGAATTTTCCCATTATTTTAGGGTTCATTAAAGTTTAGTTGATTAATCTTTTGTTGTTTTTGTTTAACCTACAAGTTTTGGTTACATAAATTCTCGTCATATTCTGTTACGGCAAACTTGTGTGGTTTATAACTTTTGATCCATAAGTCCGATCAAGCTAATTCTTCTTTTGTTAGATTCATATTGGAATCTAGTTTCTTGTGTTAAAATTTCAGGTCAATCCGACGGCTGGATCTCTAGAAATTTGTGTTTTACCAAACGCATCTGAAAAAGACGATATCATCAAGTTCACTGGTCCAAACTTGACGACTTGGATCGGAGCGGTCCAAGCCTGCATCGGAGTGGTCCGAACTCTGATCGGAGCGGTCCGAACTTACATCGGAGCGGTCCGAACTTGACGCTCACGATCGGACTGGTCCGAACTAGTCAATTTCGAAACAATCAACTTGCTATCTAGTTTCTTATTGGGTTAGTTTCTAAATTGAATCTAGTTTCTGCAGTAACATTTTTATGTTATTTTGACGGTTGGATTTTTGGATATTTGCGTTTTAGTGGACGACTATCAATCTGTTTTTGCATTAAACTGAGGCAATCTTTTGATTCCGATTTGGGGTGAATTTTTAGTAGATCAAAAAATTTATTTTACCTTCCGCGCAATCATTCATCCCCCTCTGATTGCTATATTAGTATATATCGATCCTACAAAAGCTGCAACTGCTACCGTAGTCCTTGGAAGAACTTACACTCTCTACCCTCATAGCCGATTTCTGCCCAAGTTTGAGTGACAGTTCAGAAACTAGCGACTCTGACAATAGTATTTCAAGTACTATCAGTGATGCTAGTTCTTATGTCGTACTAGTACGAGCATAGTCGATATTTACGGGTGAAGTATTAATTGATGTATACTTGTTCTTGTACTAACCATTGAATATTCTTAAATTTGAACTGACCGATTTTCTTTTTCTCTTTTGCAGACCCAGGCATCCAGCAAGAGACCCATGGTGATTCCTCCGATATCGGTCAAGCCAGCAAGGAACCATGCCCATAAGCTAAAGTGGCTTTGTCCGGGTAAACTTCTGGCTATTTGGGCATCTAGGCCCCTCTCTCTCTGACTTGTAGTGTCAACAACCAAGTAAGTTCATATTTCATCGGTCGAATTCATACTCCTCTTATTCCTATTATGCATGCTGCCTATGCTGAAAGGCCGTACTCCCTTAGAGAGATATCCGTTTGTGACTCCCGAAGTTTGGGAGGAGTTCACAAGGATGAAGAGTACATCCAAGGTAGAGGAGCAGAGAGAAGAACATCACTATAAACCCTGCAGCTTTGCAGGTTTCTAACGGCTTTACTCCTACACCTTCTCCTTCTCCTTCTCCTCCTTTTCCTGCTCTTGCTCCTGTAGTTGTTCTTTCTCCTATTCCTGCTCCTGCACCTACTCCTGCGTATGCTCCTACTCCTGCTACTGCTCCTACTCATACTCCTGTTCCTGTTCCTGCTCCTACTCTTGCACCAGCTCCTGTTCCTGCTCCTACACATGCTCCTGCTCCTACGCAGAGTGCAGAGCTGGTGAGCAAAAGGACTAGCACCGAAGGCAAAGAACCACATGAGACCTCAGAGAATTCATCTGTTAGGAAAGCAAAGTTGTTAGAGGCCACAGGGCCCCCTCCAATACAAGGAAAGCCCCTTGTAACCTCAGAGACTCCATCTATCTAGAAAGAAAAGTTAATAGATGCCCCGGTGCCCCCATACGATTTTAAGACGTACATACATGAATAGCCCCTTGTCCCTCCACATGAATCGAATGCTCTGGGCAAATACACTCACTTGTTGCATGGATGGTACTTCGACAAGGCAAATGCGATCGAGCATCACATCAATTTCAGTGTGATGTATCGAGGGGGGTATTTCCACCGCAAGGAGCATGGGGCATTCCGAATGAGTTTCAAGGATCTATTCCATTTGTACAACCTAAAAGCCATCGATATTTCTACTTTACGATCTTCGACGCTATAAGTATCACACCATACAACATGAGCTATGCCTGTTATAGGATTTTGTATTATATTTTTTAACAATTGACACGAGTTCCAAGATAATAAGGCAGCGGGCGGCGACGGATCGACACCCAGTTGGGTTTGTCCACACCGAGATTGTCGGGGATTGAATATCTGGCAAAAGACCACGGTACCCCCGGGCGATTCTGAAGCCCGCCAATCATACAGCGCCAACAGAGAATGCTCGGGAGTTCGAAGCGAGCATCATACCTCCCGAGCATACATGTCCATCCCTTCATTCACGACCATTCCTAACGATCACGGGCAGGCGTGCTCGTAAAAACCACGTCGTACCCGGGTACATGGTCGGTGGACTTGGTCGTGCTACGAGGAAGGAAGGCAGCAACCAATCAGCCGAAGATCAAGGGAAATCATACCCGAAATTCAATTAATCCTCGGATAAAGCGCAGCAGATCACAGATATGATTGCGTAGCGTAAATCCAGGGGGTAGTTACATTCTATGTATCTCTAGGTATAGTATTTAAACCCCCTCTGGTATCTGTAACAAGAGAGTCGCCCGATATAGAACACAATACACTGGAGTAGGGTCATTATCTCGGCAGTGAGAGGCCCAAACCAGGATAAACACCGCGTCCCTCTTCTCCCGACCTGGCGTCGCTCGGACGATCTCCTCGGTTCATACGACGGGGCTCTGTTGATCCCCCATTCAACAAGTAAGCTCGACGGGAGCCCGTTCTCCAATCGTCGACAGAGATGATGTATGCGACCTAGCTAGGCTTGAATCGGAGTTCCTTGCCAACTACATCAAGCGGGCATTTCATCTTGAGGCAAAAAAGGACTTCATTCTCTTCCCGTACAACGAGGGGTAAGTACTGCTCTAATGACTTTACCCTTCAATTACTTGTACATACGTAAACCGTATGTGAACTTATTCTCTTGCACTGCATACTATTTTAAAAGTAACCATTGGTGTCGGGGGGTCGGGTAATTTCCATAAATTACCTCGGATGCCACCAACGACCAAGCTCGCTCCCGCCCGAGCCACCAGGAGGTCGTTACCCTGGATTGTCTAATCGGAACTTGGAAGGCTACGCTGTTCGCCCGATTCGAGCTCGGGCTCAGTGGGACCGAGAATGCCACGTATTCCAGCCGATTCGAGCTCGAGCTCTGTAAGATGTCCGAGCTTCGGTGCCGGCCATCGGCCGACCTTACGTGGTCTCGGGTCGGTGGGAATAACCACCCGAGCGTAACTTCCGCTGGGCCCGCTACGCTTCCGTGGGAGCGTGGCGGAAAGATAGGATCCATTAGTTGCCACGCTTGGACGAGGTCCAAACGCGGCGTAGTGGGGTCGTGGGGTTCGATCCTTTGTAAGCTATAAAAGGGTCCCCATCGTGAGGGGGACAACAACAAAGAATAACAACAAAGAATAACAACAACACATGCACCGATCAGTAAGACAAGAGTCATACACTCAGACACTTTGCAAGAATATACAAGAGCTGGAGTAGGGCTATTATCTCTTCCCTGAGAGGCCCGAACCAGGGTAAACTGCTGTGTCCACGCTCGTTGAGATCTGGTGATCCGTTCCTTGAGTAATCCCTCACGCAAGAAGGGGTCACAGTTGGTCCCTCCACCAACAAGTAAGCTCGGCGGGGCCTATTCCCCAATCGTCGACAGCTGGCGCCGTCCGTGGGGACCGACTTTCCCTTTCGTGAGGAATCCCGAAGAATGTCAGAATCCCAGAACCACCAGGGGCTCTACGCCCCCGAGATCGGGGAAGAGGACAAGCAGTTCTTCGACAATGGGGCCGGCGACGTCGCCGGCATTAAGAATCAAGACGGTTCCAGGAGCTTTTCCCTGGAAGCCGCTGCTGCACCGGAGCAGTTCTTTCGCTCCCAGCTCGACGCCCTCTCGGACGACGAGTACGACGGGCTCTACGATGGTCCGACATCCCGACCTCTACGAGCTCGACCAGGGACCGCTTCACGGGAGACACCGTGATGTCCCCTCGCGATCCGTCCAATCCCGTAACGCCTTCGCTGCGGAGGAGGATGGAAATGTCGAGCAAATCCCCGGTGAAGCGCGTCTTCACCGCTACGGCGCCAAAGAGCACCTGCAGTATCCCTCGACCGGACGCCGACCACCTTACGCCGGCAAGTCCGAGGTGGCCTGGACCGATAAGACCAGGGCCGAAGTTCGTGAGAATTTCCACGCCAGCGTATGGGACTCGGAGTTCGTGCGACGGCATTTAACGAAGCTCGTCACCCCGCGTTCCCCGAAAGCGAACGCCTTCAAGCCCTGGCCACGGTGGTGCGCAACCTCGAGAGTTTCCTGGCGTGTCGACCTAGAAGCCATGGGCGCCGTGGCCGACGACCTCGAGGAAATCGCCCACGCACATAAGCGGCGGAGGCCTCCCGGGAAAGGGCGCCGAGCAATTCACAGGAAACGCCGCCGCCGGGCGTCAGCGCCGCCACCCCGAAGCGACTCACGCAGCCGCTGAGTGGCCGGCGCGGCCGGGCTCGGGAGGGCACCGGAGCAATTCCCGGGGCTCCTCGGGACCCGGAAATCTGAGCCACAGGCGTAACCGGGCCGAACATTCCTCATCGGGCCACTCCCCATCCTACAGGCGTAGGGAGATTTTCTCTCGCCTGGGCCCACTAACCTCGGGCTCGGCTGGTGGGGATCGCCCCGACCGCCGCGCTCGTGGTGATCGCCCCGACAGTCCCGTGTTCGGGTGCAGGGCGTTCGCGACGTCGCTGCGACGAGTGACCTGGCCGACAAGGTTTAAGCCGGGTCACATCGAGAGATTCGATGGGACTCAGAACCCCGACGAGTTTCTCTCGATCTACACCACGGCCATTTTAGTCGCCGGGGTGATGAAAGGGTGATGGCCAACTTTACGCCCTGATCCTGGGCCAGGCGGCTCGGACGTGGCTATTCAACCGTAAGAGAACTCGATCCGGCCCTGGCCCACCGAGCAAAGACTCTCCGAGCCAACTTCCGGAGTCGCTACGTCCGCCGGGAAGGAGCGCGACCTTGAGCGTCCTGAGCATGCTGAGGCGGGCGAACCTGCGCTGATTCGTCCGCTTCATGCAAGTGCGCAATTCCATCCCGAGCATCTCGGATGAGGCGGTCGTCCGGGCTTTCAAGTTCGGGGTCCGAGACGTACGCTTTACTCAGGACCTCGAAATCCACCCGGACATCACAGCCAACGAGCTGTTCCGCATGGCTGACCGTTACGCCAACGCGGACGAGGCCGTCCAATGGAAGAAGCTGCTAGACGAGGGAAAGCTGCCCCCTTAGCCCGGGCTCGAAGGGGCGTTGTAACATCCCAAAATTTTGCTTTTCTTAAAATCATGTGTGATTTGGCACTTTGGTGAATTTTTGGAATTTTCTGGAATTTATTTGGATTTATTTGGAATTTATTTGAATTTATTCCATTTTGAAATAATTAAAGAATTTAATTTTGCAAATAAATTTTTGTTGGAAATATTTTATTTGAGTCCAAAATAATCCAAAATATTTTCCAGAATTTTTCTGGAATTTTTCTGAGTCATTTGCTATTTTTAATGAATTAAATGAATTATCGGGAATTATTTTAAATATTAAATCGCTGGAAAATCCAACTCGGGTCAAGTATCGTTTCATCCGATCGAAGTCGGACTCGAGTCCGACCGAGCCGCTTGACTCGACCAACCCACTCCTAACCCTAATCGATCCCAACCGTTGGATCAAGATCCAACGGCCGAGATCCGCCTCGACCGACCGAGCCGTGTTCGGACCGACCCGATCGCGCCGTCGCGATCGTGGCCGTTGATCGCGACACGTGGACGGCCACGATTTCGTCGTCTTCCCGTAACCGAGCCGGACTCCGCCGCCGAGTGCGCCGCCGTGACCGATTAGGGCTCCGCCCTGAGCACGCCTCCCGGGGCTATTTAATGCCCGGATCGTACCCCGAGGACCGCCGTGACCCCGCGCACTTCTTGCCCTAACCCGCCGAGCTCTAGCCGCCGTAGGTTCGCCGGAATCGCTCGCCGTAGTTGCGTGAAGCGCCACCACGGTCCTTGCCTCGCCTCGCCGCCGTCCTCCGCCGCCATTGACCCCAGATTCAAACCCCGGCCAGGCGCACCCGAAGACACCCTCCATCTCGCCGGAGCACGCCCCAACCGCCGTTTGGGTGGTCGCCGTCCTCAGCGCCGGCAGCCGCAACTCCGCCGTGAAGCCATCGCCGACCCCGAGCTCCACCAACCGTCCGATCAAGATCCAAAGGCCCAGATCGTGCCACGTCACTTCGGTGAGTTTCCCCGTTGAAAATCCTAGATCTAATCCCAACCGTTGGATCTAGATCCAACGGCCCACGATCAATCACGTGCGCCCCAAGCACATGAGGCCAAACTCAATCCCACCGCCGGATTTCAAACCAACGGCCACGATTGTGCCACGCGCCCGTGAAGCCGAACTGCCGCGCCACGCCACAGGCGTGGTCACCGACACGCGGGCCCGCGTGTCGGCGACAGCATCGCGGACGTCACCCATGACGTCATCGGTGGGACTCCACCTGTCGACTGCGTGGCCGAGCCTCACGACGCCAAAGAATGACGCTACCCGAGTGGGCCCACATGTCGCCTCACGTGGAGCCGTGGGACCGAGTCCACGGTGGACCCAAGCCGAGTGTGGACCGAGCCCATGGATCGGCCGACGCCAGCAGGCCAATCAGGAGCTGCCACGTGTCCATGCCGACGCAATAATTAATTTCCGAAAAGAAAATGATTTATTAATTCGAAATATTGATTCAAATTTAGATTCAAACTTCAAACGCTTATAACTTTTATGCGTTTCAACTCCGATTTGAGTGGTTCAAATTTCTAAATTTGTATAAAATTGAGATCTACCTAAATATGAATTTTATTTAATTTTTGGACTAAAGTTTTTCTCTGAAATATTATTTAATTGATTATTTAAACTTTAAATAATCATAACTTTTATGCTTTAACTCCAAATTTGATTTATTCCAGTTTCTAAAAATCCAGAAAATTATGTTCTCTCTGTTTATGGATTTTATTTGGAGTTTTGGGATCTTTTTGCATAGTGTTCATTTGTGTATTTGCTATTTGCACGCTTTACGAGTAGACGTTGAAGTGCCGGAAGGATTCGAGGGAGAAGTGTTGACTCAGGATCCAACTCAAGACCAAGAGCAAGTGCTTTTTGAAGGCAAGTTGTGCTTTGACCATGTTGATCCCATTTTGAAATCTATTTTGATTTAAACTATTGCATGCTAGTTCAATTAGAAAGATACTTTGTTTAAACCTGGGGGTTAGATAAACACCAATTTGATATATGACACCTTGATTACTTAAGTATGTGCCATGACCCTTTGTCACCCTAGTTGTGGTTTACTAGTTGGACATTATTAAATTGCCAACATGGGTTTAGATCGTTGTAGTATACTGCTTAGACCTGCTACGTGCTCATGACATGATTTTGGACAATCAAATGATAATATGGACTTAATGATATATTGAACCTGTTTTGGAAAAGTATCATGTGATGTTGACGGCACGTGGTGCATGGTAATCAAGCTGGGTTTGATAAACAGATTTCGATCGGGGCATGTGGCAAGAGTAATCAGTGGGCCATTGTGGCATTGGGAGTGATGATTTGGTTTTTCGGGTAGTCTTGCCCTGGTCACTCTAAGGACTTAACCTTGCAAGCCTTTGAACTGGTCATACTTGCAACCACATGGTCGAATGGGACGGCCCTAGTTGACTAAGTCGCTAAGGACTCACTTGTGGAGCCTCAGGGTGTCGATTACACCGCTTGTGTGATTGTACGGGGAGCGTATCGTGGTCGTGGGCCAGTACCCATCTAACGGTGTGTTGGTCCCATACTTCGCCTTGGCTAAGGGAAGGGATGGTGTAGAGCACGTCTCGAGAGGACCACCTGTGTTGTTTGAGGCTTCAAAGGCTTTGTTATGATCGCTCATTCGCATACTCTTGTATGGCGATTCACTACCGACGTGGTGAGTGGATTGTATCTTGTGGGTAAAGTGCATAACCTCTGCAGAGTGTAGAATCTATTTGAATAGCCGAGTCCACTGTGATCGACAATGCTCTGAATTACAATCAAGGGTTAGATTTTCAAAATAACTTGGATTTGAAAAGTTGGGTTGGTTTAACAATGAAGATGATGGAAATATGGTTTAGGATGGGGAAAAATGTTACTTAAACTTCTTGAAAAGTTATTTATGCTTTACTTGTTTTTACCGCTTTCGAATCTACTTATATTACTTGTCAAATGTCATTTACATAAATATACCTTAAGCTATTCCTTTGTACCAAGCCATGCATATAGTATATTAGCTTGCATTCTCAGTGCATGACTTGCCGAGTACCAAGTACTCACCCTTGCCTCAACACAATACCAATGAAGAGGAGATTACGCCAGTTTCGGAGGAGGAACTCCAAGAGGACCCGTCTACTTAGGGATGCGAGCCCAGTCAGTTGCCTGTGGTATACTGGATGGCGCCACGAAGTTTATTTGATTTTCCGCTGCTATTATTTTTCTCTGAATAAGTTTCGCCCTACGAGGCATATATTTGTAACTTGGCTATAAGGTCGAGTAACCAGTTTTATTACTTTAATAAAGTACTTTTATGGTATCGATTGGTATGATTGTGATATTTACCGATGTTAAGACTGTGTGCACTAGCGCGTTCCTGGACTAGTGCTGAATACACAGAGGGTCCGGATTTGCAAATTCGGGGTCCCGACAGAGGTGGTATCAGAGCCATACTTGACTGTAGGCTCAACCCTAAGCTAGAATGGTCGTAGTGAGGATAAAACCTATTTTCTAAAGCTAAAAATTTGTGAAGACAAGAAATGACATCTCGACTTATCCCCTTCTCTCTTTTCTCGTCTCTTGCTGAAATTTTCCCTTACCTTGTCACAATTTGAAAATTTCGAGTTCTTACGTAAAGCACTCTTGTGACAGATGGAGGTTTTCTTGATGAGTGAGCATAGGTTCTATAGTGAGACTCCTTCGCCGAGTCGAGTCATAGAATAAAGAGTCACCCTTTAGGCGATAGATTCCAGAGTTAGTTCGATTTGGATTTGCTTTGTTTGCTGAGTGTGCAGTATGTGTTGCAAGGCCCTTAGGCATTGTAAGCAGCCATACCAAGTTATTACTAATAAAGATGGACCTTAAAGTTACCCCTTTCGCCCCGCATAAGTTCCATATTACTTGTCTATTCTTGTTTCCCTCTCATCTCTAAACCTAGAGCAAATCGACAGATGGTGAACACCCGTGGGAACTTTGGAAGCAATGGGAGTGGATCTCGCCCAACAGAAAACCCCAATGATGGAGCACCAGCACCGCCACTGGATGTGCAGAATTTTGGAGCATTTCTTGCTGCTCAGACTCAGTTGATGCATGCTATGATGCAACAAATGCAGCACGTCCATCGCTCAGGCCATTGCTAATCAAATTAATCGTGACCACGCCAGAATACAAGGCTGTCAGAGTTCATGAGGACTCACCCACCCACTTTCTCTGGAAATGCCAATCCATTGGAGGCCGATGATTGGTTAAGATCAATTGAGAGGAAGCTACACATAGCTCAATGCATAGGGAATGAGAAGGTACTTTACGCTTCTCATCAGTTGGAAGGAACAACACCAGAATGGTGGGAGAACTTCGTGCCCACGCAGAGAACCCTCAAGATATCACTTGGGAAGAGTTCACAAATGCATTCGACAGCGATTATCACGTGCCTGAAGGAATTATGGACCTTAAGAAGGAGGAGTTCAGAGCATCGAGGCAAGGTAATCACCGGCCGGTCGACTACCTGAACAAGTTCACACAGCTAGCACGCTACGCACCGAGGATGTAGCGACAGATAAATCCGCAGCCTCGTTTTATGAAGGGACTTAACTCAGATTGCAAGTAGGGTTGATCACCCACACCTTTCCAGATTTCCAAGAGTTGGTGAATAAGGCGCTTATTCTTGAGGACAAGCGCAAGGAACTGGATGAGAACAGAAGCGCAGGATGCAACAAAGAAGGATCACGTCGTGAACGCATAGCCGCTTGAGAATTGCACCAAATCAATTCTTCGATTCCAACCACAATGCAACAAGGACACCATCCTCAAAGCACCAAGACCCGCCAATCGTAACTACCAAACCCCACTTCGCTTAGAAACGCTACCCCTGTGCAACAATAGGAATGCTGAGACGCCGCTACAATCGCAACGAGCCGTGACACTTTGCCAACAATTGTCCGAAGAAGACAGCAGGAGCGACCCGATTCGCTTCAACCTAGGAACCACCCAGCTAGGACGCCAAAGATCAGGAGCCACACCCTGCATCGTGGTGAGAGGCCGAGTCAACCATGTCACCGCGGATGCATTGCAAAAATGCTACGGACGTCAGATCGGGTAAGTTACTTGTTAACTCAGCATCGCAGCAGCTTTGTTTGACTCGAGCTTCGCATTCGCTTGTTTCGCAAGGCTTTGCTACTCGAAATGATTTAAGGATTGCAAGACTTAAGTGCATGCTTTTAGTTCAAACCCCTGGTTCCGAACTCCGAACGGAAGTAGGATGTTCCGGTGAGAATACTAATAGATGGAATAGAATTCCTAGCAAACCTTATAATTTTGGAGACCTGCACCTTAGATGTTATATTGGGAATGGATTGGTTATCCAAGCACAAGGTCAGTATTGGATTGTGGACGAAGGACTATCTCGATTGAGAGCCCGTGTGGGAAGAAAGTGGAATTTCAAGCCACTGCGATTAGAGATGGACAGCTTGATGGTTAACAGTACCAAGGCAATCGGCATAGAGGATGTCCCAAAGAGTGAATGAGTACCCGATGTTTTTCCCGAAGATCTACCGGTATGCCGCGACGGGGACATAGAGTTTGTGATAGAGCTTGTATCGGTGCAAAGACCGATAGCAAAGAGACCCTATCGGATGTCAACCGAGGAGTTGGTAGAGATGAAGAAACAGCTAGAAGAGTTAATGGAGAAAGGATTTATCGTACCAAGTTCGCCGCCATGGGGAGCACCGCTTTGTTTGTCAAGAAGAAGGACGGAGTTTCGGGATGTGCATTGACTACCGTGCACTCAATGAAGTCACCGTGAAGAATAAGTATCCGCTACCCAGGATTGATGATTTGTTTGATCGCTTAAGAGGAGCCGAGTTTTCTCCAAGATTGATCTCGAGATCGGGATATCATCGCTAAAGATCCGATCGTAAGATATTCAAGATCGCATCCTCGTCAAGATATGGACATTACGAGTTTACGATTATGTCCTTTGGGCCGATTTAATGCGCCAAATTTATTTCATGAATATGATGAATAAGGTGTTCATGGAATATTTGGACAAGTTTGTCGTCGTGTTCATAGACGATATCCTAATCTACTCCAAGACAGAGGATGAACATGCCGAACACTTAAGGCGAGTTTTGGAAAAGTCGAGGAACAGCAACTTTTCGCCAAGTTCAAGCAAGTGTGATTTTTGGAAGGACAAGGTGGAGTTTCTTGGACATGTAATGACCGCAGAAGGAGTCGCCGTAGATCCAAGCAAAGTAGAAGCTGTGTTACATTGGGAGCAAACAAGACTGTGACCTGCATTCGAGTTTCCTTGGAATGGCAGGATATTACCGCCGTTTCATCGAAGGTTTTTCGACAATTGCGAAACCTCTTACGCAATTGTCAAGAAGGAAAAGAAGTTTGCATGGACGCCTTAATGTGAGGAAGGATTTCAGAGTCGAAGAAGCGATTGACATCAAGACCGGTGTTAGTTCTACCTGATGTTGCTCAAAGCTTCGATATTTATTGTGACGCATCGCGCCAAGGACTTGGATGTGTCCGATGCGTAATGGAAAGGTCGCCGCTTATGCATCAAGGCAATGAGGCCGCATGAGGAAAATTATCCGACACATGACCTAGAGTTAGCCGCCAGTAGTGCATGCTTTGAAGATATGGCGCCACTATCTCGATTGGAAACAGATGTGAAGTATATACGGATCATAAGAGCCTTAAGTACATATTCACCCAAATGGATCTGAATATGAGGCAAAGGAGATGGCTAGAATTGATCAAGGACTATAATGTTGGAATTCATTACCATCCCTGAAGGCCAACGTAGTAGCCGATGCTCGAGTCGGAAGAGCCATACCGTGAGTACGTTGCTAGCCACAAGTCGATGAGTTATGTGAGGATTTCGGAGAAAATGAAGATTGAGGTTGTACCTAGCGGATTCTTGGCCGCCTTGGAAGTAAAGCCTACTTTAGAGGACCAGATCCGAGAAGGACAGAAGGATGATGACAAGATCCGTAGGATTAAGTCCAAAATGGAGGAAGGCAAGGCAAAGGATTTCAAGCTAGACAAGCAAGGCACGTTATGAATGAAGGATCGCATTTGTGTGCCTAACAAAAAGGAGTTAAAGCAATCGATTCGAAGAAGCCCATGACTCTAAG
Source organism: Rhipidocladum racemiflorum (assembly GCA_036346355.1). Lineage (NCBI taxonomy): Eukaryota > Viridiplantae > Streptophyta > Magnoliopsida > Poales > Poaceae > Rhipidocladum > Rhipidocladum racemiflorum. The sequence continues at coordinate 80,693,698 of CM070579.1, read as the reverse complement.
TACTCGATTCATCCCGAAGCGCCAAGATGTATCGAGGATCTCAAGGAGAGATTCTCGTGGCCGAGTATGAAACGTGAAGTTGCCGAGCATGTTGCATTGTGCGACGTATGCCGAGAGTCAAGGCAATGCATCGAGACCAGCGAGGATTGCTACAACCGCTGAAAATACCTCGAGTGGAAGTGGGAGGAAATCGGAATGGATTTCATTACCGGTTTGTCAAGACTCAAGGAGGTTATGACTCCATATGGGTTATAGTGGATCGCTTGACTAAAGTAGCCCATTTTATCCCCGTAAAGACCACTTACTCGGGAGATAAATTAGCGGAGTTGTACATGATCAGGATTGTTTGTTTGCACGGAGTGCCAAAGAGGATTGTATCGGACAGAGGTACCCAATTTACCTCAAGGTTCTGGAATAAGTTGCATGAAGCCATGGGAACCCGTTTAAACTTCAGTACAGCTTATCATCCACAGACGGATGGACAGACCGAAAGAGTCAACCAGATTCTAGAGGATATGTTGAGAGCTTGTGCATTGGCTTATGCTACCTCTTGGGATAAAAGTTTGCCGTATGCCGAGTTTAGTTACAACAATAGTTATCAGGCTAGTTTACAGATGTCACCTTTTGAGGCACTGTATGGTCGACCCTGTCGGACACCATTGAATTGGAATGAGACCGGCGAGCGCCGTGTCTTTGGGCCTGATATTCTTCAAGAGGCTGAGGAGCAGATCGCTATGATTAGGGAAAGGTTGAAGATAGCCCAATCTCGATGTAAGAGTTATGTTGACAATCGTCGCCGAGATTTGAGTTTTGAACCAGAAGACTTTGTATACCTCAGAGTTACGCCTCTCAGGGGAGTTAAGAGGTTCCATGCCAAAGGGAAACTCGCACCCCGTTATGTTGGACCATTTAAGATTTTGAGTCGCAGGGGTGAAGTTGCCTATCACCGGAGTTGCCACGATCGTTGGCGTGGAGTACATGATGTATTCCATGTGTCCCGATTAAAGAAGTGTCTCCGAAGTTCCCGAGGAACAGGCACCGCTAGAGTCAATTGAGTTGCAAGAGGATTTGACTTATAAGGAGCACCCTGTGAGGATTCTAGACACAATGGATCGAGAAACTAGAAACAAGTCAACCCGATTCTGTAGAGTTCAAAGGAGCAACCATGAAGAAAGTGAAGCGACTTGGGAGCCGCGAAGAGGATTTGAAGAAAGAATTTCCAAACCTATTTCTTTAGTGAGCCACGAATCTCTGGACGAGATTCTATTAAGGGGAGGTTTGTAACATCCCAAAATTTTGCTTTTCTTAAAATCATGTGTGATTTGGCACTTTGGTGAATTTTTGGAATTTTGGAATTTATTTGGATTTATTTGGAATTTATTTGAACTTATTCCATTTTGAAATAATTAAAGAATTTAATTTTGCAAATAAATTTTTGTTGGAAATATTTTATTTGAGTCCAAAATAATCCAAAATATTTTCCGTAATTTTTCCGAATTTTTCTCGAAGTCATTTGCTATTTTTAATGAATTAAATGAATTATCGGGAATTATTTTAAATATTAAATCGCTGGAAAATCCAACTCGGTCAAATCTTGTTCATCCGACCGAAGTCGGACTCGAGTCCGACCGAGCCAGTTGACTCGACCGAACCCACTCTAACCCTAATCGATCCCAACCGTTGGATCAAGATCCAACGGTGAGATCCGCCAACCCGACCGAAAGCCGTGTTCGGACCGGACCCGATCGCGCCGTCGGCGATCGTGGCCGTTGATCGCGACACGTGGACGGCCACGATTTCGTCTTCCGAATCGAAAGCCGGACTCGCCGCCGAGTGCGCCGTGGCCAGGATCGACAGTGGCTCCGCCGAGCACGCCTCCGGCTATTTAATGCCCGGATCGTACCGAGGACCGCCGTGACCCGCGCACTTCTTGCCCTAACCCGCCGAGCTCTAGCCGCCGTGGGTTCGCCGAATCGCTCGCCGTAGTTGCGTGAAGCGCCACCACGGTCCTTGCCTCGCCTCGCCGTCCGCCGTCCTCCGCCGCCATTGACCCCAGTTCAAACCCCGGCCAGCGCGCACGAAGACACCCTCCATCTCGCCGAGCACGCCCCAACCGCCGTTTGGGTGGTCGCTGCCTCGCCGCCGGCAGCCGCAACTCCGCCGTGAAGCCATCGCCGACCCGAAGCTCCACCAACCGTCCGATCAAGATCCAAAGGCCCGGATCGTGCCACGCCACTTCGGTGAGTTTCCGTTGAAAATCCTAGATCTAATCCCAACCGTTGGATCTAGATCCAACGGCCCACGATCAGTCACGTGCGCCCCAAGCACATGAGGCCAAACTCAATCCCAGCCGTCGGATTTCAAACCAACGGCCACGATTGTGCCACGCGTCCAGGAAGCCGAACTGCCGCGCCCACGCTGGCAGCAGTGGTCATCACCGACACGCCGGCCCGCGTGTCGGCCGACAGCATCGCGGACGCCACCCATGACGCCATCGGTGGGACCCACCTGTCGCCACTGCGGTCGAGCCTCGCCGACGCCAAGAATGACGTCACCGAGTGGGCCCACATGTCGGCCTCACGTGGAGTGTGGACCGAGTCCACGGTGGACCCAAGCCGAGTGTGGACCGAGCCCATGGACGGTGACGTCGGCCAGGCCAATCAGGAGCTGCCACGTGTCCATCTTTGCCAATAATTAATTTCCGAAAAGAAAATGATTTATTAATTCGAAATATTGATTCAAATTTAGATTCAAACTTCAAACGCTTATAACTTTTGCGTTTCAACTCCGATTTGAGTGGTTCAAATTTCTAAATTTGTATAAAATTGAGATCTACCTAAATATGAATTTTATTTAATTTTTGGACTAAAGTTTTTCTCTGAAATATTATTTAATTGATTATTTAAACTTTAAATAATCATAACTTTTATGCTTTAACTCCAAATTTGATTTATTCCAGTTTCTAAAAATCCAGAAAATTATGTTCTCTCTGTTTATGGATTTTATTTGGAGTTTTGGGATCTTTTTGCATAGTGTTCATTTGTGTATTTGCTATTTGCACGCTTTACGAGTAGACGTTGAAGTGCCGGAAGGATTCGAGGGAGAAGTGTTGACTCAGGATCCAACTCAAGACCAAGAGCAAGTGCTTTTTGAAGGCAAGTTGTGCTTTGACCATGTTGATCCCATTTCGAAATCTATTTTGATTTAAACTATTGCATGCTAGTTCAATTAGAAAGATACTTTGTTTAAACCTGGGGGTTAGATAAACACCAATTTGATATATGACACCTTGATTACTTAAGTATGTGCCATGACCCTTTGTCACCCTAGTTGTGGTTTACTAGTTGGACATTATTAAATTGCCAACATGGGTTTAGATCGTTGTAGTATACTGCTTAGACCTGCTACGTGCTCATGACATGATTTTGGACAATCAAATGATAATATGGACTTAATGATATATTGAACCTGTTTTGGAAAAGTATCATGTGATGTTGACGGCACGTGGTGCATGGTAATCAATCGGGTTTGATAAAATGATTTCGATCGGGGCATGTGGCAAGAGTAATCAGTGGGCCATTTGTGGCATTGGGAGTGATGATTTGGTTTTTCTGTAGTCTTGCCTGGTCACTCTAAGGACTTAACCTTGCAAGCCTTTGAACTGGGTCATACTTGCAACCACATGGTGGAATGGGACGGCCCTAGTTGACTAAGTCGCTAAGGACTCACTTGTGGAGCCTCGTGGTGTCGATTACACCGCTTGTGTGATTGTACGGGGAGCGTGTCGTGGCTGTGGCCGGTACCCATCTAACGGTGTGTTGGTCCCATACTTCGCCTTGGCTAAGGGAAGGATGGTGTAGAGCACGCGTCTGAGAGGACCACCTGTGGTGTTTGAGGCGTCCGAACGGCGTGGTTATGATCGCTCATTCGCATACTCTTGTATGGCGATTCACTACCGACGTGGTGAGTGGATTGTATCTTGTGGGTAAAGTGCATAACCTCTGCAGAGTGTAGAATCTATTTGAATAGCCGAGTCCACTGTGATCGACAATGCTCTGAATTACAATCAAGGGTTAGATTTTCGAAAATAACTTGGATTTGAAAAGTTGGGTTGGTTTAACAATGAAGATGATGGAAATATGGTTTAGGATGGGTACAAATGATACTTAAACTACTTGAAAAGTTATTTAAGCTTTACTTGTTTTTCTTGCTTTCGAATCTACTTATATTACTTGTCAAATCTGTTTACATAAATATACCTTAAGCTATTCCTTTGTACCAAGCCATGCATATAGTATATTAGCTTGCATACTGTGCATGACTTGCTTAGTACCAAGTACTCACCCTTGCCTCAACACAATACCAGTGGAAGAGGAGATTACGCCAGTTTCGGAGGAGGAACTCCAAGAGGACCCGTCTACTTAGGGATGCGAGCCCAGTCAGTTGCCTGTGGTATACTGGATGGCGCCACGAAGTTTATTTGATTTTCCGCTGCTATTATTTTTCTCTGAATAAGTTTCGCCCTACGAGGCATATATTTGTAACTTGGCTATAAGGTCGAGTAACCAGTTTTATTACTTTAATAAAGTACTTTTATGGTATCGATTGGTATGATTGTGATATTTACCGATGTTAAGACTGTGTGCACTAGCGCGTTCCTGGACTAGTGCTGAATACACAGAGGGTCCGGATTTGCAAATTCGGGGTCCCGACAGGCGTCAAGCCGAAAGAGCGTAAGCTCGATCGAGAAAAAAATCAAAAAGAAGAAAAAATCCTCCGTCTCCGGCATGGTGGCAGCCATCGAAAGACAACGGCCGACCTCGCAGTCGTATAGGGGGGGAGCCCCGAAAGGAAAGGGTCGACCAGGTTCAATGAACAACGAAAGCGTAACCGGACGACCAAGAACGCGGCGACCAACGCGCGGGCTAGTGCCTATTTCGCCCGCTCCACCAGGCGCATGGGCATGACCTTGAATTGCGAGCGTGGGCCTCCCGCTGGGCAGCTTCTACAATGGTAAGGGTCCCATGCCCACGCTCCCGAGATGGAAGGAGGCGTCAAGGGCAAGAAGCCCGCCGAGGAGCAAGACACCGACATGGAGTACCAAGAGCCGAAACCACATCGCCGTGATATTCGGGGCTCCGCCGCCTATGGGTCGCGTCGGGAGTTAAAGGAGGCCGCGCAGGTACTCCGTGTCACTCAGGGAAGCCTCCTGTTCGCGACTCAAGTGGTCCGAGCTGCCGATCACCTTCTCCAAGGACGATCGCCCTCAGGGATGACGAAACCCCAAAGGCTTCCGATGGTCGTTAGCCCAACGATCCGCAACACCGCAGTGGAGTCGGGTCCTTGTGGATTGCGGGAGCTCCTGGACCTGATATCTGCCAGGGTCTTGGACGAGATGCATCCTCGCTCCAAGATCAAAGCCTGGTGGTCCCGTTCTACGGATAGTGCCCGAGCGTCGGTCGGCCGCTCGGCCAGATCGTCCTGCCAGTAACGTTCGGCAATCCGAGCAACTTCCGAACGGAGCTGATCACGTTCGAAGTGGTCGATTTCGAGTCGGCTTACAACGCGATCCTGGGCCGACCAGCACTCGCCAAGTTCATGGCCGCCACTCACCACGGGTATCAATGCTTGAAGGTCCCCGGCCCCGGCGGCGTGATCACGGTCAAGGGAAGCCCGAAAGCAGCCCTAAACTGCGACGAGAGGGCGTTAGACATGGTCGGTCAATCGCCTCTGGCCAATGGCCCGAGCAAGAGCCGAGGAGTTCCCGGCCCAAGGCTAGCCTCCAAGCTGGAGGAGAAACCAAGGCCATCCCGTTGTGCGGCACAGAACCAGACAAGGTCGTACACGTGGGGGCTTCCCTAGATCCTAAATAGGAACTCGAGCTCGTGACCTTCCTCCGGAGAAGCGCGGACATGTTCGCCTGGGAACCGTCCGACATGCCCGGAGTCCCAAGGGAGGTCGTCGAGCACAAAGCTAGCGATTCGGCTCGACAAAAAGCACTGCGGCAGAAAGCTCAGCGCTTCTCCCTGAGAAGCAAGCCATCATCGAGAAGGCCGGACAAGCTCCTCAAAGCCGGTTTCATTCGGGAGGTCGACCATTCCGAGTGGTTGGCCAACCGATTATCGTGGATGAAAAAAGGGGCAAGTGGCGCCTGTGGGTCGCTCTCACGGGGCTGAATGCCGCATGCCCGAAAGACAATGTCCCGCTACCTCGGATAGACCAGTTGGTCGACGCAACGGCCGGCTCCGAGGCGATGAGCTTTCTGGACGCCTACTCAGGCTATCACCAGATCGGCATATCGCCCGACGACGAGGAGAAAACTTCCTTCATCACGCCGCTTGGCACATTACGCTACACGACCATGTCCTTCGGTCTAAGGAACGCCGAGCGACCTTCCAGCCTTATGCGAGAAAACCTTCTCGAACCAAATAGGTCGGAACCTGGAAGTGTATGTAGACGACATAGTCGTCAAGAGCAAGATGGCCTCGACCATGTATCCGATCTAGAGGAGACTTTTCATAACCTCAATAAGCATCGAATAAAGTTAAACCCTGAAAAATGTGTGTTCGGGTCAAAGGCCGGGCAAGGTGCTCGGATACATGATCGGCCCACAAGGAATCGGGGCCAACCGTAAAAGATAGAAGCCATCGAGAACATGCGACCACCGACTTGCACTCGGAGGTCCAGTCCTCGACCGGGAGAATGGCGGCCTTAAGTCATTTCATCTCGCGGCTCGAGGAACGTGGCCTACCTTTCTTCAAGGCGCTCGGAAGCACGACGGTTTCGCGTGGACAGATGAAGGCATCAGCTCGTTCAAAGAGCTTAAGTTATATTTGTCAAGACCCCGGTCTTGACCACGCCAAGAATGCGAGAGGTTCTCTTGCTCTACCTGGCCGCCACACCTCAAGGCGGTAGCGCCGTCTTGACGGTAGAACGGGACGGTGCGGCGCCCGATCTACTACGTCGGCCGAAGTCTTACACGGACCAAAGGAGCGTTACCCGAGGTCCGTAAACTCCTTTATACGCTCCTCGTGGCCTCAAGAAATTAAGACACTACTTCCAGGCACACAAAATCCAAGTCCCGACCAACTTCCCGCCGAGAGAAATTCTCGAATCGGGGCAAGCGGGCGGATCGCGAAATGGGCCATGGAGCTCGCCGGTCGAGATCGATTCTCGGCGTAACTGCGATCAAATCTCAGGTCTAAGCGGACTTCCTAGCCGAATGGACAAACCCCGCCCGCCGAACCCGAACCCAACCAGGCCGAGCACGGTCATTTGGGTCATGCACTTCGACGGATCCCGAGCTTACGATTGCTCGGGTGGAGTGGTCCTCGAATCCCTCGGGGAGCGGATCCGATCGCCCTCCAATTGCATTTCGGCGCAACAAACAACGCAGCGAATCACGAAGTCCGCTAGCCGGCCGGGCATGCAAAGCGCTGAGTCCAACGACTAATCGCGAAGGGCGACTTGCGGTGGTCGCCAACCAGGTTAACAAGGAGTATCGCGTTCGATGACTCAATGGCGCTTTACCTGGCTGAAGTAAGGAAGATGGAAAAGTACTTGAAACTTCGGTACTATACATCCCAGGAAGGACAATGCCCTGGCCGACCATCTATCGAAGGTCGGTTCCACCCGATTTCCGCTCGTGGTGCTCATCGAGCACCTCTATAAGCTCCTCCATACCCCGGGAGGAGGCAACCGAGACGGGTGGTACCGCCTCCTTCCTCGAGCAGATACGAATTGGATGACGCCATTCATCCAATACTTGCGTGCACGGACATCGCCCGAGGAGGAAGCCGAGAAATCCCGGCTAGTGAGGCGCCTCGACCTATAAAATGGTCGAGGGCCTCTTATACCGCAAAGGCGCCGCTTGGCGTCCTCTCCAAGTGCATCACCCAAGAGGAAGGCAAATACCTCCTCAAGGATATCCATGACGGGATGTGTGGAGCTCACTCGTCCTTTAGGACCTTGGTGAGCAAAGCCTTCGGTTGGGTTACTATTGGCCGACGGCCTTGGCCGACGACGCTCAATAGTAACCTCCTGCCGATCTTGCCGCCCATGCTCGGAAGGTCCATCACCAAGATACGCGCTCTGAGACCATGCCGCTAACCTGGCCATTCTCGGTTTGGGGCATCGACATACTCGGTCCATTTCCCAAGGGAAGGAGGGGTTGTAAATACTGCTCGTGCAATCGACACCTTCACTAAATGGATCGAGGCCGAGCCTATATCAACCATCTCGGCCACAGCGGCTAAAAGGTTCTTCCAATAATGTAGTAACCCGCTTTGGCGTTAAGTCGCCTCATTACCGACTAACGGCACTCGCCTTCAAGCGAGGTGTTTCAGGCTTATTGCGAGGAGGTCGGGACCAAGATATGCTTCGCATCCGTGGCCCACCCACAGAGCAATGGGGCGGCCGAGCGCGCGAACGGGCAGATCGTCCAAGGAATCAAGAAGAGAGTCTTCAAGAGCCTCGATCGGCATGGTCAGGCCTGGGTGGACGAACTACCCCGATCCTGGTCGGTCAAGACCACGACGAGCCGAGCTACGGGGGAGACCCCCTTTCAGCTCGTTTATGGCGCGGAAGCCGTCCTACCCGTCGAGGTTGTCCTAGGATCCCCAAGGGTGAACCTGGCCGATAGCATCGACGCAGAAGGCGAGCGCCTTCTCGACCTCGACCTCGCGGAGGCGACCCGTGAACGGGTTCTGTTGCGATCCGCGGTCTACCTGCAAGCTCTTCGCAGGCACGCCGCTAAATCGGTACGACCAAGGACCTTGCACGTCGGCGATCTCGTTCTGCGACGGGTCCAAGACCTGTCAAAAGCCAACAAGCTAACGCCAAGATGGGAAGGTCCTTACACTGGAGTCTCAACAAAGACGCCCGGGCCGTCCGCCTCGCAATGGAAGATGGTCGAGAACTAGCTAGTACTTGGAACATCGACCAACTGCGTAAGTTCCATGTTTAACCACACCCGCTTTACCTTTTTTAATAAACTTTGTCACCTTACCCTCCCATTCTTTCTCTCTCTCTTTCCCCTTTACCTCCGCGAAATTCTACGATTAGGCTCGACCTGCATAAAAGTGTCGAGGCAGGTCGATCGTTGGGGCAAACACTGCACGTACGACAAGAACTCGACCTCGAGGGCTTCCTTCCTCATAAGACGACCATCTTTTTTCGCGGTAGACCTCCGCCGCAAGTAAAGATTCGCACAGGACACCCTTCTGAACGGTTCCGAGCTCAAGTCGGCCGGTGGGCGGCATCAACGCACCATACCCTAAGAGCCACACGGTCTCCGCAGAACTCTACTCCGCCAACGAGGTCGTGCTCGCAGCTTCACGCCACGACGCCGTTGGCGGGGCTATAGGGGTACCATGTGGCCACGACCTCGTGCAGCTCTCGCGAGGTAGCTACTCCCTCGTACGATTGACTGCTAAGTCGCGTAAGGCCGAACTCCGCCGAGTAAGAAACCGCGGCACGAAACAAATCGTTGTCATCTCGTACGAAACAACCAAAAACGTTTAGAGATAGATAAACGCTCTTTCTATGTTCAACTGGACGTTTTTTCCCTTAAGTTTTTACAGAAAAGACAGAAAAAGAAAATTACAGGAGCCCGACGCTTCTCGTCTGCAAAGCGACGAGCTCGTCCCGCACCGAGTCAAGCTCGGACTCAAGGTCGAGCACCGCCGGCGAAGCTTCCGACCTTCGCTTGCCGCTTGTCGGTCGCTGGACTCCTCCGTTCTTTGGTCGATTGTCCTTTCGGCACTTCGCGGCGTCGCCGCAAGGTCGCCACTGCGTGGCTTCAAGGCCGAGCCTTGCCTGCTCGCTTCCGGCCGAGGCGCTCTCGAGCTCGTGCACGGACTCCTCCACCTTCCGCCGAATCTCAACCTCGTAAGATGTCATTTCGGCAACCCGGCGCTCGAGCTCGCGATCTTGGCGTCTGCTACGGCTTGGTGCTTCGCGACAACTTACGGCGGCACGGTGGCGGCATGGAAGTCCTTCATGGTGGACTCCGGCAGACTGCGCGTAAGGTATTTCAGGTCGTGATCGAATTTTTTGATAAAAACGCATGAGTCGAGTACTTACCCAATAAAGCCGAGCCTCCGGCCCCTTTGGAACATCTTGGCGGGATCCTCCGTCTCGCCCTGTTCCCCTGGCGGGCAAGGGATCTCCCGCCTCGATCCCTTCTCCTTGATCGGAGCGGGGCTTGAGCCCGAGCTCCTCATCCCCGAGGGCGAAGGAGCTTTGTCCTGAGGGACGACCTCCGCCTCTGGAGAGGGACGGCCTCAAGAGCGAGATCACCTCCCGCTCTTCTTCCTCCCGGCAGAAGTTGCGCCGGGGCTCCACCCTTCGGCGTCTACGGCCATGGGAGCAACAGGGACACCGGTCGGCATCCGGCCCTTGGGCTGCAGCAGCGTCCCGACCAGCGGGATCAATCGGGGCACCGAGTCGGCGGCCGGAAGGTCGGTCCCGACCAGAATGTACCTCGGTGCCGGCAGATCCCTTCGTCTTGAAGCTGCCCGGCTCACCTACGGTGGCGGGCTCATCTCCCGACCAGCGGGGTAGCCGGCTCTTCCTCGTTGGACGAGCTCCCGCCAGGATTGGGGTCCCCTGACGCCGGGCCGGCGCTGGGACCCGGCGTGACGTCACGAGCACGGGGGGAGACCTCGGCGATCTCCTGGAGAGTCGCGGTGATGATGTCGCTGGCGCCGGAAGAATCCTCGCGGGGAGTTTCAGCGGCCTGCTCATCACCATCAGACTCCACGACTATGATGTGGGGGATGCCCTCCTTCGCGGCTCGGGCATCGGCGTAGCGATCTTCCTCCGTGTCTCCTCTTCGGGAGACACGACCTCTGGGTCCCGGAGCTCCGCGGCAGTGGGCTCCCCCACCTCGACATCGTCGCCACCAGCGGCCCGTGGGGACTGGGCCTCCGCGGCCTCAGCTCCCACTTCGGCCTCGTCGCCCACGACGGCCTCGGCAGCCCGGGCAAGCTCCCTCTCTAGCACGAGGTCAAGAATATCGTCAGTCATCGCTTCGAAATCCCATAACTCCGCACCAACCGCCACACCCACTATAGACGATGTGGGGTTAGTATGGTGCCGGAGGGGAAAGAGACAAACAAGAGGGGAGCAGGAGACTGACCTTGCTCGGCGTCCGCTAGCTGAGCTCGGGCGCGGGCCAGGAGGGCGGCCATGTCCTCGCGCGCCTTGTCGGCCCTGGCGACCGAAGGGTCGGCCTCCCCCAAGCCGACCTCGGAGACAGTCGGCGTTGGGCGCGGTTGAGGCGTGGCAGACGACCTGCGGGACCTCGGGACCAAGGGGGCGGGGTCCAGCTCGTCCTTCTCCTCCTCGCGGTCCCCGGGAGCCGAGCTCGAGCTCACCCGCGCGAGCTCCGCCTGAAGGGCCGCGATCTGGCCCTCCAGTTCGACCTTCCGCGCTGGACCGGCCGCGGCTGCGGCCTCCTTCTTCGCCCGCGCAGCAAGCTGGCGCAAACGAGCCATCAGCTCGGGATTGTCTCGGGTGTACTCATCCATCCACAATCTTAGTTCACTCACCTCCTGCCGGTCCGCATACTCCAAGTCTTTGGCGGGAGCGGTCGTCGGGCCGAACGCTGCGTGCGCTGGCGGGGACGGCGTGGCCGACGGAGATCGAGCGCGGCGCTTGCGACCCGCCGGTCCCTTGGTCTTTCGACCCCGTCCCGCCAACTGGGATCCCAGCTGGGACACGGCGACTTCGAGGGCAACCTTCTCCTGTTGAAAAAGAGAAAAACTCAAATGAGGTCGGAAGGCCCCTGGCGAAGCCTGTCCGGACGAAAGCTTCGAAAGAAGTCCGAATCAGAGACTTACCGCCTCGGTCCGGTTAAGGACGTTGTTCGGGATCTGGCGGCCCTCGATGATTTCCTTGCCTTTAGGGGTGCCGAACATCTCGGACACCCTCACATCCACCCAGTCCTCTGGCAGAGCTGCATACCAGCCAAAGGAGAGGTCGTGAGAAGGGGCATCCTCTGCTCGGAAAAGAAGATCGAGGGCGACGACATACCTGAGCGTGACTCCCGGGTGATGTCCTGCCACCCCTCGACTGTCGGGACCCCGAATTTGCAAATCCGGACCCTCTGTGTATTCAGCACTAGTCCAGGAACGCGCTAGTGCACACAGTCTTAACATCGGTAAATATCACAATCATACCATTCGATATTATCAAGGTACTTTATTTAAATAACCAAACTGGTTACTCGACCTTATGGCCAAGTTACAAATGTATGCCTCGCAAGGCGAAACTTATTAAAAGAGAGATAATAGCAGCGGAAAATCAAATAACTTCGTGGCGCCATCCAGTATACCACAGGCAACTGACTGGGCTCGCTTCCCTAAGTAGACGGATCCTCTTGGAGTTCCTCCTCCAAAGCTGGTGCAGTCTCTTCTTCAACTGATATTGTGTTGAGGCAAGGGTGAGTACTTGGTACTCAGCAAGTCATGCACAGAATGCAAGCTAATATACTATATGCATGGCTTGGTACAAAGGAATAGCTTAAGGTATATTTGCAGATGCTTGACATTTGACAAGTATCATAAATAGATTCAAAGCGGAGAAACAAGTAAAGCATAAATAACTTTTCAAGAAGTTTAATAAACATTTTCCCCATCCTAAACCACATTTCCATCATCTTCATTACTAAACCAACCCTCCCTTCAAACCAAAGTTATTTTTGAGAAAATCTAACCCTTGACTGTAATTCCCGAGCATTGTCCAGTACCGTGGACTCGGCTATTTAAATAGATTCTACACTCTGCAGAGGTTATGCACTTTACCCACAAGATACAAATCAAACACCACAAAGGCGAGTTCCTCGTAACAAAGCCTTTGGAAGCCTCAAACAACACAGGTGGTCCTCTCCGGTTCATGCTCTACACCATCCCTTCCCTTAGCCAAGGCGAAGTATGGGACCAACACACCGTTAGATGGGTATCTGGCCACAGCCACGATACGCTCCCCCGTACAATCACACAAACGGTGTAATTGACACCCTGAGGCTCCACAAGTGAGTCCTTAGCGACTTAGTCAACTAGGGCCGTCCCATTCCAGCCATGTGGTCGCAAGTATGACCCAGTTCAAAGGCTTGCAAGGTTAAGTCCTTAGAGTGACCAGGGCAAGACTACCCGAAGAACCAAATCAACATCCCCAGTGCCACACTGGCCCACCTGATTACTCTTGCCACATGCCCTGGCCGAAAATCGCTTATCAAACCCCAGTTGATTACCATGCACCACGTGCTATCAACATCACATGATACTTTTCCAAAACAGGTTCAATATATCATTAAGTCAATATTAACATTTGATTGTCCAAATTCATGTCATGAGCACGCAGCAGGTCTAAGCAGTATACTACAACGGTCTAAACCCATGTTGGCAATTTAATAATGTCCAACTAGTAAACCACAACTAGGGTGACAAGGGTCATGGCACATACTTAAATAATCAAGGTGTCATACAGCAAATTGGTATTTATCTAACCCCCATGTTTAAACAAAGTATCTTTCTAATTGAACTAGCATGCAATAGTTTAAATCAAAATAGATTTCGAAATAGGATCAACATGGTCAAAGCACAACTTGCCTTCAAAAAGTACTTGCTCTTGGTCTTGAGTTGGATCCTGAGTCAACACTTCTCCTTCGAATCCTTCCAAGACTTCAACGTCTACTCGTAAAAGCGTGCAAATAGCAAATACACAAATAAACAATAGGCAAAAACATCCCAAAACTCCAAATAAAATCCAAAAACAGAGAGAACATAATTTTCTGGATTTTTAGGAACTGGAATCACAAATTCGAGTTAAAACGCAAAAGTTATGATTTATTAAAGTTTAAATAATCAATTAAATAATATTACAGAGAAAAACTTTAGTCCAAAATTAAATAAAATTCATATTTAGGTAGATCTCAATTTTATACAAATTTAGAAATTTGAATCACTCAAATCGGAGTTGAAACGCAAAAGTTATAAGCGTTTGAAGTTTGAAACAAAATCAAATCATTATTTCGAATTAATAAATCATTTTCTTTTTCGAAATTAATTATTGGCGCCAGCATGGACACGTGTCATCCTGTGATTGGTCCACACGGTGACTGGCCGACGCCAAGACCGAACGGCCTCCATAATGACGTCAGCATGACGTCATCATGCCACGTGGCATGCCCCGGGTGCTGCCACGTGTCTCGGTCCATGGACTGAGTCCACGGTGACACCCGGCCCACGGTGGACGCGGCCTACGGCTACAGAGGCTGACACGCGGGTCCCACGTGACGTCGGCTCGACGTCATCGGATGGCGTCACCGCTCGGAGGGCCAAGCCACTGACACGCGGGCCCGGTCTGTCAGCGGCCCACGCTCCCGTCCGCACGGTGCGAAGAGATCCCGCCCGTCGATTCCAAATTTAACGGCGGCGATTAGATCTTCCACGCGCGGAATTGATGCACGGGGCATGTCCCGGCGCCCGCCACGTGTCTCACTCCTGGCCACCCGATCTAAATCCAACGGCGAGTAACAGATCTAGGTTACGACTGTTGTGGATCACGTGGACTCACCTCAACCGTTCGATGGGAATCCCACGGTCCACGGAGCTCGGAGTGGCAATGGCAGTCGCGGCTGGCTTATGCGGTAAGAGGCGAGGACGACGACACCCCAACCGGCGTTCCGAGATCGCCCGGCGAAGTGAGATGTCCCACCCAACGCGGCTTGACTTGGCGCACCCGACCGGGATCAAGGGCGCTTGGAACGGCTTGACGGCGGTGGAAGGAGACCAAAACCGCGGTGTCTCACGCGTGCTACTCCGGCGAGCAATTGGCGGTGAAGGTCGCGGCTCGGCGATAAAAGCTAGGCGAAAGTGCGGTGTCAAACGGCGGTCCTCGGTGAGGTCCCCCTTAAATGCTGCCTCGGCGTCGCGGAAAATCCGCGAACCCTAACCGACTTCGGCCATGGCCGCGGCGGCAATTGCCTCGGTCGGATTGGAACGATGACGCGCGGCCGCTGATCTCGATCCAACGGCTCGCGCGTCTTGGCGAGTTTGGCCGAGCGACGCTGGCCGGTCCGGTCGGACTCGAACTCGAGTCCGACTCGGGCTCGATCGGATGAAACGATACTAGACCCGAGTTGATTTTCCAGCGATTTAATATTTAAAATAATTCCCGATAATTCATTTAATTCATTAAAAATAGCAAAAGACTTTAAAAATTCTAAAAATTCTGGAAAATACTTTGGATCATTTTGGACTCAAATAAAATATTTCCAACAAAATTTTATTTGCAAAATTAAATTCTTTAATTATTTCAAAATGGAATAAATTCAAATAAATTCCAAATAAATCCAAATAAATTCCAGAAAATTCCAAAAATTCACCAAAGTGCCAAATCACACATGAATTTAAGAAAAGCAAAATTTTGGGGTGTTACATCGACCTTGAAGAAGGGATGCTCCCTCCTCCTAAGGGGCGATATCCGGTTCCTGACGTAGTCCCGGGTAACGTCCCGGCCGGTCAGCCCCAGGCACGTGAGCTCGTTGATCGTCATGAGGATCTTCTCCTCCTCGGGCTCCACGGGCGGTCGGGGGGTCTCGACGGCGCGACCTCTGGCGCCGGAGTAGGAAAGCGTGCCGCCCTCTGCTTTCCTCAAGTAGAACCAAGAGTCGGCCCAACCCGACACCGAGTCCTTGAGCGTGAAGCTCGGGTACTCGTATGGTCGGGTAGGTCGCAGGCGGAAGTAGAGGCAGCCGGCCTGCGAAGGCGTGCCGGTGCGAGAGAGGGTGTAGAAGTGGAAGAAGAGACTGGGAGTGGGCTCGACGCCCACGAACCCTTCGCAGAGATGGGTGAAGATGGCCATAATGAGAATGGAGTTGGGGTGGAGGTGAGCGATCTCACACTCGCAGGAGGCGAGTACGGCCTCGACGAACTCACTTTCGGGCGTCCGGAGCCCGTTCATGGCGTAGAGCTCGGTGGAAACGATCTCCCCCTCCTCCGGCTGTGGGCTCTCCTCGGCGCCAGGGACTCTCCATGTGCCGGCATCAACGCACTCGCTTTCTTTGGAGGATCTCGACTGCGCCTGTCGAGCTTGCTGACGCCGAACCTCGCCATGAGGGTGGAAAAGATGGTCAAGGAGAGGGATGAGCGCCGAAGCAGAAGAGTATGAGACGCAGCGATCGCAAAACGGCCAAGTGAGGCTAAGGGTTTTTTTTCTTCGAGTGTTTAAAAGCTCCTCCAGGAAATGGGAAAGCAAAAGGGCTTCCCGCCGTTATGGTCGAAGAAGCCCTAGAGGCACAGAGGGCAGTTGAGGCGTTCGCCATTCAGAAAACGACACGTGGGCACGCAAATCGAAACCGTCCTGCCAGAAAAGACGGTTCCCCAGGAAGGGCAGTTCAGGCTTCCAGGAGAAGGAACCGTTGAGAGCGGCCCACTTCTGTTCGCTCAAAGCGCGACGAGCTAGGGGAACAAGCTTGTTCCCGGAGGAGGTTAATAGCTCGTTGGTCGCGGCAGTTGTCCGCCGCGGCAGAACCGACATGCTCGTAGAATGGTAGGCCCAAGGGGAAGGCCCTCCTTAGACCTCTTCCCACTTGAACCTCGGGGCTAGGCTGCCGAGGTCGGGTAATTTCCATAAATTACCTCGGATGCCACCAACGACCAAGCTCGCTCCCGCCCGAGCCACCAGGAGGTCGTTACCCTGGATTGTCTAATCGGAACTTGGAAGGCTACGCGTTCCGCCCAGTTCCGAGCTCGGGCTCGGGTGGGACCGAGAATGCCACGTATTCCAGTCGATTCCGAGCTCGAGCTCGGGTAAGATGTCCGAGCTCGGTGCCGGCCATCGGCCGACCTTACGTGGTCTCGGGGTCGGTGGGAATAACCACCCGAGCGTAACTTCCGTTGGCCCGTTACGTTTCCCGTGGGAGCGTGGCGGAAAGATAGGATCCACCAGTTGCCACGTTTGGACGAGGTCCAAACGTGCGGGTAGTGGGGTCGTGGGGTTCGATCCTTTGTAAGCTATAAAAGGGTCCCCATCGTGAGGGGGACAACAACAGCAACAACAACAGCAACAACAACACACGTATTGCATCGATCAGAAGACAAGAGTCATACACTCGGACACTTTGCAAGAATATACAAGAGCCGGAGTAGGGCTATTATCTCTTCCCCGAGAGGCCCGAACCAGGAGTAAACCGCCGTGTCCACGCCGTGGAGATCTGGTGATCCGTTCCTTGAGTAATCCCTCACGCAAGAAGGGGTCACAGTTGGTCCCTCCACCAACAAGTAAGCTCGGCGGGGGCCTGTTCCCCAATCGTCGACAATTGGGTTCTACACTTTTAACTCGCTCGAGAAGAGAACAATGGCTTACACGATCAAGCCTGTTTTGTATAAGTAAGTACATTCTTCTAAACTAACACTTTATGTAATTAAGTACATTTATTTTTTTCTCAATGACATCTTTTCAATATATGTAGGGCTTTGATCATATCGTGCGTTGCTAAATGTGGGCGGCATGATGACAAACGAGGTGACCAGCTAAAGTGGAAGTGCTTCAATGTAGAAGTACATAGCATACGGTTTTTTTCTGACATATATTACCCGTCTCCTAATTTTATTTTCTTTGTTCACAATGTCATCAATAGGGGCGCAACGACATGTGCGGCTTCTACGTCATGCATCACATACTTATCCTGGTCGGTGGCTCAAACCTTTTCCTTAAGGTATATGTACGTTCATATTACGCTCAGTATGAAAACATATTTATTTTAAAAATTAAATTAGTGCAATACTTTCTATTTTGTAGAAACTTAAATTCCCCTCAAGAGCCTAGATAACAAATATCTCAACAAACTACGAGGCTACTTATGCATATGGTACTAGACAAATGCTATAGCGAACAACGGTAGGTATAGAGACGTGACAGGCTCCTAGTAGTCCATATATATGTTGTAAACAATATTATATCATGCAAATGTGATATGGTTGTGTTGTGAATGTTCTGTGATATTATGAATGTATGTGTACTGTGATGTGTATTGTGAATGCATATACTGTGAATTTAGGGTTATTTTTGGATGGTGCACAGTAGTAATATCTCAGAACCGATTGTGATGAGGGGTCATTACAATCGGTTCTGAGATAGAGCCGATTGTGATAAGGGTGGTTATCACAATCGGTTCTGATCTAGAACCGATTGTGTATATTCTCCTCAACATTGTCCAAAGACTTTCAATCACCACCAAAACGAAATGTGATGACGAAAAGAACCGATTGTGACGTATATTTCTGTAGTAGTGTAAATACCTAATTTTATAGTTAAGGGTGTTAAATAGATTTTTTTTTTAAAAGTTAAAGAATGTAGAATAGACTTTAGGACATGTTTGCTTTTGCTTTTGATTCTGGATTCTGATCCCAAAAGCTAAATATAAAATAAACAACCTGATTCTAGGAATCGATTCTCACAATCTAGCTCACATATATACACTAGAATCCACAATCCACTTTATATGTGCTTTATTATGTTCTCTGTAACCATAATTTAGAATCAGTTTTAAAAAATCTAAAACAAAAACAAACATGCTCTTAGTGATACGGAAAATTACCTGCTGGTATACCAGCCACCTAGACTTGACAAGTGGGAGTCAATAAAAATACTCCCGAGAGTCCGTGCCTCTTTTTTCTTGGAGTGCCAAATTGGAACCCTCCCAGTTGTTGGAATGCGGTGGTTTTCCTTGACCATGGAGACTCTTTCCCCAACCCCAGCACACCTGCACCCTACCTTTCCTTCCAAGTGATTCTGCCCCACCCACTTGACTAACTAAACAATCCCACTAACTACCACACTAATAATAATCCAGAATAATTAGCACACATCGACCATAGACCACATCGATAATCGATTCCCTCGTGCTGAAATTCACACACACACAAATACTACTCTCTCTGTTTCTGAATATATATCGTTTTAGCTTTCAAATTTTGTTTCTAAATACATATCGTTTTACCATTTTGAGATAATTTTTAACTATTTTTTCCATTACATACCCGTACCATTCATGATTCCTAATGTTATTTATTACTATGAAATAGAGTAACACATATCATCGAAGAGCAATAAGTAAGCTAATGAAAAAAAGGTGATTTGAACATTTTTATATGTGCCTTGGTTGAAGTGTAAAATCCTAAAATATCATATATTCAGAAACAGAAGAAGTACTTCCTTTTGTCCCAGATAAATATCTTTTTGGACATTGATGCAATCAAATCCTTAAAACTTTAACTACCACTATCTTTTAAAGTATTTAGGTTAGATACATAAAAACTATACATACATATTTATCTTTAAAATGCTTTTATAATATTATAAATGTATTGAGTTTTATAAATATATTATAATAAAAATTAGTGATTAAAGTTATATTTTTTTTAAAATCATATTGATGTCTAAAATTATATATATTTACCACAGAATGGAGTACTGGAGTGACATATTCTTGTTCCAACTTTGATATTCTATCGCGACCAAGACGGCGTACGACAGAGCCCAAGATGCCTCCTCCTCCTCCTCCTCTCTCTATATATTGCCACCTCTTCCGGGCCATGCTCCCTTTACTCGTGCACACTTTGTTTCTGGCCTCCCTCGATCTCATCTACTTCCTCTTGATTATTCTACATCTCAAGAGCCAACTGTGCTGCTTACGGCGGCGGTGGAGCGGAGGCGATGGATCCGTTGATCGGGCAGCCTTCCCTGAGCCTCGACCTCAACGTCGGCCTGCCGACGGCGCGGCAAGCTCCGCCGCCTAAGGTCCTCGTGGACAAGAACTTCTTGTCCGTGAAGAAAGATCATGAGGTACGTATATGAAGTTACATGCACCATGCATGTATGTATGTGCAATTGCGCATGCGTTTGATTAGGAGAACGATTGTGCTCACATGGTGGATCGATTTCTTGTCGTGTTTAGGTTGAGGCGCTGGAGGGGGAGCTCCGACGAGTGAGCGAGGAGAACAAGAGGCTCAGCGAGATGCTCCATGCGGTGGTGGCCAAGTACACCGAACTGCAGGGTCAGGTCAACGACATGATGGCGGCGGCGGCGGCGGCGGCCAACCACCAGTCGTCGACATCGGAGGGCGGCTCGGTCTCGCCGTCCAGGAAGCGGATCCGGAGCGACAGCCTCGACACCGCCGGCGGCGGCCACCACCACAAGCCTTCGCCGCCGTTCACCGAGGCCAGCAGTTTCGTCGTCGTTCCCGACCAGATGGAGCGCACGTCGGCCGCCGCCGCCGCCGCCGCCGCCGGGCACGAGCCGTGCAAGCGCATACACGAGGAGTGCAAGCCCAAGGTTTCCAAGCGCTACGTCCAGGCCGACCCGTCCGACCTCAGCCTCGTAAGTAACAAAACAACTAAGTGCCATTCATGGCCACTTCCTTGTAGTTGTCGCCCCCAAATTGTACTGCCATGTCTCTGTGTGGTTGATTAGTTTGTGATTAATTTCGACGAGCAGGTGGTCAAAGATGGGTATCAATGGAGGAAGTACGGGCAGAAGGTGACCAAGGACAACCCGTGCCCGAGAGCCTACTTCAGGTGCTCGTTCGCGCCGGCTTGCCCGGTCAAGAAGAAGGTGCAGCGGAGCGCGGACGACACCACCATACTGGTGGCGACGTACGAGGGCGAGCACAACCACGTCCAATTGCCGCAGCACGAAGGCAAGAACGCGGCAGGCTCTGCCGCGGCTGCGAAGCCGCCGCCGAGCGACGCCGCCGTCCGGGCGCATCCCGTACACCGGCAGCAGCAGCAGCAGAAAGTGGCGACCGCGGCGGCGGGGTCATCGGAGGTGGCGGTGAGGAAGAACCTGGCGGAGCAGATGGCGGTGACGCTTACGAGGGACCCCGGGTTCAAGGCGGCGCTCGTCAGCGCGCTCTCCGGCCGGATCCTCGAGCTCCCGCCGTCCAATAATAATTAATCGATGGCGCCAGTTAGCGACTTCTTCGATTAGCATTGTTGGTTGAAAGCTTGAAATCACACGACCACAGTATTTTTGAGTTGCTTAACGCATCCATTGATTTGGCGCGCTGTTGCCGCTTCTTGAAGCTAGAAGATTACAGGTGATCGCCAGGCTAGAGATTAATTGTATATAGTTAGTACTTGATTAGCTCTACATGCTTAATTCCCGGCCAGCGCTTGGATTTGTGCGACATTCCATTAGTTGGATACTTGGATGTAGTGAAGCAAAGCAAGACCGTTGCAGTTAATGGCATGTGCAATAAGGTCGCTCTCTTATCTATATACATCAACTTTAGGCTACGTGAAATAGTGGGAAACGAAAAGAGGAAATAGAGCTGGTTCTTATTTTAATAGCAAGTTTTGCACGAGAGTACATGTAAATTATTTATATATAAAAAAAGAAAGATATGACTATTGCACAATATTTAGAGACAATTTTTATATACAATTATTATACAAATTGACTTTTAGGTTACTATTAGTTTGTAATGAACTTTACTATTATACTTACTGTAAAAACTTAGGATTACATGCTTCGATATGAAGATATGTTTGAGTTTGGATCTAGATGCGAGATCTAGCTAGATAGAGCTAGCTAGCATTAATTCATGTTATCTGATGTTGTAAACGAAAACAGAGTACACGGAGATTCTCTCGAAGTAAAAAAAAAAAAATATTACGACAAAGTCTGCAATACTTGTCCATGTATTTCACCTCATTATACTTTCACTGTCTGGCTCTCTCCCCTCTTCTTCTCTTCCCTCCCATTCTCTCTTCAACTGAGATCATCTGTCTGCCGGCCACTAACATCACTGGCCGATGTTCTCTCCCCTCCCACCTTCGGCAAGCCATGTCACTGCCGCTGCGGCCACTGGAAACCTCCGTCACTACCGCCAGAAACCTTATTGCCACTGCTAGAAGCCTCGCACGATCACCAAAAACCTTGCCGCGCGCCAACGTCGCCGGAAGCCTCAAGCCACCGTCAAAACCTCATTGTCGCCGCCCTCGAAACCGCGTGTCGAGACACATTCGCCTTCTTGGCGAAAACCTTCCAGCACCGCACCGCACCGGCGTCGGATCTGGTCGCCTGCTGACCTCGCGTCGCACCAGCACCAGATCCGGTCAGCCCGAGCATTAATGCCACCACTAGATCTGGGCATCCTGCACCCAAGCTCGTCGCCCTTTGCCACCGATAAATATATCCGTTGATTTATGTTCAGCAGTTGTTTGAAGTATATTCCATATCATATAGCGGAAGAGAATGCCGAGCAGCCAGCTCCCCCACGTGGCGCCCGGATTTTTGCGAGAAGCCCCCCGGGTTTTCTCGAAATTACGGCCAGGTTCTTGCGCGATTTTATGTGAGAGGAAAATAGTTTTCCCGTTTCGCGTTTATAGGTCCCTGGTTTGCCGTTTTGCATGGAGGATCTCCCGTTAAGTACGAATCGCGAGCGAGTCCTTTCCTAATTTTTCAAAATAGCGAACAGGTCTAAAATTATAACAAATAGGTCATCGCGCTTTACGTTCAGGTCCTTTCTCCGTTTTGTTCGAAGAAAATGTTTTCGGGGTCCGTTTTTTCTCCAGAGCATGCGAAAAATATTTTCGTCAGCCGTTTTTCCAAAAAAAAAAAATTAAAAACCATTTCCTTTCTCCGTTTTGCCCGAAAAATATGTTTTCGTGATCCGTTTTCCCTCTGGAGCATGAGGGAAATGTTTTCGGTGGCTATTCCCCCCCCCAAATGGGAAACCGTTTCCTTTCGTCGTTTTGCCCGAAAAAAATATTTTCGTGATCCGTTTTTTCTCCGGAGCATGGGAAAAATGTTTTTGTTGGCCGTTTTTCGAAAACAAAAATATGGAAAATCGTTCACTTTCTCCGTTTTGCCCGAAAAAAATGTTTTCATAATCCGTTTTTCCTCCGGAGCATGGGGAAAATGTTTTCGATGACTATTTCCCAAAAAAAAAAATTGGAAGCCGTTCTCCGTTTTGCCTGAAAAAAATATTTTCGTGATCCGTTTTTTCTCCGGAGCATGGAAAAAATGTTTTCGTTAGCCGTTTCCCAAAAAAAATATATAAATTCGTTTTCCGTCCGTCGTTTCTCCGTTTTTTTTTCCCGCTATTCCTCATTTTTCGCGGGAAAATAGGCGTATGGGGTGTTAAACTCGGTATCTAAAATTCCTTTTGCGGCTCGATCTCTAATATTTTTAAAGGCATGTGTTATTGCCCGTTGACCGCATAAAATGTTAAACTCGGCGGCTATAGTTTTTTTTTGTAGTTTGGGATCTAATATTTCTCGAAACATGTGTTATTTTTTTTCCCCAAAAAAGAGCCGTTGTTTCGCTGGTTCGTCGACGGTTCTTACCTAGCGTCTTTTTTCCAAGAAATACCCAAGCGGAGGGAAAAAAAACTCGGAGATTCCTGCCTTTTTTTGAGATAAAAACTTGGATCAAATTTCGCACGGCGCGGCGGAGCGCGCAGCTCCCACTAGTTATTATATAGAGCACGAGGGACGAATGAAAAACACCAAGGTTTGTTGATGCTTGGGATTTTCAAATTAAGGAGTAGATAGATTGTATAAATGTGCCTAAAAAGGGCATGTGCATAGGAAGATGAGGCACAAAGATCATTTCGTGATATACGCAGCTTACACAGTGGCGGAGCCATGATTTATATAAGCATCGGGTAAAAAATAAGCGATTATTACTATCGTTAAAGACTACAGATATTTAGGTAACAATACCTGGTGTTTGATCTGAAAATTCTATACCCAGTCAACGAAGACTTAATTAGTGTGCGTATAACTACATCACTATATATACATGAGTATGCAATCAGCATTGTTTTTTAGTTTTTCGGACATGTGGTTGTAGAATTTCAAATCTGACCAGTTTTCAGCATTATTTCAGTCTTCTTGTGCATATGGGTTCCATCTCAGGTCTGAAATTCTATAATCAATTAAGGCCAATGCGCAATTTAGTGTAGTATTCAGTTCTGAGTTGACCTTCACTATATATACGAGTTGGCCTTCTATATACATGAGTATGCAGTCAATGAAGGCCAACTCGCAGTGGTATGTGCCTCGGCTGCCTGATCTAGTGCATTATTCAATTCTGAAAGACTAAAACCAATGTGCAATTTTGCATACAAGCATCTCATATTGCATATCAAAATTTTAGAGCTTCAAGTAAATCTGTAAATGACAACATTGAAGATATGGACTCCATCTCATGATGAACGAGAGAAGAAGCTACCTCATTACCTCAAAACTCAAGCAACTGAACTCTAAAGTCTGAACTGACTAAGTGAAGCACTGAAGAGTAAGACCCTGTTTGGTAAAGCTCCAGATCCCAGCTCCACCTTAGATCTGAAACTTGTAGGCTAAAATAAAGTGAATTAAGTTTATATTTTTATTATAAAATGTAAACAAGATGACCCACCTAAACACTCTTAATATACCCACAGCTCCACGGATTTGGTGGAGCTAGGAATACCCAGCTTCACCAGATCCACAGCTCTGGTGGAGCTGGAGCTCTGCCAAACAGGGCCTAAGTCTCAAGTTGATGGCTGCCTATGTGCCTCAAGCACTCAACATCTCAAGCCACGAGCAATGGCCCAAAGTGGGACGGCAAATGACGGGCGACGCCTTGCAGCTGGGACGGCACCGGCAAGTGGCTGGAGCGGCGTGGCGTGACCTTGGTTTCCAAGCGGGCTGCGGCTGCGTGGGGATAGGGGTCTGAGGAGATGGCGCCGAGCGAATGGCTAGGGTTGCCTTGGCCCTCATGTGTGGCTGATTGAATATAAGTTGAGTCTAATTAAAAATACTAATATTTTTAATTACTATTTGGATTAGATCTCAGGTCTAGATCCTACTGGTTCGAGTTCTAGCTTAGCCCCTGCGCAGCTAGCTAGCTAGTTGCAGGATGAGAAGGGGACGACGCTATATAGCTGGACCGCTCATAGTCTAGCATCATGACCTAATTCGGACGAGTTTCACGTATGTCCTAGCCTCCTAGGCATTAGGCAATAGGCATGGTCATAACAGTTGGAGATATGATTTTTTTTAAAAATTTATTTAGAGGGAGGCTATATTTATAAAGAATAAAAATTGAGAAGTCTAGAAAGCGATGGTTTTGTTGGTTTTGGTAGGAAAGCTGCAGGAGGTACACGGGCCCCACAACAAGAAGCTAGTAGTAGCGTTTATCAGTCAAACAGGCGGCCGCTGGTCAACCGTCAATTCTACCACGCTTGCTACTTGTGGATTGTTGGAATAAATTCAAAATTAATTTATAGAAGGAGTTAACGGGGGTGTTAAGTTAAGAGTATGGGATTTTTGTACAATATTACTTAATTAGGTAGAGTAGAACTAACTTATAAGGGTAGTTTATGCATAGACTCTAGTATGAGTTGATGGCAAGGCTATATGTACACATGTTTAGCTATGCAAGGCTATGTACACACACGTACGCGTATTTATCGCGTATACCAATTCTTATGGACTTCACTATAATGGGTATCCAGCGGTATTGGAAGGTTATAGTTGATTCCAACTGGATCTCAGATGCTGACAAGATCAAAGCCATTAGTGGATATGTATGCACTTTGGGTGGTACTACAGTTTCATAAAGGTCTTGCAAACAGACCATATTGACAAGGTCAACCATGGAGGTTGAGCTTGTAACACTTAACACAGCCACTGTTGAGGCAGAGTGGCTGCGTGAGCTCTTGTTAGACTTGCTGATGGTTGCAAAACCAATACTGGTTATTCTTTTGTACGTTAAGAGTGCAAAAGATAATTTGAAGTTCTCAAGACATGTGAAACGGCGAATCAAATCTGTCAGGAATTTGAGAAATACTGGAGTGATCGCCATGGATTATATTAATACATCTAAAAACCTAGAGGACCTTTTTATAAAGGGACTATCACGTGCAGTGATAGATGGAGCATCGAGGGAAATTGGATTGAGACCCACCTGAGTTGCTCCAAAGTGGAAACCTAGCCTATGTGAACGGAGATCTCGTGAATTAGGTGATGGGGAAAAAAGCTATTGGGGTAACTGGAGAGTACATTCGTACTTAGCTTTTCCCGTTAGGAGATGCGTACTCTCAAGTACTACATGAGAGCATGACTTTTATGTCTTAATGTGTTCTAAGGCCCATCTTTATAGCGAGGAACTATCGTGCAGAGTACACTCGAAAGAACATACCTATGTGAGCTAGATTGTGAGGTCGTAATCTATGAAATTTGGGTAATCTCAAATAAGCTCACGAGAGGAGAGCATGACCGTAATGCTCCAAACCATAGGCATCGCTCTAGGCGTCCTAGTATCGATGATGCCTTCAACTGAATCTTGCTTACACAAGACTGGTAATTCAAAGTTTTGGCTATTGCATAATTGTAAGTAAGTGGATCTTACTATGCTAGTTGTAGCTCAACCCGGGACGAGTCTACACTGTAAATCGGTACATTAAAAGTGTTGGGAAATGCGGGTAAAAGTTTTGGCTATTGCATAGTTGTAAGTAAGGGGAGGATTGTTGGAATTAATTCAGAATTAATTCATGGAAGAAGTCAAAGGGGTGTTGAGTTCAAACTATGGGACTTTAGTACCATATTGCTTAGCTAGGTGGAGTGGAACCAACTTATAAGGGGAGTTCATGCATAAACTCTAGTATGAGTTGATGGCAAGGCTATATGTACACATGTTTGGCTATACAAGGCAATGTACACACATGCAGGCGCGTGCGTGTATTTCACATGTTTATCGCGTGACTTGTGACTTGCGATGACACGTGGCCGCATTTGAGATGTACTGAGTGTACTTAACCTTTTGTCACTTGTAATGACTATACCACATCACTTTACACTTCAACTACCGACGTGGTACTGCAGACAGGGAGACGCACATTCGTATGCGATTAGTTTGTACGCCCATGATGTGAGATACCAGGGGGCGGTTCCTGGAATCATGGTAGTTTGAATCTCGTATCATAGGACCAATTTGTTGTTGGTCCAAGTAATCTTTTATTGTGATCAAATCTATGTAAACTTGACTTCAATAGTAGTAATTTTTATATTCTTTGAATATCTACCGGCTGCTAGTAATCATGTTGTAGACACAATGTTTATCTTCCTATTTTCATTGCATATCTTTGAAATTAAATTAATGATTTGCCATGTTAATTTCCCAACATGGATGCCATGCATCACAGCTTCTTCTCTCGTAAATCTCTGTTTCAAAGAGAGAACAATCTGCGACCATACTTAACATAGGTTTACTACAGACGAGAGCAAGTGTATTGGTTTTCTTCCCGCTGTTGCATTAATTAATGTTGGAGATAACTCAATATCTTAACTTACCATATCTTTTGGTATTATTCAAATAATTTGTTAGAAGTACAACCCATACTCGCACTCTTTGGCTATATATAGCCAACCCCTGTGCATGTAATCCTTGAACAAATTAGTGGATTATTTCCTATGGTTTTTTTTCCATAAGAGTTTTTCCACATTAAATTGTCTCTAATTTTTCATATGCCGTGCTAACCCTAGCAAGTGAGTGGGTTCATATCTAACTCGCGGCCCCATGAGGAGGCAACTCCCAGGGCAGCATCACACGGCAATAGAGGGATCCACTGCCGGCGGACATCTCCACACCGATGACCACGCACTACCATCCATGTTGTCACTTCCGCCACTCCGGTCGACTCCGCTCGGCCTCATTCTCCATCAGCAAAACCTTCGAGATCTCTGTCTAACCTCATTCGACGCGACCGAATTCGCTGCGGACGCATCTCGGCCGGCTCGGCCTCTGGCCGCCGACCGCCGGACACTCACCGTATTTGACGCACTTTGGCCTGCGTCAGCACTAGCATGTGTCCTCTGCGCCGTCGCCATTCGGCTCCCACATCGGCCATCCTCCTTCCGACGCTGCCGTTCCCGACGCATCTGTGCTAGCCGCCTACTCATCTTTGTTGGAGATAATTTTGTGTACGTATTCTATACGGCGTCCGAGTCCGAGTGGCTGAACCGAGTTGGTTTCGTAGTCACAGTTTGGAGTCCGAACGTGTGTGTGTTTTGGATGAAACTTGTGCTTTATAAGCCAGAAGAATCTGTACGTGAGATTGAACCAGAGAAAAAGCAATAAAGCATTGAGAAAGAAGCTGCCTCTTGCATAGTAGCTTCAACATGCATTACGTGAATTTTGCTTCGTAAGATCGAGTCTTCTCGTCGACTTCATGCTCCTGGGATAGGTTCCAACAATCTTCGGCCTACCTCAATGACGATCACCTCTCCAATGCCTCGGCTGACCGCCACGTGGGCCGTCTCCCACACCTCAGCTTCATCACCATCTTGCCACGCCACTCCATCGCGTCGGTGCGTCCTCCATTCCGACCATCCTCCGGCCCCTCTCCACAGGCGCCCGTCTTAATTCGCCGTTCGGCCCACTATGGTCGACCTCCGCCCCGGCCTCCATCTGCACTCTCTAGCTACACCGGCTAGCCTTGCCTCTGAGCTCTGCGGCCGGCCACCGCATTGGCTCCCGCGGCCATCGTGTCGCTCCACCGCACCGGCACGCCTTGGCCAGCCCCCCGCATTTGGCCACCTCGACGCGGCTCCGCCCAGCTAATCCACTGCCAGCACCATCTGTCGTGGGCCGCGTCGGCCACTTGTGCTACATCGCCAACCGATCGATCGATCATGCCGCCACTATGGTGGCATGCCATTGCCATCTAACACGCCGCTCTGGCGTGCCCACCATGCTTGGCTACCCGTCCTCCAGCATCGCCCGCTGCTTCCAGATCCTTCAGATCTACACCTCCCCTGCAACTCCCAGTCGCCAGCCGAGTCCCGGCCACCAGCTCCGTCCGTCGTTCGCTCTTGAACCGAAGAATCGCCAGGACTGAAGCAATACATCTATAGCCAAAGCAATATTTTTGGGGACTCATTGTTTGAGTTTTCATTGTGCGGCTTGTGCCCGTGAAAACGTTGATTACTTCCTCTGGCCAGGCATAAGGGCATAAGGCTGCTACCTTTTTTGGCAAGACCTCAAAGATATTCCTTAACCGGTTTTCATTGGCTACAACCGTGGACAAGGCTACGATTGGTTCAGTGCTAAACAGTGAGATCTGTTTGCATTAGGCATATTACTAGAGAATGTGACGCGCTCCGCCGCGCCGTTCTATTAGGTGGTTTTCGAAAGTAAACGAAGATTGCTAAGAGAACAGATTAGTGTATGCTTTTTATTTATGTGCGTATCAAATCTGGCCACGTCTTTTGACGAACACTTTATCATCATCCGGCTAACCTCCTTCTGTCGAGTTTAATACTCTATGTGTTAACCGGGTAATAATACATGCTCTGAAAAATATTAGAGATGTCAACCTTCTTTTATTGAGTTTAGCACTCTATGCGTTCATCGAGTAATAATACACGTTTCGAAAAATATTAGAGATCGAGCTGGGGGAAAAAATCTAGAGATTAGAGATCGAGTTGAAAAAAAAATTCTAGAATAGAGCTGTACACATATCTGTTGACGAAAATATTTTTTCTGGGAAAAACGGAGAAAGGACCTGGACGTAAGGGCCGGTGACCTGTTTGCTATATTTTTGGACCTAATCGCTATTATGAAAAATTAGACTCTATGCATTCATCGAGTAATAATACACGTTTCGAAAAATATTAGAGATCGAGCTGGGGAAAAAAAATGTAGAGATTAGAGATCGAGTTGAAAAAAAAAATTCTAGAATAGAGCTGTACACATATCTGTTGACGAAAATATTTTTTCTGGGAAAAACGAAGAAAGGACCTGGACGTAAGGGTTGGTGACCTGTTTGCTATATTTTTGGACCTAATCGCTATTATGAAAAATTAGAAAAGGGCTCGTTCGAGATTTGTATTTAGCGGGGGGCTTTTCTATAAAGTAACGAACCAGGGACTTAAATGCAATTTAGAAACGTTTTTCTTATACTCACAAAAAATCGCAAAAGGACCTCTTTGTAATTTACAGGGACCTATCCTTAATTTAGAGAAAAGGGAAGGACCTTTTTGCAAAATGGCATGGGGGTGAGGTGGATGCATGAGAGGGCTCCAATTCTCCCCCACATAATAGAGTTAGTATTGGTGGGATTTCATGCATAATTTAAACTGTTATGCTTATTATTTTTTGTTTATTATTAGCAGATTTTTCATCATAAAATCAGGCTTTCATGCCTATTATTGATGGATTTCATCATAATTTAAGCTATTATGCCTATTACTTTTTTGCTTATTATTGGTAGTATTTCATGCATAATTCAGGCTTTTATTCCTTTCATTGGTGGCCTTCATTATGATTAATCATTAGCCATTTTCTTCGACATTTCATCGTCTATTAATCATTGTCTATTTTTTAAAAAAAATCAGTTGAGGATACAACTAAATTTTATGTTTCATCACCATTTCTTTAGTGTTTTGTCTCCATTAATTTGCTGTTTCATTCACCGTTTGAATACGTTGCATTATGGAGGGTTTGGCAACGTTAATTTGGAATTTGATGACACTTTGATGGTAGCATTATACTCTTTAGAGTTTTACTACTGAATGTTTTGCTCCAATATCAGTTTGAGATAAAGGTTTCAAGTGCAAGAAGGAGTTGTTTCTGCGTGGATACTACAACATTGTTTTGTTGTCTTTGCTCGATATGAGGGGTCTACAACATTGTTTTGATGGCTTGAGAGTTTTCTTCGTATTGACATTTTTTGAGCAATTTTAACCATGTTATGGAATTTCAATAGGCAATTTGTCATACGTGATACCTACACGTGCAATTTGCTCTTTTAATGAGCGTTTTTTTGTTGTTGAATTTATTGTTACAAATGGAGCATGTCAATTCTATGAGATAAGTTATTTGCTATTTATCAAGCATCACAGCTAATGTCTTGGCTTATGCCATTTGATGTTTTGAGCATTTGTTTCAGAAGGTCAATTACACAGACTCAGACTTTACTGGGATTATGAGTTAAAGACCCAGATTCTTCGTCTACTTTGCTATAGCTGTGTTGGTTTGACTGTTCCAATCGTTCTCTTGACCTACTAGTGGTTTGGTCAAATTTTGCTTCGCAAGAAGTGTTTGGATTTATTGTTCCAATCTTTCATATCTGCACTGCCCTTTGGACTTTCAGTGCTTAAATACCCTTCGAGATTTTTCGGAAACAATTTCATTATAGATTTTGAGTTAAGGGGAGGTTTGTTGGAGATAACTCAATATCTCAACTTACCATATCTTTTGGTATTATCCTAATAGTTTGTTAGGAGTCCAATCCCTTCAATACCTGGAATCTTTGGCTATATATAGTCAACCCCCTGTACATGTAATCCTTGAACAGATTGGTGGTTTGTTTCCCATGGTTTTTTTGCCGTACGGGTTTTTCCATGTTAAATTGTGTCTCTAGTTTTCATGTGCCGTGCTAACCCTAACAATTAATCGACTAATAATCAACACAGCACTACAGACGGGAGCTCGATTCAAGCGGTTCATTTTTTTACGAGAAAACACGCACGTGCGTACACCACATATGGCGCCTTTCGTTGCACACACAGCTTGACAACTCAAGCTGATAGGCCAACCTTCTCATTCCACCGGCCGAGAACGATGGGTGGAGTAGGGCGAAGCTAGAAATTTGAGACATGGGGAACCAAAAATAATTAAGCTACAAAATGCAAGGAATTATTACGGTTAACCAACATAGAATTTCACTTCATAAAAAAAGTGTAGAATTTCAAATGGAACACCACAAGACATAGCCCTTTTTACCCATATACTATATGAGAGGTGCTTCTATGTATTTATTTTTAAAGTTGCATAATATTAAAGCATGAATGAATGATATATAGCAATTACTTACACCTTCATTTGATTTAAAATTTGTGCAACTTGTATTGAGAGGGAAAGCATAGAAGCACTAGTCATAATATATATAGCCAAATGCATGCGCTTTGCTAGGATAAAAATAATATTGTCCAGCACATTAAGTTGTTGTTGCTAGCTTTAGCTTGTGTCGTACTCTCGGTTCTATCACAGTGTATGGTTGAGCTCCATCTGATCCAGACCATGCCTTTGATGTAGAAATTGTCTTGCACTATGCCCTTGGTTTTGCCACCATTGTTTTTATCGCACCTTTGCCCATACCATAAAGGGAGGTTGTTATGACAAGTATTAAATTTTAGTAGTTAATTTGTTTATTATATGACAATTTTTTCTCTTAGAGATTTTTTAGTAGTGGAAGAGGGATTTGAGAGAAGGTTAGGGAGATGAAGAATGTATCATTCACCGTAACTAGGTTATTTTAAAGGAGTAATGATAGAGTAGATGTCTCTCATAAAAAAACATACACCACTACAGGAATGTACATCAGAATCGATTCTTTTTCGTCATCACAATCGGTTTTGGTGGCGATAGAAAGTCCAACAACAGTGATAAGGAGGCACTATCATAGTTGGTTTTCGCCCGATAATAATAAATACTCATCATAATTGGTTCCACATTAGAATCGATTGTGATGAGGGAATCATCACAATCGGTTCTTACCTAGAATCGATTGTGATGAAGGGGTCATCACAATCGGCTCCATCTAAGAACCGATTGTGATGATTGTGGTACTGGTTATCATATTACTGTTGTACACCATCTGAAAATAGCCCCAATTTCATAGTATATGCATTCAGAGTACACATACATTCACAATATCACAACATCACAGAATATTCACAATACTTATACATAGCACATAACATTCACAACACAACCATATCACATTCACAGTACACATATCACATTCATATGATATAATATTATTTACATAACAGAGCCTATCGTTTCTTTATACCTACTATCCTATGCTATAACTTATGTCCAGTACCACATACAAAAGTGATCTCATAGATTATTGAGATCTTTGTTTCCTAGGCTCTTGAGGGGGATGTTGAGTTTCTACAAAATAGAAAGTAGTGCACTAATTTAAGTTTTAAAATTAGTACGTACAAGGCTTAGCGTATTATGCATGTACATATACCTTAGGGAAAAGGTATGAGAGGCCGACCATGACATGCGTGTGATGCATGCGTAGAAGCCGCAAACGTTGTTGCAGCCCTGTTGATGACACTATGAAAAAGAAAATCAAATTAGAAAACAAAGAATAGATGTCAGAAAAAAATCATATGCTATGTAGTTGTACCTTGAAGCGCTTCCACTCCAGCTGATCGCCTTGTTTGTCATCATGTCGTCCTCTTTCAGCAATGTACGATGAGAAAGCCCTTTATACATTGGACAGATGTTATTGAGAGAGAAAAATGAACATAGTTAATTACATAAAGTATTACTTTAGAGGAATTTACTTACTTCTACAAAATAGGCTTGGTCGCGAAGGCCATTGATCTCTTTTCGAGCGATTTTAAAGTGTAGAATTTGTTTTCACTTGGAACGACCATGAGTAGAACCCAATTGTTGCTTTTAAAATGGTATACAGTGCAAGAAAATAAATTCATATATGGTTTAGTGTGTCTAACTAATTGAAGAGTAAAGTTATTATAGTAGTACATACTCCATGTGGCACGGGAAGAGAATGAAATCCTTTTTTGCCTCAGCATGAAATGCCCACTTGATGTAGTTGGCAACAAACTCTGATTCAAGCCTAGCCATGGTCGCAGACACCATCTCGGGGTTGACAAACCCAATTGGGTGTAGATCTATCACGGCTCACTGCCTCATTATCCTGTAACTCCTGTCGTACAGTAGAAATATCGATGGCTTTCCATCCGTACAAACGTAACAGATTCTTAAAACTCACTGGGAATGTCCCATGCTCCTTGTGGTGGAAATGTCCCCCTCGGAACCTCACATTAAAATCAATGCAACGCTCGGCTGCATTCGCCTTGTCAATGTACCATCCATGCAGCAAGCGAGTGCACTTACCCAAAGCATTCAATTCGTGGGAATCGACAAGGGGATTTCCATGTATGTACTACTTAAAATCTCGAGGGGGCTCTGTGGCATCTGTCATCTTTGCTTTCTGGATAGAAGAAGTCACTAAGGTCAAGATGAGGGGCTTTCCTTGTATTGGAGGGGATCCTGTGACCTCTGCCAATTTTACCTTCTTGATAGAAAGATTCTCTGAGGTCTCCTATGGATCTTTTGTCGTCATCATGCTAATTCTTTTACGCACCAACTCTGCATTCTACGTAGGAGCAGGAGCAGAAGCAGGTGCAAGTGCAGAGCTGGTGTCATGGTCCTGATTTCTTCATGTGTATGGTCATGGGGGTAAGTAAGTAATTTCCCTCCCCAATTTTTTTCCCCCACTACTTTTTCCCTCTCCCTCCCCACTCATCTCTCTCTCTCCCCATCCCCACCCGGCTCCCACCCGATGCCGACGCCCCCCCCACTCCCTCACCTCTCCCTCCTCCGGCCGGTGGCTCCTCCCTGCGCCCTCCCCCACCCGGCCGCCATTCTCCCTCACCCCTCGGCCGGCCACGCGCCCTCCTGCCGCCTCCACGCCTGGTGCCGCCTCTCCTACTCCCAGTAGGCCGCCGCCTCACCGCTCCTGTCGCCCTCTCCAAGATATCTCCCTCTCCCTCCCTCCCTCTCTCTCTCTCCCTCCACCTCTCCAAGGCATGGTTAGGGTTTGGGTGTTAGGGAATGGTTGCTCCAAATTGGGTGCATGGGATGTGTTTGATGAAATGGCTAGAAGGACTAGAAGGATGGTTGTGTGTTCTTGCAAGTGCATGAAGAATGGATGGGGTTGTATGATTCCTGGATGTCACTCTAGGTTTGTGAACATAGTGGACGGCGGGTTGGTGCTATAGGTTTGGGGATTTTTGTTCATGTGTTAGATTGTATCCGTGTATGCTCTTGTGGTTGGAGAATGGAGGGCTTGAGTCTAGTGCATGCTTCATGTTTGTTGTAATGCCTAGGAGGAGTAAAATGGGTGGGCTCGTGTTTAATGCATGCCATGGGTTTGATAGAGTGTCTAGTAGGTAGGGGATTATGGATTCTAATTAGTTGCGATATAAGGATGATGATTTGTTTAGTGTTGAGCATTGTAAATGGTGGATGGGCTATTAATGTGTAGTGTTAACCTTGTTTCTCCATTTGGATGTAATAAAGTGCTTGCCTTTTTCATTAATTGTCATTCCATTCCCATATGCATAGCATGCATCTCATTCCATGTGCAATTGTGAACGTGTAGAGAACGATCACGCGGAGGGTGACGTGGCCGCGATCGAGGGTGATCGCGGTGAGCAGGTTGTTGCTGAGACTCCAGCAGAAGCATCAGGCAAGCACCTAAGCATCTTGAACCCTTATATGATTCTATTTTTGAGAATAAATTGCTAAATTGTGAGTTACGTTTTGCATTAGGAGTTAATTGTGGGATAGGACTAGATCCCATTTGCTGCACATACACCCATTGATAATTGTTAAACACTTCCTTGAAGCTAATACGGGTAATATAACTGAGTCAGCGCTTAGTCTTGCTTAGAGGTCGGGGTTCGGGCCAAGTGACGGAGGGTTCTGTCACTTGCGGTTGTTATTATTACACACACGCTACATTTTGTTGGCTTGGAATTGGGAAAGGTTTTGAAAAGAAAATGAATTGTGGACCGGGCGGGGAGTTGGTTCATTTGGGTATGGAGACTCAAATGTGTAGCCCCGTCTGAGTCGATTAAGGACCGATTCGATGGTTGCCCTTTGGTTGAGCACACCCCGGTTGGTCGCATGCCCGATTATGGTACGGTAAGCCACTCTTTCTCTCATACGGAATCGATGGACCGTGAACTTCCTGTGGTTGGACGTGGTTGAGGCGCGAGGCTTAGGCCGACTCTCGAGCGCCAAGCCGGGCTTGGGGCTGCTCGAGGGGTGCTAGGTTTTCGGCCACAGGAGGACGCCTAATGATTGGGTATGATTGGGAGGGGTTGACACTAGGCCCTTGTGGTAAGTGTCGTGCGATCAATGCTTCCTCGCAGGTTAATTGCGATTCGAATTGCCGCTCTCGGATATGAGCAAGCTCTTTCATCGCACAACACGTAGTAAACAACTTGAACTTGTGGTTCGGCCGTTGGGCTTGAGCTTTAAATTGGTTATGTATTGCTCTACTTTAATTGTTGTTACTTTCAACTTCACACTAGAAGTAAGTGCGGTCTATAACTGCTTTAAACTTGTAATTGTTTCGGTTGTCGCACTTATATTACAAATGTTAATGCTTTTCCGCACTTTTACCTTAAGCTTACTCCTTGCTACAACTAAATGCATAATCCTTTGGAGTCGGTCATATATGGACCCACGGATAAGTCTTGCGAGTACCTTTCGTACTCATGCTTCTGCTTTGTGGTTTTCAGGTGAGGATCCGGTTGGCGAGTGCGAGTTCTGCCCGTACTGTCTCTCGGTGACCGGGCGGGGCACCGAGTAGCGGCTTGGCGATGCCGCCTACGCCCGGGAGTGTTCAGGGGCAGAACACTTCCGGGGATTTGCTTTACTTTTGTTAAATGCGTTGGTTGGTTCTTTTGTTGTATAGATGGGCGTTTCGATGGGCTTTTGGATTTGGTAATGGACGCTTACGCGTATGTCGGGTTCCGTTGTGTCTTCTTGAGCCGTTGATACTGCTGTGGTGCTGTGGGTGTCGTTTTTACTTTCCATATGTATATATCAACTGTGTTTTCTTGTCTGCTGAGTGGATGTCCGTAGGATCTAGAAGGGTCATGCCGAAATTTTCCGTTTTCGGAGTCTTGGTCCCTTTTTCTGGGTTCTGGTCTAGTTTAGAGTCTTGGTGTTGTTTTTGATCTTGGTTTGGTGGTTGTCGGGTTTGTCTTTGTGCCGTTGTTTTCCGCTTGCGTGTGGGTTCGAAAGTTTCGAGTTCGTTGCCCCCTTTATGCAAATTGAGTTGATATCGCGTTGGAACCGGTATGCGGGGCGATCCTGGGCGAGTTCGGGTCGCATACCGGGGGAATACCGGGATGGTTGTCGAATTGTTAGGATGTTTCTTGGAGTTGTCTCGATTGGGCTTGGGTGTTAGCACTGAGATCACCTTCGGTGATTCGTTGCTAGGATCCAAATCCGATGGGAGTGACCGTTCATCCAACAACTCGATGACGATCTGGGCGGCTCCTCACAGCTGGTAGGAATATGCAAAGCAGATGCATATGTAATATGACATTTTGTAGTAATGGAATGATCGAGAAGACACGGGAATTTATGCCTTGAGCAGTACAACACCCGTCGTGAGCCACTTGATGAATGACATCCATGCTTGTCCGAGAGTGGTGATATCTTCATTCGGGGGGATCTCCAGCACATGAGATAGGAATTCATTGCGGACATAGACCACCTGCACCCTCTTGTATCCCTTCCCTAAAGGTCTACCATGCACAGTGTCATCCTCCTTGCATGGAAATGCAACTCGCGTCCAGCCTCAATGGTAAATCCGTCTTCGATCAGGACTACCTGGCACTTGGCAGACGCCTACAAGACGTGTGTAACTTGATCGTAATCATTATTTAGCTTACTCACATACCTTTAAGTCAAATACAATTATTACCTTGAGGTGGGGACTGGGCTGATCATTTCTGGAAGCACAACTACTAGGGCATATCACAGGCGGTTCTACGAGAGGCGAGGCTAAATGACTGACTCTGGGAGATCGTCGCCATCATCTCAGCCCTCGGGCGCTCCTCACAGGCCATCATCACATATCTCTGCTCGACACTTAGGCGTGCCTCGCGTGCTTCCCTGATCTTGATCTGGCACTAGAAGCACCCTCATCTTGGAAGAATGACCTCTTCGTATGCCCCGCACCTACAGCAAACACCCAACCTTTATAGTCGGTCTTCCCGATTGCCGAAGACATGATGTCCCTCGACCCTTGGCATTGAAACGTCCCCTGCTCTTTCTGCTATCTTACCTCCTCCTGCAGGAAGCGAATATAAGTTAGTGCTAAAATACAATGGGAAGGGTCAGCTAAAATATACTATGTTAGATGTCTTACGATGGTGGAGATAATCTATGCGGTTGTGGGGTTTGGAACTACAAGCCGACCATCTAAGGTTTTCTTTGTCATTGCTAATACCCAGTCATGTGCCGCTCCTCACATATGTAGGAGTAAGGCATCGTCGTCCTAGAGTTCGCACACTCCTTGACAATCGCACCCACTCTACCTTCTTCCCTACATAGCTGCCGGAACCAAGCTGGTGCATGTATGTGTTCTACCTCTGGATAGTGATGTTCTTCTCTCTTAGCTCCTCCGTCTCGGGTGTACTCTTGATACTTGTGAGCTCCTCCCAAACCTCTGTAGTCACAAATGGATACCTCTCGAAGGGAGCATGACATTTTAGCACGTACTTAGCTTGTATGAGAATCCTAAAGTGCCTCAAAGACACCCATTATCTGCTAAAATACAATGGGTAGGGGAAGGGGGCGCGGGTGGTGGTCAGGGGGCTAGGGAAGGGGGCGACGGGAGTGAGCTCGGCGGCCAGGGGGCAAGGGGAAGGCGGTCGTGGGTCGGGGCGGGAGTGAGCTAGATGGCTGGGGGCAAGGGGCAGGGGGGAGGCGGTCGGTGGCTAGGGTATAGGGGACGCGAGCAAGGGGGGAATTCGGCGTGGCATGAGCAAGGGGATGAAACTGAGGAGCTCTAGTGGCATGAGGTATTAAATAGAGACCTTCGCCTTTTCTTTGAACCATGTGAGGAATTGATCATTATGTTCTCGTGTGATGGAAAGCTCATCCAAATGTGGATTCTCTTACTGTAACATCAGCTTATGCTACTGGATGTATGGATGAACTTCTACGCAGTGTTGTAAGACTGTCAGATGCATTTTACAGTACACATCAAACTGTGGACTTGTTAGATTGGACCCAATGGTTCCTTTGCCTCCAAGTCTGCCCTCATGATGAGATACAGGAATACTAATTGGTTGGCTTTTACCTAGATAGTTCACGCAGAACTTAATAACCTCTTCAATCCCATAACATTCAACAATACTACCCTCAGGCATCAACATATTCCTCACATATGACTTTTATATACCCATGTAGCTCTCGAACGGATACATGTAACGTAGGAATGCAAGTCCACATATCTTAATCTCTCTAACAAGATGAACAACGAGGTGGACCATGACATTGAAGAACGATAGGGGAAATGCATCTCGAGCTGACAAAGAGTCTACACCACCTCATTCTGTAAGTTGTCTAGTAAATCGGGATCAATAACCTTGACAGAAATCGCATTGAAAAAATAACGTAGCTTCGTGATTGCCAACCTAACATCCTCTAGCAGAATATTTCTGATTACAACAGAAGCATTTGAGTCATCAAGACATGAAGGTCGTGTGACTTCACACCAAGCAACTTCAAATCATCTATGGATACAAGCTTCTTAATATTTGCGGAGTAGACCGATGGAACTTTAATACCTTGGAGACATTTGCGGAGGTCTTCTTTCTCCTTCTTGAACAAGGTGCAGCATGAAGCGGGGATGTACGAACATTTTCCATCCTCCTGTATTACTGCAAGCTTGGGCCTGATTCCCATATAGGCCATATCGCGGCGAGCATTCACATCATCCTTGGTCTTCCCAGGTATGTTCAGCAGGATACCAACCAAATTATCACAAATATTCTTCTCGACGTGCATGCCATCAATACAATGATGAACATCTAACTCCTTCAAGTATGGTAAGCCCCAAAATATTGACCTCTTCTTCCAAATGGCTGTGGGATGATCAGATTTATGGCTCTTTCCATACTGAACATCGATATCCTCCACGCATGAATATACTTACCTTCCACTCATAGGCTGTGGGGCCACACGAATTTCCCTCTTCTCATCAAATTTATTATCCATCTTACAGTATCGATGACTTTGATAGAAACCTACAGTGACCCATGTACACAATTATCTTGGAATTCGACAATCATAAGCTCTCAGTCTCCTCTTCACAAATTTAACGCGCTTTGGCTCTCTTCGTGTTGTAGTCTGCCAAATTATCAAGGACCAGGAAATCATTTATGGTGCAAAATATTATAGCTCGTATGGTGAAGTTCTTTCTTTTGTGTGCATCCCACACAACGACCCCCTAACTCTACAATTTTACCAAATCCTCAGTCTGTGGTGCTAGGTACACATTAATATCATTTTTCGGCTATTTGGGTCCCGAGATTAGTAACGATTGAGTGTGCCCTCATGATGAGATACAGGAATACCAACTGGTTTTCCTTTACCTAGATAGTTCACGCAAAACTTAATAACTTCTTCAATCCCATAACCTTCAACAATAATACCCTCAGGCATCGACATATTCCTCACATATGACTTTAATATACTCATGTACCTCTCGAACGGATACATGTAACGTAGGAATGCAAGTCCACATATCTTAATCTCTCTAACAAGATGAACAACGAGATGGACCATGACATCGAAGAACGATGGGGAAAATGCATCTCAAGCCGACAAAGAGTTTACACCACCTCACTCTGTAAGTTGTCTAGTGATCAATAACCTTGATAGAAATCACATTGAAAAATAACATAGCTTCGTGATTGCCAACCTAACATCCTCTGGCAGAATATTTCTGATTACAACAGAAGCATTTGAGTCATCAAGACATGAATGTCGTGTGACTTCACACCAAGCAACTTCAAATCATCCATGGACACAAGCCTCTTAATATTTACGGAGTAGACCGATGGAACTTTAATACCTTGGAGACATTTGCGGAGGTCTTCTTTCTCTTTCTTGAACAAGGTGTAGCATGAAGCGGGGATGTACGAACATTTTCCATCCTCATGTATTGCTACAAGCATGGGCTTGATTCCCATATAGGCCATATCACAGTGAGCATTCCCATATAGGCCATATCGCAACGTTCATGCCATCAATACAATGACGGACATCTAACTCCTTCAAGTATGGTAAGCCCAAAAATATTGCCCCCTTCTTCCAAATGGCTCTGGGACGATCAGATTTATGGTTCTTTCCATACTGAACATTGATATCCTCCACGCATGAATATACTTACCTTCCACTCATAGGCTGCGGGGCCACACGAATTTCCCTCTTCTCATCAAATTTGTTATCCGTCTTACGGTATCGATGACTTTGAGATAGAAACCTATGGTGACCCATGTACACAATTTTCTTGGAATTCGACAGCCACAAGCTCTCAGTATTCTCTTCACAAATTTAACACGCTTTGGCTCTCTTCGTGTTGTAGTCTGCCAAATTATCAAAGGCCACGAAATCATTTATGGTGCAAAATATCATAGTCCGTATGGTGAAGTTCTTTCTTTTGTGTGCATCCCACACAATGACCCCATAACTCTACAATTTTACCAAATCCTCAATCAGTGGTGCTAGGTACACATTAATATCATTTTCCGGCTATTTGGGTCCTGAGATTAGTAACGATATCATGATATACTTCCGCTTCATGCACAGCCAAGGAAGGAGACTGCAGATACACAAAAAAATTGGTCAAGTGTTGTGACAACTGCTTACATTACCAAACGGACTTATTCCATCAGTATTCAATCCAAATCTTTTGTTCCTCATCTTGGCACCAAAGTCCTTGTGTTTCCAATCAATGTTTCTCCACTAAGCTGAATCAGCGGATTGTCACAGCTTGACATCTTCCTTTCGACATTTATAATGCCAACGCAACAATTTTGCCTCTTTGAGATTTGCAAACAACCGCTCCAAATGGGAAATGATGGGCAAATACTAAAATACCTTGGCCGATACCCCTTTGTTTACATCTTCATCGTCGTCGGTTCGGCTCTTACGCTTCTTGTCATTACGCTTCTTCTTTTATTTATACCAGGGTATATCACAAACTGGGCAAACACATAGTTCCTTATGCGCGTTGCGGTACAATATGTAATCATTCGGACATGTATGTATCCTTTCTATTTCCATTTTCATGGGACATAGTAGCTTCTTCGCTTCATAAATACTTGTTGGCAACTTATTTATCTCTGAAAACATATCCGATAGAAGAACTAAAATGGGATTGAAACTTGTATCTGTCCAATGATGTTTTGCCTTTTGTTCGAACAATGCAAAGACCAAACCCAACTTGGTGTATTCCGCTTTGCAACCCGAAAACGGTTTGGTATTGTCTTCCATAATGCTTTTAAAATTTTCAAACTCTCTTTTCGTGTAATTTTCCTCCACATTCCGCAATATTTGATCTAAATTGTCCTCCTCAAACATATCAGCTCTAACTCGTGATCGGGTTCCAGTATGTCTTCGTTGCATACTGGAGGGGTACTACTTGTTTCCCCATGATGGATCCAACATGTGTAATTCCTCACGAAACCATGTCGAATCAAATTGTCTTCAATTTGAGCTGAGTTGTTAAATCTCCGGAGATCGGTGCAATCAATGTAAGGATAATATATAAACTTTACACCCCCTCTTAACCATGTCTTCTTCTACTTCTTATAAACTCCTTAACCCTCTGAAATTCGGCGCTCACACGGCTTTTTTGATACATCCATTCTTCACGATCCATCTACAATTAAACAATAAGTAATAAATCAAGAAAAAACTAAGCACCAACTAAGTACTTACCAACGATGACTCCTAATCTCTAATTAAGTCAGGTCCTAATCACATTCGAGGATGTGTGGTTCGGACAAGTTCCTAAGCTGTTGTACAACTCCAGAGAAAATTTTGGCAGCATCTCTCCGCTGTTCTTTAAATACACGTCTTGATAACAAGTCAAGAGAGTCTGTACCGAGAGAACACCAAGGAGATGCTGCCGAAATTTTCACTGGAGTTATACAACAACTTCATTAGGAATTTGCCCGAAGCACATATCCTCGAACTATCCAAAAAAACATGGACAATTCGAGACTACTTATTTATAAATATGTCATTTTAGCATATTTATAAACAAGCACCCTCGAATGGGAAATGCATAGGTTATGCAACCTAAACTTTAGCATTAATCATATTAATTATAGTAACAATAATGACATGTAACACATTCACCAAATCAAAATTGAATTTAATTCCTAGTGCAAAATTGTATGGATGTGAAGGAATGTACCTTCTAAAGAAAACCACAAATGAGGGGAAAACTCCTCAAGTTAGGGGTTCAACTTTACCCTCTTAACACCCATTCTCATGGATTTCATAATTTCTCATTCATATTGGTTTCGACCATAGCACTAATGACATGTAAAACATTCACCAATTCAAAATTGAATTTCTTAATACAAAATTGAATGGATTTGAGGGTATGCTCACCCTTTGAAGAAAACCACAATTGAGGAAAAATATTCGCAAGTTAGGGCTTCAACTTACCCTATTAACACACATCCTTAAGGATTTTATATTTTCTCACCAAAGTCTAAGTTTCAATCAGAGCATATTCTGTTTTTTGGTACGGCGACAGTTTCTTAGCTCTAGAACACCAACAAAGGAGAGTTCATCTCGAGAGTATATAAAACCTAACAAGGCACATTACAATCAGTTTCTAAAAAAAACTAATTGTGATGATCCACTCATCACAATCAGTTCTAGATCAGAACCGATTGTGAAGAGGGGGTATCATCACAATCGGTTCTAAATTATGATCGATTATGATGACCCCGTTTCCAAAAACACAGATTACAGTACACATATCACAATCGATTTTTCTGAAAAGATAAAAACCAATATAGATGAAATGATAGTGTTGTATCAATCTGAAGTAGTGATATACAATGGGCTACAAGTATCCCTGCAAGACTCCACGGTATCGCGAACCTCACGGAGTCACGGTCACAGCTGGTCCCTAGGACCGGTGAGAAGCTTCGGAAGTCGTCGTCGTCGTCGTCGTCGTGAGTCGCAATCCACGGGCAGCCGAGCGAAACCAATGAAAGCACTTGTTTTCCTCGCACTGAACTTGACCAAAATGAGCGGATCACATCAATTCCCACGGCGAGCTGAGCTAATAAGTTGGATGGATCCCAATGAAGAATCTCATCCGCGAATTCGGAATGTCCGATCGATTGACGGGGACAAGCAAAGAATAAGCCGACGGACGCATGCGGAATACTACTAGAACTTCTGCTAGCTTAGGTTACCAGGGAACGTCCAAATATAGGGTATCAATCAAGTGGAATGCTTGTAGCTAGCACTGTCTCTGATTACTTTGGTTGCCTTTGGAAGTACAAGAGTTCGTTATGGTCATGGCTTTCTGCTCTCATGGTGGATGAGTTAGGTTAAATCCCTCATCATACTCATCTGCTGGCAAGTGTGGCTAGAAAGCAACCCACGTATCTTCAGACATAGGCAAAGCCAGGATCAAAATGCAGAGAAGGCTTAAAGAACCAAGCTATCTTTATTTTTACCAAAAACCGAAGCAAACTGAGTTAAATTGGGATAGATATAGCAAACACAATATAAGAGCAAGTATAATAGACCACCTCAGCTTACTATTAGTATATACACGACAGCTTTGTCTCGTGTGAAAGAGTGAGAAAAGATGAGAGATAATAGGACTGGCTCTTATTTAATAGCAGACATCGCACGAAAAAATAGGTGTTATCGCCAACCA
Source organism: Rhipidocladum racemiflorum (assembly GCA_036346355.1). Classification (NCBI taxonomy): domain Eukaryota; kingdom Viridiplantae; phylum Streptophyta; class Magnoliopsida; order Poales; family Poaceae; genus Rhipidocladum; species Rhipidocladum racemiflorum. Next base: position 80,649,131 of record CM070579.1, on the reverse strand, counting down.
AAAACCGGTGTTAGATCCGGCGCAAACGATTCTTAATGTTGAAGTTAATGTTTTGATAATAATCACAAAGATGAAGTTAGTGTTGTATGACCAAATTAAATATTTTAATGTTTCTTTAGAGATAACCTTTAGAGATAGTTATTATACAAACTAATTTTATTATTTACTCTAAGATATGAATAAGAGATACGCGAGGGGTTGGGGCGCAGCGGGGTCCAAAGGCACGATCGCTGATTGCTCGAGGGCAGTGTCTTTCTTCCAGTGTAATTTCCTTTTAGCTCTGACACTGCGTGCTTGGCACGTTGTAAATTATCTTTTTTTTTTATTATTCTCCTGCTTAATACAACGCTAGCAAAAGCTAGAACTTTCAACAAAAAAAAAGAAAAGAAAAGAAGAAGCAGCAGCATGCAGCGTTTAGTCAAGGGCACTGCTGTAAATCCAGCAGGTCAGTCATACGCTCCTAACTGGTACTACTAGTCTACTACTAATAATACCGTGTAGTACTGCTTACTTGCCATGTTTTAGCTGCAAAAATTTATCGGATAAAGTTAGTCGGTCAGATCAATTGGACAAAGTTGCAGGGACAAACCGGAGGCCGTAGAACGGTAGAATGTCATATGTAGGTCGAATCTAGATGGAGTGACCTCGATCGTCATCCACATGGTTTTACTACCTTTCAAATCAAACCGTAGCAGCCCCATGTTCCCGATGTAACGGTGAGGTGACGCTTCTCGCGATTTCTACCATGCCCCTGCCCGCGCGGAAAATAAACGCACGAGCTGAGCCGGACAAGCCAGATGAGTGGCAGTAGTCTTCGCACGGGGTGTCAGGCTGACTGCCAGCTGGTTTGGTTCGTCGGTCGTCGGTCGCACGTCGTGGTCTCATGATACGGACGCGCGAACGAGATCGGTCGGATTCTCCGGGCAGGTAAAGCTGTACACAACAGTGCTGTGCTGTAATATGGATGGAATCCGTGTTTTTGTATGGAATGACTTGGCGTAAGAATAGTGACAGGTGCATTAAATGTTGTAGGGCAGTGTAATGAGTATGGTACACAGATGTAAACCCCCCATGCGCCCCAGCCAGCCCAAGTATAAAAGGGAGTCGGGGTGCTTGGGAGAAGGGGTTGGTTAAAAAAAAGCACTCAGTTCTGGTTCTTCAACCTCTGAAGAACCGCTCGGTCTGTAAAGAGTGTCTTAGTTTCCCCCAAGAACACAAGCAAGAACACCCAGACAGGACTAGGGTTATTACTCTCAGGAGGGCCTGAACCTAGATAAACCTCAGTGTCCCCTTGCAAGCTTCGTGATCGTTCCCTTTCCCACATCTTTCGAGCGATCTCCACGAAAGCCCCCCTGTTTGAACTACATACACACTCGATCCGGAGGTGTCTGTTGGCTCATACGCTGACAGCATGCTGTCGATCTGGCGCGGGTGAACGACTACTCCCTCCGGTTTGGTAATACCTGTTGTTTTGGACATAGTGATGGTCAAACTTCCGAAACTTTGACTAACAATATATTTTTAAATATTTAAATTGAATACATAAAAATTATATGTGTAGACTTGTCTCGAGAAGTACTTTCATAATATTATAATTTTATTGGGTTTTATAAATATATTATAATAAAAATTAGCGGTCAAAGTTGTATTTTGAAGACCGTGTCGATGTCCAAAACGACAGATATTACCAGACTGAAGGAAGTACGTTTTACAACACGTTATCAGCGCAAAGCTCTACAAGGTTGAAGCCCTAGATCAATCCGCATGCAACATATATTGTTCTATATCCTTTGCAATTCTATATTCTTTGCAAATAGATTAATCTTGTTTTCCTGATACTAATTATAAATTGATCTATTGTTGAATTGCATGGATGAACGCACGACGATTGTCCTATGCGTGACCGTTGATGATCGTCTACATTCATCGTCTACCTGCATTGGTCGATATTGCATCAATCTCTCCCTGCGATATGCTATCTATGCTACCACAAGCCCTACGTAAGTAGACTGGATCTACGATATTGTTGATCCTATAGATCGCTTTGCGATTATACTATTGTTCATCGTAGGTTACTATTCACCCTTTAAAAATAAAAAGGGGGAAATCCGAGGGAATTTACGTTGACTAGTTTTCTGTTCATTAGAAAAAAATATTGTTGGCCGTCGTCTCGGCCCGAAGCCGTATCGACTCGCCCACGCCAGTCACGTGGCCGTCTGTCGTACCTGTCGAGGCTGTTTGTGTCGACCATGGCTCACGCTAGTTGTGCGGCCGCCCATGCTCATGACACCCTGTACTGCTGCGCTAACCACGCACAAACCCGTGCGTCGCGCCACACACCCCTCTGGTCGCGCTCACGCCCTGTTGGCGCCCACACTGCGCCCTGCCAATGTTTAAGCTGTGACATGCCAATCCTGCGACCAGCTCCTGGCGGCCCACGCCCAAAGCGTGCCACGGCGGCCGATGGCGAAATCAACCCCCGAAGGGCGCGCACCTGTGTGATGGTTGTGCCACCGCGCCCGACCTCGCTGGCTGCCACTGCACCTGGTCGTCACCACGCATCCGCATTGACCTGCAGCCGCACACAGCCATGCTCTCCACACTCGGCCGCCGACTCCGCTACGACCGTTGTCGCGTGCCTAGCCGTCGGTGTTGGTCTGCATCTACAGCGCTGCGTGGCCCAAAGCTTGGTAATCGACAGAAAATCATAAAAATGCTAGAAAAATTCAAGAAAATTCTAAATAGAATTTTGTGAACCCTGTGTCTATGAATTATTGTCTTAACATAATTTCACATTGAAATTTATTTTTCTACTATTTAGTAATTCTGAAAATTGCTTAAATAATTTGCAGAAAATGATGGAAATTGCTAAGAAAATTTTGGAAAATTTTAGATAATTATGTACTGAATAGATATAGACCAAGCTTTACTGATTGAAGAGTAAACATGCAATATAATGATTTTACCAGTAGTAAAAGTTATTTTGCATAAATAGAAATAGGAAATGTTGAACATCGCATAGAGGGAATTTGTTATGCTTGCTCTGAACGGCAACAATTAGCTTACCTAGGCAATGAATACTAATATTAATTTAAAAAGCTCAATTTTTTAGAGCTATTTCTTTCCAATCTAAAGCTGGTACACTTGCCCTTCCCTAAGCCGCCATGTGAACGACCTTGCATTTCCTGAGACTCCATTTTCATACAGACCTGAAGGTCGTATATTTTGATGGAAGAGAACCAGCTAGTATTTTTGAATTCTCTAAAGAAAAATATATAGCTAGCAAAGATCCATCCTATTGCTATAAGCACAACACGAATGAACCCTCCCGCGCTCTCAGGAATTTAAAGGTTATGGCAGCGTATAACTTTGCCATACACAAGCTTGTCACTTAACTAACTTATGTAACCATAAAGTTACTAATGCTAAAATAATTGATAAGATATTTTGCACCTTCCACCCCAATACGAGGATAATGCTGTAATAATATCATCATGCCGAGTACCAGAAGTACTCCGAACTTACATGGGACCCACCATTAGCATATATTTTAACCTCACCTATCCTTATTTTTCTTCCTCCACCGACCTTCTCCAGTGCAGCTGAAGCCTGAGCAGCTCAACGCTGTCACCGGACGTCGATGCTCTCTACCTTCCGTCGGTGCTCTCTTTCTCCCGTGCCCGCCTCACCCTCCGCCGCTGCTCTCCACATCCATCTCCCTCGCCGGTCCCTATCCCTACCTCTCTTAATGCCGTCGACGCTCACCGCCTCCCCCTATGTCACGTTGGCCTCCCTGTGGTGGATCCTCAGTTCCTCACCATCAACCGCCGCCGCTGCATGCCTGCATTGATCTCGGCCATTTCTGCATCGTCCAGGTCCTCACCATCAACGCTGTGTTTGTGACAGGGTCCATAAATCGCGTCACGAGCAAACGGCTCCTCTTCAACACGTTTTTCAACCATTCTCTCGCCCTTGATCCGTGTGAAGAGACTGCTGTTGGTTGTAGAAACAATGACTCGTGCATCGAGCATGCCTTCTCTACTCCTTCCATCATCCATGTCAGCTTAAATATAATGTGGCATGGCTGACAAACAGTTAATATATCACTATTAAAGATGCCCTAATGCTTGCAGTGGAACCTGAGATTCCATGCATCCATGATTCTATGTTTCGCGGAAGGCTAGAGCCTAGAGCTATACTCGAAGTCTAACTAACTATATGTAGTAGGTGACTTTTTATAAATCATGTATTCGGTGGATAATTTGTGCATGACTCCTCAGTTGCTCAACTTTCAAGTTGTGTTAGCCAACAGTACGCATCGGAAAAGAAGAGTATAAACATATTGTCATGTTCAAAGGAAATAAATTTTGCAAGTTTTGCCCTGCGTCGCGCACCTTACGGCTCTGGCTTGTCCACGTCAGTGCATACAATTCGAGGCACCCTTTTCTTGCAATCTGAAATTTCAAAATGATCGTATCTTTTTATACCCAAGTGTCCAATTCAAATGTTTCAATGTCCCAATAGTCCATCAGTGATGTTGAGAAGAAAATAAAAATATTAGTGGAACAAATCAAACTTCTCATTAAACAATTCAACATTATTAGTGAAACAACTGGAAACTATTAGTGAAATAAATAAATAAAATATTAGTGGAACAAAAACAAGGCAATTAGTTAAAAAAATATTTATAAAACAATGGTGCAGAAATGACATGAGTAAAAGAACCTACCGCAATTGCAACAAGATGAAAAGAAGCATATGAAATAAATAATAAAATAAAGGAAAGAGAAGAGAAGGGCAACTATTGCTAAAAAAAGCATCATAATATTATGGTATATAGACATACTAATCCTTTTACTACAAGGAAAGACACCTCTCTTACCACTATATAAAAGGTGAATGGCGCTGTACATTGTACACGCATACATTGCCTACAGACTGAAAGACACCTCTCTTACCACTGTATAAAAGGTGAATGGGGCTGTACATTGTACACAGGCATACATTGCCTACAGACCGCATATTTTGTCTGCTTCTACTTTTACGCGTGCTTAATCGTCAGCAACGCAACCAATACTTCAGCAGAAAAAGGCATCCAGATTTTTTCAAAAAAAAAAAAAGAAGAGACGGGCAATTAGATGTAAAGAAGAATAAGAAAGAAAGTAAAAAAGAATACAAGCCACTAAACTAAACCTTGTGCAGCCCGATAAGAGATAGCCTGTTTTCACGAATTTATTTTTAGTTAATATTTATTTTAAATCTTTCTTTCGAAAATAATCAAAGGAAAAAAATTACGAAAATAGGCTCCCGTCGCCCGTATATGGGGCGATCAACCCATATTGGAGCGATAGGGACCTAGATGCAAAAAACGCAATTGCGAAAATAGATACATGAATAAGTGGATTTGTCAACATTTTTTGCATCCAGGTACCTATCGCCCCATATCCGAGCGACGGGAGCCTATTTTTACAAAAAAAATTCTGTTGATTATTTTTGAAAAAAAAATTAAAATAAATATTAAATAAAAAAATCTGTTTTCAGACTCCCGTTTCATTGGTCCACAAAATAGAGGCTGAGGACCAAGGCCGCTAGTCTCCGTACACGCCTAGGCCGTTATTTTAGACCTGGGAGATGGGCTGGGCTTTTCACCGGCGCGACCCGGCCCAAGCATGGCACGGCCCGAGTGGATCCGGGCCGGGCCGAGCCTAAGAATGGGGCCTGTTGGGCTGCCCGGCCTGGCCTGATGACATGGGCCGGGTTCAGGCTAACCCGGCCCGACGGCATGTTCCACACTGGTACATTTGAACCTTGGATTAATTTTCATTTATTTCCTACGAAGTACAAAATAATACATCATTTATCCTTTTCACCTAGACATGGTAAACGAACTATCAAAACTCCCAATCCACGATAAGCGTTCTGCTCTTCATCTGCATGACTGCATCATTCCAAAAAGAAAAAGGGAAGAAAAATCCATGTAGTAGTAGATACTAATTTAATAACCATTTTGATCACTTGCATTTCACTGAGCTTACGAGTTTTCTTCTTCAATATTCTTTTACTAGGAAGATTCGCGCGCTACGTCGCGCCGTGCGAAATTTGAAAATAAAAATGATGAAAAGCGGGAAAAAACGGAAAAACGATGGGCGAAAAACGAATTTACGTTTTTTTTTTGGAAACGGCAAACGAAAGCATTTTTTCCATGTTCCGGAGAAAACACGGTTCACGGAAATATTTTTTTCAGGCAAAACGAAGAAAGAAAACGGCTTTCCATATTTTTTGTGGGGAAATAACCACCGAAAACATCTTCCCCATGCTCCGGAGGAAAAACGGATCACGAAAGTATTTTTTCGGAGCAAAACGGAGAAAGGGAACGGTTTTCCATATTTTTTGTTTTGGAAAAACGGGCAAGGAAAACATTTTTCTCATGCTCTGGAGAAAAATCGGATGAAGAATTTTTTTTTCCGGGCAAAATGGATAAAGGAAACGGTCTCCCAATTTTTTTTAGGGCGAAATAGCCATGAAAACATTTTTTTCGGGAAAAACGGAGGAAAACCGATCACGAAAACATTTTTTTCGAGCAAAACGGAGAAAGGAAACGGTTTTACATTTTTTTTGGGAAAAACAGCCACCGAAAATTTTTTTCGTATGCTATGGAGAAAAAACGGACCCCGAAAACATTTTTTGGGACAAAACGGAGAAAGAACCTGAACGTAAAGCGCGAGGACCTATTTGTTATAATTTTGGACCTATTCGCTATTTTGAAAAATTAGTAAAGGGCTCGCTCGTGATTGGATATTAACGGGAGGGCCTCCATGCAAAACGGCAAACCAGGGACCTATACGCGAATCGAGAAAAATATCTTCCTCTCACAAAAAATCGCGCGAGGACCTAAACGTAATTTCGAAAAACTGAAGGGACTTTTGCGCAAAAAGGCCGACCGACACGTGGGGAGGCCGGTTGGCCTCCATTCTTAGGCGTTATAAGGTGGGGTACCATTACAGGACCTTAGTGGGCTTTCGCTCTAGTGGCAGCAGTAGAAGGTTTCCACAAGTGGTTATGGGGCCGGGGCCGGCCCGGCCCGACGCGACTCTGGCCCATCGTGCTTTTGGGCCGGATCGGACCCTGTAAAACCTCTTCTATGCCGGTCCGGCCTGACCGGCCTAGCTCTCCATGGCCCGAAGCCCGTTGTGCCCGGCCCGGCCCAACGCCCAGCTTTTGTGCCGCGGGCGAGGCGCACAGCATTTCGTATAAATTCCTCATTAAAACCTTTCGGTTCAAGAGAGCAATAAAGAGCTGGACGGCCGAGATGGGAGGCCCATAATAAAAGGTCCAAAAAAAAAGGCCGAATGGGAAAGATGTTGCACGGAGGAAGATACACGAGGCCTGTTAGCCGTATATGCTCCTGGCCCACGTCCCAAAAAAGAATCGGGAAAAAAAAGACGTGGTCGGCAGGATTCGAACCTGCGCGGGCAGAGCCCACATGATTTCTAGTCATGCCCGATAACCACTCCGGCACGACCACTGGGTGCCGTTAAGTCCAGAGAAACTCTATTAGAACAGAGCGAGAATGAAAATGGATAGTGCCAACGAAAAGGTCGGAACAGGGACAGAATTGCGTTCTTATCCACTCCCGGTCAGCCTGTCTTTTCCCTGTCACACTGCATATTCCTTCGTCAGCGTTCAGCAGCCCCGCTTGTCCCGATAACGACTCCGGCACGCCCACCGCGTGCCTTTTGTCTAAAGAAACTTTATTACAATGGAGGTTTTAAATTTTAGTTTTGGATAGATTTTTAGAGGAGGCTAAAATTCAAAATTTATATGAGATCTTAAGATTTTTTTTACCCGAAATTCTCATATCTCGAAAATTTCAACCAAATGAAAATAGTTCAAAATATATGAAATTTTTTTGTGGGGTCATCCTAACACATCAGTAATATTCCTATGAAATTTTTAGATGATAATCAATCCTGATGAATTTTTAAAAATTCTGACAGTGGTACTGTTATGATAAAAATTAGAAATTTCGGCAGTATTTCGACTGATTTTCGAATTATAAGAGTTACAATTTGCAGGAATCAATATTTATTATCACCATAAATGATAGACATAAAATAAATTTGACACATAATTAAAGTGGGTATATTGCAGATAACAAAATGAATTTGACACATAATAAAATTTATGCATATAGGCAATTTAGCATACATTACCATAAGTAAAAACATAATTAAAAGAAAGAGTACGAACATGTTTTACAAGAAAAAGTATAACAAATTAACAATATTATGAGCTATATGCCGTGCTATATAAATTTCAATCGAGCAAAAAGTAGTTCAAATCACGTTAGGAAATTTTGAATATTTTTGTGGATGGTCTTCACCCCAAATCCAATCATATCCGAACAAACAAAAAAACTTAAAATACGGTCAAAATACCCGAGATCTCGGCCGAAATTATCGAGATCTCACCGAGATTTCCAAGATTACTATAGCATTTTGAATTCGTTTTCAAAACAATGAATAATGCCAACTAAAGTCCGTCTTTTCCCTGTCACACTGGATATTCCTTCGTCAGCGTTCAGCAGCCTCCTGCCCGAAAGGTTCGCGGACTCGAGGACTTGTCATCCTCCTACAGTATATTTTCCTGCCACAAGATCTCTTCTCTTCTCCGCTGCCACATGTTCTTGTGGCCGGCAAAAAAAAATATCGAGGGAAGTCGGAAGCATCCGTCGCTGCCCCCTCCTGCCATTTGCCAACCATCTCCTTGCTGCACTCAACCTGGGCGCAAACGCTACAGCTTAACCGAAACTGGTCGACAAGGATTAAGAAGCCTAATCGCCTCGCTTCGGATGGCCTATGGCTTGATTCCACCCCGCCGTTTCACTCCATGGCCGTCTCAGCCACACACGACAACCATGTCTTAATCGCGTAATTGGCATCGTTTTAAGGCGCAATAATTATAACACGTAAGATAAACAGCGCCATCGAAAAGAAGAGGTATATCTTTCAGAGAATAAGATGCAGATGCACCCACACCAACCATCCATCCGTAAGTGTGTACGTACGTGTCTTGCACACCTCTAAAATTGATGGATACCAACGTAACTCTACAATTTGGCTCCCATACAGGGTGGAACCAGAGTGGATGCCCCGTACCCTAAAAATTTGAAAAACGTTATAATATCATCCATTCAATATACTAAATTTGTTGATTAAATTGGTTTCTACTTTTGTGGTTTGAGATTTTTTTTTTAAGATCTTAGAACTATGTGTATTATACTTTTAGTGAATTTTAAATGTATGTATTTGATTTATGATATTACAAAATCACTGCATAAGATTACAGAGTTGTACGTATAAAATATGTAGAGGGAGACTAGGGAACGGTATACCGTTCAATCAGATATATTGAAACTTATAAAACTTATCGCTTTGATCTTTGGTTTCATGAGTTTCAGTGTTTAGTTTCATGTTTCATCAGTTTTTAGTGCAAAGTTTCATGAGTTTCAGTATAAAAAATCATAAGTTTCACAAGTTTCAGAGGTATACCGTTCAGGTTAGTTTTTCTGAAATATGTATCCATAGAAATTGCTGCCGCTGCACTGTTGCTGGTTGAATGCCTCCCCATGTCGCACGTACGAACGGAACAGAAGACGGGGGATCTTTTGGGCAAAAGGACAGAAACAGTTGGAACTTAGCTGTCACGCGCCGGCCGGCGAGCGACGGAGGACGGTCAATCGGAGGTTACGATGATGGTTTATTGATTCGCCATTCGTCTGGGGTCGTGTGATTCTGTCTGCTCGGTTTGCCTGCTGCTCGCTTGCTTTGCGTTTAAGCTGATCTGGTCAGGGAAGGCGCGCGGGGGTGGGGGATTAGCCAGTGGCAGGTTCCATGATTCTTGCTTCGCTCTGTCTCTACTCTTCAGTTCAACTTCAGCCTCGAGAGGCCAGGGGGCCCGAAAACACGAGGCCTGCAGCCTGCGTGCTTGGCACTCAGTGTCTAGTTGTGTTTTTCTGAATCTTTTATCATTTAATATTTATTTAAAAAAAAAATTCAAATCTATTTGATGGAAATAAAAAATTGCAAAAATAGGCACCTGTCGTCCCAATATGGAGCGATAGGACCGGGATGTAAAAAATACACTTGTGAAAATGGATACATGAAGGAGTGGATTTACCAACATATTTTTTATCCAGGTACCTATCGCTCTAATATGGGACGATCGCCCTATATTGAGGCGACGGGTACCCATTTTTGTAATTTTTTGTTTCCATCGATTAGATTTGAAAAAAAAGATTTAAAATAAATATTAAATAAAAAAATAAATTATATTTTTCTACTGGCTGTTGTAGCTCTTTTATGATGCACTAAATTTAATATGATCTATTCATTTTTTTTTATTTAATGGATTAGAATAGCTTGTGCTTATTTATATTTCATTCGGTGGTATATCAATAGAAATATCTTTGATACTATAATATATACTAACAATATAATACATTGTAAAATTTCTCAACCTCCGGCAGCTCTATTCGGAACGTAAAGATATTTCTTGTTTACTTCTGTGGATTAATGAGTGCTTTTGATACTGGGTTCTTGTGGAGAAAATGGCTTTACATTTACAATGAAACTGCTGCCGATACGAGACGCCAGTTCCACGACGCAAGATGTGAGCGTGTTATTGGTTTCTGATTTATTTATTTTTTTTTGGTTATTGGCATATATTGTCCATATAGTCGAAAGTTTGTCATATTATGTCTAATTACATATCATGAAAGAGGTTGCACAGAAATACTAAAATAAAAAGAGAGGAGATAAATTAATTCCATCAATTAAGTGTAGATAGGAAGATTCAAAATTTAAGTACTATTCAGCATAAAAATACCCTTGTTCTTGCTATGACACCCAAAAAAAATTAGATGGGGGCTATAGGTAGGGATGGAACAGAAAAACCTCCTGCGTCACACCACGATGTTCAAATCAAAATGCAACACCTGACCTACAAATCATATGTGATCTTCAAGAAACTCATAATAATGTCGGCTCATCTCATCTCATGGACCCATCCTCCAGCCATCAGAGAATGGATTAGTCGCTGTCCGCGGGCCTCACCACGGGCCCCCACGGGCCCCGCCTTCACTCCCCGCACGACCACGAACCCTTCGACCTTTCCACGCCACCCACTCCAGTTTGAAAACTGCTATGCCTTCCCCCCTCGGCTTTGCTTCCCCTCTCTGACTCCTCCTCTTCTCGGACGGCGCGCAGGCGCAGCCTTCTGCCCATGGCGTGTCCCGAGAGGAGGAACAGGAGGATCCTGGATTACCTCAACGATGGCGAGGAGCTCGGGGTCGAGGAGCCTGTGGTGACGCCGCGCTCCCCGGCGGCTCTGGGGGCGGCGAGGTCGCTGCTGCCGAGGTTCAGGTGGGCCCGGCTGACCAGGCTCGGGACGAAGGGCAGCGGCGGGAAGGGGAAGGAGGAGATTGCGGTGGGGAAGTGCGAGCATCCGTCTGTATCTACCTCAGGTGCGTGATCGAGTTCGTCGTTTTGGTCTTGCTCGGGGTCAAAGGTGCTAAATTTATTGGATTTCTTGGGATTGCTCGGTGTATGATGTAGACAAGATTTCCCTTGGGCTGCGGTTCGATTCTTTGTTTGTGCAAGGTCGCGATTTTCTTGGTCAAAGAAGAGGTGAATTTTCGATAGTTTCACAGAGGTAATCTAGCATAGCAATCAAGCGATTCTGGTGTTAAATCCATTAAATTGGAAATATTGCTTCTTAGAGATTGGAAATCTTTTCGAGCTATATATTTACCGATTTTTCTGTGCCATGTTTATCTCGAGCGATCCTCTCTGGATGAGGAAACGGAGGAAACGAAGAAACAGCAGCGGGTGCTAGTAGCTAGCTGTGTCCTATGTCCTCTGGTCCTGGATCGTCTCGCAATGGCAATGGATGCTCGCGCGAGCGACTACGCGAGCGCGCCGCTGGCCGGCCGGGGTCCTAGCTTCCCATGCCCACGACGAAGGGGCTCTTTGCCTTCTACAGAGGCGGAGCGGACGACAGTTGGGCCGGGTGGTCACCACCGAAGGCGGTGAGGGGAGGACAGCTCTGCCTTCTTCCCAAGCGAGCTCGTCCGGCCGTCTCCGGCGGCGATTTCGGCCAATTCACCGTCCTGGTGGCCTCGCGGCATGGACTAACAAACGGCGGCTCGGCGGTGGCCATGGTGGGCTCGCACTGGGAGACTGAGGAGCAGGTAGCCGGCACTCCGCGAACCACCGCTGGGTAAACGAGCGCCGTCCGATCAAGCATTTGTTCCGAGTAGCACCTACAAGTATATTTTACTTTTATTAACACCCCTGATTTGGATGCGCAGAAAATTTACGATCCAAACCCTGGGTAACGCGAGATTTATACGAAAGGGTCCCTTTAATTACTCAGCCTTTCAAGTTTCAACTCCCAAGACCTTAGCTCGGGAGGCGGCCGAACTCCGGCGAGTCATGGCCGAAGCGCGCCGTGGGAAACTCATTTTCCGGCGAGTATGCTCGTTCCTCTGCCATGCGTGGTGGTGCTGACCAACCATCCTGTGATGACCTCTACCAGGAAATCCGAAATTTCGATTAGTTAAAGAAGCCAGTATATCCACCAAAAAATGGTCATATAAAAAAAACTGAAATTTTTTGTGGGTAGATCTTCAACCTAAATCCAATCATATCCGTCAAAAAAAATCCGGCAAAAAAATTTGAAATTTCGGCCGAAATCACGGTGATTTCAATTTACACCGTAGCATTTTGAATTTTTTTTACCCGACCGAAATTTTGAATCTCGGAGATCCGAAATCTCGCCAAGATTTCGCCAGTTTTTCGGCAAGATTTGTATCCCTGCCTACACGTATATTTTATTTTTATTAACACCCCCGATTTGGATTGCGTAGAAAATTTGCGATCCAAACCCTGGGTAACGCGAGATCTGTCATTCACGCCTCAGAAGATCATACCACTCGAGATGTCCAAGCCGAAGTTTTCTTAAAAAAACAAATCTCCAAGCCGAGGTCTGACTGAACATATCTGAACAATTGCATGCATAATCATGTTTGATCATGCTGCAGATGATAAAATAAACGTTTGGAAAAGTTCTGTGCTTCTCAGAATCGGAAGCAATGGAAGAGTTTCCCTCACCTGACATCATTTATCAATTGAGTGAGTTAAGAGGCTCTTTAAACCACTGTTTTTTCTACCTCTTTGTGGAATACACTGGATCAACGAATTTCAGTGCTTGTTCGCCATGTTTACACTGGGAAACTTGTTACATGCAGTTCATGCTGCTGCTGGTAGGCGGCAGCCAAGCCATGTACATGTCACAAGTCCTATCGGCATTCCGGAGGCCTACAGGCTGCAGTGTGCAGTCTGAACTCGCATCCCAGACTCACCCCGCTAGTTCGATTGTTAGTGCAACACCGTGCTTTTTCTTGGCTAAAGAAAAGGTGTATTTTCGATAATTTCACATGAGTATCTAGCAATCATGTTAGGTTTTGCACGGCACACGAAATAGAGAAAAAACGATTTAACATGAAAAAATCCTTTCGGGAAAAAACCACAGGAGATAATACACTATTTGATTCAATGATTACATGTACAGAGGTTAGTTTATATATAGCCAAAGAGTCCGATTAGCTAAAGAAGGCAGCATATCCAGTGCTAATAAGTCAGTAGGTGCTAACATGCTAACTCCCAGCACCAGCCGTCGGATGGAGAATCTGCAGCCCAGATTGATCAAGATGAAACCATTTTACACAAAACCCCTAAAGTTTATTCCTTTCTTGCAAATACGTCCTACCACCTTGATCAAAGGGGGTTCCCCACCTTGATCAATCTGGGCTGCAGATTCTCCATCCAACGGCTGGTGACGTGAGTTAGCATATTAGCATCCACTAGCCCGTTAGCATTGGATATGCGACCGTCAAAGACTATGACTATTAATCTATTTGGATAGTACCAAAAGATATGGTAGTTAGAGATATTTGAGTTATCTCCAACAAACCTTCCCTTAACTCAAAATCCATAATGAAATTGTCTCCAGAAAAAACCCCGAAGGGTAATTAAAAGATTGGAATAGTCTTCTCCAAACACTTCTCATGAAACAAGATTTGAGCAAACTACCAGTAGGTCGTGAGAATGACTGAAACAGTCAAACCAACACAGCTATAACAAAGTAGACGAAAAATCTAGGTCTTCAATTCATAACCCCAGTAAAGCCTGAGTCTGTGCAACTGACATCCTGAATAAATGCTCAAAACGACATAAGCCAAGACATCACCTGTGGCGCTTGATAAATAGCGAAAAACTCATCTCATTAACTTTTGACATGCTCCACTTGGAACATAAAATTCGGCAAACTGCTTACTGAAAATCCATAACTTGGTTGAAACTGCTCAAAAAATGTCAATATGAAGAAAACTCAATGGAGTATAAATTGCAATTGATCCCTCATATCGAGCAAAGACAACAAAATATGTTGTAGTATCCACGCATAAACAAACTCCTTCTTGCACTTCAAATCTTCATCTCAAACCGACATCGGAGCAAAGCCTTCAATGGTAAAATTCCGAAGAGTATAATGCATTAGGGTGTCATTAAATTCCTGAGAATTAACGTTGCCAAAACCTCCATAATGGTCAACGTATACAAACGGTGAATAAACACCAAATTAACGGTGACGAAACACCAAAATAACGGTGATGAAACACCAAATTCAATTGTCTGTCTTCTCAACTGATATTTTTTTTTCTTCAAAGGTAGACAATGAAACGTCTTATGAAGTGCCAAGAATCCGCCAATGATATATCATAATGAATGTCACCAATAAAAGGAATACAAATCTGAATTGTGCATAAAATCCCGCTAATAATAAGGACAAAAGTAATATGCATGAATTATGATGAAATCCACCAATAACCACCAATTCCGATAAGGGAGCAGGTTATCTCGATCACGGGCAATAGGCGAGGCGAGGGGCCGGTGGGCCACGTAGAGGTGAGAAGGGTGCCGACCAAACGTGGAGGCAGTCGGCCGGGCGATGGCCGGTGGCAGAGTGCGTCGGGTCAAGAGCATGTGACGGGCCGACGGAAGCCCGAAGGGTCTTGTGGTGGTGCCAGCCGCGGAGGCGCGAGCCGATGGCTCGACCGACAGTGCGGCTGGCGGCCAAGGGACCCGAAGTGGCGCTTCGCAAGGATGGCGGTGGCCGACAGTCCCGAAGTTGTTGTGCATGGAGGCGTCGAAGATGGACCGGCGTAGAAGCCAAGAAGCCGAGAAGAGGTCACATCGGGCGGTGGCGAACGACGTCGCGTCGGGGTGAGGCGGCCAAGGCGAAGGACACCTGGACCGAGGTGGAGCGTCGCGGTGGAGCCAGTCGAGGCTCGGCCGGCGCGGATGCCGATGGAGGTGGAGAAAGAGATGGCTGGTCGAGGGCGAAGCAGGACACGGCGGCTGAGGCGTCGCCAAAGGACATGCGTGGTCGATGACCGAGGCGACGTCGGAACGGCGTCACGCAAAGCGACAGAGCGGAGGCGGTCGCCGAAGGCTCGAGGCCGGAGGAAGTCGTTGTGCGATGGCCACCCCCAAGAGTCTCCTCCTCCTGGGATATCGGATTAGATCTAAAACGCTGGGTTCTGATACCACTTGTTAGGTTTTGCATGGCACACGAAATAGAGAGACAACGATTTAACGTGGAAAAACACTTTCGAGAAAAAACCACGGCAGACAATGCACTATTTGGTTCAAGGATTATATGTACAGAGACTGCCTTATATATAGCCAAAGATTCCGAATAGTTAAAGAATAGAACTAACAATCTATTTGGATAGTACCAAAAGATATGGTAGTTAGAGATATTTGAGTTATCTCCAACCTAAGATATTATTCTGTTTAAATATACAAAAAAAAGTGTCTTTTTTTGTCAGAAACCAGCCATGTTTTCCGGTGATGTTTACGTATTAATCAATAACACTCCCGTTTCTGCTCTTTCAGTATGCGAAGCAGACAGCGACACGAGGCCTTCGGACCTCGGTGTTGGTTTAAGCCTAGTTTTCCTCTTGGCCAAGACTTCTGACGAATTCAACAAGATGGTTAAGGTGCGTGTGGAGATGGAGACACTTTTGAAGGAAATCAAAGACCAAGTTAGGAAGAACAGCGAGGACCATGATGCATTGAAAAACCGCAATCTTGAGTCTACCACATCGAGCTGCGTCACGGATAGGAATGAGAATGCAAATGTTGTCTTGGAGGATCACGTCACCTCGTCCAGCATGGAGGTGGTGAGCTGCGAGAAGTCATCGGAGTACGAGTGCTGCATGAGAATGGTTGTGCTTGAGGAAGAGTTTCATGCCGAGCTCGAGCGTCTTCAGGTTGACTACGGTTCAGATATTACTTCATTCCTCCCAGAAGAAGAACATGACACAGAGGTATATGCTTGTATTAATTTGCATTCACTGTGGAGTGAACAAAATGTTGTGCTGAGATTAAGACAAAGTTGTCTCTAATTCGTGTCGACATTCAACATTGATGTTTCTTTTGAAATTCAGCCATCGGATGAGATTACTGACTACGTGCAAGGGCTCAACGATGGTATTGGAGAAGTTGTTGAGGATGAAGACGACGATGACGCTGGATACAATGGAGTGTCTCCTGTTGAGCTGGAGAGAAGGCTTCATGAGCTTCTCCATCAGAGAAACCAGGAGCGGATTGAGGAGCTGGAAACCGCACTGCGATGCGTGGAGAAGAAGCTCGTCGAGAAAGAAATGGAGGGGTGCTTGTGGAAGGACACGGCTAAACTCGCGTTACGACAAGACGATGAGTTGCAGTAAGCATCGAGCTCCCCTTCTCTTGGGATCAAGGCTGAGATACTTGTGTTACCCTAACAAATTTTGCCCTGTGTTGGTTTTTGCAGATGAGGAGATCGCGTAGTTGGCATACTTTTTCTGAGCAATTCATCGGTTGTACATGATTACACATGAAGGGGAATTTTGGGACTATTGCATGAAGCGGGGCAAAGACTGGAGCTTGCCATGGTCAGCTGTAAAATGGACCTGTTGCGGAATAGTATATTACTTGTCAGCAAGTATAGTGAAGCTGTTCATACGAAAGTTTAGCCTTAGCCTTTTAGGTTGCCTGAGCACGTTTTGGTTTAGGGTAAAATCAATTCAGTTAACCTGACTGATGTCCGGATCCATGTGAGTTTGATAATGTGTGTGTTTGTGCATATCTCTGCATACAAGCATGTGTTGGGATCATGCATGGATTCAGAACTCAGATGGCAGTCTGGTTGCCTGTTTTGGCTCCTTTTTACCCATTTTACCTCTCCTTGCAACAATTCTTCCATTGAGCATTGTATATCTCTATAGTCATTTGTCTTTATAGTAGTCACGTTGGTAACAGGATGCACTGCATTCTCTGATCTAAACAACCGGATCGAAAATTGTCAATGAAAGAAAAATTCGAGCTCCCCTTTTCTTATTACATGTGGGCCGTACATGTGGGCCGAATGGGCCTATTGGTTTAGAGCTGGCAGTTTTACCTATGGATTTAGATACCCGTGGGTACCTGACCCGATAAGGGTGGGTATGGGTAGCACTTTATATCCATGGTTTTTCGGGTTTGGGTACACTCCATGGGTTTTCGGGTTTTGGTATCCGATAAGATCATACGATGGACCTAAGGGCCAATTTGTATCCAAGGGTATCCGATTGGTATTCTATGACATGTGGGCCCGGTTTTATAATATATAAATTAAAAAAAAACTCTAACCTTC
Organism: Rhipidocladum racemiflorum; assembly: GCA_036346355.1. Taxonomy (NCBI): domain Eukaryota; kingdom Viridiplantae; phylum Streptophyta; class Magnoliopsida; order Poales; family Poaceae; genus Rhipidocladum; species Rhipidocladum racemiflorum. The sequence goes on along the minus strand of CM070579.1, from coordinate 80,631,332 downwards.
AGTCATTCATTATTTCCTAGAAATAAAATATGAACTTCATTTTATTACTTGAACTTCTATTTTTATTGTGGCATTTAATTATATGTTATCGTTAAATTGAGATAATATAGGGATTATTTGAGCCATTTACTGAATAAAATTATGAGCACGGTTGTCGGTGTTTCGAGCACCGGCAATACGATTTTTAGTCTAAGGGGTCGCACGTTCCCTCTCCTTGAATGGTCGACTCGGGGAGCCCAAGAGGTATACTGGTTCGGACTGAACGTCTCTACTCCAGTTCGTGCGATGGATTCGTGTTGCTTTTGGGCACAGTATTACAGGCGAGGGCTAAGGGCTAGCCTTGAGCGCCTCGTTGGAGATAGAGTGAAATGAAGAGAGAGAGAGAGAGAGAGAGAGAGAGAGAGAGTTAAAGTGAGGTTGCTCGCCCCCCCTTGTGGGTCCTGCCTCCCCTTATACAGTCGGAGGGGGCAGGTTACATGGGAATCCGAAGAGAGGAAAAAAGAGTGAGACGTCCTGCGTCTGGGAGTCCTGGTCTTCGGTGATTGATCGATGCCTGCCTGCACTGCGCCGGGTTGGTAGACATGCCGAACGACAAGGCTCTCCACTGCAACGGGAAGCGGCGCACCTACCCTTTGTGCATCTGCCAGGTGCTGACGTAGCACTTTGACTCTGGCGTGGCCTCGGGAGGGTGCGCACTCTTCTGCTGTGCACGTCTGGGTGACGAGACCGGTGTCTTGACTTTTGCGGCCCTCTCGTCGCCTGGGGAAGGGGCCACCTACCCTCGCACGGTCGGCCTGAGTCGTCCCGTCCGTGGGGTAGGCGACCGACGGCTGGTGACAGCCCGGTGCTGGCGCTTGACGGAGGGCGTCTTGATCGGGTCGGACGTTGCGGGGCGTCCGACCTGCAGGAGGGATCCCCCCGATCGCTTTCGATTGGGGCCAAACCGCCCTTGGTGGCCCACTTGGCGTTCGACCATTGTTGAGCCTGGATCGGCCCACCTGGCGTCTTGGGCCGCTCGGGATACCTATGGTATGTGTACTTGTCAACGGCCGTGGTGGGTATGGGTACTCATTGGGTTTGAGTGTGGACACATATCTGTGCCCGATAAGCTTAGTGGGTTTGGGTGGGCGGCACGAGTTCGGATTTCAGGTTCGGGTTTGAGATAGTTATACCCAAAGGTACCCACCTGATTGCCATCCCTATATCAGTTGGCTATGGAGCTTGCGATTCAAGCTGCTAGACAAAAAGAATGCTAGGCTGGGCTGGGCCTGTAAAACCCAGACAATGCATTCCAGCCGCTGGATCCTCACCCACAGGCCCACGCGTGTGAGCGTGGGCACGAGCGCACATCACCGTGTGCTCCTCCCGAACCCGCACAAACCCTCTCTTTCGTGAGCCATTGTCTCCCATCCGACCAAACCCTCGACCATTCCAAGTGTGAGGCCACTGCGTATGGGCAACGAAGCATTCGAGGCGAGCACTCGAATTTACCATTTCAGTCGTCCCATTCAAGGTGCCCGATGATCTCATCGTCCCACTCGCGGCAACGATGAGGACGGGTGCTCGTTCGCTCCAGCTGATCTCTCAGGCTGTAGCCGCCTCGGACCACCGCTTCTCGGGGGCATCCCTTTGCCGCGCCGCATTGGCTTGGAGGCCACCGCTCTGGCAATCACAGATGCAGCGGCGGTGGGTCATGGGGACCATGTGGTGGTGTTTGCAGTGGCTTCCAGTCAAGGGTTTGGTCAAGCAACGCAAAATCTAAGCCGCCTTCGTTGGATTTTTCACTGTTCGATTGCCATTTCTTTTCACGACTCGGTACGCTCATCAGGTCGCCATCCCCTCCTCCTCCTCCTTCCTCCCTCCCTCCCTCTCTCTCTCTCTCTCTATCTATCTCGATCGTGCGATTGATCTCGTCAGTGTGTAGGGTTGAAAATGGAACAAAAAGTTTCGTTTTGGAGAAAAACGAAAACAAAAGCCTTTTTTTCAGAAATGGAAACACAAAATACCGGTACGAACAGACAATTTTGGTTGGAAACGAAAACGGGATAGCCAGTTTTGACGAAAATTGAAACAAAAACGGAAATTCCGTATAAGTGAAACCGAAAGTTAAAAATGGAAACCGACCGAAAAGAGAAACGGCCTTGGCCCAAAAAGGAAAATGGAGAATTTACATTTATTTTCAAGTTAAAATAATTTCAGAGATACAAACGGCTTTATAGAAAATATCAAATAGAGCTAAAACATTCAAAAAAATCTAAAAAATACTTTGGAACATTTTGAACCTAGGAAAATTATTTTCAATACAATTTTCTTAATTTTTTATGAATAAATTAATTTTATAAATATAAAAATAGCAAAATGATATTTATAAACTCTAGAAAATCCAGAATAAATCTTATAAAATCATAAATGAACATCGAACAATATTATGTAAATTTTAGGGCATTAGAGCATCTCCAAGAGAAGGCCCTAAAAATGAGCCTAAAATTTTAATTTAGGACCCCAACTAATTAGATTTAGAGCTCCAATGAAATATTCACTCCAGCAATTAGGCCCTAAAACTCAATGAAGATAGGGCTCAATCACAGAGTTGCTAAATATAGCTACTCTCCTATGGGCCCTAAAACAATTTGATAAATTTTAACAATTTAGGGTCCTTGCTGGAGTTGATCTTTTCCCCTAAAAGCCCTATAATTCAAGTTAGGGTCATATTTAGGGCCCCTCTTGAAGATACTCTTACACCTTTGTAGTTGGTGGAGCAAGAGGATATCGATAATAATGATATAGAGGAGGACATGATGGTCTAATATAGGGGACAAACAACAAGCATTCATCTGACAAATTTAAGAAAAAAACTTTCTAGGAGGACATGATGTTTCAGACGGGAGTAATTATTTCCTTCTGCTGCACTTGTCTCCACCCCCTTTCATGGTTCTTATTTGATCTCTAAATGCTGATCCTTTCTACTTTCGTCAAATTTCTTGTGATTTCAATTGAAATTTGATTTCTAATTACCTTATTCTCTTTTACAAATCTCTCCTCTCTTTTTTTTTTTTTTGTCGATTTCTCTGTGATTTCTTTTCGTGATGTTTTGGACAGTTTTATTGACGACAATGATGAATTTGGCTCATTCAGAGGTACATTGAGAAAACTAAGATAAGATACGGTGCTTGATTTGAAGCTTTTGGGTTTTGATGTGGCTAGTTCCATTTTACTTCAAAATGGAAGCATGCAAATTGGACGGTTCTCCTTTTGTGAGCAACCATTTGTAGCTGAAAATAAGTGCCACAAAAGGGTGTTAGCATGTAAGATATCATGGGAGAACCACGATATTGCTGCATGTACCTCTTATGATTTCTCACATGTCGAGAGAGTACAACTTGTATGATAAATGGGCTAACACTGAGCCTCCCCATTTTCCTGATACCCATGACCTCCTACTTTCTGACAATTTGCGGTTGCCCTCCTGCTCACTTTGCACAAATGCAGTTTCATATTTTCGACGATTATTGTTTGTATTCTTCCGCAATATGTCATTGATGCACTTACATGGATCTTATTTTTGTATGATTGTATAATATAATGCTACTGTTAATGACTGCTTTTGAAATATGCTCGAGTCAAGTGGTTGATGGGCTTCTATGTTTATTTTGGTTTTCTTGATTCCTTTCGTAAAACACTAAAGTAAGTAAAAATGGCAACGCGGACCTGAAACCCAAAATCCGATGGTTATTTACTCCACTAGAGACTGGGTATGAACCATTTTTTTATATCCGCGGGTCTATTAATAGACAAAAGTTACTACTCAGCGGGTAGAGCGGGTACGGATCCGTTTTACTATTACCCGTACCCGTTCATTATGGGTTTGATCCACTAGTGATCAGGCCTAATTGCCCAAGGCTCAACTGTGCAGCGCATCCGATCAGCTCATCAAAATCTCTAAACCCTAGCTGTCTTATAAGATATGCTGCCAAGGCCTAACTGTGAACTATAATATCATATTTAATTTTGAATACGGATATCAATTACATTTTCATTCAATTGCCTTATAAAATATGATGCTGCTGCTGCCTGCAGAGACATCTGTCCATAATGCGGGTGCGGGTTACCCACCGGGTCCTCATTATCCGTACGAGTACAGGTATAGGTAAATTTTGTACCCGCGTGTAGATATAGGTATTGTAGTGAGTGAATCTTACTAACATGGATACAGATACGAGATGGTAATATCCGTCGGTATAGATTGTTGCCACCTCTAAAAGTAAGCATGTGGGGTTTGTGTCCGGTCTCAGCGGAATACTTTGAACAACTGAGGAATCTGCAGACAGTTGCTACATTAATCTTTCAGTTTTGTGCATGGCTCAGGTCCAGCAGTGATTTATCCGGAAAGGTGAGAGGATTTTTGGCGTCCCTTTATTGATAAAAAAACGCTATTATTTGTACTTGAGTGTTCTTCTGCTCCTCTCGCTGCATCTCCATTTTCACTGGAGTTTGCATCATTTGATTTTGTCATCCTTACAGAACTTTTATGCATGCTCTTTAACTGCCACCGTGACATTTCCGTATCCTTTTATGGCGTCATCCATTGTGGTAAATTATTGTTCGACACACCAAACTACATTAATTTTGTACACATTCGGACGTAGCTTGTGCTTCGTGTGTATTCAGAGGGTGGTTCCCACCCAAAAAATTCTCAGCCCAAGGTCCAGTGGACGGTGTCGGTTGACGGTTCGGCTCTCACCTCTCGTCCTCTCGCGTCTCCCAATGAACGGCGCCGTTTCCGCTCCCTTGCGTTGCGTCGTGTTGCATCTTGTTGTCGCCTGCGCAATCCTTGGTAGTCGGCAACGCGGAGCCGTGGCCTCGCCACGACGACTGCTGTGCGAGGGTCTTCAGCTTCCGCTGGAACTAGTTCAGTAGTTCTGTTCCCGTTCGTGACATGCATGTGTTAGATGTTGTCGTTCTTATACTAGTTCATAAATTGCTAGTTGATCGGAATGTTAGATTATCCATTGATTGGGCTGCTGTTCTATTAATCTTTTGAAGTAGCAGCTATGTTGCTTACTGTTGGTATTAAGCCATTTTTTGATTTGCAGCAGTAGGCATCTACTAATTAATCGATTGCTTTGTGAGCATCTTTTGTCATGAGAAAATTAGGCGTGTAGCTTCTGTTTCTACTACTCTCGACTAGTAATTTTCCTGGCTCTTTGTGAAGGGCAAGTACTCTAATTTCAGAGTTAAGAAAACTGAGTTTTAATTGTGTTTCGCAAATTATGTGCAGTGCACCGACTGCTGATTACAATATGCACTTGTATGGTATTTAAAAAATTTATGCCAAATTAAACCACCCATACTCAAAATCTTAGATACGCCACTGTGTGTTAATGCACCGTGGCAGCGCCAACTTAATAAACTTTTGGTCTATGACAGACATGCGTAATATATTTGGTGAGCTATATCGGAGAAATCTTAGAAAAATATATATTTAGCAAATATTAATAGTTTTACCACAATGGATAAGGCTTATGCTGCTTTTGTGGTTGACAAATTGTCTTGTCAAGGATGAATACCCATATCTTTTTTCATTGTGGTTTTACTTTGGGTTCAAAAATATATTCTATTCACTTCATGCCTATATTTGACAATATAAATATATGAGAGCTACTAAATTAGTAAAAGAACTTGTAAAACCTACTAAAATTATAATATAGTCGCTTAGAGCAAAAAAAAAAAAAAATGCTCGGTGCTACAGTACCACGCGGAACTATAGCATCGCGAAAAGCAACGCTCTCGCCTCGATCTCATGGCAAGAGCTATTTTTTTTGCGTGGATGCTAGTTCTGAAAAATAATAGTTTTTACGGTGCTAGAACAGTGAACTCTTCGAATAAAACCAACACCTTCACCCATACAGTAGATCCTGGCCGTTGGATCTCCTTCCGCGAGCTCTACACACCGGACGCGTGGAAGAAGCGCTGGCAGGGCACCGCGTCGTCCTCCCGAACCCTAGCAAAAGCCTTCTCCGCCGCCGGCTGAACCCAGTGTCGACTCACTCGTTAGTTTAAGTGCGAGGGCGCCGCGTGCGGGCGGAGCATGCGGCGAGGCGAGCCGCGAGCGCTCAAACCCGCCGTTCCGCCCGTCCCACTCGCGGTGGCCGATGACCGCACCACACTAGACCGCGGCCCTTGGGAACAGCGGCGGCGATGAGGAGGCCCGGCCCTTGGCGCCGACCCGTCTCACCGAGCGGCTGCCGCGTCGGATCCCCGCTTCTCGGGGCCAGCCCACCCGCACGCGCCGCTGTGGGCTAGGGGACCGTGGAGCGAGGGCTGGTGCGGCTTCCGGTCGGGGGTTGGGCTGTCGGCCAAGGCGAGATCTGAGCCGCCTAGTGATGGATTTTTCGCCTCTCTCTCTCTCTCTCTCTCTCTCTCTCTCTCTCTCTCTCTCTCTCCGTGTGCGTGTGCGTGTGGTGCATCGCCGACCAATCTCCGAACGGTCGTTGCTTCCAGATCCACCTGTAAGGGCCGCCGCCTCCTCCGAGCTGTGGGGGGCTGGGAACCCTAGGGTGGTGTTGGGTCAGCTTCCGAATCGGGGGTTTGGTCGTCGTCCAGAGCTCGGAGACTGAGTGGTGATCGGTGGCTGATGACCGCGGCCCTTGGGAACAGCGGCGGCGATGAGTAGGCCCGGCCCTTAGCGCCGACCCGTCTCCCCGAGCGGCGGCCGCTTCTGGGCGGCGGAGCATACGAGGCGAGCGCATCACCCGAGACCGCGGAACGGCGGCGATGAGGACGGGTGGCCGTTGGCTCCGGCCGATCTCCCGGGCTGCGGCCGCCTCGGACCGCCGCTTATCGGGGCCATCCCTCCCGCCGCGCGCCGCGTCGCATTGGTATGGAGGCCACCGCTATGGCAGCCGCCGATGCTGCGGCGGTGGGGCATTGGGGACCGTGCGGCGGGGTCCGCGGCGGCTTCCGGTCGAGGGATTGGTCGGGCAACGCGAAATCTGAGCCGCCTTTGTTGGATTTTCCCCCCGATTCGGTACGCTTGCCCTTCCCCCTCCCTCCCCCCTCTCTCGTGCCCCACCCCCCTCCTCTCTCTCTCTCTCTCTGGCGCGCGCGCGCGCGCTGTCTCGATCTCGTCTGTGTGTATGTGTGCATGTATGTGTGTGTGATTGGTGATCACAGTTTACACCCCAAAACCCAAATGCAAACCCTAACCCTTGATGAAATCGAGCCTTCTGCGCCGACCCACCTTCCGAGCGGCCTCTGCATCAGTTTCCCACCTCTAGGGTGCCGCCTCCGCCATTCCATTGCCTTGCATTCGGTGGCGGCAAGGGCTGGGAACCGTACGGTGGCGTCTGATGCGGCTTCCGACTCGGGGTTTTGGTCGGTCGAGGTAAGATTTGAGCTCTTCCTGATGGAAGCACGCATGGATGTGTGTGTGTATATATATATATCACGATGCTTTGATTGGCTACTGCTGCTGTCAATGGGCAACAATGATCACGTAAGGATGCTTGCCTTTGAGCATTCGAGGCAGCCATCTGATGTGTAAATGGACCCAGATCTATTTCCCTAGGGTGAAGGAACGGAATGCTGATGAGAGGCGATGATGATAAACCTTTTCTGAGAAGCATGCCTTTGAGCAATCAAGGCAGCTGTGGGTATCAAATTAGAGCCGACCCTCTCCTCTCTTGGTGCCTATTTCACTCATTCAAAAAAGTTGGTGGTTCTGTGCCTAGGACGGTCATTCTGATAAAATATTGTTGCATTGTAAGACTTAACCTGGTCCCTGTTTTCTCTGATTCTTGGCTCCACTACTGATGAGTGATAACCAGCACAGCTCCACTTACATTGATATGAGTAGATTGTGCAACAAGAGATGTGAGGGTTGGGATCGAGCAAAGGTGAAGCTGAGCCCTCTCGATGCTATTTTACTATTAATGGTTCTTCTTTCCAAGTTTATTTTGCATCTTTTTTCCTTCTGTGTCCATCTTTGAAGCTATTGCCAACTATATATTAAAGGCAATCATCTGATGGTAATGGACCCTTCTTTCTAGAATGAAGAAATGGAATCCTTATGAGGGTCGATGATGATAAACCATAGCTGAAATAAGCAGGCCTTTGAGCAATCAAGGTAGCTGTGGGTATCAAATTAGAGCCCACGCAATCACTCGCTAATGTTGGTGGTTCTGTGCCTTGGACGGTCATTCTACTGAGTAACCAGCACAGCTCCACTTACGTTAGGATGGGTAGATTGTGCAGCATGAGATGTGAGGGTTGGGTTTGATGATCGAGCGAAGGTGAAACTGAGCCCTCTCAAATTTCAATGCAATTTCGCTATTGAGTAGTGCTTTATGTTTGTGTACATGCATTGCTTTTCTTCCATTTTAACCTTTGAAGTTGTTGCCAATTTTATAATCAAATTATTCCTTTCTAATGTGGGTAAATCAGCTACATGCTGCTTTCAGAGTAGAAGTTAAGGGAAATAAATTGTGTCAAACTTCTAAAAAAAAGTCGGGGGCAACAGTGATCACCATGGTTGTCACGGCGGTAAGGCGTTCGCGGCGTGCCAGGACCTTTTTACCTTCTAAGAGGTTAAGGCGTGAGGCGAGGCGCTTTTTTAGACATATATGTAAGGCGAATAAAAACAACCAAATTGCAACATAATAAGACATTAAAATAGTTGACAAGTTGACACCACCAAGTCTAATACATAACATAGTTCACAAAATAATGTAGTTTGGCGCCACATGACCACAATGACATAACATAGTTAACAAAATAACATAGTTTTGCATCTCAAACCCTCTCTCATCTAGGCATATCCGCATAATCAATAATCATCCATCAAATCGTTATCGGTATTAGTAGTGTCATCCTCTCCTCCTCCACCCTCTTCAAGATCCGTGGGATCTTCACCATAGTCATCAACATCATCATCATCATCACCATAGTCATCAACATCATCATTTCGAGAGGCCGGGCTGCTCGACATGCATGAGGACAAGGAGATCGACACCTTTCGGTCTTATTTGGAGCGGAGGAGGAGGAGGTCGGGCTCACAAGACGGCGGAGGTCGTCTGCTCTCGGCCAGACGGTGGAGGTCGAGCAGAGCGGCAGACGCGGAGGTTGAGCAGAGCGGCGAGCACGCGCACGCGTGGATCGGAGGAGGCGGCGCCATTTAACGGAGGAGGAGCGCGCGCCAGCGCACGGGAGGAGTAGCGCCGACGCCGCAGGAGGAGCAGCGACGCGCACGGGCCGAGGTCGGCGGTGCAGCGCCGACGGCCGTCCCCTTCTCCTCAAGTCTGCGGCTGGAGGTCCCAATACCTCTTCTTTTCTCTATTTTGTGGGCTAGGGTTAGGTCTATGGCGGCCGCCACGACGACGCCTCGGACGCCATACGCGACCTCGGCAAGGCGTCCGCTCCGGACCGCCACGACGCTAAGGCGTCGATTAGGCGTCCTTTGAAGGACGCCATAACAACCATGGTGATCACATCATGTGAGCATGAATTCCAATGGTGATCACATATATATGCATGCCTTGGAGCATTTGAGGCTGCCATCTGATGTGCAATGGACTGGGACCCGTTTCTCTGGAACTAATGAACGGAATGCTGATGAGGCCCATGAGGGGCGTTGATGATAATCCTTTTCTGAGAAGCATGCCTATGAGCAATCGAGGCAGCTATGGTAATCAAATTAGAGCCGACCCTCACCTTTCTTAAGCATATTCGATCATTAGGTAATGTTGGTGGTTCTGTGGCTAGGACAGTTGTTCTGATCAAATATTGTTGCATTGTAACCATGGTTCAAAATCTCGCCGAGAATTTAGAAATCTCAGGCGAAATTTCGGATCCCCCATTCCAAATCTTGACGGGATAATTTTTTTGAAACTTTTCAAATCGGCACAGTAAATTCGTTGAATTTTGGCCAATTTCGTCGAGATTTCGGCCTTTCGGGCTGAAATTACTACAAAATCGACCGGATTTGATGTTTTGAGGACTGGAATACATGTGAAAATTTATATATATATACAAACTATTTATAAGAGATTACTAATTGACAACTTCTGTTGAGTCTAGCTGGGTAGTATAGTTGGCTCTCACCTGAGAGATCCGGGTTGAGTCCCAGTCCTGGCAACGGAATTTACATTTGGCCCTTAGATGTGGTCTGCAAACGAAATTTGAAACCTTGTTTGTAACATTGGTGAGTGATAACCAGCACAGCTCCACTTACATTAGGATGAGTGAATTGTGCAGCAAGAGATGTGAGGGTTAGCTTTGTATGATCGAGCAAAGGTGAATCTGAGCCCCCTCAATGCTATTTTACTGTTATGATCGAGCAAAGGTGAATCTGAGCCCCCTCAATGCTATTTTACTATTAACGGTGCTTCTGTGCTAGTTTAAAGAGCCTCTCAATTCAACGCACTCAATTGATAATGCTGTCTGGTGAAGCAAACTCTGCAATTCCTTCAGATAAAAAAGATCTCCAAGCTGAAGTGGCGCGAGCTGCGCCCCAACTCCTCGCGTCATTCTCCACGGCGCCCTGGCAGCGCCACGTGTCCATGTCGCTCTATGGTGGCGCGACAGGCCACCAATCGCGATGACATGGCACGACTTGGGGTTAAATTTTTTTTTTATTGATGTATATTGTTGTAATAGCCCAATAAAAAATGATTATTTATAAAAAAAATTCGTTTTTTCTACCTCTTTATGGAACACACTGGGTAAGAAGAAAAACACGATACAGAGGTATATGGTTGTATTAATTTGCATTCACTATGGAGTGAACCAAATGTTGTGCTGAGATTAAGACAAAGTTGTCTCTAATTCGTGTCAACACTCAACATTGATGTTTCTTTGAAATTCAGCCATTGGATGATATCACTACCTGCAAGGACTCGACGATGGTATGGGAGAAGTCGTTGAGGCTGAAGATGACGATGACACTGAATACAGTGGAGTGTCTCCTGTTGAGCTGGAGAGAAGGCTTCATGAGCTTCTCCATCAGAGAAACCAGAAGCGGATTGAAGAGCTGGATACCGCACTGCGATGCGTGGAGAAGAAACTCGTCGAGAAAGAAATAGAGGTGTGCTTGTGGAAGGACACGGCTAAACTAGCGTTACGACAAGACGATAAGTTGCAGTAAGCATCGAGCTCTCCTTCTCCTGGGGTCAAAGCTCATGTACCTGTGTTACCCAGACAAATTTTGCCCTGCGTTGGTTTTTGCAGACGAGGAGATCGCGTAGTTGGCATACTTTTTGTGAACAATTCATCGGCTGTACATGATTATACATGAAGGGGAATTTTGGGACTATTGCATGAAGCGGGGCAAAGACTGGAGCTTGCCGTGGTCAGCTACTCAGCTGTAAAATGGACCTGTTACGGAATAGTATATTACTTGTCAGCAAGTATAGTGAAGCTGTTCGTACCAAAGTTTAGCCTTTAGCCTTTTAGGTTGCCTGAGCACGTTTTGTTTTAGGGGTAAAATCAACTAGCCAGAATGTGCGGCGAACGCCGCACCGTATAAAATTTACTTTATTTTTTCTTTAAAAAACTACAGGAGAAACTAAACATATTTTTTTCGGAGCGATCTTAACACTATACGTTCACCGGTGAATAATACATTTTCTGAAAAATAATATAGATCGAGTTGCAAAAAAAAATCTAGAGATAGAGCTGCACACATATTTCTATTGACGAAAACATTTTTTTTTCGGGAAAAACGGAGAAAAGACCTGAACGTAAAGACCGGGGACCTGTTTGTTATATTTTTTGACCTAATCGCTATTACGAAAAATTAGAAAAAGGCTCGTTCGAGATTCGTATTTAGCGGGGGTTTTCCGTAAAGTAACGAACCAGGACCTAAACGCAATTTGCAAACATTTTTCTTGTACTCACAAAAAATCGCAAAGAACCTCTTTGTAATTTACAGGGACCTATCCGTAATTTAAAGAAAATGGAGGGACCTTTTTGCAAAATACCATAGGGGGTGAGGTGGATGCCTGAGAGGGCTTCAAATCTTGCCCATGTAATAGAGTAGATATTCAGCTAGCGTGACTGATGTCCGGATCGATGTGAGTTTCATAATGTGTGTGTTTGTGCATATCTCTGCATACAAGCATGTGTTGGGATCAGGTTCGCCTTACCGACAAAAATTGAATGAATTTCGCGAAAACTGACCTTGCCAAACCAGTTTGACAATAGAAACTGATTGGCAAACTGGTCCAATTCAAATTCAAAAAATTGTCATAAATTTTCCTAAATTTATTACTAATAGATTTATGACGTCTGATATCAAAATGATTTGAAAAACTAAATTTTTGAGATGTTTTTTATTGCAAAACCAAATTTATATAATTAAAAAGGCTAAAAAAATAGAAAAAATATCAAGCCCATTAGGCCCAGTCCAGCTCACTTAAAATTCACACGTTATACACCCCATTATGTGAAGCTTCAGGCACATTTATTGCACTTCTGACACTCCTCACGTTGAGCTCTCGCAGTCACCGATGTTTTTGTCTAGATCTGCTCGCCGTGGGCCATCCTCACACATGATGTTGCATAATACTAGATGATAATTTAGGCAATGATTGTACAAATTTTTATTGTAGCATTCACTGATGTAATGCATTTTATTAACTAAAATTTGGAATAAAAAATCCGAGTTATAACAACTTATATTAAAAGAAAGTGTCAAAATCAGGTACAATCTAAATTATGAAATTCAGAATAAACAATTAAGGAATATTAGTAAATTAACTTCCATACTATTTCCAAAGTAAATCTATAAATAACTAAAATTTATAATAATAATTAAATAAAATTTACCTGATCAAAACAAAGAGACCACGTCAATTATAAGCCAAATTAACTAAAATTCAGAATAAAAAATACCCGAGTTATAACAGTTTAAATTAAAAGAAAGAGTCCATATTAAAATGCTAAATTGTAAAAATAATAAAATTCATAACAATATCTATTACATTACTAATTATAAACTATAAAAACAACTTCAATTAATCGAGAAAAGAAAAAGACTTGGCGTCCATCTAAGAGAACCAAATTATAGTATCTATCACGTACCATCAAGTTATGGTATTGAAAAGAATTTTATTGAAATGTGAACTTGTTAGATTGAGTTGTCAACTGTATTAAAACGAAATGTTGTTTGTTGATATATTACTGCTAAATTCCTACTTTACAACTCCACATTATCTAAAATATAGCAAAGGTCATGCCAAAAATTTTCATACTTTTTCATAGTTATGCTATTATTGCTAAATATTTACTTTACAATTTTTTCATATTTTTTTGCATTTCCCCATTTTCTTGCATTTTTCTCTATTTTTCATTATGTCATCGGATTTCACAATTTTTCTTAAAAACCGCTCAATAAACTGTGCAAACAGCTCGATGTTGATGTTTAAGACCCGGGGGGGTCCGATCAAGTTTATGAATGTAATTTTTGGTTGCCTTTGTCAAGTAAATCAAAGATTGAAAGTAGTAAGAAGTGAAATTGCTTCTCTATTAGATTACAGCTGTTTACAGAGTATAGACTTGAGTGGAGAATTAATAGACTAATATTATCACTAATCATTTGTGAGGAGCCGTCCAGACTGTCCTCGAGCTATTGGAACACCCCGTTAACCTCATTGGATTTGGAGGCTAGCAACGATTCGCCGATGGCGCTCGCGATGCTAGCATCCAAGCCCAAATGAGATAACAGTGGAACCATTCAAATAACTCGACCACAGCCCCGGTATTCCCCCGGTATGCGACCCGAACTCGCCCAGGATCGCCCCGCATACCGGTTTCCACTGCCACATCAATTCAATTTGCATAAAGGGGACAACGAACTCAAACCCCACAACCGGACACGCAACACGGAAGCACAACAAGAAGACCAAACCAAGCACAAGACGAACCCGACAACCACACAACTAAAAACAACTCAACTAACATGCTAGATAATTAAGACGATGCAACCTAAACCAAGATAGCACAAAAACTCGAAATTTCGGCATGACCTTCCTAGATTCTAGGACATCCACTCAGCAGACAAGAAAAGCAGTTGATATAGCATGATAATATGGCATGGATAAAAGCAACATACAAGCATGATAAAGACATCACAACACAACAACGATCAACAAGAGCATAACCAAGTCTTCAAGCCTCCCAGGACAGGGAATACAAAGCTAGCTATACAACAAAAGCGAGTTTAACCAACATAATAGCAAAATACGGCATCTCCGGAAGTGTTCTGCCCCTGAACACTTCCGGGCGTGTGTGGCATCGCAAGTAACCTCTACTCGGTGTCCCGCCCGGGCACCGAGAGGCAGTAGGGACAGAACTCGCAGCCCTCCTGATCCTCACCTGAAAACCACAAAGCAGAAGCATGAGTACGAATGTACTCGCAAGACTTACCCGTGGTCCATATATGACCGACTCCAAAGGGTTATGCATTTGGGCACAGAAAGGAATAAAGCTGAAGGTAAAAGTGCGGAAAAGCATTAACATTTGTAGTATGAATATGACAGCTAAACCGATTACAAATTTAAAGCAGTTATTGACCGCACCTACTTCTAACATGAAGTTGAAAGGTAACAACACTAAAGTAAAGCAATTACAACCATTTTAAAGCTCAAGTACAACGACGAGCCAGGAATTTAAGTTATTACTACGTTGAGTGTCGGATGACGCGAGCGTGCTCATATCCGAGAGCGCGGCAATTCGAATCGCTTAATTAACCCTGCAGGGAAGCATTGATCGCACGACATGTGCCACAAAGTACCTCATGTCAACCCCCCTCCCATCCATACCCATTCGTTGAACCATCTTCATGCGGTCCGAGCACCTAGCACCCCCTCGAGCGGCCCAAGCCTGGCTTGGCCCTCGAGGGTCGGCCTAAGCCTCGCCCTCAACCACGTCCAACCGCATGAGGGCATGATCCATCGAACGACATGTGATGAAAGAGTAGCTTACCCAACCATAATCAGGCATGCGATCAACCTAATGGTGCTCGATCAACATGGCACACAAACGGATCGGTCCTTAATTGACACAAAGGGACTACGCCAATTGAGTCTCCATACCCAATTGATCCTACTCTCCCGCCCGGTCGCCAATTATTAATATCTACCTCCAAGTAACATGACTGAACCCATTTCCAATATAGTTCACATGTGTAGTATTGAGTACTCTCAAGTGATGGAACCGTCCACCACTTGGCCCAAACCCGACCTCTAAGCAAACTAAGCATGGACACATTGTATTTACCCATAAGCTAGCTCCAAAGGAAAGGTTCAACAAGTGTCAAGGAGTGAGTGTGCAGCAATTAGGTTCTACTACCCTTACCACCATTGACTCCTAATGCAAAACCTAACCATTCAATAAGCATTTTATTCACCAAAATAACATACATAAAGGGTTGAACATGCTTAGGTGCTTGCCTGATGCTTCTGCCGGAGTCTCAGTAACCACCTGCTCACCGTGATCACCCTCGACCACAGTCACGTCACCCTCCGAGTGATCGTTCTCTACACGATGACAATGCAAATGGAATGAGATGCATGCGATGCATATGAACATGGAATGAGAAAGGAAGGCAATACGATAAGCATTCATCAAGCCAAAATGACATACAATTGCGAAATTCCACAATAACAGCTAAACCACATTAAGAATGACTCAACACTATTTCGATCAAGATATTCATAGTTAGTGACCTAAATGTTCATCATCCACACCCTTAAACAGATTTGCTACACGCGTTCTTACTTACAGTTCATACACCCAACGGACTGTTCTACATTTTGAGTTTATATTACCAAAAGAATTACTCCCCAAATCGATACTAAGCTAAGTCTATAATGATTCAAGCCTCTGAACATCACAGACCATGAGGAGGCAGCAACCTTCTTCAAGCAAGGAAGTCAGACCTTCACCCACCATGCAACAACCCTTTCTAAGACTATTGTCGTGACGATAAGCATTTAAGGCATCGCCCCATAACATAGCATCGACTTCAACATTTGCTAGGCAAAGAATTCATTAGCCATTACTAGTAGTACACTAACCTATAAGTATGCCAAATCTTCGACATTGTGTAGCTTAACCAAAAGAAACCATCTACCATACACCTACTAGACATTCTATCAAATACATGGCGCGCACCAACAACTATTGTTAATAATCCAATCAAGTAGAATTCATATTTCACAAGGATGATCCTTTGGTCTCTTTATCAGATGGCGAGTGACGTGTACAAGAGAACCACACGTTGTATTTACAGGTCCAAGAGCCAATTTATCATATTCACAAGTTGGAGTGAATCGAGTCAGCGTCTACAATGCCTAACACTCTTTCACGATAAATTCGTACTATCTACGAGCTTGAACAGCCGAAATTCGTGTGTCCCCCTTGTCCGTCTCCGAAGGTATTGCCGACGCTTTGCATATTGGACACCAGTTCTTCTGTCTAAGCCATTCATGAATGCAGGATACATGGTACTGATGCTCACACTGCATTACAGGACGCAGAGAGAGAGAGAGAGAGAGCAAGGGGAAGGAGGAGTAGCTGTCTGGAAGTCGCCCGACAGTGGAGGCGGCGAGAGTGGCCAGGCAACAGCGACCAGAGGAGGAGGCCGTGGCCTTGAGACGGTGGAAGCGATAGGGGGACTGCGCCGGAGTGGAGGCGGCGTCGAGCGCTGGAGGTGGGGTGGCCCGGCGCAGGAGGCGGGAGGGACGACGAAGCGGCGGCCGGTGGAAGGAGCCCGGAGGGAGAGGCGGCGGCGTCGCCGGACGAGGGAGGAGCCAGGGGGAGAGGCGGCGTCGCCCAGGTGGAGGCGTCGGGCGGAGGAAAAAAAGACAGAAGTGGCGTGTGAGGGAGGGAGTTGGGTGGAGAAGGAGAGGAATTGGTTGGGGAAAAAAAATTGATTGGTGAAGTTACCTTTCTACCCCCATGCCACTCACATGGGAAAACTAGAACCCTGACATCATTCACATTGTTCTTGAATCCTTGCGGGAGTCTCCTATTTATAGCAGATGAAGGGAGGGTAGTTTGTCATCTTCTAAGATGCGTCTTCCCGTCAAGAGGTGTCTTCTCGTCAAAAGGCGTCTTTTGATAAAGAGACGTCTTTTGTAGAGAGTAACTTCCAAAACTGCTATCTGTACCTGTCAGAAAGCGTTTTCCGCACGCAAGCCTTATGCGATGGTAACTTCTTCCCCGACCTCGATTAGGTTGGGGTGTAGACAACCCACGTCTGACCTGTATGCTGGTCGAGGTTATCCAACGACGTGTGTCTACCATGTTAGAATAATTTAGGGCATACCATATCATCAAATCAGTATTATGTATATTGTTCGGGGGTATTTTCACGTGGCTAAATTTTACTCTGGTTAAAGTCGTAACCAGGTAATGGGCCTTGGACCCTGTCTTTATTTATGGGTTCCTTTTCTTTATAGGTTTGTGGGCCTGCAAATAGGATAGGGTATGTCAATCATCGTGACTCGATAAATCGTGTAAAACTGGTTGGCTTTTGAATTTTTTTGGCTCGGTTTGACTTTTTAAACCGTTCGATTTTGGGCCATTTTGGCCAAAAATCATAACCACCGGGTATTTGATTTGCAACCCTAAATCGGTATTGTTAACCTTGATTAGGATCATGTATGGATTCAGTACTCAGATGGCAGTCTGGTTGCCTGTTTCGGCTCCTTTTCTTATTACATGTGGGCCGAATGGGTCTATGGGTTAGGTGTGAAGCTTGCAATTCAGGACAAAAGATGATGGGCTGGGCCGTGCAAACCCAGACAATGCATTCCAGCCGTTGGATTTCACCGACAGGGCCACGCGTGTGAGCGGTGGGGCCCGCGTCCTCCTCCCGAACCCGCATAAAATCGTCTGTTCCGTGAGCCGTTCTCCCATCCGACCAAACCCTCGACCGTTCCAAGTGTGAGGCCACTGCGTCTGGGCGGCGGAGCATGCGAGGCGAGCGCTCTAATCTACCATTCCGGTCGTCCCACTCGCGGTGGCCGATGATCGCATCGTCCCACTCGCGGCGGCGATGAGGACGGGTGGCCGTTCGCTCCGGCCGATCTCCCGGGCGGCCTCGGACCGCCGCTTCTCGGGGCCATCCCTCCCGCCGCGCCGCATTGGCATGGAGGCCACTGCTCTGGCAGCCGCCGATGCTGCGGCGGTGGGGAATGGGGACCGTGCGGTGGGGTCCGCGGTGGCTTCCGGTCGAGGGTTTGGTCGGGCAACGCAAAATCTGAGCCGCCTTTGTTGGATTTTTCACTGTTCGGTTGCCATTTTTTCGCCGTCCCCTCCCCCTCCTCCCCCCCCTTACTCTCTCTCTCTCTCTCTCTCTCTCGCGCGCGCGCGCGCGCGCTATCTGGATCGATCGGTTGATCTCGTCCGTGCGTGCGTGCATGCATGTGTGTGTGTGATTGGTGATCACAGTTCACACCCCCAAAACCCAAATGCAAACCCTAACCCTGGATCAAATCGAGCCTTCTGCGCCGACCCACCTTCCGAGCGGCCTCTGCGTCAGTTCCCCACCTCTAGGGTGCCGCCTCCGCCATTTCGTTGCCTTGCATTCGGTGGCGGCAAGGGCTGGGAACCGTACGGTGGCGTCTGATGCGGCTTCCGAGTCGGGGGTTTGGTCGGTCGAGGTGAGATTTGACGGACGGACGGATGCATACATACATATATATATATATTATGGTCACGATGCTTTGATTCGCTACTCCTGCTGTCAATGGGCAACAATGATCACGTAACGATGCTTGCCTTTGAGCATTCGAGTGTAAATGGACCCAGATCTATTTCCCTAGAGTGAAGGAACGGAATGCTGATGAGGGGCGATGATGATAAACCTTTTCTGAGAAGCATGCCTTTGAGCAATCAAGGCTGCTGTGGGTATCAAATTAGAGCCAACCCTCTCCTCTCCTGAAGCCTATTCGATCATTCGCAAATGTTGGTGGTTCTGTGCCTAGGACGGTCATTCTGATAAAATAGTGTTGAATTGTAAGACTTACTTTGTCCCTGTTTTCTCTAATTCTTGGCTCCACCTCTGATGAGTGATAACCAGCGCAGTTCCACTTACATTGATATGTGTAGATTGTGCAGCAAGAGATGTGAGGGTTGGCTTTGTATGATCGAGCAAAGGTGAAGCTGAGCCCTCTCAATTCTATTTTACTATTAATGGTGCTTCTGTGCTAGTATATTTTGCATCTTTTTTTTCTTCTGTGTACATCTTTTAAGCTGTTGCCAACTATATATTTAAGGCGACCGTCTGATGGTAATGGACCCGTCTCTCTAGAATGAAGAAATGGAATCCTTATGAGGGTCGATGATGATAAACCATAGCTGAAATAAGCAGGCCTTTGAGCAATCAAGGTAGCTGTGGGTATCAAATTAGAGCCCACGATCACCTCTCTTGCAGTCTGCTCAATCACTCGCCAATGTGGGTGGTTCTGTGCCTTGGATGGTCATTCTGCTGAGTGATAACCAGCACAGCTCCACTAACTTTACGATGGGTCGATTGTGCAGCCTGAGATGTGAGGGTTGGGTTTGATGATCGAGCAAAGGCAAAACTGAGCTCTCTCAAATTTTAATGCAATTTCACTATTGAGAAGTGCTTTATGCTGGTGTACATTGCATTAGTTTTCTTCCATTTCATTCTTTGAAGTTCTTGCCAATTTTATAATCAAATTATCCTTTCCAATTGGGAAAATCAGCTACATGCTGCTTTCAGAGTTGAAGTTAATGGGTTGACTTACTGATGATAGCCCTCAGCTCTGAAGCGCACCACATCAAAATATCAAACTCTTTCTCTCCTCTCTACTGTATTATTGTGGAGTGGAGATCCATCTGGATTGATTTCTTTTGTTGGTAAGGAAGTCCTAGCTTGGATTGATTTCCCTTTGATCCAATTTGTTCTGGTCTTTGCTGTGAGCAATCAAATCCAGTTCTTACTTTAAGTGGGAGGCCACCATGTGTGGGTGGTGGAGGACGCGAACTGTGCTGTCGAATCCACTGCACACCTCACCTGAGGTGGTTGATGACTGCGCCACATCGACCCGTCTAGCTATTGGAAAGAAATTGACAAGATATGGCTTAGACCCATGGTTCAAAATCTCTCCGAGATTTCGGAAATCTTTGCTACTGAAAAAAAATTAATGTTGAGAGTGGGATTTGTACCCACGCGCTTCTGGACCAGAACCTTAATCTGGTGACTTAGACCAACTCGGCCATCTCCCTTTATGAGCATTCCAGGCTGCCATCTGATGTGCAATGGACCTGGACCTGTTTCTCTAGAACTAATGAACGGAATGCTGATGAGGGGCTATGATGATAAACCTTTTCTGAGAAACATGCCTTTGAGCAATCGAGGCAGCTGTGGTAATCAATTTAGAGCCGACCCTCTCCTCTCTTGGAGCATATTTGATCATTAGCTAATGGTGGTGGTTCTGCGGCTAGGACGGTCATTCTGATCAAATATTGTTGCATCGTAACACTGATGAGTGATAACCAGCACAGGTCCACTTACATTAGGTTGAGTAGATTGTGCAGCAAGAGATGTGAGGTTGGCTTTGCATGATCGAGCAAAGGCGAATCTGAGCCCTCTCAATGCTATTTTACTATTAATGGTGCTTCTGTGCTAGGATATTTTGCATGTTTTTTCTTCTGCGTTCATGTTTGAAACTATTGTCAAGTGTATATTCAAGTGATCGGTATGTGTGTATGTATGTAAGCATGAGTAAACTTGTGGGATAAATATTCTGTGATAATATTATCATTGTCCTACCTCACATATCTGATTATTTTGCACGGTATGTGCATCAGGATTTGTCGTTGGATAATTGGGCTAAGCATTACTTTCCATTTTCTATTTGAAGTAAATACATTTCCTTCTGGTCCATTGGGTAATAACCTGGCCTGCAAGTTTGTGTTTTCTTCTTTCCGTTCAGTGCAGTGCTGCCTTTCATCGTAAGTGCTGCCATCAGCGTAATGTTTCAAATTAGGTTTGGAATATAACATATTTAACTTGTTTTTATTATATTTTATTTCTGTGTTCTATCCTTCCTGAATGGCTGTGTTGATTTTATTGTCCCTTGGTCTTGGCAGTCTTTTAACATATCCTGAGTTGGTTCCTTGCAAATTCGCTCAGTTAAAAAGTTAGTACTCAAACTAGGAGGGCTTGCTCTGCAGCAAGTTACTAGTTGTGGCTATTTGTTGCTGCTGCTGCTGTTCTTGTTACATTTCCTCATGAACAATCGTACTCGATAGTTCATGGAGAGAGAAAGAAAGAGAGACATTATATTGGATGTTACTGCTCTAAGAAACATTTTCCAACTTTGGAGATTGGTAGTGGGGTCAATCTGAGCCATTCAAGTAACACTTGCTTTTTTCCTAGTATTGTATAAAATCTTCCTCATTTGGTGGTTGTTGTGCTTGTTTGGATCTGAAATTTCTATGATTTCTGTCCGATAATAATACTGTCATCAATGAATACTTTAGAATAACAATTTAGAATGGGTAATGGTAAGTTGTGACTGGGTGTGGCCGAAGCCTTTGAACATTTGTGGCATCTATATTATATAGATATCACATAAAATGGGAAAACTCCTGCTTTTCTTGTCTTGAGTCATCAAGTCCTCAGCTAATATTGGTGGCCTTATAGCTTTGATAGTAAATCAGCATGGCTCTGGTGATCTTGCAGTGGGCGCTCTAGAAAGGTGAAAGGATCTTCCTCTTGATGC
Source organism: Rhipidocladum racemiflorum (assembly GCA_036346355.1). Lineage (NCBI taxonomy): Eukaryota > Viridiplantae > Streptophyta > Magnoliopsida > Poales > Poaceae > Rhipidocladum > Rhipidocladum racemiflorum. The sequence goes on along the minus strand of CM070579.1, from coordinate 80,609,574 downwards.
TATTATTTATACTTCAGCTTTTAGTTTTTTTGGCAGCATTTCCATTTTCACCTGTTAATATAGCTTGGATGTTTTGATGTTGTAGAACTCCTTAAGCCCTTAACTGTCACAATTGCTGCAATGCTCACCATCCCCATCCCCTTTTACCAGCTTCATCTGTTCTGGTAAATTAGCATTTGGGTGATCAATCTACGTTCATTTTGTATATACAGTCATACTATAGACACACTTACATTTCGTGTGTGCAGCACCATCGCTTGGCATCGCCACCATAATAAGCTTTTTTTTAAAAAAAAAAAATTGCCAGGAGAATTGGCGTTTCATTTAATTGTAAGGATAACAGCCGGGCTGCAAACACACATGCACATACACCACACACACGCTGCATCGTGACTCCGTGAGCCCTGCGCTCGTACGTGGGTGGCCGGGCTCCTGCACCGAGCCTCAACCAACCGAGCTAGGCTCGGTGCTCCCATAATAAGCATTTTGACCTACATATGACATGCAATATTCCTGTAGCTCTTCATCCACTATCCATCATCTATTTGATGAGCGGCTACAAGTGCAAGTTTATAAAAAAAATTCTTTTGACAAATATTGTTAGCAAGTTTATCATGTAAATGCTATCACTCGCACAATTGCTATTGTATGTACTATTGATCTTGTGTTTCTGATTCCGTATACTATCCTTTTTGCAGGCATCTTTTTGTCGATACTTTCAACCTTTTTTTATCTGGTAGTGACGAAACTGTTCATTTAGAGGTACATATTCAAGGTCATGACACCAATTTTGGAAAGTTCTTAAGGACAAAGACGATGATGACCCTGGATATGATTGTTTGTCATCTATTGAGCTGGAGAGAAGTTTGCATGAGCTTCTGCATCAAAGAAATCGGGAGCGGATTGAGGTGTTGGGATTGTGACTTGAAAGCGTGGAAACGGAGCTAGTACAGAAAGAAATGGAGGTGTGCATGTGGAAAGGATCCAGCTAAGTGCAATGCAGCAAAGACAATTGCCGAGGTAGCATTGAGTGCCCTCTTTTATCCGAATCAAGCTAAGATGTTTTTGTTATCCTGATGATCTCTTCCCTGTGTTGGTATAAGCAGACCACAATGGTCCAAAGTCGGCTTGAAATGAGCTCAATTCTAGTCCAGCTGATGTACTAATCCACCTGACATATCATCGTGAGTTTCTGCATGTCATTAGTTGTGTATTCTTATCTTCGTTTTTCAACTTACGACTCGTCTATCACCCTGCAACAATTCTAGACCTCATGTTCGGTCAATGCAGATCTCTTGGCCGGCATTCCATTCTTCAAGCGACTGAACGGATAGGGTGGTGGGCCGAACTGGGCACTTCTCCGTGGGACTTCGAATTTATTACAAGTACAACGAGAATAGCAATAGAATGAATGGATGAACCCCCAAATTGCATTGATCAATATATGTATAATGTATTTATACATGTGAAGGGATACTATGAATAGATGCCTAATCCCAAGAGGTGTCTTTACATGAAGAGGTGTCTTTTAGAGAAGACATTAACTATCTAATCTATATCTTGATGAGATCACATGAAGAGGTGTCTTTTAGAGAAAACATTGGTTCACAACACTCCCCCTTGATCGAATCTTCCTTGAGATCAATGCGTTGTTGATTCCTTTAAAAAACCTATGGGAACAATCTGAGGATTATATTGATATGCCATCAAAAACTTCTTTAAACCCGGTGGGAGAAATAAGGAGAAAAATATGACATATATAAGTGTGATTAATAAACAACTGTCTTTGGTAACTTCTCTAAAAACCTTGTAGGAAAAATATGAAGAGAAGATATGTTGATATACTGTTGAAAACTCCTATGAAAAACCCAATGGGAAAATTTAGGAGAAAACTGATACAGTATATTTAAGTGATTGTCTTTTGTGAACTCGTATGAGAAAACCTATTATAGGAAAAACCCACAAAACGAGTTTGAGGACAATGCATGTCTTTGATGTTTCCTTAAAAACCCCAATGAGGAAAACAGAAAACATGACATATACTTGTGTTAATATTACCTCATTAAAACTTTTCATGAGAAACCTTGTGAGTAAAAACTCATAAAAAAAAAGAGTGCAATATTTATTAGGATAGGTTAATTGTTAGGAGATGTCTCCCCCTGATTCTTGCAAATTTTGAAGTCGTCTCATACCAATCCCATGAATATATTTCAAGAATGTAGAAGATGGTAATGACTTAGTGAAAAGATCGGCGAGGTTATCGCATGATTTGGTTTGCAAGATGTTTATCTCCCCACTTTGCTGTAACTCATGAGGATAAAACAATTTTGGAGCAATATGCTTTGTGATGTTGCTCTTTATATAACCTGTCTGCATTTGTGTAACACAAGCTGAATTATCTTCATAGATAATTGTAGGTGATTCAATAGAACCAATACCACATGATTGTTGTATGTGGTTAATCATTCTGTGAAGCCATACACACTCACGTGAAGCTTCATATAGTGCAATAATTTCAGAATGATTAGTAGAAGTAGCTACCAGAGTCTGTTTAGAAGACTTCCATGAAATAGCTGTTCCACCATATAAGAATACAAAGCCTGTTTGAGATCTGGCATTATGGGGATATGATAAATAGCCAGCATCCGTGTATCCAATCATAGTGGGATCTTGATTTCTTTCGAAATATAATCCAAGATCCTTTGTGCCATTGAGATATCTGAGGATATGCTTTACACCTGTTCAATGACGTTTGGTTGGTGCAGTGCTATGTCTAGCTAGTAAGTTCACTGCAAATGCAATATCAGGCCTGGTGCAATTTGCAAAATACATAAGCGCTCCAATAACACTGAGATAAGGAACCTTGGGTCCCAGTACCTCTTCTCCAACATTACATGGTCTAAATGGATCTTTCTCCATATCTAGAGATCGAACAACCATAGGTGTTTTAGATGGATATGATTTGTCCATATTGAATTTTTCCAATATTTTCTGGATATAGGCTGATTGATGCACTAAAATTCCTGAGGGAGGGTGCTCCAGTTGTAAACCTAAGCAAAATTTGGTCTTACCCAAATCCTTCATCTCAAATTCCGTCTTTAGGTGATTGCGTGCTTCATTTATATCGTTAGAGTTGCCAATGATATTTAAATCATCAACATATACGGATATAATACAGAATCCCGTTGGAGATTTCTATATGAAGACACATGGGCAATCATCATTGTTTGTGTATCCCTTCTTTAGAAGGAATTCACTTAGTCGGTTGTACCACATTCTTCCTGACTGTTTCAAGCCATATAGTGACTTGTTGAGCTTTACACAATACATGTTGCGATTTGCGTTTGGATTCGGAATTGAGATTCCATCGGGAACCTTCATGTATATGTCCGAATTAAGTGACCCATAAAGATATGATGTCACTACATCCATCAACTGCAGAGATAGATGATTTTTGAACTGCCAATGATATTAAGTATCGGAATGTTATTCCACTCATAACTGGAGAATATGTTTCATTGAAATCAATGCCGGGTCTCTGCGTGAACCCTTGTGCTACAAGTCTCGCTTTATATCTCACCACTTCATTATTTTCATTCCGTTTCCGGATGAAAACCCATTTGAATCCCACAGGGAAGACTTTTGGAGGTATAGGTATTGCAGATGTGAATACTTTTCTTTTGGTAAGCGAGGCTATCTCAGCTTGAATTGCTTCCTTCCATTTAGTCCAGTCCGAGCGCTTTTTGCACTCTGCCATGGTCTTGGGATCTGGATCATTTAGGAGGTTATTTGCAATTGTTGCAGAGAAGTAAGTGTCGACAATTGTAGTCTTTCGGTCATATGATTCTCCAGAATCGATATAATTAGTGGAAATTTCTTGCACCCTTGATGATGGCTCATTATTTCCCAAAATTATGGAGCCAGGGCGTTCCAATGTCCCAGGATCAGCAATAGAGTGCACTTTTGATCTAGGTTGTGAATCAACTTGAGGTTGGCTTACATTTACTGAGTTGGAGGATTTTGTCCTCGGTTTCTTTTGTTGCTTGCTAGAAGCTACATCTTTAGCCGTGGCCTTACTTCTCCCCCTCTTACCTTGAAGTGGGAGTTGAATGGTTTTATTTGGTACCTCCACTCTTTCACGCACATTTCTGGCAGGATAATAGGATTTAGTAACACCTTTAGTATCAGTAAATGCATCTGGCAGGTTATTTGCAATGTGTTGCAAATTTATAATTTTCTGAACTTAAAGTTCAGTTTCTTGAGTACGTGGATCTAAGGTGGAAATGTCTATAGCATCCCAATTGATTTCCGGGCATTCTTTTTGGTACTTGAAATCTCCCCCTAATGCCGGGAAATGGTCCTCATTAAATATACAATCAGCGTGCCGGGCCGTGAATAGGTCCCCAGTTAAGGGTTCAAGGTATTTAACAATCGACGGAGATTGATACCCCACATAGATCCCCAATTTCCTGTGTGGGCCCATAGAGGTACGCTTGACCGGTGAGATCGGTACGTATATAGCGCAACCGAATTTTCGCAGATGGGAAATATTTGGTATATTTCCACGTACTAATTGCAGCGGGGAAGCAGTATGATATGCAGTTGGTCGCAATTGTATTAAGTCAGCAGCGTGTAAGACCGCATGGACCCAACATGAAGTTGGTAAGTTGCAATTTTGTAATAAGGGTCTTGCAATCCATTTGATTCTCTTTATAAGAGATTCTGCCAAACCATTTTGAGTATGGACATATGGAACAGAATGTTGTACTTGAATTCCTAAAGCCATGCAATAATCATTGAATGCATGTGAGGAAAATTCAGTAGTATTGTCCAATCGTATTGATTGAATCTGGTGTTCAGGATAATGTGCTTTAAGTTTAATAATTTGAGCAATTATCTTTGCAAAAGCATGGTTACGTGTGGATAAAAGACACACATGAGACCATCGAGTAGATGCATCTATAAGAACCATGAAATACCTGAACGGTCCAGACAATGGTTGAATGGGGCCACATATGTCACCTTGAATACGTTCAAGGAATTTTAGTGGCTCATGTTGGATTTTAAGATGAGAAGGTCTCAAAATCAATTTCCCAGTTGCACATGCAGTGCATATAAAATCTGAGGATTTTGGGAATTTGGCAACATGCAAATCATGACCATTAGAATTGCTGTTAATTTTTCTCATCATCTCTATACCAGGATGACCAAGGCGATCATGCCAAGTTTAGAATGCATCAACATTCTGGAAAATTACCTTGTACGCAACATGCGATACGGGTTTAATGTATGTGAAGTACAATCCAGACGGTAAAGAGGAAATCTTTTCAAGCGTTTGTCTGCCATATCCGTAATCTTTAGTGATGAGGAGAAATTTCTCATTATGGTCATCATGGGTTTCAACACGGAAACCATTTTTGTGGATATCTCTATAACTTAATAGGGTACGTGTTGAATCAGGATACAATAGTGCATCCTCGATTGTGATTTGAGTACCCATAGGAAGCATGATATTGGCACGACCAGAACCAATTATCATTGCATCGCGTCCAGCGATTGTCAAAACATTTCCTTGCCTCTTAGTAAGAGTTTGGAAATATTTTGTTTCCCTTAGTATAGAATTAGTAGTACAACTATCTACTAGGCATAATTCCTCCTCCATCAGATCGACCCCCGTAGAAATATTCATTGGGATATCCAATGTATCAATATAATGACAATATTATGTAGTACAACACTTAGGACATAATTGTGCTTTATTACAATAAATAGGTCACTAGACTTGGGATCTGAGAGATTGGTAGCCTAGTCAAGGTCACCAAACATGTCGTTGGAATCAAATTCCATGATCATGTTCTCTGTGTTGACTGGATCCTTGTCTTTCAGTACGACGTTGTTGCTTGGTTCCTTGGGAATTTGTTGCGAACAACCAGCCTCTTCCCTGGAGTTGTCAGGTTGAAGGTTGAAATGGGCTTCATACCGCTGTCCCGGGGTAGCACGTCCACGTCCCACAGACTTTAGATAGAGATCAACAAGGTGACTTGGGGTACGACATTTCTTTGTGATGTGGTTGTAGCAACCACATTTCTGACAAATAGGCTTGTCATTTCTTTGTTTGGAAACGCCTTTGCCCTTATTGGGGATACATGACTTATTCTTCTTGTTGCTTCTGTGTTAGTTTTTACCATGGGAATTTCTTTGATAGTTCTTAGGAGAACCATTAAATTTGGTTTTATTCTGAGCATTGGCATGAACTTCAGGCAATGGGGCAGACCCCAGAGGGCGCTGCTGATTGTTCCACACCATGAGTTCATGGTGTCTTTCAGCCTGAAGTAATGTTTGAATAAGCTCGGAATAAACTGTGAAATTTTTCTCACGGTATTGTTGTTGAAGGATTCTTTCAGCGGGAAGCATTGTAGACAAAGTCTTTTCAATTTTATCCGCATCGGAAAGTTCCTTCTCACAGAACTGCAACTTAGTGCTAATCCTATGAACAACATGGTTATAATCACCAACAGTTTTGAAATCCTGAAGGCGAAGTTGGGCCCATTGAAAATTGGCCTCAGGCAGGATGAGTGCCTTTTGCTGTTCATAGCGTTGCTTGAGAGAAAGCCATAGTGCACGTGGATGTTCCTCCAACATGTATTCAGACTTAAGATGCGGATGTATATGCCGCCTTATAATATATAAAGCCGCATACTTATGTTGATCACCTATTGGTTCTGCACCTTCTGCTTGTTCAAGAAGTACATAATAAAGTCCACGGGTCGCAAGACTGACTTTTATGTCCATAGCCCATGTGGGATAATTGTGTCCGTCAAGAGCGAGTACATCAAACTCTTTGGCGGCCATAGTTCCTATATGAGGCAACCATAGATTTTGTTTAATTTACTATGGGTAAATTAAAATTGGTATGGTGATGTTGTAAAATGCAAAATAAGTTGAAAACAAGAAAATTCTTGTATCATAAGTGTAAATCTTAAATATGTGCTAATATTTTGGAGGTAGTCACCAAAATGGTGTAGACCTCTTATGGGCATAGTCTGTTGATACAGTAGATGCCACGTGTGTTATGCAACTTTGTATTAACACATCTAGGTGATCACTGTAAAAAAATGTAGACCTTGTGTAATTCATATTTCGTAATGGATACACACGTTGAGGATTGACATCCCGCGGTAGTAACTATGATACTACCTTGTGTATGACCAATAGGGATTATGAATTAAGGTAGTCACATTGACCAGTGTTTCAAATTTAGATATTGGGGTATGCACGTTGAGGATAGTCACTATGTATTAAACACAGTGTGGATCCCACAGTAGCAACTCTAGTGCTACCTTGTGTATAACCAATACCAAAATTTGTAAACATTGTGTTATACAAAGTGAGGAAAAACACATAAAATACCTTGCATATAAATAGATGTGTTGAATTATGATCCAAATACAGAAAACGGCGGTGACTAGTGGCCACGAGGACCCAGGCGCTCGAAGACGGAGCGGCTGCAAGAGCCACGCCGTGGCGCCCAAAACCTGGAGCGCGGCAGCCTGTTGCCATGGCGACAGATCGGGCGATGGCGGGCTCCACCAATTCGGCGAATGACGTGGAAGAGTGCATGGAGAATGTGGTCAGGTAAGTCGATTCTCGCCATTGTTACTTACCGACAATGAAAATGGGAGGCCTTCGCCTAGTGAATCTCGGTTTTGCTCTCCGGTGCTCAGTTGTAGAGCGTGCTTGATAACGTATTACAAGTACAACGAGAATAGCAATAGAATGAATGGATGAACCCCCAATTTGCATTGATCAATATATGTATTTATACATGTGAAGGGATGCTATGAATAGATGCCTAATCCCAAGAGGTGTCTTTACATGAAGAAGTGTCTTTTAGAGAAGACATTAACTATCTAATCTATGTCTTGATGAGATCACATGAAGAGATGTCTTTTAGAGAAAACATTGGTTCACAACAGAATTCTCTCGCATGAGCGCTCTGCTCCAAACACGTGCCATCGTCGTGCGTGCACTACGATGCCTCCGGCCTCCCCACTTCGTGTACAAAAATCCTCCGCCATCGACCTCGCCTCTACTTGCTTCCCCCAGCTCAATCGCTTACTCATTGGCCAAAAGTCCAGCGCAAGCCCACCCAGTGTGTGGCTGAGGAGTCGAGGCAAAGTGTGTCTGTCAGGTTTGACAGCGCGCACTATACGCGTCGAGCCTGAACCTGACCATTGCGTTCGACCAAGGCCTTGTCTAGGGCCGACACGGTTGCGTTGTTGCCTTCTTTTAAGGTTTCTATGTTTAGCGAGAAGTAGTTATATTTAGAGATTTACATGTTAGTTCCATGTTCAATGTTGGCTATAAAAGCTGAGTCGAGGAATAAATAAAGGAACAAGAAACGGAAATTATGTTGCCTTCCCTAATCTCTCGTTCTTCTCTTCTTTTTCCGCACGGGCGGTGGAGTTGTTGCTGCCGTGCTTTTCCATCTTCGGCAACGGCGCCAGTTCGTCGCGAACCTGGGGCATCGATTCGATGCCCCGCCCACCATTATGATCTCTGAAGCTGAGCTCGTAACATCTTGGTATTAGAGCCAGTCATTGCTGGCATCATGTCCACCAACGATGGCGATCGATTCGAGGAGGCAACCCTTAAGAAGATAATTCAAGACGTCCTTCGCAAGCTGGACGACATGGCGATGGTGCAAGATGGCCATACAGCGCAACTGGACACAGACTCCACCCTCCTGGATCAACATGATGCACGCATCGCCAGGGTGCAAAACCCGAACAACGGCCTGTTGGACGCCACGAACAAGGAGACGGGGAAGGAGAAGGCGCCGGAAGAGCAGGTGTACGTGCCACCCGGTCACCGCGATGGCAACGGCGCGAGTAGCGGCGTCCTGGCAACCGTGGAACCGCGCCCACGCAAACATCAGCGCTGAGAGTCCGCGGTTTATGACGGCACCGAAGACCCGCTGTCCTGGCTCAATTCCTGTGAGCTTTTCTTTCGGGGACAGCATGACGGAAGGTGAAAAGGTTCGTACCGTAGCCTACCACTTGCGGGGGGCAGCAGGAGGAGGAAGACGATGAACTGTCCTGGGCATGTTTAAAGGAGCACATCAATCTGCGTTTTGGGCCACCAACACGCCGCAATCACCTTGCAGAAATCAAGCAACTCCGACCGACCGGGACGGTGGCGCAGTACCAAAAAGAGTTCGAAGCGCTTCTGTCTCGTGCTAATCTGCGGCCTGATCAGAGGATCCAGATGTTCACAGCTGGATTGAAGGAGTGCATATGTATCGTTGTCGATCAAGCAATGGTACCATGTCCATATCGCTTCTCGCGCTTACGGGTATCGTGGCAGGACGCACCATGCGGCTTCCCATTCTTCTTAGGGGCCAGCAGTACGTTGCGCTTGTTGATTCTGGCTCCACCCACAATTTCATCGCGGACAAGGTGGTGGCACGTGCGAGAGTTGAAGTGGTCCAGCCGGACTAGAGATGGCAACGGGGACCCGAAACCCGATGGGTATTTACTCTATTAGGGGCCGGGTATGAACCGTTTTTCATACCCGCGGGTATATTAACGGGCAAAAACTATTACCCAGCGGGTAGAACGGGTACGGGTCCGTACTACTGTTGCTACCCGCGGGTCCCCGTTACATATGGGTGGCTAATATGGAATATGTCATGTATATATAGGTGTGAACAAGAGTGAAAAAGTTGCTAGCTGCTGTTGTCTAACTAGACAGTGGATCGACGAAATGTTTTTTTGGGGTCGGGGATCTCTACGGCCCATTTGTCAAGCATTTGGTGTTAACCAATGGGCTGGTGCTGCTAAATCTGTTAGCTACCTTTGTTCTACATGATCACATACCGTCAAGGCGTCAATTAATACAGTAGCTAGGTGACATAAACGAAAGCATGCACAACTTTGTTTTAGTACAGTCAATATGATAGCATACAATCTTACCGGGCCCAGCATATTATATATTGTATACAATCATATTGTGTAACCCTTCGAAATATGAGTACTATATGCAAACAAAATAGAACTTTTGTCATGAAACCTGAGTCCTGACTTTCGGGTGCGGGTTACCCGCACGGGTACGGGTACGGGTACGGGTAAATTTTGTACCCGTATGCGGGTATGGGTATTGTAGCGGGTGGATTTTGCTACTACGGGTACGGGTACGGGGTGATGATACCCGCCGGGTATATACCCGTTGCCATCCCTAAGCCGGACACCCCCATTTTGGTGGCTGTAGCAAACGGAGACCGAGTCAGCAACGGTGGCGAATGTCGTGAAGTGGCCATCAGTATCGAGTTAGCCGAATTTTTGTTGGATTGCTACACATTACCACTACCAAGAGTCGATTTCGTTCTGGGTGTTCAATGGCTCTTGATATTGGGACCCATCACTTGGGATTTCTAGCATCTAACCATGACATTCTGGCATGACGATGGCCAGATTACTCTCCAGGGGGAGGCAGCTAAGCACCCTCCTCTCGCGGCTTGGGCGGCCAAGGATTCGGATCTTATGGCATCACTTTTGGATGCGCACCAAGAGGTGTTCGCGCAACCACAGGGCTACCGCCGTCTCGGGCCTATGATCATCGATTCATTTTACTCAGGGGACTGACGCCGTGGCAGTACGACCGTACCGATACTCCCAGCTCCAGAAGGACGAGCTTGACATGCAATTCGCGATATGCTCAGTCAGGGTATCATTCGCGTCAGTACCTCGACCTTCTCTTCTCCCGTGTTGTTGGTACGGAAGAAAGACGGCACGTGGCGTTTCTGCGTTGACCATCGCGCCCCTCAATGATAAGACTATCAAGGACAAATTTCCTATACCGGTGGTGGAAGAATTGTTGGATGAATTGCAAGGGGCGCGTTTTTTCAACAAGCTAGACCTCCGTTCGGGCTATCAACAAGTGCGCATGCACCCAGACGACATCCACAAGACTACGTTTTGTTATGAATAGGACTTGTATTCAATATGAGGCCAATGGCCACAATATATAGAGTACATGAGGGACTTATTTATAACAGACAATATCTTATCTATAACAGACAATATATCCTTAACACCTCCCACAAATACAAGGCGTATGCAATAGCATTGCATTTGAAAGAGATGAACTAAAATAGGGAAAATCCAAAGTCATAGTCTTGAAGTAGCCGTCGTAGCATGTAACTCTTGAAAAATCGAGCTGGCGAAGAACAGCCAACGAAGAACCGAGTCGATGGAGAAAAGTCAACGAAGAAGCCAAATTGACGAACAAAAGTCGAAGGTAGAGCCGACAGTAGAGCTGAGTCGACGAAGAAGAACTGACGAAGCCGACAAAACGAGCCGAGCCGAGGTAATAAGAGTTGACAGAATGAGCCGAGTCGATAAAAGAGCTGAGTGACGACAGAATCAAGATGCTAAAGACTTGGATGGACGCAACGAAAGACTAAAGAAAATATTAGAAATTACTAGCCGCATCATTAAAAAGCAGTACCTTAAAGCCATCAAGCCAACGAAAGAGCCAAGACAGTAAAGCCATGCTGAAATGAGCCGAGTCTAGCTGAAAAGAACCGAAGTCGAGCTGAGCGAACTGGAGCCAAGTCAGCCATGTAGAAGACCAGGAGCTATAGCTTTAACCGAACCTAACCAAGCCGATAAAAAAAGAACAGTAACCGGACCAGACTTCAAAGCCACACCAAAACAGACCAGCCGAAGAAGCAAATCCTCAGAGAAGAAACAGAGAAGCTCCAGGCGGCTTGAAGATGGTCTATGGCGGGCGACCCGAAGAAACAACAATTCGGCTTCAGGCGGAGGCAGACGGCCGGCCGTCCGGAGCGAGCGAGAGCCCAACGTTGGGCGGAAGCAGCCGGTCGGCCGACGACGCTAGCGGGCTGCTGAAGGCGCGGGTGCGGACGAGGGCCAACCGGATCTGGAGGCCAACTCAAGCGCATCCCCGAGCTCCGCCAAAATGGCGGCTGGTGGCCTCGGGAGCTGAGGGAGCGCCGGATGGCCGATGCGCAAAGGAGCAAGCGGGAGGTCGAACGGCCGGCTTCGACCGGAGCTCGCGATGCGCCGGGAAGAGCCATGCTGAGAAACGCGGAGGCCGGCCGAGGTGTGGATGGTTGACGCCGGGGCAGAGGAGCCGTGGCGACAGCGCAGAGCTTGGGACGCCCAGATTGGGATCTTCGTCGGGGTCAAGGCGGCCGATGTCTGGCGGATCTTTGTGGTCGGTCGGTCGAGACGGATCCTCCTCAGCGGCCGGATCTGGACGGCATGAAGAAGCAGGCGATCTCTCCTTAGCAGCCGGATCTGGATGGCGTGAAGAAGATGCTCCGCTGACAAGAGACGACGAGCGACGCACGGAAAACACCGACGGCAAGCAAGGACAAGACCGGCGAGGCAAGATCACCAGCGAGACAAGATCGGCGGGAGGAGTAGCGGCGACGAGAAAGCCGCCAAAAACATAACCCTAAAACCTTGCTCTGATACCATGTTATGAATAGGGCTTGTATTCAGTATGAGGCCAATGACCACAATATCTCTACTATTATAGAGCAGCAGTTGGTGGCAGTGGTGAGTTCTACCCACGTCATTAATTGCCCTGCTTAATTGCCCTACTTAATTGCACTGCTTAATTGCCCTACGCAAAAAACGAAGCATTGCTTTATGGGGTGTTTGGCAGAGCTCCAGCTCCACCAAATTCTTGGAGTTGGTGGAGCTAGGTATTCCTAGCTCCACTAAATTCGTGGAGCTGGAGCTGTGTGTATATTAAGAATGTTTAGGTAAGTCATTTGGTTTATATTTTAGAATAAAATTATAAACTTAAGTCACTTTATTTCAGTCTACAAGTTTCAGCTCTGAGGTGGAGCTGGGATCTGGAGCTCTGCCAAACAGGGCCATTAGCCAGCTTTCGCAAGAAACGAAGCGTTAAAGATAGATGTTTGATCTTGTGAAATAATTTTTTTATTTTTTAATCTTTATTTTTCGTTATCAATTTTGTTTTTCGTAGCAACGCACGGGCATGTAACTAGTATAGAGTATATGAGGGACTTATCTGTAACAGACAATATCTTACCTATAACTGACAATATATCCTTAACACGTTTCACACATCATGGACACTTTGAATTTCTGGTGATACCGTTTGGGCTCTCTATCACGCCCGCGACCTTTCAAGCGCTCATGAATGATGTTTTGGGCCCCTTCCTCCACAGATTCGTGCTTATTTTTTTGATGATACCCTCATTTACAGCCTGTCTAGGGCGGAACACCTCTATCATGTGCGCTTGGTGTTGCAGGAACTCGTGCTAAGTGCTCTTTCGGGATGTCTTCTGTGGTTTATCTCGACCACGTCATATCTGCGGAGGGAGTTGCCATGGATCGGTAAAAGGTCGCAGCGGTGGGGGACTGGCCTGTCCCCACAACAGTGTGGGCTGTCCGAGCTTTTCTTGGATTGGTCGGATACAGCTTCATCGAGCACTGCGGGGCCATCACGGCTCCTTTGACTCGTCTCTTACGCAAGGAGGCATTCGTATGGGGAGACGAAGCCGCTCATGCCTTCACCACGCTCAAGCAGGCCCTCTCTTCGGCGCCTGTTCTTCAGCTGCCGGACTTCAGCCGACTGTTCATTACTGTTAACCTTGATTAGGATCATGTATGGATTCAGAACTCAGATGGCAGTCTGGTTGCCTGTTTCGGCTCCTTTTCTTATTGCATGTGGGCCGAATGGTGAGCTTGCGATTCAGGACAAAAGGATGATGGGCTGGGCCTTGCAAACCCAGACAATGCATTCCAGCCGTTGGATTTCACCGACAGGGCCACGCGTGTGAGCGGCGGGGCCCGCGTCCTCCTTCCCGAACCCGCATAAAATCGTCTGTTTCGTGAGCCGTTCTCCCATCCGACCAAACCCTCGACCGTTCCAAGTGTGAGGCCACTGCGTCTGGGCGGCGGAGCATGCGAGGCGAGCGCTCTAATCTACCATTCCGGTCGTCCCACTCGCGGCAGCGATGAGGACGGGTGGCCGTTCGCTCCGGCCGATCTCCCGGGCGGCCTCGGACCGTCGCTTCTCGGGGCCATCCCTCCCGCCGCGCCGCATTGGCATGGAGGCCACTGCTCTGGCAGCCGCCGATGCTGCGGCGGTGGGGAATGGGGACCGTGCGGCGGGGTCCGCGGTGGCTTCCGGTCGAGGATTTGGTCGGGCAACGCGAAATCTGAGCCGCCTTTGTTGGATTTTTCACTGTTCGGTTGCCATTTTTTAGCCGTCCCCTCCTCCTCCTCCCCCCTTCCTCTCGCCCTCTCTCTCTCTCTCTCTCTCTCTCTCTCTCTCTCTCTCTCTCGCGCGCGCGCGCGCGCGCGCTATCTGGATCGATCGGTCGATCTCGTCCGTCTGTGCGTGCATCCATGTGTGTGTGTGATTGGTGATCACAGTTCACACCCCCAAAACCCAAATGCAAACCCTAACCCTGGATCAAATCGAGCCTTCTGCGCCGACCCACCTTCCGAGCGGCCTCTGCGTCAGTTCCCCACCTCTAGGGTGCCGCCTCCGCCATTTCGTTGCCTTGCATTCGGTGGCGGCAAGGGCTGGGAACCGTACGGTGGCGTCTGATGCGGCTTCCGAGTCGGGGGTTTGGTCGGTCGAGGTGAGATTTGACGGACGGACGGATGCATACATACATACATATATATATTATGGTCACGATGCTTTGATTCGCTACTCCTGCTGTCAATGGGCAACAATGATCACGTAACGATGCTTGCCTTTGAGCATTCGAGTGTAAATGGACCCAGATCTATTTCCCTAGAGTGAAGGAACGGAATGCTGATGAGGGGCGATGATGATAAACCTTTTCTGAGAAGCATGCCTTTGAGCAATCAAGGCAGCTGTGGGTATCAAATTAGAGCCAACCCTCTCCTCTCCTGGAGCCTATTCGATCATTCGCAAATGTTGGTGGTTCTGTGCCTAGGACGGTCATTCTGATAAAATAGTGTTGAATTGTAAGACTTACTTTGTCCCTGTTTTCTCTAATTCTTGGCTCCAGCACTGATGAGTGACAACCTGCACAGTTCCACTTACATTGATATGAGTAGATTGTGCAGCAAGGGATGTGAGGGTTGGCTTTGTATGATCGAGCAAAGGTGAAGCTGAGCCCTCTCAATTCTATTTTACTATTAATGGTGCTTCTGTGCTAGTATATTTTGCATCTTTTTTTCCTCTGTGTCCATCTTTTAAGCTATTGCCAACTATATATTTAAGGCGACCATCTGATGGTAATGGACCCGTCTCTCTAGAATGAAGAAATGGAATCCTTATGAGGGTCGATGATGATAAACCATAGCCGAAATAAGCAGGCCTTTGAGCAATCAAGGTAGCTGTGGGTATCAAATTAGAGCCCACGATCACCTCTCTTGCATTCTGCTCAATCACTCGCTAATGTGGGTGGTTCTGTGCCTTGGACGGTCATTCTGCTAAGTGATAACCAGCACAGCTCCACTAACGTTACGATGGGTCGATTGTGCAGCCTGAGATGTGAGGGTTGGGTTTGATGATCGAGCAAAGGCAAAACCGAGCTCTCTCAAATTTTAATGCAATTTCACTATTGATAAGTGCTTTATGCTGGTGTACATTGCATTAGTTTTCTTCCATTTCATTCTTTGAAGTTCTTGCCAATTTTATAATCAAATTATCCTTTCCAATTGGGAAAATCAGCTACATGCTGCTTTCAGAGTTGAAGTTAATGGGTTGACTTACTGATGATAGCCCTCAGCTCTGAAGCGCACCACATCAAAATATCAAACTCTCTCTCCCCTCTCTACTGTATTATTGTGGAGTGGAGATCCATCTGGATTGATTTCTTTTGTTGGTAAGGAAGTCCTAGGTTGGATTGATTTCCCTTTGATCCGATTTGTTCTGGTCTTTGCTGTGAGCAATCAAATCCAAATCTTACTTTAAGTGGGAGGCCACCATGTGTGGGTGGTGGAGGAGGCGAACTGTGCTGTTGAATCCACTGCCCACCTCACCTGAGGTGGTTGATGACCGCGCCACATCGATCCGTCTACCTATTGGGAAGAAATTGACAAGATATGGCTTAGACCCATGGTTCAAAATCTCTCCGAGATTTCGGAAATCTTTGCTACTGAAAAAATTAATGTTGAGAGTGGGATTTGAACCCACGCCCTTTTGGACCAGAACCTTAATTTGGCGACTTAGACCAACTTGGCCATCTCCCTTTATGAGTATTCCAGGCTGCCATCTGATGTGCAATGGACCTGGACCCGTTTCTCTGGAACTAATGAATGGAATGCTGATGAGGGGCTATGATGATAAGCCTTTTCTGAGAAGCATGCCTTTGAGCAATCGAGGCAGCTGTGGTAATCAATTTAGAGCCAACCCTCTCCTCTCTTGGAGCATATTTGATCATTAGCTAATGGTGGTGGTTCTGTGGCTAGGACGGTCATTCTGATCAAATATTGTTGCATTGTAACACTGATGAGTGATAACCAGCACAGGTCCACTTACATTAGGATGAGTAGATTGTGCAGCAAGAGATGTGAGGTTGGCTTTGTATGATCGAGCAAAGGCGAATCTGAGCCCTCGCAATGCTATTTTACTATTATTTTGCACGGTATGTACATCAGGATTTGTCGTGGGATAAATGGGCTAAGCATTACTTTCCATTTTCCATTTGAAGTAAATACATTTCCTTTTGGTCCATTGGGTGATAACCTGGCCTGCAAGTTTATGTTTTCTTCTTTCCGTGCAGTGCAGTGCTGCCTTTCATCGTAAGTTCTGCCATCTGTGTAGTGTTTCAAATTAGTTTTGGAATATAACATATTTAATTTGTTTTTATTATATTTTATTTGTGTGTTCTATCCTTCCTGAATGGCTGTGTTGATTTTGCCGTCCCTTGGTCTTTTAACATATCCTGAGTTGGTTCCTTGCAAATTTGCTTAGTTAAAAAGTTAGTAATCAAACTAGGAGGGGTTGCTCTGCAGCAAGTTACTATTTGTGGCTATTTGTTGCTGGTGCTGCTGCTGTTGTTCTTGTTACATTTCCTCATGAACAATCGTACTCGATAGTTCATGGAGAGAGAAAGAAAGAGAGACATTATATTGGATGTTACTGCTCTCAGAAACATTTTCCAACTTTGGAGATTGGTAGTGGGGTCAATCTGAGCCATTCAAGTAACACTTCATTTTTTTCCTAGTATTGTATAAGGTCTTCCTCATTTGGTGGTTGTTGTGCTTGTTTGGATCTGAAATTTCTATGATTTCTGTCCGATAATAATACTGTCATCAATGAATACTTTAGAATAACAATTTAGAATGGGTAATGGTAGGTTGTGACTGGTGTGGCCGAAGCCTTTGAACAATTGTGGCATCTATATTATATAGATATCGCATAAAATGGGAAAGCTCCTGCTTTTCTTGTCTTGAGTCATCAAGTCTTCTGCTAATATTGGTGGGCTTTATAGCTTGGATAGTAAATCAGCTTGGCTCTGGTGATCTTGCAGTGGGCGCTCTGGAAAGGTGAAAGGATCTTCCTCTTGATGCTATTATTTATACTTCAGTTTTTAGTTTTTTTTGGCAGCATTTCCATTTTCACCTGTTAATATAGCTTGCATGTTTTGATGTTGTAGAACTCCTTAAGCCCTTAACTGCCACAATTGCTGCAATGCTCACCATCCCCATCTCCTTTTACCAGCTTCATCTGTTATGGTAAATTAGCATTTGTGTGATCAATCTACGTTCATTTTGTATATACAGTCATACTACAGACACACTTACATTTCGTGTGTGCAGCACCATCGCATGGCATCGCCACCATAACCAACCGAGCTAGGCTCGGTGCTCCCATAATAAGCATTTTGACGTACATATGACATGCAATATTCCTGTAGCTCTTCATCCACTATCCATCATCTATTTGATGAGCGGCTACAAGTGCAAGTTTATAGAAAAAATCTTTTGACCCACAAGTGCTAAGTTTATCATGTAAATGCTATCACTCGCACTGTTGCTATTGTATGTACTATTGATCTTGTGTTTCTGATTCTATATACTAGGACAAAGAAGATGATGACCCTGGATATGATTGTCATCTATTGAGCTGGAGAGAAGTTTGCATGAGCTTTTGCATCAAAGAAATCGGGAGCGGATTGAGGAGTTGGGATTGTGACTTGAAAGCGTGGAAACGGAGCTAGTACAGATAGAAATGGAGGTGTGCATGTGGAAAGAATCCAGCTAAGTGCAATGCAGCAAAGACAATTGCCGAGGTAAGCATTGAGTGCCCTCTTCTATCTGAATCAAGCTAAGTTGTTTTTGTTATCCTGATGATCTCTTCCCTGTGTTGGTATAAGCAGACCACGATGTTCCAGAGTCGGCTTGAAATGAGCTCAATTCTAGTCCAACTGATGTACTAATCCATCTGACATGTCATCATGAGTTTCTGCATGTTTGCTTTAGCATTTCCTATCATTAGTTGTGTATTCTTGTTCATCTTCGTTTTTTAACTTACGACTCGTCTATCACCATGCAACAATTCTAGACCTCATTTTTAGTCAATGCAGATGTCTTGGCCGGCATTCCATTCTTCAAGCGACGCAACAGATAGGGTGGTGGGCCGAATTGGGCCTGATTGAAGCAGGTAAACACCACCTAGACACGGGGACTTCGAATTCTCTCACATGAACGCTCTGCTCCAAACATGTGCCATCGTCGCACGTGCGCTACGACGCCTCCGGCCTCCCCACTTCGTTTACAAAAACCCTCTGCCATCGACCTCGCCTCTGCCTGCTTCCCCCAGCTCAATCGCTTACTCATTGGCCACAAGTCTAGTGCAAGCCCACCCAATGTGTGTGGCTGAGGAGTCGAGGCAAGTGCGTCTGTCAGGTTTGACGGCGCACACTAGACGCGTCGAGCTAGAATCTGACCATGGCATTCGGCCCGGGCCTGGTCTAGGGTCGGTGTGGTTGCGTTGTTGCCTTCTTTTAAGGTTTCTATGTTTAGCGATAAGTAGTTATATTTAGAGATTTCCATGTTAGTTCCATGTTCAATGTTGGCTATAAAAGCTGAGTCATGGAATAAAGAAAGGAACAAGCAACAGAAATTCTGTTGCCTTCCCTAATCTCTCGTTCTTCTCTTCTTTTTCCGCACGTGCGCATGTGCGGCGGAGTTGGTGCTGCCGTGCGTCTCCGACATCGGCGCCAGTTTGTTGCCAACCGAGGATACTGATCCGGCGCCCTGCCCACCATTACGATCTCCGAAGCCGAGCTCGTAACATCTTGGTATCAGAGCTAGTCATTGCTGGCATCATGTCCACCAACGATGGTGATCGATCCAAGGAGGCAACCCTTATGAAGAGGATTCAAGATGTCCTTCGCAAGTTGGACGACGTGGCGATGGTGCAAGGTGGCCATACAGCGCAACTGGCCACGGTCTCCACCCGCCTGGATCGACATGATGCGCGCATCGCCAGGGTGGACAACCCGAATAGCGGCCTGTTGGACACCACGGACAAGGAGACGGGGAAGGAGAAGGCGTCGGAATAGCAGGTGTACGTGCCACCGGGTCGCCGCGACGGCAATGGTGCGAGTAGCGGTGTCCTGGCGACCGTGGAACCGTGCGCACCCAAACATCAGCGCTGGGAGTTCGCGGTATATGACGGCACCGAAGACCCGCTGACCTGACTCAATTCTTGTGAGCTTTTCTTTCGGGGACAACACACGGCAGAAGGAGAAAAGGTTCGTACCGCAGCCTACCACTTGCGGGTGGAGGCCCAATAGTGGTACATGTGGAAGGAGGAAGACGGTGAACCGTACTGGGCACGTTTCAAGGAGCACATCAATCTGCGTTTTGGACCACCAACACGCTGACATCACCTTGCAGAAATCAAGCAACTCCGACAGACCGGGACGGTGGCACAGTACCAGAAAGAGTTCGAAGCGCTTCTGCCTCGCGCTAATCTGTGGCTTGATCAGAGGATCCAAATATTCACAGCCAGATTGAAGGAGCGCATATCTATCGCTGTCGATCTGGCTGCACCGCAGACCTTGGCTAGTGCCATGAGTTTAGCATGAGCGGCTACAACAGCAGACGTTGACGAGGGTCGGCAATGGAACAAGGCAGCAGCCAAGGGAGGTGGCCCCAAAACGGCGACCAACGCAACACCGACGGGTGGAGCGGTTGCGCCTACCCAGGCAAGGAAGGATGGAGCCAATAGCGCAGCTGGGGCTAAGTTTATCAAAAAACTTACCTGGGCTCAAATGGAGGAATGATGTCGCCAAGGCCTATGTTACAACTGTGATGAGAAGTACGTTCCGAGACGTGTCAACAAGCCTTATGTTTGGAGGTCATTCCAGACACATCGTCCATCGACGACGAAGCGGATGGCAATGGTACCATGTCCATATCGCTTCTCGCACTTACGGGTATCGTGGCAGGACGCACCACGCGGCTTCCCATTCTTCTTGGGGGCTAGCAGTACATTGCGCTTGTTGATTCCGGCTCCACCCACAATTGCATCGCGGACAAGGTGGTAGCACGCTCGGGTGTTGAAGTGGTGCAGCCGGATACCCCCATTCAGGTGGATGTAGCAAACGAAGACCGAGTCAGCAGCGGTGGTGAATGTCGCCAAGTGGCCATCAGTATCGGGTCGACCGAATTTCTGTTGGATTGCTGTACATTACCACTACCATGAGTCGATTTCGTTCTAGGCGTTCAATGGCTCCTGACATTGGGACCCATCACTTGGGATTTCCTGCGTCTAACCATGACATTCTGGCACGATGGCCAGATTACTCTCCAGGGGGCGGCAGCTAAGCACCCTCCTCTCGCGGCCTGGGCGGCCAAGGATCCGGAGCTTTTGGCAACACTTTTGGATGCGCACCAGGAGGTGTTTGCGCAACCACGGGGGCTACCGCCGTCTCGGGCCCATGATCATTGGATTCATTTAACTCTGGGGACCAACGCCGTGGCAGTACGACTGTACCGATACCCCCAGCTCCAGAAGGACGAGCTTGAAACGCAATGTCGCGATATGCTCGGTCAAGGTATCATTCGCGTCAGTACCTCGGCCTTCTCTTCTCCTGTGTTGTTGGTGCGGAAGAAAGACGACACGTGGCGTTTCTGCGTCGACTATCGCGCCCTCAATGATAAGACTATCAAGGACATATTTCCTATACCGGTGGTGGAAGAATTGTTGGATGAATTTAAAGGGGCGTGTGTTTTCACCAAGCTAGACCTCCGTTCGGGCTATCATCAAGTGCGCATGCACCCAGACGACATCCACAAGACTGCTTTTCGCACTCATCATGGACACTTTGAATTTCTGGTGATGCCTTTTGGGCTCTCTAACGCGCCCATGACCTTTCAAGCACTCATGAATGATGTTTTGGGCCCCTTCCTCCGCAGGTTCGTGCTTGTTTTTTTTTTTATGATATCCTCATTTACAACCCGTCTTGGGCGGAACACCTCTGTCATGTGCGCTTGGTGTTGCAGGAACTCATGAAGCGTTCTGAGTGCTCTTTCGGGACGTCTTCTGTGGTTTATGTCGGCCATGTCATATCTGCAGAGGGAGTTGCCATGGACCGGCAAAAGGTCGCAGCGGTGGGGGACTGGCCTGTCCCCACAACAGTGTGGGCTGTCCGGGCTTTTCTTGGATTAGCCGGATACTATCGCTGCTTCATTGAGCACTACGGCGCCATCACGGCTCCTTTGACTCGTCTCTTACGCAAGGAGGCGTTCGTATGGGGAGACCAAGCCGCTCATGCCTTCACCACGCTCAAGCAGGCCCTCTCTTCGGCGCTTGTTCTTCAGTCGCCGTACTTCAGCCGACTGTTCATTATTGAATGTGATGCCTCGGGTTCGGGATTCGGTGCAGTTCTCCATCAAGGTGACGGGCGCCGCCTGAGCCCGATGCCACTGTCCCGGTCGCCGATGCCTCCGCCTGAGCTCGACAGCTTCGCCCCGATCGCCGATGGCTCCGGAAGGAAGAGGAGCAGCAGAGGGGTATCTCACCGGAGATCCGGATCTAGAGGCGCGGAGGCGGTCCGGCCGTGTAGGCGCGAGCAGCGGCGAAGGCGGTTCTAGCTCTGCAACGCCCTCGCCCTCATTCGCTCAGCTCATAGGCCGGCGCTCGCCCAAATCCGGCTGCCGCAATGCCCCCATCGCCATAATCCTCGCCTGGATGCCTGGGCGGGCGCCTAACTCTCCCCAGGCGAGGCGCCCGGGCCAGGCGTACTCCGCCGGCCGACTGGACGACAGGCGACGCCTTGATAACTATGGGGGCTACTCAAGAAATTCCATGGTACACCTCCGGCGGAGTCGACGCCTTTACCTTCGCTCGTTCGGGGATGTACTTTGCTGGTTCCTGAACAGGCAATTTGGGGTCTTGTTATACGTGGCAATCGTCGAGTGCTCATTCGTTGGAAGGATCTTCCGGCTTCTCAAGCAACATGGGAACATGTCAACACTTTTCAAAAGCTACATCCTGATTTTTAGCTCGCTCGCGGACGAGCTGTTTTTGGAGGGGGGAGATAGTAGGTTTGGCGGCGTGCTCTATACGCGCCGAGCTAGAACCTGACCATGGCGTTCGGCCCGGACCTGGTCTAGGGCCGGCGCACTTTTCTAGCCCCATGTGTAACTTTTTGTGTGTGCAAATTTGGCTCCCTTCCTAACGCAATTGCAAAAATAGCTCCATCCCGGACCGCGGAGCATGGCAGGCACATCTCACATTGAGACTCCCATTTGATGGCTACAACCTTCAAGTTTTCTACATTTGCCTTTCTTGCTCGATGACATGCATGCATGCATAAATGATAAGAAAAGGTAAGAAAATAAGTGAAATATAATCCTGATGAGGGATGATGATGATGTAAGCATGTTGTCAGATGGCTATATGTTATTTCTGGCATGATGCATTGATGCTAACGCCGTAAGTTGCAATAGCTATGCTCACAATGGGAAAAATATGAGCCATTTAAGTAACATGTTTCTATTTTTGTTTTCGTTATTGTCTGAAATTTTGATTATTTCATGCTTCTATTTTGCCCTCTATCTACCTATTCCTCTCTACTTTCTAGTGTTCTTTAGTGATATCATAAATGTCATACTGTCGTATGACTCGTATCATGCGTATTCAGATATCAGGGTTCCTGGTTTCCTTTCTGTTTCCATGTAGACAGTGGTTAACTGCCATGCAATTAGCATTCTCCTCACGTATCTGATTACTTTGGACCTAGGGAACACTGTGATTTGTCGTGTGAATATGTGATAGGTTGGCCAAAGCAGCGTCTTGCGTTTTCTGTTTGGTTTATTTTGATGACTCGTTTTGCAAGTTCGTGCTTTCTCCTTACTTTGGTTTTGGAATAGCAGCCATTTCTGGCCTTTGAAGAACAAATATGCAGGTAGAAGATGTTGTTTTACCTTTTGATCATTGTTTTTTTGGTCTGTTCTTTCTTGAATGGCTGTGATGATTTGCTGCCCCTTGAGAGCATTTAACACTATCTGAATCGCTTCGTTGTGTTTTCTTCAGTTTGCTGCTAAACTAGGAGGGCTTGTTCCACAGCAAGTAACCAGTTTAGCAGATAATTGTTGCTGTTGCTGTTGCTGTTGCTGTTGCTGTTGCTGTTATATGTTGGAATGAACAATCTAGTAAACAGTTCATGGGGAGAGAGAGAGAGATTAAATGGTGCTTCCACCAAAAGCTTTAGCTGTGGTGTTGATTGTGGGGGTAAATCTGAGCCATTCAAGTAACATGTCCCTGTTTTTGTGTCCATCATTGTTTGAAATTTGCTCATTTCATGGTTCTCTCTTGCCTTTTGTCTACTTCAACTGAAGTGCAATATTTAATGTTGTTCTCTTTTACCATTTGTAACATCCCAATTTTTGCATATTTGAAATTGTTTTAGCCTTTAAAAAATTCATAATTTTATTGCTAATTAGAGCTTAACAGGGAATTTCTTTAATTAAAAAATGATTCAATATGATGAATGCTTAAGTGTACCATTGTCAAAATTATTTTATTTGGGTTCTATATGCTCTAAAGTATTTTCTGTATTTTCTAAAAAGGAAAAACCAGTTGAACATGCTCAAATAGTCACCGTAACAACTGCTTCATGCGGTTTTGTGGTAGCAACAGGTGATTCTTTGCTTGGAGGAGTAGGACGTTGTGATCCACCAATGAACGGTCCAAGTCAATGGCAGGCGGTGGTTTGCGACCATAGACCAACTCAAAAGGTGTCATTCGGATGGCCGACTGGAACGAAGTATTATAGCAAAACTCCGCCCACAACATCCATTGCGCCCAACTAGCTGGATTGGTGCCTGTCAAGCAGCGCAAATACATCTCTCGATGGTACGATTGACCAACTCGGTCTGGCCATCCGTATGGGGATGGTAGGCTATGGATAGGAGTAGCTTGGTCCCACTCATTTTCAACAAATCTTGCCAAAAGGCACCGAGAAATACCGGGTCTCGGTCAGAGGCAATCGACTCGTGAATGCCATGGAGCTTGACCACTTGATCGAAAAAGAGCTTGGCCACTGACGCCGCACTAGCTGGCCGTGAAAATGGAATAAAGTGGGCGTACTTCGACAAACGGTCCACCACCACTAGTAAGGCAGTCTTGCCCTAAGATCGAGGCAAGTCGGTGATCAGTCCATGGATATATCTGCCCACACTTGATGAGGAATGGGTAATGGCTGGAGAAGACCTGCTGGAGACATGGTGCTGCTCTTACTTTGCTGGCATACGGCACACTTGTCCACGTATTGCTCCACAGTTTGGCGTTGTTTCTCCCACAAGTAATATGCCTGTAGACGCCGCAACGTCTGCTAGACCCCTTCGTGAGTCAGCTCGTGAATGGAAGTGATTATGTGCTCCACCAATGTCGACGTAGCTGGCACGACGAGGCGGTTGTTGCAGAAGACCTACCCGTCGCGCACTTGCTAGCGTTCCTCCTCCGCTGATGAAGCCCCACCGCAAGGTTGCTGATCTCGAGTAGTGGAATCGTCCCGCGCTGAGGTCTCCCACGAGCCGGCAACCCACTTGGCAGCCAGGCGCTGGACCTTCGGGTCGGTGCGCAGTGCCTCATGCCACTGGGCGCGAGTCACCTCCTGCGGCCTCAACCCCCACATTATGCGCCCTAGTTTATACTCCAACCGAAAATCAAATCCCATTAGTTTGCTGAGCCAATGCTGCTGCGGAGGCGTGACGAGAGCCTACTCGAGGAGGAACTTGAGACTTCTGTGGTCTGCGTACGGTGAAAGGATGCCCCCATAGGTAGGGCCTCCAATGCCGTATTGCCTTCGATAATCCGATGAGCTCGCGCTCATATGCCGCCCGACCGTGTGCTGTCGACCAACTTATGCGGTGTAATCTGCAATCGTGGCCATGTTCTTTGAAGGATCGCCCGATGCTCGTGCGAAGCATCACACTCCACCACGAACGGCGCCGAGAAATCTGGCATTTGTAACACCGGTGCCGACCCTAGTGCTTGTTTGAGTCGCTGGAAGAACTCAGCCGACTCTGTCCAGTCGAAACTATTTCGGCAGAGTAGTACGGTGAGAGGCTCCGCGACGATAGCATAGTCCTGAATGAAGCACCGATAATAACCCGTCAAGCCCAAGAGCCCCCCCGTAAGGCTGTTACCGATGAGGGTCATGGCCAGGTGGTCACCGCTTGGAGCTTGGTTGGATCCACTACAACACCATTGTGAGAAATAATGTGCCCCAAGTAGCCCATGCTTTCCTGGGCGAAGGCGCACTTGGACCTCTTGAGGTAGAGTTGATGATGGCGTAGGCACTCCAGTACCAATCGAAGATGCTCGTGGTGCTCCTCTGTCCTGCCGTATATTAAGATGTCGAAAAAGACAAGAACGAATTTGCGCAAGAATGACTGTAACACCTCATTCATGAGAGCCTCCAAAATGTGGACGGCGCATTGGACAACCCGAAAGACATCACTAGGAACTCATAATGTCCATGGTGTGTTCGAAACGTTGCCTTGTCGATGTCGTTTTCCCACATCATGACTTGGTGGTACCCTGAGCGGAGATCCAGCTTGGTGAAGAAACAGGCTCCCCCTAGTTCGTCCAGCAGCTCTTCCACAATCGGAATTGGGAATTTATCCTTTATGGTTCTCGTGTTAAGCTCACGATAGCCAACACAGAAACGCCAAGTCCCATCAGCCTTCCTAACCAATAGGACCGGGGAAGAGAATGGCGAACGACTGGGCCGAATGATCCCCTGTTGTAGCATGGTCTCGCGTTGCCACTTAATCTCATCATTCTGATGGTAAGGGTATCGGTAGGGCCGTACCACGACGGGATCTGTGCCCCCGGCCGGTGTAATGCGATGGTCGCACTGTCTTGGCGGCGGCAACACCTATGGTTCAGTGAACACATCCTGAAGCGCCTCCTGCTGCCCGAACTCAATGAGTAGCTCCTCAAAGTTACAATGGATGCTTCCCAAAGTCCGTAGCCACTGCACCCCCCAAGATGACATCAAACCCGTCGATGGGGAGGCTGATAAAAGGGGCAGTGAGCGAGTGACCTTGAATGGAAAAATCCACTCCCTTGATAGTGCCAAGGCAGGGCAGGTGTGAGCCCCCAACGACCTTGACTTGTTGCGGGATCATGGTTGCCTGCGTCTCGGTGGCCGACCCCCACCTTCCGTGACGTGCTGCATATGCACTCATAAAATTGTGAGTGCTCCCACTGTCGATGAGGCATAGCCAGCGTCGGTCGTCCATATGCACTGCAAGTTGCATGGTATCCCCTTGCTTGGGCCCCAGAGCCGCAATCATGGACAATGAAGCTTCCGTGTCTGGCTCTTCTTCGCGGCCATTGCCTTCCTCCTCATCTTCTATCTCCAGATGGAATAGCCGCTTACGCTTGTGCCCACGCGTGTACACCTCATCATAGTTGTAACAGAGTCCTTTTGCGCGTCGCTCCTCCAGTTGATCGACTGAGAGACGTAATCGTTCAGGTGCCGAAGCGGCGCTGCTTTGCGCACTGGTCGCAGGAGTCGTCTGGTTGCTGCTGGGCGTGCCACCCCCTGGTATTGAGCGCTGTTGTTAGTCCCTGTGGAGGCCCCATACGTGCGCCCCAAGCTGATAGTCCCTGTTGCTGGGGTGATTACAGGCGCCACTGCGGTTGTTCCTTGGGCCACTGACGAGAGGGTCAACCCGCTGATGAAGGGTGCGCCCTCTTCCTGCACTTGCCATTCCTTGTACGGCTTCCGCGATCCATACCGTCTTCCTTGCCTCCGCTTCACGCGCGAACCGAACCGACTTGGCGAAGTCCTGGAGTCGTTCACGACGCACGTCGGCGCGTAGTGCGACCGATAGGCCGGCTATGAACATCTCGATCTTGTTCTGTCCGCGCCGTGCTTGTCGCTGACCGTGTGCACGACAAACTGTTTTCGAGTCGTGTCTGCCGCAGACGCCATCCGCTATTAATGCTTGCTGAGTACTTTTGTTTTCACTCTTGCTAAAATCCCGTTTGCTAGATAATGGATCCAATAGTCAAGCATCTGGTCGGGGTATGGATCCTAGTGGAGTGGACTAGCTTTTGTTGGCTTTTCAGTAATTGGTACTTTTGTAGTATATTTTTGTTGTACTTGGATCTATGTATAATTAGTGTCCTGAATTTGTAGCCTGCGTGGCAATAAAATGTAATGAGTTTTCATTTCAGTCTCTAATTATTGTTTCTGTTGCAACACTTTGAACACGGCGTGTTAACTGTTAAAAATGTTGGGTGCGCTTGATGTTTTGATAGTTCGTATTCCGAGCTTAGTGTAATTATCTCAAAGTAATGGTGGTGTAACCGTCGTTACTCTAGGCTAATTGCACGGGTCGCCACGTTATAGCTTTTTTGGAAAGCTGCTTTTTGGTTTACTGGGCTGAAAAGCAGTTGTATCTTTCTATGAGAGGCCATGTCGTTTAAGGGTTAAATTTTATAAAACTAATCTTGGGAAAGGAGGTTGTGTGCCAACAGTAATGGAACTTGGTTTAGGTTGTGTGCTATTTTACTTTGAGAAATATCTGAGAAATTTATTATTGTTTGTATTTGTTTTACTGTTGTTTTAATCTAATTATGTTATTCAATTGAAACTGCTGAATTATTGTAAAATAGCCATATCAACCATTCTTTGGAATAAGCCTTGCATGTAATTATAATAGACATGCATTCTGCACACAACTTGTTGAGTGGTTTATGTACTCATCCTTGTCACAATAAATCCATCTGTTGAAGAGGAGTTCCAGGAGGAGGTGAGTTACTAGAAATCGTTATGTGCTCGGGTGTAGGAGCGGGTGATGGGTTTGGATGATCTTGAAGTAGGGGGACTAGTTGAAGAGGCCGTGGTGAAAGGTATCTTGTCGCTTAGCCGAAAGCGATCACCGGATCTCTTATCGGGAGATCTTTCGCTTTTTAACTATACTCTTGAAATTTAATGACTGCCTTCCTTTACAATCTGTCCCCTCTTTTAAAGAAGACAGTAGCTGTTCCCTAACCGGCTAGCAATCAGAGTCCTAGTCGGTTTGAACTGATTAACCTAGCCGGTTGGAATCAGAGCCCCAATCGGTTTTTGAACTTATTAAGGGTATGTTTGTTTTTACTTTTGATTTTGGATTGTGACCCTAAAAGCTGAATTAAAACACAAACAACTCCATTCTAGAATCCGATTCTCACAATCCAACCCATCCATATACATTCACAATCCATTTCATATGTGCTTTTCGATTTCAGCTTTTGGAGAATTAGCTTCTCAATAACCACAATTCAGAATCAGCTTTTAGAGAATCCAAAGCAAAAACAAACAGGCCCTAAAGATAAGAGTCCTAGGAGATTTAAACCAACTTACAATCTAATAACAACTCTTGAGGCAGGGATAAATAGCAATTTCCTCATCTATAACTTGAATAGTACTGCTAGCTGTTACCGGTTGCCCTTGGTGCAACCGTGGCTGTGTGCCTTGTGCCCACCTTAAGGTTACAACACACGCACACATGGCCCAAGCACCATTGCTGCTGCCGCCGATCCGTATCAGAATCGAACCTTGTCAGGTGCCTGTGACATGTTGATGGTTGCTCGTCGAAGTTTTCTGTTGCACTACTTTTTTCTTAGAGTTTATCCCTATTAGGCGTAATAAGTGTAAAGTTGATCTTAAGGTTTTTCAATTATCTTTTATTCAATAAATAGTCTTTTATTATGTTTTTGTTGTGTATATTTGTGATATTACATCTATGTTGACACTGTGTGCACTAGCGTGATCTTGAATTAGTCCAACTATATATCACCGATACGCGATACTAGTATGACGATATACAATTTTCCAAAAACAAGAATCCAGTGATATGATGATTATACATGTGTTCAAAAAATAAAAAAAAATGTAAGGGAGAAGGTGACAGTGGAGGGAGAAGGAGGCAGTTAGATTGTAGAGGGAGAAGACGGTGGTGGCGCGATTAGCAGGCTGGGTGGCGGGTAGAAGGAGAAGGGATGGGATCATGGGAGGCGCCGACGGTTTATAGAGGGAGAAGGAGGTGGCGACGAGATTGCAAAGGGAGAATACGGTGGTGGCCGACAGGCTGGGTGAGGGGTCGGTGCGGTGAGAATGCAAAATGCTTTTTGAAAAACTATTGCAATGCCGAATATATGTTCTGATGTGACTTGACTCATTTCACTATGCCAAATTCGAAGGTTTGCCTTCTGCAGACAACTATTTGAATGCTGGAAAACGCGCTCAACCTAGAATCTCACGTCTCGTGGAAGGAGTGTTACTTGTTGTATGATGAATGAGTCAACAACCAGCCTCCCATTCTTTATTTTCTACAATGTATGGCCAGGCCATTGCCCATTGGTCAACCTCTTGCTCAATTGCTCGCACACAAGGCCTTGGATCTTTCTTGAAAGTGCCATCCCTAATGCCATACTGCAGTGCATCCTGCTTGGAGGCCCTCCGGCAGCCACTGATGCCGTGGTGGTTGGGATATGGGTGGGGTTTGCAGCACCCGCTTTAAGCCAGTTTGGTTGGAAGCGAGATCTGAGCCACCCTGTGATGGAATTTTTTTGGTTCTGTTTTTTTAATCATTATTATTTGGCACACTAGCCATCACTCACCACCTCTTTCAGTCATGTTTGACCTGTGATTTTGGGATGGCTATTTTTGGTCTCAAATTTTTTGTTTGTTACGATTGCCAACACCACTAGCACTGTCCTAACATCGTCCTGTGGTTGTGGTCGTGTGCTGTAGTGTGTTTTATTTTCATCTGTGGGAAAATAAGCTACATGCTACATGATAGACCTTGGTTGCTTGTTGTGGTGGAAATTCTTGCTTCCAGCAACCCTTAGTCCATGAATTGTTGATCACTGGGAACCTGCAATAGCTGTCAGGATTAATATTTTGAGAAAAGAACTAAATTGTGGTGCTCTATGGAATTGGTACCGAAAGCTACAAACTGAGGACATGCCAGCCATCTGAGAACCTGTATTTTTGCTGTTTTGTTTCAAACAGGCCTAATTATTTTCTTCTGGTGCACTTGTCTCCACCTCCTTTCATGATTCTTATTTGGTCTCTATATGCTGATCCTTTCTACTTTCGGCAATTTTCTTGTGATTTCAATTGAAATTTGATTTCTAATTACCCTATTCTCTTTTACAAATCTCTACTCTTTTTTTTGTTGATTTCTCTGTGATTTCTTTTCGTGATGTTTTGGACAGTTTTATTGATGGCAATGATGAATTTGGCTCATTCAGAGGTACACAGAGAGAAGTAGGATAAGATGCAGTGCTTGATTTGAAGGTTTTGGGTTTTGATGTGACTAGTTCCATTTTACTTCAAAATGGCAGCATGCAAATTGGACGGCTCTACTTTTGTGAGCAACCATTTGTAGCTGAAAATAAGTGTCACATAAGGGTGTAAACGGATCGGATATCATGGGAAAACCACAATATTGCTGCATGTACCTCTTCTGATTTCTCACTTCTGGGAAGGGTACAACTTGTGTGATAAATGGGCCAACACTGAGCCTCCCATTGTTTTGATACCCATGACTTCGTACTTTCTGACAATTTGTGGTTGCCCTCCTGCTCACTTTGCACAAATGGGCTTTCGTATTTTTGACAATTATTGTTGGATTCTTCCTCAATATGTCATTGATACACTTACATGGATCTTACTTTTGTATGATTGTCTAATATAATGCTACTGTTAATGAATGCTTTTGAAATATGCTCGACTGGTTGATGGGCTTCTATGTGTATTTTGGTTTTCTTGATTCCTTTTTTAAAGCACTAAAGTACGCATATGGGATTTGTGTCCGGTCTCAGCGGAATCCTTTGAGCAACTGAGGCATCTGTAGACGGTTGCTATATTAATCTTTCAGTTTTGCGCATGGCTCAGGTCCAGCAGTGATTTATCTGGAAAGGTGGAAGGATTTTGGCGTCCCTTTATTGATCAAACCACGCTATTATTTGTACTTGCGTGTTCTGCTCCTCTTGCTGTGTGGTGACCCACATAATTAGCCTGGGTATAGTTGCACCGCTATTACTTTAAGATAATTACACGAATCTCGGCATACTAACCAATCAATATTAGAGATTAAAATGAAAATTTATCACATTCCATTGCCACGCATGGCTACAAGTCCGGTATGACTAATTATATATGATTTAAGTACAACAAAAATATAATACAGGAATACTAATTACCTAAATGCCAAGCTAGTGCACTCCACTGTATCTCTATTCTGACTAGATGCTTAGCCACCAGATTCATTCTCTAGAAAAGAGGGAGTTATAAAGGGTGAATATAAAAGTATTTGTCAAGCATTAATAGCAAAATGCATTATATAAAGTTTTCACTCACATCCATGTCAAGTACTTTTCATAACCATCTGGTACAACCTTTTCTCAAAATCCATTTATTAGAAAATAGTGTTTTTATTAAAAAAAAAAGTTGTGTTGATTTTAATTATCCAAAGATGCTACTAGCACTCCTATATAAGGTTGATTGAACTTTCGTAACCTCCAATCCAAGAGACATGTATGAATTCATTATTTGACCTTACGCATGTTTGTATCGTTTTACCCATAATAAACTCAATCACAGTTGAGAACCCAAAATATTTATCACTAATAAGGTATTAGATCTTCAACCCTGACTACCCACCAATTGTACTCTTCGAAATCGATGGTACTATTACATGGGGTGGCCAGTTGAACTCCTCGAAATTGGAGTTATTCATCTGATGACGTTTAAATATAGCGTCCAATTAAGTCAACCAACATTGGTTATCAATTGTGTCCCTCCCTGGGCCTCCGGTATATTCCAATTTCATATTTCTCTTAGTTATCTACTCGTACCCAATGTGGAGATCAAACAATAACATTATCTAGTTGTTTCCACACACTACGATCGATACGACTTAATATGGCTCATTGCTCGATTTTAGTTGTTTATCTTTATATCATAGCCTATGTAGAGGGACTCTCCAGCAATACTCAAACATGGCACCCTCTACCCATCTCATATATATACCGCACCGACTCCATCCATTGGATGAGTTATTTCAACACATTTACAATTTCACTGACTGCACCAGTAGTCTATCATCACTTCTAATTATCATCCCCCCTTCGTCTTAGATTTTCCATTGAGTTGCTTTACTGAGGGATTCAAGTACTAAGAGTAATGGTTGGTTCACAAATTGGATGGCGTGCGCTAGTGATTTGCATAATATGGTTGATGATGATTCATGCCAGTTGGATGGCGAATAGCGGTGTCGTGGTGATACCTGTAATTTTTGTCACACGTGGGGGGGCGTGACAATTTCAAAAGTACTTACACTGTCACTTGTCGCAACCAATAACTGAGACCACTTATTGTCCACTACTCTAAGCCTCTAATTGATTTGTGCTATTGTTGCTTCTATGTGGCTGCTACTGCGAAGAATATTGGGGTTTACCTATATGCTAAGAAATGAGATAAGGTGCTGGGGGTGGAGGTGCAGTGCCCGTAACGTAATATGTCTAGTCTCTTAGTGCCCTTTGGGAGGACAAAGTCCTGCTTTTTCTTTTAAGTCAGCGGTATCTCACACGCAATCTCCTGCAGAGTTTTTGTCTAATATATTATTCTATTTCAGGATTCACACGGAAGAGAAGTACTGCTTTACTCACAGGGACATCATCGAGAAGAAGAAGCCAAGATTAGTGGCTCAGTCATAAGTATTAGTAATAGTATGAAGTAAGTTGTCGGTTCCAAGAGAGCATAAAAAGATCCGGTCACAAGGAAAGTTTCGTAATCAAAACTTTGTATCAAGTGGTGGATGCTAAAACAAAAACAGTTCCCCAGAGGGGGCTCTGGGTTGAAAGAGCGAGCTACATTCTTTCATAGAAGACAGAAAATAAGAGGACTGATGCTTTCTTACTTCATCTTAATATAGGGATGCTTTATGTAGCTTCTAGGGGTGGAATCGAGCCGAGCCGAGCTCGGCTCGGCTCGGCCGAGCTCGCCAGTTTTCGAGCCGAGCCGAGCCCGGCTCGTTGCATACATCGAGCTCAATCTTGAGCTCGGCTCGGGCTCGCTCGAGCCTCGAGCCGGCTCGCGAGCCGGCCTACAAGGGCACTGGCAAGGGCCTAAATGCCCTTCATTCTCACAAAAAAACGAAGCTCCTCCATCCATTCTCACCGTTCTCAGGCTCCAGCCTCCTCTAGGGTTCGGTTAAGAAGCAATTTCATATTTATGGGACGTCTTTTTAAGCACAGATGGTTAGATCGTTTCTTTCAGTTTATAAAACTGCAAACATGTAATCTGGAAAAAGAATACTCCGCTTACTTTATCTGTGCAAAAGTAATCAGTAGACCCAATACAAGACATTTGAAGTACTAAGAAGAGTAAACTCAAAAAGTAAGGTAAGACAAGCATTGCTCATTAGATGTCTAGCATTGGGTATACTAATTACTGTATTGTGAATTCATACCTTATATAACTCAATGACTGTCGAGCCTAACGAGCCTAACGAGCCGCTCACGAGCTGGCTCGGGCTCGGCTCGTTGGCCAAGCGAGCCAGGCGGTAGGCTCGGGCTTGGCTCGTTGGCCATGCGAGCCGAGCCGAGCCCGAGCCGAACCTCGAGCTAAAATTCCACCCCTATTAGCTTCCAATGAATAGGAAACAAGATGACCCATGGGGCACTCAGTGACGTATCTAAACCGTCTATCCCGTACTGGCTTTTCACACTCGGGAACGTAGGGTATTGGATAGGCTGGTCCGCTGGTTGATACTCGCGGGGAAGGAAAAACGAGCTGTTTCACATCTCGAATGCAAGTTTGAAAGATTGCCCTGCTCTTTCTTTTTCTGCACAAAAGAGCCCTTCCTAATTCACTAATTAGATAGAGCAGTTGTTGCTAATGGAGAAAGATTGGAGTGAAGTTTAGTATGCATTCTATGATCAGAGGAGGAAAAAAAATGAAGGTGTGGGCGGGAAAGAGGAGGCAAGTCTCCCTCAATGTGTATTCGACTACTCATTACGGAACCACCGATTGATCCGATTAGACTTCCCGCGGGGTAGCACGGGGAACTTGCTGAATCAACTCCTTGGAATCGGAGGCCTGACTGAGGGTCAATCCTATGGTAACCTCAACCTAGGAATGCCTGTTTCACTTCCTTGACAGAGCCAACTGAGATGCTGTCTCGATGTTGACCTAACATGGATTGATTAGAAATGATGTCTCTTCCTGAATGAAAGAAACGAGCTTTTTTCTGCGTGGGTCAGTTTTGGGGCAGGGAGCAGAGAGAGACCAGAAGAATGATTCATTTGGATCGACGAACCATTTCGCGAATCAATAGAATGTCTCTCTATCCATATCTATTCTATCTTTATATGACGGGCCATAAAAGGTGCAGTGGTGTAGATGCAGAGGGGGCTGCCTTGTCTCCTCCGCTTGCTCTTCTGGTTCCTTACTGCTTGGGGCCTTCTCCTTGGGGCGTGGTGCTCCTAAGCTCCTCTTGTTCTGGTCTTCCTGGAGGTTGTTCTATTTGTGGCCTTATGGTCTGGGAATGGATGATGGTGAGGTGGCTGCCTCCTTGCACCTGCTCTTGGCTTGGGTGCTCCTCCTTTACTTGGTGTGGGAGGCTTGCCTGAATGTCTTGCCTTTTATGCTTAGGGTAGCTGGGTAGGGGTGCTTTAAGCCCTAAGCTTTGCACTGGAGGAAGGCTTCGGCTGGCCGTGGGATTTTACCTTTTTGTGGTGGAAATTTATTTTTCTACCGCGTGATATTTTCACTATACGCATGCTGATGAATAAATTTTAGGTTTGTGTAATTGCAAATCAATTTCGTGAGAGGTGCTGATTTGGTCCCGTATGAATCTGATCAGTGCACGATGCCATCTTGTAAGGGTCTAACGGCAACTCTATTTAATTCTTTTACAAATTTAATTTATTGTTTCTTTGATTCTATATGCATGATTGGTCGGTATTTTTCAGGGATTCAAGCCGAAGACCAGTTGAAGTTTAGATTCTAGAAAATTTATATGTTCTTGTAATCTTTATTTTTGATGTAATTGAATAATCATGTACACTGTAATTCATACAATTGTTGTACGTCATTTGTAAAGATTTATGTATTTCCTTTTTGTTATAACCGCTATTTATGTAAATTGTGATGTATGAATATATCTGTTGCTTTGTAATTCAACTTCATGCAAAAAAAATGCTTTTGATCCAGAAAAGAGATTGGTTTGTTTTATTTATGATTTCTCATTTGTTTATTATTGCTAACATTTTAAATTCTTCAGTTATTAGATTGATTTAGGAATGTGGAAAGATTCAATGTATGCATGGATGTTCGTTTAAATTGATGAGGCTAATTTTTGAATAACTTTAATCATTTGTTTTTCTTTTACAATCTAGATTATCTTATCTTAATCTCTTCATTACAAGGTGCTAAATAGGTGGGTCTTTTCACGCTGCATCTCCATTTTCACTCGAATTTGCATCATTTGATTTTGTCATGCTTACAGAACTTTTATGCATGCCTCTTTTAACTGCCAATGTGCCATTTCCGTATCCTTTTATGGCCTCATCCGTTGTGGTAAATTAGTGTTCGACACAGCAATCTACATTAATTTTGTAGACATGCACGCCTGTACTTCGTGTGTTAATGCACCATGGCAGCACCACCGTAATAAACGTTTGGTCTATGCCAGACATGCGTAGCATATTTGGTGAGGCTATGTCGGAGAAATCTTAGAAAAATATATATATTTAGCAAATATAAATAGTTTCGGCATTCCTTTTGCTCCATGCCTCTTGCCCTCAGCGTCGTACATAGTCGCCAGGCCACTCCTATGAACCCATATGAACCAAGTTGTCGCCTTTGAGAAAAGGTTGTCGCCACAACCTGCCTTGTTGCTGCAGCTGAAATTCGCAACATTGAGAATGTTGTTGACAGTGTCAAATACTTTGCTCGCCGTTGTTGAGAATCTGATGGTAACAGGAGCAAATCCATTTGAGGGCTTAGTGCGGCTCGACTCGAGCCTACTCTTTGCTGGTGACACAACCCCCACCCTCTTGGCCGCATAAGTGCACATGAGGCCACAGGCGAAGGTGTTGACCAACCAAGAGCCTGAGAGGAGGAATGGATCGGAGATGTGTGTACAGGGTTAACCAAACCGAAACCGAAAAAACCGATGGAAAACCGAAATTGGAAATTCGAAAATATCGAGCCAAAAATCGCTGGAAAATCGTTAGAAACCGAAGAGTTTCAAAACCGAGCATTTGAACAAAAAACATTCAAAACAAATTTAAAAAAAACGAAAACCATTCGGTTTTCTCGAAAACCCATCGGTTTTCTCGAAAAACCGATCGGTTTGCTCGAAAAACCGATCGGCGAGTTGAACGTTTTGGACGATCGGTTTTTTGAGCGGTTTTCGTCGGTTTTTTCGAAAAACCGGTCGGTTTTCACCGGTTTTCGATCGGTTTACATCGCATAAATTTTTTCAAATTTTTCAAATTTTTTGAATTATTTTTTTAATTGAACCGGTTTACCGACCGGTTTAGGATTTCGAACCGGCTCGATACGGTCGAAAACCGCGGTTTTCGAGCGGTTTTCGTCGGTTTTGTGAACCCTGTGTGTGTATGTACGCACCTTATGAACTGAGCACGACGGGTAACCCTAGTGAGTGTGGCCAGGGTTGGATCTATAGTGTAATTGTTGGGGTCAAGCGACACCAACGCCCTACAGTACATCACAGGTGATTCCTTTAGTATATAAACATATAGTCCTCTTATTACAAGTTACAAGTTAGTGTTATGAGTTCATAATGACCTAATGATCTTTTTTTCTAGATTCGCCCGTGTGGCGGACAAAGCGTCCTGTGGTGTGAATGTGTGATGAGTCATGGTCGCATGCGTTGGAATGGTGGGCGAGTTTGTAAGTCGGTGAAGCGGACGCTCGGAGCGAGTGGGGGGAAGGGGATTGACTACAGGGGTGCTGACATGCGGCCTGCCGATTTGGCCATTTGGGCTAGGCGAGCAGCAAGCAACTTTCTGGGCTAGGCCATTTGGGCTAGGCGAGCAGTAATTAGTGGCGGTAATTTATCTCTAGACTAGTGACTAATTAGTTTTGAACTAGTATATTGCCCGTGCTAACGCTACGGCGATATTTGGTAATACAATTTAAATAAGCAAAATGTGTTATATGTTTTGGTAATCAAGTGTAGTAAGATGTGCACAAAAGAAAGATACAGAGAGTTATTACATCATTGATTACACAAGTGTATAAAGTAACATAGCAACTGTTTATCATTAAAAACCATCTAATCCCTGATACGCTTTAGGATTTTCTCCATAGGATAATATCATAATCTTCATTATTCATTTATGCCCTTTAACCAAAATACATGAGACGGTGTCATGATTTACAATTGCAACTTCAATTGGTATATCTAAAGCCATGATTCAAGATCCTAATTAAGGAAGAACTCATGTACAAATAAATATACACGAGGGCGGATAATTTAGATGAATTTGTTGCGCGCAGACACAAAAACCAGCTGCAGCAACTGCTGTGATCTTGATGGTTAGGCTACAAAGACACATGCCAGCTGCCAAGGACTTCTCGTGATGGACATATTACTTGGATAGGCCAGCGTGGATCGGGAACAGAGGGAATGTTAAGAGGGGAATGTGTGGTGGTTTAGGATTTGTGGATTTTAGTTGAAGTTAAGAGGAAAGATCGGCAGACAGTTTGAAGTTTTAGCGAATTGAGGGGAGGGACGGGGTCCACCTGTCTGCATGAAAATTGTTTGAGAGAAGAGGAGAGGATAGAAAGATGAACCACCATTGCCAAATCCTTTTTAGTAGAGATTGTCCTTTTGGTTCATATTATGTGATGTGGCATATATATCAATTATGCTAACTAAATCAGTTAAATAATTGTTTTGATAAGGAACAAAAGGGACTTCTCCAAAAATTAGTGACCTGATTGGTTAACTCTAAAGAAGCAATTTGTCAAAATAACAAAAGAAGGGGGGATTTGTGTTTAAAAGTACTCCATGAGAATTCAAAAGAAATAAGGAATGTGCCTTATGTAGGGAATGCATCAATGGCCGAAGCTTATGCCCTCAGAAATGGCCTGTCCCTGGCGAAGCACATTGGTTGTCAGCGCATTATCATCCAAACGGATTGTATGTTAGTGGTGGAAACGATGAAAGATGGAGGCTTCTCGGCAACGGCAGCAGCAGCGATTTATGATCAGTGTACTGCGTTATGGAATGAGTTTCAGGTTGTCAGTATTGAACATTGTGCGAGAGAGACAAACAAAGTAGCGCATGAACTTGCTAGGAGGGCTTTTGGTTCTCAAACCTCTTGTATTTGGGTCAATGAACCTCCAGTTTTTATTTTGAATGTTTTGGCAAATGATGTAATGATCTTTGCAAATCAATAAATTAAAGTCGAATGGCATTCTCTCTCAAAAAAAAGGGAGCATCTCTAAATTAATCAATTGTGCCCTGAGGCTACCAGTGCTTGCTCATAAGTTTACACAGAAATTAGGAACAGCGGAATTTGCCACCAACAATTAGAAAAGTCAAATTACCTGATCGTAGATGATATCATCCAAAGAACGAATAATGTCTAAAATCTTTGACTTTCTCTCCACTGCAATGTCATACCTGACAGTAATTTAACAAGGTAACAAGTATTTGAACTGGGGAGTATGAGCATATCAAGTAGTGAATGGTTATTGATTCAAATATGGGTACCTCTTTGAGAGTTCAGTTATGTAAGCATCTCTCTCTTTGAAGTATCCTTCTACCTTCTCCTTACATGCGTAACATGACCAATCATCAGTCAACATTCCAGTCCAAGGTGGAATCAGACAACCAGGGTGAACATGTGTAGAACAACCAGAACAATGAAGCAACAACTTTTTCTCCTGAAATGGCGTGCAATTGTAAGTATTATACAAGCTAATAAAAAGGTGTTAAAAAGCAAATTCTGTCTTCAAATTCCAAAATAGCCCAGTCTTGTACACTAATGTAAGCATTCTGTAAGCAAGGTTTGCCTTTGGTACAGAATCACTTTCAAATTTTCAAACATGGATATTAACAGACATAAACTTGTAGAAATAACATTCAAAATTTAAAGGAATGACTACGGTACATACAAAAAAAGTTGAGACATTTTGTAGCCAAAAGTTGTTTGTACCACAGCCATGAATGTAGATGGTACAACCTTTCGGCTTTAACTAAGAAAATCATAAGGCACCAAGATCACTAAAGCAAACTGTGGAATAAAAATGTTTTCCCTTTTTATTTCTTCTTACTGTATGATAAAAGAAAATGATGGGTGGGACACCTAAAAATGTCTGCCCCAATTTACAATTTAGTTAAAACAAGCAGCAGTTATCAAAACATAACAAGTTACCTCCTCAATGTTGCACATCTGACACATATGGAATTCCTCATCAGATTCTGTTGAATCACGGTCTAATTCCACTGCGAAATTTTACAGAATAAATCAATAAGTACCTTAAGGAACTATTAAGAAAGACCATAGCTACTCTGCGATCAATCCATGTAACAATAACAATGAACTACTCGAAGCATAACACAATAGTACCAGAATACATTACTATTAGAATTTAGATGCACATAATTGCTATTTTGATGCTTTACTTTTTCTGAGTCATCTCACTGAAGTTATATACTTCTTCAAGTAATATAGCATGACTTCTGTGTGCACGTGTGCATGTAAACTCACATGATAAGAAAATAAACAACTATCCAGTTTTAATTCAAATTACATGATTAAATGGAATCATACCATGTAAAATCAAACCACCCATTAGTTATTGCAGGTAAAAAGGTGATTTTCTCGTCATTTTTGAAGCTGAGAAAACACAAAAATAATTATTTTCGCAATTTCATGCAGTAACCATGCTATCCACACAATTTCTCATGCTATCCACACAATTTCTCTAATAGGTCAATTCATTGCAACAACGAATATGATTACTGGAAGATGGAAGCTATATTGAGCATTGGATCAGATAAGTGGTTTTGGCCATTAGCTCAAAATCTAAGCTGTAGAAATCATCCATTAAGGGCCAGTCTGTGGTTGTGCAACACTATAGAACCTAGGTGGCTACGAGAATCATTACAAATTCCGGCAAGACTTTGCTGTTATGACTCTCACAAAGATGCTTCCAAGTAGCTATTATATCCAAAAGAATAGAAAAATAGAACTGCTTCTGCCACTGCAATACCATACCAGAGCCGATAGCAAATCATCAATAACCAAAAGCTCCTGCGTTTCAGTTAGAGCAGCTACATTAAAGAAATTTCTTACAATTGAGTGATTGAAATATTAGAACATAGCAGACACGTAAAATCCATCTTAATTACCCAAACCACTGAGCTCAAATTCAAAGCCCAAAACCGGAACCTAAACCCTAGCCCTAGTTCAGGGAAAAAAAGGTCAATTTAGGCTACATCCCGCCGGTTGAACAACCTCGAAACCCCAATTCCGCTTACCTGTACAGAAACGGTGTACGATCCGATGACACTCCCAGCGCAGCCGCCAGTGCCGCGGCTGCAGATTCAAACCAACTCCAGCCATTAGAAAACACCTAGAGGGGCAGCAAAACCTCGAGGCAAGCATCCATCACACAAACTAAGCCCACAGCCGTACCTTAAGGAGTCAAGGGAGAAGCTCTTGGATCCGGGCGCCTGAGCCGCCGCAGTCACCTTGGCCTCCTGCCAGAACGCGAGGGAGAAGCCGCCGCGGCCACCACGATCACCACGCCCCCCGCCTTGGCATCCGCCATCGTCGCCGCGGCCCAGAAGATCCAATGCGCGCTTCACGGCGTCCTGTGGAGATAACTTTGGCTGACCGCTGGAAGCCGAAGGCGACACGGCCTACTTCGCCTCGCGACGTCGGATGAAGCGGTTCTCCTCGG
The DNA here is from genome assembly GCA_036346355.1 of Rhipidocladum racemiflorum. Lineage (NCBI taxonomy): Eukaryota > Viridiplantae > Streptophyta > Magnoliopsida > Poales > Poaceae > Rhipidocladum > Rhipidocladum racemiflorum. The sequence continues at coordinate 80,568,098 of CM070579.1, read as the reverse complement.
GGGGCCTATCCACCAGTTGCTGCATCCGCGGGACGCCGCGGCCGGCGCCAGAGGTAGGGAGCGTACGCGGCGGCTTGGAGGACGAGACGCCAGGCGTCGGCGGCTCCGGATCGGAGGGGGGAGGTATGTCATCGAAGCGCTTGGTAAAGGTCGGTTGCTTCGGGACATCTTGACTGGACGGCGGCGGGGGCAGCGGCGATCCACGACCGCGACCAGCGCCAGAGAAGGACGAGATGGTGGGGGAGGACGGGATCACGGGCTCCCCGCGGCCGCGGCCAGCGGATGCTGGAGCGGAGAAGGGATCCGCGCAGTCGTCGTCGGGGATGAGGCTCCCGGGTGCGCGCGGTTGCCCGGAGGGCGGCAGGCCGCGCCCGCGGCCTCGACCAGCGCCGCCACCTCCGCCAATGCCGGATATGGAGGAGAATACGGCAGCGTAGGAGGAGGGAAGGTGCGTGTGCCGCCTAGCGGCGGCGCCGATGCCTCGCATGGTGATGATGGGGATGGGTTTACCGCGGGGGCGCTGGTTAGGGTTGGGCGAATGGGGCCACGCGGGTGATCGGGGCCACACGGGAGATTGGGAATTGGGATGAACCGGATGATTTGGTCCATCAGATTTGATGAGGGAGGGGGATACAACATCTTAGCGCTTGATTATGAGGAAGGGGGATTTCTGGGTGCACGTGTTAGGGTGAACAAAGAAAAGGTATCCTCTGTGGGGGCTGAATAGTGTGTGCATGTAGGAAAAAATTAACTGGTGAATTATAAAGGGGTAAAGAAATATCTTGATTCTTCACTCTTGTTGTCTGAGTTGTTGCATACTAATATAGTTGTATTTTGTCTAGCGATAATTGATGAAATTGGTATTTAGTAATCCCTACCGTCGCAAATACATATTGTTTTGGACATCGATAAGGTCTTCAAAACGCAACTTTGACCACTCGTTTATGTAGTAACATATTTATAAAACCCAATGAAATTATAATATTATGACAGTACTTTCTGACACAAATCTATACATATGATTCATATATCTAATCTAAACATTTAAAAAGATATCGTTATTTAAAGTTTTAAAAGTTTAACTACACGTACATCGTAAAAAGATTTGTATTTGTGAGCGGAGTCAATAATCGTCTAAGAGATTTTTAATAACGAAAAACGAATTGCAAAAGGTGAGGGCAAGACTATGTTTAACTTCTATTCATATGTGACTTTAAATTTTACAAGAGTATAATAATATATTTGTCTTGATTTAGGCCTCGTTTGGTAACTTGAAACCGGGTTGTTTCTATTAGATTCCGGAAGAAACCCAACCAAACGAACTAAAACTCGAAATGATTCTCCTCGGATTTTCTTCTTTTTCCACTATGTGGTTGAATCGGTCTCAACCCAGTTCCACCCAATTCACAGAATCCAACCTGAAACGTTTCTACCAAGAATCTAGAACCGTTTCCGTTTCTATTAGAATCTGGAACCGTATTAAACATGACCTTAGTTTTAATCTTTCAAGCCCAAATTCCTTGTTCCGCCGTTAGTGTAAAATCCATCCGAATTTGACCTTAGAATACATGAGTTTCTGCATGGCCGCATGAGCATAATGGGCTTTGCAGTTTTCACCCTAGGATTCTTGCCTTCTTGTTAAGGCACTGTTTGATTCGGTTTAGGCTTTTTGGCTTTTAGTTTAAAGCTAGCTTTTTAGCTTAATGGGCTTTTAAGGCGTCTGCTTTTAAGTCAAGACATGTTGTTTGGTATCCTGGCTTATTAATGGGTTAGATGGTACAGCTTATATATGAAAAGTCTAAAATACCCTAAATGAGATGGTGGATGAATTCTCAATTTATATATGATGGCATTTAGTGGGTAATTTTGGAGGCTTTTAATGGTAAATGGTTATTTCACCCAAAAAAAGCTCATCTTGTCTGGCTTTTGGCTTATAGTTATACAAGGATTTTTGGCTTTTTAAAAGTCTAACTAAAAACCAGTCATTTATTTCGGCTTAGACTTTTTGGTTTTTAAACTGATAAAAAAGCCAAAACAAAGTGTGGCCCCAAGTGCTAATCGGCCAAACCAACACCTTCACCTAGACAGTAGATCCTGGCCGTTGGATCTCCTTCCACGAGCTCTTCACACCGGACGCGTGGCAGGGCACCGCGTCGTCCTCCCGAACCCTAACAAAAACCCTCTCCGCCGCCGGCTGAGCCCAGTGTCGACTCACTCGTTAGTTTAAGTGTGAGGGCGCCGCGTGCGGGCGGCGGAGGCGGCAAGGCGAGCTGCGAGCGCTCAAACCCGCCGTTCCGCCCGTCCCACTCGCGGTGGCCGATGACCGCACCACCCGAGACCGCGGCCCTTGGGAGCAGTGGCGGCGATGAGGAGGCCCGGCCCTTGGCACCGACCCGTCTCCCCGAGCGGCGGCCGCGTCAGACCCCCGCTTCTCGGGGCCAGTCCACCCGCCCGCGCTGCGACGCGGCGGATGCGGCTGTGGGCTAGGGGATCGTGGAGCGAGGGCTGGTGCGGCTTCCGGTCGGGGGTTGGGCCGTCGGCCAAGGCGAGATCTGAGCCGCCAAGTGATGGATTTTTCGCTTCGTTTTTGCGTTGTTTTGATTTGGTATGCTTATCGCCTCCACCTCCTCCTCCTCCTCCTCCTCTCTCTCTCTCTCTCTCTCTCTCTCTCTCTCTCTGCGTCTGCGTCTGCGTGTGCCGTGTGGTGCATCGCTGACCAATCTCCGAACGGTCGTTGCTTCCAGATCCACCTCTAAGGGCCGCCGCCTCCTCCGAGCTGTGGGGGGCTGGGAACCCTAGGGTCGTGTTGGGTCAGCTTCCGAATCGGGGGTTTGTTCGTCGTCCAGAACCCGGAGACTGAGTGGTGATCGGTGGCTGGTTATTTTGTTTGCGAAATTTTGCTTTGGTACGCCTGGGATCACCGTCACCTCACGCTGTTGATGCTCTTCTCTTCTCTCTCTCTCTCTCTCCGAATGGAATTGGCATGTATGTATATCCTCCTGTCCCTCTTGCTCCCCTTCCTATCTATCTGAATTTTGTCAATGGTGAGTGACCAAATTGGTCATTGACGCTTCCCAATATTGTTGTTTATATTCTGGTCGCGTTGCCAAACCAGAATTTTAGGGGTGTTCTTCACTCCCCTTCTTGCCGGGATCGAACCTGGGTCGTAGTAATGAAACTAACATATCAACCTCCCAACTCCATCCCTAAAATTATCCCAACTAATCTGTTGGATATGAGGGAAAATAAAGGGAATGGGAATGAGGAAAGGGAATATGGTTGGAGATGGTCTTAGAGAAGGCAAAAGAAGCTAAGAAAGGGTAGTCTAGTCCCAACCAGGGGCTTGGTGAAGGTAATCACATAAGAATGCTATCGAGCATTCGAGGTGGCCATCTGATGTGTAATGGGCAATTTGCTCTATTATTAAGGAATGGAATGCTGATGAGGGGCAATGATGATCGACCATGGCTGAAATAAGGATGCCTTTGAGCAATCGAGGCACCTGTGGGTATCAAATTGGACCCTCCCTCTCCTTTCTTGGATCCCTTTTAATCATGTGCTAATGATGGTGGTTCTGTCCTTGGACGGTCATTCTTCAATAGTGATAACCAGGGCAGCTCCACTAAAATTAGAACGTGTTGATCGGGTGATAAGAGATGGTGGGGGTAGGATTGTATGATCGAGCAAAGGCGAAGCTGAGCCCACTCCAATGCAATTATACTATTCCCCGTACACTGTGTTACGTTGTTTTCCCTTCAATATTTGTGTTCGAGACCACAAACAATGGCTGTGTTTGCAGTGTTTTCCACCTAACCTCTTTCATTCTTTTGTTGCATTGTGCACCAAATATATGTAGTCCAATTTGTTTGCAACTATTTATCCATAGGATAAATTGTGGACAGCGTGATCTAGAGTGTTTTCTCTATACCTATGTTCCATACAGGTCCTAATTACTTTCTACTTCTCACCTGGTAGTCTCCTCCCTGCTTCCGTGATTCCCCGTTTTCCCTCTTTCTACGTATCCCTTTTTACAGTCTCTGTTGTACTTGTATAAAGGTTGCTGTTTTCTTATTTCTTTGCTGTGAATTTATGATTTTTGTCTCAAATGAACAAAATGTCAACCATTTAATTGGTTGATTGTAGTGTGGTCATTAGTTTTGTTGTTTCAAAATTTCAAATAGAACATATTTTCTGTGTTCTGTTCATTCGTTCTTTTGTTCGTGAATGGCTGTGATGATTTTGTTGCCCCTTGGAGATCTTTAGCATCTCCTGAGTTGGTTACTCGACAATCTGTTCAATTAGTTGTCAAACCAGGAGGCCTTGCTCCCCAGCAAGTTACCGGTTGCAGCTATTTGTTGTTACTTTTGTTCTTACATGTTACAATGAACGATCCTACTCGATTGTTCATTTCATGTAGATAGTGACGGAGGGAGTATATTACATGTTGCTGGAACCACAATGATTTTGAAAACTGTTTTAATTGACAGTTGGGTTAATCTGAGCCATTCAAGTAACATTTCGTATTTTGCTTCAATTATTTTTATTTTGGAAAAAAATCCTCATTTTGTTATGGTTGTACTTGTATGGATCGCAGTCTTGTATGATCTGTCTAATTATAATGCTGTTACAGTCTTGTATGATCTCTTGTTAGCAAAGAAAATTTTGGAATATACGCCGGGTAACAGGTTGATGAACTTCCAAGAATGTGTATTTTGTTAGTTTCTTGAATTTGACTTTTGCATGTCTTTGGGGGCAATTGTGAGTTGTGGCTGCTTACAGCAGGGTCATCTGAAATTGAACAGATGAGGCAGTTATACATATTACACAATGATAAAAAGGCTCGTATTTGTATGGTTTTTTTCCCCTGCATCTCCACTGACACTTTTTATGTATAAGTTTGCATCATTTTGTCGTCTTGGCAAACTTACAACCAAGGTTCAAAATCTCACTAAAATTCAGCAAAATTTCGGAGAAATATTGGATCTTGAAACCCTTTAAGTTTCATAATCCCGGCGAAATTAAGAGAACTCTAAAAAAAATTCAAAGTGCTATAGTAACTTATATTCTCGTCGAGATCTCGGTGAATTTGACCGAGATTTGACTATAATTTAATCAAATTTGACCAAATTAGATTCTTCACGTCGTTTCTCATATGGGATAGTCGGTAGATCATAATTCTGACGAAATTGTAAAAACCCTAAAATATTCAAAGTGTGATGGTGCGTAAAATCTCGTTGAGATCTCGGTGATCTTGTTGAAATCTTGGCAAATTTCACCGAGATTTGACTAAAACTTGATCGGATTTAATTTTTTCTTTTTTTTGTTCGGATTTTTTTTCGAAATAATGAGTTCTCGGCAAAATTTCAGATTTCGTAGGTGACGAGATTTAATCCGAAATCGAAATTTAAAACCCTGCTAACAACAATGAAGAAATTCGTCCAAATAGAGGTAGCAACAATCTGGATCCTCAAATAAAAATTGTAAAACATGTACAATTTGCCGCTCCCAGATCCTATCCAACCAAATGATCTGCAAGATACGTGCAAAATACAATAATAAAAGAGGTATTTGATAATGATCTGCAAGATACGTGCAAAATACAATAATAAAAGAGGTATTTGATGAAGGCAAACACAACTTGTCACCTCTCTCTAAATGGGGAAGTATTATATTGATTGGTGGGTGCGATGGTTATTTGAATTTGAATTCTCAAATTCTTGGAGAGCAACAACAGTTATTTTGCTACAGTACTATTATACCTCAATTATTTTTTGGAACAATATTATTGATAAATAATTGTTTTCCGACATTTTTCATGCATGTACAATACATAATGTTGGGAATTTTCGTCACAATTTTTGGACGGCCTAAATTGTTTTTAGTCATCCCATTATTTTGGACATTTTTCAACTGATTGTCTTTATGCACTAATTATTTTTCTAGGATATTAATTTTCTGCACGCTATTTTATACAATTTTTCCTGATGTCATGAAACAGAAAAGAAGGATTCTCATTTTGGGACATTGTTTTGTAGCATTTTTTTCTCTTATCAGGAAATTATAAGAACAAATTGAAAAATCAGGAAAATGAAAAAGGGTTCTCATTTGGGAACTACCAATGGTGTTAATTCATTGGATATTGCCACATGTATATCTGCCGATTTGGAATTACACATGGAACAATTTTATTATTCAACCCTTTTTAAAATTTATTTTTATGAATAACCCATCGCCCATTTTATTTTGCCCTTTTGGTACGCCACTGGTGGTGGTGTGGCCAATCACCATGGAGTGGTAAGACACTATGATGACTGATGTGGTAGTGTTGTTTTTAGTCATGTTGTGGATCGCACTGTGAACAAAAGGATTAGATTTGGAAATAAGTTGACCGAGTGGTTATCAATAAAATAAATTAACATAGGGTTAAATAATTAAAAAAATTCTTACACATGTTATGGGAAAGGCCACGAATCTTTTGTTTGATGCGGTTGTCCAAAGACCCAAAACTGAGCCAACACTACTTTTGTGAATTTGTTAACTTCACCCTTGATCAACATTAATTGTTTTTCAAAAAAAAAGTAAACAATTTGTTTCCCTTTTGTGTTATTGCTTTTACTGTCTCACCAACAATTTTTAGAACAAAGGCATTCCCCAGTTACGAGTTCCAAGTACATTGCCTCACCAACAATCCACATTGTTTTACTGTGGACCTGAATTTCATTGGAGTGGATTAGTTCTTCTAAGTTGCTGATTTATGTTCACATGCTGGCGCATGCCCATTTTTACAGAATTCAGAGGCAAATTATGAGCAGAATATGTCACGACTCCTCTCTACCCGATGGAGGTGTTACATACGCTTGTTTGTATTAAGAGAGTAGAGATTGAATTTGAGAGTATAGAGAACGAATGATCTTTATTGCACAAGTGCTTATGTATTTATAGAAGAGAAAGAATGGTAATAAAAGATACTTATTCAAAGAGGCACCTATTCCAAGAGATATCCATTCGAAAAGACACCTATTTGCTCATTATAAATTTCTTAACATTCTCTTTTAGGCAAATAAAACAGCCTTTATGTGCTTCAATAAACTTCTCTAAAAACCTTGTGAAAAATGTGAAGAAATTTGTTCTTATAATTATATGCCGTTTATGGCATAAGATAATGTTGCATCATTGAAAACCTTCTATGAGAAATCATTTATGTAAAACTCATAAAGAAAAAGAGTCAACATATTCTAGTTCAATGGTTAACTCCCCCTTGAACTTTGCAACTCACGAAACCGTCTCATACTGATTCCCTGGACACATCTTTAGAACGAAGACGTCAGTAAAGATTTAATGAATAAATTGGTTAGATTTTCATATGACTTTGTTTGCAAGATATTTATCTAACCATTCTTTTGAAGCTTGTGAGGATAAAATAGCTTAGGAACAATATGTTTTATTATATTACTCTTGATATAACATGTTTGTATCTGAGCAATACATGCAGCATTATCTTCATAGATAATGGTAGGAGATTCCAATGGATTAATACTACATGACTTTTGTATGTGGTTAATCATTATGCGAAGCCATGCACATTCACGTGATGCTTCATATAATACAATTATTTCATAATGATTAGTAGAAGTGGCCACTAAAGTCTGTTTGCTATACTTCCATGAAAAGACTGTACCACTATAAAGAAACACAAAACTAGTATAAGATTTGGCACTATAATGATAAGACAAATAGTCAACATTCGTATATTTCATCATGGTCATATATTTTTTTTTTATAAATACATTCCCGAGATACTTATCATGTTGTTGCAGTGCATAATTTTTTTTGTTGAAATTTTATTGCTTAAAGCATTGAAACTAAGGATGAGCTCATTAAAGCATCCCTATTGTATGGTACTATGGTAGCTCCATCCATCTGCCAACTTTTGTGTTTCATTGTGTCATCAGTTTAAATCCAGCTAATGGACATTCGTAGCAATTGTAACTTCCGGAGACTGGAGCATTTACTCTTTCCCCCCTTATTTTGGCTAGATAAATTCCCATAGAATCATAATGCTTTGTTATTTTTTGTTGGCACATCGAGTGCAATATGCAGTGAGTATGATTTCAGGTTGTAAACTGTTACCAATGTAAATTCTGTGATTTGCTAATACTAAAAAGGCTTTTAAGGCATAAGCACGATTCTAGAAGTTAGCTCATTTTCCACCATCGCACGTCGGTCTATTGGTTAAGGAAAGGCCTGTTCGATTTTGCTGTCAAAGACATATAATGGATTGTGGTTGCCATGGAAATGTTGGCATGGCCATCATTAGACTAACTTGGGGCCATGGGCAGGGGCGGAGCTAGTCGCCTAGTCTAGGCCCAAGTCTCGGGCTAGACCAGCTGATCTTAGATTAAATATCTGTTTTCAATGATTTTTCAATAATTTTTCGTAGAATTTTAGTGGGTTTTCGGTACCAAGGCCCGTGCTACAGCTTACTCTGCCCGGGGCCTGGATCCGCCATGGCCATGGGAGTTGACTATGCAACCAAGTAGAGGGGTTGATTCTTGCGGGGAGGACAGTAGTCTGCGGGTCTTCATCTTGTTTATCGCTGGCATGGTTTCCCATGGATATATCATAATATATGGATAGGATCAATCAATAAAAGGTGTTACCTCCAATCATTTAATCCACTACTCTGCACTACAGTATACAATCCACAGGTGCAGCGCAGCAATGTTTGCTTCATGCCATCGATCTAATCCCGGCGAGATTTTAGAAATCTCGGCCGGGTAAATTTTTTCCCAAAAAAAATCAAAATACTACCAAAACAAAATTTTGAACCTTGCTTCATACCCTCACCCGCGTTTCGCCACCCGCTCCTGACCTCGCTCCCAATCGCGCCGTCACCTGCGTTTCATCGCTCGCGTGCCAATCGTCCTACTGCACAGAACCAAGTGGCGGCTACAGTTTTTAACCCTTTCGCCCTCTTCTCATGGGTCGGACGAGCCTTTGGTGGGCCGAGATGGGTCATGCGGCCTAAAGATCGTTAGACCCATCATATTTTTTTTGAAAGGAACATAAAATAAAAATGGAAATTTTGAAAAAAATGGAAATGTTCAATTTAACCCTTGGAGTTCTCCATAATTTCGGAAAATAGTTAATAAATTTTTATAATTCATGTTAAATCTTAGAAATTAGATTTTCTAGGTATATGGACTTTCGTAAAATTATTGAACTTTATACATAGCATATATTGGATGTTTCCTATCTATGGGTTTATTTTTACAGTATTATTCCATGTTTAATATGTACTAGATTTTTTTTTTGTTATTCAGTAATTCAAAAAATTGCTTGGTTAACAAAAAATTATGAAAATTGCTCCAAAAATTATGGAAAATTAGAGATAACTTATTGGGAGCTTCATACATTTGGATTTAATTTCTTGGTATTATTCCATGATTAATATATTCTAAAATTATTTTGTCTATTATTTTGTAATTCTAAAAATTGAAAAAATGCTAGGAAAATTCTAGATAGCATATTGAAAGCTCTATATTTATGGATTTATTTTTCTGGAATTATTACATGTTTCTATATGTTGGAATTTATTTTCTATTACTTGGAAATTATGAAAATTGCTTAAAAATCAGCAGAAATTATTCAACATGCTTGAAAAATTCTAAGAAAATTTTAGATTATTATCCACCGAATAGATATAGACCAAGCTTTATTGATTAAAGAGTGAGCATGCAATATTGATTTCACTGGCACTAAAAGTCATTTTTTGCATAAATAGAAATAAGATATGTTGGACATCATAAAGAGGGAATTTATCGTGGTTGCCCTGAATAGTAGAAATTATCTCACCTGGGCAATGGATGCCAAGATTAATCTAACAGCTCGACTTTTGAGAGTTGCTATTTCCTAGCTTGAAGCTGGTACCCCACTCTTCTCGAACCCACCAAATGTGCGGCTTTGCACTTCCTAAAGCACCATCTTCACGCGAACCTAAAGGTCGAATATTGGATGGAGGACCAGCTGATACTTTCAAATTCCCTAAAGGAAAAATATAACCAGTAATTTGTCCTGCTGTAAGAAGCACAACGTGAATGGATCCTCCTACGCTATCATGATTTTAGGTTGTGGCAGCATATAACTCTGCCAAGCATAAGCTTGTTGCCAAATTGATATTCTGTAATAAAAGTTACTGATATTATATTGATCGACGATATTATGCACCTTCCTTCCCCTAATATGATGATACTGCAGCAACAATATCGTTATGCCACCAGAAGTATTCTGAGCTTATATGCATTATCCTAGAAGCAGAAAAACATAATGAACTCCTGATGAAGAGTCATCACGATGTACCTAATGGGACTCATGCAATGCCTAAAGCACATGCAAATGCTTAGCAGGCTAGCAATAACCATGGCCGCAGAAAGGGCCAAAGGAATAAAGGGGATAAATGGTAGAATAGCATATCAGATAGGGAAAGAGGCAATCCGTAGTGAAAAAGTAAATGTAAAGGGTCAGGGGGCTTCCAGAAACAAAGCTCGGCTAACAAGGCTACAAACCCCTACATAACCCTTGTAGGGTCGAGGATGCGCCTAGAGGGGGGGGGTGAATAGGCGTTTTAAAAATTCTTTTCACTAATCGAGGATCGCCTCTAATTACCCCTATGTCAAAACCTACACAAAGATTATGCGCAAGCGGAAGACTAAGGTTTAGACAATTAAAGCCTAAATCAACTAGGCTCACTAGTGCACTAACTAAATAAGTCTCTAACTAGAATTGCTAGGTTGATCAAGCAAGCTACACTAAGCAATTCTATTCACAATCAAGCAATTGATAATATTGCAATAATGTAAATGCTTGAAAGTAAAAGAGACAAGGGACACGTTACTTTTTACCGTGGTTCGGAGATAACCCTCCTACTCCACGTTGAGGAAGTCCAACTCTCTTTGGACCGGCCCACTCACTTGAGCCTTCACCTTGAATCCACTAAGGTTGCTTTTTACCCCGCCGGGTAGGCTAAGCACCAACCTTCACAAACTTTCGCCGGGGCTTCTCACAAACCTCGAGAGCTCCCGCGCACGATGCACCGACGCCGTCTAGGAGGTCACCACCTCCAAGAGCAATAAGATGAGCACTCCTCTCAAGCTTCACCGAACGCACCTTCGCGTCTCCGGTGATCACCTAGTGCAACTCATGCAACTAGGGTCCTCTCAAACTCCCTCTAATTGCAACTCATGCAATTAGAATCACTCTTGAGCTCAAAACCAAATTGGAAGAGGCAAAACCATGCAAACCCTCCCACAAACTCAAACCTAGCTCAAGAGCACTCAAAACACCAGCAACAACATGCCCTTGCCCCCCAAGGGGGTCTTATATAGCCTCCCATGCCAAAACTAGCCGTTGGGGACAAAAACCCTGAAAAATCGATAAAACCGGCACTACCGCACTCATAAGGCCGGTAGTGCCGCCCTCAGCCCCAACGGTCGGCTAACGGCTATAAATCCGGTACTACTGCAGGCAAAATCGCGGTAGTGCCGCTCGGGCGGCACTACCGGCCTCTACGGGCGGTAGTGCCGACTCGAGCAAACTCGAAAAAACCCTTTCGGAAAATAACTACCGCATGATTAAAATGGCGGTAGTGCCGGCCTCGGCGGCACTACCCAGGTATATGGGCGGTAGTGCCGCGAGTATATGGCGGCACTACCTCTCTTCGAAGCGGTAGTGCCACTCTTATCAGATTTCAAACGGCCATAACTTTTTACTCCGAACTCCGATTTCGGTGAACTTGGACTCTATGAAAAGCTTATCAAGAGGGCTACATTTTTCACCCTTTTTCAAGATTTAAGCAATCATAGATATTTTCCAAAATCACAAAAACTCCAAAGTGGCCACTCAAGTCTAAAACCGATTTTCTCGAAATCCTCATATAGACTTGATTAAAACCATGACCACAAGCTAGCAAGAGTCAACAAGATTAAATCTTGAGCTATGAAATGATCAACTCATGCTCAAAATAATTTGCAAATCACATTTGCAAAAACTCAACTCATGCTTAAGGAATTTCATTCAAATTCCAAATACTTTGCGAAAACACCTTTCACAAACTCTTCAAAGATTATATTTGCAGTAACGTATTAAGCAAATAAATCCCGGAGTCTATAAGATTTATCCTCTTAGCCATGTGATGGTCAAACCACGACCCAAATTGACTTGCAAAAAAAAACACGGTGCAAGTATCACATGCTTTCAGGACCGGAACCCATAGACATCCCGTTTATTCGCACAACGAATATGCAAATAACAATTAAACCTCAAGGAATGAGCTATCTCTTTTTTTTTGCAACACTTGCAAATCATAGCCTCATCCCAATTCCAAATCAACTTAATTTGCTTGAGCATCCTCGTTTTGCATCTCATGCAAAACCTAGCTCCAAGCAAGCAATAAATCCAAATCAGAGTGCATGAGCTCTCTAATTGCAACTCCTACAATTCTCTAGCTCCATGCAACTAAACCAAACACTTGCTTGAGCTCTCTCCGTTTGCAACCCGTGCAAATATAGCTCCAAGCAATACCAAATAAACGCAATAAGATTTTGTTTGTAAAACAAAAACAAAACATGAAGCTTCATCTATTGCAACACATGCAAACAAAAGAACTTCATGCAAAAGCCAACGCATTAGCTTATCCTATTTGCAACTAATGCAAATCAAAGCTCAATGCGAAAACTCCAAGCACAAGCTTGACCTATTTGCAACGAATGCCAAATAGAACTTATGCAAAATCCAAGCATGGGCTTCACCCATTCGCAACACATGCCAAATGGTTAGCTCCATGCAAAAACCGAATCCAAATAAGAATTGAGCTTGAGTGACTACGGAATTGAGATCATCACCACACGATGAAGCTTAAAGAAGAACTCAACCCCTCTTAATAGTACGGCGCTAAAAACTAGACTCAAAGCTAGGAAAGATCCTTAGCCTATCTAGTTATACCTTGGCCGCCGCAAGCAATCCCCTTTGGGGTATTTATGATCTTCAATCACCTTGTACCCCCGGGATCATTACTCTGACTCTCTCTTGAAGTCTTTATGATCTTCAATCATCTTATCTTCAAGATCGTCACCCAGCTTTATTAACTTGTTCATCTCTTCTCGATGAACCTTCTTTTTTTCAACCTTTGGAACTAACCTGGCTCAATCATCACTTATGAGAATGGTTAGTCCAAGATGCATGGTTGTCTCAATCGTCTAAGCACTCCATTAACACATAATGGATACCACTTACACCAATTGAGCACAACCTAAGTCAACTAAATGAATTTATATGTGTCTTGAGCACATGATGCAACTAATGCTTCATGCTACTCAAGAACTCTTTATTTGCCCTTAATCAATCATAAGAACACCACCAACACATGATGCAATATTCTTTGATGATTAGGAGACAAATGAACTCGATTTAAACATTCATTTAAATTGATATGTTTCAATGTATTGATCCTTTATATATGGAGTGAAGAATAGATCGATAGATCGATACATCAAGTTCAAGTGTGAACTCCCCCTAAATATGTGCATCCATGTAACATATGGATTGGGAAACATAATGCACATTTTGTGGTTAATGTCATGGAGAATTCATACTTTAACTTGATTCCAAAGTATGCAATTTATACTAGAATGGATATGCATACATACCTTTGGTTTTCCATTTTCCATCCAAATATGAGACTATTGAATGTAACTCAATAAACTTGTTAGTCTCAATAAGATTAGATTTGTCATTAAACAAAGATTAATCATTAATCTAAACCAATCACCAAAACCAAATGGAGCTTGAACTTACAACCCTGCTTTAAGTATGGATGCACTGTCCATTGGTCGTGCAACTATCACATCCCGAAGTATGCGGTAAACCTAACATACAATCCACTAGAAAAGTCAATAAGACTCAATAAAACAATGTAGATACACACTTCACGGTTTAACGTGTTGTCGACATGGGTGCTGAGAAGTGTGATGATATGGTTCTTGAAATTATTGAGTTCGAGGAGTCCCAGGAGGACATATACAACTCATATGGAGACCTGGATTAATCTCTTAATTATTCCTTCACTTTGTTAGTCGATGTCACATATTCATTATGAGTCTCCTTATCAGTTTAGTTCTAGTTCTTGAATGAACATTGGTCTACGCTCCTGATGAACGATTATCACTTAAAATTGAATAAATTGTTATTTCCTAGATATTTGATTGATTGTGTTATGTTTGATCTATATTTTACAATATCTTCCTGATGCAACAATTGTTTGATTGTTAAGTCATACTTCTAATATAGAACAAAGTATAATCCAATGGCACAGGAGGAAATTTCTCTAGAAGACAGTTGTACCATACTAAGTGAACTAGCAAGTATTATGAATATCGCCAGAAGCGATGCTCTCATAGCTGGCACTGGAAGAATACCCTATTATACTCTGAGTCCAATTGTACTTTCTTAAGTTTTAAAGACATTGGTCTAAATCATTTTCATCTGGCGACAAGAGAATGAGGATGATACATAATATCTACTCTTGACTAAGTTTAATGTGTGTAATAAATGTGTGGTTGAAAAACTTCCTTCCTTATCCTCCGGGTTATATTATACAGATATAAAATCTGAAGTTTGTGTTGCGATGAAAACCCAAAAATATTTAAAATTTGGCATGATCAACTGGACCATCTTGAGTTAAATATGATGAGGAGAATAATTAATAATTCTGTTGGCTATAACATAAATACTATAAACTTTCCTAGACTTGAATATTTCTTATGTCCTATTTGTGCTAAAGGAAAGCTCATTGTTAGACCTTTTTACCTAAAAGTTAGAGAAAATTCATTGAATTTCCTGAAGAGAATCCAAGGTGATGTCTGTGGACCTATTTAGCCCCTGTCGGACTCTTTTAGATACTTTATGATACTAATATATGCTTCTCCTAAATGGTCACGTGTATGTCTTTTATCTACTGGGAACCATACATTTGCTAAATTAATTGCCCAAATTATTAAATTAAGAGCTTCCTTTTCAAAAGAAAAAATCAAGTCTATTCAAATGGACAATACTGACGAGTTTACCTCAAAAGCACTTAATGATTATTGTATAACTTTAGGAATTAATGTAGAGCACCACGTACCTTATGTCCACAATCAAAATAGCCTTGCAAAGTCATTAATTAAAAGAACAAAATTTATTGCTTGACCACTCTTGCAAAATAGTAGGCTACTCACTAGCTGTTGGGGCCACACAATGATGTATGTTGCGATATTAATTCAACTCAGACCAACTGCATATTATGAAAATTTTCCGTTGCAGATAGTGCATGGGTAAGAATCAAGTTTTTTTCATCTGCGAAAATTTGATTGTGATGTATACGTGCCAATCTCTCCACCATAGCATACCACCAAGGAACCTCACCGAAAAATGGGGACTTATGTAGGTTATGAATCTCCGTCTATTATTTAATACCTAGAGCCTACGATAGGGGATCTGTGCATGATTAGGTACGCTGATTATATAAAGGATATTTTTCCAGCATCAGGGGAAGATAAGTACCACAATAAAAAATACCGACTCCTTAGATCCACTAACTAAAGAAACTGAACTTAGAGGATAATAAATCTGCAACAAATAGCTAATAAACCTACCAGGTGCCTTCACTGATCATAAGGAAGTGACAAGATCTCACATACTTGCAATAAATTCACATGAAAGACTGGAAATACCTTAGAAGGATATTGAACCCACTCTTGACCCTCATGATAAAAAGTGGGGGATGCCTCCATGTGCACGGGATTCAATTCCGCAAAGACGTTCGTAGAAATAGAGAACTAAACAAATGAGAATACTATCCGTGGTAGTGGAAGAAGCTCAACCTAATGTTGAGAAAATCCCTGAAGTGATCTATCACGAAGATGATAACCCCGGCGTATATTTGCGTGCACAATCTAACACTGAAAAGTCAGAACAACTCCATCGTTGTGGAAAATCACAAGGAGTTGGAAGAAATTAATGAAGATATATCTCTGACGTGGTGCAAGAGAATTGTATAAAAGAAAGACTACGCTTGTCGACATATATTTTGCCTCTAAAATTATTAAAACTATTTAGATGGATCTAGAACTAAAGTCCATGACAGAGTGTTAGAAGCACTCAGATATGGTCAAATTAAAAGAAGCAACGAAGGCAGCGCTCGCATAACAAGAGGAAAGTTTGTCTCGTTGATCGAACACCTCCTGAAGTGTTCCCTGTAGGATTAAAATGAGTTTTAAACTAAAACCGTTTGTGATATCTGATTATCGCGGATGGTTCTAGCCACAAATTATCTGTGATATGAATGAGACCTATATAAACATACCGAGATTCCTCGCGCAGACCTTAGCACTTAGCGCGTTTCACCTCCCCCAAACCCTAGCCCCATGTCGTCGTCCTCGGCGGCGGCCTCCCCTTGGTGACCTCCCCCCCCCAACGTCCTCCCCCTCGGCATCTTCTCCTCCTCTCGTGAGCCCATACTCCGTGCTTCCTCACCCGGCGCCCCAGCTTCCCAAGCAGCAAGGTGCATCCCCTATCTCTGCTACCCTTAGTGCTGCTGCTGCTATCTTAATCCAACACTTGTGTGGATTCGGTACCGTGAAAGATAGGGAGCTCTTTAGGTCAAGTGTGGATCGGTACAGATATAATTGCTCTTTAGTCTACTGAAATTAGGAGGTGCAACTTTTTTCACAACATATTGTGTTGTGTTGAAGAAGTGTTCCATAATCTTATAACAACTCGACAAACAAATACATGTGATATTGAAAAGAACTTCGTCCTGATGTTGCATTAATGGTCAGCATGATAAAAGGTAGGTTGCTAGATATCTTAAATCAAAACAACTTGATAGCACTCATTCTGTAGCTATAGGGAAACTGGGCCTCTATCACTAAATTCCTCATTTTCAATTTTCTAATTGGACATTTGAAAGATTTATCTGTGAACATAACTGGGAGACCAAATACCTTTGCCTTAACATTGCTACGGCTTTGTTTCAGTTATTTGTAGAAGCCTAGCTGACACAAACTAGTGTCTCATACACAGCTAATTATTTGATCTTACCTGAGATGGTTCATCTTTAGCTTTCATGGAGTGTGCCTTCCTTAGCTCTGGTTGTACTATCACATTTTGTAGGCTAATGTTGGTAATAAGATATTCAAATCTTTTAAACACCAGTAGCAGTTAAAGTGACTTCATGTCATTAAATAGAGCCTTCACATCTTCTTTATGCACATCTTTTCAATCTAAATACATATCGTTCAGCTGTGTAGGTTGCTTGTTTAGGCCAAAAATATGTATATTTCAGCACCTGATTTTCTTAAATTTCATACTTGGCTAGATCTACTAGTAACATTGCTTGGGTTGGCGATTATGTTTGCTACTGGTGATTGATTTGTGTCGGGACCCGAATTTGCAAATCCGGACCCTCTGTGTATTCAGCACTAGTCCAGGATCACGCTAGTGCACACAGTCTCAACATAGATGAATATCACAATCATACACAGCGGAATAGTAAAAATAACTCAATAATAGAATATAAACTATTGAGCGACCTTAAGGTCAACCTTACATTTGTGAAACCCTGACGGCTTCAACTCCAAATAAGCGGCGGAACGAAGAACATCGGTGAATCCCATCAATACGCCACGAGGCAACCGATGGGTTCGACTCCTAGATAATCGCCTTCTCACGGAACTTCTTCTTCTTCGACGATGTAGACTTTTGCTCACCGGTGATTGTTTGTTTGCAAGGGGTGAGTACATAAAGCACTCGACAAGTCATGCACGCAGAATGCAAGTCTAATAGCTATATGCATGGCTTGGTACAAAGGAATAGCTCAAGGTATATTTGCAATAAACGACTTTTGAAAAGTAATATAAGTAGATTCGAAGCAGAGAAACAAGTAAAACATAAATAAATATTCAAAAAGTTTAATAAACATTTTCCCCATCCTAAACCACATTTCCAATATTTACATTATTAAACCAACCCAACTTTCCAAATCCAATATATTTTTGATAAAATATAACCCTTATTTGTAATTCGAGCATTGTCGATCAAGAAGTGGACTCGGCTATTCGAATAGGTTTTTACACTCTGCAGAGGTTATACACTTTACCCACAAGATACAATCCACTCACCACGTCAGCCGTGAATCGCCATACAAGAGTATGCGAATGAGCGATCATAACAAAGCCTTTCGGAAGCCTCAAACAACACAGGTGGTCCTCTCCGGTTCGTGATCTACACCATCCCTCCCCTTATCGAAGGCGAAGTATTGTACCAACAAACCGTGAGATGGGTATCTGGCCACGCCACGACACGTCGCTCCCGTACAATCACACAAACGGTGTAATTGACACCCTGAGGCTCCACAAGCGAGTCCTTAGCGACTTAGTCAACTAGGGCCGTCCCATTCCAGCCATGTGGTTGTACGTATGGCCCAGTTCAAAGGCTTGCAAGGTTAAGTCCTTAGAGTGACCAGGGCAAGACTACCCGAAAAACCAAATCAACATTCCCAACGCCACAACTGGCCCACCTGATTACTCTTGCCACATGCCCCAGTCGAAAACCGTTTATCAAACCCCAGTTGATTACCATGCACCACGTGCCATCAACATCACATGATACTTTTCCAAAACATGTTCAATATATCATTAAGTCAATATTAACATTTGGTTGTCCAAAATCATGTCATGAGCACGTAGCAGGTCTAAGCAATATACTACAACGGTCTAAAACCCATGTTGGCAATGTGTTTATGTCCAACTAGTAAACCACAACTAGGGTGACAAGGGATCATGGCACATACTTAGATAATCAAGGTGTCATATAGCAAATTGGTGTTTATCTAACCCCCAGGTTTAAACAAAGTATTTTTCTAATTGAACTAGCATGCAATAGTTTAAATCAAAATAGATTTCGAAATAGGATCAACATGGTCAAAGCACAACTTGCCTGGCCCTTGCAAACTTTACTGTCTTTTACTCTTTATCCTTGATCCTTGATCCTCGAGCTTCAACTTCCACTTTCTCGATCCTCAGCTCGTTCGAACGACTTTCGGACGACACGTCTAGCGATTAAAGAAGAAGCAAATACAAACCAATTCAAAAGACAAATCAAGTAAACTCCAAATTAAGAACGAACAGCATTGGGCACAACGGCTTGGGAGAGATTTGGGAACTCGAACGGATTAGATCGAAGAGTTGACAAAAGAGAACGGGCTTTCGGCAAAACAATCAAAAGGAAAGATTAATAATCGGGAAAGAAAGAATAATATTCAAGAATATTTCTTCCGGTTATTATCTTGATTAGACAGATAGCGACATATGGACACTCGATCTATAGACCGGGTCCATAAGGATATGTTAGTTCACATGAACTAAATCGATTCTTGAAGTTGACTTTTGTTGACCGAGCGGACACAATCAAACAAAAGAGAGACGGATAGATCAGCACGCAGGGTATGACAGATGGCCAATGGTCTATCGACCAAGTCCACGAAGGAATTCTCGATTAAAAGGCGATTAGGTCTTCAGGATAAGAAAAGACAAGTTTCTTACCACGTTGTAACAACGGAAAAGATTGTAATGATAACAACGCGGCTAACGATAATCTTAGTTAATCGAACCGGTCGTAGGTTTGGTTTTGACTCGGCTTGAAGATGATATGACGTTGAGACTAGGCTCACGTCATGATGATAGAACAGGTGAAGGCATCGCACTAGGGTTTGTGCAAGAATACACGCATGCGATGACAACGCAGGCGAAGAGAGCCAATTGTTAACGATGGAACGTTAACGATGGAACGTTAACGATGAAACGTTAACGGTGGAACGTTAACGGCGAGCGCTACGGCAAAACGTTAACGGAGGAACGTTAACGACGAAACGTTAACGACGGAGC
This sequence comes from Rhipidocladum racemiflorum, assembly GCA_036346355.1. Taxonomy (NCBI): domain Eukaryota; kingdom Viridiplantae; phylum Streptophyta; class Magnoliopsida; order Poales; family Poaceae; genus Rhipidocladum; species Rhipidocladum racemiflorum. The sequence goes on along the minus strand of CM070579.1, from coordinate 80,548,119 downwards.
GTTAGACGGGAAACATTAACGGAGGAGCGTTAACGGCGGCGCTAACGACGCAACGTTAATGGAGGAACATTAACGGAGCGTTAATGACAAAAGCGTTAACGGCAAGACGTTATCGACGAGCGCAACGCATGCAGCGTTAACCCGGTGAAACATTGACGGCAAAAGCGTTAGCGGAGGAACGTTAGCAGGCGTTAACGGAAGAACGTTAACGGGAAACGTTAACGGGAAACGCGATCGCGTAACGCACGGTAACGTTAACGGTGGAACGTTAACGGCGAACGCGTTAACGGTGGATCGTTAACGGCGAACGCACCGCGTGGAGGTCAACAATGATAGGAGACTTCATGAAGCGAAGTAGCGACCGTCGGTGCAACGACATGGCCGCGGTAGAACGCTACCAAGGATGGTTAACCGGTGCGCGAACCGGCGGCAACGGTTTAGGTTGAAAGACGACGGGTTTAGGTTGAAAGACGACGGGTTTAGGCCGGAATCGGCTTCTCGGCAAACGGAGGCCAAAAGAACTCTAAAGATGGACCAAAACAGTACAAGATGATCCTACGGACGCGACAACACGGCCGGAGCGAACCAAAATATGCGGCGTCAAAAGGCGACGCGCGGCGACGGCAAACGGTGGCCTAAATATAAAAAAAATTCCGGAGGATGGGATGGCAAAGGGAGAATGTCTACTGCGTAGAACGCGGCGAGACGATCTCAACGGTATAGGCGGATTTTGCGGCGCCCTTCCGGATTAATCACAAACTGGCGATTAACGGGTTTCGGATCAAAACTTTGGATGGCCATAACTTCTAGAATAATGATCGGAACTTAACGAAATTTGACCGAGAGCTAGATGGGACCAAGAGGCACACCGTGACGCAGGTGGCTCGAAGAAATACCTTCTGGAACAGCGGGGGACGCGCGAGGAAGTTTGCCGCTGTCTGGAACGCAGTCCAAACGGAGAATTTATTTTTCTGCGCCAAATCCAGAGGGCAAAACCTTGGGGCAAGATGTGCATCCTGTAGAGGACATCCCCAGGAGTCTACACAAAAAATTTCACCGTCAAACTCGAAAAATTGAGGGAGTTATGGCCTCGGCAAGATTCGAGATTGAAACGGCCGTAACTTTTGATCCCGTGGACCAAATTGGTTGAATTTTGGACAGCAAGTAGATGGTACCTTGTGGCACACCACGGAGAAGACGGATCTCGAAAAGAGTCGACGAGCTGCCCGGGACGCGGCTCCAAAGTTCGGCCGACGTTGGGCGACATCCGGAGGACATTGGATGGATCTCGGAGTTTTGGAGATGATCCGGAGGTTGTATATCCGTGGGAGAGGTCTAGGGGCACTTATATAGGTTTGGGGAAGAGGCTAGATCAAGAAAAATCAAGTTTGGACGTGTTTGGAGGTGTTTGGGTCGGTTTGGGCATTTTACCGAGCACTTGCCGTGCATGGGACGGATCCGGCGACGTGGCCGACCGGGAGGCTGACAAGTGGCAGCGTGGGGGTGCTGGCCTGGGCGTGGGGGTGCTGGGCCGGCTGTCGCGGCCCAGGCGGGGCGTCTTGGCGGCCGGTGGCGTGGGCGGCCAGGCTGAGGAGAAGGTGGCGGCCGGTGGCCGGCCAGCGCTAGCGCATGGAGGGGAGCGGCCGGATGGGCCGTGCGCAGGAGGAGGGAGGAGGATTTGGCCCAACAGCCAATTCAGAATTTCCAAGGATTTTCGAATTAAAATAATTCCACAAATGCAAATAAATCAAATGAGGCAATGAAAATACCCGAAAAATTCTAGAAAAATTCCAGAAAATATTTTGAGATATTGTAAACTCAAATAAAATATTTTCAACGAAACTTTATTTAAAATTTTCCAAATAATTAATTAATTTCCAAAAAAGGGCTTTATACAAATCAAATTCAATTAAATCCAATAAATAGCAAACGAGCTCCGAAAAATCTCAAAAATTACAGAAGAACTTCTTGAAACGCAAGGAATCCAAATAAAATAAAATAAACTTTATTTGGGGTTTAGAATAATCAAATTAAATTGTTTTAGCTTTTAGAAAATTCAAATCAAGTTTTTATAAACGCGAGAAAATCAACGAAAATTTTGGGGAAGCCAAACTAAACCAAAATTTTTTGAAAACCCAAATTTTGGGATGTTACAATTTGCCAACCCAGGTCAGTTGCATTTTTATACCCAGGTCAGCTAGTAACATACTGGCTGATGCTTGCTTTCTCAAATTTGTGAATGTGATCCTTTTCAAGTAATGTAGAGCTATTATGGTGACTAGTGAGACGTTGAATATTAAGCATTGTGTTCTTGTGTGAATGCCCCATTTGGTAAAAATAGACGACATGAAAAAGCTGTTAGAAGCTAAACAAAAACTTGAGGTGGAGATCGAACAACTGAAGGGAAAGTCTGAGATAATAGAAAAGATTTATGAGATGAAACAAGAACTGAAAGACATAGATGATCGCTTGCAAGATATCGAATTCGTTAACACGACACTCATCACTAAGGACTGCAGCGTGAATGCAGAGCTGGAAGAAGCCAAAGTTGAGATTATAGAGGTAATATAAAGGTTTCTAGTATTTAATTCGGTGTGGTTACCGATAATATACCAAGACACCTGTCGGCGTACTAGCCAACAGGCACCTCCGAGACGGGTGCTTATGAGGTTCGGACGGGGGGCTTTCGGGGCAATCGCCTCGGAGTGGAAGACGTAGACGACCGGAGTCCCGGGAGGCTCAGGCTAATGGGGGGACACGAGAAGTTTTTACCCAGGTTCAGGCCCTCCGGGGAGTAATAGCCCTAGTCCTGCCTTTCTTGGTATTGCTTGTGTTCTTGCGGGAGAGGATGAAAACCTTACAGCCTTTCGACCTCCTCTCCCATGCACCCTGGCTTCCTTTTATACTTGGGCTGCTAGGGGCGCATGGGAGGCTTACACTGCCAGCCCTACTCATTACACTGCCACGGGCGTATTTAATGCATTCGCCCCCGCCCTTACGCAACATTTAAGACCGGTCTCAGCCGTCGCGCCCTTGCCTTGGGCCCCGTTCCGTCAGGGGATGAGGTGCTGCCGTGACGACTCCTGCAATAATGATGTGCCTGGGGAAGGCGCGCCGCCATGCTATAGTCTCTATGCTTCCGCATTTAATGCGCACGATTCGCATTAAATGTCCTTGATCTCGGCGGGACTATCCCGGGGATGGTGCGCCAGTTGGTTAGGATCAGACGCCACGCGTCATTGGCGACCACCTTCTTTGGGGTGCTCAGCAGCTGCTCAGACGCCACGTGTCTGCTGGGCGAACACCTTGCTGGGCGCCAGTGGCGGGCTCAGACGCCACGCGTGTCATTGGCGACCACCTTGTTGGCGCCAGCACTGCTCAGACGCCACGTGTCCATTGGCGACCACCTTCTTTGGGTGCCAGCGGCTGCTCAGACGCCACGTGTCTGCTGGCGAACACCTTCTTTGGCGCCAGCGGCCGGCTCAGACGCCACGTGTCCCCTGGGCGACCACCGTGGGGCTCTTTCTCTTGCCGCGGCGGTGGGCCCAAGCATGCCCTGGCTGCCACTTGACCGCTTTTTAGTGCGGGGGAGCGGGTACCTCGGTGTAGAATACGCCGACAGTAGCCCCCGGGCCCACCCAGGAGCGCTTTCTGCTCTTCTTCTTCTTTAATTGGCGTCTTGAGAACTGCTCCGGCTCCCGGGTGGGACCCTTCAAAAGTCCGCGCGCCCTGCAAAAAAGATCTTCCGGCTTCTCCGATTCCCAGGCGGTTCGCGCGGTTACTTCCTCCTTGTAACCGCCACACGTTCCTTGGGATGCGCCCCCTTTACGAGGCTTTTAAACTTCCACTTTTTCGAATCGCCGCGCCCTTTCGGTTTTCCCGTCGGTTCGTCTTCCGCGGCCTTATAAGAGGCCGATCGAAGGGGGAGTAGTTCTTCCTCCTTCCAACTCCCCTCACTCCGTCTCTTTCCGACGTCTTAGGTTCCCTTGCTTCTTCCCCTTTACTGTCGCGCTCCGATACCCCTCCCCTCCCAATGGCTCCGGTACTTCCTTCTTCGTCCATCGAGGAGGAGAGGGCCGGCAGGTTCTCCCAGAACATCACCGGGGGCGCCCTTCGCCTCCGCGCAGGGATCGTTGAGCCTCGCCACTGTCGGCACAGGAAGTGGTTTTCTTCGGATGGCAGCTCCTTGCCGGCCTGCTACCGCCGGTCTCCGACTTTTATCTCTCTGTTCTCAACTTCTACGCCATTCACCACATCCACCTTCCTCCCAACTCTGTTATCCTCCTTTCTGCCTTTGCTCACTTCTGCGAGATGTTCGTGGGAGTGCTGCCCAACCTTCTCCTTTTTCGTTTCTTCTACACCCTTCGCGCTGCGGGCGGTACCCCGCAGGTCGCCGGGAGCTGTCACCTGCGGCTCCGTGACGGGATCGTTGCGCGCTACCTTCCATTGGACTGCCGGTCCAATTGGAGGGATTGGCGCGCAGAGTGGCTGTACGTCGAGGACGACAGCGGCATTGAAGTGCTGGAGCTTCCGCCCGGCCCGACGGTCAGCAACCCCAACTGGGGGGCTCCAGTGAGCGATGCGCCCGAGCTCCAGGCGATGCTGGCCCGCATCGACCAGTTGCGGGCGGCGGGTCTGACGGGGGCCATGGTAATCCGGGATTTTATTACCCGGAGGCTGTGCCCCCTGCGCCACGTCGCCCACTGGCGATACATGGGCCAGGGCGATGGGACCCGGAGTATCCCCGGAGGTAACCTGCTCCACTCTGCATCACTCCTTGTTACTTCTATTTCTTTTTTGGCAAAACCTGATTCTAACAATACTGCCTCCCTCCTGCGATTCCTTTTCCTTTTGGTGCTGATAGCCGCCGGGAATTTGGCTGACGACGTGATCGACAGGTGGATGTTGCAGCTGGGCCTATCCGGCCCCGTCCCGCCGTTTCCGGCGGGCGCGGTCCCACTTTGCCGGTTTGTCCCGGGGAGCGCGCGGCGATAATCCGCGCCCTGCCCTCGATGGACGCCATGGGCACGCCTGTCGTGATACGCCAGGCGACCTTAACAATCCGGGATCCTCCTCCCGCTGGTGGTCAGGGGAGGGGCGAACGAGTGAGGCGCAGGCGCCCGGACGATGACGACGACTCCACCCATCCTTCCCAGAGGTCCCGCCTCCTGGGCTCGGCCGGGGCGGGGACTTCCACGTCGGCCGCGGGGGCTTCTTCGGTTGCGGCAACGGGTTCCTCCGTGGTGGCAGGGGGCTCGTCGACCGGTGGGGGGTCGTCCGCCTTTGCCCCTGCCGGGGGCACGACGATAGACCCTCCGCTGCCGATTCCTTTTGTACCGCCACCGCCTCCAGCAGAGATGGATCTTCCTCCGCCTCCATCTTCGCCGCCAGCCGTGGTAGTACGCCTCGCCGCCCGCCCGCCGCCGCCGTGTGGCGGATCCGCCCCGCCTCTGCCGCCCGGCGTTAGGAAGCGCCAGCGGGGCTTGTCCTCGCTTCTGGCGTACCCGCTTTCCAAGGCAGCGCCTAGGTACTCACCAGAGACGCAAATGCAACATAAAAGTTCAAGTTTTTAAGATCGATCTCTTACCGTTGTTTCCCCCTTTGTCCAGGGTTCCTACTCAGGATATCCCGCTGCCCGTCTTTGGGGCGACCAAGCGCGCCATGGCCGTCGAGAACGCCGCTTGGGGTCGCTGAGCCCAGGACGGCCAGGCGGCGGGCGGGTCCTGTGGAGCTGCCGCCGTCGCTCGCCAGGACCAAGGCCCGTTCGGCCCGTCCCTACCCCGAACTCCCGCCGCCTCCGTTCCCTCGGCAGACGCCGATGCTCTGGCGGCCCTCGGCGAGCTCTACTCAGGACGAGCAATCGCCTGGTGACGAGGAACGCAGTTGGACGGAGGCGGGAGTCGAAATCAACCGCCTTCGCAAGGAGGTGGTGGACCTGCGCGATCGGGGGGCGGGGCTGGAGCTGCAGCTGCGGAGGGAGCGGGAGCGGCAGGAGCAAAGCACCCGCCCGCGGCGTCTCTCCCGCGAGCCGAGGCGGAGAGGGCTGATCGGGCTCGGCCGAGGTGGACACATGCTGCGGATGCTTCGCGCCACGCCGATCGAACGGTGGCCAGCCTTGCTCCACTGGGGCTGGAGCAGCCGGGTCCGCGGGAGGAGAGGCCACGGCATTACGCCTTCTGCCTCTGCCAGACCGCGGACTTCCTCACGCGCCTGCCCGCCGCCCTTTCCGCTCGGTCCGCCCAGGAGGGGCGCGCAGTTGCAGCGGCCACGGCGAAGTACGTGCTGGCTTGCTGTGCCAGCCGTGACGCCAACTTTGATCCCGCGGCTACTGTCCAAGGGTTTGAGGGCGACTGGGCGCAGGCGGAGGAGCGAGTTCATGATGCCTCCGAGCAGGTTGCCGCCCAGCTAGCGATGGAGAATCCCCAGATGGTGGCGGTGGCGGAGGACGTGGCGATGGTGCTGGACGTGCCCCCCTGCTGAAGACGTGGCGGCGGCCGAGGAGGCGGCAGATGACGCGGAGGACCCTCCAGCACCCCCTCAGTAGCTTTTCTTCTTTTCTTTTTCGGTCGTGCCTGTAAAAGACTTTAAATGCAAGACGCTTTTTAAATGAAGCAGGAGCACCGGCTTCCCGCCACGTCGCTCAGAGACTGCTCTTTACTTTAACTTTCTAGCCTCACGCAAACGAGCACGTGACCGCTTAAAAACTCAGAGTTTTGCACCAGGGGGTCTTTTTCCTTGGATCCCTTGCCTTAGCAAAATTTTCTTCCCAGACGGCCTCTAGGGAGCAGGCGCTCAGCGAGTCGTGGCAAGACCTGGGTTTTTGACAATGGTGCTCGAGTCGCCGACCCCCACGGGGGTACCCGGAGTGTCATGACCGTACTGGGGGTCGTGCCGAGCTAGCCATTCAACTGCCCATTCCTGCACGACGCTCTCACTTAGCGGTTCCACCTTTGCCACCGGGCTTTTGCAAGGCTGGAAGGTTCCATGAGCAAGCGCCCTGGCGCTGCTCAACAGCGAGAAAGAGATTGAAAAGGAAAAGGGGCAACAAGAGCAACAACTTTGGACAATCGGAAGGCGAATATTGATTTCAAACAGAAGGCCTCCCCCAACCAGCAGTGGAGAGGGAGACACCCTCCGGCCGGTCGGGGGACGGAGCCAGGGACTTACAACCGGTCAAGGGTAGAACTTGCGCAGGTTTTCTATATTCTGGGAGTTCGCCAGCTCCTCGCCGTCCTCAGTGGCCAGCCTGACCGCCCCGGGGCGAGAGACTGAGACCACCTTGAAGGGTCCCTCCCACTGTGGAGACAGTTTATGCGACCCGGCATGCGACTGGATTTTTCGCAAGACCAGGTCGCCCACTGCCAGTGTTCTCTCATTGACCCGGGAGGCGTGGTACCGCCTGAGACTTTGCTGGTACCTTGCGGCTCGCAAAGCCGCTCGATCACGCGCCTCTTCCAGGAGGTTGACGTCGTCTCGGCGCAGACCCTCCTGCTCCTCTTCCGTGAATGCCGCAACGCGGGGTGATCCTGGCCCAATTCGAAGGAGAACACCTGCGCCGTAGACCAGGAAGAAAGGAGTTTCCCCGGTAGCCCGGCTAGGAGTGGTCCGAAGTGACCACAACACAGCCGGGAGCTCTTCGGTCCATCGGGCGCCACGCTTGTGGAGTCGGTCGAACGCCCGGGTCTTGAGGCCCTTCAGCACCAGTGCGTTGGCCCGCTCGACCTGGCCGTTGCTCTTGGGGTGGGCGACCGAGGCAAAGCAGACCTTGGTGCCCATCTCTTCACAGAAATCTAAGAAGGTCGCACTGGTGAACTGTGCGCCGTTGTCGGTGATGATGCGGTTGGCGACCCCGAAGCGAGCGAATATCCCTTGCATGAACTTGACCGCAGCTGCGGCAGTGATGGACCTCACTGCCTCTGCTTCCACCCATTTGGTGAACTTGTCGATGGCGACGAACAGGTGGGTGTAACCCCTTGTGGCCCACGGGAACGGGCCCAGGATATCCAGCCCCCAGACCGCGAAGGGCCAAGAGAGCGGGATAGTTTGCAGAGCTTGGGCCGGTTGGTGGATCTGCTTGGCGTGGAACTGGCACGCTTCGCATCTCCTCACCAGCTCGCAAGCATCCTGGAGGGCGGTTGGCCAATAGAACCCTTGACGGAAAGCTTTTCCCGCCATCGTTCGTCCGGACACATGGCTCCCGCACACGCCTCCATGGATATCAGAGAGCAAACTGCTCCCCTCTTCCCGAGTGATGCACTTCAGAAGAATTCCGTTCTTTCCCCGGCGGTACAGGTCCCCGCCCACCAGGGTATAGCACTTGGCCTTTCGTGCCACCTTCTCTGCTGACGCATCATCATCGGGGCACACTTGATCCCGCAGGTAGGCCAGGATCGGATCCATCCATGTGCCTTCCCGGTCAGAAATCTGGCGACCACTAAGTGGTCGTCCGGCATCTACCGCCGGGCGTTTCCACCGGATCCACTTTCCCTCCAGAGGCGAGGGCTGAAGCGGCATCACCATCGTCCCCACCGGAAATGGGGGCTGCGATGGACGGTCGCGGAAGCCTTTCTTCAAAGACCCCGACCGGTACAGGAGATCTGGTTGAGGCGAGCTGGGCGAGCTCGTCCGCCAGGTGGTTGTCGCGTCGTGGGATGTGGGTATATCCCAACCCTTCGAAGTGCCGCTCCAATTTCCTGACCTCCGCCAGGTACGCCGTCATGACGGGGTCAGGGCAGGAGAAATCCTTCCTTGCTTGATTGATGACCAACAGGGAGTCGCCCTTAACCTGCAGGCGTCGGACACCGATGGCTGTGGCGGCCCGAAGCCCAGCCAACAAGCCTTCGTATTCGGCGACGTTGTTAGTGGCCTTAAAGTCGAGGATGACCACGTATTTGAGGGGGTCCCCGGTCGGAGAAACCAGGAGGACCCCTGCTCCCGCGCCTTCCAGCCTGAAGGACCCGTCGAAGAAGAGTGTCCAAGGGGAGGGCACGGGGTCCTCTTCAACTTCGGACTCGGCGGGAGTCCACTCGACGACGAAGTCCACTAGTCTTTGACTTTTTATAGCAGTGCGAGGGGCGAACTTGATGCCGAACTCCCCCAGCTCGACAGACCACTTTGCGATGCGGCCCTCCGCTTCCCGGTTGTGGAGGATCTCGCGTAGGGGTAGGAGGAGATCACTGTGATCTCTCTCCCCTGAAAGTAGTGGCGCAGCTTCCTCGACGCTATCAGCACGGCATACACCATCTTCTGAGCTTGAGGGTACCTCGTTTCCGCGTCATGGAGCACCTTGCTGATATAGTAGACCGGCCGTTGAATCCCTTCCCGCTCCGCCACCAGCACTGCACTCACCACGGAGGGGCTAGCCGCTACGTATAACAGCAACGGCTCGCCCGGCTCAGGGGCGACTAATACTGGGGGGGAGGAGAGGTACTCCTTCAGATCTTCGAATGCCCGCTGCGCTTCTGGGGTCCATTCAAATGAGTTGGTCTTCTTCAACAGCTTGAACAGCGGCAGGCTTTTCTCCCCCAGCCGGGCTATGAATCGGCCAAGGGAGGCTAGCCGTGGGTCAAGCATCTAGCTTGCTTGAGCCGGGTGGGCGGCTGCATCTGCTCAATCGCTTCTATCTTTTCCGGATTGATCTCGATCCCACGACTGGAGACCAGGAACCCGAGTAGCTTCCCGGACGAAACACCAAACATACACTTTTCGGGATTCAGCTTTATACAATATTCTCTGAGGCGGGAGAAGGTTTCTTCTAGGTCCTGAACGAGCTCGTCGGCCTTTTTTGTTTTTACCACCAAATCATCGACATACACTTCCAGATTCTTCCCTATTTGGGGCCGAAACACTATGTGCATGGCCCGCTGATAGGTGGCGCTAGCGTTCTTCAGCCCGAAAGGCATCTTGACATAGCAGTACACACCGAGAGGAGTCACAAAAGCAGTTTTCTCTTCATCTTCTTGCGCCATGCTGATCTGGTGGTAGCCGGAGTAGGCATCGAGGAAGCACAAAGCTTTGCACCCCCGGCCAGGAGTCGATTTACGATGTCTATCCGCGGAAGGGGGTATGGGTCCTTGGGGCAGGCTTTGTTGAGGTCGGTGAAGTCGATGCACATTCGCCACTTCCCGTTGGACTTCCTCACGAGCACGGGGTTGGCCAGCCACTCCGGATAGGTGGCCTCCCGCACAATCTTGGCAGACAAAGCTTTTCCACCTCGTCGAATGGCATCCTGTCGCTCTGGCGCTGCCGTCGGATCTTTGCCGAACCGCGCGCTTCCAGGAGCGTTGCCAATCGGTGCTCGATCACCTCCCTGGGGACTCCGGTCATTTCTGATGGTTCCCAGGCGAACACATCCAGGTTAGACCGGAGGAAGGTGACGAGCGCGTCTTCCTATTTGGCGCTGAGGTCGGTGCCGATCTTGACGACCTTGCCCGAGCCGTCCTCGCCCACGGGACCGCCTTTGCCTCGCCCAGAAGGCTTGGGCGGCGGGTCTTGGCCGAGGGGGAGGCCGGGTTGTCGCCCTTGTCGCGTCTTGCGAGCGGTGGTGCCGGCCAGATCCTCGCATTTGCTGGCGAGGCGCAGGCTTCGATCTATCCACCTTTACCGTAATTGGACCCCAGTGCCCTGGGATTTTCACCAAAGATGTAGGCGTAATGGGCCACCGCCATGAACTTGACTAGGGCGGGCGGCGAGCAAGGCATTGTAGGGGAGGTCGAAATCGGCGACCTCAAAATCCACCGGCTCGGTCCGAAGTTCTCCGAACCTCCGAACGTAACCGCAATCGGACTTGTCCAGGGTAGGAGACCCACCCGGGGCAACTCCGTAAAGCGGGGGCGGACACGGTTCCTCAGACGGGATTTGGAGCGCCTGCACGCTCCAACGGATAGCGAGTTGATGGCACCGCCTCCATCAACCAGGACCGCCCGACTTTGCGTTGCGAACCGTGGGAGACACCACGATCGGGAGATGGCCAGGGCGGCGGTATTCTCGGGTGGTCGGCCCGATCGAAAGTGATCGGCCGCTCCGACCACTTCGATGGCCGCCCGCCCGAAGGATGACGTTGTGGCACACACCGCCTCGATCCCGCTTATGCTGCGAAGTTCGATGAGTAGGTGGCGAGCCACCATGTATAAACGCCACCGTGCGCTCACTTTCTTTGGAAGGCTAAGCGAGCCGCACCTTCGCTGCCTTCGTCTTCGCGATCTTTCTCCGCGGCGTTTCTTGAGCCGCTGTCGACCAGCTTGGACACAACTTGGCGATCCTCCAAGTCGTGGTCCGCTTGTTCGATGGATGGGGCAATAGGGCTTGCCGCCATCGTCTTCGCGGCGGGGTGAGCGACGGTCCCTGCGGTCGCCGCGCTTGCCCCGGCGCTCGTCCCGCTGGTCCTGATCATCATGACGCCGGGATTTGGGCTCCGGCTCAGCGACCAAGACCTCCCTAGCGGTTGCCTCCCTCCGCTTTTTCTTTTTCTTCTTGCGGTCGGAGGACTTCGAGGCGCCAGCATCGCCGGAGTCAGCAGGTTTTGCCGCGCACTTCCGAGCTTCGGCCGCCCTGGCGCACTTGTGCGCCAGGGAGAACAACTCAGACGTGGTTGAGATGACGCGCGTGGCCATCTTTTCCCGCATCTTCTGGTCTCGGACCCCCCTCCGGAAAGCGATAATCACCGACTGCTCAGAGATCCGGGGGATCGTGTTGCGGCAGTGGCTGAACCGCCGGATGAACTCTCTCAGGGACTCCCCCTCTGCCTGCTCCAGAGCGTGGAGGTCGTCCTCCACGCCTGGTTGAGCGTAAGAGCCCTGAAAGTTGGCGACAAAAATGTCGCATAGTTCCTCCCATGAGTGTACAGAGCCTCGCGGGAGGTTAAGTAGCCAAGACCGGGCAGAGCCCGTCAGCGACGTCGGGAGGTAGTTGGCCATGACCTTCTCGGACCCTCCCGCCGCACGCACCACCGTGGTATAGATTTGCAGGAACTCCTCCGGGTTGGTGGTACCGTCATACTTCTCGATGGAGGCGGGGCGGAATCTCTCCGGCCATGTGGCTTGCCGAAGGCGGAGAGAGAACGCCTGGCATCCAACGTTGTAGGGGGAGCAGCGTCGTTCGCCAGCCCCTCGACCCTGAGGAGAGGATGAGGAGTGCGACCCTGCGCTTCCACCAGAGTCTGAGGGAGGAGCCCCCTGCCTTGCGCCCTCGCGACGTTCGCGAAGGACACGACGCAGGTCACCGTCGCGCTGACGCCGCCTCTCATCAAGGCGTGATCGAAGGTCTTCGCGGTTCCCCCTTGGCTCGGGGGGACCGCGGGAAGAAGCGGAGTCACGTGCCCGTCCCCCCGTTACAGAGGGGGTTGCAACCAGGACTCCCTTCCCCTTGTCCCGACCCTTGACACCGGGAGGGGTCGTCGTGTGGCGGCTGGAACCTGGCACGTCAGGCGCGCGCGTTCTCTGCCGCCACTCGTCGGAAGCCCCCGGCTGTGTCGCTTCAACTTCTTTGTTGTCAGCGACGTCCACCAGGTGGACAATATCCCGCAGCCACGGAGTGGCTGGGGTGTTTCCCCTCAGCGCTACTGGGGGATGATCGAGAAGGAGCCGGGCCGCATGAAGGCTTCGCGCGGGAGTGTCATCCCCCAGCGCCAAGCGCCGCTGGACAGGGTGACCCCCAGGCGTGGGAGTCACGTGCGCTTCTCCTGCGGCGGAGGGACCCGGGATAGCCGGTTCCCTCCCCGAATGCCTGGAGCGGCTATGAGCGCCACTTTCTTCGGGCAGATTGCCACGCTTGGAGTGCGAATCCGCCATGAAGACAAACGCCCCCTCTTCTCCTGAGCCTCTCGCCTGAAACGGAAGAAAGGGGGGCGATCTAACCACCCATAGCCCCTACCTGGCGCGCCACTGTCAGCGTACTAGCCAACAGGCACCTCCGAGACGGGTGCTTATGAGGTTCGGACGGGGGGCTTTCGGGGCAATCGCCTCGGAGTGGAAGACGTAGACGACCGGAGTCCCAGGAGGCTCAGGCTAACGGGGGACACGAGAAGTTTTTACCCAGGTTCAGGCCCTCCGGGGAGTAATAGCCCTAGTCCTGCCTTTCTTGGTATTGCTTGTGTTCTTGCGGGAGAGGATGAAAACCTTACAGCCTTTCGACCTCCTCTCCCATGCACCCTGGCTTCCTTTTATACTTGGGTTGCTAGGGGCGCATGGGAGGCTTACACTGCCAGCCCTACTCATTACACTGCCACGGGCGTATTTAATGCATTCGCCCCCGCCCTTACGCAACATTTAAGACCGGTCTCAGCTATCGCGCCCTTGCCTTGGGCCCCGTTCCGTCAGGGGATGAGGTGCTGCCGTGACGACTCCCGCAATAATGATGTGCCTGGGGAAGGCGCGCCGCCATGCTGTAGTCTCTATGCTTCCGCATTTAATGCGCACGATTCGCATTAAATGTCCTTGATCTCGGCGGGACTATCCCGGGGATGGTGCGCCCGATGGCTAGGATCAGACGCCACGCTGTCCATTGGCGACCACCTTCTTTGGGTGCCCGGCGGCTGTCACGCCACGTGTCTCTGGCGAACACCTTGTTGGCGCCAGCGGCCGGCTCAGACGCCACGTGTCCGCTGGCGACCACCTTCTTTGGCGCCAGCGGCTGCTGTACGCCACGTGTCCATTGGCGACCACCTTCTTTGGGTGCCAGCGGCTGCTGACGCCACGTGTCTGCTGGCGAACACCTTCTTTGGCGCCACGGTCGGGCTCAGACGCCACGTGTCCCCTGGGCGACCACCGTGGGGCTCTTTCTCTTGCCGCGGCGGTGGGCCCAAGCATGCCCTGGCTGCCACTTGACCGCTTTTTAGTGCGGGGGAGCGGGTACCTCGGTGTAGAATACGCCGACAACACCATTTTGATAACAACATGATCGCTTTTGTAGGGTTTAAGAGATATGACTGGAGATCAATTAGTTATTGGTGTCAAACAAATGGACATTGAACTAGAGTTGTGGAACTTTAGAGAGAACCGAAAAGCCTCTGTTGCGGAAGCTATTGCACATATGATGGCAGACATAAAAAAGCCCCAAGGTCTTCTTGTCTTCAACTATGAAAAAGCCCTAAAGTCTTCTTGTCAATTTGTCGTATTATATTTTGTCAATGTATTGTCACCTGGTATTATCCTTAATGTATATTTGCTCATCTTGAATGCAATAACTCAATAGTGTCTTGCTTGTTGGAACCAAATATTTTTCCTACACCCCTCAGCAGAACTTCCACCATTAGTATCTGTTGTTCAAAATTTTTATCTACTTAGATATTTCTGTAATGATATTTACATAGCACAACCAGTTATAGATTTTGTAATTGAATATCTAAACATCCTAGATGCATTAAGGCAATAGCTTATCTGATCAGGATCGTTTTAAAATATAAAGTTTTGTAGCACTTTCATCTCTACTCATATTATGATATTGATGGATTCTAAGGTAAAATCCATTTTATTTCATAGTTCGTCCTAAAAGGTGTCATACGTTGATTTATCGTTATCACTTTATCCTCGTCTCCGAATGAGAATACCATAGGCAATCTTGCTTCTTGAATTATAGAGTTAATTAACTCATCGTATGGAGTTGATTATGCCATTGTATAGAGTTGATTAATTCATCGTATATTGTTGATTAATTCATGAAATAGACTATACGATTACTTAATCAACTCTATACGATAAGTTAATCAACTCTATAATTCAAGAAGCTAGACTGCCTACGGTATTCTCGTTCATGGACGATGACAAAGGAGATGAAAGCGCTACAAATATTCATATTTTAAAACGATCCTGATCAGACAAGCTGTTGCCTTGACGCATCTAGGATGTTTAGATATTCAACTATAAAATCTATAACTGGTTGTACCTTGTAAATATCATTACAGGTATCTAAGCAAAAGAAAATTTCGAAAAACAGATACTAGTAATGGAAGTTTTGCTGGGGGTGTAGAGAAAAAAAGGGATCACAGATGGTTCTATTTAGAAATCATCTGCGATGTTATAGTATCACAGACGATTCTATTTAGAAATCTTTGTGATGTTTATATCACAGACATTGGCCAAACCGTCTGTGACGATAGTTCCGAATCGTCTATGATGTTATTATCTGTAGTAATGTTTCTATTAATACAGAAAAGAAAATCAAAGCATTTTGGAGTCTTACAAAAATTCAAAGCGTTTTGTCCGTTGTACTTTTGTGAATGTAAGCAACTACATAAATTTGCTAGTGACAGAGACCTTATCTGTTGCATTTATGATATAACAGGTATGTAAAGCTCACTTTAATTACGTTAAAAAAAAGCTCACCTTGACAAGTACTGCTCAACTGATGAACTAATGAAGAATGCCGTATTGTTGAACCTATGATAACTAAAGTTCATGACAATGATTTTCTTCTCAAATTTCAGGATTGTCCAGTCGGTTTATTCGTTCCGGAACTGGTTATGGGCAGCATTCGTGTACACGGCCATGGTGGACTATCCAACCCCAGCCAATTTCCTGATAAATCTGCCTGCCTACTCCATCAAGGAGGTTGTCACTTGTAATCTATTCTGCAACCAATTCTCTTGTTTACATTTCAACCAAATGTATAACCAGAGTTACAAGTGTTTCAGAATTACCAAACTGAATCACGCTAAAACAAGAAGTGTGCTTCTGATTGTAGGATCGATATATACTAGTACAGCAATCAGAGGGGGGTTGAATGATTGCGCGGAGGCTAAAATTAAATTTTTGATCTATTAAAAATTTACCCCAATTCGGAATCAAATAATTGCATCAGATCAAGCAAAAACAGAGTAGATATGTTTGGTAAATCACGAATTCCCGTAGATCTAGCCGTCGGATTGACCTGAAATTTGAACAGAAGAAACTAGATTCCAATACGAATCTAACAAAAAAAAGAATCAGCTCGATCGGATTTATGGATCAAAAGTTATGAACTCCGCAAGCTTGCTGTGACAGATTATGACGAAAATAGATCTAACCTTAATTACCGAAGATCCAACCGTCGGATTGATGTGAAATTTAAACTGTAGAAATAAGATTAAATTTCAAAACTAACCCAATACGAATCAGCTTAATCAGATCTACAGATCAAAAGTTATAAGCTTTACAAGTTGATTATATCAATAATGACGAGAATTGATTAAACCCTAATTTCGTGACTAAACAAAATCAACAAAAGATTAACCAACAAAACTTTGAGGAACACTAAGGCCCTGTTTGGCAACTTGGAACCGGGCCGTTTCTACTAGAATCTGGAAGAAACCCAGCCAAACGGGCTAAAGCTCGGAACGATTCTCCTCGGAACGTTTCCTTTTTCCATACCAGGGCCGAATCGTCCTCAACCCCGTTCCACCCCGATTCACAGAATCCAGACTGCTAGCCAAACAGTTTCCAGGCAGTGATTTTGATTCTACCTAAAATGTTTCTACCAAGAATCTGGAACCGTTTCCGTTTCTACTAGAATCGGGAACCGTACCAAACAGGGCCTAAATCAATACCCTAGGAAGGTTTTGGATGGATCAAATCAAGAAGAAACTCAAAGAATCAAGATAAACAATGAATCAATCTACTAAACCAAAAACCGGGCGAGAAAACGAAAAACGGAAAACAGAAGGAAAACCTGATTTTTATTTCTTCTGGCTACTCTGGTTATAGTACTCCAAACAAAAAGTACAATCCTTAATGCCTAGCTCACCATAAACAGAGGACACCTCCCCCTATTTATAATGAGCAAACCTAAAGAGTTTGTATACATATATCTACATGTATGCATATCCACCCGGTCCAATTACATATGGCCCAATATATGCACACAGCCCAAAATTCACGCATGCACGCGTACGGCCCACCTGCCGCTACCGCGTGACTCGCTCATCTTCACGTGCAACGTTCTCTAGTCCGAACATCCCGCATGAGATCCTCGACCACTAGGACCTCGGTTCCTCCCTGAACCTAGTCCAAAACCTCAGTTCCTCCATGAACATAGTTCCGGTCCCATCACCGACCACGTTCGACCTTAAGCAACACCTGCACATGAACAAACCACGAAACAATATTCCGAGCACAAGTCCACGACTTAACTCAAAATCAGCCCATGCAACCACTCACACGAGCGCATTGCATCAAGCAAAATAATTACCATGCTATCACAAGCATATCAAATAATTATCTGAAACAGCACATGCACATGCACCACACATGCCATGAACATAACCACTTTGCAATACCAAATTCATCACCAAGCTAATTTTTCAGCACGTGATTTCACACTGATTCTACTGAACATGTAATCCTCATGAAACTACTGCAAATGTTCAAGATCATTGATGGGTTCCCCACAGGCGCAGACATTCTCGACAAAGTTTTCGCAGCAGCGAGCCTGTACTATAATTACACAGGCGACCAGAAATGCTTCCAGATTGACGATGGGGGAGACCCCCATGGCCTCGGTGGCTGGGGCTGGAAGGTAGAAGAAACCTGACGCACATGTGGTACAATGTTACTAGCAACACTGAGATAGATCATCAGTGGCGGATCTACAGGGTATGCCGGGTGGGCCCCGGCATACCCTGTAGAGGTCTTAGCTAAGCCGGTATTTTCTCTAGCCAGGTCGCTTGTGTCAAGTCCCCAAGTTCGAAAAGTGCTGGGACATCCGGAGTATCCGGATCTACATCCGGAGTGTCCGGATCCAACCCGGAATGTCCGGACAAAATGTCCGGAGTATCCGGATTGGGCTGACCGAGCGCCCCAACCCGGAGTGTCCGGACTGAATGTCCGGAGTGTCCGGGTTGACTGTATCGAAGACCCCAACCCGGAGTCTCCGGGTTGAGCGTCCGGAGAGTCCGGATGGTGCGGGATTTTGTATAAAAGTCCCGTTTCTTGATTTCCCCACCTCATTTCTTCTCCCCACTTGGTTCCCCACCCGTGTGAGCTCGTTCCTCCACCCTAGCTCCTCTCCGGTGAGCTTCCACCGGCCGGTGACCCTCCCGTGGCTCCTTCCCGGCGGCTCCTCCATCCCCGGGAACTCCTCCTCAAGCCGGCATCCTCCATCCTCCACCCGGCATTGCTTCTCCTCCATCTTCCTTGGAGGTAGGTCTCTCTCTTGGGAGTAGATTCGTGGGATTCTTGGGTTCTAGGGTCATCAATGGTGGGAGTTAGAGCTTCGGTTTAGATTTGAAGTTTCGGAGTTGAATCTTGAGCTCTAGGGTTTTGGGTGTAGTGATCCTAGGGTTAGTGTGGGGCTTGGATTGATGAATGTGGGTGCTAGTGTGGTTGATCGGGTAGTAGTAGCGTCGATCCAAGGATCGTTTGGAGTTGGTTAGTGGTTTCATGGGCTAGTGTCGTTCCTCGTGGAGTTGGGTTAGCTATAAGCTTCTTCGGCCTTGCCGCGTGTAGAAAAGTCATAGATCGGGTCCCCGCGGTGCCGTGGGACTTGGCGGCACCTCGGTCCGTTGAGTAGTTGGGCCAAATGCTCCAGGTTCGGAATGTCCGGACGACCAGTCCGGAGTGTCCGCCCTAGGCTGGAGTGTCCAGACCAAAGGTCCGGAATGTCCGGGTTGGCCGGACTGTCCGGATTAAATACCCGGACTGTCCGGGTTAGGCTATTCTGTCCGGTTTCGTTAACCTGTTCGGTCGCGTTGTCTCGTCGGGGTTTTCCTTTTTGTGTTCATTTCATTCGCATGGCATGCATCTCATTATGCATTGTACTCGTGTAGGGAACGATCCCGCGGAGATTGACGCCGCGGTGACCGAGGGTGTTACCGGAGAGCCGACTGTTGCCGACCCACAGGCAGAAGAACAAGGCAAGCACCTATGCATCTTGAACCCGCATTAATTGTATTTTTGTGAATAAACTGCTTAATTGGTGAAATAAGTCTGCATTAGGAATTGAATTGGGTTAGGGTTAGATCCTATTTGCTGCACATTCGTCCCTTGGATTTGTGAAAGATTCCGTTGGAACTAGTATGGGTATTAGATGAGTCACTGCTTAGAATTGCTTAGAGGTCGGGGTTGGGCCAAGTGGTGGATGGTCCACCGCTTGAGGTCAATTACTTTACTTGTGACGAAATGGATGGGTGGTTAGAAAAGAAAAGATGAATTGGAGACCGGGCGGGAAGGTTGGGACATTGGGTAAGGAGACCCGATGTGGTAGTTCCCGTCTGAGTCGATTAAGGACCGATTCGATGGTTGCCCTTTGATTGAGCACACCCCGGTTGGTCGCATGCCCGATTATGGTACGGTAAGCCACTCTTTCTCTCATACGGAATCGATGGACCGTAACTTCCTGTGGTTGGACGTGGTTGAGGGCGAGGCTTAGGCCGACTCTCGAGCGCCAAGCCGGGCTTGGGGCAGCTCGAGGGGGTGCTAGGTTTTCGGACCGCAGGAGGACGCTTCAGCGATTGGGTATGATTGGGAGGGGGTTGACACTAGGCCCTTGTGGTAAGTGTCGTGCGATCAATGCTTCCCTGCAGGGTTAAATAAGCGATTCGAATTGCCGCGCTCTCGGATATGAGCAAGCTCTTTCATCGCACAGTCACGTAGTAAGAACTTGAACCGAGGTTCGCCGTCGAGCTTGAGCCCACATAAATTGGTGTTGAGATTAATTGTTGAGAATTAATGATTTCAACTTCATGTTCAGAAGTAGGCGCCGTTACAACTGCTTAATTGTGAATTGAGTAGTTAGGTAATTAATATAACAAATGTTAAGCCTTCTGCACTTTTACCTTCAGCCTGGTTTTTGCTACATCCAAATGCATGTCCTTTGGAGTCGGTCATATATGGACCACGGGTAAGACTTGCGAGTACCTTCCGTACTCAGGCTTCTGCTTTGTGGTTTTGCAGGTGAGGATCCAGAGGGGTGTGAGTTCTGCCCCTACTGCCTATCGGTGACCGGGCGGGGCACCGAGTAGAGGCTGTCGACGTTGTACGCCCGGAAGTGTTCAGGGCATGACACTTCCGGAGGTGTTTTACTTTTTTTGTATAGGATAGTCGGCTTTACTTTTGTAAACTGTTGCACTTTTATTTCTGTTTTGGAACCTGTCGACTCTTCGCTTCCTGTTTGTTTGGTCGTCCTTTGGGCTTCCGTGTGCCATGTGTGTTTTGTTGCTTCCGCGTTTCGTGCGTCTCTGGTAGTGAGTTTGGGCCCGATGCCCCTTTGTGGGAACTGTTGTGATATAACTTGGGAACCGGTATGTGGGGATCCTGGGCGAGTTTCGGATCGCATACCGGGGGAATACCGGGGTTGTTGTCGAGTCGTTGGACGTTCGTAGGGTGGTCTCCATTGGGCTTGGGCAATAGCATCGGGATCACCTCCGGTGATTTGTTGCTAGGACCCAAATCCGACGGGAGCAACCGTGCATCCAACAACTCGAGGACGATCTGGGCGGCTCCTCTCACAGGTTGGTATCAGAGCAAGGCGCACAAAGACGGACCCCAACTCGACGACCAGTTAGGAGATTGCTTAGGATTGTCATACTGCATTAGATAGAAAGTCATACTTGTCCCCGCCTTAGATTGTAGAGGTGAGAGTAAATTGCGTTGGAAGTCGTGCATGTCATCTCATCTCATGCCGTGCATGTGTCTTGCTGCCTTGCATCGAGGTTGTGTTCTGGGTGTGGCAGACTTGTGGGACCCCAGTGCGGGGTGCTGCAGTCGAGTGTGGGAGTTAGTTCGGGGCTTTACTGCGTTTAGGGCTTGTCTTCCCCGTGTGGGTCCTAACTTTTGCCGCCTGACTCTGTTTGATGACAGAATGCGGACCCGCGGGGCTTCCACTTCTGGGGGTGATGGGGGTGCGGAGCGACAGCAGCGAGAGGGTGCTATTCCGCCGCCTCCTCCCAACGTGCTGGATATTCTGCAGCGGACCGAGCAGCACCAGGAGGTGACAAATCGTATCCTGGAGATGCTAGTCCAGGATCGGGTCCAGCATGGTGGCCGCGGTGATGGGCGAGGTCGGCCCACTAGCTATCTTGACTTCCTGCACACGCAGCCACCGGTCTTCTCACGGGCCACCGATCCGTTGGAGGCCGACGACTGGCTGCGCACGATAGAGCAGAAGTTTGCTCTTATCGACTGTGGGGAGCTCCAGAAGGCTCACTTCGCGGCGCAGCAGCTCCAGGGCCCTGCTGGTGCTTGGTGGGCCAATTTGCGGGTGATGCACTGCCGGCACCGATTTACTTGGGTTGAGTTCCGTGAGGCGTTTGGGCGTACCACATCCCGAAGGGCCTCATGGACATGAAGAAGCGGCGATTTCTCACCCTCAAAGCTCGGCAAGTCGGTGGTTGACTACTCGCAAGAATTCAACTACCTGGCGCAAGACGCCCGTGAAGAGGTTGACACCGACGAAGAAGTAGGGTCGGTTCGTGAGTGGGTTGACAAATGAGTTTCAGGACAAGTCGTCCGTCTGCGACTTCGCCGATTACAACGACACCGTGAGCCGCGATCACCGTTGAGCTCAAGATGCGGGCCCATCGAGGAGAAGAAGAGGAAGCGGCGACGCCAGACTCAGCTGGCGGCTCGCCGCGGGCTCGTCGCGATCTCAGATCGGCCGCCGGCCGTCTGCTCCAGCGCCGTCTCGATCGGTCGCGACAATGGTCGTCGGTTGCCGCTGCCGGCCACGACCACCACTACTACGCCGCCGGCAGCGAGCGGCGGGTTCCGGTCCGGCCGTGCTACAATTGCGGACGTCGCGGGCCACTTCATCCGGATCGCCCATTCCCACGCCAGGGCAGCACCGCCGCGCTTCCACGGCCAGGGCGCGACGGCACCACCGCCGCTGTTTACGCCGAGCCGAGGCGTCACCATCGCCGACGCCGAGGCGGTTCCCTTAGGGCTCCGCCGCGCTAGCCGGGTAACGCTCCTTGTTGAGGGGCATGAGGCTAGGGTGTTATTTGATTCAGGGCCTCCCATTCTTTTATTCGCACGGGGTTTGCGAGCAAAGATCGATGAGGGTCAGTAGCAGTGTCACCTCCTTTCTGATTGAGGCACCGGGGTCGAAGCTCACGGTTAGGCAGATGGTTCAGAAGGCCGTAGTTCAGATTCAGGGGATTCCGTTCACTGTTAGTTTGCTACTTCTAGATCTTCGGGGGATAGATGTCATCCTAGGGATGAGTTGGCTGACACGACAGCAGGCTGTTTTGGATTGTAGTAGTCGTACCCTATCACTCCGAAATCCGAAGGGCGGCCGACTCACTCTACTTCTTAATGAGAACAAGGCCACCTTGTGTTCACTAAATGGGACAGAAGTTGAAGAGCTGGACTCGATTCCTGTGGTGTCTGAGTTTCCCGATGTGTTCCCAGCGGAACTACCGGGGATGCCACCTGATCGGGATATCGAGTTTGTCGTTGAGCTTCAGCCAGGGACTGCTCCAGTGTCCAAGCGACCGTACCGGATGCCGCCAAATGAATTGGCTGAGCTAAAGACCCAGCTGAAAGGATTGATGGACAAGGGGTTCATCCGACCGAGCTCCTCGCCTTGGGGCTGTTCGGCTCTATTTGTGACCAAGAAGGATGGTTCTCTACGCCTCTGCGTTGATTACCGTCCCTTGAATGCGGTTACTATCAAGAACAAGTACCCTCTGCCTCGGATTGATATCCTGTTCGATCAGCTTGCTGGTGCACGGGTATTTTCTAAGATTGACCTGAGGCTCGGCTACCATCAGATTAAGATCCGAGCCGAGGACATCCCGAAGACTGCTTTCTCCACCAGATACGGGCTCTACGAGTATACCGTGATGTCGTTCGGCCTGACGAACGCACCGGCGTATTTTATGTATCTGATGAACTCCATATTTATGGAAGAGCTGGATTCTTTTGTCGTCATCTTCATCGATGATATTTTGATATATTCAGCCAGCGAGGGAGAGCACGCCAGACACCTTCGCATTGTTCTCGGGCGACTCCGGGAGCATCGCCTGTATGCGAAGTTCAGCAAGTGCGAGTTCTGGCTGAGGGAAGTGTCATTCTTGGGACACGTCCTTTCTGAGCGAGGCGTGGCAGTTGACCCGAGCAAGGTACAGGATGTGCTCAAATGGGAGCAGCCCAAGATCGCTACGGACATCCGCAGCTTTCTTGGATCGGCCGGGTATTATCGCCCGTTTCATCCAGGACTTCTCAAAGATTGGCGGCCGATGACCGAGCCGCTCAAGAAGGGAGTTGAGTTCGTATGGTCGGGCCGATCGCAAGAGCGCCTTTCAGACGCTGAAGCAACGTCTGACTACGGCTCCTGTCCTCACTCAGCCGGATATCCACAGGCCTTTTGATGTGTATTGCGATGCGTCAAGCATTGGGCTTGGCTGTGTGCTTATGCAAGAAGGCCGAGTCATTGCCTACGCGTCTCGGCAGTTGAAGCATCATGAGGAGCACTACCCCACCCACGATTTGGAGCTTGCAGCAGTGGTGCATGCACTGAAGATCTGACGCCACTATCTCCTGGGGAATAAGTGCAATATTTATACTGATCATAAAAGTCTCAAGTACATCTTCACTCAGGCAGATCTGAATATGAGGCAGCGGAGATGGCTTGAGCTGATCAAAGACTACAGTCTGGAGGTACACTACCACCCGGGGAAGGCGAATGTGGTAGCTGACGCGTTGAGTCGCAAAACTCAATGCAACTGCTTTACTCTCCAGTCCCCGAGTGTCTCCCTCTGTGCCGAATTCCAGAGACTCGGCTTGGAGATGGGCGAGCAGGGATTCATAGCTAATCTCGAGTTGAGATCTACATTGCCCGATCAGATTCGAGAGGCACAGACAAAGGATGAAGAAGTTGCCCAGATCCGGGATAAGTTAGATTTGGGGCAAGCCGCTGAGTTTCGCCTGGATGAGCAAGGAACCTTGTGGTTCGGCGACCGCATAGTTGTCCCTGATGACCAGGAGTTGAAGCGAAGGATTCTCGATGAGGCACATAACTCCTTGCTTACCATTCACCCGGGCAGCAACAAGATGTATCGGGACCTGAGACGACAGTTTTGGTGGACTCGCATGAAGCGCGAAGTCGCTCGCTATGTGTCGGAGTGCGACGTCTGCAAGCGGGTGAAGGCCGAACACCTCAAGCCAGCCGGTACCCTTCAGCCTCTTCCTATTCCAGTTTGGAAGTGGGAGGATGTTGCCATGGATTTCATTACCGGCCTGCCGACCACTTCCTCAGGCCATGACTCGATTTGGGTAATCATCGATCGACCGACGGTCTGCGCGACTTCTTGGCCGCTTGCACCAAGTATCGAGTCAAGAAGTATGCGGACTTATATATCTCCGGATCGTGAAGTCTGCATGGAGTGCCCAAGCGGATAGTTTCGCATGCAGGTTCTCGCTCACTTCTCAGTCGAGAAGCCTGCATGAGGCCTTGGGCACGAACTGCTCTGATTCAAGATACCACCCTCGGGATCGACGGCCGACCGAGAGGGTCAATCAGATCCTCGAAGATATGTTGAGGGCTTGTATCTTGTCCTACGGAAGAAGTGGGAAGAGTGTCTCCCAGACGCCGAGTTTATGCACAACAACAGCTACCAAACCAACATCAAGATGTCTCCATTCGAAGCACTCTATGGTCGTAGCTGTCGGGCACCTTTGAACTGGTCCGAGAGTGGCGAGCGTTCATTCCTCGGGCCTGAACTAGTCATGGAAGCAGAAGAAAAAGTGAGCACCATTCGGGAGAACTCGAGGGTAGCACGATCGCGATGAAGAGCTATGCCGACCGTCGTAGAGACCCTCTCCTTCGATATTGGCGACTTCGTCTATCTGAAGGTATCTCCTCTTCGAGGCACTCGTCGGTTTGGAATCAAAGGGAAACTGGCACCTCGATACATCGGACCGTTCCGAGTCCTTGAGAAGCGGGGTCAGGTTGCATATCAGCTAGAGCTTCCTCCGTCACTCGAGATGGTCCACAATGTCTTCCATATCTCCCAGTTGAAGAAGTGTCTCCATACTCCTTTCGAGTCACTTGAAGTGGATGACCTCGGGGTTGCGCCTGAACCGGATCTATCCTATCGAGAGCATCCAATTCGGGTTTTGGAAGAAGCGGAACGCAAGACTCGACGAAGAACTCTCAAGTTCTATAAAAATTCAGTGGAGTAATCATACTGAGGATGAGGCTACTTGGGAGCCCGAAGATCGTTTAAAGACCGAGTACCCTGAATTCTTTGATGCCATGTAAGTGCGAGCGTACAATTCCCAAGGTTTAGAGCATGTCCGTTAGGGTCCTAACCCGTGTGTGCATCCGTTCTGAATCTCGGGGCGAGATTCCTTTAAGGGGGGAGGGTTTGTCAAGTCCCCAAGTTCGAAAGTCTTTGGGACATCCGAGTATCCGGATCTACATCCGAGTGTCCGGATCCAACCGGAATGTCCGGACAAAATGTCCGGAGTATCCGGATTGGGCTGACTGAGCGCCCCACCCGAGTGTCCGGATCGAATGTCCGGAGTGTCCGGTTGATCAGATCAAGACCCCAACCCGAGTCTCCGGGTTGAGCGTCCGGAGAGTCCTGGATGGTGCAGGATTTTGTATAAAAGTCCCGCTTCTTGATTTCCCCACCTCATTTCTTCTCCCCACTTGGTTCCCCACCCGTGTGAGCTCGTTCCTCCACCCTAGCTCCTCTCCGTGAGCTTCCACCGGCCGGTGACCCTCCCGTGGCTCCTTCCCACGCTCCTCCATCCCCTGAACTCCTCCTCAAGCCGGCATCCTCCATCCTCCACCCTAAGCATTGCTTCTCCTCCATCTTCCTTGGAGGTAGGTCTCTCTCTTGGGAGTAGATTCGTGGGATTCTTGGGTTCTAGGGTCATCAATGGTGGGAGTTAGAGCTTCGGTTTAGATTTGAAGTTTCGGAGTTGAATCTTGAGCTCTAGGGTTTTGGGTGTAGTGATCCTAGGGTTAGTGTGGGGCTTGGATTGATGAATGTGGGTGCTAGTGTGGTTGATCGGGTAGTAGTAGCGCCGATCCAAGGGTCGTTTGGAGTTGGTTAGTGGTTTCATGGGCTAGTGTCGTTCCTCGTGGAGTTGGGTTAGCTATAAGCTTCTTCGGCCTTGCCGCGTGTAGAAAAGTCATAGATCGGGTCCCCGCGGTGCCGTGGGACTTGGCGGCACCTCGGTCCGTTGAGTAGTTGGGCCAAATGCTCTAGGTTCGGAATGTCCGGACGACCAGTCCGGAGTGTCCGCCCTAGGCCGGAGTGTCCGGACCGAAGGTCCGGAATGTCCGGGTTGGCCGGACTGTCCGGATTAAATACCCGGACTGTCCGGGTTAGGCTATTCTGTCCGGTTTCGTTAACCTGTTCGGTCGCGTTGTCTCGTCGGGGTTTTCCTTTTTGTGTTCATTTCATTCGCATGGCATGCATCTCATTATGCATTGTACTCGTGTAGGGAACGATCCCACGGAGATTGACGCCGCGGTGAACGAGGGTGTTACCGGAGAGCCGACTGTTGCCGACCCACAGGCAGAAGAACAAGGCAAGCACCTATGCATCTTGAACCCGCATTAATTGTATTTTTGTGAATAAACTGCTTAATTGGTGAAATAAGTCTGCATTAGGAATTGAATTGGGTTAGGGTTAGATCCTATTTGCTGCACATTCGTCCCTTGGATTTGTGAAAGATTCCGTTGGAACTAGTATGGGTATTAGATGAGTCACTGCTTAGAATTGCTTAGAGGTCGGGGTTGGGCCAAGTGGTGGATGGTCCACCGCTTGAGGTCAATTACTTTACTTGTGACGAAATGGATGGGTGGTTAGAAAAGAAAAGATGAATTGGAGACCAAAGGGAAGGTTGGGACATTAGGTAAGGAGACCCGATGTGGTAGTTCCCGTCTGAGTCGATTAAGGACCGATTCGATGGTTGCCCTTTGATTGAGCACACCCCGGTTGGTCGCATGCCCGATTATGGTACGGTAAGCCACTCTTTCTCTCATACGGAATCGATGGACCGTAACTTCCTGTGGTTGGACGTGGTTGAGGGCGAGGCTTAGGCCGACTCTCGAGCGCCAAGCCGGGCTTGGGGCAGCTTCGAGGGTGCTAGGTTTTCGGACCGCAGAGGACGCTTCAGCGATTGGGTATGATTGGGAGGGTTGACACTAGGCCCTTGTGGTAAGTGTCGTGCGATCAATGCTTCCTGCAGGTTAAATAAGCGATTCGAATTGCCGCGCCTCGGATATGAGCAAGCTCTTTCATCGCACGATCCGTAGTAAGAACTTGAACCGAGGTTCGCCGTCGAGCTTGAGCCCACATAAATTGGTGTTGAGATTAATTGTTGAGAATTAATGATTTCAACTTCATGTTCAGAAGTAGGCGCCGTTACAACTGCTTAATTGTGAATTGAGTAGTTAGGTAATTAATATAACAAATGTTAAGCCTTCTGCACTTTTACCTTCAGCCTGGTTTTTGCTACATCCAAATGCATGTCCTTTGGAGTCGGTCATATATGGACCACGGGTAAGACTTGCGAGTACCTTCCGTACTCAGGCTTCTGCTTTGTGGTTTTGCAGGTGAGGATCCGAGGGGTGTGAGTTCTGCCTCATCGCCTATCGGTGACCAGGCGGCACCGAGTAGAGGTCTGTCGACGTTATGCGCCTAAGTGTTCAGGGCATGACACTTCCGGAGGTGTTTTACTTTTTTTGTATAGGATAGTCGGCTTTACTTTTGTAAACTGTTGCACTTTTATTTCTGTTTTGGAACCTGTCGACTCTTCGCTTCCTGTTTGTTTGGTCGTCCTTTGGGCTTCCGTGTGCCGTGTGTGTTTTGTTGCTTCCGCGTTTCGTGCGTCTCTGGTAGTGAGTTTGGGCCCGATGCCCCTTTGTGGGAACTGTTGTGATATAACTTGGGAACCGGTATGTGGGGATCCTGGGCGAGTTTCGGATCGCATACCGGGGGAATACCGGGGTTGTTGTCGAGTCGTTGGACGTTCGTAGGGTGGTCTCCATTGGGCTTGGGTAATAGCATCGGGATCACCTCCGGTGATTTGTTGCTAGGACCCAAATCCGACGGGAGCAACCGTGCATCCAACAACTCGAGGACGATCTGGGCGGCTCCTCTCACAGCTTGCAGGCAGCAGCAGCGATTTGTAAACAGGAAACAATAGTGATTTGTAAACAGGAGACAGCGTTTGTGTACAGCGCGCCGTAAACGATGATGGAAACAGCCCAATACGGCCCAATACGGCTGTACATCAGCGATTTCTAAACGTGTCCGTGTGGCTTTACATCTGCAATTTGTCGGCGGATGTACAAAGCAAAGCGAGACGACGACGGACGAGCGATCGGCGGCTGGCAGCGAGACGAGCGATCGGCGCCTTAGCGATCGAAGCAACTAGATCTACAGTGCCACGCTTACGCTACGCTACGGTATTTTCGGCGCTACAGTGATCACGAAAAATTTCAACAATAATTCCTGTTTTCACTCTTCGTTCGCATGTCTATTTGGGTTTTAGATTGATTCATTATTTTATCGTCATAATTTTGATTTGATCCATCCAAAACCTTTCTAGGGCATTAAGTGATTGGTCTGAAGAGTTTGATTAGTTAATTCCTTGTAGAATTTGATTAATCTTGCAATTAGAGTTTGATTAATTTCTATCATTATTTTATATAGAGTAGAAACAAATATAATTGCTACTTTGCTAGAGACGAGAGTTGTTTGCTGATGCATTACTTTTTTTTGTTTGAAGAGTTGTTGGATTATGAAGAGGAACGGAGACATTGCATCTCTTTTCCGGAAACATGCAGCAAAGAAGGCTGCTGCTGCTGCTTCAACTCCTTCCACAGCTTCGCCTAGAACCGTGGCGGAAGATGAACCTCAAGAGCAAGCGAGAGTAATTGAGGAAATTGTGAATTCTATGCCATCTTCTTCGTCTTCAGTTCCCCTTGATAATGTTTCGCCACCGGCACCGCCACCACCGTCGGTCTATGATATCAATCGTCTTCCACATAATCCAGGTGAAAGGCTGCCCATTCAAAAGTATCCTGTTAATGATCAAGATGCAATTCGAAGAGCATATATTCTTAAAGGTCCATTCCAACCATATGCACATGAATTTCCAAAAAGGAAAATTGGAAATAGAGAGCGTCAATTCAATTTTGTATGGTTTGCTAAGCATCATTGGCTTGAATATAGTATCAAGAAGGATTCTGTGTTTTGCTTTGTATGCTACTTGTTCAAAGATAACAAATGTAAAGGTAAGGGGGCAGATACATTTACTACAGATGGTTGGAGAAATTGGAATATAGGAGAGAAAGCACTTTTGAAACATATGGGTTCTAGTACACATAATGCAACTCAAGAAAGATATAATGGCTTTGTGAATCCCAATGCAGCAATTGATTATCACATTGAAAAGTGGAGTGATGAGGATCTTCGTCTTTATAAGATTAGGTTGACATATTCACTTAGATGTATAAAGTTTCTTTTGCATCAAGGATTGGCATTCCGTGGACATGATGAAAGCGAAGAGTCTAGCAATAGAGGGAACTTCCTTGAACTTTTGAAGTTTCTTGCAACAAATAGCGAAGAAGTGAACAAGTATGTTTTGAAGAATGCTCCAGGTAATTGCACTTTAACTTGCCCAGAGATTCAAAAGAAAATTATTCAATGTTGTGCCATAGAAACTAGAAAGAAAATTATTGAAGAACTTGGTGATGAGCCCTATGCAATTCTAGTTGATGAGTCTAGTGACATATCACATAAAGAACAACTAGCTCTTTGCTTGCGTTATGTTGATAAATTGGGAAGGCCATGTGAGCACTTTCTTGGAGTTGTTCATGTAGATGATACCACCTCTTTGTCACTTAAGGCAGCAATTGAAGGTTTACTTGTTAGTTATGGCTTGACTTTAACTCAAATCCGTGGTCAAGGTTATGATGGGGCTAGCAACATGAAAGGAGAAATTAAAGGGCTGAAAACATTGATCATGCAAGAGTCACCTTCTGCTTATTATATCCATTGTTTTGCACATCAACTTCAATTAGTTCTTGTTGCTGTTGCCAAGGGAAATAATGATTGTGTGTGGCTTTTTGATCAAGTATCACTCTTGCTGAATATTGTTGGAGTTTCTTGTAAGCGTCATGGCATGCTTCGAAATGCTAGACTTGAGAATATCATGAAAGCACTTGATTGTGGTGAACTTGAAACTGGGAGTGGATTGAATCAAGAGATGGGTTTGCCTAGACCCGGTGAGACTAGGTGGGGCTCTCATTATAAAACTGTTGTCAACATTATTGCTATGTATCCCACAATCCGTGATGT
This sequence comes from Rhipidocladum racemiflorum, assembly GCA_036346355.1. NCBI lineage: Eukaryota > Viridiplantae > Streptophyta > Magnoliopsida > Poales > Poaceae > Rhipidocladum > Rhipidocladum racemiflorum. Next base: position 80,517,884 of record CM070579.1, on the reverse strand, counting down.
ACTCATCACTCTTGGTAATGATGCTTCACAAAGGGGAGATTGGCCAAAAATACATACTATGGTTGGAGTATTTGAGTCATTTGACTTTATTTTCAGTGCACACTTAATGCTTGTTATTCTTGGATACAGAAATGATTTATCCGAGTGTTTGCAAAGAAGAGAGCAAGATATTCTTAATGCAATCTCACTTGTTACCGTGGCAAAGAGCAGAATGCAACAATTGAGGTCTGATGGCTGGAATCAGTTCCTTCGAAGGGTCACTTTATTTTGCAATAAACATGGTGTCCAAGTTCCTGATATGGAGGGTAATTATGTGCCTTATGGAAGATCAGCACGGTTTGCCCGAAACCAAACAAATGATGATCACTTCAGAAGAGAAGTATATATTGGGGTCATTTATCAAATTAGTCAAGAGCTTGATAATCGGTTTGATGAGGTTAATATGGAGTTGCTTTCTTGTATGTCGGCCTTCAATCTTACCGATTCGTTTGCTTCTTTTGATGCACAGAAGGTGCGTAGACTTGCTGAGTTCTACCCTAATGACATCATCTCAAGTACCGATTTGATAAAGCTTGAGTTGCAGCTTGATAACTATATTGACGATATAAGACTAGATGATAGATTCAAAGGTCTAGAGAATCTTGTTGATCTCTCAGTTAAGCTTGTTGAAACAAAGAGGCATATAATTTATGATTTGGTTTACTTGCTTCTGAAATTGGTATTGCTTCTACCGGTGGCGACAGCAAGTGTTGAGAGGGTATTTTCTGCAATGAGTTTAGTCAAAAGTAAGTTGAGAAATAAGATGGGTGATATTCTTTTGGATGACTGTCTAGTCACGTTTATTGAGCGAGATATTTTCTATCAAGTTGATGAAAATGATATAATCAAGAGTTTCATGGCTATTAGAAGGCGGAGGCCAGACAAGAAGGACAAGAAGTAATATTGTATTCTTTGAACTACTGTAGGTGCGTAAGCTTCTTTTATGTATATTTCATACCTAAAATGTTCGAACTATTTATATTGTAATTTATACTTGTATTATCATGTTTCTAGTTATTTTATACTCGTATACCAAATTTCTCGATAACATTTGTAGTTGTTTACCGAATTGTTCATTGCATTTTACCGAATTATATATTATAGTATTAGCTCGGCATACCCTACCTTATAATCCTAGATCCGCCACTGTAGATCATAGATGTGTTTTTCTGGAACCACTTTTGTGTAGGCTTGCACAGAGATGATCATGCCGATGACAATCTCGAACGAGAGCATGTTCCCTGCAGAACAATGGTTTGTTTTCAAGTGTTCATCTGGTGCTACGTTGCACAATTCCCTGCAGAAAATCGACCAAGTGTTCAAGAGGTTTGGGAGCAACATCATCTTCTCCAACCGAATGTGAGATCCATGGAGTCGACGCGGGTAAACCTGAAAGATTTCAGCATCTGATCATTCTTGTTGGTAGTTTCAATCTTTCAGATAGCATATTTGCGCTATAGTAAACCTTGATGGTTTTCCTTTTGTATTGCAATCAGGGTGCTCAAGAACATATCATCCAGCATTATTGCCCTTGTCACACAAAAAGGCAAACCAGAAGTTGCACAAAATGTTTAAAATCATAGTATTTTAAGACTTACTTACACATGGTTACATGTTGTGATGGTCAGGGGCACATCATTTGGACTTCAGATCTGCAACGAAGGATGATCCAGGCTGGGTTGTAGAACAAAGGAGAAAAGAAGTTGAGATCATACATGGATGGATTGATGTCTCAGTGAGAAGGCGCCATTGCTGTCACAGATAAGGAAAAGAAATATTTGACTCCATCCAAAAAATAAGGGAAAGGATATTTTATTTCTTTCACAGGGTGATACCGTGACAGACAGGGCAAGTTAAGATAACATACAGTGCAAAGTAAATAAGTTATGTTCTGTCACTCAGCATCAGAAATTGTAAAACTCCAACAGTCTTACACGGATCATGAATGCAAGGTTCCCTTCACACTCAGTTTCTGTTTCTGAAATTGCATTGCTTCTGTTTGTCTCCCAATGCAAGACTGCAATGCACAACGGTTCCTTATCCATGCTCACTTATTTTGTTTGTCTCAAGGAAAGAGCAGCATTGCACGGACAATAGATATATCAAGCACAACATTTCAGATAACCCATGAAAAGAATTTCATTTGACCATCCAACACATACATGAAAACTGGTTCTACTTGACATAACAGAACTTTGTTTATGATCTCAAAAACCACGACAAAGTTAAAAGCTACAGCTGATATAAAATAGATCTCCATATGACAACTACACTAGATGCAAATGGCATTCTTATGAAGATGACCCGCTTCTAACTAGCCTACTACAAACAACACAATTTCGCACATACAATGTGCAAGAAGCATGGATTGATCAGTAGCTGGCCTATGCAGATGCAGAAACATCTCTCACGAGGGTTAGAGGCTAAGGGACTGATTCCCAGTCTCCATCCATGAAAGCATCATCATTTTCAATGAAGTCCTGCAATGAGAAAAGAAGTTTGATTTAGATGCACCTTATGTAACCAGTAAACAATCAGTTGAATTCATGTGTAAAGCCTGAAAAGGCTAGAGAGAGACTAATAAATGTCAAAATGAAGTAGACTTCAAAGATGCCATACGTTCAACACAATGCATGGAACAGCACGATGAATGGGGCAATGTAGTAAGTACTAACAACTAGCAGTTAAACCAACATTTGCTTAAGTAATTCCTTGTATGATGTATTTGCTTGCTGGGCTGAAACTGAGCGCTGGCATGTGATGAAAAAATTGAAACCACAAAGAAGGCAGAGTAAAATGAGCAGTCATTCATCAGGGAAATAATTATAAAGGTTCTTACTTGATTAAGCAAGCCGGCAACAGCAACATCCAAGTCACCACTCTCATTTGGCCCATTTGTTCCTATGAGGAAATCATTGCTGTAATTCAGTTCATCATCAACAGCCTGCTGATCAGCTGTGCCATCTTGCATAGGGAGAATGTCACCTGCACCCCCACCATTCAGCATCTGAGCTGGCATGATAAAATTGTCCATTTGAAGGTTAGGCAATGCAGAACTGATGCTTGAAGCATTACCAACTGCAAAGTTGTCATTCAGCATCTCTTTTGAGCTTGTGTTGCTTCCTATGTTGAATGCCGCCATCTGCTCATTGAAACCTGACATTGGTGCAGTGTTGTTCATGATTGCTGCCATTTGATTCTGTAGCTCATTTCCAAACATCGATATCTGGTCAGATGAGGCTGCAAAGCTTGCAAGCTGGTTGATCTTGGGGATGTTTGCCTGCGACGGGCCTAGAGATGTTCCATCCTTATGACTAAGATCAGGAAATTTCAACGGGACCAGAGTCTTCCAGGACTTGCTACAGTTCCCAGGGTCTGGAAAATGGGAGGATGAATTCATCTGAACCGAAGGATGGTTGCCCAGTTTGGGAGACTGCACTGGAAAATGATTTGCAGGTGCCAAAATCCCACCATTTGATATGTCTGTAACGCAAGAAGGAATGCTTTTGCTTGCCTCCAACAGCTTGCCACGCAATATATTTGCATAGGAATTGCCAGAATGATAGGAAGGAAAGCATTTTCTTGCATCCAATGGCCCGCCATTTGATGAGTTTGCAGAGTTGACAGAAGAGAAGCAGTTTCTCGCATTCGACAGCCCGCCATTCAACAAGTCCTGCAGTGACTCAGGGACAGTATCCTTGAGCAGGCCGCCACCATGGCCAACTGTCCCCATGCCCAAGTTGCTCTGGGCTTTCCTAAGCTGAATTGACCGAGTGGTTAGCAAATCATGCCCTCCTAATGCAGATGGAGAATTCATCCTTGCAAAAAGGTTGCTTGGATTTGAAGAGGCAATGGCTGGGGACGGCCAGTGTCTCCCATGTTCATGGAAATGTTCGAAACTGTCCAGTTCATTATCGTTGTTGTAAACAGAGTTCCATCTTTCAGATGCATCAACAAATAGATTAGACTTCCTGCTTGTGTATGTGCTGACTCTTTTCAGATATAGCCGGTACTTCTGAAATGACAAGATAAAAAGGGCATAGATAACATGCACTCCTGCTCATGGGAAGATATGGAAGATATGTAGAAAATAAGAACTGAAAGTGTTGCATAATTCCAATATAACTCTAGAAAGTTGAAGGCGTGCAATATATCAGACCTGTCTCACATTTTCTCAACATCAACATGAAAGATGCACTACTAGAGTTTACACAGCTTTATATATGACAAAATAGAGTAAGATCCAAAGATCCTCCATGATATAAAGGATAATAACTCAAAAACATAGAAATTAAACGTAAGGGTAGATATTAAACCTGCAAATGACTTGCAACATTCTCTCTAGTGATGTAATCTACATTCATCATTTCCAGTATCTTCTTTGGAACAGCCCCTACATTTACATAACCAAAAAGATCGGTTACTGAAACAAATAAAACAAATGTGTTTTATTTTGATAATTAATCCAGGAAATGTGAGCCCTTACTTTCAATGCCGATCTGATTGACAACTTCCACAAACCTGCGATGCAGCTGACTGGTCCAGGTGACCCTTGGCCTCTTTTCAATTGATAAGTCTGTGTTCTCTTTGCTCTCATCAGAATCATCTAGGTCATTTCTTTTCTTCCTCGAGTTCTTCCTGGTGCGCTTTGCACCGTCCTGCTCACCCTCACAATTCCCTAAAGCACAGGTCTGCTCACCCTCAGCATTCCCTGACTGCACCTTCTGATCAGCATCGTAATTTCCATCTCTGCTGCGGTTCCTTAGGTCAGGCTTTCTCCTCACCACGTGTTGCCATATGTTCTTGAGCTCCTTGGCACGCACTGGTTTCACCAAATAGTCACACGCTCCATGGGTTACCCCCTTCATCACAGTCTCTGTCTCCCCATTGGCAGATAGCACTGCATAACATATGGTCAGTGACTCGGTTCTGGAATGCAGAAGTTGTACAAAATCAATAAACTGGGTCTCATAAACTGTCCCTTGTGGATTAAGATCAGAAAAATCAAGTGGCATTCATGGTGTTCATTTGATGGACACTGCCCTTTCCATATTTTTCAGGTGTTACACATGTTTTTCTTTTTTGGTAAACAATGTGTTATGCATGTTGGACAACGAACACCAGATTAAGGTCAATTTCGTGTTCACAGCATTAAATAAGAGAAATTTACACATCTATCTATTATAATATTAAAGTAGAGGCAAAAGAAACCACCATATTCACTCTCAAGACTAGAAATTCCCACATTAATCGGAGGAAAAAAGAAAAATCTACACCATTTATCGTGATGGGTCCAGATTATAACGGTCTAGATTAAAAGAAAGAGTTTGTGTATTGCACAATACAGGATCTAGATTATAATGGTCTAGATTAAAAGAAAGAGTTTGTATCATTTACATTACACAAATAGCTAAAATTCTGAATAAAAAATAAAATAAAATTAGAAATTAGATCCCATACGATTAAAAGAAAGAATCCATGTAAAATACAATAGAATATTAATAAAAATAAAAGATAGTTAGTAATCTGGTTTCATATGAACATCACAATAAAACTAAAATACGAAAAAAAAATTAATAGTTGGATTTGTATATGAATTCCAACATAAACGGTCGCTATCAAGGCTAGAAATTCTCACATTAATTACAGAAAAAGAAAAAGGATCTACATCGCAGTTCATGGTGGGTCTAAATTATAATGGTCTAGATTAAGACAAAGAGTTTGTATCATTTACAAAACAGAAACAACTAAAATTCGTAAAAAATACAAAATAAAGATAAAAAAATTCATTTCCATGCGATTAAAAGAAAGAGTCCATGTAAAATGCAATAAAAGCACAAAAAATGGAATAAAAATAAAAAGATATTTAGTAATCTAATTTCTATACAAATATCAAAATAAAACTTGAATTCGGGGAAAATAATAAAAAAATAGTAGTTTGATTTGTATACGAATTCCAAACTAAAATAAAATCCTAAAATATGGAATAAAAAATAGCAATTTAACTTCAATATGATTAAAATAAATAGTTTGCATCAAGTACAATAAAAAACTGAAATTCAAAGTAAAAAAATAAAAGAAAATTAGCAATTTGATTTCGATACGAACATCAAATTTAAAATAAAATTAGGAACAAAATTAGTTTAAAATTAGTAATTGGGTATGCATACGAATTCCAACCTAAAAATACAATTCAGAATAAACAAATTAGTAATTTGATTTCTATACGAACGACAAATAAAACTAAAATTCACAATAAAAATTAAATTAAAATTAGTAGTTGCAATTTATATTAATTCCAAACTAAAAAAAGTGAAACTCAAAATAAAAATAGCAATTTGATATTTATATGATTAAAAAAATATAGTATAAAAAATTAGTAGTTGGATATGTATACCAATTCCAACCTAAAGACAAACATAAAATAAAAATAACATAAAATTAGCAATTTTATTTCCATTCAAGCTCCAAAGTAAAATCCATAAATATCTTCAATTCAGCGTAAAAAATTAAATAAAAATCATCAATTGGATTTACATAAAATTCTAAACAATAATTAAAAATTAGGAATAAAAAATAAAAGAAGATTTGCAATATGATTTCCATACGACTTGCAAAATAAAATCTCTAAATAAATAAAATTAAAAATAAATTAACTAAAATTAGCAGCTTGATTTATGTATGAACTACAAAAGCGTAGACAAAAGAAACCACCACGTTTGCTCTCAAAGCTAGAAATTCTTACATTAATCAGAGGAAAAAAAGAAAGATCTACACCATTGATCGTGGTAGGTCCAAATTATAACACTTCGTATTAAAAGGAATACCACGTGTCATATGCAATACATAAATAAATGAAATTTTAAATAAAAATAAAATAAAATAATTCATATCCATACGAATTTGAAAGTAAAGTCCCTAAATAAATTTAATTTAGAAGAAACATTAAAAATAACGATTGGATTTGCATACGAATTCCTAACGAAAATAAATAAACTTTGGAATAAAAATAATAATTAAATGAGTAAATTTTTCCACATGAATTACTAAGTAAAATTCCTAAATAAATATAATTTGTAATACAAATGAAAATATTGGCAATTTCAGTTTCATGAGAATTTCAACCAAATAATAACTAAATTTAGAATATATAGTAAAATAAAAATTGACAATCTGATTCCCATACGAGTTCCTAAGTAAAATCCTAAATATATATAATTCATCATAAAAATTAAGAGAAAATTAGAAATTTAATTTCTCTACGAATTCCAAAAAAATAGCTTAAATTCGAATTAAAAATAAAATAATGCTAGAAAATTGATTTTTATATGAATTCTAAAGTAAAATCTCTAAATAACTAATTTGGAATAAAAATCTATCTATCTATCTATCTATCTATCTATATATATATATTAGAGTTATATAAAAAATAAACAATTATAGAAAATATAGTTATATTCAAAGATAATCGTATCATAATATCTAGCCGCGCAATTGCATGGGTAAATTTGCTAGTTCATTAGAAAGAATAGGACATTGTTCGCCGCAAGAGTATAGAATGAACAATAATGCTTACAAAACCAACCGTAGTTCATCACAAAACCACAACATATTCCAATAGTAAGGGAAGTTCCATTAACTCTTCAGATTATTAATGAACTTGAAGATCAAGTACATCACTGACATGTAATCATTTTTCTCTAGCCTACCAGTTATCCAACCAAGCACTCATCAAATTCAAAAAAATATACAATATCTCACGTGCATGCTATCTAAGGTGCGATCTATTCAATGTATCTATTTAAAAGTAGTACTCCTACTTGTTAAATACCATCAGGGGAACGTCATGTCAGGCGCAAAAGTGTAAGCTGGGATTAAGCAAAGACTTTACTAATGACTGGGAGATCCATCTCGAGGCCGATGAGCTCGAGAAGCTTGAAGCCGTCCACGTCCGGCATGTGCACGTCGCTGATCACCAGGTCGAACTGGTCCTTCCCCTCCCTGAGCATCTTCAACGCCGTCTCTGCATGCGCCGCTGTTGCCACTGCATCACACCACAAGAAATCAAACAAACAAAAGAAGAAAAAAAACGAATTATTCCCAAAATCTAACCATAAGACTCCGATCCTAATAGAATTACGGAATAGAAGAAATAGACAAGAGGTAGCTGACACGCTCACCATGATACTTGCAATGGCGCAGGAGAAAATCCAGGAGCTTGAGGCAGACGGGGTCGTCGTCGACGGCGAGCACGCGCATCCCCGCTGGGAACTTGTCCACGGCGGCCTCCTTCCCTTGGCTCTGCTCCCCCACGGTCATCTCTTCTTACCCCCCCCCTGGCAAACCAAACACGGTCAAACACCAAGAAACAACCCAAGAAAACCAAATGCCCAAGCACACAACAATCGAAGAACACCAAGAGAACGGATCAAAAACCACAAAAGATTCCTCCTTTCTCACCTTTTCCAATGGCTTCCCCCCTCGAAGGCTCGCTAAGAGCAGCACAAGAAACGGCGGGGGAGGAAATGGGGGCGACAAAGTAAAGGTCAGAGCAGCGCAGTAGCAACAAGGAGGGGCAGGGAAATTTATAGGTGGAATCGGGCGATTGGGGAGAGCGGAAGGATTGAAATTCGTGCGGTCCGGAGATGGAATGTGTTTTTTTGTGCGTGCAATTTTTCTACTACTTAATTTCTGCCGTTACAGTTCCTGTTATGTCCCCACTATGTTTGGTTGTTCAATCTTTGTGTGCTATACCGCTCAGGGGTAATGATACTATTTTGATCTTAGATTTCGACGAATAGATGGTACTGAAATTCGTGAAAAATCAAACAATTTCAAAAGTCAAAAAAATTGAAATTTGGTCAAACCACAAGCAAAATTTGAACAAAAAGGTAAAAAACCGCTCGAAAAGCGGCGAACTTTGAGCGGTTGTCGGCGAAAATTCGCGACATCTTGAAAAATTGGAAAAATTACAAAAAAAATATTGTAAAATTCCAAACTTTATTTTTTTTCAAAAAATATTCGCATCAGAGGTTATAAAGCTATTAATACTAATTTAGGGAACTTTTGGATACATTTTTTTAAATTTTTTGAATTTAAATTTGAACTTGAGCGGTAAGCCGATCAAAATCTTTTTTTCGAACCAGAACGGTACGAGCGAATTTTACGAATTTCGACGAAAAATGAAAACTGCTGCTGTGGTTCAGTTCAGGTGGGAAAACCCACCTCTAGTTTCCTGTCTTATTTCATAAAATCTTGGAGGGGAATGATTTCATCTGAATTCCCACAGAGTATCTTGTTGTTTGGGTGAATGGAAACTGTGCCAGTCTAAATCTATACTTTTTTTGTACCAGGAGAATAATGAGATCATGAGATGGGGTTTAACTCGCGTAGCACTGGTACAACTCAGTCATATGATCTGTTGAATCTTTTCGATGCGGACGAAGGAATCTGCTAATTAGGGGTGGATAACGAGCCAGTTGAACTTTTTTTCGAGCTTTCTTCGACACTGAATTATTCTTATTTATTATAGTCTCATGTATTGTTTGAGACCCAACTTCGAACCGAGTTTAACGAGCCGAGCCTAACGAGCCGAGCCGAAGTTGACTCTGGTTTCAAATCAACTAATTTTTATTTTAAAAGAAAAATAAATGTAATCAGAGCAATTTTGAAACGAGCCACCGAGCCAGCTCAACGAGCTTTTTTTTTCCAGCCCTACTGCTAATGCTTACCATCTTCGGAGCAAAGCGCTTCTCGATTTAGCTCAGAGACACAACGCAACAATGCAGAGAATAGCGTATCAGTTGAGGAAGTTGCATGGACGACATTTATGGCCATCAATACCTAGAAGTAGTTTTGTAACCGAGGAATCAATCGGAACATCTGTTACAAATTAATCTGTCTGTGTAAAATAGGTCAGATATACTTCTTAGTTCATCTTTATAAGATTTATTTTTTTAATGAGTCTATTCCCAGTGTATGGTATCACCCTCATTTAATGCTTGCCACATAGGATAGGTTGCTGATGTGGCATATAAGTTAAAGAGGAGAGAGAGTAGAGCGATATCATCCTGGAGATACTGCTCCGGCTCCGTATCCAACACCTTGGTTTTCGGACGACACTGCACTGGGGTCGCTACGGTGTCTTCTCCTCTCGTTTTTTTCCTTTGGCACGTCTTGGTTTACCCAGCAATTTAATGGACACATGTTGTCTTGGATATTGTAGCATGATACTATGCACTGGAGAGGGTGTTTCATCCTAACAGTGTCATACTATGTATCCTACGTGGTTGTCTTGGATTTTGGAGTATAACACCGTCCACTGGGAATAGCCTAATCTTATTCATAAATATAAAGTTTGTATGTAGATTTAATGATGTCTTTCCTTCTATACCCCTATTTATTTTCTCAACTATATGTATTTATTCATTATCACCCACATAAAATATATCTTTTATCTTCCAAGACAATTAAGTGAGGACATCTAAGTTATTTTTTCTCATATATTTCTCAATTCTAACGTAACTTTAATTCTTGTGTAAAATCGAAATACACCTTATAAAAATGAACGGAGGAGTATAATTTGTTGAATCTATTTGTGCGGATAAAGGAATGTTCTAATGCTTACCATCTTCGTTGCAAATTGCTTAATGTTTTTAGCTCAGAGAGGCAATGCAGAGAATAATATATCAGTCGAGTAAGTTGACGGATGACGTTTACAGCGAACAATACTTAGAGGCAGCTTTCTAAGTTGAGGGGTTCAATCAGAATACTTACTCAGAGAGGCAATGCAAGGAATACCGTATCAACCGAGGAAGTTGACCATATGATATTTATAACCATCAAATACATAGAAGCGGCTATTTAAACCTAGGAATCAATTAGAATATTGGTCACAAATTAATTTGTCCTGTAGTACATTTTAGAGATAGGGAAATTTTATAGTGTATTATACTGATAGAATTTAGTGAATAGTAGAAATAAGATTAGTCATTGATTTGTTAAGGTTGTTTCTACTATTTTACTACAATAGGAAGGATAAAATGCTTCTTGTTTTAGCCTAGGGAGGCAATGCAAAGAATAACATATCAGTTGAGGAAGGTGCAAGGATGCAGAGTTCACAAAATAGATGAAAATCGTGATTTCCGAGCATATCAAGCCGGTTTGGCTTTTGAAACCGGTCGATAAATCGATCTAATTCAAATTCAAAAAATTTAGAAAAAATTATTTAAAAAGTGTTAAAAAAATTTGAAAATTTTTTTGTGAGGTCCTGAGGCAATGTTAATGGTGTTGTAAAATTTTGAGATCATTATCAGACTTATGTATTTTTAAAAAATTCTAACAGTGCTACTGTCTTTGTATATGCTCTTCTGATTTTGATTTTCTAGGGGCAATAAATGAAGTCTAATATTTCTGAAAATTTTTGTGTAAGATTCTGAGGCAATGATAATGATGTTATAAAATTTTTAGATGATGATCAGACCTGTGTATTGTTTTAGAATTATGAAAGTGCTACTGTCTTTTTATATGCTCTTCTATTTTTTATTTTCTAGGGGCAATAAATAAAGTATAATATTCTGGAAATTTTTCTATATGATCCTTGGGCACTCCTTATGATACCATTAAAATTTCAGAGTATGATCGATAAAGCTTGCAAATTTCTATAAAAATATGATAGTGTCTCTATTTCTTTTCATTAATTACTGTTTTTTATTTTTCAGAAGCACTAAGTTAATTAAAAAACTTGTTAAAATTTCTATGAGCTGTTTTATATATTAATTAGGATTTAATATGATTTTATGCAACTTTCCCCAATTTTTCTTGAAACTTTATTCCAATTTTCTTGATTGTGTTGAAAGTCGAAGAAAACCGGTCGAAAATGGTGAAAATTTGTCGATTTTCGATGAAAATTGGTGAGGAACTTATGTCGCTTAGTTTAACGATTTTTAAAGAAAAAAGGATGGAAAATCGATCAATTTTTGAATTTTTTGACCGCCAAGTTTAAATTTTGACTTCGATATTTATGTGATTTTTAGCAATTTTTGACAATTTTTTGTGCCAGGCTAGTATCATTTACGGATCGATTTTGGTTTTATAAACTGGACGACATCTGTTAGCCAAAGGCAATTTTGTAAGCGAGGAGTGGATCCAAATATTGATTACAAATTAATTTATTGTGTAATATAGCGCAGAAATATGATATGTTGAATCTGTACGATGCGGATAAAGGAATGAGCTAATGCTTTCCATCTTTGAGACAAAATGCTCAGAGAGGCAATGCAGGATTACAGGGAATATCATGCCAGTCGAGAAAGTTGTACGAAGCAAAACAACGTATAAACATCAATACTTGGAGATGTGGTCAGAAATAAATGCATGCTGTCAAACTCAAGACTGGATAGTGAGAGAATGTGGTAGTAGTGCAATTAATTTTGCACATAGAGAGACAATGTGGTAGTAGTGCAATTAATTTTGCACGCTGTCAAGAGTAAATAGAGAGAGAGGATGTATGAGTTCTAGAGCATATCGATTGCATTCAAGAGAAAAAAAAAAAACTTTGTCCGTTAATAAATATATAAGTTCTACAGTATAAATGAATTAATTTTGCACGCTGTCAAGAGTAAATAGAGAGAGAGGATGTATGAGTTCTAGAGCATATCGATTGCATTCAAGAGAAAAAAAAAACTTTGTCCGTTAATAAATATATAAGTTCTACAGTATAAATGATTTTATTTAGAAGTATAAGATACGTCATTCTTACTATATTTCTATTTATTCTTTCAACCATATTCATTTATTTATTATCACTCATACAAAATATCTTTACTATTCTAAAGCAGCACTTGGTGGCAGTGGTCCGTTCTTCCCACGTCATTAATTGCCGCTTAATTGCCCTGCTTAATTGCACTACTTAATTGCCCTGCTTAATTGCCTTACGCAAGAAACGAAGCGTTAAAGATAGATGTTTGATCTTGTGAAATAAATTTTTTTATTTTTTAATCTTTATTTTTCGTTATCAATTTTGTTTTTCGTAGCAACGCACGGGCATGTAACTAGTTATCTCTCATCTTCCAAGACAGTGATGAAAGATACATAAATTATTGTACATCATCTAAAGACAGCATTTAGGCTTTTAGCTAATGCACAACATCTAAAGACAACCCACACAAAATATTTATCCAATTTACCTACTCTCTTAATTCTTCTGTTCATCTAAAACGATCTATATCCAGGGCCAGCCCTGAGGGGGGCAGGGTGGGCGGCCGCCCCGGGCCCCCAAAGTCAAGGGGCCCCCAGGTGTACAAACCTAAACGTACAAAGAAAAATAAGTATGTATAATGTATAAAGAAAAATTTGCATACAATTAGCAAATAGCAATTTGGGCTCAAAGTGTATATATGCTTGGCTGTTTTGGCATTGGACTAGTTGTGAGAAAACTGCGTTGCTTCCTGGCGCCTGACGGCTAGGGCTTCATCCAGGAAAAAACAGGAGGGGTGGCCGAATTCTGATCGTCTGGACGTGGCGCGGTGGCCGATCGCCGATCACCGTGATAGTCCCTAATCCGAGGTATAGAATATTAATCTTCCCTAATCTTTTTCCCTATTAGTCTTACACTATTTAATCTTTGATACATTTATTATTATTTTCAGCGTCGTGCGTTATCAACTTATCATGTCATCTAGAAGGTATTCATCCGGTAGCGAAAAAAGAAAAAGAAAAAGAAAAAACGTGCAGATGACTTCATAAAAACGCAGAGGAGCTATGGACAAATTTTTAAAGAGTAATACAAGTGCTTCACCGAAACGAAATGATAAGTTGGCGATAGTTGCCGTGGAGGAAGAGGAACTGAAAGTGCATCTAGGCCCCTCAAATTATTTTGGTGATTAATGATGACACAATTAAAGTGATCCAATGCTTCAACTAAGACTAATGCAGATGACGAGATCATATCAAGTTGGAATGTGATTGGATGCTCCCACAATCTCTCAAAATTGTAAAAGACGGCATCAAGACAATATTTGTAATTCTCTTTTTTTTGTGTCTTAAGGATAGCCGTACTATTAAGAGGGTACGACGAGAAATCGCCTTTAGGATGTGCATGTGCTCAACGTTAAGTCTTGCATCTCAAAATAGCTCTCCTGCATTTAGTTTGAAAAAGTTTTCAATTCAAACCGAGCTGGGTAACCCGGAGTCTCCGGATTCAATCCGGAGTGTCCGGACAATATGTCCGGAGTCTCCGGGTTGGACCCCTCGGCCACTTTGGGTTCCAGGTGTCCGGAGTCTCCGGACAACCCGGAGTCTCCGGGTTGTTTGTCCGGACACTCCGGTCTGTTCGAAAAGGGGAAAAACGGCTAGTTTTTCAAACTTGTATTTAAAGCCACCCCTTCTTCCCCAACGGCTAGGACTGCTCTTGAGCTCATTCATTGCAGCATTCAAGCCCTCTCTAACACTTCTAAAACATTCAATAGAGCCCTCACTTCCTCCCACCATTTAATTTGGTTGTTGATCCATTTTGGTGAGGAGAGGAAGAAGCAAAGTGCTAGGTGCATTCATTTCGAGTTGTTGAGCACTAGTTCATCCTCCAAGCGATTTCCGTGGTGCTATTACTCTTGGAGGTTGAACGTCTCCTAGACGGCTAGGAGTCACCGGGAGCTACCAACGCGTGTGGTGAGCCCCGGTCGTTTGTGAAGGCGAGTCTCGCCTCCGAAAGGAAAGAGACAAGAAGTGAAGCCCGCGAGTGCAATTGTGCAACACCCGGAGGAAAGCGGGTTGAAAGAGACCCCGGCTCAAGTGCGACCGAGCCACCTCAACGGAGACGTAGGGTTCCCTTCAAGAACCCGAACTTCGGTGAAAATTCGTGTCCCTCTCATTCATTTTTACTTCCTAGTCTTGCTTATTTGGATTTGAATTTGTAAAGTTAGATCTAGCTCTTTGCTTAGCTTTAATTCAAATCCTTTCTAGCAATTGTTCTAGGTTGCTCTTGCTATCTATTTCTAGTGGTTTATTGTGCTTGCTAGAGTAGTCTCTATTGCGTTCCCGAGCCAGCTAACCCGGAGAGTCCGGACATAAGACCGGACACTCCGGACAAGCCGGAGTATCTGGATCAAAACCCGGAGACTCCGGGTTGACCTGCTCGGCCTGTTTTAATTCCGCTGCGATTTTTTAATCCGCCTATTCACCCCCCCTCTAGGCGACATCGTTGGTCCTTTCAGGAACCAGCTATGATTACAATTTACATTTGTCATTTCATAAACTTTGAAGTGTTCTATAGAAGTAATTTTTGTGCATCGAATATTAATTTCTTCAATGATTACAATATACACATACATATATATACATACATACATACATACATACATATATATATAGATATAGATATATATATACATATATATATAGATACATATATACATATATACATATATATATGAGGAGGTGGATGGGGCTTCCATATAAGTTTTCGCCTCGGGCCCCCAAAATGCCAGGACCGGCCCTGTCTATATCGTGCCTCCGAGGGAGTACTTACCGTACATTTCAATTTAAAGGAGGCAATGTGGTTGCTACTGCATCAGTGTATAACAACAATACATTTCTATAGAGAAATATTCTCTTCGGTTCACAAAACTACATCAGTGTATACAGTGGCAGATGTAGTATAGGAACATAAGTGTACAGATGTACCCAAATTTTTCGGTAAAAAACTCAGTATATAGTAGATATATTTGGTGTATGTACTAGTAAGTGGGCTTAAAAAATACATATTTCAACCGTCTGTCCCACTCTCTCTCTCCCCCAATCTTCCTTGCACAACCCAGTCGATAATGTTCAACCTTCCTCCATTCTTCAAGCCTAACACTCAACTCCTCTTTCATCGCTAATGTCCGGTCTTCCACCATTTTTTAAGCCCAACGCTCAACTCCTCTTTCATCACTAATGTCTAATATTCCTTCATTCGCCAAGCCCAACACTCAACTCCTCTTTCATTCCTCACACCCCATACTCTCTCTCTCTCTCTCTCTCTCTCCCCCCCCCCTCTCCCTCTCCCTCTCTGCGACGGAGGCACAAGCGACAGCCCGATAATGACGGACGAGGACCATGGGGTAGGCGCAAGCCGGTGGGAGTAGGTCAACGGACGAGCGTCGAGCAACCACTGACATCAGCAAACGGACGGAGGCAGCGGTGCACAACAGGACAACCATGGCCCCTGTGGCGACAACGAGCACTGGCTTGGGGATGGAGGGTGTGACACCGGTGACGCCTGGCAGGTCACGACAGCGATGTTCCGTGGGGTAAGGAGCAGCACAGCTGTGTTGCATGACAACCCTATGCTGCGATGAGCATCAAGTCAATGATGGAAGGTGTGACACCATTGGCGACCGACGGGTCCGGGTGATGACATCCGGAGGGACAGGAAGTGGTGCTAAAACAACATGCAACAATTGGGCATTCGACATCGGTAACCACACGTGTGAATTTAATTCTTGACTCCCAAATCTGAAATCCCCAATTCAAAACTATCAATGTTATGTTAATTTGTAGCTATGAATTATGATTTTTGAAATTTAGAATTTAGAGCGTTTAAAAATAAAGAGGAAGCATGTAGATTTGAAATCCTCAATTCACAAATCTCTAAATTATTTTAGATATTGTCTCTAATAAGAATAATTTGTACTTTATATTTTTTGCTATTTGCAAACCTATATATTTTACACTGAATAATATTTTTTATAATATTTTATATTAAATACTCCCTCCGTTTCTTTTTATAAGGCGTATTTGGTTTCGTTAGGACAAGACTTTGACCAACGATTACTTCATTAATATATCATTTATGCAATACAAAATCATAATTATATATAAGTACTTTTGAATACAAATCTGCTGATATTAATTTTGTGTCATAAAAATTATATGCTAATAGAGTAATTGTTGGTCAAAGCCTTGTCCTAACGAAACTAAATACGCCTTATAAAAAGAAACGGAGGGAGTAATATTTTTATTACTCCGAACGTCTATTCTGAAAATCCTAAATCCGTCACCGTCACCGGGTGTACAGCAACTACTGGAGGGAGTAGTTAGGAAGTAGCAGCGAATACTCCGGAGAGCTCAGATTCTTGATGAACTATACGAAGTTTGCCATTGGCAAATAACTATGAATACTGATATTTGCAATGTAGAGTAAGAAACATGTAAACCACTAAGTAGTTTTAGTTAATTTCACATGTACTTTTGCCCAGGAATCACCGATCAGTGTGAGAATCAAATATTCGATCAAAATTGCATGCATAACATCTCTTTCTTCTTTGTCCTTTCGAGTGATGTGTAAGTGGGTTGGGCCGGCCAAAGTCGCTGTTTTTTGAGTTGGCTCAACTAACGCTGGTGACGGTCTTAGGCTCTTAGCTTATGCTTGAACGCTAGATAACAAAAGATCCATCCACAACGATGCTTTCAGCTCTTGTTTTCCAATAGACCCCAATATAAATTGCTTCTGGGAAATGCAGGACTTCACTGCAAATAAGATTTCTCCGAACATTTCGTGTACTAGTACTTGGTTAAATTGAGACCGAGTGTAGCTCAGTTGATGCGTACGTCAGGTGAGCGCACACATCTGTTTGTGTTCGAGCCTACTTGGCGTGTTTGCTAGCTTTTCTGTCTGGGTTTAGTCTCGAACGGAAAATTGGTACACAACACACGTGAGTGAAAAAACATGTTCTCACGCTTCAGGGCTTTTGAATCTTTAGATTGAACTCCTAGCGTGTATAAAAAAGACTTGCACGTGTATATATACGTGAATGTGATGTATGTATCTTTACTATTCTAAAGCAGCACTTGGTGGCAGTGGTCCGTTCTTCCCACATCATTAATTGCCGCTTAATTGTCCTACTTAATTGCCCTGCTTAATTGCTCTGCTTAATTGCCCTACGCAAGAAACGAAGCGTTGCTTTAATTAACCAGCTTTCGCAAGAAACGAAGCGTTAAAGATAGATGTTTGATTTTGTGAAATAATTTTTTTATTTTTTTATTTTTATTGTTCGTTATCAATTTTGTTTTTCGTAGCAACGCACGGGCATACAACTAGTTGTAGCGTTAAAGATAGATGCCTGACTTGCACTCGTAAAAAAAAGGTGAGTACTCGGTTAAACTGCCACTCAGTTTACTAGTAGGTACTCCTAGTTTTTCTTTTGACATCAGTACTCCTACAGTATTCTATCCCTAGTGCTGGCCGCAGCGTTCGATCACTCCACGTGAGACATGAGATCAGTGGAAGTTAAGACTAGCCGCTGACCGAGAATCTTCACTTAGTACTTGGGAATTGCTAGAATCAGACGTCTCATTTTTTTGCAATATTTTTTTTATGCGTGAAATATTTTTTTCTACGTAGTAAAATATTTTTCTTCGACAAACAATAAAAAAAAATGTTTCATACAGTAAAAAAAATGTTGCGCGGCGTCCGAAAAAAAAATTAAAATCGGACTGCTAGTTACCTTTGCTTGACAGGTGTGGCCCCCGTCGCCTTCTCTCGGTTCTTGTTCTCCATTGGACAGTAAATTTTGAAAAAATTTAAGCTAAATTACAGCGAACGGAAGAAATCAGATATAACTATTTATTTGTTAAAAATATTTTAGTACTTTACTATCAACAGAAATATAAATAAATACTAGTTCATTCAATCCAATCCCTATTAAATTTAGTGTACCGTACAAGAGACCAAAATTTTCATTTTATTCTCAATGCACTTGTACGGTTGTACTCTTGACAGACAACTACAGCACAGAATTGCCTCCCAGAATGCAACTTTTTCATACCTATTTGGCTAGTTTTTTTCGAGACACAAAAGGGAAAATGAAAATACAAAAAAAAAAAAAAATTGGGGCGTCGCTGCTTCCTTCAGTCCAAAAAAATCCATTTAGTTTTTTTTTAATAGTTTGCAGAGCAGACTATGCATTAGAAATTCAGAATGGCCTTGTTTCAGAGTTCACACAGAAGAGCCCAGATAAAAAGATCCTCTCTCTGGTATTCATTTCTCAAGGCTTAACAACTTAAGATCAGCATCATTACAGTGAAATCCAAAGACAAGAATAAAAGGCATTTATTTTGTTCTCGATATGTAGTCCACCATCTTGGGGTAGCACGTCTGGACAAAACAAAACAAAACCAGGGGAAAACACACACACAACCTTCAATTTTGACAGAAATTTTCATCGTTCGAGGTGAGAACGGACACAATCATAAAATGCACAAGCAACACCATAATACCCATAAGTCTGAATAGGAGACAAATTGTTTTTCATATATATTTCCCTTCATGAATAGGAAGCGATCCGCTCGCACAAATTTTAACCAGGGAACAGGTAGAACAAGCAAGTGCATGCACCTCATTTTGGAATTGGAACATCACTAGAGTGTTGACATCAAGAGTCGTTCTTGTTCAGTGCTTGCATTGAATGAATAAGGAAACAGGATCATGTTGCAGGACCCAGGAGACCTCAATCTGCTTTCTTGTTGGCTTTGAGGTAGGGTAGTGCGCCCATCACATTGTTGTAATCACTCTTGTTAACTTGGACCTGCGAGAAATATAGTGGTGCTCTGTTAGAGGACATGTAAAATGGTGTTGCAGCACAAAAATGCAACTTTCTTTCAGTAACCGTCATAGTAGCGCACTCTCATACGAATCCACTAAAATGGAACTGCAACCATGAGACCAGCAAGTTATTGTTATATTTTTTTTACCAAAATAACAAAGTTACAGTTATTTTCCCCTGCATTTAATTGTCCAACATGACTGTCGGAACTAAACCTGATTTTTGGAAGCAGCTGATGTAAATTCTTATAATAGAAAGCTGCTTAATCCTAAATAGGAGTAAAGTGAACTTCAGGATGTTGGGTTGTAAGGACTGGAAAGATTGAACTTCTGAAAAAAAAATGAACCTCTATAAACTGAGCACTTTCTTACTGGCTAATGTGCGGACCAACGGTGGAAAAGGATGGACTCACAAGGGTGAAACCACCAAATCCGCTTCCACAACTGCCCTAGCTTAGCCCTAAGGCTACTACTTACATTTCCACAAAATGCCCATGCGTAAAGCATTGTATACGTATTTTTTTAATAGAATACTGAAAAGGGAAAGGATAACTCCCCTTGTGTAGTTTTTCTACATAACCTATCCCATGTCAGGAAAAAGGAAGAGGGTTGTGTTAGACTTGGCGAGCCAACGTAAAATAAAATGGCCTCTCTTTCATAGAATGAAACCTATGAAACCCAACTTTGATTAGGTTTCTTTCCTAGATAACCTCAACTTGTTTGGCATAAAAGACTTTGTTGTTGTTGTTGTACTGAAAAGGGAAAAGATGCACAACAATCATGGCACTACTCCGAAGTGAGCTTGGTATAATCAAGTATTTAGCAATTGCTGTCATATATCTACCTGCACAGTAATTATACAACCTTATCTCTAGAGACCAAATACTTTCTACAGCCTGACTCAAACGAACAATAATTTCATAAAAGTGTGCCATACTGCAATTCCATATTTCAAATACATTAGCAGTAAGCACAAATGCTCAAATGAAAGCCATGATTGTCAGCAACAGCTCCATATGAGAATTTGAGAACCCAACGATAGCTCACATACTACAAGATAGATTGAATGCACTTGTCAACTAGACACAATTAAATAGATTGGAGCTTTGTGATGCCATTCGACTTGTTCCCACACAAACTAGATAATATACATACAGATTCAGCCACCTAAGGAGACAACCACCACGAGATTGCACAATGCTAGGAAAGTCAGAACTTTTACATGGCTAGGGCCATAGGCGGAACTAGGGGGCTGCCGGGTATGCCCCGGCACCCCAAAAAATTTGAGAAACACAAAAATTTCACCTCTTCAATAGGCTAAATTTTTTGATTGAATTGGTTTCGATTTTGGTGGTTTGTGTGAGCAATTAGGATTGGGAGAATTCCACACAGGGAGTCCTGCACTGTGCTCTGCTTATATTATACTGTGTCGGACGATGAATAGTACCCGGGAAATGGGCTAAACCGATTACAACAGAAAACTGAAGAATAAAAACTGACTCCCTAAATCCTCAACACCCTCCCTCAACCTTAATCCTCTAAAGCAGATTAAGATTGTTTCTAAAGTTTACAAAACTCTGCAAAGGCAGCGCTTTAGTGAAAATGTCGGCTGTTTGATCTCATGATGAAATGAATCGGATTTCCAACAACTTCTTAGCAACTCGTTCACTGACAAAATGAAAATCAACTTATATACGTTTAGTGCGAGCATCAAAAACAGGATTTGCCGAGAGATATGTTGCACCCAAGTTGTCACACCACAGAGATGGTGGTCTCGATAGGAATACTCCAAGTTCCTTCAGCAAAGGTTGAATCCAAATGGCCTCTGATGTAGCATTTGCTAGTCCCTTATACTCATATTCAGTACTTGATCTTGACACAGTGTGTTGCTTGTGTGAATTCCAAGAGATCAAATTTGCTCCGAAGAATACTGCAAACCCACTTGTAGATCTTCTATCATATGAACATCCTGCCTAGTCTGAATCTGTGAATGCACTAATAAGGCTTGAGCTTGATTTGTTTATGTGTAGTCCTATGTCTCGAGTGTGTTGCAAATATCTCAGAATCTTTTCACAGCTGCCAGCGATCAGATGTAGGAAACTGAAGATATTGACACACTTTGTTGACTGAATATACTATGTCGGGCCAAGTTATTGTCAGATAGTGTAATGCTCCGACAATACTTCTATAATTGGTTGCCTCAAATTCATTTAGTGGCTCACCTTGTGTTTTCAACAAACTTTATGTTGAAGCCATAGGTGTTGAGATGGACTTACAATTCGCCATGTGTGCTCTCAGGAGTATATCACCAATCACCAACATATCTTCTGTGTCAAAATAATTCCATTCTTCTTTGGTATTACTTCAACTCCAAGGAAGTAATGCAGATCACCTATGTTCTTGATTGCAAAATCTGTGTGCAGTTCTTTGATTAAATCTTCAGTAGCCTGAACCGAGGAACTTGCAATGGTAATATCATCAACATAGATCAACATGTAAATGATATTTCCATTATGATTATAAAAAAATAATGAAGTGCCAGCTTGTGATGGAACAAAACCAATTTCTTCAAGCCTTGAACTGAGCCGAGAATATCAGGCTCTTGGCGCTTGCTTGAGTCTATACAGGGCATTATCAAGCTTGCACACATGCTGTGGACAGTATGGATCTTCACAACCCAGGGGTTGTTTCATGAAAACATCTTCTTCTATTGCTTCGTGTAAAAAGGCATTTTGAACATCAACCTGTCTTAGAATCCAGCCACGTGAAACAGCCAAAGAGAGAATCAACCAAACTGTCGTAGGCTTTACAACTTGACTGAAAGTATCTTCATAATCCAAACCATACCGTTGCTTGAATCCTTTTGCAACAAGCCGTGCTTTGTAACGATCAACACTGCCATCAGTTTTGCGCTTTAACTTAAACACCCACTTGCAATCTATAAGGTTTTGCCCTTGTTGTCATGGGATAAGATGCCATGCAGCGTTCACAAAACCGCGGTAAAGCGGTTTTTGACCATATCGAGCTGGCTCGGCAGCTAAAACCAGTCGGTAAATCGGTCAATTTCAAAAATAATTCAAAAAATTTGAAAAAAAATTATGCGACAAAAAACTGCTTGGATTTCGATCAAAATTGACCGGTTTTCTGTCAAAAATGTGTGGCAGTGCCACAGGGGTCAGCACCCGGTCATCTTTCGATCGATTTTCGGTCAAAACTGACCGGTTTTCGATTTTTTGATTTTTTTTTCAAAAATTTTGAATTCTTAACCCTTCGGTTTCTAACGATTTTCCAGCGATTTTCGACTTGATATTTTTGAATTTTGGTTTTTGAGCGGTTTTTTCAGTATCGATACTGTTAACCCTAATGCCATGTACTGTTGCGCATCAAGGCTTCATATTCAGCATCCATTGCTTGGCGCCACTTAGGATCTTGAACTGCTTCTTCAGGATTCGATGGTTCAACCACAGTAACATTGAATGTTGTCCTCCCCTTGGTCGAATATCGGACAATGCTATTGGTGAATCTCTCAGACTTCTGAATGCTGCCTTGGAGCCTGGTATGCACACCCTGGCGCTGTGATGGTTGCATAGAATTGTTGCTGCTGCACATAGGACTGCTGCTGTTGTTGTAGCTGATGCGCATAAAGTTGTTGTTGTTGTTGTTGTAGCATAAAGTTGGAAGTAAACCAGCAGAGGTGGAGATGACATTGTTCATGGTGGAGGACATTGAGGAGCTGGAATTCGATGAACTAGACATAATTCTTATGTGGTGTGTGACTCTAATACCATGTGAGAAATTAGGATTGGGAGAATTCCACACAGGGAGTCCTGCGCTGTGCTCTGCTATGTCGGACGATGATACCCGAGAAAGGGGCTGGTCCGATTACAACAAAAAACCGAAGAATAAAAACTGACTCCCTAAATCTAGAACTTACAACAAACTTCAATTGTTTCAACGGTTTGAGATTTTTAAGACCTTAGAACTATTTGTATTGTACTTTTAGCAAATTTCAAATATATATGTTGGATTTATGATGGTACGAAATCATTATATAAGACTGTAGAGTTATATGTGTGAATTGTACACCTCCATCAAAAATTTTCTAGTTCCACCATTGAGCCTAAGGCTAAAACGTAAAACTCCCTATCATGAGTGCATTTTAAGGCACACCAGCTGGAAGACACTTACTCTCATTTAGCATTTCGACCATCCCAACACGGCAACAAAACAGCCTCGACCGAACTACACATCAACAGCCCAACTGACATTATCACATTACCATGCAATACAAGAATAGACTCCCTATGAGCCAGCTAAATTCAGCACCAACCATGAGTTCTCACACCAAAAAAACTCTATGCACAATCAGTTCAGCCAAAATTTGAGCAACGCTAGCTATAAGGATTGCAGGGAGAGGACAAGAAGCGTACCATCTTGCCCAGCCTCTTCCTGCGCTTGGTGTTCTTCTTTCCGAGCAGGTGCTGCTTCCCCGCGCGGCGCCGCACGATCTTCCCCGTCCCCGTCACCCGGAACCGCTTCGCAGACGCCTTCGAACAGCCACACACACACGAGGAGAAATCAAGCCCAAACGAAGGGACTTTAACAATCCAACAACAACAGAGGACCAAGAACCTTGTGTGTCTTCATCTTGAACCCCTTCCCGGCCGCGACGACAGCGAGCGAGCCCGAGGTGGACGGCCTGCGGGGGAGCGGGGACGCCGGGGAGAAGGCGGTGGCGGCGAGCGGCGAGCCGAAGAAGGACTTGGCAGGGAAGGCGAGGCCTGTGGGGAGCTTCTTGGCGGGGGAGCCCCGGAAGAGAGGCGGGGAGCGCGGGAGGGAGAGGCGCGCGAGGGAGAGGGGCAGTGCCATGGCTCTCGGTTCTTGCTCGTTCAGTGCTCTGCTCACTCCAGCTCCGGTTCGCGGATTAGATAGGCAACGGCGAAGAGAACGAGCGGATGGGACTAGGAATAGGATAGCGGCGAGCTTGCGCACGGGGAAAATCACGTAAAATCACGTGATGTGGGCTGTGAAAACGGCCCACCGCACCTGGCGTGGCCTGGGTGAGTGAATAACCGAGTCAGCGGGCTGGGCGCGGGGGGAAAATTGTCGTGCCGAAGCGGAGGAATGCGGTGGGCGCGAAAGGCCGATGGCGGTGTGCACGGCGGGACCAGGCCACTTTGCTGCACGCAGACAAGGCTGAACAGATGACTTCTCATGCGATGCGCCGCGCCGAAGTGGATCGACGTCGGATAGGGATGAAAACGGATCGGATACGGACGGATAATGGCTCTATCATATTTGTTTTCATATTTTTTCTCAGATTCGGATACGAATACGGATAGTCCGGATATGAATACGAATACGGATAATGTCGAATACAGATACGGATCGAATACGAATCGAATCGGATACTGATTCTGAATATTTATCTAACATGATAATCCCTTAGATTGTACATAAAAAATCAATGAAAACACATAACTAGTTGATTTGATTAAAACATTATTGAAAATTGAATAAGTATAAGCATTTTCATTCACTTAGACAATAGTTAGATACTATGTTGCAAACAAAATTATGTAAGACTTAGTTCATCACGTACATATGATTAATCCATCATACATGTAGATCAAAACACAAAATAAAGGTGATCCTTGCTCAGAGATACAAATGGAAACAAATATAGAGTACACAAAAAGTTTGATAATACTTAATTACCATATCTCTAGAAAACATATATAACACTTACATTTAATGACCCCAAGATTTGTATTATTTGTTAAATTATGTTTAAAATAATAAATTATTTATTTTATGAGTTTTTATGCATTTTAGCTACTTATTTAAAATATTTTTCTATTAAAGACAACATTTTTTAATTTTTTAGAAAATTTAAAATACAATAAATTTTAAAAATAATTTTTGTAAAAATTATAGACTATGTTAGGAATTTTATCAAAAAAATTCATAATTTTTGGAGCTAGTTTGCTAATTTTAATAATTGAAACTTGATTTATGGATTAATTAAATTAGAAAACAAGTTAAAATTTAGTAACCTTTTTGGGCCAAAAGAGTAGCTTGGCCCAGCCCACTATCCGGATATCCGATCCATCACTATCCGGATTATCCGAATCCGTATCCGTATCCGACAGATAGTGAGCTACCGAATCCGTATCCGTATCCGACAAAAAATATCCATATCCGTATCCGATCCGATACTATCCGACAAATATCCGATCCGACAGAATCCGTATCCGAAAATTATCCGGATAGGTCGGAAACTATCCGATCCGTTTTCATCGCTAACGTCGGATTGGAAGAGGCGGTCGCCGCCTACTTTGCTTGACGAAGCCCATGCGGGGTTGTCTGTTTGGGTCTGACTAGGGGTGGAAAAAAAAACTCGAAACTCACGAGTTAAACGAGTACTCGCTAACTCGGCTCGACTCATCTCGAACTCGTTCCTTAACGAGTCGAGTCGAACTGTGATTTGAACTCGTTTAGATAACGAGTTAAACGAGCCAAACTCGTGAGTTAAACGAGCCAACTCGCGAGTTTAACGAGTTCTCTAAGTCGGTAAGTATAACTATATATGTGTGAGGCTAGGATGATAACACATGGCATACTGTATAATCTCAACACCAATCCTCTTCTCAGATGAAAATATCGAGTTAAACGAGTTTAACGAGCTAACTTGCGAGTTTAACGAGTCGAGCCGAGCTGAGGTTTGAGCTCGTTAAGATAACGAGTCGAGTCGAGCTGACTCGTTATATTACCGAGTTTAACCGAGTCGAGCCGAGTCAGCTCGTTATCCACCCCTAGGTCTGACCGTCTGAGAAGCAGTTTTTTAATCTCTTGGGTTAAAAAGTAGCTGAGTTTTTTTTTATAATAGACCATTTGATAAAAAGCTAATTTTCTTCAGCAATAAGCTGCAGAAACAAGTACAACTCAGCTTTCAACATTTATATATGATTTTTAGATTATGCCAAAAGCCATTTAAAAGTTGAGCTGTTTAGGGTTTGCTAGGGTCTTAGTGGGATCTGTGGCGCGGCAGCACATACGGAGGAGTAGAGGTGGTAGGCCCACATGCCAACAGCGCGCGCGGCCCGTTTGCTTCTCCCGGACCGCACATATTGGGTGATTGGCATGGGTTTTCTTCTTCGACGATTATTGATTATTCAATAAGTTATCAGCATGATGCTCTCTAAGGTTGAATGGTATGCTGTTTATCCTCATGCTATTATATTAATATTATAGATTTAATTCCTGTTTGTTATACCCTAGATCATCTACTTGCTTGTCGCCATTGTCTTGCGTTGCTGTGTCGCCTCACCCCGCTGAGTGCCAAGACGCCCAGAGCTCCTGCCGAGCATCAGCTGCCATCCCAGTCGCGCTTGCGTCGAGTGCCGCCTCATCACTGTAGCACACCGAGCTCCTGTCGAGCCACACCGCGTGCATCGGGCGCTTCACCCTTCGCACGCCCGCGCACCACTCAACACGAGATAAACTAAGTGGCGGCTAGGGTAAACCCTAGCTGCCTGATCCCATTGGGCAGGTGGGTCAGTCGGTCCCAGGCTGATGGCCCCAAAGGGCCATTTGGTTTCGACTCGAAGGCCAATTTATTTTTTTGTTATAGTAATTTGCGTTTTGATCCTCAATTTTTGAGATAATTTCAAAAATCTCGTGGTTGCAACAAATTTACATTCTGAACCCTGTATTTTTTAGTAATTTCAAAAAATAATGAATAAATTCTAGAAATTTATATTTATACCTAGAAACTGAATTTTTAGGTATACAGACTTTCGTAAATTGTTGAATCGTAGACATAGCATACATTATAAGCTTCATATCACTGGATTTTTTCCCTAGCATAATTACATATTTATATCTATGGTGAATTTATTTTGTGTTATTTGGCAATTGTGGAAATTGCTCTATAATTAACATAAAATTTTGAAAAAGATGCTACGAAAATTCTATGAATTTTGAGATAGTTATATAAATTCAAAAGTGAGCATGCAATATATTTACCAATAGTAAAATTTATTTTTGCATGAATATAACATAGGATATGTTGGATATCGGAAAGAGTGGACTTGTTGAGCTCATCCTGAATGGCAGCAATTACCTTACTAGGGCAATGGATGGCATGATTAACATGACAGCTCGATCTCTTGGAGCTGCTATCACCCAACTTGAAGCTGGCACTCCTGCACTTCCTAAAGACGCCAAGTGTGCATCTCTGTACTTCCTAAGGCACAATCTCCATGGGGCATGGGGGACATGAAGGCCAAGTACTTATAGAGGAGGACCTGCTGGCACTATGAAATTCCCTAAAGGAATGCTATAACCAGCAAAGATCCGCCCTGCTGCCAAAAGAACATTACAAATGGACCCTCCTACGCTTCTAGGACTATAAAATCGTGGCAGCATGCAACTCCATCATGCACAAGCTTGTCTCCAAATGATGCTTATGTAACCAGAAAGTTATAGATGCTGAAATGGTAGACAAGATGTTATGCACCTTCCACCCCAACATGAGAATATTGCAACAACAGTATCGACATGCCAAGTACCAGAAGTACTCTGAGCTTATCTACATTTTGCTAGAAGTGGAGAAACATAATGAACTCCTGATGAAGACTCATCATATTCTTCCCCAATAGGACATGCAATACCTAAAGTTTAGGAAGGATACGATCGTATTCTGAAGATAGAATCTCCATCATGTAACCGATTAGATTCTTCGCAATCTCCCTGCCTACAACAAAGCACTCGGCGTCAAAGGAGGACTAGTCGGGAAGCTGTGCCGAAAGGCTGGGAGCACTCGGCGTCAAAAGAGGATCAGTTGGGGAGCTGAGCCAAGAGACTAGGAGCACTCGGCATGAAGCAGGACTCGGCTGGATGCAACCTGAAAGATGGCAACTCAATTGCGAAGCACTCGGGGGCTACTGTGGAGTATGTGGACCCCGGGTACCTACATGACGGGCCGCAAGGACTCACCATGTAACATCCCTATTTTCGGCCTTATGTTAGAATCTAATTTGAACTAATTTAATTCAAAATTTAGTTCTTCCCTGCTGTTTAAAGTAACCCGGCATCCTTATCCGTCCCAAAATTGGTGTTCAATCTTCCTTCGTTCGAAAAATCGAATTTCTGAATTCATGTCCGCGCTCGAAATTTCACCCGATTCTCCATGAAAGAACAGAATCGAAAATGTTTTCCTTTCCTGGGTGTTCGCCTCGGAGTCTTTCTCCGATTCTCCACATGTTTTACCAGCCGTTGGAGCGAAGATGAGCACTCAGAGATTCAAGAAAAGAAGAAGAAGAAATGGCAGCCCAAGCCCACGCATTTCGATTCCAAAGCACACAGCAGCCTGGATCGCTGAAAACTAAACTCAAACCAGCTGTGTCTCCGCTCTTGTGGAGTACAGTATGTCAGCATGCGGGCCACGAGGGCTGGCTCCACGCCATCCGATCCTCCTCGGTTGGCAAATCCAAACACGTCACGCTGGCCGCGCGCACTGCATGTTGCATGCGACGCAGTGCAAAGGAAAAGCGGTACACAAACTGCATGGTTAGTTTCGTCACCGGTTTATGGCTTCGTTCTGTTAAAATATAAATACGACTCGTTCTTGTTGTTAGATATAATTGTACTCTATCTTAGTATATAAATTCGAATATCTATATATAGATTTTCATTATAAATATGATATCTCATTGTACAAGGAAAATCAATAAAAAATATTATCTTCTATATCTTGTGTGTTTAATTTTTTGAATTGTTCTGTCTATTCTATCGGTACATTTTATATTTTTATTCGATCTAGGCGATCGTCGTTTCACGGCTAATTACTGCCACTAGATTGCACACCGTGGTGGCCAGTAGTGCCTTGACCTTCCATGAAACCCCTACCATGGTATATGTCCTGTCCCCCTCCTGTTCCATTGCATTCCATCTGCTCCTACAATAAATCCTTCAGGTTCTCTTCTTCTTCGTTTTCTTTTTCTTCCTCCTCCTGCTGCCTTATCTGCTGGCCTTCTTCTGCAGAGATCGACGACGATGCAAGCCACTGCGGCGGCGGCGGCGGCGGCGGCATTGCAGCCGGTGCACACCTCGCAGATGTTAAGAGGCAACCGTGTCATTGTTTTCTTCCTTTTTTGATCTTGGTGATCTTGTCCTTTTATTCGGATTGATTTGAGGATTCAATAGTGTTTCATGGTTCTGTCTCGTGTGATGCAGATAGGAGTGGGGCAAGAAGTAGGGCTCGGTTGGGAACAAGGAAATTATTTTGGGCAGGTATATATACGGGTTGTGTGTGTTTTTCCTTTGAACCGGATATGTTAATTCCAGGATGGAATATGGATTCAACCACAAAGTTTTATAAAAGAACTGGAATGGGTCTTGTTTTGAACTGGATTTTGTTCAAACATATAGGGAAGTACCCTGATGATGAAAAAAGTTGAATTAAAAAGACTTTGTGCAATTTCCCACTCAACCATAAGTTACCAAGTATATTTTCCTCCAAATTGTTTCTGAGGATATGTGACTAAATGTGCTAAATGTTCGTATTCCATTTGTGCAAATTACAGGTCCATTGTCAGTGGAAGCTTTTGCAATCCAACGTCAAAGGCAAGTTGATTCTCGTCTTCAGTATGGGGTTGATCAGCGGCGGTATTGCTTCCAAACAAGAGTGTTTCTGTCATGCATATATATATACTAAATGCCATTTTACGTGCTACTAGTCCTACAAGAAGCACAAGGAGACCACGCAGACATCCTCCAGTCCTCCAAGTTAGATGCAGTGTGGTTACTCGTGATCAACACGATTCCAACGCCAACAAGTTTGAGGCAATTTACAGAGGGGTTCCAAACAAATTGGGCGCTTTCTATCGGTTTTGCCGACCCCACACAATTTTTGGCACTGTGAGCTCTAGCATCTCTGATTGATTCAACTCCATATTGCAGCTTTGTGTACACACTGCCTGATGCTTTGTTTATGTATGGATCATGTGTCAGATAATAGGCATCACTTCAGTCTCTCTCCTGCCAATGAAGAGGCTAGATGACTTTACCATGACAGTACTGTGGGGATCTCTCGAGGTATTGTAAATTTGTAATATCTGATTGATGCTGTGCTCTAGAGATACACATAACCATTGCATTCTGACTTCTTTCCTTGTGTGCAGGCTTTAACCTCCGCTTTATGTATGAACATTTATGTGGTAGGGTTGAATCAGCTATTTGACATTCAGATTGATAAGGTAGTATTTTTTTTCTTGCGGTTTGAAAACATTGTCTTCTTAATCTGTAATGGTGTAGTGTTTTGACTAAATTATACTGGTTTTGGAGGTCAATAAGCCAAGCCTTCCATTGGCGTCCGGAGAGTTTTCAGTGGCAACCGGAGTGGTGTTAGTTCTCACATCCTTAATCATGGTATATTAGGCTCAACACAAAAACATAAGAACCAGTTATTCTAGTACGGCCAAAATATCTTCCATATCTGTATACCTTCTTAACATTTAGTTTCCATTTGTCAGAGCTTTAGCATCGGAATAAGATCCAAATCGGCTCCATTAATCTGTGCTTTGATCATCAGCTTCCTTCTTGGAAGTGTGTACTCTATTGATGTAAGTAGGCAATTCACTCCACTACTGGCTCCGAAAAGCCGGCAATAGCCTGCTCTGAAATTGTGGATTGAATCCATCCATCTAATATCTCATCACCTACATTTTCAGTCCTGCTGCCTTTTTTTTCAGGTCCCATTACTCCGTTGGAAACGGCACGCCTTTCTAGCTGCATCCTGCATACTATTTGTGAGAGCTATATTGGTTCAGCTAGCTTTCTTTGCACACATGCAGGTACTGAACACTGTTCAGAACTACGCTGGAACTGCAATTGCTTATTTGAGTCCCATTTGGTTAGTGTTTGATGGTTCTTTCGACAGCAACATGTTCTGAAGAGGTCCTTGGAACCAACAAAGTCACTGGTCTTTGCAACACTGTTCATGTGTTGCTTCGCTGCAGTCATCGCTCTTTTCAAGGTAAATAATACCCAATGAAGATGACTATATGTTTCAATATCATTAATCTTTTTCTTCTCCTCTTTTAATCGACAATACTCAGTTCTCCAGGGTATTATAGAAAGAGAAGATATTATAATCTTTTTCTTTATGTCGTGATCTTTCAGGATATCCCTGATGTTGACGGAGACAGAGATTTTGGCATCCAATCCTTGAGTGTGCGCTTAGGCCCACAAAGAGTAAGAAAGGACTATTCAACCATACATATATAAAAAAGGGTTTCGATAAGTATCATCCGGATGTTTTCTTCAGCAACCATCATTCAAATTCTGGGCCATTGGATTTGCTTTCAGATCGATGCACATCCCCCTGAATTCGAGATGGGTTGATCCTACGGATGTGTGTTTTGATCGTACGGTCCAAAGTTTGAATGATTTTTAGGACAAACATCCGGATAATGCCTATAAAAAAAGCAGTTCTATGAACCCGAGTTCGTTTCTTCATTTCCGGTCCTACATATCCCTGTAAAATGGTGCAAATTTCGTCTTTTCCCTCTTTTAGGTGTATTGGCTCTGCATAAACATACTGTTGACAGCATATGGGGCTGCCATTTTGGTAGGAGCATCATCTACAAACCTATGTCGAAAGATCATCACTGTGAGTGGTCTCTTAATTTTTCTCTAGAAAAAAAAGAAATGTGAATATCATTTCATTTCATCAATTTAAGTTAAGAAATCGTTTGCTGTTGCATTGATCATCCAGGTGTTCGGTCATGGCCTGCTTGCTTTTACACTTTGGAAAAGGGCACAGCACATTGACGTTAACAACAAGGCGTGTATCACATCATTTTATATGTTCATTTGGAAGGTGATTAAGTTGCTGTCTTATCCTTTGCCTTTTGTGAGCCATTAGACAATGACTGTGTCTAATTATTTGCCTTTTTATATCCCTTGCAGCTATTCTACGCAGAGTATTTCCTTATACCATTTGTGCAGTGAGAATTATACAAGGGCAAGCAACTCTGAGCTAAATGCATGTAAAAAAAATTATGTGGGGCCTTAGACCATCTCCAATCATGTCCCTTCCCCTCCCATTTTCCTTTCGTGAAGGGATTCCTATTCCCTTCAGCGCTCCAACGGTAGAGGCAAATGTGGACGTGTACTTTAGATATACTCCCTCTTGTCAAAAGTTATTGACGTAGGCAAATGTGGACGTGTACTTTAGATATACTCCCTCTTGTCAAAAGTTATTGACGTGTTTATTTTTCATGGTCTTGGATATGCGACTTTTATCATTTGTCTTTATTACCATATGCGTGAAGAAGTTATAAGATCACGATTTTTTTTAAAGAAATCTGCCATATCATGTGCATATTATGATCAATCTAAATATTCGAAAGATATTATTGGAGAAGAATACAAAAACGTTATCACACGCTTTCCCTGGTGACGAAAATTGAGGTAATTGTTTTGCAAAGATGGTAATTATTGATTTTGTTATATCGATGGTTATTACTTGTTAAGTGATAAAGTTTATATAATTAAATAGGATTGAACCCACACGTTAGTGCATTAGTGGAAATTCTACTTTTTAAAAAAATTTAGAATGAAAAACTTGTATTATTAATGGTCAGTGGATATTATTGTTTATGCAAATCATATGAATTGAGTTGTGGTTTTTTACTCTCTTTTTTTATGTGTGTGCGAGAGAGAGGTATATGTACGGGTATTGGTTATTATTAGCATGACTTATAACTCTATAGTAAGCATTATATTATCGATTAATCAATGAGAGGTGCTTCTATGCTCTTCCTTTTTAAAGTTGCACAAATATTAAAGCATTAATGAAAGGTAGATGAAGATTACTTGCCCCTTCGTTTGCTTCAAGATTTGTGCAACTTGTATTAGGAGGAAAAGCATGGAAGTCTTAATCAATATAGTTGCTGGCTGTTATAATTTATAACATGCTTTTGTATTTAAAGGTATCAGTGTCACATTGGCCTCAATCATGAAGAAACTCGGGAGCTTTTTGTGTTTAGTTTATCAGGGGGATGGAATTCCTTAGCTCATCTATATGCAGAGTTTTCTTGTGCACTGGATGACCTATTTTCCTCTGTTCTGCAATCTGAAATGATTGTAATTCTCTTTCTTTCGATGATTAATGAAAGCCCATAGCATCGTAAAAAAAATCTTAGGGGTTGTCTGGATCTCAGTGATATATAGGCTGGCATAGGCAAAAATCATGGGAGGGGAACATGTGCCCCCTCACATCGTATAGTATTTTCTCTTTTCTCTATATAATACAAAACCATGATATTGCTGAACATGGCGATCGACGATGTGAAGACCAAAAGTTGCGTCGTAATATGAGCAATCAATTGTACCCAAGGTTTTGGTTATCGGAAAAAAACTAGGGTCACCGAGATTTCAAGTTACCGTCGTCGAAATTTTGGTTTGGATTTGAATTTCGAATTATAAAACTAAGACCTTCGCAACCATGAGTTGCACACAAGACTTTTGTAGTGCCGAGTGCTAAGAGATGCGAGTTTGAAGTCGTGTTCGAATCTGGTTCATGCAACCTTTTTTTCCCCCTTACATCAAAATAAAAGCCAGATTTGTTTGGATTTGAACCCTTTATACCTATATTTTAACATTAAAATTCAAATCCAAATGAATTTTTTGATCGGTTTGCTGGGTAAAGGGTCACAGAGATTTTCAGTTACCGAACGTTAATCAATAACCTATTGTACCTATGCGTAGTGTTGGGGGGGAAAAGCTTGTTAGTGGGGCTCGTTGGCTTGGTTTAAAATGCTCCAATTACACTAATTCATTGTTTAAACATTGAAGTGAGTAAATTTTGAATGAAATTGGATTTTGCTCTGGCTCGGCTTGGGACGGCTTGGATTTTGCTCGGGCTTGGCTCAGCACGGCTTGTTAGGTCGATTCTAAAAATACTTCCAAACTACAGATAAAATAATATTAAATTAAACTGTGCCAATTTCAAAAAAAAGCTCGATAAGATGAGGCTAATATAATAGATATCAAGTGGTAACAAACAAAAAAGCTCTTAAAACTTTTAGATCATGTTTGTTTAGACTTAGGCTTTTTTGCTTATAATTTATTAATGAAAGCCATCTTTTTGGCTTAAGTAGCCTAAGGCTTTGTTTGTTTACCGGCTTAAAATTCAGAAAACCAAAGTCTAAATAAATAGGTGGCTTTTTATCTAGGATTATTCAAAAGCCATAAGCCTCTATATAACTAAAAACCAAAAACAACTGGAGAGTTGCATTTTTGGCTTATTTAGGGTTAGTTTTAGAGTAATAACACTGAAGTTAGGGTAAAATTACCCATCCCTACCACGTATAAAAGTTGATTGATTTTAAGTTGTTTAAGCCCAAAAGCTGGTTTAGAAGGCTAAAAGTAGTTTGTTTTTAAGTCAAGTCAGACTATTTGGTAGTTTGACTCTCTCTTTTTTTAATTTGAGCTATGGCTTATTATCGAAATGCCTGAAACACTACTACAGGAATGTACATCAGAATCGGTTCTTTTTCGTCATCACAATCGGTTCTAGTAGCGATAGAAAGTCTAACGACAGAGATGAGGAAGCTTTATCACCGTCGATTCTAGAACGATAGTAATAATTAGTCATCACAATCGGTTCTTTGTTGGGAATCGATTGTGATGAGGGATTATCACAATCGGTTATTGTTGGGAACCGATTGTGATAAGCATTACTACAATCGGTTCTTGTTGGGAACCGATTGTGATGATGCGATTATCACAATCGATTCTTTGTTGGGAACCGATTGTGATAAGGCTATTATTACAATCGGTTCTTTGTTGGAACTGATTGTGATGAGGATATTATCATAATCGGTTCTTGTTGGGAACCGATTGTGATGATGAGATTATCACAATCGGTTCTTTGTTGGAACCGATTGTGATGAGGATATTATCACAATTGGTTCTTTGTTGGGGACCGATTGTGATAATCGCACCATCACAATCGGTTTCCAACAAGAACCGATTGTGATAATAGCCACATCACACTTGTTTCCAACAAAGAATCGATCGTGATAATCTCATCATCACAATCGGTTTTCAACAAGAACCGATTGTGATAATGGCCACATCGCAATCGTTTCCAACAAGGAACCGATTGTGATGGTGCTGACTATATCACATTCATTCACAATATGTTATCAAAGAACATACATCACAATCTCTAATACATTATCACATAACATTCACATAAACATCCAAGCATATTGCATTCAGTTCTTTCTCAGAACCGATTGTGATAACGCTTTCTCATCACAATCGGTTCTTTGTCAGAACCGATTGTGATAATACATCTTATCACTGTCGGTTCTGAAAAAGAACCGATTGTGATAACCCTTTCCTAGAACCGATTGTGATAATGCCATTTATTACAATCGGTTCTGAGAAAGAACCGATTGTGATAATGCCATCCATTACAATCGGTTCTTTAGTAGAACCAATTGTGATAAGCAAGCGGGTTATCACAATCGGTTCTGAGCTAAAATCGATTATGATGATTATTCGTATCACAATCAGTTCTTTCTCAGAACCGATTGTGATAACCTTTTACAAATGACATACACGTATCACAATCGGTTTTTTAGTCAATAGTTTGGAACCGACACAGATGAAGCGATAGTGATGTGTCATTCTGTAGTAGTGAAATATCTTAGGTTTTAATACATTACTGATTTCAAAATTTTCTGTGTATTTCACTGAAGTATCAAGTTTAGAACAGTTGTTTACAAATCCAGCACGAACAAGTTTACATCGACCCATAGTTGTTTACAATGCGTAATACATCATTTTTTGGGGGGATTTTGACCCTACATATATCACATCAAGAACCAACTACAAAACAATTCACCATTTATTCCCAACATCAAGAACCGATTAACAACAATGCATTGCATTCTTCTGCCTCCAACTAATTAGCATAAAATATTTTTCAAAAAAGAGATGAAAAACTATCAATAAATCTGAACCAATAGACAATTTAATTTTACAACCGAATCTAAAGGCTCAATATTACAACCATCTCGAAGGGAGCCGGAAAGGCGATGCAACAAAGGTCCAGATTTGAAGGGATGGAGGGAGAGAGATGACGAGGGTGTTGGTGTGTAGAGGACAGCGGCGTGGGGGGAGGATGGTGGTGCCATGTGATGCATCAGGATTACTGCGATGTGGGCAAGGAGAACATCACCCTAGGCAATAAATCAAGAGGACGACGGTGGTCTCCGGGGGAAGGTGCCAAAGGATAGCAACATCCTCTTAGGGGGGAGGTCACTGGCGTGGGAGATGCCGTCACCGGCGGTCCCCCGCACGGTGTGGTGGCGCTTGCAAAAACCCTAGCAGGCAAGTCACCAATCCTAGCAAGAAGTGTTCGTCTGGGGAGGGGAGGCCAAATGAAATTTTGTTTAAGGAGTTTGACTTTATATACAAGACATTGGTGGGTAATTTGACGAAATTGAGTGACAAAGGTTTATTTTTAACTTGCAAAAGTAAAAAAGCAAACATATTTGTTCTTACTTATGGCTTATAGTTGTAAGGTGACTTAAATTTTTTTATAAGCCTGGTTAAGAAGCCTTCCATTTATTTAGGCTTTAGCATTTAAGCCGAAGAAAAAGTCAAATAGACAGGACTTTAGTAGGGTGGGCATGGTTGCCTCAAGTTCTATCAATAACAATCTTCAACATCCGGATCTTATGAAGAAGAATGTCTTCACTTAGCAGGCGAGGAAAAAATATCGAAACCTTCTTCCTAGAGGACACAAGAAAATGTTTTAGCTAACATCCAAATTTTAGACCGTTGGATACCTCACCCGGATATCACCGGGCTGTTAGATCAAATCATATGATCGGATATAATCAATACTCCTGAATCTCAACAATGATCCGATGGTCCTAGATTTAGATGATTTCAGCAATAAAAACATCCTGATGATATTTATCAAATCCCCAGAAGAATTGTCCTGAAACAAGTCCTTGCAATTCGGCAAGAAATTATAAGGTTGCGATTCCCTCCCATAATAACGGGAACCCTCTTGGAATGGGTTCAACGCTATCGCCACCTCCTTATTTCTTGCCATCTTCTCGCTCCACAACTAGTCGTTGGCCCTGAAAAGAATAAAACAGAACAACAGAAATAATAAGTTTCGAGAACACGACCCTAGTATAGCAAGCCCTGTGCTAGTGTCAGATTTGTCGGACAATCATGGCGGCCTCCACTTCACTCGAAGACCTCAGGAACGAGAACGTCGACCTGGTCAGTGCTCCGCATTTTTCCTACCATTCAACGATTTCATATATGTATGTTACGCCTGTATGATCGCCATGGTTAATGCCTGACGTGTTATGTGAGGTTGGTTTCAAGAGAGCATCCCGATTGAGGAGGTGTTCGCCGTGCTCAAGAGCTCGCCGCAGGGTCTGACCTCCGCCGATGGCGCCGGCCGCCTCGAGATCTTCGGCCCCAACAAGCTCGAGGAGAAGAATGTACGTCCAATCAAGAACACATTTGCGATCCGCATTCGATCGGATTTCATGCAACAATTAATCATACCTGCAAAATGGAATGCGCATTCTATATGGATTTGCAGGAGAGCAAGCTCCTCAAGTTCCTAGGGTTCATGTGGAACCCGCTCTCCTGGGTCATGGAAGCCATCGCGATCATGGCCATCACCCTCGCCAATGGAGGGGTAAGCATGCTGACGCGCCCGTCATGCTGGTTCCTTGTAACGTGTAACACGTTATGTAACCCGCGGCGTGCAATGCGTGCCTGCAGGGGCGGCCTTCGGACTGGCAGGACTTCGTCGGCATCGTCACGCTGCTCTTCATCAACTCCACCATCAGCTTCATCAAGGAGAACAACGCCGGCAACGCCGCCGCCGCCCTCATGGCCAGCCTCGCTCCCCAGACCAAGGCACTTACGTCCATATTCACATGCGCATGGATGCCTAGTGATCCTTGCAATGCACGTGGTGGTGATGTTGCGTTTGGTTGCCGACGTGGTTTGATTGATCCAGTTGCCGAGGGACGGCAAGTGGTCTGAGCAGGACGCTGCGATCTTCATGCCGGGGGACATCATCAGCATCAAACTCGGCAACATCATCCCGGCCGATGCGAGGCTGCTGGAGGGCGACCCGCTCAAGATCGACCAGTCTGTGCTCACCGGCGAGTCCCTCCCCGTCAACAAATTGTCCGGCGACAGCATCTACTCTGGCTCCACCTGCAAGCAGTGCGAGATCGAGGCCGTCGTCATCGCCACCGGCGTCCACACCTTCTTCAGCAAGGCCGCCCACCTCGTCGACAGCACCAACAACGTCGGCCACTTCCAGAAGGTGACAGTTCTCGGCATTTCGACGTGTAGTAGAAAACTCCATGTGTTCGGCCATCTCACACATGCCATTTATGTTCAGGTGCTCACCGCGATCGGCAACTTCTGCATATGCTCCATAGCGGCCGGGATGCTGATCGAGATCATCGTCATGTACCCGATCCAACACCGACAGTACCGCAACGGCATCGACAACCTCCTCGTGCTGCTCATCGGCGGGATCCCCATCGCGATGCCGACGGTGCTGTCAGTGACCATGGCGATCGGGTCGCACTGGCTGTCGCAGCAGGGCGCCATCACCAAGAGGATGACGGCCATCGAGGAGATGGCCGGCATGGACGTGCTCTGTAGCGACAAGACCGGCACTCTCACCCTTAACAAGCTCACCGTCGACAAGAACATGATCGAGGTACATACACAAATTATTGTTGTGCATCTACCACCACGATCTATGCACACTGTTCTGGGATTTTCCTTCGGTGAGAGAGACGTGGCAGGTAAATTGTGCAATGCGTCTTTGGTTTCAGCCGTTTGTGAAGGATCTGGACAAGGACGCAATAGTCATGTACGCGGTTTGTGCATTGAGGATCGAAAACCAGGACGCCATCGACGTGTCGATCGTCGGAATGCTCGCCGACCCGAAGGAAGTCAGTGAAGTTCACCACACAGGCACACACGCCGCACACACACAAGCCACTGAATTTTGCTTCGCGCCATGCCAATCTGCGGATCTCAAGAGTCATGGACACTACTCGCAAGCCCGTGCTGGCATCCAAGAGGTGCACTTCATGCCGTTCAACCCCGTCGACAAGCGCACCGCCATCACCTACATCGACTCCGATGGGACGTGGCACCGCATCAGCAAAGGCGCACCGGAGCAGGTCGCCACCGTAACTTGTGTTGACACAGTGCATTTCATCAAAGAAGATTGCTTGAAAAATTGTTCGTGTCACTAGATCATCGACCTGTGTGGGCTCTGGGAGGACGTGAGACGGAGGGTGCACACGATCATCGACAAGTTCGCCGATCGCGGGCTGCGGTCGCTGGTGGTGGCGCGGCAGAGGGTCCCCGAGGGGAACAAGGACGCACCGGGCGGGCCGTGGCAGTTCCTGGCCGTGCTCCCGCTCTTCGACCCGCCGAGGCACGACAGCGCCGAGACCATCCGCCACGCGCTCAACCTCGGCGTCAACGTGAAGATGATCATGGGGGACCAGCTGGCCATCATCAAGGAGACCGGCCGCCGCCTCGGCATGGGCACCAACATGTACCCGTCGACCTCCCTGCTCAAGGACGACGACACTGGCGGCCTCCCCGTCGACGAGCTCATCGAGAAGGCCGATGGATTCGCCGACGTCTTCCACGAGCACAAGTACGAGATCGTGCGTCGGCTGCAGGACCAGAAGCACATCTGCGGGATGACAGGCGACAGCGTGAACGACGCACCGGCGCTGAAGAAGGCGGACATCGGGATCGCGGTGGCGGACGCGACGGATGCTGCACGGGGCACGTCGGACATCGTGTTGACGGAGCCGGGGCTGAGCGTGATCATCAGCACGGTTCTGACGAGCCGCGCCATCTTCTAGCGCATGAAGAACTACACCATCTATGTCGTGTCCATCACCATTCGCGTGGTTCTGGGCTTCCTCCTCCTTGCCCTCATCTGGCGGTTCGACTTCGTGCCCTTCATGGTGCTCATTATCGCCATCCTCAACGACGGCACCATCATGACCATCTCCAAGGACCGCGTCAAGCCATCCCCCATGCCCGACGCCGGGCACCTCCAGGAGATCTTCGCCACCGGCATCGTCCTCGGCGCCTACCTCGCCCTCGCCATCGTCCTCTTCTTCTGGGCCGTCCGTGACACCGACTTCTTCACGGTGATCACCGCCTCGCCGCCCCGCGCGTCTTCACTCATCCTGACGCCTTGTTTCTTAATCG
Source organism: Rhipidocladum racemiflorum (assembly GCA_036346355.1). NCBI lineage: Eukaryota > Viridiplantae > Streptophyta > Magnoliopsida > Poales > Poaceae > Rhipidocladum > Rhipidocladum racemiflorum. Next base: position 80,476,933 of record CM070579.1, on the reverse strand, counting down.
TCATTGCTCGCAAATACGCAGAGGACGTTCGGGGTGCACCCGATTGGCGACAGCACGGAGGAGCTCATGGCAGCGGTTTACCTCCAGGTGAGCATCATCAGCCAGGCGCTCATCTTCGTGACGCACGCGTGGAGCTTGTTCTTCGTCGAGCGCCCGGGTCTCCTGCTCGTCGGCGCATTCCTCACCGCCCAGCTGGTAACTAACTTAACCGCACCGTTCCATATACGCACTGCCCGTGCACGCACGCATGATGGAATCATCCACGGCTGACGGTGTGCGCGCGCGCAGGTCGTGACGCTGATCGCGGTGTTCGCGGACTGGCCGTTCGCGAAGATGAAGGGCGTCGGGTGGGGGTGGGCGGCCGCGATTTGGCTGTTCAGCGCCGTCACCTTCTTCCCGCTCGACGTGTTCAAGTTCGCCATCCGCTACTTCCTCAACGGCAAGGGGTGGAGCAACGTCTTCGACAGCAAGACGGCGTTCGGCAACAAGCTAGACTACGGCAAGAGCAAGCGGGAAGCCGAGTGGGCTATGGCGCAGCGCTCCCTCCACGGCCTGCAGCAGCCCGAGACATCCGTCCTCTTCGACGACAACAAGGACTACTTTGAGCTCTCGGAGATCGCCGAGCAGGCCAAGCGCCGTGCAGAGATCGCAAGGCACGTCGCGCACCTTACGCATGTCTCCCTTCCATATATGCTCATCTTGCCCGTACTAGCCATGGCATGCCATGCATCCATGTACGAGCGTGCATACTGACTGATGCTCGTGCATCTCTATTGATTTGCTGTGCAGGTTAAGGGAGCTTCACACGCTCAAAGGGCACGAGTCGGTGGTGAAGCTCAAGGGGCTCGACATCGACACCATCCAACACAACTACACCGTCTGATCGATCGAGACCAGAAGACGTTCTTTTCAGTTCTTCAATTTCCTTGCAGAAAAATACAGATCGATGCTACAAGCAGCATGCCGTTTGACAAGGGCGTACTCGATCTTTAGCTTCAGTCAGGATAACTCTTTTCTCTCTTCTGTTGCAGCTTAATTGAAGCAGAATATTGGTCAGATGGATAAAGATGTTAGCTTTGCTAATTTACCCCTCCTACTTTGGAGAAACTAGCATGATGGCATGTGTATTTGCACGACTAGATATTTTACAAATGTTTACCGATTCCTATAGAATACGATACTATGTTACCACTTGGAATGCAGAAAGGAAACCATACTTTTTATGATTAATATAGCTTTCATTTATTTATTTATTACAAAAATATCCATTACAATCCTTTTTTTTCCTTGTTCGTGTATGGGATGACGCAATGCAGGGGAATTAGTCACCTTTGTTTTACATTTTCTTACAATAACTTAGATGTTTTTTCCTTGTTTGAAACCCTCCCTTTTTGGCATGGAATATCAAGAAGGATTCCTATGTGCATACAATACTAGTCCCATGATCAGTGATTAGTATTGACATCACATCCATAAAAATTCATAATACGATAATATAAACTTAGTTCTTACAACATGGCCTATTGGCCGAATTTAAAAGTTTTGCAGGAGAAGATACATGGCTTAACAGTATGCCTTTTACCCAAAATACCACAGACAACTGACAAGGGTAAACCTTAGAAAAAATTCGTCAGTAAAGTCTCCGTAATCTGCGTCAGGGTCGGGAACCTCGGTCTCTTCGTTCTCTGAATATCAACAATTGCAAGGTTGAGTACACGTATGTACTCGCAAGACTTGTAGTGTATCACAAATATAATAAATGCAGGCTATGTCATGGAGAAGGCTACTAAGTTCATTTGCATAAAGGAAAATTGAATTGAAAATACTGAATAGTAGATTGCATGCGTGATTTGTAAAAGAAATTGTCGGGTATGTAAATAACAAGTATGAATTGCATAAATATAACGACTCACAGTCCTCCACGATTGTGAGTAAAACATCGTCCATTGCCATTCCCTAGCACCAAATCTGAAATAAAGAGTTTCCAACAACCGTTTCCCATTCTGACCCATTTTATGAAGATACCAAAACTCTAACTAGTATTGGCGCACCAAGACTTCCATAATCGCGGGAACAGCTTTTTGAAAAGATTTATGGGCTGTTTAGTTGCCTTCTCAACTCAGCCAGGCTGTATGAGCTCAGTCAGGCTGGTGGGAGTCAGGCTGAGTGTAACACCCCGACACCTAGTATGCTGCGAATGTCACCACAACAAATACTAGCAACAACCAAACCACATATTTAACATTAAATTGCAACAGCTACGCTAGTAACTTGAATAAAAATTCGGCAGCATATCCTTTGTTTTTCCATGGTTTTCAGCATCAGTAATAGAAGCATAACAAGATATCAAAATTGAAGACAACTCTAACATGGCCAATACAGATTTCAACAACAATTCAAGTCCCAAAACATAACTTAAATGTCGCATACCGATAGGGAATTTAAACATTTACTCATGACAACCAACGAAGCAATAAAACCAACTTAGTTCCATAAGATAACCATCATAACTATGGAAAGGGTTTGGCATTGTCTATTTGTGTGATGCTAAGTGAAGATGTGATTCTAGCTCCCTTTCCCAAACGCCGGATTCAAGGTACCTAAAAAAAACATAAACAACAAGCGTGAGTTCATCACTCAGCAAAGTGTATTGCAATGGTACAAAAATAATAACAATTCACATACAAACTTTATGCCATTCACACATCATAAGGATCAACTCATAACCTTCTTCCCTTATGCTCTCATATAACATCGTCATAAGCATCTCATAAAACAACTTCATTCATGCAATGCAATGCAATACACATGTCTCTTTGAAGCACATACCGGTATTAACGAGTGCACACCCATTGATGTGCACCCTCTTTCCCCTTCCATCCCGTAGATGGATGGTGCCTACTCTTACTGACTAGATCCCATTCACGACTGTGGATGGAACTACGAGGTAGGTCTTCCTCAGTGGCGCTTCGGATTAGTCATAACTTTCTCACCGACCTTACCGGATTAGTTATGACTTTCTCACCGTCCTGGCCAGTCCTCATGCCATGAATGCACACATGCCATAAACATGAATAAACTTGCATATGCACTCAATTCAACCATTGCATAGCCATAATTAGTTACATATTCATCCTCACATCCATAACATAGCATTTCATAATCATTTAATCAATTCATATTCACTTAATCTCATTGAAGAACCAAACATGGCAAGCAAACATGTCAACGGTTAACTCGCATCATAATGCAAACATAATGCCATTCAAGTCACAAACATCACAATACACTTGCCTTCACCCACGCGGAACGAATTGGCGAGACGTTGAAGGCACTCCCGGGGGAACACCACCTGCACATAGGTACAATACACTCAAAACTTGCCCACAAAACCGTACGAGAGCGATCATCTACAACGACTTCGCAACCCACTCCTAAAACCCGAAAACAGAGAATCTGTCCCGTCGGGACAGCGGGCTTCCAACTAGCATAACTTGAGTTCTAAAACTCCAAATCAAGTAAACGAGTATGTTTTCTCGAAGCTTAGGAAATTTCTCAACTTTTTCTAAGTATTTGCAAAGAGTGATTCGGCCTCTAAAGTTGTCTAATCTACAATTGAACATGATATGTCCCAATCTCGTCAAAGATTTGACAGCGTTCGGTAAAACAACCATAACTTTTAAACGGATTAACAGAATTTCACGTTCTTAGTGTCCACTGAAAGATAATTAAAGTATCTAAAACTTCCGTAACAGCCAGCCGAGCAGGAAACGCCTCTAAAATTGCTAAAACGCAAGTCCTAGATTGGGGTGCAAATCTGCCCGAGGACAGAACGTGGGACAGCATTGCAATTTTCCTAATCTCATCTAGGAACAGCACCTAAACATGGATCTTAGGCATGGAATCTCCCTTCTAACCAGCATCATAACCCTACAAAAGGATTTACCAACTCTTACCTCCCTCGAAGAACCGTTCGAACGACGAAACCTTCTCCTCCCAGTCCCCCGATCTCCTTCCACGCGCCAAATCCGCCGGATCCTCTCGTCGCGGAGCTTCCCAAAGGTGAGGACAATGGAATGGAGGGGTGTGGCAGCAAGGGATGGGGGTGGATCCCTCTTAGGGCCTGCTAGGGGAGGTGGAGAGGTGGAGGAGCAAGGGGAAGGGGTGGAGGCGCAAGGTGAAAGGATCGGTATGGCCTAGAGGGGGGGTGAATAGGCAATAAAAACAATTTAAACAAGATAATCTAAACAGATAAACTGATTAAGCACCAACAGACTAAGAACAACTTAAGCAATAGAGAGATATGAAAAGACAGACAATCACACAGAGACAAGCGAGATTTTTCACCGAGGTTCAGAGAGAAATCTCCTACGTCCCCGTTAGAGCACTTCCTCAGAAGTATTGCTCCACCAGTAACTCGCAACAGCAGTACTGGATTTGTCACTAGAGTGACTCTTTTACCACTCCGGTGAGGTGAGTCCAAACCTCTCACAAAGACAGTGGCCTTCCACAATCACGGTTGGACAGGTCGCACTACAACCACCAGTAAACCGTCTAGGAACAGCTAGTTCCAAGAGTAATAGACCATCCACAAGCCCTGTCTCTTGGTTCACTAGAAACAACTGAAACTAGACTTTACTTGGAGCTGTAGAAAGTAGGTTTTTGTTTTTCAGAGTTGAGCTTGATCTCTTTGAGGGCTTTTGAGCTTTTGGGATGCTGGATGTCAAAGAGATGTAAAAGTTCTATTTTGAGAGTGCCTCTGAACTGTTTAAATAGGCTACAGGAAGCAAAATAGCCGTTATTTGCAACAGGTAGCCGTTTGCCAATGTCAGATTGAAAAGACAACTCAAAATGATTGTATCTGACAACGATTGATAAAATATACAAGAGGCTCAAAGTACTACGGACCCAAACCAGCGAAAAATGCATTTACGTCGGACTAGAAGAGTTGGTCCGTCGTACACATGCTTTGAGCAAAAGCTGGTCCGTTGAGAAATGATGAAGTGCATGTTTACGACAGACCGAAAAACTTGGTCTGTCGTAGAAGGACAAGGATTCAATTGCAAAACCAATAAGTTTTAAGTATACCACGGACCAAGAAAAGTGGTCTGAAGAAGAAGAAGGATCTTTGGTCCGTTGTAAATGGGAAACACTCGGTTTGAGTTCAGTTAGGTTTTGACTTAAAAGGGATATGAACTCAAGACAAGATTTATTTTTGGAGGAATCTGAAAAGATTTAACCTAAGCTCCAAGTAGTCTTAATAAAATGTCCTAGGAACCAAGATTTTGAACTTATGCAAAATCCCTCTTTATAGTACGGTTGAAAATTAGAACAACACAACTAAAAGACCTGAATCAAATTTCCCAAGTCAAAGAACTAGGAATAAGGGATCTTAATCTTGATCCTTCTTTCTGAGGAAATCTACTGAAACTAATTTAAGTTGAACATCAAGCACCAAAACCCAACAAATAATTTAAATAAACCATTAGGGGGCCTAGATGCTTTCACAAGGGGGCAATGGGAGGGGCGGCTAGGGTTGAGGAGAGGGGGGTGGGGCGCATGGGGCTTGGGAAGCAGCCTTGCTGCCCAAAACTTCCTCCACATGGGCTAATTCTCCCCACACCTTCGGCCCACAATGGTTCCCCAAGGCCCAAGCTAGATCCCCTAAGGCCCAAACTCCCCCGGAAGGCCCAATTCCTCCCGGAAAGGCCTAAACTCCGGAAACGGCCCAAAATCACGGTACAAAAAGACCTACCGAATTGCCGAAATCGAAAAAATGTCTCAATCCATGATTCTGTAGTGTCACACTGAGTGGATGCAAGAAGATGTTGTTTGGTTGGTCGTATGAGGTTGGACAGGCTGTACAGAGATGTTGTTTGGTTGGTTGCACTGTAATGAAAGTGTGATAGGCAAATTCAAGAGAGGGATGTAGCAAATTTTAAAAATACTAGAAAATCAATAATTTCACAAACGAAAATAAAAAGTTTTAAAATATATTCTAGAAAATCAATAAATTGAAAAACTAAAATTTTAATCTTTTGAAATTTATATAGCAAGTATGGTCTATTTTTGTTTGAAAAAATATCAGGAACACATAGGTGAAATCGGTTCATTGATCGGAGATGCTAATCAAAAGATATAGCAAAGAAACAAAGAAAACTAGATAATAAATGCTGATGTTAGCATGCATGCATGGCTCGGTAGAGCCTAGCTCTGGGAAACTGTGGATTTTTTTTATTTCTCTGGAGCCAGGCTGAAAGGGGTGTTTTGCATCTGTAGAACCAGGCTGAGTTGAATGAGAAGACAACTAAACACCCATCTTTTGCATCTGCAGATGCAAATCTCTTTAGATCCAGCCAACCAAACAACCCATTAGACTCTACAGAGGTGTACATCCTTACCCACAAGATATAACCAACATCCTTTTGCCTCGTGTAACATCCCAAAAATGGGCCTAATAAAAAATGTGCATTTCAAAAATTTGTTTGAACCAAAAATCTCAAATTATGAATTTTTACTCTTTAATTTGTATTTCAAAAAGAAAGAATGGTGAAAAGGTAAAAAAAGTGAGAGTGTAAGAGTAAGATAGTAATAAAATATTTACACTAAGGTAAATTTGGTCAATATCAACTTTTTCCAAAAGTCAAAAAGTAAAAGTGAATGCATTAATTAAAGGTAAGGATTTGAAAACAATAGATGAATTAGTAGAAAGTTGAAAAATAACAAAGTAAAAAAGTAAAAGTAATTGGGTAACAAAACTTTTTACTAGGGTAATTTTGACCTGTAAAAACTTTTGCCAAGTCAAAAAGTAAAGTTAGAGCATTTAATTGACGTGAAATAAAGTAAAGTTCATTGATGTGACGAGCAATGGTTGATTTAATTAAAATTTTATACAACTCTTTTATAGCCACAAATTTTATCATCAACCCATATCAGTAATTTATACACACTGATTCGGACTCTAAAGTGGTTTAATCTACAGAATATCGTGATCTGTTCCAATCACGTCACAGATTTTAATACGTTCGGTAAAACAAGCATAACTTTCAAACGGCTATGCGGAATTAAACGTTCTTTATACCCACTGAAAGGTATTGAAGTTACCTACAACTTCTTCAACAGACGGACGACCAAATTACGACTCTAAATTGGCGAAAATCCAAACCCTAGGTCGACTGCTCATGCTGCCCGAAACAGAGAACGTGGCAACTTCTAGATTTCATCTAATCTACTCAATTCCAGCACCACCAATTGATCTAAAAACATGATATTAACCCTTAGAATAGATCCTAGACCAACCCCAAGGATCCCCATGGACATACCTTCGCCCGACGAACGAAAAACCAATAGATCTCCTCTCGGTTCGCGCGATCTCCTTCCTCGCTCCAAATCCACCGGATCTCCTCGTCGCGGAGTGCTCCAATGGACGGATCTTCGAGGTGTTGAGGTGGAGAACTCTCCTAGGGGCAGCAAGGGAGGTGGAGAGGGGAGGAGAGGGGCGCAAGGGCTAGGGAAGTGGCGGCTAGGAGAGGTGGGGGCAAGGGGTGGAGGGGAGAGTGGGGGCGGCTAGGGCTTCCATGGGGGCGCAAGGCAGCAGGGTGGGGCGCAATAAGGGCTGGGGGAAGCCCCCAACCAGGTCTCCTACTCATATTTGGACTCAAACTCCTTCCCACCAAAGCCCACGACCCCTTCCCTTAGGCCCAAACTCCCCCGGAAAGGCCCAAACTCCCGGAATCGGCCCGGAAACGCAAATAAACCTCATACCATATGGTTTCAACCTCAAATTCCACATTCAATAATGTTTTTAACCTCAACATTCACATTTTATAATGTCACACCATTTCAACCTCAAATTCCACAGGTCCAAAATTATAACAAATAGGTTCTCGCGCTTTACGTTTGGGTCCTTTCTCCGTTTTTTCCAAAAAAATTGTTTTCGTGGTTCGTTTTTTCTCCAGAACCTTACTATAAACAAAAATGTGTTAGTGTATTGAGTGTATTGAGTTCTGTATCCTGGTTCGGGCCTCTCACTGCCGAGATAATAGCCCTACTCCAGTGTATTGAGTTCTGTATCTGGCCCTCTCTTTGTTACAGATATCAGGGGGGTTTAAATACTATGCCTAGAGATATATAGAAGGTAACTACCCCCTGGATTTACGCTATGCAACCATATCCATGATCTGCTGCGCTTGATCTGCGCGTTATTTGAATTTCGGGTACGATTTCCCTTGATCTTCGGCTGGTTGGTTGCTGCATTCCTTCCTCGTAGCATAACCGAGTCCACCGACCAAGTACCTGAGTATGACGTGACCTTTACGAGCATGCTTGCCCGTGGCCGTTTTTGGAATGGTCGCGAGTAAAGGGGTGGACATGTATGCTCGGGAGGTGTGATGCTCGTTTCGAACTTCCGAGCATCCTCGTTTGGCATTGTATGATCGGTGGGCTTCAGAATCATCCGGGGGTACCGTGGTCTTTTGCCAGATAGTCAATCCCCGACAGTAACCCTAGATTAGTAACTATTACCATGTGTTAACTAGTTATTATTATTCCTGTTGGTTAGTTCAAATGCTTTTAAAATGAAATGAAATGCTGCCGAGTCGTGGACTCTATGGTTATAAAAACGCCACAGTCAGGGGGACAGTATTGGGCTAGTCCACGAGGTGGAATTGGGTCCAATCCCCGGCTGATGATTGATGCCTCGGTTGGAATGGTGGCTGGTACATGTGGTACCAGATGGGTTTGAGTTTTGGTTAAGGCTTAATCTATGGCAATATAAGGATAATAACCCCCTTGAGCAAAGTAAATAACTTAAGTTAGCACTCAACCACAAGTCGGACTGGTCACTGGGTCTGTCTCCGACATAGCTCAGCACATTGATAATTTCCTAGAAAAAATTGATTAAATTGGTGGTACTATTCTCGGTGGAGAATAGGGATCGGCCTCCCTGGTAGGGGAGTATACCGAAGGGGTGGAACAGGAATGGACCGTAGTGTTATTCGCTGATTCTCACAACGATAGGTGCTAGTCGGAACAGTGGGTTCCAAGGTAGCGTTCAGGCCTATCGGTAAATAAACTGAATCCAGGAATGATTTAACGAAATGCTGTGATAATCTCGGCCCGACCGCATGCATTTAAGTTGCATGTTAACTCGCGATTGGCATTAATATCTTGTGGGTAAAGCTGAGCACCTCTGCAGAGTTAAACTAATGATAATCGATTACGCCGTACTTCCGGTAAATGAAGTTAAGTTTGAATTGGGGTGATTACCCATAACCTAACTCAAGTAATATTGAAATTTTGGATAAGTTGGTTAATGTTGTTCAGTTCATGGAAATCCCCTTTTACTAATACTTATGATTTGTGTTCAATGTAAAATGAGTTAGAAAAATAAAACTGCATCCAGATACTTAGAACCCTATTACCTTCCTTTGAAGCCAATTACATGTAGTATTCAGCTCTTTCCGTACGACTTGTTGAGTACCCCCGTACTCACCCTTGCAAACCCCAACCGTTTCAGAATATGAAGAAGCTGGAGCATACAAAGAATTCGTAGATGGCGATCTGATTTGGTTTTAGATCTTATCTTTCGCTCAGGCCCTGCCTGTGGAGTACTTTTGGTATTGTAACTTATTGAAGCTTATAACGCTTCCCTTGTAAAAACTTCGGCCCTTAGGCCTTATGTTGAATAAAAAGAGTTGAATCGCTTTTGGTCTGGCAAAATACTCTTATCTTTTTTAACAATTAATCTTCTTGGGTAACTATTGTGAGTTTCTGACTTGTCCCTAAAAAACGGTCCATCTCAGCTCGAAGCTTTTTCTCTCAACTTTGATTGATAGAAACATGTGTGTGCAGCCAGTACGGCTCTACTGCTCTCATATACTGAGATGTGAGATGTTATGACATAGAATAAACAATACGAGATTAAACTACGTTAATAAGCCTAACGAGTGTGCTGCCCCTGATATCCTTATCTATTAAAAAAATCTGTAGTTCTGTAAATTCGTCGATATATTCTTCATCAGGTTTTTACAAAAACAACTTCGAGAAAATCGAAATTATGTTGAGACCATCCTTCCTTCTTTGAAAAAAAGAACCTTCAAACCAAATTTCACATGCACGGTATAGCACACCATCCAACCTACTAATCCTAGTTTAGGTACAGTGTCCACGTCACCGGTCTCTCGGATGGGCTGATACACAATAAAATCTACCAAAATGCACCTTTGAGGTGGTATTTTACTAAGCAAAATCTGAGTGGTGTTTCACAAAAGCATGATTTTTGAAGTGGCACATCATGAAATTTCCTTGACAAAAACCATACACGAAAGCAAAATTTGCGATTCGTTTCACAGAGAACAAACCGAAGTACTATCTCATGAGCCTATCCTGATCTTCCTTGGACTTTTAAACACCGAGACAAAGTCACATGAGTGCCGTGATTTCAATCGAACTGTCGCTGTCAAGAGCAACCCAGCAACAGGTAAAACGACAAGAAAACGTGGCCGGCTTAAAAAAAGTAACGCCGTTCGTGCGCCGGCGAGCATGGCTCATTCTTCTCAAAAAGGGAGTGTATAGGTATTATTCGGATGTTTTTATCCTAAAAAATATCCAAACTTTGGACCGTACGATCAAAACATACATCCGTAGGGTAACCCACCTCGAATTTAGATGATGTTGCTAAAGAAAACATCCGGATGAAACTTATCAAAACCAAAAAAGAGAGAGAGAGCATTGCTGATTGAAGTGGGTAGTTGCACCCTATATCATAACTTGGTCCAATTCTACTGTTGGTACGTCCCTGTGTTGCAGTCAGTACTCGTGATTGGCTGGCCAAAGTCGTTTATCCTAATAGTCACTGCAGCTACTTGGTACCTACTCAACCCTCAAGGCCGTGGTTACAATCTTGTCTCTTGTGTCGATTGCAATTTGCTAACTGATACTAACATCCTGCTGTTCATTTTACATCTCTTACATTTTGGTGTGTCTGTGTGTGTTCATTTGATATGCTGATACAAAGTTTGGTTGACATTGCATCAATTTCCTTATTTGATTTTCCCCCCTGTATTTGGTTGACATTGTGGATGTTACTTATTTGTTTACTTATTTTCTTGCGAGGGATAATGTTGTCAGCTTTTTTTAAGCGAGAGAGAGAGAGAGAGAGAGAGAGAGAGAGAGAGATGATAATGTTGCGCATACCACACGCTCGGTTCTACGTCCAACCGTTTGCACCTACACATCGCACAAAGCATTCTCTTGGAAATAGCAACAAGAATACTTAGGTGTAGATACATTCATATCTTGAAGGATTGATAAGACAAACTTGTCAAATCGTCCTCAAATGCAAAATTAAGGTTCATAAAGAAGGAAGCAAGTACAGGTAGCCAGGCAGGCGAAAGCATGTACGGAAACGGCTAACTGAAACTTTCGACTTTCAGGTGCAAGTACAGCAACATGTAGCGCCAGTCATCCCCATGTACTAATCTGCAAGCATTAATCAAGAGATGGACATGGCACTGTGAGATGCAATAGCTCTGCTCAAGCTGGCAAGTGCAAGGCACGTGGAGTTGTTGTCCGATTGAATGCAGCGGATGCCATCTCCCTGTCAAACAAGGGTTCCTCAGACGTCACGTCCTCTGACGTTGGGTCACTGACGTGTGGACCCATGTGACGTCAGAGGATCTCATTTCGACAAACAAAGCTATCGAGTATCTCCAGCATTTCTTCTTGCCAACCTGCAGTGCTTAAATGAGATGCATCCAGAAGGTATTGGATGGAGTGGTTGATTTTCCGGTGGGACGCAAGCATTTCTTACTTCATCAATGTTTCTGAATAACTGATCAAATCCAGCATGATAAGCATGTCATAAGAGCCGGAGAGACGACAAATTTAAAGATAACATGTCAAGTAATTCATGTAAAGTATGATGAACCTTGATGGTTGCCTCTCGTTTGAAACAAACACATCTGGGGCAGGGAGATATCTCCAAGAAAAAAGACATGATGTTACTCACCACCATAGCCGCCCATGATGTCCTACCTCCAGCACAAGGCGGCCGTGGTCTTCTAGTTGAGAGGAGACTGTCAGCATAACTACAAAAAGGCCCAGGTCAATAAAAAAGTTTAAGTTCTAACTGCCTCGTGATTTATGCTCCGGTGACAGATATACGGACATGTTACTTGCGTAATGCTACATGATTGCTTGCTCTATTTTGTTCATCTACACTTTTATGGTCACAGCTTAAAATAATGCAACCAAATGGTTGTTTCCTACCTAATATGGACATTTCCAGTTGTTGCAATGTGTTATCAGAAATGCTTAGTTGAAAAAAAAACATGAGCTAGATGACGATCTAAATACATCTTCAGGCCACCAGATTCAGGTAATATACGACAATATGCAGCAAAGCAAACTGCTGACACCTGTGTGGGGCCCAAAGCACAGCTAGATCAAATGCTATTGAGTTTACAGTGCTTGGAAAATTTTGATCTGTACAGCAGGTATCAGATCCAAAGAAAAGAAAAGAAAAATATGCTTCTCAACTTTGCACAAGCATAGATATATGAGACAACTCTTTCCCCAAAGCAGAATTATCTCTCAATCCAACCAACAAGCACTAGGTTGAAACTCTGATCCTCAGACAAGCACCAAGTAAGATAAGATATACAATAAACAGTAATCTACATTCGACGGGTATACATTTTTCATCCGCTTTGATGAACTTATACAATCACATCTCAACAAGAAGAATGCTTTTGGTTCGGGGAAGGTGGTTCTGCAACCCTTAGTGTGCCTCCAAGCTCCACGGGCACTAGAGGAACAAGAGAGTGGAGAACATCTGTTATCAGTGGTCTGTAACTCGGTTCGGGCTGCACGCAAAGAACAGCCACTGCTGCAACCTGCACAGTTATGGAACATCAACCTAAATAATTGAAGATTTAAATGTATCTATAATAAAGAGTATTAACAGATGTTCATGATGAGTACTTGGTACAAGTGTTTCAGGTCCATTGTGTCCCTGATCACTGGGTCAATTATGCTGGGCAGCTTCGATCTGTCAGTTAGCTGAGGCATGGCCTGTGTGTGATTGTCAACATGTCAAATATCACTCAAAAGAAATTTGACTGCTTAAATTTCTCTCTGATGGTGAAAATCAAAGTTTTTTGTGCAAAAGTCAAAGCACAGTATGCGCATCGCAATAAAATGAAGTATTTCAAGATTTTGTTAATTAACAAACAGAATTGTGCAATCTGAACTAAAATATTCAGCAAGTTAAATGTAAATCGTGCACTATACCCAGGTCACAATTGACTGGCAATGAGATGGTGACATCTTATTGACAGGCCTCCTTCCCATCAGGAGCTCCAGAAGCACTACTCCAAATGCATATACGTCACTCTTCTCAGTCAACTTCCCTGAAAATGATACAAGTGCTAAATGGTTACAAAATGAAAGTAGAATTTCATGGTTGACAATGAAGTTTTGTCTACAAACAGGAGTAGAAGTGCAGAAGAAAAGGAGGTCATACCATCTAACAAGTACTCTGGGGCTACATAACCCAGAGTGCCGGAAAGCTTCAGATTCCATTTGTTCAGATTCCCACCGGACACTGCAAGCCCAAAATCTGCAATCTGCACAATTGAGAGGAAAAAAGAAATGAACATTCACAATTTTCACTTCCTTCCAACACTACGATCTGAAGACAATATGAAAAATAAGTTGACCTCAACCAAAAAAAAAAATGAAAGAAGTGTGTACCTTAGCATTGAAGTCTGAATCTAAAAGTATGTTAGATGATTTCAGATCCCTATGGATCACTGGTGGGCTGCAGTGCTCATGAAGATACTCTAATCCCCTGCCAATTTTTATTTTACCAATGCAGCCATTCATCAGCACATCAATTTAAAAATCATCACTCAATGTGAAGGACAGTCCTCGGATAAGATCGTAAGAACCTCGCCATGTCAAGGGCAATCTTCATCCGAATGTGCCAGTTCAGAGCTGATCCATGTGAAGGCCCTGAAGACAACCACAAGACACATCAAAAGCTCCCATCCTGGAAGATCTCAAGAAAGAGCTGAAGCCATTAAGTAACAAGGCCAATCATAGAAGAAAATACCATGCAGCTGTGTCTCCAATGATCCCTTCTCCATCAGCTCATAAACAATGTAGTAATTCCCACAATGAACACAGAAGCCCAGGAGGGACACTATGTTGGGGTGCCTAATCCTGCGAAGCAAATCCAGCTCATTCTGCCAACAACCACAGCCGAGACATTTACATCAACAGCACAAGAACACCCTAGCACGGGAAACAGTAGGCAGCAACAATCACCTCAAACTCCTTCTCGCAATCAAGCCCGCCGCCTTCCAGCCTCTTCACCGCCGCGGTAACTCCCCCATCAAACACCGCCTTGTAGACGCAACCAAACCCACCGACACCGAGCACATTGCTCTCACTGAACTTCCCTGTCGCCGCCTCCAGCGACGAGTATTCGATCATCGCCACAAGCCCCTTCTTGCTCATCTTCATCGAGTTGAACTTGCTCAAGATTGGCACCAGTGCGATCCCTTTTGTCATGTCTGAACAATGTAAGCAGGTAGATATCTACCTGACTTGAGCCAACACATTAACAACTCAAGAACCAGTTGGGCCAGTCCAGAGGAGTGAGACAAACCTGAGCCCCTGGTGCCCTTGCCGTCTGGGATCCGGCGAGATCGCCGCCACAAGGTCCACGCGTAGAACGTCGAGAGGATGATCATGACGGTGGCGACGGAGGCGAGCACGGTGGCGATGACCAGCTCGCGGTGGAAATGGTGGTGCCTCTCCGCTATGATCACTGCAACACAGCAGGCATCTCAACAACACGTGGGAATTACGCACTTAGGCATTTCAAGAAGTGTATCTACTAACTCGGGAGGATGAATTGTCAAAGCTTCTTTTGGGGTTACATTAAAAATCTTTGAAACGGCCCTGAAGTTAGAAGGATTTCATGACAGAGAACTCCAACGGAACGACAGGTTTGATGACATTAAACTCGCAGCGAAATCTCCGCAATAACGTCAAAGCCACGTTTTCCCCTCAAATTTGAACAAAACGTAAGATCCCAAAATGAAAAAAAAAAAAAATTATCAGACCTCCAATAAAATGACAGTTTTTTTTTCCAGCTAGAAGACTAAAGCGGCATTCTTTGTTGAAATTTGCGAGACAAAACTAGCCAGATCCCAGAAATCCTCGTTTTTTTGGCCATTCCAAAAGAAAAATAGCAAGTGCATGGAGCAATTCAGACGAAACCAGAAACGCAGGGCCTGGTCCCTCAGCGCCAGCCACCTACCGATGGGAGGAGGAGCCGGAACCGCCGGAGAAAATGAGTCTGTCCCATTGGCGGCGGCGGATGCGGCGTGAATGCGCGTGACCACAGACGAAGGCCCCGGAGAAGAAGGCGCAGCCCTCCCATTGGCCGGTGAGCAAGAAGACACTAGCAAGAACAAGACGGAAGAACACATGAGCGGCCATGAAGGTGCCACTAACATCTTCATACTCCCCGCCTCTCGCCTCTCGCCTCCTCTTTGGTTGAAGAGAGAGACAGACTAAGACAAGATTTTGCGAAATAAATCCTACTCCAAGAACGCAAAAATTTGCGCCCTTTGTGGCAAGGTGGCATGAAAGTGAGAGGATCCGAAGGCGAAAAGAGGAAGAAAAGAAATACTACTTCTCTATAAACTGCGGCAATGTAATTCGTTTGTGCAGTTGGCTTGGCCCTCTTTATTTGGGTGTGCACGGAGAACTCAACATAGGGCGCTAAAGTCAGGGACTGACCTTGTGGGCCCACACGACAGAGAGAGAAGACGTGCAGAAGGCGGTTTCAAAAAGGTGTCTGGGGGGTTGGGGGTAGTTGGTTGTTGTGATTTGTGAACTTGTGATTGTGAGGCTGTAGACTTGCAGTGTTGTACATTTGAGGTGTGGACAGAATCTGTCCTGGTTTTGTTGTACATGTCCTTGGCTGCTTCTTCAGTTATTGTAATGCCCTCCTTAAGACCTGTCAGTCAGGCTGCAACAGGCATTCGAAAATCGTTGAAAATCGTCTTTATCATGGCGGTCCGAATTTAGAAACCAATCCGATTAAAAAAATAAAAAATTTGAAAAAAAATTACGTGTTATAAACCGAAATTGCTCGATTTCCGTCAAAAATCGATGAAAAATGCTACAAAAATCGACCGCAGAAAAGTTCAACAATGCTGTTGATTTTCCACGAAACTCTACGATTTTTCAATTTTTTTTAAAAAAAATTTGGTTTTGAAATTATGCGATTTTTGACGATTTTCCACCAATTTTCGGCTCGATTTTTGCAATTATCAAAAAAAAAAAAAATTGTTCATCCAAAAATCATGAAAACGATTTTTGAATCCTTTGGCTGCAAGCCTGCAAGAAACAAAACTGAGAACCGAATTATGGACGCACACACCACCGTATGTAGAAAGTCAGAAATCTTGCAAACTGTACCATACTAAGGTTCCAAATTTTGTTTTCAGTTCACATCTCGCCACCATCGAAATCCGAAATTTAGATGAAATATCATTGTTTCGAACGAAATTCAAAAAGGAAAATTCAAATCCAATATTTTTTTGACCGAGATTTTTGAAATTTTATCCAAAAAATCAAAATTTTGTCTGAAATTGCCGAAATCTCGATAAAATTCAACTGGACGAAAAATAGTTCAAACAACGTTAAAAAATTTTGAAATTTTTTTTGGAGGGTTCTGACACATCATTAATGTTCTCATAAAAATTTTAGATGACGATCAAACCTAAAGAATTTTTTTTAAAAAATCTAACAGTGCTACTGTCCTGATAAAAGGTTGACTAGCAAACTTTAACCGAATGGAAAATAGTGCAAACTATGTTAGAAAATTTTTGTAAATGGTCCTGACACATCCATAATATTCTCACAAAATTATTAGATGATGACCAAGATTGAGGAATTTTCAGAAATTCAGACAATGATACTGAAGGGTTGATCTGCAAACTTCAACCGAATGAAAAATGGTTCAAACCACGTTAGAAAATTTTAAAAAAATTTGTGATTGGTCATGATGTATCGCTAATGTTTTTATAAAAATTTTAGATGATGATCAAGCTCTAGGAATTTGTAAAAATTCTAACAGTAGTACTATTCCAGTAAAAACAGTGAAATGGTTATCCAGGCACTAGAAAATTTTTTCTAACTCTCACATTCCATGAAATGAAACATGGTCAAGTAGTTAGGGGCATTGGTCCGCTCACTCCGGTGTTCTCGGTCGTGAGTTCAAATCCCATTCACAACATTAATTTTTTTTTCACTTTCTTGACTAGTACGGACAAGAATCAAATCAAATCTCTTCAAGCCCGGCATCCACAAACTACCAAGCTCGCTATGCCCCTCTGGTCGTTACCACACTCTAGTCCAGGGTTCAAAATTTCATTTTAGGTTAAATCTCGTCGTCGACCGAAATCCGATTTTTCGGCGAGATCTCGTTATTTCGGACGAAATCCGGACGGAATTCAAAAACCAAAATTTAAATCTGTTTTTTTTAACCGAAATTTCTGGGATTTCGTTCCAAATACCGAAATTTCGTCCCAAATATCCGAGATCTCGGTAAAATTCAACAAAACGGAAAATGGTTTAAACGATGTCAAAAAATTTTGAAATTTTGGTCAGACCTGAGAAATGACTTGAGGAATCCAATCCGGTCAAACTCCAGTCAAATCCGGTCAATTTTTTTGACAAATTTCGGTCAAAAAACCAAGATTTCGGCCCATTTAGCCAAGATTTCGCCAAAAAAAATAGGGTACTGTAGCACTTTTAAAATTTTTTTAGGGTTTTTTAATTTCGCCGAGATTATGGAACTCGGGGGTCCGAAATCCGAAATTTCGGCGAAATTTCGCGGTATTTCGGCGGGAATTTGAACCCTGCTCTAGTCTCCTCCAGCCACTAGCTAGCTCGATAAGCAGTAAAACTATTACACACTGACACTGCAGCTTCGTAGTCCATGCATGGACGGCATGCGATCAGTGTGGACTACTTATAATTAGTGATCCAAGCCCTTGCCCTGTTGTCATCAAACCAGCTGCTAAAACAACCGCTAGCTGCGCATGGAGCGCCAGGGAATCGGCGATCGGGCGTGCCTAGCTACAGAACCAGGAACAGCAATAAGGCTTTTGGTGTTGCAATCTTGTGAAGCCTTTCATCGTTTTCTCTGACTTGTGACATGAACCCGAGGAGGCGAGGACACATAGTTGGAAGGTTCACAGACCACCTCTGGAAAAGATAGACATAAGTATCAAGATGAGCACAACGTTATTTGAAATGTCTGACAAATATTATGGGTCAAAAACGGAGTAAACAATAGATACTTTTAACCCTAATCACCTGTGCGGTGGTTACTACTGGCTGTATGGCAGAGTTCTGTTTTTGCCACCGGTTTTAAAGTTTAGGCGCACTAATGCTCTCTAAAAAAAACTTGTGGCCTAGCCTATTAGTCGGGCCAAACAATAGACGGCCTCGGGCTCGGCCCAAAGTGGATGGGCCCTTCTGTTACCCAGTGACCATGGGCCTCACAAAAACTTGCATGCAACTCCCTCCTTTCTTGTCCCCCCCCCCCCTTCGGCTCTTTCCACTTGCTCATTTCTTTGCTGTTTTACTTTTAGCCCCCTATTCATGTAGTCTAGCCTGGCATATCAATGCTAATTTGCTGATAGGGTAACAAATCTCTTCGGTGTATTCTTCTCAACGTATCGTATTATATCACCGGGACATTTTTTTTATCGTATTTATGATGTACCCACAGTTTAAAGGATAAAAATATTAAAAAATACAAAAGTTTAAAAGTAATTTGGTGATAACTCATGGTAACTTCGTAAAGCTATGGTATCACCGACGTTTCATTCCAAGGTGGCAAGGTAATGTACGTAGGTGCTCAGGGTATATAAAAAACAGAGCAGAACCATTCGATCGGTTGCTTTTATCTGCACATAACAAAACTGCATAAATACCATTTGTTAGCGGTCGCTCTCTGATCTACAGGTAGCTAGCACTGCTGTCTTTCTGGTTGCAGGTGTTTGTCTGCTAGTAATTAATTAATCGCTAAACTAGAATGCAGCTTGGCTTGTCTTTGTGGTTCAGACCTTCGGGGCTTTCGGGCATGCGCTTTGCAACGCTTGGCTCCGTCAGAAAAATGTCCACGTCCGTACTGGCAGCTCCAAGTGCAAATACGCATGATTAAAATATGGCTATATCGCTAATTTAATAGCTTCGCTACAGCAAAATCACGCCGTCGACGATCATGAACTCCGGAGTCTCAAAATTACTAGGCACGTACACGCGGCGGCACGCCGTGTGAAGCTTATTTTTTTGAAACTCTTTTTTCGCAATAGTACATATATGCAATTCTTTTAAATCGTAAGAGTTTTTTGCATAAAGGATTGAGAAGGATCTTAATTTGTGGAAACACGATTTTTTTCATGCAGTACGTATTTTTAAAATTTTTGTACGGGTATTTTGTGAAAGACGGTCAAGGACTTGAAAGCAATTTTAAAATTTCCAGAAGGGATTTTTCAAAAAAGAATAGGTAGGACCACCCAAATGCAAATTCAAAAGTTCCAAAGGGCATATCTGCAAACTTGGTGACATGGCGCAGATCTTCTTCCGGAAACCCCATCATCTTTAATGTAGGTAGTATTAATTGGTTAGCTAAGCAAAGCGTACGAAGAGAATTTTCTCAAGCTAGCAATTCAGCAAACCATCCTGAGCGTAAAAGCGGGGGAGAACTTTTATACTATTTGTCATGACTTCATAAAAGATATGCACAAGCATGCTACTTTAGAAGACACTCACATTAGCCAATTAAGGGTTCAAACTATATACATTTATCAAAATAACCCTGGACAACGTTATTTGGTAAAAAATCATGCTGGATCACAAATACAAAAGTCGTTGACAATGCCACCAGAGAGGGGAAATCACCAAAAAGTAGGATTGAGGCAGAGGCAGTAAGGAGGAGAGGTTTTTTTGCCATATTCATCAGCCAGAGAAAGTCAGATCGTCTGAAATCCCTCCCACCGAAAATCTTGCAAAATGATAAACAAATTACAGTTGAAATTTGGCAACATAAAATACTAAGTAGATATCATGGCTATACATATTTCTTGTAGTATCCATATTAATCATTTACAGCGTCAATGTCAGGTAGTATGATTAGCATAACAGCAGGAAGCAATACAAATACATGTATTTTGTTCCTGAATGAAAGGATCTAGGACCAGCTCCATGATTTTGTTCTATTTATGACGTGCTTCTTCAGCTATTGCATAAGTATCAGGAAATATCATTTGTCAGTTAGAATGCATAACACTATTTGCATTAAAAATATGAGGGGCAAAAACAATTGATCTGAAGGTGATTTCATGTAAAGCATACCTTTTCTGGGTTTTTTTGAAGACTGCGCATTATCGTAGTCTAAGAGAATATTAGGATCATTTGAAACAAAGAACCTTTTTATGAAAATTGTAGAGAACATGCTATAAGAAAAATGTTGAGAAGTCTATTACAAACGCTGTAGTTCTAGTTGAGCTGATCTCCACGAGCTCCATTATTTGCAAGGTTGATGTATGTATCTTTGAAATCGTCTAAAAATTTATCTGGTCCTGTGCATAGATATTGATTCATCTGCAAGTAGTTTGTTTAGCATCACCAATGACAATGAGCTGATCACAGATGTAAGTACGTAAAGAAAATTGCTAAATATCTATTTGTGTAGATTATTTAACTGTCATTAAATTGAGTCAAATAACCAATTTCTTCCTCAAAACAACCAGTTTTGGTGGAGATGAAAGAATTAGAGCAAGGTTTCTAATAGAATACAGGATGGTCTTAAGCACAATCTATAAAAGGAGCTGGGAATGAATGAACCTTGCCAATATATAGGGTATGGTTTTCAAAGGCATCCAGCAGGAAGAAACGTTGACAAATGAGTTATGAGGTGGCCCTAACAGTTGGATCATAAGCTGTAAGGAACAAAAAAGGGGAACAAAATTAGTAGTGAGAGAAAATCTAGTTGTATGCAAAGAAAACATAGGAGCCATACAATCACTGGTATTTTATACATATCAAAACATTTTTTGCCCTGATACAGATATATCTTTGCACATGTTATAATTCATCGATGCACATTTTCAACATGTGTATTAAATGCTAAGGTTCCTCCGACCTTCTTTAGAACTGGTGTGGGAGGTAAAACAATGAACTATGGACAATTTAAAATCATAACTGTGCTACTCATAAATTTAGTCCTTATCAGTGCACATGCAACATCTAGAGCTATCGTAGAAATCTAACATCTGAATATGTTTCCATGCAGTAAGAAACCTGATCGGCTCTGCCAATTCCAACAATATATATCACCCTTTTTGTTCTCCAGTACTTATCTTCATTATTTGCCCCTTCCAATTCATTTGTCTTGTTTTGATTCAAGTAATGGAAATGCCTTACTAAACTGGCTGGAACCAACAAAATGCTATAAGTTAGGACGATAGAAAGGAAGATTGGAAATGTTAAATTCCAGGAATTAGAAAATTCATCATATATTCTAAAGAAAGCATCACTATTATCGCGCTTATTGCTTATCAACAGATAATATTTAATGGACGAATACATCTGAACCGCTGAATAAAATTGATCCCACATCAAGCATCGTAAAACTGACCGCTGAAAAAAACCAAGTTGGTCCTGGAAGCCTGTGCTTTAAAGTTAAACCTCGGCTGAAAGAATTAAAGAAGCTAAACTACAGGATTAGCAAATAGAATAAACGAGTAGAAGGAGATCCGCTTTTATAACCAAACTGCATCATCTAAGAAGAAAGCGAGAACGAAGAAAAAATAGCAAAACAATACTTATCTTCATTATTTGCCCCTTCCAATTTATTTGTCTTGTTTTGTTTCAAGTAATGGAAATGGCTTACTAAACCGGCTGGAACCAACAAAATGCTATAAGTTAGGACAATAGAAAGGAATATTGGAAATGTTAAATTTCAGGAATTAGAAAATTCATCATATATCCTAAAGAAAGCATCACTATTATCGTGCTTATTGCTGATCAACAGATAATATTTAATGGAAGAATACATCTGAACCGCTGAATAAAATTGATCCCACATCAAGCATTGTAAAACTGACCGCTGAAAAAAAACCAAGTTGTTCATGGAAACCTGTGCTTTAAAGTTAAACCTCGACTGAAAGAATTAGAGGTCGAGGCAGAGCAACAGCATGAGCAGCCATCACCGGCAATAGTGTGAGGAAGAAGGTACTCTATCAGTGATCTTGTTTGCTATCTGCAGTTAGCAGCAAATCTGCCTGCATCGTCCATGAAGAAACCGAGAACGAAGAAAAAAATAACAAAACAACAGTATAATTCAACCATCCAAATGACATGCACACACAAGGGAAGGCGAGAAGGGCCACCCTATCATCGGCGATGCCTCGGGGAGGCCGAGCCTGAGGTAGAGTAGCAGCGCGAGAGCCTGTGACTTGCCGTGCACACAACTGCTCCATGACGGCCGACTGTCCCGCGGTGGGCGAGATGTCCCCAGCTGCGCCGCACTCACCCAAGAAACAACATACCTAAGAGGAAGGAATGTAAAGGAGCAAAGAAGCACAGCAGCAACAGCGCTCAAGATAGGCAGGGAACAAAAAGAGCGTACCTTTGGAAGATTCAACGCCGGCGGCTGGAGGCCGGCCGGTCACGGAGCCCCCAAGATTCGGGCTTTCAGAGAACAGCCACGACGGATCAAGCCGGGCACGGAGGCGGAGGCGCAGTGAGGAGGGATTTGGGGAGGAATTCTTGCCTGGTCCAGGAGCTCGATTTGGTTTGGACCAACTTGCAGCTGTGGAGCACGCAAGGATGAGGTGCAAAAGCTGTGAGGTGAACCGGGGGAGGCCGCGACACGCGAGAGAGAGCGGCGAAGGGCGCGAGGTAGAGGAAGAGTGCGCGAGGTCGGAGGATTCGCTCCGTGTGGACTTCCCCAAAATGTAACGATCGAGAAGAAAGCGAGGTGGGCAAAGGCTATTAGGCGTCTACGCGAGCGGCGGGCCGAGCGTCATGAGGTAGCGATGGAGATCTTGGGCGCGTGTACGTCTGGATTTGTACCGACATGAGAACGAACGGCTATCGGTAATCTAGAGCCGAACGCAATTTCGAAAAATAGGAGGGCCTTTCTGCAAACATGATGATATGGCATAACCGTGCGCTCGCGAAACCTCCCAAGTTTAATAAGAAGTAATATTAGCAGATCGATCGATCATTTTGCAACAGGATTTTCCAATGGGTGACTTGCGAGAGTACTGACCCTGATCACTGTCCCTCTCCATGTCAAAATGAAGCTGTTAATAAAGAAATCTAGCCTCTTAGTCGCCAGAGAGAGAGAGACACACACACAGAGAGAGAGAGAGAGAGAGAGATCCCTGTAGCCTCTTCCGGTTCAGAACATGCAGTAAAGGGATCCCTGTAGCCTCTTCCGGTTCAGAACATGCAGTAAAGGCAACATGTTTTGAGCTCTCGTCTCGACCGCATGAAGAGCACCTGCCATCGCAATTCAT
Organism: Rhipidocladum racemiflorum; assembly: GCA_036346355.1. NCBI lineage: Eukaryota > Viridiplantae > Streptophyta > Magnoliopsida > Poales > Poaceae > Rhipidocladum > Rhipidocladum racemiflorum. The sequence goes on along the minus strand of CM070579.1, from coordinate 80,453,309 downwards.
TTTACTAGTTTTATTCATACGTCTTTTGGAAGCTACGCTTGCATACAGCTTAGAATACTCCAGGACGATCAGAAGGACTAAGCAACCGTACACGTACACTACTCCCTTTCGGCTTAGGAAATAGGAATCATCGTTGTTATGATATGGATAGAATCTGTATGAGAATGATGTTGGGTTGATCTCGCGCCCTGATCGAGGGTGCAACCAACCGTCATGGTTGTGGCCCCCTGTTGCACACGCGCTATAAATAGAAGGGGGAAACCGGCCCAAGGAACCCACGTTCTCTGGTGCACATAACCCCTAACAGACTCCTAAGAGATCCGATCTACTCGTGCGTGTGGAGCAACGGGAAGGCGACACCCTACCACCTCGATGCCCTCTCAGCCGCCAGCCGATCGAGCTTCCCAGCCACTGTGCCGGCCAGATCCGGTTTTTTTGGGAATCAGTTTAGAGTTTGTTGGGGCAGCGAAATGTTAGGGTTTTTTTTGTTGCATTTCCAAAGCAATCTCTGCCATCCGATCAATCCTACAGCGTAGATTAATCCGCACCCTTGTTTCTCCTTGGTGGGCTGGGCCATGGTGACAAAAGGAGGAGGGGCACTAAGATCCTTTTGGGCTGTTCGGCCCAAAAACAAATTAGTGCTGTTTAAGTTTGAGTTCAAGTCTAAGTTTAAGTGTATATTTGCACTGCTAAGATTAAGTTTAATTTTTTCTGATTAAATTTGATCCAACGTGAGAATTTAATTAGAAAATTGTATTAAGCATATTAACTCAATTGGTTTAAGCACTAAGTTAATTAGTTTATTTTCTTCCGCTGCTAAGTTTAAGTTTATTTTTCTGATTAAATTTGATCCAACGTGAAATTTTAATTGAAAATTGTATTAAGTATATTGACTTAATCAGTCAATTAAGTTATTTTTTTCCCTTCCGCTGCTAAGAATAAGTTTAATTTTCTGATTAAATTAGATCCAACGTGAAAATTTAAATCGAAAAATTGTATTAAGATTGTTTCATTAGCATGTAAATTTTATCTTCTGACCAACGTTGATGATAAAATTTGCCAAAATTAAGTTTAAATTTTTGTTCTATTCTAATTCTGCCCAACAGTGATTTAGAAGTAGAACAATTTTGATTAAGAGCATGTTTTAGTTGAACCAACGTTAAATTAATTCATGCATTTAATTTAGTATTCTGATTAAATTGTATTTTTTTCTTTCCGAAGGATTAAACACTTCAAACGTTCTGAGTTTAATCTCTGCGATTGAGCCCCTAAATGAGGGAAATTATCCCTCTTGGAGGGAGAAGATTGAGATGGCACTTGCCCTCTTGGACATTGATTATGCAATTACGCATGATCGTCCCATTGAGCCTCAGCCAATCCCTGATGGTCAATCGGGTGCTGAGAATAATGCATCCATAAGAATGGCATACGACCTTGAGCGTGTGAAGTGGGAAAATTCCAACCGTAAGTGCATGATGGTGATTAAAAACTCCATCATGGAAGGAATAAGAGGCGCCATTCCTGAATGTGCTAGTGCTAAGGAGTACCTTAGCAAAGTTCAGAACCAGTTCACTGGTTCTACTAAGATGTACGCGAGCTCTCTCATGCAAAAGCTTTCAAATGAGAAGTTCGACGGACAAAGCAACATAAGAGAGCACATTCTGAGAATGAGCAACATAGCTGCCAGACTCAAAACCATGGAAATGGAAATATCAAAAGGGTATTTGGTGCAATTTATCATGAATTCCTTACCAAAGGAATATGAGACTTTTGCAGTCAATTACAATTCCATGAGTGAAAAATGGAGTATAGAAAAATTGATGGCTATGTGTGCTCAAGAACAAGAAAGGCTTAGAGCTCAAAGACTTGATCATATCAATCATTTCAAGTCAACTTCAAAGAAAATGAGCGATTTTCAGAGCAAATCTAAGCCTTCTTTTAAGAATAAGGGCAAACCTTACAATAAGAAATTTTCCCTGGACAAGAAGCCTTATGAAGGCAAGGGCAAGGCTCCAGCAGAGGTAGACAAGGATACATGTAGGCATTGCAATCAGAAACGGCACTACATGAAGGATTGTGTTCAGTTTCTCAAATGGCTGAACAAAAATGGTAAGGATAAGATTACATTCATAGATGAATCCCTGTATTTAGACTTTCCCACTCATACATGGTGGATTGACTCAGGTGCAACTGTTCATGTTGCAAATTCTTTACAGGGATTAAGTACGAAGAGGATCCTGAAAAGAGGAGAAAGAAGCATTAGAGTCGCCAATGGCATCGAAGTTGACGTCGAAGCTATTGGAGAACTCCCCTTAGAATTAAATAATGGCTTCATTCTCCATTTACATAATGTTTTAGTTGTACCCTCCATGAGGAGGAATTTGATTTTAGTATCCTGTTTAGATGATGATGGCTATGCATGTCATTTTGGAAATAAGAAATGTTTGATTAAATTCAATAACATTGATGTCGGTCTTGCTTTCATGCAAGACAAGCTTTATTTAGTTTCCCAAAGCAATGATGTGAATGTTGTCAATGCCTCTTCATCTGTAAATGAATGTAATAAGCGTAAGAGAATATCAAATGAGACGTCTTCGAAATTATGGCATTGTCGTTTAGGCCATATTTCGAGGGGGAGAATTGAGCGATTAATCAAAGAAGATATTCTCCACTCGTTAGACTTCTCAGATTTAGAACATTGCATTGATTGCATTAAGGGCAAATATGCTAAACAAATTAAGAAACTACCAAACGAAGCACAGGAATTTTAGAAATCATTCACACAGATATCTATGGTCCTTTTCCTGTGAAGTCAGTGGATGGTTTTGATTCATTCATAACATTCACTAATGATTTTTCGCGTTATGGCTATATCTATCCGATCAAAGAACAATCGGAAGCACTAGATAAGTTTAAGATATTTAAAGCTGAAGTTGAAAATCAGCATGATCTAAAGATCAAAGTAGTAAGATCAGACCGTGGAGGGGAGTACTACGGTAGACATACCCCTTATGGCCAAGTTCCTGGACCTTTTGCAAGGTACTTACAGGAAAATGGCATAGTGGCCCAGTATTCAACACCGGGCGAACCTCAGCAAAATGGAGTAGCTGAAAGGCGTAATCGTACCTTAATGGATATGGTACGTAGTATGATAAGCTACTCCACTTTACCGGTTAATTTATGGATGGAGGCATTAAAAACCGCTGCCCATATTCTTAATCGAGTCCCCAGTAAGTTGGTGCCTAAAACACCATATGAGTTATGGACTGGGAGGACGCCCACTTTAAATTATTTACATGTGTGGGGTTGTCCAGCTGAGGCTAAAGTATTTAATCCAAATATTGAAAAGTTAGATGCTAAGGATCGCTTGCCATTTCATTGGCTATCCCGAAGATCAAAAGGGTACAGTTTCTCATCTGTGACATGCACTAAGTTTGTAGAAACGAGACACGCTGTGTTCTTAGAGGAAGATATGATCAGGGGGAGCATGGTATCCCGAGAAATAAGCCTTGAGGAGAAGCGGGTTTGTGCCCCAACTCCGATGATTCAAGAGCCCATTTTATCGATACATGTTGTTGTTGCACCTCCAGTGGTTGCAACATCTACCGTCGGCTCTCCTAATGCAACCATTGACATTCCTGAGGTTCCTGTTGTCATGGAGCCCCATGAACCTGTTATAGCTGCACCTGAAGAGCCACAACAGCCTCCTGTATCGAACAACGAACCTGCTCCAGAACCTCTCAGGAGGTCGCAACGGAACAGGAAATCAGCTATTCCTGCTGATTATGAAGTTTATATAAGTGAAGATTTAGAAACAAAGGGTGATCCCACCTCATTTGAGGAAGCCATGAGAAGTCCCCATTCATCTGACTGGTTCGCAGCCATGGAAGATGAAATGAGGTCCATGAACACCAATAAGGTATGGGACCTAGAAGAAATTCCTAAAGGAGCAAAAACAGTAGGCTGTAAACGGTGAGGCATCTTATGTCTTAGGAATTGAAATTCACCAAGATAGAACAAAAGGGGTATTAGGCTTATCGCAAAAAGCATACTTAGAAAAGGTTCTTAAGAAATACAGTATGCATGCGTGTAACGCTTCGCCTGCTCCAATAGTCAAGGGTGATAAGTTTGGGAATTTCCAATGTCCCAGGAACCAATACGAGATCGATCAAATGAAGTCGGTTCCATACACTTCAGCTGTCGGAAGTATAATGTATGCTCAAGTATGCACTCGCCTTGACTTAGCATTTGTGACCGGAATGCTTGGCAGATATCAGTCAAATCCAGGAATAGATCACTGGAAAGCAGTTAAGAAAGCTTTGCGGTATTTGCAAGGAACTAAAAGCCTCATGTTAACGTATAGAAAGTCGAGTACCCTCGAGATTGTGGGTTACTCTGACGCAGATTTTGCGGGGTGTGTAGACACTAAGAAATCCACATCAGGTTATGTATTCACCCTCGCAGGGGGAGCTATTTCGTGGAAAAGCTCCAAGCAAGCGATCCGCATAAATCGACAATGCATCTTTGAGTTTGTAGCTAGTTATGAGGCAACCGGCAGGCACTATGGCTTAAGAAATTGTGATCTTGGGATTGAGAGTGGTAGACAGCATTGAAAGACCACTCACGTTATACTGTGACAATGAACCAGCAGTATTTTACTCCTATAACAACAAGTCAAGTGGTGCTGCCAAACACATTGACATTAAGTTTTATGCTGTGAAGGAGAAAATCCAGGATCAAACTATAAGAATTGAGCATATAAGTACCAAGCGAATGCTTGCGGATCCGTTGACTAAGGGCTTACCACCATATGTGTTCAGAGAACATGTAGCCGGCATGGGATTATTGGAAAGCCTATGATTCTGGATATAAGGGGTCATATAAGCAACCATCTCCCATAAGACTAAGTTTCCGTTTTGAAATAGAAAGGTGTATTATAGTCATTGAGTTCAACAGCATGTAACTGGCTGTCGGAACACCTTGGTCTTGATGCACTAATCTATTAATAAGCGGGGATGATATTAAGTTAAACTGTTTTAGCCTTGAGATCAAGGGGGAGAATGTTGGGTTGATCTCGCGCCCTGATCGGGGGTGCAACCAACCGTCATGGTTGTGGCCCCCTGTTGCACACGCGCTATAAATAGAAGGGGGAAACCAGCCCAAGGAACCCACGTTCTCTGGTGCACATAACCCCTAACAGACTCCTAAGAGATCCGATCTACTCGTGCGTGTGGAGCAACGGGAAGGCGACACCCTACCACCTCGACGCCCTCTCTGCAGGACACGTCCGACGTGCTTTCCATCGCCACTGCGTCCTCACCGTCAATGGCAATGGCGTCCTCGTCCTCAAACCCCGAAGGTACCCCTAAGTCCCGTTCATCTAGGTGTTTAATCTAAGGCATAAAGATCCTTTAGTCCCAACAAATGACTCTATCTATGGTGGGCGAATCCAAATTAATCTCTAGGGGTCCTCCACTATATATATAGGGCATTGCCTTCTACAGAAAAGATCAATCTAATAAAGAAAGAAGTTTTCCTCTATATTGTGTGCGTTCTTTTTCTTCTGTTCGTGTGATTGTTTGGCGTGCTGCGGATTGGCGTGGGTGAACAAACTTGTTTCACAATACGTTATCAGCACGAGTCTCTACCACAAGAAGCGGAGAATCGTCGAGTACGACGACCGACTACTACCAGCGATTGATCGCCCGATCCGATCTGCAATCAACGCGCCATCAAGCTGGCATCCACTCGGATCGTTGAAAAAGTCCTACGCGACTCTATCATACGCGATAGTCAACACATCCGGCATCAAGAACGTAAGTAATCGCGCATGATCAAAATCCTGCAGATTGTCTCATTGGATGTATTGATCTAATCTATTGTTAGAGATCGTTCTTGATCTGTTACTGTCCATAAAAAAAATTGTTTAGCACACTATTGGAAGCTCCATACCCTGGGTTTATTTTCTAGCTTTTGCCATGTTTAATATGTGGTAAATTGACTTTTCTGTTACATAAGTAATTCTGAAAATTGCTCAAATATTAACGCAGAATTGCAAAATTTGCTAGAAAATTTTGAGGACATGAGTAGTTCATATTTGATTTCAGTAATAAAGGAACAGATGCAAGACAATTGGTGTCTAGAAAAATACACATGAGGCTTGGTTCTTTAATTGGCACCCAGAAACGGGAAGTGCTCCCTCCCACATGTGAGCCCTAGGGCGGGTTGACCTGGCCATGAGTCAAGCTGATGGAGACATTCATTACCTGTTTTCACCCCCAGCCAACATGAGTTACATAAGATGTAATTAGCATTATGCCGCATTTAATTGATGTTGGAAATTTTTTTCTGTTATTAAGTAATGTTGGAAAATTGCTGTATAATTAACAGAAAATTGCTAAATGCTAGGAAAATTTTGGGAGAATTGTGATAATTATCTACTGAATAGATATAGACCAAAACTTTATTGATTCAATGAGGATGCATGCAAAATAATATTTTACCAGTAGTAAAATTTTGTATTGCTTGCATATAGGATATATCTGACATCGCAAAAAGGGAATTTGCTATGCTTGCCCTGGATGGCAGCAATTATCTCACTTGTGCAATGGATGCCAAAATCAACCTAACAGCTAGAGCACTTGGAGCTGCTATTGCCCAGCCTGAAGTTGGTGCACCTGCTGTGCCCAAACCAGCAAAATACACTGCTTTACATTTCCTGAGGCACCATCTTCATCCGGACCTGAAGGCCGAATACTTGATGGAGGAGGACCCGTTGGTATTATGAAATTCCCTGAAGGAACGCTACAACCAGCAAATATCTGTGTTGTTGCCAGAAGCACAACGCGAATGGACCCTCCTACGCTTTCAGGATTTTAAATCTGTGGCAGCATATAATTCTGCAATGCACAAACTTATCGCTAAATTAACGTTTTGTAACCAGAAAGTTACTGATGCTAAAATGATCAACAAAGCCTTGTGCACCTTCCACCCCAACATGATGATACTACAGTAACAGTACAGTCATGCAAAGTACAGGAAGAACTCTGGGCTTATTAATGTTCTGCTAGAAGCAGAAAACACATGATGAACTCCTGTTGAAGAATCATCATGCAAATGCTAATGAAAATCAAGCATTACCCGAAGCACATGCTACCACTCAACATGCTAGTAATAGCCATGGCTGCGAAAAGGCCAAATGTATAAGGGGAATAAATGGAAGAACGACAGAAACCAAAAGGGAAAGAGCAAATCCCAAGGGAAAGGTACTGGAACCTCCAAGTAGCAAGGTTCAGCCAATAAAGCACCTAACCCTCCTCAGTCGTGCTTTAGGTGTGGGTGCATTGGCTATTGGTCACGTACCTGTCGCACTCCAAAGCACCTGGCGGAAATTTACATGAAATCATCTGGGAGATTCCAGAAGAATCAAGAAAAAAATGTTGAGGCACACTTCATTGAACAAAAGGTGGGAAGAAGGACGACAACGTCACCGACCCTACGGTCGAGTTCAAAGAAAGCCTTCTCGGATATGGTGACTCGCTTATGGAGGAAGATGACCTTCTTGCTACTGAACTTGTGGAATTCCAGAAGAATACAAATGTTCCCCAGGAGGAGGAACATGACTTATATGGAGATTTGCAATAGTTTTCTTGTACCCCTTTTTGCTTTATATCGCATTTCCATTAGTTGAGTTTCCTTGATAGCCTCATATTATCAGTTTGAATATTTTATGTTCCTGCATGAACATTTGGTCTATGCTCCTGTTGAGCAATTATCAATAATAGTCAAATAAGGTGTTTTCCAGAATATTTGCTCATTCTTGTGCTATACTTGTCCTATATTCTAAAATTTTTCCTGATGCAATAATTGTTTGATTGTTAAGTCTTACCTTTAATATAGAACAAAGTATAATCCAGCGAATGAGGAATAAATTTGTCTAGAAGATAGCTATACCACACTAGGTGATTTGAAAATTATGACTATTGCCAGAAGCGATGACCTTATAGTTGACACTAGAAGAATGTCATATTATACCCTGAGTCCAGTTGTACCCATTTATATCTTAAAGACATTGGTCTGAATGATACCCATATGTAGACATAGAAAGAGGATGGTACTGAATACCTACTCATAGCTAAGTTTAATGGGTGTAATAAATGTGTGGTTGAAAAACTTCATCCCTTCTTCTCTGGGTTATACTACGCATATATAAAACCTGAAGTTTGTGTTGCGATAAAAACCCAAAGATATTTAAAGATCTTGTAGATCGGCTGGATAATCTTGAGTTGAATATTATGAGAAAATAATTAGTAATTCTGCTGGCCATATTATAAAGACTTTCCTAAACCTGAAGATTTCTTATACCATGTTTGTGCTATAGGAAAACTTACAGTTAGATCCTCTAACCTTTAGAGGAATCACTGAATTTCCTGGAGAAAATTCGAAGTAATATATGTGGACATTTTCAGCTCCTGTTGGGCCCTTTTAGATATTTTATATCTCTTATCTACTAGGAACCATGCTTCTGCCAAAAAATAATTGCCTAGAGCCTCCTTTCCAGAAGAAAGAATCAAGTCTATTCAAATAGACAATGCTAACGAGTTTAACCTAAAAAGTATTTAATGATTATTATGTGGCCCTGGGAATTAATGCAGAACTTTTAGTACCTCATGTCCACACATTAGAATGGCCTTGTAGAGTCATTATTAAAGGAATAAATTTATTGCTTAGCCATTTTTGCAGAATAATAGATACCCACCAGTTGTTGGGGCCACGCAGTGCTGCACACTGCAATATTAATTCAACTCAAATCAACTGCATATTATGGAATTTCTCTGTTGCAGATAGTGTATGGAAGAGAATTAAGTATTTCCCATCTGCGAAAAAATTTGGCTGTGTTGTATACATGCCAATCTCTCCACCACAGTGTATCACCATGGGACTTCACCGAAAGTTGGAGATTTGTACACGGCTCGGTATACTGATTGTACTGAGGACTTTTCCGGCACTGGGCAACCATGCACCAGGTCAAGCGCCCAGAGCACAAGACACACTAGAGGACCTTGTCAGAACAAGCAAAGCTCACAAGTAGCCACCAACCACAACGATTGGAGTAAACCGAGGATGAAGAAAAATTGTGAAAATCTGAGTTGCTTACTACTTGGAGAGGAAGCCTTTTTTCATGAAATAGAGGACGAAGTGCCTTAGCCGCCGGTCTCCCTGCGACCCACTTGGCTCAACGGCCTCCATCCTTGTGCTCAGGCCGCAATGGTCCTGCCCACGCTGCAACGGCTGCACCGGCTCTCGCGAGAGGCGCACGTTCCAGAAGTGCTGCTGCCACCCAGAACACAGGAAAAGGAGGACTAAAGCCATGACCAATGCAAAATGCTTAAATATGTGCTTAAAGAGAGAATTAATGCTATATTATAAAGCATCTACTTAAGAGTCAAGACTTCCAATGCAAATATCACTTTTTGGATGCTTATATATACATAAGCACCTGCTAAGCATGGAGCTTAATTAAGCATCGATGCTTCAAAATAAGCACATTATCTATCCTATGTGGCAAGAAAAATCAATTTTTCATTGCTGAACATCCCTTTAAGCGCTTGCATTGTACATGACCTAAGTCCTCTCATCTTCTCTCTTTTACACATGTCTTAATAGGCCAGCTACTTGGCCCATTTCGCAAAACAAGCTAAGCCCCAAGCTCAACTCCAAACTTTAAATTTTCAAGCAAATTTCACAACACATGGGACTTAAGTGGCTCACACCATTCATTATTCAGGCTCTCTAATGCTCCATCGACACCATGCTCACACAGTGAGTACTACTACTGTATTCAAAGCTGAGCTGAAAACAAAAAGGACACAACACATCCCATTATATATCCGATACGACAACAACATCGAACGAAAACTTCGAAGGCAGAAGGCAAAATTAAGAAGAACAAAGGGACAAATAGCAACACCGTCCACTCCATGCTGCATGCACGAGCTAGCAAACCCGAAATCTACCGAGCAAAAGCCGTGATGAAGCAAGGGGATTTGCAATTCATCCAAAATCATACCAACTCCATGATGCAGGTGTGCGTAGGGCAGGCGGAGCCAAGATCTAAACACGAAATCCGCTGGGCCAAAAACGTGATGGACCAGGGCAGCGGCGAATTTAGTATTTCGGCAACTTGAACATGATAATTCAAAGTAGATAGCACAGAAATTTTATTATTCAAATGTAACAAATTACATATATTGCGTTGAAGTATAAGTAAATTGTCTATCTTTTCTCATCAGCTTAAGCTTTTGGGTGAACTGGTTGGTGCATGCAACTCAAAATTGCAGGGAGGTCTTAAGTTCAATACTCTGTTGGCGCAGTTAAAAAAATAATTATAACCTACTTCTGTTCCATGTCTTAGACATAAGGAAGACTACATGAGAGCTTGGTAAGATTTTATGTGAACTGGTTGGTATTTGCAACTCAATATATTATTTGGACTACAACCAAAATTACAAATATTTTAGCCCATACAGGTGCAAATATTAAGTATTTATGTTTTTTTTCTGAAATAACTTATTGTTTTATTAATATGACAAAAAATAAATAAACTTCAAAAAAATTACAGAATAATACTCTGTGGCCAAATCATTTGGCAATAGACTTTTATCGCTAATTGAATTGGCAACAAAATGTAGGTGCGCTCAGATACATCTAAAATCATACCAGCCCATGATGTAGGTGCGTGCAGTCAGTGGCAGAGCTAGGGTTCTAATAAGTCTTGGGCCAAAAACTAAGTCGTTATAACTAATATCAAATACTACCGATATTGAGGTATAACAAAAGTGCAACACAAATGCAGAATTAAAAATAGATTTGAACTACATGCTTAACATTTCAATAGAATAACACATTTCAATAGAATAAGTAAAACATGGCAAAACAACATAGTGTAGTGGAACAGTATAAAAATTAATTTTACTACTATTAAAATCAATATATTGCATGCTCACTCTTGAATTAGTAGAGCTTGGTTTATATCTATTTAGTCGATAATTATCTAATTTTTTTAAAAAAAATTCTAGTATTTTTCATAATGTTATGCTAATTACTGGGCAAGTTTCATAATTGCCAAAATAATAATAAAAAATATTCAGCATATATAAGCATGGAATTATGATAGGAAAATATAAACCCAGTGTGTTCTAGGTGTAAGATTCAACAATTTACGAAAGCACATATACCTAGAAATTCAGTGTATGGTATTTAAAATAAGTTTTAGGATTTATTAACTATTTTTTAGGATTATTGGAAACTTCAGCATCTAGAATGTAAATTTTCTTTATCCTGATGTATTTTCTATTATTATGTGAAACTTTAGGGTCTTTTTCGCAAAATTATCGTAGCAGCAAAATACTACACAATTAATTGAAACTTCCACAGTTAAAACAAAAAAGTGAAGTGGCCTATATTGAGCGGTCTTCGAGCCAAAATTGAATGGGCCATACGGCCTATAAATCTTTGTCAGCCAGATGCGGTCCAACCACGTCGAATTGTGTCAGATACGATTTGGCCTAATAGCCTGTCTGTAAAGGGGACCCGAGTGCTAGGTTTTCCAAACTCTAGCACCTGAGTGGCAACAGTGAGCGCGCTGTGGCGGCACAGAAGGCGGAGCTAGAGGGCTCAACGGCAGCAGCGTGAGGGGAGCCAGAGAGCTTGGTGGCAGGTGATAGGACAACGCCTAGCGGGGTGTGATGAGACACCGGGCGCGGCTCGGTATGAGCAGAAGCATTGAGAACCAATCTAGTACCTTATTTATTAATTAATCTAACTGATTACTCGGCATGTTTAAAATTTGATTTGATGTGTTTATCCCATCCACGATCCCCGATAACTAAAGCTTTCCCCTGTCTTTGTCCCCACACGCGGGGCTTAATTTCCCCTTCCTTGACCCCTGACAGGGACTAATCCCCAAAAATGAAAAAGCAAACACAAACAAAATTCAATCAACAATATACCAAATGATAGCAAACAATTACAACATTTTAACACCAAATCAGAAGATAAGTACAAGACCTTGGGGTTCGTAGGCCGTGGAGGAGGAGAGGGGGATCTATTGTGGGTGAGAGCCAGATTTGCGGGAGACAACGGCACCCTGGCCGCCTGGCCCCTAGCGGTTACAGCCTGCATCGTTGTTAACATCGGCCATAGGCGAGAAGCCGAGAAGGGATGGGCAGTGGAGGAGAGGGGACTGTGGGCAGTGGGCTGCTTGCGCCGATGGTGAGCTTGGGGTGCTAGGAGTAGCGGCCCGAGAGCTACACCGGTAGGGCAGCCAGGAGCAATGGGGTCGACTTCCCGAGATCTGCCAAGACCTTGAGAGCGGCCAGTGAACGGGAGGAGTGTGGAACGCTGGGGTTGGAACTTGGAATGGAATGTTGGATCTTGGACTTTTTTTAAGATGGGCCCACCTGTCAGTGATAATACTGGGGCGGGGATGAGGAATGGGGACAAGGAACGGTGGAACGTCCCCGGCCCCACCACCCCAAGGGCAACATTTTTCCTGATAAATCCCAACGGGGAAAGATTTCCCCCTGTCCCTGTCCCCTAATAGGGGAATTCCCTGCGGGTAAACAGGGATAGGGACCCGTTGCCATCCCTGATCCCAATACTAATCTAGAATAGACGAAGAACAATTTGTAAATCGATGAACACAGAACACAGGTTATAAAGAGACCAACTCTTTTCTCTTTATTAATAGTATATTGATTCTCTTATATAATAAAATAATATATTTATATCCATAACTATTCAGAAATAATTTTAAAATTTATATACTAAAATAAAATTTCAAATATATCTTAAGGAGCAGGACACATAGACGGCTTATTATTCCCCCACCACCGGCAGGCGGGCAGCCGCTTTTATAGCACACCCATCGCCACACGGAAACCCACGCACTGCCACCTCCCTCCCTCCTTACCTTGCGACCTAAGCCTCTCAGTTTTACCAAACCACCCCCGGGCCCTCTGTCACTGACACCACGGTCCCGTGGGGGGAGCCCCGATATTTTGCTCTGCGGCGTAGTGCACTAAAGAACGGAAAAGGCCAGGTCGGGGTCCATCCGCCTCTCGCGTCGGCGTCTCGCCGGTCCACTACACCCAGCACCTGTTGGCTGACTTGTGGGGGCGGCGCATTGGGACCCATGTGTAAGTGAAGGTGAGTTCGGTCTACATGGGAGGGCGTGGCGGGGAGGGGTCGCCGCGCGGCGTGTAGCTGTAGGTGGTGGTGGTGGTGAGGATTATTTTATTGGCAATATGTATGTTTTATTCCGCCATTTAAAAGGGCGGACGCCAAGCCGTGGCTTTGGTTCGCTTCCACGCCCCCCTCATTTCCGCAATTCCGCCATCCCCACACACATCTCCCTTGCCTCTCTCTCATCCACGCCTCCACTCCGCTGAGCTCCGCTTTCGTTGGGCGTCGGGGTCCGTTAATTTGTTCGTTTTTTTCTACAGCTTCGTCCGTCACCGGCCTGCGCCATGATCGCCGCGGACGCCGAGGCGGCTGCCGACATCATCTGCTCGCTCCGCGCCGCCGACCTCGCGGGCTGGACGCCGCCCTGGTGCAGGCCGCCCCATGCCTGCGACGACACGAAGAAGGAGGAGCTGGCCTGGCCGGCGGTGGCGCGGGGGAAGCGGTCGCGGTCGCGCCGCCGCTCGCCGTCTGGCTCGGGCTCGGTGGCGACGAAGGGGAGGTGGACCCGAGGCAGCCCGGCGTCTCCGCTCGACTACAGCGGCGGGTCCGGCGCGTCGACGAGCGGCGGCGAGGACGGCGCCTTCTGCTCGCCACCGGCGGCCAGCCGACACGCGGAGCCCACGCCCACCCCATCCGCGGCCAAGGTGCGTACGCGCTTGCATCAACCCTGTTCCTCTGCAGCTCCGGGTTTCTCCCCGCCGTCTCGTGGATGGACGCTTTGCTTTCCGTTCCGCTCGGGACTGGTTTGACGAAACTGCCCCTCCGTGTCAGCGAACAAGAGGATTACTTCTCGATGAAACCTCGCGTTTTCTTCCTCTGTCTCCCTCCGTATCGCGCCCGCTCACCCGCTTTTTGTTCGCGTGACCTTTTCTTAACCTCAACGCCTTTTGCTCTCTTTTCTCCTTTTTTTCAAGGTTATTTCGGTAAAACGCCATGTATATTTCACGGCATGTTTCACAGATCTCTCGTCTTCTTTTTCCGAACAATTTCAATCTCCCTCTACTTGCTGCTCTCGAGTGGCGTAGTGAAAGCACTAGTACTTGCAAAGTGGAAAAAATCCTGTCATTTTATTTGGCGTGATAGCATAGCACCATCCACACCCACATACGTGTTTTGCTTGAGGTGGTTGACTCGTGCTGCCTTCGAGGGGCAGTGTTGGCAATTCACGAGGGTAGGTGGGGTTCGGTTCCCACTCCAACCACGAGCAGCGGTTGCGGTGCATCCACGGCATACCCAAACTGCCCTCTCGCCTCGTCGCCCACGGGGGAGCGCAACCTCCATGGGCAATCATGTCATTTCGGCCGTCCCTTATCCTCCGGGGGGTTTCCTCTTGTAGTTGTGATGTGGACTCGGGGTCAAACCGGCGAGGCGTTTGGTTTGGCGGACACGGGCAGAACGGCCGCCGCGCGGCGCCATCCTCTTGTAGCTGTGGTGGGGACTCGGAGTCAGACGGTCAAACCAGCGCGGCGTTTGCTTTGGCGGACACGGGCAGAGCGGGGCGCCGGAGCGGGGCGCCGCCCATTGGCAGGTTTTTGTGTACCCGGTCGCGTACACCAGATGGCCGTGGGGCGAGGAGACACGGAGGCGAAGACGGCAGTAGAAGGTAGATACAGCACGACGCGGCCACTTGAACGCCGCCACGTGTCCGTATCCGCGTGCGTGGCGTGTCGGGGGCCCACGTGCCAGCGATGCGGTTTCCGGTTTGGCCGCGCAGACGTGTTCTGCTGGGCGGGCCCATCTACCGGTGATGCGCATGGCCTTTTTAGAGCTTTTCGCGGTGAGGAAAGGGCACCGTGATCGGGGTACCACCTGTCATCGTCCCAAAGCAGGGGACATTAGTCCTTACAGCTTCGGCATGGTTTTTGTTTAAAAAAATATATTATTTACCAAATGATAGAATTTTAGATAACTTCTTCGAGAATTAAAAACTATCTTTTACGTAGAATTAGAATTAAGTTGGAATATGATTCTCTCTGATTTTTACTGATTCTTACCGGTTCACTTTAAAACCTAGAAGTTGTAGCTCACTCAACTCGATTCTCTTGTAATCGAAAATAGTTTCTCTCATAATTCATAATTCAGAAGCTGAAATGATCTGGGCCTTAGATGAAGAGAACAAATGAACCATTGGTTTGTTAATTATTTTATTATGGAGATAAGATGACAGATGATCAGCTCGTGTTTCTGTGTGTGTTGATGTTTTCTCTTCATGGAGTATATCGTAATGTGCTTCATGTGATTGGCTAATGGATTAATGGTGCAAATGTGCAATCTTGGTGGGGGTTTGTTTGGTGCCGTTTTCCAATGAGAGCTCGCTAGCTAGGTACGTATCTGTATTTAAAAAAGAAGAAGAAGATGCGTCTCTTGTTGCTTTCCGCACCTGTTGTGCGTTGGTTGGGCTGTTGTGGGTTGGCTCTAATGGTGGCCCGCGCTGTTCGTTTCTACCAGCACCACATAGCTAGTGGTATACAGTTACATCGGGCATTGATGACCTGCATATGCTTTCTTCCTGCTGCAGTTGGGCTCCGCCGGACGGCTCCCGTCGATCCTACCGGTCCCGCCTGCCCGCCCCGCTGGACAGCGGCCGCGGAAGAAGATGGTAAGCCACTATTGTGCCCCTCGCTCACACAAGCTCAAACAGCACGGTGCGTTATTCGTACTACTTGGCCAGATAGGATTCGTCGTAGACAGCTTTGAGCCTCAACTTCGGATGCAGCCCTCCTACCCGCATCTCCCCCATCATTTACGCGTTTGCACAGGCCCGGCAAAAGGAAAGTCTGAGTCGTAGTTTGCCAGGAAGAGTCAATCGCCCAGTCGCAAGCTATAGAAAGGCTGTACAAATGGCTGGAATTTTATATGTTTGTAGTTGCTTAGTCTGGAATAAAGCAGCTGCATGCTGCATCCCAGCCCTGTCATTGGAAAGAAAGAGAGGATAGGGGACAGAAGTGGTATCCGAAGGACAAAGGCCACAAAGGCCGCCTGCACAAAAAGATCCTCGCCTCATCATCACCGGATATGGTCCTGCGACGAAAGAGATCAAATTTCACAGAGAAAAGATTCACGTCTGTTTTTCTTGGCTCGCTTTATTGGTTTGGCCTGAAGTTGCTTGTTGGTGTGATGCGCAGAGGCTCCCGGAGATCCAGCAGCTGGTGCGGTCCCTGACGGTGGAGAACGATGGCCTTCGCGAGGTGATTATTAGTTCTTTTGTAATCCGTACTTCTATCGCGTAGAATTTGCAGTTAATTTTACTCAAGGCCACCTTTCCTTTTTTCTTATGTCTTAACTGAAACAGGAGATGAAAGCGTTGCAGAGAGCTTGCACGGCGCTATCCAAGGAGAACGGCAAACTAGAGGTTAGTGGCACACCACCAAATATGAACTACTCTCCCTTTCGCGCACATGTGGCGTCCAGGCCACCGTATGCTTCCAGGTTGCGACTCGTGTGCAATTATAATCACAAAGAAAGAGAGAAATTGCTTGTGCAGTTGGTGTAGTTTAAAGCATAAGTGAAGCGATAGCTTTTCCAACTTGCTAAAGCTAGAGCGTCCTGAGCCTCCCAACGAAGCATTGGTCCCTAGTTAGCGTTATGCCTTTCGATATTTTTCCTTCCTAGGAGAAGTGCTACTACGTGGTAGCAATGGTATGGTATGGCTTGGTTTGGTGGCTAGCTTCATTTCACATCCCTCGTCTCAACCACCGTTTGTCCTTTGGAAAACGGATGGCGATCGCTGCCGATGATAAGCTTTTGGCAGGTTTGGACGTCGATTTCCATGCTTTTTTGACTTCGCAATCTTCCGGATGCCGTCTGAGCACGTGGTGCGCGGTGAACTGAACGGAGAACGTGTGTCGCTGCGTGCGGGGCCGGATGGATTGCTGGACCCACATGCAGCGTCTCGTCTTGAGCTTGTTGGGCAGCGGATAAGGATCTTGGCCTTGACCTGTCCCACTTTCGTTAGTGTTACTCGACTAACGAAAGCTGCAAATTAGCAAGGGGTTAGTGTTAAGCCGCAAATGACGCGTGTCGTGCTGACTGCTGTCAAGGTGCCTGATGCGATGCGAGTGACACATTAGCCAGATGCCCATGATATGCCTTAGAAATGGATGGACAATGGAACGTCCGGACTTGGTTATGCATCCGGGAGTTAATTTAGGGTAATTTGAAGTTTTCTACTCCCACTCTTTCAATTTTGATCAATGTACGGTTAGGCAATAATTTGTTTCTGTTCAAAATGACTAAAATGCCTTTGGCAATTAGTCGAAGTAACCATGGGTCTACTACGTGTGTGGTGAAGGGCAAAGGGGAAAAGGTAATAAGGATAAAATAATACCTTAGTAAGCATCAAGTGTTAAATAGTTATGTATAAATAAAGCGGTCTAAACGAGTATTTGCGATGTCAGTTTTGGCTAACGGAGGGAGTAATTGGGAAAGGGTCATCGTTATCGGTTTAGGAGTCTGTATGTAGCCGGCATGTGGCAGCTGTTTGGCTTCTGATGTCTCAACACATGAGGCTCCCATCTCGAGATGGAAGCTCCGATTAGCAGGATCACAGCCACGGTTGGTGTAACAGATTCAGTTCAGTCAGTGCGCTGTTTGTGCAAATGGATGCAGTAGATAGCAGAATTGTCCGACGTGTTCATGCATGTTTCGTTTTCACTGGCCGTACACTGTCTAGAATCTTTCGAGATAAACAACACCAAGCTTGCCAGCCCACCTGTAATCTATCCACACCAACCCGAATCCCGGACATGATAATCTCGTGACCTTCTTTAATGCTCTTAATGATTCTTGCGTGCCACCGCAAGCAGTGCTGCTATACGTGCGTCACAATTATAAGATAAAGATAGTGGTACTAGTAGTACTACCACAGCCAGAATGGCTGGGCTGCCCAACCTCGTTTGGTCCGGGTAACCTGTAGTGTAATAGTAGTACTGTGTAGTGCGATAGTAGTAGTTTGTGGTGTCAAGTGTCAACACGCTTTGAAAATTGTAGTGGCTATTAGGCCAACCGACTGAATGGTCCCTGTTTGTTCTCTGCTCTCCTGTGTCCTTTCCTCTTTTCTGGCAATAGGGGAGTGCTAGGTCCGGCCGTTGTAATGGCAAACATCCAGGATCTGCTAAGTCCTGTTCCAGGTTGTTTAATTCCTAATGCGTTGATCATGGTAGCAGCTCGCTGGGCCTTATTAGAATGATAGAAATTCCCTTCAGAATCTGTCCCTTTGCATCTCTGTCCGCTCGTATTGCCTAGTTAATTATCTGATTTTGAAGGTTGTGGTACTAGTGTATAGTCATGTAGATTATCTAGTCCGTATCTTACCTTGCCTGTTGCAGTGCTCTGCATCTCCATGTAAGAGGAGTACTATGTGGTAACATTTTCTTTTACCATTTTGCAGACAAGGTTGGTGCAGTCGAGTAAGCCAAAGGGGGTCAAATCCGACGAGCAACAAAGAAAGCCACAGCTTGATCAGCGCGCGGCCGAGCAGGACGCTCGAAACGGCTTCGTACTGCCGGATCTCAACCTTCCGGTGCAGGCCATCGCTGATGGATCTGCAGCTCCTTGATCGCCCCAGATTATTACCGCGGCGTCGCTAACCTGATAAATTAACCGTATATATAGAGGAAGCTGGCTAGAAGGGGCTCTCATGATCTGATCACGCAGGCACGAAGTTGAAACGACTAAAGGAGGGCATACATACCTGTTTGTTTGTTTGTTTGTTTGTTTGTTTGATAAGTTGTTTAATTAGCGCCAGTGCGGTCCTCCGGTCTGAATGTTACCTTATCTGATAAAGTTTTTTCGTAGTTATAACCCCGCGCTTCTTAATGGATGCGGCAGGAGGGAGATTTTATGTAGTCTCAAGTTTCAGACCGTGCGGCTTGGATTCATCTAAACACAGTAAGTTAAGGAAACTGTTAATGCTCTTTTTGTTTGATCTGGTGAATGTTGAAGTGTGCAGATCTTGCTAAGTTGTAAGTGTGAGGATCTGGCTAAGTTGTATAAGCTTTTTCTTTACACACGGTTTGTCACAAGCGGCCGGCTGTATATGTTATTTTGGAAATGCAGCTTAACTGTTGCACATACGTCAACCATATTCACCGTCACCGGGTCGAATTTACGGCAAGCGGAAGGTGACCATCGCCTGGTCGCACACGCACCAGTGGAAGGCCAGCTCTCGCATGCCCGCGGCCGCCGCCACGTACTCGAAGCACGAGGAGGGCATCCCCTGCCGAGAACAGGCCGTGGGGAAAGCCTGATGAAGAAGATTACTCGTCTAGGAAAACCTGATCTCGTAGGGAAGACTGGCCTTAGATGGCGAGGCTACCGACAATTGGTATTGGCTTCAGTGTCAGCAAAGTAAGGGGATCAGGAACCAGGAACGAACGCAGCACTGACGCTCTTTATTTTGTAGGGAGCAGAGTAACCAAGCCCAAGGAATTATCCTATCCCCAAGTTAGGACCGTAAAACCTTACCAAACCACAATCGGCTCTTTTCTTAAAAGGGTTTCGTCCTCACAAATTATCACTTAACTATCAAGCCCAAGAGTATACATCTTTAGCATACTCAACCATAAACCATGAACCCAATTGATCCATATACAACAACTTGAACCCCAAAGCGCTAAAAAACCACTTTGGAAAGAATTCGACAACATTCAAAGAGTACTCATTTTATTTTCCTAAGCCAAAACCACGCGAGCAAGGCGTGCTGATCCACCCCTGCCGTGCGTATGAGGTAAGATGCAGCTCGCGCAATTGCGCCTCGTAGTCCCAGGCCCTGAACATTGTTGGGAAACCATGTGGCCCATAAAGACCCACGATGGTCCCTTAGCCGAAACCCTAGCTGTAGTTATAAATAGAAGGTAGGGGGTCACCCTATTGTACAAGGAATACAAGCAATAAAGGATAGCATATCAATTCCCCCTATATTTTGTGTGTCTCTCTTTCGCTCTGTTCTTCACAAACTTTAGATCTGTTCGGGAACCTTGGACTATTCGATAGCAGGGTTCCTTAACAAACATCACTAGCGTGGGGACGCAGCCAGGGAGGCCAAATCCTTTGGCGGAAGGCGGCTCAGGATGTTCCTCTCTGGCAGTGGCGGTATTGGCAATGACGAGATTGGCCCCCTCGTCCTCGCGGGCGCGCGAGGAACGCCGATATCTATTGAGGCACGACATCCAGGCGGTCGGCGACGATGGCTTGCAGCTTGCGAATGGCGAGCGACGGCTAGGGGTGGAGCCAGCTGAACACCAAACCTCAGGCCAGGTGCTTGTTCTTTGGCTAGGCATGTCTCAGGCCTAGCTACTGTTCCTGTGACCCAAGCATTTTGGCCGTGGCCCGAGGCCTGTCTCCGCCGCTAGCGACGACTAAACGGTGATGTTGCCAAGGTCGACGCTCTGATCGCCATCGATGAAGACAACAGGCAGCACCGCAGACATGGATGTGTGTGGGAGAGAGGGGGAAGAGAGCTCAAGGGGATGGAGGCACAGAAGCGATGCGAACAAGCAGATCACGATTCATGAGAGTAACGTCCTAAAATTTGCATGTTTTTATTTAATTATTATTTGTAATTTATTGAGATTTGTTCTGAATTTTCTGGAATTTATATTTTTTTTGCTATTTTTAGTGTTATAAAAATAATTTATTCCAGAAAAATAAAGCCAAAGTTATGCTAAAAATAATTTTTCTAAGTTAAAAATAATTCAAAGTATGTTTGAGAATTTTTGTATTTGAACTCTACTTAGTATTTTATTTAAAGCCATTTATATTTTGATTTATTTTAAAACCAAAAAAGAAAATTAGAAATTGCATCTCCTTTGGGTCACTTCTTTTCCTTTCAAATTTACGCGCCTCCGCTGGTACTGAATCGGCCCAACCGCACTCCCCACCTGTTAGGCCTTATTCTACCTTTGGCCACACCCTCTCTCTCTCCTCCATTGGAGCTGGCCATGGAAGCTTCGATTTCACCCATTTTTGCATCGGTTTTTGCCCATTTTTCATGCAGATGAGAGCCACATCTCCCCGTCGTCCTTATCCCTTCACCTCACCCCGTCGGTGCCCCTATCCCCTCCCATCCTGGTGCCAAAATCACGCCAGCTTCGTCTCCTTTTCTGTGCCGGCCACCGCTCGCCCCGAGCTCCTCTCCCTCCTATAAATACCCCTCCAGCTCCCCCATTCTCTCCTCACTCCACCCCCTCCTGAGCACCGCCACCGCCGCCTTCATCTCTGGCGCAGATCGACATTGTTGTCTCCTCGTCACCCCATCCTCCTCCGACTCCACAGCCACCGCCTCCGGCTCGCCGCCCTTCCCTGCTACCAATGCAGGCTCCGCTATAAGTTCAAGCTCCATCAATTTTGGTGATTAGTTTTAGGTTAATGTTTAATCTTTGTTTAATGATAAATCTAATTATGATGAGACTAACATAATTATTGAGGTTTTTTCTTATTAGTCTCAAAATTTGGATAGAAACTAAAAAACCTAAGGTATGTACTAATATTCACTTTATTATTTTAATGCATATCGTTACTTATACATTAAAAATGTGCATTATGTTTTCCAGTTCTATACATTACATGAATGCACACATCTAGAGGGAGTTCATGATTTAACTTGATGTTTCAATAGTATTAATCCATGTCTTCTTGCCAAATAATATAAAGGATTAAGACTTTGAAACAACCCTTTGAGTACATATAACTTGTGTAGTTGTAGTATACTCATGTCAATATAGGATAAACTCAAATACTATCTAAAATTAATTATGTACATATTGATTCCAAGTTCAATTATTTATATGCACATATGTAATGGAGTTTATTCTATAATTGATGGCCTTAAGAGTATTGATCTCTTTCCATCACTCCAATGTTTTGGATCATTACTTGGAAACCATCAAAATGTGTATATAAAACTTGTGTAGTCAATATATACTCATAAAAATTTAAATTGTGTTCAGTTGTCTTTTAATCATCAAAGAACTCTGCATCATGTGTTGATGGTGTTCCTTTGATTGATTAAGGACAAACTGAAAGTTCTTAAGTAAAATGAAGCATTAGTTACATCAATATGCTCAAGACACCATTAATCTTTAAATTGATTGTTTTGGATCGTGGTCAATCATTAAAGGGATAGATCAAAGGATCTTGGGAGCAACCATTATGTGTTAATGGTGTGCAATTAATGATTAAGACAATCATGTTTGTGGGACTAACTATTGTCCATGAGTTGTGGTTATAGGATCAGTGCAACGGGTGATGAAGACTTGTGATGGTATCATATGTTGATAGTTATCAAGTCAAAAAAATGGGACTAACGTCATTATGTGTTAATGAGCGTCAAGAAGAGATCCTAAAGATAAGAAAAGAAAAGAAGAAGAGGAAGGTTCATCATGTGTTGATGAACAAGAAGATAGGACGCGTACTTGGAGGGAAAATAATTGAAAATCATAAAAGCTTTAAATGGTTGCGCACGGTAAGGTATAACTAGATAGGCTAAGGATGTATACTATTAAGATGGGCTGAGTCATTTAGCTTAAGCTTTATCATGTGTTGATGAACTCAATCCGATTTACTCTAGCTCACTCTCTTGGTTGGATTTTGCATAAATCTCATATTTGGATGTGTTGCAAAAGTTGAAGTTCATGCTTACTTCTTAAATTGCTTCATATTTGAATTTGTGTTTGCATGAAGCTATGGATTTGTATGTATTGCAAAAAGGAGAAAGCTCATGCATTTGAATTAAGTGTTTTAGTTGGTGTTTGCATGGAGTTAAGTTTTGCATGTGTTGCAAAAGAAGAGAGCTCGTACAACTTGATTTTGGCGGTTGTTGCTTGCATGGAGCTAGGTATTTGCATGTATTGCAAATAGAGAGCTCATGCATTAGAGTCTTAGCTTGTGACTTGATCATGTGTTGATCATCACAAGGCTAAGAAAGGTTTACACTTTATGTTTGAAAAAAGAGTTTTTATAAAATATTAGTTTTATTGAGTCTTATCTTGGAGCATGTGAATAGGATTTGCAAATAAGTTTGCAAATTGACTTGATCATGAGTTGATCATCACATGGCTTGAGAATTGCTTTTAAGTGGGTTGATTTGTTATTTGCAAATGTGTTTTGTAAATGAGCTGTAGGTTATGGGTTTCGATCCTAGAGCATGTGAATAGGATTTGCAAATGGTTTTGCAAATTGACTTGGTTATGTGTTGATCATCACATGGCTAATATGATTGATCTCATAGGTTTTTGGTTTATTTGTAAATGTGTTTTGCAAATAATTTGGAGTTTTATGTATTTCTTTAGAGCATATAAATAGTATTTGCTAATATATTTTGCAAATTAACTTGATCATGTGTTGATCATCACATGGCTCAAAGAATCAATCTTTATTAGATATTGATTTTAAAAGAGTTGATTTCTATGTGAAATCATATTTTCTCTGGAAATTCGGCAGTACCGTAGTTGTGAGGTCGGTGGTACCGCTCCATGAGGCTAGTAGTTATTTTCTAGAAGAGGACTTTCTCTGTGATCTTCAGGTTGGTGCTACCGAAGGATTAAGCGGTACTACCGGAGGTTGGTAGTATGAGCACCTAGTTTACAATAGCTTTATTCCAGAGAAGGTGTTGTTGCTTGATTTTGGAGGCCAGCACTACCGCAGAGGGGGCCGGTATGGAGGCCTGTACTAGCCGTTGGTATGGATTTCCTGTGCAACGGCTAGTTTTCTAGCCATTGGTATGGAGGCCAGTACTACCGGCCCTACATGGGCGGTAGTACCGAAAAAGCTATTTTTTTCCATATTTGCCCCCTCAACGGCTAGTTTATTTGCGAGGCTATAAAAGGGAGCCCTGGGGTGGCATTGGTTGGTTGCTGGTTCATTTGAGTGTTTGTGAGAGTGAAGTTCATGTGTTGCCTTCTCTTATTTGCTTCTTGAGCTAGAGTGAGGCTTTTAAATTGCATGTGTTGCATCTAGAAGTGGATTGAGAGCCTCTTGTGCATGTGTTGCACTTGATGATCACCATTGTTGTTGGGACCTGAGTGTGCAAACCCGGACCCTTGGTGTGTTCCACACTAGTTCAGGATCACGCTAGTGCACACCGGCTCAACATAGATCAAGCTAGCATGGTCAACAGACCCTGACCCGAGCTCGAGCTCGGGACCTAAGCTCGGGTCCCCTGCTATCCCGCTGACAAGGCAGTGCTCGCACGGACTTGAGCAAGGGAACCAGAGACCTTCACGCGACCAAGACCTGAAGCTCGGGGAGACTCGATCAGAGGCTTGCGGTTACTAAGATCCATGAGAACGGGACGTGATGTGAACATGGATGCAGAACCCGGGGATGGTTGTGATCCGGTTGAAGCGTACGTGGGTTCACCCTTTCCAGAAGCTACTCCTGACCGTTTGCCAAGAATGGGAAGGGGGGACTTTGTAATTCATATATAAAATTAGACATAGAGCTCTAGGCTAGAGACAGAACAATAGGCATTCACTTGTACTCACGCATAATCAATCTCTCCGCCTCAGGGCAAGACTGGAGTAGAGCTATTACCCAGCTTAGGGGCTCGAACCAGTATAACTCTCGGAGTCTTTTGTCCTCTTCTTCCTCGGATTATAGTAGCAGCATCATCGACCTCCCGAGGGGCAAGGCTTTCCTTTGGGTTCCTGCTCGTACACCCCTCTGACTTCATCTCTACGGTCAGGCGATCCCGATCGTCGACAGCTGGCGCCCACCGTGGGGCCCGAAGACTTCGAACCTCTGGGGGAACATCGTTGCTTCGACAACCTTGACAAGGACATGGCGCGCGGCTCTGGGAGACTTTCGGCGAACTCGAGGGGCAAGTCATGTCCCCAAGCGCGGGGGCTCTACGTCCCTATTCTCCTTGTCGTCGCCGCCCCGTGATCAATTCGTTTTCATGGCCGGTAGCCATGGTACGAACGCGAAAACGGAAGACCGCGAGCTAAAGACCCCTAAAGACACACGTTGAATGGCTCAGGTCGCCATAAAACCAGGCCATAACCACCCTCCGACGGGAGGAGCGGGGCAAGATCGGCGCCTCCTTCGGGCTCTCCAGGCTCCCTCTCTCCACCGAACGTATGCGCGCTATCGCCAGGGTCACGATGGTGGAAAATGACCAAAACCCTCGGCGGCCCCTCCCACAACTTCGACGAGCAATCGCGAGAAGGCGGCGGCGGCTTTGGTGATGAAAAGCGGGGCAATCGATGCGCAACTAAAAGAGGAGAACGGCGGTGGCCTCGGTTCCTTAAATAGGGGCCTCGGCTTCTGTGAAAAGCGCAATGACCGAGGTTGACCCGGACGAGGCGGCGGAGTCCGACATCAACACGAACAGGTGACGTGGCGCAATCCCAGCCCTCCACGTCGATCGAATCCGACGGTTTGCACTCGCGCGAAACGTGGATCAATTCTGGTCGCCCGATCGAGATTGAACGGCATGCGAATTAGGGTTAGGGTTTGGGTTAACGGGTTAGGGTTAATGGGTTGACCACAGGCCTGACCTGTTAGGGATTTTTCCAGTTTTTCCTTTTTGTTTTTATATTTCAAATACCTCTAGTAATTCAATTAATTCAAGAAAAATAGCAAAAAGATCAGAAAAATTCTGAAAAATACTTTGAGACATTTTGGACTCAAATAAAATATTTCCAACAAAAATTTATATGAAATTTTCAAATATTTACATAATCCAATAATATACTTAATTCAAATTAAATCCAAATAAATTCCAGAAAATTCAAATAACTCAATAAAAGCAAAATTTGGGATGTTACAAACCTCCCCCCTTAATGGAATCTCGAACCCGAGATTTAGGGTTAACTAAGGAACAGGTTGGGAAACTCCTTCAGATCTTCTTCTCGCTCACAAGTCGCTTCGTTTTATGTGTGATTGCTCCACTGGACTCTGCAGAAGCAGGTTGACTTGTTCCTCGT
Organism: Rhipidocladum racemiflorum; assembly: GCA_036346355.1. Taxonomy (NCBI): domain Eukaryota; kingdom Viridiplantae; phylum Streptophyta; class Magnoliopsida; order Poales; family Poaceae; genus Rhipidocladum; species Rhipidocladum racemiflorum. Next base: position 80,427,138 of record CM070579.1, on the reverse strand, counting down.
TTCTCGGTCCATTGTGTCCAAAATTTTCACTGGATGCTCTTTATAAGTCAAATCTTCCTATAGCTCGATCGACTCTAGAGGCGTTTGCTCATCCGGCACTCGAAGACACTTCTTCAGTTGTGACACGTGGAACACGTCATGCACTCCTGCCAACGACTGCGACGACTCCAATGGTACACGACTTCACCTCTACGACTTAAGATCTTGAACGGTCCAACATATCTCGGCGCTAGCTTCCCTTTGGCGTGAAACCTTTTAACTCCCTTGAGAAGCGTAACTCTGAGGTATACAAGATCTTCATGTTCAAAGCTCAACTCTCTGCGACGATTATCGGCATAACTCTTCAGCTTCTTGGAGAATGTCCGGTCCAAAGACATGATGCTCCCTTGTCTCACTCCAATTCAATAGCGTTCGACAGGGTCAACCATACAAAGCTTCAAATGGCAACATTTGCAAACTCGCTTGATAACTATTATTGTAGCTGAACTCAGCATAAGGTAGACACTTGTCCCAATAAGTAGCATAAGCTAGAGCGCAAGCTCTCAGCATATCCTCCAGAATCTGATCGACTCTCTCGGTCTGACCGTCCGTTTGTGGATGATAAGCTGTACTGAAGTTTAGACGGGTTCCCATGGCTTCATGCAATTTGTTCCAGAGCCTTGAGGTAAATTGGGTACCTCTGTCCGATACTATCTTCTTCGGCACTCCATGCAGACAGAAAATTCTTGACATGTATAGCTATGCTAAACGGTCTCCTGAATAAGTGGTCTTCACCGGTATGAAATGGACGACCTTAGTCAATCGATCCACTATGACCCATATGGAGTTATATTCACTCTAAGTCCTGGGCAAACCGGTAATGAAATCCATATCAATTTCCTCCCACTTCCATTCAGGTATCTTCAATGGTTGCAACAATATAGCTGGCCTCTGATGCATTGCCTTTACTCTCTGGCATATGTCGCATAGTGCGACATGCTCGGCCACTTCACGCTTCATACTCGGCCACCATAATCTCTCTTTCAGGTCTTGATACATCTTGGCACTTCCCGGATGAATGGAGTACTTGGTATTGTATTTTGAATTTAAATTATTGCATGCATAGTTTTTTCAATTATTATTTCTATCTCAGTTTCAAATTAATAATTAAGCATGTATTGTTAAACCACCATTGAAATTTGAATCCCTATGACATCATAAACCTAAGAAAATATGCTTTATTATGTGATGATACTTAGAAATCGCTTAGACTTGCTTGGAACTGAAATTAAGATGTTTTGGGAAATTTGTGTCAAATTAAGATTCTCTTAAAATAAAAAGTCATGATTTTGATTTTCCATAAAAATGTTATGGTTAAAATAAAACTGTGGTTTAGACTAGGTGAGAATGGTTAGACTGGTGGTTATTGGGTTGTTGAAAGCTCGTCCAGTCAGTTAAGGACCAGTCTGTGAGCTGCTGAATGTAGAGCGTAATAGTGCTACCATAAGTCTGGTATGGGACTGAGCTGGCTATCCATTTTGTGACATTCCACTGTAGTTATGCTATTGGGTCGAATGTGGGGATGGTTAATCCGCCACATGACGCAAGAGGGGGCTTCTAGACTGGGTAGTTTTAACCCTACCAATGGTGGAATCTTAGCGGCACAATTACTTGGGATGAAACCTTATAGGGGTTTTATCATGATTTTCTCTGCCGCACACCAAAGAAAGTGCGTTTTGGCAAAAGGAGATAATCAAGTCTTGTGGGTAAAGATGTACAACCTCTGCAGAGTGTAAAACTAATAGATTAATCGCGCCCATGATCATGGGCATGCCGAGCTGGGCTTTCATATATTAGAATTTGGTATTTCAAAAATAAATTTTAAAAAGTGAGATTTGGATGGAGTGAGTCCATCATGACAAAAATTGGTTAGTTCCAGGATTGATTCCAGAGTTGAAAGATATTTAAAAATGAAATTTCTATAAAATTATGCAATTGAAAAAATTAATTAGAATAATTATAAAATTATTGCTTTATGCTAAAATCAACCATACAACCTTCCTTTGTCACCCATTACATTGATACTGCATATCTGGTGTGTCTTGTGGAGTACTTTTGTACTCACCCTTGCTTACTTTGTTGATTCAAAGGAGTTCTACGACGGTGAGGACCAAATAGACTAGATCGCTTCCCAGTCGATTTCCTATCATAATTCTATTGGCTTTATTACTGTTCATTATTTTTTGTTGCTTTATTTATTTACTTATTGGCCTGTGTGTCATGGCCCCGAATTCAATTTCAACTAACGCGGCTCATTTTAGAGTCAACCGATTTCCAGCTGCGTTTGAGATCGATTCCGGACTTCAGGGAGTATCCTAAACTGCCAGGTAGAGGTATCCCAAACTTAACCAAAAGTTTAGAGCCTCATGATTTGAGATCTATACTGTTTTAGAGTGAGCACGTTAGTTGGTTCAAACTAGGAACTTTTTCTTTGTACAATGGTTGAGTTTTCTTGCCAATCCAACCTCAAGTGCCAATCTAAATTTTAGCATGAAAACTGAATCCATGTGTTGAAACTATTGGTGACTTAGCTATAGCATTTAGCCTCCTTGTGTATTGGCAAGTGGAGACAAAGTAGCAACATTTGGACACACCAAAACAGCAGCAAACAAAACAAAACAGCCAACACCAACCTCTATGCGCAGCAGCCCACCCCATTCTTTCTCCATTCGTGCAACCCCCCCTTGTGGGAGAAGCCTCCACCATTGGCATCACCTTGGGAACTTCTCCAGCAGCTCCTCCTCCATTGTGGCTCCTCCAAGTCCCCTCCATTGCAGCACTTGAAGCTCCTCAAGCAGCTCCTCCAGCCGGCGCCCTCCCTACCCCTCTAGCCGAGCTCCTCCTTATCACCATGGCTCCTCCTTGAGGGAGGCCAAGGTAAGCCCTCCCCCATGGCTAGATCTAGTTCTTGAGGGTCTTTTCCTGCTGTTTTGGGCACCTAGGGTTGATTTGGGGAAAAGTTTTGGAGGGAAACAATCCACTCTAGGGTTTGGGCAAATCCTGATTTTCGAGCAGATTTTATAGCCTCTGTTTTTCGTATTTTTGAGCAATTTAGAAGCTTCATATCTCTAGCCGGCTGAAGAATTAGTTGTAGATAATCAAGTTATCTTTCATTTACAACTGGAATCGATCGATTTCGTTAATCCAGCAGAAAGTTATGATGATTTTCGTGTTGACTGTCCAGAAGATGCAGCAGTTCGGCTGAGCGGCTGATTTGCTCGGTTTTGGGAGGGATAAACTAATTTTTGTCCAAATGGGGGTAGATGTATGTGAAGGTAAGGTTCTTATGCTCATTTAGAAACTGAGAATGCTCAATTTGGTGGTGGGATTAAAAAGTTATACTCATTTGAATGACTGCTGTTCAGAATCTCTGAAAATGGTGGACGTTGAAACTGCCCTCTGTTCCTGGCAGAACTGGGAGTAGTACATGCTGTTTCTTGATGATTGGCCAATGATAGGTCGTAGGTCTACGTCTTGCGATCGTTTAGAATCCGAGTTTGCTCAATTTGATGAAATGGTTAGGAAGTTATGGCCATCTGTATCCTTGTCTGTCCTGAAATGTTGAAAATCTGAGGTTGAATGGTGAATTGCAATTTAGACTTATTTCGAGGCTGAACCAAATTTTCCATTTGCCTAGAAAGTTGTGGTAAATTTTGGGTAGACTGTGGAAACGTACTTGTTTACTTGATTTGAGTTTAAGGATCAATAGTTATGCTCATTTGAATTGCATGCTGTCCTGAAAATTCAGAAGTTAGGATTTGGGTTGGAGTAGTGTTGAGCATTTCTAAATGCTGCTTGGCTATCAATGTGGAATGTTAACATTGTATTTTCACCTTTGGTTTAATGAATGCTTGCATTTTTGGAGAGTCTTCCAATGTCATTCCATCTCATATGCATTGCATGCATCTCATTCCATATGCATTGTTATCGTGTAGAGAACGATCACGTGGAGGGTGACGTGGCCGTGGTCGAGGGGGACCTTGGTGAGCAAGTCGCTTTTGAGAACCCGACAGAAGCATCAGGCAAGCACCTATGCATCCTGAACCTTTATGTGATTCTATTTTAGAGAATTAAATTGCTTATTTGGACGATTAAGTATGCATTAGGAGTTGAATGGTGGGAGCAGTGTTAGAACCCATTTGCTGCACATACACTCCTTGATAATTGTAGAACACTTCCTTTGGAACGAATATATGGGTAATTATAACGTGTCCACGCTTAGTTTTGCTTAGATGTCGGGTTGGGCCAAGTGGGGGATGGTTCTCCCGCTTGCGATTATACTAATGGTTCCTTTCACACATGATGGGTTGGAATGGATGTGATTGTGAGTTGGAATTGTTAAAATGTGGACCGGGCGGGGAAATTGATTCATTTGGGTATGGAGACTCAAATGTGTAGCCCCGTCTGTGTCGGTTAAGGACCGATCCGTAAGTGGAATAAGATCGAGCACACCCCGGTTGGTCGCATGCCCGATTATGGTACGGTAAGCCACTCTTTCTTCCATATTGAATCGATGGACCGTAACTTCCTGTGGTTGGACGTGGTTGAGGGCGAGGCTTAGGCCGGCTCTCGAGCGCCAAGCCGGGCTTGGGGCAGCTCGATGGGGTGCTAGGTTTTCGGACCGCAGGAGGACGCTTCAGCGATTGGGTAGGGATGGGAGGGGGTTGACACGAGGCCCTTCGTGGTATGTGTCGTGCGATCAATGCTTCCCTGCAGGGTTAATTAAGCGATTCGAATTGCCGCGCTCTTGGATATGAGCAAGCTTGATCCGAACTTCTTCTGCGTAGTAAATAACTTGAACTTGTGGTTCGCCGTTGGGCTTGAGCCTTAAAATGGTTATGCATTGCTCTACTTTAATTGTTGTTGCTTTCAACCTCACATTAGAAGTAAGTGCGGTCTATAACTGCTTTAAATTTGTAATTGGTCCAATTGTCGCACTTATACTACAAATGTTAATGCTTTTCCGCACCTTTACCTTAAGCTTAATCCTTGCTACAACTAAATGCATAATCCTTTGGAGTCGGTCATATATGGGCCCCCGGGTAAGTCTTGCGAGTACCTTTTGTACTCATGCTTCTGCTTGTGGTTTTCAGGTGAGGATCAGGTGGGTGGATGCGAGTTCTGCCCGTACTGCCTCTCGGTGACTGGGCGGGGCACCGAGTAGAGGCTTGCCGACGCTGTTTACGCTCGGGAGTGTTCAGAGGCAGAACACTTCCGGGATTTGTCTTACTTTTGCTAAATGCATCCCTTTTGTTGTATAGATAGATGCGGTTGTTGGGCTTTTGGATTTGGTAATGGACGCTTAAGCGTATATCGGGTTCCGTTTGTGTTTTCTTTAGCTGTTGATACTGCTGTGGTACTGTGGATGTTGCTTTTACTTTCAATATTTATATATTGAACTGTGTTTCCTTGTCTGCTGAGTGGATGTCCGTATATTCTAGGAAGGTCATGCCGAAATTTTCTAGTTTTTGATGGCTTGGTTGATTTTCGGGTTTTGGCTAGTCGTGGGTCCTTGTGGGCTGTTTTTCGGTTGAGTCGGTGGTCGTCTTGGTTTGTCTTTGTGCGTGGTGTTTCCGCTTGCGCATTTGGTCGTGACTGTTTCGAGTTCGTTGCCCCCTTTGTGCAAATTGAATTGATAACGGCATTGTTAACCAGTATGTGAGGATCCTGGGCGTGTTTCGGGTCGCATACCGGGGAAATACCGGGATTGTTGTCGGGTTAATTGAGTGGGTTGTTGTCGTCTCAGTTGGGTTTGAGTGCTAGCACTGTGAGCGCCACCGGCGGTCCGTTGCTAGCCTTCAAATCCGATAAGGACGACAGGACATTCGATAATCCGAGGACGATTTGAGCGGCTCCTGACACTGTGTGTCATTCATTTTGTAATTCTGATAATTAATGATAATAAAGTATGCTTGGTATGCTATGATTTCACTTCTAATATATACGCTAGCTTTTCCTGGACTAGTACATGATACACAAAGGATTTTAAAAGTGTATTTCTAGGGTCCGATAGCGAGAGAGAAGCTGGGGCAAAAAAATCCACCACTTAGGAGGCATTTTTCTCATCCCCTATGGAATGGCTAGGATATTTGGGATCGTGTGGTCATCCAAACGTCCACTCAAGTTGGCCAGAGGTAAACTCTCTTGTGGGTTTCCAACCACGAGAATGGGCTGAGATCCCGGTCTTTCCCTGTGGTCCCAAACATGCCCTTAAGGCCCAAATTAGGCAATATTCCACCGGATTTAAAAAAATGAGACATGCAATTCTAGTATTTTTATTTTGAAATATAAGATGTGCATGATAATTTAACGATCTTGTTCTTACTTTTTCCTCTAATTTTTATCTTCACTGTCTCTTCAGGTGAAAACTCACACTAACCATTACTATCTCCTACGCTAGGTATTTACATCTTTTTTTATCATGGTCATTTCCTATAATTTTTTAGTTGTATAATTTGCTTTCGGGAATGACTATACATCAATCAGATTTTTTAATTGGTTTGAGCCCACAAACTAATCATTTTTTGCCATTAAATGGAGATCCAAATGCCCATACCGGCTCCTACCATAGCTGCCGCCCTTGCTCCTCCCAGGCGCCACCAATTGCCGCTGCTACTACCCCCCAATGCGGCAATCGAGGCCTAGGGGAACTGACTGTATCCTCTTCCTTTGCTTCACCTACCTCACCGCCGTTCGACTCCTTCCTCCTTGGCTCTGGCGGTGGACACCATCGACCACTTCCCCTGGGTCCGCCAATTATCATTGCCCCTGCTGCTTCCTCCGCCCACCACTCTCCCCAAAGCCCGCTACTAGTGGCACCACCAGCGCCTCGCCGCCTCGTCCCTATCAGTCCTCCGCTGCCCTAACGTCCCTCTCAGTTCGAGGGTTATGATAAATCCCAAACCCTAATATGTTGAACCACCAGCCTCACTGCTGTTGCCAGAGAGGATGAATGGTTGCCTAGAGCACGAATCTCAAAGAAAAATCGCAAGGTTAGAAATTTAGCCGTCCCACCCTCTAAAAAAACATTCGACTATTTTTTTTAGCAATTCCTTTTTCTTTCATTGTATCCTATAACAATATGTCTTACAAAAAGAAATAAAAAAAGAACTCCCTAGGTCCCTCCTAAGGTACTAAGATCAAGAGAATTATGGAGGAAAATGGTTATGATATTCATGGTATCAATAACTTAGGAATAAGAGAGAAAATAATTGTCATGGAGACGTTGACGATGAGCGATGGATAAGGTCAAAAGAGAGCAAAAAGTTCTATAAATTCGCACTTACGCCTCAAACTGAGAAACAAAATTAGAAAAAACTATTATTAGAGTAAGTACAAGAAGGCCACCTCAGCTTACTATAAGTATGTGCATATCAGCTTTATCCTTTATGGAAGAGTGAGAAAAGATGAGAGAGAAGAGAGCTGTCTCTCATGCAGTAGCCAGCGTCGCACGAGAAACAAGATATAATAGTTATGTACAAGAGAGAAGTGATAGTTATTGCACATTATCTAGAGATAACATTAAGAGATAGTTATTGTACAAGCTCACTTTAGCGCTTACTCTAGATGACATAGATGGGAGATGAAGTAAGTAGTAAGCTTTGTTATTGTACTTGGTCTTATGCCCACCAATGATAGAAATCCTGGCGAAATTTCACGAAATCTCATATTTTGCCCCCCCCCTCCGAGTCATAATTCCAGTGGAACGAAGAATTCAAATTGCTACAGTGGTTTCAGAAATTTCGGTGAGATCTCGATAAATTTCAGCGAGATTTCGAATGGGTGGATCGAAATAGCTACAAAATCTACCCTATTTGATGTACTTTGGACTGAATTTGAACCGGAGTGAGCGGTAGCTCGGATGGGAGAGTCCTTAGCATCAAGAGCTCCACGGTTCGATTCCCGGCTGAACGCAATTTTTGCACCATTAGTTAACCATCTACCTTATATAGTAGGGACATTCTAATACGATAACAATATGGTGTAGCTTAGTTGGTGGATACTTCGATTGGCACCGCATTTGTTTTGAACGGCAAAAAATTATATAGAAAATTGGTTAGTCTAGGACTCGATCCAAGGACCTCAAGGAGGAGCTCACACACCTTAAACACTGAGCCATCAACGCATTATTGCTCTATGAAAGGTACCGGGATTTGTATAGCCTGACCAGACTATTTGATAGGGTTTGAAATTTGTCGAGGTTTCAGCAATTTCGTTCGAAATTGCAAAAATTTTGCTAAAATCTTAGAAATCCTAGTTGAAAAAAATTTTTGGATTAAACTTTTGATTAGATTTTATCAAAATCTTAGATTTCAGTCCCATCATCGAGACATTGTTAAAAAAAACAAAATTTGAAACATCGACGCCTATACGGAAGAAACGGAAGGAGAGTACTGCCTAATTAAGTGCAACTCATGATTAACACCATTACGAAGACAAATGGTTGCCAGCGCCATACCAGCCTCGAGCGAAAACCTGGCGCCGACGCGTCGAGTCCCGATTGGACGCCAGGCCGTTCCAGCGGCGGGCCCCACACGCATGGTCCATTTTTCGTTCCTCGTCGCTGTCCTGCTTTCTTCCGGGCCGTCACCGAAAATAAACACATTTCCGGTCCCGTCTCCCGCTTCCTGCCCGTGTGCTTTTTACCCTCAAGTAGACAGTGCTTTTACCCTCAAGTAGATAGTGGACAAAGATTCAGAGCAACCTGTTAAAGAAACAAAAAAAAGGACGTGTCCACTCCACTGTCTCGGTTCTTAGCTTGTAGCTGCGGCTGTACACTGTTTTTTTTTAGAGAATACGATTTGGCTTTTGCTGAGAAGCACGAGTACCACATGAATTGATACTGCTACTTCTCTACATATTTTTAGATTATCTCCAACAGTTTCCCTTCAGCCACCAAATCTCTTTACGAACAGATCCCAAGTGCTCCAACGGATTCCCTTTAGCCTTCTCTTCGGACGGGATTCGGAAAGAAAATCTCTCTAGAAAGGGATTCTCTCTCCAATCCCTTCACAAATTCCTTCGAAGGGATGCTGCTGGAGATGGTACGAAATAAAGGGAATTAATATGGGGAAGGGAATAAGGAAGTGAATGGAATGTAGGGAAATTGCTGGAGATAGTCTTAGTAGGATAATAACTGAAATCAAATACTAATACAGTGGTGATAATAATAAGAGCAGTGTTTCTATGCTTTCTCTTTCAATATAAGTTGTACAAATTTTCAAACAAGCGAAGAGGTAAGTAATCACTATCTATGTTTCATTCATGCTTTAATATTTGCGCAACTTAAAAAAAGAAGAATATGGAAGCAACTCTCTCGATAATAATATGGATTAAAAATCGTATTGTGCCATTTACTCTTGCAAATATTAAGTCACGTGGAAATACTATCACCCTGCCCCATGGCAAGGTTCCCTACCACTACGCCCATCCATCGCTCTCTATCGCCTCCTCCAAAGCCACATCCACCACTTCCTTCTCAACTCGCTAGGTGGTACCGCTCGACGACTCGACTCCCCGGGGTAGCTGCGCGTCCACGCCTCCGCTGCAACGCCCAACCGCCTCGCCGGCAGCGCGGGGATAGGCAAGGCCAAGGCCACCGCCGCGGTGATCGCGCATGGCGTTCCACTACCCCGACCACGCGCTGGCGATGGACGCGGCGGCGGCCGCGTCGCCGGACCCTAGCTTCGCGATCGGTGGTGGGGGTGGCGGGTGGGAGAGGGAGAAGGCGGCCATCGCGGCGCACCCGCTGTACGAGCGGCTGCTGGAGGCGCACGTCGCGTGCCTCCGCGTCGCCACCCCCGTCGACCAGCTGCCGCGCATCGACGCGCAGATAGCCGCGCGGCCTCCGCCCCTGGCCGCGGCGGCCGGCGCGCCCTCCGGCGGCGAGGAGCTCGATCTCTTCATGGTAAGACTGTCGATTCCTCTCCGTCTCCGTCTCCGTCTCCCTCTCTCACGGGCTTACTCTTGACTCCTACAATCAAGACATGGGGTTGACTGGTGTCTCGCTGCGTGCGTTGTGCGATCGAATTCTCCTTGTGTTTGGGCTCGGTTGTACGATTGAATGCTGTAATTGACATAAGCGTGACGTGTGATGCAAACAATAGGGGATGGAAATGGTAATGAACTGGCCACTTAAGTAGCTATGATTGGGATTGGATTAATTATTTACGAGTTGTCGTGTAGCAATGGTTCTGATGGTTTAGCTCTCTCTCTCTCTCTCTCTCTCTCGACTAGAATTGTGTTTTTTTAATTTTGTCGGTAGCTCTTCGTTTGCTTGGCAATTATAATCTTCCGCAGGTAGCGTCATAATGTTCCAACTTGCTTTTTTTTCTCCCCTAAAATACTTTGTTTTTCTTGCAGACACATTATGTACTGCTCCTTTGTTCGTTCAAGGAACAACTGCAGCAGCATGTGCGCGTTCACGCGATGGAAGCAGTGATGGCTTGCTGGGAGCTTGAACAAACTTTACAAAGTCTTACAGGTAGCACAAAGCTTTTCTTGTTGATAGTGTTTGGCTGGAAGATAGGAGCGTCCTGAGCATAGGCGAGGTCTTTTACGGTACACTAAATTAAATATGAACTGTTCATTTTTTTCGATCAAATAGATCAGATTAGCTAAAGTTTACTTATACTTCATCTGGTAATATAGTAGTAGAAATACCTTTAACAAATCAACGGTTAGATGTGATTTCTACTACACATTATATACTACAAGTATAATGCACCGTAAAATTTCTAAGGGCAATTTACAATTGCTCTGTTTTATTCGTACTGATGATAACAGTCACGCAAGCAATGATGTGCTCCATCTTGTTTAAAAGCTTCCGCCACAACAAATACTGACTTGACAGTTTCCTCAATTGTTGCCTTCCCTGATAGAAAATTGAGCTCAAAATTCACACCCTTGTAAGTCCTACTAGATACAAGAAAATACACATTGAGCCCATCTTTGTAGAAGTATCGTTCCCCTCTTAAGTCTATTACATACAAGAGTCACAAATTGAAGGTATTGAACCCGGCTTTAAAGTGGTATCTTTTTTAGATTTGAGTTAAGTATTTGTGGCAGTTCTCCACAAACCTTGTGTTGCGCCAGCCACTCAACTGAACTGATAGTACCTTGTGAGCATAATCTCAACTAAATTGTCCTGATCAAAGTTTCCCTTACCATGTCTCTAATGCAATTAGCTTCCACACAGAACAGTCCGGAATACATAACAGGGAACCATCACACAAGGCGTATCCTTTGGAATACTTCATGTTGCTTACTTGCTTGTGGAAAACAGACAGCAACTACAAGCACAAAGTGTAGCAATATTAATTTTAGTTAACGGAAATTTGAAGTAACAATAACTAATCCGTATAGGCCCAGAAGTCCCTTTTCTTAGTGTAAAAGAATTCTACGCAACAAAAAAAAGGCTTCCAAATATGTTTTTGAAACTTAAAAATGATTCATGGGTACAAAAGGCACTGACAGAGCTAGAAAAAATTTCGAGTGGCCTTCCTTTATATTGTACTATGGTTTTTGACTTCGTTAAGATGTGTATGTAATGAACAATGGTGCCTGTTGGAATTAAGGGACATGCATCAACGAAAACAGATGTCATTAAACAAAGTTATGACTTAAGAACCGTAGGGGATACTTTTCAATGTTTTGTGGGCATTACAACTTTACCTGATCTGTTTGAATGTGTTAGCTACTTAGCATCAACTGGTTTGCATCAGTTTACCGCTGACATGCCACATTCTTCGATTGGGCTTGGGACACATCGATGGTTGGGCATGGGAAGTGTACCTGCAGAACATAGTGAGCCTTGTGTTCGAGAGAAATTACAATGATAAACCTAGAGCCAGTTTAAGTCTACATAGGCCTATGCATTATCTCGTAGTGGCAAAGGCAATATGAATTCTTAATTTGACCGAGATAAGCTTAAGCTGGTGGTTGGCCTATTCTTAGTTGTGCTAATGTTGACTCGTCCTGTAGGGGCATCTCCTGGTGAAGGCACTGGAGCAACTATGTCTGATGATGAAGACAATCAGGTCGACAGTGAGAGCAACCTGTTCGATGGAAATGACGGGTCAGATGGTATGGGCTTTGGTCCCTTAATGCTGACCGAGGGTGAGAGATCCTTAGTTGAGCGCGTACGACAAGAGCTGAAGCATGAGCTTAAGCAGGTAAAGTTACAGCCTTCTAAATTTTCAGTCGTTAGCTCGTTGTTGTCTAAACAAAATTCCCAACTTTCAGGGGTACAGAGAAAAGCTGGTGGATATTAGGGAAGAGATACTTCGGAAGCGAAGAGCTGGAAAACTCCCAGGAGACACAGCATCTACCTTGAAAGCTTGGTGGCAGGCTCATTCAAAATGGCCATACCCAACTGTACGTAGCAGTTCACATATACCATTATCAACCTTTTACCTGCAAATTTTTTTCTGCTACTGATGAGCATCTTCCGTAACTTGTTTAGGAGGAGGACAAGGCCCGCCTGGTGCAGGAAACAGGGTTGCAACTAAAGCAGATCAACAACTGGTTCATCAACCAACGTAAACGGAACTGGCACAGCAATCCGGCGTCATCCTCATCAGACAAAAGCAAGAGGAAAAGGTACGTATCGGGGAAATTCTACTGAAAGCTTCTTTTACAAGCTTGACATCTCTCTGGTGTTTCCATTTCGTGTCTGTTTATGTTTGGAAAAAAGAAGCAATGCAGGTGATGGCAACACGGAGCAATCCTGGTAGAGCACGGTTGGAGAATAACGTATATGTAAAAATGCTTCTATCGTGAAGGATGCTCGATTTATTTATCGCTCCCGAGACGACCGTTCGGACGGGAGTTTGCTGGACCAAATATTGATAGCAAAGAAATCATGTATTGTTGTAATTAGTAGTGTGAAACTAAGAGGAAAAAGTCCATATAACATCCTGAACTTTGATTGAAAATCCGTTTAACATCTGAACTATGAAACCAAATATTTTACCTTCTATACTTTTTAATCCAATTCAAATAATACCTTGATCAGATTTCTAATGGTGATATTGCCCACGTGGTGCGATGAAAGGTTGTTTTTGTCACGTAGGATGATACATATGCCCCAAATTTAGGTGAATGACCGGTGATTTCATAGTGGCTTTTCCCCAAAACCAAAACAGAGAGGAAAGGAGGTATTGGGGATGGCGGTCATGGAAGTGATATGGGAAGCTTGGTGGGGGAGAAAACTCTGTGAGGTTCACTTGTCATTGACCCAACTTAGTCAGTGTATCATTGTACATGGTAAAACTGTTCACTCATCGTGTCATACGGGCGATACTACCTTGTGACACTGGATCATAGCATTATTTGAACATGATTGTAAAGTTTAGGGATTAAATATCTGGTTCCATAGTTCGGAGTACTGGATGGATTTCGAGCAAAATTTAGTGCGTTATATATGCTTATTCCAACTAAAGGACGTATATAGTGAGTGACCTGCCAGAAAGTAGCTTTCATCTTTGCTATTGTGCTTGTAGCGTGCATTTGTGGTTGTTGGGACGTGCTGTTGTAATTGTGTGTGTGTGTGTGTGTACGACTATTTTGCAGTGAGGTGTTTTGTGAAGTATATGGTGTAAAACCGTGGAATAGAAGTGTTGTACGAGCTGTGTGCCTGTGTGGTGCTGTACTCCTGTAATATTGACCATGAAGCATTGGCAGTTTATCCCGCAGTTGTTGTGTTGTTGTATGAAGGCTGTAGCCGAGCTAGAAAGAGCAGGTCGATCAACCTCCCAATCCTCTTCGTTGACGGCAAGCCGGCAGCCGCGCCCGCGCGCGGGCGATGGAGACGTCTCCTCCAAGTCCCATATTCTCAGGGGCGGAGCTAGGAGCTGGCCAGGACTGAAGCCCATACATGATACAGCAGTGATCTATAAAAATGATACAGTTTCGATGGCTTGATTGTTTCTATAGGCCATGGCATCAGACCTGGATGACTCGAGGCCTAGATCCGCCTCTGACGGCCGCAACGCTCGGTGGCCCCACCCCAGCGCCGCGGTCATTGGCTGCTCATCCCACCTCCGCTCCCTCCCGCGGGGCTGTCCGGGACGCGTTCGGCGGCGCGTCTAGCCGGGTCGCGCCGCGTGCACTGCACACAAGCTAGCCGCAGGCCATGCCTCGCGGCGCGGGTGTACCGGTGCACTGCACACACTGCACACCGTGCATGCTCCGCCTCGCCGCTCGCGTGGGCGCTCATCCATCCGTCGCCCACCGTGCCGTTCCAGCGTGCTCCACATCCGCGTCGGCTGAACCGAGATTTTCTGATCGGCGCGCGCGCGGGCTCCCTCGCCCGTCGTCGTTCCCAAAAATCTGCCAGCCTGCGCTGCCGTCTGCTCGGACCAACGTTGGAAACTGACCGAGTAGCCTGTAGCAGCTGTTCCGTGAGCCAAATTGTCTGGTAGCTCTTCTCCAAACACCCATAACTATGATGAAATAGATAGCCGACATTTTTAGTTATAGGAGAAGTAATTAACAAAATTAAATAAGTAGGGAAATCAGAGCATCTCCAACAGTTTCCTATAATTTAACTTCCAATAACTCTGGATTGGGAGCTTCCCAAAGTTTTTGGACCTTAAAAAAAAGAGAGTGACTAGGGAACGGTATACCGTTGCAACGGTATAGCCATGAAACTTATGAAACTTATCAGTTTCAGTGCTGATTTCATGAGTTTCAGTGTTTAGTTTCATCGAGCCATGTTTTATCAGTTTTTAGTGCTAAGTTTCATGAGTTTCAGTGCAAAAAAGCATAAGTTTCATGAGTTTCAGAGGTATACCGTTGCAACGGTATACCGTTTTTTAGTTTTTCTGTAAAAAAAAGGCCATTATCCAACGGTCCTCATTTTTTCCCCTAAAAATGTTTTGGGAAAGCACACGAGCGGCCAATATCTGATCACTTCGGTCGGAGTTTTTGGGCGTGCAGAGAGATTGGGATTCGGATAGGGTAATTGTTGGAGCGGTAATTTTTTTCATTTGTTCCTAAAAAATAATTTTGGGAATAAGTTCTGGGAACTATTGGAGATGCTCTCAGATCTGAAATTTGAAGTATAGATAGGCCGCTGGCACTGATGACGTCCCTAAGGATGTTGGCGTTGCTAACGTCACACAAGGGATAGGTTCCCGGGGTAGTCCCTGTAGGCACTGCAACTTAAGCGGTCTCCACGAGTTTAGATCGAGCGAACGAATAGTTCAGATATTTCAAATCCATATAATACAGTGTTGCTATAGTACAAAATAACTACAGTAAATTTGCTACAGTATTTCTAGATCAATCTGGACTCGCTTTTCGATCCAACGGTGCGTGAGTGACTGCTTAAGTTGCAGTCCCTAAGGGACTGCACAGAAACCTTGTCCTCCCACAAGGCGTTGCTACTGTCACCACTAATAACTAACTAGTTATCCCACGGCTTCACCAATGACAGCAAAAATCGAGCACATTGTTCTTGTTGTATGAAATTAGGTTTTACCCAATTTTTTTATGAAAAAGAAAAAAATGTATATGGGCTTAATCGGCCAGCAAGGTCCATCTCGTCGAGCCAGCATAGTCGAAGGGGCTAAAGCACTGTTCAGTGCTCTTGCCCTAGCAGAGGGCGAGTTAGAGGGAGAAGGGAGGGCGGTGGCGGTGACCGTGTCGTGGGGCGCGGCTTTCACGTGTGCAGTGGTGGCGAGCGGCTCCTCCAGTGGCTGTCGCTCCTCCTCCTTCCCTGCTCCCTAAAATTCAGGTCCATGTTCCTCATCGGTAGAGTGAAGAATGACGAGCTTTTCTCCTCTTTTCCGATTTATAATCCACCTTCGATTTCTTCTTCTTCTTCGATGGTGCTCCGGCAAGATCCTTAGCTACCTGACGCTCTCGTGTGGTCTTCAGCCTTGATCCATTCTGCTTCACCTCGTGGATGCCGCTTTGCGTGCAACCCGTTGTGACCAAAGGATGGTGACCACGGCCTGCGATTTGAGGCACACCATGGAAAGCAAGGTATTCTTGGTGTTCTCGTTCATTGAACCTTGATGCTGACCATGCTTGGTTATGCTGTTGATTTGGTTGTGTGGTGAATTTGTTACTAGTGACTTGTTGCCTTTTCTGTGGAGCAAGTCCTTTGTGGCTTACTGTTCTTGGTCGATGTGGTCTATTCCCAACCTGAAAGTGGATTTTGTGGCATTGTGCGGCTTTGGTTGTATCTCGAGACTACTCGGTGAATCACCTCACTTAGTGGTTTGGGGCACTGTATCTCCGAAAGCTTCACGGGTGATTTGGTGGCAGTACAACGGTAATATTGTTTTTCTGGAACATCATCTTTGACGAGTCTTGCCTGTTACACTAACCGTGAGTCGGTGCTCTATGAGTATATTTGATATTATGTCATTTACTTACACTTTGCAAAGAGGCTAGACATTTATCTGTCTTGGGAACCTTACATGTTGGGGTGGCTAATGCTCGGTGAGGATTGGGCTTAGTGAGACAATTTGTGACAATAAAGTTAATTTACTTTTGTAATTGATTCTTGCCTAGTTAACTCACTTATTCGGTTAAATTTGTTTTGCCTATTCTAAATAAACTTCAATATAACTAATGTTTAC
Organism: Rhipidocladum racemiflorum; assembly: GCA_036346355.1. Classification (NCBI taxonomy): domain Eukaryota; kingdom Viridiplantae; phylum Streptophyta; class Magnoliopsida; order Poales; family Poaceae; genus Rhipidocladum; species Rhipidocladum racemiflorum. The sequence continues at coordinate 80,410,507 of CM070579.1, read as the reverse complement.
TGTTGATTAAATATTCTCAATATATGCTCTTTATTCTTGCAAAATTTGTAGATGTTAATATGAGAACATGAATAGTGCATGTTATATATGAACTATTAGAAAGATCAATTAAATTGATAATGAATCATTTTAACCTTTGGCAAGTGTAAAATCTAAAATTGATAAGATTATATAGAAAGATTGTCACAAATTGGTATGTGATCTTGTCTGTAGTGGCAAGGAGGCATGTTAATTCAGGCAGCCCAACATCTGAGAGCAAATAATTCATCGACTTGAGGTTGCTAGTTGTACACCACTGTTCATTGTCATTTGCTATGCATGAATATTTGAATTACATGAGCTATCATTGTGCCTTGATATTTATTAGTATCATGCTCCAATCTTTATTTATTTCATACGGCAATATTATTCACTGATTATTTATTAAGTTTAGAATTAAAGTAATGAGAAAATTGCTAATACCGCATTTACTACAACAATCTAAAAAACAATATATAATGGCTTCTAGTTCTAATGTCGTTAAGCCTAAGGCCTTTGACAGTGTGAGCTTTAAAAGCTAGTAGGCTAAAACTAGACTTTGGTTGAAGGACTTGAAATTGTTTTGGGTCATTTCCGATCCCCTGGATCTTCCTTTAAAGAAGAGGAGCATAACCCTATGAGGATGTGAATCATTTAGCCCTAGCTAGATTGTTGGCCATCATATTCAATAGGATTTCTGATGTATAATCGCATTACAATCTACTAAGGCACCTCATATTGAGCTCAAACAAAAGTTCTCTGAAGGATATAATGGGAATGAGTCATTTACTGTTGAGACCTATCTTAATTATAAGATGGTAGAAGGCATATCTCTATTGGATCAGCTCCATGAGCTTCAACTCTTCCTAAGGGACCTAACTCAATACAATTGCATTCTGCTAGAGAGTTTTCAAGTAAATGTGATATTGGCAAAGTTGTCGCATCCTTGTGTAACTTTGTGACCACTCAAAGACATATAAAGGAGTGGACGACACTCCCTGAGCTGTCAACTGTTATCAATGTTGAAGAGCGGCACGTGCTAGTAATAACAAGACCCCCGGTTTTAGGTTTAGGCTCATCATGTTGAAACAAAGATTGCAAGTAGTAGGGTGAAGAAGAAGACCAAGAATTCCTCCCGGACCAAAACAAAGAAAATGAAGAAAAAGAAGGAGAAAATTGCTTGACATGTTTGCGGGGTTGCTAGGCATATTGCCCTGTAGATGCTGTGATCCTAAGGGCAAAGGACCATCGAGTCGGCAAAGCGTCCATAAGGTCAAGGTGAATGTCGCTCTGGTCTCAGCCAGTTCAAACAGGTATGTCCCTAGAGCATTTATGGCTAATCCATCAACTGATTCATGGATTGATAATGGCGCTACATGCCATATATGTGCTATATTATCCACTTTTTAGGCCCAAGGAGGTGGTTTCATTTTGATGGACAATGGTGCATCAACAGTAGTATGAGGGATTGGTCAGGTCTGCTTAAAGTTTACTTCAGACAAGACATATTGTTCATGCCAACTATGTGTCAAAACCTACTCAGTAGATATATGCTTTGTAAACATGGTCTTAAATTAGTTTTTAGATCTAATAAGGTCACATTGACCAAATTCGAAACATTTGTAGGAAAGGGTTGTGAAAGAGGCAGAATGTTCTACCTTTCCATCTTGGATCTTAATAACATTTCTATTTATAATGTTAAGTGTAATAAAGTGCATGATGTTTGGCATTCTCAATTATGTCATGTAAATTTTGAGGCCATTCAAGCAAAATGAACTTAATTCTAACTTATAACCATGAGAAATGCTCAATGTGTGAGGTGTGTGTGCAAGCTAAACAACTCCGAAAACTGTTTCACACTATTAAAGTGAGAAACACCTCACCACTCAAGCTTGTCTATTCTGATTTTTGTGAGATGAATGGCATATTAACTAAAAGTGGCAAAGATACTTCTTAACTCTCATAGATGATTGAACTAAGTTTAGTTTCATATACTTACTTAAATTGAAACATGCAGCACTCATTCACTTTAAAATCTATAAGGTCGAAGTGCAAAACCAACTAGAAAGAACAATTAAACAATTATGGTTAGACCGAGGCGGTGAATACATCCCCAAGAAATGCTCCCAATACTATGAATAAAGTGGAATAATTCATGAGATTACTCTTCCATACTCAACTCAATAAAATGGACTAACCGAAAGAAAGAATCAACTTTTTGTGATTTTGTTAATGCCATGCTACAAAGTTCTAGTATGTCGGACTCATGGTGGGGCGAAGCAGTTCTCGCGGCTCATTTTGTCTTAAATAGGGTTCCACCTTGCAATCGCGAGAAAACACCTCATAAAGGATGGAAGGGGTGAAAACCTAACCTATCATTTCTTTGGACTTGGGGTTGCCTTGCAAAGGCACATGTGTCATTGCCGAAGAAAATAAAGCTTGGCTAGGAAACAATTTATTGTATCTTTCTATGGTATGCCCACCATAGCACGATTTATAGGTTTATAGTTGTCAAATCCGAGGTGACCGACATTGCTACAAATGTTATGATGGAATCTTGTAATGCGGCTTTTCTTGAAAATGTGTTTCCAATGAGAACAAACGAAGTCATTGCCCCCTTCTGGTTCCAGGGAACACTCTATTCTTCCTAGTATAGAAAACATCGCTCATGAATTGGAGGCAAAGGATTGAAAAATTCTTAAGCGATGACTGTGTCACCTATCTCATGGATGATGAACCACAAACCCTTTCAGAGGCATAGACATCGCTAGATGCAGTGTATTGAAAGGAAGTAGACCATAGTGAGATGGATTCCATCATCGCTAATGGAACATGGAAGGTCGCTGATCTTTCAGCTGGGTGCAAACCAATAGGCTGCAAATGGATTTTCAAGAGGAAGAGGAGATCTAATGGTACTATTACAAAGTACAAGGTCCATCTAGTGGCTAAGGGTTTCACTAAAAAGAAGGGAGAAGATTATTTTGATACTTACTCTCATGTGGCTCATTTACCCACAATTCGTATGCTTTCAGTAATTGCCACTATGTGTAATCTCCACATCTATCAAATGGAAGTAAAGACCGCTTTCCTGAATGGAGAGTTGGATGAGAAGATTTACATGGAGCAGCCATATTGATTTATGGTTAAAGGTCGCGAAAAGAAAGTGTGTCGCTTGATTAAATCCTTGCATGGTCTTAAACAAGATTCCAAGCAATGACATGAGAAATCTGATAGCACTTTGATATCTGCTGGATTTTGTGTAAACAAAGCCAACAAATGTGAGTATTATCAATTTAGAAAGAGGGCGAAGGTGTCATTCTATGTTTATACGTAGATGATATATTCATGTTTGGGACTGACTTGGATGTAATCAAAGTGGCAAAAGACTTCAACTCTGCAAACTTCAATATGAAGGATTTTGGTGAAGCTGATGTAATATTAAACAACAAATGGGAATTTTCTAATGCAATCTCATTGTATGGAAAAAGTCCTAAACAGTTTTGGTTTCATGGACTAATAAACCTGTAGCCACACCCTGTGACCCAAATGTCAAAATGCATAAAAACACTGGACTTGAAAAAGACCTGACATCTCAAATGATGTAAGCAAATTGAGCTGATAAACGAATAATCCAGGAGATGGTCATTGGCTAGCAACTAAGGGGATACTTAGGTATCTAAAGGGGGGACATAAATTATGGGATTCATTACTATGGTCATCCAGCTATCTTAGAAGGATTCAGTGATGCTAACCGGATCAGTGACTCGGATGAGATGAAAGCTACAATTATATATGTATTCACTTTGGAAGGTGGGGCAAGGTGGGGCTTCATCATGAAAGTATTCTAAACACATTATTATTACATGTTCTACCATGTAGGATGAATTAGTTGCAGTTGATTTAGCAACTATCGAGGCAAAATGGCTCAAAGAGCTACTTTCTGACCTTCCTGTGCTGGAAAAGCCGATACCAGCAGTCCTAGTATATTGTGATAACCAGACTATAATAGTCAAGGTTAAGGGTAGAAAAGACAACATGAAGTCCTTTAGGCATATAAAGAGATGACTAAAGTCAACTCAACATGGAAGAGAGATGGGTTTTATTATAGTAGAATACATCCAGTCTGAAAGGAACATGATAGATCCTTTCACTAAGTGATTGTCTAAAGGTCCTATCTAGGCAACATCAAAAGGAATATTACTCATAACCTGTTAGAGGTTTTCAACAGTGGTAATCCATCTTCTAAGATAGGCAATCCCGTGAAACAGGCTCTGGGACAACTAAGCTGTGTGGGAATCTGAAAGTGCATCTAGGCCCCTCATTTTGTTTTGGTGATTAATGATGACACAATTAAAGAGATCTAATATTTCAATCAAGTATAATGCAGATCTCGAGATTACATCAAGTTTCAAATGACTTTGGACGTCTCTACGAGTATCAAATTTCAACCAAAAACGGCATCAAGACGAAGACTTGTAATTTTCTTTTAATTGAGTCTTAAGGATAGCCGTACTATTAAGAGGGTACTACGGAAAATCGCGTTTAGGATGTGCATGTGCTCAAAATCAAAACTTGCATCCAAAACTAGCACTCAAAACTTGCATTTTCCAAAAAGCTGAATTCCAACCGAGCCAATCAACTCGGAGAGTCCGGACATACAGTCCGGAGTCTCCGGACATTTTGTCCGGAGTCTCCGGGTTAACCCACTCGGCCAAAACTGTGATTTCCGGAGAGTCCGGAGTATCCGGACATTTAGTCCGGAGTGTCCGGACAACCCGGAGTCTCCGGGTTTTATGTCCGGAGTCTCCGGCCTGTTCGAAAAAAAGGGAAAAACGGCTAGTTTTCAAAAGGGTATTTAAAGCCACCCCTTCTTCTCCAACGGCTAGGACTGCTATTGAGCTCATTCATTGCAGCATTCAAGCCCTCTCTAACACTTCCAAAGCATTCAATAGAGCCCTCACTTCCTCCCACCATTTGATTTGGTTGTTGATCCCTTTTGGTGAGGAGAGGAAGAAGAAAAGTGCTAGGTGCATTCATTTCAAGTTGTTGAGCACTAGTTCATCCTCCAAGCGACTTCCGCGGTGCTATTACTCTTGGAGGTTGAAGGTCTCCTAGACGGCTAGGAGTCACCGGGAGCTACCAACTTGTGTGGTGAGCCCCGGTCGTTTGTGAAGGCTAGTCTCGCCTCCGAAAGGAAAGAGACAAGGAGTGAAGCCGGCGAGTGCATTTGTGCAACACCGGGAGGAAAGCGGGTTGAAAGAGACCCCGGCTCAAGTGTGACCGAGCCACCTCAACGGAGACGTAGGATTCCCTTCAAGAATCCGAACTTCGGTGAAAAATCGCGTCTCTCGCTCTCTCTTTTACTTCCTAGTCTTGCTTACTTGGATTTGAATTTGTAAAGTTAGATCTAGCTCTTTGCTTAGCTCTAATTCAAATCCTGTCTAGCATTTGTTCTAGGTTGTTCTTGCTTTCTATTTCTAGTAGTTTATTGTGCTTGCTAGAGTAGCTTTTATTGCGCCCCGTGCGGCTAACCCGAGAGTCCGGACTCAATACCGAGACTCGGACAAGCCGGAGTATCCGGACCGAAAACCCGGAGACTCCGGGTTGACCAGCTCGGCCTGTTTTTATTCCGCTGCGTAAATTTTAATCCGCCTATTCACCCCCCCTCTAGGCGACATCGTTGGTCCTTTCAATTGGTATCAGAGCCAAATCTCCTTTATTTTGGCTTAACCGCTTGGAGAATCAAAGATGTCGGACATAGAGAAGGTTACCGAAACCCAAGGCCAAGAGAAAGCCTCGGGTTCCGGTATAGGGGTTGCAATTCCTTTAGATTATTCCTCTTTTGGAGTCTCAAACTCCTCATCCTATGTCTCCGTCTCATCCGGTCGAGCGCCTCACTTCGATGGCACTCGATACGCGGCATGGAAACATAAGATGAAGATGCATTTGAGATCACTTCATCCGTGTATTTGGAAGATTGTTGAAACAGGTTTCAAGCCCGCAAACCCCAACAACCTCACCTCCGAAGAAGACAAAGCTCAACACTTCAACGACTTGGCCGTCAATGCCTTGTTCAATGCATTGAGCGACTCCGAATTCAACCGGGTCGATGGCCTTGACAATGCCAAGGACATTTGGGAGAGATTGATGATATCTCATGAAGGTGTGTCAAGTGTCCGTGAATCAAAGATAGAGCTCATCATTGGAGAATTGAGCCGATTCACGCTAGAAGAAGGAGAATCCTACACCAAAATGTTTGATCGCTTGATGGTGCTAGTAAATCAAGCTAAAGGACTTGGAAGCACCGAGCTCACCGACAAAGCAATTGTCAAGATCATCCTTAGAGTGATCACCCCACCAACCGCAACCTTGTGCAACTCATCCGCGACCGCCAAACTTCGATACTCTCACTCCTCATGACGTGATTAGCCGTTGATGACGGATGAGATGATGGTTAAGGAAGCGAAGTGGTGGAGGAGCTCAAGTCCGCAAGAAGAAGGGTGTAGCCTTGAAGGCCGTCAAGGTTGCACATGAAGCCGAAGAGAGCTCAAGCGATGAAGAAGAGTCGAGCGGCCCCTTGACAAATGAAGATATGGCCTTGCTCGTAAGAAGATTCAACAAGTTCTTGAAGAAGAAGGGCTACAAGCCGGGTAGTCACTCCAAGAGCTATGGCAACAAGTCAAGAGGGCGTCACTCCTCAAGAAAGTGCTATGAGTGTGGGGAACCCGGTCATTTCATTGCCGAGTGCCCACACAAAGAAAAGAAGGAAGAGAAGCCCTACAAGAAAGACAAGTTCAAGAAGAAGGACAAAGACAAGAACAAAAAGTACAAGGGCAAGGGTCATGCATACATCGGCAAGGAGTGGAACTCCGACTCCGAGTCCGAGTCCGAGTCCGATTCCAACTCCGACAATGAAGATAGACTTGCCACCGTCGCCATTGTCACTCCACCGACAAAGTCAAAGAGTCTCTTTGACAACTTAAGCGACGGCGAAGGAGATGCTCCAATTTGCCTCATGGCAAAGGGGCACAAGGTATCATCTAAGAGCTCCACTCTTTCTATTGTTGATTATGGCTTAGATGATTGTGATGATGCTAGTGATGATGAGGAAGTAGCATTTAAGTCTATGAATGATTTTGATATTGAAAAACTAGACTTGCTACTTAAAGACATTGAAAAATTGGAGGAAGTGGTTGAACAAAAGGAGGCTATTCTTGAGGCTCAAGAGGATCTCCTTATTTTTGAAAAGGAGAAGAACATTGAGCTAGAGAAGAGCCTAGCTTTTGAAAGAAAAAGGAATGAGGACTTAGTCAAAAATTCAAATTTGACTAAGAGTGAAGTGGTTAGTCTTGAGATCACCAATGCTTCACTCGTAGAGCAACTTGCTCAAGCAATGGATGCTTGCAAAGCTCTTGAAGTGAAGCTCGTTGATCTCTCGAATAACGCCTCCACCTCAATTAACAACTCCAATGTTTCAAAACCCTCAACTAGCAATGGATGCGCTAGATGTTATAATATTGATGTTGCTACTTGTGCTACTAACCGTGAGACTTTGAAAGTCTTGGCTAATGAGAATGAGAAGCTTAAGGTGATGCTTGAAGATGGATTTCAAAAGTCCTACAAGGCAAGCAAGGGTTTAGAGGAGTATCTCGGTAAGCGTCAAAGTAATCCTAAGAGGCAAGGGCTTGGGTATGTTCCGCCAAAGGGCAAAAAGAGCAACATTGTTGTTGCTCCTTTAAGCAAGCCCATTCACTTTGTAAAAGGTGAAGGAACATCCAAGCACAAAGCTCACTCCGAGTTCTTTGCTTCTTATGTGCTTAAAAAGACTAACCTCGGTCGTGTAGTTGCTTATCATGTTGGGCGTAAGCCGAAGAATGCTCCTTGTGTTCGTTCTATTTGGGTCCCTAAATCGCTTGTTACTAACGTGCGTGGACCTAACCAAGTTTGGGTACCAAAGAGCAAAAACTAAATGTCGTTTTGTAGGCCTATATCTCCGGTGGAACAAGTTGGATTTTGGATAGCGGATGTACGCACCATATGACCGGAGAAAAGGCAATGTTCGCTCAATTGGACGCAAATGGATCAAATAGTGAAAGCATTGTCTTTGGAGACAATGGAAAAGGAGAAGTAATTGGATTGGGTAAAATTTCTATCTCAAGCAATTTTCAATTAAATAATGTTTTGCTTGTTGAGTCATTAAGCTACAATCTATTGTCCGTTGCACAATTATGTGAAGCGGGCTATAATTGTTTGTTTAATGAAAAGGGTGTGGATGTCATTAAGAGGCTTGATGGTTCAATAGCCTTTAAAGGGCGTTTGAAGGGTAAGCTCTATCTCGTAGACTTCAATACGGATAGACTTAATCTTGAAACGTGCTTAATGGCTAAATCTAGCATGGGTTGGCTTTGGCATCGCCGGTTAGCCCATGTTGGTATGAGGAATCTTCACAAGCTCGTTAAAGGCAACCACATTCTTGGACTAACCAATATTGTCTTTGAGAAAGATAGGATTTGTAGCGCTTGTCAAGCCGGCAAGCAAGTTGGTGCCTCCCATCCCGCCAAGAATGTAATGACGACCACAAGACCGTTGGAAATGCTTCATATGGATCTTTTTGGTCCGGTCGCCTACATAAGCATCGGGGGAAGTAAGTATGGTCTAGTAATTGTCGATGACTTTTCTCGCTTCACTTGGGTGTTTTTCTTACATGACAAGGGTGAAGTCCAAGCAACACTAAAGAAGTTCATGAGAAGAGCACAAAATGAATTTGAAGTGAAGATCAAGAGAATCCGAAGCGACAACGGCACCGAGTTCAAGAATATTGGTGTGGAGGAGTTTCTCGATGAAGAAGGAATCAAGCACGAATTCTCGGCTCCCTATTCTCCTCAACAAAATGGGGTGGCCGAGAGGAAGAATCGAACCCTCATCGAGATGGCGCGGACGATGCTTGACGAGTACAAGGTTTCCGATAGCTTTTGGGCGGAAGCCATCAATACCGCATGCCACAGCACCAACCGCCTCTACCTCCACAAGATCTTGAAGAAGACGGCGTACGAGTTGCTCACCGGGAAGAAACTAAATGTCTCCTACTTTCGAGTCTTTGGGAGTAAATGCTATATCCTTAACAAAAAGGCTAAGTCATCTAAATTCGCTCCTAAAGTAGATGAAGGTTTCTTACTCGGATATGGAACAAATGCTTATGCGTACCGAGTTTTCAACAATACCACCGGTGTCGTTGAAATCTCGCGTGATGTAACATTTGATGAGAATAATGGTTCTCAAGTAGAACAAGTTGATCGTGTTGTGATTGACAGGGAAGAACCTCCTTGTGAAGCTATCAAGAAAATGGCAATCGGGGAGGTAAGACCTCAAAATTTGGAATCTCACCGAGCACCCCAACCCGAGTCTCGGCCTGAAACCCGGAGTGTCGGACTGGTCCGAGTCTCGGGTCATATCTGAGTCTCCGGATGGGTCAGGCTCGGGCGATATTCACTCCTCGTCCAAGCAGGCTCAAGATGGTTCTAATGCCACACAAGATGATGAAGGCCCTATTCAAGCCTTGGACTCAACCGTACCTCATCCGAGAGTTCATCAAAGCATTCAAAGAGATCATCCAGTCGACAACATACTTGGGGACATCAACAAGGGAGTATCCACTCGATCTCGAATTGCAAATTTTTGTGAATTTTACTCGTTCGTTTCCTCTCTTGAACCTCTTAAAGTAGATGAAGCGCTTGAAGACCCAGATTGGGTGATGGCTATGCAAGAGGAACTGAACAACTTCAAGCGCAATCAAGTGCAGGAGCTTGTCAAAAGACCCAAGCAAAGCGTTATCGGCACTAAGTGGGTCTTCGAAACAAGCAAGATGAAAACGGGATCGTGACAAGGAACAAAGCTCGTTTGGTTGCTCAAGGGTACACTCAAATCGAAGGTTTGGATTTCGATGAAACATATGCTCCAGTAGCTAGGCTTGAATCTATTAGAATATTACTTGCCTTTGCTACTCACCATGATTTCAAGCTGTATCAAATGGACGTGAAGAGCGCCTTCTTAAATGGACCACTCTCCGAGATGGTCTACGTTGAGCAACCACCCGGATTTGAAGATCCAAGACATCCGGACCACGTCTACTACCTTCACAAGGCACTTTATGGACTTAAGCAAGCTCCAAGGGCATGGTTCGAATGTCTACGAGACTTTCTTCTGGAACAAGGTTTTGTAGTCGGAAAGGCCGACCCTACTCTCTTTACTAAGCATATTGATAATGATTTGTTTGTGTGCCAAATATATGTCGATGACATTATATTTGGATCTACTAATGAACATTTGTGTAAAGAGTTTAGCAAGATAATGACCAAAAGATTTGAGATGTCCATGATGGGAGAGTTGAAGTTCTTCCTCGGATTTCAAGTCAAACAACTCAAGGAAGGAACTTTCATTTGTCAAACCAAGTACATCAAGGACATGCTCAAGAAGTTCGGAATGGAGGACGCCAAGCCTATAAAGACGCCTATGCAGGCCAACGGGCATCTAGACCTCGACAAAGAAGGTAAACCGGTCATCCAAAAGGTATATCGTTCGATGATCGGTTCTCTCCTTTATCTTTGTGCATCTAGGCCCGATATCATGCTTAGCGTTTGTATGTGTGCACGTTTTCAAGCCGCTCCAAAAGAGTGCCACATGGTGGCCGTTAAGAGAATCTTGAGATACTTAGTGCACACTCCTCATTTCGGACTTTGGTATCCAAAAGGATCTTCCTTTGAACTTATTGGCTATTCCGATGCGGATTATGCTGGTTGCAAAGTGGATAGGAAGAGTACCTCGGGAACCTGCCAATTCTTGGGTAGGTCCCTAGTCTCGTGGTCTTCCAAGAAACAAAATTCCGTAGCCTTATCCACTGCCGAAGCCGAATACATAGCTGCCGGGAGTTGTTGTGCCCAATTACTTTGGATGAGACAAACCTTGAGTGATTATGGCCTATCCTACAAAAGCGTTCCACTTTTGTGTGACAATGAAAGTGCCATAAAAATTGCCAACAATCCTGTCCAACACTCCCGAACAAAACACATTGATATTCGCCATCATTTCCTAAGAGACCACGCAACTAAAGGCGAAATTGATATCCAACATGTGAGTACAAATGATCAATTAGCCGATATTTTTACCAAGCCCCTTGACGAGAAAAGGTTCTGTGAATTGAGAAGTGGACTAAATATCTTAGACTCTCGTAACGTGGCTTGACATGTGCTCACATATTGTTTGTAGAATGAAAAATTATTTTCAAAACCTTATTCATCTTTTTCTTTGAATTTATCCAATGTTGTTGGCTCTTGTTCCTCTGATCTTGTCATTGATATGTGACCATAGCTTGTTTGCTTTTTTGTTCGCTGGTCATATATCAAGTTGACATCTTAGGAATCTTTCTCCCTCTCGCTCCGCCAAATTCCTTGAGCTATCCTTCATTTTGTCAATTTCCTAACCGAGCTGGGCAACCCGGACTGTCCGGTATTTAATCCGGAGTCTCCGGATCTTCCGGACTCTCCGGGTTGGGCCGGAGTCTCCGGGTTGGGGCGGACGGTTTAAGTTCCCCCCAATCCCGCGCGGTTTCTTTTTCATTCCTTTTGCACCGGGCGCCTCTCCCTCTCCCTCTCCCGTGCTCCTCTCTCTCTCCTAGGGATCTTGGACTCTTCCTCATCCTTGGATTGGAGATCGTGGTAAGGATAATCATGCCCTAATCTCGTTCTTTCCGGGTTTGGATCAATTTCTTGCGGTTCTTAGAGCCTCTCCTCGTGCTTCATCTCATCTAGGGTGTGGCTTGTCCCGTGGAGGTTCTCAAGATCGAAGAATCGATCTCCCTCTTCTCCCGCATTTCCTCGGTTTCAAACCCGTTGAGGTGAGTTCCAATCCGTGCCCTTTTTTCGCGAAATCTTGTACTAGATTGTGCCCTAGACCTCGTTCCAATCTTCTTGTGGCAATCTAGAGTCAATTTGTTGAGTTGTGCGGGTTGGATTGCTCCTCCCTTGGCCGCCCGTGCGCTAATTCTGGCACATCCGGAGTGTCCGGACTTTGGGTCCGGAGTCTCCGGGTCTATCCGGAGTGTCCGGACATTTTGTCCGGAGTCTCCGGATGCAATCCGGAGTATCCGGACTTTTTGTCCGGACTCTCCGGGTTGGGTGCCTCGGCCAGATTCTAAACTTCATTTGTTTTAGTGTCGCCTCTCGGCTTATTCCTCTCTTTCGCTCTGTCTGGTCAGATGGATCCTTCTCAGGGAACTTCCGGTGGCAGCGATCCTCCTCAGCAGACAGCTGGTGGCAGCGATCCTCCTCAGCAGGCATCTGGTGGTGGTGATCCCGCTCAGGGCTCGTCTCCCACCAATTCTCCTCCGCTGCCTCTGCAGAAAAAGCAGAGAATTGGAGTGGCCAAAAGACCCATATCCAGACCTCGTGGCCAGCTAGCGCCAGCGTCAGCACCTGTCCTGTCTCCTCCTCCTCAGCCAACTCCTGATCCAGATGAGCATCCAGCAGATACTCATGCCAGACTTCGTGATCAGAAGAGAAGCAAGTTTCGTGCTTCTGGGCGCTTCATTGGTCCTCTGGCCAAGGCCAAGCCCGTGTGGAACTATCCCATGTCCGTGAACCCAATGAGGATAATTGATTACCGGACAGGATCTGGAAAAGGGAAAGCCATTGTTGAGCACAGAAAGAAAGATCCTCTGGAGCTCCACCAGGATGAGTATGTGGACCGCCGGTTTTGGAACCGGTTTCAGTCAGATTATTACGAGACGGTCCTATACCCACTTGAGCACCCAGTGGTTCGCATGAAGACCATTGACTGGGAATACATGGCTGCTGCAGGCAATCCAGTCTTCACTGAGATTATTCAGATTTGCGAGCTGCATCAAATCAAAAATATCATGGCATACAAGTATGACTGGAACAATGAGGTTATCATGCAGTTCTATGCCACCTTGTACTTTGACAAGAATGATGAGGCCATTTGGTGGATGACTGACAGGGTTTGGTATGTGGCTAGCAAGAAGAGGTTTGCCAGAGTCCTCAACCTCAGGTACAATGACAGTCCAAAGCTTCATGCGAAAAAGGTGATGACTCCTGAGCAGATTGAGGCTTTGTATGACACCTCTAAGAGCTTCACAGTTGGGACCATCAAGGGTCTAAAGGATGTACCAGCTGTGCTCAACAGGATGTTGAGGGTCACTCTTTCGCCCAAGGAGGGAGATGCTTCTACCATCAGTTCCTATGGAAGGAACTTGCTGTTTTACCTCGTTGAGCGCACCCACTCGTTTGATATTGTCGATTTCATGTGGGAGACGATGAGACAGAATGCGCAGAGCAACATGGCCAGTTGCAACTATGCACCCTTTGTGATGACCTTGATCTCTTCAGTGAGTGGTCTGAAGTTTGTCAGAGATGAGGAGCATCTTGCTTACAAGGTCCGTCCTCGATCTACTCCGGCTCCTCCGGTGCTCCAGTCTCGCTGCTAGGCTTCGCCGAGGTCGTGCTTCAGGCTCTACCTCTACCCCGGCCGTGCCTCCTGCCAGTTCTTCGGGGCAGTCCGAGGTTCCTAGTGGCACTCTCAAGAAGATGCTCAAGCATATCTTCTGCCTTTGCCGTGATATTTCCACCCAGCAGAAGGAGATGAAGAAGCAGCTCAAGAAGAATGGCAAGGGCATTCGAGACATTCGCCGTCACTTGGGTGAGGCTTTGTCTGCCAGCGACTCTTCAGGCTCATCAGAGGAGGGCAGTGTGACTTCTGCTGATGCCTTGTTTGGGATTGCATCCTCCTCTGCTCCTCCAGCGCCTGATGACGACGACAGCGAGGGCTCCGAGTACGAGGCCTCCGACGACGGAGACGACGAGTGATTTCCTGTGTCTCCCTTTTTGGTGTCTTGATGCCAAAGGGGGAGTGATCTTTAGCGTCGTCTGTCTAGTTGTCATTGTCGTGGACTCATCTTTTGTTGTTTACCTTTCCGTCTGTCGCGTATTGTCTTGCGTTTGTTGCTATTTATTGTCGCTTATCTTCTTTATCCTTGTTATGACATTGAGTTTACCTTTTGCTTGGTTCTTGTTCAATTATTTGTGACGCAAATTTAATTGATGCAATGCTTTAGGGGAGCTCTTGATGCAATGCTTTAGGGGGAGCTCTTCGTTGTATCTCTTTAAATATGTGCATTCGTTTCCGCTCATTTTCTCTAATGCACACATTTAGGGGGAGCTCCACTCTTTATTTTGATGTTCTAAGTCATTTTCACACCTTACTCCTTTGAGTTTAATTGTGTTGTCATCAATTCACCAAAAAGGGGGAGATTGAAAGTGCATCTAGGCCCCTCATTTTGTTTTGGTGATTAATGATGACACAATTAAAGAGATCTAATATTTCAATCAAGTATAATGCAGATCTCGAGATTACATCAAGTTTCAAATGACTTTGGACGTCTCTACGAGTATCAAATTTCAACCAAAAACGGCATCAAGACGAAGACTTGTAATTTTCTTTTAATTGAGTCTTAAGGATAGCCGTACTATTAAGAGGGTACAACGGAAAATCGCGTTTAGGATGTGCATGTGCTCAAAATCAAAACTTGCATCCAAAACTAGCACTCAAAACTTGCATTTTCCAAAAAGCTGAATTCCAACCGAGCCAATCAACTCGGAGAGTCCGGACATACAGTCCGGAGTATCCGGACTCAGTCCGGAGTCTCCGGACATTTTGTCCGGAGTCTCCGGGTTAACCCACTCGGCCAAAACTGTGATTTCCGGAGAGTCCGGAGTATCCGGACATTTAGTACGGAGAGTCCGGACAACCCGGAGTCTCCGGGTTTTATGTCCGGAGTCTCCGGCCTGTTCGAAAAAAAAAGGGAAAAACGGCTAGTTTTCAAAAGGGTATTTAAAGCCACCCCTTCTTCTCCAACGGCTAGGACTGCTATTGAGCTCATTCATTGCAGCATTCAAGCCCTCTCTAACACTTCCAAAGCATTCAATAGAGCCCTCACTTCCTCCCACCATTTGATTTGGTTGTTGATCCCTTTTGGTGAGGAGAGGAAGAAGAAAAGTGCTAGGTGCATTCATTTCAAGTTGTTGAGCACTAGTTCATCCTCCAAGTGACTTCCGCGGTGCTATTACTCTTGGAGGTTGAAGGTCTCCTAGACGGCTAGGAGTCACCGGGAGCTACCAACTTGTGTGGTGAGCCCCGGTCGTTTGTGAAGGCTAGTCTCGCCTCCGAAAGGAAAGAGACAAGGAGTGAAGCCGGCGAGTGCATTTGTGCAACACCGGGAGGAAAGCGGGTTGAAAGAGACCCCGGCTCAAGTGTGACCGAGCCACCTCAACGGAGACGTAGGATTCCCTTCAAGAATCCGAACTTCGGTGAAAAATCGCGTCTCTCGCTCTCTCTTTTACTTCCTAGTCTTGCTTACTTGGATTTGAATTTGTAAAGTTAGATCTAGCTCTTTGCTTAGCTCTAATTCAAATCCTGTCTAGCATTTGTTCTAGGTTGTTCTTGCTTTCTATTTCTAGTAGTTTATTGTGCTTGCTAGAGTAGCTTTTATTGCGCTCCCGTGCCAGCTAACCCGGAGAGTCCGGACTCAATACCGGAGACTCCGGACAAGCCGGAGTATCCGGACCAAAACCCGGAGACTCCGGGTTGACCAGCTCGGCCAGTTTTATTCCGCTGCGTAAATTTTAATCCGCCTATTCACCCCCCCTCTAGGCGACATCGTTGGTCCTTTCAGAATCAGAAGCACATCCCTAAAGGGCCCTATTAACCATTGTGCTTATTCAGTATGGCAGGTTAAGTTGAAAGCTCTTAATGAATCTAGTGCCTATTGGTTGGGGGATTGTCCTACGTAATTCTTGAAGAATTCATGGTCTGGAAGAGTTCAGGGGTATACTATCTAGCGAGCACATAACCGTAAAGTCCTGCCACAAAAGAGGTGTAAGTTTGCTGCCTAGTATTGTGTGTTATTAGAATGAAGGCTCTCCCATTAAGATATTAGATCAAGGTGTAGTCCTCCTTTGTCCATGCAAAGTTGTAGTTCTTCTAATAAAGCACTAGTTCAAATTGTTTCGGTACTTATGTTAATAGCAGTATATCAAAGAAGGTATTACAAACTTAACTCACTATCATCGAAATCTAAGGCAAAATGGTGGGGATTGTTGTATAAAATTGGGTTTTACCCAAATTTTTGAAAAAAGAAAAAAATGAGCTTACTGGGCCAGCAAGGCCCATCTGGCCAAGTCAGCCAAGCCGGCTCAGTCGGAGGGGCTAAAGCACTGTTCGGTGCCCTAGCCCCAGCAAAGAGCGAGTTAGAAGGAGAGGGGAGAGCGACGATGGTGATCGCGTCTTGGGGTGCGACTTCCTAGCGTGTGGCGGAGGCGAGTGGCTCCTCCAACGGTTGTTGCTCCTTCTTCTCCTCCTCCTCCTCCTCCTGCGCTCCTTAAAACCTAGGTCAGTGTTCCTCCTTGGTTGAATGAAGAACAACGTGACTTTTTGCTCTTTTTTTATTTCTAATCCACCTTCGACTTCTTCTTCTCCGGCAGTTCTCCAGTGAGATCCTCGGTTACCTAACACCCTCATGTGGTCTTTGGTCCCGATCCATCCTCCTTCACCTCGTGGTTTTCACTTTGCGTGTAACCCAAGGTGACCAAAGGACGATAATGATGGTGGGCGATTTGACGTGCCCATGGACAGCAAGGTACTCTTGATTGCAAAAAATTGTGATGATTGTGCTTGGTTGTGCGGTTGATTCGGTTATCTGGTGGATTTGGTATTCAGTGACTTGTTGCCTTTTCTGTGGAACAAGTCCTTCGTGGCTTGCTGTTCTTGGTCGATGTGGTTTATTCCCAACCTACAAGTGGATTTTGTGGATATGTGCAGCTTTGGTTGCATCTTGGGACTACTCGATGAATTGCCTCACTTGGTGGTTTGCGACGTTGTATCTCCGAAAGTTTCATTGGTGATTCTGTGGCAATACAATGGTGATATTATTTTCTGGGACACCATCTTTGATGAGCCTTGCTTGTTACACTGATTGTGAGTTGGTGCTCTATGATTTTATTTGATCTTCTATCATTTGTTTACACTATCCAAAGGGGCTAAACATTTATCTGTCTTGGAGACCTTGCATGTTGGAATGGCTAATGCTTGGTGAGGATTGGGCTTAATGAGATAATTTATGACAATAAAGTCAGTTTACTGTTGTAATTGATTCTTGCCTAGTTAACTCACTTATTTTGTTCAATTTGTTTTGCATATTCTAAATAAACTTCAATATAACTAATGTTTACTACAATTAAATATTCTCAATATATGCTCTTTATTCTTTCAAAATTGGTGGATATTAATATGAGAACATGAATGGTGCATGTTACATATGAACTATTAGAATGATCAATTAAATTGATACTAAATCATTTTAACTTTTGGCAAGTGTGAAATCTGAAATTGGTAAGACTGTATAGAAAGATTGTTACAAATTAGTTTGGGATCTTGTCCCTAGTGGTGAGGACGTGTTTGACATCTGAGAGAAAATTATTTATCAACTTGAGCTATGTTGCTAGTTGTATATCACTGCTTATTGTCTTTTGCTATGTATGAATATTTAGAATACATGAGCTCTCAGTCCTATGGTCCATACATGGTTGGACTCTATATCGTTGTGGGCGAATTTGAATCCATCTCTTGTTGGTTTATACTATAAATATGACACCCCTTTTACAAGAGAATCAATCTAACAAAGAGAGAATAGTCTTGCCTCTCTATATTATGTGCGCTCGCTGTATTTGTTGTTGCTATTCGATCGATGCATTATGGTTGATCTGCAGCGAACGTCATTGTTTTACAACAGCGTCAACCAAACAAAATCCCTGGATTTTGCAGAGGTTTAACTCAACAAGATTATCCCGGTCCTCTCACACCCAATTTTTCGGGATCATGATTGAGAGCATTGCAAGCACTCCATCCAGAGGGCTAAACCTCTGGCGTTGCGAGAGTACAGTAGCATCAAAACCACAAACGCACGGAGCAAAACAATCAAATCCACTTGATCGATTGGTTCAATCGGAGTTGGGCGCAACGTGTGCACACATGCATCCCAAATCGGGAGCAAACCGGGCATCACGTCAGGTCACGATGGGCTATCGTGCACGTGTCGCCATCATCACGCAGGCTATCCATCCACGATACCCCCATCTTCGTACCGCTAACTCACAACACCTGCGACCCTGCTGCCTCCGGACTAGGGTTGGCTACAGAGTTTCTCGAGTTATTACCGATCTTGTTTTGAAATTTATAAATGTCGACGATTGAGAAATAAGTCCCCGCCGAGCTTACTCGTTGATTGAGGGATTAACACGGTCCCTTTTTTCGATGAAGGGATTACGTTTGAAGAATGCTCGATTGATTCAGGATACCCAAAAGGTGGACACAGGAGTTTATACTGGTTCGGACCTCTCACTGAGGAGATAACAACCCTACTCAAGTGATGTTGGTATTGCTGATTGTTTCAAGTGATATAGGTATAGGAGGTATTTATAGCTTACAAAAATATCTAACCAAATTACAGCCGAATAATAGGTATTCGACTACATCAACCGTGGTTGTAACTGAAGTCTTGATTTACACCACGTTCCATCGTGGGCGTAACGGCACCACATCGTGTCGCGATTAGCGCTACTCGCGTTACTGCCGAACACATCCTTCCGACACACACCTCGCGGGCGAGCTTGGGCCGAGCGCACTTAGTCTTGGCCGAGCATGGATGCTCATGCCTCGAGCATGGGTGCTCGAGTCTGGGTGACAAGCCTAGTCCGACTGGGCAAACCGGCCAGCCAGATCATACGTGGGTCATCCTCAGGGACATCGTCCGAGGGTATGCATGGTCGACCGAAAAACCGGCTGCTGGGGTACCATGGTACTTATGGAAGTTATCCAATCTCCGACAATAAAGTTCAACGTAAATTTATTATATTTATTATATAAGTTGTTGTTTTAAATTCAAACTAATAAACCACCATCAAGCCGAATCTTGTAACTTTTTTCGGTTTAAAATGGGCTCATTTCTATTTTAAACAGTTAACTACTATAATCGAAATAACTTTGATTCAAACCCTAACAAGCCTTTTGCCAGCACTACTCCTACTCCGGACACCTCACTCGTCGTGCTCCGGCCCTGGTAGGTCAGGTCACCACGCGATTGCGTACCCGGCTGGTTCCCTCTGTTTGGATGTTGTAGCTTTTGGTTGGGATATTCTGAAAAGCAAAATGTTCTGGTAAAGCTATGCAAGATACGACGATCCTATGGAAGGTAGGGCAGGGTGCAAAGGAAGTGCTCCGTTGTGCGCGATAGATGCGGCAATAAGCCAAACCGCAAGCAATTGAACCGTGCTTTTACCTAGGTTGATAAGAGAAAATTGTCATTCTGCCACTTTCGAGAGTTGGTTTCGCCCAAATACCACTCTGAATATTGCACACTATAAAATGCCATTCTCAAGAGTTGTCAACTCGCTGGCATGCCATTTTAGAGTTTCCAGCCCATTTTTGTGTTCAAGTGACCGTTTTGCCCTTTTGTTTCGTTGCTCTTGGCTGATGTTTTTTTGTTGGGTTCGTTCCGTGGTTCGCAGTTTCATCTTCTCCCCGCAGCGTGCTACGACGCGAGGGTCGCGGACAAGGCGCACCGGGCGGCGTCTTGGCGCGCGCCAGGGTCAGCGACGCGGCGCTGCGTTGCCGCCGCGGTGGCGCCAAGTAGCCGCTCGCGGGAGAATGGCGGCGGCGGTGGCGAAGGTGAGGTCGATGCCGCCATCGCGTCACAAGAATGCACAAGCAAAGACCACCAGCGCAGCAGCAGAGCAGGAGATGAGATGGAAGTGCTACTGAGGGCAGAAGTGTCATTTCACAATGCCATGATCCGGAAAATCCACCGAAATCAACCAAAATGGTATAGAAATGAAGTGAAATTGAAGGGAGTATCATTTTGGCGATTGCAAAGTAAAGAATGGCATTTGAGTGATACCGCATCTTGAGAGTGGTAGAATGACAATTTTCTCGGTTGACAATGGCAGTGAACCAACCAGCCCTTGGACAGTTGCTCGCTTCTCTAGTCGTGACAACCGTAGCCACGACGGGAGATTCAGAGAATCAGAGGTCCATGTTTTTCGAGGAATATGCAAAAAAAATGGTATGTTCAAGGCAACCAAGGATGGTAGTACATCAACGGGCAATGGTTCGTAGACATGCTGTCAAACCGATGGGCGTTATAAACCATTGCATATTCGCATGCAGCTAACTCCAGAACTCCGTGTCCAAATTCATGGCAATGCAAAATCGGTACCATGGATCAAAAAAATCAGTTCTTCCAGGCAGAAAAGCGTCAGAATGAATACATGAAGTATTTCAGGACAACCCTCACATCCAAGATTGACAACACCGGTATCAAATAACTGAATTTTTACACGGGTACTGAACGATTCGGTGTCTCTCACAATCATCAAAACCAAGCAGCTCTTGTTACAAGCAAGGGCCTCACAATCTGTTCCCCAACTTGTAATAACCAACAAACCTTAATTACCCTGCGACAATTAGTTCACATTCAGACCGACCGACCGACCGACGATCTCCAAATAACTCAATTATTACCCAGAAAAGGGCACAAAAAGGAAAATATATCGGACTCCCTATAACAGACACTAGGCTAACTTATTAAACGCACCTCTAAGCAAAAAGTATAAATGAAAGAATATGGATCTGAGACGTCCATTGCGATACTTCTAGACACACGGCTGGTAACTTTTGATTACAAGATATGAAACAATGAAGAGGTATGAACAGATCCTAGGGACACAATGAAGGCATATATCAGTGCTGAATTCCTAAATACGCAATCTGGCAGTAGAGAACTCATCCATGGATGCCCCAGAAGTTCGAAGACTGCTGTCCCAGTACAATGTCTGCAGGTTGGTGTCCTTATTAGGGTTGCACTTTCTGGGAAGCAGCCATGGAACGCAACCTGCCAGCAATCTCTGTAAAGGTTGGCCGCTCGGATGGTTCTGTCGACCAGCATTGCTCCATCAGTGATCTCCACTCTGGGTCACACGAGTCAGGCACAGGCGGTCGTAGTGTGTTGCTCACAATGCCACCTGCCAATAAAGAACAGTTTACATCTAGTATGATTACTGAGCATCTCACTATCTATTGCACGTATAATTTCTACGAGGGTATCACTCAAGGATTATGTAAATCTGTCATGGCAGATTTGTACCCACCTATAATAACACCATAATGTAAATCTGCATAAGGTTCTTCTCCTGTTAGGAGTTCCCAGAGAACAATCCCAAAAGAGAACACATCAACCTGAGGGCAACATGGCAACATACGTGTGAGTTCTACGTGAACCTGAATATAGCTGTCTAAATGATACAGACACAGAAGCAATATATGAGTGGATTAAAAGACCTTTTCAGAGACCAAACTGCTACTTCCATTCAGAAGTTCTGGGGCCATCCATGGAAGCGTTCCCCTCACACCACCAGAGATGAGGGTCTGACACTTCACTTTTGAAAGCCCAAGATCACCAACCTGCATCATCCAAGAAAACCATTGCAAATATATAGGGAAAAAGGATGCAGTTAACCTAAATTATATAAAAGCCAATTTGTTGGCCCGAGTAAGGGTTGGAACGCAGGAATTTGAAAAGAATTTCACAAGATTTTCACAGGAAACAGTTCAACTCTTGCAGGATTATCCTGCAGGAAAAATTCCCGCTTGGAATGCAGGGCCTAAAGCCCATTTGTTGACAGTTCACATAAACAATATTGGTCCAACCACCAATTTCCATTGGCATGTGACATGTACGAGACATTAAAACGTGAAAAAGCATCCAATAGACAATCTGACACAGGATGGCTAGTTGATCAACTAAGAGAATACAAAATTCAGATGACAAACAAGTGGTTTTGAAGTCTATACAGAGGCCTTTGCTAGATAGTAGATACACCTAAAATAATGTCACTTCATGTGGCCAGGATTTAGATACTTCTGTCTTATTATTATATTGTGCAGCCATGCACCCCATTTGTGTTGCAGTAACATAAAACCACAATGAGAGCTCCATCATCCGAACATACATATCCTGCGTTCCTTCAAGTGTCACCGAAAGGTATCTTTATGTTTAGCCACAACGGATCCCAGCTAACATGAGGTAGCTCAAAATCAAAGGTGTATAGTTTAAGCAGCAACTCATCATTTCTAAGTAGCGGTAGGTTCTGCTCCACATGAAAGCCCAGTCCTATCAACAATTGTGGAGCGGCAAAACTAAATGCCTATCTGATTATCACAGCAAGCAATGTATGTTCCATACTACAGAAATAAATTTGCAAAAGTATGTAGGGACATGGTGCTAAAGTTTATCGTTAGAGCCTAATTTGTAGAGTTAATATAGGATGGATTGCCCAATATCAAGCACCATGAATACAATATACAAGGAAACATATGACAATCTAGCAACGAAGTGCAACAAAAGAATAATAAAACAGGAGAAGTGTGCTTCTTACCTTGCATATTGGACGTTGAGGGTCCCTTAAATTAACAAGCAAATTGTCACTTTTCAGGTCAAAGTGCACTATGTTTTTGTTATGCAAGTACTCCATTCCGAAAGCTGTATCCATGGCAATTATCAATCTCTTACGTTTATCAAGGGTCCTGCACAGAACGAAAATGTTAATCCTTCAACTCAATGTAAGATTACAAATTTTCCTTGTTTAAAAGATGTAGCACATCGATACAGAAGGTGATGACTTATAAAACATATGCTAAATATAATAAGGGGCATACTTTGCATTCTTCAGCAGCGCCGTCCTAAGTGATCCATTAACCATGTATTCTGTAACCGTGGCAATGGATCCCCCAGGTCCATCTAGAACAACACCGTAAAAGGCAACAACATTTGGGTGGTGTAGATCAGCAAGTTTAGATGCTTCATTCCAGAAGTCATTCCGCTGCAAAGATTCAGGACCTGTCAATATAACGACAAGCATAACCAAAGGGGGAAAAATCTGGAGAATGAGAACAAACCATCTTGTCTTGCTCAGATGGCTTCCCAGCGAAACACCTGTCATTGATTCTTTTTATTGCGACATCAGAGCCCCTCCATTTACCATGATATACAGTTCCAAACGTTCCAGAACCAAGCTCTTGGAGCTCTTCCAGGTCGTTGTTCTTTATAATCTGGAACATGAACATGTGCAGTAACAAAATTATAAATAAGTACAATACATAAATGTTGTGCACGTTGAAATTGATATATTTCATGACTGTCACCTGCAGGCGTCCAAGGTCATCTGTAACTGGATATCCTGAAATCCAATCTGCTGGTCTGCTCTTAATAACCTGCACAATTCTCGTGTTTAGCATTAAGGATGACATAAATCAGCACATAAAGGAGTGTCAAAGGAATCACTTCCTAACCTCGTTGGTGTGAGCTTCCCCATCTACTTTATTAGTGACAACCCCAACTTTTTCATTCAGCAAAGGAGGTTGAGGCTCAGATGACTGAGTATTAGATATAGCTAAGCTGTCCTCCATACCCAGCAAATCTGGGTTAGTGATGTCATCGGCTGGATTGATCATAGACAGGAATACGAATTCACAACTGATAAGTATACATATCGATGACAAGGTTTTATTGAAATTTGAAACTGTGGTTAAGCAATGAACCTTTCATGAACCGACCATGTTCTGCATGTGCATCTTTGTGATCTGATTGTTGATGGAGAGCAACATCTTCAGCTGGGATAGTCAAATCTGGCCCTTTGCAATTCAACAAAGAGTTGTGGGAATGGGGATCCTTTGGGCTGATGTTCTCCCTGCTTGCTACCCTCTTAGGTCTTGGTGGAAGTGCATGTGCATTCGCAACCACTTTCCAACCGTCCTCATTGCTGAATTGTTGGCCTGGTAAACCGGACTCTTGGAGTTGCTCCACATTTGGAGCATGATTTGCCAATGCTGCTGTTGGTACCTGAGCACTAGTGTTCAGAGAAGCAATGACTTCATGTGGTGCTTCCTTGTGATAAACTTCAGGCAGAACATCCTTCTGCTCGCTCATTGGATTAACAGTGGCATTTGTATAGACAAGATCAATACCATAAGCTGATGGAGGTACTCCACCAGGCCCAACTGTAGTGACAACATAACTAGAGTAGGGACCCCCAATGCTCATCATATGTGGCATATGGCTCACATTTGCATGCTGGACATTGTGCAAATAAGAGCTGGCCACCGAAGGTGGTGGCATTGGTTCAGTTGGAAGGACTACATTTGGTTCATTGACATCAAAAAAAGTGTTGGTGTTGCTCTGTTGAACCTCTTTTGCCTGAGTGTGTTCTGCTATTGCATTCTGGGGTAGACCATTTTCAGGTGCCACTGTATGCTTCCTTAGTTCAGTAGAGCCAGAAGCTTCTATGGGGCTCACCCGGAGCGAATCCATCATCCTGTCCACATTTGCCATATAGGTTGGCACAGCCACTGGAGGCACATTATCACGACACGGCTGTCCATCCTCACGATGCCTTGCATTGCCACTTAAACTACCTTCGCCTGAAAGCTGATTGTTGGGACTACTTTGCGTCACTGGATACTGAGCCATTCCCTGGCCTGAAGGCAATTGCTGCTGCATAGTTGGAGAGACTACTCGCTCCTTCTCATTAGGAGTCACAGGGATATGGCTAAATCCATAGGTTGACGGCAACTGCTGTGGTGGCAAATGCTGCTGCTGCATATACACATGCTGATGAAAGCCAGATGGATCAACAAGCACTGAGTTCGTAATCCCTTCCACCTTTTGTGCATACACCATCTCCCTCTCAGGCGGCGCTGGATGCATATGCGTGTAACCATAAGCCCCCAATGGAGGAGCCAGCACTGCCCGCTCTGGCATCATAATCTTTGCCACATCTTCAGGCCGCAGGCTCATGTATACTGGCACCGGCTCAGACGCAGCCCCACCGTGCACATCGCTGCCATACTCATTCACCACTGAATCCGAGTGTGCGTGAGGCAGCGCCTTCAAGCACAAATTGCAGTCTTCAAACCATGCCCCGTTTCCTGGTGGCGGCTGATTCATACCCTGCATGGCCTCTCTATGATCATTCAGGAACATAGGCGGCAGTGGTGGAAGCTGTGACAGTGGCTGCCGGTACTTTGCCACCTCTGGATGTGGTTGCGGGTTCGCCTGTGGAGCCCTCACTTCGGCAGCACTCTCCTGTGGCTTCACTGGGACACGAGTGGCATTGCTGAAGACATCAACAAGAGGCGGCGGAGCCGCCATACTAAACGCCAATCTCGCAGCATCATTGGAGCAAGTGGAAGTGGGGGAGAGCGCAGACGGAGAGCCGCCACCTCCTCCTCCTGAAGGCAGCGGAGGCGGCGGCCCGCCATCGGAGTTCTGCGTGGAAGAGAGGCTTGCAACGCTATCCTTGCGCACAATGCCGTTCACAGCCTCCAGATACCGAAGCCCAGCGTCGTAGTCCCCGCTCTCCATCTCCTCCCCCCCACCCGCGCCACCCACCGCATCGGAGATGGGGAAGATGAAAACCCGTAGCTTAGGGCTGGCGCCGGCCAGCTTATCGTACTCCTCGATCATATTGTCGAGATCCTCCGGCGAGGACACCGAGATGAGCGCGTCGAGCCCCTCGTCGGGGAGCTGGTACTTCACCGCGAAGTGCGGCCCGGTGGCCCCGCCGTACGCCTCGGCCAGCCGCGCGAAGAGGTCCGGGAGCGCCACCCCGCGCGGCACGGATACGATCCGGGTGTCGCCGCCGGCGTACCGCAGCGTCCCGTCCCCAGGCCGCGGGAGGATGCGGCCGCCGAGGCTGCACAGCAGCTTCATCCGCTCCCCGCCGCCGCTGCCGCCGCCGTCATCAGCGACCCCAGCGGTGGCAGCCATCGGCGGCGGCGCGGGTCCCCCCCTCCCTCCCTTCCCCACTGGATCTAGCTAGCCTAGGGTTTTTGGGAGGCGAATCGAAGCCCTAAACACCACGCGATTGCGAGCTCTAGCACTGGACGGATTCGAGGGGGCGAGTCGCTCGATGATTAGCTCATGGCCTGGGGTTGCTTGGTTTTAATTTCTCATTTTTCTCTGTGATTGGGGATGGGGGTGCAGAGAGCCGGGTGGTGGAGCAGGAATGGAGGGAGAGGGAGGAGTAGAGTGGGGAGGGAGGGTGTGTTGTACTCAAAAACCCTTGGCTCGCTTCGCCTGCTGGCTTTCTTTTCTTTTTTTTCTTCCCTTTTTCCGCGTGGGGTTTTCCTACGTCGGATTTTTGACCTTTCTATTTGGTTTTGGTTTCTCCCCCTGTTTTAAAATTTATATATATATTTTTTTTGCTTTTGCCTTTGGATTATTGGGAAACTTTGGTTTTGGGTTTTGTGGGTTGTCAGAGCGGAAATTATATGTGATATGTGGAGGATTTTTATGCACGGGAGGACTGTAGTACGTGGGTAGTGATGAATTGATAATTTGTCCGTGTAAAGAGTCTAGTATAATCGTACGGAACATCTGAAAGTAGATCTGAGAATGGATTTATCATATATCAGTAGACATGTGCGAATAAGTTTCTGTGTGGTGCGAACAAAATTAAGATACGTGCAGCCAGATTGTTCACTCGAATCTGGATATATGTGGATGTTCTAACATCGGTTGGATTATTGGGAAGTAATAATTGTCATTAAGTGTTTTCAGTGATGCCATATAACTTAGTTTTGTTTGGCGTTTATCTTTTATTTATTTCTGACCTATCCTTTTTATTGTCTTCGCTTGTATTTGGTTTGAAATTTTTTGGTTCTATTTGGTCTGCTGTTTTAAGTCAAGAATAAAATATAACCATGGTTTGGCTAAGTAACTACTCTTTAATAATAAAAATACTATTTTTTAAATACCGATGGCACCGAGAAAAGGGAAGATGTCCATCGTGATAACGAATGCCTCTGTTTGATGTCTATAGCGACTATTTATCGTCACTACATGGAGTTGTGATTCACCAATATGGAAATGTAAAAAAAATGTAGTATACACTTCCTCCGGACAGCTTTGCTCTCCAGTCTCCACAAATACTTTCAAACTAGTTGATTCACAGGTCCACGTGCTGCTACAGGTAGAGGGGAGCGTCGAGACAGACAGAAATTCTAACAGAGAGGAAATCTTTTTCGAGAAAACCTAAAAAAAGTAACAAAAAGTACAAAAATAAAATTAATTTGATGGCTCTGAAAAACAAAAAACAGAGAAATTTAAACGCATTATTAGTATTGTCAGAATTTATAAAAATCACACAGGTTTGACATGATTTGAAATTCTTATAGTATTTAGGCATACTCTGAGAACTCTTCTCAAATTTTTTTAAAAAACTCCAATATGATTCGGTAACTTAATTAAATCAGCAAAGTTGCTTTAAATGTATTAGTACCATCGTCAGCATTTTTAAAAATCACAAAAATTTGATCATGATCCATTTTTTTATGGTAGCTTAAGCATACTCTCCAAACCTGTCTAACAAATTTTAAAGAATTTGCAAATTTAGTAGCTCAATTAAATCAACGAAGTTGCTTTAAGTGTGTTAGCAACATTGTCTGGATTTTTAAAAATCACAAAATTTTGACCATGATCTGAAATTTTTATGGTAGTGTAGGCATGCTCTCAAAGCCCTTTTAAAGAATTTTCAAAAATTTGTAAATTTAGTCGCTTAATTAAATCAATGAAACTGTTTTAAATGCATTAATAGCATTGCCAAAACTTTTAAAAATCGCACAAATTTGATTATGTTCCAAATTTTTTTGTGGTAGGTTAGGCATGTTCTGAGGACCATTCGCAAAAAAATTCAAAAAATTACAACATGATTTAATAACTCAATTAAATCAAGAAAGCTAATCCAAAAAAATTGGCTTCCACGGGATTTGAACCCGAGAAGCCATTTGCCAACGAGCTAACGATCACTTGTGAAATGTGATAAGCAATAAATATATGAGGCTAGAGAGTCATTCACCGTAGAAAACAGTGAAAAGGCGCAACGTGGCGGGAGGACGGTGGCCCCTTCGTACATATCCAACAACTATAAATTTATATAGATAAATGAATTTCCTACTATTTTCTTATGGTATTGAGCCCATAACCAAAAACCACTATCCACTTCCATAATGGCGGCACTACATCAAATTTACACTGTTTAGATGATACATACTGCATCTACCGCGCAACCCAATTAATCTGCACCCAGTCACCCACTAACCCGGCCATCCAAATGCACAAACCACTAATCTCAGTACTGCACGGGACACTTCCACAGGTTAAGAATCCAGGGTTTATCTCCTTAAAAAGAGAAAGAAAGAAAAACTACTGAATTTACTCCTCTGTGATGAGGTGCTGCCAGTTTATATAACAATCATTTATGGGGCTAAACACGACGGATCTTGCCTTGCAGTCACACAGGAACAAAAGTTAAGAGCTTTGACCTTAGGTGGCATACACATACCAGGCATCCCCTCGTTAAAAGAAAAAAAATTGATGATTTGCTCCGAAGTTGATCGACTTTTGATTATTTGCCCTAGAATATCTCACTGACGTGCGGGTCCTGGGGCCACATGTCAGTGAGACACATGTAGCAAATGATCAATTGTACCATGAAAAAAAAGGACAAATGATCAAATCCTCGTTAAAAATACAATACAGTAACTGGGACTACAGGAATGCAACCCACTCCTCCAGAATCTTAAAGTGGCACAGTTAATTAATAGGATGCTTTAGGGTGTAATTGGAGGGCTTGGTCTCAGATGTGGCAGGAGAAAGTTGGCCTTAGTATCCTACTAGTCTGATACTCCTCTGGTCACGAATACTGTGAGACGTATTTTTTAAACAGTCTTGTCCACAAAAATAGAACGTATTTTGTATTTTGATGTAAAATTAATATGATATTTTCTTTATACCCCTAATAAATATCCAACAACTATAAATTTCCAACAAACCACTAATCTCAGTACTGCACGTGACACTTCCACAGGTCAAGAATCCAGGGTTTATCTCCTTAAAAAGAGATTGAAAGAAAAACTACTGAATTTACTCAGTGATGAGGTGTTGCCAGTTTATATAACAATCATTTATGGGGCTTGCCTTGCAGTCACACAGGAACAAAAGTTAAGAGCCTTGACCTTAGGTGGCATACACATACCGGGCATCCCCCCAGAATCTTAAAGTGGCACAGTTCAATAATAGGATGCTTTAGGGTGTAATTGGAGGGCTTGGTCTTTCAATGTGGCAGGAGAGAGTTGGGCTTAGCATCCTACTAGTTTGATACTGCTCCGGTCACGAATACTGTAAGGCTATTTTTAAAACAGTCTTATCCATAAAAATAAAAATAGAACGTATTCTATATTTCAATGTAAAATTAATGTGATATTTCCTTTATACCCCTAATAAATATCTATCTTTGCGTTGTATTCCCTACATATATGCATTGAACATAATACTTAGTGATAATAATTACGGGTGATCTAGTTATTTTCAACATCTTCTTGATCTATGTACCAAGAAGAAGTACGCTTTATAAAATTGGACGGAGGGAATAGTTGTTGTTTTGGACATCAACACGGTCTTCAAAACATAGCTTTTACTATTAATTTCTATTATAATATATTTAAAAAACCCAATAAAATCATAATACTATGAAAGTAATTTTTGAGACAGATCTGCACATATGATTTTCATATATCCAATTTAAACATTTAAAAAGATATTGACATTCAAAGTTTTTAAAGTTTAACTCAACCTATGTCCTAAAAAAACAACTATTTATAACCGGAGGGAGTAGTATGTCAAGTCACTTATGCCTCTTGCATCTCTAAGCCAAAGATAAACTTTACTTCTAGAGTGAATTTCACACAATTACCACTATTTTGTCCTAATAGCTATGGAACTACCACTATCTTGCACCGCTCGAACCCTAGAGAAGACAAGGACAATCATGGCGTGGGTTGAACAATTTTAGTATGGTTGATGGAGGATCTAAGCAGGATCAGCTCTGACATTGGTCCTCACCCAGCATCCAAGTGTGCTTGAAATGCTGGCCTCCACCTTTGGTGATGCAGAAGCCTTCTCCGTTCACCTGGTCTACAGCGCCCTCTCCCTTTCCCTGGTCGTTGGCACCATCTCCTTATTGTCAAGTTAGCTAAGGCGACAAATAGAGTTTCGTAGGTGGCTTTGGCACGAAAGAGGTAGTGAATTGGCGCCCAAAAACCAACATTTGTGGACTATAAGTGCGCGGCACGGCGTGGTCGATCCACCAATTCATCCCCACCATGCCACGTCAGCAAGAGGGCCCGCAGGACCTAGTCCATGTCAGCACTTGACTTAAGTAGCCTTTGTTGTAAAACGAGTAGTTCACCCACGTCGAACACCGGCAATCAACGAGAACACAAGAACACAAGAACAAGAGACACAAGATATATGGTAGAGCTCTCTCTTCTTTATTGATCAATGTGTGTAAATACAATGGGAGGCACCCGGTATATATATAGCAGTCCCCTCAAGGAGAGTTCGGATTCGCCCACATATTAAGAGATAGACTCCTAACCGAATACGGTTATGAGGTTATCTCATAACACTTCCCCTTGGGCGAATTCCGCGTAATGCATATGTCTCATTAAAAACTCCACTCAAAAACCCAGTGGGAAAAAAGAGATGGAGAAAAGAGTACATCACACTCGCTCTCTATGTTGCATTTATTGCCTCATTAAAAACCTTTATGTGAGAAACATCAGGAAAACTCACAAAGGAAAAAAGAGTACAACTTATGATCTTCAGGATCATGCAAAGGGATTATGGTTCAGGGGTTTACTTCCCCTGAACTATGCAAATCTCTAAGCCGCCTCATTCCAATGCCATTAACATACCTTGGAAGGGGAATTTGGCAAGGATTTTGTGAATAAATCTGCTAGATTTTCACACGACTTAATTTGCATTATTTTTATCTCACCATTCTTCTGGAGTTTGTGGGGATAAAAGAACTTAGGAGCAATATGCTTCATGATATTGCTCTTTACATAACCCAATTGCATTTGTGCAACACAAGCATCATTATCTTCATAGATAATAGTAGGGGAATTGACGGTATTCATACCATATAACTTCTGGACATGGTTGATTACCCGTCTTAGCCAAACATATTCCCGTGAGGCTTCCTTTATAATCTCTGAGTGACTGTACCACCACAGAGGAAAATAAAAATCCATTCTGGGATTTCCTCATGAATGCACAGGAACATTATTCCTTCAGGGATCATATTTCCTTTTCAGGAGGAATCTACTTAGTCGATTGTACCACATCCTTATCGACTGTCTTTAATCCGTATTCAGTGACCCAAATACATATGCGGTCACTACAATCATCAACTGTATTGAAAAGTTTAAGCTTACTGCCATCAATATTAAATTTCGGAACGTCATTCCACTCATTTCAGGAGAACAGATTTCATCGTAATCGATGATGGGTCTCTGCTAAAACCCTTGTGCTACAAGCCTCGCTTTATATCTCACCACCAGGATATTTTCATATCTCTTCAGGATGAAAAATCCATTTGATCCTGAGGAATATTTCAGAAATGTTACATCACAACAGGACCAAGAACTTTTCTCTCATTAAGCGGCGCTACCTCAATTGCTTTTTCAGGTGAACCTAGATGGCGCTTACGGCACTCTGCCATGGACTTTGGTTACGGATCCAGATTTTAGCAATTTTTAGAGGCGAAATATGTCGACAATTGTAGTCTTTCTTTATATATAATTCTCTGCATCACTCCGAGGATGTCTCTTTATCAATTTCTTCCGGCTTCTCGTGATTTCCCACAACGATGAAGTCTGGGTGTTCCGACTTCCAGCGTTGGATTGTGCGCACAAATATATCTTTGGGGTTATCATCTTCAGGATGGATCACTTGAGGATGTTACCATCTTTTAGATGGCTCACTTCAGGGATTTCCTCAACATCAGGTTGAGCTTCTTCCACTATCATGGGTAGTGTTCTCATTTATTTGGTTCTCCTTTTCTGCGGACGTCTCCGCGGAATTGAGTCCCGTGCACCTGGAGGCCTCCCCCTCATTTTATCATGAGGGTTAAGAGTGTGTTCAATATCCTTCTAGGATATTTTCACTCTTTCAGGTGCATATCTTTGCAGGTATATGAGATCTTTCCACTACCTTATGATCAGTGAAGGCATTTGGCAGATTATTAGCTTATTTGTTGTAGATTTATTACGAACTTCAAGTTCGGTCTCTTTAGTGCGTGGATCTAAGGACTCGGCATTCTTTAATGTGGTACTTATCTTCCCCTAATGCCGAAATATGTCCTTAGTACAAGCAATGCATCGAACCATGTCTGAGACCCTCAACTTCGGTGAGGTCCCATGGCGGTATCTTTGTGGTGGAGAGATTGGCATGTATACAACATAACCGAATTTTCGCGGATGGGAAATACTTAATTCTTTTCCATGCACTATCTCGCAACGGGAAATTCCATTATATCTGATTGATTTGAGTTGAATTAATATCGCGATGTGCGACCAAGCGTAGCCTAACAACTGGTAGGTAACCTACTATTCTGCAAAGTTGTCAAGCAATAAATTTTATTCCCTTAATAATGACTCTGCAGGGCCATTCTATTATGTGGACATGAGGTATTAAAAGCTCTACATTAATTCCCAAAGTCATATAATGCTTTTGAGGTAAACTCGTTAGCATTGTCCATTTGAATGGACTTGGTTCTTTCTTCTGGAAAGGAGGCTCACACAAATTGGACAATTAATTTAGGTAGAAGCATGGTTCCAACATAGGACGAAAAGGTCCACAGATATCACTTCGAATTTACTTCAAAAATTCAGTGATTCATCTACAGGTTAGATGATAAGAAATCTTCAGGTCTAAGGAAATCTTTATGCTATGGCCAACAGAATTAGTAATTGTTTTATCATAGTATTCAACTCAAGATTACCCAGTCGATCTACAAGATCTTTAAATATTTCTGGGTTTTTATTGCAATACCAACTTCAGGTTGCATAGTATAACAATCAACAATTTATTGCACAAAATATTCTGGAAAACACTTTATTTAATTATCACTGATAATTGCTCAACAGGAGCATAGACCAAATGTTCATACAGGAACATAATTATTCAAACTGATGAGGCTCTTAAGGAGGCTCAACTAATGGAAATGCGACATATAGCAAAAAGGATGTAGGGAGACTATTCTAGATCTCCATACAAGTCAAGTTCCATCTCATGGGAAACATTGCTATCATTCTCTCCACCTTCTTGCTAAACATCTGGTAGAGCGGTGTAGTGTGTCTCAACCTTCTTTTCTTGATTCTTCTGGAATCTCCCAGTGGATTTCATGTAAAGTTCTGCCAAATGCTTTGGCGTGCAACAATTGCGTGACCAATGGCCAACGCATCCACACTTAAAGCATGTTTGAGATTCAGGTGCCTTATTGGCTGTACCTTGCTTCTGGAAGGTTCCTGTATCCGTACCTTTACCTTTCCATTGGGATTTGCCTTTTCCCTTTTGATTTCTGCCATTCTTCCATTCATTCCCCTTGTACTTTTGGCCCTTTCCGCGGCCATGGCTACTACCAGCCTGTTGAGCGGTAGCATGTGCTTGAATCGCTTGACTTCCATTAGTATTTGCATGATGATTCTTCATCGAGGAGTTCATCATGTTTTTACGCTTCTAGCGAACACTAATAAGCTCAGTACTTCTTGTACTTTGCATGGCCAGTCTTGTTGTTGTAGTATCATCATGTTGGGGTGGAAAGTGCACAAGGTTTTGTCGATCTTCTCGGCTTGATAACTTTACGGTTACAAAAGGTCAATTTAGCGACAATTTTGTGCATTGCGTAATTATAAGGCTGCCCGCAGTTTGAAATCCTGAAAGCGTAGGAGGGTCCATTCGCGTTGTGCTTCCGGCAACACGCATCTTTCTTTGGTTGTAGCGTTCCTTCAGGGAATTCCACAATACCAGCGGGTCCTCCTCCATCAAGTATTCGGTCTTCAGATCCGAATGAAGATGGTGCCTCAGGAAATGTAAAGCGACACATTTTGCGGGTTCAGGCACTTCGATTGCACCGGCTTCAGACCGAACAATTGCAGCTCCAAGTCCTCGAGCTGTTAGGTTGATTTTGGCATCCATTGCCCAGGTGAGGTAATTGCTGCCATCCAGGGCAAGCACAGCAAATTCCCTTTTTGCAATGTCAGACATATCCTGTATGCATGCAATACGAGATTTTACTACAGGTAAAATACTATATTGCATGCATCTTCATTTAATCAATAACTTTTTGTCCATATCTATTCTTTAGATAATTATCACACTTTTTCCAGAATTTTTCTAGTATTTAGCAATTTTCAGCATTACTAAATAAAAGAAAATAAATTCCAACATCAATTAAACTTGGCATAAGTCTAATTTCAACTCATGTAATTCTTGTTGGTTGGGAGTGAAAACGAGTAATGAATATCTCCGTCAATTTGACTCATGGCCAGGTCAACATGCCCCTAGGGCTCACATGAGGGAGGGAGCACTTCCCGTTTCCGGGCGCCAATTAAATAACCAAGCCTCATGTGTGTTTTCCTAGACACCAATTGTCTTATATCTGTTTATTCATTACCGAAATCAAATCCCAACCACACTGGTTCTCATAAATTGTTGTATGAGAAATTCTGGAATTTTCCTAGCATTTTTCATAATGTAATTTCCAAGCAATTTTCAGAATTACTTTACAACAGGAAATTGAATTTCAGCGAATATCAACATGTTATAATGCTAAGGAAAATAAAAACCAGATCCAAGGCATGAACAAGATGTCCTCATAATTTTCTAGCAAATTTCATAATTTTCTGTTAATATATGAGCAATTTCAGAATTACTTCAGATAACAGAAGAGAATCCGGACTCAAACCGATTTTATTGGGGATGGCGTGCCCAACCGGTTGAAAGCTGGATTGAATAAAGCAAAGCAAGTCCATTTATTAATGCTCTGGACTTTGTGCCCATCTTTTCATGCGATCTGGACTTCATGTCCAAGAGGCAAATAACTCCATGTCCAAAAGGCAAAGAGTCTGATCATGTTCTAGTGCGGCTGGAGCTTCTCGTGTGCGTGCTGTGGTCCAGCAACAAGCGCAGCGGCCACCCGGGGTAGCGGCCGAGCGCGGCAAGCGAACAGCGACCTGCGCGGACAGGCGACGACGGTTGAGGGTTGGCGCCCGGCGTGATGTGGTGGCGGCGACGTGCTGCAGCGAGGCTGCGGGGCCGAGGCAGCCCGAGGGCGGCGCTGCAGGTGCGGAGTCAGCAACCCGCATGGGAAAGACGCGGTGCGCCGATTGGGCATGAAGACAAGGCGCGCGGACGACTGGCCACGTCTTCGGCACGGCTGCAGGCCGTTGTGGCGGCGCATCGAGGGTGGCCAGCACGGGGCCGGAGCAGTCGGCAGGACTCGCAGAACAGTGGTGCGTGGGCCGAGTGCGGACCGTAACAGATTGGTATAGATTGATCGTCCCATGTATAGATCAACAACAGATTAAGAACGACCATACCAATCTGTTACCTTGATTTGATCTGGGAAAATTTTGTAGACTATCGCGTAGGATAGAGTCGCGTAGGACTTTTCGGCAATCCGAGTGGATGCCGGCGTGGTGACGAGTTGATTGCAGATCGGATCAGGCGATCAATCGCCGGTAGTAGTCGCTCGTTGTTGTCGACGATCCTTCGCTTCTTGCGGTAGAGATTCGTGCTGATAACGTGTTGTAAAACGAGTAGTTCACCCACGTCGAACATCGGCAATCAACGAGAACACAAGAACACAAGAACAAGAGACACAAGATATAGGGTAGAGCTCTCTCTTCTTTATTGATCA
Organism: Rhipidocladum racemiflorum; assembly: GCA_036346355.1. Classification (NCBI taxonomy): domain Eukaryota; kingdom Viridiplantae; phylum Streptophyta; class Magnoliopsida; order Poales; family Poaceae; genus Rhipidocladum; species Rhipidocladum racemiflorum. The sequence continues at coordinate 80,374,547 of CM070579.1, read as the reverse complement.
ATGTGTGTAAATACAATGGGAGGCACCCGGTATATATATAGCAGTCCCCTCAAGGAGAGTTCGGATTCGCCCACATATTAAGAGATAGACTCCTAACCGAATACGGTTAGGAGGTTATCTCATAACAGCCTCAATGAGTCCCGTGCGTCTCACTGGACCGTGGGGCACCTGTGTGGTTGGTTCCCTTCCAATTGATGGGGTGGCAGTTTTGTGACACGTTAACTCAAAGTAACGGTAGTTACGTGAAATTGGGCATAAAAGTGGTAATTCCATTACTATTAGGACAAAATAATGGTAGTTACGTGAAGTTTATTCTTACTTCTATTACGAAACAATCTCTCGTTTGTACCAACAAATGCAATTTTGCAACTATTTAACTTCTATCATCAAATACTCCTATACTCACTCATACTAATAGTTTTTTTTTAGAAAATTGGCCAGGAGCTCTGGCATTTCATTAAAGAAGAAGGGAACAACAGCCGGACTACAAATGCACGCACACCTCACTCACACACACACCCCACCACACACACGTCTACATCCGGCTCCTTGCGAGCACGCGGGTCGAGTGGAGCTCGAACCCAGGTGGGCGGAGCGCACAACCACACCCCTAACCAACTGAGCTATGCTCAGTTCTCTGCAATATCAGATTCTTTAAACCACAACCTTTTCCGGAACTTCAATAAATACTACTAAATCCACTTCTTTATACAAAAAAGAAGGCAGCTTCTTTTAAGGAAAGGCCCCTGATCTATATATTAGATTAAAAGCACAGCACAAAGACGGTTCTAAGCAAGATGATTGTGCACTAATCTGTCCGGGCCCAACCAAAAGATGGAACCTAAACCGATCGACCCCGGTTAGCACGGCGACGCGAGGAGCAAAGCTGGAGGCGAAGGCGGGCGTCGCCGTTCGATGCTGCTGAGTGGGCCACGGAGCTCGTGTCTCCCATCGGGGTGTTGGTGTCCGCCCCAACATCTCCATCGGGGAAGACGATGCCCCCGCATTATCATGGCCTTTGCCAGCTTCCTCACAGGCGGTGCAATGATCAACATCGATCGTCTTTACCTGTAGTATATCTCTGATCGATGAAGGTAGAGGAGTATCTTACGGATACATCATATTTTCGGATCCAGGTTCGTAGAAAATTCTATAGGAGTTGCAGTTCGTAAAAAAAAAAAAAAAAAAAAACAAATTCGTACGTTCCAAACAGGTGCCCAATTCAAATGCACTCTGAAGTTCGTTGTGATTGATTCAAATGCACTCTGAAATCCGTTGTGATCATAGGCAGATGCTGAACACATCATATGTGTCGTTATAGAGGTTCCTATTGTCATGAGCTCGAGATTTGCCTTGGTTCCAGGCAAAATATTTCAGGCAGGCACTTGCGATTAAGCGGAGAATTTTAGAGCGACGCGCAAGAAGGACAACAAGTTCAAAGCTGTTTAAATTTTAGTTGCTAACTTATTATACAATTTAGGATGTTTTTTACAAGACGCTAGTAAAGCTTGTAGATTCAGGCTCTATATTTTCGTTTTGATTTGAAAATTGTACTTACCAGGTTGCGTGAATATGAGATTTAGATGTTTGTTACATGGGTTGAGCCCGAGCCCGGGCCCGGGCCCAGGCTAGCCGGGCCTTCGGTCCGCCCCTGGGCACTTGAAAAGGCACTTATAAATTACGATTATCTCATAAGAAATTTGCTTTATGAGAAGTTTGCTTTATGAAGGGGATGACGATGAAAGTGTGAAGCAAGGATTTTTTTTTTCCCCCTGAATGTCGAAGTCTTAAACAAGGGGGGAGAGGGGCTAGGTGGTTGATCCTGGATAATCTGTTCTTCGCTGAACCGTGATCGTTGAGAGGTGTTTCTATGCTTTCCTTCCTAATACAAATTGCACAAATCTTGAAGCAAACGAAGGGGTAGGTCATCCTAATTTACCCTTCATTCATACTTTAATATTTGTGCAATTTTAAAAAGGAAGAGCATAGACGTGATCGTTTCAACAAGGTTTTAGGGGAACACAATGCGAATGAAAATCCACGTGTAAACACCTGGACGCATTCGTTTTGGACGAACCGTGAATCTGTATCGATCCGAGGAACTCTGCTGCTGTGCTTGTTCTTGTCTCAGTCTGGATTCTTCTGTGATCAAGAGTAGTAGAGCATAGCCTCCCGTTTCACTGTCAAAGACTACTATTTTGCTTAAGATTCCTTGTACCTCGCACTTTATTGTAATCCAGCTCCAGTTAAGCGACAGTCAAAATGGCACCACCGTGAGCTGCCTCTCGTCCTGATGTGATCATAACCCATCATCTTCAGCGTGCTCCTCGACTCCTTTGTGAAATGTACATCTTACCAACAGATTATCACTCGAATCAATGTACATCTTAGCAAGAGTTTTCAGTAGATACATCCCCCCAAGTTATACAGCAGTGACCTGAAAAAAATTGAGCTATTTTACGGTACACTAAATTTAATATGAGCCATTTATTCCTTTTGATCCAATAAATTATATTAGCTAGAATTTATTTATACTTCCTTTGGCAGTAAAGTAATAGAAATACCCTTAACAAATCAACAGTCATATCTGATTTCTAGTACCCAGGGATGAAAACAGAACGAAAATGGTCGGTAAATGGTTGTTTCGTTTCTGTTTTCATATTTTTTTACTGGTAATGGAAATGAAATCGAAAACCCTAGAAATGGATACGAAAATAAATAGTGATGCAAACGGATGCGGAACAGAACGGAGCGGATAAAGAAACAAAAGTGAAAAATTCCACAATAACATAGTACATGATCACAGTATACATGACCACAAGAACAATATAACTCATTCAACCTCCAATGCGGACACAAGAACAATGATATGTTCATCGGTATCACTAAAAAGTTTTTCTTCAAGTTTGTCAGTTGAAGGCTCGTTATTTATCCCCTGTATCAGACCATCATGTCCTTCTCCATATCATTATCATCGACATCCTCTTGCTCTACCAACTACAAAGTTTTAGCGCCCTAACATTTGCATATTATTGTTGGATGTTCATTTATGATTTTTGAGATTTATACTAGATTTTCTGGAGTTTATAAATGCCATTTTGCCATTTTTAGATTTATAAAATTAATTTACTCATGAAAAATAAAAACAAATTATGATGAACATAATTTTTCTAGGTTTAAAATGTTGCAAAGTATTTTTGAAGAGTTTTTCTAAAATTTTTGAACTCTATTTGATATTTTTTATAAAGCAAATTATATTTCTAAAATTATTTTAATTCCAAAATAAATGTAAATTCTCTCTTCTCCTTTTTGAGCCAAGCTCATTCCCTCTCCGGCCCGTTTCCATTTCTAATTTCCGTTTTCAGTTATACGAAATTTTCGTTTCCATTTTCGTCGGAATCAACTCTCCCGTTTTCGTTTCCGACAAAAAAAATTTCTATTCTCGTAACAGTATTTTCTATTTCCGAAAAAAGACTTGCGTTTCTGTTTTTTCTCCCAAACGATCGAAAACTTTCTGTTCCGATATCGTACATAAAATCTCTCAAAAAAAATACCTTCCGCCCTGCGCAAAACCACTCACTCCCAAAAAAACACATGACTCTTCTTCCATGGCAGGTTAGCTCGCTCGCTCCAGATGATTTGGGAATACAATACTAATATCAAACCAGACGATTAATCTAATCTAATCTGATACGATGCGCCTAGCTTGGGGCGAGAGGTCCACATGGGCGGTGGTGACGACTGACGAGGCCATGTGTGATTGTGTGTCCATACTTGCCCAGGAATCCAGCTCACCGGACACCCAGATGGCTTGCAGCCGTGCCTGGCCTCTTCTTTACTGGCGTCGCCGGTAGTCGCGCTCGCGCCCTGGAACTCGCGTCGTCCCCCTTCCCCTCGCCCGGCATCGCCGCCACGGCACCACGACCACCGCTCCTCGCGTCCGCGTCGCCCGGCGCGCCGTTTTGTTTAGTCCTTTCCTCCTGTACCCGTCCATGTGTCGGCATCCTGCTCACTTCTTTTTCTTTTCGTTTTTTTTTCCTTCTGTTTTCTCCGTTGCTGTGTCTCGTCGTCGTCTCTCGCTCTCTGACCGGCTAAGACCATCTCCAACCATGTCCCTTCCCCTCTCCCTTTCCCTTCGTGAAGGGATTTAGTCCTTCATTTCCAACGAATTCCTTCAAAGCCTTCGTGAAGGGATTCTCTCTCCCATTCCCTCTAGCAAGGAATTCTCTCTCCTTTCCCTGTATAATTCTCTTTAAAGGGAATCTGTTGGAGATGAGGGCAAATAAAGGGAATGGGAATGAGGAAAGGGAACAGGGAAGGGAATATGGTTGGAGATGGTCTAAGGTGATACTGATGGGTGGAAGAGGAACAAAATGCAGTCTCTGTAGGGACTGCAATTTAAACAGTCTCCACAGATGTGGACCGTCCGATCGAGCAAGTGGACGGTTCAGATCGTCCAAATATATTTGCTACAGTAACTGCTGCATTACCTTTTTTGCTACAATACTTTTAGATCAACCTGAATCGTCTCTTTTCGATCCAACGGCTCGCGCAACTGCTTATGTTGCAGTCCCTTAAAACTGCTTAACCATGTCCTAATGGGTGCTGTGAGGGTACAGGGGGCATCTATTTGGTCATTGTCTTTCATTTGATTCTGGGGGGTTTTATATTTCGGGGGTTTTTTTGGATCTAGTGCTTAAGTATGTCTCTCATGATATATTGCATATTTGCATGTGCAAATGGAATTAGGGAACTTGTTTAGGAAGGACAGTCTTTGGCATGTGGAGCTGCAAATGATATATCAGACGGGACTGGCTTTCATTACTCAACAGGATTACAATCTTGGAGCAGGCAACTACAAAGAAAATCAGGGGCTTAATTAAGCCGACTGCAATATTGCTCGGTCCTAGAAGCCTGTTCAACACGTTAATGAGCAACCAGGAGCGTGCAAACGTCAGTTTACGCACCAAATAGCTCCTGCTCAGTCCCTGGACTTTTGAGAAAATAGCAGAAATCCTCAGGAGACGGAAGCTGGCACTGTTCCAAAGATGTCGGATGCAAAGCCAAGGGTTTTTTTCTTCTTCTTTTGTTAGGAATTATATGGACAAAATCCTACGAAATTCCCGTGTTGCAGACATACTACGAAGGAAGAAGTTTCAGGTCTGACTAACTTGGGAAGCCCTTCGTATACCCTATTCAGGATTTCTACAAGTTTCGCACAGAGTTCAACTGGAGATCAAATCGCCTTAAACCACGCCTACGCGGTATGCACTGCACGTGAGGTCAAGCCCATGGATGGCTTTCGGACGGGATTTGAAGAGAGAATCTGGATAGAAAGGGATTCATAAATTCTCTTGAGAGGAAGATGTTGGAGATGGTAGGAAATAAAGGAAATGAATATGGGGAAGAGAATAGGGAAGGGAATGGAATGAAGGAAAATTGCTGGAGATAGTCTAAAGCGGTGAGGAAATGTGAAATACAGCAGCCGCAGTACAGGCTCAGGCCCAGCTGAACACGGCGAGTACAGGAACGAAATTAACTTCTTTTTGCCTTTTAGGTTCTGTCCGATGTGGTTGGACAGTTGCAGCATATACAGATGTGTAGCTGCGAGTGTGTAGGATCTTTAATCAGGGTTGTACTCCCGTACTGGCGCCTCCCCTCTGCCGGTGCAGCCAACCGTCTTCGCCTCCGGTTCTCCCCCACCTGGTACTCTTTGTTTGAGCTTTTCCTACGGTTTAAAAGGCCAGGAAATTAAAACCTAAATAAATAGGCGATTTTTATCTAATCTTTTTAGAAGCTATAAGACCGCGTATAATTAAATGCCAAAGCCGCTGAAGATATATTTTTTTTTTAGCCTACGAGGATTGGTTTTATATCAGTACCACCGAAGTTAGGATAAAACTATCTCTATTGTGTATAGAAGCAGATTGCTTTTAAGCTACTTGGAAAAAACAAGCTTTAATCTATGAGCCAAATAAGCGTAAGCATGAACAAATAGAGCCCTAATTTGATTTGCTTTCGGCTAAAGCTAGGCTGCATTGGTGCACCTTTTTCCTCCCTGTTCTTTGAACGAATTCCCTCTCGCTCCTGCCTGGCCTTAAAGAAGCTATTGTACATTTGTACTAGTGCCCAATTATGTTGCTGGAAGTATCTAGTAGCCCATGAATCATGATCACCTGGTACGGAAAAAAAAGCACAAATGTGAGGGGGTTATCATAGAAAAATTTTCTCCTTTTGTAAATCGCTGTCCTCACAGAGGTTGAGAGAAGGCAGCAAAACAACAAGTTTGCGTTTGTGGACCGGGCTTGACAGGGCTGCCATAACCTAGCTAGGAGTCTAGGACGGCCGGGCCGAGTAATACGGGCCGATATTGGGCGTAGATTGGGCCGGAAATCTGAGTGGACCAGGCAGTGGGCTTCGCTGTCTGTGAACCCTACGAATCGAAGGTACGAGCTGCTTTCGCTTGGAAATCCCTGGCAGATGATGGACCTGCAATCCTGTGGTACCCTATGGGCCGCCACCTTCTAAGGCCGGATTCTGTTTTGGGCTCGAGGCTCCGGTCGTTCGTAGTACTGGGTACTAACCTGCTGCGATGCTATGGCCAAGCCAATACGAGGTCACACGAGAAATCACTCGATCCTCATGTGAGATTAGCGCTGGGAGTTCGGGCGGGCCATGCCTTGTCGGCACGGCCGGTCGCCGGCGAGGTCTAGGCACGGTTCAACGGTACACAAAGTCATCTTCGTGCCAGATAGGTACACAAAGAAGAGAAGGTATATGGGATGGTTATTATTAGTGGCAAAGCTAAGAAAAAATTTGAAGCATTTATGGCCCTAATTTCCATGTGTTTTGGCAATTAGTGACAATCATGTTTAAGGGATTAACATTTCTTTCTGTGTGCAAAAAATCACTCGATTATGAATGATTGAATATTCCATCTATTATGTTGGAAAGAATTGGAGCCCTCTCAAGCCATCAACTTCACCCCATGCTATTTTGCAAAAAAAACCTCTATGTTATTTAAATTACGGATAGGTCCCTGTAAATTACAAATAGATCCTTTGCGATTTTTGTGAGTATAAAAAAAACTTTTTCAAATTACGTTTAGGTCCCTGGTTTGTTACTTTACAGCAAAGCTCCCCGGTAAATACGAATCTCGAACGAGCCCTTTTATAATTTTTCATAATAGCGATTAGATCCGAAAATATAACAAACAGGTCCCCGGCCCTTACGTCCAGGTCCTTTCTCCGTTTTCCCCGAAAAAAATATTTTCGTCAATAGAAATATGTGTACATTTTCCCAACTCGATCTCTAATATTTTTTTAAACATGTATTATTACTCGGTGAACGCATAGAGTGTTAAACTCGATAAAAGAAGGTTGACATCTCTAATATTTTTCAGAACATGCATTATCACCCTGTTAACACATAGAGTATTAAACTCGACAGAAGGAGGTTAGTCGGGTAATGATAAAATGTTAACCAAATTCGTCAAAAGAAATATATGTCTAGGTTCTTTCTTCGTTTTTCTCAAAAAAAAAAATATTTTCATTAACAGATATATGTTTACGGCTCTATCTCTAGATTTTTTTCTCCCAACTCGATCTTTATTCTCTAGACTTTTTTCTAAACTCGATTTCTAATATTTTTTGAAATATGTTAAACTCAACAAAAGAAGGTTGACGGGTAATAATAAAGTGTTAACTAAATTCGTCAAAAGAAATATTTGTGCAACTCAATCTCTCTATTTTTTTGTAAATCGATTTCTGATATTTTCCGAAATAAGAAATATATGTATACAACTGTATCTCTGTAGTTTTTTTTTGCAACTCGATCTATAATATTTTTCGAAAAATGTATTATTCACCGGTGGACATATAGAGTGTTAAAATCGCTCCAAAAAAAATATATTTAGGTCCTCCTACAGTTTTCTTAGAAAAAAATAGATTAAATTTTACACAGTGCGGCTTGAGCCGCACATTCTGGCTAGTGAGACTTTAAGTTTTGGGGCCAAGCGGCCTCTACAATAGCAGTAGATAAAACCAAAATCAAAGTCTTCATTTTCAACAGCAAGCACCGAATAGAATAGGTCTAATTGTGCCCCTAACTGCATGCATGCAGGCTTCCTTTTGCTACGGCCACAAAAATAGGAAGTGTTGTTGTGTGCGCCATGGTGCATGCGCCTCCCTATTGCAGCCATGAAAATAGGAACCAAAATCCCCCCCCCCCCACACCACCACACGGCTGTAAAATGCAGACCTTCCTTGCATTCAAACCTCTACAAAAATAGCAAGAATTTCCATGGCTGAAAATAAATGGCGTGCCACAAAAATGAGTCCTCTTCTTTTCGTTGCATGCAGCCATACTATTGCATCCCCCTCTCACTGCAGCATCAACTAAACAAAATACTCCTTTTCTTTTCTTCATGTTGATCCTTGTCTCTCACAAGTAGTTCTTCCTTTTCTCTCACAATTAGTTCTTCTGAAATGCCTTCACATGTAACAAGTGAACAACAACCATTAGGTAGTATCATTCGTTCTATAATTAAATAATTAATTTGTTTAAGAAACGAATTCACCTTTTGTCTAATGCGCCGTGTACGAGCTCGTGTCATTGGCCCTTGCATATTAATTGAATCTTCTATGTGTGAGCTAGTGATGTCCTCATCACCGGTACTACCGGGCCTGAGGAGTAGCACTGCTGCTCAGTCGGCAGTACCGCTCCCACGGGGCTGTAGTTATTTTACAGAGAGCACTGTTTTGTGCCTTTGTGAGGGGGCCGGCACTATTGGGGTCAAGGAGCGGTATTGCCGAAAGTGCGGCAGTACCGGCCCTTTGACAGCGGTAGTTATTTAATAGAGAGGATGTTTTCGAGCCACCTCAGTGTCCGGCATTACCGCCTTTAGAAGCGGTACTGCAGAGGTGTGGCAGTACCGCCCTAAACGACGATAGCTTTTTAACAGAGCAAGGCTCAAGGAGGTATTTTCCAAAATTGAAGACCGGCACTACCGGGCCTTAGTTGCTGGTAGTGCTGGGATACTGTACTTGGTTTGCCACCTACTGCATTAAATACATTTTCGACTGTTGCCTTCTTAGGCCAGAACTACTGGCCTATACATGGCAGTAGTGTTGTATTTGGCTGTTTTTGGAAATTTCATCCTCAAACGATTAGTTTTGTTGGTGAGGGCTATAAATACCCCTGCATGTATCAAGTGTAAGGTTAGAGACTACATTGAACATTCATTCAGCTCTTACATTCCTCTCACCACTCTAGAGCATTAAATTCATCATTTGTGAGTTGTTGAGGGCATTTAAGTGCAAGTATTCAATTTGAGCCATCAAAGCACTTGCCCATCTCCAACCTAGCATTGCTTGTTCATTCTCTTGGAGGTTGCCCCATCCTAGACGGTTTGGAGATGTGGAACCGGTGATCTCTTCAAAGGATATTGTGAGAGACCCGGTACTCTTGTGAAGGTTGGAGCTCACCTACCCGAAGTGAGAAGAGCTACCACTAGTGATCGAGAGAGGCTTAATTATGCAAGGCGCCGGCTTGATTTGCTCAAGCTTCCTCAACGTGAATTAGTGGAGACCGGCAAGACTTTGAGACCACGAAAAAAATTCTTGTATCCATCTCTTTGTGGTTTACTCTCTTGTATTCAATTGTGCAAATTTACATTCCTAGGGTATTTAGTAATTGTTTATCCTTCTAGGATTGTATAATTTGTTTAGACCTAGCTTGTTGGGTCACTTAGAGAAACCTAGATGATTTAGGCTTTAATTGTTTTAATTTGCATTTGTAGTCATACTTGTTTAATTATTACAATTAGATCCCAAAGTTTTAAAATATCCATTCACCCCCCTTTAGTCGGTTATCCTAGATCCTAAAAAAATAAAAAGTGGGTTTAAAGGATTATGCTAATTGAGACAAACATATTAAACATCTTGTGTTGTTTTCTTATCGGTTTGAACGTTATTACAAGTACTTCATTATTTGAGAAATACTTGTGCAATGTTCGCTTGTCAAACTTTTAAAAAATATATAAACAAATTATAGAAAAACTAACCTACGGTATACCGTAGGAACGGTATACCTCTGAAACTCATGAAACTTGTGAATTTTTACACTGAAACTCATGAAACTTAGCACTAAAAACTGACGAAACTAAACACTGAAACTCATGAAACCAGCACTGAAATTGGTAAATTTCATAAGTTTCACGGCTATACCGTTGGAACGGTATACCGTTCCCTAGTCTCCCTCAACAAATTAACACCAATCAATCAAACAAATCGACTGTTGTCTCTATTAAACCTACTGACACTGTTATAATTGATAAAAAACATCATATATCCGAAGAGAGGCTCAAATTGACTATTTGTTGTCGTAATCAACACACTTAGCTGGTTAAACACTTGCCAACTCATGTTGTACCATCTTCCCTGCCCGTTCACTGTCGCCATGGTGGGTTGTATGTTGTCGCACGACCGCACCCTTGCTGATTCCCTGGCATCCACTCAATGCTCTTGTCGTGCCCTCATAATCATCGACTCTCCACAATGTGCGTCAAGCGCCCCTGACTCGATGTACCATCATGTCCTCACGAATAAGAGGTGTCGAGCTGCCTTCTCCTTCTCCATAATATCTACGTGTGTCTAGAGGTTAAATTCCATTTTGTAGGCAACAAAAGGAGTTATTAATTATCAAATTAACCTTTAACAAACAGCGATCCACCAAGCTGCATGACCCAGAAAGTAGCTCTCTCCCCCACAGTTATTTCTTTCTCTAGCGGTGCTTGATAGTATATGCATTCGCCACCGTTATGTCAAAAACTAAATGCCGGTGCTAAAAATGGTACTTAAGGTCTTACGGCTAAAGGGTGGACTCAAGCCTAATAGAACCCTGTTGTTGGCTACACCTCTGATTAGTATGTTTAATAAGTTAGGTTTATAATTGAAACAGACTTTTTCGTGTAAAACTGATGTAAGTACGGTCCAAGGCCGGCCTAGTGGCATGGGTAGCAAGTGCTATCACCTAGGGTTCACGAGAGTTAGGCCCCCAACCTATGTATATATACTTCATATATATTATGTGTAGATTCATAGATAGATGTACAAATCGAAGTACATAAGGATATAGGTCTGTATCGTTAACTCCCAAGTAGCTATTAGCAAGAACACATAATTAGACCACCAGCAACAATACTAAGAACTTATCAAAGGCAGTCCAAATGCCCAATCCGATAACTCGCCATTTGGAAACACCTGCATTTAACATGTCACAATAGACTACACAAACAAATACTTGACCACAAGATCGATGGCTAGCTCGACACAATTCACTTGCATCTTGCTACCTGCTAATTAAGCTAGGAATTTGACAATTGGTGGTTCTTTAGATATTCAAATTTCTTGGTTCAAGTGTATGAAGAAAACATTTGATTCAAGATTGGTAATTTAAATTTTCAGTACCTATGGTGACCGATTGGTTGTGTTTGGTGGCTAACAGAAAGTCCCTTATCAGTTGAAGGATATGAAGACATTTTTGATTAAAGGTTGGTGCTTTGGGCTTTCAATGTCAGCTGATGATTGCTTAGTTGTATATATTGGTTAACCAAAAAATCCTATAAATGATTTTTTTTTTATGTAGTTCCATACTCTTTAGAGCATATTTAGAGTACATGAATTTCATAGGAAATAGTTCATGTTGTATAGCTATATGTAAATTTCTCGAGTTTCATGCAAGGCCTAAGTTATATATCGTTTGCAACTTGTAAGAAAAGTTTAGCACGTATAGCCTTGTTCATACAATACTATAGTAGGATGTCATTTATATGGAAGTGTTCGCACATGTTATTGATGCGCATTAGCCTTTAGCTATGAAAATACCAGGAACGGCACTAAACATAATTAAAATATCTAAAATGCCGGTAACCACCCAGCGCCTTCACTTTTATCTCATCGGAGCCTCAGAAATTTTAAGAACGGGTCTGACACGGTCGGAGCTGCATGCCACCCATGGACACCTGATTTCCAGACCGACACACACCCACTGCACCGTATCGTTACCGGTACAACCCCGCTGGATTAAGCGGCGGACCGTTACGTGCCGGTCCTTCACGAGCACGCACGGCCTAATTCCCGTGTGTACGAGAAGTTGTGAAGTACGCACAAGCGACTTTTGGACTGGCCACGTACGACAAACTAGATGGCACAAGTTGATGTGTGCAGAGAGCTAGAGACAGGCGACGCGCGAAGCTTCACCCGTGAGTCGTGACAAATCAGACGGGGAAATCGTCGAAGTCGATGTGCGGCGCACCGTGGCGGCTCTCGCCGTTGGAAGCTGGGCATCCGAGTGGCGCGATGAGGCTGTACATCTGACCATTTGCTTGATCAGTAAAGCAGGAGCGGTACGATCCAACATAGGCCGTCACGTCGCCAGCTAGCAAGCACAAAGGTGTAGTCGCGGGGACGACCGTTTGGTAGCGACCGGGGAAACGGCTAGCTCCACTCGTGTCGCCTGCGGATCGCATCCCAACCGTAAATCTGGCCTTTTACTGTGGCAATTTTTCTTTACCGCTTTGTGGCGGCAGCACTCCAGTAAAACAACGTAGCGTCCTTTGTTGATCGAGTGCACACGCCTGTTTTTAGCCCGTAATTTCTTTTTCAAAGCCTACCTCGGTCCGAATAAATTTATAAAAATAATCTCTCTAGCCTTTGTTTTTTGGCAAAATATCCGGTGTAACCTTCATTTTCGTGCAACCTTACTAAAAAAGTTCTAAAAAATTCTGAAAAAAATCATGGATGTACATCTCAACTTACCCCATCTACGTATAAAATTTTATGATCAAATACGTCATATGCTAGAAGTTACAAAAAAGACAAATTTTATACGTAGATGGGTAAGTTTACTGATAGCACAAAATTTGTCTTTTTTTGTAACTTCTAGCATATGACGTATTTGATCATAAAATTTTATACGTAGATGGGGTAAGTTGAGATGTACATCCATGATTTTTTTCAGAATTTTTTGAAACTTTTTTTAGTAGGGTTGCACGATGGTTGCACGAAAATGATGGTTGCATCAGATATTTTGCCTTGTTTTTTTACCCCTGGTTAGTACAGTTTTCTATTCTTCTATAGATGGATTCTACAGTTCATTCGTGGGCCTACCAATTGCTTAACCACGGAAGAAGAATCAAGGGATCTTCTTGTTTGTCTGTATAAGCCTAATAAACAAGCCTATAAAAACAGCAGTAGCAAATTTTCATGTCAAGCACCCGTATCTCAACAAATTCATCAAGTAAACACCTTAATTAGTCACTCAATTAATCTCTTTAATCACTTAATTAAATCACTAATTAAAATAAATTTACTTTATTAAGTGTCTAATTAAGCCACTGCTGAGCAGTGGAAGCTCGGTACCCGCCACGCTCGCGTTGCAAATTTATTAGATTAGGTTTGAAAAAAAAGATCATGTTAGGTAAAAAACGAAAATTTCTCGAGTGCAGGCAAGGCAACGTCAGCCGGTATCCAGCCCAAGTGGCTTCACAGTAAGAACGCTGCTCATCTTATTTTTTTGGTAATGCTAGTGATCGGATATCTGTTTTTCTTTGAAATATTTTTTTCTACATGAAACATATATTTTACGTAGTGAAATATTTTTCTTCGATAAACAGTAAAAAAACGTTCAAAAAATGTTACGACGACGTCCGAAAAAACAAAAAATCAGTCGTTCGGCTGCAAGTTCTTCCCTATTTTTTTCATAAAAAACTTTTCTTTTCCTTTTTCTTTGCCCTAGCCGCCAAATTGCAGGGGCAAAAAAAAAAAATCCAAACGCCGCTCTATAGTCTATCCCTTCCACGCCACACTTCGTCATCCTCACGACGAGAGCAACGCGCATCCTTCGTCGAAACGAAAACGCGCAGACAGCCAAACATCCAAAACCACAAACTGACAGATTTAAGAGCTGTAATTAAAGGGAGGAGGGGTTTATATCAGAAAAATCGGAGGCGTCCCCAATTCTGGGATCCATCACCACCATCTCGATCTGATCTGTATCGATTACAAGCAAAGCCACCGTATATGCTCCTAGTGTACTACTACCTCGATATATGTCGCTAGTATTTGCTTAATAGATGATTCGATCTCTCTATTGATACAGGCAGGAAGATTAGAAAAGGAGGGTGGTACATTAATTTTAGGCGATGGCGATGGCCGTGGGCCGCTGCGCCGGCGCCGGGGAGGGCGGCAGCCGCGAGGAGAAGTTCCTGTACCGGAAGGCAGCCGCGGCGTCGGCGTCCCCGTACTCGTCGTCGCCGCCCTCGTCGAAGTTGAGCGCGTAGCTGAGCGGGTCGTACCTGAACTCCCCCGCGGCCACCCGCCGCCGCCACCTGACCCTGCTGTCGCCGGCGCCATGCCTCTCCCCGCCGCCCGAAGCCCCGAAGCAGCAGCACACCGTCGTCCTCAGCTTGTGGCTCAGCGACGGCGACGACGCGTCCATACTGGTGTGGGGAGAGAGTGTGTGTGTACTCAGAATTGTTGGGGTGGAGGTTGAGATGTGTTCTCCCTCTTGAGCCCGTGAGGTGTTTGGATGGAGACGAAGGGGCAAGGGGGGGCGTTAAATAGGGCTCTGGGAAAAGACGGGTAAGGACAGGCAGCGTGAAGGGGAAGTGACGGGGCCGTTACGCGTGGGGATAGACGTAGGGGTGGTTTGGGGATTTCTTAGCGGAGGCGGGGTCAGGAGGCCAAGGCCTCGCTGGGACCTGATAAATCTCTCAGGGATTTAAACGGCCCTGTACGATATCCTTGCGATTTAAATTAGGGATTTGATAAAATCATCTGGATATTTTTGTTTGTTAAAATCATCTAAATTTGGGAGTATTAGATTATTATTGAGATTCGGGAGTATCGATTAGTACCGTTTGGTTGGATGGATGAGGGTGAATGGGATATGGACATCCATGGATTTGGAGTCATCCAATTGTTTGGATGGGTGGATGGATAGGATATGATCATCCAGTTTTTGTGAATATTCTCTCAAGATACTGGATAAAGCCATCCAAATAAAAAGGCCGGATGTGCTCATCCAGTTAGCTGCATGAAGAGGTGTACACGGTCAAATTCAAATTTCGGCAAAGTTTTCTTGGCCAAAATTAAACTTCGCTCAAAATATGGTCAAATTTTGTTTGAAAATTAAAATTTTAGTAAAAAATTGTCCAAAAATAAAAATTTGTTTTCAAATGCAAATTTTATTCAAAAAATCAATTTTTGGTCAAATTTTGTCAGAAAATTTAAATTATGATCAAATTTTGTTCAAAATTCAAATTTTAATAAAATTTTGTCCAAAAAATTCAAATCGAAATTCGAAACCTTGATTACAACTAGCTCATCCCATCCATCCTCATCTATCCAACCAAACAAAAAATCGGCTCATCCTTATCCACCAAACCAAACAACTACTTGGATGGCTCCATCCCATCCAAGTTGGATGGCCATATCCCATCCAACCTCATCCAGGCAACCAAACGCACCACTCACCGTGACCTTGAGGAAAACACAACACACTCCCTTTAAATAATTCTAACATCTAAAATTTAATCTAACGGTTGAATTTTTAATTCTACCATCTAAAATTTAGATGTTACTTAGACAAAAACATACGGAAGATACCTACACACCCTTTAAATAATATCTAAAACTACCATGGATCTTAAAAAAATGTCATGCGATTCAAACTTCCAGTATACCCTGTAAGCTTTTTCTTTTGCTTACCGTAACCTGACGTGCGCGTTCTTATGAGGCGGTATGGAGTACTATGGAGGGTGCATATCCTGTGCACATATCCATCCTGTGCACATATGCAATAATTAAATCCGAGCCGTCCAGATACCATCCTGTGCACATATGCACATATGCAATTTCCACCCCGATGAAGTCACCGTTGGATGAGATCTGGACGGCTCGGATTTAATTATTGCATATGTGCACAGGATGATCAATTTGCAATTTCTATCCCGATGAAGCTACCGTTGGATGAGATCTGGACGGCTCGGATTTAATTATTGCATATGTGCACAGGATGTATATGTGCACAGGATATGTAGCCGTACTATGGAACCTCATCAAACGAAGTGTCAAACATCTGACACTTAGCAACCTTGACACTTCCTTTTCCCAGTACAATACAATATACTACTGTTGCTACTTAGTACTCGGATCACAAATAGTTGTTATTTTAGATATAGGTATACTCTCTCAAACATATTTTTGATCACTAATGTTTACTACAGTATATTAATACAATCTAATAGAATTATTATTTATGAAAATACTTTTCGAGAAAAAAATCTACGCATATAATTTTCGTGTATCCCATTTAACTATTTTAAATATATTGACAGTTAAAGCTCAAAGATCTGACTAGACACATGTTTAAAAATAATAACTTATGATTCGAGGGAGTGCCTTTATGCTGATGCAAAAACCGGATGAGAAGTGTTCCACGGCCGAAAGAGAGAAAGGCAGGACGTTCTCCCGCTCCTCCAAAGGTCGAAGGAGGTTGGGGCCGGCTACGGAAAAGCACGCCTGCGGTTGGTCCGCGTTAAGGCAAAAAGGCCCGTTTTTTTTAATTAAAAAAAAATGGATATGAACACGAGCCGAATCCGATGCGAGCTCGTACGGCGCCGACGGATGAGAGGCGGGGATGGCCGCTCCACGTCGGCTTTGCGTGACGGCGCCGTCTCGCGTCGCGTGGTCCGTTCGGAACCAGCCGCTGCCGCTCGAGTCGCAGCTGGAACAGAGCAGGGCAGAGCAGAGAAGAAATATAAAAAAAAAAATCTATATATATTCCGCAATCTGCATCCATGCTGCGCCATTCTCCACTGGTTTGGTCCCTCCGTGCAACTTGCAGCGGGTGAGAGCGTTTCGAATTTACCCTCTCCGTCTAAATTTATGTCATATTTCTTCTTCTTACTGCTTAGAAAACAAATATCGAACGTAGCTAAACTATTCTTAATTATTATATTTAAGCACTGTATTTAATACATATATAGAAAGTGAACATCACGCTAGGGTACAGAGAAAACATCAAACTAATTTTGTATTGAAATGTAAACACGTTTTATATTTATCAGGGCTATAGAGAAAATATTAGATTAATTTTGTATTGGAATATAAATGCGTCTTATATTTATAGATAAGCCCGTTTAAAAGAGGCCACAAAAGAAGCCTGTGTGGGAACTGGGAACTAAGCTCTGAATCAGATGGTCTGATCAGAAAAAGTTACTACTATACGGTTGGTCAAATCTTCGCATTAAACACATTACTCTCTTGTGCCGTCACTTTTCTCCGTGTGATGGTGCTAGTACTATACTGTTCGCGTAGAGAAAAGAGCTGTGATCGTTGCAAAAATAGAGTAAAAATAAAACACTTCGATGCATTTGCACAGAAGATATTAATGGGTGGACGGAGACAGCCCTCGGCGAGCGATCAAACAGATCATGAGTGATTTGATTTCCCGATGGAAAGGTGATGCCAAACTAATGGTCCAGTGCTGCATCCATCCATCCATCAGCTAGAGGGGTAAAGGATCGATTCAACAAACTAATTGTTCCTGCGAGATAAGCTACAATAATACCTCGCATCTGAGCCCCGAACGAACGGTCGATGGCAAAGTCACACATGCTGGGAATGGGATTAATACCTTTCCCTTCCTCGTGCATCATCGCCATCTATCTTAATCTCACGAGACCTTTTCACACTCCAAAAGGACATAACGACCCAAGTCGCACCAGGGGTGGAGCCAGTCTAGATCCAAGCTCTCACGCTGGTGAAACATTAGACCCTTAATTTTATTTAATTTTGGTAAGAGCAGTGCTTCTATGCTTTTCCTTCTAGTATAAGTTGCACAAATCTTAAAGTAAACGAAGGGGCAAGTAAGCACTATCTACCCTTCATTCATGCTTTAATAGTTGTGCAATTTTTAAAAGAAAGAGCTTAGAAGCACCTCTCTTTTGGTAATTAATGACAATGTCTTAAAGGACTAATAATTTCTCTTAGTCTGTGAGAACAGGTTGGTCTCTATCGCAACACATGAAAAAGAAAAAATCTTGTGAGCAAAAAGGGTTGAGAAAAGAAGACTAACAGATTGAAGTCAAGGTACAATTGTAGTTAAGACCTTGTTATGTAGTTTTACCGATCTCGGAGTTAGGAGTAAAAGATTTGAATGACTTACTATCAAGAGGGAGTGATGCCTAGTAGTTCGAATTTATTTAAGGTCAATTGACTCAAAATCTTTTCAAAAATCATTCCTTAATTGCATTTAGACTCGGCTCTCAAAGTGCTTTCTCAGTAAAGTCGTACTACCACTGCGTTATGGACGATACTACCGCTTAACCGGTAGTACCGCGAATTACTTAATGGTAGCCATTTTCCAGAGAGCACATGTGCGTGTCTTTTCTAAAAACTCTGGATCGGTAGTATCTCAATGCAAAACTCGGTAGTGCCGTAGGTGCGGTAATATAGAGTCTTTGGCCGATAGCTTTTTAACAGAAGCACTCCTCTATGTGTTTTCTGTAGCCAGAGCTACTGACGTGTAAAGTGCGGTACTACCGAAGGTCGGTAGTATTGAGCTCTTGCCCGGTAGTTATTTTTACAGAAAAGGGTGTTTTGAGCGGGTTATCTGTATTTTGAACACCGGTACTACCGTAGTGAAAAAGTCGGTACTAATGGGATTCAGTAGTACCACAAAATCAATACCGATACTCATTTTACAGAGAGACCCCCTTTTCTGAGCCGATCATGCTTCAAAAGTTGGTATACCGCACTTTGTGCGTCGATAGTGACTAACCTCATTTAACGGCTCTAACTTACCGCATTAAATGCACTGATTTGATCGTTGGATAGTGTGCGGTACTAGCGGGCTTTGCACGCCAGTAGTACCGCGATTGAATTTTTTTGTAGTTTTGCCTCCAATGGTTGGAATTGTTGGTGGGGGCTATAAATACGCATACACCTCTATCAATAGAGCTTCTTAGACATTCATTGCATATGTGTGAACTCTAGCAAGTCTCTTTTCTTTTCAAGTGCATTAAATTCTCATTTTGAGAGAGATAAGAGCATTCAAGTGCACAATTCAAGTTTGAGCCAATTAGACATTTGAATCAATCTCAAGTAAGCGTCACCACTCTATTCTCTTGGAGGTTGCCGTTTCCTAGACGGCTTGGAGGTGTGAGAACTGGTGTTCTTCTCAAAGGAGCTTGTGAGAAGGCTCGGTGGTTTGTGAAGGCCGGAACTCACCTACCTGGAGTGGAGAAGAACTACCAATAGCGATCAAGGGAAGGCTCAATTGTGCAAAGAGCCGGCTTAATTGGATCAAGTTTCCTCAACGTAAATTAGGGGAGACCGACAAGTCTTCGATACCACGAAAAAAATCATCGTGTCAAATTTCTTGTGGTTTGATTTCTATTGTTCATTTGTGCAAATTTACATCCCTAGTATACTTAGTGGTTGTCCTTGTTTCTAGGATTGTGTAATTTGCTTATATTCCTCTTATTGGTGCACTTAGCAAAACGTAGACGATTTAGACCTTAATTATTAAAATTCTCAATTCTAGTATTACTTGTTTAAATAGTTGCAATTAGAACCAAGAATTTTTAAAACATCCTATTCACCCTCCTCTAGTCGGTTATCCTTGATCCTACAGCTGAACCAACTGTTCTTGGGCTTCAAGCCATTGCGCGGGTAGCCCGAGGCCTGCCTTCGCATCACACCATTAACCCTAAGCAAACAAAAGAAATTCCTATGTGGCTAATTAAGGCTTGATCTGCCACTGCCTACAACTGTGGGTTATCATGCGTGGCACAGACAGTTTGGTCTAAGCAAATAGAAGGTTTGCCACATGTTGCACCTTCATAGGCCTATCCCCACACATTTAAGGGATATAAGCCCTATTGCTGTCACAAGAAACAGCCTCCAAAATCCTACTATTCCAGTTGATACATCTTAGCATCTTTTAATGTTGGTACTTAAGCAAAGCAACCACAATGTGACCATGACTCTTGATCACCAAACGAACAGGCCCTATAAAGAAAACTAGGGTTCAGAGAATAATTTAGGGATTGCGCAAGCCAACAGGCTGCGGCTGCTCCTGCTTATAATGTGCCAGACCATGAATAGTAGTCGGCAAGGAGATTACAACTTGACGTACAAAATACAAGATACGAGTTTGATTCCTATGCAAATCATGTAAAGTTTTCTAAACCGTTCCTGACAGCCTCCCTCGGTCTTAACCTGGAGAATCCAGGTTGAGATTAATTGTAACATAATTTCATGAACTGACGTGTTGTCAACGGCTTGGTGAAGACATCTGCAACTTGATCTCCTGAAGATATAAGCCATATGTCCAGCATCTTGAGAGCTACCTTCTCAGGCACACAGTGGAAATCCACTTCTATATGTCTAGTTCTTACGTGGAAAACTGGATTTACAGAGATATGTAGCGAGAGGTGCTTCTATGCTCTTCCTTTTTAAAGTTGCACAAATATTAAAGCATGAATGAAGGGTAGATGAGGATTACTTACCCCTTCGTTTGCTTCAAGATTTGTGCAACTTGTATTAGGAGGGAAAGCATAGAAACACCTCTCGTATGTAGCTCCTAAATTATCACACCGAAGGCTCGGTGGTCTGAGCTGAACAATTCCAAGTTCAGATAGCAAAGACTAAATCCATATTACATTAGCTGTAACATTAGTTTGATGCCTTGTATTCTGACTCAGAATTTGAACGGGAACTAGCTTGTTTTCTTGAGCTCCATGATATTAAGTTTTCTCCAAAGAAAATGGCATCCAGCTGAGCGTCTATCATCAAAACATCCTGTTCGCGCTAAAAACGTGAAGGAGGGTTTTCGGCCTCGAACACACAAGACAAACGCCGGGCTTGCAGAGCGTGCCAGTCGATTTGACCTGAAATCGACAAGGTAGAATTTGTAATTTGATCAAAGCCGATAAACAAAGATCTATCGGCTTTTCGCTAGTCGGCAAGAACCGATTAGGAGATAACTAGATCAACCGGTTACAGTTGATCCGGATACAAGGTAAAATCGGCTTCGAGAAGGCGATGCGCAACAAAACGAAGCAAATCAAACCTGGGTGAAATCGGCTAAAATCAACAATCGGCGATGCGCAACTATGTTGATTCCGTCGACTTGCAGAGAGATCTATGAGGCTAAAACAATGTAAAAGAAAAGCTTGTAAAAGTAGGTGTGTGTTGTTGGATTGATTGATTGCTTGCCGCTTGACACCCACCTCCTTTTATAACACGCCTGGCCGATCCGAGTTGTACATGGATACGGTGCGTTTATCCGTATCGGCCTATTATCTGATTTCCTTTCCTTTTTAGAAACGGATTCCTTTTCCGATTCGTTTGATGATTTCTTTCCATGCGAACGCTTCCTTTTCGTCTCGGACTGATTTCAATACACGCCGAATTCTGATGCAAACACATACAATTGCTTTTATCCGATTCAAACCCATTTTGCCATGTACCGAATTTTGGCGCAAACATATGCCCCCCAATTTTTGGAAAGATAACTTGATTCTTTTCAAAAATTGCAATCGGCTTGTCGTCGGAAATTCTTGGTAACCTCCCATTAAATGGCGCCGTAATAATCTCAGTGCGTTTTTAATGCAGCAACTGTTCCCGCCCGCTCGCCTTCTTTCATCGCGGTATAAATATGGGGTCCCCACGGTCATTTTCACGCCTTCCAAGCTCCCGAACCACGCATCATCGGCCTTCATCTTCTTCCTTCCGTTCTTTGAAATCGGTGAAATGGACCCTTCGCAGTATTCATTCCGATTCCTCAAAGCTCGGACCAATTTTACCTAGGGCCCATAGGTACCATATCTCGGCCGACACGGTTATCAATGACGAGATCCCTGACTCCGTTGTCTGCAGGATATAATATTTCGAGTGGGGAAAAAGTTTTAGAGCACTGGCCCACAAATTTGAAGGGATGGAGATCTTGGTTCATTAGGATATCGGCTCGGTAAGAGGGTAGAATGGGAGAGAATGGGCATAGTGAATCTTTGCCTTTGAGTCTAGCCGACCTAAGCCAATGAACCCTTAGTAGTCATGCGGCTTGTTATTTCGGTCGGACTCTTTTAATGCTTTTCTATTCCCATCTGGCCCGATAGGCCCTACTTTACTTGACGTGGCTCAATTATCTGCCTTAGGCCACGGGGTCTGTTGTCGGCTTTTAGTGGGAAACCCACTTTTAAATTAATCGCAAGAAAGGCGAAGGTTGGCATAAATCGTCCAAAATAACAATAAGGTCAATGGTCTGTATCGGTGAAGAGCATGTTGCTTTTCTTAATCTTTGGTTAGACCGATTTTTATTCTCTCATGGCGCCTCTCTTGGCCCCACCAATCCTTTCAACTAATAGCGGGCAGCTTAGTGGAAGGTCATCGGTAGCTCTTGGTAAGATCTTTTTGGGAGCAGTATATCAGATGATGTATGTGATTCGTAGTCGGCTTTTTTCTGGTTTCGCTAAGTTTGTTGTCGGCAATATAGGAGGTCCCCTGTGGTTTATCCAAACATGGCTCTACCTTGCATATTTAGCCGATCCATTTCTACCGAACCCATGGGGAGTTTGACTTTTCCCAGGAAGATTATCCGAACACGTGGTCCCCAAAGATAGAGCTAGCCGATCTTTTGGTGAGAGATTCATCATGTCGCTTCTTGATGAGCTAAAAATGGACTCACTGGTTTTCACAAGTATCTCCGTTTTCCTCACTTTAGACAGTCTTCTTTCGGCCAACAAGATTTTTTTACATTCGACCTAGCCGATTGTCCATACCCATCATTTCTTCACTTAGATGCCGATAGTTCCTTGATGCCCATCCACTTTGGACTTGTATAAAATTATCCTCTCCCCTGCCTTATTCACGTCGGCTTGAATACACGCAACAGGACATTTCAGCCTTCCTACGAATTCTATCATCCATCGGTTTATGCGATCAATTGGGTTTTGGGCAAACCATCCCTTCCTTTCCTTGCTGTCTGCATCGAACCTCGTTCGGGTGACCAACAGTGTCGCTGAGATCGTCCCGAAGTAGCCGACGGATTTCAACTTCTTTCTCTGCCACATTTCATTCTTAACTCCCGTCGGTCGGCCACATTTTCACAATGGTGGTCTCGGATATCGAGGCCTTGTTGATGGGACGTAACTCCGTCGGCTATAATTCTAAACTTTTTGCACTGACTTCCATGAGCCGATGGTGGCTCTCTGGCCCCGGGCCGAGTTCCCGCTATACCGACTCTCAAGTATTGTAGAGAGGTACCGGTGTCCTTTTATTTGTTTCCATGTTGGCCATTGGTTTTTTTAAGTATGGTTTTTGAACTTTTCAGCATGCACAGATCTTTCGTGATCAAATAGCCGACCCTCATATTTCGCCAAGAGGCGCATGACGACGCCTCGGTCAATCCGTCGGAACTACAGATATACTTCGAAATTTGGGCGCTCGTAGTCCATCCCTGGCCGACCTGGCTCGCCAACGTGCTCCAAGTAAGTCTTTTGCATATCGGCTAATATGCCCCTTGCTTTGATAATTGCTAACTCGAAGGCACCGCAGAGGAGGAAGAAGTCGCCAGCGCCGCCTGCACCCGTGAGGCAGCAACCCGATGGCTCTCTGGAGCACTCAGCTACTGATGTAAGTTTTATTCTTTATTCTTTGCTTAATATCATTTTTACGCCCATCTTGCATTGGTTGATTTTATTTTTTTAAATCCCTAGCAATCTCGTCGGCAAGTAGCGGAGTTATAGCCGATCTCCAAGGTGCTACATCGGCTATCCCTCCATCCTTTCCATTGCCGGTCGCATCGCATGCACTATCGAGATCTCCGATCCCCGACCCCAAAGCGCCATCAATCGATCCGCCGATTTCGGCTTTGGCTTCACTGACGAGCTCGACGATCCGGCGTGCTAGCCACCGACGACTACCCACCGACATCCAACAAGATAATAGCAGCTTCTTCTCGCGCCAAAGATCGGCCACCGTTATCACGAGCCGTATGCAGAGCGACTCAATCGCCTCGACGGGCGATGCAACCGGAGGGCTCTTCCGCCAACACTCACTTGAGGAATGCTATGGCGGCCATGCAAGCCGATCTTCCCTCTCTGCAGCCATGAATGCTTTGCTAGAAGTGTGCCATCTGGATGATCGCTCGGCCAGACGAATCGGCCAAAGCAAGAATTGAACAGAGGAAGGCCCAAAGAAGCCGACCAAGAGATCTTGGACAAACTTATAGCAGATGCTAAATCTCGAAGAGTGCTTTTGACCAGGGTGTCGCTATCTTGTCAATCGGCCAAAGCTAAGGCCCAGAGCCGGAGTCATCCAAGAAAAAACTTGAAGAATACCGCCTTGGTTACAAGAGAACTTGCAGATTGCCAAATCGCATTGCAGATGCGACATCTTCACTAGCGGCTCGCAGGCAAAGAATCGGGCGGCTTTTGCCAAAGTCAAGAGCCAATCACCTAAGATGATCCTGGCCCCAGCGATGCGTAGCGATGATCGATTAATAGATAGCGTTCAAGCTTACTATTGGTAGAGCAAAGAACAGCATTGTCGGCTTTGGGAGCCCATCTCGCCTCGGCTCGCTTCATTGAAACGACGCTTGTCTCTCGTGTAATATTGGTCAGATCTTGGAATATTTTGTAAACTCTTTAACTGTGGATAAGGACTATTTGTTCTCGACTCGGTCAGATGACCGATTTTATATGCATGTGCTTGTCATTGATCTTGATGCCTTCACCTCTCAGAAGTTAGGACCCGACCCATATGCTTGGGTGATACGCTCTTCAAATACTTTCCATTGATCGCTTTAGGTAGGGACGAACCACTTCTAAAGATTCCAGATATATGAATTCCGTCAACCTACCGATTGATCTTATAAGGTCCCTTCCCCATGTTGGAGACCATTTGCCGAATCGATTATCCCTAGACCCAATTCCAAGAACACGGTTTTCCATACTACATCGGCTGGATTGAATGCTTTAAAAATCACTTTTTTATTGTACGACTCCGCAACCATCTCTTTGTTCCTTTTGCCGATCTAGCGTGATCACTTTAGTTCACCCAAATCATCTAGATTGTCCAAAGATCGCTGCTTGTATTCATCTACCGATACCTTTTTCTTGCTCGTGTAGCCTTATTGAGCCGATGTTGATTTCAACCGGGCAAAACGGCTTCTTGTCCGTATACCAACCGAAGGGTGACAATTTAGTTGATCCGCGATGAGATAGCCGATAAGCCCATAAAGCCTCCGATAGCATTGAATGCCATCTCCTTGGCTCTTTCCCCAATTTTTCTTTTATCACTTTATCAATGTCTTGTTCGACGATTCGGCACCGTCTGGCTGGCCTCGAAGCGTAGTAAGGGGAGGAGTTGAGTAATTTTATCCCAAGACTTTCCGCAAACCCTTTGAAATCGTTGGACATGAACACAGACTCGATCAAGAGGATTGTTTGTGGAATCCCAAACCGATAGACGATGTGTTCATTTACAAAGTCGATCGGTTCTTTACTAGTAACCTTCTTGAGTGGCACAACTCAACCCATTTTGAGAAATAATCCGTGGGTCGCAAGGATGAATTTATGTCCTTGTCTTTGGATGACGGAAATATCCGGCCGATTATGTCTATACCCCATCCTCTAAATGGCCATGGCTTGATGATCGGATGTAAAGCCGATGTCAGGCCGATCGTGATGTTACCAAACTTTTGACACGCTTGGCATCCTCTATAATATTTGAAGCAGTCTTCTAACATCGTCGGCCAAAAATATCCTGTCGTCTCAAGATTCCATTTCATCTTATGAGCCGATTGATGTGACCCACAATGCCTTCATGAACTTCACCCATCGCCACTTTGGCTTCCTCGGTTCCCGAACATCTTAATAACAAACCTTCCATAGTCCGAAAGTACAATACGCCTTCTAGTATAACATATTTGAGTGCTTTGCGCCGACCTTTGCTCTCGATCGGCTTGGTTGGATCTCGACAAATAATCCCTTTATCTCGTTTCTCCAATGGCTGTGTGAACACATAACACCGCCAAACGCTTAGCTCGATTGGTCCCTCGTCGGCTTTCAATCTTGTACCCTGATGCACATTGTGCCAATCGGTTTGCTTTATCATTAGCTTCTCCGGGGATATGTTCTATGGAAAATGTAGTGAACATCTCGATGATCCGAGGCATTGATGCAAATCGGGTTAGTGCATCATCATTGCATCGGTATTCTCCTCGACTTGTACAATTAACATCGAATCTCCAAAAGCTTCGACGCCTCTCACTCCGATGCTATCTAACAGCTTGTAGACCCTTAGTAATGCTTCGTATTCTCGCTGATTATTTGAACATCGGCATTTAGCCGATACATGAAGTCATACTCCGCTTTCAGGTGAAACTAATATCACACCGATGCCTTCGCCTTCTTGGCAAACAGACTCCATCAAAAATAGCTGCCATTTGAGGAGTTACACTAGTTGTTCCTACTAATGTTTCACTCCCTCGTGATAAAATCGCCACGCCTTGTCCTTTCACAGATTTAGCCGATTCATAGGATAACTCCAAACTCTGTTAGGCGATGCCCATTTACCAAGCCGACCACGCAGATGGGCGCCCGATAATATGTATTTAACTACATCGGTTTTGCATATTATAACGCATTTGACGCCAAAGATATAATGTCTTAACTTGGTGCAAGCAAAGTACAATGACAAGCATAATTTTTCTCTACTAAGGGATACCGGTTTCGTGATCTAGAAGACGCCGGGCTTAAGTAATATATTGCTCGTTCCTTCCTATCGCTTCTTGTGTTAAAAACCTGCTCCAATCGAATCACCTTCAAGATATATATAGTCTAAAAGGTATAGTGTTTCAGGTGCCATCAACCGGGTGGACTCATCGATAACCTTTTATGTCGTCAAGGCCTTTTGTCGATCGGCTTCCCACTTAAACTCTTGGTTATCTTTAATTTTCAGCACGGTGTGAAGGCCCGAATACGTCGACAAGTTTGAGATAAAACGTCGCAAGTAATTGATTTTCCCAATCAACACCCGCAACTCCTTTTACTTGCTCTGGTTTAGTATCGGCTATGGCTTTCACTTTGGTTGGGTTTACTTCAATCCCTCCTTCATGCAATCGTAAACCCAAGAAATTGTCCACCGATACTCAAAGCACATTTGAGAGGGTTCATTTTAACCCATGTAACCTTGTGCTTTCGAACATTTTTCTCAGATCGGCTAAATGTTGCCGCCTTTCTTTGGATTTTACCACTATGTCGCTAATGTATATTTCCCACAAGTATTGCCGATCAAATCATGGAAAATATGGTTCATAGCACGCGATAAGTAGCACCGCATTTTTTAAAACCGAAGGTCATAACTTTCCATTCATATAGCCCTAAAGCCCCTGACATCTCTAAAGCCGCTTGGGTATATCGGCTTCGCCATGAATATCTCGATTGTATCCTGCGTTCATTCCAAAAGCTTATGATTTTATTCCCGGATGCAGCATCGATAAGCATATCGGCTATGGGCATCGGGTATTCGCTCTTTTGGCGTAGCTTTGTTCAAATCTCTAAAATCGACACATACCCTAAGTTTGCTGCGTTTTCTTCTTCACAGGACGATGTTTGAGACCCACTTCAGATCGGGCAAGGCCTGATAAATTCTCACTCTAGCAATCGCCCTACTTCTTCCTTTATAGCGTCATACAACGAGGGTTAAACCGCCTAGGGTACTGTTTGAACGGCCGATATCCAGGTTTTATAGGTAGCCGATGTTCGACTAGTCGGCTTAAACCTCGGCATTTCATAATACTCCCACAGCAATCCTTATATTCCTTGAGTATTTCGACCAACTTTGTTTTTATAACCTGGGTTCTAATTTAGCACTTACAAACGTTGGTCTTTTGCTATCCCCTTCCCAATATCGATTTCTTCAAGGAAATCGGCGAAGTGAATCCTAACCCTTTCTTTCTTCTTCAAAATCTTCAACAGCCTTCTTCAGATTCTTCCGCCGATAGCTCCTTGCCTTTTCCTCGTAGTTTCGCTAGTGTCTCGCTCCATCTTCTTATCACTTTTCTCTGTCGTCCGATCAAACGTATTGGGTTTAACGCTGATCGAATCCTGATTTCTCAATACGATAAAATCTAATTGTCCAAGGCTTTTCCCGATATGCATTCAAATTTCTTCGTGGCCAATTGGTGTCAGCTAGCCATGGCGATATGACGATGTGTCAATGGGCACGACTTTCATGTATCATCGTTCCACCGCACCAGTTTCGTGCATAGTTGATGGTATACAACAGTTAGCATGGATCCAATCCGCCCAAGGAGTACGCCAATTGCCTTTAGCTTCAATCACAAAAACACAATCGGCAAAGTTTTATTATTCGATCGCAGCTTCGACACCATTACGCTTTAGCCTCGGTTGGGTCTCCGTGAAGTCATTTAGCACCATGTTGGTCTTGATTAAGTCTTCATCGGCTTTTCCCAATTTTCTCAAAGTACTTAATCATCGATTGACTGTCGCCCGCCATCAAACCAACATGCGGGATATTGGTCGGCCATTAATGTATCCTTTAGATACAATGGTTTCAAATGCCGATGCATGTCTTGTGGTTTTTCAAACACAGCGTCTGGTGCTCCGAGGCACAATTAGGGCGAACACTTCTTCACCGATTCTTCTTCGCTCAACTCAAGGGTAAAGTGAATACCATGTTTATATCCATTGGTAGCGATCATCTCTGATCATCTGAGAACTGGATTGAGCCGATTGATCCGGAATCACTATCGATCTGTTCTTCTTTCTCCACTCCTTTTTCAAAATCGATGCACCGGTCTTAACTTATTAAACGTCCGATCCTCTCATTCTCCTTTTACTTTCCCCTTTCTTCTTGTGTTTTTAATCGAAGCCTCTATGACTTGCCGAGACCCGAAGGGCACCATCTAGGTTTGGGTTCTATCGCTTTCTTATTTTTCCACTAAATTGCCCATTTCGCCGATTCCATCCCCGCTTGCGTTAGCCGACATAATTCGATTTTGGGAGGATTCGCTTTGTTCGATGTTGACAACCTTTCATAGATCGGCCTTTTGCTCCTTACTGGACGATTGTGTATCGGCCTGGACAACCTGTCTTTACAGATTGGTTTGGCCGACATACGACGTGCGTTGCATAGGACAAGATACAATCATGGTAAGGTCATCCTCTTCCCAAAGAAACCGCCAAAAAGGACATTGCCGATGTTTCTCTTCTTCTGTAATCGGTCGATGTGGGCATATCCGCCGCCAACGCTCGCCCCTCCTTTGCCCCGATTGATGAAAACCCCTGGTGTTGTTGAGGGCTATACCTTCGACTTATCCTTTCATATTTCCCGTGAGTTGTGAGAAGGCTCGGCCTTTGGTTTGAAATCGCTCTTCTTGGAGCCCTCTCATTTCGATACCATTTACCAACCTCTAAGTCCCTCTTGGTTTTACTCGTTCTTGAGTTTTGTCCATTTTTATCGGCTTATTTGTATAGAACCGATAGTGATCTCGTGCACTGCCTCGCCTCGTGATACAATTCCTTAGTCGGCTTATCCTCTTCCTGAGCCTCTTTTCTTTCGTGAACATTGAACCATGTTGACCTGAAAAGGGCCCATATCTATCTGCATAGCCGATTCTTCTGAGCAACTTTAACCTCGCCATCGGCGATGGCCGATTGAATCTGTTGTCAAAATATTGCAATCGTTAGTGTTATGGGAGAACGAATGATGCCATTTGCAATACCTTCGCTTTTTAATTTCTACCGATGGTATGATGTGCCCTTCGGTAACCTTATGAGTTTTTCTTGTAGTAATAAATCAAATATTCTGTCACACTTTGACACATCATACGAGTACTTGACCTCCGCTTTATTCTTGTCGGCCTAAGCAGAGCATACGAGTGGTTTTTGGAACCTTTGGCCCACTCGGCTATGTTCATAGCTTCGTCGTCAGGTATCGCCTAATCGTAATCTACCATGTTTACTTTGGCCTTTTCATTGCCGTTTGTCCTAAACCTATCTTTAAACCCTTTGCTCTGCAGATATCGGCTTTCATGTGCCGACACGCGATGGAGTAGGTGGCCTAAGTCGGGAACTCCTGGCCCGACAACTTTTCTTTTAATGGAGGGATTAACCCTTGGAACGCTAGGTCGGCCAATTGATCGCTTCTGGGTAATGTTACATCAGAGCACCTATTCCGTGACGCCCAAATCTCTTGATATAATCGAGACCGATTCGCCAGATTGCTTCTGGATCAACTAAGATCGAAATCTAAGCTCCATAGTTCCCAAAAGAAGTACTCATGGAATCGGCTTTCTAAATCGCTCCATATATGAACTGAATTAGGTGGTAGATTTGTAGAACCAAGTGAATGCAAAGGCAGATAATGATAAAGGAAACAACCTAATTTTAACCCATCGGACTGCGCCTCCCCACATTGAGCCATGAATCAATATGCTTAATTGTGGTAATAGAATCATCCCCGAGAATTTAGCAAAGTCCGTATCCTAAAGTTGTAGGGTACGGCATTCGGCCCATGTAATCGAGTACGGCTTCCTGTGGCGGTCATCACTCTCCTCCGGTTGTAAACCGAATCGTCTCTCAAAACATTGGCAATTTGTTCTGCCCAATTAACATTGTCGGCTTGTGGTGCAGGACACTGCCAATTCTCATTGTTTGCGCTTCGCCCCCGAGTGCAAACTCGGGTCTTTGTCCAACTCGCACCTCAGGAGGTCTTGGTCGCGCCATAATTGTGATTAAAACCTAATGCATCGGGCATGGGCGCCGAAGGTTCGACGTATGGCACCACCCTATATGGTGCTTGTTTCATGGTTGTGGCCCCTCGTGATCGTGGACTGTCCCATTTCGATCGGCCGATAAGCCGATAACCCGATGTTATTGGAGGGCGACTTGATTGATTTGATGCGCCTATCTTGGCTCCATCCGTGTGCCCATGGTAGTGTGTGAACCCATCTCTCTCAGATGCTTGGTTTCAAAACAAGAGGTTGAGCCGCATCATGATAGGTGCCTTGAGCCGACACGCGCATCGTGTTGGTGTTGGGCGCCTATGGAATATACCGGGTACGAGGGATGGTTTGTGGTGGATCTAGCAGCCTTCCCGTGACGTTAGCTCTAATTCTTGAGCAATTGTTTTCACACTCATTTTCTATCATCGGCTTTAAAGTAGATACTAGAGCCGATGATTGGTTAATCAATGCGTGATGGACAGATTGCTCGATCATACTTGATAAATCAGCTTGAGCGGTGCTGTGATCGGCTTACCGATTCAGATGTTGAATCTCCGATAGGATTGATGCTTGGGAGTGCAATCTTTTGAGTAACGCCACGGCGTGTTTTCTGGAAGCATCGTAGCATCATTTCCTCCGTGAGTCGCTTTTCGATCTTCGAGTTCTTTCCGTTGCTCGGGGGTTAAATCGCCATCCGGGCGCGATTATGGCATCGGTGTTGATATCGGCGGTGATCGCGGGTTTGTCGGTTAGCGACATTCTTTTAGGTCCCACCGGGCGTGAAAATATGTTCGCGCTTAAAAACGTGAAGGAGGGTTTTCCGCCTCAACACAAGACAAACGCCGGGCTTGCAGCGCGTGCGCCGATTTGACCTCAAATCGACAAGGTAGAATTTGTAATTTGATCAAAGCCGATAAACAAAGATCTATCGCTTTTCGCTAGCTAAGAAGAACCGATTAGGAGATAACTAGATCAACCGGTTACGCTTGATCCGGATACAAGGTAAAATCGGCTTGAGAAGGCGATGCGCAACAAAACGGGCTAAATCAAACCTGGGTGAAATCGGCTAAAATCAACAATCGGGCGATGCGCTAACTATGTTGATTCCGCCGACTTGCGAGAGATCTATGAGGCTAAAACAATGTAAAAGAAAAGCTTGTAAAAGTAGGTGTGTGTTGTTGGATTGATTGATTGCTTGCCGCTTGACACCCACCTCCTTTATAACACGCCTCGCCGATCCGAAAGTTGTACATGGATACTGGCGCGTTTATCCAGATCGCTCATTATCTGATTTCCTTTCCTTTTTAGAAACGGATTCCTTTTCCGATTCGTTTGATGATTTCTTTCCATGCGAACGCTTCCTTTTCGTCTCGGACTGATTTCAATACACGCCGAATTCTGATGCAAACACATACAATTGCTTTTATCCGATTCAAACCCATTTTGCCATGTACCGAATTTTGGCGCAAACACATCCTACCCAGTCCGCATATGAAAAACCACTCATTAAAGTAGAAGACAATTTCTTGATCACAAGACCAAGTTCAACGGTGTTCTTAATTAACGTAGAATTCGCTTGGCTGTTCCCATGTGCTAGTATGTCGATGAATGCAAGTATTGACAACAAACTACAAAGCTCCAACAAGACTCCTATATTTTGAAGCATCTTCAGGTAACAGCACCTGTCCAGTATCTCTAGCCAATTTTTATGGAGAAATTTTATAGTGCATTATACTGATAGTACATGGTGACTAGTAGAAATCAGATATAACCATTGATTTATTAAAGGTATTCCTAATCCTAATACTCTACTACTTGAGGAAGTATAAATAAATACTAGCTAATATGATCTATTGGATAAAAAATAATGAACGGTCTATATTGAATTTAGTGTACCATAAAGAGCTCTTTTTCTAACATGGTCATAGTTGTGACAATCGGCTTACAAAGGTCTATATTGAATTGTTTCAAAAGATCACATATATACCTTTCTGAGACATAACAATGCCACCCTGAGTTGGAACAATTTCAATGCCAAGAAAATAATGCAGCTTCCCACGCTACTACAAAATGATACAACACTATCTCTTCATCTGGGTTGGTTCCCAACTTTTCAAAAATATGGTGTAAATTATCATTATCGATCTGTTATATGTATCACTATCGGTTCTGAAATCAGAACCGATAGTGATGATGGTCATCACGATAGGTTTCTAAGGTTAGACCTAATCGTGATAATAATACCAAACATGTCCTTGCGCTTGATCTCTCGGCTTCTCCTCTCGATCAATTAAAATACCAAAAAAAACATGGCGTCCACCTCGCGCTCGACCTCTCGGCTTCCCCTCTGTTCTATAAAAGGAGTTTACTCCTTTCCACCCACATCGCTCCTCCTCCTTTATACCTGTTCGACGTCCGCATCGCCCCTCCACCTCCCGTGGCCCCTACGCGTCCCCTGAGCCTCCTGTGGCACCCCCAATCTCGACGATAAGGAAGGTGTTGGTGCGACGGTGGAGTACTAAATCTGGCCATCAACGTCGCCGTCGTCACATCCGACCACCGCACCGCCCCTACGCATTGACTGTCCTCCACCGTGTTGCTTTTATTTCACTGTCTTTGAGCTTGATCATCATATTTAGTATGTAGTTAATTAGAGTACTCGTTTGATTATTGCTGAATATACTGATTATGATTGCTTATCTTGCTCTGTTCATAGCCTTTGATTAGTCAGTTGTTGATATACCTGCTTGGCCAAACTTTTCATAATCTTATTAGTCAGTTGTATTACTGCCGGCTGTGGCTTTGAACTGGAGTTGCTATATATACCGATTATGATTGCTTAGCTTGCTCTGTTCAAGGTCTTATTTGCTTATCTTATTTTTGCAAGCTTTGAATTGTGCACATTATGTCCCAGTGACCGCAAATTTCATACATACTCCCTCTATCCCATTATATAAGGTGTAACTCATACCAATGCAGAGACCAAGGAAGCAGTTGCGTCACGCAGAGCTCGAGGGGGTTAATGCATGCATGCATGCGTATGAGAGATGTGAGAGAAGGTTAATGCATACGCATGAGAGATGAAGGAGAAACCAGAACATGAGCCGAGGAGGCGCCGCGCCCTGTATTCTGGAACTTAGAAAAAAAGCAGTTATACCTTATATTTTGGGATGAAGGGAGTATATTAAATAGAGCCTACAAACAAGATTGATGATATAGAATAAATCAATGATTAGATATAATTTATACTACTTACTATATACTATTAATATAATACATTGTAAAATTTCTCCATAAGATAACATGCGGAGGAGAATGCATCAGCCTAGAAACGAACTGGTACGGAGGAATGAGCTAGCAATGCTAAACCAACCAACCACCTTCAGCAATATGCCTGTCTTTTCACTCAACTGTGTTGTGTTATTGATAGAGGATGAGGACACGATACCCTATGGCCAATACCTACACGATTAAGAAAAGTGTGAAGTCATTGATATTCACATCCCTAACACTACACCACTTATAAGGCCTAGACTCGCAGAGCCCTTAGCCCATCCATGTCATCCCTGCCGATTTACGAAAATATCCCTCCATTTCTTTAAATTATAGATAAATCCTTATGAGTTACAAAGAGGTCCTTCGCGATTTTTTGTGAGGGTAAGAATAACGTTTAGAAATCACATTTAGGCCCCTGATTCGTTACTTTACGGGAGAATCCACCGCTAAATACAAATCGCGAACGAGCCATTTTCTAATTTTTCGAGATAGCGATCAGGTCCAAAAATATAACAAATAGATCCCCGTCTCTTACATCCAGGTCCTTTCTCCGTTTTTCCCGATTTTTTTTTCGTCAACAGAAATATGTGTACAGCTCTATCTGTAGACTTTTTTTTTTTCCAGACTTGATCTCTAATCTTTAGACTCTTTTTTTTGAAACATATATTATTATTCGGTGAACGCATAGCGTGTGAGACTCGACAAAAGAAGGTTCGCATCTCTAATAATTTCCGGAACTTGGTCCTTTCTCTATTTTTCCTAAAAAAAAAAAATTCGTCAACATAAATTTGTGTACAACTCTATCTGTAGACTTTTGAAAAAAGAAGGTTCGCATCTCTAATAATTTCCGGAGCATGGTCCTTTCTCTGTTTTTCCCGAACAAAATATTTTCGTCAACAGAAATTTATGTACAGCTCTATCTCTAGAATTTTTTCCCCAAAAAAAATGTTCGAAAAAAAGGCTCCGAAAGACCCTCCAAAAAATTAGAAAATACATCTCGATCCATTTTTTCTCCGAAAAAAATGTAAATTTGTTTTTCGTTCACGCGCGCGGCGTGCGCCGCGCTTATCTTCCTAGTCACTTTGAAAGGACATAATAATTTTTCTAACAAGTAGTCGTTCAACATGATTTTTGAAATGGATGAAAACTTGTTCAACTTCAGATTTGTGTTTTATGTGGTAAAGCCATGTAAATCTACTGAAATCATCGACAAAGCTCACATAATACAGAAAACTCCGAACAGATTTTGCAGCTGGTCCCAGACATCCGAATGCACACGTTCTAAAGGAAACGAAGTTTTATTTATAGAATTGGTGAAGGGTAACCATGACTTTTAGCCATCTGACAAGCATCAAAAACTGAAGTGCAACTAATACTAGATGAACAAGCTAAACTATTATTCTTGATGATATGTTGAACGACCGTAGATAAAGGATGACCAAGGTAAGCATGCCACTGATTTTGGGATCAGGGTTCAACTTATCATTGATTGTCACCTGAATATCACGATAATTGACTTTATCAAGCCGGTACAATATTAGGTACCGATCGGTAAACTGGTTAAATTTTAAAAAAATTCAAGAAATTCAGAAAAAATTATGCGACACAAATATCGTGATTATTGAGGCATATCGAGCAAAAATCGCTAAAAAAAATTGACCGTCGAAGAAGTTCACTTGATTGGCTGATTATCGAGACAAATATCATGATTATCAATGCAAATAGCGCGATTATCGAGGAACTATTGAGATTATCAATGAATACCGGTCGATTTTTGCTTTTTTTAATTTTTTTCTAAAAAAATTGATTTTGTAACTTTTCAGTTTCTAGACGATTTTCGATCAGATTTTGCTGATAATCAAAAATTAAAAAGCATTCGATTATCGTGATGTCAATATAGTGAACCCTGCTTGGGACGGCTTGGTACTAAAAAAAGGAAAACTTGAGCTTTGAACTGAGGTTCGTTTGGAGCAATAGGATATAGACCAAGAGAATATACAAAACTATATACTCCTTTTGTCCAAATTTCAAAGGTGTATTTCTTTTTGGTACACATATCAAGGAGATATTAAAAATAAATAGAGTATCCTTAATTATTATCATTAAATATTATATTTAATGCATGCATATAGAGAATATGAAGTAAAGATGTATATTTATTAGGGCTATATAGGAAACATCGTACTAATTTTGTATTGAAATATGAGATACGCCCTATATTTATGGATAAAATCATTTAAAAATGTCTTATAAACTTAGATGAAAAAAATATATCTCTTGACAGTCCAACTCTCGCATGCTCATAGTCATGCAACTAGCAAAAATAACCCCAATTCCATTCCTTGCTTGCCCGAATGTTATTGATCACTCACAACCTTTCAGGCATCTTACAACCAATATAATCCGAAGGTTTCCAGTCCCCTCAGGAGGTCTACATGTCCTCCATGCGGTTTTACGAAAAAAAACCCCTCTGTTCCTTCAAATCATGGATAGATCCTTGCAATTTACGAATATGTCCTTTATGATTTTCTGTGAGGGCGAGAAAATCACGTCAGAATTGCGTTTTGGTCCTCATTTGTTAATTTACGGAAAAAAAACTCTCATTAAATATAAATCACAGACGAGCTCTTTTCTAATTTTTTGGGATAGTTCACGGGTCCAAAAAAAAATAACAAACATATCTCTGTTTCTTACGTCCAGTAATCTTAACAAGCCAATGGAAGGCTCTGCCCTTGTTTTTTCAGCGACCCTAGATATCATCCTAAGCAACTGAAAGTCCGAGCGAACCAGAGACACTTGCAAGAAATCCATGGCCAAACTAGTAGATTGAAATGGTTTCGAAAGGAAATGTATGTATCATTACTGTCTGTGCGAGCTCTCTAAAAACCTGATTAGATGAGTGGTAATTTTTTAGGAAGTTTTGGGATTTAGTTTCCTAAAATATTCCAATCAAATACCCCTCTTGAGGTCTGGGTTGAGCTTATGTTCAACCTTAAGGCGCGGCGGGGACCAGGGTTCCACTTATCGCTCGATATTCTTCGATTTTCGTGATTTTCGAGCTTACCGAGCCGGCACGATATATAATACCGGTCGGTAAATCGATTAAATTCAAAAAAATAATTCAAAATTTTGAAAACATTTGTCCAACACAAATATCGCGATAATCGAGCCATATCGAGCGATTATCGAGGTATATCGACCGAAAATCGCTCAAAAAATCGACCGACGGGGAAGTTCACGTAATCGGCTAATTTTCGAGGAAAATATCGAGATAATCGAGCGATTATCGACCAAATATCGCGATTATCGACCAAATATCGAAAATTTTGAATTGTTTTTCAAAAAATTTGAATTTTCAAACCATTCGATTTTTATCGATTTTCGACCGATTTTCAGCTCGATTTTGTCGATTTTCGAAATTCGATTTTCGAGCCGATTTTCGAAATTCGGTAAGTGGAACCCTGGCGGGGACCACCTGTCAGGGAGGGACGCTCGGACTGGAGGAGACGAACAGGTTTAGCCTTGCGTCTCGTGGCTTCGTGCCAGTACCGCAGTGGAATCGTGCTGCCTGCCTGCGCCCATGGAGCTCGCGGTAAGAGCGGCTGCCGCGGCTTCCTCCTCCTGCCCCTCGCTCCAACCCCCACGCGCCCAGGCCCCCCGCCGTCTGCACCGCCCCCCGGGCGGCTTCCCTGCTCGCCGGGTAGCTGTCGCCGCGGCGGCGATCGCCGTGGAGCCGGTGCGTGCCTAGCTACTTCTTATCTTGGAAAAAAGGAAAAGAAGTTTCTTGTTTGATATATAGCATTGTTACCGAGCGCGTGGCGTCTAGGGTGGAGAGAGAAAGAGAGCCTTTGCCTACCAGGTGTTTGGCGTTATGCCGAGGTGGGACTTCGGCGGCAACCTAGAGCTTTTTCTTGAGCGCCGATGCGAGTTCTTCCTTCTGCAATACTGATATTTAGACGCGAGATGTAAAGATTTAGCCTTGCGTGCTAGTGAGCAAAATGGTTAGCTGTTGCTATCTGCATTTCTGTTGCCAATTGTACATGGATAGGAGGTCTGATCTCTGCAAACGAGCTTGTAACACTGAAGGGCTACCTGCCTACCTCATTGGATTATCTTCTGAGAAGTTAAGACATACATATGTATCAACCTAGACATCTGTTGAAACTAGCTTGGTTTTGTGTGAATCATGACAATGATTAATGCAGTGCGGTGCCAAGAGACCTTTTTTGGTTTTCACTAGTGATTATTGAAGGTCCTCATGTATACTGGGACAGAGATGGGTTTGACAATTTGAAGTAGATACCGCATGTCTTTGTGAATTTCTTTGGAATGCATTGTTTTGTGATGTTGGTTGCTGTATCTTACTAGACGTGATATCTATTTTTAAGAAATTTTGGAGTTCCTCCTAAAATTGTTTTCTTCATACCGTGTAAAACTTGAGGATGCACGTTTGTGGTGTAAATTTTACAGGAAACCAAAGTCCAGCAGAATAACATCTCAGAAACTGAGGTGTTTGCATGCCCTGTCTGCTATGAGCCATTGATAAGGAAAGGCCCATCAGGCATAAACTTGTATGTCCAAATCCATTTTCCTCATCTCTTATGCATATGTCTTGGCTAGATTAACATGCATGTTCTTTTTGGTTTTATGCATGTCTCAGGCCCGCAATTTATAGGTCCGGATTCAGGTGTACAAAGTGCAACAAGTCATTTACCAGCAAAGATATCTTCTTGGATCTCACTGTAACTTCAGGAACAAAAGAATATAGTGAATTGAAGCCTGCTAGAACTGAGCTGTTCAGGAGCCCACTTGTCTCGTTTCTTTACGAGAGAGGGTGGCGTCAAAACTTCAACCAAAGTGGCTTCCCTGGTCTTGATGAAGAGGTACATTTCATGGCCATCTCATTCTTCAATTCCACAGCATTACTGCTCAATATTCTTACATACCTGGCCTATAATTTAATACATTTATCACTTGTAAGTATTCAGTGCTTCTTGTCTTGTTGTTTCAACAAAATAGTGCTTGCTGAATTGATAGTGTTTCACAAATTGTTCTTCTAGATAAAATATCCGTTTTCTTATTTATGTTCTTCTGATCTTCTGTTGGCTTTGCCAGTTTCAAATGGCTCAAGATTATTTCCAACCGGTTGCTGGTGGTATCCTTCTCGATGTCAGCTGTGGTAGTGGTTTGTTTACAAGAAAGTTTGCAAAGTCTGGGACATACTCAGCTGTGATTGCTTTGGACTTCTCTGAGAATATGCTTCGACAATGTTATGAATTCATTAAGCAAGATGATACTCTCCTAAACATGTGAGCTCCCCTTCCTGTTTCTGATTCTTTTTTATATGTTTTGAGCTCTTCCTGTAAAACTGCAAAAAAAAAAAAGGTAAGTTCTGCATACTTCAAAATGGAAACTTTACCATTCCATCCAAAAAATGTACTCAAAAATGGGAAGTTTACCCTTTCCAACTCGAATAAATTATCAATTAGACAATTGTGGGTTATCACTTTTTTTTCTTTGAAGCTAATGGTTTGTTTTAGTTTAATACAAAGGAAGACTTAAGATCTATAAACCAAATACCCAAGAGAACTGTAATCAACATATTACTCAATTATTTCAATCTGGTATTACTTCAAAATGATTTATTTTGTACTAAGTATTGCATTTTGCAAGTTTCAGACCACATCAACAGTATTTTCAGGTGAATCAATAATCATGAACATTCATTTGCAGTATTCCAAGTTCAATGCACGCATACAACTGAGTGTTATCCTCTTTTGGTTTGGCAGGAATCTCGCACTTGTAAGGGCAGATATTTCTAGGCTCCCTTTCGCCTCTTGCTCAATTGATGCCATTCATGCTGGAGCTGCTATCCACTGTTGGCCTTCCCCTTCAAATGCGGTACGGTATTTGTCTCGTTTGCATTTCTATTTCTAGTGGCTACAATAGTATAATACGGTTTGTATAGCAAAATTGATCATAGTCACCAGAAACGTAGTTCATCCGAGTCGCGATACGGGAGTTAGGTTCGCAGTTCGCCACTTTTTCTTCCAACTTTCACTGTGAATCCGGTTCGCGAGGGGGGGGGGGGTGTAGCGAATCCGGTAACTATGAAATTGATGTCTTCAGATTTGCGATATTATTCACCAAGCCCGCTGTACAATACTATAACTACTTTACCTGAAAGTATTGCCCATGTCATGCACATATGATAATCATTGAAAGGTTTTCTACAGTGAACCATGATTGTTCAGTGCTTAAAGATTCTTTTGGTAGAAAAGGACCTGCAGATAAAACTGAGTCGCATTTCAATTATTCCTTCTCCATTCAAACCGATTTGATATTTTGGTAAAGCATATAAAAAGAAAAGGCACGAGAAGTCATTATTTAATGTTAAATAGTAATACATAATTATTTACATCTTTCTCATATTCATCTTGTCATCTGAATATGACATTGCATATCGGTGGCATTTGGCACTATAGGGGTTGTTTGGTTTGTGGCCCAAAGGAGCCAAGCCAAATTTTGGTATATAGCCAAAATCTAGGCAAAGCCAAATATTGGCATAAAGAACGTTGTTTGGATCGTGACCAAGTCAAATTTTGGCGTTAACAAAATTTTGGTAAGCTATTTCCTCGCCCTCGGATTGTCGACATTGGATTTCATTGGATTCATTGGCATCACCAAATTTCCGTGGGGTTTCCAAAATTTGGTAGCAAACCAAACAGTTGCCTATTTTTGTTGGCATTACCGATATTTGGTATGGGTTACAAGGGTAGCAAACCAATCAGCCCCATGCCACTATGTGATGGACTAAGGCTGTTGTCCCTTCAGATTTCAGGAGGATTAGCGATATTAACTTAAAAAACACTACGCCCTTCCAATAATTCCACAAATCAAATGTCAATCCGGAATCAGCAATATATCCATTGCTCTTCCTGTCATGATTATTTTACTGCTGTTTAATATTAGGTCGCTGAAATAAGTCGTGTCCTGAGGCCTGGTGGTGTGTTTGTGGCAACGACCTTTTTGTCGTCTCCCAGGAACAA
The DNA here is from genome assembly GCA_036346355.1 of Rhipidocladum racemiflorum. NCBI lineage: Eukaryota > Viridiplantae > Streptophyta > Magnoliopsida > Poales > Poaceae > Rhipidocladum > Rhipidocladum racemiflorum. The sequence continues at coordinate 80,333,397 of CM070579.1, read as the reverse complement.
CCCATTCTCTGTTGAAGCATTAAGACCACTCAGACAGGTAAATTAATCATTTAGTGCTATTGATATTTCTTCTTAGCTGAGCTTATCTAGTTTGACATTCTTTACTGCATTATAATGTATATTGCAGATTGTTGGACCAGTTAACACCAGCTACAATTATTTCACTGAAGGAGAGCTAGAAGACTTATGCAAATCATGTGGTCTTGTTAACTATAGCAGTAAGGTGCAGAGGTCTTTCATCATGTTCTCTGGCCAGAAGCCATAGACAATAACTCCATCCAACCATAGAGAGCTGTATAGTCAGAGAGAATAGCTACTGTTTCTCGTCAGAAGTCCTTGCAAAATGATTTTGCTCGAATTTGCGACTAGATTCAGATAGAGAAAGTTATTCCTAAAACCTCCTCCTTTTGTGTATAAAAAAAATCACATGCATATTCGTGAATGTACTCCAGTACTATGATGCATCAACAAACGTATGCCGCACATTCTTGAAAAAACACTAATATACGGTCTTTTTTCTCTTGAATTAGCAAGTGCTCGTGTCGACGTTCTTCGCTGTGCTCGATATGCAAGTGGCTTATGCTGTGTTCTCCGTTACATGCAGCTAATGCCTATTGCCGCCGTCAATTCCACATCAACTGATACAGAACCAGTACAATACCCGCGTTGCAGTGGAATCTCAACAGAACGTGATACATAAATATTAGATGGGATCCTAAACCGTATAATAAATATCAATTTTCTTGCAAACAAATATCAAGCGAAACATATCTCAAAATCAAACGGCTTTTACTACACTGAAATAGAGGTAATGTATATTTATGACCATCGCATTAGGCCTCTGCCTCCGACCCCGCCCGTTGCTGGCGCCCGCTGCTGAGACTTGAGGAGTTGAGGTTGCTTCTTCAGTTCTTCTCCTGTTCTCCCCAATCTTGATGCTTGACTGCTTGAGCCTTGAGGTTGCCATCTTTATTAACTTCTATAGTTCTGTTCTAGCTTCATGCCTTCATCAGCTTCATGGAGATTGGAGACATCAGACATGGATTGACATTTCTTTAGCCTAATACACATTACAACTTATAAAATCAAATTTACCAAGTTCTGTAAAATATGGCATCTTGTACATGTCTTGTTCCTATGAGTCTATGACTCTGTAAGTAATTAGAGGAGTATATCCTAATTAGTTATTATTGTTTTTCAGTGAAAAAACAAATGCTCTATGCCTCTATCTATGCTACTTTCAAAAACATAGCTACAGAGCTACACATTTTGGCATAAGTTGTGATCAATCCTCTTGAACTATGACTGTACAATTTCATCAGTAAAAATAGTTCACTAATCTGTTTGGATGCAAATCTTATAATTAAGTAATTTCCATGATTTTTAATGTCCTAATGCACAAATCTTAAGACTTCTAGAATTGCTAATGGGATTAGCATTTGCTTATCAAAGTTAAAAGATTTGTATGAATTTTCATATTCTTTACACATTAATTCTAAATTTATTTTCAACTGTGGATGCTTTTATAAATGTTTTTGAAAGGTTTGTGCATGCATATGTTCTTGCTTGTTTCATGAGCATTGTTTACTGCTGCCAAATGCTACCTTTTTATTGACTCTTGAGATTTGAAGTACCTCTTTACTTCATTACTTGTATGTATATCAATTGATATTAAATGCTAATTCGAACTTATTGGTTAATTGATTGGACTCAATTTGATGTAATAGATATACAGGATGAAGAGGTCGAAGCCATTATCATCTTATTTTTTATCACAGTCATAGTCCAACCAATCCCCTCCGGAAACTGCAGGAACTGGAGCTAGTAATACCTAACAAACCAATCCTCGTGTTGTGCTTAATTTAGAAGATATTGTTGCGGCTTCGGAAACCTACTTAGGAATTTCATGTGGATATTAGGGATGCTGCTAGAAGGGAGTATTTGCTACGGGGACTATGCCAACCAAAAGGTCATAAGTTTCCACAAAAATCTATAGGAAATCATAAAAGAAGCTTTCAAGAAGATTGGTTCAAAAGGCATGATTGGTTAGAATATAGTATTGCTAAAGATGCTGGCTTTTGCTTTTATTGTTTTCTGTTTAAGCAATGGAAACATGAAAACTTTGGTACTAATGCATATACAAAGGCGGGGTTTAATTATTGGAAGAATGCAATTCAATCTTTTGATGAACATGTTGGTAAAATTGATAGTGTTCATAATAAAGCTAGAAAATATTGTGAGGATTTTAAAAATCAGAGGCAGAGTGTCACATGTGTGGGCTGATACAAGCAAGAAGACGGAGGAAGAATATTTGGGTCGTATTACTATTATTTTAGGTGTTGCAAGGTTTCTTCTATTGCAAGCCATATTTGTTCGTCATGGTTTATATATCCATAGATTACGAGGGCAAAGATATAATAGCGCATCAAACATGAGAGGGGAATTCCACAGGCTACAAAGACGGGTATTGGATGAAAATCTATATGCATTTTATATACATTGCTTTGCTCATTAGCTGCAATTAGTGGTTGTTTCCGTTACCAAGTGTTGTTCTTGTGTCTTGGATTTCTTTAACTATACCACTTTGATTGTCAACACTGTTAATGCTTCTTGTAAGAGACATGATCAATTGGCCCAACAACACCATGATAATCTTGTGAGTAGATTAGAGAGCGGTGAAATTTTTACAGAAAGGGAGAAAAACCAAGAAACTAGCCTTGCAAGACCTGGGGATACTCGGTGAAGTTCACATCACAAAACCTTGTGCCGTCTTCTCCTGACGTGGGATGCAGTCCTTGAGATATTAGAGAACGTATGTGATGATGCAGCAAATACAAGACAAAAAACAACAGCTTCAGGTTTGTTGTGACAAATGGAAAGCTTTGAATTTGTGCTTATATTGCACCTTATGATCAGAATATTGGGCAAAACTAATGATCTGTCAAATTGCTTGCAAAAGAAAGATCAAAACATTGTTCGTGCTATAGGATTTGTTGGGGCCACATTGCAAAAATTTAATGACATCAGGCAGCGTGGTTGGTATGAGCTCTTTCAGGAGGTAAAGACATTTTGTCTTCAGCATAACATCACTGTTCCAAATATATCAGGCACAATAATAGCCAGGGGCAGCTCGAGGGGTCGTGGCAACCAATTGGTAACTTACTACCATCATTTCAATAATGAAATATTTAATGTGGTGTTTGATCAAATTATTGTTGAGTTAAACAATCGCTTTGCTGGAAAATCTACTTAGTTGTTGAGATGTATTGCTTGTCTTGATCCAAAGAATTCTTTTGCCAACTTTGATAAAGACAAACTAATTGAACTTGCTAAGATGTATGCCGCCGAGTTCTCCTAATATGATTGTATAGTACTGACGAGTACCCATGCCATGGGTACCCCCATCACCCGGAGCCTTGAGCAGGTGACCAACCACGAAGGCCAGCGCCGCCGAAAGGTACTTGGGCCGCGGGGAGCGAGCCCCGACCTGTGCAGGGCCGACCCTGGACGGTCGGCGGACTCCGGTTCCGGGCGGTCGGCGGGCTCGACCGCCTAATATTGAAGCTCAAGCTCCACTGCGCCGGGCCAAGATGGCCCACGCCCGATGTCGACGGCCGCCTTGTGCGCAGCGTCCCCTGGCGTCCGTCACGGGTAGGCGGCCCCTTCCCAAGATCGCCGAAGAGCCACCGGCGAGTCAAGCCCCGCCCCATCGCCTGGCACACCGCAGGAGTGCGCCACTCCGAGGCCAAGAGTAAAGTCAAGCGCCATTAAAGCCGCCGAGGCAGACAGAGCACCACGCGAGGCGTCATCCAGACATCATCACGCAAGACCACACATCGCAGAGCCACCAACCACCTGCCTCGGGGCGGGCGGGGCGGTCGAGACAAGGCAGAGCAGACTCCGAGACACGCACGCCCCCTTTCTAGTGGATTTCCCAAACACCCGTGTAACCTGCCTCCTCCGTCTATATAAGGAGAGGTGGGGCCCGAGAGGGAAGGGGAGAGACAGAGAAAAAGGCCCTCTAAGAAGCCACGACTCCCTAGCCAAAGCACGAAGGGGATCGGACAGCCGACCCCCCGCCTCGCTTGTACACCCCTTGTTCATCGCCCAAAGATCAATACATCCACACCGAACGAATCGGGTAGGGACATTCAGCCCGAACCGGTATACATCATCGACTCCTTGAGTCGACCATTCGGGAGAGGGAGCGCGACCCCATCCGACCATAAATTAATATTCTTGGGTGCGAAACACCGGCGGTTGGCGCGCCAGGTAGGGGATCTCGCGGCGTCTTCACCGACATCCTCATCCTTGGGTTCCCATTTCTCCTCCTCGATGGCCTCCTCCCACCACGATTCGCCGATGTCGAGGGCTGGATCCGCTTTGGCGCCCTCGATTTCATCGTCACCGCGGGCGGAGAGCTTGTTCTCATTCATTGCCGTCGGGACCGGGCGCCCTCCGCTAACTGGATCGATTCTTTGGCGTCCTCGGCAACCTCGGCCTCGAGCCCCGCGCAGCGCGGCGGGCCGTCGCCCGTGGCTGCTCTGGCGACACCGCCTACGGATTGCGGCGGCGGCGAGCCGCCCTCCACGAGCTCGCGGCTCGTGGCCATGGCGGCTTCTGGCCGGCTTCCCTCCACGACTGGCCGGGCGGACTCCTCCGACCATGGCTCTAGCTCAGACAAAGTGTCCCCTCGTAGGGCCTACTCCCGCGAGAGCAACATGACGGGTGCGGCGGAGCCATCCTCCACCCCCGTTACCCTCGGGACCCTCCTCCCGCGCGACGAAGCGCGGCGGGAGGAATCCCGGCGGGAAGACGACGTACAGCACCTACAACGCTTCGCTGACCTTCGGCAACAGCGCGAGGAGTTAGAAGCTCGAAAGGCCGAGCTCGATAAACTCCAGGCCGAACTGGAGCACCGTCAGCCTAACCCACCACCCGTCTCGTAGCGCCCGTGCGCGTCAGTGCATCGGCGATTGGTGAGAGGCGAACGGCCTTCCGTTCTTCCCTCACGCCAACCAGAACATTGCTGCGGCGGCAATGCTGCTCCGAGGGCTGCCTGAGCCAACGGAGCCAGAAGCCAAGGCCACCTATCAGAACCTCCGGGGGCTGGTAGAACGTCTTTGTCGTTCAAGACGCCCAAAGTTCTCGCTCCCGACGGACGGCGCCACCTCGGGCCGCTGGGCCACTCCCTCGCAGGTCGGCGGAGCCAGCCAAGACGGCCCCGCTCCACGAGCTCCCCAGGCATCATACACCCGGTGCGTCATCGCCTGGGGATAAGTATGATCTTCGCACCACCCTCGAGGCGCGAAGGAGAGCTACCGATCTGGCCGGCGCCCTCGCAAGTCGCCGATGGCGAGCGGCGCAACCATCCCGACCGATTCGGACGGTCCTGGGCGCGTTCACCCGCCACATCCGCAACGCCGACTTCCCGACCAGATTCCGGGCTCCGACCAACATAGCCAAGTACACAGGGGCTACCAACCCCAGTGTTTGGCTAGAAGACTACCGGCTCGCCTGCCGAGCGGGGGGAGCGACGGACGACTCCTTCATCATCCAGTACCTCCCCATCTACCTTGCGGACTCAGCTCGAGCCTGGCTCGAGTACCTGCCCGCGGACACCATCGGCAGCTGGGCCGACCTGACGAACCTCTTCGTCGGGAATTTCCAGGGCACGTACAAACACCCTGGCAACTCCTGGGACTTGAAGAGCTGCAAGCAGCAGCCGGGGGAAACCCTCCGGGACTACATCCGCCGCTTCTCCCAGCAGTGTAACGAGCTCCCCGACATCCGCGACGCCGACGTCGTCGTCGGGCGTTCATCTACGGCACCACGCGGCGAGGCCCTGGTCCACAAGTTGGGGCGCGAAACCCGGACCACCAAGGAGCTCATCGACATCGCCACCAACCACGCCTCCGGCCAGGAGTCCGTGTGGGCCATCTACGAAAGGAAGACGGCCCACAAGACAGCCGACCTCGGGCGCCCCCCTCCGACCGCCATACGACAAAAGAAAGCGGAAGGGGAAGCGAGGTCGAAGGCCGAATAGTCGCCGCCGCCGACCGACCGCCAAACAATGGCTCGGCAGACGCCCGACCGATTCGAGAAGTTGATGGATAGTCCGTGTGCGAACCACGACTATCCCGTCAAACACAAGTATCGGGACTGCGAAGTCCTGGCGGTTTCTCTTCGAAACCCCACGACATCACGGGCAAGGGAAGAAGCGCGACCCGAGCACCCGACGCCGGCGAAGGGCGATGAGCCACCGACGAGTTCCCACAGCTCGGCGGCCGCCTCATGATCTTCGGAGGGACGGAGTGCTACACCGACAAGCGGCGGCTGAAACTTCGCCCACCGAGAGGTACACACGGCGACCCGACGTGCCTTCCTACCTGAAGTGGTGAATGCCCGATCGCTTTCGATCGGACCGACCACCCGACCACATCCCGCACCGGGCGCTACCCGCTTCGTCGTCGACCCCATCGTGGGGACGGCGCTGACCAAGGTGCTCATGGATGGCGGCGGCCTCAACATCATGTATGTTGAGACCCTCGATGCCCTGGGGTCCCCGCTCCGCCCTCCGGCCGAGCAGGCGCCCTTCCACGGCGTCGTGCAGGCCAACAGGCCCATCCCCTCGAGCGGTCGGCTGTCCGTCACCTTCGGAGCCGGACAACTTCCGCACCGAGAGCCTCACTTTCGAGGTTGTGGACTTTCCCGGCTCCTACCATGCCATCCTGGGATGACCTTGCTACGCAAAGTTCATGGCAGTCCCCAACTACACCTATCTCAAGCTGAAGATGCCAGGGCCACAAGGTGTCATCACCGTGGCCGCATCCTTCCAGCTCGCTTACAACTGCGAACAAAGCAGCTGTGAACTGGCCTCAGCGGTCGTCGCTTCCGCCGAGCTCGCCCAGCTCAGGGAGAAGGTCTCCGGATCCGCCCCCGACTCCAGCAAGTCGGGGCCTAGCTCTTTCAAGTCCGCGGAGGACACGAAGGAAGTCGCTGTTGATCCCGAGGATCCCGCCAAGACCGTGCGGATCGGGGCCGCCCTCACCACCAAATAGGAAGGCGCGCTCGTCGACTTCCTCCAAGCAAACCGAGACGTCTTCGCTTGGAGACCCTCGGACATGCCAGGAGTCCCGAAGGAGGTCGCCGAGCACTCCCTGAGCATTCGACCGGGATCTAGACCGGTCGCCCAGCGCCTGCGCCGTTTCGACGAAGAAAAGCGTCGGGCCATTGGGGAAGAGATCGCCAAACTTTTGGCCGCCGGCTTTGTAAGGGAGGTGCGTCACCCCGAGTGGCTCGCCAATCCCGTCCTTGTAAAGAAAAAGTCGGGGCAATGGAGAATGTGTGTTGACTACACGAGCCTCAACAAGGCCTGTCCGAAAGATCCATTCCCATTACCTCGCATCGACCAGGTCGTAGACTCCACGGCCGGGTGCGAGTCCCTTTCTTTTTTGGATGCCTACTCAGGCTATCACCAGATTGCGATGAAGGAGTCCGATCAGCTCGCGACCTCCTTCATCACCCCGTACGGCTCGTACTGTTACGTCACGATGCCTTTTGGTCTGAAAAACGCAGGCGCCACGTACCAGCGATGTATGCAGGCGTGTTTTTTGGACCAAATTGGCCGTAACATCGAAGCCTACGTCGACGACATCGTTGTCAAAACCAGGAAGGCCGACGACCTCATCGCCGACCTGGAGGAGACTTTTGCGAACCTCCGACGGTTTCGCATAAAGCTCAACCCCGAGAAATGCGTCTTCGGGGTCCCCAAGGGCAAAGTTCTTTGGGATTCATCGTCTCCGGCGGCATCGAAGCCAACCACGACAAGATCTCGCTATCGCGAGGATGGGGCCAATCAATGATCTGAAGGGAGTTCGAGGTCGATGGGGTGCATCGCGGCGCTAAGTTGCCGTATCCCACCTCGGTGAACGCGGGATGCCACTCTACAAACTGATGAAGAAGTCCGACCACTTTTCCTGGACCCACGAAGCTCAGGAAGCCTTTAGTCGACTAAAGGCCTTTCTGACCTCACCTCCGGTCCTGATCGCCCCGGAGCCACAGGAACCCTTACTCCTCTACATCGCCGCCACGACTCAGGTCGTCAGCGCGGCACTTGTTGTGGAGCGAGCAGAGGAAGGCCGCGTTTTCAAGGTGCAGAGACCGGTCTACTTCGTCAGCGAGGTGCTCTCCGAAACAAAGGTCCGATATCCTCAGATCTGGCTGCTCTACTCAGTACTCATCACCAAGAGGAAGCTTGCCCATTACTTCGATCGACACCCCATCTCCGTGGTAACCTCCACGCCGCTCGGAGAAGTCGTCCACAACCGCGATGCCACCGGAAGAATCGCCAAGTGGGCTCTCGAACTCAGTGGCCTCGACATATCGTACGTCCCCAGGACGGCGATCAAGTCCCAGGTCTTGGCGGACTTCGTCGCCGAGTGGACCGAAGCGCAAGTCCCTGCAGTGGTCGAAGACCCGGAGTACTGGACGATGTACTTTGATGGGTCTTACACCAAGAATGGGGCCGGCGCGGGGATCGTCATCATCTCCCCACTCGGCAACAAGCTCGGTATGCTATCCGTCTACTCTTTGGCGCTACCAACAATGTCGCCGAGCACGAAGCCCTCGTCAATGGCCTTGAATCGCCGCCGACCTAGGCGCCACGACGGCTCTACATTCACGGCGACTCCAAGCTGGTTGTCGACCAAGTGATGAAAGCCACCGAGCCCCGTGGCCGCTCGGATGGCCGCCATCTTGCTCGGAGGTCCGCAAGCTCGAGGAGAAGTTCAAGGGTTTCGAGCTCCATCACAGCTACCGACGCTACAACGGTGAAGCCGACTCCCTCGCCAACCTCGCCTCCGGAAAAGGGCCGGTTCCCCCGGGGATCTTCGTTTCCGACCTCAGCAGCCCATCAATCCGCTTGGACCCAAGTGCTGAGGGCGCTACCGACCCCCCAAAGGCGGGCGCTCCCGCCGATCTTCGGCCAGATGCTCAGCCGTCTGGGTCGGATTTGGGCGTCCTGACCGCCGAAACCGACTGGAGGCGACCGTTTGTCGATCGATTGACGAACGGGTCACTCCCCGCCGATACCACCGAGGCTCGGTGCCTCGCCCGGCGGGCTAAGTCTTTCGTCCTGGTCGAAGGCGCCCTCTACAAGAGGAGCCCGTCCGGAATCCTTCAGAAGTGCGTTCCGACCGACCAAGGGAAGCACCTTCTGCTGGACATCCACGACGGGGTGTGTGGACACCATGCCGCGCCGCGGTCCCTGGTAGGAAAGGCCTTCCGACAAGGTTTCTACTGGCCGACCGCCGTAGCAGATGCGACCCAAATCGTCCGCACCTGCGAAGGATGCCAATTCTTCGCCAGACAAACGCATCTTCCTGCGCAAGCTCTGCAGACGATCCCCATCACGTGGCCCTTCGGCGGTTTGGGGCTCGACCTGGTCGGACCCTTCAAAAGGCGCCGGGCTTCACTCACTTACTCGTCGCCGTGGACAAGTTCACAAAGTGGATCGAAGCCAAGCCATTGGCGAAAATCACATCGGCGCAGGCAGTAGGCTTCTTCCGCGATATTGTCTACCGCTTCGGGGTGCCCAACTCCATCATCACCGACAACGGGACGCAGTTCACAGGGAAGGAATTTCTCGAGTTCTGCGACAACTTCAATATCCGAGTCGACTGGGCGGCGGTGGCGCACCCCCGGGCCAACGGCCAGGCCGAGCCAGCCAACGGCATGATCCTCCAAGGACTCAAGCCGCGAATCTTCAATCGACTGAAGAAATTCGCGGGACGGTGGGCCGCCGAGCTACCACCCGTGCTTTGGAGTCTGCGAACCACGCCAACCCGGTCGACCGGGTTCACTCCTTTCTTCTTGGTGTTTGGAGCAGAGGCTATCCTCCCGACCGACCTTGAGTACGGCGCGCCAAGGGTATAGAACTACAACGGCGCACGGGCAATCGAGGAACAGCAAGATGACCTCGACCGACTCGACGAGGCTCGAGACGTCGCGGTCTTACGGTCGGCAAAATATCAGCAGGCGCTGCGCCGCTACCACAGCCGACGAGTTCGCGGTCGCTCATTCGAAGTCGGCGACTTGGTACTGCGTCAAGTCCAATCCGCGAAGGACAGGCACAAGCTCTCCCCGCCTTGGGAGGGCCCTTTCACCGTCACGGAAGTCCTCCGGCCCGGCACCTTCCGTCTCAAGGACACCGAAGGAAATCTCCTTACAAACGCGTGGAATATAGAGAAGTTGAGAAGGTTCTATCCCTAATCAGCCTGCCCCTTCTCTGTACCGCGCGATAAGTTTCCAAACAAAAGAAGTCGCAACTGTCGAAAGATCGACCGAGTGCTCTCTCTCTCTCTCTCGCCCTTGATCTACCACAAGTACTATGACCTCCGCCCCGAAAGCAGAGGTCCCGAAATAGTACTCTACCCATGTCGAAGACCACGAATAACCGACCTACAGTTGGTCGGACCAACCCATTCCGGTGACAAGCACGGCTGCGCGGACGTTCGCGGTCCCAAAAGACTACGGATGTGGGCGATCGCAAAGTGGAAAATCCTCGAGGAAGAAAAAAAGAGAGAAGGGAGCAGAGCAAAAGAAACACTTTATTCATTCACGGAGGCGCATCACCCCAACCAAGAACAAACCGCCCGCCGTTGTCTTGGTGTGCGCCCGCCAATGGACAACGCTTGGCGCCTCTCAACTGGGCCCTTTGCACCGGCGCCCTCACTTCCGCGGCCAGAGAACGCCCACGACAAGGACGCCAACTCGCCAGACGTCTCGCGAACACTCGGCCTCGGCCTCCGCCACCTCCTGCAGCCAAGCCTGATGGGCGCCTACTTCCTCGTGGAGCTGAGCATAACGGTCCGCCATGGCGCGCGAAGGAAGTATTGTGGAAGCTTTGGCAGAATAGCGAACGCACCGGCGTTCTCTCCTTTTATAACCTACAGTGTGGGAGGCACGGAAGACGAAGCGCCTCAAGAGCGCTGCTAGAGCGAGCTTAAGCCGGAAGCGCCCTGGGCCCAAAGACGGCGCAACCCCCAAGGCGAGTTAATCCGCCCTTATCTCTAAAGGAAAACATAAATCTCTTTCAAAAAACTTGTGAAAACTGAAGCGGTGCGTGGCGACTGCACCCCTCAGTCCCCACGCACCACTCGGGGGCTGCCTTACGACCCAGGGTCGGCGACCTAGATCGATGTTCGATGCCGCTCCGACCGAGCTACCCCCTCATAGTAACCTCTTCAAAACCAAAATGCTACAGCCCACGCCCCGCGGCTACGGTTTCGAAGTAGCACTTTGCGCAAAAAGGGAGGCTACTTGAGCGAAGGGCCAAGCGCCGGTCGGATGGAGCCTGTTTCGAGTTAGGTCGGCGAGTCGACTGATCAAACAAACTCCCTCGAGGCAACCTCCTCGAAACAAAATGCTACAGTTTAAGCCCCAGCGGCCACGGCTCCCGAGTAGCATTTCGCACAAAAAAGAGGTTGCCCAAGCGGAAGGCAACTTGATCAGTCAGCATAGACCGACCCCGGTCGTCGTTAAAAAGCGCACAAGTCGTTACCCTAAGCCGTACTCCGACCGACCAAGCTATCCACCTCGCGGCTATTTCCCCCGGTCCAAGGTACTACGGCCTACGCCCCCGCGGCTACGGCTTCGAAATGGCACTCTGTAGGGGGAAAACAAGCCCTCCGAGCAAGAGACGCTAGGGACGGTCGAAGCACCCCCACTCAGGGCAACGTTCTAGCCGACCAAGCGGAGCCTTCGCGAAGGAGACGGTCCGACCTAGGCACCTCTCCTCCGCGAAGCGGCGTTCTAGGTAGCTTGTCCTATCCCGTGATTTCTTCGTGAGTTGGGGCAGCGCCACGCTCTCGTGGCACCCTGCGGCCCTATAGCTATGGTCGTAAGATTGCCCAAACCACAGAGGAAGCGCGAGGTAGACGGGCAAAAGAACTCAAAAGCAACCCGACACGTCGGGCCGATTAGGCGATCCACGTTCATTACATGCACTACAAAAAGAAGAAAAGAAGGAAACTAATCATCTCCCTCCGTCCGACGGAGGATTTCTCGCGGCGAGATCCGGCGGGCAATCTCTTGGCGCCGCGGGTCGACCCAGGCCATGAATGCGTCGATTTCCTCATCACTTCGGTCAGCAGCAACACCGCTCCCGACCGCCTCGAGGTCGACGCCGTCATAATAAGAGACGGTGTTGACCAGGGCCGAGGAAGCGCCAAGCACCGCCGCTTCCCGCACCGACGCCTCAACGCACTCGGGGACCCATCCGAGTATGGTGGGGATGGCGCTGGGGCCTGGAGTAAGTCCAAACAGCCGGTCGCAGACAGCCTGGATGCCCACGCGGAGGCCGTCGGCTACGGCCGTCGTATCGGCCGCGTCCTCTCCGCCGCCAGCTTGTCCATAAAGGCCGAGTCACGTGACTCGACCGCCGCATCCCGCTTCTCCACCGCCACCCTTCGCGACTCCAGCGCGTCGCTAAGGCTTTTTCGCAGGCCTGCAGGAACAAAAACAGTGTCAGAAAACGCCCATCGCGGTGGCTCCCAAGGGATTGAACAACTCACCAGCCACGGAGGCTTCTTTGGCGCCGGTTCCTCCTCGACCTTGGCAAGCGCCTCTCGATCGGAGCGGCGCGGCGTAAGCTCCCTCGCCCGTCGCGAGCTCCCCGAGCAAGATCCCTCTCGCCCTTGGCCGGTCGGCCTCCCTGCGGGCCGACTCGTTTTCCTCTCGGAGGCGGGTGGCCTCCGCCCGAGCGGCCCGTTCTGCGCAGACCGCAGAAGCCTTGGCCACTTCAGCATCCGCCAGGGACGACCTGGCCCGCTCTCCCTCGGCGGTCAGGGACTCCGCAAGTCGCTGAGCCTCCCTTGCTCGGCAACAAGCGCCCTCCGGGCGTCGAGCAGCTCTCCCCCTATAGCACTCCCCCGGCTGTGCAAACGCCGGAGGAACATCGACTTGTCTACCGCCTGGGATGTCAAGCGCTGCAAATTCCTGCCCGGTCAGTCTCCATTTTCCGGTCAAAAGATGCACAGAAGACAAATCCCCGTCAGACTTACCGATCTGACCAAGCGGGACTCCTGAGCAATGGACTTCCTTGCCCTGGACGCGGCGTCAACGGCGCGAGTGAGGTCGGCGTGGACCCTCCCCATCTCCTCCTCCAAAGCGTTCCAATCGCGGCGTTACGCCTCGTCGTCGAGCGAGCGGGCCCCGGCCGGTCGTGGCCGGGCCAAGATAAAGACGGCGGCGATCGGCGGCCGCCCGTCTCGACTTCCCGCTGCGGCGTCTGCGGCCGGTTGCGCGCCCTCCGCAACACTTGGACCGCCGGCGGCGGTGGCCCGGCGCGAAGCGGCGAGACTTCGCCGACGGTGTCGCGAACGCCGCAGATGCCGATTTCCCCGGCGGTCGCGCCGACCCCACGGTCGGCGGTGCGAAAAACAAGGATAGCGGAGCATCTCCGTCGATCTTTGCGGATGGTGGCGGTCCCAGCGCCCCGGCGGCGGCGGCGGGACCGCACCGGCCTCACTCAGACAGCGGCACGGGCGGAGGCATCGTCGTGGCTTCTTCTGCTTTATCGCGAACCGGTAGTGCTCCTGCGCATCCCCTCCGGCGGCGTCCTCGCCGACAGAGCCGACCACGAGGCGCATCCGAAGAAGCCCGCTCCCAACAACCGCCCGCCCGCCAGCGGATGGGACCGGAAGGTGCGACTCCTCACCGCCGAGTAGGACTCGGCGCTCTCCCAGTCACTGGTATGCCCTCGCACAAGGCCGATCAGGAGTTACGAAGGAAAAAGCACCAGAGAGGACCAACCTGGGAGCACGTAAAGTCACTTACCGAGAGGAGCAAACAACCGGCACTGGCGTGTCTTTTTGCCGGGCCCCACGAGGGGGCGTGAGGGGTCTGCGCATCTTCAGGATGTACCCTGCGCCCGAGGTTTCTTCTGAGGAACCACGGTCGCCGGCCCCGCGGCTGGAACCCGCGTCGCAGCCGCCGGAGTCGCCTCCGCCAACCGCTCCCCCCTCGCTCGACGACGGCTCTTCGTCGCCGTCACTCTCAGTCTCGTCAGAGACCTCCTCGCCACGCACGGACCGTTCCGCGCGCTCTTTCCTCTTCCGATCCCTCGTCGCCTCCTTCTTCGCCAGGAGGGCGGCGTCACGCTGCTCCGTTTCCGTGCGCGCGGCCGCTCTCGCCTCTTTTTCTCCCGGAAGCAAGGCGGGAGATCGAACCACGAGCCCTACCTGCAACACGCTTTCGGGTAAGGGGCGAAGGAGAGCAAAGCAAAAGCAAATAGGAGCCGTCGACGTATGCCAAGTTCTGCGGTCTGCGCCGAGAACGCAGCCACGAGCACCGCGCTGGCTCGGGATCGCCCTCGATGGAAACTGCGGCCACACGTGTGAGGACCTCCGACGCAGGAAGCTCCCGCTCCGACGACCTCGCAGGGTCGGTCGGCCTGTGTTTCGAACATGGGACGCGCCGATCCTTGAGGGGTTGAATGCGCCTCTCCATGAACGTCACGGAGGACCACCTTGCCCGTCGGACCCGCCGCTTCAGTCTGCGAGCTTTTCGAGATCTCATCCACCTTCGCCTTCCTCGTGACGGGACCCCAGGTCCAAAGAGGATGCGGCGTCGGTAGATTCCCACTGAAGGCCGGGGCACTGTTGTCGATGTTCCGGACATAGAACCACTCGCTATGCCACCCCCGGTTGGACGTCGGCAGCTTTACATCGGTGTAAAGCGACTTGCGGCGGGCGCGCAGTTGGATCGCCAGAGCGCCAAGAAGGTCGGCGGCACCCGACGGCGGCCTCGCGAAGAAGAAGTGGCGCCAGAGTCCCCAGTGGGGTTCGATCCCCAGAAAAGCCTCGCACAGCGTCATGAAGACCGCAATGTGGAGGACTCCATTCGGATTCAGGTGGTGAACTTCCCCCCCGTAGTAGTGAAGCAGCCCCCGAACGAACGGGTGGAGTGGGAGGCCGAAACCCCGCTCGTAGAAGGCCACCAGCGAGACTATCTCGCCGTCTTCCAGTTCGGGGACCTCGTCCCGGCCGGCGGCACCCGCCAGCCGGACTGAGGCCGCGGAGGAAGGAGCTCCTTCCTCTCCAAGCCGAGGTAGCGACCCGCCGCGGCCAAGTGCGGGGTCAGCGACATCCTCGAAAGTGCGTGGGGAAGCGGGGGCGGCGCGACGAAGCGAAGCTTTTTCTCCCCTTGCGTTTTCTCTCTTTTCCTTTTTGCGAGAGGCACGAGCGGAAGGTTTTGCTCCCCCCACGCCGCCCTCCCCTTCCTTTATAGGCGCCTGGCGGAACGGGCGGGCCTCGCGCTAATCGACGCCTCCTCGCGACAAGCGACGATCAGCGAACCGTCGACTGTCACCTCGCCCGTGCGTGCCGCAGCCATTTAAATCCCACTAGGCATTAATCGCTCGACAGAAAGCGAACGCCTCGCGCCGCCACGCAAGATCGTAGCCCTCGCCATTTGCATCGCCGGGCGCCCACGCCAAGAAAGGTATGAAAAGCGGCCTCTTGGGCCGCCGCTCGGGAAAGCAGCGACCTGCGGGCTCGCGCCGAGGCCCGGCACCGTCTTGAGGTTACGAGGCCGAATCCGGCCACCGGAATGAAAGCGCCCCAACACGTAAAGAGAGAGCGAGGCGGGTCGCGATGAGCCCCAGAGGGCCCCTAGTTAGGGTCGGCCGGACGACCCAATCACTGTGGCCCGCGTCGAGACCATACCTCACACTCTCTGCCGAGCTCATCGATGAGTGGCGGCGTAGCGCTCCGGTTGGCGGGCGACCCGGCAGCCGATGCGGGACGAGTAAGAAAGGTTTTATGGAACGCCCCCGAAGCGGGTCGGACGCCCACGCCGGGAGCTACGTCCGCTTGGAAACGATCCCCCTCGAGGGAGATCGCCAAGGTTCCACTCGGATTACCCGATAGTAGCTCGCACGAGCACGACGTTCAAGCCGACGAAGGCAAACGTGCGTTCGCTCACCCGACTCTGAAAAAACCCACGAACGGCGTGGCTTGCCAGGGTCCGACCGGGCTAAACCCCCGACCGGCTCTCCGACCCGCTCGGGGGCTACACTGCCGGTGCTTCGCGCACTCGGGCTCTTTCTAGGTCGGGCGCGGCTCCCCAAGCGATCGCTGACCTAGGCGCCGCCAACCTCGGTCGACGGCTACCATCGCCGGGATAAACCCCGACGGCTCTCCGACCGCCGGGGCTCAGAGCTACACCCAGGTGCGCTCGCCTTGCCCGGGCCCTTTCTAGGTGGCGCGCTCCCGGCGATCCACGCCGACCTAAGCGTCGCCGACCTCGGCCGGCGGCTACCATCAAGTTAAACCCCGAAGCGGCTCCGACCGCTCGGGGCTCGAAACTCTTGGCGAGTACCCATGCCATGGGTACCCCATCAGCCCGGAAGCGCGAACGGGTGACCAACCACCAGCGAAGGCCCGCCAGCCGAAAGGTACTTGGGTCATGGAGCGAAGCGAAACCCCGATCAGGCAGGGCCGACCCGACGGTCGGCGGACTCGATTCGGCGGTCGGCGGCTCGGCTCGACCGCTAATATTGAAGCTCAAGCTCCACTGCGCCGCACGGGCCAGATGGCCCACGCCAGTGTCAGACGGCTGCCTTGTGCGCAGGGTCCCCTGGCGTCCGTACCGGGGTAGGTGGCCCCTTCCCAAGACTGTCAGAAGAGCCACCGAAGGAGTTAAGCCCCCGTCCCATCGCCTGCAGGAGTGCGCCCACTCCGAGGCCAAGGTAAAGTCAAGCGCCATTAAAGCCGCCGAGGCGAGCAGAGCACCACGCGAGGCGTCATCCGGACATCATCACGCAAGACCACACATCGCAGAGCCACCAACCTGCCTCGGGGCGGGCGAGGGCGGTCGGACAAGGCAGGAGCCGGACTCCGAGACACGCACGCCCCTTTCTAGTGGATTTCCCAAACACCGTGTAACTTTGCCTCCTCCGTCTATATAAGGAGAGGCGGGGCCGAGAGGAAGGGGAGAGACAGAGAAAAGGCCCTCTAAGAAGCCACGACTCCTAGCCAAAGCACGAAGGGGATCGGACGGCCGACCCCGCCTCGCTTGTACACCCCTTGTTCATCGCCCAAAGATCAATACATCCACACCGAGCAGGCGAGTAGGGACATTCAGCCCGAACCAGTATACATCATCTGACTCCTTGAGTCGACCATTCGGGGAGAGGGAGCGCGCGACCCCATCCGACCATAAATTCGTATTGCCGGTGCACGAAACACCGACAAGTACTTAAGGACCAACTTGAGACATTCATTGCTGATGTGAAAGCTGATCCAGATTTTTTAAGTTGTAATGACCTTGGTAATCTTGCTGAAGATGGTTCAGACTGATAGACACACAGTTTTACCATTGGTATATTCTCTCATTGAATTGGCTTTGATTTTACTGAGCTTTTCTCAGCTATGAACATTGTCAAAATTGAGTTGTGTAATAAGATGAATGATGAATGGATGAATGGATGAATAGTAGTATGGTACGCTACATTGAGCAAGATGTATTTGCAAGCATTGAACATAACAAAATTTTACAACGTTTTCAGAGTATGAGATCTCGTAAGCAACAATTACCTCGTAGTCTTCGTGCTAATGGTATGTTACATTCTTCTAATGCAATTTGTTTTAATAGTTACTTTTATAGTTTTGTGTGCCTAATTTACATGTGCAATTTCAAGTTTTACAGGTTCAGGTTCTTATTCTATTATTGATGAAAATATAGTCGTCTCTGTGGTCCCCACCCGTTTGGAAATATTTTGACACCACCCGCACCCTCCTCGTAAGGCTATTCCCAGTGGACGGTGTCGTACTCCAAAATCCAAGACAGCCACGTAGCATACATAGTATGATATTGTTTGGATGAAACACTCTTTCCAATGCATAGTATCATACTACAGTATCCAAGACAACATGTGTCCATTAAATTGCTACGTAAACCAAGACGCGCCAAAGGAAAAAACGCATGGAGAAGACACCGTAGCAACCCCAGTGCGGTGTCGTCCGAAAACCAAGGTGTTGGATACGGAGCCGGAGCAGTATCTCCAGGATGATACCGCACCGCTCTCTCTCTCCTCTTTAACTCATATGCCACATCAGCAACCTGTCCTATGTAGCAAGCATTAAGTGAGGATGACACCATGCACTGGGAATAGCCTAAACATCCCCTCGTGCCTTCATTATTACTCTGTTTCTCCTCAAAATGTCGGTACTGCCTATTCTTGCCTTTCTCCGATGATGCTGCCTATTCGTCACTGCCACCACTACACTCCACGCTCCTTGCGTCTCCTCCCCTCATCTCCCTGCACCCACCCAAAGCCGCCGCGCCATTGTTGCCATTTGCACCACCGGTCGTGTAGATAGATTGACTTCGTCTCTGTCCTACACACTGTCGGCACTCCCATCTCCTTTGAGATTGAGAGAGGTGCTTCAATATTTTTCTTTTTAGTAGTAGCACACATATTAAAGCACGAATGAAAGGTAGATAGTGATTAATTATCTCTTTACTTATTTCAAGATTCATACAACTTGTATTGAGATAAAGATATCTTCGAAGTAGTGCTGCAACATAGGAATGGTACGGCTGTCTCCAATATCTTCAACGACAACGAACTCTGCTAGGCCTTCATACTGTGTCCAGTGGCGGAACTAGAAAAATTTCGATGGGTGTGCACATAGTTTCAAATATTAACAAAAATTATGATTTTTGATCGTATCGAGCCGGCTCGATAAACTATACTGGTTGATAAACTGATCCAATTCAAAAAAATTAGAAAATTTTATACGACGTAAACCACTCGAAATTGGTGAAAATTGCTTGAAAATCAATCAAAAATCGATTTCCAAATTGTTTCGCTTAGTTTGCCGAATTTTCGTTGAAAATCGGCAAAATTAATCATTTTTCATTTTTTTTATCACCGAGTTCAAAGAGTTTGATTTCGAAACTATTCAGTTTCTACCGATTTTCGACGAAAATTGTTGATGAGCAATGGCGATTTTCGAGCTCAAAA
The DNA here is from genome assembly GCA_036346355.1 of Rhipidocladum racemiflorum. Taxonomy (NCBI): domain Eukaryota; kingdom Viridiplantae; phylum Streptophyta; class Magnoliopsida; order Poales; family Poaceae; genus Rhipidocladum; species Rhipidocladum racemiflorum. The sequence goes on along the minus strand of CM070579.1, from coordinate 80,314,364 downwards.
TGGTATTGTAATCCCTTGATGTGCACACTTCATACTAGGGCTGCAAACGAGCCGAGCTCGAGCGAGCTTGCCCTACGAAGCTCGAGCTCGAACAAGCTCGAGCCGAGCTCGAGCCGAGCCTCAAATTAGGTTCGAGTTCTGATGAGGCTCGATTCGAGCTCGAACAAAGCTCGAGTAGGCTCGAGCTCGGCTCGAAAAAGCTCGATAACATTTGTTTATATACAACGAAAGCAGATAAGCACAAACAAAAGCAACAAATCAAAACATCCAGAGTGTATATGCAATGCACCAATTTAGTGAGCATTTGCATGCAACAATTTTCATCAAGAGAGCATTTGCATGCAATAATTTTCATCAAGTGAGAGCATTTGCATAACTTAAAAATCACATAACCCATGCAACAATTTAGTGAACAAAGCTCGAGTAGGCTCGAGCCTCTGGCTCGACTGGGCTCAAGCGAGCTTGAGATCGTGCTCGATTCGAGGCTCGAATATAGCTCGAGCCGAGCTCGAGCCGAGTCTCCTGATTTGGCCAGAGAGCTCGAATAATTTGCGAGCCTCGAGCTTTTCTTGCAGCCCTACTTCATACGTATAAATCTATAGTCTTGTATAATCATTTTGTAATATCATAAATACAACATATATATTTAAAATTTGCTAAAAGTAATATAAATAATTCTAAGGTTTTAAAAATCTCAAACTATCAAAATCAAAATAAATTCATCAACAAATTTAACATATTAAATATATATATATATATATATATATATATATATATATATATATATATGTATAGCGTTTCTAAAAATTTTGGGGTGCCGGGTATACCCGACACCCCCTAGTACCGCCACTGACTGTGTCGTGAGGGAATGGCTTCTGCCCCAACGGCGCAAAAGAGTTGGGATGGCCATGGCCCGTGGACCAAGAATAAAAAAATACGCCGGCGCAATGGCCCTGGCCAATGCAAGATGGAGAGCCCCTCAGCTCACTCTAGACTCGAGTGACGTTCGGCTTAAGCTCTAAATGAGATGACTTTGAGTTTGATACCGAGCTTGAGTAGCTTGTTAGATCTCGGTAAATTTACTAAACATTATGGATCACTTTTTGAATATTACTGTATATTAACTCTTACCGAGTTTACTCGAACTGAGTTCAAATTTAATCTTTTCTTATTATAAAAAATCAATGCTTGTTGAATTGTTAACTGTTATCAGGCTTATTCAACTTTACTCGAGTTTAGATCAAATCGAGCTTGAGCTTTGATTTAAGCTTAAACTCAACTTAAATTCGCCTAAAATTCGACACAGGCTTTCCCGAGCCTGGAAGATCAGACTCAGAGATCAGAGCCTGACTCGTTTACAACCCGTATCCAGGTACTGCAGGTGCGCAGTCCATACTGCATGCAATGCATGACGCGTTTTTGTTAATTGATCACGTCGTGCGCGGCAGCGAAAAGTCGCAGCGACGCCGGCCATGATGGCCGGTGATCGTCCGTGCCGAGATCGATCGTGCCCGGCCTTTCGGTGCGAGGGACGCCCAGGTCAATCCGGAGCAGCCAATGCGTCCGGCCGTGCAGCCGCGGTACAGGGAGATCGAGATGATGCATCGCCGTACGTACGTAATTGATGTCACGCGTGATCGTCCGACCAACCGGAGGAGGAATTAAATCTGTACTTGCTGCAGCTTGGTTGCGAATTGATCTTCTAGCTAGCTAGCTCGGGGGAGGGTTCACAAAATCGATTTGGCGATTTTTGGATGAACAGTGTTTTTTGGTAATCGCAAAAACTGAGTCGAAAATCGGATAAATACAAAGACCAAATTTTTTCGAAAAAAAAATCAAAAATCGTCGATTTTCGTGGAAAATCGATCGGTTCTCGTGGAAAATCAACAACCTTGTTGAACTTTTGTGCGATCGGTTTTTTGTAGCGATTTTCGATGTTTTTTGATGAAAATCGACCGATTTCCACCGGTTTTTGACACGTAATTTTTTTGAATTTTTGAATTATTTTTTGAATCGGATCGGTTTATCGACCGGTTTTTGATATCGGGCCGCGGCGATATGGGCGAAAATCGCGTGATTTTTGTCGATTTTGTGAACCATGGCTCGGGGTGAGATGTATGGCTGTTTTGGCGCGAAATTAAGTATTATACTCTATTTACCTAGAACCTTAGACCAAAGTAGACCTACGCAATAGACAGCTGGATCTTTTTGGGTAGGCCCTCGACACGGCCGGTCAGTACAGCCTAAAGCATAACACGAACATCTTCAAACTGAATCAGTACGGTACGAATGATGGGTTATGCTGAGCCTAAAAACACAACACCAAGGACGGCCTGGCACAAAAGCGGCCTTTTATAAATAAAAAAAAAAGCATTCTTTCTACATCCCAACCTATCATCAACTATCTTACCCTTACGGCCTAGCCCATCATCAAGTACTACCTCTCCTCTTTGCCTTCTCCCACCAAATACTACCTCCTCCCATTCAGCACATTTGTCGTCTCCCCACACCTCCTTCATCCCCCCCCCCCCTCTTGCCCTCCTCCACCCCTGCTTCCTCCCCCCGCAGCCACCTCCTCTCGCCTCCCCTACGCCATCCCCCTTCTAGCGTTCACATGTCTTAGTGCCAAATATATCCAGCATTCCCACACCGTGTTAATTACCACCGCTCCCAGCCACCATGCGTGTTTCTTCCCTGACGTTAGCGCCTTCCTCATCTCCGGCCGAGGTGTACTCACCCATCCTCGACGATAAATGCTCAATTCGTCATCGGCTCCTTTCTTCTCTTTTGTAACAGTTCAAAAAGGAAGGATATGGGCTAACACGGTACATAGGTGACAAGGTGTGGCAATAAGCTGTATCTGGGATCTCTAGAGGCGAGTGAAACCATGACGGTACGGCCCAATGCGAAGATTCTTTATACAGCAGGCATACAAAATTAAACAAGCTATAGGTCGGTAGCTAGCATTTGTTTGAGGCAACCAGAATGGAATCACCCTAGATTCCAACCACCCCTGTTTTTCACCACCGCTGACGTTGTTTACTGCCCAGTTGCCTTTTTACCCATGCCTAACAAACCCTGCGGCCTTTTTAACACTCCCAGTCCCAGCTACTCATAACCAGACAAGAAAAGGGCCACATGAACAGATTCCAAAGACTTGACACAGTACGCACTCGGGCGCAGCGGCGGATTGAGCCAAGCTTAATTTGGCCAATCCAGGCCATGACCTAAGATCTGGGATTAAAAAGCTATGGTATGAACAAGTGAACCAGTCGTTCTTCGGCTATGGCTCGGTGGACCAGCTGACCCGGTCTAACTATGGGCTGACTCCGCCCTTGCACTGGTGTGTACGGTTGCACTTTAGGTTTTTTTGGGGCATCCGGACCATGACCTAAGATCTGGGATTAAAAAGCTATGGTATGAACAAGTGAACCAGTCGTTCTTCGGCTATGGCCCGGTGGACCAGCTGACCCGGTCTAACTATGGGCTGACTCTGCCCTTGCACTGGTGTGTACGGTTGCACACTTCAGGCTGTTTTTGCAAGAGTAGGGTTTCTTTAGCTTTGTACTTTGCGTCGACCTCGATCTGTTCTGGTCTTTGTTTAGGAGCTGTGGGTGAGCCTTTTTGTTTCGGTGTTAGCTGCGCTAGCTGGGTTCTTGTTTGGTTGGAACAGGTGTTCCCACTTCGTGGATGTTGGTGCCTCCGTTTTGATGGTGTGTGTAATTCTCTTCTCCTTGAGTGGATTGGCACCTTGGTTTAAATTCCCCCCCCCCCCCCCCGACCGTCCGACTCAGACGTAGGAGAAGTAACAAACACGTAGGCCCCCTGCCCACACCTTCTGACTTGCCAGCCCTATCATCACTTCACTCGTGCCCTTTAGCAGGACCGTTTGATACCTCATCCGAATATCACCGGGCCGTTAGATTAAATCATAGGATTAGATGTAATCAATACTCTCGAATCTTAACAATGATCCGATGATCCTAAATTTGAGTGATTTCGACAATAAAAACATCCGGATGATGTTTATGAAATCCCGATCATAGCATGCGTTGTCATCCTCTAATAAAACGAGTACATGAGCAATCATACCTGCCTGACCATATCATACGTGGTCCTCAAATATCTCAAGTGGATTAGCTACATCCCACAAAAAAGTAGTCCTTTTTGCCGATGCATGTGAGCTGAGCCGTGCGGCTGCATGCATGCTTCTTCCTCTGTATATATCCTAGCTAAACACATCATGAGGAGGAGCAGTGAGCAGTCAGCCAGTGACTAGTGAGCTTGAGAAGCAATTAAGGAGATCGAAACCAAGCTGTGAGGTAGCTAGGAGAGAGAGGAGGGAGGAGAGTGAGAGTGTTCATGGACTGGTACTCGTGGCTGTCCAAGACGGGGCTGAAGCCGTCACTGACGTACGAGTATGGGCTCCTCTTCAACGAGAACGCGCTGGAGCCCGGCGACGCGGCGCACTTCGACCACGACCTGCTCAAGAGCATGGGCATCGCCGTCGCCAAGCACCGCCTCGAGATCCTCAAGCTCGCCAGGAAGGACGCCGGGGCCAGCCCCTCCTACGCGAGGCTCGTGCGCAAGGCCGGCAAGTGCCTCGCCCGGTGCGCGCGCCGCCTCGCGCAGCGCGGCGGGGCCAGGGGCTCGTCGGTCGCCGTCCTGCCGAGGATCTGTAACGGCGACGATGCCCGCGTCGGCGCCGTGCAGAGGAGGAGCGTCAGGAAGATGGTGCTCATGATCACCGACGGCACCGGTGCCGGCGGCGCGAGGCGCGACCGGTTCTCGGCGTCGCAGAAGGCAAGCTTGATGTTCCACGACTGCTACGAGGATGACGAGGAGGAGGAGGAGGAGGACGGCGGCGAGGAGGAAGGGGAGGAGGAGCCGTGCTCCGACGGCGCCGGCAGCGAAGGTGAGATCAAGTGGGACTCCATGTTCCAGGACCTGAAACCAACGTGATGATCGAGTTCGGTGTCCTTCCGTTGTTGGTTCGACGTTCTTGCGTGAGTTGGTCGTTCTGGGTTTGGTGGTCGCGGGGGAGGAGAGAATTTCTGCACTTCTCTTATGGCGTGTGTTCTTCTTTGAGAAGCGAAGAAAAACGGGAGAGTAATTAAGAACGTGGATATGCGCATTTCACGCTGTTCGGTTCAGCCAATAATATCGAACGCCAATGTCTTTTGATTCTGTCGAGAAATGTCTAGTTCCTTCCCACGGCATCGAGCTTCAGGTTGAGTGAGAGTGAAGGCCAAGTATGCCCTGCACGTAATAGTTGTATCATCCTCATTATTAGCGGAATCGATGGGATCGAGTGTACATGTGTGAAAAAGATCGCCGTTGTGTGTTGAAACTTCTCTCGCTTATTTCTGAAACTGCGCCAAGGATTACATCTCAGTTCAGAATTCCACATTTCTCCGAGCGATGCAACGTCATGTCTATCGTACTCAACTTTGGTTGGTCTCGAAATTATGCAGAGCAACCAACTGAAGCTACACCAAATTATGTGCAAAACTTGACGATGACCAACAAAAGCGCAGGCGCATCCTCCTTCAACAGCGGGCATTGCGCACACGACATGGTTATTACTCCTTTGTAATGATGTCCATCCATATAAAAGGCATTGTTATTTTATACTACACCATACGGTGCTAGTGAAAGGTCCAAGGACTTGAAACATAGCCACACTCCTCCAGTTGTTTGAGTGGCTAGAGGGCAGGCCTTTATCAGTTGGCGACCAAACTGTCACCGGTCCACCCTCCAGGCAGTCGACAATGCATGTTCGATGGCTGGCCATCTTCACGAATAACTGATAATAAACTGAACTTGGAATTATGAGGAAGTCCTACATCATGGCCAGAGAGAGAGAGAGAGAGAGAAGGGGGCACAAATGTGGGGTCAAGAGGCAAGGCATCCCTCATCGGATGGGTCAAAAACTGGGTGAGCCAGAATTTCCCCGCACCTGAAGCACGCGGCCCTGGGAAGCAGGGGAACTTGGCCCTGCGGCACAATCAATGCCTCAGCCTATAACAGGGAGGCGACGGCAAATAAAAATGTCGAACAGGTACAGGTCACAAAACACCACCCAAATCGCCTTTTCCTAATAATTCTCACTCACACAGCACATGTCGATCCATATTGCTACATTTGACTTTACTAATTTAACTGCTGTTGGCACATTTAATTAGTGTAACCACAGGAGCATGGGCGTATCACTATAGAATCCAGGTGAGTTTACTATCACACTGACCATTTCATCACCCTTTCATCTTTCACTAGCATGCAGATGAATGTAAATACATTGGCTTTTGTGGGGGCGCAAATCAAATCGGCCCCATTAAAATGATGGCAAGTCAAAAAAAAAAAAAAAGACAAATCACTCAAAACTGTGATGCTTGAAGCAATAATCAAGAACGGTTAGCCTGATAAAAAGCCCCTACACTAAGAAAAACATGTTTCCCCAGCAGCAGATCAATTGCTGGATAACCTTCAATGCAGTCCACTGTAATCTGCAGGGACAAACATACAAGGACTGAAGAATACACATTCTGAAAAATTGTTAGAACGTTGCAGATTACTTACCTTGCCATTTCCAACCTGGAATTCATTCTTCAATCTGTAAATGGACCTTGACAGCAAATACACTCTTAATGCATCAACATGGTCAGTGTTGCCTGTTTCATTAAAGTACATGCATATGTGTTACTCACATAATATCTCCCAGGGAATGCCATGATATGAACAACAAAAATTGCGATACGCATGACTACTTTGCAATTGCACTCTGGAGCAGAAACACTATGTACCTGAGGCATGGGGAAGGAGATCAGATGTGACAAGCGAGCACCTTGCAATGTAGATGACAAACGACATGTCATATACATCGTGAGACTCCTCACAGATGACTACCTGCAAACCGCACAGTGAAATTGGAACTAAATGTTTTATGACCATTTCGAATTATGCCAGCGCCACATTACTTTCAAACTTTCCATAAGTCAGTACTCATTTTGTTACATCTATAGGCAAGTTGCAAAATGAACTCTAAAAAATGACAATGTAAACCTAGATTATAGGATAAGCTTACACCACAAAAGCTATCACCAATAAACCTTGTCCTTCAAATAGCTGCACATGCTCACAAAGTTAGCGCAACCACAAAACGCCTTTTTGGGTCTACTTTAGGATTAATATATATGAAAACTAAGTAGACCAATTACCACAAAAATGTGCTATAATAGAATAGAGATATCACCAAAATGCAGTAGATTATCAAGGTAGAACAAAAAACTATTTGTGAACATACAAAAGCCGAAAACTGGTTGATTATTAAAGTTGAATTTGACGATAATTGAAGGTTAAATTCAGTAAACTGAAACAGGTTGAAGATCCAAACTCACCACATCTCGTGGTGCCATTGCCTTTGGAATTACTGAATTACCGAGTGCATCCCTAATATACGGATCCTGCACACACCAACAGTAGACTTCGTGGAATGATGTTTTGAAACAAGAAACAATTATTTAAACGAATTTAGCTACCTGTGACTGTAAAATTTCTTCCATTGTATTCTTGCTGCTGTCCACAGATTTGTAATACACATCAACTAAGTCTGTAGGTTCCAGCTGAGCAGTTTTCCGTAATTTCTGGACTCTGTTTACAACCTGGACAGAGATGTTCATGAACTATTAGACCACATTATGAGCGTTCATGCAAGACTGAAGCACCAAGAAAACTTATGCAACCAAACGACCATGAATGTTTCCTGAAACAAAATGCTATGTTTTAATTTTCCATTTTTGAATGATTGAAGTTTCAGCTATTCCTGTGTTCTAAAATTAAACCATCATGATGTACGTCAGGAAAAATTACCGAATTCAGGCATCGATGAATGAACGTATGCAACAGCAGATAGAGAATATGTATATAAATTTCAGTACAGGAAACACCAAAACAATCTGTGTCAAGCTCGAGAATACCAATCCTACACAAAGAAAGAATTAATTATAATTGACTACCTCTCGAGCCACTCCAGCTTCAAACAACGATTGATCAGCTCGGAGATCCAAAATGACTAAAACATCGCCTGCAACAAAAACAAGATAGCGATGTTATCGATAGAAAGTGGTTGAACTACTAAGATGAAGTAACATATTTATGACGCACCATCTCCCGCGGCATCAATTTCCTTCTCTGACACGTTTGCAGGACGCTTGAATTGTCGGACCACCTAAAAATACAAAGTTTATCAGGTAAATTTTGTAGAAATAAAGATGAGGTAAATGTAAAACTTAAATGAAACTTCATGAAGGGTCATGAGCTCATGATAATCAGCAAGAATGCCCATATAGCAAAAGAAATGCCAAATATTATCTTGGCATTGAAGTTCTCGAAAACCATTTGCTAGATAAAGATATGTTCTGGAACATCCAACACAGCACTCCGGAACATTATTTTTGTATCATATGAAACACAGTATAAACCAACATAATCTCACTGATGCATCTTCTTGAGGAGATAAACTAGCACTTGTCACCGAGTGTGAATCTTCAAATAAACTTCTGCTAGCAACCATTTGAGTCTTCAAATTAACAATCGCTTGAAGCATGGAATATTACCTTAATATCATCTAGCTTCAAGCAATGACCATAGAACGAAATCTCTCCACTTTGCTCGAAGGCTAAGATTTGTTCCTGAGGCATTTTCTTCACTTCATTTGATACTTTTCCCATGTCTTTTCCAAGTCTTTTGCCTAGCACGCTAAGAAAATAACACAGGTACTGAGCAATTGATAAAAATATGCAACGATTCTTATGCATATAGGTACACATTACCTAAAATTGGGTTCTGCCCGCATAGAAGCATACATCAAGGGGTCATTACATGTAGTAACAGTCTTCACATTCATTTCCTCCATGACATACTACACAGCGGAAAGTACACAATGTCAACACTCAGCACTGAAGAAACAAAACAGTCACTCCACATATAATGAAAACAAAGTAACGAATATTGAAGAACAATTAATCAATCTAGTTGCTCGATAATTAGGATTAAACCAACTACTCCCTCCGATTGGAAATGTAAAGGGTTTTAGGTCTCTATACTATTTGTAAAATATTAGGGGTTCTAGTATCCCAAGGCTAAATTTAGCCCATTTTTTCCAGTTTTGCCCTTGTTCCATTTATTACCCTTGTACAATTTTCCATGTCTCTTTTTTATGCGAACGTGCTCTTTAATGAACAATAACTAAGGGTATTTTAGTCTATTCACCAAGCTTCTAAATATGTGTGCACAAGACTAAAACCCCTTACATTTCCAATCGGAGGGAGTATTAGAAATATGGATAAGCAGATTTGTTGACAAATATTGATCGCAAGTAGAGATGGATCAACAGTAACAAAGCATTGAATATAGAACATGGAAGGGGAAAAGAGACACTGTTTACAAGCAATTGCAAAAGGCAGTTACATAGACACTGATACAAACCTCTCTTAGTTTTCCAGCTATGTCTTCAAGAAATTCATTGTTGGGATGAACAACCACCATCTCCCTGAAACTCAAATTGGTTAGGCTACATACTCCCATTTTCAATATACCACTTAAACAAACGTGTTATACTACTTTATCACTTTTGGTATACTTCGGTACTAATTCTAAGATACTCCAATGCAACATGGTTGAAAAAATTTCAATAGAGCCCTTTATTTTTTTCTATATACCCTTTTTCATATGTAAAAGGTTGTATATACATAAATTATGCTATAAAAAGTGGACTTTGGTGCATTTTTTCATGGAACTCACTGTGGGTACCCTCATATACTAATTATAAGATACTCCAGCGTGAAACACACGAAAAAATTGCAACAGAGTTCATAGTTTTTAGCGTATTTGGCAAATACCTTCATATACACACATAAAAAGGAGTAAGTCTAAAATAATGTACATACTACCTTTGAAAAAATGTACATACCACATAGATAATCTTATATACTTGTATACTATGCGTACATTCCCTCCATTGCAGGAGATACTCCCTACGTTGTGAGATACGATATAGGGAGTAACTACTCCTGGGGGTAGAAAAGAGGCTTCCTCCTAGGAGTAGTTACTTCCACCTTTGATATACCCACCTAAACGAACTTGAAATACTTGTACCTACATATACGCACATAAAAAGGAGTATACCTAAAAAATATATACATACCAACTAGATAGTATTGTATACTCGTATACTACAAGTACCTACTCTCTATTGTGCGACACTCTACGTTGTGAGATACGACATAGGAAGTTGTTATTAACCAAATAGAGGTAGGGAGTACAAAACGGGCTTCATACGTACGTACCTACGTACATATATAGTCTTTTTCATACTCTTGGGAGTATGTACTCCCACCTCCAGTATACCACTTAAACGAATGTGTTATACTCATTTATCACTTTCAATATACTCCAATAATAATTCTAAGATAGTACAAGACGACATTGTTGAAAAAAAATTCATTGAAACCCTTTATTTTTTGCTATATACCCTTTTCCATATGTAAAAAGAGTATATATACAAATTATGCTATAAATGGTGGCTTTTGATGAAATTTTGCGTGAAACTCACTTTGGATTATCTTATAATCAGTATTAGAGTATACTCAAAAGGATAAAGAAGTATAACATTATCTAAGCAATATATTGAGAGTGGGAGTACATACTCCCAGGGGTATGGAACCATTTTCCTATGTGTGTGTGTAGATGTGCTATTCTTCAGCTGCGTGTAGAATATACTTTTGACTGAGTTTACGCAGTTTGACTGAGCCAAATTACCCGTATTTATTACTTGCGCTATCAAACCGATTCATGTACAAACTAGTAAACACGTTACTAGTTAGTTGGCCACGGTTCTGATTACAGTAGTAATGAGTTTTCACTAGTAAATTGATGTTCATACAGTAGTAAAATGATATTCATTCAGTAGTAAAATTTGATTTATGCAACGTATATTAGCGAGATTTATATCATATTGTTCCCCTCATCGTCAATAATCTACTAGTAAAAATTTGTTTGTCAATCGGAGCTGCGAATAAAAAGTTATGGCTAAAAAGAAGGAAAAAACATATTCGTGTACAAACTAGTCAACGCATTACTAGTTAGTTGGCCACAATTCTGATTTCAGTAATAATAAGTTTCAGTAGTAAATTGATGTTCATTTGGCAGTAAAATTTAATTTATGCGACGTTTATTAGCGAGACATCATATAGTTCCTCTCGTCGTCAGTAATCAACTGGTGAAATTCGTTCGTTAATCGGAGCTACGAATAAAATGTTATGGCTAAAAGAAGGGGAAAAACATATTCGTGTACAAACTAGTAAACGCATTACTAGTTAGTTGGCCTCTGATTTAATAGTAATGCGTTTTAGTAGTAAATTAATGTTCATATAGTAATAAATTGATGTTCATTTAGTAGTAAAATTTGATTTATGCGATGTTTATTAGCCACTGACCGAGCCTTGTACATGAGTTATTTCTAACATAGTAAAAAACATAAGTTACAGTAGTAATATTGTATGCAAGGTTGTCAAGACGACAAGGCGAGGCGAGGCGTCAGCCCATCGCCTGGATGCCTAGGCGAGGATTAGGCGAAGGTCAACATTTTCAGTATATCACATTATGACTCATTCATATAGTAAGAGTAATATATGTATATGAATGTAATTGGGCTAAATATGTTATATTATAGCCATAAGCCCACCAATTTCATTCATTTCTCACACAGCCCAATAGGAAGGCCCATTTGCCCTCAATCCTCAATGCCTCACACGGCCCAAAGGTGAACAAGCATCCGTGCGCTCAGCAGAGTAGCAGACCAAAGAAAGATGAGGCTTCAACTCATCTCGGCTCGGCAGACCAGAGCAGATCGGTGCGAAGGGTGGCCACGGCGCAAGGAGGTCGACGTGGAGGAGGTTGGCGCGGAGGGGAGCCTCATCACCTCGGCGCACGGAGGAGGTCGATGCCCAGGCCACGTCCGACGAGAGGCGAAGGAGAGGGAGAAGCAGGAGGGCAACAGGAGGTGCCGGACTTACGGATCTGCAGCCGACGGCGGCAACGGAGGTGGTGGCGGTGAGCCGGTGAATGGCAATGCGGCGGATCCTTGTTGCTTGTCCTCAGCCGACGGAACCACGGAGGTATAGTGCTCGCTCGTCCCTAACCCAGCGACCGCCCGAAACTCACCTTATCCCCTCCTCCCAACCCTAGGCGGCCGCCTGACCTCACCTGGCGATGCCTAGAACGTCCAGGCGTCCGCCTTGCTCCGGCCAGGCCAGGCGAGCGGGTCAGGCGAGCTCCCTCCGGCACCGCGGTGCCTAGGCGACGCCTTGACATCCATGATTGTATGACAGAGATAATTAATTAGAAAATCATACTCTAACAAACATAAGTTACGATGAATATAATCTGATGGTAAATTTTTTTCGAATATTACGAGATTGGTGACTTTTTTCCGACGGTCTTGCAGAATGTAGGAAGTTTTTGGGCCGTAATTGGTTTTTTGGGCCGTGTGTTGCTAACCGGTTCGTTGTACGTTTCGGCCCGCGCGTAGAATAGCCTAATCTGCGCGCACGCGTGTTATTCTTTTGAGTATACTCTAATACTGATTTTAAGATACTTCAAAGTGAATTCTACGAAAAATTTCATCGAAGTACACTTTATAGCATAATTTATTCGGAAAAAAGTATATAGCAAAAAATAAAGGGTTCCGATGATTTTTTTCAACAATGTCGCATCGCAGTATCTTAGAATTATTATTGAAGTATATTGAAAGTGATAAAGGAGTATAACACATTCGTTTAAGTGGTATACTAGAGGTGGGAGTACGTTTACGTACTCCCAGGAGTACAAAAAAGGCTTCCTATATGTGTGTGTGTGTGTGTGTGTAGAGAGAGAGAGAGAGAGAGAGAGAGTAGTTCCATACTCATGGAAGTACGTAGTCCCATCTCTCATATACCGCTTAAACAAAAAAGTTATACCTCTTTATCCTTATGAGCATACTCTAATAATGATTATAAGAAACTCAAACGTGAGTTTCATGAAAAATGTCATCAAAGTCCATCCTTTATAGCATAATTTATGTATATACTCCTACATGTGAAAATGGGTATATATATAGCAAAAATAAAGGGCTTCGAAGAAATTTTTTAACCATGTCGCATTGGAGTGTATATATACCTAGGGCACCATGATCCAAAATGGGTATATCAACTATGTTGGAAATTTTAGGATGTTGAATTTAACTAGTTCAAACAAGTTTGAACTGAAATTCAAACTAGAGTTTTCTTTTTTTATGATAGTTTAATTGTAGGTGTGCTGACTTATATATAAATTAGCGAAGCATATGATCTAAATTCGTTAAAAATCTTTGAATTCGAGTATATTTTTTCAAAGGTATGTGTTTCATTTGAATTGTTATAGATGGGTATATACCCTAAACTGAAATTTTAAAAAAAATATACTCAAATTTGGCTTGAATTCACGTATTTGAAATCATGGTAACCCATTTCAACATCCTATAGGGCACATATCCAGTGTAAACCACCCTTATCGTGCAAACTCCGTGAAAACCATATGTACAAGTTTTCAAAAAATTTGTAAACAATTATCATACATAGGGGAGGTGAGCTACTACAACTCTGTAAAATTTGAAGACCAAAATCAATCGCACGTGAAAGATATGAAAAAGACAAATTCAGCCTGAAGAGTGATTTATCACTATTCAGCACCTATGAAATACCGGATCGGGAAGGATAGGTGAAATTCAGCATAAAAAATTAATAAAAAAATCTCGATCCTTCTCCGATACTGTGCGATACTCCCCAATACCGCCAATCCTACAACACAAAGCCCAAACAAAGGAAAAAAACCATTCTAGCCCATGAATCCTAACCCTAAAAACCTATCTCTCCCTCGATAGCCCCCTTCTTCACGCGCAAGGCGAGCTTGTCTCGCAAATCTGAGCGCACCACAGATCGCCGCCGCTTCCCACTTCTCCGGCCCCCAGAAATCGCGCCGCCGCTTCCAGCTTCCTCCTCCCACGCCGCCCCTCCCCCTTCTCCTACCGCCGCCTCCCCCTTCTCCCGCTGCCGCAAATCGCGCCGCAAATCACATCGCCCCTCCCCTTCTCCTAACGTCGCTGCAAACCCCGCCGCCTCCCTCTTCTCCTGCCGCAGCCGCAAATCTCGTTGCCTCCCCATTCTGTGATGGCCACCTTCCCCGCCCTTCTGTGCCGGCTACCTTCCCCGTCGCCTCCCCCTTCTATGCCGGCCACCTTGCCCGTCCTTATTTGCATGGACTAAGGTATGAAGAGGAAAGGGGGCAACAAATGTATAGTTTTCAACTTTTCATCAAGGTAATCAACTAATTCTTGCCCTATTTACATTTTTTAAATTTTTAATACATATATACTCGCCGTATCGCCGGATTCTTGTTTTTGGAAAATTGCGTATCACTGTATCGCCATACCTGTATCGCCGTACCAGTATCACGAATTGGTGATACATAATTCAGCACTATTCATCTTGCTGCTTGTCAATTTTATATCTTTTAAATACGATTGAATTTGGTCTTCAAATTTTACAGAGTTGTAGAACCTCATCTCCTCTACGTATGGCAATTTTTTGAGTAAAATTTAAAGATCAAACTCAATCGCATTTGAAAGATATGAAATTGATTAGCAGCGACATGAATAGTGTTCAATAGTGATAAATCACTCTTCAGGTTGAATTTTTTCCGTATCTTTCAAATGTGATTGATTTTAGTCTTCATATTTCACAGGGCTGTAGAAGCTCATCTCCCCAACGTATGATAATTTTTGAAAACTTGTACACGTAGTTTTCACAGAGTTTACACGGTAAGGGTGGTTTACACCAAACATGTTGCCATATATACATATGACACACACTTCAAGTTCCATATACAGAAGGAAAGCAAAAACACAACTAAAATCGCATCAATCTTATGACAACCACTACAACAAAAAAAGGTTCCTTATACTTCACACTTGTAAAGGCGAAAAGTTCTACCAAAATATGCAAATTAAAAAAAAAATCATTGAATAGTCATTTGTCATTTAACTACATTAATATGCAGGAAAATACGCATCATATAATGCAATGTCAACGGCCTAAACTGGATTTATCTACACAAATACAATGTTATAGAAAATAAGATCAAACAGAACTGAACATACTTAAGTGGTGTTTTGAGAGCCTTGTTATGCCGTTCACGGATATTGCGGGCAAGATCAATGATGGTCATCATCCGATTTACACTTTGCTCAACACGTTCATCTCTCTGACCATGTGGGAAAAAGAACATAAGTCATAAGTAATTCTGATGGAACAAAACATAGTAAAGACTATTTAGATGAGAAAGAGTTACCTCCCCAGTTGTGGAAGGGAAACTGCAGAAATGAATGCTCTCCTTCGATTTATTTGACACCTTTCGCAGATTTTGATAAAGAACTTCAGTAAAGAAGGGCGTAAACGGAGCCATCGCCACACAAGTTGTTACAAGTGTCTACATTTCATGGATAAGATGTCTTAGAGAAGTGGATAAATAACCACCAAAAGGTACAGTGTGTATGATAAGGGATTATGAATACATAAAGTACTTCAAAAAATGTCATAGATGGTATTTGGAACAAGAAAAGATCATCCCAGAGGCTTAGATTTTTTTTATCAAAGTTAAGCAAAAGAGAAGAGTAGCATTAAAATCATCACAATGCCAACTGCCGACTGATGAATCATACTTCCAGAAGTAACAAAGTGCATTAAAAATGCTATGAAGAAAGTGGCTCATCAGCAATAGGTAAAACAAAAATAACTCTTGATACAGTCCTAGGAAGCAAGAGATGAAAATGCCAAATTAAGAGGGTTGATATATGACTATAGCATTGGAAGATAATTTTTTTTCATCAATCCATAGACAATCTACAATATCATCAACCAGCCAAAGTTGATACAGTGCACTGCTGAATATATACTTACATGGTAAAGAGTTGCAAGAGAAAGTCTGCAGTCTTCTTCTCCAGTACGTCCTTTTAACCGTTTGCGGTTGAAACGCACATATATATTAGTAAGATTGTCGATGTATTTTACCAAATATGGCACTACCTGCAGGTGCATGGAAGCTAAAAAATTACATCAAGTGGCCATAACATGGAAAGAAGAATTGAGATGTCCAGGGAACAAATATCTAGAGAAATCTGTTAAGCATTAAACCGTGTAAAGCCGGTATGCATCCATCTCCTGGCGAACAAAGCTAACTAGACTTTCAGTTGCAGAGTTTATCCAGTGATCTAACACATTGGATGACTTCAGAAGTGCTTGATCGATTGGAGAAAATGCCGTGAGACCCTCAACTTCAAGCCTCTTTGCATTTTGGACAAGAAACCTATAAGCATTATACCATGGGAGGAAGACATCTTTCACCTGGTCAATTTAAAACGTTCGATTTAAGCAATGCCCTTAAGGAAACAATATACTCCAATTGGAGCATTTGGTGGCTCATATGATCTATATGCAGAATAGTAGCATGACAAGCCCCAAAATATTGAAAGAAGACACTTACAACACCATAAACACCACTTTTTTTGAATCGTAGAGACTCTGCACGTACAACTGGAGAATTTATCAAATACAGCCTCAAAGCATCCTGGAAAGAAAAGAACATTCAATTTAATTACAAAGTCTAACTTGGACGTACCATGCAATCACAAGACTTAAAAAGTCGAAATGCATAAACACTAAAGCATCAGTCATATAATGTGTGAAAAATGAATGAGAGCCATTTACTTGTTCAAAGAAACACCACATACCGCTCCATATTCATTGATGACTTCTAAGGGTGAAGGGTAATTCTTTTTACTCTTGCTCATTTTCTTACCATCCTCGGCCAAGACAAGACCATTGCATATAAGATTCTTAAATGCAGGCCTCCCAAATAATGCCGTCGATAACACCATCAGAGTATAGAACCTGCAACATGATTTCAAATCATAAAGGTGAAATTCATATCTAACATTAATGATTCGGCATGAAGCAAAGTATGTTAGTCAGGATTGCAGATTTTCAGTACCATATACATTCTAGACCAAAATAAATAACGATTCTATCATTATCAGCACCAGGAACTGCATACTCTTTTGTTCACCAAACTTTCGGGGAAAAGAAAGGTGAAGTCAACAGTATGAGCATGACAGTATTTAATAAATGAAACCATATCATCATCACAAATTCACCCAAGGACAAACACCAAATAACATAAGATATCAATTTTTTTTTGCCAGAAAAAGGACCACAGAAGACCATTGAGCAAAGAAAAGTAGAATATCAGAGATGATGCGAATGGACATAATATATCTTAATTTTACAATCATAATTCATGAATGACAGCTCATGTCTTTGGGACATGCAAACAGGATTTCAAGCCAAGTGGTGAGAATTAGGAGTGCATGGCTCTATTTCAAATGCAGTAACTTAATTCGACAGGTAGTGCTTGTGAATTTAATTGTGTTACCAGTTTAAAACCCGCTCTCGTGATTTGTATAAATATTCCGAAAGAAGCAATATGTATGGTATATAATAATAAAACATTATCAAAGGCCATAAACGAACAACAAAAAGAAGAAAATGCACCCTCAAAATTGTTGGCAACTAGAGAGGCCAAATGACTAATATAAAATATCTGCCAAATATTCTGAAGGGATTAACGAACCATCCGCGTGTTTGGTCCAAGCCCTCTGCCACAAAGTTGCCAGGAAAATTCTTTTCAAATAGTTCACGATTCTCAAATGGATAATGAATGTAGGCATATGGCATGGACCCACTCTCAAACCAGCAGTCGAACACCTGAAGGCACCACCATAATTGCTGAGTGAGAACCATTTTAAAATGAAGAAAACACAGATATACAAACATTCACATCCATGACAATTGACAATTCAAATGATCACGTAAATAATCTTTAACATGAGTAACACTCGAACTACACAAGCAGAGATAGGATATAACCTTACAACATTCAGCAATTAGCTAGGACATTACTAACTCTACCCACATTCAAACTTTGAGGGGAACTTAAGTACTAGCAACCACTTAAGCAAAACCAATGTACCATCTAATGCTATGACAAATTAGGCAACAATAAGACAAATAGGTAGAAAATGGGTCACAAAGTGTTTCTCACCTAGACGCTTATGGGAGATTACTTCAAGCCTAAAAAAGTAATTCAAAGACTTGGCTGATATAACTTAATTATGTTTCAAAAACATAATTCAAATATATAGCTAAAAACATAATTCAACATCTGTCTTGACCCCCACTTCCTTTTAGTAAAAATCAAAAGGCAGGGAACAAATGTACTCAGGCATCAATATAAAGTTCAAATATAGTGCTGGGTCTAAAAGCAACTTACATCATCAACACGTTTGAGCACCCCATACTCTGGTCCTCTACTAGAGGGAATCGTAATATCATCAACATATTGTCGGTGAAGATCCCTAACCTGATCACAGAATTTTTTTTAAAAATGATTCTTTCAAGTCTGAGGGGTATCAGGACATGTCTAACAATAGCAAGTGCCTATTAATATGCATTATGTACAAGAAGGACAAAAAACATTGTTGTTCAAGCACAAAAGAAAGAGCAAGAGCATATATAACAAGCTCACTATTGTTTCAAATTTTCAATTAAAATACTTTGGGGTTACAAGAATATGTGTATGTCATCAACCGCAAATACTACAAAAGAATGCAATATATCTTGCACAGTAGAGATATTAACCTTGACACCAGATAATTTTTCAAGTTTCTCAACGGAATCCATAACAACAATTTCTTCACCATCTTGGCTGATCCACAATGGAAGTGGAGTACCCCAGAATCTAGTTCTGCTAACAGCCCAGTCCCTAGCACCTTCTAGCCAGTTATGGAATCTCTTTTCCTGCACGCATTCATTGTTAACAAAGAAATCAAGGTAAAACATAAACTACATCAACCTTATAAACCTAGACTCTCCAGGCAGTTTCGAAACAATCTATCCAGTTATATACATGTATTTGATGCAAATATTGAAAACAGGAAGTAATATTGAATACATGGGGGTGGGAAACAGAGTTGACCTAGCAAAATAATATGTGCATTGATGGCACATCCAAGCAATATGCAGCCAAGCAGAGCAGATCAAGTATACGTATCCACATGAATATGAAGTACAATATCCAAACAGGGTTAATGGAAAGTTTTTACATATTATTACATTTACAACAGCAACAGCCTACAGGTGTTGCATTTTGCTTTCACCCTGTAGTTATGTATGAGTAAAAATCACAGGTTAGCCGACCTCATCTACAGAACTAAGTTTTTTTTTTCTTTTTGGCTTTGTCACATTGAGGTAACATAGTCCAGACCTAGTTCCTGAAGAATGCTAATACCGGCTACTGGGCAGTTCATAGGGATTACTGGCTAGAAACACCATCCACCAGCTGCAATCTACTCGTTTTCAAATGCCCAGAACACTTAGTGTTAAGCTTTGATGTCACGATTGAATTTTTTTCATACAACTTACAACCTTCCAAGAACCGATGTGAATTGACCAGTGGTCACAACTCGGCAGGACTTGGCAGGACTTCCACTACGATTAGGCAAACCCAGGTACCAACCGGTTACTCCTAGAGATTATATTAGATTAGAACAGTATTATCCTGAATACCTGATCAACCCTCTCCTTTGCAAACCACCATGAACAATATTACCTTGGGTAATGCTAGAAAACAGGATACTGTTTTCTTAATCTTGAATGGGATGGCAAAATGGAGAAGCACAAATGGTCTTTTTCCTAATAGACCCCTTGAGTTTTCATTTATATACCAAAACATCAGGACTGTTGTGGTTTATCAATTGGAACCACTGTTCTCCTGTCAAAAGTGAATCTAATGGGTTGTAGTTTGATAGGCGCAACAAATTACATTAAACTTCAAGTACTTCAAGGAGCATAGCCAAATAACTACAAGGTCTGAAAACAGTTCCGTACTAAACCATTGTACCGAATGTCTCATGCTTGCACTACTTAGCATCGAGTGTCATTGATACATGGCTTCCGTGCATTAGATTTACATAAACGTAGGTATTGAAAGCACAGAAAGAACTTCTATGGGGCAGTACCCCAATTGAGGATGCCCCTCATAGCAGTCCAATCATGATCTCATGAATCTCAATACACGATCGGGTGGCTACGAGGGGCATCTCCACGTGGGTTTACATCCCAATAAAACTTTCTTCCTGAAAGCACTGTGCCACAGGCAGGAAACAATAACATACCTTAACATAATCTGGAACCCAGTAGGTCTCTTTGTTACACTCCAGCAATTGGTCCCTAATCTTTTCAACCTTGACAAACCTACAGAAAAGCTCTTTCAGACCTACATTCCTCAGTAAAAAAACATGTGATAGGAAAACTGTAATGGACATAAAAGCGGAGGAACAAAACTAACAAAAAGGAAGCCCAAACGATCCAACACAAGCCTTATTTGTGCATCTGGATGGAACTATAACATGATAAAGCCAAATTTCGTAAAGTGAATGCTCCATGTGGTAGGAACAGCAAGTAGAAGATGGAGTGGAGTGTCATGTGTTGATGTGTACTTATTAGAACCAGGAAAGACAAAAGCATTAGTACTAAATTAAAGCAAGCAGAACAATGAAAACATCAATTGTCAGCACATGGGCAAAATAGATTTACATGGTAGCAGCAGAAGATGTTTACCAGCTTGGAACAGCCCGGTAAATAAGAGGAGTACCAGAGCGCCAACAAAATGGATAAGAGTGTTCAATGCTCCCTTTACTAACAAGTCTTCCTTTATCCTGTTCAAGTAGTTTATCATTTTCAGAATGCAATCCTCAGGAAAATAAAAACTATCCAATGTCTGTGATGAATTTCATTAAGGTGCCCTTCAACCAATGCACAAAATAAATCTAAGATAATAAGAAAGCAAAGCCAAGCTTATGACAGTGCAGTCCACAGAATACACTGAGACAGCCTGAGAACGTTCATGCTATACACCTAATTTCCTTGTGCATGTATCCCCTTCAAGATTATCCAAATAAACAGCATAGTAAATCATCAAAATGCATGCACAACTTCTAAGGTTGTTCCGAGACATAATAACATTAGAAACTCTATATAATGTAATGTTTTCTCGCACTAGTTTATTACTCAACTTCAAAATCTGTAAATAGTAGTTTCCAGAAATGCTGAGCAAGCAACTAAATGCAAGCGTGTTATTTAGACTTAAGAGCACACCGAACACTGAAACAACTTGCCTTAACAGCGCTTATGATATCCTTGTCAGCCTCTTTGACATATCTCCCTTTGAACTCATAAATCTTTTCTGTAAAGCAACCATCATCATCCACAGCAACTACAAGTCCACTAGCCTGGATGTGAAGCAGCCACCAGAAAAAATATATTACAACAAAGTCATGACTCATGATTGCATCTGCTGATACGCAGCAGAGATGCATAGAAATGTGTGATGCTTTTGGTTAAAAATGAAACACATGGCACGGCAAACTTGAATGCCACAGTGATCAGAGTAAAAGCGCCAGAGTTAAAAGGCCAAGCTAACTAGAGATAAGAAGTTGAAAAACTAGGAGGTACCAGGCATGCCATAGTATAGTATGGACATCCTCTCAATTGATAAATAAGAGAAATGAATATAACACCGCTAGATGCCATCACCAAAGAGATGGTTTGCATGGATAAAAGAAGCAATATGATCAGCCTATCCTCCATTTCCCTTTAGATAATTGAACAATGCTAGGCACTAAAAAAACAACATGCACATGTTCTAGACTTGAAGACAAACTGACATTAGGAGAATATTGCACTGTACCCTTTATTCAATAATAATAATTGGTTTGACTGGTCTACTTTTATTCTCTCAACCCCCAAGGCCTGCCGCATATTAGTTAGTCTAACAATATTCAAATAGTAAAGGAGAATTATTCCAACCTCAATTATCCCAGCAGCAAGGCAGGCACGATGGTCATCTTCACCAAAAGCAGGAGCACAATGGACAACACCGGTTCCACTATCATCAGTTACATAGTTATCCGCAATCACCCTAAAGGCAGTCTCTTGAAGCTCCAAGAAAAAATCAAATAGAGGAGTGTATCTGCAACCAGATATAAAAACATGAAAAAGCTGCAGATGCTCCAAATATCCACTGGCTATGGCATGCTTGGAGTTGCTCAAAAACCTCTCAGTAATCAAGAATAAAGATAAACCATTATTGATACCACTGGGAAAAAATAATGTCCACCAGGCACAAAACTATAGTAGACTATGGACGTGGAACACATTGCTTGAGTAGACTAGCAATCAAACCAATCTCTCCAAATGCAGAAAATTATTAAACATTAGACTTGAAAATCCAAATTAAAAGCGATGTCGGTTATTTAGCTCTGCCAAAAAATAGCAGTGAAGCTGACAAAACTAACACATGGTTAACAAAGAGATAAAAGAGAACCAGCTAGGTTTGAGGAAAAGCATTTTCTTCCAGGACTCCAGCCATAACCCTCACATCCAGTTTTGGGACTTCTAGTTCACTAGTTCTGGTAAACGCTTCCAAGCACAGATAAGTGACGATGCAAATGTAACTTCCCTTATGTTGTGGACAACTAATCCCATGTGCTATGATAGAAATATAAGATCAATTATAAGAAAAGCACTTACTTTAGGCCTTCTAACGATGTGCCAGGAATCTTTCCCAATAACTCATATGATTCAGTATCCAAACCGCCCTGAACAGCTTCAACAGTGCTTCCCTTAGAAGGTGCTTGCTTCTTTCCAGAAGCTTTGGCCTTAACAGGCAATTGCCCGAGCCTAGATTCTGCAACAATGTATACTGTTCCATTTGACTTGTCCATAACCTGTTTGCAACACAGAACATATCCTCAAACAGAAGAAAACAGCAGTTTACAAGTAGAGAAGGCAAGAAGGGCATCAACAATAGAATTCTTTTGTGACACAATGACTTGGGTTAGTCAATAAGCCTTCCTTTTACAACCAACTTGATCCAGTTATCAGAAAAAGATACAGATATTTTCATCATTACAACATTAAGTTAATTCAAAAGGGTTAAACAACCTTTGCTCACAAACAATAAAAAAATGTGACATTGCCATTGCTGGAATAACTGGAACATGCTTCTCCATACTGATACATGTGTAATTAGCCAGACGTGGCAATTAAATTATTGGTGGGCAACTCATACTAGGCACAGTAGATAACCACTATTACTAACATAAGGACAATAACATGAATGCACAATTGCACAGGCAAAATCATTACAGAGACGGAGAACAAGGCATAGCAACTTAAAAGTAAGATAAAGCAAAGATTGCTAATCTACCATGTATAACACAATATCTAAGAAGTTAACTGATACTCTGATAGGCTCATGTCAGGCCCACATCATGTCTTAGTTTAGGTTAAGTAGCTGACTGACAGGCTCATGTTAGGCTCGCATCGTGCCTTAGTTTAGGTGAAGTGGTGAACATCAAAAGTTCAGAGCTTCAGATTGTTGTTGGAGTCAGAAGATTCCTCAGTATCTTCACTAAATTTTATTTATTTATTTTGTGTGGTCTTGTAAAATCAAGTTTCCAACTATGAACTACTGCTAGCAGTCAGGAAACTCGTCAACTATAGTTTATAGCATTACAAAATGCAAAAATAACCCAGGAAGACAGAGAAGTACTAACCTTGGCATACACAAGATTGGCATTGACACACAGTGCTAGGTTGCTCGGAAGTGTCCAGGGCGTTGTGGTCCACGCAACAAGAGCTGCATTGTCCGCATCACCGACAATAGGGAAAGACACCAGCACTGCTGGGTCTGGAACGGTCTACAACACCATAAAAGAATCTGTTACCACAAACTGCAACACAGAATATGAGCTGGAACAGGGACAAAGCCAATAACCAACCCTATAGTCCAGACCCGCCTCAAAGTTTGACAATACTGTTTTGCAGCCTGTGGTGTAAGGCATCACCTGGAACAATAACAAGAGTTCAGGGGGGTTTAAACTTTTAAGGAATTCCTTACACTAGAATAAACAAGAAAACAACTCTGATCCACTTCCTCCTTTCAGAAAGGACAAATAAGATCGCCCAATACTTTATGAGAGGTGCTTCTATGCTCTTCCTTTTAAAAGTTGCACAACTATTAAAGCATGAATGAAGGGTAGATGGTGATTACTTACCCCTTCGCTTGCTTTAAGATTTGTGCAACTTGTACTAGAAGGAAAAGCATAGAAGCACTTCTCATACTTTATGCATGTCTTATTCTTTTCCTCTATGGAAAGAAATATGAGGCAACTTCTACAGAAACAAGATTTGCTGTGCATTAGAGGCAAAGGGAACCTCAATGCAGTAACTGCATTAGAATAAATACACAATTTAATTTAGTTCCTGCCATGATCCAACTCACCACACAAGAAATGGATCATTCCCTTAACAGAAGTAAGCTAAACAGTTACAGCTCCATCTCATCACAACAGCTTTAACTATGGAATGAAAAGCCACATTCCACATAATTTCTAGACATTGGCTATTTAATCTTCCCATACAGAAATTGCAACGTAACAACAGTTGAACTATAGTTCCATATTTCACACATACAAGTTCCAAGTTATAAATAAATCAAACAGTTCATCACAGCATTCTTGCATTATTGCATAGTTCTCAACACCGTGGAATCTGCATTTCCCTAAAGCCTAAGCTTGTCCAACTTCGTAAACCAAACTCAGAACTAGTTCCATTTTTCGCACGTAGAAACTCAGAATTCTAAATAAATCAAACAGTTAGTATCGGCATAGTTCTGAACACAATGAGATTTTCATTTCCATGAAGCCTAAGCCTGTCCAACTTCGTATACCAAACTCAGAAATATGTAAAGCGAAGCACAGACTAAAAAATTAAACAGGGTGAGATTAGGAATTCGACCTTGAAACCCTTGTAGACGAGGTCCTTTTTCCAGAGTTGGGAGAAAACCCACCAGATGCTCTCCATGAAGTTGATGTCCATTGTTTTGTAGTCGTCCTTGAAATCGATCCACCTGCCTGTGCGCGTGACGACGGCCTCCCACTCGGCGACGTACTTTGTGACGATGCTGCGGCAAGTCTCGTTGTACTTGCCAATGCCGAGGTCGAGCACCTGCTGCCGGTTGGTGATGCCGAGGGCCTTGTCGATCTCGAATTCCACGGGGACGCCATGGCAGTCCCATCCGAAGCGGCGCGCGACGTGACGGCCGCGCATCGACTGGTGCCGGGTGACCACATCCTTGATGGTGCCGGCCAGGATGTGGCCGTAGTGAGGGAGGCCGGTGGCGAAGGGCGGACCGTCGTAGAAGATAAACTCCTCGCCCCCCTCCGTGCGGCGGAGCTGCTCGTGGAAGGCGTCGAGCTCCGACCACAGCTGGAGCACGCGCTCCTCCTCTGCCGGAAAGGAGAAGTTCTTCCCCTCGCACACGTCCTCCATGGCCACCGCGGCGGCGGCGGCGGCGGCGGCGGCGGATAGGGCTAGGGTTTCGGGTGAGGCGGCGGCGGCGATGGGAAGAAGAGTCAGTAATGCTTGGGCTCGGGAGGAGGGTTCAGAGCTGCAGTTCACGTGCTGTGCGCGTGCTTCCTTCCTGAGCCGCCCGCACGTTTGCCGGCGGTAGATAAGACAGGTCATGTACAATGAGCTAATATCAACTGTCTATAAGAAATACCACATAAGATTTTTGATAAAGTGAAAGAGAGAAAAGGATGAGAGAGAGTGGTCGTCCTTTCGTGAATAGACGGTCTTATAGACGATTTTAGACTATTTGTATCATTGTATAGACAGTCTATTAGTTGTACGAGAGATTATTACAGACGACTATATAGACAACTCATAGTATGAGTTGTCTTTAAGTCTGTCTATAGATGATATTAAAGTATATTATAGACAGCTATTGTTTATATTATTGTACATGCTCTTATAGCGTATCGGCGTAAGAGTATGTACAGAGGTATAAACAGCAACGGTCTATAATATATGTTCACGTCATCTATAAATAGTATTAAAAATAACTTATACAATAGACTGTCTATATAGCTGTCTGTAATGATCTCTTATATGATGAATGGACTGTCTGTATAATGGTATACACAGCATAAAGCTGTCTATAAGACCGTTTGTTAAATAGTAAACAACATATTTCTCTTTCTTCCCTCTCTTTCATCCATATCATCCAAAATATGATGTGGTATACCCTTATAGACAGCTAACATGTACCATTGTACATGCCCTAAGCACGGCTCAGCGGGCTATGCTATATTGGCACGTTGTCTCACGGGTCGAAAAGCGTCAGGCCAGCCTGTTGGCACAAAAAAAAATCAGGGAAAATTTGGAAAAAAAAATGTTAGAAAAAATGGAAAATTGAAAAGCTATGATAAAAATACAAAAAATAGGAAAAATTAGAATAATGAGAAAAACTCAAAGGATGTAGGAATTTTTTTAAATATATATAATGAGAAAAGCTTAAAAAATGAAATAAATTTAAAAATAAGACAAATAATTGAAATTAAATAACAAGCTTTATTGATGTTCGGCTACCTTGTTAAAAACTTTGTCAAGTAAAATCTCAACACGAGAAAACCTTAGCAAAGAAAAAAAGTACAACCTATAGCTTTGTTATACAAGAAAAAAGTGAATATCACAATTATTCTTCCTCGTGAAGATAAAGATTTTCAAATGTTGCCATCAGTTCAATATTTTTATGTAGTGTGTTAAGCTCATTGTTCAGCTTGTTCTCAATCTTTCACAGTGAGAAGTATGTGCACCATATCACTTTGTCAGATTTGTTCTTCTCTTCAAAGAAATCGTAGCTATAATTCTTCTAAATAGACTGAAAGCAGACTCCAAAGAAATCGTGGAGACAGGAACTGTTAACACATCCCATGCTAATATGGAACGCATCGGATATGTTATCTTGTGCACATGCCACCACTGCAAAATATTGAAGTCCTCCTCTTACTATTCTTGGTGGTTGACAGTGTCGCTATTGAGATAGGCAGTCAACTCCCCACTAGTCCAAACTTGACATTGTTGTGCTCGAACTCCTTGAGGTAGAGCCACCTGCACCCCATATCTTTCCCTACGCAGTTTTTTTCTTACCTGTTGTGGGTGGTGGTGAAGGTTGTTGTAGACGATTTTTACTAAACTTCTGATCGTACTTAGCATAAACTTAAGATAAGTTAGCACGAACATTTGAAAAATAACTAGAATAATCAATGCATATCGCATCATTTAGAAGTGAGAGAACATTATGAAATCCTAAAAATTTATCTCTGCAATCTAAAATAAATGTGAATGTATATAACATAGGGATTTCTTTTCAATATTTTAATTTTTAGTTTTCATAGCAAAAACATTTTTACGCAAAATACTATCATTTTTGTGGCTCTTTAAATGAGTAGCAATTTCTAGAATATTATGCACAATTAAAGGAGAGGTTGAGTAGTAAACTCTAGATAAAGAACAAATCATATCATAAATTTTTTCCAAAAATGACAGCAAGTAATTAGCAACATATCAATGTTGCTCTTTGTGTAACAGTTGACCATCCCAGGTACGATAGTTCATATTAATAAAAACAGAAAATATGTCCTTATAGGGTATGAGTTCCTTCAGCATCATGAAAGTAGAGTTCATCTAATTGGCATATCTACACCAAACTTACGTGGACGCACAGCCATTGAAAGACAATAGTTCTTACATGATGCTACTCGTACATTATAATTATTAATGAAAGATATTGCAGTACTGAAAGTGCAAGTAACTCTTGCAATGATTTTGGTGATTAATGACAAACGTATTTTGATGACAATCATATTAATATCAATGAAAGATGTTTTGTGCTTAATTAACAGGCATATATTGTTATTGATTATGTTTATGATGCATGTCTTTGGTGTTTAATGACAAGCGCGTATTGATAGCATTCTTGTTAAGGTTATTAGTCTATTAAGTAATTAATTCATGACAATCCTCTAGGTTGCGTGTTAATATGAGACTAAGATAATTATTGTTTAAGATTACTCTAAGTCTCACCTTAATAAGAGGAGTTTGGTACATATTTGGTTAAATTCTTTCATCAATTTTAAATTGAATGCATAGTGATCTCTAAGTAACATGTTGATTACATATATGCACATTGGTTCATGTCATATTTATTTGTGCATATTATTCATTTGAGTTCATTATGTGCTTTGATTTTAGTATGCATGTATTAACTAGAGTTAAACTTCACATTGCTATAGGTTGACTTGGTGCATACATGTCTTAGTTGTATATCTTCTCATGCACTTCTCTTAGTGAAGTTTAATCTAGAATTGGATCACATATTTACTATCTTTCCAAATATTATTTGCACATGTACATGTATATTCTAACATGTGTTTCATTTAAGTAAAGAATGTGATCCTTGCCATAATTTAATTGATTCATCATATTGGCAATTATCTCTCTAGTGCATATAGATCAATTACATATTCATCATGATGTACTTAGTAGAGAACATTTCTTATGTCAAGTGTTCCTAGTTGTGTCATGTTTATTTACATGGAACACTTGCTATGTTTTATTTGCTCACACACATTTAAATATAATTCATACTTATTGAGCTTTTGGGACTAATATGTTTGTTGAGTGCTTTGGTAATAATTAGGTCCCAAAGTTGTGTGTATGATGACCAAGTGGTTTGAAGGATGACAAGCGAGTCGAAGTCAATAAGACGGCGGTGTCACCAAAAGTTGAGGACTAAGTCAAGATCGACTTGGCGTGGAGATCGTCGGAGAGGATGATCAAGTCAAGGTTGATAGGACGAGAGTCTCATGAGGTGAATCGAGTCAAGTTGTACAAGGCCAAGATGTCATCAATTACATGGTGAAGGTCTTCATGCACCGGCATTAAGAAGGAAAACGGCAAGTGACTATTTCTAGACTTGTATTATCTATGATTTAATTTGAGTATAAGGATTGCCGTACTATTAAGAGGGATGCGACGTCGAATGAATTTTAGATGTGTCAAGTGCTCAAGTGATCCATCCTTGTGAAACTTAGAGAGAGAGTGGTGTTGGTGGTGCCGGAAAGTGAGAGTTGTATGTCGCTTTTGAATTCTTTGTGAAATCTATTTTTATCCTTTGAGATTTGGGTAGTGAGACCTTATTAGTTGTGTAGCCCTCGTTCTTAGCTTTCCGTAGAGTCCAAATTCACTGAAATCGGAGTCCGGAGTCAAAAGTTATGCATATTTTCGTCGGGCTGTTTAGTCCAATCCGAACTATCTGGATTGAATCCGGAGTATCCGGGTTCATCCTCTTGGTTAGGTCAATCCGGAGTATCCGGGTTGAGTCCAGAGTGTCTGGAGTATCCAGACTATATGTCCGGAGTATCCGGACCTGGCGCAGTTCCAACGACTAGTTTTTGGGGATGGCTATTTAAAGCCCCCCTCTTGAGTAGCCGTTGGAGCACGGTTGGGAGACTGTTTTTTTGGTGCTTTGAGGTGTATTCTTAGTGATCTTGAGCTCCCAAAATCCCCTTTAACCCGATATCTTAGTGATCTCCTTTTGAGTGAAGGGTTGGGTGTGAGAGTGAGTAGTGCTCGGGTTGAGTGTGATTTGAGTTGGTTTAGCACTTGAGTTCATCTCCAAGTGTGTTCTTCGTGAGTATTTGTTGCTCTTGGAGGTTGATGACTCCTAGACGGCTAGGAGGTCGCCTACGAGCCACCGGTTCTCTGTGTGGTGTGCCGTAGGAAGTTTGTAAAGGTTGGATTCCGCCTCTGAAAGGAAAGGGATCAAGAAGTGAAGCCGGCGAGTGCAAGGTGCAACACCGGGTGGCTAGCGGGTTGAAAGAGACCCCAGTGTCTTGGGTGACCGGGCCATCGGCGAGTGCAAAGTGCAACACCGGGAGGACAAGGGTTGAAAGAGACCCCGGCTTGGTGCCGTCTCAACGGAGACGTAGGATCCCCTCAAGGATCTGAACTTCGGGATAAAATCTTCGTGTCTCCTTCTTTATTTCGGTTTTATCCTCTCTGTTCATCCGCTTAATTTGCTCTCGATTTTTGTGACTAGATTGATTAGATTGCATCTACTGCATCTATTCTTGCTTGTATCCTTACTTTGTTGCAGTAGAGTAATTTGTATCTCTAGAATCGAAGAAGTGCTTAATTTTATTGCTCTTACTCTGTTCTGGCCGAACCAGGCAACCCGGAGTATCCGGTACTTTGATCCGGAGTATCTAGATATACCGGAATACCAGAACCAAATATCCAGAGTATCCGAGTTGACTGTCTCATGCTGAATTGTCTAATTTGCAGAATTTAATTATACCCATTGCTTCCGCATTATCTCTGATAGTTTAGTTTAAATTGGGCATAATTTTGTAATCGCCTATTCACCCCCCTCTAAGCCGACATCACGGTCCTTTCAAGTACAAAAAAGGTCCAATGTACGTGTTTAACCTCTTTAAACCAGATTTAATTATAGGATTAATAATATGGCAAGCACAACGTTAATGTAACAAGAAATATTGGTCATACGTACTAAAAAGTGGAGTAAGAATATTCATTGTAGAAGTGTTTGCCGCAACATTATCTAATATTATTGCAAAAAATTTATTTGTGAGGCCAAAATATTCCATAACTTTTATAATACAATCAACAATATTTTTCACTAGTGTGTGCTATGTCAATTAATTTGAATCTTATAATTTTCTTCTCTAGTTGCCAATCATTGTTTATGAAATGAGCAACTAAACTAAGGTAATCCTCTTTGGCCCTAACATTCACTATGTCTGATGTCAAAGACACAAAAAGTATAAGTACTAAAGAGCTCTTTTTGCTTACCACGATAATTATTATAGTACTTAATCAGATCTCTAATTGTTGTCTGTCTAGAAACTGAAGAAAACCTATGATTATGAATGGTCTTAATATAGTTTTCAAATGTTAGTGACTCACCAAAATTTAAAAGTAGATCTTGGGAAGTGATTAAACGATAAAGAGCTACACGAGCTACCTCAGGATTGTAGTCCCAGTGACGTACCGCACCGTTGGGATTGTATTGTAGCTTCGTCTGTCTCATATTTTTTTCTACAGCTCTCAGCATGTCTCTTCAAGTGCCCTGTTCCACCTGAAGATTCCGCAGTTAAATTGTGCTTACAATATTTACAAACAGCATACCTGTTCTGAACGCGTCTGATGTCTCAAAAATCTGGTCAAAATCTTTCCAGAATTTCGATGTACTGTTTCTTGATCTTTTTGCCCTGATGGTACCGATGCAGTAGCACTTGTAGAGCCCGAGGATGGTATAGGTGCTGCAGCTTCTTCAGCATGATGGATGCAAGAAGCTCTTCGAGTGAAATCTCGAAATCAAAAGGTGGGAAGGATGGAAAATCCCGGTTCTCCATTAAGAAAACTTCAAGAAATAATTGCGCTATTATTAATTTCATATCATTTAAAATAAAGAAAACTATAAAATTAAATAAATATTCTTACCTTGTTTTCTTGACAGAAGCTAGAATTCGAATTTAGGATTTTTTGGATTTTTGGCAAAACTATTTAGAATTTTGCCAAATTATCACTACGAGCAAGAGAATTTTTGCAAAAGAATGAAGAGAAGAAATTACAAGCATGCTAGTGGGTAAATGAGGAGGATGCTACCCAATTTATATAAATTTTTTTTGGAATTATTTTGATTTTTTAAGCCTCCGACGGCGAAAAATGGCTATAAAGTAGCTATATTTCAAATAAACGGACCGTGCCATGTCTAATCGTGCCGAGCCGTGCCTAATCGTGACGTGTCTAAATGGGCCAGGCTAGGTCATGCTATGCCAAGCTGCTGAGCCAAGTACGGCACGGACTATCGGGTCATGTCGTGCTTGGGTCATGCCTATAGTGGCGGGCCGCGGGCCAGCCCATTTGGCCATCTGTATTCCTGTCCGATTACTCGTATGTCGGTGGATAAATACCTTAATGGAGTTATGTATAGAGTTTTTTTCCTCACGGATATGAAAATAAGGATAATTATCTTTATGTCCATTGGATAATTCGGTGGCGACATAGGTGAACTCTACCTATACACTATAGTCGCTTCATTTATTCACCTACCCTGATCCTCTCCCGTCCACTCAACCACCCCATTAACCACCACCACCACTCGGACCCAAACCCTCTAGTCTCTCTCCTACATTCACTCCCTTCCCTAGATCCCTTCCTCTCGTCCACCACCTCAACATTCTTGTCCTTTTATTGGTCGCACCGTTCTCTTCTTGTTCTTGCTTTCTCGCTAATCCCGTCGACACCAAAGCATCTTGCAGACACTAGAGCATCCCGCCAATGATGTTGACACGATGGCTGCCCTGACTCCCTCAGCCCCTCCTTCTTCAGTGTCGCGATCTAGTGGACGCGCTGCCTTCTTGACGAGCCGCCACCTCTGTTGGGATCTAGATCCAGCGAGGCATCGCCACCCCTAGCTGATTACAAGTTCATCACCATATCCATCTTCACATCTCTCATTTGCCCTTTGATTTATTTAAGAACTCTTTTTTTTTCTTTGCTATTTGATTGCTGAACTATCTCAAACACTAATTTTCTATTATTGTTATGTGTACTTTGGGCTTGTGATTAGTTGTTGATTGAATGTAATGGTGGTGATCTAGCACGCTCATGGGCATGCTCGTAGGCATCGGGGACTAGTGGGCGACGAGCATGGCGTGAGGTTCTTTGCCCGTTACTCTTGGCGAGCACGCCCATGGATAGAAAATACCATTCATGTGTGATTATCACTATACTGTTCTATCATTATGTTCATTCATTCCCCTTGTAAAATTGTAACCGTCTGGTGGAGGCAGGATTTCAAATATCTTATTTGAATTTATCGGGCGATTTTCGATTATCAGCAAAAATTGCTAGAAATCGCATAGTTTTGTAACCCATTTTTTTTAAAAAAAAAACCATAAAATCGAAAAACTACCTATTTTCACTCGATTTTGACCGACCAATTGAAAGTTTCTCGAAGCCAATTTTGTGAGCAATTTTCTCTCAATTTTTACCGATTACCACAATATTTGCGTTGCACATTTTTTAAATTGAATATTTTGAATTTAACTAATTTATTAACTGATTTTATATATTGTATCGTATCGTATCAATACATTTGAAAATCATAACTTTTTCATAATAATTATCGATTTTTGAAATCATGGTGGAGTGGAAAACTTTGTTACACTATCGATCTAAGGCCCTATTTGTTTCGATTTTTTATTGGTTTAAAAGTCAAAAAACTAAACCAAAACAAATATTAGCTTTTAAACCGAGCTTTTAAACAGGCGAGCCTTGTAGTGGTCATGTGAGATGTGACTTACTGACTTCGCAAGGCGGGGCAGGGCTTTGGAAGTTTGGAGGCATGATGGTGCGTTTGCTGGCTGTGCGGCAGTAATATTGTTGCCAAACATTTCCCCATAATGACCATGAAAAGTTGCTCCTGTAGTGGCCAAATAAGGCTTAGCTGTTCCTATCTGTGATTTTTGCATGCACAAGTGAGTGAGAAAGAGTTTTCAAAAGTACGTTCAATGTTTTGACAGGAGCGTGCGGTGTAATTCCATTGAGAAATTTGGAGTCTTCCACGAACCCAATTTGAACATTTCCATGGTTGGCGCGAAAGTGGCCCGGAAGTGGAATCAAATCTGTCTTGCGAAAGTGAACTGTCAAAGCGGTATGTCTTCATAAGAACGAAGGCCCCGAACTGCCAGAGTTCACTAGCGCGAAAGAAAAATAGATGGGCAGTTCTGCATTTCGATTTGTTTTCCTCCCCATTCCAAATGGACTAACTTGCATTTGATCTTTTCGATTCAATCTCCTTTCTCTGGGTTTGGTTAAGATATGCCAAATTCCGCCCTCAATGATGAGTATGCTTCGCCTCCACTGCAAGACAAGCCCTTGAAGTACTTGGAAGGTTTGTTTCAAATTGTCAAGGGGGTACTACGAGCCCTCTGCCCCACGCATCTAACCAGCTCGCGTTGTGTTTGCCCTATCGGTCGGAAACAGTGGCCCATCTCGCTAACGCTCGGCCAGTCTCCTCATTCTCCGTTGCCCATCCTTCAGTTATTTCGCATAGAAATAACAAATTATAACAGAGCCCTCGTCCCTCCCCTTAGGGGGGAGGTGGGGCCTACAAAGAATGCGTTGCTTGTTGCCCTGAGAGGAGCTATTTGTTAGGAAACCGAATTCGTATCCTATATGGACTCTTCCTTATCTCTAGCAGAACCGCTATATATAGGAGGCAGGGGCTACCCCTTTGTAGACACAAGCATACAGAATAATAAAGCAGACCCGTTCCTCCTCATATTGTGTCTCTCGCCCTCTCTCTCTGTTCTCCAGTTTAGATCTATTAGGCAACCCCGGACTATTCGATAGCGAGGTTGTCTAACACGTTATCAGCACGAAGCTCTACCTGGAGAAAGATTGAAAGGTGAGAAAAGGTAAGAACGAGGATTGATCTAATCGCTCGTCCAATTTTATGCGCGCACCTACGTGGCACGAAGCTACGATTAGATGCGATTCCCAGATCACGTGACATGAAGTCACGGTACAAGAAATTACAGTACAAAGTGCTATGCATCTACACGAAGCAAGATCGGCACAAAGCCGCCTCCTCCCTGGCTTGCACGAAGCATTGCCGCCCTATGAAGCACTGGCGCCTGCAGCGTCACGGAGTCGCCACCCGAGGTGACGTCGCTCGGCCACCGAGCCATCTCAGCCGTGCTCGTGACTGCCACCCGAATCGGCTGGCCGCTTCGCATAGCGCACCATCAGCGCTCTGGCCCGGCCGCCGACCATCCTGTCGAAGCCTCGGCCCGCGGCCACGCAGGTCGCCGCAGCTGCCACGAGGCCGACCGCACCCCTCTGGCCTCCGGCCTCGCAGGCCTCCCATGCCACCTTGCGCGCCAAGACCGCCCGGCCTCGCAAAGACCGCCGCCCGGTCGGCCGCAGATGCCGATCGCCTCCACCGCCGACGCTGCCGCGCTGCCGACGGCCGCTCATTGCCTCGCAGCCGCCACAGATCGCCGCCGCCCGCGCAGTCGCCGCGACCACGCGCCTGCATCGCAAAGCACCGGCGTACCGACGGGGAGGACACGCCGGCCGCGCAACTCCCATCACCCGGGACGGCCTCGCAGGCCACTGCTACGCCTGGGCCATGAAACCGCAAAGTAGCCGACCGGTGTCGGCAACGCACGGTTAGCCGCCGCAGATGCCGGCGCTGGCGTCGCTTCATCTTCCCGCCAAACGGCTCGGCCACTCAACGCCGCTTCGGCCGCTGCCGCCGGCGCCGACCACCGCTGCGTGGCCGCAACGCCGATGGCGCCTCGCCACGCCTTCGATCCGCCGCTTCACGCCAACTAGCTTGAGCCCGTCTGGCGTGGGATTGGACTTGAAGTCGGACGACGTTGAGCAATTTCTTTGGACTTGAAGTCCAAGACCGGACAGGAACTCCACTAGCATTGGACACGAGCACCCCCAATTGAACGGGACTTCAATCGGACTTTAAGTCCACTGGGGACATGCATGAACTGACGTGTACTAGTTGAACACGCACTAGTTGGACATGAAGTTCTTTGAGACTTGAAATCCTGGATTCAGAGCTGGAGTTAAATCCGGTTACAACCGGCGTTGGGCACGGGGTAAAGGAGGAAATTACTTTTGCCCCCGGAATCTTAATTCATTTATTTTAGTTTTTTCTGAAAATCAATTATATAATTTAGAAAATTGATTAAGAATTCAGAAAAATGATTAGAAAATTATGAAAAATTCCCAGAAAATTCAGAAAATTATTAGGCTCTGGTTTAATTTAACTTAGCCTTATTTTCTGTTTTTATGAATATTTGCATGAATTTTTGCAATAATTGCCTTATTTAGAATATCGGAAATTCCTGAGAATTTATTTTTCGTATTTCTGAATTATGCAATTATTGTTTATTATGAATTTATGAATTATACAATTTTTGTTCTGTTCCATGCATTGTATTTATTGCTTTAATATAGTTCATTAGAAATTCAAGCACCCCGCACGAAGCGGTCACCGTCGCGCCAGGAAGGCCGACGCGTATGGAACTGAATGCACCGCGCGCATGAAGCCGCGCTAAACGGATCGCACGAAGCCGATCACGCGCATAAATCCGATCGCACGAAACCGATCGCACACATATAAAGCAGATCGCACGAAGTCGATCATGCGTATGAATCCGATCGCTTGCACGAAGCCGATCACCTACATGCACGAAGCTGTATTTATGAATATTTATGAATCATGTATTTATGAATCTTGTATTTATGAATTTCGCAATTATTGTTTTCTTTTAATTTACTGGATATTCATGAGAATTTGATTTATGCATTTATGAATTTTTGCAACCACTCTCTATTAGATTACACGAAGTAATCTAATGAAAGAATCTTATGAATATGTAAATAGCTGGCATTGTCATATGTGAGTTTTGAAGAACTGGCCCGAATGGTCAGAACTATCTCACATGGGCATCAAATGTGAAGATCGTGCTTACGAGCAAAAAGCTCTGAATTGCCATCGGTTTAGGGTCCTCGAAGGACAAGTAACCTACTACCGAGAAAGACAATCAAGTTTTATACTCCCCAGGTATCACTTTTCAGCCACTGTGAAGAATGAATACATGGCTGAGGTGAGTACACTTGAGTTACGGACTGCACTTCAGAAGCAGTTCGAGAAGCTCAAGTCCACCATCTTGCTCCTAGTACAAAGAAGATTGGGTTACTTTGAAGTTTGCAGGCTCTGAAGCGATGGTTGTTAATGAATTTTGAATAATGAATTGTAAGCTCTCGAAGTGCATACTTTTTCTTTTCTCATGAATAGAATTTCAATTTATTCTTTATTCCAGTATTCTTTATTTACAAGCAATGTTTGAATTACTTTGCCACTATATGATTAGAATTATATTTCTTGTCATTTAAGATATTGTGTAGCGCCCAATGGAGGTGATATGTATTGTTGATAGTGGCACAACAAATACCATCTTAAGAGAGTCGAAATACTTCCAGTCGATCACGAAGAACGCTGGAAGGATTATGAAAATCGCAAGAAGCGATACGCATATAATAAGCTCAAGAAGAGCCACAATTATATTGCCAATGGGTACAATTTTGGTAATTGATGAAGCCTCCTTGTACCCTGAATCAACACGCACTCTCTTAAGTTTTAACAGATATCCGCACCAATGGGTTTCACGTAGAAACTAATGAAGAAAATGGCAAAGAGCATTTGTGCATTATGAAGCACGCGGAGTATGAAAAATGGTATTAAGAAAAATATCCCTCATATGAATCTGGGTTGTACTACACGATAATCAATGCACACGCAGTGTATACTTATTTGAAGACTGTATTTAGAAGCTCTGAATTATTTTCGCTATGGCATTGTATATTTAGGTCATCCTGGTTTTAGATTGATGAGAAATATAGTTAACAACTCACAAGTTCATGGCATTAATGTTAAAATTTTTCCGAATCATGAAGATTTTGTATGCCATGTATGTGCCACCGGGAAATTAATAACAAAATCCTCTGTTATGAAAGTGCAACATGAAATCCCTGCATTCCTGGAACGCATTTAGGGGGATATTTGCGGCCCGATTCAGCCCTTGTTAGGGCCGTTTTCGATCCTTTATGGTGCTCATTGATGCTTCCTGGAAATGGTCGCATACATGTTTGCTATCAACAAGGAATCATGCATTCGCAAAAGCTGATCTCGCAGATCATCAGAATTAAGAATATTTTTCCTGATCATCGCGAGAAGTCCATTCGAATGGACAATGCCAGCGAATTTACTTCCAAGGCATTTGATGATTATTGCACAGCAACTGGAATAACTATTGAGCACTCTGTACCGCATGTCCATACGCAAAATGGACTAGCTGAAGCACTAATAAAGAGGATTAAGTTCATTGCCAGACCGCTCTTGCAAAGTTGTAACTTGCCCAACAATTGTTGGGGACACGCAGTCCTGCACGCAGCAGCACTCATCAATTATAGACCATCGGCCTACAACATCCATTCAACCATGCAAACTAGTGCATTGGGTCATCCTGAAGAATTGAATGTATGGTATATGTACCTATACCACCCCACAAAGAACCGAAAGGGCCCTCTCCGCAAGTCTGGGATATACGTTGGTTATGAGAATGCATCCATAATCAGGTATTGGGAACCCATGACTGGGGATTTGAATACAGCCCGATTCGCTGATTACATCTTTGACGAGGATCGTTTTCCCGTCATTAGGGGGGAGGAAATGAACCATTAGATGAAAAATGCCGGGAAATCATAAGGCATCCCATTAGGATCCCGTGCATGACCCTCGCACTAATGAAGCAAATCGAGAAGTCACGAAGACAATTGATTTGTAGAATTTAGCAAATGAACTGCCTGATCATTTTTGTGATTTGAAGAGCGTGGTTAAGTCGCATATACCAGCAAGAAATGCACCAGAGAGGGTGGAAATACCAAAGAAAGCAGAAGGTATCACTCGTCCTGTTCAGAGGCCTCATAGAAAAAGAACAGGAAATCTAGCTTCTCAAACCCAAAGTACCCGGAGACGTCTGGGGAAAACTGGGCAAGAGGACTTACCACAGCCAATCACAAAAGTGCCCCAAAGCAAGAAGGGGAGCCAATTGAGACCTGGCACTGGAAAGAAGCCTGTGGAAAAGGCAATTCCAGATTAGAATCTTCCATTGGAAGAAGCCGCCGAAAATAATGTGTGCGCACACATTGGCGGAGAAAAACTAAAGGAACTTGCTTCTAGAATGGGAAATAGCAATGAAGAGCAAGTAGAAGTGCATGAAGCACCCCATGACGAAATGGCCATAAATTTTGTAACAATAGGAGAATATATGAATAGAGCAACAACCATTGCAAGGCTTGTTGTTCAAGGTTTCACTCAAACGTCCTAGGGTTGATTATGAAGAAACATATTCTCCGGTCATGGGAGGAATTACCTTTAGATATTTGATCTCAATGGCAGTCAACTTGAAGTTGAGAATGAAGCTAATGGATGTTGTCACAGCATATCTGTATGGAAACTTGGATTCGGAGATATACATGAAAGTACCGGAAGGTATCACTATCCCGAACCAAGACAGAGCAAACAGAAACCTATACAGTGTAAAATTGGAGATATCACTGTATGGGCTGAAGCAGTCGGGAAGAATGTGGTACAATCGCTTGAGTGACTTTCTTTGCAAGAAAGGCTACACGAACAACGAAGATTGTCCATGTGTGTTTATACAACGATCCTCGAATGGATTTTGTATAATCTCCGTCTATGTAGATGACTTGAACATCATTGGGACGGATGAAAAAATTAAAGAAGCATGCACATACTTGAAGTCTGAATTTGAAATGAAAGACTTGGGTAAAACCAAGCTCTGTTTAGGCTTGCAGCTTGAACATGTCCAAGGCGGAATCTTGGTACACCAATCTTCCTACACGCAGAAAGTGTTGGAGAGATTTGGTTTTGAGAAGGCATACCCCGCAATGACCCCAATGGTCGGAAGGTCACTCCAAGCAGGCCTAGACCCATACAGGCCTAGAGAAGAGGGGGAGGAAGTCCTGGGAGCGGAATTCCCATACTTGAGTGCAATTGGAGCACTCATGTACCTTGCGAATAGCACTAGGCCGGACATTGCGTTCGCCGTGAATTTGCTAGCACTGATAAAGGCGTAACCCACCAAAAGGCATTGGAAAGGGGTGAAGGACATCTTCTGTTACCTTCAAGGAAGCAAGGACCTTGGCTTGTTTTACAGAAGAAATAATGAATTGAATTTGGTTGGCTATGCCGATGTCGGGTACCTATCGACCCGCATCTTGGCAAGTCACAACCTGTATATTTTCCTTGCGGTGGAACGACAATTTCGTGGAAGTCATCTAAGCGGACTCTTGTCTCAACATCGACAAACCACTCGTAAATAATTGCCTTGTATGAAGCCTCTCGAGAATGTGCATGGCTTCAAGAATGGTTCATCACATCCGTAAGTCATGTGGTTTGAACATGGAACAAACCCCCACCATTATCTATGAAGATAATGCAGCTTGTGTTGCTCAAGTGCAAATGGGATATGTGAAGAGTAACCTCACAAAGCATATCAACCCCAAGTTCTTTTATGCTCATGAATTGCATAAGATGAACGAGATAAAGATACTGCATACTAAGTCGTGTGAAAATCTCGCAGATTTATTCACTAAGTCACTCCCGGCTTCTTCATTTGAAAGATGTGTTAGAGGAATCGGGATGATGAGGCTTAGAGAAGTGCAGATTTCAGGGGGAGAATTTTTACATACTCCTACATAAATCTCAAACATGAAGTTTGAGTACCCAACGTGAATCTTGAATATTAACATTGAAGTTTGGGTGGATTGTACTCTTTTCCTTAAGTAAGTTTTTCATTGAAGTTTTCTTACATAAGGTTTTTGATGAGGCAATCCGTGCAACACAGCAAGCGTGTGCTATGTACTCTTTCTCCAATTATTTTTCCCACTGGGTTTTTATGGAGTTTTAATGAGGCATATGCATCTCGCAGTGAAGAGTCCAAGGGGGAGTGTTAGGAAACCGAATTCGTATCCTATATGGACTCTTCCTTATCTCTAGCAGAACCGCTATATATAGGAGGCAGGGGCTACCCCTTTGTAGACACAAGCATACAGAATAATAAAGCAGACCCGTTCCTCCTCATATTGTGTCTCTCGCCCTCTCTCTCTGTTCTCCAGTTTAGATCTATTAGGCAACCCCGGACTATTCGATAACGAGGTTGTCTAACACTATTTAGTAGATGAAGTTCACTATTTTACCGCGACTTAAGCAGAAGTCCCACTCTACTATATACGAAGCTTGGGTTGGATGAATTATCGGAGGAGGATAGTTTAACTGTAGCAAGATCGGATAGGGCGGCTACTTAAGATAGCAGATAGCGCCACAGCGACAACCTTGCCTACCAGACGAGCCTACCCGACTGGCTATTTTAGCTTTTCTCTCTTCAACCTTCCTCTAACCTCCTTTCCTTACCTGGGCTTGACCGGAATGACAGGACCCCACCCCCAAAGACAAGCGGCGATGATCCGTACATCGAACGCCTGTTTACGTCTCCAGGGTTTGGCTCCTCGAACACGCGACGCGTGCTCCTCTGACGAGAAGAAACGGGAGGCGAAAGAGCTCTCTGCCGTCGCCGCGCCGATGGGTACAGCCGGCGGGACGTGCCTGCTGCTTTTCGCCCTGGTTGCGGGAACCGCCTCCGCCGATCAGATCTTCACCACTTCAGGTAATCGCATCGGAGCCTAGCTAGATCTCTCGGGCGCTCTCGAATCCCTCCCTGCTTCTTTTCTTTCTGAATCGCTCCACCGCTTCTTCGATGCATTTACCATGTTTCTTCATCGCTTCATTCCCGATTCAAAAAGCTATCCGATTGTCGAGCGGCTGCTGCTAGTCCCTTATCTCCATGTACGTTTCTTGGCCAGATCTTTCACTCAGTAGTTGAAAAGCCTCTTCTTCCTCGGTGTGCTTGTGGTCTACAATTGCTCATGGATTGGTAGTTTGTTGGGACTTGATTCGTTTTCCCCATGTTTTGTTGCTTACTGAACTGCAATCGAATTGCCTCGCAAGAGAGACTGCATTGTTGCCGAATGTCAGGTGTGCCGTTTGGGCGGAATTCGCGTGACCCGAGGTATCGTGTGGAGTTCCATCCTGCAGACTCGCCATTTCATCCAGTAAGTTTTAAGTTTTTTCCCTTCTATTTTTCCAGTTGTGGCAAAACACGAGCTTTCGTTAATTCTCAATAATTTTGCACACTTGGTTGTGGATAGCACTTAGGTAGGTTTGTTAGGCTCATTGGGTACACTACACTAGAATTGAAGCTACAATAAGATCCAGACCAAAGAACCAAGCCTTCAACTTCTTAATGTAGCTAGGGTAGGGGTGAAAACGGGCCGGATCCGATTGGGACAGATTTGACTATCCGGTCGGATCCGTCTCGATCCGGGACAGAATCAGGATACTTAAATATGGATTCGGGATTGGATTCGAAGCACTCAATATCACGTAAATACGAAACGAGATTTGGATATCTAAATTTTTTCTATATAGACATTGGAATCTTTCCCATTCGGTGACACTAGTTAACCAATCTTGAGTTCAACAAGTTCTTACACTTGTTTTGGCCTGCCTACTTGCTGTTACTGGCTCTGCCGTCCACCCAAGGAGTCTCCCGCCCACACCGCCGCCGTCCAGTCGCGGAGTCACCCACGCCGTCGGCCGCCCGCTCGAGTCGTCTGCAAGTAGTAGGACGGGGCACTGAGGCGCCGCCACACCAGACACGCACGCACGGGGCGAGAGGATGCTTCACACTTAGCCGCTTAGGGTTATGGTTCGGTGGGCCATTGGGCTGTGTTGGGCACTTCGTCTCATGGCCATGGGGTATTGAACAGTATGTCGGTATTTTGGTTTGGTTTGATTCAACATGTATTACTCTATATATACGTATATTATCTGTATAATTTTATCCGTTTCCGATCTGAATCCATCACATATCCGTATCCGAATATTCCGAATATCCCGGATTCGTATCCGTATCCGACTAGCCTGTATCTGGTTCTGAATCCGAGAAAAAAACACGGATTAGGATACGGGAAGAGCAATATCCGCCCGTCCTGTTTTCACCCTAGCTAGGAGTTGGAAAAATGAGAATACGCGGTTCTTCCTGTGTAATCTCTCTGGTTTTTTTTGTTGGTAACAAATAAGTGATTTTGCTATAAACAATTTTAATTCACCATGTTTCTACCAAATCATGTGTATTTCATGACATTTTCGTATGAAAACCTTACTGTACGCCTTCTACCTAAAGTGCTTATTGCAAAGATTGCTGTTTGGCATAATTCGGACATACTTCCTATTATCATAAATATTTGCTAAATACTTATGGTGTATTTGCAGGAGAATGGCCAGGAATCTGTACCAATGATTAACCATGAGGGAAAACATTATACATGCTTCCTACCAGTTGAAGAAACTAAAACCATGAAGTCATTTCTCCCACAAAATGCAACTAACATTATCATAGAAAGTGAACGGAGAATAAAGCCAAAGGATCCAGATGAATTGCTGGAGGATCTCAAGGGTCAGTGCTTCTACATGGTGGGCATGCAACCCCTTTTTTATGCATGAGCATGTGTGATGCATGGTCAGCCCTGTGCGCATGTGCCAGGTAAAGTGAAT
The DNA here is from genome assembly GCA_036346355.1 of Rhipidocladum racemiflorum. Taxonomy (NCBI): domain Eukaryota; kingdom Viridiplantae; phylum Streptophyta; class Magnoliopsida; order Poales; family Poaceae; genus Rhipidocladum; species Rhipidocladum racemiflorum. Next base: position 80,270,951 of record CM070579.1, on the reverse strand, counting down.
GCCTGAAAAAAAAATCTGATTATTACTATTGTTTTGACACAGCACGACGGTTGGTGGTCTTATGAATTCTGTTATTATGGTAAAATCCGACAGGTTTATATAGAGGGTGAGAAGGTAAGCTGTTTTTTCCCCTTTCATTAGTTTTTTGGGCCAGCCCCGTAATTATTGTATTTTTGTTAATCTTTCCATCCACCATCTCAAACAAAATTTGGGATGTTGTCAGTCCAGGAATTGCTAGTTTTAACAGGAGAGACAGGCTCTGAACTCAGTTACATTGTGAAAAAAAGAAAATATTTTACCTTTTACATTCAATTTTGCATCTTCATGCTTTGACTTTTTTATATATGCATTTTACAGTTGCTAGAGCTCTTGAACTGCCATGTGAATCGTGTTTCGTTTGTTGCAGGTTATTCAAGAATATGTTCTAGGTGAATACGACGTTGATGCAACTGATGCTTATAATGAAAATCACACACCTGAGTCTGCTGATGAAGGCGATAACCTGAAAGATGTTTCTAGGAGGTACTGTACCGGAATTTACTGAAAGTAATGACACTGAACAACAAATTATATCTGGAAGCAAAACTCACTTGAACGAATGCTTGTTGTTTATGCTTTGCTGCAGGTATCATGTACACCTGTGCACAAATGGGACTGTCTGTGATCTCACAGATATACCCCGGGAGACAGAGGTAAGAAAAAAACAAGAAAAAGACTAATATAATCTGCATGGCTGTGTTTTATATTCAAGCAATACGATCACTATAATGTGTTACTGAGTAGTACATTTTACTGTGCACGCCCTGCCCTTCCTACAGGTTAGATTTGTTTGTTCAGAGCCCACTGTACTGATCATCTCAATTAAGGAGATCTCTTCTTGCAAATATGTTTTAACAGTTCAAAGCCCAATGCTTTGCAAGAACCCGTAAGTACTAACATTTTTCTCATAATAATCCTCTATATTTTTGCATGATCTCAGCTCATTATCTTGTTCGACTTGCAGGTTATTTCTGTTAGTAGCTGAATTCTTACTCTCATTTAGAGAGGGTGACAATAGGAGTTGGGGCAATTTTTCGGGTTTATTTCTCACTCAATGCTATACCCCTCCTGAGGGGTTGGGGTTACATATTTATAGCTAGCCAGGGCAGTCAAGCATATGCTAAGATGCTAGTCTAGTCTAAGATGTTGTCCTTAGATGCTGTCCTAAAAAGCAAACTACCATGAGGACCACAAAGACCAACAGTACAAGGACTTATTCCATCATTCTCCCCCTAAGTCTTTTCGGTCGTCTTGTGGGAAAACTGGACCCTCCCGGTCCTGGAGCGAAGCTCAAGGAACTTGATCCTCCCAAGGGGCTTGGTGGCGAGTCCATAAAGTGGTCCTTAGTGTTGATGTAACGCGCCTTGATGCTTCCTTTGTCCAAGCAATCTCGGATGAAATGGTACCTCACCTGGATGTGCTTGCTCCGTTCATGAAAAACGGGGTTCTTTGCCAGGGCCAGAGCGGACTTGCTGTCCACCCTGAGTTCCACCGCTTCAGTATCTCTGCCGAGGAGATCACCAAGCAGTCGAGCAAGCCAAACGGGGTTCACATGGACGTTAAATCTCCGTCCATGTGACTCAAGCACTTTGGCTTGCTCGACTGCTTGGTGATCTCCTCGGCAGAGATACTGAAGCGGTGGAACTCAGGGTGGACAGCAAGTCCGCTCTGGCCCTGGCAAAGAACCTTGTTTTTCATGAACGGAGCAAGCACATCCGGGTGAGGTACCATTTCATCCGAGATTGCTTGGACAAAAGAAGTATCAAGGCGCGTTACATCAACACTAAGGACCACTTATGACTCGCCACCAAGCCCCTTGGGAGGATCAAGTTCCTTGAGCTTCGCTCCAGGACCGGGAGGGTCCAGTTTTCCCACAAGACGACGGACAAGACTTAGGGGGAGAATGATGGAATAAGTCCTTGCACTGTTGGTCTTTGTGGTCCTTATGGTAGTTTGCTTTTTAGGACAGCATGTTAGACTAGACTAGCATCTTAGCATATGCTTGACTGCCCTGGCTAGCTATAAATATGTAACCCCAACCCCTCAGGAGGGACATGGCATTGAGTGAGAAATAAACCCGAAAAATTGCCCCAACTCCTATTGTCACCCTCTCTAAATGAGAGTAAGAATTCAGCTACTAACAATTTCGGCAAGAAAAACGCACTCTCTCCATGCACTGCAATGAGTTGTTTGTTGAAGCCGAAGCCAAAGCAGAGGATGACTCTTCCAAAAGAAGCTCCGATCTCCATCATTCCAGATCCAGATGAATTACAAAATTTTGCAGCTTATGCTACTTGATTGCGTGCCAAGTGTGTTATCCTCATCTAGTGAAGAGATTACCATTTTGGAGGAACATTGTCAAGTTGGCAACTGAGCAGCACTATCCCTTGCCTTTTTTATCCTAACTAAAGTTGTATATGATGCTCTATGAGCGTATATCTGTTCATATGAAGCAGGTCTAGGTAATCAGACTAACATTGATCACAGAGGAATACATCAGTGAAGAGGGCCTTTTTGTATTAGTAAAGGAAATAATTTGAGAACTGAGATTCAGTGGCAGGCTGTAAACTCTGACATTTGCTTGAGATTTTTATAAAAGATAATGCCGTGATCTTGAAAGGAGCGAGTGTAAGCAGCTTTTCATTACAGATTGATCTGAATTGAAGAACAATCAAAGCAACTCAGAGGCCAAAAGAGAATTGTTTAATGTTAGCATGTCTTGATAGTTTTTTGACAACTTTACGGTGCCATACCAAGCCCAAGGAGCATGCGCTTCCGCGCTTGAAGTATCTCTAAAAAAAAATCTGCATAGGGATGAACTGATGAAGAAGAAAGACCGAAGTATGAAAAGAGCAGGGAGGACTTGCATGCTGACTGCCGAGGGTACGTAGATTCCAAGGCAATCTAGTAGTCAAACAAGGCAAGATGCTTGACAGCTACAATTTCATACTTTTTTTTTTTAAAAAAAACAACATTACAATTTGATAATTAAATAAACGCCTCACTGTTCCTTTTAATCCCAATAAAAATACGAGAGGTGCTTCTATGTCTTCCCTCTTAATACAAGTTGTACAAATTTTGAAGCAAACGAAGGGATAAGTACTCATTCATGTTTTAATATTTGGAAGAGCGTAGAAACACCTCTCTAAAAATACGTTGCTGCAAAGAAACTTCGAGCCGTGCCTGGTCAACCGAAGATCGGTTCAATGAATCGACTCATCGCCTAATTTCTTGGTCAAATCGAAACCAAACATGATAAGATCATTTGTGAACCTGAAGGCCACCTCATTACCTTGTGGCATGTAGTACTGTTCTACCATTGCACTGCAAGTGCTATAGTACTCTTTTTTTTTTTTTTTTTTTTTTGGAGAGAAAGTGATATAGTACCTGACGGAATTTTGCAGCTAGCAGGACAGGAGCAGCCGACAAGAAGAGCCGTGGCCTCGAAGGCGCTGGGGTAGAATATCCCTGTCTCACAGACAGGTGGGCCGCGTGGTAGGCGGTAGCCTCCAGGTGGGTCCCACCCCTGATGGCCAACCAATCAGATCGAAGAGTTGTATACTCGTGTCCGCGACTCCTTCGTGTCCGTACGCGTGAGAGTTGGAGCCAGGCAGTGTTTACGAAGCGCCGGCTGTTCTCCAATGACACTTGGCCCCCATATACCCGTTGGACCCACGTGTCATGGAGTATACAGGTGTGTACATGGAGTCGCACGGTTGGTGCAGCTAATCCTTGCTCGGAATTTAACTTAAATTGACCAGTTTAGGAGATACTTTTAATGGAGGAGAAGCAAGAACAGGGGGAGTAGAAATAAACAGAGTAAAAATAAAGGAGAGAGAGAGAGAGAGAGAGAGAGCGCGAGAGCTCGGATCTCTTCACCGCTGAACTCCCCAGTCCTCTCAATCCAATCCCCAGGTATCTCTCCCCAAGATTTTATCTGCTTCCTTTGTTGTATTTGCTCCAGTAAAGGAGGCAGATTCTAGCTCTTGCTTCTCCATCCAAATCTCACCAAGACCGGGGTTGAAAGGGGGAAGCTTTTGCAGCAACAGTCACCAATGCCCACCAAGTTTCTCTGAGATCTCACACGAGTCATAAAAGATTTCCTCCCCTCTGTGCAATTTTGTGTTCTTGGAGCAGTGGATTGGATAGATATTAGGTGTTTCCATTTTTTGGTTGGATTAGGCACTGAAACCCCTTTTCTCCCCCCCTATTTTTAGCCCAATTTTTTCCCCTCTTCCACCACATTTTATCATAATCTTCTTCTTGGTTTGTTGATCCATCTTTGATGCGCCAAGAAGCAAGATGAACACGAATTACTCGGCCCTCCCATTGACCTCTACCTCCATCGAGCTCCAATCCAACCAGCCCAAATCCAACGCCGCCAATGGCGCCTACAACGGCCACGCCAAGATCTCCAAGCAGGATTCGTTCTTGGGCGAGGAGGAAGAAGGCGCCGCCGGCGAGCACGACGAGCTGCCGCTCATCGGCGATGGCCACGCCGGGCCCTCCGAGGGGTCCGGCGTGCCTGGCGCGGTGTTCAACCTGGCGACCTCCATCATCGGGGCCGGCATTATGACCCTCCCGGCCACCATGAAGGTTCTCGGCGTCGCCGTCGGGCTCGTCTCGATTCTGGTCTTGGGGATCCTGTCCGAGGTCACCATCGAGCTGCTCGTGCGGTTCTCGGCGCGTTGCCGCGCCCTGTCGTACGGCGAGGTCGTGCACAAGGCGCTTGGCCGCCCGGCGAGCGTCGTGGCGCAGGTGTGTATCATCATTAACAACGCCGGGATCCTCATGGTGTATCTCATCATCATCGGAGACGTGATGTCAGGGTCGCTGAAGCACATCGGCGTCATGGATCAGCTCATCGGCCGCGGCGAGTGGGACAACCGGTGGCTGCTGGTCTTGGTGGTTCTGGTGATCTTTCTCGCTCCGCTGTGCGCACTCGAGAAGATCGACTCCCTGAGCTTGTCGTCCGCCGCGTCGGTCGCGCTCGCCGTCGTGTTTGTTGCCGTGTCCTGCATCATCGCGCTGGTGAAGCTCGTCGAGGGCAAGATCAGCATGCCGAGGATGGGGCCGGACTTGAGCTCAAGGGCGGCGATGCTGGACTTGCTCGTGGTGATACCCATCATGACGAATGCCTACGTCTGCCATTTCAACGTCCAGCCGATCTACAACGAGCTCAGGGAGAAGACGCCTCGCAACATGTACAGCATCGGGAGGATCACCACCGCGCTGTGCGTTGCGGTGTACGCGCTGACCGCCGTCTCAGGGTACCTCCTGTTCGGCGACGGCACGGAATCCGACGTGCTCACCAACTTCGACGAGGACCTTGGGATCAGGTTCAGCTCGGTCCTCAACTACGTTGTCAGGGTCGGGTACGTCATCCATCTGGTCCTCGTCTTCCCGGTTGTCCACTTCTCGCTGAGGCAGGCCGTGGACGCTCTCATCTTCGGCGAGCCGGCGCCTCGTAGCAGGAAGAAGACGCTCGCTTTGACGGTGGTGCTCTTGGCACTCGTCTATCTCGGCTCAACGATGGTGCCCAACATCTGGATGGCCTTCAAGTTCACCGGAGCGACGACGGGGCTCGCGTTGGGGTTCATGTTCCCGGCCCTGGTAGCGTTGAGGCTGGGCAAGGAAGGCAAGTGCTTAGGGCATGGAGAGAGGCTCCTGTCACTTGTGATGCTGGGGTTGGCCATATCTGTTAGCGTTGTCGGAGTCGTCGGAAACGTGTACAGCCTGAAGAGCAAGTCTGGGTGATATATCAAGATGGCAGCTTAGTAGTAGGATTAGATGCATTACAACATGAGATATTTGTTTTGGCATGTAAACGAGCCGAACTCGGGCGAGTCTGAGTTGGGGTTTGAGCTTGAACTTAGGCTTAAGCTCGGCTCGGTCCAAGTTCGGGTATTCTTGAGTAAGCTTGGTAACAATAAAAAATTCAATATGCACTAAATTTCAACAATAAAAAAAATGCTCAAACTCTGTTTGAGTAAGCTTGGTAATAGTTAACATGTAGTAGTATTTAACAAGTGATCCGTAAATCAAAACTCAACCTCGGTTCATCTAGAGCTTGAACCAAAACTGAACTCATTTCGCGGCTAACTACAGTGATCACCGTCCAACTGCTGCTGGAGGGCAACATCCCTCTCATATGCTTGCACAAAAAGGACCCGACTCCATCCCTGTTGCTGTGCCCCTCTCACATATGATCTCCACGATGCGGTTCCTTTCAGCTCAACTAGCTCCCAACAAATAGGATCGGTTTGCATACTACATAGGAAAAATACCTTCAGTTGGCACTTCTCCTCTTCCATTCTGAAAGTATAATACAACCACTTCAACATATATGAAAATGTGTGCTCTTCGACCCTGGTCAAACTTCTGTCCACGTATTGAAAGTTGCTCAGATCCGCACCCTCCAAACCATTCATTACAACCCTTTCTCCGTAACAGATTCTAAATGGAACTCGTTCTCCCATATCTGCGAGTCCATTCAATCACCCACGCATTAATTACTTTCCGTAAAAAGTACTGTGACACCTAACATAACTATTTCTATATGCTACAAAAGTATAGATCTATCTGTAGAGAAAATAGCTACATTCCTACGAATATATATCTACCTACATCTAACTACATAATTTCTACTGACTACATTACCATGAATATGTAAGTACGTACTTGTATCCGTGTAAAACATCTACATTCACTACATAATCTCTGAATTTATTTAGATCTAAAATTATTTGCAACCTTTGAATCTACATCTACATTCACTACATCTACATCTACATTCACTACATAATATCTGAATATATAAGTACATACTTGTAACCTCTGAATTTATTTAGATCTATAATTATTTGCATTATAACATCATTTACTGCTAAGAAAATAAATAAGTACATAATGTCTAACTACACTGCAGAAACAACTACGTAATCTCCAACTTGTTTCTACTATAACATCATTTCTTCTCTACTATCATTTACTGCTAAAACATCTACATTCGCTACATCTATTCGCTACATCTAAAAGTAAAGCTACAATACCGATTTACTGTTAAAGAAATAAACAACTACACGATCTATAAACTTACTGCTAACAAAATCTATTCGTAATCTCTAAATCTATTTATATCTAAAATTATTTCTACTCTACACCTATAATTTACTGCTAACAAAATTAAATAACAAAATCTTACCGAATTGAAGTCGCGCAGACCCTCTTCCTCCTTCTCCTTCCCCTTCCTATTTCTTCTTCCTCCTTTTCCTTCCTCTTCCTCCTTTCTCTCCCCTCCTCTTTTTTCTCTGCCGGCAAGTGGCCACAGTGTGCTTGCGAAGGCTTTTTTTAGCCTCCTTGGTCGCCATATAGACGAGCGACAATTGCCCGCATGCCTTTTGTCGCTCATCCAGCCGACGGTTTATTTTTTATCGCCATATAGACGGGCGACAATAACATGGTCGCCATTTCGTCGAGCTACTAAGGCACTGTCGCCATTTTGTCGAGCTACTTAGGCACTGTCGCCGTTCCAAGCTACAAAAGCACTGTCGCCGTTCTAAAAAGCTACAAAAGCTTTGTCGCCTGACGAACGAGCTACAGAGGTACAATTCTGAAATTTTCTTTTTCGGTGGTATATTTTTTCAGTTGTTGTGATTAAAAAATGTATTATTAAAAAAAAATCGTTTTGGGTGCGGCCAGCGGGAGAAGGGTACGGTCGGGCAGGTTAGTTTGGGCAATTTTGTGACATGTGATGTGGGTCGGGTCGGGCTCTAGGGTGGTTGGACCGAGCCCAAGTGCTTAAGTGCCCAGCACCAGCAGTAGCCGGAAGCCCGGAAGTTTTCTAAGTACTGCAGAGCCCAACGAATTTTATTTTAAAATAATATATTTTAAAAATATTTTTACAAAAATAATACGCTAAAAAGAAAATTACAAAAATACACCTCAATCGCTATTTAAATTGGCGGCATACGCCATTTGAAATGGTAACATGGTATGTCGCTAATTCAAATGACGACAGATAGCTCAATCTAGTCGACTAAATGAATACACGACAAAATAACCTATCAACCAAATTTAATCCATAACGAAAGTCTCTATCGCCATTTCAATTGACGACATAGTCTTTATAACCAATTGAAATTGGCTAAAGAGACGTATAAAAATAACAAGTCAACAGTACAGATATTTCCTTACGACTTCCTCGACCATCAATCCAGCAGTACAGTGTCAGTTTTAAACACACCTCCCTAACAAGGGTATCTAAATTCTAAAGCACTAAAAAACAATTGTACCTCTTACAGACAACACCAATACATAACAAAAACCAATCGAGTATCATAGTGCAACACCCGCAAAATCTCTTCATCATGTGTATAAGAATATCCTAAGAAGAAAAAAAAAATGAAAAATAGGATAGCATCTTAAGCCACAGTGAAGTTACTAATCAATTTACAATTCTCTGAATTTACAACTACATTTTCCAAAGCTGTATGGTGGTGAACAACTGGAGTGCCGCTGACCCTGATGGATAGTGATACCGCGAAAATGAAAATATTTCATGCTGCGACATCTGGCTCAAAATTGTTATCCTTTTTGCAGGAGCTACATGACATTTCCAAACTGCAGTCTGCAGATCAGCTGATATTCATGAGCCCATCGCTACCTCAATTTCCTATGTGTTCACCACAAAATGTACAGGCGCTAAATAGATCCGAGTTTTCCACAGTCAACACCATGACAATATTAACACAAACTAGGCAAGGCTACATGGTAAAACATGTCACAAACAGCTAAATGAATGGAGCCTGAGCAGTGAACACATACAATCTACAGCAAGAACACGCATGAATGCATGATCTCCAAGTGATGAATCACAATGGGAGAAGAGACCGGACATACTGCCGGGAAGCACTGTTTCGTCCAAGGCCCAACCCTAGGCCCAATGGTGTCCTATCAATCTTCTTACTGTGGTCGCAACACTGAGATGAACTTACTTGACTGTGAGATGTTGAGTTAGCATGTGAATCAGCACAAGCATGGTCAGTACCATTACCATGATGGGAAGGGCCCTCACCATTCTGCGAGACTGCGCTTGTCATCTGTATCATTCCCATTTCCTCATCAGTGTGCGATGTATGTTCAAGCCGTTCAATGTCCTCATTGTATCCGTTTAACAAGAAGTCTGAGCAGTTCCTTTTGACCCCATGGTCGAACGGGTTTCTGAATCTGCCACCTGGACCTCTTAGATAACTGTATCTCATGGAATTTGCCATCTCGTTTGTTGTAATGTTCCTTGCTATCTGCAATGGTGATGGCAGTAAGGCACAACACAGCATAGACAGTGCAGACACACATGCCCCTCGTATATTCTGAAAAGGTTATAACTACTGGATGGAAAACACTATCCCACAGACAAACCTCATAGAAAGCTAATTAATAAATCAAATAAGCAGGCAACATTTCTTATCTCATCTGACCTTGATTTTAGCTCTGTTTAGTAATTGGATCCTCAACTTTCCTACTGAATTCCAGATATTACAGCAATTTTGTTGCCTAATGTTTAGTTATATTGCCTAACCTATATTGTTAGTTGCACAATGCTGACGGGTCATATACTCATGAACAAGCTGACAAACACATGTGGATTTGACAAATCCATCAAGGCTTCACAACTTTTGGGGGCGAACAATAATAGAGGCAGTAGAGTAGTTTCTTTTCAAGTTTAGGGTCTTTTATTGATGTTTATGTTCCACTTGGTAACCAAACAATATTGATGTCTGTACAGACAATAAACAGGTATTTATGTGAAATCATGATTTTAGAAACAAAATAACTTGTTATCTAAGGTAAAAAAAAGAAGAAGATCAAGTTAAAAAATAATAATCATCAATTTTTGCATACCTGCGATGCTTGAACTACTACTAGAACTGCAACACCGAAGAAAAGGAAAAGGTCCATTACAAAAAAAGAAACCACCCCAGGATGGTGATTAGCAGAATATCTAATCCAAGCACCAAAGGATGCTGGAGAAGCTGGGTCTCTTACAATCCCTGTAATAGAAACAGCAATGAAGATTACGGAAAAGTTCCAATCCAAATTATAAGGACAAAGTCACAAAGGACTTAGACAATACTTATAATGGCAGCAGAACCAGTAATGATCATTGCGAAAACTTCTAGAGTGATGAACATGAAGAATTCCCATTTGTTCTTCTGCAGTTACAGTCCACTAAAGATCAGACCAAAGGACAAGCAGATATCCCAAAAAAACATTCAAACAAAAATCTCTCGAGAAAGAAATCATCAATTGAGGAGCACAATGCTTTTCGTAATGTTACAGTGAGCAAGATATAGTTTCATAATATTCGGTCTCAATAAAATTCAGCATGCAACATAAATTGTCAATTCATCTCGAGAAGAGATGATAACTAAAATTGATTACAACTAAGCAAGTATAAAATAACAGAAGAGCCAAGTACCTTGCCAATGCAATTAGATACCCAGGGGCAGTGATGGTCAAACTGCTCAACACAGTGATCACATGTAGAACAATGTTTCGAACGAACAGGTCTGACAATCTGTTGAACGACAAGAAGTTTGGAAATCAGAGGCCTAGGAATATCAATCTAGGAAAGGGGCAACTAAATGCTGGATGCTGTACTTCTTACTTTGCACGTTATACAAAGCTGTGACCAATTACCAGACAGAAGAGCAGGATTGTCTAATTCCATCTTCAACAATGGTTCCTAAAGGAACAAGCACGCATTATTAGGATGGCAAAATTTTGGATTATGGTTTGCCTTAAGTTTGAAAATGCATCAATCTAGAATCACCGAAGTCCAAACAGAAGGTAAAGGTGCTTGCAGAAATAACATTAACTCTGCTAATCTTTCAAACTTACATCATCCCTTTGATTTTGTGAGTCTCTTATGTTTGTTTTGATGTAGCCAGGATCTTTCCTGCAGAAAGCAAAAGACAATGTCATGGTGTTGCTAAAAGATCTGCATATTTGTTGTTGGTGGGGGGGGGGGGCGATATTTGTAATGTGTGTAACGCATATAAGAGCTGGGATAAAACGGCCAATGATGCTAACACGCGCAAATATGCAACAAGACATGCAATAAACTTTGTTACTGCCTCAAAATTTTGTGAAGAAGTAGTAACTGGCAAGGATCAACCTGCTGGCAATATGTGCCCGACTGCCTTCCTTCGTTTTGGTTTTCAACTTTTCAAAACTATTAACCAAATGATTTTTTTCAGAAGTACCTGCTACATTTATAAAACATGACCAGCCCAGCAGTTGCAAGGGAAACTCCTGACCATGCAAATAGCCCAAATGGTGCTGTCATATTCATGATATATTGTCCTGAAAAGAAGGAAAATATAGTAAGTAACACATTATGGAAGATCAAATCGAGTGAAAGACATTAAAAAAGGTGTTTACCTGATATAACAGAGTGTATATATGTAGCAAGCAAGCCAATAATAATACACCAAAGAAGAGGAGCAAGCCCTAATTTTGACAGCTTCCCAAAATTGGTATTCCCATCACATCCTCTGTCATATACCCTTCTAGCATTGTCCTGTAAGGAATCAAGCAAATCAAGTCTTTTGTTTCTTTTAAACACAACAAGAAAATCGAGTTTCAGCTAGATTTTCTCCGTTGAAAAATCAGCAATACAAATCCTTTCAGGTCAACATGATCGCTCTTATCCAGATAATATACATTGGGGGTATAAGTGAAAAGGTATTAATCTACAACAGCAATCAAAAATATTTGGCACGAAAAGGTATTAACATACAAGTGCAATCACAAATCATTAGCTGATCATTTCAATTCTGAAGATCACATTGAATCTACAAAATCTAAGCATCAGAGAGGTCGCAGCAAAGAAAATTAATTTTCCCTCCTTGGTTATCTCCAGGTATGTACTGTACCGGCTTATGATCCTTTCAGGGCAAAATAGTATCTGTTTTCTGTGGTAAGAAAGAAGAGAGGTGCATCTATGCTCTTCTTTTTTAAAGTTATACAAATATTAAAGCATGAATGAAGAGTAGATGGGGATTACTTACCCCTTTGCTTGCTTCAAGATTTGTGCAACTTGTATTTGGAGGGAAAGCATAGAAGCACTGCTTAAAGAATACTCATGCCATCTGGCTGCTACTTATACCAAGTCTACAGGGAAATTACCAGGTCCAGAATGCATATATATGCCACATTCAATAAATTCCATTATACCACATCATGAAACTCAGTCATTCCTAATTAGTTTTTAATAATTGACAAGGCAGAAGGCACAGAAAATCAAATTTGATGCAAATAAATAGTGCTTATTGCTTTACCAGTATACGTCCTCATGCAAATCATATTAAGAAACTTGGCAGAATGAGACTCTGAGGTGCTGCAAAAGAATAGCTCAAGTAGAATACAAATATAAAAATGGCATAGTTCGTGTTACTCACGAGAAAAAATGCAACTTGTCGATGATTCTTATCAGCAGCGAGCTGCGCTGGGGTTAAACCAGTTTTGTCTTTCACCATCAAGTCATCCTTTTTGCCAGCCTGAACTAGTACAGTGCATGCCTCCAGATTCCCCCTAATAGCAGCCCAATGTAAAGGAGTACAACCTAGGGGAAGCATTTGTAGCAAAGAAACAAATTTCAAGCTCCAAAGTGAACAAATATAACTGGGGGGATATGGCTAAGCTGTTGAGTTTTGGTACAGGTAATAGGAGCAGTAGATAAATGTAGCACGTGCCTTCTTTGTCCTGCCGCCCCCTATAAGCATCCAAATACAAAAGGAGACGTATAGAATCTGCAAATCCCTTATAAGCAGCCCTACAAGGTAGTACGTAAAAACAAAAGAAATATAAGAAGAGATATTGAAGTTCTGTGGGGCCATACGTTACAAAGTGCACCAGCAGAAATTAACAGTAGGCTAATGAGAAACATAAGAGTACAAGGTACAAACCAGTGCAACGGGCTTCTTCCATCGTTATCAGGGACATCTGGATCAGCATTCCATTTTGCAACAATATGATAAAGAAATGATGTCTGGCCATACTGCGCTGCAACATGTGTGGCCTGCAAACAGCAGTATATCGTTTAAACAAATTCACTGACATGCGTGAATGCCATTGATTCTTGACTTTCTTTTTATATAGAAAAATCATATGGTCAGAGTAAGTTTTTCTGTCTATTGTAAATCTCTGATCCTGTAACTTGGGAGACAACAAGATGTGAATAATCAATCAATTTGTCAAATAAACGTGAAACAATACATAGTTGGCTATCAGGAAAGCCATTCAAGTGTTAACCAATGTTGGACAAACAAAAGCAAACACAGCGGCAAAATAGGACCAGAATGACAGAAGGGAAGTCGGAATGCAGACCTGATAGCCATATAAATCAGCAGCATCCACCTTAGCTCCTTCTTTTAGAAGTAGTTCAGCAACTTGGATATGACCACGTACAGCACTCCAGTGAAGTGCTGTTTGCCCAGTGTGATCCACAGCATTTACATCCGATCCATGCTGTCCAAAGACCAGGCACAAAATCATTACCTAAGCAAACAGGGATATTGACAGAATGCACTTGCCAGCATTTACAGGAGTCACCAGACAAAACTAACTATAGTCAACCACAACTACCTGAGCAGAATAACATATTTACTATTAACTATGGTACCAAGATAGACATACTAAATATCATCACAGTATAAGTATGCCGTGAGAAAGTTCATTCATGCAACTAATAGGCATACTACGAGTAATCATCTTGGAATAGACTCTAAGTTGTACAAGTAGACTCTATATTGAGCCTACCATATACTCATTCTCTTAAAACTAAGATCTAAATGGAAAAGAAATGGTGGATGCTATACAAGCCATCCAAAATGTTCCTGAACTCCCCTGTTGCAACAGCGAGCAAGTTGATGTCCTCAATGATTCCACAAGCGACAAATGGATGCAATTAACCAAATAGGATACACGGACGCAAGACAATTTGGGATTAAATCATGTGTTGCGACTTGCGAGGCCTCACTGGTACCATGGCCGTCCAAACCATCCAAAATTTCAGCCTACATGCAGCTCTGGCGCGTGATGCTCAAGGTGGACAGTAGGGACAAGGTGGAGAACGTCAAGTACAGGATCAGGAAGGAGAAATGAAGGAACAAGGAAAGCTCGATTACGTCTTTGCATTTAAAACTCTCTCTGTGGTTGTAATCCAGTCCGTAGGGGTGTCACCCCGTGTTTCTTTTGGACTGCCTGTTTTTTTTCCTTTTGGCATTAGCTTGTCGGTAACGCCGACGTTTTATCTTTTGTTTCCTGTTGAAATTATAGACCTGGTAATAGGGGTGATAATGGGCTGAAGCCCAGCACAAGTCTGATCTAAGTCTAATTTTTTGTTTCTTTGATCCAGTTTAGTCCAAATCTGAAACTAACAAGTCTAGGTCCAATCCAGGCCCAAATAAAGACTTGGACCTTGATCCAAGCCATTTACATATAAAACATCCATGTAGATGTGACTAGAATTAACACATAATACATGCAATACAACGATTTAGTACAAAAGTGTAAGGTCCAAGCCTGATTCAAGCCTGATCTAGATCTGGTCCAAATAGCTATGGATCCAAAATGAGTCCAATCCATTTGCAGTTTTGGGCCGGTCTAATCCAAAAGTTAGACCAATCCAAACCCATTGTCACCCCTACCTGGTAATGGCTTTCCATAAAAGCAGGGAGATCCTTTGTTTAAGAAAAAAAGGTGCAAACCTACCAAACACAACCTAGTAAGCAGCCCGCAGTTCTGCAGGAGGTTTGATTATTTGTCTTTTTTTTCGTAGTGCAATCGATTATTTGTCCAATATATCTCGCTGATACGTAGCTTCAAAGCTCACATATTAGTAAGATATCATAAAATAAATGATTAATCAAACAGGTATACAAGGGTAAATCATCAATTATTCCCTGTTCTGTCGTATGATAAGCGCAGCTCATAAAGTACATTGCTTCAATCACGACGCGACCTACTCAAACCCACCCAAATCTCCCACTAGTAAGTTCGGGCGGGGGGAACCTCGAGGATGTACTGCGCGGCGGCGACGCGGTTGTTGAGCGCGGCCCACTGGAGCGCGTGGTACCCGAGGCCGTCGGGCTCGGCGACCGGCCGGCCCTCGGCCTCCACCAGCCGCTGCAGCTTCTCCAGATCGCCGTACGCCGCAGCCGTGTACACGTCGTTCTTCAGCGACTCGTCCTCCGCTGCCGCCGCCGGGGCGGCCGCCGTGGACGCTGCCGACGCCGCGGCGGTGGTGTCCTCGAGCACCTCGATCTCCGACGCCATGGGTGGGATCGGGGTGGGGTTATGGGAGGCGGGGAAGGGGAAGGGGAAGGGGGAAGGGGGAAGGGGGGGGGGGGGGGGAGCTTTGACTCCCAGTCTCCCACTAGGCACGAGCTGGTTTGGTTGGCCGGAGGCGGCGAACAAGAGGGAACGGGAAAGGGGGAGGTTGGGTTGGGTGGCAGAGCGGAAGGGTAACGTCAGGACCTCGCTTTTTTTTATATATAATTGTTTTCGCTTCTGCAAGATCCTGCCTGTCTGTTTTTTTTTAAAAACAAAATCTCTACTATTATAAAGCAACAGTTGGTGGCAGTGGTGAGTTTTACCCACGTCATTAATTGCCCTGCTTAATTGCCCTACGCAAAAAACGAAGCGTTAAAGATAGATGTTTGATCTTGTAAAATAATTTTTTTATTTTTTAATCTTTATTTTTCGTTATCAATTTTGTTTTTCGTAGCAATGCACGGGCATGTAACTAGTATTCATGGTTTGCCACTCAAAGATGGCAATTCTAGGATTTGCATTTTTGGGGATGCAATTTCAGGATCTGCTGTCCACAGTTCTACACTCAGTATTTGCCGATTTTGATGTATTTTATTCACTTTCCATTTTCTTTTAGTCCGGAAAATCGCTAATGAAAAGTCCGAATTACCCCTGTTGGGACCTTTTTTTTTTTTCCTTTTGGTCCTGTTTGGGGGTTATTTTAGAATTTGACACTCAATTCGAAAACCTTTAAGAGCATTTGAATGATATGTGGGACTGTCTATGTGTATGACAGTGGGCTGGAGTATCAAATTCTGAAATACGAATTTTAAAGTGTGTCAAATTCTGAAAACTCTCGCTGTTTGGGTTGCAGGCGCAGAGTTGGTTTGGATGTGTGCGTGCTAGTTTTGCGCAAAATCATGTCTCAGGTGGTGTTGTTTTGGATGTTAGTAAACACCCAATTCGATGCAAGTACCACGCTCTGTCAATTTGCATGAACTTTGTATTTCCCTCTGTTTGTGCGATCCAGATTTAAGGATTTTTGCTGTGCGCGTCTCCCAATCCGGGTTCACATTATCGACGAATATCGTTCGAAAATCACGAAAATTGCCCTTATCGACGCGGGGCGAAATGGTTTACCGATCGGTAAACCGAGAAAATTCAAAAAATTCAAAAATTCAAAAAAATTTATATGATGCAAATATCGCGATTATCGAGACATATCGAGCGATTATCGCCAAATATCGTCGAAAATCGCTACAAAAGTTGACCGCACAAAATGTTCAACATGGCTGTCGATTTTCCACCGATAATCGTCGATTTTCCATCGATAATCGTCTATTTTCCATGATTTTTGAATTTATGCGATTTTCGACCAATTTTCGGCTCGATTTTTACGATTATCGAATTTTACTGTTCATCCGAAAATCGCGACATCGATAATGTGAACCCTGCTCCCAATACCAGTGTCAGGTTGCGTGACCCTTTCCTTCGGACCTCGCGTAGGGATGGAAGAGGGGATGGAAGAAAGTGTGAACGGACGTAGAGCAAGGACAATAAGATCATCTTAGTTTAGTATTATTATTATGTACACATCAATTTTATTCTACGTGGAAGTATGAGAAAAAAAGAAGAGAGAAGATATATCTCTTATTTAGTAGCTAGTTTTGCACTAGAATATAGGTAGATTATTTATGTACAATCTCTAGAGACAGTTATTATACAAACTGACTTTTAGCTTACTATTAGTTTATAGTAAGGCTATGTTTGGATCCCTGGACTAATTGTTAGCTTGTTAAAAATTAGCCCTAGTCTATCCAAACAGGAAAACTAATAGATGAGCTAATTTTTAGCTAGCCCCTCAGCTAACAATTAGCCCATTAGCTGGTGGATGGGAACTAATTTGGGCTAATAGCAGGTAACACGCTGGAAAAAGTCTGAAATACCTTCACGCTAGCTTTATCCTCACTTCCTCACCCATGCGTCCGCTCACCAGCTGTTATGAGGAGCAGACATGACTTTTGTAAGAAATTAGCCCAACCATTAGTCATGTATCTAAACAACCTTGGATTAATTTTAGATGGGCTAATTATTAGCTGACTAACAATTAGCTTTAGCCGATCCAAATATGACCTAAGCTTTGCTATTGTACTTGCTCTCGTGAGATGTATTGCATAAAGTGTGTGAACCGAACTGGTTTAATTCCAACTTCCAACCAGTTTTGGCTAGGGGCCGTTCGGTCATTTAAACTAGTGCTTTTCGGACTTAAAAAAAGGAAAAGGGGATAATACATCAGAAGTGGCAAATCCTAAAGACGCAAACTGATAAATCATAAATTGCCCCTCCATTTTTTATGGCAAATTTTGATATATGTTACTCTATTCCTGCAACTAGGAGAATGCCGCTCAGAAGCTAGTTCTCTTATATCCGTGCCATTTTATCTTCCTGCTGTTAAATTCCATGCTTATCCCACGTAATCACATACATGTTTTACTTCTGTTCTTTCTGCGATTCTTTTACAGAGCTGTGGATCGACAGCCATTACAGCGAGTTGCACCGATTGATGCGGTTTTTCGTGCTACTCGTGCAGACGTTTGCATTGCCGCTGCTCGCCACTCTGCAATGGGCTGCTTCTGCGGTCAGTCCATATGCCAGCAGCATCGGAATGAGACGGTTTCAGAAACAAAGGCTCCGTTTGGTACGGTTCCAGATTCTAGTAGAAACGGAAATGGTTTTAGATTCTTGGTAGAAACGTTTCAGGTAGAATCAAAATCACTTTCTGCAAACCGTTTGGTACGGTTCCAGATTCTAGTAGAAACTAGTGAAACGGGGTTGATAGTGATTCAACCACGGTGTGAAAAAGGAAGAAACGTTCCGAGGAGAATCGTTCCGAATTTTAGCCCGTTTAGCTGGGTTTCTCTCAGATTTTAGTAGAAACAGCTCAATTCCAAGTTGCCAAACGAGGCCTAAGACTCTGAAACCCATTCTATGGATCGAGCAATCACAGATTCACAGTCCCCAGCTGAAGCGCCAGACATTCAGCGTGCAGAGGGGAGCATTCAGCTGAAGTATCAGGACATTCAGCTGAATGTACAGCCTCAGTCCATTGCTGGCTCATCGTATTGCCGCAGGTGTATACACAAGTTCGCGCCCCCCATGTTCTTTGCAAGGCCTTGGCACTTGTGACGATCTCAACAAATTCTTAATCTGGTCTTTGAATCATGGATCGGTTTGAAGTTTGAATGAAAAGTTGAATTTTTTCGGACGACAACTTCCGAGATTCTCCGGTTTTCACGAAAATAGGTTGTCTGGGAAGGCCCGGAATTTAGTTTTCACTGAGAATGTCAACAGCATCATGTGGTTTTTGAGCGGTGATTCTATGTTTTTTTTCTCTCTTAATATAAGTTATACAAATTTTAAAGCAAACAAATAGGTAAATAATCACTATCTACTTTTTATTCATACTTTAATATTTATACAACTTCAAAAAAAAAACATAAAAATACACCGGCGACTGGCAAGTGAAGCAAGTTAAAAAGACCAATGTTTGCGATGCACGACCGATTACATGGCTTGCAAAAATAACCCAGAAAAACTAACCTACGGTATACCGTAGGAACGGTATACCTCTGAAACTCATGAAACTTAGCACTAAAAACTGATGAAACATGAAACTGATGAAATTAAACACTGAAACTCATGAAACCAGCACTGAAACTGATAAGTTTCATAAGTTTCACGATTATACCGTTGGAACGGTATACCGTTCATTCGACAAACTTCATCGTGGGTTCCTTCCGATCGATGCCCTCCTGCAATTATTCTCCCGTCATCTTCATGCTTCAGCTCCCGACTGGCAAGTGAACCTGTACGTAGTGCTTGCTGCTGCATGCGAGAAAAGGGCAGGACGCAATAGAAGCAGGATCGATCACAACCGGCGCTGACAAGAGCCTCCACACAAAGTCAGTAGCTCTGTTGAATGTCAGCGCCACGTGCTTCTTTACCGCAAGCGGATGACAAGGAGCTTAGCTAGTGGCCTAGGGCAAGCGGATAAAATTGAATTTTTTTTTCTAATAATATACTTTTTATTCAAAATTGCAAGAATATACCACGGAAAAAGAAAATTTCAAAAATGTACTTCTGTAGCTCGATGGTTGGGCGACAGAAGATCTATAGTGTAATGAACGGGCGACAGAAGATCTATAGCTTAATCATCCGACGACAGGAAATAAAAAACCCGTTGATTGGGCGACATTTATGCAGTCGCTATTCAAGCGAGCGACAGGCGACAGCTCCACTACAAAAGTGAAAATCGCTGCTGCTGTTCCCACTCGAGCCAGCCAGCCAGCAGAGAAAAAAGAGAAGGAGGGCGAGAGAAAGAAGCAGAAGAAGGAAGAAGAAGGAAAAAAAAAGGAGGAGGGGTTGCGCGATTTCAGATCGGTAATTTTTCGTTATTTAATTTTGGTAGCAGTAAATTATAGAGTAGAAATAATGTTAGATGCAAATAAATTTAGAGTTTACGAATAGATTTAGCAAATATAGAGTAGAAATAATTTAGATATTATGTAGTTGTTTTGGCAGTAAGTTTAGAGATTATGTAGTGGTTTATTTCTTTAGCAGTAAATCGGTATAGTAGAAATAATTTTAGATCTAGCGGATATATGTGGCAAATGTAGATGTTTTAGTAGGAAATGCTGGTAGAGTAGAAATAAGTTAGAGATTACGTAGTAGTTTTAGCGGTACATTTAGAGATTATCTACTTGTTTATTTTCTTAGCAGTAAATGATGTTATAGTGCGAATAATTTTAGATCTAAATAAATTCAGAGGTTATGGATAGATGTAGCGAATATAGATGTTTTACACAGATACATTTTTTATTCAAAATTGCAAACATATACCACGCGAAAATAAAATTTCACAAATATACTCCTGTAGCTCATTCATTGGGCGACTAAAATTGAATCACCTGATGATTATGTAGATTCTGTGATTATGTAGTTATTTATTCTTTTAACAGTGCAGATATAATTTTAGATGTAGAGTAGTTTTTAGGTTACGGATAGATGTAAGGAATGTAAATGTTTTAGCAGTTAATGCTGGTTGGAAATAATGGTAGAGTACAAATAAGTTAGAGATTATGTACTGGGTTATTTTGTTAGAAGTAAATAATGTTCTAGTGCAAATAATTTTAGATCTAAATAAATTCACTGATACAAGTACGTACATATATATTCATGGGAATGTAGTCGGAGTAGAAATTATGTATTTCGATGTACGTACATATATATTTGTAGGAATGTAGCTAGTTTTTCTATATATAGATATGTATATTTCTAGAACGTATACATAGTTATGTTAGGTGTCACAGCATTTTTTACGGAAAGTAATTAATTCGTGCGTGAATGAATGGATTCGCAGATATGGGAGAACGAGTTCCGTTTAGAATCTATTACGGAGAAGGGGTTGTAATGTATGGTTCGAAGTGTGCGGAGCTAAGCAACTTCCAGTACGTGGACAGAAGTTTGACCAAGGTCGAAGAGCGGACATTTTCATCTATGTTGAAGTGGTTGCATTACACTTTTAGGATGGAAGAGGAGAAGTGCCAGCTAAATGTATTTAGCCTATGTAGTATACAACTTCCACACCGACTCGGCTCTCCACGCTGCTGTACGTTGCGTCCCATCTACGATCTCGTGCACGCTTAGTTGGTAACTGTGCTAACTAATTCGTAATGTTTGTTCAGACTGACGTTTTGGCGCAGTACCACGACGAGGCGGGGAGCTACATTTCCCGTCTGACCAGCGGAGCTGAGGTTACCCGAGAGGAGGTGAACACCTTCTTTGTGAGGTTACAGCTCAATGCCAGACGCGTCCAAGAGATGGTAGGCTGCCGGCAGCCTTCTGATGTGGTAGCCGGGCAGGTACCGCTTGGAGGAGGCACGGGTCTTGCTGGTACATCTGCGCGTGCTACATCCTCCTGTGCCACCGTCACGCCACCGACTGCGAGAGGGCTAGGGGCTGGCCACTCAGGTCACGCTGGAGGTGAGTACTCTATCGCACTTACTTTGTTTTTCAATCACTTTTTAACTCATCCAACAATTCTCCATTTTATATAGGCTCACAGGCACGGTTGTTCCTGTCTGCGTCTGCAGCTGCACCTGACGACTACGAGGACCAGCCTGATGACCCAGCTTACGCGAACCATGACCTCGACGATGCTGGCCTGTCCAGGTTTTTGCGCTGGTGCATTTTAGATGCAACGGAAGGTGAAAATATAATATTTTTTTGTAATATGCTAGTCCAGATATCACATAGCAAATCTCATCCCTTTTTACAAAAAAATATCTTCACACACAACATCTTACAGCATGCCGAAAAGGCTTACGCGTTAACTTTGTTACAGACTATAATACTTACGGTTATTGTGCTATTTCATTTTTTATGCAACGAAAGGTGTAAATATAATATTATTCTGTAATATGCTAGTCCATATATCAAATAGCAAATCTCATTCATTCTTACAAAAAATTACCTTCAAACACGATATCCTAATACCCGCCGAAAAGGCATACACGTTATAGTATGTTATGGACTATATTACTTATGGTTATTGCGCAATTACAATTTACATGCAAAGCAAGGTGTAAATAGAATATTTTTCCACAATATGGTGGTCCATATATCAAAGACCCAATCTGCCCCATTCTTCCGGAAAAATATATTCAAATACGATATTTCACGCGCTACCAAAAAGCATTCCGCGTTTCATGAAATAGATGAATCTTATTCAGTTCATTCGTAAATATTTTTTCGAAAATTGGACATCTAAGACCCTACGAATAAGTGATATTTAGGAGCCATGTAAACTAAATGTATACAATTTAATTTTTCATGCGACATCATACTTTTTTATATATATTACGAACCCTTATAGCTTAACAAAAATTTAGACATTTATTTCGTTCGATTTCGACCTTCAAAAATCACAAAACCCTAATCCAATTATCTGTAGCTCAACCAAAGAGCTACATTTAGCTCTGTAGCCTGATGGTTGAGCTATAGAAGCTCTGTCGCCTGATGGTTGAGCTATAGAAGCTCTGTCACCATTTCAACGAGCTATTGAAGCTCTGTCGCCATTTCAACGAGCTATTGAAGCTCTGTCGCCCTACCAACGAGCTACAGATGGATATTTATGAAATAAATAATTTCGGTGGTATATTTTTACAATTTTGAATAAAAAATGTATTATTAGAAAAAAAATTCGATAAAATTACCATGGATCAACTCAAAAAACTCTGTTTTGAATACCATGGTATTGCCAATACCATGGTATTTTTGGAGTATTGAAAACTCCACTCAAAGTGGAGTTTTGGGCTTTTGGTGTTAGTGTAGAGAGTGAGAGGTGTCAGTACTTTGAAAATACCATGCAAAAGACTTTGTAGCCAAACAGTTTGTAGTTCCAAGAAAAACTATGGTTTCAATGGTGGTAGGTGAAACCATGGTATTTATGCTAAAACAATCTCTAAGCCATGGCTTTGTAATACCATGGTATTGAAAAACTTTGCTTCCAAACAGGGCCTTCGTGAAAGGCACCAGCCGCTAGTTATTATTGTACTGACGTAGACATGAGGTGAAAAGGTTTATATTCCTTCCGCTAAATTTTTTAAGGTGTATTTATTCTTAATATATAGGCTAATAAGATATTAAAAATAACTAAGTTACTCTTAATCGTATTACTAAGCACTATACTTAATGCATATACGTAGACAATACTAAAGTAAAGATACATATTTATTAGATGTATAGAGGGAACATCACACTAATTTTGCATTGAAATATAAAATACAACATGTATTTGTGGATCAGATCATTAAAAAGATAAGTCTTATAAACTTGGATGGAGGGATTTAAAAAATAAAATTTAAAAATTTAGACGAAGAGAGTAGTTTGTATAAGTAGAGGAATTGTAGGTTTCATGTGTATAGCGTCTTTAGCATGGAAACATGGGCGTCTTTAGCATAAATATACACCTCACAATAACCATTATCTAGAAAAACAAAACAAAGAAGATAACTCTAGGTGTCAAGAATCTGGGAGCCTTTAACACCTCAATTGAGTTAACAGAATTGATAGAGTCAAGAACCACCCGCTACTACTGAGTGGAAAAAATGGATCGCCACTGCTCCGATGTAAGTTCAAATTCTATTGATTTTGGTAATTGATTTTAAATTAATATTTAATTTTTGTTTAACAATAAATCTAATCTTTTATGACATTAACATGTTTATTGAGCTTATTTTTAGTAGTATTAAAATTAGATGGAAAATGAAAAACCCAAGATATGCATTCTAATTCTTGTTATCATTTTATTGCATACTTTGGATTTAAGTTAAAGTATGAATTCCTCCATTATATTAACCTCAAAATGCGTATTATGTTTCTAATCCATATAATTACATGGATGTATATATCTAGAGGGAGTCTATAGTTTAACTTGATATTTCAATAGTATTGATCTTTTCCACATTGCCATATATTAAAGGATCAAGACTTTGAAACTAATCCTTGGGTATATAATATTCTTGCCTAGTTTTAGTATACTCATGGTGATATAGAATAAACTCCAATGCAATCAAAACTGAATACGTGTATATTATTTCCAATCCAGTTATATATATATATATATATATATATATATATATATATATATATATATATATATATATATATATATAGGAAGCCTTTTCTGTACTCTTGGGAGTACGTACTCCCACCCCCAGTATACCACTTAAACGAATGTGTTATACTCCTTTATCACTTTCAGTATACTCCAATAATAATTCTAAGATAGTACAATACGGCATAAATGAAAAAAATTCATGAGAGCCATTTATTTTTTGTTATATACCGTTTTTCATGTGTAAAAAGAGTATATAAACAAATTATGCTATAAATGGTGGATTTTAATGAAATTTTTCGTGGAATTCACTTTGGAGTATCTTATAATTAGTATTAGAGTATACTCAAATAGATAAAGAAGTATAACAATGTCATTTATGCAGTATTTTGAGAGTGGGAGTACGTACTCCCAAGGGTATGGAACTATTTTCCTATATATATATATATATATATATATATATGCATATTTCTACGTAGAGTTTACTCTATAGTTGATGGTCTAAATAAGTATTGATCCCTTTCTATTCCACATAAATATATTGGATCATTACTTGAAACCGTCAAAATGAGTATATGAAACTTGTGTAGTTAATATATACTCCGGAGTGCATATGTTTGTGAGCCCCTTCATTTTATGATATAATACACCATAAAAGAAAGGCTCTAATATGCTTACTATACTAGTCCTATGATAAATGGCTAGCACATATATTCACAAATTTAGATCACATCCATACACCATATTTTATGACATATAATAGCAGAAGCATTTATACAATATGACTTGTAAGGTCAATCAAAGTACAATAAAAAAAATCGAAAGTCTTGTAGTGTGCAACATAACCCTCAGACAACTAACAATGTATAAACTCTAGATAAAATCATCGTCATTATCTTCGTAACTTGCGTTAAAGTATAATTCTTTGGGATATTCTATTTCTTCACCTAAAAATAAAAATAATAGCAAGGGTGAGTACATTGTATACTCAGCAAGACTTGAAGTGTTTGCAAACCTATAATAAATACATGCTGTATCAAGAGAAAGGCTACTATGGTTATTTTGTATGTAGCCAAATGGAATTATAAATACTGCATAATACATTGAAAGCAAAAATTTTAAAAGCAATTTGATAGGTATATAAAATAACAAGTATGTAAGCATAAAGGTAACAGCTCACAGTCCTTCGTGAGCATCAAATCGTCAATTCCCTGCCAACACATGGCACAACAGTTGAAATCAATCTTGTCAACACATGGCAAGCATTGAATCATCTGTAGGGTAAACTTTTTAACCCATATATTCATTTCTAGTTTCTAATTCATTTTATGAAAATATAGAACATCTAACTAGTGTCAATTCACCAAATACCCCATAACCGTGGGCACGGCTTTTCGAAAATATTAACACTCTGTAGAGGTGTACAATTTTACCCACAAGAAATAATTAATTATTTTTACAACGTTATTATCACACTTCCTTTGGTATGCCGCAGAGATCATACATAACCGTTATATTACCTAGCCCTAACTTTGCACTAGCCCAGTGATGACAAACCTTTGTTTTGGCAACGAAAATCTAGACACGTACACACAGTACTACCGATAGTTTATGTCCCATCGTGTCCTTTCCTCCATAACAAGGCGTACATCATTGTATTGGTATGTAGAAACCCTTACAAGCAATCCAAAATGGAACAACCCGTGCTACTTCAGCCTTCTAATGTGCAAAGCTAGTTCTAAGTAATTTAATAGGTTAAGGCCATCCCATATCAACCCTCATGGTTGTACGGTTATCCCTTGGATCATACAACACTACGGTCGGTCCTTACTCCAACCTGGGCGAGAAATCTCCCCTATCTACGTGCAAGTTATATGCACTTCTGACTATTGTCAATAGCTTGCCTACGTCAAAATCATAGTTTTATTTTTATTTTATTAAAATACCAATGATCATAGCAATTTCAACATGTCCAAGATTAATATCCATCATATTCAACATTTAAATTCATCACAAATAATATAATCATCTGTCCGTGTTCTCAATCTAAAGCATGGTTAAGCGTATGCAAATATAAATGAATATAGCCATTTTTACATTCTCATGTGTTCAACCACAATCTAGGGCTTTCAAGGTTCACATGTCAATATTGATTAAGAAAATCCCGTTAATGAAGGTTATATCTACTAGTACTCACACAATAGCAAATTTTGTGAAACATAGCTTATGCATGAAAAATTTGACAAAAACATTTTTGAAAAGCTGGGATCAATATAATTAAGGGGGTGCTTGCTTTACTGATTATTGTCTTCAATGAAGTTGAAGTCGCAATTGGTATCATCGGCGTCGGTGTCTACGCGTCGTTTGTCGAGAAATAAAACAACAACAATAAGAGGCAAAAATAAGTCAAATATAAAGTCAAAATTTTGAATAAAGGAAGGTTCTGATGATAAATATTTTAGTTATTAGTTTCTTAATTTTTAAATTTATTTATTTATGTTATGAATTCTTAAGTTCATTTTATGAGATATATTCTTAGTAGGGTCCAAGTGCAATATACGTCCGGGTACCTATTAGTCTCAGAGGGTCCTGACCTCTAGAATATTAAAACACATCATTCATATCATCATAGGGTCCTAACCTCTGGAAATTGTCGCATCATTTAAAGCATTAGAGGATCCTGACCTCTGAGGTTCTTTGAAGCTGATTTCTCTCATTGGTCTTAACATTTATTTTGTGATTGTCATTTATATTCAAATCTTCGAATCATTGCCAACATTGAAAATTTTCGAATCAACTGAAAGTTTCAAATCATGTGGTAATCAAAAGTTTTGGGTTTTGAAATTTCCCTTGGTGAACATTTTAAACTTTGAGTTCAAAATTTTTAAAATTTGAATTGAAAGTTTGATATTTTTTTTCCACTTCTTGAAAGTTTCAATTCCACGTGTCAGCCTTTTAAAGAGTCTGCGAGAAACATTAGCTGAGAGTAACTATTATAAATTAAAAGCTCTCTTATTTTATTTTTCTTACCTGTTGTAAAACACATGTCATAAACTCTTATTATATAATGGATATAAGAAACTCTAAGTTGGTCCATCGAATTTGGTCTACATTTTTCTGGATTAATATCTGTCATGAATTGGAGGAACTAAACAACTTCTAAAAAGTGCTTTGGAAAGATAAAGTAATGATTCGCATAAATGCTCAAGAGGGAATGGAATAAATAATGGTAAAAGAGATTAACTAATATTGACCTTTGATTCGCAAAAAAAGGGCCTATACGAACATCTTATATTTTGAAATGAGCTTGAGAAACTAATAGATGTTGTAAAATGAAATTGAGGTAGTATGATAGAAGGAAAATACCGTGACAAGTCTATATAATATGCTCATCCACTTCTGCCTTTTGGGCTCCACACAGGGTTTCAAAAACTGACAAAAACCATGAAAACCGCTTGTATCACTCCAGTTTGAAAAGCAAAACCACTCGATATACCAATTAAATTCATATTCAAACTAAACAGATTTTAAAAAATTATCCAAAAATTTTCTGAAATTAGTATTAATAGTTTTATGACATCTGGCATGATTTTTTTTTTTTTTGAAAAAACGAAGTTTGTATATATTTTTGAGCCATTCAAAATGTAGAAATTAGAAAATCCAAAAAAAGAAGTACTTTTAGTAGCAATATTTATTCAAGTATGTCAAGTAGCAATATTCACTTCAACATATTTCAGTAAAAAAAAATTTTTCAATTAAATTTAGTAGCAATATTTGTTCAAGTATGTCAAGTAGCAATATTTATTGAAGTATATGAAGTAGCAATATTTATTCAATTATGTCAAGTAGCAATATTTTGTAGCAATATTTGTTGAAGTATATTTAGTAGCAATATTTGTTCAGTTATATTTAGTAGCAATATTTATTGAAATATATTTAGTACCAATAGTTTTTCAATTATATTTAGTAGCAATTACCGTACATAGGGAAGGTTTGCTTCTACAACTCTGTTATATCTGAAGACCGAACTCAATCGCATTTGAAAGGTACAAAAAAACAAATTCGCCATTCATCATTGTTTAGCGCTTGTCAATGTCATATCTTTCAAATAAGATTGATTTTGGTCTTCAAATTTTACAGGTTGTAGAATCTTACCTCGCCTACGTATGGTAATTTGCGAGACATATATCATTCTATTCATCTCGTCTTCAGTAAGCTATTTGTGAAAACCTTTTATGAATCAAAGCTGTCAATAAAAAATCATGGCTAAAAAAGGAAAAAAGATCCATGTAGAAACAAGAAACACATTTACTAGTTGATTTCCCACCATACCAATTGGCAACTAGAACAGTTCCAGTGCGGTGAGTATTGGAATACGTGGCTCGATCGGTCTATGTTAACTGGCTGACGCGTAGACTACGCGTAGCTGTAGAATAGTACATGTATCTCTCTCTACACACACACACACACACACACACACACACACACACCTCTTCTCTTATGCAACCACATGCCTACATCACCTCTATTATTCCCAACCTTTGGATGCAAATTGAATGTCTTAGGCTCTATTTGTTCTGGCTTAGGCTTTTTGGCTTTTAGCTTAAAGCTAGCTTTTTGGCTTAATGAGCTTTTAAACTGTCTACTTTTAAGCCAATACATGTTGTTTGGTATCCTGGTTTATTGATGGGTTGGATGGTGTACCTTATTGATGGAAAGTCTAAAATATCCTAAATGAGATGGAGGAGGGATTCTCAGTTCATATATGATGGTATTTGGTGGGTAATTTTGGAGACTTTTAGTAACAAAGGGTTATTTCATTCGAAAAAGCACTTCTTGCCTGGCTTTTGGCTTATAGTTATACAGAGGCTTTAGGCTTTTTTTAAAGTTTGGCTGAAAAGCCTTTGTTTCGGCTTAGACTTTTTGGCTTTTAAGCTAGTGAAAAAGTCAAAACAAACATGACCTTAGATGTTCCTTATTTGCACTGTGTTCTAATTCTTTTAGGCTCTATATTGTTTTACCTTGCTTTGCTCAAGCATTACAACCAATAAATTGATTTATAAAAATTCTCACTGCAAAGCACAGGGTATTCTAGTATTCGTAACATACCGTGCCATCCACAAATAATTATAATTCTTGATCTTTTTAATCCAGCGGTATAGATTCAAATTACATCCTTCCAATTTTACATGCAACACATTCATCAGTCCAAATATAATAGGCATTCCTAACAAATAAGCCATCTATTTAACATATATTAAAACCATCCAAATTTATCGCTGCAAAACAATATGGTCGATTCTGTAGATGAACTACTAAATGAAATAGATCATTTTAGATGGCATATTTGGACGGGATTTTTTTTAACTGTTTTGGATTTCATGTCCTGCCATGTGCATTCAATTCCAGCCATTGATCTTTGAGTCTAATGACCCAGACGCACACTGTAACTTGCCAGCAATTAATACATTTGATCGTAGACCGTAGTATCTAATTGGGAGTGAACAAGAACTACGAGATCATAGCAATTTTGGTAAATTTTTGTGAAGAGTTACGTCCCCCGCTTACACAAAGCTCCAACTAATGACAAGGCCTGGGTTGCAGAAACATAGGCCTGGGCCGGAAGATACAAGTATAGCATAGCATCGCATGGTTTTTGAGCGACTCTCAGATTAGCAGGAACACTGCAGGGGTAAGTGAATTACTTTTGGATATACAATCAATGAATGGCGTAACAATAAGCCCCCCCAAAAACAATGAAGCTGCGGAAGGAACGCAATGCCCGCATATTCCTTAATAGGCAAAGCTCTTTCCAACACGTCGCACAAAGAGCTTTGGAAGAGTATGGTAACTATGCTGTGGAAAGGGAAGCACGCTTCTGACAACGAGACCCTTTGCCAGGCCAACAGCTGCATGTTAGGATCCCCTTAGGCCCCCTCCTATTCCGACGCTAGGCCTTTCTGGGTGCCGGTGTTGAATTCTTTTATTTTCAGTCTTGTTAACTCTTTCTTTCCTTCAATGAATCGGCAGAGCTCCTGCCACTAATTTCGAAAAGAAAAACAATGAGGTTCCTTTTATGCTGTGTTAGTAGTTGAGACTTGAGGGTGAAATCAATAGCGGAACTAGAAAATTTTGGATAGAGGTGCTCATTTCACACGTATAAATCTATAATCTTGTACAATGATTTAGTAACATTATAAATCCAACACATATATTTGAAATTTGCTAAAAGTACAATACAAATAGTTTTAAAATTTTAAAAATCAGAAACCACTAAAATCAGAACCAATCCAATCAATAAATTTGATCTATTGAAAAGATAATCTTACCGTGTTTCTCAAAATTTTAGAGATGGAGTTTACTTGGCACCCCCTAGATCCGCCTCCGGTGAAATCACATATTATGCACGTAAAAGAAAGATGCGAGTCTGCAAGTCTGCATTCGTCACTGCTGCACTCGCCAATTCCACGTTTCAGCTCCGTCAGCTACGACATCTCCGGACTAACCGCTGCAAGTAAAAGATAGTTGAGTTGAATAGGGGCATGAAGTATATCAATAGAATTTGCAGAACGCACAACATACAGCAAAAATGACCATGATTAAATAAATGAGTGCAAGAGATTCTTCTCTTTCGACAAGTTCGGAGCTAATTAAGTTACAGGAAAGCAATGGAAGATTGCCTGGGTAGGAAAATTAATGAGTTCAGTTCTCTAACTGACGTCAGTGAGTTCAAGGTAGAAATGAAGCCTAAGAAAGAATATAAGGTGCTATCAAACAGCCATGACCATTGCGATTGTGTAAAGATAACAAAATATAGA
This sequence comes from Rhipidocladum racemiflorum, assembly GCA_036346355.1. Classification (NCBI taxonomy): domain Eukaryota; kingdom Viridiplantae; phylum Streptophyta; class Magnoliopsida; order Poales; family Poaceae; genus Rhipidocladum; species Rhipidocladum racemiflorum. The sequence continues at coordinate 80,240,099 of CM070579.1, read as the reverse complement.
GTTTTTACTATTATTAGGAGGTACCATCAAATTATTCTTAAATTTTTTTACCTCTTGGTATCTCCACCTATTAAACTTTTGGTACATCTTGGTACTAGATCAATGTATATTTTGTTACCTACAACAATGGTAAAAAGTCTCGACAAAACAACAATGCAATGCAGAAGCACTGGTAAGCTGGCATATGCCTATAGCCTACGCAGTAGAGCTTAAACTTGTAGCTATGTAGCGTTTGCATATTACAGAACACTGGTTAAATCCAGAAATCCATTGTGCATCAAGTGTGAGAAAAAACATCACTGCAGCGTCCAGGTCATATGAAATGGCGATGGCAATATTCAGGCCACAGAGAAGAAAATTTATAAAAATGCTCACGCTGCTAAGCATTAGCAACTACAGAATTGGCATGCATACGAGTTAAAGAATGCATAACGTGAGTGAAACAGTGATTGAACACCGATAATATAAGCTAAGAAGTTACCCCGTTTATGTTTATTTCTGGTATGTGTGCAATGCGACTCCAGTGTTCGCCGGAGCGGTACCGGTCTTCCAACCCCACATCGCACCACAAGTTCAAGGTCTGCAGTGAAGAGAGACGCTGCATAGACTGGGGAAAGGACAGCAGCATGTCAGAAAGTTCAATCCTGAGCTCCTTCAGTGAGCTCAGATGCTCCAAGCATTCTGGCAGTGTACTGAAATTCCGACAGCCACGTATGTGTAATTTCTGGAGGGAGTGCAGGCCCTGGATGCTCTCTGGCAAGGTGACCAGTGTGGGACAATTCTGGACAGTCAACTTTTCAAGGCTGCGTAGACACTCAAGTCCTTTCCACTCATCACAAGATAGCTTGCAGCCATCAATTTCCATTGTAATTGCACTAGATTGAAACGCAGAGTTCGCTCGATATGCGGCTCGATCAAATAGTTTTCTCTGAGAACTGGGCCGATCAAATGATGATAGAACTTCGCTGCTATTCTGTATGTAATATCTTAAACTGGCTGGGATCGATGGCTTGAATCTCAGCTTAGGGCAGTCTCTAATACATAATGTGTGAAGATTTCGGAAGTTCATGTCAGTGTCCTCCTCTTGGTCATCCACTTGCATTATTGACCACTCTTCTAGATTCTCAATATCTGAAATATCTAGATTCCTTAGATTCGTTAATAACCCCAGAGGAGGGAGATGCATACACCTTGGCATTTTGGACAGTGTAATTTTCACAATATAGGGGAGCCAATAACTTATAGTGCTTGCCCAACCAGTAAATCGGGTGCCCATGTAGCCTTGAACATGTAGTCTCAAAAGATGAGCAGGAGGTTGCAGATTCGCTAGCACAGCCTCGTCCTGCGCACTCGTCCGAGCATGATCGGTTGACCAGAACAATCTCAATTCACGCATCCGCTTCATTTGCAATTCTGATTTCTTGGCTTCTTCTGGGTAAATTACATTTTGAAGATCATAAATGCTTAGACGGTTAAAACTACCAGTAAATGGCTGAAGATCGACAATGTTAGAGCTGCGGCTGCTGCCTCCACATGTACTCTGCTGACGCACTGTACAAACAAAAAGAAAAGCCTCCTGCATTTTTTTTCAACACGAGCAGCATGTAAGGACCAATTAATATATCCAAATTGGTGAAAATTGTGCCACAGCAACATAAATTTATACTGTTGCCACTACTGCATATATCATACCACTGTAAATTTGTTACTATGCAAATTAACTTGCCACTGTAAGATTGTATTAAAGAAATCAATGTGAGACTAAAATTCACATAAATTAAAAATAAGCATGGACCAAACAAAGTAGTAGATTAAGCTGATAAAAAATCAAAATTTTTGGGAGAATAACTACCTATTATATACTAAAAATTGCTAACATGTAGTTTATGTTAAGGATATATTATCTGTTATAGATAGATTGCCTTATCTCTTGTACTTGCCTTATTTCTTGTACCCTCATGTACTCTATATATTGTGGCCATTGGCCTCATATTGAATACAAGCTCTATTCATAACATGGTATCAGAGCACTAGGTTAAAACCCTAGTATCTCCCTTCCGCTGTTTTAGATCTGCTGCCCGGGAGGAGGAGACTCCCGGGGCGGCTCCCGCGTCGCACTTGCGTCCTTCCAACTCCTCCATCGTCCTCGGGGCTGCGCCGCCCGTGTTCCTCGCCGTCGACGAGCTGCTGGGGCTCTTCAAGCACTCGTTGCTCGGGCCAGCCTAAACCACTGTGCGACCTCCAGCCGCAGTTTTGTTCTGGCACTGTCTCAGGCCTGCCGGCCTCCTTCAGCGTCGCATCGACGTCATCCACGTCCTCTGGTCATCGACGCTCGCCTCGGCGCCCCTTCCGCGCGCCGCCGTCGGTTTCTGCGCCGACTCCGGCCACCGCGCCGACACCTCCCACACGCGTTACTCGGCGACTCTTCTCGTTGCCTCTGTTTTTTCCGTCCTAGGGACTGCGCAGTAGCGGCAACAGGCGGGCCTTCCGACCTGTCGCTGCTAGGACGACCGGCTGGCTTCTGCTCCTGATCTGTCGTAGCCGGTTCTGGCCGACTGGCTTCTGCTCCTGATCCGGCCGACTGGCTTCTGCTCCTGATCTGCCGTAGCCGGTCTTCCTGTCCGGTCTCTGCTTCGTGCAAACCGCAACTGCGCCGCCCCCATATTCCATTGGCCCCATCTTCGCTGAAGTCGCCGGCCTCTGCGTTGGCTCCGGTCTTCGGCCCGAGACAACTGCGTGTCTGCCCGGTGCGCCGCATCGAGCCTGACGCTCGATGGTCGACGCCGCCGCTGATCCTGGTGGCCTTTGCGCACGACCACAACTGCCTCCGCTCAGCCCTTCGTCCTCACGGACCGACGCCGACCGGCCTCCTTATCTCCGTGCGCCAGCGCTGGTTGATCTGTCCACGAGCACCGGCCGAACGACTTGGTCTTCCGTCGGTGCCTCTGGACTCCAGGAATTTTCACGGTTACTTGTGAGGATAAGGCTGAGGTTCACGTTTGGAGCTTCACGGTTGCTGTGAGGATAAGGCTAATGTTCACTTTTCGTTTAAGAGAGAGAGAGAATGTCTTCGTCTGCAGGTTTTTTCCGGAACCGTTTCTGTTCCTCGCTGCCCGGTTATCTTCAATGGAGACTCATCTGAGGAGACTTGTCTTTATGACGTGGGTCTGCTGGGGTCTCCCTCAACCTTGGCCATCGACAATAAGCTTTGGTTCGACGTCAACATGATTTTCGTTGTGTCAAGTGTCGCCGTTGAGTTTTTGATCTAGCTGTTGCTGCTGCTGGTATCTACTACTAGTATTTTTAGTATTTTCTTTAGTCTTCCGCTGCGTCCATCCAAGTCTTTAGCATCTTGATTGTCTTCCGTCATCGCTCGGCTCTTCTATCGGCTCGGCTCGTTTTGCCAAATCCGATTACCTCGGCTCGGCTTGTTTTGTCGGCTTCGTCGATTTTTCTTCATCGACTCGGCCCTACCTTCGACTTCGGTTTCGTCGATTTTGGCTTCTTCGTCGACTTCTTTTCACCGACTCGGTTCTTCGTTGGCTGTTTTTCGTCAGCTCGATGTTTCAAGAGTTACATGCTACGACAGTTTCTTCAGGACTATGACTTTGGATTTTTCATATTTTAGTTCATTCCTTCCAAATGCAATGCTATTGCATACGCCTTGCATTTGTGGGGGGTGTTAAGGATATATTATCTGTTTTAGATAGATTGCCTTATCTCTTGTACTTGCCTTATCTCTTGTACCCTCATGTACTCTATATATTGTGGCCATTGGCCTCATATTGAATACAAGCTCTATTCATAACAGTTTAGAAATCTATTATGTAATAAACGTTGATGATAGGTGATTTACGGTTGCTAAGAAAAAATGCTAGCAATTCTTAGAAAAAGAAAAAAATCTTACCTTTAATTTGGTGGCTCTTATATTAGTGCCCAGGGGTGGAGCCAGCCTAGGCTTATGCCTCGTGTCGAGCCACACCTTTTTAGACTAAGCTACAATTTTACTGATTTTTTAACATATTTTTGCATGGATTTGTTGTGGCAGGCTTGGTCCAAGCCCCAGTGGCCCAAGGCCTGTCTCTGCCCCTGTTAATGCCAACATCTCACCACCTATTTTGTACATAGGAGATTGATTAATTAGATGGGTTTGATATAATATATAACATATCATCTAAAATAATATATATATATATATATAGGAAAAATACTTTTTACTCCCGGGAATAATTACTCCCATATCTGAAATACCACCCAAACGAACTTGAAATACTCATTTATCACTTTGGATACACTCATATACTAATTATAAGATATTCCAATGAGATCCACATGAAATATTGCAAGGGAGTACATAGTTTTTAGCTTATTTTGCAAATACCTTCATATACGCACATAAAAAGGAGTATGTCTAAAAAGTGTATATAACACCTCTGAAAAAATGTAAATCCACCTAGATGATCTTATATACTAGTATATTACACGTACATACCCTCTGTTGCGCGAGATACTCCCTATGTTATGAGATACGGCATAGGGAGTAATTACTCCCGGGAGTAGAAAAGAGGCTTCCTATATATATGACGGCTTAGAACGTGGATAGTACAAGTTCACCTTGATTCATCTGGACCATACGTTGTGCGATCGGACGGCTTAGAGCGTGGGTAGTACAAGTTCACTTTGCTATCGATAGTATTCTAGTCATCCTCTCTCTCTCTCTCTCTCTCTATATATATATATATATATATATATATATATATATATATATATATATATATATATATATATATATGAAACAAACTCTAGTTATTGAAGAAAAACTCCTTCCATCGAATAACAAACTAAATTTATGTTCTGATTACAAAAATATCACCTCATCTTTCCTTTCATGTACAAGAAGATAGAAAGAGAAACCAGAATACCAACAACATCTTGGCTAGTTATAGAAAAACGAGAGCATACTAGGAATCTATAAAACAATAGGTGTGATTCAAGGCACCACCTTACTCAAGGGCTAGGAATTCCCATAATAATCTATGAAAAATAAAACCCCAAATTCTCTCATTAATCGAGAGAAAAGCGAAGGATCTACATTGTTTATTTATTTATTTTGGAAGGGGGTGGGGGTTTCAAATTATAACATTGTAGATTAAATGAGTAGTTTTGGACATAAATTTAGGGATTGATATATACATTTCAAATATCTCAGTAATTCAGTTTAAAATCAAATATCTAAAATTTAAAATATTAGTTAAGATTAAAATTTTGATATAAATTCTGATATCTAAATTTTCAGTTTATTTAGTTTTTTGAAAATTCAAACAGTAATCACAATTACTATTAAAATATCAACCCATTGGTGCACATACAAAATTTAAGTTGTGTTGCTATCAATAATTACTAAGATTCCTTATTTCTATCTTTTTAAGTATGGGCTGTAAAAGATTAGGACTCTATGCAATATACCAGGACATGGCAGACAATTGTATGGGCTAGTTGGCTAGTTTTACACAAGTTGTAGAGTAACCCTTTATTGTTGCCTTAATTACAATGCAATTGTTGGAAGCAAATTACCATGTCTAATTGTATATCTGGAATATGGGAGATAGCCATCTGATTGTCACTATAGAAGAACCATTCTCCCAATTTACTGTCACACCGTATTAGGTGCAACATCTTCAAGGCAGACAGATGTTGCATAGACTGAGGCAAGCATTTCAATTGGGACCCGACAATTGTTAACTTTTGCAATGAGGTGAGTTCTCCAATGTTTTCTGGTAATGCCTTGAAATCTGGACATTCCTCTATTACCAGTGTATGGAGGGATCTCATGCTTTGGATATTCTCCGGCAAGTAACTTAGATTCCGGCAGTATTTTATATCAAGCACTTGAAGGTTGGTGATGTACTGAAGCCCTCTCCACCCATCGAAATATAATCCTGTGATAAGCATTGTGGATAATACCATGGGATTGGAATGTCCCAAGGCTCGTTCAAATGATAATACCTTGTCGCTAGCTGTGATGTCATAGGCATCACTTCTTGGGATAAATGGCTTAAATCTCAACTTAGCACAGGACACTATGATAAGATTTTTAAGCTTAGGGAATGTCACGTCTTCCTGTAAGACTGTTGTTGCCCACTCCTCCAAGTTATCCATGTGAGACAGCCGAAGCACTTCTAACCTCTGAAATGGTTGTGTACCACCATAGAAATCAAAACCGACATCCTTAATCCCAGGTATGTGTGCAATGTCTACTTCCCTTAGATTTGGCAGTTGACCAAGTGGAGGGAGAAGGCCACATCTTGGTAGATAAGACAGCTTAATTTTCGTCAGCTGCGGAAGTGAATTACTTATGTCCGCCATCCAACCAATAAAGGTCGAGCCCCGGTATCCTGTCACTGAAAGGTCCACAAGATTTTGGTGAGGACAGAGCTCTTCTAGTACATTTATATCTGCATCACCTCCACCAATACAATCTCCAGAAATGCCCCTAGACCATCGCAGCTCGAGTGATTGAAGTTGATGATGCTTTGCCAACTCTGCTCTCCTGGCTTCTAACGGCGATTCCACATTTTCAATGCCATCAATATATAAACGATGGTGACTTGTATCGAGGATTTGTTGAAGAATAAAAATATTACTTATGTTAATACCATCTGATTGTGTCATTGAACTCACATAGAATGCAGGAAGTGTCATAAGGTCCACCAAACTCCTGAGGCCTTGCTCTGAGAACAATGTAACTCCTCCCACTGACAGATATTTCAGGTGAACCATACTCCCCACTTGCTCGCGCAACAAACTTAGTGTCAAATCCTTTTTAGGATCAACAAATATGTCGTTTGCCAAATCTTCCATATGACTCTCCACTTGTTCGTGCAACAAACTTGGTGTCAAATCTTCCATAGGATCAACAAATCTGTCTCTTGCCAAATCTTCTATAGGATCAACAAATCTGTCTCCTTGTCTAAAGTTATCAATAGTCGTAAAATCATTAATTTTATGAACATTGGACAAGTTCAGGTACTCTAAATTAGTGTAGTGGCTGTTTGCAAAGAACCTTAAGATATTCTTAAGCTTAAAACAACCTGATAGATTCAAGAATCGAAGTCTGGAAAGGGTACCATAGGATTCAGGTATCTCCCTAAGATTAATACAGTTTGCCAGATCCAGCCTTTCTAGCTTCATAAGGTCACCATCAAATTCAGGGAGCTTCTCAGGACATGCAGAATCACAGATATCCAAAGCATTTAGTATGTCATGGACCTCATGGTGGCGAGGAGATAAAGGGGGCAGCTGTTCAAGTCGGCAGCAGGATGACAAATTTAGATCCGTTAAGTTCCTCAGAAAGAAGAAAGACTGAGGCAGAATCTGAAGATCAGCACAACCTGACAAGTTCAATGATGAAAGATTTTCTAGTTCACCAAATGAAATTGGTAGCATTTGAAGTCTGCTACAAGCAGAAACATCCAGATACCGCAAATTTCTGAGTCTGCCTATACACTCTGGTAGTTCCGAAAGGCTAGAACAGCCGTGTAAGTTCAAGTGCCGCAGTATTGGGAAGCTGCCAATCCACGTCGGCAGCATATCGAGAGAAGCACAATATGAAAGGTTCAGCACCTGGAGGTTTTGCAGGGCGCTCATTGAAGAAGGAAGCCTCTGAATTTGCAGGCCAGAACAATTCAGGTATTTCAATTGCTTCAACTGGCTGCAAGAACTTGGTAAGTCTCTGGTGGAGCATCCACTCAAGTCCAAGACACGCAAAAATTTGGTGGACGCGAACATATTGCGAGGAAGAATCATTTTGCTGCAACCTCTGAAATGAAGCGCCCTTGCTGTACTGGGAAGGTCGTCCTTGCAAGATTTAGATGGATCACCATAATTTGTGACTAATGCATAGCGACAGTAGCTTATTGCAGTATCGCGACTGCTCTTGTTTACACCATTCACGACAAAGATTTCATCGCCTGCGATTGACCTGGCAAGATCGTGGACTAAGTCGTGCATCAATAGTACCCTCGTTGGCTTAGAATACCTTTCAGCAATCTGAAAAATGGAAATTTAATGAGATTAGACAATCCTAAAGCGGACACTTATGACCAATAATTATTCTTGATCTCAGTACGAAGATTGGAGTGAGAACAAAATCAAGAACTTTTTTTTGGTGGTAACATACCAAAATGGATTTATCGATGGTATTTTTTTCCTAGAAAACCGCCAATGGAATAGAGTTACGTTGTGGAATATACTATTACATATATGTGAGGACACCTTCCTAAATGGATTCCTGGGAGTTTCGTAAAGGAACTCATGGAGGTTTCCTAATGAGGACTAACAATCCTAGTACATTACGTTAGATCCATACTTACCTAGTTACCTTGCAAGAAAGGTCCTCTCCTTTCCCATTATATCATTATATAAGTGGGGGCATATGGGCATGTTGTATACACACTAGAAAAAATCAATCTTGTGGATCTACATCTCGTGTCTCTGTTCTGATCTCATGTTTATACGATTTTAATTGGTCAACAATGACAATGACAAATAACACCTTATCAGCACGAGAGTGCTCCCGAGCGAAGGTTGTTCATGCTTCAAATTTGGTTGCTTGATCTTTCTTGGTCAATTCAATTGTAGGATTTATTTGGTCTTTCCTCAATTTTCTATTCTTCTAATTTAGCTAATGTCTCACCATGGGTGGAATTAGCATCGACCAAACCAAGGCCATCGTTTCGAGCCTTTCCACAATCATTGTTGTGATTGGCTGTGGCATGCACCGAGTTCTTTGCTCGTTGATTCATGCCTTGGTGTGATCAACGTTCGCATCATGCCTTGCCTTGGTCGCCAAATATATCTAAGCATTAGATAGCACTGTGGCGTCGCCGAATTGATGCACCGACTGTTGGATCACACCATGGCAACGGCCGACGTCGTGTCGTGCCTTGTGCATGGTTGACAGTCACCGATGAGACATGCCGTGTGCCTCATTGTGGTGAGGACGTCGGAACAACGTCCAAACCGATGCGTGGCATGGCTCGCCGGAGGGTGTGAGAGCAAGCGGGGCACCACGCCATGAGCGTGGGATGTCGCTGACTATCTCACTGTACAGCCCTCCGGTGGAAAAGTATAGGATGTTTAGGTTTGAGGTCTTCTGGCCAAGACTGCCGAACTACTCACAAGTTGTTCAATCGGCTTGGACAAAGCCAGTCCAAACTTTGGAGGTGTGTCAGCGGTTCCATGCCAAACTGTCAAGAACAGCCAAAGCGCTTAAATTGTGGAGCCTTCAACACATTGGAGATCTTAAATTGCAATTGGTAATAGCAGCAGAAATTATCTTGCAACTGGACAAGGCGCAGGAAAACAGGTTTCTTACTCAAGAAGAATTGCATCTGTATAAGAAGTTGAAATTCAGGGTACTAGGACTAGTTGCAGTTCAAAGGATCAGGTATAAGCAAAGATCTAGGCTTAGCTACATCAAAGAAGGGGATGCAAACACAAAAATTTTTCATATCAAAGTAGCCGCCCGGAGGAGGAAAAAGCACATCTCCTCTCTGCAGACTGAGCATGGTGAGATCACGAATAAGGAAGAGATGCATGAAGCGGTTTCCAGGCATTATGAAGAATTGCTAGGGTCGCTGCACAAGAGAGCTTGCACCCTTAACTGGGCTTGCCTACAGAGTACACCACTCGATCTCCACAGTCTATAAGAGCCTTTCAGCCTGCAGGAGGTCAAAGAGGCGGTTTTTTCCCTGCCAACAGATAAAGCCCCAGGACCAGATGGCTTCATAGGGTTGTTCTACAGGTCTTGTTGGAACATAATTAAGGAAGATCTTATGGAGGTCATTCACCACTTCTATAACCTAAAAGGAGGACAGTTGCAATTGCTAAACCAAGCGCACATTGTGCTTATCCCAAAAAAACAAGACTGCCTAGCTGTCACTGACTACAGGCCAATCAGCTTAATTCATAGTGTGGGTAAAATCATTTCCAAGCTGCTGGCGAACAGATTAGCGCCGTTCCTTAAGTCGTTGATCTCAGCTAATCAAAATGCTTTCATCAGAAATAGGTCTATCCATGACAGCTTCCTTGTCACTAAAAATCTGATCACAGAGCTGCATGCAAAAAAAGTGCCGTCCATCTTTATCAAACTGGATATTGCCAAAGCTTTTGATTCCCTCAGTTGGGAATACTTGCTAGAAGCGTTGACCTTCTTCGGTTTTGGACAACGATGGCGAAATTGGATTGCACTAATCCTTGCGGCTTCTTCGTCAAAGGTCTTATTCAATGGGAGTACATGCAAATCATTGTTGCATAGGAGGGGCCTGTGGCGACCCGCATGATTAACAAAGGGTAATTAACAACCAATGTGTCATCACCCTAAGCTAATTAGGCGGAGTCTCAGCATAGTGGCCAACAAAATAGCGGGAGTACCGTTGTTTTGTCGACTACTCTGTTGTGTTCGTAATGTTGCGTGAGAACAATAATTAGAGACTGGATGAACATAACATATATTACAATCCGGATGCCACACCTGCTATGAGTTCATAATTTACATAGACTTCGTACACCACCAAAATTATATTACAACTCCAGTACCTGCGAACCGCCATCTATCGCGACGGCCTCCTAGTGACTCTACTACTCCTGGTAGTAGTCGTAGACACTAGGGTAGTCGCCGTCAGCCAGAAGTCCCAGTCCTGCGGATCACCCTCGCTCCAGGCCTCGGTGGCCGATCCATACAGTTCACCTTCTAATCAAGGGATATATAAGCAAGAGTGAGTACAGAGTACTCAGCAAGGAATAATAGAATGCAATATATGAGTTTTTCCTTTCTTTTCCAAATCCAACTTACCTCCTCCCGAAATCTGATTTTTAATTAGAAATAGGTTTTTGGTTTTCTTTAGGAGTTGGCAATTTTAATTAAAAGAACTACTAACACTTGTTATGAGACAGACTTAGCTTCCGTAGCCTCCAATCCAGGAGACAGGCATGAATTCATGATTTTAGACCCTGCGCAGGTTTGTACCACTTTACCCATAGAGACCTCCAAGGAGAGGCTCCAGAACGTTTATCACTAATCCAGTAATTGTGATCTTCACCCTGTTACTCGAGTGGGGGATCCTCTTAAGGCCATCCCACTACACTCGCAGCTAACAGTTGTACCCCAACATATGTGGCAAGATTTCTCACGGCTTCAAATATAGCGCCATCATGGGCAACTAAGTCGCCACTTAGTCCCATCTCGCACGGCCTCTCCGGGTCTTCCAGAACCCTGATTTGGTGCCCTAGTAACTACCTAACCACCATGCAAAGATCACAATACTTTCATAGGACAACCTTTTCTGGCTGTTTGCACACACCATGGTTGATACTGAGATACGGCTCATTGTCCAAGTATTAGTTGGTTAATCTTATATGCTACTTATGTAGAGGACCCCCCGGCCAATGTCACCTTCTCATCGGCATCCTCTACCCACCATATTAACTCAACACAGTAAATAAAAATAAGCATAGTCCAAATGCTCCATCACCGCCCTAGCCAACACATTTTTCTATAAACCAATTCATTTCCAACCTTCCGTTCTCCACACCAGAACCACAACCATTTTCATCCTCCAATTCCAAGTTTATAATTCCAATTTAAATGTATAAGTTTAGTAATGCATGGATGGTATTGTAATGATATGGAAATTCATTAAAAAACATTTTAAGGAAAGATTTCCCAAAGGATGCTTGCACAGAGTAATCTTGATCGATGCGTCCTCGCACGAATATGGGAGATGAGGGTCGGATTGATTCTGGTCGGGTCCTGACAGATTACCAAGGTATTAATTCCATAATACTGCCCAACTTTCTTTTCTAATCTAACCCATTAATTTACCCATAATATTAATACTTTAGCAAATAAGTAATACAGCAATTCAATTAATTCCAGATTTAACCAATTACATATTTTAGTTATTAATTCGGGCTTTTAGAAATTAAAATACCATTTTTCCTACGATTCAATTACGGGCATTTTAGCCTACGTAGATGCACGAGAGAATTAGATTATGCATTTTCCTATTTTCTTCTTCTCTTTTCTTTTCTCTTCTTTTCTTTTCTTTTCTTTTCTCTTCTTTTCTTTTCTTTTCTCCTTTCTCTTTCTTTTCTCTCTGTTCTCCTTTTCTTTTCTCCTGGCCGAAGGCCTCTCTGCTCCCTGCCCCCTTCGGTTTCTTCGCCCTAGTCTCTGGGATCGAGCTCCCCAGCTCGATCTCCCCACCGCCGCCGCTCTCCCCTGCAGTTTCCCCCTCTCTCCACTCCTCTCGGCTCCTCCCACGGCTGGTTACCTCCGGCCGACGCCTCCCCTGGCGACGACGCCGCCCGCCTCCAGCACGCCGCCTCCTCTCTGGTTCTCCTCCCCTCTGCTCGAGCCGCCGGCTGGCGCGAGCGCCGCCGCGAGTCTCCCCCCCTACGGCTCTACTGCTACCTCTCTACTCTACTGCCATTCCCCTTATCCTCTTTTCTAATGCACACAAGAACAGGTACTACTTGATCTATTGGTTGCCTCTTTTGCTGGTTGGTTCGATTTGGCATTTTCAGTTTACATGATAAGAACAGAATACTACTCTTCATCTGGTTTTCGTTTTCTACTCGAGATTTCGCATTCTAGGGTTAAACGGTAAGAATAGATACTACTTGGTTTGCTGGTTCTTGCGTTCTACTCGTTTCGGTTTTGCTTGCAAGATTTGGGTCAATGATGGAGAGGTTCTTAGTGGGACGGCAGATTAAGTCTAGCAACCCTAGAACACTACTGAGGCCACGAGTTCATCAATCTAATCAGTGCACTAAGAAGTAGCTTGCTACTACTAATGGTGGTGCACCTGAAGGTTGTTGGCTCGGTTTTGGTTGAAGGAAGGAGAGGTTGGTGTCGCCGGTTCTTCTTCTTGCTCTTGGGGATCCTTCGTGGTTCAGTTCGTCTTGGGGGACCTCCTTGCTTCTGCTCCTTGCTCGGTTTAGCGATCTTGGGGATCTCCTGGGTCGGTTCTTGTGGCTTGTTGTTCTCTTCTTCCGGCTTGTGGTTCTCCTCCTCCGGCTTGTGGTTCTCCTCCTCCGGCTTGTGGTTCTCCTTGCTGCCGGTTGCTTCTTGCTCCTTCGTCTCGCTCTCTTGCGCTCTCTCTGGACTGGATGTGTTTGTGCGTGTTGCTCTCGGTGGTTCTCTGGTTCGGCTGTGAGCGAAGGAAGGCAAGAGATTGCTATAAAGGGGAAGGAGAGGGACGGGTGGCAGCCAAGCCTCCTCCCTTGCTGCCACGAGTGTTGCCTGCTGCTGCATGTCCTTCCCTTGCTGCCACTGTCGCCGTCTGGCCGGCTCTTCCCTTGCCGCCACGGTGTCGCTGGTCGTTGCATGACCGCAAGTCGGGCTGGGAAATAATACTTAATGCTGGGGTGCTCTCTCTTGGGCAGTGCATGGCTTTGAAAGGTGTGCTCACTGGGTAACGCAGTGATTCAGAGGTTATCTATTGAGGGAAAAGCTGCTACGGATACCCGCAATCCGTACAGGTAAGTTACGGGCTGCCGGATGATGAACCGATCTAGCGAGAGGTACCGATTCAACCCCTACTGTCCGTATCTCGGTGATCAATACCTTCGCCTGCGGGTCTGACGGCAACCTCATTCTATCTCTATTCGCTTTACTCGCACTTTTAAATTCTTTTGCAATTCGGTTACTCTAATTAGCAGATTAATTAGTTGTTAACATTACTTAGCAGCTTGATTAATTAGAGCTAACACTAGTAGTTACTCCCTCTAATTACCCGGGGCACTTCAGGGCCTTAGGCAGGGGAATCCAATTTCACCAATGCTCTTTATCTTGGCCCTTGAACCCCTGCAAAGGTTAATTCATTTGGCCTCGCAAGAACAATCCTTGAAGCCAATAGGTCACAGACCGGCACACTTGTGCACCTCAATGTTTGCCGATGATGTAGCCCTATTCATAAATCCGGATCCTGAGGAGGCGAGGTTTTTGCATGGTCTTTTACAGGTTTTCGGGAAAGCCACAGGTTTAAAAGTCAATCTTCTTAAAACAGAACTACTCCCGATACGGTGCGAAGGCCAAGATCTTCAACCAATTATTCAGGAGTTCCCGGCGTGCTAAAAGAGTTTCCTACCAGGTACCTGGGGCTACCGATCCGGCCCACAGCTCTCAAGCGTCTAGATTGGCAACCTCTAATTGATAAGGTTGCAAACAGGTTGGCGGGTTGGAAGGGCTCTCTCCTTTCCAAGGCTGGAAGACTCATTCTGGTGGACGCGGTTCTGTCGGCACTTCCAACCTATTACCTAACCGTGTACCCCCCTTCGGCTTGGGCCTGCAAGCAAATTGACAGGCTACGGCGAAATTTCCTATGGAGAGGTGATTTAGAGTGCAAAGGAGGACATTGCCTAGTCTACTGGAAAAAAAACTTGCAGGCCCAAAATTTTAGGTGGTTTGGGCATCAAGCATTTCCATAGGTTCAGCAGGGCACTCAGGTTACGATGGCTTTGGTACACCTGGAGTGAACCAACAAGACTTTGGCACGGCATGGGGATTCCTTGTAATGAGGAGGACATGGCACTGTTCAACGCAAGCACCTCGATTCTTTTAGGGAACGGGATGACAGCTAGATTCTGGACCTCAAACTGGCTCCTTGGATCCGCACCGAGGAACATAGCTCCTCATTGTTACAGTCTAGTCCGAAGAAAAAACTTCACGGTGAAACAGGAATTGACAAACAACAATTGGATGATTTAGCTCCAAAGGATTACAACCGGGCAACAGTTACAGGAGTTCCTAACTCTTTGGAGTATGCTGCAGGAGGTGCAACTGCAGTCGGATGTCCAGGATTCTGTCACCTGGCGTTGGACCGACGATGGTATTTACACAACAAGGTCAGCTTACAGGGCGCAGTTTGTAGGGTCCTTGCAAGATCCTGACTCTTCGATTATTTGGAAGGCAAAAACGCAGAATAAGTGCAGATTCTTCGCCTGGCTACTACTCCAAAATAGGCTACAGACTGCCGACAATCTGGCTCAAAGAGGTTGGCCTTGCACTCCGGTTTGTTGTCTTTGTGGTTCAGCGGAAGACGAGGCCTGCATCTCATGGTAACCTGCCCCTTTGCAAAGCAAACGTGGTCTGCTTTGTTCAGAAAACATCAGTTGTTGCCTTTGCTGAGCCAGGTTTCAAGGACTGCCGTGTCAATCTCTGACTGGTGGCAAAATCTTTTAAGAGATTTTCCAAAGGGTCGGCGCAGGATCTTGGCTGGAAGTATCATTTTTGCGTTTTGGAACATCTGGAAAGAGAGAAATGTGCGCATCTTCAATAGTTGCTACTCGCCGGTGTCTGATGTTGTTCAGAAAATTCTTAGTGACGTTACAAATTTCAATTTAGCGGCGAGGTCCGCCCGGCAGTTTTAGACTCCCGGGCGGTTAGGGATTTCGTTGTGTAGTAGGGTGTTGTCTTTTTCTTTCTTCTAGACTTGTTTTTCTTTGTTTGAGACTTTGTTTCTTTCCCTAACTTAATAGATTTGGCAGAGCTCCTGCCTTTCCTTCAAAAAAAAAAAACGCTGGACATCGCCATTGTTGATCCTTCGACTTGGCCGATCCTGGGACGCTGTTGTTGCCGCCATGTGTAGGACACAATTGAGCGTCACTAGGGCTGGAAAAAAAGCTCGTTGAGCTGGCTCGGTGGCTCATTTCAAAATTGCTCTGATTACATTCATTTTTCTTTTAAAATAAAAATTAGTTGATTTGGAACCAGAGTCAACTTCGGCTCGGCTCGTTAGACTCGGCTCGTTAAGCTCGGTTCGAAGTTGGGTCTCAAACAATACAGGAGACTATAATAAATAAGAATAAATTAGTGCCGAAGAAAGCTCGAAAAAAAGTTCAACTGGCTCGTTATCCACCCCTAAGCGTCACGGTCAATGAGCTGTGCGCTTGTCCAACCAAAACCGCCACCGTTGCCGTGCCATGAGTACAGGTCACTCGGAACGTTGTTGTTAGTTTCCTCGCCGTATGCGGTGGTCGAGGCATCACCGCTGCATCAGCATGTGCGGGTGGGCGAGTGACGAATTGATCACTCATTTGGCCCCTTCCTTCATTTTTTTTTTGCAAAAATGGTTCCCTTCCGATTTTTATTTTTGCAAAAAAATAACCCCATCCTGCGCTACAGTATCATGCAAAGTACCATTTTGTGCTACAGTACAACGAAAAGTGGCCTTCCGCAGCTCCAAAGCGCGGCAAGTCGGCTGGTGCCACACGTAGAGCCGCTTCGCGTCGTGCGGTTGCCGCGGTCCCCTAGCGCGGCTTCTTAGCCTTCCACAGTTCCTTGGCACGGAAGGTGCCAGTTGTCAACCTCTGGACCTTTGGCAGTGAGGATGGGGTGCTAGTTTTGTAAAAAAATTCGGCAAAGAGCCATTTTTGAAAAAAAAAATGAAGAAGGGTGCTAGATGAGTGAACAGTTGGCGAGTGACAACATGCTGCCTGAGCCAAGCCGAGCTCCTCATGAGCATGCTGTGTGCCTGGGACGCCTTCAATCGCTGAAGCTAGGGGAAGCATCGAGCCGAAGCAGAGTCGGGGCGACGCTGCCATGTTGCATTGTGAATGTTGGAATGGGACACTGCCACATGCCACCGCCAAGCTGCCAACTCGGGAACGTTGCACCAAACGGTCGACTTGGGCCACATGTCGCATTGCCGCCTATTGCCACCATTAGGAGTGGGGAGCTGGGGATGCCGGAGGCCGCAAAGGGGAGTGGCAACTGGTACTCACAGTTGGGAACCGCCGATCGACAGACAATAGTAGTAGCCGCGCCACACCATGACGAGTGGGCGGGCGGGCTCGCCGCTAGCACTGCCGACGGTGCAAAGATGAGGTTTAATTTTGTGAAAAGTATCCCTGTAACATCGAAGAATTACAAATAGGTCCTTAATTTACTAAAAATAGGTCCCTGAGGCCAAAGTTTTGCAAACAAGCCCCTGAAACCGCCATGTTTAATGTTTTTGGGTTTCCACCATGTGAAAACTTGCGGTTTAGACCCGAGAAGTTTTCTAGATTTAGCAAATAAGCACTTGCGGATTTGTTTGATTTCCCGCCACTGACTTCACCGGGCGAAGTAGGGATGAGATTGATCTTATAGGAGCCGAGAGAGGCGCTGAAGAAGGAGGAGGACCACTAAGAGCAAGTACAATAGTAAAGCCCACTGCAGGCTAATAGTAAGCTAAAAGCCAGCTTATACAATAACTGTCTCTAAATGTTGTGCAATAACTATCTCTTCTCTCTTGTACATAAATGATTTACCTATGCATTCGTGCAAAGCTGGCTACTAAATAAGAGCCAGCTATCTTCTCTCTCATCATTTCTCACTCCTCCACATAGACAAATGCTGACATGTACCATCTAAGAGCCAGCTGACGTGGCCTTATTGTACTTGCTCTAAGGGAAAGGATTACACATGTACTAAAGTTTTCAATTATGATTCACAAGTTAAAAATAAAACACAAATTCTTCGCAAGAAAGACAATGACTCACCGAGCAAATGCGTGCAATCTGAAGGAATGACATCTCGAGAAGATCTTTGAGGTACTGCTCAGCATAATCTTCTTCTTTCAAATTCCCTTGAGTTGCCTGGATAAAGCCTAGAGCAATCCACTGATTGATCAAGCTATGTTTATCTATGTCAGATCCTTTAGGAAATACTGCACAATATGCAAAGCACAGCCTCAGATAAGAAGGCATATGGTAGTAACTAAGTTTCAAGGATGGTAAAACTTTCTTTTCTGCCAAAGGTCCATCATCTCTCTCCTCCCAAATGTCACTATCTCGAACGGCTTCCCATGCCGTAACCTCCTTGTCTCGTAGGAGGAATCCGATAGATTTAGCAGCTAAAGGCACACCATTGCATTTCTTTACTATCTCCTTCCCCATGTTTTGCAGATTGACTTCCATTGTTGAATTCTTGAATGCCTTGCTCTTAAAAAGAGTCCAACAATCATTGTCAGGTAAACCGTCCAATTTGAATTGCAAATTGGAATTTATCAGCTTAGCAACCTTTTCACTCCGTGTAGTCACAATGATCTTGCTACCCTTCTTTCCACCTTTCAACATCGTCTTTAATTCCTCCAATTTAAATGGATCCTCTTCCCATAAATCATCTAAAACGATCAGAAATTTCTTATCTGATATACTGCTCTTGGCATGATGTGTTACCAATTCCAAGTCTATATCATTTTGGCTGCTTTCCTTACTTTTGGAGATTATAGATCTACCAATCATTTCCAAATCAAATTTCTTGGAGACATAAACCCAAGATAGCAGGTCGAAATTTTTCTCAATTCCCTTGTCATTGTAAACCATCTGGGCCAGCGTAGTCTTACCAATACCCCCAAGACCGTATATAGGAATGATGGAAGGCTCATCGGCCAGCAACAATAACCTCATCAACCATTTTTTCTCTTCAACCCTCCCAACAATATCCTCACAGGCATTTGAAGTGGTCTGCCGACTCCTGGTCACCTCCTCCTCACCTGAGCTGCTGCCATATTTGAAGTGAAACTTGCTGATATCTGCTTCTTCTTTTATCTTCTCCAATCTTTCTCTCATCATCTTCATCCTATGCGGTATGTTCAACCGTGACTTCAAATACCGCAGCTTTAACAGATCAATCCAACCCTTTCCCTGCAAGTGAGTGATACCAATTAATTGGAGAAGATGATTGCATATACGAAACTATTCATGGATTTAATGGATTACCTTCTGGACTGTACCATCCAGAATCTCAGCCTCGTGTGATGGGACTATGGCTTCGTAATCAACCAGCATGTCCTCGATATCATAGGCGGCGGCCTTGAGCTTCTTGAGCCAGAGGCGCACACTCTCCTCTTTTAGCGACCGCCGCTCCGCATCCACCAGGACAGCTTGGATGCTACTCAGAGTGCCTTGCATGCTTTCCAAATCCGCCGCCGTGTTCAACTGCAGCGCGACCTCCTTCCCAACGGTAGCTGCCAGCTTGCTGCAGACCTCCTTGACAACAGCAGATGCAAGCAGCTCTCCAATCCCAACCATGGTTGAAGGCGAAAGTTCTCCACTTGCCTTTGCCAACAACGGCGCTAGATAAATGCAATGGAAAACCGATGGTGCTGAAAGATTGGATCGCTATTGATCAGATCGCAAACTGGGAGGGATAGGGCCGGTCGACGAATCAAGAGCAGTTGAGAGAGCCCGGTTGAGAAATGGAGAGCAGAACAGGAGCAGTTGGGAACGGATTGAGATGAGAGAAGACCTTAACCGTGACTTTGGTCGATTGTCAGCCGTCGGATGCGAACAATGATTGCTACAGTACCCAGATCGATTATCAGCATTTGCTTTTGATGGTGCTAGGAATAGACTGCGAGATGGGTTGGGCTTTTTACAGGCGGCCCAAGGCCTGGCCGGTGCGGTTCGGCCTAAACACGATACGGTTCGAGTGGATTCGGGTCGGGCCAGGCCTAGGAATGAGGCATGTCGAGCGGCTCAGCCCAGCCCGACTACATGGCCGGGTTTGGGCCGGGCCGGTCTGATTGGCCCGTCGTGACCGTTGTGTAGTGTATTCCCACCCGTCTTTGTGACTTAGAAAAAAAAAAGGGTATAATTTTCTCTATCCACGAAGATACGGAATTATTCCATGCGCCTGCCTACACTTTGCAATCATCTGCTCGCTTAATCTTTCTCGGTTCATCTGTCTTTTGCCTGCCCCCTTGATTGGATTAATAATAATAATAATCAATACTACGTCTAGTGTGGTGACGAATTGACGACACACTCAGCTCCTATCTAATCCTTTCGCTTCACCTAAACAAATAAGCAAGCAAGCTGGCTGGTTGGGTTCTAAATTAATGTTGCTGGCCTGGTACTAGCTAGTGTTCAACTTTGTTCTTTGATCACAACTGTGCCATGTATATATGTACCTACCCAAGATTCTTATACTTGTTACAAGCAGAACATGCATGCATTGTGATAATATTCTATCTTCACATGTGATGTTCACTGGGCTAATTCCAGCTTAGCTATCAAAAGAGAAAGGCATTGCGAATCATTCATGCATATTGCTAGAGAAAGACAAATTTGGGGTGCATTTGAACTGTAAAAGTTTGTCAGAAATTTGTCTTTTTTGTAACTTCTAGCATAGGACGAATTTGATCATGAAATTTTATATGTAGATGGAGTAAGTTGAGATGTACATACATGATTTTTTTCAGAATTTTTTGAAACTTTTTTTAGTTTGATTGCACGGTGATTGCACCAAACTGTTGATTGCACAGGATATGCCCCCCTGTATACACCACCGAAAGTTCACGTTGCCAGTTCCTGATCTTTATTCGCTGCATGCTTGCTTGGCCGGATGCTCCCCCTGTTTTCGTTGGGTATATTCGCTATACCAGATAGCGAATATAGGCTTATTCGCTACCTGATACTGCATATACATGTTCTCGCTATTTCATGTTGCATTTACACTGTATTCGCTACCTCATTTTGGTTTTATAAGTTTTCGCAACATCCAGTTGGTTTTTTTGTAAATACGTATAACAGTTGTGTTGAATCAAAAATACGATATCTCTTTTGTACTGTATTCAAAATTTGCCCTGGCTTCACTTGCCCTCACGTCTGTAGCTCTCCAAGAGCAGTAGCATCTATCACCTAGGGGGGAAAAATCGTATTTAGTACAAGTTTTAACTCATTTATAAAATGATACAATAGTTTTGCGTATTTACAAAAAACCAATCATCTCCGATTTCTTGTGTATCAGAAATGTATGTCTCATTTACCAGAAACCCGTCAAAGCCATGTCCGGTTCCCCGTGAACCGGCCAAGCCATGTGCGGTTCACCAGGAATCGGTCGTGGCAATTTTTTTGTTGCTTTTTTCTGATTTTTGAAACCGAGTTGATTCAAATGCAAATAACTTTCGCTATACAACTCCAAATTCAATGAGATAACTTTCTAAATTTGTGTAAAATCATTTAGATTATGAATATGCAAAAATGTTTTAGTTTTGATTATTGTACAACAAACGATGTCTAGGTCACGATCACGAAGCGTAGTTCACGGAAAACAAATTACTTAGATGCCGTCTCATCAGCACATGCATGCACTGATTTTTTTTGCCATGAGGCTTAATTAAGATCAACTAAGCGCAGTACACATATAACAAATTATAATTAAAATCCACTAAGCGCAGTTTATGGAAAATAAATTACCTGAATGCCGTAACATCACCACATGCATGCACCGAAAGTTTTTTTGCCTACATTGTAATATCTTTATTTATTTATCCATCGACAATGAAACCGATGGATAAATAAGCTTATATCAACAAGCAATGGAATAACCGAGCTCAAGTAGCTCACAACCTTCGAGTTTTTTTTACAGCCCTACCTACAGAGCACCCTCTATGTAGGGCCATTATTCTTCAAGTCGTCACCATCTGATCTCTCTTTCTATTTAGTTTACCCCCTATGTACTACTCCCTCCGTTTCACTATTTTTATCCACAGTCTCGGGAGTATCCATTTAAAAATATTAGCGCATTGAGAGAATCAAGAGTGTAGTTATTATAATGTTTCCATTCTCTACCCCTATTTAAATATTTTAGAAGAGGTTAAGTGATTGTGTTATGTTATTTAATAGGGTATACAAGATCATTTCTTATTAATTTTTTCTTAGATTTAGTATTTCTTTGGTCTATGCGCATGGTAGGCTCTGGACAAATAAATTGAATGAAGGGAGCATATCCTGTGCACATGGGTGGGTTCACAGTATATTCATGTGCACAGCATATGTTCCCATTCAAATGGAGGGAGTACGTACATAACTGCTTTGTTGCCGCTTTTCTTCTTGTGGCTACTGTAGATGCGGAATGGTTTGCCTCCTTTAGAAAAAGGGTTTTGATAAGTTTCATCCGGATGTTTTCTTTAGCAACCATCATCCAAATTCCTGGCCATTAGATTTGCTTTCAGATCAATGCACGGACCCCCTGAATTCGAGGTGGGTTGATCCTACGGATGTATGTTTTGATCGTACGGTCCAAAGTTTGGATGTTTTTTGGAACAAAAACATCCGGATGATGCCTATACACTCCCTTAGAAAAAAATGAATGGAAGTTATCTCTTTCGAACAAAATGTATTAGGCTACTCAGCCCAGTAGATACCTAGTTTTAGCTGAGGAAAGAGTTTATTGATATATATATATATATATATATATATATATATATATATATATATATAATTTTTATTGTTACATATCTAATCCAGCTGCATGATGTTTTACTTTTGTTTCACTCTGTTGCTGAAAACAGGAGTGCCCCTATATTTCCATGTCTTTAAAGGATAATATCTCGCTCCTGCAAAAAATTAGCAGTTCACAACTTATTGAAGTAAGTATTATAGATCTTCAAGCATTGAGCATTGACGAAGCAGGGAAATTAGAATTGGTGGCTAAGGAGCACTTACTCTCATTGAGTTTGAAGTGGGACTGTTTTGATGATGAGAGGGGTGAGAAGGATAAAGCCATATTAGAAAAGCTCCAGTGTAATCATACCCTGGAAAGGCTTTGCATCAGGAACTATGCTTTTCATGATTTCCCTCGTTGGATGACCTCACTGCCAAATCTTACCAAGATAGAGCTTTCTGGCCTGCTACATGGAGAACTCCATCTGGATCAATTACGTAATCTTGAAGAACTGCATATTTCTTCGTTTTATTTTACCGAGAGAACAGAGCCAAAGGATTTTTTTGAAATAGATTCCGTACTTTCCAAATCATCGCTTCTCATTCAGAGCACCAAACCACTTAAAAAGCTCAGAAGAATTGTCATATCCATAGTAGGAAACCTAGAGTGGAAAACACCAACATCACTTTCAGAAGATGCATTCCCGAGTCTTGAAGATTTGGAGATAGACTGCTGTCAGAGCATCAGATTCGAGCCATCCATCCCAAGGAGTGCCAGGTATGTCATATCAGGCAGAAAGTACCAACTTGCGCTATGCTCCAACCCCTTCCCATCATTCAAGCAAGCCATGGCCCATGGGGTCGGCAACCTCTGCATCCTCATCCAAGATGGAAATCAAGTGCTTCCCAGATCTATCTTCTAATTCGTTGGGGCCTCTTCAACAGCTCAACATTGCAGAATTGACAGTTGACGACTGTTCTGACGAGATCCCTCTGCCAGGGTGCATTCGCGGCTGGAAATCCCTCCGGAAGATAGAGATAGTGAACTGTGAGAATATCCGAAGGCTGCCAGATTGGTTGGCAGATATCACCTCTCTCGTCGAGCTCAAGGTGGAAACCTACTGGATGAAAGATTTGCCTCCATGCATCCAACGGCTTACTGCTTTGCAGACCTTGATCCTGTCACAGTGCACAAAGAAGTTTGAGGAAAGATATTGTGAGTCAGGAGAGGAGCGCATCAAGATAAAGCATATTCCGGATATACAGATATATAGGAGAATAACGGTAAAACATGACTTCTCTGGTTTAACCACCGCAGGAAACCAAAGGTCGCTCCATTCTTTTAATTTCTCGCTTTGCTGTTTCTCATTCTGTCAGTATCTTTTACTGAATACAGCAATTCTTGCTTTGTCTTGTTCATGTGGGCGCAGGACATCATCACTTCAAGGGAACCTTGTATATTTGATCTTTGACTGAAATTCTCAATGCCCCCCCACCTTGGAACTGACTGTCACTGGAAATCTTTTCTGCCATGGGAGAACGACTGGTTCATTTGGTGGTGGAGTTCCCCACAGCAGGTACAGCACCGAGTCAGCTTACAGAAACAAACGATCATCGCATGCTGCCCTGTGTTTATGCCCGTCAGCTATGGGTGCAGCCGTGCAGGCCCTTACTTGGGTAGGACTTGGGTATTGGCCCCTAACTCTGATTGTTTGTGAGAACACGCCCGACGAGTTGTACGTCTTTCGTTTTTTTTAAGGAGAGTGTGGATTTGAGCTTGTGATCTCTTGTACCGTAACCAAATGGTCTACCTACCAACTACAGTGTGAAGGAAGACAGAATAGCTAGAATAATTGTTGTATGTATTGCTTGAGCCTCAGTAGTATATTTATGGAGCACAAGGTGACAGTTAGATTTACATGCTATCTATGATGGTCTTTCGATATATTCAACATGATGGCAAGACAGTAAATGGGAAACAGTCAACTGAAGAAGGAGCTCTACGACATATAGATGACAACAGTGTTCTACCCCCGGCAAAATTAAAGTCAAAAGATCCGTCTATCTTCTCCCTCTAAAGCCATTTGAAGAGGACGCCTCCATGGGTGGCGAAGAAGGGGGCAAACACGAGGGACTCGACGGCCATGAGCTTGATGAGGATGTTGAGGGAGGGGCCCGAGGTGTCCTTGAGAGGATCCCCAATGGTGTCACCGATCACGGCAGCCTTATGGCAGTCTGAGCCTTTCGGGCCCAGGGATCGCGCATGCTCAGATGCGCCAGCCTAAAGCCAAGAACCGGTCTTAATAACGTTTAGAAAAAAAAATGGGGGAAAGAGAGACCTACTGGCTGATAGGTGTTACGGTCTTCGAAGGTTTTTACCTCAATGTACTTCTTGGCATTGTCCCAGGCACCACCAGTGTTTGATGCAGAGATGGCAATCTGAATGGAAACAGCATAGTTCTTGAGTGGAACATGGTAACATAATACAATGATGAAAATATAATAATCCTAAAAAAAAGACTACCAACCTGAACACCAGAGACGAGAGCACCGGCAAGGACTCCGGAGAGGGTCTCAACACCAAACAAGATCCCGACAATAAGAGGTGTGAGCATGACAAGTGCACCCGGGGGGATCATCTCCTTGATGGACGCATCAGTGGAGATTTTCACACATGTTGCATAGTCAGGCTTGGTGGTGCCCTCCATGAGCCCAGGGATGGTGTTGAACTGCCTCCGGACTTCCTCCACCATCTCGAGGGCTGCGCTGCCAACGCTCTTCATCGTCATTGCAGAGAACCAGTACGGGAGCAATAATAAGTAGAGTTATTATTCGCTCTTTAGTAAACACAGAACCAAATTATTTGCATAAGTATCTCACATGAACAACAGACACATTTCTGACTATCTGACAAATGTAGTGCATAAATTTAGATCTCTGGTACTTCAAGACAGGTGAAATGCACACTATATTTAATCCCCTTTATCTTACTTTCACACAAAAAGATTTTTTCCCCTAACTTTTGGTACTAAAGAATCAAGAAACACTAACTGATGCTTATGTTTTTGTCTGTGCAGATTATTTTATATACTGAGCTATATGTAAGTAGCTCATTTCTACCTAGTTCACGTTTTGCAAAGTTTGTCACCTATTTTTTTATCTTCATCGAGCGATCACTGAATTGTTTTTCACATTTATCGAATATGTTATTTATTGAATGCAGCCATATTTTGCTGAATTCATTATTTTGAGGAAAACATAATAAGACATCAACCTTTCCTAGTATTAATTTTAATTGCCTTGAGATCCATGCAGATGGGAAACATTTCTTTGGAGAGTTAACTGTTCTTTTAGTCTTACCCACATTATGGTTGCGACATCTCCGAGTGCTCCTTTTTTACCTCAAATTCATGTCCACATATGATTTCTGCATTTATCATATAGACGGTGTCCGTTTGGTGCTGCTACAATTATTATTTCAATTTTAGTGAATCTCGATTCATGATCTTTATTTATTTATATAATCTGAAGTTCTGCTGAAAATATGGTCAGACTTCTCTGAAAGGTCACTGCTAACACAATCACAATACAAATGTTAGTGCCCTCTTACACAATGAGGTCAACTACACCTTTATTTTGTTCCTTTTGAGTTCACAATAGAGTGGAATATTACCTGTTGCTTCTTCCTTTAATAGCTAAAGGGTTGCATGATGGCTTTCTTTGCAGGGCGTTTTTTGAATTGGAAGCTGAAGCAACTGGACAAACAACATATTTTAAAGAAGGATCTAGGAAACTTCGGTGGAATCTAAAGAAGGCAAAAGGAATTTGTTCTTTTCTTCGGTGGAAACTTCAGTTGAAGTATTATAATGCTACATCTATCATATACGAATGGTTATGCCTAATGTCATATCTTTGGTTTCCACTTAAGGATCAAAACTGTTATAATGCTGGTCGAGGAGCTCACAAAAATCTCGAGCATGCGGAGAAAGCAACGATATTTGTCAGCAAAATTCCATATAAGTTTGCATATTTTGTTTGTGCTTCTACTGTAATGTTTCATTGAGTAGAGCTCCCATCATTATTGGACTACGAGCAGGTCAAATGAGAAAGCCGCAGTGGCCTCACATGATTGTGATTTTGGATTGCGCGAGGGATAGCCATGAGTACATCAAATTTTAACTACTGCTTAGCCTGTTCTAGATGAATACAACGGTTAGATGTTTGTTTTATTCTTTAACTCATACTTAAACTAAAAAACACAATTAAGTGATTCCTTCTGAAAACATGCTTATTGGTCATTTCCTGCACCCCTTGATTTAAGTTAAACTTACAAGTACCACTCATTCCAGCATTTTTGCTCTATCTCTAGAACATCGTTCCTTGCTATTTTCCACAGTTTGGTCAGCTAATGTTGAGCTTCCATTTCTCTAACAGGAGTTAATTATGGAATACACCTAATTTTCAACTTCAATATTTTAAAATTTGCAACTCTACTGCAGAATTTAACTGCTAAAATTAAAGCTTGCGAAAAGGAGAAGGGCATTCCATTTATGTATGACAAGGCAAGTTCAATTACTTGAGCTCTTCTTTCCAAATAAAAGGTTTATGTGTTGATTTCATCTTGCTTATATAAGATTTGTTGTATTCACTTACATATGAGACCGTTGGATAGTTTACAAGAATACACCTCAATAAGACAACAAATGGAAGAGGAAAACTGTCGACCACAGGTTGGTTCTTAGTTCCCTTGCCTTTTGTTTCACTCAATTCTAGTCACAGTCACAGTGTTTTCGTTTATTGTAGCTTGCCTCCTTAGCATGTTCTGTTTAGTGGTAAGCTTTCTGGAAATGAATGTTAATTTGGTTCAGCTATTGGAATCACTACAGCTTAGACTTACTATGGGAGAACTTTGTCATTTGTATTGTGCTCAGCTACCATTGCAAAATTCTGCTTCTGATAATGAACTATGGAATGCACAATTTCCTATAATTTTACCATTGACATCTTCACCCTCTTTTTGCTAGTTTTTTTGGTAATTCATCTTTTCTTGTTAGTTTGCAGTTTGCGTGATAAACCTTTTGCTGCATCATCTCTATGTTCCTTCGCTTGGCCGCGCGCGGGTAACAGGCTGTTTACACGGAAATTTTATTATATATGACGTTTAGCTGAGCACATATGCGCCCGATAAGGCATGTGAATTCGAGTCCCCGGGTCATCAATATTTTTTCTCGCGCCATTGCGTCTTGACACGCGTGGGGGAGCACGCCGCAGTCACTCATCTAGTGGGATCCAAGATTCAAATTTCGTTTTCGGACTTCATCTTGGGCCTGGCTGAAATCCGAAATTTCGACGAGATTCAAAAATTTTAGATAAAATTCGGACGAAATTCAAAAACCAAAATTCAAATCCGATTTTTTTAACCGAGAAATCCAAAATTTTGGTACAAAATTCCGAAATCTCGACAAAATTTCCCGGTACTATCACGCTTTCATTTTTTTAGGATTTTTTCAACTTCGCGGAAATTATGATCTACCGACTGTCCCACATGGAAAATGATGTGAAGAACCCAATCCGGTCAATTACAATCAAATCCGGTCAACTTTTATACAAATTTCGGTCCATTTTACCGAAATTTTGGTCCATTTTACCGAAATTTTGGTCCAAATCACCGAAATCTCGGCGAGATATTAATGCATTGTAGCACTTTAATTTTTTTAGGGTTTTTTTATTTCGCCGGGATTATGAAACTCGGAGGAGTCCGAAATCCGAAATTTCGCCGAACCATCTCATACATGTACCACTTAGTACAAACAACCAAACACACCATAAGTCAATGGTAATCTACTAAGAACGTTAACAAAACAAAAGGAGAGGCATTGACGGATAATCATAAGCTTTGCATTAAAATAAAACATTACTCCCTCCTTTCAAGTTTAGAAGGCGTATTTCCTTTTGGCACATAGACTAATGAGATATTGAAAATAACTAGATTACCTCTAATTAATATATTTACTAGGGCTGTAATAGAAACATTATACTAATTTTACATTGAAACATAAAATACCCTCTAATTTATGAAAAAAATTATTAAAAAAAAATACGCCATATAAACTTAGATGCAGGGAGCATGAGAGACGTGGACGCCTGAATTTACACATTTTTACATTTCTGCCTGTCTTTTTCAGCAGCCAGAGAGGTGCACAAATCCAATGCAGTTGGTGGCAAACCATTCTTTTCACTGATGCTTACACAGTGTTCAAGTTCAAAAAAATCAATTAGAATATCAATTTCTAACCATTGTAGTTACTGTTATCATTCTAGGATAGGCTCAATCAATCTAGGAATTCAACATAACAGATATATGTTTTCAAAAAGAAAAGGACAAAACCATAACAGATTGGTATGGCTTCGCCATGGACAAAGCATAACAGATTGACAAGGCTTCACAATGTACTCTACTTTCTTTGATCCGTGCCTGCTAAACATTATCAAGAAATCTCGATCCTACATAACCTGGATAAGAGTTACACATATGGCCTGCTATCATGTTCATTACGCTGAATACATTTAAATGCCTTGAGATAGGTGCCTGATAGTATCCCTACCGTAAAACACACACGTCTATTTAGGATACATACAGTCAAACTTTTAAAACTTCAATTATCGATATCTTTTTAAATATTTAGATTAGATACGCAAAAATAATGTATAGATTTATCTCAAAAACTACTTTCATATCGTCATAATTTATTGGGTTATATAAATATATTACAATAGAAATTAATAGTCGAAGTTACGATTTTGAAACTGTGTTGATGTCCAAATGGACATGTTTTTTTTTAACCAAAGGGAGCATATCCTTTTGTTCAGAGTCTGATAAAGTTTGTAACTAGCCACAGGTCAACATCAAGTGTGTCTATAGCCATAGTCAATGACTCAACAAGGCATGAAATATACAAATACTTCAAACTTCGACATACTCAAATCGATCTGAGCTATAAATTAATAATGCATGACTACTTACGCTAGGTGTTTCAAAGGGTTATACATTACAGAACAATTACATCTTAAAATACAGTAAAAATGGGGAAAGGCTTGTCCCAGGGAAAGATAATTTGATTCAAGCTCAAGCAATTAAATACTGCTGTTCATCACATCATAAACTTAAACCATGTATTGTCCCCGTGTTCTACTCTAGTTGTTTGCTCTGGCGAGTAAGCCAGAGAAGGACACAGGGGAGCTCCTCATTTGTTCTTGAGCTTGCTTCATCTCCTCAGGATCTTCAAGTACAAAACACAGAGACAGTCAGGTAGACAAATGAAATCAACACAAATCATTGCAGGGAAATATTCGTTGAAAATATACTGTATACATCACCAAACTAAAAAGCTGTTTCAGGTTCTCATGTCAGCTGTACGGAAATATTTTGCAAATGTAAACTCATTAGAGAAATTATGAGCTAACCCACTATGGTTTCCCTTTTGGGGAACTACTTGACAAAATGTCACTGCTGTCAAAAGAGTGTATTAAAATGAAAAAAAGACCCAATATAAAAGCATTTAGCACAAGCAACGAACTGTAGATACAAAAACTGAAAAGGTAGGTAACATGTTGTGCATATGTTAACACAACAGAGATTCAAAAATAGTACGCACAAATGAGTAGATTTTTGGGAAAAAATATTATCAAATATGATTACATGTCACTGTTTCATTCTAAATGGACTAAATCTGTAACCAATGGAACAGAATGGTGAATGCAAAATGAGCAACATTTTTGAACTTAATATCTTGCTGCAGAATTTTGATAAGAGTTATCTGGTGCAGAAAGCTCATTAAGCATGAATCCTGCTATGCGGCTGTGCCAAGCTGCTACTTGCTTGCATTAATTATAATGTACTAACTGAAAGTTTGTAGTCCATTCTTGGATGTAAAAGGTTAAAGGTGAGCAAATTACCTATGTTCTCCATCATCTTGGGCATAACAAAGACCATTATGACCATAAAACCGACCATCAAACCCATGGGGCTCTTCAAAAGTGACATAACGGAGAAAGGCTCCCTCATCTGGGAAAAATGGAGAGAGAGAGAGAGAGAGAGAGAGAGAGAGCTTTCTTAAATAAGTATTTGACAACATCAAGTGATAAAGAAATAGGCAAAGCAAAAAAAAATGTAGCTTTAGCCACCTCATAGTACTGCTCTTCTTTCAGTGGTTCCAATACAAGCTCATTTAGAACTCTTCTGTTTTCAGTCAATGCTGCTTGAATGTGCCCAGCATTCCTGGCACTGATGTCCACTCGAACCTGTCATGCGCAAAATAGAAAATCAACTGTCTGTGTTCATTTTGCTCATCTTACAACAAAATTAACTAATAAATACTTACTGGCGAAAAGAAGTAGCCAATTGAGGAGACCTCAATCAAATGAGTCCCAGCTGGCACGTTGTGGCTTAAGAATATCATGTCAAGGATCAAAAATAAAGCAACACAGTATGCTCTACTAACATTGCACTAGGGCAGCCTACAAGGAAACATTTACACCAAAGAAAAGAAAACAAGAAATTATAGCTAGCCACATTATGAGAGCTACAAATTCTTCACTTAGCATGCCACATATTCTCCTTTACCTTTTCTCAAAACAAAGTTTGCTGATAACAAATGGAAAATGTATGATAATGAGATATCCATCAAAGGAAACTAGAACAGACTAAATAGATTTAATTAAGAGAAAATCTACTATTTGCCATCGAATAACTCCCTCTTCTACGATTTGCCACCAAATAAATCCTATTCCATTCTATGCCATTGGATTTCAAATTTTGTCTACTATATGCCATCGCCGTTACCGGTTCGTCACAACCCCTCAGTTAGGCCCTGCTAAAAGACCATTTTTCCCTCGGTTGTCACATGAAAACACTCTGTTTGGGCAATTTTGGTGATGGTAACAGAGGAGAAGACGGAGGCATTTTGGGCAATTTCGAATAAAACTAACAAGCCTAACAGAGTGGTTGTGACGGCGATGGCATATAGTAGATAAAAAGTGAAACCAAATGGCATAGAATGTTATAGGACTTATTTGATGACAAATCGTAGAAGAGGTAGTTATTCTATGGCAAATAGTAGATTTTCTCTTAATTAAAATAAAGAGTAAATTCCCCCACGTTAGAATATTAGAAATAGAGTTTTGTAGGATACAATGCAAAGTAGCCATCTGGCCTGGCGAATGTGACCCTCTGACCACCATTAAGTATCACTTTTGTGTTTGATGTCTTGGCTGGAAGACCAAAGGCCTTCCCACTGGCAGCTATACGCATAACACATAAGAATAACATCAGGTGGACATCGCTGGAGAAAATCAGTACCCTTTTGCTCCACAAATATGGAAACTTAATCTCGAAAGGCACTTCAAGGAGCAAATTGCACGACACCTAAATCCTAATCAGTAGTCAATGATTTGGATGCAAATAAATTAACCCAGTAACCAGCCTTAGCAATATATAATCACATGAAACAATCCAGCACCGAAAATCCTAGATTCCATCCACAAGCTAAAAATGCTTTCAGCAAGACAACATAAAACTGGTCAAGAAACATTATTGCAACAGTGATAGCTTACTGTGTTTTGAATTGTTCCCAGGTAGCCTCGCCAAGAAACATTGTCTCGAACTCATGCCAAAACATTTACCCAACAAAGCAACTATTCTAGCAGAGAGAGAGAGAGAGAGAGAGAGAGAGAGTCCGCACAAACATATTAAAGTGCCTTCCTCACTACTTAAAAACACAAGACTACTTAAGAAATAGACAATAGTTTCCTAAATCTGTTGATTCTATTACTCAACAAAAGGTTGCGAATAATAGACAGCAGTGAGTAGTCACAGCACATGAGCTTTTGCTATTAAGAAGTCGACCTAAGTGCAGCTTTCATTCTTAGATAAAGCATGGCTAAAATCAGTTACTATGAAGACCACCTAAGCAATGGCAAAACTTGGCTAAAATCAATCAACATATGAATACCACTTAAGTAATGTCCAATTGATCCCTAAACCAACCGAAACCAGGGCCTCATCAAATTGCATCAATGCAATGTAGGCTGTGAACGCTTGAATACCAATATATTTCTAGCAACCAGAGATGCTATAATACCCACTAGTTCAGACGCAAGAGACGTTCAAAGTTCAAAGTTTGTACAAGATCAGCACTCTGCAAACTACAGACAGATCTCACGTGAAAATATCACCAACTTGAGCTAAGGTGAGTAAGAAATGCGGTACATCAACTCTGCCCATTGCACCATGCACATATTCCTCATTATCTACTGATCAGCAATATCTGCACAGCTAGCACTACTTCAACACGTGCACATCTACAGATCTCGAAAATAATTCCACCAAATTGACCCGACTCGAGCGTTAAGGGTGTGTTTGGTTGGTGGGATGGGATGAGGTTGAATATGATGGGATGATCCTGTACTATTTGGTTCTATTATTTTGGGAGAATAGGATGGTTTAACATATACAGGAAATATTCCTTAAATTTGTATCTCATCATTCAGAATAGGATGATTCCATTCAAATAACCAAACACATGACCAAACAAACACATGGATAACTTTTTTCTTAAACCATCTCATATACACTACACGTACCATTTGGTACAAACCAAACACACCCTAAATTGAATCGTCGAAGGCTATTATTCCCAAACAATCGTGAGACATAAAATGCCACAAGTACACGGACACGATTCCTAGCGATCCCAAACATAGCAACACAACCCAAATACGAATCTCGCAAAATTTCCACCGAATTCATTCAAACCATAGGCGAGCAGAGCAGGACGACCTACCATCGATCTTGACGCGGCCGGCGATCGTGTACCCCTCGCCAGATCTGGAGGCGGAAAGCGGGAGAGAGTGTCAGCTTCCGCCGGATTGGATCACAGAGGAAAACGAGCGGCAGCGAGGGCACCTACCCGGACTGATGCGCCACCGCCGCGCCGAGGCACGCCGACGCGACGGCGAGGACGACGAGGAGGCGGAGGCGGAGGGGCGCGGCCATCGTCGCGGCGGAGGTCGTCGTCGTGCTCGTCGCGGTCGCGCAAGTAAAAGAGAGGAGAAGTCTCCCTTCGTTTTGGTCGGCTCGGTTTGGCGTTCTCGCCGTGGGCTTCGAGAAGACGGCAAAGCTCTTTTTGCGGGCTCGGAGTCGGAGGTGGCGAGTGAATAGCTCCCGTTTAGGCTTTCGACTAAGTTGGCTTTACTTATGCTGGGCTGTGGAAAGAAAGTGGGCCCATTTGGGCCGGTAGATGGGCCACTCGGGCCACGGAATCTGCGAGGAGCGGAATAGAAAAAATGCGCGGAGGTGGGCCCGTGGGTGGTGCGGTCCACACAACTGACTTCTGCTAGGGATGACGTGAGCGGGCCGTTTGTCAGTGACTCAGTCTGCTGTGGTCACCTCGCGGGTGGGTCGCCCGGTTCGTTCACTTGCTTCCGAAGGTTACTGGTTTGCTTGCCACTTTTTGCAACGCCCCTCCCATCCTTCGAAAGGAGACAGTTTTTGCGAATTAGTCCCCAATAAGTCTTGTTATTATTTGCGAATTGGGGTAGTTCGTTTGGTTCGACCTCCAGTGTGGAAATCCCAAGGTTCAACTCTATCTAGATTTTTTAGAGCTAGAATAAATGAAAACAAATCTAACCAACAACGAAACTATTCACTCTTTACTGCTAACTGAAAACATGCATCTTTTAAAAGATAGAATAGATTTCTAACTTATATATATATATATATATATATATATATATATATATATATATATATATATATAAAAATTATAATCGATACATATAGCATCTAAAGTCAGTTATTCTTTTGAAAACTAAATGATGGATAGTTCAGTGGTGTGGTACCTATGGCTACAGTCCAAGTCACAAATACATGCTATTTTGGACATCGATACGGTTCTAAAACAAAAGTTTGATCACTACATTATATTGTAATATATTTATAAAATCTAATAAAATTATAATATTATGAAGCTAATTTTGTGAGACAAATAAAGATATCGACAATTACAATTTTGAAATGTTTAACTGCACGAAACCCAAAACGACATCTATTTGTGAGTTGTGACCGAAGACAGTATGTGTTCAATGGATTTATTTATGATTTTTTTTTCTAGAGTTTGATCACGTGACCTCTTATTTATTGGAACTATGGATGGTCATGAAACATCAACAACTAACCAACTAGCAAACTACTCCCTCCATCCCGCAATATATGTCCATAGCACACTATACGCACTAACCGATGAAACACTAAATCTAAGAATAGTTAATGGTATCGAACCACATAGGCTCTATTAAATGACATACTACAACTATTCATCCATTTTTTTCAACATTAAAGGAGGGATATATAGTAGAACAATTATAATAACTACACATTTGATCTTTGTAATGGATATATATTGTGAGACAATAATTTTCAAGAATGATGATTTATATTACGGGACGGAGGGAATAGACCCCCTCCAAAGAAATTCTTCTTTTGGGACAAAAAAAATCTATCCTACCATTACTATATTCGGATATTTTCTCTCAGAACAAAACCATAGCAACTTAACAAAACCATGAAGCAGAATGTAATACAGTGCAAGCTGGAGGTGTAAGCTGAAAAAAAAGAGAAGAAACAAGAAGAAACCAACCATCCTTCTTGGCTGTGGCTGCTTTCGTTCCATAGTGTACTCCAGGGTTAACCATTTCGATCGTATTTTTCGTCCACCTACAGTAGCGAAATTCGCGAAATTTTGAAAGAAATTTGAGAAAAACCGAAGGGTTTTGAAAGTCAAACTAATTTGAAAACTAGTTAAACAGATGAGCGAAATTCAAACGAAGAGATCAAATTTCGCTCAAAATGCGGCGAATTTCGCTCCAAAAGATGATTGCTTTTCTCGAAAATCAGCGATCAGAGTTAATTTCTAAAAACTAAAATAGATGTGTTGTATGTTGTAATATGTGATCCGATCGAGTTTATTTCTGAAATGTATGTCATAATAATATACTGGTGATGCTATGTGCTGTCTTTTGTTTCAGAGGGCATGGCTAGCATTTCCTGACGCTGCCAATAAATCAAAATTATTAAAAAAAAATCAACATCCCAGACGTGTCCAAACTAGAACCGTCTGTGATAATCCTTCATCCCAAACGGTTTCAAATTAGAACCATCTGTGATGACTATAAGTTATCACTGATAGTTTGATAAAGGCGGTTCATAAAATCGTCTGTGATGAGGGTTTGTATAATAGTGGGAGGAGGAGGACGATGACGAGGAGGACACCGTGATCTGCTGGGGGAGCACTCATCCGACATCGGAGGACAGTGGCAAAGAGCCACGTGCCACCTCCAGCGTCGACACCATCAACGTCGACGATGACCCCATCTCCGGCCCCTCGGACAACAGCTATGAGTGGTGATCACGCACGTCGCACTATTATAATTAATGTTTATGTTAATTATGCTATGTTATGCTAGATTATTTGTTCATTTCATCGGTTTCATCTGCTTCTGTTTGATGTTACTTTTTTTTGCCCCTTTTTGAATTATCAGTGTCGGTAGGGCTACAACACCGAGTGATGTACTGGACATCACTGACGGTTTTAAACAAAAATCGTCTGTGATGAGGGCATACATCATAGACGATTTTAACCACGAATCGTCTGTGATAAGGTCCCCCACATCACAGACCGTTTGTGACGAGTGGCATATCACAGACGATTTTTGGATAAAATCGTTTGTGATGTGGGAGAACCCCATCACGGACAGTTCGTGAATAAAATCGTCTGTGATGTGCCCCTTATCACAGACGATTCATAAATAAAAGCGTCTATGATGTGTCCTGGACTCATCATAGACGGTTTTTAGGTTTTTATTTAAAACAGTAAGTGATGAGGTGTTTACTATAATCTCTTTTATAGTAGTGCATGTACAACAGCAATGAAGTACATTATATGGAGGGTGAGACCGTGAGAGTATGAGGGCTGTTTTTGAAAATTGGTTTGTGAAGTACAAGGTTGACTTGGTCTTTGCGGGACATGTTCATGCATATGAGCCATCGGTAAATTCCTCACTTCATTCTTCAGCACAGGTTCCTTCCACGTGAAAACAAAAATCGCTGAATTTGGTCTGCATTTTTTAAATTTGACCTTCGAGAGTTTAATCAGGAGAAATTATTTTAGTCTGTTAGTTCTAGTCTAAGAAATCTAAATGTTGATTTCTCATAGATACCTTTCTATATGAATTATTTGCAGTATCGTGTATCTGATGTCAACTACAACAACGAGAAATTTTACGGTGCATTACACTGGTAATATATAATGTGTAGTAGAAATTAAATCTAATTATTAATTTTTTAAAGATATTTTTACTACTATGCTACAGGATGAAATATAAATAAACAATAGCTAATCTCATTCATTGGATAGAAAATAATGCACGACTTATATTTAATTTAGTGTACGTAAAAAAAAGCTCTCAACATAACATCAGGAAATCGGTATCCAGTGCCAGACAAATCTGCTCCTTTATACATAACAGTTGGTGCTGGAGGCAACCAGGAAGGACCTGCTTCAAGGTGAGAGTGTCGAATTACTAGTCAGCATTCTTATTGTTGGTAAGATTGTCTATTGCACTCTTACTTTGCTGGCTCATTGGTCAAACTCTCAATGCTGCAGGTTTTATGATCCACAGCTAGACTACTCTGCGTTCAGGGAGGCTAGCTATGGTCATTCGATTTTGCAACTGAAAAATTGGACTCATGCTACCTACCTACCGGCAGAATTGGCTCCGTTCGTTTCAGCTTCTGAACAGCTTCTGCTTTAAACAAAAGCAGATTATTTGCCGAACGGGAGGATTCTGGACAACTTCTCTGAGAATCAGAAGCTGTCTTCTGAATAGAATCAGAATCTGGCTGAAACCTGATTGTCACAGATTCTTACTGATTCTTGTCAACTTGGTCCGGAACCTAAAAGTCATAGCTAGCTCGGCCTGATTCTTTCATAATCAGAAGCAGCTTCTCCCATAATCTAGAATCCATAATCTAGAAGCTGAAACGAACTGGTCCAATGTGGCGTTTCATAACCGATATTGGTGAGTGCAGTACACGACAGTTTTATCTTAGGGCAAGAACTGTTCATTGCTTGCTCCTTTTACGAGCCAAATGTTGTAATGTTCTGCCGGTGTGCCCTGATATGCAGTCTACTGCCCTTGTAATTTATCGGTTCTTTTCTAACCATCGCTGCCTAGCTAGCTGACTGAATGGACCATGTTTGGCAGGGCAAGCAACACCCGTCGCAGGAGACTGAAGAAGTACCATTTTCGCTCTGAGAGCCTTGAGGACCTGATCTCCATATTCTAGTAGCTCTGTTGCAGAACATCGCAGCACCACCTTTCAGAAAGAGTGGCACAATAGCTCTGCCGCTTGTGCCTGGTCCCTTTTGAGGCAGCCTTGATTGAAAGATCACATGAAGATTTATCCTTGTGCGTGATGAGTAATTAATTATATTTTGAGCATTTAGTGCTCAAGTTTGAGTTTGCTTTGGAGTAATCAATTTGAATTACTGTGGATAGCCCAGGACTAGAGGTCGGGACCTTGGCTGGTCGGATTTTTTAAATGGTCGGGGCTTCACTAGTCGGGACCTTGCCAGGTCGGAACACCCTTAAGTAGTTATAAGCTAATGTGGGATCCTTAGTGTGTGTAATTTCTCAGCTGATTACTGTTTATCATTTTGAGAAATGATATGTGGTGTATTTTCCTTGTCTGTGATGGTTGTAGAACTTCGGAGCTAGATCATGGTGAGCCGAAGGAGAGCGGGACTAGGCTCGGAGAGCTGAGGTCCAGACAGTCAAGGTGTCGCCGAAAGATGAGTGAGACCGAAGAGTGGCTGCGAATCAGGACGACAAGTGAATGGATGAGATGCTAACTTGAGCCCTACTTAAGGATCATTATATCAAGGGTTCGCAGGTGGATTAGTGGTTAAATTAGTATATGGATGTGTGGATAAAACCATTATGTTGTTGGGTTGTGGGTTAGTCCATTTATATATGAGGGAGTGAATATGAACCCTTGATGAGGTTTCTTGAGGGTCAAAAAGGTCATCTGAGGGTAGAGATTGCTCCCATCCCAAGCTTGTAAGAGAGGATTATTTGGTTGCTTGATAAAAGCTTTTTCACCTGATTACGTGGCTTTGAAATACTCCTCCAAGAGTTGCAAAGTTTATTTTTCATGTTTTGAAACTCATTTCAGTTCTTGCATCTTTGCACTTTGGATTTGCCTCGCCTCCTTCTAAGTGTTTTTGGATTTTGTGCCAAGTATGAAATATTGTTGGATGAATCTTCTATAGATTACATCATAGTTATTTAGGCAATCTACACCTTTTTTTCTTTTTAGTTCTTACAAGAAATCGATCTTTTGTGCTTGGAAGAAGAAAGATCTTTGTAGATCGTGTTCTTCTGTTTGAAGTGTTGTTCTCGTTCTTGCTTGCTGTGATTTATGGAAGATCATTCAAGGTTATCTTGATTAACAAAACCCCACGAGCAAGTTCGGGGTGAAGTTTCTGTTTTAGACCCGGTTTCGGTGCAACATTCTTTAAATTGAAAAAAAAAAGGTCAGAACCTTGACATCAATCCTTGCGATTGAAGGTTGGAATAGGTTCCTGACATCCATAGGATGGTACGCATAAAGTTTCATTGGTTTTGGATCAGCTGATCAAAAGTTATATTGATTTTTGTTTTTGGGATCGTACTGATTTATTCACCCTAGTACTGTTCATCTATGCACTGTTGACCGAGCACTGTTCATCCGACCTCAACCTAGTCGGGTACTGCTCGTTCGACCTCCTGGTCGGGTGATACTATTCATTCGACCTCAACTGGTCAAAGCACTATTCATCCAACCTCTTGGTCGGTGATACTATTCATCTGACCTCAACTGCTTGAATTTTACGGTTTATCTGATTTGTTTTTCTTGGTGATTTGAGTTTTTAAGGGAAAAATTTTATTTGGCTCCTATTCACATCCATCTAGTCGCATTTTTAGTCCTTCATTGATCAACCTAGCAAAGCAAGGCAGTAGCGCGGGCTATCAGATTTCATGCCGAGAAGCCAAGCAAACTCTGTGATATGGATCAACTTTGCGGGAATCACTAATTGATGTGTGAGATGCTCAATCTTTCATGGTATCACATACGATAACTTGTAAACCAATATGAAAAATATATTTGCAAGGGTTTCCTTAGGCACAATCTGACTCTCTCTCTCTCTTCTCTCTCCTCTCTTGTGCAGTAAACTCTCCCTCTCTTTCAACTCACGGCAATCACTCTATGGTGCCAAAATGTTTTTTCTTTATTTCATATAACTCAAACTCATAATTTTTAATCTCTGCCCCTATTACATTGGATAACTCACAAATATATAGCACACATAGAGGGGGGTGTTCCGCATTTGATTCGGTCAAGGTGGCCAGATCCTACTCTATCCCCTGCACCTTTTATAATATTTAGAATAAGACTCTATCACAAAAAAATATAAAATTACATATAGGTAACTAATTTCGGTCAACTGTCGAGCTGAAACTTATCGGCCAATTTAAATATAAAAGAAAGTGGAATCCGAAGTTGTCATAATTGAGAGATATTTAGGTGATGTTTTAAGCTTTTAGGAAAGTCTAAGAACGCTTCAATCCAAGTTCAAACGTGAGAAATATGATCCTTGTAAGTCGGTTGGTTTTAGCGATCCAAGTTGTACTCTTTTCTTCTCCAAATCCTGTTCGGCTTTATTTCTTTCTTTCCTTACTTGGCTTGGCCGAATTGAGTTGCTTGCTTTTCTCTCCAAACCATATTGCCTAGCTACTTGTCTTTTCCTCCCTTTCCAAAACTGACCTAATTTCTTTTCTTTTTTGTTTCCACACAAGCTGGTTTTCTCTTATTGTCGCACGCCAACTTCCTTGCTTTTGTTTCTGGCTTGGTTTCTTAGCCAGCCACAACTTCCTCTGTTTCCGTCTTGTTTCCATGCGCTAATATGCCACAAAGACGTGATCACATAACCGAGCGCCCTCCTTGCCTCTTGTCTTGTGTCTATACGCTCACGCATGAGCACGGCCTACGCAGCATCGGCCCATGCGGCTTGTTCCCGGAATCATCCGATGCATGTACAATTGTACAGACAGTTGCTGTTTCTAACCTTTGCTATGTCACTTATAGACAGCTCTATAGACAGCGCATACAATGAGTTGTCTCTAAGCCATCTATAGGATCATTTAATATCTGCATGGAGATTAAAAAATGAGGAGACGACGTCGTCTCTATGCCATCTCTAGGCCGTCTCTATGTCATCTCTACGTCGTCTCTATGCCATCTCTAGGCCGTCTCTATGTCATCTCTACGTCGTCTCTATGCCATCTCTAGGCCGTCTCTATGTCGTCTCTAGGCCTGTGTATGTGTGCCTTGTAGACGAGGCCGTCTCTAGGTTGTCTCTATGCCGTCTCTAAGCCATCTCTTTTCATTGGTTTTGGTGCTAGCGACGTCTCCTGCATGCGAGATGACTCTCTCCTCTCTCCTCTCTCCTCATTTATTCTGGTCCACCTCAGCAACAATCAGACGTGGCACTGCCTAGAGACGGTTTACAGACTGCTGATGTGTATGGTTGTACATGCTTATACGCTGCACGCAAACCCACTACGATTCCCTTTTCTCCTTCTCGGTCAAATGCTAGGGCTTGATTTCCTTTTTACCGTCCTCGGCCATGAGTAAGCACACAAACCTCTTTAGGTGCTAGGCATAACCTTCACTTTGCCTTCCTCCCTCACCTCCCCCTCAATCATAAGTTTGCACCTCATTTCTTCGCTCAAAACAACACAATTTTGATTGTTTATTTTATTTTGTACCTTAGAAACGTAATCCACAGTAGTGTCGGTAAATTAGGCCGTATCACTCTTGCGCCATCGCGTAAAAACCTATATTATATATGGGTAAACATCATTGTTGTTGGATATGACTTGCACTCAAAGCAGTTTGTAGTTTGGTGTAGTAGCTACAACAGTTACACACCGTGTTTTTCTTCTTTCCACTCCTCGTGTATTACTTCCATGCCTCTTCTTTCCTTGGAAACACGCATCTTTTCGACTTTTTTTTACTTGCCCCTGGGGAAACTTGCTCGGTTTTTATGTTGCTTGTTCTTGTGTACTAGTTTTAGAACCATTTTTCTGTTCTTAACTTCCTATTTGATTGCTGAAAAGAGAGTTGACCAAAAAAAAAAAAAACTTTGTGTAGTTAAAGTGGTTGGTTATGAGTTTATGGTTGCCCAATGTCGTGGAGCAATGACTAGTGGAATTTATATTTGTAATTTGTGAAAAAGTCGACTGAAAAATAGGGGCTGGACGCTTGCACTTGCTTGTGTATAGGTATCATTCGGATGTTTTTATTTTAGCAAACATCTAAATTTTGAACCGTTGGATATCTCACCCGGATATCACCGGACCGTTAGATCAAATTATAGGATCGGATGTAATCGATACTCCCGAATCTCAACAATGATCTGATGGTCCTAGATTTGGATGATTCCAGCAATAAAAACATCCAGATGAATTTTATCAAATCCTTTTTTTCCCCCTTGATCGTTTCTAGATATGAACAGCTGCGGTTTCAGTTCACTTTACAGTGAGTGAGCCACCTTTGACTCGATTCCAAAACGAGAGAATTCTTCAGCGCCCCGAACCTGTTCAGTGTTCAACACTCAGGCCCTGTTTGGTACGGTTACAGATTCTAGTAGAAACGGAAACGGTTCCAAATTCTTAGTAGAAACGTTTCAGGTTGGATTCCGTGAATCGGGTAGAAGTGGGTTAAGACTGATTCAGCCACGGTGTGGAAAAAGAAGAAACGACCCAAGAAGAATCGTTCCGGGCTTTATCCCGTTTGATTGGGTCCCTTTCATAATCTAGCAGAAACGGCACGGTTCTAAGTTGCCAAATAGGCCCTTCTTAAGAAAAAAAACGGCGTAAATAAGCCGAATCAGAAAACTTCCGTGCCATGGATTGGGCACTGCAGTTCATAATCTCGTGAGACTGGAGTTAGCTGAGGTTGGTCGTGAGCTCCCAACTACAAATCAGGTTTGAACCCTGAAGCTGAAGTCGAACTCGTTTTCTTCGTCTCATCGGAGTTTCAACGGTCGCGCCCTGGACGACAGAGAGAGGAAACCCTGCAGCCTCCTGCCGCTGGGGGCAGGAG
This sequence comes from Rhipidocladum racemiflorum, assembly GCA_036346355.1. Lineage (NCBI taxonomy): Eukaryota > Viridiplantae > Streptophyta > Magnoliopsida > Poales > Poaceae > Rhipidocladum > Rhipidocladum racemiflorum. The sequence continues at coordinate 80,197,618 of CM070579.1, read as the reverse complement.
TACCGGACGCAGCAATGGAGAATGAATTGTGACAGGTGGGAAGATGGATGGATGGATGGCCAGCTGACACCTACGACCTAAACGGGTCAAAGCTCAAAAGGGACCCCCGAGCAAACAACCACCACCTAATTCCTCTTGCAAATCTCCTGTTTGTGCTTTTAATTTGGTGTATGTACGCGTACTTGGTGTGATGGGAAGTGGCAAACTACTGAATTTTATGTTCTGAATTGCGACATTCGGTGTAGGAAATTGCGAATTTACGAAGATAGAGATGTACGTTTTGATTAGAGCGTCATTTACGTCTTATAGAACTCCCGCGTGGCTTCCGTCGCCACATCCGTCACGTCGCCGCACCGCCTCGCCTCTGCTCCTCGGCTTTTGTTTGCCGCCAACGCAACCTGCCGTTCCAACCATTCATTTGCAAGGATTAATGTAGGGAGATGGTTTTTTTTTTTTGTATAATTAGGTAATTTAGTATTTGTTCAATGATGTAACACCCCAAATTTTGTACATTTTTATTTATTTAATTGTTTATGATTTACTGAGATTTTTTGTGAATTTTTGTAGAATTTATAAATACCTTTTGCTATTTTTAGTGTTATAAAAATAATTTATTCAAGGAAAATAGGCCAAAGTTATGCTGAAAATAATTTCCTTAAGTTCAAAATAATTCAAAGCATTTTTGAAAATTTTGTAGAATTTTTAAACTCAATTGAGTATTTTATTTTAAAGCTATTTGTTTTTCTAAAATTATTTTAAATCAAAAGGAATTAAAAAAACCCCTTTTCTCCATTTTGGACAGAGCCAATTCGCCCGACTCACTCGCACACCTCTTCTCCGTTCTTCTTGGGCCGCCGTCCTCCCTCTTTTTCTGGCCCAAGCCGACCTGTCCCGCACCCCCCCTCTCCCTCTCTTGGCTTGCCCAACAGGGCCCAAGGTCCTACCTGTCAGGCCGTCTTCAACCTCCGACGCTTGACTGCCCTTATCTCTCTCTCTCTCTCTCTCTCTCTCTCTCTCTCTCTCTCTCCCCTCCATTGTTGGTCGAGATGAGCTCCAAATTTCGCCATTTTTCATGCCTGTTTCCTTCCATTTTTCGCATGGATAGAGCACTCCCACTTCCCCCCACCTTATCCCCCACCTTATCCTACTGTTGCCCTCTACCTTATCCTCATTTTTTGCCGACTGGCCACCACTTTTTCCACGTTGAACATCGCCCCATCCGAGCTCCTTCTAGGCTATAATGGGTTGTTTGCTTACCTGTATGCACAGAGATTTGCATCTACAGATACAGAATCTTGTTTTTTTCTCGTGTTTGGTTGCCTGCATCTAGTTTTGAGCCTGGCTTTCTGGATGCAAGATTCTTCATGCAGCCTGGCTCTGGAGATACGTAGAAAATGGGCGTATCTCTGGATGCAGCGCATGGTAGCTTCGTGTTCTGCGCAAGGGGCCACTGTCAGCCACAATAGCAAACCATGCATGCGGTGCCACGTGGGCATGTAAGTTTTCGTTTTTTTCTTTTTTGTTTATATCTTTTGATTAGCATCTCTGATTATCGAACCGATTTCAAAAATAGGTTCCTGATATTTTTCCGAATAAAACTAGACCACACTTGCTATATAAATTTCAAAATATTTAAATTTAAAAATACATGCCTACTAAACACTCAACCAAACACCATCTCTGCATCTGTGCATCCCGTATCCCATCAGCCTGACTGAGTCGAACGGGCCAGGCTCACGAGAGAAGGCAACCAATCAGCCCCTAAATAGCCCTGGCCCCCCTCTCCTTCCTCACTCCACTCCCCCTCCTCCTCCTCTCTCTTTTCTCCACTTGAGCACCCGCGTCATCGCTTATCTCTTAGCTGCAGTGCCGCTCGTCACCAGTTTTTCCCGCCTAGCCTCCTGTGTCTCCTCTATGGATGTGCACGGGAGCTTCAATCCTGCGCCATTTTCACACCGGTTTCATCCCGCATCACGTGTGTGGATAAGCCCTACTTTCCCCCACCTTATCCTGCCCCCGTTACGCCCTTATCCCCTCCCATTCCTCGTCAGCACACGCAACTGCCGCCGCGAATCTCGTGCCCACGCCACCCATCTGAGCTCCCTTCCCCCTATAAATACCCCCTTGGGTTCCTCTCCTCACCCCGCACCCAATCCCCTCCTCCCTAAGCTCCTCTCCTCATCTAAGCTAGTGAGTTGATTAAGAGGAGCTCTACGCTAGTGAGGATCTCGATGACTAGGCCGCTGCCCCAGTCGATTGCATGTGGCAGATTTGCTGGGTTCTACTATGACTTTATTTTGCTTCTGCTGTGTTATTTTATGTTGGCCTGCACGCCATTTATGCTGTAAACTCTGATCATTAAATAAATAAAATTTTGTTTGATATGTTGTGGTATCATTTCTACTGTGTGTACCAGATTTTTCTGGACTAGTACATGATACACAGATGATTTCGAAAGTGTTTTTTCTGGAGTTCGATAAATGACTTAACCTCATTTAGATCAGATCTAAAGAGAGCCATCATGGCAATTTCATTCTACCTCTCTTTGCAATTTTCTACCTACCTCTATGATAATCAATAAGTCATAGTAGAACTATGTAACCTATGTTAACTTCCTTGGTCTAATAGTCAGTTACTCAGCCCAATTCATATGGCAATTTCTTTCGGATAGACCTATGTAATCCATGTTAGGTTACTTAGTCCAATAACCGATTACTCAGCTCGATTCATGTTAAATTACTTAGTTTAGTGTGATTTAGGTAAATGTAGTTGAAAATTTAGTCCAATAGACTATGGTTATGCATCGTCAATGCAAAATTTATGATCAATCCCTGGGCCTTTCCCGTCAATAATCATCGTCTCTCTTTCCTATTTAACACGATTTTCCTATTTAGATGGATGTGTCATTATGTATCTAGCCTCTTATCCTACTTTTAAGTTAGTAACTGTTCCATAACTTAAATAATTCTAAACCACTGGATTACAACTGATGGATGGACCATATAATTTACAAATTTACAAATACAGGAGAAGACCTCGAATATGCTATATGCTATATACTATATACTAAAGGGGAAGAATTGGAGGCCAACCAAGGGTGCCTCCTCACCCCCATGCCATTTTGCAAAAAGGTCCTTCCCTTTTTGTAAATTACGGATAGGTCTCTGTAAAATACAAAGAGGTCTTTTGCGATTTTTTGTGAGTATAAAAAATCTTTTCTGAATTGCGTTTAGGTCGCTGGTTCGTTACTTTATGGCAAAGCCCCCCGCTAAATACAAATATCGAACGAGTCCTTTTCTAATTTTTTATAATAGCGATCAGGTCCAAAAATATAACAAATATGCTACATACTAAAGGGGGGAGAATTGGAGGCCAACCAAGGGTGCCACCTCACCCCCATGCCATTTTGCAAAAAGGTCCTTCCCTTTTTGTAAATTACGGATAGATCTCTGTAAAATACAAAGAGGTCTTTTGCGATTTTTTATGAGTATAAAAAAATCTTTTCTGAATTGCGTTTAGGTCCCTGGCCGTTACGTCCAGGTCCTTTCTTCGTTTTTCCCGAAAAAAATATTTTTGTCAACAGAAATATGTGTACAGCTCTATCTCTAGATTTTTTTCCCAACTCGATCACTAATCTCTAAATTTTTTTCCCAACTCGATCTCTGATATTTTTCGAAACGTGTATTATTACTCGATGAACGTATAGAGTATTAAACTCGATAAAAGAGGGTTGACATCTCTAATATTTTTCGGAACATGTATTATCACCCGATTAGCACATAGAGTATTAAACTCGACAAAAGGAGCTTAGTTGGGTAATGAAAAAGTGTTAACCAAATTCGTCAAAAAAAAGTTGTGTCTAGGTTATTTCTTCGTTTTTCCCGGAAACAATATTTTCATCAACAGATATATGTGTACAGCTCTATCTCTATATTTTTTCCCCGGTTAATTTTCAAAAAAAGACCCGTCGTTTCGTAGATTCGCTACCGGATCCTTCATGTCACCTTTTTCCAAAAAAAAAAAAAAAATACGACTACATCCTTTCTCCGCCGTTTCCTTGCAAAAAAGAATTTGCTGCACGGTTCTACCTAGTATATACTTACTAGTTAAAATATACATAGCGAAATTTTGTAACTACTGTGTTTATTCTCAAGATAATTTTTGTTGTCAACATATTGATATTTGTTTGGCATTAGTATAGTCATTTTGAAATTAAATGGGAGAGGTTCATATGCAGTTAATTTTGTTTGGCTAGCATTTATGACGGGCTAGCATTTGATGCTGGTTTTTATTCTTCAAAATATTTAATATATGGTTTTTTTTTTCATTTTTCTTAGCAACAGTATTGGTGTGGTTGCATTTGTCCCTTTCACTTGGAAGAATGAAGTCCGTCACCCCTCCGTACAATTATACCCACAAAAATATGCAAATATAGCTGGGACATTTCCATTTCAGCATGAAAGCATCAAAAAATAAATTTTCAGCAATAAAAACGGAGTGCGACACTAATAAAAGAGAAAAAAGAAACAACTTAAATAGCACTGCAACGTGCCATACGTACCCTGGACTCCAGATCAAAACTCCATATAGATTTCTTGCCTTGTTTGCAAGAACCACCTGCTCCACTGTGCATGCCTCTTACCATTTTTAACACGAGCCAGCCGAGCAGCCGAGGCGCCAAGGCCTTCATAGCCTTTTTCTGCCGTGATAATTCCAGAGAGAGAGAAATAAAGAGAGGGACAATTGAGAGAGAGAGAGAGAGAGAGAGAGAGAGAGAGAGAGAGAGAGGCCATGGAGAGTAAGGGCGCAGTGAGTGCCCTCCAAGAAGTGCCGGCCATGGAGGAGATCAATGGAGGAGGAGGAGACAGCAGGAGGAGGAGGAAGCAGAAGAGGGAAGGGGAGAAGAAGAAGTACGGGCTCGTGAACTACCATGAGCTGCCGGATTACATGAAGGAGAACGAGTTCATCCTCAGGTACTACCGCTCGGAGTGGCCCATCCTCAATGCCGTCCTCAGCCTCTTCTCATGGCACAACGAGACCATCAACATCTGGACGTACGGATTCAGTCACTAACAAGCTCCTCCTCTGGTTCAACTGCACGCATAACATTTAATTTCTTCGATGCGTTCTGTGTTTTTCTTGCTGCTGCTGCTGCTGTTCATGTGATGTTGTTCCTGTGGGTTTAGGCATCTTCTTGGGTTCATGGTGTTCTTTGGCCTCACCGTGCTGCATCTTGCCCAGTACTTCCCTCAGGTGGCTGATCTGATGGAGCATCTTTCTTGGTGAGTTACTCTTCAGATTTTACAAGCATATGTCGGTACAAATTGGTTGATTTTTTTGGTTAATGCGTAGCCGGAATATCAGTAGCACAATAGAGTGTTTCAGTAGTTATAGAGAGATATCATAAGGTGTCCACTAGGAATCACATCATATATATATGAATAGTGGGAGTTTTGTACTGAAAATTTTGTACAATTATTAAATCTAGCTGTACTCACAAATCAATTCAGTCCATGTACACGTGACTCGGATAATGACAAGATACATGTTTGCTTCAGCTATCATGTGGTTATTATGATCTATATATAGTAGCCCTTGAATTGAGATGTTACTATTTTGCTCCTTATCTTCTGCCTGGGAATTAACCGAAGTCATCTGTGTATTGGACTGCAGGCCAATCTCAAAGGTTGCTGAAAGTGTCTCCAGCAATATAGGGGATGTCATCTCTGTGAGTAGCTGCCATTTATTGAAGCCTTTCGTTTCTCCGGTAATAACAAGAAAAGATACTGTGGCGCAGTAAAATGCGTCGATAGATCCACATTTTTAGGAGATTCTGTGTGCGATCTCGAATGGTATCGACCTTCCTTCTTCGCATGACACTCACAGTTGATTCTTGGACTGCGACATGTTGGCACACGTAATTGGGCACGCGTAGTAAACCTCCATTAATTTGCGTTATTACTTGCTTTCCATGGCTTCCCAACTGTATACGACGGAAGAATAGTGCCTGGCGGCTTGAATACGGTTGGATGTACTATTCATACTGTTATTGTGGTATAGCTAGCCGACAATAATTTGATGTTTCACCCCCCTGATGTGTTTGGAGTAAGCTGCTTTCAGATGTTTAATGGCATTCTTTTAACTGTCGTGGAGCCAGGTGACTGAGTTGATGTTCCATGTTCAGGGTGCGGCGTCGTTCATGCAGACGAACCCGGCGCTCGCCTCCGCGGGCATCGCCGTGGCGTCCCAGACGACGCGGTGGCCGTTCTTCGTGTTCCTTGCCGGCGCCATGTTCTGCCTGCTGAGCAGCAGCGCGTGCCACCTCCTGTCGTGCCACTCGCACCGGCTCAACCTCTTCCTCATCCGGCTGGACTACGCCGGCATCGCCGTCATGATCGTGGTGTCCTTCTTCCCGCCCATCTACTACATCTTCCAGTGCGAACCGCATTGGCAGGTGGTGTACCTGTCCGCGATCACCGCGGCCGGGGTGGGCACCGTGTACGCGCTCATGTCCCCGCGGATGAGCGCGGCGAGGTACCGCGCCCACCGCGCGCTGCTGTTCGTGGGCATGGGCCTGTCGGGCGTCGTCCCCGCCGCGCACGCGGCCGCGGTGAACTGGCACGAGCCGCACCGGAACGTGACGCTGGCGTGCGAGGGCGCCATGGCGTTCTCGTACCTGGCGGGCACGGCGTTCTACCTGGCGCGCGTGCCGGAGCGGTGGCGGCCGGGCATGTTCGACCTCGCCGGGCAGAGCCACCAGATCTTCCACGCGTTCGTCATCGCCGGCGCGCTCGCGCACTACGGCGCGGCCATCGTGTTCTTGAGAGCCCGCGACGAGGTGGGGTGCCCGGCCAAGTGAACTCCATATGGCATGACGCACCGGGAAGAATGCATAATACAGCAGATACACGCATCGATTTGGGTCCAGAAAAGGCAAAATAAAAACGTTTTGTTTGTGGGATTAATCTTCTTTCTAGCTGTTAATTACGGTTTACAGCAGCCAGCAAGTGTGCAGTATAATACTACTGTTGTTCGATTAATGACAAAACATTAATCGTTACGGTTCCGAATCTGTACAGATGCTCATGATGAATTGTTCGTTCGTTTGTTTGAAAGATGCGAAAAAGAAGATGCAATGGAAGTGTTTAGTCTTGTTGGGACGTCAGCGACCATGCCATTACTTCCCGTTGTTTTCAGCTGTGCAATCCATGGTATCTGCTTCTGGTTTGCGTAATGCTCGTGAGATTGACAGGAGTAGCATTACATCGGTAGAATCGGTGGCGGAGCCAGAAGACAACGGGGCGTGTTTCGCGCACCCCTCTTTAAAAAAAAGGTCTCACGAATAATGTTTGATAAGGTGGTCGAACTAGCACTAATACTAACAAGCTTTCTTGAAATTTTAAATGCAAAAATTTGGATCAAGAGGAAGCACTGGTCTCCTGCTCTCTTTGTGCTATTGCTCCAGGCGTGGGCCCTGATAGTGCCCGGAGAAAAAGGGTTGTTATGGCTCCAATAAAAACTTCCACGATTATATATAGTTTTTAATAGATTCAAGGTTAAAATGAGTCTATTTCAAACGAAAAATTTTTGATAAGTCACACAATAGAATCAAACAGGGGTGGTGCGCAAGTAAGTCACACAATAGAATAATATTTGATAAGGCAGCTAAATAATACTTCATTTGTTTAGAAATATCAGTCACATAGTCTTATTTAAAAATATAAAATTTACACGCAGATTTAACAATAGAATAATATCTGATAAAGTAGCTAGAGCTATTTTCATAATTATGTTCATAAGAGAATCAGATTTGTAAAAAGAAATTGTTAAGGGATTAGAAAAGTGTAACATCGGAATCAAACAGGGGTGGTGCGCAAGTAAGTCACACAATAGAATAATATTTGATAAGGCAGCTAAATAATATTTTATTTGTTTAGAAATATCAGTCACATAGTCTTATTTAAAAATATAAAGTTTACACGCAGATTTAACAATAGAATAATATGGTAGCTAAATAATACTTCATTTGTTTAGAAATATAAGGCACATGGTCTTATTTCGAAATATAAAGTTTACAAGTAAATTTAATAAGTTTTTTTTACTATACCCCAAATTTATTTTCTCAGGGCATAACGACAAGAGGACGCTATCGAGTCTAGGGCACTTAACACCTTGTTGTCGAGCCGGGGTGGTGCGGCAGCAAGCGTACTGTGGTAGGATCTATCTGCTTCCGTGGTTGGCCAATCTTCCATGAGTTCGAAATCTTACCACGGTATATGAGCGTGGTGTCGGTGCTTTTGTGGTTGAGAATGAGCTATTTTTGCAATTATATGTTTAATAGGGCCAAATTAAAATCATTAGTTGATGACTCGATGTGCGTTCCTTTTGATTGCCACGCGAACGCAGCCGCATCCCTTCCGCACGGCCTTCCTGGGCCGCGTCACAGGAGCTTTTGCCCCAAATCAAACCAGAACGCGGTCCAGTGGTGCAGAAATGGGTGGAGTCGCTGGGCTGAGACTCTGAGAGGCAAGGCGAGGAGGACAGGAGTCGGTTGGATTCGGGGGACAGGGACACACGGAGAGAGGGGAGCGCGGGGATGCCGGAGCTGCCGGAGGTGGAGGCGGCGCGGCGGGCGCTGGAGGCGCACTGCGTGGGCAGGCGCATCGCGAGATGCGCCGTCGCGGACGACCCCAAGGTCGTCGTGCTCGGGGCCGGCGTCACCCGCGTGACCTTCGAGAGCGCCATGGTCGGCAGGACCATCGTCGCCGCGCGCCGTAGAGGCAAGAACCTCTGGCTCCGCCTCGACGCCCCGCCCTTCCCGTCCTTCCAGTTCGGTCAGTACGTGCGGATTGGTCTTTACTACTACTAGTTTCGTTACCCTGCTATCGCTTTGCTTGCCCAGTCTAAGTAATTGGTTGTCAAAATGCCGCCTTCGGTTGGTGTTCCTCTGCAGTTGGGCGTAAATTCTAATGATTGCTGGTGATTAGAGTTAGCAATTCCATCCCTGGTTTTGGCTACTTTGCATTGGTTGAGTTGCCTGGTTGCGTGTTCCATTCCTTGAAGAGATGGATAGGAACGAGAACAAGATTGTTCCTCACACACACAAAAAAATGCGAACAAGATTGTTGACTTTGGCAGACGCTGAGGATTGATAAGAACATGGTTTGGATTGCAGGGATGGCAGGTGCAATCTACATAAAGGGTGTTCCTGTCACAAAATATAAGAGGCAAGTGGTCGTTCCTGTCTTCTAGTACCTTGCTATCCTGTTATTTCACTAATAAGATTTTAGGAAATAATTCGGCATATTGTTGCAGATCGGTTGTCAATTCTGCAGACGAGTGGCCCTCCAAGTACTCCAAATTTTTCGTTGAAGTAAGGAGCCCAAAGCCCCACACAAATGTCTCTTTAATTTTGTTTCAATGTGACATTCTTTATTGTAAGATGTTAGTTTTGTGGTTTTGCTAATAAAACACATGAATTCTGAATGTGAAGTAGAAGTTCACAAGTTAAAACCGAGATAGACTTCTTGTTCTTGCACACTTGTGTTGGTTATTATAGAGCAACAATGGATAGGCAAGAAATACCATGAATCTGTGATTTAGCTTGGATGCAAGAATGATTTACTAGCCAATATCTTATAGCATGCTCAGCAACAACATCTTTCAGCTGAGTCAATAACTAATTACTAGCTAATCCAGAAGTGGAAGAATGGATCATCCCCCCTCCTGATAACACAAACTATGAAATGTTGTTAACTAAGTAGTGCTGCATAAAGGAAGACGTGCATCTCGATTCCAAATCACATCTCGTGTCTCAAGATTTCATAAAATTAATATTCCATTTTTGGGTATGCGTTTCCATATTAATTGTTACATATGATTTATCAAATAGTGATGTGTTCCACAATCCATGAGTGGTTACTTTAGTACTGTATTGTGGTTTAGCCTAAATCTAATTTTGTCCTATCCAGCTATGTCATTTATCTGAATTTGGGTCCTGTGATTTTGGTACCTACTTACTTGTTTTACAGCTTGATGATGGCTTGGAGTTTTCCTTCACTGATAAGAGGCGATTTGCGAGAGTTCGGTTGTTTGACGATGTACTTGCTTCCACAAGTTGTTTCTGAATCTTCTGAACCTTCCTGTCCTCATTCAGATTATATTTGCAGCCAGAAACTGTACCCCCAATATCTGAGCTAGGTCCTGATGCTCTCTTTGAGCCGATGTCTGTTGACAATTTTGCGGACTCCCTCGGTGGAAAGAAGATTGGAATAAAAGCTCTTTTACTTGATCAGGTGATTACCTACAAATATGTTTTTCCTCGATATACAGAATTGGCTCCTTGTATGATTTTCTTGTAATATAAGGACTTGACTTCTTTCATTTTGTAAATGAGCAGAGCTTCATATCAGGCATTGGTAATTGGATTGCAGATGAGGTGCTTTACCAGGTATTAGTGCAATTAGTCAAAAAATCGTGGAGACTTCATGGAATGCAACAATTAAACTTGAAATCATGTTTTTTTTTCAGTCGAGAACCCATCCATTACAGATTGCTTCAAGTCTATCAAGGGAGAGTTGTAAAGCACTACACGAAAGCATCCAAGAGGTGGGTCTATCTTTTCATTGTTTTGAGTAACTGTATTGTATTGTACTGATGTAGCCTTCCAGAATACTTATGTCTTGGCCCAAGCAACTATTAGGTTGTGAAATATGCTGTTGAAGTTGATGCTGATTGTGACCGCTTTCCAGAGGAATGGTTATTTCATCACCGCTGGGGCAAGAAACCTGGTAAAGTCAATGGTGAGATTATTTTATCAGGTTTCAACCTGGCAAGAAGCTTTCAGTTGTAGTGTTTGCTGATATTTGATAGGAGTATATGACGATGAATCAAACATGTCTAAGTTTTAAAACATCAATATCATGTTTTCAATCCTGCACAAGTGCACTCCTTCGCTTTTTATTCCCCCCCCCCCCCCCCCCCCGGGGATTTATCAATGCTCCGGCCTTTGCAGGAAAGGAAATTGAATTCATAACGGCTGGTGGCAGGGTGAGCTATTCTCCTCTTCAGTACTAGACCTTCTACTATCCCAAATGTATCTACCTTCTGATTTCTACTTCTCTATTCAGACGACAGCCTACGTGCCACAACTGCAGAAACTGATTGGAATCCAATCTAGTAAAACGGTAGCTGCTAATCCAGCACACGTGTCTGAGAATGGTGATGGCAAGGAAACAGAGACAGATGGAGAAGATGGTGATTTGAATCCAAGGAAGCGAGTGGCAACTTCCAGGGCTGTCACCGGTCAGCACAACAAAGATGTTACACGTGCCCGTTCCAAAAAAACAAGGAAAAATGGCGGTGTCAAAGAGAAACCAGGTGCTGAATATAGTGCCAAAGATGATGCTGACACTGCGGAACCAAACAAAGTTAGCGCCGCTAGCAACGGTGAGCAAGGTTTGGACAAACCTACCACCAGAGTGGGCAAGAAAGCAGATCAGGTTACGAGAAGATCATCAAGGAACAAAGTTAAACCCCGTCAAGTAAATGCATCAGAAGAAAGATAGCAAGAAATCAGTTTCCGTTCGTTTCACTGGCATTTGCAAACAGCATTTTGGTGTGTATATATTGCCTGCATTTTTTAGTTACATGCTCGCCAATGGCCATTGAAATCCCTAGAAACCTTTTAGAAATGTATGCAAGCTTGCAAGCAGAATAGGTTATGCTTTTCTTTCTTGCCATGCTACGACTAGTGCAGACAAGGTCTGCGGTAACATTGTGGGATGGAATCCTTCTGGGATTAATGCAAGTGAATTGGAAAATATTTTTAACCGTCTCCTATGTCGACAACAAGTACTTAACCACTTTGACGACTCGCCTGTAGTCCTCGACAGTGAGCTATACCATCTCCTCGTCTTCGGCTCTGATCAGCATCACCGGCGTCGCCCTTCGCCAAGCGCGTTCAACAGCCGGCCGGGAGGGGCTCGCCGGACATCGGTCAATACAGATCCGATTCGTCGCTAGTTACGTTTGCCCAACAAAGATTTCATGTGATGTAATACTTGTCAGAATCCTGACTAATCACATCGCCAGGCCGGGACGGACTGGCCGGACGTCGGTGCGAGACGACAGCACCTCGGTCCAATCCGTCATTAGTTACGTTGGGTTAATTAACAAGATTTCGTGTCATGTATTACTTGTTAGAATCCAAATTAATCGGGGATATATGCAAACATTATATATATAAGATTATTCTTCGGTACAGATCGATCGACACCCCTTTCTTGGCAGATCAAGAATTAACAGGACAAAACAGGGGCTCCATCAATTGATAACCCATACAACGAGCCCAACCTAATGGGTTAATCCAATCATTAAGCCCTAACGTAGGCACAAACTAACTGGAGTAATCTTGAGCCTAGGCCGCAGGCGCGGCCCAGGGCTGGACCGGCAGAGACAACCGATAACGGCGCATGGTTGCCGCGAGGGCCTCCGCCTCGTGGAGCAGCTCCGCCGCCGCCGCGGCCTTGTTCCGTAGAGCCACCACGAGCGCCTCCTCGGAGGGTCTCCCCTCGAACGTCGCCGCGCCCCACCTGAGCTTGTTCAACAGATCAGCCGTCTCCTCCACCATTGACACCGCCACGATCTCAGCGGCCGCCGCAGCGGACGCCTGCCCTGCCGTGGGAATCGTCCCCACCATCTCCGCCATTGTGCGAGACGATTTCCTCAAGAGCCTCGCGTCCCTCGGGTCGATAAGGTTCTCGTTCGCCGCCATCCTCCTCACATCATCCTCCCGCATGCGACGCGCGACGGCCGCGACCGCCGAGGCCTTGGCGCGCACCTCCTCTGCCTCCGCGGCCTTGCACTGCAGCGTCCGCACTAGAGCCTCCTCGCCGGGCCTCCCCGCGAACGCCCTCGCGCCCTGCAGCAGATCGTGCGCCAGGTCCTCCATGTCCTCCACCACCGACAGGGCGGGCCCCTCGGCCCTCCATGCCGTAGCCACCCCGTCCTCCGTCGCCATCGCATCAGACAGTGCCCTCAAGAGCACCATCCCCTCGGGGTCGATAAGGTCGTCCGTCGCCGCCATCTCCCGCAGCTCCTCCTCGTCGACCATGATCACGTCCATGATTACACGATCAATATCACAGCTGCGCGCGCGGCGTCTCACTGATGGATGGAAGAATGTGAACCGGTGGATGGTGTGGACTTGGACGTGACCCCCTGCCCCCAATATAAAGACCCACGATCCGATCGCGTGGCGGCGGGCATGGGAAGAGATTCCGTGTACGAGTCAGAAGCGGAATCCGAGTCCGTGTGCACGGCGGAATCCGACGACGATGGTTCTGTTCTGTTCAGTTCAGTTGGCGCCACCATGCGGCCCGTAACTCAAATTGGAGCGCAGGCAGCCGAAACATTTGATGTGATGTGATTCAAGCAAGACTCACTCCAGAATCAACGATGATTCTGAATTTCCTTTTTTTTGGAAGGTCCAAATTTGGAATTCAAATGGTCTGAATTTCCTTTTTTTTTGGAGTTATTTTTGCAACGGCTATGTTCTGATGGGGGCTATAAATACATGGCTTGGATAGATATTTTAGATATCTTGGAGCTTGTATTGCATACGGTTGACACTGAAATTATGACAAGGGATTGATCATCAATCAACACACACAAACACCAGATTTAATTTAGGTATGGTCATGCTAGCCGATTTGATTCTCCAATCGGCAAGAAAAGGATGAAATCTAATCAGTACATATAGATGATCTACTTAGCACGTCTCTGTCGGGGTCGCAAGTCATGCAATAAACAAGCAAAATATGCGACATACACGGGCGCGCGTGTACATAGCCTAACATAACCAACCATGTGTACCTCTAGCCTTACCACCGACTCATATTAGAGTCCATGAAGGAGCTCCCCTTATAAGTTGTTCCACTCCACCTAGCTAAGCAATATAGTAATAAAGTCCCATACCTTCAACTCAACACCCATTTGACTTTTTCCATAAATTAATTCCAACAGTTTTAGCGCCGCTTCCTGCCCCTCCGGGTGTCGCCACCCTAGCCCACCAATAGCCGTTGGAGTCACACGTTCCATTCCTGGCTCATGCTCGCTATGCCCACAGGGCTGCCCCGCAACACACCGCATGTTGTTCCCTACCCCGCCAGACTCTACCGCCCTGACCTGCCGGTCGTCGCTGGTGTCACCCTCCATTTCTAAGTCGGTACTCGTTGCTGCCACATGGGCCGAAGCTACCCTATGGCACGATGCTCCTTGTGGCATTGCCTGCTCTGCAACCTGTGTCAGTTCGCCGATGTTGGTGACTGCTCGATGCTCGTCTACTACCCTACTCCCTACAGCCTTGTACCTGCCTTGTGGCCCTCGTCCATCATTGCCGAGCTAGCATTTGCCGGTTGCTCGCCGCCACAGAGAGAGCGCGAAAGCGTGTGGCATACAAAATGGAGACATAGTTGGGTGTTGGGCTTGAGGAATGTCGGAAGACTGAACTTTGGATGACTGGGCTGTACAGGAAAGATTGGGAGAGGGAGTGAGTGGAATGGGCTGAAACAGACTTAGATGTTGAAATACATATTTTTAAGCTTACTTACTACTATATATATATCTAATATATTTATTATAGACTAGGTTTTTTTTGTTAAAATTTTTATGTGTACATCTATACACCCTTTATTCACATGCTGGATCCTCCCATGCTTAGCAAGGCAAGAAGCCAAGCAGTCGTTCATCTTATCATTTCATTTCAGCATACCTTGTCCCAGTTTCATGAAATCGAATAGCTGATGAGATCGGCCGAATTGACCGTGTCCCATCAGATCGGTCAGCCAGAATCGGACGACCACTTCAGCATGCCGACGCGGCCCGGCTGCCTCTATGGATACTAGGCCCTCGCCTACTAGGCCCCGTATGGTTTCCCGCGCGGAGCACGAGTTTGCAGCATATTTGGCTAGGCCCATGACAGAGCAAAGAGAAGACAAGCGGTGGGGGTAA
Organism: Rhipidocladum racemiflorum; assembly: GCA_036346355.1. Classification (NCBI taxonomy): domain Eukaryota; kingdom Viridiplantae; phylum Streptophyta; class Magnoliopsida; order Poales; family Poaceae; genus Rhipidocladum; species Rhipidocladum racemiflorum. The sequence continues at coordinate 80,182,606 of CM070579.1, read as the reverse complement.
GGGAAATGCCTGTACGGATCTCAGATTTTATGGAAGTACTAGTAAAGTGTCCGTGCGTTGCAACGGATCTCAAATAGATGATGACACCATACGTTCTAAACTCTTAAAAACAAAAAACGAGAATTTAAAACTTGAGCTATCACTTATTTGAGATCTATTACTGAAGAACATTTGAACATGAACAGCCTTATCATCTACTGGGCTTTGAGCCCATACTGTTTTGGCCCAAAAACGGCCTGGCAGACTCACCATCACCACCAACTCATTCTTATAGTAGTTAAGATACGTATAGTTGATCTTTAAGAAATGTGTATAAACTAAAACTACAATAGTTCAAATGATGTGCGGACAGTTTCTCCAAATACTCAACATTGCAAGAACTATAAAATTCACAAATCAGTCTGTAGAACTGTCAAAACTGAAACTGAACACAACTTTCGAAAAAAAAAAAAATCAAAACCTCAGCAAATGACATCAAAAATTCATGAAAATTTACAAAAAAAAACTGTAATATTGACGAAGAAATGCGTCTCAAAAAGCATCAGCAGTTGCATACACTTTTATGTACCGAGTTGTATGATCAATGAGTTGTAATGTCAATAGCATCATCAGTTGTTTTCACTTTGATGTACTCGGTTGTATGATCAAGGAGATCTCCAACTCCGAGCTTGGAGGCACCCGGCACTACAGCCCTTAGTTTATCGTAAGCTTCCTTTAGTTTCTGCTTCTTGACCTGCCGATTGTAGAAGCGACTAGGTCCCTCCTCATGGCTGCTGGTCGGGTGCTCGTGACCCTGAAGGTGTTTTACATGCCGAACCGCCTGAAGGATAAGACCTATTTCGCCCACCTTGGTGGGGCCAGGCAGAACATCCCGGAGGTTGTCAAATGAGTCTTTGACCCTTCGCTTTGCAAGCTTGGGAGGCGCCCCTGCGCCTGAGCTGCCGCAAACCGCTTTCACTTGACGGCTTTGGGCTTGCGGGGGGCTTGCCGGTGGTTCACCCGAGCCCCCTAAATCAAAAGACAAGCATTAACAGGGAAAAACAATGGGGTAACACTTAAAAACTAGTAAACTGCTTGACAACACAGAATGAATGCAACATCCTTAGTGAGAGATTATGACTTTTCCTACCTTCGCGATGCGATGCTTGAGAAGACGTCCTATGAGCCCCTCTTAAAGCTTCAGTACAGGGCAAATCTCCCTGGGCTTCCATAGCTGCAAAAAATTAAGGAGTAAGAAAGAATGAGAAATCATTCATATTAGCATGCTTTTTTTCGAGGAACAATTAGCATTGTTATCAGTAATTCAGTTGTACCATCCACAGAACTGAGATCGTAATGCCCGAAACGAAGGCTTTCCTCGTGCACAGCATCGAATTCTTCTCCCTCCATGAGGAACTCCTCTAGCCATAAGCTCCTAGGTCAGAAAATTAATAGGAAAAAAAGAATGAAAAATCAAGAAAGAAAGAACGAACGAAAGAAAGAAATCAAGAAAGAAAGAACGAACGAAAGAAACAAGTTTGAGTGGCGAAATGGTCAGAAAATTAATGGGAAAGAAAGAATGAAAGATCAAGAAATCAAGAAATCAAGAAAGAAAGAAGAAACAAGTTTGAGTGGCGAAATCTGGAACGCTGATGAAATCAAGAATTGGTGAACAAAATGCGGACTGGATACATACAATTCTTTATCTTCTTCGACCGCATCAGCTGGATGGGAGGAAGGAGGAGATGACCCTCGTTGTCTTTTAGACATTTTCCGACAATTCTGTGTTCGGTATATTTCGGAAGAGATGGGGGAGTAGCAGCGTAGTAGTAATTTGTAGAGAGACGAGCGTGGGGGAAGGCGTTGAGCCGTTGAGGCGGGAGGCGGGAAATTACGCTTGGGCCTGGCCGCCTGGGGCCCTGGGCTGGCATCCGCGCACGGGCCGCCTGTACTGCTATTCGGGCGCTACGCTCGCAGACAGAGAATTTTTTTTTATAAATAAACTATATTTTATTCCAAATTGCAAAAGTAAATGTCTGCCGCAAGAAATTTCAGTTTTATATGTCTATCGCCTGTTCATCGGGCGATATAAGCCTGTCGCCCGTCAATCGAGCGACGGGAGACCTTTCGTGTTTTCTGTCGCCTGTTAGACGGGCGACAGGCTTATATCGTCCGATGAACAGGCGATAGAATAAAAATCCTCCGTTGGACGGGTGACATAAAGCATGCGGGGTTCCTGTCGCCCGATGGACGGACGACAGGAATATTTTATAAACGGCTCGCGCGAACGGCCGGCCGGCAGAAGCAGCAGAAGCAAGACAGAAGAAGAAAGAAAAAAGAGAAGAAGAGAGGAAAAAAGAGAGGAGGGAAGAAAAAAGAGAGCGCGATTTTTGAGCCCCGTCATTTTATATTCAGGTAATTTCTCGTTCTTTAGTTTTTGTATTTGTAGATCTAGAAAATCTAGTTAGACGTAGAAAGATTTAGCAAACCTAATTTGTAGTTAGATGTACTACAGACATAGCAAATATAGCAAATCTAGTTAGGTGTAGGTAGATCTAGGAAATCTAGTTTGATGTAGGTATGCACTACTCGTTTTAATTTTTTTAGCAGTAAGTTATGATTTAGTAGAAATAATTTTAGATCTAGGTTTGTGTGCGTTAATATATCGAATATAGATACTTTGAACGGATAGAAGTATTCATTTCGTAGGAATGCAGTTGGGTACATATAGCGAAAGTAGTTTGATTAATGTCGAGTAGAAATTAATCGTAGAGAATGTAGTTAGAGTAGTTGTTTAATTCTTTAGTAGTACATCTAGTAAATGTAGATATTGTATACCGATACGAATACATCCATATACATATTCAATTCTTACGAATGTAGTACGGCAGAGATAGCGATTGTTACGATCCTAGATATGTATTGTTAGAAATGTAGCAAATTTTTGTACGAATAAATATGTATTTTTGTAGCATATAGATGTACCAAAGTTGGGGGTCATAATATTTTTTTACGGAAAGTAATTAATTCGTGGGTGAATGAATGGATTTGCAGATATGGCAGAACGGGTTCTATTTAGAATATATTATGGCGAAGGGGTTGTAATGTATGGTTCGGAGGGTGCAGATCTAAGTAATTTCCAGTATGTGGACAGAAGTTTGAGTAGGATCGAAGAGCGCACATTTTCTTCAGTGTTGAAGTGGTTGTATTATACTTTTAGGATGGAAGAAGAGAAGTGGCAGCTGAAGGTATTTTGCCTCTGTAGTATGCAGAACAATCCATTTTGTTGGGAGCTAGTTGAGTTGAAAGGAACCACATCGTGGAGATCATATGTGAGGGGGACAGAGCAACGGGGATGGAACCGGGTGCTTTTAGTGCAAGCCTATGGCCGGGATGTTGCCCCCCAGCAGCAGCCGGACGGTGGTGAGTGTAGTCAGGCTCAAAATGAGTTAAGTTTTGGTGACACCGAAATTGGGGGATCTAGCCGTGAGCAGTACATCCAGACACGCAACGAGGACATTATTTGCCAAAGTTGCGAACAATCTGAATTTGGGGAGGACGAAGCAAATATTGGACAAGTAGCGCGGGGACTAGTAGGCGAAGGTGAGCAAATTGATGAAATAACAGTTAGGATGGAAGAGGAAGACCGTGAGTACGGCATAGCAGAAGTGGAAGATGACGATGAGTCGGATGAGGAAGATGGAGGTACGGAGCCGCTTTGTGCCCGGTAGAGTGGAGCACACATCAATTTGAGAGGTTGGTTGTTAATGAAACCAACGACATACGTTGGCAGTACAACCCCAACGAGGTTAGGCCTGACAGTATGTACGCGACAAAGGAGGCTGTGCAGGATGTTGTGAAAGATTGGACCTTATCATTAAGAAGGACTTTCAGGGTTAAGAAATCCACGCCGACCTGCTACGACGTGGTGTGTGAGATCCATGGCTGTCCGTGGAGAGTGCACGCGTACAAGCCGAAGTGGGGCACCCATTGGTTATGCTCGAAGGATGAGCAGCACAGCTGTATGATTGAGGAAGCAATGATGGCTCACAGGAACCTGTCATCTGGGTTTGTCGCGAATATCACGTACTCATAGATAGTAGAGAACCTAACTTATGAGCCCCGTGCTATTATCCGAGCTATCGAGAACAGATATCAGTACACAATTAGCTATGGGAAGGCTTGGAGGGCGAACCAGAAGGCCTTAGAAACGAGGTTTGGGAAGTTTGAAGACTCGTACCACAATCTGCCCGCACTGCTCAGTTGCATTCAGGGAAGAAATCCCGGCACTTACTATGATTATCAAGATTGTCCGTCAATCAAGTGGCCAACTAAAAGGCATCTGTGCTATCTAATTTGCGATGTTTTTTCCAGACTAACATGCTAGGCCAGTTCTACGAGGAGTCGTCGAGGATGCTCTCGCGATTGACCGGCGGCCTGCGGGTGAGCAGAGAGGACGTTGCCAGCTTGCTCGGTAGGTTCCGGGACGACTCCGCACGCGCCCTCGAGTTGGCTGGATCACCCCTGCCTCGTGGTGTGGTCCCCGATGCACCGCTCGCGCCAGGGAGGGGACCTGCGGCTGGTGCAGGCTTCGACACCGGAGGTGCTTCTTCTTCACACCACGGTGCAGCCTTCCACACTGGAGGTGCCGCAGGTGTGTGCTGTTTCATGTTTTGCATTCACTTTTCATGCTTTGCACTCACCAAGTCACTGGTCTTAACATTTCTTCCCTTCGTGCAGGTGCTAGAGGTGCTGGAGGTGTCAGTGCACCGTGGTTGCCGCCTGCTGCTGATGACTACGACGGGCGGGGTGATGATCATGAGGACTACGAGGACGACACCGTGTCGAGGTACCTTGTTGATCCACCCCTAGTTCATCTTGGTACCGCACAGCAGCAGTGGGCGCCACGACCGACGCAGTGGCACACGACACCGCCACCACCACCGACCCAGCCTGGGTCATCGCAGTGGGTGCCGCCACCTCCACCGACACAGGTTGGACCGACGCAGCACCAGACACCCCACCACCACCGGTGCAGGCTGACCAGCCTGTGTACGCCACACCTCCAGCGAGACCACGGAGGGCCCACCAGCCGCCGACGCACCTGACGTACTCCCGAGGTCAGATCCGGAGGAGGACTACACACCAGCGAGGAGGCGCCCCGAAGAGGGGCCGGCACTAGTTTCTTTTATGTTTCAGTGTTCGTAATTTTTTTGTTTATTTTGGTTGGCAGTTTCGATTAGGGTGGTGATTGTTGATACTATGTTATGTTTTACCATCTATTTTGTGTACTTTCTCATATTACGTGGTTCATTATATATTTCTGTCCGCTTTTCCAGCTTTTGTCATATCATCTTTTTCAGCTTTTGTCATATCACCTTTTGAAGCTTTTGTCATATCACCTTTTCCAGCTTTTGTCTTATCACTTTTTCCAGCTTTTGTCATATCATCTTTTTCAGCTGCCTAAAGCTCCATGACCTAGACTTCAGGCCGACTATGGGAGAGATTCCCAGTGTAAAGCTGTCGCCATAGCCAGGCTCATGTCCCTTCACATGCAAAGCTGCAGAAGCATCCGATGCTCGCGGGTTTGAACTTCTCTTAAGTCCGCCACTCTCTCCTTTGGCTGGCCCCTCACTACCACTATAAAACCCGACCGAGGGACGGATATGTGCATCACATTGCCAAAACTACAATAAACATTAGCCGACTTTACACAGATTAGGCCACGATGTCGTTCTACCATCGCCTCTTCAGCAAGCGAAAATTAAGCCCCCCCAAATACCCGGATCAGAGTAGCGTTGACGCCCCAATGCTGCCGGAGTTGCCCCGGCCGAAATGCGACTGCAACCTTCCAAATGAAGATGATGCGATCTCGCACACAAATCCGGCGGCCCGCACTCACTATTGTTGTGGCCACGGCTACGAGGTAAACCAATTGGTGTCAATACAAATTAGGGTAACACTACCAATTCATGCATTGTTCTTTGTTTTTTTAGCACAAGGGCCGGTGTTGCTTCTTCCAATGGATCGACGGGCCGGAACGATGTGACTACGAATTTGTCTACAATTGCCACGACGCCTACCCCACATCACCCGAGAACTTCATTCGGTGGGAGAGGCCGCCGGGATATGTCCCCTATATGGATCGACCGGAGTTCAGGGTCGGTGGGCAAGGGACGAACCAATCGGTGAGTTTCATGCGACATGCTCATGTTTCAGTCACAAAGTAGTCATTCTAAACCAGTTCATCGCATACAGGACTTCAAAAAGAAGCATGCAAAATTGCTCGAGTCCACGCAGGAACATCCTCCTGAAGGGTCACCCCGAAGCTCCGAACTGTGTGACCACGGCTTGCAGGCAGTGGTTGACACCTACCACGAGGATCTAGCGGACCGAAGATTCTACCGGTGCCCTTTGCCCGAGGATGAATGGTGCTGCTATTTCAATTGGGTGGATCCGGAGACGTACCACCCACATCTCAAACTTCTGGTCTGGGATAACTGGGGAGAGCAACCCTTGCCGTGGTGCTACTACCTCCCAGAAAAGCCGGACCCCGAGTACGCACACGGTGTTCTTCAACCACCACAGCGGGCATACTGCATTGACTGCAGGGCACGCTTTCGATTGTACAACAAGAAGCCCAACACACACCTCCTGCACCATATAGTGGAGTGCGAGCCGAAACAGAGGAGGTGTCTTGGCAAGTCTCCCAAAGGGCAAGAAGGTTCGTCCTCTCGAAGAGAAAGGGATAAGGGGAAGCAGCCGGCCGAGGTCCGCAGTACGCAACAAATCATTGAGGCATTACGAAGACCATCCGGGAACCCGGGTGGTATTAACATAGGGGGTGCCGGAAATCGGGATGGCATGCCCATATGGGAGGGCAGAACTCCACAGAATGTACACAAACAAGTTACTTTTTATATCCCAGAGACGTATGGCATAGGCTACCCATTCGGCAACAGCTGGGAGCACTGCGCACGGCCATGGAGCTCTTTCATAAGAGAGATTGAGCGGTGTCCGAGAACAAATCGCACAAGATTAACGGGTGATGTAATATGTAGAAAATGTTGCGCGTCCTTCCCACTTTACGAACATAGGCGGAACGATCACTTGTTCCACCATGACAATCAGTGTAATCCGCACTTTTTCTAGCAATGTCGCCATCTTTGTAATATCCTTGTAATATCATCTGAACTACCGTTGTATCTGCCCTACTGAGGTTGAGTTTGCGTAGAAAAGTTATTGGTTGCATCTACATGCTATTCTCAATGCTTGCAATGATTTAGACACTTCGGCTAAAGTTTTCTTGTGCTGAACTATTCATATAATGCAAAAATTACATACGGACCAGATATTTTACGGGCTACCGAAAAGGGGTAGAAGTTATAGCTGACAATAATACTTAGGGTTATTACGACAGTCTATTTGCGTATCAAAGAAAGGTGTAAATAACATATTTCTCCAGAATATGGTACTCCATATAGCAAACCGCCAACATCTTTGATCATACAAAAATTACATCCGAACCAGATATTTCACGAGCTGCCGAAAAGGGTTAGAAGTTATCGCTGACAATAATACTTAGGGTTATTACGACTGTCTATTTGCGTATCAAAGAAAGGTGTAAATAACATATTTCTCCAGAATATGGTACTCCATATAGCAAACCGCCAACATGCTGGACTGTTGCCAAAAATTACATCTGAACCAGATATTTTACGGGCTGCCGAAATGGGTTAGAAGTTATTGCGGACAATAATATAAAATTATAAATTTATTTCTTTCTATTTGGATCATAAAAACTAACAAAAATGTCAAAAATGGTATATGTCGCCCGTTTGTTCAGTGATTTTCATTCTGTCGCCTATTCAACTGGCGACATTTAAATGTCGCCCATTTGTTCGGCGATAGATTGTTATTTTGCCCGTTGGTTGGACGATATCATTCTGTCGCCCGTTAGTTGGGCGACAGACATTCATTTATGAAATTTCGTCGCCCCAATGTATAGTTTTGCAATTTTGATTTAAATTAGTAATATTTTTAAAAAAAATTCCGCAGACAGAACACGGAAAAACAGCTCAAATATACAACATATAAATCGAAATTGCAGAAATATACAATTCAAATTTGAAATTGCAAATTTGACAAGGCGGCCGCCAGACGCTGCAGCCAGCCGCCACGTGTACAGCGGCCAGTGGCGAAGCGCGGCGTGCCGCAGCGGGACCGGCCCGATGGAAACTGGCTGCCGCCACATGGGGCCAGCGGCGGCGTGTCGCCGCCTGTGGCGAGGTGGGCCACGGGGCGAGGTGTCTTGGTACGCTGGCGGCGATTGGGGGCCAGGCCACCCAAAAAATTTGGTTTTTGCTCTCATGCCTGGTGCTTTCAGCGCGCAGATGGATGGATGCACATGGCTCAATAGGAGGAGGTGGTGGTTGGCACAGCGAAACGTCTCGTCAAATCAATTCGTGTAAGAATCCAAAGCGCATAATAGCTACGATTACGGCTATTAATGTTGGTAATGAACGTGATTAGAAGAAAATAATACAGTTATGCTTAAGAAAATCGCGATTAAGGTTAACGTGACAGTAATGACCTCCCCTTCTATATAAGGCGGCTAAATGCATCGCTCTCTTCACGCTAAAATCTGTAGGCTCTCTTCACGCCAGATGCTTGTGGCTTTGTAGTGCTCTCCATCTCTTCGCGCTGCTCGTTTTATTCGCAATTAGGCTTTGTGGGTTGTTGTAACACCCCAAAATTTTGCTTTCCTTAAATTCATGTGTGATTTGGCACTTTGGTGAATTTTTGGAATTTCCTGGAATTTATTTGGATTTATTTGGAATTTATTTGAATTTATTCCATTTTGAAATAATTAAAGAATTTAATTTTGCAAATAAAATTTTGTTGGAAATATTTTATTTGAGTCCAAAATGATCCAAAGTATTTTCCAGAATTTTTCTGGAATTTTTCTGAGTCTTTTGCTATTTTTAATGGATTAAATGAATTACTGGGAATTATTTTAAATATTAAATCGCTGGAAATTCAACTCGGGTCGAGTACTGTTCATCCGACCGAGTCGGAACCCGAGTCGGACTCGAGTCCGACCCGAGCCACGTGACTCGACCAAACCAGCTCAAAACCCTAATCGATCCCAACCGTTGGATCAAGATCCAACGGCTGAGATCCGCCCGTACCGCTTCGGTCGAATCCGGCCCGGATCCGATCGCGCCACGCCGATCGTGGCCGTTGATCGTGCCACGTGGGACGGCCGTGTGCGTCGTCGTCTCCGCCGAGTCCGAGCCGGACTCGCCGCGCGCCCGCCGCCGTAGAATTAGGTTTCCGTCTCGCACGAACGCCGAGGCTATTTAAAGCCCTGGTCACGCCCGAGGTTGCCCTCATCCTTGCGCACCGTTCCCGAGCCATCTCGCTTGAGCCGCCGCTTATTCGCGTCGAGCTCGCCGTAGTTGGAGGAGGTGACCGCCGCGTTTGCGCTGCTCGCCGACGTCCGTCGTCTTCCGCCGAAGGAGCCCAGATCCGAGTCCCCGCCGAGACGCACCGAAGAGACCACCCACTTCAGCGGAACGACCGGGCGCCGTCGGGCTCGTCGTCGTCTCCGTCTCCGGTGGCTGCAGCTCGCCAGCGTCGCCATCGCCCTCGCGAACTCATGCGCCCGTCCGATCTTGATCGTGCGGTTGAGGTGAGTTCACGTGTTCCAAACCCGATTAGATCTGGACCGTTCGATCAAGATCCAACGGTTCACAATCGCCACGTGCCGTAGTAGTGATTTTTATAGGATTAGATCTGGACCGTCCGATCTAGATCGAACGGGCCACGATCATCGAGTAGATTCAACGTGTTAACCCTGGATCTAATCGCGGCCGTTGAATTTCAAATCAACGGTCGAGATTGCGCCACGTGTCGGGAAGTTGGACCGACGCGTCGTGCCGCCGCCCACGCAGCGTGCGTGACGCCGACACGCTGGCCCGCGTGTCGAGGGCCCGCATGTCGGGCCGCCGACCAGCCAAGCGCCGACGTCGGCGATGACGTCACTGGTCCCACTGCCGCACTGTGGTGAGCCCGGCGACGTCGGCGATGACGTCACCCGAGTGAGCCCACATGTCGGCGACACGTAGAAGTCGTGGGCCGAGTCCACAGTGAGACCCGAGCCGGCGTGGACCAAGTCCATGGACCGGTGGCGTCAGCGAGGCCAATCGAGAGGCTGCCACGTGTCCATCTTTGGCGCAATAATTAATTTCGAAAAGAAAATGATTTATTAATTCGAAATATTGATTCAAATTTAGATTCAAACTTCAAACGCTTATAACTTTTGCGTTTCAACTCCGATTTGAGTGATTCAAACTTCTAAATTTGTATAAAATTGAGATCTACCTAAATATGAATTTTATTTAATTTTTGGACTAAAGTTTTTCTCTGTAAAATTATTTAATTGATTATTTAAACTTTAAATAATCATAACTTTTGCGTTTAACTCCAAATTTGTGATTCCAGTTTCTAAAAATCCATAAAATTATGTTCTTTCTGTTTGTGGATTTTATTTGGATGTTTGGACACTTTTTGCCTATTGTTTATTTGCGTATTTGCTATTTGCACGCTTTACGAGTAGACGTTGAAGTCTTGGGAAGGGTTCGAAGGAGAAGTATTGACTCAGATCCAACTCAAGACCAAGAGCAAGTACTTTTTGAAGGCAAGTTGTGCTTTGACCATGTTGATCCTATTTCGAAATCTATTTTGATTTAAACTATTGCATGCTAGTTCAATTAGAAAGATACTTTGTTTAAACCTGGGGGTTAGATAAGTACCAATTTGCTGTATGACACCTTGATTACTTAAGTATGTGCCATGACCCTTTGTCACCCTAGTTGTGGATTACTAGTTGGACATTATTAGATTGCCAACATGGGTTTTAGACCGTTGTAGTATCTTTGCTTAGACACCTTTCGTGCTCATGACATGATTTTGGACAATCAAATGTTAATATTGACTTAATGATATATTGAACCTGTTTTGGAAAAGTATCATGTGATGTTGATGGCACGTGGTGCATGGTAATCAAGCGGGGTTTGATAAGCAGTTTTCGGCCAGGGCATGTGGCAAAGAGTAATCAGGTGGGCCGATGTGGCATTGGGAGTGATGTTTTGGTTCTTGGGTAGTCTTGCCCTGGTCACCCTAAGGACTTAACCTTGCAAGCCTTTGAACTGGGTCTAACGTGCAACCACATGTCTGTAATGGGACGGACCTAGTTGACTAAGTTGCTAATAACACACTGTGGGACCTCAGGAGGTCAACTACACCCTTTGTGTAAGTTGTGCGGGGAGCGTCTGGCCGAGGCCAGTACCCATCTAACGGTTGATTGGCCTAGACTTCGCCTTAGTGAAGGGAAGGGTTAGTCTTAATAACCGGGAGGACCACTTGTATTGTTAGAGGTTTCGAAAGACTTTGTTACTGAACTTCGCCTTTGTGGTGTTTGACTATCTTGTGGGTAAAGTGCATAACCTCTGCGAGTTTAGAAGCTATTCGAATAGCCGGGTCCGCGGTATTGGACATCGCTCGGGAATTACAGTCAAGGGTGAGATTTTCTCAAAAATAACTTTGGTTTGAAAGTTGGGTTGGTTTAATAATGAAGATGATAGAAATGTGGTTTAGGATGGGGAAAATGTTTATTAAATTTCCTGAAAAGTTATTTATGCTTTACTTATTTCTACTGCTTTCGAATCTACTTATATTACTTTTCAAATCTTGTTTCTTTACTGCAAATATACCTTGAGCTATTCCTTTGTACCAAGCCATGCATATAGTATATTAGCTTGCATTCTGTGCATGACTTGCTGAGTACCAAGTACTCACCCTTGCCTCAACACAACATCAGTTGAAGAGGAGGCTACGCCAGCTTTGGAGGAGGAACTCCAGGAGGATCCGTCTACTTAGGGAAGCGAGCCCAGTCAGTTGCATGTGGTATCTTTGGATGGCGCCACGAAGTTATTTGATTTTCCGCTGCTATTATTTTTCTCTGAATAAGTTTCGCCTTGAGAGGCATACATTTGTAACTTGACCATAAGGTCGAGTAACCAGTTTGGTTATTTAAATAAAGTACTTTATTGGTATCGAGTGGTATGATTGTGATATTTACCAATGTTAAGACTGTGTGCACTAGCGCGTTCCTGGACTAGTGCTGAATACACAGAGGGTCCGGATTTGCAAATTCGGGGTCCCGACAGAGGTGGTATCAGAGCCATACTTGACTGTAGGCTCAACCCTAGCTAGAATGGTCGTAGTGAGGATAAAACCTATTTTCTAAAGCTAAAAATTTGTCAAGATAAGAAATGACATCTCGACTTACCCCCTTCTCTCTTTTCTTGTCTCTTGCTGAAATTTTCCCTTACCTTGTCACAATTTAAAAATTCCGAGTTCTTACGTAAAGCACTCTTGTGACAGATGGAGGAAGAGTTCAACTACGTTGATCTGGGAGTTGGTCACGCCGCGAAACTTTGGCATATGCTACAGACTCTCGGAGATTTTGAGAAGCCCCAATACCAAGTGGAAGTGATCAGACAAGCGGGATTGATCAAGGCTTGTGACGTGAGGATTGAGGTACCTGCTAGGAAAAAGGGCCCAGGCAATCGCTTGATACCTTTGCCGCCAGGAGATCTACAATGCGGATGGGTATCCAAGAAGTATCACGACGAGCAATGCGGCACATTACCCGTATCACGCCAGAGAATTGGAGAGCACGGTGTTCCGTTATCATCCGCGCAGCGATAACCTTCTTGACCGGCGATTCAGGATGAGGATGCCACGGTTACACGATTGGCACGATTTGTCGTCGCCAGGAGGATGTACTAGATAATACAAGCAAGGAGCTACAGAAGGCCCGCAAGGAAATCACGGCAGAGAAGAAACGAGATGGCGGGAAGCTCAAGAGTATGTGGCACACCTTCTACGAAGGATTGACGAGTTGGAGATGACCTTGTACTGACTGCACTCCAGAGCCAAGATTTCGAGCTACACGAGCCGATCCGGAGGAGTCGATCTCGATGAGGACACCGCTTCTTCGACTACCATAGAGGACACGATTCTTTGGACATGGCGATCGTTTCGCGCCTATGCCACAGCACCCGTACCCAGGCCGTGGAGGTTTTCTCGATGAGTGAGCATAGGTTCTATAGTGAGACTCCTTCGCCGAGTCACGTCATATAATAAAGAGTCACCCTTTAGGCATTAGACTCCAGAGTTAGTTCGATTTGGATTTGCTTTGTTTGCTGAGTGTGCAGTATGTGTTGCAAGGCCCTTAGGCATTGTAAGCAGCCATACCAAGTTATTAATAATAAAGTTGGACCTTAAAGTTACCCCTTTTACCCGCATAAGTTCCATGTTACTTGTCTATTCTTGTTTCCCTCTCATCTCTAAACCTAGAGCAAACCGACAGATGGTGAACACCCGTGGAAACTTTGGAAGCAATGGGAGTGGTTCTCGCCCGTGAAAACCCCAATGAGGAGCACCAAGACCGCCACCGGATATGCAGAATTTGGAGCTTTTCTTGCTGCCCAAACTCGCTGATGCATGCTATGATGCAACAAATGCAGCACGTCACCGCTCGAGGCCACGCTAATCAAGTTAATCGGGGACCACGCCGTAATACAAGACTATCAGAGTTCATGAGAACTCACCCACCCATTTTCTCTGGGAATGCCAATCCATTGGAGGCCGATGATTGGTTAAGATCAATCGAGAGGAAGCTACACATAGCTCAATGCATAGGAAATGAGAAGGTACTCTATGCTTCTCATCAGTTTGGAAGGAAACATTGGCCGAATGGTGGGAGAACTTCGTGCCACGCAAGAGAACCCTCAAGATATCACTTGGAAAGAGTTCACATTTGCATTCGACAAAGATTATCACGTGCACCGAAGGAATCATGGACCTTAAGAAGGAGGAGTTCAGAGCATCAAGCAAGGTAATCGACCGGTGGCCGACTACCTAAACAAGTTCACACAGCTAGCACGCTCGCTTTGAGGATGTAGCGACAGATAAATCCAGGCAGTCGTTTTATGAAGGGACTTAACTCAGATTGCAAGTAGGGTTGATCACCCACACCTTTCCAGATTTCCAAGAGTTGGTGAATAAGGCGCTTATTCTTGAGGACAAAGCGCAAGGAACTGGATGAGAACGAGAAGCGCAGGATGCAACGGCAAGGATCACGCCAGGAACGCATAGCAGCGCTGAGAGTTGCACCAAATCAATTCTTGATTCCAACCACGAGAATGCAACAAGGACACCATCCCGGCACCAAGACACATCAATCGAACTACTGCACCAGCCCGCTAAACGCTTACTCGAGCAAATCGAGGAACAGTGAGACGCTGCTACAATCGCAGAACGAGCCGACACTTTGCCAACAGCTTGTCCAAAGAAGACAGCGAGAGTGACCCGATTCGCTTCAATCTAGGAACCACCCAGCTAGGACGCCCGGCACCGAGCCACACCCCTGCATCGTGGTGAGAGGCCGAGTCAACCATGTCACCGCAGATGCACCGCGAGAATGCTACGGACGTCGTCTTGGGTAAGTTACTTGTTAACTCGATACACCTGCGATTTTGTTTGACTCTGGAGCTTCGCATTCGTTTGTTTCGCAAGGCTTTGCTACTAGAAATGATTTGAGGATTGCAAGACTTAAGTGCATGCTTTTAGTTCAAACCCACAGTTCCGAACTCCGAGCGAAAGTAGGATGTTCCGGGTGAGAATACTAATAGATGGAATAGAGTTCCTAGCAAACCTTATAATTTTGGAGACCCAGACCTTAGACGTCATATTGGGAATGGATTGGTTATCCAAGCACAAGGCCGTATTGGATTGTGGACGAAGGACCATCTCAGTTGAGAGCCCGAGTGGGAAGAAAGTGGAATTTCAAGCCACCGCAGTTAGAGATGGACGATTAATGGTTAACTTGATACCAAGGCAATCAGCATAGAGGATGTCCCAAGTAGTGAATGAGTACCCGGATGTTTTTCCCGAAGATCTACAGTATGCCGCGAGACGAGGACATAGAGTTTGTGATAGAGCTTGTACTGCACAAGACCGATAGCAAAGAGACCCTATCGGATGTCCACCGAGGAGTTGGTAGAAATGAAGAAAGCAGCTAGAAGAGTTAATGGAGAAAGGATTTATCGGACCGAGCTCGTCGCCGTAGGGAGCACCGCTTTGTTTGTCAAGAAGAAGGACGGAAGTTTCAGGATGTGCATTGACTACCGTGCACTCAACGAAGTCCACAGTGAAGAATAAGTATCCGCTACCCGGGATTGATGATTTGTTTGATCGGTTGAGAGGAGCCGGAGTTTTCTCCAAAATTGATCTCGAGGTCGGGATACCATCGATTGAAGATCCGATCAGAAGATATTCAAGACTGCATTCTCGTCAAGATATGGACATTCACGAGTTCTGATTATGTCCTTTGGGTAACGAATCGCGCCGACTTATTTCATGAATATGATGAATAAGGTGTTCATGGAATATTTGGACAAGTTTGTCGTCGTGTTCATAGATGATATCCTAATCTACTCCAAGGCAGGAGAGTGAACATGCCGAACACTTAAGGCGAGTTTTGGAAAAGGCGAGGAACAGCAACTTTTCGCCAAGTTCAGCAAGTGTGATTTTTGGAAGGACAAGGTGGAGTTTCTTGGACATGTAATGACCGCAAAAGGAGTCGCCAGTAGATCCAAGCAAAGTAGAAGGCGTGTTACATTGGGAGCGTAGAAGGCTGTGACCCAGTCGAGTTTCCTCGGAATGGCGAGGATACTACCGCCGTTTCATCGAAGGCTTTTCGACAATTGCGAAACCTCTTACATGGCTCTTTGAAGAAGGAAAAGAAGTTTGCATGGACGCAGAATGTGAGAAAGGATTTCAGAGCTGAAGAAGCAATTGACATCAAGACCGGTGTTAGTTCTACCGGATGTTGCTCAAAGCTTCGATATTTATTGTGACGCATCGCGCCAAGGACTTGGATGTGTCTTGCACGAAACGGAAAGGTAAATCGCCTATGCATCAAGGCGATTGAGGCCGCATGAGGAAAATTATCCGACACATGACCTAGAGTTAGCTACCGTAGTGCATGCTTTGAAGATATGGCGTCACTATCTGATTGGAAACAGATGTGAAATATATACGGATCATAAGAGCCTTAAGTACATATTCACCCAGTCGGATCTGAATATGAGGCGAGAGGAGATGGTTAGAGTTAATCAAGGACTATAATGTTGGAATCCATTACCATCCCTGAAGGCCAGCGTAGTAGCCGATGCCCTGAGTCGGAAAAGCCATCACCGTGAGTACGTTGCTAGCCACAAGTCGGGATGAGTTATGTGAGGATTTTCAGAAAATGAAGATTGAGGTAGTACCTAAGCGGATTCTTGGCCGCATTAGAAGTAAAGCCTACCCTAGAGGATCAGTCCGAGAAGGATGTAGGATGATGACCAGATCCGCAGGATTAAGTCCATCAAGGAGGAAGGCAAGGCAGAGGACTTCAAGTTGGATGAGCAAGGCACGTTGTGGATGAAGGATCGCATTTGTGTGCCTAACAAGAAGGAGTTAAAGCAACTAATTTTGGAAGAAGCCCATGACTCCAAGTACTCAATTCATCCCGAAGCGCCAAGATGTATCGAGATCTCAAGGAGAGATTCTCGTGGCCGAGTATGAAACGTGAAGTTGCCGAGCATGTTGCATTGTGCGACGTATGCCGTAGAGTCAAGGCAATGCATCGAGACCAGCAGGATTGCTACAACCGCTGAAAATACCGAGTGGAAGTGGGAGGAAATCGGAATGGATTTCATTACCGGTTTGTCAAGACTCAAGGAGGTTATGACTCCATATGGGTTATAGTGGATCGCTTGACTAAAGTAGCCCATTTTATCCCCGTGAAGACCACTTACTCGGGAGATAAATTAGCAGAATTGTACATGATCAGGATTGTCTGTTTGCACGGAGTGCCAAAGAGGATTGTATCGGACGAAGTACCCAATTTACCTCAAGGTTACGGAATAAGTTGCATGAAGCCATGGGAACCCGTTTGAACTTCAAGATACTGACTTATCATCCACAGACGGATGGACGAGGCCAGAAAGAGTCAACCAGATTCTGGAGGATATGTTGAGAGCTTGTGCATTGGCTTATGCTACCTATTGGGATAAGAGTTTGCCGTATGCTGAGTTCAGTTACAACAATAGTTATCAGGCTAGTTTACAGATGTCACCTTTTGAGGCACTGTATGGACGACCATGTCGGACGCCATTGAATTGGAATGAGACCGGCGAGCGCCGTGTCTTTGGGCCTGATATTCTTCAAGAGGCTGAAGAACAGATCGCCATGATTAGGGAAAGGTTGAAGATAGCCCAATCTCGACAGAAGAGTTATGCTGATAATCGTCGCGAGACTTGAGTTTTGAACCGAAGACTTTGTTTACCTCAGAGTTACGCCTCTCGGGAGTTAAGAGGTTCCATGCCAAAGGGAAACTCGCACCTGCTATGTTGGACCATTTAAGATTTTGAGTCGCAGAGGCGAAGTTGCTTACCAGCTGGAGTTGCCACAGTCGTTGGCAGGAGTGCATGATGTATTCCATGTGTCCCAGTTGAAGAAGTATCTCCGAGTTCCTGAGGAATAGACACCGCTAGAGTCAATTGAGTTGCAAGAGGATTTGACTTATAAGGAGCATCCCGTGAGGATTCTAGACACAATGGATCGAGAAACCAGAAATAAGTCAACCCGTTTCTGTAGGATTCAGTGGAGCAACCATGCAGAGAGCGAAGCGACTTGGGAGCGCGAAGAGGATTTGAAGAAAGAGTTCCCAAACCTATTCCTTTAGTAAGCCCTGAATCTCGGGGACGAGATTCTATTAAGGGGGGGAGGTTTGTAACACCCCAAAATTTTGCTTTCCTTAAATTCATGTGTGATTTGGCACTTTGGTGAATTTTTGGAATTTCCTGGAATTTATTTGGATTTATTTGGAATTTATTTGAATTTATTCCATTTTGAAATAATTAAAGAATTTAATTTTGCAAATAAAATTTTGTTGGAAATATTTTATTTGAGTCCAAAATGATCCAAAGTATTTTCCAGAATTTTTCCGAATTTTTCTCGAGTCTTTTGCTATTTTTAATGGATTAAATGAATTATCGGGAATTATTTTAAATATTAAATCGCTGGAAATTCAACTCGGTCGAGTATCGTTCATCCGACCGAAGTCGGATCCGAGTCGGACTCGAGTCCGACCCGAGCCACGTGACTCGACCAAACCAAATTAAAACCCTAATCGATCCCAACCGTTGGATCAAGATCCAACGGTGAGATCCGCCTGCACCGCTTTGGCCGAATCCGCCCGGATCCGATCGCGCTTCACGCGATCGTGGCGTTGATCGTGCCACGTGGGCGGCCGTGCGTCGTCGTCTCCGCCGAGTCCGGCCGGACTCGCCGCCGCGCCGCCGCCGTAGAATTAGGTTTCCGCCTCGCACGAACGCCGAGGCTATTTAAAGCCCTGGTCACGCCCGAGGTTGCCCTCATCCTTGCGCACCGTTCCCGAGCCATCTCGCTTGAGCGCCGCCGCTTTGCGCGTGCGAGCTCGCCGTAGTTGGAGGAGGTGACCGCCGCGGTTTGCGCCGTTTCACGACGCGTCCATCGTCTTCCGCCGAAGGAGCCCGGATCCGAGTCCCCGCCGAGACGCACCAAGAGACCACCCACTTCGGCGGAACGACCGGGCGCCGTCGGGCTCGTCGTCGTCTCCGTCTCCGGTGGCTGCAGCTCGCCGCGTCGCCATCGCCCTCGCGAACTCATGCGCCGTCCGATCTTGATCGTGCGGTTGAGGTGAGTTCACGTGTTCCAAACCCGATTAGATCTGGACCGTTGGATCAAGATCCAGCGGTTCACAATCGCCACGCGTCGTAGTAGTGATTTTTATAGGATTAGATGCGGACCGTCCGATCTAGATCGAGCAGGGCCACGATCATCGAGTAGATTCAACGTGTTAACCCTGGATCTAATCGCGCCGCTGAATTTCAAATCAACGGTCGAGATTGGCGCCACGTGTCGGGAAGTTGGACCGACGCGGTCGGGCCGCGGCCCACGCTGGCAGGTGGCGCCGACACGCGGGCCCGCGCGTGTCGAGGGCCCGCATGTCGTGGCCGACCCAGCCAAGCGCCGACGTCGGCGATGACGTCTGACGAGTCCCACCTGCCGACTGCGGCCGAGCCCGCCGACGTCGGCGATGACGCTACCCGAGTGGGCCCACATGTCGGCCGACACGTGAAGTCGTGGGCCGAGTCCACAGTAGACCCGAGCCGAGCGTGGACCAAGTCCATGGACCGGCCGACGCCAAGGCCAATCGAGAGGCTGCCACGTGTCCATGCCGACGCAATAATTAATTTCCGAAAAAGAAAATGATTTATTAATTCGAAATATTGATTCAAATTTAGATTCAAACTTCAAACGCTTATAACTTTTATGCGTTTCAACTCCGATTTGAGTGATTCAAATTTCTAAATTTGTATAAAATTGAGATCTACCTAAATATGAATTTTATTTAATTTTTGGACTAAAGTTTTTCTCTGTAAAATTATTTAATTGATTATTTAAACTTTAAATAATCATAACTTTTATGCGTTATAACTCCAAATTTGACGATTCCAGTTTCTAAAAATCCATAAAATTATGTTCTTTCTGTTTGTGGATTTTATTTGGATGTTTGGACACTTTTTGCCTATTGTTTATTTGCGTATTTGCTATTTGCACGCTTTACGAGTAGACGTTGAAGTTTGGGAAGGGTTCGAAGGAGAAGTATTGACTCAGGATCCAACTCAAGACCAAGAGCAAGTACTTTTTGAAGGCAAGTTGTGCTTTGACCATGTTGATCCTATTTCGAAATCTATTTTGATTTAAACTATTGCATGCTAGTTCAATTAGAAAGATACTTTGTTTAAACCTGGGGGTTAGATAAGTACCAATTTGCTGTATGACACCTTGATTACTTAAGTATGTGCCATGACCCTTTGTCACCCTAGTTGTGGATTACTAGTTGGACATTATTAGATTGCCAACATGGGTTTTAGACCGTTGTAGTATACTGCTTAGACCTGCTACGTGCTCATGACATGATTTTGGACAATCAAATGTTAATATTGGCTTAATGATATATTGAACCTGTTTTGGAAAAGTATCATGTGATGTTGATGGCACGTGGTGCATGGTAATCAACTGGGGTTTGATAAACAGTTTTCGACCGGGGCATGTGGCAAAGAGTAATCAGGTGGGCCAGTTGTGGCATTGGGAGTGATGTTTTGGTTCTTCGGGTAGTCTTGCCCTGGTCACCCTAAGGACTTAACCTTGCAAGCCTTTGAACTGGGTCTAACGTGCAACCACATGTCTGTAATGGGACGGACCTAGTTGACTAAGTTGCTAATAACGTACCTGTGGGACCTCAGGAGGTCAACTACACCCTTTGTGTAAGTTGTACGGGAGCGCATCTGGCCGAGGCCAGTACCCATCTAACGGTTGATTGGCCTAGACTTCGCCTTAGCGAAGGAAGGGTTAGTCTTGCGCAATAACCTGGAGGACCACTTGTATTGTTAGAGGTTTCCGAAAGACTTTGTTACGGGAACTCGCCTTTGTGGTGTTTGACTGTATCTTGTGGGTAAAGTGCATAACCTCTGCAGAGTTTAGAATCTATTCGAATAGCCGTGTCCGCGGTATTGGACATCGCCGGGAATTACAAATCAAGGGTTAGATTTTCTCAAAAATAACTTTGGTTTGAAAGTTGGGTTGGTTTAATAATGAAGATGATAGAAATGTGGTTTAGGATGGGGAAAATGTTTATTAAATTTCCTGAAAAGTTATTTATGCTTTACTTATTTCTACTGCTTTCGAATCTACTTATATTACTTTTCAAATGCTGATCACTGCAAAAATAACTAGAGCTATTCCTGTGTACCAAGCCATGCATATAGTATATTAGCTTGCATTCTGTGCATGACTTGCTGAGTACCAAGTACTCACCCTTGCCTCAACACAACATCAGTTGAAGAGGAGGCTACGCCAGCTTTGGAGGAGGAACTCCAGGAGGATCCGTCTACTTAGGGAAGCGAGCCCAGTCAGTTGCCTGTGGTATACTGGATGGCGCCACGAAGTTATTTGATTTTCCGCTGCTATTATTTTTCTCTGAATAAGTTTCGCCTTGAGAGGCATACATTTGTAACTTGACCATAAGGTCGAGTAACCAGTTTGGTTATTTAAATAAAGTACTTTATTGGTATCGAGTGGTATGATTGTGATATTTACCAATGTTAAGACTGTGTGCACTAGCGCGTTCCTGGACTAGTGCTGAATACACAGAGGGTCCGGATTTGCAAATTCGGGGTCCCGACAGTTGTTGCTTCTACTGGTGTACTGAAAGGTTTTGGTACTCCATTTGTTTTCTGCATGGGTGATAAGGGTATATTATGGAGAGAAGTATTTATGTGTTTATCTTTTTCTTGCAGATCATTTGTACGAGGTAAGGAGCGTTGACATTTAATCGGAGTTTTTGTATAAGTTTGAGAAGGTGGTTTTCCTACTGGTGGGCAACCGTGACCTGACACCGGTGTTCAGTGTGTTATAGAGTTGCACAGGCGTGCTTTTGTTGGATAGGTACGTTGAAAAGTTGTTATTCTATGTGGTACAAAAAATGACCATAAATTTTTTACTCTGTTAGGACGAACATGAAATGTAAAGAATGTAATGGCTTTGTGTGTAGTAGTAATCTATATGATTTAACGTGTAGATTTTTGAATGTAACAAAAAGATAAAGTACCTCTTATTACATAGAATAAGACCCATATTTTGGGACCATGAGTCTATCCAGAGGGCAGGACCCTCTGCCAAGGTAACATTGAACTGTCTCGTGGGGCAGGACCCTCCGATGACCATCAGACTGTATTTATTTCGCACGATTATTCGCTTCAGCGAAGGACTATTTTTATTTTTAGACGTAATCTCTACTTGGACCCGAGAGGAGTTAACCTCCTTTCTGAACTTAATAACACAAACGAAAGTGGCTGTTTAATCCAACTTAAATATTGGTGGCCCGAAGTTCTGGACTGTGGTGAGTTTTTTTTGCCTTACTATTTATTTGACTTCGTATTGTTGTTTTTGGTTCGTGTAGGTACGGACGCTGCGGAGACCGCACACGTCAAGCTCGACGCCGTTCCCGAAAACTCGGAGCAAGGCAAGCACCTCCCCTTCTTTCATGTTAATACCACGCTTTGACCTAGCTTATGTTATTATGATTCAATGTATGTATGGATGCGTTACTTTCAGTGAACACCATATGTGGCGACCTACTTTAATACTCTGTGGTTTGTTTATTTTTTCACAAAGTTTAATAATTTTTGTTTATTTCATACATGATTTGTATCTTGCAGGTATTTTTGACGAACATTTATTGGTTTAAAGCTCGAGTTTTTTTGATCTTCTGTACTACTTGGAGAAGGTTAGTTACAAATCTTCATAAATAATAGTATGTTTTGGTCGGATCTGATTTTAGTGACCAACTTGTTAGGTTAGATTGCCGTATTTACGTTTGTGCAATTTATTATTGTTGAGGACAGTGTAGTGTTATGCTATAGTGAAATGTTACGATGGTATTAGGAAACATTAGTACAATGCTATTATGATATTATGTGTGTAGCAGTAATCTATGTGATATTATGTGCGGAGAACGTGAATTAACCGTGACACCTAAAAATGTTTACGTAAGTAAAAATATTACATGAAATAACAACCTTAGTTTGGGACCATTAGTCTATCCAGAGGACAGGACCCTCTGCCGAGGTAACGTTGTGCTGTCTGGGGGGGCTGGACCCTCCGATGACCATCGGCCTGTCTGTATTTCACACGATCTTCCCCTTAAGCATAGGACTGTTTTTTTGGACGTAATCACAACTTGGACCCGAAAGGAGTTGACCTCCTTTCTGAACTTAATTACTCGAACAAAAGTTGCTGCTTAATCCGACTTAAATATTGGTGGCACGAAGTTCTGGACTGTGTTAAGTCATTTTGCCTTATTACTTATTCGACTTCGTATTGTTGTATTTATTTTTGGACGTAATCATTACTTGGACCCGAAAGGAGTTGACCTCCTTTCTGAACCTAATAACTCGAACCAAAGTTGCTGCATAATCTGACTTAAATACTGGTTGCACGAAGTTCTGGACTGTGTTAATTCATTTTGCCTTATTACTTATTCGACTTCGTATTGTTGTACTTATTTTTGGACGTAATCATTACTTGGACCCGAAAGGAGTTGACCTCCTTTCTGAACCTAATAACTCGAACCAAAGTAGCTGCTTAACCTGACATAATTTTTTTGACCCGAAAGGAGTCTCTGCAGAGGTCAGGTACCTCTGCCGAGCTTCTGCTCGAACGTTGCACTGTATTTATTTCACACGATGATTCGCTGCAGCGAAGGACTGTTTTTTTGGACGTAATATTTACTTGGACCCGAAAGGAGTTGACCTCTTTTCTGAACTTTACAACTCAAACCAAAGTAGCCACTTAATCCGACTTAAATATCGGTGGGCCGAAGTTCCGCACCATTGTAAGCTATTTTCCCTTATTACTTATTAGACTTCGTATTGTTGTTTTTGCTTCGTGTAGGTACCGACACTGCAGAGACCGCACACGTTGACCTCGACGCCGTTCCAGAAAACTCAGAGCAAGGCAAGCATCTCCCCTTATATCATGCTGCTAGCACACTTTTACCAAACTTATGTTGTTACGATTACGATGAAATGTATGTATGCATGCGTTTCTCCGAGTGAACACCATATATTGCGAACCTGGTAGATAAATCCCCGCATTCCATAAAAATTGCGAATTAATCGTATCACCTAGAAATACATGCGCACAAAAAAATCGAAAAAACAGCCAATTAATTTGTTAGCTACGTATATTTGTTTTACTTAGTTCGTACGAACCTGAAATGCAAAGTATACAATGCCTTTCTGTGTAGTAGTATTTTACATGATATTATGAGTGTGGAATGTGGTTTTAGGATTTCATAAACTGCATATGTCTTGTGATAGTATATTATATAACATATATATAATTATATGTTGTCATACATTTTAACCGTACGTAACCATAACATTGATTCTTTCGTAATTAAAATTTGAGTAATGACAATATGTTTCAAGATGTTAGCGGTGCGTGTGTGCAATTATTGATGACTACAATTACGTAGTGCTACAGTCCTCGATGGCGATTCCGCTTCATATATGGCATGGGGGGAGCCCGCAAATTTGCAGGGCCCATTTGTCAGGATGCATAATTGTGCACACATAGAGACAACTGTAAATCCACCGATAGAGTTGCGTACAGTAGCAAGAGCGGCTGCACACGCTCTTAGTGTTGACCGTACATTGTACAAGCTCGTGGTAGACGGGGTTAGGCCCCATGTAGTGCCAAATAGCTCGCTTTACGTGTACAGCCTTTTCGAGCTCCGTAGAACGAGTGCCTGGCAGTTCTACATGGAGAAGGCCGCACAGGAAGAGTTCGCACTAGGTGTTCACGTCAAGCTGGTCCCTCGCACCCCCGCCGGGGAGGCAGGGACGAGCCGAGCCCAGGAGGAGGACATGGGGGTAAATGCGGAGGAACAACCGGAGGCCGAAGAGGAAATTGCCATGAGCTCGCAGCAAGTCCCCGGTCAAGGGGGCTTGGCAGGGACTGGCGAGACGGATGCGCCCGTCCCTGAGGTTGATGCGGATGCCCTAGGGGATGAACCTCACCCTACTTATGGTGATGGTCCTGACGAAGATGAGGACCCGGGGCCAGCAATCGCATTTTTGCACTCGCTGGACCCGGCCAACTGTGTTGTAGCCCGCTTGGAGGATATTTCAAGGCGTGGGCAAGACCATAGCGATATAGAACTTGACCAGGAGTTTGCCACAAAGGACGAAGCGATGCACTTCTGCACTAATTACGCCATGGTGACCCGGCGTGACCACCGTGTGCATCGCTCGGAGCCGAACTCCTTCGAGCTTACATGTAAGAAAGGGCAGCAGTGCGGATTCTATGTTCGTGCTCAGCGCCCTAAACTTCAGCACCATTTCATTATACGCCGGTACACACCGCACACATGCACAGAGGCGGTTGTTCGGAACACAAGCAGCGTGGTGAAATCAAGATTCATCGCGCAAATCCTGTTAGACGTGCTGAAGGCCGACATTAGTCTCAGGCCGGCAACCATAATTGCTGAGATGCAGAACAGGACAGGGATGTCCATAAACTACTTACATGCTTGGCGAGCAAAGCAGATGGCTTTGAAAATGAAGTTTGGTAGTTTTATGGAGTTATTCAATTGGGCTCCACGCTTACTGAGGCGGATAGCTGCAACAAACCCGGGCTCCGAACATGCTATTGCTGTTGAACCCGTGCAGCTTCCCGATGGAACGACTGCTCCAGAACACTACTACCTCCTTAGGGTGTTCTGGGCGTTCGGCCCATGCATCACGACATTCAGCAACTGCCGTCCTATCATATGCGTGGATGGGACATTTCTATCTGGCCAGTATAATGGCACCCTTCTTACCGCCCTAGCTGCCGATGCAAACAACCAGCTACTACCGCTGGCGTTCGCCGTGGTTGAGAGCGAAAGCAACGACAACTGGTTCTGGTTCCTGTCCCTGCTGAAGACCCATGTGGTGTGGGATAGGGCCGGTGTGTGCGTTGTATCAGATCGTAATGCAGGGCTGCTGAATGCCCTCGATAGAATGGCGGAAGATGAAAATTGCCCTTGCCTGTGGAGAGACGTCCAGCGTAGATGGTGCATGCGTCACCTAGGGGCGAACCTGTACACCATGTGCAGGAACAAGAACATGGTGAAGCATTTCAAAACCCTCTGCATGCAAAACCAAGTGCGCAAGTTCGATACGATATTTAACCAGCTGAACGAGCGCTCCAAGGAACTAGTGGCGGAATTGACCATGCAGGGCACACAGGTAATTGGTGGCTCAGAGGTCTTCGTACGACGCAAGATGACATTCGCTCAATGGATAGCTCGTAAACCCGCTGAGAGATGGGCTTGGGCGCACGATACAAACGGTGCTCGGTAAGTTAATGCCCGCTCTAGTGTGGTACCACATCATTTGACATCACTATTTTGCACCTAAGGGGTATGCTTCTCTTGTGCAGATACTCCATCATGACGACGAACTTTGCCGAGTCGTACAACAATGTGCTGCGGGGGGCTCGTTGCCTACCCATTTGCTCAATCATTGAGCTCACATTTTTTAGGACCGCGAAATACTTTGTTGATCGTCAAAAGGCGGCGTAGAACTGCGGCTCAACCTTCGCTCCCCGTGTCGAGGCTTTGTTACAGCGTCGTAGGCAGAAAGCTCAATTCCACCGCACGCGCATGATGGACCCTGCGCAGAACATTTTTCTCGTCGAGTACAAGCGCAAGCACCGTTCGGGATACTCCGCGGGGGACACAAACCAGAGATGCCAGCTCGGCCTGTATCAGGCGACCTGCTCATGCAACAAGCCTCGCCTAGAGCACATCCCCTGCTCGCACGTGCTAGCAGCGTGCCGTGATATGGGGGAGAACGACGGCACACAATATGTCACACCGTACTACCGTATGGATGCCGTTAGAGCAACATGGACAGGGCATTTCGAACCGTTCAACATCGCCACGAACTACAAGACCTCCGAACCCCCTACGTGGCTCCCGTACCCCACACTAAGGCGCGTCGCCCGGGTAGACCCGCGTTCGCGCGCTTCGAGGAGTGACATGGATGCGTCTCAGCGAGACGATGGCCTTCGGCGTTGTCGCATCTGCAGACAGACAGGGCATGACTGTAGAGGCTGCCCAAACAGCGGGTGATGTTGTCCAATGTAATATTTCAACTATACGCATTAGACATGCAACATCTTCTTACTACCTTCATTTTGCATTCTCTTCGTGAAATGTCAATTATGTAATTTATGAACCTAAATTTCTTTGGGTATGTAGAGTGGTTTTGTAATTTCTTCTGATAATTTTTTTTTGTATTTCATTGTTTCATTCCCTCGAGATTATACAGGATTGTGATGGAGTTGCCAGAGCTATTGCGATCGAAGTATGATGACGACCACAGGGCGCGCAAGTGGGCCTCCAGCCAGACGGTAACGTCATTACTTCACTGTCGTAACGTATCGCAAGCGTATGCACCTTTCGTTATGCTCAGTATGTTTACTTGCTCTGTCCTTGCAGCTGAACACTCTCCGCATGCGTGGCTCCCGTAACATTAAGAGATTGGACCATCAGTTCATATATGGCCTCGGATGGACATGCCTGTTAGCTTTCGCATTTATGGTGCATGGAGCCGACGAAGGAGATGGCCAGCGGACCCCGATGCCTAGACTGGACGGGGCCCTTATCACCGCGTTGGTCGATAGATGGCGTCCGGAGGCTGGACCATGTCCTGTAAACGCTGACCCTGGTCAAATAAATAGGCACTTCGAGGTGTACCTCTATTTCCTCCTTGCAGGAATTTTATTTACAAACGGAAATGGTGATTCCGTTGCCCCCCGTCGCTCGGGAATTAGCCGAGTAGGTGTGAGAAGATGCAGCACCGGACATCTACAGCTGGGGCTCGGCAGTTCTCGCAAACACATATCGCGAGATGTGTGCGGCCTACCGCCGGTCACAGCCAACTTCAATAATGGGAGGTTGCCCGCTGCTTCTACAGTTGTGGTTCTGGTCGTACCTACCCATAGCGCGACCAAGAGTGTCAAGGCGGTACTACCCAGTGCCCGTTGATGAAGCTAACTGGCATCCAGTCGGAAGGCCAACCTTGGGTTACAAATGGATGCATGCCAGACTTCGATGGGCCCAGGAATCAGACCGCGGCTCCTACCCCCGTCTCGTGGGGGACCTAGACTTCCTGACATCAGCGCAGGTCACGTGGGATCCCTTTTCCACCCAAGCCGCGGAGGAGGTTGTGTCGGGAGGCCATATCTCCAATCTGTGCACGGGGAAACCTCATTACTGGATGACGAAATGCTTCATACTGTGCATGAGTGCCGTTGAGCCATACTCTCCGGAGCGCGTTCAGCGCCAATTTGGGTACCGGCAGTCTTTCCCTCTACCGCCTCCGACGGACTCCGAAAGCTCCCATGGGTATGTCGCTATATGTCACATTACTTTCACGATTACTGTGGAAACCATTAATAATGTGTTGGATTGATCCGCAGGAGGAGCACATCGGGGCACAACTACAACTGGGTCGCACGGAATAGGCTGCATATTCAGAGGTGGAACTCGGTGGCGATCGGGACGCCTGGAACTCCATCAGCGCAGCCCACGACGGATCGGGTACCTAGATCGGCATGCACTCGCACACGGGCGGTGCTCCTAGACAGGGCTATGGCGATGCCAGTACAACGTGGGTATGCGGAGGACTACACAGAGCGCATGCACACACTGGTACGGATCACACCTATCACATATTAAAAACTAGGGATATACCCAATTAAACATTCGATACGTGTTAGTTTGCAGAGGCGTGAGGCGGAGTACATGCATGACCAGGCGGACGAGATCCTCACGCAGTCACAGCCGCAGCAACGTCATTCCAGCAATCCTCTACGGAACCTTCTTCGCCGCACAGGGCACCGCATAAGAAATGCGGTCAGAGATGTTGGTGGCCATAGGCCATCTACCCAACCTGATTACGGGGATGTACCATACGAGGCGCCGCCTGCACCGAGCCCCCTGATGAGGAGCATGTCCATGGACAGACGTGCAACGCCTGTGCCTCCTCGGCGACAGTAAGACCAACCCAGAGCATCTACTTCGTCCCGGGTCATGAGCCATGAGAGCGGCCGGGGCCATGGAGGCGGCTACGTTGAAATAGGTGTTGGGGCGAACGTTCAAAGCGGAGTACACATCAACATGTCACCATCCCCATCATTGGCGTAGGAGTCTTTTAGTACCCCCCTCCAGCATCGTCAAACATGGGAGGACATGGGGAGGGCGTGCGATGACCTTATGGGCTCGGGGACTACATTCACAGATTTGCTCGCGACGACGTGTTTGCAATCCCTAGGGTTACAATCGCATCCCAGTAACCCCGAAGAGGCCGGTGGATCGAACTGGCAGGAGCAACAGCCGTCGGACGTACTCCGCGCATCAGGGTACCATGCTGACCAATCGATGGGTGCATGGGGCATCTACAGCGGCGCGTCGTACGGGGTCCAGCCTGTGCAATTCGATGCTGGAACGCGAAGTGCACGGTTCGGTCCAGCGCAGCCGGCTGGATTACGTATCTCAAATCGGCCCCTAACTTTCACACCCTCCGACTACGATAACGAGGAGCGTCATGGTAGGGGGACGCGCAGGGGAAGAGCAAGGGGGAACACTATCCCAGAAGGCCGTTGAACCCGAATGTAATGTATTATGGCACTAAGTTGTCTTTGGCAGTAAGTTATACTGAGGCCTTTTGCACTGGCGTTATTTGCATGCATCGTGTCAAAACAATATTTTTCCATAACATGGTAGTCCGTATTTTCAAGAGCAGATCATCTGCCTTATTCCAAAAAAATAGAGTAATACGTGATATTATACGGCCTACCGAATAGGCTTAAGTTGTTATCTTTGTTCGCGACTATTACACGTAGGGCATTTGCACTAGCTTAATTTGCATGCAACGCAACGTGTCATAACATTATTTTTCCGTAATATGGTAGTCAGTATACTCAAGAGCAAATCAGCTGCATTCTTCCAAAAAATAGACTCAAACGTGTTGTTTTACGGCCTGCCGAATAGGCCTAAGTTGTCATGTTTGTTGGCGACTATTATACAAGGAAGATTGAATTTTCATTTTTTTAAAACCGCACTGATTGTTATGAGCAAACAACGAAAACAAACCGCCATGTGCTGCTTTTCGATCTCGGGCCCTCGCCAAGCACGCTTACCAGGGCCAGCACACAGCTAGCTCCAGCTTCGCTTCAACTAGGCCCCCATCGCACGCAGCAAACGCAGCCACGTGCCACTTTCATGTCCCGGCCCCTAACCTCGTGCGCTAATGTTACGCCACCTGGTGGCCACTCCAAAGCCACTGCCAGCTGCAGCGATTCTGCAGCCAGGCCCCCCGCAGCACACTACACACGCTGCCACGTGCTGATTGCCTGTCTTGGACCCTCGCCCCGCACGATGATGTGCCGCCAGCTGCGTTGTACCTCCCTCGCTCCCTGCCTATAAATATCTCAGAGTGCATAAAGGTTTGAGTGAGTTTAGAAACCCCATAGCGCGTACAGGAGAACTGGTAGATTAGCTTTCCTTTTTTCCAGTATTTCATTCCGGGTACGTGTTTTAGAGGTATTATTTACAAAAGTAATTTTGTACGGTGAGTCACATTGTACATTAGCTTGCTGATATCCTCTTCTTCGTAATTACACTTCTGCGTTCTTCAATTGTGTGAAGGCCATGTCTCAAACGTCGAGCTCTGCGAATCGGAGAGCCATTGCACTTGCCAATGCAAGGTGGGTCGACTGCCCTAATTGCCACGTGGAAGCTAATGTGTTGTACTCCACCACTTCGTCAAATTACGGCCGGGTGTTTTATAAATGCCCTAATTACTCTGTAAGTGGGGACGTAGTTCGATTTCTCCAGGTTATGATGATTGTTCTCTTCTTCGAGTAGTCTATTTCTTCTGAGTTCACAGCTCTTTACATGGTCTGAAAATATGTTGACATCGTCATGTAGTCTGCAGGATGTCAATATTTTCAGTGGGCAGACACCCTGAATACATCGATGGAGCGTCGTAGTAGCACAGCACCAGGGAGGATGCTTCCCGGCCTAGACCAGAGGATGGACCCAACACTCGAGCAGATGATGAACCCAACGCTAGAGCAAAGGCTTAACATGCTGACATTAAAGGTGGAGCGCATTTTAGATCATATCAAGTAGCTAGAGAAGATGATGTATGTAGTTATCCTTGTGATAATCTTGTCTGCAATTGCGAACTAGATCATGCTGTATGCGTCACTTATGTTAACTTCTTTAATCTATGTCATGCAATGCAATCGTTCCATGTGTGTTATCTATTTTCTCTCATGTTTTTATCACTTATTGTGGGATGTCCGAGATAGGGGTCCCACAAGTGGGGCCTACACCTGACTGGGCCAGACGGGCGGAGCAGTAGGCCCAAAGCCCGGAAGCGCCACGTCGGGCCCGGAGGAGGTGCCGACTTGTTCCCCAAGGCAGCTCCCGATCGTTCGTGGAAGCTTCGCGCCATGCCCAACCAACCCGTCAAAAGCGAAGCCTGCAGCCTGACATTGGCAGAGCCTGCAGCCGCTGGAACCTGACGGAGTGGCAGGCGCGGGTCGGGGAAAAGCATAACCACCTCTCCAAGACGTAGTGCGCCATAGCCGATGAAGACAAAACACACGTTGGTGAGGCCACTATGTTGAGGGCCCGGTGGCGCCCATCTGTCATGTATCCCTCCCCTAGTATATAAGGGGAGGGGGAGAAACAAGAAAAGAGGACGCTCATATATCCAAGAACACAGGACTAGGGTATTATCTCCTCCGAGAGAGCCCGAACCTGTCTAAACAGAGAGGTCGCCCTCGCATCCTGTGTTACCATCTAGCTCAGATCCCACACGAATCCCCTAGAATCACAAATCTCATTGCCGGCGAAACCAATCATCGACAGTTGGCGCGCCAGGTAGGGGAGAGTGTCAAGATCTTCATCGAGCTAGATGGCTGTGACGAGCGGAGTCTCCACAGTTTTCGCCCCGGATCAGGTTTTCCACTTCGGAAGCCTGACCTTCATCCCGGACGGCCTCGGGAACCTTTCCCTCTCCGAGGAGGCCGCGCTGCAGTGCGGCAAGGTTTCCGGCGAGCCATCTTCTCGACTTCCGCGCCGATCGGGGGGTCCCCCTGCCTCGTGCTCTAAAGTGCCGAGTGGTGGACCGAAGGCCCGGTCCGACCAGGGAGTCGGACCCAAGAGCGCCGAGGTACGAATGGTGGGGGTTCTCGCTGCCAAACCACTCGGCACCTCTGAGCGCCTCGAGCTATCCTCTTCAGGCTCGCCCAGCTCAGCGGCCGAGTCAGAAGAGAGCCTAGAGAGCTGCTGGAATTTCCGTAGAGTCTGCGTAATCGAAGGCTCGCGGGCATCTGCGCAGTAGAGCCGGAGACATCTGCGCAGTAGAGCCGGAGACCCCCCAATATGTACGGTGGTCCGAGGTCGCGATAACTTACGACTGTTCGGTTCGGATCACCCAGATCATATCCCATTCCCCGATAGATATCCGTTGGTCTTGGCGCCCGTTGTCCGCGGCATCAAGCTCAAGAGGGTGTTGATTGACGGTGGAAGTGGACTCAATGTCCTCTTCGTGAAAACACTCGATGACATGAGGATCTCGCGGTCGGAGCTTAAACGCGGATTGTCGCCTTTTCACGGAGTGATACCCGGAACGTCGGCGATACCACTCGGACAAATCACTCTGCCAGTCACATTCGGCACGAGAGACAACTACCGGACGGAGAGCCTTGGCTTCGAGGTGGCGGACTTCGCGACAGCGTATCATGCCATCTTGGGGAGACCAGCGCTAGCCAAGTTCATGGCAGTGCCCCACTACGCGTATTTGATGCTGAAGATGCCAGGTCCGAGTGGTATCATCACGCTACGCGGTGATGTCAAGCAGTCTTTCTCTTGCGACAGGGAGAGCTGCGAGATGGCCGAGTCGCTGGAGGTGCTAGCGGGTCGGGAAAGGATTCGTCAAGAGGCGAATTCCGACAAGCCGGAAGGCAGCGTGCCTACCCGCAAAGCGCGAAACCCCGGGATCGGCCCCGAGGAAGGTACCAAAAGAATCCTCCTCGACCCGTCCGATCCGGCGCGAACCGCCTTGATCGGGACAGGGCTCGGAGACAAATAGGAGGACGCGCTCGTCACTTTCCTGCGGGCAAACAAAGACGTCTTTGCCTGGAAGCCGTCGGACATGCCCGGGGTCCCCAGGGAGGTGATCGAGCACGCACTGAATGTAAACCAATCGGCCAGGCTAGTCAAGCAAAGGTTGCGATGGTTCGCCCAAGACCGCCGAGAAGCCATCAGAGAGGAGATCACAAAGCTGCTAGCCGCATGCTTCATCAAAGAAGTGTATCATCCCGACTGGTTGGCAAACCCTGTACTCGTCCAAAAGAAGAATAAAAGCTGGCGCATGTGTGTTGATTACACCGACCTCAACAAGGCATGCCCGAAAGATCCCTTCGGTCTCCCCCGCATCGATCAGGTGGTAGACTCCACTGCTGGATCCCAGCTACTTAGTTTTCTGGACGCCTACTCAGGCTATCACCAAATCCGGCTTCGAGAGGAGGATTGTGAGAAGACTTCGTTTATCACCCCATTCGGAGCATATTGCTACATCACCATGCCTTTTGGGTCAAGAATCTTTGGCGCAACTTATCGGGCCACGATCTGGCAGTGTTTTCACCATCAGCTCGGACGCAATGTGGAAGCATATGTGGATGATATAGTGGTTAAAACCCAGACAGAGGACAGCCTCACCTCCGATCTGGCCGAGACGTTAGCAAGTCTGAGGGCGTTTTGGATGAGGCTAAACCCTGAGAAGTGCGTTTTCGGAGTCTCTTCCGGGAAACTACTCGGGTTCATTGTCTCTCATCGTGGGATCGAGCCAAACCCGGAGAAAATCGGGGCCATCATAAGGATGGCCCCGCCTGCCAGCCAAAAAGATGTCCAAAAGCTTACTGGCTGCATGGTAGCGCTTGGCCGGTTTATCTCCCGGTTGGGAGTTCGGGGGATGCCTTTCTTCAAGCTCCTCAAGAAGCAGGACCGCTTTGAATGGACGGCAGAGGCACAGCAAGCCTTTGAAGAACTCAAGGTGTTCCTCTCCACCCCTCCAATTCTAGTCTCGCCGGTGCCAGGTGAACCTCTCCTGCTCTACATAGCGGCAACAACTCATGTAGTCAGCGCCGTGATAGTTGTGGAGCGGGAAGAATCTGGACACCGCTACGGCGTCTGCAACGCCGGTTTATTTTGTCGGCATCTTGGCGAATCCAAGATGCGATATCCTCAAGTTCGAAGGCTGGCATGCAATTTTGATCTCATCGCGGAAGCTGAAGCATTACTTCCAAGGGCACTCGATTTCAGTAGTGACTTCTTTCCCCGTGGGAGAGGTCCTCCATAATCGAGAAGCTACTGGAAGAATTTCGAAGTGGGCAGCCGAGCTTGGAGCTTTTGACGTCTCGTTCAAGCCGCGCACCGCCGTCAAGTCCCAGGCTTTGGCAGACTTTACGGCCGAGTGGACCGAATCCCAGGCCCCCCGCACGGAAGAAGAGCCAGAATATTGGAGCATGCACTTCGATGGATCTCTCATGCTCGGTGGGGCCGGGGCGGGAATTCTCCTCGTCTCGCCGAGAGGTGACAGGTTGAAGTACGTCCTCCGGATTCACTTCCCGGCCTCGAACAACGCCGCAGAGTACGAGGCGCTCATCCATGGACTCCGCATCGCCACATCGCTCAGAATTCGACGACTGGCGGTTCGCGGTGACTCCCAGTTGGTAGTAAGCCAAGTACAGAAGGACTGGTCGTGCGTCGATCAGACTATGACGGCATATTGCCAGCAAGTTCGAGAATTGGAAGGCAAGTTTGATGGTCTGGAGCTGGTTCATGTCCTCCGCCGCAACAATGAGGCAGCCGACGAATTGGCTAAAATGGGAGCCACTCGGGCAGAGGTCCTGAGTGGTATCTTCGTCCAGGATCTTTACGGACCAACCGTCGCAAAACAACGGGAGCCAACTAAGGATCCTGAGACTGGAGTCTTGCTCATTGACCCCGACTGGACGGCCCCGTATCTAGATTATCTCCTGAAGGACAAACTTCCAGAGGCAACCGCTCTGGCCGAACGCGTCTCCCGACAAGCCAAATCCTATGCGGTGATTGACGAGGAGCTCTTTCGGAAGAGCGCCTCAGGAGTCCTCAGGCGGTGCATTCCGGAACAAATGGGAAGAGACCTGCTCAAAGAAATCCACTCGGGGATGTGCGGCCATCACGCAGCGTCGAGCGCCTTGGTTGGGAAAGCCTACCGCCAGGGCTTCTTCTGGCCTACTGCAGTGACGGATGCTAAGGAGATCGTTCGAACTTGCGAGGGCTGCCAGTTCTATGCGAGGCAGACACACTTGCCGGCACAGGAGCTGCAAACTATCCCCATCTCTTGGCCCTTTGCGGTCTGGGGGCTCGACTTAGTGGGCCCACTCAAGAAGGCGCAAGGTGGTTTCGCATACCTCTTCGTAGCCATTGACAAGTTCACCAAGTGGATCGAAGCCAAACCAGTCGCCACTATCACTGCGGTTAAGGCCAAGGAGTTCTTCCAGGATATCGTGGTTAGATTCAGAGTGCCCAACCGGATCATCACAGACAACGGCACCTAATTCCGGAGTGAAGAATTTCAAGAATGGTGCGAGGGCGTCGGAATCAAGATCTGCTTCGCCTCGGTGGCTCATCCACGAAGCAATGGGCAGGTGGAGCGGGCTAATGGCCTGGTCCTCCAGGGCCTAAAGGCCAGGATCTTCGATCGCCTCAAACCATACGCTGCCCGATGGGTGAAGGAGTTACCGTCGGTACTCTGGGGACTCAGAACCACCCCCAGCCGAGCAACTGGGCAAACTCCTTTTTTCCTAGTTTACGGCTCGGAGGCGGTTCTGCCGACTGAGCTAAAATTCGAATCCACGAGGGTTCGGAACTACAAGGAGGCCGAGTCCGAGGGGGGCCGAATGGAAGAGCTTGATCAACTCGAGGAGGCTCGAAACGTTGCAGCCATCCAGTCGGCCAAGTACCTCCAGGGACTTCGGCGTTACCATTCTCGCAATGTCAGAAGTAGAGCCTTTTCAAAAGGAGATCTGGTCCTCAGGAGGA
Organism: Rhipidocladum racemiflorum; assembly: GCA_036346355.1. Classification (NCBI taxonomy): domain Eukaryota; kingdom Viridiplantae; phylum Streptophyta; class Magnoliopsida; order Poales; family Poaceae; genus Rhipidocladum; species Rhipidocladum racemiflorum. The sequence goes on along the minus strand of CM070579.1, from coordinate 80,146,680 downwards.
ACCAGAAAAGTGAGCACAAGCTCTCTCCAACTTGGGAAGGTCCGTACATTGTGGAGGAGACGGTCCGGCCAGGTGCCTATCGACTCAGACGTGAAGATGGCGAGGTTTTGGCGAATACTTGGAACGCCGAACAGCTCCGTCGCTTCTACGCATGAGTTATGTACCCGACTCTCACATGTTAAATAAAATGGTGATCCATTTCATTTCCTGAATTTCTACTGTGTAATGCTAGTCCCGAGTGGTTGTTACCCGACTGGTGTAGCACCTAACCCTGATCGCGCCGGTACAAAACGCACGGAAATAAAGACCGCGATAAGTGGATAACTCCGGCGGTTTATACCAGCGCGCGAAGCGGGAGGGGCAGAGCCTGAAAGCACTAACCACTCGGGGACTACAATTCGCAGCGCCAGAATTTAACCGAGATTCGTCTAGTCACAGTTTCTAGTTGTCAAAAGCTCGAGCCTCAACGCCTCGTTGCTGGCGCTGGAGCAACTGACTAGAACGGTTGATTAGGCGGAACTTTAAACTCGGGATAATTGGGATAGCACAGGCTAGGCAAGATTTCGCATTTTGTTCCATAATATTAATAATTTACATTACTAACTTTCTTTTTTTCATTTTCTCGCGCTAAAAAAAAAGAAAAAGGAGGGGCGACTCCTGCCGCCGATCCCGCTGGTGCTGCTGGTGCTGCTTCTGCCGCTGGGAGGCCCGGGGGGGGGTCGTCGAGGTCAGACGCGACCCGCGCGACCCAAAGCCGCCAGAATCTCGTCCTCAACCACCCACAGGGGTGGTATAAGGCGGACGAGGGCCCTGGCGGCCAGGTCGTCGCGGCGTTCGCGCCCAACCATCTCGGTGATGATCTCGGCCACCTCGTGGAGCCCCGGCGCAGCCTCTAGCAAGGTGGCCACAGCGGCGGCGTCCCTCGCGGCCCCTTCCTCTTCCTCCGCCTCCAGGATAGCGAAATCGTGCTCCTCCCGAATTGCCTTCCTCCCGGTGTAGAGCAGCCCAAAGCACTGCTGGCGAAAGAACGCCGCGTACGGGCCAACGAACCTCCTCATATTAGACATGGAGGGAGGCTGGAAGTGGAAGAAGAAGGAGAAGACGAGAGGAAATGGGCGATCGCTCATCAGCGGTGATGCCCTATTTATAAACCATCCCGGCTCCGGAAATCGAAGCGTCTCCAAAGGCAATCAAGCGCGCCACCTCGCAATCAATGGAGCGCAAAAAACAAAGCGGCTGCGCGAATACCAAAGAAGATCAACACGTTGAACAGAATTAAGGGATATTTCACCAGACACGTGTCAGGTACAGCCCAATTCAATTCAACCTTCCCGCTCACTTCGCCCAGTTAAGCGAGAAGTCCGGGGGCTGCGAGCCGGGAGGCGACGACGCAAACTTGGGGGCTGAACCACTCAGCCACGTGGCCACAACGTAAGTCTCGACGCTCGAGAGCTGCACGCCAGCCACTCAGAAAAGCGTGTCTGGGCAAGAAGGCCATGGGCCAAGGCCCTGGCGCTTGGGAGCCATACCAGTCGGCTGGAGGCCACCCAGAAAGGCGCAATGGGGGCCAAAAGGCCGTGGGCCTATATTCTAGGAACTCAGACAAGAAGGAAGAGTGAAAGAGGTTTGGAGCCTACTTAGCAGAGAACAATACAGACAAATTATATTCGGGTGAGAAATACAACGTCTCAAACAAGGAGGGCCAGCACTCGGCATAAAGGTTCACATCGAAGTCAGAATTCAAGATTCTCTAACAAGGCCTGCGATGTACCGGAGACCTCTTCAAGGAGTGCGTTGGCCCTGTCTTCATCACAGGCAAAACCCTCTTTCACAGCTTCAAGGTCAACTCTCGGATAATGAGACTTGACCACCGCCAACGCCTGGTTCGCACTCATGGTCGCGGACTCCTTGGCGTAAGCTATGATCCTATCGGCCCCTCCAGAGAGAAGCGGAACAACATCGTCTCCCTGGCCCGACTCGGCTCCTTCGATACGCAGAAGGTGCAGAACCGGCTCGCAGGCGACGCGCAACTCAGTGCGGCTCTGTTCGGCAGAGGTCATTTTCTCCTTGCATTCTGCACCAAAGCCGAACCGCCATCAGAAAAACACACCCGACGCCAAGTACGTATCCAAGTGAAAGAAATTTACCCTTCAGCTCCTGTTTTATCCTCTCCAAACTGACTCGGGCTTCGAGGCCAGAACTTTCCGAAGCTTCCAATCGAGCTCTCAGCTCAGCGATGGTCGAATCGCGCTCTGAAACACAAGAGCGTCATCATCCTTTCCAATTGTCCAAAAAGGTGTCCAAACCGAATCCAGGGGAGGATCTCACCTTCAAGCACATGCTCAAGCTTCGCCTTCTCTTCTCGGATCGCCATACACTGGGCCTCTAGCCCGTGGACCTCTTTCCATCTGTCGCTGCTGATCTCGTCGACCTTGTCCTGATATTTCTGGTGCTCCTTGAGCTTGGGGAGCACCTTCCGGAAAAACTGCGACCTCTGCTCCGAGCGCTCTCCCATGTCCTAAGCAACAGGGCAGAGTCTCAGGTGGAGGCCAGCATTCCCTAGCGACAACAGACCAAAGAAAGACAGAAAACTTACCCTGACAAGCGTGCTACACCGGACGGTGAGCTCGTAAAGCTCCATCCGAGCAGCAATCTCCCCTTCCTCATCCTCCTCCATTCCTTTCCAGTCGGAACCTCCCTCGCTCCACACGGTCCGATTCGGGGGTTTCGGCAGGGGACCGAGTGGCGGTGGCTCTCGACCCACCTCCTCCACTTCGGGAGGCGGAGCCGGGTCAAGCTCCTCGACTGCTGGGCCACTTGCTGGCTCAGCGGTCGGGCCAGCAGTGCAAGGTGGCGACGCCCCAGCTGCCGAAGGAGACGGTCACCTAGCCGACGAGGGGGGGGGGTCCCCCTTGGAGAAGCCGGTTCCGGGGGCTCCTTTTCAGGAGACCCCTCCACTGGGACGTCCATAGTAGGAGTCCTGAATCGGCAAAAAAGGGAAAACATCTCAGCACAGGTAATAGCAAAAAGGCAAGGATCGCCCAAAAGAATACCTCCTGGATTTCTTAAATTTCATCCCAGGTTTCATCCGAGTCCCAGCACCACTCGGAGGGGAACCAGACTCGGCACCAAATGGGCTGCCCTCGAGATGTAAGGTCGTGGCTCTGCGCCGTGATCCGGGCGCCGAAGTCGAAGGCCCTGGTGACGAAGGGCCGAAGCCTCCTCCGCCGATTCCCAGCAGCTCATCGGCCGAGATGTCACCGCCGCTTGGCCTGAGCATTCCTCGGCCAAGAGAGACCGACGGCCGGGCGTCGAGAAAAGAAGGACACACGTTCTCGAGAAAGGAACGATCGCGACACCGCCGTAATCGCACACCAGGCAAAAATCATGGGACAGTTTCTCGAGAGAGTGGTGTACTCATAGGAGGAGGAGGGTTCGCCGCCGAAAATCTGTGAGGGCAGCCCCTATTGGTGATTTCAGTGCCAGCCACGAAGAACTCAACCACCCGCGCCCCCAATGCATTTCTCGACAGGGATGTGCTTGTCTCCCGGGTGGGATCTTGAGTCCCGCTGTACTGGAACCCCAAGTGAATTCTCTCCTTCAAGGGCTGCACCCGGCGCTTGACAAAGCTGACCACAATGCCAGGGCCCGTCAGCCCCTGAGTCTTCAGATCACTCACCAACGCCAGAAGCTCGGCGACTTGTCCCAATCCGCCGCCATCCGGGGCATCACTCCAGCATCGAGAAATTTTAGGAGCGCGGCCAGTGAAAGGGGCGAGAAAAGGATCAACATTGGCACAATAGAACCACTCCCGCCTCCAGCCTTTAAGGGAAGTCTTGAGGGGAATGGCGAAGTAGTGTCTCTTTAAGCCCTCTCGCGTTTGAAGTCCGGCGCCCCCAACGACGCTGGGAGCAGCTCGGTTCGGATGAGGCTTGAGCAAGAAGAGGGAGCGGAACAAGTCAAAATGAGGACGTATCCCAAGATACGCCTCGCAAAGGTGAACGAAGAGAGTAATGTGGAGAATGGAGTTGGGATTCAAATTGATCAATTCGATCTCATAATAGTGAAGAAGCCCCCGGAAAAAGGCACTCCCGGGAACGCTAAATCCCCGCCAAAAGAAGGACTCGAACACCACGATCTCACCCTCTTGAGGTGTGGGATAAGGTTCACCGGCGGCGGGACGTGCGGAGATCAACTCCAGCGGAGGAAGAACGCCGGCAGCGACCAGCTCCTCCAAGCGGGACGCCGTGGTGACGGAGGTCTCCCACCCTGTGGTCGCTGGGTCGGCGTTACCCTCCGAGGATGACAAGGACTCCGAAGGAGAAGACATCACGAAGAAGAAAACCCAGCGGGAAGAACCGCCGCGAGCCTAGGGCGCGAAACCGAAAACCCTAGGTCGCCAAAATCGCCAAAGGAGATTTGAAGATTTCTCAGCCGTGGTGGGGGAGAGACAAGGATGTCTTTACCCCCAACAAGGCTTTTTCTCACCTATAAGAAATAGGCCCCAATTTTCGCCTCAAGGTGGGAAGAAGCAAGGGCCTCCCTGCTTAATTCTGGGCCAGATCCAGGGCACGCCCCATGTCGGGCCGAAAGCTGGGTTGCGCAAAACGCAGCCAGGTGTCAAATCTGGTTCGAAGTTTGGGATAAAGTGCGCCCCATGATGGTCCTGAACGCCGGCCGCCACGGAAGATTGGGGCTGGGCACTTTCCGAACATCTTCCAACGGTACGCTCCATAATTTGGGGTCAATTGCTGGTCACTGTCTCATAATGTGATCGGATATCGCGGGAGGATTTTTCACCAACACGGTCTTGAGAATGCGCCCCATGAGGGTCTGAAGCAGTGCGCCGTAAGCGGGCACAGGCATTACTCTGAATGACCATGGTATGCCCCATGAGGGTCAGCCGAGCAACAAGCCGGTTGCCGCGCACCGTAAACGGGCGCGGATACCACTCGACCACGAGCCAAAAAGACTACGGTATGCCCCATGAGGGTCAGCTGAGCAACAAGCCGATTGCCGCGCACCATAAATGGGCGCGGATACCACTCGGCCACGAGCCAAAAAGACTATGGTATGCCCCATGAGGGTCAGCTAAGCAACAAGCCGGTTGCCGCGCACCATAAACGGGCCCGGATACCACTCGGCCACGAGCCAAAAAGACTATGGTATGCCCCATGAGGGTCAGCTGAGCAACAAGCCGGTTGCCGCGCACCGTAAACGGGCGCGGATACCACTCGGCCACGAGCCAAAAAGACTATGGCATGCCCCATGAGGGTCAGCTAAGCAACAAGCCGGTTGCCGCGCGCCGTAAACGGGCGCGGATACCACTCGGCCACGAGCCAAAAAGGCTATGGTATGCCCCATGAGGGTCAGCTGAGCAACAAGCCGGTTGCCGCGCGCCGTAAACGGGCGCGGATACCACTCGGCCACGAGCCAATCAACCACAGTGGCTTCACACTACAAGTTCTTTACGATCTCTTTTCCCGTATAATCTTTATGACAGGATAAGAGACGGAAATCCGATCCTAAAGCACTTGGGGGCTGCTGTGGGATGTCCGAGATAGGGGTCCCACAAGTGGGGCCTACACCTGACTGGGCCGGACGGGCGGAGCAGTAGGCCCAAAGCCCGGAAGCGCCACGTCGGGCCCGGAGGAGGTGCCGACTTGTTCCCCAAGGCAGCTCCCGATCGTTCGTGGAAGCTTCGCGCCATGCCCAACCAACCCGTCAAAAGCGAAGCCTGCAGCCTGACATTGGCAGAGCCTGCATTACTGAACTCGACGGAGTGGCAAAGCGGTCGGGAAAAGCATAACCACCTCTCCAAGACGTAGTGCGCCATAGCCGATGAAGACAAAACACACGTTGGTGAGGCCACTATGTTGAGGGCCCGGTGGCGCCCATCTGTCATGTATCCCTCCCCTAGTATATAAGGGGAGGGGGAGAAACAAGAAAAGAGGACGCTCATATATCCAAGAACACAGGACTAGGGTATTATCTCCTCCGAGAGAGCCCGAACCTGTCTAAACAGAGAGGTCGCCCTCGCATCCTGTGTTACCATCTAGCTCAGATCCCACACGAATCCCCTAGAATCACAAATCTCATTGCCGGCGAAACCAATCATCGACAGTTGGCGCGCCAGGTAGGGGAGAGTGTCAAGATCTTCATCGAGCTAGATGGCTGTGACGAGCGGAGTCTCCACAGTTTTCGCCCCGGATCAGGTTTTCCACTTCGGAAGCCTGACCTTCATCCCGGACGGCCTCGGGAACCTTTCCCTCTCCGAGGAGGCCGCGCTGCAGTGCGGCAAGGTTTCCGGCGAGCCATCTTCTCGACTTCCGCGCCGATCGGGGGGTCCCCCTGCCTCGTGCTCTAAAGTGCCGAGTGGTGGACCGAAGGCCCGGTCCGACCAGGGAGTCGGACCCAAGAGCGCCGAGGTACGAATGGTGGGGGTTCTCGTTGCCAAACCACTCGGCACCTCTGAGCGCCTCGAGCTATCCTCTTCAGGCTCGCCCAGCTTAGCGGCTGAGTCAGAAGAGAGCCTAGAGAGCTGCTGGAATTTCCGTAGAGTCTGCGTAATCGAAGGCTCGCGGGCGAATTTCCGTAGAGTCTGTGTAATTACAATATTTTTCCATAATATCATAGTCAGTATACTGAAGAGCAAATCAGCTGCATTCTTCCAAAAAAATGGACTCAAACGTGATATTTCACGGCCGGCCTTTGTTCGTGACTATTATAATTAGGCCTTTTCAACTATACGAAAATACATACAATGGAAGGTGTAATTACAATATTTTTCCATAATATCGTAGTCAGTATACTGAAGAGTAAATCAGCTGCATTTTTCCAAAAAAAGGGACTCAAACGTGATATTTTACGTCCTGCGGAATATGCTTAGGTTGTCATATTTGTTCGCGACCATTATAATTAGCCCTTTTCAACTATCCGAAAATACATACAACGGAAGGTGTAATTACAATATTTTTTCATAATATGGTAATCTGTATACTGAAGAGCAAATCAACTGCATTCTTCCAAAAAAATGGACTCAAACGTGATATTTCACGGCCTGCCGAATATGCTTAAGTTGTCATATTTGTTCACGACTATTATAATTAGGCCTTTTCAACTATCCGAAAATACATACAACGGAAGGTGTAATTACAATATTTTTCCATAATATCGTAGTCCGTATACTGAAGAGCAAATCAGCTGCATTCTTCCAAAAAAATGGACTCAAACGTGATATTTTACGGCCTGCGGAATATGCTTAGGTTGTCATATTTGTTCGCGACCATTATAATTAGCCCTTTTCAACTATCCGAAAATACATACAACGAAAGGTGTAATTACAATATTTTTTCATAATATGGTAATCCGTATACTGAAGAGAAAATCAGCTGCATTCTTCCAAAAAAATGGACTCAAACGTGATATTTCACGGCCTGCCGAATATGCTTAAGTTGTCATATTTGTTCGCGACTATTATAATTAGGCATTTTCAACTATCCGAAAATACATACAACGGAAGGTGTAATTACAATATTTTTCCATAATATCGTAGTCCGTATACTGAAGAGCAAATCAGCTGCATTTTCCAAAAAAATGGACTCAAACGTGATATTTTACGGCCTGCGGAATATGCTTAGGTTGTCATATTTGTTCGCGACTATTATAATTAGCCCCTTTCAACTATCCGAAAATACATACAACGGAAGGTGTAATTACAATATTTTTTCATAATATGGTAATCCGTATACTGAAGAGCAAATCAACTGCATTCTTCCAAAAAAATGGACTCAAACGTGATATTTCACGACCTGCCGAATATGCTTAAGTTGTCATATTTGTTCGCGACTATTATAATTAGGCCTTTTCAACTATCCGAAAATACATACAACGGAATGTGTAATTACAATATTTTTCCACAATATCATAGTCCGTATACTGAAGAGCAAATCAGCTACATTCTTCCAATAAAATGGACTCAAAAGTCATATTTTACGGCCTGCCGAATATGCTTAAGTTGTCATATTTGTTCGCGACTATTGTAATTAGCCCTTAAGTTGTCATCATCTAAACTTTCGTTGCATTGGCCCTACTACGGTTGGGTTTTATTGCCAAGGTTACTGTCTGCCTGAGACATCCTGTCAAAGCATTGCTAGCAAAGCCTGCAGGACATATCATGTCATAAGCATGGCTGTCAGAGCCTATCCGAAATGTCCTATCAAATACATGCGTGGTAGAGAATGCCTTAGTCGTCCTGTCAAAGCATAGCTACCAAAGCCTGACTGGCACCTCCCTACCAGCTACAAAGCTGCATGCATTTGTCGCTTCCAAGCACAGGCAGAGCTGCAAAGGAATCCGATGCTCGCGGATTCGTTCTTGCTTCAAGTCTGTCGCTTTATCAATTCAGGCTATTTAACCCCCTTCCTGCCTTCCCAGCATTGCATCAACCGAACGACTGCTCCTATACAACAAAGAGAACCATCCCCCGCAATCCAAACGAGCAACACCAATGGAGTTTCCCTCGCCCCCAAGTCACAGCGTTGTCCAAACCATCCCCGAAGGCATGGAGGTCCCCATGTGCCTATGCGGGGATCCTTGCCGCTTCCGGCAGTCCATAGACAACTCATACACATACGGTATGAGGTACTGGAGTTGCCGCAACCACGACTCTGAGCCAATGCTGGGGATGCGGCTGCGGCGGAGAAGCCCGGTATGTTCGTACTCGCATTTAGTGTTGCATCGAACCTGCATGTGTCTAACACCATGTGATGTGACCAATTGCAGCCTCCACTGTGCGAGTTCATCCGATTCTACGACGCGGAACAAACTCTCGAGATGGAAAGGATGCGGAATTGGGAGTACTCGCATCGGAGGGCTATGGTGGAGCAGCAGTGGTGTGAGCAGGATCAGGAGGAGAAGCGCAAGCAGCGTCTGGAACAGATGCTTGCACAGAGGGAGGCCGAACGGCAGCGCCATGCCGCGGAGAGGGAGGCTGAGTGCGAGAGAAAGCGTGAGAGGGCAGCTAGGGCCAGGGCGGCAGGAGCTGAAGGATTGCGTAAGGGAAAATATCCTCGCTGCTCTCAGTAAAGTGTACGACAAGGGCCCTTCTTATTGTTCCCTTTCCCTAAGGCATGTTAGGTTTAGTCCGGTATACTTGGTAGAGTGCCGTACATGCCATTGTTGTTTACCATTCGTAAGCCGTACGTAATTTAGTACATTCTTATTTCTGCCCATCTATCGGTACAGTGTACCGTACATATATTTCACATCTTTGACCAAAACTACACGAAGTCTCAAAAAAATTATTACAAAATTATCGGTACAGTGTACAAAAATAATAATTATAACTACAATTCGAAAGCATATTCTTAATTCATATGCTTTTGCGAAAAATTATAAAGTTTTTTTATTAAATTTTGAGTTCTATAGTGAAAGTTATTTGCATTTGCATTTCAATCGGATCCAGTCGAATAACCAGAGAAAACTAAAAAAATTCGGCGAAATAATGAGACAAAAATAAAAAAACAACTGTGGCGGCCGCCGTCTGTCGTGGCGGGAACCGTCGGTATTTTTGCTATTTTTATTTTTTGTTGTATATTTCTACAGTTTTTTATTTACATGTTGTATATTTCACCTTTTTTCCCACCTCCTAACAGAGCCAACCGCTCGAATATGGACGCGAATGACATACGGTAAGGTCATATACAGTGGTAAAGTCTAACATTCCACTAAATTTTAAGTGATACGGAAGAAACCAAAGAAGGAAAAAGGAGAATGAGACGGTATTATAGATAATCTATTGTATCAGTTATTTTTACATAATATAATGATATACTATAAATAACTGCCATCTATACTATTGTAAGATGTAGTGTGTCATCCGTCAATTAGTTGATGAATCTAACCGCTCATATGAGACGGTATTATAGATAATCTATTCAGCCGAGTGTTGTATAGCATTAAAATACAACAAAGATACTACCATTCCACAAAGGTAAAATAGATTCAAACAAGAATACAAAAATAAAAATTTATTACAAAATTATCGGTACAGTGTACAAAAATAATATTTAAAACTACAATTCGAAAGCATATTCTTAATCCATATGATTTGGCGAAAATTTATAAAGTTTTCTTATTAAATTTGGAGTTGTATAGCGAAAGTTATTTGCATTTCAATGAGATCCGGTCGAATAATCAGAGAAAACTAAAAAAATTCGACGAAATAATCAAACAAAAATCACAAAACCAAATGGGGACACGTGGCAGCGCGAGACGGAGCCACCTGGCTGCCGCCGTATGGGGTGGCGGCAGGCAAGGCTGCCGCCATGGGGTGTGGTGGCCGCCGTGCGGCGTGGCGGGAGCTGTGGATACTTTTGTTATTTAGTTTTTTGTTGAATATTTTGGCTATTTTGATTTATTTGTTGTATATTTGAGCTTTTTTTCCGACAGAACACTTCGTTGTCAGGTGTCTTGCGGCTTCTTTGCTTCCTGTCGCCTTTAAGCTATCTTCCGGCTCAAGTCTGGCTGTTGGGCCAACAAAATTGGCCTGGTTTCTATTGTTCAGCTGTGTTGTTCTCAGTTCTTTGCAATGACGTCTGACTGTTGGATCCTCAGTTGGAACATACGAGGCAAAAAGAGCGCTGGTCAGGTCGCTTGTACAGGAAACCAAGGCTACCATCGTCTGCCTGCAAGAAGCGAAAATGCAGCTTCTTAAAGCGGACACCGTAGGGGAGACTCTAGGTGTGGCATTTAAAAATTCTTTTGCCTTCCTGCCAGTGGCGGAGCCAGAATTTATATAAGCTTCGGGCCAAAAATAAACGACTATTATTATCATCAAAGACTACGGACATTTAGGTATAACAAAAGTATAGCACAAATACACAATTAATGATAAATTTGAATTACATGCTTAACATTTCAATAAAATAGATAAAATATGTCAAAACAACATAGCATAGTGGAGTGATAGAAAAGTTAATACCTAATTAACGAAGATTTAGTGTATCTAAGATTACCATATTTTCATCAACAATATAACAAGAATCTAAACCTGTAAAAGATAAAATTGCACACGTAATCTATGATAAATACTAGCATGTACCTTGTAACATCCGCATAATAGAAGGCTTGGTAGCTTCTGGGTCATCAATTTCCTCAGGCTCGTCATCCAACCATCATCCCGGCTTGGTAGCCACCGCATCCTCAATTTCCATTGGGGCATCCTCATCCCAGTCATCAGGCTTCACAGATCTGGATCAGGGAGTTTAGCTCTCTCTGTTAGATTAAGTCTTATCTAGCCTAGGTCATGTTCACAAGAATGCGGAATAGGAATCATAAGATCTTACCCGGAGATGATGAACCCATTAGTAATTTGTCGGTGAACTTTTGATTGTCGATGAAGCGATGACAGTGAGGAAGAAGAAGTCACCGAGATCAATCCTCGGTGATGGTAGAAGACCTTCGTTAGCCTGAGCACGAACCCTAGATCGGAAGGGATTTAGGAAGAGCTGTGCACTCAAGGACAAAATCAATCTCAGGAGTTTTGGTCTCTCCCTTTTCTTTTCTCGTGCAGGCCAACGGGACCAACACCAACCTAATATTTGGTACACTCCCGATTAAAGCGTTGTTAGTGGCTATTAGATCCGAAATTTTCGGAATCAGTTTGTTGACTGAGATCACCACTAACATTCTCCCACTTGATCGAAAGGCTAATAACATACGTCCATACTCAACAGAATAACACACCAAGATAAAGTATTACAGCAGTTCATAAAGTCACCGCTGAAACCCCAGTACCTATAGTGCATCATTCCATCTCAATGGAATAATTACTTATTCTTAATGGGAGTTTGGTTTTATTCTTATGGTCCTTATTTCCAGAATCAGAGGCTTTCCAATAAAACCATGCCGGAAACATGCTCTCGAAAGAGACTGGATGGGAAGCCTTTAGTAAGCGGATCCGCAAGCATAGACTTAGTACTTATGTGCTTGACATCAATTGTCTGATCCTGGATTCTATCTTTCACAACATGATACTTAATGTCAATGTGTTTGGCAGCACCACTTGACTTGTTGTTACTCGAACAGAAAACTGCGGCCTTATTATCGCAGTATACTGTTAGTGGTTTAGATATACTGTCAGCCACTCTTAGTCCGGGAATAAAATTCTTAAGCCATGCAGCCTGCCCAGTAGCCTCATAACATGCCACAAACTCAGCCTGCATCGTCGACGATGCAGTAATGGATTGTTTGGAGTTTTTCCACGAAATGGCTCCTCCCGCAAGTGTGAAGATATAACCTGATGTGGATTTCTTAGTATCAACACAGCCTGCAAAGTCAGCGTCCGAATAACCCACAACCTCAAGGTCATCAGACTTCTTATATGTGAGCATGTAGTGCTTAGTGCCTTGCAAATAACGCAAGACTTTCTTAACGGCCTTCCAGTGGTCCAACCCTGGATTTGATTGATATCTGCCAAGCATCCCGGTTACGAATGCTAAATTAGGGCGAGTACAAACTTGAGCATACATAATGCTTCCGACAGCTGAAGCGTAAGGAATCCCCTTCATCTGATCAGTTTCTAATTGATTCCTTGGACATTGGAATGTTCCAAATTTATCGCCCTTTACAATAGGAGCAGGCGTAGCAGAGCAGTTATGCATATTATATCTCTTAAGCACTCTGTCAATGTATGCCTTTTGGGATAGGCCTAATATCCCTTTGGACCTATCTCGGTGAATCTCAATGCCCAAAACATAAGAGGCATCACCAAGATCCTTCATGTCAAAATTAACCGAAAGAAATCTTTTGGTCTCATACAGCATATCCTTATCGCTGCTAGCCAACAAGATATCGTCCACATAAAGTACTAAAATAGTGAATTTGCTCCCCTTAATCATAATGTATATGCAATTGTCCACATCATTTTCTTTGAAACCAAATTTCTTATGGTCTCATCGAATTTAAGGTACCATTGTCTAGACACCTGCTTTAGCCTATAGATGGATTTCTTAAGTCTGCATCTCATATGTTCCTTGCCTTCCACGACAAAACCTTCCGGTTGAGCCATGAAAACATCCTCATGCAAGTCACTATTAAGGAATGCAGTTTTAACATCTATCTGATGTAGCTCTAAATCATAATGAGCAACAAGCGCCATGACAATTCTTAACGAATCTTTCTTCGAGACGGGAGAGAAAGTGCCAATATAATCTATCCCTTCTCTTTGTGTAAACCCTTTTCCTACAAGCCTTGCCTTGAATCTTTCGATATTTCCTTTAGAGTCATGCTTAGTTTTGTAGACCCATCGACAGCCTACTGTTTTGACTCTATCAGGAATTTCTACTAGATCCCAGACGTCATTAATGCTCATATACTTCATTTCATCCTGCATGGCCTCAAGCCACTTGGATGAATCCTTATACATCATAGCCTCCTTAAATGATGTAGGATCATCTACCTTCCCTATGTCGCATACATCTTCATTCATGTATACAACATAATCATTAGGGATGGCTGATCTTCTTTCCCGCTGTAATCTCCTTAGTGGTTCATTAGTTGTCACAGGAGGTTGTTGAGGCTCATCGTTAGGTGCTGTACTGTTGATAGCTGAATCCTCAGATGGGGGGTCAACTCCAGAATTCTCAGCTGGAGGTATAACTATATGAGGTAAAGGAACGATAGTCTCTTGGACTATCGGCAATGGTACATAAGTCCGAATCTCCTCAAGATCTATTTTCCTAGCCTCTGAGCTCCCACTGATTTCATCACTCTCTAAGAATACAGCATGGCGGGTTTCCACAAACTTAGTGATATGATTTGGACAATAAAATCGATATCCCTTAGACCTTTCAGGATATCCAATAAAATGGCAACTTATTATCTTAGGATCCAATTTTCCAAGATGTGGATTAAAGACTTTAGCTTCAGCAGGACAACCCCACACACGTAAATACTTTAAACTCGGTTTCCTTCCAGTCCACAATTCATAAAGGATTTTTAGGGACTGATTTACTGGGAACTCGGTTAAGTATGTGTGCGGCTGTCTTTAATGCTTCCATCCACAGACTAACTGGTAAACTGGAGTAACTCATCATGCTACACACCATATCCATAAGGCTGTCTTTCAGCTACTCCATTTTGCTGAGGTTCACCAGGTGTGGAATATTGTGCTACTATGCCACTTTCTGAAAGGAACTTAGCGAATGGACCGGGAATTTGTCCATAAGGAGCATGTCTCCCATAATTTTCTCCTCCACGATCTGAAGGAGTTATACCCATCAACAGAAGTCACAAGAAACCTGTGCTTCGTGTGGCTCCTTTCTTAATTTGTTTTACATATTTCCCTTTAATGCAATCAATACAATGATCTGAGTCAGAGAAGTCTAGAGGTTGGAGTATCTCTTCCTTAATGAGACGTTCCATTCTCCCCTTCGAAATGTGGCCTAAACGACAGTGCCACAATTTCGATGAAGTCTCATCACCTAGACTTCTCTTTCGCTTATTGGTGGCATCATACACATTCATCAAAACAGGAGAGTTTGTCTCATCGAATCACGAGACCAACATTATTAGGTTTAAAGCTTACAACGCGTTTATTATTCCCAAAGATACAAGTAACACAATCATTATCTAATAGAGAAACTTGCTTGATTCAGTTTTGGGAGAGAAGTGTAGCTTCTTCTTAGACTTATGATCCTCTTGGAATCTTCTTTTGTTATAATCTTTTCTTTTTGGCCTTTAGTCTTTCTTCCTCCTAGACACACATGGTAATCAATTTGCTCATAGTCCACTTCTCCTTTCGAGTGCTGTAATTGATCGTGAAAGGACCAAAATCAGCAGAAGAGGAATCATAATGAAGTGGACCAGAAAACCTTCAGAGATTTTCCATGTCCATGCCCTTAAGCTTGGAGCCATATGAGTCATCATCATGACATGCTCTCTTAGGCCACTTGAGTCATCGCACTTGGAGGTGAGCATCCTCATAATTAAGTACTGGCATATACCTTTTTGAGGAGCTCTTAAATTGCTCCTCGACTGAGGCCAAGTACTGCTTAACACTGTCAGAATCAGGGATTGCTCCCCTTATTCCAACAGATATGGCGCTCTTCATTATTATCAAGGACATGCGATTGGACCGCTCCCACTTCTCCGTTGTTAAGTCATAGAGTTTTTTTTTCCAAGAGGGGAAGTTAGTTCTAGAGAGTTGTTTAATGCCATTTAAAGTATTGACAATATTGGACGTATTAATTATTGAATAAATACATATATACATGAATAAGGTAATGTCTGGCATGAAATTAACCCTACGTTGGTCTGATTAATAACATGCTAATGACGGGGAAATTTAATAGTTCTAATTCGCATCACCATTGGGCAGAAACGAAAAAGAACTAAATTAACTTATGGGTAACACATGGTCATAAACAACGTTGGTCAGAATATGATCATGGTTATAACATAATCCCAATTCTAATTAAATAGGTATGATACATAGTTATAATCAACTTTGGTCAGAATATAACTATGATCACGAAGTAATCCCAAAACATTATTAAATCTCTAATCAATATTTCCCGTTGGTTCCATATTAATTAGAGACAATATACAGAAATAATCATCATAAATAATTAATTGTCACATTAATTTAATTTGCTCGATAAAATTAATCATAAGGTTAATGCCCAGGAAATAATAACATTTGAACAATATTTGCCGAATTAAAAGAGGCATAATGAACAAATATTGAAATGAGCTAAAACATCAAACAAAATTAATGGCCATATTATTAATTTACTCATAAAATTAATCATGGAATTATGCCCAGGGAAATTAATCATAAAACAATAATTGTTGCCAAGTTAAATGAGACATAATGCAACAAATAAAGAAATAATAGTAAACAGTAATAACAATGAATGCTTAAACAGTAATGGCCCAAAACAGTAAAAGAGCCTTGCGGCCCAGCCAAACGGTCAACAGCCCAGAGGGCAGGACTACGGTCCAGCGAGCTAGCGCAGCCCAAAACGAGCGTCAGCCCAGACGACTTGGCAGCCCAGATGCGTGCGATCAGAGCCGTCGATTGAAACGAGCGGCTCGGATTGATTGGAGACCGAACAAAAAAATGATGGGCCGGAAAAGCCCTAACCCTAAACTCAGTCATCCCCTCCTGAAAAACACGCACAACGACAGCCCGGAGACGGCGGAGCTCGCAGTAGCATGCATCTTGTGGCGCGGCGAAAGCACGCACGGCGCAGCGTGGGCGTGAACGCAGCGGGCGCGAGACGGCGAGCCAGCGGCGGCGAGCACCAGCACGACGACCGAAGCGGGGCCGACAGCATGTGACGAACTCCAGCGACGACGGTGACGGCGGGGTAAGTCCCAAATCCCCTCAAATGCATTAGGGTTCTTAATTTGCTTTGGAATTTGGGAGTTTTGGGGATTTCAGGGTTCGGATTTGGGGATTTTGGGCATTTAGATGTTCGGATCGAAGTTCTAGGGCTTTGCTCTCTTATCCCCTCCTTCTAAATGCTGAGGCGAGGCTTAATTAGCCCTAATCCGAACCAAATTAGTGCTAAGCTGAGCCTATTTCGCCCAAAAACAGCATCAATCAACGAGAAAAGGATCTAAATCGGGCTAAGAACAGACTAATTGGAACATGCTTAGGCTAGTTTGCTCTAATACCAAATGTTAGATTAAGTCTTATCTAGCCTAGGTCATGTTCACAAGAATGCGGAATAGGAATCATAAGATCTTACCCGGAGATGATGAACCCATTAGTAATTTGTCGGTGAACTTTTGATTGTCGATGAAGCGATGACAGTGAGGAAGAAGAAGTCACCGAGATCAATCCTCGGTGATGGTAGAAGACCTTCGTTAGCCTGAGCACGAACCCTAGATCGGAAGGGATTTAGGAAGAGCTGTGCACTCAAGGACAAAATCAATCTCAGGAGTTTTGGTCTCTCCCTTTTCTTTTCTCGTGCAGGCCAACGGGACCAACACCAACCTAATATTTGGTACGCTCTCGATTAAAGCGTTGTTAGTGGCTATTAGATCCGAAATTTTCGGAATCAGTTTGTTGACTGAGATCACCACTAACACTCTCATCCCAGCCTTCTGGCTTCTTGTCGTCAGGGTCAGGAATTGTCTTGGGTGGGATAAGTGATGGCTCAAAATCATCTGCAGAAAGGAAGTTTGCCTTCGCCTTTTCCTCGCCATCAATCAAAATTCTCACCACATTATCCGGCTGCAAGACAGCCGTATAGACATTAGAGAGCTTGTCATACGGGACAAAAGGTGGGGACTTGAGGTGATGTTCAACATACTTGCCAGTCTTGGGGTTCTTGTGCTTAAGGATGAAATACACCTTGTTTGTTGAACCGCACTTGTCAGGACCAAACATAATAGTGTACGGACTCTCGTTATCAAACTCTTTGGAATCCCATCCAGCAACCTGAGGGCGAATGTACTTAAGATAAGCACCTCCACACCCGAGGCCATTCTGAAGCCTCACTTCAAACTGCAAGACAACTGTCCCATCCTTCAAAGTAACTGGCTGATCAAGCTCCTTGATTATGGCATATTTCCTGGCCTTCTCACCAACAAGGAGACCATAGTCCTCATCAGTGGCGGAACCAGAAAACTTGCAAGCCCCGGGCTAAACTTTTAAGCATATAACTAATAGCAATTTCTAAGCCAAAATACTATGGGCTAAAGATGACTTTAATGACCCGGGCTGGACTAGATATACCTAGGCTATACACTATACTAATTTCTAAGCCTAGGGCTAAAGCCCGGCCTGCCATGGGCCTGTTTCCGCCACTGGTCCTCATGGCCATCATTCTTGGCTTGCTTCAATACACCTGCATGCCAGAATCCATATTATGTCGTTCGTGTCACATGTTCTATAAAGAGTGATGGAAAGAACAGTTTTATACTGAGAACAGAGTATAAAGACAACTAGCATATTGGCAAAAGCCTAATCGGTGCCAAGTCATGAGACAGAATAGATGGCATTGTTTCTCCAGACGAGGCTAGTCATCAACTATATTGCTTTGACCTTATTAAACATATTTCAAATGATGATGGCAGGATGAAATTACAATTAGCGCCAGTAGTACATACAGCCCAAGAACATTCTACATCAGTACTAATTCAATGCATCATCACAGGGATATCGATACAACAATGGAAAGAGCTACTCTAGGCCAGACATTTCAATTGCAGTTCAACTAAGCATATCACATATCATCACACAACAGCCAAGCACAAAATCACACATTGTCACCAAAGCACCGACTCCCACTTCAGCCAAGCACAAAATCACACAACAGCCAAAAACTTAGTATTTTTGTTTCTCAAATCTCAAGAGTGACTGGGAGAAGAAGCTACCTCAAGCTCAAGCTGTCAAATGTCAAGCAGTCAAGCTCCAGCCGCCAGGTCTCGACATGCGGACAAGCTCAGCAGCGAGCGGCAGCAGGGCGCCAGCGGGCGCTAGGAGAAGCGCCGGCGGCGGCCAGCGGAGTGTCTGGCGAAGCGAGCGATGGGCCGACGGTCGCCGAGCGGCGGCGATCAGCGAACACCGGCGAAGCGGGCGTCGAGCGAGGGCAAGCGGGCGACGGCAGAGAGGCGAGCGATGGGCGCCGGCGGGCTGAAGCGGCGGGAGTGGGAGCGGGAGCGGGCGCCGGGCCGACGGGGGCCGGGCGGGAGCGTGGGTTGGGGACGCGCCGAGCCACCGAATGCCCTTGGGGTCGCCTGGTCGCCTGGCCTTTGTGAACCGGCTGAGCGGCTGGGCTAGTGGGCCATTCGATTGGAAGTGCATCAGGTCCAATTAAGACTACACGAGTTTTTGCACTGTTTTTTGGGCTAGGCCTCGGGCCCAGACCCCACTGGCCCGAGGCCCAGCTCCGCCCCTGTTCCTGCCAGCAAATGGCACAAGGGGAGGGTGTTAATTTTTAGGATCTGTGCTGAGTTGATTTGACAACAAGAGAGAAATATTTGAAGAAATATGATTTTAATATTTGTGATGGATTAGGAAATTTATATGGATTAATCTTTTTGTGGAGGAAGAGTTTTGTTTGTTTGGCTGTTGATAGGAATTGGATCATAGTATGCAAAGAAGTGGAGCAAAGCTATGCATTGGCTTTGATGGCTTGACTAGAAGTGAAGGACGGCATGCATGCAACTTGAAGGACTAGAAGTGTTACTAGTATATTGCCCGTGCTAACGCTACGGCGATATTTGGTAATACAATTAAAATAAGCAAATGGTGTTATATGTTTTGGTAATAAACTGTTGTAAGATGTGCACAAAAGAAAGATACAAAGAGTTATTATATCGTTGATTACACAAGCAAGTGCATAAAATAACATAGGAACTGTTTATCATTAAAATCCATCTAATTCCTGATACGCTTTAGGATTTCCCTATAACTTCAGGAATGTTGTCTTTCGATTCATTCTCGATGTAAGCGCTCTCCAAGAAAAAAAAATCCTTGAGCAATGAGGTGGATACTGGATCCGTGAGCAAATCATGTTCTCCAAGAAAAAAATCCTTGAGCAACTCTATCACCATACACTTTAAAGATATGGTTGCTCTTATCTTACTACAAATAAGTAAATGCCATAAACACTTCTATGAGCTACAAAGGATATATCGCATAAGATGGTAAGATCTAACAGTCATTCAAATATGGTGAATTCTACATTACTTAGTTTAATATTGAAAGAATTGGACAATAAAGTGGAAAAAGAATAACAGAAGTTGTACAGATGACGGCTTAAAATGGAACAGTAAAAAATAATAAAATGGCCAACATGATTGTAAAGCAATTTACTATGAGAATAAAATGGATGGCAGGACAGGTGGGATATGTAACATCCTGACAAGTGACAGAACCATATCTTACCAGTGGCGTTGGCGCAGGGAATGGAGACCAAGCTTATCAGTGATCTCAGCAGCATTCATTGCATTGGGCAGATCTTGTTTGTTAGCAAAAACGAGCAAGACAGCGTCCCTCAACTCGTCCTGCCAATGTCATGTGACTTAAGACTCAAAATGTATTCCCAGTAAGGCACTAATTCCAAAGACTCACTGCTATATGCGTGCAATATAGTCCCAAGTGTAACTGGAAGCGGAATCTGAGTATCCAGAAGGATATTCAAGCCCTGGCATGAGTGCCTCTTAAAACTTATAGGCTACAGGGGTATCGTAGCCATATGGAGCTGATATCTATTCTACAGGTTGCATACGCTGGACCATAGTAAAATCTGGGGTGTCTTATTATTGGTTTCATGTATACTGGGCCCTAATCTCAAATATTAAGTGACACATGGCCAGTCATTTCAGAATCAGAATTCAGATTTTGGATAATATCAAATTATTTCCATGTCCACAGTAAAATTGCAGCCTTTTTCACTTAATTTTTATGTTGTATATCTAATAGCTCTAAGCCTCTAAAAAATCAAAATAATTCAAACATCTAAAGATGCCAGAATTATAGACATCTATCCAGTACTTTATACAGTATTGGTCAGTTAATGAGATGAGTATATTGCAAAATTTGAGCAAAACAACTTGAATTAAATGTAACATTTTTAAAATATCTGACAGCACAGATGTTTATCATCTCATATGACTACATTGTGGTCATGATGTCATACTTTGTCATCTTGTAAAGATATCTGCATTGCAAACTTAAAATATCAGCTCTAAAAGCATCATTATGAGATAGAATTTACTTCATTAAACATCCTGTGGAGTTCATCCCTTGCCTCAACAACACGATCTCTGTCGTTGCTATCAACAAAAAAGATAAGACCTTGAGTATTCTGGAAATAGTGCCTCCACAAAGGCCTGATCTGTAGTTTCAACAGCAGAATGTTATGAAAGTTAAATGGTATCCAAAACCCAGACAATATATAAAGTTGCAGTTCCTACATTCTGCATTCTGTTAAGATATTTAACAACCTTTCCAATGAAGCAATAAGAATAGGCAAGTACCTTATCCTGACACCCCACATCCCAGACAGTAAAGCTAATGTTCTTGTATTCAACTGTCTCCACATTAAACCCTTCATATCACCAAAAAAAAAGCAATTCATTATGTACTTTGCTATCTTTACAAGCACTTCGCGAAAACACTTGCATGTTGTTCATATTTCCAACATTAACAGCCCGTACTAAAAACAAGAGGGAACAAAAAAAGATGTATATAATCCAATATCTAACCACATTTGTGAACTACAAACATGCACCAAAGAACAAGTCAAACAGAGTTAGCTTCCGTGGCACGAACAAATAGCAAATGAGGAATGATATGGAGCAGATGACATATGTGCCAAAAAAAATATAATACAAACAGTTAGCATAGAAAAGGCACAATTTAGACATTGTATAGGCCTACTGCTGTTTGCACTGTTTGTCCGTTGGCATTGCCCCCTGACAAACATACTTAGGATATGCAAATGCAACTCATAATTTATATTATTAAACTCAGACAAATACCCCCTATTTTCCAGGTCCACTTTCTTAAAAAAGAAAGACCACCTATCTCAGAAGAGATCCAATATGCTTAAGCATTGTTTACCTTGTAATTGCCCTTGGATAAAGCTATACGAATGCTTCAACATATACATGAATGATCCATCTAAACCAAAATGATGAGAATAGATTCTTACCAATTGTGGGGATGGTGGTGACAATCTCTCCGAGCTTGAGCTTGTAGAGGATTGTGGTCTTACCAGCCGCATAGAAAACCTTGATGTGCTCTGGTATGAGTATGCATGAAAACAGTGAATTTTTGGATAATTTTTGGACTATGACTACGCGCAGCAGTCTCTGAACGACCGATGATAATCTCAACCCACCTTATTGTGTTTTCTGCTATTGGCAGAATCCAGCGAAGAGTTTTCTGCATTTCAGCCTTGATTTGAGCTACAAGGTCAAGAAGAGAATAAAAAGGATCACATTAATTTAATACTTTGTACGCTCTGATGTTTCAAGAGTAGCAACACCAAAATCAAGTCTTGGCTCTTGTATATAAAATATATGCAAAAAAACAAAACAAAACTTATCGTATATGGATAGTTCAACTTTCAGTGCTCCAAAATTGAAGCATGCTTATGCAAAATAAAAAATAAGAACTCGACCTACCATCAGTTTCACATTTCTACAACAGACTCAACGTGCATAGATAATACAATTGAAATGATCGTTTTTCTACTGCAAGGTTATATAAAAGACAAACCACCTCTTCAGTATTAAATGATTGCAACCGTGGTCGTAGAGCTGATTTCACTGTTACTGGAAGTCCATGGTGCAAATTGTCCCTAGCGCTAGGAGGAAGAGACAGTGGTCGAGAAACCTGCATAGGTACACATGATATTGAGAACATTATGGCTTTTTTCTAATCAATGAAGCATCACCAATAGCAGGCTAAAGACTGAAACATGTAGACTTTGGTAATACAACATATGCACTATGACTTTGGAACTTGTTCAATTTCAAAAAATGTCATTGGAATTGGTATCTTGCAGCTAGGAGACAGATAGATATTCACGCTGAGTGACCATAAAATCTAGGCTACAGGATACTGAAATGGATAAATGCATGGTTTGTCAACATGACAGAAACAGATTTCTACATAAATAAGGGATTGTATGGAAAATACTGCCAAGTCAACACAATGAAAGTGGGACATCAAGCAGGCACAATAAACATGGCATGGGTCGTCAAAACCACTTACTATATTTTCAATTTGATTGACAATGTTAGCATAATGTAGTGCCAGACCACATGGACCTAGCCTTTTGTTCTGAACTTGCTCGGAGTCCGGTAAGTCCATGATTGCAGGAACTTTTTATTCAGAGAAGTGTTAGGATATTGTCAGATACATTTTGTGGTAATTGGAAAACATCCAATTGAGAATTACTTACCAGTTTTACTGAATGCATCCCTGATTTGTTTATGCAAAAATATGACGATACAAACAAGCTTCTCAACAATCTGGATAGAGTATCAAGAAAAGCAACATCGAAAGGGGGGAAAACAATATATGAGTAGCATATTCATAAAAAAAAATTATCTCAGTTGAGTGGAAACGCTACAAAGTCATGGTATAAAGTAATGAAGCAAGTGTGGACGAAGATAATTACCTCCTCCAAAGTTCTAGACCACAAGGATTTCTTCTTCAGATTTTTCACAAGCTTCCTTTGGCGCTTTAGTTCACTATGCAAAACCATGACACTCTCTGCAAAGAAAACAAATTGCATCCAATAAATATCTCCATAGCAGTTTTAGCGGTACACGGTGTGTAAGAAGTAAAAGCAACCACAAAAAAGGCCCTATACTGCGACAGAAATGCTTAAGTTGGTTTGCTTGGAATGAAAAAGGTTTAGGGTGAAATAATGTTTTATACAATTTTAGTCTATGAATTTTCTTACTAAACATTAGCAAAAAAATGTGTGCACCACAACCAACATAAGCTTCATTTTCCCTTTTTTAATGGAAATCTACAATGCTTGTTTGAGAAATTTCATTGTATTAAGATCTCTTCACCAAAGTATTTATTTGCATATGACAATCATTATTTCCAGGTCAGATTCTGGAAAAAGCATTGTGCATGTATTCTAGCATCAGTTTGGTTGTACCTGCCTAGTCACGCATGCACTCCTCTTCATGAAATTTACTTTGAAAATCCTGCTCAAACTTGTCCGGCGCATGCGATTCATGGTAAAGCTCCTGCAATTATGAAAATAGCCGCATAAATTTCTAGCCATGCCCATTATAGTACTGCAAAAAATAGCTTGATTGTAGCACCGCCCTCAAAACTGTAGTTTTAGCGTGCTGTTTTGCAGGGTCTCTCTGATGGAATAAATGGAATATCTGGAACCTCTTTCTTTGATTACTGTTTTGCAAGTTCTCCATAAATAGAGGTGTAACCGATCGGTGCTGGAACAACAGAATAGAGCTTGAGTACTTCTACAAGTTTTATTGTACAAAGGTAAAAAGGAGCAAACAAACAATTGTTTTCACAAGGCACAAAGCAATGACATCCAAAAACCGTTTCGAAAAGGCAAGTATGTTGTCATGAGATGTTCCACGGAATCTTTCCAATAGAAGTACAGATGGTAAATAAGAGCAGATGAACACAATGAACAACAAAACCATACAATAAACTCACCCGGTTCCTCAGCTTGAATCTTTTGCTGTGAACTCTTGCTAACCTGCGACTCCTCGTTCTTTCTGGGATGAAAGGTAACATATTCATGTGAACCATTCACATAAACCAGAAATGATGCCTCTCCATCTCTTGTATCATTTGTGTTTGCATCCAAAGAGGGATCACCCTTCACAAAAGCAATGGCACCTCCCTTTGTCTGAAAAAAGGTGAAATTAATCAAAGTTATACATTAGTAGAGCCTCTGATCCATTTCCCTTACAACAGATAAAGGCATGAGAAGAAACCAAACAGAAACTTTTATAAGAACCAAAGCAATAAGCAACTAAACTTTTGGTGTGTTTTGTTTGAGGAACCGGGTGGTGAATGGACCATCCAATCCTAACTCAAAACCTAGCCCACTTGTTTGGTTTGAGGAATGAGTTGGTCCACCACCACCACCTCATCCCTCATAAGCACAAGGCTAGTAGAAAAAATGAGGAATGGGGTTATCCCACCAAAATCATCGGATGATCCCGTCATGGACAAACCAATCCTAGGATGACGCAGTTCCTCAAACCAAACATCCTATAACAGTACCAGTAGAAACCTAGAAGTTTTAAAATACTAACCAAACTAACTTCCGCAAAATATATTGCACTCCAAAAATCAGTTGAACTACACTAATATATAAAAACTTGGCGGAGATTACCTTCTTTACCGACCAGGAGGAAACAGGGTTAGGATTTTCTGCATCAAAAAGTAGTATTACCCCATCTTGATCTGCCGCTGTTCCTCCATCAGGACAGCTTAGAAGAGCAAGAACCGCAAATTCACTCCTACTTGTCGAACAACATGCAACTGCCACAAGTACACACAGTAACATGAGAATTAGATCAAATGTGCTTGCTTATCCAAAGACATGGACCAGCAATATGTTTTCACAACCCAACTGCCTGAAACATTCTGAAACATTGGCAGAAGGGACCAGGTTAAAGATAAGTAACATGAGACGGCGTCGTCGTAGAGTCCGGCGTGGACCATGGAGGCGGCGACGGCGTTGTGGAGGCGGTTGTAGAGGCTGAGGCGGGGGCCGACGAGGGCGGAGGTGGTGTCGGGGAGGCGGGGAGCGTTGGGATCGCGCGGGGGAGGCGGGGAGGAGGGGTCGCGGCGGAAGACGTGGAGCGGAGGCTCGATGCGGAGCCGGCGCTTGCGGCGGCGCTTCAGCGCGAGGCGTTAGGCGCAGTGTAGCGGGAGATGGCGGCGGAAGAAGGGCAGCAGCGCCCAGGCTGGGGGTGGTGGGCGCGGAACCCGGGCGAGGACTTCTTGGGGAGGCCTCGGAGGAGAAGAGGTGGTCTGGCCGGGGCTCGGGGTGGGCGAGGGTGAAGAAGGGTGATGCCCAGGGCTTCTTCGGCCCGAGGGCAGCGTGGAACTCCTTGGCGAAGTGGGCGCGGCGTCTTGCGGCGAGTGGTCGGGGTCGTGGGTGAGCTGCCCGCGTGGCAGCCCCATGGTCGGCCCGGCGCCCGGGCGGGCGGCGTGCGGGATCTGGGCGGGGTAGCGTGCTAGCCCGCTAGGAGGAGGAGGAGGAGTGGGGGGAGGTGGTCGACCTCGCGCTTCACCGCCGGGTCGCCGTAGTCGCTGTCGATGTACGGCAGCGCGTCCATCGATTCCGCATCCGGCGCCGCTCGCCACGGCACCCCCGCCCCCTCGGCCGGCGGCGCCTCCAGCATGAGCACCTCCCTCGTTGTCGACGAGGCCATCTCTGCGGCCGCGCACGCGCAGACGCAGTCGAGCGAGAGATGAAGGGAGGGAGGGAGGGGAGTTAGGGAGAGGCCGAGGCAGCGCCGGCCGCAGGGAGGGAGGGATACCACAGGTGCCGAGCGATGGATTTGGGAGCTTGGGTTAAGGCGCGATTGGGGGGACGGGTGGGGAGGAAAGTTTGAGGGGGGATGAACCGGGTGATTGTGACCATCAGATTTGATGAAGTGATGTTTTAGAACATCTGAGCGCTTGATTATGAGGAAATAGGATTTCTGTGTGCACGTGTTAGGGTGAACAAAGCAAAGTACTCTCTGTGGGGGCAGAACAGTGTGTGCATGTAGAAAAGATTTAACTGGTGAATTATATAGGGGTAAAGATTAACAGGAAATCAACTAGCAACAAGTGTTTGGATTCCACTCAAGTTGGGCCGGCCCATGTATGAAGGATTAATTAGCAGGGGTTGCGCTTATAAAAGGACACGTGAAAGCATTGGAAAAATTACAGCTAGATGAGGGTTTACAAAAGAACGATCTGCAGGAGGCGGCGTATTATAAAAGGCAGAGGACGTGAGCGACTAGAAAAAAAAGAGGGGTTTCCAGGAATTGGCGGCCGGCGGCGCAGTACACATGAAAAATGACAGAAGATTGCCGTGCAGCAGGAGAACTCACCGGAGGCGCTGGTGACAGCTGGTGCATGCGCTGCTGGCGTGCGCGGAGGCTGTGCTGCAGGAGAACCTGGCGACGGCGCGCACCGGGCTGACGTCGTCCAGAAGCGCGGGGAGCCCGAGCAGCGGCAGCAGGACGCGGTGCAGTCGAAACGGTCGGACGGATGGTGCGTGGCAAAGAGCGAGCAGACGCATGAGGGTATAAATTCTAAATTGAATTTTATGTGATGAAATTTATATTTTGACACGTTGATTGATTTAATGTAAAAGTATGAATTTCAGTTTAATTTACTGTGATTGATTCTCTTGTTTTAGTCTTTTGGTTTAGTACCGCTTTAATTATTTCTTCTGTTGTTTATTATCGATTAGCGTTTCTAGACACTGTTTAGGGGTGTTTAGCGCCAATGATCCTTCAGAGGGATTCTCTTGGCCTGCTCTGATCGGCACTTCACCATCTCCCAGGTCATGTGCACGACGAACTCCATCTCGGCAACAATCTGCTCCCAGGCCCTAGGAACTTCGTGGTCTTGTACCGGTGTCTACGGACCACAGACTGATAGCGACAAGATCCTTTTCTTTCAGGAATTGGCGTCACTGAGAAATGATGTCCTTCCCTGCTGGTTGCTACTGGGAGACTTCAACATGATTTACCCGGCTCATTTCGAATGATGAAATTCTGCAAACCATCAAGGACGAGGCTTTCAACTGGAGTCTAGCTGGTGTTCAAGGGCTTAAAACACTGCTCGCTCGAACTTTGGTGTAGAGGGTTTTTCCCTCTCCCTTTGTAACCCCCCCTCTCTCTCTCTCTCTCTCTAGGTGCAGGCTCCTGCACCTTGTAATCCTCTTGTAAACTTTTTTCCTCTCCTAATTTATTTTCGGCTTCGGCTGCTTTCAAAAAAAAAACATGATTTACCCGGCAGCCGACAAAAATAATGGCAACTTAAACAGATGCCTTATGCGACTTTTTAGAGAGATGCTAAATTCAGCTCTGCTAAAGGAAATCCACTTGACAGGAAGGAGATTTACCTGGACCGGTCCGTCTGCCAACCCCACTCAAACCAGGATTGATAGGTTCTTCGCCTCTAGAGATTGGGACGTTCTTTTCCTGAGCAGTTACCTGTAGGCACTATCCTCCTCGGTCTCGGACCACTGCCCTCTCTTGCTTCACAACCCGGCGACCAAACCGCTCTGCAGTTCTGCAGGATGTCCTGCTCTCTTTCCCGGCACGCTCGAGCATGTTCCCCACCACTTACCTGGGGCTACCTCTCAGACCATCTCCAACCATATTCCCTTCATTTCATTCCCTTCCCTGTTCTCATTCCCTTTATTTCCCCTCATCTCCAACAGATTCCCTTTCAAGGGAATTGTATAGGGAAAGGAGAGAGAATCCCTTCTCAGAGGGAATGGGAGAGAGAATCCCAGAGGAAAGGGAATGCTGAAGGGAATCCGTTGGAGCGCTGAAGGGAATGGGAATCCCTTTGCGAAGGGAAAATGAGAGGGGAAGGGACACCCTTGGAGATGGTCTCAGGCCGACCGCGCTGAAAAGGGCTGACCTGTAGCCGCTCATTGACAAAATAGCAGCAAGGGTCGCGGGGTGGAAAGGATCTCTGCTATCCAAGGCAGGAAGGTTGGTGTTGGTTCAATCTGTTCTCTCGGCCCTACCAATCTATTTCCTAACGGTCTTCCCGATTCCCGGGTGGGCCATCAAAATAATTGATAAACTACGGAGATGCTTCCTTTGGAAAGGACATGGTGAATGCAATGGAGGTCATTGCTTCGTAAGCTGGCCGAAGATTTGCCGTCCTAAACCACTAGGTGGCCTCGACATTTTGAACCTGGCGGCGTTCGGCAGTGCTCTCAGGCAACGTTGGCCCTAGTTCCAGTGGACAGATAACAGCAGATTATGGACAGGTACCTCCATGCCTTCGGCCAAAACGAACATTGAACTTTTCAACGCAAGCGCATCGATCACACTAGGAAATGGGGCAGTGGCCAGATTTTGGACTTCCAATTGGCTCCATGGCGATGCACCAAAGAACATTGCCCCGATGTGTTTCTAGGTTGTTAGAAGAAAAAACAGGACGGTGTATGAAGAACTAACAAATAGCAATTGGCTCTACTCCCTCAGGCGAATCTCGACGGCTGAGCAAGTACAGGAATTCCTCCACCTCTGGCAATCGCTTCAGGATATTCAATTGAGGGAGGATACATCAGACAAAATCATCTGGTGATGGACTACAAACGGCGGATACACAGCAAAATCGACATACATATTTCAATTTGTCGGGTCTGTTGTGGAGCACAACTACACTGTTATCTTATCTAGAAATCGAAGGTCTAGAGCAAATGCAAATTCTTTGCATGGCTTCTTGTTCAAAACAGGATCTTAATGTTCAACAATCTAGCACTCAGAGGGTGGCCACACCCAGAAGTCTGCTGCCTTTGTGATGCAGAGCTGGAGACGGCACCTCATCTCATGCTTGCGTGCCCCTATGCTGAATCCTTCTGGCCGACCTTATTCGCAAGGATGCTCACCCAATAGCCGAACTCCATGGATGTTGGTTCCAATACCTCGATATCCTCTTGGTGGCGGCGCTTGTGAGCCAACTGCCCAAATATAGATGCCTCCCTGATTTACGGGTTCTGGAACCTCTGGAAGGAGCGGAATGCTCATATTTTTAACGGATCTTGTTCCACGGTGCAATGCGTCGTAAACAAGGTGGTCGACGACTTGGTGTCCTACGAGATCGCCCAAAGGACCAATCTTTAAAGTCCCTTGTTGGTGCCCCCTTCTGAGCCTTCCCTAGCTCGGAATTGTAATTCCTCCTGATCTCGCTTTACGTTGCTCCTGTAACCTCTTTTCTTGGAGTTGTATAACCCTACGTTGTTAACTCTATTTCCCTGCTAATTGAATTGGCAGAGCTCCTGCCTCTCTTTAAAAAAAAAAATTCGATGCGAGGTTCACTAACATTGAGTTTTCAAATATAGGCCACACTATTATTGATTTTCATCTTCTTTAGTTTCTGTAAACCTTTCTTACTTTTAGTTTTGTGATTTGACAGACAAAGCCACATGGGCATGGAGATGTTCACTCTCTTCTTTATTCAAGCGGTTTGTTCGAGCAATGGTATGCTTGTTAATTCAAGAAACATTATCAATTAGGCAGTTTTGCCTTTGAAGGAAATTAACAGTTATCTACATCTGTTTGTAGTAATTTGATAAACTAATCAAGTGAAGTGCACGCCCAAGGCTTTGTGTGTTTGTTATGGTACCATGCATTCTTTTTATAGGAAGAGTATGGGCCAGAAATGGTTCTATTATTCCAGGACACCAATGGATTGCTCTTCAATGTTTGTACACCGCCTTTCCCTACCGTATTATGTTAAGAATATTAGATAGTCTATTAGTGGACAACTATGGTAACAGTTGAAGTGATATAGCTCACCACATAGTTTTGTAGGCAATACCATCAACATTAGGTGTCAGTGCCACCAAGGGCTAAAATGTTAATTCTCTCGTGGCTCATCGAAAGGCAAAGGAAGCCATTGGAGGAAATGAGAAATAACAAAACTTACTCATTCTTGTTGAGAAACGCGGATCAATTACCACTAGACGCGCAGTTCCAGAATCCTTCACGCGTTGATGTAGTGTATCGTCCTCACCGCGGATCGTCCTCGCCGTGGATTGTCCTCGCCGCCGATCGTCTTCTCCACGCCGCAGTAGCAGTAGCGTCACCACAACAGTCCACACGTCCGGGGATGGAACGCCGTGTGTCGGCGTGCAATCACCATGTCGCTCGGCAGGGGCAACGAGAGGTGGAGGCTAGGGTTCTAGACGAAAAGAGATGTGTGACGCCCACCCTTCTCCTCTCCTTATATAGCCACGCGACGAAACCCTAAGCTAGGGCCCATCAGCGCGTTAAGCCCACGAGGTCCATTAATTACGGATCCAATCCGAATTAATGCGTCCTAGCCCGTTAAGTGTGTGACCCTGTAGGTTCATGCGCATTTGGACATAGATTTAGAAAACCCTTTTCTAATCCAATAGTTGGTAGCAGCTCCTTGCAGAGCATGTCAACTCCCAAACGTATATGATCAAAGTATTGATGTAATAATCCATTTGCCAAACTATATGTAGATTGAACTCAAGGCGAGAAGCGTGTCATCCTTTGACAGTTCAATCCATCTCTCGTATCTGTGATATATTAATAAGTTGTGATTGATTTCTCAATCACGGTATGGCCATGCACTTCCTTAATAATATCACACGAGTGGCCTAGACATATATCTCCGTTACACTGGAGTGGCAAATTCCATCTTGACTGCTCACTTCCCTCTGCATGTTTTATAGTAAACATGAAAGCTACATTTATAACTATCCGGTTAGGAAATAGTGTTTGGTAACCCCAAGGTAAACTATTACATATGTAGGGAATGTGACAATCTCAGGTCTAAGGATCATACATCTACTATGTATGAGATACATTGATGACACACAAGAATGTAACATTTTCACAATGTATTGATGATATCTCTATATCCCATGATCTATGAAACATGATCAGCGATCAGTACATGTGCTGATCTATTTATCGTTGTCCACTACGATGATATCCGATCAAAGATACTTACAGAATTATATCAATGAGTAGAGAGTTTTATAAGCAAGTCACATACTTACTGATCAATATAATGATATACATTCATTGGACCAATAATCGTATTATTATTCATAAACATAGTCATGTTACAATCATCTATATGACTGCCTCAAGGGCATAACACTAACAATTCTGATGGTAAGTTTTGCCACACTTACATAATAGATGTAATATTTCCTCTTTCTGGTGTTGTCCATTCTTAGGACAATACTTATATAAATCAGTAGTGATTCTAGAATGATGCATCACTGGATCCACTGTTTCAGTATATACTATAGTAGATCTGTACAATAAAAAAATTGTGAGGGGTTTGGGACTTTCGTTACATATTGCTTGACACTGAATTATTGATAATGAAGTACTTACTGCTTGTTATTGCTTCTTTTGTACGCGGATGGTTACTATGCGCAAGTGAAAGAAATTTCACTTCTCAGTCTTACTGATTATCAACTTGTTTCATTATGATAGTTGTCATATTATGCATGTTGTTCAATCTAAATTTAGGTGGGCGATAACCTGAATATTGCAGGTGGATGGGCCGGGATCCCGTGCCATCCAAAAAAGGCCAAGAAAGATTAACCAATTCCATCACATCAGAGCAGGTGGTCGAGGTTAATATAAGCAAAGGACTCAAGAAGTGGTTACTGTGACAAAAGGGCACATTGAACCCAGTGATAAGTGTAAGATTGGTTGGTCAAGAAGCTATCAAAATTGTGGACAAGACTACTATCAGGGCTCAGGAAAAGCATTCATTATCCTCATCTTCCATGGCAGGTACTATGCCTTGTAATGCGCTTCCCAACAATAACTCTTTTGTTGTTCTTAGTGGTTGTAGTTTCCTATAAGTAGCTCATAAAATAGGAGTCAATGTGATACGAGCAGACTCGGCGAGAGCTTGCTCGTATGCGCGAGTTCCCGACCGAAGGCCGGGTCGCAAGCGGCTTGACGACGTGCTCGTCGTGGCTGCGTGCGCCTGGGGTTTGGCTGTTTTCGGAGCCACCGCCTAGATTAGAATTTGCGGCAATGAAGCATGCCTTTTCTTATTTCTTTCTTTCCCTTATATCCTCCGGTACAAGGAAAGTAACAAACTAAAGATAGAAAGTAACAACTGATTGTAAACTGCCAATTAGGAATCTGCAAAATAGGAAAAATAGGAAAATAGGAAACTGCAAAATAGGAATCTGCCTTGCATGGCTAACAGCGCATGCAGCATGGTTTATGCGGCAGATCCTCTCCTCCCCTTTCTATAGTAGACACGATCCATATCATTACCCCCTCCATGGAAAACAAGCTTGTCCTCAAGCTGGCAATCGGGATAGGAACGACGGAATGTTATAGCGTCAATCCAGGTCGCATCCTCTTGTGATTCACCAGACCAATGTACGAGCAACTGACGCGCACCATTGATGAAGCGTTGAGCCATGATGCCGTGAGGGGTAGGCTGGGTTGGCTCAGGCGTCGGCGTGACATCATCTGGTAAAGGAGCTAATTGGCTGGGCGGCTCGCCTTTAAATGCCTTTAACAAGGAAATGTGAAAGACATTGTGGAGCCGAGCTTCCGGTGGCAGTGTCAGACGGTAGGCAACAGCCCCAATGCGCGCCTCCACCTGGTATGGTCCGAAGTATTTAGGGCCCAGCTTGGTCTGTCGACTCATTCGTATGGAGCCTTGGCGATGGTGTTGCAGCTTGAGCCAAACCCAGTCGCCGACTTCAAATGCCACCTCCCTATGGTGTTTGTCATAACGTTGCTTCATATAGTTTTGAGCTTGGAGCAGATGACGCCGGGCTTGTTGTAGTTGTTCGTCCCTGTCGACTAGGGCACAATCAACGGCATCGATCACTGTCGCCCCTTGTTGATATGGCAACAGTGAAGGTGGAGGTCGACCGTAGACTAACTCAAAAGGTGTCATGCGGAGGGCGGTGTGGTACGATGAGTTGTAGCAAAACTCCGCCCATGGTACCCATTGTGTCCAAGCGGCAGGCGTTGTTGCCTGTATAACGAAGATACATTTCGATCACGATTGACCACCTCCGTCTGCCCATCAGTTTGGGGGTGGTATGCTGTCGACATTAGGAGGGTAGTTCCACTCCGCTTGAAAAGGTCTTGCCAGAAAGTACTGAGAAACACCGGATCCCTGTCGGAGACTATCGACTCAGGAATGCCGTGCAACCGTACCACCTGGTCAAAGAATAACTTGGCCACTGTTGGAGCTGTCGCTGGTCTGGAGAGCGGAAGGAAATGAGCATACTTGGACAAGCGATCCACGACCACCAAGAGCATAGTTTTGCCTTGAGCTTTAGGCAAGTCAGTTATAAAATCCATGGAAATATCCGCCCATACTTGGTGTGGAACAGGAAGCGGTTGAAGCAAGCCGGCCGGAGATAACGTGCTGGACTTACTTTGCTGGCATACCGCACATCGGCCCACAAATCGTGCTACCGACTCCCGCTGTTTGTCCCAAAAATAAGTGGCTCGGAGACGATGCAGTGTCTTCTGAACTCCTTCATGAGTGAGATCATGGATGGAAGCGATGATCTGCTCCACTAAGGTAGATGAAACGGGAATGACAAGACGATTGTTGCGATAAACCAATCCCTCTCGTACCTCCCACTGGTTCTGTGCCGCGACTGTTGGCTCAGTCTCATCTGGATGCGCACTGTCCTCTCTTACTAGCAGTGCGGGCTGAGAAGGAGACGCCTGAGCCAGAGATGGTGAATCGGCCGAGTGCTGGCCCGTGTTACCGCCCCATTTGGAGACCAAGCGGATGACCTCCGGATCCTGGCGGAGTACTTCCTGCCACTGCGCCCGAGTCACGTCATGGGGTGCTGAGACTGCCGTGCACTGTGGCTCATCAGTATGCATTCGGGAGAGGGCGTCGGCAGCTAAATTATGACGCCCGGGCTTGTATTCAACCTGAAAATCAAATCCCATTAGTTTACTGAGCCAGTGCTGCTGGGGAGGAGTGATGAGAGCCTGTTCCAATAGAAATTTGAGGCTCCCATGGTCTGTTCGTACGGTAAACGACTGCCCCCATAAATAGGGTCTCCAATGTCGCACTGCCTTCGATAACCCGATGAGTTCTCGCTCATATGCCGCCAATTTGGTGTGGCGGTCCGCCAATCTCCTGCTGAAATATGCGATGGGGTGACCGTGTTGTTGAAGGACCGCGCCAATTCCTGTTCCGGACGCGTCGCACTCCACCACGAATGGTGCCGAGAAATCCGGCATTTGCAGCACCGGCACCGAAACTAGCGCCCGTTTGAGGCAATGGAAAGCTTCCTCCGCTGTCTCCGTCCACTGGAAACTGTTCCTGCGAAGAAGTGCTGTAAGGGGTTCGGCGATGATGGCATAGCCTTGCACAAAGCGCCGGTAGTAGCCTGTTAAGCCCAGAAACCCTCGGAGAGCTGTTACCGAGATTGGGCGCGGCCAACTGGTTACTGCTTGCAACTTTTCTGGATCAGCGGACACTCCATTTTGGGAGATGATGTGCCCCAAATACCCCACCCGATCTTGTGCAAAAGCGCATTTTGATCGTTTGAGGTGTAGACCATGCGATTGTAGCCGGCTCATTACCAAGCGCAAATGCTCCCAGTGTTCTTCCTCCGAATGGCTGTACACCAATATGTCGTCGAAGAATACCAACACAAATCGACGCAAAAATTCCTGCAACACCTCATTCATTAGTGCCTGGAATGTTGATGGTGCATTGGATAACCCAAAAGGCATCACGAGGAACTCGTAATGGCCGTGATGTGTTCGGAAGGCCATTTTAGCGATGTCGGCTGGCCACATCCGAACCTGATGATAGCCTGCGCGCAAGTCCAATTTGGAGAATATTCGTGCGCCGCCTAGCTCATCAAGTAACTCCTCCACCACGGGTATCGGGAACTTGTCCTTGATCGTGCGGGCATTTAACTCGCGGTAATCCACACAAAATCGCCAAGTTCCATCTGCTTTCTTGACCAGCAACACTGGTGATGAGAACGGTGAGCGGCTGGGTCTAATGATGCCCTGTTTCAGCATGACTTCACACTGCTTCTCTATTTCATCCTTTTGCCGATAGGGGTATCTGTACGGACGCACCACCACTGGATTTGTTCCCTCCGCCAAAGTAATGCGGTGGTCACATTGTCGCCTTGGTGGAAGCCCCTGCGGCTCCTCAAATATCTCTTCATAACTGTGTAAAAGGTCTTGCAGGGTGGTGGCTTCTTTCTCCCCTAACTGCATCATGGAAACCTGGGAAGGCCGTCGGGTACCTTGTAATCGGACACGGGCGCCCCCCCAATCGAACTCCATCGTCAGCTCAGTGAAGTTCCAGTGTATGTCCCCAAGAGTGCGAAGCCACTGTACTCCCAATATAACATCAAAGCCTTCAATGGGAAGAATGATGAATGGAGCCGTAAACTGCTGTCCCTGAATGGTAAAATCTGCTTCCAATGTTCCCAGACATGGCAGATGAGCTCCTCCCGCCACTCGCACTTGTTGCAGGGTGCTCTTGGATGATTGTTTGGGACTTGTCTTCCACTTCTCCTGTCCTGCCGCATAAGAACTCACAAAGTTATGAGTGCTGCCACTATCAATGAGTCCCTGCCAACTACGATTTACCGTTTGCACCAGAACTTGCATGGTGTTCCCCTGCTTAGGACCCAATGCGGCAATCATAGACAAGGACACGTCTTCGCACGGTTCGTCTTCCTCGACTTCATCTCCCTCCTCCACGTCTTCTACCTCCAAATGAAACAAACGCTTGCAGCGATGTCCTCTGGAATACACCTCATCACAATTGTAGCACAAACCCTTGGCACGTCTGTCCGCCAATTGGTCCGCATTCAGACGTCGTCTGCTAGGTACCGATGCTGCGCTGCTCTGCGTACTGACCGCCGGGGCGGTTCGAGACAGAGTCGCGTGGCCGCCGCTTCCTTGGGCGGACTGCTCACCGGTCTTGGTCACTTGTGCGCCAAACCCTCTTCCCAGTTGCGCCATTCCTCCTGGCTGGTACCCACTTGCCGAACTCCCGGAGTTGGCTGGCGGCCCCGATGAATTATACGTCTGGTGGCGGAATGGACCTCGACCTCGCACCGAACTGGACATTCCCTCTATTGCCTCTGCAATCCATGCGGTTTTTCTTGCTTCTGCCTCACGTGCGATTCCGATCGCCTCTGCTAAATCCCGGGGTCGCTCTCGGCGAACCTCTGCACCCAAGGCAACGGAGAGTCCCGCCATGAAGGTTTCCATCTGGTCGGCCTTCCTCATCCTCGTGGTTCGAGCGAGAAGCCTTTGAAACTCCCTCGCATATTCATCCACTGCATTGCCACCTTGCTTGAGGTTCACCAGGTCCCCCAACGGGCCAATACTCAAATGCCGAGTGAAACGCTGCGTGAACGCCTCAGCAAAATCATCCCATGCGATCCATGGTTCATCCCTTTGCCAATTATCCAACACCTCCTGAGCCTCCCCCGATAAATGAAGGCCTGCAATCTCCACGAACTCTTCCTCAGGAATCCGATGAACCCGAAAGAAACGCTCGCAACGGCGTAACCATCCAAGCGGATCATCTTGCCCATCATAATCTGGCAGATCGAACCGCGGAGGGCGAGGTATCCATCGGCGATCCTCTTCATCCCCTCGTCCTGCACCTCTTCTCCGTCCCGCCGCCTGCTCCTCGCGATCCGGGCAGTTCCGTCCACCCCTCCATGGCGGAAGTTCTCCCTGCTGGCCCGTCCTCTGTGCGAGTTCAACCGGATGCGCCTTTGAATTTTCGCCGTCTTCCGCCAATTCCATGGCCTGATTCTTCCCCTTCAAAAGCTTCATCATCTCCTCCATCATGCCTCTCATCGCCTTCACCTCTGTTTCCAGAACGGTGACGCGATCTTCGACAGGATTGGCCATGGCACCAGGAGCGCAAGGCTCTGATACCAAACTGATACGAGCAGACTCGGCGAGAGCTTGCTCGTATGCGCGAGTTCCCGACCGAAGGCCGGGTCGCAAGCGGCTTGACGACGTGCTCGTCGTGGCTGCGTCTTTGGGGTTTAATTTGTTTTCGGAGCCACCGCCTAGATTAGAATTTGCGGCAATGAAGCATGCCTTTTCTTATTTCTTTCTTTCCCTTATATCCTCCGGTACAAGGAAAGTAACAAACTAAAGATAGAAAGTAACAACTGATTGTAAACTGCCAATTAGGAATCTGCAAAATAGGAAAAATAGGAAAATAGGAAACTGCAAAATAGGAATCTGCCTTGCATGGCTAACAGCGCATGCAGCATGGTTTATGCGGCAGATCCTCTCCTCCCCTTTCTATAGTAGACACGATCCATATCACAATGTTGGAGCTTCTGATGTTGTGTTAGTACTCTAACCTGTTTACAAGATGTTGAACATGCTAGGCAAATTTGTACAATAAACAGCAAGAAGTTAAAAAAATCCTAAGCATAAGTAAAAACAAAAAGAGTGCAGAAGAATAACCCATTAAGTGAGGTTGAATCTTCTCACACTCTGGAAGACCATTTGGATGAGTTCCAAGTGGTCAGTGATAGGAAGAAAAGAAGACCTAAGAAACAACAACAGTGACCCCTGGACTTGTGACCAGAAATGGGATGCACTCAAGTCCTGTGCTCTCAAGTTTCAGGAAATGTAAATATATTCTGTTACCACCGATACACAACAGCAAGGTGAAGTTGGCGCTGAAGCAAAGTAGTGTTGACTGTAGCTCGTAATGTTGTTGTCTTTTACTGAATGGTGGGTTAGTGAATCGATTAAAAGGTTAATTCCCTGTTATGTAAGTAATGGAGTGGTTGGGAAGGCAGTATATAAGCCTTGTAACAGACTAAAAAAAGAAGCACGAAAAATACAATGAAACAAATGTTATCTCTTCTGTTTTCTTTCTTCTCCAACAAGTTCTTCCACTACACCTAATTGATCCTCCGTGATCGACTGCCGGTCACTGATCTCACGACCCACATCTGTTGGCGGGAAGGGGATGTGACAAGTGGTATCAGATTCACGTGATCCTGTGGTTTTTTTTCCGGACGATCGGCGAAGGTTTGGGGACCGAAGTTTTTCTTTCGTGTTCCCTGTAAAATTCCTACCACCGATCGTTGGCTTCATCACGGAGCCACCAAAGCCCTCAATCCAGACCCAGTTCGTCTTGGAGACGATGGGAGAGATGGGGGATATGTTGACACAGATCAAGGAGAGTGTGGATCTTCTTTTTGCTCGGATCGGCATGATTGACACAACTCAATAGCAGTTGATTTCGCGGACGAATCGATAGCCAAAGTGATTGAGCAAAATACCAAAGATCAACAGATGTTGGCCAAACAACTCAAAGCAACAACCCAGGCGGTTGCTCGTCTCACACTTGGTCGATCAGGAGATGGGCATCGATCTGGGGATAATCCGGTACCAACCATGGGGCAGGCTTTGTTAACTCCATTACCAGCAGAGCAGTGGGCACGGGTGGAGGTGGTATCTGGATCTGCCAGTCATGGACAGCATGCCAACTGCTCGAAGGGTGGTCAACAAGAGCACAATTCAGTTCGGCATTGACAATTAAGAGATGGAGGAGGACAATTGAGACAATCCTTACCGAAGATGTCCTTCCCCAAATTTGATGGTGATAGTCCTCACCTTTGGCATGACAAGTGTATGGATTACTTCCAACTCTTCAATATTCCAAAGCCGTTGTGGGTGCAGGCGGCTACCATGCATATGGAGGGAAACGCCGCTAGATGGTTGCAAGTTCACAAGACACGGAATGGTTTGGGAGATTGGCCATAGTTTATTCAAGTAGTAGAGGACAAGTTCGGGTCATTTGATCATCGCCGGCTATTGAGTGAATTGGTGGGCACTAAACAGCATGGCACAGCGGCAGAATATAAGGCACAATTTGATGAATTAATGTATGAAATATCCATCCACAATCCGTATTATGGTGAAGAGTTATTTGTTTCTCACTTCATTAAAGGTCTGAAGTCGTAGTTACGGGGGGCAGTCCAAGGACAATTACCGGAAACTGTCGATCGGGCAGCATTACTTGCCAGTATTCAGCAGGAGGTGATCGAGCATACCAAAACCTGGAAGTATAAGGTGGGGATTGGTCGGGAAAAAGGTGGATTCACCAAAGCATATCAACCGCAACATCAACTGAAAAATAATCAAGGTGATCTTTGGTGGGCACGACAATTGCGGGATTACCGGCGCACAAATGGATTGTGTTATCAATGTGGGGAGAAATATGAACCCAATCATTCTCTTGTATGCAAAGGGAAAGCTCCAGCTCAATTGCAAGCAATCAATGTAGAAGATCACGGGGATATATTGTCGGATGAAGTGCTTGATTTATTGGAAGGAACTGAGACTGGGGGGTGACGAGCAATACAATTTGTTGGTCAATGCCTTGTCGGGAACTGAAGGGGGTGAAGCTGTCCGTCTTTTGGCGTTGGTTAAGAATCAAGTAATGTTATGTTTATTTGACTCGGGAAGCTCGCATAGTTTTGTGGACACTGGATTTCTCCATCGGATTGGTTGTGTTCCGATTGTCACTGTGCCAATGTCAGTCCGTGTTGTAAATGGCGACATGTTGCAGTGTGATCGTTGTGTACCTCAATTGGAGTGGTGGACTCAAGGTAACACATTCCATACCGATTTTCGGGTGTTGAATCTGGGAGCTTACGATGCCATTTTGGGCATGGATTGGCTCAATACTTATAGTCCCATGACTTGTTATTGGCATGACAAAGCAGTGGAATTTGTCCATCATGGTAAATGGATTCGATTGCAGGGGATTCAACAAGTTGAACGAGCAGGCTTGCAGGCCCTCACTGCCGAACAGCTGGCCAAATGGAGACAGGGTAATGCAGTGTGGGCAATGGCACTGTTGGAAGAGGTTTCTCCTGATACTATCGAGCAAGTGCCCCCAATCATTTCCAAAGTGTTTGAGCAGTTCTCTTCAGTATTCTCTGAACCCAAAGGATTGCCACCACAACGGGAGTACAATCATGCTATTACATTGATACCAGGAGCTACACCGGTTAATTCACGACCGTATCGCTACTCACTGTTACATAAAGATGAGATCGAGCGGCAAGTGGCCGAAATGTTGTCCAATGGCATTATTGCTCCTAGTATGAGCCCATTTGCTTCACCAGTGTTGCTTGTGCAAAAGAAGGATGGGGCTTGGCGGTTTTGTGTTGATTACCGGAGACTTGATGATCTTACTATCAAAAACAAATTTCCGATGTCGGTTATTGATGAATTGTTGGATGAATTGGCCGGTACAAAATATTTTTCTAAGTTAGATCTCAAAGCGAGATATCACCAAATCCGTATGAAGAGTGCGGATGAATTTAAAACAGCCTTCAAGACCCATCATGGCCATTACCAATTCAAGGTGATGCCAATTGGCTTAACTAATGCACCGGCGACATTTCAGTGTGTGATGAATTCCATTTTGGCTCCATATCTTTGGAAATTTGTCCTCATATTCATTGATGACATTTTGATATACAGTCCAGATTTGAGTTCTCATGCCAAGCACCTCACTATAGTGTTTCGGACTCTATTGACTCATCACTTGTATGTGAAGCGCTCAAAGTGCAATTTCGCCCAACGATCATTGGAGAATTTGGGTCATATCATTTCAGATCAAGGTGTATCCACTGATCCTCGCAAGACACAAGCTATGCAAGATTGGCCCCGACCAATGAATGTCATAGAATTACGATGGTTTCTTGGTCTCACCGGATATTATAGAAAGTTTGTTCGACATTATTGTATTATTGTGCGGCCACTTACGAATTTATTGAAGAAGAAGGCATTTGAATGGGGGTGATCAAGCTGAAAAGGCTTTTCTTGAGTTGAAACATGCAATGGCCACTACTCCTGTTCTCAAACTACCGGACTTTGAGCTGAGCTTTGAAGTTGAAACCGATGCATGCGACACTAGAATTGGGGCGGTATTAATGCAACAGGGACATCCAATCGCATTTCTCAGTAAAGCCTTGGGGTCCTGTTCATCAAGAATTATCAATTTATGAGAAAGAATTTCTCGCTTTAATGGCGGCTGTCGATAAATGGCGACCATATTTACAGTGCAAGGAATTCATTATTCGTACTGATCACAAGAGTCTTTGCTATTTAGAGGAACAACACCTTCAGTCGGATCTTCAACGCAAAGCAATGACTCGCCTCATGGGACTTCAGTTCCGGATTTGTCGGGGATTAACTAATCAATACAGCACGACCATTTCATTCCCAGGGGTCCAGAAGAGCGACCGACCAACGGGGCCCCACAGAACAAGCTCGGGAAACTCGTCCGGGCGACCAAAACATCCGAGCTTGTATGCTCGGGGATTCGTTCACGACCATAATGAAACAATACGAGCAACCACGCTCGTAGGAGCTGCGTAGATGGTCGGGGAACTTGGTCAAATCATTAGAAAGGAAGGCTCCAACCAACCGGCCGAAGATCAAGGAGAAACATACCCAAAATTCAAATAACACGCAAATCAAGGGCACCGGATCACGGGTGCTATGGATGCGGGTGTGTGGCGTAAATCTAGGGGGTAGTTACCTTCTATGTATCGTCAGCTTCTGTATTTAAACCCCGGCAGAAGGGACGTTCAAGGGACACAAGAAACACAATACACTGGAGTAGGACTGTTATCTCGGCAGTGAGAGGCCCGAACCAGGATAAACACCACGCGTCTTTCTCCCGACTTCGCGTTGCTCGGACGATCACCCCGGTTCGTACGACGGGGCCCTGTTGATCCCTCGTTCAACAAGTAAGCTCGGCGGGAGCCCATTCTCCAATCGTCGACAGCTGGCGCCGTCCGTGGGGACGACAGCGTGATTCCCGTACGAATCGGAATCCTCGAGGATGTCGAATTCGGGAGATACTAGGAGTTTCTGCGCCTTCAACGACGTTGATGACGATGACGTGTACTACGCCGGCGACGGCGTGACCGGTGTAACCAATCCTGCAGGTCACACCGAGTCCGGGAGCTTTACCCCGGGCTCTAGGACGCGAGGACAGGTCCTCCGTTCCCCAGGCATTACCCTTAGTGACAACGAGGATGACTACGACGGACTCTACGATGGTCTGGATATACCGGACGATCTCGAGTTCGACCGAGAGACAGCATCCCAATGGGATACGATGATGTCCCCATCACACTTGTCCCACTCGCGCCATGTCAACATGGCTGGGAGTCGGGTCGAGCCTGAGGTGCGATCTTCGGAGGCCGCTAAGCGCAACCACTATGAAGCGGCCAGGATCCACCTAGAAGCGTCCTTGGGAAAGACCCTTGCGAGCATACGCCGCCAAGCAAGAGAAGGTCGAGTTTTCAGGGAAAGAAACTCTTCCCGAGGAAACTCTCGCGAGTGTCGTACCCCCGATCGCGTCCCAGAACGCCATCGAAGCTCTCGGCCGCCTATTCGCCAGAACCGGGAACGTCTACAGGCCTTGGCGACGGTCGTGCGTGACCTTCGCGGCTTCCCCGATCAGTTGGACCTAGAGGCCGTAGGCGCGGTCGTAGCCGAGGATCTAGAGAGGCTTACCGCCGAGCTAAAGGTCCCAGATCCTCCTCGCGACCATGATGCCCGGAGTGTTTCCCGGGACCATCAGAGGCACACACCTGTCCAGTCGCATAGGGATGAATCTCGGAGCCATGCTCGGAGACTGCCCCAGACTTCTGACCCGGTCCGCGAGAGGCCTCAGAATAGTTCCTGAGCAACCTCGGGACGACATGCTTACGACCACCCGGATTACGAGCGTTCTGAACGCTCCACAACCGAACGGTCGTTGGCACGCCCTCCTCGCGAGGTCTTCTCTCGGCTTGGCCCGCGCGCGGGGCGCTGGACGGGAGACACGCGCAGAGACCATTATGGCCGAGGGTTTCACCGCGAAACCCCGAGCTTCGGCTGCCAGGCTTTCACGAGCTCTCTTCGGAGTGTCACATGGCCGAGCAAGTTCAAACCCGGGCATATCGAGAGATTCAACGGGACTCAGAACCCGGACGAATTTCTCTCGATATATACCACCGCCATCCTGGCCGCAGGGGGCGATGAAGGGGTGATGGCGAACTATCTGCCAACGGTCTTGGACGGGGCTGCTCGTACGTGGCTCTTCAACCAGAAGGAGGGATCCATACGATCTTGGGGACAGCTCAGCGCAGCGCTCCGAGCAAATTTCCAGAGCTGTTACATTCGCCCGAGAAAGGAGCACGACCTCGAGCGCCTTATTCAGACGGAAGGAGAGACCCTGCGATAGTTCGTCCA
This sequence comes from Rhipidocladum racemiflorum, assembly GCA_036346355.1. Classification (NCBI taxonomy): domain Eukaryota; kingdom Viridiplantae; phylum Streptophyta; class Magnoliopsida; order Poales; family Poaceae; genus Rhipidocladum; species Rhipidocladum racemiflorum. The sequence goes on along the minus strand of CM070579.1, from coordinate 80,103,159 downwards.
GAGGTTCATCCAAGTCCGAAACTCGATCCCAAACATATCGGATGAGGCCGTCGTCTGAGCTTTCAAGTTCGGGGTACGAGACGTACGCTTCACGCAGGACCTGGAGATCCATCCGGACCTAACGGCAAACGAGCTCTTCCAGATGGCTGACCGGTATGCCAACGCAGATGAGGCTGTCCAGTGGAAGAAAATGCTGGACGAAGGGAAGCTACCACCTCAGCCCGGGCTAGAAACCTTCGCCAGCAAAAAGGGCTCGAACTCTGTGGACAAGAAGATCAAGAAGAAGAAGAAAAGGCAGCCCTCGCCGGCCATGGTTGCCGCGGTAGAGCAGCAACAGCCCCGAGCATCCCAGCCGCAGCGCCGGGGGTTTAACGCTCGGGGAAGGGGACAGCTACACCGGCCCCGCGATCAAGGTGACCAGGCAGATCAACAGGGCGGCCTCTACTGTCCGCTTCATCAGGCGCACGGGCATGATCTACGGAATTGCCGAACGTGGACCTACCGCCTAGAGCAGTTTTACAACGGCAAGGGTCCCATGCCATCACTCCCAGAGCAGGGCGAGAATGGCAAAGGCAAACATGCCATCGAAGATGACGAGGATGACATGAAGTATCAAGAACCCCAGAAGCACATCGCGGTTATCTTCGGGGGGTCCTCCGCCTACAAATCCCGCCGAGATTTAAAGGACGCTGCGAGGGAGGTACACCATGTTACCCAAGGTAAGCCTCCTGTGCAGCAGCTCAAGTGGTCCGAGCTATCCCTCACTTTCTCCAAGGACGACTGTCCCCTTGGAATGACCAAACCACAGAAGCTTCCGATGGTCTTGAGCCCCACCATTAGCAACACCATTGTTGGTCGGGTCCTTATAGACTCCGGAAGCTCTTTGGACCTAATCTCTGCTAAGGTCTTGGACGAGATGCAGATCCCTCGCTCCAAGATCAAAAGCATAGCAGTACCTTTCTTCGGAATAGTCCCAGACACCTCGATCAAGCCTTTGGGCCAGGTCGTTCTGCCCGTGACCTTCGGCAGCCCGAGTAACTTCCGAACAGAGCTAATCACCTTCGAGGTGGTAGACTTCGAATCGGCTTACAACGCCATTCTCGACAGACCGGCTTTGGCCAAATTCATGGCCGCCTCGCATCACGCGTATCAATGCCTAAAGGTTCCTGGGCCAAACGGGGTCATAACCATAAAGGGGAACCACAAATCCGCACTGAACTGTGACGAAAGGGCCTTGGACATGGTCGGCCAGTTACCCACTCGCGGCCCCGACCAAGAGCCGAAGCACTCCCGGCCTAAAATCGCCCTCCAACCCGGAGGAGAGACCAAGGCCGTTCCGCTCAACAAGTCGGAACCTGCCAAGGTCGTGCATTTGGGATCTTCCTTAGATCCCAAATAGGAACTCGAGCTCATCACCTTCCTCCGGGAAAACCCGGATGCGTTCGCCTGGGAACCATCCGACATGCCCGGAGTCCCAAGGAAGGTGATCGAGCACAGGCTAGCGATTCAGCCTGGCAAAAAACCAGTGCGACAAAAATTTAGACGATTCTCCCCGGAAAAACAAGCGATCATCCAGAAGGAACTCGACAAGCTCCTTAGTGCTGGCTTCATTAGAGAGGTCGAGCACTCCGAATGGCTAGCTAATCCGGTGATAGTCAAAAAGAAAGGAGGCAAGTGGCGCATGTGCGTCGATCACACGGGCTTAAACACAACATGCCCAAAGGACAACTACCCGCTGCCTCGCATAGACCAATTGGTCGATGCAACGGCGGAGTCGCAGGTCATGAGCTTCCTGGATGCTTATTCGGGATATCATCATATCAGCTTATCGCGCGAAGACGAAGAGAAGACCTCCTTCATCACCCCATTCGGTACTTTCTGCTATACGACCATGTCTTTCGGTCTAAGAAACGCAGGGGCAACCTTTCAGCGCCTCATGCAGAAAACCTTTACAGACCAAGTAGGTCGAAACTTGGAAGTCTATGTTGACGATATAGTAGTCAAAAGCAAGTTCGCCTCGGGTCATGTCACTGATCTGGAGGAAACATTTTGTAATCTCAACAAGCACCGAATAAAACTGAATCCGGAAAAATGCGTGTTCGGTGTAAGAGCAGGCAAGGTGCTCGGCTACATGGTCGGTCCACAAGGCGTCGGGGCAAACCCAGAGAAAATTGAAGCCATTGAGAATATGAGACCGCCTGCGTGTGTGAAGGAAGTACAAGCCCTAACCGGGCGAATGGCTGCCTTGAGCCGCTTCATTTCCCGGCTGGGTGAGTGAGGGCTACCTTTCTTTAAAGCCCTTCGCAAGCACGATGGTTTTGCATGGACGGAAGAAGCTAACCGTTCCTTTTAGGAACTTAAGCAATACCTCTCCAAATCGCCTGTCCTTGTTACACCCAGGACAGGGGAAGAATTGCTGCTGTACCTGGCGGCAACCCCGCAGGCGGTGAGCGCAGTATTAACGGTGGAGAGAGATGGTATCCAACGACCAATCTATTATGTCAGCGAAGTACTTCATGGGCCGAAGGAGCGCTACCCTGAGGTCCAGAAACTTTTATATTCATTACTGATGGCATCCAGAAAGCTGCGCCATTACTTTCAAGCGCACAGGATCGTGATACCGACCAATTTCCCGCTCAGAGAAATACTGAAAAACCAGGACGCCAGTGGTCGCATAGCTAAGTGGGCCATAGAACTCGCCGAATTCGAGGTAATATTTTCGGCCCGCACGGCGATCAAATCCCAAGTTCTGGCCGACTTCGTGGCCGAATGGTCGGCTCCAGCCCTACCAACAAGTGAGTACACCGGGTCTAGGGAAAAGCACTGGACCATGTATTTCGATGGATCCCGAGCATACGAACGCTCGGGGGCTGGCGTCGTGCTGGTATCCCCAGAAGGAGAACAGCTGCGCTACGTCATTCAACTCCACTTCGTTGCTTCCAATAATGCAGCAGAGTACGAAGGCCTCTTGGCCGGGCTACGAGCGTGCAAATCGCTCGGAGTCCAACGACTAACTGTGAAGGGCGATTCGCAGTTGGTCGTAAACCAGGTAAATAAGGAGTATCAGTGTTTCGATACCTCAATGGCACTTTACCTGGCTGAAGTAAGGAAGATGGAGAAGTACTTCAAAAATTTCGAAGTACTCTACATCCCCAGGAAGGATAATGCCCTGGCTGATCAACTCTCCAAGGTCGGTTCCTCTCAAAATGCCGCCTCGGCGGGGGTGCTCGTTGAGTACCTATACAAGCCCTCCATTCCCTCTGAAGAGGAGGCACCAGAGACCGTCGGTAGGGTCTCCTTCCTCGAGCAAAGCGCAAACTGGATGATGCCATTCGTCCAGTATCTTGCGCACGGGACATTGTCCGAGGAAGAAGCCGAGCGTTCCCAGCTAACAAGGCGATCTTCTCAGTACAAACTGATCAAAGACGACCTATATCGAAAGGGTGCACTAGGAATCCTCTCCAAGTGCATCTCTCAGGAGGAGGGCCAGTACCTTTTTCGTGACATCCATGAAGGAATGTGCAGAGCTCACTCGTCGTTCAGAACACTTGTGAGCAAAGCCTTCCGATTGGGTTACTATTGGCCTACGGCCTTGGCGGATGCACGGTCGATTGTGACAACCTGTCGGGCATGCTAGTTTCATGCTCGCAAGATACACCAACCGGCGTATACGCTGCAAACCATACCGCTTTCGTGGCCGTTCTCGACCTGGGGGCTCGAAGTCCTTGGACCTTTCCCTCGGGGTCGGAAAGGCTGCAAGCACTTGCTCGTGGCCATCGACACTTTTACTAAGTGGATAGAGGCCGAGCTCGTGTCAACCATTTCAGCCCAGGCGGCCTAGAGGTTCCTCCAAAGCAACGTGGTAACGAGGTTTGGGATACCCAATCGTCTCATCACGGATAACGGGACTCAGTTCACCAGTGAATTGTTCCAAACTTATTGTGAGGAGATCGGGATCAAGGTCTGCTTCGCCTCTGTGGCACATCCACAGAGCAACGGGGCAGCCGAACGAGCAAACGGGCAAATAATCCAAGGCATCAAAAAGAGGGTTTTTAAGAACCTCAGTCAGCACAAGCAGGGGTGGGTGGACGAGTTACCCCCTGTACTGTGGTCGATTCGCACCAACACAAGTCGAGCCACGGGCGAAACCCCGTTCCAGCTTGTCTACGATGCGGAGGCCGTTTTGCCTGCAGAAATCGTGCTGGGTTCCCCAATGGTACAACTGGTCGGTTCTGCCGACCAGGAAATCGAGCGGCTCATCGACCTAGACCTCGTAGAGGCAACACGAGAGCGGGCGTTGCTCCGGTCCGCGCTTTACCTATAGGCACTTCGTAGGCACGTGGCCAAAACGGTTCGACCAAGGACCTTGCAAATTGGCGACCTGGTTTTACGGCGGGTTTAGGACCTGTCAAAAGCCAATAAGCTAACCCCAAGGTGGGAGGGCCCCTACACGGTCGTATCCGCAGCACGCCCGGGGGCTGTTCGCCTAGCGATGGAGGACGGTCGGGAGCTAGCCAGTACCTGGAACATTGACCAACTACGTAAATTTTACGTTTAAACGCTGATTCTTTCCCTTAGTAAAATGATTCTTCCGCCTCCCACGTCTTTTTTCCAAGAGCTTTACGAGCTACCGGTACGACAATCGAGCTAAAAGCGCGCCCCTCACTCAAACTAAGCAATGAATCCGATCATTTACGACACGGTGTGCTCGGGAAATTTTTATGGCTCTTCTATGAACAAACTCGTGCTCGCAATTTTAGGGGCACGACCTTTTTCCATAGCGGGGGCTCATACAACAGGGGGAGATCGTTCTGAATCGTTCTTTTCCCGATCTTTTGCAATCTTCGCTCATGATACTTTGCCTTTTACAAGAGTGTGATGCTGTACTTTCTTTTCTTGATCGGAATCTTTGCTCATAATGCCTCCATACGGGAACATAATTGCTCTTATAAAGAAATCAAGCTCTTTTCTTCAAAAGAAAAGGTACTTCAAATGTACCCCTTGTGGTTGCTTTTCTCTTTGCAGGACAGATCGAGCAATCATCCAGAACAGGGTCAGGAAAAAGGATGACAAGGTATACACAAGCAAGAGGAAAAAGGAAGAGAAAAGGGAAGGAGAATCTAAAACTAACTCCTACGCTCGGACCGGAGGACAGCAAGCTCTTCCTTAAGGGAATCAAGCTCGGCCTCAAGGTCCAAGACCTTCCGCCAAGCCGCACGACCTTCAGCCGCGCTCTCTCGGAGGCGCTGTACCTCCTTGAGCTAGGCCTCCTCGCGCTCCCGAGCTCCTTGGGTGGCGCGGCGCAGGTCGGACACCTCCTGCCGTAGCTTCCCCAGCTCCTCCTGAAGCTCGGTGCACCTTCGCTCGAAGGAAGTCTTCGTCGTTTTGCTCTGGAGGAGTTGGTCTCGAAGCTCGACGACGATGCCCTTCGCCGACTCCAGCTCCTTCTGGTCGGAGGCATGCATCGTGAAGACTCGACGCTCGAGATCGGCGATCTTGGCGTCTTGCTTGCGATGGTACCCCCAGTACTCTTCTGTAGAAACCGTAGAGGCATCGATATCCTCCATGGCCTTGGCAACGAACTGCGAGCAAAAGAAGGAGACAGGTTAAAAACACCTTTAAAAAAGTTTCTCGTGCAAAGGAAAGGAGCGAAATACTCACCAGAAGAGCACGGCTGACCAGCTTATCCTGGAGCCGTTGGTGGTCGGTCGCGCCAGCTCGGAAGAAAGGATTGACCCACGCTGGGTCATCCTGGCCCCGAGCGGCCGCGCCAAGGTCCTGCCCGTCCTGGGCACCCGACGCACCCAAGAGGCCAGCGGCAGCCTCTTCCTCGGCCGTCTCCTGGTCGCCCCGAGGTTGGTCTTCCTTGGGGGCTTGCAGCTCCTGGCCGCCTTCCCCCTGTTCGACCACTACGCTCGGGGGCTGGACGCCAACCACGGCCGTCTCCGCCCCTTGGTCCGCGGCTGAAGGAGACTGGTCGATGACGACCAGCCCCTCCTCTCCTTGGTCCCGGGCCGGAGGTGATTCGGAGCCCGTCGCCTGGGCGTCCCTCGTGCTTGGCACCGCACCCGTTCCTTCACAAGGGACCAAGGCCATGGCCCCTTGGTCCTCGGCCCCTTGCGGGTCTTGCTCCTCTGCGGCCGGAGGAGGCTCGACGTTCGCCGGGAGAAGCTGGGTTCCTCCGGAAGCATGGCCTGTGGCGGCTCCTCCTCATCCTCGGCCATCACTTGGTCAAGGATGCGGTCGAGCTCGGCGTCAACTGCAGAGTCGAGAATCCTCTCAGCCATTTGCTGAAAGTCCAAGGGCAACACCCGAGCTATCACGCCCACGCCAGGCGGAGTGGGGTTAGCCTGGAAAATCGCGCATAAAAATAAAAGGCTCAGTGAAGAGACTACGCGAGGATTACCTTCCACCCGACGAGCGGCGTCCTCGACCTCGCCTTCTTCACTCTGAACCGCGGGCGTCCTGCCCGCGGCGGCCTCGTAGGCCTCGGAAATGACCATGGCGCGCTCCGCCGCAGCGTCACTGGCTCGCGCCATCGCCGGGTCGACCTCGTCCATGTCGACTCCCTCCAGCGCCGAGGAAGGTCGAGGCGACGACCTTCTGCTCCTCCTAACCAGGGCGAAGGCGCTTTCCTCCTCTTCCTCCTCCTCGGAGCCCTCAGCCACTTGAGCAAGTTGATCTTGGAGGGCCTTGATTTGCCTCTCCAACTGCTCCTTGCTCGTGGTGGACTTGGCCGCCTCCTCGGCCTTCTTCGCCTACTCAGCCAGCTGTTGCACTCGGCCCATCAGCTCCGGCTTCTTCCGCTTAAAATCAGCAAACCATTTTCGAAGGCCTCTTACCTCCTTCCGGTCGGCATACTCTAGGTGCCGCACGGTCGAGACCTTAGCCGAAGCTCGGCGCTTTGAGCGCTTAGCGCGAGGAGGCGAGGCGGATGGTCGGCGGCTTCGACCCGCCGTCTTCTTACGAGCACCCCTGGCCGGGGTGTCACCTTGCGGCAGTGGCTCTGCGCTCGACACGGCGACCTCAAGGGCGACCCTCTCCTGCGGACAGAAACGGGATAATATAAGCTCGGGAAAATGCTTCGCGGGCAGAAAGCGGGCAGAAGTACTTACCACATCGCTACGATCGAAGACGTTCTTGGGGAACTGACGATCGGGTCTCAGTTCCTTCTCCTTCGGGGCGCCGAACATCTCGGTGACCCTTTCATCAACCCAGTCCATCCCCAGGGCTGCAACACGGACGAGGAAGAATAAGGACAGCTGCCGGGCAACAACGATGGTCGAAGGAAGGATCAAAAGACATACCTGCGTTGTCCTCACGGGTGATGTCGTGCCACCCGGTCACCTCGAAGAGCGGATGCTCGCGGCGCCTCAAGGGGGACACCCGGTTGAAGATAAAGTCCCGGGCAATGTCCCGACCAGTAAGCCCCATTTGGGTGAGCTCGCTGATCGTCCTGAGGATCCGCTCTTCGTCGGGCTGCACGGGCGGGCGCGCCGTCTCGGCGGGCGGAGCAGCCTCCCCGGTGTAGACCAGTTGGCTCCCTTCCGCCTTCTTCTGATAAAACCAAAGGTCAGCCCAGCCCAACACCGAGTCCTTCAGAGAAAGAAGAGGGTACTCGTACGGTCGGTTGGGCCGGAGGCGAAGGTAGACGCAGCCGGCAGGACCATCCCTGCCGGTGCGAAAGGGGGAATAGAAGTGGAAGAAGAGGCTGGCGTTGGGTCTCACACCCACAAACGCCTCGCAGAGGTGGGAGAAGATTGTGAGTGCAAGGACGGAGTTAGGGTTGAGATGGGAGATCTCGCACCCGCAAAAGGCGAGCACGGAGACAAGGAACTCACTCTCGGGCAAGCGGAGCCCGTTGATGGCGTATAACTCGCAGGAGACGATCTCTCCCTCCCGCGGTGCCAATGTCTCGTCACTCCTGGGTGCTCGACCGGCGCCCGGATCGACATAGCCCTCATCCACGAGCGCCTGGAGCCTCCTCCGATTCATCTGGCTAACTCCGAAGCGCGCCATTGCTAAGGAACGAGAAGGGGCGAAGGTCGCTAAAGAACAAAGGGCATTGGAAAGGTTAAGGAAATCCCGAGCAAAGCGCAAAGTGATTTCAGCAGTACCACGGCCAGGGTTAAAAAGGCTGCGAAAGGGTGTATTAAAACGTTGCCAACCTTTCGCGAAACGACGGCTGTCTGTTACTACGGAAACGGCCTAGTAAATGCACACTTTTCGAGGAAATGCTTTACCGTTACAGAGAGGCTTCTCGGAGAAGGAACCAAAGTAACCAAACGTCACGCCACCACAGCATGGGCGTTTGGTCAAGCGAAACAAGGCAATAAGGTCGTCTCCTGTCACGGGAAGGTCGTGAGACACGACCAGGGAAGCATAATCCCTCCTTCGAGTGTTTCAGGCTCAAGGAGAAGCCCGGGTGCAGGTGACTCCCCGCTTGAGCCTCGGGGGCTAGCTGTCGAGGATTAACTAATCACTACAACACGACCATTTCATTCCCAGGGGTCCAGAAGAGCGATCGACCAACGGGCCCCCACAGAACAAGCTCGGGAAACTCGTCCGGGCGACCAAAACATCCGAGCTTGTATGCTCGGGGATTCGTTCACGACCATAATGAAACAATACGAGCAACCACGCTCGTAGGAGCTGCGCAGATGGTCGGGGAACTTGGTCAAATCATTAGAAAGGAAGGCTCCAACCAACCGGCCGAAGATCTAGGAGAAACGTACCCGAAATTCAAATAATGCGCAAATCAAGGGCACCGGATCACGGGTGCTACAGATGCGGGTGTGTGGCGTAAATCTAGGGGGTAGTTACCTTCTATGTATCCTCAGCTTCTGTATTTAAACCCCGGCAGAAGGGACGTTCAAGGGACACAAGAAACACAATACACTGGAGTAGGGCTGTTATCTCGGCAGTGAGAGGCCCGAACCAGGATAAACACCACGCGCCTTTCTCCCGACTTCGCGTTGCTCGGACGATCACCCCGGTTCGTACGACGGGGCCCTGTTGATCCCTCGTTCAACAAGTAAGCTCGGCGGGAGCCCATTCTCCAATCATTGACATGATTATTTACAAAAAGGGTAAAGAGAACATTGTGGCGGATGCCTTGTCGCATGCTGGACATATTATTGCGCTGCAGGCAGTGTCAGGCATTCAACCGATATGGATTCAAGAGATCACTAATTCTTATGTGACAGACCATGTTGCTCAACAATTGCTGACTCAACTCGCCGTCCATAGTCCTGATGACAGTGGCTTTGAGCTCACACAAGGGCTCAATCGTAAGAAGGGACGCATTTGGGTGGGACAAAATTCAGCTTTGCATACTAAATTAATCTCAGCCTTCCACTCAAGCGCCATTGGTGGACATTCGGGTATTAATGCAACCTATAATCGTCTGAAGAAGTTGTTTGATTGGTCCGGCATGAAATAATGTGTTGAAAGTTTTGTCAAACAGTGCAATACTTGTCAATTGGCAAAAGGTGAGCATTCGAAACATGCGGGACAATTACAGCCCCTACCCATTCCTAATGAAGCCTGGATTGATCTCACTATGGATTTTGTGGAGGGGTTACCACTATCAGAGGGTTCCAATGTCATAATGGTGGTGGTGGATCGCTTCTCCAAGTACACTCATTTCATTCCACTCCGGCATCCATTCACTGCTTCAAAAGTCGCTACACTATTCCTGGACAATGTCATCAAGTTGCATGGAGTTCTAAGGACAATAATATCGGATCGGGATAGGGTGTTTACAGGCAATTTGTGGCGTGAATTGTTCACGGCTTTGGGCACCAAATTGCAATACAGTACGACGTATCATCCCCACACGGATGGGCATACCGAGAGGGTTAATCAGTGCATTGAGATGTATTTACGTTGTGTGGTTCATACTTCACCAAAGAATTGGAAGTCATGGTTATCTATGGCTGAGTTGTGGTACAACACAAGCTTCCACACGTCACTTGGTTGCTCTCCCTTCAAGGTGTTGTATGACAGTGAACCATACTATGGTGTGGTTCCGCGCGCAGTGTTCACTGGTTCTAGAGAAGTACGTGATATGTTACAAGACCGGGAGTCACACCTGGAGATGGTTAAATTGCACTTGGCGCGCGCGCAGAACAGAATGAAAACACAAGCTGATCGGCGACGGCAAGACAGACAGTTTCATGTGGGAGAACAAGTGTTGTTGAAATTACAACCTTACGCTCAAACATCAGTAGCTAACCGACCTTTTCCTAAACTGGCATATAAGTTCTATGGACCATACACTGTTCTGGAACGCGTTGGTTCAGCTGCTTATCGATTGGACTTGCCGCCGGACAGTCAGATTCACCCGATATTCCATGTTTCCCAATTGAAGCCTTTTAGTGCTGATTATTCAGTTGCTTATCGATTGGACTTGCCGCCGGACAGTCAGATTCACCCGATATTCCATGTTTCCCAATTGAAGCCTTTTAGTGCTGATTATTCTCCGGTGTTCAGTTCAGTACCAAAGCTGGCAGATCTTGATGTCAAATTGACAGAACTAGAACAGATTTTGGAATGGCGCTTGGTGAAAAAGGGGAACACGGCGGTCGCTCAGGGGCTCGTTAAATGGACAGGTATTCCGGCGGAATCGGCTACTTGGGAAGATTTAAGCATGCTGAAGAATCGTTTTCCTTCCGCAGTTGCTTGGGGTCAATCAATTCCTTCAGGGGGGTACTGTTACCACCGATACACAACAGCAAGGTGAAGTTGGCGCTAAAGCAGAGTAGTGTTGACTGTAGCTCGTAATGCTGTTGTCTTTTACTGAATGGTGGGTTAGCGAATCGATTAAAAGGTTAATTCCCTGTTATGTAAGTAATGGAGTGATTGGGAATGCAGTATATAAGCCTTGTAACAGACAAAAAAAGGAAGCAGGAAAAATACAATGAAACAAATGTTATCTCTTCTGTTTTCTTTCTTCTCCAACAAGTTCTTCCGCTACACCTGATTGATCCTCCGTGATCGACTACCGATCGCTGATCTCACACCCCACATCTGTTGGCGGCAAGGGGATGTGACATATTCCCAAACGTGTTGATGAACTTGTTTTTGAACTGTAGGGCCGGTAATTGTGATTATTTACCAGAAGTGATTCATAAGGAAGCTTTAGATTTTGTTGGACTTCAGGAAACAATAAAAGGAAGCTTTTTCAGGAAATTAGGGTGGGTTGGGAGGGGGGTGTTCTTTGTGGTATTAAAAAGGCAACTCTCTCAGTTGGGTCCGTTCGATCAGGAGCTTATCATCTCTTGCTCAGATTGAAGGATGTTTCAGATGGTGCACAGTGGTGCCTGTGTGTCGTATATGGGGCAGCAATATGCAGCACAATACACACGTAAGGTTGAGCTCCCTGTGGAATTGTCCAGAATATATGAGAAGTAAGCTGCACCTATGCAGTCATTGCCTCTGCAATTGGGTCATTGACACGGTGGGATCCACACGTCGTAGGGCCCGCATGGAATGACCCAACTGCAGAGGGTAGTGACCGCAGAGGATACGCTTCGATTTGATCAGGTATGGTAGTGAAAAGAATGAGCCGCATTGGGATCACAGAAGGGCTGCAGTGATCAATGCTATCATCAATACGAGTGGGCTGAGGGAGTTGCTGATGAGTAGCAGAAAAAGAACATGGAGTAATGATCATTAAGGCCCACATATGAAAAACTTGGTGGGGTGCTCTGCGGTGATACTTGGGGAAGTCTTTTTTACTCTGGTGAGTGTTCAAGCTTTGACAAGGTCTGTCTCTGATCATGCACCATTGCTAGTGGACACTGGAGCTGCAACTAAGAAAGCCATCAGAAAGAGGAACAAAAGGAGCAGCAGCAACAAGGTGCAGAGATGCCGAATGATGTAGTGAAGCAAGCCAGGCGGATGAAGAACTTCAATCACAAGAACTTGAGCCAGGAAGATGGTAGTTAAGCTTGTATACAGACTCAGGTTGATCTAGAGTGGAGTGTTCTGTGTTCCATTTAGGTGCGGTTAGTTCAGGCGCTATCTTGATACTGCAGTTAATGTCGACTGCACTTTTTTCTTCTTCTGTTGTTAATGCCCTGAGTGGGTATATATGTCTTGTTTGTATTGGCCCATATGAGGGCATGCGTGTTTCGGTTAGCTTCCTCTGTGCGGGGAGAGTGCTATTTTTTCGAATAGGGCCGTAAGACTTTTGTTTCCATTTAATGGAAATAGGTGAATCTTGTTCTAAAAAGGAAACACAAACGGTTACCTATACGCCGAAACTTGGTCGAGTTAATTTGCGGCTGGTTATTTGTTGTGATTTGCATCGTCCTTGTGAGCTGGCAAGAATGTGTTGAGTGAAATAGTCACTGTTCTTATTTCTGATGTCCCATATGGTCATTTTCCGGTAGACTGGTGTCACTCCCGCCTCATTCACACGGCCTCCTTGTTGGCCCTCATGGCCTCATCTTCGGCTCTGCTCAGCATCACATCGCCAATCCGGGATGGACTCGCCGGACGTCGGTACACCGAACCGATCGGACAGAGGATCCGTGCAGTGACATGGTTGGAGACTGCATAAGTTGCAGTCCCCATGCCTAGGGATGAAAACGTATCAGATAGTTTCTGATTGATCTGGATAATTTTCGGATATGGCTTCTGTCGTATCGGATATTTATCGGATAGTATTGGATCATATACGGATAATATTTTTTTTTTTTGTCGAATACGGATACGGATTTGGTAGCTCACTATCCGTCGGATACGGATACGATTCGAATAATCCGGATATTGATAGATCGGATGTCCGAATATGTATGTGGGTTGGGCAAAGGCTACTCTTTTGGCCCAAAAAGATTTCTAAATTTTATAATCATTTTCTAATTTAATTAATTCATAAACCAAATTTCAATTATTAAAATTGGCAAACTAGCTCCAAAAATTACAAAAATTTTTTGGGAAAGTTCCTGACACAATCTATCATTTAAAAAAATTATTTTTGAAATTTTATCAGATTTTAAATTTTCTCAAAAATTCAAACACTGTTGTCTTTAATAGAAAATATTTTAAATAAGTAGCTAAAAATGCATAAAAACTCATAAATACATAATTTTATTATTTTAAACATAATTTAATAATGAATACAAATCCTGGGTCATTACATGTAAGTGTTATATATATTTTTTTCTAGAGACATAGTATCTAAGTATTATCAAACTTTAGTGTGTTCTGTGTGTACTTTCATTTGTATCTTTGTGCAAGGATCACCTTTATTTTATGTTTTGATCTACATGTATGATGAACTAATAGTATGTGTATGATGATCTATAAGTCTTATGTAATTTTGTTTGCGACATGGTATCTGACTATTGTCTAAGTGAATGAAAATGCTTATATTTGTTCAATTTTCAATAATGTTTTGATCAAATCAACTTGTTATGTGTTTTTGTTGATTTTTATTCATGTATAATCTAAGGGGTTATCATGTTCCGATAAGTTTTCGTAACCGTATCTGATTCGATTCATATTCAATCCGCATCTGTATTCGACATTATTCGTATTCGTATTCAGACTATCCGTATCTGTATCCGCATATGAGAAAAAAAATATGAAAAAAATATGGTAGAGCTATTATCTATCCGTATCCGATTAATTTTCACCCCTACCTATGCCAACTTCTCGGGATCCCTGTTCGAACCGATCATAAAGCGAGACACTTGTAACACCCCAGCATAACCCGTGTTCAAGATATTACCACCATTAACAGTTTTCAACACTTTTATCATTATTTTAATGATAATTTTAGCAAACATCCTAAATAATTATCACATCTATTACACTAGCAATACAATAATTTGCATAATCATATAAACGATAGCAAAACAATAATAAACCTTGGATCTGGCATTCTAGATGTACCCCTAAACTCAAGATTTTCTCGTCTTCTTTTACAAGATAGACTGAATACCAAATCAATGCTGCAACAAAGAGGATGGCAGACTAGACACGATTCAGAGTGTGAAATTTGCCATAATGATCAGCAAGGGACATCGAAACACTTATTCTTTGAATGTACCTTTAGCGCTGAGTGCTGGTACATCTTAGGATTTCATTGGGACAATTTGGTTGATATCTTCCAGATGATCTAAGCAGCAAAATACTATTTCCATCATGACTTCCTCATGGAAACCTTAATTATTGCTTGGTGGCTGATTTAGAAGCAGCGAAATAGGAAGATTTTCAACCAAATAGATGTTTCAGTGCACAAATGGAAATCTAACTTCATCGATGAAGCCAGGTTGTACTTAGTAAGATTCAAAGAAGCTCTTAGGGCGCCTTTTGAAGCCTGGCTTCTCTCCCTGTAATAGTATATTTCTCTATAATCACTGCTATCTTCACTGCTTAGATTCTTAGGCTGCTCTTCTTCTCCTTTCCTTCCTTCCTTTGTTTGTCAACTCTCAAGGTATGTACTCTTCACATTTAAGTTAATACTATTTATCAGTAGGAGCCTCTCCTACTGTTTTCGGGTCAAGAAAATAATAAACCTTGGAATCACGCGCCCAAGCACGACCAAGTTTTCACACTTGGGTACGCCCAAATCACATACGTTCGGGAATAATTTTTACCTTTCTGGCGTCGTCGATGAACAAAGATAAATAAACAACAACTAAACTTCTCATTTAAATATTAAATCAATTAAGTCCATATGACTAAAAGACGATATGAAAGTTTAACACTGAACCAACTAAACATTTCATTCTTCCAAGAGTGATTCTTGATACTAAATAATTATGAGTGACAGTGTGTCAATTGAAATGTTGGCGCTACTCCCATCCCATGCATGTCGCCTTCAACATTCACCTAAAACATTAATAAACAAGGGTGAGTCTACGACTAAGCAAGTACATAATAAAATAGTAAGTAATAGCAATTCCATCATCACTAGCCCATTTATACCATTGTCCACATTGCTCAATGTAACTTTATCTTTCTTTAAAATGCAAATGCTATGCACATATCTTTTTCTTTAGCTTATATTGGTATAGCGGAATGTCCACCTGTCAATGAACCACTCATACCCCGTCCTTTTTTATACGGGGTCCCGTCCCGTCCCGTCCATTTTTATACGGTGTCCAACCTCCACTCCGATGGAGTGCCTACTTCAGTAGAATCTTTCATCTTTTCACTCCTATGGGATCGCCTACACATCTTAGACTATAGATGCCACTCGGGGCATCTATCTCTTTCATATCCCGAACTTTCTTATTCACCGAACAATTTACCCCTTTCTGTGCTGGTGGTCGAAAGACCATAACGTCTATCTCAGGAGCCCAACACATGGTAAACCATAACTTTTTTGAAAAGTACTTACAATTTTATAGTTATCCATATTTTTTTATTAATTCATTTAAACTCTTGTTTCCAACCTCGAAGACTAATATCTTGTTTTACTAGACAATAGAATTCACAATTTCTTAACTATTTTTATACAACTCCAAATACAGCAAACTATGGCATATCTAGAATCTAGGGAAAGTGATCTTGCTTTCTCTAGTTATGGACAAACTTTATTTCAGCCTTTAACTAACCATAAATAGCATATTAACACAACTGCTCCCAGCAATATTGATTTCTAGACAACAACCTTCTACAAACCATAACATTCAAACTGCTTAACCAAATTTTGTGTTCTTATACTCTAATAAAACTTTAGGCATTAATCTCTATTTTTTTTATAACATTGGTAGGATATGAAGCTTAACGTAGATACCACAAAACTTGACCCGAAAATAAAAACCACTATTGAACGAATATTGATCTACCCAAAATCCATCCCCATGCTCTCCAACCACAATATCTAAGAATAAAATGACCATAACATCGCTCTACTACTACAACATCAATATAACCAAGATCAATCTATGGTTTAGACCTATTTGAAGATCCACCATAAACAACGATATCGACGATCCTCCTCGAATCCTATGTTCTGTTCGCTCATTCATGCTTCTCGAAACTCTTACACTCTATTTTTCAACATTGTCGTCACCTTCTACACATAATAACATGAACAGATTTTAAATCAGACACATGGATCGACTATGTAACACCCCGGCATCTAGCATGCCTGAATGCTACCAAACATAGGCTAAACAACATCTAAATACCATAAATTAAGATAAATTATAGCAAAGGAGTAAATGCTAAAATCGAAAATTTCGGCAGCATCTCCTTTGTTTTTCCATGAATTGAAGCAACAACAATATGATCAGGATATAGTATGAAGAATGACATCTAAATCATCAATAACAAGGGTTCTAGCAGCAGTATAAGCCTAGAATAAAGATTCCAACCATCTCATGAGCCAAACGAAGTAAATGAGGAAACCAAGCACACAAATTAACCATTGCACCAAGCTGCATGGCACTACTCTTATTATCATGACCAAGATGAATAAATTGTCTATAAGTGTGGAGCTACGTGTAGATGTGTAGCTAATGCCCTTCCCCGTATGCCGGTTTCATGGTACCTAAAACAACAAGAAAGCACAAGCGTGAGTTCAACACTCAGCAAATATATTGCAATGGTACAAAAGAACAATTACATGGCTACAACAACTCACATCGTGTCTATCATCTCATTCATGATCACATATTATTATCATCATCATCATGTATGCAATGCGATGCGATGTACATGTCTCCTGGAAACTCATACCTGTATGGTTGAGTACACACCCGTCGGTGTGCACCCTCTCCCCCTTCCATCCCGAAGATGGAGGGTGCCTACTCCTCGCTTCCATTCAACGCGGTGG
Source organism: Rhipidocladum racemiflorum (assembly GCA_036346355.1). Lineage (NCBI taxonomy): Eukaryota > Viridiplantae > Streptophyta > Magnoliopsida > Poales > Poaceae > Rhipidocladum > Rhipidocladum racemiflorum. The sequence continues at coordinate 80,086,358 of CM070579.1, read as the reverse complement.
ATGGAATCACGATGTAGGACTTACTCATTTGCTCTCCGTAATAGTCATAACTTTGTCACCGACCTCCCCGGACTAGTTATGACTTTCTCACCGCCCGGGCCATGTATCATGCCATGTATGCAAACATGCCAATATCATAAATAACCTGTACATTAACACATGGCATCATAACATAATAAGCATATTCATAATATCAATGGCAATCATTAAAGCATGGCATGAGAACATATCATATATTCAATTTCAATCTCAACCAATCTAGCAAACTACAACCCGCTACCCATTCCAATACACTTGCCTCAACCACGGGCGATGGATTGGCGAGAAGTAGAGGGCACCCCCGGGGTCACACCACCTGCACAAAGGCACCACACACTCAAAATCATGCCCGCAAAACAATACGCAAACACTCTTCTACCCCGACTTCGCAAACTACTCGCACAACCCAAAAACAGAGGTTCTGTCCCGCCGGGACAGCAGAATTGCAACGAGCATAACTCGGGTTCTAAGACCCCGAATCGATTAAACGAGTACATCCTTGCATAGCTTAGGAAATTTACTAACTTTTTCTAAGTATATGGAAAGACTTATTCGGACTCTAAAGTGGTTTAATCTACAGAATACCGTGATCTGTTCCAATCGCGTCACAATTTTTAATACGTTCGGTAAAATGAGCATAACTTTCAAACGGTTGGGCGGAATTGGACGTTCTTTATATCCACGGAAAGGTATTGAAGTTACCTACAACTTATTCAACAGGAGGACGACCAAATTCCGACTCTAAATTGTCGAAAACCCAAACCCTAGGTCGACTGCTCATGCTGCCTGAAACAGAGAACGTGGCAAACTCTAGATTTTATCTAATCTACCCAATTACAGCACCACCAATTGATCTAAAAACATGATATTAACCCTTAGAATAGATCCTAGACCAACCCCAAGGATCCCCGTGGCCATACCTTTGCCCGACGAATAAAAACCCAGCGGATCTCCTCCCGATTCGCGCGATCTCCTTCCTCGCTCCAAATCCACCGGATCTCCTCGTCGCGGAGCGCTCCAATGGACGGATCTGCGGGATGGTGAGGTGGAGAACTCCCCTAGGGAAGCAAGGGGTGGTGGATAGGTGAGGAGAGGGGCGCAAGGGGCTTGGGAGTTGGCGGCTAGGAGAGGTGGAGGCAAGGGGTGGAGGGGAGAGTTGTAACACCCCAAAAATTTGCTTTTCTTAAATTCATGTGTGATTTGGCACTTTGGTGAATTTTTGGAATTTTCTGGAATTTATTTGGATTTATTTGGAATTTATTCCATTTTGAAATAATTAAAGAATTAAACTTTGCAAATAAAATTTTGGTGGAAATATTTTATTTGAGTATAAAATGATCCAAAATAGTTTCCAGAATTTTTCTGGTATTTTTCTGAGTGTTTTGCTATTTTTAATGAATTAAATAAATTTTTGGAAATTATTTGGAATATTAAATCGCTGGAAAATCGAATCGGGTCGAGTACTGTTCATCCGACCGATTCGAACCCGAGTCGGACCCGAGTCCGACCCGCGCCATGCGGTCAAGCCGAACCCGCTCGGCGAGACCCTAGCCGCGTGACCGTCGGATCAAAATCCAACGGTCCGCGTTGGACCACGTCACCCGAGCCCGAGCCCGACCGAGCCAGCCAGCTCGCCCGAGTCAGACCCGAACCCAAACCCACGCACCGTTGGATCTCGATCCAACGGCTGTGCGCGTGCCACGTCACCCTCTCCGTGTCGCCGTCGGACTCCGCCGCCGCAACGGAGTGGGCCTCGATTCCGCTGCGTTTCCACGAACGCCGAGGCCCTATTTAATGCGCCGCCACCGTCCGTGACGCCGACTTCCGTGCGCACTCAGTAGCCTAGCTCACGCCGCTGGCCGCCACCGTTTAGCCGCATCGCTCGCCAGTAAGTTGCCGTAGCGCTCCGCCGCATGATTAAGTCTTTATTCCGGCGCCGTCCGCCGTCCTCCGCCGCTGAGGTCGATCCGAACCGAGGTCAAGCCGCGTTGGAGAGACCTCTCACTTCGCCGAACACGCCGCCGCCGTTGCCGTGGTCGCCGTCCCCAGCTCCGGCCAGCCAGCACCGCCGCACGCCATCACCGGGCCTCGAAGCTTCTCAGCCGTCCGATCAAGATTGCACGGTCCAGATCGCGCCACGTCACCCGCCGGTGAGATTCCAATCCAAAACTCCAGATCCAATCTCGACCGTTGGATCTAGATCCAACGGTCCGAATAAAACGCGTTAACCCAAATGCGTGAAAGCCAGATCTAATCTGGGCTGTTGATTTTCAAATCAACGGCCGAGATCGTGCCACGCGTTCGGGAAGGCTGACCGCTGCGGTCAGCGCAGCCAGCGCACCCACGTGCGTGTCACTGACACGCCGGGCCCGCTTGTCAGCTGCTCAGCCACAACCGCACTGGCGTCGGCCGACGGGCCCGCATGTCGGCCACCACCCCGTAGTGCGGTGGCGTCGGCGATGATGTCACCGTGGGTCCCACTGTCAGCAACGGCCGAACCTCGCCGACGCCAAGAATGACGTCACCGTAGGGTCCCACCTGTCAGTCTCACGGGGAGCCGTGGACCGGGTCCACGGTAGACCCAAGCCAAACCATGGACCACGTCCATGAACCGGCTGACGTCAGCAGACCAATTAGAGGCTGCCACGTGTCACTGCTGACGCAATAAAAGAATTTCCGAAAAAAGAAAATGATTTATTAATTCGAAATAATGATTTCAGATTTTGTTTCAAACTTCAAATGCTTATAACTTTTGCGTTTCAACTCTGATTTGAGTGATTCAAATTTCTAAATTTGTATAAAATTGAGATCTGTCTAATGATGAATTTTATTTAATTTTTGGACTAAATTTTTTCTCTGTAATATTATTTAATTGATTATTTAAACTTTAAATGCTTGTATCTTTTTCATTTAAACTCCGAATTTGACGATTCCAGTTTCTAAAAATTTATAAAATTATGCTCTCTCTGTTTATGAACTTTATTTGGTTGTTTGGACACTTTTGTTTACTGTTTGTTTATTATTTGCTATTTGCACGCGTTACGAGTAGACGTTGAAGTGCCGGAAGGATTCGAGGGAGAAGTGTTGACCCAGGAGCCAGCTCAGGACCAAGAACAAGTGCTCTTTGAAGGCAAGTTATGCTTTGACCATGTTGATCCCATTTTGAAACCTATTTTGATTCAATCTATTGCATGCTAGTTTAATTAGAAAATACTTTATTTAATTCCGGGGGATTAGATAAATGCCAAATTGCTGTATGACACCTTGGTTAATTAAATATGTGCCATGACCCTTGTCACCCTAGTTGTGGTTTACTAGTTGGACATTACTAAATTGCCAACATGGGTTTTAGATCGTCGTAGTTTATTGCTTAGACCTGCTACGTGCTCTTGACATGATTTTGGACAATCAAATGTTAATATTGACTTAATGATATATTGAACCTGTTTTGGAAAGGTATCATGTGTTGTGATGTTGATGGCACGTGGTGCATGATAATCAACTGGGGTTTGATAAATAGCTTTTGACCGGGGCATGTGGCAAGAATGATCAGGTGGGCCAGTTGTGGCATCGGGAGTGTTGGTTTGGTTCTTCGGGTAGTCTTGCCCTGGTCACCCTAAGGACTTAACCTTGCAAGCCTTTGAACTGAGTCAAGCGTGCAACCACTTGTCCGTAATGGGACGGACCTAGTTGATTAAGTTGCTAATAACGTACCTGTGGGACCTCTGGGTGTCAACTACACCCTTTGTGTATGTTGTACGGGGGAGCGTACCGGGGCTGCGGCCAGGTACCCATCTAACGGTGGATTGACCTAAACTTCGCCTTTGCTAAGGGAATGGTTAGTGTGCAACACCGGAGAGGACCACTTGTATTGTTAGAAGTTTCCGAAAGACTTTGTTACGGGAACTCGCCTTTGTGGTGTTTGACTGTATCTTGTGGGTAAAGTGCATAACCTCTGCAGAGTGTATAATCTATTCGAATAGCCGTGTCCGCGGTATTGGACATTGCTCGGGAATTACAGTCAAGGGTTAGACTTTCATGAAAATACTTGGACTTGGAAAAAGAATTTGGTTTAAGAATGACGTTAATGGAAATGTGGATTAGGAATGGGAAAGATGTTGATTAAACTCCTGGAAAAGTTATTGATGTTATACTTGTTTCTACTGCTTTCGGATCTACTTATGCTACTTGTCAAATGCTGTTTACTGCAAACATACCTTGAGCTGTTCCTTTGTATCAAGCCATGCATGTAGTATATTAGCTGCATTCTGTGCAGGACTTGCTGAGTACCAAGTACTCACCCTTGCCTCAATACAACACCAGTCGAAGAGGAGTCTACACCAGCTTTGGAGGAGGAACTTCCAGAGGAACAGTCGAACTAGGGAGCGAGCCCAGTCAGTTGCCTGTGGTATACTGGATGGCGCCACGATGTTATCTTACTTTTTCCGCTGCTATTATTACTCTTTATTAAGTTTCGCCCTGCGTGGCGTATATTTGTAACTTGACCCTAAGGTCGAGCAACCAGTTTGGTTAACTATTTAAAGTACCTTATTAGTATCGTTTGGTATGATTGTGATATTTACCAATGTTGAGACTGTGTGCACTAGCGCGTTCCTGGACTAGTGCTGAATACACAGAGGGTCCGGATTTGCAGATTCGGGTCCCGACAAGAGTGGGGGGCGGCTAGGGTTGCAAGGGGGGCGCACACAGCAGGGGGGAGGCGCACAAGGGGCTGGGGGAGGCCTCCAACCAGGTCTCCTACTCCCAAAAGGACTCAAACTCCTCCCCACTAAGGCCCACGACCCTTTCCCTTAGGCCCAAACTCCCGGAAACGGCCCGGAAACGCAAATAAACCTCATACCGTATGGTTTCAACCTCCAATTCCACATTCCATAAAGTTTTTGCCCTCAACATTCACATTTTATAAGGTTACAACACTCCGTGGTGTCACATTCTCCCCCCCCTTCAACAGGATTCGACCTCGAATCGAAGACATGCCACTACGCCAAACCAACAACACACAGAGATCCAATCTTCACGGTTCAAACCTGAAGAAAAGAGCTTTGGGTAAAGCTCGCCCTCGTGAGACTTCAACTCCCAGGTCACTTCTCTAAATAAAACCACTGGAATTTACACTGATCGAGACTCGATGACAGGACGCCTAAGTTCGAAAACCAACGGCTCTAATGATAACTCGCAATCAAAACTTGCGAGAACTTCACTCAACATTGAACCACAAAGTACTCACACATGGTCTCAGCACGACCCCAAGCGATAAGATAAATCCTCAAACAGCCCACAAAAGAAAAACGGTCTCATACTCCTCGTTCTATGCATTCATCGGCACTGAAGTGCCCGATCCCTTTAACTAATGCTACTCTCCAGAAGAACACGGTACCAACCTCCCTTCTATGGTTCCTTGTACTCAGGACGACGCGAAACATGAGAGACACAACGCTCTAAGATTACCACCAGAAGGAACAACCTACTTTATATCCAAGATCCTTAAGACTCGCGCAACAGAAACGACCGAACGTTCCTCTGCGGTTGACACAACTCGCTCATTGCCCAACGACAAAAAGATCCAATACACTTCAAAAGGAAAAGCGATTACTAGCAACCACCAAGTGGTCCACTAATAATTTAATCAACCCTACCGAGAACCACCTCAACGACACAATTCTCCAAGAAGGTTTGCATTGAGTCATACACAACCTTCCACTCAAAGGACCACGATAAAGAGTACAATCATTGAGTGAGCTCAACCATAAACATGAACCCAAATGGTCCACATACAACAACTCAAACCCCAAAGCGCTAAAACCACTTTGGAAAGGATCCGGCAACATCGAAAGAGCACATATTTTATTTTTTTAGACCAAATCGCAAAGAAAACTCAAACCTCTAACACTACAGCCAAAATACCATAATTTAGTCATCCTTTCTTTTCATACTAGGAAGAAATGGAAATCTCGATACATGACAAGAATGCACACTTTTCAAGAGCACTCCGGATTAGTCATATATCCATATATGACTTTCTCACTGACCTGGCTCATCGACTCCTTTATGATTAATTATGCATAAACAATGTCTCGTTTTCCTTTTCACCATTCATTCATCATGAAACAACGGTATCGAATAGTCATTCACCAAACGACTTCTTCCTCGGTATCAAATAATGGAAACACAATTAACATCGAAGGTTGCGGAAATTCATATAGACTATGACGGCAACATAGTTGACAGTAAAACACCACGTCGCATCACATCCCACATCAATTGAAAATTGAACTTGCAAAATATTGCATTTCATCCAAGTTCAACATTTTGGAAGAGAACATCAAAATTTCAAGTCGAGCATCTGCTCCCACAACCGTCACAAATTTTCCTCAAGGAGAGGGAAACTCATTTCAAAAAGGGAACACCTTACTAACAAAATCACTTTATAAAACATTCATAAAATCCACCTTTTTGAAGCACTCGCAAACATCACACACATTATGCAAATAAATCCATCTCCAGTCAAAAAGAGTTACAAATTAAATCTCAAGAGTTTCCAACACAACCCACTATGTCCATCTGCTTCCGTTAAAATTTATTCCAAAGATAATTCAGGGTGAATGCGGAGGAGCGCGATCCACTCAAAAACTTTTGGGTGTAAATCCATACTCATAGCACAAATTAAACAAAATAGCCAAAATCAAAGATTGGCACCAATAGCTACGAGTTTTAGGGAAACTCAAAAACACAACACAAGGAATACCTTGACCGAAGGCATTCAACAAAAATGGCAAACAACCACACCAGTTCAAAAGGTTTTAAACACCAGCTCAGCATGAATCCCACCATAACTTGTATTCCACTACACTTACCATTTAAGCATTCAATAATCACTATTTACTCATCAAGAGAGTCCAACCGGACTTAACAAGATTTACATAAAAATTTCTTTCTCTAGTTACCATTCCCAACACTTTTAATTAAGGTTTAAGATGCTTATCACAAAGGCACCCAACCAAGACTACATTGACATGATCCCCACGGATCACCAAATCATATAACAACGTATTCTATATTTTAAACATAGTACTTCAACAGCTACTTGAGCGTGGTCAACCTATCAATTTTATACTATCCATATGTCAAAATCTTGACAATTGAAACTTGTTCAATCAATAAAATGACTTCAACAAATAAGTAATATCTCTACAAGATAAAATTCGTAAATAGGATTCTAAGATATGCGTTCATTAAGGTTAAAATCTTGCATCATGATTATTAACCATTGTTCATCCCATCACAACATGTACTCGACAAAATACCATAGTTTTACACTTTCCTTCTATTGGATCAATGGTTTCCAACAATTAACAACACTACCAAGGCATCAATATCAATTCTTTGCATAATCATCAATCAACAACATTGCTTTTAGCTACCTTGCACATAGGTTGCAACAAAATTTTCACTACACAACATACTCCAACTATTAAATTAGATTTAATAAGTTAGATCAGCACAATGTTCTTAAAACAACAACCAGACCTATGTTTTTTTTTCCAATTGACATCGGTACTAGCATTAACACTGCCCTTAACAACATCATTAACAATAAGTCTTATGTCTTCTCAATTGATATCAATCCTAGCATTGTAGAGTGTAACATCCTGAAATTTGTAATTAAGTTTAACTAGGCTTAATTAAGCTAATTGAGTGTTTAATGGTGCTTTGATTTGATTTTTGGATCTTAATTTGGAGTTATTTGTTTTCGGATTGTTTTTGTCGATTCGCTCGAGCCGTTTCGATTGATTTTGACTTGAAACCCTGAGTTTTGAGTCCGATCGAAATCCTCTGAAGTTGTTAGTAAGCCTAACCCCAAAACTTCTCTTTGAGATCCTAAACCCTTTTCCTTGAACCCCTGGAGGTTGATTCCGTAGATTGGGGAGAAGTCCGCGGAAGAACACGAGGTTGTCTTTGCAGAGGCGGCGATCTGGCCCGGCTAGGGCCGGTCTTGCCGGTCGAGCGGCCACTACCGCCGAGGAGCGATGCTGCCCGGCCGAGCGACGGGTGTAGGGGTTGTTGACCAATCTCCTTCCTCCACGTCGCCCTGGCCCTCCCTCTCTCGTATTTATCCAGAGGGGAGAGTCTCCTCTCTCCCTGACTCTCTCATTTGCTCTCTCTCTCACTCTCTCTCTTGTTCTTCCTCTCCAACCCGAGCTCCTCCTCTCCTTCCTTCTATGCTGGCCGGTGGAGCTCCCAAGGAGCAAGAAGAGCAAGTCTTGAGGAGTGGTGAAGCATCCTCAAGCCTCCAAGAAGTCTCTCAACCGATGGATTCGAAGTTTGAGCTCAAACCCTAAGGTTCGATGCAAACCCTAGCCTCCACCCTCTTTTTCTCTTTTCTTTTCTCTCTCGTTAACCCTAGAGAACCTAGATCGAGTAGTAATTCTGTGTTTTGTCGGGTTGCTAGACCTGGGTTAGGGTTAGAAGGATTCTTTTGCGCGATTGATTCGTTTCGAAAACCCTGATCTACTCCTTGTTGGGTTTATTCGCATCAAGAAGCCGTTCCTCGAATTTCCGGAAACCTCCCATTGAAGCCCTAGCTCCGGAAATGCCGAGAGGGCGACTCACGAATATGTTCCATACCACGAAGGTCGATTCACGCAGAAGAATCGAGTTTGAACTCGATTCGGGTCCAGAATCGATATTCGGGATTAATTAGGGTTTTCAAGTTCTAGAAGTTTGATCATCGTGCAAACGAATTCGTAGGCGAGCTTTTGGTCGTTTGGGACTGTATGGTGCTATTGGATTCAATACGCAAGTTGCGAATTAAACTTGACTCGATTCGCAAAAATGTGCATTTTGGGCATTCGTGACAAATTCGTGTTTCAAGTTTCAAAATCCACAAAGCTAGCGAGTATTGGTCCATGAAGCCGTAGAGGTTCCATCGCCGCGATGAAAACCGGATTTGGACTCTTCTTGAGTCGAAACCGATTTCGTGTCGTTTTCGGGGTTCGCAAAGTCAAAAGTGTGAAATTGAGCAAACGAGCTCGAAACTTGACGGAACCTGCGTGAATGGGTCCCTAGTGTCCCTAGGAACCTATTCATGCATTCGCGTCAAAAGTCCCGAACTCATTTGCACGAAATTCCACTTTTTGCAAAAAGTCTCCTGGAAAGTCGGCACTACCGACGGTGTGAGGCCGGTACTACCGCCCTTGTCGGCACTACCGCCCGCACACCGCCGGCAGTTAAAATCCAGAGGGCTCCCTTCTCGTTCTCTGGCGGCCGGCACTACCGGGCCGTGAGGCCGGTACTGCCGCCCGAGCGGCAGTACCGGGAGTTAGGCGTCGGCTGTTAATTTCCAGAGAGCACCCCATTTCGATCCCCAGCGAGCGGCACTACCGGACCTTGTAGCCGGTACTGCCGGGTTTAATGGCGGCACTACCGCCGGTCTACCGCCGGTACTGCCGGGCTTAGGAAGAAAGTTAGATTTCCTTTGCTCGTTGAGTTCTCGTTTTCTCGGTTTCGTGTTAGGTCTTTTCTGTCCCCATTTGGATTATTTTCATTGGTTCTTTTCTTTCGAAAACCGTTTTAGGGTTTCGTTCAGAGCTCGGAATCGGAAAGTGGTAAATCGATCAAACGAGCTTAGAACTAGTTGGTACCAGGTTAGTTGTGTTCCTGGCGCTGTTAGGACCGTGACCTGGCGCTCGTACCTGAGTTCCAATCCCGTTTGAGCGAGAGCCCCTTTCTCGCATTCCGGCCCTTTCTGGAATACCGGCGCTACTGCCGTGATAGTCTCGATCTGCTGCCTGAGCAGTAGTACTATGACTATAACGCTGGTAGTTGTTTTCAGAGTGAGCTGTTTCCAGTCTTTGGAGCCGCGGCGCTGCCGATGTTTGGATCCGGTATTACCACCCATTTGGTATTACTGTGTGAAACAAGCCGGTAGCTATATTCCAAAGTGTGCTGATCTCGGCCTTTGAATTTCCGGTACTGCTGATGTATGGGGCTGGTACGATCGCTGAGCGTAATCTGCGTAGGCAACGTTAAGCGATATCTTCCGTAAAGTATTACGTATTAGTTTTCAGCCGTCGACATTATCGTCCGGATGATGCGGTACTCTGGGATCGGCGATCTTGCCGTAAGGTCGGTCTTCTTGATTGAACGATACTCACGGGACTTGTGTGTCGATATTGCCGATGAGAGCTGAGAAGTTTAAAACCTCCTTTTCAAGCTCTTTTGATCTTAGTCTCTCGGATTTGATTCGCTTTTGTATTTGGTTCTTATTCGTCTGGTTTGATTCGCCGTTGATCGTTTCTATTGCTTTTAAATCGGCGTTGACGGCTCGATGAGCGGCGATTCCGACTTCATTCCGAGTTGGATCTTGTTAAAAGAGCAAACAGGCAAGCACCTCCTTTGATCATTTTTGACCCTATATTTGCAAATGCTATTTTCAATTGTCAAAACTATTATGCATGCGTGTATGTTCAGTAAAGATGCTAGTTGTGGGAAAATTTTGGTAGTTAGACCTAATTTGATGGATTTCCTTAATCTTAATTGAGTCGTGAACCTTCTTGAACCTTAGGCTAAGAACTTAGACATAAAAATAAATGTCAAATGGGTATCAAAGAGTAATACTCGCATACGCTTAGTCATGCTGTAGAATGTACTGTATGCTATCCCGACACAATCAATTACAATTCTTCTTGGATTTGGTCGGTTTGGTTGGATTGGTTTTTGGATCGGAAGGATGGATAATGGCTTAGAAGTTTTGGATCTGGTTTTATCGGTCGGGGAAATGGTTGGATTGGTGTTGTTGGAAAAATGGAAAAGGAGTATTTAGACCGGGCGAGATGTTGGTGATTGGTGATTTGGAATTCGGTTTGGTTTGGTTGTTTCGGATGGATGGTTGGAATGGAATGGATCACAAGCCAGGGGCTTGTTTGGAATGTTTATGGATTGGATGGCAAGCCGGAGGCTTGGTTTGGTTTGGTCCCTTGCTATGGGGAGGTATGGGTCAGTAAAGCTAGTGGGAGCCCGTAGGGACCACTAGTGGACATCCTCTATGGCCATAGCAAGTGGGTTTGGAAGATCTCGCCTGGGTCACCCTAAGGACTGAACTTGATGCTATTACTGGGTCAAACAGTACAGCCACATGTGCCCAGTATGGGATGGCCCTGGCCTAGTACATTAGAAGGGATTTGAGTCTTGCATCATTAGGTGGCGGAAGAGTTGGACACATCTGCCGTGTCGGTGTGTTCTAGGGGCTCCCTCTTCGAGGCATCGAGGGGGAGTTTGCCCAATACAACGGTAATGCTTACTATGGGGGAGGCATGGGCCAGTAAAGCTAGTGGGTGCCTCAGAAGACCACTAGTGGACATCCTCTTGGGACCGTAGCAAGGATGCACATTACCGGGCTGGTGCAAGGTTTAAATCCTAACCTATCGAAAGGTCTCGTCACAGTCTAGCAAAACGGGTATGTGAGTATCGCGTGGCATGGTTGACATGATTGCTAGAATGTGTCATGTGGGTAAAGTGTACAATCTCTGCAGAGATATATATTAAACTAATCGATTAGCCGTGCTCACGGTCATGAGCGACTTAGGAAGTACTTGTCAAGTATAGAATTTACGGAGTTGGTTCTGGTCTAGTCTTGGTTCGGTTGGAACTTGGTTGGGAGTTGGAGTGGTTAATGGGTTGGTCGGTTGGTTTTGGCAAGGGAATTGGTTTGGTGGGTTGGTTCGGTCGTCGGTTTGTAGGAAGGGAATGGTTGGAAAATTTTGGGTTATGGATCAATTATTTAATGCTTGTTTAAAACAATCTCTTTTCGATTGCTTTACAAATTGCGAATGTTTAGAATCTATTATGTTATTGCAAATAAATCCTGCTTTGTGCTCAAAACAGACTTAGTGTAGAAACTTATATTCTTTGTTGTAGCCTGCATTTATGTTAATATTTCCATACACTAAAGTCTTGCGAGTACATACGTGTACTCACCGTTTGCTCTATATTAACAACATGCATAGAAGATGGCGTCAAAGGCAGTGAAGACGCGTCGTACGTCGAGTTCGGCGGGTGTCGAGTTCTTGTGATTATACGGGACTTTCGCCCCGATCGGTTGCCTCTGGTATGGGAAGGCATATTGCTACCGTTGCAGTTTTATCTTTTGTTCCGTTGTTTAGCTTGATTGGCTATGTTTTATTCTTGTAAACCAAATAGTTGTAATCTAACCAGTATTAATACAACTGTTACTTTAAGCTTGATCCTTGATGCAACTTATTGTGGAAATATGTGGGTGCTAGGCTACGGATCCAGGGAACTAGCACTAGACACATATCTTGGGGAAGCTCGGGTTGGAATCAATCATTTGGCATATGACCACGAGCTGAGTGTGTCGTGCCGATTGATTGGCCTCAATCCGGGTACGGTTTGTAATGAGTGATTGGATTACTGACGGGTTGCGTTAATTCCAGTTCGACGCAACAGTAAGTATCCTAGTCACTGTTACAAAAACCGGAGCCCCCACATAGAGACACAACTGCATACTTCCAAATATACTAGTAGTTTGCAACAACATAAATAGCAACTCTAATCAACTTCCAAATTAGAGCCACTAGTCAACACGATTAAATTTCTCTATTAGCCCGTTAGATTAGAACATCTTTAAACAACCGGCAAGGTTTCTTTAATAGTATCATTAATTTACATCATCTTAATGTTCTAACTATGCATCAAGGTTTAAACTTTTAACATTAACGAGGATCATAAGCACTTTTTAAAGCAAGGCAACAGATTCTAAGCATGTACATTAACCCATTTAATCATTCTCGCTACAGAGTAAACTACAACACTAGTAGTCTATTTATTCTCCAGCTAGAGATGATAATCACATTGAATTGATTCAACTCAAAATTTAACTTAGCAACACATCATTCCATAAACCACATTGTTACCTACTACATAGCACGGACATAAACTTTTCTAAACACCTTCATGGGGCACAAACTCTTGACAAACAGGATGCAACTCAACTTTTAAAGATAACCAGAACTCAAGAACCAGAACGGACACCGATAGAAAATTTCTCCTTTCCAGGCAAGGAAGAAAAACAAAACTCCAGCAGAAATGCAAAAGAGCTCAACTCTCAAATTCTCAAATTTGCCCACAAAACTCTTCAAGAAATCTCAAGATCTATACTTCCAAAAAGGAAGTCGGATGCACCAGTGAAAACCAAATGTTCAACCAAATCTTTTCCGATAAAGATTCAAACTTAACTCCACCCAACTCGAGGTCTGCACAAGGGGAAACTCCAACACTTTTCTTAGTTAGGGAGCACAACCACCACATAAGTTTCCTCCCCAAGACCACAATAACCAACAAAACCGGGTGTCAAAACAAAATTGTGACCAACAGACGTGCAACACACAACTCTTCTTCTTCGTCTTCGACCAAGGAAGACAAAACCACAAACCGCCTACGGAACAATCCGCGATAAATCAAATACCAAACACTTTTCTTTTGATTTCGATCGACTAAAACAAAGAAAACCAACCAAAACTGACCGTCAGAACGGTAAAGAACATCCATAGGAATCCACCACCAATCTCTTCTATTTGACTCCAGTCAACTACCCGACCTACGACAGAAAAGGTGAGCACTCTTCTCCTACAGGGTTAAAAGTTCTTCGGTGATGGCGTTAACAGGCCACACCGTCAAACCACACCCTTACTATGAACAAAAAGAGGTGACCGAAACCCTTCGGCATCACAACCCCACTATAACACAAATAACAAGAACAGTTCAATCATTTATCTCATAGACATAGCAACATACATTATCAAATGAAGCATTCAACATCAAAGCTTAAATACAACATTTAAGCGTAAAGAAACGATACCCATACCCTTTCCTACTGTGCATCCATGTGTGTCAAATTTTAGATTAGTTATTCCACTTTTGCAAGTTTTAATGTTGCTATCCTATGACAAAATTTTAGTTAAAACCTAAGCCATATTTCTAAGTTATTCCACATCACATTTTAGTTGTACCCTATAGCATGACACTAAAAAAATACACATTCCAAGGATCTGACCGTCTGATATTTAATCAGAATAACCCTAAGCATCTAGCATGCCTGAATGCTACCAAACATAGGTTAAACAACATCTAAATACCATAAATTAAGATAAATTATAGCAAAGGAGTAAATGCTAAAACCAAAAATTTCGGCAGCATCTCCTTTGTTTTTCCATGAATTGAAGCAACAACAATATGATCAAAGGATATAGTATAAAGAATGACATCTAAATCATCAATAACAAGGGTTCTAGCAGCAGTATAAGCCTAGAATAAAGATTCCAACCATCTCATGAGCCAAACGAAGTAAATGAGGAAACCAAGCACACAAATTAACCATTGCACCAAGTTGCATGGCACTACTCTTATTATCATGACCAAGATGAATAAATTGTCTATAAGTGTGGAGCTACGTGTAGATGTGTAGCTAATGCCCTTCCCCGTATGCCGGTTTCATGGTACCTAAAACAACAAGAAAGCACAAGCGTGAGTTCAACACTCAGCAAGTATATTGCAATGGTACAAAAGAACAATTACATGGCTACAACAACTCACATCGTGTCTATCATCTCATTCATGACCACATATTATTATCATCATCATCATGTATGCAATGCGATGCGATGCACATGTCTCCTGGAAACTCATACCTGTATGGTTGAGTACACACCCGTCGGTGTGCACCCTCTCCCCCCTTCCATCCCGAAGATGGAGGGTGCCTACTCCTCGATTCCATTCACCGCGGTGGATGGAATCACGATGTAGGACTTACTCATTTGCTCTCCGGAATAGTCATAACTTTGTCACCGACCTTCCCCGGACTAGTTATGAATTTCTCACCGCCCGGGCCATGTATCATGCCATGTATGCAAACATGCCAACATCATAAATAACTTGTACATTAACACATGGCATCATAACATAATAAGCATATTCATCATATCAATGGCAATCATTAAAACATGGCATGAGAACATATCATATATTCAATTTCAATCTCAACCAATCTAGCAAACTACAACCCGCTACCCATTCCAATACACTTGCCTCAACCACGGGCGACGGATTGGCGAGAAGTAGAGGGCACCCCCGGGGTCACACCACCTGCACAAAGGCACCACACACTCAAAATCATGCCCACAAAACAATACGCAAACACTCTTCTACCCCGACTTCGCAAACTACTCGCACAACCCAAAAACAGAGGTTCTGTCCCGTCGGGACAGCAGAATTGCAACGAGCATAACTCGGGTTCTAAGACCCCGAATCGATTAAACGAGTACATCCTCGCGTAGCTTAGGAAATTTCCTAACTTTTTCTAAGTATATGGAAAGACTGATTCGGACTCTAAAGTGGTTTAATCTACAGAATACCGTGATCTGTTCCAATCACGTCACAGTTTTTAATACGTTCGGTAAAATGAGCATAACTTTCAAATAGCTGGGCGGAATTGGACGTTCTTTATACACACTGAAAGGTATTGAAGTTACCTACAACTTATTCAACAGGCGGACGACCAAATTCCGACTCTAAATTGGCGAAAACCCAAACCCTAGGTCGAATGTTCATGCTGCCCAAAACAGAGAACGTGGCAAACTCTAGATTTCATCTAATCTACCCAATTACAGCCCCACCAATTGATCTAAAAACATGATATTAACCCTTAGAACAGATCCTAGGCCAACCCCAAGGATCCCCGTGGCCATACCTTTGCCCGACGAACAAAAACCCAGCAGATCTCCTCCCGATTCGCGCGATCTCCTTCCTCGCTCCAAATCCACCGGATCTCCTCGTCGCGGAGCGCTCCGATGGACGGATCTGCGGTATGGTGAGGTGGAGAATTCCCCTAAGGAAGCAAGGGGTGGTGGAGAAGTGAGGAGAGGGGCGCAAGGGGCTTTGGAGGTGGCGGCTAGGAGAGGTGGAGGCAAGGGGTGGAGGGGAGAGTGGGGGGCGGCTAGGGTTGCAAGGGGGGGCGCACACAGCAGGGGGGAGGTGCACAAGGGGCCGGGGGAGACCTCCAACCAGGTCTCCTACTCCCAAAAGGACTCAAACTCCTCCCCACCAAGGCCCACGACCCTTTCCCTTATGCCCAAACTCCCGGAAACGGCCCGGAAACGCAAATAAACCTCATACCGTATGGTTTCAACCTCCAATTCCATATTCCATAAAGTTTTTGCTCTCAACATTCACATTTTATAAGGTTACAACACTCCGTGGTGTCACAGACTAAAAACGCGAAAATAGAAAAGGGCATAGCTAGGGTGCGGTCAGTGCCCGGTGAAGATCATGACAACACAGAAGGCGACGACGCGACAAGCACTGGACAGGGCAGCAGCGCACGGCTGGGATTGGGGGTGTTATAATATGGTAGAGTCTGTGTCCCTGTATGGAAGGACTATATCCATTGGTGGGCGAACCCGAATTAATCTCCAGAAGCTCTCCATTATATATATAGGGCATTGCTTTGTACAGAGAGATCAATCTAATAAAGAGAGTTTTTCCCCATATTGTGTGTCCTTGTACTTGCATTTCTACTTCTGTTTGGATGATTGCATTGGCGTGCCGTTGATTGGCGTAGGTGAACGATCTCGTTTCAAAACACGTTATATCAGCACGAGTCTCTCCAAAACCGAACAACCGCCTCGCCATGTTGATGCGCGCCGACCATGCGCCCCACTACCTGTGACTTCCTAGGGGTCATGACCACGGGCCGGGTCACGGATAGTGAGCTCATCACTGACTACATCGCCATGTTGCTTGGCATCAAAGTTGACCTCCTGGCATACCACGCTAGTGGGCTCACCAACGCAGATGCCGCCACCGCATTAGCTTCGCGTCGGGGATCCGGCATCGATGACATGAGCGCGCACAACTGTGCCGACATTCGCCTCGCAGATCAGCGTCTTCCAGGAGCTCATCAGCCGAATCGGCACGCCCAAGATCACCTACATCAAGATCTACAGCTCTCAAGGACATGGCCGCCAGCCAACAGTTGGCCCATGTCTCCAAGACTCCAAGGAACGAACACCATTGCAATATTAATTTTCCAATGTGCTGCATGCTGCCACCGGCCGGCATGCACACATGCATGTGCATGGTTACATATGCCTTGTGCGTGACTAGCTACATGGATCATGTTGCTGTTGATATCCGTCACCACGCGCTCCAGTCGAGAACGGAGTTGACGACGCGCACCGCTCGCGGTAGAAACAAGGACCTGGTGGCTGTTGCTCGACAGTAGACCTGGGCGATGGGCCAGGCTTTTCCCCGGCGGCCCAAGGCCCGTCCGGCACGGCACGGCTCGAGTGGATTCGGGTCGGGTCGGCATGGCACGAACTACTGGGCCGGGCCGGATCTAGAAATGAGGCCTGTCGGGCGGCATGGCCCGGCCAGACTACATGGGCTGGGTTCAGGCCAGCCCGGCACGAAGTCTCTAGCAGGGGCCCGTCACGAAGGCCCGACCGGAGGCACGAAGGCTCGGGGGCCCGAGCGGCGGCACGGAGCCCCGTGCGGGCGTGGCGGGGCCTGGGCGCACAGCCCATGTAGTTGGGCCGCCCATGCGGCGTGCGGGAGGCCGGGGGCGCAAGCCAAGGCGTAGGGGGGGCGGGGGGCGTCCGTGCCAATCGTGCGTGGGGGTTGGCGCTGGCGCGCAGCTCCAGCGTGTGCAGCGTGGGGGAGGGCCACCGGGAGTGGGGATCGGCGGGCGGGCGGCGGGCGTGGCAGCGTGGTGCCGTGGTTGGGGTTGGGCGGGTGG
This sequence comes from Rhipidocladum racemiflorum, assembly GCA_036346355.1. Lineage (NCBI taxonomy): Eukaryota > Viridiplantae > Streptophyta > Magnoliopsida > Poales > Poaceae > Rhipidocladum > Rhipidocladum racemiflorum. The sequence goes on along the minus strand of CM070579.1, from coordinate 80,068,489 downwards.
GCGTTGGCGGCCAGGCGCTGGCGGCGGCTCGCGAGGCTCATGGCGGCTGTGGTGAGGGCCACCGGCAAAGCGGGCGTGGCCGTGGCGCCTGGCGCGTCCACCACGCACGGGCAGGGCGCCAGGGGCAGGACGCGGGATTTTGAAAATTTTCAAACATCGCAACGGACGGATTTTCTATAAATTCATCACCCTCCATTTCATTGTTTCATCACAGAACCAAAGCAACATTTCCTCTACCACTTTGTAACACTCATTCTCAACATGTCTGGTAGAAATAGGAAGCAACTGCACTGAGGGCACCGCACACGCATAGATATCCTATTGATGATGATACTATCGACGCTCGGCAACTGTCCCCAAGTATGGGGGACTACGGCATGGAGAACCGTCATATGGACGGCTCGCAAGGCTTCGAGGATGCTAGCACCAACTACTCGCCTCCGGTCGTCGAATCACAGGGTGGCTTATCAACTACCCAAAAATCCACCATCGGCAAAGCAGAGTGCTGGAAGCACAGGACGAAAAGGATTGAAATCATCGACGGCCAACGGAAAGTATTCGCGAAATGCAATTATTGTGGGCATGAATTAGCTGCAGGTTCGTTGATAGGGATGGGGCATTTGAACCGGCACTACAAAACATGCCTGCAAAAGCTAGGGCAAACGCAAGGATGAGGTGTGCAGACACAGCTCAATTTTTCAGCCGACGGCACTGTAAGTACTTGGATGTATAACCCCCAAACTGCATGCGATGAAATTGCTAGATTTATAGTTTCGAAAGATTTACCTATTATGATGGGCGAGAGCCCTAATTTCGAAAAAATGATTCAACGCAGGTTCTGCCCACAATACCAACATGTTAGTAGAAGAACAACTAAATATGATATTCTAGCAATTTATAATAAAGAGCTAGCTGCATTGAAGGAAAAATTCATACATCTTAGCTTTTCCTTTGCTTTAACATCGGATATTTGGACTTCCTCGCACCAGACAAGTTGTTATCTCAGTGTTGTTGCTCACTACTTAGATGAGCAATACAACTTAAATAAAAGAATCATATGGTTTAACTCAATGGATGAAGCACACACAAGACAAGCTATTGCGAACTGTATATTAGAAGTAATTCAAGATTTTAAGATAGACAACAAGATTTTATCGTTACTCTTGATAATGCTTTCGCGAACACGACTACAATGGAGTATCTCACCCCCCATCTGCAGTCTTACATACAAGGGTATGTTCTGCATCAAAGATGTGTGTGCCACATAATCAATCTCGTAGTCCAGGATGGTATGGAGGTAATAGGGTGCATATCTAAACAACATTCGCTCCACTATTCGATTTGTCTCAGGTAGCCCCCAAATGTTTGCTAGGTTTAAAGAGTACTGTAGGGCAAACAACAAAGAGCCAAGGAAATTTGGTGTTGATATGAAGGTTCGTTGGAATTCAACATAAATCATGCTAGAAAAGTTAAAAGGGTATGAACATATTTTAACCGTCTTTGTCAATGCTAATGCTAGTACTGTACTCTTTTTCTTACAGGGGAACCCCACACTAGGCGTAAGGTTTTTAACGAAGTAGTAACTTTGTATATGTAAATATCAATAAAATTTTTCATTCTCCCCAAATACTCATTGTCATTTTTATTGTACATTGATCCATTGTACTGATTGTGCGGTCTGAGCGCCTGTAGCAGGTTCAGGGCTGGGCCCGGGCCGGCTGGGCCTGGGCCGGCCCGGCCCGACTCTGGCCTGCTGTGCTTTTGGGCCGGGCCGAGCTATGCAAAACGTGTCTCAGGCCAGGCCGGCCGCCGCTTAGCCTGTGAGCCAGCGTGCGGCCGTGGCCGCCCGGCCCAACGCCCAGGTCTACTCAACACCGTTGACATTTACCGGTTGCTACATGGTGGTTCGATAATGACGCCATTGATGGCATCCGACAACTGGCCTCAAAAGATGCAACATATGAACAGAGACGCATAAAGCTCTACAAGGCGAAGTTCTAGATCAATCTGAGACCGGTGTATGTTGTTCTATATTTTTTTAGCAAATAGATCAATCTTGTTTTCTTGATACTAATCATAGATTGATCTATGATTGAATTGCATGCTGTTCGTACCGAGCAAAGAACTCATCAACGCAACCAAAGGATCTCCGCTGAGGCCAATTGAGATCGTCTGCTTGCATCAATCTACATTGCATCAAATTTGACCTGCATCACGCGATTTAATCTATGACAAGCCATACATAAGTTTGAGCTACGCAAGTAAATCGCACATGAACAACTTCTTAATCCCGCAGATTAATTCCCCCAATTACCATGATTACTGGTTTAATCTAATCACTAATTAGGGCTTTTTTTGTTACTGGTCATTAAATAAAAAAAGAGGATTCGGCCATGAAAGCCGCGGCTCCCACGGTGACCTAGCCGGCCATGCCTCCCTCTGTGAATTTTATAGCTTTTTGCTATGTTTAATATGGGCTAAATTAATTTTTCTGTTATTCAAGTAATTCTGAAAATAGCTTAAATAGTTGACAGAAAATTGTGAAATTGCCAGAAAATTCAGGAAAATCATGATGACACATTGTTCATGTCATGGCTCTGGTTTTATTTTTCTTAGCATTAACTCATGTTGATATGTATTGGAATTTATTTTTCTATTGTTAAGTAATTCTGAAAATTGCTTGATAATCAACATAATATCATAAAATGCTAGGAAAATTCTAGAAAATTCTAGATAGATTTTTAGGAGCCTTGTGTCTCTGAATTTATTGTCTTAGCATAATTTCAAATTGAAATTTATTTCCTACTATTTAGTAATTCTGAAAATTGCTTAAATAATTAGCAGAAAATCATGAAAATTCCTAGAAAAATTCTAGAAAATTTTAGATAATTATCTACGGAATAGATATAGACTAAGCTTTACTGATTGAAGAGTGAGCATGCAATACATTGATTTTACCTGTAGTAAAAAATCATTTTGCATAAATAGAAATATGATATGTTAGACATCACAAAGTGAAAATTATTTAGCTTGCCCTGAATGGCAACAATTAGCTTACTCGGGCAATGAATCCTAAGATTAAAATGATAGCTAGCTCTTTCAGAATTATTATATCCCAGCCTAAAGCTGGTACCACTACTCTTCCCTAAGCCGCGAAATTTATGGCCTTGCACTTCCTGAGACTCCATTTTCATACGAACCTGAAGGTTGTATATTTTGATGAAAGAGGATCAACTGGTACTTTTGAATTCCCTAAAAGAAAAATATATAACCAACAAAGATCCGTCTTGCCAGAAGCACAACATGAACGGACCCTCCCGCACTCTCAGGAATTTAAAGGCTATGGCAGTATATAACTTTGCCATGCACAAGATTGTCACTGAACTAACATTATGTAATCAGAAAGTTACTAATGCTAACATGATCAACAAGATATTGTGCATCTTCCACCCCCAATATGAGGATACTGTTGTAATAGTATCATCATACCAAGTACCAGAAGTACTCCGAGCTTATATGCATTTTGCTAGAAGCAGAAAAATGTGATGAACACCCGGTGAAGAATCATCACGTACTTCGTAATGGGGGTCATGCCAATGCTTGGAGTATATGCAAATGCTCAGTAGGCTAGAAATAGCCATGGCCGCAGAAAGGGCCAAAGGAATAAAGGGGACAAGTGGAAGTGTAACAAATTATATATGGGAAGAGGCAATTTATAGTGGATGAGTAAAGTTAAAGGGCCAGGGGCTCCTAGAAGGAAAATTCAGCTAAATAAGGCTGCAATACCTGAATAACCCTGTTTTAGGTATGGATGCACTGGTCATTGATCGTGCAACCATAGCATCCCGTAGTATGTAGTAAACCCTTACATAAATTCCACTGAAAAAATCATTAAGTCAAGGGTAAATAATGTTATGTCTTACTTCACCGTATGATGATATGGCTTTTAAAATTATTGAGTTCGAGAAGTCCCAGAAGGACATAGGACTCATATGGAGACCTGGATTAGCCTCATAAGTATTCCTTCACTCTGCTAAATCGATGTCACATATTCCTTATAAATCTCTTTATCAGTTCAGCTCTTGTTCCTGAATGAAAAATTGGTCTACGCTCCATATATTTGATTGATTGTGATATGTTTGTTTTATATTCTACAATTTTTTTCTGATGCAATAATTGTTTGATTATTAAGTCATACTTTTAATATAGAACAAAGTATAGTACAATGACAGAGAAGGAAATCTTTCTAGAAGACAGTTGAACCACACTAAGTGTACTAGAAATATTATGACTATCACCAAAAGCGATGCTTTCATAGTTGGCATGGGAAGAATGCCATTTTATACGCTGAGTCCAGTCGTACTCACTTAAATTTTAAAGATATTGGTCTGAATTATTTCCATATGGAGACAGAATAAGACGATGGTACAGAATACCTATTCATATCTAAGTTTAATGGGTGTAATAAATGTGTGGTTGAAAAACTTTTTTCTTTCTCCTCCAAGTTATAATATGCACATATAAAACCTGAAGTTTGTGTTGCGATAAAAACCCAGAAATATTTAAAATATAGTAGATCGACTGGGTAATCTTGAGTTGAATATTATGAGAAAATAATTAGTAATTATGCTGGCCACAACATAAAGATTTTCCTAGACCTGAAGAGTTCTTATACCCTGTTTGTGCTATAGGAAAATTTACAGTTAGATCTTCTTACCTAAAAGTTAGGGAAGAATCACTGGATTTTCTGAAGAAAATTTGAAGTGATATCTGTGGACCTTTTCAACCCCTGTTGGGCCCTTTTCAGATATTTTATGGTACTAATAGATGCTTATACTATATGGTCCTATATATGTCTCTTATCTACTAGGAACCATGTTTCTGCCAAAATTAATTGCCCAAAATTTTAAGTTTAGAGCCTCCCTTCCAGAAGAAAGAATCAAGTATATTTAAATGGACAATGCTAACGAGTTTACCTCAAAAGCATTTAATGGTTATTATATGGCTCTGAAAATTAATGTAGAGTATTTAGTACCTCATCTCCACACATTAAAATGGCCTTGTAGAGTCATTAATTAAAGAAATAAAATTTATTGCTTAGCCACTTTTGCAGAAATAGTAGGCTACCCACCAGTTGCTGAGGCCACGCAGTGCTGCACACCGTGATATTAATTCAACTCAGATCAACTGCATATTATGGAATTTCCCCGTTGCAGATAGTGCGTGGAAGAGAATTAAGTATTTTCTATCTGCAAAAATTTGGATGTATTGTATACATGCTAATCTCTCCACCATAGCATACCACCATAGGACCTCACCGGAAGTTGAGGATCTATGTAGGTTATGAATCTCTGACAATTGTCAAATGCCTAGAGCCTATGACAGGGGACCTGTACATGGCTCGATACGCTGATTGTACTAAGGACATTTTTCGGCATTAGGGGAAGATAAGTACTACATTAAAGAATGCCGAGTCCTTAGACCCACGCACTAAAGTGACCGAATTTGAAGTTCGAAGGATAATAAATCTGTAACAAATAAGTTAATAGTCTGCCAAATACCTTCACTAATCATAAGGGAGTGAAAAGATCTCATATACTTGTAGTATATGCACCTGAAAGAGTGGAAAATATTGTAGAAGGATATTCAACCTACTCTTGACTCTCATGATAAAATGAGGGGGAGTCCTCCAGGTGCACGGAACTCAATTACGCAGAGACTTCCACAGAAGTAGAGAACCAAAGAAATGAGAATACTACCTGTGACAGTGGAAGAAGCTCAACCTGATGTTGAGAAAATCCCCGAAGTGAGCCATCCAGGAGATGGTAAAATCCCTGAAGTGATTCATCCTAAAGATGATACCCTAGTGTATATTTGTGCACATAGTCCAACACTGGAAGTCGAAACACCCAGACTCCATCGTTGTAGGAAATTATGAGGAGCTGGAGGAAATTAATGAAAAGATATCCCTGAAGTGATGCAGGAGAATTGCACAAAGGAAAGACTACAATTATCGACATATTTCGCCTCTAAAATTGCCAAAAACTAGATCCAGAACCAAAATCCATGGCAAAGTGACATAAGCGCTCATATAGGGTCAAATGGAAAAGCGCATATAGTGTTATACTATGTTTAGAGTCTGTGTCCCTGTTTGGAAGGACTCTATCCATTGATGGGCGAATCCGAATTAATCTCCAGAAGTTCTCCACTAAATATATAGGGCATTGCCTTGTACAGAGATATCAATCTAATAAAGAGATAGCTTTTCCCCATATTGTATGTCCTTCTGTTGAAAGCTAAGGATCTTGATGCCTAGAATCAACACCTAGAAGAGAGACTTAGGGTTACCTTCGGGTAGGGAGCTCGACGAGGAAGCCATCACGGTGACGAACACAATGGAGAGGACCGCGGCGACAGTCGCCAGAACGAGGACGTGGCTGGCGTGGGTGTGGCCTTCCCGTTGCTCCCGTTACGCAAGTAGATCGGGTGAGACTTATTCTGTTGGGGAGAGGTAGCACTGTAGAACGTGGGTCCCTAGTTTGTCCTCACCCCTTCTTATATAGCACACGGAGCAACAGGGGGCGACAACTATTAGGTTGGTTACACCCCCGATCAGGGTGCCAGAGATCAACCCAACATTCTCCCCCTTGATCTCAAGGCTAAAATAGTTTGACTTAATATCATCCCCGCTTCTTAATAGATTAGTGTATCAAGACCAAAGCGCTACAACAACCAGTTACGTGCTGTTGAGCTCAATGACCATAATGCACCTTTCTATTTCAAAACGGAAACTTAATCTTGTGGGAGATGGTTGCTTATTTGACCCCTTATATCCAGAATCACAGGCTTTCCAATAATCCCATGCCGGCTACGTGTTCTCTAAACACATATGGTGGTAAGCCCTTAGTCAACGGATCCGCAAGCATTCGCTTGGTACTTATATGCTCAATTCTTATAGTTTGATCCTGGATTTTCTCCTTCACAACATAAAACTTAATGTCAATGTGTTTGGCAGCACCACTTGACTTGTTGTTATAGGAGTAAAATACTGCTGGTTCATTGTCACAGTATAATGTGAGTGGTCTTTCAATACTGTCTACCACTCTTAACCCGGTACGAATTTCTTAAGCCATAGTGCCTGCCCGGTTGCCTCATAACAAGCTACAAATTCAGCATGCATTGTCGACGATGCAGTGACTGTTTGTTTGGAGCTTTTCCACGAAATAGCTCCCCCTGCGAGGGTGAATACATAACCTGATGTGGATTTCTTAGTATCTACACACCCCGCAAAATCTGCGTCAGAGTATCCCACAATCTCGAGAGTACTCGACTTTCTATACGTTAACATGAGGCTTATAGTTCCTTGGAAATACCGCAAGGCCTTCTTAACTGTTTTCTAGTTATCTATTCCTGGATTTGACTGATATCTGCCAAGCATTCCGGTTACAAATGCTAAGTCAGGGCGAGTGCATACTTGAGCATACATTATACTTCTGACAGCTGAAGTGTATGGAACCGACTTCATTTGATCGATCTCGTATTGGTTCCTGGGACATTAAAAATTCCCAAACTTATCACCCTTGACTATTGGAGCAGGCGAAGGCTTACACGCATGCATACTGTATTTCTTAAGAATCTTTTCTAAGTATGCCTTTTGCGATAGGCCTAATACCCCTTTTGTTCTATCTCGATAAATCTCAATTCCTAAGACATAGGATGCTTCACCGAGATCTTTCATATCAAAATTTGAGGACAAGAAACTCTTAATTTCCAGAAATAGATTTTTATCGCTGCTTGCCAGCAGGATATCGTCTACATACAGGACTAGGAAAATGAATTTTCCATTCTTAAACTTAGTATAAATGCAATTGTCCTCCTCATTTTCCTTAAAATCAAAATTTCTTATAGTCTCATCAAATTTAAGGTACCACTGTCTAGACGCTTGTTTTAGCCCATAAATGGATTTCTTCAGTCGGCATCCCATGTTTTCTTTCCCTTCCACGACAAAACCTTTGGGTTGAGCCATGTATGCATTTTCATATAAATCTCCATTAAGGAATGCCGTCTTAACATCCATTTGATGTAATTCTAAATCATAATGTGCTACAAGCGCCATAATTATTCTGAAAGAATCCTTTGTCGAAACAGGTGAGAAGGTTTCATTATAATCGATCCCTTCTCTCTGAGTGAACCCTTTTGCCACGAGTCTTGCTTTGAACCTTTCAAGATTCCCTCTAGAGTCACGCTTAGTTTTGTAGACCCATTTACAACCTACTGTTTTGGCTCTTTTAGGAATTTCTTCTAGGTCCCATACCTTATTGGTGTTCATGGACCTCATTTCATCTTCCATGGCTGCGAACCATTTAGATGAATGAAGACTTCTCATAACTTCTTCAAACGAGGTGGGATCACCCTCTGTTTCTAATTCTTCATTTATATAAACTTTATAATCAGCAGAAATAGCTGATTTTCTGTTCCGTTGCGACCTCCTGAGAGGTTCTGGAGCAGGTTCGTTGTTCGATACAGGAGGCTGCTGTGGCTCTTCAGGTGCAGCTATAACAGGTTCATGGGGCTCCATGATAACAGGAACCTCAGGAATGTCAATGGCTGCATTAGGAGAGCCGACGACAGATGTTGCAACTACTGGAGGTGCAACAACAACAGGTATCGAGAAAATGGGCTCTTGAATCATCGGAGTTGGGGCACAGACCCGCTTCTCCTCAAGGCTTATTTCTCGGGATACCATGCTCCCCCTGATCATATCTTCTTCTAAGAACATAGCGTGTCTCGTTTCTACAAACTTAGTCTGTCTTTCAGGATAGTAGAAACGATACCCTTTTGATCTTTCAGGATAGCCAATGAAATGGCAACTGACAGTCTTAGCATCTAACTTTCCAATATTTGGATTAAATACTTTAGCCTCAGCTGGACAACCCCATACATGTAAATAATTTAAAGTGGGCGTCCTCCCAGTCCATAACTCATATGGTGTTTTAGGCACCGACTTACTGGGGACTCGATTAAGAATATGGGCAGCGGTTTTTAATGCCTCCATCCATAAATTAATCGGTAAAGTGGAGTAGCTTATCATACTACGTACCATATCCATTAAGGTACGATTACGCCTTTCAGCTACTCCATTTTGCTGAGGTTCGCTCGGTGTTGAATACTGGGCCACTATGCCATTTTCCTGTAAGTACCTTGCAAAAGGTCCTGGAACTTGGCCATAAGGGGTATGTCTACCGTAGTACTCCCCTCCACGGTCTGATCTTACTACTTTGATCTTTAGATCATGTTGATTTTCAACTTCAGCTTTAAATATCTTAAACTTATCTAGTGCTTCCGATCGTTCTTTGATAGGATAGATGTAACCATAACGCTAGTGCTTCCGATCGTTCTTTGATCGGATAGATGTAGCCATAACGCGAAAAATCATCAGTGAATGTTATGAATGAATCAAAACCATTCACTGACTTCACAGGGAAAGGACCACAGATATCTGTGTGAATGATTTCTAAAATTCCTGTGATTCGTTTGGCAGTCTTCTTAATTTGCTTAGCGTATTTGCCCTTAATGCAATCAATGCAATTTTCTGAATCTGAGAAGTCTAATGGGTGGAGAATATCTTCTTTGATTAATCGTTCAATCCTCCCCCTCGAAATATGGCCTAAACGACAATGCCATAATTTCGAAGACGTCTCGTTTGCTGTTCTCTTACGCTTATTACATTCATTCACCGATGAAGAGGCATGCACAACATTCACATCATTACTTTAGAAAACTAAATAAAGCTTGTCTTGCATGAAAGCAAGACCAACATCAATATTATTGAATTGAATCAAACATTTCTTATTCCCAAAAAGACATGAATAGCCATCATCATCTAAACAGGATACTGAAACAAGCTTTGAGCTCTAAGCCTTTCTTGTTCTTGAGTACACATAGCCATCACCATCTTTCTATACTCCATTTTTCACTCATGAAGTTGTAATTGACTGCAAAAGTCTCATATTCCTTTGGTAAGGAATTCATGATAAATTGCACCAAATACCCTTCTGATATTTCCATTTCCATGGTCTTAAGTCTGACAGCTATGTTGCTCATTCTCAGAATGTGCTCTCTTATGTTGCTTTGTCTGTCGAACTTCTCATTTGAAAGCTTTTGCATGAGAGAACTCGCGTACATCTTAGTAGAGCCAGTGAACTGGCTCTGAACTTTACTAAGGTATTTCTTAGCACTTGCACATTCTGGGATTGCACCTCTTATTGCTTCCATGATGGAATTTTTAATCACCATCATGCACTTACGGTTGGAATTTTCCCACTTCACACGCTCAAGGTCGTATGCGATTCTTATGGATGGATTATTCTCAGCACCCGATTGACCATCAGGGATCAGCTGAGGCTCAGTGGGACGATCATGCGTAATTGCATAATCAATATCCGAGAGAGCAAGTGCCATCTCAATCTTCTCCCTCCAAGAGGGATAATTTCCCCATTCAGGGGCTCAATCGCAGAGATTAAACTCAGAACGTTCGAAGTGTTTGAACCTTCGGAAAGAAAATACAATTTAATCACAATACTAAATTAACTGCATGAATTAATTTAACGTTGGTTCAATTAATAACATGCTCTTAATCAAAATTGTTCTACTTCTAAATCACCGTTGGGCAGAATTAGAATAGAACAAAAATTTAAACTTAATTTTGGCAAATTTTATCATCAACGTTGGTCAGAAGATAAAATTTCCATACTGACAGAACAGACTTCATGCAATTTTCTAATTAAATTATCACGTTGGATCTAATTTAATCAGAAAATTAACTTAATCTTAGCAGCGGAAGAAAATAACTCAATTTAGCGCTTAAACTAAATATGAGTTAATAAACTTAATACAATTTTCCGATTTAAATTTTCACGTTGGATCCAATTTAATCAGAGAATTAAACTTAATCTTAGCAGCGGAAGTAAATAACTAAATTAATTAATTTAGTGCTTAAACAAATGAGTTAATAGACTTAAAAAAAATATCTTAACTCAATACTTAAGCTAATCATGCATAGCAATTAAAAAAAAACTTAAACTTAGACTTGAAATATAAATGAAAAACAGGGCTAAATTTGTTTGGGCCGAAACGGCCCAAAACTATGCCCCAGTGCGCCCTGGGCCTGGGCAGCCGTGCGCCCCCGGGTGGGCCTGGAAAAATCGGCCCATGGCAAAACGCCCCTCAAGATTGAACCCTAACCCTAATGCTTTCCCGTGAAAAACGGATCTGGTGGGGGCTCCCCGTGCGACCCCGGCGGCGGCTGGCTCATGTGGCTCGGCGGTAGGTAGCACACGGCGGCGGCTGGCCAGCGCGTCGCGGCCAGCCGCCATAGCGGCGTGGAAGCGGCCGGGTTCGGGCGCTGCGTGGAGGCGCGCGCATGCGTTAGCGGCAGCTTGCCCGATGGAGCGCGATCTTGGGCGTCTGTGGCGTGCAACGTCGAGGGGAGAAGCCTGGTGAGGATTTCCTCTCTCCACCCCCTTTTCCTTTTTTTGTTTGATCTGATTTGCTAAGGATTGGATTCTTACCGTATTGGAGTCTTCGCAAATGCATGCTACACTCTGTCATTGCTCTTTGTTTGGTTCTTTGCACATGAAATTGTTGCTTAATCCTTTTCTATTTGCTATGCATGTCTACCCGAATGGGAACTTCATCTAGGGTTTAGATCTAGGCATGCAACCGTGCTCTGATACCATTGTTGAAAGCTAAGGATCTTGATGCCTAGAATCAATACCTAGAAAAGAGACTTAGGGTTACCTTCGGGTAGGGAGCTCGACGAGGAAGCCATCACGGTGACAAACACGATGGAGAGGACCGCGACGACAGTCGCCAGAACGAGGACGTGGCTGGCGTGGGTGTGGCCTTCCCGTTGCTCCCGTTACGCAAGTAGATCGGGTGAGACTTAGTCTGTTGGGGAGAGGTAGCACTGTAGAACGTGGGTTCCTAGTTTGTCCTCACCCCTTCTTATATAGCACACGGAGCAACAGGGGGCCACAATCATTAGGTTGGTTACACCCCCGATCAGGGTGCCAGAGATCAACCCAACACCTTCTACTTGCGCTTCTACTTCTGTTTGGATGATTGCATTGGCATGCCATTGATTGATATGGGTAAACGATCTCGTTTCACAACAGGGGGCACGCAACAAGGTGGCGGCGCGTGACAGGGTGGCACAAACCTCGAGACCAGCATAGCCTACAGTGCCCTTCTTTTTTTTCTTTAGGGCTGTCACATCACTACCTTGTTCCGATTGTCATTAGTTACGTATGCCCAACCAAGATTATTTAGCCAGATTTCGTGTGACGTAATTCTTGTTATAATCCAGATCCAGATTAACCGGGGATATATGCAAACATTATATTATATTATTCTTTAGTACAAATCGATCAACACCCCTTGGTAGACCAAGAATTAACAAAACAAAATAGGGGCTCCATCAATTAATAACCAGTACAACGAGCTCAACCTAAGGAATTGATCCAATCAATATGCCCAAAGCCTACAAATTAACTGAAGTAATCTTGAGCCTAGTGATTAGGTCCACTGAGCCGCCGGCGCAGCCCAGAGAAACGTCATAGACAACTGATAACGCTGAATGCCTGCATAGTTGCCACCATGGCCTTCGCCTCGTGGAGAAGCTCTAGCGATCCGATGGCGTGGAGTCCATGGAAGGAAAGCATAGCAATTCTGTATGAGTTAGAAGTGGATTCCACTTCTAAAATTCGAGTCCGTGAGCGCTGTTGGATCGAGATATGACTAGAGGGAAGGGAATAGGTGTTTGTAAAAATTCTCTCTAACGAGATATGCTCTAATTACTCCTATATCAAAACCTAAATAATATGTAGAAATGAATAACTAAGGTTTTGACAATTAAGACTTAACTTAACTAGGCTCACTAGTGCACTAACTAATTATGTTTCTAAACAAGAATTACTATACTAATCAAGCAAGCATGAACTAGCAATTCTAAACACAATTAAGCAATTGAAAATAATAATACAATATAATAAATGTTTGAAAGTAAAAGAGACAAGTTATTTTCCCCCCATCATATTGGAGACTTGCCGGTCTCCCCTAATCCATGTTGATGCAAGCCCAACTCTTTGGACCGGCTTCGCACTTGAGCACCTGCCTCGATTCCACTAGTGGTAGCAACTTTACCCCTCAGCGTAGGCGTGCTCTGGCCTTCACAAATTTTGCTAGGGCTTATCACAACCTCTGCTGAGAGCTCCCGCGCACGATGTCTCCTACACCGTCTAGGTGACGATAACCACTTAGAGTAAGAAGCTAAGCCTTACACTTGAGCTTCACCTAGCGCAACACATGTGCTCCGGTGACCTCTTAGGTGCAACACATGCACTAGGATCCTCCTCAAGTGCAACACATGCACAATGAGGCTCTCAACCCACTCCTAATTACAACACATGCAGTTAGGGCTCACTCTTAGTTTAAGAGGCAAATTGGAGTGTGAAACACATGCACTTCTCTCCCAAACTCATTTAAGAAATTCAGCAAGCAGCAAATGCCCCCCAAGGCCTCCTTATGTAGCCACCATGCCAAAACTAACCGTTAGAGGGAAAATCTAGAAAAATAAACATTTTTTGGTACTACTGCCTTACTGGGGTGGGTAGTACCGGCCTTCATTCCAATAGCTAGAAAACTAGCCGTTGCGCAGGAAACCTAGTACTACCGCCCTACTAGGCCCAGTAGTATAGCTCGAGTGGCAGTACTAACCCCATGAGCAGTACTGCCAACCTTGGTGCAACTCCAGAGCAATCCTCTTTGGAAATTAGCGACCACCCCATTGGCTCGGTACTATCGAACCTTCGATAGTACCGCTCTCGCATGGTCGGTAGCTCCGACCTCAACATCTTTGAGCAACACATGCTCTTCTGGAAAGCAACTACCATTCAGACGAGCGGTAGCACCGCTCCCATAAGCAATACTACCGGCCCTACACGGGCGGTAGTGCCGACTTCAGGAAAAAAACTTGATTTTTCTCTAAAGCTTTTCTCCAACTCTCAAAGAATGATTCTTTGAGCCATGTGAGGATCAACACATGATCATAACGCTTTGCAAATCACATTTGCAAATGTTCATCACATACTCCTAAGAATCACAATTAAACTCTTCAACTTTATTTGCAAAAAACATAATGCAAACAAACCAAGAACCTATGAGTTTAATCATCTTTAGCCATAAGGTGATCACCACAAGATCATTGCACTTTGCAAACACATTGCAAATGCCCTCTTCGCAGGCTCTCTAGGATTGCAACCCATAACCTCTTGCTCATTTGCAAAACCCATTTGCAAATAGCAATTAAATCCCAATACATGAACTATCTCACTTTTGCAACACATGCAAATCCATAACCTCACGCAACACCAAATCAAACTTAAATTCTTGAACTCTTTATTTGCAACACATTCAAATCTCTAGCTCCAAGCAAGCAACAAATTAAAATCAATGTGCATAAACTCTCTATTTGCAACACATACAAATCTCTAGTTCCATACACCCAACAAAACTAAATTGTTTGAGCTCTCTCCTTTTGCAATGCATGCAAAGTTTAGCTCCAAGCAATACCACTTCAAATAATATTTTATAGGAAGAACAAAGCATGAAATCCAACATTTGCAACACATGCAGATATGAATTTCATGCAAAAGCCAACACATGAGCTTCATGCAACACATGCAAATCAAAGCTCCATGCAAAAAACCAAAGCATAAACTTCTCCCATTTGCAACACATGCAAATCGAAGTATTATGCAAAAACCAATGCATGAGCTTCACCCATTCACAACACATGCCAAATGGTTTGCTCAATGCAAAAACCAAACAAGAAGGTTGGGCTTGAGTGAACCGAGTTGAGTTCATCAACATATAATGAACTCAAGCAAAACAACTCAATGTCTCTTAATATTATGGCAATCTACCTATAACTAGACACTCAATGTCCGGGTCGCCGCCGTTATTGGCGGAGGGAGGAAAGGAGGAAGAAGAGAGAGGCGGAGAAGAAGCAGGAGCGCGAGGCGAGGGCCGCGCGCGGCGAGGAGGTTTCCGACCCTACCACCGCCGAGTCAGGCAGTCGCGGATCGTCCTCGTGCGAGAGCGGTGGGGACAGCGGGGTGGATCCGTAACGCATGCTGGTGCCCGTGCCGCCGGCAGGCGGCGGCCCGGGTGAAGGTGCTGGTGGGAGCGCTAGCACCTTCGTGCCCCGGGAGGTGACCCCGCCTGCGAGGACGCCTCTAAGGAGGCGGAGGCTGACACGCCTCCGCGGGGGGATTCGTCGAAGAGGGCGCGACTGCCGCTCCGTCGTTCGGCGAGGTGGGTGCCTCCTTTGCTCTGAGGTTACAATGTGTTGAAGTGGCTTGTGGGGCTCCCGATTGACCATCCGTGCGCAGGAATTACTCGGGAGTTGCCGTGGCGGCAACGGTGAGCCCAACCGCGGCCTCGCAAGATCTAGCACCGCCGCCGCAGCCGGCGGCGGTCAAAGTGGTATATCTCGCAGGACCGACGCCGTCTGGGGATCCAGCTTGTGTGGGAGCACCACTAGCGTCGCCCGTAACTCCGGCGGAGTCGACAGGAGAGGCAGTGCGGCCGGTCGAACCGAGGCACGAGGTGCCCTCGGTGTCTTTCGACGAGCGGGCAGCTCACTCAGGAGTCGGAGGAGGCGAGGAAGAACTGCCTCCGCCTCCGCTGGAGGAGCCACCGGCCGATGCGAGTTGATCTCCGGGAGGGGTCTTACCACCGTTGCCTGGGGCCGTGCCAATGGGGGCGGTACAAGCATCAGTGGCTGGCGCCGTAGATCCCCCGGAGGGGTCTTCAGGAGAGGGACCTGCTGGGTCAGCCTAGGCCGAGCCCACCTGACCTCCACTGCCCGTGCTAATCTGGCCGGGCAGCAACCCATCTGGGAGGCCATTACTCGTCCAGGACGACGTGGTGGAGCACGGGGAGTGGGAGAGCCTCAAAGAGGGTGCGAGGCACGTCGAGGTTGAAGTTTGCCGAATCCGGGAGGGCTTGACTCTCGCCCTTGAGTCCTTAGGCAAGGCGCTGGACGCCCTTACCGTGGTACTTCACCCCACCGGCGAGGTAAGGATTGGGTGGACCGACTTTGTCCTTGTGATTCCCTGACGTGCTTACAGTTGGCTTGCTGGGCGTTGCGTGTGGTCCAGCGTTTGCAGGGCCCGTCGATAGAGAAGTCCACACACCTCCGGAGCCTATACGACCGGAGGATGGCCGTAGAGGTGGAGTGCGATCGGCTGTGCCCTCAGCTGCATGATGCTCGGGAGGCCCTAGACACTGAGCGGGGGAAGAAGGTCTTTGCCAACCAGAGGCTGGACTAGGCCGCGGAGCTCTTGGAGGAAGTGCGGCTGAGAATCCAGACCTTGGAGGCGGAGGCGTCCGAGGCCAAATCTTCCCTGGAGGAGGCTGATGACGCCAGGGCCTCCGCCATTGCCGCGGAGGAGTCCGCTCGGTCGGAGGCAGCCCGTCTCCGGGACGAGCATGACTCGATCCGGGGGGAGGTCGACCAATTGTGCGCCGAATGGGACACTGCTCGAGAGGAGCTGGGCTCGACGATGAAACTTGTCGAAGACGCCAAGCTTGACCGGGAGGCCCGAGCC
This sequence comes from Rhipidocladum racemiflorum, assembly GCA_036346355.1. Classification (NCBI taxonomy): domain Eukaryota; kingdom Viridiplantae; phylum Streptophyta; class Magnoliopsida; order Poales; family Poaceae; genus Rhipidocladum; species Rhipidocladum racemiflorum. The sequence goes on along the minus strand of CM070579.1, from coordinate 80,051,816 downwards.
AAGGTCGAGGAGAGTCTTCGCACGATGGAGGCTTCTGCGGCCGGTAAGTTACCCAAGCCGTTGATCTCACGATCATGGACGCAAGGGAGCGACTTTCTGACATTGTCTTGAACTCGCAGAGTTGCAGAAGAACCTGTCTGAGGCTATGGAGGCGTGAGAGTCGGCGAAGGAGGAGCGTGACATAGCAGTCATGGCGCGGAACATGGCTCTGACGGCCCACCAAGCTGGCGACCCTTCGGGAGGTCGGCCAGGGCATCTGCGACCGGATGCTCTGGCTTATTGCGGGTCCGAGCTCTCTCTCTCTCCGCCACGTTGGCGGGCATGCCGGGGCACGTCGAAGCCTCAGTGCGTGAGGCGGCTGCCCTCGGTGCGTCTGTGGCACTGGTCAACGTTGTTTCCCACTATGACGGTATTGACCTTAAGACCGTCAGTAGCGGGGTCGTCGGGAACCGAACTGACGACGAGGTTGAAGGATTCGTGTACCAAGTCGACCCGTGCGCGCGAGTAATCGCCGGGGGAATCTCGCCGCGCCGTATCCTCCATCGAGAGTAGATAGGGATTGGTTAGTTTTTTTTAATGACATAATGAAATGAACTATTTAGGATACCGCGAGGCTTTGGCCAATCAGGCCGGTCTATGCTCAGCTTTGTCTGTTTTTTGTGTTCCTTTGATGTGACGAACAGTTGGCAACCGCAGCCGTAGAAACCACATGGGTGGGTTGTTGTGTTCTAATCACGATCGAGGAAACATAGACATCGACTTCGGCTTAGACCGGTCACTGCGCGAGAAAAGGATATTTCCGACCAACTGGAGGTTGTTCCGCCCAGGCTTTTCCTTCTTCCGCAAAGTACTACTTAGCAACCGTAGCCGCTGGGGCGTAGGCCGTAGCACTTGGGTCGATAGGATTACCGTGAGCACCTTACTCAGGCGCTTTGGCCTGACGATGGGGTCGACGACGAGTGGGTACCTCCCCGGTTGCGGGACGTGGTCGGGGTGGTCTCCCCGATCGAACGTGATTGGGGATTCTGACCACCGGAGGTATTTTGGCACGGCGGGGGACACCGTGTGTACTTCGCGGAAAGCGAGTTTGAGCCGGCGCTTGTCGGCGTAGCTCGCAGGCCCACCGAAGATCTTGAGGCAGCCAGTGGGCTCCGAAAAGTCGGTGTCCATTGCTGCCTCATCGGCCTCGGGTGCCGGCTCCCGCTTCTTCCCCTTGCCCCGCGGTGACGTGGGGTTTTTGGAGAGGAAGCGCTTCAGGACTTTGCAGTCCCGGTACTTGTGCTTGACGGCATACCCGTGGTTCAGACACGGGCTGTCCATCAGCTTCTCGAAGTGGTCGGGCGCCTGTCGCGCCTGCTGCTTGGCAGGGCGGTCGGCGGCTGCGACTATGCTGCCTTCGCAGCCTTGCTTTCCGTGCCGCTTCCGCTTGTCGGAGCGATCGGAGTTGTCGCTGGCTTCGGGGCCGGATTCTCGCTTGGCCTTCCCCTTGTCGAAGATGGCCCCCACGGCCTCCTCGCCGGAGGCGTGGTTGGTGGCGATGTCAAGGAGCTCCTTGGTGGTTCTGGGCTTGGCGCAGCCCAGCTTGTGCACCAAGGCCTTGCACGTGGTGCCGTAGATGAAGGCCCTGACGATGTCAGCGTCGCGGATGTCGGGGAGCTCATTGCATTGTTGGGAGAAGCGTCAGATGTAGTCCCGAAGCGTCTCCCCTGGCTGTTGCTTGCAGCCCTTTAGATCACAGGAGTTTCCCGGGTGTTTGTAGGTGCCCTGGAAATTGCCGACGAAGAGGTTGGTCAGGTCGGCCAAGCTCCTGATGGTGTCCGCGGGCAATTATTCGAGCCAGGCTCGAGCCGAGTCCGCAAGGTAGATGGGGAGGTACTGGATGATGAAGAAATCATCCGTAGCTCCGCCAACCCGGCATGCGAGCTGGTAGTCTTCTAGCCAGACACCAGGATTCGTCACTCCCGTGTACTTGGCTATGTTGACCGATGCCCGAAACCAGGCCGGGAAGGCCGCGTTGCGGATGGCACGACCAAACGCTCGAGGCCCCGGGCCCTCGGGGCTCGGGCTGCGGTCGTCGCGTCAGCCGCTATCCACGACCCAGGAACGGGTCGCTTCGTTCATTGCTTTCCTTCGCGCCTCGAGGGTGTCGCAGAGGTCGCGGTTGTTGCCCAGTCGGTAGCGCGCCGGGGTGCGCGAGGCCTAGGGTGGCTTAGGTTGCGGCGCCGTCCAGGTCGGCCCCTGGTGATTCCGAGAGGTGACGTGGCTCGGGCGGCTAGAAGAGGCTCCCGAGCGATGGGAGCCGGAACCCTATATGTGTTGGACGGCGGCTCGCTCCACCAGTCCCCGGAGGTTATGGTAGGTAGCCTTGGCCCCTGGCTTGTTCGGCTCAGGGATGCCGCGAAGTAGCATTGCCGCCGCAGCGACATTTTGGCTGGCGTGAGGGAAGTAGGGCAGGCCGTCGGTTCCCTCGACCAGCTGCTGGTGCACCTGGCGCGCGCGTGTGTGCACCGCTAGGGGCAGATTGGGGCTCGAGCTGACGCCGCTCCAGGACTGCCTAGAGCCTATCGAGCTCTGCCCTGCGTGCCTCCAGATCGAAACGTTGTCGCTGGAGTTCGGCACGACGAACCTGGAGGTCTTCAGCGCCTTTGTGCTGGCACCCCGCCTCTTGTGCCTTGTTGTGCCAGGGGGTGGACATCGTGGCTCACAGAGGTGGCGGTTGGGCTGGATACTCCCGCCATGTTGCACTCGCGGGAGTGCCGTGGGACGCGCTCCAGGTCTGAGCTGGAGCCGCGGCTGGAGGAATCCTCCAGAAGGTCATGGATGGAAACCGGCATGTAGCCGGTCATCGCCACAAGCTGGGAGCCCACGGGGGGCGACGTGGTCGCCCGCTCGCATGCATGAGTGCCACCGCTAGAGACGGCACGGTCGCTGAAAGGCTCCGACGTTGAAGCCCGCGCGGAAGCCTCAAGCCGGAGATTGCCGAGGACGTCGGTGACAGCGTCCAGGCTTCTAATGGAAGCCTGGTCGCGGACAGAGGCGGGAACGAGCACGAGATCTCCCACCGTAGTGGCGACAAAGTCAAGGGCGCCGAAACGGATCCAGCCCCTCGACGTTGGTGCGCCATCGGGTGAGAAGAAAGCCATCCAGGAGGTGGGTTGGAAACCGAAGATGATGGTGATGACGCGCGAAGCCCCCTACCTGGCGCGCCAACTGTCGGTGTTTCGTGCACCAGCAATACGATTTGTAAGTCTAGGGGGGTCGCGCGCTCCTACTCCCGGAATGGTCGACTCAGCAATACCCTGGCCGACCAACTGTCCAAGGTCGATTCCTCCTAAAATGCCGCTCCAGCGGGGGTGCTTATTGAGCACCTGCACAAGCCCTCCATTCCCTCTATAGAGGAGGCACCAGAGACCAGCGGTAGAGTCTCCTTCCTCGAGCAAGGCGCGAGTTGGATGATGCCATTCGTCCAATACCTCGCGCATGGGACATTGCCCGAAGCCGAGCGTTCCCGGCTTACAAGACGGTCTTCTCAGTACAGACTGATCGAAGGTGATCTATACCGCAAGGGTGCATTAGGAGTCCTCTCCAAATGTATCTCTCAGGAAGAGGGCCAGTACCTCCTTTGTGATATCCATGAAGGAATGTGCGGAGCTCATTCGTCGTTTAGAACGCTCGTGAGCAAAGCCTTCCGATTGGGTTACTATTGGCCAACGACCTTGGCGGATGCACGGTCGATCGTGACAACCTGTCGAGCATGCCAGTTTCATGCTCGCAAAGTCCATCAACCAACATATACGCTGCAAACCATCCCACTTTCGTGGCCGTTTTCGACCTGGGGTCTCGATATCCTCGGACCTTTCCCCTGAGGTCAGAAGGGCTGCAAGTACTTGTTTGTGGCCATCGACACTTTCACCAAGTGGATAGAGGCTGAGCCCATGTCAACCATCTCAGCCCAAGCGGCCAAGAGGTTCCTCCGAAGCAATGTGGTAACACAGTTTGGGATACCCAACCGACTCATCACAGACAACGGAACTCAATTCACAAGTGAATTGTTCCAAGCTTATTGCGAGGAGGTTGGGACCAAGGTTTGCTTCAGCTCTGTGGCGCATCCACAGAGCAATGGGGCAGTCGAACGAGAAAATGGGCAGGTAATTCAAGGAATAAAAAAGAGGGTCTTTAAGAACCTCAGCCAGCACAAGCAGGAGTGGGTGGACGAGCTTCCCTCTATCCTTTGGTCGATTCGCACCACGACAAGTCGGGCTACGGGTGAAACCCCGTTCCAGCTTGTCTACGGTGCAGAGGCCATTCTGCCCGTAGAAATTGTGCTGGGTTCCTCAAGAGTGCAACTGGTCGACTCCATTGACCAAGAAATCGAGCGGCTCATCGACCTAGACCTCACAGAGGCAACACGAGAACGGGCGTTACTTCGATCCGCGGTTTACCTACAGGCACTTCGTAGGCACGCGGCCAAATCGGTTCAACCGAGGACCTTGCAAGTTGGCGACCAGGTCTTACGTCGAGTTTAGGACCTGTCGAAAGCCAACAAGCTAACCCCTAGATGGGAGGGACCTTACACAGTCGTATCTACAACACGCTCGGGGGCTGTTCGCCTAGCGATGGAGGACAGACGAGTGCTCACCAGTACCTGGAATATTGACCGGTTACGTAAGTTTTATGTTTAAATGTTTCCAACTCAAGCATCTATTTTGCGCCATTAGCGTTATTTTTTAGTAAAATCCGGTTCTTTCGCCATGCCGCCCCTCTCATTCTTTCTAAAAGATATGTGAGTTACAGTACCTGCTCGCTGGTAAGCCGACCAAATCTCGTGCAACGGCACACTTCTGCTCACATTCTTGAGGATCGAGTGGGCAGGTCAAAGGCTAGAACAAACGCTTCGCTCTAATTCTAAGTCCAACAAACGAGCACAACCGACAATGCATGTGTACCAACCACTTTGGAACCAAGCTCGAACACCAGCAGGCTGTCTATTTAAGCCGATCACCATCCGTAGTAGCTCTTCGCTGCATGACACGATGGCAGACACCCTCAAGCTCGGTTCCGACCTGAACACACTGGCCCAACACGAGTATTGTCGGCACAAGGCCCGTTTATCCATAGCCACATGCTCAACTATGCTCGCAAACTAGGAGCATGGCTTGGACGCGCGGGGAGAGGTAGTGCTGTGCGCGTGTGTCTCTTTCGCGACTTAACCCATACTCACAACCGGAGTTAATGGGGGACTCGGTCATATGCAAAAAGGCACGCGCGAAATTTTTAACTCTCCTACGAACAAACCCGTGCTCGCAATATTAGGAGCACGATCCTTGTCCGTAGCGGGGGCTAGTAGAGACGAACAATCATAGTAGAGACGAAGAATCGTGCCTTTTCAAAAAAAAAACTACAGCATTTAACGATCGTCGCTTCATCTCGAAGCATGTTCTCTCCCGTTGTTGCACTTTTTTATAGGATGACCTTCAACTAACTCAAGGGCATCAACCAACTCAAGGGCATCCAGAACAAAGTCGAGAAAAAGGACAAAATCAACATTTCTATTTTGGATCATCGACCGTCACAAGCAAAGGAAAAAAAAGAAGAAAATCGTTCACAACCAAAAGAACATCTACGGATTACCCCGACGCTCGGCCTAGAGGGTGGCAAGTTCTTCCTTGACTGAATCAAGCTCGGCCTCGAGATCCAGGACCTTCCTCCGAGCCGCGCGACCTTCGGCGGCATTCTCTCGGAGGCGCTGTACCTCCTTGAGCTGAACGTCCTCACGTTCCCGAGCCTCTTGCACGGCACGACGTAGGTCGGGGACCTCCTGTCTCAGCTTCCCCAACTCTTCCTCATGGTCGGCACACCTGCGCTCGAAGGCGGCCTTCGCCGTTTCTCTCTGGAAAAGTCGTTCCCGAAGCTCGGCGGTCAACTTCTTCGCCAGGTCCAGCTCCCTTTGATCGGCAGCATGCGCTTCGGAAATTCGATGCTCGAGGTCGGCAATCTTGGCATCTTGCTCACGGTGGTACCCCCAGTACTCTTCCGCGGAGACGGTGGAAGCGTCAATATCTTCCATGGCCTTGGCAGCAAACTACAAATGAGATGGTTTAAACTGCCTTAAAAATCTGGTTGCAGAAGAAAAGACGAAGTGCGGTAAAATACGGAAAACTCACCAAGAGAGCCCGGCTGACCAACTTGTCTTGGAGCTGTTGGCGTTCGGTCGCGACGGCCCGGAAAAATGGGTTAACCCAAGCAGGGTCACCTTGGCCCCGGGCGTGCGCTTCGCTCGGGCGGGGGTCATGCTCCTCTTGGGCACCCGATGTGTCCAAAGGGGCAAGGGCAGCCTCCCTCTCCATCGCCTCCTGAGGGTGTTCGCCCCCCGAAATTTGCCCGCCTTGAGGATGTCCTTCCCTCAAAGTTTGCGACTCTTGGTGGTCCTCCCCTTGGACGGGCTCTGACTGGGGAAGCTCGTCCTCCATCTCGGTCTCCACGCCGGGGGGCTGGGCATCAGTAGTGGGCTCCCCCGCCTCAGGGCTTGCCCCCCGAAGACCTTTCAAATTAGGGACCGCTCCCAGGTCCCCGGCCAGAGGCTGCACCTCGGGGATGGTCACCCGAACAGCCTCCAAGCCAGAATCCGCGCCTTGGTCTCCGGTCGAGGGCGGCTGGTCGAAGGCGACCATATCCTGAGCCTCAGAGCTCACCTTACGGGCTACCTCCGTGCTCGGCTCCGTGCCCGTCTCCTCGAAAGGGACTAGGGCCATAGTTCCAGGCCGCTCGACCCCCTAGGAGCCCTGCTCCTCTGCGACCAGGGGAAGCTCGGCGGCCACTTGTAGATGCTCGGAGGCCTCCGGAGGACCTGCTTGTGGCGCCTCCTCCGAACCCTCGGACATCACCAAGTCGACGATACGCTCGAGCTCGGCATCAACTACAGAGGCGACAATCTCCTCAGCCATTTGCCGGAAGTCCAAAGACAACAGCCGAGCTATCACGCCCACACCAAACGGAGTGGGGTTAGCTTGGAAAATCAAAAGGAACAGGAAAAACAGAGGGACCACGCGAGGATTACCTTCCATCAGATGAGCGCCCTCGTCTTCGGTCTCCTCACTGTGAACCACGGGCGCCCTGCCCGCGGCAGCTTCATAAGCTTCAGCAACGGCCTCGGTCCGCTCCTCAGCCGTGTCGCTGGCCCTCTCCATCATAGGGTCGACCTCCTCCATGTCGGCCCCCTCCAAGGTCAAGGTCGGGCGTGCCGATAGGGCACCCACCGACCTTCGGCTCCTCCTAGAAAGAGGGACGTTGTCTTCCTCCTCCTCCTCCTCCTCCTCGGCGGGGTCTTCAACCACCTGCGAGCCGAGCCTGAAGGATCCTGATCTGCTCCTCCAGCTGCTCCTTGCTCGCGGTGGACTTGGCCGCCTCCTCGGCCAGCTGTTGCAAGCGAGCCATCAGCTCCGGCTTCTTCTTCTTGAAACCGGCAAACCACCATTTGAGCTCCCTTACCTCCTTCCGATCGGCGTACTCTAAGTGGCGCTTGATCGGGGGCTTGGACAGGACTCGGCACTTGGAACGCCTGGCGGGAGGGGCCGGGGAGGAAAGTCGACGGCGTCTGCCCGCCGTCTTCTTGCGCAAACCCCTGGTCGGGACATCGCCTTGTTGCATTGGCTCGGCGCTCGACACGGCAAGCTCGAGGGCGACCTTCTCCTACATCCACAACCAAAATAAGATAAGCTCGGGACGAAATTCCCTGGGCGAAAACACACAAAAACACTTACCGTGTTGCTGCGATCAAAGATGTTCCTGGGGAACTATCGATCGGGCTTCAGCTCCTTCTCCTTCGGGACGCCGAACAGCTCGGTGACCCTCTCCTCGACCCATTCCATGCCCGGAGCTACAAGGCAAACAAGATGTGAGGGACCTGGCCCCTGCTCGATCCAAAACGGAGACCAAAAGGGGACCAAGAAGCTTACATGCGTTCTCCTCGCGGGTGATGTCCTGCCACCTGGTTATCTCGAAGAAGGGATGCTCCCGACGCCGCAGAGGAGATACACAGTTGAAGATGAAATCCCAGGCAACATCTCGCCCGGTGAGCCCCATCTGGGTGAGCTCACTGATGGTCCTAAGGACCCGCTCTTCCTTGGGCTGTACGGGCGGGCGCGGAGTCTCGACAAACGGGGCGACCTCCCCGGTGTAGATCAATTGGCTCCCCTCCGCCTTCTTCTGATAAAACAAAAGGTCGGCCCAACTCGACACCGAATTCTTCAAAGAAAGAAGGGGGTACTCGTATGGTCGGCTGGCCCGAAGATGGAGGTAGATGCATCCGGCAGGGGTATTTCCACCGGTGCGGAAGGAAGAATAGAAATGAAAAAAGAGGCTGGCCGTGGGCATTATGCCCACATACGCCTCACAAAGGTGAGAAAAGATCGCCAAAGCAAGGATCGAGTTCAGATTAAGGTTAGAAATCTCGCACCCGCAAAAGGCGAGCTCGGAGACAAGGAACTCACTTTTAGGCTGGTGGCGAAGAGCTCACAGGAGACGATCTCCCCCTCCCGTGGTGCGGGTGCCTCATCGCTGCCAGGTACCCGAGTGGTATTCGGGTCGACATGGCCATCATCTACGAGCGCCTGGAGCCTCCTCCGGTTTATTTGGCTGACACCAAAGCACGCCATTGTAACAGGGAGAGGAGATTGCAGAGTGCGCAAGTTCTTGGGGAAAGTTTGAGCGAAGTCGAGCAGAGCGCGAACGGGTTTACCCCTTGCAATGTTCAGGCTTAAAAGGCCGTGAAAAGCCGCGTTAATTGCCGCCGCAACCTTTCACGAAGCGGCAAATGTCCGTTACGGGAGAAACTGCCCCAGTAAATGCGCGTCTCCCGAGAAACTGAGCGACCGTTACAGAGAAGCTTCTCGGAGAAGGAACCAGAGCGACCAATCGTCGTATTGTCGCGGCATGGTCGTTTTGTCGAAGGGCAAAAATCCTTCGCTCGCTCATGAAACGACGAGCTCGCTCACCACCGCAGAATGGTCGGATACCACAGCCGAGCATCACTGTAAGAATCTAATCCCTCCTTCGAGTCTTTTAGGCTCAAGGGGAAGCCCGAACCCAGGTAGTTCCCCACTTGAGCCTCGGGGGCTAGCTATCGGGGATTGAATTATCTACCACAAAGGCCGTTTTTGCCCCGACGGCCCGAAATCCACCGACCATACAACACCCTCGGAAGATGCTCGATGAAGGCTCCCGAGCAACCCAATGATCAAGCATACACGTCCGCCCATGCTCGCCTGCGATCACGTTGGGCGGATACGAGCAACCATGCTCGAGTAGGCTATGCGGACGCCCGGGTGGATGGTCGGGGGGCTCGGTCAAGCCACCAAGATAGAGAATGGCAACCAATCCGCCGAAGATCCAGGGAGGATGCGCCGGAAATTCAAAACAAGGCGCAGATCAAGGGCTCCGGATCGTGGAAAGGCAGATGTGGCAACGTGACGTAATTATAGGGGTTAGTTACCATATGTACAGCATAGAATCTTGTATTTAATCCCTCCTAGCGCCTGTAGAGGAGGAGGGCACTGGCACCTTTACAGCCCACAGTCAAAAATACACTGGAGTAGGGTTATTATCTCCGCGGCGAGAGGCCCGAACCAGGATAAACATCACGTGTCTCCCTCATCTGGACATGGCTCGGACGCGTTCTTCCTCTCGTACGAAGGGGCCCCTGTTGATCCCTCATTCAACAAGTAAGCTCGGCGGGATCCCGTTCTCCAATCGTCGACAAAAAGTTTTTCCTGATATACACTTTGCCCCTTCATGATGCCAGTTGGCTACTGGACTAACCATAGCTATATGGGTTGAAGTATCGGCTTCGACTACTTCAACTTGATCGCCATTCCATTGTATCAATTTCTGATGCATGGTCGACGGGATACAACAGTTGGCATGTATCCAATCCCTACCAAGCAATACGCTATAACTTCCCTTGGCGTTGACTATGAAGAAGGTAGTCGACGAAGTCTTGCTGTTGATCGTTAGTTTAGTCACCATGATGCCTCTGGCCTCCGTGGGATCTCCAGTGAAGTCATTCAGTACCATGTTAGTCTTGATGAGATCCTCATCGGACTTACCCAATTTCTTGCAAGTTGAGTAAGGCATCACGTTGACTGTTGCTTCGCCGTCCACCAACATTCTTGATATCGGCTTTCTATTGATATGACATTTCAGGTACAACGGTTTGAGGTGCCGATGATCATATTTCGGCTTTTTGAAGATAACTTCTTGCAAACCAAGGCACAGCTGAGCATAGGATTCCTTATCCACCAAAGTTTGTGATCTGAATTCAGCTGGCAAGCGAACACCATATTGATATCGGTTGGCGATGATGTGTCATTAGCACAATAGGAGAATCTAGATTGTCGACTGAATCAAATTCTTTTTGGACGATCTCCTTTTTCCTCCACTCCCTTTTTACTGTCTTGACCGAACGAAATCTGTTGAAATTATCGTCCCTCTTCTTTTCCTGATCGACTTCACAAAATTTTTGTGTTCTAAGACATTAAAGCCGACATCATTGTGCTTTACTCAAGCCTAGAGGACACCATCGTGGCATTGGCTCAATTGGTTTGCATATCTTACCAGCCAAATTAGAATCTCCTACCTCCTTGTGTTCTTGATTAGGCTGTTCTTGTCTTTGGGCTAGTTCAGAGATCCTCTCATGAACTAGCCTCCTCTGTCTTTCTTCTTGCCAGCTTGAATCCAGTCCTAATAATCAAGACCTAACCAACCATTTATGCTCTTGACTTTGCCTAGGATAATGTAGGCAAACATAGGGTGAGGGCAACCCTAATCCTCTTTCCCAGCAAAATTGCTAGAAAGGACAATGCTCATGTGCCTTTTCCACTACAGTTGGTCGATACATGTTTATCGGCTGATGAGGGTTCTGCCGTTTCTAACCTCGTCTCTCATACTTAGCCAAGAATTGAGAAAATATTGCCTTTTGCTTCTGTATTGGCTTTTTTGGTGGCACAGACCTTTCAACCTTGTACCACTTGCCAACTTTGAGCTCCCCCTCAGTCTTGATCATCTTGGAGTGCTTTCCTTCACGGTCGGTCTCAATCTGAATTGAACCAACTATGATTTGGATCGTCTCTTTGCCATCGTTAGTCTTCACATCGGCTTGTCGAGTGGCTTTAGCCGATATTGACAGTGAACGGAACTCGACCCGTGCCAACTCCTTCCCCTTAGACGAGCAGTTGACCATATTGACCGGGAAGGGATTGGCATCCAACTGCATTGTTTGCTCCTCAGCAAACTTCAATCGTTCGTCTTCTATAGCTGATTGTATCTGCTATCGAAAGATATTGTAATCACTAGTGTTATGCAAAAAAGAATGATGCCATTTGCAATACACGGACTTCTTAATTTCATTAGCTGACAGCATAGTGTGACCCTCAGGCAACCGTATGAGTTTTTCTTGCAATAATAAGTCAAAAATGCGATCACACTTGGTCGTCTTAAGCCAAGAACTGACTAGGGGTTTTTTACTTCCCTTAACCCATTCGACTATATTTACTTCAGCCTCATCCTCATCGGATGAATCCTTAGTTTCATACTCGACGAGATTGACTTTAGGATTTTTCTTTATTCTTACCGTTCTTGAATCTATCTTTGAAGCATTTACTTTCAAAGAACTGGCTTTCTATAGCCGACAACCTATGCAGCAGGTGGCTTAGGTCAGTGAACTCCTGGTCACCGAATTTCTCCTTTAAAGGGGGAATCAACCCCTAGAAAGCTAAATCGGCTAATTGATTATCAGGCAGTGTGACGCTAAAGCATCAATTTCTAACTTCCCTAAATCTCTTTATATAATCTATTACCGATTCTCAAAACTTCTGTCGAACAGAGCTCATATCTGAAATCCTCAATTCTAAGCTACCGCAGAAGAAGTATTCATGGAATCGGCTTTCTAAGTCGGTCCAAGTGTTGACCGAATTCGGGGTAGTGTCGTGAACCATGTGATTGCTGCCCTAGACAATGATAAAAGGAACAGCTTTACTTTAAGCCCATCGGACTGCGCAGTCTCTCCACATTGTGCCACGAAGCATCCGATGTACTCCAAGGTTGTGGTGGAATAGTCCCTAGAAAATTTAGCAAAATCGGGAACCTTATAGCCGTTAGGATATGAGATCCGATAGATGTAATTTGGATACGGTTATCTATAGTTGATGGTCCACCCTTTTGGCTATATGCCAAACTAATCACTTAGGACAGTAACAATGGCTTCGGCCCAATCAGTTTCTCTGGTCGATGCCACATGTGCCTAAAGCACTTGCCGATTAGGGCCGAACTCGTTGGGATGCCCCCAAGTGCAAACTTGGGTTGGCATTGCAGCTGGAATTGCATTGGAACATGTAGTTGCTCATAGCTGATAGGTTGTTGCTTTATTACCGGCTCAAGTAGCGAAACAAAAGGTTCCGAATACGTAACAACCCTATAGGGAGCCTGTGAAATCATGTGCTGAAAAATTGGCTTAGAATTAAATTTGCAAAATGTGTTTGTTCATGTGTTTTGACAATTTGACAAGAAACAGTAAGTTTCGCTTTGGCGCCGGACCAAACTTATAGAAAACAGTAAGTTTCCCCTGTACAACAGACCAACTTTTTTGGTTCTTTGTAAACTTGCTTTTGACAACCTCATTCTTCCATGTACAACAGACCAACTTTTTTGGTCTGTCGTAAATGTGCTTTTGAAGGTTGTTGTGCCAGACCAAGTTATTGAAAAACAGTAAGTTTTACATGTACGACGGACCAAGTTTTTGGGTCTGTCGTGGACGTGTTTTTCAGATCATAAGCCGAACTCAATTTTACAAGAAACCAGTAAGTTTTGCATGTACAACGGACCAAGTTTTTGGGTCTGTCGTGAACGGCTTTTTGAGGATTGATTTCGCATGTACAACAGACTGATTTTGTTGGTCCGTCGTAAACGTGTTTTCGCCGGAATGATTTCTTTTTGGAACCGAGAGTTTCACTTGTACAACGGACCGATTTTGTTGGTCCGTCGTGAATGGACTTTTTCTAGGGTTTTTGATTTTGGTCCGTTGTAAACGTGTTTTGCTCGGTTTGGATGTTTTGCAAGAATTGAATTGAGTTTTTGGTTTGACCTTGAGATTATGAAATTTGTGATGATTTCATGATGCTTCTTTTGAAGTGGACTTTATGCAATGCTCATGTTAGTAGTTGCATGGATTGACATTGAGTCAAGTCGTGGACTTGTGCTCGGATTTGTTTTGTGGTTTGTTCATGTGCAGGTATTGCTCGAAGACGAATGTGGTCGATGACGGGACCGGAACTAGGTTCATGGAGGAACTAAGGTTCGGGACTAGGTTCAGGAGGAACCGAGGTCTTGGTGGTCAAGGATGTCATGCGGGACGTTCGGGCTAAGAGAATGGTGCACATGAAGAATGGTTAGTCACGTGAGAATGGCAGGAGGTCATTCGCGTGCAAAGTGTTAGTCACGTGAGTATGGCAGGTGGCCATACGCGTGCAAAGTGTTAGTCACGTGAGTATGGTAGGGTTGCCATACGCGTGCAAGAGTTGTACTCGGTCTGGTTGGGCCAAGTAGAGTTGTGTTGGATCACAGTTCCTTCTAGGGAATAGGAATCGTATTCAGAACTCCTTGTGGGTTGGTGCTTTAAATAGGTGGGGGGTCTCCTGTTGAAAGGCACCAAGTAGAGCTGAGCGCATCAAGCCTTGAGCTTGGTTTTAGGGTTTGTACTCTTTTGATGAGAGTATTTTAGACAAGAAATAAAGATCAATTCTTCCAAGATTTTTGCGTGCTACAGTAACCACGTCGCTACAGTATTTTCTGTTTTGGTTCTTGTTTGCATGCTTGTTCTAGTTCTAGATTGGTTTTTGTTCTTCAAGTTTTATCTTGATTTGATCCATCAAAAACCTCTCTAGGGTATTGATCTAGTGTTTCTCAAAGTCTAGTTGATCAATCTTTTGTCGTTCTTGTTTAATCTTGAAGTTTTGATTAGATTGATTCTCGTCAAGTTCTGGATCAGCAAGCTTGCGAAGCTCATAACTTTTGATTCGTAAGTCCGATCGAGCTGATTCTTTTTGGGTTCGATTCTTATTGGAATCTAGTTTCTTGTGTCCAAATTTCAGATCGTTTCGACGGTTGGATCTCCGGGAATTCTCATTTTACCAAACCTCTTTCATTCTGCTTTTGTCGAAAACGAGGCAATTATTTGGTTCTGTTTTGGGGTGAACTTTTAATAGGTCAAGAATTTGGTTTTAGCTTCCGCACAATCATTCACCCCCCCTCTGATTGCTATATTCGTATACTTCGATCCTACAAGTGGTATCAGAGCCAGGTTTCTCTAATCTATCTTAACCGGTGATTAGATCAATGGATCGTTATTCGACAAAACCATGTGTGTTCGATGGTGTTGATTTTCAGTTTTGGAAGGCCAAGATGGAGGCGTTCATCCAAGCACAGGGCTTCACAATTTGGGAGAAGGTCTACAAGCCATATGAAGTCCCTGCAAACGACAACGTCAACGACACCAATCGCACACATGTTGAAGCAAATAGCAAGGCGCGCAACTTGATCATCCAAGGCTTGGGACGCAGCGACTTTGATCGTGTGGTTCATCTTCGATCCGCATATGAGGTATGGAAATCTCTTTGTGATTACCATGAGGGTTCTAACATCACAAAGAGGTTCGCCAAGATATTTACAAAAAAGAATACATGCGTTTTGAGATGAAACCTAGTGAATCTGTAGATGACTTCTTTGCACGTTTCAATAAAATTCTTAGCAATCTACGTGCTGTTGGAGTTAGCTACACTGATGCTGAAAATGCTCGACAATTACTTAGTGCTTTGGACATGTCAGTATGGGAAATGAAAGTAACGTCTATACAAGAATCTACTACCATGAGCACACTCACATTAGATGTTCTTTACTCTAAGTTGAAAACTCATGAGTTGGATGTTCTTGCCAGGAAGGGTAACATTAAATCAATTGCTTTGATCTCTAACCCTAACATGTCAAATGCAAATTCTTCTTCTAGCTTTGCCTTGTCTTCCATGTCTTCTTTAACAGATGAGCAACTTGAAGAGTTTCCTGAAGAAGATCTGGCACTACTCTCTTCTCGCTTTAACAAAGCTTTGCAGAATGTGAGAATGAGAAAGAGAGGTGGTCCTCCAAGATGCTATGAGTGTGGTGACCTCAACCATATTCGCACAAATTGTCCTAAGCTTGCAGGAAAAACATCAAAGGAGGAGAAGGACAACGACAGAAGAAATGAGAAGAAGAAGTTCTCTCCAAGTGATAGAAAGAAGAAGAACTTCATCAACCGCAAAGTTGTCCATCGAGTTCTTTCCGCTCTTGAACAAGTCAATTTGAGCGATGTGGATTCGGAGAGCAGCGAGGATGATGCAACTCCAAGCAAGCATGAGTTGACGGGGTTGTGTCTCATGGCCAAAAGCAGCGACAGCTTCACCGAGGGCGACCACGACAGCGACTTCAATGAGGTAGATCCTTCTTACGATGAATTAGCTATTGCTGTTGCTCGACTTGGTAAATTGCTTGATAAACGTGACAAGAAAATTAAGAAACATGATTTTGTTGTTGAATCATTGAATGCTGAAATTGCTAGACTTAAAACTTTGATTCCTGATGATGATGCTTGCAAATCATGTGACTTAATTTGGAATGAGCTTACTTCGCTTAGGAAAGAACATGCTTCCTTGATTGAGAAAATTAATGCTGAAAGTGAGAAAAATGAGAAACATATTAAACATGCTAGTCAAGTTTCACCGATGATTTGCATGGTTTAACTTCTTGTTCTAAATGCTCAACTCTTGAATTAAAATTAAAAGATGCAAATGCTAGGGTTTCTCAATTGACTGATGATCTGCTTACACATGAGGTTCTTTCATGCTCAACTTGTCGCAAGCAAAAAGGAAAAGTAGATGTTCCCTGCAATAATTGTTTAACTCTTGCTAAGAAAGTTGATTACCTGCAAAACTCTTTGGAACGATTCACTAATGGCAAGAAAAAATTGAACATGATTTTGGATCAATCTAAGGTTAGCTCAAACAAGAGAGGTTTAGGATTTGATCTTCATGCTTCATTTGAAACTAAACCTCGCACTATTGTTAATGCTCCTTGCAATGACAAAATTGAGATTCTTAATAAGCCTAAAAAGATTGCTTTTAAATCTGCTGGTTTTCTTTCTTCTACTATGATGAATGCAAAATGTGCTTCTACTGTTAAAGCCAAACTTCATGCTAAGTACACTTGCACTCATTGTGGTAGAGATGGACATCTAGTAGATTTTTGCTTTAGACTAGCCAGACAGCAAAGGAAAGAAATGACTAAGGCTAGGTCTAACTTCAGAAGAGCACACTATGCTTCTCACTATGCGCCTAGAGTATTGAAAACGCCTTCTGTTCCTATAAACATGGGAAAAGGAAAAGCTGATTTTGTGCATAAAAATTCTCGTGTTGTGCCTACTGTTGTACGTCGTGTGTCTCGATCTTTGGATTCCCAAAAATCTCATTCCTAACCCCCAAGATCGAGGCCTCGACATGTTTTGCTATGTAGGCTTCTCGCGCGAGGAAGGAGAACATATGGCTAGTGGATTCCGGATGCTCACGCCACATGTCCGGTGATAAGAATTGGTTCTCCTCCCTCACTCGTGCATCTCGTGCTGAAAGTGTTACTTTTGGAGATGCTTCTTCCTCTTCTGTTGTGGCAAAAGGTACAATAAAGGTAAGTGACAAGTTTATGTTCAAAGATGTGGCTCTGGTTGAAAATTTGAAATATAACTTGCTTTCTGTCTCACAAATGCTTGATGAAGATCTTGAGATAAGCTTTAAGAAAAATGAATGCAAAGTGCTAGATGCTTCAGGTGATCTTGTGTTCAAAATTTCTCGCTTTGGAAGAGTTTTCAAAGCTGATTTTGATGCATCGCCTTCTTCTAAGCATAGGTGTCTAATTGCCAATATTTCTAAAGATTTATTCTTTTGGCATCGTAGACTTGGTCATGTTGGTTTTGATCATCTTACTCGTGTAAGTGGTTTAGATCTTATACGTGGCCTGCCTAAGCTTAAGGGTGATAGCAATCTAGTATGTTCTTCTTGTAGACATGGTAAGATGATTGCAGGTTCACATCCACCTCTTACCATGATGATGACAAATGCTCCAGGACAGCTTCTACATCTTGATACAGTTGGACCATCTCGAGTTCAATCCTTTGGAGGCAAATGGTATGTGCTTGTGATTGTTGATGATTTTTCTAGATACTCTTGGGTATACTTTATGGCATCTAAGGATGAGGCCTTTAGTCATTTTAGAAGTCTTGTTCTTAGGCTTTCTATTGATCATCCAGGAGCTCTCAAAGCTATTAGAAGTGATAATGGAACTGAATTCAAAAATGTTTCTTTTGATCTCTTTTGTACTGAAAAAGGAATTGATCATCAATTTTCATCACCGAGAGTGCCTCAACAGAATGGTGTAGTTGAAAGGAAAAACAGAACATTGGTTGAGATGGCTAGAACCATGTTAGATGAACATCATACTCCTAGAAACTTTTGGGCTGAAGCGATTTCAACTGCATGTTATGTTTCAAACCGTGTGTTTTTGAGATCAAAATTGGGTAAGACTCCATATGAGCTTCGGTTTGGACATAGGCCTACTGTTTCTCACTTTCGAGTTTTTGGATGCAAATGCTTTGTCTTGAAATCTGGAAATCTTGATAAATTTGAAGCTAGATCAATGGATGGTTTTTTTCTTGGATATCCTGCTCATACTCGTGGCTATCGTGTGCTTGTTTTGGAGACTAACAAAATTGTGGAAACTTGTGAAGTTACTTTTGATGAGGCTAGTCCAGGCACTAGTCCAAGTGATGCAGGTACAGACGCATACATTCAGGGGGAGAAAATCTTTGAAGATGATGATGATGTTGAAGATGAGGTCTTGACTCTTCCTAATGCACAACAAGATGTAGCACCTTTGGCACCTACTACTACATCACCTACAGCTAACCATCCTCAAGCTACAACATCATCTGTACATGCTGAAAATGAAGAAGGAGAAGGAGAAGTCTCAAAAGCCAATGCTCCCTTGCACATTCGTAAAATGCATCCATCTGAACAAATGATTGGAGACCTAAATGAGAGAGTCACTGATCCAGGTTTATTCATTCGACACTCATACTCATTCTCGCTTTAGTTGCTTCTTTTGAACCCAAAGATATATCTCATGCATTATCTGATTTAATCTTGGATCAATGCCATGCATGAAGAATTAGAGAATTTTGAACGAAATAAAGTTTGGAAACTTGTCTCACCACCTCCAAATTTTAATGTTATTGGAACTAGATGGGTTTTCAAAAATAAACAAAGTGAGGATGGTGTTGTTGTTAGAAACAAGGCTAGATTGGTTGCTCAAGGTTACACTCAAATTGAAGGCTTAGATTTTGATGAAACCTTTGCTCCTGTTGCTAGAATTGAAGCCATTAGAATCCTTTTAGCTTTTGCTGCATCCAAAGGTTTCAAATTGTATCAAATGGATGTGAAAAGTGCTTTTCTTAATGGCTACATAAATGAGGAAGTTTTTGTCAAGCAACCACCTGGTTTTGAAAATCCAAAGTTTCCAAATCATGTGTTCAAACTATCAAAAGCTTTGTATGGTTTGAAACAAGCCCCTAGAGCATGGTATGATAGGCTAAAAACCTTTTACTTGAAAAGGGCTTTTTAATGGGAAAGGTTGACAAAACTCTCTTTTACTCAAGCAAGGCAATGATCAACTATTCGCTCAGATTTATGTTGATGATATTATCTTTGGTGGTTCATCTCATGTTTTAGTGTCTAAGTTTTCGTAAACAATGAGGAAGGAGTTTGAGATGAGTATGATGGGTGAGTTGACATACTTTTTGGGATTTCAAATCAAGCAAACAAAGGATGGTACTTTTGTGCATCAAAGCAAATATACAAAAGACTTGCTACATCGTTTTGAGATGGAAAACAAAGAAGCCGATCATGACACCTATGGAGAGCACTTGCGCACTTGACCTCGATGAAGATGGTGAGCCGGTTGATCAAAAGGAATATAGAAGCATGATAGGTTCACTTTTGTACCTCAACGCATCAAGGCCGGATATACAATTTGTCGTGTGCTTGTGTGCTCGTTTTCAAGCTTCCCCACGTGCTTCACATCGACAAGTCATCAAAAGGATTTTCAGGTATCTTCATGGAACTCAAGATTTTGGCATTTGGCTTTCTGCTTCCTCATGCATTAGTTTGAGATCTTTTTCTGATGCTGATTTTGGAGGATGTAGAATTGATAGGAAGAGCACTTCTGGTTCATGTCACTTCTTGGGTAATTCTCTCATTGCATGGTCATCTAGAAAACAATCTTCTGTTGCACAATCAACTGCTGAATCTGAATATGTGGCTGCTGCTAGTTGTTGTTCTCAAATTCTTTGGATAGTAGCTACACTAAAAGATTATGGGGTTAATTTGGATAGTGTTCCTCTTTTGTGTGATAACACTAGTGCAATTTGCATTGCTAAGAACCCTGTGCAACATTCAAGAACAAAACATATTGACATCAGATTTCACTTTCTTAGAGGTCATGTTGAAAAAGGCAACATTGTGCTTCATCATGTGGATACTGAACATCAATTGGCAGATATTTTCACAAAACCTTTGTCTTCTTCTCGTTTTGCTTTTATTCGGGGAGAACTTGGAATTGTTCATCCAATGGGATTGTTTTGAGGGGGAGTTTCTTTGCCAAGTTCTTTCACTTGATGAGCTCACTTTATCATATTTCTTTATATACTATATAATTGAGCTAATATATGATAATCTAAATTGTCTCACTTGAACTAAGAATGACATTGCGGAATTCCCTGATCTGATTGCCTATAGCTAAATACTCTGTGATATCTTACTCTTCTAGGCTTGTTATTGAATTTTCTTGACAAATTTGGGCTATGGAGCAAGTGTGTTTTCAACTTTACTCTTTCATAAGACCTTTAATCACTTTTGCATGTTTACAATCAAAGAAAAAGGAAAAAGAAAAGGGAATCAATATAAAAAAAAGGGGGCTGTTAAAAGCAAAAGCCTCAAGTTATGAGCTTCAGGATGCTTTCCCTAAAAGATAAGATGTATGCTTCAAGCATGCCATTCCCTCAAAAGACAAGATGTATGCTTCAAGCATGCCACTCCAAGGAAATAAAAGAAGTATGCTTCAAGCATGCCACATGCAGTTTACTATTTAAAGATTAAATTGGTCCACTAGATTGGAGTTGAAACTACTTGCTCGCCCTGATTTGTTATTTGCTTCAACTTTGAGCCTTTGTTTTTCTACTAAAGGTTTTGCTTAGTACTTGGCTATAGTTGACTGAATTAAGGTTGAGATGCATGTCATTCCCTAACTTGCTAAAATCACATCAAGATCATGTATTTTGCATATTATGTGATATATAAGGTTATATGATCGAATGAGCTCATCTTCTCCTATCTTGGCACTCCTTTGTTTCCTTTTGTGAAATCATTGTTTCAGAATAATTTTGAACATGTTTTCTCTTTTGTACTCTTGATGAATCCATTGTCAAAGGGGGAGAGAAATTTGGGAATCGTTGAAAAATTTAAGAAAAAAAAAGGGAGTTGTTTTTAGTAATTTGAGGATTTTGGGAGAAGTTTGGATCACACACATTTTCCTTCTCAGGGGGAGATTTTGTTTCGCATTTTGGTCAAAGGGGTAATTCTGTGTTTTCTCTTTTTGGTCCTTGATCCTTTGAAATTCAAAATCTTTGTAAAGTGAATGCCAAATGTTCAATTCTAAGTGGTGTTGCCAATGTTTTCATCAAGGGGGAGATTGTGAAATCATGTGCTGAAAAATTGGCTTAGAATTAAATTTGCAAAATGTGTTTGTTCATGTGTTTTGACAATTTGACAAGAAACAGTAAGTTTCGCTTTGGCGCGGACCAAACTTATAGAAAGCAAGAAGTTTTCCTGTACAATGAGACCAACTTTTTGGTTCTTTGTAAACTTGCTTTTGACAACCTCATTCTTCCATGTACAATGCACCAACTTTTTTGGTCTGTCGTAAATGTTCTTTTGAAGGTTGTTGTGCCAGACCAATTTATTGAAAAACATTTATTTTTACATGTACAACGGACCAAGTTTTTGGGTGCATCGTGGACGTGTTTTTCAGATCATAAGCCGAACTCAATTTTACAAGAAACCAAGAAGTTTTGCATGTACAACGGACCAAGTTTTGGAGTCCGTCGTGAACGGCTTTTTGAGGATTGATTTCGCATGTACAATGTGATCGATTTTGTTGGTCCGTCGTAAACGTGTTTTCGCCGGAATGATTTCTTTTTGGAACCGAGAGTTTCACTTGTACAACAGACCGATTTTGTTGGTCCGTCGTGAATGGACTTTTTCTAGGGTTTTTGATTTTGGTCCGTTGTAAACGTGTTTTGCTCGGTTTGGATGTTTTGCAAGAATTGAATTGAGTTTTTGGTTTGACCTTGAGATTATGAAATTTGTGATGATTTCATGATGCTTCTTTTGAAGTGGACTTTATGCAATGCTCATGTTAGTAGTTGCATGGATTGACATTGAGTCAAGTCGTGGACTTGTGCTCGGATTTGTTTTGTGGTTTGTTCATGTGCAGGTATTGCTCGAAGACGAATGTGGTCGATGACGGGACCGGAACTAGGTTCATGGAGGAACTAAGGTTCGGGACTAGGTTCAGGAGGAACCGAGGTCTTGGTGGTCAAGGATGTCATGCGGGACGTTCGGGCTAAGAGAATGGTGCACATGAAGAATGGTTAGTCACGTGAGAATGGCAGGAGGTCATTCGCGTGCAAAGTGTTAGTCACGTGAGTATGGCAGGTGGCCATACGCGTGCAAAGTGTTAGTCACGTGAGTATGGTAGGGTTGCCATACGCGTGCAAGAGTTGTACTCGGTCTGGTTGGGCCAAGTAGAGTTGTGTTGGATACGGATTCCTTCTAGGGAATAGGAATCGTATTCAGAACTCCTTGTGGGTTGGTGCTTTAAATAGGTGGGAGGTCTCCTGTTGAAAGGCACCAAGTAGAGCTGAGCGCATCAAGCCTTGAGCTTGGTTTTAGGGTTTGTACTCTTTTGATGAGAGTATTTTAGACAAGAAATAAAGATCAATTCTTCCAAGATTTTTGCGTGCTACAGTAACCACGTCGCTACAGTATTTTCTGTTTTGGTTCTTGTTTGCATGCTTGTTCTAGTTCTAGATTGGTTTTTGTTCTTCAAGTTTTATCTTGATTTGATCCATCAAAAACCTCTCTAGGGTATTGATCTAGTGTTTCTCAAAGTCTAGTTGATCAATCTTTTGTCGTTCTTGTTTAATCTTGAAGTTTTGATTAGATTGATTCTCGTCAAGTTCTGGATCAGCAAGCTTGCGAAGCTCATAACTTTTGATTCGTAAGTCCGATCGAGCTGATTCTTTTTGGGTTCGATTCTTATTGGAATCTAGTTTCTTGTGTCCAAATTTCAGATCGTTTCGACGGTTGGATCTCCGGGAATTCTCGTTTTACCAAACCTCTGTCATTCTGTTTTTGTCGAAAACGAGGCAATTATTTGGTTCTGTTTTGGGGTGAACTTTTAATAGGTCAAGAATTTGGTTTTAGCTTCCGCACAATCATTCACCCCCCCTCTGATTGCTATATTCGTATACTTCGATCCTACAGAGCCGGATCCCGTGTTGGGATTGACTCGATGTACAGAGGGCGTACGTGGTTTTCGACCAGCTTCAGAGCTGATCCAGGGTACACGTAGTACGGGACGGATGGGGGTAAGCTGGATGAATTGCCCAATTGAGCACAATCAATATAAGCTTGGTATTACCTAACCCCACTTGTAATAGGATCCTGTGGTAAGACCACGGTTGGCTGTGCTGGGGCAAAAGCTGGGACAGCAGCCGATAGTTTTAGGTCAATCGTTGGCATGACGTTTTGTGTGCTCTAACCCACAGAGTAGACCAGATATGTTGGCAAAGCTTGCAGCAGTTCAAGCAAAGAACCGGCCAACACGAGAACTTGCGCCACTACTTTGACGCTATTGGATATCATCGACTTGAGGGTAGTTACCAAAGTCGATGACTGAATGAGCAGAGCACAAATGGATAGATTGATTAATCATATCCAATAATTCTGCCTGAGCGGGAAAGTATCGGCTCACCTGTGCTCTTTCAGCAGCGTCTGGGGCTTCTGTGTTGCCGAAGTTAACCGTCGGCAACACGGCCTTCTACGTGACGCACCGTCAAGTCTTCTGGTAGCAATTGAGCATCATCTCCTCAAATGCAGCGTTCAGATCCTCAATCTCTTTGCGCTGCTCTGGCATCAAATTGTCCAATATAGGGACAATTATCACTTCAGTGTTGATGTCGGATGGGGAGGTTGATTTTCCAGCTGAAGAAATGTCATCCGATCGGGTCCCACCGGTGTGTCAAAAGTGTGTTGGCATCAAAAACTTGACGACGGGCTGATCACAACCAACACATGCAAACACCGGGTTTAATATTAGGGTGCAGACGTGGATTTGATCCTGCAATCGACAAGAGAATAATATATCAGTAAATCGGCTAGTAAACCGATCTAAAGTTTTGATGACGACTGGGTCCTATCGGCTAGTTCAAACCAATATGGCGTATAGTAACTGATACATTGGTTTTCTATTTTTCAGTCAAATATGAGATTGTTAACAATGAGCTCAATAAACAACGTTAGTCTCATTAAGAATAGATTTTTCATTAAACAATGATTAAATATTAATAATAAACCAATCACCAAATTAATGGAGCTTGAACTTACATGCACGCTGGAATCCGATGACAAAAATTATGTTATTCTATTTTGTTCAGTTCAGTTGGCGCCACCATGCCGACGCGCCTAAGGAAGGAAGGCACCGATGGCTAGAGGTGGGCATCGTGCCATGCTACATTGGCCCGGCACGGATCCATCGTGCTTCGTGTTTGAATCGGGTCAGGCAATGACGGCCGCCGTGCTGGCCCAACTCGCCTTCGGTGAGCCTAAGCACAACACATTTATGTTCTTGCCTGCTTCGTGCCGTGTTGACCCAGACCCAACCCATTTGCACTATTGCTACAAGAGGAAAGGAGCTAGAGACACACGGGGCTACGACAATAAACACAAATATTAGGGGAAAAAGAAATAAATTTTATTCATTCTTAAATTTCTCTCGTACATATCTCTCAATCTCTCTCTGTTGCGCGCCCATCTCTCTCAATCCCTTTCAACTCTCTCTCTCTCTCTTATCCATCTCTCTCAATCCCTCTCAGCTTTCTCTGTCGCTCCGTCAGCTGAGAAGAGAACGAGAGAGAGCGACGAGCGAGTGAGCAACGAGAGGAGCAGATGCAATTTAGTTTTTTTTTATCACTGGACTATAAGCTTAAGAGCTAGATATATATACAATCAAATAAAATGAAACTAAAGATGCCATGCATATATATATACTATTGCATATGTGTATAAATTTGAGGTCGACAGCATTTAATACTAGTGAGGAGCACGGGAGGCCTTGGCTGCTAACCACGGCAACCGAGGCAGTGCACAGAAGGCCATGACGGCCGACTACGGCGATCGAAGCAGCGCACGGGAGGCAAGGAGGCATGCGGCTGTGGCAACAGTCGGCGACTCCTGTGGCGCGGCTGCCACGGACGACGACGCGGGCGAGCACGGTTACGAATGGCGATGCGGCCAGGTAGAACCCCCCAACCTAGCTCCTACGCCTTCGTGCCATCGCCATGCCGGCGTGCCACCACCCTGCCGTGCCGTGCTGGGCCATGCTACTTATCGTGCCTAGTTCTTAGGTCCAGCATGGCCCAAGCTATAGTACCGTGCCGGCACATCACGGCCCACTTCATACCATGCTAGCCTCGGTAATTTCAGAATTTTTAGTGTAATTTCGGTATGAAATGTTGAACAAAAATTGATTTTTTGACAAAATTTGAATTTTTGGATAAATTTGACCAACATTTGAATTTCGAAAATTTTTCAAATAAACCCACCAAAATGTAACCGTGACAAGTGTATTTTGGAACCCTCCGAAAGAAATGAATTTTGGTGATATATCAATTTTTCATATTATGGATCTGAATTTCAAGACACATGATTTTTCATATATACAACATAAATACTTAAAAATATATTGATAGCTTAAGTTTCAAAATTTCGACTAGAATTTTGACCGGAGGAAGTAGTAGAGAAATGGTCACGTGATTTGTCAGTCTTGTCAAAAAAAGTAGGGTCCATATTACGGAAATATAAATTAGGAGCATGTGTTTTTGTTGACACTAGAGTTTAACGTATGTTTGATTTGGTAGGGATAAGTAATTTGGGAAAGCTGATTTAGGGGAAAGAAAATAAAATCGGAATGGAGCCGATGTCAGATTTAAAGGAAAGATTATTTTGAAGAAGTTGAGACTGATATGAACTCTGTTTTACAGAGTCCTATGAGGACACGATTGGTCTGAATGCTATAAAAGAAGACGAAAGGCAACATAGAGGATATCAAACAATCAATCAACCAACTCGCTCTATTTTTCGTCGATTAGGGGTAGCATTCTAGATTTGTAATCCTTCCTCTGTAATTCACGCTATCAATAAAGTTGCGCATCGCCGATTATTTATTTCATCGACTTACGCCACTCGGTCCACTTTGTCTCCAATCTTGTTGCGCATTACCTTCTTCGGGAAAAAACTACCTTTATCTGCTCTAATCAGCTCAATCAAACTTTTAGATTTATCGGTTAATTTTAATATAATCGATTTGAATAGCTGTTTAGATTGTATTGCCGTTAAAAAGTAAGATCCGCTTAATGGCTGGTTGAATTATATATCTTTCTTGCCGATTGCATAATCAAATCAGTTTGCACGTTTGTACCCAAATTAAACTCAGCATTTACATGTACTGATTGCCGATTAATCCTTTGTCACATTTTTTACGTCAACAGTTTCTTATGCGAAGTGATAGGCACATGTTTTCTCTTTTTCTTTTCTTTTTTTTTTTTGAAAATCACAGGGATAGATGAGCGCATCCCCTTAAAGGCTGCATACTTGCAAGTAAAAAAGGTTATGCTTTTCTGGGGAAGTATAATTCTGGGAATAATGCCAGCGAAGAAGAAAATATTGACAACAATTACGACTCCACTTTCCCCCTCGGCAGTGAGCTACGACCAGTCGACCAGGGCCTCAACGATGTGGTGCGAGTTGCCGCGGCGGGCCACGGCCGGCAGCTCGCTTCCACAGAAATCACTCCAGCCTCGAGCACAGATCCTTGGTAATCCCTGTAGAGACTGCAAATTAAAAAGTCCTCACAGCCATAAGCCGTCCGATCGAGCAACCGAACTAGATTATTCAAATCCGTTTGCTACAATAATTGCTATGGTAATTTTGCTACAGTATTTCGGATCGATCTGAACCATTATTTTTTGATACAACAGCTCGCACGCAACAGTTTAAGTTACGGTTATAATAACAACTGTATATGAATGCTATCCCTCCACCCTCAGTGGCCCTCATCTTTGACTCTGCTCAGCATCACATCGCCAACCGCGCTCAACAGCCGGCCGGGAGGTACTCGCCAACCAGCGACGAGTCTCATAAAAATAAAAAGTGAGCTCAAAGAATTATATTAAATTAAAACAAATATATTAAATAAGAGAAGTGCTTCTATGCTCTTCCAGAAAAAAAACTGCACTAATCTTAAAGCAACCATACTAATTAAGGCAAGGGTAGAATAGTCCCTCTGTATTTTCATTAGGCCCGTGGATCCGAATCCCGGCCCGAGGGCCTAACCCAACCTCTCCACTTCCCCCACGAACGATCCCCATCTGTCGTCTCCACTCCAACGCTCGGTGCCTCCGTCGCCCTCCCATCGCCGCCTCCTCGCCTCCCAGTGCCCAAACCAGACATCTCCTCTGGATTCCCCGCTCCGTGACAACATCCTCGGGCTCGGCCTTCGAATCTGCGCAGCCCTAGTCCGCCGATCCCGCGCAGCTCTCCAACCGGGCAGGCGATCGGGCCGGTGTCGCCGCCATGAGCCGGTGTCGCTCGCCGCGAGACGGCGTCAACCCCTCCAGCGCCTCCATTCGCTGCATCTCATCCGTCCGGCACCCACGCCTCCGTCGCTGCATCCTCCTCGCCCGCCGTCACGCCTCCTAGCGCTTCATGTCGCTGCATCCTCCTCCGCCCTACCTACGTCGGCAGTCCAGCTTCCTCCCGATCCCCTTCTCTCATCGCTACTCCATTCGCTTATGGCGCGGCGGCTTGCTCGATTGTTCGACGCGCTTGCGGCTTGCTTCTCTTGTCGCTACTCCCACGCACACCTTCCCCTCCTTCTCCCGTCCTCGCCGCGACGTCCGCCCGAACCAGAGGCACAAGTCGGCTCTTCCTCCTCTGCCGACTCGTTTCCTCCCATCACACGAACCATCATCCCCAACTTGGAGACTGCGGGAAGGTTAGAGAAGCGGCGGCGGCGGCTCCAGCGCGTGATCTTCCATGGCTCCCAAGCGGCAGCATTATTTTACCTGTTAATTTCAGATTTTACTTCGTTGTTCAGGTGCTTGTAGCTTTCCTTATGGTTATTGCTAAATTACAGCGAAAGTCCCTCTCCGTGCCTGTAGTATTTTTTTGTTAGGTCCCCTTCTGACGAGTACCCACACCATGGGTACCCCCATCAGCCCGGAAGCACGAACGGGCTGACCTATCACGGCGGAGGCCCGGCACCACCGAAAGATACTTGGGCCGCAGGAAACGAGCCCCGACCTGTGCGGGGCCGACCCCGGACGGTCGGCAGACTCCGTTCCGGGGGGTCGGCATGCGCCGACCGCCTAATATTGAAGCTCAAGCTCCACTGCAAGACGAGCCAGGCCACGCCGATGTCGCGGCCGCCTTGTGCGCAGCGGCCCCTCGACATCCGTGCCAGGTAGGCGGCTCCTTCCCAAGGCCGCCGAAGAGCCACCGAAGAAGTCAAGCCTCGCCCCGCCGCCTGGCACACCGCAGAGGAGTACGCCCACTCCGAGGCCAAAGCAAAGTCAAGCGCCATTAAAGCCACCGAGGCCGACAAGAGCACCACGCAACACGCCACCCTCGACAAAGACTACGCAAGATCAGACGCCACAGAGCCACCAACCCTACCTCGGGACGAGCAGGGGTTGGCCGGACAAGACAGAAGCCAAACCTCAAGACGTGCAGACCCTCTCCTCGTAGTCTTCCCAACTCCCGTGTAACCTGCCTCCTCCGTCTATATAAGGAGAGGCAGGGCCCGAGAGGGGGGGCGCGGAGAAAAGAGAAAACAGTCTCCTAGGTAGCCTCGACTCCCTAGCGAAAACCACAAGGGGTTCGGACAGCCGACCGTCCGCCTCGCCTGTACACCCCTTGTTCGTCTCCCAAAGATCAATACATTCACACCGCACGAACTGGAGTAGGGACATTCGGCCCGAACCAGTATACATCTTCTGACTCCTTGAGTCGACCATTCGAGAGAGAGCGCGCGACCCCATCCGACCATAAATTCGTATTGCGGTGCACGAACACCGGCGGTTGGCGCGCCCTGTAGGGGTCTCGCGGCGTCTTCACCGACATCCTCATCTTCGGGTTCCCATTCTCCTCCTCGATGGCTTCCTCCCACTACGATTCGCCGATGTCGAGGGGCCGATCCACTTCGCGCCTCGATTTCATCGTCACTACGGCGGGGAGCTTGTCCTCGTCCCCGCCGTCCGGGACGGGCGCCCTCGCGAAGCCTGGATGCGATTGCTGACGTCCTCAGCAACCTCAGCCTCGAGGCCCCCGCATGGGCCGCACGGACGGGCCCGACGCGCGCCGGCATTGCTCCTGGCGACACCGCCTACGCACTGCGGCGAGCGGCGGAACCACCCTCCACGAGCTCACAACTCGTGGCCATGGCCGGTTACGCGCCGGCTTCCCTCCACGACCTGCTGGCGGATTCCTCCAGCCACGGCTCTAGCTCCGACAAGGAGTGTGCCCCTCGAAGGGCCTACACCGCGAGTGCAATATGACGGTGCGGCGGAGCCATCCTCCACCCGTTACCATCGGGACCCTCCTCCGCGACGGCGCGGCGGGAGGAATCCCGGCGGAAGACGACGCCGCAGCACCTGGCAACGCTTCGCTGACCTCCAAGCGGCGAGGAGTTAGAAGCCGGAAGGCCGAGCTCGATAAGCTCCAGGCGAATCGAGCGCCGTCAGCCTAGCCCACCACCGACCTCGGCCCGCGCCACGCGCGTCAGGTGCATCAAAGAATTGGTCGAGGAAGCGAACGGCCTTCCGTTCTTCCTCACGCCAACTGTAACATTGCCGCCGCGGCAATGCCGCTCGAGGGCTGCTCGAGCCAACGGAGCCTGGCCAAGGCCACCTACCGTAACCTCCGGATCGTAGAGCGTCTTGTCGTTCAAGACGCCCAAGGTTCTAGCTCCGTGACGGGCGCCACTTCGGGCCGCTGGGCCACTCCTCACAGGGCGGCGAGCCCAGCCAAGACGGCCCCGCCCCACGAACTCCCCCAGGCATCATACACCCCGGTGCGCCATCGCCTGGGGGACAAGTATGATCTCCGCACCACCCTCGAGGCGCGAAGAAGAGCTACCGACGCGGCAGCACCCTCGCAAGTCGCCGATAGCGGGCGACGCAACCATCCCGACCCAGGATTCGACGGTCCTGGGCCGCGCGCGTTCACCCGCCGCATCCGCAACGCCGACTTCCCGGTCAGATTCCGGGCTCCGACCAACATAGCCAAGTACACGGGGGCTACCAACCCCAGTGTCTGGTTAGAGGACTACCGGCTCGCCTGTCGAGCTGGGGGAGCGACGGACGACTCCTTCGTTATCCAGTACCTCCCCATCTATCTTGCGGACTCAGCTCGAGCATGGCTCGAGTACCTGCCCGCAGATACCATCGGCAGCTGGGCCGACCTGACGAACCTTTTCGTCGGAAATTTCCAGGGCACATACAAACGCCCTGGCAACTCCTGGGACCTGAAAAGCTGCAAGCAGCAGCCGGGGGAGACCCTCCGGGACTACATCCGCCGCTTCTCCCAGCAGTGCAATGAGCTCCCCGACATCCGCGACGCCGACGTCGTCGGGGCGTTCATCTACGGCACCACGTGCGAGGCTCTGGTCCACAAGTTGGGCTGTGCGAAGCCCCGGACCACCAAGGAGCTCCTTGACATCGCCACCAACCACGCCTCCGGCGAGGAGGCCGTGGGGGCCATCTTCGAAAGGAAGACGGCCCACAAGACAGCCAGCCTCGGAGCCGGCGCCCCCTCCGACCGCCCTGACAAGAGGAAGCGGAAGGGGAAGCAGGGCCGCGAAGGTCGAATGGTCGCCGCTGCCGACCGGCCTGCCAAGCAGCAGGCTCGGCAGACGCCGGGCCGATTCGAGAAGTTGATGGATAGTCCGTGCCCGAACCACGACTATCCCGTCAAGCACAAGTATCGGGACTGCGAAGTCCTGAAGCGGTTTCTCTCCGGAAACCCCACGACGTCGCGGGGTAAGGAAGAGCGCGACCGGCGTCCGACGCCGGGCAAAGGGCGATGAGCCTACCGACGAGTTCCGCAGCTCGACGGTTGCCTCATGATCTTCTGAGGGGAAGAGTGCTACGCCGACAAGCGGCGGCCGGCTTCGCCCACCGAGAGGTCCACACGGCTACCCCCGCCGTGCCCACCTACTTGAGGTGGTCGGAGTGCCCGATCGCCTTCGACCGGACCGACCACCCCGACCACATCCCGCACCCGGGACGCTACCCGCTCGTCGTCGACCCCATCGTGGGGACGAAGCGCCTGACCAAGGTCCTCATGGACGGCGGGCAGCAGTCTCAACATCATGTATGTTGAGACCCTGGATGCCCTGGGGGTCCCTCGCTCCGCCCTCCGGCCGAGCAAGGCGCCTTTCCACGGCGTCGTACCAGGCCAACAGGCCCACCCCCTCGGGCAGGTCGGCCTGCCCGTCACCTTTGGGAACCCGGACAACTTCCGCACCGAGAGCCTCACGTTCGAGGTTGTGGACTTCCCCGGCTCCTACCACGCCATTCTGGGACGACCATGCTACGCGAAGTTCATGGCGGTCCCCAATTACACCTACCTCAAGCTGAAGATGCCAGGGCGCAAGGAGTCATCACCGTGGCCACATCTTTCCAGCTTCGCCTACAATCATGAAAGCGGCATTGCGGCTGGCCTCGGCGGTCGTCGCTTCTGCCGAGCTCGCCCAGCTCCAGGAGAAGGCCCCCGGATCCGCCCCCGACTCCAGCAAGTCGGGGACTAGCTCTTTCAAGTCCGCGGAGGACACGAAGGAGGTCGCTGTTGATCCCGAGGATCCCGCCAAGACCGTGCGGATCGGGGCCGCCCTCACCACCAAATAGGAAGGCGCGCTCGTCGACTTCCTCCAAGCAAACCGAGACATCTTCGGCAGAGACCCTCGGACATGCCAGAGTCCCGAAGGAGGTCGCCAAGCACTCCTCGAACATTCGGCCGGATCCGGACCGATCGCCCAGCGCTGCGCTGCTTCGACGAAGAGAAGCGACGGGCCATTGGGGAAGAGATCGCCAAACTTTTGGCCGCCCGGTTTTGTAAGGGAGGTGCGTCACCCGAGTGGCTCGCCAATCCCGCCCTTGTAAAGAAAAAGTCGGGCAATGGAGAATGTGCGCGTTGACTACACGAGCCTCAACAAGGCCTGTCCGAAAGATCCATTCCCATTGCCTCGCATCGACCAGTCGTGGACTCCACCGCCGGTGTGAGTCCCTTTCCTTTTTGGATGCCTACTCGGGCTATCACCAGATTGCGATGAAGGAGTCCGATCAGCTCGCGACCTCCTTCATCACCCCGTATGGCTCGTACTGTTACGTCACGATGCCTTTTGGTCTGAAAAACGCAGGCGCCACGTACCAGCGATGTATGCAGACATGTTTTTCAGACCAAATTGGCCGTAACATCGAAGCCTACGTCGACGACATCGTTGTCAAAACCAGGAAGGCCGATGACCTCATCACCGACCTGGAGGAGACTTTTGCGAACCTCCGACGGTTTCGCATAAAGCTCAACCCCGAGAAGTGCGTCTTCGGGGTCCCCAAGGGCAAGTTCTTTGGGATTCATCGTCTCGAGCGGCATCGAAGCCAACCGAGATAAGATCTCCGCTTATCGCAAGGATGGGGCCAATCAACGATCTGAAGGGAGTTCAAAGGCTGATGGGATGCCTCGCGGCACTAAGTCGCTTTGTATCCCGCCTCGGCGAACGAGGGATGCCACTCTACAAGCTGATGAAGAAGTCCGACCATTTTTTCTGGACCAACGAAGCTCAGGAAGCCTTTAGTCGACTAAAGGTCTTTCTGACCTCACCTCCGGTCCTGGTCGCCCCGGAGCCGCAGGAGCCTTTGCTCCTCTACATCGCCGCCACGACTCAGTCGTCGGTAGCGGCACTTGTTGTGGAGCGAGCGGAGGAAGGCCGCGTTCTCAAGGTACAAAGGCCGGTCTACTTCGTCAGCGAGTTGCTCTTCGAAACAAAGGTCCGATATCCCCAGATACAGAAGTTACTGTACTCGGTGCTCATCACCAAGAGGAAGCTTGCCCATTACTTCGATCGACACCCCATCTCCGTGGTAACCTCCTCACCGCTCGGAGAAGTCGTCCACAACCGCGACGCTACCGGAAGGATCGCCAAATGGGCTCTCGAGCTCAACGGCCTCGACATATCGTACGTCCCCAGGACGGCGATCAAGTCCCAGGTCTTGGCGGACTTTGTCGCCGAGTGGACCGAGGCGCAAGTCCCTGCGGCGGTCGAAGACCCGGAGTACTGGACGATGTACTTCGATGGGTCTTACACCAAGAACGGGGCCGGCGCGGGGGTCGTCATCATCTCCCCACTCGGCAACAAACTCCGGTACGCCATACGACTACTCTTCGACGCCACCAACAATGTCGCCGTCACGGCCCTTCAACGGCCTTGGATCGCCGCCCGACCTGGCGCCGACGGCTCAACGTTCGCGGCGACTCCAAGCCGGGTCGTCGACCAAGTGATGAAAGCCACCGAGCCCGTGGCGCTCGGATGGCCGCCATCGCTGGACGTCCGAAAGCTCGAGGAGAAGTTCACGGGTTTCGAGCTCCATCATAGCTACCGACGCTATAACGGTGAAGCCGACTCCCTCGCCAACCTCGCCTCCGGAAAGGGGCCGGTTCCCCCTGGAATCTTCGTCTCCGACCTCAGCAGCCCATCAATCCGGTTGGATCCGAGTGCTGAGGGCGCCGCCGACTTCAAAGGCGGCGGCCCCATCGATCTTCGGCCGATGCCCACCCGCTGGAGTCGGACTTGGGCGTCTGAGCATCGAAACCGATCGAGGCGACCGCTTGTCGATCGATTGACAAACGGGTCGCTCCGCCGATACCACCGGAGGCTCGGCGCCTCGCCGGCGGGCTAAGTCATTCGCCCCGATCGAGGGCGCCTACAAGAGGAGCCCGTCCGAATCCTTCGTGGCGCGTTCCGACCGACCAAGGAAGCACCTTCGCAGGACATCCACGACGGTGTGCGGGCACCATGACGCGCCGCGATCCCTGGTAGGAAAAGCCTTCCGACAAGGTTTCTCTTGGCCGATCAGCCGTAGCGGTGCGACCCAGATTGTCCGCACTGCGAAGGATGCCAATTCTTCGCCAGCAGACGCATCTTCCTGCGCAAGCCCCGCAGACGATCCCCATCACATGGCCCTTCGCGGTTTGGGGCTCGACCTGGTCGGACCCTTCGTAAAGGCGCCCGGGCTTCACTCACTTGCTTGTCGCCGTAGACAAGTTCACAAAGTGGATTGAAGCAAAGCCATTGGCAAAGATCACATCGGCGCAGCGGCAAGTTTCTTCCGCGACATTGTCTACGGTTCGGGTGCCCAACTCCATCATCACCGACAACGGACGCAGCTCACGAAAGGAGTTCCTCGAGTTCTCGCGACAACTTCAACATCCGAGTCGATCAAGCGGTGGCACACCTCGAGCCAACGGACAGCCGAGCGAGCCAACGGCATGATCCTCCAAGGACTCAAGCCGCGAATCTTCAGCCGACTGAAGAAATTCGCGGGACGATGGGCCGCCGAGCTACCGCCCGTGCTTTGGAGTCTGCGAACCACGCCGACCCGGTCGACCGGGTTCACTCCTTTTTTCTTGGTGTTCGGGGCGGAGGCTGTCCTCCCGACCGACCTTGAGTACGGCGCACCAAGGGTGCAGAACTACAACAGCAAGACGGCAATCGAGGAACAAAGAAGACGACCTCGACCGACTCGACGAAGCTCGAGACGTCGCGGTCTTACGGTCGGCAAAATATCAGCAGGCGTTGCGTCGCTACCACAGCCGACGGATCCGCGGCCGCTCGTTCGAAGTCGGCGACTTAGTGCTGCGCCAAGTCCAGTCCGCGAAGGACAGGCACAAGCTCTCCCCGCCTTGGGAGGGCCCTTTCACCATCGCGGAAGTCCTCCGACCCGGCACTTTCCGCCTCAAGGACACCGAAGGGAATCTCGTGGACAAACGCTGGAACATAGAGAAGCCGAGAAGGTTCTATCCATAGTCGGCCTCTCTCTTCTTTTGTACCACGCTAAAAACACTTGAGCAAAGCGGCCGCAACTCTCGAACAACCAAGTGCTTTCCCTCTTTCTTCCATCTTTGCTCGCCGCAGTCTGCGACCTACGCCCCGAAAGCGAAGGTCCCGAAGCAGTACTCTGCGCATTGCAAAAACCGCTGACACAAGAACAACCGACCTACGGTTGGACGGGTCATCTCGGCGGCAAAAACGCAAGAAATTCCACCTCCAACCTACGCTGGATCCGCTGCGATCCCAAAAGACTACAGATATGGGCGAATCATAAGCGCAAAAAAGTCCTCAAAGAAGAAGGAAGAAACGGGAAGCGAAGCAACACTTTATTCATTCACAGGAGGAACACCGGCCCGACCCAAAAAAGGAACCACTCGCCAAGGTCCCTTTACTCGGCAAAGGCACGATACTCCTCCTGGTGTGCGCCCAGCCAACCGACCGACGCGTGACGTCGCTCAGTCACCGCCCGGATCAGCGGCGCCCTCACCTCCCACAGCCGGGGAATGCCCGCGACAAGGATGCTGACTCGCCGCGCATCCCCACGCACGGCTTCGGCCTCGACCTCCGCCACCACCCGCAGCCAGGCTTGTTCGTCGCCCACCTCCTCTCGAAGTTGTGTGTAGCGGTCCGCCATAGCACACGAAGCAACTTCGTTTGGCGGCAGCCTTGGTGAAGTAACAGGCACCTTGGCGCCTCTCCTTTTATAACCCGCGGCGCGGAAGACGAAGCGCCCCAAGTCGCCAAAGCAAAGGCGAGAGGAGCGTAAGACGGCGCCTTGGGGTTACGCAGAACGGCGCAAGACGGCGCCAAGCCACTCGAAATCGGCGCGGTCCTCAAGGCGAGTTAATCCACCCTTATCCCCGAAAGCATAAAGTTCCTTTTCGAAAGAATCGCCACGAGCTCAAGCGGCGCGTGGCAACTGCACCCTCAGTCCCCACGCACCACTCGGGGGCTGCATGACCTCAGGGGTCGGCGACCTAAATCGATAACCGGTTACCACTCCGACCGAGCTCCCCTCTTAAGTAACCTCCTCAAAACCAAAATGCTACGGCCCACGCCCGCTGCTACGGCCCGGTAGCACTTTGCGCAAAAGGAGGCTACCGAGCGAAGGGCCGAGCGGTGGTCTGACGGAGCCTTCGATATAGATCGGCGAATGCTACAACTTACGCCCAGGGCCCAACCCGACCATCATTTAAAAGCGCTGGTCACTAACCTAAGCCGCGACTCCGACCGAGCTATCTACCTCGCGGCTACTTCCCTCGGCTCAAAGCGCTACGGCCTACGCCCCCGCGGCTACGGCTTCGAAGTGGCACTCTGCGGAGGGAAACAAGCCCTCCGAGCAAGAAACACTATGAGCGGTCGGAGCACCCCCACTTAGGTTAGATTTCAACCCGCCAAGCTTCGCGAAGGAGGTGGTCCGACCCCGACACCTCCTCCATCAAGCAATCGCTCGAGGCAGCTCGCCCTGCCCCGTGTCCTCTTCGCATGAACCTGGTGCAACGCCTACGCTCTCAGGGCACCCCTGTGGGCCCCCGTAGCTACGGTTGAAAAATTGCCCAAATTCATAAAAGAAACACGGGGTAGACGGGCAGAGTAACTTAAAACAGCCCGGCGTTTGAGCTCAACTAGGGCAGTCTTGTTCATTACATACATTGCCAAAAAAGCAAACAGAAGGAAAACTAATCTTCCTCCCCCTTCCGACGGAGAATTTCGCGCGGCGAGATTCGGCCGGCAATCTCTTGGGCGCACGGATCGACCCGGGCCATGAACGCGTCGACCTCTTCGTCGCTTCGGTCAGCAGCGACGCCGCTCCCGACCGCCTCAAGGTCGACGCCGTCGTAATAAGAGACGGTGTTGACCAGGGCCGAGGAAGCGCCAAGCACCGCCGCTTCCCGCACCGACGCCTCGACGCGCTCAGGGATCCACCCAAGCATGGCGGGGATGGCGCTGGGGCCCGGAGTAAGCCCGAACAGCCGGTCGCAGGCGGCCTGGACGCCCACGTGGAGGACCGTCAGCTGGGCCGTCGTATCGGCCGCATCCCTCTCCGCCAGCCGTTTGTTCAAAAGGGCCGAGTCGCGTGACTCGACCGCCGCGTCTTGTGCCTCCACCGCCGCCCTTCGCGACTCCAGCGCGTCGGTAAGGCTTTTTCGCAGATCTGCAGGGGCCAGCTGCTTGTCGAGGGGCGCTCGCCGTGGTGACTCCCGGAAGAACGAACTACTCACCGGCCACGGAAGCCTCCTTGGCGCGAAGTTCCTCCTCGACCTTGGCACGCGCTTCCCGGTCGGCCGTAGCACGG
Source organism: Rhipidocladum racemiflorum (assembly GCA_036346355.1). Lineage (NCBI taxonomy): Eukaryota > Viridiplantae > Streptophyta > Magnoliopsida > Poales > Poaceae > Rhipidocladum > Rhipidocladum racemiflorum. The sequence continues at coordinate 80,014,894 of CM070579.1, read as the reverse complement.
TCGGCAAGCTCCTTCATCGTCACGAGCTCCCCCCGAGCGAGATCCCGCTCGGCGCGAAGCTGGTCGGCCTCCCTGCGGACCGACTCGCATTCCTCCCGATAGAGGGCGGCCTCCGCCCGGGCGGATGCTGCCGCACTGTCTGCAGAAGTCTTGGCCGCTTCAGCATCCGCCAGGGACGACCTGGCCCTCTCTCCCTCGGTGGCCAACGACTCCGCACGTCGCTGAGCCTCCCGCAAGGCTTCGGCGACCTCCCCCAGCCGCTGACCCGCCGAGGCAGCCCTTCCTTGCTCAGCGGCAAGCGCCCTCCGAGCGTCGAGCAGCTCTTTCCCTACGGCACTCCCCCGGCTGTGCAAGTGCCGGAGGAACATTGACTTGTCCACCGCCGGATGTCAAGCGCTGCAAGTACCCGCCGGTCGATCTCCATTTCGGTCAAGAAGATGCACAAGAGAAATCCCGTCAAACTTACCGATCTGGCGGCGGGACTCTGAGCAATGGACTTCCTCGCCTTGGACGCGCGTCAACAACAAGGGTAAGGTCGGCGTGGATCCTTCCCATCTCCTCCTCCAGGCGTCCCAATCCGCTGCGTTCGCGTCGCCCGTAACGAGCAGCGGGACCCCGGCCAGGTCGGGGCGGGCCAAGTCAGCGATCGGCGATCGCTTCGACTTGGTTTCCCGCCCGAACGCGCTGTGGCGGTCGGCTGTGCGCCCATCGGCGACACTCGGACCGCCGAAGCTGGCGGCGGCCCCGGCGGCGGGGGTGGTAGATCTCGTCCCGCCGGCGTTGCAAACGCCGCGAATCCCAGTGCTTCCCCCGGCGACAGGCTCGCGCTGACCTCCACGGTCGGCAGCACGGGGGAAGGCAGGGCCGGCAGAACTCCGCCGGCCTCACTGGTCGACGGCACGGGCGGAAGCACGCCCGACGGAGCTTCTGCCCGCGCATGATCCGGCGGCCCGGCCCAAATCGTCCCCCTCTGGCGGCGTCCCTCGCCGGGGCTCCTACCGCGAGGCGATCCGAACGATCCCCGCTCCCGACAACCACCGCACGCCCCGCGGACAGGACCGGGAGGGGGCGGTTCCTCACCGCCGAAGTAGGGCTCAGCGCCCTCCCAGCGCTGGTGAGGCCCCTGCAGACGTCTGGATCGGTCAAGAATTGCAGAAGAAGTCAGCACCAGAGGAATTGCGCAAGTCACTTACCGGGAGGAGCGAACAACCGGCACCTGACGTGCCCTCTTTGCCGGACCCCCGCGAGGAGGCGACAGGGACCCGCGCTTCCGCAGGATAAACCCTGCGCCCGCGGTCTCTTCGGAGGAGCCGCGGTCGCCGGCCCCGCGACTGGGACCCGCGTCGCGGCCGCCAGAATCGCCTCCGGCGACTTCCTCTCCCTCGCTCGGCAACGACTCCTCGTCACCCTCACTCGAGGTCTCTTCCGAGGTCTCCTCCGAGACCTCCTCGCCACGCGCGGCTCGGTCCGCGCGCTCTTTCCTCCTCTGCGTCTTGGCGGCCTCTTTTTTCGCTAGCTGGGCGGCGTCCTGCTTCTCCTTTTCGAGGCGCGCGGCCGCCCTCAACTCCTTTTCCCCCGGCAGCAAGGGACGGGAGATCAGTCCACCGAGCCCCTGCGGGAGCACGCTCGGGTAAGGAGGCGAAGGAGCGGAGCAAAGCAAAAGCGAACAGGAGCCGTCAGACGTACCAGGTTCTGCGGATTCTGCGCCGAGAACGGCGCAGGCGCCTCGCCCGCTGGTTCGGTGTCTCCCGCGATGGAGACTGCGGACACGCGCGCGAGGATCTCCGACGGAGGGAGCTCCCGCTCCGACGACCTTGCAGGGTCGGTCGGCCCAATGTACTCAAACATGGGACGTAACCGACCCTTGAGGGGTTGGATGCGCCTCTCCATGAACGTACTGAGGACCACCTTGCCTGTCAGGCCCCGCCGCTTCAGGTCCGCGAGCTTTTCAAGGATCGCGTCCACCTTCTTCCGGTCCTTCGTGTCAGGACCCCAGCCCCAACAGGGATGCGGCGTTGGTAAATTCCCACTGAAGGGAGGGGCACTGTTGTCGAGGTTCCGGACATAGAACCACTCGCTATGCCACCCCCGGTTAGACGTCGGCAGCCTCAAATCGACGTAGAACGGTTTGCGGTGGTTGCGCAGTTGGATCATCAGAGCCCCGAGGAGGCCGGCGGTGTCCGTGGCGGCCTCGCGAAGAAGAAGTGGCGCCAGAGCCCAAAATGGGGTTCAATCCCCAGAAAGGCCTCACACAGCGTCATGAAGACCGCAATATGGAGGACTCCATTCGGGTTCAGGTGGTGAACTTCTCCCCCGTAATAGTGCAGCAACCCCCGGACGAACGGGTGGAGCGGAAGTCCAAGCCCCGGTTCGTAGAAGAACGCCACGAGACTATCTCGCCGTCCTCAAGTTCGGGACCTCGGTCGGCCGTGAACTTCGCCCGGCCCGGACTCGGGCGCGGAGGAAGGAACTCCTTCCTCTCCAGGCCGAGATAGCGACCGCCGCGCCGAGTGCGCGGGTCGGCGACATCTCCAAATGCGCCGAAGGAAGCAGGAACGACGCGACGGCGAAGCTCCTCTTCTTCCCTCGTTTCTTTCTTCCCTTTTCCTTTTTTGCAGAGCGCGAACAGAGGGCTTGGCGCCTACCACGCCACCCACTCCTTCCTTTATAGGCGCCAGCGGGAACAGACGCGCCTCGCGCCGAAATCGACGCCTCACGCCATAAATCAACGCGTCGCAAACCGTCACCGCCGCCTCGCCGTTTCCCCGGTAACGTGCCGCAGCCCATTTAAATCCCATTGCGCATTAACTGCTCCGACAGGATGGCCGCCTCGCGCCGCGCGCCGCACAGCATCGCGGGCCTCGCCGGTTACGATGGGCCAGGGCGCCCCGCGCCGGGAAAGGTATGCAAACGGCCCACTGGGCCGCCCGGCCTCGGGAGAGCAAGCCGCCTATAGGCTCGCACCCGAGGCCCGGCACCGTGTCAGGTTACGAAGGCCGAATCCAGGACCGAACGAAGCCGCCCCAAAGACGTAAAGAGCGAGGGGCGAGTCGCGGTGAGCCCCTAGAGGGCTCTCGCTGGGTCGGCGGACGACCCAATCATCGTGACTTCGCGTCGAGACCATACCTCACACTCTCGCGGAACTCATCGATGAGTAGCGGCCAGCCGCTCGGTCGGCCGCGGACGACCGGCAGTCCGACACGGGATCGAGTAAGGAAAGGTTTTTATGGAACGCCCCCCAGCGGGTCGGACGCCCACGCCGGGAGCTACGTCCGCTTGGAAACGAACCCCCTCAAGGGGGGTCGCCAAGGTTCCAATCGGATTACCCGATAGTAGCTCGCCCGAGCACGGCGTTCAAACCGACGAAGGTAAACGCGCGTCCGCTCACCTGACTCTGAGGACCCACGTACACCGTGGCCTGCCAGAGTCCGACCGGGTAAACCCCGGCTCCTCGACCCGCTCGGGGCTCGGGTTACACTGCCGGTGCGCCACACCGGGCTCTTTCTAGGCTGGCGCGACGCCCAAGCAGTCGCGCCAACCTAGACGCCACCGACCTCCGGGTCGACGACTACCGCGGCCGAGCTAAACCCCCGACCGGCTCTCCGACCCACTCGGGGCTCAGGGTTACACCCACGGTGCGCTCGCCTTGCACCGGGCTCTTTGGCGGGCATGACCGACAAGCGGCGGCCCGACCAAAGCGTCGCCGACCTCAGTCCGCGGCCGCTGACCGGGTAAACCCCGACCGGCTCACGACCGCTCGGGGGCTCGGGGCTCCACCAGGGTGCTCGCCAAGACCGGGCTCTTTCTAGTGCACGGCTCCAGGCAGCCACGACGACCTAGCATCACCGACCTCCGGCCGACGGTTACCGCCGAGTTAAACCCCGAGCGGCTCTCCGACCCGCTCGGGGCTCTGGCTCTTGGCGAGTACCCATACCATGGGTACCCCCATCAGCCCGGAAGCACGAACGGGCTGACCTATCACGGCGGAGGCCCGGCACCACCGAAAGGTACTTGGGCCGCAGGGAACGAGCCCCGACCTGTGCGGGGCCGACCCCGGACGGTCGGCGGACTCCGGTTCCGGGCGGTCGGCATGCGCCGGCCGCCTAATATTGAAGCTCAAGCTCCACCTGCGCACGAGCCAGCAGGGCCCACGCCAGTGTCAGGCGGCTGCCTTGTGCGCAGCGTCCCCTGACATCCGTACCAGGGTAGGCGGCTCCTTCCCAAGGCTGTCAGAAGAGCCACCGAAGAAGTCAAGCCCCCGTCCCGTCGCCTGGCACACCGCAGAGGAGTACGCCCACTCCCGAGGCCAAAGCAAAGTCAAGCGCCATTAAAGCCACCGAGGCTGACAAGAGCACCACGCAACACGCCACCCTGACAGCACTACGCAAGACTGTACGCCACAGAGCCACCAACCCTACCTCGGGACAGGCAGGGGTTGGCCGGACAAGACAGAAGCCAGACCTCAAGACGTGCAGACCCCTCTCCTCGTAGTCTTCCCAACTCCCGTGTAACCTGCCTCCTCCGTCTATATAAGGAGAGGCAGGGCCCGAGAGGGAGGGGCGCGGAGAAAAGAGAAAACAGTCTCCTAGGTAGCCTCGACTCCCTAGCGAAAACCTCAAGGGGATCGGACAGCCGACCGTCCGCCTCGCCTGTACACCCCTTGTCCGTCTCCCAAAGATCAATACATTCACACCGCACGAACTGGAGTAGGGACATTCGGCCCGAACCAGTATACATCTTCTGACTCCTTGAGTCGACCATTCGGGGAGAGGGAGCGCGCGACCCCATCCGACCATAAATTCGTATTGCCGGTGCACGAAACACCGACACCTTCATTGTTAGAAAATTATGGGTCCATATGTGTATGTTGCATAAAAACGGAGTTTGATTGTTCCGCCTAAGATTCACTTTTTCCTTTGGCTCCTCCACCACAATAAAATTATGACAAAAGATAATTTGACTAAAAGAGGTATAGACAAAGGAATGGTTTGTAGTTTTTGCGATGAAAACGAAAGTACTACTCATCTGTTTTTTGAATGTGTTGTGGCTAAAAATATTTGGAGTGTGGTTAGTGATTATTTCGTGTTGGACATAGGTTATAATTTTGAATCAGTAGCTCGGTTTTGGCTGAGTAATAAGAAAAATGCTGCTCTAAATTCTATTGGTGCTGTTGTTTTGTGGTGTGTATGGAAACAAAGAAATAATATGATCTTTCTTTACCAGGATTGGCTAGATGTGAAAACAATTTGGAGAAAGATGCTTACCACGTTAAAGAACTGGAGGCCTCTATACAAAAAGGAGATGGTAGGTCAAGTGGAGATATTTTGCAGGTACCTGGAGGAGAAACTCAATGCTCCATTTCCATTAACACCGAGTTCGAAACAACTAAGTGAAAGAGAAAATTTGGTGGATAACAGCAATTCGGTGGAAAGAATCCCAGAAGAGCTGGCCTCCCTGTCTTCCTTCCTTGACCAGCAGATGAAAGCAAAGAAGATTTTTTAGTATCTGTTACGTGTTTTGGAGGTTCTGATAACTAAAGTTTTTGTTGGAGAATTTTGGTTGATGCTGATTTGCTGTAATAGGCTCTCATCTTGAGTTTTTGGTTTTGAGTATCGTTTGCGTATCATGTAATGATAACTGTGACTCAAAACAGATACATACTGTTTCAGTTTCTTCAATGGAACTGGGATATCAACAGGATTGATATCCTTTTGGTCTAAAAAAAAAAATGTTGCATAAAAACTGTATTGACACTTGGTTGAATTTTCTTCAAAAGTATTATTGGTTTTAGATTTCACTTGATGGTTTCTAAAGCTAATGAAGTGCTGATCATTCGCACCACAAATGTTCAACACAAGCATTTTAGCTCAGTTTTTTTTTTCTGATGTAAATTACTCTCGTCCAGTTTATATACAGAAGTAGAATCTCAAACTAACAAATTTAATTAACGCCTTTCAACAAGTATTAACAAATGTATTGGAAGAAGCTGGGTAAACAAGGGATTACACGCTATCAATAGAAGACTTTATCAAGGTAAACAAATTCTCGTTGCTGTTCATATCACAGCTCATACTCTTAATTATTCTTCAAAATTATAGCTTATGCTGTTATCCAATTTGACTGATGCATATATTGTAATCGTTTAGAAATCATGTGACAGTCCTAATGTCCTATATTTGGCTAGGATCAACTAGAATGAGCATTTATGTATTGCATATTACTCTTTTGTTTATACACCTGGACCAGATCTGAAAAACTTTTTTGTACTGTGCTTTCAGATTATCGACCATCCTGGCCTAAAGATGGAGGTGGAAGTACAAATTTTATTTTGAGACACTGCCTCAAGTGGGTCTTTCTATGGTATACCATTGCAGTTAATGGATGAAAAATTGCAATGTTTACGTGTCAAGTGCATCTTTCTGATGATTAAACAATTCACGTATTTTGTGCTTGCCAGATTACTTATTTGCGCATCTCATCTCAACCCTTTATTTGTTTAGTTTGCACACTAACTGTTGTCCAAAACTTCTGAGTTGCTGCACTTGATCGGCATTGTAACCATCCTTTCTTGCATGTTGGCAGGAGAAATTCCAGGACTATCTTTGCCATGAAGGTGAGTGGCTGAGGCAGCAGGACAGAGCCGCAATGGGCAAGAACTAGCTAAGCGCCTAGCTCAATTTCGATGACACAACATGTGAATTATACATGGGATTTGTTTCTCTGTACCAGGATAATTTTTCTCCAAGAAAGCGATCGATCCTTCCATGGGCTTTAGCTTTCCAGAACCAATTGCCTCCATAATAAGTCTCGAAGCATTGCAATTTTATTTAAATAGGAAAATCCTTCCATGGGCTTTAGCTTTCCATGGATAAGTTGATCTACATCCGTTCCCATCTGCAAAGAAATAACCTCCCGTATTGAAGATACTGCAATGGCTTGACTGACAATTCGATTCAAAACCTATCCGTGTATGCCGGGCTTTCCTGACAAGTACCAGTTCGCGGGCAGCATCCAGAGCAAGCACAGGCAGATCGGCAACGCTGTGCCGCCACCTCTCGCCTTTGCATTCGGAAGGAAACTGAAGGAAGCTGTTGATGCAAAGCGTCAATAGAGGTGACTGCATCCACTCTGAGAGAAGCATCCTCAGATGACTATTGAGGCTAAGTGCGTTTGGTCATCCTTCATTAAGAACAAACACACGAGGTTAGTAACTTGATTGCGCGCAGCTAACATTGCTGGAGCTGCAAGTCTGTGTGAACTGATAACCCTGCGAGTTGATTGTGATTCAAGTCATATGGATGGACCACTTGTTGTGTATCTTAGATAAGTGGTGATTCAGATTGACACCCTGAATTCAGGGTTGTGGTTGTATTCGAATATTGAAGAAATTCATACTAGCTAGTGTCTGCCGTGTGTTCATATGCGCTTCCCATGGAAATGTTGCACTAATTTTTCTTGACATCTTTTTTTTTCGATTACAAATGCACACACATCTAAAAGAACATATATAAATTCACAACCTTATAAAATTTCTACTAAGTACATTCAAGTATGCATAATAAATGGACAACACCAGAATTTATAAATTTTGGTTTGTGAAGTCGTACGCCCACGCCTCACCACCTCATTAATACTGGTGATAATACTTCGCAAACATATTATACATTGTAAAATTGTGAAGTCGGAGCCGTTCGCCGCGGGGCTGCACGAGAGCGCGACCTCGGTGAGTTATGTAATTGCACGAGAGAGCGCCGGCCGGATCCTTCTTGAGCATGAGGCGATCAATTTAATCAACGAGAATGTAGATTAGATTGCACACAACATGAATTAATCAGAGTAGTGCCACCATGTAGATTAGATTGCACACAACATTAGTCAACGAGTCAAACAACGTATAAATGTTTATCAGCAATGCTTGAAAATGATAATTAAGAATGGGATGTCTTTGTGGATTGACAATACAGTAAGTACTGTTTTTGTTTACCAATAGTCAGTACTTTACAATACCATCAGCTTCCTCTGTACAAAGTAACAAAAAATTAAGATTGGAGATCAAGGAAGTGAGCAGCTAACATTTTTGGATTTTAAACAGAATAAAAACGAAGTGTTAAACAATGAAATCATGAAGTAAATGAGTCTTTCACAGGTCAATTAGCATTGCTCTCCTTTCAAGTACTTCATCCCTAATTCACATTCACTTGTGCTCTCCTCATTCTCCATGCCTTGAGCTGTGACACCTTGACCGTGCTAGTGCCATTGTTAAACGCATACATGATACAGACCCAGCCCCTTCCCCTTAAGCTCTCCACCGCTGAACAATAAATCTGCTTGGTAGAGGCATTCGTGCTAAAGCATCCAATTGATTTCATTTCTTACATGATTTCATTTCACTTGCTTCTGTCTGGTGGTCCGCCTTTTTTTCTAATGACTGTTAAGCTACTGCAGTACGTAATCTATAAGCCCTAGCCTACTACAGATCCTTGCTTCCATAAAAGGGAAGACGAATGGATTCTCACGATTGCAATATGTCTACTCTTGTGCCGATTGGATTCAGGAACTATCTTGAGCTGGTTTTGGTTGCACCACAGTCGACAATCTCAGCCTTCAAAAAATTGAAAAGAAATTCTTTTGAGCATAATATCACATAGCAAGCAGGAAGTCAAACCAACAAAGAGTATAAATTGCCAACAGTTAAAATATTCTCTGGTATACTTTTTTTTAGATCAAAAGGGCACTTGGGTGCCCCAGTTTCTATTAAAGAAACTAACAGTTCAGAGTTTAGAGCATACCCTCAGAGGGATTACAGGTTTAGCACAACGAAATAAGACCAACTAAACAAAAAAAACCAAAAACTTTCTGTATTCCAGCACCTGAGCAAAACAACTCAACAGAACAGTAAATCAACTACTACTTCATTTCTTCCATCAAGCCATTCAAAAGGGCCTCAACTGGGATCATTTCACCAGAGACCATCTCCTCTGACCCCTTGTCAGCAAAATCATCCTTCAAGTTACCAATTCTCCATGGCCTATTCTCAATGGGGCTTGAAAACTTGCTTCCAGATTCTTGCAAATCAGGTTCAGTTGTATCAACATTTCAGGGGGGGTGTCCCCTGTTTTTATTCCTGCGCTTTGGAGCCTAATTGTGCCACCTAAAATTCATTTTTTTCTGTGGTTGCTGTCTCAGAATAAACTTATGACTAGAGACAACCTTCTGAAAAGAGGCATAGATGAAGGAGCTTTTTGTAGTTTTTGTAATGAATTCGAATCAGTTAACCATCTTTTTTTCGATTGTGTTGTAGCCAAGAATGTTTGGGATATAGTCAGTAATTTCTTTGACATGGACATTGGGGCTAATTATGAATCTGTAGCTCGCTTTTGGCTGAGTAATAAGAAAAATGCGGCTTTGAATACTATTTGTGCATCTATTTTGTGGAGTTCTGGTATACTTGGTGGCACATAATGACCATGTCTTTAACTGTTGTATAATAAGTACCTGAGGGGCTTTCTTTGTGCAGATGATGTTGAAGAAGGAGCAGCACCAACCAACGGGGCAGCAAGGTCAAGTGGCTTTTTTCCATCAAAACAAAAACAAAATAAATATCAAAACACAAGCAAATATTGATAGTTAGAGAAGTAAAATGAAACATATGTTTTAGAAAAAATTGAAGAGTTCATGAATAACTAGAAGGTTGCAGAAGAGGACCACATAGGCATGAGCTAGCTCTGTTGTATTGATAATACCAAATGGGTAAACTACTTTAATCAAATGCAATGCAACCAAGCCCATCAATGGAATGCATGTGAGCATTCATGAATCATTTTTAAAGTGGTATAAAAATCCACTGTGATTACCACGAAGATTTTCTAAAATAAAGTGAGCAGATAAATATCACACCATTTGGCAATAATTGGACTAAAATCTTAGATGAAAGCACAATGCAAAGACGCATTATTTGAAGTAATGAAATAATACAAGGGTACGGAGGTGAGATTCTACCCAGCCTTTCCAATTCCTTAGGTCATCTTCATTTCTCACTGTGATATCAACCTCTAGCTAATTTCTATATGATTCAAAAAAATCCGTATGGCTCGAATAAATCATCCGAGACTGCTTTTAGTTTCATCGATTGCCTACAATTAGTTATCAAAGTAAAGACGTCCGAAGAAGTATTCCTAAAAAAAATGAAAGGTTCATTTGATACCGTAAGAGGAGTCTCTCGAACGGAGGCGCCACCAGCATGGCACCAGGCGATCGTTGCGCAACAGGAGTCCCTCGAGATGATCTCACGCAACAGGACTCTCCCGAGCTGATCTCACGCAACAAACACAACATCTCAGAGATTATATCTTATCTTTATATAAAAAAGCGATACTCTTTATCCAACTTAACTGGCTCGGTGACGGCGCCCTCACCAACTTATTTTCATGCCTGCAGATCGCTGAGATTGTAGCAAGTCAGTAGATGCAATGTAGGGCTAATTGAACCTTCCTGCAACCCTCCATGTCCATACCCCTCGATGCCGAGCTACCCACAGCGCTCGCGCCGCTCCACGCGAGGTCGCTCTTCCGTGTCGTCGTTCCACGCTGAGGTGCCATGTACAACTCCTCGGCCCGGCAACTGTGACACTCCTCGGTGCCGCTTCTCTACGCCGCGCGCCATCACCGGCTCCCATGGCCAATCGGTGGCGCAGGGAGTGATTGGGAAAGAGGGGCGGCGCAGGAGGGGAATGCGAGAGGCGTCGCTCACCGGATGGAATGGGGAGTTAGGGCACGAAGTAGGTGGTGAGGTCATGGGACGTGGGGAAGTTGGATATTGTAGACGCCGGTTTTGCTTGCTGTTTGCTTCCCTCCGACGGATTTTCCAGTTTAGCACACTATGGTCATTAGGGATGGAACTGGTACGGATATTTTCCGACCGACCGATCGACCAAATTGATTTGGATGATGATTTGGATAGTTTCACGGATATCCGATTGATTTCTCGGATAAGGATATGGATACAGATAATTTACATGGATACGGATACGGATATGGAACACTGATAATCCGATGGATACGGAATATCCGAGTTTTTATTCGGATAATATCCGAATATGACATACGGATATTATCCGAATAACACGTTTCAGAATAATACATTAACAATTTAACATGTTTCACTGTTTCAGAGACTGGGGTCTACATTGGATGACAAGATATAATGTGTTCATGTGTGCTAGATGCTAATTTGGAGATATTTGGGTAAAGGTGGTACAGAAATTGGCAAGTGGCGTTTCAGAAGGGCTACTTAGGATTCAACAGCATATGCCAGCTGCAAATCATTTGGTTCAATTATTGCAATGGGGTACATTGTTACTCACAGAGTCACATGTATGACGAGCTAGGGATAAAAAGGCAAAAAAAAAAAAAGACATACAAATATATTTCTTTTGGAATTTTGAATTTAAATTTGGACCGATTTTGGAAAAAAACTGAAATTGGATTTTAAAATATCCGACTAATATTATTCATATCCATGTTGATTCCGATCCGTATTCGATCTGTATTCGTAACCGATATTATCCTGTATAATTCGTATTCGATTCTGTATTCGACACTATTCGTATTCGATTCTGCATTCGATAAAAAATACGGATACGGATATGAATAGGACGATATTCGACCGTATCCGATCCGATCACATCCCTAATGGTCATCCATAAAGCAATTTTACATTGAGTAAAACAAAAATTCACTGTTAAAGTATTGACGTGTATAAATAATAAAAAATGTTCTGGCCAAATGCGCTTTTTTTTTACTTCTAGTTGTTTCTCTTACTGATAAATTTGCTACTCCCTCTAGTTTGGTAATATCTGTCGTTTTGGACATAGTGATGGTCAAACTTTCGAAACTTTGACTATCGATATATTTTCAAATATTTAAATTGGATACATGAAAATTATATGTGTAGACTTGTCTCGAGAAGTATTTTCATAATATTATAATTTTATTGGGTTTTATAAATATATTATAATAAAAATTAGCGGTCAAAGTTGTGTTTTGAAGACCATGTCGCTGTCCAAAACGACAAATATTACCAAAGTGGAGGGAGTATATGTTCTTTTTTAATACAATTTCACATGCTATATTAACCCATGATTATGTTTTCAAACCAGAAAAGAGTATGGATTTCCCTTGTGCAACAAAAACTCTTTTAGGCTGTTTGGTTGCCTTCTCTTTATATGCAGCCAACCAAACAACCTATTTGTGAACTCTAATAATTTGAACAACGTCCAAATTGATGTTCTCAAAACTCTAGGATTTGAGTGCATACTGAAAATGAAAGAAATCCAATTACGACCATCATTGTTAAAATATATTATTGGTAAGCACAACATAGCAGATGGAACTTTTGAAATCGGAGGTAAGTGTTTAGTAATAACCAATTGGGATATCTACTGCATTTTAGGTCTCCCCTACACTAGTACTATTGTGGGAAGTATTAAACCATTACCCACTAATAATTCATTGGTCGAGAGATATACATATAACAAGAGCAATAAGATATTGATAAAAAATCTTGTGAAGGAAATCCGACAAAGTAAGGGAGCAGATAAACATTTTATTAGGATGTTTATATTAACATTGATGGGAACAGTCTTAGCACCTACTTCCCGCGAGGAAGTGCCTATATCGTATTTGAGTCTACTGCAAAATATAAAAGACATAAAGGACATTAATCGGAACGAGTTCACATTGAGGTTTCTAATGGACAACATCAAAAGTGTGGCCAGTGGATGTGGAGTTAGCATATATGGCCATAAGAAATGGCCAAATGGAAATTTAATGCTTTTGCAAGTGAGTCCCACTTTACTCAAAAGGTTTTTTTTTTGAAGTGCAAAATCATCATATTATTTTATGTTATGTTAATATTGTGTAGTTATGGTACTGGGAGCACATCCACACTACAAATTCAGATTTAATTTATAGTGAACCGATTTTTCCCTTGATGGAGCGATGGATGTTGGCAAGTAGGGGTGAAAAAAAAACTCAAAACTCGCGAGTTAAACGAGTTCTCAAAAACTCGGCTCGACTTGACTCGAACTCGTTCCTTAACGAGTCGAGTCGAGCTAGCATCTGAACTCGTTAATAAAACGAGTCATGCCGAGCGAGTTTGCGAGTAACTCGTCAACTCGTTGGTAGGCTCGTTAGGTTATTAGCAAATGCTGACTCGAGCAGGCAGTCATCCAACCACCTCGCCCACCCGTGAGTCCGTGACAGACCCACGGCTAGGGGTGGAAAAAAAACTCGAAACTCACGAGTTAAACGAGTACTCGCAAACTCGGCTCGACTCGACTCGAACTCGTTCCTTAACGAGTCGAGTCGAGCTGTGATTTGAACTCATTTAGATAACGAGTTAAACGAGCCAACTCGTGCGTTAAACGAGCCAACTCGCGAGTTTAACGAGTTCTCTAAGTCAGTAAGTATAACTATATATGTGTGAGGCTAGGATGATAACACATGGCATACTATATAATCTTAGCACCAATTCTTTTTTCAGATGAAAATATCGAGTTAAACGAGTTTAACGAGCTAACTCGCGAGTTTAACGAGTCGAGCCAAGCTGAGGTTTGAGCTCGTTAAGATAATGAGTCGAGTCGAGCTGACTCGTTATATTACCGAGTTTGACCGAGTCGAGTCGAGTCGAGCCGAGTCAGCTCGTTATCCACCCCTACCCACGGCCCACCCGCATCAGTCGTTCTTCACCTCAATGGCTGAATGGCTCAATTCCTAATCCCTAATCTCGTGACCTCCCGTCCCGAGTCCCCAGCCGCCGACGTTCGTGAGTCGTGACTTCCGTCTTGGGCGGTCGGCGACGCTCCTCGGTCCTCCCCTCTGAGATCTGCCGGCTGCCGCCCGCCCGCCCCAATCTCCTCCCCTCTGAGATCTGCCGGTTGTCGCCCCAATCTCCTCCCCTCCGGGCTCCGGCTCCTCCGTTCGCTCCCACTCTAACCCGGCGGCCGGCGACCCCTCCCACTCTGATCTACGACCTTCAATCTCCCGGCGACCGGATCCAGCTCCTTGTCCACTCTGCCCGAACAGCGTGCATGGAAAATCAACCACGGAGCATGGAGTCGAAGAACAAAGGGCTAAGTCGATCTTGTGGCTCCGGTTCTGCTTCACGGTCGACATCAACGGCGGCGGCAAACTGTGGAAAGCCTCCAAGATCCGGTCCTCCACTGCTTCCCCCTGCTCCCTCGTCTGCACCTACATTTTCATTTAGTTTTTATAAATATTGTGTCTATCTTAAATATCATTTTCATTTACAGGAAGACGCCTGTCGGGACCCGAATTTGCAAATCCGGACCCTCTGTGTATTCAGCACTAGTCCAGGAACGCGCTAGTGCACACAGTCTCAACATTGGTAAATATCACATTCATACCAAACGATACTAATAAAGTACTTTAAATAGTTAACCAAACTGGTTGCTCGACCTTAGGGTCAAGTTACAAATATACGCCACGCAGGGCGAACCTTAATAATAAGAAATAACTGCAGCGGAAAAAGTAAGATAACATCGTGGCGCCATCCAGTATACCACAGGCAACTGACTGGGCTCGCTCCCTAGTTAGACGGCTCCTCGGGAAGTTCCTCCTCCAAGGCTGGTGTAGACTCCTCTTCAACTGGTGTTGTGTTGAGGCAAGGGTGAGTACTTGGTACTCAGCAAGTCATGCACAGAATGCAGCTAATATACTTGGTACTCAGCAAGTCATGCACATTTGACTCAGTTCAAAGGCTTGCAAGGTTAAGTCCTTAGGGTGACCAGGGCAAGACTACCCGAAGAACCAAACCAACATTCCCAATGCCACAACTGGCCCACCTGATCATTCTTGCCACATGCCCCGGTGAAAATCTATTTATCAAACCCCCAGTTGATTACCATGCACCACGTGCCATCAACATCACATGATACTTTTCCGAAACAGGTTCAATATATCATTAAGTCAATATTAACATTTGATTGTCCAAAATCATGTCACGTGGCAAGGCTAAGCATACTACATCGGTCTAACTACCCATGTTGGCAAATTAATAATGTCCAACTAGTAATCCACACTGGGGTGACAAGGGTCATGGCACATATTTAAATAATCAAGGTGTCATACAGCAATTTGGCATTTATCTAATTTCCCATAAGTAAGTAAAGCATTTTCTATTTAAACTAGCATGCAATACATTAAATCAAAATAAGTTTCAAAATGGGATCAACATAGTCAAAGCATAACTTGCCTTCAAATAGCACTTGTTCTTGGTCCTGAGCTGGCTCCTGGGTCAATACTTCTCCTTCGAATCCTTCCGGCACTTCAACGTCTACTCGTAACGCGTGCAAATAGCAACCAATAAATAAAATAGTAGACAAAAAGTGTCCAAACATCCAAATAAAGTTCATAAACAGAGAGAACATAATTTTATAAATTTTTAGGAACTGGAATCGTCGAAATCGGAGTTAAAACGCAAAAGTTATAGCATTTTGGAGTTTAAATAATCAATTAAATAATATTACAGAGAAAAAATTTAGTCCAAAAATTAAATAAAATTCATATTTGAGTAGATCTGAATTTTATGAATTTTTAGAAATTTGAATCGTTCAAATCGGAGTTAAAACGCAAAAGTTATAAGCGTTTGAAGTTTGAAACAAAATCTGAAATCTTTATTTCGAATTAATAAATCATTTTCTTTTTCGGAAATTAATTATTGCGTCAGCCTGGACACGTGGCAGCCTCTGATTTGGCCACGTCAGCCTGGCGTCGGTGATCCGCACGGACTCGCGCGCCTCGACATGTGGGTCCCACATGTCGGCGGCTCAGCGCAACCACATGGTATGGCTCAACGTCAGCCGACGCGTGTGGGCCCCTTTGTCGCTGCCCACGCGACGACCGGATCGACGTGCGGGCCCAGCATGTTAGTGGCAAGCACACGTGCGCGTGTACGCGGCTAGGCATACGTGGCGTGATCTCGGCCGTTGATTTGGAAATCAACGGTCGCTATTAGATCTAGGGTTAACACGTTAAAAACTACACGATGATCGTGGGCCGTTCGATCTAGATCGGACGGTCCAGATCAATCCCTACAGTAACGTTGCTACGGCACGTGGTGATCGTGGGCCGTTGGATCTTGATCCAACGGTCCAGATCCAATCTGGTCTTCTAAAGCCTCATGGAAACGTGGACTCACCGTGATCGTCGGATGGGGATCAAACGGTCCGTGGAGCTCGCGAGTTCGGTGATGGAGGTCGGTGGCGCAGGCTGCCGGGGTTGAGGATGACGACCTACGAAGCGGCGTTTTGTAACATCCGAAACTTGGTTAAATGAAATAAAGTTTCGTTTTGTGTTGGACTAGCTTAGTATCTTGATCCAACAATGTAATACCACCTAAGCTCATCCTACTCATGGCATTGCATTACAAGGGTTAGCAGTGAGTAATTGAGCTCCAAAGCTTCATTTCCTCTCCCAGTGGCTTAACCAGAGGTATTCAGACATTGCCGGCAAATCAAAGTGCAGACTTGTCAACTCTTGTACTAAAGACCTCAAGTCACTGTGTGGTCCGAAACTTCCTTGAGCTAGCAAAAAGCTTAATGCAGGCAACGGCAAGGTTAAGCTCCGTATCACTATACTGTACATGTAAATGTCGATTTAGAGTTCTAATCCATGCTTGTCTGATTTGAGCATTTCTATCCAGTGCATTGCACTTCCATTCGTTCAGTGGGGCAGTAACTCAGGGCTTCAGTTCCAATACCTTCCAAGGTAGCACCTCAATCGGCTCTGATCATAGGAAGGAATACTCCTGAATTATTTCTCCCATGCCTTTGTCTCAATTCCTCCCCAAGTCCTGTTGAGCCCCATCCATGCAGAATCTGGCCTATACGCCCTCTGTGTCCAACAGCTCTTTGATTCAACCATTTCCCTTTATTGCCAGGTCGAGTGAACAGCGCATCATTGAGTACTGCAACTCGGAATCAGGTGGGCAGCACTTGAAGTCTGACAATTCAATACGGCAATTGTGTGTTGCATTGTCTGAAACTCCATTAAAGCTGTTAGGGAGTATTTTCAGATATTTCGCAGTGAGCATTTCTTCGTCTTTGTGCAGAGTTGGATGCATTCTGAAATTACTTTTTCAAGTCCTACCATCCTAGCAGTATTTAAGTCCTCTAGCTCCAGCCAAAAGCCTAATTCAGGCAACCCCAAACACTCACTGTTGTCATTTCTGAGCTATTGCAACACTGAAATGCCCTGTGCCGACAAAACTGTAATCCACCCCATTACATCTTCTGAAAAGCTACTGCAGCATCTGAACCAAAGAGCAGTACAGTGACTGAAGATTGAAGTCTTGACAATTTCCTGATCCATGCCTTACTGCTAAAGCAATGTAATGCCTGGGAGTGTTGTCAGCTCAAGGCCGACTGAAGTCACTGCCATTCCCGGTGTTCCCTGAACTTGCACTGTAGCCGGTCGTGGCAAATCCCTGGACCATCGGCTGTACTTTGGACCAACCTACCGCTAGGACTTGGCACCTCCACTGCTTGCATTGATAGCTCTTTGGAGCAATCAAAATTGCCATGGTTGTCTGATCTATGAGCAGTGCAGGGACTAAAGCAACAATCCTCGGCAACTCCTCAATCAATACCATAATGTTGAACCAGTGCAGTGCCTGGGAATTTTGACAACTCGAGACTGGCCAATCCTTTTCTTGAATCCTGATGACTCTTTGTAGCAATCAAGCATGGCAACGTCTGAAACTCTACTTAATGGAATAAGGTTTCATTTAATGTCATTCCAAGCTATGCACCTCATTACGGTTTTGGGCAAGGAATGATTGCTTCCGGGTTTTCATTTGTAAACCTGCTAGCTCGAGATCTCCACCTCATGTTGAACCAATCCAGTGCAGCAAGTTGGCAACTCAATTGTCTAAAACTTCTTTAAGCTAGTATAATGCTTGTTTCAGTCAACTTCGGCATTCCCAAATTTTGCAGTGAATGCTTGTTTCTAGGTTTACCTGCTCGAGATTTCCAAATCAAATGGACAAACTTGAGAAAACCGAGTGCATGAAGCATCAATTCCTTGAATCATCAGTCGTTCCTTGGACCAACTGTAGTCACTGATTTTGTCTGAACCTGTGAGCAGTGCAAACGAGCCATTGTCTGAAGGCTGAACTGGGCACGATCGTGTGGACAGCGAGCTAACCGTTTGTACTCCGTTTGCTGCCGTCGAAGCCTCGCCTTCTCCGCCCATACACCGGTCGAGGCCCCTTCGTCAGTCCTCCTCACGATGACGCTAACCCACCTGCTCCCGCGCCCATGCCTCGACGCGGTCGCGCCCTCCCGCGCCACGCACGGCCGCGCAGTCCACGCGGCTGCTGCGCCGAGCTTCGTCGCCCCGCCCATGCCGTGCCATTTTACTTCGCCTCCTCCACCCCAGCCACTATAAATCGGCACCTACTCCTCTCCACTGTTTCCCTTTGGCTCTCCCCCGTGAACCATTCTCTGTCTCGCCTGTTCTTCAAAGAACGCCGAATAGGGGGAAAACTCAATTGAGCGATTGGTGGTGTATTGCCTCAATTCAATCGAGTTCAAGCGTCTTGGGGCATCACTTATCGTCCTCCTTCCTTCAATTGCAGCTCCCGGAGCTCGTAGCGCCGCCGCCGCGGGCATCTTCTTCCTCGCCTCCGGTCGCTCGGTGCCGGCCTGTTCCACCACCTCCTAGGCCCTTCAAGGTACTCCATCTGGTTTATCTCCTCCCCTTGATCCTGTTTATCCCCTCAGCCGGGCCTAATACCCCTTCTCCTTCCTAGCCGGCAGCTCCCTCCGCCGAGCACCGCCGTTCTCTGCCGCGAGCTCCACCCGTTGCCGGTCTTCCTCAATCAACTGCTCCCCGAGGTCCACCCCAACACCCTCTCTCTCTCCATGCGGTCGCCGGCCACCCTCCGCCTCCGTCGTGCCGCCGGCGAGCGCGCTCCCGAGTGCCCCTGCTCTGGGCCACCGATGCGTGGGCCCGGCCTGTCAGTGCGGCTCTCGCGCCGGCCCTCTGACCGGTGGGGTCCCACTGTCAGGCCGGCTGGGAGCCTTGTTGGCTCGTGCGCAAGTGGAGAATACGTTTTCCCATTTGAGAAACGTATTTCCCATTTTCAATATGATTTAATCAGCCGAATCAACTTCTAAAAATCATATCTTTTGCTATACAACTCCAAATGAGATGAAACCACTTCCAGAAATTTTGTAAAATCATGAACTTTGTGATTATGCAAAAACATTTCATGTTAGTCTTTTGTGCAGAAAATAAACTCAAATATATGCTTTAGGTTAGTAGTTGCTTAATGTTCAATTTTGGCATTTCAACTCCAAAATAAATGAAACCAACTCCGATGTGATCCTTGGTCTGTAATCTTGCTGAAGGTGTGATCATACTTGTATTTGGACTTGATTTGCAATGAATGTCATCATAGTTGTGTTTATTCAACTAGGTTTGCCAAAATAATGTTGATATGTACAACTTAAGTATAGATGCATGTAAATGGGTTCCTAAGACTTTAATATGGTGTGATCATGCTGTCATATGAATTGCTTAGGTCTTATTCACTACCTATACATGCTTTAGTATCAATTTTGTTCCATGCTCTTAGGGAAGAATGAAATGAGAATAAGGCTTCCATGCTCAATTATGCTATTAACCTTGCAATAGACTTCATGACAGGATGAACCCAACCCTAAGTTACCTCCATATGCATTCCCTAATAACTCTTAATGTTGGTTAGACAAGTTTACCATGTTGCTATCTCAATTTAAACATGTAAGTTATAACTTTATACATGTGCAATTGTGATCTTTTAGGCCTTTTCAGTCTTCCATAGAACTACTCGTCTAAATGCAAAAATTAGGAAGAATAGCTCCAAATCACTCTACATTATGTGTACTACCATGTTTTAGAAAAACATTTCATTTATAACTTGCTTTGCATCTGAATCTCATTAGAGCAATAGGCCTAAGTTTTATAATTTTAGAGTGCATTGCTTAAGTAGCTAGTCTTGAATTTCCTTTACTCCAAACAATCTTAGCTTCCTGAATTCGATTGCTTAAACACTAAGATACATGTACTTAACCTGTTGTGTGTGGAACTAGTATGCTAGCATTTGAATTGAATCCTTCTTGTGACTGCTTGTTCTTTTGTTGAATTTTTAAGTTGTTATTTGCTTCTGATTTCCTTTTGCCCCATTTTGATTCGCTGTTATTTGCTTTTTGTCGCGGTTTCTCTCGTTCGTGCGCGTAGCTGACGACGTGTCGGAGTCCGTTGCTAACGACCCCGACTACCTTCCCGAAAACGATCCCGAAGAAGAGCAAACAGGCAAGCACCCTCCTTTGAACATGTTGATCCCATATTTTACAAAGTCTAATTTGTTTTAATCAAACTATTATGCATGCCTTTAATTTCTGTAAAGTTGCTATATTGTGGGTCATGGTAGTTATATTCCTAACTTGTGGATTTACCTAAATTATATTGCCATGAGAACTTGCTGGAACTTAGGCTAGGGATTATTCATGCTATGAAATGAAAGATGGTTATTATCGATACATAATACTATGCTTAGCCATGCTTTAGTTGGGTAGAAAGTTAGGCTTGAATCTTTATGAAACTTTGCAAATGTTGAAAATGGCAGTAAAGGATACTGGTATGTGGTTAAAAATGGAAATGAAAGTATGTTTTAGACACGGGCGAGTTGTGTATATCTGAAAGTGCAATGGGATGTCTTGCACCGTACAAGTGGCCACTTGTACGGTACAAGGAAATGGATTGGTGTTGTATGGAAACTGGCAATTGCACGTAGATAGGGGGAAGTACTCGCCTGAGTCAACCTAAGGACCGAACTTGATACTATTAACTGAGTTAATTGGTGCAACCACATGTGCTAGTATGGGATGGCCTTAACTTAGTAAGCTAGATGAAGTTTTAATCTTGCACGTCGGTAGGCAGAAGAGTAGGACGAACCAAGTGAGTGGTGTCGTTCGAGGGCGCTCCCTTCACCGAGGTGTTGGGAGTGAGTGACCCGATACAACGAGTATGCCTTGCTATGGGGAGAACGAGGGCGATGGCTAGCGAGACCATCGTAACTGTTGAAATTCTGCCGCCATAGTAAGGACAGGTCATACTCGGGCTAGTGCAAGGTTAGGCTTTAGCTAGTTGAAAAGTTTTGTCATAGTCTAGCAAAACGGATACGTGTGTATCGCGTGGCATGGTTGACATGATTGCTAGAATATGTCATGTGGGTAAAGTGTACACTCTCTGCAGAGATTTAAATCTAATCGATTAGCCGTGCTCACGGTCACGAGCGGCTTGGAAACATAATGTCAAGTATAGTGTTTTGGTTTTGGTTTTGCAAAATGACTTGGAAAAAGGTGTTATTGTGTTGGTGTAAGTTATGGTGGGCTGGTTATGTTGCGGATATTGTTTATGGCCATGGAGGGTCATGAATGATTGTTCAAATACTTATATGCTACTTATAGCTTTTATCAAATGCTCATTTAAAATGTTATCGATGTTTAACAATTGCATGCTTACAAATAAAAGTTGCTTTATGCTGAAATTCAAACCTAGAGTAGAAGCTTTCATTCATTGAATAGCCTTGCATGTATAATATTTCTTCCATACACTAAAGTCTTGCGAGTACATACGTGTACTCACCGTTTGCTCTAATTAAAAATGCTTAGAGTAAGGTGATGAGGACGCTCCTGACGGCGCTTACTTCAAACCGGGGTCAAGCGATTTCTTGGTTGGATGAACTGGGTTTTCCCCAGTCGGTTGCTTATGGGTTATGGTTGGCACACCGCTATCCCTCTTTTGGACTTAAGGTTATTTTCGCTGCTCTTTACTCTTTGTGTAATATCAAGTAGATGTAATCGTTTCTGGTCTACCTTTATGTCTTTTACATATTTGTATGTGTGATGTATCAGCTCGTTGTGCAAAGTATGTGTGTGCTAGGCGTTGATCTTGGGAACTAGCACTGAACACATATGCGGGAAGCTTGGATTGATTCCAACCGGTTGGCAAGAGCACGAGTGTTGCGCCGATTGGTTGATCTCAATCCGAGTACGGTTTCAGATAAGCGATCGGATTTCTTTCGGGTTGTATCATTATCCAGACCGATGCAACAGTAAGAGTCTTTATCGCTAATCTAAGACCGGAGCCCCACACGTTTGGAGCACGCTCCGGCGATGTGAGTGCACTTCCCGGACGCGGCTCGGTGCGAGGAGCTTGGATCCGGGTCTCACGGCGGCGGAGAGTCCTCGGCGACGACGGAACGAAGCCAAAACCGAAGCAAAACCCCGGGCCAACTACGGCGAGCGATTTAGGGCTACCTAGGGTTCCACGGTGGCTGAAATCTGGGGCAAAACACGCGCAAACAACGGGCGATCCTCGGGGCGGGACCAGTCCTTCTTATACGGCCTCGGCTTGCGGGATTTTCGCAAACCCTAACCGAACTCGGTCATGGCGCGGCGCGATCCGTCTCCGAGTCGGATCGGGAACGATGACGCGCAGCCGTTGGCTCTCGATCCAACGGCTCGCGTCTTGGCGAGTTTGGCCGAGCGATGCTGGCGGCCGGTCGGTCGGACTCGAGTCCGACTTCGGGTTCCGACTTCGATCGGATGAACAAGAATCGACTTCGGTTTGATTTTCCAGCGATTTAATATCTAAAATAATTTCCAGTAATTCATTTAATTCATTAAAAATAGCAAAAGACTCAGAAAAATTCCAGAAAAATTCTGGAAAATATTTTAGGGCATTTTGGACTCAAATAAAATATTTCCAACAAAATTTTATTTGCAAAGTTAAATTCTTTAATTATTTCAATATGGAATAAATTCCAAATAAATCCAAATAAATTCCAGAAAATTCCAAAAATTCACCAAAGTGCCAAATCACACATGAATTTAAGAAAAGCAAAATTTTGGGGTGTTACAAACATTTTATTAGGATGTTTATATTAACATTGATGGGAACAGTCTTAGCACCTACTTCCCGCGAGGAAGTGCCTATATCGTATTTGAGTCTACTGCAAAATATAAAAGACATAAGGACATTAATCGGAACGAGTTCACATTGAGGTTTCTAATGGACAACATCAAAAGTGTGGCCAGTGGATGTGGAGTTAGCATATATGGCCATAAGAAATGGCCAAATGGAAATTTAATGCTTTTGCAAGTGAGTCCCACTTTACTCAAAAGGTTTTTTTTTGAAGTGCAAAATCATCATATTATTTTATGTTATGTTAATATTGTGTAGTTATGGTACTGGGAGCACATCCACACTACAAATTCAGATTTAATTTATAGTGAACCGATTTTTCCCTTGATGGAGCGATGGATGTTGGCAAGTAGGGGTGGAAAAAAAACTCGAAACTCGCGAGTTAAACGAGTTCTCAAAAACTCGGCTCGACTCGACTCGAACTCGTTCCTTAACGAGTCGAGTCGAGCTAGCATCTGAACTCGTTAATAAAACGAGTCGAGCCGAGCGAGTTTGCGAGTAACTCGTCAACTCGTTAGTAGGCTCGTTAGGTTATTAGCAAATGCTGACTCGAGCAGGCAGTCATCCAACCACCTCGCCCACCCGTGAGTCCGTGATAGGCCCACGGGCCACGGCCCACCCGCATCAGTCGTTCTTCACCTCAATGGCTGAATGGCTCAATTCCTAATCCCTAATCTCGTGACCTCCCGTCCCGAGTCCCCAGCCGCCGACGCTCATGAGTCGTGACTTCCGTCTTGGGCGGTCGGCGACGCTCCTCGGTCCTCCCCTCTGAGATCTGCCGGCTACCGCCCGCCCGCCCCAATCTCCTCCCCTCTGAGATCTGCCGGTTGTCGCCCCAATCTCCTCCCCTCTGCGCTCCGGCTCCTCCGTTCGCTCCCACTCTAACCAGGCGGCCGGCGACCCCTCCCACTCTGATCTACGACCTTCAATCTCCCGGCGACCGGATCCAGCTCCTTGTTGTAGGGTCGAGGATGCGCCTAGAGGGGGGGTGAATAGGCATTTATAAAAATTCTACTCACTAATCGAGGATCGCCTCTAATTACCCCTATGTCAAATCCTACACAATTGAATTGCGCAAGCGGAAGAATAAGGTTTTGACAATTAAAGCCTAAATCAACTAGGCTCACTAGTGCACTAACTAAATAAGTCTCTAACTAGAATTGCTAGGTTGATCAAGCAAGCTACACTAAGCAATTCTATTCACAATCAAACAATTGATAATATTGCAATAAAGTAAATGCTTGAAAGTAAAAGAGACAAGGGACACGTTACTTTTTACCGTGGTTCGGAGATAACCCTCCTACTCCACGTTGAGGAAGTCCAACTCAATTTGGACCGGCCCACTCACTTGAGCCTTCACCTCGAATCCACTAAGGTTGCTTTTTACCCCGCCGGGTAGGCTAAGCACCAACCTTCACAAACTTTAGCCGGGGCTTCTCACAAACTTCAAGAGCTCCCGCGCACGACGCACCGACGCCGTCTAGGAGGCACCGACCTCCAAGAGTAACAAGTCGAGCACCCCGCTGTAAGACCCTCACTTTTATGCTACAGTGCAAACATAAAAGCAAGGTTCTAATGTGCATACTGTGCCAGTCCCATGATCAGTAGCTAGCACGCACAAACACAATTTGGAAATCACAACCATACAACAGTTTCATATTTTATTACAATGAAGTATTGATACAATATGACCGAGAAGGTCGACTAAACATAGCCAAAAGAATCAGATGTCTTGTAGTTTGCCACATAATCCACAGGCAACTGACAAGGTAAAGCCTTAGAAAGAAATGTCGTTAATAATCCCGCAATCCTGCGTCAAAGTAAAATTCATCGAGATACCTGCATCTTCACCTAAAATCAACAATGATAGCAATGGTGAGTACATTTCGTACTCAGCAAGACTTGAGTTGTGTGTTTGGAATGCAGGCTAATCCTAGAATAAAGCTTCTACGGTTAACTTTTGCTTGGAGCCAAATTGAATTATAAATACTGAATAGTAGAGTGAAAGCGAAAATTTGTAAAATAAATAAATAAGTAGAGTAACAAGTATGTACTTAATGGTAATGCGAAGAGATAGATAACTCACAGCCCTTCGCGAATAAAATGTAACAAAATACCCACAACCCTTCGTGAGTGATAAAACGTTCAGTCCCATCATATGAAATATTATCTGAAGATTAAAGTTTTGTCCACACAGGCACAATAACTGAATTCAACCTTGCCAACGTAATGTCAAGTATTGAATCATCTGTAAGGGTAAACTCACCAATTCCAAATTATCCGGTCCAGCTTTTATAAAAGTACGTAAAATGTCTAGCTATGTGATGACTTTACCAAGTGCTCATGATCATGAGCGCGGCTAATCGATTAGGTTTAGACTCTGCAGAGTTTGTACAGCTTTACCCACAAGATATGTCCTCCCTTTGTGGCAAGCGCATTTGACACACTTCCTTTGGTGTGCCGCCAGAGAGTTCATAACGAAACTGCTCGTTACTTGGACCTTAACTTTGCACTAGCCCAATGACGTTACTCCCGACTATGATGGAAGCAAACAAACAAAGTGAAGCAATAGTATTCAGGAGCCCGCGGCTCAAATGGTACAACAACAGCCCCAAATTCATAGCCAGCGTACACCGTTACAACGGCAGATGCCAACACCTCTGATGACACCTCCTCGAGCAAACCTATATACGGAATGCCCGTGCTACAACCGCCTACCAATGTGCAAAGCTAATTCCCAAATAATTTAATAAGTTAAGACTGTCCCACTCCAAGATTTGTGGATGTACGGTTATCTTGGCCT
Organism: Rhipidocladum racemiflorum; assembly: GCA_036346355.1. Classification (NCBI taxonomy): domain Eukaryota; kingdom Viridiplantae; phylum Streptophyta; class Magnoliopsida; order Poales; family Poaceae; genus Rhipidocladum; species Rhipidocladum racemiflorum. Next base: position 79,989,037 of record CM070579.1, on the reverse strand, counting down.
GAAAACAACACATCAGCTCGGTTCTTATACGACACGCGATAGATCTCCCCTATCTACGTGCATCATCAATTGCACTTCCGCTATTGCCAATAATCACCCGCATCAAAATCATAGTTTTGTTTTCGTAAAAGAAAGTTTCAATAATCACAATATTTCAACATGTTCAAGATTAATGTTCATCATGTCCAACAATTTTAGTTCATCACGAACAGTATAACCATCCGTTCGTGTTCCCAGTCTAAAGCAGGGCTAAGCATATGCAAATAATAATCGAATATACCCATTTTCTGTGTCCATCAACAATCTAGGGTTTCATCTATCACTACTGATTAAGGAAAGCCATCAACGAAGGTTATATCTACCATTCTTCCCATAATATAGCCGTGTATACAAAATATAGCATATGTATGCAAGTTTTAATCAAATTCTTTTTGTTAAAGAAAATTGGGATCTACATGAGTGCTTGCCTTGCTATCCATTGCTTTTAGTGACGAAGTCGAAGACATGATCTTGAAGTCGTTGACGACGAAGTCCGAGACGTCGGATTCTACACGTCGTATAGTGGAAAAGATAGCAAATAGCAAATAACACTTTCAATAAGGGCAAAAGGAAATCAGATGGAAAAATTAAATATAAATCAATACATAAAATAAGCACGGGTATGGATTTGGGTTTGTGAACGTATAAGTGTGTCACTTTTATGTTATAATCGTTACAATTGATCAACGGCTTAAAGGGTTGTATCGCATATGATACCTATTCTTTGTGATTCACTTTATTTTACTTTTACTTAATTCAGAAGCTAAGATTGTAATATTAATATACTATGATTCATTTCAGGTGTGAAGTCGTCAGACATTTAGTACATGCATTGGTATTACAGACTTTAGGGTTTATCCTCCGTAGGGTCATTTCTTTAACAGGATTCAGATGTAAAGCATGATATAATATAAATGATTTTATATGAAATGAGACAGTAGAGTTTCAAGGAGTATTCCAATGATGAATTTATAGGTTTTTGCACCCATGATTTATTCATCAAGTAAAAGCATGGGTTAGTCGAGAGTTAAGTGAATATTATATCTAGGAATTTATTTATAGACTGGAACTAATTATGGTTTACTTTGAACAATTTCTATATGTATGCTTACTTTTCACAGGATTATGATTATGTGTACAGATTTATTAAGTAAACATGCGTATTAACCCAGGTTGGCTCATTTATATAGAACCTTTGCCTATTCAAACACTCCTTTTATTATAGTCATATATTATTATTTTATTTTTATTTTTATTTCCCTACTATCCTTTTTATTTTCCTTATTTCCTCCTTTTTCCTTATTCCTTTCTTCCTTTCTCTTTTCTTTTTATTCTTTCTTTTTCCTTTCCCAGCCGGTCGGTTTCATTGTCTCCTCCTTCTAGTGTCTTCTTCTATTTTTCCCCCAATCTCTCGATTCTTCTCCTCCTGGCTCTCTCTCTCTCTCCCTCTCTCCCGATTGGGCTCTTCTGGGCAGCGCCTCCACCCGGGCCACCGCGTTGCCGAGCTCCGGCTCCGCCAGCGCCTCTCTGGCCGATCTCACTCTGACCCCTGCGCCTGCTACTTGCGGGTGCACTCCCCTCTGCATGGCCAATGCACTTGCGCCATTATTGGGCCGCCGCCCTCACTCTGCGGTCACCGCCGCTCGATGATAGGGGATTCTCGCTTCTTCACCTCTCTGTATCTCTGGTTGATCCAAACTCTCTCTCTCTCTATGCGTTTCCTCCGGCTCAGCTAGGGTTAGGAAATCCCTAATTTTACCCTCTTCTTTCTTTTCCTTTTACTGAATGTCTGACCAAACTATGCATTGAAGGTTAGAATTTCCTTACACGCCACGATAATTGCTATGTACTGTGGTCTGGAATTTACTTAGTCTTTCATTTGATTATTGGGGATTATGTTGCTGCTATAAATTCCTTGACGATTGCTGCTGGGTAATTGAGGTAGTTGAGTACTGAGGTTAGACAATTGTGAATCACAGAGTAGTGTATATCTGTATATATTAATCTTTGATGTAAATACTTGATCTTTATTTCTTTGCATTACATGCTCTTAGGTCTTGTGTGGTAGGATTTCGGAAAAGGGCTCTTGGCTCAATTATTATTAAGAGCATGTGTAATTGGATGATTTAGGGAACTTACTATTTATATGCTTAAGCTTGAGATAGAAAAGGGCTAAGGTTGTTTCATTGGAATGTATGAACTTCCTTTATGCTTAATACTAACTCTACTGAATAATTAATTCATGCTATGCACTAAAGCATTATAAACCGGCTATGCATAGTTTGCTTACATAGATTGATTTCTTGCCATAGTTTGTAATGATTCTTGAATATAAATTCGTATGTTGACAAAGTGGCTTTGATTCGTTTACATGGCAAATGGTGGTTTTGGTGCCACTGATCGCTTAATGGCCATGATTATATACTGATGGATCATGATCTGAGTATGTGAACCGAGGGATTGGATGTCATGATCTATGAGTATTTGTGAGTGGATAGGTTGGCTTAGAAAATGATGAATTGATACTAGGCCAAACAAAGGATTATGTTGGTTAACTTTAGTTGGACGGCAACTAATGATATCGTGGCGAAACCTACGGCTATTGTCGCCCACCAGGGTGAGGCAATACCACGAGGACGTACGATATCGCTTATTTGCAACCACTAATTGGAATCGGTTTTAAGTCCATTTTGGTCGATGATGCAACTAATAAAATTGATTAAAGGATGATACGTGGGTTGGACGGCATCGTAACGATGCCCTAAGTTTTGCTTGTGCGCCGGGGGAGCACAAACAGGTCTTAGGGAACGCACGGTGCAACCCCCATGATATAAATAAAATTAGAGCTGAGACCAATCTTTTAATTGCTATTGCCATAATCATGTCTTGATACGGAGGGTTTACTAAATTGAGTTGTTACCTTTGATGGGGAATGAAATGGGAGAAATTGCTGATGAGGATTGATTTGATGCAGAGGTGAACGTAGTCCTGTATTTGTGATGTATCCGATTTTTTTTCCTCCCTTCTTGTGTTCTTGGTGCTGGCCTCCAGCGGGTTTGCTCTCCAGAGCTTTATCTGGGAGTCTTTGCTTTTGGGCAAGGTTTGCTTTTTGTGGGGGTAGTGATCCTGGAGGTATCTTTTGAGTTTACTGGAGGGTTGGCTTGCTTGGCTTTTATAGCCACTGTAAGGGCGGTGTGTGCAGGGTTTGAAAGGGAGCTGGGTCTTACGGCTGGATGGATTTCTCCATTAAATCACTTGTCAGTGCATTAAGTGTTGGTCTCAGGCTTTTGGTGGCTCGGTGGCTCGATCGGCATAAATAGTGGTAACTTGGTTTGCTTAGCTTGTTCTGGAGCCTTTTGGTCCTATGCTTAACCTCTGCTTCCCCATACTTCTAAAGCTTGGCCGTGCGTGTCTTGTCGCTGGTCTTCCGGGATGTTGGTTTGGCCTGCTCTCGCGCTTTACCGAGGGGTTACTGGGTACTTTGCTCAAATGGCTTGGTCTTAGCCTTGACCCATGTGCTTGGCCGGCTGGCTAGGTTAATCTAGAGCTTTCTTGTGCAGTCTGGTGACTTGCTTTGGTGGCTTAAGTGAACAGTTGGCTACTTGCCCTGGTTTCGGCTGGGATTTCCCTGGTGTGTTCGATTGGACTCTGAAACGGGCTGAGCTGTCCTGAAGGCACTGTGCCGAGGCTCTATCTCTTTTCACTATTTACTGCGGTAAAATATTTTTACCTCTGTGATATTTTCTAAGTACTTGCGTCTACGGCTTATCAGGTTCGTATATTGCCGGATGATGCAATCTAATCGCGAGAGGAGCCAGATTGGCCCCCGGACAATCTAGGGTATCTCACTGAGCGATCAAACTCAGCTGACGGCAATTCTTTCTCTTTTCTATTTACTGTTCTTAATTTAATGCATTCATTCTATTATTCTTATACATGTGCAGTTGAATGTGCAGGTTCACAGAATGCAGATCAAGACAGTACAAAGACCATAGCATAGGGTCTTGTAGTTTATTTCCTTATAATGTAATCGGACTTGTAATCTAATGATTGTATTGGGTCGTATTCCAGATAATTGTTGTATGTCTTTGTGAGAATCGTTGTAACTCTTATGAATTGTAAATGTAAACTATGGCGTAACAATCAACAATGTTGTTGTTTAAACTCTGTAATGAATGATTTGGGTCAGGAATGATAATGAATATTCTTGATCAGAAAATGGCAATTGACTTACTTTATCTTCTTACCATTTTCTTCTATAACTTTTTCCTTTTCTAATTTCAGGAATTCAATTTTTTTTTTTTTTTTTACAAAAACTTTTAAATTTGCTGAAAGATATTTATAATTCAAATTCACATTTAAATATTTTATTTTTACTGTTTAATTAATTCAGGGATGTTACAGACTACCCCCCTTAACAGGAATCTCGTCCCCGAGATTCGCAGGGTTAAAAGGGTGAGTGGGAGTTAGATAATTAAGTGACTTGTACAATTATTCTGGAAGAATAGATTATCGAGTATAAATTCAAGTTTTACGAATGATCATGAAATTCAATCATTGGTGCAAGGTGGATTCAAGATAAATTTAAAAAGACAGGGTGCTTAAAATTTTTAAACTAAGTTCTGGTAGAGACTGTATCTATGAGGAATGTACCTGGCATTTTATTAGGTATGCCACGGTTGACGTCTTGAGCTGAAGTAGATGCAGATCCAGGGACTTGCTGACCTTTAGGTCTTTGAAGTCGTCCTAGTTGTATAGCTTCACAAGGTTGAGGACGAGGTGGGTTTTGCTTCCTTTTTGGGCACTTATTGGCATAGTGTCCACGTTCAAGACAACAGAAGCAGGTAACATTAGTTGCCTTATTTTGAGAATTAGGAGACTGGCCATTGATTTTGTTGGAGGGATTAATAAATGATGTTTGAGATTGAGGATAAGTTTGCACGGAATTTTTCTTAGAATTGACATCTTCGTTCAGACGCCTCTTCGTTCCATGATTCTTCGGGAAGATAGCTTCAGATTTTGTTTTTCCTATTCTCGGGGTTATCATTTTGACTGAAGTGATTTCTGGCAGGGCTATGGTGTTAGAAGGGGTTTGGTTTCCTTGGGGGCATTGCTGAGCAATATGATCTGTCTTGCCACAGATGAAGCACTTAAGTGCCTTCCGTGATGCTTTACTGAGTACAAGATGGGGTTCTATACTTTTGCTCTTCTGAGTTTTAACTTGTTGTTGCTTAGGGCAATTTCTTGCCCAATGGCCTTCTTTATCACATAAGAAACAGGCTGTTGGTGATTGCCAATTACTACTTTCTTGATGATGGCTGGTAGAGTAGGAATGCTGATTTTCCTTTTCTCCTTCCATCATTTCTTGTGCAGTTTCTTTTCTACATGAAAATTTTTGGGCAATTAAGGCTCGAAGATTTTCTTGTTGAAGTCGGACTACAGTAGTAACTATTGGATCGAGAGGACATTGAGGTGGGCAATGATCTTTACTTTCACAAAGGTAACAAGTAATATTGTTCATGGGACATTTTCCCAGAGAATGGTTTCCTTCACAACTAGAACAGTTTATTGCATGCTCATCAGAGGTATGACCTATTTCTCCGCAGCGAATGCATGCGCGGTCTTCAATTTGATTTGGTTAGCAACATTTCAAAGAGCAGCTTTTAGGCTTTGAATAAGATGTAAGAGTGGCTTTTTGAGCTGAAAATTTTCTTTTTCTAGCGTGAGCTACTGTGACACCACGGAATGCCGAGACACCGTAAACAAATGTGAATTAGAGAATGTGACCTTATAAAGTATGAAATCGGAGATTAAAACTTTACGTTATGCGGTTTAATCGCGTTTCCGGGCCGATTTCGGAAGTTTGGGCCTTCCCGGGGGAGTTTGGGCCTTAGGGGGGTGAGTCGTGGGCCTTGGTGGGAGCAAGTTAGGGCCCATGAGGGAGGAGAGGCAGGATTTTGGGGGCTAGGGGCGTCCCTCCCTGCCCTAGCCGCCTCCCCATTCCCCATTTTCTCTTGGGCGCCTCCTCCTCTCCCTCTTGGGCGCCTCCTCCCCTCCCCCCTTGGGTGCGCCCCCAATTCCTCCTCTCCACCTCCTTTGCTGCAAAGAGGAGATCCCCCACCACACAACCTCGCTGTCCTCTCCAACGGGAAGCCCCGTGACGAGGAGATCCGGCGATTCCAGCGCGAGGAGGACGGTCGGGAGGCTCGGGAGGATAGATCTCGGCGTCGCTGCTCGTCGGGAGGAGGTAAGGCATGGGTGATCCTTGGGTTTGGGTCTAGGTACTGTTTTAGGGATGAATTTCATGTTTTTAGATCAAGGGAGGTGCTGCCATGGGTTAGATCTAATGAAAACTAGAGTTGTATTCGCGTTCTGGTTCGGGCAGATTGGGGACCCGAACTAGGTAGGAGATTTGGCCAATTTAGAGATTGAATCTGATCGTACGGACTTTTAGGAAGTTGTAGATAATTTCATTATCTTTCCGTGCATATAAAGCACGTTAAAATCCGCCCAGCCGTTTGGGAGATATGGCTGTTTTACCGAGCGCTGTCAAATCTGTGACGAGATTGAGACAGTTCGTGTTCAACGTTAGATTAAACAACTTTATAGTCCGAATCAGTCTTTACCTATAACTAGAAAAAGTTGGGAAATTTCCTAAGCTACGCGAGGATGTACTCGTTTATGCAATTTGGAGTTCTAGAACTCAAGTTATGTTTTTTCAAGCCGCTGTCCAGAACGGGGCAGAATCTGTGATTTCGGGTTTTGGAGTTTATAGCGTATTAGGTGTAGTGGGTACTGTTTTGAGGAGTCGAATTAAGTGTGTGGCACGTGTTTGCAGGTGGTGTGCCTCGGGAGTGCCCTCAACCTCTCGTCACTCCGTTGCCCGCGGTTGAAGGCAAGTGTGTTGTGGGATTGAACATTATATGTGTTGCTAGAATTGCTTGATATTGTTTGGGATAGATAACATGTTGTCTTGCCATGAACTACATGTTATAATTGTTATGATGTCCTTATGCCATGTTTTAAATATTGTCGATGATATGATGTCTTCATGCCATGATTAAAATGTTTGATGAGGATAAGTGATTTACATGCTATGTTGTGAATGGGCACCGTCGATGGTCGAATACGGCCCTACATGTTGAGATGCCATGTGTTGCTATGCAATACTTCTATTTGTGTATACATGGCTGTCCATTTTGCATGCATGGCATATTTTCATGGCTGGCCGGTGAGATAAGTCATAACTATTCCGGTAGGGTCGGTGAGAACTGTTATGACTAGTCCGGGGCTAAACTTTTGAGTAAGACCTACATCGTGATTCCATCCACCGCGGTGAATGGAAGCGAGTGATAGGCACCCTCCATCTTCGGGATGGAAGGGGGAAAGGGTGCATGCCGACGGGTGTGCACTCAACCATACCGGTATGAGTATTCCAGAAGACATGTGCATTGCATTGCATGAATGAAACTTTGAATGAGAATGTTGTTGAATTGTTCATGAGTTCATGAGACGAACACCATATTGATCAAGAGATGATTATGATGTTTTTACCATGTCGTGTACGTGAGAATGGTAATGATGTGATATGTAATGCTTATGAAGATTGAAGTTGATGGTTTGTTGTCTTGCACTGCTTCCATTGTATTACACTTCGCTGAGTTATGAACTCACGCTTGTATTTTCGTTGTTTGTTTTCTTTAGGTACCATGAAATCGGGCGCTGAAAGGGTTTTAGCTACACTACTCCACGTAGTATCATAATCTAGAAATTTCACATGTTGTGGAGACATAACAATAAGAATTACAAAAATCTTTAGTGTATGGTCTCAGTATGTTTGGTTGTCTCCCTCATGTGTATCATGTGGGGCTATGGAGGGAGTTGTTTTAACTTCCTAGATTTAAATTGATGCTTATTATTTTGCTATCGATGCTTATTGATGTTTTAGTTGATGATTAGTTATCCTTATCGCTGCGTATGGATATCTCGTTTGTCTTACATTTTGATATGATGCTATGTTGTTAAGTTTCATGCAAAAACAAAGGAGATGCTGACAAAATTTTCAATTATTCTAAATGATAACTTGCTGGAATTTACTTTAATTTATGGTATTAAATGTGTTATGGTCTATGTTTGGTGACATTCTCGGGCTTAGTAGAAGGCTGGGTGTTACTGATTGAGTATCGAGCCAGGTTGTAGGTCCCTGGAATGTGTATTTAGTGTCATACTGTAGGTTCAACTAAAATATGAAGTGGGATAACCTAGAAACATGGCTTAGGTTTTACTTAAAACTTTGCCATAGGATAGCAACATTAAAACTTGTGTAAGTGGAATAATTAATTTAAAACTTGACACACTCAAGCCACAAGAGGAATGGGTATGGGTATCGTTGCTTTACGCTTAAATGTTGTATTTAAGCTTTGATGTTGAATGTTACATTTGGTAATATATGTTGCTATGTTTACGAAAGAATTGATTGTGTTGATACAGTTGAGATTCGGTGGGTAGTGGTGCCGAAAGGGTTTCGGTCACCTTCTGTTGTTTGTAGTATTGTTGGGTTTGACGGTGTGGCCGGTTAGTGCCATCACCGATGGACTTTAAACCTCCTGTTGGGAGGGTGCTTATCCTTTCTGTCGTAGATTGGGTAGTTGGTTGGAGTAGAGTAGTAGAGTTGTGGATTGACCCTCCGAGTTTCCTTTGCCGTTTTGATGAACGGTTTTTGGTTGGTTGAAATAAACGAAAAAGGGTTCGGGTTTGGATACTCACCGATAGTTCTTTTGGTGGTTTTGGTTTTGTTTTCTTTGGTTGAAGACAAAAGAAGAATTTAGGGTTGCGCCTGTCTTGATCGCCTTGCCAGCTTTGACGCTCGATTTGTTGTTTGCCTTATAGCGAAATTTATAGATTGATTCTTGGGATTCCCTTCTCCAATTTGAAAAGAAGTTATTGAAGTTTCGATGAAAAATCTAAGTCGCATGGATTTAGGTGTCAAGGTTTTGTCGGAAAGGATGTGGTTGATCGGTTGTTTTACGGAGAAAGTTTTCAATTTATTCTTGTGTTTGTCTTTCTCCGAGGTTTAAAAGAGTTATTGCGGTGTTGTGCCAGACCTTGTTGTCGGGGTCTAAGTGGTGTTTGATCGCAATGATGACTTGCTTGGGAATTCATCTTTGAAAAACCGTTTGTTTCGTGAAAGTTTGAAGTTTGGGGTTATGGCTTTATCTGAAAAAAAAAAAAGATTTGGTTAATCGCCGGGTTTTCCCTCTTGCAACCATCTTCCTTCGCGGAAGTTGTTGATCTCGAGAGTTGTGGAGTAGTTGCGTGTCGGCATTTGGGAATTTAAGAGTTGACTTCTCTTGTGATTTAGGGTTGAGCTTTCCGGAAGGAAAGGTGTTTTGGGTGTTGTTCTTTCTCGAGCAATTTTGGTTTCCTTAAGAGTTGGGTGCGTGATTCACGCAGATGTTTAAGAAGTTAAGTGTATGACGAGAAGTTAGAGTTTTCGGATGATATGAGCTAGTGGTTCGGTTAAAGCGAATTTGTTGTTTGTTTAAAGATAAACTAAAATATTGTGTTGATAATAGATGATTAAACGAGACGTCAGGTGATCCAAAGTGAAAGTTGATTAGTGGTGTGTGCAAAGTGATGCGGGTTATGGAATCTAATGGATGTTTGAGATTAGTTAGCATAGAATGTCTCGGTTGATGAACTTGTTATAGCAAGAAGATGGTGTGAAATTCTGCCTATTGTAGTTGGTGGGTCAGTTAATATTGTGGGTCGACAATATGACTTAAAATACGTGTAATCAATTAATGAGGATATATGGAATGATTGTAGGAAAGGTTGAATTATTCTTGACAGATGTCTGTCTGGGATCCGTATTTATGAGGGATGTCTAGTGGAGATCGTGTTGCGTGGTTAGTATTAATTATTGGTGGAGTGAACAGGTGATATGGAATATGTGACTTAGGGATTATACCTGTGGTAATTGTTGATTACGCTGGAATAATTGTAAAGAGATGTGTACTACGCTTGGGATAATAAGTTGCATGAATAATGGTTCGTCATGGTTAGTAGACCAAAAGAAGTTGTTGATATGCGACTTATGTTGGATTAACTGATAAGTTAATTGTGTCGAGTTGTGAGAACGTGGTTCTCCTTGTTGATTGTCATACGGTAGATATGGTCTATGGTTCGTTGGTAATATAATCAATTGTGGTTATATGAACAGGGAAAAATGATTTTATTAAGAACATATGTTGTAGCTTGTGTGCAAATAAAGTTGTTGGATTTCTTGGGTTTTGGGTGATTTTGACATCCGTATTGGCTAAGAGTATTGGAATGTGAGTAATGGTGGGATTTGAGTCAAACTTTCTTTTGAAGGTTTATGGATTCAAATGAATGTATAAATTTTTCCGGGAATGCCTCGCTCTTTGTTTAGGCGTCTTGATTAGTGTGCAATAAAATCTCCGATTAAGTGGCATTTTGTCAAGTTATAAACTTGACTCGATGATTGGAAATATGGATGAGAGAGTAGTATTTGAAGTAACCGGCTTATGGGTTCCAAATGTGGTGTGGTATTGAACCATGCCAATCTTTGGTTTTGGGCTAATCTGCTTAGTCTATGCTATGAGTATGGTTTAACACCCAAAGCGTTGGGGTGGGACGCTCTCTTTAGCGCTCAACTGGTTTATCTTTGGTAACCCTGGAGTTAAGCGCTAAATTGTAATTCTTTCGTGACTAGAGTTAGATTTATTTGGGAAACGTGTGTGGTGTTTGCGGCGTTTCAAAAGGTGAATCTTACGATTGTTTCATAAGTGATTTTGTTGGTAAGGTGTTCCTCATTGAATGTGTTTCCTTTCTCTTTAAGAGAATTGGTAGCGGTTATGAGGCGTAGATGTTTGATTTGAGAGTTGATGCTATCTTCTCGGTATTGGCTTTGGTTAAAATGCGATGTTTTGCACGCATTATGCGTCAAAGTGGTTGTTGGGTTGTGATGCGATATGGTATTTTCTGCTAACGCCGTCGTAGTTTATGCGAATTTGAGCAACCATCAATGTTGTTGGGTGTCAATCATGTGACAAAGAGAATGAAGTCTCTTTGTGAATGGTTAATGGGTATCGTGGTTTCATGACTAATAAATGGTGAAAAAGATTCATGACATCGCTTTTATAAGCATAAAAGAGTTGTTGAGCCAGATCGGTGAGGAAGTCATATAGAGATATATGACTAATCCGAGTGCTCTTGAAGAATTCGTGATTCGTGTTATGAATCGAGATTTCCATTGCTCTCTAGCATGAAAAGGAATGAATGGATAAATGCTGGTTTTTTTTTTGGTTGTTATGCAAGGGATTTGAGTTTCCTTTCTTCGAGAGTTTTTGTGGCAGTTCTCTTCCAAGATGTTGATTTTGGTTAAAATGAAAAGTTTGGGTGTGGTGAAATTGAGTCGAGTTGTCTTTAGTTGTTGAGAACTTATGTCAAGAGAATTGTGTGGAGTCTCTATTTGTTTGAGAGCTCCCGATGCGAATTGTATCGCGTTGATTGAGATTTGAGTTTTCCTTTGCGGCTTGACTTAGGAAAAGCAAAAGGGTGGTCTTTCAATGTTATCGGGTTCTTCCCAAAGTGTTATGTGGCGCTGTGAGGTTCGAGTTGTTGTATGTGGTCTACTTGGATTCAAAAGAATCGCACTTCTTTTGCACTATTGATAGGAGTGAGAATAAGAAGGGTCTCGAGTTATTGTTGAGTATAATCTAAGAGCTAAACTCGTGGGTTTCGTTGTTTGTGTGAATTGTTTGTGAGGGCGACATCCTCTTGGGAAAAGTGCTAATTGAGTTTTGGTAGTGAGTTACGGTCCTAGCTTGGGCTAGGTGCTGGACATTAGTGGTATGAGGGTGGATGATGATGGAGGTTGATGATGTCGTGGTTTGTATTTGGTTGAAGGTATCGTTGGGTGGAAGCAAATGTTATAGAAATTGTGATGTAAAATGCTTTGTCGTGGACATTGTCTTAGCTAGATGTCCCCGGGTGCGTTTTGCCTGGAGAGTATAGAATGAAAAGTGTAACGTGGTTGGCAAATAAAAGAAAGTATGGTCGATATAGGCTATGAGCGAAGATGACATTAGTAAATTTTGATTCCTTGTGAAAAGGGGTCAAATAATTGGAAGAGATGGGGTTTTGCGTAAATGGTCTTTTTGGGGGGTTCAAGTTTGGAACCTCGGTTGACCGTTTTAATACTAATGGTGAAAAAGGGATGTGTTTCATGATGATTGTGTCATTCTGAGTTTATGAATCATGATAGGAGATCGAAGTAAATGAGGAATCATGTCAAGTGGTTCTTAGTTAAGCTAAGTCAGGTCACTCTTGTTAATAGATGGATTTCGAAATTTGGGCTGTCGTTGCTACTGTTTGAGTCTTTGCGTGGGTGTGTTGAGTTCACAAAGAAGATGAGACCCTAGTGGACATTGTTTTAGAGTTGACGTGTAAGATTCGAGGTCGAATCCTGTTAAGGGGGAGAGAATGTGACACCACGGAATGCCGAGACACCGTAAACAAATGTGAATTAGAGAATGTGACCTTATAAAGTATGAAATCGAGATTAAAACTTTACGTTATGCGGTTTAATCGCTTTCCGGCCGATTTCGAAGTTTGGGCCTTCCCGGGAGTTTGGGCCTTAGGGGTGAGTCGTGGGCCTTGGTGGGAGCAAGTTAGGGCCCATGAGGGAGGAGAGGCAGGATTTTGGGGCTAGGGGCGTCCCTCCCTGCCCTAGCCGCCTCCCCATTCCCCATTTTCTCTTGGGCGCCTCCTCTCCCTCTTGGGCGCCTCCTCCCCTCCCCTTGGGTGCGCCCCAATTCCTCCTCTCCACCTCCTTTGCTGCAAAGAGGAGATCCCCACCACACAACCTCGCTGTCCTCTCCAACGGAAGCCCCGTGACGAGGAGATCCGGCGATTCCAGCGAGGAGGACGCTCGGGAGGCTCGGGAGGATAGATCTCGGCGCTCGCTGCTCGTCGGGAGGAGGTAAGGCATGGGTGATCCTTGGGTTTGGGTCTAGGTACTGTTTTAGGGATGAATTTCATGTTTTTAGATCAAGGGAGGTGCTGCCATGGGTTAGATCTAATGAAAACTAGAGTTGTATTCGCGTTCTGGTTCGGGCAGATTGGGGACCCGAACTAGGGTAGGAGATTTGGCCAATTTAGAGATTGAATCTGATCGTACGGACTTTTAGGAAGTTGTAGATAATTTCATTATCTTTCCGTGCATATAAAGCACGTTAAAATCCGCCCAGCCGTTTGGGAGATATGGCTGTTTTACCGAGCGCTGTCAAATCTGTGACGAGATTGAGACAGTTCGTGTTCAACGTTAGATTAAACAACTTTATAGTCCGAATCAGTCTTTACCTATAACTAGAAAAAGTTGGGAAATTTCCTAAGCTACGCGAGGATGTACTCGTTTATGCAATTTGGAGTTCTAGAACTCAAGTTATGTTTTTTCAAGCCGCTGTCCAGAACGGGCAGAATCTGTGATTTCGGGTTTTGGAGTTTATAGCGTATTAGGTGTAGTGGGTACTGTTTTGAGGAGTCGAATTAAGTGTGTGGCACGTGTTTGCAGGTGGTGTGCCTCCGGGAGTGCCCTCAACCTCTCGTCACTCCGTTGCCCGCGGTTGAAGGCAAGTGTGTTGTGGGGATTGAACATTATATGTGTTGCTAGAATTGCTTGATATTGTTTGGGATAGATAACATGTTGTCTTGCCATGAACTACATGTTATAATTGTTATGATGTCCTTATGCCATGTTTTAAATATTGTCGATGATATGATGTCTTCATGCCATGATTAAAATGTTTGATGAGGATAAGTGATTTACATGCTATGTTGTGAATGGGCACCGTCGATGGTCGAATACGGCCCTACATGTTGAGATGCCATGTGTTGCTATGCAATACTTCTATTTGTGTATACATGGCTGTCCATTTTGCATGCATGGCATATTTTCATGGCTGGCGGTGAGATAAGTCATAACTATTCCGGTAGGGTCGGTGAGAACTGTTATGACTAGTCCGGGCTAAACTTTTGAGTAAGACCTACATCGTGATTCCATCCACCGCGGTGAATGGAAGCGAGTGATAGGCACCCTCCATCTTCGGGATGGAAGGGGGAAAAGGGTGCATGCCGACGGGTGTGCACTCAACCATACCGGTATGAGTATTCCAGAAGACATGTGCATTGCATTGCATGAATGAAACTTTGAATGAGAATGTTGTTGAATTGTTCATGAGTTCATGAGACGAACACCATATTGATCAAGAGATGATTATGATGTTTTTACCATGTCGTGTACGTGAGAATGGTAATGATGTGATATGTAATGCTTATGAAGATTGAAGTTGATGGTTTGTTGTCTTGCACTCTGTTTCCATTGTATTACACTTCGCTGAGTTATGAACTCACGCTTGTATTTTCGTTGTTTGTTTTCTTTAGGTACCATGAAATCGGCGCGCGGGAAAGGGTTTTAGCTACACTACTCCACGTAGTATCATAATCTAGCAATTTCACCTGTTGTGGAGACATGACAATAAGCATTACAATAATCTTTAGTGTATGGTCTGTATGTTTGGTTGTCTCCCTCATGTGTATCATGTGGGGCTATGGAGGGAGTTGTTTTAACTTCCTAGATTTAAATTGATGCTTATTATTTTGCTATCGATGCTTATTGATGTTTTAGTTGATGATTAGTTATCCTTATCGCTGCGTATGGATATCTCGTTTGTCTTACATTTTGATATGATGCTATGTTGTTAAGTTTCATGCAAAAACAAAGGAGATGCTGACAAAATTTTCAATTATTCTAAATGATAACTTGCTGGAATTTACTTTAATTTATGGTATTAAATGTGTTATGGTCTATGTTTGGTGACATTCTGGGCTTAGTAGAAGCTGGGGTGTTACAGCTACGTCCATATTGGCAGCATTCTGCCCCATTGGCTGACTAAGAGGGGTGGAATTTTGATAATGTTGTTCCATCATAGAGAGTGTTCGAATTCCGGTTTAGGATACTGGCAAAGATTTTTCTGGGTTGGTTTCTTGTGGTTTAAGGAGAGATTTTAAACTATGCCTGGTTTCTTCTTCAGGTATTTTACTGAGGGATCTTATCATAGGCATTCTGCAGTAATGACAATAAGACTGTTTAGATAAGATCTATCGGGTTACAAGGCAACATTTCGTTCCCTAAAAATTTTATTAAATGAAATTTCTACAATTTAGAAGGGATGAGGTAGTTATAAGGAGTGACTTAATTTAGGGCCTACTCTCCATTTGTTAACATTGTCATTATTTATTGAGATCGTCTCGTCGTGAATTTTCAACCCAAGAGTTTAATATTCGCGAGAGCAATCCTTACACAAAATTTCATCACAATGAATAACAATACAAAAGATTACATTCAAAATTAACACACAAAGAAATATTTAAGTTACCCATTCATCATTCTATTTTAAGTACTTTTATTAGACCAAATAACGTCTAGTCTAATGAGGTGACTTCACATTGTGATTCCTTTCCGAAGTAAGGTGACAATGTGGAGATTCTTTAGTTCAGAGACTGAGGTAATGCCTAGCTTATAGCAGCTTAAATATTTTCCTATGGTTACCAGTACAGTCAAGTCTTGGTTTTAAATTCTTCTATAAGTAGCATAGGTTCAAGCATAGTTGGGGTGATGACAAAGATTGGGGTATTAATTATTTTGGGGTTATGCTCTTACTGTCTAATGTGAGTAACATAGGAATAATAAGGCATTATTGTATATGCAGTGGAGTTTGCACGTGGTAAGACAATTTTTGGCACACTCCTATGACTATACTATGATTATGGGGGTCACAACATTTCGCTAGATATTGGCTTTGTTTATAAGAATAAGAGAAGATTAGTATCTAGAATAATATAGAGGTGGGAAGTTCTACAAAAAGAAGAGGTAAGTTATATGAGAATATTTTATCCCAAAGTTGCTTGTCTAAAAGTTCAGGTTACCATATTTTAGACAACATTACTTTCCTCAATGGTTTTATTTAGAATGTCTATACGAGGGAAGAGACATCTTATTAGAGGTAATTTAAATTCTAAAACTATCCTTTATTTAGTACAAGATGACATTATTGTTCAAAGCTTCTTATTTATAACTTCTTATCAATTTAAGGGGTTGCGACATCGTGAAATTTTTAACTTTATGTTAAACATTCACGAGTGCATCCCGAGAAGCAATACAAAAGTGAACAAGGAAACTTCAACAAGAAAAACGCGTACTTAAATCATGACGCATGGAAGTGCTAGGTTTTTCTTACTAACTTAGTCCTACGAAATTTTATTATGAGAGTTTTGCCATATCAGCAAAGCTACTCATAGTCTAAATGATACTACATCTTAATATAGGTTTCTTGGTAACGAGTTTCTTCAAACTCTAGCACCTCTTGTTGACAGTGATAATTCAAAGCTTCCATAAAGTTGGAAACGTTGCGGAATGTCGTATCTGTCTTTCTGAGATTGTCAACGTAGATGTTGTAGCTTCCTTGATTGAGCACGGAAGAGAATAATAATGACTACGGATATCCTAAAGCTGGTGACAAAGACGCATTGCGTGTTTTAGCAGTCAAGGAAGACTATTAAAATTATCTTCAAAAAGATTTGTTGGCAGTATTTAATAAGAATGTAGATAAGAGGAAGAACTCTTATAGAAAGAATAGGAAAGAAAGTTCTATTGGAAAAGAAAAGAATGAACATTCAGAATGTTCAATAAGAAGGAGAGTATTTAGGTAATATAATAAGGAAAGAATAATAACAGAGGTATGAGACAAGAGAAGGTTAATAACATATATAGCAAATTTTCATTCCTAAATATAAATTTGTCTATTTCAAACTTTAAGTTTCAACTAACGACCATTCTATCTAAGGTTTGCTCACAAATGATGGCTCGATACCAAATCAGAAGACCCTCACTTTTATGCTACAAAGGCAAACATAAAAGCAAGGTTCTAATGTGCATACTGTGCACCCCATGATCGAGCTAGCACGCACAAACACAATTTGGAAATCACAACCATACAACAGCTTTCATATTTTATTACAAATGAAGTATTGATACAATATGACCGAGAAGGTCGACTAAACATAGCCAAAAGAATCAGATGTCTTGTAGTTTGCCACATAATCCACAGGCAACTGACAAGGTAAAGCCTTAGAAAGAAATGTCGTTAATAATCCCGCAATCCTGCGTCAAAGTAAAATTCATCGAGATACCTGCATCTTCACCTAAAATCAACAATGATAGCAAGGGTGAGTACATTTCGTACTCAGCAAGACTTGAGTTGTGTGTTTGGAATGCAGGCTAATCCTAGAATAAAGCTTCTACGGTTAACTTTTGCTTGGAGCCAAATTGAATTATAAATACTGAATAGTAGAGTGAAAGCGAAAATTTGTAAAAGTAAATAAATAAGTAGAGTAACAAGTATGTACTTAATGGTAATGCGAAGAGATAGATAACTCACAAATTTCTTCGCGAATAAAATGTAACAAAATACCCACAACCCTTCGTGAGTGATAAAACGTTCACCCCATCATATGAAATATTATCTCAAGATTAAAGTTTTGTCCACACAGGCACAATACCTGAATTCAACCTTGCCAACGTAATGTCAAGTATTGAATCATCCGTAAGGGTAAACTCACCAATTCCAAATTATCCGGTCCAGCTTTTATAAAAGTACGTAAAATGTCTAGCTATGTGATGACTTTACCAAGTGCTCATGATCATGGCGCGGCTAATCGATTAGGTTTAGACTCTGCAGAGTTTGTACAATTTTACCCACAAGATATGTCCTCCCTTTCTGGCCCGCGCATTTGACACACTTCCTTTGGTGTGCCGCCAGAGAGTTCATAACGAAACTGTTCGTTACTTGGACCTTAACTTTGCACTAGCCCAATGACGTTACTCCTGACTATGATGGAAGCAAACAAACAGTGAAGCAATAGTATTCAGGAGCCCGCGGCTCAAATGGTACAACAACAGCCCCAAATTCATAGCCAGCAGACCGTTACAACGGCAGATGCCAACACCTCGGTGATGACACCTCCCTCGAGCAAACCTATATTCGGAATGCCCGTGCTACAACTGCCTACCAATGTGCAAAGCTAATTCCCAAATAATTTAATAAGTTAAGACTGTCCCACTCAAGATTTGTGGATGTACGGTTATCTTGGCCTGAAAACAACACATCAGCTCGGTTCTTATACGACACGGGCGATAGATCTCCCCCTATCTACGTGCATCATCAATTGCACTTCCGGCTATTGCCAATAATCACCCGCATCAAAATCATAGTTTTGTTTTCAGAAAAAGAAAGTTTCAATAATCACAATATTTCAACATGTTCAAGATTAATGTTCATCATGTCCAACAATTTTAGTTCATCACGAACAGTATAACCATCCGTTCGTGTTCCCAGTCTAAAGCAGGGCTAAGCATATGCAAATAATAATCGAATATACCCATTTTCTGTGTCCATCAACAATCTAGGGTTTCATCTATCACTACTGATTAAGGAAAGCCATCAACGAAGGTTATATCTACCATTCTTCCCATAATATAGCCGTGTATACAAAATATAGCATATGCATGCAAGTTTTAATCAAATTCTTCTTGTTAAAGAAAATTGGGATCTACATGAGTGCTTGCCTTGCTATCCATTGCTTTTAGTGACGAAGTCGAAGACATGATCTTGAAGTCGTTGACGACGAAGTCCGAGACGTCGGATTCTACACGTCGTATAGTGGAAAAGATAGCAAATAGCAAATAACACTTTCAATAAGGGCAAAAGGAAATCAGATGGAAAAATTAAATATAAATCAATACATAAAACAAGCACGGGTATGGATTTGGGTTTGTGAACGTATAAGTGTGTCACTTTTATGTTATAATCGTTACAATTGATCAACGGCTTAAAGGGTTGTATCGCATATGATACCTATTCTTTGTGATTCACTTTATTTTACTTTACGAATTCAGGAAGCTAAGATTGTAATATTAATATACTATGATTCATTTCCAGGGTGTGAAGCTGCTCGTATTACTTAGTACATGCATTGGTATTACAGACTTTAGGGTTTATCCTCCGTAGGGTCATTTCTTTAACAGGATTCAGATGTAAAGCATGATATAATATAAATGATTTTATATGAAATGAGACAGTAGAGTTTCAAGGAGTATTCCAATGATGAATTTATAGGTTTTTGCACCCATGATTTATTCATCAAGTAAAAGCATGGGTTAGTCGAGAGTTAAGTGAATATTATATCTAGGAATTTATTTATAGACTGGAACTAATTATGGTTTACTTTGAACAATTTCTATATGTATGCTTACTTTTCACAGGATTATGATTATGTGTACAGATTTATTAAGTAAACATGCGTATTAACCCAGGTTGGCTCATTTATATAGAACCTTTGCCTATTCAAACACTCCTTTTATTATAGTCATATATTATTATTTTATTTTTATTTTTATTTCCCTACTATCCTTTTTATTTTCCTTATTTCCTCCTTTTTCCTTATTCCTTTCTTCCTTTCTCTTTTCTTTTTATTCTTTCTTTTTCCTTTCCCAGCCGGTCGGTTTCATTGTCTCCTCCTTCTAGTGTCTTCTTCTATTTTTCCCCCAATCTCTCGATTCTTCTCCTCCTGGCTCTCTCTCTCTCTCCCTCTCTCCCGATTGGGCTCTTCTGGGCAGCGCCTCCACCCGGGCCACCGCGTTGCCGAGCTCCGGCTCCGCCAGCGCCTCTCTGGCCGATCTCACTCCGACCCCTGCGCCTGCTACTTGCGGTTGCACTCCCCTCTGCATGGTCAATGCACTTGCGCCATTATTGGGCCGCCGCCCTCACTATGCGGTCACCGTCGCCTGGGATGATAGGGGGATTCTGGCTTCTTCACCTCTACTGGTATCTCTGGTTGATCCAAACTCTCTCTCTCTCTCTGCGTTTCCTCCGGCTCAGCTAGGGTTAGGAAATCCCTAATTTTACCCTCTTCTTTCTTTTCCTTTTACTGAATGTCTGACCAAACTATGCATTGAAGGTTAGAATTTCCTTACACGCCACGATAATTGCTATGTACTGTGGTCTGGAATTTACTTAGTCTTTCATTTGATTATTGGGGATTATGTTGCTGCTATAAATTCCTTGACGATTGCTGCTGGGTAATTGAGGTAGTTGAGTACTGAGGTTAGACAATTGTGAATCACAGAGTAGTGTATATCTCAGATATATTAATCTTTGATGTAAATACTTGATCTTTATTTCTTTGCATTACATGCTCTTAAGTCTTGTGTGGTAGGATTTCGGAAAAGGGCTCTTGGCTCAATTATTATTAAGAGTATGTGTAATTGGATGATTTAGGGAACTTACTATTTATATGCTTAAGCTTGAGATAGAAAAGGGCTAAGGTTGTTTCATTGGAATGTATGAACTTCCTTTATGCTTAATACTAACTCTCTTGAATAATTAATTCATGCTATGCACTAAAGCATTATAAACCGGCTATGCATAGTTTGCTTACATAGATTGATTTCTTGCCATAGTTTGTAATGATTCTTGAATATAAATTCAGTGTATGTTGACAGTGGCTTTGATTCGTTTACATGGCAGATGGTGGTTTTGGTGCCACTGATCGCTTAATGGCCATGATTATATACTGATGGATCATGATCTGAGTATGTGAACCGAGGGATTGGATGTCATGATCTATGAGTATTTGTGAGTGGATAGGTTGGCTTAGAAAATGATGAATTGATACTAGGCCAAACAGTGGGATTATGTTGGTTAACTTTAGTTGGACGGCAACTAATGATATCGTGGCGAAACCTACGGCTATTGTCGCCCACCAGGGTGAGGCAATACCACGAGGACGTACGATATCGCTTATTTGCAACCACTAATTGGAATCGGTTTTAAGTCCATTTTGGTCGATGATGCAACTAATAAAATTGAAGGCACTCTGAAACGGGCTGAGCTGTCCTGAAGGCACTGTGCCGAGGCTCTATCTCTTTTCACTATTTACTGCGGTAAAATATTTTTACCTCTGTGATATTTTCTAAGTACTTGCGTCTACGGCTTATCAGGTTCGTATATTGCCGGATGATGCAATCTAATCGCGAGAGGAGCCAGATTGGCCCCGGACAATCTAGGTATCTCACCGAGCGATCAAACTCAGCTGACGGCAATTCTTTCTCTTTTCTATTTACTGTTCTTAATTTAATGCATTCATTCTATTATTCTTATACATGTGCAGTTGAATGTGCAGGTTCACAGAATGCAGATCAAGACAGTACAAAGACCATAGCATAGGGTCTTGTAGTTTATTTCCTTATAATGTAATCGGACTTGTAATCTAATGATTGTATTGGGTCGTATTCCAGATAATTGTTGTATGTCTTTGTGAGAATCGTTGTAACTCTTATGAATTGTAAATGTAAACTATGGCGTAACAATCAACAATGTTGTTGTTTAAACTCTGTAATGAATGATTTGGGTCAGGAATGATAATGAATATTCTTGATCAGAAAATGGCAATTGACTTACTTTATCTTCTTACCATTTTCTTCTATAACTTTTTCCTTTTCTAATTTCAGGAATTCAATTTTTTTTTTTTTTTTACAAAAACTTTTAAATTTGCTGAAAGATATTTATAATTCAAATTCACATTTAAATATTTTATTTTTACTGTTTAATTAATTCAGGGATGTTACACCCGCTCGAGCTTCACCGATCGAACCTCCGCATCTCCGGTGATCACCTAGTGCAACTCATGCAAGTATGCTCCTCTCAATCCTCTCTAGATGCAACTCATGCAACTAGGATCACTCTTGAGCTCAAAACCAAATTGGAAGAGGCAAAACCATGCAAACCACTCCTACAAACTCACACAAAGCTCAAGAGGACTCAAAACACCAGCAACAACATGCCCTTTCCCCCCAAGGGGGTCTTATATAGCCTCCCAAGCCAAAACTAGCCGTTGGGGACAAAAACCCTGAAAAATCGACAAAACCGGCACTACCGCACTCATAGGGCCGGTAGTGCCGCCCTCAGCCCCAACGGTCGGCTAACGGCTATAAATCCGGTACTACCGCATGCAAAATCGCGGTAGTGTCGCTCGGGCGGCACTACCGGCCTCTACGGGCGGTAGTGCCGACCTCAGGGCAAACTCCAGAAAACACCCCCTCTGGAAAATAACTACCGCAGTTAAAATGGCGGTAGTGCCGGCCTCGAGCGGCACTACCGCAGTTATATGGGCGGTAGTGCCGCAGTTATATGGGCGGCACTACCTCTCTTCAGGCGCGGTAGTGCCACACTTTTCAGATTTCAAACGGCCATAACTTTTTACTACGAACTACGATTTCGGTGAACTTGGACTCTATGAAAAGCTTATCAAGAGGGCTACATTTTCCACCTTTTTTCAAGATTTAAGCAATCATAGATATTTTCCAAAATCACAAAAAAACTCCAAAGTGGCCACTCAAGTCTAAAACCGATTTTGTGGAAATCCTCATATAGACTTGATTAAAACCATGACCACAAGCTAGCAAGAGTCAACAAGATTAAATCTTGATCCATGAGATGATCAACTCATGCTCAAAATAATTTGCAAATCACATTTGCAAAAACTCAACTCATGCTTAAGGAATTTCATTCAAATTCCAAATACTTTATAAAACACCTTTCGCAAACTCTTCAAAGATTATATTTGCAAGAACGTATTAAGCAAATAAATCCTGGAGTCTATAAGGTTTATCCTCTTAGCCATGTGATGGTCAAACCATGACCCAAACTGACTTGCAAAAACCACGGTGCAAGTATCGCATGCTTTCAGGACCAGAACCCATAGACATCCCGTTTATTCGCACAACGAATATGCAAATAACAATTAAACCTCAAGGAATGAACTATCTATATTTTGCAACACTTGCAAATCATAGCCTCATCCTAACTCCAAATCAACTTAATTTGCTTGAGCATCCTCGTTTTGCATCTCATGCAAAACCTAGCTCCAAGCAAGCAATAAATCCAAATCAGAGTGCATGAGCTCTCTAATTGCAACTCCTGCAATTCTCTAGCTCCATGCAACTAAACACTTGCTTGAGCTCTCTTCTTTTGCAACCCGTGCAAACAATAGCTCCAAGCAATACCAAATAAACGCAATAAGGATTTTGTTTGAAAAACAAAAACAAAACATGAAGCTTCATCTATTGCAACACATGCAAACAAATGAACTTCATGCAAAAGCCAACGCATTAGCTTATCCTATTTGCAACTAATGCAAATCAAAGCTCAATGCGAAAACTCCAAGCACAAGCTTGACCTATTTGCAACGAATGCCAAATAGAACTTATGCAAAATCCAAGCATGAGCTTCACCCATTCGCAACACATGCCAAATGGTTAGCTCCATGCAAAAACCGAATCCAAGTAAGAATTGAGCTCGAGTGACTACGGGATTGAGATCACCAACACATGATGAAGCTCGAAGCAAAGACTCAAACCCTCTTAATAGTACGGCGCTAAATCTAGACTCAAAGCTAGGAAAAGTCCTTAGCCTCTCTAGTTATACCTTGGCCGCTGCAAGCAATCCCCTTTGGGGTCTTTATGATCTTCAATCAACTTGTTCCCCTGGGATCGTCACTTTGGCTCTCTCATCTCTTTTCCGGGATCTTCACTTGACGTCCATCACCTCATGATGTCGTCCTTGTCCCGTTTTCATCATCTCAATCATCTTTGGACTTAACCTGGCTCAACCATCACTTACGAAAATGGTTAGTCCAAGATGCATGGTTGTCTCAATCATATAAGCACTCCATTAACGCATAATGGATACCACTTATATCGATTGAGCGCAACCTAAATCAATTAAATAAATTTAGATGTGTCTTGAGCACATGATGCAACTAATGCTTCATGCTACTCAAGAACTCTCCATTTGTCCTTAATCAATCACAAGAACACTATCAACACATGATGAAATGTTCTTTGATGATTAGAAGACAAATGAACTCAATTTAAACATTCATTTAACTTGATATGTTCCAATGTATTGATCCTGTATATATATGGAGTGAAGAATAGATCAACACATCGATACATCAAGTTCGAGTGTGAACTCCCCCTAGATATGTGCATCCATGTAATATATGGATTGGGAAACATAATGCACATTTTGTGGTTAATGCAATAGAGAATTCATACTTAAACTTGATTCCAAAGTATGCAATTTATACTAGAATGGATATGCATACGTACCTTGGTTTTTCATTTTCCATCCAAATATGAGACTATTGAATATAACTCAATAAACATGTTAGTCTCAATAAAATTAGATTTGTCATTAAACAAGGATTAAGCATTAATCTAAACCAATCACCAAAACCAAATGGAGCTTGAACTTACACTTGTCTACTCTGCCCGAACAGCGTGCATGGAAAATCAACCACGGAGCATGGAGTCGAAGAACAAAGGGCTAAGTCGATCTTGTGGCTCGGTTACGCTTCACTGGCCGACATCAACGGGCGGCGACAAACCGTGGAAAGCCTCCAAGATCCGGTCCTCCACCGCTTCCCCTGCTCCTAAATGCGCACCTACATTTTCATTTAGTTTTTATAAATATTGTGTCTATCTTAAATACCATTTTCATTTACAGAAGACGCCGCCAAGATGACGTTGAATTGGTACGATTTCCTCGACAATGGTGGAAAGTCGCTAGTCCGTATGAGAGTTCGGTGTTAATATTTGGTTCCTAATATACCATTGTCACCCTGTGTCCAGCAGCTAAGTCTTGATGCACCCTCATTTAGTTACCAAATCAAAACTGAATGTGCCTAAAAAATCCTATTTGGAGTTAGGACACAACAAAGTTGAAGTTTTGAATTTTGCATCAAGTGCAAATCAAAATTTCCTCCTCATAGAAATAGCAAACAGAAACTCTCTCCTTCCCACCCACCTTCCATCACATATTGTATTGCAACAGCTGCTTTCAACGCCCCATATTGATAAGCTGTTGAAATACGGCACTTCTCAGATCTTAACAGTATTGATTGTGAATGCCCGTGCATAGAAAAATGATGGATTCGCGACAAGATTAATCTACATTTGTGAAAAATAATTTACTTCATTTGGTGTTTTCTCTAGCAAACCCTCAAACTCTGAATGAGCCCATGTCAAGCATTGATCAATATTGTGTGGAAAAGAATGGACCGTGCACATTGGTGCCTCGCTTCTCCTGGTGGGTCTCTTGAAGCCCCATAAATTTCAGTAAGGTGAGGAATCACCATTTGCGTATTGCACTTTGCACCCAAGGTTCCTGACTCCAATAGTGGTTTCTGGAAGTACAGGCACCTCATGTCCATATACATTCTGGCGTTATGTGTGTTAGTGCCACTTTAGTTGAATAATGTTGCTCCATTAGTTTTGTACTTGTGTTAAAGCATATTTCAATTATGAGCATCTAATTTTGTCCTCTCACTTTTGACATCTTGATCTTCCATTGCAGGCGATTAAGGTAGAGGAATACAAAGAAAATCTCACAAGTTCTTCCTAGTGCGAGACTTCATGGCAAGATCTTCATGGACGACTGGAATTTTGTTGTCTTGTTATGTTTTAGACCTCCAATGTTATTTGCAATGTTTGTTACTTCTAGTTTGACTGGAGTTATAGTCTTCTACCCTCTAAACGCTCTGCTTGAAATATTTGAGCACCTCTAGTTGAATGTTATGAATTATGAATTTTCACTTTCTAGTCATTTCTATCCATCATTGTTCTCAAAGAATCCCATGACAGTAATCCCATGTTTGAGTGTTTGAGGTATCTAATACATGCTTTGTTGCTCACATTTATAACGAGCTCAACGAGCCAACTCGAGCCAACTCGAGTTTATAACGAGTCGAGCCGAGTTGAGTTTTTAGCTCGTTAAGATAACGAGTCGAGTCGAGCTGGCTCGTTATCTTAACGAGTTAAATGAGTCGAGTCGAGTCGAGTCAGCTCGATATCCACCCCTATTGGCAAGGTCCACACTACCGAGTTAGCTTTTAGGAGAGATGAGTATGACATGTCCAAAGGATACGGTGTTGGCAAGGTATTGCATTGACTGACACGGAAATATTATGTATGTCAAATGAACCATGCATTGCTATGTTTGCATGGATAACTATAACTTAATGCCTTACAAATTTTTGCAGGTCATAATGGATATCAAATGCGATGTTTATGGAGACAAAAAACAGCAAACATCATCGATAATTTGAGATACTTTTTTAGTTCGTAATCATAAACCTTAATTAATCTTGTGTAGAAGGGGCACTCAAGACACATACTTGATGAAATTTTAAGAGTGGTGCTAGCAATCGAGGTCAAGGTTGATGACGCCATTGTTAGAATATCCGCCTTGCAGAGAACAATCGATCAACGTGGTACAAATGACGAGGTAAATTCATTGTGAACTCATAACTACAATTGTACATATTTTTAACCATGATTAAGTATATGTATTTTGCAATCAGGATGTTCTCAATAATGACATGCTTCATAATTCACCCTCATCTACAACTAAGGAAAGTGCACACAACCGGAGTCCTCTTCAAGAGAACGTTAGTAGTGGTGCATGTCAGTCCAATCCTTTTGTCGAGAAAAAAAGTGGCTTGAACACGACGACACAGGATGAGAAGCTTAAAAAACCCCGCAATATTATTGATATAACAACTTCATCTACGGATGATGCTACTGATCTTACGATTGCACACAGTCAAAGATGGAGCTAGGGTTAGGAAAGCAAATCCTAAGCTTAGATGAATAGTACAATTTATCAATAAGACATATACAAGATTGAGGAGGACAATTTACAGCCACAAGAATGATGGAAACATATTTTTTATTATTATGAATTTTCTATATATAATCCTTTGGATACTCTCGAGAGAATTTTTTGAATAATTAATGCTATCATATTTGAATCCTAGGAGTGGATGCTCAAGAAATTGTTTCAATTTAGTACGTGAAGCAGTATTTATCTTCGAGCCGAACACCATCCTAGTTGCCTTGAGGAATGGCAATGATTTTAACGCAAAGGATTTAAAATGCCTTACAATCCCATCGTCTAAAGATGGTGAAGATAAATATCTAGGAGATAAGGTAATTCACTTCCATTTATTATTTGCTTAATTAGACTAATCCTAGACTATAATATGTTCGGATTTCAATTTTAACACCATCATTTGTGTAGCATATGGAAGGTTATATTAGATTACTTTTGGAACGTCACATGGAGGAAGTCCTGGACAATTTTTTTTTTTTTTTTGTGTTTGGGTCGCTCTTTCATCGATGGGTAAAATCTATTAGCGAAGACCGCTACGTCAATCGCAAGAGTCAGCTTGACTATTTAGTAGGCCAAGCACAAGACTTAACAGAGAATCAATTGGTAAAATATAAAGCATATATTGTGTTTTGTATTAACATCATTACATATTTTAACCACATATTTGTGTAGGTTTAACATCATTACATATTTTAACCACGAATAAGGAGTTCCAA
This sequence comes from Rhipidocladum racemiflorum, assembly GCA_036346355.1. NCBI lineage: Eukaryota > Viridiplantae > Streptophyta > Magnoliopsida > Poales > Poaceae > Rhipidocladum > Rhipidocladum racemiflorum. The sequence continues at coordinate 79,961,406 of CM070579.1, read as the reverse complement.
ATTTTGGATTCTTTGTGGGATCTTCAAATTTGTAGAGATCAAGTTGTTGCAGTGGTGAGTTATTTATTTGCATATATGTATTGAAAACTATTTGTTAAATCTAACTATGATGATGTTAACAACGTTTTGCACATGGCTGATAGATGGGATTAAAAAGTTGCTAGCCATAGCGAGAAGTACAGGGGTGAACATGGTGGCTGTACAATTGGCGGATCAAGCAAATTCATGGTGTCCCTAAGCAACGTGATGGGTATGTGTTATTATTATTATTTGTGTATTACTTACTTTCTATACTGACAATTTCCTAACCAATACTCTAGGAGTTCTTGTGGCCTATATGTACTGAAGTACATAGAGCTGTGGAATGGATCAGTTTTGACAACAAAGTTTACACAGGTTCGACTGTAATAAACAAAATATTAGTGTTTTTAATTTATAATTTGTTCTAATTAGTTGTTATCAGAATAATAAAAACATTATTATTCCTATGCAGAATGACATTCATTCTTTCAGAAGAAAAATGCTTGTAGAGTTCATCTTCTACGAACAGAATCGCATGTAAGACATCAAGAAGGAAATCAATCAATTGATAGCTGGAATATAAAGTTCAGTTCCCTGGGATCCACTATTGTTTGATTTCATCAAACGATGTAATTAATGATAAATTATAGGATATATTTAATTCCTAAAAGTGAAGAATTTTGTCCCATTTCTAACAGCTTTTTGTTCCTAAAAATAAACATTACTTGCTATAAAATAGTAGAATAGTTGCAAGCGCGTTTCCCCTAGTGTGCCGTTTCATTAGAAATCAACCACTTGAAATCACTCATTTGCGAGTTGCATTGATCAGGAATCAACGCTTTGGATCACTCTTTTGCAAGTTGCAAGTAGCAACTCATGGGAGGAATCAACTCCGGTGTGTACGCCGCCATAGTTAGTGTAACATCCTCATTTTCGCCTTCTGAAGAAAAACCTAATTTAAATAAAGTAAATTCAAAAGTTGGAGTTTCATTGGTGTTTATATTAACCTGGCATCCATTCCCCTACGAAATCGGGAATTAATTCCCCTCCGGTCGAAAATCGGATTTTCCAGTTCCCGGCGGTATCCGAAATTTCACCCGAGTCCAAAAATGCTCCAAAAATCCCCAAACCACTTCAATTGTGTTCCAAATATTCGAAAATTATTTTAGGAATCATTCCCTGGATTTTTGGACCTCCGTTCCTATTTTATCTCGCGCGGCTTTTGTTTAATGCCTACGATCCGCGCCCGAATATTTAATTCCACAAATTTCATCCAAATTCAGCGGAACCAATTTTATTGGGTCCCAAATATTCTAAAATGGTTCTAGGAATTTTTCCAGAATTTTTAGACCATTTTTCCTAATTTTTCTCTAGGGCTGTTCATTCGCGTAAAGGAGGACCAATGGGAGAGCGCCACGTGTCACGTGAATAGTGCACCTTCTTCAACCTCCAGCCAAAGCCAGTTAACAGAGAAGCTTCAAGCCAAGTAGTAATGGCTAGGGCTTGATTCAAATGCTCATAAATCCCTCAAATCAACTCCAAAATGCGAACGGTCGGTTCCGTTGGATCCGCAACGTCGATCTCTTGCCATTCCCCACCTTCACTCGCCGCCAATCTCACCGGAAACGGCCGCGTTAATGAAAAACCGAAATCCACTCAAATGCCATTAACTCGTCCGTTTCACCTCCAAACGGCGTACCACCACCTCCATTCTCTCCGTATAAGTATCCCCGTTCCGGGAGTGTGATCCTCCTTTCGCCTACTCCACTCTTATGCCCGTGAGATCGAGAAAACCGACGCCGGGTGCACTTTTTTGGTGTTCTTCGCGTTCGTGCTTGTAGATCCCTCTCCAGTGAGTCATTCTTCATTCCACTTGGTTCTTTGTGACCGTGGATGAGTCTAGAGTCTAACCCAACAATCAATTTTTGGTTGCATCAAGAATTGGCGACGAATTTCTCGGTTTTCTCGGTTCGGCCGGAGCTCCGTTCGTCGTCGATTTCATCGTCTCCGGTGAGAATTAACTCAATTCCTTCCTCCTCTAGGTCCCTAAGGATGTAATCTAGTGATCCTAGGCTTTTATTTGACTCAAATCCATGCAAAAATGGACTAAAATTTGATTTATTTTGGGGGAAAACGTGTGCTCTGTAATTTTTTGGGGCCTCTGTGCTTGTGCCGTATGCAGCGCATGGCCTGCCGCCACGCCGCCGCCTCACGGCCGCCACAAACACGTTTATGACAGACCAAAAAATTTGTTTTGTCATACTTGGGAAAAACAAGGTCGCCAAAAACACGTTTATGACAGACCAAAAAATTTGGTTTGTCATACACATGAAATTTACTATTTCTTGGAAATTTGGCCCAGCGCAAAAGATAAACACATGAGAATGCACAAAACACATTTATAAAAGTTTAAAATCGTCATCAAATCAATTTTTCAACACATAATTTCACATAATGTGTGAATAAAACAAAAATGATAACTCCATGCAAACCTGAGCATCAAGATAGTTGCGATGATCCAAAGTTTTCCCATCCATCTACAAGCACGAAACAACACCATGAGTTATTCGGAAGCAAGCAATAAGGGACATACATGAGTTATTCGGAAGCAAGCAATAAGGGACATACATGAGTTATTCGGAAGCAACACTACTACAAAACCGAGCATCGCAAGCGGCCTATTAGAAACGGTTTGGTGCGAACCGGTTGTAATGCTCACACCAGAAGCGGTTCGTGGCAACAGGCCGAAGGGGATCTCTAGAAGCGGTTCGTGGCACGAACCCATTCTAAAGCCCCACCTTTAGAAGGGGTTCGTGACACGAACCCCTTCTAAAGATCTTTACAGGCGGTTCGTGTCTCCAACCGCTTCTAAAGCTTTAGAAGGGGTTCGTGTCCCGAACCGCTTCTAAAGGTGGGGCTTTAGAAGGGGTTCGTGACACGAATCGCTTCTAAAGACCCCCTTCAGAAGGGGTTCGTATCACGAACCGCTTGTAGAAGCCCAGTTTTAGAAATAATAAAATGAATGCGTGTCCTATTCTATCAGAGAGCACGCGTGGGTGGGTTTACTAGATGGATGAAGCGGGTAGGGATGCAAATGGGCCGGCCCTAGGGTCATCTTTGACCCACTCTAGTTCATTTGTTTGCACTAAAACTAAAAAGGTGGACTAAAAATTAAGTTTCTAGTGCAAACAAATAAACTAGAACGGGTCAAAGAAGACCCTAGGGTCAGTCCATTTGCATCCCTAGAAGCGGGTCACGAGGATGGAGTGCTGGTCGTGGGTTCGAATCACATTCCCACGATATTATTGGTAGTCTTTTATCGCTCGGTGTCGCACCACCACAAGCGGTTCTAGCAACCGCTTGTGATACCCTTCGGGGTATCACTCGCGGTTGCTTAGAAGCGGTTGTAAAACCGTTTCTGGAAGTGGTTTTGAACCGCTTCTGGAAGCCATTTCTGTAGTAAGCAATAAGGGACATACTTGGCAAAGCTTGGTGCAAAGTATCTAGTAGTTTCTGCATAACGATCAGAAATATATTTGTAAGTTTCTGGTAGTAAGCTGATACTTTTATCAGCATCTAACCTTAGAAGGGTACAAGAGTAGTTTATAATCTAACAAAGCGGCAGAGAGTATGCAAGGCATACCAAGCGATCTCAACGATCTCAACGCAGCGCGAAATTAATGGGTCTTGTAATGGTTTGTAGACCTCAGAGATTTGTGAACTTTCCTAAGAAAAGGCAAGCAGAACTGATCAATGAAAGAGAGTGGCTAGAGAATATCCTAAAATAGTGATAAAGAGGTTCATTCTCAATAAGGAGCAAACTTGCAGGCAATATTGATTAGTAAAATAACTAGCTAGAAGCACAAGGATTATGCTGCATTGCTGATGTTCTAGAAGCAAAAAGGAGACAACCCTTCACCAATAATATCAAACAAAATGACAAACTATATAACATAAATTACATACAAAAGCAGCATTCCATGAGAGAAGTGCAAAACAATACAGAACTTTCTGTAGTGTCATTTCTCAAAGGATCTTCCCTGGTTTCATGAAACATATCTTTACTCCACATAAAACTAAATTTGCTAACACCATGAACAATGATCCTTGCATGTTACAGTAAAGCAATAAGTACCAAAATTAGTACTGACTACCTAAGGTAAGTACTGGCATTAAAACTGCTCATGTAATGTTTTATTCTAGTCATTAAGAAACACATGAAATAAAAGTATATTTTTTACCCTTCATGAAGAAGTTTTGTCTGCATGCAAACTACCTAGCCCTATTCAAGTTTTGGATTGAGTTGTATGATGAAGTAGGTCTGATGTGATTTTCGTGTTTGCAAATGCTTCAGAGGCCCTACATTGCTTTTGAAATTTGATAGGTACTGTATGCTCAACTCGTGGCCTTTACCTGATGTTAAAGTGGACTAATGTTTTTGTGCCTTTTATGACCTGCTACAGTCAATCTTATGGGGTGGGAGGAAAACCAAAAACATCTCCTCAGCCTTGGTTGCCATGAACTCCAATGTTTGTGCAAACAGTACAACCTTACTGCAAACAAGATCCACTTCATGAGCTAGCAAGCTCGCTTGCCTTGCTGCTTGAGGTAAGCATATTCTGTCTGTTTCTGCATATACTCGCTGCTTAAGCTAGTTTTATCATTATTTTTTCTCTAATGGTAAATTAAAATAGAGTACCGATGTGTATCAGCTTTCTTTTTCCAGAAGTGAAATTTAAATTCAGCTCACGCGGACTTGTCCAGCCTGGACCTCCCCCTGCAGGCAGCGGAAATCAAGCGAGCGATTTGGGACTTGCCAACCGACAAAGCGCCGGGTCCGGACGGCTTCATTGCTTCCTTCTTCAAAGTCTGTTGGAACTTTGTCAAGGAAGACCTCATAACGGCTATCTTAGCCTTTTCAGGAGGAGCGGCTGCCAATCTCCACCTCCTGAACTCTGCATGTGTGATCCTGCTCCCTAAAAAGCAAGACGCACAAAGTGTGGCAGATTACAGACCAATCAGCCTGGTGCACAGTTTCGGCAAAATCATCTCCAAAATACTAGCCAACAGACTAGCCCCGAAGCTCCGAGACCTGGTGTCACCCAATCAAAATGCGTTCATCAAAGGCAGGGCTATTCACAACGGCTTCCTCCTTGTCAAGAACTTGCTGACAGAACTCCACCGAAAGAAAAACCCTGCGTTGTTCATCAAGTTAGACCTGGCCAAGGCATTTGACTCCGTCAGTTGGGAGTACCTCATAGAAGTTTTGCAACACTTCGGATTTAGCCAAAGATGGAGAGATTGGATTGCCACGCTTCAAGCAAGCTCCTCCTCAAGGGTGATGGTGAATGATGCGCTTGGGAAACGGATTGAACACAAGCGTGGACTCAGACAAGGTGACCCCCTCTCTCCAATGCTATTCATCCTTGCGCTAGAACCCCTGCAGCCTCGCTGCCGCGGCAACAAGACAGGAACCTTTTCAGCCCAATCTTGCATACGTCGCCGGACCTCTGCCGGTCCTTCTACGCTGATGACGTGGCCATGTTCCTAAACCCAACTGGTCAGGAGATGCAAAACTTAAACGCAATCCTACAAATATTCAGTGGCGCGTCGGGACTCATGGTTAACTGGGAAAAAACTGAAGTTTATGCAATTGCCTGTCAGCAAGGAGATTTAGATGCTTGCCCTTCTGAGTTTTCAGGGGTTGTCAAGAATTTCCCAGCAAAATATTTGGGCCTGCCACGAGACCAAGAGCTTTATGAAGGATGGACTTTCAACCTCCGCTTGACAGATCGAAGCTAGGTTGGCAAAGTTGGAAAGGGGCTCATATCTAGGCGTGAAGACTAACCTTGGTGCTCTTCAGACTCTCGGCCCTCCCAACTTACTTCCTGACCATTTTCCCCTTACCGGCCTGGGCCCTAAAAAGGATTGACAAACTCAGGCGTAACTTCTTTTGGAAGGGACAAAACAATTGCTCCCCGGGACATTGTCTTGTTAGCTGGTCAAAGGTGTGCCGACCTAAGATGCTAGGCGGGCTCGGAGTCCCTAATCTGGAGACCTTCAGTAGAGCCCTAAGGCAGAGGTGGTTTTGGTTTCGGTGGAAAGAAAGTAACAGGATTTGGTCGGGCAATGACTTCACAAGCAATGCCAGTGACATTGAGCTCTTCAATGCTAGCACCCGCATAATCATCAAAGATGGTCAGACAGCAAGGTTTTGGACCTCTCATTGGCTACAAGGGAGAGCCCCCATGGATATCGCTCCCCTTTGCTACCGGTTGGTGAAAAGAAGAAACAACTCTGTCCTTCACGAGCTTACAAACAATTCCTGGATGATCCCGTTACGCAACATCCACTCAAATGCCCAAATGGTACAATTCTTCAACCTTTGGCAGATGCTCCAACAGGTACAACTACAGCAAAACGCACAAGATGAAATTGTTTGGCGTTGGACAGAAGATGGTTTCTTCTCTACCAAATCGGCATACAAGGCGCAATTCTTCGGCGCTCTTACAGACACGGCCGGCTCGCTGATTTGGAAGGCTAAATCGGAAAACAAATGCAAAATTTTCGCTTGGCTTCTACTTCGTAATAGCATCCTAACGGCTGACAATCTTGCACGGCGAGGATGGCCCCATGAACAAGTTTGTCACCTTTGCAGTGTCGAAGAGGAAACGGCGGCACACCTCATGTTAAACTGTCTTTTTGCCAGGAGCTTCTGGCCCCTGTTCCTTTCTTCTCAAGGTCTCAACTTCCCGAATATCTTCCCCCAAAGTGCGCACCTTTCAATCCTAGACTGGTGGCTTCGTCTCCGCTCCTTCCTGCCGCATCTTAGGAGACGAAGTTTTGATGGCTTAATCTTTTTGGGTTTTTGGAACCTCTGGAGGGAAAGAAATGCGCGCATCTTCCAACAAACGGAGAACAATGTTCATCGAGTTGTCACTCAAGCCAAGGAAAATGTGGCCGAATTTATTTTTGCTTCTAGAAGTCTAGTCTAGACGGTGGGCTCCCCGGTCTCCCCGGGCACTACCCTTAGCGGCTGTTGTTTTAAGCTGTGTTTTGTACTCTGTTATGTGCTTTGTTTCTCTCTTCTTAATTGAATAGGCAGAGCTCCTGCCACCAGTTTCGAAAAAAAAAAAAAATTCAGCACCTGAAAGGGAAACATTGATTGGTTCTACACAGGCTTCTCTTGCTACCTCTTCTGCCTTGTTATCAAATATCAAAGAAGCATTCAGATGTACGTATAGAAACCTTTTAATGTTGAGTAGAGTTTGGCAAATTGCCAATATTTAATGATTTATGTTGGCGGACACTATCAGGGACATGTTGTGGGTCTATCTGACAAAACCTATTTAATCAAGAAGCGGCAAGATAACCACAAAAGAGGCTCATATAGTGACAGAGATGATGGTGATAGACAGCTTTTGCATGCAAAACATCGAAAAGGGCCTAAAACACCAATGGATAAAACATCGAAAAGTGTAAGAAATCATGACTACTGTTTTTTTGTTTGGTTTGTCTATACAGACAACATTTTCTCTGATTCAACCTTATATTTAGCCCTTTTCAAGCTAACAAGGCATGAAGCATGCATTAACATACTGCAAATACTAAACAATAGATTCAGAAAATGAAATAGCAGGCAGACTTCACACCGACTCACTGAGCATTGCAGATACTACACAAGCGCTGCTGGGCCAAATAGACCTATAGAATAATTGGTATATACTATATAGGGCTCGACAACAAAATGGCAACCATCTTGAGCAATCCGCAGTACGATGTTCAAATAACCATGCCCTTTTTTGGTTTTTAGCCCTAAACTGGAAAGCGTTAATGAGTTCCAGCTTCCAAGTAGATTTTACACTTAACTAATTGGCTAAGTAGCTGTTATCAAGATGTGTTACCAATTGACCATTGCAAAAGGATTAATGGATCCATTTCTCGCATCACGTACACTACACAAATTGCCTAGCAATAAAGAATGGATAGTAGCAAGAAGTAGTAACCTGGAGCCCTCGCCGATAGATCTTAGCCCATTACCCCCGTAAATGCGAATTCCGGCCGTTGTCTCCCGCCGCCCTTGAGGTCGACGAGAATCTCCGATGGTGAAGGGTCGAGCCGTCACCTCGATCGCTTAACGCCGCATCCATCTCCACGCACTTAGATGACGCCGATTTCGTCGGGTCGCCGGCACCACACCCTCTCGCCACCATCGCAAGCGTCTCCGAGGCGAGCAACACCGGCCCAGCTCCTCGCCGATTGGAGAGCTCCACGGGATTGGTGGGCTCCAGCTACCCTGCCCGGTTGGAGAGCTCTGTGGGATCGGCGGGATCCCCGAGAACTGGCGACGCAGGAAGGGCGTAGGAGGCTGCAGCGACGGGTAACGCGCGTAGGCCTTAGGGCGGGCGAATGAGGACGCAGCGGCGGGAAACGCGGGGAGGCGTGGGGGGCGCGGATGAGGACGCAGCGACGGGAGGCGTGGACGCCGGGTGAACGAGGTGGCGAGAGATGGGAGGCGGAGGCGGAGCCGACCGAAGGGAGGCGGAGGATGATGCGAGCGACGGGAGGCGGAGGAGGAGGCGAGCGACGGGAGGGGAAGGAATGGCGCGAGCGGTTACGAGAGAAGGGGAACGAAGGGGAGGCACAGAGATTGGATAAGGGCCCTCGGGCTGGATTTGGATGCACGGGCCTAATCGAAATACAGGGGACAAATTTGCCCTTGCTTTAATTAGTGTGATTGCTTTTACATTAGTGCAGTTTTTTTTTCTGAAAGAGCATAGAAGCACTTCTCATTAAATAATTATGATGTGTTATCATCGATTTGAGTGTTACTATTAGTGTTTTATTATTTGATAAATACTTCTACAACATTTGCTTATCAACCACAATCAATCAAACAAATTGGCTATTAATTGTATCTATTCAATCCATTGACACAGTTACATTTGATAAAAAAAAACATATATTAGAGGGAGGCTTACATGGCCTATTTGTTGTCATATTTAGCCCACCCAATTGGTTAGAGCATCTCCAGCAGAGCCCCTAAACCAGCCCCTAAAGCTTAAAATAGGGAGTGTAGTAAAAAAAAACAGATCCAACAGAGCCCCAACTCAAGCCCCTAAAATTAGGGGGGCCCTAAATTTGCCTCCTCAGCCCCAATTCCCAGGGGCCCCCAACTCAAGCCCCTAAAATTAGGAGGCCTCTAAATTTGCCTCCTCAGCCCTAATTTCCAGGGACACGAGTACAACCCCTATTATTGAAGATAGGGAAATACATGAGAGGCTTCGAAAATTTTATCATGTTTTGAAAATTTTAAATTTAAATTTTAAATATCATGTTTTTAAATTGTAAATGTTAATATGCTTATGTTTTATGTATTACAAATATTTTTGATTAAATTTTAGTGGTGTCAAATGAAGATTATACATAGCGGATATGTCAAAATAGGAGAAAAAGTAAAATAGAGGCTGAGATTTAGGAGTCATTCTTTGGACTTGTGCTCTGAAAACAAGGCCTCAAAAAATAGGGGGGGTCCCTAAATCCAAAATAGGGACCCTGTTTTAGGGGCCCTTGCTGGAGATGCTCTTAGGCACTCATCAACCCACGATGCGTTGTCTTCCCTGACCGCTCATCGTCGCAACGATGGGTTGTTCATCACCGCACACCCGCTGGCTCCCTAGCATCAATTCAACATCCTCGCTGTGTCCTCTCAATTGCCGATTCCCGACAACGAGCATCGAGGGTCCCGACTCGGTGTATTGCCATGTCCTCACAAACGGGGAGGGGTCGAGCCACCCCTGTCTCTATGGTCTCTACGTGCATTTAGGATTTAAGTCAAATTATACAGAGCGAATGAAGTTACCAAATGCCAAATTAAGACTTCAACAAGCAACGACCAACTAAACCATATGGCCTACGAAGTAGCTCGACATAAAAAAAAAAAATTTCTCTTTCCTCTAGAGGAGACTAAAACGTGTGTGCATTTGTTGCTGCTGTGCCAAAAAAATAAACATCAGCGAGACGACAGCACCTCGATCCAGAGTAATCGCATCGCCAGGCCGGGAGGGACTCGCCGGACGTCGGTTCGAGACGACAGCACCTCGGTCCAATCCGTCATTAGTTACGTTGGATTAATTTGCAAGATTTCGAGTCATGTATTACTTGTTAGAATCCAAATTAATCGGGGATATATGCAAACATTATATATATATATATATATATATATATATATATATATATATATATATATATATATATAAAAGATTATTCTTCGGTACAGATCGATCGACACCCCTTTCTTGGCAGATCAAGAATTAACAGGACAAAACAGGGGCTCCATCAATTGATAACCCATACAACGAGCTCAACCTAATGGGTTAATCCAATCATTAAGCCCTAACGTAGGCACAAACTAACTGGAGTAATCTTGAGCCTAGGCCGCAGGCGCGGCCCAGGGCTGGACCGGCAGAGACAACCGATAACAGCGCATGGTTGCCGCGAGGGCCTCCGCCTCGTGGAGCAGCTCCGCCGCCGCCACGGCCTTGTTCCGTAGCGCCACCACGAGCGCCTCCTCGCCGGGTCTCCCTTCGAACGTCGCCGCGCCCCACCTGAGCTTGTTCAACAGATCGGCCGTCTCCTCCACCATTGACACCGCCACGATCTCAGCGGCCGCCGCAGCGGCCGCCTGCCGTGGCGTGGGAATCGTCCCCACCATCTCCGCCATTGTGCGAGACGATTTCCTCAAGAGCCTCGCGTCCCTCGGGTCGATAAGGTTCTCGTTCGCCGCCATCCTCCTCACATCATCCTCCCGCATGCGACGCGCGACGGCCGCGACCGCCGAGGCCTTGGCGCGCACCTCCTCTGCCTCCGCGGCCTTGCACTGCAGCGTCCGCACTAGAGCCTCCTCGCCGGGCCTCCCCGCGAACGCCCTCGCGCCCTGCAGCAGATCGTGCGCCAGGTCCTCCATGTCCTCCACCACCGACAGGGCGGGCCCCTCGGCCCTCCATGCCGTAGCCACCCCGTCCTCCGTCGCCATCGCATCAGACAGTGCCCTCAAGAGCACCATCCCCTCGGGGTCGATAAGGTCGTCCGTCGCCGCCATCTCCCGCAGGTCCTCCTCGTCGACCATGATCACGTCCATGATTACACGATCAATATCACAGCTGCGCGCGCGGCGTCTCACTGATGGATGGAAGAATGTGAACCGGTGGATGGTGTGGACTTGGACGTGACCCCCTCTCCCCAATATAAAGACCCACGGTCCGATCGCGTGGCGGCGGGCATGGGAAGAGATTCCGTGTACGAGTCAGAAGCGGAATCCGAGTCCGTGTGCACGGCGGAATCCGACGACGATGGTTCTGTCCTGTTCAGTTCAGTTGGCGCCACCATGCGGCCCGTAACTCAAATTGGAGCGCAGGCAGCCGAAACATTTGATGTGGTGTGATTCAAGCAAGACTCACTCCAGAATCAACGATGACGAGCACACAGCTCGATCGATCCAGAATACAATTAACTCTTGTTAAAGGAAGAACCCGGCCTTTAATTAAACCCTAAAATTAAAGCTGGAGCGATTAAAATACTAATATTACTATCTTGGGCTCAACAGCCGATCGAGCCTGGACTCTGGAATTTGGAAGCACACGGACGTACGCATGGATCGCGATGACATGAGGTCAGATCCATATACGTGCCCTGGCCCGTCAACGACGCAAGCATGGTTGCCATCAACGCCTCCGATCCGGCGAGCCTCTGGCGAAATTTGTGAAAATAAGCGCGAATGGTGGTCGATGCCAAGGAAGCAGAGACAGATGGAGAAGACGATGATAATTTGAAGTCAAGAAAGCGAGTGGCAACATGCTGGGCTGCCCGGGGACAGCAAAACGAAGATGTTACAGTGCTTACTGTAGAAGAAGAAAAAACATGGAAAAATGGCGTCGTCAAGGGGAAACCGACTAAACGTAGCGATGAAGATGATGTTGAGACTATGGAACCAGACAAAGTTGGCGCGAATAGCAGCGATGAGCATGGTTGGGAGCTTGGACATGCCTTGCTAGCTGGACTATCCTGTGAAATCCCTTGAAACCTTGGCAAGTGCTTTCCCTTCCCTCTTTTTTCTTGGGTTCTTCTTTCTGAAGTACTACTGTACCTGATGAACAGAAGATTGTATATATACTAACTCTGTAATCATTCTATTCCTGGGTGACGTACGTGTTCTAGGGGCACATTTTGCTATAGCTGTCAGCCTGTGAGTGGCGTAGCTCTTCAAAGTTATGGCCAATATATGGCATATGAACAGTGACCGATCTAGGATATGTGTTCGTGTTAAGTACTCCATCTTGAACAAGCTAGTAAAAGCCCTATCCTGTGTGTGCATACGCAGTTCCACACTTCCACATTTGTCATTTACATGTTGTAGTGAAGTTCTTGTTGAAAGCCAGGTTCCATATAACGAAAAAATTATGAGAGGTGATTCTATATATGCTCTCCAAAAAAAACTGCACAAATCTTAAAGCACATGTACTTAGTGAAGGACAAGGATAGATTAGTCACTTAAGATTGCGATTAGGGCCCATGGATTCAAAGCCCAAGGTAAGGGCCCTAACTAAACCTCCACCTCCCCACGATCCCCTTCACTTGTCGCTACTCCTCCAACGCTCAGCCATGATCTCCCTCTCGTCCTCGCCTCCTCTACTCGACCTACCTCCCATCGTGGCCTCCTCGCCTCCCAGCATGTTGCACAGGCTACGCCTTCACAAGACACCCCGTCATAGCGGTCGCAGCCTCGACCTTGCCGTAGCCCGAAGGAACCAGAGTCGCCAATCCGCCGCCTCTCGCTTGGACGGATGCCCAGTTTATTCAGCAACTACCAGAACTGTTGGATTATTTGGGCCAAGCTCATTTAATTGAGACAATAAATCCTAAAAAATCTCAAAGGCCCACCTCATGAGGAGGCATGTGCACTAACATTAGTACCACATTGCTAGCCTAAAGTGGTGAACACTAGTTTATATAGTGGAGTGTGATCCACCATGGTAGAACCATGTGGGAGAAAGGGAGAAAGAATACACGCACGCGCTCGCCTCGCTGGGCACGGACGGGGAGGGGCGCGGGCGTGCGGCACCTGCGTGAATGGTCCGCCGAAATCCGGTCCAGGGCATTGCGCAGACGCAGCCTCCTTTTACAGTTTATTCTTTTCTTTGCTCGGAATAAACGGTTGCAGTATGAGATAAGAATACCGTAACAGACTCCCCGTAACGGACTCCGTTCGTGGCACGTCTTCGGGACACGTTCGGATACAGACTGTTACCAGGCTATTCCTTTTTGGGGAAGAACGGCCTTTTTGGGGAAGAACGGCCTTTACCACCATCTAATAAAAGGCCGTTCTTCCCCAAAAAGGCCGTTCTTCCCCAAAAAGGAATAGCCTGGTAACAGTCTGTATCCGAACGTGTCCCGAAGACGTGCCACGAACGGAGTCCGTTACGGGGAGTCTGTTACGGTATTCTTATCTCATACTGCAACCGCGACGATTCCGAGCAAAGAAAAGAATAAATCAGAGGAGGCTGCGTCAAGCAATGCCCTGGACCGGATTTCGCGACCATTCACGCAGTGCCGCACGCCCGCGCCCTCCCCGTCCGTGCCTGGGCGAGGCGAAAGGCGCAGTATTCTTTTCTCCCTTTCTCCCACATGGTTCTACCATGGTGGATCACACTCCACTATATAAACTAGTGTTCACCACTTTAGGCTAGCAATGTGGTACTAATGTTAGTGCACATGCCTCCTCATGAGGTGGGCCTTTGAGATTTTTTAGGATTTATTGTCTCAATTAAATGAGCTTGGCCCAAATAATCCAACAGTTCTGGTAGTTGCTGAATAAACTGGGCATCCGTCCAAGCGAGAGGCGGCGGATTGGCGACTCTGGTTCCTTCGGGCTACGGCAAGGTCGAGGCTGCGACCGCTATGACGGGGTGTCTTGTGAAGGCGTAGCCTGTGCAACATGCTGGGAGGCGAGGAGGCCACGATGGGAGGTAGGTCGAGTAGAGGAGGCGAGGACGAGAGGGAGATCATGGCTGAGCGTTGGAGGAGTAGCGACAAGTGAAGGGGATCGTGGGGAGGTGGAGGTTTAGTTAGGGCCCTTACCTTGGGCTTTGAATCCATGGGCCCTAATCGCAATCTTAAGTGACTAATCTATCCTTGTCCTTCACTAAGTACATGTGCTTTAAGATTTGTGCAGTTTTTTTTTTTGGAGAGCATATATAGAATCACCTCTCATAATTTTTTCGTTATATGGAACCTGGCTTTCAACAAGAACTTCACTACAACATGTAAATGACAAATGTGGAAGTGTGGAACTGCGTATGCACACACAGGATAGGGCTTTTACTAGCTTGTTCAAGATGGAGTACTTAACACGAACACATATCCTAGATCGGTCACTGTTCATATGCCATATATTGGCCATAACTTTGAAGAGCTACGCCACTCACAGGCTGACAGCTATAGCAAAATGTGCCCCTAGAACACGTACGTCACCCAGGAATAGAATGATTACAGAGTTAGTATATATACAATCTTCTGTTCATCAGGTACAGTAGTACTTCAGAAAGAAGAACCCAAGAAAAAAGAGGGAAGGGAAAGCACTTGCCAAGGTTTCAAGGGATTTCACAGGATAGTCCAGCTAGCAAGGCATGTCCAAGCTCCCAACCATGCTCATCGCTGCTATTCGCGCCAACTTTGTCTGGTTCCATAGTCTCAACATCATCTTCATCGCTACGTTTAGTCGGTTTCCCCTTGACGACGCCATTTTTCCATGTTTTTTCTTCTTCTACAGTAAGCACTGTAACATCTTCGTTTTGCTGTCCCCGGGCAGCCCAGCATGTTGCCACTCGCTTTCTTGACTTCAAATTATCATCGTCTTCTCCATCTGTCTCTGCTTCCTTGGCATCGACCACCATTCGCGCTTATTTTCACAAATTTCGCCAGAGGCTCGCCGGATCGGAGGCGTTGATGGCAACCATGCTTGCGTCGTTGACGGGCCAGGGCACGTATATGGATCTGACCTCATGTCATCGCGATCCATGCGTACGTCCGTGTGCTTCCAAATTCCAGAGTCCAGGCTCGATCGGCTGTTGAGCCCAAGATAGTAATATTAGTATTTTAATCGCTCCAGCTTTAATTTTAGGTTTAATTAAAGGCCGGGTTCTTCCTTTAACAAGAGTTAATTGTATTCTGGATCGATCGAGCTGTGTGCTCGTCATCGTTGATTCTGGAGTGAGTCTTGCTTGAATCACACCACATCAAATGTTTCGGCTGCCTGCGCTCCAATTTGAGTTACGGGCCGCATGGTGGCGCCAACTGAACTGAACAGGACAGAACCATCGTCGTCGGATTCCGCCGTGCACACGGACTCGGATTCCGCTTCTGACTCGTACACGGAATCTCTTCCCATGCCCGCCGCCACGCGATCGGACCGTGGGTCTTTATATTGGGGAGAGGGGGTCACGTCCAAGTCCACACCATCCACCGGTTCACATTCTTCCATCCATCAGTGAGACGCCGCGCGCGCAGCTGTGATATTGATCGTGTAATCATGGACGTGATCATGGTCGACGAGGAGGACCTGCGGGAGATGGCGGCGACGGACGACCTTATCGACCCCGAGGATGGTGCTCTTGAGGGCACTGTCTGATGCGATGGCGACGGAGGACGGGGTGGCTACGGCATGGAGGGCCGAGGGGCCCGCCCTGTCGGTGGTGGAGGACATGGAGGACCTGGCGCACGATCTGCTGCAGGGCGCGAGGGCGTTCGCGGGGAGGCCCGGCGAGGAGGCTCTAGTGCGGACGCTGCAGTGCAAGGCCGCGGAGGCAGAGGAGGTGCGCGCCAAGGCCTCGGCGGTCGCGGCCGTCGCGCGTCGCATGCGGGAGGATGATGTGAGGAGGATGGCGGCGAACGAGAACCTTATCGACCCGAGGGACGCGAGGCTCTTGAGGAAATCGTCTCGCACAATGGCGGAGATGGTGGGGACGATTCCCACGCCACGGCAGGCGGCCGCTGCGGCGGCCGCTGAGATCGTGGCGGTGTCAATGGTGGAGGAGACGGCCGATCTGTTGAACAAGCTCAGGTGGGGCGCGGCGACGTTCGAAGGGAGACCCGGCGAGGAGGCGCTCGTGGTGGCGCTACGGAACAAGGCCGTGGCGGCGGCGGAGCTGCTCCACGAGGCGGAGGCCCTCGCGGCAACCATGCGCTGTTATCGGTTGTCTCTGCCGGTCCAGCCCTGGGCCGCGCCTGCGGCCTAGGCTCAAGATTACTCCAGTTAGTTTGTGCCTACGTTAGGGCTTAATGATTGGATTAACCCATTAGGTTGAGCTCGTTGTATGGGTTATCAATTGATGGAGCCCCTGTTTTGTCCTGTTAATTCTTGATCTGCCAAGAAAGGGGTGTCGATCGATCTGTACCGAAGAATAATCTTTTATATATATATATATATATATATATATATATATATATATAATGTTTGCATATATCCCCGATTAATTTGGATTCTAACAAGTAATACATGACTCGAAATCTTGCAAATTAATCCAACGTAACTAATGACGGATTGGACCGAGGTGCTGTCGTCTCGAACCGACGTCCGGCGAGTCCCTCCCGGCCTGGCGATGCGATTACTCTGGATCGAGGTGCTGTCGTCTCGCTGATGTTTATTTTTTTGGCACAGCAGCAACAAATGCACACACGTTTTAGTCTCCTCTAGAGGAAAGAGAAATTTTTTTTTTTTATGTCGAGCTACTTCGTAGGCCATATGGTTTAGTTGGTCGTTGCTTGTTGAAGTCTTAATTTGGCATTTGGTAACTTCATTCGCTCTGTATAATTTGACTTAAATCCTAAATGCACGTAGAGACCATAGAGACAGGGGTGGCTCGACCCCTCCCCGTTGTAGGACCGAGTAGGCAACTAGAGGGGGGGTGAATAGATGCCGAATAAAATTCAACTATTTCTTTCAGAAAATTAAAGACCCCTAAATAGCGGAAGAATATTTAATATCGTAGAGATCAAAACCCTAGATTAATTAGCGAGACAAATCGAACAAAAATCAAAACTAGTTTTATCAAAACTCGAACAAACCTTCTAATCAAGAATCATAGCAAAAGAGTATGTAAAGAATTGCATAACCTTTTCTTTATTCCAAAGCCACTCCTTCCGGGAGGACACCAAAATCTCTAATCTCACAAGATTAGAAAAACCACCAAAATCTCTAATCTCACAAGATTAGAAAACCTTAAACAAACTAAAGAAAACACAAAATCTCTTCTTTGTTGTAGGCACCTCTTGCTTCTTGCCCTTTGCTCTTGGATGATTTCTAAGCCCCTAGAACCCCCTATTTAAAGGGCTCCATAGCAGTTGATTCCTTCTTGTATACGGCAAACCGGCTGGCTCTCCACGTCCTTGGCTGCAAGTCTCCTACTCGGACACGAAAACATACAAACCGCACGGCGCAAACGACGGCTGTCTCACGTCTCCTTCTCGGACTCGTATCGATCCCACCTGCGTTCACACACACGCACACAGCATGCAACTCACGCCACGCACTCTCTCCTGCTCGACGCACACACACACACTAGTATGCACACACACATGCATGCATACTCACACACTCACATGCATGCACACACACATGCACACACACACTCTAAAAATTGTATACACGCGTACGACCACCTGCCGTTACGCTGCAACGATCTCGACCTCACGTGCACCGTTTCTCTAGTCCGAAACATCTCGCATGACACCCTCGACCCTTACGACCTCAGTTCCTCCTCGAACCTAGTCTCGGTCCCGTCATCGACCACGTTCGACCTCGAGCAACACCTGCACGTGAACAAAAATACAAAAACAATTTCCGAGCCCAAGTCCACGACTTGACTCAAATTAATCCATACAACCAACTGGTTTCAGATCTTTTTCAAATAAAGAAACCAAAAAATAAATCGGTTCAAATTGGTTTCAAATCTTTTTAAAATACTGAGCCAAAATCAAATCAACTCAAATCTTTTCAAATCTCTTCGAATATTCAAATACTCATCATCAAAAACACATGGATCAAAAACAATGATCCTTCAATCTCCCCCTTGATGAGTAATTTGACAAAACACAATAAGATTTGACAAGAGTAAAGAGAAAAAAAAAATTTGAGACCCAAAAGATTCCAAGACCAAGTAAAGACCAAGAAAATCCAAATTCTCAAACAGTTTGAAATTCACCTCTCTTTTTATTTTTCTTCTTCTTGACTTTTGCTCTCCCTTTTGACAAAATAGTCATCAAGATCTCAAAACTCCCCCTTAATGAATGCAGTATCTCAAGCTTTGAAGTATATTCAAGGTATATAATCAAAGTAAAGCATTTGGAGAGTTTTTATGAGAGTTTTCACATTTTGTATCAATTTATCCAATGAGAAAGCAAATTGTGAGAATATGGAGGCTCTAACACATAGAATAGTTGTTGCATAAGCAAATTAGAGCAAACAAGTAAAATGTCATAAACTGATTTTGCCAAAGCTAAAAAGAAAACTATCATGAGTAAAGAGAGACTTTCAAATTCACTAATGTTTGTCTCAAGCCTTTTCAAAAATTTGAATTTCCTTTTTCTCTTTTAGCAAGTTTGACAATTTTGCTTTGTGATCAACAGGGATGACAAGTAATCAGACACTAGCCCATACTTGTGTATGAGTAGGTAGTTCTTTCTTGTATCTTTCTCAGTTTAAATTGGCAAGTGGCTTCACATTGTTCTGAACTTTTGTTTAGACAAGTAGCCTTTTCTTGCATCTTTTGAATTTAAATCCCTGGCACTGGCAAGGAAGCTGCACATTGTACTAAACTTGTGTTTAGCCAAGTAGCTTTTGCTTGCATCTTTTTCAACTTGCTTTTATCATTTAAAACACTGATTTTGCTTGAGACTCATAATGATCATTTGAAGTCCAACAAAAAGCTCACACATAGTTTCTAATCAGCTCTAGCCTTTCAACAGATGACAAGAAACTTTTAAGCCTATTTCACAAATGCAATATCATAATGAACAAGAGCCAAAATATTCTCAAAAAGCATCTCAAATTGAATTATTTTAGTCTTTTAGTCTTTTAGTGAGAAGTGAAGCAATGTAGCATTAATTTGACTATATACACAAGAATAGTCAACAAAGCTTTGTACTACATGATGCAATGAAAACAGGGGAGTTTTCTTTTAAGTGTAACGACAAAATAGCTCCTTGTAGTAAATGAAAGAGTTAAAAACAAGACTCCCCCTCAAATCAACCCATGGGGATGAATGATCCCAAGTTCGCCGCGTAAGAAAGCAAAGCGAGAAGAATCAAGCGGCTTAGTGAAAATATCAGCAATTTGAGCATCCGAATCAACAAATTTTAGTTCAATAGCTCCTTTTTCAACATGATCTCTAAGAAAATGATATCGAACATCAATGTGTTTAGTCCTTGAATGTTGAACAGGATTTTTAGCGATGTGAATTGCACTAGTATTATCACAAAGAAGTGGAACACTATTAAAGTTAATGCCGTAATCTTTAAGAGTTGAAGTGATCCAAAGAATTTGTGAACAACAACTAGCGGCCGCAACGTATTCAATTCAAAGCAGATTGAGCAATCGAGGACTGTTTCTTAGAAGACCAAGAAACAAGTGAAGTGCCAAGAAAATGACATGTGCCGTAAGTACTCTTTCTATCTAATCTACACCCCGCAAAATCAGCATCGAATATCCTAGGAGTGTAAGCGAAGAAGAACAAGAATACCAAATGCCAAATTCGTAGTGGAGCGAAGATACCTGAAAATTCTTTTAATTGCTTGTCGATGTGATTCTCGAGGAGAGGCTTGAAATCGAGCGCACAAACATACCGCAAAATGTATGTCGTGCCTCGGCGATCAAGTACGTATGATCCAATCATGCTTCAGATTCTTTTTGGTCCATCTCAACACCATTCTCGTCAAGATCCAAAATTGTTGTTGTGCTCATTGGAGTAGATACTGACTTTCCTTCTCCCATGTCGAATTTCTTTAGTAGCTCCTTTGTATACTTGGATTGGTGCAAGAAGATCCCTTCTTTCGCTTGCTTGATTTGAAATCCAAGGAAGTATGTCAACTCTCCCATCATACTCATCTCGAATTCCCTGGACATCAGCTCGGAAAACTGCAACACAAGAGAGTGGGAGGATCCTCCAAAGATAATATCATCCACATAAATTTGCACCACAAGAAATTGATCATTTGAATTTTGAGTAAACAGAGTTTTATCAACTTTTCCCATCTCAAAATTATGTTGAAGCAAGAAGCCTTTTAATCTATCATACCATGCACGAGGAGCTTGTTTTAATCCATAAAGAGCTTTTGATAAACGATACACATGATTAGGAAATTTTTCATTTTCAAAACCAGGGGGTTGTTTCACAAAAACTTCTTCTTCTATAAAACCGTTTAGAAAAGCACTTTTCACATCCATTTGAAATAACTTAAGACCTTTTGAAGCTGCAAAAGCCAAGAGGATGCGAATAGCTTCTAAACGAGCAACAGGAGCAAATGTTTCATCAAAATCAATTCCTTCAAGTTGAGAATAACCTTGAGCTACAAGTCTAGCTTTGTTTCTAACAATTATTCCATCTTCATTTAACTTGTTCTTAAAAACCCATTTTGTTCCAATAATGTTTTGATTTTTAGGAGGTTCCACTAAAGACCAAACTTTATTCCTTTCAAAGTTTTCTAACTCTTCATGCATCGCATCTACCCAAGAACTATCAGTTAAAGCATGAGTAATGTTCTTAGGTTCAAAATTTGCAACAAAAGCGAGAATGCATGCATAAAAGAGTTTGAGATGAATTAGAACGTGTCACCCTTTCATGAAGACTTCCAATAATTTGTTCAGAGGATGGTTCTTCAAAACAGTAAGGGAGGTCCAGTTGTTTCACTGTCGTGAGAGGTGTAGGAGAATCAAGTAGTAGTCACATCAATTTGTTCAGAACAACTTCCCGCTCAGAGGTATGAGCTCATCATTATCATCATCTTCATCATTTTCTTCGAATCTTTTATCCAAAAAGATTGGCTCTAAATCTTCTCGTGAACCTGAAATGTCGGGTCTAGCTCGTGGCTAGCCTCATCAAAAGTAACATCGCATGTCTCCAACAATTTGTTAGTCGATAAATCAAGTACACGATATCCACGAGAGTGCAACGAATAGCCAAGAAAAATACCATCTGTACTACGAGCTTGAATTTATCAAGATTTCCATGTTTAAGAATAAAGCATTTGCAACCAAACACTCGTAAGTGAGAAGCAGGATGGTTTACGATCAAATCTCAGTTCATAAGATGTTTTACCAAGTAAAGCTCGAGATAGACCCTATTTGATATATAGCAAGCGTAAGAAATTGCCTCAAATTTCAAAATTTTCTTGAAGTGTTGTATTCATCTAGCATAGTTCTAGCCATTTGAATCAAAGTTCTATTTTTCTTTCTACAACACCATTCGTGAGGGAGAATATGGCGAAGAAAATTGATGTTCAATCCCATTAGTTTCACAAAAGATTTAAACAAGGCATTTTTGAATTCTGCACCATTATCTGCTCTTATGGCTTTCAATGAGTTAGGCAATTCATTTATCAATCTCTTAATGAAGACATGAAAGAGTCCAAAAATCTCATCTTTTGAAGACAGAAAATGCACCCAAGAGTATCTCGAATAATCATCAACTATTACTAGAAAATACCACTTACCTCCGCCGATTGTACTCGAGATGGTCCCTATCAGATCCATGTGAAGAAGTTGACCGGGCCGATGGTCATTACAAGAGAGACAGGAGCATGTGGGGCTCCAACCATCTTACCATGTCGACAGGAAGCACAAACAATGTCTTTGCAAGATTTTAATTTTGGCAAGCCACGAATTAAGTCTAGACCACTCAATCTAGATAACAGATCAAAGCCCATGTGACCTAACCGACGATGCCAAAAATTGAGATTTCTTGATTACGAAGCAACAAAACAATGTGAACTTGAAGCATTGCTAAAATTTGCTATGAAAATTTTTCCAAGTCTAGATATCTCAAGAGTCAAGTTTCGGAAGCATCGAGTACTCTACATGCATTTGGTTTAAAACTCACTTCAAAGTTTTCATCCAACAATTGAGATACGTATAGAAGGTTGAATTTCAGTTTAGACACCAAAGAGACATTCTTTAAAGTAAAGTGATCATTCACCTTCACAGTACCTTTTGCAATGACGCCAGCGTCGAAGAGTAGCATCTCCAAAAGTGATCGTTTCGTTCCCAGATGCTTTTGTTAGGAGGAGAACCAACTTGGGTTGCTGTCATGTGTTGACAAAGATCCTGAATCAACAACCTGTGATGTTCTCCTTCCCTTCTCGTACCACCTACATGTTATGAACAGAAGATGTTGAGGATTCAAATACCAAGTTAGAGAAATATGATTTAGGTATCCAGCACTGAATCACTCGACGAGGAGGTGATCGTACAAAAGCTTGTGAATGCAAAGTAAATGAATTTCCAGGTATTTTGTTTGCTTTCACTAGCGGAACATGTGGAGAAATGATACGTGTTTGTCTAAAGTTAGACTTAGCCTTTGAATTTTCCTTTCTCTCGGTTGTTTGGCTAGTCTAAAACAAAAATTCATCAAATGACCATCTTTTCCACAATGAGTGCAATTGTACTTAACAAATGGTTTGTCTTTAGAAGCAGAAGCAACATTTGCATTCATCATAGTAGAAGATAAAATTCCAGCAGATTTGAAGACAGTTTTCTCAGGTTCTTTGACAATTTCAAACTTTCCACTTTCAAGAGTTTTAACAATAGTAGGAGCATATGATTTGTGATGAGCATAAGGATCAAAACCTAAACCTTTGTGATGAGTGCTGACTTTTGATTGATCCAAAATCATATTTAGATTTTTCTTTCCTTTAGTAAAACGTTCTAAAGACTTTTCCAAGTAATCAATTTTTCGAGAGAGTGTTAAACAATTATTACATGAAACATCTACTTTTTCTTTTTGCTTGCGACAAGTTGAGCATGAAAGAACTTCATGTGTAAGCAAATCATTAACCAATTGAGTAATCTTAGCATCTGCATCATGCAACTTCAATTCTAGTATGGGACATTTAGAACAAGAAGTTTGACCATGTAAACCATCAAGAGAGCAACCAACATTTTTCACAAGTTTTTCATTTTTCAATTGTTTGGCATAAACTTGTTCTAGTTTAATCATATGTTCCTCTTTTAGAGATTTAATTTCAAATTTGAGATCTAAGCAAGAATCACATGTCTTTTTCGTAATTTGAATTTCTAAGATCAAAGTTTTCGATTTCGGCATGGATAGATCTTTCTCTAAGTTTTTATTTTTGAGTGAAGATTTTCTTAAAGATTTTCTCAATATGACTAAAACTTCACAAAGCTCATCATACGAAGGTATTACCTCATCACCGTCATTTGGAAGTGTTGTCGTTGTCACTAGAATCACTAGTGTTCCTTTCGCCATGAAGCACACCGTGAAATCTTTCTCGCTCAGCTTAGTTTGCTTCGCTTCCTTCTCATCGCCGCTTGGATCATCAATGTCGCTAAGTCTAAGCGACCAATTGCCGCGAAGACTTTGTTGAGCATCTTCTTTGTCCGTTGCTTATTTTTGTCCTTGCTTTCTTTTGGCCGGAAGGACTTGGAGGAGTTGCTTTGCTCCTTCTCCTCTTTATCTTTGTTCTTGAAACAGTTAGCACGGATGTGCCCGGCCGTGCCGCAGTTGTAGCAGTGGATGGAGGCTCCTCTTCTCTCCCTTGATCTCATGTAAGCTGCATTGACACGCTTGGAAAGAAGAGCAAGTGTATCTTCTGGTATTTGATCTAGCTGTTCATCACTAAGAGCACTCAAAACAGTAATGGAATATGATGATGAAGAACTAGTGGCATTATCATATGAAGAATTAGCATTAAGAGCCATAGAGTTATCATTGGAAGTTCTTGATACAATGTCTATCTCAAAAGTCTTGAGACTAGAATATAGTTTATCCAAAGTCATTTCACTCATCTTGTGAGCTTCCCTAAAAGCAGTCACTTTCATTTGCCAGATTTTAAGATCAAGAGATGATAGGAAATGTCTAGCATTTTCAGAGTCAGTGTACTTTACATCTACAGCTCTAAGATTGTTTAAGATTCTGTTAAAGCGAGCAAAACAATCATCTAGAGATTCTCCAGAGTTCATTTCAAATCTAGTGTATTCTTTTTTAAATTGATCTTGCCTAGCTTCTTTTACAGAGTCAGTGCCCTCATGATAATCTTGAAGAGATTTCCAAATTTCATGAGCAGTGAGTAAATGACAGACTCTATCGAATTCTTTTCTAGCAAGTCCTTGAAGCAATATGTTTCTAGCTCTATTATTGTTTTCAACATCTTTCTCAAACTCGATTTTATCAATATCATCATTAGAAGGAAGCTCGCATTTAAATTTTTACCTTGCGCCAAATTGCGTTACCTTGAGCTTGAAGATATGCAGTCATTCGGATCCGCCAGTGGGGGAAGTTTGTGCCATCGAAGATTGGCGGCTTGTTCGAGTATTTCTCCGTTGCCATAATTTACCGTTTACTAATCACCTGTTAAGATGGATTAGTAGAGCCTGGCTCTGATACCACTTGTAGGACCGAGTAGGCAACTAGAGGGGGGGTGAATAGATGCCGAATAAAATTCAACTATTTCTTTCAGAAAATTAAAGACCCCTAAATAGCGGAAGAATATTTAATATCGTAGAGATCAAAACCCTAGATTAATTAGCGAGACAAATCGAACAAAAATCAAAACTAGTTTTATCAAAACTCGAACAAACCTTCTAATCAAGAATCATAGCAAAAGAGTATGTAAAGAATTGCATAACCTTTTCTTTATTCCAAAGCCACTCCTTCCGGGAGGACACAAAATCTCTAATCTCACAAAGATTAGAAAAACCACCAAAATCTCTAATCTCACAAGATTAGAAAACCTTAAACAAACTAAAGAAAACACAAAATCTCTTCTTTGTTGTAGGCACCTCTTGCTTCTTGCCCTTTGCTCTTGGATGATTTCTAAGCCCCTAGAACCCCCTATTTAAAGGGCTCCATAGCAGTTGATTCCTTCTTGTATACGGCAAACCGGCTGGCTCTCCACGTCCTTGGCTGCAAGTCTCCTACTCGGACACGAAAACGTACAAACCGCACGGCGCAAACGACGGCTGTCTCACGTCTCCTTCTCGGACTCGTATCGATCCCACCTGCGTTCACACACACGCACACAGCATGCAACTCACGCCACGCACTCTCTCCTGCTCGACGCACACACACACACTAGTATGCACACACACATGCATGCATACTCACACACTCACATGCATGCACACACACATGCACACACACACTCTAAAAATTGTATACACGCGTACGACCACCTGCCGTTACGCTGCAACGATCTCGACCTCACGTGCACCGTTTCTCTAGTCCGAAACATCTCGCATGACACCCTCGACCCTTACGACCTCAGTTCCTCCCTGAACCTAGTCTCGGTCCCGTCATCGACCACGTTCGACCTCGAGCAACACCTGCACGTGAACAAAAATACAAAAACAATTTCCGAGCCCAAGTCCACGACTTGACTCAAATTAATCCATACAACCAACTGGTTTCAGATCTTTTTCAAATAAAGAAACCAAAAAATAAATCGGTTCAAATTGGTTTCAAATCTTTTTAAAATACTGAGCCAAAATCAAATCAACTCAAATCTTTTCAAATCTCTTCGAATATTCAAATACTCATCATCAAAAACACATGGATCAAAAAACAATGATCCTTCACCCGTTTGTGAGGACATGGCAATACACCGAGTCGGGACCCTCGATGCTCGTTGTCGGGAATCGGCAATTGAGAGGACACAGCGAGGATGTTGAATTGATGCTAGGGAGCCAGCGGGTGTGCGGTGATGAACAACCCATCGTTGCGACGATGAGCGGTCAGGGAAGACAACGCATCGTGGGTTGATGAGTGCCTAAGAGCATCTCCAGCAAGGGCCCCTAAAACAGGGTCCCTATTTTGGATTTAGGGACCCCCCCTATTTTTTGAGGCCTTGTTTTCAGAGCACAAGTCCAGCAACAGCTCCTAAATCTCAGCCTCTATTTTACTTTTTCTCCTATTTTGACATATCCGCTATGTATAATCTTCATTTGACACCACTAAAATTTAATCAAAAATATTTGTAATACATAAAACATAAGCATATTAACATTTACAATTTAAAAACATGATATTTAAAATTTAAATTTAAAATTTTCAAAACATGATAAAATTTTCGAAGCCTCTCATGTATTTCCCTATCTTCAATAATAGGGGTTGTACTCGTGTCCCTGGAAATTAGGGCTGAGGAGGCAAATTTAGAGGCCTCCTAATTTTAGGGGCTTGAGTTGGGGGCCCCTGGGAATTGGGGCTGAGGAGGCAAATTTAGGGCCCCCCTAATTTTAGGGGCTTGAGTTGGGGCTCTGTTGGATCTGTTTTTTTTACTACACTCCCTATTTTAAGCTTTAGGGGCTGGTTTAGGGGCTCTGCTGGAGATGCTCTAACCAATTGGGTGGGCTAAATATGACAACAAATAGGCCATGTAAGCCTCCCTCTAATATATGTTTTTTTTTTATCAAATGTAACTGTGTCAATGGATTGAATAGATACAATTAATAGCCAATTTGTTTGATTGATTGTGGTTGATAAGCAAATGTTGTAGAAGTATTTATCAAATAATAAAACACTAATAGTAACACTCAAATCGATGATAACACATCATAATTATTTAATGAGAAGTGCTTCTATGCTCTTTCAGAAAAAAAAACTGCACTAATGTAAAAGCAATCACACTAATTAAAGCAAGGGCAAATTTGTCCCCTGTATTTCGATTAGGCCCGTGCATCCAAATCCAGCCCGAGGGCCCTTATCCAATCTCTGTGCCTCCCCTTCGTTCCCCTTCTCTCGTAACCGCTCGCGCCATTCCTTCCCCTCCCGTCGCTCGCCTCCTCCTCCGCCTCCCGTCGCTCGCATCATCCTCCGCCTCCCTTCGGTCGGCTCCGCCTCCGCCTCCCATCTCTCGCCACCTCGTTCACCCGGCGTCCACGCCTCCCGTCGCTGCGTCCTCATCCGCGCCCCCCACGCCTCCCCGCGTTTCCCGCCGCTGCGTCCTCATTCGCCCGCCCTAACGCCTCCGCGCGTTACCCGTCGCTGCAGCCTCCTACGCCCTTCCTGCGTCGCCAGTTCTCGGGGATCCCGCCGATCCCATAGAGCTCTCCAACCGGGCAGGGTAGCTGGAGCCCACCAATCCCGTGGAGCTCTCCAACCGAGCAGGGGAGCTGGAGCCGGTGTTGCTCGCCTCGGAGACGCTTGCGATGGTGGCAGAGGGTGTGGTGCCAGAAGGCGACCCGACGAAATCGACGTCATCTAAGTCTGTGGAGATGGATGCGGCGTTAGGCGATCAGGGTGACGGCTCTCGACCCTTCACCATGCCGGAGATTCTCGTCGACCTCAAGGACGGCGGGGAGACAACGGCCGGGAATTCCGCATTTCTGGGGGGTAATGGGCTAAGATCTATCGGCCGAGGGCTCCAGGTTACTACTTCTTGCTACTATCCATTCTTTATTGCTAGACAGTGTGTAGTGTCTGTGATGCAGAAATGGATCCATTAATCCTTTTGCAATGGTCAATTGGTAACGCAACATCTTGATAACAGCTACTTAGCCAATTCGTTCGTGTAAAATCTACTTGGAACCGAACTATCGTTAACGCTTTCCGCTTTAGGGCTAAAAACTAAAAAAGGGCATGGTTATTTGAACATCGTGATCGCTGGATTGCTCAAGATGGTTGCCATTTTGTTGTCGAGCCCTATATAGTATATACCAATTATTCTATAGGTCTATTTGGCCCAAAGAGCTTGTGTAGTATCTGCAATGCTCGTGAGCTCGGTGTGAAGTCTCGCTGCTATTTCATTTTCTCGAATCTATTGTTTCCACGATCGCAGATGTTAATGCATGCTTCATGCCTTGTTAGCTTGAAAAGGGCTAAATATAAGGTTGAATCAGAGAAAATGTTGTCTGTATAGACAAACCAAACAAAAAAACAGTAGTCATGATTTCTTACACTTTTCGATGTTTTATCCATTGGTGTTTTAGGCCCTTTTCGATGTTTTGCATGCAAAAGCTGTCTATCACCATCATCTCTGTCACTATATGAGCCTCTTTTGTGGTTATCTTGCCCGCCTGCAGTTAAATAGGTTTTGTCAGATAGACCCACAACATGTCCCTGATAGTGTCCGCCAACATAAATCATTAAATATTGGCAATTTGCCAAACTCTACTCAACATTAAAAGGTTTCTATACGTACATCTGAATGCTTCTTTGATATTTGATAACAAGGCAGAAGAGGTAGCAAGAGAAGCCTGTGTAGAACCAATCAATGTTTCCCTTTCAGGTGCTGAATTTTTTTTTTTTTTCGAAACTGGTGGCAGGAGCTCTGCCTATTCAATTAAGAAGAGAGAAACAAAGCACATAACAGAGTACAAAACACAGCTTAAAACAACAGCCGCTAAGGGTAGTGCCCGGGGAGACCGGGGAGCCCACCGTCTAGACTAGACTTCTAGAAGCAAAAATAAATTCGGCCACATTTTCCTTGGCTTGAGTGACAACTCTATGAACATTGTTCTCCGTTTGTTGGAAGATGCGCGCATTTCTTTCCCTCCAGAGGTTCCAAAAACCCAAAAAGATTAAGCCATCAAAACTTCGTCTCCTAAGATGCGGCAGGAAGGAGCGGAGACGAAGCCACCAGTCTAGGATTGAAAGGTGCGCACTTTGGGGGAAGATATTCGGGAAGTTGAGACCTTGAGAAGAAAGGAACAGGGGCCAGAAGCTCCTGGCAAAAAGACAGTTTAACATGAGGTGTGCCGCCGTTTCCTCTTCGACACTGCAAAGGTGACAAACTTGTTCATGGGGCCATCCTCGCGTGCAAGATTGTCACCGTTAGGATGCTATTACAGTAGAAGCCAAGCGAAAATTTTGCATTTGTTTTCCGATTTAGCCTTCCAAATCAGCGAGCCGGCCGTGTCTGTAAGAGCGCCGAAGAATTGCGCCTTGTATGCCGATTTGGTAGAGAAGAAACCATCTTCTGTCCAACGCCAAACAATTTCATCTTGTGCGTTTTGCTGTAGTTGTACCTGTTGGAGCATCTGCCAAAGGTTGAAGAATTGTACCATTTGGGCATTTGAGTGGATGTTGCGTAACGGGATCATCCAGGAATTGTTTGTAAGCTCGTGAAGGACAGAGTTGTTTCTTCTTTTCACCAACCGGTAGCAAAGGGGAGCGATATCCATGGGGGCTCTCCCTTGTAGCCAATGAGAGGTCCAAAACCTTGCTGTCTGACCATCTTTGATGATTATGCGGGTGCTAGCATTGAAGAGCTCAATGTCACTGGCATTGCTTGTGAAGTCATTGCCCGACCAAATCCTGTTACTTTCTTTCCACCGAAACCAAAACCACCTCTGCCTTAGGGCTCTACTGAAGGTCTCCAGATTAGGGACTCCGAGCCCGCCTAGCATCTTAGGTCGGCACACCTTTGACCAGCTAACAAGACAATGTCCCGGGGAGCAATTGTTTTGTCCCTTCCAAAAGAAGTTACGCCTGAGTTTGTCAATCCTTTTTAGGGCCCAGGCCGGTAAGGGGAAAATGGTCAGGAAGTAAGTTGGGAGGGCCGAGAGTACAGAGAGCACCAAGGTTAGTCTTCCTGCCCTAGATAACAGAGCCCCTTTCCAACCTGCCAACCTAGCTTCGATCCTGTCAAGCAGAGGTTGAAAGTCCATCCTTCGCAAAGCTCTTGGTCTCAGCGGCAGGCCCAAATATTTTGCTGGGAAATTCTTGACAACCCCTGAAAACTCAGAAGGGCAAGCATCTAAATCTCCTTGCTGACAGGCAATTGCATAAACTTCAGTTTTTTCCCAGTTAACCATGAGTCCCGACGCGCCACTGAATATTTGTAGGATTGCGTTTAAGTTTTGCATCTCCTGACCAGTTGGGTTTAGGAACATGGCCACGTCATCAGCGTAGAAGGACCGGCAGAGGTCCGGCGACGTATGCAAGATTGGGCTGAAAAGGTTCCTGTGCGCTGCCGCCGACAGCAGGAGCTGCAGGGGTTCTAGCGCAAGGATGAATAGCATTGGAGAGAGGGGGTCACCTTGTCTGAGTCCACGCTTGTGTTCAATCCGTTTCCCAAGCGCATCATTCACCATCACCCTTGAGGAGGAGCTTGCTTGAAGCGTGGCAATCCAATCTCTCCATCTTTGGCTAAATCCGAAGTGTTGCAAAACTTCTATGAGGTACTCCCAACTGACGGAGTCAAATGCCTTGGCCAGGTCTAACTTGATGAACAACGCAGGGTTTTTCTTTCGGTGGAGTTCTGTCAGCAAGTTCTTGACAAGGAGGAAGCCGTTGTGAATAGCCCTGCCTTTGATGAACGCATTTTGATTGGGTGACACCAGGTCTCGGAGCTTCGGGGCTAGTCTGTTGGCTAGTATTTTGGAGATGATTTTGCCAAATCAGGCACCAGTCGATTGGTCTCAGACCGCCACACTTTGTGCGTCTTGCTTTTTAGGGAGCAGGATCACACATGCAGAGTTCAGGAGGTGGAGATTGGCAGCCGCTCCTCCTGAAAAGGCTAAGATAGCCGCTATGAGGTCTTCCTTGACAAAGTTCCAACAGACTTTGAAGAAGGAAGCAATGAAGCCGTCCGGACCCGGCGCTTTGTCGGTTGGCAAGTCCCAAATCGCCCGCTTGATTTCCGCTGCCTGCAGGGGGAGGTCCAGGCTGGACAAGTCCGCGTGAGCTGAATTTAAATTTCACTTCTGGAAAAAGAAAGCTGATACACATCGGTACTCTATTTTAATTTACCATTAGAGAAAAAATAATGATAAAACTAGCTTAAGCAGCGAGTATATGCGAAATGCATGTAATATGCTTACCTCAAGCGGCAAGGCAAGCGAGCTTGCTAGCTGCGAGTGGATCTTGTTTGCAAGAAGGTTGTACTGCTTGCACAAACATTGGAGTTCATGGCAACCAAGGTGAGGAGATGTTTTTGGTTTTCCTCCCACCCCATAAGATTGATCAGAGCAGTCATAAAAGGCACAAAAACATTAGTCCACTTTAACATCGTAAAGGCCACGAGTTGAGCATACAAGACCTATCAAATTTCAAAAGCAATGTAGGGCCTCAAGCATTTGCAAACACGAAAATCACATCAGACCTACTTCATCATACAACTCAATCCAAAACTTGAATAGGGCTAGGTAGTTTGCATGCAGACAAAACTTCTTCATGAAGGGTAAAAAATATACTTTTATTTCATGTGTTTCTTAATGACTAGAATAAAACATTACATGAGCAGTTTTAATGTCAAGATTTACCTTAGGTAGTCAAGATTAATTTTGGTACTTATTGCTTTCTTGTAACATGCAAGGATCATTGTTCATGGTGTTAGCAAATTTAGTTTTATGCGGAGTAAAGATATGTTTCATGAAACTGTGGAAGATCCTTTGAGAAATGACACTACAGAAAGTTCTGTATTGTTTTGCACTTCTCTCATGGAATGCTGCTTTTGTATGTAATTTATGTTATATAGTTTGTCATTTTGTTTGATATTATTGGTGAAGGGTTGTCTCCTTTTTGCTTCTAGAACATCAGCAATGCAGCATAATCCTTGTGCTTCTAGCTAGTTATTTTACTAATCAATATTGCCTGCAAGTTTGCTCCTTATTGAGAATGAACCTCTTTATCACTATTTTAGGATATTCTCTAGCCACTCTCTTTCATTGATCAGTTCTGCTTGCCTTTTCTTAGGAAAGTTCACAAATCTCTGAGGTCTACAAACCATTACAAGACCCATTAATTTCGCGCTGCGTTGAGATCGTTGAGATCGCTTGGTATGCCTTGCATACTCTCTGCCGCTTTGTTAGATTATAAACTACTCTTGTACCCTTCTAAGGTTAGATGCTGATAAAAGTATCAGCTTACTACCAGAAACTTACAAATATATTTCTGATCGTTATGCAGAAACTACTAGATACTTTGCACCAAGCTTTGCCAAGTATGTCCCTTATTGCTTACTACAGAAATGGCTTTCAGAAGCGGTTCAAAACCACTTCCAGAAGCGGTTTTACAACCGCTTCTAAGCAACCGCGAGTGATACCCCGAAGGGTATCACAAGCGGTTGCTAGAACCGCTTGTGGTGGTGCGACACCGAGCGATAAAAGACTACCAATAATATCGTGGGAATGTGATTCGAACCCACGACCAGCACTCCATCCTCGTGACCCGCTTCTAGGGATGCAAATGGGCTGACCCTAGGGTCTTCTTTGACCCGTTCTAGTTTATTTGTTTGCACTAAAAACTTAATTTTTAGTCCACCTTTTTAGTTTTAGTGCAAACAAATGAACTAGAGTGGGTCAAAGATGACCCTAGGGCCGGCCCATTTGCATCCCTACCCGCTTCATCCATCTAGCCAACCCACCCACGCGTGCTCTCTGATAGAATAGGACACGCATTCCTTTTATTATTTCTAAAACTGGGCTTCTACAAGCGGTTCGTGATACGAACCCCTTCTGAACGGGGTCTTTAGAAGTGGTTCGTGTCACGAACCCCTTCTAAAGCCCCACCTTTAGAAGCGGTTCGTGACACGAACCCCTTCTAAAGCTTTAGAAGCGGTTGGAGACACGAACCGCTTGTAAAGATCTTTAGAAGGGGTTCGTGTCACGAACCCCTTCTAAAGGTGGGGCTTTAGAAGGGGTTCGTGCCACGAACCGCTTCTAGAGATCCCCTCCGGCCTGTTGCCACGAACCGCTTCTGGTGTGAGCATTACAACCGGTTCGCACCAAACCGTTTCTAATAGGCCGCTTGTGATGCTCGGTTTTGTAGTAGTGTTGCTTCCGAATAACTCATGTATGTCCCTTATTGCTTGCTTCCGAATAACTCATGGTGTTGTTTCGTGCTTGTAGATGGATGGGAAAACTTTGGATCATCGCAACTATCTTGATGCTCAGGTTTGCATGGAGTTATCATTTTTGTTTTATTCACACATTATGTGAAATCATGTGATGAAAAATTGGTTTGATGACGATTTTAAACTTGTATAAATGTGTTTTGTGCATTCTCATGTGTTTATCTTTTGCGCTGGGCCAAATTTCCAAGAAATAGTAAATTTCATGTGTATGACAAACCAAATTTTTTGGTCTGTCATAAACGTGTTTTTGGCGACCTTGCTTTTCCCAAGTATGACAAACCAAAATTTTTGGTCTGTCATAAACGTGTTTGTGGCGACCTTGTTTTTCATGTGTTTGACAAACTAAATTTTTTGGTCTGTCATAAACGTGTTTGTGGCGGCCGGCGGGGCGGCGGCGGCCGGTGGCCAGGCCCGCACGCACACGCACGACACAAGCACAGAGGCCCCAAAAAATTACAGAGCACACGTTTCCCCCCAAAAAATCGAATTTTAGTCCATTTTACATGGATTTGAGTCAAATAAAACCCTAGAATCACTAGATTACATCCTTAGGGACCTAAAGGAGGAAGGAATTGAGTTAATTCTCACCGGAGACAATGAAATCGACGACGAACGGAGCTCCGGCCGAACCGAGAAAACCGAGAAATTCATCGCCAATTCTTGATGCAACCTAAAATTGATTGTTGGGTTAGACTCTAGACTCATCCACAGTCACAAAGAACCAAGTGGAATGAAGAATGACTCACCGGAGAGGGATCTACAACCACGAACGCGAAGAACACCGAAAAAGTGCACCCGGCGTCGGTTTTCTCGATCTCACGGGCACAAGAGTGGAGTAGGCGAAAGGAGGATCACACTCCCGGAACGGGGATACTTATAAGGAGAGAATGGAGGTGGTGGTGCGCCGTTTGGAGGTGAAACGGACGAGTTAATGGCATTTGAGTGGATTTCGGTTTTTCATCAACGCGGCCGTTTCCAGTGAGATTGGCGGCGAGTGAAGGTGGGGAATGGTAAGAGATCGACGTTGCGGATCCAATGGAACCGACCGTTCGCATTTTGGAGTTGATTTGAGGGAGTTATGAGCATTTGAATCAAGCCCTAGCCATTACTACTTGGCTTGAAGCTTCTCTTTTAACTGGCTTTGGCTGGAGGTTGAAGAAGGTGCACTATTCACGTGACACGTGGCGCTCTCCCATTGGTCCTCCTTTACGCGAATGAACAGCCCTAGAGAAAAATTAGGAAAAATGGTCTAAAAATTCTGGAAAAATTCCTAGAACCATTTTAGAATATTTGGGACCCAACAAAATTGGTTCCGCTGAATTTGGATGAAATTTGTGGAATTAAATATTCGGGCGCGGATCGCAGGCATTAAACAAAAGCCGCGCGAGATAAAATAGGAACGGAGGTCCAAAAATCCGAGGAATGATTCCTAAAATAATTTTGGACTATTTGGAACACAATTGAAGTGGTTTGGGGATTTTTGGAGCATTTTTGGACTAGGGTGAAATTTCGGGTACCGCCGGGAACCGGAAAATCCGATTTTCGACCGGAGGGGAATTAATTCCCGATTTCGTAGGGGAATGGATGCCAGGTTAATATAAACACCAATGAAACTCCAACTTTTGAATTTACTTTATTTAAATTAGGTTTTTCTCCAGAATGCGAAAATGAGGATGTTACACTAACTATGGCGGCGTACACACCGGAGTTGATTCCTCCCATGAGTTGCTACTTGCAACTTGCAAAAGAGTGATCCAAAGCGTTGATTCCTGATCAATGCAACTCGCAAATGAGTGATTTCAAGTGGTTGATTTCTAATGAAACGGCACACTAGGGGAAACACGCTTGCAACGATTCTACTATTTTATAGCAAGTAATGTTTATTTTTAGGAACAAAAAGCTGTTAGAAATGGGACAAAATTCTTCACTTTTAGGAATTAAATATATCCTATAATTTATCATTAATTACATCGTTTGATGAAATCAAACAATGGTGGATCCCAGGGAACTGAACTTTATATTCCAGCTATCAATTAATTGATTTCCTTCTTGATGTCTTACATGCGATTCTGTTTGCAGAAGATGAACTCTACAAGCATTTTTCTTCTGAAAGAATGAATGTCATTCTGCATAGGAATAATAATGTTTTTATTATTCTGATAACAACTAATTAGAACAAATTATAAATTAAAAACACTAATATTTTGTTTATTACAGTCGAACCTGTGTAAACTTTGTTGTCAAAACTGATCCATTCCACAGCTCTATGTACTTCAGTACATATAGGCCACAAGAACTCCTAGAATATTGGTTAGGAAATTGTCAGTATAGAAAGTAAGTAATACACAAATAATAATAATAACACATACCCATCACGTTGCTTAGGGACACCATGAATTTGCTTGATCCGCCAATTGTACAGCCACCATGTTCACCCCTGTACTTCTCGCTATGGCTAGCAACTTTTTAATCCCATCTATCAGCCATGTGCAAAACGTTGTTAACATCATCATAGTTAGATTTAACAAATAGTTTTCAATACATATATGCAAATAAATAACTCACCACTGCAACAACTTGATCTCTACAAATTTGAAGATCCCACAAAGAATCCAAAATTTGGAACTCCTTATTCGTGGTTAAAATATGTAATGATGTTAAACCTACACAAATATGTGGTTAAAATATGTAATGATGTTAATACAAAACACAATATATGCTTTATATTTTACCAATTGATTCTCTGTTAAGTCTTGTGCTTGGCCTACTAAATAGTCAAGCTGACTCTTGCGATTGACGTAGCGGTCTTCGCTAATAGATTTTACCCATCGATGAAAGAGCGACCCAAACACAAAAAAAAAAAAAAATTGTCCAGGACTTCCTCCATGTGACGTTCCAAAAGTAATCTAATATAACCTTCCATATGCTACACAAATGATGGTGTTAAAATTGAAATCCGAACATATTATAGTCTAGGATTAGTCTAATTAAGCAAATAATAAATGGAAGTGAATTACCTTATCTCCTAGATATTTATCTTCACCATCTTTAGACGATGGGATTGTAAGGCATTTTAAATCCTTTGCGTTAAAATCATTGCCATTCCTCAAGGCAACTAGGATGGTGTTCGGCTCGAAGATAAATACTGCTTCACGTACTAAATTGAAACAATTTCTTGAGCATCCACTCCTAGGATTCAAATATGATAGCATTAATTATTCAAAAAATTCTCTCGAGAGTATCCAAAGGATTATATATAGAAAATTCATAGTAATAAAAAATATGTTTCCATCATTCTTGTGGCTGTAAATTGTCCTCCTCAATCTTGTATATGTCTTATTGATAAATTGTACTATTCATCTAAGCTTAGGATTTGCTTTCCTAACCCTAGCTCCATCTTTGACTGTGTGCAATCGTAAGATCAGTAGCATCATCCGTAGATGAAGTTGTTATATCAATAATATTGCGGGGTTTTTTAAGCTTCTCATCCTGTGTCGTCGTGTTCAAGCCACTTTTTTTCTCGACAAAAGGATTGGACTGACATGCACCACTACTAACGTTCTCTTGAAGAGGACTCCGGTTGTGTGCACTTTCCTTAGTTGTAGATGAGGGTGAATTATGAAGCATGTCATTATTGAGAACATCCTGATTGCAAAATACATATACTTAATCATGGTTAAAAATATGTACAATTGTAGTTATGAGTTCACAATGAATTTACCTCGTCATTTGTACCACGTTGATCGATTGTTCTCTGCAAGGCGGATATTCTAACAATGGCGTCATCAACCTTGACCTCGATTGCTAGCACCACTCTTAAAATTTCATCAAGTATGTGTCTTGAGTGCCCCTTCTACACAAGATTAATTAAGGTTTATGATTACGAACTAAAAAAGTATCTCAAATTATCGATGATGTTTGCTGTTTTTTGTCTCCATAAACATCGCATTTGATATCCATTATGACCTGCAAAAATTTGTAAGGCATTAAGTTATAGTTATCCATGCAAACATAGCAATGCATGGTTCATTTGACATACATAATATTTCCGTGTCAGTCAATGCAATACCTTGCCAACACCGTATCCTTTGGACATGTCATACTCATCTCTCCTAAAAGCTAACTCGGTAGTGTGGACCTTGCCAATAGGGGTGGATATCGAGCTGACTCGACTCGACTCGACTCATTTAACTCGTTAAGATAACGAGCCAGCTCGACTCGACTCGTTATCTTAACGAGCTAAAAACTCAACTCGGCTCGACTCGTTATAAACTTGAGTTGGCTCGAGTTGGCTCGTTGAGCTCGTTATAAATGTGAGCAACAAAGCATGTATTAGATACCTCAAACACTCAAACATGGGATTACTGTCATGGGATTACTGCAGAACAATGATGGATAGAAATGACTAGAAAGTGAAAATTCATAATTCATAACATTCAACTAGAGGTGCTCAAATATTTCAAACAGAGCGTTTAGAGGGGTAGAAGACTATAACTCCAGTCAAACTAGAAGTAACAAACATTGCAAATAACATTGGAGGTCTAAAACATAACAAGACAACAAAATTCCAGTCGTCCATGAAGATCTTGCCATGAAGTCTCGCACTAGGAAGAACTTGTGAGATTTTCTTTGTATTCCTCTACCTTAATCGCCTGCAATGGAAGATCAAGATGTCAAAAGTGAGAGGACAAAATTAGATGCTCATAATTGAAATATGCTTTAACACAAGTACAAAACTAATGGAGCAACATTATTCAACTAAAGTGGCACTAACACACATAACGCCAGAATGTATATGGACATGAGGTGCCTGTACTTCCAGAAACCACTATTGGAGTCAGGAACCTTGGGTGCAAAGTGCAATACGCAAATGGTGATTCCTCACCTTACTGAAATTTATGGGGCTTCAAGAGACCCACCGGAGAAGCAGGCACCAATGTGCACGGTCCATTCTTTTCCACACAATATTGATCAATGCTTGACATGGGCTCATTCAGAGTTTGAGGGTTTGCTAGAGAAAACACCAAATGAAGTAAATTATTTTTCACAAATGTAGATTAGTACTGTCGCGAATCCATCATTTTTCTATGCACGGGGCATTCACAATCAATACTGTTAAGATCTGAGAAGTGCCGTATTTCAACAGCTTATCAATATGGGGCGTTGAAAGCAGCTGTTGCAATACAATATGTGATGGAAGGTGGGTGGGAAGGAGAGAGTTTCTGTTTGCAATTTCTATGAGGAGGAAATTTTGATTTGCACTTGATGCAAAATTCAAAACTTCAACTTTGTTGTGTCCTAACTCCAAATAGGATTTTTTAGGCACATTCAGTTTTGATTTGGTAACTAAATGAGGGTGCATCAAGACTTAGCTGCTGGACACAGGGTGACAATGGTATATTAGGAACCAAATATTAACACTGAACTCTCATACCAGACTAGCAGCTTTCCACCACGCTGTCAGGAAATCGTACCAATTCAACGTCATCTTCGGCGGCGTCTTCCTGTAAATGAAAATGGTATTTAAGATAGACACAATATTTATAAAAACTAAATGAAAATGTAGGTGCAGACGAGGGAGCAGGGGGAAGCGGTGGAGGACCGGATCTTGGAGGCTTTCCACGGTTTGTCGCCGCCGTTGATGTCGACCGTGAAGCAGAACCGGAGCCACAAGATCGACTTAGCCCTTTGTTCTTCGACTCCATGCTCCGTGGTTGATTTTCCATGCACGCTGTTCGGGCAGAGTAGACAAGTGTAAGTTCAAGCTCCATTTGGTTTTGGTGATTGGTTTAGATTAATGCTTAATCCTTGTTTAATGACAAATCTAATTTTATTGAGACTAACATGTTTATTGAGTTATATTCAATAGTCTCATATTTGGATGGAAAATGAAAAACCAAGGTACGTATGCATATCCATTCTAGTATAAATTGCATACTTTGGAATCAAGTTTAAGTATGAATTCTCTATTGCATTAACCACAAAATGTGCATTATGTTTCCCAATCCATATATTACATGGATGCACATATCTAGGGGGAGTTCACACTTGAACTTGATGTATCGATGTGTTGATCTATTCTTCACTCCATATATATACAGGATCAATACATTGGAACATATCAAGTTAAATGAATGTTTAAATTGAGTTCATTTGTCTTCTAATCATCAAAGAACATTTCATCATGTGTTGATAGTGTTCTTGTGATTGATTAAGAACAAATGGAGAGTTCTTGAGTAGCATGAAGCATTAGTTGCATCATGTGCTCAAGACACATCTAAATTTATTTAATTGATTTAGGTTGCGCTCAATCGATATAAGTGGTATCCATTATGCGTTAATGGAGTGCTTATATGATTGAGACAACCATGCATCTTGGACTAACCATTTTCGTAAGTGATGGTTGAGCCAGGTTAAGTCCAAAGATGATTGAGATGATGAAAACGGGACAAGGACGACATCATGAGGTGATGGACGTCAAGTGAAGATCCCGGAAAAGAGATGAGAGAGCCAAAGTGACGATCCCAGGGGAACAAGTTGATTGAAGATCATAAAGACCCCAAAGGGGATTGCTTGCAGCGGCCAAGGTATAACTAGAGAGGCTAAGGACTTTTCCTAGCTTTGAGTCTAGATTTAGCGCCGTACTATTAAGAGGGTTTGAGTCTTTGCTTCGAGCTTCATCATGTGTTGGTGATCTCAATCCCGTAGTCACTCGAGCTCAATTCTTACTTGGATTCGGTTTTTGCATGGAGCTAACCATTTGGCATGTGTTGCGAATGGGTGAAGCTCATGCTTGGATTTTGCATAAGTTCTATTTGGCATTCGTTGCAAATAGGTCAAGCTTGTGCTTGGAGTTTTCGCATTGAGCTTTGATTTGCATTAGTTGCAAATAGGATAAGCTAATGCGTTGGCTTTTGCATGAAGTTCATTTGTTTGCATGTGTTGCAATAGATGAAGCTTCATGTTTTGTTTTTGTTTTTCAAACAAAATCCTTATTGCGTTTATTTGGTATTGCTTGGAGCTATTGTTTGCACGGGTTGCAAAAGAAGAGAGCTCAAGCAAGTGTTTAGTTGCATGGAGCTAGAGAATTGCAGGAGTTGCAATTAGAGAGCTCATGCACTCTGATTTGGATTTATTGCTTGCTTGGAGCTAGGTTTTGCATGAGATGCAAAACGAGGATGCTCAAGCAAATTAAGTTGATTTGGAGTTAGGATGAGGCTATGATTTGCAAGTGTTGCAAAATATAGATAGTTCATTCCTTGAGGTTTAATTGTTATTTGCATATTCGTTGTGCGAATAAACGGGATGTCTATGGGTTCTGGTCCTGAAAGCATGCGATACTTGCACCGTGGTTTTTGCAAGTCAGTTTGGGTCATGGTTTGACCATCACATGGCTAAGAGGATAAACCTTATAGACTCCAGGATTTATTTGCTTAATACGTTCTTGCAAATATAATCTTTGAAGAGTTTGCGAAAGGTGTTTTCGCAAAGTATTTGGAATTTGAATGAAATTCCTTAAGCATGAGTTGAGTTTTTGCAAATGTGATTTGCAAATTATTTTGAGCATGAGTTGATCATCTCATGGATCAAGATTTAATCTTGTTGACTCTTGCTAGCTTGTGGTCATGGTTTTAATCAAGTCTATATGAGGATTTCGACAAAATCGGTTTTAGACTTGAGTGGCCACTTTGGAGTTTTTTTGTGATTTTGGAAAATATCTATGATTGCTTAAATCTTGAAAAAGGGTGGAAAATGTAGCCCTCTTGATAAGCTTTTCATAGAGTCCAAGTTCACCGAAATCGTAGTTCGTAGTAAAAAGTTATGGCCGTTTGAAATCTGAAAAGTGTGGCACTACCGCCCCTGAAGAGAGGTAGTGCCGCCCATATAACTGCGGCACTACCGCCCATATAACTGCGGTAGTGCCGCTCGAGGCCGGCACTACCGCCATTTTAACTGCGGTAGTTATTTTCCAGAGGGGGTGTTTTCTGGAGTTTGCCCTGAGGTCGGCACTACCGCCCGTAGAGGCCGGTAGTGCCGCCCGAGCGGCACTACCGCGATTTTGCCTGCGGTAGTACCGGATTTATAGCCGTTAGCCGACCGT
The DNA here is from genome assembly GCA_036346355.1 of Rhipidocladum racemiflorum. Classification (NCBI taxonomy): domain Eukaryota; kingdom Viridiplantae; phylum Streptophyta; class Magnoliopsida; order Poales; family Poaceae; genus Rhipidocladum; species Rhipidocladum racemiflorum. Next base: position 79,920,206 of record CM070579.1, on the reverse strand, counting down.
TGGGGCTGAGGGCGGCACTACCGGCCCTATGAGTGCGGTAGTGCCGGTTTTGTCGATTTTTCAGGGTTTTTGTCCCCAACGGCTAGTTTTGGCTTGGGAGGCTATATAAGACCCCCTTGGGGGGCAAGGGCATGTTGTTGCTGGTGTTTTGAGTCCTCTTGAGCTTTGTGTGAGTTTGTAGGAGTGGTTTGCATGGTTTTGCCTCTTCCAATTTGGTTTTGAGCTCAAGAGTGATCCTAGTTGCATGAGTTGCATCTAGAGAGGATTGAGAGGAGCATAGTTGCATGAGTTGCACTAGGTGATCACCGGAGACGCGGAGGTTCGATCGGTGAAGCTCGAGCGTGGTGCTCGACTTGTTACTCTTGGAGGTCGGTGCCTCCTAGACGGCGTCGGTGCGTCATGCGCGGGAGCTCTTGAAGTTTGTGAGAAGCCCCGGCTAAAGTTTGTGAAGGTTGGTGCTTAGCCTACCCGGCGGGGTAAAAAGCAACCTTAGTGGATTCGAGGTGAAGGCTCAAGTGAGTGGGCCGGTCCAAATTGAGTTGGACTTCCTCAACGTGGAGTAGGAGGGTTATCTCCGAACCACGGTAAAAAGTAACGTGTCCCTTGTCTCTTTTACTTTCAAGCATTTACTTTATTGCAATATTATCAATTGTTTGATTGTGAATAGAATTGCTTAGTGTAGCTTGCTTGATCAACCTAGCAATTCTAGTTAGAGACTTATTTAGTTAGTGCACTAGTGAGCCTAGTTGATTTAGGCTTTAATTGTCAAAACCTTATTCTTTCGCTTGCGCAATTCAATTGTGTAGGATTTGACATAGGGGTAATTAGAGACGATCCTCGATTAGTGAGTAGAATTTTTATAAACGCCTATTCACCCCCCCTCTAGGCGCATCCTCGACCCTACAACAAGGAGCTGGATCCGGTCGCCGGGAGATTGAAGGTCGTAGATCAGAGTGGGAGGGGTCGCCGGCCGCCGGGTTAGAGTGGGAGCGAACGGAGGAGCCGGAGCCCGGAGGGGAGGAGATTGGGGCGACAACCGGCAGATCTCAGAGGGGAGGAGATTGGGGCGGGCGGGCGGTAGCCGGCAGATCTCAGAGGGGAGGACCGAGGAGCGTCGCCGACCGCCCAAGACGGAAGTCACGACTCACGAGCGTCGGCGGCTGGGGACTCGGGACTCGCGAGTTAGCTCGTTAAACTCGTTTAACGAGATATTTTCATCTGAAAAAAGAATTGGTTCTAAGATTATATAGTATGCCATGTGTTATCATCCTAGCCTCACACATATATAGTTATACTTACTGACTTAGAGAACTCGTTAAACTCGCGAGTTGGCTCGTTTAACGCACGAGTTGGCTCGTTTAACTCGTTATCTAAATGAGTTCAAATCACAGCTCGACTCGACTCGTTAAGGAACGAGTTCGAGTCGAGTCGAGCCGAGTTTGCGAGTACTCGTTTAACTCGTGAGTTTCGAGTTTTTTTTCCACCCCTAGCCGTGGGTCTGTCACGGACTCACGGGTGGGCGAGGTGGTTGGATGACTGCCTGCTCGAGTCAGCATTTGCTAATAACCTAACGAGCCTACCAACGAGTTGACGAGTTACTCGCAAACTCGCTCGGCATGACTCGTTTTATTAACGAGTTCAGATGCTAGCTCGACTCGACTCGTTAAGGAACGAGTTCGAGTCAAGTCGAGCCGAGTTTTTGAGAACTCGTTTAACTCGCGAGTTTTGAGTTTTTTTTTCACCCCTACTTGCCAACATCCATCGCTCCATCAAGGGAAAAATCGGTTCACTATAAATTAAATCTGAATTTGTAGTGTGGATGTGCTCCCAGTACCATAACTACACAATATTAACATAACATAAAATAATATGATGATTTTGCACTTCAAAAAAAAAACCTTTTGAGTAAAGTAGGACTCACTTGCAAAAGCATTAAATTTCCATTTGGCCATTTCTTATGGCCATATATGCTAACTCCACATCCACTGGCCACACTTTTGATGTTGTCCATTAGAAACCTCAATGTGAACTCGTTCCGATTAATGTCCTTTATGTCTTTTATATTTTGCAGTAGACTCAAATACGATATAGGCACTTCCTCGCGGGAAGTAGGTGCTAAGACTGTTCCCATCGATGTTAATATAAACATCCTAATAAAATGTTTATCTGCTCCCTTACTTTGTCGGATTTCCTACACAAGATTTTTTATCAATATCTTATTGCTCTTGTTATATGTATATCTCTCGACCAATGAATTATTAGTGGGTAATGGTTTAATACTTCCCACAATAGTACTAGTGTAGGGGAGACCTAAAATGCAGTAGATATCCCAATTGGTTATTACTAAACACTTACCTCCGATTTCAAAAGTTCCATCTGCTATGTTGTGCTTACCAATAATATATTTTAACAATGATGGTCGTAATTGGATTTCTTTCATTTTCAGTATGCACTCAAATCCTAGAGTTTTGAGAACATCAATTTGGACGTTGTTCAAATTATTAGAGTTCACAAATAGGTTGTTTGGTTGGCTGCATATAAAGAGAAGGCAACCAAACAGCCTAAAAGAGTTTTTGTTGCACAAGGGAAATCCATACTCTTTTCTGGTTTGAAAACATAATCATGGGTTAATATAGCATGTGAAATTGTATTAAAAAAGAACATATACTCCCTCCACTTTGGTAATATTTGTCGTTTTGGACAACGACATGGTCTTCAAAACACAACTTTGACCGCTAATTTTTATTATAATATATTTATAAAACCCAATAAAATTATAATATTATGAAAATACTTCTCGAGACAAGTCTACACATATAATTTTCATGTATCCAATTTAAATATTTGAAAATATATCGATAGTCAAAGTTTCGAAAGTTTGACCATCACTATGTCCAAAACGACAGATATTACCAAACTAGAGGGAGTAGCAAATTTATCAGTAAGAGAAACAACTAGAAGTAAAAAAAAAGCGCATTTGGCCGTAACATTTTTATTATTTATACACGCCAATACTTTAATGTTGAATTTTTGTTTTACTCAATGTAAAATTGCTTTATGGATGACCATTAGGGATGTGATCGGATCGGATACGGTCGAATATCGCCCTATTCATATCCGTATCCGTATTTTTATCGAATGCGTAATCGAATACTGAATAGTGTCGAATCTGAGAATCGAATACTGAATTATACAGATAATATCGGTTACGAATACAGATCGAATACGGATCGGAATCAACATGGATATGAATAATATTAGTCGGATATTTTAAAATCCAATTTCAGTTTTTTTCCAAAATCGGTCCAAATTTAAATTCAAAATTCCAAAAGAAATATATTTGTATGTCTTTTTTTTTTTTTTGCCTTTTTATCCCTAGCTCGTCATACATGTGACTCTGTGAGTAACAATGTACCCCATTGCAATAATTGAACCAAATGATTTGCAGCTGGCATATGCTGTTGAATCCTAAGTAGCCCTTCTGAAACGCCACTTGCCAATTTCTGTACCACCTTTACCCAAATATCTCCAAATTAGCATCTAGCACACATGAACACATTATATCTTGTCATCCAATGTAGACCCCAGTCTCTGAAACAGTGAAACATGTTAAATTGTTAATGTATTATTCTGAAACGTGTTATTCGGATAATATCCGTATGTCATATTCGGATATTATCCGAATAAAAACTCGGATATTCCGTATCCATCGGATTATCAGTGTTCCATATCCGTATCCGTATCCATGTAAATTATCTGTATCCATATCCTTATCCGAGAAATCAACTGGATATCTGTGAAACTATCCAAATCATCATCCAAATCAATTTGGTCGGTCGGTCGGTCGGAAAATATCCGTACCAGTTCCATCCCTAATGACCATAGTGTGCTAAACTGGAAAATCCGTCGGAGGGAAGCAAACAGCAAGCAAAACCGGCGTCTACAATATCCAACTTCCCCACGTCCCATGACCTCACCACCTACTTCGTGCCCTAACTCCCCATTCCATCCGGTGAGCGACGCCTCTCGCATTCCCCTCCTGCGCCGCCCCTCTTTCCCAATCACTCCCTGCGCCACCGATTGGCCATGGGAGCCGGTGATGGCGCGCGGCGTAGAGAAGCGGCACCGAGGAGTGTCACAGTTGCCGGGCCGAGGAGTTGTACATGGCACCTCAGCGTGGAACGACGACACGGAAGAGCGACCTCGCGTGGAGCGGCGCGAGCGCCAGGTAGCTCGGCATCGAGGGGTATGGACATGGAGGGTTGCAGGAAGGTTCAATTAGCCCTACATTGCATCTACTGACTTGCTACAATCTCAGCGATCTGCAGGCATGAAAATAAGTTGGTGAGGGCGCCGTCACCGAGCCAGTTAAGTTGGATAAAGAGTATCGCTTTTTTATATAAAGATAAGATATAATCTCTGAGATGTTGTGTTTGTTGCGTGAGATCAGCTCGGGAGAGTCCTGTTGCGTGAGATCATCTCGAGGGACTCCTGTTGCGCAACGATCGCCTGGTGCCATGCTGGTGGCGCCTCCGTTCGAGAGACTCCTCTTACGGTATCAAATGAACCTTTCATTTTTTTTAGGAATACTTCTTCGGACGTCTTTACTTTGATAACTAATTGTAGGCAATCGATGAAACTAAAAGCAATCTCGGATGATTTATTCGAGCCATACGGATTTTTTGAATCATATAGAAATTAGCTAGAGGTTGATATCACAGTGAGAAATGAAGATGACCTAAGGAATTGGAAAGGCTGGGTAGAATCTCACCTCCGTACCCTTGTATTATTTCATTACTTCAAATAATGCGTGCGCTGCATTGTGCTTTCATCTAAGATTTTAGTCCAATTATTGCCAAATGGTGTGATATTTATCTGTTCACTTTATTTTAGAAAATCTTCGTGGTACTGTCAACAGTGGATTTTTTTATACCACTTTAAAAATGATTCATGAATGCTCACATGCATTCCATTGATGGGCTTGGTTGCATTGCATTTGATTAAAGTAGTTTACCCATTTGGTATTATCAATACAACAGAGCTAGCTCATGCCTATGTGGTCCTCTTCTGCAACCTTCTAGTTATTCATGAACTCTTCAATTTTTTCTAAAACATATGTTTCATTTTACTTCTCTAACTATCAATATTTGCTTGTGTTTTGATATTTATTTTGTTTTTGTTTTGATGGAAAAAAGCCACTTGACCTTGCTGCCCCGTTGGTTGGTGCTGCTCCTTCTTCAACATCATCTGCACAAAGAAAGCCCCTCAGGTACTTATTATACAACAGTTAAAGACATGGTCATTATGTGCCACCAAGTATACCAGAACTCCACAAAATAGATGCACAAATAGTATTCAAAGCCGCATTTTTCTTATTACTCAGCCAAAAGCGAGCTACAGATTCATAATTAGCCCCAATGTCCATGTCAAAGAAATTACTGACTATATCCCAAACATTCTTGGCTACAACACAATCTAAAAAAAGATGGTTAACTGATTCGAATTCATTACAAAAACTACAAAAAGCTCCTTTATCTATGCCTCTTTTCAGAAGGTTGTCTCTAGTCATAAGTTTATTCTGAGACAGCAACCACAGAAAAAAAATGAATTTTAGGTGGCACAATTAGGCTCCAAAGCGCAGGAATAAAAACAGGGGACACCCCCCTGAAATGTTGATACAACTGAACCTGTTTTGCAAGAATCTGGAAGCAAGTTTTCAAGCCCCATTGAGAATAGGCCATGGAGAATTGGTAATTTGAAGGATGATTTTGCTGACAAGGGGTCAGAGGAGATGGTCTCTGGTGAAATGATCCCAGTTGAGGCTCTTTTGAATGGCTTGATGGAAGAAATGAAGTAGTAGTTGATTTACTGTTCTGTTGAGTTGTTTTGCTCAGGTGCTGGAATACAGAAAGTTTTTGGTTTTTTTGTTTAGTTGGTCTTATTTCGTTGTGCTAAACCTGTAATCCCTCTGAGGGTATGCTCTGAACTCTGAACTGTCAGTTTCTTTAATAGAAACTGGGGCACCCAAGTGCCCTTTTGATCTAAAAAAAAAAAGTATACTAGAGAATATTTTAACTGTTGGCAATTTGTACTCTTTGTTGGTTTGACTTCCTGCTTGCTATGTGATATTATGCTCAAAAGAATTTCTTTTCAATTTTTTGAAGGCTGAGATTGTCGACTGTGGTGCAACCAAAACCAGCTCAAGATAGTTCCTGAATCCAATCGGCACAAGAGTAGACATATTGCAATCGTGAGAATCCATTCGTCTTCCCTTTTATGGAAGCAAGGATCTGTAGTAGGCTAGGGCTTATAGATTACGTACTGCAGTAGCTTAACAGTCATTAGAAAAAAAGGCGGACCACCAGACAGAAGCAAGTGAAATGAAATCATGTAAGAAATGAAATCAATTGGATGCTTTAGCACGAATGCCTCTACCAAGCAGATTTATTGTTCAGCGGTGGAGAGCTTAAGGGGAAGGGGCTGGGTCTGTATCATGGCTAGAGTTTACTCAGTGGCGCTCGTCGATCGCAGCACTCGCATGTATGCGTTTAACAATGGCACTAGCACGGTCAAGGTGTCACAGCTCAAGGCATGGAGAATGAGGAGAGCACAAGTGAATGTGAATTAGGGATGAAGTACTTGAAAGGAGAGCAATGCTAATTGACCTGTGAAAGACTCATTTACTTCATGATTTCATTGTTTAACACTTCGTTTTTATTCTGTTTAAAATCCAAAAATGTTAGCTGCTCACTTCCTTGATCTCCAATCTTAATTTTTTGTTACTTTGTACAGAGGAAGCTGATGGTATTGTAAAGTACTGACTATTGGTAAACAAAAACAGTACTTACTGTATTGTCAATCCACAAAGACATCCCATTCTTAATTATCATTTTCAAGCATTGCTGATAAACATTTATACGTTGTTTGACTCGTTGACTAATGTTGTGTGCAATCTAATCTACATGGTGGCACTACTCTGATTAATTCATGTTGTGTGCAATCTAATCTACATTCTCGTTGATTAAATTGATCGCCTCATGCTCAAGAAGGATCCGGCCGGCGCTCTCTCGTGCAATTACATAACTCACCGAGGTCGCGCTCTCGTGCAGCCCCGCGGCGAACGGCTCCGACTTCACAATTTTACAATGTATAATATGTTTGCGAAGTATTATCACCAGTATTAATGAGGTGGTGAGGCGTGGGCGTACGACTTCACAAACCAAAATTTATAAATTCTGGTGTTGTCCATTTATTATGCATACTTGAATGTACTTAGTAGAAATTTTATAAGGTTGTGAATTTATATATGTTCTTTTAGATGTGTGTGCATTTGTAATCGAAAAAAGATGTCAAGAAAAATTAGTGCAACATTTCCATGGGAAGCGCATATGAACACACGGCAGACACTAGCTAGTATGAATTTCTTCAATATTCGAATACAACCACAACCCTGAATTCAGGGTGTCAATCTGAATCACCACTTATCTAAGATACACAACAAGTGGTCCATCCATATGACTTGAATCACAATCAACTCGCAGGGTTATCAGTTCACACAGACTTGCAGCTCCAGCAATGTTAGCTGCGCGCAATCAAGTTACTAACCTCGTGTGTTTGTTCTTAATGAAGGATGACCAAACGCACTTAGCCTCAATAGTCATCTGAGGATGCTTCTCTCAGAGTGGATGCAGTCACCTCTATTGACGCTTTGCATCAACAGCTTCCTTCAGTTTCCTTCCGAATGCAAAGGCGAGAGGTGGCGGCACAGCGTTGCCGATCTGCCTGTGCTTGCTCTGGATGCTGCCCGCGAACTGGTACTTGTCAGGAAAGCCCTGCATACACGGATAGGTTTTGAATCGAATTGTCAGTCAAGCCATTGCAGTATCTTCAATACGGGAGGTTATTTCTTTGCAGATGGGAACGGATGTAGATCAACTTATCCATGGAAAGCTAAAGCCCATGGAAGGATTTTCCTATTTAAATAAAATTGCAATGCTTCGAGACTTATTATGGAGGCAATTGGTTCTGGAAAGCTAAAGCCCATGGAAGGATCGATCGCTTTCTAGGAGAAAAATTATCCTGGTACAGAGAAACAAATCCCATGTATAATTCACATGTTGTGTCATCGAAATTGAGCTAGGCGCTTAGCTAGTTCTTGCCCATTGCGGCTCTGTCCTGCTGCCTCAGCCACTCACCTTCATGGCAAAGATAGTCCTGGAATTTCTCCTGCCAACATGCAAGAAAGGATGGTTACAATGCCGATCAAGTGCAGCAACTCAGAAGTTTTGGACAACAGTTAGTGTGCAAACTAAACAAATAAAGGGTTGAGATGAGATGCGCAAATAAGTAATCTGGCAAGCACAAAATACGTGAATTGTTTAATCATCAGAAAGATGCACTTGACACGTAAACATTGCAATTTTTCATCCATTAACTGCAATGGTATACCATAGAAAGACCCACTTGAGGCAGTGTCTCAAAATAAAATTTGTACTTCCACCTCCATCTTTAGGCCAGGATGGTCGATAATCTGAAAGCACAGTACAAAAAAGTTTTTCAGATCTGGTCCAGGTGTATAAACAAAAGAGTAATATGCAATACATAAATGCTCATTCTAGTTGATCCTAGCCAAATATAGGACATTAGGACTGTCACATGATTTCTAAACGATTACAATATATGCATCAGTCAAATTGGATAACAGCATAAGCTATAATTTTGAAGAATAATTAAGAGTATGAGCTGTGATATGAACAGCAACGAGAATTTGTTTACCTTGATAAAGTCTTCTATTGATAGCGTGTAATCCCTTGTTTACCCAGCTTCTTCCAATACATTTGTTAATACTTGTTGAAAGGCGTTAATTAAATTTGTTAGTTTGAGATTCTACTTCTGTATATAAACTGGACGAGAGTAATTTACATCAGAAAAAAAAAAACTGAGCTAAAATGCTTGTGTTGAACATTTGTGGTGCGAATGATCAGCACTTCATTAGCTTTAGAAACCATCAAGTGAAATCTAAAACCAATAATACTTTTGAAGAAAATTCAACCAAGTGTCAATACAGTTTTTATGCAACATACACATATGGACCCATAATTTTCTAACAATGAAGGGGACCTAACAAAAAAATACTACAGGCACGGAGAGGGACTTTCGCTGTAATTTAGCAATAACCATAAGGAAAGCTACAAGCACCTGAACAACGAAGTAAAATCTGAAATTAACAGGTAAAATAATGCTGCCGCTTGGGAGCCATGGAAGATCACGCGCTGGAGCCGCCGCCGCCGCTTCTCTAACCTTCCCGCAGTCTCCAAGTTGGGGATGATGGTTCGTGTGATGGGAGGAAACGAGTCGGCAGAGGAGGAAGAGCCGACTTGTGCCTCTGGTTCGGGCGGACGTCGCGGCGAGGACGGGAGAAGGAGGGGAAGGTGTGCGTGGGAGTAGCGACAAGAGAAGCAAGCCGCAAGCGCGTCGGAGCAACTGAGCAAGCCGCAAGCGCGTCGGAGCAACTGAGCAAGCCGCCGGCGCCCATAAGCGAATGGAGTAGCGACGAGAGAAGGGGATCGGGAGGAACTGGACTGCCGACGCAGGTAGGGCGGAGGAGGATGCAGCGACATGAAGCGCTAGGAGGCGTGGACGGCGGGCAGAGGAGGATGCAGCGACGGGAGGCGTGGGTGCCGGACGGATGAGATGCAGCGAATGGAGGCGCGGGGAGGGGTTGACGCCGTCTCCGCGGCGAGCGACACCGGCTCCGCGGCGAGCGACACCGGCTCCGACTGCCCTGCCCGGTTGGAGAGCTGCGCGGGATCGGCGGACTAGGGCTGCGCAGATTCGAAGGCCGAGCCCGAGGATGTTGTCACGGAGCGGGGAATCCAGAGGAGATGTCTGGTTTGGGCACCGGGAGGCGAGGAGGCCGCACAAGAGGAGGAGGTGGCGATGGGGAATTTTTTACTGTTCTAACCCCTCTGAACATCCTTTTTTCAGATCTAGCCGCTTATCCTACAAAATTTCAGAAATAGCCCCTCAACAGTGTAATACAGCTCGTCCCGTGCGCGGAAATTCTTTTTTGAATTTTTTATTGCGATTCAACATCATAGCTTAAATACAACATTTAAGCATAAAGAAACGATACCCATACCCTTTCCTACTGTGCATCCATTGTGTGTCAAATTTTAGATTAGTTATACCACTTCTGCAAGTTTTAATGTTGCTATCCTATAACAAAATTTTAGTTAAGACCTAAGCCATGTTTCTAAGTTATTCCACATCATATTTTAGTTTTACCCTGTAGCATGACACTAAAAATTCACATTCCAAGGACCTACCCAGCCTCGATACCAATCAGAATAACACCCTGCATTTAATATGCCCGAATGCTACCAAACATAAGCTAAACAACAACTAAATATCACATTTAAACATAAATTCCAGCAAAGGTACATATGCTAAAAACCGATATTTCGGCAGCATCTCCTTTGTTTTTCCATGAATTAACACAATATCAATATCATGGCAAGATATATCATAGCACACGACATCTAAAACATCAACATAAATGGATGTATCATCAAATTACGCCAATGATACCACGCTCAACCACTTCATAAACTATAACGAAGCAAATAAGGGATCACAAGCATGCTAGATTAGACCATACATTAACTTTATGGCACAACTCTTAAAATCATGTCTCCAAGTGATTAATCATAGACTATGATGGTGGAGCTACGTGTAGAAGTGTAGCTAAACCCCTTTTTCCCGCATGCCGATCTCAAAGTACCTAAAAACAACATAAAACACAAGCGTGAGTTCGAAACTCAGCAAGCATATTGTAATGGACAACAGTAACAATATCATGGCAATAACATCTCCCATCATGTATATCGTCTCATTCATAAACACTTAACAATGTCATCATCATTATGTATGCGATGTAATGCAATGCTCATGTCTCCTTGGAAACTCATACCGGTATGGTTGAGTACACACCCGTCGGTGTGCACCCTTTCCCCCCTTCCATCCCGAAGATGGAGGGTGCCTACTCCTCGCTTCCACAACCCACGGTAGATGGAATCACGATGTAGGACTTACTCTAATGGCTCTCCGGATTAGTCATAACTTTCTCACCGACCTTCCCGGATTAGTTAATGACTTTCTCACCGCCCGGGCCATGTAACATGTCATGTATGCAAGCATGCCAACAATATATAGAACTCATAGATTAACACATGGCATTATAACATCTTAAACATGCTCATCATATCATAGCAATCATTAAAACATGGCAGGTGGGCATATATCATGTAGACAATTCCATCTAATTTCAACATGCAACCTACAACTTGCTATCCATCACAACACACTTGCCTCAACCACGTGCAACGGATTGGCGGGAAGAAGAGGGCACTCCTGGGGTCACACCTCCTGCACATGGGTACCACACAATCACAATCATAACCACAAAACAGTACACAAACCCCCATCTAACCCGACATTGCCAACTACTCGCAAAACCTAAAAACAGAGGTTCTATCCCGGCGGGACAGTAGCCTTGCAAAAGGCATAACTTGAGTTCTGGGACTCCGAATCAATTAAACGAGTACATCCTCGCGTAGCTTAGGAAATTTCCCAACTTTCTCTAGGTATAAGGAAAGACTGATTCGGCCTCTAAAGTTGTTTAATCTACAGATTACCGAGATCTGTTCCAATCGCGTCACAGATTTTTAGGCGCTCGGTAAAACTGTCATAACTTTCAAACGGCTGATCGGAATTTAACGTGCTTTACGTCCACTGAAAGGTAATGAAATTATCTACAATTTCATAGAAGTCCGTACGGCCAGATTCCAACTCTAAATTGGCGAAAATGCGAACCCTAGCTCGACTGCTCAATCTGCCCAAAAACAGAAACGTGGCAACATCTAGATCTAACCCAAATTACTCCAATCCAGCACCACCAATTGATCTAAAAACTTGATATTCACCTTAATAACAGTACCTAGATCAATCCCAGGGAACCCCATGATCATACCTTTGCCCGACGAATGAAAACTCCAATCGATCTCCTCGCGGATCGCTCCTCGCTCCACGCTCCTCGCTCCACGAGATGAATCCACGAGGTGCAGGGGTGGGGTGGCCACCCTAGGGCAGCAAGGGGTGGAGGAGAGGTGGTGGGGAGGTGGAGAGGCAATGGGGCAAGGGGAGGGGAGGCGCACGGCCAATTGGGGGAGGAGAGGAGGTGGGTGGCGGCTAGGGTTTGGGAGGAGGAGATGGGGCGCAAGGGGTGGACGTCCCAAGGCTGGTGGGGAGCCCTTTTACCAGCCCCCACATCCAATCCTAGTCCTAAATGGATTCCCACACCATCCCACCAAAGCCCACTTAAGGCCCAAACTCCCCGGGAAGGCCCAAAACCCCGAAAACGGCCCGGAAACGGCCCGGAAACGTTATTAACCTCCAATTCCTATGGTTTTAACCTTATTTCCACATCTCATAATGTTTATAGCCTCATCATGCTCAATAATTAAGGATACGACACTCCGTGGCGACATAACACTTCAACCGGCCCAAAAACGCGAGTAAACCTCAAGCCGAAAGGTTTTAACCTAAATTCCACATTCCATAAAGTTTTTTGTCCTCAACATTCACATTGTATAAGGTTGCGACACTCCGAGGTGTCACAGTGCAAAGGCCCCCCCACGGTGACCTCTTGCTTGCAAGTTGTGATCGTCTGAGTCAATGTCGTCGTATGGGTCGACCGGGGGAGTATGTTCGCGCCTAGACGATGACGGCAGAAGAGTGGTGTAGGTCTGCCCGAAACCGAACTCATGCGGTAAGTGTGTAGGCCGGAAGCCCCGAACGGGTGAGTCCATCTCCGAATCTGAGTCGACGTCGGGATTTGGACGTGCTGGCGGGGGAGCTGGTGCTTCATGCTGCCGTCTAGACGATGATGGAAGGAGAGAGCGATCCCTGCGTGCGTGCTATAATAGGACATGGCGTTGCCAAAGAAGTCACATTGAGTAAGCACTACGAAGTATGAAAACTAAATATATGCTTTGTACCTGCGTGTCCTGAGGGCCAGCATGGGATGAAGACGCTCGTGCAAAACTCGATTGTCTTTCGACCATGCTGGGGCGTGATGACCTGGGAGATGGAGGACGAGCGCCTCCCTCAGCACCACGCAAGACAACGTCCACTGCGGATTTACCGCATGTCAATGCCTTCACGATTCTCTTCGCTTGGTTCACCATAGAACTTACAGCCGCTTTGAGGTCGGAAGTAGTGGTCCTCTTCCCAGGCTGTAGTATGCTCGAACCCTCTTCGATGATGCGGTATGCGCGATCGAACTGCATGACAACATGATTAGTAAACGAAATGTGAATTGAAAAATAATGTATGTTCGTACCGCCATCATCCGCTGCGTCTTGGTGATGCAGGGTGGCCGAGAGCCAGTCGCTCGGCGTGGGTGACCTCCTCGGCCCTAGACGGAGGTGTCGTAGTAAGTCGTGCATGTGTACGTGGGACAAACCACTCCAAGTACGCGACGTACGACTCAAGGTCGTACGGTCGACCCTCCACTATGACGTCCTCCGTGGCGCCCTCCTCCCATGCCCTCGTCCATGGCAATTGTGTGTCACGCCATTCGTCGCTCTTTTGGCCCCTTCGAGATTGCCTGTGGAAAACAAAGTTGTAACTTACACATTGTAATACGAAATACGTAGCATATTTACAAAATAAACGTACATATGCACTCTTCGTGGCAAAGGCCGGCCAACTTGAGGGGGAATTTGCTTATGAAGTCCGAATTGGCGCATGACTCTGGCTGGGGAGTACGCCTCCACCATATGAAAAAACACAAGGTGGCACCTCGTGAACCAGTATGCCTGATCCTGCCCGCACTGGTGTGACAATCCATGCGGCGCCGTAGTCGCCAACGCATCAGAAGTCCAGGGTTGCCATATTATTTCATTTTCATGGAGGGTCTCAAAATAGTTATGAAACTCAGGATAGACTCTCCGAGGCCTATCCCTTGCGCATCGCAGCGTGCAGTGGGTCCACCGAGAACCCATAGTGGGACCATCATTCGGGTGCTCACCGTAGAACTGAGGCAACAACTGGTATGGGTGAACAGGCTCATGGAAGTATTGGCGACCGACCGGAAAGTGCTCCCACGACCAGATCTGTAGCAGTGGATAGCAAACCGCAAGAATGGGCTCCTCCCCCGTTGTCTTCATGCTGGCCGCGCACAATCCTCTGTATGTCGAGCAGAGCACCGCCGATCCGAAACTAAACTGAGGGACATCGTCGAGGTGGGCATCGGCCAAAGCCTCCGCGATGTGAATGTAGCTCGGATACACAGCATCTCCCTGTGATGTAGGGAACAACACCCAACCAAATAGGAAGAGCAGGTATGCAACGAGATGAGTCCTCACCGTGTGCTGCGGCGCATCATCGGGGCATTCCATGTAGCGACGAAGCCATGATAGCGGAACCCCCGAACTATGCTCAGGGACAACATGGCCAAACCTGTCAAACAACCTGATTTTCCAGTCAGGCCTCCGAGGTGGCGGAACTATCGGCTTGCCCCTTATAGGTAAGCCGGTAATATAGGCAACGTCCTGGAGGGTGACGGTCATCTCCCCCCAACGGAAGTGAAAAGTGTGGGTCTCTGGCCTGCAACGATCAACCGGTCTGCACAAGAGAGCCCCATCCAACGGAAGGACTGCCTGATGTCCAACATCCGGGCTAGCGGCGAAGCCACGACTCGTAGAGTGGGCACGCATCGCTTCGTCAAGGGCGATGCTCCCTCGCGGGCCTGAGCGAAAGACGGTGGGGTGCCACCCGCAAGCGGACCCTGGCACGATGCTTGGCATCGTAGTGTGAGTCAAGCAAAGACTGCGGGTCTCCAGCCATGTCCTGCGAGAATAAACAAAATTTAATACAGGTACGAAAATAAATAACATTTCATACCATAACAACAAATAAAATGTGATGACATGACATTACATAACGTAACATAGTAATGCAATTCCAGGAAAGTACTAACCGCACAATTCAAATTAAAATTACATGACAGTACACGATTTGGCAATACATGAAATGGGAGGACATTACATCAGCTAACTTGACATAGGCAGCACGGTCCATGATATTACATAACACCAAATGAAAGTACTACTCCCACATGAACATAAAGAAATTACATCGAGGTACATTGTCATGGTTGCTAGGGATGGGTCGACGAGCCGGCCCTATTAGGCGATTCTTCATTGTATGCCCGATCGTCTCCTGCATATACGGCACTTTCATGCGGCTGGTCTGTCCCCCCTTTGACTTGCATCCATATCGTTGCGGATTCGCCTTGACTGCCACCGTCCACGGCCGCTCCGCTTTAAGGCATCGTTCTGATACCAAGTCACTTGGCCCGGCCATAGCTCCCTGTGATGCATGTCCAAGCCATAAGAGTTGAACTCCGAACTACATGTCCCGAACAGATGGCCGGTGCTGAAGTACTCAGAGATGTACGCCACAGAGGACTGACGTAAAGCCGCGCATGCTGCATATACATGCGAGCATGGCTTGTGCAACAGTTGTGGCTTGTTGCATGTGCATTTCGCGACATCACCTATTGTGCACACCTGTTTACGGTACCCTCTGCAATGCCCACCGACGAACTTCTCCCGCAGATGCACTTCAAACTTTAGCCTGATTCCATCCATGGTGCGGGCGTCGTGCGAGCGAGCCTTTTCTATTTTCTTCTCCATGTATGCATGCATACGTTCGGAGAACTGCTTTCCTGAATCTATATGATTCTTTGCATTCCTCCCCCTGTTCACGAAGTATCCAACAGTCCTGTTCCAGGTTTCCTCCACGACGGCACTAACTGGGAGGGACCGAACACCCTTCAAAACACCGTTGTAAACCTCCGACATGTTAGTTGTCATTATGCCATATCTAGCGCCGTCTGTGTCATGCAACAAGGACCATTTATCCAGATCCGGAGCATGCAACTGCACCCATTGAGAGAAGTTGCTGACCTTGGAGTTTGACTGCGTCGTAAGTTTTGCGGTCTCCTCATCGAGCACTCTCCATATGGCCTCAAATTTCCGCCTCTGATTTTGCATGCAGAGTCTTTTAAATGTCTTCATGACTTCCTTGCTGCGGAACCTCCTATGTAGGTTCGCCGCAAGATGCCTCATGCACCATCGGTTCACGACATCATTCCATTGGTAAGGCGCCTGTGTCCCTCCTTGCATGGTGCTGATGGCGGACATTAAACCAGCATGCCTGTCAGTGATGAGGCACACGTTGGGGCGATCTTGGACAACAGCTTGTTTCACATTTGCTAGGAACCACAACCAGCTCTCCGTGTTCTCGCTTTCCACGATTGCATAGGCCACCGGGAGTAGCTGATCGTTGCCGTCCGCCGCAACCGCCATCAGAATGGTGCCCTTGTACTTGCCGGCCAGGAAAGTACCATCCATGGTAAGCACAAGACGGCAGTACTTGAATCCCCGAATAGCTGGTCCGAATGCCCAGAAGACACGATCGAGGATGAAGCAGTTCGAACCCTTCGCGGGGTACGGCCTATCCATCTTGTTGATGTAGGTCCTGGGATTGGTTTCAGCAATCTGGTGAAGCATGCGAGGAACAAGGTTGTACCCCTCTTCATACGTGCCGTACATCATCTCTATAACTTTCCTCTTCGCTCGCCAGACCTTGCTGTAGCTAACAGGATATCCCACACTGTTTATCACGTCTGCCCTCAATATCTTCGGTGAAACGGTAAAGTCCGCCGTGACCAAGTGAGAAATCAGGCTCGCCACATATGAGGATGTGACATTTTTGTGCTTCGCCAGTGGCTCATCAAGCACACAAGTGTGGTTCGTCAATACGGTTATCTTGAAGCCCAAACTCGCGCCCTTGGACTTATGGGCACGAATCTTGCCGGGACACTGAGGATCCATGCACTTCACAATGTAGGTCTCCTGGTTCGACTTATACACCCGGTATGTGCGGCTGATGTTCACCGCATATCTAACAATTGCCTGCTGGACGGCACTCTTCGTAGGGAAGCGTTGCGGCAAGCGAGTGTCCCTGATCGGGCCCACTCCGTGCGCCGGCTTCGCCTGGCAGACGAGAGATGTCATCACCAGTTCGTCCAATCGAGAAGACACATGCTCCACATCAGTGGACACAATGCCACCGATTGGAGCTCCATCGTCGTCTTCACTGCTTTCCGTGTTGACTTCGTCATCTTCATCAGATATTTCTTCCTCCGCCATGCCTTCTAGGTGCTCGTGGCAGTCAATGCGAGCGGACCACCACTGGCCGATGTCTTCATTCGCCCGAAATTCATCGGTACCGATGGCGCCAGATGAATCTTCGACGCCACCGCCACCGCCACCGAGGGGACTAGAGGTTTGTTCTCTATCCAGGAAGCGCACATACACCATCGGCCGACAGTGTATCAACGCTTTAGGGTTCATCACAACTTGCATGTATTCCCCCCACAATGCGCTTCCCACAATCTTACAAAGCTCCCACACGCAGTTGGTGGACCCTGCCACAACTCTAGCATGTATTGCCTCGATTACGAGCTTTTTCCGGGCAATCAATGGATCAAATGCGCTTCTCACGCACGTACGGAGGTCGCTCAGACTCATCTCCGTTAGACCCAGAGCCCGGATCATCTTCCTTTCGCAGTTGGAAAGGTCCACCCCATATGGACCCTCTCGAACAACATTGTCACCATAAAACACGCACAACTCTAAAATTTCTTCCATGTAGTACCTACCATAGCGAAAAGACATAAGTATTTCTAAAAAACCATGTTCTTTACTGCGATTTATAGGAATAACATTGATAGTTTCCAATAACATGCCAAAATAAATGTTTTTATAGTTTTCCTCTTTTCTTTTCTCTTCTTTCCTACATAATTTTTAGGCATTAAATCCAATTTCGTGACCATGAAATTTTTCCATGTCTTCAAGTGCCCAAAGAGCTTATTGTATTTCTTTAGGATTTTTAATTTTTACTTTGCGATTTATAGGCCTTGCCTCATTTTTATATTTTTTTTGCGACGTACTAAAATTATCGATCTGCTACACTTCGCATTTTAAACCTATTTCAATTATCCTGACTGATTCTATTCAAATTGATAGTTCCCAATAACCTGCCTAATTAAACATGGAACCAGTATCTAGTCCACGTCAGAATAATTTTACCAGTTTATTATTACTTGCACTAAAATACAAAAAAGCAAATTGAAGAAAATACGTGTACTTAATAGCGTAAAAGTAAATACTTAACTGTAAACGATCAATTAACCATAGCCTAACAATACACTACACTGGTACTACACTCTCAACAACAGTAGATCAATAAAACTGGTAGTACTAAACTAGACACTACTACTACACTATCGACAACATTAGATCAATCGAACTGCTACTACTACACTGTTCACTCCAATCCACTTTCCACCACCATAGATCATTAAAACTACTACTACCACTGCACTGGTCACTACAACTTCAATGTCTACAATCGTACAACATTAAAACTTCTGCTACTATTAAAATAGTCACTACAACGACATTGTTGACACATGTACATCATTAAAACTACTACTACACTCGTCACTACTACATTGTCGACATTGAAGCCACTACTACACTCGTCACTACTTCAATGTCTACACTCGTCACTACTACACTCGACAACAATACATCATTAAAACAGCCACTACTACTACATTGTCCACAACAAATACCTCATTAAAACAACCACTACTACTACATTGTCCACAGCAGTAGTATTTAACCATTTTTAGTACTACCATACAGTTCCATGTTTCCATATTATAATAACACGGAACCATTATCTGCTCTACTTCCATGCCATGCAATTTTAGCCGTATATTATTACATGCACTGACCGTGTTAATTTATACTAATCATGTACATCTACAGTTCACACATATTTACACTAACCTTTATGAAGCAAAACTGATGATTGCAATAGCCGGCGTAACGATCAGATTAACCTCCCAGAAACTGAGCCTCAAAATTAAATATCCACGTACGTGTTCGATATTTTATTTCCGGAGAATACCTGCAAAAAATGATCCCTCATCAGTTCATCGAAAATATAATGAAGCTGGCTGCTTTGCATGTCAGGAATCTCATGCATGCTCCTTTTTCGGCTACATGCAATGAAGCCAAAGGCTTTGCATGTCAGGAATCTCATGCATGTTCACGAATCATCGAAAATAATGACTACTTGCTTTGCTTTTTGCATGTGACGCTGGCAAAATAATTAAATAATTGATCATGGCATGCAATTATCTAGTCTACTGTTCATGGCATGCAATTTTACCAGCATATTATTAATTGCACTAACTTACTCTAAACGAACAATTAACCCTAGCCTAACAATATACTGCACTAATACTACACACTCAACAATAGTACATCAGTAAAACTTGCTACTACTACACTTGACACTACTAGATTAGATCATTGAAACTGGTACTAGTACACTAGTCACTCCAATCCACTTTCCACAACTACATTGGTCATTAAAACTACTACTACACTGGTCATTAAAACTACTACTACACTGGTCATTAAAACTACTACTACATTGAAACTATCATTAGAGCTACTGATAGGACTACAATGGTCACTAAAACTACATTGTTGACACATGTAGATCATTAAGACTACTATTACACTGGTCACTACTACTATATTGTGCACAACAATACATCCTTACAACAACCACTATTGCACTGATCTCTACTACTGCACTGTCCATAATATACTATTACTCATGAAGATTTCTAACTAACCTTCTCGAAGTTGTACCGAAGATCAACAAAACTCCAGATCAATGCCTGCAAAGTTTTTTAAAAAATAAAATGGAAGAGATCAGATCCATAAGAAATTCGAGAGGAAGGCAACATAGATTAACAAAGATTACCACCGTAGATCAACAAAGATTAACACGGCACTGTTGTCTCCTGTGGTGAACTCACACCCCTCTGCTATTGCGAAATATCTCCGTTCTGCTCTCTACGAATCACTCCTCTCTTCTTGCTGCTTCGTTTTTCATCGACCTCGCAGGCTGAGCTCCGCTTCGATTTATATAGACCGCAGGCTGAGGCAATTAATTAGGGAGGCAATTAATTAGGGAGGCAAATCAGGAGACAAATCAATTATTCCCCGTCATATCAATCTATTCGTCGTCACGTCCCTCATTTCATCACCAAAAGCCTCCCATGCAAAGAATCTTGGAATCAAAGTGCAGGCTACGATGAAAATGAAAATGAAAGCATCCAAAGCATTCCCAAAGCACCGGGTACCTATCATGTAGGCTCCCGTGATATTTTAAAAATAATAATTTAAATTAACAAAAAAAAATATTCGAGCACGGTATTTAATAATCCAAAAAAAAAATTTTAAAAAAATGTCGCTCGCACAGCCCGCGGGATTAATTAAAAAAAATTTCCCAATACAAATTTTTTTTCCCAATTAAAACCGCGCTCGGGGAGCTCGAAAATTAAAAAAAAAATTCTTTTAAATTGCCGCGGTCCCAGACCGCACCTTTTTAAAAAAAAAATTTTAATACTCGCGGTGGGGGAGCGCGAGATTCAAAAAAAACAAAAAAAAGATTTGGAAAAATTTGCAGCGCTCCCCGAGCGCTGGTTTTCAATTTTTTTTAAAAAAAATGTCGCGCACTGGCATCGCGGGAATCGCAATAAAAAATTCAAAAAAAAATTCCGCGCACGGGACGAGCTGCATTACACTGTTGAGGGGCTATTTCTGAAATTTTGTAGGATAAGCGGCTAGATCTGTAAAAAGGATGTTCAAAGGGGTTAAAACAGTAAAAAATTCGGCGATGGGACGGCGACGGAGGCACCGAGCGTTGGAGTGGAGACGACAGATGGGGATCGTTCGTGGGGGAAGTGGAGAGGTTGGGTTAGGCCCTCGGGCCGGGATTCGGATCCACGGGCCTAATGAAAACACAGAGGGACTATTCTACCCTTGCCTTAATTAGTGTGGTTGCTTTAAGATTAGTGCAGTTTTTTTTCTGGAAGAGCATAGAAGCACTTCTTATTATGAGAGGTGATTCTATGCTCTCCAAAAAAAACTGCACAAATCTTAAAGCACATGTACTTAGTGAAGGACAAGGATAGATTAGTCACTTAAGATTGCGATTAGGGCCCATGGATTCAAAGCCCAAGGTAAGGGCCCTAACTAAACCTCCACCTCCCCACGATCCCCTTCACTTGTCGCTACTCCTCCAACGCTCAGCCATGATCTCCCTCTCGTCCTCGCCTCCTCTACTCGACCTACCTCCCATCGTGGCCTCCTCGCCTCCCAGCATGTTGCACAGGCTACGCCTTCACAAGACACCCCGTCATAGCGGTCGCAGCCTCGACCTCGCCGTAGCCCGAAGGAACCAGAGTCGCCAATCCGCTGCCTCTCGCTTGGACGGATGCCCAGTTTATTCAAAGAACTACGTAATCAAGTTGGATTATTTGGGCCAAGCTCATTTAATTGAGACAATAAATCCTAAAAAATCTCAAAGGCCCACCTCATGAGGAGGCATGTGCACTAACATTAGTACCACATTGCTAGCCTAAAGTGGTGAACACTAGTTTATATAGTGGAGTGTGATCCACCATGGTAGAACCATGTGGGAGAAAGGGAGAAAGAATACACGCACGCGCTCGCCTCGCCGGGCACGGACGGGGAGGGGCGCGGGCGTGCGGCACCTGCGTGAATGGTCCGCCGAAATCCGGTCCAGGGCATTGCGCAGACGCAGCCTCCTTTTACAGTTTATTCTTTTGCTGCTCGGAATCGTCGCGGTTGCAGTATGAGATAAGAATACCGTAACAGACTCCCCGTAACGGACTCCGTTCGTGGCACGTCTTCGGGACACGTTCGGATACAGACTGTTACCAGGCTATTCCTTTATATACTGCGCCGCTTACGCCGGGTAGAGTAGCAGTTCCACGTATAGGGTTTTGCCAGTTTTCTACGCTGCGCCCCCATCTGGTCTACTCCGTTCCATGCGCCGACGTGCACCAGCAAACGGAAGAGCAGGTCTCCGAAACCATCCGTCCTCGAGTTCTTGCACCGGGAGAGGACGAATTAGGTTTTTGGAAAGCGCTTCGCGTGTGAGGAGCCTCCCTTTTACAGTACAATGCACCGTAAAAGACAGGTTCTAATGTGCTTCCTGTGCTAGTCCCTGGATCAGTAGCTAGCACGCACATACAAATGGAAATCACAACAATACGAAATATCATTATCACTACGATAGCTATTTTACAGGATAGCCTTACAATTCAGAATAATATTGCAGTGGAAAGAAACATGAGTCTTGTAGTGTGTCCATCCAATCCCTTAGGCAACTGACAAGGTATAAACTCTAGATAAAATCATCGTCATTATCCTGCAACCTGCAACAAAGTATGATCCTTCGAGATATTCTATTTGTTCACCTAAAAACAACAACGATAGCAAGGGTGAGTACATTGCGTACTCAGCAAGACTTAAAGTGTTTGCAAAACCTATGTTATATGCAAGCTGATTCAACAGGATGGCTATCAGGGTTATTTTTGCGTGGAGCCAAATTGAATTGTAAATATGAACAAAAGATTGAAAGCGAAAATTTGAATAAAGGAAACTAGACAGATAATTAAAATAACAGGTGTGCAAGTATAACAAGTAAGGATCACACAAAGGTAGTAAAATCTGCTCTGTTTTTTTCTAAAAAAAAAAGGCTGCATGAGGACCTTAACATATTTTTTTCAGAGCAATTCCAAAAAGAATGGATGGGTAGGAGCCGTCTACGAATTTGCATAAACATGGGTTCATTTTTCCGGAGTGATATCTTAAAAATGGGATGAGCAGGAGCCATTTACGAATTTGCGTAATCACGGGTTCTTCTTTTTTTTGGCAAAAAATAACCTAAACGTAATTTTCGGAGAACCCTCACGTGAGAACGTAAAAAACAGTGAAGAACACATTCGCAAATGTACAAAATTACGATTTTTTAAAAAAAATAACCGTCGTCAGGACCTAAACGCATTTTTATTTTTTCAGAGGGAATTTTTGAAAAAAGGGCGCCGTGGTTAGTTGGCTGCTCTGTAAATCTTCCAAGCATAATAGATATGTTTTCTCGAGAAAAATGGAGAAATGATCTTTTTTTGCCGAGTTTAACACTCTATACGTTCACCGGTGAATAACATATGTTTCTGAAAATACTACAGATCAAGCTGAAGAAAAAACTATAGAGATTGAGTTGGGAAAAAAAGTCTAGAGATAGAGATGCACACTATTTCTGTATACGAAAATATTTTCCTAGGGAAAATGGAGAAAGGACCTGGATGTAAGGAGCGGGGATCTATTTGTTATATTTTTGGACCTGAGCGCTATCCTGAAAAATTAGAAAAGGGCTCGCTTGCGATTTATATTTAATGGGAACCTCTTTCCGTAAAGTAATGAACCGAGGGGCCTAAATGCTATTTGAAAGCTTTTTCTTACACTCACAAAAAATCGCAAAGAAAATCGAGGGACTTTTTTGCAAAACCACAAGAGGTGACATGGAGGGGCTGAGCACTCGCCAATTCTTCCAGGCATAAGAGATGTATTACTGCCTAGTTGAAGTATACTCATGTTAATATAGGATAAACTTTAATGCAATCACAATTGAATATGTGCATATTGATTCAAGTCAATTATATGTACGCATATATTATTGTGAAGTTTATTCTATAGTTGATGGTTTAGAATAATGATCATTTCTATATTGTTGACACCCAAATTTGGCATGTAGCCGATTTGATTGGAATCGGTTTGATACATTCGGTTTGTTAAAGATTAGATTAGAAGTGGATAAAATTTACGTTGATATGATGTTAGACGATGCTGACCGTAAAAGGAATATATCAAGGGAAATCGAGTCCGATACATGTGATTTAAGAGATTGTGAAGGATACGACCAGACCTGATATGGCAAAAGGAGCTTGAGGCCAATACGTACACTTGAGAGAGAGACCGAGAAGGACACGATCAGGCCTGAGGCTATAAAAGAAGACAATGGGCAAACCTCGAGAGCAGCCAATCAATCAACAATAACTTCTTACTTTTACTTTACTTTTTGTCGTCTAAGTGTAATTTTTAGTCTTGTAATCTTTCCTTTGTAATTCGTCTTGATCAATAAAGTTGTGCATCGCCGATTGTTGATCATTGTTGATTTACGCCAAATCAGATTTAGTTCTTCTCCGATCTTATTGCGCATCGCCTTTTTGGGGAAGAACGGCCTTTACCACCATCTAATAAACTCCATCAAGTTATTAAATCTATCAGTTACTATACACCATATTGGTTTGAACTAGCCAATAGGACCTAGTCGTCATCAAAACTTTAGATCGATTTACTAGTCGATTTACTGATATATTATTCTCTTGTCGATTGCAGGATCAAACCTGCTAGCACGCCTGCACCCCAAGATTAAACCCGATGTTTGCTTGTGTTGGTTGTGATCAGCCCGTCGTCAAGTTTTTGATGCCAACACGCTTTTGACACACCGGTGGGACCCGATCGGATGACATTTCTTCAGCTAGAAAATCAACCTCCCCATCCGACATCAACACTGAAGCGATAATTGTCCCTACATTGGAACAAGGGAAAATCATTCTTTGTGGGTAAAAGGCCTTGCAACAAGGGAAAATCATTGTTTGTGGGTAAAGCTGTACCACTCTGCAGAGTTAAAATTATTAAGAACCCGTGATTACGCAAATTCGTAAACGGCTCCTGCTCATCCCATTTTTAAGATATCACTCCGGAAAAATGAACCCATGTTTATGCAAATTCGTAGACGGCTCCTACCCATCCATTCTTTTTGGAATTGCTCTGAAAAAAATATGTTAAGGTCCTCATGCAGCCTTTTTGAGGTTAATATAATAGAGGAATTCATATTTTAACTTGAATCCTAAGTATGCATTAAGATAATGAATATTAATAGTGCATACATTGGTTTTCTATTTTCCAGCCAAATATGAGATTGTTAACAATGAGCTCAATAAACAAAGTTAGTCTCATTAAGAATAGATTTTTCATTAAACAATGATTAAATATTAATAATAAACCAATCACCAAAATTAATAGAGCTTGAACTTACATGCACGCTGGAATCCGATGACAAAAATTCTGTTATTCTATTGGCGCCACCATACCGACGCGACTAAGGAAGGAAGGCACCGATGGCTAGAGGTGGGCATCGTGCCATGCTACACCGGCCCGGCACAGACCCATCGTGCTTCGTGTTTGAATCGGGTAAGGCAATGATGGCCGCCGTGCTGGCCCGACTCGCCTTCGGTGAGCCCAAGCACAACACATTTACGTTCATGCCTGCTTCGTGCCGTGTTGACCCAGACCCAGCCCATTTGCACTATTGCAACAAGATGAATGGAGCTAGAGACACACGGGGCTACGACAATGAACACAAATATTAGGGAAAAAGGAACTAAATTTTATTCATTCTTGAATTTCTCTCGTACATTTCTCTCAATCTCTCTCAACACTCTCTGTTGCGCGCCCATCGCTCTCAATCCCTTTCAACTCTCTCTATCTCTCTCTTGTCCATCTCTCTCAGCTTTCTCTGTCGCTCCATCAGCCGAGAAGAGAATGAGAGAGAGCGACGAGCGAGTGAACAACGAGAGGAGCGGATGCAGTTTATTTTATTTTTTTATCACTGGACTATAAGCTTAGGAGCTAGATATATATACAATCAGATAAAATGAAACTGAAGATGCCATGCATATATAGCATTGCACTGTTAACCTCTACGGTTGGCTATAGCATTACACTGTTAATTACGACTATAAAAATGTTGTAGTCAAAGAGCCGAGAGGCTCCTAGCTCTCAAACCCAATTCCTCTATTGTGTTTTATTCTTTTCTTTATTTAACCGGCCCTAATCGCCCCAACCTTGTGTTTTATTTAATTTATCAATGCCCATATTGTTCCTTGTTTGCAATAAGGTTATTCTTTTGTGGATTACCAATATCTTTATTATTATCATTATTATTATTAACATTATTTCCTTAAAAAAATCTCCCTTTTTCTTTCTCCTTTCTTTTCCTTTTCTTTTTTTCCTTTTTCATCTTCTCTTTTCTTTTTTCCTCCCCTCCTCCTTCTCGCTTTTTCTTTTTCCTCTTGGCCTTTTCCTCCCCACCGTACCGGCCTTTTCCCTTCCTTCTTCCTTCCTGGCTCCCCATTTCCTCTTCCTCTCAATCTCTTCCCTCTACTACCGCCACCGCTTCCCAGCTTCGGGTCTGACGCCTCTGGCTTAACTCGCCGGTCCTCCCCACTTTGGTCCTGCACCACCGCCTCGTTTCCTCCACCGCCATCTCCTCCTCCACTGTATGGTAATTTTGCTACAGTATTTCGGATCGATCTAAACCATTATTTTTTGATACAACGGCTCGCACACAACAGCTTAAGTTACGGTTATAATAACAACTGTATATGAATGCTATCCCTCCACCCTCGGTGGCCCTCATCTTTGGCTCTGCTCAGCATCACATCGCCAACCGCGCTCGACAGCTGGCCGGGAGGTACTCGCCAACCCGCGACGAGTCTGTCATAAAATTAAAAAGTGAGCTCAAAGAATTATATTAAATTAAAACAAATATATTAAATAATTATGATGTGTTCTCATCGATTTGAGTGTTACTATTAGTGTTTTATTATTTGATAAATACTTCTACAACATATGCTTGTCAACACCAATCAATCAAACAAATTGGCTATTGTATCTATTCAATCCATTGACACAGTTACATTTGATTAAAAAAAAAACATATATTAGAGGGAGGTTTACATGGCCTATTTGTTGTCATATTTAGCCCACCCAATCGGTTAGGCACTCATCAACCCACGATGCATTGTCTTCCCTGACGGCTCATCGTCGCAACGGTGGGTTGTTCATCACCGCACACCCGCACCCTCGCTGGCTCCCTGGCATCAATTCAACATCCTCGTTGTGTCCTCGCAATCGCCGATTCCCGGAACCAAGCATCGAGGGTCCCGACTCGGTGTATTGCCATGTCCTCACAAACGGGGAGGGGTCGAGCCACCCCTGTCTCTATAGTCTCTACGTGCATCTAGGATTTAAGTCAAATTTTACACAGCAAATGAAGTTACCAAATGCCAAATTAAGAATTCAACAAACAGCGACCAACTAAACCATATGGCGAACGAAGTAGCTCAACATACAAAAAAAGCTTCTCTTTCCTCTAGAGGAGACTAAAACGTATGTGCATTTGTTGCTGCTGTGCCAAAAAAATAAATATCAGCGAGACGACAGCACCTCGATCCGAGCCGTCATTTGTTATGTTTGCCCAACCATGGATTAATTAGCAAGATTTTGAGTCATGTAATACTTGTTACAATCCAAATTAATCGGGGATATATGCAAACATTATATGTATGTGCTTTCACATGTTGTTTTCTGAATCTTCTGAACCTTCCTGTCCTCGCTCAGATAATATTTGCAGCCAGAAACTGTACCCTCAATTTCTGAGCTAGGTTCGGATGCTCTATTTGAACCGATGTCTGTGTGGAAAAAAGATTGGAATAAAAGCTCTTTTACTTGATCAGGTGATCAGCATCACCGGCGTCGCCCATCGCCAAGTGCGTTCAACAGCAGGCCGGGAGGGGCTCGCCGGACATCGGTGCACCGAACCGACCGATCGAGCAATACGATCATTAGCACACGGATCCGATTCGTCGCTAGTTACGTTTGCCCAACAAAGATTTCATGTGATGTAATACTTGCCAGAATCCAGAGTAATTAATCACATCGCCAGGCCGGGAGGGACTCGCCGGATATATTAGTCATATATTACTTGTTAGAATCTAAATTAATCGGGGATATGTGCGAACATTATATATATATATATATATATATATATATATATATATATATATATATATATATATATATATATATATATATATATATATATATAGTACAATTACCTGAGACACCATAGTGCCTGGGCACCATGGTCCAAAACGGCTATTTTTCCATATGTATTTGTATGCGAAAAATTTTGAAATTTTTAGGATGCTGAGTTCAACCAGTTTACTAACTAGTTCAAACAAGTTTGAACTGAAATTCAAACTAAAATTTCCTTTTTTGATGATAGTTTGATTGTAGGTATGTGTTGATCATACATATAAATCAGCAAAATATGTAATCTAAATTCGTTCAAAATCTTCAAATTCGAGTATATTTTTTCAAAGGTATGTGTTTCATTTGAATTTTTATAGATGGGTATATACCCTAAAACTGAAAGTTTTGAAAAATATATCTGAATTTGGCTTGAATTAACGCATTTAAAATCATGGTGCCCAGGCACCATGGTGTCCCATTCCATCATATATATATATATATATATATATATATATATATATATATATATATATATATATATATATATATATGAAGCCTTTTCTGTACTCTTGAGAGTATGTACTCCCACCCCTAGTATACCACTTAAATGAATGTATTATACTCCTTTATCACTTTCAAGATACTCCAATAATAATTCTAAGATACTACAATACGGCATGAATGAAAAAATTCATGGGAGCCATTTATTTTTGTTATATACCGTTTTTCATGTGTAAAAAGAGTATATAAACAAATTATGTTATAAATGGTGGATTTTAATGAAATTTTTCGTGGAATTCACTTTGGAGTATCTTATAATTAGTATTAGAGTATACTCAAATAGATAAAGAAGTATAACAATATCATTTATGCAGTATTTTGAGAGTGGGAGTACGTACTCCCAAGGGTATGGAACTATTTTCATATATATATATATATATATATATATATATATATATATATATATATATATATATATATCTCTACTATTATAAAGCAGCAGTTGGTGGCAGTGGTGAGTTCTACCCACGTCATTAATTGCCCTGTTTAATTGCCCTACTTAATTGCCCTGCTTAATTGCCCTACGCAAAAAACGAAGCGTTGCTTTAATTAGCCAGTTTTCGCAAGAAACGAATCGTTAAAAATAGATGTTTGATCTTATAAAATATTTTTTTTATTTTTTAATCTATATTTTTCGTTATCAATTTTGTTTTTCGTAGCAACGCACGGGCATGTAACTAGTAAAAGATTATTCTTCAGTACAGATCAAGAATTAACAAGACAAAGCAGGGGCTCCATCAATTGATAACCCATACAACGAGCCCAACCTAATGGATTAATCCAATCATTAAGCCCTAACGTAGGCACAAACTAACTGGAGTAATCTTGAGCCTAGGCCGCAGGCGCGGCCCAGGGCTGGACCGGCAGAGACAACCTATATCGGCGCATGGTTGCCGCGAGGGCCTCCGCCTCGTGGAGCAGCTCCGCCGCCGCCGCGGCCTTGTTCCGTAGCGCCGCCACGAGCGCCTCCTCGCCGGCTCTCCCCTCGAACGTCGCCGCGCCCCACCTGAGCTTGTTCAACAGATCGGCCATCTCCTCCACCATTGACACCGCCCCGATCTCACCGAACGCCGCAGCGGCCGCCTGCCGTGGCGTGGGAATCGTCCCCACCATCTCCGCCATTGTGCGAGACGATTTCCTCAGGACCCTCGCGTCCCTCGGGTCGATAAGGTTCTCGCTCGCCGCCATCCTCCTCACATCATCTTCCCGCATGCGACGCGCGACGGCCGCGACCGCCGCGGCCTTGGCGCGCACCTCCTCTGCCTCCGCGGCCTTGCACTGCAGCGTCCGCACTAGAACCTCCTCGCCGGGCCTCCCCGCGAACGCCGCCGCGACCTGCATCAGATCGTGCGCCAGGTCCTCCATGCCCTCCACCACCGACAGGGCGGCGCCCTCGGCCCTCCATGCCGTAGCCACCCCGTCCTCCGTCGCCATCGCATCAGACAGTGCCCTCAAGAGCACCATCCCCTCGGGGCCGATAAGGTCTTCCGTCGCCGCCATCGCCCGCAGCTCCTCCTCGTCGAGCATGATCACGTCCATGATTACACGATCGATATCACAGCTGCGCGCGCGGCGTCTCACTGATGGATGGAAGAATGCGAACGAGTGGATGGTGTGGGCTTGGACGTGAGTCCCCCTCTCCCCAATATAAAGACCCACGGTCCGATCGCGTGGCGGCGGGCATGGGAAGCGACTCCGTGTACGAGTCAGAAGCGGAATCCGAGTCCGTGTGCACGGCGGAATCCGACGACGATGGTTCTCTGTTCTGTTCAGTTCAGTTGGCGCCACCATGCGGCCCGTAACTCAAATTGGAGCGCAGGCAGCCGAAACATTTGGTGTGGTGTGATTCAAGCAAGACTCACTCCAGAATCAACGATGACGAGCACAGCTCGATCGATCAAGAATACAATTAACTCTTGTTAAAGGAAGAACCCGGCCGTTAATTAAACCCTAAAATTAAAGCTGGAGCGATTAAAATACTAATATTACTATCTTGGGCTCAACAGCCGATCGAGCCTGGACTCTGGAATTTGGAAGCACACGGACGCATGGACGGCAAGACATCAGATGAGGTTACAACAAGATCATCTCGGAACAAACTAAAGCGAAACCCTTGAAGTAAATGAATCTGGAGAAAGATAGCAGAAAATGATCAGTGTACGTATGTCTAGTTCCACTGGCATTTGCAAACTTCATTCTGGTGTTCATATAGATATGTTGCCTCCACGAATGTTTTATGCTCGCCGGTGGCTACTATCTTGTGAAATCCCTTGAAACCTTGGCAAGTGCTTTCCCTTCCCTCTGTTTTCTTTCTGAAGTATTACTGTACCTGATGAACAGAAGATTGTATATACTACCTCTGTAATCATTGGCCAATATATGGCATATGAACAATAACCGATCTAGCAAGACTCACTCCATCTTGAACAAGCTAGTAAAAGCCCTATCCTGTGTGTGCATACGCAGTTCCACACTTCCACATTTGTCATTTACATGTTGTAGTGAAGTTCTTGTTGAAAGCCAGGTTCCATATAACAAAAAAATTATGAGAGGTGATTCTATGCTCTCCAAAAAAAAAACTGCACAAATCTTAAAGCACATGTACTTAGTGAAGGACAAGGATAGATTAGTCATTTAAGATTGCGATTAGGGCCCATGGATTCAAAGCCCAAGGTGAGGGCCCTAACCAAACCTCCACCTCCCCACGATCCCCTTCACTTGTTGCTACTCCTCCAACGCTCAGCCATGATCTGCCTCTCGTCCTCGCCTCCTCTGCTTCAGCTTGGAACTACAATTTTTCAGGTGCCTGTAGCCTTCAGGTTTCTCACGTAATAAGACATTCTGTATTTATACGACTGCATATTTATGCTCTTTCTTCCATCTTCCATTCTTAATTTAGAAAATGGCCGTTGTCAACTTGATGACTGTGGCGCGTACTGTGAAAATCTTGGTTCTGCGCATGTCCCCTCATAGCATCGATTTTGGGGGTGGGGGTGGGGGGGGGTCAGGACCCTCGGGCTAGCTGGGCTTCGGATCCACGGGCCCGTTTCAAAATCTTGAGTGACTAATCTGCCCTTGGCGATAGCTACTACAGGCGCTTTTAGATTTGTGCACTTTTTAAATATTGAAAGGCCTGTTTGTCAAGTGAAGTGAAAAGGCACCGTGATCGTGCAGTGATTGGCTGATGAGTGCATCCCCTAAATTCTGCACCCAAAAATTAAGGTTCTTCTGCCTTAATTTCGCCATCCTAGGGGCTGTATCTGTACAGCATACTAGCAAAGTAAGGGGAGTGCAATATCGATCGTTCTGGGATTCACGCACGCGAATTGGAAAATATCCTTTACCACTTATAATTTGTTAACTAGCTTGTTTATGATTGACTATGCAGTATGCACAATGAACCCCATTCTTGGCTGTTTAACAGAATAGAAATTTTACGGTGGATTATACTTGTAGTATAAAATGTGTAGTAGAAATCACATCTAACTGTTGATTTGTTAAGGGTGTTTCTACTACTCTACTATCAGGTGTAGTATAAGTAAACTCTAGTTAATCTGATCCATTTGATCGAAAAGAATGAACTACTCATATTCAATTTAGTATACCGTAAAAAGCTCTACCAGAAAACTCAAGGCCGCATGTTCGTTGCTTCACTGATCGAGCACTCTTGCGCCGACGAATCCGGCCTTAGATAGGATAGGCGAAGAAAGGACAGACTCGTGTCGTGTAGTAAGCGGAGCCTTGTGGCTTTTGTACAAGAAGACGGCAAGTACTCACAGGCCATATCAAACAAACAGAAAAGAAAAAAAAAAAGAGAATTCTACTCGATCAGTACTCGTTTGATTCACGGGTGACACAGCGCCAGAAGGACACATGCTACCTCATGGCTTTTGCACTTATCATGGCCGACTTCTGCAACGCATGCAGAGACAGGCCGTCGTCAAAGTATTCCCTCTAGGGTTTCGATCGCTGCCGTACGTACGTGACTAGCTAGATCCCCTTCGTGATATGTCACGTTATCGTGTGGGATTTCGAGCCAAGGGCCCGGCCAACAGCTCTCTGTCTCTCTCTCTCTGTCTGACGTCAAAATCAAGCATAGATCCACTACTACGTCAGAGATTTCGTACTAAACGTATACGACATATGATATGCACCAAATCAAAGACATTGAGTACTTGATAAATCATCCACTGTCGTACTCATGCATGAACTCACTTGATAAGGCTCAAGTGCTGAATCACTAACAAACAACAGGTCTAGAAATTATTATTGAAGACATGCATGCAATACTAATTGTCCCTTGCTCGCCATGACCAAACAATTAATCGATACACCTCTTGTGCATAGAATAACCACACCACAAATCGCAAGCAGACCAAACTGGAACGATTAAACGAGTCAAAAACCACCACAAAATAAACTTGGATCGATCCATCGTTAGCTGATCGATCTGTTCTTGTAGCTAGCGGACGACATCCTCTCATGTCTCCAGCCATCAAAAACACGCAAAGCAACGAACCAACAATCCTCGTACTCATAAAGCCCTGCATTTGCACCACAAAACACTGTGTCAGAACTCCGGGGCGCTCGAGTTTGCAGAGGTATGTAGGTGAGCAGAGTCAAGTGCGCACATATGAACGGCTTAGACGGTGCAGGTGTAGCCGGGGGGCGGGGTCTTGCCGCAGGTGACGAGTAGCTGGAGGGCGAGGGGCAGGTAGATGTTGATGTTGAGGAGCTTGAGCTTGATGGTGGTGCAGAGGCAGACGGCGGCCTCCAGCTCCACCAGCCCCTCCAGCAGCGGGCAGCACTTGTTCACCACCGGGTCGCCGAGCCCGACGTGCACCAGCCCGCCGAGCAGATCCACGCACGCGCCGATCTTCAGCGAGTCCGCCGGACACTTCTGCGACGACGGCGACGGCGTCGGTGTTGCTGGAGGAGGCGGCGGGCACGGCGTGTTGCCTCCTGGGGTGGGGCCCGGCGGGTACGTGACCGGAGGCGTCGTCGGAGGCCCGGTCACCGGCGGCGGGTAGGTGACCGGCGGGCCAACGACCGGAGGGGTGGTGATCGGCGGGTAGGTGACCGGCGGGCCGACGACCGGAGGGGTGGTGATCGGCGGGTAGGTGGGGCCCTTGGGTGGACGCGTGACCGGGCCCTTCGGCGGGCCAACGACCGGCGGGCGAGTGACCGGGCCCTTCGGTGGTCCGACGACCGGAGGGTAGGCGGGGCTCTTGGGAGGGCGGGTTACCGGCGGCGACGGCCGGTAGGTGGGGCCCTTGGGCTTGGGGGACGGCTGGTAGGAGGGCTTGGACTTGGGCGGGTGCGACGGCTTGGGGTTCTTAGGCTTGTCGCAGTCGCAGGAGAGGATGGGCGTCACGGCGGTGGAGAGCAGAAGGAGGAGAGTGAGGAGGAAAGGCCGGAGCTTCTTGGTGCTGGCCTCCATGGCTCCTGCTGATACAGAAGGTAAGGGAGAAGGGGAGTAGGCCAGTGTGCACTCTAGGGTTTGTAAGCAGTGTGGTTATATAGAGTGAGCGCTTCCAATATAGGCTCTCTCTCTCTCTCTCTCTCTCTCTCTCTCGTATGACTCGGGGAGTAGGCAGGGTTCACATTTTCGACGTACCGCTAGGGTTTGACATCAAAAACCGGTCGATAAACCGATCCGATTAAAAAAAAAAATCAAAAAAATTCAAAAAATCGAAAAATTTTGCGTGTCAAAAACCGGTCGAAAATCGGTGGAAACCGGTCGATTTTCGTTAAAAATCGCTACCAAAAGTCGACCGCACAAAAAGTTCAACATGGTTGTCGATTTTCCACGATTTTTGATTTTTTTTTCAAAAAAAACTGGTTTTTAAATTTATGCGATTTTTGCGATTATCGAATTTCACTGTTCATTCAAAAATCGGCAAAACGAAAAGATGAACCCTGGGAGTAGGTGCGTTGCAGTGGTGTACTGGTGTGATTCTTCGAAACGTACGTCATGAACTCATGATTACTCCTAAGGACTCAAATAATGAATCATGTGTGTTTGATTTTTTAAAGTCAATAAGATGTTATTTTGACCATTAGATTCTTCTACCATATATATTGAGAAAAAAATGCCAGTCGATCTTGTTATTTGTAAGGTGTTCCTTTTTTTGTTAACTCTTAAGTCGATTTTGAAGTGTGTGAACGTCTTATTCTGCTATTGACCCAAGGTATAATAGCTTTTTTAAAGGTATAACATTTTTTTTAAGAACCGGCAGGAACTCAAAGGTATAATTGTTTGATAGTGCATATTCCGGTTCCGGGACATCATTCTGTTGTTACCGAAGGAAGTACATTCATATGACGTACGGGTCTCGTTGAACAGTAGGTGGGCATGGGGCCATGTTTTTTCAAGCCGACATGTGGCATAGCGAGTATAACTCGGACTAGGGGTGAAACCGGGTCGGATACGGGCGAATATTGCTCGTCCCGTATCCTAACCCATATTTTTTTCGGATTCGGAGTCAGATACGGATGTCCTGGATACGGATACGAATTCGGATTATTCAAGATTCGAAAACGGAGCGGATACCTGATGGATTCGGGTCGGGATCGGATATCATAATCGGATAGTAGTATAATACATAATTGTGTACGTAAAAGAAAGAATAAAGCATTAACCTTACAATATTAGCTTTAAGTCATAATTATTTCAACGTAGGATAGTAGTATAGTTAGAGGTGCAAATGGGTCGGATACAAAGAGAGAGATCGAGACATAAAGAAAACAGAGAACAAGGGGAGCTCTTCCATCAAACTTAATCTTACGGAATAAATTCTTGGAGATATTAAATAGTGTTGAATTGTCACATTCTGACAAACTGAAAATAGACTTCTCTCATAATGAGTACTACTCGGATTTGTTTGCTATGCTTCAATTTAGCGACTCAACTAATTCCAGTAATTTGAATAGATAAGAAGTTTATCAAATAAGTTGAACAAATCAATTTAGGTAAAAGCATTATGTCATCACTCTATTTGTTTATTGATAGATTTGTTGAAGTTCACTCTTAATAACAAAGTAGTGTTTTTTAGTACCAATATCAAACAACTACTCTATCTATCCAATAATGAACCAAATTAATGGAAGAAAAACTAATTTTATCCGGATATTCGGGTCAGATATTTACCGGATATCGGGTCGGATATTGCTCTTCCCATATCCTAAACCATATTACATGAGATTTTTCGCATACGGATCGGATATTGCTCTTCCCATATCCTAACCCATATTACACCGGATTTTTCGGATACGGATACGGATAACATCGGTACGGATTTTAAACGGATTCGGTATCGGATCGGGCGGATATTTCCTGTCCCGTTTTCACCCCTAACTCGGACTAAGGCCTTACATGGGCCACGTGTGAATGGGTCGTGCCGAGCCTACTAGCCAGGAACAGTGGACGTCACAGTATAACGGAATAATTGATAATTTGCCCCGAAGTTGACGTGCAATTGATTATTTCGCCCATGATATCTCATTGATATGTGAGTCCTGGGGCCACATGTCAGTGAGACACACGGGGCAAATGATCAATTGCACATCAACTTCTGAGCAAATGATCAAATCCCCCGTGACGACTGTGTTGCGCCCCCCCTTCACGTACAAGGCACTCCCAAGCGCTCGCGAACCCGTGCGCTTATGTGCGTGTATGCACGTTTCGTGTTAAAATCTGTAAAAATATGCTGCGTGGCGCGGTGCATCGCATCCTACAGAATGCTAAGAGGCTATTTGGTTGCCGTCTTGCAGGAGCCTGGCTGTGGGAGCCTGCACCGCCCCAGCCTGGCTCTGAAGAAACAGTTATGGAGCTCGTTTCCCACAAGCCTGGCTGTGAGTGCTTTGTGCATCGTGCTGGTCTGGCTCTCGCACCACGCGCAGACAACCAAACAGACATCTTGTATGCGTTGGTGCAGGCTCATGCGTTACAAGGAGCAACCAAACGCTGGTTCCCTAGCTCCTGCGAGTCTGACCGCATGGAACCAGACAACCAAACAGCCCATAAGCTAGCACACCTGCAAGTCCCAGTGCATAATACGGAGTGTACCCAAAATATATTAGCCCCTTCATTACATAGGACATGCATTTATATATATATATATATATATATATAGCATCAGTCCGTTCATATAGGTGTGTTTTGTTACCTGCACGGCTGCACCACCCTAGCCTATCCCGTATGAGCCATTCAGATTAGTTTTGGCCTGACTAAGTCCGTTCATATAGTTGTTTGGCTGCTTGTTTATGTTGAGCTTGGCTGTGCTGAGAAGATGTTTGGTTGGTTGCATTAAGAGTGGATGGGATAGTTGAATGTATGAGATGGTGTTTGGATGGTTGTATATGCCCCCGAGTTTGGTAACTTCTTGCATAGGGTGGTGAGATTACCCCTAAAATCTAGAGTTACAACGAACAATTACAACAATTTATTTACAAAAGTTACAACAAGCTCACGAGTTGCACATTTACGGAGAACAATTGCAACAATTTACTTACCAAGAATAACTACAACATTTATTTGACTTTGTACAGAGAATAATTACAACATCCGAACACAAGCATCTGTAGACAAAAAATTGATAGCAATCAGTAGACAATCAACACCTGCTAAAAAGGCCAAGTCACACAGAGTTCCACGCTATCAAGCCTTACATGAACCTGTACAGATTTGGTGCCAGGACAAATTTGATAGCAACAAAATCAAGGGATTTATAATGCTACCGACATATACATTTTCCATCGAAAATATTACCCAGTATATAAACTTAAACTTGTTAGGCAGAAATGTACAATGGCAACTGAATCTGTAGAAAAGCTTAGCGTAGATAATCGAGCAGTGCAAGTGAGCATAAAGACGTCAAGGTAACCCTAGCGTGAACGATTGAGCCGAAGGGGTGCAAAGGCCAAGCCACGCTGTGATGTACGTATCTAATGGGCCTACATCAGAAAGAAGCGCTTATTTTGTGTTTCTTCGGACCGGCACGAGCACATGTAATTGTATACACTAGGGTCTATTTGGAACTATGCAGTTAATAGTTAGCTGCTAAAAATTAGCTGGCGTGGATTCAAACACCTGCAGCTAATAGATCAGCTAACTATTAGCTGGGCACTCAGCTAATGGTTATCTCATTAGCTAGCCAAACTCAGCTAATAGCAGCTAATAGGTGACATTTAACCAAAATACCCTTCGCATCTGCCACCAATAGCATTTAATAGTATGGGTATTCTGGACAATAACATCTATTAGCCACATATTAGCTGGTGGATCCAAACACCCTCCAACTAATAGTTAGCTAGCTAATATTAACTAAAAACTATTAGCTAGCTAACTATTAGCTGCTAATGATCCAAACAGGCACTTAGTTGAGCATACAAAAAATCAAATAAGCAACTAAAGATTCAACTACAACCACTCGTACCATTCAGGCACACAACCAAACACATTGTACTTGAGGTTGCTGTAGCTAGCTACATGCTACGCACTGGCCGGCCGGGCCCACTGCGTCGGCGTGCATGCACCCATGTAAGCAGAGCGCAGACCAACGGACTTGGCAGAGGAAGCTTTGGCTTATTCAGACCTTTTGTACGTGTTTTTTCGTTCTCAGTTTTTTTCTTCTCAAACTAAATTACAAATAAAGAATTTTTTTTCCCGATCATGGAAGAACCATACTACGGTATGAGACTGCTATAGCAAAAGGTATAACGGATGATACGTATCGATCTTTAATGTTTCTATAGTTAAGAAGAAGATTAAACTTATAATTTTATTCCGATAAAGAGCTAAACGTGTAAAAAAAAAAACCAAAGCTTCCTTAGGACATGTACAATGGTACATGCCAGCTGTCTATAAGGGTATGTCACATCAGATTTTGGATGATGTGGAGGAGAGAGAGGGAAGAGAGAGAAATATGCTGTCTACTATTTAACAGACGGCCTTATAGACAGCTTTATAGTGTGCATACCATTGTACAGACAGTCTATTAGTCATATGAGAGATCATTACTGAGGCATATATAGGCAGTCCATTGTATAAGTTATTTTTAAGATCAGCTACATAGATAATATAGATGTATATTATGTAGGCACCGCTCATACCACTGTACATGCCCTTACGAGAGACCGGGCCGGGCGTGCTTAGCAGCGATATTTTGCGCGTGGCGATCGTGCGACTACGCATTGCATTGCATGTACAATTTGTACACCGGCGAAATGTGGCGATCCATCGAGCAGTCCGTGCTCCTGTGGGGGCACGGCACGTACGTGGCCTTATGCAACTCCGTGACTCTGCGCTGCCATTGCCTTTTCTCTCCTGCCCTAGCCAGCTCCTCTGTCTTCTTGTCGCAGATTGTTCCGGCTCTCTCGCCAATCTATGGGCGCGGGTTTCCGTGAAGACGCTAGCAGCCGTGCTTTGCTGATCGCTTGCTCTCATTGGACGAATGGTTCGCGTTTAATTAGCACCGAGAGAGCGCCCTAAAAAAAACAGCCTTAAATTTTAATTTAGGACCCCAACTAATTAGATTTAAAGTTCCAACGAAATATTCACTTCAGCAATTAGGCCCTAAATCCTAACGAAGATAGGGCTCAATCACAGAGTCGCTAAATATAGCTACTCTCCTAGGGGCCCTAAAACAATTTGCTAAATTTTAACAATTTAGAGTTTTTGTTGGAGTTAATCTTTTCTCCAAAAGCCCTATAATTCAAATTAGGACTATATTTAAGGCCCCTCTTGGAGATGCTACGAGGTAACCACGTTAAGATCGGGTTTTGCTGCGTATTTTGGAGACCCACGCGCAGTGTTTATATGCTTTTTTTTCACTCGGTACGAATTACACAAAATGTCATCTATTTCGGTCGACGGTGAAGATCGGTATGAATGTTTTGATTAGATACGTACCTGATAGATGTATGACTAGATCAGATCTGCTTTGCGCACACAGAAAAGAACATGGACGAGCTATACGCTTTACGACGAGTTTTACTTAATTTGATGGTTGTTTGTGAAATTCGGCGTATCTTTTGAAATGGGGCTCTTTTTCTTTTCTTTTTTTTTTTAAAAAAAGTTTTTGGCAAAAATTTGTAGTATCCCAGAGTATGTTTCTGCAAGATTTCAAATAATTTTAACTATATTTGAAAAAGTTGTCACTTTTCTTGCTTTGTGGTATCTTGTATTTAACTGTAAAAGCCTCCTGTTAAATACAAATCGAGAGCGAGTCCTTTTCTACTTTTTTGGAAAAGCGGTGAGGTCCAGAAATATAACAAACGGGTCCCCGGTTCTTACATCCAGGTTCTTTCTCCGTTTTCCCTAGAAAAATATTTTCGTCAACAGAAATATGTGTACTTTTTTCCTAACTCGACCTCTAATATTTTTTGAGCCTCCAAAAATTTAGAAAATACATCTACATCTATTTTTTCTCGAAAAAAACGCAAAATTCACACGTACGGCGCGCCTCGCGCTTATTGGCCTAGTATATAAGTGACAGACAATTAGTATATACTAGCTACATGCCCGTGCGTTGCTACGAAAAACAAAATTGATAACGAAAAATAAAGATTAAAAAATAAAAAAAATTATTTTACAAGATCAAACATCTATCTTTAACGTTTCGTTTCTTGTGAAAGCTGGCTAATTAAAGCAACGTTTCGTTTCTTGAGTAGGGCAATTAAGCAGGGCAATTAAGTAGAGCAATTAAACAGGGCAATTAATGACGTGTAGAATGGACCACTGCCACCAAGTGGTGCTTTAGAATAGTAGAGACTAGTTACATGCCCATGCGTTGCTACGAAAAACAAAATTGATAACGAAAAATAAAGATTAAAAAATAAAAAAATTTTACAAGATCAAACATCTATCTTTTTAACGCTTCGTTTCTTGCGAAAGCTGGCTAATTAAAGCAACGTTTCGTTTTTTGCGTAGGGCAATTAATGACGTGGATAGAACTCACCACTGCCACCAACTGCTGCTTTATAATAGTAGAGATTAAGTGACAGACAATTCACGCGCAATCTAGCATCCTGCAGCTTTAGACAAGTTATCACCTCACATTGAATAGCATATCCAAATTGTGTGCTATAGTACGACCTTAGAATAATCGAGTCCCTGCCGAGATGTTTGGCCACATGAAATTATGGAGAGTATATTTGGATCTTTGCGTGGAAGTACATGGCTGCATGAGTTCCCCTAAATATATATTTTTTTGTTCTCGTCCTGACAATAGATTTGGCCAGTGCATGCAGTGCGTTCTTGTGTCTCGGTTAGGCCATCTCCAACAGGTTCCCTATCCCATTCCTCATCCCTCAAAATGAGTAATCCGTACATGCAAACATGAATCACCTTGCTCCAACAGATGTTCTATCCGATTCCCCATTTATGCAGAACGGAGAGAGCTTCTCGAAATATCGGGATTCCCCGTCCGTTCCCCATCGCATTCTCGATCTCTGGTCGGTGCTCTCCCGCGCCCGTGATTTAATCGAGGAGGCCACCGCTCGTCGTCGACCAGTCTTCACCTCGCCGGCGCTCGAACCTCGACCGATCGCCGCTGCCGCTCCATCCTCGACCGTCGCCGCCGCCGCTCCATCCTCGACCGATGCGCCGCCGCTCCAACCTCGACCCGGTCGCCGCCGCCGCTCCATCCACGACCCGGTCGCCGCCGCCGCTCCATCCTCGGCGCCGTTCCATCCTGAAGTTGCAAGAGCCGGTAAATCCCCTGTTGTTGCTCCTCCATTCCATCAGCTTAGATTGAGATAGGTTAGGGTTAATTAGTTTGCATGACATCTGAACCTAGAATGGTATAACATCTTGCCACAAACGTGCTTACAAAGTTTCATTCCCTGATTGGGTCTGGGAAGTAGATGATTCGTGCTGCAGCTTATCATATACTTCATGCCCACAACACTCCTGAAAAAATTTTTAAGGAAAAAGGGCTTAGTTGTGCTCGATTATCTGCTAAAGGCGACTGATTGGTTAGGTGGTTGTTCCTGCATTAGTTGCGCAGGATTCGTCTCTTTTTGTTACCCTTGAGGAGATTTTAGTTGGGACGACATTCTTGCAGTTTATTGGGTTTAATTTGTAATTTTTCAGCGCAAAGATTTGTGGATCGCTCCAGAGGAAATTGTAGTAAAATGGCAGCCTTGCTATGCAATTTCTTGTTGTGTTGCTGATTGTATCGGACGATGTATGCTAATTTTGTAGTTGATGACACATCGTATGTGTGATAGTATAGGAGTGAAACTTCATATGAGATACGTTCTGTCGACGATTGGAGAACGGGCTCCCGTCGAGCTTACTTGTTGAATGGGGGATCAACAGAGCCCCGTCGCACGGATCGAAGAGGGCGTTCGAGCGACGCGAGGTCGGGAGAAGGAGGCCGGAAAAAAGGGGGGACGCGGTGTTTTTTATCCTGGTTCGGGCCTCTCACTGCCGAGATAATGACCCTACTCCAGTGTATTGTGTTCTATCTTTCGTGTGCCCTCTCCTGTTACAGATCTTCAGGGGGGTTTAAATACTATGACTAGAGATGCGAAAAAAGTAACTGCCTCCGGGGATCACGCTATGCATCCATATCCGTGATGCTGCCCTTGATTCCCGCGTTATTTGAATTTCTGTATGATTTCCCTTGATCTCCGGTGATTGGTTGCCTCCTTCCTTCCTCGCGGCGCTCGGCTGAGCCCTCAGACCAAGACACCCGAGCGGTCGTGGCCTCCACGAGCATGCTTGCTCGTGGGGGTGTGTTTGGTGCTTCGCGAACGGAGGCGCAACGCTGCACGCCGGAGGAGAAGGAGGGATGCTCGCTTCGTTCTCCCGAGCATCTTCCCTTAGTGCCGCTTGGTCGGCGGGTTTAGCTTTTCACGGGGTACCGTGGTCTTTTGCCGAATAGCCAATCCCGACGGCTAGCCCCGAGGTTCAAGTGGGGAACCTCGGGCTTCCCCTTGAGCCTAAGAAGACTTGAGGGGATTGAATTTCCTTTGGTCGTGGCTCACGACCATTTTACGTCGAGAGGCGAGCTTCTTTACCCGCGCGTGCTTGCTCTGCGGGGCTGCGTCGTTGGTTGTTCTGCGGTTCCTTCTCAGAAGCCTCCTCTGTAGCAGTGCGGTAGTTTCTCGGGAAGCGGCGCTTTTTCCGGCCAGTGTTGCTGCGCGATAGGCGGCGATTTTTATCCCGCCTCTTCACTATCCTTTTAACCCTTTCTACCGGAGAGGTCGGAGTCCCATTGCGTCTCTTTGCTCGTCTTCGGCGAAAAATCTTCCAAGAGCCCTAGCGCCCAAGAACCCTTTTCGCTCTCCTTCCTTCTTCGGCCATGGCGCGCTTCAAGGTTAGCGGATGACCCGAAGGAGGCTCCAGTGCTCACGGACGAGGGTACGTCGACCCAAGCTCGGGTCGAGTGCCCGAGGATGATCTTGGCGCCCGGCACGCTGAGACGGAGATCGTCTCCTGCGAGTTGTACGCCATCAACGGGCTTCGTCGCCCGAGAGCGACTTCCTCGCCTCCGTGCTTGCCTTCTGCGGTGCGAGATCTCTCATCTCCACCCCAACTCCATCCTTTCCTCGCAATCTTCTCCCACCTTTGCGAGGCTTACGTGGGTGTAATGCCCACGGCTAGCCTCTTCTTTCATTTTATTCCCCTTCCGCACCGCCGATGGTTCCGCCGGCTGCGTTTATCTTCGCCTTGGCCCAACCGACCATACGAGTACCCCTCGTTGCTCTGAAGGACTCGGTGTCGGGTTGGGCCGACCTCTGGTTCTACCGAGGAAGAAGGCGGAGGGGTCCCATTGGTCTACAGGGAGGGCGCTCCGCCCTCGAGGGGCAGCGCGCTTGCGTGCAACCCGAGGAAGAGCGGGTGCTCGGGGCGATCGGTGAGCTTGCCCAGATGGGGCTCACTGGTCGGGATATCGCCCGACTTTACCTTCAACCGGTGTCCCCACGAGGCGCCGCGAGCATCCCTTCTTCGAGGTGACCGGGTGGCACGACTTCACCCGCGAGGACAACGCAGTATGTTCCTGGACCTCTTTCCGAGCATCGCTGCTACGGTGAACTGCGTTATGCATCCGTATATGCCTTTTGTCTTAGTCTTGGTTGTGACGCAGCTCGAGGACGGATTGAGTTGACGATAGGTCGCCGAGATGTTCGGCGCCGGCGAGAAGGAGCCGACGCCCAATCGCCAGGTCCCCAAGAATATTTTTGACCGCGCGACGCGCAGTAAGTACATTTTCCCACTTCCGCTCGAGGGCATGTTTTCCGAGCTCATTCCTCCCGATTTACATTGGCGGAGAAGGTCGCCCTTGAGCTTGCGGTGTCGAAGGCCGCATGCCGCAAGCCAAAGACACCGACCAGGGGTTCCCGTAAGAGGGCGGCGGGTCGAGGTCGCCGAGCATCCGCCTCGCCTCCCCGCGCCAAGCGGTCGAGGCGCCGAGCTTCGACCAGGATCCCTACCCCGCACCTTGAGTACGCCGACCGCCAGAGGTGTTTAACTCCGCACTTGGTTCGATGACTTCAAACGGAGGAAGCCGGGTGATGAGCCGATCGGAACAGCTCGCCGAGCAAAGTAGGAAGGCCGAGGAGGATGCCAGTCTCTCCCGACCAAGAAGCGGCTGGAGAGGCAGATCAAGGCCCTCCAGGACCAGCTCACTCGGGTGGTTGATGCCCCCGAGGAGGAGGAAGAAGAGGAGGAGGCCGCCTATGCTCTGGTTAGAAGGAGCAGGAGGTCGACCTCTCAAACCGCCTCGGCCATTTGGAAGAGGTCGACATGGACGATGTCGACCGGCGATGGCACGCGCCAATGACGCCGCAGAGGAGCGCGCCGTGGTCGTGGGCCGAGGCCTACGAGGCCGCCGCGCAGGTCGCCGTGGGCCCGGCGAGGAGGCCGAGGAGGATGGCGCCGCTCGCCGCGTAAGGTACGTTCTTCATTCTCTTATTCCGCTCTTGTCTTGCGACTTTCTTGGGCTAACCCCACCCTGTTTGGCGTGGGCGTGATAGCTCGGATGTCGTTTGGACTTCCGCCAGATGGTGAGGAGATTATCAACTCGCAGCGGGACGCCGAAGCTCGACCGCGTCGTCGGCCGGTGATGGCCGAGACGGGAGGAGCCGGTGCTAGCCGGACTCGGTGAAGCCCGAGCTTCTTCGGCGGGACCCAGCTCCCTTCGGCGGCCGTGGAGCCTATCCCGGCCAGCGGAGGAGCAGGAGCCGCGAGGGATCGAGACCAAGGCGCCTTGGCCTTGGCCCTTGCGAAGAGAAGATCAAGGCGAGGC
This sequence comes from Rhipidocladum racemiflorum, assembly GCA_036346355.1. NCBI lineage: Eukaryota > Viridiplantae > Streptophyta > Magnoliopsida > Poales > Poaceae > Rhipidocladum > Rhipidocladum racemiflorum. The sequence goes on along the minus strand of CM070579.1, from coordinate 79,875,412 downwards.
TCAAGCGCCGAGTCCCGGGGAAGGGAGCTTGGTCGCTCCCGACCAACAGCCCTTGGCCATGAGCCAAGGAGAGGAGGAGGAGGAGGTCGTCCCCGGCCTAACTCCTTCGGTCCCGGGGCACCAGGCGCCCCCGGCCACGGAGGTGCAAGGGGCGGAGGTGATCGTGCTTGATCAATCGCCTCCGGCCGCGGAGCATCGGTCGCCTCCGGCTGAAGAGGAACAGGAGGCGGAGGTGGTTGCTAACGACCAACTGCCTCCAGCCGCGGAGCATGGAGTGGCAGCGCTCGTGGTTGGCGTCTGACCCCGTATGATGGCCGACTCATGGGGAAAGCGACCCGCGAGCCGCTTCTTGTGGGCGAGGATCGGCCGGGCGACCCGGGGTTGATCGAAGGTGGTGACGCCGTTGCTCTCCTGGGAGCACCGGGTGCTCAGGAGGAGCAAGACCTTGACGCGCCGGCCCGGGATGACTTGGTCAATCCCTTCTTTCGGGCTGGCGCGACCGACCGCCAGCCGCCAGGACAAGGCTGGTCGGTAGGGCTCTTCGGTAAGTTTCCATGTTTCTTCTTTTTACTGCTGCGAGCGATCTTCCGGGAGTCCGCTCGGCTCTTTCCCTTCTCCTTTCTCTTTACGCCTCAAGTTTGCCGCGAAGGCTATGGAGGATATCGATGCCACCTCGGTCTCGGCCAGAAGAGTATCTTGGTCGTACCACCCATGAGCAAGACGCCAAGATCGCCCGATCTTGAGCGTCGGAGTCTCCGAGGTGCGCGAGGCCGACTGAAGCGGTGGAATCGGCGAGGAGCCTCATCGCCCGGGCTCGGGACCAGCTCTTCCAGGCGAGAGGCCGAAGAAAGCACTTGAGCGAAGCGTGCGCGCCGAGCTTGACGAAGAGTCGGTGAAGCTTCGGCAGACCTTCGCCAGCTTCGGGCGCGAGGAAGCCCAGCTCAAGGAGGCGCAGCCCTCCGAAAGCGCGCCAGAAGGTCGCGGCGTCCCGGCAGGAAGGTCTGGACCTAGAGGCGGAGGTCGACTCCCTTAAGGACGAGCTCGCTGCCCTCCAGGCCGGTTGTATGCATTATCTCTTTCTTTTTTTTTTTATCTTGTGTAAAACCATGTAAAAAAAACAACGTTTTGGTTTAAATGCGCATATTCGCTTGCGTTTGGTCCTTGCCTGTTTTTTTTTTTTTTTTTTTGCTTGAACTCGCTTTCAGCATATGCCCGTATGATCCCGGTTCTGCAGAAAAAGAAAGCAAGTTCCTGCATGGAGCGTAGATCAAATATCATAGACACGAGCAAAGGAGCCTTGGTAAGGAGGGACGGAACGTTCCTATCATACGTAGCCCCCCTGCCATGGACAAAGGTCGTGTCCTCCTTTATTGCGAGCACGAGTTTGTTCATGGGAGTTTTTAAGGGTCGCTTTGGTCGTAACGATTTTTTGAATTACTCGAATAGATCGGTTGTGTTTGAGTGAACTGTGAGCACAGAGCAGACGAGCTTTAAACCAACAATACGTAGAGCCACCATACCCGAGTGGTCACTGAACCGGGCTTAGAGTGGATGCTCGCGCCCGACCATGCATACAGCGAAGAGCTACTGTGGAAAGTGGACGATTGGGCGAGCATCCGGCCGGGGCCAAGGGAGATGGCGCGCACATACTTGTTGGATAAGTTCGTCTGTAGTCTTTGGTAGACGGCGATGCTCGTTCGACAAAGCGAGGACGAAACTTCGAGAAAGAGGGAAAATGATTTATTGGAAAGAACGCAAGGGGCGCGAGATAGGAGTACTCGTCTAAACGTAGAATTCTACGCAGCTTGATCGATGTTCCAGTCTTTGGTGAGCTCCCGACCATCGGCATCGCGAGGCGAACAGCCCCGGGCGCGCTGTAGACATGACCGTGTAGGGTCCTTCCCACCTTGGGGTCAGCTTGTTGGCCTTCGACAGTCTTGAACTCTTCGTAAGACCATGTCGCCGACTTGTAGGGCCCTAGGCCTGATCGCCTTGGCTGCATGCCTACGAAGAGCTTGTAGGTAAATTGCAGGCCGAGCAACGCCCGTTCGCGTGTCGCCGACGAGGTCCAGTCGACGAGGCGCTCAACCTCTTGATCGATGGAATCGATCGGTTGCACCTGGGGAACCCGAAGACGATTTCGGCGAGCGAATGGCCTCCGCACCGTAGACGAGTTGGAAAGGCGTCTCGCTCGTGGCTCGACTTGTCGTGGTGCGGATAGACCAAAGAACGCGGGAAGCTCCTCCACCCACCGCCGCTTGTCTTTGGTTGAGGGTCTTAAAGACTCTCTTTTATGCCCTGGACTAGCTGCCCATTTGCTCGCTTCATTTGCTCCAGTTACTCTGTGGATGTGCCACGAAGCGAAACAGACCTTGGTCCCGACCTCCTCACAAGACTTTGGAGCAGTTCAGCTGGTGAATCGGGTCCCATTGTCTGTGATAAGGCGGTTGGGTACCGAACCGGTTACCACGTTCTGCGGAGGAACCTCTTGGCCGCTGGGCCGAGATGGTCGAGACGGGCTCGGCCTCTATCCACTTAGTGAAAGTGTCGATGGCCACGAGCAAATACTTGCGACCTTTCCGACCTCGGGAAAGGGTCCAAGGGCGTCGAGCCCCAGTCGAGAATGGCCCGCAGCGGTATGGTTTGTAGGGCATATGCCGGTTGGCCGGGTTTTGCGAGCATGGAACTGCATGCTCGGCAGGTCGTTACGATTGACCGCGTCCGTCAAGGCCGTCGGCGATAGTAACCCAATCGGAAGGCTTTGCTCACAAGCTGTTACGAAAGACGAATGAGCTCCGCACATTCCTTCGTGGATATCACGAAGAAGGTACAACCTTCCTCCTGGGAGACGCATTTGGAAAGGATTCCTAATGCGCCTTTCGATATAGGTCGCCTTGATCGATCTGTCTTGAGAAGATCGCCTTGTTAGCCAGAACGCTCGGCTTCTTCCTCGGGCAATGTCCCATGCGCAAGGTATTGGATGAATGGCGTCATCCAATTTGCGCTTTGCTCGAGGAATGAGACCCTACCGCCGGTCTCTGGTGCCTCCTCTTCGAGAGGAATGGAGGGCTTATGTAGGTGCTCGACGAGCACCACGGAGCGGCGGTTTGGGAGGAACCGACCTTAGACATTTGGTCGGCCAGGAATTATCCTTCACGGGGATGTAGATTACTTGAAATTCTTGAAGTATTTCTCCATCTTCCTTACTTCGACCGGTCTGGCGCCATTGAGGTATCGGAACAACGATACTCCTTGTTGACCTGGTTCACGACCAAGCGTGAATCGCCCTTCACGGTGAGCCGTTGGACTCCTAGCGATTTGCATGCGAAGTCCGGCCAAAAGGCCTTCGTACTCGCCGCGTTGTTAGTCGCGGCGAAATGTAGTTGGATGGCGTCTTGTAGCTTGCTCTCCGTCGGGAGACCAAGATGACGCCACCCCGAGCGCTCGTATGCTCGGGATCCGTCAAATACAAGGTCCAGGAGTTTCCCCTCGAATCATTGGTCCCATTGGTGGTGGTGCCGGGCCGACCGATTCTGCCCACGAAATCAGCCAGGACTTGTGATTTTATCGCCGTCTTGGTGAGAATACCAGCTCGAACTCGGCGAGTTCCATTGCCCACTTGGCTGTCGACCAGCGTCTGATTTTTCAGATTTCCCTGAGTGGGAAGCCGGTCGGCACCACGATCTTGTGTGCTTGAAAGTAGTGACGCAACTTCCGGGAGGCCATCGATGTGAGTACAAGAGTTTACGGACCTCGGGGTAACGCTCCTTTGGTCCATGAAGTACTTGGCCGACGTAATAGATAGGTCATTGGTACCATCTCTTTCTCTTGCCAACACCGAGCTCACCGCGTCTTGGTTGCTGCCAGTATAATAGCAATTCTTCCCTGCCGTGGGTGTGACGAGGACGGGCGGCTTGGAGAGGTACTGTTTTAGCTCTTTGAGCAGCGCGATCGGCTTCCTCCGTCCATATGAAGCCATCATGTTTGCGGAGGGCTTTAAAGAAAGGTAGTCCTCGCTCCCGATCGGAGACGAACCGGCTTAAGGCGGCCATCCTCCGGTCAGAGCTTGTACTTCCTTTACGCACGTGGGCGACCTCATGCTCTCAATGGCTTCGATTTTCTCCGGGTTAGCCCCAACGCCATGTGGTCCGACCATGTAGCCGAGCACCTTGCCGGCCTTCACGCCGAATACGCATTTTTCTGGATTTAGCTTTATTCGATGCTTATTGAGGTTACAGAAAGTTTCTTCCAAGTCGACAACGTGACCTGAAGTACTCTTGCTCTTGACAACTATGTCGCCGACATATACCTCCAAATTTCGACCTATTTGGTCTGTGAAAGTCTTCTGCATGAGGCGTTGAAAGGTTGCTCCCGCATTTCTCGGCCGAAAGACATGGTCGTATAGCGAAAATGCCGAGCGGGGTGATGAAGGAAGTCTTTCCCTCGTCTTCGCGACAGGTGATCGATGATAGCCTGAATAGGCGTCTAGGAAGCTCATGGTCTGTGACCCTGCCGTCGCGTCCACCAATTGGTCTATGCGAGGCAACGGATAGTTGTCTTTTGGGCATGCTGCGTTCAAGCCCGTGTGATCGACGCACATGCGCCACTTGCCTCCTTTCTTCCTGACTAGAACTGGATTGGCTAGCCACTCGGAGTGCTCGATCTCTCTGATGAAGCCAGCTTTTAGGAGTTTATCAAGTTCCTCCCGGATGATTGCTTGTTTTTCCGGAAAAGCGTCTAAGTTTACGTCTCCGGTTTTTGTCGTGAACCGCCTTCTTTGTGCTCGACCACCTCCCTTGGGACCCGGGCATGTCGGATGGTTCCCGAGCGAACACATCGACCTTGCTCGGAGGAAAGTGACGAGCTCGAGTTCCTATTTGGGATCTAGGGAAGATCCCAAATGAGCGACCTTGGCCGGTTCCGACTTCGTTGAGCGGAACAGCCTTGGTCTCTCCTCGGGTTGGAGGGCAAGTTTAGGCCGAATGCTTCGGCTCTTGGTCGGGGCATGGCGAACAAGCGGCCGACCATATCCAGCGCTCTTTAAATGCAATTGAGTGCGGACTTGTGGTTCCCTTTGACGGTTATGACTCCGTTTGGCCGGGAATCTTTAGGCAGCGATACGCGTGATGCGAGGCGGCCATGAACTTGGCCAAGGCCGGCTGCCGAGGATGGCGTTGTAGGCCGACTCAAGTCTACCACCTCGAAGGTGATTAGCTCCGTTCTGAAGTTACTTGGGCGCCCGAAACTTACGGGCAAGACGACCTGCCCCAGAGGTTTGATCGAGGTGCCGGGACTATCCCGAAGAAGGGCACGGCCACACTCTTGATTTTGGAGCGAGGAATCTGCATCTCGTCCAATACCTTGGCTGCAATAAGGTCCAAAGAGCTCCCGGAGTCTATGAGGACCCGGCCAGACGGCAATTCTTGGCGGTGGGGTTCCACGACCATCGGAAGCCTCTGGGGTTTGGTCATCCCCAAGGGACAATCGTCTCAGAGAATGTGAGGGATACCTCCGACCATTTCAAATTTCTTTGCCAGGAGGCTTACCCTGGGTGACATGGTGCACTTCCTTGCAGCCTCCTTTAAGTCCGGCGGGACTTGTAGGCGGAGGAGCCCCGAAGATGACCGCTATGTGATTCCTTGGTTCTTGATATTCCATTTCATCCTCACTTTCCTCGGCGGGCTGTTTTCCTTTGTCGTTTTCACCCTGATGCAGGCGTCGGCATGGGACCCTGCGCCAGAAATCGCTTCCAGGCGGTAGGTCCACGTTCGGCAATTCCGTGAGTCGTGCCGTGCGTCTTTGGTGAAGTGGACGATGAAGGTCGCCCCGTCGGTCCGCTTGGTCGCCTCGTCGGTCCGCTTGGTCGCCTCGTCCTCGAGGCACTGGTGGTTGTCCTCTTCCCGAGCATTAGGCCCACTGCGTGTGGCTGAGTTGCTCGGCCGTTGTTGTTCCACTGCGGCTACCATGGCCGGCGAGGGTTGCTTTTTCTTCTTCTTCTTGATCTTCTTGTCTCTGAGTCGAACCCTTTTTGCTAGCCGAGGTCTCTAGGCCGGTGGCGGCGACTTCCCTTCATCCAAAGATTTTCTTCCATTGGGCGGCTTCATCTGCGTTGGCGTATCGATCGGCCATTCGGAAGAGCTCGTTATTTGTTAGATCCGGTGGATCTCCAGGTCTGTGTGAAGCGCCGCGTCTCGTACCCGAACTTGAAAGCTCGGACGACGGCCTCGTCCGATATGTTCGAGATCGAGTTCGGACTGGATGAACCTCTGGGCCGAATTGTCGCGAGGTTTCCCCGTCCGTCTGTATCAAAGCGCTCAGTCGCGCTCTTTTCCCGGCGGATGTAGCGGCTCTGAAATTCGCTGAGTCTGTGTGAGCTGCCCCAGGACCGTATGGATCCTTCCTTTTGATTGAAAAGCCACGTCTGGCGGCTCGTCGGGACCGTCGGAAGGTAATTTGCCATTACCCTCATCACCTCCGTGGCGAGGATGGCGGTAGTGTATATCGAGAGGAATTCATCCGGGTTACGGGTCCCGTTGAATCTCTCGGCGTGGCGGGCTTGAACCTGTTTGGCCATGCGGCGTCCGGAGGGAGCTCGTGAAGGCCCGGCAGCCGAAGCTCGGGGTTTCGCGACGAAAACCTCGGTCACGGCGGCCTCCACGCGGATCTTCCACCCCACGCCCCGTGCGCGGGCCGAGTCGGGAGAAAACCTCATGCGTCGGTCGTGCCGATGACCGCATGGTTGCGGAGTGCTCGGGCGCTGTAATCTGGCGATTATGCCAGATATCGCCCGAGGTTGCTCTGTGGCTGTTCGGGGCCTTTCCGGATCGGGTCGGCGACACAGGCGATCTCCGAGCATGGCTCGAGATTCATCTCTGCGCGCAACGGGGAGCGCGTTGTGATGGTCCCGGGACACACTCCGGGCATCCGGCCATGAGGAGGATCCGAGACTTTTAGCTCGGCGGCAAGCCTCTCCAAATCTTCGCCACGACCACGCCCATGGCCTCTAAGTCTACTTGCTCGGGAAGCTACGCGGAGTCACGCACGACCGCCGCCAAGGCCTGTAGCCGTTCTGTTTCAGTGAATCAAGCGGCGAGCTTTGACGGCGCTCCGAGTGCGATCGGGAGTTCGGTACCGCGAGTTCCTTTCCGTGAGGCGCACCTCCCCTTTGCCTGGCGGCGAATGCTCGCATAGCGTCTTTCCCAAAGACGCCTCAAGTGGCGTCTGGCCGCCTCATAGTGGTCGTGCTGGCGGCGTCAGAGATCCCTCTCCGGGCTCGCGTGGCTCCCAGCCATGTTGACTCGGCGAGCGAGGCAGCGATGGGGACATCATTGTATCCCCTTGGGGCGCGGTCTCTCGGTCGAGCTCTAGGTCGTCTGGTATGTCCAGGCCATCGTAGAGCTCGTTGCGGTCATCCTCGGGGTCTCCGAGGGTAATGTCTGGGAATGGAGGATCTGCCCTCGCATTCCCGTGTCCGAGGAAAGGCTCCCGGACTCGGTGTGATCGATAGGATCGGTCACCCTGAGCACGTTGTCGGCGGCGTAGTACACGTCGTCATCCTCAACGTGGTCAAAGACACAAAGGTCCCGAGTGTCTCCCGAGTTTGGCATCCTCGAGGATCTTGATCCGCACGGGAATCAAACTGCCGTCCCCACTGACGGCGCCCGGTATCGACGATTGGAGAACGGGCTCCCGTCGAGCTTACTTGTTGAATGGGGATCAACAGAGCCGTCGCCGCACGGATCGAAGAGGCGTTCGGCGGCGAGGTCGGGAGAAGGAGGCCGGAAAAAAGGGGGACGCGGTGTTTTTATCCTGGTTCGGGCCTCTCACCGCCGAGATAATGACCCTACTCCAGTGTATTGTGTTCTATCTTTCGTGTGCCCTCTCGTTCTGAGATCTTGAGGGGTTTAAATACTATGACTAGAGATGCGAAAAAGTAATCGCCTCAGGGGATCACGCTATGCATCCATATCCGTGATGCTGCCCTTGATTCCAGCGTTATTTGAATTTGGGTATGATTTCCCTTGATCTCCGGCTGATTGGTTGCCTCCTTCCTTCCTCGCGGCGCTCATTTGAGCCCTCCGACCAAGACACCGAGCGGTCGTGGCCTCCACGAGCATGCTTGCTCGTGGGGGTGTGTTTGGTGCTTCATGACGGAGGCGCAAACGCGTGCCTTTCGGAGGAGAAGGAGGGATGCTCGTTTCGTTCTCCCGAGCATCTTCCCTTAGTGCCGCTTGGTCGGCGGGTTTAGCTTTTCACGGGGGTACCGTGGTCTTTTGCCAGATAGCCAATCCCCGACACGTTCCTTACAATTGTTATTTAGTGGAGTCTAAATAAGTAAGGGAGGTCTGTGTAGAATCTTGGTCTACTGTTGGACCATTTGTTGCAGTGTCACATTTGAGCTACATGTTCTTGGAAAGTGCAAAATGTGACTTGAAGTGCCCCCTGAGAAAAATTTACAATTCTTTGCAAACGTACATGTCTAGGATGGTGGGGATTTTACAAAATGTTCTAATGTTAATACCATTCTTCTGGTGTAGCAGTAAAATGACCTGTTTCTTTTCTCATGAGATGAAATAATTTATTTTTGGTGGTATTATCGCTGCTATTAGCTATGTATATACCCCTAGAAAAGATTTACTATTTATGTTGTAAATCATAACAAAGTTGTACATTTAATTTCATGTTTAGGCCCCAGTTAGGTGCATGAAAAATTGTTCGGCTAATAATTGTATCCTATTGTATCATTGGTACACTAGAAAAATTACAGTGAAAGTCCATCGTAGTAAAAATTATGCAAGCTAATTGAGATTGTTACAGTTGAACATGATATCCAAATGTAAATTGTGCAACCAAGAAGCTATTCGATTATGACCCTTCATTCTTGAATACATAACAATCACAAATGAAACAGAATAGAATCCAAAATGTGCATCACCGAGACCTTTAAAAATCAAATGATCCGCACATTGCTAGCTCAATAGAGGAAAATAGCTTCTTGAAGATCTTATGGGATGAATGGAGTAAATGGGTTTGCTTGGACGAGATGAGGTACCAGGAGGGTAGTCATTGAAGAATACTTCCTGCAGAGTTGGAGATGCAACGGTGGAGCTGTAATTCTAGGATTAGGGACCGAACTGCAGATTGGGGGAGGGATCGTTTTGTTGTTGGGGCGCTTCTCCCCTGTGGACTTTAGTCATCGAAAAAGAGGCTTGCCAGAGAAGACAATAGACAGCTAAGATACTTGTTAGAGAGGCCTTAGTGTCTTATTTATTCAGATCATCTGTTTGCGTAAAACATTCAGAAATGTGTTTCTATGGCTCTTTTTGTATGACTCGCTAAGCTAGCCTTACAAGTGTATTCACCATGCTTGTTATGATTAGCAAAGCTTCACTATAAATGGAAAATTAGAAAGGCGGGTTCCACTTTCCATTGATGATACTTGTATACAATATTGTGGGCGCGTTACGTGAGGAAGCCTCGGGATGTTTGAAGAAAGCTTGATCAGGTGGTAGCTCCATGTTTGGCCAAGAGTGTCATATACTCTTACATTCTGAATAGATGTCATTCTAGCTTTTAAATTCTGTTCCTAAATACATGTTATTCTACAATTTCGAGATGACTTTTGCCATCTTTTCTTTATATGCTCGAGTCCATATATATCTTGGCAAGATGCCGCGAGAAAAATAATTAGGAGTAAGGGGATCTAGCAACCGGACTATCTATGATTATCTCTCTTATAGAGAAGTTCGTCTTTGTTAGGAGAGGGAGTAAAAGTATCATATATATGCAGTAGTAAAAGGCACGCCTAACTCCACCGAAAGATTTCCTTGTTGTTCTCTGCGCCATTCACATCATAGATGCATAGAAAATTGATGAATCGTCTCTCATTTCACTTGTATTTTCATTTATATCATAGATGCATAGAAAGATTTCCTTGTTGTTCTCTTGTCATTCTCACTAGTATTCTACACATTTTACTTTCTCTAGCTTGTGTAGATGGACAAGGATCCGGAGAAGCTCAGTAAAGGATTAGCATGGACAAGTAAAACAAATAGAGAGCATCGCATTGGACCTTAACAAAATTGTACAAGACAATTTTAGTACTTGGCACATGTCATTGTGCTAGTGAACTCAATAGCCTTTTGATGGACATCGAAACTATAACTCGAAGCTTAGAGCAAGTTGCCATTCAGTCACGTGAATCGATGCAAAGAGATGAAGTAGATCTTGCGAGAGGATGTAGACCCGAGTTGTGCCTTCCCTATGACTACCAGAGTGATGGCGAGTATAAGCGTGATGACAGGCAATATTGTGAAGAAGAGGGTATCGAAATTGATAGTGATGATTCGGAAGGTTTTAGTCTTGTATTAATGTTAAGACTTGTTATGTATGTTGTAATGATGCTAAGACTGGTTTAGACTTGCTATTTATGATGTAACGATGCTAAGACTGGTTAAGACTTGTTAAGATATTATAACGATGTTTGTTAACTTGTTAAGATATTGTTATGATGTTTGTTATCTTGTTAAGATATTGTAATGTTGTTTGTTAACTTGAGAATTTTTGATGTTGTCAGAATAGAAATTATGGATGGCTTCTATATAAATCTGTTGAGTGAGGGAGGGGATGCACTCCGTGATTGGGATGGTTCTGAACCTTCGCCACAGGAAAGTCAATTGGTTCACAACCGTCACGATTAACTACGGATGGTCCCCAAATAAAAGCAAACAATAGAAGATCAAAAAATTTCTCTGGGGAAGAAGACAATTTGTTGGTCTCCGCATGGCTTAATGTTAGTATTGATGCAATACAAGGGAACCAACAATCCCGTGCCACCTATTGGAGAAGAATTCATGACTACTTCCACGAGTACAAGACTTTCACCTCGGATCGCTCACGAGGCTTCACTTACACATCGATGGTGCATTATTCAAGAAGCGTTGAACAAGTTTTGCGGGTGTCATGATCGGATTGAGCGTCGAAATCAAAGCGGGTTAAGCGAAGCGAGGACAAGGTTAGTCCATAATCTATGTACCTTTCCTATTTGTAGATGGTGTGCTCATAGATATTGTTTGTGTGGTTGTACAGATTATGCAAGCTAAAACTTTGTATCATGAGGAAGAAAGGCGATCGTTCGCATTCTTACATTGCTTTGGAATACTTTGCAATACCATCCTAAGTGGTGTGCTCGGTTATCTCGAGAAGAAGCAAAAGACATCGAGTAAGCGGAAGTCCGGGATCTTCCGATCTGTTAGCACAAATGCAATTCATCTTGATGAGGACCATCCTAATGCAGAAAATGATCACTTAAGCAGACCAATTGGACATAAGGCGGCGAAAGAACGATTACGTCGAGGTAAAGAAGTTGCTCCAACAACTAATCTTTACATGGAAGCATTAGAAAATCTTAGAAAGGAAAAGAGGGAACTTGAGATTATAAAAGAGAGGAAGAAAGATGAGCGATATGAGCGACTGTATGCACAAGAACAAGCGAAGATTGAGCAAGAAAAAGTCAAAATTGAGCAAGAAAAAGAGAGGCTTGAATTCAAGAAAAATGAACTTGAATTCAAGAAAATGGTCGAGGAGGAGAGAATTATGGGCATTGATCTAAGTCGCTGCACTGAGGCACAAAAACAATATTACACGAGCTTGCAGAACGACATAATAGCTAGAAGATGTAATAGGTCAGGTTGAACCAAGGTTGTTTGTTTTGCTTAAGAACTATTCAGTTTGTCCCTCATTCCTTAGGTTATGGACTTACATATTGCAATGCATTCTTGCTTGATGGTTGATTTCGAAATGACAGCATTCTTGTTTTGCAATAGATGAATGACTGAATACATAGATGAATGACTGAATACATAGATGAATGACTGAATACATTACAACAAATAGAATTACACCCCTCCATAACGTTGCCATAAGTGCTCCACTAGATCGTTTTGTAGCTGGTGGTGAGTTTCCCTATTCCGAATGGAATGATGAGTTTGAATAAACTCAAAGAGTTCAGGCGTATGCTCGTGTGACATCAAATCAAGCTTCTCCCATTCCTTCGTAATTATAGTCAAGTGGTCCTCCGTCTCGCTCATCTTCAACTATCATGTTATGCATGATGACACAAGCTGTCATGATATCTCTGAGTGTTTGTTGATCCCAGAAACGTGCTGGACCTCGAACAATTGCAAACCGAGATTGCAGAACTCCAAAGGCTCGTTCCACGTCCTTCCTGGCTGCCTCTTGAGCTTGGGAGAAATATTTCTTCTTATTCCGTGAGGAGCTGGTATTGTCTTCACAAATGTTGCCCATTCAGGATATATCCCATCAGCAAGATAGTACCCCATTGTGTAATTGTGACCGTTGATAGTGTAATTCACTTCCGGCGCTTGTCCTTCAGCTAGCTTTGCGAACAGAGGAACGGTGAAGAACATTAATATCATTGTGAGATCCTGGTAAACCAAAAGGCATGCCAAATCCATAGATCTTGTGAAGCAACGGCTTCTAGAATTATTGTTGGCTTGTGTATATGCCCAGTATACAAGCCTTGCCATGCTGTAGGACAATTTTTCCACCTCCAATGCATGCAATCTATGCTTCCTAGCATTCCAGAAAACCTCTTTCCTCACCGATTGCAAGTAATCTAGCGATATCATTCTCATTTGGAGATCTCAAATACTCATCTCCAAAGAGGACAATAATAGCTCGCACAAACCTTTTAAAACTCTCTATGGCGTACTTTACGCAATCCGTAGACAATCATCAATAGCATCTGCCGGTGCTCCATAAGCTATCATCCGAATGCTGCGATTACCTTACGTAAAGAAGATAACCCGATAGTTCAGACAATTCCTTTTACGAACAAAATAATCATCATGGGTTTCTGACCATGCAATATGCGAAGAAATAGGTGACGACTCATTCTAAACTGCTTGTAGAAAGAAGAATGAGCTATAGAAAAGATGATCAATCAAAAATACAAACAATTGAAATATTTCTCATCATAAACCTCCGCCGAAAGAAAGTTGGGCCGTAGACCTGAGGATCGACAAAATAGTCTCGATGCGACTGGCATGCCCTTCCTCTCTATTGCGATGTATGTATTGATGGCCAACAATAGAACCCCCATGGCGTCGACCACTCACACACTTATCTTGTTGCTGTGCTAGATATGCTATCAGAAGAAGAGATTCATCGTCGTTATCCGGCGACGATGAATCGGAGAGGAAATCTTGAACTAAGTTACGACGACTCATTGAGATATACTAGATAATGAACATTCAGATATGGGGCAAGGATTGGAAGTGTAAATGGTCGTGTATATATAGCCTAAAAATATAGCCGTTACAATATAGCCGTTACAATATAAGCCCGAATTTACAATATAGCCGTTACAATATAGCCGTTACAATATAGCCGTTACAATATTGCCGTTACAATATAGCCGTTACGATGACCGAGGGAATGAAATTTTTTAAATTCCTGCAATTAAAAATAGCCGGTCAAATTTTTTCCGCTAAAAATTAAACATGGCTCATATGGCGGTTATGAAATATCATTATAATATAGGAGTGATAAAATAGAGAATGAGATTTGAGGAATGCTGTTGGAGAGGAAAGAGATATAGGGAAGGAATCTTTATAGGGAATTCTGTATATGAGGATATAGGGAATGAAATTTGAGGAATGCTGTTGGAGATGGCCTTAGGCCGTAGATATCGTTCCAAAGGTGTGAGCTGTTTTTTTTTTGTCATGAGCTGCCTGTCATTTTGCCTCTCCCAGTAAATGTGCAGTATAATTGCCATGGACAAACTTTTTTTCATCTCCTAATTTGTGCCACTTGCTTCGGTGTGCGCCAGAAGGCCAAATAGACGCTACAAAGTAAGTAATCAGATAGGGTGTGCGCTGCTGCATGCAATGTGCAATTGTGCAGTACTTTTTGTCTTCTAATCTTTCTTTGTAGAGGTCACAAGAACACACATGTTGAACCGCACTGTATAATCGCTTGGATTAACCAATTGGACTAACCAATTTAAGGTGAACTGAGCAAAGTTAATTAGAATAACGTTTCGTTACATGGAACTAATTACTAGCTAGGACAGTATGGGATATATATCCAAGTAAACAACATGTCATAACGGTGTAGCACCCAAGGTTCAAACATGCTACAAAGCATGCAAGCTAGTACGGTTTCATATCGGTCAGCCGCATTGGCAACTCCCTTAGGTCCCGTACGTTTAGAACGTAGGAAATTTTATCGAATATAACCTGTAGACGTTGCACTGGTATATATCTTTGAAATTCGTGCATTATAAATGGAGCCTTATGCTTCACAATCACCGGAGCCATCTCCCGGTGAGTGTGGGCAGCTCCCGGGCTCGTCGACGACGAGCTGTGGAGGTCCAGTGGTGCCCCAGCACCGCGACACCATTGAATTAATCGATCGTTTCCAGGCAAGCATGTTCCCACGTTGCTCTCTAGAGCTGATGCTGCCTCTTACGGGCCAAAAGGGCATAGGCCAATTCCCTCACGAGTCACACGACTCACTTGGTCACACCGTCACGCGACCGGGACTCGATCGTTCCACTATCTCGGTCCCTCTCCACTAGTCTCTAGTGCTCCTCCTCAACACCCAGAAGCACCGGCTCAAGTCATCGCCCGTCGCGCCATTGTCGCATCAGAGCAAGAGAATTAATTGGTAGGCTGTTTGGTTCGCCGCTCACCGCAGCCTGCACCGCGTGAGCTTGGCTGCGCAGAAACGGCCCCGCGCTCGTTTCCGCGCAGCCTGGCCCGCTGACGTGGCTCGCATCACAGGAGACAGACGGAGCGTGCGTCCAGCGATCCAAACACGCGTTTAGCCTCCCGCGGGCCTAGCCGAGCACGTCGCAAGCCAACCAAACACGCGAGGCGCTAGCTGGCTCGCGCTAGCCTGGCCGGCCTCCTGCAGTGAACCAAACAGTCCATAGGAGACGCCGCCCTGCGAATCGCCCATTGCCAGAGAACTCGTCTGTGAGGAGACAGAGGAGTTGCGGTGGCCGGCGGTGAACGGAGGCGCTGACATGATGTGGGCGATCCGAGGCGGCGGCCCTCGGGCGCAAGCGCCATGGCAAGGAGCTGTTGCGGCGAGTTGCAAGGTGTTGTGGCCAACGCCCGAAGGTCGACTTGGTCTCCGTCCGCCCATTCCACAAATCCTACAATCCTATTTGGATATTTTGGTTGGAGTGGAAATCACAAATCCCCTTTTGAATTCAACCCGAATTTGGAAATTGAACTAGAATATATTGGAATAGAGAATTCATTAACTTGTAATTTGCTCTTTCAGTTCTATCGCTTAGTTAGAGTTAGAAAGGGAGATGGACTTAGTGATTTAGACTTTGGCTTTGTATTTGTGTTGTAACTGGCAGTCCCAACAATTTGGCCGTGGCCTCTTTGGAACGAAATGGGTACAAAAACAATTTTTTTGCCCACGTTAACCGAACACACAGAGCTCCCATTCCACTTCGTTTAGTCCCACATCGCGAAACCAACAGAGAAACACACAACGTAAATACTTGCCTCTCCACCTCACTCTCGCCGAGCTCCGCAGCGGGAGCTTGTAACCCGAGCGGGGGCATTTGGGTGGTGTGGACGTTGCCGTATGGCTGCTGGCCTGGGCCGTTCGTGCAATGGAAGGCCCGCCCGTTCTAAGTTGTGTAGTGGATCGGAGGGGCTTTATGCGAAAGCTTGTGTCTCCCGGTCTCTGGAGTGGCAGGCACAGCGTAAGGCTGGCTTCACAGAGCAGCGAAAACTGCCCGCTTCCAACGGTAGAAGGATAACGGGCCGCCGCACAACCGGCCGGCCCGCTTGGGCCTCGCAGCGTACTCCAACGGACCACCATTTTTTATTTTTAACTCACGAACAGCAAAATATTTTTAACTCACGAACAGCATTTTTTTTTAACTCACGAACAGCAAAAGGGAATAATAGAATTAGCGATGTTTTTATGTTTATAAACTCCCTAGGCGGTGGCTAATCTCAGGAATGGCGATTTTGATACAATGCAAACGGTGACACCAGATATATACAATATGCCACTTGCTTCGGTGTGCGCCAAAAGGCCAAATAGACGCTCCAAATTAAGTAAGTAATCAGATAGGGTGTGCGCTGCTGCGATGTGCAATTGTGCAGTACTTTTTGTCTTCTAATCTTTCTTTGTAGAGGTAACAAGAACACACATGTTGAACCGTACTGTATAATCGCTTGGATTAACGGCCAATTTAAGGTGAACTGAGCGAGGTTAATTAGAATCACGTTTCGTTACGTGGAACTAATTACTAGGACAGTATGGGATATATATCCAAGTAAACAACAGATCATAACGGTGTAGCACCCAAGGTTCAAACATGCTACAAAGCATGCAAGCTAGTACGGTTTCATATGGATCAACCGCACTGGCGGCAACTCCCTTATGTCCCATTTAGAACGTAGGAAATTTTCTCGAAACCTGTAGACATTGCACCGGTATCTTTGAAATTCCTGCATTATAAATGGAGCCTTATGCAGTTATGCTTCACAATCACAAGGATAGACAGAGACGGAGCCATCCCATCTCCCGGTGAGTGTGGGCAGCTCCCGAGCTCGCCGACGACGAGCTGTGGAGGTCCAGTGGTGCCCCACCACCGCGACACCATGGAATCGATCGTTTCCAGGCAAGCATGTTCCCACGTTGCTCTTTAGAGCTGATGCTGCCTCTCATGGGCCAAAAGGCCATAGGCCAATTTACTCACGAGTCACACCTCACTCGGCCCATTGCTAGAGAACTCGTCTGCGAGGAGACAGAGGAGTTGCGGTGGACTTGGCTTTGTATTTGTGCGTAACTGGCAGTCCAACAATTGGGCCGTGGCCTCTTTTGGAATGAAAAAAAGACACAGAGAGCTCCCATTCCACTTCGTTTAGTCCCACATCGCGAAACCAACAGAGAAACACACAACTTAAATACTAAGGCTCTCCACCTTGCTCTCGCCGAGCTCGGCAGCGTGAGCTTGTAACCCGAGCGGGGGCGATAGGGTGGTGTGGACGTTGCCGTATGGCTGCTGGCCTGGGCCGTTCGTGCAATGGATGGCCCGCCCGTTCTAAGTTGTGTAGTTGGATCGGAGGGGCTTTATGCGAAAGCTTGAGTCTCCCAGTCTCTGGAGTGGCAGGCACAGCGTGAGGCTGGCTTCACAGAGCAGCGAGAACTGCCCGCTTCCAACGGTAGAAGGATAATGGGCCGCCGCACTACAGGCCTGCTTTGGGCCTCGCATCCTACTCCAACGGACCACCACTTTTTGTTTTTTGTTTTAAAACTCTCGAACAGTATTTTTTTTAACTCACGAACAGCAGCGAAAGGGGATAGAATTAGCGATATTTTTTTGGTTTATAAACTCCCCAGGGGTGGCTAATCTTAGGAATGGAGATTTTTGATACGATGCAAACAGTAACACCAGATAGTTGGATCGGAGGGGCTTTATGCGAAAGCTTGAGTCTCCCGGTTTCTGGAGTGGCAGGCACAGCGTGAGGGCTTCACAGAGCAGCGAGAACTGCCCGCTTCCAACGGGAGAAGGATAACGGGCCGCCGCACTACCGGCCCGCTTGGGCCTCGCATCCTACTCCAACGGACCACCACTTTTTGTTTTTTGTTTTAAAACTCTCGAACAGTATTTCTTTTTGTTTTAACTCTCGAACAGTATTTTTTTTTAACTCACGAACAGCGAAAGGGGATAGAATTAGCGATATTTTTTTGGTTTATAAACTCCCCAGGGGTGGCTAATATTAGGAATGGAGATTTTTGATACGATACAAACAGTGACACCAGATATCTCTACTATTCTAAAGCAGCACTTAGTGGCAGTGGTCCGTTCTTCCCACGTCATTAATTGCCCTGCTTAATTGCCCTACTTAATTGCCCTGCTTAATTGCCCTACGCAAGAAACGAAGCGTTGCTTTAATTAGCCAGCTTTCGCAAGAAACGAAGCGTTAAAGATAGATGTTTGATTTTGTGAAATAATTTTTTTTTATTTTTATTTTTCGTTATCAATTTTGTTTTTCGTAGCAACGCACGGGCATGTAACTAGTATATATAATATGTCTCGAAAGCTGCGTCTATAGCATCCTTCATTCTGCTTGGAGAACCCACCAAGCATGCATTCCCTCACGCGAGGATTATGCTTCACCAACCTGCTAGTGCTTATTATCAGGCAAGGACACCAAAATTTTTACTAGAAGTGGAAGAGTTACATAAAGTTCGCAAAATGATCATAAGAGTTTATGCACTAAGAACAGGCAATCCATTTTGGGTTGTAGTACATAAATCAAATTATTTTACCACAGAGGAATGTCGGTTATCAGGCTAGGTGTCGGTGTTTCGTGCACCAGCAATATGAATTTTTGGTTAGTGGGGGTCGCGCGCTCCCTCTCCTCAAATGGTTGACTCAGGAAGTCAAGGGTTTATACTGGTTCGGGCCGAATGTCCCTACTCCAGTTTGGGTCACTGTGGTGTATTGTATTCGTGAGACGAACCAAGGGTTACAGGCGAGACAGGGGTTCGAATGGATCGATCTCCCTTGTGCTCAATCGGTTTTTGCTGGGTTGCTAGCTTGCTTGTTTTGTTCGCTCAGTTGCCCGCTCCCTCCTCCCGGAGCCATGCTTCTCCTTATATACTCGGAGGCAACAGGTTACATGGGAGTTTGGAGAGAAAAAGGAAGGGGTACTGTACGCCTTGGAGTCTGATCTTCTGTCTTGTCGTCCGACCGGCCTCCGCCCAACCCCATGCTGGGTTGGTAGTCCTGCGGCGAGCGGTCTTCGGCCGGGCTGACAGAGTGACGCACCGTTCTGTACAACCGTCAGCTCCGGCGATTAAATGGTGTTTGACCTCGGGAAGGGGCGCCCCTCTCTGTGGTGTGTCAGGATGACGGGACTGGGGCTTGACTTTGGTGGGTCCTCTGATATTCTCGGGAAGGGGCCGCCTACCTTGGTACGGACGTCAGGGGACGTCGCGTGCCTGAGGCGATTGGCACGACACCAGAGTCCCGCCTCGGCGGCCCAGTGGAAGTCGGCCGACGCGCTCGACCTAAGAGGTCGGACTACCGGGTCACCGGTGGTTACGAGCAGGGGCCAGGCCCACTCTTTACGGCCTACAGGCCTTTCGCCAGAACTAGGCCTTCAAGGAGATCAGCCCGTTCGTGGTCCCTGGCTGATGGGGGTACCCATGGTATGTGCACTCGTCACTAGGGCACTGTTCCCCCCACAACCAAGGGACAAAACCCAAGATTGATTATCGACCGATTTTTCATCAGTGGAAAATCAGTAGAAAACAAATGAGTTCTAAGCCAAATTTTTTGAACTCGACGATCAAACAACTGCAAAAAAATCGAGAAACGATGAGTTTTCTACCTAGATCGGCACACTCAAAGACAGGTTTTAAATTTTTGACCCGTTATTTGATTAATCTATAAAACTCCTCAGATACTGTCAGATTTTTATAAAACTTTACAAGGTTTCATGCTATGAAATTTTAATGGTAATCATAAACAATGCCCAAGGATTGTGAGGCAAAGTTTTCAGAAATATTAGATTTCATTTAGTGCCCATAGAAAATCAAAAATAGAATAGCACATACAAAGATAGCAGCACTGTCAGAATTTAGAAAAAAAAATACAAATATCTGATTTTTGCTCATTCGCTCTTTCAGTTCTATAAAACCCGAATTTGGAAATTGAACTAGAATATTAGAATAGACAATTCATAAACTTTTTAGTTCTATGCTGTAAACTTGTAATTTTGCTCATTCGCTCTTTCAGTTCTATCGCTTAGTTAGTGATTTAGACTTAGCTTTGTATTTGTGCGTAACTGGCAGTCCAACAATTGGCCGTGGCCTCTTTTGGAATGAAAAAAAAGGCAACAAAACAAATTTTTTGCCCTCGTTAACCAAGACACAGAGAGCTCCCATTCCACTTCGTTTAGTCCCACATCGCGAAACCAACAGAGAAACACACAACTTAAATACCAAGGCTCTCCACCTCATTCTCGCCGAGCTCGGTAGCGTGAGCTTGTAACCCGAGCGGGGGCGATAGGGTGGTGTGGACGTTGCCGTGTATGGCTGCTGGCCCGGGCCGTTCGTGCAATGGATGGCCCGCCCTTTCTAAGACTATCTCGAGCAGCTTTCCTTCCCCTCCAAGTCTGATAACCTTGAGGTTGTGGGTTATTCGGACGCTGATTTTGCAGGTTGTCTTGATACTAAGAAATCATTTCAGGTTATATCTTCACACTTGCGGGAGGAGCTGTTTCGTGGAAAAGCTCCAAACAATCCCTTAGGCCCTGTTTGTTTGCCCTATGGATTATATAATCCAGCTTATATAAGTTAATGGGGAAACAAACAGCCTAGATTATAATCTAGATTATATAATCTAAAGCATGAGATTATAATAATCTATAAGCAGCCATTAGGGTGCTTATATAATCTCAAACTAATAATCCAACACAGTAATAATCCAGGAAAATAAACAACCCACCGGCTTATTTAAAGGCAGCTTATATAACCCAGCTTACATAATCCAACACCAAAAAGCTGGATTATATAAGCTGGAGAAGGAAACAAACAGGGCCTTACTGCGTCATGGACTTTGTGGCATGTTATGAGGCTACTGGGCAGGCTGTATGGCTTAAGAACTTCATTCGTGGAAAAGCTCCAAACAATCCCTTACTGCGTCATGGACGATGCAGGCTGAGTTTGTGGCATGTTATGAGGTTACTGGGCAGGCTGTATGGCTTAAGAACTTTATTTCCGGACTTAGAGTGGTTGACAGTATATCTAAACCACTAACAGTATACTGCGATAATAAGGTTGCAATTTTCTATTCGAGTAACAACAATTCAAGTGGTGCTGCCAAACACATTGACATTAAGTATCATGTTGTGAAAGATAGAATCCAGGATCAGACAATTGATGTCAAGCATATAAGTACTAAGTCTATGCTTGCGGATCCGCTCACTAAAGGCTTACCACCCAGTCTCTTTCGAGAGCATGTTGCCGGTATGGGTTTATTGGAAAGCCTCGATTACGGAAATAAGGACCATAAGAATAAAACCAAACTCCCATTAAGAATAAGTGATAGAATTGTACACTATAGATCTTTGGGGTTTGGTAGTGATTTTATCAACCGCTGCAATACTTTATCTTGGTGTGCCGTTCTGTTGAATATGGACTTATGTTATTAGCCTTTCGATCAAGTGGGAGAATGTTAGTAGTGATCTCAAGTTCCTAACTAATTCGAAATTTTCGGATCACAGGCCACTACACGCGCTTTAATCGGGAGCGCACTGTTCCATTGGTTTGGTCCCGATTGCGGTGCTAAATAAAGAGGAGAAGCCGACGTTCTTTGGACTGCGGGCTTATGAACTTAATCTCTCCCGAAATACCCTTCCGATCTGGGTCTTAGCGCGAGGCTATCGAAGATCAACTCCACCACCGTGAGGATCACGGTGGACTTTTCCTCTCCGTCAGGACTAAGGAGTCACGGTGCATTCCCTCACTGCTTCTTCCACACCGACATCAAGAACATCACCGATCTACTTCCTAATGGCGTCTACTTCACCGGGTTAGTCCTAAAGATTCTATTCCGCATTACTAGTGATCATGACTTAGGCTAGATCAGAGACTTAGTCCTTAAGATTACTTCTAACATTTGGTATCAGAGCAATCTAGCCTTAGCTTGATCCTGTTCTAAACCCGGATTAGTTCATTGCCTGTCAGTTTGGTTCTTATTCGTCGGCTTAAGGATGGTTAATCTCGACTTAGTTTTGTTTTGGCTCGGATTAGGGGATTAATTTGCCTCGGATAGCATTAAGAAGGAGGGGATAAGAACATCAAGAACCCATCAAGAAATTAAACGGGATTAAAAAAAAGGGCTTACCTTTTCCCTGTGCCACACGCCAAGTCTCCTGGCTCCTGTGCCTTGTGCGTGTGTCGCCGGGGGCCATGCACTACTGCGCCTTGTGCGCGTGTCACCAGGGAGCCGCGCGCTGCAGCCGTTGCGCGCATGAGGCGCGCGTTACGCCGTCGGCCGCTTCACCCGCCGGATCCGCAGCTGGTCGCGCTGCCGTCCTCGCCAGCGCATTTGCTCGGCTCGTCCGCATCTGCGCGCCGTCGCCACGCTTGCACGAGCTCGCATTCGCCCGGCTCCGTCGCGCCGCTCTTCGGCCTTCGCTCGCTCGGGCGCCGTCGCTGCCTCACGAATTTTGCGGATAGGGAGAGGACTGAGTCTAGGGTTAGGGTTGGTCCAGCCGTTCGCATGTTTTACTCGGTCCCGAATAAATCCTAGCCGTCCGTTCTTGATCAACGGCTGAGGCATCGTGACCTGTGTTCACTGGGCCGTTCGGCTGGGCCAGTGTCGCGGTTGGACCGCGTAAGCACATGGGCCGTGAGGCCTTTTAACTTTGAGCCCTTTGCTATTTTAGCAACTTATTATCTCATTCCAATATTTTACTATATTATGTCTTTTTCCTGAGCATAATTTCATGGTTATTTTTCTGAGTAAATTAATATGGCAATTTATATGATGATCATTATTTAGCCCATTTGATAATTGTTCATGCTATGTCACATTTAATTTAGTAGCTATTATTATTTATGTTTAATTTCCTGGGCATTGATTTTATTAATTCCATGATTAATTTTATTGAGCAAATTAAATTAATGTGACAATTAATTATTTATGATGATTATTTTCGTATATTGTCTCTAATTAATATGGAACCAACGGGAAATATTGATTAGAGATTTAATAATGTTTTGGGATTAATTTGTGATCATAGTTATATTCTGACCAAAGTTGATTATAACTATGTATCATACCTATTTAATTAAAATCGGGTTTATGTTATAACCATGATCATATTTTGACCAACGTTGTTTATGACCATGTGTTACCCATAAGTTAATTTAGTTCTTTTTCCTGTCATTAGCATGTCATTAATCAGACCAACGTAGGGTTAATTTCATGCAAGAAATTTATTTTCTCCAATGTTTACTGACTATATTCTATTTTCTTGATTCAGCCATGAACAACGCTAATGTTGCCGCTTATTTGAACGGCATTGAGCAGCTGACAGGGACGAACTTTCCTTCTTGGAAGGAAAGAGTTCAGATTGTCCTTGGCATTATGGATATAGACTATGCATTACGTGAGGACGCCCCCGTACCTCCTTCCGCTGAAGATGAGAGTTTCGCTGAGAAAAAGAAACTCTACGATTTAACAGCGGAAAAGTGGGAGCGATCCAACCGCATGTCTTTGATGATTATAAAGAGCACCATATCTGTTGCGATAAGGGGAACAATCCCTGATTCTGACAACGTTAAGAAGTACTTGGCCTCAGTCGAGGAGCAATTTAAGGGCTCCTCAAAAGTTTATGCCAGTACTTTGATCATGAAGATGCTCACGAGTAAGTATGATGGCTCTAGCAGCGTTCGTGAGCATATTATGATGATGAATGATATGGCTGCAAAACTCAAGGGCATGGATATGGCCATTTCTGATGGGTTTCTGGTCCATTTCATTATGACCTCTCTCCCTTCTGAGTACAATGCATTCAAAATCAATTATAATACTCAGAAGGAGCAGTGGACCATGAGCGAGTTGATCGCTATGTGTGTCCAAGAGGAAGAGAGGATTAAGGCTGAAAGAAAGGATCAAGTTTTCCATGTTGGCCATGGAAAAAGAAAATTTCAAGGGGAGGCTAAGTCCAAAAAGAAGCTGCACTTCTCCCCTAAGGCTGAGTCAAGCAAGCCAAAGCAAAAGGAGAAAGCCACTGCTACATCTACTTCTGATGGGCCCATCTGTCGTTTTTGCAAAACCAGTGGGCACGTTCGTATGATTGTCTTGAGCTTTATGAAATGGCTTGCTAAAAAGGGTAATGATGAAATTTCTTTTATTGATGAAACCCTTTATGCTGATTTGTCCCCTAATACCTGGTGGATTGACTCAGGTGCCACTGTGCACGTTTTCAATTCATTACAGGGATTCCTTACCGTGAAGACGATAAGAAAGGGGGAGCGAAGCCTTAGAGTTGCTGATGGAAAGGAGGCTGAAGTTGAAGCCGTTGGCACACTATCATTAGTATTAGATAGTGGCTTCACCCTTCTTTTGAATAATGTCGTTTATGTTCCTAGTATAAGGAGAATCTTTATTAGATGATGATGGATACACTTGTATCTTTGGGAACAATAAATGCATTGTAAACTTTAATTCAAATAATGTTGGTCTCGCAACTCGACGAGACAAACTCTATATGCTTCATCTCTCTGAATTTCCTGTATCAATGAATGTGTGTGATGCCACCAATAAGCGAAAGAGAAGTCTAGGTGATGAGACTTTATCGAAATTGTGGCATTGTCGTTTAGGCCACATTTCGAAGGGGAGAATGGAACGTCTCATTAAGGAAGAGATACTCCAACCTCTAGACTTCTCTGACTCAGATCATTGTATTGATTGCATTAAAGGGAAATATGTAAAACAGATTAAGAAAGGAGCCACACGGCTAATGTGAGTTTTAGAATTAATCCACACTGACATACGTGGACCTTTTCCCGTGACTTCAGTTGATGGGTATAACTCCTTTATCACGTTCACTGACGACTTCTCCCGTTATGGTTATATTTTCCCCATTCGCGATCGAACTGAATCACTCGATAAATTCAAAATCTTTAAGGCTGAAGTAGAAAATCAGCTCAACTTAAAGATTAAGGTAGTGAGATCAGATCGTGGAGGAGAATATTATGGGAGACATGCTCCTTATGGACAGATTCCTGGTCCATTCGCTAAGTTCCTTTCAAAAAATGGCATAGTAGCACAATATTCCACACCTGGTGAACCTCAGCAAAATGGAGTAGCAGAAAGGCGCAATCGCACCCTCATGGATATGGTGCGTAGCATGATGAGTTACTCCAGTTTACCAGTTAGTCTGTGGATGGAAGCATTAAAGACAGCCGCACACATACTTAATCGGGTTCCCAGTAAATCAGTCCCTAAAACCCCTTATGAATTGTGGACTGGAAGGAAACCGAGTTTAAAGTATTTACGTGTGTGGGGTTGTCCTGCTGAAGCTAAAGTCTTTAATCCATATTTTGGAAAATTGGATCCTAAGACAATAAGTTGCCATTTTATTGGATATCCTGAAAGATCTAAGGGATATCGATTTTATTGTACAAATCATATCACTAAGTTTGTGGAAACCCGCCATGCTGTATTCTTAGAGAATGATGAAATCAGTGGGAGCTCAGAGGCTAGGAAAATAGATCTTGAGGAGGTTCGGACTTATGTACCATTGCCGATAATCCAAGATACTATTATTCCTGTACCTCATGCAGTTATTCCTCCAGCTGAGAATCCTGGAGTTGAGCCCCCATCTGAGAATTCAGATCTCAATAGTACAGCACCTAATGATGAGCCTCAATTGCCTTTTGTGATAGCTAATGAACCACTAAGGAGATCACAGCGGGAAAGAAGATCAGCCATCCCTAATGATTATGTTGTATACATGAATGAAGATGTATGCGACATAGGGAAGGTAGATGATCCTACATCATTTAAGGAGGCCATGATGTCTAAGGATTCATCCAAGTGGCTTGAGGCCATGCAAGATGAAATAAAGTCTATGAGCATTAATGGCATCTGGGATCTAGTAGAAATTCCTGATGGAGTCAAAACAGTAGGCTGTCGATGGGTCTACAAAACTAAGCATGACTCTAAAGGAAATGTCGAAAGGTTCAAGGCAAGACTTGTAGCAAAAGGGTTTACACAAAGAGAAGGGATAGATTATATTGACACTTTCTCTCCCGTCTCAAAGAAAGATTCGCTAAGAATTGTCATGGCGCTTGTTGCTCATTATGATTTAGAGCTACATCAGATGGATGTCAAAACTGCATTCCTTAATGGTGACTTGCATGAGGATGTTTTCATGGCTCAACCGGAAGGTTTTGTCGTGGAAGGCAAGGAACATATGGGATGCAGACTTAAGAAATCCATCTATGGACTAAAGCAGGCTTCTAGACAATGGTACCTTAAGTTCGATGAGACCATAAGAAATTTCGGTTTCAAAGAAAATGATGTGGACAATTGCATATACATTAAGATTAAGGGGAGCAAATTCACTATTTTAGTACTTTATGTGGACGATATCTTGTTGGCTAGCAGCGATATTGATATGCTGTATGAGACCAAAAGATTTCTTTTCGCTAATTTTGACATGAAGGATCTTGGTGATGCCTCTTACGTTCTGGGCATTGAGATTCACCGAGATAGGTCCAAAGGGATATTAGGCCTATCCCAAAAGGCATACATTGACAGAGTGCTTAAGAGATATAACATGCATAACTGCTCTGCCACACCTGCTCCTATCGTAAAGGGCGATAAATTTGGAACATTCCAATGTCCAAGGAATCAATTAGAAACTGATCAGATGAAGGGGATTCCTTACGCTTCAGCTGTCGGAAGCATTATGTACGCTCAAGTTTGTACTCGCCCTGATTTAGCATTAAATCGGATGCTTGGCAGATATCAATCAAATCCAGGGTTAGATCACTGGAAAGCCGTTAAGAAGGTCTTGCGTTATTTGCAAGGCACTAAGCACTACATGCTCACATATAAGAAGTCTGATAACCTTGAGGTTGTGGGTTATTCGGACGCTTACTTTGCAGGTTGTGTTGATACTAAGAAATCCACATCAGGTTATATCTTCACACTTGCGGGAGGAGCTGTTTCGTGGAAAAGCTCCAAACAATCCCTTACTGCGTCATCGACGATGCAGGCTGAGTTTGTGGCATGTTATGAGGCTACTGGGCAGGCTGTATGGCTTAAGAACTTTATTCCCGGACTTAGAGTGGTTGACAGTATATCTAAACCACTAACAGTATACTGTGATAATAAGGTTGCAATTTTCTATTTGAGTAACAACAAGTCAAGTGGTGTTGCCAAACACATTGACATTAAGTATCATGTTGTGAAAGATAGAATCCAGGATCAGACAATTGATGTCAAGCATATAAGTACTAAGTCTATGCTTGCGGATCCGCTCACTAAAGGCTTACCACCCAGTCTCTTTCGAGAGCATGTTGCCGGTATGGGTTTATTGGAAAGCCTCTGATTCTGGAAATAAGGACCATAAGAATAAAACCAAACTCCCATTAAGAATAAGTGATAGAATTGTACACTATAGATACTGGGGTTTCAGCCGTGATTTTATCAACCGCTGCAATACTTTATCTTGGTGTGCCGTTCTGTTGAATATGGACTTATGTTATTAGCCTTTCGATCAAGTGGGAGAATGTTAGTAGTGATCTCAAGTTCCTAACTAATTCCGAAATTTTCGGATCTGGGCCACTACACGCGCTTTAATCGGGAGCGCACCGTTCCATTGGTTTGGTCCCGATTGCCAGTGCTAAATAAAGAGGGAGAAGCCGACGTTCTTTGACTGTGGCTTATGAACTTAATCTCTCCCGAAATACCCTTCCGATCTGGGTCTTAGCGCGAGGCTATCGAAGATCAACTCCACCACCGTGAGGATCACGGTGGACTTTTCCTCTCCGTCAGGACTAAGGAGTCACGGTGCATTCCCTCACTGCTTCTTCCACACCGACATCAAGAACATCACCGATCTACTTCCTAATGGCGTCTACTTCACCGGGTTAGTCCTAAAGATTCTATTCCGCATTACTAGTGATCATGACTTAGGCTAGATCAGAGACTTAGTCCTTAAGATTACTTCTAACAATATGCACAGGATGCCGGCTTATCTAGGCTTTTCTCCCATCAGCGGTACCCCCTTCAGGTCGTCCGAGGGGGATGTCCGAAGGGGATGATTACCCATCCGGGTTACTGCTGAAGCCTTCTTTGAGTTGTTCGGGGCTTTCGTTATGCACGCCGAAAGCTTCATTGTGTTTGAACCCCCTTCGGCTCCTAGACAGGGGGTTCCGCTCCTCTCAAGACCTTTTACTCATTCGTAGGTGATGGGTTGTGACGGCTGTCCCTACGATATCAACAAAATATGAGCAAGCATTTCTCATATCTAAAAAAATCCCTGCTATGATATAGGGGTTCTCTGCAAAGGGCGCTATAGAAATACAAGTTATGTAGCTGGTTCTAAGCTATGATGCACGGGCATGTTGACACGACATGATATGAAATTCGTTACTTTTTTAAAAAATGCTGGCACAACTATATAATAATAATAATAATATGTATTATTATCTATTTTTCTCTTTGCTTATCAAACTGAAATAATGTAAAACATAAATTAGGAATATGTATATCAACCTTTGTAATTTTACTTCTAAGCTGAGTAAGAATATGTACCATCACCTTATGATATATCTTTCAATCACCATTAGTAAATTTCAACAAGTGCACTTTGACTCTAAAGTAGTTACTAGTGTCAACATATTTGCAATACTTGCATCTTCAATTGACATTTCCTCTAGATTGATCATCTTTATCTAGAACATCGATATGGTTCCACAATGGATTTGTTATGTTGTTGTTTTGCTCCTTTCGGATGACAAAGCTTACCCTTTAGGTTGCTGAGCTGGGTCGGATTGTGTCATCATATGTGTTAGATAAAACAACTTGGAGGTAAACTTGAGGTTGAAGATATGGCCCATTAGATTCTCAGGGCTCCCCATCGCCGTCGTGGGTTTGTTAGGGCTCAGTCTGATATGAGATTCGGCTAGGGTTTCAAGGATAGATCGAAGCGGGGAATTTGAGGATGGGGACGAAGGCGCTTTGGGACTTCACTGAAATAACCCCGAATTTTAAAAGAAAAATTGAACTTGACTTCGGATCTTCAATCTGGAAATTCGGATTTGATTTTTTTCGTGAACTTACCTGGCTCTCCGTTCCTTGGACCTCCGCTCCACGCGAGCGACCAATCCGTGAGTCGCGTCGCTGCCGTCGCCTCGCCATCGGCGGCGCCCGAGCTATCGCATCACCTCGCCGCCGCCCATCCCGCGCCGTGCCACCCACTCCGCGGTCACCATCACCACTCCGCCGCCATCCTGTGCCCTCTCTCTCCCTCGCTCGTGCGGGTATAAGAACCCCCTCCCCTTCTTCATTCCCTGCCCCTTCCTCTCCTCCCCCAGCACTGCCCCGCCGTGCCCGAGTGCGCCCCGCTCGCTTTCCCCGGTGGGCTCCCCCCTTCCATCTCCCCTACGGCTTCATGCCGCCGCGCCTCACGCTCGCCACTGTCCCCGCCCGCGCAGCCACGCCTCGCTCGACCCCCCCGTCCCCCCAAACCCTAGCCCTCGCTCGACCCCCCTCCCCTTTTCTCTCGTGTGCGCCGGGCTCGACTGGGCCGGCCCGATGCCCTCGCGCGCGTGTTCGCGACTGGGCCAAATCGGCCTTGTCCATCTCGGCAGGTCAAGTACTATTTAAATTGTTTTTTTTGTTTTTCTTTTCTTTTTGGATTTATTTAATTCAAGAAAAATCTGAAAAATTTCAGAAAAATCCAAATATTCCCGAAAATTCCTAAAAGGGCCAAAATACACCGTTTTAACCGTTTCAAGCCTTTGAGTCCAAAAACGGCCTTCACTCTACCTTTTGAAGCTCCCAAAATTCCAAAAATACCCAATTTGCCCTTCAACCTCCTCCGGTCCGTTTTCATTTTCCGTTCGTCGTTTTCGTTCCGTTATCGTTTATTTATCGTTTTCGGTTTTCGTTTTTCCGCACTAGATTCGACGTTCGCGCAGTACTTGCAGTTCAAGCAGTTCCCTGAGCAGGAGCTGGACCAGACAAGAGCCGAGTACGACTACAACAACTGCGCCCTAGACGATCCCTCAGCCCAGCAAGGCAAGCCGCACGCCCTTGATCATGTTGAACCCAATTATTTATAATATTGTAGTAATTAATTTCTACTGCATTATTTTAATTGTATGTTGAAATACTTACAATCGATAGTTTAGAATGACATGCAACATAGTTATACCCAATTTCGCAATTATCCTCCTTGACATTGATGAACCCCATTAAACCTTGAATAACCCTAGTTAATGATTATACACACCCTAGCTAATTATTAGTCTCATTAGTTTCATTCAAAATCTTTAAATGAGAAATGATATCTAGCGAGCAGTTGGCTCAGAGTATTTAAAACTGTGCTACCCCCTTGAGCAAAGTAAATAACTTAAGTTTCTGCTCAACCACAAGTTGGGACCGATCAGTTTGGTTGAACCGATTCCCAACATAGCTCAGTACATTGTTCGTCCTCGGGGAATACCTACATGGTTGTACCATTCTCGAAAGAAAAAATGGGGGCGGCATCCCGACAGGGGAATGACTGATGGGTTGGTGGAACGGGAATGGACGTTGAGGCGTCATTCGCCGGTTCTCACAACGGTAGGTACTCACTCAGTATTGGAGCGCGGCTCCTGTGTTGGCCAGTGGGGTCCAAAGAACAGTTGGTCCAAGGACCTATCGGATAGGAGCTACTATGGGGATTTTCAGTCAAAAAGGCTGTGATAGTCTCGACCCAGCCGCATGCATTTAAATTGCATGTAATTTGTACGTGGCATTAACGGTCGTAGATATCTTGTGTGGTAAAGCTGAGCAGCTCTACAGAGTTAAAATTAATGGTATTCGAATACGCTATGTTTCTAGTTAATGAAGCTAAGTTTGATTTGGAGTGACTCCTGTAACCTAGCTCAAGTAGACTTGGAATTTTGAGAAATTGGTGGCTTGTTGTGATAACTTTGTGAAACTCCCCCTTTACTATTATTTATGGTTTGTGTTTCAAATGTAAAATGAATATGAAGAATAAAACTGCATCCACAAATACCTAAACCCTATGCCAACCATTTGTTAATCCCTTGCATGTAGTATTCAGTGATTTCCTGTGCGACTTGTTGAGTACGGTTGTGTACTCACCCTTGCTTAACCCAACACTTCCAGAGTTCCATGAAGCTACCGTTTACCAAGAATTCGTAGATAGCGAATTAGTTTGGTTTTAAGTTCTTAGTCTTTTGCTCAAGCCTGCCTATGCGGTGTTTTGAATGTAATCTATTGAGCCCCCGCTGTGCCCTTTTTTTTTGTAAAAACTTAGCCGCTAGGCCTTATATTCAATAAAAGAAGTTGATATTCATCTCTTGCATGGCAATATATACTTGGTTCCCGATAGCTAATCTTTATGAGTAACTATTGAGGTATTTAAACGTACCACCTGAAAAGACGGTCCGTTCTATTCACCGCCAAGTAATATGATGCTGCCGTTTGTGTGAGACTGCGTGTGGGTCGACGCATGTCGCCCGTGTCATGGATAGGGATGGCAAAAATACCCGTGGGTCCGGGTACCCGCGGGTACCCGACCTGGCGGGTCCGGGTTCGGGTCCAAATTTGGACCCACGGGTATATTATTTCGGGTCCGGGTTCGGGTTTGGGTCCGGGTCCGGGTCTCATTTTGGACCCATGTGTACTTATACTCGGACCCGTAATACTTTTGTACAGTTTGTAGAATATTAAAATCTGACACAAAGTATTTTCTGCGGCGCGTGAAGCGTTCAATCCTCCGTCGGTGGAGTGCGGGTAGAACTGTAAAGACGCTTGTGGGTTGGGCGAATCCCCAGTTTCGTTCCCCACTGCCCCCATAAATCGCAAAACCTAACTGAAAACCCCCCCGAGAGCACGTGGGATTTAGTTAATTTTTTCGGGTCCGGGTCCGGGTCCAGGTTTGGACCCGTGATTGATTTCGGGTCTGGATCCGGATCTCGGGTCCAGGTCCACGGAAGTTAGACCCGGAAGTACCCGGACCCGTTGCCATCCCTAGTCATGGATGGAGCCGTTCGATTTTTCGACTCCTCCGGTTGGGCCAACGGCTCAGTTCAGGCTGCACCATGACTAATCTGTCTTTGTATTGTGAGCTCTATTCCCCTCTTTCAAGATAGTTTGCTGTTTTCGTGGATCAGGTTGTTCAGAACTTCAGATCCATCTATTGTTGCTTTCAGATCAAATGGCTAGATACCTTGGTCTGTGACCTCCTTGATACAAATATCTTTTCTCTTCTTTTTTATTTATTTAATTTTTTATTTCAATATGCCCTTCGTTGAGCTTTGCACGAAAGCACGTGGACTAGGTAACTATTAATTGCCAATCGTCACTTTTTTTTACCATCGTCTCTTCTACAAGGCCACTAAACTAGTACACCATCTCACGCTTTCATCGAACCATTATTACTTTTAAGCCTCCATGCTGCCAATCTGCCAACCTAAGCAAATGTTACCTTCGTATATATTCTGCCTCCATTGATGCAGCCTCGTTCCCACCATTATGTTCATCAGTTCATGGCTGCAAGTTACGCTCACGCCGACCTTCTTGCAACGCCCTTGCTCCTGTGGCGTTCAACTTCTCACCCTCGGACAAAACCAAACTAGGCCGTCCTTTGGATCTATCCATTGCCCTTTTTTCCCTTCCTCTTCGCCTTTCTCTCATGGTTTCTGTTATTTTCTTTTCCTGCTTATTGGTATAGTCCTATAATATATTTTCAGGGGATTTCCGGACTCTCGCGCTATTCACGTCGGCCCTGCCTCCCCCCTCGCGAGACACCTGGCACAGGTTGCTCTCGGGCATATCTGAGCATGCAGGTGCACGAGAAGCGAGGACGCATCGCTTTACATGACGTGTCACGTCACGCTCGCGCAACTAGTATGCATAAGGACGGATTTTTGGATACACACGGAAAAAGTTACATCTGATCGATTATTATCCCTGGCATAAATTCAATGGAACCACATTGCTAATTCACAGTTCCACTCTTAAGGTTTATTTACTAGGCTCAGTCAGCATATCTGAGTATACAACTTGCCGCTGATCAGAAGATCAGGGCCAGCGGTAGTTATTGTTAGGAAACCGATTGACGTATCCTATATGGACTCTTCCTTATCTCTAGCAGAACCGCTATATATAGGAGGCAGGGGCTACCCCTTTGTACAGACAAGCAATGAGAATAATAAAGCAGAGCAGTTCCTCCTTATATTGTGTCTCTCTCCCTCTCTCTCTATTCTCCAGTTTAGATCTATTAGGCAACCCCGGACTATTCGATAGCGAGGTTGTCTAACACGTTATCAGCACGAAGCTCTACCGGAGAAAGATTGAAAGGTGAGAAAAGACAAGATGTTATGTATCGTCGACACCGACGAACGACTACTACCGGCGATTGATCGCCCGATCCTATCTGCAATCAACTCGCCATCAAGCCGGCATCCACTCGGTTTGCCGAAAGAAAAAGTCCTACGCGACTCTATCCTACGCGATAGCCTACCGAAGAAGAGATGGGAAAGTTGAGAAACAGAAGATAGAATCTAATAGCTCGTTCAATTATTTACGCGCATCTTTGTTGCACGAAGCTACGATTTCTCGGTGTTTCTCTATGAATTAGTATGAATTCTTCTAATCGTGGCACGGCTACGAGTTCGCAGTTGTTTCTCTAGTACATAGTATGAATGCATCTAATCGTGGCATGAAGCTACGAGTATGCATCTAATCTACGCATCTAAGTACCGTGTTCTTCAACGTGGCACGAAGTTACAAGTTCACAACAACTTTCGCAGATCGTAGCATGAAGCTACAGATCGCTATAGTACATCAAAGACGAAGCCCTATCACGAAACAGCGATGCGTGGGCACGAAGCCATCACTACATGCACGTTTAATTGGCAAATGAACCTGAGTGGTTGGGATTTGATTTTGGTAATGAATAAACAGACATGAGACAATTGGTGTCTAGGAAAACACACATGAGGCTTGGTTCTTTAATTGGCACCCGGAAACGGGAAGTGCTCCCCCCCTCATGTGAGCCCAAGGGGCAGGTTGACCTGGCCAAGAGTCGAATTGACGGAGATATTCGTTACCTGTTTTCGCTCCCAACCAACGAGGGTTACATAAGTTGTAATTAGCATTACACCGCATTTAATTTATGTTGGAATTTATTTTCTGTTATCAAGTAATGATGAAAAATTACCTTAATATAATTCATTGGAAATTCAAGCATCTTTGCCGCAAACGGCCACCGTCGCGCCAAGAAGGCCGACGTGCATGGAATCGACAATACCAAGACGCATGAAGCCGCGCTTATGCCGATCGCGACGGCCGATCATGCACACAAAGCCGATCGCGACGTATGAATCCAATCGCTGCCGCGAAGCCGATCACGCGCACATGAAACAGATCGCATGAAGTCGATCATGCATATGAATCCGATCGCATGCACGGCCGATCGTGCACATGAAACAGATCGCCTGAAGTCGATCATGCACATGAATCCGATGGCATACATGAAGTCGATCGCGCGCATAAATTTGATCGCATGCACGGCCGATCACATACATGCACGAAGCTGTATTTATGAATATTTATGAATCTGGGTATATATGAATCTTGCAGTTATGAATCTCGTAATTATGAATCTTGTATTTATGAATCTTGAAACTATTGCTGTCTTTTAGTTTCTTTGAAAATTCATGAGAATTTAATTATGCAATTATGAATCTTGCAACCACTCTTTATTAGATTACACGAAGTAATCTAATGAAAAGAATCTTTTGAATATGCAAATACAGCATTATTAAATGTGAGTTTGAAGAATCGACCCCAAAAGGTCGTAACTATCTCACATGGGCATCGAGGTTTGAAGATCATACTTACGAGCAAGAAGCTCCAAGCTGCCACTGGCTTAGGGTCCTCGAAGGACACGCAAACTATTGCCGAGCAAAAGGATCAAACTTTGCCCTTTTTCTCAAGCATCACCTTTTCACCACTCGGAAAAATGAATACATGGTCGAGGTGAGTGCACTTGAATTATGGATCGCACCCGAAGCGGTCGAGAAACTCAAATCCACCATCTTGCTCCAAGCACAAAGAAGATTGGGTTACTTTGAAGTTTGCAGGCTACTGAGCGATGGTTGTTAATGAATTTTGAATAAAGAATTGTAAGCTCTTGAAGAGCATACATTTTCTTTTCTCATGAATAAATTTCAATTTATTCTTTATTCCAAGATTCTATATTTTCAAGCAATATTTGAATTACTTTGCCCTTTGTATGAATAGAATTATATTTCTTGTCATTTAGAAATTGTGTAGCGCCCAATGGAGGTGATATGTATTGTTGATAGTGGCACAACAAATACCATCTTAAGAGAGTCGAAATACTTCCAGACGATCACGAAGAACGCTGGAAGGATTACGAAAATCGCAGGAAGCGATACGCATATAATAGACTCTGGAAAAGCCACAATTATATTGCCAATGGGTACAACTTTGGTAATTGAAGAAGCCTTTTTGTACCCTGAATCAACACGCACTCTCTTAAGTTTTCAATGATATCCGCGCCAATAGGTTTCACGTAGAAACCAATGAAGAAAATGACAAAGAGCATTTGTGCATTGTGAAGCACGCGGAATATGAAAAAAAATGGTATTAGAAAAATATCCCTCATATGAATCTTGGTTGTACTACACGAGAATCAATACACACGCAGTGTATACTTCTTTAGAAGCTCTGAATTATTTTCCTTTATGGCATTGTATATTTAGGTCATCTTGGTCTTAGAATGATGAGAAATATAGTTAACAACTCATAAGGTCATGGCATTAATGTTAAAAATTTTCCGAATCATGAAGATTTTGTGTGCCATGCATGTGCCACCGGGAAATTAATAACTAAGCCCTCTATTATGAAAGTGCAACATGAAATCCCTGCATTCCTGGAACGCATTCAGGGGGATATTTGCGGCCCGATTCAGCCATTATCGGGGCCGTTTTGGTACTTTATGGTGCTCATTGATGCTTCCTCGAAATGGTCGCATACATGTTTGCTGTCAACAAGGAATCATACATTCACAAAGTTGATCTCGCAGATCATCAGAATTAAGAATGCTTTTCCTGATCATCGCGTGAAGTCCATTCGAATGGACAATGCCGGTAATTTACTTCCAAGGCATTTGATGATTATTGCACAAAGAATCGAATAACTGTTGAGCACTCTGTACCGCACGTCCATACGCAAAATGGACTAGCTGAAGCACTAACAAAGAGGATTAAGCTCATAGCCCGACCACTCTTGCAGAGTTGTAACTTGCCCAACACCTGTTGGGGACACGCAGTCATGCACGCAGCAGCACTCATCAATTATAGACCGTGCGCCTACAACATCCATTCAACTATGCAACTAGTGCAATGGGTCATCCTGAAGATTTGAATGAATGGTATATGTACCTATACCACCCCCACAGCGAACTGCAATGGACCCTCTCCGCAAGTCTAGGATATACGTTGGTTATGAGAATGCATCCATAATCAGGTATTTGGAACCCACGACTGGAGATTTGCATACAGCCCAAATTCGCTGATTGCATTTTTTTTAACGAGGATCGCTTTCCCGTCATTAGGGGGAGGAAATGAACCATTGGATGAAAATGCCAGGAAATCATATGGCATTCCATTGGGATCCCCGTGCATGACCCTCGCACTAATGAAGCAAATCATGAAGTCAAGAAGACAATCGATTTGCAGAATTTAGCAAATGAACTGCCTGATCATTTTTGTGATCTGAAGAGCATGGCTAAGTCGCATATACCAGCAAGAAATGCACCAGAGAGGGTGGAAATACCAAAGAAAGCAGAAGGTATCCCTCATCCTGTTCAGAGGCCTCAAAGAAAAAGAACAGAAATCGCCTTCTCAAACCCAAAGTACCCGGAGACGTCTGGGAAAAATGGGCAAGAGGACTTACCATAGCCAATCACAAAAATGCCCCAAAGCAAGAAGGGGAGCCGCTTGAGACCTGCACCGAAAGAAGCTCGTGGAAAAGGCAATTCCAGATTTGAATCTTCAATTGGAAGAAACCGCCAGAAATAATGTGTGCGCACACATTGGCGGAGAAAAACTAAAGGAACTTGCTCCTGGAATGGGAAATAGCAATGAAGAGCAAGTAGAAGTGCATGAAGCACACCATGACGAAATGGCCATAAATTTTGTAATAATAGGAGAATCTATGAAAAGAGCAACAACCATTGCAAGGCTTGTTGTTCAAGGTTTCACTCAACGTCCTAGGGTTGATTATGAAGAAACCTATTCTCCTGGTCATGGGTAGAATTACCTTTAGATACTTGATCTCAATGGTAGTCAACTTGAAGTTGAGAATGAAGCTAATGGATGTTGTCACAAAGATATTTGTATGGAAACTTGGATTCGGAGATATACATGAAAGTACCAGGAAGGTATCCCTATCCCGAACCAAGACAGAGCAAACAGAAACCTATACAAAGTGAAATTGGAGAAATCACTGTATGAAATTTTGAAAGCGATCGGGAAGAATGTGGTACAATCGCTTGAGTGACTTTCTTTGCAAGAAAGGCTACACGAACAGCGAAGATTGTCCATGTGTGTTTATACAACGATCCCCGAATGGATTTTGTATAATCTCCGTCTATGTAGATGACTTGAACATCATTGGGACGGATGAAGAAATTAAAGAAGCATGCACATACTTGAAGTCTGAATTTGAAATGAAAGACTTGGGTAAAACCAAGTTCTGTTTAGGCTTGCAGCTTGAACATGTCGAAGGCGGAATCTTGGTACACCAATCTTCCTACACGCAGAAAGTGTTGGAGAGATTTGGTTTTGAGAAGGCATACCCCGCAAAGACCCCAATGGTCGGAAGGTCACTCCAAGCAGACCTAGACCCATACAGGCCTAGAGAAGAGGAGGAAATCACTGGAGCGGAATTCCCATTTTTGAGTGCAATTGGGGCACTCATGTACCTTCTTGAATAGCACTAGGCCGGACATTGCGTTCGCCGTGAATTTGCTAGCACGGTACAGTGCAGAACCCACCAAAAGGCATTGGAAAGGGGTTAAGGACGTCTTCCATTACCTCGAAGGAAGCAAAGATCTCGGTTTGTTCTATAGAAGGAACAATGAATTGAATTTGATTGGCTATGCCGATGCTGGGTACCTATCGAACCCGCATACTGAAAAGTCATAAACCGGGTATGTTTTCCTTTGCGGTGGAACAGCAATTTCGTGGAAGTCATCAAAGCAGACTCTTGTCTCGACGTCGACAAACCACTCAGAAATAATTGCCTTGTATGAAGCCTCTCGAGAATGTGCATGGCTTCGAAGAATGGTTCACCACATCCAGAAGTCATGTGGTTTGAACATGGAACAAACCCCTACCATTATCTATGAAGATAATGCAGCTTGTGTTGCTCAAGTGCAAATGGGATATGTGAAGAGTAACCTCACAAAGCATATCAACCCCAAGTTCTTTTATGCTCATGAATTGCATAAGATGAACGAGATAAAAATACTGCATACTAAGTCGTGTGAAAATCTCGCAGATTTATTCACTAAGTCACTCCCGGCATCTTCCTTTGGAAGATGTGTTAGAGGAATCGAGATGATGAGACTTAGAGAAGTGCAGATTTCAGGGGGAGAATTTTCACATACTCCTACACAAATCTTGAACATGAAGTTTGAGTACTCAACGTGAATCTTGAAGATTAACATTGAAGTTTGGGTGGATTGTACTCTTTTCCTTAAGTAAGTTTTTCATTGAAGTTTTCTTACATAAGGTTTTTGATGAGGCAATCCGTGCAACACAGCAAGCGTGTGCTATGTACTTTTTCTCCAATTATTTTTTCCCACTGGGTTTTTATGGAGTTTTAATGAGGCATATGCATCTCGCAGTGAAGAGTCCAAGAGGGAGTGTTAGGAAACCGATTGACGTATCCTATATGGACTCTTCCTTATCTCTAGCAGAACCGTTATATATAGGAGGCAGGGGCTACCCCTTTGTACAGACAAGCAATGAGAATAATAAAGCAGAGCAGTTCCTCCTTATATTGTGTCTCTCTCCCTCTCTCTCTATTCTCCAATTTAGATCTATTAGGCAACCCCGAACTATTCGATAGCGAGGTTGTCTAACAGTTATAGCGAAAAGCACTGACCGATCGAACTGACGGGCCTCTTCCATTTGCGAGTCGTGAAGTTTCGAATGCCCACCGTGTAGAATAATGCTGTCGGCCGGCGGCAGATCCTACGGGAAACTTGCTTGTCTCGACGCTCAAGATCTTCCCCGTGTAGAATAATGTTCGATTTAGATGGGACGTTGTCTTTCCTTGCTAATTATATTAGTCATCAGTGGCCAGTCTAGATCAAAATTTAGGAGATGTTAACGGAGATAATAACAATATAAGATAACTGAACTAAACATAAAACGGAACGTCTAAGAGGATGCTAGAAAATACCTTAGCCGAAGGTAGGGGTGCACCAGCCTCGGCTCCTGGCTGACCTTGTTGGGTCCGCCCATGCCAACAGTTAGGGCTGTAAACGGGCCGAATTCGAGCGGGCCTGGGGCTGTCAGGCTCGAGCTCGGTAAGGCTCGAGCGGTAAACTGATAAGCTCGGTAAGCTTGAGTAAATTCGGCGAATCTAGTAGGCTCGGTAACAAGCTCGAGTAAGCTCGATAACAAGCTCGAGAAAATTCGGTTCACGGAAGCTCTATCCAAGCTCGAGTAGGCTCGCGAGCTATTCGAGCTCGGCTCGGTGAAGCTCGCGAGCTCGAGATCGAGCTCGAGTTCGGCTCGTTTGGAGCTCGAACCGAGCTCGAATCGGGCCTAAACCGAATCGAACTCGAGTAGCTCGCGAGCTCGAGCTTTTTTTTTACAGCCCTACCAACAGTACTAAACTCAATCAGATAAAGCCGCGTGCTACGCTGCGCCGAGTGAATTTTGATAGAGTGCTTAGATGGCAAAACCAACCTCCACGGTGGATGTTATTTTTTCTTTGGTGAAACCTAA
The DNA here is from genome assembly GCA_036346355.1 of Rhipidocladum racemiflorum. NCBI lineage: Eukaryota > Viridiplantae > Streptophyta > Magnoliopsida > Poales > Poaceae > Rhipidocladum > Rhipidocladum racemiflorum. The sequence continues at coordinate 79,835,575 of CM070579.1, read as the reverse complement.
AAGAATCAAAAAGAAAAACTGAACAATCACAATTTTAGAATTCGTAGGAACCTTTTCACAGAAACTGCAAATGAGAACAAGGTTTCAGAAAATTTATGTGCTTTTTTCTCGAAAATGGGGATCCAGGATCTCAGAGGAATCTCTAGAAACTTTTTTTTTTTTTTTTTTTTTTTGCAAAAGGGCTTGTCTGGATTTAGATGCAATTTTCTGGAACGGCAAGGTTTTCGTTTGCAAAAAGCCGAGGTGAGGGCTCAACACAACTCTAGAATTCGTGAGAGGCCTTTTCGCAAAACATGTGGCGTGAGGCGTCCCGCAATCCTTTGCATTTTAACATAGTAGTAGTAATAATAATAGTCATACAACTATTTTATCACTATTTATACGTGTACTTCATTTTGCGCGAAGCTGAGATTAATAATATTTAAAACGAAGACTAAAACTCAATAGTCATGACGATGTTATCAACCAAGCTCACCCGAACCGAACAGGAGGGCGGCTCCGACGTCGCTGGACCTTCTTGCTCTGCAAGAAGCCCAACTCGACATCATAAGCCCACCTCCAAGCTATTCCCCTTCTCTTGCTTCCCATCGACCTCGACGCCTCCGCGAACTCGCAGCCCCGGCCATGTCGGTGAGTCCCCCGAAACCCAGCACCCCAAGCTGTCCCCTCGCCTCAGATCTCAATTCTCTGATGGTTCTGCCCGAGAGGAAATCTTCGAGTACAATGGCACCGCCGTGGTGGCGATGGTTGGGAGGAACTGCTTCGCGATAGCCAGCAACCGGCGGCTGGGCGTGCAGCTTCAGACCATCGTGACCGACTTCTAGAAGGTGTTCAAGATCCACGACAAGCTCTACATTGACCTCTCCGACGTCGCCACCGATGCCCAGATGCTGTGAGTCGCAGTCAGGTCGCACCCCCTTTGGGATTTTCCTTGGTTTGATGACCTCTGATCTGGTGGCTTAGGGTTTGTGTTCTTGCATAGGTACCAGCACCTGGTGTTTAGGCACAAGCTGTATCAGCTGCAGGAGGAGAGGGACATGAAGCCCCAGACCTTTGCTAGCCTCGTCTCCGCGCTCCTCTATGAGAAGAGGTAAAGGATTTGGTTTTACTAGCGCGACACGTGTTGAATTGTGTAGTATACGAAGTAGAGTAAGTGGGGGTGATGCGTGTATATGAATTTAAACGCCAATGGAGATCTTGTACTACGTGAAAAGATGCAAAACTTAAGAGATATGCTATCGGTTTAGTGTTATATAGGGCATAACAAGAAAGATTTGTATGATGTTGCATGATACCTTGATTATAGGAAGGAAGATTTATTGGAGGCAGCTAGTTTGATGTTTCAATGTATATATACAGTGTTCTCTGGAGCTGATGGGAAAAGTAGGACGACCATGCAAATTATGGTTAAACATTTACTTCTTGTATATCCATATTGCTCGACTTATGCTTAATTTGCATCCTAAGAAATAAGAACCATAACGGCGAAGTTGTTACCATCGCCGTGATTATTGATTGGTTCATTTAGTTCATTTAGAGCCAGGAATTAGCACACAGTAATCTTCAGGCAGGGTAAGCTTGCTTATTGTTCAAATGTATTCACTATCTTATGCCATGATGATTGTTTGGGGATGTAGATGTAGGAGCTACATGTGGATTTGCAATGCCTTTTAGATTGTGTTGGTTATATATTGGTGCAGTGGTGCTTCTAAAGTATTAGTTTGGGCAAATGCTTGTTTTTTTGTGGAGGTGCTTCTGCTTCAATGCTCCTCTCCTTAGAAGTGAAAAGCACATCGGTGGCCTGATTTGCATTTCTCACTACCCCACTACTAATTACATTGTTTTAAACTTTGTGCTTTTCACTTCTAGGGTGAGTATCCATAAATAAGAAGTTAGCTGAACATCAATCAAGTCCTTGGATAACTTCTAAAATAAGTTTTTACACAAGTGGAATGACATGCCCAGAGCTTCCTCTTTTCCAAAAAGGACAAAGGTTGGCAATTATCTGGGCAATTGGGTTAGGATGAAGTGAAAAGGACAAAGGTTGGCAATTATCTGGGCAATTGGGTTAGGATGAAGTGAGTAGCCTTTGTATGATTTGCATAGTGGTAATTAGCCTTTTGTACTAATATTGACCTATGCCTTACGTTTCTTCATTTTGTTTGATTGGATTATGGAGAAGGTTTATCTAACTTCTTGTGCTACATGAATATTTCAGATTTGGGCCATACCTCTGCCAGCCAGTTATTGCTGGACTTGGAGATGACAATGAGCCATTTATTTGTACCATGGACTGCCTTGGTGCAAAGTAGGTATCAATTTCATCTGTGTTTTTTTCCCCTGAAATATTTTTCTTTTGGATGTATTTCATTCACATCTGATCTGGTTGATTATCTGCTTCTCATGTGTTGCTGTTTATTCTACCAAGCACTACGCCTGTTTTAGTTTTTTGTTGTTCATCTGGGGCAGATACCACATTCAGGGTGTGCTGTAGAAGAAAATTTCCTTTACAATTTTTTAGATTATCATCAAATTTAACAAAGGTGGCCTGTAAATTTTTTAAAAATTTATTAGCAAATACAAAATGCCCCATAAGAATAATATAATTTCTGGGTTCCCATTGTTGTTCAATCGGTCCCCCACCGCGACACACTCAAACACAACACACACAATCTCTTTATCCCAGGCAAATGTGTTCACACTGGGCATTGCTAACTTGCTTATCAGATTGGAGATGTGCTTTTTTGGTTCCCTTTATCAGCCTTTTTTCTTTTTCCCTTTTTCATTCCATCATGTACTGAAGCTAAAGCTTGATACTTCATAATACGCCATTTATTTATGATTTTCCCCAGGTATCTATACCTGCTATGCCTTGTACGTCTCATTATGCCTTTATCTTCTTGTGAGCTGATTGAGTATATTTATTCCTATGCAGGGAACTTGCTAAGGATTTTGTTGTCTCAGGAACAGCATCAGAGTCTCTATATGGTGCTTGTGAATCCATGTACAAGCCAAACATGGTATGTGTTTTGTGGCCAGTTTTAGCCAATGTAGTATGTTTTATTTACTTGATTTTGTCAGATGAAATTATGGGAGACATCAAATTTGCATTTGTGCCATGGGTCTGCCAACTTCATTGCTTTGTCATGTAGGCTGTAGCTTTTCTACCATTATTTTGAATGATACAAGTCGCATGACACCATCTTATTTTTCATGACAAAGGAACCTGACGAACTCTTTGAGACTATATCACAAGCTCTGCTGTCATCAGTTGATCGTGATTGCCTTAGTGGGTGGGGAGGCTATGTTCTGCTTGTGTAAGTTCCACACTCCCCAAGTACTGGTTGAATAACTTTATTTTGAATCTAGTCATATACACTTTTCTCTTTACTGTTATCCACCATGACTGAAGAAATCTATGGAGAACAATACAAGAGAATAAGAAATGTAGAATCTATTTACCTAGATAAGATGCATATTTGAAAAAACATCATATGGTTTTGCCAAATCAAATAGAATTAGAATCTCGAAATTCTATTGCATTCCCGTGTAAGTCATTTCACCACTTCATTTGCTTAAGTATCAATATCTACTTTGACATTTGTTACCTGGGTTTGCAGGACACCAACTGAAGTACAAGAGCGAGTGCTTAAGGGCAGGATGGACTAAGCTATCACCTAGAGTTCTTCAAGCATTACTGATGCTTTGATGCTTGCTGTTTCTGGTCAGAGCATTACATCCGTGTTGTGTGTGGGTTCTTAAGTAACCTTGTACTATCATAGTTGATGTTATATTTAGAAGAAACATTCGATTTCGTTATTTTTACTCTTTCTATCTGTGGCAAGAGTTCAGTTGTCGCATCCATTGTGCGTTTTATGATGGGTACTGATCGATATGGATGTAGGAGTATACTTGGCTAATACGTCTGCAGTCGCCTGGACGGGTAGGAGCATAAGTGGGGAAGAGGCCCGGGATTGAAAATGGAGCCGAAAGTTTTGACCGTTTTTGGAGAAAAACGAAAACGGAAGTATTTTTTGGGAAACGGAAATGGAAAAAATACCTGCACAGAAACATAAGTTTTTTTTGTTTTTTTTTTTTTTTTTTTTTGTTGTTGTTGTTGTTGGGAACGGAAATGGGAGAGCTAGTTCCAATGAAATACAAATAGAAATAGAAATTTTGTATAAGTGAAATCGGAAATTAAGGTCCTGTTTGGTACGGTTTCAGATTCTAGTAGAAACGGTTTCAGATTCTTGGTAGAAATGTTTCAGGTTGGATTCTGTGAATCGGGTGGAACTGGGTTAAGATTGATTCAGCCACAGTGTGGAAAAAGAAGAAACATCCAGGAGAATCGCTTTGAGCTTTGCCCATTTGGTTGGGTTCCTTCTAGAATCTAGTAGAAACGGTACAATTTCAAGTTGCCAAACAGAGCTTAAAAATGAAAATAGGGTAGAAAAGGAAACATGTTTGGCATAAAAAGAGAATAGAGAATTTACATTTATTTTTGATATTAAAATAATTTTAAAAATACAAATGATTTTATAGAAAATATCAAATAAAGTTCAAAAATTTCAAAAAAATAATTTAAAAATATTTTGGAACATTTTGAACCTGGGAAAAAAATATTTTTAGCATAATTTTGTTTTTGTTTTTCATTAATAAATTATTTTTATAAATTTAAAAATAGCAAAATAGTATTTATAAACTCAGAAAAGCTAGCATAAATCTCAGAAAATTATTTTTAGCATAATTTTGTTTTTGTTTTTCATTAATAAATTATTTTTATAAATTTAAAAATAGTAAAATAGTATTTATAAACTCAGAAAAGCTAGCATAAATCTCAGAAAATTATAAATGAACATCGAGCAATAATATGCAAATTTTAGGGTATTACACATTTGTAGTTGGTTGAACAAGAGGATATCGATGATAATAATATGGATGATGATACGATAGTCTCATATGAGGGACAAATAACGAGCCTTCAGCTGACAAGCTTGAGAAAAAACTTTATAGTAATACCGGTAAATATAACATTATTCTTGTATCCACCTTAAAGGTGAAATGAGTTATATTGTTCTTGTGGTCATGTATATTCTTATCATGTAATATGTTCTTTTGGAATTTTCTGCTTTCGTTTCCGTATTCGTTCCGTTATGTCCCGCTCTGTTTCCGTCACTATCCGTTTCCGGGGTTCTCAATTTTGTTTCCGTTACCGATAACAAAGATAGAAACGAAAATGATACAGCCATTTACCGATCGTTTCCGTATCATTTCCATTCTAGGGGCAATAGAAGTCACTTTTCATAGCGTATTTTGGGCCACAAAAAATAGAAATACTGAAATATGTCGACAGTTGCAAAACTCAGATATAGTAGCTAGTGGCAAACTGGCAATTTGTCAAGAAAACCCTTAACGTGGCAAATCCTAAACCAAGGTCTTAGCAATCGCAATCCTCAATTTACCCAAAAAAAAAAGAAAGCAAGTGAGTTTTAGGATGAGTGCGGTAGTCTTTCCAAGCTTTAGCTATCAGTATCTTTAGTACTATTTACAATGTACACATGAAAATGATACATGTACCCAGGGTTCCAAATATCAATATCACAATTTTTGAATGATATTTGATTTTTAAAAATAGGATAAACCGGGTAAAAAATCGGTAGAAATCGAATGATTTCTAAGTAATATTTTTTGAAATCGGTGGTCAAACTTTGTAAAAAAATAATAATAGACCGATTTTTCACGATTTTCGCTAAGGAAAAATGGAAAAATTTGCAGAAAATTGAATTTTTTGAGTAAATCCTAATGAATCTATAAAGCATCTCATAGAAATTTCAACAAATTGTTAATTCATTTAGTGCTTCTAAAAAAATCAAAAATAGCAATTAATGAAAAGGAGCAGAGACATTGTCAGATTTTTATAAAACTTTACAAGTTTCATCATGCTCTGAAATTTTAATTGAATCATAACTAGTGCCCAAGTATCGTGTAGTAAAATTCTCAGAAATATTAGACTTCATCTATTGCCCCTAGAAAATAAAAAATAGAAGAGCATATACAACGACAGTAACACTATCAGAATACACATCTAAAATTTTACATCATCATTATAATTTCATCAAGACATCACAAATTTTTTTCAAAAATATTAAACTTTAGTTAGTGCCTCTAAAAAATTAAAATCAGAATTCAAAAATATTAAGCATATACAAAAACGGTAGTACCGTCAGAATTTTAAAAAATACACAAGTCTTATAATAATTTGGAAATTTTACATCATCATTATCGCTGCCTTAGGACCTCACATAAAGATTTTTAAAAAAATTAGCACCTTTCGATAAAATTTTCTAAACTTTATGAATTCTGACTTTAAATTTTAATTTCATCGATTTACCTAAATTTTAATTTCATCGATTTACCGAGCAGTTTCAAATTTCTTATGGCTCAATAACGATGATAATCGAGACAATCGTCGATAAAATGAACCTTGCATGTACCTGTCTCAAAGATGCTTTCATATAATATATTTAAATAAAAATATAACTTCAAACATCCAGTCGGTGCGGATGTTTAACTCTACGAGATAAAGAGGCTAATATTCTTACGTTATTATTAAATAAAAAGAGAAAGCAGTTGTAAATAAATTTCTACATTAATAGAAGAAATTGGGAGAGTTCAGCATACACATCTATGTATGTAGTTGTCGAACGCGAGCAACACGGATCTCGTTCGCGCATTCGCACAAGATTCTTTCTACGAAAAGCTTAATTATCTCGTCCGGTGAATACGCTGCATTTAACCCGACTCTCGTCGAGCAGTTCGTGCTAACAACAGTGGGTTCCATCCGTAGCTCGCCCGGCCGAGCCATGGGCGACGGAGAAGCGGCATCGAGCCAAATCGAAAGGCGCCACCGTCCTCTCGTCGCGTCATCTTCGACATCCTCTGCAGGCTCCCGTTGAATGCCCTGTGCGGGCGTGCGGCTATACCGATTGCGGTGCGCGTCGAAGAGGTGGCGCCCCCTGCTCGGATCTCCCCGGATCTCGCGTACATGGCCACCGTCAACGACCCAGTGCACTTCTTGCCGGCGTACGAGGACCCGGCGGGCGTCAAGGACAGCAGCGTGCTCCGTTTCGACCTCGAGAGCGAGGAGTGGGGGGAGGGAGGAGGCGATCGGTGGCCCGCTTGGAGGGAACGAGCAATGGCAGGAGCCGCCCGGGTCTCTCGGCTTGGCGGAACTCAACGGCAAGCTGTGCGTGGCTCCTTTTTGAAATTTGATGTTTCCTTTTGAAATACTGCGGAAATTGCCGTAGAACTTGTTGTAACTCTCTTAAACTTTGAAGTTTGACTTTTAGAACTTAGTTGAACTTCTTCTAAAACTCACTTTTAATCGGATTTCAGGTTTGTAACTGGACAAAACTTGTATTTTCATATTCGAAACCCGCAAAATTTTTTTGAAATGTGTTAAAACCTTATAAAACCCTTTTGAATCTCTTTTGAAACATGATGGAACTTATGTAATGTGCTATGAAACTTTCAAATTTATCTTTTGAAACTTAGTTAAAAATACTCTCAAAATCTTTTTTTTTTATCAAGTTTCAGGTCTAAAACTAGACGAATTGTTGAAACTTAGTTTTATATTTGAAACCCATGGAAATTTGTTGAAATGAGTTGAAACGTTATGAAACCCAGAGGCGAAGCCAGGACTAAATTAGAGAGGGGGCTAAGCTAAACATTTCAACTACTAGTAAAAGCTAGATTTATACATAAATAACCATTTAACAAGTGAAACAAAATAGAAGTTTATAAGATACTCACATAAATGAAGTTGCTAGGCACACTAGCTACGAGTTGGATTTGAAGGCAACAGGCAAGCACATTCCACGAGTTTTCATCCTTTGAAAGCAGTCCATAATTGCTTCATCATCAATAGATTTGAATATTGTTTTCTCGGTGTAGCACACCATTAAATCATTGAGCCAATCATTGGAGACTTTGTTGCGCAAATCAGTCTTGATAACCTTCATTGCCGAAAAAAATCCAATTTTGCAAGTTCTCTTTCACATCCATAATTAGGCCCATGGCATGAACAATATCTAGATCCTTTCTTTAAAATTCATTTGACATTGCATTAGTAATGCTCAACAAATCTAACATCAAATGCAAGATGAACAATATCTAGATCTTTTCTTTAAAATTTATTTGATATTGCATTAGTGATGATCTATCTTTTTTGAGCTAATCTGATCGTGATTTGTTTCAGTCTGACAGGAAGGATGAGCGTGATATCCTCGAATTTCTTGTGAGTGTGATATGTCATCCTTCCTGTTACCGTGTTGGAGCAGGGGCGCACGCCCCAGTGCACCCCATAACTAGCTACGCCTCTGATGAAACCCATTTTAAATCTTTCATGAACCTGCAAAACATTAGCTGAACTTTGAAGTCTGTCTAGTAAAACTTAGTTGAAATTCTTCTAAAACTCATTTTTTTAATCAAATTTCATATTTGAAACTAGAACGAAACTTATAGTTTCATATTTGAAACTCATCAAATTTTGCCGAAACATGCGAAACCCTGTTGAAACCTGATAAAACGTGCTTTGAAACTTTGAAGTTTGTCTACTGAAACTCAGTTGAAATTCTCCTAAACCTCAGCTTTAATCAAGTTCCATATCTGAAAACCACCGAAATTTGTTTAAATGTATTGAAACCTTGTGAAACCTAGTTAGAACTCTTTTTCAAAACATGATAAAATCCACTGAACGTGAATGGAACTCGTTGAAACTATATGAAGTGTGCCTACCAATCTATCGTTACAACTTAGAAACTAAACGTACAATATTTGCCGGGATTGAGCACTCCAGAGTTGATTTGGTTTTGTGTGCTAAGATGGTAGCTATTGCCAAAGTTGCAGTCACTGCTGCGACGGCATTTGATCCCAATCCAACAGATGGGGAGCCCAAACCTCGAAGGATTCAGATGAAAGCTTCAATCAGATCATATTGAAATTAGGATGGATACAACGAGGGGTCAGCCGGGACTGGAACACCCTCTACCATCGGTCAGCCCATGGATACCCTCGCTAGCCGCTAGCACTTTCGTAAGGTGCCATGGCCCAGTGAAGAACGAGAGGCATGGACCGGGAAGGTCAGGCACACAAGGATCCGTCTGGCCGAGTCGCTAGGGGCAGCTGGAGCACCGAGGAGCCGAAGACGAGGGGCCGCTCGCCAGCGCTGGCGTCGAGGAGCTGAGGGGTTGCTTGGTGTCGCCGACGTTGGGAAGATCTAGAGAGGAGGCGAGGTGAGAGCCCAAGCGTGACGAGAATCTGGCTGATCGCACTGCCGAGGCCCTCACCAGCGTGCACACGGCATGGAGGAAGGTGGATTTGCGGCATATGCAGGGACGCCGCCGAGACGATCTCGACCGTACATCTCCACCCATCTCACCTGTGCCTGCAGCGCTGGTCGCCACGCGTCGTCCCTGTCGTCTCTAGCTGAGAGCGCCTAGCAAGGAAGATTAACCGCAACTATCATCGTCTCTATCTCAAATGTCGCTGATAAGGATAATCTAAATAAGTAAATTCCAAGTTTTGATTCTAAGTCCGCCTTGATTGAAACTACATATTTTATTTTGAAGGAGTTTGTATCCTATCACACTTCAACACACGGGAAAAAAAAAGGAATCGAAGCGCAGGTCGAAGCGTCGAGACGGAGCCTACGTTCGGTCTACCCAAGTGCCCTGCTCGCATCCCACCAACGCGGCGCCATCAGCAAACGGTGGTGGAAGGGCGGACGCTCGCTGGCGTTGACGGTTACATGCGACCGCGGGAGCGTCCTCGTCTGCCTCTCTAATATCTGGGAATTGTCGGAGCCGCGCCTCGGGAGATTCCACCTCCGCCGCATCGATTGCTCCCCTCCCAGGGGCCCACCCCACCACCCCACTCGCCTTGATCCCACCACCCCTTCCCGGAGTCGAAGGCGATGGCGACGTCGGCGGCGAGGAAGAAGACCCACAGCCCCCCGAGGCACCGCCACGACGGCACCTCCCCGCTGCCGCTCGGCATGGACTGGAGCCCGCCCCCGAAGAGATTGGTAAGCGCGATCCCCTGGAATCATCAACCCCGTCGGGTTGCTCCACTCGTTGCGATCGGGCTTGGTCCGCTTGGCTTTGGCCCCCCGCTTTGATCTGGAGGTAGATGCTGTTCCGGCTGGTTGGCGCTGGGAACTCGCGATCCTGCGGTGTGGCGATTACCAGCGCTAGATTTGGGGCTGGTTTGGTCAATTCCGCGAGGTGTCGGTGAATTAGTTGCGCTTCTTCTCTCGGTCGTTAGATTGGGCAAGCGATTTCGAGCTGGATTTCGTTGTAGCTGCCTAGTGCTTAGTAATACTAGTAGTAAATTACATGAGACAAGGAATTTAATGTGTGGGTTGAGATCTGCATTGGAATTTGCGGATTAGACTGCCACGTCGTGTGTGCTTGCTGATTCAGTGGTTTAGAGCTTACCCTCGATTAGGGTTTTGAATTCGTACTGTTTCCCCTGTAAGGAGTTGATTACGTGTTTCTGGAATTAGTACTTTGATGGGAGTGGGTTTGGAAGAATCCATTGCAGTTCAGCTTCAAATGGTAGATTACTTGGTAGTACATGTGCTGCCCATTGCTAGCGTAGTGGGTTTTGTTGAGTCTTATCAGGCTGGAAGGGCTGTAGCTTCGCTTAGACCTCTGTTGTGCCTAAGTAGGTTAATTGATTTCATATTCACATGTGGGCTGGCTGATGATTTTGTTCTTTCCTTGTTATTCCAGATGTGTGATTAAATTGACCTTTTTGACCTGACTATGTTGTGTCACTGATCATGTTTTGTACTTGGTGTGATTGGCTATATTTTACCACACTTTCACCTGAAATGATCCTGGAAAGCAAATTGAACAATAGCTTAGTACTGAAGAAGAATACGATGATTAAGTAGATCGCATGTCTGATTAACAAAAATAAGTAATGCATAAACAGATGCAAAAGTTTCATGAAGAAGTTTCAGTTGTATATAATAAGTAACATTAAGAGCGTATAATTTGTTTCAGACCAGGTTTCTCTGAAAAGATGAGGCAATACCAATACAATGCTATGAAATTATTCACTGGCTGATGCTTCTTACAGGCTTATACTTGTTTATTTCATGCAGGAGGGAAGGAACACCATATGGCCACATAACCCTCAAACAGGCTGGAGTTACTGTGTGACGATACCTTCTTGGATTGCTCAAACACCTGAAACTGCTGTGGCCACTGACAACTTCTTGAAATCTGTAGTTGTGAGTATTATTTATCTTTTCACACGTATATATCAGTGCATAGAGGAGTTTAGTCAGTTGATTTAGTTGCATGTCCACATAGGAAATGTGTTATTGTCGCTGTTCTTAAGTATTAACTTTGTGCTATAACAAAATGTAAGCTAGGAGGGAATAAAAATAAGGAAACTTTAGTTTACCAATAATAATAATAATAAAATTGTTCAGCGTTTGTCAAACCAAGAACTAAGTTTTATTCAAAGGCTATCTCCCTTTATATTGTGTAGACACATTAACATATTATTGACTTTAAATTCTAGAACAGCGATGTGTTGCTAATGTGTTACCTGTTTTATTATTCTTTTTCGCCTCATAGGTTTAGTTGTGATCAACAGGCAAAAGGCACTCCTGTTATATATACTGTGGAAATCTTGATCAATCTGAACTTTGCTATTCTTGTGTTTTTGTATCTCTCTTAATTCCCGTAAAGGACAGTTTTACAGGATACATGTTGGTATACAATCTCCAGAAGGCGTTAGCTCTAGCCATGGAGTTCTACGAAGGTTTAGTGACTTTTTAAAGTTATCTTCTGATGTAAGTTGAGGCAACTATCGCTATTTTATTGTTTCACATGTCAAGCATCTTCTTACAATTGTACTGCTATTCTTCTGTGAGTAGAGACCTGCTAATGCTATCTGTTGGCATCAACATCACTCAGCCGAGAATAACTACTAGTATAATCTTTCTCTACACTTCTATGGGTTAAGAAATTCAGAATGAAGGAGAATGAATTGAAACGAATTTCATCTTCTAGGTCTGTAATAGTAAGCTTCATGTGCTAAAAGCCTAAAAGCAATATTTTTTCAGAAGAAGAATAATCCCCTGTTTATCCTAAGTGGACTAGCAAACTACCCAAGTTGGTAATGGGAAAAGTAACCAAACCTTTAACAATAGCACTGTACTTAATTGATAATGCCTTGAATTTGCACTGTTCAAACTGACTGCCTTACAACTTGTTGCAGTGTTGGTTGCATTGCATCACATATATAGTCAGTGATACATCTGCAGATACTTTGCTACAGAATGTTGTTCAAGTCTTGACTACCTGTTTACCCTATACTCGTCTCGGCCAACATTAGTTTGTACATATTTTTGCATTATTCACTGCTTCCTTGACCTCAAGATAATGACTTGGCATTTCGATGATGTTGACATTTTGGATCATTGCTGTTTTTTTTTCCTCTTCTCAATTTGTCATGTTGAGAACCCTTGCATTATGTAACCTGGTGATTTCTTGAGTATAATAAATTTAATGGCATTGGAAAAAAAGTAGCCGTGTGCTTTCTAATACTACTTCAAATTTTTATTTGTTCCCTCATACTAAAATTCTCCTGTAGCAGCTTAAGAGGGAATTTCCCAGAAAAGACATCCCCTCTGCTCCACCGAAGCATGCCTTCTTAAGAATAAATTCAAGCAGGTTGCTTCTAGAAGAGGTTAGCTGCAATATGAATCAATTCACTATTTTTTTAGAACTCTGGATTAATTCTTGATAGATTTGTCCACTGTCAAATACTACATTCTTTTGTGCTCTGCCTTTTGGACTTCTGGTTCTTAAAAATGTTATGGTTGCAGAGAAGGAATGCCCTGGAGGAGTGGATGCAAAAGCTACTTTCTGACATTGACGTGTCAAGAAGTGCTCCTGTTGCTGCTTTTCTTGAACTTGAAGCTGCTGCATGCTCATGTATGTGCTGCTTGACATATGCCAGTGAAGACATACTTTTTCCTACCTGTGCATACTAAACATCTTAGCTGAGAATTTAATCATACTATTTTACTGAGTTCAGATTTCCAAGATTGGAATCAGCGTCCTTCTGAACCAGGTTCTTCAGCAAAAAGTAGTACAGACTCTTCTCTACATCCTGATGAACTTGGTTCAGCTGCTCCATCTGAGTCCAGTCAAATAAATTCAGCACTTGCTCGTGGTGCCAGTCTGACAGGAGCAACTGGTAATGGTGTTCTGGGAGAATCCATCTTGGATCAGTCTGATCAGCACATTAGTAGTGTGTTGAATCACAGGAAAGAGAATGGTGTCTTTTTGGAACATGATTGTAGGAATGGTTTGGTACATACTTACAAGGGAGTTGTTTCTGAAGAAGATCGTGATTCTAATCTTGGTCATGCTCGGAAGGACTCTGCTGAAAGTATAGGGAGTGATTTGAGTTCTTTAAGAGGCAGTGAACTATCGGTTCCAGGGGTTAGTAATTCTCTATGGGATGGTCCTGTGGATCTCCCAAGTGGTGTGGATGGACATACTCAAACAGAACATCTTGCCGGTTTAGATATGCAGCTTTTGTATGATGTGGATGCACAAGTCATCCTTCCAGCTGATCAAAGGCAGAAGTTGACTAGACTTTTGATCACCATGCAACGAAGAATAGGGACAGCAAAAACTGATATGGAGGATCTCATAGCTCGGCTAAGTCAGGAAGCAGCTGTCAAAGAGTATCTCACCACAAAGGTATCACTTTCTTTTTCTGATTGATTTTTTTATGCTTTATTGTGCACCAGGTTACTGTGTTTTGTCATTTTTGTGCTTTCTTTGTTGACTTTAAATGGATATTTGTGTGTTTCATAACTATTCTGTGGGTTCTAGGCAATTTACTTGCTACTTATGATTTCTGATGCAGGTCAAAGATTTGGAGGTTGAGTTGGAAGCTACCAAGCAGAAAGGCAGAGAGACATTACAACAAGCTATCTTGGCCGAAAGAGAGAGGGTTACCCAGATGCAATGGGATATGGATGAGCTTCGCAGGAAGTACTCTGAGATGGAGTCAAACCTGAAGATTGAACAAGTCAGTTTTATCTCCCTGTTCCTGTGACTTAGTTTCTTTGTAGACATATTATAAGGATTTTCATTATCTTTTTCTGTACTTATGTGCAGAATGAGAAAACTCGTGTGGAGTCAGAGAAAACAACTGCTGGTGGTGAAAAAGAAATGTTACTGGAAGAACTAGAAACTAAACAAAAAGAATTTGAGAGCTTGCAACAGCATCTTGGAGAAGTTGAGTCAAAGTCTAAAGTAGATATAAAGGTTCTTGTTAAAGAGGTCAAGTCTCTTAGGAACTCCCAAAAAGAGATGAAGAATGTGCTGAGTGAGTATCTTGAGGAGAAGACTGAATTAGAGGTATTATAACCCTTTCCTCCTTGCACAATTGTAACACTAGCAATGCTGGTGGTCTTCCAACAGACATCATATTCAACATTACTAGAGGCTTGCTGCCACCAGATTAATGAACTATCCTTCCTCTTGCTGGGCAATCCCCCAAGCCACCAAGCAAGGAACTTACTTAAAATTGTATAGAACTGTTGCTATGTCTGCCCTGTCATTGCTTAGCACAGGACCATTGCAGTTGTTAATTTGCAAATTCAATTTTGGTTCGTAGCTAGGAGAAAGTGGCCTGTTGAAGTTGTTATACCAAAAGAGCCTTCGGAAGAATGCAAGATATCCTGGACATTTACTTTTTGACTTCAAAATGCTCCTGGTTTCGAGATTATTTCTTGCAATAGGTCATCCTATTTGGGGAACACTACCATGAAACATTATGATTTTTACCTTGATCAACAAAAACAGGAAATATTTGTTATTCTCAGTGTGATTCCTTTTGTCGAGCTAGGATGCATATAGGTTTCTCTCTCTATATATGACCGACCATGGAAATTTGAACTTATTACATTATACTACACCTCAGAAGCTTAGAAAAGGGGGATGAGTCCTTTTATGCGTGTTGACAACTTCAAACCAATCAACCCCTTATTGATTCGTTTTATGTTTTCTTAAATTCAAGCATCTGTTCACTAATAACAATATTTGAAATTTCATTTTATCAACATTTTCTCTCTAATCTTTTATTGTACTCTTTGTTCCAGAGGATTATTAATAGAGAGAAGCAGCGGTCAACACGAGTAAAGTTATCCCGTGAAAAAATTATTCATGAATGCAGACTGCTCCGTGAGCGTCTACAAGAATGTAGTGCTAAATTTCTTGCAGAAGAACAAGACAACTTGACTGTTGATCCATCATCTTTGCCCGATGCGCTAGATCTTCTAGCAACATCAGATAACAGAATACGCCTACTTGTAGCTGAGGTAAGTTTTTTAATCTTCTGATAGGTTATTGTAATTTATTCCGGTGTGCTGCTTGGCCAAACTCGAGCTCTAGCTTCTCACAGAGAAGCCAAAGTCATATAGTGGTGCTCCAACTCTAATTGAGAAGTCGGAGCAATGGAGCCATTTGGAAGTAAATGCTGTTATTTTTATAGAAATAAAAAATGATATTTTTTTGTCCTATGAATAAAGGAGAAGTTGGACAAAATATGAATCACAGATTGAGTAGTGAGAACAGCACCTAGTTCTGCAACTAGGGCTTGAACTCCGTGATGCTAGCTCTTATTTGGAACCACAGCTACCTGACACTAGCTTCTTCATAGACACCAGACAGATTCAAAGCTTGACAAAATCATGGCGTAAATTGCTTTATAGTTTTCTTGGGTTCCGTTAAGAGTTTGGAGTTTGAGCCACATTGTTTGGCTTTCTAGCTTTGTTCTGTGTTACCTTAGGGCTGTAGGGTGTTGATTCTGCAAGGAACGTGTAGAGTTTTGTTCACTCTGGAGAACAATATTCGTGCAAATTGATATTATTTTGAAATGAGTCAAACATTTAGTGTTTTTTCACTAAAAATGTTGACCATGTTATAGTACCTCTGATTTTAATTGTTTTGGATCATGTGCTGTCGCTGTTAGTTATTGACATTTATTATAACTTACCCAATAAAGTCTTGCCATTATACCCTGTGTTTAAAGTTGTGTTTCAATTTTTACTCTCTTTGCTGTTGGTGCTTTGTACCTGCGCCCATGAAAGCATTGCATCAGTCAGTCAGTTACTCCACCTGGAACATCCAAAATCAATTTCAATTTTCGAATGTATTGTATTCTACTATTTATTCCTGCTGAATGAAAATGTGGGAATTTGTGCTAAACCTATTCTCTGCATTGATCTTTCTATAGGCTCAACTTCTTGTACAAGAGGATGAACAGGGCTCTTCTGAGGATGGTGACAAATCTGATGGTAAATCATCAATTACCATGAGTAGGGAAGATGCAAACATTAGTGATGAAGAGACAACAAAAATGTTGTCCGACCTGCTTATTGACAACGCGCAACTGAGGATGCGCCTGAACTCTCTCATTCGCAATGCTGTAAATACTGCCGTGAAGCCAGAGAAAGAAGATAGTGATGGAGTCGTCCCAAGAAAGAGAGTCCTCGACTGGTTGTTGGACAGATAGAAACCAAGTGTATATTCTTGTGAATTAGCTCTTCTAATTATGCGGCCTGATCGAAGTTTCATGATGAGCATTCCAATAGCACCAGAGTTACAGGAGGGGAAAAAAAATAATCAAAACCTTCCCTTCATGTGGAGGCAGCATGCTGTGGTGTTGTATTATTGTTCGTTTGCATGGAAATTCATCAGGATAATATATTTAGTGGGCTTCTGAGCCCTGCCTCCTGTCGCAAGAACAGTAGGCTCCGCTGGCTATGGGGAAGTTTTCAATTGGATTGGTAGAGAACAAAATATTAGTCCCCCCCTTTTTGCGCCATACTTCTACATGTAATTGCCAAGCCGATGAGAGCTGTATCTTTGTATAGACTAGTAAGGTGCCCGTGCGTTGCAACGGTGTTTCAAAAAAAAAAAGTGATACATATTATGTAACGTGATCCAAATCGTACAATAAACATTAAAATTCTTGTACACACATATCAAGCAAAATACACATTTAGTAATTGACATCATTTCTTGTCCAACATGAATACAAAAAAAATATCCTAATTACTACATAAGACATCTAGGATGCAAGAATATCTTTGAAAATATTCTAATTAGTACATAAGATATCTAGGATACAAGAATATCTTCATAGCTGAATGCATCTGTGTTGTAATGGGCTCATAGGAGCACCATAACACATAAAAATATCATCCCCCTCTCTCTCTCTCTCCTCACTCTCTCCACCAGTCTACCTCTTTACCTCTCTATCTTCACCATTGAGCAGTGGAGCGGACCGGTGATTGGCAAGAATTGGCAACAGCGCAAAGGCCATACCTGTAGAGTCCTGTTTACTGATATACATGCAAATGCAGATTATTGTACTACAATTGTTGAATCCTCTTTACTGATATACTGAAAAACAACTAAAACTTACAATGCTTTTGCACGGTACAGCTTCATTGTGTCTTTCTAGGATAGAAAGCGTTCTGCAGATAATTCAGCCAGACAAAGATATAAATACATTTTTATCTTTCAAAAAATAAAATCCCCAAAAGTACATCAGATAAAGTGAACGATGTCCATCAGATATAATGGAGGATGGCAATTGACAATTTTTATCAGTCCTTGAGAAATAACAAAGCTGATAGATACCTTCAGAAGGCCATCGATTCACATCGTGCTGAAAATGTCCATCTCCCATAGGCCCAATGACGATACTCTCCTTGAGGTCTCCTATGTAGGTAATCACTACTTATAGTCAGAGTTCTAAATTATATCATTACAAACACAATAATGTAAAAGGGAAAATATTCAAAATGCAGTTGTTTCAATCTACAGGCGGTGAGGATGTGACTGAGGAACGGGTTATTCAACACTTGACTGCTCCCTTCGGAACTATCCTTCCCTTACTACATCTTGGTTCCAAGAGTCGTACACAACCTAATTAAACAAAGTAATTGAGGCACGATGTGATCTACTAATAGTACTTGAAGATCACCTCACACTTCTAGCTATCACCGTGGCTCCAAAAACAAGAAGTGGATGTGAATGAAATCACAAGGAAACAAGCCGATTGAAGTAGAACAACGGTTGTTTCTAATTCAGTTGGTTCAACTTTAAATGTCAGAACTCAGAACCAGTAGGCCATTCCAAAGAATACTTTGTGCCAACAGAAAACCCTCCACTATCATTTTTCCTTGTTGCTAAAGAATATTATACTCAGATAACAACTTAAATTTAACATTTTGGGCACAAATTAAGGAGGGTTGGCCTGATTGGAATCCAATCTAACCTTGGAATTTGGATGAGGCGTAGAGCTTCCGAGAGTAGGGCGGAGTATAGCCACTTTGTGGTCGTTGTTCCTCTTCAGTGCCATCTTCTCCTCCATCGGCAGCTCGAAGAACTTCTTGCTCTCTGCAAACACGCTCTCTAGCAGGGCACCCTCGATCCCGTGGTTGGTCACGTAGAAGAAGCCATACTCCATGCACGCCTACCAGATCAAGATCAAACACGTTATGCTTGCTGCGTCCATCAAATAAAACAAAGACCTCGAAGAAATTCTGAGAAGGGACAGGAAGAAAGAGGACTGATTCCAAACTCCGCGGATGGATTTGGCGTAGAAAGCATATTCTTTCAGGTGTTGACATAGACAAAATCATCCAACTGGAAATGGAAAACAGGACTTCTCAGTTGATACCTGTATAGGTAAAGAAAAAAACTTCGTGTAAAGTAAGGTGCCCGTGCGTTGCAATGGATTAGAAATACTGTCAACGAAGTAATAGAAACGCTCTCTCAAAATTCAATGCTCCATATGTAATGTCACTTTGAATAGCATGCCTAGGACCATACCAATATGTAAAACTATAGCACTTTTCCACAGTATGATCCAGCTTGTCATATGGGTATCTAATTTTGTATACATTAGCAATTGCATGAATAGAAGACTGATTGATCTAATCAAAATTGAAGAATTGCTAGAATTAGGAAAAGAAATTGAGGACTCACCAAAGTTCTAATCTATAAAATTATCAACACTTTAGTTCTCCAATCTCATTCCCTTATCATCTAGGCATCTAGTAGTGTACAGATTAGTAATTCGACGGAGAGGAGAACACCAGTGTGATCAAACAGAAACTTTTATAGTTTGTGCATTTGTTCTCCAACCAGCTTTCTAGACACTTAGCATGTTAAAGATGATTTGAACCAAATGTCAACAATACAGATAGGATTAACTATGATTGCAAATATTGTAGAGTATGGGGAAGGCTCTGTGGTCTCCAGACTGGGTGATATTTACAGCCTCGGCATATCGTTGCTTGAGATGCTTACCGGAAGGAGCCCTACTGATGGTATGTTCCAAGACGCACTGGATCTGCACAAGTTTGTTGTGGCTGCTATTCCCGATGTAACCCTGGAGATAGCAGACAAGAAAATATGGCTGCATGATGCAAATGATACATATGTCACAGATGCGAGCATAACAAGAAGTAGAATTCAACAGTGTTTGTTTTCTGTCCTTAGGCTTGGCATATCCTGCTCAAAGCAACAGCCCAGAGAGCGAATGCTGAATTGCTGATAGCAGATGCTGCGGCAGAGATGCATGCAATGAGAGATGAATATGTCAGGCCACCAATGATTTGAGCATTAAAGACAGAGAAAGAGAAGAAACCAATCGCTGAAATCTGCAACAACGATGAACAATCAGAGCTGAAGGTTGGACAAGATACATTGTAGATGACTACCTGGAATAATTGGAGGCATACATTGTGCTGCAGTTAACATTCCTTACTTAAAGCTTCTACAGAAAACATTCATTTATGTTAGCTGTCAGTCATTATATAGAATGTTCAATAATTATGTTGATCAAATAATATTGAAGTAATGAAGTATACAGCTTCTTGCTAATATTTGCACACCAATTCCTATTTCCTACCCAACCCCCGATAGTAACATTTCCAACTCCCGCAAGTCACCAAAGTTCTCATGTTCCCACATAAACATAGCGCCAACACATTTTCTATCCTTTCTAAACAAATCTAGTACGGAGAATAGAAAGCGCATAACAATTCATGATATTCGAAAATAGACAAGCACAAATGCCCAAACCAATAAACGAACAGAAGCGAAGGATTGCTCCCCAAAATCAAGCACCCATTATTCCAATCATCGCAAATTGGAATGGCCACCGCGGTTCTTCAATCAGCAAAATTAGCATTACTTCGTATAAAATCAATCATAAAACCAAAGTTATTTACCATGGAATGTTCTTGGAAGGAACTCAACAGAGATCCCTTGGATCTGCATTAAGTATACCGGCGTGGATGCTCTTCCGGTAGAAATTTGAAGACAAATGATTCAACAACCTGGCCGGACAGAGAATAAAAGGATAACATTACAACAAGTAGAACCCAGGAGTGTTTGGTTTATCTTCAGTGGCATATCCTGCTCAAAGCAACAGACTCGAGAGCGGACGTTGATAAGAGATGCAGCAGTAGATATGCAAACCTCATGTTTGCAGATTACGCTGATTAGCACATGGATTTTTTATAAAAAAAAATTACTTGATGCTTTCTAGTTCGCACACCAATCAAGTTCTAGTGCTACAATGTATACCCAAGCTAAAAAGAAAAAGGCAACGACGTGCCATGTAGTTCTCCATCCTAACACAGATAACAAAGTATCCCAGCAACAAAATCTAATATACCAAAGAGAGGCATATAACTGGAGTCAAACATTACTTTATCTAGTAAAAGAGTAAACACACACATGTACTGCTCTACCCTGATCATAATGAAAGAAAGAATGAGGAAAACTACAGTTGATCAAATGGTGTTAAAAATGATCAAGTGTATTATGTGATAGGTCGAAAATTGACATCCAAATGTGAAATTTACCCAAGAAGTATCCATTACCATCCATGTAATCGAAGTAAAGACAACAAAGATCAACAGCACAAAATGAAATAATCAAAGTATCATGGGCAAAAGAAGAGTAAACTGAACGGATAATTGCAAATTTACTTTGATGAAGACGCTAGCACTCAAAGCAACAAACACCGTATAGAGCAGACCTCATCACTAACAATTGATTCGACGATAAGCAACAATCACACGATGTAGAAAAGGTTATGGGAGAAGTAAAATTTGAGGGATCCCAGAGGCCAACCTTGACATAGACGTCGTCGTTGAGGCAGTAGACGGTGTCGTCGACCTTGTCAGAGTGGTAGTGGCAGCGGGCCTTGACGTCCTCGTCCTCATCCGGCGCGACACAAGCACGCACGCACTTAGCTCGGAACACCAAACCAAATGGGATTTCTTGTAGGTGCGGTGCGCTGGTAGCGGTGCGGCCACTTGGCGCGCGCCTCGTCGGCGGGGAAGGGGTCGCCGTGGAACTCCGGCTCCTTGTCGCCGTTGGTGCTATGCCTAATCCTGTTGGGCTGCGCCACCCGCCTCCTGGCCGCCGCCTTCTTCGCGGACCCAGGCTCCCTCTCCTGCACCCCCGCGTCGTCTTCGTCGTCCTCGCCCATGGCCATCTCCTCCTCGTTTGGCTCATCGGCGCAGACGTCGTCCTCCAGCGGCCTCTCCGCATCCTCCGACTCCTCCGCCTTCTTCTTCTTCCTCCTCCTCCCGTGCGCCTTCGCCGGTTCGAGCGCCTTGCGGGCGCGTTTGGTGGGCTCGGGACGGTCGAGCTCGGGCTCGGCGGAGGCTGGCCGCTTACGCAGATGGGGAAGAGTGGGGGAGACGTGGGGGGGAGCTTGTCGCGGTGGGGGAGATCGGGCGACGGCGTGAGGGGCGAGAAGGGGGCGGGGCGACGGGCGTGATGGTTGAGGGCACGACGGGCGAGTGGGCGACGTGCGCGGTTAGGAGGAGCGAAATGGGCTGAATTTTGGGCTGTACAGTGGACGATCCAATAAGCAGAGTAAACTCCTCTTTTTATTAGTTTAGATGTTTCAGCTGGCGACGTCAGCACTCCAGCAGGAGGATTGTACACGGTTTACTCTAGGTTAATCTTCTTCCGTGGTGCTTTCCACTGTTAACTGTAATTCCCTCCCTGGGAGCATTCCACTGTTAAAACTCGACAATTGTGTCCTTGTCTTGGAGCATTTCACCGTTAAAAATTCAGTGTGTACGGATGCTGGATCCTGAATTCCAGAGACAAAGTTAAAGCACATACTATAATCATTTGTGTCCGAAACACACTGTACGGATGCATGCGAGTCGTCGCCAAGAAGATTTCGGGTCGTCTCCTCGTCTTGTTTATGGTTGCTCCTTTGCTTGATTAAATCCCGTAGTGCCAATCTGCGTTTTGCAACGATTCCAACGGACGAAGCGTGACAGACAGTATATTGAACCCAATGGCGTCATGCTGTTGGTTCGATCCCTGCACAAGAAGCAACTGCACATATCTAAACTAATAAAAGAAGGAGTTTACCCTGCCATATGGATCGTCCAACTCGTTCGGCCCAACTCGTTCGTTCGGCCCAAATCGTCGCTCGCTAGGGTTGGCCACTACTCGCTACTCGCTAGCTGCCACCGCCGACCCGCGCTCCAGCACGACGCCCCGCAGCCCCCTCCCGCCGCACAAGCCCCACACGATCGCCCCTATGGTTGCCGCCGCCGCCTCCATGCTCTCCCCTTCAGGCCATCTCCCACGCCTCTCCCAGCCGCCGCCACCCCGCGCTTCACCACGATGCCCCTTCCGCCGACACGCCCCACGATCGCCCCTATGGCGCGCCGCCCTCGTACTCTCCGCAGTTCCCTATCGCCGCCGCGCACTGGGCGCCTCCCCACTGCGCACCGGCTCGCACCAGCGTCTCCCCCCCAGCGCACCAGCTCCTCGCCCCACGTGCACCAGCTCCTCGCCCTATCGCCGCGAGACCCGCCTTTCCCGCCGGCACGAGCTCGAGACCGCATGGGCTGGCGGTGGAGAGGTTTATGGACATCTGCGCCATCGAGCTCGGCGGTTGCAATCAACCTCGGCGGTTGCAACCGAGGACACTACAAAAGAGGCCACGTCTCTACTTCCACTTCTCCCACTCAAAAAAATCAGACGAGGTAACTAAAAACTTCTCTCGCTTCTACTTGATGAGTTTTCTTTCCTCTTGCATTCATCTCATTCATTATTGATCGTGATTTCGTCTTCTGCTGCTGCTATTCTTCTTATTGCTCGTTGGTGATTAGTGCAAAAGAACGGGTAAGTCCACATTTTGTAGTGTTTTTACGAAGGTTCGTGTTCTATCTTAACTTCAGATAGGTAACTAAAAACTTCTCTGCTTCTACTTGATGAGTTTTCTTTCCTCTTGCATTCATCTCATTCATTATTGATCGTGATTTCGTTCTGCTGCTGCTGCTGCTATTCTTCTTATTGCTCGTTGGTGATTAGTGCAAAAGAACGGGTAAGTCCACATTTTGTAGTGTTTTCTCAAGGTTCGTGGTTCTATCTTAACTTCAGATTGTACTTCAGACTTCGGTTTTGTGAAAAGAGTATATGTGGGGATACTACCTCCTTACATTTGTGGAAATTTTGGCAAGTTAACCTGAATTAAGTTCTCGGTTTTGGCAATTACATTTGTGAATATTGCTTGACAAAGATTATTAATTGGTGCTGAAAATTTTGGTCCTAACTTGGTTGACTTACTAACTTTTAGTTTGATTTGATGTTGCTTGGTTGGATATTTGGTGTGATATGGGAAAGATTGGCTATTGGAGTGGTGGCTGCTTCAGTCTTACAGGCCTTTAATTTGAAATTGACCATTTTATCAGTGTATGTGCACTCGATTGGTGAACTTTAGTAGGAATGAATTATGGAAATTCTGAAGTATTGCTAGGGTGATGCCAAATCTTTTACAACTTGGGGTTCCTGGAAAATCCACTTTACAATTGTTCGTTTTAATAAAAATTCAATGGTTTTTTTTCTATCTTAACTAAGTTCAGCACTAAGTTTATTCTTTTGGAGTGTCTAGATAGTGCTTATTCTTTTGGATAAGATAGAATTGCATATCTGCGTAATTGCAAAAATGAATGAAAAATTGATACGATATGAGACTAGGCCGAGGAGACTAGCCACCATGGCCTCATGGGGTCAGCAAGAAGATGCATTATCCATATCATATAATTAGTCTGTCCATGTAGTAAGGATTTGGGCTGATCATAAACATGATATTAAAGGCATGAAGAGTTTAGGATTTCTAAACTAATAAAAGAAGGAGTTTACCCTGCCATATGGATCGTCCAACTCGTTCGGCCCAACTCGTTCGTTCGGCCCAAATCGTCGCTCGCTAGGGTTGGCCACTACTCGCTACTCGCTAGCTGCCACCGCCGACCAGCGCTCGAAGACGACGCCCGCAGCCCCTCCCGCCGCACAAGCCCCACACGATCGCCCCTATGGTTGCCGCCGCCTCCATGCTCTCCCCTTCAGGCCATCTCCCACGCTCTCCCACTGCCGCCACCCGCGCTTCACCACGATGCCCCTTCCGCCGCACACGCCCCACGATCGCCCCTATGGCCGCCGCCTGCATCTCCGCGATTCCCTATCGCCGCCGCCACGCTGGCCTCCCCACAAGACCAGCTCGCACTGCGTCTCCCAGCGCGCACCAGCTCCTCGCCCCCACGTGCACCAGCTCCTCGCCCTATCGCGCCGAGACCCGCCTTTCCGCCGGCACGAGCTCGAGACCGCATGGGCTGGCGGTGGAGAGGTTTGCGGACATCTGCGCCATCGAGCTCGGCGGTTGCAGCCAACCTCGGCGGTTGCAACCGAGGACACTACAAAAGAGGCCACGTCTCTACTTCCACTTCTCCCACTCAAAAAAATCGCACGAGGTAACTAAAAACTTCTCTGCTTCTACTTGATGAGTTTTCTTTCCTCTTGCATTCATCTCATTCATTATTGATCGTGATTTCGTCATTGCTGCTGCTGCTATTCTTCTTATTGCTCGTTGGTGATTAGTGCAAAAGAACGGGTAAGTCCACATTTTGTAGTGTTTTACGAAGGTTCGTGGTTCTATCTTAACTTCCGATAGGTAACTAAAAACTTCTCTGCTTCTACTTGATGAGTTTTCTTTCCTCTTGCATTCATCTCATTCATTATTGATCGTGATTTCGTCTCATTGCTGCTGCTATTCTTCTTATTGCTCGTTGGTGATTAGTGCAAAAGAACGGGTAAGTCCACATTTTGTAGTGTTTTTCAAGGTTCGTGTTCTATCTTAACTTCAGATTGTACTTCAGACTTCGGTTTTGTGAAAAGAGTATATGCTCGATACTACCTCCTTACATTTGTGGAAATTTTGGCAAGTTAACCTGAATTAAGTTCATCGGTTTGGCAATTACATTTGTGAATATTGCTTGACAAAGATTATTAATTGGTGCTGAAAATTTTGGTCCTAACTTGGGTGACTTACTAACTTTTAGTTTGATTTGATGTTGCTTGGTTGGATATTTGGTGTGATATGGGAAAGATTGGCTATTGGAGTGGTGGTCGTCACTTTACAGGCCTTTAATTTGAAATTGACCATTTTATCGTTGTATGTGCACCGATTGGTGAACTTTAGTAGGAATGAATTATGGAAATTCTGAAGTATTGCTAGGTGATGCCAAATCTTTTACAACTTGGGGTTCCTGGAAAATCCACTTTACAATTGTTCGTTTTAATAAAAATTCAATGGTTTTTTTTCTATCTTAACTAAGTTCAGCACTAAGTTTATTCTTTTGGAGTGTCTAGATAGTGCTTATTCTTTTGGATAAGATAGAATTGCATATCTGCGTAATTGCAAAAATGAATGAAAAATTGATACGATATGAGACTAGGCGTAGACTAGCCAGTCATGGCCTCATGGGGTCAGCTGGCAAGAAGATGCATTATCCATATCATATAATTAGTCCGCTCCATGTAGTAAGGATTTGGGCTGATCATAAACATGATATTAAAGGCATGAAGAGTTTAGGATTAATAATGGCTTATCGCCATCCTTTTGTTTTTCAGAAATATTTAATAGTTAAACTTGAAAAAGTTGGCTTGCCCTTTTGGTTTCAAAGAGCTTGACAAAATAATTCTATAGTAGGTCCAAGGTCAGCAAGCATGTAGAACTTTCAGCTCAACAAAGATATTGGCTCATATTTAGTGTTTTTATAAGAAGAATGTATTCTCCAGCTTAGTTTTATTGTTGAAAGGCTCACGGAATAGATGCTTGATGTTTTAATAGATGCTTGCCAATTAGTGGAATACATGCTTGCTGTTTGACTAAAGCAGATTACACATGCTGCATAGATTAGTTTGTCAAGTGCTTGACTAAAGCAGAATCACATAGGGGATACGATAGAGTTTGATTAATTGGTTCATTTTATTAGCTTGCATAAAAAAGTTTGGTCATAATCGTAGCTTCAATGTACTAAAATCTGAAATTTTATTCACATTGCAACGGCAACGGCATTTTTATGCAACATATAAATGTGACCAATAGGAGAGGTTTGGTAGTATTCTCTTTTGGTTGCATTTTACACAAAGTTTCTTGTCGTAGGTGTTGTCGTGTGTAGTCTGCTTGTCTCCCTACACATTATTTGTCTTTGCTTCTCTTTTGGTTTGTTAGCTCAAACAATTTTGTACTAACAAGTACTTCCCATTTGAAGTGTAGTGGTCGTGAAGACAAAAACTGCATTGACCAAGATTAATAAAGATAATACTTCACCTTCAAGGTAATTGTTAACCCATGCTATAGTCTTATATTTGTGGATTGACCAAAGGACAAGGAACAAAATGTGATGTCAGGTTCACTTTGCCATCCCCTTCAACTCCCGAAGTAGCAACTTTGTCGACATTGCAGAGTTCTCAGTAGTTACTTGACTCCTCACCGCTACTGCTATTTGTAATTTACATGCTCGCTCGAGTTCTCATTCTTGTATTCTCGTTATAGTTGTATTCTTGTAGAAGTGACTTTGATAAAAGCGCATTATTTCACTACATGCCTACTTATGTGTTCATTTGCTATATCGATGATTGATGAGACAATCCCATGGAAGGATTATAGATTAACGATATGCACCAAAAGAATAATTGTTTGCTTTCCTTTTCCTGATCTTCAACAGTTTTTAGTTTTGTTTCAGCACCAATTAACGATATGAAATCATGAATTTATGGGTTCGCAATCACCTTGTGCTCACCAATGACTGATATCTGAACTAGCTTTTGTTGTCATAATCCTCTCATAAGTGAGCAATGGCATGCAAAGTCATGTGATACCATTCCTGTAGGATTTGTCATGTGTACTTGTGTAGAGTAAGAACTCTTCTGCTCAAGTGTTACCAATTGAAGAATAGTAATGTACTTTTCTTGCTCAAAGTGTTACCAATTGAAGAATAGTAATATGCTGTGTCTATTGTATGACGTTAATATTTCAATAGTTGTGCATATAGCAATTGCTTATGCTTTCTATAAACTCATTTTCTGTAATGAAGTACTTAAAGGACATTTCTATGGCACCAATTAATCCAACAAGAAAGAGAACGTACGCGCTATTTTCTGAAAGCCCCGTGGTGACTAGGTGAGTTTACTGCACTATCTCATCCATCTAATTACACATATACCAAAAGCGTAAATATGCTATTTTTATTAGATTCAAGGAGTTCGACAATATTGAATTTGGGGATGTGGACATGTTTTGGAGCATTTGTGTTTTAGTAGATGTCAAATTCCCTATTCAAGATAACGGTGATATGCTTCGATTTATCTTAGTGGATGAGACTGTAAGTCCAACCATAATTCAATTCAACCCCTAATGAAATCATTTTAATTGCTAGATAACATGGTTTATTCCAATCTTAAAGGGATCCAAAATGGAAGTCATGTGAGGGGCGTAAATGTTAATCGATTTAACTTAGCACTCAATGAAGGCCATAAGTACAACATTCATCGTGTTCAGTTCCAGCCTAACTATGAGGAAGTCCAGTTTCGGAACATTCGAAACTCTTATGAGTGCACGCTAACTGACCGCACAACTGTCGACCCTTCTGCGGTCTTAGTTGATTTTCCTCTCTACCCAAAGCATTTCATGTCATTTGAGGATGTGTATGGACGTCCGAACAGAACTTTTGTAGGTATGGTTCAAAATTTCTTTTTAGCAAATATGATATGATATTAAATAAGATTTTGAAGCCAAAAAAATAAACATACACCATGTTATCCAGATATAGTTGGAGTGGTGGTCCATTTTGGTGATCCTGGAGTGCTACGAAACCTTTCCACGCCGTATATTCCATAGAGAGGTGATATTGCTAGACACAAGGTAAATATATAATTATTTTCACAAAGTATATATAGATTCAAACAGATTAGTGCACAATATTTATAACATCCTTCTTATGTTTAATTGTAGGTTCAACTTGTTAGTTGTTCAAGTATGGGATGAGCATTTAACCCAACATATTCTCGATTGGTCGGATGCTAAGGCCAATCACCACATCGTTCTTGCAACAATGCTGAAAATAGATAACAGATACGGTAACTAAATCATCAACCTATAAATAAAGTAACAAAGACTATAGTCAATGTTGATTTAAAAACACTTGTAATAATATGTATGTTGATTTTCAAAACAGAATGTGTGGAGACTACACAATACACAAAACTAGCATTCGCTCCAGATCTTCCCGCAACACAATTGCTTCAAAGTAAGTGTATTTAGTTTGGATAAGAAACAAACTATGTACAAAATAAAACTTTTAACTTATTTTCACTAACACATGTCTTAAATTATTATTGTAGACTTTCGACACCCTCTGGTAGCAGGAGCATTTGATCTCACATTCCTAAAAAAATTCATTGAAAGGAGGTGGGCGTACCTCGCTCGTGTGGTTACTAGGACTACCGGTCGACGCCTTTTGGATTGGTAGAGATTAGGCTAATATGATAGCTGATGTAACTGGATGCTGGATATATGTTATTACTATGATCACCTGTATATTTGTTTCTATGGACACGTTTGTGTGTGAGAGACAAATTTACCAAAAGAATTCCAACTTTCTACTAGGGAACATGTCAATGTTAATCTCGACATGTGTTGAGCTTGATGAATTTCTGAGAGAGCACAACACAGATGGAAATTTTAAGATAGCTTAGCCTTTCATTTATGTATCTCATATCTCAAGTTTTAGTTGATTTCGCATGTATTGTGCTTGGTGGATTCTGGAGAGAGCGCAACACATATGGAAATTTATTTTTATTTCTACATAAATGCATTTCGCAACACATATCTCACACCCTTCTCATTTAATTTCTACATAAGAGTCAAGGTTAGGATCTGTATCAAACCATGTTGTTGCTGCCTTTCACAGCCATGTTGATATTGTTCCTGCATCTATTATAAACAGTTTTCTCATCGGACCAGAACCTTAATCCGGCGCCTTAGACCAACAACAGAAATTGGAAAGAATTGATCACCGTCAACAACAGAAATTGGAAATAAGCATAACTTCCAAATCACAATCATATTTACTGTCATAAAAAAGCTTCAAGAATGAACATTTTTACATCAGCAACATAATGTTCTAGCCCACTGCAGCTGTACTGATCTATTGAGGTTCCATTTTACCACCAAACTGAAGGTCTTATTAAATTGACATTAAACAGTACTTTGTGTGATCATTATGTTTTATGTAGCGTGCCAACACATAAGTCCATGTGGAGATGCACAAAGGTAGATCGACCATACAGATAAATTCACCACCTACTATGCGATGTATTCAGTACTTACAAATGTAGTACATTGCTTCAAAATACATCACATGATTATGCCATGAGACTAAGCATCTTAATCCATGTGGAAACTAATTTTTGGTCCCAATAGTGCACTTAGTGAAGCACATAATGACTCAAATTTAGGTCAGCAGCAGAACCAATAACAGCATTTGATAGTTGATACCATGATCACAGAAATTTTCAAACGTATTATGGTTCTTGAGTAAAAGATGGTTGTCTACTGCACGACGCAATTGCTGGTGTTTGCCCAACTTGCTCGTCTCACGCTATTTTTCCTCTTGGTATAGAGATCTGCAAGGATTTTCGCAAATATGCCACGCCAACCAAACCATCCATCATTGAAAGGAAAAGGTGTCTACGTTGGCAAACATTTTAGCTTTCGTTTTCATAATTTCATACATCTTAAAATAAAACTTGCATGAATTTCTTTTTTAATGTAGTGGTGGTCGAACAAAACCCATCGAAGAGAACTCGAACCAATATTGTGCCACGTGCTCCCACCGGTCTATCCATACGTCAGCTACCTAGAACTACAAACATTAGTTGTGCTTCTTCAGATGACGATGAAGAGCCAAATCAAATCCGTTCGTCCTTTATCCCTCAATCTCAAAGTGTTCTTACAACGCAGGGCGAAAGCTCAAACGGTACAACTTGCTTCTTACACGTATGCTAAATATGCGTGCATATTTTCTCATATCTTATTAAATTATGCATGCACTACCTTGTAGGTAGAAAGCGTGATCGTGGTGCATCGCATCACCTGGTCGTAAATAATCTAAGAAGGGCAAGAAAGTCATAATCAACGAAATGTGCATGACGCAACGAATATACAAGATAAGTTTGAAGCAAGACGACGATATGATAGAGCACGCTATGCAACTATGACGCCTGAGCAAAGGCAACTTAGGCGTGACCGACAAAACACACGAAATGCGTTGAGTCACAATGCACCTATCCCTGTTGTGACACAAGAGCAGATTGAAGCTAAGAGAGCACGCAGTAGAACACAGTATGCAAATATAACCGCTGAGGAGAAGCAAGCTAAAAACCGCTTACTTTAAAATGAACAGAACAGATTAAGGCGAGATACCCTAAGTCATGATTCACTTGCTACTCCTCAAAGAAGTGGAGCAGATAAAGACGCAGAGAACTATGTCTTTGCTGGAAGAGGTATCATTGATAAGATATGCAACTCTTTTTCTATTTTGGTTACCCATATAAAGTCATTTTTAATGTATCAGTTTGTTATATATTCATTCAGGTGAGGATATGCAGTTCGATCAATCGTTAGATGCCTCTGTCGTGGGTTCCAACATAGTTGACCCATACGACCATGTGTACGAAAACATTCCTGATAGCACATATATGTTGAAGCCCCAAAGAGACTGCGATGCCTGCGGTGCTAAGAAGTTTGAGTATGAGTCTAAGGGTTTTTGTTGCCGGTCTGGTCAAATCAAACTGGCAAACCCAGAACAGCCTGAAGAACTTCGGAGGCTCTACACGAGCGCAGATGCCGATGCAAAGCATTTCAGTGGATAACATTCGGTATTTCAATGGTCATTTTTCATTTACCACCCTTGGTGTCAGCTTGGACAAGGAATACACTAACATGAGGGCAGGAGTGTACACTTTCCGGGCTCACGGTCAGATATACCACAATGTACACTCTTTTGGTCCGAGCAATGCTGCTCAGGACCATTTGCAGTTGTACTTCTATGATAATGATCCTACTCTGCAACATAGGTTCCGCCACTCTCCTAACCTTGACCAAGATGTCATTAGATGGCTTGTCGATGTCCTTCGTGACAATCCATATTCACAAACATTTAGGAGTCTAGGGCAAGTTGATGACCTCGAGGAGTACCGAATTGAACTCAACATGGATATGAAGCTAGATCAACGGACTTATAACAGGCCAATATCATCCGAGGTGGCTGCTGTGTGGGTTGAGGGGAATGATCTACGTAGGCACTTCGACCGTAGCATAGTCTTATATGGTAACAATAACACGAAGTACGGTATCCAACCATATTTTGGATGCTACGACCCCTTGTCGTACCCCCTATTCTTCCCAAGAGGGGAGATTGGTTGGCATCCTGAGATACCAAAGGATGGCATCACCTTGGAAGCAGTACGACGTTCTCGTCACAGTAATCGCCAGAACTCAGGTTAGTTGTCTGTCTTACGTACAATGCGTTAATGCGTAATATATAATTACGACTATTGATCTTTCTCCTAACATGTATCTCCTCTTTCATCTAGATACCAACAGTCGGTTGTGCGTCTCCGTTCGAGATTACTACATCGCTATAAGTTTCAAATGCGCCATGGTATATTCAACATCAGATCGCACGGCAACGCTTGTTCCAAAGAATACGTTGTTGACATGTACATCAAGGTCGAAAGTTCGAGGCTAGACTACATCGACGTAAA
Organism: Rhipidocladum racemiflorum; assembly: GCA_036346355.1. Classification (NCBI taxonomy): domain Eukaryota; kingdom Viridiplantae; phylum Streptophyta; class Magnoliopsida; order Poales; family Poaceae; genus Rhipidocladum; species Rhipidocladum racemiflorum. Next base: position 79,803,299 of record CM070579.1, on the reverse strand, counting down.
CCGTAAAGAAATACGTCGACCTATACCAGGGCGTGGTGGATAGCCTTCATGCTGGAGAGCATCGTGCTGATGCAGTAGGAAAAAGAACCATACTCCCGGCATCATTTATCGGGGGTGGAAGAGATATGAGACGAAGATTCCTTGATGCGATGGCGTTGGTGCAAAAGTACGGAAAGCCAGACATCTTTCTAACCATGACTTGCAACCCCAATTGGGATGACATCACTAGAGAGCTTGAGCCTGGCCAAACCCCGCAAGATCGCCCTGATCTTATTGTGAGGGTGTTTAGAGCCAAGCTGGAGGGCGTTAAGAAAAAAATATTCAAAGAGCACATGCTGGGTAGAGTGAAAGCATATGTATATGTCATTGAGTTTCAGAAAAGGGGTCTACCACACGCTCACATCCTGCTAATCATGGAATCGGAGTACAAGCTGACATGCCCAGAGCAGTACGATTGCATCATATCCGCTGAGCTCCCAGACAAACACAAGTACCCACAACTATACGAGATGGTGGTAAAACACATGATGCATGGTCCGTGTGGAGTCCTCAACCCAAAGAATGTGTGCATGCAGGATGGTGGTTGCAAGAACTATTTCCCCCGTCCATTCAACATGACAACTCTGCAAGGCAAGGACTCATACCCTAATTATAGGAGAAGGGATGATGGTCGTTGTGCAAAGGTTCGAGGACAAATGCTGGACAACAGGTGGGTCGTCCCGTACAATCCTTACCTATTGAGGAGGTACAACTGCCATCTCAATGTTGAGGCTTGCTCAAGCATTAAGGCTGTCAAGTACCTCTTCAAGTATATATATAAGGGCATGATCGTGCCTCGATTTACAACGAGGCGCGTAATAATGGAAAGGTGGATGAGATCAAGCAAGACAGGATTCTAGGTGGATCACCCCACCTAAGCATTGTGGAGAATCTATAGCTTCGACCTCGTTGATATCTCTCCGTCCGCTCGCGCCTACAACTTCATCTCCCAAACATGCATATGGTGTCATTCAATGCCGGGTACGCACCTTGACGATGTCGTCTCTCGTCATGGCGTCATGAAGAGCATGTTGACAGAGTATTTTGAGGCCAACAAGGTGCACGATTGGGCTCGAAGCATCCTGTACAGGGACTTCCCGGCGTCGTTTGTATGGATGCCCAGGGAAAAGTATTGGAAGCCAAGGGAAGAACGAACGCAGGTAGGTAGAATTGTGGGAGCACTTCCATCTGACGGGGAACGATATTATCTGCGGATTCTTCTAAACCACGTGACAGGCGCTACCTCCTTCGAAGATCTAAGAACGGTTGACGGTGTTATTTGCCCAACCTTTCATGATGCCGCAGAAATGAGGGGTCTTATTGAGGCTGATAATAGCATCGACGAGTGCCTTAATGAAGCTGAGGTATTCCAGATGCCATCCGCGCTTCGAAGGCTCTTCGCTACAATACTGGTCTACTGCGAGCCTAGCGATGTGCGCGGTCTGTGGGATAGGCACCTAGAAGAAATGTCAAATGACTTTCGTCGCTCCGAAGGGTGCCCCCGTGCAGTCGAGCAAATGGTGCTGTTGGATATTAGAGGTATGCTCCAATCGATGGGAAAGGATATAACATTGTTCCCTCTTCCCAAGATCGATGAAAGCCACGACTATACTGATGGTGAGGCTAGGGAGATCATCGAGGAGTCCACGATTGAGGTTGATCAGGCCCACACATCTTTGTCATCTTCTCTCAACCCTGAGCAGAGGTATGCGTATGATGAGATATTAGCCTCGATTGACAAAGGGCGACGAGGCGCATTCTTCGTTGATGGCCCAGGAGGGACGGGAAAGACATTTCTTTACAAAGCGTTGCTCGCAAATGTTAGAGGTCAGGGAAAGATAGCTGTGGCAACTGCGACGTCGGGGGTTGCAGCCTCCATTATGCCTGGTGGTAGGACTGCGCACTCGAGGTTCAAGATACCCCTAAACATCGAGAATGGGGCAACTTGCAACTTCACAAAGCAAAGTGGCACATCTAAGCTTCTTCAGAGGGCGTCCCTAATAATATGGGATGAAGCCTCCATGACAAAGAGGCAGGCGGTCGAGGCCCTTGACAATAGTATGAGGGACATTATGGATCAGCAAGATTTACCTTTCGGAGGGAAACAATGTGTTTGGGGTGACTTCAGGCAGGTGCTTCCCGTTGTTCGCAAGGGAACAAGGGCACGAGATAATCGATGCTACACTCCGTAAGTCTTACCTTTGGGAAAGCATGAGGCAGTTGAGGCTTGTTCGTAACATGAGGGCTCAAAATGATCCATTGTTTGCAAATTACCTTCTTCGAATCGGTAATGGCACTGAGGTAACAGTAGAGGATGATTATGTGCGGCTTCCAGACGAGATATGTGTTCCATACATTGCTGAGGAGCCTGACATAAACAAACTTATAAACAATGTCTTCCCAATGCTAGATGAAAACATCTTTGATCCGGACTACATTACTTCTCGAGCTATTCTAGCAACGCGTAATGAGTATGTTGACACGATAAACATGAAGTTGATCGATCGATTTCCTGGGGAGGAGAAAATCTATCACAGTTTTGATCGAGCGGAGGATGATCCTCACAACTACTACCCCTCTGAATTCCTGAATTCTCTCACACCTAATGGTTTGCCTCCTCATGTCCTCAAGCTAAAGGTTAACTGTCCCGTTATATTGCTACGAAACCTAGATCCAGCAAATGGATTGTGTAATGGGACCAGATTAATAGTACGAGGCTTTCAAAGGAATACTATTGATGCCGCAATAGTGCTTGGACAACATGCTGGGAAGAGGGTTTTTCTACCTCGGATACCTTTGTGCCCTTCTGATAGTGAAATGTTCCCATTCCAGTTCAAGAGAAAACAGTTTCCAATCAGGCTAAGTTTTGCTATGACGATTAATAAGGCGCAAGGTCAAACTATCCCGAATGTTGGTGTGTACCTTCCAGATCCTGTTTTCTCGCATGGACAACTGTATGTCGCACTTTCGCGAGCTACTGCCACGTGCAATATTAGTGTACTTGCTGCATCAAAAATGGCAGCATTTTTGGATCTTCTCGGGACGATAATGAAGAATATCGTTTATAAAGATGTTCTAACGTCGTAGATGTCTTATGTGATATGTAGAATATATTTCTTTTGTTTTCATGACGGAGGAGAAACCATTAAAAGTATTGTAATGTAGAGAATTAAGCCGATTTGTTTTATGAACATTCATAAAAAAAATTTAACTTCGTGGTCCCTTGTTGTTTTCAATTGTACATCTTTGTGCAGCTTTACGTATGGTTGGAATACTGGTGTTGGTTGTATGGCTTGGGTATGTATCTGATGCTATGTATTAGTGTAGACTCTCATGTGATCCGTTGCAACGCACGGGCATCTTACTAGTCTAAACTAATAAAAGGAGGAGTTTACCCTGCCTTTTGGATCGTCCAACCCAGAAAAGCCCAGCTCCAGCCCATTTCCGACGCACGCTCCTTTCCTCCCTCTCCGTTGCCCCCTGGCCGCTCGTGCACAGCGCTTCTCCATCCACGATCCCCACGATCTCCTTCGCCAGTTCTTCCCCCTCTCTCTCTCTTCCCGCCCCCTCGATGCCCTCCTCGCGCTGCTCGGCTTCACCGGCGACTTCGTCGTTGACAACTCCTCCTCCCCCTCCCCTGCCACCCACCGCCGCCTCGCGGCCCCGAAGCCCAAACTGCTGGAGACGGCGATGTGGGCCCCGCATGCCTCATCGCCCCCGACCTCACCTTCCTACAGTCGTCCGAGAAGTATGGGAGATCTTCTTCCTCTTGGTCCACCTCTCCCCCTCCTCGCCATCCCCACACCCGCACCCCCACCGCCGGCTCCGCCTCTGCGGGGCACGCGCCAGGCATGGAGGCACCGCCCCGCGCCAGATCCCGTTCGATCCAGTCATCGCGGACCTCGAGCGCCGCCGCAACGACCGCGAGTGGGAGCGACTAGCCGCTGCGGGGCTGCACGCCGACGGCGCGCCGGACGGGCTCCGAAGCTGGCCGTGGCGGAACCTCGCCGCCGCTACGCGCGAGGTGCTGCACCACAACGCCCGGGAGCTCGACCTTCACGACCGCGACCACGACGGCCACGTCGCCTTCTCCGAGTACGAGCGGCCCAGCTGGGCCTGGCGGTTTGAAGGTACGTATTTACAGACGATACGAGATCTTTGTACTAAATTTGGTTATGCCGCATTTGGCTACTTAGAAATTTCGTTTTTTGGGATGATACTTGTACTATTGCAATGGCAGCTTACTAGCTGGGTAAGCTCAAGATCTTGGTGCGGAGAGACGTTTGATCTTGTATTGTAGTTGTTGGATTGGGGGATCGATGAGCAGATTCTTGGACTACAATTTGTGACGTCAAGTCATTTCCAAAATGGAAATTATTTCACATCACAATGTAGTCCGACAATCTTTCTTTACTAATCCATTTGCTGTGTAGGCTTCAGCCGTGTTGAAGCAGTAGAAGTTTCAAATTTTCTCACATTTAGCTTCTGAAAGAAAAACTAACCGTATTGTTTTGCCAGAAGTGTTGTTTTGCCAGGACATTTTGGATGTCTTTTCACCCAAATCTCCTGAAGCGAGCTTACATGTAATGCCTTTTTTTTATCAAATTCTTAGTTTCATTTTTTTTACCTGCGATGGAATATAGTCTCCATGTCCGAGTGCTTACCTGATCTTTAGAGTTAGCTGTTCATGTGGAAGTTTTCTATTTTCTTCAACCATGGGGGCTTTACTGTATGGGCTGGATTTGTAGTTTTAGTCCTCCGAATGGTGCCGTGGTCGGAATTTTGGGGGATTCTGGAGAGAGCAGCTTGGTTCGGTGGGTTTGGGAAACTACATGACGGTGGATTTGTTATGATTGTTGTTGTGTCTAGATATTTATATTCATAAGCTTTTCTGCCTGCATAATTATGCGGAAAAAAACAATCTTTTCACGCTTGAAGAACTATAGTTAGTATTTAAACATGTAAATCATGCTTGACTAACTAAGAGCGGCCATGTTTGAACCGCAAAAGTGGTTGAAGCTTCCTAGCTCAAACCAGGTTCATGCCATGTACCTAAGCGTGAATACGAAGTGTTTGTGTTGTGCCTCACCTGCTCAGACGAGACCTGGATTGTTCCAATGTTCCCTTATCACCAATCAACCTAAGTTGGCCTTCACAAGGAACGAGAACTACGTTATACTAATAAGCAAGATCTGAGATGTGGACCAACAAATTTTGCTGGAGATGCTGCCAATTTAATTTAATTTAATTATAGGGACTAAGCTGCCAATTTAATTTGCAGGGACTAAAGCAACCAATTAAATTTGCATGGGTGTTCTTTTTCCTGAAATTTGCGTGTGAAACAACACAGTGGTTAATTCTGCTCAAGATTATGACAATGGCAACAGAAATTTAATTTCAATGGTGTGCTTTAAGCATTTTGAATGAGTTGGGCAGATGAGATGTTTAAAATATCTATTTACTGAAGTGTGATATTTTCATGTTTGCATTGAGCACTTACTGACCATTTTTCAGTACTTCTATAGCCTTTCTTATTTGGAACGTGTGAATATAAATTATCTATCTAAACTAATAAAAGAAGGAGTTTACCCTACCGCTACCATCTACCAGTGATGGTAAATCGATTCTCTCTTGCCCTATTGGTATAAACTATACTAATAATTAATAGTTATGATTTAGATTATATAAATTGCAATCTTTTCTGTGCACATATGTCTTAATCTGATGATTAATCTTTCAGGTCAATGCTCATACGCATCAACTAAAGATCTGAGGTTTTGGAAGCTCTAAGATAAGAAGTTGGTATGCTTCTTCTTGCTTTGTTGATATTTGGAGCAACAAGATAATAGCAGGTATATGCTCGTATGCATATATAGCGTTATGCTTGATCAGTCATCTGGTTCTAATATGAAATGCCATGATAGGTTTGATTATTACTGTTCCAACACATGGATGACAAAGTAAAAAATGTATATGAACCATTGATGCATGTTCTCTTTTTGTGTTTTTTTTTGGAGCAATTAATGTGTGGTCAAGAAATGGACCCAATGGATTTGTGAATTCATGGACATTTTCTGAACATATGTGTTTAACATAGATCTGGACAGCCCTTTTCTTCACAAAAGCAGGACATTTGTTTCACAATTTGTATTTTTAGGGCATAACAAGAAAGATATGTATGATGTTTCATGATACCTTGATTATAGGATGGAAGATTTATGACCGGAAACACTTTGTAGCTTTTTTCTGGAACCAAATTTATTTGCAGGAAGTAGCCTTGGCTCTGTACAAACCAAGCTGAGATTTGTCTGAGTCTCCATTACAAAATGTCACTGTGCTAATCAAAGACAATAGTAATTAGTCAAGTTAGATGAATTGCACTGGTAGTTTGTAGGTAAGTTCTCTGCAGTAAATGGCTTATCATTCTGAGCAGTAGTCCTTGTAACATTATTGTGCATATGCCACCATTTTTCAGATTTTAAGCACCTTTTGAATATTCTAGCCTTCCAAATGTTCTCATGTTTGTGGGCTTCTAAAATTTTTAGTTCCTACAAATATGTAGATAGCTCAAAATTCTCTTTTGAAAATATGCACAAGGCAAATGCATGTTGTGCTTTGCTCTTTGTATTCTTAATTTTTGGGCTTTCATATACAAGTTAAAATGGCCTAACTTTGATTGGTGTTTTTCCTCTATATTTGGTGTCAGGTCTGGCTTGTAAATGATAGGGGCATGACTCTTCTATCATGCTCAGATTAATCAAAATTTTACAGTGGCGATTGCTACATCTTTCAATATATGTATCCTGGAGATGATAAGAAGGAATGTCTTATTGGAACTTGGTTTGGGAAGAAGAGTATTGAGGTAATTTGCTGAAGCTTCTATAGACACTTTAGACTTGCTAGCCTGGAGAACTAATACTTGCATTATTGCTACTGTTTCACCCTCCGTACACTGTCTGAGGAAACATCGAGTACATTGGATTATGCGCACCGAGCAAAGAGCATAAAAAATAGGCCTGAGGTTGGCTTCATTTTCTCACATTTACAAAGTCAATGTGTTGTTGGCTTGTTTTATTTTTTTTTGATGGTACATGATGTAAATCTTGTTACCCTTATTCTGGCAGAACAATGTTGGGATGAAAATGTTCTACTCCATGCTTTAAATGAAAAGGCAAATGGCTGAACTAGCTTGTAGAAATATTTGCTCAAATGTTTTGTGCTAGGATACTAGGCAGTCCTTTAACAGAATGGCTTAATTGTTGCATTCCCTGTATGTATGTGGGCTATGCCATCATCTAAAAACAGGAAAGTAATTCAAGTGGTAGGTTGCTAATCGTAGCCTATGGCAGAAAAACGAATAAAATATTGTTCGGTTTAGGATCATGTTTGATAACATGTATCATTGTCTTTTAGTAATCCGTTGCAACGCACGGACACTCTACTAGTATATATATATATATATCTAATTTCTTATAGGGGAACGCCTGGCCGAGCTCTCGCGGTGGCCACGTCATCCTCCTGTGCGTTCAGCCCCCTTCGGTTCTGCCGATTTCCATCCGGCTCCGTCTCGCATGTGGAGAGTTTCGTTCGATCGGGCCGTTTCGTTCGACCGCGTGCGCCGCTCATGCCTCTCCGCATGGCGCATTCGCTGGCCCGTCAAGCGTCATCGTTTCGGAGGCCGCGGAGTCGTCAAGGCCGCATCTGGACGACGGCCGCACGGAGCACAACCCTAGCTCCCGCGGCTCCCCTGCTACCGCCTCCTCCCGCAAAAGCGAGCGCAAGCGCAAGCCCCACGCGTTTGCGGACTCCGCCGCGCTCTCAACGGTGACGGTGCCCGTCGCCGCCGCCGCCCCCGGTGGCGGAGTCCACAGCGCCGTCCAGAAAATCCTTGCGCCGTCCACAGCGTCGTCCCCGCGTGGAAAAGCCGTCCACAGCGCCGTCCTTAGTAGGTTTGGCATCTCCTTAACCATTCCTTGCACTTAGGATTTAGATTCACATGCTGGACCCCATGTGATCTGCATGTTCGTAGATGCGAGATTTCAAGATTTTTGATATGGGTTTTGCTCCAAAATCCTTGCGGATGTAGCTTTCCATTTCTGTACTCCGATCTCCATCTGCTATGCTCAGCGCGCCGCGCGCTCTACCTCCCTCTGGTTGCTCTCAGTCCAAAGAGCAAAATTTATCCGAAACCTAACAAATCATGAGCTATTCCTTTTCTAAAAAACAAATCCTGAGCTCCGCATTCGCCTTGGATTTTAACGGAGTTGTCGCTTGCCACGTACTATCCATCCCAGCCGGTCTCTGTAGCTTTGGATTTCTAAAAAATGGTAGCATGAACACTTGTGAAAGGAAGGAGTGTCCAAGAATTGGTTCCATTCCGTCCAAGATGGTCGTCGCAGGCAAAAGCGTCAAAAGAGTGGTCCTTGTGCTCAAATGAGTAGGCTTTGGTCACACATTCTCGTTGAAAATTTTGAATTATTGTTTAGGTAGTCCCTGTGCTAAAGTTTCTTTGTGTTTCGAGTTTACTTATTTCTTGTTGCAGAAGCGTAACAACTGTTTAGCTTACTTAGGATGTCCATCTTCCGCTCCATTCTCCCGACAGTAGCAAGAAGCATTGGTTGGAGATGCTTTGCTACTGAGGTTCCTTTCGATACTATAGCAGAGCTAAATAAGGTTAGGCATTTGAAGTCTCTCTCTTTTGAAAATTGTCTTTTACAACCTTTTCCTGTTATCTAGAAATCTGACTGGAAGTAAGCATGGGTATGCATATTTGCCGTTTCATGCTTTGGATGTTAGCTGCTATGGAATCGTTTTGTCCTCGGTATTTGTCATTTTTTATATCTTCAGGTTGGGATACTCCAGCGTGCAAACATGCATATGTAATTATAGATTCAGTTTAAGTTGAAATTGTTACCTGAATAGACAGAGCTGTAAACTGGTCCTGTGCGTTTATAATCAGGTTTGGGTATTGTAATTATAGTTTGGCTTGAAAGTTGAAAACAAAAGTTGCAGTATTGTCTACCTTCCTTTTTACTTGCATTAGTCTTTGTTCTTTTCTTAACGAGGTTGAGAATTTGCATATGTTGTTGCCCACGGGATAATAGTTTTGAGACCTCAGGTAAAATAATGTATTAACATCTAGAAGTATATTTGCATTTGCTAATGAAACGGATTTGTCGTACTCTTGAGTGTAACAGTGTTGAGACTTACATTGACTGCTGATCTCAAGAGACTGTTTTTCATATTCTCTTCCAATCTAAATTAGGCGTGGAACATTTGATTCGCTTTGTAATTTCAGCATCAGTGTCAACCTTCTATTAGTGTGTAGTGTAGAAACATGCTTGCCAAACATAGCTAAACTGTCTTTTTTTTGATAGTTTGTTGTCACTTCAATTTTGACTTGTCTTATCCTCTGTCATGTTCCAATAGGCAAGTTTCATTGAGATGCCAAATCAGTAGGTAATTCTTTTACCTCTAATAATGAAACAAAATATTTTCTTCTGTAGAAGCCACAAAAATCGAGCATGGTGTACTTAGAAAATATCAAAATATGAGTCAGTATGGATGTGGTGTAAGTTGGACATCTCCTGAATGTGAATTTTATGTCCTGAATGTGAATTTTATATCAATACATCTCCTGAATGTGGCTCAATTGTAGATGGTTCAGTAGTCTAGCATCAACACATCTCCTGAATGTGAATTTTATGTCAATACCATCCCAACCATCTACAATTGTGGTCCCCTTTTCATTATCCAGAAAATATAGTGTCCAGTGTTGATAGCCACCCAATGATCTTTCCAAAAATGAACCAGCCATCTATAGCCAACCCCTTAGCAGTCTTGCTAGCCCATAGAACAGCCTTTCAAAAAGGTGAGGCTTTATCATCAGGAGAGGAAAAGATATTACTCCCTCCAGGTGCAAAAAAGATGTCGTTTTGGACATCGACACGGTCTTCAAAACACAACTTTGACCGCTAATTTTTATTATAACTAGTAGAGTGCCCGTGCGTTGCAACGGAATATCAAAAGAGGGTAATATATATCATCACATATTACCTGAATCATACTATCAATATTAACATTCTTTTTACAAGTATCAAGTAGAACATATATCTACATATGTAGTGTATGCATGAAGAAATTATCCTGCATAAGGGGAAAGCATGTGTATGCATGAAGAAATATAGTAGGATTCATGTAGAACGGTTCAATTGAATTTCAATTAAACATCCTCCAACTTGGGCAACTATGGCACCACAAAATCCTATTATGGGTGCTAATTCCTTAATCCAAAGACAAGAAATAATATTTCATGTTGAACAAATTGCCATATATTTTGAAATGAAAATAGCATCAAGAAGATAAACAATTGGCAAGAATGACGAAACTTCCTTCTCACGCTTTGGCCAACCTTCAAGGAACCATGCCACCACCGGTGCGCTTATCAATCGGTGTCGGCAGGAAGTGTCCGCCCACCGCTTTCCTGGAGTAAACATGATGGTTCAGTTTGTTACGAGAAAGGATCAAACACACAACAAAAGAATGTTTGATAGCACTGTATATCGAGAAGCATGATAAGATCCGATATTGCCTTGTGATGCGATATATAGAGAAAGTCAAAGTAAGATAAAAGCACAAAAGTACACATAAAGGCGCTTAAATTGAAGGTAAAAGAATATAAATGGCATGAAAATTACACTGCATCATCTTGTGATACCTCTATTGCTCTGGCGAGCACGGTGAGACGATGAGGCCACCGTTCTTGTATTTATCTAGACTATACAACAATAGAATGCAAAAGCTATCAAACAGAGATAACAAAGGCATCATGTGAGCCACAAAGCTAATAGATAGTCTGATTAAATGGTTGTGCAAATCAAATCTGCCAAAATCTTCCTCGTTGGCATTTTCTTTGTGATTCGGATATGCCTGATTAACCATGAAACACCTAAAAATGTTTGATTTTTTTTTGCAGAGATGTCCTGGTATCCTTCAAAACCCTCGACCACCTCCCACCTAATCGAACCCAAAAATCCCATTCTCTATACACAAATCAACCTCTAATTCTCCCAAAATTAGAGAGCTCCCACCTTTATCGCAAAAAGTTTCACAATGGCAAGTTAGTTTGCTTGTCTTTCCCTCTTGTTAATGTAAGCTGGTAGGTGCTTTCTTGGATATAAACTTACACACAAAGACCAATGACAATCAGAACTTCTACCATAAAATGTCAAAAGAGAATTCACTTATTCAATGCTATACCTCATTATCTCGAGAGGTAACCATCAGCACAATGGGTTATCTTCACTCTCTTTGTATGTAATCTTGGATTGTTCCTCCATAATATCATCATTGTCCTTCTCACGGTCAGAAAGGCTCTCACCAGATCCTCCTGTGCCTAACATAACATAAGCACTTCTTGCCGTAAAGGAAGGACAATAAAGAAGAAAGAATATCAACCTTACAAATAATGATAGTCAAGATCAGATCCATCTTAAGTGGACATGTTGGCCCAACAACAAGATCGCAAATAATGATACAACATAGCATGATATGGTTGCAGATTGGAAAATATTAAGAAATTATTGATGGCATACAGATTAAGCGTTGACCTTTTCTTCCTCCCACCCCATAATATCTTTGGTCTGTTACCTTTGTCGAAGTGCGTGTTTCTCTTTACTAATCTAGTTGGCGTGAGGATTAGCATTATTGGTGCTTGTAAAAATCTAAATATAAAGGATTACAGAGTAGAAGAACAAGACATGCCCTAATATATGTAAGCAAACTTCAATTTGCAAGGTACTTTCTGCAAAACTAAAACACACACACAGAACGCAATGTCAAGTATTGCCGCTTGGTCGTATGGGAACTTTGAAAGAAATGGAGACCCGTTGTTTAATCAGTATGTAAAACAGTTAGTTTGTTAACTACATCGTAATGAATGAAAAATAGAAGAGTTGGGTACAGATGATCTTTACAAGCGTACTTTGTCTTTCCGAAAGTGTCCATCTCGGTGCGAGACCAAATAATAAAAACACCAACCGGGAAAGTATCAATCTTATTCTCGTAGATCATGATAAGAGTAATTATTTCCACACATTTTTCAACGCCCTTCGTAAATAGGATTAGAGGATCATCCTGACTTTCTTCGTAAAACAAACTGTATAAAGAAACCAAGAAGCAATAAGAAAAGAATTATAAATACCGATAAAAGCAAGGCCGAGAAGACCGTGACACACCTCAAATCTTACATCAAATGGATGTTTGGCTCTATCTTCCCATTCTAGACCATCGAGGCATAGAGAATCAACTGAGATACAAATAAATGCCGAGTAGCAACAATGTAAACGCATGCAGAGCGGAGGAGCGGAGCCGCCGCCTCCGAGTAGCCGCCAGAGCACCGTGAGCGGTCCGGCCGGAGCGGGGCGCGTCTCTGCCGACGCTGCCGCAGCCCGCTTCCCGCCACCGGAGGCGATCTGGCGCCGATTGTTGCGACGGCGAGGAGAAGGACAAGGTGGCGGTGGTGGTGCGACGACGACGGCATGGAGGAGAGGATGTGTTTGACTTCAAACGACTCCTCGCCGCGACAGTTTGAAGAGATTGCGGCTGGGCGAGGAGATGGTGTGGCGGCGGCGATCGGGATGAGGCGGCGTGGGTAACGAAAGTGCACTCGGGGAAGGCGAGGTGGGCGCGTGGAGATTGTGCGGGCGAGGAGATCGGGCTCGCTGAAACCGGCGAAGAAGATCGTGGAGAGGAGCGCTGCGGGGCCTTGTGGGTGAGAAATGGGCTGGAAGCAGGCCGCCTTATGGACGGGGTTGGACGATCCATATAGACAGGGTAAACTCTACCTTTTATTAGTTAAGATATATTTATAAAACTCAATAAAATTATAATATTATGAAAGTACTTCTCGAGACAAGTCTATACATATAATTTTCATGTATCTAATTTAAATATTTTAAAATATATTGATAGTCAAAGTTTTAGAAGTTTGACCATCACTATGTCCAAAACGACATCTTTTTTGCACCTGGAGGGAGTACGACTTTGGGTTCTGTATTCAAAATCAATAATTTTCTCCCAGTTTTTGCTTTCATCGAACTGATGGTGTTTGACCCAAGAAGCTAAAATTCTTTTTTTTTTTAAGGTTTCATTAAAAATGAATCATGGACATGCTAATAGTTTATCAATCCTTTTACTGCTGATTTGAGTGTGAACCTAGGTAATTAGATTAGATGAAAGAAAAGTCTCATGGAATTTGCACCATAAAGAATTTTTGCATATTAACTACCATTTTCTTTTATCTCTATAAGTGTTGCTGCTTATATTTCTAACTTCATTAAAGATGAACCATGGACAATAACTTCATCAAAGATGAACCATGGACAAACTGATAATTTGTTTATTCTTTTACTGCTGATTTAAGTATATGCCTAGGTAGCTAGATCAAAGAGAAATCTCACAACATTTACATCGGAAAGAATTTTATAGATTTACTACCACCTTCTTTTATCTTTGCAGTGCTAATACTTACATTTCTAACATTCAGGATGTAGTTATACGCCACCTAAAGTCCTATATAGGTCATGAAGAAATAAACTTTGACAGCTATTCCTCATCTAGCATTTAATATGCGGATGCTTATTTTTCAGAGATGCACATATTTTCTCGCATGGTTTTTTATTTGTTTACTTTGCATATAATGCAAAGGGTCTACTCTAAACCTAAAAGAATAGGTTTCGATAGCAATTACTCATCTGACATGTAATTTATATATGCTTCCTTTTGTAGAATACAATTGATTTTCTATTATTGCGAATTAACTGTAGGGTTCATCAGTGAAACGTTGAGATTCAGATGAAAGTATTAAATTAGTTTGTCCATAAATAATTACTATTTTCTGTGTCGGCCCTCCATTGAATTAAATGCTTGGTAAATATTATATTTCAGCTTTCCTTCGTTTTTCTAAACTAATAAAAGAAGGAGTTTACCCTGTCTTATGGATCGTCCAAACTGAAAAGGCCCAACTCAAGCCCATTTCCCACGCGCACTCCCTCGTCCCAGCGCCCGTCGCTCGCTCCCTCACCCCAATCCACGCCAGTCGCCCCACCTCCTTCGCAGAATCGTCCTCCCATCCCTTTAATGGCTACCCCAACGCAACCGCCCACCACTTCTTCGAGATAGCGGCGTAGTGCGGGGGAAGAGGTTGCGCGTGAAGCAGAGCGGGCAGAACCAGATCTTGGCGGTGAAGTCTACGCGGGCGAAGAGGTTGAGGAGCGCTGTCGCAGGGTACGGCTGCATCACAGGGGAGATCCTCCGGCGTCACGAAGCTGGTGGAGGCAGGATGCGGTGGGGCATGCTGGGCAACTTCTCCAAGCTCGGGCGCATGACCGGCAAGGCATGGGCGCTCGGTGCTAAGGCGTGGGAGGAGGCTCCACGTTCACGGGCGACGTGGACTCCATCGTCTCAGGCAACGGAGGGCAACCAAGTGCCCCAGCTCGTTTGCCCTCGGTCGCCTTCCTGCCGTGCAGGCTGGCGGTGGGGTCGGCGGCGACTGTGGTGGGGACGGCGGCGGAGTATGTGGAGGGGCTGAAACGGAGTGGGGTCAGAACGAGACGGTGATGGTGGTGTAGTTCGCCATCGAGCCGCGTTCGGGCGCTTCGATGGTGAGGAGCCGCCACGATTCTCCACCTCAACCTCGCGATCGCGACGGCGATCGAACCAGCGACGTCTTGAGATTAGCACCGCTCGCGATACGGGGCAAGGCGCAGCGCTGTGCCGACACGCCCACCCAGGACGATGACCACGGTGCGTGTCCTCTACCTGTTCTTGCTTCGCATTCAGAACTGTAATTGGAAACCTCAAGTTGCCTTGCACTGCAATTAGTTGTACTCAAGCTTTTGCTTACTTGCTGGCTTTCTGCTTCCGATGTGAGAACAATGCAATTTCTTGGTCCTTCGAAATGCTAAGCAGTATTTTTTTTAGAGAAAAAAAGCTAAAGCATTTCTCAGTCTGTGAAATAATGACACATATTCATTTGTTGATGCCTGGGATATGTCTTTGTGCCACACAAGTAATTCCTCCAATAATTTTCTAAGGAGTATGCTCTTTTAGAAATAAGGGGTCAATATTTTGAGGCTTTAGCTATCGTTCCTAGCTGTACCTTTTGGAAAATGACCTTACTGAATAGAAGAAAAAAATCATGGATTTAAATAAAATGAGGACTTGGAGATCACTCTACACCCATCCCATTACTAACTAATGGTGTTTTAGTACATGTGCAGTTTTCATTTAGAAGAGCATGGAAGCTCTTTCACTTTTTATCAATCTCATTCACAAATTGTATTTGCTCTATAAGATCGAAAATTTATATGATGTTGGTTGCAGGAAGAACTAGAAACTCATGATGGCGTGAGCAAAGGGAAATACACCATTGAGCTTAGCGTGATAGCATGGCCTTTTGCACTAAAGTGGAGGATGTTATTTCAATGAGGTATATTTAGTTTTCTTAAGTACTAAGTGCTCTTATTCTCGGATCTTTTCCGCTTGAAAACTTATTATGTACAATACTTGATAAACCCATTGTTATTTCTCAAGTAAATCGATGTAAGTTTAGAAAATTGCAATTAGAATAGGTCATATTTTAAATATCTGTGCAGCGTTCTTTTTCTTTATAGATGGCAATATCCTTCCCAGAATGTTCGTCCCTTCATCATTGATATCAGTAACTGGTGCTGCTTTCGTGAATGGATTTACTGATCAACAACTTGGCCAATTGCATATGTGATATATGAGCATGTTCATCTCCTGATGCAAACCTTCTCTTTATGTGTTCTCAACCCATCTAAACAGAATGTGGCTACTGATGTTAAAAGATGATAATTGAGTTGATTGATCGTCATGATCAAGCATTGGCTAGAGAAACACTCTTCATTTAGCTTTGCTTCTTCGAGAGCTCGAGAATGCCATTGGGTGCCATTAATTAAGAGTCTTGTTATGTCCATCCTTGATGTCTCATCACTTCAATTTGGTCCCGCTATTTAAGTGATGTTGCAGCTGGTAAGTTCCGCAAGATAGCTACATGATCTAATTTTGCATACATTGCTTTTCATTTTGTTCGGCATTGCTTAAACATCTTTTTTGTACTGGATTGACAGTTATAATGAAGTATAGAAGAAGCCGTATGGATGGCACTGCTGACAAAACCACTCCAGAAAGAACCACTTTTTCCTTCGCCGATACTTAGCCCTTGCAAAGATGCTAACAATGTTTCTCAAGGCGTAACAAATAATGTGCCCACAAGATCACCGATTTCATCTAGGCAATTACAGATAAGAAATCATTAGTCGCTACCCTTGTTGATAGTACTAAAAGGAGTCGGTTGCCCTTGTTCCATTTGATATTACAAGATTGGCAATGCAGATTCTTTCCACTTTTCAATTTTTCGCTTTTTCCTCATAAGCCACCTTCTGCATTATGGCCGTGAGAGTGCTTTTTATCGATGCAGAGGACGGGTATGCTTTACATCTTTCTCCAAAAAACTTACACCATAGTTTTTATTTTTTCATTAGTTTGAATTATCCATGCATTTCAATCGCACTTCCTTGCCATGTGGTCTTAAAAATGTAATAAATCCAAGAATGCCGAGTGTAGAGGTTGTAGTCTTTGTTCAAGTCTCAGACTGCTTTTATCAGACATCGCATTGGTCATGCAATTTGTGTGACTTATGGTGTTTCAAAACCAGATGATTCATACTTGAAAGATTACTTATCATATGTTTTGGTGTCATGCCTGGCTAACATTATCTATTGCTTTGTTATGGTTTGTTTGTTCGCGGGCATGATTTCCAGTGATGGGAAGCTAGATTTAGTGCAGCTATTTTCAATGGAGAGAAATCGTTTATTTGTTCGATGTGTGACAGAAAATTAATGTTCATTGTATGGTTTAAGATCATGCTTGATGACGTGTATCATTCTCTTATAGGAATCCGTTGCAACGCACGGGCACTCTACTAGTGTCCTCCAATTAAAGAGAATAAAGTTTATCTTTCCTCTTAGTTACCTCTTAATTATCATAGATAAAAAAATGGTGTACTTAATAAAAAAAATCATAATTGATATCAAACTGATGTTGATCCAAGATATGATATCTAAAAAATATCTGTATGAACAACATATTTATAGCAAACAGATTTCTATACGGCGCAGCATCGCGCGCGTATCTAGCTAGTTTTTACTAGATAGAACCACCTCAGGACACGACGTCACCCCTGCGTGCGCTTCTTGCTAGATGGAATCACCTTAGCACACGACGTCGATGGCCAGATGGTGTAGGCCGTGGAAAGAAGTTTCCAACGGGCCCACCTGTCCAACAGGCAGCTTGGCTAAGCTGCCGTGTGTACGTACGCATTCACATTCTACTGCCAACAAAAAGAATAATTGATAATTTATCATTATTTATTGTATAATTAATTAATTATTTCATAATATTTTATTAATGTACATACTTTAAAATCATATATTAGTATAAACATCATTCGGATGTTTTTATTGCTGAAATCACCTAAATCTAGAACCATCGGATCATTGTTGAGATTCGGGAGTATCGATTACATCCGATTCTATGATTCGATCTAATGGTCCGGTGATATCCGGGTGAGATATCCAACGGTTCAAAATTTAAATATTAGCTAAAATAAAAACATTTGAATGATCTCCCTAAAATAAATGATTAATTGTATCAACTAAACTTATCAAATGATGATTCTCCCCGAGAAAGAAAAGACGGCAAGAGCCAGCGTGAACGACAGGAAACAGCGCGATAAATAACCTCGCGAGCAGAACGAACCAACCTGAGTACGTGACCCAACCCATCTCGGAAGAGAAGAAACCAGGCTGGGCGGAGCGAACGAAACCCGCGGCTCCGACGAGGAGAGGCAGGAGGAGGAGGAGGGGGAGGCCGCGGGGCGGGGCTCCAGCTGTGGATCGCCGGGGGAGGGGGAGACCGGCCGGAGCGCGGACCCGATGGGCGGCGACGGCGGCGGCGAGTAGGACGGCGGCGAGCGGCATCGGCGGCGGCGCGAGGAGGTGGGAGGCAACATGTCTGCGGTAGTCTGTGGCAAGAGGTCCTCCTCCATCTTCGCCGACGAACTCCTCACGCCGTCCCCTCCCTCCCCTCATTCCTCCCAGCATCAACATCCGGCCAAGAGGTCCCGCTGCTCGCCGCATCACGCCTTCGACGCCCACCGGCGGGAAGCGCTCCTCCACCAGCTACTATCCTTCTTCCCTGACATGGATCCCCAGGTCCCCCTCCTCATCCCCTACTCTCTCTTTTCCTCTCTTTTTTCGATTTTAGGTAGGTGGTGTTCTTTACTACTTTTGAGGCGGAAAAGGTTGGTCATTTCTTGGGGTTGCGTATTGACGCTGAGGCGGGTGGATGCCGAGAGGTGGTGATCCTTGGTAAATTTCTGGTGACCATTTTGGGTGAGTCAGGTACTTCGATGAGAAGATGCGCCACTTTGTTGCTAGATTTGTGATTTCAACGATTTTGTCATGTGCTTACGGGTTTCTAGGTGTGTAGTAGGCTATTCTGGTGCTGGTGCCTGGATGCTTAAACTTGGCTCCTTTATTCATAGATGGGACAGTTTTGTTTCCGTACTTGATGTGGAAGTGGAAGTGCGGAAACTATCCCAATCTGAATTAGGATCTATTAAATCTTCCTGATGAGATGATAACTAAAGTTGTTGTGTTGTCTGTGGTGCAGTGGGGAGAAAGAGAGCAAAATTGTGTGGCTTTGGGATATGCTGTTAGATAAGATTTTTTCCCCCAGCGTTGCATGTACTGCTGGATGCTATCCTGTAGATGTTTTCTTTACAACTCTTTACTGATGGGATTAGTGCACCGATGTTTTTAGGTAGGAAAACTGACTGGTTCTATGGATAGGTGTCAAATTGAATTATGATACATGCTTATCGGATCCAGCATTGGATGGGCAGTGTTATGGCATATGAGTATGCCTTTTCTTTTGCGACTTTCAAGGAAGTCGGGGGTCAATTCATGCATCTATACTTCTTTAGTAATGACCCATTTATGCCAAATGCATTTTTCTGAATGCTATAAGGTTGCCTTCATGTATGGTAGCCGGATGGATTGAATTGCTTCTGCACTGTATGAACTAGATCTTCCTTGTAGTACTAAGCACTAACTAAACATGTATATATTTACTTTTCCTACTAGTATTGTATCTGTAGCGTATAGCTGACTAGGATTGCTCTTTTATGATTTAGCTGCTTGAAAGAGCTCTTGAAGCATCTGGAGATGATTTGGATTCTGCAATAAAGAGTTTGAATGAGCTGCGTTTGGAGTCGGCTGGGGCTATCTTATCAGCTACTGGTTGCAAATCTGAAAATGGACTGCCCACAGTTCTGCCATCTGTCGAAGGTTCTTTTTCTACCAAAAACTGTTGTATTAATGTATTCTTAGGATAGAAGCAGTCACACATACTTCCTCACGTGTTTGTCCCAGTTGTACTAATGGTATACACCAATAATGCATAACTGGAAGTGTGGGTTTTGATACTCTCTTTTAAAATTGTCCATCAATATTACAGAGGTCTACTCTTGTAGGTTGCATTTATATCTATTCGTAATGTTATATTCTACAAGGTCATGTACGGTCGAATTCAATGCACAGGATATGATTGTATCATGTGATATGAAGTATGCATGCTACTGTATGTGATTTTACTAGACGTAAACTCGAATCTCCGAAATACCGCATAGCCTATCTATCAGAACAGTAATGTATCTTCCCACTCAGTATGACATAAAGCTGTCATGTTCTTGCATTGCATTTTGTGGTTAACATACTACTGGATTGCTTTGTGTCAGCTTCTTACACAGCACATGAATTGGTTGCATCTCACACTTAGTGTAAATTTCTGAAAGCTGGAGTGACGAAAGAAATGTAACAGACTGTACTCTAACAAGAGCAACAATTTTGCATACCTTGGCAGGTATCATTACCAATGGTGGTGTGGATATAGCTAGCGAACATCTACCTGCTGCAGATAGTCATCAAACAAGTAATAGTGGCTCCGAATGGGTTGAACTTTTTGTTAGAGAGATGACAAATGCCTCTGATGTGGATGATGCGCGGGCTCGTGCTTCAAGAGCTTTGGAAGTTTTGGAGATGTCCATTGTGGGGCGTGCAGGAGCTGAAGCAGCGCAGAACTTGCATAAGGTGCCCATGCGTCACTGTAATCTGTCGTGGGAAAAGACTTGCAGTGTTTGTCCATCCTGTAGAAAACTGCATGATTAAGGAGAAAATAATAATGCTTAATAGTCACGTATTGTTCTTGCTATATAGGAAAATATGATGCTTAAGGAGCAATTGAAAGTCGTTCTACAAGAGAATGCTGTCCTGAAGCGGGCAGTTACCATTCAACATGAGCGCCAAAAGGAGTCAGATGAGAGGAGCCAGGAGGTTCAGAGCTTGAAGCAACTTGTTTTGCAGTATCAGGAGCAGATGAGGACTCTTGAGGTAATAATAATCCCAGCCTTTCTGCAGGTTTTTTTTTCTCTGTTTGACATATGAACTGAAGAAATTTTTGGGATCAACCATACATTGCAGATAAACAACTATGCGCTGACGATGCATCTCAAGCAGGCTCAGCAGAACAACTCTATCCCCGGGCATTTCAATCCTGACGTCTTCTAACTTAGCTGCAGGGCGATGTTCTTCAGATTAATAATAATCTATGAAGATGTCTTATGTTGTGAGTGGGATTTTTGCCTACTGCCTCTGGGATAGATGGATGGATTCACCAACCATAGGTCCAATGTTTTCATGCTAAATGTGTTGATTTAAATGTGTTGCTTTGATATAATTTGCGGTTCAATATATAACATTTCTTTGTATGCTGTTCTTGTGTGGCTCTGATCAGAATCCAGGAATGCTCCATGATATGATTATTATTATGGTTGCGATTGACGTACAAACATACAGGAAATGCTATGCAAACAATTTGGAACTACCAATTTCGCCGTCGAATTACATAGCATATCGTACATGTTTTTTAAAACAAAAAACGTGGTTTATTTTTGGAAAAGAGATTCTAAAACCGAACCGTGGTTAGTTCCGTGGTTATTACTCTATTGTGGACGAGTCCAATTTTACCACACGAGTCCGAGCTGCCGTTTGCCGTCTACGAAATCGGACGGTCGTGGTGGAGTGGTACCGCATCACACGGCACTCTGCAGTTCTACTCTCTCGTCGTATTTTTTTAGCGTATAAAAGAAAAAGATATTAAAAATAACTAAATTACTTTTAGTTATTGTCATTAAACACCATAGTCAATATACGTAGAGAATATAAAGTGAAGATTAATATTTATTAGTGTTATATAAGGAACATCACATCACTAATTTTACATTGAAATATAAAATATTTTTTATTTATAGATATAACTATTAAAAAAATACGTGTAGTAAACTTGAAAAAAAAACTTGTTATAAAGTTGCCGGGGAGTATACTTCTACGGTTCTACCCACACGCCTCGCTAGGGGTGAAAACAGGATAGGAAATATCCGCCCGATCTGATTCTGAATCCGTTCAAAATCCGTAGGAAAAATTCGTATTTAGTACAACAGTAACCTCGTATTTACGAAAGGGTACAACATTTTGGCATATTTACCAAAAAATCACTCATCTATGGTTCCCCCAAAACCGGTGATGCATCAATGGTGTATGGAATACCGGCCAAGAGATCAACGGTGGATGGGGAGCCGGCGATGAGCTTCAACGGTGGATGGGGAGCCGGCCAAAGGATGAATGGTGCTTGGGGAGCCGGCCAAAGCATGGATGGTGCGTGGGCTACCGGCCAAGGCACACTCGCCGAGGAGGGGCACGGGCAGCTCGCAACCGGCCAAAGCTGCTGGCTTGCTTTGCATCGCAGGGAGGCAGAGGCATGTGCGGCAAAGGCGGCAAAGGAGGAACCGGCCAAGCACCACCCACGACGCACCAAAAGTGAAGACAGGAAGAACTGTGGAGCAAAGCATCACGCAAATTTGTCCATCGTGATTTGCGGAGACAGGCCTATAAGAAGGAGGAGAGAACACTGGACGATCGCGTTTTTTGCTTCCTGCTTAGTAACGAGCAAGAGGGTTCAGTGGTTTCAGTGAGTTTTTTGGTGAGTGAAGTGAGGTTCCAGTGAGTGAAGTTCTACGAGCGCGAGGTTACGCGGTTGAATATTCTGCGACGTGGTATTTGAGTAGCGGCAGTAAAGCAAAGCTATTTGAGTAGTATTGCGTGGTTATGTTATCGGCTAACATGTGAAGTTAATATTAATTGGGTTCCATTTTTGGTTATTGACGAGTACCCATGCCATGGGTACCCCCATCAGCCCGGAAGCACGAACGGGCTGACCAATCACGGCGAAGGCCCAGCACCACCGAAAGGTACTTGGGCCGCGGGGAGCAAGCCCCGACTTGTGCAGGGCCGACCCCGAACGGTCGGCGGACTCCGGTTCCGGGCGGTCGGCATGCTCCGGCTGCCTAATATTGAAGCTCAAGCTCCACCTGCGCCTGAGGGCGGCATGGCCCACGCCCGATGTCGACGGCGCCTTGTGCGCAGCGTCCCCTGGCGTCCGTCTCGGGTAGGCGGCCCCTTCCCAAGATCGCCGGAAGAGCCACCGAAGAGAGTCAAGCCCCGCCCCATCGCCTGGCACACCGCAGGAGTGCGCCCACTCCGAGGCCAAGGCAAAGTCAAAAGCGCCATTAAAGCCGCCGAGGCGACAGGAGCACCACGCAAGGCGTCATCCGACATCATCGCGCCAAGACCGCACATCGCAGAGCCACCAACCTGCCTCGGGGCGGCGAGGGGCGGTCGAACAAGACAGAGCAGGACTCGAGACACGCACGCCCCCTTTCTAGTGGATTTCCTAAACACCCGTGTAACCCGCCTCCTCCGTCTATATAAGGAGAGGCGGGGCCCGAGAGAAAGGAGGGACACAAAAACAAGGGGCACTCCAGGAAGCCACGACTCCCTAGCCAAAGCACGAAGGGGATCGGACAGCCGACTCCTCGCCTCGATTGTACACCCCTTGTTCATCGCCCAAAGATCAATACATCCGCACCAAACGAACTGGAGTAGGGACATTCAGCCCGAACCAGTATACATCATCTGACTCCTTGAGTCGACCATTCGGGGAGAGGGAGCGCGCGACCCCATCCGACCATAAATTCGTATTGCCGGTGCACGAAACACCGACAGTTGGCGCGCCAGGTAGGGGCATCTCGCGCGTCTTCACCGACATCATCATCCTCGGGTTCCCATTTCTCCTCCCTGATGGCCTCCTCCCACCACGATTCGCCGATGTCGAGGGGCTGGATCCGCTTTGGCGCCCTCGATTTCGTCGTCACCGCCGCGGGAGAGCTTGTTCTCATTCCCGCTGCCGTCCGGGACCGGGCGCCCTCCGCTAACACTCGATTCTTGTGGCGTCCTCGGCAACCTCGGCCTCGAGGCCCCGCATGGGCCGCGCGGCGGGCCGTCGTCGCTGCCGGCGCCCCGGCGACATCGCCTACGGATCGCGGCGGCGGCGGAGCGCCCTCCACGAGCTTCGCGGCTCGTGGCCATGGCGGCTTCTGGCGGCTTCCCTCCACGACCTCTTGGCGGATTCCTCCACCATGGCTCTAGCTCCGAGCAAGGAGTGTCCCCTCGTAGGGCCTACTCGCGAGTGCAACATGACGGGTGCGGCGGAGCCATCCTCCACCCGTTACCCTCGGGACCCTCCTCCCGCGACGAAGCGGCGGGAGGAATCCGGCGGAAGACGACGTCTGACACCTACAACGCTTCGCTGACCTTCGGCGACAGCGCGAGGAGTTAGGAGCTCGAAAGGCCGAGCTCGATAAGCTCCAGGCCGAACTAGAGCGCCATCAGCCTAATCCACCACCCGTCTCCGGCGCGCGCGCCCGTGCGCGTCAGGTGCATCAGCAGTTGGCTGAGGAGGCGAACGGCCTTCCGTTCTTCCCTCACGCCAACCAGAACATTGCTTCGCGGCGGCAATGCTTTGCTCAGGGCTGCCTGAGCCAACGGAGCGAAGCCAAGGCCACCTATCGAGAACCTCCGGCCGGTAGAACGTCTTTGTCGTTCAAAGCCACGCCCAAGGTTCCCGGCTCCCGACGGACGGGCGCCACCTCGGGCCGCTGGGCCACTCCCCTCGCGAGATCGACGAGCCCAGCCAAGACGGCCCGCTCCACGAGCTCCCAGGCATAATACACCCCGGTGCGCCATCGCCTGGGGGATAAGTATGATCTTCGCACCACCCTCGAGGCGCGAAGGAGAGCTACCGATGCAGCAGCGCCCTCGCAAGTCGCCGATAGCGGGCCACGCAACCATCCCGACCCAGATTCGACGGTCTGGGCGCGCTGCTCACCGCCAGATCCGCAACGCCGGTTTCCCGACCAGATTCCGGGCTCAGACCAACATAGCCAAGTACACAGGGGCTACCAACCCCAGTGTTTGGCTAGAAGACTACCGGCTCGCCTGCCGAGCGGGGGGAGCAACGGACGACTCCTTCATCATCCAAGACTCCCCATCTACCTTGCGGACTCGGCTCGAGCCTGGCTCGAGTACTGCCCGCCGGACACCATCGGCACTGGGCCGACTGACGAACCTCTTCGTCGGGAATTTCGAGCACGTACAAACGCATGGCAACTCCTGAGACTTGAAGAGCTGCAGCGGCGGTAGGAAACCCTCAGGGACTACATCCGCCGCCTCTCCCGGCGGTGCAACGAGCTCCCGACATCCGCGACGCCGACGTCGTCGGCGTTCATCTACGGCACCACGTCGCGAGGCCCTGGTCCACAAGTTGGGCTGTCGCGAAACCCGGACCACCAAGGAGCTCCTCGACATCGCCACCAACCACGCCTCGGCGAGGAGGCCGTGGGGGCCATCTTCGAAAGAAAGACGGCCCACAAGACAGCCCGACCTCGGGCAGCGCCCCCTCCGACCATACGACAAAAGGAAGCGGAAGGGGAAGCGAGGTCGCGAAGGCCGAATGGTCGCCGCTGCCGACCGACCTGCCAAACAGCAGGCTCGGCAGACGCCCGACCGATTCGAGAAGTTGATGGATAGTCCGTGCCCGAACCACGACTATCCCGTCAAACACAAGTATCGGGACTGTGAAGTCCTGAAGCGGTTCCTCTCCGGAAACCCCACGACATCACGGGGCAAGGGGAAGAAGCGCGACCCGACACCCGACGCCGGGGCAAAGGGCGATGAGCCAGCCGACGAGTTCCGCGGCTCGGCTGCCTCATGATCTTCGGAGGGACGGAGTGCTACGCTGACAAGCGACGGCTGAAACTCGCCCACCGAGAGGTACACACGGCGACCCCGGCCGTGCCTTCCTACCTGAAGTGGTCGGAATGCCCGATCACCTTCGATCGGACCGACCACCCCGACCACATCCCGCACCCGGGACGCTACCCGCTCGTCGTCGACCCCATCGTGGGGATGAAGCGCCTGACCAAGGTGCTCATGGACGGTGGCAGCAGCCTCAACATCATGTATGTTGAGACCCTCGATGCCCTGCACTTTATTCATTCACGGAGGCGCATCACCCCAACCAAGAACAAACCGCCCGCCGTTGTCTTGGTGTGCACCCCGCCAGCCGGACAGCGCACGACGCCTCTCAACCAGCGCCTGCACCAGCGGCGCCCTCACCTCCCGCAGCCAAGCCTGATGAGCGCCTACTTCCTCGTGGAGCTGAGCATAATGGTCCGCCATGGCGCGCGAAGGAAGTGTTGTGGAAGCTTTGGCAGAATAACGAACGCACCAGCGTTCTCTCCATTTATAACCTACGGTGTGGGAGGCACGGAAGACGAAGCGCCTCAAGAGCGCCTCAGCCGAGCGAAGCCGGCGTCGGGCCAAGGACGACGCGACCTCCAAGGCGAGTTAATCCGTCCTTATCTCTAAGGAAAAACACAAATTTCTTTCAAAAAACCTGTGAAAACTCAAGCGGTGCGTGGCGACTGCACCCCTCAGTCCCCACGCACCACTCGGGGGCTACCTTACGACCCCAGGGGTCAGCGACCCAGATCGATGTTCGGTAACCGCTCCGACCGAGCTGCACCCCCCCTCTCATAGTAACCTCTTCAAAACCAAAATGCTACAGCCCACGCCCCCGCGGCTACGGTTTCGAAGTAGCACTTTGCGCAAAAAGGGAGGCTACTTGAGCAAAGGGCCAAGCGCCGGTCGGATGGAGACTTTCTCGATTTGGGTCGGCGAGCCGACTGATCAAACAAACTCCCTCGAGGCAACCTCCTCGAGCCAAATGCTACAGCTTAAGCCCCAGCGGCCACGGCTCCCGAGTAGCATTTCGCGCGAAAAGGAGGTTGCCCAAGCGGAAGGCAACTTGATCAGTCTCGTTAAAAAGCGCACAAGTCGTTACCCTGAGCCGTGCCCCAACCGACCAAGCTATCCACCTCGCGGCTATTTCCCCCGGACCAAGGTACTACGGCCTACGCCCCCGCGGCTACGGCTTCGAAGTGGCACTCTGAAGGGGGAAAACAAGCCCTCTGAGCAAGAGACGCAAGGGACGGTCGACGCACCCCCGCTCAGGGCAACGTTCTAGCCGACCAAGCGGAGCCTTCGTAAAGGAGACGGTCCGACCTAGGCACCTCTCCTCCGCGAAGCGAGCGTTCTAGGTAGCCTGTCCTATCCCGTGATTTCTTCAGACTGAGTTGGGACAACGCCTACGCTCTCAGGGCACCCCTGCGGGCCCTATAGCTATGGTCGTGAGATTGCCCAAACCACAGAGGAAGCACGAGGTAGACGGACACAAAAAAAAGGGAACTCAAAAGCGGCCCGACACGTCGGGCCCGATTGAGGCGATCATGTTCATTATATGCACTACAAAGAAAAAGAAGAGAAGGAAGCTAATCATCTCCCTCCGTCCGACGGAGGATTTCTCGTGGCGAGATCCGGCGGGCAATCTCTTGGGCGCACGGGTCGACCCGGGCCATGAATGCGTCGATCTCCTCATCACTTCGGTCAGCAGCAACGCCGCTCCCGACCGCCTCAAGGTCGACGCCATCATAATAAGAGACGGTGTTGACCAGGGCCGAGGAAGCGCCAAGCACCGCCGCTTCCCGCACCGACGCCTCAACGCGCTCAGGGACCCATCCGAGTATGGTGGGGATGGCGCTGGGGCCTGGAGTAAGTCCAAACAGCCGGTCGCAGACAGCCTGGATGCCCACGCGGAGGACCGTCAGCTCGGCCGTCGTTTGGCGCGTCCTCTCCGCCACCCGCTTGTCCACAAGGGCCGAGTCACGTGACTCGACCGTCGCATCCTGCTTCTCCACCGCCACCCTTCGCGACTCCGGTAGCGTCGCTAAGGCTTTTGCGAGCCTGCAGGAACAAAAACGATGTCGAAGACGCCCGTCGCAGATGGCTCCCAAGGGATTGAACAACTCACCACCCACGGAGGCTTCTTTGGCACGGTTCCTCCTCGACCTTGGCAAGCGCCTCCGATCGGAAGCGGCGCGAGCGGCAAGCTCCTCGCCGTCGCGAAGCTCCCCGAGCAAGATCCGCTCGCCGCCGCCGGTCGGCCTCCTGCGGGCCGACTTCGTTTTCCTCTCGAGACGGGTGGCCTCCGCCGAGCGGCCCGTTCTGCGCGGACGCGAAGCCTTGGCCGCAGATCCGCCGAGGACGACCTGGCCCGCTCGCCCTCGGCGGTCAGGGACTCCGCAAGTCGTTGAGCCTCCCGCAAGGCTTCAGTGACTTCCCCCAGCCGCTGACCAGCCGCGGTGACCCTCCCTTGTTCGGCAACAAGCGCCCTCCGGGCGTCGAGCAGCTCTCCCCCTATAGCACTCCCCCGGCTGTGCAAACGCCGGAGGAACATCGACTTGTCTACCGCCCGGGATGTCAAGCGCTGCAAATTCCTGCCCGGTCAGTCTCCGTTTTCCGGTCAAAAGATGCACAAAAGACAAAACCCCGTCAGACTCACCGATCTGACCAAGCGGGACTCCTGAGCAATGGACTTCCTCGCCCTGGACGCGGCGTCAACGACGCGAGTGAGGTCGGCGTGGACCCTCTCCATCTCCTCCTCCAAAGCGTTCCAATCGCGGCGTTACGCCTCGTCGTCGAGCGAGCGAGCGGGCCCCGGCCGGTCGGGGCGGGCCAAGACGACGGCGGTCGGCAGCCGTCTTGTCTCGACTTCCCCGCCTGCCGCAGCGTCTGCGGTAGCCGATTCGCGCGCCCTCGCGACACTTGGACCGCCGGCGAGCGGTGGCCCCGGCGGCGAAGCGGCGAGACTTCGCCGACGGTGTCGCAAACGCCGCGGATCCCAGTACTTCTCCGGCCCGGCAGAGTCGCGTCGACTTCCACGGCGGTGCGAGAAAAACAAGGATAACAGAGCGTCTCCGTCGATCTTTGCGGGCGGTGGCGGTCCCAGCGCCCCCCGGGCGGCGGCGGGACCACACCGGCCTCACCAGACAACGGCACGGGCGGAGGCACGTCCGGCGAAGCTTCTTCCCACGCTGTCGCAACCGGTAGTGCTCCCTGCGCATCCCCCTCCGGCGGCGTCCCCTCGCCGACAAGCCCAGCCACGGGGAGCGCATCCGAAGAAGCCCCGCTCCCAACAGCCGCCGCCGCACGCCCTGCGGATGGGACCGGAAGGGTGCGACTCCTCACCGCCGAGGAAGGACTCAGCGCTCTCCCAGCACTGGTATGCCCCCTGCACACAGCGGCCCATCAGGAGTCACGAAGAAAAAAGCACCAGAGAGGACCAAACTGGGAGCACGTAAAGTCACTTACCGAGAGGAGCGAACAACTGGCACCAGGCGCGCCCTTTTTGCCGGGCCCCCACGAGGGGGCGTGAGGGGTCTGCGCATCTTCAGGATGTACCCTGCGCCTGAGGTTTCTTCTGAGGAACCACGGTCGCCGGCCTCGCGGCTGGAACCCGCGTCGCAGCCGCCGGAGTCGCCTCCGCCAACCGCTCCCCCCTCGCTCGACGACGGCTCTTCGTCGCCGTCACTCTCAGTCTCGTCAGAGACCTCCTCGCCACGCGCGGACCGCTCCGCGCGCTCTTTCCTCTTTCGATCCCTCGTCACCTCCTTCTTCGCCAGGAGGGCGGCGTCACGCTGCTCCGCTTCCGTGCGCGCGGCCGCTCTCGCCTCTTTTTCCCCCGGAAGCAAGGGGCGGGAGATCAGGCCACCGAGCCCCTGCACGAACACGCTCGGGTAAGGGGGCGAAGGAGCAGAGCAAAACAAAAGCAAACAGGAGTCGTCAGACGTACCAAGTTCTGCGGATTCTGCGCCGAGAACGGCGCAGGCACCGCGCCCGCCGGCTCGGTATCTCCCTCGATGGAAACTGCGGCCACACGTGCGAGGACCTCCGACGCAGGAAGCTCCCGCTCCGACGACCTCGCAGGGTCGGTCGGCCCCGTATACTCGAACATGGGATGCGCCCGATCCTTGAGGGGTTGAATGCGCCTTTCCATGAACGTACGGAGGACCACCTTGCCCGTCAGACCCCGCCGCTTCAGGTCTGCGAGCTTTTCGAGAATCTCATCAACCTTCGCCCGGTCCCTCGCATCGGGACCCCAGGTCCAGCAAGGATGCGGCGTCGGTAGATTCCCACTGAAGGCCGGGGCACTGTTGTCGATGTTCCGGACATAGAACCACTCGCTATGCCACCCCCGGTTGGACGTCGGCAGCTTTACATCGGTGTAAAGCGACTTGCGGCGGGGACGCAGCTGGATCGCCAGAGCGCCAAGAAGGTCGGCGGCGCCCGACGGCGGCCTCGCGAAGAAGAAGTGGCGCCAGAGTCCCCAGTGGGGTTCGATCCCCAGAAAAGCCTCGCACAGCGTCATGAAGACCGCAATGTGGAGGACTCCATTCGGATTCAGGTGGTGAACTTCCCCCCCGTAGTAGTGAAGCAGCCCCCGGACGAACGGGTGGAGTGGGAG
This sequence comes from Rhipidocladum racemiflorum, assembly GCA_036346355.1. NCBI lineage: Eukaryota > Viridiplantae > Streptophyta > Magnoliopsida > Poales > Poaceae > Rhipidocladum > Rhipidocladum racemiflorum. The sequence continues at coordinate 79,773,296 of CM070579.1, read as the reverse complement.
GCCGAAGCCCCGCTCGTAGAAGGCCGCCAGCGAGACTATCTCGCTGTCTTCGGTCGGGGACCTCGGTCGGCCACGGCCACCCCGGCCGGATCGAGGCCGCGGAGGAAGGAGCTCCTTCCTCTCCAAGCCGAGGTAGCGACCCGCCGCGGCCAAGTGCGGGGTCAGCGACATCCTCGAAAGTGCGTGGGGAAGCGGGGGACGGCGCGACGAAGCAGGAAGCTTTTTTCTCCCCTTGCGTTTTCTCTCTTTCCCTTTTTTGCAGAAGGCACGAGCGGAAGGTTTTGCTCCCCCCGCGCCGCCTTCCCCTTCCTTTATAGGCGCTGGCGAGAGCAGGCGAACCTCGCGCCAAAGCGCCTCCTCGCGCGAACCGACGCAGTCGCCGAACCATCAGCCTGTCACCTCGCCCGGTAACGTCCCGTAGCCCATTTAAATCCCACTAGGCATTAACTGCTCCGACAGAGCGAACGCCTCGCACCGCACGCCACGCAGCACCGCAGACCTCACCGGCTACATCGGTAGGCGCCCACGCCAAGAAAGGTATGAAAGCGGCCCTCTTGGGCCGCCGGCCTCGGGAAAGCAAGCGGCCTGCGGGCTCGCGCCGAGGCCGGCTGCCGTCTTGAGGGTTACTGGCGAATCCGGCCACTGGAATGAAAGCCGCCCAACACGTAAAAGAGAGAGCGAGGGGCGGTCGCGGTGAGCCCCGAAGGGCCCCTAGTTAGGGTCGGCGGACGACCCAATCACTGTGGCTCTGCGTCCGAGACCATACCTCACACTCTCGCGGAGCTCATCGATGAGTGGCGGCGGTAGCGCTCGGGTTGGCGGACGACCGGCGGCCGATGCGGGACGAGTAAGGAAAGGTTTTTATGGAACGCCCCAAAGCGGGTCGGACGCCCGCAAGAGCTACATCCGCTTGGAAACGATCCCCTCGAGGAGATCGCCAAGGTTCCACTCGGATTACCCGATAGTAGCTTCGCCACGAGCACGACGTTCAAGCCGACGAAGGCAAGCGTCGTTCGCTCACCCGACTCTGAAAAAACCCACGAGCAGCGTGGCTTGCCGAGGTCGGCCAGGGCTAAACCCCGACCGGCTCTCCGACCCGCTCGGGGGCTCAGAGCTACACCCGGGTGCGCTTCAAGCCGGAGCTCCTTCCAGCCGACGCGGCTCCCCAAGCGATCGCGCTGACCTAAGCGCCGCCAACCTCGGGTCGACGGCTACCTGCCAGGCTAAACCCCGACCGGCTCTCCGGCAGCTCGGGGCTACACTGCCAAGGTGCGCTCGCCTTGCCGGGCTCCTTCCAGGCAGCGCGGCTCCCCAGCGGTCGCGCTGACCTAAGCGCCGCCAACCTCCGGATCGGCGGCTACCCGGCCAAGCTAAACCCCGACCGCTCTCCGACCCGCTCGAGAGCTACACCACCGGTGCGCTCGCCGCACCGGGCCTTTTCTTGGCTGGCGCGGCTCCCAGGCAATCACGCCGACCTAGCGTCGCCGACCTCCGGGCCGACAGCTACCACCGCCAGGTTAAACCCCCGAGCGGCTCTCCGACCCGCTCCGGCTCTGGAAATCTTGGCGAGTACCCATGCCATGGGTACCCCATCAGCCCGGAAGCACGAGCAGGTGACCAATCACCGAAGGCCCAGCACCACCGAAGGTACTTGGGCGCGAGAGCAAGCCCCGACTTGTGCAGGGCCGACCCCGAACGGTCGGCGGACTCCGGTTCCGGGCGGTCGGCATGCTCCGGCCGCCTAATATTGAAGCTCAAGCTCCACCTGCGCACAGGGCCGGCATGGCCCACGCCAGTGTCAGACGGCTGCCTTGTGCGCAGCGTCCCCTGGCGTCCGTACCGGGGTAGGCGGCCCCTTCCCAAGACTGTCAGAAGAGCCACCGAAGGAGTCAAGCCCCCGTCCCATCGCCTGGCACACCGCAGAGGAGTGCGCCCACTCCCGAGGCCAAGGCAAAGTCAAGCGCCATTAAAGCCGCCGAGGCAGACAGGAGCACCACGCAAGGCGTCATCCGGACATCATCGCGCAAGACCGCACATCGCAGAGCCACCAACCCTGCCTCGGGGACGGCGAGGGACGGTCGGACAAGACAGGAGCCAGACTCCGAGACACGCACGCCCCCTTTCTAGTGGATTTCCTAAACACCCGTGTAACCCGCCTCCTCCGTCTATATAAGGAGAGGCGGGGCCCGAGAGAAAGGAGGGACACAAAAACAAGGGGCACTCCAGGAAGCCACGACTCCCTAGCCAAAGCACGAAGGGGATCGGACAGCCGACTCCTCGCCTCGATTGTACACCCCTTGTTCATCGCCCAAAGATCAATACATCCGCACCAAACGAACTGGAGTAGGGACATTCAGCCCGAACCAGTATACATCATCTGACTCCTTGAGTCGACCATTCGGGGAGAGGGAGCGCGCGACCCCATCCGACCATAAATTCGTATTGCCGGTGCACGAAACACCGACAGTTATGCAGCGGAAATCACAGTACTGACACAACCGAAGTCACAAGCGGCCTTCATCATAAAACTATTGCTGCAGCAATCAAGGTGCACATTACTAAAATTTATTTTGGCAATCGTGCTACAATAATAATTTATCTGTAGCTTTTGACATGCTATATTCAACCTAGTTGCAAGTTGAGTGATAGAAGACCATGCAATTCTTGTAAAATCAGTAGCTTCGAGATTACCCAAAAATAATTCGTAGGTGGTAACTGCACAACTTGCGAAATAATCGTAACTCCTAAAAATGTCTACATCTGTAAGAATATTAAAATAGGATGAAAAGTTAAATGAACTATTCTTGCATAAAATAACAACCATCTATTAGGATTATAGTCTCTGCAGAGGTCAGGACCCTCTGCCGAGCTTGCGTTGGAACGTTGGACTCTATTTATTTCAAACGATTATTCGCAGAAGCGAAGGACTGTTTTTATTTTTGGACGTAATCTCTACTTGGACCCGAAAAGAGTTGACCTCCTTTCTCAACTTAATAACTTGAACCAAATGTAGCTGTTTAATCTGACTTAAAAATTGGTGCGCCGAACCTCTGGACCTTGGTAAGTTATTTTGACTTATTAATTCTTTTGGTTCTTACTGATGTTTTTGCTTCGTGTAGATACCGATGTTGTAGAGACCGGACCCGTGCCTCGTCTCCGTTGTAGAAAACTCCGAGCAAGGTAAGCACCTCATGTTGTTCCCATTATTTTACTTAGGTTATGTTCACATTATTTTACTTAGATTCTGTTGTTTTAAACAAATGAATGTATGCATGCGTTAATTTCCGTAATCATCCTGTATTGCGAACTTGGCACATATATCCCCGCATTAACCAAATAAATGATAGATGACAGCTTGAAGATTGGGTTAGACATCTATTAATGTTGTATTTCTTGGTTTCTGTTCTTGCACCCGAAGAATTTACGAATTAATCCTAACATCTAAAAACTTGTACGTCTGTAGTAATATTGAAACGGAATAAAAAGTTAAATTAAGTCTTATCGCATAAAATAACAACCTTCTTTTGTTACTACGAACTTGCAATGTAATGTTCAACTATCTCGTAGGGCTGAACCCTCTAATCACCATTGAAATGTTTTAATTTCGGACGATTATTCGCTTGAGGGTAGGACTATTTTTATTTAGGATGAAGGATTGTTTTTAATTCGGACGATTATTCGCTTTAAGCGAAGGACTGTTTTTATTTTTGGACGTAATCACCACTTCGACCCGAAAGGAGTTGACCCCCTTTCTGAACATAATAACTCGAACCAACGAAGCTGCTTAATCTGACTAAAAAATTGGTAAGTTATTTTGTGTTAATACTTATTTTGCTTGTTAGTGATGTTTTTGCTTCGTGTAGATACCGACATTGTCGATACCGCACCTGTCGACCTCGACTCCGTTGCAAAATACTTCGAGCAAGGTAAGCACCGGGTTCGATAATGTTGTTCCCATTTTTTTTCTTTACATTATGTTGTTTTGAACAAATCGATGTATCCATGAATTCATTGTAACACCTAATAACTTAAAAATGCGGAGTGCAGCCAGTCGAGCATTTTAATAAATCCTAAAAGATTACGATAAGTGAGTTCGGCCAAGGAATTTGAATTTGTAGATATTTTTTAGTAGTTTGTAATTAATTAGGTGTTCAACGTGAGAAATAATTTCACACTTAAAAATTATGAAACCACTTTTGGTATTCTCAGTAGGTAGTCGGAAATCACGTTACGGAGACAATCGAGGTGTACATTACTATAGTTTAATGCTACGTATATTTAATGTTTTTTTAATTTTCGCGATCGCATTTGGCTAATTTGGTAGATTTATCGCCGCATTCCATAAAAATTTATGAAATAATCGTAACTCCTAAAAATGTCTACGTCTATAAGAATATTAAAATAGAATGAATAGTTAAATCAACTCTTCTTGCATAAAATAACAACCTTCTATTAGGATTTTAGTCTCTCTAGAGGTCAGGACCCTCTGCCGAGCTTGCGTTGGAACGTTGGATTCTATTTATTTCAAACGATTATTCGCAGAAGCGAAGGACTGTTTTTATTTTTGGACGTAATCACTACTTGGACCTGAAAGGAGTTGGCCTCCTTTCCCAACTTAATAACTCGAACCAAATGTAGCTGCTTAATCTGACTTAAAAATTGGCGCGCCGAACCGTTGAACCTTCGTAAGTTATTTTGCCTTATTACATCTTTTGCTTCTTACTGATGTTTTTGCTTTGTGTAGATACCGATGTTGTAGACACCGCAGCCATTGACCTCGACTCCGTTGCAGAAAAGTCCGAGCAAGGTAAGCACCTCCTTCGATCATGTTGTTCCCATTATTTTACTTAGATTATGTAGGCTGTGCGAGACTTGTAGAATCGGTCAGGATAATAAAGCGCAACCATATAAAATCGAGTGAAGCCTTTAAAATGTGAAGGTAAAATTTGTAAATCCTAAAATAATTTTAGTAGTTCGTAATTAATTAGGTGTAACATGATTATTTCACCAATCAAAATTATGAAGCCACTTTTGTTATTCCTTGTAGGCAGTAAAGAACATGAATTCGTAAAAAAAGTTAGGGTGTACCAATTAGCTTTGATGCGGTAGCTAATATCGGGAGCCATGATGCAGTTAAAGTATACCGTAATGCCGTAATTTATGAGAAAGAACAAGAGAAAGAAAAGAAGAGAAAAGAAAAGAGAAAAACAAGAAAAACATCCCATGTGAAAGAGTGTTGGGAAGTACCAATCTTAGGCTGTGCGAGACGTGTATAATCGGTTAGGATAATTAAAATGGGTTAAAAATAATCATCGCAGCCGGTCGCTCAATTAAACAAAGCGCGACCATATAAAACCGAGCAAAGCCTTAACAATGTGAAGGTAAAATTTGTAAATCCTAGAATAATATGATAAGCGAGTTGGGAAAAGGAATTTGAATTTGTAGATAATTTAAGTACTTCGTAATTAATTAGGTGTTACGCGTAAGACATAATCAATCTGGTATAACATGATTATTTCACCATTCAAAATTATGAATCCACTTTTGTTATTCCTAGTAGGCAGTAAGGAACATTAATTCGTAAAAAAACATAGGGTGCACCAATTAGCTTTTATACTGTAGCTTATATCGGGAGCCATGACGCAGTTAAAGTATACCATAATGACGTAATTCATGAGAAAGAACAAGAGGAAGGAAAGAAGAGAAAAGAAAAGAGAAAAACAAGAAAAATATCTCATTTCGAAGAGTATTGGGAAGTACAAATCTTAGGCTGTGCGAGACATGTAGAATCGGTGATTTGGTGCGGTAAATTTGGTGCAAATTTGATTAAAATTCACTGCAATAAATTTGTAATGACTAAAAGGTTTAATATTTGTGCAATAGATGGACACATTTTTGGAAATATATCATGGAGAACGGCCCTCTGTTTTGCAGCGATCTTGACCATGGACAACTTCATGCACGTAGACAGCACAATAGCCATTCCGAGTGAATTGGGCCAGCTAAAATCACTTGTTATTTTGCCTTATTACATCTTTTGCTTCTTACTGATGTTTTTGCTTTTTGTAGATAATACCGCTGTTGTAGACACTGCAACCGTTGACCTCGACTCCGTTGTACAAAAGTCCGAGCAAGGTAAGCACCTCCTTCGATCATGTTGTTCCCATTATTTTACTTAGATTATGTAGGCTGTGCGAGACTTGTAGAATCGGTCAGGATAATAAAGCGCAACCAAATGAAATCGAGTGAAGACTTCAAAATGTGAAGGTAAAATTTGCAAGTACTAAAATAATTTTAGTAGTTCGTAATTAATTAGGTGTTAAGCATAAGACATAACCAATCTGGTATTACATGATTATTTCACCATTCAAAATTATGAATCCACTTGTGTTATTCCTGGTAGGTAGTAAAGAACATGAATTCGTAAAAATACTTAGGGTGTACCAATTAGCTTTGATACAGTACCTCATATCGGGAGCCATGATGCAGTTAAAGTAGACCGTAATGCCGTAATTCATGAGAAAGAAAGAACAAGAGAAAGAAAAGAATAGCAAAGGAAAGAGAAAAACAAGAAAAACATCCCATTTAAAAGAGTGTTGGGAAGTAGCAATCTTAGGCTGTGCGAGACCTGTAGAATCGGTCCGGATAATTAAAATGGGTTAAAAATAATCATGGCAGCCGGTCGTTGAAGTAAACAAAGCGCGACCATATCAAACCGAGCAAAGCCTTAAAAATGTGAAGGTAAAATTTATAAATCCTAAAATAATATGATAAGCGAGTTGGGAAAAGGGATTTGAATTTGTAGATAATTTGAGTAGTTCGTAATTAATTCGGTGTTACGCGTAAGACATAATCAATGTGGTATAACGTGATTAGTTCAGCATTGAAAATTATGAAGCCACTTTTGTTATTCCTAGTAGGCAGTAAAGAGCATGAATTCGTAAAAAAACTTAGGGTGCACCAATTAGCTTTTATACGGTAGCTCATATCGGGAGCCATGACGCACTTAAAGTACACCGTAATGCCGTAATTCATGAGAAAGAACAAGAGGAAAGAAAGAAGAGAAAAGAAAAGAGAAAAACAAGAAAAAACATCTCATTTGAAAGAGTATCGGGAACTACCAATGTTAGGCTGTGCGAGACATGTAGAATCGATGAACTGGTGTGGTAAATTTGGTGCAAATTTGATTAAAATTCACTGGATTAAAATTGTAATGACTAAAAGGTTTAATATTTGTGCAACAGATGGACACATTTTTGAAAATATATCATGGAGAACGGCCCTCTGTTTTGCACGGCAGAGTGGTGACCATGGACAACTGCATGCACGTAGACAGCACAATAGCCATCCCGAGTGGATTGGGCCAGCTAAAATCACATGTTGTTGCCGTACTACGTGTGAACCGTGATACGCAGAGGGTTCGTCTAGAAGGGGTTCGTCCACGATACGTTCCAAACAGCCCTATGGTTGTGTACACACTCTTCCAGCTGAGAAATAATAGTTCGTGGGATTTGTATGCCCGCAAAGCGAACGAAGAGAATTTCGAGTTAGGAGTGTATGTAGAGGTATTGGCACGACACCAATCCGAGGAGTTCGGGTCTACTTCCGAAGCAGTAGACCATGATTTGTCACATGGGCCACAGGATCCACCACAGGATCCACCAACTGTGGAGGAGTGGACCTCGGGGCATGGCGAAGAACAAGTTGATGCGGCGGAGGTTGGTGAAGGTGGTGGTAGCGGGGATGAAGGAGCGGCGGACGATGGCGAAGAACAAGTTGATGCGGCGGAGGTTGGTGAAGGTGGCGGTAGCGGGGATGAAGGAGCAGCGGACGATGATGACCCAGCACCTGCTATACAATACTTTCGAGCCATTGGTTTGCTGGATTGTACCCTTGTGGATTACAGTAACACGTCCGCTTGGGCGCACACCCATAATGACATTCGAGGTGGGCAACGTTTCCGTAACAAGCAGGAGGCAATTCACTTCCTAAGCACGTACGCCGTCATGACAAGACGGGAGCACACTCAGAATCGGGTCGGATCGCACCGTGTACGAGGTTAAGTGCAAAAAGTACCCCCATTGCCCCTTCTTTGTACGAGTTCAGCAACCAAAGCACGAGGATTACTTTAAGGTTCGTGTACATATTCCTCATACGTGCACCGAGGAATCCATAAGGAACATGAGCGATCTTATGAACGCGAAGTACGTAGCGCAGAACATAGTGAACATCGTTGGAACCGACATCGCGATGACCCCCCGTACAATTATGGAGGAGATGCAAACAAAACACGGTATGGTGATCACGTATAGCACAGCCTGGAGAGCAAAACAGAAGGCATTGAAGATGCTTTTTGGGGGATTCGAGGAGTCCTTCAACTTTGCTCCTAGATTATTACAGAAGATAGCCATGACAAACCCAGGCACTCAGTTCGCACTGGGGGATGAGCATGTAAGGATGGAGGACGGGTCTTTGAGCCCGGTGGACCGGTACCTCGTCAGGCTATTCTGGTCGTTTGGACAATGCATCGAAGCTTTTAGGTACTGCAGACCAGTTATTTGCGTCGACGGTACATTCCTGAGTGGGAAGTTCCGTGGGACGCTGCTAACTGCACTTGCTGCAGATGCAAATAACCAGATCATCCCATTGGCGTTCGCTCTCGTGGAGAGTGAGAACAATGATAGTTGGTTGTGGTTCTTGGCACTGCTTAAGAGCCGGGTCGTGGGTACGAGGGAGCGCATTTGCGTTGTGTCCGACCGCAACAAAGGCCTTCTCCACGCGTTGGATGTCATGCACGACAGCACAAGCTCCTCGGTGAACTGGCCTGATGTGGAGAGAAGATGGTGCATGCGACACCTAGGTGCGAACTTGTATTCAAGCTACAAGAACAAGGCGATGGTGAAGAGGTTCAAAGCCATGTGCCTTCAAAACCAACCTCACAAGTTCAACACGATATGGACGCCTTGGTGAATGACACCACACGGAAGATGATGGAAGACGACCAATCACAGGAACAGCAACTACGCTCTCAAGTGGTGGCAGGCCAGACTTTGGTTAGTCGCACGCGGCCCACCTTCAGCCAGTGGATTGCGGGGAAGCCAGCTGAGCGGTGGGCGCTACTCCACGACACGAACGGAGCGAGGTACGGACAAGCCAGTAGTTCATGGTAATTACCGCGGTGTTTAGGTGAATTCTCGTTGAAGCTAACATAAACCATTTTAGGTACAACATCATGACCACGAACATAGCGGAGGCTTTCAACAACGTACTGAAGGGTGTTCGCGGCCTTCCGTTGTGTTCAATCATTGAGCTCACCTTTACCACGGTGATTACTTCCGTGATCGCGGGAACGCGGCCGAGGCGTATGTCACTACGTACGCACCAAGAGTAGAGAAGATCCTCCAATCGAGAAGGCAGAAGGCACACTTCCACCGCACTAGGATTTATGACCTAGGCACGAATAAATTCGAGGTGATTGTCGGGACCCCGAATTTGCAAATCCGGACCCTCTGTGTATTCAGCACTAGTCCAGGAACGCGCTAGTGCACACAGTCTTAACATCGGTAAATATCACAATCATACCACTCGATACTAATTAAGTACTTTAATTAAATAGTCAAACTGGTTACTCGACCTTATGGTCAAGTTACAAATATATGCCTCGCAGGGCGAAACTTATTCAGAGAGAAATAATAGCAGCGGAAAATCAAATAACTTCGTGGCGCCATCCAGTATACCACAGGCAACTGACTGGGCTCGCTTCCTAAGTAGACGGATCCTCTTGGAGCTCCTCCTCCAAAGCTGGTGTGGTCTCCTCCTCAACTGGTGTTGTAGGGTGGCAAGGGTGAGTACTTGGTACTCAGCAAGTCATGCACAGAATGCAGGCTAGTATACTATATGCATGGCTTGGTACAAAGGAGTAGCTCAAGGTATATTTGCAGTAAAACAGCATTTGACAAGTAACATAAGTAGATTCGAAAGCAGTAGAAACAAGTAAAGCATAAATAACTTTTCAAGGAGTTTCATAAACATCTTTCCCATCCTAATCCACAATTCCATCATCATCATTATTAATCCAACCCAACCTTTCAAACCAAAGTTATTTTTGAGAAAATCTAACCCTTGACTGTAATTCCCGAGCGATGTCCAATACCGCGGACACGGCTATCCGAATAGATTCTACACTCTGCAGAGGTTATGCACTTTACCCACAAGATACAGTCAAACACCACAAAGGCGAGTTCCCGTAACAAAGTCTTTCGGAAACTTCTAACAATACAAGTGGTCCTCCCCGGTTATTGCACACTAACCCTTCCCTTAGCTAAGGCGAAGTTTAGGCCAATCAACCGTTAGATGGGTACCTGGCCTCAGCCCCGGTACGCTCCCCCGTACAACTTACACAAAGGGTGTAGTTGACCTCCTGAGGTCCCACAGGTACGTTATTAGCAACTTAGTCAACTAGGTCCGTCCCATTACAGACATGTGGTTGCACGTTAGACCCAGTTCAAAGGCTTGCAAGGTTAAGTCCTTAGGGTGACCAAGGCAAGACTACCCGAAGAACCAAATCAATATCCCCAATGCCACAACTGGCCCACCCGATTATTCTTGCCACATGCCCCTGGTCGAATCGTTTATCAAACCCCGCTGATTACCATGCACCACGTGCCATCAACATCACATGATACCTTTCCAAAACAGGTTCAATATATCATTAAGTCAATATTAACATTTGTTTGTCCAAAATCATGTCAGGAGCACGTAGCAGGTCTACGCAGTTTACTACAACGGTCTAAAACCCATGTTGGCAAATTAATAATGTCCAACTAGTAAACCACAACTAGGGTGACAAGGGGTCATGGCTCATATTTAAGTAATCAAGGTGTCATACAGCAAATTGGTATTTATCTAATTCCCCAAATTTAAATAAAGTATTTTCTAATTGAACTAGCATGCAATAGGTTAAATCAAAATAGATTTCGAACTAGGATCAACATGGTCAAAGCACAACTTGCCTTCAAAAAGTACTTGTTCTTGGTCTTGAGTTGGATCCTGAGTCAATACTTCTCCTTCAAATCCTTCCGGCACTTCAACGTCTACTCGTAAAGCGTGCAAATAGCAAATACACGAATAAACAATAGGCAAAAAGTGTCCAAACATCCAAATAACATCCATAAATAGAGAGAACATAATTTTATGAATTTTTAGAAACTGGAATCGTCAAATTTGGAGTTAAAATGCAAAAGTTATGATTATTTAAAGTTTAAATAATCAATTAAATAAGTTTACAGAGAAAAACTTTATTCCAAAAAAATAAATAAAATTCATATTTAGGTAGGTCTCAATTTTATACAAATTTAGAAATCTGAATCACTCAAATCAGAGTTGAAACGCAAAAGTTATAAGCGTTTGAAGTTTTGAAATTCAAATCAATTATTAAACCGAATTATTAAATCATTTTCTTTTTCGGAAAATCATTTATTGCGTCAGCCTGGACACGTGGCAGTCTCTGATTGGTTGGCTGACGTCAGCCGGTCCATGGACTCGGTCCACGCTTGGTTTGGGTCTACCGTGGACTCGGTCCACGGCTCCACGTGTCACTGACATGTGGGTCCCCCTCGGGTGACGTCATCGCTGACGTCAGCGGGGCTCAGCCCACAGTCTTTGACAGTGGAACCCGCCACGACGCGTCATTGTCGGCGCCAAGACTGGCCGGGACGACATGCGGGCCCCGTGTCGAGACACGTGCTCACGCTGGCGTGCTTGGCCGACCGCGGCGGTCGATCTCCCGCACGTGGCTAGATCTCGGCCGTTGATTTGAAAATCAACGGTCCGGATGAATCTGGATTCACGCGTTTGGGGTGAACTCGGTTGATCTGGACCGTTAGATCTAGATCCAACGGTCGAGATTGGATCTGAGATTCTTGGACAGGATCTCACCGTCGGGTGACGTGGCGCGATCTTGGACCGTGCGATGGAGATCCAACGGCTCACAGCGCTCGCGGATGACGATGGCGGCAGCGGAGCAGGCCACCGGAGATGAAAACGACGACGAGCCCGACGGGCGCTTCGGTCGCTCCGTGAGTGAGAGGTACCACGGAGTGCGCCTTGGCTTGGGGGTCTCTGAATCAGGCTCAACCGCGGCGGAAGAGCGAACGGCGGCGGAATGAAGCGACAACATGCGGCGGGAGAGAGAGAACTCCGGCGAGCAATTGCGAGGTGACGGCGGCGGATAAGGCTCGGAAGTTGGGGAAGACGATGCGCCGCAGGTCGAGGCGATCCTCGAACAGCGATCCACGCCTTAAATCTGCGTATGACGCCGAGATTCGCTCGGTTTCGCGGCGGAGCCATGCAGGCGGCGAGTCCGCTCCGAACTTCGGTGAGGTGGCGTGGACGCACGATGGCCGCCCACGTGGCGTGATCGATGGCCGAGATTGGCTCGGTGCAGCCGTGGATCGGCGCGGATTGATCCTGACCGTTGGATCTCGATCCAACGGTTCGGATCTGATCTGAGTTGGAGTCGGTTCGGTCGAGTCAGCTGGCTCGGGTCGGGTTCGGGTCGGACTCGAACTCGAGTCTGACTCGGGCTCGGTCGGATGAATAGTACAAACCCACTCGCATTTTCCAGCGATTTAATAATTAAAATAATTCCCAGTAATTCATTTAATTCATTAAAAATAGCAAAATACTCAGAAAAATTCCAGAAAAATTCTGGAAAATATTTTAGGGTATTTGGGACTCAAATAAAATATTTCCAACAAAATTTTATTTGCAATATTTAATTCTTTAATTATTTCAAAATGGAATAAATTCAAATAAATTCCAAATAAATCCAAATAAATTCCAGAAAATTCCAAAAATTCACCAAAGTGCCAAATCACTCATGAATTTATGAAAAGCAAAATTTTGGGGTGTTACAGTGATGTGCAAGCGCAAATACCAATCTGGGTATCTCGCGGGGGACACTGTGCAGCAGTGCCAGTTGGGGGCGAAGGAGGCTACCTGCACGTGTAACAAGCCGAAGCTGCATCACATCCCGTGCTCCCATGTGTTGGCCGCATGTCGCGACATGGGTGGGAACGATGCATCACAGTTCATCTCACCATACTACACCGTGCATGCTTTGAAGAGCACTTGGCGTCCAAAGATGAGTTCGTTCACAGTTGGAGCGAACTACAAGCTCATGGAGGGCCCCACCTGGAAACCGTACCCCGTGAGTAGACGTACAGAGCCAGGAAGGCCAAGGAGCACCAGAATGCAAGGTGACATGGATGCGGCTGATGCGGTAGATGGTTTACGAAAGTGCTCATTATGCAAACAACCTGGACACGACCGCAGGAGGTGCCCCAATCCACGCAGTACTTAATTAGCAGTGCATAATTTGATATTGTGTACTAAGTAGTGCGTACTTTCGTATTGTGTACTCAGTAATGTGTACTTTATAATTGTGTACTTACTAGTGCGTACCTTCCTTCATATTGGGTACGTAGCGTTGCGTACTCGGCGTGTATTCCTATTACCGCGCGTTGACATTGCAGGCTATGGCGGGCATTGCACTTCCAGAGCTACTCAGTGAGTCGGTTGATGCGAAACACCGTGCTAGGGCGATTTGTTCAGGATCTGAGGTGCGACACAATTGTATGTTACATGTGGTGCAATATTTGTGATGCCTCTAACCTTAATTGCGTGCACGTTTCAGTTGCCCCCTCCGTCCTGCTGGTCGTTGCACAAAATACCGAAGTTGGACGGCCGGTTCCATATTCCACTCGCCCGTGCAGGTCTACTACCCTTTGCGCTTCTCATGGACGGAGCTACGATGGAAAGGGGTATGACCACGCCGATGCCAGGCCTCGATCGGGCACTTCTTACTGGTCTAATCGATCGATGGCGGCCGGAGGCGCACACATTTCACTTTCCATTCGGTGAGATGACCATCACTCTAAGAGACGTAGCCATGCTCACCGGCCTCCCCATTAGGGGCCAACCTGTGGTGCTATCCCGGCCCAGAAGAGGCCTGTGGTAGCAGTACGTGACGGCCAGGTACATTGAGACTATTTGTTAAGTAATGTCTAAAATGAAAACAATACGATGTGCCTCATTAATCTGGAGTACCTGCAGGTTTGGGGTGCCGTACACACGTAAGGACACCGGAGTGTCAATGAGCTGGCTACAAGCATTACAAGAGTACCAACCATGCCCACAGGATGCAGACGAAGCTACCATAGAACGACATTACGAAATTTATCTGTATTGCTTGCTTGGTGGTTTGATGTTCACGACCACGAACAGTGACACCATCTCCCCGCATATAGTTTGGATATCTCGAGAGTTGGCCGCAAACCTAGAGGATATGACGACATACAGCTGGGCATCCGCGGTCCTAGCTGACACATACTGTGGGTTGTGCGAAGCATGCGTACGACAAACTGCTAGGGGCACAATTACTGGATGCGTGCAAATGCTGTAGATGTGGAGTTGGGAGTACCTTCCGATATCTAGGCCTACAATCCGTAAAAGGTACTACCCCATCGATGTGGCCCATGACATGCCAGAGCCCTCTCGCCCCACTATGGGTCATCGGTGGATGCACGCACGGCTAAGATGGTCACCGCTTGATGACCAGGCTGAAAGTGCATCTAGGCCCCCTAAAAGTGTTTTGGGTGATTAATGACAAACGATTCCAGAATCTAATGTGTTCAACTAGTTTATGAACAGGCGAATGCTTCAAGAAGAGATCATCTTGGTACGTGAAGTGTCCCCTAGTGGTGTTGAGTAAGAAAAACGATTTTCAAAGCTTGTTATTTTAATCCTTTGAGTCGTAGGAATGCCGTACTATTAAGAGGGATGCATTGAAATTGACTTAGAGATGTTCTCCTCACTCAAGATGAATTTAGTCGAGTCTCTCAAGAGTTAGAAGTGTTTTCTCTAGCTTCGAAATGAGCTTGTGTTAAATTTCTAGTCGGATGTTCCGATGTTGTATCGGACATTCCGATGTTTCAGAAGTTCCGAAGTGTAGTTGTGCTTTAGTCCGTTGTGTTCTGTTAGGGTCGGACATTCCGATGTACTGTTTCGGATGTTCCGATACCTGCTGTGTTTTAGTTTGGGAGCTCTCTGTTTGGTTCGGACTGTCCGAAGTCGCCACTTCGGAAGTTCCGATGTGTTCTGTCCTGTTTTAGAGTGCTCTCTGTTTGGTTTGGACTGTCCGAAGTCACCACTTCGGAAGTTCCGATGAGGTCGTTTTCCTGTCTGGGAACTCTCTGTTTATTTCGGATATTCCGATATTTTATATCTGATATTCCGATGTGGACTTAGCTTGTTTAGTTGGGTTCCCTCTCTGGGTGTCATCGGATGTTCCGAAGTAGCTATCGGACATTCCGATGCTTGTTGTTTTCGACCGTTGGAAGCTTTCCAATTTCTGGTAGTTTGCACGCATCGGATGTTCCGAAGTTCGTTTCGGACATTCCGATGTGGGGCTGAGTGCGGGGGTAACGGCTAGTTTTGATCTAAAACTATAAATACCCCTCTCCCACTCCTTTTGCTGGTTACACACTTGCTTTGGCTATTCACTTGAGCTTCTTGAGTATTCTCTAGAGCATCCTTTGAGCTTTCTCTCCTCCTTGATCTTAGGGATCATTTAGTGAGTGAGAGTTTGTCGTGTGTGATTGAAAGTCAAGGGTGAAGTTGGTATTCATCTTGAGAAAGTAGAGAACCTCTCCAAGATCGAGATTCGAGTGCATTCATTACTCTTGGAGGTTGAAGGACTCCTAGACGGCTAGGCGTCGCTCACGAGCCCCCAACGATTGTGGGAAGCCGTGAGAAGTTTGTGAAGGCCGGCTCCGCCTCCGAAAGGAAAGGAACCAATAGTGGAACCAAGCCTCAAGTGTGACCGAGGTTGGGAGGAAAGGGTTGGAAAAGACCCGGGCTCTCTGGAGCCTCCTCAACGGAGACGTACGATCCCCTCAAGGATCCGAACTCCGGGAATCAAACTTTTGTGTTCTATCTTGTCTCTAGTTGCTTGTTTGATTTTATTGATCTTTGTTAGTGCCCTTTTGGTTGTCTAGAGCTTGTGGTCGTCTAGCTCATTCTACTTGACCCTTTAAGTCAAGTGCTGTTCGGATAGTCCGAAATAATTACGGAAGTTCCGAAGTTTTCGGAAGTTCCGATATTAATTCGGAATATCCGACCCTTTTCCGCTGCAACAAATTGTTTTAATTTAAAATTAGCCTATTCACCCCCCCTCTAGGCAATCTTCTAACTTTTTCAATTGGTATCAGAGCCAAACCTTCTCGAAGGCTTAACCGCTTGAAGGAACGTGATGGCCAACACCGGGTTGAAGGTTGTCGTGACGGACGAGCAAAATAGTCCGAGAGCCGGAGATGGAACTCGGCAAAAGCAAAGAGGAAGCTACCTCTACATCTACTCAGGAGCTCAAATTCCATTCAATTATGAAAAATTAAATACTTCCTCCTCGCATTCGTATATCAACAGTGCCCTCAGGCGTGCTCCTTTCTTTGATGGCACGTACTATTCCGCTTTGGAGGCACAAGATGAAAATGCATTTGATGTCACTCCATCCTAGTGTTTGGAAGATTGTTTGCACAGGTCTAGATATGCCTGGGAAGGCGATATGGAGCTCACGCCGAACAAGAGCAAAACATCCACCGCAATGCTCAAGCCGCATAGCGTGTTGCTTGGAGCGTTGAGTCCCGAGGACTTCAACAAAGTGGACGGATTGGAAGAAGCCAAAGAGATATGGGACACACTCCAAGTAGCACATGAGGGGACATCAAGGGTCAGGGAGTCAAAGAGTGAATTGCGAGAAGGCAAGTTGGGGAGATTTGTGATGAATGATGATGAGACTCCGCAACAAATGTATGACCGCTTGATGATCCTCGTAAACAAGATAAGAGGGCTTGGAAGCAAGGATATGACGGACCACGTCGTGGTAAAAAGGATGTTGAGAGCCTTTACCCCAAGGAACTCTACTCTCGTAACCCTTATACGAGAGCGAAAAGATTTCAAAAGGCTCACTCCAAATGACGTGCTCGGAAGAATTCTTTCACATGAGCTCATGGAGGAAGAAGCAAAAGAAGTGAAGAACCTTGCCAAGCAAAGCTCGAGCTCAAGACCAAAACAAATAGCCTTGAAAGCAAGCAAAAAGGAAGAATCAACATCAAGTGATGATGAGGAAGATGAAAGCGAAGATGAAGAAGACTTGGCTCTATTTGTAAGGAAATTCAAAAAGTTTCTCAAGTATGATGGGTCAAGCAAGTACAAGAAGAACTACAACGACAAATCAAGAAGAAGAACAAACACAAAGAGGGCTTGCTATGAGTGCGGTGAAGTTGGACACTTCATCGCCGATTGTCCGAAGAAGAAAAACAATCCCAATGAGCCCAAGAAGAATGAGCCGCACAAGAAGAACAAAACTTACAAGAAGAAGTACTCTGGGCGAGCACATATTGGTGAAGAATGGGATTCAAACGACTCCGACTCCGACACCGATGATGAAGGAGTTGCCACCGTTGCCATTGAAGCCGCCCCTCCAACAAAATCACTCTTCGGCAACATGAGCGACACCGACAACGACGACGCACCCGCTTGTCTCATGGCAAAAGGGCGGAAGGTAATGACTAAGTCAAAACCTCCGAGTAGTGATAGTGAATTGGATAGTGATGACAATGATGATGATGATGCTCTATTTTGTGATTTAAGCAAAACGTCTATTGATAAGATCCATAAACTATTGAAAAGAATAGATAGCCAAGAGGAAACTCTCGAGAAGCAAGAAGAGTTGCTAATTTGTGAAAAGAAGAAAAATCTTGCTCTCGAGAAGGTCCTTACAAAAGAAAAGGAGACAATTGAATTGTTAACCAAAAGCTTAATTTGGCTAATAATTCAATAACATTACTTAAGGGTTCAAATGAGTCACTTCAAGAGAATGTCATAAGTCTAGAAAACAATCTTCAAGCTCTTGAAGTGCAAATTGAATCTCTTAATGATCTTAATTCTCCAATTGTTAATTCTTCAATGGCTTCTATTCCTTCCACTAGCAATGGTTGCTCTCGATGCTATAATGTTGATATTAATGCTTGTACTTCTAACTCTCAATTTGTGCAAGTATTAAAAAGCGCACGAGAGATTAAGTGCCTTGGTTAGATACGGTTGCATGAAAACTTATCAATCCAAGGATGCTCTATACAAGACCATAAATGGTCGAGGCAACAAAAACAAAGAAGGGCTAGGATATGATAAGTACGAGTGTAAAGGAAATGACCGTGTGGTGGTAAAAGGCAAGGAATGCATCAAGTTTGTCAAAGGAAATGACAAACAACCATTGACCACCACACAAGTCATCAAAAGCAGGGCAAGATTCAAAGAAGCATCCTCAATGTCATACATCTCATTCCATTCACTTTGCTTCTTATGTATTGAAGAGAAACCACCGTGGTAAAGTGGTTGCTCATTTTGTCGGTGCCCACAACTCTAATGATGTGAGCAAAAGAAAGTGTGGGTACCAAAAGTTTTGATTACTAACATGCAAGGACCCAAAAGATTTGGGTACCTAAGAACAAGACTTGATGTGTTTTCGTAGGAGTATACCTCCGGGGGATCAAGTTGGGTGCTTGATAGTGGTTGCACAAACCACATGACCGGAGAAAAGAAAATGTTTTCATCTTTTGATGAGAAAGGGTCACAATATGAAAATATTGTGTTTGGTGATAATGGTAAAGGTGAGGTAATGGGATTAGGTAAAATTGCTATTTCTAATGATCATTCAATTTCCAATGTTCTCCTAGTTAAATCTTTAAATTACAACTTGTTGTCCGTATCACAACTTTGTGAAATGGGCTATAATTGTCTATTTACTAATGTGGATGTGACCATCTTTAAAAGAGATGATTCCTCAATTGCCTTTAAAGGATATTTGAAAGGTAAGCTCTATTTGGTTGATTTCAACTCAAATAGCGCTAAACTTCAAACATGCTTAATGGCAAAGTCTAGCATGGGTTGGTTGTGGCATCGCCGGCTAGCTCATGTTGGCATGAGAAATCTCGATAAGCTTCTAAAAGGTGATCACATCATTGGACTAACGAATGTTGAGTTTGAGAAGAATAGGATTTGTAGCGCTTGTCAAGCCGGAAAGCAAGTTGGAGCGCGTCATCCCGCGAAAAACATCATGACGACGACAAAACCATTGGAGCTTCTACACATGGACCTCTTCGACCCGTTGCTTATATAAGCATCGGAGGTAACAAGTATGGTTTAGTTATTGTTGATGATTTTTCTCGCTTCACGTGGGTGTTCTTTTGCAAGAGAAAAGTGAGACACAAGGGATAATCAAGAAGTTTGCAAGAAGAGCCCAAAATGAATTCGAGTTGAGGATCAAGAAGATTCGAAGCGATAATGGAAGTGAATTCAAGAATACTCAAGTCGAAGAATTCCTTGATGAAGAAGGAATCAAGCACGAGTTCTCCGCTCCATACTCCCTCAACAAAATGGAGTGGTAGAAAGGAAGAATCGGACTTTGATTGAGATGGCAAGGACAATGCTTGGATTTGAGTACAAGATCTCCGATCATTTTTGGGCGGAAGCCGTCAACACCGCGTGCCATGCTATTAACCGATTATATCTCCACAAGATCTTGAAGAAGACAAAGATACGAACTTCTTACCGTAACAAAGCAAATGTTTCATATTTTAGAGTTTTCGGTAGTAAATGTTTCATTCTTAACAAGAAACCCAAGAACTCCAAATTTGCTCCTAAGATCGATGAAGGTTTCTTGCTAGGATATGGATCAAATGCCTATGCCTATCGCGTTTTCAACAAAACCTCGGGTTGCGTTGAAATAGCGAGAGACGTGACATTTGATGAATCTAACGGCTCTCAAGTAGAGCAAGTTGATTTAAATATGTTAGAAAATGAGGAGGAGCCAAGCATTGCAATCAAGAAGATGGCTATAGGTGAAGTGAGGCCGCAAGAAAAGGAGCATCAAGACAATTCCTCTATGCAAGTTGAGTCTCCTACCTCAAATCAAAATATAAATATTCCTCAAGACAGTTCAAGCAAACTCTTGGAGGATGCTCAAGATGAAGACCTTGAACCAATTCAACATGTCTCTCAAATGCCACATCCGAGGGTGCATCAAAGTATTCAAAGAGACCACCCCGTCGACAACATTCTAGGTGACATTCAAAAGGGGGTAACTACACGCTCAAGAGTAGCTAATTTTTGTGAATATTACTCTTTTGTGTCTACCTTGGAACCATTGAAGGTGGAAGATGCACTAAAAGATCCGGATTGGGTAATGGCAATGCATGAAGAGCTCAACAACTTCGTTAGAAACAAAGTGTGGTCGTTGGTGGAAAGACCAAATCAAAACGTGATTGGAACCAAATGGGTCTTCCGCAACAAACAAGACGAGAACGGAGTTGTCACAAGAAATAAAGCTCGGTTGGTAGCTCAAGGATTCACTCAAATCGAAGGTTTGGATTTTGGTGAGACTTATGCTCCAGCTTGCTAGATTAGAGTCAATTCGTATATTGGTTGCATTTGCTACTCACCATGATTTCAAGCTTTATCAAATGGACGTGAAGAGTGCATTCCTAAATGGTCCAATCGCCGAATTGGTTTACGTTGAGCAACCGCCGGGAATGGAGGATTACAAAAACCCTACTCATGTCTATAAACTCCATAAGGCGCTCTACGGGCTTAAGCAAGCACCTAGAGCATGGTATGAATGCCTTAAGGATTTTCTTATTAGAAAGGGTTTCGAAATTGGTAAAGTCGATCCTACTCTCTTCACAAAATATGTTGATAATGATCTATTTGTGTGCCAAATATATGTCGATGACATTATATTTGGATCCACTAATAAAAACTTTTGTGAGGAATTTAGTAGGTTAATGACAAAGAGGTTTGAGATGTCTATGATGGGCGAGCTAAAGTTCTTCCTCGGATTTCAAATCAAACAACTCAAGGAAGGGACATTCTTGTGTCAAACAAAGTACATCAAGGACATGCTCAAGAAGTTTGACATGGAGAGCGCCAAACCTATTCACACACCCATGGCTACAAACGGACATCTTGGTCTAAATGAGGAAGGTAATCCCGTGGATCAAAAGGTATATCGATCCATGATAGGTTCATTGCTTTATCTTTGTGCATCTAGGCCTGATATTATGCTTAGTGTTTGCATGTGTGCAAGATTTCAAGCCGCTCCGAAAGAGTGTCACCTAGTAGCCGTGAAAAGGATTCTTAGATATCTAGTTCACACACCTAATTTAGGGCTTTGGTATCCTAAAGGATCAAAATTCGATTTGATTGGATATTCGGATGCTGACTATGCGGGTTGTAAAGTGGATAGAAAAAGTACTTCGGGGACTTGCCAATTTCTAGGTAGATCACTAGTAGCTTGGTCCTCAAAGAAACAAAACTCAAGAGCTCTATCCACATGAAGCTGAATATATTGCCGCGGGAAGTTGTTGTGCACAATTGCTATGGATGAGGCAAACCTTGAAGGATTTTGGACTAAAGTTGGATAGAGTTCCACTCTTATGTGACAATGAGAGTGCTATCAAAATAGCCAATAATCCCGTCCAACACTCCCGGACCAAGCATATAGATATCCGTCACCACTTTCTTAGGGATCACTCACTGAAAGGAGACATTGACATTACCTATGTGAGAACCGAGAAACAATTGGCCGATATCTTCACCAAACCTCTTGATGAGAAAAGATTTTGCGAATTGAGAAGTGAGCTAAACATCCTAGACTATCGGAATGTGACTTGACATCTTGCTCGCATATATAGTTACTATTCTTGATAAATTCAAAATAAAAGGATTGCAAAAATTAATTATCTGTCTTTGAAAAAGTCTTCTTGGTATTTGCATCTTCGGTCATTCCACTTGTGATCATTGCTTTGGTTGTTGCTATGTTCTCTAATCACAAGTAGGATGACTGCCGAGTTCACTGTCTCAAAGTCTCAATTTCTTCCATCTCAGAAATCCTATCTTTTCTCCTTGTCAGCTGGAAAAATCAACTCTTCGAAATTTCCGATCGTATCATCGGAATATCCGAATTCTGTGTTTTTCAACTCTTCGGAATATCCGATATTTATATCGGAATATCCGAATCCTGCTCAACTTCTGGTTCGCTGGAAACTTGAACCCTTCGGAACATCCGATATCCTATATCGGACCTTCCGACTTTCTGGGAAATCAGACCTTTCGGAACTTCCGAACCAAAGTTCTAACTTCCAAGTTTGTGTAATCTGTTGAAAAGGACGGTTCGGTTGGCCCCCTCCCCTCATTTCTTTATTCCTTAGCCTCCGTACGGTTCTCCTCTTTTCATCTCTTGTCGTCTTCGGAGTCTCCGAGCCTACGGAAACTCCGATCTCTCTCCAAGGAAGATTTTACTTCGGCTTGGAGGATCTCTTCTCGTGTTAATCTTGTTTTTCGTTTTCTCAGGTAAACCTAGATCCCCAATCTCGAGATTATTCCTCTTTATGAAATTCTTGATCATATCTTTCGGTAGACTTGTTGCTCTAGTGTATCCTCGCCTAGATCTCAAGTTTTATCGAATTCCTTTGGTTAATCTGGTTGGAATCCTAGTTTTAGGGTTGTACCGAATATATCGGAACTTCCGAAATTCTCTGTCAGAACTTCCGATGTAAAGTCGGAATTTCCGATATTAAATCGGAATGTCCGATGTTGACAAGACAAAGACTAAACCAGTGTTCTCTCTAGTTTCTTTTATCTTATCAATCTATTCTGTGTCAGCTTTCTCAAATGGACCCAAGTCAGGGTGATCAGCCTCCTCAGGATCCGGCTAAGGTCACTTACAGTCGAAAGCGCAAAACTCCAACTGGGGCAAGAACAAAGCGAGCTTCAGCTCGAGGATCTCAACCAGGGATTACAATCAGTGAACCTGCTGCTCAGGCCGCTCAGACAGTAAATGTGCCTCGTGGAGCACCACTACCCTCTAGGAAAGGCAAAGGTATTGCAGGTGCCTCAGGATCTCAGGCTAGAGACATGCCGAGATTGAGACCGCCTGAGAGGAACCCTAGACTGCAGAGGAAGCCAGTGAACTACAAAGGAAAGGCAGCACAAGTGAGAAGAGCTCGTGAAGAAAACCCCAAGAGGAATGACAGGTTTTCCTCTGACTCTCGTTTCTGGACGTTCTTTCAGCAGGACTTTTATGCTTCAGTCATCTATCCTAGAAAGAATCCTGTTATCCAAATGCAATGTGTTGATTGGGAGTATATGGCAGCAGCAGATGATGCCATATTCAATGAAGTTATTGCAGCTTGTGAAAGAACTGGCACCAAAAGAATCATGGCTTTTCAGCATGATTGGAACACAGAGATCATAGCTCAGTTCTATGCTACAATGTATGTCTCCAGGGATCGAGTCTCTACTCTCCATTGGATGACTGAGGGAACTTGGTATGAAACTACATATGTTCGGTTGCCAGGTTACTTGATTTCACGAAGCGGACTCGAGGGGCGTAGATCGAGATCCACAATGAGGTCTCTCTTGGTGCATCAAATCTGAATTTCTTGTATGAGGAGAATGCAGAGTTTGAGCCAAAGCGACACCAAGGGATGAAGCCTTTCTTTGCTATTCTCAACAAAGTTGTTCAGAAGACTCTAGCTCCAAAGGAGGGAGATGCATCTCATGTACTATCATTCACAAGGAACCTTCTCGAGCGTAATGCAAGATGGTCGAGGTCCTTTGATGTCTTTGACTTTATCTCGAATGAGATCGAGACTCACGATCGAGGAGCCCAGAAGAAGCTGTGGATACGCTCCATTCATCATGCATTTGATAGAACAAGTAACTGGACAGCAGTTTGAGTGTGATGGAAAGCATGTGGCGCTTCAAGTAAGGGCAATCAAGGCCCCATCTCAGCGAGCCACCAGGGCTTCCACCAGTAGGACTACCTCTTCTGCTGCTACTCCTTCAGTTTCTGCTCCCAGCGGATCTTCTTCACCTATTCTGCGAGCTCTGAAGTCAATTTTTGTTCTTTGCAAGAGCAATAAAGAAAAGCAGAAAAAGAATACAAAGCGACTCAAGGACATCCAAAGGCATCTCAATCTGGAGTGTTCAGAGGACGAGGACAGTGAGGAAGAGATCGAGGACCCTTTTGCTCCAGCTCCTGATGCGTCAGAGTCCGAGGATGACGACGAAGAATCTGGGTCAGATGAAGCTGCATCAGAGGAGTCTGATTAGTTTCTCCATCTCTCTCTCTATCTATCCTTTGTGGTGCTTGATGCCAAACGGGGAGAGATGACAAATTTATCAATCAAAGTCGCTGAGTCCGTGAACTTGGAACTTAGTTTATCTGGTTTAAAACTTCGTTGTTGAATGTTTATCGCGTTTATTCTCTTTATCGTTGTTGCTTGGAGATCTTAGTTGACTCGTTGGTTGTTACTTGTTTAAATTACTCATATTGCTTATCCTGTCAATTGTGTGTTAATCTCTTATGCAAGGATATAGGGGGAGCTCTCTCATATTCTTTTCTCTCGAAAGGTGCATTTGTTCTCAGATCCTTTTTCAATGCACAACTTGAGGGGGAGTTCCGTCTATATTCATTCTCTCATATGCTTTATAAATTCTGTCTTTAATCGTGTTGTCATCAATCACCAAAAAGGGGGAGATTGAAAGTGCATCTAGGCCCCCTAAAAGTGTTTTGGGTGATTAATGACAAACGATTCCAGAATCTAATGTGTTCAACTAGTTTATGAACAGGCGAATGCTTCAAGAAGAGATCATCTTGGTACGTGAAGTGTCCCCTAGTGGTGTTGAGTAAGAAAAACGATTTTCAAAGCTTGTTATTTTAATCCTTTGAGTCGTAGGAATGCCGTACTATTAAGAGGGATGCATTGAAATTGACTTAGAGATGTTCTCCTCACTCAAGATGAATTTAGTCGAGTCTCTCAAGAGTTAGAAGTGTTTTCTCTAGCTTCGGAATGAGCTTGTGTTAAATTTCTAGTCGGATGTTCCGATGTTGTATCGGACATTCCGATGTTTCAGAAGTTCCGAAGTGTAGTTGTGCTTTAGTCCGTTGTGTTCTGTTAGGGTCGAACATTCCGATGTACTGTTTCGGATGTTCCGATACCTCAGTGTTTTAGTTTGGGAGCTCTGTTTGGTTCGATCGTCAAGTCGCCACTTCGGAAGTTCCGATGTGTTCTGTCCTGTTTTAGAGTGCTCTCTGTTTGGTTCGGACTGTCCGAAGTCGCCACTTCGGAAGTTCCGATGAGGTCGTTTTCCTGTCTGGGAACTCTCTGTTTATTTCGGATATTCCGATATTTTATATCGGATATTCCGATGTGGACTTAGCTTGTTTAGTTGGGTTCCCTCTCTGGGTGTCATCGGATGTTCCGAAGTAGCTATCGGACATTCCGATGCTTGTTGTTTTCGACCGTTGGAAGCTTTCCAATTTCTGGTAGTTTGCACGCATCGGATGTTCCGAAGTTCGTTTCGGACATTCCGATGTGGGGCTGAGTGCGGGGGTAACGGCTAGTTTTGATCCAAAACTATAAATACCCCTCTCCCACTCCTTTTGCTGGTTACACACTTGCTTTGGCTATTCACTTGAGCTTCTTGAGTATTCTCTAGAGCATCCTTTGAGCTTTCTCTCCTCCTTGATCTTAGGGATCATTTAGTGAGTGAGAGTTTGTCGTGTGTGATTGAAAGTCAAGGGTTAAGTTGGTATTCATCTTGAGAAAGTAGAGAACCTCTCCAAGATCGAGATTCGAGTGCATTCATTACTCTTGGAGGTTGAAGGACTCCTAGACGGCTAGGCGTCGCTCACGAGCCCCCAACGATTGTGGGAAGCCGTGAGAAGTTTGTGAAGGCCGGCTCCGCCTCCGAAAGGAAAGGAACCAATAGTGGAACCAAGCCTCAAGTGTGACCGAGGTTGGGAGGAAAGGGTTGGAAAAGACCCAGGCTCTCTGGAGCCTCCTCAACGGAGACGTACGATCCCCTCAAGGATCCGAACTCCGGGAATCAAACTTTTGTGTTCTATCTTGTCTCTAGTTGCTTGTTTGATTTTATTGATCTTTGTTAGTGCCCTTTTGGTTGTCTAGAGCTTGTGGTCGTCTAGCTCATTCTACTTGACCCTTTAAGTCAAGTGCTGTTCGGATAGTCCGAAATAATTACGGAAGTTCCGAAGTTTTCGGAAGTTCCGATATTAATTCGGAATATCCGACCCTTTTCCGCTGCAACAAATTGTTTTAATTTAAAATTAGCCTATTCACCCCCCCCTCTAGGCAATCTTCTAACTTTTTCACAGGCGAGCTACAGGCGGATGGTAGCAGATATGGACCTACTAACCGCTGACAATGTGACATGGGATCCATGGACGCCGGAACAAGCCGACGAAATTGCCACCGACGGGCTCATCTCTGGTTGCTGCCTGGTGGACATGTCATTTTGGATAACGACATGCTTCGTCGTGTACATGAACGCGGTGGAGGTCTATTCGCCTGAACGCGTCCAACGACAGTTCGGGTGGCGGCAGATAATCCCGGTTCCACCACCGCGGGATGCTGGGAGGTCGCACGGGTACGTATCTCATTTGTGTCATTATTGTCATCTTCGTCAAAAATTTGCCTTTAGAATGTATTGATCATTACAGGAGAAGCGCTATGGGTAGTGCGAGAGCAGTCGATTGGACCGCAGTCCACGCTACACACATCACGCGATGGGTCGAGTCAGCATTGCAGGAGGTGGTCGATCCCATTGGGCCGTACGACCCCGACGAGTACGACAACTACCTTGCATGGTACCGCGGCCGCACGTGTGCCACGTTGCTTAGCCAGGAGATCGAACCACGCGCCATGGCGTACCCAGAAGAAAAGTCGCAACATGCGCAGACTCTGGTGCACCCATCGTAGTAGTAATATTTATCATAACTTTCATATTCAAATTCCTAATAACTACATACTGCAACGCAGACTCGGGAGGCATCGCAAATAATTGCCCATGCCGATGAACTGGCGTCCCACCCTCCGGGGTCCTCTGGCTCGACGTCGGCAGCCAATCAAATGAGACGTTACTTCGCGTCTCAGGGGGCCAGATTACTCTCGGCGATGCGTGGGCTTGGAGGCTCTGCACGACAGCCACGCAACTACGGCTCTCCTCGCATGGATCCAACTCATACCTCACACGCCAGGCGGTCCGTCAGCATCCGTCCCTCAAGTGGCGAACGAGAGGACGCCCCAGCACGTGCGTCCACGTCCCATGTGGGAAGCCAGTCTGCGCGCCATCATCCTAGCCCCCATGTTGAAGTCCCAACTTATCCTTGGGCACAAAGGGAGCAGGAGCAGATTGTTACGTCTGGCACAGCAGAACCGTGGTCACCATGGGACGACATACCTGGCACGTCGGCCCCACTGCCTGCGCCGGAAGTGCCACATTTCTCGCCCTCCTACGCGACGGACTACAGTCAACCACAACAGTGGAGCGAGCCTGGTGCTTTCGACTTCGAGTTGATGTCAGGACATACTACCTTTACTGCTCTACTAGGGGGGCAGCCGGGCATCTCGTAACCGCAATCGGTTGCAAACATACTGCATGCGGGTCCACTACAAACGACCAATCCAGATGCATGGTACAACTATTCCCACCAGGCCTCGCGACAATATACCTTTGCGTCGGGTGCACCTCCTCCTGACGAAGATGTCGACGACCGCCCAGGTCAGAGTAGGCAGGGGCCATCACAGGCCGCAGGACTGAGGAACACAGTCCCCGATTGCATGTACTGAGGAATTCATGAGAAGGCAAGGCCGGCGTCGCCGCGGGGGCCGTCAATAATGTAAAATAACTTCATGTAGGGCCTCCGTCTCATGTAATTACTAATTGTACGTACTAAAGATGCGTGCAAATTGGACAAAGTGTTGTCCATTTCCCGTATTGCATGATGTTGGTGGCTACAACCTTCAGTACAGTTCGAATTAATGTCTACTGTTGGAATAATTGCTCTAACATGACCTGTGAAAGTTAATACCGTAGGACGTGACCTAGTTAGAACGGCAAAGCCTTAACGATTCAATTTTTCATAAGACATATTTATGCACTTATAAGCTTCTTCACTTCTACGTATTCTGTCGTAGTATCTTGCTCTTCCGCTGTATTACATCTAAAATGTTTTACTGACCTTGTCTTGCTTCAAAATTTTGTAGATGCCTGTCTTCACCTCGTTTGCCATGACGGAGGGAGGATTTTGTGAGGAGCTATCTTTGATGCTCCAGGAGCTGGGCTACTCTCGTCGCCCGGAGTACCGCTGCGTTTCCGTGCCCCGCTTTAGCCAGAACTTTTGGACAGTGAGATTGCTCATCTTCGCCAAGGGTCCACAGTGGAATGACCGGATCCGGTACTTCACAGTGGAGCGGCTAAAGCTCGATGATGCTCTGCAGGATGCGGCCAGGCAGGCTCTCCTTCACTTCGGCGAGAGCTACCGCTACCAGTTGGAGGACACTCCGTACCGGCTCTTTCCCTCCCATGAGGTGGGGAGGAGTCACAACCGGTTCCGGAGCTTAGAGTTGGAGTCAGACCCCACCATTGTGCACATGGGTGGGCTCATCCGGGCGCAGGACGAGGCGTATGTCCACATTTCTTGTGAGCTTCAGGACACTTACAGGGATCTTGCTGCGGCGAGGCTGGAGATCGTTCAGCTGAAGGACTTGCAGCGTGGAGCCGCTCCATCTCCAGCCAGACGTGTGCAGGAGGCGCAGCGGACAGCACCACCACTGCCTGCCCCAGCCCAGGAGGACCTTCCACGTAGAGGCTCGACCCCAGACGCCGCGAGGGTCAAGCGTCGCCGAGGTCCGCCGCTCAGAGTGACTGCACGGAAGTCCGTGCGGCGTGTTGAGCAGTCAAAGGCGTTCCAGCACTTCTTGGCGGCTCTGGGGGAGCCAGGACCTTCCAGGCTCCAGTGCGATTCGCGATAGTAGCGAGGGGAGTACTTAGTCCGGGCCGGTAGCACCCTTCTTTTGTTCACGCTGGAACGTTCAATAATTGTGTGTGACGGACTATGTAGTGCTTTTATGCATTTGTGGTACAACCATCTTAATAAAATAAGTATTCTGTTTGAACTAGAGTTTCTCTCGCTCATAAAGCTGTCTATATTGGCAGTTCGTATGTGTAATTACCGAATTATTTGTAAGACAATATGTATCTTTCCAAATGTATTCGGATATAAATAGGGGGGATTGCAAAATAAAGTTCGAAGCTATTTGTTGCGTCGGACGGAGCGGACGTGCTCATCGATATATGGACTACCATATCCAGAAGAAATATCTCATGGACACCTTTCGTTGCATGTCATACGGACTCGCGCAATAACCCTAAGTATTATATGCGCGCACAAACCCTAACGATGAAGGATTTTCGGCGGGCCGTCCGAAAGCATGTTCGAAGTTACTTTTTGGGGCGGATGTAGAAGATTTTCTATTTGGTGTAAGGACTACCATATTCTGTACAAATATCTCAGTTACAACTCTCTTCGCATATAAATTGTCAACGCCCAATAAGCCTAAGTATTATATGCGCGCACAAACCCTAACGATGAAGGATTTTCGGCGGCCGGTCGGAAAGCATGTTCGAAGTTATTTTTTGGCGCGGATGTACCAGATTTGCTATTTGGTATATGGACTACCATATTCTGCAAAAATATCTCAGTGACAACTCAATCGCATATAAATTCTCAACGCCCAATAACCCTAAGTATTATATGCGCGCACAAACCCTAACGATGAAGGATTTTCGGCGGCCCGTCCGAAAGCATGTTCGAAGTTATTTTTTGGGGCGGATGTACCAGATTTGCTATTTGGTATATGGACTACCATATTCTGCAAAAATATCTCAGTGACAACTCTCTTCGCATATAAATTCTCAACGCCCAATAACCCTAAATATTATATGCGCGCACAAACCCTAACGATGAAGGATTTTCGGCGGCCCGTCCAAAAGCATGTTCGAAGTTATTTTTTGGGGCGGATGTACCAGATTTGCTATTTGGTATATGGACTACCATATTCTGCAAAAATATCTCAGTGACAACTCTCTTCGCATATAAATTCTCAACGCCCAATAACCCTAAGTATTATATGCGCGCACAAACCCTAACGATGAAGGATTTTCGGCGGCCCGTCCGAAAGCATGTTCGAAGTTATTTTTTGGGGCGGATGTACCAGATTTGCTATTTGGTATATGGACTACCATATTCTGCAAAAATATCTCAGTGAAAACTCTCTTCGCATATAAATTCTCAACGCCCAATAACCCTAACCATTATATGCGCGCACAAACCCTAACGATGAAGGATTTTCGGCGGCCCGTCCGAAAGCATGTTCGAAGTTATTTTTTGGGGCGGATGTACCAGATTTGCTATTTGGTATATGGGCTACCATATTCTGCAAAAATATCTCAGTGACAACTCTCTTCGCATATAAATTCTCAACGCCCAATAACCCTAAATATTATATGCGCGCACAAACCCTAACGATGAAGGATTTTCGTGCCCGTCCGAAAGCATGTTCGGATTATTTTTGGGGCGGATGTACCAGATTTGCTATTTGGTATATGGACTACCATATTCTGCAAAAATATCTCAGTGACAACTCTCTTCGCATATAAATTCTCAACGCCCAATAACCCTAAGTATTATATGCGCGCACAAACCCTAACGATGAAGGATTTTCGGCGGCCCGTCCGAAAGCATGTTCGAAGTTATTTTTTGGGGCGGATGTACCAGATTTGCTATTTGGTATATGGACTACCATATTCTGCAAAAATATCTCAGTGAAAACTCTCTTCGCATATAAATTCTCAACGCCCAATAACCCTAACCATTATATGCGCGCACAAACCCTAACGATGAAGGATTTTCGGCGGCCCGTCCGAAAGCATGTTCGAAGTTATTTTTTGGGGCGGATGTACCAGATTTGCTATTTGGTATATGGGCTACCATATTCTGCAAAAATATCTCAGTGACAACTCTCTTCGCATATAAATTCTCAACGCCCAATAACCCTAAGTATTATATGCGCGCACAAACCCTAACGATGAAGGATTTTCGGCGGCCCGTCCGAAAGCATGTTCGAAGTTATTTTTTGGGGCGGATGTACCAGATTTGCTATTTGGTATATGGACTACCATATTCTGCAAAAATATCTCAGTAACAACTCTCTTCGCATATAAATTCTCAACGCCCAATAACCCTAAGTATTATATGCGCGCACAAACCCCAACGATGAAGGATTTTCGGCGGCCCGTCCGAAAGCATGTTCGAAGTTATTTTTTGGGGCGGATGTACCAGATTTGTTATTTGGTATATGGACTACCATATTCTGCAAAAATATCCCAGTGACAACTCTCTTCGCATATAAATTCTCAACGCCCAATAACCCTAAGTATTGTATGCGCGCACAAACCCTAACGATGAAGGATTTTCGGCGGCCCGTCCGAAAGCATGTTCGAAGTAATTTTTTTGGGCGGATGTAGCAGATTTGCTATTTGGTATATGGACTACCATATTCTGCAAAAATATCTCAGTGACAACTCTCTTCGCATATAAGTTCTCAACGCCCAATAACCCTTAGTATTATAGTACAGAAATATCCCAGTTACAACTTTCTTCACATATCAATTCTTAACGCGTAATAACCCTAAGTATTATAGTAGCGCACGAACCATAACGATGAAGGCTTTTGGGTGGCCCGTAAAAAAGCATGTTGGAAGTTATTTTTTGGGCCGAATGTAGCAGATTTGCTATTTGGTATACGGACTACCATATTCTATAGAAATATCTCAGTTACAACTCTCTTTGCATATAAATTCTCAACGCCCAATAACCCTAACTATTATAGCCCGCACAGGTTCCCTCGCACCTATATTAATGGTGACATGCCAAAAGGCTAAGAATGGTGAGATGACAACACGCTGAAAACACTGATATGACAAAATACAGAAAAAGCTAACATGACAAATGCAGAAAAAGCTAACATGACAGTCTTGCACGTGTTGTCATTTCACTCTGACAAAGCTGGGCGCACATGTTGTCATCTTTTCCAGCTTTTTTTTAAAACAGTTTTTCCAACCCTCGCTGAACCGTCCAACATTTTATATTGTCTTCCACGTTGAGAATATGGTAGTCCGTATACCGGAGAACAAATCAGCTTCGTTATTAAAAAAAATTAGACTCAAGCGTGATACTCTATGGCGTGCCGAAAAGTTTCAAGTTGTCATCTATGTTCACAGTACTCTACGGCCAGGCCACTGCCAGCTGCAGCTTCGCTTCAGCCAGGCCCCCACCGCGCGCTGCAACCGCTGCTACGTGCCGCTGTCCTGTCCCGGCCCCTCGCATCGCAAGCTAATCTGCTGCAAACTGCTCCCTGTGCACTACCAGGCCACTGTGAGCTGCAGCTTGGAACCAGCCAGACCCCCCCAGCGCGCTGTAAACGCTGCCACGTGGCGCTTTCCTGTCCCGGCCCCTCGCCTCGCACGCTAATGTGCCGCCATTTCTTGGCCAATGCAGATGCAATGGCTTCTGACACTGACCCCCATCCGCGCACTGCAAACGCTCCCACGTGCCGCTTTCCTGTCTTGGCTCCTCGCTCCGAGCGCTGATGTGCCGCCACCTGGCTCGTTTCTCCCTCGCAGCCTCGCTATAAATTACAAGGCCGCATGTATTTCTATCAGACAATCGTGAGCCATTGTTTCGAGTTCATAAAGCTGCGAGTGAGTTGAGAAAACCCACAACGCAAAGAGTAGAACTAGTGGTTTAGCTTTCCTTTTTTTCAATATTTGATTCGGGCTTCGTGTTTCACAGGTATTATTTACGAAACTTATTTTGGACACGAGACTACATTATTGTGTTGTTGGGTCTGTGAAGTACAAGGGATATTGATTGGTTCTTGGGGGCTTTGAGGCCATCTATTTCTTTTTTATATTTTTGTTCGAAGTAAATTTCAGTTATGCTTGAATCCTACTCTTTTAGGCTGAAATATAATTGCTACCATTGTGTAGATGGACAAGGATCCGGAGCGGCTCAAGAAAGGCTTGGCCTGGACAATAAAAGAAATAGATGGTATCGCAGCTGACCTGAATAAAATTGCAAAGGACAACTTTAGTCCTAGCACAAGTTCAAGTGCCAACGAATTCAACAGCTTTGTGACTGACATCGAAGCTATAGCTAGTAGCCTCGAAATGGTTGCCATACAGTCGAACGAGTTACTGCAATCAGACCCCCACCCGTAACATCCGGACCTTCAAGCCATAGCTCGCAACTGTCCGCAGGTTGCCACAGAAGAGGACATCGAAGATGCAGACCCAGACTTGTGTCTTCCTTATCACTACGAGAGTGATGAGGAGGGCAAACGCGACCGCTGGCAGTACCTAGAAGATGAGGGTATTGATATAGATAGTGATGATTCTGGATAGTTGTAATCCTGTATCGCTAGAGTTGTTAAAATAATATGTATTAGTGAGGCACCCGTCATGTACGTTGGTAAGGCTTCGTATTCCACCGTTGTTTTCCCGTGTTGTAATGTTATGTTGTAACTTATCCATTTCATCGTTGTATTTTATGCCTTTAATATGTTTCGTATTCCACCGTTATTTTCTGGGCCCGATGTAGCAGATTTGCTATTTGGTGTATGGACTACCATATCCTCTAAAAATATCTCAGTTACAACTCTCTTCGCATGTAAATTCTCAACGCCCAATAACCCTAAGTATTATAGTCGCGCACAAACCCTAACGATGTAGGATTTTCGGCGGCCCGTTACAAAGCATGTTCGAAATTATTTTTTGGGGCGGATGTACAAGATTTGCTATTTGGTGTATGGACTACCATATTCTGCAAAAATATCTCAGTTACATCTCTCTTTGCATATAAATTCTCAACGCCCAATAACCCTAATGATGAAGGCATTTCGGGGGGCTGTAAAAAAGCCTGTTGGAAGTTATTTTTTGGGTCCAATGGAGCAGATTTGCTATTTCGTGTACAGACGACCATATCTGCATAAAAATCTCATATACAGACGTCTACTCAGTGCATCGAGGCCACTTCCCCTTCTCCCATGCCTCTTAATATATGGACCATCATGTTCTGCAAAAATATTTCATATACACCTTTCTTTCCATGTAAATTATAAATCCGGAATAACCCTGAGTATACCTGTCACCCGCAAACAAGGCTGCATGACATGTCACCCGCAAACAAGGCTGCACGACCGGTCACCCTCAATCAAAGCTGCACGGCCTGTCGCACGCATTGAAAGCTGTATAAAGCATTCTGCCTGACTATGGGAGGGATTCCCTGTCTAAAGCTGTGGCCATAGCCAGCCTCATGTCCCATCACATGCCAAGTTGCAGACGAATCTGATGCCACCCTCAATCAAAGCTGCCGCGATGTCGTGCAGCTTTCACAAAGCGTGACAGGTCGTGCAGCCTTGCCATCGGCGTGACTTGTCGTTCAGCTTTGCCAAAGACGTGACAGGTGGTGCAGCTTTAGGACAGGGGAGACAGGTCCAAGTGGATGACAAGCCATCTAGCTCGCCAGCACTATAAAAACCGGTGGAGGGATACACATCCATTACCAACAGACCGGCAATAAGCTTCTGCACACTTTACACAAATTAGGCCACGATGTCGTTCTACCGTCGCCTCTTCAGCAAGCGGAACTTAACCCCCCGCGAATACCCGGATGCAAGTTGTGTTGATGCCCCAGTTCTGCCGGAGTTGCCCCGACCTAATTGCGCCTGCAACCTTCCGGCGAAGATCACGCAGTCTCAGCACGGAGCTACGGCCGCTCGCGCCCATTACTGTTGTGCACACGGCTATGAGGTAAACCTACTAGTGTCCGTAAAGTACAGGGTACCACTACCATTTCATGTGTCGTTCTTTGTTTAGTAGCGCATGGACCGGTGTTGCTTCTTCCAATGGATCGACGGCCCGGAACGACGTGACTACGAATTTCTCAACAACTGCCATGACGCCTACCCCACTTCGCCCGAGAACTTCACCCGGTGGGAGAGGCCACCGGGATATGTCCCCCTTCTAGATCGACCGGAGTTTAGGGGTGGTGCGCAAGGGAGCAACCAATCGGTCAGTTCCATGCGACATGTAGTGTTACACAGTCACAAAGTAGTAATTCTAAACCGCTTCGTCGCATGCAGGACTTCAAGAAGAAACTTGCAAAACGGATAAAGTCAAAGGAGAAACCTCCGCAAGGGGCCGCACCTGAAAGCCCCGAATTTTGCGATCACGACACATAGCGATCGTTGATACCTGCCAAGATGATCTAGCACTGAGATTCTACCGGTGCCCCTTGGCAGAGGATGAATGGTGCGCCTACTTCAACTGGGTGGATCCGGAGAAATACCACCCACATCTCAAACTTCCCATATGGGATAACTGGGGCGAGCAACCCTCCCCGTGGTGCTACTTCCGCCCAGAAAAGCCAGACCCCGAGTATGCCCAAGGTATTATGCAACGACCACATCACGCATACTGTATGGACTGCAGGGCACGCTTCCGGTTGTACAAGGACAAGCCCAACACGCACCTCCTGCACCATATAGTGGAGTGCGAGCCGAAATAGAGAAGACGTCTCCGCAAGGAACCAGAAGTGGAAGAGGGTTCCTCCACTCTAAGAAGGGACAAGGGGAAGCAGCCGGCCGAGGTTCGCACAACGGAAGACATCCTTGCCGGGTTACAGAGACCATCACGGAACCAGGGCGGTATTAACATAGGGGACGCCGCAAATCGGGATGGCATGCCCATATGGGAGGGCAGAACTCCACAGAATGCACACAAACAAGTTACTTCTTATACCCCAGAGACGTATGGCATAGGCTACCCATTCGGCAGCAGCTGGGAGCACTGCCCAGGGCCATGGAGCTCTTTCATAAGAGAGATTGAGCGGTGTCCGAGAACAAATCGCGAAAGATTCACGGGTGATGTAATATGTAGAAAATGTATGGCATCGTTCCCACTCTACGAACATAGGCGGAAAGATCATTTATTCCACCATGACAACCAGTGTTATCGTCACTTCTCCTAGAAATATCGTCACTGTTGTAATGCCCTTCTAATATAATATGTGCTTATTTCATCATCTAAACTGTCGTTACATGTGCCCTACCAAGGTTGAGTTTTGTTCCTAAGGTTACTACCTGTATGTACGTGCTTCTCACAATGATCGTAAAAGCAGTCATCAATTAGTAGCCTTCTTTGCTTGATTCCTTTTCTTTCCTGTTGAGCCATGAGAGCCTATATTGCAATACATCCTATTAGACTCGAATTCCAGGTTTCGAACACCTAAATTTTCGAACGTTTGGTTTCTTGAGAACCGATTATTCAGGTTCTTCATCACTGCTTTTTGTACAACGTGGAACTATTATATCCTTTTTTGGAAATCGAAA
This sequence comes from Rhipidocladum racemiflorum, assembly GCA_036346355.1. NCBI lineage: Eukaryota > Viridiplantae > Streptophyta > Magnoliopsida > Poales > Poaceae > Rhipidocladum > Rhipidocladum racemiflorum. Next base: position 79,736,859 of record CM070579.1, on the reverse strand, counting down.
AGATACAAATTCACCTCGCAAGAAGTGACAGCAAGATTCGCCATATCAAATGTGCACGAAGATTCGCCATATCAAATTCACCTCAGTAGCAACTAGCAAGCTTCTGGATTACATTTTGGAAGCAACTAGGAGTTAATTCCGGAAAAGAAAAAAACTTCCGTGCATGGCTAATTCCGGAAAAGAAAAAACGGAAGGGGCTGATACAGTCAAAATTTCAATAAACGATTATGTTTTCACATTTGTATAAGTGAGTGACAATTTGTATAGTATTCCAATATAGTGCTTGTATTCGGCCTGAAATAAATAATCCAGTACAGTGCTTGTACTGATAATGGAATTTTTCTTCGATAAAAAGGAAACTTAAGATTAAGATGCTCCGGAATGGAAAGGAGGGAATGTCCACAATACCCGGATTTAGTACAATTCGAGGGATTTTTTAGGGTCATTAATCAAGGCTTGGCAGAAGAACTTCAGAAGTTTCCAACAATTAAAGATCCAGATCACGAAATTGCATTTCAATTATTTGCGAAAGGATATCAATTGATAGAACCCTCAGTACAGTGACAATTTGTATAGTGAGCACTCTCTGTGATATGCTTGTATGGGACACCAGGAACCGGCCAAGGCTTGAATGGGGTCCCAGGAACCGGCCAAGGCTTGAATGGTGTCCCAGGAACCGGCCATGGCTTCATTGGGACCCCAAAAACCGGCCAAGCCCATCTATGGGTGCCCAAAAACTGGCCAAGCATGAGTGGTACCCCAGGAACCGGCCATGGGTGTGTTTTCTGTAAATACGCCAAAAAGTTGTATCATTTTGTAATTACGGGTTCAAACATGTGCTAAATACGATTTTTGCCAAATCCGTACCGATGTTATTCGTATTTGTATCCGAAAAATCCGATGTAATATGGGTTAGGATATGGGAAGAGCAATATCCGATCCGTATCCAAAAAATCTCATGTAATATGGGTTAGGATATGGGAAGAGCAATATTCGAACCGATATCCGGTAAATATCCGACCCGATATTCAGATAAAATCAGTTATTCTTCCATTAATTTAGTTCATTATTGGATAGATAGAGTGGTTGTTTGATACTGGCACTAAAAAACACTACTTTGTTATTAAGCGTGAACTTCAACAAATCTATCAACAAACAAATAGATTTGTTCAACTTATTTGATAAACTTCTTTTCTATTCAAATTATTGGAATTAGTTGAGTCACTAAATTGAAGCATATCAAACAAATCCGAGTAGTCCTCATTATGAGAGAAGTCTATCTTTAGTTTGTTAGAATGTGACAATTCAACACTATTTAATATCTCCAGGAATTTATTCTGTAAGGTTAAGTTTGATGGAAGAGCTCCCCTGTTTTCTGTTTTTTTTATGTCTCAATCTCTCTCCTTGTATTCGATCCATTTACACCTCTAACTATACTACTATCCTACGTTGAAATAATTATGACTTGAAGCTAATGTTGTAAGGTTAATACTTCATTCTTTCTTTTACGTACACAATTATGTACTATACTACTATCCGATTATGATATCTGTCGACGATTGGAGAACGGGCTCCCGTCGAGCTTACTTGTTGAATGGGGGATCAACAGAGCCCCGTCGTACGAACCGAGGAAATCGTCCGAGCGACGTGAGGTCGGGAGAAGAGGGACGCGGTGTTTATCCTGGTTCGGACCTCTCACTGCCGAGATAATAACCCTACTCCAGTGTATTGTGTTCTATCGGGCCCCTTTGTTACAGATAACAGGGGGGTTTAAATACTATGCCTAGAGATACATAGAAGGTAACTACCCCTAGATTTATGTTATGCAACCACGTCCGTGATCTGCTGCGCTTGATCTGCGCATTATTTGAACTTCGGGTATGATTTTCCTTGATCTTCGGCTGATTGGTTGCCACCTTCCTTCCTCGAGTATTGACCGAGTCCACCGACCAAGTACCTGAGTACGACGTGATCTTTGCGAGCATGCCTGCTCGTGGTCGTTTGGAATGGTCGTGAGTGAAGGGGCGGACGTGTATGCTCGAGAGGCGTGATGCTCGTTTCGTATTCCCAAGCATCTTCTGTCGGCATTGTATGGTCGGCGGGCTTCAGAATCATCCGGGGGTACCGTGGTCTTTTGCCAGATAGTCAATCCCCGACAGCTAGCCCCCGAGGTTCAAGCGGGGAACCATCTGTGCTTCGGGCTTCCCCTTGAGCCTAAGAAGACTTTAACGAGGGATTGAATTTCCTTTGGTCGTGGCTTACGACCATTTTATGTCGGGAGGCGACCTTTTTGCCCGCCGCATGTTCATTATGCGGTGGCGCGACGTTTGGTTATTTTTTCGATTCCTTCTCCGAGAAGCCTCCATGTAACGGTAGAGCAGTTTCTCGGAAAGTGCGCTTTTACTGGGCAGTTTTCCGCCATACTGGACAGGTGTCGCTACGTGATAGGTGGCGGCTTTTAACGTGCCCCTTCGCAGCCTTTTTAACTCCGCTCGCTGGGAAAGGACGGGACTACTGCGCACTTGCTCGTCCTCGGCCAGAATCCTCCAAGAGCCTCAAAGCCCAAGAACTTCTCCACCCTTCTTCCTCCTTTGGCCATGGCACGTTTTGTTATTAGCCAGATGACCCGGAGGAGGCTCCAGGTGCTCACCGACGAGGGGTATGTCGACCCAAGCTCGGGTCGAGCGCCTGGACGTGATGCGGCGCCGGCACCGCGGGAGGGAGAGATCGTCTCCTGCGAGCTGTATGCCATCAACGGGCTTCGCTTGCCCGAGAGCGAGTTCCTTGCCTCCGTGCTCGCCTTTTGCGGGTGTGAGATCTCTCATCTCCACCCTAACTCCATCCTTGCCCTCGCGGTCTTCTCCCACCTCTGCGAGGCGTTTGTGGGCGTGATGCCCACTGCCAGCCTTTTCTTCCACTTCTACTCTCCCTTCCGCACCGGCCGGGATGGTCCCGCCGGTTGCGTTTACCTTCGCCTTCGGCCCAACCGACCATACGAGTACCCTCTTGTTGCTTTGAAGGACTCAGTGTCGGGTTGGGCCGACCTTTGGTTCTACCAGAAGAAGGCGGAGGGGTCCCAGTTGGTCTATACTGGGGAGGCCGCTCCGCCTACTGAGATGGCGCGCCCGCCCGTGCAGCTTGAGGAAGAGCGGGTGCTCAGGACGATCAGCGAGCTCGCCCAAATGGGGCTCACTGGTCAGGATGTTGCCCAGGACTTTTCCTTCAACCGGGTGTCCCCCCTGCGGCGCTGCAAGCATCCTTTCTTCGAGGTGACCGGGTGGCAGGACTTCACCCATGAAGACAATGCAGGTACGTCCTTTGATCTCTTTTTCGAGCACTGTTGCTTCCTGGTGATTGGCGCTACTTTTTCTTTTAACCCTTGGTCGTGTTGCAGCCCCAAGGATGGACTGGGTTGATGAGAGGGTCGCCGAGATGTTCGGCGCCCCGAAGGATAAGGAGCTGACACCCAATCGTCAGATCCCCAAGAACGTCTTCGACCGAAGCGACGCGGTAAGTACTTCTGTTTGTTTCCTGTCCGAGGGCGTGTTTCCCGAGCTTATGTCTCCCTGTTTTTGTTTGTAGGAGAAGGTCGCCCTCGAGCTCGCCGTGTCGAGCGCGGAGCCGCTGCCGCAAGGCGGTACCCCTGTTAAGGGTGCACGCAAGAAGATGGCGGGTCGAAGTCGCCGACCATCCGCCTCGCCTCCTCGCGCCAAGCGCTCGAAGCGTCGGACCTCGGCCAGAACCCCCTCCGCGCAGCACCTTGAATACGCCGATCGGAGGGAGGTAAGAGAACTTCGAGCCTGGTTTGCTGATTTCAAGCGGAAGAAGCCGGAGCTGATGGGCCGTCTGCAACAGCTTGCCGAGCAGGCAAAGAAGGCCGAGGAAGAGGCCAGGTCCGCCCCGAGCAAGGAGCGGCTGGAGAGGAAAACAAAGCCCTCTAGGATCAGCTCGCTCAGGTGGTCGAGGACCCTTAGGAGGAGGAAGAGGAGGAAGACGCCTACACTCTGGTCAGAAGGAGCAGGAGGTCGCCTTCCCGAACAACCTCGGCGCTGGAAGGGGTCGACATGGACAATGTCGACCCGGCGATGGCACGAGCTAGTGATGCCGCAGAAGAGCGCGTTGTGGCCGTTGCTGAGGCCTACGAGGCCGCCGCGGGCAGGACGCCCGTGGCTCAAAGCGAGGAAGCCGAGGGAGACGACGCTGCTGGCCGGGCGGAAGGTAAGCCTCGTTTGGCTCCTTTGCTAAATTTCTTTGTTCTTGCTTGCGATTTTTTCCGGGCTAACCCCACTCCGCTTGGCGTGGGCGTGATAGCTCGGATGTTGTCCTTGGACTTCCGTCAGATGGCTGAGGAGATTCTCGACTCTGCAGTTGACGCCGAGCTTAACCGAGTCTTCGACCAAGTGATGGCCGAGGGCGAGGAGGAGCCGGTGCCGGCCGCGCTTCCGGAGGAAATCGAGCTTCTCCCGGCGGATGTGGAGCCGACTTCGGCCGTGGAGGAGCAAGACCCGCAAGGGGCCGAGGACCAAGGAACCATGGCCTTGGTCCTTTGTGAAGGGGAAAGCGCGAGCGAGGCCCAGACGACGGGCTCTGAGGGCCAGGGGAAGAAGTGGTCATCATCGACCAGCTGCCCCTGGCCGTGGACCACGGACAGGAGGTGGTCGTCGTCGATCAGTCGCCTCCGGCCGCGGAGCAAGGAGAGGAGGTGTCGGCCACGCTGGCCGTCCGGTACCTCGGCAGCGGGCCAAGGGGAAGAAGTGGTCGTCGTCGACCAGCTGCCACTGGCTGTGGACCAAGGAGAGGAGGTGGTCGCCGTCGACCAGTCGCCTCCGGCCGCGGACCAAGGACAAGAGGTGGTCGTTGTCGACCAATCGTCTCCGGCCGTGGAGCAAGGAGAGGAGATGGTCGTCGACGACCAATCGCCTCCGGCCGTGGAGCAAGGGGAGGTTGCGCTTGTAGTTGGCGTCCAGCCCCCGAGCGCAGCGGCCGAGCAGGAGGAAGGCGGCCATGAGCCGCTTGTCGCCGAGGAAGATCAACCTCAGGGCGACTTGAGGTTGGTCGAGGGCGGAGACGCCGTTGCCCTCCTGGGGGCATCGGGTGCCCAGGAGGGGCAAGATCTTGACGTGCCAGCTCGGGACCAGGACGATCCCGCGTGGGTCAATCCCTTTTTCCGAGCTGGCGCAACCGACCGCTAGCGGCTTCAGGACAAGCTGGTCAGCCGGGCTCTTCTGGTAAGTCCTTTGCTTCTTTCTTTTTTCATAAGGCGAGCAATCTTCTGGAGGCCTCTTTGACTCTTCTTCTTTTTTGCCAGAAGTTCGCTGCGAAGGCCATGGAGGACATCGACGCCTCCGTGGTTCCAGCAGAAGAGTACTGGGCGTACCACCACGAGCAAGACGCCAAGATCGCTGATCTTGAGCGTCGGGTCTCTGAGGTGCATGAGGCCGACCTGAAGGAGCTGGAGTCGGCGAGGAGCCTCATCGTCGGGCTTCGAGACCAACTTTTCCAGAGCGAGACGGTGAAAAGCACTTCAGCGCTGAAGTGTGCCGAGCTTGAGGAGGAGCTGGTGAAGCTACGGCAGGAGGTCCCCGACCTGTGCCGTGACATTCAGCGAGCTCGGGAGCGCGAGGAGGCCCAGCTAAAGGAGGCGCAGCGTCTTCGGGAAAGCGCGGCCGAAGGTCGCGCGGCCCGGCGGAAGGTTTTGGACCTGGAGGCAGAGGTCGACTCCCTTAAGGAGGAGCTTGCTGTCCTCCAGGCCGAGCGTAGGACTTAGCTCGTGAAAACCTGTAAAAAACAATCTTTTGGTTTAATGAGCAAAATTATGAATGTTTAGGACCTTGCCTGTTTTTCCCGACTTTGCTTCCAATGCGTGCTTTCTCGAAACTGGTCCTGCAGAGAAAAGACTAGGTCCCTGTACAGGGGCAGACAATACGAACACGAGCAACCAGGTAAAAAAAGATAATACAAGCAAAGAATCCCTAGTCAAAAAACTCGGAGAAAAGGATTGAACGTCCCTATCGCACGGAGCCCCCGCCATGGATAAAGGTCGTGCCCCTAATGTTGCGAGCACGAGTTTGTTCATGGGAGAGCTGAGGGAATCTTTGAGCGTAATGCGTTTTTGAACGATCAAACAGGTCGCTCGAGTCGAGAAAGAGATGCGCGCGAGCATTGTTACGTGCGTGGAGCAAACGGGCTTAGGCCGACAATACGTATAGTCACCATACCCGACTAGGCGCTGTATCGGGCTTTGGGGGATGCTCTCGACCGACCACACATATAGCGAAGAGCTACTGTGGAAAGTGATCGGATGGACGAGTATCCGGCCGGTGCCCAAGAGGAATGGTGTGTACATATTTGTTGGTTAAGCTCGCTTGCGGTGCCTGTAGTCGACGATGCTCGTTTGATAAAGCGAGGACAAAGTCAAAAGGAAAAAAGAAAATATCTTATCAGAAGAAACGCAAAGGGTGTGAGATAGAGATATGCGTCTAAACGTAGAATTTACGTAGTTGGTCGATGTTCCAGGTGCTGGCGAGCTCCCGACCGTCTTCCATCGCGAGGCGAACAGCCCCCGGGCGTGCTGTGGACACGACCGTGTAGGGTCCCTCCCACCTCGGGGTCAGCTTATTGGCTTTTGACAGGTCTTGAACTCTTCGTAAGACCATGTCACCAACTTGCAGGGCCCTTGGTCGGACTGACTTGGCTGCGTGCCTACGAAGAGCTTGTAGGTAAACCGCAGACCGGAGCAGCGCCCGTTCGCGTGTTGCTTCGACGAGGTCCAGGTCGATGAGGCGCTCGACTTTCTGATCGATGGAATCGATCAGTTGCACCCTTGGGGAACCCAGCACAATTTCAGCAGGCAAAATGGCTTCCGCACCATAGACGAGTTGGAAAGGCGTTTCGCCTGTGGCCCAACTTGTCGTGGTGCGGACGGACCAAAGAACGGCGGGAAGCTCGTCCACCCACTGTTGTCTGTGCTGGTTGAGGCTCTCGAAAACCCTCTTTTTTATGCCCTGAACTAACTGCCCATTTGCTCGTTCGGCTGCTCCGTTGCTCTGTGGATGTGCCACAGAGGCGAAACAGACCTTGGTCCCGACCTCCTCGCATTAACTTTGGAACAATTCACTGGTGAATTGGGTCCCATTGTTTGTGATGAGACGGTTGGGTATCCCGAACCGAGTTATCACATTGCTGCGGAGGAACCTCTTGGCCGCCTGGGCCGAGATGGTTGATACGGGCTCGGCCTCTATCCACTTGGTGAAAGTGTCGATGGCCACGAGCAAGTACTTGTAGCCCTTCTGACCCCGGGGGAAATGTCCAAGGACGTCGAGTCCCCAGGTCGAGAATGGCCACGAGAGCGGTATGGTTTGCAGGGCATAGGCCGGTTGACGGACTTTGCGAGCATGAAACTGGCATGCTCGAACGGTCGTTACGATCGACCGTGAATCCGCCAAGGCCGTAGGCCAGTAGTATCCCAATCGGAAGGCCTTGCTTACAAGCTGAAAAGGTTAGAAGATTGCCTAGAGGGGGGTGAATAGGCTAATTTTGAATTAAAACAATTTAATGCAGCGGAAAAGTGTCGGATATTCCGAGTTAATATCGGAACTTCCGAAAACTTCAGAACTTCCGTAATTACTACGGACTATCCGATTAGCACTTGACGAAAAGAGTCAAGTAGAATGAGCAATATGACAACTAGCTCTAGACAACTAAAAATTGCACTAAAGAAAATCAATAAGATTAATCAAGCAGCTAGACACAAGAGAGAACACAATAGTTTTGATTCCCGGAGTTCGGATCCTTGAGGGGATCGTACGTCTCCGTTGAGGAGGCTCCAAAGAGCCCGGGTCTTTTCCAACCCTTTCCTCCCAAACCTCGGTCACACTTGAGGCTTGGTTCCACTATTGGATCCTTTCCTTTCGGAGGCGGAGCCGGCCTTCACAAACTTCTCACGGCGTCCCACAACCGTCGGGGGCTCATGAGCGACGCCTAGCCGTCTAGGAGTCCTTCAACCTCCAAGAGAAATGAATGCTCTTGATTCGTGATCTTGGAGTGATCCTCTACTTGCTCAAGATGAATGAACGCTTAGCTCTAGCCACACAACCACACTCAACCAAACCCCACTCACTAGATGATCCCTAAGATCAAGAAGGAGGATGGCTCAAGATTGCTCTAGAAAGTGCTCAAGAAGCTCAAGAGATCAGCCCAAGCAAAAAGTGTAACCAGCAAAAGGAGTGGGAGAGGGGTATTTATAGTTTTGGTTCAAAACTAGCCGTTACCCCCGCACTCAGCCCCACATCGGAATGTCCGATACGAACTTCGGAACATCCGATGTGTGCAAACCACCAGACTTGGAAAGCTTCCAATCGGTCGAAAAACAATAGGCATCGGAATGTCCGATAACAGCTTCGGAACATCCGATGACACCCAGAGAGGGAACCAAGCTAGACAACACTAAGTCCACATCGGAATGTCCGATATAAAATATCGGAACATCCGAAACAAACAGAGAGTTCCCAAACTGAAAGACAGCCACTTCGGAACATCCGAAGAGGCAACTTCGGATAGTCCGAACTAGACAGAGAGCTCCCAAACCAAAAACCAACAAGTATCGGAACATCCGATGTACCTTATCGGAGTGTCCGACCCTACTAGAACACAACGGACTAAAGCACAACTACACTTCGGAACTTCTGAAACATCGGAATGTCCGATACAATTTCGGAACGTCCGACCTGAACTTAAAACAAACTTCATTCCGAAGCGAGAGAGGACACTACTAGCTCTTGAGAGACTAGATAATATTCATCTTGAGCAAGAAGACCATCTTTAAATCAATTTCAATGCATCCCTCTTAATAGTACGACAGTCCTATGACTTCAACAGATCGAAAATTACAATCGGAGATGCCGTTTTTCTTACTCTACGAAGCTTGAGGATACCCAATTACATAGATGATCTCTTCTCGAACCTTTTACCTGTTCATTAACTAGTTGAACACATTAGAATCTTTAATCGTTTGTCATTAATCATCCAAAACCAATTTAGGGGGCCTAGATGCACTTTCACAAGCATTCTGAACGACGAGTGAGCTCCGTACATTCCTTCATGGATGTCACGAAGAAGGTACTGGCCTTCCTCCTGAGAGACGCATTTAGAAAGGATTCCTAATGTGCCTTTTCGGTATAGGTCGCCTTCAATCAGTTTGTACTGAGAGGATCGCCTTGTTAGCTGGGAACGCTCGGCTTCTTCCTCGGGCAATGTCCCGTGCGCAAGGTATTGGACGAATGGTGTCATCCAACTTGCAGCTTGCTCGAGGAAGGAGACCCTACCGTCGGCCTCTGATGCCTCCTCTGCAGAGGGAATGGAGGGCTTGTGTAGGTGCTCAATGAACCTGCCGGAGTAGTAGCTTGGGAGGAACCGATCTTTGATAATTGGTTGGCCAGGGTATTATCCTTCCTGGGAATGTAGAGTACCTCGAAGTTCTTGAAGTACTTCTCCATCTTCCTAACTTCGACCAGGTAAAGCGCCATTGAGGTATCGGAACACTGATACTCCTTGTTGACCTGGTTCACGACCAACTGTGAATCGCCCATCACAGTGAGCCGTTGGATTCCTAACGCTTTACACGCTCGTAGTCCGGCCAAGAGGCCTTCGTACTCCGCCGCGTTGTTAGTCACGGCGAAGTGCAGTTGGATGGCGTACTGGAGTTGTTCTCCATCTGGGGAGACCAAAACGACGCCAGCCCCCGAGCGTTCATATGCTCGGGACCCGTCGAAATACATGGTCCAGTGGTCCTTCCTTGATCCGGTGTTTTCGCTGACTGGCGGTGCTGGAGCCGACCACTCTGCCACGAAGTCGGCCAGAACTTGTGATTTGATTGCTGTGCGGGCCGAGAATATTATCTCGAATTCAGCAAGCTCCATGGCCCACTTGGCTGTACGACCACAGGCATCCTGGTTTTTCAGGATTTGTCTGAGCGGGAAATTGGTTGGTATCACGATTTTATGCGCTTGAAAGTAGTGGCGCAGCTTCCTGGAAGCCGTCAGCAATGAGTATAAAAGCTTCTGGATCTCAGGGTAGCGCTCCTTCGGTCCGTGAAGCACTTCACTGACATAATAGATAGGTCGTTGGATGCCATCTCTTTCCACCGTTAATACCGCGCTTACCGCTTGTGGGGTTGCTGCCAGGTATAGCAGCAATTCTTCCCCCGTCCTTGGAGTGACCAGGACGGGCGGCTTGGACAGGTATTGTTTAAGTTCCTCGAAGGATCGGTTAGCTTCTTCCGTCCATATGAAATCGTCATGCTTGCGGAGGGCTTTGAAGAAAGGCAGCCCTCGTTCACCCAGCCGGGAAATGAAGCGGCTCAAAGCGGCCATTCGTCCGGTCAGGGCATGTACTTCCTTCCCATTTGTGGGCGGTCTCATATTTTCAATAGCTTCGATTTTCTCCGGGTTTGCCCCGACGCCTTGTGGACCGACCATGTAGCCGAGCACCTTGCCGACCTTTACACCGAACACACACTTCTTTGGATTTAGCTTTATTCGATGTTTATTGAGGTTACAAAAAGTTTCCTCTAAATCAGCGATATGACTTGAAGCGAGCTTGCTTTTGACCACTATGTCATCAACATAGACTTCCAAGTTTCGACCCACTTGGCCTGCGAAGGTTTTCTGCATGAGGCGCTTGAAGGTCGCTCCCGCATTTCTTAGACCGAAAGACATGGTCGTGTAGCAGAAAGTACCGAATGGGGTGATGAAGGAGGTCTTCTCTTCGTCTTCGCGCGCTAAGCTGATTTGATGATATCCTGAATAAGCATCCAAGAAGCTCATGACCTGCGATTCCGCCGTCGCATCGACCAATTGGTCTATGCGAGGTAGCGGGTAGTTGTCCTTTGGGCACACCGCGTTCAAGCCCGTATGATCGACACACATGCGCCACTTGCCTCCTTTCTTTTGGACTATGACCGGATTAGCTAGCCATTCAGAGTGCTCGACCTCTCTAATGAAGCCGGCCTTTAGGAGTTTGTCGAGCTCCTCCCGGATGATCGCCTGTTTTTCTGGGGAAAAACGTCTAAGTTTTTGTCGCGCTGCTTTTTGTCAGGCTGAACTGCTAGCCTGTGCTCGATCACCCCCCTAGGGACCCTGGGCATGTCGGATGGTTCCCAGGCGAACGCATCCGAGTTTGTTCGAAGGAAGGTGATGAGCTCGAGTTCCTATTTGGGATCTAAGGAAGATCCCAAATGTACGACCTTGGCCGGTTCCGATTCGTTGAGCGAAACAGCCTTGGTCTCTCCTCCAGGTTGGAGGGCAAGTTTAGGCCGGGAGTGCTTCGGCTCTTGGTCGGGACCGCGAGTGGGTAACTGCCCGACCATATCCAACGCCCTTTCATCGCAATTCAGCGCGGACTTGTGGTTCCCCTTCACGGTTATGACCCCGTTTGGCCCGGGAACCATCAGGCACTGATATGCGTGGTGTGAGGCGGCCATGAACTTGGCCAAAGCCGGTCTGCCGAGGATGGCGTTGTAGGCCGATTCGAAGTCTACCACCTCGAAGGTGATTAGCTCCGTTTTGAAGTTACTCGGGCCGCCGAAGGTCACGGGCAGAACGACCTGGCCCAGAGGCTTGATCGAGGTGCCCGGGACTATCCCGAAGAAGGGTACGGCTATACTTTTGATCTTGGAGCGAGGAATCTGCATCTCGTCCAAAACCTTAGCTGAGATCAGGTCCAAGGAGCTCCCAGAGTCTATAAGGACCCGAGCAACGACAGTGTTGCTGATGGTGGGGCTTACGACCATCGGAAGCTTCTGTGGCTTGGTCATTCCAAGGGGACAATCGTCCTTGGAGAAAGTGAGGGATAACTCGGACCATTTGAGTTGCTGCACCGGAGGCTTACCCTGGGTGACATGGTGTACTTCCCTCACAGCGTCCTTTAAATCCCGGTGAGACTTGTAGGCGGAGGAGCCCCCGAAGATAACCGCAATGTGGTTCTGTGGTTCTTGGTATTCCATATCATCTTCGTTTTCTTCGACGGGTTGCTTGCCTTTGCCATTCTCGCCTTGCTCTGGGAGCGACGGCATGGGACCCCTGCCGTTGTAAAACTGCTCCAAGCGGTAGGTCCACGTTCGACAATTCCGTTGGTCATGCCCATGCGCCTGATAAAGCGGGCAGTAGAGGCCGCCGCGTTGATCTGCTTGTTCGCCTCGGTCGCAGGGCCGGTGTGGCTGCCCTCTTCCCCGAGCGTTAAATCCCCGGCGCTGTGGCTGGGTTGCTCGGGGCTGTTGCTGTTCTACCGCGACAACCATGCCCGACGAGGGCTGTTTTTTCTTCTTCTTCTTGATCTTCTTATCCACGGAGTTCGAGCCCTTTTTGCTGGAGGAGGTTTCTAGCCCGAGCTGAGGCGGTAGCTTCCCTTCATCCAGCATTTTCTTCCACTGGACGGCCTTATCTGCGTTGGCATACCGATCGGCCATTCGGAAGAGCTCGTTTGCTGTTAGATCCGGGTGGATCTCCAGATCCTGCATGAAGCGCACATCTCGCACCCCGAACTTGAAAGCCCGGACGACAGCCTCGTCCGATATGTTCGGGATCGAGTTTCGGACTTGGATGAATCTCTGGACGAACTGTCGCAGGGTTTCCCCATCCGTCTGAATCAAGCGCTCAAGGTCGCGCTCCTTTCCCGGGCGAATGTAACAGCTCTGGAAATTTGCTCGGAGTGCGGCGCTGAGCTGCCCCCAAGATCGTATGGACCATTCCTTTTGGTTGAAGAGCCATGTACGAGCAGCTCCGTCTAAGACCGTTAGCAGATAATTCACCTGTAGGCTCCCGGATCGGCTATCCGGAATCCCCTATGTATTTCTATACTAGTCCCAGATTAGTAGCTAGTACACACAGTCAAAAGTGATGAATCCACAACCATATTACGAATACATATAATTAAATAAGAATAATACCGAATAAAAGCAAAGACCTTATGGTCAAGGTTTACCATTACGGCCTGAACAGGCGGAACAACTTGAACAACTGCAGCGGAAGACGAAAACACGAAAGCGACCCATCCAAATGCCCACAGGCAATCGAGTGGGGAGCACGCCCTAGTCGTTGGAATTCCTTGACAGCTTCTTTCACTTCTGAGATATGATTAGAATGTAGCACGTGAGTACATAAAGTACTCAGCAAGTCTGGGAAATTATGCACAATGTAAGCTATCCAAAAATGGCTTAATATGGTTCTTTTGCATAAAGCCAAGTTTCATCAAATCATACTTGTTAATAATTTTCACAAAGCATATTTGAGCAATTCTTTTTAATAATTGAATTATGTAATATTGTAGTGAAGGTTCTAACCACCACTCACTAATATACAGGCTCTATCCGCCACATATCAACAAAATTAGGGTTCAATCCAATCACATGGCTCTATCTGCCACAGTTCATAAAATCAGGTTCCTTCCACCTATCTGGCTTTAGCCGCCAGAAACACACCCGACAGTTCTAACCGCTCCTGGATCCCAAAACAAAACATTGTTTAGTTTGAAACCAAAAACCAAAGTCTACCAGTATGAAAGCATTCAGCAAGCTTTGCCTTTGACCGTAGGCACGGCTATTCGAATAGTTTTAACTCTGCAGAGGTGTACAACTTTACCCACAAGACATGATATTCCCTTAGTGCCATGTACAATTAACACACTTCCTTAGGTGTGCCGGCAGGGATATCATGACAAGGCCGTTACAATGTATCTACCTAACTAGACCCACCCGCTGAGGTTTCACCGCTGTTAGGGTTCCGTCCGCCTAGTACAGAAGCTCCCTCTTGCGCCGTGTGAGAAAAACAACAACAACAACAACAACAATGCCTCCTTCCGGCTCTCACATTCCACCGAGTGGTGAGTCTAAGTCAGGTTTCTACAAATTAGTTAGCCAGGTCGTGCCCACTTTGACATGTGGTTGTACGGTTATGCTTAGAATGGAGACAGTCATAAGCGTCGGTCTTTAATTGACTTGGGGCGGTACTTGCGCAATGAAAGCTAGCACTCCTTCCGCGCCCACTAGACAAACCATTCCGCCCCAGTCCAAAACCATTTTTCATTTTATTTTTATTTTGCAAACCATTGGCAATACTCCTTGCCTATAACTTCCAATACAAGTTTTCAAGGGATAATTGAAATTCCCACCCATAGGTGAATATTGACCGCTTATAGTCTAAGCATTTCTACCGTACTATTCTATTCCACCAATAGTTTATTTTATAAAAGGTAAGTTGTAGGGTTTGGTTACAATTCTTATAATCAAGTCTGTAACATCTAATAACCTTTAAATTGTCATACTCTTACAATCATATGAATAATCCAATCCAATATAGTACCCACAAGTAGGAAGTATATCATGGTACTATTATAATTCCAAAATCATACCAAGCTACTATCATCATTGTATATGAAACAATCTCCCCAAAATATAATTCTCATTATCGATTACCCATCATCCATACATTGATTAATTTTGTAATCTACTTGATCCACCACGAATAATTCACAATCTCATCCCCAAGCATGTTTTAACAAAGACTCCCGAAACCAAGACTTTATTAATTCAGCGACTATAATGATCTTCATACATAGTGACATCCGATTGACTTAAACAAATCACTCATAATACACATAATTCATGAATCCACATAAATGGTTATCGCGAGACCATATTTCACCAAAATCATCCACCAAACCACCGAGAATACTTCACAACATCACCTTTAAACCTCTAGAATATAATCCACCGATAATACTTCATAATAGCATATATTTAATCCTTCACATCATCACCTCTAAATCATCTACTTTAATCCACCAAGAATACGGAATATTATCATTTACTAAACCACCAAATATTCTGAATCATTCACAATTCTCCACAAATGATTATCACATATCTATATTTCCACAATCATCTATTTCTTAATCGATTAGTTAGTAATAATTCCCCAACAAGCACTAATAATCCAACTAACTCTGATTCTCATTCGACACTATTTTATCAACCTAAGAAATCCAATTCAACATATTATTTACTTATACCGACCTATTTAATCCAACAAGAATACTTCACAATACCATACATCTTCCAAAATTTCCCCCAATCCATTATAA
The DNA here is from genome assembly GCA_036346355.1 of Rhipidocladum racemiflorum. Taxonomy (NCBI): domain Eukaryota; kingdom Viridiplantae; phylum Streptophyta; class Magnoliopsida; order Poales; family Poaceae; genus Rhipidocladum; species Rhipidocladum racemiflorum. The sequence continues at coordinate 79,721,724 of CM070579.1, read as the reverse complement.
TGTGAACTAATATAATAATCCAACTTCACAATATTTCAATCGTCAACGTTCATAGATCAACTTCATAATTAACAGTCTCCATCAACACTAATATTCATATAATCTCCAATCAAATTGGGTTCTAGCTTCAATCCACGTTCTATACTAATATGTTACATCCAAACTGTCTTCCAAACAGTAATTTCTCTAATAACAGAATATTTTTCCAAAAACACTTATATTAGTGGATTACTACACTAGTGCGACAAGGGGTCAGGGATAACAATGTCAAGGAGGTAGGAACAACAGGTATAACTAATAATCTAACGTTAACATCATTCTTTTAATATAAATAGCAATGCAATTTATAAAACAGTGGTAAAACAGTTGTAAATTGTAGGATCAACATGCGTCAAGGAGACTTGCCTCGGTCACAGCGAGAAGGTTGAACTCTTTGAAGCCCGGCGGCGGGGTCGGCGGACTCGGCGGAATCGTCGACTACGCGTAAAACGGGGCAATAAATAAATAAAAGAAAATAAATAAAATCTAAAAATTACAAAAGTAGTACTGGCAGGTAGATCTTGATTTTAGATGAATTTAGAAATTTGAACGGAGTCAATCGGAGTTCGGACGCAAAAGTTATGAGCTTCCGAAGTTGGAATTTGCTGGAAAATCATGAAAAAAGAAAAGGTACTGTTTGCTACCGTAACCAGGGTTCACAAAACCGACGAAAACCGCTCGAAATCATGTTTTCGAGCCGCATCGCTACGTTCGAGATGTAAAACCGCTCGTAAACCGGTCTAATTAAAAAAATAAAAAATTTAAAAATTTGAAAAATTTGTATGTTCGTTTTTCATGAAAAACCGCTGCGGTTTCAGCGTAAAACCGCTGAAAACCGCTTTCGAAGAGGTCGGGTTAGTTTTTCGTGAAACCCTAGCGGTTTTTCGTAAAACCGAAGCGGCATCGTGAAAAACCGAACGGATTTCAATTTTTGGATTTTCCAACTCTTGATTTTTGACGGTTTTTTAGCGGTTTTTTCGCGATTTTATGAAAACATCGTGAAAACCGAACCGGTTTTCGCGGTACGGTTTTGTGAACCCTGACTGTAACTCGCGAAAATTTGGTTCCAGACAAGAACCAAAACTACAGAGCCCCTTTTCTTCCAAAAAAAATGGATTTTTGCCCCATTTTCGCATGGATTTGGACCAAATAAAATCATGGATTCTCTAGATAACATCCTTAGGGACTCATAGGAGGAAGAAATTGGATTGATTCTCACCGGAGACGACGAATTTGGCGACGAACGGTGTTCCGGCCGAACCGACAAAAACACGAAATTCGCCTCCAAAACTTGAGGGATCCTAAAATTGATTGAAATTTTAGATTCTAGACTTCCTCACGGTCACAAGGAACCAAGTGGCATGAAGAATGGCTCACCGGAGAAGGATCTACAAGCATGAACTCAAAGAACACCGAAAAAGTTCAACACGACGTTGGTTTTCTTGATCTCACGGGCACAATGGAGAAGTAGAGGGAAAGGGGAGCACACTCCCGGAAAGGGGACTCTTATACGGAGTGAATGGAGGTGGTGGTGCGACGTTTGGACGAGAAACGGATGAGTTAATGGCATTTGAACGGTTTTCGGTTTTTCTTGAATGGGGCCGTTTCCGGCGAGATTAGTGGCTAATCAAGGTGGGGAATGGCAAGAGCTCACCGTTGCGGATCCAATGCAACTGACCGTTCGCGTTTTGGAGTTGAATTGAGGGAGTTATGAGCATTGGAAGCTTGCCCTAGCCATGAATGCACTTGGAGCTTTCTCTGTTACGTTGAGTTGGCTGGAGGTTGAAGAAGGCTACTATTCCCTTGCCACGTGGCAAGCCACCATTGGTCCTCCTTTACGCAAACAAGTCGCCCTAGAGAAAAATAAGGAAAAATGGCCTAAAAATTCCAGAAGCCATTTTAGAATATTGGGGACCCAATAAAATTGGTTCCGCTGAATTTGGACGATTTTTGTGGAATTGAATATTCGGGCGCGGATCGCAGGCATTAAACAAAAGCCGCGCGAGATAAAATAGGAACGGAGGTCCAAAAATCCGGGGAATGATTCCTAAAATCATTTTGAAATATTTGGAACACAATTGAAGTGGTTGTGGGATTTTTGGAGCATTTTTCAACTCGGGTGAAATTTCGGGTACTGGCGGAAACTGGAAAATTCGATTTTTCGACCGGAAGGGAATTAAACCCCGATTTTGGATAGGAAGGGATGCCAGGTTAATATAAACACCAAGGAAAATCCAAATTTTGAATTTAATTTATTTAAATTAGGTTTTTCTCCAGAAAGCAAAACTGAGGATGTTACATCACCATCACCCCTTCATCGCCCCCGGCGGCCAGGATGGCGGTGGTATATATCGAGAGGAATTCGTCCGGGTTCTGGGTCCCGTTGAATCTCTCGATGTGGCCGGGCTTGAACCTGCTCGGCCAAGTGACATTCCGAAGAGAGCTCGTGAAAGCCTGGCAGCCGAAGCTGGGAGTTTCACGGTGAAATCCCCGACCATAGTGGTCTCTGCGTGTGTCCCCCGTCCAACGTCCCGTGCGTGGGCCAAGTCGAGAGAAGACTTCGCGCGGAGGTCGTGCCGACGACCGTTTGGTCGTGGAGCGTTCGGAACGCTCGTAATCCGGATGGTTGTAGGTATGTCATCCCGAGGTTGCTCGGGAGCTATTCCGAGGCCTCTCCCGGATCAGGTTAGCGGCCTGGGGCGATCTCCGAGCATGGCTCCGAGATTCACCCCTGTGCGAACGCTCGGGTGTACGTTCGCGGCGGTCCCGGGAAACACTCCGGGTATCCTGGCCGTGAGGTGGATCTAGGATTTTCAGCTCGGCAGCAAGCCTCTCCAGATCTTCGGCCACGGCCTTGCCTATAGCTTCCAGGTCCGCTTGTTCGGGGAAGCTGCGAAGGTCGCGTACGACCGCCGCCAGGGCCTGCAACCGTTCTCGGTTCTGGCGAACAGACGGCGGCGAGATTCGGCGGCGTTCTGGGACGCGATCGGGGGTTCGATACTCGCGAGAGTTTCTTTCTCCGGACACCCGCCTCTCTTTCGCTTGGCGGCGTATGCTCGCAAGGGTCTTTCCCAAAGACGCCTCTAGGTGGAGCCTGGCCGCCTCATAGTGGTCGCGCTTAGCAGCGTCCGAGGATCGTACCTCGGGCTTGGCACGGCTCCCAGCCATGTTGACGTGACGAGAGTGGGATGAATGTTATGGAGACATTATCGTATCCCCTTGAGATGCAGTCTCTCGGTCGAACTCAAGGTCGTCTGGTATATCCAGGCCATCGTAGAGTCCGCCATAGTCATCCTCGTGGTCTCCGAGGGTAATATCTGGGGAACGGAGGACCTGTCCTCGCATTCCAGGGTCCGGGGAAGAGCTCCCGGACTCGGTGTGACCGGTAGGATCGGTCACATTGGCCACACCATCGCCGGCGTAGTACATGTCGTCGTCTTCAACGTCGTCGAAAACGCAGAGATTCCTAGTATCCCCCGAGTTCGGCATCCTCGAGGATCCTGATCCGTACGGGAATCAAGCTGTCTTTCCCCACGGACGGCGCCAGCTGTCGACGATTGGAGAACGGGCTCCCGTCGAGCTTACTTGTTGAATGGGGGATCAACAGAGCCCCGTCGTACGAACCGAGGAAATCGTCCGAGCGACGCGAGGTCGGGAGAAGAGGGACGCGGTGTTTATCCTGGTTCGGGCCTCTCACTGCCGAGATAATAACCCTACTCCAGTGTATTGTGTTCTATCGGGCCCCCTTGTTACAGATAACAGGGGGGTTTAAATACTATGCTTAGAGATATATAGAAGGTAACTACCCCCTGGATTTACGTTATGCAACCACGTCCGTGATCTGCTGCACTTGATTGCGCGTTATTTGAACTTCGGGTATGATTTCCCTTGATCTTCGGCTGATTGGTTGCCACCTTCCTTCCTCGAGTATTGACCGAGTCCACCGACCAAGTACCTGAGTACGACATGATCTTTGCGAGCATGCCTGCTCGTGGTCGTTTGGAATGGTCGTGAGTGAAGGGGCGGACGTGTATGCTCGAGAGGCGTGATGCTCGTTTCGTATTCCCGAGCATCTTCTGTCGGCATTGTATGGTCGGCGGGCTTCAGAATCATCCGGGGGTACCGTGGTCTTTTGCCAGATAGTCAATCCCCGACAATATTCAATTCCGATCCGAATCCGTCATGTATCCGCTCCATATCCAAATCCCGAATAATCCGAATTAGTATCTGTATTCGGGACATCCATATCCAACTCCGAATCCGGGAAAAAATATGGGCCAGGAGGACGAGCAATATCCGCTGGTATCCGATCTGGTTTCACCCCTACGCCTCGCCTTATTCACAGGCCTCCTCTGCTCCCTTCGTCTTCTCCAAGGAAACCGCGAGGCTCGCCACGATCCTCGCCAGCCGAAACCCTAGCTCTAGCCCCATGGCGAGGACCGTCGTGGAAAGCCGGAAGCGCGGGCTGACCACCTTCCTCGACGAACCCTTCCCCGTCCCGCCGCGCCCGGCAAAGCGCGGCCGGTGCTTGGCGGCCGCCGACCTCGGGCTAAGCCTGGATTTCGACCCGATCGAGGCGCTCCAGCTCATCTTCCCCGGCGCCGACCCTCGGGTTCGTGCGCATCGATCGATCTCTATTTACTCTGCTTTACTGTTCAAGTTCTGAATCGATCACGTCGTACAGACGGACGAAACCAATGATAGGGATTGATGAGCGAAGTGAAGATCGCAGAAATTAGCATCAGATTTCTCATGTGGGCACCAATGACTGGTTTACATAGCCATATCAAATTATCAATCAGTGGATAAAATTAAGTTCTCCCTGAACCCTGATGCCCTGAATTATTTTTTGTTTTGTATATGTCACAATGGAAGGCTTAAGGCGTATATCGCAGTGTAAAAAATTGATACCCCATTCGTTGATAAATACAATTCGTATAGTTTAAATGTATATGCATTTATTCGTTACCACCCATACAAAGTATGATCTCTCATCTTCCAAGACAATCGAGGGGTATGTATCATTTCCTCTCATGTTTTTCTCAATTTCATCGCAATCTTAAACCTCATTTAAAGTCAAAATACACCTTTGTAACACCTGTGGTCCCACATGTAAGAGGAGAGAGAAGTCCTATTAAAGAGCTGGGTGAGGATTGAACAAAGAGGGAGAAAAATGAAGTGAGTCCTTTACCTCTTGCCTTCTTCCTTCTTCTACCTCGCTGCTGCCTTTCCCTGTGTTCTTCCTCCGTCTCCTCTGATACTTCTCTGGTGACAGTGATCTCACGCCATGGAAATCATCCAAGGCCAAGGGATATGACAGTTGGTATCAGAGCCGTAAATCCCGGGCTAGGGTTGGAGTATTTGGGGGCGAATCGGTGCCAAATATCTCTGTAAAATCCCTGAATCCTGTTGCTTCGTCCAGGTCGTTCCGGTTGCTTCGCCCGGCCTTCTGTTCTCCGGTCGTCCACTCGGATTCCGGGCATTATCGGCGCGCTCGGCGCGGCCTCCTGCCATTGTGTGGCCGCAGGATCTCGGCGACTCCATCTCCGTGACACACACACCCCGCCCACGTCCGTCTTCCACGCCGCCAGCGCCGCCGCCGTCCTTCGGATCTGCGCCGTCACCAACTCCTACGACCTCGCCGCCGACTTCGACCACGCCGCTGCCGAATTCTAACGCCGCCGAAGTTCACGATCGTCCTGGCACCGACGGCCGAAGCAAGGCCGTGACGCTTCTCCTCGCCGCTCTCCTCCTCACCGAAGCTCCACCGCGTCGCCCGCCCACCGGTCGCCGAAGTTCTCGTCATCCGCTCGGAGCCGGTCTTCCGCCACCCGCTCGGTTTCGGTGACGCGCCCGAGTCGTCAACGCGCCGCCCACACATCCTCTCCGGCCACTCCCATGGCGACTTTGGAGGTGCAAGATGCGCGGGAGCAGAGGATGCGGCAGCAGCTCCTCGCCAGGATGGAAGCTGTCTCGAGGAAGCTGGACAACATCCTAGGCACCAAGGAGGCCACACTGACCGTTGATGCCCACCGAGTGTTCGACGAAAGGTCGGGCCACCTGGAGGTCAACAACAGCCACATGCTTCGTGTCACGGTGAGCCATGTGCTCTATCCAGTGACCGAGGAGGTGCTTCACCAAGTCTTCGATGCATTTGGCGCTGAGAAGGTGTACGTGCACGGGATGGTTGCTGGCGTGGAGGCTCTCATCCTGTTCCGGTCATGCCGTGATGCAGTGCGAGCTCGAGAAGCCCTTCACGACCGGTGCATCTACGACAACTGCTGCTGGCTGAATATCCAATACTATCAGGATGATAAATCAGGATATTCCACTAGTTTTATCAGGAAACAGGTTGGCCAATCAACATTTGGTAACATGGATGATTCTCTGCGTACTGCATCCCAAATACTATCTAACACGAAGCCCCCATCAGAAATCAGATTTTCTCAAAGCATTCCAGCTACACAAGAATGTTCATTGGCATCTTCTGAGTCAAAGACAATGCTTGATATGAGTCATGAAAAGAAAGCTTCTAACAGGTCAGTGGTCGATAATTCAAGCAGAACTGTTAGTGGTAGTATGACCTCTGGATTGTCTCACTTTGTTACCCAGCATCATGTATCAGTGCAATCTTGCTTGAAAGCAGAAACTGTGTGGGCGAAGAGTTCAGTAAGCACTCATCGTCAGAATGAATCATCAGGGAATGATCATCAGACCATCAGGAGGCAAGCAGGTTTTGAGGGTCTGGAATTGGATATGGTAGATAATCCAGCATTTGACATGTCCAATGCGAAAGAGATAGATTCATCAAGCAAACATCATAGTGGGAATTCTAATGGTTATGTGCCAGTTCTGAATGTTGCTACCATTCCGGGCTTGCGAGAAGACAAATGCAGACATGCAGGCCAGCGCAGTACAGATGACAGAGCGGTGGACGAGAAATGTGTCAGTGGCCCCTTCTTTGCTCCAAGCAACCTGACACGAAGAGATTCCGATATTCAGAGATTAATAGATGTCTGTCCTTCGCTTGATGGTAGCCCTCCGAAACTTAATAGTTGGCCGCCTCTCAATTTTGGCCTCAGGCCACCTCTCAATTTTGGCCTCAGGCCACCTCCTATGTCTCTGTTCCATCTGGCATTTCCTTGTGCCGTGAATGCGGTTTCTTTTGTATGCAATAACTCGAAGAACACAGGGAAAGTGTGTTAGCCTCAAAAGAAAAGTGGGAGAAGTTGGAAGACTTTCCTCTTAAAAGGCCTTGGGATCCGGGTGTTCAGCAATTTAATTTTGACACTGCATTTGACTTGATGAGCGAGGTATGCCACTCTGTTGCACAATTGGGAATTGTACATTCTGAAGATCATAGCAATGTCAAGCTAGGAGTTTGCAAAAAAAAAAAAAAAAAAAAAAGAGGTTGTGGACACCAATGCTCCTTTTGTGAAGCCGGTCGCTTGGAAGCATGCCGTAGATAGTAATGGTAATGTTGTTGGAGGATCATCAGTGTTTGAATCCTCAGAACCTAACATGCAACAAGTGCTCCTGGATGCTGATTGGGGTTCTCAAGGGGTTCAGGTAATTCAGTTGCTTGTGGGTTTAGGTAATTCAGTTGCTTGGGGACAAGCAAGTTTTCGTGGAGGCGGTAATGTAACACCTGTGGTCCCACATGTAAGAGGAGAGAGAAGTCCTATTAAAGAGCTGGGTGAGGATTGAACAGAGAGGGAGAAAAATGAAGTGAGTCCTTTACCTCTTGCCTTCTTCCTTCTTCTACCTCGCTGCTGCCTTTCCCTGTGTTCTTCCTCCGTCTCCTCTGATACTTCTCTGGTGACAGTGATCTCATGCCATGGAAATCATCCAAGGCCAGGGGATATGACTATTTATCAGCAGAGGTAGTAACAGCTAGGATGTCCATGTCTGATGTTTTGTTTCCGGAAACTTTCAGATTCTGCGGGACTATTTCGAAGCGTCGGGAAATGTTTTGGACGCTGCAATCAGAGGCTTCAAGGATTATTTGGCATCTGGAAGCTCAGAACCAGGTTCTGCTACGGCCAACGCTCCATCCTGGAATACAGGAAACGATGTGGTTTCCTCTGAAGGTATGACTGATTCAAAATTAAACCGTTCTTTTCATTCCTTGCTGTCATCAGTCTTCAGTGATGCTTTGTTCAGTAACTGCATATATTTTGAGACCAGCACTGATTTTACCAGTGTGCCTCACTGAACTCTAACTGTGATATGCCAATGGTTATTGCAGTTTCACCTGATGTCCCGGCGATAAACATTCCGACAAACGGCCCTGAATGGGCAGAGCTACTTGTCAAGGAGATGTTCCCCCCTTCGGATTTGGCTGACAGCAAGAATCGAGCCTTCAGGATACTCGAATTGTTCGAGAAATCCATTGCGAAGTGCAGTAGTCCAGATGCAATGCAGAAAATGCGTGAGGTAAACAACATATCTCAACTTGCTTAAAATCCGCTTAATTGCCAATTACTTCTGAGCTGTGGTTCTAGAAAATTACTTTTGTGCTCACCTCTGTGGCTGTTATGCTTGCGTGGTTCATCCAGGAGCACAGGATACTGAAGCAGATGCTAGGAGGCCTGCTTCACCAGAACGGCTTCCTGAAGCGAGCATTCCTTATCCAGCACAATCAGCTCAAGGACTACGAAGATATGATGCAGGAGCGGGCTCAGCTCAAAGAGATTGCCGAGAAGTACCAGGAGCGGATAAAAGCGCTAGAGGTCTGTGTACTTATCAAAACATATCACTTAATTCGCAACCCCCACCTTGTTTTAGCAAGAAATTAATCTTGTTTATTCATCTGTTGCCTTGCAGGATAGGAACTATGTCATGTCATTTCATCTCGAGCAAGCGAAGCAACAGAACAGCATCTATGGGCGTTGCAACCCTGACGTCTTCTAGGGTTACCTGCAGCCGTGATTGATAGCTTCTCATCTGCAGTTACTTCCGTGGAATTTATTCTACTCCGATCAAGATCCTGAAGCTACAGCAGCCAACGAAAAGATAAACAAAAAAAGCACATTTGTTTTCGAATTTACTGTAACGAGTTCATGCCCAGCTTGATCTGTTGAATATCATAGTTACTCTTGTCGATGAATGGTCCAACATTGAGTAAATCCAGGAACCTGTTTGTTCTGAATTCTGATGGTAAGTTCAAGTTGCTCTCATGCTCTTGTCAATTCACTCCGAAGATATTGTGTGATACTTTTTACCATTCTTAGGAGTTACCAAAATTTATATTGAAATAGTATAAAAAATTGGTATCTCTACTCGTTAAATTTTGAGTACCTATGCGTACTGTCTCAATGTAAAGTTTAGTACCTTTGATAAAAAGTCTCTTGTGAAATACTGAAGACGTCCTCAGGTCTGATGTCACTCGTGGTTGTACAGATCTGATATTTTTACCGTACTGACCCGTAGTCTCTTTTGTTTAGAAAATAGCCTCTGGGTGACGGAATTACAAAATTAGCTCTTGTCGCTCCCGTGCGCCGCTGCTTTTCTGTGGCTCGCGACAGCTGGGTACTGCAGCGCCAAGACTAGCGCCTCCACACCATTACAAATGGAAATTAGAAACCAGAATTCCGGAGGAATTTAGTGGGTGTTCATAATTTCGTGGAATTTATTTAGAGTTAACCTTTTTTTCGAGTATTTAGTTTGGGATTTGTATTTTGTAGGTATTCTCTAGGAAGGTTATTTTGTACTTTGCTAGTGATCTTCGACACAGCTTCAGGAAGGTTAGTTTGAAATTTTCAGGAAGGTTAATGGTGTGTACGTGGACCATCGACGTGGACCTCTCCTTTCGGCGTCGTTGTCCAGGTGCGAACATGAAGCACTTGCTTCGCCGCTAGCACGTATAGCTCCGGAGGTCGACACAGACTCCAACGTGGACACCCCCGAGCAGAACTTGCCAGCAGGAAGTTTGGTTTGGGGTACGTTTGCGTTGGCACGCTTACCATAGTACGCACCTCGGGAGACTTAGTCCAGCCATACCCACACTTCGTACAGCACACAGGCGCCATAGCAGGTATGTTTTGTGTAGTTGAAGTGATTACCATGACGGAACTAATCTAACATTACGTGCATGCGGTTTCTAGGGACGACTTTAGCCAGTGGGCACAACACTCCACAATCTCGCAACCAGTATCGGTAAGTGCTTTCATTACTTGTTGCACTCTCTTTTGTCCACAGCACTAACAGTGCATCCCAATGCAGCCTCCTAGGTGGGTGTAAGACATGTTTCGCGACCAATAGCTGGGACCCATCCAACTTGACGAGGCCCCTCTCACAACACAGGACACAGGGTACGACTTGCGGAGCGGTACAAACGCATCGGATCGGTTCACGTACCCACATAACCAACTTCGTCATGTGTGAAAGCAACGATTGGATTAGGGTTGAGGTTTCAAGGAGCAAACGGTTGTATGAGTTATATTATACTTTATATGTGTAATTACTATATGCTTTCGGACATACTGACAATAAGAAATCCTCGTGCATTTCACACTCGAAGAATGATCATACAGCTGGTGCTTCAACTCCAGTTAATGTTAGTCCCAAAGGTGTTGGTGCTTCGACTACTGAGAAATACAGAAAATTGACAACTTTCATTGTCAACTTTGGTCCCGTTCGTTTCAGCTTTTGGACAGCTTCTGCTTTAGAAAAAAACAGATTATTTGCCGAACGGGAGGATTTTGGATAGCTTCTCTGAGAATCAGAAGCTGATTTCTGTATAGAATCAGAATTTGGTTGAAACCTGATTCTCACTGATTCTTGCTGATTCTCGCCGGATCGGTCCAAAACTTAGAAGTTGTAGCCTGCTCGGCCCAATTCTCCCATAATCAGAAACAGCTTCTCCCATAATCTAGAATCCATAATCCAGAAGCTGAAACGAACTGGGCCTTTATGTACTTCCCAGCAGTTGCAGCACCTGCACCTTCGGGACTAACATTAACTGGAGCTGAAGGCCCGAAGCACCAACCATATGGTCATACTTCGATTATGAAATACACGAGAATTGCATACTTTCAGGATGACTCATAAAAAATATTTGCATCTTCATGTCATAAATAATAATGTTTGTGTCTTCACATCTAATTATTGCATTTGTTTGCTTTCTATGTGTAACAATAGAAGTCACACATGTAGTGCTCATTATTGGGGCATGAAAATACCAGCTTACCGCTATGTGTTTTTGTCTTATATGCGTTGGACGTATCCACCCTCATGTTGGCACCATTTGTTCTTGCCGAATCTTTCCACTACCTCCATAAATAGGCCTCCATGCTACCTTCGCTTCCTCATATCTTCTTCCTCATCCCACTTCAGCGTTTTCCACTTGGGTAAAGGCCATGTCTCAAACGCCAAGCTCAGGGAATCGAAGGGCCCTTTCGTTTGCCACTGCAATGTGGGTTGAATGCCCTAACTGCCATGTGCAAGCTAATGTGTTCTACGCCAACTCTTAGGGAAATAACGGTCGGGTGTTTTATAAATGCCTTTTTTTCTCTATAAGTGAAAATATAGTTTGATTTTTTTTATGATTATTTTCCTGTTCGAGTTGTCTATTTTTTTAGAGATCTTTCTTTCCACGGCCTCAAAGTATGTTCACATCATCACATAGGCTGTAGGATGCCAATATTTTCAGTGGGTAGATGCCATGGATATATCGATGGAGCATCCTGGTAGCACAGTACCATAGAGGATGCAGCTTGGGCTGGAGTAGAGGATGGACTCTATGCTTGAGCAGAGACTTAACATGCTGATATTTAAGATGGAGCGCATTTTAGATCATATCAAGTTGTTAAAAAAGATTGTGTGTGTGGATATCCTTGTTGTACTTTATGCTATAATTGCAAACTAGTTCGTTTCCTACAAAGAAGACTAAGTTGCTTATGGATGCCATTTCTAGTGGTGTAAGAATTATGTATCCAGTTGATGTTTATCTACACCATTTCTAGTGGTGTAAGAAATAATGTATCCAATTGATGTTTATCATGCTATGCCATTTTCTTCCGTACGAGCCATGTACTCCCCGCCTTCATTCCGTTTCTGCCAACATTAAATGTCACTTTTATGAATTTTTTTCTTATTAATTTCTCTCCGCCTTGTTATTTCCTACTTACAAAACCTTCATCTCGAATTTCTGTCAACTTTTGTTAACGCACACATTATTTATGTATTTTTGTATGTACTCCATATTAGCCTTTTCATTGTGATTTGACAACACGCTGCCAACAGTTTTGTCAATTCGATTTGACAACACACTGGCAGCTGCTTTCTTAATTACGATATATCGGCTTTTTCAGTGTGATTTGACAACACGCAGACAACATATTTATCCTACCAATTGGTTAACACGCACCAGCAGCTTTCTTAGAGCAAAGTGAAAACACACTGGCTACTCCTCTATTAGCTCGATTTGATAACACACTGACAGCTTCTTTTCTAGACCAAAGTAACAATACACTGTCATGTACTTTGTCAAACTGATTTAACAACTCGTGGCCAGTAGCTTTCTTAGGCCACTTGGACAACGCACTGCCACTGAAAAATTGCTATAAATATGAAGCCATACCCAGCATATACATTCCACTCTACACCAAGCCAACCCCCACACCGAACACCACATCCCTACCGCCATTGCAGACCCCTTCACCGGAGGGTTCATGATGACCGACTACGGAGCGATTCTTCGTAAGCAAAATGGCTTGCGAAGAACTTGAAAAGCCACCCAGATGTTTCTTGCAAGGATGCACCTGTGCCACCGGAGTTTCCCTTCCCAAACTACGACTGCGGTGCTCCGGTGTGGATAATGCAGTCCAGACATCCTGACACCGCTGGCGGGGCACACTACACGTGCAACAACGAATGGGCATGTGGTTAATGACATGCATGTACATTCCATAACGTGTTTTTCATACTTCTAACTTTGTCAACGCATGACACCAGTAAGACGACCGTTGCTACTTCTTCCACTGGATCGATGGCCCAACAAGTATGATAGAGAGTACTTCGAGCACAAATTGTACCTGCACTATACGGTTGCGCTGAGCTCTACACCCGGTGGAAACCTTCCTCTAAGACTACGAAAGAGAAACCAAAACACCTGCCATACCACCCAGAAGATGCATACTTCTAGAAGCCCCTTATGAGCGTTAGGATCAAGAAAAGAAACTGAAGGAGCAAGCCGAGGTAGCTTGTTTCCAGGAGCTGAAGATCACCGAGGAAGACTATTATTGGGTGTGTATGTATGTGCCTAAGTGGAAGAAAGCTAAGGCCAACAGCCTCGCTAGATCACAGGGAGAAGACATCGATGGATCCTTTTGTGTATGTTTTACGATAGGCAGCTTTACTTCTTTATAATTCCAAAAGGTGCACATGTATTATAGTTGTACTTCCTGTTCATCGTTCGTCCGTGTCGCCATTTGTACCGTACAAGAATGAAGGCCAACATAGGTAACGAATCGAACTGTATTCACCGCGTATGTTTACTTGTTTGTCATGCGATGCAACGGTTCCATATGCGCCATCTATCTTCTCTCATTTTGTACGCCTTTTGTGCATCTTCATGTTTATCACATGTACATCGATTATATTATAATTCCATAATGTTAGAGTACAACACTCAACAAAAAAAGCAACAACTATCAATTAAAATTTCACAATTTTACTTATAAAAAAATTCAAAAACTGTCGATTCAAATTCCCTAATTTTTTGTTACATTAGTGAACTGAAAAGTTAAAAAAATGTCTATTCAAATTGCCTAATTTTGTGGTACATCAATCAACCAAAAAAATTTAAAAAACTGTCAATTCAAACTCCACAATTTTTTAGTACATCAGTCAATAAAAAAAATGGTAAACTGCCTATAAAAATTCTACTTTTTTGCTACAAATTTTTTTGAAATACTATCGACTCAACCTCCACAATTTTGGAGTACATCAATTAACAAAAATAATTATATTCACTGTTCTTTTATATTCAAAAATTTCCTGCTCTACTATTTAAAATAATATATATATATATATATATATATATATATATATATATATAAAAGAAAAAAGGAGCACTAGGGAGGCGCTGCACACGGCCACCAGCCGCGCTCCCTAGGTGCTGCTCCTGTGCTGTGTCCACCAGCCACTATTCACGCCTCTCGCCCGCTGCTCTTTCACCGCCGCTGCTCCTTCACCGCCGCGCCTCCCAGCTGCTGCATAATAAACATAAAAAATGAAATGAGAGGAGCCAAATTCATCAAACTCTTAGTAGGAGGTGCAACGCATCTTGGGGTTGCTTTTGATTATAAAAATAATTTTTGAGGCATATTTTTACTGTTTTAATTTAAAAAAAATTCACGGGAGTGCAACGCCATAGGGGGCTGCATATGGCAATGCAGTACCCACAAGGTGCTGCATTCGGCGGCCGTGCCTCGGCAAGGTTCCAAATTTCATTTTCGTTTCAAATCTCGTCACCCTTCGAAATCCGAAATCTCATTATTTCGGATGAAATTTAAAAAGAAAAACTCAAATCTGGCATTTTTTGAACCGAGACTTTCGAGATTTCGGTCAAAAAAACAAATTTTCGTTCAAAATTGCAGAAATCCCGGTAAATTTCAATTGAACAAAAAAAAGGTTCAAACGATGTCAAAAAAATTTGAATTTTTTTGGATGGTCATGACACATAAATATTGTTCCCATAAAAATTTCAGATGATGACAAAGCATAAGAAAATATTAAAAAATCTAACAGTGCTATTATCTTGATCAAAGGCTGACCAACAAATTTCTACCGAATGGAAAATGGTGCAAACCATGTTAGAAAATTTTATAATTTTTTGTGGATGGTCCTAACACATCCATAATATTACCATAAAATTTTCAGATGATGATCAATCTTGAGGAGATTTTAAAAATTCGAACAATGCTACTGAAGACTGATCGACAAATTTCAACTGATTGAAAAATAGTTCAAACCATGTTAGTAAGTTTTTTAAAAGAATTGGATGGTCATGATGCATCACTAATATTCTCATAAAATTTTTAGATGATGATCAAGCTTGAGAAATTTTTAAAAATTCTGATAACTGAGGTACTTAGTTAATGACCGCGAGAATTAATGTGCATAGGCTAACTGGATGATTTACCGACTATCTTACATGGAAAATGACATGAAGAATCCAATCCGATCAACTTTTAGTCAAATTTCGATCAAAAAACCGAAATTTGGTCAAATATACTGAAATTTTGTCAGGAGTATAGGTATTGTAGCATCTTTTTTTTTATTTCACCGGAATTGTGAAACTCGGGGGGTCTGTGGGATTTCGGCGAGATTTTAATCCCTGCGCCTTTGAGTCACTGATCTTGCGTGCAACGCCTCCTGACCACGGGTTTTGCCCACTGCAATGGCTTAGAGGCGCGAAGAGTATTATTTATGCTACCTCCTACGAACATGACATTTTCTTAATAAAAATTTTCAACATAACCGTAAAAATTTCTACAAATCCCATAAGGGAGATAGGTACCTTTATTCATCGCCGCTCTCCTTTTTCTTTGGTCGTATTGCTTCACCGCCACATTGCTTCCAGATTTGAATACAAACTAGAGCGCCACACGCGCGCATAAAACTCGGTAAGGGGAAGCCGCAGGCGACCCATGGAGGCGGCCTAGGGCGTGGCGCAAGGCAAGGAAGACAAGCGCCGCGGCCATGTCGGGAACGACGGCAAGCGGGGGAAGCACAAGCGCGCGAACGAGGCGGCGCAGGGAGCGACGCACGGCGAAGAAGGCAACAGACGTGGCAAGAAGATGAACGGAGGCGCGATGAAGCGAGAGGCATCGGGAGAAGAAAGTATTGAGTTGCATGCACCAGTCAGTTCACCCAAAAGCTTAAGCTGATGAGGAAAGACGGTCAATTCATACTTCAACACTCCCCCTCACGTGTAGGCTCCCTCAGGCCTAAGACGTAGAATAGAAATGGATTGCAATTATTATTTTTTAATTGCATCAACCGGGTCTTGAACTCGAGACCTCTTGAGTTGCATGAGAAAGGGCGAAACGCAAAACGAGCGACGAACGGGGTGCTTTATTTACAGGAGTATATGTATATTCATATTATAAGTCACTCGCCATTCACCTGCTCCTGTTAATTAAGCATTAACCATCTGTCCAACCAGCTGGCCTGGTCACATGGCATAGTCTTTCTGTTTCTCCTACGTGATAGCAATACTGTGCTGCTACATCTACAAATAATAAGCTTCAGGCACAAAGATAGTAGATAGATGCATTCCCAAGGCATGGGACAAGATCTCCAGTACTACTACCATTACCTCGTCTTGGCCACCGTCCTGCTACTGCCCCTCCTCCTCGTCAGGCTCAGGCCAAGCAAGCACGGCAAGAACCTGCCTCCGGGGCCATGGCAGCTGCCGGTCATCGGCAGCCTGCACCACCTCGTCGGCGCGCTCCCGCACCGCGCCATGCGGGGCCTCGCCCGCCGGCACGGACCGCTCATGCTGCTCCGCCTCGGGGAGATCCACGTCGTCGTCGCGTCGTCGGCTGACGCGGCGAGGGAGGTCATGAGGACCCACGACGCGGCATTCGCCACGCGGCCGCAGACCGCCACCCTCCGCGCGCTTACCAGAGACGGCCTCGGCATCGCCTTCGCGCCGCACGGCGAGCACTGGCGCCAGCTCCGCAAGCTCTGCGTCACCGAGCTGCTCAGCGGGCGGCGGGTCCGGTTCCTCCGCCGCGCGCGGGAGGCAGAGGCCGCCAGCCTCGTCGGGTCCGTCGCGTCGTCGTCCAAGCCCGTGAACGTCAGCTCCCTCCTCGCCACGTACGTCACCGACGCGGTGGTGCGCTCCGTGGTGGGCGATCGGATCAGGGACCGCGACGCGTTCTTGGAGAAGCTGGACGAGGGCGTCAAGGTGGCTGCGGGCTTTAGCCTCGCCGACGTGTTCCCGTCGTCCCGGCTTGCGCGCGCATTCAGCGGGACGGCGCGCCGGGCGGAGGCGCACAGCCGCGCGATGAGCCGGCTCATGGACGGCATAATCGAGGAGCACCGCGAGAGAAGGGAGGGCGGAACCGGCCCCGGCGACGAGGAAGAAGACCTCATGGACGTGCTACTTCGGACCCAGAAGGACGGCGGGCTCCAGGTCCCTCTCGACAAGGGAACCGTCCGCGCCGTGATCATCGTAAGCTCTCCAATGTGCTCGACGAAATCATTTTTCCGTTGTGTTCGACGAAATCGATACGTTGTGCACTTGTATGAATCGTATGATTTGTATTGTACGTAGGATCTTTTCAGCGCGGGTAGCGAGACCACGGCGACGACGCTCCAATGGACCATGGCCGAGCTCGTGAGGAACCCGGCGGCTCTCCGCAAAGCGCAGAGCGAGGTGCGCCGAGCGCTCGCCGGGCAGAGCCACGTCACGGAGGACGCGCTGGCGGAGCTGCAATACCTGCAGCTGGTCATCAAGGAGACGCTACGGCTGCACCCGGCGGTGCCGCTGCTCCTCCCGCGGGAGTGCCAGGAGCCCTGCCGCGTCCTCGGCTTCGACGTGCCCAAGGGAGCCATGGTGCTCGTCAACGCGTGGGCGATCGGCCGTGACGCGGCAATCTGGGGCGCTGACGCCGAGGAGTTCAGGCCGGAGAGGTTCGAGGGCAGTGCCGTTGACTTCAGGGGGACGGACTTCGAGCTCGTGCCATTCGGCGCGGGCCGGAGGATGTGCCCCGGCGTGGCGCTCGGCCTCGCCGTCATGGAGCTTGCGCTCGCGAGCCTCCTCTTCCATTTCGACTGGGAGCTCCCCGGAGGCACCGCTCCGGGTGAACTGGACATGGCGGAGGCGCTCGGGATCACGGCGAGGAGGAAAAGCGACCTGTGCTTGCATGCTACCATTCGTGTGCCTGTTCCTAATACATAATAGGGATTTGATAAACTTCATCGTCGCGATGGCCATCCCACTGCCACAAATTTGCCTTTTTTTTTTCGTGCGAGGGACAACTTTGGCTGATATATATGAAAATTGTACGTATGTATGTAGAAAAGTAGCAGAAGAATCGCTCGTTTCATTGCAATAAGAGGAAAAATTTACAAGCAAAAACCTGCCGGTAGGACCGACAAAAGATAAAGAAAAAGAAGACCGGCAGCCTGTGGATTTTTGGATCGAAACATACCGTTGAACTCTAATATTTACTACTCCCTCCGTTTCTTTTTATAAGGCTTATTTGGTTTCGTTAGGACAAGACTTTGACCAACAATTACTCTATTAGCATGTAATTTTTATGACACAAAATTGATATTAGCAGATTTGTATTCAAAAGTACTTATATATAATTATGATTTTGTATTGCATAAATGATATATTAATAAAGTAATCGTTGGTCAAAGTCTTGTCCTAACGAAACCAAATACGTCTTATAAAAAGAAACGGAGAGAGTAGGTTAATTAGCATGGCGCACGCCGCGCACAAGAATGAAAAATGAATTTGTGTTTTTTTTTTTGGGCGAAAAAATGGACCGAATTGTATTTTCTAATTTTTTGCAAGGTCTTTAGAAAAAAAAACTCTAGAGATTAGAGATCGAACCGGGGAAAAAAAGTCTAGAGATAGAGCTGTATATATATTTCTGTCGACGAATATTTTTTCCGGGAAAAACGGAGAAAGGACTTGAACGTAAGGAACGGAGACCCGTCCGTAATTTTTTTTGGATCTGATCGCTATCTCGAAAAATTAGAAAAATGCTCGTTCGTGATTTGTATTTAACGAGAGTTTTTTTCCCATAAAGTAACGAATGAGGGACCTAAACGTAATACGGGAGTGATTTTCTTGCCCTCACAAAAAATCGCAAAGGACCTTTTCGTAATTTGCAAGAACCTATTTGTAAGTTGAAGGAATGGAGGGACTTTTTCGTAAAAGCGGAGGGATGGCACGTGGATGGGATCCCCTTCCGGGAACTCTCCGGACTATAATGAAGGGAGTATTTTGCTACTTTCTGCTACACTTTTATCCTTTTAGCCTAACGGCTCTTATTATAAGAGCTATGTACCGTTTGTACATAACATCTATATTTTAATATCTATGTTACGTTGTGTATGTGATGCTATGTGAATATATGTGCTAGTCATTGATCATGAGACTAGTATGATATACATATAAGCCCTTGGATATTGCACGTCCGATTTGGGATCTTAACATTTTGAATATATATTCCACTGCAATAAGAGGAAGAATTTACAAGCAAAAACCTACTGGTTGGACCGATAAAAAATTAAAGAATAAAGGATCGACAGCCCACTGAACTGGGAGAATTTTGTGTTATAAAATTCTACCATTGCTATGAAGCTCTTTTACGATACACTAAATTTAATATAAATTATTTGTTCTTCTCGATCATAGATCATATTAATTAATATTTTTATTTTTTGGTAGATTAAAGTAGTAGAAATACCTCGACCCGACAGATGGGGTGCCACGCACCCGCGTCCTTCTGGCATCCACTACGCCGGAGTCAATTAATCACTAGTTGAATTATACAATTATCTAAGTAAATAGCCTTAACTCTTTATCTTCCTAAATTATACACTATAAAGCACTAAAGATCATATATTCACTGTTTAACAGAAACTAGATAGTTCTGATAAGTACTATTTGGCCAAAACAGAGTATGAGAATTTCAATATAACAGATCAAGCCAAACAGGAACAGAGGCTACAGATCATAATTACAACCAATAGCTGGTTGAAATATTTAGTGCTAATCATATGAACATCTACCTCATAGTCAATGAAACAACAATTTAATACTTTATAGAATTAATAGAAGGTTATCATCTAGTGCAAGACCAAGACTACTACTGTAATTGTTTAATTCAATTTCTAGTAACCCAAATTACATCATCGAGCAACCAAAAGGCAGCAAATAGAGAGAATGATTCAAATAATATAGAGGAACAAGCACTCAAAGCTTGTACCCGATGATTGAGCAAGGCACGACGAAAAGTCACTGTCCTAGAAATCCAATTGCCAGGGTAGAACGGCATGGAATTCGAAGATACAATGCCCTCTCTACACTAGGGACACACCAAATACAGTCTATACAGAGGTAGGCCTCAAATGCAGTAGCTCAAGATCAATTATCCAAGCCAGTTTCCTCCTAGGAGCTCGATGCACAGGGCCAAGATCTATGCACAGTAAAGCATAGAACAGCCTCACGCCCTCACGGTACAGCGGGAGCAGAACTCCACTGATCGGCGCACAAACCGCTCGGCTAAGCACCAGACCGAAGACTCATCGCACAACCACACTAGTCAGGCACCAGGTCAAGGATAGATCACAACTGCACCGGTCAAGCACCAGATCAAGGATCCAGAAGGCAACCTCACCGGCCAAAAACAAAGCTCAAGACAGCAGGAAATCAAAGATGAAGGTGTAGCGAAATCTGAGAGTTTCCATGCTCTCGAAAGAGGAACATCAGGCACTTGGAAGTAGAGGAGAGAGGAGCTTCCATGTACCGTTTTTGATTCCGCCCGGACTGGGTTCAGGAAAATGGCGGCGGCGTCCGCGTGTAGTGATGGGCGAATTGAAGCCTGGCGCCCCTTCAGTTTGGAAAGTAAACCCTCCTCAGTGGCCATCTTCAGCATCTTGTGCGGTGGATCCATGAGACCATGACCAAGATGAAGAGAAGGGGTGACAACAAATCCCCTGTCGTAGCCCCCTCCGGTGTTAGAATTTGGGGCCCCGGCATGGCATTAAGGATGAGATTGAAGAAGCAAGCATCATGGCTATAGCTGTAAGAAAAAAAAAATCGAGACTCGCAAGTTGCTCGAGCTCGATCCGATTTAGGCTTGATTCGAGCTTTAAACGAACCGAACTGGAGCTTGGTTCCAAGCTCTCGAACCTCATCGAAACTGAGCTCGAATAGCTCATGAACATGATAAGTTTATAAATCACTTGTTAAGTGTTACTATATATTAACTATTATCGAGTTTATTCGAGCCAAGCTCGAGCTTTAGTATTTTGGTTTGTAAGAATAATATGTGTAAAATGCTTCCGTTGTCGTATGTAATATATATTGTGTATGGATGTGTTATCAATTTATGATTGTACATACTAGTCACTGATCGTAGGACTAGGATTGTATGCACACTGTACCTTCCAAGCAAAAAAGGAGGATCTCACACATTTTTACATTTAATTAATTTTTAAGGAAAATTACTAACCTTACTCCTCGCATCGTGCAATTACAAATTTCTGCTCGTGTTGCTACTCCATGAAATATTTATTAGCATGGGAGTAAAGGTTAGTCAATCCGAATAGAACTACCTCCAATCAAAAACAGAAAGAAGTACATGCAAATGCTTTTGTTCACGAATGCTTGACTTTGAGGAAATTTCCACCAAATAACCCTAATTGCTGTTTATTGGCAGTGGTGTTAGGTAAGTATATATTTAGATGTGAATTATATAAAAAAAATTAAAGACATTAACCCCATTCTTTGCATAGAATCTACTACTCTTTTGAAAGTTGCCAGTGCAGGAGACTTGACAATACTCGCAGGTGTATTCCATGTATACAAGTACAAATAAAATGCGGAAGAAGCGGTGGGCAAACAAAAATCCTGTTCTTGCATGGCGTTCAATACAATCTATTTGATAAAAATTTGTCTAATTACAATTGGATGTTATCAGTTGTACAATAAACAAATCAATGAGAATATTGTTTCGTCCCTTCCCAGGTGAGAAAAATAAGGGGAACCTTTGGAAGGAGAGTGGAAGAGTCTTCAACCATAGTTAACGCTCTTTACAGGATGTCATTAGTCGAATCTCCCAGGACATGAAAGATCGAAAAGATGGTTTTTCTTTCCTCAGCTGTCGCCTAGGCCCTAGGGTCTCTTCTTGCTAGAGATTGTTTTACAACATGTAGTTTATGTGGTTTCTTTTCTTTCGGTGTTTTTCATGAATTGAACGATCCCTTGTAGCTATTATCTTCACTTTTGAAATAAAAGGTAGAGCTCCTACAAATGTTTCAAAAAGAAAGAAAAATAAGGGAAACAGAAAGGGGATCACTCTAGCTCGTCGAATGAGTCTCTCAATGTGTACTGTTCTAATCTGCATCTGTTGGAATAAAACACTCAGAATCATTGAGACAATTTTCTGTTTTATTTCTTATTTCGCTTTTTTCTTGTTTTCTTACAAAACTCAAGACCTACCTCTATATTTATCCTCAATCTATAGCGCTGATAACGGAATAGGACTCTACTTCCTTGTCCTAATCTACCTCCTACTTCCTTATCCTAATCCACCTCTTTATACTAGTTGGACTCTTAATCAAAACTCTAACTAATTGCAAGATTATTTCTAACATTCACCCCTTAATTTTGTAACACCGACTTTGATCACGCTAATCTTTTCTCTCATCTTACTTACTGTTGCTGCTCGTACAATGCCGTCTTGTCCCCTGTTACGTCCCCTGGTAGCTACCTCCAATTTGCTACGACTGTCATGTTCTTTTCTTGCATCACGCCACTCAGCGATCGACTCAGAGAAATCTTGTACAACCGGTTTAGGGATCTCTTTACTTTCATCAACAGATCTTTGTTCTTATCACAAACACGCAAAAACTCCGCCTGCAACTCCACCCTGCACCATTCTTCTGCCAATTGCTCTAGATCGCCATTCTTACATTGTACCAGTATCGTTCATTTGCCTCTTATCTTCACCGTTGAGCCATTGTCAAACTTGACTTTACCTAAAAAAATTTCGTCAAGCTCACGAAACACAGAGCGATCCCCAATAATGTGATTGCTTGCTCCATTGTCCAAGTACCATAGATTAGAGTAATCATGTCTCTTTTCCTCCATGCGTAGTTTAGGAACTACGTTCTCCTCGTTCAACATCAGTACGTTCGGCTTCTCTTCTTTGCACAATGAAAAGAGTAGAGCTGATTTGTCGTCTTCATTGACTTTGAGGTTTACCTCATTGTTCTTCTTCTCTGTTCTCTGGATTCTCCTAGACGATGGTGTCGATGAACTCCATCATTTCCCAGCGCTCCCGCTTCATTTGGCTGGCATCTTGGTCATGAGCATCCCTAAGCGTGACGATGGGAAGAGGTACGGCAAGCACTGTGCTGACGCGAGCTTCGTTCTTCGCTCTAACATTTGCAAGAACGCTCTGCGGTTCCTAAACCTGCTAGGCTGCTACTGATGATAGCGCTCGGCTCAAGGTTTTAAATTTCGTTTTCGGACTCTATCTCGGAAGAGGCTGAAATCCAAAATTTCGGTGAGATTTGAAAATTTCGGATAAAATTCGAATGAAATTCAAATATGGTTGTTTTGAACCAAGAAATCCGAAATTTCATCGAAAAATCTGAAATTTCATCAAAAAATTCTGAAATCTCGGTAAAATTCAACTGGACAAAAAATGGTTCCAACGACATCAAAATTTATTTGAAATTTTTTGGATGGTCCTGACACATCACTAATGTTCCCATAAAAATTTCAGATGATTATCAAGTTTGACGAATTTTTTTAAAATCTAACAGTGCTACTATCCTAATAAAAGGCTGATCGGAAATTTCAACCGAATAGAAAATGGTGCAAACCATGTTAGAAACTTTTAAATTTTTTTATTGATGGTCCTAACACATCCATAATATTCTCATATAATTTTTAGATGATGATCAATCTTGAGAAAGAAAAAAAAACATTTCATTCATTATAGCTAGCTTGTATAGATCTCTTTGTTGCTCTCCAACTTGTGATTTCCTTTGGTTAATTTATCTACCAGCTGCCACTACTATAAAATACCAAATAGGTAACGGTTTATCTGTGTCAATTTTTTTGGAACTAACACAGACAAGGTTTTTGTGTCGGTTCTAAAATTTAAAATAGTGGGAATACTATTTTGTGTCGGTTTTTAATTGAAACCGACACAAAAAAATACATTATTTGTGTCGGTTTTAATTAAAAACCGACACAAATAGTCCAATTTTTTATGTCGGTTCTAGCAAAAAATCGACACAAATAGTAGTCCCATTATTTATATCAGTTCTAGCCAAAAATCGATACAAATAATATTATCTGTGTCGGTTTAGCAAAAAATGACACAAAACCAATAAAAATAGCAATTTTTTTAAAAAAATTTATCCGACCGTAATTTCACATTTCGTCCACGGCCGAAAAGCGAAATCTCGACCGAAAATACCAAAATCTCGCCAATTTTTTGAACTTTGGCCTTCACTGAGTCCGTGACGTACGCTGCTATCCGCTCGCTTAGGTTCAGCGCCCGCCCTGGCAGGGTCAACGCCACCGACAAGAGCAGCCGGCCGACCTCCTCCTCACGCACGGCTCTAAATGATCGGATTCGGCGAACCAGAAGAGCTCATGGGTGCAGATCTTGCGGTGCTGCCCCCACCCATCACCGTAGGGCAGGAATACGACACTGACGTTATCCCCGAGGACCCTGCCCGTCGGGGCTATGGGCCGCATCACGAAGGTGAGGTCGTGGGTCTTCATGATCTCGTGTGCGTCATCCGCGGAGGAGCCGCCCACGACGCGGAGCTCGCAGAGCGGGAGCAGCAGGAGCGGTGTCAGCCGAACTGCCATACCTAGCGTGTTCGGATCCTAGGTCGTTGGGATGCATTACACTCGCAGGCCCAACCAGAGCAGCGGGCCAAGATCTCTTGGGCCATCTCCCCCAAAAAACAAGCTCAATGAGGAGGTGCTCCCTCATCCTTATAAACCACACTCAAACTCTCTCAATAACCGATGTGGGACTATTATCAACAAGCGGGTCGTGGCGGCGGGCGAGGTCGCGCATCACGTGGTGCGGGAACGCGCCTGCGATGTGGTGCAGGTCGCTGATTTCAGGGAGCGCCCATGGCCACAGCGGTAGCCGGCCACCGGCCATCGCCATGCCTGCTCGATGAGCAGACGAAGTAGAGGAAGGGGGTGATTGATGATGAGCAGAGGAAGGAAGAGTAGGTACAGAGAAATTAGTCTATGATTGTGTGGGCTTGTGGCATCTGAGCAACACGCGGCAAAGCTTTTGTGTGTACGTGTACGCAACAAAGTTGAAATGTTCATTTCTATCGAGTATTCTTCTTCGTGGTCATCTTCTTGCTCTTCTTCTTCTAATATGAATAGCTGATAGTATATCGGGTCCTGGTCAGATTAGGGTTAATAATATCGAAATTGAAAAAACTGTTGGAAAACAAAAATTCAAAAATATCGAGCAAAAAATTGCTAGAAAATCATCAGAAATCGAATGGTTAAGAATTCAAAATTTTTAAAAAAATTTAAAAAGTTTGAAAACCAATCGGTTTTTTATCGAAAACCGACCAGTTTTGATGTGTGTTGAAGCCTGACACATTACCATACGATTTTTGACACAAAGCCGGTCAGTTTTGATCGAAAACCGGTCGGTTTTGCATCACATAAATTTTTCTGAAATTTTAAATTTTTTTAAATTCTTTTGAATTTAATCGATTTTACATGTTGAACTGGCTCTGTAAGGTTGAACCTGGGTCAGATCTACATCAATGGAACAGCCTTCAAATAAACAAACAAAAACCCTAGGTCTAATCTACATCAATGGACCAGCCTTCAAATAAACTAACAAACGCCAGCGACATTGAAACGATGCAACACATGTCATCATCGTGTTCAGTTCTACATGAATAGTTGCAGAAACTTCAAAATAATTAAATGGAAATGTCACAAGCTATTAAACTTCGGAAGAACAATGCTGGAACTTCTTAATATGAATCAATGAGAATCAACAATATCCAGCACATGTTAGCCTAGCACCATGGGCTAACATGTTGCTCGAGATGGAGCTGCGGATTGCGGCACGCAGAGAAGAAATCAATGCAAGGCTGCAGAATTTTTTTTTTAAATAATACTTTTTTTAAATCAAATTGCGTTTTTAATATACGGAATAAAAAATTTGCAAAAATAATATGCCGTCGCCAAACGGCATGGCGAATACCCTATTTTCGCCGAACCGTGTGGCGAATACCCTATTTTCGCCACACGGTTCGGCGACAATACCCTAACCGCCGCAATTAAGCTGCTACACGGGTATCAAGGCTATTTTCGCCAAATGGTATGGCGAAGATACTATTTTCGTCAAACCGTGTGGCGAAAACCCTATTTTCGCCATACCATTTGGCGAAATTAGGTTGTCGCCGAACCGTTTGGCGAAATTAGCTCGGTAAAAAAAGGGCCCAGAGATCGATCGATCGATCTCTGCTGCGCCCAAAAAAAAGGAACAGAGCGCTCGCCCGCCGCCGCCGGTAGAAAAGAGAAGAGAGGGAGAGGAAGGAGAGGGAGAAGGAGAAGGAGAGGGAGAGGAAGGAGAGGGAGAAGGAGAAGGAGAGGGAGAGGAAGGAGGGAGAGGGAGAGGAAGGAGGAGGAGGAGAGAAGAAGAAGAAGAAGAAGAAGAAGAGGAGAAGAAAAAAGAAGAGAAGAAAAAAGAGGAGGTAATACCGCGACTTTGTTTAATTTCATATTTTTCAATGTAGAGAGTGATTTAGAGTAATGTAATTTAGATTAGCGATCTAGAGTAGCGCAATTTAGAGTAGCGATCTAGAGTAGCGCAATTTAGATTAGCGATCTAGAGTAGCGCAATTTAGATTAGCGATCTAGAGTAGCGCAATTTAGATTAGCGATTGTAGTTGTTTAATGTAGAGTAGTGATATTAGTTAGACCCGATTAATTCCGGTTAATCGTTATGCCCAGTTTTTTGACCGTAAGGGAAAAAATGGAATATTTAGGGCTTCGATCACTAGCTAATCGGCTAATCGGCCGATTTTTCTGAACATTGCATATTAGTAGCAAATAGCCATGTTATACGTGCGCTATATTATTATAATATTATAGTATCGATATCCCGATAGGTAATTATCGTTGTTCAATTTACGGTACATATTTTACATTTTAGTAGGGATGCATAAATTTATTTTGTCTATGTCGTCGCAGTGATGTCGGAACCAGTGAAATTCAGGGTATATTATGGCGATGGGGAAGTAAAAATTGGGCAGAATGGAGTGGATTTAAGTCGCTGCGGTCACCATGGCCGAGCACTTGTCCCCCGATACTGTTAGCATTCGTGATATAAAACTTTGGTTGACCCAATTTTTTTCCCTGGATCCAAGTGTTTATTCTGTTAGCATCCAAATCGTATACACGCGTAGCAAGGGTGACCCGGCTGTGTGGGAGTTGAAGACAGTAGATCGAACACAGTTGTGGCAGAAATGGTTAAGATGGTGCAAGTGATCTAGCCTCGATTGTGTGATGCTGGTGCAAGCTTGCCCTAGGGAAGAGGTGAGTACTACTGGTGTGAGCGAGAGCGACATCGGCCACTCTGGTGAACAAGTTCAGCCAGCGGTGTCGGTTGAGGCAGCAGCAGCGGGGGATGATCACATGGATGCAGCAAGCGCAGAAGGTCGGGCTGATGAAGGGGAGGATATCGATCAACTTGTAGATCAATTGGAACGAGACGACCGCATGGCGACAGAAGAGGAAGCCGAAATGTTGGACCCAGTCGATACCATCGGCGAAGATGATGACCGGGAAGAAGATGATGAAATGCATGGTAGCACTCGCTCAGCGGAGGTACCCATCCCCGATGAATGGAACAGGCAGAACAAAGCGGGTATGGAAGCTTTGTGGGGCCATGACTCGCATTGTGAGTATGGTACTGGTGCCATTCGGCTGAATCAAATGTTCCCGAACAATTCAGAATTGAAGTTGGCAGTGAGCTTGTGGGCACTATCGCTGCAAAGAGAGTTTCGGGTTGTCCTGTCTAGCCCAGATAAGTACACAGTGAAGTGCGTAATCGATGGTTGTGAATTTAAAGTACATGCATACAAGCCGAAGTGTGAGACATATTGGATTGCATCAAGAGTGGACGAGCACACATGCAGACTAGAAAATGTTCTTGTCAAACACCGTAACTTGAATGCGGCTGTAATAGCCAGCGTGATGTTTAATGAAATCATTGAGAAGCGGGATATCGAGTGTTCGTATATTCAGAAAGCAATGTTACGAACATTTAAGTATCAGATAAGCTACTCCATGGCCTGGCGTGCGAAGCAGAAAGCATTAGAGAAGAGGTTTGGCACATACGAGGCATCGTATTGCAACCTACCTCGTGTGCTTGAAGTACTGAAGCAAACCAATCCTGGCACATACACCGCTTTCAAAGAAAGCGAAGCGGTCTGCAAATGGGATCTGTACATTTTAAGTCGTGCTTTCTTTTCATTGGGGCCTTGCATTGCGTCATTCGTGCATTGTCGTCCATTGCTTTGTGTTGATGGCACATTTTCTTGGAAAATACAAGGCGATTCTAACAGCCATTGCAATTGATGCGAACAACCACATACTTCCATTGGCCTTTGCTTTTGTTGAGGGTGAGAATCGGGATAGTGGCCGTGGTTTTTCGCA
Source organism: Rhipidocladum racemiflorum (assembly GCA_036346355.1). Lineage (NCBI taxonomy): Eukaryota > Viridiplantae > Streptophyta > Magnoliopsida > Poales > Poaceae > Rhipidocladum > Rhipidocladum racemiflorum. Next base: position 79,693,247 of record CM070579.1, on the reverse strand, counting down.
CATCCGAAGGTGGGGGTAGTTGGTGATCGGCCCAAAGATGTGCATCATTCATGATCGTCACAAAGGTATCCTCTCGGCAATCAAGACTCTACAGGAGGACCGAGATGAACCATTTTCGTGGCCTGACCTGCAGAACAGGTGGTGCATGAGACATTTGGGTGCCAATTTCTTCAGGCAGTTCAAAAGCAAGAAACTGATGAATCTGTTTAAGAGGTTATGCAAGCAGAATCAGGCACGTAAGTTCAACGCGCTATTTGCCGAGTTGGATAAGCACACCAGTGCGCATATCGAAGAGATGAAGAAGCAACCACCTACGCCGAACGAATGTCCACCCAAAAGGCTAACACCCCTTGGGGAGCTCGATCCTCCTAATATGAGGAGACGAACGTCAAGGAACATTAAGTGTTTCTCGCACTGGATAGAGGCTGAGCCTCTAGAGAAGTGGGCATTGCTCCATGACACCGGAGGCGCCAGGTTAGTATGGTACATTAAAATATCAAAACAGCGCTAAACAATTTGGCCTGTTGCTCTAAACTGTTTTGCATTGAACAGGTTTGGCGTGATGACAACGAACATAGCCGAGGTTTACAATTGGGTCATCCGAGGCCTCCGTCCGCTTCCGCTTGTGGCCATCCTTGAAGGCATGTTGCACGGCATCGTTAGCTACTACCAAAAAAGGCATGCGGAAGCGGTACTTCATGCCTCCACATTGCAAACGCCGTATTGTTCGCGGATGATGACCTACATGGAGGAACGAACCATGAAAGCTCAAGAAAGATATGGTGCGCGAGCTACGGGTCATCGAATACCGCCGAGGTGACTCTTCGGTGCAAAAGGGGATTGGGAACGGACACAGCGGTTATTACGCACGAGGTTAATCTAGGCCAAGGGGCATCTGGATGGTGTGAATGCAGCTGCAATAAGCCAAGACTTCTCCATATTCCTTGCTCACACGTGATGGCTGCTTGTGGGCAAATTGGGATGAACACGTCGCAATACATGTCCCCTTTCTACTTGAAGGATCATGTTGTCCATATCTGGTCGGGTGAGTTTCGTGGTTTTCGTGCACACGGTGATTTCACTGCGATTAACAGAGATGAGGGCATCTGTTTGCCGGATCCAACCTTGCGGAGGTGTGCGGAAGGGCAGTCTGGTCGTCCACAGACTAGGCGCATTCGCAACGACATGGATGAATCTGAAGTGGGTGGCCCTCTTAGGAGGTGTTACGAGTGCGGCGAGTATGGTCACAAGGCAAACCAGTGCACGTAGGGTGTATGTTCTGAAAGTGGTGGTGGCTATGTATCGAAATATGTTATTATATGCACGTTAGATGTTTTTTATTGTAATATTGACGCGATTGGGTGTCTTTTATTCATGTATGTTGTGTCTCTCACATGTTGTGTACTTTTATTTTTGTTCACCCCTTATGTCTTTTATACATATATGTATTGTAATATTGACGTGATTGGTTGTCTTTTATTCATATATGTTGTGTCTTTTATTCGGATATGTTGTGTTTGTCACATGTTGTGTACCTTTATTTATGTTCAACCCTCATGTCTTTTATTATTATACGTTGTGTACTTTTATTCACATATGTCGTGCTTGCCGTACGTTGTGTAGTATGATTTATGTTGAAACATTTCTATGTGCAGGGATGGAGCAGGTCGACTCATTCCTGGACCCTGTCTTGGATGCGCAGCACCGTGCGCACGTCCACACGACAGAGGGGAATGACAAGTTGCCCTTACTGCGGATTCGTGTGCCTAACAAGGCATGGTGCGTTGACGCTCGCTTCCACACCAGGTTAGTTGCAGTACTTGTACATGTTCCATTGTTCGTACAATTAGTGTTCATTACATTCAATTCATTCAACTCTGTGGTTCTTCGTTAGGCTTGCACGTGCCGGGCTGCTTCCGCTAGTCCGCATGGTGGAGGGTTCAGCTGACGAGCCCGTCGAGCACGACCCCCAGGCACAGGGTGACGACCCGCAGCGGTCGCGGCGTTTCCGTCGACCACTCATTTGTTAGCGTGTTTGGTCGATCACCGAGGCCGGAGACGCACACTTTTCACCGCCTGTCGGGAGATGACGGTGACGCTGCAGACGCCGCCATGCTCATCGGATTGCCGATCGCCGGCAGCGATCGGCCCCTCGGTGGCTCTGTTGGGTGGGGACGCGGACTTCTTTGCGCTTCGCCGGGGTCGCGGAGATAGACCCAGAGATACCGGTAGGCACGAAGCACGGGCCATTGAGGAGGTGGTTGGCACAGTTCGAGGTTAGTGATTGTACATATTACTATGTTACTCCAGCTTTGCATAGCATTAACGTGATATCACACTCTTTCAATTGTTGCAGGTGCAGCGGATGGCGGCCGAGCCCACGGACTACCAGGTTGCTAGGCACCTCGAGGCCTATCTGCTTTGGTTGTTCGGCTGGGTGATGTTCACGTCGAGTCACGGCGACACCGTGGACGCGCGTTGGATAGCCTACGCACGGGCTATTGCGGACTCAGAGCCTGACGATGTACCGGCGGTATCCTGGGGTTCGGCGGTTCTTGCTTCCACGTACCGCGCCCTTTGCGACGCGTGCGTGCGTGAAGAAAGGCAGGAACTCCAATCGGCCCGGGATGCCGCTTCTTCTTCAGCTTTGGTCATTCGAGCGCTTCTCCGTGGGTCGACCCCTGGTCGACCCTCGGCACTACACCGCCGACATGTACGGCGGTGATGCGCTGGACCGACCGACGATGGGCTCGCTCTGGACCAGGCGACGGGTACATGTTCTTACTCATTAATGCAATTGTAATTTCAATGCCATCTGCTTACAGTTATTTCTACTCTATTGCAGCCACAGTGGGCAGGTGTCCAGGTACGTGCGGCGTACCTCGCCTTCACGGAGGCCTTCGACCACCTGAGGGACGGGAATGTCGTCTGGGACCCCTACAGCGACGAGCGTGTAGGAGAGAGAGCTGCGGGGGGCCTGTCCATGCTCTGTGACAGGGACCAGCCTTACTGGAAGACGAGGAGGAAGCTTCGTCTTCGACGCCTTCAGAGGACTACGCGCCGCACCGAGTCCTCAGGCAGTTTGGACTACGCCAGGTGGTCCCTGTTCCTTTGGGGGAACGCGTGCCAGCGAAAGTGCACTCGTGAGTTACTCGCCACTACAGGAATGCTAAGTGCTTACGACATATTTGTACTAATGAGGTCTTTTGTGCAGGTTCTCCACCCAGGGACCCAAGAAGGCCATGGTGACCTTGCTGCAGAGGATGGCGCCGTGGCTTGCGCTGTGGGAGGGGGCGCTGGAGGACGTTGTCGAGGAGGTCGCGCCTCACGACCCCTCCTCCTACCAGAGTACTTGTCCCGGCACGTGCCCCGACCGCACTGCCTCTCACGCGAGGAGCAGCCGGCCCAGGTGTTTGCTGCTAGCATCGCAGACTTGTACTCGAGCCACGCAGGACTGGCACTGCACCAGATGGTAAGTCTCGTTGTATTTTTACTCATTAATGCAATTGTAATTTCAATGCTATGTCGTTATGTTTAATGTTTGTTTGTACGTGATAGGTGGACGAGGCGAGGGGCTTGCAGCAGCATGCCGCTGACTTTCTGTCTAGGCTGCAGCAGGGGACCACTTTCACAGCGCAGCAGCTATCAGAGGCCATGGGGCATGTCGAGCTGCACTCCCGACGGATCGTGGAGCTTGGTGCTGTTTGGCAGGCCCCAGCCCCGACTGTTTCGGCTGGCACCTCGTCTAGGCCGCCACCCGGTCTCAGCTCACGGACACCACCTTCGACCACCGCTACACCAGGGTCCGGCTTCCACACCCAGTGCCTCCGGCTCGAGCACTACCGAGGATCCAGCTGGCGACGCCACCACGCGGGCCTACCATGGTCCCCACACCCGTAGCCGATAAACATTCAGTTGATCCCGTTTCGAATCTAATCTTCTCACTATAATTAAATGTTAATGTCTGTACTGTAGGCCTCGTAGGACATGCCTCTACTTCGGACACCCAGTCAGGGCACGGCGTCCCTGACTACTGGCCCGATCAGTTCTTCGCAGGGGCTTCGTTCACGCAGCCTCCAGCCACGCAGCACACGCCGCCTCCTCCAGCCACGCAGATCACGCAGCCTCCTGCAGACCGTTGCCTCCTCGCCGCTGCGTGTCCCGCCGGTTTCTGACCCTTCGGACTACGGCCAGCGGGACCATCGCGGGTGCCGCCCACGACCTCTCGACGATGCACCCTTCTCGGCCCGCCGAAGGAGAGCTAGGGTCGTGGCGAGTCGGGGCCGGTCGTGGTCCACCACCGGGGTGATCAGCTTAGGATGTGCGTTATTTTTTGGGTACTTTGTCCTATTATGCTTTACTATCTATTTTGTGTACTTCCTCATATACGTGGTCTATTATATATTTCTGTCATCTTTAGTCATATCAACCGCGTGTCATTATTGCTTTTTCAGCTTTTGCCATATCAACTTTTCCAAAGATTTGTCATTTCAATGCATAATGCCGCCAAAAGCCGGTATGGCGGATATTCCTGTTTAAAGTTGTGGGCATAGCCACGCTCATGTCATCATGAGCTGCGAAGCATCCGATGCTCGCGGATTTGAAATACTCACGAAGTCGCGAAACTCTCCTTTGGTTGCCCTTCGCCGGCTCTTTATAAACCCAGGAGGGATATGTGCATCACACACCATAACTTCCATAAACTTTAGTCTATTTTTCCCACACACACAAGAGGGGCCACGATGTCGTTTCTACCGTCGCCTCTTCAGCAAGCGAAGGCTAACCCCCAATACCCGGATGAGAGTAGCGTTGACGCCTTGATTCACGAGTTGCCACGCCGAATGTGATCGCAACTCTTTGGCGAAGGTTACGCAGCTTCACGCAGGAGATACGGCCTCCCGCGCCACTATCAAGCAGTTGCCGGCTTCGGGTAAACCAAATGTTGTCCATACCCTAATTACGGTAATAGCATTCATTTTATGCATCGTTATTTGTTTTTTAGGACGACGACCGTTGTTGCTTTTTCCAATGGATCGACGGGCCGGAACGACGTGATTACGAATTTCTCTACAACTGCCACGACGCCTACCCCACTTCGCCAGAGAACTTCACACGGTGGGAGAGGCCGCCGGGATATGTCCCCTACCTAGATCGACCGGAGTTAAGGGCCGGTGGGCAAGGGACGAACCAATCGGTCAGTTTCACGTGCCTCATGTTTCAGCTACGATGTACCGATTCTAAATCAATTCATCGCATACAGGACTTCAAAAAGAAGTTTGCAAAATGGCTCAAGTCAAGGCAAGAAAATCCTCCTTAGGGGCCAACGCAAAGCCAGGAACTGTGCGACCACGGCCTCCAGGCAGTGGTAGATACCGGCGACGAGGATCTAGCGGATAGAAGATTCTACCGGTGCCCTTTGTCCGAGGATGCATGGTGTCGGGTACTTCAACTGGTGGACCCGAGACGTACCACCCACATCTCAAACTTCCGTATTTGATAACCGGGAGAGCAACCCTCGCCGTGGTGCTACTACCTCCCAAGCCGGACCCGAGTACGCAAACGGTATTCTCCAACCACCACAACGGGCATCTTGCATTGACTGCAGGCACGCTTTCGGTTGTACAACAAGAAGCCCAACACACACCTCCTGGACCATATCGTGGAGTGCGAGCCAAAACAGAGGAGGCGTCTCGGCAAGTCTCCTAAGGGCAAGAGGGTTCGTCCTCTCGAATGGTAATCGATAAGGGGAAGCAAATGGCCGAGGTCCGCAAAGACGCAACAAATCCTTGACGCATTACAAAGGCCATCCGCAACCCCGGTGGTATTAACATAGGGGCGCCGAAATCGGGAAGCCATGCCCATATGGGAGGGCAGGACTCCTGAATGCACACAAACAAGTTACTTCTTACACCCGGAGACGTATGGCATAGGCTACCCATTCGGCGATACCGGGAGCATCAAGCCGCGGCCATGGAGCTCTTTCATAAGAGAGATTGAGCGGTGTCCGAGAACAAATCGCACAAGATTGACAGGTGATGTAATATGTAGAAAATGTATGGCATCATTCCCACTTATTTAACATAGGCGGAACGATCACTTGTTCCACCATTACAATCAGTGTTATTGGCACTTCTCCTAGCAATGCCATCACTGTTTAATATCCGTTGTATCTGCCGTACTAAGGTTGAGTTTGCGTACTAAGATTGCTGGCTGCATCTACATGCTTTTGTTATTGTCCTTTCTCATATTATGTCTTACCATTTAATTCTATCAGCGTAAACAACGGCGTAGATGAAAAATTTTCCCATAATATGGAAGTCCATATATCAAAGAGCAAATCTGCGGTATTCGTGCCGAAAAATACATTCGAACGAGACATTTTACAGGCTGCCAAAAATGCATAAAAGTTATTGTTGACAATAGTACTTAGGGTTATTGTGGCGGTATATTTTTGTAGTGGACAAAGGCGTAGATGAAAAATTTTCCCATAATATGGTAGTCCATATATCAAAGAGCAAATCTATGTATTCGTAGAAAAATACATTCGAGCGAGACATTTTACAGTCTAAAAGGCATAAAAGTTATTGTTGACAATAGTACTTAGGGTTATTGTGGCGGTATATTTTTGTAGTGGACAAAGGCGTAGATGAAAAATTTTCCCATAATATGGTAGTCCATATATCAAAGAGCAAATCTGCGGTATTCGTGCCGAAAAATACATTCGAACGAGACATTTTACAGGCTGCCGAAAAGGCATAAAAGTTATTGTTGACAATAGTACTTAGGGTTATTGTGGCGGTATATTTTTGTAGTGGACAAAGGCGTAGATGAAAAATTTTCCCATAATATGGTAGTCCATATATCAAAGAGCAAATCTGCGGTATTCGTGCCGAAAAATACATTCGAGCGAGACATTTTACAGTCACTAAAAGGCATAAAAGTTATTGTTGACAATAGTACTTAGGGTTATTGTATGTATATTTTTGTAGTGGACAAAGGCGTAGATGAAAAATTTTCCAATAATATGGTAGTCCATATATCAAAGAGCAAATCTGCGGTATTCGTGTTTAAAAATACATTCGAACGAGACATTTTACAGTGAAAAGGCCTAAAAGTTATTGTTGACAATAGTACTTAGGGTTATTGTGGCGGTATATTTTTGTAGTGGACAAAGGCGTAGATGAAATATTTTCCCATAATATGGTAGTCCATATATCAAAGAGCAAATCTGCGGTATTCGTGCGAAAAATACATTCGAGCAGAGACATTTTACAGTCACTAAAAGGCCTAAAAGTTATTGTTGACAATAGTACTTAGGGTTATTGTGGCGGTATATTTTTGTAATCTTGGACAAAGGCGTAGATGAAAATTTTTCCCATAATATGGTACTCCATATATCAAAGAGCAAATCTATGTATTCGTGCCAAAAAATACATTCGAACGTGACATTTTACAGGCTGCAGTATATTTTTGCAGTGAACAAAGGCGTAGATGAAATATTTTTCCATAATATGGTACGATACCTACATATTTTTGCATAAATGGAACATCCAACACTATATGCATGTGGTATAATTATTTTATTCCATATTTTATACATTTTCGCCGTACGGCTTGGCGACTACCTATTTTCGCCATACGGCTTGGCGAACTATATATTTTCGCCGTATAGTATGGCGACTACCTATTTTCGCCGAACGGTCTGGCGAATACCCTATTTTCGCCACAACGTACGGCGAAAATAGCCTAACCCATGTTTCTGAACAATTAATAGCGCAATTAGCCTATTTTCGCCGAACCGTGTGGCGAAAATAGGGTATTCGCCAGACGGTTCGGCGAAAATAGGGTGTTCGCCATACCGTTTGGCGACGGCACATTATTTTTGCAAATTTTTTATTCCGTATATTAAAAACGCAATTTGATTTAAAAAAAGTATTATTTAAAAAAAAATTCCAAGGCTGCATGTGCAAGGTGCCTCATACGACGATGAGGTGACATGCAGAGATTCCCTCGTGATTGATTCATTGCTCCTATCGGCTGTGCACAAGCACGTAATAAAGAAAGGACATGGCAGTGAAAGGGTGGAGGGGGCTTGTCTCCCCAATATCTGCTATTGACGAGCGTCGTCGATAACCGATGTGGCAGATGGCAATGACGGCTATTTTGTGTCTTGTCGATAAGGCGGCCAAAGTAACACATTCTCGTGTCAGTTATGTCCGCGAGATACTATATGTGACCACATGAGTTCTTATGCGAGCTGTGTCCACAAGATAAACGTATGCGATGTCGTGCGTATCAGAAGAGATCACGTTGCACGAGAAGATCAAAAAGAAACGGCTATGTATGCTAAGAGGAGTCTAGAATGTTGGGCAAATCGTAGTGAAGATCGATTGTCTCAATGAGTAAGAGTCAGTGTGTCGATGTTAGGGTGAAAAATGTTAGATATAATCTTGATATTGAGTTTTAGTTTAAGAAGGTTCAAACTTTGCAAGTTTTGATTGAGTCTGTTAGGATCAGAAGTTCGGATTGCTATCTAAAGTAGTATGTAATTTCTATTTAAAAAGTAATGAAATAAAAACACAAAAATCGTAAGATGTATTGTGGCAAAACAAAAAGATTAAGAGCTGGCCAGCATAGTCCTCTTGGTCCCCTTCCATTCTCTGAGTCCCAGCTGCAGCACTCCTGCGGTAAGATGGTGCACAAACTACTAATATGTAGGTGCGTCTACTTCTGAAGGACCCATCCATCATTCATTTCTGCATGGGTTTCATTGGAAAGAAAAACAGAAAACCCAAATATTATTTATTCTCCGTTCCAAAAAATGAGAACAAACACAAGTGCCACAATTTATTTAAGGAAAGGAGCATGATTGTACCGCATGATGCATAAATACGAACATTCAGAACAAAGTTTTAACTGAACTGTATTGGCTGCACCTTTGAGCAGCCATTCTTGAGAGATGAGGAAACATCTAAACCGGTTTAGTAGCTGAAAATAAAATTCTAAAAGCTACGTAGTAAGTGTACTTCCGACAGGGAGTTGGAATAGTTGCAGAAACTTCAAAATAATTAAATGGAAATGTCACAAGCTATTAAACTTCGGAAGAACAATGCTGGAACTTCTCAAAATGATGAATCAATATGAGAAGAGACTGAGAAAACAGTATACATCTTACATACTACTACAGTACTACGGATCTACAGGTAAGGGCACTCGGACCACTGGAACAAGCAGAAGGTCATGGAGGCGCCGCGTGGTGACCCCCATTTCCTCCGTCATGTCGAGATCTTTGGCCTCCATGCCGCATGGCAGCTCCCAGTCGAAGTGGTACAATAGGTTAGCGAGCGCGAGCTCCACGTTCGCTAACCCAAATGTCATCCCTGGGCACATCCGCCGCCCCGCCCCGAACGGCGTGTACTCGAAGTCTGTCCCTTTGAAGTCAACGTTGTTATGCTCAAACCTCTCCGGCACAAACTCCTCGGCCGCGTCCCAGTGCCCGGGGTCCCTGCTTATGGCCCAGGCGTTCACCAGCACCATCGTCCCCTTCGGCACGTCGAACCCTAGGACCTGGCACTCGCGCCGGCACTCGCGCGGCAGAAGCAGCGGCGCCGGAGGGTGCAGCCGGAGCCCCTCCTTGATGACAAGATGCACGTAATTCAGATTGCTGAGGCCGTCCTCTGTCACTTTGTGCTGTCCAGCGAATACTCGCCGGACCTCGTCTTGTGCCTTCTGCATCACTCTCGGGTTCTTCACGAGCTCGGCCATGATCCACTGCAGCGTCGTCGCCGCCGTCTCGCTGCCCCCAACGAACATGTCCTGTATGGCACGCAACAAGTTTTCGTTACGCTAAGTACGCCGTGGTCTGATGGAAAATATTGCTTTTTTTTCTTTCTGGATTTAGGTGCTTAGCGCTTACGCCGACGGCTGACTTGATGTTGTCAGTGGAGAGCGGGAACTGCGGGTCACCTTCCCTCTGGATTCTCAAGAGCACGTCGAGCAAGTCCTCCTTGTCGTCGACGGCTCTGTTCTCCTGGTGCTCCCGGACGACAGCGTCCAAGTACGCGACCACTTCCTGGCGGTGGCGCTTCATACGGCCCGGCATCCGGCTGACGAGCATCGCCAGGCGCGACGACGGGTAGAGGTCCGGCAAGCTCTGTCCTGCCAACAGCTTGACCCCGCGCTCCAATATCATAAAGAACGTGTCCCTGTCCTTGACCCGGCTACCGATGATGGCACGCACCGACGAGTCAGCGGCGTACACTGATAATCGCTTGCTCAGGTTCACCGCCTGCGCCGGCGGGGCCGAGGCCACCGCCCGGAGCAGCCGGCCGACCTCCTCCTCGCGGACGAACCTGAAGGACTGGACGCGGCGTGCGCTTAGCAGCTCCACGGTGCAAATCTTGCGGATCTGCCTCCACGCGTCGCCGTAGGGTGCGAAGATGATGCCCTCGGCGCCCTCGGGGATGGCCAGCCGGAACATCCGGCTGATGGGGCGCGTGGCGAAGTCGAGATCGTGCGTCTTCATCACCTCGCGGGCAGCGTCCACGGAGGATGCCACCACAACGGGGAGGTCGCCGAGGCGGAGCAGCACGAGCGGGCCGTGGCGCCGCGCGAGGTCCCTCATGGCGCGGTGCGGGAGAGCGCCCACGAGATGGTGGAGGTGGCCTATCACCGGGAGCGCCCACGGCGATGGGGGCAGACGGCCGGCCGCGCGCCGGCGCGCCGCACGGTTGAGGTATAGGAAAGGGACGATGACCAGGGGAGGAAGGAGGAGCAGGTAGAGCGGAAGCGCCGCCATGGCTATGGCTTCAGCTTCGGTCCTCGAGTGGTGGGTAGATAGAGCTAAAAGAATACAAGCCCACAGCTTAGTCAAGTGTCTCTTTAGATAAGGAAGTGACTGCGTGTTTGTTTATGTCTCTTGGCCTTTCACTGCTGCAAATTGTCCAAGCTGATCACATTTAGGTCCTTTGACAACTTGAAACCGAACCGTTTCTACTAGATTCTGAAAGAAACCCAAACAAACAAGCTAAAACTCGGAACGATTCTTCTCGGGTGTTTTTTCTTTTTTCACTATGTGGCCGAATCAGTCTCAACCTGTTCCTACTTGAAACGTTTCTATCAAGAATTTAGAACCGTTTTCATCTCTACTAGAATCTGAAACCGTGCCAAACTGGACCTTAATATTGACAAGTCATTGGCCACAAGTCCAGTGGTCCCTGAAATTCTTGCGTTGTCACTGTTTTTGTCTCTTTGGCCAGAGGTTTACATACTGAACGAAGCTTGAAAATCGTTCATATGATGGACATAAATTGATTGAAATTGAATAAAATTTAAAGTCAATTTTTTTAACTCGATGATCAAACAGCGGGGAAAGAATTTGAAAGACGACCGGTTTATATCAAAAATCGACACACTCAGCGAAAATTAGAAAAAAAAAATCAAGAAAATTTTGTCAAATTTTTTCCCCAAATTTCATGGCAGATATCAAGAAGCTATTAATACTATTTTTAAGGAACTTTTTGATAAATTTTCTTAATTTTTTCTATTTTATGAATTTGAATTGGACCGATGTATCGACTGGTTCCATTCATCGAGCCGAATTAATGCGGTTAAAAATCATAATTTTTGATTGATTTTCGCCGATGTTTCAAATCCTGGTAACGATTCACGGAGAGACAGAAGGGTCGTGTTCATCACACCGCTGTTTGTCCATTGTGACTGCAACGTCATATATCTTCGTTTCTAAACAAATAACATGGTACCTGCAGCACCCAACTTGATGATAAATATGAGATTTTTTACTTTCTATGTGAGATACTAAAATTTATATCGATGTGGTATAAATACCTTAATGTATACCTCCGAAATGTAAAAAGTCTCGACAAATATTGTCACGAGTGAAATCAAATGGGGGAGACTGGACTCACGTGAATACTGAAAGTAATCGACAACGGACCGTATATGTATGCTGCTACATATTGTCGTAGCACACTAGCACCACCTAGGCGCCAAACGCGCCGCCGGCGTCGACTAGACGCCGGGCACGGGCACGCGGAGGACGGGGCGCAGGGGGAGGTCTGCCTTCCGGCGAGCGGTGATGCCGAACGCCTCGGTCATGTCCAACTCGGCCGTGTCGGGCACACCGGGCGCCTCCCAGTCGAAGTGGAACAGCAGACTGGCGAGCGGGAGCTCGACGTTGGCGAGGCCGAACGCTATCCCGGGGCATATCCTCCGGCCGGCGCCAAACGGCAGGTACTCGAAGTCGGCGCCCTTGAAGTCCACGAACCGCTCCGACCGGAACTCGTTGGGAGCGTCCGGCCAGTACCGCTTAATCATGAAATCTATTTGAGAACATCACGTAGCTTAGCCATAACCTCTTGAAACTCACGAAATTTTGTGAAACTTTATCACAAAACCAAGTACAACCTGAATGAAATCTATTGAAATTTAGTCATAAAAGCTATTAAGATTTAAGAAAACTAAATTATGTTGATAGAACACTATGAAGCCTAATGAAACTTGTATGTGAAACATCATGAAACTTATCAGCGAAACATCGTGATACTATGAAGCCTAATGAAACTTAGCCACGAACCTCGTGAAACTTTTAGAAACCTGATGAAACTTAGCAAAGGAAACTTATTAAAACCCTTTGAAACATAGATGTGGAAACTCTTACTGCTTTCTCGTCTCAGGACGCTTAGCTTCTTCTAGTAAACCGTTTCCTTCTTCCTACTACAAAACTACAGCAATCCAAGAATTAGATAAACAAGAATAGAGAGAGCAAGCAAGCAAGCTAAGAAGAGTGGCCATCACTCTAGCTCCCACATATCTCCAATGCTTGCTTACAGGAAGGCCCCTATGCATGATCACGGTCGCACAACTCACAAGGACAAGGTCATCGAGGCTCTCATTCAAGGCCACGAATAAGAAGGACACACATCTGTCACAGGGAAATCTTGAGGTGAAGCTTGGGTAGCTGACGAATGTCGTGCATTCATCAGAAGAGATCACGTTGCACAAGAAGATCAAAACGAAACCGCTATGTATGCTAAGAGGAGTCTAGAATGTTGGGCAAATCGTAGTTAAGATCGATTGTCTCAATGAGTAAGAGTCTGTGTGTTGATATTAGGGTGAAAATGTTAGGCCCTGTTTGGTACGGTTTCAGATTTTAGTAGGAACGAAAACAGTTTCAGATTATTGGTAGAAACGTATCAGGTAGAATCAGAATCACTGTCTGGAAACCGTTTAGCTAGCTGTCTGGATTCTGTGAATCGGGGTGGAACGGGGTTGAGAGCGATTCGGCCCCGGCATGGAAAAAGAAGAAATATTCCGAAGAGAATCGTTCCAAACTTTAGCCCGTTTGGTTGGGTTTCTCTCAGATTCTAGTAGAAACGACCCGATTCCATGTTGCCAAACGGGGCTTAGTTTAAGAAGGTTCAAACTTTGCAAGTTTTGATTGAGTCTGTTAGGATCAGAAGTTCAGATTGCTATCTTAATTAGTATGTAATCTCTAGTTAAATAGTAATGAAAAAAAACACAAAAATCGTAAGATGTATTGTGGCAAACAAAAAGATTAAGAGCTGGCCAACATACTGCTCTTGGTCCCCTTCCATTCTCTGCGTCCCAGCTGCAGCACTCCTGCGGTAAGATGGTGCACAAACTACTAATCTGTTGGTGCGCCTACTTCTGAAGGACCCATCCATCATTCATTTCTGCATGGGTTTCATTGGAAAGAAAAACAGAAAACCTAAATATTATTTATTCTACGTTCCAAAAAATGAGAACAAACCCAAATGCCACAATTTATTTAAGGAAGGAGCATGATTGTACCGCATGATGCATAAATATGAACATTCAGAACAAAGTTTTAACTGAACTGTATTGGCTGCACCTTTAAACAGCCATTCTTGAGAAATGAGGAAACATCTAAACCGGTTTAGTAGCTGAAAATAAAATTCTAAAAGCTACGTAGTAAGTGTACTTCCGACAGGGAGTTGGAATAGCTGCAGAAACTTCAAAATAATTAAATGGAAGTGTCACAGGCTATTAAACTTCGGAAGAACAATGCTGGAACTTCTCAAAATGATGAATCAATGAGAATCAACAATATCCAGCACACGTTAGCCTAACAGCATCGGTACGGGGGCTTGTAAAAACTCCGATCAAAACATGCAGACATGAATATGAACATTCAGATGGTCCATTCGTACAACTTGTCACTGAGCCTTCTTCCCTAATGTCATAGCAGTAACAGAAGGCAATGTCGCTCCTCGCTCTACAGAGATGAAACAAATGTTCTATAGTTAATTTAGTCAAATAATTAGTTTTCTAATCTTATTTTACTACATATCAGGACAAGTTTATGCAAACATGTATAAACACATATTTAGATCGATATAGCAACACCCAAATCCTTATACCACTCGTGAAGAGACTGAGAAAACAGTATACATCTTACAAACTACTACAGTACTACGGATCTACAGGTAAGGGCACTCGGACCACTGGAACAAGCAGAAGGTCATGGAGGCGCCGCGTGGTGACCCCCATTTCCTCCGTCATGTCGAGATCTTTGGCCTCCATGCCGCATGGCAGCTCCCAGTCGAAGTGGTACAATAGGCTAGCGAGCGCGAGCTCCACGTTGGCTAACCCAAATGCCATCCCTGGGCACATCCGCCGCCCCGCCCCGAACGGCGTGTACTCGAAGTCTGTCCCTTTGAAGTCAACGTTGTTATGCTCAAACCTCTCCGGCACAAACTCCTCGGCCGCGTCCCAGTGCCCGGGGTCCCTGCTTATGGCCCAGGCGTTCACCAGCACCATCGTCCCCTTCGGCACGTCGAACCCTAGGACCTGGCACTCTCTCCGGCACTCGCGCGGCAGAAGCAGCGGCGCCGGAGGGTGCAGCCGGAGCCCCTCCTTGATGACAAGGTGCACGTAATTCAGATTGCTGAGGCCGTCCTCTGTCACTTTGTGCTGTCCGGCGAATACTCGCCGGACCTCGTCTTGTGCCTTCTGCATCACTCTCGGGTTCTTCACGAGCTCGGCCATGATCCACTGCAGCGTCGTCGCCGCCGTCTCGCTGCCCCCAGCGAACATGTCCTGTATGACACGTAACAAGTTTTCGTTACGGTAAGTACACCGTGGTCTGATGGAAAATATTGCTTTTTTTCTTTCTGGATTTAGGTGCTTAGCGCTTACGCCGACGGCTGACTTGATGTTGTCAGTGGAGAGGGGGAACGGCAGGTCACCTTCCCTCTGGATTCTCAAGAGCACGTCGAGCAAGTCCTCCTTGTCGTCGTCGTCGGCGGCGGCTCTGTTCTCCTGGTGCTCCCGGACGACAGCGTCCAAGTACGCGACCACTTCCTGGCGGTGGCGCTTCATACGGCGCGGTATCCGGCTGACAACCATCGCCAGGCGCGACGACGGGTAGAGGTCCGGCAAGCTCTGCTTGGCGAACAGCTTGAGCCCGCGCTCCAGCATCATCAAGAACGTGTCCCGGTCCTTGAACCGGCTACCGATGATGGCACGCACCGACGAGTCAGCGGCGTACACTGATAATCGCTTGCTCAGGTTCACCGCCTGCGCCGGCGGGGCCGAGGCCACCGCCCGGAGCAGCCGGCCGACCTCCTCCTCGCGGACGAACCGGAAGGACTGGACGCGGCGTGCGCTTAGCAGCTCCACGGTGCAAATCTTGCGGATCTGCCTCCACTCGTCGCCGTAGGGTGCGAAGATGATGCCCTCGGCGCCCTCGGGGATGGCCAGCCGGATGATCCGGCTGATGGGGCGCGTGGCGAAGTCGAGATCGTGCGTCTTCATCACCTCGCGGGCTGCGTCCACGGAGGATGCCACCACAACGGGGAGCTCGCCGAGGCGGAGCAGCACGAGCGGGCCGTGGCGCCGCGCGAGGTCCCTCATGGCCCGGTGCGGGAGATCGCCCACGAGATGGTGGAGGTGGCCTATCACCGGGAGCGCCCACGGCGATGGGGGCAGACGGCCGGCCGCGCGCCGGCGCGCCGCACGGTTGAGGTATAGGAAAGGGACGATGACCAGTGGAGGAAGGAGGAGCAGATAGAGCGGAAGCGCCGCCATGGCTATGGCTTCGCCTTCAATCCTCGAGTGGTGGGTAGATAGAGCTAAAAGAAAACAAGCCGCAGCTTAGTCAAGTGTCTCTTTAGATAAGGAAGTGATTCTGATCAGATCAATCAAGAGATAGGGGTTCGGCGAAACATCTTTTTCCTAAGCAAGTACGGAGCTGCGTGTTTGTTTACGTCTTTTGGCCTTTCACTGCTGCAAATTGTCCAAGACTCCAAGCTGACCACATTTAGTATTTACAAGTCATTGGCTACAAGTCCAGTGGTCACTGAAATTCTTGCGTTGTCACTGTTTTTGGCTCTTTGGCCAGAGGTTTACGTACTGAACCGAGCTAGAAAATCGTTCATATGATGGACAAAAAATGATTGAAATCGAATAAAATTTAAAGTCAAATTTTTGAACTCGGTGATTAAACAACGGCAAAATAATTTGAAAGACAACCGGTGTATATAAAAAATCGGCACACTCAGCAGAAATTTTAAAAAAAATCAAGAAAAATTTGTCAAATTTTTTTCCCCAAATTTCATGGCTGATATCAAGAAGCTATTAATACTAATTTTAGGCAACTTTTTGATAAATTTTCTTAAATTATTCTATTTTTTTTAATTTGATTTGGACCGATCTATCGACCGGTTCCATTTTTCGAGCCGAATTAATACGGCCGAAAATCATAATTTTCGATTGATTTTCGCCGATGTTTCAAATTCTGGTAACGATTCACGGAGAGACAGAAGGGCCGTGTTCATCACACTGCTGTTTGTCCATTGTGACTGCAACGTCATATATCTTCGTTTCTAAACAAATAACATGGTACCTGCAGCATTGCAGCTGTCCCCAACTTGATGATAAATATGAGATTTTTTACTTTCTATGTGAGATACTAAAATTTATATCGATGTGGTATAAATACCTTAATGTATACCTCCGAAATGTAAAAAGTCTCGACAAATATTGTCACGAGTGAAATCAAATGGGGGAGACTGGACTCACGTGAATACTGAAAGTAATCGACAACGGTATATGTATGTTGCTACATGTTGTCGTAGCACACTGGCACCACTTAGGCGCCAAACGCGCCGCCGGCGTCGACTAGACGCCGGGCACGGGCACGCGGAGGACGGGGCGCAGGGGGAGGTCTGCCTTCCGGCGAGCGGTGATGCCGAACGCCTCGGTCATGTCCAACTCGGCCGTGTCGGGCACACCGGGCGCCTCCCAGTCGAAGTGGAACAGCAGACTGGCGAGCGGGAGCTCGACGTTGGCGAGGCCGAACGCTATCCCGGGGCATATCCTCCGGCCGGCGCCAAACGGCAGGTACTCGAAGTCGGCGCCTTTGAAGTCCACTGCGCTGTCCTCGAACCGCTCCGGCCGGAACTCGTCGGGAGCGTCCGGCCAGTACCGCTCGTCGCGGCCCATTGCCCAGACGTTGACCAGCACCGTCGTGCCGCGCGGCACGTCGTACCCGAACACCTGGCATGGCTCTCGGGACTCGCGCGGGACCAGCAGCGGAACGGGCGCGTGCAGCCGGAGCGTCTCCCGGATGACGAGGTGCAGGTACCGGAGCTTGCCGAGAGCGTGCTCAGGCACCCTGCCGTTGGCCTTGAAGGCGAGCCGCACCTCGGCGGTGGCCTTTTGCATGACCTTTGGGTTCCTAATGAGCTCCGCCATGGCCCACGACAGCAGCGACGCCGTCGCCTCGCTGCCAGCGCCGAACATGTCCTGCGCAAGACACATATAAATCGTTAATTGGATACTAAATCAAATATTCCAAAGTTAAATTTCTGCAACCTATTCTTTTGCAAACTAGTGATTTGAAATTTGGCATCTGCGATTTCAAACTAAAACTCTATGGATTCTACTATAATACACCACGTAGCTGCGCGGGCGAAGCATGTAGTGAATGCCAGCAATGGAAAACAAAATATTACGTTCTTTGGTATGGATGGCAAATTGCACATGCACAGCTTTACAGTGGGCGAATGTGCAATTATTAATCTCAACTGAGTTTTAAAAAACCAACTTCAAAAGTTTTTAAGAGATCCAACGATTTTAAAAACTGTATGAAATCTATTGAAACTCAGTCGCGAGAGTATTAAGAGCTGAGGAAGCTAAATTATATTTATGGAACACTATGAAACCTAATGAAACTTATCTATAAAATATCATGAAACTTATCCGTGAAACGTCATAAAACATATATGTGAACCTCCTGAATCTTAAGAAATGTGATGAAACTTAATCATGAAATCTATTTGAGAACATGTAGCTTAGCCATAACCTCTTGAAACTCACGAAACTTCGTGCAACTTTTTCACAAAACCAAGTACAACCTGAATGAAATCTATTGAAATTTAGTCATGAAAGATATTAAGGTATAAGAAAACTAAATTATGTTGATAGAACACTATGAAACCTAATGGAACTTGTTTGTGAAACATCATGAAACTTATTTGCGAAATATCATGATACTATAAAACCTAATGAAACTTAGCCATGAACCTCGTGAAACTTTTAGAAACCTGATGAAACTTAGCAAAGGAAACTTATTAAAACCCTTTGAAACATAGATGTGGAAACTCCTACTGCTTTCTCGTCTCAGGACACCTAGCTTCTTCTACTAACCCTTTTCCTTCTTCCTACTGTGCCAATCCGTACAACCGCATGAGTTAGTATGGGATAGCCTCAATCTAGTACAGTAGTTGGAGTCTAAGTTTACACTACGGTGGTTTGGAAGTGTATGAATGATACCGAGTTTTGATATCATTCGAGGCAGGCCCATCTCCGAGGTCATCGGGTTGGGGGCATGCCGATACAACGGTGCATGCCTTGTTATGGAGTAAAGGGCACGATGGGGCGTAAACCATAGTTAGGATTGTGTGTTCGGGCCCGAAAGTGTGTGATGGGGCGTAAACCATCGTGAGAACTGTGTGTTCGGGTCGAACTTCCACTCATAGCAAGGATAAAACATCACCGAGTTAGTGCAAGGTTAACTCTGACGAATGGAAAGGTTGCGCCATAGTTTAGCAAACCGGATATGGTGAGTATCGCGTGGTATAGCTGACATGATTGCTAGAATGTGTCGTGCGGGTAAAGTGTACAATCTCTGCAGAGAATCAATCTAATCGATTAGCCGTGCTCACGATCAAGAGCAACTTGGGAAATATTGTCAAGTATAGACTTTCAGTTTTGGGTTTTCGGAAATGTTTCTGGAAAATGAGTTAGTTGAGTTGAAAATTGGGTATGGTTGGGCTTTGGTGTCGGGACCCGGATTTGCAAATCCGAAACCCTCTGTGTATACTGCACTAGTCCAGGATCACGCTAGTGCACACAGTGGCAACAAAATTGACATATCATTCCATTTATCGAATTAACTATGAAAGTAGCAAATAGTAGCAACGGGCCTTATGGTCAAGTTTACATAACTGTGCCTTAACGGTTTAAGAAACAAATAAAACTCTTGCAGCGGAAAATAAAATAACTTGGCCATACGACATGCCACAGGCAATCGTCTGGGGAGCGTCATCCTAGTTCACGTAGTCTTCATAATAATCCTCCTCGTAGAATTCAGTATTTCCCTGTTCTCCTCAAAGAATCGATCAACAAAGGCATAAAGCCGTGAGTACAAAAAGTACTCAGCAAGCCGCAGAGAATGATGCAAATAATGTACGGCTTGACAAAGGATAACCATAGGGTTATTTTGCAGAAAGCGATAACTGAATGTAAATACAAATGTATAGATTCAAAGCATAATTGACAAAGATAATAACAACTGGTAAATCAATGGTAAACAACAACACAAGATTGGTGAGGCATCACCCATCACCAACTAGATCATTATCAACCACTAAACTTAACAGTGTTAATAATTTGACATCGAAAACAATAGTGAACTCCCTGTTCACTCCCAACAAACCCAACCTTCAACATTTTCTAAAAAAACAATATACCTCGTGTGAAATTCCCAGGCACGTCCATGACCGCGGATACGGCTATTCGAATAGATTAACACACACTCTGCAGAGGTTGTACAGCTTTACCCACAAGATATGATCAACTCTTATTGCCATACGTAATTAACACACTTCCTATGGTGTGTCGGCAGAGAGGTCATAACAAGGCCTTTACAATGCTCTGTATAAACCCAAGATCTTGCCGCTAAGGTTTCACCCCTCGGGGCCCCTCTTGCGCCTTGTGAGTCTACCCGTCTGTCCGAAACCCACACAACCACAACAAGATTTAAATTTAGACATTGCAAATTAATCGGCCGGTCTGTCACCGGACATGTGGTTGCCTGCAGTTAGGCCCAGTTCGATGGCGCACAAGATTAAGTCCTTAAGTATACTCGAGGCAAGACAACCACATCCCAAATGTGCTAAAAGCACCCCCTTTCTTGCCACGATCACTTGCCCGAGTGAAAACAATTTTGTATAACCAAGACCAATGACATACCCTGCCATGGTACAACAAATTTTACAACAGTGGCTACTCACCACGATTCCATATCTCATTAAGTCAATATTATTAATTCATCATGTGACATGAACCCATCGTACAACTAAGCAGGTCTAAGCATAGTTACGATAACCCAATGTTGGTACTATAATCATATCCAACTAGTAAATGACCCAACCTAGGGTGACAATGGATACATGGCATTTCAATGATTCAAGGTGTCATTATGGCAATCAGGTATTTAACTATTCCCGTAAATACTACTTGTAAACAAATAGCATGCATTTGTATGAAACAAAAATAATTTTGCAAACATAGGTCCAACATGGTCAAGGACTACGACTTGCCTTCACCAGCAGCTAAGATATCGAAGACTTGATGCTCAGCGACGGCGTCGGCGGCTTCGATGGATTCTTCGGCTACGCGCAAAACGAGACACCAATAAATAACCAAAAATAAAATAAAATCTAAAAATTATAAAAATTATACTGGCAGGTAGATCTTGAATTTAGAGGAATTTAGGAATTTGAACGGAGTGAATCGGAGTTCGGACGCAAAAGTTATAAGCGTTCGAAGTTGAAAAATGATGGGAAATCAAGAAAAAGAGAAAAATTACTGTTTGCTACAGTAACTCGCGAAAAATTGGTTCCAGAACAGACCCAAAGTTACAGAGCCCCCTTTTGCTTCCAAAAAAATGGATTTTTGCCCCATTTTCGCACGGATTTGGATCAAACAAAAGCCTAGAACCTCTAGATAACATCCTTAGGGACATCTAGGAGGAAGGGATTGAACCAAAACTCACCGGAATCGGAGAAATCGACGAAGAACGGAGGTTCGGCCGAAACGGCAAAAGCTCCAAATTCGTCGCCCACGGTTGAGAAATCCTAAAATTGATGATTGGGTTAGAATCTAGACTCATCCACGGTCACGAGGAACCAAGTGGCATGAAGAATGGCTCACCGGAGAAGAATCTATAAGCACGAACTCGAAGAACACCGAAAAAGTTCAACCCAACCTCGGTTTTCTTGATCTCACGGGCAAATGCGTGGAGTAGAGGGAAAGGGGAGCACACTCCCGGAAAGGGAATACTTATACGGAGTGGATGGAGGTGGTGGTGCGGCGTTTGGACGAGAAACGGACGAGTTAATGGCAACTAAGTGGATTTCAGTTTTTCATTAATGAGGCCGTTTCCGGCGAGCTTGATGGCGCACCGAGGTGGGGAATAGCAAGAGCTCGTCGATGCGGATCCACCGGAACCGACCGTTTGCGTTTTGGAGTTGAAACGACGGAGTTACGGGGGTTTAAAACTTGCCCTAGCCATTGTTGCCATGGGAGAGCTCTCTGTACATGAGGTTTGGCTGGAGGTTGAAGATGGCACTATTCACATGACACGTGGCGTTCTCCCATTGGTCCTCCTTTACGTAAATGATTCGCCCTAGAGAAAAATGGGGAAAAATGGTCTAAAAATTCCGGAAAAATTCCTAGAACCATTTTAGAATATTTGGGACCCAATAAAATTGGTTCCACTGAATTTGGATGATTTTTATGGAATTGAATATTCGGGCGCGGATTGCAGGCATTAAACAAAAGCCGCGCGAGATAAAATAGGAACGGAGGTCCAAAAATCCGGGGAATGATTCCTAAAATCATTTTGGAATATTTGGGACACTTTAGAAGTGGTTTGAGGATTTTTGGAGCATTTTTGGACTCGGGTGAAATTTCGAGCAAGGACAGGAATTGGAAAATTCGACTTCGGACGATTCGAAATTGAGCTCCAATTTCAGAAGGATAAGGATGCCAGGTTAATTAGAACTCCAATTAAAATCCAAAACCTTAAATTAATTAATTTAAATTATTATTTTTTTTAGAAAACCAAAAATAGGGATGTTACATTTGGCCTGCGGAATTGGAAATAAAATTGGGATTGGTGGATGGATTTAATCAGTGATGGTGATCATGGTGGATGGAACCTGGATGGTTGGAAAATTATGGTTCTATAATTGTTTACTTGCTTACATTACTACTGCCTTGTATTGCAACTGTTTCTGAAATTCCGCAATGTTTCAAAATTACTAATCTATTACAAACAAATTCTTCATCGCAAAATGAAACTAGTCTAGAAGCCAATCTTTGTCATAACCTGCATTTACTATTATTTGCATACACTATAAGTTTTGTAAGTACATACGTGTACTCACTATTTGCTCCAAACTGACAAACATGCACAGAAGACGGCGCCGAAGGTAATGACGACGAGCTCGATGACGAATTCGATGCAGCGGGCCCTGATGATTTCTGAGACGGTTATCTGGGACTATCCCTCAGTTGGTTGCCTCTGGGTTGGAGTGGCACACCGCCGCCGTTGCAATTCTTTTGTTGTATTTTGTTGTTGCAGCCAGTGGGCTGAGTTGTAAATTTTTATTGTAATACGTTGTAATCAAACTAGTTATGTTATGCCCACTATAATTGTGTATGTGAAATGATGCATCTTGTTGTAAAATATGTGGGTGCTAGGCTATTGATCCAGGGAACTAGCACTGGACACATATCTGCGGGAAGCTCGGATCGAATCCAATCAATTGGCTTGAAATCACACTTGTGACGTGCCGTTTGATTGGGCTCAATCTGGGTACGGCATTGGGAACAGTGATCGGATTACTGATGGGTTGCGTTAATTCCAGTCCGACGCAACAATAAGTACCCGAGCCACTGTCGCAATGACCGGAGCCCCCAAATTATAGCAGTATCAGAGTTTTGCCTCTGACGAGCCCTCACTTTTTTTTACTGAAAACGTGCAGTCTAGGTTTGGAGTCCCCCCCCCCCCATCTTTGCCTGATGCTTAACATGTTGTTGTGAATTTCACTTGTGAAATTTGTTTAAATACGAATTTGTGTGTATTCATGTTTGGTGAGTGTTTTTATATCTGTACCATCAACTGGAATTTTCATGTCTGAAGTGTATGATATTAGGCTTTGCAACTAGGATATTTGCATCATTTCATTAGGGTACTGGTCCACTTGGGAATAAGGAGCATTTAGGTAGGTTGAGAATAATTATGATTTGATATGCATGCTCTGATAAGATATGATTGAAGAATAAATTTCTCTTGGCGACCTTTTGTGTTATTCTTCCAGGCTATGCTATAGTGATTCTGTTTAGTCTAGAGTCAGCAAAGTTGAGTTCACATAAACACAAAAGTTGATCTATCTTGCAACGCATGCATAGTTTCATAATTCTATAAAGAAAAATCATAAACGAAGCTAGATATGGTTAGAAGCCAAGAAACAAAGTGAGGACTCTAAATTTAGAATGTGTGCAAATTTTCAAATTTGATCAAAAACTTTGGACTTGAACCAAATCACCAGTCGGATAAATTCAATAAAGGGCTTGTTTTTTGGAGTTTCAATTGATCCAAGTGGCCTATACTATAGATTGGACGAGTGTTACAGAAAAGTGCTCAATGGAACCTAGAAGATCCATGTGGGTCCGACAAAGGGTCGGATTAATTTAACAGAGACTTTGTCTAAGATGGTTTTCATGTGAGTCGGATGATCCGAGTGGGTCGAAACATAACCTGGATCAATTTTACAGAGAAAACATTCTTGAGGTTTTGCACTAGTCCAGATGATTCGAGCCAGGTAGATGATCCGAATTGGTCGGATAATCCAACTCAGATCAGATGATTTGAGTGTGTGCAACGACTATATTTTTTTACCATTAGAAGCGTTTAAGCCGAATAATCCGAGTGAATTGAATGATTCGACTAAAAGAGGTATTTTGAAATATATCTATCTACTAGTTAGTTTCTGAGGAGGGAAGTTATATATATACCATATAGGCATTCAAGTTAGCATTTTTGGGACTATTTTGGTATTCATCGTCTTCAAGAGCTCAATGGCACTTTGAAGCTTGATTGAATATCTTGAGTGCTTGAGAGAGTAGATTAGGTCTATCTTGTGCATTATTTTTGGTTGCTTGACCTTGCTAGGTTCAAATGTGCCTCTTTGAGCTTATTACTCATGAAATCGGTGTCTCCTAGACGGTTTTGAAGTGTTTTCTTGGTGACCTTCCTTAAAGAAGCTTGTGGAAGGCACCGGGAGGTTTGTGAATATTTGGAGTCCATCTATTCAAAGTGAAGAATGAATATTACAAGTGGATAGCTTGATTCTTTACGTGATCTCAAATCGGTGATAGACTCTTGCGAAAGTGCTCCAACAAGAAGTAGAGGAGATTGTGGAATCTTGGGAGTTTTGTTCCTTGTCTCATTTACCATATTGTCTTTCATTTCCTAGCTCACTAGATCGTGGAGTTGGAATTAGGTTACAAAACTTCACTAGAAATCCTAGACAATTAGGTTGAGACCAGTAGAGATTAATTTTCTAATTTAGCATTTTGTGAAAAAAAAAGAATCCCAGCTTATCCTATCTTAGGTATCCAATCTACTTCATGGATTCAGACGTTGGGGTAAAGAAGGGCACATCAAGCATAAGAGCATCTCCAAGAGAGGCCTTAAATATGGTCTTAATTTGAATTATAGGGCTTTTGAGGAAAAGATTAGCTTCAGCAAGAGCCCTAAATTGTTAAAATTTAGCAAATTGTTTAGTAGCTATATTTAGCAACTTTGTGATTGAGCCCTATCTTTGTTGGGTTTTAGGGCCTAATTGCTGGAGTGAATATTTCATTGGAGCCCTAAATCTAATTAGTTGAAGTTCTAAATTAAAGTTTAAGGCTCATTTTTAGGGCTCATTTTTGGAGATGCTCTAAGAGTAGAGGGTAGTATCGGGGCGGACGGCGGAGGTGACGAGAAGAGCGCCGGAGGAGGGAGGTGGAGATGAAAAAGGTGTGGTTTGAACTTGCGGACGCCTCACTTGACCATGTGCATGGAATCAAGGGCTTCGATGGACTCTTGTGTGTGAATGAATGGAGGATATGGACACCCGCAAATTAGCATATCCGCATAATATTAGAATTCCGAGTCGGTAGTGTCGCACGATCACGGCTCACCCACAAGAAGCATTGTAAAAAAAGTTGGGTCCGACCGCCGGTTAAACCAGAAAAGGCCCGAACAAGCCACCCCGAATCCCGATGGCTCGGCTTCACCGGTTTGACCGACGGTTGCATGGGACCGGGTGGCTTTTGTTTCACTAAACAAAATGAAGATGGAGGAGGGATTTCGCGAGCTGGGCCGGCCTGGCCCATGGTAAACCCATGTGTGGGAACCTGGTAGGGAGCCCTAGACTCACTCCAGGTCTACAGCCCCCGCCGCCTCTCATCCTGTCTCTCCCTCATCTGCTAGTTCTCTTCTTCACACTTGGTCTCTTCCAAATCCCGATTCATCTTGCCGCGGCCGCCATCTGCCGTCGGAGCATGCTCTTGGTGCTGGGTCGACAGCCATGGAGCATGCGGCAACGGCGGCTTCAATTTGGCTGACGGGCGTGCGGCAAGCTGGCAACAAGGATTGTATCGTGTGGGCCTCGCGACGGGAATGAAAAGCATGGAGGTGCGTGCGATTCTGGACTCCTGAGTAGCTAAGTCAAATCAACCTAAACGGGTACAAAGTAGTATAATAAACTGTATTGATCTTGATACATATCAATAACGATCATACTGATCCGATACCAGTTAATACAGATCGTACCGATTCAATACTATCATACTGACGGTGAAATTGATAATATGTTACAGTGAACTATATATTATATTTAATAGTATTGCTATCTATTTTGAGTAATATTATACGTGAACTTTGATGTATACTTATAAATATATATTGTTATATTAAACTCAAAACGGTACGCTGATATACAGCGATCCAAAACGTACTATTCTACGAACCAAAATGGTTTAGTGTTCGATACGATTTTGACAAGTTTGGTTTTGTCTACTCTTCCTTTTATTTTATTTTTTTGTTTTGAAAGGGAATTGTTGTGTTCTTGTATGTTCTACTCATCTGACAATGCATTTTCTTTTGCGAGATATATGGGTTGTTTGGCAGAGCTCCAGCTCTACTAGATTCATGAATCTGGTGGAGTTGGGTATTTCTAGCTCCACCAAATCTGTGGAATTGGAGTTGTGGGTATATTAAGGCCATGTTTGGTACGGTTCTAGATTCTAGTAGAAACAGAAAAAGGTTCTAGATTCTTGGTAGAAACGTTTCAAGTAGAATGAGAATCACTGTCTGGAAACCATTTGGCTAGCTGTCTGTATTTTGTGAATCGGTGTGGAACGGGGTTGAGGGTGATTCAGCCCCGGTGTGAAAAAAGAAGAAACGTTCCGAGCTTTAGCCTGTTTGGCTGGGTTTCTCTCAGATTCTAATAGAAACGGTCCGGTTCCAAGTTGCCAAACGGGGCATAAAAGTGTTTAGATAAGTCATCTTATTTACATTTTAGAATAAAATATAAACTTAATTTACTTTATTTTAAACTACAAATTTTAGTTCTGAGGTGGAGCTACAGTCTGGAGCTCTGCCAAACAAGGCCATAGTCTTGTATTACTTCTCTGCCTTTAATCTGAGAAAAATATCTCATCTGATGTGCGTAAACACTCAACCGTATAAACTGAATTTTTCTTGTAAAAATGTTCAAAATCAGCTATATAAATTAAAAACAAATATAAGACATTAAAATATTAATATTTGCAAAATCGGCGGTTCGATCGGGAGACCGGCGGTCCGACCGATGAACCGTGAACCAATCACGTCGACTGTTCGATCACCGGTCCGACTTTTTTTGTCCTATGATAGTCAGGGTCTCAGCCTCTCAGACATAACGCTAGCAATCATGATTACGAAAGTTAAACCACACTTGATCAATCCAGTAATGACTAATCATAGCAAGCAAGTAAGTGTAAATCGCACTTGATCAATCCAGTAATGACTAATCATAGCAAGCAAGAGTACTTACAAAGATGACAACTTTAATGGCGTCCATGTCGAGCGGGAACTGGAGCCCGCCATCCTTCTGTATCCTCAGCAGCACGCCAACCAGGTCCTCGGCCTCGCCATCGCCGCCAGCGTCCATCCTCTCCAAGTGCTCCTGGATGATGCCATCAAGGATCCCGAACACCTTTTCACGGCACGTTTTGGCGTGGCGCACAACGCCGGTGAGCTGGCTGACGAGCCGCCACGACGGCCACAAGTCGGCCGGGTTGAACCCCGCCGCAAGCTCGATGGCACGCCCGAGCTCCCACAGGAACACGTCGCGGTCCTTGCACCGGTCGCCAATCACGGTGCGAGCCGTAGTGTCGGCTGCATACGCGGACAGCCGCGCACGCATCTCCACGGGCTGCGCGGCCGCCGCAGCAGCGACAACCTGGCGCAGCAAGCTGGCGACCTCCTCCTCGCGGATGGCGCGGAAGGAGACGACGCGGCGCACGCTGAGGAGCTCTGTGACGGTGATCTTGCGGAGCTGGCGCCAGTAGTCCCCGTACGGAGCGAAGAAGATGTTCGAGCGACCATTGGTAAGCACGCGCACGGTGGCACGCACCGGCCGCGTCGCGAACGCCATGTCGTGCGTCTTCAAAACCTCGCGGGCCGCGTCCGGGGACGACACCACCAGCGTGGGCACCTCGCCGAGCCGGAGCAGCATGACCGGCCCGTGGCGTTTCGCCAGGTCCCGCATGGCGTGGTGCGGGAGCTGCCCTGCGATGTGGTGCAGGCTACCAATGACCGGCAGCTGCCACGGCCCCGGAGGAAGGAGCAGGCCGTGGCCATTCGCTGCGGAGCGCCGCCGCTTGGCGAGCACAACAAGCAGCGACACGAGGGCTAAGCCGAGGTACACGCAGTACTGACAGGCGCCTTCCATTTGTAAGTAGCTACTGTGCGCCTACGGGCAGTATGGAACTGCACATGGGCGGCATCTTCTTATATATTGACCGGCCTATATTGACTTGTCGAAGATGCGTCTATTATTGCTATAACTATTTGTAATGTAAAAGAAAAAAGAAATCCACTATTACAAAAATGCTTATATTAGACTCCTCGCCACTAATCTTTTTAGCAAAAAAATCGTCAGTGATGATAATGCTCATCACTGACGGTTTTTGATCAGAAGGGTTAGTAATGAGTACCTCACATTAATAACAGTTTTTGGCTATAATCTCCTATGATGATGTACTCATTACTGACCCTTCTAGCCAAAAACTGTTAGTGATGAGTCCCTATGTCATCAATAACGATTTTTTGTTAGAACCGTCTGTGATGATGACACATATCACTGACCTTTGTAGCCAAAAACCATCCACTACTAGAAAACTACACATCAGTGACGGTTCGTAACTGTCATTAGTGACGTTTTTTCGAACCGCCACTGATAATGCATTCTCAGTGGTGGTTTTAACCAAAAACCGCCACAAATGTTTATATTTAATATTCTGGCAGTTTTAAAGCAACACGAAGAGATTCAGGAGGTCACCCATCCTAGTTAGTATTACTTTGACCTAGTTAGTATTACTCTCCCTCAAGCACGCTTAACTAATAAGTTCTATCATTGATTTTAACGCACTTCCCAAGAGGTCACCCATCATAATACTACTCTCGCCCGAGCATGCTTAACTTCAAAGTTCTTACATGATCTAGTACCGTAGTGTTGGTATGATAGCATTTGAAATATAACACGTCCCCCTCCTCTTAACCTCACAAAGCACCTGAACATTGTTTTTAGTATTCTCATATTCCGAATTTACCATGACACATAACCAAAATTTGAACCATCCAAGTCATGGTAAAAATCGAACACTTAGCCAAAATTTGAACCATCCAAGTCATGGTAAAAATCGAACACTTAGCCAAAATTTGGAGCATCCAAGCCATGGCAATGTATAAACTTAGCTAATTGCACAACACCACATCAATTCCACAATGGACAGGTACAATATTTCTATATATATACAAGGGTATTTATAGGGAATATTATTTGTGGCGGATTTAAATTACAATAGCTATATATAGTACTATTCGCGACGGTTTTATCCAAAAATTGCCATAAATACTCGTGTTATTAGTAACGGTTTTTACCTAGAACTGCCACAAATAATTGCTAAGTATCAGTGACGGTTTTTGTTTAGAACCGCCACAAATAATGACTTATCTATGGCTTTTTTTTGTTTAAAACCGCCACAAATAGTCCCAAAAGTATTTGTGGCGGTTCTAAACAAAAACAGCCACAGATAAGTCATTATTTGTGACGGTTCTAAACAAAAACCGCCACTGATACTCTTCTCGCCATTTTGAATTAAAAAACCACCACTGAAAGCTCCATTTGTGGCGGTTCCAAAAAAACCGCCACAAATAGGGCGTCGCCTGTGCTGTTTTGTAGTAGTGATCAATGATGTCTCTAACGGTTTTAGTTAAAAATCGTCTGTGGGGAGGTCTTATCACATATGGTTTTTGGATAGAACTGTCTGTGATGAAAATCTCTTGGTAATAAACACAGAGTTTCGTGAGGCCCCCGATCCACTTAGGGTTTCCCGAGCTATTTTTGATGTGCATGCAATTGTGAGGCGATCTGGTGCGAGGAGACTGTGGATTTGGAAGAGTGATTGTAGATCCTTTTTATTCTTGGTGATCTAAGGTTAGTAATTGATTCTATTGCATTATATTGAAGATCTAGCTTGGTGTAAAGAGATAATATTTGAAGATATGATTTAGATCTAATTTGGTGTAGATCCATTTGTTCTTTGTATTATAAAGTAGTAATTGGTAAGATATGGTTTAGATCTAGCTTAATGTAGCTAGCTAGGTAGGTAAAGAGAGAATTGAAGATCTATTTTGTTCTTTTTTATGTAATTAAGAAGCTAGCTTGATAAAGAGAGATAAATGGTTTTAGATGTAGCTTATAACTAGATCCATTTATTGTCTATGATCTAAGAGGTGGCTAGTTTGGTAAAGAGGAAATTTATAAATATATACTTGGTTTAGCTAGCTAGTTAATTTGTGCTAGCTCCAATTTATGAATGTGTGCATGTGCATGCACTTCTAGTGTACTTCATTATTTAACACTTATATATTGTTATATACGTAGCGTATTTAGATGGACCGAAGCTGGATGTACGTTGTGAACCGTGCGAGTGTCGAGTACATTAATGGTGTCTCTTCTTTTAGAAGAGCTGCAGATAAGGATATGCTTAATAAGGGTGTGTAAGTTATGTCTTGTCCATGCATTGATTGTGACAATCTGAGAATGCATGGCAACTCAGCTCAGATCGAAGCACACTTAATTCTAAGGGGTTTCAAAAGGGGGTATACATGTTGGATCAACCACGGTGAAGAGCAGATTATACATGAAGCAGACATTACTAACGTCGCCGACGAAGTCGACGATATGTCAAATGATATCAACTGTGCTCCACATGAAGATAGGTTGTAGGATGACAATCTGGATCAGATGCTACGTGATGCAGAAGGGAATCATGATGACAGAGAGTATCGTAAATTTCGGGGCTTGATGGACGGCTCAAAAAAACATTTGTTCCCGGGTTGCAAGTTAAACTACACAAGGTTGTCATCCGTGCTTAAATTGTTGAAATTGAAGGCAAGCAATGATTGGCCCGACAAAAGTTTCACGACGCCATTAGCTCTATCAGCGGACATGCTTTCGGAGGGAAACGAGTTGCCGAGAAAAGGCTATTTGTCCCTTGGTAATGAAAGTAGGAATAATACATGCATGTTCAAATGACGGTATCCTCTACCATAAAAAGTACACAGACTTGCATGTGTGTTCGGTGTGCAACGCATCCTGGTACTAGCATAAGAATCAACCAGATGACGACGGCGAGGGCATCAAGGTGAAGAAAGTACATCTTGCTAAGGTGGCATGATATCTGCCTGTAATCCACCGTTTGAAGCATTTATTTGCCAATCTAAGAGATGCAAAATTGCTGCATTGGCATTCGGAGGAGCGTAAAAATGATGGAATGCTAAGACACCCTGCTGATTCTTCCAAGTGAAGAAACATCGATAATAGGTTTGCAGAATTCCGTACGAAACCGAGGAATATATGGTTTAGATTGAGTATAGATGGAATGAATCCTTTCGGTAACATGAGCAGCCGACATAACACCTAGCCTGTGAATTTCTGTATCTGCAACATTCCTCCTTGGTTGTGTATGAAGTGGAAGTACATTTTGCTGTCTATACTTGTCCACGGGCCGAGGCTACCTAGAAGCTACAATGATGTGTACCTAGCACCGTTTGTGGAAGATCTAAAAACACTATGGGTTCCTGGGGTACAGGTATGGGATGCGTGTAAACGACAGAACTTCACTTTGCATTACATGTTGTTCTACACCATAAATGATTATCATGTACTTGCTAACTTATAGGGCCAGAGTACAAAAGGAGCAAAAGCATGTACTCACTACTTAAATAATTCTGAGAGTGTGTAGCTGAATCACTCACACAAAACCATGTACATGCATCACCGTAGGTTCTTTCAGAGGAATCACCCATACCGTAAGATGAAGAAACAATTCAACGGAAGGAATGAGGACGATTCAACTCCAAGCCCTTTAAGTGGGGAAGCTGTTTATGATATGGTTAAAGATTTGGATATTGTGCTTAGAAAGGGACATAAATCGAGGATCCTTGAGAGGAGCATATGGAATAAGATATCAATATTTTGGAACTTACCTTACTAGGAACACCTAGAAGTTCACCACTGCATTGATATCATGCACGTAGAGAAGAATATATGTGATAGCTTTATTGGTCTCCTACCGAACACTAAGGGCTAAATAAAGGATGGTATCAACACACGGCTTAACTTGGTCGATATGGGCATCATACCTGAGTTAGCACCAAAAGAGACTGATAAAGACTGAACGTACTACGAACCTGCTTGTTACATGCTGTCCAAGGCCGAGAGAACCGAAATGTGCTAGTGCTTACATGGTGTGAAGTTCCGTCCGATTACTCCTCCAACATTAAGAGACTTGTTTCGATGAAAGATTTGAAATTAACTGGCATGATGTCTCATGATTGTCATGTGCTGATAACATAGATGCTCCCTATTGCAATTAGAAGTATTTTACCGATCAAGGTCCAGGAGACAATCATGATGCTGTGTTATTTCTTTAAAATAATTGCTCAGAAGGCAATCGATCTAGAAGAACTAGATGCTTTGCTGGGCGAGGTGGCCATGATTCTGTGTAATCTTGAGATGTATTTCTCTTCGTCCTTTTTCGATATCACGGTCCATCTCATTGTTCACCTTGTGAGAGAGATAAAGGTGTGCGGGTATGTGTTCCTATGTAACATGTACCCATTCGTGAGGTACATTGGAATTCTCAAATCGTACATACGGAATCGATCTCGGTCGGATGGTAGCATATCAATGGTTATGTAACCGAAGAGGTCATCGAGTTCTGCGTCGATTACATTGCTCAGTTCAAACCTATAGGTGTGCCTCAATCTCGCCATGAGGGGAGGCTCGAGGGTGTCGGGACCATCGGAAGGGAAGCAATCACGTCTTATCTGGTTGCCTACTCTTAAGCCCATTTCACGGTTTTGCAACACATGGCTGTAGTGTCCCTGTATATCGAAGAGCACAAGCTGAAAAGATGTGATAATTGCCTAGAGGGGGGTGAATAGGCTATTTAAAATTTCAAACAAAATTTATCGCAGCGGAAAAGGTATCGGATTTTCCGAAGTAATATCGGAACTTCCGGTATTGGATCAGAATGTCCGAACAGTAAAGGAATTCGAGAACTGAAATAATGTCTAGAAAACTATAATCTTCTTCTACTCTAGTTGAGTGCAAGAATGAGTAAACTATCTAGACTTTAGTAGCAACAAAAAGAAACTTAAACAAAGGAGACAAGAGTTTGTTTCCCAGAGTTCGGATCCTTGAGGGGATATTACGTCTCCGTTGAGGAGGCTCAGAAAGAGCCGGTTCTTTTTCAACCCTTTCCTCCCAAACCTCGGTCACACTTGAGATTCGGTTTCACTCTTGATTTCTTCCCTTTCGGAGGCGAAATCAACCTTCACAAACTTCTCACGATGTCCCACACTCTTCAGGAGCTCGTGAGTGACGCCTAGCCGTCTAGGAGTCCTTCAACCTCCAAGAGTAATAAATGCAAAGTATTCTTGATCTTGGAGAAGCTCTCTAATGCTCAAGATGAATGAATTTCGCTTTTGCTCTTAGTCGTGGAATTTACTCTTGTTCCTCACTCTCTAGATGATCACTAGGATCAAACAGGAGGGCTCAATGATGCTTTGGAATGTGCTCTACAAGCTCACAAGTTTAGCCCAACAAAGTGTGTAACCTTCAAATGGAGAGGGTGAGGGGTATTTATAGTTTTGGCTCAAAACTAGCCGTTATACCCTGACTCAGCCAAACATCGGAATATCCGAACCCAACATCGGAACTTCCGATGCGCGCAAACTTCCAGAACTTGGAGAGTCTCAACGGTTGAAAACAAGATGCATCGGAACTTCCGACTACACTATCGGAACTTCCGAAGCTCACAGAGAGAGACCTCAAAAAAACTTTCTAAGTCAACATCGGAATGTCCGATCCATGTGCAATTTCGACAGAGAGCACATTTTTCGACAGAGAGCACATTTTTCGAAAACAACAAGCATCGGAACTTCCGATGTGCAATATCAGAAACCTCGAATTGTTGTAGGGGCTTCGGACTAAGGCACAACTATGCATCGGAATGTCTAAAATCATCGGAACTTCCGATCCAACATCGGAATGTCTGACTTGAACTTCAAAACAAAACATTCCAGAGCAAGTGTAGGGACTACGTGTCTCTTAAATGCAACTAGCTATCATTCATCTGAGCATAGAGACTAGTTCTAGATCAGCTACAATGCATCCCTCTTAATAGTATGGCATTCCTATGACTCAAAATGTAAAATACATTGATATCAAGCTGTTTTCATTCTCAATTCCTTTTTTAGGGTATCCATCGTTCGTAGATGATCTCACATCGGGACTATTACCTGTTCACAAACTCATTGAACGCATTAATCCCCTTAATCGTTTGTCATTAATCATCCAAAACTTCTTTAGAGGCCTAGATGCACTTTCACAAGCACTAGCTACGGCAAGGGAATTCAGCGGCACAACCTTCAGTTCAATAAATTGTTGAAGGAGTGATCCATCACTGGTAGCTCATCAGGTACTGATCATGATACGCTGATATGTTGGTAAAAGGGCCAACATTTACAATTATCACATAAAAAGGATACCACTTAAATGGGTACGTATTTTACACTAGAGATCAGGATATGAAGAGCACAAACCAGAATAGCGGTGTTCGTATTCATGCATTTAACCGCTGGGTCGATGAAGAGATCATACTATGGGTTCATAGAGGAGATTTGAGAGCTCGACTACATACTATTCAAGATCCCTTTATTTCAGTGTCGTTGGGTCCACCTCCAGCAGGTGAGGGCTGATCATCGTGAAGAACAACCTGAGGAAGCTAGCTACACACGCGTCGATCATCGTGAAGGGGCTAATTTTCAAACAAAAGAATAAGCAAGTGGAATTATAAGGAGATATCATCATGTTTATTTGTCATGTGTAATTAAAATATTGAACTTGTAAGCAAGCTAGTGGATGATTGTGATGATCATCACTTTGTATATATGATTGTGATGAACTTGTAAGTAAGTGGCTGATTGTGATGAACTAGCTTGTGAACTTTGTATATATGATTGTGATGAACTAGCTTGTGATCTGATTGAATGAACTGAAAGTTAGTGCATCTGGAGTTTTACTTTTGCCAATTGTACTATAACCATCACAAATGGTTCTACAATAGAGGATGACCAGAGCATCAGTGTAGGCCGATACAATACTGTGCCCACTCCTCCCCGTGAAGATGACCAAAAGTGGAAAGGGACACAAGGGGAAATCCATGCAGAATAGAAAGGATCTGGAATATGAATATGCCCTGTTGACTAGAAAATTCAAACTAGGAGAGCCTTTACTAAAGGAAAAGGGCATACAAGACCTTTCAACAGAATCCAAAAGACTGCCATGGAAGAAGCCAAAAAGTCTAAGGCAACGCGTATAACAAGTATCTCGATCAGCTTCAAGCACAAGCATCTTTTCAACCAATTGTTTGGATGCTTCTTCCTGGTCGACTTCGGGGATTTGTTCAATATCTTCAATCTCGACGCCATCGACGCCGGGCTCCCCCTCAAAATGTGCATTCAAGTTAGGACTTAAGAACACGTGTACACTTTGAAGTACGTGGAATTGGAAGAGCTCCCCCTATATCTTTGCATAGGAGAATGACATGCATATATGACATGATAAGCATGATAAGACATGTAAATAGCATGATAAGCAAATATTTAGCATTAATAGTGTCATAACATCCAACAATGCAACCAAGTAAGTCATGCAACACAGACAAAAGTCTAAAGAAAAGCATTCAACGGACAATAAAGTTTTAAATGACCAAACACAACCAAACACCAAGTTCACTAGACACAAAGTAGCAACATTCAACAGACTCTCAAAGATGAAGGGATGATTTGTGAGCCTTTCTCTTTCTCTCCCCCTTTGGCATCAAGCACCACAAAGGAGGGAAAGAGGGGAAGGAGAAGATCTAATCGGATTCCTCTGAGCCGGACTCCTCTGCGTCGTCCTCAGACTCAGACTCAACAGGCGCAGGAGCAAAGGGATCCTCAATCTCATCCTTGCTCTCCTCATCATCTGAACACTGAAGGTTCAGGTGCCTCAGGATGTCCTTCAACCTCTTGGTATTCTTCTTGTGCGCTGCTACATTGCTCTTGCATAGGCAGAATATCGACTTCAAGGCACGCAGCACCGGCGAGGATGATCCACTAGGAGCTGAAACTGCAGGAGTGGCAGCAGAGGACGATGTACCTCTAGTGAAAGTCCTCGTAGTCCTCTGAGCTGGGGCCTTTACTGCCCTGACTTGCAAACCAGTGTGCTTGACATCATACGCAAACTGCTGCTGAGTCACCTGCTCTATCATATGCATAATGTAGGGAGCATATCAACAGCTCCTCCTGGGCTCTTGAGCCGTGAGCCTGATCTCATTCCAGATGAAGTCAAAGACATCAAATGGTCGCTGATTGTCTTGCATCCTGCTCAGAAGATTTCTAGAGAAAGAGAGAATGTGAGAGGCATCACCTTCCTTTGGAGCCAAGGTCTTCCTGAAAAGTCTGTTCAAGATAGCAAAGAAGGGCTTCATGCCCTTGGTGTCGCCTGCCTCAAACTCAGCATCTTCCTCATACATGAAATTGAGCTGTTCTGCTGAAAAAGAATACTCATTGTGTATCTGATCTCTGTCTCTAGAGTCAGCTTCTGTGAACTCGAGCAACCTGGCAAACTGAGTATATGTAACTTCATACCATTGCCCTTCAGTCATCCAATGCAAAGTGGAAGCTCTGTCCTTGGCGATGTATAAGGTGGCAAAGAATTGGGCTATTATCTCAATGTTCCAGTCATGCTGAAAGCCCATGATCCTCTTGGTGCCAGTCCTTTCACATGCTGCAATGATCTCATGAAAGATAGCATCATCTGCCTCTGCCATGTACTCCCAGTCCACCCATTGCATCAAGATCACATGATTTTTCCTTGGAAGAATGACTGTCTCATAGAAATCCTGTTGAAAGAATGTCCAGAAACGAGAGTCAGTGGAGAACATGTCTGTTCTCTTGGGATTCTCCTCTCGCGCCTTCCTGATCTGAGCAGCTTTTCCTTTGTAGCTCATGGGCTTCCTTTGCAGTCTTGGATTCCTATCAGGTATCCTTAGCCTAGGCATACCTCTAGCTTGAGACGACTGAGACTGGGAAGCGCCTGCGATCCCTTTGCCTTTCCTGGAGGGCAAGGGTGCTCCACAAGGAACGTTGATGGTTTGAGCGGCTTGAGAAGGTTCGTTGATTGAAATGCCGTCGGTCGGACGTCCTCGAGTAACGATTCGCTTAGCCCTCGTCCCGGTTGGAGTTTTTCGCTTGCGACCGAGGAGGACATCAGACGAGCCTGCAGGGGGCTAATCACCTTGCCCGGGATCCATTGAAATGATCTGATAGGAGAACTCGATAAGATAGTTGGAACTAGAGAGAATACTGGTTTTGGGGCTGTACTGTTATCATCGGAAGTTCCGATCTCAGGTCGGAAGTTCTGATTCTATATCGGAAGTTCAGGTACATGATATCGGAAGTTCTGAAGTTTTTGGCATAACCCTAAAACCAAGAATTCTTCAAGATCAACCAATGGAAATGGATGAAATTGAAGATCCGAAGGATTGAGACAAAGATCTATAGTTCCACCGAAGAAAATCGAACAGAGAATGCGAAAGAACAAGGGATTTGATTCTAGGGTTCTAGGTTTACCTGAGAACGAATAGAATCAAGGAATCGCGATAAAGAAGATGTCCTTTCCAAGGAGGAGCCTTCCTTGGAGAAGATCGGAGGTTCCGAATGGTCGGAGACTCCGAAGACGACAAGAAATGAAAAGTGGAGACCGTACGGTGGTTTAAGGACAAAAGAATAAAGAAGTGGAGGGGCCAACCGAACGGTCCTTTTCAAGCGGTTACGCACACATCGGAAGTTCCAAAACTGAGTTCGGACATTCCGAACAGGCCTAAACCCTAGAATATCGGATATTCTAAAGAAATCAAGTTTCTAGCAAAATGAAAACTGAGCATGCATCGGTTATTCCAAAGAGATATTTCGGATGTTCTGATGCATTGAAATCCACAGAATTCGAAAGTTCCGAAGAGTGGTTCGAAAGTTCCGAAGAGTGGTTCGGAAGTTTCGATACGTTGAATTTTCCAGCTGAAAGAGAGAAAAGATTGGATTTCTGAGAGAGAGAGGATTGAGACTTTGAGCCAGTGAACTTGGGAGTCATTTCACTTGTGAGCTGTCGACCAAGATCAGCATATGATGCATCATGTAAAAGCGGCACATGTCGTCGCACCCCTGTTGATGACACTGCGAACAAAGAAACTTAAATTAGGAGACAAATAATAGATGTCAGAAAAAAATCATATGCTAGACACTTGTACCTTGGAGCGCTTCACTCTCGTTGGTCACCTCGTTTGTCATTGTGTCGCTCACCTTCAGCAATGTAAGATAAGAAACACTACATACATTGGAGAGATGCCATTGAGAAAAAAAAATAAAAGTAGTTAAATACGTAAAGTGTTAGGTTAGAGGAATGTACTTCTGCAAAACATGCTTGATCGCGTAGGTCATTGATCTCTTCTCGAGCGAGTTAAAGGTGTAGATTTTGTTTTCACTTGAAACAACCATGAGTAGAACCCAATAGTTGCTCATTAAATGGTACGCAGTGCAAGAAAATAAGTTCATATACGATTTAAGTATGTACAAGTAATTGAATGGTAAAATAGTACTTACTCCTCGTGGTACGGGAAGAGAATGAAATCCTTTTTCGCCTTAGCATGCAATGCCTGCTTGATATAGTTGACAAGGAACTTCGATTGAAGCATAGCTATGGTCGCAAACACCATCTCGGGGTCAACAAACCCAATAAGGTGTCGATCCATCATGGCTCGCTGCCTCATTATCCTGCAACTCGTGTTAATTGTTAAAAAACATAATACAAAATCCTATAATAGTCATAGAGATGAGTATGGTGCGATACTTATAGCGTCTAGGATCGTATAATAACAAATATTGATGGCTTTTAGGATGTACAAAAAGGATAGATCCTCAAAACTCACGGGGAATGTCCCATCTTCCTGGTGGTGGAATTGTCCCCATTCGATACCTCACATTGAAATCGACACGAGGCTCGGACTCATGCACCTTTTCAATCTACCATCCATGCAGCAAGCAAGTGCACATGCCTAAATCATTCAATTCGTTGCTTAGGACAATGGGCTTTCCATGTATGAACCTCTTAGAATCTTTAGCGGCCTCTGTAGCCTATGACAACTTTGCATTCTTCACAGAAGATTATCCGAGCTCTCCTGTGGTTCTTTGGTCACCGTGCTAGTCCTTTTGTACACCTGCTTTGTACTCTTAATGTTTTGTGATGAATTGATGATTTGTGTTTTGGTCCTTTTTGTTATTTATGCTCTGGTGTGATTTATTTATCTATAATTGGGCTTAACTGTTATGCTTTTGTTCTCAAATGTCTTATTTATTCTAAGCATTTATTTAGGGGGAGCATAAACTGTTATACTTACTTTTGCAAATATTACACTTGTTCTGTCAGACTAACATTTCTTTGAAGAAAAGGTAAGTCATTATTATCCAAAATCAAGGGTGTTGTCATCAATCACCAAAAAGGGGGAGATTGAAAGCATCTAGGCCCCCTAGTTTTTTTTTCTTAATTATGATTTATTTCGTTTTGGTGTTGATGATCAAGCAAAATACTCTTGGTGGAGCGAAGACTTTTAAGATTGAAGGATAAAGGCTAAGGACTCTTGTTTCTAGTTCTGGCTTGGGAGATGATTCAAGCTATGTAACTAGGATAGTCATAGAATAGCTGTACTATAAAGGGGGGTTATGCACAAGTAAGTATCTTGGTTTAATAGGCTAAAATCATTAAGATTACTTAGAGTAAAGGTCACCTCATCTTTTTCCCCTTCAAAACCAAGTCCTTCACTCATTCAGTCTAGAACCCATTCACGCCGGACTGACTTCTTAGTCCGGCGCTGAAATCCTCTCTTCAAAACTCATACCGAGTGTACACCGTTCACGCCGGACTGACTTGGGTTAAGGTATCTTTTTCAGTCCGGCGCACAGTGCTTTGTACGCTGAACCAACTTTTTCAGTCCGGCATTGAGTTCAATTCAGTCGAGAATCAAACCGAGCGTGTGCCATTCACGCCGGACCATGTTTTCAATTGTACATTGGACCAAGTTTTTCAGTCCGGCGCAAACTTGATTCTCTCTGAAATATTGTGTTGTCCGACGGACCAGAAACAGAAGGTTTGTCTTCTATGCCAAACCGACTTTCTTGGTCCGGCACAAACGTCGTTTTGCTATGTTTCACGACGGACCAGTTTTCGCTGAAAGCATGTGTATGACGGACCGAGTGTTTTCGGTCCGACGTAAATGGGATTCTTAATCAAACTGATCCAGCATGCATTAGACAATATAAGAAGGTTATCAA
Organism: Rhipidocladum racemiflorum; assembly: GCA_036346355.1. Lineage (NCBI taxonomy): Eukaryota > Viridiplantae > Streptophyta > Magnoliopsida > Poales > Poaceae > Rhipidocladum > Rhipidocladum racemiflorum. The sequence goes on along the minus strand of CM070579.1, from coordinate 79,652,629 downwards.
ACCTAGTCCGTGGCACAATTTGTTTATCTTAGTTTGACATTTTAACAATGTCCAATGGCTAAAAAAATGCTTGTAACGGTTATATTCCTTTTGTGGGCTATATAAGCTGTGCCAAGACTTTTATTTAGATGAACTTTTGCATCTCTTTGATATTTTAGCATACTTGAGCACAAAAGCCATCAAAGAAACCGTATTCCAATCTTGATCAAAAACTTCAAAGTGATCTTGCTCCAAGCTTAGTCTAGACAGTATTAAGCTAGTGAACCAAGAGTCTGAACTTGTGGATGGTTTGTTACTCTTGAAGCTTTGAGTTCCTAGACGGCTTGAGGGAGTTTTGGTGTGACCTGTCCAAAGGTGTTTGTGGAAGGCTACCACTGATTGTAAGAGGTTTTGGGACTCACCTCACCGGAGTGGTGAAAGAGTCACCTCAGTAGATACCAAAGCTATTGTGAATAGTTGTTGGTGGAGCTATACTTCTGGTGAAGTGCTCTAACGGGGCCGTAGGCGTTTATCTCTGAACCTGGGTAAAAAATCTTTGTGTCTCCTGCTCTTTACTTTTAGTATTTTCTTTGCTATACTATTTTATTACTTAACTGTTTCAGAGCAAGTTATTTTTGCTGGTGCACTAGTAAAACTAGATGTTTTAGGCCTTGTTTGACAAAAACTTAGGTTTCTTTTCGGCTTACTTATTTGGTTTTTGTCCTAAGGTTATGTAAAGCATTTTTAGTGATAGATTTTTTTTTTGTTGAAAAAAGCCTATTCACCCCCTCTAGGCTCATCCTCAATCTTACAACCGGGTTATTGACGTACGCAGGTGATTAGCTTGCTACGGCAGCACTAGTGGCGGAACTAGAAAAACTTTAGTGGGGTGAACAATTTATACAGGCAACTCTATAGTCTTATACAATAATTTCGTACCATCATATCTCCAATATATATATATATATATATATATATATATATATTAAAAGTACAATATAAATAGTTCTAGGTCTTAAAAATTCTAAATTAATAAAATTAAAACCAGTTCAATCAATAAATTAGAGCTATTGAAGAGGTGAAATTTACCGTTCCTGACATTTTTTTGGGGGTACGCTACCGGGCACCCATATATTCCGCTCGCACTGTCTGACCAGTGAGGCAGTGACTGGTGACTTCTGTTCGTAAACGGTGAAAAGTCAACACGTGGGAGCTACCGCACGTTTTTTTTTTTTTTTTGACTCTGCATAGTGCATGCATACGGCCATGCACAGAGCTTTCAGGAATAAGCATGGATTAATCCGTGTGTGTGCCATTGGATGTATTCGACACTATATTTGCATAGTGAAATCTTTGCAAATAACTGGAAACATGGTGTGTTACAAAAATTGGATATGCAACGCACTGGTGTACACTTGTACTGGTCTTCTTATTATTTGTTTTTCCTTCTTCTTTTTTTGCTTTTAAGTCGATCTATGTATTTTTTTTTAACCAAGGGCTGATCTATGCATGTAGTCTAGCTAAATAAGCATAACAGTAAAATGCATCATCGTGTACGCACTACTATAGAAAGGTTTATATTAGACGTTTTATTACAGATGGTTTTGATAAATCTTTGAAAGTGCATCTAGGCACTTATGTTGTTTTGGTGATTAATGATAAACGATTAATGACAAACGCATGTAATGTCAATCAATGTAATTGTACAAAGGCTTAACTTAGTGCTTAACAAATGACAAACCTCTAATATGTTTATATTGTTATGAGACTAACATGTTTATTGCCTAGTTGAACATTAGTCTCATCTATTTTAGAGGAAAATCAATTGGGATGGTTAAGCAAAAAATGAGGTATGCAATCTCAGTATTCCTTCCATATTTGTCATTGCATTCCTCTTTAGCAAATGCATATTGAACTCTAAGTAACTTGTTGATTTCATATGTGCACATTGATTCATGTCATAATTGCTTGTGCATATATATATTCATTTGAGTTCATTATGTGTTTTGTTTTTAATATGCTTGTGTTAACTAGAGTTAAACTTCATTGCTTCATATTGACTTGGTGCATACATGTCTTAGTTGTATATCTTCTAATGCACCTCTCCTAGTGAAGTTTAATCTAGAATTGGATCACATCATTTACTCTCATTCCAAATATTATTTGCACATGTACAATTCATGTATATTCTATCATGTGTTTCATTTAAGCAAAGTATGTGATCCTTGCCTTGATTTAAATGATTCATCTTATTGGCAATTATCTCTCTAAGTGCATATAGATCAATCACATATTCATCATGCCGCACTTAGTAGAGAACATTTCTTATGTCAAGTGTTTCCGTTGATATCATGCCTATTTATATGAAACACTTGTTGTATTTCATCTCATTCATTTAATTCTAATTCATATCTTTTGAGCTTGTGGGACTAATGTGTTTGCTGAGTGCTTTGATAAGAATTAGGTCCCAAAGCTGTGTGTATGATGACCAAGTGGTTTGAAGGATGATAAGCGAGTCAAAGTCAACAAGGCAAATGTGTCACCAACAGCTGAGGACTAAGTCAGATTCGACTTGATGGAGGATCGTCTTGGTGATGATTGAGGTCAAGGTCGAGAGGACGAGAGTCTCATGAGGTGAAGCGCGTTGAGGTTGACAAGACGAAGGGCATCATCAATCTTTGTGGAAGCGTCATCATGCACCGTGCATCCGGAAGAAGTCGGCAAAGCTTAGTGTAAGACTTAGATTTTGTGTTTAAATTTGAGTCTAAGGATTGCCGTACTATTAAGAGGGATGCAATCGTTGAAATCACTTAGACAAGTCTCAAGTGCTCAAAGTGGTCTATCCTTGTCTAAGGTTGAGAAACCCAAGTCACACTTTGTTCACCTAGGTGTAGGTGGGTTGGTGTGAGGGTTAGAAGTGTTGTTATTATCGGAAAGTGAGATTTTGAGGTCACCTTGTGGATTCTTTGTGCAATCAAATTTTATCCTTTGGGATTTGGGTAGTGAGACCTTGTTAGTTGGATAGCCATCGTTCATAGCTTTCCGAAAAGTCCGAATTTGCCGAAATCGGAGTTCGGGATCAAAAGTTATGCCCGTTTTCGTCGGACTGCCGTGTGCTGCCTGGGAGATCCGGAGTCTCCGGGTTGTAACCCGGAGTCTCCGGGTTATCCGGAGTATCCGGATGATTCCGGATGATTCGGAGTATCCGGATGATCGAAGTCTCGGGGTTTTTTCCGGAGTCTCCGGGTTGCCCAGTTCGGTCCCAAACGGCTAGTTTTTGGGTTCCTCTATTTAAGGCCCCTTTCTTGCCCACTTCAAGGTAGCCGTTGGGGGGATGTTTTTGCTGGGTTTAGAGGTGTTCTAAGTGAGTTCTTGAGCCCCCAATACTCCTCCCTACTCCTTAGATCTTAGTGATCCCCTTTTGAGTGAAGGGTTGGGTAGAGGAGAGAGGTGTTTGGATTGAGGATCGATTTGAGTTGTTGAGCACTTGAGGTAGACTCTAAGTGAGTTCTTCGGGAGTATTTGTTGCTCTTGGAGGTTGAGGTCTCCTAGACGGCTAGGAGTTGCCGGTGAGCTTCCAAGCTTTGTGTGGAAGGCCACCGGAAGTTTGTGAAGGCCGATTCCGCCTCCGCAAGGAAAGGAATCAAAGAAGTGAAGACCGGCGAGTGCATTGTGCAACACCGGGAGGAAGAGGGTTGAAAGAGACCCCGGCTCAAGTGTGACCGAGCCGCCTCAACGGAGACGTAGGATCCCCTCAAGGATCCGAACTTCGGGATAAAACCTTCGTGTCTCCATCTTCATTTCGGTTTTATCTCTTTCATTACTTGCTTGAATTCATTCCTATATGTGTGATTGAGTTGATTGTATAGGGTTGATTTATTTAGGAGCCCCGATCTATCTTGTTTTTGTGCTTGGCTCCTGTTCTCCACTTGATATAGGTTCTTGGTAGTATTTACTTACTTCTTGTTCAAGTGGATTGCTTCTAGATTGCTCAGATCTTGAATTCTTGGCCGAGACACTCAACCCGGAGTATCCGGTATTTTATCCGAACTATCCGGATCATCCGGAGTATCCGGTACATTGATCCGGAGTATCCGGATAACCCGGAGTATCCGGACTAAATATCCGGAGTCTCCGAGTTAATTGTCTCGGGCTAAATTGTTTAAGTTGCAAAACTTAATTATACCCTTCGCTTCCGCATTATCTCTGTTTGTTTAATTTTAATTGGGTATAATTTGAAGGGAATATGCCCGAGAGGCAATAATAAATTGTTTTATTCCATGTTTATAATAGATGTTTATTTCTCATGCTAAAATTGTATTAATCGGAAACGTTAATACATGTGTGTTTAATAAACAAAAGGGTTCCTAGTAAAGCCTCTTTTTAAACTAGCTCGTTGATTAACTGATGATCAAGGTTTCCTGATCATGAACATTGGATGTTGTTAATAACGGGGTCATGTCATTAGAAGAATGATATGATGAACAAACACCCAAGTTGGTATAGCAAATACGATCAAGTCATTTAGTTTGTTGCTGTATCAAACACATACGAAATAGCCCTTTTTCCTTAGACCATGAGATGATGTCAATCACTAATTCCGGAAGAGTACTTTGATGACATCAAACGTCACTCCGTAACACGGTGACTATAAAGATGGATTTGGGTACTATGAAAGTATTAGTTGAGGCTCATGCATCAAGAGTGGGATTTGTCCATCCAGATGACGGAGAGATATACTCTGGGCCCTCTCGGTGATATCACATTGACATCGCTTGCAAGCATGTGACTAGGTCACAAGAATGTTATATCACAGAACGAGTAAAGAGTACTTGTCGGTAATTCGGATCGAACTAGGTATAGTTGATCTTGATGATCGGATCCGGACAAGTAAAATATCGTGAGACAAAAGGAATTGGTTATGTCGTTTACGGTTTACGCGATCACTAGTTCATCGTTGAGTGAATGGGAGTCATTATGGATCTCCGGATCCGCCGATGATTATTGATCTGAGAGGTGTCTCAATCATGTCCATTTTATTCACGAACCGTAGGGTGACACACTTAAGGTTCATCGATGCATTTGAGTGGATACGAAACAGGAGAAAAGTATGGGCGATCTGAGGACTATTTGAGTATCGCCTAATAGTTTCGGATATCGGAATAGTTAAAGGGGGTATATGTTAATGTTTGTTAATTAAAAGAATTAACAAATATTAAAATATCTGAAATAAAAATGTTTTATTTATTTATGGGAGAAAACCTTTCATTTCTTGAGTGGGGTTTTAATGGAAACCAAAGTGGGATGTTTTAAAGTGAGTGGAGAGATCACTCACATGAAGAGAGGGAGGGCAAGGGGCAGCCCCATGCGCCGGCCACCCCTTGGCCTAGCCTCCTCCTCCTCCTATAAAAGGGAGGGAGGAGCTCCTCTCTTTGGTGTTCATCCATTTTGACCCTTTGGTTGGTCCTTTCTCCCTCCTCCTGTTGATCCATTTTTCAAGCAGTAGCTTAAGCGAAGCGCTGCTGAGATAGTTTCTCCACCACCACCACTAAGTCGTAGTGTTCTTTGGAGTTTCCGTGGATCCTCTACTTCCGCTGCCCGCTGAACGAGGGATTGGAGGTCATCGTTGATCCGTCACGTGTGACCAAGTGCGGGCGCTGCCGTTTGTGGCGCTCATCTTGCGACTTTGAAGTCGGGAGTGTACCTCTACATCAACCACGTTTGTTTGCGGGAGCGTTATTCCCGCTTTCGGTCTACGAGGGTGAGTCATACGAAACCGTTTACTTGCATCTCCTAGATATGATCTTGGTGTTTGGTTGCAATCGTAGGAAAAATTTTGTTTTCCATGCTACGAAACCCTTCGATTAGTATCGAGCCGTGTCTATGCGTAGATGTTTTGTGCGGTTTAAAACACATGTGGATGTGGGCGTTGATAATCATGTTATTGCATACTTTTCGTGTATTTTGGATCATGGTGGCATAGTGGGATTTGAAGCGGCCGGACTAACCTTACATGTCCTCGCACATGAGACTTGTTCCACGCCGACATGCAACTAGTATTGCATAAGTGGCTTTGCGGGTGTCGATTTCTCCTACTATAGTCATGATCTAATTTACAACGGTTTGCTAATAATGTTTTTTATCACCGTTGTGGTTCTTGTTCGTAGGTAAGAACAGTTTTTCCTAGAAAGCCCAAAACCACGTAAAATATGCAAAAATAAATTAGAGGCGTCTAACTTATTTTTGCAGGGCTTGTGATGTGATATGGTCATTGATACAAAGATTGTTGTATGAAATGAAATTTATTGTAAATTTAAACAACCGGCAGGAGCCATTTGGTTGTTCTTATTTCTTTCATGGCCTGCGTGCTAAATATATATGTCCATGTGATATATTGTAATGGAGGAAGACAATCAAGATGGCGACATCATGGACCTTGGTGCCATGCTTAGGTGGAATGATGAAGATCATACCATGTCGCACAAGATGGAGATCAAGTGCTTTGAAAGGACCATATCATATCACTTTATTCATGCATGTGATGTTAATCCTTTTATGCATCTTATTTTGCTTGATTATGATCACGTCGATAGCACTATAAGATGATCCTCCAAATTAATATCAAGATAATAATGTGTTCTTCCATAGTATGCACCGTTAAGAAAGTTAAATGCGTTTGAAGCACCACGTGATGATCGGGTGTGATAGACTCTACGTTCGCATACAACGGGTGTAAGCCAGATTTACACATGCAAATACTTTGGTTCTACTTGGCGAGCCTAGCATGTACAGACATGGCCTCGAAACACGAACCGAAAGGTAAAGCATGAGTCATATGGATGATATGATGAACATATTGATGTTCGCCTTTGAAACTATGCCGTCTCACGTGATGATCGGTTTCGGTATAGTGAATTTGGTTCATGTAATCACTAAAGATGACTAGAGGATGTTGTTTTTGAGTGGGAGTTCTCGTATTAATTTTGAATTAACATTGAACTTAATCTATTATGAACTTAGTCTAAATAACTTTGCAAATATGTTGTAGATGGCACCCCTATTTTCAATTTCAATCTGTTCATGGAGAAAGAGAAACTAGCCACCAATGGTAGCAACTTTACCAACTGGGCCCTTAACACGAGGATTCTCCTCGGCGCCGCTCAAAGGAGCTATGTGCTAGAAGCACCGCTAGGTGACCCGCCCGATGATGCCCCGAGGAGGAGAAAAATGTTTTCTTGACTCGCAAGGAGGACCACGATTTAGTTCATCATGCGGCATTTTGTATGGCCTTGAGCCTCGAGCCGCATAAAAACGCGTTCGAGAACAAAGAATGCTTTTGATACAATGGGAGAGTTAAAATTGATTTTTGACACCCATGCTGCAGATGAGAGTTATGAAGCTTCGTAAAAGTTCTTTAGCTGCATGATGGAGGAAAACAGCTCCGTTAGTGAGCATGTACTCAAAATGTGCAGATGCGCCGATAAACTCATAGCTTTGGGAATAACGATTCCCAATGAGCTAGGAATTCATCGTGTTCTCGATCTCGCCACCAAGCTATAAGAGCTTTGTGATGAACTACAACATGCAGGGCATGAAGAAGTCTCTCCCCGAGCTTCACAATGCTTTGAAAACTCTGAAGTGGAGATCAAGAAGGAACATCAAGTGTTGATGGTCCAAAGACTATCGATTTCAAGAAGAAAGGCAAGGCAAAGGGTAACTTCAAGAAGAAGGGCAAGTCTGTTGCCACATCCGAGAAGAAAACCAAGGCTGGCCTAAGTCGAATCGAATGTTTTTACTGCAAGGGCATCGGGCAGCTGAAGCGCAATCGCCCAAAATATCTGGGCCGATAAGAAGGACGGAATGTGAACAAAGGTATATATGATATACATGTTATTGATGTGTACCTTACTAGTACTCATGATGGCGCTGGTATTTGATACCGGTTCGGTTGCTAACATATGTAACTCAAACAGGAGCTAAGGAACAAAGCGACAACTAGCAAGGGATGAGGTGATAATGCGGCGTCGGCAATGGATCAAAGGTTGATGTGATCGCCGTCGAACGCTACCTATCCAATTACCATCGAGATTAGTTATGAACCTAAATAATTGTTATTTGGTGCCTGCGTTGAGCATGAACATCATATACCGATCTTGTTTAATGCGAGACGGTTATTCATTCAAGTCTGAGAACAATGGTTGTTCAATTTATATGAATAATATCTTTTATGGTCATGCACCTGAAAAGAATGGTTTATTTATTTTGAATCTTGATAATAGTACACATGTTCATAATGTGAATGCCAAAAGAATTAAGTTGAATGATGATATTGCTGCATATATGTGGCATTGCCGCTTATGTCATATTGGTGTTAAACGCATGAAGAAGCTCCATTCTGATGGACTATTAGAATCACTTGATTATGAATCATTTGAGACATGTGAACCATGCCTCATGGGCAAGATGACTAGAACCCCGTTTTCCGGTACAATGGAGCGGGCAACCGACTTATTGGAAATCATACATACCGATGTGTGTGGTCCAATGAGTGTGTCAGCGCGTGGTGGATATCGTTACTTCGTTACTTTCACGGATGATTTGAGTAGATATGGATATATTTACTTAATGAAACACAAGTCTGAAACATTTGAAAAGTTCAAAGAATTTCAGAGTGAAGTAGAAAATCATCGTAACAGAAAGATCAAATTTCTACGATCTGATCGTGGAGGAGAGTATCTTAGTTACGAATTTGGCACACACATGAGACAATGTGGAATAGTTTCACAACTCACTCCTGCTGGAACACCACAGCGTAATGGTGTATCCGAGCGTCGTAATCGTACTTTATTGGATATGGTTCGATCTATGATGTCCCTTACAGATTTGCCACTTTCATTTTGGGGTCATGCACTAGAAAGCAATTGCATTCACTTTAAATAGGGCACCATCTAAATCCGTTGAAATGACACCGTATGAATTATGGTTTGGCAACAAACCTAAGTCATCATTTCTAAAAGTTTGGGGATGCGATGTTTATGTGAAGAAACTTCAACCTGATAAGCTCGAACCCAAATTGGAGAAATGCGTCTTCATAGGATACCCTAAAGAAACAATTGGGTACACCTTCTATCACAGATCTGAGGGCAAGGTTTTCGTTGCCAAGAATGGATCCTTTTTGGAGAAAGAGTTTCTCTCAAAAGGTGTGAGTAGTAGGAAGGTAGAACTCGACGAGGTTGTTGAACCTTCTCTTCATGGAATGGCAAGTGCAGCAGCGCCGGAAGTTGTTTCGGAGTTGACTTCACCAAATGAAGAGGGAACTAATGATAAGGATCATGAAACTCCGAAAGAGAACACTACCGCACCTCGCAGGTCAACAAGAGCGCATAATGCTCCTGACTTTTATGTTCCTACTATGAATGTCATGGTAGTTGAGAATGATGACCCTGCGACGTATGATGAAGCGATGATGAGCCCAAATTCCGACAAATGGCTAGAAGCCATGAAATCCGAAATGGGATCCATGTATGAAAACCAAGTATGGACTTTGGTGGACCTACCCAATGACCGTAAGGCCGTTGAGAACAAATGGATTTTCAAAAAGAAAATAGACGCGATGGTAATGTGACCGTCTATAAAGCTCGACTTGTCGCAAAGGGTTTTCGACAAATTCAAGGAGTTGACTACGATGAGACTTTCTCACCGTAGCGATGCTAAAGTCTGTTAGGATTATGTTAGCAATTGCTGCATTTTTCGATTATGAAATTTGGCAGATGGATGTAAAAACCGCGTTCCTTAATGGAAATATTGAGGAAGAGTTGTATATGATACAACCCAAAGGTTTTGTTGATCCTAAGGATCTTGATAAGGTATGCAAACTTCAGCGATCCATTTATGGACTGAAGCAAGCATCACGAAGTTGGAATCTCCGTTTTGATGAGGTAATCAAAGGTTTTGGATTTGTCTAAACCTACGGAGAATCTTGTGTTTACAAGAAAGTGAGTGGTAGCTCTATAGCATTTCTGATATTATATGTGGATGACATATTGTTGATTGGAAATGATATAGAACTTTTGAAAAGCGTAAAAGACTACTTAAACAGTAAGTTTTCAATGAAGGACCTTGGTGAAGCGGCATATATTTTAGGCATCAAAATCTATAGAGATAGATCGAGACGCTTGATTGGGCTATCACAAAGTACATATCTTGACAAGATTCTAAAGAAGTTTAGAATGGACGAAAGTAAGAAAGGGTTCTTACCTATGATGCAAGGCAAGACGTTGAGTAAGACTCAGAGTCCAGCTACAGCAGAAGATAGAGAAGTAATGAATAAGATTCCCTATGCTTCACCATAGGCTCTATCATGTATGCTATGTTGTGTACAAGACCGGATGTGGCACATGCTATTAGTTTGACTAGCAGTACCCGATCTGATCCAGGTTTTGAACACTGGATTTGGCGGTCAAGAATATCTTTAAGTACTTAAGAAGAACTAAAGATATGTTTCTCATATATGGTGGTGAAGAAGAGCTCAAATCGCAAAATGTTACGTCGACGCTTAGCTTTGACACTGATCCGGATGACTCTAAGTCTCAATCTGGGTACATTTTTGAAATGAATGGAGGAGCGGTGAGTGGAGAAGTTCCAAGCAATCTGTGGTGGCGGGATCTTCAACAGAGGCGGAATATATTGTCGCTTGAAGCGGTAGCGAGGAAGCGGTTTGGATGAAGATGTTCATATCCGAACTAGGTGTGGTTCCGAGTGCGTTGGACCCGATGGTTATCTATTGTGACAACAATGGTGCCATAGCCAATGCTAAAGAACCAAGGTCACACAAGAATTCCAAGCATATTAAGCGCCGGTTTCACTCCATCCGTGAACATGTCAAGGATGGCGATATAAAGATTTGCAAAGTACACACGGATCTGAATGTGGCAGACTCGTTGACTAAAGCTCTCCCAAGGGCAAAACATGATCAGCACCAGAACTCAATGGGTGTTAGAATCATCACAATGTAATCTAGATTATTGACTCTAGTGCAAGTGGGAGACTGAAGGGAATATGCCCGAGAGGCAATAATAAATTGTTTTATTCCATGTTTATAATAGATGTTTATTTCTCATGCTAAAATTGTATTAATCGGAAACGTTAATACATGTGTGTTTAATAAACAAAAGGGTTCCTAGTAAAGCCTCTTTTTAAACTAGCTCGTTGATTAACTGATGATCAAGGTTTCCTGATCATGAACATTGGATGTTGTTAATAACGGGGTCATGTCATTAGAAGAATGATATGATGAACAAACACCCAAGTTGGTATAGCAAATACGATCAAGTCATTTAGTTTGTTGCTGTATCAAACACATACGAAATAGCCCTTTTTCCTTAGACCATGAGATGATGTCAATCACTAATTCCGGAAGAGTACTTTGATGACATCAAACGTCACTCCGTAACACGGTGACTATAAAGATGGATTTGGGTACTATGAAAGTATTAGTTGAGGCTCATGCATCAAGAGTGGGATTTGTCCATCCAGATGACGGAGAGATATACTCTGGGCCCTCTCGGTGATATCACATTGACATCGCTTGCAAGCATGTGACTAGGTCACAAGAATGTTATATCACGGAACGAGTAAAGAGTACTTGTCGATAACGGATCGAACTAGGTATAGTTGATCTTGATGATCGGATCTCGGACAAGTAAAATATCGTGAGACAAAAGGAATTGGTTATGTCGTTTACGGTTTACGCGATGACTAGTTCTTCGTTGAGTGATTGGGAGTCATTTTGGATCTCCGGATCCGCCGATGATTATTGATCCGAGAGGTGTCTCAATCATGTCCATTTTATTCACGAACCGTAGGGTGACACACTTAAGGTTCATCGATGCATTTGAGTGGATACGAAACAGGAGAAAAGTATGGATAATCTGAGGACTATTTCGAGTATCGCCGGAATAGTTTCGGGATATCGGAATAGTTAAAGGGGGTATATGTTAATGTTTGTTAATTAAAAGAATTAACAAATATTAAAATATCTGAAATAAAAATGTTTTATTTATTTATGGGAGAAAACCTTTCATTTCTTGAGTGGGGTTTTAATGGAAACCAAAGTGGGATGTTTTAAAGTGAGTGGAGAGATCACTCACATGAAGAGAGGGAGGGCAAGGGGCAGCCCCATGCGCCGGCCACCCCTTGGCCTAGCCTCCTCCTCCTATAAAAGGGAGGGAGGAGCTCCTCTCTTTGGTGTTCATCCATTTTGACCCTTTGGTTGGTCCTTTCTCCCTCCTCCTGTTGATCCATTTTTCAAGCAGTAGCTTAAGCGAAGCGCTACTGAGATAGTTTCTCCACCACCACCACTAAGTCGTAGTGTTGCTGGAGTTTCCCGTGGATCCTCTACTTCCGCTGCCCCGCTGGAACGAGGGATTGGAGGTCATCGTTGATCCGTACGTGTGACCAAGTACGGAGGCGCTGCCGTTTGTGGCGCTCATCTTCGCGACTTTGAAGTCGGGAGTGTACCTCTACATCAACCACGTTTGTTTGCGGGAACGTTATTCCCGCTTTCGGTCTACGAGGGTGAGTCCTTCTGAAACCGTTTACTTGCATCTCCTAGATATGATCTTGGTGTTTGGTTGCAATCGTAGGAAAAATTTTTGTTTTCCATGCTACGAAACCCTTCATAATTTTGTAATCGCCTATTCACCCCCCCTCTAGGCCGACATCCCGGTCCTTTCAATTGGTATCAGAGCCAAGTCTCTGATATTTAAGCTTAACCGCTTTAAGAGTTTGGATGTCGCTAGACGGGATGGGTGAGCTTGGAGCTAGCATGTCTATTAATAATAATTTGAATGCTCCATCTTCATCCTCTTATGTGCATATTGCTTCCGGTTGGGCACCGTACTTTAATGGTTCTAATTATGGCCCATGGAAGCATAAGATGAAAATGTTTTTGAGATCTATTGATGCTTCCATTTGGAACATTGTAGATAAAGGCTATAGCACAATGGATGCTCAAAGTGAAGAAAAGAACGCTCAAGCTCTAGAGGCCATTCTTGGCGTATTGAGCGAAGACGAGCGGAAGAAGGTGTGCCACCTCAAGAAGGCTCATGACATGTGGACACTCATCCAAAAGAATCATGACAAGTCCAAGATTGATCAAAGTGATGATTTACAAATACGGACTTCAAATGATGATCGCTCCACATCAATCTCGAGTGATGATGAGTCCTCGTCACCCTCCTCCTCGCCACGTTGCCTCACGGCTCTAGGTAATGATGAGGTAAATGATGAACCTTCCAAAGCTAAATTGATCTCTACAATTAAGGTTCTTCGTGATTGCCTTGAGAAGCAATTTAGAAAATCATATGATTTGATTGAAAAACTTGCTTTACTTCAAAAATCATATGATGCTCTAAAATTAGATCATGAAAATTTGCTTCTCAAAGACACCTCTAGTTGCAAGGTGGATGTTGGATTAACTTGCAATATTCTTGATGATGTGCCATGCTTAGAGTTAAATTCTTGCATGTCATCTAGAATTATAAATTCTTCTCCTTGCAATGAATTGCTTTATATACCTTGCAGCCCAAACACTAGAGTAGATGTTGCTACTCAATGTAATTTAGTAGATGAATTGACTTGCTCTATTTCAAATTCTAGAGATTCATCTAATAAATGTGCATCCACCTCTAGCGAGTTTTAAGCCTTGCAATGCTAATAAAATTGCTTCTAGTTCCTCTAGTGCTTGTTATACTAACAATCTTGTAGAGGAAAACAAAAGGCTCAAGGCACAAGTCATTAGTCTAGAAAATGACTTGGAGAAGTGCTACAAGAGCAAAGCCATCCTCGACAAGATCTTGAGCGAGCCTCGGGCACCTCAAGATAGAAGAGGACTTGGCTACATCTCCAAGAGGGAGAAGAGCAAGAAGAAGCACAATGCAAGAATGAAGACGATTGTGTGCTTCGGATGCAACAAGAAGGGCCACTTTGCCTCCGTGTGCCCCAATAAAGTGGATAACAAGGCCACAACTCCAACTTTGAGGCAAGCCGACAAGAAGCAAAACAAGATGAAGAGGCGTTCAAAGCCTACTTGCTTCAATTGTCGAGAAAAGGGACACATCGGTAAGGATTGTCCCAAAGGTATAATCCCTAAGCCTACTCATCACTCTAATAATCATTTGCTTAGGAAGGACAAGAATGACAATGTAGTTGCCAAGCTTGTCAAGTCCCCTATGCCCGCTCAAAATGATAATGATCATTTGCATAGGAAGAGTAAATCTAGAAATGGATTTGCTAAAATTGTTAGGACTCCTAAGCCCACTCAAAGCAATTTCAACAAATTGCTTAGGAGAAATAACAATAGCAAACAATTTGCTAGATTTTCTAGATCCACTAAGCAAATGCATAATTTCAATTATCATATGTTTAGAATGGATCAAACTAGAAATAGGTTTGCTAATTATGCTTGTCCTCCAAAACCATCTCACTTTATTCCAAATATATTGCTTAGGAGGAACTATAAAAGCAAATCTATTCCTAGTAAAGTTAGTCATGTAAATAATGCTAATATTAGGACCATTTGGGTTCCTAAAACTATGGTGACTAATATTGTTGGACCCAACAAAGATTGGGTACCAAAAACCGCCTAAAAGAATTTAGGTGAAACGAGATGGATTGGACGCTTGATCTCCACAAGAAGAAAAAGGGTATCATCTCCAACAAGTGGTGTCAAGCATAAAGATAATCAAGTCAATCATGAGCCAATGCCATCTCGGTAACAAGTATTTAAATTGATTATATTATTGCTTCTAGCCTTGTGTAGATATAGATGCATTAGTATTATGAAAATCGATTTAATTGCTTGTTAGTAGTACTTGCTCTTGCTTTTAGTATTATTCCCTTATTGCAATCTTGAGCAAGTTTAAAACGGCACATTCAGAGTTAGTGCTATTTTATATATATATCACATTTCCTAAGTGTGCCAAAATAATTAAGTGCTAACGTAGCTCTTCTAGTTGATCCATTTCCAGCACTTAAGTGAGTTTTGCCAAATGAGTCAAGTTTCTTGTTAATATTTGACTCACAAGGGTTTGTGTAACTCATATAGACATTTGAATATTTTGTTTGCCCTTGTTGATCTCTTTTTTTGGCAAAACTAGAAAATCTCGTGAAACCTAAAAACTTTTGCCACATTCAATTCCTTGTGAATTCGAATGTCTTCCCTTTTGAAATTGCTCTAAATTTGTGGTTATTGTTTCTCTCGTTTATTTGGAGCATTTCTTAGTGGTTTCATGATTTCTCTCGAGTCTTATTGCTAAATGCCATTTGTGAGTTTTCCAGTTGAATTCTTCTCTATTGGCATTTCTTTTCGATTTGATTCGTCTTAGTGAGCTTTTGGTGAAATGACTAATACTTCCTATGTTTCGTGCTTCAAAAGTGGAAATATGACGGGAAATTGCTTCAAAAGCTTATTGTGTTTACTGTTGAAAATTGCCTAGCAATTGACTTCAATCTCTTGCATTTCCCAGATTTCCCGCTGTTTTGGCCGAGCAGTATAACCCGGAGTATCCGGACATTTTTTCTGGAGTATCCGAGTTATCCAGAGTATCCGGATCATACATCCGGACTATCCGAGTTAACTGGCTCGGTTAGAAAAACAGTTTTGTCTGTTTGAAGCTCACCAAAATCTCTTTTTCAATCTGAATTGATATTCTATTGAATCAAGTTGATTTTTGCTGTTTGAATGGATAAGTTTGTGCCAATGGCTTTTAATCTTATCACAAATTCATTTAAAGCCATATAAGTGCTCATTTCCATTCAAAGCTTATTTGTCCCTTGCATGTAGCTAACCTCTTGGCGTATGTTGCGAATGGGTGAAGCTCATGCTTTTGGCTTGCATGACTTTGACTTGCATTTGTTGCAAAGGTTGATTTCTTGCTTGCTTTTAATTCAACTCCTTATTTAAAATTTGTTTGGAGCTAGTTTTAGCATGAGTTGCCAAAACGAGGATGCTCAGGCAAATCGATTTGATTTATTGAAAAATTTTGTTGGAAAACCATCTCTTGAATATGGAGTTCTTATCCAAGAGTTCTCAAATTTATTCGAACTTATAAGCAAGATTGATAACGTGAATTTGACTTAGTGTCAAATCTAAACCTCCATTTGTTCTTATTGGAATATCTTTTGTATGGAGGACTTTATTTGAGAAATTCCTGTTGAAAAGGTCTCTTGATTGTCCATGGATCATCTCCACAAAATCCTATGGTCATTGGACTTCATTTGACTAAAATTTGCAAATTCTCAGTGTTTGGCCGAATAGGTCAACCCGGAGTCTCCGGACATTTGTTCCGGAGTATCCGAAGTTATCCGAGTATCCGGACTATATGTCGAGACTGTCGGGTTGACCACCAATAAAGTTTGTACTTGTTTGCCAATCCGGACTCTCTTGTTATTTTATCCGGAGTATCCGAACCTTGTTTGGTTGATTTGATTCTTTCCTTTTGATGAAATTTGAGTTGAGCATGAGCATAGCTCCATGATCCTTTTAAGATAAGTTGGGAGCACATTTACTCAAATTCTTTGTCCTCAAATCAACTCTAAGTTCTTGGCAAGCCTTTCAAACTTTTCAAGTCTTCTCGATTGAAAGTGCTTTGTGGGGCTAGTGTTCTTTTATTGAAATTGATTGTGTCCTAGCCACAATTTGCTTCCTCTCTCTTCTCTTTGAAGTTTATCTCTTAGAGAGTGGAACCTTTTCTTGTAAGTTCAAGAGTGAGCTCGTTTATGGTTTATTCATTACCTCTGTTTGAACTTCAAGAATTGAATCCGCATTTCAAATCCTTCTTTGTGCATTGAATTCAATCAGTATTTTAGCATGCATTGGAGTATTAGTATCATGTCAACCTTTTACCTCATGCATATTACACTTAGACCTTGTGAGACTGACTTGGGTCAAGTTGAAAGATACTTGTTCCTGGAAATCGTGTGCTTATCTGTTGGTGTTCAAGGTTTCGGAAAAGTGAGTCAACTTCGACGGTGAGATGAAGGAAAGGAGTGTAGCTCCAGAGTCCGAGGGATCCGATGCCGTGCGACTTGACCATGACTGATTCGAACATACAAATGCATAAGAACCGGCTGAAGGGACGATTTCTTTCTGACCATATTTAATAAGGTCTTTGTACACCATTAAGCTAATTGCCTTAAACCTTAAATGGTGTAATGATTATCATGATAAGTATTCCAATTGGTATCAATTCTTTCAATCTTTATGTATTTCAATTGGTAATTAGATTGCTCGACATCGTGTTTCAATTGCTTGTTAATTGGTATCGCTTTCTAATTGATGCTATATTTATCAATTGGTATCCTCTCATTGATAATTGCATTTTCTCTCTACGTAAGTGTCATCTAACATTTTACGATATAAGGTTGATTGATATGGATGACACCATGCTAAAGGAGGAGGAAATGTAAGTTGAAGATCACATTAGTAAGAGGTATACATTGCTCTTTAAATTGATCATAAGCATGTAATTCAATTCCATACAGTGGCTATATGATATTAATTATTATGCTCTGTTACAATATTTGCTATATGATCTTTGTCATGATTTAAGCATTTCTTACATTCTTGTGAATCATGACTTCATTTAAATTGGTATCATTGAGTTCATTTATTGCTTATCCAGAATTACTCAATCGGTAACATGTTGCTTAGTTTTAGGGGGAGCTTTTGTGTATTAGAATATTCTTTTAGCTCTTCCTCATTCATTTGGTATTCATTTTTGCTCTTAATGGATATTTGTTCTTAATTGTCTACAAGTGGTATTCCTTAAATGTGTTTATTGCTTATGTGCATCCAAATGTCATCTAACATGCATTTGTGAGCTACTTTTAGTTCCTTGCATATGACAATCACGTCTTTTGGATGATACTTCATTAAGGTATGCCCTTGTACATTATCCACTTCTCTCAGTTGATACTTTATTCAATCATGAGTATGTACCTCCTTTATATCTTTTGACTCATGATCATTATCTTTGTGATGCCTTGTCGTGCTTGTCATTTACATATGTTTTAAGGCATCATACTCATTTAGTATCAATTTATGACGATTAGCTTATCCATAAACCTAAATCTAGGATATTATAGCTTTCATATCTTGCCTAGATTTAGGGGGAGCTTAATATCATTGATATCATTGTCTTATTACTAGCTCCTTTGTTTTATTTTGTTCTTCCTAATCTTTTTATTGAGTGTTCAATTTAGAGGGAGAAAAGGTTATTCTTTTTTGGGATTAATGACAAAGGGGGAGAATTTATGGATTTATCAATTGCCCCCTAATCGATTGACAAAAAGATGGAGAATATTTGGGGAGAATTTATGGACTTATCAAATGCCCAATAATCGATCGACAAAAAGGGACAATGAAAAAAAGGGAGAATATTTGTAAGTATGATCTCTTACTCATTCTCCGTGTTCATTTCAATGCTAAATATCTTTATATTGTCCTTTAGTGCATTTGTAAAATCGTTTGTCATAAATCACCAAAAAGAGGGAGATTGAAAGTGCATCTAGGCACTTATGTTGTTTTGGTGATTAATGATAAACGATTAATGACAAACGCATGTAATGTCAATCAATGTAATTGTACAAAGGCTTAACTTAGTGCTTAACAAATGACAAACCTCTAATATGTTTATATTGTTATGAGACTAACATGTTTATTGACTAGTTGAACATTAGTCTCATCTATTTTAGAGGAAAATCAATTGGGATGGTTAAGCAAAAAATGAGGTATGCAATCTCAGTATTCCTTCCATATTTGTCATTGCATTCCTCTTTAGCAAATGCATATTGAACTCTAAGTAACTTGTTGATTTCATATGTGCACATTGATTCATGTCATAATTGCTTGTGCATATATATATTCATTTGAGTTCATTATGTGTTTTGTTTTTAATATGCTTGTGTTAACTAGAGTTAAACTTCATTGCTTCATATTGACTTGGTGCATACATGTCTTAGTTGTATATCTTCTAATGCACCTCTCCTAGTGAAGTTTAATCTAGAATTGGATCACATCATTTACTCTCATTCCAAATATTATTTGCACATGTACAATTCATGTATATTCTATCATGTGTTTCATTTAAGCAAAGTATGTGATCCTTGCCTTGATTTAAATGATTCATCTTATTGGCAATTATCTCTCTAAGTGCATATAGATCAATCACATATTCATCATGCCGCACTTAGTAGAGAACATTTCTTATGTCAAGTGTTTCCGTTGATATCATGCCTATTTATATGAAACACTTGTTGTATTTCATCTCATTCATTTAATTCTAATTCATATCTTTTGAGCTTGTGGGACTAATGTGTTTGCTGAGTGCTTTGATAAGAATTAGGTCCCAAAGCTGTGTGTATGATGACCAAGTGGTTTGAAGGATGATAAGCGAGTCAAAGTCAACAAGACAGCGGTGTCACCAACAGCTGAGGACTAAGTCAGATTCGACTTGATGGAGGATCGTCTTGGTGATGATTGAGGTCAAGGTCGAGAGGACGAGAGTCTCATGAGGTGAAGCGCGTTGAGGTTGACAAGACGAAGGGCATCATCAATCTTTGTGGAAGCGTCATCATGCACCGTGCATCCTAAGAAGTCGGCAAAGCTTAGTGTAAGACTTAGATTTTGTGTTTAAATTTGAGTCTAAGGATTGCCGTACTATTAAGAGGGATGCAATCGTTGAAATCACTTAGACAAGTCTCAAGTGCTCAAAGTGGTCTATCCTTGTCTAAGGTTGAGAAACCCAAGTCACACTTTGTTCACCTAGGTGTAGGTGGGTTGGTGTGAGGGTTAGAAGTGTTGTTATTATCGGAAAGTGAGATTTTGAGGTCACCTTGTGGATTCTTTGTGCAATCAAATTTTATCCTTTGGGATTTGGGTAGTGAGACCTTGTTAGTTGGATAGCCATCGTTCATAGCTTTCCGAAAAGTCCGAATTTGCGAAATCGGAGTTCGATCAAAAGTTATGCCCGTTTTAGTCGGACCGCCGTGTGCTGCTCGGGAGATCCGGAGTCTCGGGTTGTAACCCGGAGTCTCGGGTTATCCGAGTATCCGGATGATTCCGAGTATCCGGATGATCCGTAGTCTCCGGGGTTTTTTCCGGAGTCTCCGGGTTGCCCAGTTCGGTCCCAAACGGCTAGTTTTTTGGGTTCCTCTATTTAAGGCCCCTTTCTTGCCCACTTCAAGGTAGCCGTTGGGGGGATGTTTTTGCTGGGTTTAGAGGTGTTCTAAGTGAGTTCTTGAGCCCCCAATACTCCTCCCTACTCCTTAGATCTTAGTGATCCCCTTTTGAGTGAAGGGTTGGGTAGAGGAGAGAGGTGTTTGGATTGAGGATCGATTTGAGTTGTTGAGCACTTGAGGTAGACTCTAAGTGAGTTCTTCGGGAGTATTTGTTGCTCTTGGAGGTTGAGGTCTCCTAGACGGCTAGGAGTTGCCGGTGAGCTTCCAAGCTTTGTGTGGAAGGCCACCGGAAGTTTGTGAAGGCCGATTCCGCCTCCGCAAGGAAAGGAATCAAAGAAGTGAAGACCGGCGAGTGCATTGTGCAACACCGGGAGGAAGAGGGTTGAAAGAGACCCCGGCTCAAGTGTGACCGAGCCGCCTCAACGGAGACGTAGGATCCCCTCAAGGATCCGAACTTCGGGATAAAACCTTCGTGTCTCCATCTTCATTTCGGTTTTATCTCTTTCATTACTTGCTTGAATTCATTCCTATATGTGTGATTGAGTTGATTGTATAGGGTTGATTTATTTAGGAGCCCCGATCTATCTTGTTTTTGTGCTTGGCCTCTGTTCTCCACTTGATATAGGTTCTTGGTAGTATTTACTTACTTCTTGTTCAAGTGGATTGCTTCTAGATTGCTCAGATCTTGAATTCTTGGCCGAGACACTCAACCCGGAGTATCCGGTATTTTATCCGAACTATCCGGATCATCCGGAGTATCCGGTACATTGATCCGGAGTATCCGGATAACCCGGAGTATCCGGACTAAATATCCGGAGTCTCCGAGTTAATTGTCTCGGGCTAAATTGTTTAAGTTGCAAAACTTAATTATACCCTTCGCTTCCGCATTATCTCTGTTTGTTTAATTTTAATTGGGTATAATTTTGTAATCGCCTATTCACCCCCCTCTAGGCCGACATCCCGGTCCTTTCAATCTTCTATAATGAAAAACATCATAGATGGTTCTATAGTACAACCGTCAGTGACAACATCACAGACGGTTCTATTCAGAAACCGTCTGTGATATACAACATGTGTCGGTTCTAAAACTTAAAATGGCGGTAGACTATTTGTGTCGGTTTTTAATTGAAACCGATACAAATAATATATTATTTGTCTGACACAAATAGTCCAATTTTTTTATGTCGGATCTAGCAAAACATCGACACAAATAGTAGTCCTATTATCTATGTCGGTAAAACAGCAATAACTTTTGACTCGTAACTTCGATCGGGGCGCTCTTTGGCTCGTTGGAAATAAGTTCGAAAATCAACAGGTCTTTCAATGATTTTTTGTGTGAGTGCGAGCGTGGCGACATAATTAAAAAACAACAACGTTTAGGGCCTCAAAACGGCCTCCGCAGTTTTGTACCCGTTTTGGAGTATGAAACAACATTAAAATTGATGTTTGGGTGCTCTGTGGGGTTAAGGGGAGAGGGACGCGTTGCATATCATATGCGATCATACCAGCACTAAAGTACTGGATCCTATAAGAACTACGAAGTCAAGTGTGCTTGGGTGAGAGTAGTACTAGGATGGGTGACCTATTGGGAAGTTAAATCTAAGCTTTGTAAAGTTAGAGATTTAACTAAAATTTGTAGCATCCATATCATAGTAAATTTGAAGGCTTAGCTAAATTTAGGACATTCAAGACATGGTATATTTAGAGACCTAGACGATGTATCATATATTATGCATATTACAGATGTTTTTAAATAGAAACCGTCTGTGATGATGTGATGAGCTTAGCTAAATTTAGAACATTCAATACATGGTAAATTTAGAGACCTAGACGATGTATCATATATTATGTATATTACAGACGTTTTTAAATAGAAACCATCTGTGATGATGATCATCACAGAGGGTTCATATTTTGAATGACATTAATATCACAGATTCTTCATAGACAGTTCCTAATATAAACCGTCTATAATGTTTGTGAATCGCCGGTAATAAAGTTTTCTGTACTAGTGACGTACACGTCATATTTATCAAAATGCAATCCCGGCCTGCATGAAGTAAAAAGTACGTCATTGCGAGTGTGACTGGGCTGTGGATCTTTTCGTGAGAATCTTTGGAAATCTGCATATATGACAGAAATTTGTAAAAGTCAAGCAAGTACTAGTGACAAGGATTTTTAGGTAAGATCGATACGCAGACTTAGCTTCTTTTTTCATCCACAAAATGGTATAAGTCGCGCGCCCAACATAGCAAGGAAGCGAGACAAGTTTCTAGAAACGTTGAACCGTGCTGTATATTTTTCCTGAAGAGGACTCTTTGATTCGCAGGATTCAAAAACACATGATTTGAAAAAATAGAAGCACATGATATTTTTCCTGAAGAGGACTCTTTGATTCGCAGGATTCACAAAAGCAAGTACTAGTGACAAGGATTACAAACGTTGAACCGTGATGTATATTTTTCCTCTGTGTTTATTGATGTCACTAGCTGGTTGACGATTTGATTATTTCTCTCTCTCTTGAATAAAAGACAGAGCTTTTGCCAATCTTATTTTTTTTGAAAAAAAAAATCTCATTTGCTTTTGCGTGGACGGAGGCAGCATATTTTGCCTCGACCCTATGCGTAGCAACAGAAAAAAACAAGAAGAGGTTTTACTGCATGCTGTTTTCCTCTGGAATCGTAGGGATAGGAATTTTTCCTTTGCTCCACTCCTATGTATCAAAGAGATGAACAATTGCTACACGCCTACACCTGTGGAATTCTTATGCCTCCATTTTTCATGTGGATCAAAGAGGCCCTGAAGAGTTGAACGAAGCAGCTTGCAATGGGGAGCCAATATTGTTAACTAGCTGCGGCGATCCGCATAATTAATCCAGGGTAATGATCGTATCATTGTCATTACTCTGGGGTAATTATACTAATCTCAGTATATTAGCTAACAAAATATTAGGAGTACCTAAAACTTTATTAGTTAATACACTATGTTCAGAGTGTTGCAACATAACAATAATTAGAGACTGAAATGAAAACTTATTATATCCATTGCTACACAAGGCTACAAGTCTAGTATCATTAAGTCATACTTAATATCCAAGTACAACAAAAATATAATAAATAAGTACTAAGTACCTCAAAGATCGACGATAACCGTTATATGGCTTACCCCGCAACCTAGCCCTCCTGGTAATTGTGACGCCTGTCCCCGCCTTGCGCTTCCCGCCCAACGGCCGGCCGCCCTCTCCGCGCCGCGTCGCCGCAACCGCCGCCGCTTTTTTTCGGCCAAGAATCTCGCGCGCCATTCGGCCTGCCGCCGCACCGCCTCCCCTATAAAACCCCCCGAGCCCCCCTCCCTTCTCCGTGCCTCTCCCCCTCTCTCCCTCGCCTCCATCTCCACTCCCCGCAGCGCCGTCGCCGTCTTCTCCAACCCCGGCTGCGCCAGACGCGCCCGCCCCGCCCCATCAACGCCTCGGCTACTCCGCTCCAGTCCTCCTCCGACCCCGCCGCCTGCGCCACCGCCTCCACGTCATAAATCGGTTTTCTTTTAAAAATAAATCCAAAAAACGAATTTCAGCCGCTGACGTCAGCATGACGTGGTAATTCGGATTTTTCTTTATAAAAATAATTCAAAAATTCCAGAAATTCCGTTTTCTTTGTTTTTAGACTTCTGGGAGCTCGTTTTCGTCCGTTCGAACTCCATTTGGCTCCGTTTTTCTTCCTAAATTCATTTTAAATCTTAAATTTGAGTTTAGTGCTAGTTTGAATTTCAATTTGAATTTATTTAGATTTTATTTGAATTTAGGTGCTTTTTACGCGTAGATTACGGAGAGTCCGAGGAGTTCCCGAGCGACGAATTCGAGCAGCAACTCGTCGAACTAGGCAAGTCACACCACCTTGATCATGTTGCTCCCAGTTTGTGAACTTGTATGTTGAATTTTAAATTATTGCATGCTTATTTGTTATAGACGTTAATCTCCGACCTAGTTTTAAATGATAGTTAAATCCCAAAAATTGATATGCCGCGTTTGACATTTAAATTCCGATACCCTTGTAACCTTAGGAAAAATATAAACTATGACTATGGTAATATTTAGATATTGCTTAGACATGCTTAGAACTGAACTTAGGGAGTTTTAGGGAACTTTATGCCACAATGATGACATGCTTAAATGGAAATTTGTGTTGATTAATGTTAGTATTAATGTGGAGATAGTATGGTTAAAATGAAAAATGACTTAGACCGGGCGAGAAATGGTTGGAAAGTGGTGTGATTATCACATTGGGTTTATGGAAAGTCTCGCCTAGTCAACTAAGGACCAGTCTGAGTTTCGCTGAATGTAAAGCCTAACCGTACTACCACGAGTCTGGAATGGGACAGACCTGGCTAGCCTTATTAAATCATTTCATGGACAGTCATGCCATATAAGGGTAGTGGTGTGGTGAAAGCGTGACGCTGCCACTCTGGCGCAAGAGGGGGCTTCTGAATAGAGGGAGTCTTTCAGCGGTGAAACCTTAGCGGGCATGACTACATGTATGAATTATTATTGGGGCATTGTCATAATTTTCTCTGTCACTCACCAAAGGAAGTGTGCTGACACCAGGGGAACATTATGTCTTGTGGGTAAAGTTGTACAACCTCTGCAGAGTGTCAAACTAATCGATTAGCCGCGCCCGCGGTTATGGGCATGCCGAGCAAACCATTCTTCGATTAGACTTTAGTAAATTTTAAATTGGTTTCTAAAAATGATGTTGGATGGAGGGAGTCCATCATGGGTAAAACTTAGCCAATTCCAGGAGAGATTCCTGAGTTAAAGAAAAATGTATAGATTTGATTTTCAGAATAAAGTATGCCATTTAAAATTGTTTGAAATGATCCTAAACTGTTGCTTTACGCTTAAACAAACCTTATTGCCATCCTTTGACTGCCCGTACATTTATAATGCATTTACGGTGTGATTTGTTGAGTACGCTAGTACTCACCCTTGCTTAAATTACTACTTCAGAGGAGGAGTATCACGATGGTGAGGACCAGGTGGACTAGGCCGTGCCCCCAGCCGATTGCCTGTGGCAAATTAATTGGGCTCTATTTATTGTTCTTCCATTCCGCTGCTTTATTTTAGTCGTTTATTTATTCGTTGGCCTGCGCGCCATTCCTTTTGTAACTCTGAATATTTATTATTAATAAAGAACGACAGATATGCTATGATTTCATTTCTACTGTGTGTACTAGCATTTTCTGGATTAGTACAGAATGCACATAAGATTTCGGAGGTGTTATTCTGGGGTCCGACAGTAATCCACCTCCTCGTAGTCATGATCCTGCAGGTGATTCTCACCCCAAGCCTCATAGACGAGTCCATGGTGACACGACTGTGTTATTTGTGATGTTTGAGCAATAATGCGATCAGCAAGGACGACATCAAGGTCTTCGCAGCGGTGCCGTCGAAGCTGAGTTACCAAATGCTGCCTACTGGCAGGGTTGCCAAAGCCTCTTCCAAGAAGAAAGAAAGTATGCTTAAATTTGCTTGTTCGAAGTGTTATAGAGTGCACAAATTTTATGTTAAAAATGCTAAACTTTATCATTCACTCAAATTTCTGGCTTATACTACCACTGTATTGTTTAGAACTGTGCACCAACGCAAAGCTTTTAGGTGGAAAATCATATGTCTTGTTGGATGTCAAGCCATGGGATGATGAAATTGACGTGCAAAAGTTGGAGGAAGCTGTTCGTAGTGTTAAGATGGGGGCCTCACTTGGGGAGCATGTAAGAAACTCATTTCTCCCTAAAGTATCTGTGTTTTAGCTAACTATTGATCTGCCAATTACACAAAATTGACATACATTATTTACTCCTTCTAGGTGCAAAAAAGATATGTTTTGGACATCGACACGGTCTTCAAAACACAACTTTGACCGCTAATTTTTATTATAATATATTTATAAAACTCAATAAAATTATAATATTATGAAAGTACCTCTCAAGACAAGTCTACACATATAATTTTCATGTATCTAATTTAAATATTTTAAAATATATCGATAGTCAAAGTTTTAGAAGTTTGATCATCACTATGTCTAAAACGACATCTTTTTTGCACCTGGAGGGAGTACCATATTGCAGCAAAGATCGTGCCCGTCGGTTATTGATGCATCCCTCCCGGGTGCACACCGTGCCCTTCGCGGCCCAGCCGTATGGCGCACGTGCCTCGCCCGGCGAGCGGATTGCCCAACTGGCCCAGGGGCGTGAGCCTTGGCCCAACGAGGGAAATACACACCTTGGCTACCATAGCCAGGCCATAAGAGTCCCTGTGGCCCCCAAAAGACTAGCCTGATGGGGGGAGGGTTGCTCTCCCATTTAAGGTGGTATTCTCTCCCATCCACAAACAAGGTGGTACTATCATTCTCACCCTCTTGTTTTGGGACCTAGCTCTGATACCAACTGATGCATCCCTCCCGGGTGCACACCGTGCCCTTCGCGGCCCAGCCGTATGGCGCACGTGCCTCGCCTGGTGAGCGGACTGCCCAACTAGCCCAGGGGTGTGGGCCTTGGCCCAACGAGGGAAATACACACCTTGGCTACCATAGCCAGGCCATAAGAGTCCCATATGGCCCCCAACAGACTAGCCTGATGGGGGGAGGGTTTCTCTCCCTTTTAAGGTGGTATTCTCTCCCCTCCACAAGCAAGGTGATACTATGGTATCTAGAAGTTGCAAATCATGCTGACAATCATGGATGATCTTGTTTTTGTAGACAGTCTGATTGAGGAGCATCTCACTCATGAGTCCATCAATGAATACGTCCAAAGCTGTGGCATCGTTGCCTTCAACCAAATCTAAAAGCTCAATTGGACAACATGTTACTGATTGGTTGTTCTGGAAGCATTTTCATCCCATCTAGTTACCCTCTTACAGAAATGCTACTCTGAATTTTTTTTAGGGATGCCCCCGGTCTTGGATATGTCAGTACCTTTAAAAAGTTTTGAACGAAAAAGCGGTTTGTAATGGCAAAACATATGTTATGTCAAGCATTTTTTTTTCTTATGATGAGCTAGATGTTACCTGATTCCCGTTGTTTCTATAGCTTAGTTACCAAATATGTCTCTGCTCTCTAGCTATACCAAATATGTCTCTGCTCTCTAGTGTGTTGCCAAACCATTGCCTTTGGACTTGAGCATTGAACTACCTGTGCAACCCGAGTGACAAGTGATGACACACTGGTATAAGAAACAGCTCAAGCACCAAAATCAGTATACATTTTTAGTCCTCACAATCCAAGGGTATTCTAGACTTTTCAACAATAAGCTATACCATCTAGTCTATCAAAAAGCTAGGATGCCAAACAGTCTAGCCTAGTTTAAAAACATACTTCTTATAAGTTGTTTAAGACAAAAAAAAACTGATTTTAAGCCATAAAACCAAAAAGCTTAAGTCGAAGCAAACATGGTCTAATATAGAGGCACAAAATATTTTTTTTTTCATCATATCTGCCAATCCATGCACTCACCCATAAATAAATTAGACGTGACACTTAACAAACTAAATGTGTCAAAATTATTATGTAATAAGATTAGGCTGGGCAAAGGACTTAAGTGTGTGTATATATATCGGTACAAGTCGGTGAAAAAAATTTACAGAAGCACATCTTATTATATAAATACAATCGACAATAGCGTACGTACTAATACAAGCTATCGTCCTATATGCACGCATGGGAGTGTATATGTATCATCTAGATGTTTTTGTTTTAGCTAACATCTAAATTTTGGACCGTTGGATATCTCACCCGGATATCACCGGGCCGTTAGATCAGATCATAGGATTGGATGTAATCGATACTCCCGAATCTCAACAATGATCCGATGGTCCTAGATTTGGGTGATTTCAGCAATAAAAACATCCGGATGATGTTTATCAAATCCATAATTTAATAATGCGCGTTCCGACTGGCGACATCCTCTAGACACCGCGCACAGGCACACGGAGGACGGGGCGGAGCAGGAGGTCGGCCTTCCGGCGAGCGGTGAGGCCGAACGCCTCGGTCATGTCAAACCCGGCAGGGTCAGACACGCCGGGCGCCTCCCAGTCAAAGTGGAGCAACAGGCTGGCGAGCGTGAAAGTGCATCTAGGCCCCTCAATTTATTTTGGTGATTAATGATGACACAATTAAAGATATCTAATGTTTTAACTAAGATTGATGCAGATATCGAGAACATATCAAGTTTGGAATGAGATTGGACGCCCCTACAGACATTAAAATTTGAAAAGACGGCATCAAGACAAGAATTGTAATTTTCACTTTATTTGAGTCTTAAGGATAGCTGTACTATTAAGAGGATACGACGGAAAATCGCTTTTAGGATGTACATGTGCTCAAAGTCAAGTCTTGCATTTAAACTAGCACTCAAATACGTGCATCTCCCAAAAATAGCATTTTCCAACCGAGCCATCCAACCCGGAGAGTTCGGACATTTGATCCCGAGTATCCGGACTCAGTCCGGAGTATCCAGATAATTTGTCCGGAGTGTCCGGATTAACCCATTCGGCCAAAAGTCGCATTCCAGCCTATCCGGAGTATCCGGACATTTTGTCCAGATAGTCCGGATTATCCGGAGTGTCCGGGTTATTTGTCCGGAGTGTCCGGACTGTTCAAATTTGAGGGTAATGGCTAGTTTTCCAAAAGAGTATTTAAAGCCTCCTCCCTCTCCCAACGGCTAGGATCTCTATTGAGCTCATTCATAGCAGCATTCAAGCCATTCCTAACACACTCCAAGCATTCAATAGAGCCCTCACTTCCTCCCACCTCTTGATTTGGTTGTTGATCCATTCTTTGTGAGGAGAGGAAGAAGTAAAGTGCTAGGTGCATTCATTCCAAGTTCTTGAGCACTAGTTCATCCTCCAAGCGATTCTCCGTGGTGTTGTTACTCTTAGAGGTTGAAGGTCTCCTAGACGGCTAGGAGTCACCGGGAGCACCCGAAGCGTGTGGTGTGCCCCGGTCGTTTGTGAAGGCGAGTCTCGCCTCCGAAAGGGAAGAGACAAGAAGTTAAGCCGGCGAGTGCATTTGTGCAACACCGGGAGGAAAGCGGGTTGAAAGAGACCCCGGCTCAAGTGCGACCGAGCCACCTCAACGGAGACGTAGGATTCCCTTCAAGAATCCAAACTTCGGTGAAAAATCAAGTCTACATCTTACTTTCTTTGTTCTAACTTAACTTGTGTAGATTTGTTCTCGTAGAGCTTCGATCTAGCTTGCTTTACTACTTTGCTCTAGATCTGCACTTGCTTAAAGTACTAGGTTGCTTTTGCCATCTTCTATTTGAGTAACTAGTTGCTAGATAGAGAAGTTTCTATTTCGTTCCCGAACTACTTAACCCAGAGTATCCGGATAAAATACCGGATAGTCCGAACAACCCGGAGTATCCGGACAATATATCCGGAGACTCCGAGTTGAACTGCTTGGGTAGTTTTTATTCCGCTGCAATTTTTTAATTTGCCTATTCACCCCCTCTAGGCGACATCTCCGGTCCTTTCAGAGAGCAAGCTCCTCGTTGGCGAGGCCGAACACTATCCCGGGGCACATCCTCCGGCCTCCGGCTAGCGCTGAACGGCAGGAGCTCAAAGTTATTGCCCCTGAAGTCCACCGTGCCAGCCTCGCCCTCGAACCTCTCCGGCCGGAACTCGTCGGGCCAGTACCGCTCGTTGTGGGCCAGTGCCTAGGCGTTGATCAACACCTGCATGCCCCGCGGCACGTCGTACCCGAGGACACGGCACGACTTCTGGCACTCTCGCGGGATCAGCAGCGGCTGGGGTATGTGCATCCGGAACGTCTCCCGAATGACCAGGTGTGCATTAGTCTCTGGATGATAATCGCGGCTAGCTCCCGGATGACTAATCACATTATCATCCAGTTGCACGACTTCTAGAACTATTTGTATTATAATTTTAGCAAATTTCAAATATATATATATATATATATTAGTATTACAATGGTACGAAATTATTGTATAAGACTATAGAGTTGTACGTATAAATTGCTCACCCCACTAAAGTTTTTCTAGTTCTGCCACTAGAGCTGCCCTAGCAAGCTAATCACCAGCCACATACACATTGTTGCGACAGCCCCAAGAGGTAGGAAGAGGTCTTGGTACGCTGAATTGTGCGGCCAGTCCGAAACGCCTCCTTCTTCCTTTGCTTTCCCCTTTCCCTTTCCACTTACACGCCTAGGAGATGAGGACATCACTACCATGGATACGGCCACGTCTACACACCAAGTTGAAACCAATGATGCAATACAAGGACCAATTACTCGAGCTCGTGCACGTCAATTCAACTACCAGGTGAATGCGTTCTTCGGGTTGCATACAAATATTTTAATGGATGAAATACTATTTAATCCTTGTGATGATTTTATTGTCCTTAGGAACCAAGGATAAGGACTCCCAAACGTCAAGCATGAAGCCAATTCTTCCGATGCACAAGATCAACTCGGATTCGGCCTCCGGGACAGCACCAAATTAAAACGGCCATAACTTTTGATCAACAAGGGTGTTTGGGGTATATGAGTACTGGTTTGAAAGGTTTCGTTGTCCTCTTTCCAACGGATCCAGCCTCATGTCCAAATTCCTTACAAGTTAACGGGAATCTGCAAAACAAGTTGCATTACTATTCCAATCCGAGATGACATGGGCCTTGGGCCTTGTAAATTGAGTTGTAATTGTTCTCCACTAGTTTTGGACGTGAATCCGACACTCTACCTCTCATAAATAGCGAGCCGCCACCTCCTTTAGGTCTTAGGTTTTGGTTATTTGATAGTTTAGCCTTTTGCTAGTATTTTGAGTCTTTTAGACATGCTCAACGGCCGCCTAACAAGCTCCTTGTATTGGAACACTAACTTTTTCTATACTTTATCTATATTTGCAATTTTAGATTGCTTTTGCCTTGTTCTTGCTTGTTCTTCAATTGCTTGCAGGAATTGATCTTCGTGATCAGGTTGATCGTGCCCACAGCAAGGTCAATAACCCTCTGGAGTTGGTTTAGCGATTGCTAAGGCGCATCGTCGTTGTACGTTGTAGTCGGATCGTCAAAGTCGTCTCCACCCAAATTGAAGGTTATCATTCTCATCGAAAGATCGGGACACCCAATGTTACATCAAGTGGTATCAGAGCTTCAGTTGATCGGTGAGAATATCTGTATCCTAGTTTAGTAGATTGATTTCAACCCAATGGTCCAGAAAATTTGCCACAATAGATTTGTTCCTCCTGTCCAAACCAAGTTTGTGCCTTTTGATCTATTAATTTTGGTTTGCTAAATTGAATTTGCGTTCTTTTTAGCTTTGCCTAGTTGCTGATCATAGTCCCCATGTCAAAAACCATCTATAACCGATCAAACTAAAATTTCAATCTCAGGTCGAGTTAGAGTCCAACACGTTTCATCTCGGTATTTCGATCATAACTTTCACATACAAACTCGGATTGAGGTGAGCTTTTTTTTCCTAGAATCATTAAGGAGTCCTCTACAAAATCCTTTTTGTCCGTACAACCTAATTCGGAATTGAAAATTACGAATTCAACTCAATTTCAATTTCGGCCGAAACCCTAGTTTTTGGGACAAATTGTGCACCGTGCGGTATTTTGATCATAACTTTTGCATACGAACTCAGATTGAGGTGAACTTTTTTTCCTGAAATCATATAGGAGTCCTCTACAAAAAGTTGTTTGTCCGTACAGTCTGATTCGGAAGTTAAAAATACGAAATAAATTCGATCTCAATTTCAGCCGCTGAGTTTCCACTCCATCCTTTATGAACCATATCATCTTTGCGAATAAACTTTCAACCTATGGAGACTAGCTATTTGATATTGCTATAGGGCTGCTCATATTACATCAATTCGCACAATTTGTGCTATATACTTGCTGTCCTAGGGTTATTGAAGTGCTACTCTCATTGTATTTTGGCCACACATAAAAAAACAAAGTCCTGAAAAATAAAAAGAGAGAAAAGAAGAAGAAGAAAAGAGTGCTAAAAAAAAGAAAACAAAAGTGTGAAGATCAAAACGTGATTGAGAGCACACCCTAGTTGTTGCTTATTTTTAGATTGTGCTAGTTTTGATTATTGAGCAATCTAGTGCCCTTATTCTTTGTTTGAGCAATTAGCTAGCGTCTCTCCATAACTTGTGCAATACGAGCTATTTGGTGCCTCACTTATATTTTGTTTAGCTCATTCCTTTGATTGCATCAAGTTCCATTATCTCTGTGCGTGTGTTTCCGTAGCATCAAACCTTTTGCCCATCCATGGTGAATCAGCAACATAGGCTAAATGCTAATTATGAACTATAATTCAATTATATGCAATTTCTGAGATTAATTGATTGATTCTCCTTGCTACAATATTAAGCCTATCCAAGCTACACTTTCTACCCATATAGGCGTTCGATCCCTTGGCAATCGCTCTACACAAACTTCGGAGAACCTTTGACAACGCCAACTGCCGACAACACCTGCCGCATTGTAAGAACTTGTAAGAGCTTTGGTGATAGGCTTGAGAGACTTGCCACCACTCCTAGTAGTTGATAGGAACATTATATCTGTGATTTTTTGTTCCTTGTCTTCCACTAACAATGTCAGGTGACAAGAGTTCGCTACATCACTCTCCACGCACGAAGGGAATTGTTGCTCGAATGTCGCTGCAAGAAGACCACCTCCGGTCTATCGAGACTACTCAAGGAGTTGCTAATGCTACCCTTGCTACTATTTTGTCTAGACTTGATACGCTTGCAGGTATTGTTCCAGGAACTTCCAATCCCCCGCCTAGTCTTCTAAGCAACAAAAATGGCGTACTACATGATCAGGTATTTGTTGATGATGATTCCCTAGGTAAGGATAAATTCGCCATTCCACCTTTTGATGGTCAATATGATCCTGATGCCTAGATTAATTGGGAGATAGCAGTAGACAAAAAATTTGGCAAGTATGATTTTTCAGAAAATGCAAAGATTAGGATTGCTGCTAGTGTGCTAAATGGATTTGCATTAACATGGTGGAAGCATATTTGTAGAAAAGAGAGAAAACCTGAAAATTGGAAGGTCATGAAAAGACTTAAGAGAATTGATTGTGTTCCTGAATATCATACTGAATTTTTGTATACTAGACTCCAATGCTTGAAACAAGGAAATAAATGCGTTAAGGAATACTATGAACGATTGCAAACTCATTTGTTGCGTTATGGTTTAGTTGAATGTGAAGAAGAAACAGAGCTTAGGTGTAACACCCCGGCACCTCACGTGCCCGAAGTGTTACCAAAACCTATCTAATTTTCACTAAAAAATTTTCGCAAGACCTCCCCTACTAAGTGGACATCCACTCAGCAGGCAAAAGAGATCACAATTATCAATATAGCAATGATAATTTCAACATGTCATGGAATCAATCAACCATCATGACATGTAGGCAATTAACAACTACTAAAAATCCATTCCTTAACAACTCAACTTAAATACCACATGATTACACAAATAGATTAACTAGCTACAAATTTACTAATTGATTCCAAAAGTCTGAAACATGTCGTGAGACACAGTGGAGGTGCAGCTACGCCCCAAACCCGGCAAGTCGCTCTTCCGAGTACCTAAAAATATTAACAAACAAGCGTGAGTTCGAAAACTCAGCAAAGTGCATCGAATCAATATGAATAACAAGTTAGCAATTCCAAACCATCATTAAGAATGTAACTCTTACAAGAATCAACCAATACATAAACAATTGTACCGCTACCACTTACCTCATTGCCCTTTTCATACACATACCTAATTGAATCTTTTTTTTTGGGTGAGTCCACGACTCGATCCCAACTCTTCACAACTCCATTTAACACACAAAACTCAATCGTTAGCGATGCAATGCACATGTATGCTCTTTTTAGATGCACGCATCAGATCGCCGAGTGCACACCCGTCGGTATGCACCCTCACGTCCCTTCCATCCCGTGGAAGGTGACTACTCTTACTGTCTCGCTCCCATTCACCTCGATGAGTGGGACTACGAGGTAGGACTTTCGTGTTCACTACGTGTGAACACAGAGGCCCGCATCAGAATGGGTCGCCTCTTCTTTTATGAATGCACAAATGCAATTAACACAATTAAATTGCATAAACAAACATTTCTATCCTTCCACATGAACATAAATGAATACACACATGGCAATCCATTCTCATATTCATCAATATAATCATCAAATCAACCAAAACACTAACAAATACTTAACCTTCATATGGCTCTAATCGATTCACACACACAAGGGACAGATGAATAAATTTATGAACTTAACATTTGCATCAACATAAATATCAACATGATGAAAATAACAAAGCAAAGCATGATTCATTCCTTTTTAGCATTTAATCGAAATGACATACTTGCCTTCTACCGAGAGGAATGGAGTGGCGGGAAGAAGAGGTCACTCCCGAAGCTACTCCATCTGGAAACATAATCACATACTCAATTCCACAAGATCTAGAGTCAACAAACAACAACAAACCACATAGATACTCCCTAAGTCAAACTTGCCCCAAATCTGAAATTTCATCCAAAACTTGTTTGAGTAGCCCAATTTGCCAAAGCAAAACTATTGCTAAACAACTACAAATTGAGCAACCAAAGACATTTTGAGCATATACTCAGAAAGTTCTAGCTATCTCTAGGCAAAATTAAATCCAAATTCTGCCTATATCTTGCTCAAAATCACAACTCAAAATTGAATCTACTAATAGTTGCAATTTGGACAGCAAGGAGGTAAAACTTGCATAACTTTCTAATGGTTCAACCAAAATTCAAGTTCTTGGATTCTCAATGAGCACAAGAGGATGTACTACAGTTACCCCATAGCCAATCATTCAATACTTCAATTTAAAGTCCTCAAATGGCACTCTGAAATTCAGATCAAAGTCTGAACATTCAGAGAATCAACAAACTGGACAGCATGTACTAAAAATTGCATAACTTCTAAATGGTATGGCCAAATTGGGTGTTCTTGAGCTCTATAGAATGTTGAGAGCACTAGCTACAACTTCTCTGGCAACCAATTAAACAGGAGATGGCTCCAAGATCCTCTAATCAACCTCTGAACATTCATCCCAAAATCTGAACATCCGAGAAAAACAAGTTTACGGGCAGCAAGTTCAAAACAACATAACTTTTGATTCTTAAACTGAAATCTAACAAACAAGTACATTTTATCAAACTAGAGAAAATATCCTACACTTCTCTAGGCAAATGAAAAAGCTCAATCGGACAAGAAGCTCAAAACAGCAGTTGAACAATTACGCTCATGACAAAACCTAATCAGATGATTAACGATATTTTGCTCATAACTTTTAAACGGCTGGATGGATTTTCGAGTTCTTGTACTCCAATTAAAGATAAAAGGAAGGGCTACAACTTCCTCTTCAGCTGACTGAGCATTAGACCAACCAAAATACCCCAAAACTGGGCTGCAAAACAGATCAAAAATCTGCTCGAAAATAGATCCTAGGTTTCCCTCCAAAATAGCTAGTTTTCCCTCCTAAAGATTTACCCTAGGAACCCTAGAACCACTTCTAGGCAGGCTAGGGTCACCATGGCTGGCCACACAAGAGGAAAACTAGAGATTACCTCCAAGCCAAGAAGGGGAGAGAAGGAGGGGTGCTGCTGTTGGGCGCCAAGGAGGAGCTCGGGTTGCAGCTTGGGGAGGCGCCAAGGAGCTTGGGGGAGGCACCATGGAGCTTGGGGAGGTGCTGGTGCTGACTGCAGCTGCCCACCCGAAAATGGAGAGGGAGGAGTTGTGGTGGTGGCTTGCTTGCTTGCTTTGGTGGAGAAAACAATGAGTGGTGGCTATTTTATTCTCTCTTTTTTTTTGTTGGCAGCCAACAAGAAAGAGAGACATGGTTAGGTGGAGGAGTGGGGAAAAATAAGGTAGATAAGTGCTTTAGCTCTCTATCTCTCGCTCCCACACCAGATGAATTTGGTAACTCTGCAATTCAACAGACTGGTCCACCAAATAACCAGACGAGAAATCAAAAAAGAAACTTCAAACGAAATTCTGCGACGTTACATTAGGTTCATATGTGGACTTAATCAAGAAATTCAGGATGCTCTTGTTGATAAAACATATCGTTCTCTTTCAGAATTGGTTGTATGTGCTTGTAGAGTTGAAAATATGCTTGCTAAATCCTTGAAAGAATCATTAGCTTCATTTGAGGTGCCCATTGTCGCTCCTTCTTTTGTGGCTAACATTTTGCAGAAAAGTGAGCACCATCGAGAGAATAATGAAAAAGAGCATATGGAGAAAGAAACGATCAGTACTGTTTCTAAAATAGGGATTTTTACTCCTAAAGTATTGTAAAATATTTGAAATACATATTTAAGTATTTTTACAAATATTTTCACAAATCTGGGTCTTTTAAACAATATTTTTGACTTTTGACCAAAATGGCTCATATAAAAGAAACCACTTGCACACAGTTTTCAACAACACTCCAAAGGAAATATCAAATGAATCAAATAAGAATATATTTGATTGGGATTGGTAAGTATAAGTTTAAAATACTATTTGGAACCAAAATATACCAAAATTGGTAGGTATAAGTTTAAAATACTATTTGATTGGGATTGTTTTATGTATACTCAAGGATTTGTTTCTGAGTAATGATCCTTATTGTATTTGGCAAGATGAAAGGGATCAATACTATTGAAACATCAAGACAAGGAATAAACTCCATGTAAATGTGTGCATTCAAGTATATATGGACTTGGAAACAACATGCACAACTTAAAGTAAAACTATGGTGGAATTCACCCTTTTCTTGAATTCAAGAAATGCATCTAGAAATAATAGAATTGTATTGGATGCATATCTTTGGGATTTCCATTTTCAATGAGATGAGACTTTGATATTTCCATCTTTTCATCCAAATGAGACTAATAAGAATTAAGTTCAACAAAGTGTTAGTCTCACAAGAATATTGTCATTAATTAGCAATGAGACTAATCAATATTATGATTATCAAAAGGGTTAGTATCATAATTAGGTTTGTCATTAACACTAAAACCAAATGAATGGAGCTTGAACTTTCAATCTCCCCCTTTTTAGTGATTGATGACAAATCCAACATTAATAACCACATTTGGATAAAATCCATCACATTGAGAGAATTTAGTCTATTTGAACATACATGCATGTCTTTTAAGGAAATCAAGCCTTAACAAACGAGAATGCGTTTGAGATGTTTTTCAAAATGAATGATATGCTTCTCTTTCAAGACATGCACCAGGCATCCAAATAAATTATCTCCCTTACAACCAAATGTCCCTTACATCCAAATGAGGGGGCTTGTTGTGATTCGGCAGAATGAGGGGCTTTTTTGAAAGAAAAAAAAACAAGCGTGGAGGCTGTGAATTGTTTCTACGAAGATTGAATTGTTTTTCGTGAATGTACCGCTTAATTCATATACATAGCCTAAGAACTAGCAAAAGAGTTGCTAGCCAATGCTTACATTACCAATACAACTAACTATACAAATACAAATATACATGTTGGACCTAGGAAAAACGCTCTTGAACCTTCTGTTTATACCACACTATTCCAGGATCAAACTAGTGCACACAATAGACAAAGTTGATACCACAACATATCATACAAGATTTTATTCAGTTAATTATTAGAGTTTACAGCATAAATGGCGTGCAAGCCAACATAAAATAATGTAACGAAAGCAAAGTAAAACCATAGTAGAACCCAACAAATCTACCACAGGCAATCGATTGGGGTAGCGGCCTAGTCATCGAGATACTCAGTGGTGATAATGTGCTCCTCCTCTGAAAACAACAAATAATGGAAGGTGGGTACATAAAGTACTCGCAAGTTACACATGAAATGCATTATTAATGTAAGGATAACAAATGATGGTATAATATGGTTAGTTTGAGCAATAGTCAACATTTCAAATATAATAAGTAATTTCGATGGCATAGTTGAATAATAAAACTGACTTTCACAAATGATTTTCAACACGTGATCCATCCCGGAGTTTCATCCCAATTTTTGTTCCAAATGGAACCCATTTGTATATCACTACTACAGAATGGTACATCACTATCGCTTCATCTGTATCGGTTCCTAACTTGTGATGGAAAAACCGATTGTGATATGTATGCGTAACCAATCATTTTTAGAAACGTGGTCAACGATTAATCGGTTCTCGCTTAGAACTGATAGTGATGCGGGGCACTCATCAGTGTCGGTTCTAGGCCAGAACCGACTGTGATGAGGGGCACCCTCATCACAGTCGGTTCTGGCCTAGAACCGACACTGATGATGGTATGTTAATAGTATCGGTTCTGGGCTAGAACCGACACTGATGAGGAGCACCCTCATCAGTGTCGGTTCTAATCTAGAACCGACACTGATGATGGTATGTTAATAGTGTCGGTTTTGGGCAAGAACCGACACTGATGAGGTGCACCCTCATCACAGTCGGTTCTGGACAAGAACCGACATTGATGATCGCGTGTCAGCGATTAGTCGGTTAGGCCTAGAACCGACACTAATGACTAAAATCAGTGTCTAAATTCAAATTCACATAACTTTCACGTTTTAAATCCAAAAATTATGAAATAAATTTCTAAATTCATGTTTCATCCCGTAGATTCAAATATGCAAAAATACTCTATGTTTGACCTGCTGTTTAAAATTCAGATTTGAATTTAAAGATTAGGTTAAAACATGCATGCTATTTTGTAGAATTTGAACAAATGAACTCCAAACTTAATGAAACAGATTTTGTTGGAATTATGAGGTTATAAGTAACTCAAAGCTGTAAAAATATTTAAGTTAGAACCAACACAGATAAGGAGATGTGTATGTTTGGTAAAATGGCCATAACTTTTGACTCGTAACTCCGATCGAGGTGTTCTTTGGCTCGTTAGAAAGATAATGAAAAATAGTATCCGAAAATGATAAGCGCGAGAAAATTAGATGGTTAGATCTTGAACTTTTGGGCGAGTGCATGTGTGCGAGAAAATCAGAATTCCAAAAAAACATCGTTTAGGGCCTCAAAACGGCCTCCGAAGTTTTGTAGCCGTTTCGGTCTCTTTTTTTTTTGTCTTTTCGTGTGCTCCAAACCGTATTCTTCGTGATCATAGATAATATATATATATATATATATATATATATATGCTCAACCCGTATTTGGAGTATGAGAATACTAAAATCGATGTTCGGGTGCTCTGTGAGGTTAAAGGGAATGGGACGCGTTATATTTCGATGTGATCATACTAACACTATAGTACCGGACCATATACGAACTTTGAAGTTAAGCGTGCTTGGGCGAGAGTAGTCTTTGGGATGGGTGACCTCTGAATTGCCTGTATTGTGTTAAAATCGGCGATAGAGAGGACACAGGAAGTCCACGTCTTTGTGTTAAAACCATCATATGACACATCTGTGTCAGTTCCCACCTAGAACCGACACAGATGAGGGGGTAATTTGTGTCGGTTCTAGTTGGGAACCGACTGTGATGACCCCTCATCTGTGTCGGTTCTAGTTGGGAACCGACTGAGATGACCCCTCATCTGTGTCGGTTCTAGATATGAACCGACTGTGATAATAGATTATTACTGTCGGGTGAGAACCGACTGTGATAGAGCCTGTTTATCACTGTCGTTGGACTTTGTATCGCTATCAAAACCGATAGTGATGACGAAAAAGAACCGATTGTGATGTCCTATTCTGTAGTAGTGTATATAATTCATCTTTGAAAATCTTAAAATCTATTATGTGAATCGCTTTCTCAGCATGCCCATAACCACGGGTACAACTAATTGATTAGTTTTACACTTTTCAAAGGTTGTACAACTTTACCCACAAGAGATAATCTACTTAACATGTGGGCCATGACACGCTTCCTTAGGTGTGCGACTAAATGATTATCACAAGGCCTTTACAATGCGTCATCCCAAGCAATCACTCCTCGCTAAGGTTCTACTGTTGATAGGGTTAGAAAGCCCAGTTTAGAAGCCCCCTCTTGTGCTGCTCATCATCCAAATGGCACAATCGACATTGGAACTTTGCAAATTAGTTAGTTAGGTCTATCCTATACTGAACTTGCGGTAGTACGGTAAGGCTTTACATTCATCAAAACTCAGACCGGTCCTTAATTGATTAGATGAGCTTTTCACAAACCCAGAACCTTGATGAAGCCACCTCCCAACAATTTCTCGCCTGGTCTTAATCGCATTTTCACTTTCTTTTGCATAATATAACTTTTTCAGGTTTTCGTGGCACACAAATACCATGGAATAATTTTATTTCAACAGAAAATCATTATTTGGCTCAAATGCCCATAAAGATCCTAAATTTAGATTACACATGTCTAAGCCATTTACTATATAGCGCTAGTCAATACTATATTAATGTACCAAATAGTGCGATTTCACTTTTTTTATTTCCCCCTTTTTTATTTCACTTTTCTTTTTTTTCTTCCTTCTTCCTGCTCACAGCTCTGGCCGAGTCAGGAGGCTCCAGACGGGCACCACACGGGGAGGGCGTAGCGCAGGCCGGTGGAGGTGGCGGAGGCCGCCGGCGGGGTGAAACAGAGGTGCGGCCAACGATGAAAATTGCAAAATCCGGCAAAAAAAGGAGAAAAAACGAGGAATGGACGTGGGAAAAAGAAAGAGGAGAAAGAGAGGCACCATGTGATGTGAACGAATTGTCTATTGGAGCTCCGAGGTGGTGGTGGCAAGGAAGTGAAGGTGGAGGCTATAGTTGGGGAAGATGACCGGAGTTTCGCCTATTCCGAGCAAACGAGGAGTAGAGAGGCCTCGAGAGTTGGGGAAATGGGTTTCTTGATGAGTTTCTGTGATGGAGGTTCCTTTTTTATTATCGGGGATGCTCGGATGAGGCTGAATTCATCGAGAGAAGCACATCGGCCGATTTTGGGGTTTATCTCGTGAAACGGCACGGATTTCTCAGGATAAACCAGTTTTAGGGGATAAACAGGTTGGGATAGGATGATGGTTCAGATGCTCACGGATTTGAGGAGATTCGGTGCAAAAACTCATAATTTGAAAGCTTGGTTTGGTTAGGAATGGAGGAGAGAGAGAAGAGAGGGTGTCCTGGAGGTGGAAGAAGACTCACGGGGGGTGGGAGTGCACTTGTCTGGGCTAGGAGCGATCCGATAGGGGGGAAAGAGGTGCTAGGCCATGGGAGGGGAGGCGCGGCCCAAGGGCAAGAAGGGGGCCAGTTAGGCCGAAAGGTGGAGTGGGCTGGGGGGAAAGAGCTGGGCCAAAGCATGGGCTCAGCTCAAAAAAGAAAAGAAGATTTTAATTTTGTTTTTTAATTAAAACAGTACATGAAATACCAATAGCTTCATAGAAAATATTGAATGGAGCCTCAAAATTTAGGAAAAAAGTTTAAGAAGTACTTTGGGATATATTGAAATTTAATAAAATTATTTTTATAATCCACTATTAGTACTACTGACCTTGATCACGCGCAGCTGCCTCCAAATGGGGCGCGTTGTTCCACACAAAGAGATGTGCTTTTATGTTTTTTTTTAAAAAAAATTGTATAAATATTAAAGTAAAAATAAAATGTAGATAGTGATTATTTATCCTTTACTTATTTCAAAACTTATAATTTATATTGAAAGGGGAAGCATAAAAACATAGCTCCGACACCAATCATCCGCCCGTGTGTCCGTGGCCAGTTCATGTGGCATATTGGCTGCAACCTTGCAGGTTCGATCGGCCAAGACCGGCACCGGAGGTTACTTGAGATTACACGCCTCTTTCTAAGCCGTCAGCCACTTGAAAATTTTGCGGGCCTTCGTTTTCGGAATGGTTTTCCATAGGCGTCGCAGATCATTCAAATCCGAAGACTATTGTTGTCAAGCTATGAAACATGATAGGTCAGCAAGACCCGTGCCCGTGCTGTTGTATCTTGTCTTGTCTCCTGTTGCGTTTCAGAGGGTCCCCACTACGGCTCCGTTTTTCAAAAAAAAAATTCCCTAAACAGTAAAACAGCGACATCCTATGCGGGTCCACTAAGGACATCTGCAATGGTGTAGTCAACTACTAGCTATAAAAAATGTACATATCATCTATAGATAGCTAATAGACAACCTCTTCATTGGACTAGCTATAGCATTGTCTACAAAATTAAACATGGGTCCATATGTAAGAGGTGATAAATACCTTGGAATCAGTTATAGCCTGACTATAAGTTAGTAGTCACTCTATATCTCTCTCTTCTTTTTCTCTCATCCACCTAAGCAAAATGCTGAGTTGGCACCCTTATAGTAAGCTAAAGTGACACCATTGCAGATGCCCTAACCATTGTGAAGTCGTGAAAATGATGGGGCAGCAAGACGCACGCGCTCACGTTTTGGAGACTTTACTGCGTATTGCACTGCAGAGGCTCCCAAATCCGGACGGCGAGCTCTGTAGTCACTCTCTCTAACTTTAGGTCACTGCATGTGGGTCCTATGATATGTGGGTCTCACCGTATCAATGATCTAAAATCACAGGAAGTGACTGCAGAAGATCTCATTTAGTCCCACTCTGTTTAGCATTACGGTGGCTTAATTGCCAATTGACATAATCATCTACCTCGTCATGAGGTCTTGACTTGGTGACAAGAATTGTAAGGAATGGAATTGGTTGCAGGAGATGGAGATTGGACCGAAAGTAATCGACGGCGTATATGTTGGTTGCTACATATATATATATATATATATACATACATATATATATATATATATATACATACATATATATATACACTAGTTACATGCACGTGCGTTGCTACGAAAAACAAAATTAATAACGAAAAATAAAGATTAAAAAATAAAAAAAATTATTTCACAAAATCAAACATCTATCTTTAACGCATCGTTTCTTGCGAAAGCTGGCCAATTAAAGCAACGTTTCATTTTTTGCGTAGGGCAATTAAGCAGGGCAATTAAGCGGCAATTAATGACGTGGGAAGAACGGACCACTGTCACCAAGTGTTGCTTTAGAATAGTAGAGATTGTTCCGTCGATCACTGCACACTTACAAACCAAAACAACGCAGCACCTAGGCACCAAACGCATCGCTGGTGTCGACTAGAGGCCGGTACGCGGTGAAGGACGGGGCGCAGGGGGAGGTCGGCCTGCTGGCACGCGCTGATGCCGAAGACGCGCCCGTTCGTTCCACTGCTGCACCCGTGCGAGTCCCGAGGACCGTGCCTGACGCAAATCCATCGTGTGATCCAACGGTCAGGATCTATTCAATCTACGATACGATTAACTGCTCAAATCGAACCACGTGGATAAACCTGGGTCTTAGAATGCGGATCTGATGGTTAATCTCCTTCGTGAGCTCTCCGGCAAAGACACGATGACCAGGCACCGGCACTGAGGAAGATGATCAGGCACCGGCGTTTCTGCGCTGCTCCGGCCAAGTGAGATATCGCACCCGGAGTGTCTTGTTACGGCGATTCCAGCTGTGGGTTCTAGTACGGCGAAGCATCCTCAACGGCGTCCAAATACACAAAAAACCGTGGCGACTTTCTCTGGACTTCGGTGAGCAATTGAGGTGGATTAGCGGCGGCTCTGATGCGGAACCCTAGGGCAAAAGAATCGGCACGAAGCAACGGTCCTCGGAGAGCTATTTATTGCGCAATGGGCGAACGTGCACGGCCCAGACTCCGCGATCGCGGTGGCGACGCGACGGAGCTCTCGTATCGGAGTCAGCAGCGACGTGGCACGATCCTGCATATCTACGTGTCCCCGATCCGGCGGTCACGCGCGCGCACACGGACAGACGGCGGTCGTTGGATCGCAATCC
Source organism: Rhipidocladum racemiflorum (assembly GCA_036346355.1). Lineage (NCBI taxonomy): Eukaryota > Viridiplantae > Streptophyta > Magnoliopsida > Poales > Poaceae > Rhipidocladum > Rhipidocladum racemiflorum. The sequence goes on along the minus strand of CM070579.1, from coordinate 79,608,559 downwards.
AACGGTTCAGATTCGAGACGGTTAGGGTTAGGTTTGGCTGGGCCGCGGCATGGGTCTGGACTGCATTGGGCCCAGTCCAATGGGCTTCGGCCCAATTGGGGTTTTCCTATTTTTCGGATTTTCTGATTTAAAATAATTCTAGTAATTCAAATAATTTGAGAAAAATAGCGAAGATACCAGGAAAAATTCTGAAAAATATTTTGAGGCACTTTGAACTCAAATAAAATATTTCAAACAAAACTTTATGTAAAATTTTCAAATATTTAAATAACTCAATAAAGGACTTAATTCAAATTAACTCTAAATAAATCAAAATAAATTTCATAAAATTACAAAAATTCAAATAGCCCAATAAATGCAACTAAAGAAAAAAAATTGGGATGTTACAGTCGTGCATCATGAGCTTATCAACGGAGGTTGTGAGAAGCCCCAGCGAATTGTGAAGGCTAGAGGTCGCCTACCCGGAGTGGGAAAGAGCTACCACTAGTGGATTCGAGGCGGGTGCTCAATTTGTAGAGCCAATACTAGGTGGTTTGGGCTTGCCTCAACATGGATAAGGGGAAACCGGTAAGTCTCCGATCACCACGATAAAACATCAGTGTGTCTCTAGTTCTTTACTTGCAATTCCTTATTTGCATTGCTGCAATTTACATTCATAGAATTAAATTGCTTGCTTATCTTTAGAATTGCAATCTTTGTTTAAAGACATATTTAGTTAGTGCACTTAGTGAGCCTAAAAGATTTAGGTTTTACTTGTCAAAACCTTAGTTTATCGCTTTCACATTATTTTTGTTAAGGTTTTGAATTAGGGGTACTTAGGCGAGTAATTAGTCGTAGAAGAATTGTTAAGGCCGCCTATTCACCCCCCCTCTAGTCAGTATCCTCAACCTAATAAGTGGTATCAGATCTTGGCCTCTCATTTTATTAGACTTAACCGTCTAGAGAGCAAGAATGGCAACTAGTGGTTTAGTGCACTACATCGATGCACCTATTGTTTATGACTCTAATTATGCTTCATGGATAGATTTTATGATTTCTCATTTTAAATCCATGAGTCCCAAATATAGTGGATTGTAGATGTGGGTTTTTCTCTTGGATTGAATTAATTTGCTCCAACTAAAGAAGAGTAAAAATGCTTACATTTCAACGCTCAAGCTACTAATATTTTATGTAGTGTTGTGAGCATAGAAATTTGTAATCTTGTGTGAAACTTCCCAAGCGCTCATGAAATGTGGACAAAGCTTCAAGAAAAATTTTGAATCATCTGTATCCTCAAGTGAGGATTGCATTAAAGAATGGATGTCGGGAGATGATACTTCAAGTTCTATCTTTGATGAAGAACCAACAACACCATTGACTTCAACTTGTACCAAAAGTGATGATGATGATCCTACCATTCCATCTCCTTCATCTCGTTGCTTTATGGATAACGGTCAAATTGATGTAAGCGATAATGATGATGAGCCCTCTTACGATGACTTGATGAATGTGTTAGTGGGGCTCAATAGGAAGGATCAAACAACCTAAACTAAGCAATTCTAGATACAATCAAGCAATAAATAAATATGAAATAATGTAAATACTTGAAAGTAAAGAGACAAGTGACACGCCGACTTTTTACCGTGGTATTCGGAGACTTACTGGTCTCCCCTACTCCATGCTGAGGAAGTCCAACTCACTTTGGACCGGCTCACACACTTGAGCCTTCTACCTCAAATTCACTCGATAGTTTTTCACTCTTTCGAGTAGGTTCAACTAGAACCTTCACAAACTTCACTTGGGCTTCTCACAAACCTTGAGAGCTCCCACGCATGAGCACCTATGCCGTCTAGGAGGCGGCAGCCTCCAAGAGTAATAAGTTGAGTCTCTGGCTCGAACTTCACCTAGCGCAACACATGCGCTTCCATTGACCACCTAAGTGCAACACATGCACTAGGCTCCTTCTCAAGTGCAACACATGCACAAGAGAGCTCTCGATCCACTCCTAATTGCAACAAATGCAATTAGTCTCACTCTTGAGCTCCAAAACTAATTTGAGGGGTGCAACACATGCACAAGCCTCCCACACACTCAAGAGAACCAGCAACAACCAGCCAAGGACGCCCCAAGGCCTCCTTATATAACCCCCATGCCAAAACTAGCCGTTGGGGATAAAATCTCAGAAAATTCGGCACCGGCGGCACTACCGTCGTTCAAAGTCCAGTAGTGCTAGTGTCTGGCCAACGGCTATAAAACTAGTTGTTACACAGTCAAGTCGGTACTACCATCGGCAAAACTCTGATAGTACCGCTCCCCCGGTAATATCGGCTCTCAACCGCGGTACTACTGCCTCAGCAACTCCTCAGAACACCCCATTCTGGAAAATAGCTACCGCTATTGAAAACCTGGTACTACTACACCGCTCTAAACACTACTGTAGCTCCAGCCTCTGAAACTCCAGAAAAACATCCCATTTTGGATTTTAACTACCGTTCTCAAACAACGGTAGTGCCGACCTGCGGTAGTACTTGAAAGCATCTAGGCCCTCTAATGTCTTAATAATGCTTTATATGGATTTTGGTGTTAATGATCAGGTCAAGCATCCTTGTGAAGTGAAAATTTTTTCTGATTAAAAGATAAAGGCTAAGGATTGTTGTTTCTAGTGCTAGCTTGGGAGTGGATTCAAGCCATGTAGCTAGGATAGTTATAGATTAGTTGTACTATAAAGAGGGACTATGCACAAGTAAGTACCTTGGTCCATAGGCAAAATCATTAAGATTACTTGGAGTAAATGTCACTTCATCTCATTTCTCCTCAAAAACTTAGTCCTACACTCACTGAGCCAAAAACCCTTTCACACCGAACCGACTTTTTCAGTCCGGCGCTGAAATCCTCACTTCAAAATTCATACCGAGTGTACACCGTTCACGCCGGACTGACTAGGTTTAAGTCTAATTCTTAGTTCGGCGTTCAATTCCTTCTACGCCGGACCAGTTCTTTAGTCCGGCACTGAGTTTCATCTATTCGAGAATCAAACCGATTGTGAGCTATTCACGACGGACCAAGTCTTCAAGTGTATGCCGGACCAAGTTTTTCGGTCCAGCGCAAACGTGATTCTCTCTGGAAGTCTATTTGAAAGTCAGTTGGTCCGTAGGACAAATTCCAGTAAGCTTCCCTTGTACGTCGGACTAACTTTTTCGGTCCAGCGCAAATGCACTTTTGATGGTTTCACGATGGACCAGTTTTCGTTGAAAGCATTTGTATGATGGACCAAGTGTTTTCGGTTCGGCGTAAATGGGATTCTTAATCAATTTGGTTTGGTATACATTAGACAGTTTGAGAAGTTTGTCAAACCTAGTTCGTGGCAAATTTGTTTATCTTATTTTGTCTTTCTGACAATGCCCAACAGCTAGTAAATGCCAAGTAACAGCTATATTCCTTTTGTGGACTATATAAGCTGTGCAAGGACCTTCATTTAGGGAACTTTTGTATCTCTTTCGCATTTTAGCATACTTGAGCTCAAAAGCCTTCAAAGAGATTGATTTTCACTCTGATCAAAATTTCCTAAAGTGATCATTGCTCCAAGCTTAGTCTAGACAGTGTTGTGCTAGTGAACCAAGAGATTAAGCTTAAGGATAGTTTATTACTCTTGGAGTTTTGAGTTCCTAAACGGCTTGGGAGTGGTTTGGTGCGACCTATCCAAAGGTGTTTATGAAAGGCCACCATTAATTGTGAGAGGGAGGTTTTGGGACTCATCTCGTCGGAGTGGTGAAAGAGTCACCTCAGTGTTTTTACCAAAGCTATTGGTTTTAGTTTTTGGTGGAGCTACACTTCTTGAGAAGTGCTCTAACAGGGACGTAGGAGTTTTACTCTAAACCTCGGTGAAAAATCATCGTGTCTCTTGCTCTTTACATTCAGTTTTTAGTTTACTACTCTGTTTACTTACTTGCCTGTCTTGATTCGTTCTGTTTTTGTCGGTACACTAGCAGAGCCTAGATATTTTAGGTCTTATTTGTCAAAATCTTAGTCTACTCTTTCGCAAGCTTTGTGATGTCGATCTTTAGGATATTTAGAGCTTTTTGGTGCTAGAAAATTTGAAAAAGTCTATTCACCCTCCCTCTAGGCTCATCCTCGATCTTACAAATACTGACGCCCATATGGCGGTACTACCGGCCTTGTGTTACTACCGACATTAATATTGCGGTAGTTCCGGCAAAACAGAGAAAACAAGATTTTAAACTCAAACCTTTTCTCCGAACCTTCAACAACAATTCTTTGAGCCAAGTGGTGATCAACTCAAGATTACACTAAGTTGCAAAACACTTTTGCAACACCTCTAAAGACCATGCTCAAAGAATTTCAACCATTTTGCGAAAAAACATTTCGCAAACCAACTCAAAGATATATTTACAAATACGTATTAAGCAAATAAATCCCAGAGTCTATGAGATTAATTTTCTTAGCCATGTGATGGTCAAATCACAACCAAATTAGCTTGCAAAAACCACAATACAAGTCACATGCTTTAGGATCCCGGACTCATAGACCTCCCGTTTATTCACACAACGAACTTGCAAATAAACAATCAAAGCCTCAAGTCATAGGCTATCTCCCTTTTGCAACACATGCAAATCCATAGCCTCATGCAACACCAAATCAATCTCAATTTTGCTTGAGCATCCCCATTTTGCAACACACGCAAAACCAAGCTCCAAGCAATCTAATCAAAACAACTCAAATGCATGAGCTCTTTAATTGACACACATGCAATTCTCTAGCTCCATACAAACCATTTAACCACAAACTTGCTTGAGCTCTCTCCTTTTGCAAACCACACAAATTTAGCTCTAAGCAATGCAAATCAAACCTGAATAAGGATTTTGTTTTGAATAACAAACATAAAGTTCAACAATTGTAACACATGCAAAATATGAACTAATGTAAAAGCCAACGCATAAGCTTATCCCGTTTGCAACACATGCAAATCAAAGCTTCTATGCGAAAAACCAAATCATATGCATATCCTATTTGCAACACATGCAAATCAAAGCAATATGCTAACAAAGCCAAGCACAAGCTTCACCCATTCGCAACATATGCCAAATGGTTAGCTCCATGCAAAATTCAAATGAGAAGACGGCTTTGAGCTCGAGTGAACACGGATTGAGTTCACCAATGATGAAGTTCAAACTAATACTCAACCCCTCTTAATAGTACGGTAATAAAGTACTAGACACAAAGCTAGGAAATCTCCTTAGCCTATCTAGTTGTACCTTTACGCCACACGCGAGCTATCCACTTTGGGGTCTTTAAGATCTTCAATCTTTTTCTCCCCCGGGAACGACACCTCACTCTCTCTTGAAGTCTTCATGATTTGCAATCATCTTCTCTTCAAGATCGTCACCCAACTCTACTTCTCTATTCCGGGATCATCACCCGGCTCTCGCAACATCTTGTTCATCTCCTCTTGATGAACCTTCTTCTTCTCACCTTTGGACCTAACCCTATTTCTTCACAACTCATAGAAAATAGTTAGTTCAAAACACATGGTTGTCTCAATCATCCCTTGCACTCTATTAACACATAATGGATACCACTTATATCGATTGAGCACAATCTAAATCAATTTAATGAATTTAGATGTGCCTTGAATATACTGATGCAACTAATGATTTGTCATACTCAAGAGCTATCCATTTTCCTTAGTTAATCAAGGAACACCATCAACACATGATGAAATATTCTCTAATGATTAACAAGACAAATGAACTTTATTTAAATTTTCATTTAAATTGACGTGAGTATATAATAACTACACAAGTTTTCATATACTCATGTTGATGATAAGTAATGATACATAATATGCGAAATGTATGGAAATGATCGTTACTCTAAGCCATCAACTATAGAATAAACTCTACAAGTATATTTGCATACATATTATTGACTTTGAATCATTATGCACATATTCAAATTGATTGTATTGGAGTTCATCCTATATTATCATGAGTATACTACAACTAGGCATTTAAAATATATACTCAAAGATATGTTTCAATGTATTGATCATTTGTATATGGAGTGAGGAATAGATCAATACTAATGAAACATCAAGTTAGAGTGCGAACTCCCCCTAAAGATGTGTATCCATGTAATATATGGATTGGGAAACATAATGGACATTTTGTGGATGATGCAATGAAGAATTCATACTTTTAACTTGAATCCAAAGTATGCAATAATAACGAACATTAATACGAGTACATACCTTGGTTTTCCATTTTTCATCCAAATATGAGACTACTAAACATAAACTCAATAAAGATGTTAGTCTCAACAAAGATCGGGTTTATCATTAAACATGATTAAGCATTAATCTAACACCAATCACCAAAACCACTGGAGCTTGAACTTACACCCACCTCTAGCAATATTATGTCTAGTAGCTCAATTTCAAATATTGTTACTTCCTCTATGCTTGTTGAGACTAACCTTGTAGAGGAAAACAAAGAGCTCAAGGACTAAGTCATTATTTGGAAAATGACTTGAAGAAGTGCTACAACAGAAAAGCCACCCTCGACAAGATTCTAAGCAATCAACGAAAGTTGGTTGACAAGAGAGGGATCGATTACATCTCCAAGAGGGAGAAGAACATGAAGGGCCACTACACCTCGGTGCGCCCTCATCAAGTGGAGATCAAGTCCACATCACAATGGAAGAGGCAAACCGATAAGGATCATGACAAGAAGGTCAAGAGAGGACCAAATAGCGACAAGTGCTTCAATTGCTGAGAAAAGGGACATTTCGGTAAGGATTATCCTTGAGGTAAAAATCCTAATACCAATCTTTATCATCATCATTATTTGCTTAGGAAGGACAAAAATGGAAATGTGTTTGCCAAGTTTATCAAGTCTCCTAAGTTTTTACAAAATAATGATATTCATTCGCTTATGAAAATCAATTCGAGAAATATGTTTGCTAAAGTTGTTAGGATTTCTAAGCCCACTCAAAACAATGCAAATAAATTGTTTAGGAGAAATAACAATTGCAAACAATTGCTAGAATTGCTACATCCTGTAAGCCTATGCTTAACAATGTCAATCATATGCTTAGAAAGGATATTTGTAGCAAAACATTTTCTAGACATGTTTATTTCCCTAAGCGCATTCAAAATATTAATAATCAATTGCTTAGGAAGAACATGGTTAGAAATATGTTTGCTAGAATTGTTAGTTCACTCAATACTACTATTCCTAGGGCCATTTAGATCCCTAAAACTCTTGTGACTAACATTGGTGGACCCAATCAAAATTGGGTACCAAACAGTGTATAAAAAGATTTTTAGATACTCGGAGATGCATTGGAAGTTTTGGATCAATCAAGAGGATGATTTCATCATGTGCAAAAGGGAGCCAAGTGTAACACCCCGGCACCTATTATGCCGCGAATGTCACCCAAACGATACTAGAAGCGATCCAAAAACACAAATTGAACAATAAATTACGGCAACTACGCTAATTACTTAACCGAAATTTCGGCAGCATATCCTTTGTTTTTCCATATTTTGAAGCAACAATAATATTATCATAACTCAATAGCATAACAGATGACATCTAAAACATCAATAACCCAAGTTATAGCATCAGGTAAAGCCAAGAATATAAATTCAAATATCTCATGAACCAATACGGAGTGAATACTAAACCAAGCACACGATATAGCATAGTCCAAGTTTAGCGCAATAAAATAAACTATCACAACTACAAATGAGGGTGTGTAGTTGTCTAGATGAGTGAAACTAAGTGAAGACGTGACACTAACTCTCTTTCCCGTATGCCGAATTCATGGTACATAAAAACAACATAAAACAACAAGCGTGAGTTCAGTACTCAGCAAAGTGTATTGCAATGGAATTAAACAATAACAGTATTCATTCACATCATCATTACATCTCATAAAACATCATCATAAACATCTCATAAATCATCTTCATAAGCATCTCATAAACATCTTCATTCATGCAATACAATGCACATGTCTCTTTGCTTAGCACATACCGATATTGCCGAGTGCACACCCCCTTTTTCCCTTCCATCCCGTGGAGGGTGTCTACTCTTACTGACTCGCTCCCATTCACAACCGTGTATGGGGCTACGAGGTAGGTCTTTCGTGTTCACCACGTGTGAACACAGAGGCCCGCATCAGAATGGGTCGCCTATTCCATTATGAATGCACATATGCCAAAATCATGATTTAACTTGCATAAATAATCAATATGACAACTGCATAACCATTAACTAATCATATTCATCATATCATATGCAAGGATCAAACAAGGCAAACTAGCACATCATATAGTATTAATGCAACGCTACGAAACTGTTTGATCAGTCAATTCCTAAACCATCCCAATAACTTGTCTTCAACCGCGGGAGACGGAGTGGCGAGATGTTGAGGGCACTCCCGGGGTCAAACCACCTGCACATAGGTACAATACACTAAAAAATATGCCCACAAAATAACACAAGAACAATCAACGGTATCGACTTCTCAACCCACTTCTAAAACCCGAAAAACAGAGAATCTGTCCAATGGGATAGCAGACTTCCAACAAGCATATCTTGAGTTCTACAACTCCAAATCAGGTAAACGAGTACATTTTCTCAAACCTCAAGAAATTTCCCACCTTTTTCTAAGTATTCGTGAAAACTAATTTGGCCTCTAAAATCCTCTAATCTACAATTGAACACAGACTATACCATTCACATCACAGATTGGACAGCATTCTGTAAACTGACCATAACTTTTAAGCGGCTGAACGAAATTTAGTGTTTCTAATGCCCAATTAAAGGTATTTCAATTATATACAACTTTCGGAACAGCCGACCGACCATATCACGAATCTAAAATACTCAAAAATGCGCCCCAACGCCGACTGTCTAACCTGGCCGAAAGCCACTCGCGAGACAAATCTAGAATCCAACTTAACCCATCTAATCTCAGCACCTAAAAGAGAGTTCTAGGCACGAATTCTCCCATCTAACAGCACATAGACCACCACAAAAGAACCGCAATTCGTTACCTCTTCTTGGAGAATCGAACGACGACGAAAACCTTCCTTCCCCTAGCCGCTCCTTCCTTCGGATCCGCAGTGAAACGCCGGAGGTCTTCGGATGGACGATCCTCCACGCGGGGCAGCGACGATCATCGGGGAACGGGGAGGAGAGGGTGGCTGCGTGGGGGAGGGAGAGTGGCAGCTAGGGGAGGGAAACCCTAGAGGGGAGTGAGGGCACACGGTTTGGGGGGTGGCGGCTTGGGGGAAGAAGGGGGAGGGGGGCACACAAGGAGCTTGGGGGAGGCTAGGGCTGGTGGGGAGGTGGGCTAGGGTTTAGGCAGAGTTGCTCTCCCCCACAAGGCCCAAACTCCTCCACCGAAGGCCCAAAAACACAGCATAACCTCGAACTATAATGCCACATTCTATAATGTCACACCAAGCTTGAAGACTATCTTCCAAATTATGAACCAATGCCATCTCGGGTCACAAGTAATTAAATTGATTATTATAGCTTCTTGCCTTGTGTAGGTTAAGTTGTATAATCATTAAAATCAATTTAAATTGCCTGTTGATGTTCTCGCTCATGCTTTTTATGTTGTTCTTTATTGAAATCTTGAGCAAGTTTGGTTATGGGCACATTTAGGGGGAGTGCTAAATCATAGTCATGTATATCACATCTCTTTAGCCAAAAGTCAAAAGTAATTTATTTGAAAAACTAGTTGAAAAAGATATACATATATTTTCAAAAACAAGCTATTTAGCCAAAAGTCAAAAAAAAATATTTGTTAGTAATCCTCTGAAAAACTAGTTGAAAAAGATATACAAATGCTTTTGAAATGTTTTCCAAAAGTTTAGTTTCACCAAAATCTATTTTACAAATAAAATAATTTTCAAGTCCAAAAATATAGTTACTAGTATCTTGTTTTGGATTTAAACTTATAATTTTCATATAATTAATTGTAAAAAGATTTTAAAAATATTTCCATAATAAACAACTAGAGTTGATCATTCTTATAATTTTCATATATTTAAACTTATAATTTTCATGTTCAAAAGATTTTCAAAAAACCAACCAATCAAAAGTTATTTGATTTTGAAACTTGCCCAAAAAATACTCTTGACCTATATTGGTCACACTATTGCACTTTGTGAGTTTCACCTTTTGGACCGAATCTTGTGTAGTATCTTGGTTCAAAATGGTATGTTAAACTCATACAAAAAAAATTCAAATTTCTTATCTTATCTCTTTCTTCATTTGAATTGTTGTGTTATCGAAATTTGACTTTGGTTTACAGATGATTCTTTAGAAGGACCTTTTTGGTCAAAAAAAGTCAAAACTTGTGTTTAAAAGGCCTAAATTTGTGAAAAACTATGTAAAGGTATCTAATTATGTATTTCAAATGTTTAACCAGCTTTGAACTCAAATTTTCTATGTTGAAATCAAAATTTGGTCAAAAGCTTTGTTTTGAACCAAAATAACCTATCTATGCTTATTATTTTATTTTGGTGTTCAAGTTGGATTTCATTGTCTTTATAAGTGGTATCAAGGCTTCTTAAAGGTAATTCAAATCCTTCAAGCCAGGAGAATTTAAAATGTCTATGGAATCCAAATTGGAGTTGCACTTTGAGACTCTTAAAAGATTTTGATTTCTTTTTATGCCTCAAAGCGTATTTTGCAAAATATACTTCAAAAGAAAATTATTTTCAAACAAAGTTGTTTGAAAATATTTAAATTAGTTCAAAGTTAATTTCTTAAAAATTTCAAATTATTTGGACTTAATTTGAAAAGTTTTTGCAAAAGCCTGCATTCCTGCCTACCGAGGTCCGTACGACCGCACCTGTATGGTAGTAGCACCGGAAGTTTGCACTGCTGCAACTGAACGGTTAGCACTGGACCCTAGCACTACCGGCATTGTGTGCGTAGTAGTGCTAGTCTAGCTGTTTTCTATTCTGAAAAAAATCTGATTTTTCAAAATTGACTTTAGGATATCTTTCATTAGGAGTTTCCTTTTGCAAAAATTCTTCTTGGAAAAGCTTTTTATGATCCCAAAGTACCTTTGTGCAAAATTTCAAATCACTTGAAAATTACTTGAATTGATTTAAGTGGTATCAACTTAGTCCCTTTGAATTGATTGCAAGAGGTATCCACTTGGTCTCTAAAAGCCCAATTGGACAACATGTTAGTGATTGGTTGTTCTGGAAGCATTTTCATCCCATCTAGTTACCCTCTTACAGAAATGCTACTCTGAATTTTTTTTAGGGATGCCCCCGGTCTTGGATATGTCTATTATCTTTAAATAGTTTTGAACGGCAAAGCGGTTTGTAATGGCAAAACATATGTTATGTCAAGCGTTTTTTGTCTTATGCAAGTGTTGACGATAATGAGCTAGATGTTACCTGATTCCCGTTGTTTCTATAGCTTAGTTACCAAATGATGTCTTTGCTCTCTAGTGTGTTGCCAAACCATTGCCTTTGGACTTGAGCATTGAACTACCCGTGCAACCCGACTAACGAGCGATGACACACTGGCATAAGAAACAGCTCAAGCACCAAAATCAGTAAACATTTTTATTCCTCACAATCCAAGGGTATTCTAGACTTGTCAACAATAAGCTATGCCATCTAATCTATCAAAAAGTTAGGATGCCAAACAGTCTAGGTAAGCTTAAAAGCAGACTGCTTATAAGTTGTTAAGATAAAATAAACTGATTTTAAGCCATAAACAAAAAGGCTTAAGCTGAAACAAACATGGTATAATAGAGAGGCACAAAAAAAAATTTCATCATATCTGCCATTCCATGCACTCACCCATGAATAAATTAGACGTGACACTTAACAAACCAAATGTGTCAAAATTATTATGTAATAAGATGAGGCTGGGCATCCATCCAAGTTTAGTTCCACCATTGCATCCAATGCTTTTATACACACACACCTATCCTCTCGGTACAAGTCGATGAAAAAAAATTATAGAAGCACATCTTAATATATAAATACAATCGACAATAGCGTACGCACTAATATAAGCTATTGAATATGCACACATAGTAATTTAATAACGCGCGTTCCGGCCGGCGACGTCCTTTAGACGCCGGGCACGGGCACGCGGAGGGTGGGGCGGAGCGGGAGGTCGGCCTTCCGGCGCGCGGTGATGCCGAACGCCTCGGTCATGTCGAACTCGGCAGGGTCGGACACGCCGGGCGCCTCCCAGTCGAAGTGGAGCAACAGGGTGGCGAGCGCGAGCTCCACGTTGGCAAGGCCGAACGCCATCCCGGGGCACATCCTCCGGCCGGCGCCGAACGGCAGGAGCTCGAAGTCGTTGCCCCTGAAGTCCACCGCGCCAGCCTTGCCCTCGAACCTCTCCGGCTGGAACTCGTCGGGCGCGTCGGGCCAGTACCGCTCGTCGCGGGCCAGCGCCCAGGCGTTGATCAACACCTGCGTGCCCCGTGGCACGTCGTACCCGAGGACGCGGCACGGCTCCCGGCACTCGCGCGGGAGCAGCAGCGGCAGGGGCATGTGCATCCGGAACGTCTCCCGGATGACGAGGTGTAGGTACCGGAGCTCGCCGAGCTCCTGCTCGGCCACCGCGCCACGGGCCTCGAAGGCTTGCCGCACCTCCGCCGTCACCTTCTGCATCACCTTCGGGTTCCTGATGAGCTCCGCCATAGCCCACTCCAACGTCGTCGCGGACGTCTCGCTGCCGGCGCTGAAGATGTCCTGCATGCCACACACATTTGTGCAGATCATTGGAACAGAATATCAAAAATCTTTTAAGGCAATTTTCTCTTTTATCATTTCTTACTTTCTTTTTGTTGCCTTACAAAATAGGTACAAAATCTCTGTTTATATAGGCTATACTCTCCGACTAACATGTTCTCAGACTTCTACTAGAACAAGGCAATCAAGTCGGACTCATGTATAACTTGCACAACCCCTGTTCATACATACTCAACTTTTTTTACAATATTAATTCCAACATTCACCCCCCTAATCTTATCTCTACTATTCTAAAGAGCAGCACTTGGTGGCAGTGGTCCGTTCTTCCCACGTCATTAATTACTGTTTAATTGCCCTGCTTAATTGCCCTACGCAAGAAACGAAGCGTTGTTTTAAGTAGCCAGCTTTCGCAAGAAACGAAGCATTAAAGATAGATGTTTGATCTTGTGAAATAATTTTTTTTATTTTTTAATCTTTATTTTTCGTTATCAATTTTGTTTTTCGTAGCAACGCACGGGCATGTAACTAGTAATATCTAATTCCAAACTTGTCGAGGCAATCGGTCACAACTACAATTTACCTAACCTTTATTCGACGCAGGATGAAGAATGTATCTCCTATTCTCCTCAACACCCCGTTACTTAACTTACTTAACTCAAGATGACGAACACATCTTTTCAACGTCTTGGTCTCATCTTCAATGGACATAAGTTTGGACGGCGAACACATCTATTCAACATCTCATACTCAACTTTGACGGCCATAACTTTGGACAGCGAACGCATCTCCTCAACATCCCGGAGTCAATATCGTGTTACAAGTAAACTCAACTTCGTCTTGCAATACACAAGCAGATGATCACCATTGCCATCTGTCACATTAGTTATCGATGATGCTTGTCAATAGCGTGTATCAAGGAGACACCTTCTCCACTCTTTCACCGTCACATCTTCTTGTCATCTTTTCCCGCTTGTAACACAATTTTGATGGCACGAAGACTTGAACTTGAAGCTCTAGGACTGCTATTCTCTTTAAATTGCTACAGTGCAAGCACTGTTTGCTATAGTACAGACTCATTTAATTGTTGCTATTCCGTTCTTTCACTTCTTTCTTTCTATTTTTCTTGCACCATGCTGCCAGGAGGTTGCTGTTTGGTCTGCAGCAGTACATAACTTTTCCTTGTCCTTAGCTACACGCTCATCACATGCTCCTTTACTGCGATCGCACGCCACCGATCCCACGCATAGCTCCGCCTTGGCGACGTAGAACTCTGCGTGACCTAGCCACCCGCCTCTCGGAGCCCTTACCAGCCACGCTGCCACGGGTGGCTCTTCTGTGCAGCTGCTGTGCGTCGCAATACTCCTTGTGTTCGTGTGGTGCCGCCTCCGCTCTTCTAGTGCCGCACGGATAGTCGCCCGGTTCCAGAGAGAAGGCATCAGTGGGGCTGGAGCCCACCCCATTAGCCCAGCACAAAAGACACCCCGTCACTAGGTCAGTTCATCTTCCGCGTAGCACAGGAGTAGGTCAGTTCATCTTCAAACCAAATCACGACGTCGTGTGACTCCCATCAATTCGTCTTCCGTGTGACGGCGTATTAGTAGTTGAATTTGGATGTCTCTTTTTTAAGCCCCCCTCTTTGGAACTTTTTGGCTCCGCCATGCCCGGTTTGTTGGGTACTCCCCCCCCCCTTGAGTCTTCTCCCGAGGGCAGCGGGTTGATCTAAAACATGAAGCTCTGACACCAATTGTTGGAACATAACACCAAAAATCTTGAGGGCAATTTTCTCTCAGTATTGTTTTTTGTTTTCTTGTTTACTGGTTTACAAAATAGGTACAAGACCTTTACTTATATAGGTTATACCCCCCGACTAACACATGTCCTCAAACTCCTACTAGAACAAGGCAATCAAGTCGAACTCATCTATAACTTAGACAATCCCTATTCATACAAACTCAACTTTTTTTATAAGATTAATTTCAACACAGATGGCTGCAGGGGCAGAACTAAATATGATTACCCGGTGTCACAGGACACCGGGTAAAAAAAAATTAGTGTATGTTAGTCTATATATAAAAAAAATTTATTGTATGTTAGTTTATATATAAAATATATGTGAACCCCCTTAATCTAAATCTTGTGACACCGGGAAGCAAATAAGCAAATGGTAAGAATAATAAGTTATTATCATATATATGGTGAAATGGTGAACCCGATGATTCTTTCTCTAGTTCCGCCGCTGGATGGCTGTGTGAGACTGACTCTGAGGTGAATCAGGTGATCAGCGTGGGTTAACTCTGTAATAACTGATTAAAGCGGGTAAGTAAGAGCAATTACAAAGATGACGGCTTTGATGGCGTCCATGTCGAGCGGGAACTGGAGCCCGCCATCCTTCTGTATCCTCAGCAGCACGTCGAGCAGGTCCTCGGCGCCACGGCCCATCCTCTCCAGGTGCTCCTTGATGATGCCGTCGAGGATCCCGAACACCGTGTCGCGGCACGCCTCGGCGTGGCGCACGACGCCGCTGAGCCGGCCGGCGAGCCTCGACGACGGCCACAGGTCGGCCGGGTTGAACCCCGCGGCGAGCTCGATGATGCGGTCGAGTTCCCGGAGGAACACGTCGCGGTCCTTGCACCGGTCGCCCATCACGGCGCGCACCGTGGTGTCGGCCACGAGCGCGGACAACCGCGCACGCATCTCCAAGGGCCGGGCAGCCGCCGCGGCCTCGGCGACCACGTGCAGCATGGCGACGACCTCCTCCTCGCGGATGGCGCGGAAGGAGAGGACGCGGCGCGCAGTGAGGAGCTCCGTGACGGCGATCTTGCGGAGCTGGCGCCAGTAGTCCCCGTACGGCGCGAAGACGATGTCCCGGCCGCCGTTGGTGAGAACGCGCAGGGTGGCGCTCAGCGGCCGCGTCGCGAACGCCGGGTCGTGCGTCTTCATCACCTCGCGGGCCACGTCCGGGGACGACACCACCAGCGTGGGCACCTCGCCGAGCCGGAGCAGCATGACCGGCCCGTGGCGCCGCCCCAGGTCACGCATCGCGCGGTGCGGGAGCTGCCCGGCGAGGTGGTGCAGGCTGCCGATGACCGGTAGCTGCCACGGCCCTGGCGGCAGCCGCAGGCCGTCGCCATGCGCCGCCGAGCGCCTGCGCCAAGCAAGCACAATGAGCAGCGACACGAGAGCCAAACCAAAGTAGACGTAGCCGTAGTAGTGAGAGGCGTCTTCCATTTCTGTGGTGAATAATGCATCCAAATGTGATGTCGCTTAAGCTAATGTGTATACTTATATCTAAGATGCATCCATCAATGTTGGACCAAATTATTGGCGTCGTTTTTTTTTTAGCACAGGAGAAGATGGAAGCCAGACAGATGGTTTTGTGGAACAAGACAAAAGAGGTTTCATAGTCATTGCAGGTCACCAGTGCAGTGCTTCACGGTCGCTGAGATTTTTTTTCTATACTAGTGGTGCTCGTGCATTAAAACGAACTCCAAACTTTACGTAAATTGATAATATTTCATTTAACACATAAAACGAACCAATAAATTAAAAGATAGTGAACACAATGGATGTAAAGAGGTAAATGTGAGAGCAACAACAAAATTATTAGACCATAAACCCAAAGCAGGTGACTTTGATATTCAAGCCAAAGCAAACATGACAGAATATCAAAGAAAACAATACAGATGGCTCCTTTTCAGTAATCAAACCCAAACAAGAACATTTTTTTTTCTGGAATAACACTATGTATCTATTAAACATGTTATCTCAGATCATGGCTTTAGATGGCTCAGCACCTTCGCAACAGCCTTTCAGTAATTTTTTATAAGATATGTAAATATGACCTGCAATATTTAAAGAATAGCATTATCTTAACAACTTTATAGTAGTACATCTTAATATATAAATACAATCGACAATAGCTTACGGACTAAGAGTGTATAGGTATCATTCGGATGTTTTTGTCCTATATGCACACATAGTAATTTAATAACGCGCGTTTCAGCCGGCGACATCCTCTAGACGCCGGGCACGGGCACGTGGAGGGCGGGGCGGAGCAGGAGGTCAGGCTTCCGCCGCGCAGTGATGCCGAACACCTCGGTCATGTCAAACTCGGCAGGGCCGGACACGCCGGGCGCCTCCCAGTCCGTGAGACCCCGGATCGGCTATCCAGAATCTCATGTGTATTTCCGTACTAGTCCCAGATCAGTAGCTAGTACACACAGTCACAGTGATACTGCATTGCCGAACATAACGAAACTTGTAATATAAATAGTCAAGTATGGGCCATAGGACCACTTATTACAATACTCGGTCCAACGATCGGACACAAAGCAGCGGAAACAAAAGCAAAACGAAACGAGCGAACGCCACAACGCCACAGGCGACGACTAGGAACGCAACTAGTCCTCCTGGCAGTCCTCCTTGAAGAACTCATCCTCTTCCTCGGCATCTTGGAAATTCTCTGATGATTACAATGTTGGTGTAGCACGTGAGTACAAAGGTACTCAGCAAGTCGGGAAAGTATGATCATGTGGGGCTTTCCAAAGGAAGCTTAACAGGGTTTATTTGCATAAAGCCACATTTTGTTAAATCATACTTAAGTAATAAATTTCACAAAGCATCTTTTATAATTCTTTTTAATAATTGAATTATTGAATAATATAGTGAGGTTCTAACCACCATCACTAACATAAAGGCTCTAACCGCCAACAGTTAAAAGATCAAAGTTAATCATTTGACTCCATCCGTCAAATGTAAAACAAGTTCTATCCACCTGGTTGGCTCTTTCCGCCAAACAACATCCGAGAGTTCTAACCACTCCCGAACCCCAAAACAAAACACTTTTCAGTTTTAAAAACAAAATCAAAGTCTACCAATATGAAAGCATTCTTCGCTTTGCCTTTAACCGTAGGCACGGCTATTCGAATAGTTTTACTCTGCAGAGGTGTACAACTTTACCCACACGACACGATCACCTCTTAATGCCAAGCTATTAGCACACTTCCTTTGGTGTGCCGGCAGAGAGATCGTGACAAGACCGTTACAATGTATCTACCTAGCTAGACCCACCCGCTGAGGTTTCACCGCTGTTAGGGTTCCAACCGCCCAGTACAGAAGCCCCCTCTTGCGCCGTGTGAAAAAAACAACATTGCCTCCGTCCGGCATTCACATCCAACCGAATGGTGAGTCTAAACTAGGCTTCTACAAATTAGTGGGCCAGGTCGTACCATTATAGACATGTGGTAGTACGGTATTGCTTAGAATGGACAATCACAAGCGTCGGTCCTTACATGACTTGGGGCGGCACTTGCACAAGACAACACGTGCTCCAACCGCACCCACCCGACAAACCAATCCGCCCAAGTCCAAAACCTCTTCCTTTTCTTTTTATTTTAGAAAACAGTACTAAAATCATACTAATAATCATCAAATCACATTTGATAACCTTCTTTTTGAATAATCCCACCCATGGGTTGCTTTTATCGAAAAGGCCCTAAGCATTTCTACCGTACTACTTAGCAAAGGGTACCACATAAACATAAGCATGGTGTAAACAATATCCTAAGGGTACAATGGATATGATTAACAATGTCAAGGAGGAATCAACAATTTCGGTATAACTAACACTTATATTTGACATATTTCATTAAACATAGCCATGCAACTTTATAAACAATTTTAAATCATTTCGCAAACATAGGAGCAAAATGCGTCAAGGAGACTTGCCTTCTGTCCTGGGTAGGTCTTCGTACGCGGGAAGTTCGGCGGCGGAATCGGCGGTCGCGGCGGGATCGTCGACTACACGCAAAACGAGGCAATAAATAAATAAAAGAAAATAAAACAACATCCAAAAATTATAAAATATATACTGGCGGAAAGGTATTGAATTTAGATGAATTTAGGAATTTGAACGGAGTCCATCGGAGTTCGGACGGACTAGATATGGGCGTCCGAAGTTTGGAAAACCCTGAAAAATAAGATTCCGGGAATATTCTGGAATCTTTTCTTTTAGCTGAATTTCAGATTTTTGGGGAAAGCTTTGAGTCTATGACTTGTGGGGCCCTTGTGTCATTGTCTTGCAAGAGCTTCTTCAAGCTTCCATCAAGGGAGAACAGAGGAGCTGGGCTCCTCGCGGCGTCTTGACGAGGGAGGCCAACCGTGCATGGCGGCAGCGGTGGGGCAAGAAGGCCGGCGGCGAGGCCACGAGGACCGGCGGCGTGGCGAAGGGCCACGAGAAGCGGCGGCTTTCAGCGAGAAGCCGGTGGCGGCCTTGGCGGCCGGGCGGCTCGGCGACGGCAACTCAGCGTCTTGGCCAGCGGCGCGTACAAGATGGCATGGCAGCCGAGGAAGCGGCCGAGGCGCGAGGCCAGCGGCCTCGGAGCCGGGCTGGAGGCGGAAGCGCTGACAGGCGCTGCGGGCGGCAAGCGGCTCATGGCGAGCCAGCCCAGGCGGCTTCGGCACGAAGTCGGCGGCGGCAATGACCGGCCGGAGGCGGGGCGACGGCCGGCGACGGCAACGCACGGGCATGGAGCCAAAACAGAGAGCTCCAAAACTTTCTAAAATCCGAATTTTCTCCACAAATTCAAAAGTGACCACTACAACTAATTGATGAAACATGATACCGACATCCTACTGAATACCTAGATGGAAGGAATTGCTTCAAATCTCACCGGATTCGGAGAAATCGGCGAAATTTGACGGTTCGGCCGAACCGACGAAAGCTCCAAATTCGTCGCAATCACTCGATGAACCCTGAAATCGATTGAAGGATTAGAGACTAGACTTCCCCACGAACACCACAAAACAAACGGAAGGAAGAATGATCCACCGGAGTGGAAGATTTGATCCAAAATCCGAAGAACACGAAGAACACCGAGCTCTCGTCGGTTTTCTTGATCTTCCGGCCAAACGAGTTCAAGGGACAATGGAAGGGTTATACCACCGGAAAGAAGACTCTCTCACGGAGATCATAGAGGCGGTGGTGCGCGATTCGGAGTTGAAACGGCCAAATTAATGCCAATTAAGCCAATTTCGATTTTTCCATGAATAGCGCCGTTTTCGGCTGGGATTAGGGCTCATTAACCCCATGGATGGCAACCCCTTGATCTCCTCTACGCCACGGATCTGACGGTGATTGATTTGGAGTTGTATGGAGGGAGATACATGCATCTGGATCCATGGAGGAGAGAAGGGAAGTTCTCTGTGCAAATCCCAGGCAACCCATTCGTGCCTTGCCCAAGGTTGAAGAAGGCCATGTAGCACTTGCCACGTGGCGGCCCAGGATTGGTCGGCTTATACGCGATTGAACCACCCTAAGGAAAATTAGGAAAAATGGGAGAAAAATCCCGGAAAAATTCCTAATATTCTTTTAGAATATTTGGGACTCAATGGAGGTGGTTCAAGAGAATTTGGACCATTTTTGGAGATTTGAATATTCGGGCGCGGATCGCAGGCATTAAACAAAAGCCGCGCGAGATAAAATAGGAACGGAGGTCCAAAAATCCGGGGAAAGATTCCTAAAACCATTTCGGAATATTTGGAACATTTTAGAAGTGGTTTGGAGATTTGTGGAGCATTTTTGGACTCGGGTGAATTTTCGGGTACCGGCGGGACTGGAAAATCAAACTTTTCGCCCGGGAGCGAATTACTTCCCGATTTCGAAGGGGAATGCATGCCAGGTTATTATAAATACCAATGAAACTCCAAATTTTGAATTCACTTTATTTAAATTAGGTTTTTCTCCAGACAGCCAAAATGAGGATGTTACACAGTCAAAGTGGAGCAACAGGCTGGCGAGCGCGAGCTCCACATTGGCAAGGCCGAACGCCATCCCGGGGCACATCCTCCGGCCAGCGCCGAACGGCAGGAGCTCGAAGTCGTTTCCCCTGAAGTCCACCGCGCCAGCCTCGCCCTCGAACCTCTCCGGCTGGAACTCGTCGGGCGCGTCGGGCGATCTGCTTCGTCGCGGGCGGCGCCAGCGTTGATCAACACCTGCGTGCCCCGCGGCACGTCGTACCCGAGGATGCGGCACGGCTCCTGGCACTCGCGCGGGAGCAGCAGCGGCAGGGGCATGTGCATCCGGAACGTCTCCCGGATGACGAGGTGTAGGTACCAGAGCTCGTTGAGCTCCTGCTCGGCCACCGCGCCACGGGCCTCGAAGGCTTGCCGCACCTCCGCCGTCACCTTCTGCATCACCTTCGGGTTCCTGATCAGCTCCGCCATAGCCCACTCCAACGTCGTCGCGGACGTCTCGCTGCCGGCGCTGAAGATGTCCTGCATGCCACACACATTTGTGCAGATCATTAGAACAGGATATCAAAAATCTTGTAAGGCAATTTAATTTCTCTTGTATTATTTCTTACTTTCTTTTTGTTGCCTTACAAAATAGATACAAAATCTCTGTTATATAGGCTATACTCTCCGACTAACATGTTCTCAGACTTCTACTAGAACAAGGCAATCAAGTCGGACTCATGTATAACTTGCACAACCCATGTTCATACATACTCAACTTTTTTTACAAGATTAATTTCAACATCCCCCCCCTAATCTTATAATATCTAATTACAAACTTGTTAAGGCAATCTGTCACAACTACGATTTACCTAACTTTTATTCGACGCAAGATGAAGAACGTATCTCCTATTCTCCTCAACACCCCGTTACTTAACTAACTTACTTAACTCAAGATGGCGAACACATCTTTTCAACGTCTTGGTCTCATCTTCAATGGACATAAGTTTGGACGGCGAACACACCTCTTCAACGTCTCGTACTCAACTTTGACGGCCATAAGTTTGGACAGCGAACGCATCTTCTCAACATCCCGGAGTCAATATTGTGTTACAAGTAAACTCAACTTCGTCTTGCAATACACACGCAGATGATCATCATTGCTATCTGTCACATCAGTTATCGATGATGCTTGTCAATAGCGTGTATCAAGGAGACACACCTTCTCCACCCTTTCACCGCCACATCTTCTTGTCATCTTTTCCCGCTTGAGACGCAATTTTGATGGCACGAAGACTCGAACTTGAAGCTCCAGGACTGCTATTCTCTTCATTGCTACAGTGCATGCACTGTTTGCTACAGTACAGACTCATTTTATTGTTGCTATTCCGTTCTTTCACTTCTTTCTTTCTATTTTTCTTGCACCATGCTGCCAGTGCCAGGAGGTTGCTGTTTGATCTGCAGCAGGACATGACTTTTCCTTGTCCTTAGCTACACGCTCATCACATGCTCCTTTTTAATACTTTGTTAGAATTGATGTAGGCAATAGGGTTGGTTGATGAAAATTAAAATTAATGATAGACTTAATATCGCATGAAATTAACATTTTTTTTGTGCCGGCTGTGTTCTATGGGTTTTGCTGCATTCACTGCCTGTCCAAATTGGGGATAGAGGGAGCCAATCAACGTTTACATCGATATGTGATTCCATACTGTTATTATAACGTAGTTCCTACTGTACCCTTCGCCTATGCTTTTTACAGGTTAGCTTCTGTGTTTTACTGATTCCCGTCTTTGATTTAGTTTCACTAACTAGATTTACCAAACATAGAACTTAGAGATTTGAATGTTGCATGACTAAAGATATGTTCTATTTTTGTGTTTCTACAAGATTGAAATGCGCAGTGAAAATATTATAATTGGACCAAACATATTTGCTGCAAGAGAATGCCCATAGAAGAACTAGGATTATATACATTCAGGTTTGTTGCGGCATTGTAAGCGTACAGTATTTACAGTTCTCATTTAACAGCTGCAATATTGATAATAAATATGTACATGTTTCCTGCACACTAAAATGGTCAATTTCTCATTTACATTTACTTTTGACTAACCTATTCACAAAGCTACACCTTAGCTTTCCTTTTCTTCACTTTTTCCCCCCTTTTCAATGGAGAAGCTTCTTTAGTTCGTATTCCAGGAAAATAGAAATTAAAAAGGCGCTGTTTATATAGTCAGGTAGACGATAAACTGCTGCTATATGCTTACTTATTGTATCTTTGCCTTTCTGTAAATAATGTGCTCTTCAAAGAATTCATGCTCTTCAATCTTGTCACTCATTGTACATGTCTGGAATTTGACAAATCGGATACTGAATATGTTGCTATTGTTACTATCAAGTATTTTCTATCTTCAGCTGGTATTGTCACCCATTGTACATGTCTATGGAATTTGCCAAATCGAATGCTGAATATGTTGCTATTGTTACTATCAAGTATTTTCTACTCTTATTATATCTTTCGATTATGCTTTTTATTGGCCGACTCCTGTGTTTTGCTGATTCCCATTTTTCATTTAGTTTCGATATCTAGATTTACCAAATCCTGTTTACTGTAGTAGGGATATTTTATTTTTGTTTATGCATGTTTTCACATTGTATGATCGATAATGTATTTTAGTTTTTGAATACTTCAGTGTATCAAAACTAGCTGCACGCAGTGTAGCGCGTGAAATCTACCTAGTAACTGATTAAAGCGGGTAAGTAAGAGCAATTACAAGGATGACGGCTTTGATGGCGTCCATGTCGAGCGGGAACTGGATCCCGCCATCCTTCTGTATCCTCAGCAGCACGTCGAGCAGGTCCTCGATGTCGCGGCCCATCCTCTGCAGGTGCTCCTTGATGATGCCGTCCAGGATCCCAAGGATCCCAAACACTGTGTCGCGGCACGCCTCGGCGCTGCGCACGACGCCGCTGAGCCGGCCGGCGAGCCTCGACGACGGCCACAGGTTGGCCGGGTTGAACCCCGCGGCGAGCTCGACGATGCGGTCGAGCTCCCGGAGGAACACGTCGCGGTCCTTGCACCGGTCGCCCATCACGGCGCGCACCGTGGTGTCGGCCACGAGCGCGGACAACCGCGCACGCATCTCCAAGGGTCGGGTGGTTGCCGCGGCCTCGGCGACCGCGTGCAGCATAGCGGCGACCTCCTGCTCGCGGATGGCGCGGAAGGAGAGGACGCGGCGCGCAGTGAGGAGCTCCATGACGGCGATCTTGCGGAGCTGGCGCCAGTAGTCCCCGTACGGCGCGAAGACGATGTCCCGGCCGCCGTTGGTGATAACGCGCAGGGTGGCGCTCAGCGGCCGCGTCGCGAACGCCGGGTCGTGCGTCTTCATCACCTCGCGGGCCGCGTCCGGGGACGACACCACCAGCGTGGGCACCTCGCCGAGCCGGAGCAGCATGACCGGCCCGTGGCGCCGCCCCAGATCACGCATCGCGCGGTGCGGGAGCTTCCCGGCGAGGTGGTGCAGGCTGCGGATGACCGGTAGCTGCCACGGCCCTGGCGGCAGCCGCAGGCCGTCGCCATGCGCCGCCGAGTGCCTGCTCCCAGCAAGCACAATGAGCAGCGCCACGAGAGCCAAACCAAAGTAGACGTAGTCGTAGTAGTGAGAGGCGTCTTCCATTTTCTGTTGTGAACAATGCATCCAAATGTGATGTCGCTTAAGCTGATGTGTATACTTATCTCTAAGATGCATCCATCTGTGTTGGACCAAATTATTGGCGTCGTTTTTTTTTAGCACACGAGAAGATGGAAGCCACAGCCCACGCTGATGCTTTTGTGGAACAAGACAAGAGGTTTCGTAGTCATTGCAGGTCACCAGTGCTTCACGGTCGCTGAGATTTATTTTTTATATACTAGTGGTATGCTCGTGCATCACAAGGGTAGAGGTGGGCGTCGTGCGTCTTGAGCGGCCCGGCCGCCCGCCCATCGTGCTTGGGCGAACCGTGCGTCCACGACGGCCCATCGTGCCCACTTGGCGACGTGTCGCCCGACTCACTTTTGGCGAGCCAAGCCGACCCATTTACGCCAGGCACCTTCGTCTTACGCGCCGCCAAGCTCGACCCATTTTTACTATTGTGACAAACAAAGAAATAAAACAAATCACTAATACTAAACTACCTATTTTAATTACATAAGAGCCTAATCACATCAACAAAATGTCAAACATAAATGCAATGCTTGAAGATGCCCTGAATCAACAATATCTGCCAACTTTTAAGCCTTAATCCAGTGATTTCGTGCTCGTGCCGTGCCGGCATGGCCCAAACAAAGCGTCGTCCGTCTTAGTCTTGAGTCGTCGTGCACGGTTCCTGGGCGCGCCTGCAGTGTGCTCTGATTAGCTTGCCGGCGGCCGGCAAATCAGGTTGCCGTGCTTTGCACCGTGCCATACCATCGTGCTTCGGGCCGGCCCAAAAAAGCCCGGCCCAATGCCCACCTCTACACAAGGGAACTCCAAACTTTACACAAATTGATAATATTTTCATGTAACACATAAAACGAACCAATAAATTAAAAGATAGCGAATAAATCAATTCATATATCCACAATTAATGGATGTAA
The DNA here is from genome assembly GCA_036346355.1 of Rhipidocladum racemiflorum. Classification (NCBI taxonomy): domain Eukaryota; kingdom Viridiplantae; phylum Streptophyta; class Magnoliopsida; order Poales; family Poaceae; genus Rhipidocladum; species Rhipidocladum racemiflorum. Next base: position 79,583,459 of record CM070579.1, on the reverse strand, counting down.
AGAGGTAAATGTGAGAGCAACAACAAAAGCATTAGATCATAAACCCAAAACAGCGTGACTTTGATATTCAAGTCGAAGCAAACATGACAGAATATCAAAGAAAAAAAATACAGTGGCCCCTTTTCAGTAATCAAATCCAAACAAGAACATATCTTTTCCTAAAATAATACTATGTATCTGCTAAGCATGTTATCTCAGTTCATGGCTCTAGATGGCTGAACACCTTCCGCAGCAGTCTTCAAGTAATTTTTTAGAAGATATGTAAGTATGGTATGCAATATTTAAAGAATAGCATTATCTTAACAACTTTCTAGGTTGCAACTATTAATATCTTGTGAAATCATGTGCTGAAAAATTGGCTTAGTGGTGAATTTGGCATTGCAAAGTGGTCACCAGTCTTCAAAGAAGTATACACTTTGGGTGCATGAATTTTCGTGTAGTACAACCCAGATTCATATGAGGGACATTTTTCTTGTACCATTTTGCCACATACCGCGTGCTTCACAATGCACAAATATTTTTTTGCAATTTTCTTCATTGGTTTCTACATGAAACCTATTGGCGCGGATGTTTTTAAAACTTAGAGCGCGTGTTGATTCAGGGTACAAAGATGCTTCTTCAATTACCAAAATAGTACTCATTGGTAATATAATTATGGTTCTTCTGGAGCCCACTATATGTGTATCGTTGCCTGCGATTGTTGTGATCCTTCCAGCGTTATTCGTGATCAACTGGAAGTATTTAGACTCTCTTAAGATGGTATTTGTTGTGCCACTATCAACAATACATATCTCCTCCATTTGGGCGCTACATAATTTCTAGATAAAAGAAATATAATTCTAATCAGAAGTGGCAAAATAATTCAAACTATTGCTTGCAAATATAGAATATTGGAATAAAGAATAAACTGCATATTCATTCATGAGAAAGAAAATGTATGCTCTTCGAGAGCTTACAATTCATTATTCAAAACTAACTAACAATTACTTTCTGTAGTCCACAAATCTCAGGCGAACCTAATCTTGATGTGTTTGGAGCAAGATGGTATACTTAAGCTTCTTGAACCGCTTCTGAAGTGCAGTCCATAACTCAAGTGCATTCATCTCAGCCATATGTTCATTCTTTAGAGTGGCTGAGAGGTGATGCCAGAGGAAGTGCAAAGTTTGATCGTTTTGCTCGGCAGTAGGTTGCTCGTCCTTCAATGACCCTAAGTAGATGACAGCTTGGAGCTTCTTGCCCCCAAGCACGATCTTCAAATCTGATGCCCATGTGAGTTAGTTCTGACCATTCGGGGCCAGTTCTTCAAACTCAAGTTTGACAATGCCAGACATTTGTATATTCACAAGATTCTTCCATTAGATTATTCCATGCAATCTAATAGAAAGTGGTTGCTAGATTCATAAAAATGCATAATTAAATTCTCATAAATTTCCAGCAAACTAAAAGAAAGCAATAATTGCAAGATTCAAAAATATTCATAAAAGTAGTGTCGGCGTATTCTACACCAGGGTACCCACTCCCCCGCAATAAACATGGTCGTCGGGCGGGCAGGGCGCGTCTGGGCCCCACCGCCGCGGCGGCGATCGAACGCCACCAGTGGTCGCCCGGTGGGCAGTGGCGTCGAGCCAGGCCACCGGCGCTAGAAGGTGGTCGCCAGTGGGCGGTGGCGATCGGTCGAGGCCACGGGCGCTCGATAAGGTGGTCGCCCGGTGAAGCGGTGGCGTCGGTCGAGCCAGCGGCGCTCGATGAAGGTGGTCGCCCAGTGGGCAGGTGGCGATCAGGTCACGCCACTGGGCGCTCGGTAAGGTGGTCACCCAGTGGGCAGGTGGTGATCAGGCCACGCCACTGGGCGCTTAGTAAGGTGGTCGCCCAGTGAACAGGTGGCGTGCAGGCCACGCCACTGGGCGCTAAGTAAGGTGGTCGCCCAGTGGACAGGTGGCGTGCAGGCCACTCCACTGGCGCACCACCCCCGAGGCTGTAGTGCTAGGATCAAGGACATTTAAGGCGAATCGTGCGCATTAAATGCAAAGCGTGGAGGCTACAGTATGGCGGCGCGCCTTCCCCAGGCGCGTATTAATTACGGGTGACGTCACAGTAGCACCCCTCCCCCTGATGGAACGGGCGGCGTTGGGCCCTAGGCAGGGGTGTGACGGCTGCGGCAGGCATTAAATGGGGTGTAAGGACAGTGACGGGCGCATTAAATGCGCCTGTGGCAGTGTAATGAGTATAGCTTGCTGTGTAAGCCTCCCATGCGCCCCCGCCAGCCCAAGTATAAAAGGGAGCCGGGGTGCATGGGAGAAGGGGTTCGATTCTTTCATGTGAGGTTCCATTCTCTCAAGTTAGGATTCCAGTTCATATCCCACAACACATGCAATCACAAGAAAAGCAGGACTAGGGCTGTTACTCATCGGAGGGCCCGAACCTGGGTAAACCATAGCGTCCCCAGTCTTCCAAGCTTCCCCGACACTCCGGTTTCTCTTCCTCCGTGATTGCCCGAAAGCCCCGTCCCGAACCTTACAAGCACCGATCCGAGGTTCCTGTTGGCTAGTACGCCGACAGTGGCGCGCCCGGTAGGGGCGATTGGTGGTTAGATTGCCATCTTCCTTCCGTTTCCGGTTCGAAGCTTAGAAGAAGTAGGCGATTATGCGCACGGCGGAGTCGCACTCAGCGCGACAATCTACCCGAGGAAAGCGGCGCCGTGGCCGGTCGGCGCCGGGAAAGCGCCGAGTCGGCCGGTCCCTCCGTCGTAGGAGGGACACGCTGCAACTCCCGCCCCGGCCGAATCAACGGCGTTTGATGTTGAGATGATACCCCAGCGGAGCCTTCATGCGGCTCGGCTGCTCCTCGATCACCCTCCGATTCGATGGGCGACACCGACCACTCGTGGGCTGCGGGATATCGCCCCCTTTGATCGACGCCGCTCAACGGCCGAGTTGGCGGCAGCCCGACCGGGGCTTCGGCACATGGCGGCAAGGAGCGCGCGCTACGCCAGGCGCAGGTTCCACTGGCCACGACGACAACTTATCCCGGCGTCAAGGGCGGGACAAGAAGAAGGAGCCCTGGTTGCGGCCCCTCGGCAGCGTGGGACATGCACGTGATTCCGCTTCTTCTCGCGGTCCCCCCGAGTCAAGGGGAGATCGCGAGGATCTGAGAGCAAACCTGGACGAGAGGCGGCTCCAGCGCGGCGGCGACCTGCGCCACGTCCTTAGGGGCGTCGCGACAGCGCCAAGACGGCGATGCACAAATCCCAGTACCCGGTCAACAGGGGCTTCCCTCGACTCGGAGAGGCGTGAACTTCGCACTCCTCATCCTCGTCTCGAGGATCGAGGTGGCGGCGACAGCCGCTCCCCTACAACGTTGGATGCCAGGCGTTTTCTCTCCATCTCCGGCAAGCTGTGTGGCCGGAGAGATTTCGCCCCGCCACCATCGAGAAGTACGATGGCACCACCAACCCGGAGGAGTTCCTGCAAATCTACACCACGGTGGTGCGCGTTGCGGGAGGGTCCGAGAAGATTATGGCCAACTACCTCCCGACATCGCTGACGGGCTCCGCCCGGTCTTGGCTACTTAACCTCCCGCGAGGCTCTGTGCATTCGTGGGAGGAGCATCTTGACATTTTCGTCGCCAATTTCGAGGCTCCTCACGCTCAACCAGCGTGGAGGATGACCTCCACGCCTCTGGAAGCGAGCGGAGGGGGAGTCCCTGAGAGAGTTCATCCGACGATTCAGCCACTGCCGCAACACGATCCCGGATCTCTCGAAAGCGATCGATAATCATTGCGTTCCGGAGGGGGGTCCGGGACCAGAAGATGCGGGAGAAGATGGCTACCCGCACCATCGCAACCACCTCCGAGTTGTTCTCCCTGGCGCACAAGTGCGCCAGGGCGGCGGAGGCCCGGGAGTGCACGACAAGGCCTTCCGGCCCCAGTGACATCGACACCTCGAAATCCTCCGACCGCAAGAAGAAGAAGAAGAAGAAGCGGAAGGAGGCTGCCGCCAGGGAAGTCCTGGTTGCCGAGCCGGAAGCCAAGCCCCGGTGTCGTGACGGCCAAGACCGAAGGGGTGAGCGTAGGGACCAGCGCGGCGACCGCAGGGACCGCCGTTCACCCCATCGCGAAGACGACGGGGGCAAACCATATTGCCCCATCCATCGAACGAGTGGGCACGACTTGGAGGACTGCCAAGTTGTGTCCAAATTGGTAGAGAGGCGGCTCAAGAAACGCCGCGAGGAAGACCGTGGATACGACGACGACGAAGACCCGGCTTTGCTGGCTTTCCAGCAGGCGGAGCATACGGTGGCATTCATTTATGGTGGCTCGGCTACCTACTCATCGAACTCGCAGTACAAGCGGGATCTGAGGCAGGTTTGTGCCACCATACCGGCCTCCGGGGCGGGCAGGCCGCTGAAATGGTCGGAGCAACCGATCACTTTCAGCCGGGCCGACCACCCGGAGAATGTTTCTGGCCCGAGCCATCCCCCGATCGTGGTTTCTCCCACGGTTCGCAATGCGAAGCTCGGGCGGGTCCTTGTTGATGGAGGTAGCGCCATCAACCTGTTGTCTGTCGGGGTGTACCAGGCGCTTCAGATACCGTATGAGGAGCTGCGCCCGGCCCCACTTTTCTACGGAGTTGCTCCCGGGGTGGGCCTCTTGCCCCTAGGGCAGGTTCAGCTGCCGGTAACATTCGAAAGTGCAGAGAACTTCCGGACGGAGCTTGTCAACTTCGAGGTCGCCGACTTCATCCTCCCCTACAACGCCCTGCTTGGCCGCCCGGCTCAGTCGGTTATGGCGATTCGCTCACTACGCCTACATCTTTGGTAAAGATCCACAGGCACAGGGGCTAATCACGGTGAGGGTGGATAGGCTGGAAGCTCTGCGCCTCGATAAGCAATTTGCGAGACTGGCCGGCACCACCACCTTTCGGCCAGCGATAAAGGCGACGGCCGGGCGTCCCCTCGGTCGGGACCGCGCCGCCGGACCTTGGGCGAGGTGAAGCGCGGTCCGTGGCGAGGGCGGCTCCGGCAAGGTCGTGAAGATCGGCACCGACCTCGGCGCCAAATAGGAAGACACGCTCGTCACCTTCCTCCGGTCCAATCTGGATGTGTTCGGCAGGAGCCATCGGAGATGGCCGGGGTTCCTAGGAGGTGATCGAGCACCGATTAACAGCAGCTCCTGGAAGCGCACCCGGTCCGACAGAAGGTCCGGCGACAGGCGCCAGAGCGGCAGGACGCCATTCGAGACGAAGTGGAAAAACTTTTGTGTGCAAAGATTGTGCGGGAGGCCGCCTACCCCGAGTGGCTGGCCAACCCCGTGCTCGTAAGGAAGTCCAATGGGAAGTGGCGAATGTGCATTGACTTCACCGACCTCAACAAAGCCTGCCCCAAGGACCCGTACCCCCTGCCACGGATAGACATTGTTGTTGACTCCACGGCAGGGTGCGAAGCTCTGTGTTTTCTCGATGCCTACTCCGGTTATCATCAGATCAGTATGGCACGGGAAGACGAAGAGAAGACTGCCTTTGTGACTCCTCTCGGTGTATATTGCTATGTTCGGATGCCCTTCGGGCTAAAGAATGCTGGCTCTACTTATCAGCGGGCCATGCACATTGTGTTCCGGTCTCAAGTGGGAAAGAACCTTGAGGTATATGTTGACGATCTAGTAGTAAAGACAGAGGGTTGATGAGCTTGTCCAGGACCTGGAACAGACCTTCTCCCGCCTTAGGAAGTATTGCTTGAAGCTGAATCCTGAAAAGTGTGTGTTTGGCGTCTCGTCCGGAAAGCTGCTCGAATTTCTAGTCTCCAGCCGTGGAATCGAGGTCAACCCAGAGAAGATCGAAGCGATTGAGCGGATCGACCACCTACAGGCTCAAGAAAGCTGCGATTGCTGATCGTCGCTGGCCTCCCTTGGCGGTTCATAGCAGGCTAGGGGAGAAAAGCCTACCCTTGTTCAAAGCTGTTGAAGAAGACCAACTCATTTGAGTGGACTCCGGAAGCCCGAGGCGTTCAAGAACTGAAGAAGTACCTCTCCTCCCCTCAGGTCTTTGGTCGCCCCAGGCCGGCGAGCATTCTTCTTGTATGTGGCGGCTAGCCCCTCTGTAGTGAGCGCGGCGCTGGTCGCGGAGCGGGAAGGTGTCCAGCGGCCGGTCTACTACATCAGCAAGGTGCTGCACGACGCGGAAACAAGGTACCCGCAGGCTCAGAAGATGGTGTATGCCGTGCTGGTGGCGTCGAGGAAGCTGCGACACTATTTCCAAGGAAGGGAGATCACGGTGGTCTCCTCCTACCCCCTGCGCGAGATTCTCCACAATCGTGAAGCAGAAGGCCGCATTGCAAAGTGGTCTGTTGAGCTAGGGGAGTTCGGCATCAAGTTCGCTCCTCGTACTGCCATAAAAAGTCAAAGGCTGGCGGACTTCGTCGTTGAGTGGACCCCAACCGAGTTCGAAGCAGATGAGGTTCCCGCGCCCTCCCCCTGGACACTATTCTTCGATGGATCCTTCAGGCTCGAAGGCGCGGGGGCTGGGGTCCTCCTGGTCTCCCCGACCGGGGACCTCCTCAAGCACGTGGTCACCCTCGACTTTAAGGCCACTAACAATGTTGCCGAGTACGAGGGCTTGCTGGCAGGTCTCCGGGCCGCCGCAGCCATCGGTATTCGGCGCCTGCAAGTGAAAGGTGACTCCCTGCTAGTCGTCAATCAAGCGAGGAAGGAGTTCTCCTGTCCTGACCCTGTCATGGCAGCGTACTTGGCGGAGGTCAGGAAAATGGAGCTACACTTCGAAGGGTTGGGGTATACCCATATTCCCCGGCGCGACAATCACTTGGCAGACGAGCTCGCGCAGCTTGCCTCAATAAGGGCCCCCGTTCCGGTCGGAGTCTTTGAAGAAAGGCTTCCGTGACCGTCCATCATGGCCCCCGTTTCCGGTGTGGAAGATGGTGATGCTGCTTCAGTCCTCGCGTCCGGAGGAAAGGTAGCACCGGTGGAAACGCCTGGCCAGGCGGAGTACCCGGGCGACCACCTTGTGGTCGCCGCACTTGACCGGGAAGGCACATGGATGGATCCGATCCTGGCCTACCTGCGGGATCAAGTGTGCCCCGACGATGATGCATCAGTGGAGAAGATAGCACGAAAGGCCAAGTGCTATACCCTGGTGGGCGGGGACCTTTACCGCCGGGGTAAAAACGGAATTCTTCTGAAGTGCATCACTCGGGAAGAGGGGAGCACTATGCTCTCTGATATCCATGGAGGCGTGTGCGGGAGCCATGTGTCCGGTCGAACGATGGCGGGAAAGGCTTTCCGCCAAGGGTTCTATTGGCCAACCGCCCTCCAGGATGCTTGCGAGCTGGTGAGGAGGTGCGAGGCATGCCAGTTCCACGCCAAGCAACTCCACCAACCAGCCCAGGCCCTGCAAACTATCCCGCTCTCATGGCCCTTCGCGGTCTGGGGGCTGGATATCCTGGGCCTGTTCCCGCGGGCTACAGGGGGCTACACCCATCTATTCGTCGCCATCGACAAATTCACTAAGTGGGTGGAAGCCGAGGCGGTAAGAGCCATTACCGCCGCAGCTGCAGTAAAATTTATGCAAGGGATCTTCACTCGCTTCGAGGTCACCAACCGCATCATCACCGACAACGGGGCGCAGTTCACCAGTGCGGCTTTCCTGGATTTCTGCGAAGAGATGGGCACCAAGGTCTGTCTTGCCTCGGTGGCCCATCCAAGGAGCAATGGCCAAGTCGAGCGGGCCAACGCGCTGGTGCTGAAAGGCCTCAAGACCCGGGCGTTTGATCGACTCCACAAGCGTGGAGCCCGATGGACTGAAGAGCTCCCGGCAGTATTGTGGTCGCTTCGAACCACTCCTAGCCGGGCTACCGGAGAAACCCCTTTCTTCCTGGTTTACGACGCGGAAGCGGTCTTCCCTTCGGAGCTAGAGCTGGGATCACCGCGCGTCACGGCGTTCGCGGAAGAAAGTCAGGAGGATCTACGCCAAGACGATGTCAACCTCCTGGAAGAAGCACGGGATCGGGCGGCCCTGCGCGCCGCGCGGTACCAAAGCCAGTCTCGGCGGTACCACGCCTCCAGTCGATGAGAAAACATCGGCGATGGGCGACCTGGTCTTGCGAAAAATCCAGTCGCATGCCGGGTTGCATAAATTGTCTCCCCAGTGGGAGGGCCCCTTCAGGGTGGTCTCGATCGTCCCGGGTGGTCAGTGGCCACCAAGACGGCGAAGAGCTGGCGAACTCACAGAACATAGAGAATCTGCGTAAGTTCTATCCCTAATCGGTTGTAAGTTTCAAGCTCTGCTCCCCGACCAGCCGGAGTGTGCCTTCCTCTCCCTCGCTGGTCGGGAAAGGCCTCTTGTTTGAAATCATCAAGTATTCACTTTCTTTATCCAAAGTAATTATTCTCCCTACTCTCTTTCCTGTCTCTTGCCCACTGTTGGGCAGTGCCGGGACATTTGCCCTTGGTACCCTATGGCCTTGCAAGAGCCCGGTGGCAAAGGCGGAACCACTAAGTGAGAGCGGCGTGCAGGGGTGGGCGATCGGACGGCTAGTTCAGCACGATCCCCCGCACGGTCATGACACTCCAGGTGTCCCTGTGGGGATCGGCGACTTGAACACCGTTGTCGAAAACCTAAGGCCCTGCCACGACTCACTAGGTGTTCGTTCCCGGGAGGTTACCTGGGTGGCAAAATTTTGCTAAGTCAAAGGGTTCAAGGGAAGTGACTCCCTGGCACATGGCCTTAAGTCGTGCTCCCCTTCCGAGTCCTTAAGCGGTCGTACGCTTGTTCGTGCGGAACCAGTGGAGTAGAAGTAAAAGTAGACACTGGGTGATATAATGGGAAGCTTGTGCTTCCATTTCATTTAAGTTGATTTGAATCAAGGATCTTTACAGGTGGAAACAAGACATGGAAGAACTACGCTAACGGGGCCTCCTCCTCATCCTCCGCTGCCGCTTCGGTGGCCGCCACGTCTTCATCAACCGGGCCAATGTCCAGCCTCAGCGCCACGTCTTTCATTTCTGCCTCCTCGGTGAGGGTTCTCCATCTCGGTATGCGACAACTTGCTTTCGAGGCGTCGTGGACCCGCTCCTCCGCCTGCGCTCAATCACCTTCAATCCCTTGGACGGTGGCCCGGATCGGTTAGCGTCACGGTAGCGCGACAAGCCGGCCGCGTGCTCGCCATGGCTCGCCCGCACTACACGCCCTCTGGCGGGCCGGCGAAGCGGCGGCGGTGCGTGAGGAAATCCGTGATCCGGCTGAGGCAGAATGCATAGTGCTGCGGCCTCTGCTCCCGCGGGGATGGCTGCGCCAGTCCCGGTGGAGTAAGGCTGGCCCCCATCCGGTTAAAGGCATGACGCAACATCCCCATGGTGTCCGCCTCCGACCGAAGCCGATCGCCCTTCTCCGCATCCAGCTCCGCGGAGAGCTCCTCGGCGCGACGGGCGGTCTGCTCCCGCTGCTCTCACTCCCTCAGCAGCTGCAGCTCTAGCCCCGCCTCCCGTTCGCGCAAGTCCTCCACCTCCTTGCGAAGGCGGTTGATCTGGACTCCCACCTCCGCCAGCCGCTCCTTGCTCGTCGCCAGACGGCCGCTCGTGCTGGAGTAGAGCTCGCTAAGAGCCGCCAGCAGAGCATCTGCGTCTGCCGAAGGAATGGAGGCGGTGGGGAGCTCCGGGGTGGGCAAAGGGCCCAGTGTGCCTGATGCCTGAGCGACGGCGGCTGGCGGAATGACCACCTGGGGGTCGACCCCCTCAACCTGCTCACTGCGGGGCTCGGCTGCCTCAGGTGGCGCGGCCCCTGCAGCCGCGGTGCCCTGATCGTCCTCGGCCTGGGCGGCAAGGACATCCGGAGCAGGCACCCTGAGAAAAGGAAAAAACGATGGTAAGACGCAATTTGAAGGGACTTGACTATTTTTTGTGTGCGTTTTTGAATAAGTACCTAGGTGGCGGCCTCTGGAAGCGGGGCACACCCGGGGCAAGGACCAGCCCCCCGCACGGTGCTGGCGGTGCCGGTCCTAGCGGCCTAAGGGCCGACACCAGCGGCGGAGGGGGAAGAAATGCCGCCACAAGCGGCGGCGGCGGCGGCCGTAGCGTCGTCGTTGGAGCCGGCGGCGAGGCGGCGTAACGTTGCTCATAGCGCTCGGCGCCGAGGGTCCAACATCACCACCTCAACGGGGCGAGGAGGGCGAGGTCGCCGGCCGACGAACCCACTGCCGCCATTGAGGAGAGCCTGCCGCAACAGCAGAAGAGCTCCCCGCGGCTGCTGTGAAGGACCCCGCCCCGGCCGAGCCCAGCAGCACAGGCGAAGGCGCAGTACTGCCCGCCGAGAGGCGGGGTCTTTGAGAAGGCCCGCCGGCGGTATCGTCGTCGGCTGGGCGCCTGCGCCTCCCTTGGTCACCCCTCCCCTGGTCGCCGGCGGGAGGGGGGTCTCGGATCGTCAGGGGCGCCTGGCGTGTTGTATCAGGCGTCCCCATGGTGTCCATCTTCGGCATAGCCCGGATTATCGCCGCGCGCTCCCTGGGCTCTAACCGGCAGAGCGGGAGCGCGCCCACCGGGAATGGCGGGACGAAGCTGGGCACGCCCAGCTGCCCCATCCACCTGTCGACCGCGGTGGAAGACAAGTTCCCGGCGACTAATAAAAAACCAAAGAAGAAAAATGCCGTCAGAGCCGGAGTTGGCCAAAAAAGAAAAAAGGGAAGGGGAAAGGGCGATCAAAGCGTAGCAGTTTACCTCCAGGGATCGTCCGGATCCCATCATCCCAGCCCATGTACTGCTAGGCCGGGCGGACGCGGCGGCGCAGGGGGCTAATCCTCCGGGAAATGAAGTCCCAGACAACCATGCCCCCCGTTAGGCCCGCCGTCCGCAACTGGTCGACGCGGACTAACATCGCCTGAAGCTCGGGCGTCTCGCTGACGTGAGCCCCCCAGTTGGGGTTGCTGACCGCCGGCCCGGTTGGAAGCTCTAGCACTTCGATGCCGCTGTCGTCCTCGACGTACACCCACTCGTCGCGCCACGTCCTCCAGTTGGACCGGCAGTCCAGTGGGATGTAGCGCGACATGGTCCCGTCTCAGAGCCGCAGGTGGCAGCTCCCAGAGATAGGAGAGGTGGCGCCGGCGGAGCGAAGGGCGTAAAAGAAGCGAAAAAGGAGGAGATTGGGCAGCACTCCTACGAACATTTCGCAGAAGTGGGCGAAGACAGCAAGAAGGATGACGGAGTTAGGAGGAAGATGGATGTGGTGAATGGCGTAAAAGTTGACGACGGAGAGATAGAAGTCGAAAACCGGTGGTAACAGGCCGGCTACCAGTTGCCACCCAAAGAAGACCACCTCCCCGGGATGGCAGCGGGGCACGACGGTCCCGGGGCGAATACGGAGGGTGCCCGCAGAGATGTGCTTGGAAACCTTGGCGGCGCCCTCCTCCTCGACAGTCGAAGGGGGCAAGATCGTGGCAGAAGGAGTCGGAGGAGCCATCAAAAGCGGAAGAATGCCGAAGCACGCCGGGAAAGAAGAAGCAAGGGGCTCTAAGGTGACGAGAAAAGACAGGGCGAAGGGAGTTTGAAGGAAGAAGAACCGCTCCCCCTCATGGCCGGCCTTTTTATAAGGTTGCGAGGGAAGGCTTAGCGGGAAAACCGAAAAGACGCGGCGGCTCGCAAATGGGAAGTTCAAAAAACCCCATAAAGAGGGCGCATCCCCAGGGTCGTGCGACGGTTACGAGGCGGGAATAACTGCGCAAACCGCCTTGGGAACCGGAGAAGCCGGAAGATCTTTAAAGTTGCGGGGCGCGTGGGCATTTAAGGGGCCCCACCCGGGAGACTGAACGGTTCCCCGAAGGTCAGTTAAAGAGGAGAGAGAAGAAAAAAGGAAGGCGAAAAACCAAAAGGCGCTCCTGGGTGGGCCCGGGGGCTACTGTCGGCGTATTCTACACCAGGGTACCCACTCCCCCGCAATGAACACGGTCGCCGCCGGGCGAGCGCTGTCTGGCCCCGCCATGGCGGCGATCGAACCACCAGGTGGTCGCCAGTGGGAGTGGCGATCGAGCCAGGCCACGGGCGCCAAGAAGGTGGTCGCCCGGTGGCGGTGGCGATCGGTCGTGCACCTGGCGCCAAGAAGGTGGTCGCCCGGTGGCGGTGGCGACAGTCACGCCATCGGGCGCTCGGTAAGGTGGTCGCCAGTGGGCGGTGGCGTCGAGCCACGCCATCGGGCGCTTAGTAAGGTGGTCGCCCGGTGGGCGAGTGGCGTGCGAGCCATGCCACTGGCGCCAAGAAGGTGGTCGCCCAGTGGACAGGTGGCGTGCAGGCCACTCCACTGGCGCACCACCCCCGAGGCTGCAGTACCAGGATCAAGGACATTTAAGGCGAATCGTGCGCATTAAATGCAAAGCGTGGAGGCTACAGTATGGCGACGCGCCTTCCCCAAGCGCGTATTAATTACGGGTGATGTCACAGCAGCACCCCTCCCCCTGACGGAACGGGCGGCATTGGTGGGCGTGGGGCCCTAGGCAAGGGTGTGACGGCTGCGGCAGGCATTAAATGGGGTGTAAGGACAGTGACGGGCGCATTTAATGCGCCCGTGGCAGTGTAATGAGTATAGCTTGCTGTGTAAGCCTGCCATGCGCCCCCGCCAGCCCAAGTATAAAAGGGAGCCGGGGTGCATGGGAGAAGGGGTTCGATTCTTTCATGTGAGGTTCCATTCTCTCAAGTTAGGATTCCAGTTCATATCCCACAACACATGCAATCACAAGAAAAGCAGGACCAGGGCTGTTACTTTTCGGAGGGCCCGAACCTGGGTAAACCCTAGCGTCCCCAGTCTTCCAAGCTTCCCCGGCACTCCGGTTTCTCTTCCTCCGGCGATTGCCCCGAAAGCCCCCTGTCTGAACCTTACAAGCACCCGATCCGGAGGTGCCTGTTGGCTAGAACGCTGACAAGTAGTATAAGAAAGCTTCATGCGCACGGCTTCATGCGTGCATGCGATCGGCTTCGTGCATGCGATCGGGTTCATGCGCGCATGCGATCGGCTTCGTGCACGCGGCGTGGCACGGCTTCATACGCGCGACACGGTCAGTTTCATGCGCGGCGACGTTCCTGGCACGGCAATGGCCGCTTCATGCGGCGTGCTTAAATACACATGAAGCAATAATTGCAAAATGAATGGAAATATTCATAAATTCTATAAGAGTATGCTAGGAAAAATAAAACCAGAGTTAAATAATTTTCTGGAATTTTCTAGCAATTTTTTTCATAATTTTCTGGCAATTTTCCGAATTTTCTATCAATTTTAATCAATTTTCCGAATTTCTAATGCATTTTCAAAAAAAAGAAAAAAAATTGGGGGGGCAAAAGGGTAATTTCCCCTTGCCCCCTGTGCCTTAATCGGTCTTCTTAATCAGATCTGAACTTGGTTTCTTTGGACTTCATGTCCATGCTAATCGGAGACAGCGCATGGCGACGGCCACGGTGGCCGTGGTCGTGGCCGACGATCACGGCCGACGTCGCGAGCCCGAGCTACGAACGCGGATGCGCGACGGAGGGGACCATCAGCGTGGGAGCTGCCTGGCACCGGCGGCGGCAGACCGACCGTGGCAGCGGCCGCCGCCAGCGGTTCTAGTGGCGCCGTGCACTGCGATGGCGGTCGGCGACGCTTGCTTGCGTCGATGGTGGTTTCGGTGCGCCCCGCAGCGGTGGCCTTGTGCGAAGGGATGGACAAGACCGTGAGTGCGGCGCCGAGGTCGAGGCGACCGGCGGAGCGCTGGCGAGGCGGCTGCGTGCCAGAGCGGCCGAAGCTTCAGCGCTGTGGTAGCCAGAGGCGAGGCGGCAATGGCCGGTGCCGAGCACACAGGGCGGCCGGCTGGGTGGGGGTGGCCGTGGATCGAGGCCAAGCCGTTGCGCTGGTCGTGTGCCACTTCTGGGTGGCGCGTGACTTCGGGCCGGCCCAGCCGGCAGCTTCGTGCTGTGTGGGGCCGAATGGCGGCGCGCAACTTCGGGCGCGCTTCAAGCGCGGAGAAAACCAAGCCGGTGGCAGCAATAGCACTTCGGCTGCTTTGCTCGTGGCGCAGAGCTGATGGGTCGGCCGGCGTCTGGCGGTCGGCGCTATGGGCGCTAGGTGACGGCGGTGCCGGGCCAAGCCGCCAGTTTCAAGCGCACGGGCTAGCGATGCTTTAGTTGTACTGTAGCGACACATGTCGTGACTTCGTGCCATGATCTGTAAATTTGCAGCGTACCTGTAGCTTCGTGTAATCGCCATGTAGATTCGCGCCACATAGCGTAGATTAGATGCATGCATAGATTCATACGAGCGATTAGATCAATCCCTGTATCTCACCTTTCAATCTTTCTGTAATAGCACTTAATGTTGGTTCCAAGTTTAGAGCTCGCTCGTTGGGGAAATCAGTGGTCCACCGGCTGTACTGTGGAGTGAGACAAGCTCCTAGCCATTCTATTCCCCCCCACTCCACCTTTTCCCTTTCCCCCCACTTCTCTCTCTCTCTCCCTCCCTCTATTTTCGGCTGCTCCCACCCAAACCGACAGCCCCTCTCCCATTCTCTTGGTTTCTCCTCCTCCTTGGCTTGTGGGATAGCAACACCAAGCCCTTAGGCTCCTCCTCCTCCTCCAGCTGCAGCAAGGAGTTCCCCCACCTCCATGGCCGGCAGCACCCCCTCCTTCCTCACCTAGCCAGCGGCTCCCTCCTTCCTGCGCAGCAGCTGGTTTCCTCTTCTTCGTCCCTAGGTAAGTGGAGCTAATCCCTGGTTTTCTTGCTTGTGAGCTCAGATCTAGTCCCCCTAGCCATGGTAGAGCAGGTTCTAGGGTCCTAGGGCTAGTTCTTTTGGAGGGAAAGCTAGTTTTGGAGGGAAACTATAGAATCTGTTTTCAAGCAGATTTGTGGCTATTTTTGTAGCTCGTTTCTGAGGTAGTTAGAGGGGTCTAGTGCTCAGTTGGCTGTAGAGGATGTTGTAGATATACCTTTCATCTTTATGTGGAGCACAAGAACGCAAAAATCCATGAAGCCAATTAAAAGTTATGCTGTTTTTAGTGTTTGCTGTCTCGAGTAGATTGTTTTGTGAGCTGAAATGTTCAACTGGGTTTTCAACCTAGCTGCAGACCGATTCAGCTATTCCACTTGCCTAGATAAATGTATAAAATTTCCTGTAGTTTCAGAAAGTGTACTTATTTTCTTGATTTGGAGTTAGGAATCAAAAGTTATGTTGAATCAAACTTGCTGTCCAGAAATCTGTTATTTTGGAAGTCCAGATTTTGGGTCTGAGGTTTGGAGGGCTATTTGAGGGCTTTATCTTCAGTTCCAGTTTAGGGGCTGTGGGGTATCAATAGATTGGTCTCCTATGGTCAATTAGAGTCCAAGAACATGAGCTTTGACTTAGCCAATTAAAAGTTATGCTATTTGTAGTGCTTGATGTCCAGAATTGACACTTTTGCGTATAGCTTGTACTCGTTTCAATTATGGGATTGCTTGAGATAATTCCAACCTTAGTGGATTTGTGATAATCCTAGGTTACCCTCTTGCGGTCGTTTAGAGTATGAGAATGTGAATTTTGTTTAAGCCATTTAGAAGTTATGCGCTTTTGAATGCTTGCTGCCCCAGGTTACAATTAGGGGCGACGTTGGGCTGTTTCGAGTTAGTGTGAATGCGTGTTTCCATGTTGAAACTTGTATAGATTTTGAGTGTGTATATGCTAATGTTGTCTTTTTCAGGTGGAGCAGCTTCGAGTGTGGCTTCTTCCTCACGCCACCCCACGCCACGCGGTTGAGGCAAGTGTAGTGTGATGATGTCGCGTGTAAGATAAATGCTCGCACGTGACTTGTGGGTTAATTGTTTTATAGAAGTTATGTGATGTTGTACCCTGATTTACCCTTGGTTTGATTTGGTCTAGCATGAAGATTCATTGTTTTAAGTAATGAGTAATTAGTGGATGCTTGCATGATGATTATGACCTTGTAAGTAGTGGACATGAATGAAGTTGCATATGTTTTCATATCATTCGCACATTGCATTGCATTCATAAAGGAAGAGATGTCCATGTGGTTTCCCAACAGTGCTCATGGCATATGTGGTGTTTGTGCATGTGTTGTTTCATATGATTATTTGATATGCTTGTGATAGCATGGTAATGATTTTGCTTGATGCAATGCGCTCATGTGAGTGGTTGCATGGACTAACGTTGAGTCAAGTTGGGAAGAACTTTTGCTCAGAAAATTGTTTCGTGGTTTGGTCATGTGCAGGTGTTGCTTGAGGTCGAACGTGGTCGATGGCATCAACTGAAAGCATTCGTCCAGAGAACCGAATCATCCAATACAGAGTCACAAATGTGTGCGGTTGGTGGTGCTTACCAAGAAGCGGCGATTTGAAGCACAGATGCCACCAGCAGACGGAGAGCTTAGAGCAGCAAGCTCCCATGGACGCCTTCACCAAGATCTGCCACGATGTTCCATTTATCTGGAACGATTTTCCATTTTATTTATTGGTTGTGAAAAACAATATTGGATTATAAAACAACTCTCTATTAAAATTACATAATTTTACGGTACATCACTGGACCAAAATAAATTCAAAACCTATCGATTCAAACTCTACAGAGGCATAATTTTACGGTACATCACTGGATCAATGCTTAGGGGAAACTCAAGCTTTTCCAATCTCCCAATGTAGCCAATCATCTTGATTACATGTGGGCTGAGAGGACTGCCTTCAGCCAGCTTACAAGCAAACAGAAGCTTTGAGATACCATACCTCTCAGCCCTTGCTTGATTCCCAAACATGCCCTTCAAGCCCACAATCATATTGTAAGCATCATGGTCCTCATATTGCTTTTGCAAATCGAGTCCATGGTGACAAGCATGAGACAGCCTAACCTCTACAGAGGCATTAACATGTTTTTCATAGTCGACCTTCAAATTTCGAGGAGCATTTTCTACTGGTTCATCAGAATCGGACTCTCTAGAACATATTCTTTCTTTTCATGTTTGAGAATAATTCTCAAGTTGCGATACCAATCCACAAAATTTGTTCCATTTAGTTTTTCTCTTTCCAAAATCGATCTCAAAGCAAAACCAGGTGCAACAGGAGGTGCCATTGAACTACAACAAAAACATGCAAAGTTTCTAAGCACTATGTTTCTGTAATACTTTTATTAAACATTTTAACAAAAGAAACTCCTATCATGCGCCCCCTTTATGGACACATGGTGAGTATTCAACATCCATATTCATCAAACACTAGTGAGCTTTGGCATCACTGCTAGAAATCTAATGACATAGGTAAGCAACATCTTTGCTAATTACATCTTATGTAACTCTTGTTGGTTGAGCATGAAAACAAGTAATGAATGCCTCCGTCAACTTGAGTCATGGCTAGGTCAACTCGCCCCTAGGGCTCACATGAGGGAGGGAGCACTTTCCGTTTCCGGGTGCCAATTAAGAAACCTAGCCTCATGTGTGTTTTCTTAGACACCAATCGTCCTGTATCCGTTCCTTCATTACTGAAATCATATTCCAACCACTTATGTCCTTAAACCCAAAACCGTTTTGATAGCTTAGTTAAATCAACCATTGTTATGCGCGATGTGTCCAACACATCCCTATCATCTATTAAGATAGTCATTGATATACTACTTTGGCAGTCATATCAATAATGATCTAAATTCTTGGTAGGTGCAACAATTGGATGGACAAGTGTGATTTAAAATTTTAACTATAGGGATGAACAATATCTACTATGAACATGGCATCACGTGCAATGAGCATAAAGAAAATAGCAAGGATTAAACACACATTCACATATAATCAAATTAAGATGTGAAATAGTATGGCCTTTAGCATTAGGATCTCCATCATCATGCTTGATTGTTCACCTAGCCATTATGCTCTGTTTGTTCACCTAGCCATCATCTTGATTGTTCACGTAGCCACCATGCTTGATGCCACCAACTTCATAATCGTAGATGCAACTCCTTACAACTTTGATAATGAATTTTACATGAGTGTTTGAAACATCACAAGTCGACACGCAGGTCGTTATACACTTTAGATTGAAATAGCCTTATGGCTTGACACGGCACGCAGGCCATGTAAATATTACATGCATCACATACACATAGGCCATACTATTTCACACAACCTGCAAAAACGAGTTAAACAAAATAGATTCTACTGCAGCGGGGTTCCAAAGGGCAGCGCCCAAGGCGGAGTGCAAGGGGCAGCTGTCAGCGTACTAGCCAACAGGCACCTCCGAATCGGGTGCTTGTAAGGTTCAGATGGGGGGCTTTCGGGCAATTGCTGGGGAAAGGAAGAAGATGACCGGAGTACCGGGAAGCTCAGGGGAACAAAGGGGGCGCAAGAACTCTTTTCCCAGGTTCGGGCCCTCCGGAGAGTAATAGCCCTAGTCCTGCTTTTCTTGGTATTGCTTGTGTACTCCCTTGAGAGGATGAAATCTACTAACTATGGATCGAACCCCTTCTCCCATGCACCCCGGCTCCCTTTTATACTTGGGCTAGCAGGGGCGCAGGGGAGGCTTACACCGCAAGCCACACTCATTACACTGCCACGGGCGCATTAAATGCGCCCGTCACTGTTCTTACACCTCAGTAACATCTGCAGCCGTCACACCCCTGCCTCGGGCTTCACGTCCGCCAACGCCACCCGTTCCGTCAAGGGGTGGGGTGCTGCCGTGATGTCATACATAATTAATGCACGCCTGGGGAAGGTGCGCCGTCATACCGTGTCCTCCATGCTCTGCATTTAATGTGCACGCCTCGCATTAAATGTCCTTGATCAGGGCGCTGCAGCTTTGGGGGTGGACGCCAGGGGAGTGGCCTGCATGCCACGTGTCTTCTGGGCGACCACCTCGCTGGTCGCCCAGTGGTGTGGCCTGACTGCCACGCGTCCACTGGGCGACCACCTTCCTGGTCGCCCAGAGGTGTGGCCTGAGTGCCATGCGTCCACTGGGCGACCACCTTCCTGGTCGCCCAGTGGCGTGGCCTGACTGCCACGTGTCCACTGGGCGACCACCTTCCTTGGCGCCCAGGGGTGGGGCCTGACTGCCACTTGTCCACTTGGGCGACCACCTTCCTGGTCGCCCAGTGGTGCGGCCTGGTCACCACCCGTCCGCTGGGCGACCACCTTCCTGGTCGCCCAGTGGTGTGGCCTGATCGCCACCTGTCATTGGGCGACCATCTTTGAGGAGTTCTTTGCTTGCCGTGGCGGTGTGCCCGGACACACCCTGCCCGCCCGGCGGTCTCTTTTATTGTGGGGGAGTGGGGACCCTGGTGTAAAATACGCCGACATTAGCCCCCGAGCCCACCCAGGAGCGCTTTTTGGCCTACCATCTTCCTTTTTCTCTCTTTTAAGTGCCCCTCGGGGAACCGCTTAGTCTCCCGGGTGGGGCCATTAATTAGCCCACACGCCCCGCAGCCTTCGAGAGACCTTCTGGCTTCTTCCGGTTCTCAAGGAGGTTTGTGCAGTTATTCCTGCCTTGCAACTGTCGCATGATCCTTGGGACGCGCCTTCTTAATGGGACTTTTGAACTTCCTTTTTGCGAACCGCCGCGCTCTTTCGGTTCTCCCACCGAGCCTTCCCTCGCAGCCTTATAAGAGGTTGACCGAGGGGGAGCGGTTCTTCCTCCTTCAAACTTTCCTCGCTCGGCTTTTCCTCCCTGCTTTAGAGCTTCTTTCTTCTTCTTCTTCGCCGACGCGCTTCGATACTCTCCTGCGCCCGATGGCTCCCATTCTCCCCTCGTCGTCTGTTGAGGAGGAGGTTGCCGCCAGGCTCTCCCGGAACATAACCGCGGGCGCCCTCCGCGTCCGCGCCGGGACCGTCGAGCCCCGCTGCCGGCCCGGGGAAGTGGTTTTCTTCGGGTGGCAGCTTCTTGCCGGCCTGCTGCCGTCGGTTTCTGATTTTTATATTTCCGTTCTTAATTTCTACGCCATTCACCACATCCATCTTCCCCCCAACTCCGTCGTCCTCCTTTCTGCCTTTGCGCACTTCTGTGAAATGTTCGTGGGAGTGTTACCCAACCTCTTACTTTTTCGCTTCTTCTATACCCTTAGAGCCGTGGGCGGCAATTCGCCTGTTACCGGGAGCTGCCACCTGTGGCTCCGCGACGGGACCGTGTCGCGCTACATTCCACAGGACTGCTGGTCCAGTTGGAGGAATTGGCGCGAAGATTGGATATACGTCGAGGACGACAGCGGCATTGAAGTGCTGGAGCTTCCGTCTGGTCCGGCGGTCAGCAACCCCAATTGGGGGGCCCAGGTGAGCGAGACGCCCGAGCTTCAGGCGATGCTAGCCTGTGTTGACCAGCTGCGGACGGCGGGCCTGACAGGGCCCATGGTTATCCGGGACTTCGTCTCCCGGAGGCTGTGCCCCCTGCGCCGTCGCGTCCGCCCGGCCTGGCAGTATATGGGCCTGGGCGACGGGACCCGGAGTATCACTGGAGGTAACCCGCTTCACCTTGGATCATCCCTTGCCCTTTTTCTTTATTGGTTGAGTCTGGTGCTGACAGTGCTTCTGTTTCCTGGGGCTTCCCTCTTCTTTTTTTGTTGCCAGCCGCCGGGAACTTGGCTCCCGACGTGATCGACAGGTGGATGGCGCAGCTGGGCTTTGTCAGCCCCGTTCCGCCGTTCCCAGAGGGTGCGGTTCCGCTCTGCCGGTTGTCGCCAGGGGAGCGCGCGACGATAGTCCATGCCATGCCGTCGATGGACGCCATGGGCACACCTGACGTGACACGCCAGGCGCCCTTGACGATCCGGGACCCTCCTCCCGCCGGTGGTCAGGGGAGGGGTGACCAAGGGAGACGCAGGCGCCCAGATGACGATGATGTCGCCGGCGGGCCTTCCCAAAGACCCCGCCTCCTGGGCCCGACCGCGGGCACTTCTTCTGCTGTGGCCGCGGGAACTTCTTCCGCTGCAGCGGCTGGCTCCTCAATGGCGGCGGGGGGTTCGTCGACCGGCGGGACCTCATCTTCCCTCGCCCCTGCTGGGGCGGTGACAATGGACCCTCCAGCGCCGGTTCTTTTTCCGCCTCCGCCGGCTCCGATGGTGGGGCAACGGCTGCCTCGCCGCCGGCAGCGCTACTGACGCCGCCGCCGCCGCCACCGCCGCCTCTGCCGCCGCCACCAGCAGCGGCGATTCTTACGCTACGGCCACCACCGCCGCCGCCATCAGCAGCGGCGATTCTTCCTCCGCCGCCGCCTCCAAATAGGCGTTTAAATCCCGCCACGCGCCGGTTCCTAGGCCGCTAGGACTAAAGATCGATAAAGACTGCGAGGATCTGGTCCTCCCTCCGAGCGTGCCCCGATTCCCAAGGCCGTCACCTAGGTACTCATTAAAAAACGCACATGCGATATGAAAATTAAGTCCCTTCGAACTGTATCTTACCGTTACTTACTTCTTTCCCTTTTCCAGGGTTCCTGCTTTGGATATTCCCGCCGCCCAAGTCGGGGGCGATCCAGGCGCCGTGGCTGCAGGGGGTGCGCCACCTGGGGTCGCCGATCCCCAGGACGAGCAGGTGCTGCTGCCGCCGTCGTTCAGGACCCAGGCCCGCTCGGCCCCGTGCCTACCCCGGATCCCCCCACCGCCTCCGTTCCTTCGGCAGACGCGGATGCTCTGCTGGCGGCTCTTAGCGAGCTCTACTCCAGCACGAGCACTCGTCTGGTGACAAGCAGGGAGCGGCTCACGGAAGCGGGAACCGAAATCAACCGCCTTCGCAAGGAGGTGGAAGATTTACGCGAACGGGGATCGGGGTTGGAGGTACAGCTGCGGTGGGAGCGAGAGCAGCTGGAGCAAAGCGCCCGCCGCGTCGAAGAGCTCGCCACGGAGCTGGAGGCGGAGAGGGTCGATCGGGCCCAGTCGGAGGTGGACACCATAGAGATGCTGCGCCACACCTTCGACTGGACGGTGGTCAGTCTCGCTCCACTGGGCCGGAGCAGCTGTCCATGGAGTAGAGGCCGCGGCATTATGCGTTCGCCTCGGCGGACTCGGACTTCCTCACGCACGCCGCCCGCCCTTACCGCCAGTCCGCCAGAGGGACGCGCGATTCTGGCGGCCACGAAATGCGTCGGGCTTCTTTGCGCCGCGCCGTGATTTCAACTTCGATCCGCGGCCACGGTCCAGGAATCGAAGGTGATCAAGCGCAAAGTGAGGAGCGGGTCCACGACGCCTCCGAGCAGGTCGCCGCACAGCTGGCGATGGAGAACCCCCAGATGGAGGCCGCTGCGGAAGACGTGGCGATGAGGCTGGACGTCGGCCCAGTTGACGAGGCCGAGGCGGCAGCGGAGGACGAGGAGGATCCCCCAGTAGCGTAGTTTTTTTTCTTTTAGCTTTTGCCTGTAAAGACTTTGGATGCAAAACATTCTACATGAAACGGGAGCACAAGTTTCCCGCTATGTCGCTTAAGGTTCGCTTTTACCCTAACCTTTCCGGTTCCGCGCGAGCCAACACATGGCCGCTTAAAGACTTAAGTCTTGTGCAAGGGAATCACTTCCCTCGAACCCCTTGCCTTAGCAAAATTTTGACTCCCAGATAGCCTCTAGGGAACGAACGCTTAGTGAGTCGGGGCAGGACCTTAGGTTCTTGGCAGTGGTGCTCAAGTCGCCGACCCCCACGGGGACACCCGGAGTGTCATGACCGTGCTGGGGATCGTGCTGAACTAGCCATCCAATCACCCACTCCCGCGCGCCGCTCTCACTTAGCGATCCCGCCTTTGCTATTGGGGCTTTGCAGGGTTGCAGGGTACCAAAGGTAAGTGCCCCGGCACTACCCGACAGAGGGCAAAAGACCGAAAAGAGGGCAAAAGACCGAAAAGAGGGCAGGAAGAATAACTATTTCGGATAAGGAAAATGAGTATTTAATTTCAAACAAAAGGCTTCCCCCGACCCGCGGTGGAGAGGAAGACACACTCCAGCCGGTCGGGGGACGGAGCCTGGGACTTACAACCGATCAGGGGTAGAACTTGCGCAGATTTTCTATATTCTGGGAGTTCGCCAGTTCTTCGCCGTCTTCAGTGGCCAACCTGACCGCCCCGGGATGAGAGACTGAGACCACTTTGAAGGGTCCCTCCCACTGGGGAGACAGTTTATGCGACCCGGCATGCGACTGGATTCTTCGCAAGACCAGATCGCCCGCTGCCAGTGTTCTCTCATTGACCCGGGAGGCGTGGTACCGCCTGAGACTTTGCTGGTACCTTGCAGCGCGCAGAGCCGCCCGATCTCGCGCCTCCTCCAGGAGGTTGACGTCGTCCCGACGCAGATCCTCCTGGTCTTCTTCCACGAACGCAGCAACGCGTGGTGATCTCGGGCCTGGCCCGGCGAGGATGCCTTCCGCCAGAGACCAGAAGAAAGGGGTTTCCCTGGTGGCGCGACTAGGGGTAGTCCGAAGTGACCACAACACTGCCGGGAGCTCTTCAGTCCATCGGGCCCCACGCTTGTGGAGTCGATCGAATGCCCGTGTCTTCAGTCCCCTTAGCACCAGCACATTGGTCCGCTCGACTTGGCCGTTGCTCTTGGGGTGGGCGACCGAGGCAAAGCAGACCTTGGTGCCCATCTCTTCACAGAAATCTAAGAAGGCCGCGCTGGTGAACTGTGCTCCGTTGTCGGTGATGATGCGGTTGGCGACCCCAAAGCGGGCAAAAATCCCTTGCATGAACTTGACCGCAGCTGCGGCGGTGATGGATCTTACTGCCTCGGCTTCCACCCACTTAGTGAACTTGTCGATGGCGACGAACAGGTGGGTGTAGCCCCCTGTGGCCCGCGGGAACAGGCCCAGGATATCCAGCCCCCAGACCGCGAAGGGCCAAGAGAGCGGGATAGTTTGCAGGGCCTGGGCTGGTTGGTGGATCTGCTTGGTGTGGAACTGGCACGCCTCGCATCTCCTCACCAGCTCACAGGCATCCTGGAGGGCGGTTGGCCAATAGAACCCTTGACGGAAAACTTTTCCCGCCATCGTTCGTCCGGACACATGGCTCCCGCACACGCCTCCATGGATATCCGATAGCAGACTGCTCCCCTCTTCCCGAGTGATGCACTTCAGAAGAATTCCGTTCTTACCCCGGCGGTACAGGTCCCCGCCCACCAGGGTATAGCACTTGGCCCTTCGAGCTAGCTTCTCTGCTGACGCATCATCGTCGAGGCACACTTGATCCCGCAGGTAGGCCAGGATCGGATCCATCCAAGTGCCTTCCCGGTCAAGCACAGCGACCACGAGGTGGTCGTCCGGGTACTCCGCCTGGCCAGGCGTTTCTGCCGGAACCACTTTCCCTCCAGGGGCGAGGACTGAAGCGGCATCACCATCGTCCCCGCCAGAAACGGGGGCTGCGATGGACGGTCGCGGAAGCCTTTCTACGAAGACCCCGACCGGCACAGGAGATCTGGTTGAGGCGAGCTGGGCGAGCTCGTCCGCCAGATGGTTGTCGCGCCGGGGGATGTGAGTATACCCCAACCCTTCGAAATGCCTTTCCAATTTCCTGACCTCCGCTAGGTAAGCCGCCATAACGGGGTCAGGACAGGAGAAATCTTTCCTTGCCTGGTTGACGACCAGCAGGGAGTCGCCCTTTACTTGCAGGCGCTGGACACCGATGGCTGCGGCGGCTCGGAGCCCAGCCAGCAAGCCCTCGTACTCGGCGACGTTGTTAGTGGCCTTGAAGTCGAGGACAACCACGTACTTGAGGAGGTCCCCGGTTGGAGAGACCAGGAGAACCCCAGCCCCCGCGCCTTCAAGCCTGAAGGACCCGTCGAAGAAGAGCGTCCAGGGGGAGGGCACGGGGACCTCATCGGCTTCGAACTCGGATGGAGTCCACTCGACGACGAAGTTCGCCAGCCTTTGACTCTTTATCGCGGTACGAGGGGCGAACTTGACACCGAACTCCCCCAGCTCGACGGACCACTTGGCGATGCGGCCCTCTGCTTCTCAGTTGTGGAGGATCTCGCGCAGGGGGTATGAGGAGACCACCGTGATCTCTCTCCCTTGAAAATAGTGCCGCAACTTTCTTGACGCCACCACCACAGCATAGACCATCTTCTGAGCCTGAGGGTACCTTGTTTCTGCGTCATGAAGCATTTTGCTAATGTAGTAGACCGGCCGTTGAACGCCTTCTCGCTCTGCCACCAGCGCCGCACTTACTACGGAGGGGCTAGCCGCCACATACAACAGCAGTGGCTCACCCGGCTCGGGGACGACCAGCACCGGGGGAGAGGAGAGGTATTGCTTCAAGCCTTCGAACGCCTGCTGGGCTTCTGAGGTCCATTCAAACGAGTTGGTCTTCTTCAACAGCTTGAACAGCGGCAGGCTTTTCTCCCCTAGCCGAGCTATGAACCGGCCAAGGGAGGCCAGCCGGCCAGTCAAGCATTGCAGTTGCTTGAGGCGGGTAGGCGGCTGCATCCGCTCAATTGCCTCTATCTTCTCTGGGTTGACCTCGATCCCGCGGCTGGAGACCAAGAACCCGAGTAGCTTCCCGGATGAGATGCCAAACACGCACTTCTCGGGATTTAACTTTATGTAGTATTTTCTGAGGCGGGAGAAGGTCTCATCCAGGTCCTGAACAAGCTCATCGGCCTTTTTGGTCTTTACTACCAGGTCATCGACATACACTTCGAGGTTCCTCCCTATTTGGGACCGAAACACAATGTGCATGGCCCGCTGATAGGTGGCGCCAGCGTTCTTCAGCCCGAAGGGCATCCTGACGTAGCAGTATACACCGAGAGGAGTCACAAAGGCGGTTTTTTCTTCGTCTTCCTGCGCCATACTGATCTGATGATACCCGGAGTAGGCGTCGAGGAAACACAGGGCTTCACACCCTGCCGTGGAGTCGATGACGATATCTATCCGTGGCAGGGGGTACGGGTCCTTGGGACAGGCTTTATTGAGATCGGTGAAGTCGATGCACATTCGCCACTTCCCATTGGACTTCTTCACAAGCACGGGGTTGGCCAACCACTCCGGGTAGGTGGCCTCCCGCACAACCTTGGCAGAAAAAAGCTTCTCCACCTCGTCCCGAATGGCATCCTGCCGCTCTGGCGCCTGCCGCCGGATCTTTTGTCGAACCGGGCGCGCTCCAGGGAGCGTTGCCAATCGGTGCTCGATCACCTCCCTAGGGACCCCGGTCATTTCTGATGGTTCCCAGGCGAACACATCAAGGTTAGACCGGAGGAAGGTGACGAGCGCGCCTTCCTATTTGGCGCTGAGGTCGGTGCCGATCTTGACGACCTTGTCCGAGCCATCCTCACCCACGGGGACCGCCTTTGCCTCGCCCGAAGGCCTGGGCGGAGCGCGGATCCTGACCGAGGGGGAGCTCGGGCTGTCGTCTTTATCGCGCGCCGAAAGCGGTGGTGCCACCAGTCCTGCAGCTTGCTTTGGCGAGACGCAGGGCTTCCAGTCTATCCACCTTCACCATAATTGGACCCCCGGGCCCGGGAATCTTCACCAGCATGTAGGCATAGTGAGTGACCGCCATGAACTTGACCAAGGCCGGACGGCCAAGCAGGGCGTTGTAAGGAAGGTCGAAGTCGGCGACCTCGAAGTCGACCAGCTCCGTCCGAAAGTTTTCCGCACTTCCGAACGTAACAGGCAACCGGACCTGCCCCAGGGGCAAGAGGCCCACCCCGGGGTGATTCCGTAGAAGAGTGGGGCCGGGCGCAGCTCCTCATACGGTACCTGGAGCGCTTGGTACGCCCCGATGGA
The DNA here is from genome assembly GCA_036346355.1 of Rhipidocladum racemiflorum. Taxonomy (NCBI): domain Eukaryota; kingdom Viridiplantae; phylum Streptophyta; class Magnoliopsida; order Poales; family Poaceae; genus Rhipidocladum; species Rhipidocladum racemiflorum. The sequence continues at coordinate 79,556,798 of CM070579.1, read as the reverse complement.
CAGCAGGTTGATGGCGCTGCCTCCATCAACGAGGACCCGCCCGAGCTTCGCGTTGCGAACCGTGGGAGAGACCACGATCGGCAAATGGTTCGGGCCGGAAACGTTCTTCGGGTGGTCGGCCCGGCTGAAAGCGATCGGTTGCTCTGACCACTTCAGCAGCCTACTCGCCCCAGAGGACGATACGGTGGCGCAGACCTGCCTCAGATCCCGCTTGTACTGCGAGTTCGATGAGTAGGTGGCTGAGCCCCCGTGGATGAACGCCACCGTGTGCTCCGCCTGTTGGAAGGCCAATGGAGCTGAGTCTTCGTCGTCGTCTTCTCCGTGGCCTTTCTCGCGACGCTTCTTGAGTCGCCTGTCTACCAGCTTGGACACAACTTGGCAGTCCTCCAAGTCGTGTCCACTTGTTCGATGGATGGGGCAATAGGGCTTGCCCTCATCGTCTCCGCGACGGGGCGAGCGGCGGTTCCTGCGGTCGTCGCGCCGGTCCCGACGCTCATCCCTTCGGTCCTGATCATCGCGACGCCGGGATTTGGCCTCTGGTTCGACAACCAGGACTTCCCTAGCAGTGGCCTCCTTTCTCTTCTTCTTCTTCTTGCGGTCGGAGGATTTCGAGGTGCCGGCGTCGTCGGTGTCGGTAGGCCTTGTCGCGCACTTCCGAGCCTCAGCCGCCCTGGCGCACTTGTGCGCTAGGGAGAACAACTCGGAAGTGGTTGAGATGATGCGGGTAGCCATCTTCTCCCGCATCTTCTGGTCCCGGACCCCCCTCCGGAAAGCAATGATCACCGATTGCTCAGAGATCCGGGGGATCGTATTGCGGCAGTGGCTAAACCGCCAGATAAACTCTCTCAGGGACTCCCCCTCTCGCTTCCCGGAGGCGTGGAGGTCGTCCTCCACGCCTGGTTGAGCGTAGGAGCCCTGAAAGTTGGCGACAAAAATGTCGCACAGCTCCTCCCACGAGTGCACGGAGCCTCGCGGGAGGTTAAGCAGCCAAGACCGGGCGGAGCCCATCAGCGACGTCGGGAGGTAGTTGGCCATAACCTTCTCAGACCCTCCCGCCGCGCGCACCACCGTGGTGTAAATTTGCAGGAACTCCTCCGGGTTGGTGGTGCCGTCGTACTTCTCGATGGAGGCGGGGCGGAATCTCTCCGGCCATGCAGCTTGCCGGAGGTGGAGAGAGAACGCCTGGCATCCAACGTTATAGGGGGAGCAGCGTTGTTCGCCAGCCCCTCGATCCTGAGGAGAGGATGAGGAGTGCGACCATGCGCTCTCCCCGGAGTCCGAGGGGGAAGCCCCCCGGCGCCCGGCGGATATCTGGGGATTGGGGCGCCGCTGTGCGCTCTCGCGACGCCCCCTGAGAACGTGACGTAGGTCACCGTCGCGCTGGAGCTGCCTCTCGTCCAAGCGCAACCTGAGATCTTCGCAATTCCCCCAGGACTCGGGGGGACCACGAGAAGAAGCGAAGTCACGTGCACGCCCCCTATAACGGAGGGGGCTGCAACCAGGACTCCCTTCCCCTTACCCCGGTCCTTGATACCGGGAGAAATCGTGTGGCGGCTGGAAGCCTGCGCGTCGGTTGCGCGCGCTCCTTGCCGCCATAGGCCGGAAGCCCCCGGCTGGGCCGCCGCTTCAACCTGCTGTTGCGCGGCATCGACCAAGTGGACAATATCCCGCAGCCATGGAGTGGCTGGGGTGTCCCCCCCAGCGTTACTGGGGGTGATCGAGGAGTAGTCGGGCCGCATGAAGGCTTCGCGCGGGGGTGTCGTCCCCCAGCGCCAAGCGCCGTTGGACGGGCTGACCCCCGGGTGCAAGAGCCATGCGCGCCCCTCCCGAAGCGGAGGGACCCGGGTGGCCCGGCTCCCTCCCCGAACGCCGGGATCGGCTACGGGCGCCGCTTTCCTCGGGCAGATTGCTGCGCTTGGAGTGCGACTCCGCCATGCAGACAAGCGCCCCTACTTCTGCTGAGCTTCGAACTGGAGATGGGAGGAAGAGGGCAATCTAACAACCAATAGCCCCTACCTGGCGCGCCACTGTCAGCGTACTAGCCAACAGGCACCTCCGAATCGGGTGCTTGTAAGGTTCAGACGGGGGGCTTTCGGGGCAATTGCCGGGGAAAGGAAGAAGATGACCGGAGTACCGGGAAGCTCAGGGGAACAAAGGGGGCGCAAGAACTCTTTTCCCAGGTTCGGGCCCTCCGAAGAGTAATAGCCCTAGTCCTGCTTTTCTTGGTATTGCTTGTGTACTCCCTTGAGAGGATGAAATCTACTAACTATGGATCGAACCCCTTCTCCCATGCACCCCGGCTCCCTTTTATACTTGGGCTGGCGGGGGCGCAGGGGAGGCTTACACCGCAAGCCACACTCATTACACTGCCACGGGCGCATTAAATGCGTCCGTCACTGTTCTTACACCTCAGTAACATCTGCAGCCGTCACAGCCCTGCCTCGGGCTTCACGTCCGCCAACGCCACCCGTTCCGTCAAGGGGTGGGGTGCTGTCGTGATGTCATACGTAATTAATGCACGCCTGGGGAAGGTGCGCCGTCATACCGTGTCCTCCATGCTCTGCATTTAATGCGCACGCCTCGCATTAAATGTCCTTGATCAGGGCGCTGCAGCTTTGGGGGTGGACGCCAGGGGAGTGGCCTGCATGCCACGTGTCTTCTGGGCGACCACCTCGCTGGTCGCCCAGTGGTGTGGCCTGACTGCCACGCGTCCACTGGGCGACCACCTTCCTGGTCGCCCAGAGGTGTGGCCTGACTGCCACGCGTCCACTGGGCGACCACCTTCCTGGTCGCCCAGTGGCGTGGCCTGACTGCCACGTGTCCACTGGGCGCCCAGGGGTGGGGCCTGACTGCCACCTGTCCACTTGGGCGACCACCTTCCTGGTCGCCCAGTGGTGCGGCCTGGTCGCCACCCGTCCGCTGGGCGACCACCTTCCTGGGCGCCCAGTGGTGTGGCCTGATCGCCACCTGTCCGCTGGGGCGACCATGCTGGGGAGTTGCTGCTTGCCGTGGCGGTGTGCCCGGACACACCCTGCCCGCCCGGTGGTCTCTTTTATTGCGGGGGAGTGGGGACCCTGGTGTAAAATACGCCGACAGCAGCGCCCTTGGAAATTTTTTTCGGAGGATTGCGTTCTGTTAAAAGAAAACGCCCTCAAAATCTCCACGGATCAATCAGATTGACCCAATCCGATCCAATCTGATTGGCTTGGTCCCATATGGTTGCGATCCGTGAACCCTGATGGCGGAAACCCGACTGGTAAGGCCAACGTCGTACCATGAACGGACTCACCCAAATCAAGATTGATTCGGTTTGCACTTTCCTCAAACCCTAAACCGATCGATCTCATCAACGGCTGCCTCCACCAATTCATCACATGAATAGGTTGAACATGTAATAGATCCAATCTACTATCCTCACATACCATATGTGCAACATCTAGATCACGAATCTACACGAGATGGCTCTGATACCACTGTTGGGGAACGCAGTATGCTACACTAGCACAAATTAAAATTTCTACCGCAAACCAGAAAAGCTACTCGCAAGAAGGGGATCATAGATCTATTACCACTAGATGCGCAGTTGCGGAATCCTTCGCACGTCGTTGTAGTGGATCGTTCTCGGCGTGGATCGTCCTCGCCGCGGATCGTCCTCGTCGCGTATCGTCCTCACCACGCCGTAGTAGCAGCAGTGTCACCAGAGTAGTCCACACGTCCGGGGATGGAACGCCGTGCGTCGGTGTGCAAGCACCGGGTCGCTCGGCAGGGGCAACGAGAGGAGGTGGCTAGGGTTTCTGGCGAAACACCTCTAAACCGCACGAAAGTGTGTATTGCGCATCAGGGCCCATCTACGCGCTAAGCCCACGAGGTCCATTAATTACGGATCCAATCCGAATTAATGCGTCCCAAGCCGTTAAGTGTGTGACCCTGTAGGTTCATGCGCATTTGGACATGGATTCGGAAAACCCTTTTCTAATCCAATAGTCGGTAGCGGCTCCTTGCAGAGCATGCCAACTCCCAAACGCATATGAGTAAAGTACTGATGTAATAATCCATTTGCCAAACTATATGAAGATCGAACTCAAGGCGAGAAGCATGTCATCCTTTGACAGTTCAATCCATCTCTCGTATCCGTGATATATTAATAAGTTGTGATTGACTTCTCAATCACGGCATGGCTATGCACTTCTTTAATCATATCACACGAGTGGCCTAGACATATATCTCCGTTACACTGGAGTGGCAAATTCCATCTTGACTGCTCACTTCCATCTGCATGTTTCATAGTAAACATGAAAGCTACCTTTATAACTATCCGGTTAGGAAATAGTGTTTTGTAACCCCAAGGTAAACTATTACATATGTAGGGAATGTGACAATCTCAGGTCTAAGGATCATACATCTACTATGTATGAGATACACTGATGATATATAAGAATGTAACATTCTCGCAGTGTCCTATTGTGGGTCTATCTAACACATGTTCTTCAACATGCGTCTACAATGTATTGATGATATCTCCATATCCCATGATCTATGAAACATGATCATCGAACAATACATGTGCTGATTTATTCATCGTTGTCCTATACGATGATATCCGATCAGAGATATTTATCGAATTATATCAATAAGTAAAGAGCTTCATAAACAAGTCACACACTTGTTGATCAAAACAATGATATACATTCATTGGACCAATAATCATATTATTATTCATAAACATAGTCATGTTACAATCATCCATATGATTGCCTCAAGGGCATAACACTAACAGGAGAAACGTTAAAATAACAAATGACCATTTTAATGATCGTTGAAGCCAGTCGTGACCACACGAAGTTAACGTTAAAATCAACTTTATTTCTTTCGTATATCACATCGCTGTCATTTCAATCATTTCACTGTCTCTTTTTTTCCCACCCGCGTGGCCGCGCCCCAGCTCCCTTACCTTTCTCTCTCTCTCTCTCCTCTCTTTTTTCCCCTCGCGCCGTGAGCCCGTGACCCTTCGATTCCCACGCCACCCGTTCCAGAATCAAAGGGCCACTCGCCCTGTGCCCCTTAGGCCTTAGCCCATGTCACGCCAGTGCCACACTACCACTAGCCTCTCCCTCTTCGGCTCAATCTCTCCCTCTCTAGTCTCCAGAGTCCAGACTCCACTCGATCTCCACTCCATTCCTCTCCTTCGGCGGCAACGCCTCCCTCGCTGCAATGCAACGCCTCCCTCGCCGCCTCTCCCAGCCACCGGCCGGCCCCCTTGACTCCCCGGTTCTCCTCCTCCCCTCCGGCCAAGGCGCGAGGCGGAGCGGCCGCCTCCCCCCGGTCTCCCTCTCCCGCTCCTCGGGCTAGCTCCTCTCCTCCGGTTCTCCTCCTCCCCTCCGGTTCTCTGGTCGAGGCGCGGCTACGGCATGCGGGCGAGGAGAGGGGCGGAGAGGGCGAGGAGAGGGGCGGAGAGGGCGAGGCGCAGGCGATGGCCGGCTACTGGCCACCGGGCGGCGAGGCGCGAGCGAAGCGAGGGCAAGGCGGTGGCGGCCGAGGCGATGATCGTCACGAGGTGGAGTGGCAGCGGCATGCCCGGGGAGGAGAGGTCGAGGCCGAGGCGATCGTGGAGCGGCAGCTCGTGCGGCCACAAAGACGGGCCCGACCCAATTTACCATGCCGGCCGTCAGCCCGCCGTGTGCCGTTCCTCGTCCGGTGAAGCAGTGGCGTCTTCAAGATGTACCTAACCCGTGTCGGGATGGGTTTTGGGTCAGGCTGGGCTGCCGTACTTTGGGCTGGCATGATGGGCCCGGCCCAGATGCCCACCACTATCCAGGACAGTAGCCGAATATGATATGCATTGCATGGGGCCGATACTTGTGAACTGCTGGATCAGGGTCTTTTTTCCATGGGATTTGCCGAGTGAAATTTTGACACATTTTTTAAGTCACGGACGTAAGGAATCTGGATGGCACGAAAGAAAAGTATGGCTATAAACTAAACTAACACTTAGCTGTATCAAATTTACCTAACTTATATGTGGCAAAGTATGTTTAAATTTAGCTACGAACCAAATATGCCCTGCATCTATCAGCCCCTTCCTAGAGAGATGGCCTAGCTTGCCTAAAAAAGCTCAAAATTGAATAACGAAACAGAGTGAGACGGCTTGGCCCAAAAGCAAATGCAAACAAATGAGCCCATGGGTCTCAGACTAGGTGGGCCCAGCCATAGCCCGTCTTCTTTCCCAAAGCTGGAAGGCGAGAGGGGGGGAGAGAGTGAGCCAACTGCCCCCATTCCCTTCGCCGCCGCCATGGACGCCGCCGCCGCAGGTCCAGGAGGCCAAACCATCGGCCGGAGCAGCTTCTCCCGCGCCGCCTCACCTCAGGTGGCGTCCTCCTCCTCCCCCTCCAACGCTTCCGGTGTCAGGCTTGGCCCTAACGGCGCCGCCTTCGTCTCCTCGGGCATCCCCGACCTTGACAGTAAGCTGATTCTTGCTCACAGACCTTCCTTTTCTTTAGTTAAAATATTGCGTTACTGTGCTCCCCAATTTCTATTCTTGGCCTTTTTGTGATCAAATTTTGATCTTTTGGTCACCTCCAATACATAGCTGTCAGGAAGGAGGTGCTCTGATGGAAACGGTGCTAGTAGGAATGTTTTGTACGTCGGATGCTATCTTTCCAAATGTGCTGCAAGTAGCCTTGCTGGAAAATAAAGAAGATGCTATGATAGATCATGATCACAAGTGTGAATTAGTCAGCTTAAGAGTACAAATTTCCTACAATATTTTGTGTTTAGTCACGTATAGATGCACGGACGAGGAAATTTGGTTCTTGAGGCGAGGAGGGCACAGGAATGAAACTTTTAAACTGAAAAGAGAAGGATGCTCTTATGAAAGATGGTGATGTGCACTGGTTTACCCGTGTTCCTCGCAAAAAAGAAGAAGAAAATGTGAAAAATTTATCAGTGTTCTGTTGCAGGGATTCTGGGCGGGGGTTTCCTCCTTGGTTCAGTTGTAATGGTCATGGAGGACTCTGATGCGCCACACCACCTTCTTCTGCTTCGGAGCTTCATGGCACAGGGCGTCGTGCAGAAACAACCCCTGCTCTTCGCAGGGCCTATGAAGGAGCCCCGTTTGTTCCTCGGTACACTGCCTGCTCCAGTTTCATCCTCAAAGGAGGATGGACGGCAAAGAGTGATGGGGGCTGGGGCAAGTGTATGTCTTGTGGAAGATTTTTTTACAGTGAATTTGAGTTCTGAAGTGTGTTCTTATTTTCATATTGATCTGGCTATATAATTGTACAGGATGAAGGTTTGAGGATAGCTTGGCAGTACAAGAAATATTTTGGGGAAGAGAAGACTTCTCATGCTGAAAACAGAGGTGATCCTTCTCTTCCTTATTTCTTTTTACATTTTGTTGGTTCATTTTAGACTTCTCGTGTTGAACACAGACGTGATTCTTTTCTTTCTTCTCTCTTTTTTTATTTTTTTCTGCTGGTTAATTTCCTGCTTTACACACAAAGCCATGCTCTTTGTGTGTGTTTTCTTTACAGTTTTGCTAATGCACAGGCAACTGAAAATTTCTTAAATTTAAGTCATTTTCCTCACCCTTGGATCAACATGGAGATTTGTGCTCTGACAAACTCGTCTTCCTCCTCTCCGGAGTCACTGCCGCCCACTGCTGCCGGGTTAGGTTCATCGGAGCCCCGAGCTTAGAGGGAGGGAGGGCGGCGGAAGCACGATGGTGGCCGGCGCCACCCACTGCCCTCCTCCGTCCAACAGCCGCGTCAGGTGGTTGAAGCAGCAGAGGGTGGAGATGGCCGGCGGGCCTCGCCAACGCTGGTCGCAGCGCCGGTGAGGAGGTGGGAGGCGGCGCGCAGGGAGGGATTGGGGCGGCGGCGGCTGGTGGTGGGGTGGGGTGGGGTGTGGTGGGAGTTAAGGTTAGGTTTAAAACTTAGAAGGGTGAATATGTATGGAGTGAGGGCGATCTAGATCTAATCGCTATGAAAATTGACTGAAAGTTAAGATAATTTCAGGCAAGTGTGAAATAGACGGCCTCTTTTTTTATGGATATCCTGGAAAATAAAACAAAAAAGTGATATATTGCAATTAATAGTGAGTTGATATCTTTTTTATGCTTAGCTTTTGTAATCCACTCATTTCTGAGCATCAATGGTGTAGCTGCTGCCTGATGCTGACAAGATAATGATTATTCTTGTAATTTAGCTTGCTTGTATAAGCATTATTTCTTTTACTGATGTTTAAGCTATCACTATGGTCTGTTAAGATGTTTGTGAAAAATCTGAGTCATGTAGCATTATATTGCAGGCAATAAGCAGGAATTTAGCAGTGATTTTGATTTACGGAAGCCCTTGGAAAGGCATTTACTTAATGCACAGCATATTGAATGTGTAAGCACTCAAGCTACAGACAGTCTCAGCGACCTCCAGGATCGTTGCTCCACTTTCTTATCAAAATTTCCAAGGTGAGGCTAATTCTTGATTTTATGTTCAAAATTGTTGCTCTCAAGGAAAATCATGCTATGGTTGCAGTACCCTGTTATCATGGTTGCAGTACCCTGTTATCAAATTAGTCTACCTTGTGTAGTCCTCATGCATTATGCTGTATTGCTGGTGAAGTCTCTCTTGTGTTCTGCATTCAGAAAATATGGCGGGAATCTAAATGCTGGACGGATTGCTATACAGTCACTTTGTGCACCGCAGTGTGGATACTTTGAGAAGGCAATATTCAATTCAACTGATGTCTATTGGCTGGTTACTGCAATGCATCGAAATTTTGAAGCCAAAATTTCCCCCCCTTGCTAATCCAATTATGATATAGTTGCAAGTCATTGTGTTCATGCATTGCAGGACTGGGATATGATCTCATTTGTCAGATCATTGAAAGCCATGGTTCAGTCATCTAATGTGGTTGCTGTTATAACATTTCCATATACGGTTCTATCAAATTCCTTCTGTAAGAGATGGCAGCATCTAGCAGACACGCTGCTGTCGATCAAAGCAATTGCAGGCAAGCCTGACTCTTCAAATTTTGTTTCTTGATCCTTGATCACCAACTATGTCCAGCCTTAAGCGTCCATTTCCTTGGTCACCAGATGAGGACAAGGACTTGGCAAAGCTCCTCACAGGATATCAGGATATGGTTGGTTTTTTGCATGTGCATAAGGTGGCACAGAATAACAGCCAGGTATCATAGTCTTCAGAACTGTTGTAAAAATAAACTGAATGATCTTGTCTTGATGCCTTTTACATCAAGCAGGTCCCTGTGATATTAGAGGCATCAACATTTTCTCTGAAGCTGCGTAAGAGGAGGTCGCTAGTGTTGGAGCGGTTGAATCAGGCTCCAGTGGACGGGTCAAGCGGGACTTCGTATGCTGCATCAGGCAGCTGCTCCTCATCATCGCAAGGTTCACAGCTTGAATTCTAGTTCAGATGGTATGGCTGGTTTTGGAGAAGAGAGTAAAGCCTCCTCTGGAGCATTACCTGATGACTAGCATCCATTTTTCAGCTTAGTGGATACTCAAAACAAAAATTAGCTCAGAAGGCTTGTGGTGTTGTCCATGTGTCGCTCCCTGCAAAAATGCAACTTTAGAGGTTGTGTTCATTGAACGGGAGGCAGCTTTGGTGATTCACACTAGCCAGTCCTATCTCATGTATCATTCAGTTTTGGTGTATACCACTTTCAGTACTCTTGTATTTCAACAGAGTTAAGTTGTATATCATATGCTGATGATGACAGATAATCTATCATGTTGATTGAATTGTCTTTAGCACATTAACAAATGGCAGCTGTCGGCCCGTCCTTGCGTAGCATAGTCGATCATGCTGATGCAATTGCAAAATTGGCGGTCTGAAACGAAGTCCAGAAAAAAAAAATCCGAAAAAGACTGCAGTGTAGTGACAAAAGTAGAAGACAGTACCAGGCTTTGAGCTACAAACCTACAATCTACAGGCAAAGCTGGTAATAATGCATGTCTGCAGATTGTAGTAAACCAGTGATAAGCAATGAGCACAGACACACGAGGTAGAAGTAAATTAGCAATAAGGCATGCCTGGGGTGCGGATGTCACGAACAGTGAGCCATAAAGAAACAACACCATATAAATACATGTTTCTAAGAACACCTGGAGACAAGTCCAGAGTAGAGATGTACATGACTTGCATGCTGAGTTGCAAAGAGGTACATATATTTACAAAAGTTTTGGCAAGATGAAAAGATTCAGGCCTAAATATGCACAGCTATGATATGTTCGAACTTTGAAGCGTTGCATAATCAAGATACTTCAGGAAATCTCCATCTTAACCCTGATTCGGTGATCTTTATCCAGAAGGCGTCGGGCCATCTCAGAAAAGTATGTTTGCCACTGGTGGAGGGAGCCATGCTGCTGCGTTGGCACTGTTTTGCACTTGTTGCTGCTGTAATTGCTGATGATCACCACTCTGATCAGAAACGCTGGCAACCTTTCGACTCCTTGGCCTAGCAATGTTCTTCCCAACAAAGATACCTAGCTTCAGAGCAGTAAAGAAACCTACAGCGATGAACAGAGGCCTCACAGCCCAATGGAAGTCCTCGAGGTGCTCGTACTTTTTCGCAATCCCCTCGCACTTGTCAAAGCTCACCACCTCCACCTCCGACGGATCTGCCAAGCAACTGCATACTTCACCAAGGTTAAATTTGCCCGGAAACTTCACAACAAGACACCCATTAGGGAGTATCTGTGAAATCCGACCTGTAGCTAACCCTCCCCCTCTCTTCCGCTGCCATTCAAACCGTGGGCTGGAAATGTTGGTTTTCAGCCTCACAAACCGCCCGACAGAGTAGGCTTCAGCCATTTGTAGGTCTGAATACTCCCCCTTCCAAAGGGTGTCCATGCCTATCAAACCAACATAGACAGTACCACTACGGTCAATGCTATGAAGAATTCCAACCTGAGACCGCTTCTTGTCCTCCTCCCTAAGCCGTACCCAGTCTCCAGCGGCGAAACCATAGGTTACCCTCTCCACGGTCGAGGAGCGAACCTTCGAAGGATCACGTAGCCCATGAACTTGTACAAGAATGTAACCATCATGTTCTAATTCATCCTCCATGCCAACTATGGTTCCATCAGAGATTTCCATTGTTTCAGGACTACAAGAGTTTTTAAGCTTTCTCGAGCGGACCTTGTCACCCACTTGCAGCTTATCCTTAAAGAGCGACCAATTAGTGCGGCTTGGCTGAGTTGACCTGTCTGCCCTCATATTTTCAGAACTATCCCAGCCAGTGTTGTCATAATCTGCATCTTTAGCACTAAGCAAAGAAAAAAAGAAAATATACTTAGGGAAACAAACACTCCAATGTATTGCTAGGACACGGTAAAAATAATTGCAGAAGAAGAAAAAAATAGGATATTGACCAAAGAAAAACCATATAAAACAAAATTAAGAAAGCATAAGGGCATTAAAAAAACACAGCTATCATGCTTTCACATGACAAACTTTAATACAACTTAGCATCATAAATCATAATAGAAGAAAAAGTTAGAATGAGTCACAGTAAAATTACTCATCAAAGTAATACAACTAAAGCTTGTAAATTGCTGACACTGCAAAAGCAGAAGATTTAGCATGCTACCTTTCAAATGCATGTAAGATATCTGTCATCAAGGGGCGGTCTCTAAAGTCATACTCAAAGCACCCAGAAAGGACATTCTCAACCTTTGGAGGCAAATTGTATGGGAATATTGGTCTTTCTTTCTTCATGACAACCAACTGATAGACCTCATCTGGTGACTTGCCACGCCATGGCTGAATGCCACTCAACATCTCAAGGATGCTGCAGGCAAAACCCCATGAGTCTGTCTCGTAACTAATCGGACCTCTGATGTTTGGTTGCCATTGTTCTGGGGCCATGTAATTTGGAGTTCCAAGTCTTTGGACAAGGTCTGGACTAGGCATTGAAAGTCCAAACAGCAAGGATGGAATCCCAAAATCCCCCAGCACAGCACGGTCATGTTCATCAAGGAGAAAATTACAAGGTTTAAGATTTAGAATCAATACTCCCCTTGAGTGTAAGTCTAGAACTCCACGTGCCAAATCAGCACCATATCTGCAAATTTAAAAAATTCATAAAAAAGGATGCTCAAGAAAGAAAGAAAAAAGCACATAAAACACCTCCTCTAAATAGAAGATCATAAGCATTCTCAGAAATCAACCAGATATTATGCCTGTACTAAAATGAGAAAGGATATTTGGCAGTTAATCAACCAATACAGTCAGCGCCGCACTGATAGAAAGTTGGAGACTACATGCTTAAGTCCAAAAATGCTATGCATTGATCTTAATGGTATTTGCGCCTCTGTGGTACACTGGATGCTTACGATAAGAGGAACACTCAGAACGTCAACTATGTATAACCTGTGGGAACTTCCACCATACCTTAAAACATCTGATAAAGGGAGCCTTCCAGCCTTAAGCCGAGCCATCTTATCTCCGATGGATCCTTCATAAAACTTCATCGCTACACAAATCTGAAAATTCATGAACCAAAATTGAGCTATCGGATCATCTTTACTGCACAGGTGATCCAACAAGGCTGGCCAGACCAAAAAAAAATAGAGATCAACACGCCACCAACAACATACCCTTCCATTCAGTGTTGAGATGCCATGCAGGAAGCAGACATTGCCTACACCCTGGCATTTGCTGAAGATCTCGTCGAACCTCGCCGAGAAGACCTGCAGCTGGTCATCATTAATCGGATGCAGCATCTTCACGGCGACCTCGTGGTACCGGTCGTAATCCTCCGTTCTCTGATGGTGAGTTGCAATCCAGACAACCCCAAATGGCCCTCTCCCTATCCGGTGCTTCAGGCTCAGCACGCTCGGGTCGATCCACGGGCTTTTCTGGCTCGGACCGGAGAAGACCGTCCGGTAACGATCAGGGTCCCTCTCAAGCAACATGTACTCGAATGATTCGGTGGACTGGGAGTCGGAGCTTTGCCCTGCCATTTCCTGCCAAAACAATTTCACCATTAATCCTCAACAGCTGGTATAACTCTAGCCATGCTTGTGGTGTTCTTACTCGTCACCGAGATTCTCTTGTTTCCAGAGCACACCTCAACAGAGAATAACCGAAAGATTTCCTACTGGAACATATATCCAATTTGGCGCAGTTAAGCTAGCACTAGAAGTAAACTGAGAGCTAAGGCTACAAGCACTTGCTTCAAGAATGGGCCGCAGGGGAATGTAGAGAAATTCAACGCATACCGGGTCCAGATACAAGCAAGAGTCGATCGATAACAGTAAGAATCACTCAGTCGATCGGCACAACAGCACAAAAGTCAGTGGGGGCAAGAAAAGCCTAGAACTTGGATCGAAAAGCAAGAACCGCTCAATCAATCCGGCCAGAATCACTGGAATGACCGGTACAAAGTTACGAAAACTAAATGGGCAAGAAAAAGGTAAGAACTTGGATCAGTAACAGATCAAGAATCCACAAAAGAAACGGATTCTCACCTGCCTCGTCTTCTTCTTTTTCCCCTTACTAAGTGATGTCGACGAATTGATTTTGCTAGATAAAAGTACTAAAAGGAAACCTAGAATCAACTAGCGCTACGTCTACTGGAGTAATTTGCGAAGAAAAGACTAAAATCAACGACTAAAATTCGGCACTGCACGCGTATATGTAGTTGGGTAGCGTGAGGAGGGGAGCAAGAGTGCTTGGGGAGGAAGAAGGGAAGTTGAGCGGTGGAGAACGGTTTTACATGGAGATGGATTTTCTGCCCTCGTTGCTTGTTGCCTTTTCTTTTCTTCAATTTGTTTTTTACTTTTAGAACAAGTTTTCTGTGATTCCTACGAAAGTTGAACCATATAATATATGAGATTTATGTATTCCAAATATACCACTTTTTTATCTAGAGTATTAACACTTTTTAGAGTATTAACACTTTTTTGTTGATTAAATTTCTTTTTGAAGTAACTCTTCCAAATAATTTGACTTTAGTTTTAATATACTGTAGGGAGGCTTTGTGTTCAATTTTTAGCATAATAAATTATTAACATAAGATAATAAATTATGATGTGCGGCCGAACGTGCTCTATAAGTTGGCGGAGTGAACCACTGTGAAAATATTATTTAAATGTAACTAATACTACTTTTATTATAATCCGGAGGTTTCCTGCAAGGAAAACTGTGCCACATAAGCAAAAATGTGGAGATGCCTTCGAAATATTTTGATTTTGCGTTCAGATCCACACGCGCTCCACATCCAATCCGCCTTTCTCACCTCACTTCCTTCTCGCTCCTTTTGTTCCCTTCCCGTTATTTCCCCTGCCCGAACTCACCATCCCACCGTGACGAGTACCCTGTGCCATGGTAATTTCCTCGCCGAAGGGCGACGGCCGAATCCAGGTCTGGCCAGGCCCAAAGCCACTACCGGGCTGGAAAGCCGAGCTACGACTAAATCGACGAATCCTCGAAGAATGCGACGATTTATTGCGATCGAGCGATTAAATGTCATCCGAATGATGACGCTAGCCGGCACAAGTCCCCAACTCTCGATTTACTGACGAGCAACTACGCCACCGCCAGCTAGGCAAGGGGAGCCAAGCTGGCCATCCCATCACTCGCTACTTATGCTACTAAGAGCACGCCTTTTTCTCTTTTTCGCTAACAGGTAACCTCCTCCGCCTATATAAGAGGGAGCGAGCATGTAAGACGCACTGACAACAAAGGAATTAATACAATCAAACCCACACGAATCGAGTAGGGACGCTCACTAACCAAGATACATCTTGTGCTCACCCGAGTAAGTTGCCGAGGAGAGGAGCGTGCACCCTCTTACCTATTACAAATTCATTGGCTTGCTCAAACACCGATACTTGGCGCCGCTGTAGGGGCCTCGTGCAAGCGACGCTTATTTTTCCGCTTTAGTTTCTCGACGGTTCTTTCTTTTCTCCGATGATCGCCATGCCGGGAGCAATTGGCCGATCCGCTTTGGCCTCGATTGGTTACCACCACTGGGATGTGATAGTGATCGCCCCGCCAGATCTTCGGCCGCCAAGTGTCCACCGAGGACCCCGACGCCTCACTGGGCCAGAGACTCCTCCCGCTCGAGGTCCCCAGACGGACTTTCGACGCCGGCACGCCAGAGGCCCGGACACCCCAAGCGACGCTACGAGGCATCGAGCGCTGGCGTCGCGACCCACTGACTCTGGCCAGGCAATGGTCGGCTATGCACCCGACGACCACCACTCAGACAACTCCTCCACTACTGGCCTCGAAGTGGAGGAAGAGATAAGAATGCATCACGCTATCACGATTTCCCGACATCGCAAGAGCGCCGCTACTCCGCCACGCCAAGACTCTCCGCCAACACACCGAGGATCATCAGGCTCGCCACCGACCTTCAATGGCGACGACGAGCTCGAGGCTCAAAAGGCCGAGGCTCGACAAGCTCCAGTCGACTGAGCAAGGTCGCCCACGCTTCCACTGCAAGGCCACATACAAGGCACAAGACGCCAGTCCACCACCACCGGGCTAGGACTGACGATTCATCGCTTTTTCCCACGCCAAAACATCGCCAAGAAGAAGAATGGCTCCGCGCTGCATTCCCGAGCCAGACGATCCTCGCAGCCAAGGCTACCCACCGTAACCTCCGGCCTGGTGGAGTGAAGGGCCAAGAAGACGCTGTGATGGCCACGGATCGCAGCTGTCGGACGCTTCTTCTGATGGCTCATACAACGCCAAGTAACGCTAGGCCGGCCGAGCGGAAACAAGGGCAGCGCCACCTTCCTGACAACCTCAGTGCATCAAGCGCACTCGCGCACCAACGCTTGGGACGAACGCCGACGCCGCATCCACCCTCCAAACGCCGAAGAACGAGGAACGACCCGACCTTGGTCAGATGCCGGGCCGACTTGGCTCATGATCAGCTCTCGAGCCCCGATGGCCCCGGCCGACGGGCGCTGTCGTGGAATTCGCAGCTGTTCCTGGCCGATTCGGCGCCGCCATTAACATAGCTGGCACAGGCTACAAACCCCGCAGGTGTGGTCGGAAGATTACCGGCCAGATGTGCCGGGGGGAGCGACGGACGACTCTTTGTCATCCAATACCTCCCCATCTACTTGGCGGACTCAGCTGCATGGCTCAATATCCGCCCGCCAACATCATCCGGATCAGTCGACTCAAGCACCACTTCGCTGGCAAATCTCCAGGGCACCTCATGCTTACCAGGGAATTCCTCGATTCTGGGGGTCGTAAAGGCGTAGCCAGCCTGTGGAGAACCTCCGGACTACATCCGACGCTTTTTCCTCAACAAAGGTAACGAGTTCCTCGACATCCGCGACGCCGATGTCGTGGGGCATTCATCTACTGCACCACTTCCAAGACTTCGGTCCATAAACTGGGCGGCGGCCTGTGACTACCAAAGAACTCCTCGACATTGCCACTCAACCACGCCGCGAGGAGGCCGAGATGTCATCTTCGACAAAGGGAAGTCGGCTTATGGGATCAGCGCCGAGCCCAAATTTCTCCTCCGACCGCCGATTAGTTTAAAGCGCCACTGCAACAGGTCCGCGAGGACCGCCTGGTTGCACGACTACGGGAAAGCTGCAAGGCAAGAACCCCCACCACTTCGAAGCCGGATGGAGAGCACGTGTCCGAATCCACTGATACCCGCCAGGCACAAGTATCGGATCAAGCGGTCCTGGCGCTTTTCCGGAACTCCCACGACGCCATGCAAGGGGCAAAGGAAAGAGGTGCAAGACTCAGCGCCGACCACCGAGATCGAGAGGCAGACGGCTTCTCGAGACCGACGGTTGCCTCATGATCTTCTACGGACCGGGCAAGCTACGCCGACCGGAGGCGCCTCAAGCTCGGCTCGGCCGAGAGGTGTTCGCGGCAAGCCCAGATTTAAATACCTTCTGCGGTCGGAGTCCCTCGATCACCTTGACTGGCCGACCACCCCCACCACGCCCCGCAATCAGGAGGTACTCCGCCGTCATTGATCCCATCGTGGAACAAAGCGCCCGACTAAGGTGCTCATGGATCGGCGGCAGCAGCCTCAACATCCTTTACGCTGAGACCTCGACGCCATGGGGATCCTCGCCGAGCCTTCACTCAAGCAGAGCACCTTTCACGGCTGCCGTTTCGCCAAAGCCAGGCCTGATTCGCCGCAGTCGACTGCCACACGCTCGGAGCCCTGCTAACTTCGCGACCGGACCCTCACCTTCGAGGTCGTGGATTTTCCCGGCCCTACCACGCCATCCTGGGGAGACCATGCTACGCGGTTCATGGCGATCCCCAACTACACCTACCGTCAAGATGCCCGCCGCATGGGGTGATCATCGAATCAGCGTTTTTCCACCGCCACGGCCGCGAAAGATACGCAGTTGGCCTCGGCGCTCGCCGGCTCCACTCGAAGCCCACGGCCCGAAAGCAAGATTTCCGAGTCCGCCCCGACGGCAAGTCCGATCGCTCCTTCAAGTCCGCCGAGACACGAAGACGATCGAGGTCGACCCAGGACCCGACTAAACCGCTTCGGACGTGACCACGCTTTCGCCAATAGGAGCGCGCTGCCGACTTCCTCCAAGGCTAAACCGACGCCGCATGGAAGCTCCTCCGACATGCCGGGGATCCCGAGGGAAGTCGCCGAGCACTCCCTCGAACATCCCGCCTGTCTAGACCTGCCGCCAAATGCCCCGCGCTGCTCGACGTAAGGAAAGCGCTGGCTGGCCATAGGAGAGGAAATAGCTAAGCTCTTGGCCGCAGGGTTCATCAAAGAAGTTCGCCACCCCGAGTGGCTAGCAAACCCCTGTGGCTTGTAAAAAAGAAGACTGAAATGGAGAATGTGTGTCGACTACACAAGCTCTCAACAAGGCATGTCCGAAAGATCCATTCCTCTCGCCCCGATCGACCAAATGGTAGACTCCACCGCAGGGTGCGAATCCTCGTCTTTCGGATGCCTACTCAGGGTACCACCAGATCGCG
This sequence comes from Rhipidocladum racemiflorum, assembly GCA_036346355.1. NCBI lineage: Eukaryota > Viridiplantae > Streptophyta > Magnoliopsida > Poales > Poaceae > Rhipidocladum > Rhipidocladum racemiflorum. The sequence goes on along the minus strand of CM070579.1, from coordinate 79,538,835 downwards.
ATGAAAGAAGACGCACTCACCGCGACTTCCTTCATCACCCAGACGGCTCGTTTCGCAAGACGTGACAATGCCGCTGGCCTCAAGAACGCGGGCTACATACCGTAGATGGCGCACCGCTTCTTCCGACCAGACGGCCGCGAATGTCGTACACGCCGACGCCGATTTACATCGCTGTCAAGACCAGAAGACCAGCGACATCATCGCCGACCGAGGAGACTTTCGCGAACCTTCGACTGCTCCGATCAAGCTCAACCCCGAAATGCGCTGGTACCTGGGAAGCTACCGCTTCATCATTCCGAGCGCAGATCGGTTACCAAGACAAGATCTCCGCGATTCTTGAGGATGGGGCCGATCAGAACTCCAAGGGGCCCAAAGGTCGACTCGATGCCTAGCGGCCTCGAAGTCGCTTCACGCCCCGCTGCCGAACGCGCTTGCCTCTATACAAACTCCTCGAGGAAATCCGACCACTTCACCGGATTTGGCTGAGGCTCAGGACGCTTTCGACGCGCTTAAAGGTTTTCCGACCACTCCTCCAGTTAGTCGGGTCGCCTGCCACTAAGAGCCTCTCTCACATTTACATTGCCGCCACGACCCAGGTCGTCAAGACGGCACTTGTCGCGAGCGAGCGTAATGAAGGGCTGGTCCTTAAGATCCGCCGCCGGTCTACTTCATTAGCGGGTACTCTCCGAGTCCAAGGCACTGCATCACGGTGATCCGTAAGATGCTCTACGCAGTTCGATCACTTAAAAGGAAGCCGGGTACACTACTTCAACCAAAGACCACGCTTCCGTGGTAACTTCCCTACCACTCGCGAGGTCATCCATAACCGCGACGCCCGGAAGAATTGCCAAGTGGGCACTGAGCTCAACGGGCATGACATATCCTATGTCCTCTGACCGCCATAAAATCTCAAGTTCTAGCCGACTTCGTCGAAAGGATCGAAGCCCAGCCCCACTCTCCGCCAAGACCCCGAGTAATCGACGATGTACTTCGACGGTCCTTCACCAAAATCGGAGCCGGGCCGGGTCGCTATTCTTTCACCACTGAACAAGCTTCGTGACGCTATCCGGCCATTTTTCGACGCGCAACCAACAACGTCGCCGAGTATGAGGCCTCGCATCGGGTTCTCGCGATCGCCGACTTCTGAGCTCGCTATAAGAGGCGTGCATGGCGACTCAAAATCGGTCGCCGATCAAGTCATGAAGGCCGCAACCTCGCGACGATCGGATGGCGCTCATCGCCGAGAGGTACGCGAAATCGGAGCAAAGTTCAAAGGATTTGAACTCCATCATAGCTACAGACGAATAACGGAGAGGCCGACACCGGCCGGTCCGCCCCGGCAGAGGGCCGGTCCCGCCGAATTTTCGCCCTCGACCTACACTAAGCGCCCATCCGACCGACGCCTGACGATCGGGCTGCCGTAATTGACCGACTGCCGAATGGTCGAGCCGGTTGCAACGCCCCGATGACCAAAGACCGATTGAGGAATCCTTCATCGACGCCGATCGACGGCTCCTCCCGACGACCAACCGAGGTTCGCCCTCGCTACGGCAAAATCTCTTCAGATCGATCGGCAACGACCTCTACAGAAGGAGCCTCCCGGATCCTCCGTATGTGTCCCACCGACCAAGGAAGAGAGCTGCCCGCGACATCCACGGCGGGTTTGCGACACCACGCTGGTCACTGAGCCTGGCCTGAAAGCCTTCCGACAGGGTTTCGATCGCCGACCGTGCGGGCCGACTCCGGAGCAAATCATCCGGACGCGAGCAGTGCCACCCTTCGCCTAAGAACTCACCTCCCTCCAAGAAGCCCTCCAAACGATCCCTATCACATGGCTCCTTCGCCAGCTTGGGGACTCGATCTGGCTGCCCTTCAAGAAAGCGCCCGGCTCCACCCACCGCTGGTTGCGAGACAAGTTCACCAAGTGGATAGAAGCTGCCGATCACAACAATCACTTCACAGCAGTAGCCGGACTTCATCCGCACATCGCTTCACCGCTTGGGAGTCCCGAACTCCATCATCATCGACAACTAACGCAGCTCACGAAAGGAGTTTCTCAGCTCGCGATGCCTTCAAAGATCCGCTGATTGGGCTCGCCGCTTCACCCACGAGCAACCCGCCAAGTCGAACGCCGAATCCGCATGATCCTCCAAGGGCCTGCCGCTGACCTCGATCGATCAAGAAATACGCGGACGCTGGGCGCTCCGAGGTACTCTCCTGCACTTTGGAGCTTACGACCACTCCCGACCCGGCCGACCGGTTCACGCTGCTCTTTCCTGGCATTCGAGCGTGGCTATCCCGCTAACCGACGGACTACGGCGCTTCAAAGGTTCAGCCTTCAACGACCGGGGCTCGAGTCCCAAGAAGACGCCGACCGGCCGATGAAGCGCGATGTCGCCGCTGCTCGCCACCAAATACCAAGACATCGCGACGCTACCTACCACCGCAAGGTTAGAGGGCGAGCTGCTCAACACAAAGCACTGGTTCTCAAGGCCAGTCCAAATTCAACAAAGGCAAGCACAAGCTCTCCTCCTTGGGAGGCCCTTTCATCAGAGTAGAGGTCCTTCGACCCAGACTTACCTGCTCAAGGATCCCGATGGCAACATCTTGTCAAACGCCCGAACATTGAAAAGCTAAGACGATTCTACCCTTAGCCCTTTTTTTTCTACCTCGCTCATTACCATGTTCACCTTTTTTTTACCTCACAGAGCATTTTTTTTTCCACTGGCCGACACTGCTCAACCGCCGCCATTCACCCGATCATTTGGTGTTCTTTTCTTTCTTCCAACCCGAGTACCACGTACTTACGCCAAGCTACTGCCATGGCTGTGATCTCGCCAAGGAAAAAAGAGACAGTAACAGATGGTATACTGTCTGTTCGGGAACTAACGCGCGCCTAAAAACTCGTTTTCCTACTTTTTTCGAAAACGCCGAACATGTCGATCATCGGCCTGCTGGTCCTTCGCAGACCCAAGAACCATGATCCCAGATATCTTACCAAAGAACAAAACCGAAAATAGCGAAAAATGCATGTAAAACCCAACACCTTTATTTTCTTCCAATTCAACGGCATTTACATTCTTTAGAAACAAGAAAATCTAAAACCAAGAAAGCTTTTTCTCGCTTATGGTCTTCCCGCCGACAATTGATCTCCGACTTATCGTCCCTCTCCAAACACAAAGCTTCAATTTTCCGCACAATTCTTTTGCCGCGACGCACAAAGAAAAATAGCCGGTCAGCCAAACCCGCAGCCAGAGAGAGCCCCGATCCGCCTCTGACGCACCTTCAAGAAGGCTTGGCACTCGCGCTTCAGGTGACTTCTATGGTTCCTGGGAGCTTGGGAGTCCGACACAGGGGACCGCCAGAAGAGTACTAAAAGACGATCGGGCGACGCAAAGACGGCCGCTTTCTACAGCAGCCTAGATGTCGCGGCCGACTCCAGTTCTCCCCGGCGAGAAGGAGCGCTGGGGAGGACGGCGCCCGCTTCCCAATTGCTCAGGGGCGCCATGGCAGCGGTTCCTCACCGACGATCGCGCTTGTCGCGCTTCGCTCGCCTTCCTCCTCCGCCTCCGCCCCAGTTAGCCTCGGCCAACCTTCCCGCTGTCCTGACTGGGGCCGCCATAAGACGGCTCGCCGCCTCAACTCCTCCTCATCCTCGCTTTCGCTCTGAAGGAGTCCTGGCCGATCTCATCGACGCGGGTTCTCATCCTTAGAACGGGAATAAGAGAGCGAGGCAGCATAAAAGCAAGTCGATTAGCCTGCCTCAACGCCGCCGAATGAAGTCCCGGCTTCACCTTCCGCCTATTTATAGGCGAATCCGGCCAAACGGCGACGCTACGGATACTCCGCCAAAGATTCATGACGACCGCACCTTTTTCAAGCCGGGCATGAGAAGCCGGGCCGAAGCAAGCGACGCTGAACCAAGCACCGCCTAATTTCGTTGAACAAAAACCTCGCTACCATAAAGAAAGATAATGAGTACCTTCTTCTGCACACTCACATTTCTTCAAGGCGGCGCCACAGAATAAACAAACCGCCCGCCCCACTGGGGTTACAAGAGTCCCGCGGCCCAGTTGTCACAACCAATCGCCGCGTCCTCCCAAGACGGCCAAACTTTCGACCAAAAGTACTACGCCTACGCCTCCGGCCGGCCACGGTTACGGGCGAAGTGCTTGGCGAAGAAAGGAAGTGCCTGCTGGTCGACTCCACGACGGTCAGAACAAATTCTCCCACGTGCTGAGCGCTCTCGATTTCCTAACTCTCTAACTTTTTGTGATACACACACCGACCAATGCCCACCGTGGTCCCTAAGGCAAGAGACGGCGACGATATCCACTACAAAGAAAAATGGGCAAGAGGTGAGGATAAGGCGAGCCTCACAAGCCTCTAGTTGGGCTTGGGACGACTCAATCGCTTTAACTCACGTCCCGGATCACACTCACGCCTCTCGCGAACCTGCTGACGGTGGCACTACGCTTTGGATCAACGAACGATCCAAGGTCCGGAGCACGGATCGAGTAAGGAAAGATTCTTATGGATCGCTTCAACTGGGGTCGGACGCTGCGCCGATTGTCCGCTAGGGGACCTCGCGAGGGGGGCCTCTGTGTTCCACCTCGATCACTCGCTTGTAGCCCTGACGAGCGGCCGAGCCAACGTAAGGCAAGCGCTTTCACTCCTCCTCGTCCCCACCACGGACGGGCGAAAAAGTGGGGACGGGACCTGTGCACCACGTGGTTCGCCAGATCGATCAGCCCATCACGGCATACCAAGGCACGACTCCGGGCGCCACGTGTCCGCCAGGCGACTTACCACCACGCGCCTGACGGCCGACCCGGCGCCACGTGTTCGCGACGACGACTACCATCATATACCGGCGCTCGACTCCGGGCGCCACGTGGTCCGGCTAGTGGTGACTAAACCACAGACGCTTAACCCGGCGCTTCACGCGGCTCGCCAGTGCGACAACCATCAACGCGCGCCGGCTCAACCCGGGGCGCCACGTGCTCGCCAGTATGTTCAGTCGATCATACCGGTTGGCACGACCGGGCGCCACGCTACCGGCCATGCATCACTTCGCACGCCACGTGCTCGCCAGGGCGACGGGCCCATCATACCGGCCAAGACGACTCCGGGCGCCATGTGTTCGCCAGTATGCCCAACACTAGAAAACAAGCAAGACGACCGCACAGATATATACTGCGATCGACCTCCCGATACCGCAAAGTAACGACTAAGCAGCAGTGAACTCCCCGACCAGCCTCCGACCACTGGGCCTGGTTACACTCCACTGGCAGACGCCACAAGACCCGGCCAAAGACTCTTCCCGACCAAACCCGGTGAAAAACCCCGACCGCTTCCTCCCACCGCTCTGGGGTTACACTCACTGGTGGCGCCAAGCACCCTTGGCCGGAGACTCGATCAAAGCAAGCGAACCACTGATCACAAAGACGGAAACAAGACCCCCGCACCTCCTCCGACTCAAGACGGGGCTCCTGGCTACTGACGAGTACCTCAGGGCCTATGGTACCTCAAATGGCCCGAAGGGCGACGGCCGAACCAGCCTGGCCAGGCCTCAAAGCCACTACCGCTGGGAAAGCCGTGAGCCATGACCAAATCGACGAATCCTCGAAGAAGCGATGCAGATTTATTATGACGAGCGCATTAAATGCTGGTCGTGAATGATGACGCAGCAAGACAAGTCCCCAACTCTCGCATTTACTACGAGCAACTACGCCACCACAGCAGGCAAGGGGAGCTTCTGGCCACATCCCATCACCGCTTACTCATGCGCGACTAAGAGCACACTTTTTTCTTTTTCAAGCAACAAGTAACCTCCTCCTCGCCTATATAAAGGGGGAGGGAGCGAGCATGTAAGACGACGGACAACAAAGGAATTAATACAATCAAACCCACGAACCTGGAGTAGGACGCTCAAACCAACCAAGATACATCTTGTGCTCACCCGAGTAAGCCGTCGAGGAGAGGGAGCGTGCACCCCCCTCTTACCTATACAAATTCATTGGCCGGTGCTCGAAACACCGACACACCGACGCTCATCCTCCTCTCCCTCCTCTCGACCCAACCAGCGTTGCCGCCGCCTCCGTAGCTCCTCCTCGCGCTCTCGCTCTGCCTTGTCGGTGGCCTCCTCCCCCAGATCCGGCTGAGATCCGGCGAGGAAGTCCTCGTGGATGGCGAGAACAACCTGGCCATCGCCCTCCCTTACCCTCGACGTCGTGCGTCTGTGCCACCCTTCTGGAGGAGACGAAGAGGAAGCGGGGGAGTTAGGTATAGACCTGATCGCATGCTCCCCACGCAACGCAATGCCACACCCACCCCGACGGCAAACCCCGAACTCAATGCCTATGATCCGCCTACAACTTCCTGCTCATCAAGGTCGGCAGTCGCGGCTGCTTCCTCAAGTCCGTCTGGTGCAAACACGAAGGGGGGGCTCCTCATCAAGGTTGTAAGTTCAAGCTCCATTGGTGAAGCTTGAGCAAGGGGGTTGACTTGTTACTCTTGGTGGTTGTCGCCACCTAGACAGCGTAGGAGCGTCGTGTACGGATCTCTCAACGAAAGTTATGAGAATCCCACTGAAGTTTGTGAAGGTTGGAGTTTAGCCTACCCGGAGGGGTGAAAATCTCCCACTAGTGAAATCGAGGTAGGTGCTCAAGTGCGGAGCTGATCCAAAGAATTGGGCTTGCCTCAACGTGGATTAGAAGAGACTGGCAAGTCTCCGAGACCATGGGAAAAAGTTGGTGTGTCTCTTGTCTCTTTTACTTTCAAGCATTTACTTTATTGCATTATTATCAATTGTTTGATTATATTTAGAATTGCTTATTCTAGCTTGCTTGATGAGTATAGCAATTCTTGCTTAGAGACATAATTTAGTTAGTGCACTAGTGAGCCTAGTTAATTTAGGCCTTATTTGTCAAAATTATAGGTATTCGCTTCCGCATTATTTGCTAGGTTTTGACATAGGGTTGATTAGAGCGTATTCGTTAGTGAGAAGAATTTTTCAAACACCTCGACCCTACAAAGGTCTAATTCAACCACGCCAGCAAGCCCCCCAACCTCAAGGTAACGGCTCACAAATTTCTTTGGTTGGGGTGTGTAGATTCGGGTTCTGCGATATGCCTGCTGATTTCGCAGGACCATGAGCGGAGTCTGAGATTTGGTGTTGATGTTTGTAATGGAACGTGGTTCATTATCATGAGACTTGGTGACCGATTACTTGAAGGAGTACAGCGCCGCTCGACGACAGCGATAGGGGAGACTACAACTTAGATTCGGCAGCTGTCGGAATGCTTTTCGATGTGCCACTGCACCGACCTCAGGGTGGACATGCCAGTCGGAACCATGGAGGTGGACGATGAAAGGCTGGGGCCGGAGGAGAGGACACGCCTCCTGGAGAGGCTTGTGAAACTGGCCGAGGAGGACAACAATGAGTTCCTGGCCAACATCAACCAAAGAATAGAGAGGTAAGTAATCCAATGATGCGATTTGTTTTTTTTCTAAAAAAATTATTCATAGTGGAACATTTATGTTTTTTACTATTGAAGTTAGAATTCTTGATCAAGCGACGTTCTAAACCAACTTATATGATGTACCAATGATAATTCCATGATGATTGAAAATAGCAGGTTATGTTGGCTGTGGAAGGTAAACTATTTCATGTTCACTCTGAAAGTTGCAAATTTAAGGCCCTATTTGGTAGAGCTCCAGCTCCACCAGATCCATGCTGGGTATTCCTAACTCCACCAGATCCGTGGAGCTGAAGCTATGGGTATATTAAGAGTGTTTAGGTGGGTCATCTTGTTTACATTGAAAAATAAAAATAAAAATTTAATTCACTTAATTTTAGCCTACAAGTTTCAGATCTGAGGTGGAGTTGGGATCTAGAGCTTGGCCAAACAGGGCCTTAACTAATAACTTGTTTGATTTGATTAATGGGGATAACATTCTCACAGGAGCAAAAGTGCCCATACTGTTGAACACTGCAAAGAATACAACACTGTTATTCACTTGAATTAGAAACACGAAAGGTTTGGGATTATGTCGGGGACAACTATGTCCATCATCTTATTCAATCGAAAACTGATGGGAAGTTGGTTGAGTACGATTGTCATGGAATCAATGAGGCTCTACTAAATAGTAAAGTTGAAGCTGTAATGTACTAAGTAAATGATCTTTGTGGAAATTATTAGCTAATCCATCCCGATAAACATGTATGCCTTTTTTACAACTTTGTACTTTCCTTTGTTTCAGATTTTTGAAGAGTACAATGATCTCCTCACATCTCAGCTTCAAAAAACAAACAAATGTAAGTCCATACATTCTTGTGCTTATCTGGTACGCATTTACTATCACCTAGATGCTATTGTACTACTTGTTGTTGGTCCTCTATATTATAAGACTTTTGTGTATCAAATTATTCACACATAGTATCGAAGAAGGTAATTAAGTTACGTTATTACTATTTTTGTTTTGGTAATAATGTAGTATTATGAATCACTTCTGCTAGAAGACAAAGAGGATAATAAGAAGGAAATTTCTGCTGCTATCGAGCATGTTGTGACTATAAAACAACAAAAGTTTCAACCAAAGCTTGATAAGCACATAGAAGGGAAAAGTTTCTTGCTGACATAAGTACTTGACTATTTGTTAAAGCAAATCTGAATATTGGAGCTTAAAACTTACCATAGTCAGTGACTTTATTAACATATTACTCATGATTAGTTTGATTTCTCCCAGATTAATGACAATCTTGTCGAAAATTAGGAGATGTGGATAGAAAAAGATTCGAAAAGAACAAGAAAGGTATTTTGTTTCTTCATTATATTCCAAAATTTTACAAACACAATTCATTAATATGTGCTTCTTGTTTGATAAATTATTGTCATTATTCCAGTTCGGTGACGGTTTAGTAGAGATAAGCATAGTATGTTTTCATTGCCTACCAAATAACTCATGCTCTGAAGTTTAGATGTGGTTTGTACCTGTTAAGATTTCCATCAATAACTCAACTTGGTACATAACTTAATTGTTTGATTTACCGCCCATTGTTCTCATGAGTGATCAACCTTCGGGTCCTGTATCGTCTTTTTTTTTTTTTTGCCAAAAAGGCCATTTGAAAATTCCAAAATTGTGTTTAGGCCCCTCAAGAAATTCCAAAAAAAAGCCTTTGTCCCCCACCGGCTCTTTAGCAAATGACCCTTTCAAAAAAAAAAATCCAAAAATACGTTTAGGTCCCCTCGCCGCTTGTTTTGCTAACAAACTTTTCAACAGGAGACCCCTTCAAAAATTCTGAAAGCGTGTTTAAGTCCTCCCACCCTTTGTTTTGCAAAAAAAACAACTCGTGGTTCCGCAAGTTCGACTTAAAAAGATCTCGCGGTTTAAGAGAGTTGCATCCAGAACCATGTCATTTTGCAAACAAAAGGATATATATATATATATATATATATATGTGTGTGTGTGTGTGTGTGTGTGTGTGTGTGTGTGTGTATATATGTGTATATATATATATGTGTGTATATATATATATATATGTATGTATGTATATATATGTATGTATGTATATGTATGTATATATATATGTATATGTATATGTATATGTATATGGTTACTTTTAAGAGCATCGAGACAAGGTTGTGACCGTTTTTTACTTTAGTAGCTCATGTCCCATTTTTTCTCAAAACTAGTCCCTATACGTGAAGTTTTACAAAAATGATCTCTACTTGAGCGCAAAAATTCCAGCAGGTAACGTGTGTCATCTATCACGGTCTAATAGCTTGGAAGGGCATCGTCAGTGCGGCTGCGCAGGAGAGTGCATAAGCTGGCTGGACCTACCAATTTGCCGTGGTCGGGAAGCGCGGGAGCTTGCTTCCACACATGGCAAGCGCGATAGTAGGCGCACGTAAGTACGGGCGAGCAGGCAAGCTCGAGGTAGCGCAAGGCATGTGGGTGCGTGCATAGGGGGCTCGTGTGTGAGTGCATGCTGCGCTTGGGTAGCGCAAAAAGAGCTCTGCCGTACCCGGGTAACACGGAAGGAGCCCTGCCGCGGGGGTCATGCCTGCTTTTGCAGCCTAACCACCACCTGCGCTCCCCGAGCGTCGCAAGGGTACAGGTGTCCGGTGTCCCCTGCTGCGCCTTCCACGGGGAGGGAAGGAGCTATTTTTGTAAATGTGTTTGTGAGGAGCTAGATAAGTACAGTACTGGTGGTCGCCACGATAGCGATTATGGGAAGGATGTGACATTGAAGGGTGGATATCAATGACCAGGAGGACTACCGCGGGGTGGGTATAATGTGCTCTTTAGTATGATGTATATTTTATACTAGATAAGTACATGCGGTGCTGCGTGAGGATGATTTTATGAAATATGTTTTTTGTATGAAATTTGAAATTTAAATCTTAATTTTGTCCTCTGTTTGAATTTGTACCATTTTATGAATTTCTAAGGTTTTTTACTATTTCAAGAAAAGTTTTTTATTGGTCAAAACCAGTGAAATTGCTTCAAATGCATTAGTAGTATTGTCAGAATTTTTCAAAATTGCACAAGTTTGATCATGATATGAAATTTTTATGGTAACTTAGACGTGCTCTCAGGACCCTTCTCAAAAAATTTTAAAAATCAAATTCATTTGATGCCTTTGGAAAACCAAAAATAGTGAAATTTAAATGCATTAGTAGTATTGTTAGAATTTTAAAAATCGCACAAGTTTGATCATGGTTTGAAATTTGTATGGTAGCTTAGGCATGCTCTCAAAACCCTTCTCAAAAAGTTTCAAAAATTTCCAACTTATGGTAGTAGCTCAATTAAATCAGTGAAGTTGCTATGCATTAGTAGTATTGTCTGAATTTTTAAAAATTTTACAAGTTTGATTATGATCCGAAATTTTTATAGTAGCTTAGGCATCCTCTCAGGACCATTCTTAAAATGTTTCAAAATTTTCTAATATAATTTAATAGCTCAATTAAATCAGTGAGGTTACGGTAAAAAATTAGAAAAAAAAAATGCATTTGTTTGGAATCGAACCGGAACCTCACTCACTCTACACAGGCCACCTACCATCAAGCTACAAGTACTTGTTGTCATATCATGTGTGACAAATTTATAAGGCTACTATCTGAGATATGCTTGAGCGGCCACACTCGTGGGGGAACTGGGCGATGTGGCTAGTGCGAGAGGCCAGGAATCCTATGGAATGTAATATTGGACTATGCTAACAAAATATATTACTATTTTGATTTTATTAGCTCCTCTCGTGAGATCATTTCATTTGTTTAATTTGTATGCAAATAAAATCACCTTTTTGGAAGAGTCTTCGTGCTTTATTCACAAAGCATTGCAATTATGGGCAATCCAACAGTTTTGTAAAAAGATTTGGGGCATGTTTGATTTATTTTCAATGGTTTGTTTACTTTACTAAATTTTGGTAATGTTGATCAAATTTGATAAGCATTTGATTTATAGAGTTTTTAGAAGAAAAAATTAACTCCAGCAAGGACCCGAAATTGTTAAAATTTAGCAAATTGTTTTAGGACTCCTGGACGAGTAACTATATTTAGCAACTCTGTGATTCGGCCATATTTAATTAGATGGTAGTTGGTTTTTAGGGCCTAATTGCTGGAGTGAACATATTTTTAGAGCATCTCCAAGAGGGGCATTAAATATGGCTCTAATTTGAATTGTAGGGCTTTTGGGGAAAAGATTAACTCCAGCAATGACGCTAAATTGTTAAAATTTAGCAAATTATTTTAGGGTCCTAGGAGAGTAGCTATATTTAGTAACTCTGTAATTGAGCCCTATCTTCGTTGGGTTTTAGGGTCTAATTGCTGAAGTGAATATTTCGTTGAAACCCTAAATCTAATTAGTTGGGGTCCTAAATTAAAGTTTAAAGCTCATTTTTAGAGTTCTCTCTTGAAAATACTTTTAGTTGGAGTCCTATATTAAAATTTATGGCTTTTTTTAAGAATCTCTTTTGGAGAGATGATCGACTGTTAGTGTCTTGGGATTTGGGATTCTCGATACTTTGATGGTTCGGTTGCTCACGCAGTCACGCCATCTCCTTACGCTACCTCTTTGAATCCCATACATGCACATATTGGTTCTCTACAGAATTTTTTTCAGTTCCAGGAGAAATTTATACTGCTCATGTGCTATTCCTATGTTCCAAATATACTCTTATTTTATTGTTATTTTAGTATGTTCCCGCTATCAAAAACAACTTTAGCACAATATTTTTTTCGTTTCTGGATTGTAAAGGAATAATTTTTTTTCCGCATGATGTGCAAATAGATTGTGCCCAATCATATCAAAGTATAAGTGATCAAAGTTGTACACCTTGACCCACTTTTGAGCACCTTTCTTTCAACTAAACTTATTAATACCGTACTGGAGGTCATACCGATTTGGCTCTTGGAATGATACACTTCATTACCTGTTTATACCGACGTACCCTTTTGGATTTAGTATAATAGTATATATTTATAAGTACACACGTTTAATTATATGTACACCAAAATTCACTTATAATATTACTCCAACAACATAGTAGGACTGTCAATATAACATGTAGTTTAATAGACTATACTATCAATTTCACCGGTTTGACTGGTATTGAGACCGATAAGGTATATATTGCTGCTTCGTACTGGTTTAGATGCCGAAATGGTATATATCAACTATACCAATTGATATGTACCGATAGTGATAACTATGCTTTCAACCATCATTTTGGCTGCAACAAGGTTGCTACCAAAGTACAAGTACCAATGCTGTCTCACCTGCATTACATTATTGCTCCCAAGCAGGGATTCAAATTTTGGTTCAAAATCTGAAATCTCGGCTGAGATTTCGGATTTTGGACCCCTCCGAGATTCAAAATCCTGTCTGGATATAAAAAAAAAATCAAAAAAGTTTTTTAAAAATTTTTAAATTTCGGATTTCTCGGCGATTTTGGCCGAGATTTCGTGATTTTTTTTGCCGGATTTTAAATTTTGTGCATTGGATTTGATTGAATTTAGTCAAGATCATCGACAAAAAAATTCAAAATTTTTTGACATGTTTTTGACCATTTTTTGGTCGGTTCAATTTGTCGGTTAGGATTGTCCGAATTTTTTAAAAATTTTCAAGATTGATCATCATCTGAAAAATTTATGGGAATATTATGGATGTATTAGGACCATTCACAAAAATTTTCAACATTTTCTAAAGTGATTTGTACTATTTTTCATTCAGGTGAATTTTGTCGGTTCGTCTTTAGTAACACTCTTTGAATTTTTTAAAATTCCTAAAGCTTGATCATCATCTAAAAATTTTATGAGAATATTATGAATATGTTAGGACCATTCACAAAAAATTTCAGAAGTTTCTAATGTGGTTTGCACCATTTTCCATTCGGTTGAAATTTAGTGATCAACCCTTTTATCAGGACAATGGCACTGTTAGATTTTTTAAAAATTCCTCATGCTTGATTATCATCTGAAATATTTATGAAAACATTAGTGATGTGTCAAGACCACCCCAAAAAATTTCAAAAATTTTTGACGTTTAGACCATTTTTGGGTCGGTTCAATGTGGATCGAGATCTTGGTGATTTCGGCCTAGGTCTCGGTGATTTCGACCGAGATCTCGGATTTTCCGGTTGAAAAAAACCGGATTTGAAATTTGGTTTTTGTAATTTGTCCGGATTTTGTCCGAAATTTCCAAATCTCACCGAAATTTTGGATTTCGGACATTTCCGAGATTTCACTCAAAACGAGATTTAGAACCTTACTCCCAAGTACCAATCCTCTGGACCGTGCTGGGTTATTTTTGCGGGCAATGGGGCGTCCATGCTCTCATTGGTTCATGCAAGAATTACTTTGTCCATACAGAATTGGCACCGTATTTTCACAGTAAAAATATTAAAACTGGTAGAAAGGAAAGAACATTGAGAGGTACTAACATTCAGCTAGATTCAGTACAATTGGTAGCATGAAACAAGAACGTCAGAAACTGTTACTCTTTGGAGCTGACGATAGTAGATGATGTGACATCCAAGAGAATCTACGCCACCTAATCACCTATTACTTTTGTTAGCTTATTTTCCTCCCCCTTTTCTCCCTGCAAAGCTGAAAGCCAAATCACAAGAGGATTGATTATCTCAGTTTGATATGATTCAAAAATATCTAAGCACAATAGGTTGTCTTTGAAAGAGCCTTGGACTAAAGCCTGTGACAAGAAAGGAATCCTATACCTACTAATGCCTCACAGCAGCACTACTCAACTGACCAAGCTGTAAGCTATTCTGTCATTCTACTTGCCCGGGAACCGCGATCACACGCAGTCTGTGTGGACTGCAACTTAAATAGTTCTCACGGGACCGTTCGATTCAAAATCGACAGCCTGATTCGCCGGAAACGCTGTGCAATGTTTTACTGTTCACAAACACTGTTTGTAGCACTGTAGCACCTTATGTTCATAATTTTTTTATCCGGGCCATCGGTGAGCTCGATCGGATAGTCTAGAGCAATGGAGGCTGTTTAAGTTGTAGTCTGATAGCGACAGCAGCTGATTCCTCTCCCTTGCCTGGCTCCATTTTCTGCAAGATCCCTGGATGTGTGGTCAGCAGCGAGACCAGATGCCACACTCTTTAGCAAAGGTTCTCTGCAAAGGCACTCCACATGTAGGCTCTGCTTGTACGCCTCTTTATGTAAATGTATGCTGCTATGACAAATAAAGCACGAACACCATTAATCATGGTAAATTAATAATTAACTCATAATGCAGATCAAATTACATAGAACACCAAGGAGGACTTCTAGCTCTAAGCTTCAAATGTAATCTTACCTCTTAATCCTAATAGAAAACAAAACAAGAGTTGGACTAGGAGTCACATGACATAAGTTGCATGCGTAATACCTGCCTCTAAATTACTTAACATGCACATTGAGTGGAAAAAGACTAGACAAAATATTGTAATACTAAACAAAAGATTGTGATCTCATGAACAGCTGAAAAAGCCACAAATCCTCAAAGTAAAGCTTGAACGTACAGTACCAACTCCCAACGAATATAAACAAAGTACAACTGATGGGCTGAGGCAGCATTTTTTATACTGAAAATAAAAGAAAGAAAAGCACCAAGGTATCTTCACCTTTTATCCGTCTTCTGAAATGTTCCATGCTAATGGAACGGCTATAACAGGGTATTAGTGTGGCCTTCATCTAAAGAGAGAGCAAATGGAAATGGCATTGCTTCATAAATATATGCAAATTTTCTAGATTGCAAGGGGTGAAATCAATCATCTGTGATAGTAGGAACCGATGAAGAAAATATCTGGTTTTCCACATAGAGACAATTGAAGATTTGCAGTTCAAGTTGTATCTTCCAAATTGACAACTCAATGGGACGGTGAGGCTTCTGTCCATATTCAGTCCAGTTCCTGTCAGAGCTCAGAAATCTCTTAGAAACAGATACATTGCTTCTGATCATAGGACATCATTTACCGGAACTGTTGACAAATGACAAATGACGCTGCTCAGCAATTTGCATACTTGCATGGCAGGTAAGCACCGGTTTCGTCGAAGTCCGGGTTGCAGACGCGCAGCACAGCAAGAACTCCAGAACCAGTTCACTTGAAAGCACAGAAGGACTAGACAGAGGCCTTGTGATTATTTGCCTTGCAATCAAATTCTCAGCTTGACCTGCTGCTCTGCAAGATATTAAGTTTGTCTGAATCCGTGGTGTTTGCAAGGCCAATGCATGAACTGCTCATCAGAAACCTTTTCCAATTTCGAACTAGAGAGTATGCATGTAAATCAGAAGCTGGAAGTGCTGCAAATTTCGAGCAAGAAAGAAAAGAAACAACAATGCATGGATCTCTTTGTGCTGCAACTACGTTCGGTTCTTGGATCAAGCTTCTGTGAATTTCCAGCCGCGGAAACTCCTCGCAGAGCCAGAGTCGAATTTTCTATCTCTCTTCCATTCGAGGATAAGGCTGGTTCTTTTTCGTAACCTCCCTCGCCGGCGGCGCCCTATCCCGCAGTGTCCTCTGCGTTCTAGTGCTCGGGCGAGCGGCGGTGAGAGCGGAGGAGCTGCTCTCCTCTCTCCTCGGTGGCCATACATGGCGGCGTGACGTCATTTGAGGACCTCTTCACCGTCCGATCGCGGTCGCGAATAAGATCTGCGATCCAAATCGGGGCCACATGCGCCGTCTGATCAAAGGGTGACCGGTCCAGATCTAGTGGGGTTAGTAGTGGAGGCAATGTTTGAAAAGAGCCCTTGTACTAAAGTTTATTAATACTTTTCTGCCGCCCACGACGGCGCAGAAAATTCGCGATCCAAACTGAAGGAGCTCTCAGCTCTGTACGCCGTCCGATCAAAGGATGGCCGGTCTGGATTTACCATCTGGATTTAGTAAGGAAAGTAGCCGAGAAAGTCTTCAAACTTAGCCCTTTAACTGCATTTAATTAACGCCGCTGTCTCAAAATAAATCTGAATTACCCGGATCGGCCTCCTGAACAACTTCTAAGCCAGCGAGCAACAAAACTTCTGCAGGAGGCACTGCTATTTTTGGTTTGGACTGTACATGATCTTCCACACCTCTAAATCCTTGCCCCTGTAATATTCTCTGATGTAACGAGAACCTCTGCAAGGTCTATCTGTTCTCCAACAAAACCTGGTTTAAATGTATCATCCTGGCCTCCGCATTCTGCAGACAATGGGGGTGAAAGGTGAAGTTTGAGATAGCCTGACAGAGATTAATTTCTTAGCAGAGCAGAATGTTGTGCAAAGAATTTACCATCTTGAACCGTGAAGAAACTTTGGAAGTGCTTGTAGCCATTGGTCACAGTGTCTAGTTTGTCCAGACTGACGTTGTATCTCTTCTCTAGGGTCAAGTATAACACCTACGAAATAGAAAGAAAAATCCAAAGTCTTCTCTTTTGAGGAATCATCTTAGCTCAAGTTCTTAGAAATGAATAGTGGGTGTTGAATTCGCCGTTACCTTCTTAGCACCATGTGACATCAATTTCTTCATTGTATCAAAGAACAAATCAGTGAGATCATCACTGTAAATAACATCCGCAGCAAATAGCACTGTTGCTTTCGCAGCCTCCTCAATTTCACATGTAGACCATAAGTATCTTGAGCCACATTGGAGAACATGTAACTTGAGCTCAGTGCTGAGAGAGCATTTATCAAAAACTGAAAACATGCAAAAAGCAAGATTATATAGTAGTAGGAAAACTCCATCTAATGTCTGTGCACACAAACTATACATAGACACGATGCATGTGCACACATGTGTGCATTTTTTTGTTTATTGACAGAAAGTGGTAAAGCAACACGTTATCTTCATATTCATTTCCTACTTGAAATCTTGAATATGCTGCGTAAGGATCACTGTATTGTGATGTATCATAAAGGTAAAAGTGGGATCAGTTGGTGCAGATAAAACCTTGGATCAGATGGATCACTTGTACCCACAGGAGAAGGCCATGACATTTTCCATTCCAGTTCCCGTACATAGACTTTAGCTTCATCAAACTTTAGCATGATAGAGTTGAGACAGACATTAGCCAAGCAATTATCGAGGGTATCATTGCCTCTATCTGTTCATCCACATAGGTGAATATTTTTTTCAAGGACTTAAGATAGCAAAATGCTAAAAAGAAAATTTGACCATTCTATGTATTACCTTTTTGGGGTGCATGTATTGGGAGGATGCTAAATTATATCATACTATGCACAAGTTATAAATATTATCAGGTTGTAAGTATCAAGGCAATCCAACATTCAGATACTATATGTCCTGGCTAAGTTATTAGGAGTTAGGACAGCAAAAGAATAATAAGTTCTAATGGACAATTTGACTTATTTTAATAGTACATATTATTTAAATATTTAAAAAACATGACCATAAAAATGAAATATTAATACAGTAAAACAGTATATATGCCTTTGAGCTTTGTGAACGAAACCGAGTAACTAGGATTGCAATTGGAATCCTAATGTAAAACTCAATTCCACATATAGTTGGGGAAATTTTGATATATGTGGTGCCACATGGTATTGAAATTCTGATTTCAACCAGTTTTGATAGATAGTTTGGCCATTTCAATTAACCAACTATACCTGTTGGATTGATGTGGAACAAGTAGTTCATCAAAGGAACAATGACGAAATTAAGATGAACAATTCTACTACCAAATTGGACTTGAATGGAGGCCTAAGTACCTGTAATGAAAACTCTTCTAGCAACTCGAGCTTGTGCCAACCCTACCAAATTTGGCAGAAAATTGTATGATTACATGAGTATCATTGAATTTGGGAACAAACCGTATAGTAACCTTGTACAGAATGCTTGTAAATGAACAGGTAAAGCAAGGCACTAGGACCCTGGGAGAATTGATCATTTGCCCCGTTTTAGTTGGTGCAATTGATCATTTGCCCCATATGTCTTACTGACATATGATCCCAAGGCCCGCATGTTGGTGAGATATTACAGGGTAAATGATCAATAGCACAAGTAAATGAGGGCAAATCGTCAATTATTCCTTAGGACTCCCTATTGACTAAGGTCCGGTTTGGTACGGTTTCAGATTCTAGTAGAAACAGAAACGGTTCCAGATTCTTGGTAGAAACGTTTCAGGTAGGATTCTGTGAATCAGTTGGAACGAGGTTGAGACTGATTCAACAACAGAGTGGAAAAAGAATAAACGTTCCGAGGAGGATCGTTACGAGCTTTAGCTCGTTTAGTTGGGTTTCTTCCAGAATCTAGTAGAAATGGCTCGTTCCAAGTTGCTAAACGGAGCCTAAATTTCACATCGAATCATCACCTGTACCAGCACCGATCTCTATGGCAGTAACCTACGAAGCACCGATACTGCGCTGAACAGCCGTACCAGTATCGGGATACGTATCCGATACTCCGAAACGTCGATACGCCTCCGATACGGTATCGGCCAAGTATCAGAAAATACAGGTAAAAAAATAAATATAATTAATTCCGATACTTCTTCGATACACTTCGATACCTCTTCGATACTTCGCAGCCTATGATCCCTTATTTTGAAGCCTGTCATCTGAACAGTCCAGTTTTGCAGCCCATTTACGTAGTTCTAGTAGCCATTTAAAGACCTACACACGCAATGGGAGGGCAGACGGCACCCATACGAGGCGTCTGTTCATCTCCCGTGAGTCTACAACAGCAAGGGCGCCGACTTCAACGTCCTCCAGGGCGCGCTAGTCGGCGGCCCGAACGACAACAACGCCTTCGTCGACGACCGCACTGTTAGAACTTGTGGTCTTTTGTCATAAAAACAAAGTGCTAAGTTATCTAAAATTTGTTATCAAACTACTGTCTTTTTATCTCTGTATTGCCATTTTTATTTATGAAATTATATATATACTCGCCGTATCGGCGTATCCTTATTTTCCAAAGAATCCGTATCGCCGTGTCGCCGTATACGTATCGGCGTATCCGTATCCTGTATCGGTGCATCATAGGCAGTAACACCATCAAATTCAGACGACGTAAAGCTTTTGAGCAACACAAAGTAAGTTAACAACAATGGTACATTCCAAACCTGTAAAACAATAACAACAACAATGAATCACACACGAAAGGAATCATTAATCAGTAAAGCAGCATTTAAGTTCTGTGACCTGGAGCCCAACGCTCCTAAGCGACGAGGTGATACCATGCTGCACGGTGAGCACATGATCCTCATTTATTCTCCCTGCAGGCCAAGGAAGATTAAATGGCCAATTCACCGATTATACAAGATGCAGAAACAAATGGCTCACTATCTTTCTTTCTTCTTCTCCGGTCGAGAACAAGATACCCATCCGCATCCACGGCAACGCCGTCAAGCGAATCACCTTCCCAACAAAGCCAAGAATCAGCTCACCACAACGAACAATCCGACCAAACACCAGCCTCTACGCTACGACCATTACCAAACACAGACACGCACTGACAAGAACTGCTCGTTGCCGCGAACAGCTCGCACCCAGCGCCACATCCGTCGCTGCCGCCGCCTCCAAAGTCCAGATGGCCCTGTCGACACCGAATCACACTTCAGTACAAGCTAAACGACAGTTCCAATCATCCCGTCTCGGTTTGGAACCAGGAAGCGGTGTAGGGAAGGTGTATGACGAAATGCGCGTGAAAGGTGCGTCTGTGCGTGGGTTTAGTAGTATACCTAGCGGGCGTGAAAGGCCGGAGAAGCGAGGCAGGCAACCGAGGTGCACCTCGCTCATCAACTGCTGCTCCTCCTCCTCCTCTCCCGCCTCCTACTTGTCCGTCTGCGGCTTCCATTGCAGTCGCAGATGCCTCCGTTGGATGCTCTTCGCTTTCCCTAGAGAAGCAACGCTGCAAGGCCCATTGAGCCCGCACATCCTGGGCCCATTGAGCCCTAGGCCGTGAAATCCTGGGCTACTACGTATATTGTGCTCAACGTTTTGGGCTTTGTCTTGTGGAGCCGTATTTTTTGTTTTTTGTTTTATTTGAAAAACTGCGTACTGCAGTTGTATTGAGTTGCGCGCTACGGCCTACGGCGCTACGATGATACCAATACCACCCCCAAAGCAGAACCGTTCCCCTCGACGACGGCGATCATTCTCCGGCGGGGCCCGGTCGCGGCGGCGCGACGCCCGTCGCCCCGTACGCACGGAGGCGGAAGCGGCCACGACGGCGCCCGCTCCCCGAGGAACTCGCCTCGCCTCCCTCCTTCAACTCCAGGTCCCATTACTCCTCTCTCTCTTCCATCGCCCCGATTTGCGCTGCTCACGAAATATGTTCATCGCGAAGTCACCCACGGAAAGCGGACCTATCCTCTCGTAAAGCAGGGGCTAGATCGGATTGTGCTCTGGGTGTTGTAGCAGAGGGCGTGATGTTGTCGTGGTTATTTGAGACAGGAAGATGATAGGACCACGTACTGGGTTGGTGGAATAGGGGTACTACCGATTAGTGACGCAAATAAGATTTGATAGTGCAGGCCACCTTCTCGGTTGAAACTACAGAACCACAGTATTTTGGGACAGAAGCAGCACGAGAAGTTCTTAGCAATCGCGAATGTGACATGAACCATCACGTTTTAATTTGTTTGATAAGAAAATCCCAGATTGAAATAAGATTAGAGTCCAAATTGAAAATTATTATTCGATCAATCTCCGCCTTCCTTTTCACTGTTGTTGTGGAATGAATCAGGGTATGGGGTTCTGTACAATGCTAGATCAATACTTCGAAGGCTAATTTGGTTCATGAGTCAAGACAGTTGCGTTTTTACTTGGACATGGAGGTTTGTACTAGCTTTTATGAGTTTAGGCTTAAGAATAGGTAGTGCTGAGAAAAATAGTAATGCTCTTGGAGCGAGCTTGGTTGTTTTCCATGTATGCGCTTCTACTTTCTAGTGAAATGATGTGGTACACATTGTGCAATTTTTTTAGTTGTGCTTATATGTTCAGTGTTCCAAAAAGGGGTCTACTAGGCCATACAGCCCCTACTTGTTAGACGGTTATGCCGCATAATAGGCCAATTATGCCGTATAATCACGACTAGGTGAGTGCCTACCGATTTTAGAACCTTGTGTATGTTCTGCATTGCTAATCAAGCTGTGAGATTTGTGTTGATTAGCTTAATACTGGCTCTGATATTTTCACTCATACAAAGCCCACACCTTCCTTGAAGGAATACTAGAACAAGTTTCCTTGGTTTCTGCCCTTACTTAACTGCATAAGAATGCATCCAATAGACGGTGTTTCATTTCTACGTATATTGATATGGTGAACTACTAGCATTTTTGTGTTGGTTATCCATGAGAAGCAGATTCCCATTTACTCATGTTTATTGGCCCTCCCCTACTGTTCATCTTGATCTTTATCAGTTTGATCCTGACTGACTGCTACCCTCTTTTGATGCCCTGTACGGTGTTTAGCAACATGAGGAAATCTGAAAAGTTGAAAAGACACAGTTTCATTAGGTATGTTTATTGTACTTCATAACTGGTTGGGTGAGCTAGTGCTGCTCCAGTGTTAGTTTCTTCTTTAGAGAAACCACATTCTTGATCACTGGATACGTTATTTTTGTATGTATTTGTCTAGTACTTGATTAATGGCAAATTACCCTTTTTGCAATTTGCAGTTATACCTAAACCTTTGCCCTGTCTGTAGCAGCATTACGGAAGCAAGGAAGAATGCATGGTGGTTGGCTAATCTAAAAAATAATTCTTGTCATCAAAGATTTAAGTTTGTGCATAACTTTAAAATTGCTAATACATATGCCTCTTCTTGGTTTTTACCTTTTTACTGTGTAACTTTAAAATTGTTAATACATATGCTTCTTCTTGGTTTTTACCTTTTTACTGTGTAATAATTATGTGCAGTTTCCTGACCATTTAACCCTTCTTTAGACTCTCTTTTCTGACATTCATAGCACAATATAACTAAAGACTGTTGCTATTTTTTTTAGCGCTATCGCGTTGCTGCCGATACTGTTGGTCTTCTGATTTTAACCTCTCTAGCTTAACTACAGTCTTATCCAATAAATGCTAGTCTTGCAGAGTGATGTGAAAAGGGAAAGAATGCAGGAGACGTTGGGTTCAACAGAGGATGCTATGAAAACTAGATATTCAATGATTTGTCGAAGAAGAAGAAAATGACCAAACAACATTTGGAGGACAAACAAGTGTAGGTTATAGACTTATAGCTCACATCCTTCCCAGCAGTGTAATTGAAATGCTTGCAGCGAGCAAGAAATTGTTCTTATCCATCATTTGGCTTTAATGGTTATCAAGTTTTATACTTTTATTCCTCTCCCATCAACAGTCAAACCTTCTCATTGGACTTGGAGGAAGAAATTGTGAGTTTGTGATGCATTAAGTAAAAGAAGAGGAGTGATCAAAAAGCATTTAGGTAATTCTTATATTCCTCTGACCAATTTGATTTTTTTGTGTGTGTAAATGGTCACTTATGCTGGTGGTTGCTAATGCATGTCAAACTTGAAACTTGAAGCCTCAAACTATTTTGCTGAAAGATGTTTGGCCAACACACCACGTGAAAACTCCAAGGAGTGCCTGGAACGTGGGAAATGCAGGTTCCTAGATCCAGTGCAGTTTGGAAAAATGCTAATTAGGATTTATGCCTCTTTCATCAAAAGGGATACTTTAAGAGTTGAATTGCAATTGTCAGAATGTGCCATTTTCTGAATTTGGTCATTTGGTGTTAACTGTTAACCCCATTACAGGAGACACTTAGTCCAGTTATATGATATTTAGGTTCTTTTTACAGGAATGTATTTGGCTTTTTTTCCCCTTGTGATGACTTATATTTCTGAGTACCAAAATATCTAATACACAAGTTCCTTGTAAGTTATAAGTAATTATAAGTCCTTGAGATGACATCTGTCTTTGAGTATCTGAGGCCTTGAACTTAGTTATTGATCAAGTAGGTCCTGGCCCAGTTTGTAAGTGTTGTGAAACCTCAGACGTGCTTCTTTTTGTAGATAATGCTGCTTCATTATGCACCACAATGTGATTGTATGCCATAGTGCCATTCCTTCAGAAAGATGTGCATCTGAAATTTTCATTGTGGTGATGTATCTGGTGCATTTGTGTTCACCATGTGCCATATTATGTTTTAATTTATTTGCTTTGCACATCATGAGTTCTGTACTCTCTTTTGATACCAGCTATTAAAGGGTCTTTCTGTTAATCTTTACAGCTTAAATAGTTCCTGTCATTCATGAAACCAAAACAGAATGATTTGAAGATTTGTTTAATATCCTCAATTTTTTGTGTTACCCTGTTTCTCTTTGCAGTTGAGAAGCGCTGTGGAGTTGTACATTGTAACTCAAGACTTTGTAACGTTGTTTGCACCTTTGTATTCAGGTACAATCACAGCAAATTCAAACAGGAAGTAAGGATTAACTATGTTCCAAATGCACCCTGTGGTACATTGGGTTTGGTGGACAAATAAAGGAGATTCGTACTGTTGCATTTGCTACCTCTGGGGAGCTCCTCCTTTTGTAGCATTTGATTCCCTCCGTGCACACACTTTGCACATTTCATGGCAGAGAACATAAAAGCACACTGCCCTCCGTTTTAAGTGCCCGACAACTGTTACCGCCACTGGGTCCTTGTCATGTTCAAGTTGAAGAGAATCGGATTGATTGGGATAGAAGTTGCAGGTCCTACAAAATTCTACTGAAATAAGTACCAGAATAGGCCAATAGGGTTTACTTACATATTGAAACTCCCAATGTCGTCAATCTGATCTTGTGAACATTGTTCTATATAAACAGAGAAGATGTTCTTAAGGTGAAGCATTATTTGTGCGTGGTGGTTCTACTTCTAGTTCTTTCACCGGACGTCAAAAGACAGGAAAAGATTGATGTGCAGCATTTTCGGCTGAAGTATATATATAATGTTACAGGTACGACTTCATTACTTCTTTTCAGGGTATTGCTGGATGTATGCAGCTTGGCAAGGGGAACTGAACTGGAATGGGATTGAAGTGATTGTTTCTGCTGCTCTGGGAACAAGAAAAGGGAGTGATTGATGAGCTGTAAATAAGGACGGCTGCAACCCTGCAAGTCGCGTCAAGGGAAGACAGGTGGGGGGTGAGCACAGGAGCGGAGGCAAGAAAAGGAGGAACAAGGACCTACAAGGTACTCTTGGATTGGCCTCTTATGGAAATATTTTGCTTGCTTGCATTTGATTCCTTTCCCTTCCCAGTTGTTTATGATGGACAGCGCTGCTTGGAGATCCAGCACAATAAAAGCCCCCTCCCTTTGGCATCATCATCATCTCACGTAAATACAATCTACTCTCTTACTCCTCTCACTTTCTTCGCAATCTATGCACTACTTCTTTCTTACATAGGGGCTGTTTGGTTATTCTGAGGAAGGCTTATCCTGCAAAAAAGTGTAGGAGGATTCATTACACTGTCTTATAAATGTGTTCTAGATCTCTTTTTCTGGTCTTGCTTTTCTTCTTTTTAGCCTCTTTGCTTTTAGAAAGAACATAACTGGAGATACCTACCACAATGTTGACTTCACAAGCTAACATCTGAATGTGCCTTCATGGTTGCCATTAGTTTGCGAACAACAAATACAAAATCAATCAAATTGGTTAGTGCAAAGAAATTGGTGATGGATTGGACAAGTTGATATCTCAAATAGGGGTGGGTATTTTTTTAACCGAGACCGAATTATCGAAATGAACCGAATTAACCGAATTTTTGGTTTATGGTTCGGTTTTTATTTTAATATTATTCAGTTTTCGATTTGTCGCTCGGCTTTATCGTTCCGAAAACCGAACAGATCGTTCACCAATTAGCCACCCTATCCCCTGGCCTTCCACATTCCCCATTCCCCCGAACAAACTGCCATCCCCTTCCCTATCCCCAGGGTGGGCAAGAAGGCGGATGTGGTGGAGCACCGCATCGGGGAGTCGGCACGTTGCGAGGGTCGAGGGCAGAGAGGTGGAGCATGAAGACGGAAGGTGGAGCGATGGATTGCGTGGGCCGAGGGCGGGACGACAGCCTGGAGGGCGAACCAGTGGAGCACGAAGAAGTCATCGAGGTGGCGCGCGTGGAGTAGAGCGGCGAGGACGGTGGCACAGGTGAAGGAGGATGGACGGCTGTTGGAGTGGAGTGCGTGGCAGATGAGGAACGTCGCCTCGGTGAGGTCAGGCTACTCGCGGGGGTCAGGAGCGCGAGAATGCAGTTGTGGAGCGCGAGGCAGGAGGGCGCAAGCGAGGGGAGGGGCTCCGCGAGGCGCACAATGCTGGGGAGGACAGCGGCATGGAGGGTGTCGCAGCGACGCACGTGGTGGGAGACCGCGGCCGAGGCGAGGTCCACGTGTGCGAGCGGGAAGACGGCCGGCACGAGGCGGTGCACAAAGAGGCAAAGCGGCTTATCATATTTTGACTACCAAAATAATCGAACTGAATTTTCTCGATTAAATTTTGGTACGAAAAATTTGGTAGCCAGTTAAAAAAAAACGAATAAAGCGAACTGATTAGACAAAAAACCGAATGCTCACACTAATCTCAAGTGGTGTTTTGTCTGTAGTTTGATAGGGCGTTGCGCCAACTTCTAGTTTTTCGTATGCTAATTAATAATCTTGAACCTTGCCTCTTAAATAACACGCACGACACCAACTGCTGCCAACCTTCAACCACAATCCTTTATGGCAAGTTCAACAACTTTCCGTGATTTTTACTAGTATCTATATTAGTTGGACAATTCGTCCCAAGCAATCTTAATTATTAGTTCAAGAAATTTTTTGCGGTAATGCTAGTGATCGGACGTCTGTTTTTCTTCGAAACATTTTTTCTACGCATGAAACATTTTTTTCGACTTACAAAAAAATGTTTCACTACGTTCAAAAAAATGTTACGACGGTATCATCCGGCTGCAAGTTCTTCCTAATTTTGTGACATGTGTTTTCGGTGACGAATGGGTGAGTAATACGTAAAAACCTGCCCTTAGGAGGGAAGTATCAAATATCTGGGCGGTCCATGCATAATGTAAAAACTTTGTCTGCAAATAAATGGAGTCAGCTGATAAATAACACTGTCTAGAAGACGGCAAACAAAAGGATGCTTCCTTATGTCTGCCAAACTTCAGATCCCAGCTCCACCTTAGATCTAAAATTTGTAAGTTAAAATAAAGTAAATTAAGTTATATTTTTATTCTAAAATGTAAACAATATGACACATCTAAACACTCTTAATATATTCAGAATTTCAGCTCCACAGATTTGGTGAAGCTAGGAATACCTAGTTCCACCAGATTCACGAATCTGGTGAAGCTAGAGCTCTGCCAAACACCCTTTTAGTATTGCAACAAGGAATTAAACTAATTAAGGACAAGGGGTCATTTCCTGAAACTTTCTCTAATCAACATATCTTAGCTGCAGCAACCCAATCAGTACTCACAAACATTTAAGTAAAAAAGGAATATCTCAACCACCTCCCTTTTGTACTTCAAACAAACAACCTCTCTTACTATCTCTCTTGATTATTTTCCATCATGAGAAGCAAGCACGTACTGCTCGATACTACGTGTACTTTACACACGCCGTGTGCACATGACATGCTTCCCTTGAGTGTTACAATATATATATACTAGGCAGATTTGCGTGTTCCGCCACGCCACAAGAAATTTGATCCAATTTTTTATCTCCGAAAAAGTCAGGAATATGCAAGCGGGAAAAAACGTAGAAACGACGGACGAAAAACGAATTTCCTTTTTTTTTCGGGAAAACGGCCAACGGAAATATTTTTTTTCCATGCTTTGGAGAAAAAATGGATCACGAAAACATTTTCCCCGGGTAAAACGGAGAAAGGAAATGTCCATTTTTTTTTGGGAAAAACGGTCAACGAAAACATTTTTCCCATGCTCCGGAAGAAAACGGATCACGAAAACATTTTTTCCGGGCAAAACGGAGAAAGAAAACGATTTCCTTTTTTTTTTGCGAAAACGACCAACGAAAATATTTTCCGCATGCTCTGGAGGAAAAACGGACCACGAAAACATTTTTTCGGGTAAAATGGAAAACGGATCACGAAAACATTTTTTCCGGGCAAAACGGAGAAAGAAAACGGTTTCCTTTTTTTGGGGGGGGGGGGGGGGAAATGACCAACGAAAATATTTTTCGCATGCTCTGGAGGAAAAACGGACCACGAAAACATTTTTTTCAGGTAAAACGGAGAAAGGACCCGAATGTAAACCGCGGGGACCTATTTGTTATAATTTTGAACCTATTCGTTATTTCGAATAATTAGAAAGGGCTCGCTCGTGATTCGGACTAACGGGAGGGCTTCTATGTAAAATGCAAAACCAGGGACCTAAATGCGAACCGGCAAAAATTTCTTCCTCTCACATAAAATCGCGTAGGGACCTGAACGTAATTTCGGAAAACCAGGGGGGCTTTTCGCAAAACGGCCGGCGACACGTGGGCGCGGCGGCCGAGCTGCGTTCCCAGCGCTTATAAGGTGGGTTTATATATATATATATATATATATATATATATATATATATATATATATATATATATACTCCCCCCGGTTTTATATTTCCTGTCGTTTTAGACATAATCTCACATACCAATGAGTGATTAATAGAGTGCTAATTTCCTAATGTGGTCATATTAAATAGTTTAGAAATGGTGTGATCCTAATTCTAAAAGCAAATATACCCAATCGTTATGTGTGCATACAGAGCTCAAGCGTCAGTAATCAATATGCATGCTTTGGAAATTTGGTGTCATTAAATGCAGAATGGTCCGACGATAGAAATTTTTAACCAAATTATAGAACGCTCCAACGAAAAGAAATATAAAATCGGAAGGAGTATATATATATATGTAACTTGCCAATTGCCTCTAGAAGAGCACACCGAGAAAGATACATCGTACGATGCATCACGATGTTTTAGATCTGGTTAACGTGGGATGCGGAGCCGGGAGCATATGATGCCTCATCGATCTCCTCTCTTGCACACGCAGAGGCAAACACATGACTTTGCTTCCGTACTAAAAACCTCTTTCACCGGCGCAAGCAAGTGGAGGTGGACGGTGGGGGCTTTTTTTATGCAGCGAAGCGAATGCGGGAGTTCTTGGCTTGTCTAGCCCGTCGGTCATTTTCTTTTTGTTTTAAATCTAACTTTTTTGTGTACGAATTTATAAATTTAGCCTCTACAATGGTTAGGAAGTGCGAAACCAGCGTTTCGCTACTGAGAAGCGTGGGAGGAGGCTGCTCCGCGATAGCACGCAAGTGTGGGAGCTCGCGAGCGGCGCGCGGGTGGACGCAGCAGGCCGCGTGGGAGTGCGGGAGCTGGCGCGGTAGGACACGTGGGAGCATGGGAGCGCAGAACGTGGCAGCTCAGCGGGCTAGCGTGGCGGCGACCGCAACAAGGCGTAGCTGTACGACAGGAGCGCAGAAATGACCCTGCCACGGTGAATCACGCTGGTCTTACGGTCGGCGGGGCTTCGCCGGCTTTCGTGCTCCTTGGCCATGATGAGGGGTAGATTTGTAAATTCATATACGAGGAAGCTGTATTTGCAACAACAACAAAACGGAGCGGCGGGGACTAAAAAAGCCAAAAACTCTGAATGTGGACAATGGCAAGCTAGCCTGCGCGCGCCTAAACGAGGCAGCCAGCAGTGTTGGCTGAATGCAAGAAACATACGAGTTAATTTGAATGTCTATTCCCTACAGATGCTTGGTTACAGCACTAGTTTGAATATATATGGAGGAAACTCAGCGCAAATATGTAAACTTCTAAAGATAGATATAGAGGCGGAACCAGCAGGGGTGCCGGGTATGCACCGGCACCCCCAAAATTTTTGAAAATTTTAAAACTATCTTCACTAATAGATATTACAATGTATTTTGATTTCAACATAAATTGATATACTTAAATGATTTAGATAATAATTACATTTCATACCTCATAGTTGCTAAATCTTTTTCTCAACTAAGCTACTAACTATATGGCACCATACAATTGATAGATAAAATAATTTGTTCTTTTATCACTTATACAAAGTTTTTCTCAACTTAGCTACCAACCATTAATTTATGTTGTTGTGCTCGTCACCATAAGTGCATTGAATCAATACACATATTGGATTATTTCATATGAAAATTCATACTACACAACCATCAATACTTGCGAACTAAGCATCAGTATACTAGCGGCGACGCGGCAGGCAAGGTGCGGCTGGAGTGAGCGGCACAGCAAGCGGCTCAGGTGGGCGGCATTGCGGCAGGCAACGCGCGAGCCAGGCAAGCAGCACGGCAGACGACACGGCAAGCGGCTCGGGCAGGCAGCAGAGTGGCGCAGGCCGGGTGAACGGCGGTGCAGTAGGCAGCTCGGGCGAGCGACAACGCTGTGCAGACTGGGCAAGGGGTGGCGCAATAGGCAAAGCGCAAATCGAGCGGACGGCACGGCAAGCGGCTGGGGTGGGCCAGGAGAGCAGCAACGCGGTAGGCGACACAACAAGTGGCTCGGGCAGGCGGCGGAGTGGTGCGGTCGGGAGCAATGCGGCGCAACAGTAACGCGCAGCCGGGGGCAACGCGGCAAGTGGGCCGAGGCGATCGGAGAGCGCAACGCTGCGTGAGCCAGGCGCGCGGCGCATCATGCAATGCGCGGGCCGGACAAGCGGCATGGCAAGCAGCTTGGGCAGGCAATGGCGCGGTGTGGGCACACCCATTGTAGAATTTCTAGTTCCGCCACTGGATAGATATAAAATCGCCGTAACACGAGGTAGAAGCATAACTACTTTGGCCCCGATTGGAATGTAAGAGTTTAGTAGAAATCTGGCTATGGTAAATTTTATGTGTTTGAAACATGCCTATATAGAATAGAACTAATGGCAGGTAGGTGCGCAGTCATATACAATAATGTAGGTATGGTTTATGTGCAGTTATAATAGCAACTGCAACTTAAACAATTATCGGTCATCGGATCGTTTGATCGAAGCAACCAATGACCCAAATCGTGATGTAGTATTCAGCTACAGTAATTGATACAATGCGTGGTAAGGGACACCGCGATTATCCAATAGTATCACGGAAGATCTGATCCAATGATCGATACTATAATCGCTAAAGTTACCATCATAGTAACGACTGCATTAGATCTTGGTTGACAGCAATGCTGTATGTGAATGAAGCCATACACAACAATGCTTTTATGTGATTGTGATTTTGTGGGCATATCTAAGTAAATGTGCACCCATGAAGAGACATAAAAAAGGAGCGATGATGGTTTGGTGAGAAGCCCAAAGCATGGATGCACCCATGAAGGGAGAGGGGTCCCTGTCCCTCTCGCTTGTGTCTTGGTGTTCTGTTCTCTCCTCGCAACCCCCATAAAAAAAAGATGCATGACATGAAGTGATAGCCTGCTCAGAAATCTTTTATTTTCCTTTCCTTAGGCAGGGCTGGTCCCAACCTCGGCCATCAGCAGCAACCCACACCACCAGGCACCAAACCCTGCACTGCAGATTCGTCTACAGAGCGCAAGGAACTGCAACAAGACACACACACTCCGCACTGACACAGTAGGCGTGTGTGTGCGCGCGCGCGCGTGCGTGCGGAAGCTCCGAGCCAAGAGCATTGGGGCGGACACTAGCGGCCATTTTGCACCTGGCGGCCACCAAGAGAGCGTTCTTCGCCGCCGCTGGCATTGCACCCGCCATGCACAGATACGATGCGTTGGAGGAGGAGGAGCTGGGCGACCAAGTGGAGGAAGGTTCCAGAAGGATCTTTGGGTTCCCTGTGCCCGCCGGAGGGCCTGCTACCCGGCCGGTCGTCACCCGGCAGTTCTTTCCGACGACGATGATGGCGGCGGCGGCGGCAACGCAGCAGCAGCAGGCAATGAAGCAGTACCACCTGGCTGCCGCGGGGGCTGACCAATGGGCCCGGCCGCCGTCGAGGAAGACCCGGCGGGGCCCGCGGTCGAGGAGCTCGCAGTACCGCGGCGTCACCTTCTACCGGCGCACCGGCCGTTGGGAGTCACACATTTGGTCAGTCACCCCGTAGCCGTGTGTTTATACGTTTGCTTTGCTCATATAAAGCTCTGATAATTACAAACTGTGTAAGTATGTTATAAGTATGTGATTTTCTTTTGATTTGGTTATTTATGTGCATCGTTTGGTTGTGTTTCAATTTGCAGGGATTGTGGAAAGCAAGTGTACTT
Organism: Rhipidocladum racemiflorum; assembly: GCA_036346355.1. Taxonomy (NCBI): domain Eukaryota; kingdom Viridiplantae; phylum Streptophyta; class Magnoliopsida; order Poales; family Poaceae; genus Rhipidocladum; species Rhipidocladum racemiflorum. The sequence goes on along the minus strand of CM070579.1, from coordinate 79,507,137 downwards.
GGGTGAGCTCTTGTTGTTTGAAATTTCTTCTGTGATCTACTGATTTCTTAATTATGCGTCAAAATTTGTTCATGAGGGTTTTCCTTTTGTGTGTAGGTGGATTTGGTACAGCACAGGCTGCTGCAAGGTTAATAATACTTGATAGAATTCTGCACATTGTTTTGTTCGTAAAAAAATGAGAGAAATGCGCATAATTTTATCTGAGTTCCCTTCTTCTCCGATCCATTTCAGGGCTTATGACCAAGCTGCAATCAAGTTCCGTGGAGTGGATGCAGACATAAACTTCGCCCTGGATGATTACAAGGACATAAAGAAGGTGAGCATACCAGAGGCTATCAAGAACCGCAGTGAACAAGAGCTTTTCTGTTCATTTGCATCTTTGTCTGTACCCTTCGATTCCTAATAACATGGTATTCTCACGGCATTGGCAGGTGCACAACTTCAGCAAGGAGGAGTTCATCCAGGTTCTCCGGCGACAGGGCGCCGGCTTCGTCAGGGGGAGCTCGAGATTCCGGGGAGTCACTCTGCACAAGTGCGGCAAATGGGAGGCCAGGATCGGCCAGCTCATGGGCAAGAAGTAATTCACCCACTCATCAGAACAAAACCAAGAAAAAAAAACAGAGTTTTGTTAGTTCACGAACACAAAAGGCTTAAGCTTGTACTGGCATGGCTTGATCCCCTGATCATTGCAGATACGTGTACCTTGGCCTGTATGACACGGAGATGGAGGCTGCCAAGTATGTGCACCCTGCATTTTTTGTGATGTATTACTGGCAGTTGCAGAAGTGGTTCTCCATTAACGATTTCTGCTTTGCGCCATTCCTAGGGCTTATGATAAGGCTTCGATCAAGTGCTATGGCAAGGAGGCAGTGACCAACTTCGACCCCAAGGCGTACGAGCACGAGCTCAACCTGCAATGTGAGCTCCCTGAGACCCTGCCAAGTGACCGCTCCTTAATCACACTCTAACACCTCAGACGTTCTGAAGTGGAAGTTTTGTTGGCATTGTAGATTGGGACAGTGATCTTGATCTTGAGCTCAGCCTTGGCTGCTCGGGGGGCGAAAGGACCGGCGATCCTACCGCCGTCGGCGACGACATCTTCCCCGGCGCATCGAGCAACCAGAGAACGAGCCTGACGGTACACCAAGCACGCCGAACTTGTTCACATCCATTACCACACCTGATCACTGAATCACCCTTGATTATCTGACGCCGACACGGAAACTGAAACTGTTCCACGCTGAGCAGGACCAGATCAGCAGCAGTGGAGGCAGGGAGGGGGCAGCGGCGGCAGGGGCGAGCGGTGCAGAGCTACACATGCGCCGCCCGCGCGCCGGCTGGCCCAACGGCGGCAATAATTGGCCGCCGTACGCCGCCGGGCCCAGGCTGCCCGTGCCCGACGACGACGACGCCAACACCGCTGCAGCATCATCAGGATTCCCACCGGGGCTGGGAAGATGCTGGGCGCAGCAGGCGGCCACGGCGTCCAGGCCCGGCAGCTGAACTGAACCACCACCCAGCACCCAGCAGCAGTGCCACACTGGCGCTGATCACTGAGCCACTGGTGATTTGCCATGGCCTAAGATTCTAGCAAGAAGAGCACTGTTCCCCTCAGGCGCCGCGCCGCGCCTCGCCGAGCTCCCTTTCTCGGTACCAGTGGCGTGCGCCGTCGCAGGCGCGGAGGCGCCCCACCTCCCCGGCCATGAACAATCACCATGCTGGGTTATCTTATCCCCAAGAACGTTGTACTGCGGTGAGCGGATCATCAGGGTGCCTGGAAAAGATTAGAGCGTTTTTTTAGCATTGATTGGAAATTCGCCTCTGGTGGAAGTGTAGAACTGTGTGGGATTTTCAAGCTGAAATAGTACTACGATGGATGCCTACTAGATTTGCTTAATTCTTGATGATTCTCGTTTTAGCTCGTTACATAATAACATAATGCTGTGTCACATAATGCACAACCATAGGTGGGACCTTTCCGTGCTTTAGAGGTCATGGAGCATCCGATCACTTTTTTACCATGCGTAAAAAAATATACACATATATGTATTTGTGTGATGTGCATAGATTATATGTGAGCCTTGTACCTTTCAAAAAACATGAATGCTCTCTCCCCTCTCTCTCAAAAGATTGCTCTTATCCACAAAGATACTTGTAATTGGACTTGTCCCTCTTGCACAGGCTGGGTTTACAGCGCAACAATCTCGCACTTATGTCAAAGTAACTAGAATATCTTGGGAATATCATCAGTGCAAAGGGAGTAGCGACCGATCCAAAGAAAATAGCATATGTCCTGAATTGGCCACAGCCTGATAATGTCTCGAAGCTAAGAGGTTTCCTGGGTTTAACAGGTTATTATAGAAGGTTTGTTCAAGGGTATGGAAGCATTTGTAAGCCGCTATTTGATTTGCTGAAGAAGGATAGTTTCAATTGGGGGGTGGAGCAAACTCAAGCCTTTGAGAAATTGAAGCAAATTATGACCTCTTGTCCTGTATTGGCGTTACCAGATTTTTCTAAACCATTTACACTAGAGACTGATGCGAGCGGCACAGGTATTGGTGTTGTGCTCATGCAAGCTGGCAGACCGATTGCTTATTTCAGCAAGGTACTGGGTGTGAGAACAGCGGCAAAATCAATTTACGACAAAGAGGCAATGGCAATTTTAGAATCGTTAAAGAAATGGAGGCACTATCTGCTGGGCAACTCGGTGGTCATTAAAACAGATCAACAAAGTCTGAAATTCATCACCTCACAAAGATTAGTGGAAGGTATTCAACATAAGTTAATGTTGAAGTTACTCGAGTTTGATTTCAAAATCGAGTATAAAAAAGGAAAAGAAAACAAAGCCGCAGATGCTTTATCCAGGATCTGTACAATGGAGAATGACAATATGATGTGTTCGGCTATTACTTGTGTGATTCCAGAGTGGGTGCGGGATGTTCAAGCCAGTTATGAAGATGATCCTAAAGTGAAATTTTTTTGGAGGATATCAAAACTAACCAAAGTCCTGAATTCAAGTTCAAATTGGAAGAGGGTATTATCAAGTATAAAGGACGATTGTTTGTGGGTGAAAAAAATGATCTCAGATCAGTACTCTTAAATGCATTTCATCAATCAGCAATTGGAGGTCATTCCGGAGTGAGAGCTACCTATCACAGATTGAAAAAAATATTTTATTGGCCTAATATGAAGCAGAGTGTGGAGGACCACGTCAAGTCTTGTTCCACGTGTCAATTGACCAAGTCTGAGCATATACATATTCCAGGTTTATTGAATCCATTAGAAGTGCCCGAAATGGCATGGACTCATATATCCATGGATTTCATTGAAGGACTTCCAAACTCAAGAGGGAAAGAAGTGATACTGGTGGTTGTTGATCGGTTGACAAAATATGCCCATTTCATAGCTCTGTCTCATCCCTATTCGGTGCAGCAAGTGGTACAAGTCTTTATGGACAATGTGTTTAAACTTCATGGAATGCCTTTGGCTATTGTGACCGACCGGGACCGGATCTTCACTAGCAAATTATTTCAAGAGATTTTTAAGTTGCTCAAAGTTTCTCTCCGCTTCAGCACGGCATATCATCCTCAGTCGGACGGTCAAACAGAGCGTGTTAATCAATGTCTGGAGGCATATCTGAGAGCTATGGTTTTTCAGGAGCCAAAAAAATGGTTGAATTGGCTCACGTTGGCGGAATGGTGGTATAATAACTCATACCATACATCATTGATAATGACTCCGTTTCAAGCCTTATACGGTTATCATCCGCCTCAATTAGCTGAGTTATCTATTCCCTGCAACGTGACAGAGGAGGCTAGAGTCACTTTGGAAGAGAAGGACACAATGTTGAAAAGGCTCAAGGAAAATCTGAGTAACGCCCAACAAAGAATGAAAAAGTTTGTTGATCGATTAAGGTCAGAAAGGAAGTTTGAATTAGGTGACATGGTGTATTTGAAAATGCAACCATACCGTCAAAATGCTTTTGGACTGAGGGGTTCTTTGAAGCTTAGGTCTAAATACTATGGACCTTTCAAAGTCATTGAGAAGATTGGGTCTGTGGCGTACCGCATACAATTACCAGATGAAGCTAATATACATCATGTGTTTCATGTCAGTCAGCTAAAGAAACATGTGGGAAACGATGCTATTCCATTGGTCGGCTTGCCTTCAGTTGATAGTGAAGGGCATATTAAGACTGCTCCCATAGCAGTATTGGACAGAAGAATCATACCTAGGAAAGGAACTGTGGTGGCTCAATGGCTCATTCACTGGATGAATCTACCAGCAAAAGATGCTACCTGGGAAGACGTCACATTTATTCAAAAATCATTTCTAGAATTCAAGCCTTGAGGACAAGTGCTGTCTCAAGGGAGTGGTAATGTCAGGCTGCGGGACTGAAGGTGGAAGATAAACAGGGAAGTCAGCACAGAAGTGTACCGGTTCATCGACTCCAAGTTAATGAAGATCCACGGTGGGAGTTTAATCTCCAGGAAGACATCAGCATCGGACGGCCACAGACCGATTTCATTTTACCGTTTACTGTAACTCGTAAAACGCTTGTCGAAAGACTCTACTTAGAAGTTAACTTCAGTTTACTTTTACTGATAGCTGAGTTGTTGGGTTAAAATATGTAACTATCCTGGGTATAAAACCCTGACGAATGGAATGGAAAAAAAGCAACTTTGGCATATCTTCTTGATACTCTAGTTTGTTAGTTTGTTAGTCTCTGTCGCTAGTCTTTCTTGTTCTTCACGTTCCTCCTCTGTTCTTGGCAATTTCTCCGCAAATCATCCTGAATCTTTCAAGGGTCCTGACACGGTGGCCGGGGCAGGAACGCGACCAAATCCACCGCTAGCGGAAGCGGCGGCAGAGCAGACGGGGCCGATTCGGGAGGGGATGCCGAGGGTAAGGAAGGGTTGGCGATGATGGAGGAGACGGCGAACGGGAGGTCCCAGCTGTTCGTGGTGAGGATTTCAGTTCACAGGTCAGCAACCCTCACCATTCCGAGCGCTCCATGGCCAATGACCTCCCCGACGGATCTGAGACTCTACCGAGGATTAACGAAGGAAAACGGAAGGGCGGAGTGCGCGAGAAGGCAAAGGACGATGGCCTCCCCGCCGGATCTGAGACTCTACCGAGGATTAACGAAGGAAAACGGAAGAGCGGAGAGCGCAAGAAGGCGAAGGGAATGGAAGAGGCGGCCCGCGCAGGGAGCTTGGGGATCCCGACGGTTTATGAGGAGGAGAGGCGAGGGGCGTAGTAGGCAAGGGTGGGTGGGCGGAGGGCGCGAGGAGGCAGGCGGGGAACGAGGGGCGTCGCCTCTCGAGGGCTCCGCGAGGTTTGATGGAAGGCGCGGTGGGAAGGAACGGGAGGGAGGGCTCCGCAAGGGGGGCTGATGGGGTGAGGGGGGGCGATGGTGAATGAAGGCGGCGGCGGCAGCCCCTGGGTGGGGAGGGACGAGAGGGAGAACGCGAGGCGACCTCGAGGACTCCGCGAGAGCCAAAATGACGACGGTTCACGGGCCAACGAACGGGACACGCGGAGGGGCGATCGGACGAAACGCTGCCAGCACACGCAAGACAGAGTCGAACGGAAATCGCGAGAACTGGGGGGCTCCCTGCATAGGCGGATGACGTGGCTGCGTGGAGAGCTCGCGAATCTTATTAATATTAATATACTAGAAAATTGAGCGCGGCGGCACGCCGCGCACGTGAACGAAAAAAATATTTTTAATACGAAAAAAACTGAAAAAATGTTTTCGTAGAAAAAACGGACCATGAGAACACTTTAAAACATTTTTTCCATGCTCTGAAGGAAAAAGGACCACAAAAACAATTTTTTCAGGCAAAACGGAGAAACGAAAACATTTTTTCCATGCTCCAGAGGAAAAACGAACCACCAAAACATTTTTTGGTTTTTTTTCGGGCAAAACGGAGAAACAAAAACATTTTTCCATGCTCCGGAGGAAAAACGGACCACCAAAACATTTTTCGGTTTTTTTTTTAGGAAAAACAGAGAAACAAAAACATTTTTTCCATGCTCCGGAGGAAAAACGGACCACAAAAACATTTTTTCGGTTTTTTTAGGAAAAACGGCAAACGAAAACATTTTTTCCATGCTCCGAAGGGAAAACGGACCACAAGAACATTTTTCCCGGGCAAAACGGATAAACGAAAACATTTTTTCCATGCTCCGGAGGGAAAAACGGACCACAAAAACATTTTTTTCGGGCAAAACGGAGAAAGGACATAAACGAAAAGTGCACGGACCTATTTGTTATGATTTTGGACCTGTTCGCTATTTTGAAAAACTATAAAAGGGCTCGTTTACAATTCGTATTTAACGGGAGGTTTTTTATGTAAAACGGTGAATGAGGGACTTAAACGCGAACCGGGGAAAAAATTTCCCTCTCACAAAAAATTGCAAAGGACCTATCCGTAATTTCAAGAACTGGAGGGGCTTTTTCGCAAAAAGAGGAGAGAGAGGGGGTGGGACAGGTGGAGGGGCTCTCTGAGGAGAGTTTCTCCCGAACGTAATGGAGGTAGTATTTCATAAGAAATAGTTCAATTCCCATGTGAGTTTGACAAATTATTGTATTCTAAATGAAGCCTTAATCGTTCAGCTAAACAGTGTATTGGGAAAACAAATTGGCTAGGGCCCAAGTGTCAGGGAGCCGCCCAGATCGTCCTCGAGTTGTTGGATGAACAGTCACTCCCATCGGATTTGGATCCTAGCAACGAATCACCGAAGGTGATCTCAGTGCTAACACCCAAGCCCGATCGAGACAACTCCAAGAAACATCCTAACAATTCGACAACCATCCCGGTATTCCCCCAGTATGAGACCCGAACTCGCCCAGGATCGCCCCGCATACCGGTTCCAACACGATATCAACTCAATTTGCATAAAGGGCAGCCGAACTCAAACTTTCCGAACCAACATAGCGGAAAACAACGGCACAAAGACAAACCAGACAACCACCAAACCAAGATCAAAAACAACACCAAGACTCTAAACCAGGTAAGAACGGGGAAAAAGACCAAGACTCCGAAATCAGAAAATTTCGGCATGACCTTTCTAGATTCTATGGACATCCACTCAGCAGACAGGAAAAACACAGTTCAATATATATTTATCCAAAAGTAATGCAACAACCACAACAGCCATACAACCACAAGTAGAGAAAACATCTCACGGGACGACGATAGAGACTTGAACAACGACGAAACACAAATTAGAAGACTAACTATACAACAAAAGTGAATCAGATCGCAACACAAAGCAAAATAAAACTATTACCGGAAGTGTTGCGCTCACGAACACTGGCGTGTCTTGATGTCGCGCTAAGCCTCTACTGGTGCCCATGGTCACCGAGGCGATAAGCGAGAACTTCATCCACCCACGATCCTCACTGAAAACCACAAAGCGAGGAAGCATGAGTCACGAAGGTACTGCTTAAGACTTACCCGGGGTCCATATATGACCGACTCCAAAGGTTATGCATTTGTATGTAGCAAAGAACCAGGCTGAAGGTAAAAGTCTGAAAGCTTAACATTTGTTATATTAATTACCTAACTACTCAATTCACAAGTTAAGCGGTGAAGTAGCGCCTACTCCTAAAATGAAGTTGCAATCATTAATTCACAACAATTAATCTCATCATCAATTTATTTGGGCTCAAGCTCGGCCAATGAACCTCGGTTCAAGTTCTTACTACGTGATTTGTCGCGATGAAAGAGCTTGCTCATATCAAGGCCGACTGGCAATTCGAATCGCAATTAACCCTACAGGAAGCATTGATCGCACGACACTTACCACAAGGGCCTAGTGTCAACCCCCTCCCAATCATACCATCAATCGTCCTCACCTGTGGTCTGAAAACCTAGCACCCCTCGGCGATAAGCAGGCTTGGCGCTCGAAGTCGGCCTAAGCCTCGCCCTCAACCACGCCCAACCGAGATTCACGGTCCATCGATTCCATTATGAGAGAAAAGCGCTTCTTACCGTACCATAATCGGGCATCGACCAACCGGGTGTGCTCAATCAAAGGGCAACCATCGAATCGGTCCTTGTCGACCAGAGGCAGGAACTACCACATCGGGTCTCCTTACCCAATGTCCCAACCTTCATGCCCGGTCTCAAATTCATCTTTTCTTTTTCAACCACCCATCCATGCCCACTCTTTTTTATCATGGTTAAGGTAACGACCTCAAGCCGTACGCCAACCTTCCGCTACTTGGCCCAAATCCCGAGCCTCTAAGCAATTCTAAGCGTTGACTCATTTAATACCATACTAGTTCCAAGCGAGTATTCACAAATCAAGGGGCGAATGTGCGGCAAATAGGATCTAACCTAACCAATTCAATTCCTAATGCAGACTTATTTCACCAATTAAGCGGTTATTCACAAAAATACAATTAATCTGGGTTCAAGATGCATAGGTGCTTGCTGATGCTTCTGCTTTGGAGTCTCGGTAACCACTGCTCACCGATATCCCCTCGGCCGCGGCCACGTCACCCTCCGCGTGTTCGTTCTCTACGATTACAATGCATGAATAAGATGCATGCCATGCAATGAAATGAATCACAAATGGAAAACCCGAAATGACAACGCTGATGAACAACTTCGCTCAATACGGACGAGATCAGTGAACCAGGCCGATAGTCGATTTAATCAGGGACAATCCGCCAACCCGGACATTAGGACCTTTTGTCCGGATACTCGGCCTAAGGCGGACACTCCGGACTAGTCGTCCGGACACTCCGGACTGGGCGAAGTTTGCAATAACTTTCAGACGGATCGAGTGCGCCAAGTCCTATGGCATCACGGGGACCCGATCCACGACTTTCCTACACGTGGCGAAGGCTAGAAAGCTCCAAGCTAAGCCCACTGCGAAGCGAGGCTCATTCTTAACATCTCTAACCAACCCCAATCCGATGCTTAGAAACGGCTCCATCTAACCAGATCCACGGCCTAATGCCCAACATTGCCCAAACCAACCCACATCCAACCAACCCCAAAACCCTAACACTTCCAAAGTGTACCCCCAACCCCAAATCTACAACCCTAGCCCCAAAACCAACTCCTAGGGAATACCCTAGAACTCGAGGACCCACTAGCGGATCTCCAAGAAAGGTCTCACCTTCAATGGGGATGAAGGAGAGGGAAGGGAAGCCGGGTTGAGCTAAGAGGGCCCAGAAGCAGGGGGAGGAGCTTGAGAGCCACCGGAATGGGGAAGCCACCGGGAGGAGGCCACGGAGGTTCACTTGGTGGGAGCTTCTTGGAGTGGAGCTCGGGGTGGAGGAGTGTAGCACCAAGGAGTGGGGAAACAACATGGAAGAGAAAGAATGGAGAGGAGCCACGAAATGGGATTTTTATACAAAACCCCCGCACAATCCGGACACTCCGGACCATCAACCCGGAGACTCCGGGTTGGGGTCTTCGGTTGCATTAACCCGGACACTCCGGATATTTAGTCCGGACACTCCGGGTTGTATTCGGATACTCCGGATGTTTAATCCGGACTCTCCGGACGTCCCAGAACTTTTGGAACTTGGGGCCTTGACACCAAGTGAGTCAGCCCACCTCATATCACAACTCTAAGATTTACAAGATAAGGTAGGCTAGAACGTATGGGCCTATAGCCCATTGAGCTCAGGCGGGCTAATGGGTTTTATCCTGGCCCAACACGATCTTCCTATAAAAAATCTTGACTCTACGTATCCTACCAGATATAAGATTGGGAGAAAGGGCCGCAAGAGGGACTGACCACGTGTCCCCTGCGCGTTTTGCAGAAAAGCCCTCCTATTTTCCCGAATTACGGATAGGTCCCTCCGAATTTTCGAATAGGTCCTTTGCAATTTTTTGTGAGGTAAAGAATAGTTTTTCTGGTTCGCGTTTAGGTCCCCCGTTCATCGTTTTACGGAAAAAGCCTCACGTTAAATACGAATCGCGAACGAGCCCTTTTCTAATTTTTCGGGATAGCGATCAGGTCCAAAAACATAACAAATAGGTTCCCGATCTTTACGTTCAGGTCATTTCTCCGTTTTGCCCGGAAAAAAATATTTTCATGGTCCATTTTTTCTCCGGAGCATGGAAAAAATGTTTTCCTTGGCCGTTTTTCCTAAAAAAAATGTAAATTCGTTTTCCGTCCGTTGTTTCTCCGTTTTTCTTGAAAAAAACTGTTTTCGTTGTCCATTTTTTTCTCCGTAGCATGGAAAAAATATTTTCGTTGACCGCTTTCCCTAAAAAAAATGCAAATTCGTTTTTCGTTCGTTGTTTCTCCGTTTTTGTTGGAATTTTTTTTCCCGTTGTCCGTTTTTTCTCCAAACCCCGGGGAAAACGTTTTCGTGGTCCATTTTTTCTTAGAAAAAAACGAAAATTCATTTTTCGTTCATCTTTTTCTCTGTTTTTGCCAAAAAAATATTTTCGTAGTCCTTTTTTCTTCGGATCCCGGGGAAAATGTTTCCGTAGTCCATTTTTCCTAAAAAAACACACAAATCCGTTTTTCGTACGAGCATACGGTGTGCACCGCTTTTGTGTTCTCGTGATCCATTTTTTCTTAAAAAAACACAGACCCGTTTTTCATTCATCCTTCCTCCTTTTTGCCGGGAAAAATATTTTCGTGGTCCGTTTTTTCTCCAAAGCCTAGAAAAAATGTTTTCATGGCCCATTTTTACCTAAAAAAACGCAGATTCGTTTTTCATTCACGCACACGGCTCGGTCTCTATGGTTTCTCGAGCCTTTAAAAAAATTTAAGATACGTCTAAGTCTATTTTTTCACCCGAAAAAAACGCAAAGTCATTTTCGTTCATGCGCGCGGCGTGCACTGCGCTTACGGCCTAGTACATATATACACCCACACCGATCTGACCCACGCACACCCAACCGAGATCTGTTAGAGCATCTTCAAGAGAGAGCCCTAAAAATGAGCCTTAACCGTTAATTTAGGACCCCAACTAATTAAATTTAGGGCTCTAACGAAATATTCACTCCAGCAATTAGGCCCTAAAACCCAACGAAGATAGGGCTCAATCAAAGTTACTAAATATAGCTACTCTCCTAGGGGGCCCTAAAATAATTTGCTAAATTTTAACAATTTAGGGTCATTGCTGGAGTTAATCCCCCCCTAAAAGCCCTATAATTCAAATTAGGGCCATATTTAAGGCCCCTCTTGGAGATGTTCTTACACCGACCGTCTCGTCGTGGGCCCGAGAGGAGTCGCCTCGTCAACAATACGTCATCAACAAGGCAGCGAAATATCATCGGTTTTGTTAGTGAATCGTGCTACCATATAGCTTAGGGTTTTCGAATAGACCCAAAAGTGAAGAACGGAGAGAGGGACACAATATAGGAGGAAGATTGATCTACTATTTCTGAATGTATGTACAATGGCGACCCTCCTCTTTTTTATAGCCTATGATTAGAGTTTCAGCTAAGGGATCATATGGACCTTCGTGGGCTATCTGTTTTCTCAACACTCCCCTTTGAGCCTTTTGCCGCGAGATGCATATGCCTTATCAAAACTCCAGAAAAACCCAGTGGAGAAAAATACTTGGAGAAAAAGTACATAGCATATGCTTGCTGCGTTGCACGAATTGCCTCATTAAAGCCTTATGTAAGAAAACTTCTGTGAAAAACTTACTAAGGAAAAAGAGTATAATTCACCCAAACTTCAATGCTAATCTTCGAAATTCACTTTGGGTACTTAAACTTCATGTTCGAGATTTATTTGGGAGTATGTGAAGATTCTCCCCCTGTGATCTGCACTTCTCTAAGTCTCATCATCCCAATTCCTCTAACACACCTTTCAAAAGTAGATGCTGGGAGTGACTTAGTGAATACATCAGCAAGATTCGCATACGATTTAGTGTGCAGTATCTTCATCTCGTTCATCTTATGCATTTCATGAGCATAAAAGAACTTAGGGTTAATATGCTTCGTGAGATTGCTTTTCATATATCTCATTTGCACTTGAGCAACACAAAATTGTATTGTCTTTATATATTATAGTGGGATTTTGCTCAATATTCAAACCACATGACTTCTGGATGTGGTGAACCATTCTTCGAAGTCATGCACATTCTCGGGAGGCTTCATATAATACAATGATTTTCGAGTGGTTTGTCGACGTCGAGACAAGAGTTTGCTTAGAGGACTTTCAAAATATTGTTGTTCAACCACAAGAAAAATATATCCAGTTTGTGACTTGCTAGTATGCAGGTCCAATAGGTACCCAGCATCGGCGTAGCCAACCAAGTTCAGTTTATGATTTCTTCTATGAAACAAGCCTAGGTCTTTGCTTCCTTGGAGGTAACGGAAAATATCTTTGTCCCTTTCCAATGCCTTTTGGTGGGTTCTGCGTTGTACCGTGCTAGCAAATTCACTGTGGATGCAATATCCAGCCTGGTGCCATTCGCAAGGTACATGAGCGCTCCAACTGCACTCAGATATGGGAATTTCGCTCCCAGGACTTCCTCACCCTCTTCTCTAGACCTGTATGAGTCTAGGTCTGCTTGTAACGACCTTCCGACCATTGAGGTTTTTGTAGGATATGTTTTTTCGAAACCAAATTTCTCTATCACTTTCTGCGTGTAGGATGTTTGGTGTACCAAGATCCCTCCTTAGACATACTCAAGCTGCAAGCCTAAATAAAACTTGGTTTTACCCAAGTCTTTCATTTTAAACTCAGACTTCAAGTATAAGCACGCCTTTTCTATTTCTTCATCCGTCCCAATAATGTTCAAGTCATCTACCTAGATGGAGATTATACATAACCCATTCGGGGATCGCTGTATAAAAATAGATGGACAATCTTCGCTGTTTGTATAGCCTTTCACAGAGAAAGCCACTCAATCGATTGTACCACATTCTTCCTGACTGCTTTAGCTCATACAGTGATTTCTCTAATTTTACACTGTATAGGTTTATATTTGCTGTCTTGGTCTTGGTTCGGGATAGGGATACCTTCCGGTACTTTCATGTATATGTCCGAATCCAAGTTTCCATACAGATATGTTGTGACAACATCCATCAGCTTCATTTTCAACTTCAAGTTGACTGCCATTGAGATTAGGTATTTAACGGTGATTCCTCCCATGACTGGGGAATAGGTTTCTTCATAATCAACCTCTGGACATTGAGTGAAAACTTGTGAAACAAGCATTGTCTTGTACCTTACAACTTTATTGTTTTCATTCCTCTTACAAACAAAAACCCATTTGTGACCTACGGGGTTTATATGGAGAGGCGTGCGGCACACAGGCCTAAACACCTCTCTTTTGTTAAGAGAGAATAACTCTGCGGTGATTGCATTCTTTCATTCTTCCTAATGTAGCCTTTTCTTGCATTCTGCTAGAGATGCAGGCTCAGGATCATGATCAATGATTGAGGCAATCTTCTTTACAAAGTATGCATCGACATTTGCAGTTGCTCTATTCAGGGATTCCCCCGTTGTTACAAAGTTTATGGCCATTTTCATCATGGGGTGCTTCCTCATGCACTTATGTTTGCTCTTCCCTGCTATTTCCCATCGCAGGAGCAAGTTCCTTTAGTTTTTCATTGCCTATGTGTGAACACACATTATTTTCGACAGCTTCCTACAATGGAAGATTCAGATCTGAATTGCCTTTTTCATATGCTCCTTTCTAGTGCCAAGTCTCAACTGGCTCCCCTTCTTGCTTTGCGGCATTTTCGTGATTGGCTGTGGTAAGTCCTCTTGTCCAGTTTTCTCCAGACGTCTCCGGGTACTTTGGGTTTGAGAAGCCATATTTCTTGTTCTTTTTCTCCGAGGCCTCTGAATAGGATGAGGGATACCGTCTGCTTTCTTTGGTATTTCAACTCTCTCTGGTGCATTTCTAGCAGGTACATGCGACTTAACCACGCTCTTCAGACCACAAAAATAATAAGGCAGTTCATTTGCTAGGTTTTGCAAATCAATTATCTTCTGGACTTCTTGATTTGCTTCATTAGTGCGAGGGTCATGTGCGGGGATCCCAGTGGAATACCATATGATTTCTCAACATTTTCATCCAAAGGTTGATTTCCCCCCTAATGACGAGAAACGGTTCTCATCAAAGATGCAATCAGCGAATCGGGCTGTATGTAGGTCTCCAGTCATGGGATCCAAATACTTGATTATGGATGCATTTTCATAACCAACGTATATCCCAGACTTGAGGAGAGGGCTCATTGTAGTCCGGTGTGGGGGTAGTATAGGTACATATACCATACAACCAAACTTTCTAAGATGAAAAATCTTCGGGTTGACCTCTTGCACTAATTGCAAATGTGAATGAATGTTGTAGGCCGATGGTCTAAAATCGATGAGTGCTGCTGCATGCAGGACTGCGTGTCCCCAACAAGTGTTGGGCAAGTTACTGCCCAGCAAAAGTGACCGTGCTATAAATTTATTCCTCTTTATTAGTGATTTGGCTAATCCATTTTGCGTATGGACGTGCGGTACGGAATGCTCAACGGCTATTTCAGTTGCTGTGCAATAATCATCAAATGCCTTAGAAGTGAATTCACCAGCATTGCCCATTCGAATGGATTTCACACGATGATCAAGAAAGGCATTCTTAATTCTAATGATTCGTGAGATCAACTTTGCAAAAGCATGGTTTCTTGTTGACAGCAAACATATATGCGACCATTTCGAGGAAGCATCAATGAGTACCATGAAGTGCCGAAATGGCCCCAGTAATAGTTGAATTGGACCGCCAATATCCCCTTGGATGCGTTACAGGAATGCAGGGATTTTATTTTGCACTTTCATAACAGATGGTCTAGTTATTAATTTCCTTGTGGCACATGTAGGGCACACAAAATCTTCATGATTCAGAAATTTTTTAACATTAATGCTATGGCCTTGCGAGTTATTAACTATATTTCTCATCATTCTAAGACCAGGATGGCCTAATCTACAATGCTATGGAGAAAATAATTCCGAGTTTCTAAAAACAATCTTTAGAGAAGTATACACTGCGTGTGCATTGATTCTCGTGTAGTACAACCCAGATTCATATGAGGAACATTTTTCTAATACCATTTTTTCCACATTCCGCGTGCTTCACAATGCACAAAAATTCTTTACCATTTTTTTCATTTGTTTCTACGTGAAACCCATTGACGCGGATATCCTTAAAACTCAAGAGAATTCGTGTTGATTCAGGGTACAAAAGAGCTTCTTCGATTACTAGAGTTGTACCCATTAGTAATATAATCGTGGATCTTTCGAAGCCTATTATATATGAATCGCTACCTGCAATTATAGTTATCCTTCCAGCGTTCTTCGTGATCAACTGGAAGTATTTAGACTCTCTTAAGATGGTATTCGTTGTGCTATTATCAACAATGCATATCTTCGCCATTTGGATACTACACATTTCGAAAAAAATAGAATTCTAACCGGATAGTGGCAAAATAATGTATTAGTAAAACAAATTGACTTGGGTCCGAATGGGCCAGCCCAGGCTCATCTCCCAACTCCAAGATTTGCAAGATAAGGTAGCTAGCAGCCTAGCACGTATATGGATCTATAGCCTATCAGCTCGGGCGGGCTAATGAGTTTTATCCTAGTCCAACATGATCTTCCTAAGAAAATACGGACTCTACTGTGCTGTTTGGTTGCCTTCTCAACTTTCGGCCGAGTATGAGTGGAGCAATTTGTGGTGGGATCGGTGAGTGGATGCAGAGATCTTTGTTTGGTTGATTGCATGGTGATCTGTGAGAAGAGATGGTGTTTGGTTGATTGTATGGTGATCTTGGTGAGAAGATATGGTGTTTGGTTGATTGTATGGTGAGTGCAGACTAAGAAGAATCTTGTAACACATTCTTTGAATGCAAAGAACCAAGCGAATTCAACATCTCGACAATTTATATTGAACCTAATTTATATTTAACTTGTGATGCTTAGCACCAACGATTGAAACAAGTGTATTCGGCCATGGCTCCATGGACCTAACGTGAGCCAAGCGTTGTGCAATAGACATTTTGAGATGCATACAAAAGTAACTTGATTAAGTACGCTCCATACAAAAACACGTTGAACTCATCAAGCATAGATAAATAACATCAAGCATCGATAAATTTGGCGTTGAACTCATCAAGCATAGATACAATACGGATCGGGAAAAATGATGTCGACACGGATCTAATAAGATCAGGGAAGAAAGATACAAATGAAGAATTGCTATCACTACAGTTCTTCTTGTATGAAAGAAATCCCAAGTAGCAAAAAAAGGATCAATTTAATACTACAGTTTCAACCTGTCAATCTAGAAATCAAATTTTCATCGTGCCTTTGGCTACAACCACATGTTCTGAAACTGCTCCTTTGCTAGCTTTACTAGGTCCTTTTTCGCATCTTCCCGGTTCGACTCTTACCTGAGTTGAACCTGGTAATGACTTCAGGCACTTCAGCACTTGAAACAATCCCACTGTTGGGGTTGAAGGATATGCTTGGAATAATCTAACAGTTCAAGCACAAATTCAACAATAGCAGTCGATCATTATTAATGGTGGAACTCAAACCTAACCACATGCTTTAGTGTGTAAAATAACCAAATATTCCATGACGAATAATATGACAAATGTGTGATTATCTCCGAACACATTAGAGTTACTTATCTACATACCTTTCATAAGAAGGGATCCATATGCAATTGCAGCCCCAGCATGTCCCTGCAGATGGTCAAAACTCAGAAGTCAGAACAGAAATCAACTTCACAATTCATGTGATCTGTAATTAAATGAAACATAATTTTGAGTTGATCTATTTCATCTGCTGATCGTTATTATGTCTAAGCGAAAAATTGCCACCTTTTCTGAAGCTCTCTATGGAAACACCACATAGCTGAAGCTATGTCCCTGTTGACACAATCCCCAGTTAAGTATGTAGCACCTAGAAGATATAAAGCACCAGGATGCAACTGCATTCAAAGATTCAGGTAAAAACTGAATAAGCTTATCAAGACGCAAATCAGAAAACATGTGATCAACATTCAGGTCAAAGATTCAGGTAAAAACTGAATAAGTTGATCGGACTGAATATAGTCATTCTACAAGAGCAATGAAGGTAAACCATCAAGTGAAGTGATAAGTTGACCGGTTGGATGCAAAATGAAAAATCTTGTGCACCCAACAATCCAAGCTTTTTAAACAGAATGCATATCTGCAGAATGATAAGTATGATTACTCCAAGAATTCAAGCCTGATACGAACTAGATCTAAAATAGAGACAAACAGAGACACATTCTAAAGCGTCTGGTCGGGGATGGGTGGAGGCAATGGCCCAGGCGCGGGTGTCGATGGAGACCAGGGACGAGGAGGCGAGGGTCTGGGAGGCAGGAGGCGGAAGGCAGCCCGGAGGTGCGCCTGGAGTCGGAGGCAGGCGGAGGCAGCCAGGTTGGAGGAGTCTTGTGAAGTCGGAGAAAGCGGAGGCGGGGGCGAGAGAGGACCGGTGGGAGGCGGAGATGCGCTGGGTCGGAGGCATTTGGAGGCCGGGGTCGGAGCAGGCGGAGGCAATTGGAGGCGTCGGGGGTCGGAGGCAGCGTGGCGGCGTAGTGACCCGAGGGTCGGAGATGATAGGCGTGGAGGAGTGCGGGGGGCGGAGGCAATTTGGAGGCGTGGAAGGCCGGCGTGGAGGCCGTGGAGGCCTGTGAAGGAACCCCGTCTTGGCCAGCGGCGTGGAAGAGAGGTGATGCGAGAGAGAGGCGATGCATCACGCGAGCCAGGCCGGTGAAACGCCCAATTTTCGTTTTATTGGGCCTGGCTCGAGGAACACCGCATCCGGCGGGTATGACTGATGGCGCGAAGCCGAAGCAACGAAAATTGCATCTCGGGCCAAATTCACTGCAGATACAGCCAACCAAACAGGCTATACATCTCTACAGACTACAACGCACACCCAACCGAAACCCGTCAAGCCGACCGTCTCGTCGCGGGCCCGTGAGTAGTCGCCTCGTCACCAACGCGTTATTGGCGAGGCAGCGAAATATCCTCGGTGACGGTGGTTTCCCCTTCCCCTGCGCCTTCCACCGCCTCCCCACTCGCCTCCCTGCGCGGATCGCACGCGGCTGCCATCGCCACCCCAGCTATGGCTGAGATCGCAGACCGGGCCGCCGTCGAGCCGGAGGAGGCGCGGACACCCACCGCGGCGGCGGCGGAGGAGGAGGAGGAGGAGGGGGACGTGTGCCGGATCTGCCGCAACCGCGGCGACGACGACCATCCGCTCCGCTACCCCTGCGCCTGCAGCGGCAGCATCAAGTTCGTGCATCAGGACTGCCTCCTCCAGTGGCTCGACCACAGCAACTCGCGTCAGTGCGAGGTAACCAACCGCCCCGGCCCGCCTCCCTTCCCGTCGATGCAGTTGGGTCCGTACTTTGGGGCTTATATTGGTTCGATTGGGTGGTGGAATCGATCGATTGGATGTTAAGCGGGCGATTTGAGTTCTGATTTGTAGGGAAAATTTGCTCTGAGATGCAGATTGGGGGTAATTTGGTCAATAACCGTCGTTACTGGATAGGGCTAGTATAATAGTTCTGATTTTTACCGCTGAGAGGGAAGTTTTTACCGCTGTAGGTTGATATACTTGGTTGATTAGGGTTTGATAAACATGTGGACGGGATGGCTAACTTTTTTGTGGATTATTGTGCAACCAATAGGAATTTGATTTTGCTACAATGCTATTTTAGTTTGGGATATCTGTGATCATATATGCTTGTGGTGCTTAGCAGTAACATGGTTCCTACCTGGTATTGACAGAGATTAGCAGTTTTTATTACCACATTATTTTCAGAAGAATTAAACAATTTATGTTGAGGTACTGCTTGGATCTGTGAAGCATCTCCCTTCTGCACTGCGTTGTACCTTTTGCATAATAACCAAAAGAAGGAAACAAGTTCTATTGAGTTACTGCTTGGATCTGTGAAGCATTTCCCTTTTGCATCATAATCTTGGGGAACAAGTTGGGTTTAAGGTGGTAGATGTTGGGGTTTCACACCCCACTCTAGGGTTGGGTGATACTGGCTGAACTTGCATGAAAAGGAGGGCAGTGTTATCCTTTCCTCCTCTTTGTTTTGGTTTACTCCAGTTGGTGTACCTTAGTAGCTTACTTCTGAACTATGCATCTATGCTTTGCAGGTTTGTAAACATGCATTCTCTTTCTCACCTGTGTATGCTGATAATGCTCCGACAAGACTTCCTTTCCAAGAGCTCGTGGTTGGGGTTGGACTGAAAGCGTGCCATGTTCTTCAGTTTGTCGTCCGGCTTGCCTTTGTTCTTTCAGTTTGGCTCATGATTATCCCCTTCATTACCTATTGGATATGGCGGTTAACATTTGTGAGAAGTCTTGGTGAAGCACAAAGGCTATTCTTGAGTCACATCAGCGCTCAGTTGATCCTTAGTGATTGCCTACATGGGTTTCTTCTCTCAGCTATCATTGTCCTTATATTTCTTGGAGCTACCTCTTTAAGGGACTACATAAGGCACTTGCGGGAACTTGGAGGACACGATGCTGAGAGGGATGATGCAGGACGTGAAAGACATGGTGCTCGAGCTGTCAGAAGGCTAGCTGGTCCTAATGATAGGGTTCCTGCTGCAGATGGAAATGTTGATGAATTAGCAGAAGCCCAAGGAATTGGTGCTGGTGAACTTCTAAGGAGAAATGCCGAAAATGTTGCTGCTCGATTAGAACGACTTGAAGCTCAAGTTGAGCAGATGCTAGATGGTTTGGATGATGCAGATGGTGCAGAGGATGTTCCTTTTGATGAACTCGTAGGCATGCAAGGCCCTGTCTTCCACTTGGTTGAGAACGCAATAACAGTAAGGATTACTTATTTTTATCCCACAGCAAAATTGGTTTTTATATAGATCTAAATGTTTCTGCATAAATATTCTGACTAATATCACCATGCTATTGCAAAATACTAGAAACTCTTCTTGCTTTGCTTTAAGATTCAGTTTGGAAGAGACAAAGATTTATGTTTAGATCTGCCATAATTGAAGTTGTAATTTAAGTGTCTTCTCAATAAGCTTTAATGTTGGACCGTATTTGTTTGATTATCTTAAGATTGTGCCGTTCCAGCTTTTCAAACCAAGCTTGCCTAGCTTATCTTGGTTTGTTTGTTTGACATCATGGTTAGCACTGTTTATCCATGACCAGCTAGTGTGCTGATTCCGCAGGTGGTTTATATTTCTCTGTTTGCTTTATTGGTGTGTTTTATTTCTGTTTCCCAGAAATGTCATGGAAGTGGGATGAAAACTTGGTATGTCTAAATTAGTAAATTTTAAAACTCAAAAGCATGTAGGATTCCAATAGTGCAACCTGTGCTTTCAAAACCACGGATCACCTGGTCTTTTTCGAGCTTTATTACAGTTGCGCTTAGTGTTGTGTATGTTTCTCCTTTATTTTCTAACAAGAATATTGCTTCTTCTTCAGGTTTTGGCCAGCAATGCTATATTCCTCGTCGTAGTGATCTTCGTACCATTCTCATGGGGAAGGATTGTCCTGTACTATCTGTCATGGTTTTTATCTTCAGCTTCTAGTCCTATGCTGGCAAAAGTAATGCCCTTGAAGGAAACTGCTATTTCTTTGGCTAATGGTACATTGAAGAGTGCACTTAATGCTGTGAAGAACTTGTCTTCTGACAGTCATAATGAAGGTGTTATTGGACATGTGATTGAGGTGGTTACTCAATCCCTGAAGATAAATGCCACCGCCATTAATGTAATGCAGGGCACTGGGAAGAACAGTCTGATAAAAGGAACTGCTATTGCCTCTTCTTATCTTTCTGATCTGACAACTCTTGCTGTTGGATACATGCTCATCTTTTGCCTTGTGCTTTTATACATTGGATCACTGGCTTTACTTCGATATGCCAGGGGAGAACATTTTATCATTGGAAGATTCTATGGTATGGGTACAATATTAGAGGCCATTCCATCTCTATGCAGGCAGTTCTTTGCTGGAATGAAGCATCTCATGACTATGGTCAAGGTTGCATTCCTTCTGGTGATTGAACTCGGTGTATTTCCTCTAATGTGTGGTTGGTGGCTTGATGTCTGCACTATAAAGATGCTGGGTGCAACAATTGCTCAAAGAGTTGAATTCTTTACAATGTCTCCCTTGGCAAGCTCCTCTATCCATTGGCTTGTTGGCATTGTATATATGCTCCAAATAAGCATATTTGTCAGTCTTCTTCGAGGGGTATTGCTCAATCGTTTTGATAATTCTACTAACTGCACGAACAAACCCGTTAACTCTCATGCATATCACATGTCTCTCACTTTCGTTTTGCCTTTATGGTAGGTATTGCGCAATGGAGTTCTTTATTTTCTGCGGGACCCTGCTGATCCAAATTACAATCCGTTTAGGGACTTGATTGATGACCCTGTGCATAAACATGCTCGACGAGTTCTTTTATCTGTTGCAGTGTATGGAAGCTTGATTGTGATGCTGGTCTTCTTACCTGTCAAACTGGCTATGCGAGTAGCTCCATCAATTTTTCCTCTGGACATCACGTGAGTTAGATTATCCCTACATCTGTTCCCTTAAGTTTTTTTTTTGTCAGTTTTGGATTTTACAGCTACATCTTGTTGGCCTGTGTGGAACTGCAGCATTTTCGATCCATTTACCGAGATTCCAGTAGACGTGCTTCTGTTCCAAATATGCATCCCATTTGCAATTGAGCATTTCAAGCCTCGTGCAACAATTAAAGCTCTTTTGCATCATTGGTTTGCTGCGGTTGGTTGGGCACTAGGTTTAACTGATTTTCTACTGCGGAGACCTGAAGAAAATGGTGGGCAAGAGAACTGGAATGGCAGGGCAGAAAGAAGAGAGAGGGTACACGGTGGGCGGGAAGCGGTAGTCCCACAGCTTGAGCAACGTTTGATACAACATGTTGCTGTAGATAATGATAATGTCAGGGGTAATGCAAACGAAGCTAATGATGTTGTTGAAGAATCTGACACGGATGATCAGGGAGATTCTGAGTGAGTATAATCTCTAGATTTATGTGAAATAATAATATCTTTGTTCTTTTTTCCATATATCATGTTGAAACCTGCACAGAATATGTTTCTATTTCATACTCCCTCCAGTTTGATAATAGATGTCGTTTTGGACATAGTGATGGTCAAACCTCTAAAACTTTGACTATCGATATATTTTTAAATATTTAAATTGGATATATGAAAATTATATGTGTAGACTTGTCTCGAGAAGTACTTTCATAATATTATAATTTTATTGTGTTTTATAAATATATTATAATAAAAATTAGAGGTCAAAGTTGTGTTTTGAAGACCGTGTCGATGTCCAAAACGACATCTATTATCAAACTGGAGGGAGTATATCTAAGAACTAAGCAGGTTCGAACATAATATAGTAATGATCCATAACAAATTCTGAAGAGCAAAAAATCTCTTGATTTCACAATAAATGTTCCCTTGATGTTTCCCCTTATTTATTTAGAGAGATCTAGAATTCATACCCAAGAGATTAGGAGTGTATAACATCATGAATTGATTTTCCTGAATCATATATCAACTTAAATTGTGGCTCAATAATCTGAGGCTGTCCTTTTGAAGGTACGGCTTTGTGTTCCGGATTATGCTCTTGCTTGTACTGGCATGGATGACACTAGTACTATTCAATGCTGGAATGATTGTTATTCCCATCTCACTTGGCCGTCTGGTTTTTGAGGCTGTTCCCCGCCTGCCAATCACACATGGCATCAAGTGCAATGGTAATTTGCTGATAATTGTATTGTATACTTGTACTTTTTTTGCTATATAACTTCTCATGTTTATGAGATTAGCTTAGTGACATATTTACTAACACCCTGTAGTAAATTTGTCTTTATCTTGATCAGATCTGTTCTCTTTTAGCATTGGATGTTATATTATCTGGAGTGCAGCAGCTGGAACCAGATATGCAATTGATTACATTAGATCACGGCAGCTGGGCTTCCTGGTACAACAAATCTGCAAGTGGTGCTCTATTGTTTTGAAGAGCTCTGCTCTCCTGTCAATATGGGTAACTCATCTGGACTGAACTACTTTGTTTTAACCATCCTGTTTTGCACTTGTGGGTTTAAGCTCGCTGATCTGTGATTAAACAAACCTTAACTACCTTTTCTATAAAAAATACAGTTCTCCTTTTACCTTTGGAGCTACAGATAGGCTTATGCTCCATTTCACACTAAGTCTAACCAGTAATCCTTTTCTTTTCAGATCTTCATTATTCCTGTGTTGATTGGACTCCTTTTTGAGCTGCTTGTCATTGTACCCATGAGGGTGCCTATTGACGAGAGCCCCGTTTTTCTGTTGTATCAGGATTGGGCTCTTGGACTAATATTCTTGAAAATATGGACTAGACTGGTAAGATTACAAATATCTGATTATTGTGTCCCACATTTAAACCCTGTGTTTTTGCAATTAGTTAATTTAGTTATAGTTTTACCCTGTTTGGAACGCTGGAATATTTCCTGATTCCTGTGGCAATTGAACTTCTTCCTGTGAAATTCCTGCATTCCAACTACCAAACAGGCCTTTTATCTTGATACCCAGGGTAATCACCTATGTGAATTTTGTTTGCATTGGAATATGTTTTTTTGATTGTTTATTTGTTCTCTTGTATACTATTTCAAGGTTATGTTGGATCAAATGGCACCTTTGGTTGATGAAAGCTGGAGGATGAAGTTTGATAGAGTAAGAGAGGATGGTTTCTCTCGTTTGAGATGCTTATGGGTCCTGCATGAAATCATAATGCCAATCGTCACCAAGCTCCTTACTGCTCTTTGTGTTCCATATGTCTTTGCAAGGGGTGTTTTCCCTGTGTTGGGCTACCCACTCATTGTGAACTCAGCAGTTTACCGTTTTGCCTGGCTCGGCTGCCTGATATTCAGCGCGCTGTTCTTTTGTGGCAAAAGATTCCATGCTTGGTTTACCAATCTCCATAATTCCATTAGGGATGACCGCTACCTGATTGGCCGGAGGCTGCACAACTTTGGTGAGGACTCGCCCCCAATTGAGAGAACCTGGGGCAACTCCAGGGCCAAGTGAAGAGGACCAGGCAGTAATATTTCGAGATGAGGAGGAAGATCTAGGGCTGAGGTTCTGGCGCAATATCCTGCGTGCAAACCAACAACAGAGGCTGGTTGGGTAAGCAGGAATGAGTTTTTGATGAGGAGCATAACCCGCACTGTAGAGTGAGTTGTTCTCTGGTGTTATTGAAAGTAAGGATATGTTGTACAACAAAGCCTGGGAGCCCGGGAGAGGCTAAAAGCCCGAGAGGATTACTCCCACGGCCGTGGTAGTCGTTGGTGACTGTAAATATGGACAGAGCACTCGCAATCCCACACAATTTGATGTGTTTCTGATGTAATAGACTTGTGTGGCTAGAATGCTAGATGATGTTCTGCAACTTCCTGAGCTCAATTCGTCATCGGTTTTGTTACCATCTAGCAAGTCTGATACTCTGAAGTTACCCCTAGCAAGCTTCCAAATTTCCTTTTCGGTTCACATCTTGTCACCCTCTAAAATCTAAAGTTTTGTCAAGATTTTGTTATTTTGAATGAAATCCAAGTGAAATCAAAAAAATAAAATTTAAATCTGCTATTTTTTCAGCGAGATTTGTCGATATTTTGGTGATTTTACGAACAAAAATTAGGTCTAAAATGCGTTAAATTTTTTTGTAGATGGTTTTGCCACATCACTAATATTTTCATAAAATTTTCAGATGATGATTAATCATGAGAAATTTTTAAAAATTCTAAGAGTGGTACTATCTTGATAGAAGGTTGACAGGTAAGTTTCAATTGAATGAGAAATGGTATAAACTATGTCAGAAATTTTTGAAATTTTTCATAGATGGTCCTAACACATTCATAATGTTTCCATAAAATTTTTCAAAAATTCGGACAACACTACTAAAGGTTAATCGGTAAATTTCAACCAAATAAAAAATGGATCAAACCAAGTTAGAAAATTTTAAAATTTTTTGTAGATGGTCTTGATGCATAACTAATGTACTCATAAAATTTTTAGATGGTGATCAGACTTCTTTTTTGAAAAAAAAATTGGATGGTTCGAAGACATCCATATTGTTTCCATAAAATTTTCATACAATGATTAAGCTTAAGGAATTTTTAAAAATTCAAACAGTATTACTGAAGGCTGACGGCAAAAGAGAAAAAAACTTATGACCATTGTGTCAATTGCTAGCTTGCACATCAGGTCAAAATCCGATTAAATTTTGTTCCGAAATTTTAAGTTACAGTAGCACTTTGAATTTTTTTTTAAAAATTTTATCTGAACAGGATTTAAAATCTCATCTCTCGCGGAATTTTAAACAGTGCCCCACGTTAGGCCAGTCCATGGCGGGGGCAGAGAAAGGGACCATGTAGGAGTGGGACTGAGAGGTGGGCGCATGTGGTGAGGTGGCATGGTTTGGGCCACCAATTGGATGCTTGGCCTCGGCTCAGTTACGAGCAAGGTTTTAAATTATTGTAAAACGTAGTCTTTTATTTGTGATTAATCAATAGTATGTCAATGAAATCATAAGACTAAGAACAGGAGCATACAGAAAGTAGGGGGCAAAGTTCTATCTCTTTATTATATTAATTTCTCTTTACAAGGTGTGTCCAATATATAGCAAAACATCCAATGGATAGATTCGAATTCACCCACCAGTAGATAGAATCTGTCCAAATTTGGACTGGAATTCTATTTATATTATAACACTTCCCCTTGGGCAAATACCGCGTAATGCACATGTCTCGTTAAAAACTCCTCCCAAAACCCAGTGGAAAAAAATGAATGGAGAAAAAAATACATTACACTCGCATTCCGTGTTACACTAGTTGCCTTATTAAAACCTTCATGTGAGAAAAACGTCAGGAGAACTCACTAAAGGAAAAAAAACACAACTTGTAATCTTCCGGATATAAAGTAGGATCTTCATGATCATGCAAATGGTCATGGTTCAGGGTTTTAATCCCCCTGAATTATGCATATCTTTAAGTCATTTCATTCCAATTCCATTAACACATATTTGAAAAATAGATTTTTAGCAATGACTTAGTAAACAAATCTGCTAGATTTTCATATGACTATTTGTAATATCTTTACCTCACCACTTTTCTAGAGTTCGTGATGATAGGAAAACTTTGGGGCAATATGCTTCGTGATATTGCTCTTCACATAACCCATTTGCATTTGTGTAACACAAGTAATATTATCTTCATAGATAATCATAGGGGTCTCAAAGATATTAAGACCACATAACTTCTGGATATGGTTAATCACACATCTCGGCTAAACACACTAACGTAAGGCTTCATATAAAGTTATAATCTCTAAGTGGTTGGTAGAAGTAGCTACCAAATTCTGCTTAAAAGACAGCCAAGAAATGGCTGAAGTAAATCAGAAAAATACAAAACCAGTCTTAAATTTGGCACTGTGGGGATCAGACAGATAGCCAACATCCATATATTCCATCATGGTTAAGTCTTAATTCTTCTAAAAAACAATCCAATATCTTGAATACTTTTGAGGTATGTGTAAAGTCTTGACACTAGCCCAATGTCTTATGGTTGGAACTACACTGTGTCTTGCTAGCAATTTTTACTGTGAATGCAATATCAATCCTTGTGCAATTCATAAGATACATAAGTATGGGACTTCATGTCCTAAGACATTCTCATTTTCCATTCTTGGTATGAAAGGGTCCTTATCCACTTCAAGGGATCTGACAACCACGGGGGTCTTTAAAGGATAAAATTTATTCATAGTAAGTCGTATCAATACCTTTTTGGTATAGATAGACCGGTGTACAAAAATTTCTTCTAGGAAATTTTTTAGCTGCAGGCTTAAGCAATATTTGGTTTTACTCAAAATTTTCTTCTACAACTCCATCGTAAGTTAAGAATTTGCTTCCTTTATTTCCTCTGTGGTTCCGAAGACATTAAGTTCATCGATATATACTGAGATGATATATAATTCATTCTGGGATTTCTTTATAAACACATAGGGACAATATATGTCCCTCTTCAAGAGGAACCCACTAAGTCAGTTGTACCATATTCTCCCCGTCTGTGGTAATTCGTATAGCGATCTCTTCAGTTTGACGTTATACATGTCGCGATTATTAGGGTTCAGAATTTTAATTCCTTCATGGATTCTCATACAAATATCCGTACCTAGTGACCCATATAAGTATGCGGTCACTACATCCATCAACTGCATTGATAAGTTTAAACTTGCTATCATTAATATTAAATTTTGAAATGTTATTCCACTCATTACAGGATAATAACTTTCATCATAATTGATGTTGGGTTTCTACGTGAACCTTTGTGTTATAAGCCTCGCTTTATATCTCACAATCTGGATATTTTCATTTCTCTTCCGAATGGAAAACCCATTTGATCCTACAGGAAACACTTTAGGGAGATGTTCGGTCAACAACATCAAAAACTTTTCTCTTATTAGGCGAGTGATGTCTCAATTGCTTCATTTCATTTGACTCTATCTGAGCGCTTCTGGCACCCTGCCATGGACTTTAATTCTGGATCCAGCTTTTAGCAATTTTAGAGGCAGAATATATGTTGACAAATGTAGTCTTTTTTTATACAATTCTCCTGCATCACTTCAGGGATATCTCTTTATTAATTTCTTCCAGCTTCTCATGATTTCCCACAATGATGGAGTCTGAGTGTTCTGACTTCCAACATTACATTGTGCGCGCAAATATTCGTCGGGGTTATCATCTTAAGGATGGATCACTTCAAGGATGTTACCTTCTCCAGGATGGCTCACTTCAAGGATTTTCTCAACATTAGGTTGATCTTCTTCCACTGCCATGAGTTCTCTACTTCTTCTTCTCATTTGTTCACATTTGTTCAGTTCTCTACAACGAACGTCTCGGCGTAATTGATTCATGTGCACCTGGAGACCTCTCCCTCTTTTTATCATGAGGGTCAAGAGTGGGTTCAATATCCTTCTAGGATATTTTCACTCTTTTATATGCATATACTGCAGGTATAAGAGATCTTTCTACTCTCTTATGATCAGTAAAGGCATTTGACAGTTTATTAGCTTATTTGTTGCAGATTTATTATCCTTCGAACTTTAAGTTCGGTCTCCTTAATGCGTGGATCTAAGGACTAGACATTCTTTAATGTGGTACTTATCCCCCCTAATGCCGAAAAATGTTCTTAACATAATTAGCATATCAAGCTGTGTACAAATCCCCTATCGTAGGCTCTAGGTCTTTAAATAATTGACGGGGGTTCATAACCTACATAGGTCCCTAACTTCTGGTGAGGTCCCATAGTGATACGTTATGGTGGAGAGATTGACATGTATACAACACATCTAAATTTTCACAGATAATAAACACTTGATTCTTTTTCACGCACTATCTGGAACAGAAAAATTTTAATATATGCAGTTGATCGAAGTTGAATTAATATCGCAGCATGCAGCACTCCGTGGCCCAAACAACTGGTGGGAAACCTACTATTCTGTTAGAGTAGACAAGCAATAAGTTTTATTTTTTTTAATTTAAAGATTCTGGAAGGCCAATATAAGTGTAGATCTAAGGTACAAGATGCTCTATATTTATATTAATTCCCAGAGCCATACAACAATCATTAAATACCATCCTTTCTTCTGGAAAGGAGGCTCTTAACAATTTGGATAATTAATTTAGCAAAATCATGGTTCCTAGCAGATAAGAGACATACGTGGGACCATCTAGTAAAAGCATCTATCAGTACCATAGAGTATCTGAAAGGGCACAACATGGGCTGAATGGGTCCGCACATATCACATCGAATTCTCTCTAGGAAATTCAGTAACTCTTCCCTATATTTTAGGTAAGAAGATCTAACTATGAGCTTTCCTATAACACAAATAGTGCATTAGAAATCTTCAGGTCTAGGAAAATGTTTATGCTATGGCCAGCAGATTTATATAACTATTTTTCTCATTCATATTCAACTCAGGATAACCCAATCGATCTACTAGATCCTAAATATTTTTGGGTTTTTTTTATCGCAACATAAACTTCGTGTTTGATATGTGCATAGTATAATCAGGATGAGAAGGAAGAAAGTTTTTCAACCATAAAACTTAGTCATGAGTAGGTATTCTGTACCATACTCATTCTCTGTCTCCATATGGAAACGATCTAGACCAATATCTTTAAATCTTAAGAGGGTACGACTGGACTATGCGTATAATAGGGCATTCTTCCAGTGCCAACTATGAGAGCATCGCTTCCGGCGATAGTCATAATATTTTTAATTTACTTAGTGTGGTACAACCGTCTTCTAGACAGATTTTCTCCTCTGCCATATTGATTATTCTATATTAGAAGTATGATATAATAATCATACAATTGTTGCATCAAGAACATATTGTAAAACATAGAACAAGCATAGCATAATAAATCAAATATCTGGAAAATATCAATTTATTCAATTTTGAATGATAATTGCTCAACAAGACCGTAGACCAAATGTTCATTCAGAACTAGAGCTTAAACTGATAAGGAGACTTATAAGAAATATGTGATATTGACTAGCAAATTGAATGAATACTTAGGAAACTAATCCAGGTCTCCATATGAGTCGTAGGTGTCCTCTTGGGACTCCTCAAACTTAATAATTTCAAAAAACATATCATTATACTTCTCAGCACCCATATCAATAACAGGTTGAATGGTGAAGTATGATTCAATATTGTTTCCTCGGGTCTTATTGACTTTTTCAGTGCACTTCATGTAAAGATCTACCACATACTTCGGGATGTGATAGTTGCACAACTAATGGTCAGTGCATACATACCTACGGCAGGGTTATGCAGTGGTTTTCAGCCTTATTAGCTGATTCTTGCTTACGGAAGCCCCCTGGCCTTTTTACCTTTACTTTTCCACTATGGATTGTCTCTTTCGTTATCTTTTTTTGCTATTATTCTATTTATCCCCTTTATGCCTTTTTGGTCCTTTCTGCGGCCTCGGCTATTGCTATCATAAGGAGCATTTGCATGTGTTTTGGGCATTATTTGACTCCCATTAGGACGTACGTGATGATTCTTCAACAGGAGTTCATCATGCTTTTCTGCTTCCTGCAAAATGCATATAAGCTCATAGTAACTTCTGGTACTTAGAATGACGATATTGTTACAGCAGTATCCTCATTTTGGGGTGGAAGGTGCATAATGTCTTATCGATCATTTTAGCATCAGTAACTTTCTGGTTATAGAATGTTAGTTTAGTGGCAAGCCTGTGCATGGCAAAGTTATGTGCTCCCACAGACTTTAAAATCCTGAAAGCGCAGGAGGATCCATTCGCATTGTGATTCAGGCAACAAGATGGATCTTTTTGCTGGTTATATATATATATTAGGGAATTCAAAAGTACCAACTGGTCCTCTTTCATCAAATATACAGTCTTCAAGTCCTCATGAAGATGGTGCCTCAGGAAATATAAAGCTGCACACTTGCGGCATCGGGAAGAATAGGGATTCTAGCTTCAGGCTGGAAAAACAACAGCTTCAAAAGATCGAGCTGTCATATTAATGTTAGTATTCATTGCCCAGGCAGAGTAATTGTACCATTCAGGGCAATTCTTGATAAATTCCCTTTTTGCGATGTCCGACATATCCTATTTCTATTTATGCAAAATGACTTTGACTACTAGTAAAATCAATATAATACATGCTCAATCTTTAATTAGTAAAGTTTGGTCTATATCTATTCAGTAGATAATTATAAAAAAATTCAGAATTTTCTTAGCATTGTCATAATTTTTTGTTAATTATTAAGTAATTTTTAGAATTACTTAATAACAGAAAAAATAAATCTCTGAATAAATTAAACATGAAATAATGCTAAGAAAATAAATCCAAAAACACAAGGCTCCCAGTATGCTAGCTAAAATTTTCTAGAATTTTTCTAACATTGTCTGTAATTTTTTGTTAATTATCAAGCAATTTTCATAATTACTGAATAACACAAAATAATTCCAATACACATAAAATATGGAATAATTGCAAGAAAATAAATCCAGAGCCATAATATTATCAATGTGTAATACATAATTTTTCAAAATTTTCTAGCATGTTTCGTAATTTTTCGTTAATGTTTAAGTAAATTTCAGAATTACTTAATGACAAAATTAAATTCTAACAAATATTAAACATGGCATAATGCTAGAAAAATAAACTTAGGGGTATGGAACTTTCAATATGTGCTAATACAAATTTTATCAAATTTTATGAAAGTTTATATACCTAGAAATTTAATTTTTAGGATTAATCATCAATTTTGGGGGTTTATTAAACTATTTTTGAAAAATACTAAAATTTCCAGGGGTCTAACTGTCAAATTCCCTTTTCATTTTTCCTTTTTATATTGGAAAAACGAATGGGCCGGTTCAACCTTTCGAGCTGTAAAGCCCATTTGGGCCCACAGGGGAGATTGGGCCCATCGAGCCTTTTTTACGATGGCGGCTAGGGTTCCCAACCCTAGTCGGGACTCAAACTGACCATGGAGGCCATGCCATTGGGTATAGGCACCATCGCCAGCAAGGTGAGCGAGCGCGGGCGAGGGAGGCGTCGCCGTCGTAGGGGCCGGTCGCCGTGCGCCTCAGCTTCTAGCGGACGCAGGGCCGACACGACTTTTAGCCAGGTGTGGAGTTGCCTTGGCTGGCAAGGGGGTGTGGCTGCTTTAACTTCCAGTTGGGCAATGGCGTGCGACTGCCTCAACTTCTTGTTGGGCAAGGGTGCGCTACCGCCACCACCTTGACTTATGGTCAAGCATGGAGCCGCCTTGGGCGCAACCACCACGAGGGAAGCCTCCACAGGCACCGCGCGGGCCACCGTCTCGGGGCCACCGCTTCAGGCAAGGGCACCACTTCGGGCATGGCCACCTCGGGGACCGCAGCCACAAACGCTATGCAGGCTGTCGTCTAGGGCGCCATGGGCTTCGTAGCCGCCACATCTTCGTGCACGATTCTCGTGGGCATCTCTACCACCACCGCGTCTTCGGGCACGACTCCCATGGGCTTTGTCGTGTCTCTAGTAGCGCTAGCACCGCCCAGTGCCACCGCGAGTTACAGGTGCTTGGGCACCGCCGTGGCCTCAGTTGCCGTCGCGGGCGCGAGCGCCACTGTCTGCCATTGCGAGTCGCAGGTGAGGCAGCCATGAATGGTGGCTTTAGCCATGTAATTGATGCCCCCTTTTCCAATTTGATGGACTGTTTCTATCGATGAACAGTAACACTTTTTATTCGCTACGTTAGATTAGATCAACTAATAATCTATAATTAGCAAAAAAAAAAATCTACGTGATATAATTGATCGTTCATGTATGACCAACTTACGTAGGGCTTGCGGTCGATTTAATTGCGTGTAGACGGATGATTTCGATGCAGGTAGACGTACTCGACCGGCCTCAGTAGAACATCGTGTTTTTGTTCATGCATGCAATTCTATCTTTGTGTTGATGAGACCGATTTGTCATACAAGCAGCATGCAAGTCAATCATAGATCAATCTGTGATTAGTATCAAGAAAAACAAGATTGATATACTTGCAAAGAATATAAAACAATATATGCTGCATGTAGATTGATCTAGGGCTTCAGCCTTGTAGAGCTTCGTTGTGGTGACCCACGTAATTAGCTCAGGGTAACATGTAACACCCCGGCATTTAATATGCCTGAATGCTACCAAACATAAGCTAAACAACATCTAAATACCACAATTAAACATAAATTCCAGCAAAGGCGCACATGCTAAAAACCGAGATTTCGCAAAGATCTCCTTTGTTTTAAAATGAATTAACACAATATCAATATCATGGCAAGATATGTCATAGCACACGACAAATAAAACATCAACATAAATGGATATATCATCAAATTACGCCAATAAAAGCATGCTCAACCACTTCATAAACTATAACCAAGCAAATAAGGAATCACAAGCATGCTAAATTAAACCCTACATTAAGTTTATGGCACAACTCTTAATATCATGTCTCCAAGTGATTAATTATGGACTATGATGGTGGAGCTACGTGTAGAAGTGTAGCTAGACCCCTTTTCCGCATGCCGATCTCAAAGTACCTAAAAACAACATAAAACACAAGCGTGAGTTCGAAAACTCAGCAAGCATATTGTAATGGACAACAAGATCATTTACAAGACAATAATACCTTACATCACATATAACATCTCATACTTGAGCACATAACAACATCATCATCATTAAATATGTATTGCAATGCAATGCAATGCAATGTTATGCTCATATCTCCTTGGAAACTCATACCGGTATGGTTGAGTACACACCCGTCGGTGTGCACCCTCTCCCCCCTTCCATCCCGAAGATGGAGGGTGCCTACTCCTCGCTTCCATTCACCACGTGAATGGAATCACGATGTAGGTCTTACTCAATGGCGTTAGGACTAGTCATAACTTTCTCACCGGCCTTTCCCGGATTAGTTAATGACTTTCTCACCGCCCTCGCCCCATCTCATGTCATGCATGCAACTATGCCAATTATCATATTTCACATGTACATAAACATATGGCATCTCATCATGACAAATATTACACATGGCATCGAATCATGATAAGTATAGACACATAGCATCATATCATGATAATCATACTCAATATATCATTGGAAAACAGCAAGCAAGGCAAGTGATCATAGCAAGTATTCAATCTTTCATCAAACATCAACAAGCAACCTACAATCCGCTATACATTACAACACACTTGCCTCAACCGCGGGCGACGGATTTGTGGGAAGTCGAGGGCACTCCCGGTGTCACACCACCTGCACATAGGCATCACACACTCACAATCATGCCCACAAAACAGTACGCAAAACACCATCTAACCCGACATTGCCCACTACTCGCAAAACCTAAAAAAAAAGGTTCTGTCCCGACGGGATAGCAGCCTTGCAAAAAGCATAACTTGAGTTCTGGGACTCCGAATCAATTAAACGAGTACATCCTCACGTAGCTTAGGAAATTTCCCAACTTTCTCTAGGTATAGGGAAAGATTGATTCGGACTCTAATGTCGTCTAATCTACAGATTACCGTGATCTGTTCCAATTACGTCACAGATTTTAACACGCTTGGTAAAACAGCCATAACTTTTAAACGGCTGGGCGGAATTTAACTTTCTTTATATCCACGGAAAGATAATTAAATTATCTACAACTTCTTCAACATCCATACGACAAGATTCGGATTCTAAATTGGCGAAAACGCGAACCCTAGATCGACTGCTCAATCTGCCCGAAAACAGAAACGTGGCAACATCTAGATCTAACCCAAATTACTCAAATCCAGCGCCTCCAATTGATAAAAAAAAACTTGATAAACTCCCTAATAACAGTACCTAGCTCATCCCCGAGGATCCCCATGATCATACCTTTGCCCGACGCACGAAAACTTCAATCGATCTCCTCGCTCCTCGCTCCTCGCTCCTCGCTCCTCGGATGGATCCATGAGGATGCAGGGGTGGGGAGGTCACCCTAGGGCAGCAAGGGGGGTGGAGGAGAGGTGGTGTGCAATGGGGAGCAATGAGGGCGCCATGGGGGCAAGAGATGGGGCGGCTAGGAGGTGGAGGGAGGAGGAAGGGTGGCGGCTAGGGTTAGGGGCGCATGGGGCAGGGGTGGACGCCCCAAGGGCTGGTGGGGAGCCCTTTTACCAGCCCCCACACCCAAACCTAGTCCGTTACGGAGACCTACTCCATCCCACCAAAGCCTACCAAGGCCCAAACTCCCCCGGGAAGGCCCAAAACCCCGGAAACGGCCCGGAAAAGCT
The DNA here is from genome assembly GCA_036346355.1 of Rhipidocladum racemiflorum. NCBI lineage: Eukaryota > Viridiplantae > Streptophyta > Magnoliopsida > Poales > Poaceae > Rhipidocladum > Rhipidocladum racemiflorum. The sequence continues at coordinate 79,472,283 of CM070579.1, read as the reverse complement.
ATTAACCTCCATATCCTATAGTTTTAACCTTAATTCCACATCTAATAATGTTATTAACCTTATCATGCACGTTAAATAAGGTTACGACACTCCGTGGTGTCACAACACTTTAAAAGGCCCAAAAACGCGTGTAAACCTCTAGCCGTAAGATTTTCTTCTCTAATTTCACAATCTGTAATGTCACACCAAAACGTAGTGTCACATTTAATTTCACAATCTGTAATGTCACATCAAAACGTAGTGTCACATAACATCAGTTGCACCATTATTATTCTAAAATAATTACATGAATCTCGGCATATCAACTTATCAAAACATCCAACGCACCCGACGTTTTATCAGTTAATACACCGTGTTCAGAGTATTGCAATAGAATAATAATTAGAGACTGAAATGGAAACTTATTACAGTCCATTGCCTTGCATGGCGACAAGTTTAGTTCATTAATTATACATAGATACAAGTACAACAAAATATAATTCAAAAGTACTATTACCCCGAAGACTTACAAGGCCGAAGTATAGTTATCCAACACCCTATCCTCCTGATAGTCTACCTCCTAAAAGATATAATCTTGTGGGTGACCCTCACCCCAAGTTTCGTAGTCACCCCTGGGATCCTAATCCAAATCAGCCGCTTGACCACCGGAGAAATTTTCTAAGCAAAGGGGGAGTTAAGCAAGAGTAAGTACAAAAGTACGCAGCAAGAATTAATAATAAAATGCATCATATGAATTTTTTTCCTCCATATCCATCTCATTTAATCTTTCAATCCTTCATCAAATTCTCTTTTTCAGAAAATAGGGTTTTATTAGGAAAAGTATGTGTTACAAATTTTTAGATTATCAAACATGTTACTAACATTCCTCATATATCCAACACCAATGGTACCCCAATTTCAATGCGTTGTACTCCGAAACAACAGTAGTATAGTACCCAACTTCAATGCCCTATAATTCGACTAACAATGGTAGTGCAGTACCGAACTTCAATGTGCACCGCGGTGTTGTACTTCGACTAAAAATGGTTGTACAGTACCCCAACTTCAATGCACAGCACGGTGATGTACTCCGACTAACAATGGTAGTATAGTATCCCGACTTCAATGCATGCCACGGTGCTATACTCTGACTAACAGTGGTAGTACAGTACCCTGACTTCAATGCACGGCACGGTGTTGTACTCTGACAACAACAATAGTATAGTGCCCCGACTTTAAAGCACACCGCGGTGCTGTGCTCCAACTAACAACGGTAGTATAGTATCCCGACCTCAATGCACACCGCGGTGTTGTACTTCGACTAACAACAGTAGTACAATACCTCAGGCAATAACGGTAGTTTTGCACTCAAACTAACAATGGTAATACAGTACTCCGACTAGCGAACAACAATATTATACTCCGCATAACAACAATAATACAGTACCTTAGGCAATAACGGTAGTTCTGTACTCTGACTAACAATAGTAGTACACTACTCTGACTAGCAAAAAACAATACTGTACTCCGACTAACAACGGTTGTACAAAACCTCAGGTAATAACAACAATTTCCCATTTTCCCTATTAAAAATTTAAAATTTTTAAAAATAAAAACAATACATATTCGCAATTAAAAAATTTAATCTTTTACCATCTCCCCCTAATTTCCCATTTTCCCTATTTTTCTTCTCCTTTTCCTCTTTTCTCTCTCCCTTTTCTTTTTCTCCCCCTATTTCTTCTCTCTCCCCTACTTTCCCCATTCGGCTATGGCTCTTCCTTATCCTCTAATCTCCCCCTCTCCTTCGCCATGGCTCACCCGATCAGTCTCCTTCCTCACCGCCGCCCACCGCTTGACTTGCTAGCCACTGCCTGCTGACCGCTTCACCCTCGCCGGCTCTAGTCGCTCCGCCCTCTCCAGTCTGCCACTAGTCCACCTCCCCATGTTGTGACACCGCGCGCTGGGCCGCGCCGCCCCTCTTCCTTCTTAGGCACATGGTCTGCTCTTGGCCGTGCATCCGCGCCTCCGTGCTCTCGCCACAGCTCGGCCCCACGGCTCGCTCAGCGCCAGCTTCTCGGTGCTACCTCCCGGGCCGCCCCCATGGCTCCTCCACCTGCATTTCCTTGGCTTAGGCCGCCTCATGCTCCTCTGGATTGCTCGACCTCCAGGGCTTCGTCACTCTGCCTGGGCCACCTCCTCTCTTGGTCACCCTGAGTCGCCGCCGTGCTGGCCTAAGGCTGCTGCCATGCTCCAGTTAGGGTTTGGTAAACCCTAGCTCTAACCTTCCCCCCTTTTCCTCTCTGATTATTGACTGGTTTATGTGATGAAAATGACGAATTGATTCACACATTAAACTATTCGCACTAGCAACTAATTATATGGCCTGTGATGATTTGGATGGTATATGCATGGGTTGGACGACGTCACGATGACAACCCTAATCCTCTGTGCACCAGGGAGCAATTAGGGGATTAGTGGAGATGCAAGGCGTAACCCCCGTGTATTCACCGACTGAGACCACTACTCTAGCTATCTATTTTAGTCTGTGTTTTGATTTTCGCTATAGTTAAACATGAACACATCCTTAACCTATACTAGTTATACTTTTGGCTTGCGCATCCACTTGGATCTTTCACTTGATGATGACAATCTTCTCTCTAAGTTTGGGTCTTTATCTTGTTCATCAACACATGATGAACTAGCTTCACTTCATGATCTTATTTTGATGCTCTTCAATATATGATGAGGTCTTTCATCCCGAACCTTGACTTGATGACCATCAACACATGATGTCATCCAAAGTCTTCATCATCACTGGATTTAACCTATTTCACCAACTCATGGAAAATATTAGTCAAACACATCCGATTGTCACTAATCACCAAAGCACACCATTAACACATAATGGAGGGCCTAGATCCTTTAATCTACCTCTTCGATGATTAATGACAACCCAATTGTAAATAATTAAATTTAAATCAATGTGTGTATATTACAACTACAAAAGCTTCATATACTCAAATGATGTATTTCAAAGTAAAGATCATCAATATGTGTGAGAAAAAGAAAGGAATCAATACTAATGAAACCATCAAACTTAGAGTAAACTCTACATAGATGTGTGCATACATACATATACATACATACATACATATATATATAAACAAGCACATATCCAAGTTGAAACTTTTATGGAGTTCACCCTATATTTTAAATCTAAGGAATGCAATAAGATACAATAATATGACATCGGATGCATACATTTGAGATTTTCATCTTTTCATCCAAATGAGACTAGACAATATCATACTCAACAAAGGAGTTAGTCTCACATTTAGATTGGTCATTAATCACAAAAACCAATTTATAACATGACATTGGATGCATACCTTCGAGATTTCATCTTTTCATCCAAATGAGACTAAACAATATCATATTCAACAAGAGATTGAATCTCATATTTAGATTTATCATTAACCACCAAAACCAATTGAATTGAGTGTGAACTTACATCCCCTCATAGCAAAAAATAAAAATTGATATCTAAACACCAACTCTTTGGATACAAAACCACAATCTTTGCACCCCATCTTGCTTCACAAGAACCCAAGTAAACCTTTGACAAAGACAAAAGAAAAATATCTACATCGGAAGAAGGGATTGCCAGTACGTTGTACCTTGATGAGAATGCTCGTGCGTTAGCCTCCCTCCTCCATGGTCTGCCTCTGATGATCTGCTCAGACGTCTCCCATGAAAGGCCAAGTCCAAATCCACGGAACCAGTAGCAGCCAATGAGGATGGTAGTTGGTGAGGACACTGACCATCTAACTCAACTGATAGCTCCCGGCTGTGCTGGCCAGATCGGAGAAATGTGGGTGTGTGAGGGGAGAAGGAGGCTTGGAGGGCACTGTCGGCTTCCAGGCATAGGGCACAGGGGCTGGCTTCCAGGCACAGGGGGTGGCAGCGTGAGGAGCGCCAGCGGCTAGAGCATGACAAGGGGGTGGGCGAGGAACTAAGGATAACGCTACTCACCTGGTCCCGTCCGTATATTTGGGCCAATTGGCCACCAAGCTCCGGTTGGGCCACAAAGTCTCGGGTCATTGCCTTAGGCCACCCTTTTGGGTTGCAAATCTCTACTACTAGTTGGTCCAGTGAAGCATCTAGGCCCCCAAATTTAATTTGGGTTTTGGAAATTAATGACAACCATGTTTATATGGACTAACAATTTTTATTTGAGTAAATGAGAACATGTTGGTCCATGAAGTTGCACAAGAAAAGATGAAAAAGTGAAAATCAAAAGTTGAAGATCATAGTTTGTGCAAGCTCTAACCCAAGGTATATGCAATTTAAGGACCTTTTATAGCTTTTACCGATCTCGATGTTTGGAGAAAAGATTGGATTGCTAGAATAGGTACCGTACTATCAAAGGGAACTTTTTGGCTAGTAGCTTGAATTTGAAAAGGCATCATGGCTCAAATCATGCTCATATTTGATCATATGCATTCTTTGATAAATCTTGTGAAAAACTCAATGACTGGTACTACTGCCTATGTGTGAGCGGTGCTACTAGAAGTCCGGTATCACTGGCCTCATAGCGCGATAGCTTTATTCCAGAGAGGCATTTTTTTGAGGTCCTTTGGATGGCCGGAGCTACCGCCCATGTGAGAGCGATACTACTAGGGTTTCGGTAGTACCGGTCCTCTAGGGCGATACTTATTTTCTAGTAAGATGCATTCTGTGTACACTTTGCTCGGCTGGTACTACCGCTCATGTAGGAGTGGTGCTACCGAAAGTCTGGTAGCACTAGCCTCATGGGGCAGTAGTTACTTTCCAGAAGAGCGCCAAACTTTTGAATCTTGGAGATTAAAAGACCGGTGCTGTCGGTTCCACATGGGCAGTAGCACCGAAACCCTGTGTAACGACATTTACCTACCACATTTAATGCCAGTTTCGACCGTTGGTCTAAGGGTCCGGTGCTACCGGTCCTACATGGGCAATGGCACAAGACTTACTGATTTTTTTATGTTTTTAGCCCCCCAACGGTTGGATTAGTTGGTGGGGCTATAAATACACCCCACCAGCTATAAGGGCACTCTCTTGGTCATTCATTGCACATTTGTGAGCTCTTGCCCTTCTCTCTTCACCCTTTGAGCATTCAATTCTCATTTGATTTGGAGGTTGAGAAATTCAAGTGTGAGCATTCAAATTTGAGCCATTAGACACTTGATCAACCTCAAGCAAGCGCCAAAACTTCTATTCTCTTGGAGGTTGCCGCCTCCTAGACGGCTTGGAGGTGTGGAACTACTGATCTCTTCAAAGAAGCTTGTGAGGGGGCCCAATGGATTGTGAAGGGCGGAGCTCGCCTACCCGGAGCTAGAAAGAGCTATCAATAGTGATCGAGGGAGACTCATTTGCGCAAGGAGCCGGCTTGATTTGTTTAAGATTCCTCAACGTGGATTAAGGGAGACCAGCAAGTCTCCAAGACCACATGATAAAACTTGTGTCCGTCTCTTGTGGTTTGCTCCCTTGTATGTAATTTGAGTAATTTACTTTCCTAGTGTATTTAGCTTTGATTATCTCCCTAGGATTGTTGAATTGCTTAGACATAGCTTGTTAGTGTACTTTAGTGAAACCTAGAAGATTTAAGCCTTAATTGATAAAATTCTTAATTATTGCATTATATATTTAATTATTGCAACTTAGAGCCAAAGAATTTTAAAATCTCCTATTCACCACCCTCTAGTAGGTTATCCATGATCCTACAATCAGGTCTCGAGCCATTGCCCCACTCGCCTGAGGCCCAGCTTCGCCCTTGTGTATTATCGTGTGAGCCTAGCTTGTTTCTTGATAAAGAAGCTATAATCTTTCCAAGAAATTTCTTATGAAATAGAACACTATTATGAAACATATTGTTTAAAAATTGTTGCACATCACATCTAAAAGTTTGACATTGCCATCCTCTTATATAAAACATGCGATAGGAAAAGTTTAGTAGTGTATTACAATTAGCGAGATATAGGATACTATTGCAAAGCATGTAACATTCTCCAATGTTGACCAGAAAGTGACAGCGGATGTTTCATTGATTCGGTGGTTCATTCACCCTCTTGCCCCCCTTCCTTGCTTAAAAAATCTCTAACAAAAACAGAAAAAACACCTCTCAACAAACAAATTAGTTTCTTTTACTCTGATCTGAACAACCTCCTCACTCTCCTCAATAATTTGATCGGGTGTGGCGGCGAAGTCAAGGCCTTCACCGCAGTGCAGGAGTGATGCTGGATAGGGCAAAGCTCGACCATTCACGGTGGCAGAGCTGAGGGCATGGAGCAAACCAAGCCCACCGGCACCAACTTAAAATACTAGTGTGATATGTTTTTTTATCCGTAGCAAAGCATAGGCATTGAACTCATATGGATAAAAAACTAAACTGTAAAGGGCAAAAATTCAGAATGAAAGACCACTTGCTTCGCATAGTTGCGCTACATTACATGAGGAGTGTATCGAACGTAATTAACGAGCAGTCACTCACTCCCCAACTACAAGTATCATACACCTCTCATTCTCTCAACTACCACAAATCCCTCAAATTGTATCCTTTTGTTACCGCATGAGAGCATCTGACCAACAACCATCCATCCTCTACCTCCCCCCCCCCCGCTGTTGCTCTCTCTCTCTCTCACCCTTCTCCATGGCCCCGGTGAGCTCCGCCTGAGCAACCACGTATTGGTCCTAGAAGCACTATGTCTCTACATAGTTGATTCGCTTGGAGCCCTCTGCACCCCCATTGTCCAAGCTCCGCCAGTCCTGTTGGTCTATGGATGCCACCACCTGAGATCAAGCGAGGCTTTCCGTCGCAGCTGGAGCTCACATAGAGGTCCCCCCCCCTCGAGGAGTAGTCGAAGCTCTCTTGATCTGTTGTCGTCGTAGTTGGAGCTTGCCACCTAAGGCTAAAGAAGTTTGTGGTGACAGCGAGTGGAAGGCGATGCATTCAAGGGGCGATGAGGTAGTGGTGCCAAGCCAGCCTCACGCCTGCTAGATCCGAGGCAGGCGATGATGAAGCAGTGGTGTGGGCATCCGTCTCCTTCCTCCTCTTGAGCTTTCAAGAATTTCGGTAAGTTTGTTGCATGCACTTCTCAACTTTGTTGCAACCCCTTTCCCCATTGATCGCAAGATATATCCAAGGGTTTTATAGCATTTCTCTATTTGTCACCGAAGTTGTTTCTAGTTATTGCATCTTAGTTGCAAAATATTACAGCTATTTTTTATAATGTTGTAGTTTTTTTTTAATCTTACCGTAAGAGGTTTTGTGCAATTGTGTTTTAATTTGTTGCATAAAGGTAAATTGTTATTGCAGCATGGATGTCTATTTGTTGCATCGAGTTACAAATTTTGTTGTATTTGTTGCGTAGGGGCTAAGGTTTATCAAAGGCCTACTATTTAATTGCTGCACCTCACCGATTTTTGTTGCACCAAATTGCATGGGTGAGATCGATCTTTCAAGTTAGATCCCACCTTAGAAATGAGTGTAGATGGGAACCATATTTTTTGCGATTAAAGGATGGGGCATGAAATTGAAGGTGAACAGGATGATTGTTTCGCCCATAGACATGAAGTTTCTCCACACTTCGTACGATAAAATTATCAATGGACCACGCGTTCCCGTGGGAGAACAAATGATCACGTGCAACGCGAATACCCAACGGTTACTAAGATTCCAAATCTAGTAAAACAAAATTTTGAATCCAAACCATCGAAATTACAGAGCACGACGCCCACGACCCAAACTCCGAAGTCCATTTATTTATGGAAGACGCAAACGCAAGTAGGGCCAAGCCCAATAGAAAGTCCTCGCCTCAATCTGATCTCCGTCCGGCTCCTCCCGTCCTAGTCCTCGGCCCCGTTTGATGATCCCCTTCTTCCCTCGCTCCTCCTTCCCAATCCGCCCCGCGCCATGTCGATCCAAGGCATGATCCTCGAAGTCAGAGGTGCTCCCCTTCCGCTCCGCCCGCTCAATTCGTCCGAAAATCTCTCTCCTCCTCTCGTTCCATCTCGAAAATGGTCGCCAATGTCTTGCTGAATTTCTTGTGTTGTCTTTGGGTGCCTGGGTCGAACCGACGACCAGTTACTGGGTGCAGGAAGCTGCGGGACACGGAGTTCTTCACCCGCCAGGACCCCTACGTCGTCGTCGAGTACGCCAACACCAAGCTCCGCACCGGAACCTGCACCGGTCGGTCAAGTCTCGCTTCCTCCTCCTATCCCCTCTTCCTCCATGTTATTGGTTTTTATAGCTCTGCTTGTATGTTGGTATATAGTTTGTCCTAGATGAGAAAAATTCGTGGCAGAGTTTATTGGTGTCCAAGGACTCATGTGAGAAAATTTCGTAGCAAGAAATTGTCCTAGATGAACAAAGCTGCTAGAATTTGAACTACGGATAGAGAATGCACTCGAACTATTTAGTATATTATGCATTCCGTTGCCAACTCAGTTTTTGGTTGAGCATCCAGGGCATACTCATTCAATTGGTTTCATTGATTGGGCCAACTGACGTTATTCACAAGGTAGGTGACTAGGTTAGCTGAGCTGATTTTTTTTTTTTAACTTTTGTATAGTTGATTGTTGCCTAATTTCTATGCGGTCGATATATTAGATGCCTCCTAATGTTTTTTTTTTTAAAAAAAAATGCTATTCTTCCTAATAGTTATTTTTGTCTTTTTCCACATTTCCTTGTGGAATCATGCCACCATAGATTGGCATAAGATGCTCAGGTTTATTTAAGAATATATTTGTTAGAGGTACTTATACTTTTACCTTTGTGTGATGCCCTATGAATACAAGTCGTGCACACTAGCGGTATCCTTGTCCAAATCCCTTTTTGAGACTTACTCCCTCCGGTTTGGTAATACCTGTCGTTTTAGACATAGTGATGATCAAACTTCCGAAACTTTGATTAAAAATATATTTTTAAATTTTTAAATTGTATACATAAAAATTATATGTGTAGACTTGTCTCGAGAAGTACTTTCATAATATTATAATTTTATTGGGTTTTATAAATATATTATAATAAAAATTAGCGGTCAAAGTTGTGTTTTGAAGACCGTGTCAATGTCCAAAACGACAGATATTACCAGACCGGAGGGAGTAGAAAACTACTCTAATATGTGGCACAAATAGGAGTATAGGACATTCAAACCACCGGTTCCTTATCGAAGTCTCACTGTTGTCGGTGTGAGGCTAATAATTAGCGGTTAGCATAGGAAATCTTGTCCCTTTTTGTACAATTTGACATCTAGCTATATGTTTTGAGTAGCGCTCTTATGCTTTTGAAAAAATAGTTGCACAAATCCCAAGGGAAATGCAGCTAGCAGAGGAGTAGTGGGGTATACACAAATCAGGCCCTCAAGCTGGTTTAGAAGTTGATCAATTCATTTTGTTTTTATGGAAAGCAATGCAGTGATTCCCTTTTTTATCTCTCTCTCTTCGTTTCTCTTTGGAAAGTTGCTACTTGCTAGCCTTGCAATTCCCAAGGACCTAAATAAATCAAACTGGCATGGAGAGTGTCAAGTTATGTGGAGTTATAGAGGAATGTGCAATTCCCAAGGACCCAATTCTCATGTTATTCTGTATGAAATTATATTAATAAAACCCTAGGCCTGGGTTGGAGCCAGTGGCATTGTAAGAATGTTATTTTTTCCACTATCTTGCAACTACTGCAAAAGTCCCACTCCCGTTCATCCACCAGCCATCCCAAATAGGACTCTCATAATACAGTCTATCTTCAATATTTTGTCAGGAATTGTTCCAAACACTGAGACATGTTCTTTCTTGATTCCAGCTTCCAAGAGGCGCTTAGCTCTGTACTCCTTACTAATAATTAAAATCAATCACCCAGTGGCCTTTCCTGAATGGAGTTCTAGGACATTTCCAAGTTCCAACAGCAATGAAATATTCATCCTGCAAATATTTCTTCTCCATGAACTTACTATTTTCTCATACAAGCAGGCTTCTTCTGAATTGCACTTATTCCATGTCTTACTGTTTTCTCCATGCTCTATCTTAATCCAATGCTATACTCTTTTTATTGTGTGAATCTGATGATGCTGCCAGATGGGGGAAGGAACCCGACTTTTGATGATAAGTTTCATATACCCCTCATTGAGGGGCTCCGTGAGTTAAACATCATTGTGTGGAACAGCAACACATTCAGCCATGACGACTTCATTGGCAGCGGCAGGTTTGTGGAACTTAATGCCGCCCATTTGGCGATTGCTCTTGTCAAGTGACTGTTGGCTAAGTTCCTTTTTTTTGGGTAGGGTGCAGCTACAGAGGGTGCTTACAAACGGCTATGACGACTCCTCATGGCCCCTCCAGACACGGCATATGAGGTAGTGCTATTTCATATACCTTGAGCCCACTGAACTTGCGAATTTCTAGATAGTGTGTTGTATCTGCAGGTCTGCTGGGGAAGTGAAGCTAATTATGCACTTTGATGTCTCAGCAATGGTGAGGGACTGTCCATTGGTCTTTGTTTCCTTATTTCTGTTGATGTGTTATTGCCTCATTTGTTTCCCTGTGTCTACCAGAAGAATAAGATGGGTAAAAGTGCTACCAGATCCACTGCCTATTCTATTCCACCAATGCCAGCACAAGCGCCGGCGCCAGTACCAGCATCAGCAGTGCCATACACTGCCTCCTCACCTTCATACCCACCTCATGCAACATATCCTGCAGCACCAGCTCCGGCGCCGGCGCCGGCGCCGGCGCCAGTACTAGCATCAGCAGTGCCATACACTGCCGGCTCACCTTCATACCCACCTCCTGCAACATATCCTGCAGCACCAGTACTAGCATCAGCAGTGCCATACACTGCCTCCTCACCTTCATACCCACCTCCTGCAACATATCCTGCAGCAACCCCGTACCAAGCTTATCCAACTCCTAGCCAGGAGGCACAATATCCCGCTCCGGCATACCCACCTGCACCTCCCCAGCCGCCACCATACCCGCACCATGCATCTCCTCCTACAACGTATCCGCCACAGCCGTATGGGCAACCGTACCCACCACAGCCGTATGGGCAACCGTACCCACCCTCGCCGGCAGCACAATCCCCGTATCCACCTGGTAAGATCTTGATGAGCAGAGATATATTCATCCATTTTCCTAACCGTAGTCCGGATCAATAATCAGATGATCTCTCTTCACCCGTAATGGTTCTTACACAGCGTCTTACCCGGGAACTTATCCACCACCACCGTATTGATAAAGCCTCAAGTGGCGGCATCAAAAGAAACAGACAGACAGCGATCAGCCTTGATGCTTTATAGCGTATTCCTTCTTGTGGATTCTATGTTTCTGGTTATTTTCTCTAACAAAATCCTACCGGCCGTCGCTGGGCTAGCTCCTACGTATATGGATCTCAAGCAGCACAGCAACCATCGGTAACATTCACCCTCTCTAATATGTACTATATGTAGCTCGCGGAATATCGCGCCGAAGCCTTCTATATTGCATGCTGTGGGTTTTGCCAACATTAGGGATCCACCTTGCTTCTGTTGTGAAGTCACTTCTTGATATTCTGTAACTGTGCCTGTGTACAAATGGGAAACCAAATTCTAGTGTTAACTGCAAATGCATGGTAGCAGTGAAGTTTGGAGCACCTTGTCGACTTTAAAGTTGAAACGGGCAAGTATTTGTGATGCTCAATAAATTTGATTGGTGATATACTTTTGATGTGTGGCGAATTGACAAGTGAGATTTCCATGCCTTGTACTCTCAAGATTGTTTCTGAATTTTGTTAATTGTGAATGCAGCATTGTACTCACTCTTTTTTTTTTCCAATGTCATTTTAGAACGCGTGTGGTCAACCTTTTTAAAACTTTGACTACTGGCATACACAATAATATTTGAATGTCACTTGAAAATTATATTACTCCCTCCGGTTCACAAAAACTTGTCGGTTTGAGACGCGTGCAATCAAACTTTTGAAACTTCAGCTATCTATATCTTTTTAAATATTTAGATTGGATGCATGAAAATATTTTGTGTAGATTCCTCTTGAAACGCACTTTTATAATATTATAATTTTATTAGATTTTTTAAAAATTTATTACAATAGAAATTAGTGATTAAAGTTGAGTTGTAGGGATCATGACGATGATCAAAACAACAACTATTTATGACCGAATAGGGTATTAGACTGGCTTCAGCGGAGGAGAGAGAGAACGAGGGGTGGAAGGGTAGGAAAAGAAAAGACACCTTGGGGCCATTTTGGTCATTTGGGGTTACGGAGCAAATGAATTATAAATTGTTTTAACATGAAAAAGGGAAAAATAAATACATTGGCTCGTGAACTTTGGAGGGCATAAGATAGATCCCTTACCATGTGTAGACCAACAAATTGTTGTTGAATCATGTAAGGTTGGTGCAAATCATCAAATTTCTCAAGTTTTGTGAGATACCAGCTAGATGTCAAAATTTTGCTATCTCACTATTTTTAAAATTTATTTCTATTGATGACTCTTGCTCAACTTATATCCAAATTTGATATTTTGTTGCTATATCGTCAATTGCAACAAAACCAAACAACAATGTTATGTTAGTCACCCTGGGCGACCAATGCTGCCACTTCATGTTGATTGATGTGGCAATATCATTTTGCCACACCACGACCAACGGTCTGAAAACAATATTTTTTTTCCTTGTTTTTGCCCAGAGTAAGATTTATCCTATGGTGGTGTGGCAATATAGTTTGTGGCGCTATAAGTATTGATATAATCAAAAGGGTTAGATTTGGAAATAAGTTATTAATAAAAATAAATTTCAAAGATAGTTTAAAACTAAAAAATACTCTCAAATATCCATCGAAAACTAACTAAATATTATCGCAAAACCAAGGCCTATAAATTTTCGAAAATTCTCAAAAAGAAATTTACGAGAGCAACAAGTGTAGCCTCCTTCCAAAGTTCTTTTCTGCCTCCCGGCTCCCGTGCAAGGCGAACCGCGAGCACCATGTCTCTCGTAGTCGTAGCAGCCGCGCGCCAGACTCTTCTCGCCGCGCGCGCCGGCGCCGGTGCCGGTGCCCACCCCGCGGAATATGACCTTCCAACCTGCAGCGGCGCCAACCCACCGAATCCGATGCGGCTAACCCTGGAGGAGCTCGGACACGGCGGCGTGCTCGGCGGCGGAGCCCGGACATCACGCACGCGTTCCGATGGGAGCTCCCGGTGCTGGATTCGGACGCGGGGGTGGGGCCCTTGGTGCGGCTAAAGGAACCCATGGTGAACGGGTCGCTATACAACCTCTCGGATCCCCGGATGAGCGCGCGCACACGGGCACCCACGTCGATGGTATCGATTATCGAAGCTTTTTGCTTGATTTTTTTTCCTCGTATGAGTTCAAATTTTGTTGGTGATGCTGGTTATAACATTGCGCTGTGTCAATCATCGATCATGTGTAAGTGAAAATCCTCAAAATACTCAGTATTGGCAATTATTACAAAAAATATATGCAGTGGATATTCATCGATCATGTGTAATTCAGTGCAAGTGTATGTATTCATATGGTTCTAGTGTGGTGATCTGCATAAATGCATGCGTACTTCAGTTTGAAGTTTATGTATAGTAGTAGTTGGTTATAAGGTTATGATTAGGTTGTGATCGGATTCCAGATTGTTACGGACAGGTCCATCATTGCAGGTTGATTAATGATGTTCCGAGAGACAAGAATATAACAGGTAGCCCAGCACTATGTGATACTTTTCAAAGTTCAATGAGCTTTTCCGTTAAATGGTCGGGCTAATTATCTTCTATCTGTATTTCGCATCCATCGTATGTCCTTTCACTTCTGTGTATAGACAAGTATTTAGTTTCTCTACCAGATCAGATGTATAATTTATGTCATGATTGGTTTAGCTCCAATTCATAAACCAACTTTGCTACAGTAGATCTTTAAGAAGCTTGAGTGACATGTGGCATGTCTTCCTGATGTATTTGGTAGGTCTAACGAAATTACTTTTTGCAGCTGAAGCAATGGAGTCTCTGAATATCCCAGAAGGAGTTCGTTGAGTTCTTTTCAGGACACTGAACACAGGCAAGTAATGCTTAAACACACATCTTAGGTGGAGCACACAATTTTTATCATTCAAGTCCCATTTAATCTATAAGTTGGGAATCTTTAATTTCCAGGAAGCTGATGTGGCAAAAGGAAAGTGATCTGAGTTTTGTTGGATCTACATAGGATGATACAAAATGGTTTAGTTGATTACACTTATATAAGGCTTGTAGGTAAGTACTCTCAGTGTTCCCATCCTTTTTTGAGGAAAATCAGTGCTACCATCCTATTTTGTGTAATATATTTTGGTTTATGTGTATGGTTTTGTTTGATTTATGTGTTTACCTTTGTGATGTGTCCTTAACATATTTGATAAACTTGTAGGTATGGATTATCTTTCAGTTGTGTCTTATGATTACTTGATCCCTGCACGTTTGGTCTTTTTGAAACAAGGGTAAGAGACTGGACTCTTTCTATACAGAATATTCAAATCCACTTATCAACCTTATTGACTTTCCAAGAACCTGCATTGTTTTTAGAAGGGGGGAAAAAACCACTGCCTGTACTGCAGAAAAAATCCATGCCGACTACTACTTGTTAAGTTCCTCTGATAATGCTAATGCTCACTTCCAAATAACACATTACAAACCTGTCTTTTTTTTCACTTGCTAATTGTTGCAGTATAGCTAGCTTGCCCACTTTTCCCTAAATTTTTAAGGTTTTGGGTGGGCGAGCTGGACACAGAATTGAACATGGTAATAGAATTCAGATTTTCAAGATTCTGGATTTGGTATCTGTCTGGAGCAATTATGAAAATAAAAAAGTTGTAGTAGTTTGGATCTGGTGGTGATATTAGGAGGGTCCTAGGGGTGGATCAGGTCTCATCCCACGTTGAGTCCACTTTACAGGCTTGTTTGAGCCTACACATGAGGGAGAGAAGTGTTAATGTGGCAAAATTGTCTATCTTTTCCTAGCAACTTTAACATTTGGGTGGATTGGACATTAAATGGAACCCCCAACAATTATATTCTTCTTGCTAATTTTGGATTGGCAAATAACCATCTGATATTACTAAATATATTATTTCCACTGTTTGCAGATTCAAGCTGAGTGTTGTAAATTATTCAGTGAAAAGACACAGATTCTTGAGATCTTACATGGACAAGGCTAATCAATAATTCTTCATTGGCTGTTCATTGATTGGCAAACAAAAATTGATTCGGGATAAGAAAAGAAAACATATCTTCGTTAGTGCTCGTGAGGACTTTTGGCTTTAAACTGTAAAGGTTATGCTGATGGAGTTAAACTGACAAGCTTGCTGGTAATGTTTCTATGACATATGTACTTTACTCTTGGCTTTTTTTAATGATGACTTTCCATTTGTCTAGTGCTGCTCTGAAGAACATTATACTGTTTGTGTCGGTGATCCGATGCATAATGCATGCTATTTTGAAAGTCAATAAGATATTACTTTGTGCTACTGGTTGGGTTGGCTATTTTGTTTTGTCAGGAAACTATCCTTGTCGAAGCTCTGAAACTAGATGATGTTGAACCTGGCATACACATGTTGCATTTCTTACCTTTGACGGTTGGTTGGTGCTGAGGGTCCACCAGCCAGGGTGCATCCTTATCAAATGATCACGTCATTGCTCTATGTGATGGTACTATGCCAACCGATGTTATATTGTGTCAATTTGTTGGTAAGTATTCAACCTTCATCTTTAGGAAAGTGTTGAATCTCACTCACAAATATATTTGTTTAGTATAGTCGTATAGAGAATCTAGTGATATTATGGAGAGATGCAGGATAGCTTTCAATAATCCTATGCTCCCAAATCGATGGTGTTTTTTGCATGCTTTGCTGTTCTATTTTTCTATCAACTCTACATGTAAGCCTGGTAAGCTACCGTCAATTCTGTGTAAATTATGAACCCCTTCTGCTCATGTACAAGCCTCTTAATTCTTAAATGATAGTTTTTTGAGAAGTTAGCAAAGTAACATGCTCTTTTGCTCTATAACTCTAGTAGAAGATGGTTCCTTCTCCATAATCTGATCATGCATCAAACTATTACGTTCCACTAGACTGCATTTCTACACCAATATTTGTCGGTGTTTGAAATTTGCGCCACTCACTCAATGGCTTGCTGAAAATTATAGTTTGGTTGCAAAAAACTGAAACCTTCTCTCCTTTGCCCGTTCACCTCATCGGTTATCCATGTCTTCCAAAGTGTGAGACACAAAGTAGTAGTGCACAGGATCTCAAAGGCCAGTTGTACACACATCCACAGGGAATAAAAGGAGACCCCAACAGTTCAGATCTTGCGAATACCAGTGTGAAACTACTAACTGGTCTTTCAATCATCACAGGTCAGCCTTTCTCAAAGGGTGCTCCTTTTCCTGAAAGTCTTCCTGAAGTTGCTTTCTGATCTGTGAGTGCAGTTGCACGCGTGCTCACACAGTCACACTGGAGGATATGAAGACTCTGCAGAGTTGCATAGGTAAAACAAGTGAACAACGCCATGGTGGTTAAAATGCCAAGCTAGCTTTGGCATTAATTCTTTACACCCTTGTCCTGTCTGTAGACGAAGTGGTACTGAAGATGGTAGACCTAACCTTCGGACAGGAGAGAAATTTTAGTGCCATCATTGGGGCCTTGTGTTTAATTATTGAAGTGTCGATTGATTAATGATGAGTTGATGCTATGCCTGTGTTGTTTATATACTTTGGGAAGAAATCCATATAACATTTGGAACTTTGGTTGAAAGTCCATCTAGCACTCTGAATTACGAAACCAGACATTTGGCCTCTCAAACTTTGTAATCCGGTTTAAATAACACTTTGCCCTGCTCACATAGTGGTATTGCCATATGACGCAATGAGTCAGCTGTTTTGCAATGTAGGATGATATGCTGGCTAAGTTAGGTCAATAACAAGTGGGACCCACATGGGCCTCACCCCCACCGATCTCCCAATTATGCTTCCATGGTCGATGGACCCTATAGCTCCCTCTCTCTCTCTATTTCGATTTGGAAGAGAATCTCGTGTGAGCTTCACCTATCATTCACCTAAATTTGTCCAGCGTGTCATTCTACATGACAAAATTGCGCACTCATCATGCCACGCAGTCAATACTACTGTATGAAACTAGGTCAGGATGTTATTTGAATCGGATTGCAAGGTTCGAAGGTTAAATGTCTGATTTCAAAGTTTAAGGTGTAGAACAGATTTTTGAGAAAAATTTAAGATGTTCTCTAAACTTTTTCCTACTTTCCCTACCCTTGTCATAGCAAAGCTGCTACTTTCTAGCTTGTAGGGGCTAATAAATCTGGTTAGGTTTTCGGTGAAGCTGAGTTATTATGTATGACAAAATCTGTCTAATCCGATTGTCTGAATCTGACCCGGTCATGTACTTGGTTCCTTTCATTCTAGGTAATGAAATAGTAGGTTAATTTAATGCTCACTGACTTTTGGAGTTACACTTGAACTAGTTACCGCTTGTCTTGATTTCATCTTTTCAAACTACACAGACCATGCCAAATTGGAGCAGTACTGCCCCTCTTCATGTAGAAAATAAAGAGTATATATGTCTTGTTTCGCAACTTGCACCCTTGACGTTTCTTGGGAGCAGGGTTCAAAAAATCGACGAAAATCGCTCGATTTTCGCGATTTTCGGCCATATCGCCGCGGCCCGATATCAAAGACCGGTCGGTAAACCGATCCAATTCAAAAAAATTCAAAAATTCGAAAAAAATTTACGTGTCAAAAACCGGTCGAAAATCGGTCGAAATCGGTCGATTTTCGCCAAAAATCGTCGAAAATCGCTACAAAAATCGATCGCACAAAAAAGTTCAACAAGGTCGTCGATTTTCCACGAAAATCGACGATTTTTGAAATTTTTTTGAAAAAATTTGGTTTTTGAATTCATCCGATTTTTAACGATTTTCGGCCGATTTTCGACTCGATTTTTGCGATTATCGAAAATCACTGTTCATGCGAAAATCGCACGAACCGATTTGGTGAACCCTGCTTGGGAGGAATAATTCCTCCATTAGTTGGCTCATTTGTACTGTTTTACAGTGCCATTTACAGATCTGTGCACAGTTCTTGAGCTCCAGCTATGTATACTGAAGATATTGTTTAGGGAAATTTCATTATTTACTACAAAGTTGATATGCACTTAATGATTTGCCTCTTACTGATATGTGACTCCTGAGTCCAAATATCAGTGAGACATAGTGTGGCAAATCATCAAATGCACATTAACTTTGTGGCAAATAATTGATTAGTCTTGTTTTGAAAGAATATATGGATACCAAACTAAACACATGTGTTGGAATGTAGATCAACAGTTAAGTCCAAACCAAACCGACTTGAGCAGTCCAAATCTATTCACCAAGTTGGGGGCATCTATTGCCATCCACTTGGCAAGAAAACATCAATTGGGTATTTGATAATGTCAGTTGACCTTAAAACATGCAGCTTTGCAGGCTGCAGCACGCACATGACACCAAAGCATAAGTGCGGAAAGCCGGAACGCGCTTGGGCAAAAGGCCCTGCTTTTCTGTGCTTTGTCCATTGCATTTGGATCCTCGCAAGGTACTGTATGCATGACTCAGATGCCGTAGCAAAAGTAGCCCATATTTTTCAGCATTATTCGCAGTATAATTACTCGTACGTTCTGGTGTTAATGTTGGGTTGTTTGTTCCTAATGGTCTTTTGCTTTCATGCACCTGTATTGCTCTGGAGTCTAGCTTTTCCTCGGTTGGTATGGAGTCTGGCTCAGGTCCAGGATTCTTTACACTATAAAGATGCTGGCCAGATCAGAGAAAACATATAGGTCAGAAATAGGTATAGAGAAAAAAATATGTAGAAGAAAACAAAGGATTTGTTATCTTTAGATACATGGCAAGTAGAAAATATCACTTATTTTTAAGGATCAAAATTTCGCCGAAATCCCGCGAAATCTCGGATTTCGGACCATCCGAGTTTTATAATCCCGGCGAAATTAAAAAAAAACTTGGAAAAAAATTCAAAATGCTACAGTACCCTAAAATCTACCCGAGATTTCGGTATATTTTACCGAAATCTCGGTTTTTTGACCGAAATTTGACCAAAAGTTGACTGGATTGGATTCTTCTCGTCATTTTCCACGTGGGACAGTCGGTAGATCATCCAGTTAGCTTATGCACATTAATTTTCGTGGTCATTAATTAAGTACCTCGGTTGTCAGAATTTTTAAAAAAATTTCAAGCTTGATCATCATCGAAAATTTTATGAGAATATTAATGATGCATTAGGACCATCCAAAAAAAAAATTTCAAAACTTTCTAACATGGTTTGAACAATTTTTCATTGAGTTGAAATTTGTCGGTCAGTCTTTAGTAGCACTGTTCGAATTTTTCAAAATTCCTCAGGATTGAACATCATATAAAAATTTCATGGTAATTTTATGGATGTGTTAGGATCATCCACAAAAAATTTCAAAAGTTTCTAACGAGGTTTGCACTATTTTTCATTCGGTTAAAATTTGCCAGTTAGCCTTTTATCAAGACAATAGCATTGTTAGATTTAAAAAAAAAATCATTAGGCTTGATCATCATTTGAAATTTTTATAGGAACATTAGTTATGTGCCAGGATCATCAAAAAAATTTTAAATTTTTTAACGTCGTTTGAACCATTTTTCATTCAGTTGAAATTTACCGAGATTTCGGTAATTTCGGACAGAATTTTGTTTTTTTGACTGAAATTTCGGTCCAAAAAATATCGGATTTGAATTTTGCTTTTTGAATTTTGTCCTGAATTCATCCAAAATAACGAGATTTTGGATTTCGGAGGGTGACGAGATTTAAACCGAAAACGAAATTTGAAACCTGCTTGTTATGCTTTCATTTGATATGGTGCCAAAAAAAAACTGTGCACATGAGCCATGTCCTTTGCTATTTCAAGTGTTATTTTCAAGTGGCTAATGTACGATGGGCCAATGGGTTACAATAGATAAAAGTTCTATTCACCATAGGCATTATTAACCTGCCATTAATTACCTGTGACCCCATCTTTTACAGGCATGTGGTTGCGTTCACGGATCTGTACTGTGTGTACATTTATATATTTGCATCATATGACGATTTTTAGGCCAGATGGTGTACAAAAGGACTGACATGCCAGGACTCGGTGAAGCAAACGCCATAACTCTCAGTTGCTTGTGCAGTTGTGCAAGCTGGAGGTCACTACTATTGGTTCTACGGCAACAGGTAAATCCAGACACCGACAATCTCTCTTGCCAAACAAGGCCCAGGACCATGGCTGTATACGTCTAGCCTCGAGAAGAAATAACATGTCCATGAAATCTCTCGCAGGCAACTAGGCAAGCGTGCAGGCTCGAAGTTACCAGCCAAGGACCACAGAATTTTTTTTTTTTTGCAGGAAATGGTGGAAATCCAGAAGCTGCGACGCTTGCTGCTACGTCCCTGTGCAAGTCACAGGGCGCGTCTAGTTTATACAGCACTGGCCGTGACTTCCTTCCTCCCAGGAGAGCATGAAGAAGAGTTGGTTACTTGGTAAACTGCACATCCATCCATATTCACGACATGCATGGGTTAGATCAATAGGAGGTCGCAGGATCAAATTCCACGGATTCCTAATCTGCAAGGCTCCATTTGGAACTGAGGAATTTCGAGGTAATTTCATTGGATTTGTACTTCTTCCTGCGAAATTCCTGCGTTTAGATGCCAAATGCAAAAGGTCGTTTAGATGCCAAAGATTTTAGAGAAGGCAGCATCTTCGGCCAGGAAGATGGCCAAATGCAACGGTATAATGGTGGGTTTGTCGGTTCCCTTGGCCTGGTACGTACTTGGTACTACGTACTACGCAGAGGACAGTGAACGAACGGCATGTGACTGCGTGAGACACTGAGACCGACCACGTATGCGTGTAGCCAAAGATAAAATTAAAGACGGCAGCTTAGGGCTCTGTGTACGGACAGCAGCTCATGTGAGCTTTTAACAGTCGGCTTAAGGCTCGGGGAGATCGATGTCTCGTAATCTTGCGTCACACAGTAGACCTGTACTTGAAGACACACTTGTCTCAGGCTCTCAGGTGTGTATACATGCATCTGCCGCATCTTTTTTTTAATGGTGTTGCTAGGCCTAGACATATACATCGGTGTATTAAATTATTAATCAGTGTGCCTTGTTAATGTAGTGTTAAGGGCATTGTAGTTCAACCTGACTACATCAAACTTATTCCAAGTGAATCGTCCGGTCCACTATAGGATGGGGTGGAAGACACCCAATTTTTTTTTTATAAAAAAAATCACATTAATTCATTCCATTACGAGCAAACATCCCCAAAGACAATGGGGAAACACTAGATATAGATGTTCCAGTTATATATAATTTGGTGAGTGCACTCACAAAGGACAGGACAACCTCGTAGCTAGGAATCCCATACCTCTTTTTTTTTCTACTAACCTTTGCCAGATGCTTGAGAACTGCCATCCACCACCCTCGCTTTCGCATCATTATATCGCATCGTATAATGATATGATCCCATGTGGTCCATCGTGCACTCATCACATGATGCAACGGCCCAAGCAGCCACGCTGAAGACCCTCAATGCGACCCCCCAGCATGAGGGCCAATTAAAAGCATGGATCCAGCAGCTTCACCATACGATGTGCACAAACCAACACCTCCTTAATTTCATGCATCGCCAACCCCAAATTGCATTCTAGCTAGCACTGTAGCGGTTCGTGTTGGCTCTCGCTCGATCACCAGCGTGCCACGGTATAATTGAAAGGTCTCTGATGTAAAAACGTGCATGTGAGATCGATCGTTCGGGATGGAATGGTGGAAATAAATTCTATGGAGGAGGGGTGCAAACTCCTCTTCGTGCATACCCGACGCCGATTGATGCCACGTGGATAATCCTGCAATCCAACGCACGACATTAAGTTGCCATTTAATGCCCAGAATTGCATCGAAATTAGCAAGAGGTGAATTCAAAATCCTCACTTAATGTCATGCGTTGGATTGAAGGATTATCCACGTGGCATCAATCGGCATCGGGTATACACGGGAAGAAGTTTGCACCCCTCCTCCATAGAATTTATTTCCTGGAATGGTTTGGTCCATCACCGCTTGATCTTAATTTCGTGAGATCGTTCGAGGGATGGAATGTTTGGTCCGCCATGAGGACCAACTGAGATCTCTGATGTAAAATGTGTACATGTGTTGATGCAGAACGAGTGTGTGTGTGTCTGTGTGTCGTCCTAGATGATCCTACGATGGTCTAATCTATTCTAGCTAGGATGGGGTCACTTAGACCAAACACCCCATTAATTCTTGCATGGATTCATCAATCATGCATCTAACACCGTTGGTTCTATGACGTTGAATAAGCAACAACCTTCAGCTGGAAGAGATGTAATCATTTTTCTTCTGAAAACAACAACACTAGCAACTCAACACAAGCCAAGTATTGCTGTTGGAAGGCATAAATGCGACCAGGTCCATGGCAAATGAAACGGTGGAGCATATGTGCCCACCCAACAAAACGTAACACACCATGTGAGAAGAACGCACGCATGGTCATTAGAGCAATAGAGCGCACACACCACTGTACGACAGGAGGTGTGTTCACTTCACTGGTCATCTGTAGGGACACAAGAACAGCTCCAGCAAAGTTGCATGCATGCATGCATGGGTGATTTGGTCACCATAGCTACCATGCATGGATGATCTGGCCAGTGGCCACCATTAGCTAGCATGCATGCATGCATGGATGATTTGGTCACCATTAGCTGTATGCATGGACAGGAACAGATGCAGGCCTCGGGCCACCCGAGGCCTGGGAGCCGTGGCCCACTTTGGAGTAGTGCAACTACATAGTAGACCTTTACAGTTTGAGCCCCTGGCTTCTCCCCTGTGCATGGATGATTTCACTACTACACAAAAGCTTACCACAGACGGTTCAAAACCCTCATCATAGACAGTTTTGTAAACCGTTTCTAAACATGTGTCAGTGATGAAAAGGGTACATCACTGACGATTCAGTGAAGATTAACATCTGAGACGGTTCTAGGCTAGAACCATCTCATGTGAGGGGTTACAAACGGTTTTAGGAGCTAGATTTACTAATCATTGTATCTTTCTCTTTGTTCAACTACTTACACACAGGCTGAAGTTAAATCCTGACTTACTCAAAATTTCAGCAATAGTGTGTCTGATAAATTTGATGTTCCATAGCAATAAATAAATTCAATATTTAGGACTTAAGGTGCAACTAATGCACATCAAAATAATAAGACATCCACAAGTAGTGACTAGTGAACAAGGTAAGCTTTAATAAATTCAGAAGATTAAGCTGATCTATAGAAAAACATAATCAAGACACACCTGAATCTACTTTCCAAATGCCATCACTTTGCTAGTTTCAACAGAGAACACATCACCCTTTTGGGCCTCCTAAATTCACATTATTAATTACTGAGATATCAAACAAGCAAAAAAGAACCCGATAACATTGTAATTGAATATCAATGACTAACCTTAAGACCATTCACATGCCAAGATATTACTGTCAAGGATTCTGGCACATCTTGAAGACATGAAAAACATTCAGATCAATTAATGGGGTAGGACCAACAACCAAATCAAGACAAAGAAGAAAAGCTATAAACAAATGACTATAGGGTTGGTAATGCTATATTTTTAGAGTATTTTCTTTCATAAAAAATAATGACTTATTGAAAGCATGAGCTCTATCCTTTTTTAGCAGAAACTATCAATAACACTAAATCACTATCTATTTCTGCTTTTGGTTTTCTATATCCATCTTACCCATTTTGGGTCGCATACGCTCCCGCTTCCGCTACTTTTGCTTCAACTTTTTGCTATCCTCCTACTTAATATATGCCTGAAAAATGCATTTGGATATCCATTTAGAAATTATGAAATATAAATGAAATTCAAACAACACATAGCTCCTAAAGGTACCAAGTTGACAAGAGAGAAGATACTATGTCCCCGAAAGGAACAACAAGGATTACCAACAGAGCACGATTAAGATAAGAGACGCATTCGATATCCAACATGTGTACGAATAAAGTTCTTGTTATTAAATAAATCGAATAACATTATGGCCTACTTCTACAATTTTAACAATAGTTAACAAGTTCAATCGAGCAGTTTTACTCCACAAGGTGGACAACCTATTGTATGCTTGATAATAGGGAAAGTTGACAATAAACAAACCCAATCTCATTCACATTTGATTTTTTTTTAATCCAAGATGAGCCTACTGAGAATAGTAGGTTATCAATCATGAAACCAAAATAAGATGATACCTCGTCAATGAATAGCACACCAAGTACAATTTCTACAATTCCTTCATCAATATATATGTTAACAACATATCACCATACCCAAAAGAAACAAATGTCAATTCCAGCATGCTTATCAAAATCTGATACAATTTTTTAAAATAATAAATTTTGCATGATGAGAAATTTGAAAAACTTATTAATTTCTTGGAGTAGCTTCTCGATTATTTCAGTCTTTCGTGGTTTCATCATCTGGCCCATAACTCATAAGGGACAAAATATCTTGGCCTCCTTGTGGTTGAGCATTTGCGGCATCAAGGCATGAAGTGTAACATCTTGTACAAAATGATGAGAAGATTATTTCTTCTCTTCAATCGACTTATATATAGAACTTGAGAACTAAAAGAATAGCAACAGCTCAGCTACATCAAGATGAAGTGGTGAAATGCTTGAAACTCTCTGTAAACTAAACTATACGAATGCCTTTCTGGAGCTAGATAAGCCCTTTGCAATGGCAGAGTTGCTTGATCATCAGGCATGCTAATTCACAAGTAGTAAACTGAACTTTTCAAAGATTGGGCACAATTATATTATCAAGCACTGTTCTCCAGTAACAACCCTCAGATTTAACTTAAAGTGATTCATTTGAATTGAGCAGTAGGAAGTAGAATTGAATATCTTCACTACAAAAGTGCAAAATTTCCTATGGCCAACTTCACATCAATGCCTCGTGTCGGCGTTTCGAGCACCAGCAATACGAATTTTTGGTTAGTGGGGGTCGCGCGTTCCCTCTCCCCGAATGGTCGACTCAAGGAGCCAAAGATGTATACTGGTTCGGGCCGAATATCCCTACTCCAATTCGTGTGGGGGTGTATTCCGCTTCTGGGAGCGAGTAGGCACGTGGTGTTACCAGCTAGGGCGTGTTCTTTGCGTTCGTCCGACCGATCTCTCGTCCGGTCGGTCGGGAACTTCCCCTTTCTATTATGTTCTGTTGTGGTGTGTTGTGTCGGCCTCTCCCTCGGGGCCCTGCCTTCCCTTATAAAGATGGGAGCGGCAGGTTACATGGGAGTTTGGAGTGGAAAAAAGAAAGTGGTGTCGTATGCCTCGGAGTCTGGCCTCCTGTCTTGTTGCCTTGGAGTCTGGCCTCCTGTCTCGTCGCCTGCCTGGCCCCCCGCTTCCTCGCGAGGCAGGTTGGTAGGCTCGGCTGAGAGGGTTGGTAGCTGGTTCAGTCGGGGAGGTGACGTATTGCTTCGTTCTCTCGCCCGGCGTCTGCGTCATCTCGTTTGACCCTTGGGGCCGCCTCGGGAGAGTGCGTCCCTCCCTGCAAAGTATCAGGGTGATGGGACGGCGCTTGACCTTTCGGTTGGTATTTTGACATCCTCGAAAAAAGGAGCCACCTGCTTCGGTGCGGACGTGAGAGATCGTCTCCCTTGCTGGGTAGCTGGCCAGCGGCAGCGAGGCAGTCGGCGTCCCGACCGCTGGAGAGGGTGACCTCGGTTGGGTCGGAGTCGGGGGCGTCCCGGCCAAGCGAGGTTGGGTCACGCCGGGCGTTCCGACCCTGAGGGGTCGGAATCGTCTGAGTGCTCAGGCTCGAGGAGTCAAAGCACCCCAGGCTCGGCCCAAGTCGAGGCCAGGTCCCCTTCGTGGCCCACGTGCTCTGGGCTCTTAAGAGGCAGCCCGCTCGCCGTTCCGGGCTGTTGGGGGTACCCATGGTACGTGTACTCGTCACCTCGGAACCAACTTCTAGTCAGCATTCATTACAGATCATGGAGCGCCTATTCAATTTGTAGCACCTAAAAAACTAACCTCCAAATTTACAGCAACGTGTGCAAATCTAGTACAAAGGGCTAGTCCGCAAATGTTAGGAGAAACTACTGTGCCAAAAAAAAAGAGTAGCATTACAGCAAAATATCTAGCTTTACCACTCGAAATATCCCCAACAAAACTGCTAATTTATACAAGGAAAAGGAGCCATTGGAAACACAGACCTTGCTGCCGAGCTATTGGGAGATGCCAAGCGCAAGCGCCGTCTTGCCGGTGGTAGGCGGGCTAGCGAGGAACAGCGCACGACAAGCCATCTTCTTCTAGCGGATCATGTCGACCGCCAGCCCAGTGCTTCCCATGCTGTCATGGGGGAGGGAGCCGCCAAGGGGGGGCCGTGGGGGAGGGGGCCGCCAAGGGGGAGAGGGTTAGGGTTGGGCACCGCCGCCAAAGGAGAGGGGTCAGTGTTCGAGTACTTGGAGACTAAGTCACTGGATCACTGAATACGGCCGAAAGCTAGCTAACGCTCTCCCCTCTTGACACATGTGGAACCATCTCTGATGTGACTACATAAGAGATGATTCATATTTGGAACCGTCTCTAATGACTTTTATAATCTCATTATTATTTGTAATATATAATAAATATCATCTCATTATTTATTTATAATAATGCATACAACTCATTATTGAGCAGTGCTTCTATGTTTTTCCTTCTAATATAAGTTGCACAAATCTTGAAGCAAGCGAAGGGGTAAGTAATCACTATTTACCTTTCATTCATGCTTTAATAGTTGTGCAACTTTTAAAAAGAAGAGCATAGAAGCACCTCTCCTCATTATTTAAAACACATATGTCTCGTTAATATTTATAACACATACACCTCATTATTTTTTTACAATAATACATACAACTCATTATTTATAACACATACGTCTCATTAATATTTATAATACATATGTCTCATTATTTATTTGTAGTAACACATACTACTCAATATTTATAACACATACGTCTTTTTATTTATTTATAGTAACACATACAACTCATTATTTATAACACATACGTGTCAGTAATATTTATAACACATACGTCTCATTATTTATTTATAGTAACACATACAACTTATTATTTATAACACATACGTCTCATTAATATTTATAACACATACATACCATTATTTATTTATAGTAATACATACAATTTATTATTTATAACACATGTCTCATTGATATTTATAGCATATACATCTCATTATTATTTATTTATAGTACATATATCCCATTATTTATTTATAATACATACATCTTATTATTTATTTAGTTCTCATCAGTGACCCTTCTATCAAAAAACCCGTCAGTGATGGCAACAACCCTCATCAGCGACCCTTCTATTAAAAAACCATCAGTGATGACTACCGTGTTCATCACTAACATTTTTTAGAGACGGTTTTTGGTTAAAAGGATCAGTGATGTGACTTGTGATGACCATAAAAGTTATCACTAATAATTTTTAGTTAAAAAGATCATGAGAGGTGTTTCTATACTTTTCCTCCTAATACAAGTTGCACAAATCTTGAAGCAAACGAAGGGGTAAGTAATCCTCATCTACCTTTCATTCATGCTTTAATATTTGTGCAACTTTAAAAAAGAAGAGCATAGAAGCACCTCTCAAAGATCATTGATGAGTGATTATTACAGTGGTTTTCGAAAACTTGTGATGACCATGAAAACCTTTTTTATATTAACGTTTGGTCAGCATTAATTAGCTTGCATGCATGCATCAGCATTCGGTCTCTCTCTATCCCCTTTCACATTCGGAGTACCCCATTGCCTTGTGTGCACAGTGATACGACAACTGGTTTCTCCACTTCTCAGGGACCTCTGCACTTGCAACTCTATCATTCGTATGGAAAAATCCCCAATAATAGATTTTATTCCTGAGGACCCCAAAGCCTAACCAAACTTCGTAATAGTTATAGGTAACTGTTGAAGTATTAAAGTCTTTAGTATGGCTAGAGTTTTTCTAAAAAATAGATTTTAACTGGATTGTATGGTTGAAAGGCTGCACGGCTGAACGGTTGGGTTGAAGAGATTTGGTGTTTGCCAGTCTAGCTTTTTAGTATAGTTTTTAAGTGTGAGGGATGCGGGTTGAGAATGAGGGTGAGAGGGTGCGGTTTGAGATTTTATATTTAGTGAGAAGGGATAATTTTCTTCGAACTCTAGTAGTAAAGTCATAACCTCAACCCATCGAAACCGTAGGAAGCTATCTCAGATCAGCTTTCAACTTTTTTTAGTACAAATAGGCTATTAGCTTTTGATTACGAAAATGCTAGTCGTTTGGAATAGCTTCTGACTTTTAAAGAACAGAAGTCGAAACTGAAGCCTATGTTCTAAATATGGCCTATGTACATTGTCCACCTTCCCGGCTTATGGTTTTTAGGGTAGCAGGTGCATGATGTTTAGCGTGGTATGAAAAAACAGAAATTCCAGAAAACGTGAGTTGAGACCAACCTGGTGGATCCATAAGGAAGTTTAACTGTAAGGACCCGTTTGGAATTACATGAATTTCGTAGGATCTTCACAAAAAATAGTTCAATTCTTGTACGAATCTGGAAAAAAAAACTATCATGCTTCAAGCTATAAGTGATCAAGAGATGGTAACTCATATTACAGTAGAAAACTTTGCACAGAGTGCCATTACCATCAATGGGTGGCTCCCAGATGTCGAGGCCTGAGAGTTCTAACTAGCTCCATAGGAGACCATGGAGGACATCAATGGTGGACGGTGATCCTAGACCTGTAGTCATAGCCTATGTTGACCGTTGAGTCCATGTCCATCTATGATTTGGTTATTTGTTCCAAGTGTTGAAGTACAAATTATAAAGGAATCTGGTCCATTTTGGGAGACATAAATAAATTCCTAAAAGGAACTGTTAAGTTCCGTAGGAATTAGAAATTCCAAAAAAAAAAAAATCTTCAGGAATTAGAGGGGAAAATTTTAAAAATCCCACGTCCCAAATTAACAGGATTGGGACTTACAAAAACATGTGACCTCTGAACCGTTTCGTTTTTTTTTTTTTTTTTGGCGCATTACTGAAGACAGACCAGGAACGAAGACCCACAACTCCAACCCCAACAGCCTCATCGACAATCCAAATTCTAAAATCAGCAAACCATAAATACATTTTCGAAACCATAAATACATTTTCGAGAGTGCATGTCGCAACTCAACTCTATCCATGGAAATTTTCGTATATAGTACGAGAGACTCAATTCTATCCATAGAAATTTTCGTATATAGTACGAGAGTCAGCTTGTATTCACAGAATGATACAATACATTTCGATATTGACAGAAAAACCAGTCATACTTTTGATCCTGTGTGTAGGTTCGTCACTACTTTTGATCCTGTGAATAACCTGCTGGCAAACCTAGCTGATGCTGATCTGTTTCTTGCTCTGATTGTAGTGTGATTTTTACAAGCCTTGCATCTCATCTCTCTCTCTCTCTTTGGGGGGCCAATGTTGAATGTTCAGATTGTCCCCATAATTTTTACATAATATCTCGTGTGCTACTGTGTCTGTGTGTAGACCTGACACTCAGGCTGCCATTGTTGGCAAGGACTGCTGCTGCTTCTAGCATTAGCGGCAAGTACCAACATGTGTCCCTGGAGCTGCCGGTCTAGTGCGCACTGACGCCACAAAATGGCTCATGGTGAGGGATAAAATCTGATACGATACGGACGGTTAATAGCTTTTATATTTAGTTTTATATTTTTTCTTGGATGCATAAACGAATACGGATACGAATATGAATACGGATAATGTCGAATACAGATATGGATCGAATACGAATCAAATCGAATACGATTACGGATATTTATCGAAACAAGACAACCCCTTCGATGGTATGTAAAAATCAACGAAAACACATAACTAGCTGATTTGATCAAAATAATATTGAAAATTAAACAAATATAAGCATTTTCATTCACTTAAACAATAGTTAGATAACATGTCGTAAACAAAATTATGTAAGACTTAGTTCATCATACATGTAGATCAAAACACAAAATGAAAGTGATCCTTTCTCAAAGATAAAAATGAAAGCAAACATAGAATACACTAAAAGTTTGATAATACTTAACTATCATATCTTTAGAAAACATATATAACACTTGTATGCAATGATCCAAGATTTGTATTCTTTATTAAATTATGTTTAAAATAATAAAGTATATATTTATGAGTTTTTATGCATTTTTAGCTACTTATTTAAAATATGTTCCTATTAACGACAAGAATTTTTGAATTTTTTTAGAAAAATTTAAAATCTGGTAAAATTCTAAAAATAATTTCTTTTAAAAGTATAAACTATGTCATGAATTTTTTTTAAATAAAAATCATAATTTTTGGAGCTAGTTTGCCAATTTTAATAATTAAAACTTGATTTATGAATTAATTAAATTAGAACACGATTTTAAATTTTAGAAACCTTTTTGGTCAAAAGAGTAGCTTGGCCCAACCCAAATGTATATCCGGATATCCAACCCATTACTATTCGGATTATCCGAATCTGTATTCGACAGATAGTGGGCTACTGAATCCGTATCCGTATTCGACAAAAAAAATCTGTATCCGTATCTGATCCGATACTATTCGATAAATATTCGATCTGACAAAATCTGTATCTAAAAATTATCTAGATCGGTCGGAAACTATCCGATCCATTGATGGCTCCTAAGTATAATTCTTTTAGGTGATTCTGATTTAGGCCCTGTTTGGCAGAGTTCCAAATCCTAGCTCCACTTTAGATCTGAAATTTGTAGGTTAAAATAAAGTGAATTAAGTTTGTATTTTTATTCTAAAATATATACAAAATAACTCATCTAAACACTCTTAATATACCCGTAACTTAAGCTCCATAAATCTAATAAGAGAGGTGCTTCTATGCTCTTCCTTTTAAAAGTTGCACAACTATTAAAGCATGAATGAATGGTAAATAATGATTGCTTATCCCTTCGCTTACTTTAAGATTTGTACAACTTATACTAAAAGAAAAAAGATAGAAGCACCACTCATCTAATAAAACTAGCAATACTCAACTCTACACATTTACGAATTTGATTGAACAAACTCTGTGTAACACCCTTTTTCGAGCGTATAACATGCAGCTGTGCGGCCTTCCCCACGCGACGCCAGTCACGCCACCACCCGCCCACCCTTACCCTGCCCTTCTTTATTCCCCTGCGTACCCGCCCTGGCCTCACATGCCATTGCCAACCTCCCGCTGCTCCTCCTACTCTCTGCACTACCCTTTCCACTCCTCCTCCCCGTCACATATTCCTGACCAGAGGAATCGATAGAGTAAGCGGCCAAGAGCCGTCCAAGAGCTCGCTCATGTCGCCGTCGGTGCTGGTTGTTCTCTAGGTTAGACGGCGGCCGCCATGGAGGGGAGAAGGGGCGGCGCTGGTGTTGGGGTGGTACTGTTCTTGCTCCTCTTGCTGTGCCGTGGCGCGTGGGGGCTCAATGCCGACGGGGTGCTACTGCTATCGTTCAAGTACGCGATCACCGCGGACCCGCTGGGCGCGCTCGCCGGGTGGAGCTACGCCGACGAGTCGCCGTGCGCCTGGAACGGGGTTGTGTGCAACGGATTCCCGCAGGCCGACGCGGCGGTCAATGTGACGTCGGCGTCAGCCGATGGCAACTCTACGACGGTCCCCGTGTTGAGGTCGAACGGCACCAGCGGGGTGCTCGGTGTCAACGCGTCGCTGGCGGCGGCCACGGTGTCGCGGGTGATTAGCGTTGTGCTGCCCAACGCGCAGCTCTCCGGGTCGCTGTCCGCCGACCTTGGTCGCGTCGAGCACCTGCGCCACCTCGACCTCTCCGGGAACAGCCTCAGCGGCAGCCTCCCGGCGACGCTGCTCAACGCTTCCGAGCTCCGAGTGCTTTCGCTCGCCGGCAACGACTTCTCCAGCCAGCTCCCGGACGGGTCCGCGTACACGGGCAGTCTCCAGGAGCTTAACCTCTCGGATAATGCGCTAGCCGGGCGCCTCCCCGTCGCGCTGTGCAGGCTGCCGAGCCTCGCCGTTCTGGGGCTCGCGAACAATAACCTCGCCGGCGAGCTCCCCATTGGGGGGCTCGGCGCTTTGGAGGTCGTGGACTTGAGCGCCAACTATTTCAATGGTTCCCTCCCGTCGGACTTCGGCGGGAGCCGGCTGCGGTTCTTGAATGTTTCGTCGAACAAGCTCACCGGCACTCTACCAACTGAGCTATCCGCCGTAGTCCCAGCGAATACGACGGTCGATTTGTCGAGTAATAACTTCACCGGCACGATCCCGCAGGCCGGGCTGTTCGCCGTCCAGCCGGCGGCGGCGTACGAGGGCAACCCGAAGCTGTGCGGGCCGCCGCTGAAGCAGATGTGCTCGATCCCGTCGTCGCTCTCGAACCCGCCGAACGCCACCGACTCGCCGCCGGCGTTCGCGGCCATCCCCAAGAACGCGGCCCGCGCCCCGCCGGGTGCCGAGGGGCAGGCGCCGCACGGGCAGGGGAAGCTCCACCCCGCCACGATTCTCGCCATCGTCGCCGGCGACCTTGCCGGCGTTGGCCTCCTCTTCATGCTGTTCCTGTACGTTTACCACATCAGGAAGAAGAAGAGGCGGCAGCGGCGGGAGCAAGACCCGACGCCGCTGCAGCCGAAGGGCACCCGAGGAATCGGCGGCATCAAGACCCTAGACATCGCCGGAGGCAAAGAAGACAAGGCGTCCACATCCACGGGGTGCTGCATTGGCGGCAAGAACGACAGCTCGGACAGCTCCGACTGCTCGGTGTCGTCCGACGCGGAGTCCGACGACGGAGACGACCTCAAGAAGAGAGGCAGCTACATCGGCCAGAGCACCCCGCATCACCACAGCAAGAAGTACGACCAGCCGCACCCGCAGGTGCCCCCCGCGCCGGCGACGCTGGTCACGGTGGACGGCGACGGCGAGCTGGAGATGGAGACGCTGCTCAAGGCATCGGCCTACATCCTCGGCGCCACCGGGTCGAGCATCGTGTACAAGGCCGTGCTCGCCGACGGCACCGCGCTCGCCGTCAGGCGCATCGGCGAGAGCGGCGGCGTCGATAAGCTCAAGGACTTCGAGGCGCAGGTGCGCGCCGTCGCGCGGTTCCGGCACCCGAACATCCTCCGGCTCCGGGGCTTTTACTGGGGCGCCGACGAGAAGCTCCTCATCCATGACTACGCCACCAATGGCAGCCTCGCCAACATCACATTCAGCAGTAAGTCCTACTACTCGGCTCCATTGTTACATACTTACAGTTGGTATGAAAATTTTCATTATTTTGCTACAATTGCATTGGATCGTTTGCAAAGATGGCGCCTTTTGCTCAATTGAACTGGTAGTTCGCTTGTACCAGTGACAATGTTAATCATGATCTTGGGCTGCAACGGCATGAATCCTTTGCAAATGTGGCACCTTTTTAGTCATAGTACTGTGGCGCAGCTTGAATGCATTTTAGCAGCAGTGATTCATTTGTTACCGAGATATTAATTGCGCTGATCATGTGTACTAACTGCCCATAAATTGGCATTGGTTTCGCATTTCATTTGCAACTTTTAGCACTACTTCTTCTTGACTCTTTAGTAGGAGTACTAGACTACGACTACTCTTCACTTGCAAATCAAGCAAAACCTTAAAGATTGAAACTTTAGCGGTAGTTCTTGATTGCTCATGAGGTGATCAACTGCATATGAGTGCAGGGCGGTTTGGCGCGTCGTCGCCGCTGCACCTGGGCCTGGATGCGCGGCTACGGATTGCGCGCGGCGTGGCGCGCGGGCTGGCGTACATCCACGAGAAGAAGGCGGTGCACGGCAACCTGAAGCCGAGCAACATCCTGCTCAGCGCCGATCTGGAGCCGTGGATCGGTGACTTCGGCCTGGACCGTCTGCTGTCCGGCGAAGCCATCTACCGGAGCACGGGCGCGTCGGCGCGGCTGTTCGGGAGCAAGCGGTCCATGCACTCGACGAGCAGCCTGCCGGACCTGTCCCAGATGCCCGGGGCCGGGGCGAGCCCGTGCGGGTCGTCGTCGGCGGCGTCGGCGGCCGCGGCACCGCCGCCGTACCAGGCCCCCGAGTGCCTCAAGAACCTGCGGCCGAACGTCAAGTGGGACGTCTACTCCTTCGGCATGGTGCTCCTCGAGCTGCTCTCCGGGAGGGTGTACTCGGAGGTGGAGCTGTGCCAGTGGCACGCCGGATTCGTCGTCGAGGAGCACAGCCGCGTGCTGCGGATGGCGGACCCCACGCTCCGCGGCGAGGCCGACGGCAAGGAGGACGCGCTGCTCGGCTGCTTCAAGCTCGCCTTCGCCTGCTGCGCCATGGCGCCCAGCAAGAGGCCCGCCATGCGGGACGCCGTGATGGTCCTCGAGAGAATACCTTCTTCCACATCAGGCGCTTCCAGCACTACTGCCAGTGCCATCCCCCGTGATCTACTTACTAATGGCAATAATTAAGGATGGTACAATTCGATCTTACTAATGTCAAAATCTTGCGTGTTTAGCCTGTGTGTAGATTCGTGTCACTAATTTTGATCCTGTGATTAACCTGCTGGCAAACTTGGCTGATGCTGATCTGCTTCTCGCTCTGATTGTAATGTGATTTTTACAAGCCTTGCATCCCTTCCCTCTCTTAGGGAGCCAATGTTGAATGTTCGGATTGTCCCCATATTTTTTGCAAATCTTGTTTGTTACTGTGTAGACTCTGACTGGCACTCAGACTCAGGCCGGTTCAATCCACTGCCATTGTTGCCACCTGCTGCTGCTTCTAGCATTAGCTGCAAGTACAAACATGTGTCCCTGGAGATGCCATGCTCCCCACCCCCCCATGCCTTGTTTGCTTCCGTTGGCGTTTCAAATTTTATTTTTGGACCCATCTCCGGTGGTCAAAATCTAAATTTTAGATAAAATTTAGGCCAAATGCAAAAATTAAATTTCAATTGCGGTAAATTTTAGGGCGGCAAAACCGATAGGTTATCTGTAAATGTACAGTTCTGTTTATAAGATGAATCGAAAGGTTATCTGTAAATGTACAGTTCTGTTTCAGCCTCTCTTTAGAAACAGTATTATGGTTTGAGTTCATAATCCAAATATGTTTAACTGAACACCAGCAGATCAGCACTAATTCGAGGCAATATAATATGTACCAAATTAATCCGGTGAAATTCAGATATAACTATCTAGCTGCAACTAATGGAGGCTAAAGACGAGATGAGAGTGGGACTTACAATTTGTATATGTATTATTATTATTATTATTTGCGAATTTTTCACATGTAATCCTCACAAAAAAAAGACATTACAATTCTCCACAAAAAATTTGGTGCTAAATCTAGTCCTAAAAACATAAAAACCGGTCGAATTTATAGCAATTTCAATCCAAAAGGTGAAATGTCTGCGAAATTTACCAAAATTACTGTAGAAGTGCGAAAATTTCTAAATTTTTTATCCCGCTGTTATTTGGAATTTCGGA
Source organism: Rhipidocladum racemiflorum (assembly GCA_036346355.1). Lineage (NCBI taxonomy): Eukaryota > Viridiplantae > Streptophyta > Magnoliopsida > Poales > Poaceae > Rhipidocladum > Rhipidocladum racemiflorum. Next base: position 79,436,647 of record CM070579.1, on the reverse strand, counting down.
TCTAGCTAAAATCCGAAATTTCAATCGAGATTACCGAAATCTCGGTGAGATTTTGAACCCTGACTTCCATTCTCCTCCTTCGCAGTGACCAAAACGGTAACAGAGCGGACCACCTATGGAATGCGAGATGACTGCTCCAGTGCTCCCGGCCTTGGTCCTATTCCATCACGCCATGGCTCATGGCTCTCAAATGGACCACCGACACGCACACAGAGGAGTATGATTCTTTTGGGTGATTCCGAGTTTTAGCATTTCGAGCATATAACAGGCAGCCGTGTCTGCCGGGTTGCAGGGGTTTTTCTGCTGGCCTCCTCTGCCGGCTCACCTCGTTGCATATACAGTTACTCTCTATCCCACAATATAAGAAGTATCTCGTGTAACAAATAATATGTACGTGTAGTATACAAGTATATAAAATTATTTAGATGGTATTTATAATTTTTCAGATGTGGTATGTATACTTTTTGGACATACTCCTTTTTATATACGTATATAAAGGCATTTACCAAATACGCTAAAAAACTATGTACTCTCTTGCAATTTTGTCATGTGGATCACATTGGAATATCTCATATTTAGTATATGAGTATATCCAAAGTGATAAAGGTGTATATCGACGATTGGAGAACGGGCTCCCGCCGAGCTTACTTGTTGAATTGGGGATCAACAGAGTCCCCGTCGTACGGATCGAGGAGCTCGTCCGAGCGGTGCCAAGTCGGGGAAGAGAGGGACGCGTGACACGATGTTTATCCTGGTTCGGGCCTCATCGCCGAGATAATAGCCCTACCCAGCTGTATTGTGTTCTCGTCCTCCCCCAGCACGTCCGGGGATTTAAATATCGTGCTTAGAGGTACAAAGAAGGTAACTACCTCGATTTACGCTATACGCTTATTTCCGAGATCTCAAGGTGTTTATATCGCGCGCTAATTTGAAAATCGGGTAGGATTTCCCTGATCTTCTGGTGATTGGTTGCGCCTTCCATCCTTGTCGCTATGACCAAGTCCACCGAGCATATCCTCGATACTTGGGTCCCCTGAGCATGCTTGTGCATGATCGTGAGAAATGGTCGTGTGGGAAGGGCCGAGCATGTATGCTTTCGGGTGGTGTTATGCCCTGTATGCTCCGAGCATCTCTTGTTGGCGTTGCATGGTTTGGCGGCTTTAGAATAACCTTAGGGTACCATGGTCTTTTGCCAAATAACCAATCCTCGACACTAGCCCCCGAGGTTCAAGCTGGGAACCATCGGGCTTCCCTTGAGCCTAAGAAGACCTCGAAGGAGGGGTTAAATATCTCTTTAGTCAGGTTATTTACCATCTCATTTCCGACGCGACCTTCGCCGTGGCCTGCCTGCGGCCGAGCCGTGTTCTGGCCGCTTTTTCAATTCCTTCCTCGAAGCCTCACCGTGAATTGCCAGCCAAAACGCATTCTTGGCGATTTCTCGCTTCGCCACGGACAGATGTCCTTCCTCGTGATAGGTGCGCTTTAACTCCGCTTCTTCGCTGCCTTTTAACTCAACCGCTTGAGAGGACGGTTTCATCAGCGTTTTGCTCGCCTGGCCAAAATCTTCCAAAAGCTTCGAGCCCAAGCACGCCCTTCGACCTCCTCCCACACCGCCATGGCGCGCTTCGAGTCACCATATGACCCGTGCAGAGATCCAAGTGCTCACGAGGGCTACCTCGACTCAAGCTCGGTCGAGCGCCAGTGATGATGCGGCGCGCAGCGGAGACGAGATCGCCTCCTGCGAGTTGTACGCCATCAACTAAGCTTGGCCGCTCCGAGAGCGACTTCCTCGCCTCCGTGCTTGCCTTCTGCAAGGGTGCGAGATCTCTCATCTCCACCCCAACTCTATCCTTTCTCTCGCATCTTCTCCACTTTGGCGAGGCTTACGGGTGTAGTGCCCACGGCCACCTCTTCTTTCACTTATTCTCTTCCGCGACCGCCGATGGTTCCGCCGCGCGTTTATTCTCCGCCCAACCGACCATACGAGTACCCCTCATTGCTCAAGGACTCGGTGTCGGTTAAACCGTTCTACCGTATATAAAGGCGGAGGGTTCCCTAGCTCTACACTAGGGAGCCTCGGCCGCTTAACGAGACGGCGCCACCCGTGCGGCAGCTCGAGGAGGAGCGGTGCTCGGAGCGATCGCGACTTACCGAGATGGCTCATCGCCCGACGCGTTGCAGGACTTCATCTTCAACCTATCTCCCTACGGCGCCGCCGAGCACCCTTCTTCGAGGTGACCGGGTGGCAAGACATCACCCGCGAGGACAACGCAGTAATCGCTTCTGGTCGCCTTCGCGCCGCCATTTTCTTGGTGTTAGATTTGTTATTCTTTTCTTCTAAATCCTGGTCGTGTTTGCAAATTCCCCGAGGAAGGACATGATTTGAGAGTGGTCACCGAGATGTTCGGCGCCTCTAAAGGAGAAGGAGCGAGCCGACCCAATCGCCAGTGTCCCTAAAAATATTTTTGATCGGGGCCAAGAGGTAAGTACTTTGGCTCGCCTCCCATTGAGGTCAAAACTTCTTGTGCTCATCTCATACATTCGTTTGTTTATAGGAGAGGTCTTCTCGAGATCGCCGTGGCGAAGCCTTCACGCCGAAATGACACTCGGCCAGGAGTTCCCGCAAGAGGATCTGGCGTCGAGGTGGCCAAGCATCCACCTCCTCCTCAGTGCCAAGCTGGGCCAGGTCAGTCGATCTTCGACGACAGGACTCCCTCCACACACGTCATCTTGAGTATGCCGACAAGAGGGAGGTGTTTAGCTTCAAACCTGGTTTGATGACTTCAAACGGAAGAAGCCGGAGCCGATGGGCGCTTGGAACAGCCTTGCCGAGCAAAGTGAGGGAAGGCCGAGGAGGAGGCTAGGTCCTCCCGAAAGCAAGGAGCGGTGGAGTAGGCAGATCAAGGCCCTCCAGACCAGCCTACTCTGTGTGGTCGATGACCGGTGAGTGAGGAGGAAGAAGCGGAGGCCACCTATGCTCTGTCAGAAGGAGCAGGAGGTCGACTTCTCAAACGATCTCGGCGTTAGAGGGGGTCGACATGGATGATGTCGACCCGGCGATGGCATCGGCATCGACGCCGCGAGGAGCCGGCCGTGGCCGTGGCCGAGGCCTCACGCAGGCCGTCAGCGTAGGACGCCGCCCCAGTGAAGAGACCGAGGAAGAGGCCACCGCTGCCGAAACGGAAGGTAAGTCGTCGGCCCCTTCTGAATTTTCTAGTTCTTGTTCTCTATCTTTTCCTCGGCTAATCCCCACCCTCTTAGGCGTGGGCGTGATAGCTTTGGAAGTCATCCTCGGGCTTCTGGTCGGATGGTTTCGAGAGATTCTCAACTTCGCAGCTTGACGCCGAAGCTCGACCAAGCTGCCGATCGGGTGATGGCCGAGGTCGAGGACGAGAGGGAGCCGGGCCGCGCCCTGAGGGCCCCGAGCTTCCTTTGGCGGGGGCGACGACTCGGCCGAGGAGCAAGATCCGCAAGGGGCCGAGGTCCCTTACGAGGAGACGACCACGCCGTGAGCCGCGAGGAGAAGAATTGGTCGCCGTCCAATTGTCTCCTCGCCATGGCCCAAGGGGACGGAGTGGTTGTCGCCGACACCGCTTTCTACCGTGGCCAAGGAGAGGAGGTGGTCGTCCTCGATCAGACACCTCCGGCCGCAGGACCGGTCGCTCCGCCACGGGAGGGCTGCGGCGGAGGTGGTCGCTGTCGACCAATCGCCTGCCGAGCAAGGGTGGCTGCGCCACGGTTGGTGTCAAACCAGCGTGCGCCGATCAGAGGAAGCGGCCCGCAGCCGCTTGTCATGCGGAGGAAGATCACTCGGCGACTAATTCGGTTGGTCGAGGGTGGAGATGACGTCGCTCTCCTGGGAGCACCAAGTGCCCTGGAGGAGCAAAGTCTTGACGCGCCAGTCCGGGAAGACTTGGTCAATCCTTTCTTCCGGCCGGGCGCTGATCGATCACGCCGGCTTCAGATGTCGTCACCGCTCTTCTAGTAAGTCTCTTGTGCCTTTTCTTCCTTTAAAGTAGCGATCTTTCCGAGCGTTTCTTAACCTTTTTCTTCTCTTTTTCTTTTGCCCTGGTTTGCCGCGAAGGCTATGGAGGATATCGATGCTACCTCCGTCTCAAAGAAGAGTAATCGGTCGCATTATCGTGAGCAAGACGCCAAGATCGCCGATCTCGAGCCGCTGTCTCCGAGGTGCGCCGAGGCCGACTCAAGCGTACTGGAGTCGGCCAAGAGCCTCATCTCCGGCTTCGATCAGCTCTTCCGAGCGAGGCGGTGAAGAGCACTTCAGAGCGTATGCGCCGAGCTCGGCGAGGAGCTGAAGCTACTGGCAGACCTTCTGGATGTTCGAGCGCGAGGGAAGCCCACTGCAGGAGGCGCTAGCGCCTCGGAAAGCGCACAAGGTCGCATGTCTTGGCGGAAGGTCTCCGACCTCGGAGGCGGAGGTCGACTCCTTAAGGGACAGGCTCTCGCCGCCTCCTGCCGAAGCGAGACTTAGCTCCTTTTTCCTCTTTCTTTCTCCTTTTAGCTTATGTGGAACCCGTAAAACAATCTTTTTTGGATTAACGAAAGAGTTTTATAAATGTTTAAGGACTTGCCGTTTTTTCCTTTCATTGTTTGCTCGAAATTGCTCTGCAAAGAAATGTGACTAGGCTCCTTCTCAATTGTTCTCAAAGAAAAAGAGCGTGCCCCTTCGCAAGGGTACGAACACGAGCAAAGTAGGTAATAATAAAAGGAGGAGACCCGAGCAAAGAGCGCAGAGCAAAAGAGTCACGAGCAAAGAGTCGCTAATCGAGGGTAAAATCTCTGGCCGCTCGGAGAGCCCCGCCATGAACGAGGTCGTGCCTCTAACGCTGCGAGCACTAATTTTGTTCATGGAAAACAGAGGGACTTCTTGGAGCGTAACTTGAGCGATCAATCGCACTGCGCGCAGGATTGCTATGTAAAGCAAAACGGGCTCGCATCAAGATATGTAGAGTTAACCCAGGAGTAGGCGGCGATCCGGCTTTGGTGGATGCTCACGATCGACTATGCATACATGCCAAGAGCTACTGTGGAAAAGTGATCGGACGAAGCGAAAGGCCCACGTCCGGCGGCTAAGGAGGGCGGGCGTATACATATCTGTTGGTTAAGCTCGCTTGCGCGCGGTAGTCGGTAACAAGTTTTGCTCGCTTGATAAAGCGAGGACAAAAACAGAGTTAAAAAGAGCGGTTTAACGAAGGAAACGGAATTGGCGTGAGATAGAAGTGCGCGATCTAAACGAGAATTTACGTAGTTGATCAATGTTCCAGGCCGCGAGCTCGACTATCTCGGCATCGCGAGGCGCAGCACCGGCATGTCAGAGACACGACCGAGGGTCCCTCCCACCTTGGGGTCACCTTATTGGCTTTCGACAGTCTTGAACTCTTCGTAAGACCATGTCGCCGACTTTGTAGGACCCTTGGCCTGACCGTTTTGGCTGCGTGCCTACAAAGAGCCTGTAGGTAAACCAGACCGGAGCAACGCCTGCTCGGCTGTTAGCTTCGACGAGGTCCAGTCGACAGGCGCCAACCTCTTGATCGATGGAATCGATCAATGACCCTGGGGAACCCAACACAATTCTCGGGGCAAAACGGCTTCGCGCACCATAGACGAAGTTGGAAAGGCATTTCGCCTGCGGGCCCGATCGTCGTGGGCGCGACGGACCAAAGGATTCGGGCAGGAGCTCATCCACCCACGGCTATTTGTGTTGGTTGAGTCTCTCGAAAACCCTCCTTTTATGCCCTCGACCAATTGCCCATTTGCTCATTCTGGCCGCTTCATTGCTCTGTGGATGTGCCATGCAGAGACGGTTGAGCACCTTGGTCCCGATCTCCTCGTATAGATCTTTGGAACAGCTTCATCGTGAATCGGGTCCCATTATCGGTGATGAGACGTTGGGTATCCCGAACCGCTAAGTATCACGCTGCTGCGAGGAACCTCTTGGCCGCCTGGCCGAAATGGTTGATTACTGTGCTCGGCCTCTATCCACTTGGTGAAAGTGTCGATGGCCACGAGCAAGCATTTGCAGCCTTCCGACTTCGGGAAAGGTCCAAGGACATCGAGTCCCCGTGTCGAACGCCACGAGTGGTATGGTTTTGCGTGGCATATCTTTGGTTGGCGGGCTTTATGCGAGCATGAACTGCATGCTCAAAGAGGTCATTACGATTGACCGTCGGCCTGGCCAAGGCCGGGCCAAGAGTATCCTAGTCAAGGCCTTGCTCACAAGCCGCCTCGAAGACGAGTGAGCTCCGCACATTCCTTCATGGATATCACGAAGAAGGTATTGGCTCTTCCTTCCGAGAGACGACCTGGAAAGGATTCCCACGCGCTTTTCGATAGGTCGCCGATCGCTTTGTACCGAGAAGATCGCCTTGTTAGCCGAACGCCGGCTTCTTCCTGCACGTACCTTGCGCAAGGTATTGGGCGAATGGCGCCATCCAACTTGCGCATTGCTCGAGGAAGGAGACCCTACCGCTTACTTCCTGCCTCTTCGTGAGGGAATGAGGGCTTGTAAAGGTGCTCGACGAGCACCCGTGAGCAGAGTTTGAGAGGAACCGACCTTGGACATTTGGTCGGCCAGGGAATTATCCTTCCCGGGATGTAGATTACTTCGAAATTTCAAGTATTTCTCCATCTTCCTTACTTCACCAGGTAAAGCGCCATTGAGGTATTTAACACCGATACTTTATTAACCTGGTTCACGACTAACCGCGGAATCGCCCATCACAATGGAGCCGCTGGACTCCTAACGATTTACACGCCGAGTCCGGCCAAGAGGCCTGCATTCGCCGCCGCTGTTGGTCGCGCATAAATGTAGTTGGATGGCGATCGATTTGTTCTCCATCCGGGAGACCAAAACGACGCCACCCGAGCCGCCAGCACGCTCGGGATCCGTCAAATACAAGGTCCAACGGTCTCTCCTTGATCCGTGGTTTCGCAGCCGCTGGTGCCGAGCCGACCATTCCGCCACGAAATCAGAGGACTTGTGATTTGATCGCCGCGCGGGCCGAAAAACATTATCTCGACCGGCGAGCTCCATTGCCCACTTGGCTATGCGACCACCGGGCGCCCTGGTTTTCGTGATTTCCTGGCGAAGTCTGGCTCGGTACCACGATCTTGTGTGCTTGAAAGTAGTGGCGCAACTTCCCGGAAGCCATCAAAGAATGAGTACAGAGTTTCGGACCTCGGGTAACGCTCCTTGGTCCATGAAGTACTTCACCGACATAATAGATAGACGTTGGAAACCACCCCTCTCATCGCTAACATACACGCTACGCATGGTTGCCGCTGTGTATAGTAGCAATTCTTCCCCGCCGCAGTGTGATGAGGATGGGCGGTTTAGAAATGTACCGCTTTAGTTCTTTGAATGAGTGATCGCTTCCTCTCATTCACGTGAAGCCATCGTGGTAACTATGGGAGGGCTTTAAAGAAGGGTAGTCCTCGCTCTCCCAAATGAAATGAATCGGCTTAAAGCGCCATTCTCCGGCCGAGCTTGCACTTCCTTCACGCACGTGGGCGACCTCATGTTCTCAATGGCTTCGATTTTCTCCGGTTTGCCCCGACGCCTTGTGGTCCACCATGTAGCCGAGCACCTTGCCACTTTCACGCCGAACACTTATTTTTCCGATTCACTTTATTCGATGCTTATTGAGGTTACCGAATGTTTCTTCTAAGTCAGCAACGGTGCGTTCTTGCTTTTTACCACTATGTCGCCGACATAGACCTCCAAATTTCACCACTTGGTCTCAGTGAAAGTTTTCTGCATGAGGCGCCGAAAGGTTGCTCCCACATTTCTTAGACCGAAAGACATGGTCGTAGCGAGCGTAAGGCAGACGGGTGATGAAGGAAGTATTTTCTTCGTCTTTCGCGACAAAGTGATTCGATGATAGCCTGAATAGGCATCTAGGAAGCTCATGGTTTATGATCCACGCCGGCCGACCAATTGATCTATGCGAGGGGCAACGGATAGTTGTCTTTCGGCATGCCGTGTTTAGACTCAGGTGATCGCACATCGCCACTTGCCTCCTTTCTTTCCTCGACTAAGATCGGATTGGCTAGCCATTCGGAGTGTTCGACCTCCCTAATGAAGCCACTTTTAGAGTTTGTCGAGTTCCTCGATGATCGCCGCTTTTTCCGGAAAAAGCGCCTAAGTTTCGTCGCATTGGTTTTGTCGCCGAATCAAGAATGTGCTCAATCACCTCCTAGGGACCTCGGCATATCGGATGGTTCCAGGCGACACATCCGAGCTTGTCCGAGGAAGGTGATGAGCTCGAGTTCTATTTGGGATCTAAGGAAGATCCTAAATGAACGACTTTGGCGTTCCGACTCGATTATGAATGGCCTTTGGTCTCTCCTCCGGTTGGAGGGCAAGCTTAGGCCGGGAATGCTTCGCTCTTGTTCGGGTCCGCATGAGCGGGCAATCGGGTCGACTTCATGTCCAAGGCCTTTTTCGCCGCAATTCAGTCGGATTTGTGGTTCCCTTTACGCTTATTACCCCTGCTCGCCCAGGAACCTTTAAGCACCGATGATATGCGTGATGAAGCGCCATGAACTTGGCCAAGGCCGGTCTCACGAGGATGGCGTTGTAGGCCGACTCAAAGTCTACCACCTCGGCGTGATTAGCTCCGTCTCCGGTTACTCGGCCAAGTTACGGCAGCGACCGCCCAGAGGCTTGACCGAGGTGCCCGGACTATCCTAAAAGGGCACGGCCTATGCTCTTGATCTTGAGCGGGAATCTGCATCTCGCCCAAGACCTTGGCCGAGATCAGTCCAAGGAGCTTCCGAGTCTATGAGGACCCGAAAGCAACAACAAGTGTTGTGGTGGGGCTCACGACCATTGGAAGTTTCATGCTTGGTCATTCCAGGGGACAATCGCCCTTGGAGAACGGAGGGACATCTCGCATCATTTTAGCTGCACCGGAGGTTTACCCTGGTAACATGGTGCACTTCCTTGCGGCGTCCTTTAAATCCTGGCCGACTTGTAGGCGAGGAGCCTAAGATGACCGCTATGTGATTTCGTGGTTCTTGGTATTTCATGTCATCCTCACTTTCTTCGGACGGCAAGTTTACCTTTGCCATTTTTGCCCTCAGAGCTCGGCATGGGACTCCCCGGCTGAAATCGCTTCCAAGCGGTAGGTCCACGCTCGCAATTTCGTGAGGTCGTGACCGTGAGCTTGGTGAAGCCGGTGGCAGAGAGACCTACGGCTGATCCGCCCGGGTCGCCTCGTTCTTGAGACCTGTGTGGTTGTCCTCTTCGAGCGTTGAACCCCGCACGGGCCGGGTTCTCGGGCCGCTGTTGTTCCACCGCGCAACCATGGCCGGTGAGGGTTGCTTTTTTTCTTCTTCTTGATCTTCTTGTTCTGACACTCGAGCCCTTTTGCTAGCCGAGGTCTCTAGGCCGGGCCGAGGTGGCGCTTCCTCATCCAGATTTTCTTCCACTAGACTCGCCTTCATCTGCGTTGGCGTGTCGATCGGCCATTCGAAAGCTCGCTTGCGTCGCCAGTCCGGATGGATCTCAGTATCTGCGGTGAAACGCACGCCTCGTACCCCGAACTTGAAAGCCTCTGACGACGGCCTCGCCTCGATATGTTTGGGATCGACCGCGGACTTGGATGAATCTACGGATAAACTGTCGTAGAGTTTCCCGTCCGTTTGAATCAAGCGCCGAGGTCGCGTTCTTTCCCGGCGAATGTAATGCCTCTGGAAATTTGCTCGAGCGCGTGCTCGAAGCTGCCCCGTGATCGATGGATCCTTCCTTTTGATTGAAGAGCCACGCACGAGCGGCTCCGCCCAAGACCGTTGGCGATAATTCGCCATCACCCCTTCATCACCTCCTCGCCGGATGGCGTGGTGTATATCGAAGGAACTCGTCCGGGTTCTCGGGTCCCGTTGAACCTCTCAATGTGGCCGGGTTTTGAATCGTTTCGCCACGCGGACGCCTGAGAGCTCGTGAAAGCCTGGCAACCGGAAGCTCTGGTTTCTCACAAATAAAACCTCGACCATAATGGTCCCCACGCTGCGTCCTCCACCCAAAGATCCTCGCTCGTGGGCCGAGACGCCGAGAAGACCTCTCGTGAAGGTCGTGGCCGACGATCGCTCGTCGTGGAGCGCTCGAGCGCCAGCCTGGTCGATCGTTGACGGACGCTCCGAGGTCACCGGAGCCGCTCGGTCTCCCCGGCATGCGGGCCGGCGACCTCGAGTATAGCCGGAGATTCATCCTGCGAGCGCACGGAGAGCCGCCCGCTAGGTCTCGGGAAACGCCCGAAAGGCCCCGTCGTGGAGGGGCGTCTCGAGACCTTCACCGGGCCGGCAAGTCTCTCCAGATCTTCACCACGACTTTACTCTACGGCTTAAGTCCACTTGCTGGAAGCTACGAAGGTCGCAAGACGATCACACAAAGCTTGCTGCTCCCGGTTCACAATCGCGAACGGGCGTGGCGGCGAGCTCCGACGACGATGCTTGAAGCGCGTCGGGGTTCGATACTCGTGAGAGTTCTCTCCCGGGCATCGCTTCTCCTTGCCTGCGGCGTATGCTCGCAAGGGTCTTCCCCAGAGACTCCTCTAGGTGGAGCCTGTGCCGCTTCATAGTGATCGCTTAGCGCCCCGAGGATTGTACTCGGGCTCGACGACGGCTCCACCCATGTTGACGTGATTTGCGAGCGAGATGAATGCGATGGAGACATCATAGTATCCCCTTGGGACGCTGTTTTCGATCGATCTCCGTGTCGCCGGTATGTCCAGGCCATCATAGAGCCCATCATAGTCATCCTCGGGTCCCCGAGGGTAATGTCTGGGAATGGAGGTCCTGGCCTCGCATTCCCCGTGTCCGGAAGAGCTCCCAGACTCAAGCAGACCGATAGGATCGGCCACATTGGCCACGCCGTCGCCAGTAGTACATGTCGCCGTCTTCAACGCCGCTAAAACGCAAAGATTCCGAGTATCCCCGGTTCGGCATCCTCGGCGATCTTGATCCGCGACGGAATCAAGCCGTCCACTGACGGACGGCCACCGCCGATTTATTGAGAACGGGCTCCCGCCGAGCTTACTTGTTGAATTGGGGATCAACAGAGTCCCGTCAGACGGATCGAGGAGATACTCGGTCCGGAAGCGGTGCCAAGTCGGGAAGAGAGGGACGCTGCGGACACGATGTTTATCCTGGTTCGGGCCTCTCAACCGCCGAGATAATAGCCCTACCCGGTGTATTGTGTTCTCCGCTTAGTCCACCCCGCAGGCGTCCGAGGGGATTTAAATATCAGGCTTAGAGGTACAAAGAAGGTAACTACCTCCTCGGATTTACTGCATAGCTTATTTACGAGATCAAGTGCGGTGCTTATACCTGCCGTAATTTGAAAATCGGGTAGGATTTCTCCGATCTTCTACTGATTGGTTGCAGCCTTCCATCCTTGTCGTGACCAAGTCCAATCGAGCATATCCCTCGATACTGGGTCCCCCCAGCATGCTTGTGCATGGCTCGGTAGAAATGGTCGTGTGGGAAGGGCTGAGCATGTATGCTCTGGGTGGTGTTATGCTCGCCGTATGCCCGAAAGCATCTCTTGTTGGCGTTGCATGGTCGGCGGGCTTTAGAATAACCCGAGGGTACCATGGTCTTTTGCCAAATAACCAATCCCCGACAGTGTATTTCAAGTTTTTTTGTGTAGTATTTCAGAGGTGGAGTAACTACTCCCAAAAATAGAAGGTTTTTTTTTTCTATAGAGAAATGATTTCATACTTATGGGAGTACATACTTTCACCCTATTTCTGGTTCCATCCACCGTTGATTTGCCTCGAATTCTTGATTGTACTTGTCGACGATTGGGGAACTGGCCCCCGCCGAGCTTACTTGTTGAATGTGGGATCAACCGAAGCCCCTTTCTGCCAAAGGTGTAGCATCGAAGACGCGGGAGATGGTCCCTTAGAACAGACAGAAACACAAGAATTTTATCCTGGTTCAGGCCTCTCATGATCGAGATAATAGCCCTACATCCAGTCGCCTGGTGGCGTTTTTTCTGTATTGAAATGATGGATACAAGTGCGTGGATCTCCCCGCGGGGTCCCCTTTCTCTGTTGATGGAGAGAGGATTAAATACTAGGTGCCTATATACATACATGGTAACTGATTCCTAAGATCACGTCCGTTGCCCTCTTTGGACGTGTCCATGATTCTCACCACGTTTGAATTATTGGTATAACTCCTTGGCGAAATAGTCGTCACTTTCCTGTTTTATGAGTTGACCACGTTCTCCGGCAATCTCCGAGCATGCCTTTGGTCTGGCTTCTACCATCACGCGTCCTTTCCGAGCATGGTTGCTCGGGCACGTCTTTGAGGCTTATAGCCGACCATGGTTTGCTTCGATATTACGAGTATACCTGTGCCCGAGCGTGATAATGCCCGAGGCTCACGCTTGGGTATCGCATCCAAGCCCATGGTCGGGAGCTGCTCGGCTGTCGAGGCAGAATGGTCCTTATAGGAAATAGCCCAATCCCCGACAGTACTGAAACCTAAAATTAGTTTTTTTTTTGTTGCAAAAATAGCCTTAGGATGAACAAAATAGCGGATATAGCCCTATACGGCAGGGTTGGTCTTATTTGTAGAGGCGACTTGCGATGGGCATGCCCTGTGCTTTGCAGTCGCCTGCAGCCCACCCTGTTGAGGCTGCGGGGCCCGACGACGATACTCACTGCAGGAAGGAGGTGACATTGTAAATTAAGTTGATGGCTCATGTGAATTAAGTAGGAGCTTTCTTTACTCACCAGGTTCAGAAAATTGCTATCCATTTTGAAGCGAGGAGGTTAGAAAGCTAGAGCTCATAAAAACCATAGCAGACTCATGTCTAGCACTAGCATGCTTGGCACATACGTGTGCAGTGTTATACACCTCTATGCGAACAAATTGTTATAATATTTTTTTGCACGCAATATTTTTTTACCGTCACAAATGGTCATCAAATAGGGAGCTTTCCTTTTTCTTTGATGACTTCTCTATCCAATTTGTTCGCATAGAGGTGTATAACACTTCTGCACACGTATGTGCTAAGCATGCTAGTGCTAGACATGAGTCTGCTATGGTTTTTATGAGCTCTAGCTTTCTAACGTCCTCGCTTCGAAATGGATAGCAATTTTCTGAATCCGATGAGTAAAGAAAGCTCATACTTAATTTACATGAACCACCAACTTAATTTACGATGCCAGCTGCTTCCAGCAGTGAGCATCGCCGGTCGGGGCCTGCAGCGCAGGGGGTGGGCTGCAGGGCGGCCCAGCTGCAAGTCACCCTGCAGTGCATCGACCCTGCTGCATAGGGCTATATCCGCTATTTCATCAGTCTGAAGGCTATTTTCATAAAAAAAAAAACTAATTTTGGGTGTCACTACAGTCAAGAATTCGCTTGCCTCCTCCATCAGACACCCTATCAGATTGCCAAGGGCAGACTTATTTTTTGTAATAAAAAAATAGCAAGCAAAACCTATCATCGAGATTGAATATTCGGTGACCCCCCGAATTTGTTGGATCACAAGTCACACCTCGGAGCACTGGTCAACTTCGCTCTAGCGACATTGCGCACCTACATCTCTCCACGCGCCCGACGGCGGCGTCCATACCTCCTCGCACCCGGCAGCAACGTCCTTAAAGAGAAAGAAACAGTGCCATATCTTAGATCATGTGCAATGAAAAGATGTTTAGATAGATGCTTAAAGAGAAAGAAACCATATCATCAAGCATCTATTCAAGAGTCCAATTCTCCAATGCAATCAATTACTATACAGATGCTTATTTAATTTTTTTTAAAAAAACTAAGAGCTCGTGTAAGCGGCTACGAACTCCAATGCGGTTGATAGCCATACTGCCCTGCTCTTAGTCTCTTACCATTGTTTTACCTTCTACCGTTGCACAGTACAAAGTCATCTCTTTCTCTTCGCTTCGCTGTTTGCAAAAGTATCGGTCAACGTCCCCTTTTCTCGCCAGATCCGGCCCTGTCCCCTTCCTCCGACGGCCGACCTCCTCACCGGCGCATTATAGCTTGTGCGGGTTTGATGTCTTGAATTACTACAGTAGATCACAATAGTGCTATTCTACACATCAGGAAAGCTTTCTAATTTGCTAGTTTGGTTCCATACATAATCCATCGTAGTGTTGTGACAGGAAATCACGGAAGGTTAGATCTGGGATCAACTGTATTTTTTGTCCTTTTTTCATGTACCCCTCTTAAAAGAAAAGAGTATTTTGATCAAATAATTAATCTAATCATGTATAGGATGAACATGTACTTGTTTATTCTTTTGATTGGCGGTGAGGATCTTTGTAGCCTTTTTCTTGTAAGGAAGCTTTACAGATTAGCCATCACTGGTGTTTCTTAAATATGTCCGTGCCCGGGCTCAGGCCCATGTAACAAAAGCGCAGAGCACGAAAAATACAGTGTCCTTCAGTGAAGGAACGTTTCAACAACGGACTGAGCTAATAATATCTGGTTTTAACAAAAGTCCAGTTACTGCTTGATAGAAATGTTCCTTTAGTGATTTGATCCTTTGTTATTAGCTCAGTAAATAACTTGTGAACTTGTTGTCCTTCTTTAGGCGTATCTGGGCTCTAGAAAATTCCTGGTCCGCCACTGGTTTTATTGGTCCAAGAGGATCATAAGATGAGTACAGTGCTAGTACAGGAGCATGCTTCAACTACACTTCTAATGGTACGTGCATGGCATATGCTGGTGTGCAAACACAAGTAGCAATGGTGTCTTGTTGACCCGCACAACATTTTGTGGTGCAAACCCATAAATTCCAGTTATAGTTGTACAACTAGATTCAACAGTAGTGTACAACAAGAACAAATCAAAGGTGGCTAGATAGACCGGCTGATAAAGATAAAGGATTACCATAACTTCTGCCAGAGCAAATCCAGCTTGCAGATCGCTACCGTCCCATCAATATATCATGCATTAGTTTAGACAAGAATAAGTACAAAGATTTGCGAGAGGAAGCTGAAGCAGATCCCACACGGATTTCTCTGCCTTTGCAGTTTATAATGCACGGTGCATTTTGAACTGTATTTTGAGTTGTAAAAACTAAAAAAATATAGGAAAAAAATTAAATTGCTACAGTCTTCAAGATTTTGGTAAATTTCAATGAAATTTTGGATATTTTGATTGAAATTCATATATTTAAACTAGATTTTTCGAAAATATTGTAGCAATTTAATTTTTTTCAAGTTTTTTTATCTTTACTACTCAAATACAGATCAAAATGCACCGTGCATTTTGAGTAGGAAAGACAGATCTCACACCGTGTGTATGTCAGTCCTCGATGTGAACAAACCAATAAAAAGAGGATGTAAAATAATTAAAGCTATGCTGCAAGATTAGGCAGACAGGGTTCTGATAGCAAAAGGACCCAAAAAAAAAAACTTTAGGCTACGCGAGCAGGTGATCAAACGTGGGAATTTTTTTTAATAATACATTTTTAAAATTAATTACGATATTTATACGTGAAAAAGTAAAATTGCAAAAATAATACTACATCACCAAACGACAAGGCGAAATAGTAGTAGTCGCCATACCGTTTAACGACTACTTCCTCTGTCCCACAAAGAATGCATTTTTAGTTTTTTCAGACAGATTAGTGTGCAAGGTAAATGACTAATGTAACACTTATTACTCCATGCACAGGCGTGCTGGTGCTTTGGTTTCCACCAGCACTTAAATGAGCATGCATACATTTATAGCTGGGCCCTACGGACTAAAGATGCACTCTTTGTGGGACAAATTTTGAACACTAGAAATACACTCTTTGTGGGACGGAGGGAGTACTCGTTAATCCCGCGCTTAACACTTTGCCGTCAGTGCTGCACGACCCGAGGCAATAATCGTCGTACCGTTTCGCGATTACTACCTCGTGTCGCTCGAGCTTTTTGGCCGATTGACACAGTGGCACAATTGATGCGCTGTCGCGCCACGCTGGCGCGACTAATGTCCATTTTAGCAAAAACAAAAAATGTTGGTATATTGTTGTTATTCATGAATAAAAAATGATTATTTTAAAAACAAAATTAAAAAGAAAGTCTATATAAGTCAATGCATATACAAGAAAAACTTATATAAGAAAAACCTATACATGGAGACAATATATATGCCCTTAACACCCCCTTCACAAATGCAAAGCTATGTCATAGTATTTCATTTGGAAGGGTTGACACTAAAATAGGGAAAATCCAATATTTTGGTCTTGAAGTAGTCGTTGTAGCATCCAAATCATGAAAAACCGAGTCAATGAAAGAAAACCGACGAAAGAGCCAAGTTGATGAAGGAAAACTGATGAAAGAACCGAGTCGACGAATGAAAACCGACGAAGGAGCCGAGTCGACGAAGGAAAGCCGAACCGATAAAAATAACCAAGTCGACGAAAAAAACCAAGATGTTAAGGACTTAGATGGATGCAACAGAAGACTCAATAAAATATTGGGAATAATAGTAGAACTAGTGGCAGCAACAACCAGATATGAAGTAGAACTCGAGATCAAAATCTAACAAAAATCAAAAGCTGAAGCTGAGAAACAGAAGTCATAGCCGAAAAGTTGGAGCTGGCTGAAGCTACTTTGGAGCCTGAGCAGAAATAAGTACTCCAAATAGGATTAAACCCCCTTGTGGGATTCAGATGGAATCCAGCTAGGCTGGATTGCGACCTTGCCGGCCACAAGCGAGCAGTGGTCAGCGCGGATGGCCGGCATGGGAGGCCGGTGTGGACGGCCGGCTCGGAGGGCGTGGAGGCTGGGGCAGGCAGCAGGAGCTAGAGGTGCGGGCCCCGGAGGCGGGTGGCATGAAAGAAGGCGGGCTGCCCGAGTGGCAACAAAGGCCAGTGCGCGGAGCGTTGGCGACCCCCGGAGTGGCTGGCAGCACGATGGTGTTGGAGGCTGGGCCGGCAGCCGACTGAGGCAGGTGGCCCGTAAACGGCCGAAGGCGACCGAAGCTCAGGCGGAGACGAGCGGTGTCGACAATGGCATCGCTGGTAGCAACCCAAAGCTGAGGTGGCCAAGAGACGGAGGCGTTGCAGTGGTTCGGAATGGTGGAGTGCCGAGGCAAGAGATTCAAAGTTCAAGCTCTATTCATGTGGTTTTGGTGTTAATGATAAACCTAATTATGAGACGAACCTTTTTGATAATTATCATATTGATTAGGCTCTGTTTGTTTCGGCTTAGGCTTTTTGGCTTTTGGCTTAAAGCTAGTTTTTTGGCTTAATAAGCTTTTAAGCCGTCTGCTTTTAAGCCAAGACATATTGTTTGGTATCCTGGCTTATTAATGGGTTAGATGGTACATCTTATAGATGAAAAGTCTAAAGTACCCTAAATGAGATGGTGGATGAATTCTCAATTTATATATGATGGCATTTGGTGGGTAATTCTGGAGACTTTTAGTGGCAAAGGGTTATTTCATTCAAAAAAGCCCAAAAAAGCTCCTCTTGTCTGGCTTTTGGCTTTTAGTTATACAGGGGCTTTTGGCTTTTTTAAAGCCCGGCTTAAAAGCCAGTTGTTTGTTTCGGCTTAGACTTTTTGGCTTTTAAGCCGGTGAAAAAGCCGAAACAAACAGGGCCTTAGTCTCAATTGTTTATTAATGACAAATCTTTTATAGCACTAACACTCTTATTGAGCATAATTTTTATTAGTCTCTTTTACATGAAAAATAAAAAATATCAAAGTCTCATATCATTGAAAAATAAAAATCCCAAAGGTATGCATCCAATATAACTCTATTATTTATAGATGTATTCCTTGGATTCAAGAAAAGGAGTGAACTCCATCATAGTTTCACTTTAAGGTTTGCATGTTGTTTCCCATTACATATATACGTGAATGCATATATTTAGGAGGAGTTCATGCTTGATCTTGAAGTTTCAATAGTATTAATCTCTTTACCTCTTTCCATTTATAAATGATCATTACTTTGAAACAAACTCTTGAGTAGGGATGAAAACGGGTCGGATAATTCCCGCCCGATCCGGAACCGGATACGGTATCAGATTTGACTATCCGGCCGGATCCGGGATGGGATTTGGATACTTGAATTTAGATACGAGATCGTATTCGGAACAGCCAATATCCGGTAAATATGGGACGAGATCCCGATATTCGGATATTTTCTATTTGGATATCCGGATTTTTCCTATATGGGTATTCGGATCGGATATTCAGATCAGATATCTGGATTTCCTATTCGGATATCAGCAAGGCCCATCCCATTTCATCTCATTTTTTCCGTAGAGAGCCCATTTATATTGATAATTAGTTGGTTCTATTAATCTTAAAGTAGCATATTCTTTCTATGACGTATATTGGGTTTGATTAATATATATAACTTGCTACTATGGTCATGTATCCGTATGGTTTAATTCAAAATATATTACTCTATATATGCACGCATTATCCATATATATTTATTCGTTTCCGATCCGAATCCGTCATATATCTGTCTCGTATCCGTATCCCAGTTAACTTGGATTTGTATCCGTATCTGACTAGCTCGTATCCAGTTCTGAATCCGAAAAAATATGGATTAGGATACGGAAAGAGAAATATCCGCCCATATCCGACCCGTTTTCACCCCTACTCTTGAGCATATATAAAATTTATGTAGTTGTAGTATACTTATGTTAATATAGGACAAACTCCAAAGCAATCTCAAATTGAATATATGTATATTCGTTCAAGTTCAATTTTATATATGCACACATTTATGGGAGTTTATTCTATGTTTGATGGTATAAATTATATTGATCCCTTTCCATAATTACACATATTATGGATCATTACATTGAAACCCATCAAATTGAGTATATGAAACTTTCGTGGTTGAAATATACTCCTAATAATGTAAATTGTGTTCGGTTGTCGTTCAATCATCAAAGAACCAGATCAATGGATCTAGGCTCTACATCATATGTTGATAGTGTGCTTTGTTGATTAAGGACAATCGAAACTGCTTGAGTATATGAAGCTTTAGTAGCACTAATATACTCAAGACAAATATTAATTTCAATCAATTGTCTTTGGGTTGTGATCAATCATCAAAGAAGTGGTCAATCATCAAAGAAGTAGATCAAAGGATCTTAAGGCATCCATTATGTGTTAATAGAGTGCATTGATGATTGATACAACCGTGTATGTTGGACTAACAATTTCTTTGAGGTTGTGAAATAGGTTGAGTCCAACGTTGATGAAGATTTGGATCGTATCATGTATTGATAGCCATCAAATCAAGAATCGCGAAGAAGGATGTCAACATGTGTTGATGAGCATCAAGGAAAGATCCCGAAGTGAAGCGATGGAGTTCATCATGTGTTGATGAACAAGACAAAGATCCAAATGGATTTGCGCGATGCAAAGATATAACTAGCTAGGGATAAGGATGTGTTCCTAGTCTTTTACCGATCTCGGTGTTTGATTAGGAGACCTAGTTGCTAGTTAGGTCACCGTACTATTAAAAGGGGTCGAGTCTTGTAGCTTGAGCTTCATCATGTGTTGATGGCTTAATCCTGTATGCTCTGGCTCAACTCTTAATTGAATTAGTTTTTGCATGAAGCTTATATTTGCGAATGTGTTTTGCAAATAGTTGAAGCTCATGCATTTGCTTTTGTTAGTATGAGGCTTAAGTTTACAAATGTATTTTTGCAAAGCGTTTAAGTTCATGCTAGCTATTAGTTGCTTTTCGTTGCATGGAGCTAATATTTGTGAAAGTGTTTTGCAAATAGTTAGAGCTCGTGCACTTGGTTTCTCAGCATGTGAATAAAAGTTTCCAAATGTGTTTTGCAAATTATTAGAGATCATGAGTTGATCATCACATAACTAAACATGAGTTTGTGCATGTTCTTTGTTGCTATTCCTTGCATGATGCTAAATTTGTAAATGTGTTTTTGCAAATAGTTGTAAATTATGAATTTGTTTTTGTGAGCATGTGACTAAAGTTTGCAAATATGTTTTGCAAAATGATGTTCATGCTTTGACCATTTCTAGACTCTTTCTAGCTTGTAGTCATGCTCTTGATCAAGTCTATGTGAGGGATTTTGAGAAAATCAAATTCTATGTGAGGGAGTTTTTGTGATATTTGAAATATATATGATTGCTTAAATTTTGAAAAGGGTGAGAATTGTAGCCCTCTTGGCAAGCTTTCCATAAAGTCCAAAATCACCTAAATCGAACTTCGAAGTAAAAAGTTATGATGTATTTAAGTTTTGCTGAAAATATTGGGACGATAGTACTGCCCAAGTGGCACTACCGCCCTTGGGCAAAGGTAGTGCCGCCTGAGAGGTAGTACCGCTCCAGAAGGCCGGTAGTTATTTTCCAGGGAGCTGCTTTGGAGTTGTTTGAGGGTCAATGGCCAGCATTACCGGTGTTTACATGTCGGTAGTGATAGGGGTACTATAGCTACGACTAGTTTTTTTTTGCATTTAATGCACATAACTAGCCATTGGGATTGAGGCCGGTACTACTGCACCTTAGATGGCGGTATAATCTTAGTTTGATTTATGCTTCTGCATATAATCTTGGTTTTGGCCAAAAGAGTTTTTAAGAGATAATTTTAAAAACCGCCTATTTACCTCCCCTCTAGTCGGCATCCTCAATCTTACACCTGAAAAGATGTGATATTTAAAATTTCGAATGAAATTTGTTGCAGCGGAAAAGGTATCGAACTTTCCAATCCAATATCGGAACTTCCGATAATATCGAAACTTCCGGTATGGTATCGGAATATCTGATCAGTACTGAGAAATGAGAGCTAAAGTTATGACTACCAATCTAAAGACTTGTTCTAGTCTATTCGAAAGAACAATCAAGCAAGTCAACAAGACTTAAGTAGCATCAATAATTAGGCGAAAGCATAATGGACAAGAAATTATTTTCCAGAGTTCGGATCCTTGAGGGGATCGTACGTCTCCGTTGAGGAGGCTCACGAGGAGCCGGGTCTTTTCCAACCCTTTCCTCCTAAACCTCGGTCACACTTGAAGTTTGGTTCCACTATTTGTTCCTTCCCTTTCGGAAGCGGAACAATGCCTTCACAAATTTTTCACGGCTTCCCACAATCGTCGGGTGCTCGTGAGTGACTCTTAGCCGTCTAGGAGTCCTTCAACCTCCAAGAGTAACAAATGCACTTGATTCTTGACTTGGAGAGGCTCTCTAGTGCTCAAGATGAATGAATGACTCTTTTTCTAGCTCACACTCACACTTCAACTCCTCACTCTCTAGATGATCACTAAGATCAAGGAGGAGGGCTCAAGAATGCCCTAGGATGTGCTCAAGGTGCTCAAGGTGCCAGCAATAGCAAGTGTGTCACCCTCAAAAGGAGGGGGGAGGGGTATTTATAGTTTTGGTTCAAAACTAGCCGTTATACCCGCACTCAGCCACACATCGGAATATCCGAACTTAACTTCGGAAGTTCCGATGAGTACAAACTACCAGAACTTGGAAAGCTCCAACGGTCGAAAATTACGAGCATCGGAAGGTCCGATATCACCATCGGAACTTCCGATGACACCTAGAGAGAGAACTCAATAAAGAATTCTAAGTCAATATCAGAATGTCCGATCAAGGGATCTGTCGACGATCGGGGAGCAGGCCCCCGCCGAGCTTACTTGTTGGTGGAGGGACCAACTGCGACCCCTTCTCACGCGATGGGATACTCAGAGGAGTGACTCACTGGGTTTCAACGAGCAGGGACACTGTAGTTTACCCTGGTTCAGGCCTCTCAAGAAGGAGATAATAGCCCTACTCCAGCTCGTGTATATCTTTATGCGGAAAAAGTTGTGTGTCTGTCCCCTTCATGGTGGGGATGCTTTTATAGCTTACAAAGAGGCGTGCTTGTTCAAACCCACTAACTCCACGTCCGACCAGGTCCAATCGTGGTAGCTAACGGATCCTACATTCCTGCCACGATCCCCGCGGGAATCGCAACGAACTAGCGACGGTTACGCAGCGGGTGGTTACCGACCTCGGGATCACGTCAGGTCGGCTAACGTCTAACTCCGAACTCGGCCACTTCGGCCCCAGCACGAGCTATCGGTCCACCAGGCCATGCGACCTTCCAAAAGGTCCCGGCTAGGCCGTCCCTTGGAACAACCTCCTCGTGACCAAGACGGGAACGACCTTGCGCTGCTCGTGGCGCCTGGCTAGGTCGTCCAGGGGGACGGCCTTTCGGTGGTTCGGGCAGCAGTGAGACCGCGCCCCTCGTGGCACCCGAGGTAATTTCGTGGGGCCTATCCGACCCCCCGACAGCTAGCCCCCGAGGTTCGAGTGGAAGAAGGCCTTAGAAAAAGACCTTCCTCTCGGGCCTACCGTTTCCCGAGCTAGCCAGGTTGGTCGCGGCGAACAACTGCCCCGACCTCTGAGCTGTTAGTCCGCCCCGGGAGACGAGCTCGGTCCCGCCGTGCCTTGGGCGTGCGAACCAGTTCCTACCCCACCGATGGTTCCTTCCCTCGGAAGCTTCCTTCGGTTAGTCTGAACCGCTCCCCTCGGAACCGTCGCCTGGCAAGACAGCTTCGGTGTGCGTGCCCACGTGTCGCTCCCTGTGTGGTGGGCGTCCCAACTGCCCTCTGCGCCTCTAGGGCTTCTTCGACCATAACGGCGGGAAGTCCTTCGCTTCGCTGTTTCTGGAGGGATTTAAAACACCGTGCGAACCCTAGCCTGCTCAATCCCAAAGAACGGAAAATGCCTCAAAGCATTCCTCGCTCCAACGCTTGTTTCTCGATCGTGCGCGCCGCTTCCCCTTCGATCGCCTTCTCCATTCCCATGGCCAAGTTCGGCGTGAGCAAGCTCGATGGCGCAAGCCGAGAACCTTGAGCAGCGAAGTACCTCGACGCCGCTCATGGAGAGCCGCCGGCGCCGAGGAGAGCCCGCAATGGGAGGAAGGAGATCGTCTCCACCGAGCTCTGGCCGTGAACGGGCTTGGACGCCCGAAAGTGAATTTGTCGAGGCCGTACTCGCCTTCTGCGAGTGCGAGATCGTCCACCTCCACCCAAATTCCATCCTTATCATGGCCATCTTCGCCCATCTCTGTGAAGGATTCGTGGGCGTCGAGCCTACTCCTAGTCTCTTTCTTCACTTCTACACTCTCTCGCGCACCGGCACCCCCTCGCAGGCCGGTTGCCTTTACTTCCGCCTCCGACCCACCCGCCCGTACGAGTACCCGAGCTTCACGCTCAAGGACTCCGTGTCGGGGTGGGCCGACTCTTGGTTCTATCTGAGGAAGGCCGAGGGCGGCTCGCTTTCTTACTCCGGTGCCAGGGGTCGCGCCGTCGAGACCCCCCGACCCCTCGTACAGCCCGAGGAGGAGAAGGTGCTCATGCTGATCAACGAGCTTACTTGCTCGGGGCTGTCGGGCCGGGATGTTGCCCGGGACTTCGTCAGGAACCGGGTGTCGCCCCTCAGGCGGAGGGTGCACCCCTTCTTCAAGGATGAAGGGTGGCAGGACATCACCCGGGAATCACGCTCAGGTACATTACCGCCCTCGATTTTTACTTAAAAACGAGGGACATCCGAGCTCACTGTCCTTCCCTGTCTGGTAGCGGCTCACGAGGATCAGGTGGATATGAGGGTGTCCGAAATGTTCGGCACTCCCAAGGCCAAGGAAATCCTAGAGGGCCGCCAGATCGAACAACGCCCTTAACCTGACCGAGGCGGTAAGTCCCCATCTCGGACCCTTTCCGAAGGTCCGTTCGCCGGGTTTTGAAACTTCGACTCATTCGAGTCCATCTGCGAGAGAAGGTTGCCCTCGAGGTCGCCGTGGCCCACCGGCGTCGCACGGCAGACGAGGTCGAAAGACCAAGGAACAAAGTGGTCGTAAGCGCCGCGCCCGATCTCCGTCGGCTCACGCCGTCCTCGCCTAAGCGCCTGCGCAGCGCCCTGGTTCGCCGACCGCTCACCCCGCCAAGATTTGGAGTATCTTGATCGGCGGGAGGTGAGCGAACTAAAACTTTGGATGGACGAACATACGAGAAAAAACCAGTGATGGCTCGTTACGTCGGCTACGCCAGCGCGAAGGAAGGCAGGCGGTGGTCCAAATAGCGGAAGGAGGCACTGAGAGCCGGATCGCGGTTCTTGAGCAGAGCTCGCGGGTGAGCTCGAGCTCGGCCCCTCTGGATGACGAGGAGGAGAAGGACGAGCCGGACCCCGTCCCCCTGGTCCCGAGGTCCCGCAGGTCGTCCGCTGCGCACCAACCACGCCCAACGCCGACCATCACCGAGGCCGACTTGGGAGAGATCGACCCTTCCGTTGCCAGGGCTGACAAGGCACGGGAGGACATGGCTGCCCTCCTCGATCGCGCTCGAGGCCAGCTGAAAGAAGCCGAACGAGGTCAGCCTCTTAGCCCTATCTCGTTTGTCTCGTTCCCCTCCAAAGACCACCGACCCCACATCGCCTCAGAGTGGGTGTGGCAGCTGGTGTGGAGTTATGGGATTTTGGAGCAATGGCTGACGACATTCTTGACCTCGTGCTAGAGAGGGAGCTCGCCCGGGCTGCCGAGGCCGTCGTTGGCGATGGGGTCGAGGTGGGAATTGAGGCCGCGGAGGCCCAGTCCCCACGAGCCGCTGGCGGTGACGGCGTCGGGGCGGAGGAGCCTGCTGCCGCGGAGATCCGGCCCTCAGAGGTCGTGTCTCCTGAAGAGGAGACGCGGAGGAAGATTGCGGCTGCCGACGCCCGAGCCGCGGCGGAGGGCATCCCCCACATCATAATCCAAGATGACGATGAGGAAGAAGAGGGTGGTGCCGATCACGCCGCTGAAGCTCCTTGCGAGGACTCCGCCGGCGCGAGCGACATTATCGCCGCCACGCTCCAAGAGATCGCTGAGGTCTCTCCCCGAGCCTGCGACGCGCCGCCGGACATCGATGTCGAGCTCGACCTTACGGCTGCCGACCCGGTGACCCCGGTCGATCTCGTGCCCGAAGATGCCGCCACGGCCCAGCTTCAGGCGTCCGACCTCCCGACCGCCGGCCCGGCGCCTCCGGTCGATGCCGTCCTTCTAGGTGTCGACCCGGTGCCCCGAGTCGACGACCTCGTGCCCGCGGATGCCGTGCCTACCGGGGAGGAAGTTCCTCCGGCTGCAGACGCCGCGCCCCGGGCGGAGCACCCCGCGGACCCGGATGCCGGAGGGGAGGAGCCCCCGAGCGCAACTCCTGCCCGGGGGGAAGAAGAGTGGGAGGAGCCCCCGAGCGCAACTCCTACTCGGGAGGAAGAAGAGCGGGAGGAGCCCCCGAGCGCTACTCCTGCCCGGGAGGAAGAAGAGCGGGAGGTGATCCTCGCTCTAGAGGCCGTCTCCGTTCAAGAGATGGAGGTCGATGCCCAGGGCCAAGCCCTTCCGCTCCCAGGGGACGAGGAAGCTCGAACCCAAGCCCCTGTGCCCGACGAAGGAGAAGGGATCGGGGCGAAGGATCCCTGCCGCCAGGGGAACAAATCGAGGCGGAGGACCCCGCGGGTTGTTCCAGGAGGGGCTGGAGGCTCGGCTCTTTTGGGTAAGTTTTCCTAGCGCTCGTGCTTTTGTCTAAAAAGCTGGTCGTAACCCGAGATACCCTGTCGCGCAGGTGCTAGAGACCACTATGAAGGACTTCCACGCCGCGACCGTGCCACCAGAAGTCGCTATAAGCACCAGTGCCGAGCAAGATGCTAGGATCGCGGAGCTCGAGCGCCTGGTTGCCGAGCTGATGTCTTCCGAGGCCGAGATCCGGCAGAAGATGGAGGAGTCCGCGCTCTTCCTCAAGGAGCACCTCGAGCAGAGCGAGCAGGCGAGGTCGGGGCTCGAGGCGACGGTGGCGTCCTGCGTGACTCGCGGGCGCCGAGCAGACGATCGACCCGACGGGAGGAGTCCAAACGGCTTCGTCAAGCGGCAAGCGAGGGTCGTGAAGCTCGTCGGCGGGTGCTCGACCTCGAGTCCGAGCTTGAGTCCGTGCGGGACGAGCTCATCGCTCTGCAGGACGAGAAGCGTGCCGGGCTCCTGTAACTCGTTCCTTCTGTTAATTCCGTAATTCCTGCAAAAGATTTTAGCGAAAAGGCTGCCAAGTACAATATGATCGTGTTTGATAGATGTCTTTTATTTTCTTCTGTTTTGTCTCCCTCGGAACGACAATGATACGCCCTATCCTGTTGCCTTCTATTCGACGGAGTTCGATAGTCATGCGACCTAGCGACCGATCGTACTAGGGAGCGACTAGCTCGTGCGAAAGTCGTAGCCACGCGGTATTCCTATAGCCCCCCGCCGTCAACGGAGGTCGTGGGCGTAGGCTGCGAACACGACTTTGTTGACGGAATAGAGCCCTGCCGAGACCGTGTGACTTTATACGGTGTGTCTACGCCGTTTACCGGCCGACCTGAACTGGGAACCGTCCGAGGGGTGTCCATGCGACCCTTTGTCTGCGGCGGAGGCCTGCCGTGAAAAGGTGGTCGTCTTACGGAGAAGACGGCCCTCGGGGTCGAGCTCTGGTGGTCCGATGTTTAGGCGGTAGGATGCTCGTTCGTTTGAGCCCTGTCGCCCGAGCCCGCTTTTTGATACCGGATCGAGTTTGGTCACGGCGCTTCGCGGGAGGTTTAAAGAGAGAAAGAGAAAGCGAGAAAGAACGAGGGAGACCGGGAGTCGGATTTTTATTTTAAAGGAGTAAAGTTGGTTTCACTAGATATGGAATTTGCGCAGTTGGTCGATGTTCCAAGTACTAGCTAGTTCTCGACCATCTTCCATTGCGAGGCGGACAGCCCCCGGGCGTGCTGTTGAGACGACCGTGTAAGGACCTTCCCATCTTGGCGTTAGCTTGTTGGCTTTTGACAGGTCTTGGACCCGTCGCAGAACGAGATCGCCGACGTGTAAGGTCCTTGGTCGTACCGATTTAGCGGCGTGCCTGCGGAGAGCTTGCAGGTAAACCGCGGATCGCAACAGAACCCGCTCACGAGTTGCTTCCGCAAGGTCGAGGTCGAGAAGGCGCTCGCCTTCTGTGTCGATGCTATCGGCTAGGTTCACCCTTGGGGATCCTAGGACAACCTCGGCGGGTAGGACGGCTTCCGCCAGATATCTGGTGAAAAGGGGTCTCTCCGTAGCTCGGCTCGTCGTGGTGCGGACCGACCGGAAGGGCGGGAGGTAGCTCGTCCACCCAGGCCTGACCATGCCGATCGAGGCTCTTGAAGACTCTCTTCTTGATTCCTTGGACGATCTGCCCGTTCGCGCGCTCGGCCGCCCCATTGCTCTGCGGGTGGGCCACGGATGCGAAGCATATCTTGGTCCCGACCTCCTCGCAATAAGCCTGAAACACCTCGCTTGTGAACTGAGTGCCATTGTCCGTGATGAGGCGACTCGGAACGCCAAAGCGGGTCACGACATTATTGCGGAAGAACCTTTTAGCCGCCTGTGCCGAGATGGTGGATATAGGCTCGGCCTCGATCCATTTAGTGAAGGTGTCGATTGCAACGAACAGGTATTTACAACCCCTCCTTCCCCTGGGAAATGGACCGAGGATGTCGATGCCCCAAACCGAGAACGGCCAAGTTAGGGGCATGGTCTGCAGTGCGTATGCCGGCTGATGGACTTTCCGGGCATGGAACTGGCAAGGTCGGCAAGCGGTCACTATTGAGCGCGCGTCGGCCAGGGCCGTCGGCCAGTAGTAACCCAACCGGAAGGCTTTGCTCACCAAGGTCCTAAAGGACGAGTGAGCTCCACACATCCCGTCATGGATATCTTTGAGGAGATATTTGCCTTCCTCTTGGGTGATGCACTTGGAGAGGACGCCAAGCGCACCTTTGCGGTATAAGAGGCCCTCGACCATTTTATAGGTCGAGGAGCGTCTTATTAGCCGGGATTTCTCGGCTTCCTCCTCGGGCAGTGTCCCGTGCACGAGGTATTGGATGAATGGCGTCATCCAATTCGCACCCTGCTCGAGGAAGGAGACGGTACCACCCGTCTCGGTCGCCTCCTCTCCGGGGGGTATGGAGGGCTTATAGAGGTGCTCGACGAGCACCCCCGCCGGGGCGGGAAACTGGGCGGAACCGACCTTCGATAGATGGTCGGCCAGGGCATTGTCCTTCCTGGGGATGTATAGTACTTCGAAGTTTCTGAAGTACTTTTCCATCTTCCTTACTTCAACCAGGTAAAGCGCCATTGAGTCATCGGAGCACTGATACTCCTTGTTAACCTGGTTGACAACCAGCTGCGAGTCGCCCTTCGCAGTTAGTCGTTGGACTCGGCGCCACCTGCGCGAAGTCCGGCTAGCGAACCCTCGTATTCTGCTGCGTTGTTTGTTGCACCGAGAAATGTAGCCGAGGGGCGTCTTTGGATCCGCTCCCCCTGGGGATTCGAGGACCACTCGACCCCGAGCAATTGTAAGCTCGGGATCCGTCGAAGTGCATGACCCAGCGACCGTGCTCGGTCTGGTCGGGTTCGGACTCAGACGGGGTAGGATTTGTCCATTCGGCTAGGAAGTCCGCTAGAACCTGGGACTTAATCGCCGTCCTGGCCGAGAATTCGATCTCGAATTCGGCGAGCTCCATGGCCCACTTTGCGATCCGTCCGCTTGCGTCCTGATTCCCTAGAATCTCTCTAAGCGGAAAGTTGGTCGGGACTCGAATTTTGTAGGCCTGGAAGTAGTGTCTTAATTTCTTCGAGGCCACGAGGAGCGCATAAAGGAGCTTCTGGACCTCGGGGTAACGCTCCTTTGGTCCGTGTAAGACCTCGCTGATGTAGTAGATCGGGCGCTGCACCCCGTCCCGTTCTACAGTTATGACGGCGCTTACTGCCTGGGGTGTGGCGGCCAGGTAGAGCAAGAGAACCTCTCCCATTCTTGGCGTGGTCAAGACCGGGGGTCTTGACAAATATAGCTTTAATTCTTTGAAAGAGCGGTCTGCTTCTTCTGTCCAAACGAAACCGTCGTGCTTCCGGAGCGCCTTGAAGAAAGGCAGGCCGCGTTCCCCGAGCCGCGAGATGAAGCGACTTAGGGCCGCCATCCTTCCGGTCAGGGATTGGACCTCCCGCGTGCAAGCGGGTGGCCGCATGTTTTCGATGGCCTCTATCTTCTCAGGGTTGGCCCCGATTCCTTGTGGACCGATCATGTAGCCGAGTACTTTGCCAGCCTTGACCCCGAACACACATTTTTCAGGATTCAACTTTATTCGATGCTTATTGAGGTTATGGAAGGTCTCCTCTAGATCGGGTACGTGACCCGAGGCCACCTTGCTCTTGACGACTATGTCGTCCACATATACTTCCAGGTTCCGACCTATTTGGTCCGAGAAGGTTTTCTGCATGAGGCGCTGGAAGGTCGCTCCAGCGTTCCTTAGACCGAAGGACATGGTCGTGTAGCAGAACGTGCCAAACGGCGTGATGAAGGAAGTTTTCTCCTCGTCGTCGGGCGATATGCCGATCTGGTGATAGCCTGAGTAGGCGTCCAGAAAGCTCATCGCTTCGGAGCCGGCCGTTGCGTCGACCAACTGGTCTATCCGAGGTAGCGGGAAATTGTCTTTTGGGCATGCGGCATTCAGTCCTGTGTGATCGACACACATGCGCCACTTGCCCCCCTTTTTCTTCACGATAACTGGGTTGGCTAACCAATCAGAATGGTCGACTTCCCGTATGAAACCGGCTTTGAGGAGCTTGTCCAATTCCTCTCTGATGATGGCTTGCTTCTCCGGGGAGAAGCGCCTGAGCTTCTGCCGCACAGGCTTTTTGTCAGGCCGAACTGCTAGCCTGTGCTCGATGACCTCCCTTGGGACTCCGGGCATGTCGGACGGTTCCCAGGCGAACGTGTCCGCGCTTCTCCGGAGGAAGGTCACGAGCTCGAGTTCCTATTTGGGGTCCAGGGAAGCCCCCACGTGTACGACCTTGCCTGGCTCTGCGTCGTACAGTGGGACGGCCTTAGTTTCTCCTCCGGGCTGGAGGCTAGCCCTGGGCCGGGAACTCCTCGGCTCTTGGTCGGGTCCGCGCTGGGGCAGCTGCCCGACCATGTCTAAAGCCTTCTCGTCGCAGTTTAGCGCCGCTGGGGCCGGGAACCTTCAGGCATTGGTACCCGTGATGCGTAGCGGCCATGAACTTGGCGAGCGCTGGTCGGCCCAGGATGGCGTTGTAGGCCGACTCGAAATCGACCACCTCGAAGGTGATTAATTCCGTTTGGAAGTTGCTCGGGCTTCCGAAGGTTACCGGCAGGACGATCTGCCCGAGCGGCTTGGCCGAGGTGCCGGGGACTATCCCGTAGAAGGGGACTACGACGCTCTTGATCTTGGACCGAGGAATTTGCATCTCGTCCAGGACCTTGGCCGATATCAGGTCCAGGGAACTCCCGCAATCCACAAGCACTCGTCCTACCGCGGTATTGCAGATCGTC
Source organism: Rhipidocladum racemiflorum (assembly GCA_036346355.1). Classification (NCBI taxonomy): domain Eukaryota; kingdom Viridiplantae; phylum Streptophyta; class Magnoliopsida; order Poales; family Poaceae; genus Rhipidocladum; species Rhipidocladum racemiflorum. Next base: position 79,406,319 of record CM070579.1, on the reverse strand, counting down.
GGGCTGACGACCATCGGGAGCCTCTGGGGTTTCGTCATCCCCAGGGGGCAGTCGTCTTTGGAGAAGGTGATGGGCAGCTCGGACCACTTGAGCTGTTGAACGGGAGGCTTCCCCTGGGTGACACGGAGTACCTCGCGTGCGGCCTCCTTCAGCTCCCGCCGGGACCCATAGGCGGCGGAGCCCCCGTATATCACGGCGATGTGGTTTCTTGGCTCCTGGTACTCCATGTCCGTGTCTTCCTCCTCGGCGGGCTTCTTGCCCTTGACGCCTTCTTCTTGCTCTGGGAGCGTGGGCATGGGACCCTTGCCACTGTAGAACTGCTCCAGGCGGGAGGCCCACGTTCTGCAATTCCGCAGGTCGTGCCCGTGCGCCTGGTGGAGCGGGCAAAAGTAGGCGCTAGCCCGTCCGCGCTGGTCGCCGCGGTCTTGGTCGTCCCGATTTTGCTCGCTGTTCCGCTGAGCCGGTCGGCCCTTTCCTTTCGCGGCTCCTCCTTTATACGATTGCGAGGACGGCCGTTGTCGTTGTCGTTCGATGGCCGCCACCATGTCGGAGACGGAGGGTTTTTTCTTTTTTTTGATTTTTTTCTCGATCGAGCTCACGCTCTTTCGGCTTGACGCCCTTCGAGTCCGGCCGAGGGGCAGCTTTCCTTCGCCCAATGCTTCTTCCATTGGACTGCCTCGTCGCGTTGGCATAACGGTCGGCCATGCGAGCGGCTCGTTGGCCGTGATGTCCGGTGAATTTTGAGGTCCTGAGTAAAGCGGGCGTCTCGGACCCCAAACTTGAAAGCCGGACAACCGCCTCGTCGAGATGCTTGGGATGGAATTGCGTATTTGCATGAAGCGCTGGACGAACTGGCGCAAGGTCTCGCCCTCCGTCTGTATCAGACGTTCGAGGTCGCGCTCCTTCCCCGGGCGGACGTAGCAGCTCTGGAAGTTGGCTCGGAGGGTGCTGCTCAGCTGTGCCCAGGATCGGATCGAGTTTTCCTTCTGGTTGAATAGCCACGTCCGAGCCGGCCCGTCCAGCACTGTGGGTAGAAAATTAGCCATGACCCTTTCATCACCTCCGGCGGCCAGAATGGCCGTGGTGTAGATCGAGAGGAACTCGTCGGGGTTCTGAGTCCCATCGAATCTCTCGATGTGACCCGGCTTGAACCTTGTTGGCCAGGTCACGCGTCGTAGCGACGTCGCGAACGCCCTGCACCCGAAAACGGGGCTGTCGGGACGGTCATTGCGGGCGCGGCGGTCGGGGCGCTGCCCGTCGGCCGAGCCCGAGGTTAGTGGGCCCAGGCGAGAGAATATCTCCCTATGTCTGTAGGATGGAGAGTGGCCCGAAGAGGAGTGTTCGGCCCGGTTCTGCCAGTGGCTCGCATTCCGTTGGTCCCGAGGGAGCCCCCGGGAATTGCTCCGGGTGCCCTCCCGAGCCCGGCCGCCCCGGTCACTCCGGCACGGCAGCGAGTCGTCGGGGCGGGCGCTTTGACGCTGGCGGCGGCGTTCGAATTGCTCTGGGTGTCCCTTTCTCGGGAGGCATCCGCCGCTTTTATGTCTGCGGCAATTTCTTCGAGGTTATCGGCCACAGCCGCACCCATAGCTTCTAGGTCGACCTGCTCAGGAAACTCTCTGAGGTTGCGCACCACCGTGGCCAAGGCTTGAAGGCGTTCCCCGCTCGGGGAGCGCGAGGTGTGAGCTTCGTTAAATCGCCGCCGCAGGCTCTGAGTCCGTCTGGCTGTGGAAATTCTCACGGACTTCGCCCTGGACTTGTTGGCGGGCCACCGCGGACTTCTTGCCGTAAGGCGGCGATGTCCGATTCAGAGATGCTTGCAGGTGCCCCTTGGCCGCTTCGTAGCGGTGAAGACGCGTTTCGGCCGGAGATTTGCTCCCGACATTTCCATCTTCCTCCGCAACGAAGATGTTACGGGATTGGACGGATCGCGAGGGGGACATCACGGTGTCTCCCGTGGCGCGTCCCCTGGTCGAGCTTCGAAAAGGTCGGGATGTCCGGACCATCGTAGAGCCCGTCATACTCGCTGCCTGGAGAGGCGTCGAGCCGAGCGAAAGAATCTGCTCGGTGCGGCGGTTTCACGAGAAGCTCCGAACCGTCGTGATTCCCAAGGCCGACGACGTTGGCGGCCCCATTGTCGACCGCTTATCTTCTTCCTCGATTAAGGCGCCGAGGCCCTGGCCATTTTGGGAACTTGTCATCCTCGGGATTCCTCACGAAAGGAAAGTCGGTCCCCACGGACGGCGCCCGGTATCGGCGATCGAGGGAGCGAGGCCCGCCGAGCTTACTTGTTGGTGGAGGGACCAACTGCGACCCCTTCTCACGCGATGGGATACTCAGAGGAGTGACTCACTGGGTTTCAACGAGCAGGGACACTGTAGTTTACCCTGGTTCAGGCCTCTCAAGAAGGAGATAATAGCCCTACTCCAGCTCGTGTATATCTTTATGCGGAAAAAGTTGTGTGTCTGTCCCCTTCATGGTGGGGATGCTTTTATAGCTTACAAAGAGGCGTGCTTGTTCAAACCCACTAACTCCACGTCCGACCAGGTCCAATCGTGGTAGCTAACGGATCCTACATTCCTGCCACGATCCCCGCGGGAATCGCAACGAACTAGCGACGGTTACGCAGCGGGTGGTTACCGACCTCGGGATCACGTCAGGTCGGCTAACGTCTAACTCCGAACTCGGCCACTTCGGCCCCAGCACGAGCTATCGGTCCACCAGGCCATGCGACCTTCCAAAAGGTCCCGGCTAGGCCGTCCCTTGGAACAACCTCCTCGTGACCAAGACGGGAACGACCTTGCGCTGCTCGTGGCGCCTGGCTAGGTCGTCCAGGGGGACGGCCTTTCGGTGGTTCGGGCAGCAGTGAGACCGCGCCCCTCGTGGCACCCGAGGTAATTTCGTGGGGCCTATCCGACCCCCCGACAGGATCGGAACATCCAAAACAAACAGAGAGTTCCCAAACTGGGAAAACTGCCACTTCAGAACTTCCAACTTGAAGTATCGGACAGTCCGAACCCGACAGAGAGCACCCTTTTTCAAGACAGCACGTATCGGAACTTCCGATATGGAATATCGGAACTTCCGATCTCAACAGAGAGAACCCTAACCGAAAACCAACAGGCATCGGAACTTCCGATATCAAATATCGGAATATCCGACCCACTAGGGTTTCGAACTAGCGCACAACAACACATCGGAATATCTGAAACTTCGGAACTTCCGACCTGACATCGGAATATCCGACAAGAACTTCAAAGCAAACGTATTCCAATGCAAGTGTGGAGACTTAAAACCTCTCAAGAGACTGACTATCATTCATCTGAGCGTGAAGACCATCTCTAGACCAATTTCAAAGCATCCCTCTTAATAGTACGGCAATCCTATAACTCAAGAAATTAAAAAGCATACACCAGTTGCCGTTTTTCTTACTCAATTCAATTTGAGGATACCCAAGCACGTAGATGATCTCTTCTTGAAACTTTTATCTGTTCACAAACTAGTTGAGCATGTTAGTTTCTTTAATCATTTGTCATTAATCAACCAAAACTAAATTAGGGGGCCTAGATGCACTTTCAACACCGACATGCAAAGGACGGCGCCTGGAACAACGATGGCGACGACTAAGACGATCGAAACCTAGGTACACACTTCGAAGGCATGCGATGGATGTTAGTGTTATACCCTTGAGACAGTCATTTAGATGATTGTAGCATGACTATGTTTATGAATAATAATATGATTATTGGTCCAATAAATGTATATCATTATATTGATCAGCAAGTATGTGACTTGCTTATGAAACTCTTTACTTGTTGATATAATTCTATAAATATCTCTGATTGGATATCGTTGTAGAGGACAATGATGAATAGATCAGCACATGTACTAATAGATTATCATATTTCATAGATCATGGGATATAGAGATATCATCAATACATTGTGAACACATATTGAATAACATGGGTTAGATAGACCCGCAATGGGACACTACAAGAATGTTACATTCTTATGATTCATCAGTTTATCTCATGCATAGTAGATGTATGATCCTTAGACCTGAGATTGTCGTGTTCCCTACAAGTGTAATAGTTTACCTTAGGGTTACCAAACACTATTTCCTAACCGGATAGTTATAAAGGTTGCTTTCATGTTTACTATGAAACATGCAGAGGGGAGTGATCAGTCAAGATGAAATTTGCTACTCCAGTGTAACGGAGATATATGTCTGGGCCACTCATGCGATATGATTAAGAAAGTGCATGGCCATGCCGTGATTGAGGAGTCAATCACAACTTATTAATATATCACGGATATGAGAGATGGATTGAATTGCCAAAGGATGACATACTTCTAGCCTTGAATTCAATCTTCATATAGTCTAGCAAAGGGATTATTACATGAGTACTTTTGAAAGGTTATGTTCGATTTGATCATATGTGTTTGGAAGTTGGCATGCCCTGCAAGGAGCCGCTACCGACTATTGGATTGGAAAAGAGTTTTCCGAAGCTATATCCAAATGTGCATGAACCTACAGGGTCACATACTTAACGAGCTGGGACGCATGAATTTGGATTGGATCCGTAATTAATGGACCTCGTGGGCTTAATGCGCTGATAGGCCCTGGCTTAGGGTTTCGTCGTGTGGCTATATAAGGAGAGGAGAAGGGTGGGCGTGAAAAGAGATTTTCGTCCAGAACTAGCCTCCACCTCTCGTTGCCCCTGCCGAGCGACACGGTGCTTGCACGTCGCCGCACGGTGTTCGATCCCTGGATGTGTGGACTGCTGTGGTGACGTTTCTGCTACTGCGGCGTGGAGAGGACGAACGGCTTCATCGACACGACGATCGCGGCGTGGAGAGGACGATCCACTTCATCGACGCGAGGGCTACGGTGAGGGAAGGATGATCCACTTCATCGACGCGATGACTATGGCATGGAAAGGACGATCCACTACATCGACGCGCAAAGGATTCCGCAACTGTGCGTCTAGTGATAATCCGATCTGTAATCCCCTTCTTGCGAGTAGCTTTCTGGTTAGATGGCTCCTCCCGGGGGCAGTGGCAGCGGAAGTACGCAGGTGGCGGTTAGGATGGCTCAAGTGCAACGTCGGTAAAACCCTAACCCTAAAAATTGGCTCTGATACCATGTTGTGAATAGCACTTGTATTCAATATAAGACCAATATGTCATAATATATAGGTAAACAAGTGAGTACAAAAGAAAAGTCTATATAAGACAATACATATACGAGAAAAACTTATACAAGAAAAACCTATATATGAAGACAATATCTATACCCTTAACGATTTCCTCATGCAAGAAGAGCAAATGGCTGCAAAATTTGCGGAAGAGCAACATCCTTGTGAGGGATATAGCCAACATTATAGCTCGGTGAACATACCACTTTGATAAGAGTTTTTCACAATGAAGGTAAGCCGTTCGAATGCTCTAACACCAACGTCATGGCATGTGACAAAAAAAATGGTCAGCTCGCAGTGCCCTGTTCCAGGGTACTTGCTTATCAAGCTCCCAACATAATCCTGAACTATTATTATCATATTCTCATACGAAGTACCCTGCAAGGCTAAAGATGACACATAAATTAACAATGTCAAAAAAATTTCCAATCACTTTGGTTCCTCAACATTTGAAAAGAAATTAACCTGTAACCTCATGCTAACCAACAGATTGCAAACATCAGAAAAAAGTGGTATGGAAATGAGAAAAAACAAATTAAAGAAACCTAAGGTATCAAACTGCCTAAGATGGACAAATTTATCCAAGAATCCACACCCTATCTGTGCAGCTCTACATACCAGAAAACTAAAATACCTGAAAGAAAAAAAAAAGATGCAAAACTTGACTCCCACTACACCAAGGAGATTTATGATATCTATAGTCTGAAATCAAACACAGTGCAGCATGTGGCACATCCTTGAATTTACAAAAACCATACATGATCGCACAACGATACGTTGGGATCTAAATATGCAAATTTGGACCATCTGTGTATATTGCACTAGTCCAGGATCACGCTAGTGCACACAGTGGTAACATAAATGCAATATCAAATTATACACAATGGAAACATAATAAAATATAATATTTATTAAGTAAAAGATAATTCAATGACTTTAAAGTTAACTTTACACTTATTAGGCCTTGCAAGGCTTAACCCTAAGAAAACAACAGCGGAACAGAAAAATTCGGCGGATAACCCATTAACATGCCACAAGCATTTGACAAGTTTCGACTCCTAGCAACTCGCTTCCTCATGAAACTCCTCCAAAGTAGGTATAGATTCCTTTTCAACTGATGAATTTATTGTGATAAGGGTGAGCATATAAAGTACTCAACAAGCTGTGCACAAAATGTAAGTCTATTATAACTACATGCAAGGCCTATTCCAAAGAAGGGTTAATATGGCTATTTGCAATAAAGTTGCATTTTCAATGGAGTACAATAATTAGATTAAAATAAGAGTAAAACAAATAACAATAATACTAAATTTCTCATATATTTATCAAGGTAAACTAGCACACAGCCTAAACCAAATTCCATTACTTTCATTGGCACACAGCCTCCCTTTCCCAAGTTTTAGTTTTATAAAAATCTAACTCCTGTGTGAAATTCCGGAGCATTGTCCATAAATAGGGACACGGCTATTCAAATAAGTTGTACACTCTACAGATATTACATACTTTACCCACAAGATATAATCAATCTTATAATGTCAGCCATAACACGTACACATCAACGTGCAACTAAGAAAATCATAATAAAACCTTTTGAAAACTCTATCTGAACATAGGCACTCCTGATAAACCTGATCTCACTATTCCTCTCTCGCAGAGTAGAAGAACAAGAGGGACTCATTGTTAGACTCAGAACAATCATTGTTAAAGATGTGGAGCCACTACAATACAAACCTTCCTCAATTGCGCACGCAGCTTGGTTTACACTTGAGATATCGTATGCCAAAACTCAGTAACTTACTGAATTGGATCTGCCCCACAACAGACATATGGTTGTATGATTTAGCCCAACTCAATAGCTTACAAGGTTAAGTCCTCAAATGAACTAGGCAAAAACTTCCAACTCAAATGTCACATAGACCCACCCTGGCACTAGCTTCTTGCCATTTGCCTCAATCTAAATCATTTACCACCACGGTTGATTATCGTGCAACACATGCCATCAACCTCATTGTGTAACAACACATGACACATTTTTTAAAAATATATTCCATAGATCATTAGTCAAGTTTGAATTTGCACTTTCAAAATATATCAATTCTTCGTGACATGGCTAAGCATACTTAGCACGATCCAACCAATCCACGTTGGTATGATATTAGCAACCAACTAATAATTATCCATCCTAGGGTGACAAATAAATATGGCATAGCAAATGACAAGGGGAATAATTCAAATGGGTTGAACAACTAATTCACAAACTATTTGAAAATAGTTATAACTTGAAATAGCATGCAAAATAGATTAAAATAACATAGTATTTGTAAAACTGAGTCCAACATGTTCAAAGCACAACTTGCCTTGAAACAACTCCTGAACTTAGTTTTGGATCAATTCTTCACTTTCGAACGCTCCTAGCACTTCTACGTCTAAGCGAAATGAATGGTGAAAATCAAAATAAACACAAAACAAATTTCAAAAATCAAATAAAATACACCATGGTGTAGAGATTGATTTTATATGAAATTAGAAACATGAATGGACTCAATCAGAGTTCATATGAAAGAGAACGGACTCTCTAAAGATTCATCGAACAATTAAATCCTACAAAAAAAGATGAAGGAGAATATTCTCATAATATTCCTTTCTAAGGTACTGACAAGCGGGCCTGGGCTAATTTTTCTAATTGATATTTTGGATTTTCCAAAAATAACAGAGGTTGATATGTGGGGCTATTGGTCTATAGACCAAATCCACAAATAGTATGCTTGGTCAACGGTGGACCTAGCTCACAGCTTGATACACTAACATGTGGGCCCCACATGTCATAGACTTACTCACGGTGTACTATGTCTACCTAGATTTGAGGCTTACATGGCATGCCACATCAGCGACATGTCAGCAGAGGCACGCCAAACCCCAAGATCATCGATGGCGAGCTCCCGCAACTCTCATGCCACCAAGGAGATCTCAATGTGGCGAACCTTTTGATGCAGGTGTCACGGCCAACAGCGACCGATGGAGCAAGGCTTCTACGGTGACGGCAGGCTATGGCCATGCTCCCTACGAGAGTGTGTGTGCGAGGTAGAACGCGAGACAATAAATCCAATGATGCAGACCAAGAACTCACCAACATCAACAAAATTCGGCTTTTGCTTCCACCGTGACTCTCCCATAGATCTTCAAATTCCGACGAAACGACGGTAACTTGATGTGGCTAGGGTTAGGGCTTCAGTCGATGAGTTGTAGGCGGTGTTGGTGCTCCCTTTTAAAGGGCCTCGGCGTCCATGTAGCGCTCAAACTAAGATAGTGTTCGCGGCGGCTACAACATGGACTTTGAGTTCGGCTCGTACCCAAGGAAGACGAACTTGACAGGTGAGGCCCACATTTAGTCTCACACAAGCGAATCGGGCTAGCACGCACCATTGGCTGAGCTGGGCCACGCAAACTTGGGATGGATGGGTTGAGTTTCAGCCCAAACACTATTCCAAGATTTTTATTTTATTTTCTTTTTTAGAAAATAATGAAAATACACATAGACTCCAAATAAATAGCAAATAGACTCGAAAAATTCTCTAAAAATTCTGTAAAATACTTTAGAGCATATAGAACCCAAATAAAATAAATTAACAATTGTTCACTTGAGCATTAATCATATTAAATCCTTTTTGAATTATAGAAATTCTAAATTAAGCTTTAATTAGCAATAAAAATTATAAATTTTTTTGGAAAGACTGAATTACTTAAAACGAATTCAAAGATGCAAAAATTAAGATGTTACACCAACGCTTCCAACCAAGAAGCGGCATTGAACAATCATGCACTACTTCCAAATACGCCATGGAGACGCCACTCGCCATTTCGCCAAGAACTGTCGAGCACCAAAGAGCAATGCAAGAGGAAAGAGAGAGACGAACCTTGCCGCGCATCTTGTGGGGGGTGATGGGGACTACGAAGAGGTGGACGCATCTTGACTAGAGCTAAAAAGTGAAGCATCCAAGCAAGAAAGCGAACATATGAAAACTGTCTAATCTCTATCTCTACACATATATCTACAGTAGCATGGCATCTGTTTACCGTACACTATATTACAGTACAAGTCAGATCTGATGGGGGTCAAAGCAACTGCACAATTCCACTCAACCAAGTTTCAGGATCAACGAGACCTCAGTGACGAGTGAAGCAAAGCCAGCCACCAAAAGGCAAAAACCGGCGCTGGTGCCGGCGGTCATGGAATCGCTGGTACTGTTGGAATGGCTTGTATGCGTTGGAGCTGCAAGGCCGCCGATGATGACGGGCGGCAGTGGTGGATCCACAGTGTCGGCAGCTTCGAGCACTGCCGCTGGCCCTTCTGCTGGAGGTAGTGCACCGTGCTCGACCAGGTTGAGCAAAGAACCAGGATTTGCAGGCAGGATTGAGCAAGTCAGGTTTAGGTTGGGATCATTGCATGGGCTCTCTGTATTCACCATAGGATAGATTAAAAACATACTAGCTTGACAGCCAACACAAACAATGCAAAAGAGTTCAGAATGTTAAGCTGACACGTACTGAAGAACGCAGCTGTCGTGGCTGGGAACTCGGTCACAATCCCATCGACCATCACCGATAATGTGTACATCACGATCTCAACAATCGAATCAGCCCAGAAGTCGAACCCAAGGTTCATGAACTCATTCTTCAGTATCCCGACGTACACGGACAAGTTTGCCTTGTGCATCTTGTCAACCATGTCAGTGAACCGCGACAGGAAGAACCCGTTCACATGAACAACTGAACCCCGCATGATGTTCACAGAGTTCACGAACTCAATTATCTCCTCCATGGACGATTTGGACACATCACTGATCGCATAGCCCATTTGGAAGACCCGCTTGAACGCCAGGAACTTCTTAAATGCTACTAGCATGGCAGAGTTGTCCGACTCGATGAACACCTGCTGCCTGGACTCCTTGTCGTAGCCGGCATGAACCAGTGAGCTGGAGACAGCGTCGACAATGCCAATGCCTCTGGTTGCAAGGTAGGGAGCGTGCTAAATGCTAGAATATAATCTTGCTGTGATCCTCCTCTATCAGCCGGATCTCCATTTGTCTATATCTGGCCGGATCTTCCTCTATCAGATCCTGTACTGTCCATATATAGAGATAGACTTCTATAGATAGAGATAGACCTTATACTATATATATGTACCAAACCTCATCAATGAGAATCATCCAATTCTCCCAAACCATCTCCTCTTACACTAAATTATCACAACAGTGTTCATCTGAGACTTTGCAATGTAGATATATATTCGCACCTTTTGTTGTCTTACTGAACTAGTCCAATCAGACCCTTATGTCAATGCCAATTTCTTGATTGAAAAGACTGGCTAAAGTCCAAAATGCCACTTAGAATGCCATGCAAGAGCTAATTCAAGAAAGCTTGCTTACATGAATGTTGACTAGTCTGCCAGAGACGTTGCTGCTCTTTGAAAAAGACAGGAAATCAGCAAAAGTCATGAGTTTGCCACTGTTCTGCACTACCGGGTTTCTTTTCAGTCCTTGAAAGTACGGACTGACAAGGTCGGCTGATGGGACAATAAAGAAGGCGTTAGCACACTCCAGGATGTAACATTTTGAAGCTTGTGGAGAAGCAATTGGAATGATCCTTACGCTTTAGGGTTTGGATCTCACTCCATGAAAGATCGAATGAGAAGATGCCGGACCCATTCTCTTTCATTGACAGTGGCAACTTTGGTCATGAACACGGTTGCCGTTGTTGTTCCTTTTGTGAATTCTGGAGAGTCCAGGCAGAATGCCACCCCGTCCTTCGACATCTGAACCGAACGGTCGATTATGTTGGTGCCATCTTTCACTGCTTGTTGATAGGCAAGGTCTGTGCTGCCAGGGAAGACACCACTCGCACCATTGTGGGTGATGATCAGTGGCCTGATATCATCTAGCGGAGTACAGAAATTAGTGCATTGTAAAATGATGATAAGTTATTAAATGGCATCCAAGGTCAAAGAACGGATGGCTTACTTCCAGGAGGAGGATTGTCCTTATTATGTGCCAAGCAAGCTGCAAAGGACAGGAAAAAAAACCATGGAGGTGAAGGAATGCACAGTGGAAGCAAGAAATTCATTCTTTATTCTTTAAATGGTCAGGTCTGGTTACAAGCATCATTGTAACCTGTAATGCATAACTGTACATACAATAAAAAAAAATCATAAATAACGCTTTAGCTCTAAGGCATGCTTCAGTCATGTAATGATTGACATTGATGTTCTTGTGAACATCATGTTAGATTGTTCAAACATGGAGTGGTTATTCTTACCAATGGCTGCTGATGCTGTGGATGGGATGTCTGTGAGCACACCATCAATGGACAAGTCTGAATTATCGATGAACTGCAAGTACTCTGCACTTGGATCATAGCTGTAATTGTAACTTGAAAAGGCATCATTTGCAAACCCAGATGCATACACCTCCAATCCTAGAGCATGCGCATCTTTCACCAAACTCGTGTCTGGCTGCAAATACTGATTCTTGTTAACAGGCCAAACATAAGTCTTGGGGACGAGAATCCCTGAGGCAAATGACTTGACAGATTTCAGGCCTTTCAATATTGCTCCATATGTTTGTTTGGTGGAAGGTTCAACAAGCTGTTCATCAAGGAATCGAAAAATGAGCTTCACATTGCTTTTTACGAGTTTCCCACCAAGACCTTTCAAGAATCCAACTTCAGGAGACGAGACACAATTGACCCCAAATTCTTTTGCTATAGATGATATATAAGCTCCGCTACTTAATTTGTGCTCTTGGAATAACTGGTCATACTACAAAAAGGAAAATTACAAACAAGTATTAGCAAAAGTATTGTTCAATAGGAGGAAAACTTGTAATGTCAAAACTCAAAAGAAAAAAAATATATTAATAGCAGTGAAATCATATTTACCTGTACATTAATCCAAAGTTAAGGGGGTCGGAGTCCAACAACATCATCAAGAATGCTCATTCCCATGGTGCCATCAAATATGCTCGGGCGAGAAAGGACATTCTAGACCACTAAGGAATGGTCAAAGCATGGCACGGTAATTATTGATTGGAGATTGCAACAATAAAAGTTTCAGAATTTACTGCAATCTGCTAAATCCCAAAGTCAAACCTTATAGCTAATCTATAAGTGAAGGAAAATGGCAAACCATTTTTTCTTGTGTCTGACCAAATTCAAACATACATCACAAATTTAAATATGGCATGCTTAATTTTTGGAAAGCATTCAGGTTTCATCTACTTACGTGAGACATTCTGAATTAGCTGATCTGAAGTAAAGTCAACTGAAAACCATCCGTGTACATCTTCTCCATTCACTTTGTATGTCTTGTCCTTCTTAGGGAAGACTTCAGCTATTAGTGTTGAGTTGTCAAGTGCCAAGCCAGTCTTGCAGAATCCAAAATTGTCGTTTGACAGTTGCAGATGACAGAATAGAACAACATCAGGAAGACTACTTGACAGAGAAACTGGTACCCGAATTGGCTTGAATCAGGGAACAATCCAGAGAACCCACCACGAGCAATGGAGAGTGGAGGGCCGCCTATAGGGTAAGAGGGTGAGCATCAGCAGTCAGTGCAACGACTAAATTAAATTGTTTGATCAAATGAAACAACATAGTTTCTGACAAGGATCAACAAACATAAGAGATTACTCCGTCTGTCCCACAATATAAGTCCAACCTACCATACGCATGGACCAAGGAAACACTAAAACTAAGAAAAAGTTAATTTCATTGGACCAACCATACCCCTATTAAATGCCATACTACAACTACTCAAACCACTTTTTTTGTATTAAAGAAGGGGTACAGAATGGAAATATTAGAATAACTACACTTTGATTCCCTCAATGGACTTATATTGTGAGACGCTGCTTCCCAAGAATAGGGACTTATATTGCAGGATGGATATGGAAACACCGGAATGATTGCGTTTTCAATGGTGCTAGTCCGAGTGTCCCTAGGTTGCTGCAGATAGAATGAGTAGCCTTTGGTTCTATGCCGGAGCTCGTGCGCTCCAAGAGCTCCTTCTCCGGTTGTTTACCCCGGATGCTTAGTCCGTTGTGGTCTCTTGGCCGCATCCTTTGTGGTCTCCTGGTGCGTAGTTTCTGTTAGTGGGGTGGGTGGGTGTGTGTACGCGCGCGTTTGTGTTAGTGTGGGTGTGTGTGTGCGCGTGGTTGTGTTAGTGTCTGTTCTCCTTTCTTGTTTGAAATAAAATACAGTGCTCCTGCTTTTTTGAGAAAAAAAATATTGCAGGGTGGAGGGAGTAACATATTTACCACTTGAGTCCGCCATTTCTGTACTGGATCTTTCAAAGCGGCACCGGCGCCATGATGCAGCCAGTAATAACAGGATAAGGAATATATGAGGATATCTTACTCCCATTTGGTAGGGAGAACCCTGCAATAGAGAAAACGATTATGTGAGATCAAGATATACACATGGAAGAATTACACTTGAGAAGACAAATGCATAATGCACAACCATTAGTACATTTTGCAACAATTATGAAAAAAATGGAATACAGAGAGTGGTAACCTAAAATCAACTTGAAATAGGCGAAACAAAATAATAAAACAAGGGTAGCAGTATTCACAATTGAGGGGGGAACGCCATATAAACAAAGCACAAATAATTAAATGATCACAGTTGTCAAGAGGGGAAATAATCTCACATAAACTTGAGCAATTCAATTTCTCTTCTCAAAATTGAAGAAAACCTTCTGCTTTCTTCAGAAAAAATATATTACAGAATTGAAGAAACAATTAAAGGGAAAATAATTTCAGGCACAATCTAAGATTTTAAAAAATATGATAAGGAAAAGAAAATTTACTACCTCACGAGACAAGAAGAGTTCTTGAGACAAGCTGTTTCCCAGCCCCACAAAAGCAGAACTTGAGTTCTCTGGATCAGATTGTGAAGAGGAGGCAAAAGGGGAAGTATCCTGTCCGGAATCAAAAAATACTCCTAATAGTAGAGTCCTCCGGGATGGTGTGGCGACCCGGGTAATTAATCTAGAGTAATTAACCTCCACATGGGCATTACCCTATATTAATCACTCGAATCTCGATATAGTAGCTAGCAAAGTACCGGGTAGTCCAGTACTTTGTCAGGTACCATACCGTGTTCAGAATATTGCAGCAGAACAATAATTAGAGACTGAACTGAAATATATTACATTCCAGCCACGCATGGCCTACATGTCCATTACATAATTAGGCATTGGTTCCAAATACAACAAAATTTATATTACAACGGTCGTCATCCGGTACTTTGCTAGCTACTATATCGAGATTCGAGTGATTAACATAGGGTAATGCCCAGGTGGAGGTTAATTACTCTAGGTTAATTACCCGGGTCGTTACAGATGGCCACCTGTTCCCAGGCTTAATTTAGAAAGCTAATTTGCAAAAGGAACTGACTTTGCCCCTTCTAATTTGCGTAAGGAACTTACTTTGCCCCTTCTTTTGCTGCAGAACATGGAAGACAAAGACTAACTTCTCTGTAATAAATACTTTAGTGGTTTCCTTTGGGGTAATAACTAATAAGGCAATTATGACGTCTTAAACAAAGTTACACACAATTTTTTTATTATTTCTTAACTGCTCACCTGCTGTCTAAATTATGTATGGAATGCACAGGACACCTAGTTAAGACTCAGTGAACAGACCATTAAAACCAGCATAGAGAAATTTTCTCCTACTAGATTGGCCAGACAAGTGGTAGCTGAGCTAAGCTGAGCTTACCTCAACATCTTCCTCGTCTGTGAATCACAATGATACACATTTTCCTCATCAGCTACCAGCCCCACGGCTGCTGTCCCTGTCATAGCAACCTAGATGGCTTCCCTGTCCCGTCATGACAGCCTGGATCGTCGCCTTGTTGTTGCCTGAATCACGACCCTGCTGCTGCCATCCTTGTTACTTCCACCCTACCACCGTTGACCCTGTTGCACTGAACAAAATCTCCTCCAGAGACAACCTTCGTGATTGCAGCCCTGCCCTTACCGCCGTTGAGCCACCAATTATGGCTGCTACGAGCTAGATCACCACCTCCTGTGGGCTTTCATCGCTGCTCCGACCCATCCATGGAGAAATTGAGATAGTACAGGCGTCCAGCAATAGTGAGATGTCAATATGTCATGTTAGTATGCTACTTTTCAAAGCGCATTGTGCTGCCTTACACTCTCCAATCTTATGCAATTAAACATATTTTTTCACCATTTTCCTTAGTTTACTCACTTACCTATTGAACCCAACAAATTTAGTATATAACAGTTAAAAAGGCAGGAAAAAAAACTAAATTTTCCTTATAAATATAGTGATTTCCAGAAATTTTCCGGAAATCACTGCACACACCTGTATAAAGCTATAAATGCCTAAGATAATCAAACAAGACAAATGTGAGAAGAAGCTAGTAAAGGATAAAATATATTCTCCTTATACAGATAGAAGATTACAAATAAGATTCACCATTGGAGTTCATATCTGGGGCAAAAGATTTAATTTCAATGCATATGATTCAGATCCATTGAAATCGCCATCACATTTGTAGATCATATCATTGACCATTTACATCCCATTGAGTGTAATCACAATCTTGCGAGGAGTAGCATAGTCTCGATGTTCACAGAGCCATATACCCTGGGGAAAAAAGAATGACCATATAGCTCGTTTGATCACCAAGTTTTAGCTGCTGCTAATATTGACAGTATGTTATGGTTAGTACTCCCACCACAACATGCTGCATGGACTTAAAATTCAAGTTTAAATTCAGGTCTAACATAGGTGCACAATTTTATGCACACTAATGCCTACAATTTTACTATATTCTTTATCTGAAAACCAGAAAACTAATGGATTATCAATCAAGCCCATCTATATTCTAGAAAATAGAGCTTTAAATACTGAGAAGAGACAACTAAGATGATTATGCTATAATGTTGGTAACCAAGCACTAAAAGATGGTCTGTTGTTTTTCTTTTAATGAGAAAGGATTATCTATTGTTAAGAGAGTATTTCCCTGCACCTGCCAAGTCCCCATATTGAGACATCCATCAGTGATAGGAATCCTGAAGCAATAAGCACAATTTTACTAATATTTTGGAGACAATAGAAGGTATTGGGAGAGGTGAAGGGTGACACATACGTCAGGGAGCAACCAAACATTGATGATTTAATGTGTGCTGGCATGTCATCAGGTCCTGCAATCAGAACCTGACTATTAGTGAGTGGTCTAACCGTATAAATATGGTCTTTGCCACATAAATGATGAAAAAAAAGAGAGACCACATCCAATAAATGGAATTTTAGAACAGAAGTTGCAATGTTTTCTACCGTTAAGTTTATTCAACAATATAATAATAGCAGTATAGAACAAGGAAGAGTTTTTAAAAAATAAAAAGGAATTTACTAATAGTAAGAGGTATAGGAAATATTCATGTGTCCTCAAAAGAAACAAGCCTCCAAATATTCCTAAGGATGGTTGACTTTCTAAAAAAGAAAACAATTTCAATGAGGTTGAATTATCATGTTAGAAGTATAGAACATCTCTAGTCCACTAATTGACTAAGTGAAACACCATCTCAAGATGTACAGTGTGCATCACATTATAAATAAAGATTCAGCATCGATGCATCAATGAGCCAAAGGACCTACAGGAAGTTTGGAACAGCTCAGACAGTTGTATGATTATTTTCCCATCTCTGCAGAAATATTTTGGAAGTACAAAAGAGAAGCTGAAGACTAGATAACCAGACCATAGAGATCTCATGAAACATTATGCATTTTGTAATATTAAAAGTTACAGCAGTATACAGAACGCTATAATTAATAAGAATGTGGTAACAAGGAATACCAAAGACTGGCCATACGAGTCTTCAGACAACTAACCTTCTATGGTGTGCCTCCATGGGGCAGATGGACCCTGATCATAATTAAACATAGATTAAGAGACCATTCTGATCAGATCTCCTTAAACAGAAACAAACAAGATTATCACGACCATTCACCTCAGGGACAATTCGACTGAGGAATGTTTCAGTGTCAGCCTGGACATCCGAGTCATAGTTCTCATTAATAGTCAGCGAAGCGCTTGTGTGCTGCACTGTAGAAGATAACCATTTTACCATTACAACACTGAAAACTGCATTCTGAAACATACCCAACAGAGACAATATACTGAGCTCATTAGCCTAAAATTAAACTAATTACACCATAAAGCTCTATTAGTTTATTTTTCTCGTCTAATCTGAAATAAACACAATGTAAATACATAAATAAACGGATAGCTGAGTATAATATCATACACTCATACTATGGTTTGTAACAAAATCGCACTTATGTACATGAATATATTTCCCTTCCTACAACTGATTGACTGAATGGGTAAGAACTAAGAATACCAAGTTGCCAATGAACTTCAAATTTTTTGCACTCACAATTTTTGCATGCCCAAAGTTTAGAAACCGCTCAAAACCTTTAATATCTAACTCCTAAGTTCGATCTACTAACAAATTTTATATGCGGCAGTCAAGAATCCTTAAAAAATCTTCGTAATATACTCAACAAAACAAATTTCCATGACAACCTGCTTGCAAAACAGAACTGCCAATGCAAACTACATCGTGACACCATCTTCACCATTCAACAGCGCCATGAATCTTACTGATAATTTATCAGTGTTACTAACTCCATCATATCATAGTAGTCATTGATCAAATCAACTTGCCATGCACCAGAACAATATGCGTGTTCCTGCTAGATACCTGATCGGCGAACCCGAATACGCTATACCATTACCGGAATCAGAACAAGGCAGAAATACACAAATCGCGTCAACTATAGGAGTATACATACAGAAGAGATGCGCCAGGCCGCACTTGAACTCGGAGACGTCATTTTTTATCTCGTTCACAATCTGCAACAACCAAACAGCAAGACGAACAGCACCATCACGGCATCAACTCGAAGCTGTGCGGACGAGAGGGCGTGGAGAGGCCGAGGTACCTTGGGGGTGATGAGGTGGCAGCCGCGGCGCTGCGGCGGGATGACGACCGTCCTCTGGGCCCAACGGGCTGCCAGGGAGCCGGGCGCCGAGGGCGCGGAGGAGGCGAGCTCGCACCGGACGGAGGCGCGAGCCCCGCGGCGGGGCCGCTCCGAAGCGGCGGTGGAGAGGGCCGGCGTGGTTGCTACCGCTTGCATGGCTGGATTGGCGGCGGCGGCGGAGGCTGGGGATTCTGGAAGCGGCGAGCACAGGCGCTAGTGCGTGTGGTGGCTTGCCGCGTGGTATTGCGGTGGTTTCTTATTCTCACTTTTGTGTGGGCCTCGCCGTCTCGGGGTCTGATTTTTTTGAAAAAGTTTATAGAACACGCAAAAAATTGCTCTAAAATCCCACGTTTCGAAGTTCGAACTACCAAAATCAGACATTTGATCGATCAAATTTCGTAGTATGGTTCAAATAACATCTTTATTCGGTTTCGCAAAGTGGTTTCAACTGTGTGATGATTTTACCATATAGAATAACGAACAAATTTAAGTGAAGGACAAGAAGAGCTCACTAGAATAGGGTAAGCATGCTCTTATGGCTCATTAGCTTGGTTGTAAAAATACTTTTCAAATTATAAATAAAATGATATTAAATTAAACTATATCAATTTAAAAAAAAATCTCGATAATATAAGAACTTGGCTCGATACCTACCTCGACCAAATCAGCTCACTTGCCACATAAGAAGCCAACTCAGCGTGCCAACCACCCTAGTTTTCGGTTTGAACCTGATTTAGTATGGCATTACATGTACCAACTTAAAATTACATATATTAAATATAGACTTTTTGCTTTTTTTTCTTTTGTATTTTCCAGAAATGAATTACAGTTTCATTTCTACTTTTTATGTTTTTCTATGATTTTAAATTTATTTACTACATGTCGTATTTTCTAGCTGCTAGAGTTCTATAAATTTATATGCTAATGAGGTAATTAAGGGAGCGAAACTTAAGTTTTGCAAGATATAGGGTAGATAAGGCCTTCACCGTTGATAACACTGTTAAGTTTGTTTTTCCTGCTACAATGCTAGATGATTGCTTTCGTTTCTTTGGAGAATGTTTGCACCCATTATTTCACAATTGCAAGATGAAGCTATTTAGGATATCTCGAAAGTCCTATTCACAAATTCAAGAGGATATAGAAAACACTTTTAAGAACCACCACATTGTAGCATACAGTTCTATAGATAGCTGATGTCCATACAAATTGCCATGTCACTTATAGACAATTTTAAAACAACTATACAATGGTACAGACAATCACTTTCTTTATAGACAACTCATGTCTAAACACAATCAGTTTAGTTTTCATGCTACAGTCGACTACAAATATATAGATAGCTTATTTCTCTTTCCTCTTTCTCTTTCATCCACATCAACAAATATATGATATGGTATCTCTTATAGACAGATGATATTAACCCATTGTACATGCTCTTGCTACCTGTTAGTACATTTTTTGAGTTATGTATTTACATTTCACAATAATTTTACACTCTTAAGATTTCAAAAGAAAATAAACTACCTGCCCATTATTGTCGGAGCTATCGTTCGGCAATCGACTAGTCCGTATTCGCAAGCAAAGAATCGGTGAGAAACCCCGTGACTGGCCGAAACCCACACAGAGATGCAGGCGCTCCTGCTTTCCCCGGCGGCGAGGCCGCCCCTCCCAACGCTGAGGTGGCGGTCTCTATCCTCTGTAGCCACCGCTGTCGTCGCGCCGTCGCCGTGCGTCTCCGCGCCCCGCCGCGCGGCCGCCGTCGGCGGTATCTCCTCCGCCGCAGTGGGGCGAGGCTCTCTGTGGCGCCGAAGACGTCTGTGGCACCTCGCCGCTGCGGCGTCTTCGGCGCCCGGCCCTCCTGACCCCACGCCTTCCTCCACCGAGGAGGTCGACCGCGCCAAGCTCGCCCAGGTGCCACTCACTCACTGCGCTGATCTATTGATCTCCATTCTCCAGTCGTGATGCTAGTAGGGTTCGTGCGGCCCAACCAAGAACAGTGCGGCGCTTGGTCCCAGTTGTGCTCTTGGGGGATTTAGGTTCTTGGAACCTCTTGTGCGCGCGCTCATTTTCCCGATTGCTGCAAGGATAATCTGAGAGTAGCGTTTGCCAGGAATATGCTGACAAAATTGGAAAATGGAATGGTTTCTTGTTCTGCTACTGTTGTGCTTGCTTAAGCAAAAATCCACATGAACGCTGGTTTTAAGGAATGGGGCAGGACCAGTAGCTGTAGGCATATGTTAGGGGATGGATTTGTCTCTTCCCATGCTTTGCACATCTAGTTGCTCACCGATTTAAAAACACACTTGAATTGAACATTATATTGAGACGTAAGAACAACACTTCATGTTCCTCTTTGTTGCCACATTGTCGTGTGGTCCGTCAGTAGTCTACTGTCCGTACACTATATTTTGTCGTATCAAAATCTGGCATATTAATGAGGCAAGTAGGTGACATTAAAATGATATGTCAAACTTCGAAATTAGTCATCTATAATTCCTGAAGTTATTGTCACTTTTCAATTCCATGTGTTACGTATTATTTTTGGTATTATACACTGTAGTATAATGTGGTTAGAAGTTAAAACTGTAAACTATGTTCTTTTTTTCTACATTTTTAGGCCGTTTTGCCATATGGTTGACATGTCCATTGCCGCTCATGCTTCTCTAGATGTTATTTGCTCGGCTGTCTCAAGTCCCAAAACACCATGAGTCTATGACTCTCAAGTATTAGCCTTTCTCTATATTTTTTTTTCAGGTCAGCAGAAGACTAGAGAAAACAGCACTGTATTTCAAGAGTTTGGGTACCCTGGGATTCTGGTCTCAGTTGGTGTGCACGACTGTTTCGGCTGGAATTTTGTCATTCTCTGCAGTTGCTACGGGGAATGCAACAGCTCCCTTTACATTCTTTGCAACTGCAGTTGGTATTGTTGCGGCCTTTTTCTCAGTATTCTGGTCATTTGGTTATATCCGTCTTTCTGAAAGGCTTAGGAGAACAGCAAACGAACCTGCAAAGGTACTCTTATCACCTAAAACTTGTAGCACTGCGCTATCATTTTTGTTGTGGAAAAGTGTTTCTCCTATGCACCCAGCCACCCACTACCTTTGCCTATAATATTGGCATCACCTTGCTTGTCTGTCCAAAAATAATCTTGATATCATGCACCCACCAAACTGATTTGATGGTATCATACTATTATGGTATGCGCATGGTGGCTGTTATTCGACTTGTTTTGAGCCAACATAGTAATATTTGGTACTGTTTTTCATGTCAGTCGTGATAAACTGGTTTAAATATTTTTTTAGCCAAAACTAAAGATCAGTGGCTCGTTTTCCAGGCTCCTCCACGTGCTGATGTGATTAAAAAACTGAGAAACGGTATTGTGCTTAATGTTCTTGGAATGGGTGCTGCAGTTCTTGGGATGCAGGCAACTGTAGGTGCTTTGGTAGCAAAAGCTCTCACTACCTCCACAGTACCCTACTACCAGGGAATACCCCCTGGCCAGAGTCCTGTTCTTGCTTTAGATGTTTTTCTTGTCCAGGTATGGCATGTTTTTTCCCTTTTGATCGTTCACACTATGAATACCTTCCAAGGGTTTCCATTGCTCCCAACTTGCAAAGTAGTCTGTTCAAGTTCATAATGCAAAGTTTACTGTGCGAAATTAGAAACAAAGTGTGCTATCTTCAAAAACACTGAAACATCCTAGGTCAGGACTCAGGAGAATTGAAAGTTCACTTTTAGATTATTTAATAAGGGAACGACTAGGAATCGGATGTACGATGGGAAGCTTCTTGTCGTACGCGTCAGCGCAACATCACTAAACAATGTGCGTGACAACTGTAATCAATGTGTGTAACAAAGCACAAAAAAAGAAGTGCAATATCCTAAAAAAATTAGGTAAACTATAAAAATTCTCACTGAAAATTGGATTCCTCGTGCGATGAAACATACAAAACATGGTTTTTCTTCTTTCTTCACAGCCACAACAAACCAAAACTAGTGCAACAACTCATCCAATAGACAGCAACAAACAAAGGAGGGAGGTGTGCTACAGTGATGAGTGATGACTGATGAGTAACCTGTTGCATCGTTCGGAAAATGCAGATGCAACAATTAAAACAACATTTGCAACAAATAGGAATAGCCTATGCAAAAAGTTCACAGATCATTGCTACAACATTGCCATAAAAATAAATCACAACAACTCCAGTGATCCGTTGCAACATCCAGAGCAAATCCCATAGATCTCTTACTTCAGCTTATTGACCTCACAATGGGGCATGCATAGCGGACATCATTGATGAGGAGGTTATCGCAGGCCACCTTAGAAAGCTTCGTCTCTAGGGGGCGCTCCTCGAAAGGGGAATTCTCCACGTGAGCTCTGGCTGCGATAGACAAGATCCTTGAGCTTGAGCGGTGGTAGGGATGGCAATTCTACCCATGAGTTTGGGTACCCGATCCGATAAGGACGGGTACGGGTAACACTTTATATCCATGGGTTTTTGGGTTTGGGTACACGACAATGCCATGGGATAGGTATGGGTGCCAATTTGTACCTATGGGTACCCGATGTGTATCCTATGACATGTGGATCCAGTTTTATAATATATAAATTAAAAAAATAAAACGCTAACCCTCAGTAATTCACTAGTTTTTAGAAATAAAATATGAACATCATTTTATTACTTGAACTTTAATTATATGTTTATCGTTAAATTGAAATAATATAGGAATTATTTGAGCCCTTTACTGAATAAGCTATGAGCACAACCATAGTGGGTATGGGTACCCATTGGGTATCGGGTACCTATTGGGTTTGGGCGTGAGCACAGATCTGTACCCGATAAGTTTAGTCGGTTTGGGTGAGCGGCACAACTTTAGGTTTCAGGTTTGGGTCTGAGACAGTTGTACCCGGAGGTACCCACCCGATTGTCATCCCTGAGCGGTGGTGAGCTTGGACCGATGGCCAACGGCATAGCTTGGGAAGCCGAGCAGAGGAGAAACGGGGCAAAAAGTTGAAGCCCGTCTACCATAGAGGTGGCTCGCTGGAGCTTGTTGTTCCGGTGTGTATAAGAGAGGAGGAGGAACCAAGGAAGGCACTTGAGGAGGAGCCAAAAAAAGTGTGGTTGAGACTTGAAGCAATATGGATAGTGTATGGTTGAAAGATGAGTCATATGTGAGGGAACCGTCCCGGCAAAACGCCTCGTGTCGGACGCCCGAGCTGTATCATTACCGATTTTAATATAACGGATAATCATAGGATGACATTTTCCACTCGTCACTGTCTGCTTCAAATCGTAAAACAAAATGTTAACCTTTCCGAATTTCACCCCTTTTTAGACCTTTCCGAACTTCACCTGACCGAGTAGGACCATTCATGTATTCTGAACTCGTGATCTGTTGGTCAGATTAATTCATTAGGAAGGAACTCGAGCCTAGTTATTTGCCACTCCACTGTGGAACATCCGTTCTTGATTTTTCCTGCATGCTAAGAACGCTGTCACAAGAGCATCGATCATTTAATTCAGTGTTTTTCATCGTGCACAGATCATTTAATTCGGTGTTTCTCATCGTGCACAGGCTTCAGCCAATACGATCCTCTCTCATTTTCTTGGACTGTCGAGCTCGCTGGAACTACTGCGGTCTGTAACCCTGCCTCAAACTGAAGCTGCGCCCGTCCCTCGACCGGCATGATCTATAGGCGATAGCATGTCTACAGGGGCGGATACAGGCCCCGGGCTGCCCGTGCTGCAGCCCGGGGCCTAGTACCGAAAGCCCATTAATTTTTTTTTTAAAATTATTAAAAAATGATTAAAAACAGAGACTTAATTTAAGATCAGTTGGTCCAGCCCGGGGCTTGGGCCTGGGCTGGCTCCGCCACTGCATGTCTAGATCTGTGTTCCTCGGCTCCAGATTTTTTTTGTTCTTTTTTTCGTTTTGGATTGTATTTTTCTGGTGCGACGTTTTGTGTATGCATGTATCTTTTCTTTCCGTGACAAGTTCTGATCGATCTAGCTGCCATGATTCTGCCTAGGTACAGCTTCTTTTTAATCTGACGAACAGATACAGGGCCATTTGGAACTCAGGAAACTCGAAACAAAAAAGGGAAACTTAAGAATCGAATGTCATGTCGTTCTAAATCCTCGACAATTCTTCTGTGCTTCCTTCTTTTCAGAGACCCTCGGATTGCTCAAATATCATATCCTTAAGGCCCCGTATGGAACATGGTTTGCCGGTTACTGCGGGGATTGAACCTAACCTTTGTCTGTCATTGAAAGTGCATGAACAGTGCCTGAGAAACAAGATCATGTACACTGTTGTGAACTGTGAAGTACTTCTGGTCTAGCTGAGCACCTAAACAGCAGTCTAAATATGGTTCAAGTACAAAACAGGTATAATTTGACCCAAAAAAACAGATGTACAAGGCAAGCAAAAAAACGAACTTGCATTTCTTCTTTACATCTGTGTATTATCGTTTTTTTTACATTCAACTATGGGTAATGTTGCATTACATGCGAAATAGAGTAAATCGCTCTCTCTCTGCCAGAAACATATGAAACCGTATATGTACAAGGTGAATGAAGATGAGTCGTCAAAAATGAGAAAAGATGAACAAAACAAGACATGTTTTCCCGACCTATGTAGGTATTGAAGAACGAGAAAATCCAGAAAGCGCCTTAGCCTCTGAGATAACCCTGAAACAGAAGGTGCACCAAGCTGTCTCAACAGGGGTGTCCAATCAAAGAACTTGTCAAAATCTCGCTTTCTCATAGTCCAAAACGGTTTGATTAGTGCGTTAAGGTTATCAGTCTGCACGCTGGAAACTAGAAATTCCCCCAGTCCAGTTCCATCAGCTGTCAAACTCTTGCTGTTCTCATGATCCGAAGCGGCTTGATTAGTGAATCAAGGTTATCAGCCTGCGCATTGAAATCCCCCGAGTCCAATTCCATCAGTTGTATGTCGTCTGTAGCATCTACGTCTGCAACATCTTCATCAGCATCAGCATCAAGTCTGATGAAGTCAACTAAGTCCCTCCCAGAGAAAACATGCTGTGGTTTCTGTCGCTCTTCTTCATCTGTAGAAACTTTCCTTGTCTCACTGTCATGGCCAATGCTGGTGTCAAAGTACCGGCCCCAATTACTATTTTGGAGGATGTCTGGTCTGCTTCTCTTAGATTTGATTTTCTTCTTGGGGTGGTGAAGTTTGCATCTAGATTGTTGTGGGCACTCTCCTGTCGCCTCAAAGATGGGGCATACGTGGCTGTGCTTTTTATGACACTGCTCGTAACAGAGATTATTTCAAGATGATGAAAAGATTAGTGATCTAGGTTCAGAACATAAAAACGTCTGGAAACCCCAAAAAGTTCAAAAGGTGAACAAGCTCTGTTTTGATGCAAAGTAAGTGCACTGCAAGCTTTATCTGGCATAAACAAGTTGCAACATGAAAAAAAAACTTACTCTACTAACAAAATCCTCATCGGCTAATTATCTATCAACAGTAGAACATTAAACCACACTAGACAAGCCACGTTGACGGGACTAAAAATATGCATGTTCTCCTAGATTCCAACAAAAAGCTCCTGTGGTCTCGTGCAGTGAATTACATCTACCAAGAAGTTTGGATTGAAGAATTGTTATTTGATTGATGAAAAAAATTGAAAACATCCTATCCTACTGGACTGTAGTTGTATATGCTTCTGACAGATAAATTTTGCATAATATTTCAATTTTTATCTTTTTGTTAAGTTTATCAGCTGGCCAAGACAACGCTGAATTCCACCATTAGCTGTAGTGATAGAAAGATGAACAAGCATGCATCTACGTTATTTTCCAATTCAAGGTTAAGGTGTGCAAGCGGAAACATGATAAGATCAATAGATTTCTAATAATATCATTAAGTACCTCATCACCATCTGCACAATATCCCTTTAAAAAGTCTTCACAAACAGGAGCATTCGAGTTCACTTTCACATGCCTATAGGGACAGGCAGTGTTGGTGCAGAGTCCTGCCAGTGAGATGCCAAACATATATGTAATCAAGACAATGCTTGCAAGAAAGAAAAAGTAAAAATGGTGCATTGAGACTGAAATGAATCACCTCTCAGAAAATAAGAACAATCTGGCATTCTTTCCGGAAGGACCTGCAGGACAGACTCTTACAATGAAAAAAATGTCAAATGCAAGATCAGCAGAAGAATCAAGAGAAATATCTTACCTTGTGAGTCAGTTTACAACTAGTATTAGAACACAAGCCTTTAAGAAATTTAGTGCAAATAGTCACTTTAGCTCGGTCATGAACATAAGGACACTTGCCGCCAGGTTTTTTGCACTCGCCAAACCGAGTGAAGAATTGACAGTACTGTTGTTTCTTTGCCAAGCGTGATCTAACAGTGTGCAAGCTCCATCGAACTTTCTCACTTGCTAGCATACGGATTACTTTCTTTGGATTTCTAACCAGTTGGTTACCTTTGTTAACACGCACATAACTGCTTCAAAATAAGATGATTAGTGAATGAGTTAACATTAAACAATCTAAGAAGAAAATAATTTCTACTTATAAGATGGCATCATGCAAGCAATAGCATGGTCAAAACATACTCATTGCAAGTTGATGACCTCAAATCTGAAGATGCCTGGTTGTTGTTTCTAAATTGATTGCCAGCAACACATACAGAGTATTGATCTGCAAAATTTGACCAAGTGAAAATAGAATATATCTAATGGGCAAGTGAAGATCGGAACTTATATATTTTCTAAGAAAGGCAATTCAAGGTGATATGCTTCCACATGAAAAGGTACACCCATTCGATACACTACCTACAAGTAATTACTAATTAATAAACCAGGGTGCTTAAACTACGGCAACAAAGAGCAGATCTCATGCGCTACACATCAAAATGGAATCACTACTAAGCCATACTGTTTTGGCTAACGAAGCACAAGGGCAGTAAAATGTTCATCCAGCAAGTGACTCAGCATTAAACTTTTAACATGGAGGAGCATGGAAGCTTTACGAAAAAAGCAATCTAGTAGTCAAACTTATGTATCTCAATTCTCAAACGTATATTATTTTAGCAGCTCCACCATTCTCCGGTAGAGGTGACAAAAGATTGAACCATATCTATTTCACAAGTTAACGCATTACCATTTCTTCCCTTATCACGGAGAGAATGCCGCTTCCGTTTTTCCCTTTTCTTTCTTTCAACTTCAGCAACTGCCAGTGTAGCTTCCTGCAATCCAGATTGCAATTTGTTTTTGTTAGGTCATGCAAGTGAAACTGTCTAAATAAGCTTAATATTTAAAAGTTGGTTGCATAATATTTAATAAGATTAATGCACCATAGAAGCACTTGTCTAAATAAGCTTAATATTTAACAAGTGAAACTGAGTATTCAAAAGTTGGTTGCATAACTGCTCTCATGATTTTGCCGACAATATAGCCAAGTATACTCAGCTGTCAGCACAATACAGGCAATCATCAAGAATCAGCATTCCATTAGGGAGTAGCCAACAAACTTAGTAAGAAACATCTAGCAACAAGGGTTCCACCAGTAACATATAAGTGATCCTTCCTAAAAGATTTATCTTGGGCTTCCCATCGTAATATAACAATCTGATGAATAGAGCTCCAGAACTGACTCGCATGGATTACTGAATATGAAAAATTAGGAGCAAGAATATCACTGAAGTCGGTTACCTCGTTGACCATTTCAGAATGTTTCTCAAGGGATCTTGACCATTTCAAATTTGATCCACCAACACTTAACACACCAGATTTCCGTAGAGAAAATCCATCAGTTGAGACAGTATAGATCATATCTCTATTCCTTGTTTGCAATAATTTTCTGTCAAACAATAGAGGATCAAAACATGCTAGAAACAAATCAAAGGGAAAAAGTTCAGAGCAGCCTACAAACAGTTACCTGACTATTCGTAAGGAGCTCGTATTCAACAATGAAGTGTGGCTGCTTCTAAAATCCTTGTAGTATATTTTTCTTTTCCATGGAAGTATACGTGGGAAGGCCTTCATATGACTAGTTCCCACAAACCCTTTCCTCTGTGCTTGTTTCCCACTAAGTGTCCACACGTGAGAGAAACTTCCCACATTATTTGTTGCCTGAAGAGCTGCATTTAAAAGTTGAAGGAATTAGCATTGCTTTATTATTCCAGTATCAGGTTGTAGTGTACTACTGTCTACTAGTGTTGTATTCCCTCGAAAGACACAGGTGAAGATGCAAGAGCAAAGAATACAACAAAATAGTTTAGAAAGAAATGTTAGCTACATAAAAATAAACAAAAAGAATGATGAAAATCCAAAAGCAAAATGCAAGGTAATCATTTAAGAAGCTTATGGAGAATAGTTATCATGTCTAAGTTGTACAATGAAACGGTAGGAGGATAGGATATCAAAGGAAAGGCCTATTATAACCAAAATTTCCTAGCTTGGTGAATAAACTCTGAATCAGATTTAGTCATGATTCTAGATCTTTGATTATGTTAAAACTAAAGTCCCCTATGCTGATGAAGTTCAGGTCCGTTGAACTTCAGAAAAACAAAATACAAGCACAAAAGCTTGAGGTGTATAATCCATTACTGTTTAGGGTTCTAAACAAAATTCCAGTGCACTAGGAAATATTGGGCTGATAATTAAATGACAATATTTAGAGGAAACACAGCAGAAGGAACAAATAATTTGTACAATAGATTACCTTTATGTGGTCTGTCCTTTACTCCAGTGATACTATTCTTCGAGGATGCAATCATTAGACCTTTATTCTCACCTGAATTTAAACTCACGGTAGGTGTCATATCTTTTGTATTCTGACCATCAGAAGGTGAGGAACTCAAAATAATCTGATTTTTCCTTTTCTTGAAATATAAATCAGATGTTGTGGGTAGCTGCGGTGACAGAACCTTATCCATGGAACTGTTAATCGAGTCACCAGGGTGCTGCCTTTGTGCAGCAACCAGTTTATTTGACTTAGGTCTAACATAAACCACTTTACTAGCATCCGAGGGTTCAGATTGTTGTGTAAATTTGATGCTCGGGTAATCGGCACCTGAGTTTAGCTGCCCAATAGAATCCTCCTTTTCGGTTTCAGGAACATGATGCTTCTGCAAAGTTTGAGACAACTGCTCCGTAAGGTTCGTGGTGCAACTGATGGACTTGGTGTGAAGTGGTAAAGGAGGAGTTTTGGGTCTTTCAACAGAAATGTTAGAATGTGCTACAAAATCATTTGAATCAACTTTCCTGCCAAAGTTCATGCTTCTCCTCATCATAGGCTTATTCAACTTATTTTGAGTATCCAGACTAGAAGACGAATGAGGATGATTTCCAGTAGCTGGATTTCTAATGAGGGCATTACCCTTGCGTATATAAGAATTTTGAGTTTTACCATTCTTCTTCAGTGGTAGTTTAGGGGGCAATCCTGAAGGATGTAAAGCACGCAAAGATGAAGTAGAAGATGCCAAGTTGAACCGATGCCATGTCCTGTGCCTTGCACTCTGACTTAGGTTAGGCATATCTCGGGATGAACTGGGCAGATTCACTTGTTTAGGAGCTACCTTGGGGAGCATGGAGCTTGCAAAATTCATCTGAGGAGATTTTACTACAGAGTTTACTGCTGAGTCCAATACTGCTCTCCTGCTATCCTCCTTAGATGCTAATAACTTGTCTGGTGAACTAATAGAAGGTAGAGTAGATTTGCATGGGTGATGCTCCTTTTTAGCTTCTGACACAATGGCTTCCATCCAAGAAGGCAACAGATCCTGCTTTGTGCTTGACTCAACCCCAGGATCCTCGGTATTACTGTGATAGCTGCGATCTGGATCAACAGGTACCTCAGAAGAAACTACCTCTGCATCCATAAAGTTAGTAGATTCTAAAGCTGAGAGGATGGGTCGATTCAGGTTATCCACAGGACAATCCACCATTTGATGATCATATCTATCTAAAACATTTATTGAACTAATTGGGTGAAAACCTGAGAGAGCAATCCCACTCGGATTCTCAACATCCCGACTGCTCTCTTTGGGTGCCAATAAATCTGATCGAGGCATATCGCTACCACATAGCCTAACACTGAGATCCTGACTAAAGAAAGGATGAACACTTCCACGCTGGTCCATATCTTGTGTAACATCGTGATCCTGACTAACAAAACTATCATCATCCACATTCTGGTCCAAACCTAGCCTATCCTTCCTAACAGTAACATCATCATTCAAAATTTGCCCAGACATTGCAATATTGTTGACTGCTGGCGGTAAAGTCAGCCAATTCTGAATACCTGCACTGATTAAGTCATCACCAGCTACAACTTTTCTTTTGCCAAGACTATCAAATGCTGTCACTGTGGCAACACCTAATCCTTGATTTCCTTCCACCAGCTCATGATTTTCCTCAGGCTGCCCCTCGCTTTCTGCGCTACTGAAATAGATATTACTGCCAAGTGTCAAAGCTGTAGGAACAGACTGCTCACTATTACCAGATACAGATGAAGATTCCCGGGAAGGTACCAAGGTAAAATCATTCTCAGGAGACAGATAGGCTCTACGAAGATGCATCAGTTCTGCTGCCTGAGATGTAGCGTTCCTTCCTATACCATTATTCAAAATAATATCATTGGTTGAGTCATCCATAGGACCATCATCTAATGGCAGCGCATTTGTGCTATCCACATTTCTGGAAGATGGCAGATTAAAGATATATGTATCCTCAACTTCCAGGGGTGCGTCTCTTTCATTTAAAGCAGTTCTGTCATTGAGAAGATCCTCCATGTGGTTATCCTCAGTTTCATCAAATTCTGGAGTATTCGCAGAATTATCTGTAGTGCCAGCATGTCTTTCATTTGATCCCACCAGGCTCTTAACCACTTCGCACCTAACATATTTACTCATAACAACTTCTGCTGTATTGGGAGCTTCCAAGTGGTGTATTCTTTCAAAAGTGTTAGTTTCACATGATTCTATGGGCATTTGGCTCTCTTTTTTCTGGGTATGTTCATGCACACTAAGTTCTGTTGTATTAGAAGCCTTTGCATGATGTATAACAGAAGTATTAGCTTCACTTGATTCTGTGGGCATTCTGCCCTCTTTTTCCTGGATACCCTCATTGACACTGACTTCCACAGTATTAAGAGTTCCCCAAGAGACAACAGACACAAAATCCTTTTCACTTGGATGGGTGAGCATGTTACCTTCTTCCTCCTGGGCATCCTGACTCACACCGACTTCTTCTGTTGTCCTAGGAGTTCCCACAGAGACCCCTGAAGAAGCAATACTCTTTTCACCTGAACCCATCGGGATTATACCATCATTTTTCTGAGCACCCTCTCTCACACTCACGGTAACATCTGTTGTTCTAGGACCTCCAATGAAATTGTTCACAAGTAGAACACCCTCTTCATTTGTGCCAATTAAGATTTTACTGTCTTCCCTCCTGGCATCCTCATTTCCACTAACTTCTGTTGCATCATGATTTACCTTAACTCTATCCATGTAAACAGCATTATTTTCACTCGCATCCTTAGCAACTTTGTTCTCCTCCATGCTGGAATCTTCACATCCATCAGAAATTCTCACAGAATTACTTGCAATTGCAACATTCATTTTACCTGAAAGATCCAGGATTTTACCCTCCTGCTTCTGAGAATTATCATCCTCAGACACAAAAGCGGCATTCCTAACACCTGAATCCAGAGAGATCCTATCCTGTTCTTTCCCAGGATGCTCGCTCCCACTTGTATCAAGAACTTTCGTAGATTCAATAGCTGAAGCAGCAATATTATCTCCTGGATTCATGGAGCTTCTATCCTCATCCTTTCCAGGATGCTCACTCCCACTAACACTTGTTGGATAAAGAATTTTCTTAGATTCAATGACTGAAGCAGCATTCCTTTTACTTGGATTTGTCAAGTTATTATCTGCTTCCTTCTGGCCATCCACACCATTACCAGCTACAGTTGTATCACCAGTGCTAACCAAATTGTGTGCAGAGATAACATCCTTTTCAAAAGATGATGTTGTGATCTCACCCTCTTCTGTCTCACAAGCATTTGCATTGCCATCAATATTATCCCTCTTTTCTGAGACGATTGAACTACTAATTTCTTTATCTTTGCCGCCAATCTTCCTAACAATCTTCTTGATAACTATCTTCTTCGCTTTCTTCACACCTGCCCTGGGACAAGCAGTCAAGCCCACACTTCTACTAGTGGAACCCACCACATTCTTCTGAACCTTATCAGGCTTCCTGGCAACCTTCTTAACAGACCCTTTTTTTTCCTTTGACTCTGGTGAAGGCTTCACAAGAATAGAGGCCAACACATTCTCATTGTTCTTTCCAGCATTCTTCTTCGTTCCTGTATTACTATCAACATCATTACCACCAGCACTCTTCCCCTTACAATCCACAGAAATCACACTGGCCAATTCCTTTGAAGCAGACCCAACATTGTTCGACTTGCACGGCGAAACATGCACCTCCTTTGGCAGCGGCCGTGGAGAAGATGGTGCGAAAACCACAGGCTTCTCCTCTATCCGCTGCCACACAGACACTCTAGTAGGGGCGCTCTTCTGTGGGGTGCGCCTCGGATACCCAGCACCCATGGCGTGTGGTGAGCCAGGCAGTGTCACTGGCGAAGGCATCTGCATCTTCCTGTTACCCTTGCTGTCGGTGTGCATCGAGAAGCCCTCGTGGCCGATGCAACCCGGATGGGCGCTGGTCCTATCTACAAAATTGTCATCCAGAGCGTAGTTGGGGTGGGGCTGCTGCCTTGAGCAGCGGGGCGGCGGGCCGGAGCTGGAGGTGCTCTCAAGGTCGCCGCAGTCCAGCATGGCGCAGCGTTGCCTCTTCCGCGAGCCGGACGGCGACAGCCTGACCTGGTGGGCGGCGGTGTAGCGGCGCCTCTCGTCCTCAGACTCCTCCCACGGGAGGTGCTGCTGCTGCTGTGGATGGTGGTGGTGGTGAGTGGCAACGCGGCGGATCTCGTCGACGGGCCGGAAGGCGTCATCGCAGAGGCGCTGGTGGTTGTGGTAGTGGTGGTGGGGAGCGGGGTTTTGGTATGTCGGCGAGGAGTAGGCATCGGGAGGAGCGCGCAGAGGGAGGACATAGGAGGGGACGTCGTGGCGGTGCTGCGGCGGCAGGGGAGGGGGCGGCGGCGGCGGCGGGTGGTGGTGGTGATGGTGGTGGTGATGGTCGGAGGGGATGTGGTGGCACGGGGTGGGGAGGCGCTCGTAGGCGTCGTACTCGTACCTGGAGCGCACGGGAACAGCGCCCCCGCCGCCGCCGCCGCTTCCCCCGACAAAGTGGTGGAACTGGTCGGTGTAGTGGTGGCCGCGGCGGTGGTGGGGGTGGTCGAAGGGGGGAGGCGGATCCATTGCGCCGAATCGATGCACGGGACGCGAGGCGCTCGTCGAATTGACGAGGAGACGGAAAGGCTGGGTGGGGTGGGGTGGGGAACTGGGGATTCGCGATTGGGAAATTGCGATATTTGGACGCAGCGGCGAGGGTGTTCTAGGGTTGCAGAGGCGTGGGAATTCTGAGGTAGGGTGGGCTGCTTTGCTCTCCCAGCCGGCTACGGCGGCTCGATCGGCCGGCTGCGCGTGGCGCTGGAATCCTGGCAGCGTTTGGTGGGTTGGAAGCGTGGAATTGATCTACGAGACTACGACTCGCACCGGTGATGCGAGAATTTTTTTAAAAATAATTATTTTTTAATTGGAAAATTTAGAAATATAACACCGGAAAAAAAATTACAGAAATATCCTCCTGTCACGTGGCAGTGATCTAGGCCAGTCGCGCCACGTGACAACGATTGAGGCTTAGTTGCGCCACGTGGCAGTGACCGACCGGCCAGTCGCGCCACGGTGGCGCGACTGAAGGGCACGCTGCCATGTAGCGGCCGCGCACTGGCTAGGGCGACGTGGGGGGCAGTAAAGGCTGCCCATGTTCGGCCGGCAAGCAGAAGAAGGAAAAGAGAAATAAAGAAGAAAAGAAGAGGAAAAAGAGAGGAAGAAGAAGAGGAGAGGAAAACGAGGAGGAAGATGAAGAGAAGGAGAGGAAAAAGAAAAGAGAGAAAAAGGAGAGGAGAAGAAAGAGAGAGTTCATAAGCTGTTTGGCATTCTTCGAAGTTCGTCGTTCATCGGTTAGTAATTTTTATAAATAATTTTTTCTCAGCATAATTGATATGTAATTAGAAAAAAAATATAATTATTGTCGGAAAAATATTATGGTAGTCAGAAAAATGTAGTCACCGATTATTTTTGTTTAATGTAGTTATATAATTATTTTTTGTGAGTATAATTGATTTATAGTTAGAAAAAACATAGATAGTCTCAGAAAAATACTAGGTTAGCTCAAAAAAAATGTAGCAACTGAGTAATTTTGTTTTGCGTAATTATATAATTCCTCGTGTAGTCGCCGATTAATTTTGTTTAATGTAGTTTATATAATTATTTTTTGTGAGTATAATTGATTTGTAGTTAGAAAAAAACATAGATAGTCTCAGAAAAATACTAGGGTAGCTCAAAAAAATGTAGCAACTGAGTAATTTTGTTTTGCGTAATTATATAATTCCTCACGTAGTCGCCGATTAATTTTGTTTAATGTAGTTATATAATTATTTTTGTGAGTATAATTGATTTGTAGTTAGAAAAAACATATATAGTTTCAGAAAAATATTGGGGTAACTCAAAAAATGTAGCAACTGAGTAATTTTGTTTTGCGTATTTATATAATTCCTTGCGTATATTATACAATATTATTTTCGTATTCCAGTAGGTATGTCTGTTATGGCGGCATTCAGAGTGCATTACGGTGAAGGAGAAATTCGGGGGGGCATATGAGGTTGATTTGAATGGTTTTCAGCACCGTGTTTTATACCATAAGAATTCGGAGGACATAAATTTTGAAAATATGTGTGGGTGATTTGTGACGGTCTTTCATTGAATCCTGCGGAATTTCATGTCAGCGTCAAATGCTTATAGCCGAGAGGTACACAGGAATCGGTATGGGAACTAAGATCGTTGGGGCGGTATCAGTCTTGGAGGAAGTACATCAATGCATCAAGGCGGCGCGGTTGGGGTTTCATCCTCTTTGTGCAGGCGACGGTCAAAACTAACCTGCCTAGTGATGAAACGCCTATCACGGTGCAGGCAGAAACTGTGGCGGAAGTTCATGAAAATGTTCGGTCATGTGCTGCACCGACGGGACAAGCAGATGAAGGGGAGGGGTTTGAGGGATTAGTCGATGTAATGGAGCAGGACGATCAGCGAGCGGCGGAGGAAGAAGAGGCACTGGCCATGGAGGAACATGATGAATCTTTGTCGGACGATGATGCAAATACGTCCGCAGAGGTGCCCGATGCTTGAAATAGGGGCGAAGCGGGAGCCCTAGCAGTGGACGATGCCCATGACTCGACATGTGAGTACCGACCAAATGAGGTATGCGTGCACGCAATGTACATGGAGAAGTCCGCTTTGCAGGATGCTATAAGGGTATGGACGATGAGTTTGCAGCGGCCGGCGAGAGTGGTCAAATCCAGTAAAGGGTGTTACGCGGTGAAGTGTGAAAATACCGAATGTGGTTGGCGGGTTCATGCCCACAAGCCCAAGTACGAGATGAAATGGGTTGTCACGAAGGTGGTGCATCATAGTTGTGTTCTTAGCAATATAACATCGAGACATCATAATCTCACATCCTCTTTCATCGCGAACGTGATGTACACAGATATTGTCGATAAGGTTGACATGGAGGCACAACACATAGTTCTTGCCATGAAGAACATATATAAATACCAAATCAGCTATGCTAAAATCTGGAGGGCGAAGCAGAAGGCATTGGAGAAGCGCTTCGGGACCTTCGAGGCATCTTATGACAACCTTTCCCGACTACTGGAGGTCCTGAAGGAGAGAAACCCCAAACATATACTGTTGTACATGAAAGGGAATCTCAGAACCCCCGCCCCCCCGGCTTCCTGGTCATGGAGCGTGCTTTCTTATCACTTTGGGCCATGTGTGGAGGCTTTCAGGCATTGACGTCCGGTCGTGTGCGTGGACGGGACTTTCCTCACCGGCAAGTACAAGGGTCAAATCCTGACGGCCATCGGTGTGGACAGAAACAACCAAATACTTCTGATAGCCTTCGCTTTTGTGGAGGGTGAAAATTACGAGAGTTAGCTGTGGTTCTTCAGGAGACTGAAGATCGGTGTTGTGAAGGATTAGACTCAATGTGTGCATAATACATGATCGCCATGCTGGGATGATGAAAGCAATAAAGAAGATGCAGGAAGATGTGGAAGAGCTATTTCCGTGGCCGGATTTGTAGAACCGGTGGTGCATGCGACACATGGGGCAAACCTATTCAAATATTTCAAGAGTAAGAGGCTCATGAACCTGTTCAAGAGGTTGTGCAAGCAAAATCAGCATAGGAAGTTTGTTGCCATCTGGGAAAAGCTTGACGAGCTCACTACCATGCAGATACGTGACGGAGAGAGGCAAGCTAGGGGGAGTAGTTGGGAGGGACTGCAGCGTTTACAGCCCTTACCGGGCATTGACCCACCAAACATCAGAAGGAGGCCTACGAGAAACATCAAGTGTTTCTCACACTGGATCGAGTCAGAACCACTGGAGAAGTGGGCACTGTTGTACGACACAAACGGGGCAAGGTACGGGCTGATGACAACCAACCTGGCCTAGGTGTACAACTGGGTGATAAGGGGTCTTCGTGGCATGCCCCTCGTTGCTATCATCGAATGTGTACTGCACGGTACGGTGAGGTATTTTCGGGAATAGCACGCCGCGGCAGTGTGCATGCAAGTACCACTCAGAGTTCTTACTGCAGCGTCATTACAGCTTGGATGGCGAATAAGGTTGAGAAGGCCCTCCTACACTCGGTCGTCATCATGGGTACCACGGAGTTATTTGAGATTACACTGAGGAATAACGAGGGGCTCGGAATGGCTAGTGGAAGAATCACCCATGAAGTGAGCTTGGGGGGCGGTACGGACCACACCTGCACCCGCACTTGCCTAAAGTCGTACCTTCTTCATAAACCATGTTTGCATGTCTTGGCGGCCTGTGGCCATATTCAGATGAACAGCGTACAATTTGTTTCTCCGTACTTCATGGCGGAAACTGTCGTTCAAACGTGGTCCAGTGAATTGCATGGGTTTCATGTCGCCGGAAACTTCACTGAAATTGATCATGGCACACGTACATGGGTCCCTGACATCAGCAGAGTCAAGGGCGGGAAAGGTCATCAACAAACGCGCTGCATCTGCAACTCTATGGATGAGTCCAAAGTGGGAGGCCCTATCCGGAGGTGTGCCCTCTGTGGAGAGTACGGCCACAAGAAGAACAAATATCCTCGGAAGGAAGTTTCGGGTGGAGGGGCTTGACTTTCATGACTGTAAGGCATGTTGCCATGTTGTGGAGTGCTTTCTATTTGTATGGAATGTAATAATCACACAACTCCCTTACGCGTGTATGTTGCGTTACTTCGGTTTGTAGATGTGTGATCGGATTTTATGTTGTCAGCACTATTATGCATGCGTGTATGTTTAAGAAAGTTGCAGTATTGTGCGAATTGTTAGCTACATCCTGTAATTGTTGGAATTTCCTTACTACCTTTTTTGTAGTATCTGTCTACATCGTATGTTTGGTATCTCTGTTTGTATGATTGGAATTTCCTTACTACCTGACCAATTGAAATTATTAAATTGTTTCTTGTGTGCAGGAATGGCTGTTGTGGGCGACGTTGGCGATTGGTCGTACGGCCTTCTAGATCGCCACTTGGACGCACGTCACCATGGACGGTTACACGCTACTACCGTCGATCCAGGTGTCTTGTCCACACGGACTCCAGCACACGCCTGGGGCCTCGACAGACGCTGGTTTCCTCGGTATGGAAGAATATAAATTTTTTCGTACCACTTAGTTGGTCGTGACACGTTGTGGCCTTACTTGTAATGGTTTGTTGCAGGTTGGAGGCGGCGGGATTGCTCCCCCTAGCGCGGATGGTCGAGGCGACACAGGAGGACCTCGTCGACGGTCCGAATGGTGCGGCCTTCTTTGTCGAGAGATCCCGACGCTTTCCGTTCGACCGATCCCTCCTTACTTCCCTCGTGGACCGCTGGCGCCCGGAGACGCATACGTTCCACTTGCCCTGCGGAGAGATGACACCGACTCTGCAGGATGTTTTGTTCCTCACCGGCCTCCCGATCGCTGGCGAGGCGGTTGTCCCATAGGAGGTGGATGACGACTGGCGCGATGACCTAGTTGCTAGGTTCGGGGCAGTGCTCCCCCTGTCCCGTAGGCTAGACGCAGTACGCCCCGCTACACCCACGATAGAAGCACGGTCCTACTCTGTCGTGGCTACGCCAGTTCGAGGTACGTGTTGTCGTGGTTCATAATTTGTACGAATTAATATACTTCTCTAACCAACTAACTGTTCTTCCTGCAGGTTAGTAGGTCGGCCGATGCCGACGCCAGCGTGCAGTCGCAGACACTGGAGGCTTACCTTTGTGGTCGTCGGATGGGTGATGTTCACCACCACCCATGAAAACAGCGTCGGCGCCAGGCTCATTCCGACCGCCCGGGCCATTGCTTACGCTGCGCTCGGCGAGGTCCCCCAGTACAGCTGGGGTCTGCAGTACTTTGTGCCACCTACCGGGGGCTGTGCGACGCGTGCCTCCGACAGCGCGACGGTTCGATACACTCCGGTGCCTACTCTTGCTCATGCTGTGGTCGTTTGAGCGCTTCCACATTGGACGACAATGGATTGGAGTGGGAGCGTACGGGCCGGAGTTCTACGGCGACACCGAGGTGGACGCCCCTACGATAGGGTCCCTTTGGTTAAGTCCTGTTGGGCCTTCTCGATGAGTAAATAGTGAATATTGAACGCTTAAATGGTAAGTATAGTAGAATACTAGAGATGGTGGGTTTCATGCTGAGCTGGTGTCTAAAACCTTTTGGACTGATTTGGTTGTTTGCCATTTTGGTTGAATGCCTTCGGTCAAGGTATTCCTTGTGTTGTGTTTCCGAGTTTCCCTAAAACCCGTAGCTATTGGTGCCAATCTTTGGTTTTGGCTATTTTTGTTTAATTTGTGTTATGAGTATGGATTTACACCCAAAAGTTTTTGAGTGGATTGC
Organism: Rhipidocladum racemiflorum; assembly: GCA_036346355.1. NCBI lineage: Eukaryota > Viridiplantae > Streptophyta > Magnoliopsida > Poales > Poaceae > Rhipidocladum > Rhipidocladum racemiflorum. Next base: position 79,366,901 of record CM070579.1, on the reverse strand, counting down.
GCTCCTTAATGTTCACACGGAATGATCTTTGGAATAAATTTTAAAAGGAAGCCGATGGACATAGTGGGCTGTGTTGAAAATTCTTGAGATTTAATTTGTAACTCTATTTGACTGGAGCTGGACTTATTTGGAAAGTTTGTGTGGTGTTTGCGAGTGTTTCAAAAGGTGAATTTTATGAATGGTTCATAAGTGATTTTGTTAGTGAAGTGTTCACTTTTGAAATGAGTTCTCTTTCTCTTTGAGAAAAAATTGTGGTGGTTGTGTGTGCAGATGTTTGACTTTGGAGTTGATGTTCTGTTCCAAAATGTTGATTTTGGTTAGAATGCGAGGTTTTGCAAGGTTAGCTTTAAATGGATGGTAGGTTTTGACACGACGTGGTGCTTTGCTGTTAACGATGTTGCCGTCATAGTTATATGGTTTAGCGCAATCATCGGTGTTATTGGTGTTCATTCATGTGATACCGAGGAAGAAGTCTTTTGATGAATGACTTTTCAGTATTGTTGTTACATGATGAATGAATGATGAAAAAGGAAGCATGACATCGTTTATAGATGTTTAATGATAAAAGAGTCGATGAGCCAGGACGGTGAGAAAGTCATATATGGATATATGACTAATCCGGAGTGCTCTTGAAAAAGTTTGCATTCATTTCATAAATCGAGATTTCCATTTCATTCTGGTATGAAAAGAAACAATGAAGAATTTCTGGTATGTTGGTTGTGGTGTAGGAGATTTGTGTTTCCTTTGCATCTTGGCATAGGAAATTAAAATGAGTACTTTTTGGTTGTTGCCAATTTCTTTCCAAAGTGGCTTTTAGCGCTTTGGGGTTCGAGTTGTTGTATGTGGATCATTTCGGGCTCAGGGGTTATGGTTGAGCTTGCTTAATGATTGTACCATTTGTTCTGATTCTTTGAAAGGAAGAATGTGAGGGCGAGACCTTCTTAGAAAGAGAAATCCAGTGTGGGTTGTTAATGACCTAAGTTATTGAGTGTTGCTAGTAGTGGATCGTAAATAGTTTAAAAGTGAGGAGTAAAGGAGGGTTGTGTATGACTTGATTCAAACCTTCTTGGAAAATTGTGTCATTGATGTATTCCTCGGTGGGGTTGATTAAATGATTAGCGGACCACTTGGTGGTTGCTAGTAATTGCTTTCCCATTTCGGAGTGTATTGGATCTTTTTGTCGCTGATCTTTGAGCGGGTTGTGTCAACCGAAGTGGATTGCCCGGTTATTATTGTTTTTGCGGGTTTTAAAGACCCTAGTTTTAAATTAGGCTTTTCCTTCGGTGGTAGTGGTGGGTATTGGTCTTTTGTAAAAGATCAATCTTTTGCAAGGTTTTAGCCCCAATTGTTCAAGTAATTGGTAACAGCTGGTAATCTTGGAGTGTAACGTCTCACTTGTTTCGCGTCATCTTTAATACGACGAACTATAGTTGAGAGGTAGAGGTGTGAAGACACTTTTGTGCGTGGGAGCTGAAGAGGGTTCCAGAGGTTGGTGCCGTGCTCTTCTGGATGTAGCATCGGTTAAAGGGATCGGGCACTTTAGTGCCAAAGAATGCATAGAATGAGGAGTGTGAGACCGTTGTCTTTTGTTGTCTTTTTGGGAATTGATCCTTTTTCTCGGGACGTTCTTAGTCCTTGTGTTAGCGCTTTGTGATTCAATGTTGAGTAATATTCTGGCAAGCTTTGATTGTGAGTTATCGTTAGAGCCGTTAGTCTTCGAGCCTTAACTCCCTCTGATTTGTATGTTTGCGTAGTGGTGTGTCTCGGATTTGGGGTCGAATCCTGTTGAATGGGGGGAGAATGTGACACTACGGAATGTCGTAATCTTATAAAATGTGAAATTTAAGGTTAAAACTATACGGTATGAGGTTTAATCGCGTTTCCGGGCCGATTTCGGGAGTTTGGGCCCTTCCGGGGAAGTTTTGGCCTAAGGGGGATGAGTCGTGGGCTTTAGTGGAAGGGATATGGGCCCATGAGGGAGGGGAGACCAGGTTATGGGGGCTTGGTGCGCCCCCTCCCTGCCCTAGCCGCCCCCCCCCACATGCCCCTCTCCACTTGGTGTACCTCCCCTTTTCCTAACCTAGCCGCCGCCCCCACCTTGCCCCTCCCCTTGCGCCACCACCCCCTCCATCCCTCCTCACCTTCCTTGCTGCCCTTGGGGAGCCCCTCACCTCGCCACCCCGCTGTTCTTCCCCTTGAGAAGCTCCGCGACGAGGAGATCCGGCGGTTCCGGCGCAAGGAGGATAATCGGGGAACCCGGGAGGAAGGATTTCGGCGTTCGTTGTTCGTCGGGCAGAGGTATGGTATGGGTGTTCCTTGGGGATGGTCTAGGTGCTGTTCTAGAGGTCGTTATGATGTTTTTAGATCAAGTGGTGGTGCTGTGATTGGGTAGATTGAATGAAAACTAGAGTTTGCCACATTCTCTGTTTCGGGCAGATTGTGCAGTCGACCTAGGGTTTGAGTTTTCGCGATTTTAGAGTTGGAATTTGGTCGGCCGCCTGTTGAGAAAGTTGTAGGTAACTTCAATACCTTTAATTGGACATAAAGAACGTCCAATTCTGCCTAGCCGTTTGAAAGTTATAGTCATTTTACCGAACGTGTTCAAAACTGTGACGTATTTGGGACAGAACATAGTGTTTGTAGATTAAACAATTTTAGAGGCCGAATCAGCTTTTCCCAATAATTAGAATAAGATAGGAAGTTTCCTAAGCTTCGCGATGATGTACTCGTTTAATCGATTCGGAGTCCTAGAACTCAAGATATGATAGTTTGAAGTTTGTTGTCCGGGAGGGACAGATTCTCTGTTTTTAGGTTTTGGGAGTAGTTTGTGAAGTCGGGGTAGACGAGCTTTTGTGTACTATTTTGAGGGCACGTTTTGAGTGTGTGGTATGTTTGTGCAGGTGGTGTGACCCCGGGAGTGCCCTCAACCTCTCGCCAATCCGTCGCCCGAGGTTAAGGCAAGTGTATTGTAATGTGTAGTGTAATGTATGTTGCTAATTGTGACTAGATGCAAATTGCTTACATGTTGTGATATCTTGCCATGATTAGTGATTACCAATGTTATGATGATGAAAGTGCATCTAGGCACTTATGTTGTTTTGGTGATTAATGACAAACGATTAATGACAAACGCATGTAATATCAATCAATGTAATTGTACAAATTCTTAACTTAGTGCTTAACAAATGACAAACCTCTAATATGTTTATATTGTTATGAGACTAACATGTTTATTGCTTAGTTGAATATTAGTCTCATCTATTTTAGAGGAAAATCAATTGGGATGGTTAAGCAAAAATGAGGTATGCAATCTCGGTATTCCTTCCATATTTGTCATTGCATTCCTCTTTAGCAAATGCATATTGAACTCTAAGTAACTTGTTGATTTCATGTGTGCATATTGATTCATGTCATAATTGCTTGTGCATATATATATTCATTTGAGTTCATTATGTGCTTTGTTTTAATATGCTTGTGTTAACTAGAGTTAAACTTCATTGCTTCATATTGACTTGGTGCATACATGTCTTAGTTGTGTATCTTCTAATGCACCTCTCTTAGTGAAGTTTAATCTAGAATTGGATCACATTATTTACTCTCATTCCAAATATTGTTTGCACATGTGTAATTCGTGTATATTCTATCATGTGCTTCATTTAAGCAAAGTCTGTGGTCCTTGCCATGATTTAATTGATTCTTCATATTGGCAATTATCTCTCTAGTGCAGTTAGATCAATCATATATTCATCATAATGCACTTAGCAGAGAATATTTCTATTGTCAAGTGTTTCCATTCATATTGTGCTTCTTGATATGAAACACTTGTTATTATCAATCTATTCAATATATCTTTTAAGCTTGTGGGACTAATATGTTTGCTAAGTGCTTTGATAAGAGTTAGGTCCCAAAGCTGTGTGTATGATGACCAAGATGGTTTGAAGGATGACAAGCGAGTCAAAGTCAAATAAGACGGCGGTGTCACCAAGAGCTGAGGACTAAGTCAAGAACGACTTGGCGTGAGGATCGTCTTGGTGATGATCGAGGTCAAGGTCGGAGAAGACGAGAGTCTCATGAGGTGAATCGCGTCGAGGTTGACAAGACGAAGGGCGTCATCAATCTTTGTGGAAGCGTCATCATGCACCGTGCATCCAAGAAGTCGGCATGCAAGCTGAGTGTAAGACTTAGATTTTGTGTTAAATTTGAGTCTAAGGATTGCCGTACTATTAAGAGGGATGCAATCGTTGAAATCACTTAGACAAGTCTCAAGTGCTCAAAAGTGGTCTATCCTTGTCTAAAGTTAAGAAACCCAAGTCACACTTTGTTCACCTAGGTGTAGGTGGGTTGGTGTGAGGTTAGAAGTGGTGTTGGTGGTGCCGGAAAGTGAGGGTTGTAGGTCTCTCTTGGATTCCTTGTGATATCTGATTTTAATCATTTGGATTTGGGTAGTGAGACCTTGTTAATTGTGTAGCCCTCGTTCTTAGTTTTCAAGTCCGAATTAAATCGAAATCGAGATGCAGGATCAAAAGTTATGCCCGCTTTCGATCAGCTGCTGCGTCTTTGCTGGGAGATCCGGAGACTCGGATTAAATGTCCGGAGACTCGGATGATCCGAGTATCCGGACAATCCGAGTATCCGGATGATCCGAGTGTCCGGGTTAAATATCCGAGTCTCGGGTTGCCCGGTCGGTCCCAACGGCTAGTTTTTGGGGTTCCTCTATTTAAAGCCCCCTTCTTGCCCACTTCAAAGTAGCTGTTGGGGGAGGTTTTTGCTGGGTATTAGAGGTGTTCTTTGTGAGTTTTTGAGCCCCCAATACTCCTCCCTACTCCTTAGATCTTAGTGATCCCCTTTTGTGAAGGGTTGGGTAAAGGAGAGAGGTGTTTGGATTGAGGATTGATTTGAGGAGTGGAGCTAGTTCCTTTGTGCTTTGAGGTGTTCTTCTTAGTGATCTTTAGCTCCCAAAAGCCTCTCCAACCCTAGATCTTAGTGATCCCTTTTGAGTGAAGGTTTGGGTGTGAGAGTGGGTAGTGATCGGATTGAGTGTGATTAGTGTGTTGAGCACTTGAGGTGGACTCTAAGTGAGTTCTTCGGGAGCATTTATTGCTCTTGGAGGTTGAGGTCTCCTAGACGGCTAGGAGTTGCCGGTGAGCTTCCAAGCTTTGTGTGGAAGACCACCGAAGGTTTGTGAAGGTCCGATTCCGCCTCCGCAAGGAAAGGAATCAAAGAAGTGAAGACCGGCGAGTGCATTGTGCAACACCGGGAGGAAGAGGGTTGAAAGAGACCCCGGCTCAAGTGTGACCGAGCCGCCTCAACGGAGACGTAGGATCCCCTCAAGGATCCGAACTTCGGGATAAAATCTTCGTGTCTCCTTCCTTACTTCGATTTCCTCTTTTGCTCATCCGCTTAATTTGCTTTCGATTCTTGTGATTAGATCAATTAGATTGTGTCTACTGCATCTATTCTTGCTTGTATCCTTACTTTGTTGCAGTAGAGTAATTTGTATCTCTTGAATCGAAGAAGTAATTAATTTTGTTGCACTCTCTCTGTTCTGACCGAAACAGACAACCCGGAGTATCCGGTATATTGATCCGGAGTATCCGGACATACCGGAGTATCCGGACTAAATATCCGGAGTCTCCGAGTTGACTGTCTTGGGCTGAATTGTTTAAATTGCAAAACTTAATTATCCCAATTGCTTCTGCATTATCTCTGATAGATTAATTTAAATTGGGTATAATTTTGTAATCGCCTATTCACCCCCCTCTAGGCGCATCCCCTGTCCTTTTAGATGAAAATGGACTATTATGATGATATGCCATGTTTAGTTCAGTTTGATGCAAGTTGTTTATGTTTATGGCATATGTTGCATACATGGCATGAAAGCTGGCCCGGTCGGTGAGAACGTCATAACTAGTCCGGTAAGGTCGGTGAGAAAGTTATGACTAATCCGGAACGCCATGGTTGTAAGACCTATCTCGTGATTCCACCCACGTGGTGAGTGGAAGCGATGCGTAGGCACCCTCCATCTACGGGATGGAAGGGGGAAGAGGGTGCACGCCGACGGGTGTGCACTCAGCAATACCGGTATATGCTTTCAGGAGACATGTGCATTGCATTGCATTGCATACATGATGATGATAATGCGTTGTGTACAATGTGCTTTGTCATGGCTATGATGTTGTAGATGAGAATATGATTTGATCATGATGTTAAGCATGGTATGTAATGACGTTGGCATTGGATTGTTCTTTTCACTCCATTTCAATATACTTGCTGAGTGATAAACTCACGCTTGTGTTTATGTTGTTTTTCTTAGGTACTTTGACACCGACATGCGGGAAAGGGGCTTAGCGGCACTTTATCACATAATTTCCTCACAATTAGACAATATTTACCTTTCGGAGTTGTGATCATGAGTCTAGTGTGACGAAACTAGGATTATGAGTTGTTCATGTGCTTGATTACATCCTTTACTTCGTATTGGTTCATGGAGTGGTTAAATTCATTATGCTAGACTTAAATTGCCGCATTATTACTTGTTATTGCTGCTTTGGATGATTTCCATTATGATATATCATGTGGTTTTTTTGTTGTTGCTCCGAATCATGGAAAAACAAAGGAGATGCTGCCGAAATTTCTGGTTTTAGCATTTGCTCCTTTGTTGTAATTTATCTTTATTTATGGTTTTTTAGATGTTGACTAGTCTATGTTTGGTAACATTCAAGCATACTAGAAGCTGGGGTGTTACACCCTGCCGACGCACCGTTCCGGTACCGTCCTCCTCCTCCTCCTGTCATGGTGCCGACCCCAAGTGTGTTCAATACCCATCATGAACTAACATTGCTTTAAACTTTACTTTCAAATACATGCTTTATTCTAACATGTCGTACATGCTTTCAGGTTACTTCCTAGAGGGCCCCACTACGTCGTACACGCATGCGGAGGACTTCGACATTCCATATTCCCTGCCACCGCACCCGGACTTCGTGTATGGGTCCCAGCCAAGCGCCCCCACGCCTACACAGCCGACGGACCCGGGTTCTTCATGCCATACTCCTGCAGCAACCAAGACCCTCGGACGCCGAATCGGCCACGCACCAGACTGGTGGACCCCTTCAGGTTCCAGACGTCGCCCTGCCGCTGCACATCGACCAGCAGGCGGACCAGACCTCGTGCACAGGGCGAGGGAGGTCAGCAGGGAGAGGGGGGTTAGCAGGGAGAGTAGGCGTTGGAGGGCGTTGATTCAACATTGTACTCCTACGTTGTTTTTTCTACGTTGTAATGTTATGTTCTAACTTATACAATGCTACGTTGTATTCCATGTTACAGTCATTCAAACCTGCACGACATGTCAACCTCAAACAAAGCTGCACGACCTGTCACGCTGAAACAAAGTTGCACGAACTGTCAACCGCTATCAAAGCTGCATGACCTATCACCCTCATTCAAAGCTGAAATGCTTGATATGACCACTCACTGCCTACATTTAACTCCGAAGTGACCGCTTATTGCATAGTATATTTATCAGCACTGACACCTAGCATTCTAGCTGACTTTGGGAGAGATTCCCTATCTAAATCTGTGGCCACAGCCAGGCTCATGTCCCATCACATCCAAAGCTGCAGAGGGATCCGATGCTCGCGGATTTTAACTTCTCTTAAGTCCGCCACAGTCTCCTATGGCTGGCTATTTAAGCCCAGTGGTCGCCTCCCAATAATCACATCAAGCAAGCAAGCTTCAGACCAATACGAGGGAAGACGAAACACGGACCACAAGTTTGCCAGCCAACCAACCAGTGCCAATGGAGTTCCCCTCGCCCCCAAGGAACAGCCTTCTCGAAGACATCCCCGAAGACACACAGGTCCCCATGTGCCTATGCAGGGATCCTTGCCGGTTGCAGAAGTCTCTAGACAACTCGTACACCTACGGTATGAGGTACTGGAGTTGCCGCAACTACGACTCTGAGCTAACGCTGGAGATGCGGATGCGGGGAATAAGGCCGGTATGTTCGTACTCGCATTTAATGTTACATCCTACCGCGCAAACCTTAATACTGTAATACCATCTGCTGTCACCAATTGCAGCCTCCATTGTGCGAGTTCATCAAATTCTACGATGCGGAGCAGACTCCTGAGATGGAGAGGATGCGGAATTGGGAGTACTCGCATCGTAGAGCTATGGTAGAGCAGCAGTAGCGTGAGCAGGACGAGGAGGAGAAGCGCATGAAGCATTACAAAGAAATGCGTGCAAAGAGGGAGGCCGAACGGCAGCGCCTGGCGGCCGAACGGGAGGCCGAGCATGAGAGGAAGCGCGAGAGGGCGGCTCGGGCCAGGGCGGCAGGCACCGATGGGTTGCGCAAGGGGAAATATCCCCGGTGCACTCAGTAGTGTAGAAGAAGGGCCATTGTTGTTTCGTGTAACCGCTTTTAGTTTTAAGCCGTAATAAAGAGTGTGTCCTACCTTATTTTCGTCACTACCTTATCCTCGTATCTCCCTCTCCCAACCTCATTAGGGTTATTGCACCAGTACATTTTAGATGCAAAGAAAAATGTAAATTAAATATTTTTCCATAATATGGTAGTCCATATATCGACGTTCCCCGTGGGCCGATTTTCGCTCGATATGTCTTGATAATCACGATATTTGCTTCATATAATTTTTTCCGAATTTTTGAATTTTTGAATTTTATTTTTAGAATGTCTCGGTTTACCGTTCGGCAATTAATTTTATGTTGTATCGATAATCGAGCGATTATCGACGATAATTCAAACCCTACCTGTAACCTGTTGGAGAGGGTGAGGCGTCAGTAGTCACTTATGGTCGACCTCTATCTTCCGCCGGCGTCATCCACTCCCGATCGCATTCGTTGGTTCTAGTCGTGACATAGATCAAAGGTATTACCGCTAAGGCTGGGTAGGAAGCTCGTGGCTCAGCTCGGGCTCGACCGAGCCTGGCTCAGCTCACCCTGGCTCGTGGCTCGGACCGAGTCGGCTCTGCTGAAGCCACGAGCTGCTCGGTGAGCCAGGGCGTGAATCGGTCAATCACTCAATTCACGTTCCCTTCCCTAGTTCCCTTCATCGGTTCATCCCTTGGCCTTATCCTCAAAGCCTGGCAGTCTTCCGGTCTTCCCACTTCCCCAGTCCCAAATCTACTCCCCAGCCGGCGCCGCCCGTCCCGCCCCCGACGCCGCCCGTCGGATCTCCCCCTAGCGCCGCGCCGCCTCCATCTCCCCGGCGTGGCCCTGTCTCCGCCCGGTCTCCCCGGCGCCACCCTTCCGCCCCGACGCCACCCTCCCGTCCCTCCCGTCCTCCGTCCGGCGTCGCCATGTCGTCGGATCTCCCCGCCGCGCCCGCCAGATCTCCACCAGCACCTAACGCCGCCTCTCCCCGCCGCCCGCCCGATCTCTCCACAAGCCTGCGCCCGTCGGCTCACCCTGGCGTGGCGCCGCCCCGTCCGTCTCTCCCTGGCAGTATGGAGAATGGAGATTTGCTTGTGTTTTGGATATAGTTGTTTGATGCTAGAATGATGGCAGTATGGAGATTTCACATTTGCTTGTGTTTTGGATATAGTTATTTGATGCTAGAATGATGCTATGTTAGTATTGCTGAAGTTTGTGTTCTAAGCAGCTGATATTTAAAATATGCTTTAACTGTTGGTGCTAGTCTGCTATGGCCTGGCTCGGCGAGCCAACGAGCCGGCTCGCGAGCCAGGACCGAGCCGAGCCGAGCCACCCTTTTAAACTCGTCGCTTCACCAAGCCGAGCCTGGCTCGACTCGCTACCTCATCGAGCCCAGCCCAGCCCAACCGAGCCTCTCGGCTCAGCTCGTTTCCAGCCTTAATTACCGCCACCCTTCGCTTACCGCCGCACATCGCTAGATCGAGCGCGTCTCCTCTGTCGCCGTACGAGATCGTTATGAGGAAATAAAAAAAAATCGAAATAGGAATGGGAGACCAGCACGATCAGTGTGAGATCGACAAACACAGTGCTTGATAGCTGGTACAGAGACATCGCTTTTTAAATTTACCCTTTTATTTTACAGGAAAATATGAACTACTCGCAGAACAAGTTCGCCCCAAATTCCCAAATCAAGACTCCAAAAAGCCCACAGTTTGAGAAATACAGGCCCATTATCTAGAAATGACAGTCACAACGAACCCCCTAACGCTCGCTCGTTGGAATGGTTAGAGTAAACTTGGGATTTCGCCTTTTGGTTACCATCCTACTAGCTCGATTTTAGGCTATCGGCCACACTGTCACGATGCACCACTCACCGTGAGATGCAAGCCCGTGATCAATGAATAGAAGGGAGAGGGTCAGCCCAGAAAGCACCACCAGGGCAGCGCATTCAGGACGGCCCACGTAAGAGCCCGTGTTTGCTCGCACGGAGCGTGCGGCGCCATATTTCCATTGATCTGTAGCAATTCTCTGTGGTTCGCCACTTCGCCATGGCCAGCTTCCCTCAACCATTTCGTCTTAAGCAGTGCTTCTATTTTTTTTTTCTTTTAATACAAGTTGTATAAATTTTAAAGCAAATAAAAAATAAATAATCATTATCTACTCTTTCGTTGTACTTTGGTATTTATATAATTTTTTTAAAAAATAGAAGCACCAACTCTTTGATCTTTAACCCATAGCACATCGTGAGTTGGTGGCCCATCCAAAAGGTATTTGGAGCACACGCGATTGCGTGTCCGGACATTTGCCTACCAGCCCGGCCTTGACCAACTGCCTGCCCTAAAAAGTAAGCCCTTTTATTCTCGAGCAGAACGGCCGTCTCGCGAATCACGATGCCACCCGGGTACCGCCAAGCATCGGTCTCCTGCAAGGTCTATATGTTGGAAAATTAACATTACATAGTATTAATTTAATTTTAAAATTACATAATAGAAATATAAAATTAAATATTGCTTCTACGATATAATTAGTAGCAGCCACCAGATATCCAAACAATACATAACATGTTAGTAGAAAAGGTAGATAGATCAATTGATATACAAATGTTAACAAACTATCGTAACAATATGCATTCTCATCAGATTTAGTTGCAAACGAAAGATCACTGGACCAATAACCAATTGGTCCGAGACATTTACAGATGGCTTGATGAAGAGCGGGAGACTGCAAAGAAACGATGTGTGCGATGATCGAAGACGAAGACAAGCAGTCGTACGAAATGGTGCTTCCCAAAAATCTGATCGCCGGTCTCCCGTGTAGGACGTCAAGTGGCCAGCGTCGGAACGGAGACACTGTTCTCCCTCACGCCTGTTGCATGACTGGCGAAGGGACGGAATGGCTCAGGAGCAGCAAACACTTGGGAGAGGTAGAGAGCGCTGGGGAAAAACGAGATCGAATTCTGTTGTATCGCCCTCACAAACAAGGACGTCTCTCTTATCAAATCGCGACTAGTGCAAAACCGCCGAGAAAAACAAGATCGGATTCTATTGTATCGCCTTCACAAATAGGGACATCTCCCTTATCAAGTCGCGACCAGAGCAAAACCGCCTCGCGAGTTCTCCACGATTCGAAAATCAAGCTGCCATGCGCAGTTCGAGCTGCCACGATTCCAGGAACCGCCCCTGAAATCTCGCTACTTGGGCCAGCGGACTAACCACACGCGAACGTGCATCTCTTGAGTCCGCATGCCATATCAGCATCTAAGGTGTAAGGTGATGTGACATAGATGGTACACGTAGCAAAAATTAAGTATACTTAGCACGTCTTGGATACGGTTGCACGTCATCGCAAGTTACAAGTAATGCGAAATACGCGATATACGCGCGGGTGCTCAATGCCTTACATAGCCAATCATGAGTATCTCTAGCTTTACCATTAACTTATACTAGAGTCCATGCATAAACTCTCCTTATAAGTTGGTTTCACTCCACCTACCTAAGCAATATGGGACTGAACTCTCGTACTCTCAAATCAACATCTCTTTGACTTCTTCCTTTGAATTAATTCCAACAATATACTATATATGTGCGTCAGTGCATGCACAACAATACATATAATCCACGGCAGGATCCATGAGAAATATGTATTCTCATCGCTGCTAGTGGCGGCCATGCCCCTGTGCCAACCGCACCGTAGATCCGATCACCCCTCCGCTGACGTCACCCCGCCAGCCTTGTGCCCCGTGCGGCCAAGACCTATGGACAAATCTCTACTGCTCGTAGTTGCGAGTCTATGGTGGTCGTCAATACTTTTTTCTACTATTCCTCACATACGTATTAGACTGACAAGACCTTTAAAATAACGTCCACTGCTTAATATGGATACCTGTGTCCAATTTGACTTAAATATATACATACATGTTTCGCTATATGTGTAATACTATACATTTGGTGTTTTAGAATTCCGTTTACTGCTACGTATCACATTCATTTAGTGTTGCAACGCATTCTTTTAGGGCCGTTTTTAGGGCCGTTTTTAGGGCCGTTTGGTTGTCTGGTTCCACGCGGTCAGACTCGCAGGAGTCAAGGAATCATCGTTTGGTTGTTTCTTGTATTGCATGAGTCTGTACGCACGCATGCAAGATGTCTGTTTGGTTGCCTGTGCGCGGTGCGGGAGCCAGATCAGCACGGTGCCCCTCACAGCCAAGCTCGTGAGAAACGAGCTCTATAACCGTTTCTTCGAAGCCAGGCTGGGTCGGTGCAGGCTCCCACGGCCAGCAACCAAACAGCCTCTTAGTGATTCGTTGCACCGCATGGATACTATACCGGTTACTCTAATGCACGAGTGTAATTAGGGGTGATAATAGGTTGAAACCCATCACAAGACCGATTCAATCCTAAACTTTTGTTTCTTGATCTAATCCAATTCAAATATAAAACTAACAAGCTTATGTCCTATCCAAGTCCAAATAAAGGTTTGGACTTTAATTCAAACCATTTATATGTACAACATCGACATACACATGACCAGAATTAACATATAATACGTGCAATACCGTAATTTAATAAAAAAAACATAAGGTCCAACGCTGATCCAATCTAATTTAGATCTAATCTAAGTAGCTATAAATCTAAAATAAATCTAATTCATACGTAATTTTGGATCGACCTAATTTAAAAGTCTAGACTGATCGGGCCCATCATCACTCCTAAGTGCGATCGGTGCAGGGCAGCGCAGCGCCATCCCCCGCACGGCATGACATGACAGCGCGATTAGGGCTGGATCAGCAGGCAAAGCGTCCTTGGCCTAAAGCTATCACGATTCACATGCATTACGCAAGCAAAAGATCTCGGCGTCGCGGGCGGCCTCCGCGCCTCGGGTTCGCATTAAAGAAAGCGTCCCAGGAAGCTGCGAGGAAGCTGCCCGCCGCGTGCGCCAACCAACCGCCCGGAGCAGCAACCGCGTAGCGCTGGGGAGGGAGGGAGGCGTGCACTGGGCAGACCAGACCGCTTACTACCCGACCGGGGGGGTGGTGGTTGGTTGGCAGCGGCAGTTGGCAGTACCGGCTCGTGTCGGTGGGACGGGGGGCCGTTCCAGGTCGCCAGCCTGGCCTCCCCTCGGGAACCGCGCGTCACCGGTTGACGACTCCGCACCCGCTACGCCTTGACCTTTCCACGGGCACATACGTCAGTCGCACGGGCACACGAAATGTACGTACGTATAAAGTGGTGATGGTGGTGTACGATGAGATATAACCGTGCTTTTTATTGCTGAGATGCCAATCAACTCTACTCCATCTCTTTGCAATAAAGCTGAATCTATCTCTATAAGATTTTTCACTACAAATATAATATTTTATTATACCGAATAGCAGAATACTATTATAAAAAATATACAAATAAAGAAAAGAGAACCTAATCTCGTCTTCTTATAAGTAATAGGAATCGGTATTTATCCAGATTTTGCTCTCTACCTCTCTCTTATCCAATTATTATTCTAAGGGTCTGTTTGGATCCACCTAGCTAATAGTTAGCTGCTAATTATTAGCTGCTAAGGATCCAAACAGGTCCAGCTAATAGGTTAGCTAATTATTAGCTATGCACCTAGCTAATGGTTATCTCATTAGCTGGCTAAACCCAGCTAATAGCAGCTAATATATTACTTTGGACGAAAATACCCTTCCACCAAAATCAACCAGCCCCCGAAAACTCCCTTCGCCCCCAAATTCTCCCTCCCGGAAACTCCTGCGCCCCCAATTCTCCCTCCCGGAAACCTTTTGTTTTTAATTTATGGACTTCACTTTTGTATGGACATAAACCTCTACGTTGATTTGACTTGCAAAAATGTACAGGGGGGCCCTCATTTTACTCTCCTGTTCCGGCGAGCTCACCATCTGCATTTGACTCGTGCAAACCGAGAGTCACCCCATAGCAAGACCCATAGAGAAATCCCAAACAAATCAACGTTAAAAAAAAAATCGTTCATGAACACGTGAGCACACTAGGTGAACAACAGAGAACATGTAGAATCCTTGAGACAAGCCTGCAAGAAAACAGGGGTAATCTGGATAATTGATCAACTTAAACATCTATCAGCCACATATTAGCTGGTGGATCCAAACACCCTCCAGCTAATAGTTAGCCAGCTAATTATAGCTAGCAACTATTAGCCAGCTAACTATTAGCTGCTAATGGATCCAAACAGGCCCTAAATAGGGTTTTCTTTGTTTTAATTAGTCCGCTCTGTTGGACTTTATGAGCAAGATTGAAGAAGATTTTATGAGGATGAAAAATGGAAAACATGTTCCACTCTAGAGAAGCATCTCGCAATTAATTTTATTCTTTTTCAAGTTAGAATAAAAAAGAAAACAAATAGAAGAGAGTTTTGCGCCCCCTTCTCTCTCTCTCTCTCTATATATATATATATATATATATATATATATATATATATATATATATATATATATATATATATATATATATATATAGAAACCTTTCTGTACTCTTGGAAGTATGTACTCCCACCTCCAGTATACCACTTAAACGAATGTGTTATACTCATTTATCACTTTCAGTATACTCTAATAATAATTCTAAGATACTACAATACGATATTATTGAAAAAACTTCATTAGAGCTCTTTATTTTTTGCTGTATACCTTTTTTCATATATAAAAAGAGTATATAAACAAATTATGCTACAAAGGATGGACTTTGATGAAATTTTCCGTGGAACTCACTTTGAAGTATCTTATAATCAATATTAGAGTATACTCAAAACGATAAAGAGGTATAATAACATCATTTAAGCGGTATACTGAGAATGGGAGTACATACTCCCAGGGATACGGAACTATATATATATATATATATATATATATATATATATATATATATATATATATATATATATAAGAAGCCTTTTTCGTACTCTTGGGAGTATGTACTCTCACCTCCAGTATACCACGTAAACGAATATGTTATACTCCTTTATCACTTTCAGTATACTTCAATAATAATTCTAAGATACTACAATGCTACATTGTTGGAAAAAATTAATCATAGATCTTTATTTTTTAGCTATATACCCTTTTTCATATGTAAAAAGAGTATATAAACAAATTATGCTATAAAGGGTGGACTTTAATGAAATTTTTTGTGGAATTCACTTTGGAGTATCTTATAATCAGTATTAGAGTATACTTAAAAGGATAAAGAGGTATAACAACATCATTTAAGCGGTATACTGAGAGTGAGTAATGTCTCCCAAGGATATGGAACCATTTTCCTATATATATATATATATATATATATATATATATATATATATATATATATATATACTTGAGTGTAGTAAATCTGGAGGAGTACTCGTATAATAATAACTTGAATGCTTTATTATACTTGAGTCCAGTCGTAATCTATTAACTTTTAAATGTATTCGTTTGAATAGTTTACATATGGAGACAGAAAATAAAGATTCTGTCTTATAGCTACTCATGGCTAAGTTTAAGGTGTGTAGTAAATGTGTGGTTGAAATATTTCCTTCTTCTCGGGGTTATATTATGTAGGTCCAACCAGAAAACATTAGGTTGTCATCAAAACTTTATAAAGATACATCTAAGGTACTCAAAATCTTGATTTCCCCCCCCCCCCCAAAAAGGGCCAAGACTTGACTAAAGTGAGATATACAGATGCTAACTATCTGTCTGATCCCACAATGCCAAATCTTAAATTGGTTTTGTGTTTTTGTGCAGTGGTGCAGCCATTTATTGACTGTCTTTTAAGCATACATTAATAGCTACTTCTACTAACCATTCAGAGATTATTACATTATATGAAGTCTCATGTTTGTGTGTTTGGTTGATATATGAAATTAGCCATATCCAGAAGTCGTATGACATTAATACTGTCGGTGCCCCTATAATTATCTATTAAGATAATGCTACTTGTGTTGCATAAAAGCCACAAATACAAATGTGTTATGTTTAAAGCAATATCACGAAACATATTGCCCTCAAATTTTTCTATCTTCACGAACTCCAGAAGAATGGTGAGGTAAAGATTCTGAAAACTAAGTTATGTGAAAATTTATCAGATTTATTTACTATTTTATTTTATTTTTGCAAAAATCCAGTTTTCAAAGATGTGTTTGTGTCATTGGTATGAGATAACTTAGAGATATACAGAATTCAAGAGGAATAAATCTCTAAACTATGTCTCTTAGTATAATTCTAAATATACTACTTTATATCTAGAAGATTATAAGTTGCACATTTTTCCTTGGTGAGTTTTTTTTGAAGTTTTCTCACATGAAGTTTTTTAATGATAAAAATAGTGTAACACAATGTGCGAGTACAAGGTACTCTTCCCTCCATCTTTTTTTCTATTGGTATTTTGGATGAATTTTTTATGAGATATTTGCATTACACGGTATTGTCAGGCGTGAGTCTTTAGATACAATTGAAAACTTAGTTACAGTTGTTTAAATACGTTTGAACTCTATCTCGTTGTGGGCAAATCCAAATCAATATCCAATGAGTTTTTACTATAGCTACGGAATCGCATTGTACAGAAGAATTAATCTAATAAAGTGAATATTTTTTTATCTCTATATCGTACGTGCTTCTCATGTTTATTCTTACTGTTTACTCAATGTATTATGCCTACTCAATCTATTAACGCGTGATATCCAGCAAAAAATATCCGATACCGTATCGATTCCGCTCCGTATTCGCTTTAAATCCGTAACCGATATTATCCGCGCCATATTCGTATCCGTTATTACCCATACCCGAATCCGAATCTGACAAAAATAATATGATTTAGGCCATGTTTGGCAGAGCTCGAGCTGGTGGAGCTGGGTATTCCTAACTCCACCAGATCTGTGGACTGTAGCTATGTGTATATTAAGAGTGTCTAGGTGGATCATCTTGTTTACATTTTAGAATAAAAATATAAACTTAATTCACTTTATTTTTAGCCTACAAGTTTCAGATCCGAGTTGAAGCTGGAATCTGAAGCTCTGCCAAACATGTCCTTAATATACGAAAAGAGCGATATCCGATCGAATTCGAGCCGATTGTACTCTAACAGTAATCCCGTTTTACCGCGATACATACGTTATTCTAAATTAATCGGGGTGAGATGCACCGGGTTTTGATTCGGGCGGGCCGCCCTCGACGGCCAGGCTAGCCACCCGGGCTATGCTCGGTCCTTCTGCGCCGTTTCTTTCAGTTACCGCGCAGCGTCTGCGAGCCACAATTTCGGGAGCGTTCAGTTAGGGTGTGTTTGGTTACCTGCACCATCCTAGTTTATTTCGTATGAGTCATCCAGGCTAGTTTTGGCCTGACTGAGTGGATGCAAGTTAAGTTGTTTGGTTGCTTGTTTGTGCATCTCATAGGCCTGCATTAGAGAGAAGTCCAATTTCTGTGTTTTCTCCATTCTGTATAAGTGGGTGCAATTGCATCCACGCCGTGACGAATGAGCGAAACCAAATACGCATGTTT
Source organism: Rhipidocladum racemiflorum (assembly GCA_036346355.1). Taxonomy (NCBI): domain Eukaryota; kingdom Viridiplantae; phylum Streptophyta; class Magnoliopsida; order Poales; family Poaceae; genus Rhipidocladum; species Rhipidocladum racemiflorum. The sequence continues at coordinate 79,349,002 of CM070579.1, read as the reverse complement.
AATGTGATACAACAGATCCACTCACGCGATTCGCATAATTACGCAAGAACCAAACACACCCTTTTAACGGTCCGGACATAAACGATCGCGGTGTCACCTCTCACGACTCCACGAGTCACGATTCAACGAGCATGGCGGCACGGCGTGCGGTCGCGGTTGGAGACGAGACGGGGGCCGTTGGCCGCGCACGCGCACGCGCACCCACATAGCTGTGCTGCACTGCTGCGCGCGCCCCCGTCCGGCTCACGAGCCACATAACTGCCTCCCCACGAGAGCGCGCCGCTTTCAGAAAACGTGCGCTCCAGCCTGGCCCGTGGACCGTCCTTATCTCCTCCCACTCCCGCGCACAGTAGACTAATTGCCGCTGGGACCCACACTTCTCTGTGGCCCACCTGTCATGGTCACGGGAGCGGATCGCGCGGGGTTGACGCGATCGATGCGAGGGGGAGGGGTTTTGGGGTACGTACTGGGCGGTACACCTGTACGGTGGTGAGGTGGGGCCCGCGCAGGTGGGGGGCGTGCCCGGGCTTGGACGGTTGCGATTAACTGCGGATGGGGATAGTTCGCGCCGGGGTGCAGTGCACCCTGTCGCGCGGGAGCGGAGGCGGAGGGGGAATGGATCCGTCCGTCCGTCCGGGTGGATGGATAAGCATTGCACAGCACAGCACAGCGCAGCGCATCACAGCCGCGCACGCGCTCGCGCCTCGTGTCGGTTTGTTAGGCGCGCACGCACGTAGAGTAGTGGAGTTGCGTGAGCAGTAGTCTCTGCTGTATAAAGTGAGAGTTTCTTCCCACGTCACATTAATTGTCCTGCTTAATTGCCCTGTTTAATTGCCTTACGCAAGAAACGAAGCATTAAAGATAGATATTTGATCTTATGAAATACTAGTATTTTTTTATTTTTTAATCTTTATTTTTTATTATCAATTTTGTTTTTCGTAGCAACGCACGGGCATATAACTAGTAGTAGTAGTACCGTTGTTTCTCCCCGCGGTGGTTTCGAGTCCACTCCACTTTCTCTTTCGCCTTTTGTCGTGTCGTCGATGCAAAACGACGGAGTAACAAACCTGTGGTTCGAGGGATGACTAAACTCACTCTCCCGTCCAGTACAGTGCTGACGTTCGGGGATTAGGTAGTAGTAGTACTAGCAACTTTTTTTAAAAATTTTTTGGATCGATTTGGCCGTTCAGGTACGCGAGGAGGATTTAACGGAACAAACCAAAGGTGGAACAGGTGCCCGTTGGGTTAAAAATAAAAAATTCACCGGATTTGCGGTTTCACTTTTCAGTTTTCACCCATGCGATGCGTTGTTGTACTGCTGGCCAGCTCTTAACGGCACCTGCCGTTTTCCCACTGCCCCACGTACGAAAACGAAAGACCCGGTTCAAATTTTGAATCCACCGAGGCCGCACTCACCCGACCCAAGGATTAAAATCGGATAAAATTCCCTGAAATTTCAGACCCCGAACCCTTGACGAAATTAAAAAAATAAAAAAAATTCAAAGTGCTACGCTAACATATTTCTTTGCGTCGTTTTTCGTGTGGGATAGTTGGTAGATCACGTAGTTAGTATTTGCACATCAATTATTGCAGTCATAAATTGAGGACTTCAGTTGTTAAACCGAGTGATCGTAAGATTCTTACTCTATAGTATCTAAATGAAGAAAATAGAAAAATAAGTAGTTGCTAAAAATAATACAACCCATGAGTGATGTGGAGAATGTAAAAATATCCCTTCTTGTAAACTGGTTGACATGTCTTTTTGGATGAAATTTTGGTTTCTTCTGTCTAAAAAAATTTTAATTTGATTTTCTAAAAGTTGCGTCCTGATTTCATTGAAAATAATGATATTTCACTAAAATTTTGGAATTCAAAAGATGATAAGATATGAATAAAAACAAAATTTAAAACCTTACACTTACGGAGCAACGGGGTCGACATAGAGCTGGGCCCACCTGGCATAGAGCTATGGAAAACGACAAGTGACCCGGGTAGAGGTAGCGCGGGTCTCGCGACGCGTGCGGCGGGTGCCAGCTGTATTGCCGGTCAGGTCACCGGCCGCGCCCGGTCGTCCCGCCGCTATAAATACCCTCCCCGTCACTATTTCTCCAACCTCCCCCACGATACACACCACTCGCAAACCAACACAAAACCGCAAGAAACCAAATACCTTTAGGCTCCGCCACTAGCAACTACTCGTCGTCGTCGACCTAGGCTTGTTTGTGAGTTGTGACGCCATGGCAGGAGGAGTGGAGGCGGAGTGCGACAGGATCAGGGGACCGTGGAGCCCCGAGGAGGACGACGCGCTGCGGCGGCTCGTGGAGCGGCACGGCGCGCGGAACTGGACGGCAATCGGGCGCGAGATCCCCGGGCGGTCCGGGAAGTCGTGTCGGCTGCGGTGGTGCAACCAGCTCTCGCCGCAGGTGGAGAGGCGGCCGTTCACGGCGGAGGAGGACGCCACTATCCTCCGCGCCCACGCGCGGCTCGGGAACAGGTGGGCTGCCATCGCTCGGCTCCTCCACGGCCGCACCGACAACGCTGTCAAGAACCACTGGAACTGCTCCCTCAAGCGAAAGCTCGCCGTCGCCGTTGATGGCGCCGAGTTCGAGCGGCCGTGCAAGCGCGTGAGCCCCACGCCGGACAGCCCGTCGGGGTCGGGGTCCGGATCGGACCGCAGCGACCTCAGCCACGGCGGCGGCGGCGGCTGCTTCGGGCAGATTTACCGTCCGGTGGCGCGGACCGGTGGGTTCGAGCCGGCGGACTGCGCCGTCAGCCAGCTGCACGAGGAGGATCCCCTCACCTCCCTGTCCCTGACCCTCTCCCTCCCCGGCATGGACCAGGGGTTCAACCACGACAGCGCTCACAGCCACTTCCAAGAACCGCCGCCCTCGCCCTCCCCACCGCCGCCGGCTCCGGTCCCCGTGGTCGCCACACCGTCATCATACCCGTTCAGCCCCGATTTCATGGCGGCCATGCAGGAGATGATCCGCGCCGAAGTGCAGAGGTACATGGCGAGCGTCGGGGTGCGCGCCGGGTGCGGCGCTGCCGGCGGGGCCGACCTGTTCATGCCTCAGCTGATGGAGGGCGTGATGCGGGCGGCGGCAGAGCGCGTCGGCGGGGTCGGAAGGATGCAGTAATCAAGGAATCAGAACAAAGTGGGATGCTTTGGCTTAATCAATCTAGGACAATCGCAACATGTTCTTCGCAAATTTCCATCATTTGTTAGGATCTGTACTGTCGTTCCAAGTTCCTTTTTTTCCTGTTGTCCTACTGCTGTGAAACTGAAACAGCAGTCTTGAACGGAAGAAGAACGAACGATGAGAGAAGAGAAGAGGGAAGTGAAAAGAAAGAACAGGGCAAAAGCTAAGCTGATGCTCTGCGTCTTCTGTACATGAAAGGAATGGAAGAAAATGAATGGGTGGTGAGTTGTGCGAATCAGATTTCGCCATTTTTGCTACTCCCGGTTACCAATTGTCCGATGGATCTGAATGGAAAACTGCCTGTATGTGGGCAGGAGGACGGCCACGCAAGTGGAAAAATGAAAAGCAAGTGAGATGCGATCAGGCAGTGGAAAATCTACCTCCCTGAACAGAGGAGCAGGTGTAAATTATGTACAAATCGAGAAGACGAAGCAGAGCTATTCACACTGCAATCGACCAAATTGTTTAGTTTACGATCTAGATTGATTAACCCATATGGCACGTTACCGAACAGATCTCGTTGTTTGCTGGTGTCTCTCCCTCCCGTTTTCGCCCATCACAGGTTCACAACAAATTTGGCCTTGAGCGGTGGTGGTGTGGTTCGAGTGACACGGCTCGGATGGGATGTCTCTTCCGTTCCTTCCTAACCTGGCACCCGTGTGCAGAGGCAGAGGTGGGGTGTCTCGTCGGGCAAGTCAGTCTAGTATGGATTCATCGTGCTTTGTGTCTAAACTGTGCCAAGCCGCGACGGTCCACCGTGCTATGCCGGCCCGGCTTGCCTTCGGGGAGTACATGCATGACCCATTTATTCCTCGTACCTGCTTCATGCCGTGCTGATCTAAGCCCGATCGATTTGTACTATTGTGACGAGTAAAAGAGTCGCAGATGTATAGAGTTGAGGTAGTAGACGCAAATATTATAGAAAAAAGAACTAAAATTTATTTATCCGCAAACCATTATAGAGAGTGAGGGGGTGTACTGAACATGAGCGAAAGGGGGGCAATGGGTGAGAGAGTGAGGGATACAAATGAGAGAGATTGAGAGAGATGGCCAAGAGAGGGAGATTGAGAGAGACGGGTGAGAGAGACAGATGATAGAGAGCAACTTTTTATACCGTATCTCATCTCTCTTAGCTATCTCTTCTCTCTTGCTCAGCTCTCTCTCTCTCTCTCTCTCTCTCTCTTCTGTCTTTGTAAATCTCTCTCAATCGTTCTCAGTTCTCTCTCTCACATCACTCTCTCTCAACTCCCTCTCTTTCTCTCTCTCAATCCCATAACTAAAGGGCGGGACGATTTATCCTTCTATGATCTTCTGGAGCTTAGAGTTCACGGGTGGTGGCTAGTGCTCTAATATCAATGCAGTGAGAGGGGGGGGGGGGAGGGAGTGAGCCCATTTGCTCAATCTCTCTTAGGCCCGCTCGTTTGACACGGGCGACACGCTTTAGAAAAAGGCGATTATTTGCCGAACGGAAAGATTCTGGATAGCTTCTCCGAGAATCGGAAGCCGATTTTTGTATAGAATCGAGAATCCGTCAAACCTGATTCTCACTGATTCTTGCTGATTCTCGCCGGCTCGGTCCGAAACCTAGAAGTTGTAGCCGGCTCGACCCGATTCTCCCATAATCAGAAGCAGCTTCTCCCATAATCCAGAATCCATAATCCATAAGCTAACCCGAAGGGGGCCTTAGTGCTCTCTCTCTCTCTCTCTCTCTCTCTTAGCTCTCTGTAGCCGTCGCTCTATCTCAATCTCTCTCTCGCCCGTCTTTCTCAATCTAGCTTGCTTTCATCACCACTATCACCAGTGCCAATACGAAATGTTTTTGACCGGTCACTAAGCGATTAAGCATGTTACAAGTGACTCTTATCTTCACATACATGTTTTCCTTAAACGTCTTATTCTTTGGTTAACTCTTTATTAACTAATCGTAAAACAAATTATAAAATAATATTTATAAATTTTAGCACGTAACTTCTTCTCCTGTTCCCCCTTTTTTTCACTATTTCTCCTTTCCCCCTTTTTTCCTTTCCCTCTTTTTTTCCCTACCTCTTTTCCCCCACATCCCCACCCTTTTCCCCACTCCCCAGGCGGCCTCATTACTCATGCTCGGCTACCCCTTCACCTCCCCTGATCCCCCCAGGCCTCCACGCTCGGCTACCCCACCGCCTCCACTGACCCCCACGCCCGGTCGACCCTTCGCCTCCCCTACAGCCCCGTCGACACCTCCCTCCCCCTCCCCGCCGGCCCCCATGGCGCCTCGAATCTCCTCGTCGCCCCTTCCATGGCGCTTCGGCTCCTCCGTCGCCCCCCCATAGTGCCTCCTCCGGATACCCACGGTCCCTCCGCCGCCCCCATGGCACCTCCTCCCCTCCCTCCTCCATCGCGAGCGCGCGGTGCACGAGTCGGCTCGACAGGCGCAGCGGCTCGACGACTCGGTGGCCCAGCGCGGTGGCTTAATGTAGGTTCGAGGATGCGCCTAGAGGGGGGGTGAATATGCGTTTATAAAAATTCTCTCTACAACTAATTGATATACGCTCTAATTAATCCATATGTCAAAACCTAACAAATAAATATGCGAAAGTGATAAACTAAGGTTTTGACAATGAAAGCCTAAATCAACTAGGCTCACTAGGGCAATAACAAAATTATCTCTCTACACAAGAATTGCTAAATTGATCAAGTTAGCAAGACTAAGCAATTCTAGATACAACACAAGAATTGCTAAATTGATCAAGTTAGCAAGACTAAGCAATTCTAGATACAATCAATCAATTGTTAAATATGCAATAATGTAAATGCTCAAAAGTAGAGAGACAATTGACACACCAACTTTTTACCATGGTGTTTGGAGACTTGCCGGTCACCCCTAGTCCATGTTGAGACAAAGTCTAACTCATTTTGGACCGGCTCCACACTTGAGCACCCACCTTGAATTCACTCGTGGTAGCTTTTCACTCCTTCGGGTAGGCTAAGCTCCAACATTCACAAAATTCGTCGGGACTTCTCACAATCCTTGAGAGCTCCCGCGCATGACGCTCCTACACCATCTAGGTGCTGGCAACCACCAGTAGTATTAAGTCGAGAACTCCGCTCGACCTTCACCTAGCGCAACACATGAGCTTCTGGCGATCACCTAAGTGCAACACAAGCACTAGGTGCCTCTCAATCCACTCTAGGTGCAACACATGCAACATAGTCTCATTCTTGAGCTCAAAACCAAATTGAGGGTATGCAACACATGCAAATCACTTCTACAACTCTCACACAAGAGCTAAGAACCTCAACTACAAGTGCATCAACCGTCCAACGCCCCAAGGGGTTATTTTATAGCCCCCACTCCAAAACTAGCCGTTGGAGGGGCAAAGCTGGAAAAACTCAAAAAATGCGGTACTATTGCCGTTCACGACCCGATAGTACCGCCCTCAGGACAACGGCTAGAAAGCTAGCCGTTACACAGGGAACTCGGTACTACCGCCGGCACTACCGCCTCAGCAACACCTTCGGAACACCCCCTTCTAGAAAAAGGCTACCACCATACAAACTTTGGTACTACCGCTTCTCCGATAGTACCACCAATTAACCTGCGGTAGTGCCGGCCTAGAAACTTCCAGAAAACACTCCGCTCTAAAGAAAAACTACTGCTTCACAAATAGCGATAGTGCCATCCAACGGTAGTACCGATGCCCATACGGCGGTACTACCGGCATTAACAATACGATAGTGCCGACTTCATGAGAATCTGTATTTTCAACAAAATCTTTTCTCCAAAAATTCAACAATTCTTTGAGCCAAAAATGTGATCAACACATGATCACTCATACTTGCAAAATACATTTGCAACAACACAGCTCATGCTCAAAGATTTTCAATCAAACTCCAAGCAATTTTGCGAAAACACAATTCGCAAAAACTCAAGATATATTTGCACAAACGTATTAAGCAAATAAATTTTGGAGTCTATGAGATTAATCCTCTTAGCCATGTGATGGTTAAACCACGACCAAATCTGTCTTGCAAAAACCACGATGCAAGATCACATGCTCAAGGTTCTGAACTCATAGATCTCCTGTTTATTCATACAACGAATTTGCAAATAAACAATTAAACCTCAAGGCATGAGCTATCTCTCTTTTGCAACACATGCAAATCTATAGCCTCATGCAACACCAAATCAACTCAAGCACATTAGCTATCTCTCTTTTGCAACACATGCAAATCCATAGCCATTGCCGATTCCAGAATGAAAATAGAAGGAAATTGGCATGGATTTTATCACATGTCTACCGAGAACTCAAGCAGGACATGATTCTACTTGGGTAATAGTAGATCGCCTCACTAAGTAGCATGTTTTATACCAGTGAATACCAAATATGGAGGTAATAAACTGGTAGAGCTATATGTGAATAATATTGTGTCTTTACATGGAGTACCTAAGAAGATAGTGCCAGACCGTGGTAGTTAGTTTACCTCATATTTTTGGAAAAGTTTGCATGAAGCTTTGGGAACAAAGTTGAATTTTAGTACCACATATCATCTACAAACAAATGGACAAACAGAGAGAGTGAATTAGATCTTGAAGGATATGTTGTGTGCATGTGCTTTGGAATATGGTACTAGTTGGGTTAAGTGTTTATCATATGCTGAATTTTCGTATAACAATATTTATCGAACCAGCTTGCAAATGTCACCATTTGATGAATTATATGGAAGGAAGTGTAGAATCCCACTTCTATGGGATTAAGTGTGGAGCGTCAGTTATTTGGACCAAGCATCATCAATGAAGCAAAAGAGAAAGTTAAGACTTAAGATATCTCAGTCTAGGCAAAATAGTTATGCTGATAATCGTCGAAGGGAATTGATTTTTGAACCAGGAGACCATGTTAATCTCAAAGTTACCCCTCTTCAAGGTGAAAAAAGATCCGACAATAAAAGAAAACTTGCACCAAGGTATGTAGGACCATGCCTAATATTGGCAAATAGAGGAGAAGTTACTTAGCAGTTGAGTTTGCCAGCAGCACTATCAGTAGTACATAATATTTTTCATGTATCACAGTTAAAGAAGTGTCTTCGAGTTCCGACCGAGCAAATAGAGTTGGAAAGTATTGACCTTCAAGAGGATTTGACTTATCAGGAGCATCCGATCAAGATTCTCGAGACAACAGACCGAGTCATCTGTAGTAGGACTATTCGCTACTAAGGGGGGTATGTTTGTAACACCCTAGAATTTTGAAATTTCCATTTATTATTTATTTGTGAATTTTTTAGAATTTATTTGAATATCTTCCATTTAGGCCTATTGTCAGAATTTATTTAAATTTTCAAAAATTTTAAATAGAATTTTGATTGAAAATATTTTATTTGTATTAAAAATGTTTTAGAATATTTTTGAGAATTTTTTGGAATATTTTTTCTATTTATCTAAAATTAAATGAGTTTTTGTAAATATTTTAAATAGAAAAGACTGAAATATGTTTAATTGGTCCTTTGGATCGAGCTAAACTAGGCCCAACCCATCCCTTTGCACCGGCTCGACCACCCCGTAGCCCGACCGCGCAAACCTTATGACGCTTGGATCTGCACCGAAGGATCTTGATCCAGTGCTCCACTTTGAGCCACATCGCCTTGCGTTATCATCCATCCGATCAACGCCACGTGGATGCACCAGATTACGAAACATCGTCATCATGACCCGACCGGACTTCGCTGCAGCATCAACGCTGCATCCACGATTTTCGCCCCTGAGACGACCGTCGAAGCACTTCAAATACCCACCACACCCGCATTGAATTTCGCCTCGTCCGTCGGGTCTTTTGCCCTAAGCACTGTCGCCTTAGGAGTCGTCATTCAGCCGGGAGTGCTCGCTGGAGTTTTGAAGGTCACCGCTGTCGGTTCTAGATTTTTATATCGTCGACGAGCCGTCTCCGCCGTAGCTGTGAGCAATGTCGAGGTCACCGGAACTACTTCTTCCAGGTTCGCGCCAAGTCGTCGTCGATCTCCTCCATACTCGCCATGATCCGTGTCATCTTATCCAAAACCGGTAACCTGCCGCCGCGTCCTCACGCCAACCCTTGCCGTGACCCCTCAACCATTCAATCTATTCCGAGCAATGATGACCATTCCACGTTTTGCGAAATCACAGCCGTTCGATCTTGGGTGTGGATCAGATTGTGCTACGCATCTACCAATAGCGCGCCGACACATGTCATGCACAGGAGCCAAAGTGCTGCACTAAAACTGAGGTGTCACCGGTGACGTTAGCGGCCACGTTAGTCGTGGACTCGGTCCAGCGTGGGCCCCTCCTATCAAAGATGACGTCAGTGATGGCGCAATAAATCTTTTTCAGCGAGAAGTAAATAAAAAAAAAATCCGAAAACCCTACTGGCGTCATTATTCAGTTTTCCAGTAGAAAAATAATTCAATTAATCAGTATTTATTCTTTTTCTTTATTTTCAAACTTTTGAGAGCCCGCTCTTCCTCATACGAGCTCCGATTGAGGTGAACTCAGAGCCTAAAAATTTGTAAAATTGTGAACTGTTTGATGGTGAATTTTATTTAATTTTTAGAGTTTATTTGCTCTCTATTTTTGGTATTTATTTATATTTTCTCTTGATTCATATAAACGTTGAAACACCGAAAGTCTACGAGAGTGAAGTGTGGACTCAAGAGCAAGGTCCAGCATCAGAGCAATGACTTTACCAAGGAAAGTTACACATCTTTGACCATGTTGAACCCGATCTTTGAAATGCTATATTGAATTTAAATTATTGCATGCGTAGTTCCCATAAGTATATTTCAATCCCACTTTTAAATTGAATAGTTATGCTATGATAGTTAAAGTCACATTTGATGATTGAATCTGTTGTGCCATTGTAACCTTAAGACTAAGTATATGGATATGTGATGACTATCAAAACATTTATGAGATGCTTAGTTTTGTTTAGACCTAAATTTAGGTTATGTTTGGGAATTTTTGCTAAATGGCGATTTTAAAGAAATTGAGAATTATATTTTGAGGATCATTGATAGATGTGCCATAAACTTTTATGTCTGATAAAGTTACAAATATGATTTAGATTGAGCGAGACAGGCTAGTGTGGGGGTTTCTTGGGTTGTGAAAGCTCGCCTAGTCAATTGAGGATTGGTATGAGTTACTGAAAGTAAAGCGTTACCATACTATCACATGTCTAGTATAGGATAGACCTGGTTATCCGTATTGTAACATATCATGGACAATAATGCCATCAGGTGGGAAGTGATGTGAGCGAGAGGCTGCCACTTGGCGTAAGAGGGGGCTTCTGAATTAGTGATCCTTTCAAAAGTGAAACCTTAGTGGCATAATTACATGGATGAAGCTTTATATGAGACCTTGTTATGATTTTCCCTACTGCACACCAAAGAAATTGTGTATTTTAGTATAAGGAGATTATCATGTCTTGTGGGTAAAATTGTACAACATCTACAGATTGTAAACCTAATCGATTAGCCGCACCCACGTCCATTGGTATGCCGAGCTACCTTTTCACAGATTAGTTCTTATTGTTTACAAAAAATAGTTTCGAGAAAGTGTTCAATAGGGATAGAGTGAGTCTATCATGGTAAATTTGGATTAAGTTCCAAGAGAGATTCCTGAGTTGATTCTACGAGTGATTCCTGAACTCTGAAATATTGAAAAAAATATAGAATTTATTATGTAATTAAAATTGTGCTTTGAAAAATTACTTAGAATAATTGTGAACTTGCTTCCTTACTCTAAAATAACCATACCATCATCCTTTGTTATTTCTTACATTAACACTGCATCTCCTTTGTGACTTGCGGAGTATTTTTGTACTTATCCTTGCTTACTCTATTAATTCAGAGAAGTTCTATGATGGAGAGAACTAGGATAACTATGACTGCTTCCTCAGTCGATTGCTGATAGCGAATCTATTAGGTTTTACTTTGGTTTACTTTATTTTCGTTGCTTTATTTTTATTTGAACTTTGTAGGATCGATATATACTAGTATAACAATCAGAGGAGGATGAATGATTGCGCGGAAGATAAAATCAAAATTTTGATCTACTAAAAATTCACCCTAATTCGGAATCAAATAATTGCTTCGTATTAAACAAAAACAGAGTAGATGTGTTCGGTAAATCGTGAATTCTCGGAGATCCAGCTGTCGGATTGATCTGAAATTTGAACAGAAGAAACTAGATTCCAATACGAATATAATAAAAAAAGAATCAGCTCAATCGAACCTATTGATCAAAAGTTATAAAACTCGCAAGTTTGCTGTGACAGATTATGCCGAGAATTGATTAAACCATAATTTCGTGAATAAATAAAATATATGAGGAATTAACCAATCTAATTTTTCAGATCAATAACTTAATACCCTAGAAAGATTTGAAATAGATCAAGTCAAAATTATCATGTGAAATAAAGAATCAATCTAAAAACCAAAAGAGAGATGCAAATGAAGTACAAAAGAAATCACCGTGACATAGCCATTCCTGTAGCATCCTACTGTAGCGCCGATTCCTTCGCTTGGACACGCTGCCATTCTGGCTTCTTGTACAAATGCTAGCGCTACATTTGCTTGCCTCAGCCGCCAGCATACGCAGGAGAACTCTCTGCCCTTGATGTTTCACGTCACGGCAACAACGACCTCCTCTCTCCTTGATCCCCGGCCGCTGTTCCTCTCCTTTTTCAGTGCGCCAGTGATCTCCTCTCTTCTTGATCCCCGGCCGCTGTTCCTCTCCTTTTTCAGTGCGCCACGCTGCCGCCTTCAACTGCTTGAATAACGTCGCCGAGTTTTTTCTTTTATGCGGCTTCGAAGAAATTAATCTTTATTTTTTTTTGTCTCTGATTACAGTACTTTAAACAAAAGAGTACAATCCTTAATGTTCAGCTCATCATAAACAGAAGACACCCCCTATTTATAATGAGCAAACCTAAAGAGTTTGTATACAGATACATGCATGCATATCCGCCTGGCCCAATTACATATGGCCCAATATATGCACATAGCCCAAAATTCACGCATGCATGTGTACGGCCCACCTGCTGCTACCGCGTGACTCACTCGTCTTCACGTGCACCGTTCTCTAGTCCGAATGTCCCGCATGACATCTTTGACCACTAGAACCTCGGTTCCTCCCTGAACCTAGTTATGAACTGCCATGAACCTAGTTCCGATCCCGTCACCGACCACGTTCGACATCAAGCAACACCTGCACATGAACAAACACAAAAAAATATTCCGAGCACAAGTCCACAACTTGACTCAAAATCAGTCTATGCAACCACTCACACGAGCGCATTGCATCAAGCAAAACCATTACCATGCTATTACAAGCATATCAAGTAATTATCTGAAACAACACATTTTACAAATTCAATTCTAAGCTAATTTTTCAGCACATGAATTCACAACCTTTGAGCCAATTATATTGTAAAAGACTATGTTGGTTAAAGAATAAATGTACGTTTGATATGTTATGTTATCAATTTTGTTTATTGTGTACACTAACTCGATCTTAGATCAATATGTTTTTCACATTGGGTTCGAATGTGTTACTTCTGGATCCAACAAAGTGTTTGTCTTCTCCAGTGCTTTGCTGAACTCATCTTCTAAGGTATGATATTTTTCACACAGAGAAGCAGTAAGATTGACACCCTTTTCTGACTTTTTAGCTGATTCCAATACATAAACAGCATCCATCGGTTTCAAGCCATAACTATCATAATTAGCTGGACATGAAAATCAAACAGCAATGTCAAAATAAATAGTTGATTATCATTACAAAAGCAGGATGACTCTTGGATATTGAAGTTCCTTAACCGCACAGGAATGTGAATAATGAGTATAGCCTGCAGGTGTGTATAAATATCAGCATTCCTTCCTCACAAATTGATTAACACCATGCATCAACTACCCTGTTGCATGAGAGAAGAAAACACTTCTAAAATTGTTCATAGCATCTAGCAGAGGTCCTTACCACTTTACCAGCACACAAACAAACATCACTGTCATTTATCCAACACAGTAGTGCTGGTACAGAAACCTCGCACTGTGAATGCACGTATGTTCTTTTTTTACTTTTGTTTTGGACAAGGATATACTTTTTCTAATTATATGTCAGTTGAAATTAGGACACGACTGGCGCTCAGGCGTTCAATCCGGGCGCCCTCGTTTGCGCTCGAATCTTGTCGCAAGTGATTTCCATGGTCCAATTTCACAACAAAACACACTGTATCCCCTTGTTTCTTCCTTGCAGCCACTAGAGAAAGAGGAGATAGATGAGAAAGAAGAGCTGGCTAATGGTGGCCGTAGATTTCGAATGTGCCTCTAGCGTTGACGAGTCACTTGCACGTACGTGCAGGACCAGAGAGGAAAGAGAAAATGATGTGAGCAAATCCATGGAGGAAGAGAGAGATTTGGAGGGGGTGCGTCAATGCGTGTTGGGGCAAGAAACTGAAGCGATGGGTAAGAAGATGAAGCAGTGTGTCGGTGCCTCGGTGGAGTGAGGCGAATTGGTGGTGCGGAGGATGAGCTTTGTGGACATGGTAGTAGCACGTGGGGCTGGGTGTTTGATGACCATGTTCTTTGTAGTGGGAGTATTTCGAGTCAGTGGCGGAGCCAGGATTTTTATAAGCTTCGGGCCGAAAATAAGCGACTACTACTGTTGTAAAAAATTACGGACATTTAGGTATAACAAAGTACAGTACAAATAGAAAATTAAAGATAAATTTAACTTACATGCTTAACATTTCAATAAAATAGATAAAATATGTCAAAATAATATAACATAGTGGAGTGGCAGAAAAGTTAATACCTAATCAACGGAGGTTTGTTGAATCCGATTGATTAATCAATATATTCAAATCTAGCAACTAATACATATTTAATGATTCACAGTTGCATCAAATGGAGAGTTCCTAAAATGTGCATCAGTGCATCAATTAAACTATTGAAGAAGGCAAGAAATTACCTTGCGCCTAGGCTTGCGGTATCTGTAGAAATAGAAATGTAGAATAGAACTAAGAACTAAAGTACTAAATGTCTAAACCCTCACTTCCTCTGTTCCTTAGATCAAGCACTGAAGCACTAAACTTGTCTGTTCCTCTGTTCCACTGAAGAAACTAGCAAGCAATCAGTGAACTGAAGCAAGCGACCGACGGCCGGTGGGGCGGCGAGGCGCGAAGCCGAAGCGGCTGCCGTCGGCGGGCGCCGGCGAGGTTGTTGGCGGCGGCCGTGGGCCAGTACCTTGCCGTTCTGGCGACAGCCGACGCAGGGGCGGCGAGGCGCGCGCGAAGCGGCGGCGCCGGATAGGCGCGCCGGCGAGGGTGGCGCCAGCGGTTCGCGCGAAGTCTGTGAAGCAGAACGGAGTGGCGGCAAGCGAAGCGCGCGGGCGGCCGGCGGCGGCAGCCGCGAATCGCAGCGGGCGCGCCAGCGGGCGGCGCGGCGTCGGGGCCGCACGATGTGGCGCAGCGTCGGGGCAGGCATGATGAGGCCGGCGGCTCGGGAGTTCTTCCAGCCTTCTAGGGTTGCCTGCCTTGCTGGTTTTAGTTGGGAGATAATGGGCCAAAGGCCTCGGGCCCGATTAAAAAAAGCTAAATGCTATTTAGACTAGGCCTCGGGCCCAGGCCCCGGTGGCCCGAGGCCCAGCTCCGCCCCTGTTTCGAGTCGTTTGCACAAAATTTATGTAGCAATACTTGTCACATTAAAAATAGGATGACCCCGCAAGCTAAATTGCCTCAATTCATCGACTTGATAACCATGTTCTTTGTAATTATAATCTAGAAGTGTGAGAGCACGTTTGGTTTATAGCCTAAGAGCAAGTACAATAAGGCCACGTCAGCTGGCTTTTAGCTTGTACATGTCAGCATTTATCTATGTGGAAGAGTGAGAAACGATGAGAGAGAAGATAACTGGCTCTTATTTAGTAGCCAACTTTGCACGGATGCATAGGTAAATCATTTATGTACAAGAGAGAAGAGATAGTTATTGCACAACATTTAGAGACAATTTTTAGAAACAGTTATTGTATAAGCTGGCTTTTAGCTTATTATTAACCTGCAGTGGGCTTTACTATTGTATTTGCTCTAAGAGTGCCGCGATTTACCAAACTTCTATGCCTAACTAACTTTCCAAAGCTGTAGCAAAAAAGTTGGAGTGACAACACAGCTTGCCAAAGGGAATCTAACCTAAATTTATTGTGCCTACGATGTGTGGAACCCAACTGGGAAAAAAGTTTAGCATGTCTATCTCGTGGCTAAGAACCAAAAACTTGATCAAACCTACCTAAGAGGCTAGTGACAAACTGCGACAACCTTTCGCTTCAAGCCAAACATATCCAAAGTCCACTTCAAATTGGAAATGTCCACGCACCCTTTCTCAGTATCGCAATCAACTTTAACACATCAGTATGCCATCGCTAATTAATTAAGATGCGTTTGGATCTCTAGCAAGGCTAGTTCTAGTCTCGCTTAGCAAGGAGAGGATGTAAAAAAAAGTTAGTTAGTTTTGCTGGGCAAAGTAGCCCATAACTGGTGCAGATTTCTCGCCCACGGAGGGGAAAATTGGTTATATACCATCGTGAAGAGTGGGTTTCACATATTTGTCATCACTACTACAGAATGATACATCACTATCGCTTCATTTGTGTCGGTTCCAAACTTTTGACTAAAAAACCGATTGTGATTCGTATATCTCATTTGTAAATTTTGGAAACAGTTTATCACAATCGGTTCTTAGAAGTAACCGATTGTGATAAGGGTCCTCATTACAATCGATTCTTACAAAGAACCGATAGTGATAAGGAAAAGGGTCATCACAATCGGTTCTTCACAATCGGTTCTTTCTAAGAACCGATTGTGATAAGGATCACTCATTACAATCGGTTCTTACAAAGAACCGATTGTGATAAGAGGGCCATCATCACAATCGGTTCTTAAAGAACCGACAGATGATGGCCTTCTTATCACAATCGGTTCTTTGTAAGAACCGATTGTGATGAGGGACTATCACAATCGGTTCTTTCTAAGAACCGATTGTGATAGTGATCACTCATTACAATCGGTTCTTACAAAGAACCGATTGTGATAAGAGGGCCATCATCACAATCGGTTCTTAGAAAGAACCGATTGTGATGATGGCCCACTTATCACAATCGGTTCTTTGTAAGAACCGATTGTGATGAGCCTCGTTAGGTTTTATATATATCCTCTCGGGATGAACTCTCCTCTGTTGGTGTTCTACAGCCAAAAAAACCCGTCGCCATCTCAAAAAACAGAACATACTCTCATTGAGACTTACGCTTAGGGGAGAAAATCTGAAATCCTTGAGGATGTATGTTGAGAGGGTAAGTTAAAGCCCTAGCTTGAGGAGATTTATTTCCCCTCTATTTCCCCTCATTTGAGGTTTTCTTCAAAAGGTGAGCATTCCTTCAAATCCCTTCGATTTTGCATTAAGAAATTCGATTTTGATTTGGTGAATGTGTTATATGTCATTAATGCTATTATGGTTGAAACAATATTGGTGAGAAATTATAAAATCCTGAAGGAGAGATGGTGGTTAGGGGCTAAAGTTGAAACCCTTGCTTGAGTATATATATTTCCACTCATTTGTGGTTAATTTTCTTCAAAAGGAGAGCATGTGAATGACTTATATGTCATTATTGTTGCTATAATGTGATCTAGTTTAGGTTGCGTAACCTATGTGTCTCCCGTTCGAGGGTGCTTGTTTATAAATATGCTAAAATGACATATTTATAGATAAGCAGTCTCGAATTGTCCACGTTTTTTGGACAATTCGAGGATATGTGGTTCGGGCAAGTTCCTGAGCTATTGTACAACTCTAGAGAGTTTCGGTAGCATGCATCTCCCTGGTGTTCTCCAGATACACACCCTCTTGACCTGTTGTCAAGACATGTATTTGGAGAACAATGAGATGTCGCCAAATTTTCTTTAGAGTTGTACAACGACTAGGAACTTGCTCGAACCACATATCCTAGAATGGGATTAGGACCTAACCTAATTGAAATTAGGAGTCATAGTTGGTACGTACTCAATTCCTCGACTTTGTTAATTCTTCAACCCTTATTTTCTTTCATTGATTAGTGCATGTCTCTCTATTGTGCGAAGGTCAATAAATAATATATTGGTATTTGACCTACATGCTAGTTGTCGCTCGTTGGCATTATTAATTTGTTGTTTATGGTTTAATTGTAGATGGACCGTGAAGAATGGATGTATCAAAAAAGCCGTGTGAGTGCCGAATTTGAGAGGGAGTTAAGGAGTTCATAAGAATTGCAGTAGATATGGTTATGAGGGGTGTAAAGTTCATATATTGTCCTTGCATTGATTGCACCAATCTCAGGAGATTTAACAACTCAGCTCAAATCGAAGGCCACTTGATTCGACGTGGCTTCGTGAGGAATTACACGTGTTGGATCCATCATGGGGAGACAAGTAGTACCCCTCCATTACGCAACGAAGACATGCTTCAAGCCGATCACGAGTTGGAGTGTGATATTTTTGATGAGGATAATTTAGATCAAATGTTGCGAGATGTGGAGGGAAATTACACGAAAAGAGAGTTCAAAAAATTTAAAAGCTTGATGGAAGACGATGCCAAACCGTTGTTTTCAGGTTGCAAAGCAGAATACAGCAAGTTGGGTTCGGTCCTTGCATTGTTTGAACTGAAGGCAAAACACCGTTGGACAGATACAAGTTTCAATGCACTTTTAGTTCTTCTATCGGATATGCTTCCAGAGGGAAACGAGTTGCCAACAAGTATTTATGAAGCGAAGAAGCTACTATGTCCTATGGGAATGGAAATAGAAAGGATACATGCATGTCCAAATGATTGCATATTATACCGCAACGTGCATAAGGAACTGTGCATTTGTCCAGTTTGTGGTGTACCCCGGTACAAACAAAAGGAGAAGCGTAATGACAAGAAGCGTAAGAGCCGAACCGACGACGGTGAAGATGTGAACAAAGGGGCACCAGCCAAGGTATTGTAGTATTTGCCCATCATTCCTCGTTTAGAGAGGTTGTTTGCAAATCCCAAAGAGGCAAAATTGTTGCGTTGGCATTATGAATCTCGAAAGGAAGATGGCAAGTTGAGACACCCCGCTGATTCAGCTCAATGGAGAAACATTGATTGGCAACATGAGGAGTTTGGTGCCGAGATGAGAAACATAAGATTTGGATTGAGTACAGATTGAATGAATCCGTTTGGTAATATGAGCAGTCGTCACAACACTTGGCCAGTTTTGTTGTGTATCTACAATCTCCCTCCTTGGTTATGCATGAAGCGGAAATATATCATGATGTTATTGCTAATATCTGGACCCAAACAGCCGGGTAATGATATCGATGTGTACCTAGCACCATTAATTGAGGATTTGGTAAAATTGTGGAATGAGGGGGTCGAGGTGTGGGATGCATACAAAAGAGAGAAGTTCACCCTTCGGGCTATGATATTTTGCACCATAAATGATTTTCCAACCCTTGGTAATTTGGCGGGCTACAGCACGAAGGGAGCCAAAGTTGTCCAATTTGTGAAGAGGAGACCGACAGCTTGTGGCTGCCAAATTCCAAAAAAACTGTGTACATGGGTCACCGTAGATTTCTACCTCGAAGTCATCGATATCGTAAGATGGATGACAAATTTGATGGAAAGAGGGAAATTCGTGCGGCCCCCCAGCCTATGAGTGGAAGGCAAGTATATTCACGCGTGTCAGATATCGATGTTCAGTACGGTAAGAGCCGTAAATCTGTTCGTCCCAGGAACATTTGGAAGAAGAGGTCAATATTTTGGGACTTACCATACTGGAAGGAGTTAGATGTCCGTCATTGTATTGATGTCATGCACGTTGAGAAAAATGTCTGTGATAATTTGGTTGGTATCCTGCTGAACATACCTGGGAAGACCAAGGATGGTGTGAATGCTCGTCGCGATATGACCTACATGGGAATCAGGCCCAAGCTTGCAGTGATAGAGGAGGATGGAAAAGGACCGTACATCCCCGCTGCATGCTACACCTTATCTAAGAAGGAGAAAGAAGACCTCTGCAAGTGTCTCCATGATATTAAAGTTCCATCGGGCTACTCTGCAAATATTAAGAAGCTTGTGTTCATGGATGATTTGAAATTGCTTGGTATGAAGTCCCACGAATATCATGTTTTGATGACCCAAATGCTCCCTGTTGTGATCAAAAATATTCTGCCAGAGAATATCAGGTTGGCAATCACAAAGCTGGGTTATTTCTTCATTGTGAATTCTGCAAGGTTATTGATCCCGATATACTAAACAACTTACAGAGTGAGGTGGTGCAGACTCTTTGTCAGCTTGAGATGCATTTCCCCCCATCGTTCTTCGACGTCATGGTCCACCTCGTTGTTCACCTTGTTAGAGAGATTAAGATATGTGGACCCGCATTCCTGCGTTACATGTATCCATTCGAGAGGTACATGGGTATATTAAAGTCATATGTGAGGAATAGGTCGAAGCCTGAGGGTAGTATTATTGAAGGTTATGGTACTGAAGAGGTTATTGAGTTCTGCGTGGACTATCTAGGTAAAAGACAACCGATTGGTGTTCCTGTATCTCGTCATGAGGGCAGACTTGGTGGCAAAGGAACCATTGGGTCCAATCTAACGAGTCCACAGTTTGAAATGTACTGTAAAGCGCATTTTGCAGTCCTGCAACACAGCGCAGAAGTTCATCAATACATCCAAAGAAGACAAGTTGATATTACGGGAAGAGAATCCACATATGAATGAGTTTTCCATCACACGAGAACACAACGATCGATTCCTCACATGGTTCAAAGAAAAGGTGAAGGTCTCCGTTAGTACTGAGGTTGTCAAATGGTTGGCTGATGGACCAAGATTTAATGTACAGACATGGCAAGGGTATGATATCAATGGTTACACCTTTTATACTGAAAGTCAAGATGCAAAGAGTACAGTTCAAAACAGTGGTGTGAGCATAGATGCTTTGTCCGATGATCATTCAAAAAGAGGATCCTCAACCGCAATGAATCACATTACTACGGGATGATCGAAGAAATATGGGAGCTCGATTACGGAATATACCAAGTTCCATTGTTCCGATGTAAGTGGGTGAGACTTCCTCATGGAGTGAAGGTTGACAAGAGAGGTTTTACTCTTGTGGATCTCAATAGACTCGCCTACAAAGATGAACCGTTCATCCTTGCCAAGCAAGCAACTCAAGTTTTCTACGTGCGTGATCCGGCCAATCCGAGATTGCACGTCGTCCTTCATGGCAAGAGGCGGATTGTTGGAGTTGAAAATGTCGTAGATGAGGAAGAGTACAACCAATTCGATGAAATACCTTCGTTTGCAGATGGGGCATGTCTTAGCGGTGATGACGACACACATGGAACAAATTACATGCGTGTAGATCATCAAGAAGGGTTGTATTGTAAATAAAGGGACTACGTATGCTTCTCAATGCCACTTGACATGTTAATTCATTCAAAAATGATTCTTTAATTACATTCACATCATGTCATATTTTTTGTTTATGTGACCACTGTGGATCATTGTTGATATATAGTCTCGTAGTTCCATTTTGCATGCCCAAATTATACCGCGTTCATAGCTAGTTCATACAATGAGCTTAGTTAATTTGCTTGGAATACATGAAGAATAAGGTACTAGCTACTCTTGGAATACATGAAGTTGGTTGTATTTGAGGTCATTGAAGTGCAACCTGCATGCACACTACACGATCAGACCATTTGAGATTTAAGTAAAATATTTCCAGACTTTGCTATTATTTGGTGATCCAAATTCATAGATAAGGCCAAACTTCTGTCGGAGCGTAGCGGAGGCCCGTCGCCGGTAGGCTTGGGCCGGAGCGTAGCGGAGGCTGAAGTTGGCCCATCAAGCCGCCTCACTGTATGGACTAGCTAGTCTTGGAATACATGAAACTTAGTTCATACACGGTGCATGGTTAATTTGCTTGGAATACATGAAGTATAAGGTACTAGCTACTAGTCTTGGAATACATGAAACTCAGCATTGTCATGAAAATGAATGCCAGCTTTCTTTTTTGGTCAATGGAATAGGGGTTTTAGAACTTCTATTAGCGCTTACTGGAAATAGAAATGAGGAATGTTGTGGATGATATATATATATGTTATGGCTGTACTTACAGAAACCCAGATATGCCATTGTATAAAAGTTGAAATGGTGCTGTTAGCTATTTGTGTCGGTTTCCAATCAAAACCGATTGAGAGGTTAAGTATTTGTGTCGGTTTACATTTAAAACCGATTGAGATACTTCATTATTTGTGTCGGTTCCCGTTTAAAACCGATTGAGATACTTCAATCAACTTCCCACTTTTGATGCCCCGTTTGACAAGTATTTGTGTCGGTTCCGGTTCAAAACCGATTGAGATACTTCAGTAATTGTGTCGGTTCCCGTTTAAAACCGATTGAGATACCTAAGTATTTGTGTCGGTTCCGGCTGAAAACCGATTGAAATACTTATTAGTTGTGTCGGTTTCGATTGAAAACCGATTGAGACGTTAAGTATTTGTGTCGGTTCCCTGAAAACCGATTGAGATGTGTTCATTTTACATATATACAACTCGGCGCCCACCCACACTCACCTAGTGTCCGGAACTCACCTCCATCTCCTCTTCAGAGCCCGGTGACACCTCCTCGCCCTCGCCCTAGCCGCGTTCACCCTCGCCCTTGCCCTAGCTACGCTGGACCTCGCCTCCATCTCCTCTCCGGAGCCCACCGCACCTCCTCGCCCTCGCCCTAGCTGCGCTGGAGTACCTCACCTCCATCACCTCTCCGGAGCCCGCTGACACCTCCTCGTCCTCGCCTTAGCCGCATTCGCCCTCACCCTAGCTGTGTTGGACCTCGCCTCCATTTCCCCTCCTCTCTGGAGCCCGGCGCCTCGTCGTAACCCTCATCTCGTTCACCCCTGCTCCCGAGGCTGCCGGCCGCCCTACTACGACGGTAGCCTGGATCTCCTCCTCTGCCTAGGTGAGGCTTGCGGTGATATGGCAATTGTTCTTTTCCCTCTTTTTTGTTCGTTATCACTACAAGTTTTTAGCCGAAATTTCGTTAGGGTTTTACATTTTGATGAAATATTGCATGTTGTGTTTGTACATTCTATGATAAATATCAAAATAAAAGTTTCCTCAGTGTTCTAGTTTGAAAAGAATTTATATTCAATCATAGTTTCCAATCTCAATCTGTTGTGATTCCAATCTCAATCTGTTGTGAATCCAATCTCAATGGTAGTTTCCAATCTCAATCGTAGTTTCCATGACATAACTATTATATTTAGAGCTGTGAATCCAAAGTAAGATAAATTATGTCATTGGTCTCCTGAGAACCTTTGCTTAGAATAAAGAGGCACATGTACTGAATTGAACCAAAATTTTCAACCAAGTCAGCTGTTGGACAGAAGTATGAGAACGAGATGATAATAACAGTTCATTCCTGAATTCTCATTTCATAGATGTTGACTGAATTTGAAGAGGATACTTCCATGGTGCAGCTAACTTGCATTGATAATGAATTTTCCAAAAGATATTTCATAATTAACATTCTGGCTGAAGCATAATGTGTGTTAGTTCTAGTTCTACTGATCTGATAAACAACTAATATTGGGCACTAGTCATACATTGCCGTCTGCTTGTAGACTTCTGCCTTGACAAAATCAGCAGTGACATAAGCGACATGAGCGACAACTCAACAATATTATGTTGTGTGATGGAGTTTATGGGAACCAGGCCATACCTTCCCTCTCTTTCGTTTGACATGATTTTAGACAAAAAGAAGTATGCAAAGCAAATGTCATTTACCATCACAGTTCAGCAAGGGAAGTCCAACCAAGCATGACAATTCTGTAGCGTTACACTTCAATCCAAAGATAACTAGTACTATTCAGACCAAAGAGAACACAACCCCTTAACTTCAGACATGAATGCTCTTGCTATTGGATTGAAAAGAATGAACGGTTTGTATTCAATTGAGTGTATTGTAAATCACTCACAAGGATCATGTGTGTGCTATATTGAGAACATATTACTGTGCATAATTGATAATGTATTTAGTCTGAAACCTGCACTAATATAATGTCATTTCTGGTTGTATGCTGTTAGGTTCCAGGGTCCGGCCCTCCAGGCTCCAGGGTCCGGCCCCGTCACCTCCTCCCCGAAGCTCCAGCCCCGTTGCCTCCTCCCCGAAGCTCCAGCCCTCCGGCTCCAGGGTCCGGCTCCAGGGTCCATCACCGCGACTCCTCGCCCCCGAGCACTGGCCCCCAAAGAGGTTTGAATGTTTCAACTTGCTATAATTTTTAGACATATCCATCCATGCATTGCTATTTCGGGAGGCAAAGTATTTTCTCTTGTGTAACATTTTACAAATCAAAATCAGTACTGCCCACGTTCATGTAACTGGTTGGCCCACGAACTAGCTAACCATGGAGCTCATATGAAACCAGGTGCTGTGATGATATGGTATGAGTTGATTTTAAGCGATGTAATCCCTTTGCTGGTAGGCGATTTGGCTGACCCTTAGGTTTCTTTGGAATCTGACCAATGTCACCTAAAATAACATATAGTTTTGGAGTTGTTTGTGTTTGTGTTTTTTACCTTTTTGCATAATTTGTGGTTTCTATATTTGACATATAGCTTTCTTGTTAGGCATTAGCTATTTATCTACATCCTTTTGGTCTGAAATAGCCAATAGACAGTAAGGTAACATTGGGTGCGTTGAAATGACAAGTAGCTCCTAGTTATCAGTACACATCATTGCCATATTCCTTCTACTACAATGTTGAATTAAACCACCCCATAACATTGGGATGTTTGTTTGCATTAGCAATAGCACATCATTCCTTTTCTAGTTTATTAATTGTAATTTTCCATGATAGCAAGTTGAAGCAAATACTGAGTTTATACAGACTTGTGCAAGTGAAACCGTATGCACTCTGCACTTGGAGTTGCAACAGATAGGTTGGAACTGGAAAGAAAGAAAAGCATGTTGAGATGTTAACATGCTGCTAAAACTTGTCTAACTTTGGAGTTGCCAGCCTAGTATACTGAATGCATAGTACACCAAATGATTTGAGTTGCTACTAGCAAGGTCATGTTAGTCAAGATCAATAACCTGGGAGTTGGCAATTAATTGCCTTCAATTACGCTTTTAGGATTAGCTAAGAAATGGGTTAAGTTTCATTCCCTATGGCTAACCGAGAAAATAAACTTATAGATGTTAGAACTCTAAAGTTATGTCATGTGACAAAAAGAAAACAGAGAAACATGGAACTCTGAACTTTGAAGAAGAAAAATATGAATAGGGCAAAATTGGGAAGAGGATTTCATGGTAGACGGAAACAGTCTTCTGACTTTACCAAAATATTGAGCCTTATATGCATGGATATCACCTAAAGATCCTCATATAAATTCTTATTTTGAAATTAAGAGAATGACAAGCATGACCTAGTTGCAAAACTGAATTCCTATCATATAGGACCCATGATCTGGTAGTTTGTTAATATCCAACAGTGTCTAGAACTCAGCTCAAGTTGTCGCTCCAGCTTTTATGACTTCATGTAGAACTGCTATGTGTAATACTTTGATACTATGTGAATTTTATTTTCGTATTTATGCTTATGCTTCATTAACAATGATTATTCATGGTTATTTAATTTGCTTGGAATTATTATTTCCATAAAATTGCTCTTATTATTGATGCTAGAGTTTAGGTTGCGTAACCTATGCGTCTCTCGTTCGAGAGTGCTTGTTTATAAATATGCTGAAATGTCATATTTATAAATTAGCAGTCTCGAATTGTCCACTTTTTTGGACAGTTCGAGGTTATGTGGTCCGGGCAAGTTCTTGAGCTGTTGTACAACTCTAGAGAAAGTTTCGGCACCATATCCCTAGTGTTCTCCGAATACACACCCTCTTGACCTGTTGTCGAGACGTGTATTTGGAGAACAATGAGAGATCTTTGAAATTTTCTCTAGAGTTGTACAACAGCTTAGGAACGTGCCCGAATCACATATCCTCGAATGGGATTAGGGCCTAACCTAATTAGAGAATAGGAGTCATCGCTTATGTGAAATATAATCATGTCAGATATATGAATTGCTTCCTCTCATGAAGTTTAGGTTTGCATAGAATCACATATTCGAAATGTCGCAAAGAGAGAGCACCGGCTCAACGCCAGAGAGAGAAGAAGATGCTCCCTCCGCGCCACCCAGTAAGGTCAGAAAGGGCCGAGGACCGAGTAAAGGGGCTACAGGGAGAACTCCGCAGGTTCTCCACTTTAATGCCACGGGAGTTTGCACGGGTCCTGCCAAGTGTAAGGGGCGCTACTCCTCTTTTCTCGGCCAATTGGTGAGGGAGAGAGTGCCAATCACAGTGAAGGACTGGAGGAAGGAAGTTAGCGCCGAGCAAAAGAACCGGCTGTGGGACGAAGTTAAGGGGAAATGGATTATACGAGAAGAAGATGAAATCAATGTGAGACGGTACGCTTTGAAGAGAATGGGTGTGGCTTTGAGGCATTTCAGGGTTATCATGTATGCTGAGTACGTGTTGAAGACTCGTACTCCCTTCCAAAAGTATCCGTTTGTTACTCCCGAGGTTTGGGGGGAGTTCACAAGGATTAGGAATTTGCCCGAGGCGCAGGAGCTGAGAGAGAGGAACACCGCTATACAGAGGCATAACACACACGCGCATCACCTCGGTTCCGGCGGCTATGTAGGGAAGAAGGCAGAGTGGACACGACAAGCCGAGGAGTGTGCAAACTCTGGGACAACGATGCCTTACTTCCACATATGTGAGGAGTGGGCACGCGACTGGGTATTAGCGAGGACGAAGAAAACCTCCAACGGTCAGCTTGTGGTTCCAAACCCTGCGACCGCACAGATCGTCTCCACCATCGTAAGACATCTAACATAGTACATTGCAGTTGACCATTCCCATTGTATTGTAGCACTAACTTATATTCGCTTCCTGTAGGAGGAGGTAAGCCAGCAAAAAGAGCAAGGAACGTTTCAAAGCCAAGGGTCAAGGGACATCCTGTCTTCGGCAATCGGGAAGGCCGATCATAAGGGTCGGGTGCTTGCCGCAAAGCGGGCATACGAAGAGGTCCTTCTTCGAAGAGGAGAGCGCTTCCAGTGCCAGATCAAGATCATGGGAAGCACGTGAGGCGCGCCTAAGGGCCCAGGTGAAGGAGGAGATGAGGCAGGAGATGAGGCAGGAGATGGAGGAGGCATGGAGTATACGTGAGGAGCGCCTAAAGGCTGAGATGATGGCGATGATCTCCCAGAGTCAGGGTCATGTAGCCTCGCCTGTGATACGCCCTACCAACGTTTCCAAAATGATCACCTGTCTCCACTTCAAGGTAATAAGTGTTTCTGAGTAAAATGTACATGAGTAAGCTAACAAAGATTATGATCAAGTTGTGCACTTCTTGTAGGATCCTGCTAAGTGCCAGCTAGTCTTGATCGAAGACGGATTATGCATTGAGGTTGGACGCGGGGTTGCATTTCCAAGCAAGGAGGATGACACGGTGCATGGTACACCTTTGGGGAAGGGCTACACGAGGGTGCAGGTGGACTATGTCCACGATGATTTCCTATCTTATTGTAACACCACTTAAAACTAAACTATAGAACAAGAAAATTTCGACAGCATCTCCCCTAAAAACAGGACATTACGGAAGCATTTCATGATAAGCAATTCAAACAGGAATATAAGCAATTCAACAATACTAGCGACAACAAGCCTAAACCAACCATAAGCAAGAATAAGTTTAGTCATAACAACAAATAGTCTAAGTGTAAATAAAATTCAGCAAGCTAATGTATTAAATAAACACTAGTTCATGGGAGTTGTGAAGACATTCGAAGGTTTATTGTGTTGCTAGCCCACCCCCCATGCTTATGTCTCTTGCATGCTACCTAAAAACAACAAAACACAAGCAGTGAGATTGGGTAATCTCAGCAAGCGGAACAATTAACACATAATCACATCCATCAAGAATTTAACACACCACATGCTTTACATTCAACACCACAACATCGATTACCACAACCTCAGTAAAATGCTCATGCTTGTGCATATGCTTATGCCATGATCCTCTTCACCGTGCCCTTTCTCAGGAACACACGGTGTTGTATCTGCGATCTTGATCGCGCGTGGCGTCGACAAACTTCCAATGCATGATTATGCAGTTAATGCTTCATGCATGAATTCATTCATAATTTTCCACATTGAGTCCACATATTTGCATGCCATCATATAACATGGATAGAAAAACAAATAACATTGAGATGAACTATTTAGACAGTTCAACCAATAGGCAACATCATTCTTCTCTTTACTCATGGTTCAAAGCCAAAGCACATCATCACATTGCTAATCTAATTATTGCAATCTTCCTAGCAAATTATCAAACCATGTATGATTAATGTCATCGGGAAATATAACGAAGGCAATGCAAACAACGATGTATAGCTCAACCATAACACTACTTCCACTTGCCTTTACCGACGTAGACGACGGATCTAGTTGCGTCCAGAAGGGGCACCACCTGTACAAGCATATTTTCAGTATGCAATAACACCACAATTGATCACACAACTCAAACACGCAATTCCTACAACCCGTTCCCCTTTTCCAACACCGAAACCCCGATCTGTCCGGATCGAACAGCAGCAACCCCCATTCTCTTTTTCGTATCTTTTTTCTACAGAACATAAAAATATGAAAAAATTACAGGAGCTAGATATTGACGAGATCTACAACTTTCCAGAAGATCATAAATTCTAATTCCTCTGTTAAATATGCCTAAACAGTCGTCCAACATAGTGGATGAAATCTGTTCCCAGATTCTGTTCGTCGGTTTGCAACAGATATAACTCTCATAAAACTTCCCCAAAAATTCTGAAAAAATTACAGAAGCTAGGTATCGACGTTATCTACAACTTTCTAGTTATAGGTTTTGGCAGGAAAAATCATCTATGCCACGTAAAACGCGAAACAATCCGCGCTGCACAATCCCCCCTTCCAGAAACAGCACCACGTGAACATCTACCCTTCTCCCCCAACAAGATCCATCCAAAACCCTCACCACCCGATCTAATACACTCCTAATCCCTAGGTAAAACAGAGGTAAAAGTTTGGGAATTTTACCTAGTGTTCTCCCTTGCGAACCCACGAAGAACACGCGATGAACCCCGAATCGGCAATCTGCTCGTCCTCCACGCCTCCACGGAGTCGCTCCTCGCCTTCTCCTTCGCGATTCGCGGCGGATCTTGAGCCACCACGTAGGGGAAGGAAGGGGAGGGAGAGGGAGAGGGAGGAGGCGCCTAGGGTTAGGGGGAAAAGGGGTGGCGCCCCCCTTGGCTAGTGGGCCGGCCCACTTAGGGGAAGGGGGAGGGAGAGGTGGGGAGGGAAATCCCGGCCTCGGCCCAGGTTGTCCTCGGCCCACTGATTCTAGCCCGACGCTCCAAAAAAAATATTAAAACGTCGCATGAACTTTAGTTAATCAATTCCCGACCAAACTTCTCTCTTTTCGAAACAACCACGACGGAAAAGAACTAGGATCGCTCTCAGACCTAGGGCATCACACTTATGCACTGGAGTTCCCCCCGAACGAAGATATCACCACTCTCGGGCAAGCACGGATGTCGTTCATCAAGTGGCCCACAACGGGTATCATAGTGCAGAAGGTATAAAACTCCGCATCTTGTCCATCATTTCAATACTGCAACACATCCTGTTACATATATGCATGTGCTTTACAGGTTACTGCTCATGCACCTGCTCCTACACTTGCTGCTACACTTGCTCCTATGCTTGCTCCTTCTACTGCACCTGCTCCTGCTGCTGGTGCTCCTGCTGCTGCACCTGCTCCTCCTCCTCCTCCTGCACCTGCTCCTCCAGCTGCACCTACAACTTCTCCGGCTCCTAAACGGAGTGCACAGCTGGTGCACAAAAGGTCTACTAGCACGGTGACAAAAAATCCACAAGAGAGCTCGGAGAATCCCTCTGTGAAGAAGGCAAAGTTGTCAGAGACCACAGAGCCCCCTGATGATTCTAAGCAGTACGTACATGGAAAGCCTTTTCTCCCAAGTAATGAATTGAATGCTTTAGGCTTGTGCACTCGCTTGCTACATGGATGGTACATCGACAAGTCACATGAGGTCGAACCTCGCATCGATTTCAATGTGAAGTATTGAGGGGGACACTTCCACCGCCAGGAGGATGGGACCTTCCCAGTGAGTTTTGAAGATCTGTTCTTTTTGTACAGCTTGAAAGCCATCGATATTTCTACTGTACGATGCTGGACGTTGTGAGTATCGCATCATACTCATCCCTATGACTATTTAATGATTTTGTATTATGTTTTTGAACAATTGACATGATTTGTAGGATAATGAGGCAGCGAGCCGTGACGGGTCGACACCTTGTCGGGTTTGTCGACCCCGAGATGGTGTCTGCGACTATGGCTAGGTTGCAATCGGAGTTCCTTGTAGGATACATCAAGCAGGCATTGCATGCTGAGGCGAAAAAGGACTTCATTCTCTTCCCCTACCACCAGGAGTATGTACTACTATAAAATTCAATTACTTATACGCACTTAAACCGTATGCGACCTTATTTTCTTGCATTCTGTACCGCTTAATAAGCAACCATTGGGTCCTACTTGTGGTTGTTCCGAGTGAAAACAAAGTCTACACATTTAACTCGCTCGAAAATAGACCGATGGACTACGCGATCCAGCCTATTTTGGAGAAGTAAGTACATTCCTCTAACCTAACACTGTACATATTGAACTACGTTAGATATTTTTTACCTCAATGTCATCTCTCCAATGTATGTAGGGCTTTCTTTTCTTACATTGCGGAAGGTGGTCGGCACAATAATAAACAAGGCAACAAATTAGAGTGGAAGCGCTTCAAGGTACAAGTGTCTATCATAGGATTTCTTTCTCACACCTATTATTCGTCTCCTAATTTAAGTTTCTTTGTTCACAGTGTCATCAACAGGGTGTGATGACTCATGCGGCTTTATGTGATGCATCACATGTCGATTCAGTTGGCGGCTCAAATCTTTTCCCTAAGGTACAGAACTGATTATTGCACTACTATCAATATAATAGTGCCAATGTGATATTTGTTTACATGCATAATACTATCAGTCTTTTAAAATCAAATTTAAAACTTTCTTGCAGGACATTGATATCCCCCGGAAGAGCCTAAGCAATAAGGATCTCAAGAAATTACGAGACCACATATGCCAGTGGTACTGGACAGAAGTTATAGTGGAGGATGGTAGATTTAAAGACCCGACAGGCTCTTACTAGTCAATATATAATGTGAACAATATTAATGAGAATGTAATGTGTACTCAATGCGATATGCTTGGATATTTATGTGAATGTTCTGTGATAATGTATGATTGTGATGCATGTTTTGTGATAGCATATTGTGAATGTTGTGTGTCATATTGTGAATGTTATGTGATAATGTTATGTTCTGTGATAGCATATTGTGAAGAATGTGATATGGTCAGCACCACCACAATCGGTTCTTTGTTGGAACCGATTGTGATACTATCATCATCACAATCGGTTCCCAACAAGAACCGATTGTGATACTATCATCATCACAATCGGTTCCGAACAAGAACCGATTGTAATAATACCTCATCATGGGAACCGATTGTGATACTTCCTCATCACAATCGGTTCCCAACAAGAACCGATTGTAATACTATCCTCATCACAATCGGTTCCGAACAAGAACCGATTGTAATAATACCTCATCACCATCGGTTCCCAACAAGAACCGATTGTAATACTATCCTCATCACAATCGGTTCCCAACAAGAACCGATTGTAATAACATCATCACAATCGGTTCCCGACAAGAACCGATTGTAATAATGAGTCATCACCATCGGTTTTTAACAAGAACCGATTGTAATAATGAGTCATCACCATCGGTTTCCAACAAAGAACCGATTGTGATGAATAATAATTACTATCGTTCC
This sequence comes from Rhipidocladum racemiflorum, assembly GCA_036346355.1. Classification (NCBI taxonomy): domain Eukaryota; kingdom Viridiplantae; phylum Streptophyta; class Magnoliopsida; order Poales; family Poaceae; genus Rhipidocladum; species Rhipidocladum racemiflorum. The sequence continues at coordinate 79,317,742 of CM070579.1, read as the reverse complement.
GGAACCGACTGTGATAAGGCTTCCTCATCTCTGTCGTTAGACTTTCTATCGCTACTAGAACCGATGGTAATGACGAAAAAGAACCGATTCTGATGTGCATTCCTGTAGTAGTGCATCCTCGTCGTTTGGTTCGGTTTAATACCCCCTATAACGGCGACACCTTGTGTCTTTGCCATTACAGCTCAATTACTGAGATTTTACAGGATTTTACTTGTTTTATCGTGGGCCCAGACGAGTGTAAAGACGATACTGCCCCTGGTAGCAGTAGCAAACCGGCCAAGCTTTGTGATTTGCTAGCCATGGAGGAAGAACAAAAAGCTTCGAGCTTTCTTGATGTGCCCAAGGATATCCCCATTGCCACCAAGTCCCTCACCGTCAGGACCAATGCCGGATGCAACAGCAGCTCCGACCGGTCCAACCCCATGTCACCGGCCATCTCCATCACACTGCACCTCTACTCGCCGTCGCCGCCGTCCTCCACTTTCGTGTCGGCGCTGCAGTCCCCGTACATTTCGCCTTGAGTCGTTGAGCCGCCGGCGCAACCGCAGCCGCAGCAGCATCAAGAGAGCAAGGTCGCCAGTATTGCCACCACTGCAGCGCCGTCGCCGCCGTCCTGCTCCAACGCCGCGGCGTGCCCGGTGTAGGACGCGAGGCGGCGGGCAGCGGGGTTGGCAGGCTCGGTGTCATCTTCGGGCACGTCGTCCTCCGAGGCCGGGATAGAGGTGTCGTAGCTGGCGAAGCGGTTGGGGTCGGTGCCGGTGCCGCCGTCGCTGTAGAGATCGGTGTCGAAGGAGACGGATGAGACGGCCATGGGCGCACCGGCGGTGAGGGCCTCCTCCATCTTGCGGCGCTCCTCCTGCGCGCGTGCAAGCTCTGCGTCCATCGCGTCCATGGCGGCGGCGCGGGGAGATTCGGGTAGGGTTTGACGATAGATGGGATGGGAGAGGCGAGATTAGGGAAGAAAGGGTGTGGGTTAGGGAGTAAATTGGTCCACGGCGAGGTCACCCCGTGGGCCCGAGTGGCGCCGGCGTGGCGGAGGCGAGGTCGAAGAAGGCGTGGCGGAGGGAGAAGTCCCCAAGGAGATGTAGAAGGTGACGGGCGGGTGGAAGTAGGGGCAGTATTGTCCTTACACTTGCCCGGGCCCACCGTAAAACAGGCGAAATTCTGTAAAATCGTTGTAATTGGGCTATAATGGTAAATGCACAAGGTGTCACCGTTGTTGAGGGTATTAAACCGAACCAAACATCAAAGATGATAAATATATAAATGAAGATGGCATATAACCAATTTTCCCAGTAGAGCCAACTCGGTTCTCCCTTGTCGGCAAATCAATACACGCAGTCGTCCTTCAATCGATGTCTTACATCAATCGATGTCTACCAAGAAGATGAAGTATATACGCATGTAATCAGGAGCTTTTCATTTTGAGGACTAGTGGAATCGAGTACCTGCTAATGTCTTCTCTTGCAACAAGCCAACCACTAATCTTCTCACAGCTAGTTTATTTGTAAAGTTACATGCATCATATCTGGTTGCTTTCAAACAAAAATTGTTCAAAAATTTTGGAGGATGATTTATTTACAACCAAAATTATTTTTAGTTAACATTTTCAAAGCAAACGAACCAAACAAATAACCTTGCCACATCTAACTAAAGCCCAGATGAACTAATTTATCCTAGCTTAGCTGGGCAACGCTAGCTAAGGATCCAAACATACCCTAATCTTCGAGACGAGCGTGGGGTTGACGGCGCCGGCGCCGGCGGCCGGTGGCGCAGCATAAGAAGACAACAAGACGGGCCGGGGCGCAGGCGCGGTGGAGCAGGCTGGCGAAGAAGCAGGGTGTGCGGTTGAGCGGGCCAGCGAAGAACAGGCGGCATCACCACGTGGGGCAGGGGGCCAGGTCGGCCGGGCGGTGTCGCGAGGTGGCTCGTGGCCGTGGCGTGACGACGATCGGGGCAGCCGGTCGGCGGCGCGAGGAGGTGCATGGCGCGACGAGCCGAGCCGCCCGCTCGGCGCTGGCACCGATCCTGGACTGGATCTGGACGAGGAGGACGGCCATGAGCGTGAGGAGGACGAAGAAGAGGAGGTGAGGTCCGCGAGGGCGAGGACTGGAGTGGAGAGGAGGAGCTGAGGATCGTGGAAGAAGTACGGAGCTCAGGAATCGGCCCGACAACAACCCGAGGGTGAGCTACTGAGCTGGTGAGGGTTTATAATTTTTTTTCAATTGTTTGTTTGCTATTAGCTGTTTGCTCTACTGTGTAGCATAGTGGTATAAACAGCCAATTAATCAGCCATATTATATATTGTTAAAAATTAAAATACTTAATATATACATATATACTCAGGTACATGTATATATAAATCTATAATATTGTCTAATTAGTAATATAGTTTATACTTACATTTGTTTGTAGATTTGCAATAACGCAGAAACGATCTTTGTGTAATTATTTCACATGCAATTTGCCTCGTGATTCAAGTTCACACTTTAATGGTATGTTTATTTTATTTTGAATATTCATAATTATTTATAATTTATTATTGGATCACTAATTTTATAAATTCTGATATACATATTGCTTTGGACGTATATTCATATGTATTTGGGATGACATTCCATTAGCAAGGTACCTCCATGTACTACCCTCCTCTTACTATGTTTCTCTTTTATTAACGTATAAATTATCTTAATTTCCTTTAGTCCTTTGAGTATATCCTCTATTTCTATCGTGGCTTCACCACTTGTTACTCTTGTGTCGATTTTGTGTGGTGCAATCCAACAACCACGCCCCAATAAAAGCAGAAATAAAAAAACCAATGAGTTGCGGGATTTACTGAAAATCCAAAAGTAATCTCCAGGATAAAAGTGAGCCCACCTAAGGAGCTAACAACAAGTGCTACTGGCCGTGCTTGAGGAGTGGGAGGTTGGGGCTTGTCGGCGTATTCTACGCCAGGGTCCCCACTCTCCCGCAATAAAAGAGACCGCTGGACGGGTAGGATGTATCCAGGCACACCACCGCAAGCAAGCAGCAACTCCCCGGCGTGGTCGCCCCAGTGGACAGGTGGCGGCCAGGCCACGCCACTGAGCGCCCAAGAAGGTGGTCGCCCAAGGGACACGTGGCAGACAGGCCACGCCCCTGGGCGACCAGCGAAGTGGTCGCCAATGACAGTGGCGAACGAGCCACGCCATCGGGCGCCAGAGAGTGGTCGCCCAGTGGATAGGTGGCGACCAGGCCACGCCACTGGGCGCCCAGGAGAGTGGTCGCCCAGTGGATAGGTGGCGACCAGGCCACGCCACTGAGTGACCAAGAAGGTGGTCGCCCATGGGACACGTGGCGGACAGGACACGTCCCTGGGCGACCAGCGAAGTGGTCACCCAGCGGACAGGAAGGTGGTCGCCCAAGGGACACGTGGCAGACAGGCTACGCTCTTGGCGTCCACCCCCGATGCTGCAGCACCCGGATCAAGGGTATTTAATGCGAATCGTGCGCATTAAATGTATGGAGGATGCAGTATGGCGGCGCGTCTTCCCCAGGCGTGCATTAACTGCTTGTGACATCACGGCAGCACCTCACCCCCTGAAGGAACGGGTAGCATTGGCGGGCGTGGGGCCCAAGGCGAGGGTGTGACGGCTGCGACAGATAATGATGGGGTGTAAGAACTGCGACGTGCGCATTAAATGCGCCCGTGCCAGTGTAATGAGTTGGACTTGCGGTGTAAGCCTCCCATGCGCCCCCGCCGGCCCAAGTATAAAAGGGAGCCGGGGTGCAAGGGAGAAGGGGTTCGACCCATCGTCGGTAGGGTTTCATATTCTCAAGCTAGAACACGAGCAATAGCAAGAAAGGCAGGACTAGGGCTATTACTCTCCGGAGGGCCTGAACCAGGGTAAACCCTAGCGTCCCCATTCCTCTGAGCTTCACCGGTACCCCGTCCATCTTCCTTCCGCCGGCGACTACCCCGAAAGCCCCCTGTCTGAACCTTATAAGCACCCGACTCGGAGGTGCCTGTTGGCTAGTACGCTGACAGTGGCGCGCCAGATAGGGGCTATTGGTGGTTAGATTGCCCTCCTCTTTCAGTTTCCAGTTTGAAGCTCAGCGGGAGTAGGGGCACTTGTTTGCATGGCGGAGTCGCACTCCAAGCGCAGCAGTCTGCCCGAAGAAAGCGGCGCCGGCAGCCGGTCCCGACATTCGGGCAGAGAGCCGGGTCTCCCGGGTCCCTCCGTCGCAGGAGGGACGCGCGTGGCTCCCACGCCGGGGCCACCGTCAGCCGACGCTTGGCGCCGGGGCGATACTTCGCCAAGCCTTCATGCGGCCCGGCTTCTTCTCGATCACCCCCCAGTAACGCTGGGGGGAGATACCCCAGCCACCCCGTGGCTGCGGGATATCGTCCACCTGGTTGACGCCGCTCAACAGCAGGTTGAAGCGGCAACCCAGCCCGGGGCTCCTGGCGTGGGGCGGTAGGGAGCGCGCGCCCCTGGCGCGCCGGGTTCAACCGCCCGCCTGGCGACCTCTCCGGCATTAAGGGTCGGGACAAGGGAAGGAGTGCAGGTTGCAGCCCCTCTATTCTGAGGGGACTTGCACGTGACTCCGCTTCTTCCCGTGGTCCCCCCGAGTCAAGGGGGAATCGCGAAGACCTTAGATCGCGCCTCAACGAGAGGCAGCGTCAGCGCGACGGTGTCCTGCGCCGTGCTCTCAGCGGGCGTCGCGAGAGCACACAGCGGTGCGCCAATCCCCAGATATCCGCCGGGCAACAGGGGGCTTCCCCCTCGGGCCTTGGGGAGAGCGCAGGGTCGCACTCCTCATCCTCTCCTCAGGATCGGGAGGCTGGCGAATGACGCTGCCCCCCCTACAACGTTGGATGCCAGGCGTTCACTCTCCGCCTCCGGCAAGCCGCATGGCCGGGGAGATTCCGCCCCGCCTCCATCGAGAAGTACGACGGCACCACTAACCCTGAGGAGTTCCTACAAATCTATACCACGGTGGTGCGCGCTGCGGGAGGGTCCGAGAAAGTTATGGCCAACTACCTCCCGACATCGCTGACGGGCTCCGCCCGGTCTTGGCTACTCAACCTCCCGCGAGGCTCCGTGCACTCGTGGGAGGAGCTGTGCGACATCTTCGTCGCCAACTTTCAGGGATCCTACACTCAACCGGGCGTGGAGGATGACCTCCATGCTCTGGAACAGACGGAGGGGGAGTCCCTGAGAGAGTTCATCCGGCGGTTTAGCCACTGCCGCAATACAATCCCCCGAATCTCCGAGCAGTCGGTGATCATCGCGTTTCGGAGGGGGGTCCGGGATCAGAAGATGCGGGAGAAGATGGCTACCCGCACCATCTCAACCACATCTGAGTTGTTCTCCCTGGCGCACAAGTGTGCCAGGGCGGCCGAAGCTCGGAAGTGCGCGATGAGGCCCGCCGACTCCGGTGACGCCGGCACCTCGAAATCCTCCGATCGCAAGAAGAAGAAGAAGAAGTGGAAGGAGGCCACTGCCAGGGAAGTCCTGGTTGTCGAGCCGGAAACCAAATCCCGGCGTCGTGATGACCAGGATCGAAGGGATGAGCACCGGGACCGACGCGGCGATCGCAGGGATCGCCGCTCGCCCCGTCGCGAAGACGATGGTGGCAAGCCCTATTGCCCCATCCATCGCACAAGTGGGCACGACTTGGAAGATTGCCAAGTGGTGTCCAAATTGGTGGACAGGCGGCTCAAGAAGCGTCGCGAGAAAGACCGCGGAGGCGAAGACGACGAAGACTCAGCTCCGCTGGCCTTCCAACAGGCGGAGCATACGGTGGCGTTCATCCACGGCGGCTCGGCCACCTACTCATCGAATTCACAGTACAAGCGAGATCTGAGGCAGGTGTGTGCCACCGTATCGTCCTCTGGGGCGAGTAGGCCGCTGAGGTGGTCGGAGCAACCGATCACTTTCAGCCGGGCCGGCCACCCGGAGAACTTGTCCGGTCCGAGCCATTTGCCGATCGTGGTCTCCCCCACGGTCCGCAACGCGAAGCTCGGGCGGGTCCTTGTTGATGGGGGTAGCGCCATCAACCTGCTGTCGGTGGGGGCGTACCAAGTGCTCCAGATACCGTATGAGGAGCCGCGCCCAGCCCCACTCTTCTACGGGGTCGCCCCCGGGGTGGGCCTCTTGCCCCTGGGGCAGGTCCGGTTGCCTGTTACATTAGGAAGCGCGGAGAACTTCCGGACGGAGCTGGTCGACTTTGAGGTCGCCGACTTCGACCTCCCGTACAACGCCCTGCTTGGCCGTCCGGCCTTGGTCAAGTTCATGGCGGTTGCTCACTATGCCTACATGCTGGTGAAGATTCCGGGGCCTGGGGGTCCAATTACGGTGAAGGTGGATAGACTGGAAGCCTTGCGTCTAAGCAAGCAGCTGCAGGACCTGGCCGGCACCACCTGCTCGGCGCGCGATAAGGACGACAGCCAGGGACCCCCCCGGCCAAGACCCGTGCTCCACCTAGACTCTCAGGTGAGGCGAAGGTGGTCCCCGTGGGTGAGGAGGGCTCGGGCAAGGTTGTCAAGATCGGCACCGACCTCAGCGCCAAATAGGAAGACGCGCTCGTCACCTTCCTCCGGTCTAACCTGGATGTGTTTGCATGGGAACCATCAGAAATGACCGGGGTCCCTAGGGAGGTGATCGAGCACCGATTGGCAACGCTTCCCGGAGCGCACCCAGTTCGACAAAAGATCCGGCGGCAGGCGCCAGAGCGGCAGGACGCCATTCGGGACGAGGTGGAGAAACTTTTGTCTGCCAGAATTGTGCGGGAGGTCGCCTATCCGGAGTGGTTGGCCAACCCCGTGCTCGTAAAGAAGTCCAACGGGAAGTGGCGAATGTGCATCGACTTCACCGACCTCAATAAAGCCTGCCCCAAGGACCGTGCACTTCGCCGCGGATAGATACCGCCGTCGATTCCACGGCAGGTGTGAAGCCCTCAGGCTTCCTCGACGCCTACTCCGTATCATCGATCAAGATGGCGCAGAAGACGAAGAGAAGACCGCCTTCGTGACCCCCTCGGTGTATCTTGCTACGTCGAGGATGCCCTTTGGGCTGAAGAACGCCGAGCCACCTATCGGCCGGGCCATGCACATTGTGCTTCGCCCCAAATAGGGAGGAACCTCGAAGTGTATGTTGACGATCCGTAGTAAAAACAAAGAAGGTGATGAGCTTGTCCAGACCTAGATGAAACTTTCTCGCCTCGAGAATATCTTGTGTAAAGTTGAATCCCGAGAAGTGTGTGTGTGGTGTTTCATCCGGGAAGCGGCTTGGGTTCTGGGTCTCCAGCCGCGGGATCGAGGTCAACCCAGAAAAGAGAGAAGCAATCGAGCGGATGCAGCCGCCTACCCGCCTCAAGCAATCGCAATGCTTGATCGCCGGCCGCCTCCCTTGGCCGGTTCATAGCTCGGCTAGGGGAGAAAAGCCTCGCCATTGCTCAAGCCGTTGAAGAAGACCAACTCGCTCGAATGGACCCTCAAGCACAACAAGCGTTCAAGATCTGAAGAAGTACCTCTCCTCCCCGTCTTGGTTGCCCGAGCCGGCGAACCACTACTATTGTATGTGGCGGCCACCCTCTGCGGTGAGCGGCGAGTGGAGGAGCGGGAAGGTGTCCAACGGCCGGTCTATTTCATCAGCAAGGTGCTGCACGACGCAGAAACAAGGTACCCTCAGGCTCAGAAGATGGCCTATGCTGTGGTGGTGGCGTCAAGAAAGTTGCGGCACTATTTTCAAGGGAGAGAGATCACAGTGGTCTCCTCATACCCTCTGCGCGAGATCCTCCACAACAGAGAAGCAGAGGGCCGCATCGCAAAGTGGTCCGTCGAGCTGGGGGAGTTCGGCGTCAAGTTCGCTCCTTGTACCGCGATAAAGAGTCAAAGGCTGGCGGACTTCGTCGTCGAGTGGACTCCCGCCGAGCCCGAAGCCGATGAGGTCCCCGCGCCCTCCCCCTGGACGCTCTTCTTCGACGGGTCCTTAAGGCTTGAAGGAGCGGGGGCTGGGGTTCTCCTGGTCTCTCCGACCGGGGACCTCCTCAAGTACGTGGTTGTCCTCGACTTCAAGGCCACTAACAATGTCGCCGAGTACGAGGGTTTGCTGGCTGGGCTCCGGGCCGCCGCAGCCATCAGTGTCCGGCGCCTGCAAGTAAAGGGCGACTCCTTGCTAGTCGTCAATCAGGCCAGGAAAGATTTCTCTTGTCCTGACCCCGTCATGGCGGCGTACCTGGCGGAGGTCAGAAAGTTGGAAAGGCATTTCGAAGGGTTGGGGTATACTCACATCCCCCGAAGCGACAACCATCTGGCGGACGAGCTCGCCCAGCTCGCCTCAACCGGATCTCCTATGCCGGTCGGGGTCTTTGAAGAAAGGCTTCCGCGACCGTCCATCGCAGCCCGTTTCGGGCGGGGGCGATGGTGATGCCGCCAGCCCTCACCCTGGAGGAAAGTGGTTCCGGCGAAAATGCCTGGCCAAAGTGAGTACCCGACGACCACCTGCGTGGTCGCTGTGCTTGACCGGGAAGGCACTTGGATGGATCCGATCCTGGCCTACCTGCGGGATCAAGTGTGCCCTGCCGATGATGCGCCGCCAGAGAAGCTAGCACGAAGGCCAAGTGCTACACCCTGGTGGGCGGGACTGTCTATCACGGGTAAGAACGGAATTCTTCTGAAGTGCATCACTCGGGACGAGGGGAGCGGCCTGCTCTCCGATATCCATGGAGGCGTGTGCGGGAGCCACGTGTCCGGATGAACGATGGCGGGAAAGGCTTTCCGTCAAGGGTTCTACTGGCCGACCGCCCTCCAGGATGCCTGCGAGCTGGTGAGAAGATGTGAAGCGTGTCAGTTCCACGCCAAGCGGATTCACCGACCAGCCCAGGCCCTGCAAACTATCCCGCTCTCTTGGCCCTTCGCGGTCTGGGGGCTGGATATCCTGGGCCCGTTCCTGCGAGCCACAGGGGGCTACACCCACCTGTATGCCGCCATCGACAAATTCACTAAGTGGGTGGAAGCCGAGGCAGTAAGATCTATCACCGCCGCAGCTGCGGTCAAGTTCATCAAAGGGATTTTCACCCGCTTCGGGGTTGCCAACCGCATCATCACCGACAACGGCACTCAGTTCACCAGCGCAGCCTTCCTGGACTTCTGTGAGGAAATGGGCACCAAGGTCTGCTTTGCCTCGGTCGCCCATCCCAAGAGCAACGGCCAAGTCGAACGGGCCAACGCGCTGGTGCTGAAGGGCCTCAAGACGCGGACGTTCGATCGACTCCACAAGTGTGGAGCCTGATGGGCTGAGGAACTCCCGGCAGTGTTGTGGTCGCTTCAAACCACCCCCAGCCGGGCCACCGGGGAAACCCCTTTCTTCCTGGTGTACGGTGCGGAAGCTGTTCTCCCCTCGGAGCTAGAGCTGGGGTCGCCACGTGTCGCGGCCTTCGTAGAAGAGGACCAGGAGGAGTTACGCCGAGACGACGTCAACCTCCTGGAAGAGACGCGGGATCGGGCGGCTCTGAGAGCCGCAAAGTACCAGCAAAGCCTCAGGCGATACCACGCCTCCCGGGTCAACGAGAGAACACTGGCAGTGGGTGACCTGGTCTTGCGAAGAATCCAGTCGCATGCCGGGTCGCATAAACTGTCTCCCCAGTGGGAGGGACCCTTCATAGTGGTCTCGCCTCTCGCCCCGGGTGGTCAGCCGCCATCAAGGCGGCGAAGAACTGGCGAACTCCCTGAATATAGAAAATCTTCGCAAGTTCTACCCTTGATCGGTTGTAAGTCCCAGGCTCCGTTCCCGACCTACCGGAGTGTGTCTTCCTCTCCACCGCGGGTCGGGGGAGGCCTTCTGTTTGAAATTAAATACTCATTTTCCTCGTCCGAAATAGTTATTCTCCCTGCCCACTTTTCGGTTTCTTGCCCTCTGTCGGGTAGTGCCGGGGCTCTTGCCTCTGGTACCCTGCAACCCTGCAAAGCCCCAATAGCAAAGGCGGTATCGCTAAGTGAGAGCGGCACGCAGGAATGGGTGATTGGATGGCTAGTTCAGCACGATCCCCAGCACGGTCATGACACTTCGGGTGTCCCTGTGGGGGTCGGCGACTTGAGCACCACTGCCAAGAACCTAAGGTCCTGCCCCGACTCACTAAGCGCTCGTTCCCTAGAGGCTATCTGGGAGTCAAAATTTTGCTAAGGCAAGGGGTTCGAGGAAAGTGATTCCCTGGCACAAGACATTAAGTCTTTAAGCGGCCATGTGTTGGCTCGCGCAGAACCGGAAAGATTAGGGTAAAAGTAAACCTTAAGCGACATAGCGGGAACTTGTGCTCCCGTTTCGTGTAAAATGTTTTGCGTCTAAGGTCTTTACAGGCAAAAGCTAAAAAGGAAAAAAAAAACTACGCTACTGGGGGATCCTCCTCATCCTCCGCTGCCGCCTCGGCAGACGCCACGTCCTCGTCAACTGGGCCGACGTCCAGCCTCATCGCCACGTCTTCCGCAGCGGCCTCCATCTGGGGGTTCTCCATCGCCAACTGTGCGGCGACCTGCTCGGAAGCGTCGTGGACCCGCTCCTCCGCCTACGCCCAGTCACCTTCGATCCCCTGGACCGTGGCCGCGGGATCGAAGTTGGGGTCGCGGCTGGCGCAGCAAGCCAGCACGAACTTCACCGTGGCCGCCGCAACTGCACGCCCCTCCACCTGCTCGTCCTGGGGATCAGCGACCCCAGGTGGCGCACCGCCTGCGGCCACGGCGCCTGGATCGCCCCCGGCTCGGGCGGCAGGAATACCCAAAGGGGGAACCCTGAAAAAGGGAAAGAAGTAACGGTAAGATGCAGTTCGAAGGGACTTAATTTTCGTATTACATGTGCGTTCTTGAATGAGTACCTAGGTGACGGCCTCGGGAATCGGGCACGCTTGAGTATGAGACCAGCCCCAGCCGGCAGCGGCGAGGAAAAACGCCGCCCCGCCGCCGGCGTGGCATGGCGACTCAGCGCCACGGAGGCGGCGGCGGCGAAGGCTTCGCCGCCACGCGGTGGCGGCGGCGGCGAAGGCTTCGCCGCCACGGCGTGGCGGCCAGCGCTGCTGTCGGCCGGTAGGCGGTGGTCGTTGCCCCACTATTGTCGCCACCTTAGCGGGGCGAGGAGGACGAGGTCCGGCGGTTGACGAACCCCGCCACTGCCGAGAGCCGCCATCGCGGCGGAAGAAGCCCCGCTGACCATCGCGGAAGATCCCGCCGCCGAGCCCGTATAGCGGGGCCTTTGGGAACGCCACCGCTGGCATCGCTGCCGTCGGACGCCTACGCCTTGCTTGATCACCCCTCCCCTGACCACCGGCGGGAGGAGGGTCCCGGATTGTCAAAGGCGCCCGGCGTGTCACGTCGGGCGTGCCCATGGCGTCCATCGACGGCATGGCGCGGATTATCGCCGCGCGCTCCCCCGGCGATAACCGGTAGAGCGGGACCGCACCCTCCGGAAATGGCGGGACGGGACTAACAAAACCCAGCTGCGACATCCACCGGTCGACCACGTCGGGAGCCAGGTTTCCGGCGGCTGGCGACGAAAAAGAAGAAGAGGAAAGCCCCAGGAGGCAGAAACACTGTTAGCACCAGATTCAACCAATAAAAAAGAAGAGCAAGGAACAATTCAAGGTAAAAAGGGTTACCTCCAGTAATACTCCGAGTCCCGTCGTTTACGCCCATGTACTGCCAGGCCGGGCGGGCGCGGCGGCGCAAGGGGCATAGCCTCCGGATGACGAAGTCCCGGATTACCATGGCCCCTGTCAGGCCTGCCGCCCGCAACTGGTCGACGCGGGCTAACATCGCCCCGGAGCTCGGGAGTCTCGCTCACTTGGGCCCCCCAGTTGATGTTGCTGACCGCCGGACCGATTGGAAGCTCCAGTGCTTCAATGCCGCTGTCGTCCTCGACGTACAGCCACTCTTCGCGCCAATCCCTCCAGCTGGACCGGCAATCCAGCGGGATGTAGCGCGACATGGACCCGTCGCGAAGCCGCAGGTGGCAGCTCCCGGTAACAGACGAATCGCCACTCGCGGCGCGAAGGGTATAGAAAAAGCGAAAGAGAAGGGGATTGAGTAGTACCCCTACGAACATCTCGCAGAAGTGGGCAAAGGCGGAAAGGAGGATGACGGAGTTGGGGGGAAGATGGATGTGGTGAATGGCGTAGAAGTTAAGAACGGAGAGATAAAAATCAGAAATCGGTGGCAGCAGGCCGGCGAGAAGCTGCCACCCGAAGAAAACCAGCTCTCCGGGCCGGCAGTGGGGCTCGACGGTCCCGGCGCGGATGCGGAGGGCGCCCGCGGTTATATTCCGAGATAGCCTAGTGGCAATCTCCTCCTCGACGGTCGACGAGGGAAGGACGGGAGCCATCGGGTGCAGGAAAGTGTCGAATCGTGTCGGCAAAGTGGAAGGAGAAAGAAGCGCTAGAGCAGGAAGGAAAGTTAGAAAAAGGCAGAACCGCTCCCCTCCCTCGGTCGACCTCTTATAAGGTTTCAAGGGAGGGATCGGCGGGAAAACCGAAAAGGCGCGGCGGTTCGAAAAAAGGAGTTCAAAAGCCCCATTAGGAAGGCGCGTCCCAAGGGTCGTGCGGCAGTTGCGAGGCGGGAATAACTGCACGAACCGCCTTGAGAACCGAAAGAAGCCCGAAGGTCCCTTGAAGGCCTCGGGGCGTGCGGGCTCGTTAATGGCCCCACCCGGGAGACTAAGCGATTTCCCGAGGGGCATTTCAAAGAAGGAAAAATGAAGATGGCAGGCCAAAAGCGCTCCCGGGTGGGCCCGGGGGCTACTGTCGGCGTATTCTACGCCAGGGTCCCCACTCCCCCGCAATAAAAGAGACCGCTGGACGGGTAGGATGTATCCAGGCACACCACCGCAAGCAAGCAGCAACTCCCCGGCGTGGTCGCCCCAGTGGACAGGTGGCGGCCAGGCCACGCCACTGAGCGCCCAAGAAGGTGGTCGCCCAAGGGACACGTGGCAGACAGGCCACGCCCCTGGGCGACCAGCGAAGTGGTCGCCCAGCGGACAGGTGGCGAACAGGCCACGCCACTGGGCGCCCAGGAGAGTGGTCGCCCAGTGGATAGGTGGCGACCAGGCCACGCCACTGAGCGACCAAGAAGGTGGTCGCCCATGGGACACGTGGCCGGGCGAGACCACGTCCCTGGCGACCAAATGGAAGTAGTCACCGGCCAGGCAGTGGCGACCAGGCCACACCACTGGGTGTCCAGGAAGGTGGTCGCCCAAGGGACACGTGGCAGACAAGCTACGCTCTTGGCATCCACCCCCGATGCTGCAGCACCCGGATCAAGGGTATTTAATGCGAATCGTGCGCATTAAATGTATGAAGGATGCAGTATGGCGGCGCGTCTTCCCCAGGCGTGCATTAACTGCTTGTGACATCACGGCAGCACCTCACCCCCTGACGGAACGGGTAGCGTTGGCGGGCGTGGGGCCCAAGGCGGGGGTGTGACGGCTGCGACAGATAATGATGGGGTGTAAGAACTGCGACGTGCGCATTAAATGCGCCCGTGCCAGTGTAATGAGTTTGACTTGCGGTGTAAGCCTCCCATGCGCCCCCGCCGGCCCAAGTATAAAAGGGAGCCGGGGTGCAAGGGAGAAGGGGTTCGACCCATCGTCGGTAGGGTTTCATATTCTCAAGCTAGAACACGAGCAATAGCAAGAAAGGCAGGACTAGGGCTATTACTCTCCGGAGGGCCTGAACCTGGGTAAACCCTAGCGTCCCCATTCCTCTGAGCTTCACCGGTACCCCGTCCATCTTCCTTCCGCCGGCGACTACCCCGAAAGCCCCCTGTCTGAACCTTATAAGCACCCGACTCGGAGGTGCCTGTTGGCTAGTACGCTGACAGGGCTTGAATTCTCTCCCAGGACTATTTTTTTGTTTCCCAGTAAACAAAAATCACATTCCTATCTCTAGAATAACATGGCCGGTAAAAAAAAATGGTGCTGCCTGCAACAGCCCATGGGAAGTAATTATACAGCACCGGTGAGATGTAACCTATGGCACCATCCCTAGAAATTGGACACGTGTCAACGCATCTCAAAGCATGGCCTCTCTTCTTCCTAAAGGGGGCACGTCTGGAAATAAATTCTATGCAACATCATGACCCGTGCAACACCGTGCGGATTGACGCCACGTGTCCCGTTTCGTTAATCTATGGGGCCTAACATTTCGTCTCTCGAGTTGGCTGCTTGGGGATTAAGGAAGTGGGATATGTGGCGTCAATCCGCATGGTGTTGCACAGGCCATGATATACAACACCGTTGCATAAAATTTATTTTCAGCACGTCTACGCGGCCATGGCAGCCAATCGTCCTCTTTCTCGTCACACGCATCCAAACGTTGAGGCGCTCTTTCCACCCCCCACGCTGCCATCGAGCCATGCCGGTGACGGCGCCGACCTTGATGCTTAGCTGCACACCCCATTGTGGTTGTGGCGGGTCACGTCGGGGAGCGGCGACCGCGAACGACGTGGTTGCGCGTCAATGGGTTACGACGTGGGCGGAGCAGGTGCCCGGCGGCGTAGCGTGGCTGGCACGGGTTGCGATGCGGTTCGAGAGCGCACATCCAGACAATAAAGTTGAACATGTTGATGTTCTTCACTTATGGCATCAAAGAATGTCCATGTCGTAAAAAAAAGATATACATTATGCATGTTGACGTGTGGGCCCTGATTTCTTCCATTTTGCTATTTCTTTTGGGAAGTTGGCCCAGTTTACTAAGAGTGCGCACCGCATCGCAGATTCTTTCCGGCCTAGCGTGGGAGGTCCAGGCGGTCCCGCCCACCTGATCCCGTATTCCCGTCGCGAACTTACGACCCAGTTCGGTGTGCCGAGGCCTTGATGTGGCGTACGTTGGGCACTACGCCCATGTAATTTCTTATTTGTATTTATTGATTAGGATAATGTATTTTTGTTGGTCTTTTTGTTTCCGTAGACGTCTCCACGAAACTAAGTTTTATGCAACCAGAGTTCTCCCCCTTTTCTTATCATTATGGGCAGGAGTGGTTTTCTAAGGTACCTCCACTCTCTCTGGTACATTAACAGCATGTATATGAGATTTATTAACTCCCTTATGATCAGTAAATGCATCTGGGAGTTCATTTGCAATCTTTTGCAAATTTATAATTCTCTAAACTTTAAGTTTAGATTCATTAGTATGTGGGTCAAAGGATTGAATGCCCTTGGCATCCCAATTTATTTCTCGTTGTTCATTGTGGTACTTATCTCCTCCTAATACCGGGAAAACGTTCTCATCAAAAATATAATCAATGTACCGAGCCGTAAACAGATCCCCTATCAATGGCTCAAGGTATTTTTATTATTGACAGAGAATTATACCCCACATAGATCCCAATTTTCTATGAGGACCCATTTGTGTACGTTGTGGTGGAGGAATTGTTACATAAACAGTACAACCAAATATTCACAGATAGGAAATACTTGGTTCATTTTCACGTACTAACTGCATTGGGGAAACAATATGATATGTAGTTAGTCTGAGTTGTATTAATGTGACGGCATGTAATACCGCATGGCCCCAACAATTGGTTGGCAGCCTACAATTTTGCAAAAGATGTCTAGCAATGAGTTTAATCCTTCTAATTAATGATTCTACTAACCCAATTTGTATGTGGACATATGGTACAAAATGGTCTACATTAATGCCCAAAACCATACAATAATCGTTAAATGTTCGTGAGGAAAATTCAGCGGCATTATCCAAACGAATTGTCTTTATCCTTTCTTCAGGAAAATTGACTTTTAACTTTATAAGTTAGGCTATTAATTTTGCAAATGCATGGTTCTGTGTAGATAACAAACTTATGTGGAACCATTTTGTAGATGCATCACATAGTACCATAAAGTACCGAAATGGCCCTGATAAAGGCTGAATAGGACCAAGAAATTCAGTGATTCATCTTTAACTTTAAGATATGAAGGTTGTATAATTAATTTCCCTTTAGCACAAGCCGTGCATATAATCACCAGATTTTGGAAAATTTAAATTTGTAATATTATGGCCAGCAAAATGATTTACAATTTTCTGCATCATACCCAAACCTGGGTGACCTAGACAATCATGCCAGATCTTAAAATGATCTTGGTCTTTAAATATTGTTTTCATCGTAACATGAGGTTCAGGTCTTATATATGTATAGTACAATCCAGATGAGAAGGAAGGAAGTTTTTCAACCACGTGTTTTTCATATCCGTTGTATTTAGTTAGCAGCAAGTTTTCATCACCACTCTCACCATTAGTCTCCATGTGGAGACCATTCATACGGATATCTTTGAAATTTAATAGTGTACGCTTTGAATCAGGATATGAAAGAGCATCTTTAATTACAATATTTATACCCATAGAGAGAATTATTGTGGCTGTACCAAAACTAACAATCAAAGCATCGCTTCCAGCGATTGTCATAATATTTTCTCTCTTTTTGTAAGAGTATAGAAACATTTTGTCTCCCTTAATATTGTACTAGTGGTGCAACTATCCACAAAACAAACTTCTTCCTCCATCTGATTGCTCCACGAAAATTTGGTAACATGTTTTGAGTCTATTAACAAAGAGAGTAACCAAGGAGAATTTCTATTCAATAAAAATCTGTGTTCATTACAATGGACAAACCCCCCTTTATATACATCTCGCGGCCGAGCAGAGCAACCAGTCGCGGCCTGGGGTCGGCTAGGTAGGGGAGGACGGAAGACGAAGCACGGCTAGTCGGTCACTACCACTGGCGGCTGTAACGCCCTAGTTTTCGCTTTCTGGGGAAAAATCTAATTTAAATAAAGTAAATTCAAAATTTGGAGTTTCATTGGTGTTTATATTAACCTGGCATCCATTTCCCTCCAAAATCGGGATTTAATTCCCCTCCGGTCGAAAAATCGATTTTTTTTCCAATTCCCGCTACATCTAAATTTCACCCGAGTCCAAAATGCTCCAAAAATCTCCAAACCACTTCTAAAATGTTCCAAATATTCTGAAATGATTTTAGGAATCATTCCCCGAATTTTTGGACCTCCGTCCCTATTTTATCTCGCGCGGCTTTTGTTTAATGCCTGCGATTCGCACCTGAATATTCAAATCCACAAATTTCATCCAAATTCAACCAAACCAATTTTCTTGGGTCCCAAATATTCTAAAATGGCTCTAGGAATTTTTCCGGAATTTTTAGACCATTTTTCCCAATTTTTCTCTCGCGCTAAAAGTTTTCACTTAACCTCGGCCAATCCCGGAGTGCCACGTGGCAGTGCTACATGACCTTTCTTCATCCTTGGGCCTGCACGATGGAGTTCCTCCCAGGCAAGAACAGAGCCTTACCATTCTCTATTCTTTGGATTCAATCTACTCTAACTTCCTCCTTAATCATCCAAATCGCGAACCGTCGGATCCGTTGGAATCACAACGGCCTCCTCTTTCCATCCATGGGGTTGTTGCACCCGAGATCTCGCCGGATTTTGAACGGTTGCAAGTAAACCGAAATCCACACATATGGCAATAAATTTGCCGTTTCTTCCTCAAATCACGCACCACCGGTTCCTAAACCTCCGTAGCGACGCCCTCTCTCCAGAACATCTATTCTTCTCTTGCCTCTCTTTTCCAAACGGCCGGGAGATCGAGAAAACCGACGAACTCTCGGTGTTCTTCGTGTTCTTCGGGTTTTGGATCACATCTTCCATTCCGGTGGATCATTCTTCCTCCCATTCGTTTCTTTGGGTTCGTATGGGAGTCTAGATTCTAATTCATCCATCAATTGTAGGTTTCATCGACCGTGGGCGACAAATTTCATGTTTTGGTTGCTTCGGCCGAAACGGTGTTCGTCGTCGATTTCATCCTTTTCCGGTGAGTTTTGATGCAATTCCTTCCATCTACACAATCTTTAGGATGTTCTCTAGTTGATACATCAATTCATTGTTGGGGACTTCATTCAAAATCCTTGCAATTTTTTGAGTTTTTGGATGAGGTTGGGGCCTCTGTTTGGCCCCTACCGTCTGCCGCCGCCGCCTCCGGCCCGTCGCCGGCCGGCCGACTCGCCGGCGATACCCTCGCCGCTGTTCCCCGCCGCTGGCCGAGCGCCCGCCGCCCCATGGCTGCCGCGCGCCACCTCCCGCGACGGCCGCCCGCCGCCGCCGCTGCCTGTTGCCTCACCGGCGACGCCTTATCCGGCCGCGCGCCATCGCGCCCTCTCCTCGGCATTGCCGCCGCTGGCTCCAGCGCCGCCGCCAGACGCCCGCTGCCGCCAGGCCGGCTCCTCGCGCCAGCGCCGCCTTCCTCTGCGCCGCCAAGCGCGGCCGCTTTTCCTTGTGGCGCGCTTCGACGCCACACCTTGCCTCGCCGTGTCGCCGCCGCCACAGCGCCAGCGCCCGCCACGCCATCACAGTGCCGCCGCTCCCGCCAGATTCGCCCGCCTCCCCGGTGCGCCAAGGCCGTCGTCTTGGCCGTCGCTGCCGCCGGCCGAGACTCCCTCGCCAAGAATGGAGGCTTGGCCTCCTCTGTTTCTTGCCATGGTTGGCAATGGGGAAGAAGCCCCAAGTCAATGCCAAGTGGGCCCCATGAGTAAGAGAGAGGGAGAGTTAGAAAATCAGAAAAATTGAAGATTCCGGGAATATTCCCCAATTTCGTATTTTCCGGAATTTTCAAGCTTCGGACGCTCGTATCTTTTCCGTCCGGACTCCGAATGACTCCGTTCAAGTTCCTAAATTCATCTAAATTCCTTACCTTCCTGCCAGCACTATTGTTATAATTTTTGGATTTTATTTATTTTCTTTTATTTATTTGTTGCCTCGTTTTGCGCGTAGTCGACGCTTCCGCCGAGTCCGCCGACCCCGCCGCCGGACTTCAAAGAGTTCAACATTCTCGCTGTGACCGAGGCAAGTCTCCTTGACGCATGTTGATCCCATGTTTTATCAATGCTTTACCATGTTTTACAAATTGCATTGCTATTTATATTAAATGGATGATGTTAACGTTAGCTTATTAATTATACCTGTTGTTCCTACCTCCTTGATATTGTTATCCCTGACCCTTTGTCGCCCTAGTATAAGTACTCCACCAATATAAATGTTTCTGGAAAAACTGTTCTTTAGTTAAGGGGAAAGACTATTTGACAGACATTTTAATTGGATCAAATAGTATGGAATGCAAATTGGAGTTAGGGGATTATTAGTGATGATGTGGTAATCGTCAGTCTGAAAGTAACCTGGGAATGGTGGTAGTTTAAATATTGCTGAGTTGGAGTGTGGTAGCGAATCACAGTATGATTAGTATGAACCTGAAGTGTTGGAACATGTATGATATGAAGACTAATGGTCGGAAAACTTAAATAAATAATATAGAGGGTCAAACTATGGGATCAAATAGAAGAAGAGGGAAATCATATTTCTGTGGATTGATCCACATACTATGAGATTTAGAGATGACAATGTGAAGGGTTACAACAAGTGGTATCGAGAATGATACTCGATGATTTAACCAAATTTTATGACTAAATGTACTCGGGGGAGAAAAGGGATAGTATTAAAGATCATACTCGGTGGTGTAGTGGATGACTTTGGGAATATGGTCTCGCGATAACCCATTATGTGGAATCATGAATAATATGAATTATGGGTGATTTGTTTAGTAAACGTGGTATCATTGGTTATGGAAATGCTGTAGTCGATGAATTAATGAAATATTGGATTTATAGAATCTTTCTTGAAAGATGCTTGGGGTAAGATTATGAATTATTCGTGGTGGATTAAAGTAGATGATTTAGAGGTGATAGTATGAATAATTAAATATATGGTGTTATGAAGTATTATTGGTGGATTGTATTCTAGATTATTAGAGATAATATTGTGAAGTAATATCGGTGGATTGTATTCTAGATGTTTAGAGGTGTGATATTGTGAAGTATTCTCGGTGGATTAGTAGATGACCTTGTGAAATATTCTTAGTGGATGATAAGATTGATCGTCGTATGATTGGTGGATAAATCAATATTACAAGTTAGAGTTCAAGGGAAAGATTTCCTATACAAATATGATTGTGGTTCAATATGGTTTCGGAGTTGTGATAATACCAGGATATACTTCCTACTTATGGATACTATATTGGATTGGATTCTTCGTATGATTGTAAGAGTATGACAATTTAAAGGTTATTGGAGGGTACAAAATTAATTTTAAGAATTGTAACCAAACCCTACAACTTACCTTTTATAAAATAAACTATTGGTGGAATAGAATAGTACGGTAGAAATGCTTAGACTACGCAAACGGTCAATATTCACCTATGGGTGGGACTTTCAACTATCTCTTGAAAACGTGTGTTGGAAATTATTAGGCAAAAAGGTATTGCCGATGGTTTACAAAATAAAAATAAAATGAAAAATGATTTCGACTTGGGCGGCATGGAATGTCGGGTGGAAGCGGACCAAGCCTTGGTTCTTTTGTGCAAGTACCGCCCCAAGTCAATTAAGGACCGACGCTTATGACTGTCTCCATTCTAAGCATAATCGTACTACCACATGTCTATAATGGTACGACTGGCTCACTAATTTGTAGAAGCCTAGTTTAGACTCACCACTCGGTTGTTGTGTGAGAGCCGGAAGGAGGCATTGTTGTTGTGGTTGTTGTTTTGCTCACACGGCGCAAGAGGGGCTTCAGATCGTGGAGAGAACCCTAACAATGTGAAACCTCGTGGTGGGTCTAGCTAGGTAGATACATCGTAACGGCCTTGTCACGATCTTCTCTGCGCCACACCAAAGGAAGTGTGCTAATAGCTTGGCATTAGGAGATGATCGTGTCTTGTGGGTAAAGTTGTACACCTCTGCAGAGTTAAAACTATTCGAATAGCCGTGTTTACGGTCAAAGGCAAAGCGAAGAATGCTTTCATCTTGGTAGACTTTGGTTTTTGGTTTCAAACTAAACAATGTTTCGTTTTGGGATCCGGAGCGGTTAGAACTCTCGGGTGTGCTTACGCGGCTAAAGCCAGGTAGGTGGAAGGAACTCGATTTTTGTGAACCATGGCGAATGAGCCATGTGATTGGATGGAACCCTGATTTTGTTGAGATGTGGCGGATAGAGCCTGTATATTAGTGAGTGGTGGTTAGAACCTTCACTACAATATTACATAATTCAATTATTAAAAAGAATTGCTCATTGATGCTTTGTGAAAATTATTAACAAGTATGTTTTGTTGAAACTTGGCTTTGTGCAAATAAACCATATCAAGCCATCTTTGGATAGCCTACATTGTGCATATTTTTCCCAGACTTGCTGAGTACTTTATGTACTCACGTGCTACATTCTAATCCTCTCCCAGAAGTGAAAGAAGCTGTTCAAGATTTCCAACGACTAGGGTGCGTTCTCCACTCGATTGCCTGTGGGCAATTGGATGGGTCGCATTGGCGTTTTCGTCTTCCGCTGCAGTTGTTCAGCCTGTTCAGGCCGTAATGGTAAACCTTGACCATAAGGTCTTTGCTTTCATTTGGTATTATTCTTATTTAGTTATTTGTATTCGTGATATGGTTGTTGATTCATCACTTTTGACTGTGTGTACTAGCTACTGATCTGGGACTAGTACAGAAATACACAGAGGACTCCGGATAGCCGGTCCGGGGGCCTACAAAGGTGGTATCAGAGCCATATCGACTGTAGGACGTGCCCTTAGTTAGAATGGTCGTTTTAGGAAGCTTCAAAACTTATTTTCTAAAAAGAAAAATCAAATAAAGTGCTAGTCTCGTCTTTTCTCTCGGTCTATTCCTATTTTCCTCGAATCAATTGCTTCTTCACCTTTTAGGAATGAAAATTGGACTATCCCTCCCTTAAACCTTCAGATAAGGTAAGCGAGTTCCCGCTTTTGATTTCAAGACTTGAAGACTAAAGAAGAGCCATTTGGAAAGTTGTTACCGAAGTTGTGCGTCGTCATGGTGAGGATCCAACCGTGACCGAGGAAGATCAAGGAAGCGAGGTTGATCTTAGGCTAACCCTCTAGGTTAAGTTGTCCAGGTTCAGTCCGTGTGGAAGTCGCCTTGTTCTGTTAGAGTGCGTAGTTTGATCGAGTAGACGAGTTGATTTGCTTGGTGTTGAAAATGTTTTGATTTTCGTGTGTGGGGTTGTCCTTTGCCGGGGTAGTTTGGTTCTGGTGTTGTTAGAACCTCCCTTTCTCGCTCGTCTGTGCTGTTCCCTCTCATTTGGAAGCCGTGTTCTGCCGTTAGATGGAGAAGAACTGCAGTGCTAACCTCAACCAAGAAGCTGATGCATCCAATTCCAATCCTTTGGTCAACGTCAATGGTAACACCAGTGAAGTTCCGGATGTCAACGTCAGTGCTACTACCGAGCTCAACCAGCAACCCTCCGAGGTGATAACAACATTTCTTCAGAATGTGAATCAGTTTCTGATGACTCAGACTCAGCTCATGCAAGTGATGATACAACATATGAACAACCAAGCCTCTGTGGTCCCTCCACCTATAACTCCTCAGCAGTATCCTTCTGAAGAGTTCCTGAAGGCCAAGTCCTCCGAAGTATTGTGTGGTGATGGTGGCATTAGCGATAACCCTTATGTAAACCTGCACCCGAGGAATTATGTCATCTGCTATCAATGTGGTGGAAACGGACATTTTGCTTATAGATGTCCCCAAAAGGGCAAGGCAAAAGAAAATATCCATTGTAGGAACTGCGACAAAACTGGACACCGATTCAGCAAGTGCCCTCGAAGAAAGGAGGTTCAGTACAAGGTCTGTAACTTTTGTGGCAAGGAAGGGCATTTTGTGAAACAGTGTCCCTTGGAGAAACAAAATTTCTTGGCACCCCAAACAGTTCCAACATCAGAAGTCAGGGGAGAAGTACCTCAACAGCTGCCCCAAGTAGCAAAGATTCCTCAAGCTAGCAAAGGCAAAGTAGTCTCCCTGGAAGACAACTGTCCTCAACCGGATTCTCGCAAAAGGAAGGGAGTAAGTCAAGAGCAATGTGTTGCCAGTAGTTCTCGGCTTCGTGTGGACCAATTTCAACTCAACCCAGCAGCAGAAGCAGCCTTAATCAAGACCCCAGGATCAGAAATGCAACCAGTGACGCAGGGACATCAGACATCTACTTCCAGCCCCAACATTCCAGATGCGGTTCTTCTTCAGACTATAACCCCAGCAGCAGGAGGAAGGCGCAATCGGCAACTTCTATCACAGATTCTGCGATATAGAATATCAGGTCTGCCTATAATCCAGGAAGTTGAAGAAGAGACACTTGAAACTTGATGTTGTCAGTAAATGATAATGTTTGGTACCTTCAGTAGTACCCTACCTCTTTTAAAGAATAAATAAAAGAGTTGCGTAGTGATCAGATTGTAAGATGTAATCGTCAGTATTGTTATCAATAAAGGTTTGGCAGAATTATAATTGTGGAAGTGGATTTCTGTTGATAGTTCTTGAAACATAATTGTGTTTCGGCACCCATCATGAGATAAGTAAAGGATGGTCGAAGAGCCATAGTTCTCGTCCGAACCACGGGAAGAAAGAAAAATGACTTTCACCATTGAACTCCTTGGAACTAAGTTCGGATACAATTCTTTCTAAGGGCGGTAGTGTGGACAGGATGACAAAAGTTGCACCCTTTGTTCCGTGGAAGATAACCCCTATTTGGTGATAAACTTGTGGAACGTTGCGTGGCTAAAGCAGTGCATTTTCAGTGTGCGCCTAAGGAGGACGTGCCAAATCGAGGTTCTCAGTTTCCTTCGCGGTTTTGACAGAAGTGGTATAAAGTTTTGCGGTTCAAATGGGAATTTCAGTGTTGCTGACCATCCCCGACCGATGGCCAGACGGAAAGAATCACTCAGATCTTAGAAGATGCGTCGAAAGCGGGTGCGCTGTCAGGTCAAGGTGCGTGTGATCAGAATAACAACAATCTCCGACGAAACGGAAGACGACGCCTGTTGAAGCTATGTATGCAAAAAAGACGGAATACCCTTGTATGGGAAAGAGACCGATAATGGACAAATCAGTAGACCTGAAAGGAGCCGAAGAGCGGGCCAGACAGATCCGTGTAAATCTGAAGACTGCCCAGTCGAGATAGAAGAGCTATGCTGATAACTGCCGTCAGGAATCAAGTGCAGCGCAGTGCCGGAGCATCAGAGGCCATTTAAAGATATAAAACTAGAAGGAGACCTGTTAGGTCCGGAGTACCCAGTCAGAATTTTGGTTGAAGCTAAGCGCCGAACCCGAAATCGCGTGACCAAGTTCTGTGAGGATTCAGGAGAGTAGTCAGGCAGAGAAGGAAGCTACCCGGGAACAAGAAGAAGATCTCCGAGCAGATTTTCCCGAGTTCTTTCTTTCTCCGTCTGAATCTCGGGGACGAGATTCTTTCTAAGGGGGGTAGGTTTGTAACGCCCTAGTTTTCGCTTTCTGGGGAAAAACCTAATTTAAATAAAGTAAATTCAAAATTTGGAGTTTCATTGGTGTTTATATTAACCTGGCATCCATTTCCCTCCAAAATCGGGATTTAATTCCTCCATTTAAAAATCGATTTTTTTCCAATTCCCGCCGCTACCCGAAATTTCACCCGAGTCCAAAAATGCTCCAAAAATCTCCAAACCACTTCTAAAATGTTCCAAATATTCCGAAATGATTTTAGGAATCATTCCCCGAATTTTTGGACCTCCGTCCCTATTTTATCTCGCGGCTTTTGTTTAATGCCTGCGATTCGCACCTGAATATTCAAATCCACAAATTTCATCCAAATTCAACCAAACCAATTTTCTTGGGTCCCAAATATTCTAAAATGGCTCTAGGAATTTTTCCGGAATTTTTAGACCATTTTTCCCAATTTTTCTCTCGCGCTAAAAGTTTTCACTTAACCTCGGCCAATCCCGGAGTGCCACGTGGCAGTGCTACATGACCTTTCTTCATCCTTGGGCCTGCATGATGGAGTTCCTCCCAGGCAAGAACAGAGCCTTACCATTCTCTATTCTTTGGATTCAATCTACTCTAACTTCCTCCTTAATCATCCAAATCGCGAACCGTCGGATCCGTTGGAATCACAACGGCCTCCTCTTTCCATCCATGGGGTTGTTGCACCCGAGATCTCGCCGGATTTTGAACGGTTGCAAGTAAACCGAAATCCACACTTATGGCAATAAATTTGCCGTTTCTTCCTCAAATCACGCACCACCGGTTCCTAAACCTCCGTAGCGACGCCCTCTCTCCAGAACATATATTCTTCTCTTGCCTCTCTTTTCCAAACGGCCGGGAGATCGAGAAAACCGACGAACTCTCGGTGTTCTTCGTGTTCTTCGGGTTTTGGATCACATCTTCCATTCCGGTGGATCATTCTTCCTCCCATTCGTTTCTTTGGGTTCGTATGGGAGTCTAGATTCTAATTCATCCATCAATTGTAGGTTTCATCGACCGTGGGCGACAAATTTCATGTTTTGGTTGCTTCGGCCGAAACGGTGTTCGTCGTCGATTTCATCCTTTTCCGGTGAGTTTTGATGCAATTCCTTCCATCTACACAATCTTTAGGATGTTCTCTAGTTGATACATCAATTCATTGTTGGGGACTTCATTCAAAATCCTTGCAATTTTTTGAGTTTTTGGATGAGGTTGGGGCCTCTGTTTGGCCCCTACCCGTGCGCGCCGCCCGCCGGCCTCCGGCCCCGTCGCCGGCCGGCCGACCTCGCCGGCGATACCCCGCCGCCTGTTCCCCGCCGCTTGGATTGGCCGGAGCCGCCGCCCCCACGGCTGCCGCATCTCACCTCAAGACGGCCGGCCGCGCCGCCACGCCTGCCTCCGGCGGCGACGCTTCAAGCCGCCGCGCCATCAGCGCTTCCTCGGCCGCTTAGCGCCGCCGCCATGACTCCACGCGCCACGTGCTGTCGCCCGCCGCCAGGCGGCTCTCGCCGCCGCGCCTGGGCCTCCTGCGCCGGCCAAGCCGCCGGCCGCTTTTCCTTTCTTGCGCGCTTCCGACGCCACCTTGCCTCGCCGTGTCGCCGCCGCCGCCCAGCGCCAGCGCCGCCGCCACATCACAGCCGCGCGCCGGCTCCGCCGCGTCAGACCCCGCCGCCTCACTGAGTGCGCCAAGGCCGTCGTCTTGCCGGCCGCTCGCCGCCGGCCGCCGAGACCCCCCCCTCGCCGGCGCAGTGGAGGCTTGGCCTCCTCTGTTTCTTGCCATGGTTGGCAATGGGGAAGAAGCCCCAAGTCAATGCCAAGTGGGCCCCATGAGTAAGAGAGAGGGAGAATTAGAAAATCAGAAAAATTGAAGATTCCGGGAATATTCCCCAATTTCGTATTTTCCGGAATTTTCAAGCTTCGGACGCTCGTATCTTTTCCGTCCGGACTCCGAATGACTCCGTTCAAGTTCCTAAATTCATCTAAATTCCTTACCTTCCTGCCAGCACTATTGTTATAATTTTTGGATTTTATTTATTTTCTTTTATTTATTTGTTGCCTCGTTTTGCGCGTAGTCGACGCTTCCGCCGAGTCCGCCGACCCCGCCGCCGGACTTCAAAGAGTTCAACATTCTCGCTGTGACCGAGGCAAGTCTCCTTGACGCATGCTGATCCCATGTTTTATCAATGCTTTACCATGTTTTACAAATTGCATTGCTATTTATATTAAATGGATGATGTTAACGTTAGCTTATTAATTATACCTGTTGTTCCTACCTCCTTGATATTGTTATCCCTGACCCTTTGTCGCCCTAGTATAAGTACTCCACCAATATAAATGTTTCGAAAACTGTTCTTTAGTTAAGGGGAAAGACTATTTGACAGACATTTTAATTGGATCAAATAGTATGGAATGCAAATTGGAGTTAGGGGATTATTAGTGATGATGTGGTAATCGTCAGTCTGAAAGTAACCTGGGAATGGTGGTAGTTTAAATATTGCTGAGTTGGAGTGTGGTAGCGAATCACAGTATGATTAGTATGAACCGGGAAGTGTTGGAAGATGTATGATATGAAGAATAATGGTCGGTAAAGTTAAATAAATAATATTGAGGGTCATACTTGGGGATCAAATAGAATAAGTGGGAAATCATATTTCGGTGGATTGATCCACATACTATGAGATTTAGAGATGACAATGTGAAGGGTTACAACAAGTGGTATCGAGAATGATACTCGATGATTTAACCAGCTTTATGACTAAATGTACTCGGGGGAGAAAAGGGATAGTATTAAAGATCATACTCGGTGGTGTAGTGGATGACTTTGGGAATATGGTCTCGCGATAACCCATTATGTGGAATCATGAATAATATGAATTATGGGTGATTTGTTTAGTAAACGTGGTATCATTGGTTATGGAAATGCTGTAGTCGATGAATTAATGAAATATTGGATTTATAGAATCTTTCTTGAAAGATGCTTGGGGTAAGATTATGAATTATTCGTGGTGGATTAAAGTAGATGATTTAGAGGTGATAGTATGAATAATTAAATATATGGTGTTATGAAGTATTATTGGTGGATTGTATTCTAGATTATTAGAGATAATATTGTGAAGTAATATCGGTGGATTGTATTCTAGATGTTTAGAGGTGTGATATTGTGAAGTATTCTCGGTGGATTAGTAGATGACCTTGTGAAATATTCTTAGTGGATGATAAGATTGATCGTCGTATGATTGGTGGATAAATCAATATTACAAGTTAGAGTTCAAGGGAAAGATTTCCTATACAAATATGATTGTGGTTCAATATGGTTTTGAGTTGTGATAATACCAGGATATACTTCCTACTTATGGATACTATATTGGATTGGATTCTTCGTATGATTGTAAGAGTATGACAATTTAAAGGTTATTGGAGGGTACAAAATTAATTTTAAGAATTGTAACCAAACCCTACAACTTACCTTTTATAAAATAAACTATTGGTGGAATAGAATAGTACGGTAGAAATGCTTAGACTATAAACGGTCAATATTCACCTATGGGTGGGACTTTCAACTATCTCTTGAAAACGTGTGTTGGAAATTATTAGGCAAAAGGTATTGCCGATGGTTTACAAAATAAAAATAAAATGAAAAATGATTTCGACTTGGGCGGCATGGAATGTCGGGTGGAAGCGGACCAAGCCTTGGTTCTTTTGTGCAAGTACCGCCCCAAGTCAATTAAGGACCGACGCTTATGACTGTCTCCATTCTAAGCATAATCGTACTACCACATGTCTATAATGGTACGACTGGCTCACTAATTTGTAGAAGCCTAGTTTAGACTCACCACTCGGTTGTTGTGTGAGAGTGGAAGGAGGCATTGTTGTTGTGGTTGTTGTTTTGCTCACACACGCAAGAGGGGGCTTCTCAGATCTTGGGTGGAGAGAACCCTAACAGCGGTGAAACCTCGGTATTGGGTCTAGCTAGGTAGATACATCGTAACGGCCTTGTCACGATCTCTCTGCCGGCACACCAAAGGAAGTGTGCTAATAGCTTGGCATTAGGAGATGATCGTGTCTTGTGGGTAAAGTTGTACACCTCTGCAGAGTTAAAACTATTCGAATAGCCGTGCCTACGGTCAAAGGCAAAGCGAAGAATGCTTTCATACTGGTAGACTTTGGTTTTTGGTTTCAAACTAAACAATGTTTCGTTTTGGGATCCGGGAGCGGTTAGAACTCTCGGGTGTGCTTCTGGCGGCTAAAGCCAGGTAGGTGGAAGGAACCTAATTTTTGTGAACCATGGCGGACAGAGCTATGTGATTGGATGGAACCCTGATTTTGTTGAGATGTGGCGGATAGAGCCTGTATATTAGTGAGTGGTGGTTAGAACCTTCACTACAATATTACATAATTCAATTATTAAAAAGAATTGCTCATTGATGCTTTGTGAAAATTATTAACAAGTATGTTTTGTTGAAACTTGGCTTTGTGCAAATAAACCATATCAAGCCATCTTTGGATAGCCTACATTGTGCATATTTTTCCCAGACTTGCTGAGTACTTTATGTACTCACGTGCTACATTCTAATCCTCTCCCAGAAGTGAAAGAAGCTGTTCAAGATTTCCAACGACTAGGGTGCGTTCTCCACTCGATTGCCTGTGGGCAATTGGATGGGTCGCATTGGCGTTTTCGTCTTCATTGCTGATTGTTCAAGTTGTTCGGCTGTTCGGGCCGTAATGGTAAACCTTGACCATAAGGTCTTTGCTTTCATTTGGTATTATTCTTATTTAGTTATTTGTATTCGTGATATGGTTGTTGATTCATCACTTTTGATCGCACAAGCATCGATCTGGTGACTAAGACAGTAAATACACAGAGGACTCCGGATAGCCGGTCCGGGGGCCTACAGCGGCACGACGACTTGGCAGGATCTGAATTCCGCCGCACCTACCACGCGCATCGTAATTTCTTGCGCGCAAGCAAGTCCCCGGGAGGGAAAATCTCCGCCCCACGCGTGACTCCGTGCCGCGCCGCGCCACGGCAACGCCCCACGTACGTACGTACGTACGCCGGCGTCAAAACCACGTGAGGATTTGAACATGCAGATATGGGGCATCGATACGCGTCACGCACTACAATATTTTCAGGGGTGTTTCATTCATGCACCGATGTACGCCAGATAAGAAAATTATGACAACAACCTCTGTATTCATCAACTTTTATATATATGTGTATCATGTAAATGCAATCATAGGATCGGATGTAATCGATACACTCGAATCTCAACTATGATTCGATGGTCTTAGATTTGGGTGATTTCAGCAATAAAAACATCCAGTTGATGTTTATTAAATCCCAAAGAAACAAAGGCAACATGCAGAACGATATCAATCCGGGCATTTCTAGCAAGCATGCACGCCAAATATAGCTAGCCTCGCTAGCCGACACTGGCCACAGAGAGATTATATAGAGAGCTCCTGTCATTTCCGGCGTCTAATGCCCGGCGCCGGGGCTCGGGCCGGAGTCCTTGATCCCGACGAGCATGCCGACGTTCATGAACTTGAGCCCCGGGATGCCGGCGCCGGAGCCGCGACCGTCGTGCTCCACGGTCCCTACCACCGCCTGGATATCGCCGCCAACCGGCGATTCCACCGCACGCGCACCGTCTTTGGTCTCCAGCAGCGCAAGCGGTCTGGCACCCGCGACTGCGGCCGCAAGAACCAGCAGGCACGTCGCCAAGAGAAGAGTAACCGCCGGTGCTTTCACCCCGAGCTTGGCAGCCATTCTTGCTTTCACCCTGCACTCGCACACGCACACGCACACGCACACGGGTGTGTTGTCAGTGCACAGCGCGCTGTGATCCGATGCTCAGTTTGCAGCTCATGGCGTTGGGTTCCGGGGTTTATGTAGGGAGGACCGAGGAGGCCCAGGATGCTTTGACGGAATGGTCGGGGGCGTTGAAAATTTGATCCGGAAGCGTGGTGGAAACGACACCGATCAGTCAGCCAGGCGTACGAGGAGCGGAGGAGGTCGCTGTGCGGATGGAATTTTAGCGTGGAAGTTAGAACCGCGAGAATTTTTGGGCGAACTTTGAAAGTGCTGAGGCCGACGTGACCGGGGAGCAGATGGTGGACGGATCGTTCTGGGTTGCAGGATTTTGCAGCCAAACATGTTACTGCCGGTAAATTTCTGCTTTAGGTTCTAGTCTCCGCATGGCAATTAACATTACTAGTAGTCGAAGAATTTCTGCGTTCGCAAATCGTAATCCAAATGCATCTGAAGATGGTTACAGGAAAGATCGCTGCGTGCAAGGTCGATCTGGATGGATGCAGAGAATCTGTAGGTGGCGGAAGCGACCAAAAGTTCAGGCGAAGTCGGAGGCAAAATGGGAACGCAGGGAAATGCCACGGACGCGCGTGGATCGACCAATCGACCGAGCCATCTTACAGACCTGGGTATCGCGCGGCACGGCTCGAGCACGATCAAGATGAACCGTGGGCCTAGACTGAGCCGTGACACCATGGCTCAGCTAGTCTATCGTGCTAGTTCGACTTATCTTTGATGAGCTTAGACATGATCTATTAGCACGTTATATCACTTTTGTACCGTATCGATTTAGAGTCGATCCATTTGTATTATTATAAAAAGAGAAAATGAGTCGGAGACGTACAAAGTCAAGATAGTGCACACAAACATTGAAAAATAAAACTAAATTGTATTCATTCTCCATAAAAAACGTGTCGAGATAGTGATTCTACTCGTGAATTCCATTGCGATATGCACAACATTTTGTAAGACGAACAAGACGCCTTGCCTTTTACCTTCTTTCACACACTTGAAGTGCTTGAACCATCCCATACTCTGTATTGTTAAAACAATTCTTCTTGCTTCACTTTTGCTATCACTCTTTTCATAATATTTGTCTATGCTTGTGTCATGCCCGTCCATGTATGACCATTGAAGACCTACCGTACCATGTCGCACATCACACAGTCGTCGGGTCCGGCACGATCGTAATAATCGTGCCATGCTCGTTACGAGTAGGGATGGCGACCCGAGACCCGAAATTTGGACCCGGACCCGAAATCAATCACTGGTCCAAACTCGGACCCGGACCTGGACCGACGGGTACTCGGACCCGAATTCTTCCATAGAGAGAGTACTAGTGTTCTGCAGAGAAGGAAGCGCTCAGCTCTGCATCCTCATGATGACTCCACCTTCCAATCCATTTACCTTCTCATTGATCGTGCTTAAGATAGGATTAGAAAAAGAAGAGATGAGGATTTGAAACATAACAGTACGTATACAATGGCAAATTTATGAATATATGAGCGTATGTGCCTCATCGGGTCTGGGTCTAGATACCCACGGGTCTAAAATGAGACTTAGACCCGAAATAACATACTCGTGTGTCCAAATTTAGACTCGGACCCGGACCCGTCGGGTCGGGTATCCAAACCTACGGGTATTTTTGCCATCCCTGGTTACGAGCCGGCCCCAAAAAGCCCCACCGACACCCACATCTTAGCCAATCTCTGGTCCGGTTTTATGGTCTGTCCTGATCGCTGCACCGTTAGTCAGCACTGCATTTCACTCGTTGTCGATTTTGGTCAAATCGGCTGGCATGCTTTGATTTACCGTGTACCGCACTTGACCTTTACACTCCCCGTAGAGATACGCGCGGTTTTTACTGTCTGAAAATCTCTCAGTGGCAACACGTGTGATCTTCGGAGGCTTGTTAATTACAGATGCATGCACCAGGACAACGGCCATTAAAATTTTGGGTCAAGCTAACCGGCTTTCTGGTTTACTGCACGAGTGCACGACCGACCAGCAGTACTCCCATGCCGCGATGGAACACAAGAGGCTGCAAACGAAAGGATGCACTTGCTGCCACTTGCAGTTGGAGAAACTTGTGTTCAAAAAAATGCACTTGGGGAAGAAACACACATGGGTGGCGAGGTTGCCAATGTCTCCCTCCTCCAAAAGAAGGAAATGGATTGATCTCTCCCACGGGCAGGCTAGTCTGTCGGCATGCAAAAGCGTGAAGAAATTTCCTTTACCGTTAAATTTCTCTACTTAATTTTACATCACTGACACGGCTCTTGATTTTATGCCATCTTTTTCTGTGTGGGGGAGAGTTGGGTAAAATACGTGGGAAAAGAGATATATATATGCAGTGATTTTCAGTGTAAGAATGTTAAAATGCGCAGGTTATGAACTGAGAGTCGGAGGATCAAAACCAACCTGTGCATTATTGGATAATAGTAAAGTGCTCGTGCGTTGTAACAAAAACACATTCTTTAACCAAATTAATAATCAAATCATGTCACGGTTTAAAAGAAAATAATATTGCCCTCTTGAGTTACCACGAAAAGAAGGAAGTGGACAATGGTCCAGCCAAGGGAAGCGGGTGTGAGCGGAAAAGGAGGGATAACAGATGACTACCACTAACTCGTATTTATATATTAGTAAAAATATATTTGACACGTATGGACCATGCATACGGTTGAAATTTTACATTTGGAATTTTTCTTTTTCTTTTTTCTTTTTTTGCACGAAGATGTACAGCTGGATGTGTTGGGCCGCAGTGCTTATTATACGCGGAGGGATTGCTAGGCTCCCAACTATGCCACCTCAGCTGGTCTCGTGTGGCAGTCTTTTAGAAAAAAACAAAATTATGGATAGGGGTTTTCACCGTTTTTTTTTTTTCTAAAAGGACCCATGATTCCGCGCATTCTCAACGGATCCTCGAACGATTTTTTGCAATCGCAGATATGTTCTTCCACTATTTTTTTTTCCTAAAAAGGACCCATAGTTCCGCAAATTCACGAACGGACCCTTTATCGTTTTTTTTACAAAGGACCCCATTGTTACTCAAATTCGCCGACATCTCCTAGCTAGCCAATTTAAAAAAAACACTACCGAGAAAAATAAAATTATATTTTTCATTAAAAAAAAACCTTGAACCAAAATTCAGGCGGCGCGGTATCCGTGCGACTCTGCTAGTCTGCAATTATTATGCGGTGAATTTCGGTAGTGGGGGGCGGTGGTATCGCTTGACACGCTGCGTGTTAGGTTGCCGGCTTACGGAGTTGGGCAATCGCTCAGCCGTGGCATCATGCGTCGCTGTCGAAGCTGCGTGCCTGAGGTGCCGAGAGGAAGGCGTTAGATGATTCATTAGACCACCACTTCCCGATGATATCTTTGCCATTTGGTACGTACTGTACTTACATGAGAAGAAGAAGCGATTGCCATGCGAACCTTTTCGTTTCTCTTCTTTTCTTTTTCTGATCGGGGCGTGTGAACTGTGAAGTTTGCGAGCTGTTACAAAGATCACTGGCCCTGTGAACGCTCCACGGTAATTAATTGGGGGCCTAATCATGATCAAAGGCCCAGTCAGACCTAACACAACCTGTGATTTCACAAAACTGCTCATGCCCATGCATGTTGCCCAACTGAACTTAACTCGAAATTACAAAACTCAGCAAAGCCCATGTCAGTCCTCATGGCTGAGAGGCCATCAAATCGCCCAAAACTAACCCCGAAGGCTGATCATTTCTTCTTCTTCTTCTTCTTCTTCTTTTATAGAGGGCTGATCTTTTTCTGATTTCTAGTTCTGCAACCTGTTCTTCCTGTCACAGGGGAAAAAAAGTTTTTCGCCTTGTCATCTGTGCATATTTGGAGTTTCTCCGGTGTGAAAAACGGCTCAAATATTGACCTACTGATCTTTACAATGCTCCTACAAGAACAAGCGCAAACGATGTTTGTTTGAGCTGACACAAAACAAATTAAGGATCGTCATATGTGAAGAAGAAACTTAAATCCTAGAAAAATGGATTGAGTATGTATTCAGGACCACTTTGATCAGAATAACCATGTTGAAATCCTACGTACAGATTTTTTTTTTTTTTGAAGTAAGCAAAAGAAACGCATAACGAACTGAAAACCTACAAAGTTCCATCCTGAATCCTTTGACAATGATCTATCCTACGCTGTAGGTTGATATGAAGTACTGATGAATAATTAACCAAACAATTAATGAAACAAGTAACACACTTATACGAGATGAGCATAAAGCGCATGCTCTTTATTCTAGATGGAGATCGTGTCTTACATGAGCATATGCATGTATGCACGTATCTGTTCAGTGTCGGTTTATTCACAAGGTAAATTAGTTCACTGCCTGCATTGTTACAAAGAATAATTCAGAATCCAACCACACAAGCGACATAAAACTTACTTAGGAAATGCAGAAGGGGAATTTGGTATCGCAAGTTACCTAGAATAATAATGGATTATCTAACATTAGACAACAATTTACTAATTGCATGGTGTGGAACTGTCAATATGGATCGAATAGAGGATGCTCACCTCCCATGCATGCATGCATGACACTTTAGACCGGAAGGAAGCAAGATATAGGATGAAGAGATATTGGCGCGGCTCAATCAGATACCGATCTTACCACCGTTTTGTAAAACCTATGATCGGATTGAACCTCACCAATATCGCTCTTTCCATTGATCAACCGTGCAACTCATGTAGAGCATGCTCCATGCATGATGCCCTGCATACATGAAGCTCATATTAAGGTGGTCTAACGCAAACACCAGAAGTATTCAAGTCAGGGATAAATGAAAATTAAGACATGTATATAATGATCTATGCAATGATATACATACATACATACAAGATCAATCGCCTCTTTCTCCATCTCTGCCGTGAATGATCGATATCAGGATAATATATAGAAAACGATGGCTAGTGGGTAACCAAAGTGACTTTTGGCGGTTTGTGGTGTGTTGCTAGGGTTAATTGGAAGCGTCATGTAGCGCACTATCGCTATCCTTCCAATGGACATACATGTAGATCTTACGAGATATTGGTGTACTCCATCTTTCTCACATAAGCTACGTAGGCCTGGGCGCCTGGATGGCTTGCTATAGTCACAGCTTAGCGTGGATTTAGCCATGCAAGATCGACAGGGAAGGCCAAGAACACGGCCGTGTGAACTGTAGGGGAAGAAGTTAGAGGTTGGGGGCATAAGATAGGAGGAGAGGCATGCCGCACGAGTTGGAGTTTTAAGCTCCATCTCCATGAGAGAGGGTAGTGAGCAGAATGATGAAGAAGTGCAGACCAAAAGATATATGCAGATCTCTCTCTCTCTCTCTCTCTCTCTCTCTCTCTCTCTCTCTCTCTCTCTCTCTCTCTCGGTTTATGCATTTATGGTCGGCATACAATAGTGGGGTAGGTTAGAGCGTTTTGCGGACGAACCACCATTAATTGATCCATGCCGTTCAGTTAGGAATTAGAGAAAGAGAATACTAGCTACCTTGTATTTTAGAGAGAGGAGGAGGAGGAGGAGGAAGACGACGACCACTAGCTAGGTTAATTAGCTATAGCTGAGCTAGCATTGGGGGCAGGAGCGCAGAATGTGTGTGCCTAGAAAGGAGACTCGGAGTTCCGTACGAAGTTGGCCAGTTTCTTAATCGGGAGCACCTTGCACGTAAATCCGTCCGCGATCTAATTAAATCCCAGCTTCTTAGCAAGCTAGCAATAAGAACACCTGCTACAAAGCGGGGACAGCGGCGTCAAAGCGGCTCTGCCGTGACACCGCGGCAGGGAACACGACTCTCATAGGGTTGCTCCAGTCGATCACTTCTTTTCCCTATCACCATTATTGTTTCTTTTCGTTTGCCTTCTCTGCCATTTGCATCGATCTCTCTCTATCTTAAAGGCCTTTTTGTACTACATCATACTCTCTCTAACGCATACAATTGAAGAAAATGCAGGGCAACTTAGCCAATCGAGGGATGATGGTACGTGGTTAATCATGCTTTTTGAACCATGGTATTTGATAAACTTCATCCGGATTCACACACACATCTCTAAGCTAATCCAAATGGAAGGAAAACCGATTTATAGTTAAAAAGAAAGTCAGGCAAAACTTAAATATAGCAAAACCGATATTTTAACAACTCATGTGACAGGCTAGGCATGCATTCGATCCGTCATTTTAACACAAATAGGAGTATATATACAATATGTTGGCCACTCCGTGTATGTCCACTTGGAAAGTAGCATGCAGCCGTGTCCCTGGCAAGTCGCAAGCGAGGGGGACAAGCTACAAACAAAAGGAGAAGAGAAAGGAAGTGGTGGTGGACTGGTTGACGTGATGATAAGAGTGGCTCAGGTGGCGTGCCAGTCCCTTACTAATCAGATTCCCACGCGCTAACCCAACCCCCATCATCTCCTTCCACCTTTTTAACCCTATTTTTTTTTTTTTGAAGCAGTTCAACTCAAGCTAACAGCACCATTCTACAGACCACACAGTAAAGCAAGCCATGCATACATGATGCTTCCAAAGGGCTGTGTGTGTGTGTGTGTGAGAGAGAGAGAGAGAGAGAGAGAGAGAGTCGCCATGTAATTAGGAGACGACATCCATGGATGTTTTGCTATAGGCCAACATCCTGTGGCCGAATCCACGCACGTCAGAACCGCCTTTTGCTCATGCCACTGGTGTTTTTTTTGCATGCTCGGAGCCGCAGCCGGCCGGTGTCTCGTTGCCCATGAGCCCATCCCATGCATCAATGCATGCACATGTGCGGACACTGCTCATTATACGGCGCCCCTGTAACCGGCGTTGCTTTCGCGGCCCACGGATACGCGGGATTATGCCGTCTGCCTCTGCCACGCGCGGCCGGCGCACCAGCATGCACCGCGCGCTGCTCCGGCGCTTCGTGGGTTGGCCCAGCCGACGCGCCCCGAAGCGTCGGTATATTTGCCTTCCTCCACATTTTTCTTTTCATCTCCAATGTTGCGTTTGGTTGATATTGTAAGATTAAATAAGATGTGATAGTTCTGTAACATTTAGTTTTATTATTTTGAGCGAATGGAATGATTCGGTCTCTATAGAGAATATTCTTTAAATTTATATCATTTGGTCCAGAATAAGATAGTTTTATTCAAACAACCAAACACATAGATAATTTTTCCTCTTGAACCATCTCATATATGTACCACTTGGTACAAGTAACCAAACACACCCTAAAACTTCGGTCTTTTTCGAGCGAAGTTGTAAATCTAGTTACTTTCTTTGATCACAAAAGCGACGACATGTATCACCTAGCAGCCTCCCTTAGCATGGCGATCATCGGCATCACAACAGCTCTGTCCACCGAGCAGCTCACTGACCAGCTCGACGGGTAACGGGCCACACCTTACTGCATAGCTCGGGTACCACGGTAGGTACCTGCCAAGCTTGGGCACTACGGTAGCTCATTTGTCACGTCGGGTGCGGTGCCGGTGATGTACCACAGTAGGGGAGTGCGATATGTGACATATGTTGTCCGTATGCTTTCGTGGTAGGGGAGGTGATAGAATTGCAATTTTGTTTATAAGTAGGGAAAAAGTGTGAAGAAAGGCCAAATATATCAAAGCTTCACGCGCTTCGTGTCATGTGTATGCCGCCAGGCGGCAGCAATCTCATCGCACAATGCGCCCGCGCAACGAAACCCCACGTTCATTGCGCGCTGCTAAACAACTTTGTGGGGCCCGCAGCGTGCTGTGCACAGGCCTATAAACGAGCCAAGCTCGAGCTAGCTTGGATCCCACTCGGTAAAAGCTCGAGCTAAACTCAAGTTGGGGTTCGAGCTAGAGCCGAGCTCATGTTTTGGTCCGAGCTCAGACCCAAGCTCGAGCTTGACTTAGTATGAGTTTCAGTAAGCTTGATAACAATAAATAATTCAATATAGACTATTTTTTAACAATAAAAAAATGCTTAAACTCGATTTCTGCACGAGCAACTCAGTAAGAGTTAATATATAGTAATAATTAACAAATAATTTTTAAAGTTACTGGACTCACGAGTTATTCAAACTTGGCTCGGTAAAACTCTCAAAGTTAAGATCAAACTTGAGTCCAATTCGTTTGAAACTTGAGTCGGTTTAAAGCTCAAGCTTTTTCTTACCACCGTAGCTGAGCGTGCGCCACCAGGCACCAGCCCACCGGCGCGGCCGCGCGCGGCATCGGGCCCGAAGGTCGGATTTGAAGAGAAAAACAATCTGGTCTCCCTCATCTTTCCTCTTTCAGAATGGCACGGCCCCTTTGATGGCCCATCTCGTGCCCAACCAAGTGGCCCAGTACTCACAAGGTCTACTCGGCCTGGTGAAATCCACATTGCTGGCGTACACCAGCCCGGCCCACAAGTGAGCCTGACAAACTGTGACTATGGCTAGTGGTACGAAAGCAAAGTCTACCTTTTCGAGTGAGGGCAGTTGTTTGCAGAATTTTTTTTATATAATATTTATTTTAAATTTTTTTTCAAAAATAATCAACCGAACATAAAAATAGCAAAAATAGGTGCCCGTCGCCCGAGTATGGGGCGATCGCCCCATACTGGGGCGACAGGGACCTAAATGCAAAAAAAATTTAGCGTTTTTTGCACTCAATCTTCAAATGAATAAAAAATGGTTCAAACGACGTCAAAAAATTTTGAAATTTTTTTTGGATGATCCTGATACATCACTAATCTTCCCATAAAAATTTCAGACAATTATCAAGCATGACGAATTTTTTAAAAATCAGAGACGGTCGCGAATATGAAGAGACTGTTAGATTTTTAAAAAATTCCTCATGCTTGATAATTGTCTGAAATTTTTATGGGAACATAAGTGATGTGTTAGGATCATTCAAAAAAAGTTTCAAAATTTTTCGACATTGTTTGAACTATTTTTTATTTATTTGAAGATAGAGTCCGAAAATGCTGATTTTGTTTTTGCATTTAGGTCCCTGTCGCCCCAGTATGGGGCGATCGCCCCATACTCGGGCAACAGGCACCCATTTTTGCTATTTTTATGTTCGGTTGATTATTTTTGAAAAAAAGATTTAAAATAAATATTAAATAAAAAAAAATTCGTTGTTTGCAATGCATTGCTACCTTAGGATTAGTCACCTTTTTTCTCTGGCCAAACAATCCACTTAGCATGTGTTTTTAAAAACAATCCACTTAGCATGTGTTAGTAGTAGTCGAACTCTTACATCTGTCTAGGCGACCGAGATAGCCAATGATTGAGACACAACTGGAATAAGGAAACAAAAGGCAGATCACGGATTCACAGCCCACATGATTAATTATAAACGTCCTCAAGCTCACAATTTCCCAGCCACGCACTAGTTAACAACAAACGATTAATGCAAGAACTGAACGAAGCCACACTGGTTAACAACAAACGATTAACGCAAGAATTAAACAACACGCGAGTCAAATCCAATTAGCATTGATCGATGTAGATCGCCAAAAAAAAAGTATACAACACCAGCCGGCCGGCACCGCGCTCGAACGAACAGTACATCCCCTTTCGCCGTGCACGCCCCGATCGGTCGCGGTCGATCAGTGTCCAAGGACAACGAGAGACGAGTCGTCGACGGGAAGGTCGGGGTCGCTGTAGTCGTCGTTGCTGTCGGCGTCGTCGGCCGCGCCGGCCGGCGCCTTCGCGTTGACGCTGAATATCCCCTCCTCCTCCTGGTTCTCCGGGTCGTGCACGGCGCCGACGCGGCACGGCTTGGTGGCGCCGGGCTCGCACTTGGGCTTCACGGCCGGCACAGACGGCGCCTGCGCGGCGCCGGCCTGGGCCTGCGCGTCCGCCGACCGCGGCGGCAGCAGCAGCGCGCACGCCAGCGCCACCACCAGCAGCCATGTGCGCACGGACGCCGCCATGGGTACGTACGTGATCAGCCCGCCTTGATCTACAAGAGAAATATATTTCCTGCGAAAAGATTCAGAGGGAAGTTAAAGGTAGCTAGTGTCGCTGGGCACGGCGAAACAGAGGGATTTAAAGGAGAGATCGGCTGCAACTTCGCGTGCCTCGCGGCTTGCACGGCCGAGCTAGCTACCGCCGAATGTCCAGGAGACACCGCAAACGAGTTCGTTACGTTGTTGCCATTTTCCTGGGTGGTGACCCTGGTTTTCATGGAGAAACAAACGATGGGTGTTGGGTAGGGATGGCAATCGGGCGGGTTCGGGCGGGTAGACCTCCCGCAGACCCGAACCCGAAACCCGAAATTCATACCCGAACCCGAACCCGAAATCTCTCACGGGTATATACCCACGCCCATATCCGAACCCGATGGGTACCCGAACCCGAAATTAAATTCACCTCGCAATCAAATTTTCAACCATCAATTGTTAATCAATTCATTTGTAATTTATATGTTTATTGTAATTTCTATGTTTAAAGGAAAAATATATGGTGTATATAATCATGAAAGTTACCGCATCTTACACCTCAAACGATGCTTGAAAATCTTGAATTAACTTTTCATTATTTTTAATTTATATTAATTAATTCGGGTACCCATGGGTACCCACGGGTACCCACGGGTGCAGAACTGAACCCGAACCCGAAATTTGAAACCCGCGGGTCTGAAAGCAAACCCATACCCGAACCCATCGGGTCGGGTACCCACGGATACCCGAACCCACGGGTAATTTTGCCATCCCTAGTGTTGGGCTGGTCACGTCTTGCGCTGCCTATTTTGGTCTGAAAATTTTAACATAATTCCAGCGGCAACTGTACTATTTGTTAGAACTAATCTTGATTAGTGTATCTGCATGTCCATTATTTTGCTTTGCATGGAGTTAGATGTTTGTGCAGGCTGTCGTAGGCTAGCAGGATGTACGTGTGATACGTACATGGCTGATGTGATATCAGCTGGCCGCGTGAAACGGTGCCGCATGCAAGAGAGCAACGGAGCCAACGGACTGCATGAATTAGTCTTCCACGTAATTATTAGTTGTTGCATGCATGAGCTTGTAGTTCTTGGACCAAGTGATTTGGTCAAGACAGTTGGTGCATGCAGGTTATTAGCTAGTGGAGATTGCATGTAGCACTACATTGCATTAGTGGAGTAGTGGCACATGTCCTGGACGTGAGCGTGGGAAGCGGATCAGGACGTTAGCCTTTAGATTGTGTTAGCTATGCGTGTGTGTTTATTTAAAGCACTGTAATCAGTTTCAAAGAAAAGGGATAATAGAGAAAAAAGGACGTTGGTTGTGTGAGACAGCACGTCACCAAAATATAGTGCTGCTTCTTCCTTGTTTCATATGTGCGTGAGTTTGTGTGTGTGTGTGTGAAACACCTTGAGAGAGAGGAGAGTTGAGTGATTCAACTCTAACACTATTTTCTATAAAATTTATGTGAATTTTCTATGAAAATTTCATATTCTAAATAGGGTCTAAAATTTTAACATAATTCTAGCGGAACTGTACTATTTTCTAGATTAGAACTGTTTGCCTCTCCAGCTCAGCCTCCAGCCCAGGGGGAGCTTAAGCCATATACCCCGTACGGACCCAATCTACACAGCATGCAGCACTATTCGACGTGCAGATAACGGAACTGCTGGACCCTATACTAATGCTTTAATATCTCTCTCTGCTTCACTTTATGGCATTCATATAGTCATATTCCACTAAGCTCGACCTGGCTATTCCAGTTGCCGGTTGCCCTCAACCAAGAGCAAGAGGGTCTATACAACGCTTTTCTTTCTCCCCAACCATTTTGTCCTTCACCTCCGTCTCTCCTCCTCCTTCACCTCCATCTCTGCTCCGTGTGACTCCATTGCCCCCGCTTCCATTACCTACGGCCAGTGGTGCTCTTGTACAAGAGGCCTCGCCGCCATCGTCTCAACCCTATTGGAATAGGACATCAAAAATTTTTAGGACAATTTTATCTTTTTATTTCTTTTGCTCTCTTACTTACAAAACTCAGGTCTACCTCTGAATTTATACTCAAAACTACATCCCTAATAAACGGAATATGATTCTACTTCCTTATCCTAATCCACCTCCTCATCCTAATTAAACTCTTAATTAAAACTCATAAACTAATTACAAGATTATCTCTAACATTCACCCATTTAATCTTATAACATTTAATTTCTAACACAACTCTAATTAATCTCCCAAATTTTCTTGTCGTTTCTTCTCTCCCCTTTCCTTTTTCCCTCTGATCTATTTTCTTATCTGTTACTTTTTATTTTCCTGTTGACGTGATGTACTGCCGCTGGAATCACATGCAGCCTGCACAGCGCCACAACCACCACACGCCACCTTTTTTCTCTTTGTTCTCTCAATTGTTTTCTCGTGCCTCGCAGCAACCAAAACTCCTCTACTCAGGGGCGGAACTAGAGATAAAATCACCGGGGTTCACCACTTTATCATATAAGTGATAACAACATATTATTTTTACCATTTGCTTGTTATTTGCCTCCCGGTGTCACAATATTTAGATCATGGGGGTTCACATATACTATATATAAACTAACATACACTTTTTTTTTTGACCCAGTGTAAAAATTTTTTTTGACCCGGTGTCCTGTGACACCGGGTCTCCTTATCTACTTCCGCCCCTGCCTCTACTGTTGCCGTCCTTGCTCAGCACGAGCTGGTAGTCCTGGTACTCCCTCCGCATCTCCATGCCCGAGCTGCCCGCCCCCGCTCTGGCCGCACGTAGCTGGCGCGGTGCCCGACGAACGCCACTGAAATATCCCCAAATTTCAAATGAAATTCAAAAAAACCCTAACTTAGATTTAATCATGTTCTTAATCCGATTTTGAGTTTCGGAAAGGGGATTAGGGTTTGGAGTTTGTCGAACTCACCTCGTTTTTCCTGCTCGGACCCGGCCATACGTCGACGTCGTTGTCCCTTCGCGCATGTCGTCGTTCCTTCCTCGCGCACGTCGTCTCGAGACCGCGCGCGTTCGCCGGCTCCGTGCGCCCCCTCCTCTCTCTCGGCCGGTCGTCGCCTCGGGACCCCGCGTGCACGTCAACTTCCTCGGAACTCGCCGCAGTCGTCCCGTAGGCCGCTCGCCCACGCCGCTCCCCACGTCGCCATGCCCGCCGCCGCCATGCCTCGCACGGCTATAAAAGCCGCGCCCTTGCCTCCTTCCTCCCCGTGCTCACCTCCCTCTCCCTCTCGGTGAGGCCCCGCCCCTCCGTCTCCCTTCACTCCGGCCGCCACCGCTCCATCACCGAGCCGTCGCCGCCCCTTCATCTCCACCCCAAAACCCACGCCACTCGAGCTGCTCCGCTCTCTCCCTCCGCCACCCTAGCCCTCCCCCCTTCCTCTCTCTTTCCCAGCTCCGATCGCCACCGCCGCCGCACGCCCGAGCCACCGCCTCCCCCAAATCGCCGCCGCCGCCATGCCCCCCTCGCAACCCTAACCCTAAGAGCCAGGCTCCCCCCTTTTCTCCCCTCGGCTGGGCCGAGCCGGGCCGCGCGCACGTTCGGCCGTGGGCCTTTCGCCCAAGTGGGCCACGCCCGACCGAAGCGGCCCGTCACTGTTTAACCCTTTTTCATTTTCTTTTCGGATTTTTTTATCTGAAAATCAATTAAAAACTCAGAAAAATCCCGAAAATCCCAAAATAACCAAAATGCATTTTCTCAACCGTTTCGAGCCATTGAGTCCAAATATAACCTCCGTTTTGCTAGTTGAAGCCTCTAAAATTTCAGAAATGCCGAAATCGCCCTTCAACTCTCTCCGACCCTTCTCTTTCGATCCTTCTTTTTCACCTATTTTTGTTTTTCTCTTTTCTTTTCTTTTATTTGTTTAATTCGTTTACTTATTGCTCGTTCTTTTGCGGTAGAACCGGCATACACGCAGTTCCAAGAGCACGAGCAGACCCAGGAGGAGCAGAACCCGAACAGAGAAGGATACAACTACGTCGACTACGATCTCGACGATCACGCCTCGCAGCAAGGCAAGCCGCACACCTTTGAACATATTGAACCCATATTGCCATGTTAATATTGTAGTAACTAATTTAGAATCGCATTATTTTGAACAGTATAATTTAAGTATTACAAACCATTAGTTTGGAATGACATGCAGATTAGTTAAACCCAATTCGCAGTAGCCTCCTTGACATTGTTGAATCATTTTTAAACCTTGATTAGCCTTAGTAAAGATTTATACACCCCATATATAATTAATAATCATATTAGTCTCACTGAAAATCTTTTATTGTGAAACAACTTGTTGGCGAGCTGTTGGCTTGGAATATTTTTAAAAGTGCTACGGTCAGGGGGACAGTATTGGACTAGCCACGAGATGGATGTGAGTCCGATCCCCGGCTGATGATTAATGCCATGGTTGGTTTCGGTGGCTGGTACAGTTGGTACCAGAATTGGGTTGTGAATTGTTATTTGTGGCTTAGTCTCTTGCAAAATAAGGTTAAAACTCCCCTTGAGCAAAGTAAATAACTTAAGATTTCCGCTCAACCACAAGTCGGAGCGGTTAGTTGAACCGCCTCTGACATAGCTCAGTATATTGTGCATATCCTGGAAAATACTTAAATTGGTTGTACCATTCTCAGAGGGAGAATGGGGTGCGGCATTTCCAGGTGGGGTATGACCGATGGGGTGGAACGGGAATGGGCTTGTATCGTGCCATTTGCTGGTTCTCACAACGGTAGTTACTCGCTC
This sequence comes from Rhipidocladum racemiflorum, assembly GCA_036346355.1. Lineage (NCBI taxonomy): Eukaryota > Viridiplantae > Streptophyta > Magnoliopsida > Poales > Poaceae > Rhipidocladum > Rhipidocladum racemiflorum. Next base: position 79,272,902 of record CM070579.1, on the reverse strand, counting down.
CGGACAGTTGGTTCCGAGTGGAGTGGCTTTGGGCCTACCGGTTAAGGGCTATCCAGGATTGCTCAACAAAAAGGCTATGATACTCTCGGCCCGGCCGCATGCATTTAAGTTGCATGTTTGTAGCGCTTGGCATTAACGGTCGTAGATATCTTATGGGTAAAGCTGAGCACCTCTGCAGAGTTAAATTAAATGGTATTCGAATACGCCATGCTTCCGGTAAATGAAGCTAAGTTTGAATTGGGGTGAATCCCGTAACTAAGCTCAAGTTAGTGCTTTCGTTGAATTTTTGGAGAAGTGGTTTAATGGTGATAATTTTGAACCCCCTTACTATTGTTATGGTTTGTGTTTCAAATGAAAAATGAACTTGGAGATAAAGTTTGCATCCACCTAAATAGTTAAGCTTGTACCTTCCTTCGACAATTTCCCTGCATGTAGTATTCAGAAGTTTCCGTGCGACTTGTTGAGTACGGTCGTGTACTCACCCTTGCTCAAACACTACTCCACAGAGATTCAAGATGCTGAGGATTTTCGAGATGCAGCAGACAATGACTCGTGCTGGTTTTAGGGTCTTGGCTTGTACTCAAGTCTAGCCTGTGTGGTTTTTCTTTTGTGATGTAAGATATTTAAGGGCTCGCTACGCCTTCTTTTGTAAAACCTCTGGCCGTTAGGCCTTAAGTTATGTAAAAGCAGTCGCTTTGCTCTTTAGTCTGGTAATGTTTACTTTGTTCCCGGCAGCTAATCTTTCTGGGTAGCTGTCGCGGCATTTAAACGTGCCCCCTAAAAAGGCGGTCCGTTATAGCCACCACTGGCTTCTTCCCTTCTCTTGCGTAGCCCCTCTATGCCTTTTTCTTTGCGGCTGCTGTTCTTCTTCCGCGCGCCGTCTGAGCCCCCGCGCTCTGATTTCTTTCTTCTCCTGCGGCTTTGTCGCCTAGAAATCCATCTCCTTCTACAACATATGTTGTTGATAAGCTTCTACCTCTTCTAAATTCGGATCAGCTTGTGGCTTCTCATAGATTGTCTCTGCAAACTTCGCATCTGCAGCATGAAGCTTCCCCTTGCTCCTTAAGAATTTTTTGAACAAACTAGCCTCGTAACAAACCTGCTTACAAGTTTTCATGAAAATATTGTACAATCAGTTTGAGGATCTCTTGATCTTCATCAACAGATCATTAATTTTATCATAAACACGTAAGAACTCCGCCTGCAGCTCCACCCTGCATCCTTCTTTTGCCAATTATCCAAGACTGAGTATGTTATTACACAAACTTGGTATATAGTAAATTTCAGAAAACAACTTTTGATTGTCGTTCTTGCATTATAGCGGCGTTGTTCATTTGCCTCTTATCTGCACCATGGAGGCATCACTGAACTTAACTTTACTTGAAATTTTTTCGTCGAGCTCATGAAACACAAAGCGATATCTAGTCATGTGATTGCTTACTCTGTTGTCCAAGTACCATAGATCAATGTAATCATGGCTATATCCTTCTATGCATAGTTTAGGAACTATGTTCTCATTCAACATTAGCATGAGCGGCTCCTCTTCTTTGCACAATGAAAGGAGTAGAGTTGATTCGTCGTCTTCACCGCATTGGGTGAGGTTTACCTCCTTGTTCTTCTTCCTATTCCGACAATCTGAAGCAAAGTGCCTAATCTAAGAGCAGTTGAAGCACTTTAAATTATCGCGACATTCCTTCGTGTAGTGATAATATTTGATATGTGACTTATCTGAATTATTTTTTTCAAATAATATTTTTAAAAAAATTACAAAAATAATATGCTAAATCAAAAAATCACAAAAATACCCACATATCGTCACTTGAATTGGTGACAGAGACTCTGTCGCCATTTCAATAGCCCTCTGTAATCGTCTGTTTGAATTGGCGACAAGTCTCTATCGCCATTTCAATTGGCGATAGAGACCTATCACCAATTCAAATGGCACAAGTATGTAGTTTTGTAATTTTTTAATTTAGCATATTATTTCTATAATTTTTTTTAAAAATATATATATATTTTAAAAAATCTGACTTATCTTGTGATCTATTATCACCGCCTTGTTCACTCTTGTCTCCTCGGCCACAAAAATTGCTGCGCTCATGCCCGTGGCTACTTGATGAGTCATGACCGCCCTTGTTCCATGATTTCTTGTGGAACTGTTTGCCACCACTTCTTGTATTTTCCTTTGACAGCAACACCTACTTGTTATGGGACTGATACTCAAACTCATTTACATGACTGATACCCCCTTAGTAGCTCCTCATGCGCTTTGAGCGAGTTGCTGATCTCCTTGATTGTCATGTTCTCTATATCAGGGGAGTACATGAGCGTGGTGATAGCCATGAACTTTTCTGGTAGCACGTGCATGTAATTCTTCACTGCCACATCTTTCTCCATCTTGTCGCCGAGAGAAGTAAATATGGTTGTACAGTGAAGTAAGCTTACCGACGAACTTATTCACTGATTGGGTTTCTCCCATCTGGAGATTCTCAAACTCATTTCATATATTTCGCAGTCGCACCTCTTTCACGCGGTCAATTCCCACGTGTATTTTCTGAAGTGTTAGCCATGCTTCACATGTTGTCTCCTTCCCAATGAGCTGGTGCATGATCAAATATGGTACCGACTAATAGATCGCAGCAAGTGCGGCCTGATCTATCATGTCATCTTCCTCAGCTTTCCCTTTGGATCGACTGCACCCTAGACACTCTGGGCGTGCAAGGTTGCCTTCATCTTCATTGCCCATAACGAATAATTGTTAGTTGTCAGGAGAGGGTACTTGAGGGATATGATCTTCACCCTCCCTTGTTCTGCTTACGTAAAGCAATAGAATACCTTGAAACAACAGAGCTCCTCTCCTCCGTTGTTTTTCCTTTTTTTCGTGCTACACTATCCTGTCCACAATAGCGCTTGCGATCGCAAGTAGTTTTTCTTGCTTCTGTTGTTGTATGCACGTATGAAGCTTGCCCTCCGCATGTCATATTCTTGCTGCAAGTCACTAACCCTATTTGGGGGGGCCTTAAAGCCAGCTGCAACTTCCGAAAAGCTAGTAAGCCCCCCCAAACATCTCAACTTTTAAGTGGCTTTTGGCAAATCTAGAAGTCATATATAAAATCTAAAAGCTGGATCTTTTTTTGCAGTTCATTGCTAAGAAAAATTAGTTTTTTTTATCAAACAGTCTCTTATAAAAAGCTACAGCTACTTTTCAGTCTATAAAACCAAAAAATAACCAAATAGGCCATAGGACTCCTATGGATGCTCTCTTCGCTTTTTTTCACTCTATACCACCTTGGACTTGCTGCTCTTTAGGCGCACGTCTCCTGCTGTTGCTTGGGTCCAGCCACGGGATTCAGATCCTCTACCTTTGTTAGTCAAAATGCACAGTGCATTTTGACCTGACAGAGTAAAGAAATTCAAGGAAAAAAAATCAAATTGCTATAGCATTTTTGAGATTTTGGTAAATTTTATTGAAATTTCGGATATTTTGATTGAAATTCATATTTTAAAACTAGATTTTATTAAATATCGTAGGTATTTTCGAAAATACTGTAGCAATTTGATTTTTTTCCTCATATTTTTTAACTCTGCCAGGTCAAAATGCACCATGCATTTTGACTAACAAAGGCAAAGGATATGAATCCCCAGCCACGACAGTTTTGCTGCTCCTATTTTTTTCTTTACAGCGCCTCGCGTCTTTTCTTGCACTACGCGTGGTTCGCTTGCTACTTGCTACTGCATGTGACGTGCACCACGCGCTCGCACCTTCTTAGCTACCTCGGACTCTGGCTACAAGCGAATAGCTCGCTGAGACGTCGGATCAGATGCTTCTCAATGATCTCAATCCTCCTCGGGAACGATGATCTGCTTGTGCTTTCTCTAATGCATGCCCTACAACCAGGGTTTCAAAAATCGTCAGTTTTCGAACGAAAACCGCGAAAACCGACCGTTTCGAGCTGGCTTGAGTTCAAAAGCCGAGCCAAAAACCGGTCCGATTCGAATTTGATTTCAAAAAATTGAAAAAAATTGAAAAAATTTATTCAAAAGGTCCCTAAAATCAGTATTAATATAGTTTTAGTCTCTGGAATGAAAATTAGTTGAAAATTAAAATTTATTTGAGCCAAAACCAAATGTAGCAAATTTGGAAAATAAGAAAAAAAGGGAAAAGTGCACTGTGCAGCCCAGGCCCAAACAGTGCCCGACCGGCCCACTAAGCCATGTGATGAGTACTTGTGCTGGCTGGGGGGTTCCGGACAACAATAATTGCGCAGGCGAGGTCCTCCACACAATCTCCAGGACCCCAGCCGGTGCCGACGCCGTCCGCCCAGATCCGATCGCCGGAGGAGCAAAAACCGAGCCTCAAGGCCATAAACCGAGCGGTAAACAAGATAAACCGAGTGGTGCGATTTGCAAAATTGAACAGGCTGCTGCTCCGTTCGGCCGAGCGGTTTTGGAGAGGAGCCGGTCGATTTTGTAGATAAACCGAGCGATTTTCGACATTTGGTCGAGGGATTTTCATCCAATAAGGTATGTGCTAAATTTTTTAGTACTTCGATTGATTTTTTAGCTCATTAGCTGATTGAGTTTTTAGCTCATTAGCTGATCAGCAAACCCTAGACTATTTTGTATGCCTTATGCACTTTCTAGCTGATTGATTTTTTAGCTCATTAGCTGATTGAGTTTTTAGCTCATTAGCTGATTGATTTTTTAGCTCATTAGCTGATTGAGTTTTTAGCTCATTAGCTGACAGAGTTTGTTCATGGAGGCATGTAGTTTATTGATGTTTCTAGGGTTTGTGCACTTCAAGATGATAGACCTTGAATACTGTCACAGTCATGGATTCAAATTTCGGACCGAAATCCGAAATCTCGGTCGAGATTTCGGATTTCGGACCCCTTCGAGATTCAAAATACCGGTTATTTAAAAAAATTCAAAATGCTACAGTGCACATTCAAATTTCGCCGAGATCTCGGCGATTTCGGCCGAGATTTGTATATTTTTTGCTGGATTTTTATTTTTTTTTCACCGGATATGATTGGATTTATGTTGAAGATCATCCACAAAAAATTTCAGATTTTTTTGATGTTTTAAATTTCGGATTTCCCGGTAGAACAAAACCGGATTTCAAATTTGAATTTTAGATTTCGTCCGGATTTGATTTGAATTTCCGAAATCTCACCGAGATTTCGGATTTCGGGCACCTCCGAAATTTGGTTAAAAACGAGATTTATAACCCTGGTCACAGTGCTCTGTTGTATGGAAATCCAATTCATGCTTGTCCATGATAATCCATTCAATACAACCTTGAACCAAGTTTAACCTCACACTGCTATTTTGTATGCCTTATGCACTTCAAGATCTGTTATTATTTTGTAGTAGCAGATGACAGACCAACCCGATGTTGTATGGGAGCATGGCGAAATAGTGGGCGCTGGATTTCGATGCAAGTACTGTCACAAAGAGAAGAAAGGGGGCGGTGCAACTCGATTGAAGCAGCATTTGGCAGGACGCGGTACAAATGTCGTCCATTGCAATCAAGCCCCTAAGGAGGTTCGTGATTACTTTCTGCGTGATCTAGACAGGACGGAGGATAAGAAGAAGGGACAGAGAGAGGAGAGGCTCAGGAGAGAAGAAGCAGCTGAACCTGAAAATTGCCCTGCAAGAAGAAGTTCATATGCAGCGTACACGGGTGATGCTAATGAGGAGGAACAACTAGAGCACGCCATGGCTACCTCAAAGGCAGAGGCAGAATTTATGAGGCGGGCAGGTGGCGTGTATGAACATGGTGGTGGCAAAGGGCATCGCGTCTAGAGGGGCTAGAGAAGGCGCGGTCTGCTGCCAAGGATGTTACGGAGTTCATCGCCAGCGGAGACAGACCGGCCGTGGGGGATTACCACCTTGGTTCAACCCGTGGCCCTGTGCAACCAAGGATTGACACTGGGAGCTGGACACAGAAGGGAAGGAATGCGAAGCAAGCGATTGGCTCGGCATGGGCAAAAATTTTTCACACTACCGTATCGCGGGGAGGAAAGCAGATAATCCGTACTTCGTTAGCGCCGTGAGGGAAACTCAAAAATTGGGTAAGTGAGCTTTCAAATAATAGTTACATGTTGTTGACATACACGTCCAATAATAGTTGATGAGGTTTTCCTATATTTCATTTACAGGCGAGGGTATTCCGTCTCCCAGCGGGAGAGACATAGACGACAAATATTTGGGCCTTCTTGAAGCGGATATACAAGATAAGATGAAGAAGTTCAAGTTGGAATGGCCTACGTACGGTGTAACCATCATGTGTGATTCTTGGACTGGGCCGACACACATGAGCGTTATCAACTTCATGCTATACTGCAACGGTACCATGTTCTTCCACAAGTTCGTTGATGCAACGGGCAAAAGTCAAGATGCGACGTACTTGCGCAAGGTATATAGTGGAGGTTTTCATTGTGTTTGTTGATGCAAGATGTAGTGAAGGTTTTCATTGTGTTTGTTGATGCAGGAAATAGCCTCAGTGGTCGATGAGGTGGGTGCGAATAATGTTACGCAAATTGTCACGGACAATGGTGCTAACTACAAGAAGGCATGCAAGCTGTAACACCCCAATTTTTGCTTTTCATGAAATTAAATATTATTTTGCACATTTGTGAATTTTTGAAATTTTCTAGGATTTATTTGGATTTAATTTGAATTTATTCCATATTGAAATAATTAAAGAAATTAAATTTTCAAATAAAGTTTTGTTGGAAATATTTTATTTGAGTCCCAAATGCCCTAAAATATTTTCCAGAATTTTTCTGGAATTTTTCTGAGTATTTTACTATTTTTCTTGAATTAAATGAATTATTGGAAATTATTTTAAATATTAAATCGCTGAGAAATCCAAACCGGGTCGGTTACTGTTCATCCAACCGAGCCCGAGTCAGACTCGAGTCCGAGTCCGACCGGAGCCATGCGACTCGGTCGAACCCGGTCACCGCGCCGAAACTCAATCTGAGATCAACCGCAATAGCCACCGAACCCTAGCCTGTGACCGTTGGATTGAGATCCAACGGCTCACGTTGATCCACGTCACCCAATCCGAATGGGATTCGGACTCCGCCGCCGCAGCCGTGTCGACCTCGGTCTCCGCGCGATACACGGAAGCCGAGGCCCCTATTTAATGCGCCACCGCCATCGTGAAGCCCGTTCCCTTGCGCACCCGTAGCCCTAACCCACCCCGTCGGAGCCGCCGCCGTTTAGCCATGCGAGCACGCCGTAGTTGGAATCTCTCTCCACCGCGGTTTTTGCTTCGTCCCGCCGCCGTCCGTCGTCCTTCGCCGCCGTTGACCCCAGATCCGGACTCCCCGCGACGAGACGCACCCGAGGGGAGGACTCACCTCGCCGGAGCCCGCATAACGCCGTTGCCGTGTCGCCGTTCCCAGCTCCGCCGCGCCGCCATCGCCAACCCCGAAGCCGTGGACCGCTTGGATCACCATCGCACGGCTTAGGATCACGCCACGCCACCGCCGGTGAGATTCCAATAAAACCCCGAGATTCAATCTCAACCGTTGGATCTAGATCCAACGGTCCGAGATCAAACGCGTTAACCCAAAGCGGCGTGAGAGCCGAATCCAATCCGGGCGTTGATTTTCAAATCAACGGCCGAGATTGAGCCACGTGTCGCGAAGTTGGGCCGCGGTCGGTAGCCCGTCTGCAGCGTCGCGTGTGGCCCGACACACCGGGCTCAGCGTCGGCCAGCGGCGAAACCGCACCATGACGCCAAGTCGGCAGGCCCGCCGTCGGCGGCCACCCCAACCGTCGCGATGGCGTCACCCATGACGTCACGGTGGTCCCACTGCCGACACCGTGGCTGAGCCCAGACGTCGAGAATGACGCGTCACCCGAGTGGTCCCGCTGTCGATCTCACGTGGCCGTGGACCGAGTCCCACCGAGCCAAAACCGTGGGCTGAGCCCATGGACCGGCTAACGTCAGCCAGCCAATCAGGAGCCGACGCGTGTCACCCATGACGCAATAAATAATTTCCAAAAAAGAAAATGATTTAATAATTCGGTTTAATAATTGATTTGAATTTCAAAACTTCAAACGCTTATAACTTTTGCGTTTCAACTCCGATTTGAGCGATTCAAATTTCTAAAAATTCATAAAATTCAGATCTACTCAAATATGAATTTTATTTAATTTTTGGACTAAAGTTTTTCTCTGTAATATTATTTAATTGATTATTTAGACTTTAAATAATCATAACTTTTGTGTTTTAACTCCGATTTGAGCGATTCCAGTTCCTAAAAATTCATAAAATTATGTTATCTCTGTTTATGGATTTTATTTGGATGTTTGGACATTTTTTTTGCCTATTGTTTATTCGTGTATTGCTATTTGCACGCTTTACGAGTAGACGTTGAAGTGCCCGAAGGCTTCGAAGGAGAAGTGTTGACTCAGGATTTCGCTCAAGACCAAGAACAAGTACTCTTTGAAGGCAAGTTATGCTTTGACCATAGTGATCCTATTTTGAAACCTATTTTGATTTAACTTATTGCATGCTAGTTCAATTAGAAAATACTTTATTTAAATATGGGAAATTAGATAAATGCCAAATTGCTGTATGACACCTTGATTACTTAAATATGTGCCATGACCCCTTGTCACCCTAGTTGTGGAGTATTAGTTTTACATTACTAAATTGCCAACATGGGAAATTAGATCGTTGTAGTATATTGCTTAGACCTGCTACGTGCTCATGACATGATTTTGGACAATCAAGTGTTAATATTGACTTAATGATATATTGAACCTGATTTGGAAAGGCATCATGTGATGTTGATGGCACGTGGTGCATGGTAATCAACTGGGGCTTGATAAATAGTTTTTGACCGGGGCATGTGGCAAGAATGATCAGGTGGGCCAGTTGTGGCACTGGGAATGTTGTTTTGGTTCTTCGGGTAGTCTTGCCCTGGTCACCCTAAGGACTTAACCTTGCAAGCCTTTGAACTGAGTCAAGCGTGCAACCACATGTCCGTAATGGGACGGACCTAGTTGATTATGTTGCTAATAACGTACCTGTGGGACCTCAGGAGGTCAACTACACCCCTTGTGTAAGTTGTACGAGGAGCGTCATCGGGTCATGCCAGTACCCATCTAACGGTTGGTTGGCCTAAACTTCGCCTTAGCTAAGGGAATGGTTAGTGTGCAACAACCGGGGAGGACCACTTGTACTGTTAGAAGTTTCCGAAAGACTTTGTTACGGGAACTCGCCTTTGTGGTATTTGACTGTATCTTGTGGGTAAACTGCATAACCTCTGCAGAGTGTAAAATCTATTCGAATAGCCGTGTCCGCGGTATTGGACATCGCTCGGGAATTACAATCAAGGTTAGACTTTCTCAAAAATAACTTGGACTTGAAAGGTTGGGTTGGATTAATAATGATGTTGATGGAAATGTGGATTAGGATGGGAAAGATGTTTACTAAACTCCTTGAAAAGTTATTTATGCTTTACTTGTTTCTACTGCTTTCGAATCTACTTATGATACTTGTTAAATGTTCTTACTGCAAATATACCTTGAGCCACTCCTTTGTATTAAGCCATGCATGTAGTATATTAGCGTGCATTCTGCATGACTTCTTTGAGTACCAAGTACTCACCCTTGCCGCAATACAACACCGATTGAGGAGGAGACTACACCGGCTTTGGAGGAGTAGCTCCAAGAGGAACCGTCTACTTAGGGAGCGAGCCCACTGGTTGCACTGTGGTATACTGGATGGCGCCACGGTTATCTTATTTTTATTGCTATTATTTCTCTCTTAATAAGTTTCACTGCGTGCGATATTTGTAACTTGACCATAAGGTCGAGCAACCAGTTTGACTATTTAATTAAAGTACTTTATTAGTATCGAATGGTATGATTGTGATATTTACCGATGTTAAGACTGTGTGCACTAGCGCGTTCCTGGACTAGTGCTGAATACACAGAGGGTCCGGATTTGCAGATTCGGGTCCCGACACAAGCTCATTGCACGGGAGCACCGCAACATCGTGTGGAAGCCTTGTGTAGCACACACGATTAATTTGATGCTGAAGCAAATTGGAGAGTTCCCTGACCACGCGTCTGTCATTGAGAGTGCTAGAAAGGTCTCTCGATGGATTTACAACCATTCCAAGCTTCATGCCATGATGAAGCAGCATATTGGTTGCGAGTTAGTCAAGTGGAATGCTACTCGCTTTGGAACGAACTACATGTTTTTGGACAGTTTCCTTCATCGCAAGGAAAAGTTCTTACAATGGATGGCCTCGGAGGAATTTCTATCATCTCGCTTTGTTAATACCGCGGAGGGGAGGTACGTGTATGGGTGCCTCTCAAGCTTAGAATAGTGGGACAACCTTAATTTAGTTGTGAAATATGTAGAACCATTGTATGCCTTCTTGCGATTTGCTGATCAAGACAGGGTTCCCATATTGAGTGAGGTGATATTGCGGTATAACATAATGCGCCAAGAATATGATAGCTTGTTTCATGACTCTCGAGCTACTTTTGATCAATACATGAATGTCGTGGACCCTAGAATGGCGAACCTAACACGTGATACTTATATGAATGCTGGTACTACATTATTCTCTTTTCGATGAATTACTCGTGATACTTGTATGAATACTTGTACTAACATGTTTAATTGAATTGCATGCAGCTGCCGCCTTGAATCCCCGAACACATTACGCATATGGCACGACCAACACCTTCTTACCAAATATGTGAGAGGCATTTGAAGCACTGGCTGATGATAATGATATGGCGATGCAAGGTCTTCATGAGGCTGATCTTTTTCGAAGAAAGGTTGGGTCATTCTCTAGTACACTAGCTGAGAGGATGGCATATGATCATAAAACTTCCCCTAGTATTTTCGTTATGTTATATTAAATATAGTGCCACTCTCCTATTTGCACATTATAAATGTTGTTGTCTGCGGTAACGTGCAGCACAATGGTGGGGTGTGTTTGGTTCGGACACACCCACGCTCCAGAAATTGGCGCAGCGTATCGTTTCGCATTGCGCTTCTTCCAGCGGATGCGAGCGCAATTGGAGCACGTTCACGTTCATTCACACCAAAATTCGCAACCGTCTGTCATACAAGAAGCTACATAAGTTGGTCTATGTGAACTACAACTTGCGGCTCAGAATCCAAGAACAAGAAAGTGACAAGTCCGCATCTGAAGACGATCCATTCCAGCGCCTTATGGAGCTTACACTATGTGACACACAGAATCCGATCCGGCTGTGGATGGATAGAGGAAGGTCCAATGCCGACCCCTTATTGGACGAGGAGGACACAGAGAGTGATACCAATCCCATCACACCTCGTGATGCATACCGCAGTAGCGACGGTGCATTGCAATCGATAAGTATCCCCAATGGGCGAAAATGACGTGGTGACACTCACATAGGAAAGAGGAAGCATCAAAGCGATTAATCGGCGAGGAGCAAGCAAAAGGAGAGCTCCTCAAAAAGAAAGGGGAAGCGGCCCACACAGCAAGAACAAGATGTAGGGAGTGATGACTCAACTGATAGCAATCCCACAACCCGTCGGAGCCCGCCGTACCAAGAATCCAATGACAGCAGCTCCAAGACGGACAGTGATGGTGGTCGGTCCGGAGCTGATCCCTCAATCCATGCCACTTCCCACTCAGAAGCACAGCTTCCCATACATTTTACAGGAGAGTCCCAGTACACTCATGCCACATAGGACAAAGACCATGGGGCTCCGCAATCACCTAGGACGACTACTACAGGAGGGAGGGGCCATCGAGCAAGCCGTGATGCACCTCAGGATAGTGGTAGTTCGTATAGCGTCCACGAGAGTTATGGCTCATATTGCCCATACGACTACACCATCCCAGATTCTCACACACAACCTCCCACCCAATATGTGGATGAGTGGCAAGACCCTGAATTTTATGCCATGTTGTACCAACAGTGGCAAATGACAAACCCATGGACGGGGCAAAGCTGGCACGAATATAAGGCGGAGTTGCTAGCTACACGAGGATTGGTCATGATGTCCATTGATGAGTACAATATGGCCAACGACATGTACAACCACCAATACTAACCATATCTCAAAATGTGTTAATGTATGTTTTCGAAGCACTGGATATGAATGTATTGACTTGCTTGGATATGAACGGGATTGTAATTTGAGTTGTAATTCATTGATATATCATTGCTAAATATCCATTTTGCAATTTGAGATTGTCTAAAATATAGCAAAGGTTATGCCGAAATTTTTCATATTTTCCTACAATTGTGCTATTATTGCAAAATACAATTCTAACATTTTTGTACTTTTTTTCGGCATTTATCGGGTTTTTATAAATTTTGTCCATTTTTTGTGCTGTTGTCGGTTTTTCGACAAAACCGTTCTGTTTTTTCCCCAAACCGGTCGGTTTTCTCTCTTGCCGATCGGTTTTGACATTTCGCTCGCCAGATTTGAATTTCGAATTTCAAATTTTCAAACCGGTCGTTTTGGTCGGTTTTCGTTTGATTTTCGCAAAAAATCGCTACCGACCTGTTAACGGTTTTCGTGAGCAAAACGAAAATGTAAACCCTGCCTACAACTCACAAACAAACATGCCGCTTCGCCGGTGCTTTCTTTTCTTGAGTCGGACGGTTGGTCGTCCAGAGCTATGATACCAATTATTGGAATAGGACACCAAAAATCGTTGGCATAGTTTTCTATTTTTATTTTTTCTTGCTTATAAAATTCCGGTCTGCCCCTGAATTTATGCCCAAAAGTACGACCCTAATAAACGGAATAGAATTAGAGCACTTTTACGCTAAAGCGCAAACAAGTACAACTCATCCACTCCGTCCTGCCAAACAGCCAACCCACAGGGGTCCAAATTTCGGCGAAATTCGGCGAGATCCCAGCGAAATCTCGGATTTCGGACCCCTCCGAGATTCAAAATCCCGAAAAATTTTAAAAAAAATTCAAATCTCAGATTTCTCAGCGAGATCTCGGCAATTTCGAGCGAGATTTGGTAGCTTTTTTCCGGATTTTGGTTTCTGTGCATTGTATTTGCTTGGGTTTAGGATCAAGATCATCTACAAAAAAATTTAACATGTTTTTGACCATTTTTTGGTCGGTTCAATTTGTCAGTTAGGACTTTCCGATTTTTTTTAAAATTTTCAAGATTGATCATCTTCTGAAAATTTTATGGAAATATTATGGATGTGTTAGGACCATTCACAAAAATTTTCAAAATTTTCTAAAGTGGTTTGAACTTTTTTAATACATAGGAACTTTTCTAGTGCATTGAAATAGCAGAGAGAAATGATATCCGATACTGACATTGATAGTTGGAATCAATCTTTGTATGACTATGAGAGAGAAGTGGAAGCAGTGGTACACAAACCAATTCAAAATTATTGAATGACATATATTGAAAAACAAAATTTAAAACCTAAGATAACATGTGTTTATAAATGGGTACAGTACTAACTTACCTATGTATATATGGGCGTGGATTCACATATACAAGATCAGTGCTCATATTTATAGCATTGATTAGGCCTTCATCAATTCAATCATATGCACGTCATGTTAGGTCAGTTTTGAACTTCATATCACCAAACCTGGAGTAGAGCTCATAGATCTTTTCTTACTGGTCAAAACTCAAAACTGCAGGTGGTTTCAAAGAAAGAACCTCCCTCAGAACTGCAGGTGGTTTCAAATAAAGAACCTCCCTCAATACATAGGAACATATATAAAACTTTTTAAATGACTTGAAGTTCATTTGTTACATTTGAAAAATCAAAAACTGATTTTATATACGGTTTTTATCATGACTTTACCACTGTTAGATTTTTTAAAAATTCCTCATGCTTGATCATCATCTCAAATTTTTATGGGAATATTAGTGATATCTGAGGACCATCCAAAAAAAGTTTCAAAATTTTTTGATGTGTTTTGGACCATTTTTCGGACGGTTCAATGTGGACCGAGATCTCAGTGATTTCGCCCGAGATCTCGGTAATTTCGGCCGAGATCTCGGATTGCCCGGTTGAAAAAAAACCGGATTTGAAATCTGATTTTATCATTTCGTCCGAATTTTGCCAGAAATTTTCGAATCTCGTCGAGATTTCGGATTTCGGCCACCTCCGAGATTTTTCCAAAAACGAGATTTGTAACCTTGCCAACCCGTTGGTTCGTAGCGGCGCGGCACCGATAGCTGCAGAGCGTGCCATGCCTGCAGCGACAAGCTTTCGCCCATGCAGCTTGTAAACGACGGTGACATAGCTGCGACGGCCTGCTCTGTCGGATTGACCCGAATCAGCCAAACCAGGGAGTAGACTAGTAAGTAGGATGCTGCAGGGAACTCGGCACATAACATAACACCGTCCAACTTCATCGGCTCCCTGACCAGCTAAAGCCTAAAAATGACAAGAACAGTACTGTCACGAAGGCGAAGCTGAACAACTGAAGCGATATTTCAGGCATGTTTCATCCAAAAAATTCACTTTTATTTTAATTGCTTCACATCGTGAGTAGGGATGAAAACGGTTCGGATAATTCTCACCCGATCCGGGACTGGATCCGGTCGGGACCGGATACGGGATTGGATTTTACTATCCGCTCGGATCCGGGACCGGATCCGGATATTTGAATTCGGATACGGCATTGGATACGGGACAACCAATATCCGGTAAATACGGGACGGGGTCCGGATATTCAGATATTCGGATTTTTCCTATTCGGGTATTCAGATCGGATATCCGGATTTCCTATTCGGATATCAGCAAGGCCAAGCCCATTTCATCTCATTTTTTTTTTCCATAGAGAGCCCATTTATATTGACAATGAGTTGGTTCTATTAATCCTAAAGTAGCATATTCTTTCAATGACGTATATTGGGTTTGATTGATATATATAACTGTTACTATGGTCATGTATACGAACGGTTTAATTCAAAATATATTACTATATATTTGCATGCATTATCTTTATATATTTATCCATTTCTGATCTGAATCCGTCACATATCCGTCCCGTATCTGTATCCCGATTAACCCGGATTTGTATCCGTATCCGATTCCAAATCCGGAAAAAAAAGGTTAGGATACGGGAAGAGCAATATCCGCCCGTATCTGACCCGTTTTCACCCCTAATCGTGAGCCTCCTCTTCTGCATCTCCAGCGAGCATACGAAGCTGCTCATCTACGAGTACGTGGAGAATGGTAGCCTCGACCGGTGGCTGCACCGCCGGGAGTGCACTGGCGCGTCGGAGCCGTTGGACTGGCCGACACGGCTGGCCATCATGATCGATGCGACGAGGGGCCTAAGCTACATACACCAGCATAGCCGATCATGCACCGGGACGTCAAGTCGAGCAACATCCTGCTCGACCCAGGCTTCCGCGCCAAGATCGCCGACTTCGGACTCATCCGAAACCTTATCAAGTCGAGCGAGCCTGAGTCGTTGTCCACCGTCAAGTAATGATGGCGAAGGAAAACAAGTAACGATGCACACGATCAAAAGTCTAAAATACCATTAAAAATTACTCCCTCTAGTCTGGTAATATCTGTCGTTTTGGACATCGACACGGTCTTCAAAACACAACTTTGACCGCTAATTTTTATTATAATATATCTATAAAACCCAATAAAATTATAATATTATGAAAGTACTTCTCGAGACAAGTCTACACATATAATTTTTATGTATCCAATTTAAATATTTAAAAATATATTGTTAGTCAAAGTTTCGGAAGTTTGACCATCACTATGTCCAAAACGACAGGTATTACCAAACCGGAGGGAGTATATGGCTAAATCTGAACTATTTACTACCCATGTTATCCACCATAAAATTTCTCTAGAATTATAGTTCCTCATCCTAATCTATCTCCTCATCCTAATCACACTCTTAATCAAAACTCCTAAATTAATTTCAAGATTATCTCTAATAAATCCTGCTCAACCTAATATTCAGTCCTGAGAGGTGCTTCTATGCTTTTTCTTCTAGTACAAGTTGCACAAATCTTGAAGCAAACGAAGGGGTAAGTAATCACCATCTACCATTCATTCATGCTTTAATAGTTGTGCAACTTTTAAAAGGAAGAGCATAGAAGCACCTCTCTTTAGTCCTTATCATCTTGCCGCCCACCACCGTCACTCATCGCCCTATTCGGAGCCCGCGGCCAACGACGCCACCACTACGTACCTCGCCACACCGCCAACCAACGCCGGGCCAACGCCTCCTTTCCTCTTTCTACAACCGGACGCCCAGGTGAATCCCTCCTTAGCCCCTGGCAAACATTAACCCTAGTCCCTCACAGGGTTTCAAATTTCGTTTTGGATTAAATCTCGTCACCTACCGAAATCCGAAATTTCGTCGAGATCTTGTTATTTCGGAAGAAATCCGAACGAAATACAAAAACCAAAATTTAAATCCGGTCAAGTTTTAATCAAATCTCGATCAAATTCACTGTGATCTCAGCGAGATTCAACGAGATCTCGGACTTTGAATTTTTTAGGGTTTTTTCAATTTCGCTGGGATTATGATCTACCGACTGTCCCACATGGGAAACGACGCGAGGAATCCAATCCGATCAAATCCGGTCAAGAAATTTACAAATCTCGGTAAAAAAAACCGGGATTTCGGTCCATTTCACCAAGATTTCGCCGAAATTATGGGGTACTGTAGCATTTTAAAATTTTTTTAGGGTTTTTTAATTTTGTCGGGATTATAGAACTCAGGGGGTCCAAAATCCGAAATTTCGCGGGATTTCCACGAGAATTTGAACCCTGGTCCCTCATCGGTCGTCGCCGGAGAAGATCGAGGCACGTGTGCGACATGCGTTGCATTCCCAGTCTGGAGGGCATGCACGCACGCGCGCTCGCTAGACGTTTCCGTGAGGAGCACCTCCAGTGTCCCGCCGGCCGGCGCCCACAGCGAAAATCACATCCGCGCGCCCCGTGCCGATCACTAATTCCAGCTCGATCTGCCGATCGTTCGTGCCATGCATCAAATCAAACAGAAAAGAAACGCCCCGGGCCGGCCATGCACGTACTCATGCTGTCATGCAGGCCGGCAACGGATACACGCACAATCTTGCTGGTGTCATTTTGATTTTGGCCGATCCTATTCCTAACGGCGCAATAAGTTGCGATGGTGATGCGAAACCAATAACCACCTTTATGTCCGGCAGTTGGCAATGGCATGCGCTAACGTGCTTATGGCTCCATCCTCCATGGTACGTATACTACTTTTATTAAACTCCGGAGGTTTCCAGCGTCGCGAGCGTATCCACGTCGCTACCTCTGCGAAAAGATCCTCAGCGAGTTTCATTTTTTTCTTCGCTCGTATGTATATAGGACCTGTACTAGGAGCATCGTTGCTTCGCCTGGTTTCTTTTTTCTGTAAGCGTGGGCGTTGCTTTCTTTGGTTGCTACTTGCTAATTAATCGGCTCCGGAGGCAAACGTACCACACTCCATATCGTTGCTGATTCAAGGTCCCAATCCCATGCAGATTGGGTGATATTTGGATGGATCGACCGGACAAAGCGGTTAATGCACGAGAGGCGCTGGAAAGCGACCACCGAGGCTGGGGCACCTGTGCCATCGATAATGCAAGTGCTTGCATGCAGTGCCGATTGATTTGTCAGTACATAAATTGTGTTAGTCTAGCTTGAGTAGAGTATTTAATTTGCAGTAATGGAGGTTAAGAAGAGGCATGTGCTCAATGTTTGACGAGTTGAAGCACCGGCCTCCACATCAAGGCCTGAAGTAGGACAGGAATTTAGACGACTAGCGGTGGCAGTGGCGAAACCAGAAAATTTTAGGAGCCTAGATAGATATAACTATGGTCCAGAAATTATTTAAAAATATGTGATTTCTATGATGATTGATAGTGATCGGACTGCACTAAAGTTCCACTACTGATCACCGGTGAGCTCGGGCGGTCGCCTACTCTGCTCAAGAGGTGGCTCCGCCCCCTGTGGTAGTGACAATCTGGCCTCTTGGTGACCTACATCACATTGATTGCCCACGGGTATCTGTATCGTTTATTGTAAGAAGTCATGCATATGGCGTGCATGTGTGTAAACGGTGCACATACAAAATACTTGTAGGGATCAAATCGGTACAGTCCCAGTGAGCATAATGTAATCAACAGTACATGATAGCTATTCAATGATTGTTTAATGAAGTTTAACACATTTTGTATGCTAACACTGCATGCCCAGTGACCACTGACCACCAGGCATTTCCTGAGCTAGCTAGCTAGGACCGGCTCAGGCTTTCGCAAACTCACTGCAGCAGGCAGCCACAGTACCGAGGAAAACCTCATCCTTGCCGTTCACAAATGGAGAGTTTCATTACACGGTTTCCAAGAGTGTCACATCAGTTTTTGTCTAGGTAACCGTGCATCTTAAGTTTCATCCAGATGAAACTCGCTCACCTCCCATGAAACTCTTTGTATCTCTCTCTTCATAATTATCTTGCCATGTCATCAAACATGATGATATGTCACATCATTTAATGAAAATGAAACTCCCACTGTGAATGGCCTTATTAATCCAAATCGAGATTTAGAGATGTAACTTCTTGAGAGGCCAGTAATTAGCGTCGATTTCACTATCCAAACAAAGTGAGACGGATCATGCGTCTCCTGATGTAACTTTGAAAGCCCCCTCAGTCAGTTGCATCAGCCTCTGTACTGCGCGCTGGTGTCCCCGTGGCCCACCCCCTCGCGTCGTCGCCTCTATTTAATGGCGACAACCCAGAGCTGCAAGGCGCGCTCGCCCACACTGCACGTACGGTACCACCACCACACGCACTGGCCTACTACTGGCAGTAGCAGTGCCGCGCCGCCCACAAAACGCCGCCACCTTGAGGCTTGAGCCACGTACCCACCGCGCGACCGCGATGGCGCCGGAGTCCGGCCGTAGCCAGGCGAGGACGATGGCGGTGCTCGTGGCGACGCAGTTGCTTGTCGCCGTGTGGAGAGGCGCCGGCGCCACTTCGCCGGCGGTGCCTGCGGTGATCGTGTTCGGCGACTCGACGGTGGACACGGGGAACAACAACGTGATCGGGACGGTGCTGAAGAGCAACTTCCCGCCGTACGGGCGCGACCTGGGCCGGGCCACGGGGCGGTTCTGCAACGGGCGGCTGCCGCCGGACTTCATCTCCGAGTCGCTCGGCCTGCCGCCGCTCGTGCCGGCCTACCTCGACCCGGCCTACGGCATCCAGGACTTCGCCCGCGGCGTCTGCTTCGCCTCCGCCGGGACCGGCCTTGACAACGCCACCGCCGGCGTCCTGGTACGTGCCGATCAACCCACCGAGCGCGTCCACCCATAATTAACACCACCTACTTTCCTTTGGTACTAGTACGAAACTAGCAAAAATCCCACGCAAAAACTACACGGCTAATTACTGTTGGTCGCTACGACGAAAATTGAAGAATCAAGTGATTAACACTTACTCTACATAGCCGCCCAAAATCAGATACGAACTGGGCGATTATTACTATTGGCCTTTACAGAGAGATTTTTTTTTTTACCATACTTGCGATGTATACCAAATTATATATTGAGCGAGTATCAAAAGCACTAAGCGTTTAAATGGTAAAGGTATCAAAATTATAAGAGTTTAGTGGTAATTTGGTGGTATCTCATGGTACCTTCCAAGAAATTGGTCCAGTGATCCCAGTGGGTTCTGCCAGTCAAACTGGATCAGGACCGCCCCGTTGCACAGCTACTACACTAGTATTAGTGTGATGCAGGACATGGTGGGACATTGTACATTAGCTGCACCTGCCTTCCCCTCCAAATCCTTTCGTGAACAGATCCCAAATGCTCCAGCGAATTCCCTTCACGATTCCCTTTAGAAGGGATTCAAATAGTGAGGGGATGCTGCTGGAGGTAATAGAAAATAAAGGGAATGAATATGGGAAAGGGAATAGGAAATGGAATGGAATGAAGGGAAATTGCTGGAGATAGTCTTACAGGATCCCCAACAATAATGAGCACAAATGCGCAATGTGAGTCCTCAGCACACCCTGTTTAGAACGCAGTAGTTTTACAAGAGCCTGGAAGGAATTTTACATGTAGTAGTTCAACTCAGGAATATGGGGGGGGGGGGGGGATCTAAACCAAGGAATTGCTGCTAATTAATCTCTTGCCTAAACACGGCCTCAAGGTTCCATCTCGAATCAAAACGATTATTGCAAAAAAAAAAAAAAACTGTGCTGTACGTTTCTACTGAACATTGGCTCTGCAAGGGGAACATGTGCTGTACTCTTGATAAGGCCATTTGGCGGCACCTCTGAATCTGACAGTAGCAAATTTAGCAGCCATGGAGTTTTGTGGCATGTCAGGATGACCTGAGGAAGTCCCGGAGAAGATTCCAAAAGCCATGCAGGCTTTGCAAAGGGCAACAATTAGTTAGGCATGCACAGCAAGATCATCTTAGTTAGTTTTTAGTCTATACATATCAACTTTGGTATATATAGAAGAGTAAGAAAAGAAGAGAGATGGGAGCATTGCACGGAAGCTGTCGGCTTACTAACCAACAGGCACCCTAAGACTGGGTGCTTGAGAGATTCGGACTGGGGGCTTTTGTGGCAACCGCTCCAAAGACAGGAAGAACGGGATGCTGGAAGCAAGCAAGAAGACAGTCGAGTTTACCCGCCCTCCAAAGTAATAACCCTAGTCCTGCTTGGTGGTTTCCTCTGAGTTCAAGGTTCTTACAAGGTCAAGACCCTCTCGAGGTTACAACCCAATAATCAACAACCCTCCTCCCATGCATCCTAGCTCCCTTTTATACTGGCGCATGGGGCTTACAACAGCAAGCGTCGACACGGCATTTAATGCACCGTCATACTCTCTTACATCACATTTAATGTTTGTCCTAGTGACTTAGACTTCGCCTTGGGCCCGCTGTCTGTCACGCTCGCGAGAGGGATGTCGACTCGGCACCACCCATCATTAATGCGCCTAGGGAAGACCATACCACGCGCAATTAATGCGCACGTCTCGCATTAAATACCCTTGACCCTTCGCCTGGGTTGATTCTTGGGAACTACGCCCGAGGAGTGGCACCTCCTCTTGGCGAGCACCTTTCTTTGGTCGCCACAGGAGTGGCACGAGCCACTCGTCCTGCGAGTCGCCTCGAGGAGTGGCTCGACTGGCGAGCACCTTCGTCGCCAGGAGTGGCTGAACACCACACCCTGGCGAGCACAGTCGCCCAGGAGTGGCTGAACACCACATGCGAGCACCCTCAGGAGTGGCTCAGGCGAGCACCTTGGGTCGCCTCGATGGCTGAACGCCACCTGCCCTCTGGCGAGCACCTTCGTTGGTCGCCAGGAGTCGCCAGGAGTGGCTCGAACGCCACTGTCCTGGCGAGCACCTTGGCGGTCGCCTCGAGGAGTGGCACCCTCTAGGCGAGAGTACTTAATCGGTACCCCGCTTATCTGGGCCCACCCAGAGTGTCTTTATTCTTTCTTTTCTCCGTCGAGCGGTTCAATCTCCGGGTGGGGCCATAAATGCCCACGCCTTCTTTAAAACTTGCCTCTTTTCTGGTCGAGGTGAATCTGCGGCGGGGCGTGCCCACTCCTTGAAAAATGCTTTGGTTTTCCTTGCATCCGAACATGGCGTCTCTTCGACTTTTTCCCGCCAGGCTCTCCTTGAATTCTTATAAATAAGCGGCGACGGGGCATGTTCCGTTTTAAGCTTTCGCCTCTGCTCCTTCACGCTTTAGCTTCCTTTACGCCTTAGGCGACTCGATGGCCTCTCCAGGCTCTGTCCTCCTCCTTCAAGCGTGGAAGAGAATGCGCCGCTAAATGCTCCAAGGTGATCGCCCATGGCGTCTCGCATGCGTGGCCGGGCCCATCGCTCCGATGCTTGGCAGGAAGTCATCTTCTTTAATGCACGAAGCGATGATGGCGGGCTTGGTCCCGCCATCTCGGACTTCTACATCGCCGTCCTCAACTTCTACGACATTCACAACATCCACCTTCCCTAACTCCATTGTGCTCCTCTCCGTCTTTGCCCTTCGTGAGATGTTCATAGGAGGTAATGCCCAATCTTCTCCTTTTTAAAGCTACTTCTTCTCGCTCCGCGTCGGCCGAGGCTCCGGCATCTCCGGTGCTGCCATCTGCGACTTAGAGGCGAAGTGGCGTTCCGCTACATTCCAATGGAGACCCGATCCGGTGGAAAAATGTGGCGCCCACGAATGGTTGTATGTTGAAGGCGATAGCGGCATTGAAGCCACAGGGGCTTCCACCGAGCGGTGGGCGACAAACTGGCCCGGGATCTTCGGATACGCCTCGAGCTACTTGCAATGTTGGCTCGGTTGATCGGCTGGACACGGGCTGACCGGAGGTATGGTTCTCGGACTTTGTGTCCCGAGATTAGTCCTTTCCCGCCACGCCGTCCGGCTGGCACTATATGGCGTGGATGGCGGGACTCGGACGATTCTCGAGGTAAGCTCTTATACTTTCCTTCTTTATCATCATCATTCTTTCATCATTTTTTTTTGTCACCGTGGAAAGTGGGCCGCGCGAATCGCTTCTGGATGGGGCGATCACGATTGAGCAACGTTCCACCCTTCCCCGAGTGCGCTTCCACTCTGCGACATGCGGCCTCGGATCGTCGGCGGAGATCGTCAAGCGTGCCAAGATGGGCGCCATGGGGGCGCCATCATCGTCCATCAAGGGCCCCTGATAATCCGCGGCACTTTCCTGCCGTGACCAGGGGAGGAACAAGCGTCTGCCCGAAGCCGATTTACATCCCCACATCGAACGTCCGGTAGGCCACGGCTATCGAGGCCATCTTTCGTCGTGGCCGATCTCCGCAGCTTCCCGCCCGCGGGGACTTCCTCCTGTTGCGGGGCTCTTCATCAACGATCGCGACGCTTCCGCCTCCGCCACCATCGCACCTGGCGGATTCGTTGGCCCGCGGCCCGACGCCGGCCTTCCTCCATCTCGCCATACCGCCGGCGGCTGACCGCGAGCTTCTGATGGCGTGACCGGCCAGCAGCTGCGGCCTGTCGCCACCGCCACCGCCGGCGTAGCTGATCCGCCGGCGCCGCATGGCGGATCACCAACGACATCTCCGCCGCCACCACCACCCAGGCCGCCCAGCTGCCGGTGGCGGATCCTCGGCAGTTGACGCCAGCGCTTAGGTGGAAGCGGTCCACCGCCTCCGCGCCACCAGTCGCCGGTGCCTCGAGAGGCGGGTTCGCTCGAGTGCCTCGGTTTCGAGGCCTCGGCCAGTACCGAGAATCCTTGAAACACAAAACACAAAAAAGGCGGTAAAACTTTTTAACCTTGAATGGAGCCTTACCTTTGCTTGCTTTTGCTTGTTCCAGGGCACTCGCCCTGTGAACCCCCCGGCCCGCTCCTGCGGGCTAGCCGAATCGGGCCGAGGTAGCGAACGAGTGACGGTGATCCGCCAGGGCGAAAGCCGGCGATCGGCATCTGGCTCACGCCGGCCCGGCAAATTTCAGAGGCGCTGGGCCCAGCCCACCTCGGATCCTCCGCGGACTCCGTTCGCTTCCGGCGCAGGCCAGATGCTCTTGGCGCCGCCCAGGACGGCTCTACTCACACCCGCCCACCGCCTTTTCGGCGAGCAGGTGGCAACGGCGCTGCTGAGATCAGCCTCGGCGGTGGTGATTTATGTCGAGTGGAAAGGAAGGCGGGAGCTGGTGGGGAGCTGAGAGGAGCCACTCGCGCCGAGCTCATGGAAGAGCTTCGAGGCGGCAGGCACGCATCGCGATCAGGCCAGACACTGCGGATCTTTGAATGCGCCGCCGGCCGGATGGAGGACAAACTCGCTTCCAGGGTTGGTGCAGCAAGCGCCCGGAAGCGGCCGGCGCACTCACGCCCATACGCACCGGTCGGATCGCGGACTTCACGCCCGGCTTCCGCCGCCACTGGCGGCCACGGTCCACCAGGAAGGGCAGATGGCGGCTGCTGCGGCGTTCGTTTTGGCGTCTTTACTTGGCGTCCAAGGCGCCAACTTTGATCCTCTGGGCTGCCGTCGAGATTGAAGGAGAGGCGAGGCGGGGCGGAGTGCGCCGACCACGTCATGCTTTCGGTAGAGATGGTCAACCCAGCGGCTGACGGCCCAGAAGAGCGTGGCAGCCCCGGGCGTCGGACCCCTTGCGGAAGACCTGCGTGCAGTAGCGGTGGCGACGAGAGGAAGAAGGATAGGATAGCCTAGACCCTTCTTCCCTTTCTCCTTTCTTTCTTTCTCTTTTTAACTACGTCACTGCAACAACTTTTGTAAAGCACTTTCATGGAATAGACATGACATTTTTAGACCTATTCGGCAATGTTTAACTTGTCTTCTTAGCCTTCCACACCTTCGATCGCCGGCGATGCTTGAATGCTATCGCTCGGCTTAAGGCTTAGAAGGAAAAAAAAGAAGGAGTAAACACCCCTTGTGTCCAGGCGATTCTTTTCTCGTTGCTTCTGATCCACCTGCAGCGACACGTGCCCTTGTGGCCTCAGCGAAGGCCGGTTCTGATGTAAGGCGTGGCGGGATGTAGGCTTTTGGTAGCAAGATGTTTAAATCGCCCGGCCCCACGGGGACACGGAGTGTCATGACCGTCTTGGGGCGAGTTCAAACGGCGCCCAATTGCCCAATCACTGTCGCCGCGCTTCAGAGTGGTCCCGCCTTTGCCGCTAGCTCGAGGCGAGCGGTTCTAGAGTGATCGCTCGAACACTTTGCCATAAAACCACAGAACTGAGAAAGGCATGAAGTAAGCGCTAAAAAACAGGCGTAATACTTAATTTCGAACAGCAGTATTCCCCGGCTAGTCGAAGCCGGCACAGACATGATTCGACCGTGCGAGAACAAAACACTGAAACTTACAACCCGTTCAAGGGGTAGAACTTGCGAGTTCTCTAAATTACTCGAGTTCGCGATTCCTCCCAGCCCTCAGTGGCCAACGACCGGCGCCGGGTCGAGAGGCCCAAACCACCTTAAAGGCCCTCGGGGGAGGCCAGTTTGTGCAACCCGACTGCGGCCCGAATCTTCGCAAGACTAGTCGCCTCTTTGCGCGATGTTCTCTCAACGACCCCGGGTGGCGTGGTACCTCACGAGGCTTTGTCTGCGGCGGCGCCACAGGCGCACGATCCGGGCTTCTTCCAGGAGATTGGCGTGTCTTGGCGCATCTCTTCTGATCTTCTTCCGAAGCGCCCAGCAGCGCGGCGACCCAAATGTCAGTGCGAAGGGAGGGCGACCTCGCTCCGTAAACCGAAAGAATGGAGTCTCTCCGTGGCCGGGAGTGGTCGGAGTGACCACGATCAGCCTGAGGGAGTTCTTCAACTTGCACCGTGAGCCACCCTGGTGAAGTCGATCAAACGCCCGAGTCTTGAGGCCCTTCGGCGCATTGGCTCGCTCAACTTAGCGTTGCTTCTTGGATGGGCAGCGAGGCAAAGCAGACCATGCCCATTTCTTCGCCAAAGTCGAGCGGCACAGGTGAAGGCGCCATTGTCGGTGATGATCTGGTTGGCGACCAGCGGGCGAAGATCCCTCGCATGAACTTGGACCGGCGCTGCGGCGGTAATGGTTCTCACGGCTTCACCACCACTTGGTGAACTTGTCAATGGCGACGGATGAGTGTAGCCTCACCTTGGCCAGCGAGGCGGACCCGGGATATCCGGCCCCAGGCCAGCGAAGGGCCATGAGGCCAGGATGGTTTGCGAGCTTAGGTGGTTGGTGGATTTTGGCGTGGAACCGCACGCCTCGCATCTCCTCACCAGCTCATAAGCATCCTGGAGGGCGGTTGGCCAATAGAACGTGGCGAAGCTTTTCCCACCAGGTTCGTGGAAAAATGGCTCACTTTGCGCCTCCATGGATATCGAAAGCAAAATGCTTCCCTCTTCAGTGATGCACTTGAGAAGAACTCCGTTTCCACCCCAGTCTGAGGTCCCCATCTACCGAGGGTGTAAGCGCCTTCCAGCGCTATCTTCTACCGGTGGCTTGCATCATCGTCGGGGCATACTTGATCCGCAGGTAGGCCAGGATCGGGTCCATCCATGTGCCTTCCCGGTCAAGCACGGCGACCGCAGTGATCGTCGGGTACTCGCTGCGTTTCCAGTGCCACTTTTCCTCCTGCCGGTGAGGCGGCGCCACCATCGTCCCCCACACCGAAAGCGGAGGTTGCGATAAGCGTCGCCTTCCCATCCAGGTGAGGGTGAGCGGCATCACCATCCTCCCCGCGAGAGGCCGGGGTGAGATGGGCCGGTCGCGAAGCCTTTCTTCAAAGACTCCAGGCCAGGAGCAGGGGGCTCTTGTCGGCGAAGCCGCTTTAAACTCTGGCTAAATAATTGTCGCTAGCGGGGTATGTGTATACCCTAGCCCTTGAAGTGTCTCTCCATCTTTCTAACCTCAGCTGTAAGCCATGGCGGGATGGGATCAGGCGGTGAAGTCCTTCCTTGCACTGGTTGATGACCAGAAAGAATCGCTTTAATCTGTGGCGTAGTATCTGCGATAGGCTGGCGGCTCGGGCTTGACCAGCCAATCCTTAGCATTCCGCAACATTGTTGGTAGCTTTAAAGTCGGAGACGACTATATATTTGAGGGTCCGGTCGGGAGACCAGGAGGAACCCAGCCCCGCGCCGAGCTGAAGGATCCATCGAAGAGGGCGTCCAAGGCGTAAGGGCCGCGGGGACTTCCTTATCTTCCCCATCTGCGGAGTCCATTCAACAATGAAGTCCGCCGATCTTTGACTCTTGATAGCTGATCTCCGGGGCAAATTTGAAGCCAAATTCCCCGACTCGACCACCATGGCGTCGACCTTCGGACTTCACGATTGTGAAGGATCTCCCCTTGAGAGGATACGAGGAGACCACAGTGATCTCCTTCCGGAAATAATGTCGCGAGCTTTCTTGATGCCACCCTGGCAGCATACACCATTTTTACGGGCACAGGGGATACCTAGTTTCCGACATCATGCGGCACCTTGCTCACATAATAGACCGAAGCAGATGCGCCCTCTCGCTCTGCTACTAGTGCTGCACTCACCCGCCGAGGGCTTGCCGCCATAAGGAGAAGCGCTCACCGGGCTGAAGCGACCGGCCACGAGGCGAGGAGAGATACTTCTTCAGATCTTCAAATGCCTGCTGGGCTTCCGGTCCACTCGAAGGAATTAGTCTTCTTCATCGGCTTGAACAATAGGAGACTTTTCTCCCCAGTAAGCTATGAACCGGCCGAGGAGGCCGAGCGACGGCTAAGCGAAAGCTGCTTGGCCGGACGAGTGGCTTCATTCGTTCAATTGCTTCAATCTTATGTCTCGATTGGCTTGATCCAGCGGTGAGACCAGGAAGCCAAGCAACTTCCCAGATGACACTCAACACGACTTCTCGATTCGACTTTAAGCGGTAGTCACCGGAGATGGGAGAAAAGTTTCCTCCAGATCTTCAACCAACCCATCGGCCTTAGCTTTTATCACCAAGTCATCAACATATACCTCCAGGTTCTTCCCAATTTGTGACTTGAATACAATATGCATGGCTCATTTGGTAGGTAGATCAGCATTCTTCAACCCAAAGGAGCATTCGAACATAGCAGTACACACCAAAAGAGGTCACAAGGCCGTCTTTTCTTAAACTTCTGCGCCATTCTAATCGATGATATCACAGTAGGCGTCTAGGAAGCATAGAGCTTCATCCTGTAGTAGAATCGACAGCAGAGTCAATCCTCGGCGGTAAGGGTCCTTAGAGGCGAGGCTTTATTGAGGTCGGTAAAGTCTATACACATTCGCCACTTCCCATTGGACTTCTTTCACGAGTGCAGGGTTAGCCCGACCACTCGGGGTAGGCGGCTTCCCGCACAACTCGACTTGCAATAGCTTCTCCACTTCTTCCCAAATGGCTTCTTGTCGCTCTGGCGCTTTGCCTCGGATCTTCGGGGTGGAGTGCGCTCGGTAAGCGTTGCCAATCGAGTGCTCGATCCACCTCCTAGGGACCGGTCATTTGAGATGGTTCCCGAACACATCTAGATTAGGCCAGGAGGAAGGTGACGCGTCTTCTATTTGGCGAGATCAGCCGTAATTCTCAAACCTTGCCGAGCCTTCCTCACCCACGGGGACCACCTTCACCTCACCCAAGAATTTGGGTGTGAGCTTGGCCGGGGAGCACTCGAGTGTCTTCGTGGCACCTTGGCCGAACAGCGGCTCAGCCAGTCTTGCACTTGCTTGCGGCGCAAGGCTTGAGCTTGTCCACCTTTACCACAATTGGGCCCTGCGGCGAGGATCTTCATCAGCAAATAAGCATGATGCGAATCGGCCATGAATTTGACTACGCTGGCCGCCAAGCGAGGCGTTATGGGGAGGTCGAAGTCGACCTCGAAGTTGATGAGTTCCGTCCGGAAGTTTTAACCGAGCGTGTGACGTGACGGGACTTGTCCCGAGGGCATTAGGCCCATCCGGGGGCAATTCCATAAAAAGCGGTCGCAGCTTCTTCATAAGGTATTTGGAGTGCTTGATACGCCCGATCGATAGCAGGTTGATGGCACTTCCTCATCAACTAGTACTCGCCAAGCTTCGCATTCTCTGGCCAGTAGGGGCGACCACGATCGGGGAGATGGTTTGGGTCTGAAGTGTTCGCCGGGTGGTCGGCCGAAAGTGATCGATTGATCCGAGCCACTTGGCCAGGCTAAATCGTCCCGGCATGGTGGCACACACGTCTCGGCTCGCTTATGCTGAGTTGGAAGAGTAGGTGGCGAACCCCCATGAATGTATGCCATCGCCGTGCTTTCGGCTTGTTGGAAAGCCACTGGGGGTGTCATCTTAAATGCGTCATTATCTTACGCGATCCTTTTGCGGCGCTTCTTGAGCGCTTTTCCACCAACTTGGATACAACGACAATCTTCCAAGTGCCCATTTGTAGCGTGGATAGAGGCGTGCAAGATGGCTTGCCCTCGTCTTCACGGCGAGGAGAATGGCGATCCCTGCGATTGTCTCGCTGGTCCGGCGATCTCTCCTTCGCTCTCGATCGTCGCGCGGCGAGGCTTGGCCTGGATCGGCCACCAAAACCTCTCGGGCGACGGCCTCCTTGCGCTTCTTCTTTTACGGTCGGAGGGACTTCGACGCTCCGGCCCGTCGGGGTTTGAGGGCCACTCGATGCACCCTTAGAGCCTCCATTGCACACTGCTTGTGAGCCAGGGAGAAAAGCTTCCGGAAGTGGTATGATCTGAGGTAGCCATCTTCTCCCGCATCTTCGATCCCTAACCCCCTCGGGAGCACAATAATAGCATTGCTCAGATCCAGGAGGATCGTGTTGCGGCAATGGCTAAACGCTTGAATAAACTCCCTCGAGGACTCCCCCTCCCTCTGCTCCAAAGCGTGGAGGTCGTCCTCCACACACAGGTTGGCGTAGGAGCCCAAAGTTAGCGACAAAATGTCGCACGCTTCCTCCACGAGTGTACCTGAACCAGGAAGGTTCAAGACGAGGGGCGGCGAACTGTCTGACATCGGGAAGTAGTTGGCCATAACTCTATCTCGACCCCCGGCTACGCACCACCGTCGTATAAATCTGCGAGGAATTCTTCAGGGGTTGGTGATGTGCCGTCATACTTCTCGATAGGCGCGGGGCGAAATCTTTAAGCCCCGCGCCGATTGGCGTAGACGGAGGGAAAGCCGGCACCCAACATTATATGGGAGTAGTGTAAGCCCACCGGCCCACGACCCTGAGATGGGGGTCGAGAGTGCAGTCTACACTCCCCCAGTCGGAAGAAGCCCCTTCCGGTAGCCGGCACAAGGAGTTCGGCCAGCGTTGTTGCGGATGGACGCCTCAGAAAGAACTTAGCCTTGAGTCATCGCCGCCATTGAGCGCCCTCATTGAGGGCGTGCCCTTAGATCGCGGTTCTCCTCCGGCATGGGAGTACCTGCGCGAAGATCTTGAAGCTTGTGCACGTCCCCTGTTGCGAGAGAGGCTGCGGCCGATACTCCCTTCCCTTTATCCGGCTCTGCGGCGGGAGAGGTCGCGAAGCGGCCCGAGCTTGTGCATCCACCATACGAACTCCTTAGCGGAGGGGCCGGAAGCCCGCTGAATTGCCTGACAACTTTCTTGGCTTTGGGCCGAGTCCACTAGGCGGGCAATGTATCCTGGAGCAAGGGGTGGCTGTGTCGCCGCCGTCAGTTGGAATGGGAGGATGATCCGAGAACAGCAGGGCGCATGAAGGCTTTGCATTGGGGTATCTTCCCCAGCAGCAAGCGCCGATTGAATGGGCCATGAACTCAGGGCTTGGATGCGGCTCGCGCCCCTCACTTGTGAAGGACGGTGACGGAAACTCCCTTCAGGAGGCCGAGATCGGCCGGTATTTGCTTTCCTCGGGAGGCGCTACGACGATGAGATTCCGCCATACCTGGATGATCTTGATTCTTGCAAACTCCTCCAAAAGGAATGGAAGAAAGGAAACGATCTAACCACTAAGCCCCTGGCGGCATGTTGGCCGGCTTACTAACAGCACCCTAAGGCGGGTGCTTGAGAGATTCGGATCAGGGCTTTTGGCAAGCCGCGCTCCAAAGGCAGGAAGAACGGAGATCTTGAAGCAAGCAAGAAAACGATCGGGTTACCTGTGTTCGGGCCCTCCAAAGGAGTAATAACCCTAGTCACCTTGGTGGTTTCCTCTGAGTTCAAAGGTTCTTACAAAAATTTGGGAAGAAGACCCTCTCGAGTTACGCCAACCCAATAATCAACAACCCTCCTCCCATGCATCCTAGCTCCTTTTATACTCAGGGTTTGGCGCATGGGACCATGTTTGCGTAAAGCAAGCGTCGACACGTTACTACTGATTGCATTTAATGCACCGTCATACTCTCTTACATCACATTTAATGTTTGTCCAGACTTCAGACTTGGGCCCCTTTGCGCCTGTCACCCCTTGCGCCTCACGGCCAGGAGAGGATGTCGGACTGGCACCACCCATCATTCTTGCGCCTGGGGAAGGCAGCGCCATACCACGGCCTGCAGTGTCGCCACGTCTCGCATTAAATGCCCTTGACCCTTCGCCCAGAGTACGCGATTACGGGTTGATTCTTGGGAACTACGCCAGAGAGTGGCACGACGCCACTGTCCTCTTGGCGAGCACCTTTGCTGATCGCCAGGAGTGGCACGAGCCACGTCTCAGGCGAAGCTCGTCAGGTGGTCGCCTCGAGGAGTGGCACGAAGCCACTCGCCCTCTGGCGAGCACCTTGGCCGGTCGCCCAGTGGCCTCGAACACCACGTCCACTGGGCGAGCACTCAGCCATTGGTCGCCAGGGTGGCTGAACACCACTGTCCCTGGTGAGCACCCTCATTTGGTCGCCAGAGGTGGCTGAGCGCCACTGTCACTGGGCGAGCACCTTGGCGGTCGCCTCGAGGAGTGGCTCAGGCATCACCTGCCCCTCTGGGTGAGCACCTTCGCCAGTCGCCAGAGTCGCCAGGAGTGGCCTGAACGCCACCTGTCCCTGGCGAGCACCTTGGCGGTCGCCTCGGAGTGGCACGAGCACCCGCCTCTGGGCGAGAGTACTTAATGCAATTTGGCGTGGGTACCCAGTAGCTTATCTGTTGAAGCATATGTAGATTATTTATATACAAGAGAGAAGAGATAGTTATTACACAATATCTAGAGACAACTTTTAGAGACAGTTATTATACAAGCTGATTTTTAATTTACTACTTTATTAATCTATAGTGGGTTTTACTATTGTATTTATTCTTAGAATTTTTTTCTAACCAGGCAGTGACTCTGTGAGCCTGTGAGGCAGGGACAAGCTGCCGCACTCTACAGTGAGTCTGGCTGCAATTAGTGCCGGAGTTAAGAGTGGGGTAGTTAGATGTTTACTACGTCTAGTGTTAAAGGCCCTGGGCCATTCTTACGGTGCACTTTTCAAATATACACGTGTTACTGCACTGCATTATTTTCAGCTTTACAAATGCTACTACTCCTATGTAGTACTGCAGTAATCCAGTATATATTTGTTGTACGGAGGCTATGCATATGCACATACACACTCTTTTCTCAAAACCATGTAAGGTAAACATTGATTAGATGGTGCAGACTACCGCTGGCAGAGGAGTGTAGTAGTAGTGTAGATCCAGGATCAGGCAACATACACAGAGCATGGCATCACTCTTCTCTACACATTTAGTAGTATGGCCTTTGCTAATATCTGAAGCATTTCCTTTGTTGTTCAGCAAATGTGGTCTTATTCTTCCGGCAACTAACTATAGAGGAGGCATTAATTCCTTTGCATTTAAGTGCTTGGAATAGTTAAGCACATGCTTCTAAGTCACTGGACTGACATTCATAAGGAACTCCAGTGGTTTTAAGATTTTAGTGGCAAGGTTGGTCGAACAACCTGCAGCTAGCATCAGCCTATTCTCTTTAATGTAGTATTATACTAGGTCGAGTCGTGCGTGATGTTGCGCTACGTGAAAAAATGTGGTTTTTTTTGTTGAAAAATGTAATTTTGGTTTTATCGGTGGTGTTTTTGTAAAAATTGTCTGCGAATTTGCATAACCACGAGGTTATTTGTTTAAAAAATTTGGTGGAGGATTTGGTCGCATTTTTTAGAAAAATCGGCTAATTTTGTATAACCGCGGGTTCTTTTTTGGGGAAAAATTGATTGAAGGACCTAGTCGTAATTTTGGTTTACTGGTGGAGGTCCTTCGCGATTATACCGAACGACGGGGATTTTTTTTGCAAAAAACAGCGGAAGTACCTTCCCGTAATTTTGTATTTTTCGAAGGACCTCAACACGAAGACGATAATGTGGCGGCATGGTTGAGCTGGAATTCGTGGCGCTTTAATAGATTGGATTATTATATTGTTATTCTGTGCCCTGTACTCATGTTCTAATGTTCTATCACCCGAAACTGTTCAGCAGATAGAAGAAACCTATAATCGAATATCGTGTTTCTGAGGTAAAAATTCGATAAAAATCTTCGTACTAGGTCCAGACTCAAGAGTAGTTCTGTACTATGAAGTCATCACTGGTGTTTAAATGCACTTCTCTTTCCTTCTTCCTTTTTTTCTTTTATTTTCTTTTCGTTTCCTTCTGCTGACAATGCTCAAGTGCTCAAGAGAGACATTTACGCTAGGCGCTATTGGTATGGTAAAAGCTGAGAACAGTTCTTCGTTGCTCTATTTATCGGCGGCTAGTACACCGTTTCTTAAGGGATGCAAGTAGTTCCTGTAGAGTGAATGAGTCTATGGTAGTTTCGTTAATTGTCTCGTGGCTTTTTTTTTTTTTTTGCTTGGGTACTTCATGATCATCTATGTGTTTATATAGTCCCCTTGTCCTTCAAATCAAGTAGAAATCTTACTCTAAAAGAAAATAGGAACTCTAATCTTATTAGGATTCATTAGCACACCTTTTCAAATTCTAAAAACTAAATATGAGTCATTGTAGTTTACAATATCCACTTTGATTATTATTCGTTTAAGTTATCGTGCTTCTCTAAAAGCTTACACCAAGTCGGCTTTGTATTTTTTTGTTTTTCGTCTTACTTTTGGGAGTATCCCCACCACAGGGACTCGTACACATGGTGTTCAAGCTTGGCCTTCTGAACACTCCACCTGAGAGCTTTTTTTTTGGCATTGTTTGGTTAACCACATTTCTCGTTCTTATAGCTCTCCATGCCATAGGTTTCTACAGCCTCCGAGCCCCACCTTCTCGTTGGTACCGCATGGTTGGTCCCGTTACGTCTTCCTTCTTCCAACAACTCGCACTTTCGTCTTTGCTCCCACTAGATTTTGCAACAGCCTTTGCAGTTTCGCACATAACTACAATTGAGATATGATTAGCTACCATTGACGACGTGGTTTCCTTCTCCTAATTAGGATTTTTTAGACCTCCCACTGGTTGCCCATCAATCGGTATTTATTGCTCTTGATACTTTTTATGATTATATGTTCTTTGCAAGTAATTCGCATGACTCCACCTCGAAGTGACACCTCACAATCTTCAAATTCAAGCGACCTCATAGATATTAGATCCTTCTTTAAGTCAGGAGCATACCGAATTCCTGTCAATATACGACATGCTCCGTCATACATCTCCAATTTAATTGTTCCCATCTCAATTATTGCATAATCCTTGCAATCCGCCAAGTGAACAGTTTCATGCTCTGGAAGTAGAGATTCTTTGTCAAATATCTCCTTCACCAAACATATGTGAAAGTAACAACCAAAATCTAATATCCATATATGAGAAGTACCTGATTGACTGGCGATAAGTACGTTTGAATCATCTTTTGCTACTGCTATTGAGTATGCACCCTTCATTTGTTTCAAACTCGGGCAATTGTTTATCATATTACCTTTCTCGTTACATTGATAGCATACATATGTGCTTTTGCTTTTGCCCTTATTCTTTCTATAACTCTTGCTTTTTTGCTTGCAATACCTACTTTAACCAATGCTTGATCATTCGAGGATAAAGATTCCGATTGTTTTTTTCCAAGGACTTTGCCTCCAATAGATATGCAACTATCTCACTGAAGTTAGAGTGTTTTTCCTGATGAGAACATTTATTACTAATTGCTCCTATGATGGTGGTAGAGATGATGACAGTGTGATGACTTTATCGTTCTCATCAATTTTCTCATCCAGACTAGTCAACTGTGTGATAAGCTTGTTGAAGACATTGAGATGGTTAACGAACCGTATATTTTCCTCAATGCGCAACATGTATAGTTGTTGCTTTAGCACCTATCGATTTGTCAGCGAATTTGCCATATGCAATTCTTCTAAAAAAATTTATAATTTTTTTGGGGTGAATTCTGCCTTATCACCATGTACTTTACCTCATCGGAGAGACATATACGGATTGTACCAACAGTCTTCCGCTCTATCACCTTTCAATCTTCAGCGGACAACTTTTTTG
Source organism: Rhipidocladum racemiflorum (assembly GCA_036346355.1). Taxonomy (NCBI): domain Eukaryota; kingdom Viridiplantae; phylum Streptophyta; class Magnoliopsida; order Poales; family Poaceae; genus Rhipidocladum; species Rhipidocladum racemiflorum. The sequence goes on along the minus strand of CM070579.1, from coordinate 79,238,032 downwards.
GTTTGTTCCCTTCAAGAGTAGTGATTAACTCTTGTTGGACAATGGCATCCTTCATTACACATTGCCACACGCTGAAATTTCCTCCACCGTTAAATGTCTCTACTTGATTCCACATCATCGACATCGACTTTGATTTTGTGCCACTTGATGATTTACCGACCTTCTCACAATCTGATTAATCCGGCCTTGGCTCTAATACCCCTTGTTACACTCTGATACCTCTTCTTATGCGCAACAACCATTGGATCGGATCAGAGTTTTGTGAGATACGGTATAAATGTGTACAGTTTTAAGAATGTACTCAAGAACTATTCAGCATATAGAAGACACCTATAATCGAATATCGTATTTCTAAGATAAAAACTCGATAAAAATCTTCTTACTAGGTCCATACTCAGGAATAGCTTTGTACTATGAAGTCATCACTGGTGCTTCAAAATGCACTTCTCTTTCCTTATTGCCTTGTTTTCTTTGCATTTCCTTCGGCTAACAATGTTCATGTGTTCTCAAGAGTTTTTCGCTGCTCTATTTATCCTCGTCCAGTACACTGTTTCTTAAGGGATGTAACGATAGTTCCCGTCGAGTTAATGATGCCTAAGTAGTTTCGTTCATTGCTCTATAATGATGCCTAAGGCCCTGCTTGGATGAGTGGTAATTTCTTGGGAGGTTTTGGGATTTAGTTCAAATTTGAACTAAATCCTAAAACATTCCAATGAAATACCCCTAATCCAAGCACCCCCTAAGTAGTTTCGTTCATTGCTCTCACCAGTCAGTAGTCACTTACTAATAGGCCTGTAAACGAGTCAAGTTCGAAAGTAAATGAATACAGATAGACTACACTATCATAAATTAAAATTCTATCGTGTAAATGAAGATGCCAAGTAATCATGGATTGTTACCACTTGACATGCAGTGCAGCGAAATAAGAGCTGGAGTAGCCCAATTCAATGTAGCGAGCGTCCTCGAGTAGTGGTCGAACAACACGAACGATCGTCATGATCAGTGCCACAGTTGTAGCAACGCCTCTACCGAAGTCTACACATTCAGGAAAGGAACGCCGTCGTTGGTGTGCTAGCACCAGCACACATGGTAGGGCCTGAGCGGTGACAACTAGGGTTTTGGAGAGTGCGGTTGTGTTACTATTGCGACCTCTACTCCCTTTAAATATTCCCCATTCAGTGGAACCCTACGTTAGGACCCAGCTAAGGTGAAAAGCCCGCTTGTCCCATTAGTGACGGATTCAATCCGAATAATTGTATTTCAACCCGTTAAGTGTGTGATCCTGTAGGTTCATGCACATTCGATCATGGCTTAACTCCTTTCGACCCATAAGTCGGCAGCGGCCCCTATCAGGGCATAACGACTTCCAAATATACATGAAGATCATACTGAACAAACATATATAGTGCTCATGTACTGATCCCTTTGCCTGAGGATACTAGATCGAAATTAAGGCGAGGAATATACCATCCTATGATTGCTCGATCCTTCACTCTTTTTGTGGTAGATTACTCAGTTGCAATTGACTCAATCACATTCAGCATAGCCATGCACTTTCTTAATCTAACCACATCTAGGGCCCCAGAGATATCTCTCCCGTTATATAGGATGGGCAAATTCTATATTGATCGCTCACATTCCTTTACATATTTAATAGTAAAACCAAAAGCTACCTTTATGACTATTCAGTTACGGAGTAGCGTTTGACAACCCCTAAGTATACTATTACACATGTAGGAAACCATAACGATCCCAGGTCTAAGGATCTCATATACACTATGTATGAGATCAACTGATGACATTTAAGAATATAAAAATCCTCACAGTGTGTCATGATGTGTCACTTCAATACCATATTCTCCAACATATGTCGACATTACCTATATCTATGATCAGTAAAATATGATCATCAATTAATATATGTGCTAACCTATAAATCACAATTATCCCACATGGTGATATAAGGTCAGCGATAATTCAGAATAATATCAAAGTATAAATAAGGAGTTTCACGAATAAGTCACATACTTGTTGATTGCTACTTATGATATTTATTCAAGGGACAAAATAATCATATTATTTCATAAACATAAACGTGATACAATCATCTTTATTATTACCTCAAGAGCGTATCACTAACAGTGCGAGCTTAGCCTCCCAGACTCGAGCTTGAGCTTGAACGAGCTCGAGTTGTGGTCCAAGTTTGGATCCAGGCTCGAATTCAACTCAGTCCAATTTTGAGTAGGCTCGATCTCGGCTCAAATAAGCTTAGTAACAATAAATAATTCAATATGCACTATTTTTCAATAATAAAAAATGCTCAAGATCGATTTTGACTCGAGTAACCTCGATAAGAGTTAATATATAATAGTATTTAACAAGTGATTCGTAAATTTACTAGGCTTGCGAGCTATTCGAGCTCGGCTTGGTGAAGCTGCCGAGCTCGGGATCAAACTCGAGTTCAGCTTATTTAGAGTTTGAACTGAACTCGAATCGAACCTAGAACGAGCCAAGCTTGAGAAGCTCATGAGTCTCAAGCAGGGTTCACCTTATCGCGGAAAATCGCGCAAAAATCGCGATTATCGGTCTTTATCGGTGGGGAAAGATATAAAAAATCAACCGAAAAATCGGTTAAATTATTATTTTTTTAAAAAAAATATACGTTGTAAATATTGAGATAATCGGTGAAAATCGAGAGAGAAATCGGCTCTGAGAAACATTAAATTGCCCGGTCAAAATATCGCGATTATCGGCCTTTATCGGTGGGAAAGATATAAAAAATCAACCGAAAAATCGGTTAAATTCAAAAAATTAAAAAAATATACGTTGTAAATATTGAGATAATCGGTGAAAATCGATAGAGAAATCGGCTCTGAGAAACATTCAATTTGCCGGTCAAAAAATCACGATTATCGGTGAAAATCGTGAGAAAATCGGTCAAAAATCGCGATTATCGGTAAATTTTTAAACTTTTTTTGTAATTTTTCTCCAAAAATTTGGATTTCGAAACCATGCGGTTTTTAGCGATTTTCTAGTGATTTTCAGAGAAAATCAGTACCGAGCTAGGATCGATTTTCTAGATAATTTCGGTAAGGTGAACCTTGGTCTCAAGTTTTTTTTCCAGCGCTATTCATCAAAGCTTAGGCCAGAATCGATTTTTTTTAAATAATACCTTTTTTAAAAGGAATTACGGTTTTAATACTCGAAAAATTAAAATTGCAAAATTAATATGTAATCGCCAGACCGTACGGCGAATACCCTATTTTCGCCATATGGTATGGCGAAAATACCCTAATTACCTGATTAAAGTCGATTAACCATCGGCTGTTTGGTTAAGGCTATTTTCGCCAAACCATATGGCGAAAATAGTATTTTTGCCGTACTATATGGCGAAAATACCCTATTTTCACCAAACCGTATGGCGAAAATAGGGTCTTCGTCATACCGTTCGGCGAAAATAGCATTGATTCCCGTGTAGCAGATTAACTGCGGATTTAGTGTATCGTCGCCACACGGTTCGGCGAAAATAGGGTATTCGCCGTAGGGTATGGCAAAAATAGGGTATTCGTCGTACGGTCTGGCGATTACATATTAATTTTGCAATTTTGATTTTTCGAGTATTAAAACCGTAATTCCTTTTTAAAAAAGTATTATTTAAAAAAAATTTCGGCCAGAATCTATCTACTGCCACTGCTAGAACTGACAAGCTAATTAAATGGATGGATGTACAAATTCTAAAGACGCGTTCAGACTCTGCACCTACTATGCCAAAAAGGACTATGGTCACTGTCGTTCAGATATCAGGCTTCTAGAATTCTCCATTCACTAAATTTGTTTTGCAATGAAACTTTGCAAGAAATCTTACATCGCATAACTCATGAGTTCATTACTGCAAATTATCTTCCAACTGGCCATCAACCCGTTAGCTTGCGGAGGCTAGTCATTATATAACACATAGAAACTACATGTCACGTTTGAAATTGTATATATAGTGTTAAATAACTTGTAAGAACTATATATATTTTTAATTTCAAATTTCATTTTAATGAACATTTAACTATATTTATTAATTCAAACTGATATATTTTCAATTAATTTCTAATTTGTATTTTATATGAATTATAATTTTACCTGGGAATATGGATTTATACATAGCTTGAAATTTAATTTTCTCCTGACTCCAAAATTTATCTTAATTATTTTTTCTGAATTCAGTTTCAATTCTAATATTCCAACTTAAACTTGTGCCAAAATTTAAATTAATAGTTTTCTATAATTAATTAAGATATTTATTTCTTTACAATTTTACTTGAAAAATGGGTATTTTGTGTAATCAAATTTTATTTATTTTTTAAATTCACTATCCCAAATTTTGTAAATCCAAACAAACCCTTTCTTTCAGTGGCATGACATCGAGTAGATAGATCTATCTAACCGGTAGTTTAACCAGTTAGAGAAATTGGATGATGTAGATATTTTCTTTTTCATGATTAATTTGAGAATTTTTGGTGTTTTTTTTATTTTCATTGATTTATACAGTAACGTGGAAATTTTTAGTTTATTTTCGTGTTATCTGCAGATTAATATGGTAATTTCTTGCTTTTTATTTCTTAGGATTAAACCTTCAATTAGTAACGATATATATATATGTGGAAATTTTTAGTTTTTTTGTTTTCTCCGATTAATTCTTGCCTTTTATTTCTTCGGATTAACGTGGTGGAGTAGCCTTTAATTAGTTTAGTGAGATATATAGAAACGGAGCTTGACAAATCTGCGCAACTTTTTTTTGTTTTGTTTCTCTGGATGAAGGCAGTGATACCACTGTGGAAGGAGGTGGAGTACTTCAAGGAGTACCAGCGGCGGCTGCGGCGCTACGCCGGGCGCGGCAGGGCCAAGCACATCGTCAGGAACGCGCTCTACATCGTCAGCATCGGCACCAACGACTTCCTCGAGAACTACTACCTGTTCGTCACGGGCCGGTTCAAGGAGTTCACCGTCGGCGAGTTCCAGGACTTCCTCATCGCGCAGGCGGCGGACTTCCTCGCCAAGATCTACCGCCTCGGCGCGCGCCGGGTCACCTTCGCCGGGCTCAGCCCCATCGGGTGCCTGCCGCTGGAGAGGACCCTGAATACCCTCCGCGGCGGGTGCATCGAGGAGTACAACCAGGTGGCCAGGGAGTACAACGTGAAGGTGAAGGCCATGATCGGCAGGCTGTGTGGCTCGCTGCCGGGGCTGAAGATCGCGTACATCCCGGTCTACGACGACATGCTTAACCTCATCAACAACCCTTCCACATTGGGTGAGTTCGATCGATCTATGGCTATGATCTTTGCAATCCAGTGATCTATTCTATGGCAGTTTAATTAGTGTTTGTAGCTGATCCGCCGGTTGCTACTGTACCGATCCAAACTGTTGCAGCTGTTGTCGGCTTGTCGCCTTCAGAATGTTCAGAAGTGTGACACAACTAGCTAGGACAGTTTACATATGCAAGATGCCGGATGAACAATTTGGCTTCACGATTGGCCTCCTCCAACCTGATCTAATGCCGTGTGCATCTGCTCTGACAGGGCTCGAGAACGTAGAAGAGGGCTGCTGCGCCACGGGGAAGTTTGAGATGGGCTACCTGTGCAATGACAAGAGCCCCCTGACATGCGAAGACCCTGGCAAGTACTTCTTCTGGGACTCGTTCCATCCGACTGAGAAGGTGAACCAATTTTTCGCCAAATCTACGTTGAGTATATGCTTAAGGGAGCTCCTCTAGATTATCTGTAATCCATTACCCCCAGTCATCCTGTGTGGATGCCTGGATGGTATCAAATCAAATGTACTACGATCCCTTAAAAAAATGTCAGTAACTGTCGTAGATAGGATTCATCGAGGGCGATCTGATGTACACTGTTTCAATCCGTCGATTCTTTGGGTTCCAATGAGAAGATAAAATTTACACATTTGAGTTAAATTCGATCTTTATGTCACTAATTCATTCAGATACTTCTCAGACAAAGCACAAACAAACAGCAGTGGGGCATACATGTATGTATACGCAATAGTTACAACACTATCTTATCAGAAATTCAGCAATTATACTCCCAAGAGTATGGAACCATTGGCGATCATTGATCAAGCATGCACCGGTACGGACAAGTTGGTGGTGATGCAGCCCATCCTCAAAATCTTGGCGAGCGAGCTCCAGAGCCTGAGCTCCTGGTGCACCATCACCGGCGCCCCCTCTCTCACGCAGTGCTAATACTTCTCCAGCACAGACACGATGTAGCTGAACTCCGGCCGCCGCGCCGGGTTCGCCGACCAGCACCTCTTGATCAGTTTGTTCAGCACCGGCGAGCACGAGCTCGACAGCGGCGGGCGCAGGTTCTGACACAATGCGCAAGCAGCGACAAGAAAGGGCGCAGAATCAGAATGACAGCACAGTACGTAGGTAGTGCAGTTATATGTAATCCCAGACAATGATTCGATCAGTGAGCAACGTCGAGTGATGTAATGTCCCTTGGCCGATTGGATGAACCGCGGCGTGAGATCGGTAGCAGAACAGAGAACAAGAAGAACAGAACAACGTGAGGAAGAAGAAGAAGAACGAAGAGAAAATGAGGATAAGCAGAGTTTTTAGTCCATTTCTTTTCTGCCCCATACAAACCGTATCCACCCACTTTAATAAGACTCTTCTCTGTCTCTTACATGTGGGACCACCCCTCTTGAGACTCCACAAGTGTTACATTACCGCCCCCACAAGAATTTGCTTGTCCCCAAGCAACATAGTAGCCTGCAGTGGCGGAGTCAGAAAGTTCCAAAGAGGGGGGCTTAAAAAAGAGATATCCAAAATTAACTACTATGACTATCGATATACTATAAAATAGTTGAAATTTAAATTGTATGCAATATAAGTATGTAATTATGAAAGGAGAAAAACGTACCATTCATTGCTTCAAAAGATATCCAGAAAATAATATAGTGCCTTGTTTAGCCAACTATGGTTTGAATAAGAAAATAATTAATCTCCATATACAGAAATATATACACCGTAGGCCTTAGTGGATTTCATAAAATATATCTAGAAAATAATATAGTGCCTTGTAGAAATACATGAGCAGTGCACTGACATTCAATATCCCCACGCTCTATCACATACAAATTAATGATTCAATATGATAATTGAGGATCAAATCACAATATGCAAGATTATCTTATTCTAAGTTTATTCTATAAGATTGAAGTCATTGAACTGAATAAAAACTAGACAAGCATGGAATATGCGACCAGTGATTGTTAACAAATAATAAGCTTTTGAAAATAACTTACAAATAACCAGATCGCAAACCGCTCGTCTGGCCGTCTCTTGATCTCCTCGCTGGCGTGAAGGCGTGAAGCCACTGAAGGCTGAAGCGTGATCACAGATTCACAGAGACACAGATCACGTATTCACGCGATCACGTCGGCCGGTCGGAGTGCCGCTCGTCGGCCGGTCGCCACAATCCGCGGGTCGCGAAGAGATGAAGCCGAGTAGCCGAGGACTTGTCGAGACGCGGAAGACAAACGATCGGAGTCACGCGAGTACACGGTCTCTCTCTGATATCTGTAACCTATACGGCATCGTCGTATACGTATCATACACTGTAACGCTGGTCGGGCCATCATCATGGGCTTCAAATTCTAATCCATATTTCAAATTCTAATCAGGCCGTCTGGCCGTATGTGCTAGTGCTACGTGGGGGAGGGGGTCCCTGCGCTGGACCCAGCCCCACTGACGCCTCCGCCTCTGGTAGCCTGACATTGAATTCACCTGATTTTGGGGTCCCATTGCACATAAAGTTCATTGTCAAGTATTGTTGACTTGCCTTCTTCCATCAGTTCTGTCTCTAATTCATTAGCACTCAGAACAGCTGATCTTCTCTACTCTAACAGTCGGCATAGCTCAACCTTCAACCATACTACATGGTCTTCAGGATCAGACAAGGAATCAATTTCGGTGTTGACAGTAAGGCCATGATACGTATCATCCACCTTTTCAGAATTGGTTTCTTGCTTCATATCCCCATCTATCATGTCATTTAACTAATCTGCTGATATTACCGCCAAAGGTTCAGGGTCACGCTTGAAATTATATAGCTTGATGCAAGATCATTGGTGTCCCTCCAGGCACGAAGATCTTGTGCTCTCTTTTCCATTGAAGATAAAACATATGGCCGGTGTTTATTTCTCAGCTCATGCAGCCTTGGTTCATCTACAGTTCGATATCCCATGCAAGCAGTTAAAACAAGTTGGCTGCTGTCAACAATGGAACCAGCTAACGACTATAAAAGAGTTACTACATCCCTAGCATCTTTCGTTGTCACAAGTGCAGGACCATACAACTTCATCAGTGCAAGGGCTGTCCGGAAGAGCATCACACGATTTCCATCAAAGAGAAGCACATCCCAAACACGAAGAACACTTTTCCATGGAAACATGTTCATGTAAATAGATAGGAACCATGGTCCAGCAACCCATGCAACTTGTACTCCGAAGTAATCCAAGTGATTTACTAGTTTTGGAGATTTCTCTCGGACCAACTCCTCTGAAACAAGCTGATCCACCTGAGACTCATTTCTTCAGAGAAGTAACTATAATGCCTGTCAATGCCCAAAATGCGTTCTCCTCTGGCATCAAAAGAAGTAACAAACCAGCAAAGAATTTCATTGCCTGGCAGTAACCAAGTGATGGATTATGTTTAGCATAAGCTGTCAGCAAGCGTCTTAAAGCATTTTTTTTTCTTTTTCTGCATCTCCTCAAGGGCTCTGTCCAGCATCCCACATTCCTCCAACAATGATATCTTGTACAGAAGCATTTCCCTGGATCCCATGGCCGTTTAAGAGGAACTATCCTTGCTGTCTGAATTAAGTTAGTTGGATTCACATTATGAACTTCCTTGAATAGAAGAACTCTACCAACTCCATTGACTCCAACAAAAACAATGACATATGGCTTCAAGTCACCAATATCCATTGTAGTGATGACACAAGATGTCTCTGTCATTCCATAACCTTCAAGAATTTCACCACCGAAGCAGATCCTTAGGAATTCCATGACACCTGTTGACAATGGAGAAGCACCTGAAGTCATAAGCCTCACTCTGTCACTTGAGGAAGTGTCTTCTTCTAGGATAAAAGAGCAAGGCCTTGCATTCTTAATCCTTCCTGGTTTTCCATCATTCAGCTCAGTCATTCCCAAAACTTCAGAGAACACAACTAGATCACCATCCTGGAACTCCAGACACTCATCATCAACACAGGAGACAAATGCTGAGTTGTCAACACCGATCGATGCCACAATCCCTGTGTGTGGTTCCTCCTTCTGGTCATCCCAAAACTCCTCACCTTGAGCTAGTTGCTGCAATAGGCCATCATGACGGTAAAGGTCAGGTGGTGTCTCCTCATCCCATGCCACATCCTTGAGAGGCATTTCATCGAACACCTCAGACGTCATCTCAATGCTGTTGATGGACGACCACATCACGTACTAGGTGTCCATCTCCGATCCTTCTTCCATTGTGAGGCGCGCCACAGCCAGCGCCATTGCTTCTAGCTGTTTGGCCATCACTTGCTGATCCATCGCATGCTGCTCCGCCCTTTTCGCCGTAATCGCCAACCGAGCTATCAACCGTTGCTGGTTGGTGTCGATTGCTTCAACTCGAGTGAACAGGAGATCGATGCGTTCCTTGATCAAGGCCAATTCCTGGTCACTGCCCAATAATTTTGGCACATCCTCAATTCCATTCTCCCGAGTTCGTCCAATTCCATCCTGGCCGGGAGTTGAGGAGGGCGCGGCCTTGAATTCCCAACCGTAGTCTCCGAATTCGTCATCATCATCTGCCTCTGGTGTGCTCGCCTGTGCCGCGTTGGGGGTGGAGGGAGACTGAGATCCGTAGAGGCCGGTGATAAGGTCCTTCAGATCCACGGGCTTCGGCCTGTTGGAGAAGGTGGACGGGGCTCGCTACTGCGTCGTGGCCGTGGGCGGCGGATCGTCCGGCCCCTCGTCAGCCTCCTCGTCGTCGGCGCCGAATAGGGAGAGGGGAAGGGGCCCCCGCGTCTTCTCCCAGGCGGAGGGCTTGGCCGTCGGAGGCGTGGTGTGCGTCGATCCACCCGGGTTGGATGATCCGAGGGTGCTCGCCACGAAGTCGCCCCAGTCGTCATCGAAGGCAGCGATCTGGGGAGCGGGAGGTGGAGGTTGGGGCGCGGGTGAGGCGAAGGTGAAGTCGATGATACCGACGGGACGGCCGTCGGCGGTGGAACGGGAGGCGCGGCGCAGATCCGAAGGACACGGCGGAGCGGTGGACGTCTGGGCGACGAAGCGGTGGAGCGAAAGGAGGCACGGCGTAGCGCGCCTGGCGGAGGAGCGCAACAAGGACGACGCTGAGACAAAGCGCGAGAACGATGCGGGGTTCTCCATCGGCGATGGCACGGATGGCTCTTCCACCGACTTCACCGAGTTCACCAGGTAGAATTGGGACCGAGACTAGCTCTGATACCACTTGTAATGTCCCTTGGCCGATCGGATGAACCGCGGCGTGAGATCGGTAGCAGAACAGAGAACAAGAAGAACAGAACAACGTGAGGAAGAAGAAGAAGAACGAAGAGAAAATGAGGATAAGCAGAGTTTTTAGTCCATTTCTTTTCTGCCCCATACAAACCGTATCCACCCTCTTTAATAAGACTCTTCTCTGTCTCTTACATGTGGGACCACCCCTCTTGAGACTCCACAAGTGTTACAAGTGAATTACCAACCTTCTCGGAGGCGGCGTAGGCGGCCTGGACGGGGAGGAGGCAGGTGGTGAGCTCCCAGAGCACGATGCCGAAGCTGTAGACGTCGACCTTGCGGGTGCAGGGCTTCTCCTTGACCATCTCCGGTGCCATCCAGCGGTAGGTGCCCTTGTTGCCCTTGGTGGCCCGGCAGCGCGCCTCGAGGCAGGACGTGCCGAAGTCGGTCACCTTGACGCGCATCTCGTCGTTGAGCAGCAGGTTCTGAGACTTGAGGTCGCGGTGGATCACCCCCTGCTCGTGCAGGTGCAGGTACTTCATGCCCCGCGAGATGTCCAGCGCCAGCTTCAGGATCGTCTCCGACGACAGCGAGCAGGGGTCCTTGTTGTTCAGGTACATCCGCAGCGTCCCCTGGGACATGTACTCCGTGATGATGCAGTACACCGGCGGCTTCTTGCACGCCGCGATGAACTGCAAAAAGTATATAAGGATATGCTGCTTATGAATCGATCAGATGCGTGAAAAATGCTTGCACTTGATATGGTGTGAGGAACACTGTATCTGAATTCAAGCAGCGCATGGAAAATGCAGGGGAATACAGAGAAGGATGTATGCATGAATGAGAGGTAGTGATCACCTGCACAATGTTGGGGTGGTAGAGGCGGGACTGGAAGGCGACCTCGGAGTTGAACTGGTCCTCGAGGACGGTGCGGCGGGCCTCGTCGCATTCTGGGATGCGGACCATCTTGACGGCGACGGCGCGCTGCTTGTAGATGCCGCGGTAGATGCGGCTGTTGGCGCCGGAGGCGAATCTGTTGCCGATGAAGAGCTGCGAGAGGTCGGCCATCCACTCCTCGCGGCGGTCGCTGTCCCTGGAGGAGCCGCCCTCGCCGGCCGGCCCCATGGCCGTGTCCAGCAGCATCGACCACGACTCCATGCTGTCCCACCGCTTCTTCTCCATTTCGTCCGCCTCCGACGGCCACGGGTTCTTGCCCGACGTGGACGGGGACGACGCGAACCGCAGCGACGGCCGCCGGGGCGACGTCACGGCCTGGCTCGACGTGTCCCCGGCCGGCCGCGCGCGGCTGCCGGAAGCAAGAAAGCATGGACCATGGAGCGATATCAAGGATCGCACGACGCACACGACATCCCGGCTGCGGGGAGGCAGCCTCGTCGACGACGGACCGACACGCCGGAACGCCGCGCTGCCACGAGCATTGCTTGCCGTACCAGCACGTCTACGACTCGATCCCAAGCAAAGTTGATCCCCAGTGCTCGCTCGAGCCCATGCACAAGCAACCGTAGATACCTAAGCTACTCCCTACCATTATCGATCCTATCCAAATTATGCGTACGTGCTTCTTGGAGGACACAAATGGCAAGAAATGGCACGCAGAAAGGCGAACAGCGCATGCATGCGCATGCACAGCGCCGAGAAGGAGATGCCTCTCCTCTCCTTCCTTCTTTGGTTTAATGGTTTGGTACTACTCTCTCAGAAGCAAGCCAGCAAAGACGCTGGTGTTGCTGACTCTAGAGATGAGCCAGAGAGAGAGAAGATTAATTAAAGGTTCTCAAGGATGTCTCGTGAAGCAGCAGTTCAGAAAAAGGCCACCTTTTCTTCCAGTAGCTAGATATATAAGTTAAATCCCGGAAGCCGAAAGAACATTCAGTACAATTTTATTCAACCAAAATATAAATTTTACATATATTATACCGTATACTTTGCATATGCTGACATGTTAACAACACCTTGCATATCAAGTTTTCTAAACTCTCTTCCTTCGTTCCTTTAGAGTTCCCTCAATGGCCAGAGAACTATTGTTATTTGTGTATTAGACTAGCTTGTGCTCAGTCCTTGTCATCAAATTGCTATGACCCGATGCATATATATAGTCAGTGATCAATTAAACCAAAAGCCATGCGTCTCTCTTTCAGTTGAGCTGAACCGGTGTAGTCCTTTAATTGGCCTGATGCTTATATTGCCCAAGCAATAATTATCACCACTCACTCGGTTGTTGATCGGTATCCTTTGATTGGGCCGATGCTTTATATTGCCCAAGCAATAAGTATCGGGAGTGTATAGGCATCATCCGGATGTTTTTGTCTCAAAAAACATCCAAACTTTGGACCGTACGATCAAAACATACATCCGTATGATCAACCCATCTCGAATTCAGGGGGGCGTGCATTGATCTGAAAGCAAATCCAATGGTCAGGAATTTGGATGATGGTTGTTAAAGAAAACATCGGATGAAACTTATCAAAACCCTAAGTATCATCACTCACTCGGTTGTTGCAACGCTTTAAACTGAAGCACCATGTATGCAGCAAAAACCGTAGCGCTAGTAGGCTTCAACATTTAGGGACTGTTTGATTCATAGCCAAACTTTGCAGCACTTTGTCATATCCCAAGTACGATAAGTTTGATTCATAGAGTTAGACGTCCATTTGGTTCATAGCCACACAGACCCAGCCTTGGGCTTTGGGGCGGGGCGGCCGCCCCGGGCCTCCCCAAATTACTGGGGCCCGCAAATTACCTGGACCGGGCTGCATGCATGCAGCATGCGATTTGGGTTGGGCCGGAGCCCCCAGGTTGAAATGCAGCATGCAGATGGATGCATGCATCCTGATTCCTGACTGCCTGTAAGCCGAGACGTCGGGGTCTTCTTGTGTTGCGGCGGCTGGCGGAGACACGGAGTTGCCGAGATCCCGAGACGGCCAAGTTGGATTGCCAGCAGCCAGCGGTAGACACAACAAGGACTTCTTCGCCAATATTGTTCAAGCAGACGATTTTGATTTGCCATATCGTAATTGGATGGTATGTATTTGAATTTGTACTATTTGGCAGTAAAGAGGATTGGACAACCTGTAAGTGATTTCTATTGTTTTATTTTGTAGGTGAAGTAGACCTCATTCGACGCTGTGACGGACCGCCCTTTTCAAGGGGTGCGTTTAAATCCGCAACGGCTACCCAGGAAGATTAGCCGTCGGGAATCAAGTCATACATTGTCAGCGTAAGAGCGAAATCAACTGTTTTATACAAATAAGGTCTAACGGCCCGGATTTACAAAAGGAAGCGTCAAGCTCCAATATAATACATCACAAAAGACCACACAGGCAAGGCCTGAGCAAAGCAAAAGAACCCTAAAACCAGATTACTTCGCCATCTACGATCTTCTAGGATTCTTCGGCGTCTTCGAACTCTAAGATAGGTTGAAAAGCAAGACTGAGTACACAACAGTACTCAACAAACCGCACAGGAATTCTGAATATTACATGCAGGGATATTCACAAGGGAATGGCAATAGGGCTATTATAATTGTGGATGCAGTTTTATTTGCAATATCCTTTTACATTTGAAACACAAACCATACATAGTAGAAATAAGCAAATTTTGAGTTTTCACAAGTTCATCGTTACGTCAAGTTGGAAATAACAAGTCTACTTGGGTTAGGTTACGGGATTCACCCCAGTTCAAACTTAGCTTCGTTCACCGGAAGCATAACGTATTCGAATACCATTTAAACATGACTCTGCAGAGTTGCTCAGCTTTACCCACAATATCTCTACGACTGTTAATGCTAAGCGCTACAAACACGCAACTTAAATGCATGCGACCGGGCCGAGATTATCAAAGCTTTTCGTTGAACTACCCCTCTTTAGTACTTACCCGGTAGTTCTTAGAACCACACAGTACTCGGGTCCCACAGGCCACGGCGGGATGCACGATCCGATACTGAGGGTATCTACCGTTGTGAGAATCGGCAGGTGACTCCACCGGTCAACCTCCATTCCACCCCGTTCGCCTCGCGGGCATACTGTCTAACACACACAGTATGGAAGCTACATCCTATAAGTATTCCAAGGGGGAGTTCAAGTACCGAGCTAGGGCAAATCGAGTCAACGAGGCTGACCGACCCAACTTGTGGTTGAGCGGAATCTAAGTTATTTACTTTACCAAATGGTGTGATTACTTAATTTATGCCTAAGACTTAGCCAAATCCAAACCAACCATCCACATCACTTCACATTGGCCTCGTCAACAGTCGAAGTTCGGGCACGTAGCCATCTAGTGGTTTGCCCGCCAAAGTCCTCTCACCGTGGCACATTTTGAACATATTCTACATCAAGTCTGCCGCTTGATGGTTTTATTTTAATATTCAAAATCTTTAATGTTCAACTAATTGATTAACTACTAGCATACGAGGTTCAATAGCTAAGTCTAGGGTTTGCAAAGGAAATAAGGCACAACAAGACAAAGTGGGTCTTTATTCAAGCTAGGTGCTAACTATGTCATCATGGCATTCTAAAATAATATTTCTACATTTAACATACCAACATAATGCAATATTAAAATAATTAATACTACAATATTATCATGAGTTCAACATGTTCAAGGAGTGCGGCTTGCCTTGCGAGGCGAGGGGAAAATCCCTAGGTCGTTGTCGAACTCGGTGCCGGTCACGTCCGGTTCCTGCTCCGGCTCCTCGTACTGCTCCGGGACGGGCTCCAAGGTCGGATCTAACGTACAAAAAGCAAGCAATAAATAAACGAATAAAGCAACAAAGAAAATAAAAGAGAAAAACAAGAAAAAGGAGAAACAAAAAGGAATCGAGAGAGAAAAAAGGGTCGGAGGAGAGTTTGAGGGCTCTTTGGGCATGTTGGAATTTTGTGGACTTCCAATGGCGAAATGGATCCCATATTTGGACTCAGTGGCTTGAAATAGTCCGGATAGTGTATTTGGGCCATTTTTGGACTTTCCGGGGATTTTCGGGATTTTTGGAGTATTAAAGGATTTTTTGGATTTTTAAATCCGAAAAGAAAAAAAAACAAAGAACAGAGACGGGCCGAATTGGGCTCAACCCAAACCGTCCAAACGGCCCATAGGCCTCACGCGCGTGGGCAAGCGGCTGGGCCAGCCCAACTCACGCGACACGCTGGCCTAACGGGTGGGCCCAGCGGCTTGGCACCGTGCGGTTGGCGTGCGGGCCCTAGCTCAAGCGTCGCTGACGGGTGGGTCCACAGCAAGCAAGCGAGGGCGCGGCTTAAGGGGCTGACGGGGGGTCCCGGTGCCAGAGACAGAGAGAGCAAGAGCGAGGGAGGGTTAGGGTTCGTGAGGCGAGCGGCGACGGTGGCGATTTCGGGGGCGAAATCGGGGTGGCGGCGAGGGCGGCTGGGGCTGAGGAAGAAGGTGGGGGTCGGGGAGGGCTTCGGCGGGGAGGGGAAAGGTCAGGGTCGTGGAGGGCAGTGCTAGGGTTAGGGTTAGGGATTCGGGTGGAGACGAAGGGGATGGCGGCGAAGGAAGGTGGAGGGGCGGAGTCTCACCAGGTAAGAAGAGAGCGGGGCGGGGGAAGACGAAGGGGCACACGGTTTTTATAGCCGTTCGGGGCATGGGTGGAGGTATGGGCGAGGTGGAGCCGGTGAGCTGTTGACAGGGTGCGGAGGCGACAGGACGGCGGAGATGACGCGAGGCTTGGCGAGCCGAAGCGCGATGGGAGCAGGCGGGCTCGGGGTCCAAGGCGGCGACCGAGCGGAGAGCGGGAGCATGTGGGGGTCAGCGAGGGCGATGGGATCGCTCGGGCGTGGCTGGGATGACGCCAGGGAGACGCACGCGCGACCGATGATGGAGAAGACACGGGCGACCGGTTCGAGCGGCGAGGGCGGCGACGAACCAACGGTCCGAGCAGAGGATGCCAGGTACGCATTCAACTACTCCCCCTTCCAAACCCTCAAGTCCAAGAACCGGATTAAGAACGAATTCAAATGCAATTAGAAATCCAATTAAACTTCAAATTAGGGTTCAATTAGGGTTTGATTGGTTTGGAAATTTTTGGGGCATTTCAGACTCAAACGCAATTACTAATCTTGCCAGGAGTACGGGATAACGAGAATACGGGAGGGACGCCGCTCGTCGCCGGCCGCGACTCGACAATCAGCAATTCTGCAGACAACAGAACAAAATAGCAGTCTAGCAGATCAGATTCAGATTGAGATTTGAGAGTTGAGACAGGTTCCAGGTGATGCATTGATGCCCTTGACTTGATCGGTTGATGTATTCTAATATTCTACGTATTTTATTTTTTATACCTAATACTTTCATACTTAGATACATCTGTTAATGTATTCTATGTCCAAATTTGTTACTTGCAGCATGTTGACTATTGACATCATGCCGCCTAGGAAATATACACCTGGTAGTGAAAAAAGGAAAAAAAAGGGAAACAAACAGAGTATTTGATGGCGTTCACATAAAGGAGCCATCAATAATTTTTTTAAAGAGCAATACGGGAGATTCGAGAAACACAAATGAATTGGCAATAGTGGCTGTGGAGCTAGTGGAGGAACAAGTTGATGGGAATTCAGAAGAACAAGGCCCTGCAGAAGACAATTTAAGTGATCGTGAGAATATATTTCATTCATCTGCTAATGTTGATGAACCACCAGTAGTGACTACAGATATTTATGATCCAAGAAATTTGAATAATCTTGATAACAAAGCAAGAAATATATTAGTCGAGAAGGGACCTATTAGGGAAGAAAATATTGTGTTTCCTTTGGATGGTAACTCTAGACATTTTTCTTATTCTTATTATTCTAGAAAATTGAGCAATGGTGAGGTACATGACAGAAAGTGGTTAGTTTACTCAAAGCATGCTGACAAAGTGTTTTGTTTCTGTTGTAAGATTTTCAAATCTGATAAATGTACTAGTGCGTTAGCGCATGATGGAAATAGAGATTGGAGACATATTAATGAGAGGCTGGAAGAACATGAAAATAGTGTCGAGCATATTACTAGCATGAACACTTGGAATGAACTAAGAGCTAGGCTAAGTAAACAGCAAACAATTGATAAAGATTTGCAACGACAAATCACAAAGGAGAGAACGTTTGAGACAAGTTTTATTCAGAATAGTTGCCGTTGTGAAATATATTGGTAAACACAATTTGACTTTTAGAGGATACAACGAGCAGCTTTACAATGAACAGAATGGTAATTTCTTAGCTTGTGTTGAAATGATTGCAGAATTTGACTTGGTAATGCAAGATCACCTTAGATGTATTGAAAACAAGGATACCATTACCATTATCTCAATCATAAAATTCAGAATGAGTTGATTTCTCTTTTGGCTTCTGATATTACCAATACTATCATAAAGATTATTAAAGAGGCCAAATATTTTTCCATTATCCTTGATTGTACCCCAGATGTGAGTCATGAAGAACAAATGTCTTTAATAGTTCGATGTGTCAATATGTCTAGTAGCAAAATAAAGATTAAGGAGTACTTTCTGGGTTTCTTAAAGGTGGATGACACATCTGATTTGGGGCTTTTCAATGTATTGCTTGATTCTATGAAATCATTTGGTCTTAATATTGATAATATAAGGGTTCAAGGATATGACAACGGTTCTAATATGAAAGGAAAACACCAGGGGGTACACAAATGGTTGCTTGATAAGAATCCAAGAGCTTTGTATATGCCATGTGCTCGTTACAGTCTTAATCTTACTCTTTGTGATATGGCAAAATCTTGTGGTAAAGCTGTTTTATTTTTTGGAATTGTGCAATGAATATATATATATACACATTATTTTTGGGTTCTACAAAAAGATGAAAAGTTCTACTTGACCACGTGCCAAGTTTAACTGTGAAATCCTTGTGCAATACTTGTTGGGAGAGTCATATCAAAAGTATTACAACAATTAGATATCAAGCACCTCAGCTAAGGTCAGCTTTGTTTGAGTTACATCAAGCTTTTGATACCGATCCCATGGCAAAGAGTGATGCAAAGAATTTGTATGACTTACTTTGTACCTTTGAGTTTATACTTGGTATGGTTATTTAGCATGGTATTTTATTTGCTGTAAATGTTGTGAGCAAGAAGTTGCAATCACCATCCATGTGCCTCGACTCTACCTTGGAGCAAATAGAAGTTATAACGAGTTACTTTGACAAGTACAGAAATGAAGGGTTAGGGTTTGCTTTTAGTATGACAATTGCCAAGGGTATTGCGTCTGAAATGGGTGTGGAGGCATCATTTCCAGTAAAGCGTTGTGCTCTTAGAAAGAAACATTTTGATGAAAATGATTGCAGTAGTGAAGCAATTCTACAAGGTGAGATAGATTTTAAAGTTAATTACTTTTTCGTTATGGTTGATATGGCAAATAATTCATTGAAAAACATATTTGAAGAACTCCAAGTATTCAATGGTATATTTGGGCCTCTTCTGAGCTCAACAACTTCGATGTCATTGGATCATATTGAACTTAAAGACTATTGTAGTAAGTTGGCAAAAACTTTCTCTTTTGATGATTCCTCTTATTTTGAGTTAAATAATATGATTTCTGAGTTAAGAATACTGCAAATAATTTTGCCAGATAGACCAATGTTTGCTAGGGAGATTTTTGAGTTTGTCAGGGAAGTGGATTGTTATGCTAATATTTCTGTTATTTATCAGATCTTATTTATTGTGCCGGTAACTGTGGCATCAGCTGAAAGAAGCTTTTCAAAGTTGAAATTATTGAAGAACTATTTGAGGTCTACAATGTCTCAAGAAAGGTTAAATGGTCTGACAACTTTATATATTAAGAAGAAGTTATTGGATGACATTAATGTTGATGCTATAATTGATGATTTTGCATCTAGAAATGTTAGAAGATATTTCCTAAGATGATCTCTACAAAATGTTTGAGGTAAATAATCTCACTTTTGTACCTCCATTTATTTATCGGTAACAATTTCTATAATACACTGAATATTGTCTTTTCAGTTGATACATGGTAGTATAAAAATATTTTGATGCTTATGTTAGGGGGGCCTCCATTTATAATTTTGCCTCAAGCCCCCAAAAATTCAGGACTGGCCCTATAGCCACACTTGTGGTAAGATTCTTTTTTGCTATCCAGGTCCTACACGTTGTTGACTCAAGAAAGTGTGGCAAAATTTATTTTCCTAGCTAAAATGTGGCTTCAATTTTGATAATCTAACCTTAGGCAAGTTTGGCAAAACAAAATACAGCAAAGCATGATAACCTTAGTATATGAACCAAACAAGCCATGCACGTATGCATATATCATTAACCATATTCATATGGCTAATGGCTGTTATTAGCAATATGTCTAATGACTATTATTAGCACACAAATTATTTGTTGAATTTTTGAAGAGAGGAGAGGGAATTATATCCATAGGTTCTCAATACTTATTGTTTAGCAACCATCATAATTAGATCTTTTATTATAAGAATCTTTATGCAATTTACATAAGTCATATTATATTAAAATAATTTAACAAGATATATGCATATAATTGATTAATTGGTACTCACCCTCTCATCAGTCATCACGCCCAGCAGCTAGCTTAAGAGATATCTAAAACAAAAAGTGTTTGATCGACAAAGAGTTATCGGTAAAAGAGAAAGAGAAAGAAAGAAAAAAGGTTCATATGACATGACACACAATCACATAGATACTATGCTCCCTTTGGTTCATATCTACACTTGTGGTAAGATTTTTTCTTGCTATCTAGGTCCTACGCGTCATTGACTCAAGAAAGTGTGGCAAAATTCATTTTTCTAGCCAAAGTGTGGCTTCAATTTTGATAATCTAACCTTAGGCAAGTTTGGCAAAAAAAAAGCTACAGCAAAGCATGATAACCTTAGTATATCAACCAAACAGGCCTTGCACGTATGCATATATCATTAACCATATTCATATGGCTAATGACCGTTATTAGCACTATGTCTAATGACTGTTATGACCATCGTCGGAAGTGATACCCTCATTGTTGGCACTGAAAGAGCCATCATAGTTCTCCCTACCTTTATTTATATGATAATAAAGGATGTTGTCTTATACCCTGAGGCAAGTCGTAGTCTATTAAGTTTCAAAGACATCCGTCTGAATGGTTTCCACATGGAGACAAATAATGAGTTGGTACACAATACATACTTATGACTAAGTTTAGTGGTGCCAGAAACACATGATTGAAAAACTTTCTTCCTTCTACTCAGGATTATACTATATAACCTGAAGCGTATGTTGCGATGAAAAAATACTTGAAAACTTATAAATATTTAAGATATGATATGATCAATTGAGTCATCATGGGTTAAGTATGATAAGAAAAATCATCAATGATTTTGTTGGCCATAACATAAAAACTACAGAGGTCTCTAGACTTGCAAACCTCTTATGCCCTATTTGTGGCAAAGGGAAGCTCGTAATTAGAACCTCTAATATAAAAGTTAGGGAAGAATCATCGTGATTCATAGAGAGAATTCAAGGTGACATGTATGGACCTATCTAGCCCATGTCGGACCCTTTTAGATACTTTATGGTTGTTATAGATGCTTCTATTTGGAACCATACTTTCGCTAAATTAATTGCCCAAATTATTAAATTAAGAGTCTATTTTTCATATGAAAGGATTAAGTCTATTCAAATAGATAGTGCTAGTGAGTTTACCTCAAAGACATTCAAATATTATTGTATGACTCTAGGTATTAATATACAACATTCAGTACCTTATGCCCACACATAAAATAGCCTTGTAGAGTCATTAATTGAAAAAAATAAAGTTAATTGCTCCGCCATGCTCACAAAATTGTAGGCTACTCACTAATTGTTAGGGCCACATAATGCTGCACGCCGGTGTATTAATTCAACTCAGACAGTTGCATACCATGATATTTCCCATTGCATATAGTGCGTGGGAGAAAATAATTAAGTATTTTCTATCTGCGAAAATTTGGCCGTGATGTATACAAGTCAATCTCACCACCATAGCATACATCTATGGGCCCTTACCGAAAATTGAGGATTTATGTAGATTACAAATCTCTGTCAATTATTAAATACCTAGAACCTATGATGTAAAATCTATATATGGCTCCGTACGCTTACTATCTCTTTGATGAGGACAATTTTTCAGGCATTAGTGGAGAAAAGTACAACACTAAAAAAGCCATAAAATAGATTGGAATGTCACGGGCATTCAGTTTTTAGATCCCAAGCACTAAAGAATCTGGGCTTGAAATTCAAAGGAAAATAAATCTGCAACAAATAGCTAATAATCTGGTAAATGCCTTCACTGATCACAACATTGATAAAATCTTCATATACATATAGTAAATGCACCATAAAGAGTGAAAATACCCTAGAAGGATATTGAATATACTCTTACCTGTCATGAGAAGAAAAGGGGGAGACTTCCAGGCGTACGGGACTCAATTCCACAAAGACGTTCGAAGAAAAGAGAATCAGACAAGTCAAATCACTCCCCCAGATCGTGGAAGAAGCTCAAACTTGATGTTGAGAAAATCTCTGAATTGATCCATCCTGAAGATGGTGCCCTCAATGAATATTTGCGCGTACTATATGACGCTGAGAGATCGAAACGCTTAGACTCTTGTGGAAAGTCATGAGGAGTTAGAAGAAATTGATACAAATATCCAGTAATTATGTATATTCAAGAGAATTGTAAAAAAAAGATTATAATTATTGATATATATTTTGCCTAAAAAATTGCTAAAACTCTTATCTACATTAGAACCAAAATCCATGGCACAATACCAGAAGCGTTTAGATTGGGTCAAATGGAAAGAAGCAATTGAGACAGAATTGCATTCGTTTAACCAAAGAAAAGTACTTGTTCCTATTGATTGAATACCTATTAAAATGCTCTCTATAGGATCCAAATGGTTTTCACCCGAAAGAGAAATGAGAACAACCAGGTGATGAGGTATAAAGCGAGGTTTATAGCACAAGGGTTCATGCAAAGATCTGACTTCGATTACGATGAAACTTACTCGCCCATGATGAGTAAAATAATATTCCAACATTTGTTATCAATGGCAGTTAATATGAACTTGGTAATACAGTTGATTGATGCAATAACCATATATTTATATGGTCCACTAGATACAAATATTTATATTAGTCCCTGAAGGAGTTAAAATTCTGGATCCTAATGAAATTAATCGTAACATGTATAGCGTTAAACTATAAAAGTCTTGATACTGATTAAAACAGTCGAAAAATGTGATACAACCGACTTAGTGAATTCCTCCTGAACAAGGGTTGCTCCAATAATCATAATTGTCCCTATTTGTTCATAAAGAAGTCCCATAAAGGATTCTATATCATCTTAGTCTGTATCGATAAACTGAATATCATCGAAACCACAGAGGACATGAAAGGAAGTGCGCCCTTACCTTACGACGGAGTTTGAGATAAAATATTTAGGTAAAATCAAATATTGCTTAGGGCTGCAGCTAAAGCATTTTTTTCGAAGAAATCTTTATACACCAGTTTACATATACCAAGAAGGTATTAGAAAAAATTCATTATGGATAAATCTCATCCTTTGAAGACTCCTATGGTGGTAAGATCTCTTAATGTGGATAAAGACTCATTCAGGCAGAGTATGAAAAACGAGGAAGTCTTAGGACATGAAGTTCCTTATTTAAGCGTTATAGGAGCACTTATGTATTTTATGAATTGCACCAAGTCTGATATTGCATTCATAGTAAATTTGCTAACTAGATACATTGCAGTTCCAATAAGAAGTTATTGGGCTAATATTAAGTCTTTGCCAACATCTAATTTTCAAATATATGTTTGTGACATTAGAATAAGATGACTTACAGAGATACAGCGTTAAGGGGTGTAAATCCCTTAACCATAACCCGTTGGATGATCCTGAAGATACTACCATAATCCACAAGATTACAATTCGCACTCTTTTTTTATTGGTGGGTTTTTCTAAAGTTTTTTCGCATGAAGATTTTAACGAGGCAACATGTGTAATACAATATGCGTTTTTTCTCACTAGGTTTTTATAGGAGTTTTTGACGAGACATATGCATTGATTTAAAGGGGTGTTGAGATATAACTAGACTCTTGGTTTTGGTGGGCAAATTTCAAAACTAACCTTGAGGAGTTTTGTGTATAAATAAATATAGCACTCCATTGTAAGAAAATCAATCTATAATCAATAAAGAGAACAAAAACTGATATCTCTTGTATCATGTGTTTATGTATTCTGATTGTTCTTTGAGTGTTCTTCATTGATATTAGAATTAATCAACAATTATATGCGCGGGATCGCTTTGCTGCTAATGTTGTCATTATCTCGTTCTCGATTCACTTGTGCCGAATATAGGAGTGGCCAGTGCCTGATCGATTGATGCGTACAATTGCGCGAGTGCTTAAAATATCGCTCTCATGGAAACGAAGAAAGGCCAACCGAGTGACCGACCAAATAAAATCGTCCTAGGGATCTTCAGATAGCGGCCGCGATTTCTTAGTTTATTCTTTCAAAGAAAGCACTGTTACGCAGTTATGCTCCAACTGAGATGGAGTATCACGCAATTAGAGTCTAGAATCATTCTGATAAGAAATCAGGGATTCATAGTCAACGGTGGGGAAGATCGTCACGTTCCGTCGATTAGGGCGTGTTTGGCAACAAGGTTTTTTCATAGTTTCGAGATAAAACCATGGTTTTGTAGAAAAACTCTGTTTTAGAAATTAAGAGGTGTTTGGTAGCCCTTCAAAAAACTCTGTTTTAAAAACCATGGTGTTATTGTTCTTTCTTGTATCCCTTCTGAAATTAGAAAACATCAACCTTGTTATGTGTAAAATAGTAAGACCAAAAAAAAAAAGCTGAAGAGCTAATGTTAGAGCCTAATTCTAAATAAAAAATACTTTTATTCAAGTAATTCACATATCTAAAATATGATGCCTAGATTTAAATTTACCACGATGTCCCAAATTAGCACGTACCGTATCAATCTAACTTTTCGTATAGTCAGATTAGTGTAGCACTATGTTGTGGCCAACAGAGACCACGCTTTGTCTCCCACTATACACACACTATACGTGTATCTGTTGTTTCATGTTCTAACTTTTAATCTCGTTGATACGCTCAGTTGCGAAAACCTTTACGAATCTAGAAGATCACTTTAAAAAAACAGACTGAACGCCGTGGTGTGCTGTGCCGACTGCCGAGCTGCCGACTGTGCTCGCAGAGAAGCTTTTCTAATGTTGCGATAAGTACTTACGTATAAAATGGCACGCTGCCATGACACGTTGACACGTACACTACGTAACGATGTACCTCGGGCTGGCACGAGTGCAGAACACGCGTGGATCCCAGGGTTCAAAATATTATCGTCGAAAATCGGCCAAAAATCATGATTATCGATCTTATCGAGTCCGCACGATATTATATACCGGTCGGCAAACTGGTTAAATTCAAAAAAAAAATCAAAAAGTTCAAAAATTCGAAAAAAAATTCGTGCGACGCAAATATCGCGATTATCGAGGTATATCGAGTGAAAATCACTCAAAAACCGACCGATGAGGAAGTCTGTTTGGTCGACTGATTTTCGAGAGAAATATCGTGATTATCATTTTTCTGATTTTTTTATTAAAAATTTTAAATTTAAAACTCTTCAATTTTTAGCTATTTTTGACGAAAATTATTACGGAGCCGAGGACCATTTTCTAACCGAGTTCGATAATTTATATAACGTATCACCACCACTTCTGTTGGCTTTACTCTTTCGAGTCGCGAGTCTCGATCTCTAATTGCTCCTACACAAACTAGTAACCGCTCAGTCTAAATTTACAGCATATTTTTTTCTTATCATATACACTAATAATGAGATATTAAAAAATAGACTATATCTAATTTATTATCATTAAAAACTACATTTATTTCACATGTGTATATATTATCAAGTAAATATAGATATTTATTAGAGATATAAAACAACCATCACATTAATTTAAATTAAAACATGAAATATATTTTATATTTTTAATAAAATTATAGAAAAATACGTTATATAAACTTGGAGAAAGAGTAAAATTTGTGCTTGTATGATTAAACAAGTAGTGATAGTATCCAGTCATGCCGACCTCGAATTAATTCGCGACTAAGCAACACGCAGAAATAAACTCGGAGACCGTCGCCGCGCAGTGCAGTGCACCATACTCTCTGTTCATGATAAGATGATCACGACATCACGTTGCGAGCTAAAGCAGCAGTAGCCTCGCATCACGTCGTCCTCTTGCTCCCACTTCCTGAGCTCGCTTGCGTCACGTCGGGGGCCGGGGAGATGCACCAGATAGGGAGCGGGATGTACGTGTCCGGCCCGGCGCCGGACAGGACGAGGGAGCGGCGGCTGTCGTCGGAGTCGGTGGCCACGCCGCCGTACACTGGAGGGGACGTGTCGCGGTCCGGCGAGCTCGGTCGGATGTTTGACATCTCCGCGTCGCAGGCGCCGTCGCCGGCCTCGTCGCGGCGCAGCTCCGGCCCGCTGCCGCGGCCCTCGCCGTCGCCGGCCTCCGGGTCGCTGTCGCAGCTCTCGCACTCGGGGCTCCTCGTCGGGCCCTCGCCGTCCCCCGCGCCGTCGCCGGCGCGCGGGGGCTCGTGGAGGAAGGCGAGCAGGAGGCGCGCCGGGGGGGAGGTCGAGGCGGCCGTCGTGGCACGCGGGCGGGCGAGGCTCGGGGTCCCGGTCGCGTGCTACATGTTAGTGGCCACGGCCGCCGCGGCCGGGGTCGGCGCCGGGGTGTTCTGCCTCGTGGAGTGGCGCCGGTGGGAGGTGCTCGCGGCGGCGTGCGGCGCGGTGGCGGCCGCCTCGGCGGTGCTCGCGTGGAACGTGCGGCGGAGGACCGCGGAGGCGGAGCGATTCTTCCGGCGGTTCCCCGACACGCTGCTCGACCAGGGGGACATGCCCGTCGGCGAGCTCGTCAAGATCACCGGGGTGACCTGCGTTTTCTCTCTCTCTATCAGACTCAATCAGCTATTGTTTTGCTTACGTCTGTCCACTATACCATATCTCCTTGATTGTTACATCTGTTGCACCTCACACAAGTCACTGTTCTTCACTCGTGTCACCAAGACTCGCATGGCTCCGAGTTTTGTTGCCAAGATTAACTTCACATAATTGATAGTTTTTACAAACTTTGGTAGATACCATCAAATTACCTATAAATTTTTATGCCTTTTAGTATATTCACTGTTTAAATTTTTGATACATTTAGATACTATCTTAATATATATTTTGGTTCCTCTCAAAGATGATAAAAAGTCTCAGCATAGTTAGATGCTAGAGCGTTACCACGGTAGCAATTAAGCTTGGCCTATGCTTTGAAAGCTTAGCGCAGTGGCAAGCCGTGAACGCCAACGTTGCTAAGGCCATGCTGCCTGGACACATAACTCGAGAAATTTTAAAGCACATTATACTGATAGTTTAAGGTAGGCAGTAGAAATTATATCTACTAATTAATTTCTTAAGGATATTTCTAGTTTTATACTACTCTATACTGTCAGAGGAAATATAAATACTAAATACTAGCTAGTACTCCCTCCGTCCAGAATTCATATACGTATAGTTTTTTTTGTTTTTGTTTTTTTTCCAAAATTGATCTACGTATAAGGGTTTAGCCTTGGTTGTTTGCTCGTTGCTCACGCAGCGTCTGTTCGATTTGTGGCCGCATACCCGCAGTGAATGGACGTTGCCGAGCGTTTAGTTGCATCTGTTCATGCACGCGTCTGGTCGTTGGCCCATGCATGCGTATCTTGTAAAATAAACGAAGGGAAATAATCTATATTAAATTTAGTACGGGCTCTCCCTTAATTCCCTTGTCCAAATTGTTGCTTGCATCTGGCTATGCGTCAGAAAATGTCAAAACGCCGGGTTTAAGTCGCATGTGGCGCGCGGTCAATGGCTTCCTTGTGGAAGACAAGCTACCAAGCCACTTTTGCTTCACCAAGGCATGCATTGCGTTTCTAAGTTGCGAATCTTGCGATTCCTCTGCAAGCAATGGCCGAAGAGAGAGAGAGAGAGAGAGAGAGAGAGAGAGAGAGAGAAACAGTATGCGACTATGCGGCACACCGACGTACTGCGTATAGGCGAAGTTGCATCACGTACTCTGTACGAATGTATCTGTGACCGGAGTGCTACCTGACATGCCCTGTTAGTATAACAAGTTCGCCGTGTGCACTGCAGCAAGTCACCTGCGGTCGCCTCCCTCTCGGAGCCTACTTCCACGACGCAGCCCGGTGCGTGTTCACGTCCATTCAGATGTTCGAGTGCCGTCGATGGGCCGGCTGCTGCTCCCGATGGCACCAGCGACACTCCGAGGTCATCCTCTACCTCTTATCCACGAAAGCTTTTTTTTTCTTCTTTTTTCACCATTCTTGGAGGTCCCTACGGCTATTAAGTACCTCTTAATTCGCCAAATTATCTTTAAACTCTTGCTACCTCTTTCCTTTAAACCTTCGATACCTCTGTGTGGTAGCTCAACAGCTAGTTTAATTTGATGTTCTATGGCAGGTGCGAGCGGCGAATTTCTACATCTCTGACAGGAATTCCGGGAAGAGATTCTGCGTGCGTGCGGGGGAAGGTGCCAAGATCACCGCGGTGACGAGGCAGAAGACGATCAGCTTCGACGGCGATGGGAAAGGCGCGTCGCGGGACCTGATCAGGAGCTGGCTGGCAGGCAACGATTTATCCTGCGACGGCGCTGTGCGCCTGGAAGAAGGGTAAGATCATCCTCTCCACGTACGGACGCACCGGTATGGTGAGGCCGCGATGCCACGGCGGGGGAGGAGGAATCCGAAATCATGGCTGAATGACGAGGTTTATGTGTCATACAAAATTTCCCCGGATGGGCATTGGAGTAGCGCCTTTCGGGAGATCTTTGTTAGACAACCTCGCTATCGAATAGTCCGGGGTTGCCTAATAGATCTAAACTGGAGAACAGAGAGAGAGGGAGAGAGACACAATATGAGGAGGAACGGATCTGCTTTATTATTCTCAGATGCTTGTATACAACTCCGGTGACCGCTCCTATATATAGCGGTTCGCTTAGAGATAAGGAAGAGTCCATATTTCGGATACTTAATCCTGCTTCTAACACTCCCTTGACTTCTTTCAATCGCGAGATGCATATGCCTCATTAAACTCCATAAAACCTGAAGTGAAAAAATAATTGGAGAAAGAGTACATAGCATACGCTATCGTGGTTGCACGGATTGCTCCTCATCAAAACCTTATGTAAGAAAACTTCAACGAAAAACTTACTTAAGGAAAAGAGTACAATCCACCCAAACTTCAATGTTAATCTTCAAGATTTACGTTGGTACTAAACTTCATGTTTGAGATTTATGTAGGGTATGTGAAAATTCTCCTCAAATCTGCACTTTCTAAGCCTCAACATCCCGATTCCTCTAACACATCTTTCAAAGGAAGATGCCGGGAGTGACTTAGTGAATAAATCATGAGATTTTCACACTAACTTAGTATGCAAGATCTTTATCTCGCTCATCTTATGCATTTCATGAGCATAAAAGAACTTGGGGTTAATATGCTTTGTAAGGTTACTCTTCACATATCCCATTTGTACTTATGCAACACAAGTCGATTATCTTCATAGATAATAGTGGGGGTTTGTTCCATGTCTGCACTACATGACTTCTGGATGTGGTGAACCATTCTTTCAAGCCATGCACATTCCCGAGAGGCTTCATACAATGCAATGATTTCTCGAAAGTGGTTAGTCGATGTCGAGACAAGAGTCCGCTTAGACGATTTCCAAGAAATTGCTGTTCCACCGCAAAGGAAAACATACCCAGCTTTGTGACTTGCCAAGATATCTGTCCGATAGGTACCCAAAGATCGGGCGAGCTAACTAAATTCAATTCATTGTTTCTTCTGTAAAACAAACCGAGGTCTTTGCTTCCTTGAAGGTAACTAAGATGTCCTTCACCCCTTTCCAATGCCTTTATGGGTTCTCAGTGACATCGCGGTTAGCAAATTCACTGGCTAACGCGAATGTCCTGGCCTAGTGCTATTCGCAAGGTACATGAGCGCCCAATTGCACTCAAGTATGGGAATTCCGCCCCGTGACTTCCTCCTCTTCTTTAGGCCTGCAGACGGGTTCAGGTCCGCTTGGAGTGACCTTCCAACCATTGGGGTCTTTATGGGTATGCCTTTTCAAAGCCAAATCTCTCCAACACTTTCTCGTAGGATGCTTGGTGTACCAAGATTCCGCCTTGACATGTTCAAGTCGCAAGTTTAAAT
This sequence comes from Rhipidocladum racemiflorum, assembly GCA_036346355.1. NCBI lineage: Eukaryota > Viridiplantae > Streptophyta > Magnoliopsida > Poales > Poaceae > Rhipidocladum > Rhipidocladum racemiflorum. The sequence continues at coordinate 79,208,189 of CM070579.1, read as the reverse complement.
GTAACTTGGTTTTACCCAAGTCTTTCATTTCAAACTCAGATTTCAAGTATGTGCATGCTTCTTCAATTTCTCATCCGTCTCCAATGATGTTCAAGTCATCTACATAGACGGAGATTATACAAAATCCATTCGTGATCGTTGTATAAATACACATGGACAATCTTCACTGCTCGTAGCCTTTCTTGCAGAAAGTCACTCAAACGATTGTACCACATTCTTCCTCGATCGCTTTAGCCCATACGATTTCTCCAATTTCACATCAGATAGGTTTCTCGCTTTTTGCTCTGCCTTGGTTCGATAGGATACCTTCCTAAGCATTTCTTACGTATATCTCCGAATCCAAGTTTCCATACAAGTATGTCGTGGACAACATCCATTAGCTTCATTTTCAACTTCAAGTTGATCGCCATTGAGATCAAGTATCTAAAGGTAATTCCACCTCCATGACCTGAGAATAGGTTTCTTCATAATCAACCCTAGGACGTTGAGTGAAACCTTGAACAACAAACCTTGCAATGGTTGTTGCTCTTTCATAGATTCTCCTATTATTACAAAATTTATGGCCATTTCACATGGTGTGCTTCATGCACTTCTACTTGCTCTTCATTGCTATTTCCCATTCCAGAGCAAGTTCCTTTAGTTTTTCTCCGCCAATGTGTAAGACACATTATTTCCGCTGCTTCTTCCAATGGAAGATTCAAATATGGAATTGCCTTTTCCATTGTGCTTCTTTCCAAAGGCCAGGTCTCAACTAGCTCCTTCTTGCTTTGGGGCATTTTTGTGATTGGCTATGGTAAGTCCTCTTGCCCATTTTTCCCCGTGACGCCTCGGCACTTTGGGTTTGAGAAGCCGATTTCGCTTCTTTTTCTTTGAGGCCTCTCGAACAGATGAGGGATACCTTCGCTTTCTTTGGTATTTCCACCCTCTCTCGTGCATTTTTGTCGGTATATGCGATTTAACCACGCCTTTTAGATCACAAAATGATCAGTACATTTGCTAAATTCTCGCAAATCGATTGTCTTCTTGACTTCATGATTTGCTTCATTAGTGCGAGGGTCATGCACGGGGATCCCTAATGGAATGCCATATGATTTCCGGCATTTTTCATCCAATGGTTCATTTCCTCCCCTAATGACGGAAAGCGATCCTCACAAAAATGCAATCGACCAATTGTCAGAGGCAAATCTCCAAATGGGTTCCAAATACTCCGATTATGGATGCATTCTCATAACCAACGATATCCCATTTGCGGAGAGGGCCCATTGCAATACAGCTGGGGTGGTATAGGTACATATATACCATTCATTCAAATCTTTCAGATGACCCATTGCACTAGTTGCATAGTTGAATGGATGTTGTAGGTCGACGGGTCTATAATTGATGAGTGTCGCAAGGCAGATCGTGTCCCCAACAAGTGTTGGGCAAGTTACAACTCGCAAGAGCCGGCCCGGCAATGAACTTAATCCTCTTTATTAGTGCTTCAATAGCCCATTTTGCGATGGACGCAGGCGGCAGAGTGCTCACCAGCTATTCCCGCTGTCGCGGCAATAATCATCAAATGCCTTGAAGTGAATTCACCGCATTGTCCATTCAATGACTTCACGCGATGATCAGAAAAGCATTCTTAATTCGATGATCTCGCGAGATCGCTTTTGCGAATGCATGATTCCTTGTTGACAAAGAAACATGCATGCATTATTTCGAGGAAGCATCAATGAGCACCATAGTATCGAACGGCCCGATAAGGGCTGAATCGGATCGCAAATATCCCCTAATGCGCTCCAGAATGCAGGATTTCATGTTGCACTTTCATAACAGAGGGTCTAGTTATTAATTTCCGGTGGCACATGCATGGCACACAAAATCTTCTGATTCGGGAAATTCTTAACATTAATGCCATGACCTTGTGAGTTGTTAACTATATTTTTCATCAATCTCGCATCAGATGACCTAATCTACAATGCCCTAAAGCAAATAATTCGTGAGCTTCTAAAGACAGCCTAAAGAAGTATATATCAGGTGCATTGATTTTCGTGTAGTACAAACCTGCATTCATATGAGGGACATTTTTCTAGTACCATCTTTCCATATTCGCAAGGCGGTTTCACAATGCACAAGTGTTCTTTATTATTTTGTTCATTGGTTTCTACGTGAAACCCATTACGCGATATCTTTGAAACTTAAGAGAGCGCGTTGATTCAGGGTACAAGAGGCTTCTTCAATTACCAAAGTTGTACCCATTGGCAATATAATTGTGGCTCTTCCCGAGCCTATTATATGCAGATCGCTTCAAGGAGAAGTCGTAATCCTTCCAAATAGTTTCTTCGTGATCGCCTGGAAGTATTTCCAATTTCTTAAGATGGTATTTGTTGTGCTACTATCAACAATGCATATCTCCTCTATTTGGGCGCCATAATTTCTCAATGAAAAGAAATATAATTTAATCATACAAAGGGCAAAGTAATTCAAACATTGCTTGTAAATAAAGAATACCGGAATAAAGAATAAATTGTAATTTATTCATGAAAAAGTATGTTTCTTCGAGAGCTTACTATTCATTATGCAACTGATGTCTATGTGGAGATAATTCTCGACATTCATGTCGGCTTCTTCAAAACTCACGTTAGATAATGCCACACCTTTGCACATTCATAAGGGTTCTTCCATTAGATTACTACGTGTAATTTAATAGGAAATGGTCATAGATTCAATAAAATGCATAATTGAATTCTCATGAGTTTCAAAGAAATTAAAAGAAAGCAATAATATCAAGATTCATATATTCAAAGATGAATGCAAAATTCATAAGTACAAGATTCATAAGTACGGAATGCAAAATTCATAAGTGCGAAATAAATTCGTAAATTTCCGAATTTTTCTTAGTATTCGCAATTTTCTCCGTTAATCATACAAGAATTTTCCAAAGATCACTTGATGACGTAAAAATAAATTGCAACAAGAATTAAACATGGCATAAGTCTAATTACAACTTATATAATTCTTGTTGGTCGAAACGAAATGTAATGAATATCTCTCACAATTTGACTCTTGGCCAGTCAATTCCGCCTTCTAGGGCTCACATGAGGAGGGAGCACTTCCCGCTTCCTGGTGCCAATTAAAGAACCAAGCCTCATGTGTGTTTTCCTAGACACCAATTGTCTCATATCCGCTTTATTCATTACCAAAATCAAATCCCAACCACTCATGTTCTCATAAATCGTCAGATAAGAAATTCTGAATTTTCCTAACACTTTTCATAATTTCGCTAATTTCTAAGCATTTTTCGTAACAGAAATTGAATTTCAGCAAATATCAACATTCATAAATTCATAAATTCATAAATTCTAAAATAAATTCTCGTGAATTTCCGATATTCTAAATAGAGCAATTATTGCAAAAAATCATGCAAAAATTCATAAATTATTCATAAATGTCGCAAGATAATGCTAGAAAAATTAAAACCAGATCCAAGATTTTCCCCGAATTTTCCAAATTATTTTTATAATTTTCCTCGCAATTTTCGTTGTTTTCTTAATCAATTTTCTCAATTTCTATTCTTTTCGTAAAAGAAAAGAAATAAAATACCTGGCACACTCACCGGTTTCAACTTGATTTTAATTTGCTCGCCCTTCATTGCATTGCAGTTGACTTCAAATTAGTAGCCAAAGAACTTCAATCTTGGGCTTCATGGCTCATGCCCAAGATGGACTTCTAGTCCTTGATTCCATGTCCCGGCCGAACAGTGGCAAGTGGCGTGGCAAATCAGAACTCCCCGCTTGCTTCCGTATGGACGATGGCCATAGCCAGGTTGGAGTGACTTCATGTCCGATCGCAATTAGCCGGACTTCATGTCCGATTGCACTTGCAAGCTTTTCGTGCTTGTCGCCATCCGAAATGCATTAAAAAAATTCTAAAAGAATAATAGAAAAGGAAATAAATAAAATAAAGGGGGCAAAGGGTAAATTCTTGCCCTCTCGCGCCAACCGATCCTCTAGATCGGATTGAATCCTCGATGCATGCAAATGCAATCGACTTCATGTCCTATCCTTTTCTAGTTTTCGCGTGCTCATTGCAAAGACTTATGGAAAACTCGACTTCATGCATCCACTAGACTTTATGTCCATTGGTCAATGGACTTCATGTCCTCGATATTCATAGGACTTCGCCCTTTCCAATGGGGAAGCCTAAGCGCAAGGCGCGCATGTGAGCAAGTGACCAAAGGGTTAATCCACTCCCTCCGAGGGCATAAAGGGAATTTCACCGTTTTAACTGCATTCAATCCAACAGATTAGACTTCATGTCCAATTGCGTAAAGACTACATGTCCAAAGTCCGAAGAAGTTCATGCCTTCACTGTCCGGTTTGGCTGTGATTTAGCGGTAAGCGACGGCTCGCTTCTTCATGCGCGCAGAAGCTTGGCCGGCCGCATCTCCGCGCAAGAACATCGGTCGGGCGACTGACTCGCCCACGCCAGCTTCATGGCCGCCGCCCAATGTCTACCGGGCTCCTCATACCAAGACTCGCACAGACTGGCCGGGCGCTTCACTCCGCCAACTCGCTTTGAAGCGATGCACCACCACGGCCAGTTGTGCCATAGCAGCTTTCGGCGTTATGGGGCCTGGCAGCGGGTGCCGCGGTCGCTGGCAGATCGGGGGCAAAGTGGGCGCCAGAGCAGCCGGGTCGCAGCGCAAAGTGATGCTGGCGCCCGTGAAGCACGGCTAGTCTCGGAAACTTAAAGGTCGTGCAACACCGGCGGCCGCCAGATTGTGGTGCCACTCGCATCAAGAAGATGCCGCTTCGATGCCAATCCGACCACGGTGGGTCGCGCTTGCGGCGCCTATGTGACTCCATGTTGTACGGCAAGAAGAAGAAAGCCACGCTTCAAGCCGCTTTTGTACTGAGGCAGATCCGCTCGCGACGCTGGCAGCTTCAGCAGGCGCCGGCCGCCATGTCTTCAGCGGCGGCGAAGCCTGGTTCCAAAGATCGCGCGGGCGCTCGCGGGGCCACGTGCATGGTTTCGCCTCGCCGGCCGAGCGCGTAGGCTTGCGGCGGCGCTTCAGGCGCAGCGTCGATCGAGGATCTTTGGTGTTGTTCCAATGATATGCACAAGAGTTTCATGCTACATGTTCGGCTCGCGGTAGCTTCATGCTACCGTGATAACCACGCAAAGACCGATGCGCTGGATTAGGAGAACAATGGCTTCGTGCCAATGTAGATGCAATCTACTATGATTTGAAAATCAAAACATCGCAACCCCGTAGCTTCTTGCCACGATGCAGCTGTTAGAAAATAAAACAAGCGATTAGATTCAATCACCTGATTTTACCTATTCTCACCTTTCAATCTTTCTCCTGCAGAGCTTCATGGTTTGATAACGTGTTAGACAACCTCGCCATCGAATAGTCCGTTGCCTAATAGATCTAAACCGAGAACAGAGAGAGAGGGAGAGAGACACAATATGAGGAGGAACGGATTCGCTTTTATTATTCTCAGATGCTTGTATACAATGGGGTGACCCCCTGCCTCCTATATATAGCGGTTCTGCTTAGAGATAAGGAAGAGTCCATATCGGATACGAATCCGTTTCCTAACAATCTTTACCCAATGTAAACAAATTCCACTTGGTTAGATTAGCGGTAAATAAAGAAAAAAAAAAGGATAAAGAGACAAAATAGATTATAGCGGGCATCGGGTTAGGCAACAAAATTAGGTTATCTCCTTCAATTAATATGTTTTTTGAAGTAGCATGTCCATTTTATAATGACAAAATCTTACCAAATCACCTCCTTTTGTAGTTAGTAATATTTTCGAAGTAGCATGTCCACTTATAATGACAAAATCTTACCAAATCGCTCCCTAAGGCTCTACACTCATCAGATTCGTAGATTTGATGGAACTAGGTATTCCTAACTCTACCAGATCTGTGGAGCTGGAGTTTGTGGGTATATTAAGAGTGTTTATGTGAGTCATTTTTTATATTTTAAAATAAAAAAATAAATTTAATTTACTTTATTTTAGTTTACAAGTTTTAGATCTGAGGTGGAGCTGGGATCTGAAACTCTGCCAAATAGGGCCTAAGTTAGAACAATCAAGAATGCCAAGAGTGCAAACTCTCTGAATACTCAACTAAATATTAGCCGAGAGTTTCCGGGAAGGGCAGCTATGCTACGTCTCCTCCCCACTCTCTCTCGTGTCCTCCCCCACTCTCTCTCTCTCTTTTGCAAAAAAGATCTCCAATCTTTTGTAATTACGGATAGGTCCTTTCTATTTACGAATAAGTCCTTTTTAATTTTCTGTGAGTGCGAAATAATTTTACCCGGTTCGCTAGGTCCTCTGCTCGCCATTTTCACAAAGAACCTCCCGTTAAATACGATTACTTAACGAGCCCTTTCTTACTTATTCGAAATAGCGAACAGGTCCAAAATTATAACAAATAGGTCCTTGCACTTTTCGTTCAGGTCCTTTCTCCGTTTTTCCCGAAAAAAATATTTTCGTGGTCTGTTTACTCTCCGGAGCATGGGAAAAATGTTTCCGTTATGCTTTTTCTCCTAAAAAATTTATTTTTCGTTCACGCGCGCGGTGCACTTTCTCCATTTTTCCCGAAAAAAATATTTTCGTGGTCCATTTGCTCTCCGGAGCACCGAAAAAATTGCTTTCGTGTCCGTTTACTCTTCGAAGCATGAGAAAAATATTTCCGTTGTCTGTTTTTTCCCGGAAAAAAAATATATTTTTTCCGTTCACGCACCACGCGGCACACTTTCTCCGTTTTTTCCGAAAAAAAATATTTTCGTTGTCCGTTTGCTCTCCGGAGCATGGGAAAAATGTTTCCGTTGTCTGTTTTTTCTCCGGGAAAAAAATATTGCGCGCGCGCGGCGTGCGCCGCGCTTGCGTTTCTAGTTTATATGGTAGGCCAATGAAAACCGAATTAGCTTGTTGTTTAAGTTTGCATGCATGTTATGGTGTCTGAATTTATATGGTAGCGAAATGTTTATGCGAAACTGAAATCTAACACCAAATTAACAAAATCATTGTTTTGATTTCTGACTCCAAAGTCTGCTTTAAGACTTTAATTTCTTCGCTTCAACCATAACGTGCATCCAGACTTAAATCACTGGACTAAAGAGTGCATGGAAGCAAAATGTTAGCACATGAAATGCCAATTCCTTGCATCAATCACAATTTATATAGAATATTAATTTGGTTCCCTAAATATCTTACTGAACTTAGTATGATAAATTACCATTTAATGATAAATTACCATTTAACAAACTCCATGCAATGATCTTCAGTTTGCAATAGTCCTTCACAAGAGAGACAACATCAAACATTTATAACTGAGAACTGGAGATCACAGTATTGCTGTGAGACTTTACCTGGATTACCAGAAGTACTGCACTTCCTGCCCAAATTCAGAACACAACAACGATATGCGGCCGTATGAACTGCCATGACCATTGCATTGCTACCTCCTAAATCATATTAACGTTTGACATTAACTACTCCAAGCTTGCAAGTTGCAACACACCCAATGTTCCCACGCATCCCCGGTTAAACCACAGCCTTTGTTCACCAAGACTGCAATAAACTTGGCAGGTTCATCAGAGAAGGGGACACCGCAAGTGTCATCGGCGTTCTGAAGAAGCACCGCGCGCACGACTTCATCGACGCACCGGCCGGCGTGGTCGCCACGGGCTGCCAGCCGATGAGGTGCATGTTTCCCGTACTCGTCGAGGGGCTGATACTGATCGGGAACGAAGACCCCGACGAGGCTGTATATATGGTCTAGATGCCGCCCTGCAGATCGCAACGGCTGACCTCCACCAGCTCACTCTCGTCTTTCGCACTGATGTAGAACTTTTATTATGCACTCTGTTCTGCTTTTGGCAGTTTAAATGCTGATTATAGGGGAAGAGGATGTTTTAGTACCTCGCACTTTAGTCTTTCTGATCAGAAAGATCAATAATTAGTTGATGGAAATGGAATGTTGTAAATTAAAGTGGTATTTATAGGCTTTCTTCTTCTTCTTCTTCTTCTTCTTCTTCTTCTTCTTCTTCTTCTTCTTCTTCTTCAGTCTAGCGCCTAGCCTGGTCTACTATTGGATCAAAATGCGCTTGAACCATTACAAATATGATCTTTCAGAGGCAGACAAACACTTTTCACTCTTCATACAGAAATTGAATGATTTTTCCGCATTCTATCATTGTAAATTTGTAGTAGTATATGTGAGTACAACACTGCTAATGCCTCTGATGTCCTTCATCAAGCAATTTTCTTGTTTCTACTTCTCAACCCTCAAATTCGCCACTTTGCTGAAAACGTCGTATCCCTCCAATTACATTAGAATATATTTAGACTCACCCTTGCTAAAGAAGACAATCTCTGCCGCTAGTTCTTTTGTAATTTCGCATGGAGACTTGCAAGTCGCTTATTTTGTTGTGAACAACCAAAATGGTGATTACAGATGGGTGAACCGTCACAAAAAATTTTCTCTTTGAAATGAATCCAACCAAAACATCATTTCAAACAATTCAATGCAAATGAGCAAAAAAAAAAAAAAAAAAAAAAATCTGTTTGGACCAGTACTACCGCAGCACAGGGGACGGTAGTGCCGGAAGTCAGTACTACCGCTCGTTTGGGCGGAAGTGCCGACTGCAAGAACAAAGGGCAAAAACAACACGAACTCAAAACCAAAATCGATGAAACGTTAGATCAGATGGTCAAACACACATGAAACTTTTTATTCACCTTCTTATGGAGGTCAGGAACCTATTTCAACTTCCAATCCAAATGATTAACTTCAAAGTTTCGACATTTTTCAATTCAAAGGAAGAGTGCACCAAAACCGGGCAAAAATTAAAATCTTGGTCTTGGATTTGATCATAGGGTCTTAATGATCACGGTGGTCTTAGATATCCTTTACTTGTCACAGCAAGCAAGAACACAAGAAACAAAAGCCCTAAACACGATCTACAAAGAAATCTTAAAGATTGAGCAAAAAGATTGATTTCTTGCAAAGTTAAGCAAAGTTTTGCCTAAATGATTGGGATATGATCTGAGAAAGATTTACCCATTAATCATTCATCCTCGGTATAAAATCCACAAGCATTTAGATGGATGGGAGGCAAAATCCAAATGTGCTGCATTGTTGACGCAAAAAAAAAAAGTGAAGATGGGTTAATCAGTGCAAATACCGGGTTTATTTCTGGGTATGGGCATGCCAGTCGATTTGATCCTGCAATCGGCAAGAAGAACAATATATGATTCAACCAGCCGTTAAGCTGATTAATCTTTTTAGATATAATCCAATCTAATCTAAACAGTTGTCCAAGCCGATTAGATAAAAAGTAGTCGATAGGTCTAATCAGCCTGATTGGGTTACAAAGGAAGAATTATTGATTTAGACGAATTACAAAGGAAGATTACAAGTCTAGAATACTACTCCTAGTCAACAAAAAAGTAAAAAGTAATGTGAGTTGTTTGATTGATTGGCTATGTCCCTTCCCTTGCTCATCGACCCTTTTTATAGCGTCTAGACCGATCGTATCCTTTTCCAACTCCTGTAAAAGTACATATCGGCTTCAATCTCAAAATAAATCTATCGACGATTGGGGAACAGACCCCCGCCAAGCTTACTTAGTTGATTGGGGGATCAACTCTGCCCCCTTCTTACGTAAAGGGTTGCTTCCGGAGGATGCTCAGTTTTCCGGGACAAGGCACACTCTGAGAACGACACAATGATTTATCCTGGTTTGGGCATCGCACTGGGGAGACAATAACCCTACTCCAGCGTGGTGAGAATGTATTCTGTGTATACGTATTTTCCTCTCTTTTGTTGTGTCTCCCCGTACATGCACGGGAGGTATTTATAGACTACTGAGATATTCTGTTGATTACAAGCCTTGGATATTTGACCGCGGCTAACGTGGTTGTAACGGAGTCCTCAATCTACGCCACGTTCCTATCGTGGGCGCAACGGTCCCACGTAGTGGCGCGATCATCGTTATTCTGGCGTAACTGTCAACTCGCGACCATCCGACCATGCACCTTCCGAAGGAGCTAGACCGAGCGAGCCCAACTCTGGCCCGAGCATTCATGCTCGGGCCCCGTGACTGGATATCATAGTCGAGCATAGAGCCCGTATCGGCGGGGCAAGCCGAGCAGCAAAACCTGATGCCCATGGGTCATCCTCGGGAACGTCCTTCGAGGGTACGCATGGTCGGAAACTGACTACCAGGGCACTATGGTAATTATAAAAACTATCCAATCCCCGACAAAATCTTTTGCCACTTACAGTATCTTCGCTTCTTGATTTCTTCAACTGATGGTAACGTGTTCCCTCGGACATTCGTATAACTTTTTCTTGTAACAATAATTCAAAAAATATGATCACACTTGGTTACATCAAAAGCATATTTAATTTTTAACTTAGCTTTAGTCAGCTTGAGCCAAGAATAAGCTAAAGATTTTTTGCTCTCTTTAACCCACTTGACTATTTTTACTTTGATTTCTTCTTTGTCAGATGAACTACCATATTTATACTCAACGAGATTAACTTTAGGTTTTTCTCTGTCCTTGTTATTTTTTAATCTATCTTTGAAACCTTCGTTTTCAAAGAATCAGCTTTCTCGGGCCTATACCCTATGCAGCATGTGGCTTAAATTGGTAAACTCTTGAGCACCAAACTTTTCCTTCAAGGGCGGAATGAACCCTTGGAAAGCTAAATCGGCTAATTGGTTATCAGGTAATGTAACACTAAAGCACCGGTTTCTGACCTCCCGGAATCTCTTAATATAATCAGTCACCGATTCCCCCAAACTTTTGTCTGACGGAGCCTAAATCTAATATTGTTAACTCCAACCTTCCACAAAGAAAGCACTTATGGAATCGGTTTTTCAAATCGGTCCAAGTATTAACCAAATTTAGGGGCAATATTGTGAACAGTGAAGGCTGCCCCAGACAGTGATAGTGGAAACATTTTCACCTTTAACCCATCGGACTGGGCCGCTTCGCCGCATTATGCTACATAGGGTCCAATGTGTTCTAATGTTATCGTAGAATCATCCCCTGGAAATTGTGCAAAGTCGATGACTGTATACCCATTGGGGTACAGAATTCGATTAATGTAATCGGGATACGGTTTTCTATAGTCGATAGTTCGTCCTTTTGGCTAGATGCCAAATTGATCCCTCAGTGCAGCGTTAATAGCCTCGACACAATCGGTTTCTTTAGCCGATGCTACACGTGTTTGAGGGTTGTGCCAGTTTGGTACGAAATCAGCATGCTGCCCCCAAGTGCAAACTCGGGCTAGCGTTGTAGCGAGGGTTGTATGGGCACGTGTGGTGGCTCATGACCGACATTTTGGTGCCTAAATGTCAGCTTAGAAAGTGGAACACATGGCTCTGAATACAATACAACCCTATAAGGGTCTAGATCCCTTGAAGGAATCAGCTCAATGTGGTGAGGACACATCTGAGGAATTTTTTTAATAATACAGTTCTTATTCAAAATTACAAAAAAATACTACGAATTTTTTTCCCCAGAAATATACCCCTGTAGCTCGTTGGTTGGGCGACAGAGGCTCTGTAGCCCAACCAACGAGCTACAGAGATAAATATAGCTGGTTCATCAGGCTACAGAGTCCAGCTTAAGGGTTTTGTGATTTTGCAAGCTCCGAATCGAATGAAATAAATTTGTAAATGTTTATTACGCTATAAGGATTCGTAATATCTCACAAAAAGTGCTATGTTGCATGCAAAATTAAATTGTATACATTAAGTTTACATAAAGGCCCTTTTATGAATTCTGAAGAAACTATACAAACCATGGCTCAAAAAATAATGAAATAAATATCACTTGTTCCTAGGGTCTTAGATGTCGCATTTTTTCAAAAATATTTACAAATAAACCCAGTTGAATAAACCAAATGGCTATAAGAAGCATGTATTTAATGAAACGCTTAAGCTTTTTCGGGAGCCCGTAAAATATCGTGTTTGAAGGTAATTTTTTGTAAGAATGGATGGCATTTGCTATTTGATATATGGACTATCATATTATGAAAAAATATTTTATTTACCTTTCTTTGCATATAAAATGCACTAGCGCAATAACCCTAGGTATTATAACAAACTATAACACTTAAGGCTTTTCGGAGGGCCGTAAGATATCGTGTTTGAAGGTAATTTTTTGTAAGAATGGATGGCATTTGCTATTTGATATATGGACTAGCCTAGAATGGAAAAATATTTTGTTTATACCTTTCTGTGCATCTAAAATGCACTAGCGCAATAACCCTAGGTATTATAACAAACTATAGCGTTTAAGTCTTTTCGACGGGCCGTAAGATATTGTGTTTGAAAGTAATTTTTTGTAAGAATGAATGAGGTTATGGACATGCTTGTCTGCTTGGCTTGCTGAGGTGAACCTTAGGCTACTGAGCTATGTCGAGGTGAAAGGAAGGAGTAATTATACAGATGGTCATTCGCATCTGTCATCTAAGAAACTGAGTTTTTTTTAGGGGGAAACACAAGAGAAATAAAAAGGCTAAGACTGGGGCAGCTTAGGATTGTCGCCCGTGTGGTTCCCGGCACTACAAGATAACATGGATTTCCCGGCGTTTATTTTACACGGCGTTTAATCTAAACGCCCCTAATAAGGCTAAAGCCGGCGTTTTTTATCATTCGAGGCATTTAATTCCCCGGCATTTATAAATGCCGGGTTAGAGTCTACCACGGCGCTTATAAATGCCAGGGAATTCCACTCTATACCGGCGTTTATAAATGCCGGGTTAGAATCTTCCACGGCGGTTATAAACGCCGGGGAATTCCACTCTATACCGGCGGTTATAAACGCTGGTTACGCTTTCCACGGCGCTTATAAACGCCCGGGAATTCCACTCTATACCGGCGTTTATAAACGCCGGGTTACAGTCTTCCACGGCGCTTATAAACGCCGGGGAATTCCACTCTATACCGGCGTTAATAAACGCCGGGTTACAGTCTTCCACGATGCTTATAAACGCCGGGGAATTCCACTCTATACCGGCGTTTATAAACGCCGGGTTACAGTCTTCCACGGTGCTTATAAACGCCGTGGTAGACTCTACCACGGCGTTTATAAACGTGAATACCACACCGGGGAATTTGAAAGAATTGAAATTAAATAATATTATATTTGAAATAATTGAAACTAATATTCCATTTGCAATAATTTCTGTCCAAATATTTCATTTTCGATGATATTTTGTCTAAAATTTCAAATTTTGTCCGAAAATTCAATTTTTGTTGATATTTTGTTTGAAAATTCAAATTTTTTCGAACATCTGATTTTGTGACACTTATCAATTTCAGATGCTACTTTTCGTTATCTTTCCAATTAGTCTAAGAACACCCCAATTGGAAGTACGAGTCAAAAGTTATGTCTATTTTAAGAAATATGCTCAGATTTCGTATTTGCAAACTAGAATTGGTGCCCAAAAGAATATAATTGGAGATCTTATCGTATGATGATTTTGCTTAATTACCTCAATAATTTGCTAATTTGAAATAATTGAAAATCGGTGTTCGGGTGTTTAACGGGGTTAAGGGGAGGAGGGACGCATTATATATCAGATGTGATCATACCACCACTAAAGTACTAGATCTTATAAAAACTCTGAAGTTAAACGTGCTTGGACAAGAGTAGTAATAAGATGGGTGACCTCCTGGGAAGTCATTGTGCACCTCTGATTTTAAATGCCACGAATAGAGGGATCCCCGGCGCTTATAAACGCCATAAATAGAGAGAACTAAGTGCCATGTTAGAGGAAACCCCGGCACTTATAAACGCCGGGTTATAGAGGCTTCCACGGCACTTATAAACGCCGGGTTATAGGCTTCCACGGCACTTATAAACGCCGGGTTATAGAGGCTTCCACGGCACTTATAAACGCCGGGTTAGAGTCTTCCACGGCACTTATAAACGTCGTGGATAATTAAGCGCCGCCAATTACTTTTCCTGACACCATTTTTCTTGACGCCATGTAAACGCCATCTAAAATCTTTTTAAGGCATTTATAAGGTTTTAAAGGCATTTATAGGCGCCATTAGAAGCCCGACGTGTTGTAGTGCGGGTTACTCATGCGATGCATGGCAGGTACAGGCCTTGGGTGACGATGTTAAAGGCGTTTTGCACTGTTCAATACGAAATATTGAAGAACCCGTCTATGGGTACACCTCATCCTCCTTCCTCCTGTGCTGCAGGCACCTTCTCCCTGATGGCTTGCCACCACCTGGGAATGGCGTCTGTGGCTCTGCGGGACAGCGAGTTGGGCGGCTGGATGCGCACGGAATGGAACACCTTTCTTCGAATCTGTCTTGCCATGTACAGGCCTGATAGGTTCACAATTGTGAGAAAAAACAGAAAGGTATTAGCAAGTTGTTTTATCTGATAAGTGGATCAGCATAGGCTATGTGTAGCCATGTACAGGTCTCGTAGGTTAACAAAAGCACCAGAAAACACGCGGTGGCACCAGGATTCACCTTTTCGTTATGGCGATTTTCGAATGAACAATGAAATTTGATAATCGCTAAAATCGAGCCGAAAATCGCATAAATTTAAAAACCAGATTTTTTTGAATTTTTTTTCAAAAATTGTGAAAAATCGACAGCCATGTTGAACTTTTTGTGCGGTCGACTTTTTTGTAGCGGTTTTCGATGATTTTTGACGAAAATCGACCGATTTCCACCGGTTTTTGACACGTATTTTTTTTTAAATTTTTGAATTTTTGATATCAAACTCTAATGATACAGTCGGTTTTGGACGATTTTTGAATCCCTAGGTGGCACACACCTGACTATCTGAGGTGACTTGGCCTCCATGGCTCCATGCTCCATCCATCAGACAGCACAAAAGGAAAAGAAAGGGCCTCAGAGGGCTTGCAGATTCTCTACCTGTGGACCATGTGTGACTCTGCATCGGTTTCTGCCCCTTCCGGAATCAAAGAAGCGTCACATAGAACTCCCAAGGGAACACGCCTTCTCCGATTAATCAATTAGTCACTAGTTTTCCGATTAATTAATCGCTAGTTACAGAACCAGAACCTGGAGGCGCACGCTGTGTGTGCGCTCGCTGCCTACCTGGATCAGCCGCGGTTTGCGACGACACGTCGCGCAGGATCCAGAACCTTGTACCGGCAGATCATAGTCATACGGCAAGTTTCTTTTTCTTTTTCGAATCTGGTCGCTGTCTCGTTATGGTCACTGTGCATGTTCTAGCCATAGTATATTATTATTATTATTATTATTATTATTATTATTATTATTATTATTATTATTATTATTATTATTATTAGTAGTAGTAGTAGTATTATTATTATTATTATTATTATTATTTGCAAATTTAGCCTTTTAACACATCTTTTTACAAAAAATAATCATCTACGGCAGAAAAACATGTGTCCCTGCTACGCTCGAGGAGCGCGGAAGGAGGTCGGTCCCGCAACTGCTGGTGTGTGCAGGGAAGACATGCTGTCGTGCCTGAAGGGCGCGGAAGGTATCCTCTCGCGCTACCCCAGCGAGGAAGCAAAATTGGGTAAATATTGAATAGTGCGCTGCACAGTTCACTCGTGTTGTTGTTGCGCTCATCCGCGTGCTGCCGTGGGGCCGGGCTCCTCCCGCTTTCCCCGGGTGCAAAAAAAACAAATATATTGAGGAGCTCAATTTACAACAAAAAAAATGTACAAGAGGCTAGACATGCATATTGTTATCTGGTTATACAAGAAAACCGAGTTATGTATTTTCTGAATGATTTTGTCTGTAAATGTACAATGTATTTTATGTTTTAATGTAATGTGGTGTGATGTTTCCTTTATACTCTTGATAAATATCCAGATTTATTTAATATTCTCTACATGCATGTATTGAATATATTACTTAAAGATAATAGTTAGAAATACAATATATAGTTATTTTCAATATCTCCTTAATTTATGTGCCAACAGAAAAATACTCACTAAAAACTACCCACTCTATTAAAAAAATACAAGGCCTATAGTGCGAATAAACTTATTTAGAAATATAAAGTTTTTATGTAGATTTAATGATGTTTTTCCTACTATACTCGTGTTTATTCCCTCTCAATCATATATATTTGTTCATTTTCACACACAGTCCCACACCAAGTATTATCTTCTATCTTTATTTTTTTTCTTATATCTTTCGTGATTTCATTGTAATTTTAGTTCTAATATAAATTTAAAATACATCTTGTATTTATAAACGGATGGAGCAAAACTTACGGAGAGAGTAGATAGGATGAGAATATATAGTCAATTGCCAGCCCAGCAGATGGAAGGATCGCTACTCCGGCTGGATCATATGAATGAATGATTGGATTGATTGGCCGTGATCGCGGTGATTAATTTCCTGCTGCTAATCACGGGGTTGGTCGCCTTCCTCGCCGCACCGTCCGCGCGCGGGCCGTCGATTTCGCTCGCGGTGATACCAACCTACGACTAGGGATGCAAATGGGCCGGCCCTAGGGTCATCTTTGACCCACTCTAGTTCATTTGTTTGTACTAAAACTTAAAAGGTGGAGTAAAAATTAAGTTTTTAGTGCAAACAAATGAACTAGAGTGGGCCAAAGAAGACCCTAGGATCGGCCCATTTGCATCCCTACCTACGACCTGCCTGGCACTTTGGGCATGCCCAACGAATTTGCGAGATCAGACTTGCGAGGTTTCTGAGAGACGTGCTGCATGCGCCGCGCTCACCATGATCGTGGCAACTAGCTAGGGTTCCAGAGATCTCCCGGCCGGCCGACAGGCTAGAATCGTATTGCTTGGTGATGAATGATGGTTGCTCGTGCATGTAGGAGACAAATACAGGATCGAGGAACCGACAGGCTAGAATTTGGTTTCCTATTCATCCTGGCCAGGTGGATGCAATTGCACCCACTCATACAGGATCGAGGAAACACAGAAATTGGATTTTTCTCTAATGCAGATCCGTGAGATGCACAAACAAATAACCAAACAGCTTAACTTGCATCCACTCAGTCAAGCTAAGACTAGTCTGGATGGCTCATACAAAACAAGTTAGGATGATACAGTTAACCAAACACACCCGTAGGACCTGGAAAACACGTAGGAAGACGAATTCCGCGAGAGAGAAGTTGGGACAGGCGCAGAGGAGAGAGAGAGAGAGAGAGAGAGAGAGAGAGAGAGAGAGAAGAACAGAGAAGAGTTGTGAGATTTGCTGATCAGTGCCGGAGAACAAAGAAGATACTACCCGATGCTAGATTCGGCACCTTCTCCTGTCACCAGCCGGATGCCATCTCGACCAGATGGTACCAGATTCAAGCCATCCCTCTCGAGCTGTTCATCAATGGATTCCGGAACCTCCTGAAAACGAAAGGAACCCCCAATAATTGGTCCGAGTTATCGTTCTCCCCCGGTGCCCTGATCCCAAGCCCTCGCTATAGCTTATCACCTCGCGTCTTTGCGCACAGGTCCTCCAGAAACATCCATAAATCAGCACACGCCCGTCGGATCAGCCACACCATGCAGCACAGTAGCAAATCCGTTTCGTTTTCAGCTGGACTGTATGCAAATATCGTTTTCAGCTGGACTGTATGCAAAAAAATGGGCGATGTCCCTTTCCGCTGTAGGACTCGTGAATGAAATAGGAGGCCAGGCAATGCCACCAGCCCACCACGTTGCCAAGCCT
The DNA here is from genome assembly GCA_036346355.1 of Rhipidocladum racemiflorum. Classification (NCBI taxonomy): domain Eukaryota; kingdom Viridiplantae; phylum Streptophyta; class Magnoliopsida; order Poales; family Poaceae; genus Rhipidocladum; species Rhipidocladum racemiflorum. Next base: position 79,190,488 of record CM070579.1, on the reverse strand, counting down.
CGGTTAAATCGGACTCTTTGCATTTTTTTTTTCATATTTAGGCCCATTTAGTAAAGTTCCAGATCTCAATTCTATCTCAGAGCTGAAACTTGTAGATTGAAATAAAATGACTTAAGTTTATAATTTTTTTTTCTAAAATATAAACAAGATGACCCACCTAAACACTCTTAAATATACCCACAGCTCCAGCTCCACGAATCTGGTGAAACTAGAGCTAGGATCTAAAGCTCTACCAAACAGGGCCTTAGTCTTCGTCTAAATAAAATTATAAATATAAATCTTTCTCAATCGTAAAAGCTGTAAGAGGTGGCATGTATCACCTGTCACGGTATGGAACTACGGAAGGTCCATCTACTACGGTAGAGGAGCACGGGTAAATGTCTATCGCTGCTTCTGCGGTCGAGAAAGGTCATATTTGAGTTTCGTTCAAAAAAAATCCAAACTTGCAAAGAAATTAGACTAAGAGAAGAAATCCAAAGCTTCTCATGTTGCCGGTACCACGATGGCACCCAAGAGACTGTGTAATCTAAGCCTCTTTCTCGATCATGAAAGGAGTGAGAGGCGATACGTGTTATCTACCCCGGTATAAGAACATGATAGTTATCTGTTGTTGCTTCCACGATAGAGAAGAGATCAGATTTACAATATTATTAAACACAAAAGCCAAATTTATTATATAAAGAAAATTAGGTCAAAAGGTGTTTTTTTTTAAAAAAAAAAGCCACAGCTTCCCACGTTGTCCTGTCACCGCCGCGAAGACGTACGAGGGCGACGCGGAGCGAGAAAAGCCGTGTGCGATATTTTGCCCTCCGCCCTGTCCGGGGTGCCGCTGATCGAGCGGCCGAGCTAGCTAGCTAGTGTAACAGCTACGGCTGTTTACCACTTGGCCACACAAACTCTCCTGAAGAGAAAGCGAAGTCTTGTGTGCTCATTGCTCTCCGTTGATCAGCCGGTGTTACTGATTTTGGCATGGGTTTTGATAAGTTTCATCCGAATGTTTTCATCCGAATGTTTTCTTTAGCAACCATTATCTAAATTCTGGGTCATCGAATTTGCTTTCAGATCGATGCACACCTCCCCTGAATTCGAGGTGGGTTAATTCTACGGATGTGTGTTTTGATCGTACGGTCTAAAGTTTAGATGATTTTTAGAACAAAAACATTCGGATAATGCCTATACACTCTCGGAAGGCAGATGCCCGGAGATGCAGGCAGGCCGGGTTCGAAAGCGGCGGCTGCCTCCGCCCCAGGTTCCGCGACGAAAATGACGGGGAGCTTGCTAGGCCGCAGCAGAGCAGCTGGGGGATTCCATGGATTATCCGTAGTTGGCACCGGCGAACATCGTCAATATGAATCGGCCCGAGACGGCGTACGTGTCTGTCAGGGATTGGCTAAACGCAAACTCCTAAAAAAAATCTATATCGATCTTGTAATCTTAACTCACTAATGGTGGAATCTGACGAACTCCTGGTCGGTATGCATGGTGGGTGCATTTGCGCGGCATGATCTCGGGGGATCCCTCTTGTGTTGGCGGTGTGACGTGGGTGCGCGCCTTAGAAGGCTGGCATGGGTGGCGGCCATGGCAAGACAGGCGGCAATGGCGGGACGCGACAATCTGGCGAGGAGGATGCGAAAATCTGGTAGTCGGTGGTGTTCTGTGAATATTTCAGGCTTCCAAGCGCTTGTCTTAGGCCTTGTTTGTTTCAGCTAGGGATTGTAGAAAGTAGCTTTTAAAATCTGAATTGTAAAAGCTGGATTGTTAAAAGCTGGAGGTTGAAAAACTGATGGCTGTTTGGCAATCCAGATTATAGTGTGTTTGGATTGATATTTTTACTTGTCAAAAGTATGTGGTACCCTCAATTATAGGTTCAAAAGTCTGTGTGAACAGTGGGGGGCAATGATGGGTAATTTTCACTGAAGTTGGATGGGTATTGTGGTCTTTTGCAAAAAAAAAAGCTGAGAAAAGCTCCTCCAAAGTGGATTGTGGGATTGTTACAATCTGGCCTCTAGATTGAAAGCTTCTGTTTGTTGACCTTCCAGCTTTTAAAAGCAGCTTTCTACAATCCAAAGCTGAAACAAACAGGATCTTAATTTCTTTCAAAAAAAAAAGCGCTTGTCTTAAAAGGTGTAGATTGCTTGGAAAAAAATACGAATACGGTTATTTAAAATTCATACAGAAAAGTTCATATATATTTGGTAAGTTAAATTAATATTAGAGAGGTGCTTGTATGTTTTCTTTTTGAAAGTTGTACAAATATTAAGGCACTAATGAATGATAGATGGTGATTACCTACTTCTTCATTTACTTCAAGCTTTGTGCAATTTGTATTGGTAGGAAAAACATAGAAGCATTGCTTTTTATATTACTCTCTTCAGTTTTTAAAAAGATGTTATTTTGGACATAGTGATGATCAAACTTTTAAAACTTTGACCATCGGTATATTTTTAAATATTTAAATTGGATAGATGAAAATTATATGTGTCGACTTGTCTCGAGAAGTACTTTCGTAATATTATAATTTTATTGAGTTTTATAAATATATTGTAATAAAAATTAACGGTCAAAATTGTGTTTTGAAGATCGTATCGATATCCACCTTATGGAAGATGGAGGGAGTAATAAGGAAGTATTCTTTTTGTAAAGATGAAAGGGTGGCTTTAGCGGTAAGAAAAATATCGACAACTCTTTCCTCTGTAGGTATAATCTATGTACATTCTCTATCATAATACAAATAAAAACGATTTTATAAACATGAAAACTGAATTAAATTGTTATTGTTCTAAAAAAAAACCCTATTAAAAGAACAGCCTAATCCGGTAATCCCATATGTCGTTGTCGCCACAGCCAGCACCCAGGTGGATCCCCTTCCCTCCTCTCTTCCACCGGAGGAATGGGAGCATCGAACTCGTCCACTTCCGTCTTCTGTTGCTGGCTTGCTGCCACACACGCGGACACGCCTACACGCGACGCGAGATCCCAAGATCTCAAGCACACGCAATCCCAATCCCCGCAACCTTTATAGAAGTCTCTCTCCTCTCTCTCCTCCACTCGGACTACACGGCCACCACCGAAGAAGCGCCACCACCAAGCGAGAAGAAGCGAAGGGAGGCAGAGCGCGCGCGAAACAGCGGCGATTGATCGGTTGGTTCGATGGGGCGGCGGTCGGGCGGGTCCTCGGTGGGGGCGGCGGAGGCGTTGCTGCCGGAGGCGCTGAAGGGCCGCGGGGCGAGGGCGGCGATGATGCAGAGGTGCGCGTCGCGGGCGGACGACGAGCTGCAGTGGTTCCGGTCGTGCCTGCGGTGGGTGTGCATGGACCACTCGGGCCCCGGCCGCGCCGCGCTCTCGTGGCTGCTCTTCCTCCTCCTCGCCGTGGCCGTACCGGCCGCCGCGCACTTCCTCCTCGCCTTCCGCGCCTCCCGGCGGCCCTTCTCCGCTGTCGTCCAGCTCTCGCTCTCCGCCGCTTCCGCCGCGGGCTTCCTCTGCCTCTCATCCAGCTTCCGCCGCATCGGCCTCCGCAGGCTGCTCTACCTCGACAAGCTCCGCACCAAGAGCGACCGCGTCAGGCTCAACTACACCGCGCGCCTCGCCTTCTCCTTCCGCCTCCTCGCCTCCCTCGTCGCGCCCTGCTTCGCCGCCGAGGCTGCCTACAAGGCCTGGTGGTACGCCACCTCCGCCGATCGCGTCCCCTTCTTCGCCAACGACGTCCTCAGCGACGTCCTCGCGTGCTCCCTCGAGATGGCCTCCTGGATGTACCGCAGTGCCATCTACCTCCTCACGTGCGTCCTCTTCCGCCTCATCTGCCACCTCCAGGGGCTCCGGCTGGAGGACTTCGCCAGCACGCTGCTCGTCGAGGTCGAGGAGGGGAGGACCGGGGTGGAGCACGTGCTCCGGGAGCACCTCGACATCCGCAAGCAGCTCAAGGTCATCAGCCACCGGTTCCGCAGGTTCATCGTCGCCGCCCTGCTCATCGCCACCGCCAGCCAGTTCGCGTCCGTGCTCCTCACCACGCGCCACGACTCCGTCGACGACCTCCTCAACACCGGCGAGCTCGCGGTGAGCCTCGATTGCCTAATTGCTCCAATTATTGGTTCTTCGTATGCCGCGTGTGTTCCATTAGGCACAATTGGAAATGGCAATCCCTGATCAAGGAGGAACCTTGACATCGTCTTAGGCCATGTTTGGATGGGCTAAAATTAATTGTTAGCTGACTACTGGCTAGAGCTAATTGTTAGTCAGCTAATAATTAGTCCATCTAAAATTAGCCTAGGGCTGTTTGGATACATGGCTAATGGTTGGGCTAATTTTTTAGAAAAGTCATGTTTGCCCCTCATAATAGACTGGGGAGTGGACGCACGGGTGAGGAAGTGAGGATAAGACTAGCGCGAGGGTATTTCAGACTTTTTTCAGCGTGTTACCTACTATTAGTCCAAATTAGCTTCCCTCCACCAGCTAATGGACTAATTGTTAGCTGAGGGGTTGGCTAAAAATTAGCCTACCTATTAATCTTTCTGTTTGGATAGACTAGGACTAATTTTTAGCCAGCTAACAATTAGTCCAGGGATCCAAACATGGCCTTAGAGAGGTGTGTTTAGGTTTTTCTTTTTTAAAATTCATATTAAAGCATAAAAGAAAGATTAGAGACTGCTTTTATTTTATTTTTTTAAAAAGTTCCACGAATATTAAAACATAAAAAGGGATAGGTAATAACTACTTAATATTTCGTTTGCTTCAAGATTTATGCAACTGTACTAAGAGAAAAAGCATAAAAGCACTGTTCATCATCTTATCTTAATTTAGACGGAACCAATAATAATTGATGTGCAAGAACAGCATAGTAGAATCGATGAGCTGATGGATATCTTGCCTACATGAGAGGATCAAGAGATGGGCATCAAATGGGGGAAAAATATAGTTTGAATGCTGAATTTGACGGGATTGTGCTGCCTGCACAGGTACACGGTGATGGCCTGTAAAGTAGATGGAATTTTTAATGATTTGGGTTGAGGCCTATAGTTAGGTAGTAGTAGTATGGTGTAAGAAACAGCGAAGCTAATAAGGTGTGATGTGATTTACTCAGCTGGCGATCGATCTGTCGACTGTCGCTGGGTGTAAAACGGGCAAGATGTCCTCTTGTTCATCTAAGGTTCCGAATGCAAAGTGGCACACCATCCTTGCAAAGGTACAAGTGATGTCAATGAATCAATGACCTTAGTGACATCACCAGCAGAAGGAGATTGGAACAGTGCATATTAGGTGCGAAGCTCCTGCAGTTTCAGATCTTGTATATGCTCAAACAGCTAATTATTCCGCGTTAACAAATATAACTGATTATTACAAGTTAAAGTTTCACTGTTACTTCGGCTATTTTGCAGTACTATGCTTAGGCTGTCATTTACAAGAATCATAATCAGCTTGAACCAAAAAAGGGTCGATGAATAGTAGAGTACAACTCGACTCCTGGCGCTCACATTTCGGACAATTCCTGAATTTTGTCATGCGTGCGGGCTCAAAACAACATTTCCAGATCCTCCTTCTAATGTTTCTACATGTTCAAACCCTGCAGCTAGGTTCGGTTGTGCTCATGTCCGGGCTCATCATAATCCTGAGCAGCGCCGCCAAGATCACTCACCAGGCGCAGGCTCTCACAGGCCAGACCACCAAATGGCACGCCTGCTGCACCATCGAGCCGGTCCCGGACGAAGAAGCAGAGCCCGGATCGAACCAGATCTCCATGCTCGAAGAGGACCCCGACGGCGACAGCGAGTGCGAATCCAGCGAAGAGACCGGGGAGGACGACCTGCTGGAGAACACCAAGATCTTGCTGCCCCACGCACACGTGATCTCCTTCCAGAAGAGGCAGGCATTAGGTAAATCAGATCACCGACGGCTACCTTCTCTTCTCCGCCATTCATCCGATTTCCCCGAGCTGTTTGTTCTTGCCGCAAGAGCAAGACCCCTCACTCCTTGTCTGACAAAACCAAAACCGCTCGTGCAGTGACCTACCTGGAGAACAACAGAGCCGGCATCACCGTGTTCGGGTTCACGCTGGATCGGTCGTACCTCCACACGATATTCATGCTCGAGTGGACGCTGTTCTTGTGGCTGCTGGGGAAAACGATTGGTTTCTCGTGAAAGGCACAATGTCAGATCCAGACCTCCAATCCAGGTGGTTGTTCGTCGCACATGGCTCGATTTTGGTTGCATTTTTTCTGCCGGTGTGCATACGATCCTTGTGAAAGGAGGAGGCTTTTTTTTTTGTGCGCGTATGTATGTTAGCGAGTCGTACTATGGCGGCGTGTAAATTATGAGTTTGCATCAGTTTACAGAGCGCATGGGTGCAGATTGGTGTTGCTATTACATGTTTGTATTCTCGTGCTGTGAGCCAACAAAAGTCGTAGATCAAACTTTACCGTGTAAAGTTTTGGTTTTGTTATACTTGCGATACATGGATGAGGTGTTTCTATGCTCTTCCTTTTAAAAGTTGCATAACTATTAAAGCATGAATTGAGGGTAGATGATGATTACTTACTTCTTCATTTGTTTCAAGATTTGTGTAACTTATACTAGAAAGAAAAGCACAAAAGCACTGCTCTGGATCTTTATTTTTCTGTCCGGGTTGTTTGGGAATTGGGATACATGGACTAAGCGGATTTGTTTGGTTCCAGAGCGAGGAAAATAGTGGGCATATTCCCCTAAAAAAAGAAAAAGAAATAGCTGGTCTTTCAGTTGGGCCTGTGGAATAGCTGAATAGTTCTGGGCCAAGGGATTAGCCCCTTTCCTCCCCGGCTCGTCGCGCCGCCGCCCCGTCTTCTCTGCGCAGCCACGCCTTGTCACGAGGCCGCCCCAGCTTCGCCGTGCAGCCGCACCTCGCCGCGCTACGCAGCCGCCGGCCCACCGCTACCGCCTAGGGTATCGCCTCCTCGGCTCAGGTGTGCACCCCTCCTCCCGACCCTATCCCTCCATGACCTCTCGTTTTCAGGATTGTATCGATCGGGTGAGGTGGATGCAGAGGCGAGCTCGTGGGTGAGTGGAGGAGGCGAGGAGACATGCGCAGGTGCGGGCGGCGGGAGCGAGGGTGACGTGGGGCTCCAGGTTAGGGTGGCTGGGTTTTGGTGTGGTGGAGGGGGGCCTAATCTGGGCCGTCCAGATCACAATTCATGCGATCCCACCGCAAAAACTACGATTCTTCCTGCAAAAACATGACGAGGCCAGGCCAGGGGCGGATACAGGCCCCGGGCTGCCCATGCTGCAGCCCGGGGCCTAGTACCGAAAGCCCATTAAATTTTTTTAAAAAACTATTAAAAAATTATTAAAAACATATATTTAATTTAAGATCAGCTGGTCTAGTCCGGGGCTTGAACCTGGACTGGCTCCGTCCCTGGGCCAGGCTAAAATCGCGGTGCATCCACATCACTAGCGGAGCCGGTGGTTGGTATTGTTGGGTCATGATGGAACCAATGCTCTAGTTCAATGATTCAGATTTTCTGCAATGAATTTTTTTTAAAAAAAAATTGAAAAATAGGATGAGTGATAGTCTTTTGGATGATTGTCTAATCATATTCATTGAGCGATGTTCTCCAAAGTTGATAAAGATGATATAATCGAGACTTTTATGACCATTAGAATGTGTAAGCCCGACAAGAAGTAGTACGGTAATATTTTCTGAACTATTGCAAAATATTATTATTATCTTCGTATTATATTTTTGATACATTCTATATTTGTAAATATATTGTCCTATTACATTTTTTTTAAAGTTGGACCAACCTTATCTAAAATTCTAACTCCGCCACTAATACATATAGATTCATGTCATAAACAGCTGAACGGATCTTGCAAACAAGGTCTAAACGTAGTACTCTCTTCGGTCACAAATAGTAGTTGTTTTGGATATTGACACGGTCCCCAAAATTTAACTTTAACCACTAATTTTTATTGTAATATATTTTATAATATTATGACAGTACGTTTCGAGATGAATCTACACATATAATTTGACTCAATGAGCCAAATCTGATCCAAAGGTATCCAGTCGGTTGGTCTGTAACGATGAGCATATTAGCAAACAAAAAGGCGCAAATCCAACAAGAAGTATTCAAACCCTGCAATGATTAGCACTTGCATGGATTGGGCCCAGGACAAGGACATGCCCGAGGGTGTGCATCTTCATCAGCAGGGTCAGCTAGGGCTGTAAAAAAGAAGTTCAAGCTTGGTCCAGTTCGAGCTTGGTTCGAACTCCAAACGAGTCGAACTCGAGCTTAATCTCGAGCTCGCGAGTTTTACCGAACTGAGCTCGAATAACTCGCGAGCCTACTCAAGCTTGGACTGAGTTTCTTGAGCTGAGTTTACTCGAACTTGTTACCGAGCTTACCAGGTTTATCGAGCTTATTCGAGCTTGTTACCGAGCTTATTCGAGCTTACTTGAGCCGAACTCGAGTCTACTCGAGCTTGGACCGAGCCGAGCTCGAACCTGGATCAAGGTTCGGACCCTAACTCGAGCTCGGCTCAAGCTCGGTAAAGCTTGAATCTGAGAAGCCCAAACTCGCTCGAGCTCAGCCCGTTTACAGCCCTAGCGTCAGCCCCACCATGTCGTCGAAGTTGTAGGCGAAGTTGTAGGCGTAGTCGACGGCCCTCGGTGAGAGTCAGGCATAGAGATGGCAACGGGGACCCGAAACCCGAAACCTGACGGGTATTTACTCTATTAGGGTACAGGTATGGACCTTTTTCATACCTGCGGGTATATTAATGGGCAAAAACTATTACCCAACGAGTAGAACGGGTACGGGTCCGTACCACTGTTACCCGTACCCATTTACCCGTGGGTATAAAATTTGGCCCATCTGCATCAGCCGGCTCAAGTCAGGCAACGAGCCAAATCAGTCGGCCCATCTGCATAAAGGAGCAATAGTCCTTTGGCTAAAGATATTATCCAATATCTCCTGGACTGTCCTTTGGTATTATGAAGCCCTTTTTCCTTGTATGCTAGAATGTAGCTTATTACTTCATTCGCTAGAACTATTAGTATTTAGTAGAGTTACTTCGCTCTTTGCAGAGCTCAAAATATTTCGTGCGCAACATTACCTTTTTTCTCCTGTTTGAAAGAATCTACTATCTTGCTCAGATGAAATATAATTGCTATTGTATTGCATAGTCTTGGGTGCTTTCGGGTGCGGGTTACCGGGTAACAGGTACGGGTAAATTTTTTACCCGTATGCGGGTATGGATATTGTAACGGGTAGATTTTATTACCACGGATGCAGGTACAGGGTGGTGATACCCGCTAGGTATATACCCGTTGCCATTCTAGTCAGGCAAGCCGGCCGCCGCAGGATAAACCCAATGTACTAACGGGACTAGAAAATTAAGCCCAAAATACTCCGTAAACTCAAAGCCTACATAAAATACAAAGCCGTATAGCCCAGCCGTTTCAGTCCAAAGCCGCTTCTACGGACCACACCATTAGGGAACTTTGGTCTATTTGGGCCCTTTTATTCTTTCTTTTTATCTATGAATCCTTTTCTAAATAAAATTGCAAATTTAGTTTTCTTTCTAACTACAAAAACATTGATAAGTGATATGTGCCACCTACCACGTTCTCTACCATAACAAATTACTAGCACCGCACCGACCGTGATAAGATAAGATATTATGGTACGACCTAAGCTTGACAGAATAGGTACCGAAGTGCTTGAGCTCGATAGGTACCTAATATGGCACATGAGATCAACAGGAATATGGGCCACGCTTGTCGGGGAGTTGTCGCAGTGGATAGAATTATTATGGTGTTAGTGATCTTATATACTAAGTGACATATATTGTCTATCGATATTTTGTTGTTAAGAAAGAGATTAAATTTATAATTTTGAAGAGGAAAAGATGAAAAAAGTGTGGCAAATCGACCGAGGCTTGGGCCATTAGCTGTTTCTTACGTCACGGCCCAAACTCCGAGACTGTCAAAACGAAAGCACAAGAGAAAAGGAAGGGATTTCTCTGGCAACGGGAAGGCCAAACCCCAAACCCGACAAGCGGCCGCCGCAGCCGAGATGGCCGCCGGAGACGACGGCCGCGCGCCGTCGGCCACCGCGGTGCAGTCGCTGGTTGAGTCCTTCTGCGCCGTGACCTCAGCTACCCCCGAGGAGGCCGCCTTCTTCCTCGAGAGCCACAACTGGGCCCTCGAATCCGCCGTCCACTCCTTCTACGACTCCGGGGACGGCGGCGCCGACGCTGATGCCGATGGGCCCGATCCGCCGCCCCAGCCGCCGCCCCCGGCCATCGACGATGGCGCCGACTCCGATGACGAGGACTACGTGGGCGGCGGCGATGAGGACGACGACGACGAGGACTACGTGGGGGACGATGACGACGAGGACGCCGCCCTCGCCGCGGCGGCTGCGGCGGCGGACGAGAGGAGGAGACCAGCGAAGAGGCAGAAGAGGAGCCACAACGCGCGGGGCGGGAGCGGGAGCGGGGGCGCGAGTGGGAGGGGAAATGTGAGGACGCTCTCCGATCTCGGTGGTGGCAGGAAGGGTGCGAGGTCCGACGGCGACGAGGAATCGGAAGACGAGGAGTGGGCGCCGCCGCCCGAGCTATACACCGGCGGCGAAAAGAGGTCAGTGCTACTTGTATTGTATCTTAGGGTTATGGGATGTCTGCTTCGTTTCTAGCTAGATGGTAGACGCACTCATTTCTGTGGTTTTAGGTTGCTTTGCTCAGTTTTTGGCTAAATTTTGTGAGCTAGTGGACTTGCATGCTCAGATTTGATGGGGCGTTGGACCTCTGGTGGAATGGAAGTATGGAACCATTGTCAAATGTGTTCAAAATGCTGGGTGCTTTCATGCTTACTGATTGGTATCGAGTTTGGTGAATTTATGGATGGCGCTCGGCTCTGCTAACGTTGTTTTGGTGTACGTCCACATCGTATGCCTAGGTTTCGTATGGATACGACAATGAAGTTTGAACAAATGTTAACATTGGATGATGTGAGAATTAGATGCTGTTCTTTTGAGTGCCTGGTTTGTTCTTTAGTATAATAGCAGATAGCCACAACATTGTTGATGTATGTTGCGATAATGATGTAACGTCCTTGACTCCCTGCATATATTAGGAGTTCATGATATTGTGTTACAGCCTTACAGGGCTATGCTTGGCAAGTTGGCATTTCTGGAGAGTCATGAGTTGATTGTGAAGCTCAATCAGGATAATTTTTTTTTTCTTAAATTGCTTGCATCTAGCCTGTATGCTCATAATATGACAAAACTTTTGAAACTCTATAGCTTGAAAAATGCGAGGATCAATGTGATATGATCTGTTCACAAAGTTCTGACAGCGTGAACTATGTCGAGTTGTCGACTATAATGTGGACTGTTCCAAAATGCTTGCCTTGTTAATTTCACGGTCAGAGCCAGATCTCTCGGAACTGTTAGTGTGGCTGCTAGTTAATGATGTTAGCAAGCTAAATGCATGAGCCCAGCACTTGGTAAACTCGTTGGTCACCTAGCTAATTTGTTTGTTTTATCGGTAATTAGCATGTCCAAACTAGATTTGGGTGATTTTGGTTAGATATGATATGTAAGCCCATAATTTCAGTGTTTTCTCCAATATTAGCAAAGCAAACAGATGAAAAATTACCTGGGTTGTAACTGGTTGCCAATTTAGCATCAAGGCTGATTCCAGATTGACTTGTGTAGGCAACTAGCTGGGTACTGTGTGGTTTTCTCACAAGGTATAGCCCCCCCCCCCCCCCCACACACACACACATCCCCCCATCCCCCATGATTTTTTGGTTTTTTTTTTACTGTTATGTGAGAGTCAAATTTCCATATGTTGTGCTATATTATTAGGGAGGAACGGGCGTCTGGGCTGACTAATCACAAAGTTCTGATAGCATGGACTATGTCGACTATAATGTGGACTGTTCCAAAATGCTTGCCTGCCTTGTTAATTTCACGGTCAGAGCCAGATCTCTGGGAACTGTTAGTGTGGCTGCTAGTTAATGATGTTAGCAAGCTAAATGCATGAGCCCAGCACTTGGTAAACTCGTTGGTTACCTAGCTAATTTGTTTGTTTTATCAGTAATTAGCATGTGCAAACTAGATTTGGGTGATTTTGGATGAGTTTGGTTAGATATGATATGTAAGCCCATAATTTCAGAGTTTTCTCCAATATTAGCAAAGCAAACAGATGAAAAATTACTGGGTTTTGACTGGTTGCCAATTTAGCACCAAGTGGAAGCTGATTCCAGATTGGCTATTGTAGGCAACTAGCTGGGTACTGTGTGGTTTTCTCACAAGGTATAGCCCCTCATCCCCCATGATTTTTTGGGTTTTGTTTGACTGTTATGGGAGAGTCAAATTTCCATATGTTGTGCTGTATTATTAGTGTAGGCAACTAGCTGGGTACAATGGTATTTGTCTTTCTGTTGGTTTTGTCAGTGGGTCAAGAGTTGGCCATGGTGAAAATGTAAGAAATATCAGATACAATGGTAGCTGACTGACCATGTAAAGGAAGATCTTTCATCATATGTTAGCTACCATTGTATCTGATATTTCTTACATTTTCACCATGGCCAACTCTTGTCCCACTCACAAAACCAACAGAAAGTCAAATACCATAAGCCACCACTAAGCGTATCGTGGCTGGCCATGTGAGATCATAAGAGAGGCAACGACTGCTGCTATTAGTTGATGCTGGCAGTGACACTGGCACAGGTGAGCATAAAAGGTTAAAAACTGATGCCATGTCAATAATATCGCTGATTTTCACCTATCCTATTTCTGCTTGTAACTAGACCTTTTGTAACAAACTCCCTCTGTCTGCTATAGTGCAATCAGATTGCAAGCGTGGGTGATATGTCAGAGTTTTAGAACTATTTTGAGACTGCTTCTCATCAGGCATTGCCACATTGGTAACTTGCTAATTTTGAGTGATAATCAATATGGATTACATTCTAGCCCAAACATACAAAAAAAAGGCAATAAAAAACATCCAGGAACCAGCCAAAAGAACTGTTCACATTGCGCTGAACCGGGGAACAAGAAATCAAATATTTATGATGTCTTATCCAAGAATATTATGAAAATCATCATTACATCAATAACACATTTAAAATTAACCTGACTTGGTCATTTCCCTCATCCCTGAACTGACCAGGAAGTTAATCCTGATTGACCTGGGATGGTGATTGCATTGTACAAATATAGAATTTCTAATATCTATGACAGCATGGTCTGTATGGTGATAGTTCACTAGGTACCGATGTTTTGCAGTAAAGGCTCTTATGAATTGTATATATGATATGCTTATAGTTTTTTGTATTACTATGTTCAGCGGAATGGTTTCTAGAGATCGATCCAAACGTAAAAATAATGCGGATGAGATTTTCAAGCAAGCTAAAAGGAAGGGAGCTAAGCAAGGCCCATTTGAGGCTCGCCGGCAATCTTCTAGTTCAAGGAGCTTTTCTGGGACTGGTAGACTTCTCACAGGTGAAACTGTACAGTCTGATGCGCCACAACCACCAGAAAACATTGTTCACAACATCTGCTTCTGGAGCAATGGGTTCACAGTAGATGATGGTCCACTCAGAAGTTTTGATGATCCACAAAATGCTTCTTTTTTAGAGGTATACAACTCTGATGTGTGTATGCATATTTCTGCTTATTATATCTGTCTTATGCGCTGGTACATGTTTGATTTTACTCTCTCTTCTTTTCACTTGTTTTAGAACGTCTTATTTTCACCTTTTTGTTTCCAACCTGGAGTGGTATTATTGGCAATATTTTATCATTACATTTGCCCATGATTATGCTTGCAATATAACATGATGGTTGGTTGAAATAAATTCCTGAGTGAAAAGAGATCATGTGGATGTGGAATATATATATATATATATATATATATATATATATATATATATATATATATATATATATATATATATACTCAGTTCCACCATAGTGTCTCAGAACTCTGTACTATTTCTGTGCTGGTCCTAATTAATTAAATGTAGGTTAGGAGCTGTTTTGGTAGCAAGGGTGGATTTTTTTTGGAACGCGGAGTGTTCTAGCTTATATTGAAAGGAGGGTGGATGTTTTAGTGGTCAATTGCCCCAAGTATGCCACTAGGGAACAGAGATTTTCTGTCTGAGAAACCTGTTTTCCCCGTAAGTCTGTCTCACATGTTGCTGTGTAGCTTGTTCAGTAAAACAACTCTTCGTAATTTCAACATCGAAGGAATGCGTCTATGTTTTGTTAGAACACTTCTGTTTAGTGTTATCATTTATTCTTGTATGCTTGTTCCCTACCTTGATCTGTTGATCTTACTCTTAGCACTTTCAATTTAACTGTATTATTAAGGTTGCTGCAATGCATGATTGCATGTTACTATGCTAGTTCCTTTCTTGCATTATATATGGGAATAACCGATGATTTGCTCTCATTTACTTGTGCTATTGATTATTTGCCCTATGGTGTTTCACTGACATGCGAGTCCTGGAGCTACATGTCAGTGACATACATATGGCAAATGATTAATTGCACAAACTAAAACTGGGCAAATGATTGAGTGTATTATATCTTTGTTGAATTGAATGTAAATAATCAACTTATCTGTTCTTTTCCTTTTCCTTTTCCTTTTCGCTAGAGCATCAAAAATTCTGAATGCCCAACTGAGCTTGAGCCGTCTGATAGGAGCTCTAAGGTGAACGTTAATCTTGTTCGGAAGGAAGAAAAATGTCCTGTAAGTATCGTCAGCCTGAATTGTTGTACTTCTTCAATTGTTTCTGAGATACTTGGCCTTGACAATGTCCTTCACTGCCTTGGTACAGGAGCCAGTCATGCTCGCTGCTCCATTTCAAGGAGGAAGAACTCCGGGGACACCTTCTGATAACTCTGCACCTTCAGATATTACTTCTGCGGCTGCTGCCTCCAGTACAGCGACTGCCACTAAGACCATGACACACACGGTGGATGAGTCGTTGCCATCAACCTCTCTCCAGATCAGGTTTGCAGATGGCAGTCGTATGGTTGCACGTTTCAACACAAGCCACACAATCGGCCATGTGCGGGCATTCATTGATGCAACAAAGCCAGGAGAAGCCAGTGATTACACACTACAGGTTGGGTTCCCCCCTAAGCCGCTCGATGATGTGACCAAGACTATCGACGAAGCCGGTGTGGCCAACTCGGTGATCATTCAGAAAGTCTAGCTCAACAGAAGAGTTGTTGACCCTCTTCATCAAACACATTTATCCATCTGAAGCGTGCAAATTTCCTTCCTTAATCCTTCTTCGTTCGAAGTTTTCTCGAATTTAGCTTCTCATCCCTCCGTGGCTTCTCTAGCTGCTTCAGGTATTAAGGGTGTAAAACAGTGATATTTGGGTATCTCGATCTTATTCATCTATAGTGTATACTTACTTGGCTTGCATGTCTGCTCCCAGTCCACATCACGTTTGGTGTATTAAACTACCCTTTTGTTCTTATCTAACGCCATGGTTGGTAGAATGTCGCCACCTGTGGACGACGTCGGTTGCAACGGATGTACACTTATTCCTGTTTGCGGTTGTCATCAAACCGGTGTCCTGACGCTGATTGCAATTGGCAAACGACCGAGACGAGTTATTTGCAGAAAGATTAACCAGGTGGGTTGTCTATAACATTCCTGTCCGGGCAAATCTCACTTTCGTGACGTCTGCAGCCTTCTCCAATGTTGCTCAACACTCTCCTTCCTGACGCTGTCTGATCAAAAGCCATATACATCATGGATGGTGTCTTCAGTGGATTTCATCTGTCCATGGTTGATGCCAGTGCCGACCGAAGCTACCTACTGTCCTCCCAGAAGAGCAAAATGCCAAAGGGTTCCAGCTCTGGGTCGAAAGCAAGAGGACAAGACCTGCGTCCCCTATTCTAGTGTCGCGTGTTGCCTTTCTGAACCGAATAACGAAAGCCTGACACCCTGTTGCATCACCATGACGATCCATTCCTCGTTTATTTTCCTCTCTTTCAGATAGCGAGTTGTATATTTATGCAGGTATATAAGTAGGAGCGATCGCAAAAAAAAAGAAAACAAAAAAAAAAAAAACTACACCAACTGGTTGGTCCGTCCATCGCATCCAATCCAACAAGAAGTTGGTCAGCCGCGTCAGCTGCCTGCATGCCGTCCCGTCCCAGCTCCAGAAAAAACCAATGATTCCGGTTTCCGGTACTGATTTCATCGCGTCGATCGGGCTCATTCATCTGATTCGTGGATAGATGCAGATGGCCCCCACGATCCCATCGACAGCGATGTTTTGCCCCCCCCCCCCCCCCGTTCGTCTGGTCCGCACGAGAGACCGGAGCTCGCCGACAAATTAGACGCGCCGTTTTTAGCTGTAAATGCGTGCTAATGATCGGTGCCGAATGGGACGCGACAGCGCCAAATCCGACGAGCTGGTGGTGGCGCTACGTTGCAATCCATGGTGGCGCGATCAGATCCGGCTTAATGGATGCGTTTTTGGCTGTGGTGAGTCTTGCAACTTGGGTGGTTAATCAGGATATGTATACCGGTATGATATTAGCTGTTTATATGTTTTGCTACCGTATAGACCGTACAAAATATGGATGCATAAATTAGTATCCATAATAAAAAAAATTTATGTTATAATTGAAAGATTGTAGGATCTCATAGAAATAATCTTAAAATATTATCTATCGTAGAAGTTGTCTTTATTTTTATCTTTAGATGATGTAAAGAAATGTATGGACAGTACCGTCTCTACCATTTCTACGTGCTCCTGCTGAAGAACTTTGCCTGATGCGATCTTCTTCGATTGGGGCCTACATAGCAATGGGGGACCCATTTGTCACGAGCACTGCCTCGCAGCTCACGGGTGTTTTCGCCTCCTTCCAATGACTCAGGATGAGCCTTAATTGGTGAGATTTCTCAAATGGCCTGATTTATGAGGAAAGAAATCAAGGGGGAAATTTGCTTCACAGTTAGCATTAGGGCTTATGAGATGAACTTGCTGTCAAGCATTATTTGTTGAGCTTGGCCAATGGTGGAAAATTCAAAGTGTTCAACTGGTGTAGTACCCGTGCCTTGTTGTGGGTGAAGGCCAGAGTTTGAGTCCTACTAATTACAACGCTGGATAGATTTTTTAGTGGAATTGATCTTGTTGGCCCTCAGTTGCTCCTTTAGAAAACCTTTCGTGAGCTTACCTCCTAAGGGTCTGTTTATTTTTGCTTTTGATTCTGGATTCTGACCCCAAAAGTTGAATAAAAAACAAAGAGTCTGATTCTAGAATCTGATTCTTGGTTCCAGTCCATCCAAATACACTAGAATCCACAATCTACTTCATATGTGTTTTTGGATTCCAGCTTACCTTTTAGAGAATCCAAAGCAAAAACAAATAGGCCCTAAGATTGGGCGAGTTTATTCAGCTTCTCAGTAACCACAATCCAGAATCACCTTTTAGAGAATCCAAAGCAAAAACAAATAGGCCCTAAGATTGGGCGAGTTTATTCACAAAACATTAAAAAAAAAATACTGGGCGAGTTTATATGTGGGACGATGTTGAAATAAAGATAGATTGGCCGTTCTCAAATATTTCCAGTGTTGAAAATTCCGCCAATTTAATTCTGCAGCTTTCCGGTTAGCAAGATTTCTAGAGGGTTGTCAAACACAGTTTTACAGCTACCATTCAATCTATCGAACAGTTGAGAGGTGTCCTCCCAACTGTTGTCTCGCTGAGAACATTGTTCAGTTTGGTCACACGTCACAGATTTTGCGCCAAAGTAGATCCGATATGTTTGACTATTGGTTTCCTAATGCTCTAACTAATCAGCTACCTACAATTTGGAGTAATTCTACCCAAGGTTTGAAATTTTGTTTTCGGACCCATCTCGGAGGTAGCCGAAATCCAAAATTTCAACGAAATCTCGATATTTCGGACAAATTATGATGAAATTCAAAAATCAAATTTGAAATCCAGTATTTTTGAAGCATTGAAAACCGATATTTCGATCAATTTTAATGCCCCTCTGAAATTTTTAAAAAATTGACCAAAATTTGTGTGTATATATATATTATGCAAAATTTTCACATGTGTTCCTCAGAAAAGACATCACAATTCTTCACAAAAAAAATAATGCTAAATCCGGTCTTTAAATTGTGAAATCTGGTCAAATTAGTAGTCGAAATCTCGGCGAATGAGATTTCCCTAAAATACTATAGCAATTTGAAAATTTTCAAAAAAAAAATATTCCACTGAGATTTGGTTTCTTGGCCCCAGCCAAAGACCAGCCCAGATGGCCGAATTTCGACAAGATTTTGATTGATGACTTTCACCAAACCAATAACTAACCAATATATATCTAGTTAAGAGTGTCAAATTTGTAGATGTGAAAACTACATCACTTTTTTTTGTTGACACTTAATCCGTACAGAACCTTGATGACTTACGGTTTTCAACGAGAGAGTCTCCTTACCAGGGTTAACTTTTTCGTCAAATTTTGTTTGAATTTCACGAATTTAGACTTTATTATTACGGTTTGAAAAGAAAAATCGTTAAGTTTACTGCTTAAATTCAAATTAAAATTCAAAAAAATAAAAAAAAATGACAAAATTTATTCAAACTTTCCTATAATTGGTATTAATAGCCTTATGACATCTGGTGTGAATATTTTTTTTTTTGTTTGAAAAAACGAAGTTTGGAGGCGTTTTTGAGCCATTAAAAATATAGATAATAGAAAAGGCCAAAAAAAGAGAAAAATATCCTAGCTTATTAGTTGCTTCAATTCAAATCTTCAGGTTTATATCATAACTAAAAATATATAAAAAGAACTTACTGTTTATATATCTCTTACAAAGCAGAAATGAAGTTTCTTCTATTTGATTGTTTAAATTTTAGTACAATTATGACAAAGATTATTGTTATACTATGTCTGATAAGGTAAATTTGCTCATTCTTGACTATCTGCTAATGGATACTAGTGTAATTGTAATGTAATAATCCTCAAATCAGTACTAAATTACTAAGTTAGTAGAGAAATTTAGAGGCTTGCCATTAAATTTACAAGTGTTTAGAACAATCTAGGCAGACCATTAGGTAGAAATATACACATATGGCAAGGGAAGGAAACATTATTTTGCTAGGATTATTTGAATAATTTGCGCAGTTGCTAAATATCATTTTGATTTGCACATTTTCTATCGTTCGTCACTCTCCAATTGTGCAATTTTTGTAGGTTTCAGAGGGAAGAGGTAAAGATCCAAGCTTGGGAAAATCACCGGGTTTTTTTTTTTAGAAATTTGACAACATTTTTTTTGTGTGCAATTTTTTGGTTTTTTTTTTCAACTGTCACTAGTTTTTTTTTTTTTTTTGCCAGAAACCACTCGAAATTCGAGACTTTTCAAGCGGTTTTCGTCCAAAAACCGCAAAATCGCTTGGTGATTTGAAAAAAATTCAAATTCTTTTGACTTTTCAACCGTTTGGTTTTCAACAAATTTCGAGCGGTTTTTCAAAATTTTTGGTTCCATCGGGTCATTGAAATCTGGGCTCGAAACGGTGTCGTCAACCCTGCTCCTCATAATTGATGTTAGTTTAAGTTATAAAAAATTTAACGTGTAAAAGCATCTTTTGTGACAAATATATTGTATTATTTTTATGCGACAAATTTGGATAAGCGACCAACACTTAAACTAAAGTAGGAAACTTCGCCCTTGCTTCAAATTTTTTCACTTGATTGTTTAGAGCTTACAGTCACCCTTTTCATCAGCAAAATCATTGCTTATTTGGCCCTTTGTACCTCTTTTTTTATATAAATCTAACCCTACGCATACATTTGCAATTTGGCCCCTCCTCCACCGCGGAAGGCACGGTAATGACACGTGCCTCCTTCCACATCTGGAGAGGTGAAGCCAGCTAGCATCGCAGCAGGGCGACTGAGTGCATGCGAGCGAGCGCAACAAGAGCTCGTTGTCGTGCCTAGGTAGCGCAGAAGTTACCCTGCTGCGTGGGCCATGCTGCTCCCGCGATTGGTCGAGCTTCGTCGTCTTTTGTGCTCTCTAAGCGCCGCAGGGGACACATGTCATTTGTCGCGCCTTTCGCAGTAGGGGAGGGAGTTAAATTTGCAAATACATACGCTAAAAGACTAGCATTGCAAAAAAAAGGTGCAACAGGTTAGATAAGTGTAACATTCCAATTTTTTTGTCTTCATTGTAGTTTAATTCATTTTCTAATTTTGTGGATTTTGGAATTTATTTGAATTTTAAATAATAATTAGAATTAAGCCTATAGTTAATAATATTTAACTTATGCAAAGTTTTAAATAAAATTTTGTTGAAAATATTTTGTTTAAGTTCTAAATGTCTTAAATTATTTTTCAAAAAAATAGAAATTTTTTTGCTATTTTTGCTATTTTATGAAACATCAAGTTCCATTAGTTTTAGTGATTGGTTTAATATTAATGTTTAATCATTGTTTAATGATAAACCGATTCTTAATGAGACTAACTTTGTTTATTAAGGTTATTGTTAATAGTCTCATATTTGGATGGAAAATAAAAAATCAAGGTATGCACTTGTATTAATATTCATTATCTTAATGCATACTTAGATTCCAAGTTAAAGTATGAATTTCCCCATTACATTAACCTCAAAATATGCATTATGTTTTCAATCCACATATTACATGGATGTACATATCTAGGGGGATTTCACTCTCTAACTTGATGTTTCACAGTATTGATCCATGTCTTATTGCCAGATATGAAGGATCAAGACTTTGAACCTAATCCGTGAGTATATAACTAACATGCCTAGTTATAGTATACTCATGGTAATATAGGATAAACTCCGATGAAATTACAATTGAATATGTGCATATTGATTCAAAGTCAATTATTTGTATGCACGTATACTTGTGAAGTTTATTCTCTAGTTTATGGATTATTGTATTGATCATATTCCACATGTAATGGATCAATGCATATCATCAATATGAGTACATGAAAACTTGTGTAGTTAGTATATATACATAACAATTTAAATAAAAATTTAAATTGATGTCGATTGTCTTTTAATCATCAAAGAACATTTCACCATGTGTTGATGTTGTTCCTTTGATCGATTAAGGAAAATTGATAGTTCTTGAGTATAATGAAGCATGAGTTGCATCAATGTACTCAAGACACAACTATTTCATTTAAATTGATTAGGGTTATGCTCAATCGATCTTAGAGGTATCCATTATGTGTTAATGGAGTGTGATAGATGATTGAAACAACCATATATATTGGACTAACACTTTTCATGAGTTGTGAAAGTAGGAGTTAGTCCAAGCGGTTGAGATGAAGAGGAAACAACACAAGGGCACCATTAAATGTGGATGTGTGTCAAGAGGAGATCCCGTAGAGAAGGTTCATCAATAGTGGATGAACAAGAAGGGTGATGATCCCGGGGAGAAGAATGATTGAAGATCATTAAAATCCTAAAAGTAATTGCGTGCGATGGCAAAGATAAATTAGATAGAGTGTCTAGTTTAGGTAGATCGCCATACTATTAAGAAGGGTCGAGTTTCTTGTTTGAGCCTCATCATGTGTTGATGAACTCAACCGGCGTTTCACTCAAAGCTCAACCTAGTTGGTTTTTGCATGAAGCTAACCATTTGACATGTGTTGTGAATGAGTAAAACTCATGCATTGGTTTTAGCATAATACTTTGATTTGCATGTGTTGCAAGAAGTGTATGCTTTAGTTTTTGCATGAAGTTCATATTCGCATGTGTTGCAAATGTGGTAGTCATGCTTGATTCATGCATGAGCTAAGATATTTGCATATATTGCAAATAAAGTAGCTCATGGTTGCATTTTTTCAATTTCTTATTTGTAGTGGTATTGATTGGAGCTAAGTTTTGCATGTGTTGCAAAACAAGAGAGCGTAAGCAATTTGGTTTTGTTGGGTGCATAGAGCTAGAGATTTGCATGTGTTGCGAATAGAGAGTTCATGCACATTGAGTTTAATTTGTTGCTTACTTGGAGCTAGAGATTTGTATGTGTTGCAAATAGAGAGCTCATGCACTTGTTGATTTGGTTTTTGCTTAGAGCAATATTTTGCATGTGTTGCAAAAAGAGAATGCTCAAGCAAATTGATTGTTTGGCTTTTGCATGGAACTAAGAGATATCTGTGGCAAATATTAAGAGTTCATGCAAGTTTGATTTGGTTGTTGCATGAGGCTATGGATTTACATGTGTTGCAAAAGGGAGATATCTCATGCAATGTGATTTAATTGCTATTTGCAAATGGGTTTTGCAAATGAGTAAGAGGTTATGGGTTGCAATCCTAGAGAGTGTGCGAAGAGGGCATTTGCAATGTTTTTGTAAAGTGCCAAGATCTTATGGTGAGCACCTCATGGCTAAAGAGGAATGAGCGCATAGGTTCTTGGTTTATTTGCAAATACGATTTGCAAATAAGTTGAAGAGTTTAATTGTGATTCTTTAGAGCATGTGAATAGGATTTGCAATGTGTTTGCAAACTAGCTTGATCATGTGTTGATCATCATATGGCTCGAAGAATCAATCTTTGGAATTTGAAGAAAGGATTTTGTCGAAAAACTGGATTTTTTTTTCCTGAGGCCGGCACTACCGACATGCTAGGAGCAGTAGTACCGCTGAGGCCGGTAGTACCGCTTATGAGAGCGTGCTACCGCTTGGCTAGTCGTTATTTACCAGAGAAGATATTCCCTTGAGTTTGCTGAGGCCAGCAGTATTGCTCATGGGGGTCGGTACTATCGAAGGAGCGGTACTACCGGGCTTTGGCCTATGGTAGTATCCGAAAACTAGCCGTTGCCGATCGTTGGAGGTCAAGGCCGGCACTGCCGGGCCCCAGAGGACGGTAGTGCTGGATTTGCTAATTTTCCCATTTTACCCTCCAATGACTATATTTCATGTGAGAGGCTATAAAAGGCCCCTTTGGGGGGGGGCAAGGGTTCGTTGTTGCTGTATTTGTGAGTTCTTGGAGTGAAGTGCATGTGTTGCACACTCCAATTTGCCTCTTGAGCTAAAGCGTGACCTCTAATTGCATGTGTTGCAATTAAAGAGTGGGTTGAGACCTCTTGTGCATGTGTTGCACATGAGGAGGATCCTAGTGCATATGTTGCACTTAAGTGGTCACCAAAAGCGCATGTGTTACGCTATGTGAAGCTTGAGTAAGGGGCTCGACTTGTTACTCTTGGAGGTTGCTGCCTCCTAGACGGTGTTAGGAGATGTCGTGCGCAGGAGCTCTCAATGGAGGTTGTGAGAAGCCCCGGTAAAAGTTTGTGAAGGTTAGTGCTCGCCTACCCAGAGGGGTAAAGAAGTGGAATTGAGGGAGGTGCTCAGGTGCGGAGTTAGTCCAAATAGTTGGGCTTGTCTCAACGTGGATTAGGGGAGACCGGCAAGTCTCCGAGACCACGGGATAGATATCAGTGTGTCTTTGTGTCTATTTTACTTTCAAGCATTTACTTTATTGTATTATTATCAATTGCTTGATTGTATTTAGAATTATTTATTCTTACTTGCTTCATTAGTATAGCAATTCTTGCTTAGAGGCTTAATTAGTTAGTGCACTAGTGAGCCTAGTTGTTTTAGGCTTTAATTGTTAAAACCGTAGTTATCCGCTTTCGCGTATTGTTTAGGTTTTGACATATGAGTAATTAGAGTGTATCTCATTACAGAGAATTCTTCCACTCCCCACCAGGGGACATCCCTGTTGCCATATGTAGGATCGATATATACTAGGATAGCAATCAGAGGGGGGTGAATGATTGCTCGGAAGCTAAAATCAAATTTTTGATCTATTAAAAATTCACCCCAATTCGGGATCAAATAATTGCTTCGTATTCAACAAAAATAGATTGATATATGTTTGGTAAATTGCTAATTCTCGGAGATCCAGCCGTCGGATTGACTTGAAATTTGAACACAAGAAACTAGATTCCAATATAGATCTAACAAAAAATGAATCAGCTCGATCGGACTTACGGATCAAAAGTTATGGACTCTGCAATCTTGCTATGACAGATTATACCGAGAATAGATCTAACCTTAATTCCCGAAAATCCATCCGTTAGATTGATGTGAAATTTAAACAGGATTACTGCAGCAGTAGGCATTGTAGCGGCATGGATATTATTCATCCAATGTACTGTAGCTATCGGGTTACTGTAGCGACGCGAAGTACTGTAGCACCGAGAGCAACCGAGAGTGATCTCTGCGATGGTCTTCAACCGCCATTTTTTTCTTTTCACCGAAGCGTCTCTGCTCTTTCTTCCCTTCTTTTTCCACTCGAACAGCGCCGCTCCTCTCTCTGTTTTTCTCTTGCGCGGCTCACGGCTTGATGAAGAAATCAATCTTTATTTCTTTTTGTATAGTCTAATTAGAGTACTCCAAACAAAAGAGTACAAACCCTAATGCCTTAACACACAATAAATAGGATACAACCCATCCTATTTATAAGAAGTAAACCCTGAGGAATTCGCATGCATGTCCACTTGGCCCAATATAGCCCAATACTTGCAAGCTACCCTAACGATTACAACTGCACGCGTACAGCCCACCTGCCGCACTCACGTGACTAACTAGCCTCCATGTGCACCGTTCTCTAGCCCGAACGTCCCGCGTGACATCCTCGACAATTAAGACTTCGATTCCTCCCTGAACATAGTCCCGAACCTCAGTTCCTCCACGAACCTAGTTCTGGTCCCGTCATCGACCATGTTCGCCCTCGAGCAACACCTGCACATGAACAATCCACAAAACAAAATTCTGAGCACAAGTTCTTCCCAACTTGACTCAGTTAGTCCATCCAACTACTCACACGAGCGCATTGCATCAAGCAAAACAATTACCATGTTATCACAAGCATATCAATTAATCATCTGAAACAACACATGCATATGCACCACACATGCCATGAGCACAATCACTTTGCAATACCAAATTCATCACCAAGCCAATTTTTCATCACATGATTTCACACCATCCCTAACTAACAACCTACGGTACTACCAGCATTAATCCTACAGCAGCTTCGGCTCCCAGGCAAAAATCAAGTCTCACACAGAAACTTTTCTCTAAGTTAACAAAAAATAATTTTTTGAGCTATGTGAGGATTAACACATGATCACAACATTTTGCAAAATACATTTTCAAATGTTAACCACATACTCCAAAGAATTTCATTAAAATTCAACTTATTTGCAAAACACATTTGCAAATAAATCGAGAACCTACGAGTTCAATCCTCTTAGCCATGTGATAATCAACACGAGATCAAGTCAACTTGCAAAACATGATTGCAAGCCTTATTCACATGCTCTAAGATCGAAAACTATAACCTTCCGCTCATTTGCAAAACATTTTTGCAAATAACCAAATCAAACTTATTTTGCAAAAACACATATGCAAATAAAATATGAGTTTATGATATTAATCCTCTTAGGCATGATGTGATCAACATGAGATCACGACACTTTGCAAAACACGACTGCAAATGCCCTCTTCATATGCTCTAGGATTCTAATATCATAAACATCCCACTTATTTCCACAACGCATTTGCAAATAATAATTAAACCATTTTAAGGGCAACTTGCATGAACTCTCTTTATTTGCAACACATGCAAATCTCTTATTTTTATGCAAAAGCCAACTAAATTAAAATGCATAAACTATTTGCTTTTCGCAACATATGCAAATCCATAGCTTCATGCAATATCCACATAAACTCAAATACTTGAGCTCTTTATTTGTAACACATGCAAATCTTAGCTCCAAGCAAACTGCAAATAAACTTAAGTGTGTGTGCTCTCTATTTGTAATATATACAAATCTCTAGCTCCATGCAGCCATTAAAATACAAATTGCTTGAGCTCTCCCCTTTTACATTATTTAGGTTCGTGATATGGATGTGTTATCATCGTTGTTACCGTTGTGTGTATTAGCGTGATCTTAGACTAGTGTTGTATACACAGAGAGTTCCGATTTGCAAATCCAGATCCCAACAATAAGTGACAGCTCTTCAACAGCAAAGGCTGACTTAACGTTGAAACGGAGAGAAAGCACCTCATCAATCAGTGCAAGAGAGACGCGAGTCACACTCAGGGTTTCACTTTTCATCGAAATTCGTTCGTACCGTTCCGGTTCGAAAAAAGATTTCGTTTGGTTTACCGCTCAAGTTCAAGTTCAAATTCAAAAATTTTAAAAAATTTATCCAAAAGTTTCCTAAATTAGTATTAATAGCTTTATAACCTCTGGTGTGAATATTTTTTTTTTAAAAAAACAAAGTTTGAAATTTTACAATATTTTTCTAATTTTTCAACCTGTCATTGATTTTTGCCGAAAACCACTCGAAATTCGCCGCTTTTCGAGCGGTTTTAGGTCTTTTCGTTCGAATTTCGCTCGACGGTTTGACCAAATTTTAGTTTTTTTTTTAACTTTTAAAAACATTCAATTTTCCGTAAATTTCATTCAATTTTTTTATATAAATTTCAGTACCACCAGCTCATTAAAGTTCAATATCGATGTTATTAACCTTCGTCACGCTCCACATTTATCAGCAAGTCTTCCCCTCCAACAGTTCGTTCTCCCGTTCCGCATTTATCAGCCAAAAGCGGATCGCCGCGGTACGCCATTTCGGAGTGCGGACTGCAGAGAGAGAGAGAGAGAGAGAGAGAGAGAGACAGAGTGGGGGAGAGGAATTACTCTTTGCCCACACCACACTGCATCCCTGCCTGAAGCAAGCATGGCATCGAGCACTTCCTTCTAGTCCGGCGCATATATTAGCTGTGCTAGATAGATAAAGCCATAGAGAGAGGGGGAAGCATGGGCCATTGGACATGGTGATCAGTCACTAAGGAGCACTAGAAGAAATTTTTCTGAGAGAGAGAGAGAGAGGAGGGAGGAGAAGAGGTCAAGAATGGCGGCAATGGTCGGCGTGTTGGCCGCCCTCCTCCTCGCCCTTGCGACGGTGGTGGGAGCCGACACCGACGCCGCCGATGGTAATACCGGCTCTGGGAGACTGCATCCCCAACTTCGAGTTCTTGGTTTCTTGAAATGCATTCTCTGTTATTTCACTGCCTGATGTTTGCGATGCATGTCGGTGTATGTGTGTACGAAATGATGGGTACATTGATTCTTGCAGTTGCGGCTTTGGGGAATCTCTACACCTCCTGGAACAGCCCGGCTCAGCTCACCGGTTGGTCGGTCGGCGGCGAGGATCCTTGCGGCGCCGCGTGGATGGGCATCTCCTGCTCAGGCTCTGCCATCACCTCAATGTGAAGAACTAAAGATCTTCTCGTGTATTCCTAAATTTTAAGTGATGAAAAGGGCAAAACATTTTGCCTAACTGTGCATTGATGCCTTGCAGATGTTTGTGGAAAGAGAAGAAACATTGTTGCCTGATTTTTGTTCACTGCATTTCAGTTACATGATTTTTTTGACATAATAGTGTCTTGATGTGGACATGGAAAGCCGCTGATGAAATCTTGTAGTCTACTGATATTCACATATTCGCAGGGAAATTTCTGTTAGCATTTGCATCCTTTGAAGTTGTTTGTGCTACTATTTTGAGCTAAAATTGGGCATTGGAAAAGATTGTAAGAACTATTACTATTCATGCTGGTGAAAAAAAGCTCTGTTGATTTCTGGGATATTACAGTTAAGAAGTTAACTTTTTTTTTTTTTTTTTTTTTTTGTATGCATGCAGTCAGAATTAGAGTCTGATGCAATTCTGCTCTGAGCCTTTGACACTGATTGATGTTGTTTGACTAGCCTTTTGGTACCAAATTTTGGAGACATCTTTATGCATTTGTTCTTCTCCTATTCAAAGTTGGTGCAAAATATAAATATGGTTTGGACAGAAGAGAGTTTATGTGATACTTAACACCCTGCCTTTATTTTGTTCTTTTCTGATTTACCGTTGTAGTTATATGAAATTACCTTAAATGAAGAAACTCAGCACTAAAATATCCTGTTTCTTCCCTATTTTGCAGCAAGCTTTCTGGTATGGGGTTGAATGGTACTCTTGGTTACCAACTGTCCAATCTACTGGCGTTGAAAACAATGTATGAGCTAAAACTTGAGAGTACAAACCTTCATTGTTTTATGTCTTGTTCATAATTTTTATATTTCATTTCTTTACTTTCAGGGACTTGAGTAGCAACAACTTGCATGACGCAATTCCTTATCAGTTGCCACCAAATCTTACCTATCTGTAATGCCTTCTACCTTGCATATGTTGATTTCTAGTAATTGGTGATTGCAGTTTCATTCATAGTGATGATGCAGGAATTTGGCGAGAAATAACTTTTCTGGTAACCTTCCATACTCTATATCCAACATGATATCACTTGACTACCTGTAAGTTGCTGACTATTGCAAAGATGTAATTCATTATTTTAGTTGACATAGTCTAACTGCAAATAACCTCTGCATGCAGCAATCTCAGCCACAACTCGCTGTTTCAGGAAATTGGCGAACTATTTGGAAACCTCAATTCACTTTCTGAATTGTAAGGCTTACTGAACCTGTGTTAAGTTTTTTTTTTTTAAAAAAAAAGAAGAAAAAATTGGCTAGGAGCTCTTTCATTCGATCCTAGGACTCGAACTCGGGCGGGCGAGGGCACAACTGCCACTCTTTACATTCGGTCACAGACCGGATCCCTGAACCTTTGTTCTTTGTTTCCAAGTCTTGGGCCCAGTTCGTTTCAGCTTTTGGATTATGGGAGAAGTTGCTTCTGATTGTGAGAGAATCGGGCCGAACCGGCTGCGATTTCTATGTTCCGGACCGAGCCGGCGAGAATCAGCAAGAATTAGCAAGAATTAGGTTCCAGTCGGATTCTGATTCTATGTAGAGGGCAGCTTTTGATTGTGGGAGAAGCTGTCCAGAATCCTCCCGTTCGGTAGACAATTCGCTTTTTTTTAAGCAGAAACTGTGTAGAAGTTAAAACGAACGGGGTCTTGATGTCTTGAATCATGTGTGGCTGACAGCTTGAGATTATTTGACATGCACAATAGTGCTCAAATGTCTTGCAATATCTGGGGATTCCAAATATCATCTGGTTCTTTGCCTTTCAAAATAACGTAGTGCAAAATCACTTGAACTGTCCAAACTGACGGACCAGAGAATCGTGGTCCAGATGGAGATGTAAGATTCAGAAATTAATTAGTAGTTTTGTTCCTTTTGTCTAGTGCAACTGGTGTTCTCTCCGGTCAGCATGATCATTGGACTTTCGGATATTCAGATATGATCCCACAATTGTAAAATCTACATCCACTTTTATAGGATGCTTGGGGACCCCCAAAATAGTTAAAATGCATTCATGTATATGAATCCTTTAAATTTGCTAAGGAACTGAGCCTAGCTCAGTTGGACGCGAATTTGGGTGCCTATTTTCTTCATAATTTTAAAAAAATACATAGTTCCTCCTAGTATTCCCCCCTTTTTTTAATTTGCAAAGTAGATAAAAGGCGAAGCAGGGTTTATCATGTACTGCAGGCTGTTCTACTTACCTCATGTGTAGTAATTTCCAATATTGTTACAAAGCAAGCACCAATCTGGCAATCTCACATGAAGAACATTGAGCTCCGGAAGAAACATCCCAACTTTAACTATCCAGTTTTACCTGTGAAATGTGTGATGAACTGATGATCATAGGCAGAGCACTGCATAAATGTCAGTCGAATACTATAATGTATGCACTTCCCCTAGTTTCATGACCTCATCTTATGCTATTTAAAATCTTTACAGAGATGTATCTTTCAACAACCTGTCAGGGAACATTCCATCTTCTCTTGTCTCTCTGTCAAATCTTTCTAGCCTGTAAGTATTCAATATTCTTCGATGCCAACTTCCCACTTTTGTATTTCAATTTCATGGTTCTGATAGTTCTTTTAACCCATTGTGTAGTTATATGCAAAATAATCAACTATCCGGCACAGTCAATGTACTCAGCAACCTAAGCCTTACTACATTGTAAGTGAATTTTGATGCATCAAGATGACTGCTAATATTGCTTCCCTGTTTTTTATATTTATCTGATTACATATGATGTTATGCCTTTAAACAGAAATATAGCGAACAACAATTTCAGCGGCTTGATACCACAAGAATTCAGCTCAATTCCAAATTTGATGTATGCACCAACATGTTTTACTGCTCTTTTTCTATGGAAATCATCATTTCTACATGCTGATAGGTTAGTGCAATTGCAACCATAGACTTGGAGGAAATTCATTTGTCAATGTGCCTGCCTCTCCACCACCAACTCTCACGCCACCGCCTCGGAGTCCACATGATCAGCCAAACTATCCTCAAGGACCAACAAGTGCTCCAAATCTCCCTGAGATTCCTATTGATCAAGGTGACAATAAGCAAGGTCTGCAAAAAGGTCTGCTTATAGGGGTAGTTATTGGCTCAATAGCTACTGCCTCATGTGTACTTGTCGCGCTGGTATTCTGCCTTCACAATGTTCGGAAAGGAAAGGAAGGTGTGAGCAGTGAATCAAAAGATTTTGTAGGTTCTCTTGTAGTAAACATAGACCGAGGTATGCTCCTTTTTCTTTGTGCAAGATATTATTCCTTTTGTCAGATACTAGTAGTGGTTTATAATTTTTGTCAGGTAATAATCATAAGATTATTGTGGGAAAATTGCAAATACCCCCCAAAAGCCTGTTGGGGTTGGAATTACCCCCCTATAAGTACTTTTGTGGCACATACCCCCCCTACAAGTGCTTCATTGTATGAAATGCCCCCCTGGCGCCTCTTTACCGTTTGAGTGTTTTTTGTTGGCGTGGGCTCCGTGGCATGCCACCTCGGCTATGAACTAGGTGCAGTGTGGTTAATAATTAATTGGACCCATGTCATATCCCTCCACTTAGTTTGGCTTCTGTTTGTTGCCTTCCCTTGTCTTGATTCGACTCGTCTCAAGGAGGGAAACGAAACATGAACTCTTCATCTACCCACTATCCCAATCTGAGCTGCACAACCTAACCCCATAGGCTATGCTGGAATGTCATGAACCAGCGCCACAGAGTCCGCATCAACAACAAAGCAGCCAAGTCAACGAGGAGGGCGTCAAAGGGGCATTTCAAACAATCATGCACTTGTAAGGGGGCATGTGCCACAAAAGTACTTGTAGGGGGTAAATCAAACCACGACTGACTTTTGGGAGGGGCTATTTGCAAAGATTATTCTCTTATCATTGGTCAAGTGCACACGCAGTCTAAATATCAGATCAGTGTACTTTTGCAATCTGATTGCCTAAATCTGGTTGTGAAAACCTAGGATTGATGGTAATATACTAATATCAATAGATCCAAAGACCTGTTTGAGGTAAAGTGTAACAGCAATTTGTGATTTTGCTGTTATCCAGATATAATGAAAAAAGGAAAAATATATAACAGCTGTGGAAGACCCTAGTGCTCATTTTTCCAAGTTTAAAATACTAAATTGTGATTGGTTGGTATTCTCAAAAAAAAAAATGGTGGCTGGTTGATAACTCAGATCTTTACAGCCCTATTGGTGTTTTTCTTTTGCAGCTTCGAACAGGGAAATCTGGGACCACAGCAATCAAGATGCTCCTTTAGCAACTTCAGTGCTCCCGCCTATGGGAAAAATGACTCCTGAGAGGGTTTTTGGTACAAATGGTTCTCCAGCAAAGGAGATAAAGGTCCCCGTCACAGCAACTTCTTATACTGTTGCTTCTCTCCAAGTTGCTACGAACAGCTTCTGTCAAGATTCACTCCTAGGCGAGGGTTCACTTGGGCGTGTTTACAAGGCTGATTTCCCCAATGGAAAGGTAGAAGTGTTTTTAGAAATTTGACTTAAATGAAATTTGTGAGCTGTGTAATTTGTGTGGTTTGATCAGGTTTAGTTTCTATTTTTGGCTGTTTGGATCATGGAATCATTTTGTGCATTATTAGTTACATAGAGTCAATACAAAATACTTTCACTATTTAAATAGCATGGCATTTTTTTACAACTCTAAATAATCTGCCCCTTTGGTTTTTTATACTTCAGTTTTTATTTTATTTTTTTTAAAAAAAATCATCATGACACTGAAACTGAATTGTGTGCACGATCACAGGTACTTACTGTGAAGAAGATAGACAGTGCTGCACTTTCCTTGTATGAGGAAGATAATTTTCTTGAGGTTGTATCAAACATTTCTCGACTTAGGCACCCGAACATTGTGCCGCTTACGGGCTATTGTGTTGAACATGGGCAAAGGCTTCTTGTGTATGCGTACATCGGAAATGGAACACTGCATGATATATTGCATTCTTCTGATGAAGCAAGCAAGAACCTTACATGGAACAGCCGTGTGAGGATAGCACTAGGCATCGCTCGAGCTTTAGAGTATGTCATTTGAGCAATCTAGTATTTTTCACTCTATGAGAAGGCTATGTTATGATGGTATGATACTACCATGTAATGCCAAACTTTATTTAGGTACCTGCACGAGGTTTGCCTGCCCCCTATTGTACATAGAAACTTTAAGTCATCAAATATCCTGCTTGACGAAGAGTACAGTCCACATCTGTCTGACTGTGGTCTTGCTGCCCTGTCGCCAAATCCTGAGAGAGAGGTAAGTAATGTAGGGGCATATCTATCAGTGGTAGACTGGTTATCAAGATACCATCTTTAGCTTTGGTAGTGGATGTTAGTTGGGCTAAACCGGGTATTACTATGTTGTGCCAGGTTTCAGCTGATGTGGTTGCCTCTTTTGGATATAGCGCCCCAGAGTTTGTCATGTCAGGAATATATACTGTAAAGAGTGATGTGTACAGTTTTGGAGTAGTGATGTTAGAGCTTTTGACAGGCCGTAAGCCACTAGACAGGTACCCTACATTTATCATTTCTAACCTGGTGAAGTGTATTTCTGTAAATTTAAATTAAGATGACCATTCATTCGTTGTAGCAATTTGAATCAATGTGTTTTACAGCTCTAGAGAGAGGCTGGAACAGTCTCTTGTCAGATGGGCTACCCCGCAGCTTCATGACATTGATGCACTTGCCAAGATGGTTGATCCGGCAATGGATGGGTTGTACCCTGCAAAATCTCTTTCCCGATTTGCTGACACAATTGCATTGTGTGTCCAGGTACATTCTTTCTTTTCTCTCTCTTTCATTGTTTGCGCTGCATATGGCCAACTCTGGCTTGCTCAAACATTGTTCTTGCAATCTTGCATCTAAATATGAACAAGTTGAATTTGGTTAAAATATGAGTTAAATTATTCCCTCCAGATGTAGATTTTCTGTCAGTGTCCTGTTGTCAATGTTGCCAATCCCATTCATTCTCCTTTGCTTCACATTTTCTGTCTGTGTCCTGTTGTCAATTTTTGTAGCCGGAACCCGAGTTCCGTCCACCAATGTCTGAAGTCGTCCAGCAACTCGTGCGCCTGATGCAGAGGGCTAGCATTGTAAGGCGACAATCCGGAGAAGATCTCAGTTTTTCATACAGGGCCCACGAGCGCGAAGGTGGCACAGGCGACGTCTTCTGAGAGTCTGAGACCATGTTCTTCTCAGCTATACAAGTGACAATGCAGTTTCAAAGAGAGCAAGCTGGGACTGGGACAGCACCCCAGGATCTCCAGAATTGGATCGGATCACCTACTGTGTACTGCATTTGTTCGGTTTTGCTCTGTTCTCTGTCTGGTTTTTACCCATCAGCTCCTTGTATACAATTTGGATCGTGGACCTCTACTGGGATTCTGTGAATGGCAGGTATAGTGTTATGGTCATTGGTGATACTCTCTCCATCCAAGTTTATAATAGGGTGTATTTTTTTTTATGATCTTATGTATAAATATAGAGTGTATTTCATATCCGAATGCAAAATTAGTGTGATGGTACTTTTGTACTCCTAATAAATATTTACCTTTAATTTATATTTCTTTAAGACGCATGCATTGGATATAATGTTTAGAGATAATAATTAACGGTAATCTAGTTATTTTCAATATCTTATTAGATCTGTGTACCAAGAAAAAAATATGCTCTACTATCAGCTTAAGGCCTTCGCCTTGTTTGTTTCGGTTTAGGTTTTTTTGGTTTTTGGCTTAAAGCTAGCCTTTTGGTTTAATGAGCTTTTAAGCTAATACATGCTGTTTGGTATCCTAGTTTACTAATGGGTTAGATGGTACAACTTATAGATGAAAAGTCTAAAATACTCTAAATGAGATGATGGATGAATCTTAATTTATATATGATGGCATTTGGTAGGTAGTTTTGCAGACTTTTAGTGGTAAATGGTTATTTCATTAAAAAAAGCCCAAAGAAGCTCCTCACCTGGCTTTTGGTTTATAGTTATACAGGGGTTTTTGATTTTTTTAAAGCTCGGCTTAAAAGCCAGTCGTTTATTTCTGCTTAGGTTTTTTTGGCTTTTAAGCCGGTGAAAAAATCGAAACAAACAGGGTTTGAATGGAGGGAGCAGGTAAAAGGTAGGAAAAGAAATGGGTTTTACGGATTTCTGCCCTGTTAAAAATGCTGCAGCCATCAACCGCTCAACACCTCTGTGCGGACAAGGAGTCAAGGACCTGTGCCTTGTCAGCGAGGCAAGCTCGCTTGCTTTGCAGCAAAGCAAATTAAAACGGCTCTAGCCCGTCGCCTCCCAACACATGGCACTCCGCAGAGGATGTGGCGTCCGACTCGTTGCGCGCTAATTGTCAAAAACGCGAGATGGTGACTCGCTGACGTCGAAGGCTTTAGGATCTTTTCTCTTCGTGGTAGTTAACTCCAGTTCAGGCTTCTCTTTACTGTGCTCTGCGATGCACTCCAAATCCCGGCGCTTCCGTTGAACCGGACACTGCTCCGCCTGAGACCTTGTCCGTCTCTACTACGAAGAAATCGTATTGCTCCTTTGAAACTTGCGTTCAGGACGACGTAAGCGACAGACAGATGATAGGATGGGAAGAAGGAAGTCAGATCGGCTGGGGGGTGAGATCAGATTCAGATCGACATGACTCGGACGGTCACGTCGACTCCGACTCTATAGACTCTCTTGAGGGGTTGGAGGTAAAAGCTCACGTGCTGCAATGTGATGGATCGTGCAATGCGAGGAAAACGACGACCGCAACGAGCCACGCTCGGTCCCTTTCAAGGACTTTCTCATTTTTTTGTTTTCGTTTTTCGACGTGTTTTTTTCAACGTTGGTTTATTGGAACGAAATTGTAAATTTAGCTCCTTTCTTGACCGTGTAAGTATTTAAA
The DNA here is from genome assembly GCA_036346355.1 of Rhipidocladum racemiflorum. Taxonomy (NCBI): domain Eukaryota; kingdom Viridiplantae; phylum Streptophyta; class Magnoliopsida; order Poales; family Poaceae; genus Rhipidocladum; species Rhipidocladum racemiflorum. Next base: position 79,155,273 of record CM070579.1, on the reverse strand, counting down.
GACAATATTCGCCATCCTTTTCGCGATAGAAAGGTTGCAATAAATAACCGTCACGATTAAGAAGGAACTAAATTCACAATTTTATTTAGATAAAAATGAGATTCAAAGAAAAAAAGAAAATTCGCTTCCGTTCCGAGGAGGCGCCGCCGCGGCCGTCACCACGGCCTCTCGCTCGCCTCCGCGCGAATACGCCCAAAACCCGCAGTGCCACCACGCCGACGCCCACGCCAAAAACGCCAGCGCTTCGCTCCGCGTTCCTGCTGTGGCCTAGGCCGCGCCGCGACCCACACGGTCGAAACCGTCCGCACGCGCACCCGATGGATGCCACCTCGCCGTCTCGCTCGCTCGCTCGCTCGCTCGCAATAAACCGCGGCGCCGCGCTACTAGCAGTAGCGTGTACCGCCGCGCAGCGCCTCGGGGTCCCCGTAATAAAACGTGGGGGGGATGCGCTGGACCAGATGGCCGTCCACTCGCTCTCGCTCCCCACGCGGACGCGCGCGCCTCCCTTGCTCCGCCTCCTCTGCCCCCGCCGCCGACGCCTCCTCCCCGCGGGCTCCGCCGCGCCGGCCGCCAGAGGCTTCTGCTCCCCCGCGCCGACGCTGCCTCGCCCCTGCGGCGCGCTCCTCGGAGCCCGAGGTGCGCACGTGCTCAGTCCAGCACCGGCGCCGGTCAGCCCGCGCGCGCTCGGTGGCTTGTCGTTCTGTTTTTGTTTTTAACTCTCAGCAGGTTCGAGAGCTTAAGCCTGGGATGCCGTCGTCGCGTGCTTAGATCCGACGCGATTACGCTGTGTTCGATCGATGGTTTCGGTTTCGCTCTCTGTCGCACGAAGTTGCGTTGCGCATGGGCTTAGGATTACCTCGGTGTGTTTTCTTTGATTCTCATCCTGCTTATTGCGCGTCTATCGGGCTGCGATTACAATGTGATCTGAACTCGCGTGAAATATTTCTCGTGATTTGGTGAAAATCATATGCGAGGAGATATGTGTGGTAAGGATTGATAGATAGACGTGGAGCGTCCCATTCCCAGATGCTGGGATGCCGGATCGTACACCTTGGAGAAAGAAACAAAGATGGATGGGTGAAAAAGATGCTCATGATAGGGAATAGTAAGGGGACGGAGACAATTTAGCGGTGGGTAGACCTTTCCTGCCCATCCTCAGCAGTCATCACTACCACTCCCCTTTCCATTTTGTCAATTTATTGGTCATCCTCGGCAGTCATCACTACCAGCCCATCCTCAGCTGAAATTTCTACGATTGTTCACACCACATATCTAGTGCAGTTTCGCTTATGCTAAATGCTATAAATGTGCAATTTAGGCGATGGCGGACCATGAGTTTGCTTGCTGAAATTTACTAGGTGCAGGGAGAAGACAGAGGGGTGGAGTGGGCAGGAGAGCCATGTCAAGCTCCACATATTCAACAGTGGTGGCAGAGTCGGCATTGGCAGAGAGGGCAGGGGACATCGAGATGCTACCTTTCGTGAATGACAAACATGGAGGTGTAATTGTTGAGATGACGACCCCGATGGATCCCCAAGTGTTTTCAGCTTCCTTGAAAGCGTCGTTGTCGAAATGGAGGGAGCAGGTGGTTTCCTTGACCATGGGTATACCATATAGTGCATATGGTTTTTTTTAGGATAATAGCATATGTGCTGAGATGACTTGTTCAAAATGCCATCATCCTGTAAATGCATGCCTATATATGCAATATAAATATCCCAAAGTTTATAATTTGAACTGTGGCCAGTTTATTGCAAAGATCCATGGTGGCATCTATGCCCTGTTGGATCAATAAGTTAATATTCTGTAGTGTAGGTGTACATAAAAGTCAGTGGCAAGCAAACAAAATTATGCCCTGAATATACATTGATATTTGGTATGGATCGTTTAAGTGCATCCTGTGCAATGATGTACAGATGTAACTGCATAGGCCTGTAGATGGTATTGTAATGTTAATTGTTGTTCGGTGCTATGCATAATGGCATTCCAAAGATTAAATTATTGCGACAGAAACAGACTCATCCAAATACAGTGTGTTTTCTTTGAGGGTTGAGGAACCATCAATGATTCTAAAGGTATGACATATATAGAAGGAGATTACTGTACGTGCATATTAATATCAACTTGAACTATTTGTGGCTACCTCAAGGAGGTGATGCTACAATGCATAGCCCGGATCCAGTTGTTAACTAAATATAATTTTCCACATGAACTTTCATTGATTATCTCTACGATTGTAACTTTGTGCTATCCTCATTGCAGGGAATAAGAGGTGTCTGGATAAAGTTGCCGATCAGCCTTGCTAACCTTATTCAACCAGCAGTAGAGGTAACTAAACTCACATATTTCATATTTCTTTGGTAGTAAAACTAATTTCATGAGCTCCCATTCTTGATTTAACCTGTCACTTAACTAATATTTTCGAATTGAAATGTAGTGTAATCATTTAGTTTTTTATTTGGAAATAACAGTGATTCTAGGTTTTGATAGTAGTTGGTATGCTCAGTATTTTGTAACTCTGTTTGGACATGATCTTTGTCCTTTTTGAAGAGAAACAGTAAGAGAGTATCTTACTGTATAAATAAAATAGGAGGCGAGGTTTATGTACAAGAAGCTGTTTGAACTTGATATCTGAATTGCTTTTATTTCATTTTGATGTAGGAAGGATTCTGGTACCATCATGCAGAGGAAACTTACTTAATGCTTGCGTACTGGCTTCCAAATACGACTCATACATTACCTGTAAATGCTACTCATCGTGTGGGGGTTGGAGCTTTTGTAATGAATGACAAAAGAGAGGTACAAATGAATATGAAAGCACCATATCAATAAGAGCTTATAAATGGATATCAGAACAAGGCATCATGTTAGGTAGCATCTTTCTTAGGTGATGTATGTATCTCGCTTTATCCCTGAAATTCAAATAACTTTTGCAGGTATTGGCTGTCCAAGAAAAGAGTGGTGTACTTCGAGGCCTAGGCATATGGAAATTTCCAACTGGAGTTGTTGAACCAGTAAAAAAAAATCTGCTCTGGATATGTAGAGATGTTATTCATAGATCTTTATTTACCACTTATCTCTTTATAATCTACAAAATCTGGATACATGCAGGAGGAAGATATAAACATTGGAGCTATAAGAGAAGTAAAGGAAGAGACAGGGGTATGTATTAGTGTGGAGAGAAGTACTAATTGATTTCTATAAACTAATGCTGACAAAATCTGCTTATACTCCTTTTATTTTTCTTCCTGGACCATGTCTCAGATTGATACAGAATTTGTCGAAGTACTTGCGTTCAGGTAAAAACTAAACTTCCAGTTCTAGTTTTTGTCCCTCTCTCAAAGATCCAAAGTATAATTAATAAACTTGTAAAAGTCTATCTGATACCAGCTCACCACATATTATGTATATATTCCAAATATCATTAGTCTTCTATAGTTTTTTTGAAGCAAGGCAGGAGCACTGCCGATCTATTTCAGAAAGGAGAAAAAAACACAGAAAGTAAAGAGCGTCCGAGGGAAACAAACCGAAAGAAACAAAACGCAACAATAGGAACTTTAGTCCCCGAGAGCTAGAGACAACAAAACCACCGCAGACCTACGGATCTAGGACCTAGGTCGTGTTGCTAGGTTATAGAGTTTCTTGTCGTCCGTCGTCCTTTGCACAACAATTTGAACAGAGGTTGTTCTGTCTTCGAAAATCCTTGCATTTCGTTCCTTCCAAATATTCCAGAAACCGTAGATGATCAGCCCGTCGAGGTCTCTTCGCTCCTGCTTTGTAGCGCCCGCCCTTGCCCGAATCCACCATTGAGAGGCCGAGGTCTGTAATCTCGTTCCTGGTGCCGTCAAAGCCGGAGCGCTGGCGGCTGTTGAGAGCCGCAACCAGAAGGATTGCGCGAAGATGCAATTCAGCATGAGGTGATCAACCGATTCGCCAACAGATTGGCAAAGTCGACATAGTGGATCGTGTGGCCAGCCTCTTCTGGCCAGGTTATCTGCGGTGAGGATCCTGTTCTGCACCATTAGCCAAGCAAAGAATTTGCATTTGTTCTCCGCTTTTGCATTCCAAATCGATCAAGGTGAATGACCTGGAAGCGAGTGGACCCTGTAAGCTGATTTTGTGGAGTAAACACCATTGGCCGTCCAGCGCCAAAGGATGCTATCTGGCGTATGGGGCAGAAGCTGAATTCCTTGCAGTCTAATCCAACGCGCCAGGAATTCTGAAAGTTGTTGGTGGGAGTTGATTTTCCTTAGAGGCAACATCCAATTGTTGTTCGTTAACTCCTGTTTAACAGACTTGTTCCTCCTGAACACCAGCCTGTAGCATCGAGGTGCAATATCCTTTGGTGCAGCTCCCTGCAACCATTTGCTCTTCCAGAATCTGGCCGTCTCCCCATTCCCTAAGACAATAGTCGTACATGCATCAAAGAGATCGAAGTCTGTCTCATTGAAGGATGGGGCAACACCTTCCCACCTTGTTCTCTGATCTTTCCACTGACGCCAAAGCCAGCGTTGCCTGAGGGCTCTTCCAAAGGTGGAAATGTGAGGTATGCCAAGGCCTCCCAATATCTTCGGGCGACACACTCTTGTCCAGTTGACAAGGCAGTGTCCTGAACTGCAGTTATCATCCCCCTTCCAGAGGAAATTCCTTCGCAATCTGTCAATTCTTTGAATCGCCCATTTAGGAATTATGAACACTGAGAGGAAATAGACTGGGATTGCCGAGAGCACCGCTCCCACCAGCACCAACCTACCCTCTCTAGAGAGTAACATCCGTTTCCAACCTGCTAGTCTGCGGGCAATCTTATCAATCAGAGGTTGAAGGTCTACTTTCCGAAGAGCCGTTGGCCTTAGAGGTAATCCAAGATACTTTGTTGGAAAGCTTTGAATCCTTGCCGGGAAATTTCGGAGTACATTTTGAAGGTGAATTGCATCGGACGCCAAAGGAAAAATTTCAGACTTGTTTATGTTGGTGATTAGACCGGAAGCCTCCCCGAAAACTTGCAGGGACACGTTAAGGGTGTCAATCTCCTGTTCGACCTGGTTTAGAAATAGAGCTACGTCATCTGCATAGAGCGAAATGCAGTTTTGCACCGGTCTGTGAGAGATCGGCTTGAGGAGGTCCCTGGTTGCCACGGCCAAGCAAAGGAGTAGCAACGGCTCTATCGCCAGGGTGAAGAGCAACGGAGATAGGGGGTCACCCTGCCGGAGTCCTCGCTTATGCTCGAAGTGTTTTCCCGGCGAGCCGTTCAGAAGAACCCTGGATTTAGCTGTGGAAAGTAAGATGGAAATCCAGTCTCTCCAACGTTGCCCAAAACCGAAGTTCTGCAGCACCTCCAAGATGAATTCCCAGCTCACTAAGTCAAAAGCTTTGGAAAGGTCAAGCTTTATGAAGATTGAGGGTTGCTTCTTTTTATGAAGATTTGCTAGGACATTTTTGACGACAAAGAAACTGTCATGGATTGCTCTGCCTCTTATGAAGGCGTTTTGATTTTGCGAAACTAGAGCAGACAGGTAAGGGCTCAGCCTGTTGGCGAGCACTTTGGAGATGATTTTAGCAAAGCTATGAATTAGGCTTATGGGCCTGTAATCCGAAACCGAGGCAGCCTCTTGGGTTTTTGGAATCAGGATGACGGTTGCTGAGTTAAGGAGTTCGAGGCAGTTCCTGTGACCTTGAAAGAAGTAGTCTGCAGCAGCCAGAAGGTCCTCTTTGATTATGCTCCAGCAGGCGACAAAGAACTTTCCCGTGAAACCATCCGATCCTGGGGCCTTTTCCTGCAGCAACGAGAATACTGCAGATTTTATCTCCTGAGCTTGAATTGCTTCATCTAGGCTAGAGAGATCCACCTGTGGCACCTGAAGGATGGACCAGTTTAAGGAGTGCTGCCTTTGCTTTTTTTGACCTAACAACCGCAAGAAGAAGGTGAGGATGACCTCATGTTTTTCAGGTTCATTTGTCACCAATCCGTCATCAGAGACGAGGGAAGTTATGCGGTTCCGCCGTTTTTGCCCACTTATTTTTGCATGGAAGAATTTGGAATTGGCATCTCCCTCCTTGAGCCAGGCCAATCTAGCTCTTTGCTTTAGACGTAATCTGTTGACTGCTGCCAAGCCCAAGAGTCGGGCCTTTAGTCTTCTATAGTGTATACTACATGTGGAGATTGCTTTAATTTTTTGTTGGATTCGAATGGTAGAGAGAAGATGTAAAGTCCTTCAACTCACAAATTTTATCTTCGATGGCTGAGTTGTATGTCCATAATTTTGATTGTTCTGGTAAAGCCTGCAATGTATGTGCACAAGATGATAACAACCTTACTGGGACCTGCTGATGATTAACTCCATAACTTACTGTTGCAGAATTAGTTAACAATGGAAATGAAATATGAAGTATCAGAGCAAATAGAAAATGGCGAAAAGGAAATTAATTAGTGAAAGAGGGTTCAATAGTAATTTCGATCAACTTTCATCTCTTTACTTGGCTCGATCCTCCCCTTTGATGGTGTTTCAAGCAGTATGTTTCAACTTCCATGCCACTATTTGGCATTTGTAGTCATCATGCCATTTTGCACGATTCCCTTTTTTCGTTCTTTTGTTGCAATTTATTTCAACTACTCTTCATGTTTATTTTGAACTAAATAATGCCTCCCTGATGTGGGTATCTAACTCCAATGTGCAGGCAGAGCCACAAAGCCTTTTTTGATAAATCGGATCTATTTTTTGTGTGCATGTTACGGCCACTTTCCTTTGACATTACTATGCAAGAATCAGAAATTGAGGCAGCTAAGGTATTTGGAACCTACATTTCAGCATCAAGTTGTTTAATTTTTGTTTGAGAAAAAGGGCCATTTTAAAATAGGTTTTCTTCAATATTTGAATTACTTTTCTGTGAATGCTGTGTTGACACACCCCTTCTCAAATGCAGTGGATGCCGGTGGAGGAATTTATGGCACAACCATTTGTCAAGAAACATGAACTCGTGAAGTACATTCTTGATGTCGGTTTGGCCAAGGTCGAGAAGGATTATGCAGGATTTTCACCAATCCTCATAAAATCAGCATTCACGGACAGACTGTCCTTTTTTTACATGAACAAGAGGGACCTGGACAAGGCATCAGGATCCAGTAACATGCGAAAGGACTGAAGCATTCATACTGGATTATTTTGTTCGGCGGATAGTTTGTACACCTGATGTTGACCGTACGACAGCCCCCCACCAGTCTCCGATTCAAAAGAGACAGCAAAGCACAAAAACACAAATGAAATTGCTGTAATTATGTAATGAATTTGTATCGGTAGGCTTACAAATAACGGAAACGTTGGTTGGTCTGGACCGGAGGCTTCTGTTGCGCTGCTGGATCTTTGACATATTGGTGTTCTCACACTAATCTGGCGATGAACTAGACCAGAATTTTGCTATGTTAACTTGTTCTATCTCGATGTCGCCATCCTACTTGGCGAAAGAAGGTGTCGATTCGAACATTGGCAAGCGAGCACAATTCTCTAGGTTGAGACTAATGTTCTCACTCTGAGCGTTTTCCATTTCGATGCACGTATCCAATCTCTTACATGAAACTGGATAGCATTTTGCCAATTGCAGCGGTTGGAAGTGGCATATATCAAAAACTGCCCACACGAACACAAGCTGAGCTCTTGGTCTCCTCTTGGCCGCGGACGCTGCCCGCTGGCAGTGGACTCCGAAGCCATTAAGGCCATTCACAATGGAGAGTTTTATTTCCCAATTTTCAAGAGTGCCACATCAGTTTTTGTCTAGGTAACCGTGTATCTCAGGTTTCATCTAGATGAAACTCACTCACCTCCCATGAAACTCTTTCTATCTCTCTCTTCATAATTATCTTGCCATGTCACCAAACATGATGATGTGTCACATCATTTAATGAAAATGAAACCCTCACTATGAATGGCCTAAAAACATATTTGTAAAAATTGCCCTCCTCTAATAACAAAAGACGCGGCAGCTGCATCCGAGGAGCTAGTAGCTTTTTTGAAAGCTGGCGAGCATGAGAAGCTTGATAACAGCCGCTATCTAGCACAAAGGGTTCAGTAGCAGCTATTACCTAGCACGGAGAGCTTAGTAAGGCTCATACCGAGCAATGTGAGCTCGGTAGAAACTCCTTTCGAGTTAGGGAAACGCGACAGCACTCCTTTCGAGTTAGGGAAACGTGACAACACGGGACCGAGCTACTCGGATGTGTTAGATGATATATAGTATATGCAATATTTTTTATGGTCGAAAAAAAAGATTATTTTTTTAAAATTTATTTTGAAGGAGGATATATTTGAAAAAAAATGGCTGGGACTAGAAAAGCTCGACCTTCGTCGATCCCAGCCTGCGCTACCATCTGACGGATGGAACACCAGTTTTATAAACGCCGAAGGCGGCGACTCCGCGAAAGACTCGCCCCCCGCGAAGCGAAGGCGCGGCCACGCCACCCAGCTCGTCTTCCCGTGCGCACCACCTGTTCGACCCAATGCCCCACTAGACCAGGGCACTCAATCCCATGTCCTTCCTGGCGTCTGGCCGCGGTCGCCTCCTCCGGGAGCTCTGCAGGCGCCGTACGCCGCGGCAAGGTGCGCCACCTCACTTCCCACCACCTCCCACCCTAGTGCCTCGCGGTGTAAATATGCCGCTAACGTTGTGTTCTTGGAGCCAGGAGCTTACGCCGCGTGCTTCCGGTGGTACAAGGCCCATTTCTTGCTTGACGGGGTCGAGGATGCGGCGGAGAATGCTGTTGAACCGCAGCAGCAACCGGTGTCTCTGGCGAAGAGCCTGGCCTCTCTCACCGAGGAGTCCGCTGCGGCCGCTCAGAAGCAGAGGAAGCCCCTGTCACGGATGGAGCAGAAGAGGCTGGCCGAGCTCCGGATCAAGAAGAGGGTCAAGGCGCAGTATTTGAATGGCAAGTTCTATGATCTCATGGGCAAGGTGGTGGCGAACGCTGATACGTTGGAGGATGCCTACGACATTGTCCGCCTCAATTCGAACGTCGACCTAGCGTCTTCGAGGGACAATGTTTGCTTTGTCACATTGGCGGAGCAGCTCAGGAGCGGTGGGTTTGATGTCAGAGCGAATGCTTTCTCAGTGGCTGCAAAGAGGCGAGGAGGAGGGTGCCTTGTTCTTCCAAGGCTGAACTTGAAAGTTATTCAGGAAGCGGTAAGGGTGGTGCTTGAGGTCGTTTACAGACCTCAATTCTCAAAGATATCACATGGTTGTCGCAGTGGACGAGGGTACCATTCAGCTCTCAAGTTCATATCCAACGGAATTGGGGTTCCGGATTGGTGCTTTACTGTCCCCATGTACAAAGAGGTAGATAGCAATGTAGTGTCTAAGCTTATTTCAGTAATACAGGAAAAAATCGAGGACGTCCAGTTAGTTACATTCATGCAAGATATGTTTGATGCTGAGGTGATCAATTTGGTATTTGGAGGGTTTCCCAAGGGCCATGGACTTCCTCAAGAAGGAGCACTTGCACCAATCCTGATGAACATATATCTTGACAGTTTTGACCATGAAGTGTTTAGGATTTGCATGAAACATGAAGGCCTTGGTTCAGAGGCAGCAAACGTTTCAGACAACCAGGGGTCAAATTTGCGTCGCTGGTTTCGAAGTCAATTGAAGGATACTGATGAAAATAATGAAGAATATATTGATTGTCAACAAAAAATAAGGCTATATGCTTGTAGATATATGGATGAGATTTTTGTTGCAGTTGTGGGATCCAGAGATGTTGCAGAAGATGTAAAATCTGAAATTGTTAATTACTTAATCAAGTCACTTTACTTGGAAGTCGATGATAGATTATATCTTATGCCAGTCAGAAAGAATTCCCGGGGGTTACAGTTTGCTGGCACCATGATCAGAGTAGCAACAAAGGACAGTGCTGCACTGAAAGCTGTGCATAAGCTGAAGGAGAAGATTCGTTTATTTGCTTCTCAGAAGCAAGAGATATGGGATGCTATGAATCTTAGGTTAGGAAAGAAGTGGTTGGCATATGGTTTGAGAAGGATAAAAGAGTCTGAGATCAAGTCACTTGGTCTTAGTACCCCGTTGCTGGATCACATTGCACAATTTAGGAAAGAGGGAATGAAGACAGATCATTGGTTCAAAACTTTACTCAAGGTATGGATGCAGGACATCAATGCCAAAAATGAAGCAAATGAGGAGGTGCTCCTGTCAAAATACATTGCTGAACCAGCACTTCCACCAGACCTCAGGGACGCTTTCAACAACTTTCAGAAGCAAGCCAAAGATTACATCTCATCAGAAACTGCTGCTACAGAAGCATTGTTATCCAGCTTAAAGAATAAGCAATCAATCAATACCTGCACTGATGGTGTTGTCATTAAGATTCATGCACCTCTTAGCTATATCCACAAGTGCCTATATCGCTATGGTCTAATTAATCTTGAAGGTTTCCCTAAACATGTTTCGGCTCTTGTCTTGCAAGATGATGAGCTAATCATAAGTTGGTTTGCAGGAATAATTCATCGTTGGATAAGATGGTTCTCTGAGGCTGACAATTTTAAAGAAATTCAGCTTATGTTAGTTGAATGTGTGAGGAAGTCCTGCATCAGGACATTGTCAGCTAAGTATCGAATGTATGAAAAATTGACAGAAAAGCGGTTTGAACTTGATGACTATGGCATTCCTATGGTTGAGGATTTTGAGGCAACAATGGCACCTTTGGAATCTAGTTCTTCTTTGGTTTCCACTGATGAAGCTCTCATGTATGGCATTTCTAGTAGTGGTTTATTTGTGCTCACCCTATCAAGAGTTAAAGTCCCTACTCGACAATTTAACTGCTTTGTCATGGGCTGCCAATCTGCATCACCAAGTGTGTACATTCTTCATGTGAAGGAGAAACAACGGTTTCCAGGATGGAGGACAGGTTTCTCATCATCAATTCATGGGAGTTTGAATGGCAGACAAATTGGGTTGTGCACCCAGCATGTTAAAGATCTATATCTAGGACTCATTTCCCTTCAGTCAGTTGATTTTGGTGTGCAAACTAGATGACTCAAAGAAGATGATCCCTGAGCTTCTCGTAGTTTGAGTATGAAGGTTTTCTACCGATTTGCACAATAGCATATTAGATGTTTCTAAGTTCTTGCATGGTTACAGATCAACATAGAATGATTTTGTGGGGGACAACTAAGGAACATGCTTGTGGGCTGTTCTGAATAGAAACGAGCCTTCATTTTGAAGCAGCTCCTGTTAGGTGAGTGGTTGAGATTAGACCACCACTTTTAGTTAGACAGTTAGTACTTCTTTTGATGTAATCGTAATGATTTTAATATTTGTGGGGATTTATTTAAAAAGCACGGAAGCGCATCCCCCGAAATAACTATTCTTACTGTTCATAGCTGTGTTGCTTTCTATTTCAGAATGAGCATGAGCAATTGATGGAAATAGCATCCCTTTCTTAATCTCAAAGGACGAAAGTACACTTTGTGGTGCATTTGCCCGTAATTAATAACACGTTTGCTTTGTGCACATTTTGTGCCTTGTATTATACCTTGGTACATTACATATCAGACTTTTCTCATTCTATTCATTTTGTATATGTAGACAGCTGACATATTTGTAGATTCAGTCATTAATATGATATTAACATTAACCACACTGTTCTGTTCTTGTTGTTTGTGTTTAAATATGAATGCATCTTGAGAAGACAGCATTCTTCAAGTTCTCCAGTACTCACCTTGTGATGATGCACACCAATCAATGTCTTTCATAAATGTGCTGGTATCAGCAACTGAAATTTACAAACCAGCAATACTCTGGTATCAATATGTGTCATTTGGCTGAACAAAAATGGGTTTCGGCAAATGGTTATCAAACCAGCAATACTCTGGTACCAATGTGTCATTAGGCTGAACAAAAATGGGTATTGGCAAATGGTTATCATCTGCATTTAAGGATATCTCACATTGAAGAAACCAAAAGAGTCAGACCATAAATAATGATGAAGAAATAGAACCCATATCATTATATTTTTGAATTTTCATTTTCTATTTTTCTTCTGCTGAAACTCATATTCTTTTGACAGGCTATTGTAACGCAATTATGCAAGTACTGCTACATCGACTCGTGTTGTTTGTTAACTTCATTACTCATATATAGTGGCAGTTTGACACATTAGCTATATGATAAGTTCCTAACTGGATATATCAGTCAAAAAAATGTGTAATGATGTATGTGCTAAAATAGAAACGAAGGGAGGAAAAGGGGCTGGTCTTATCCATCAAGAAAGTTTGATTCAGAACAGAGCACAATGCTTTCAGGTTCAAATGAGGCAGTAGCAGGCATATCCTGCATTTCCCATCAACGTACTTTGTCAAGGTATCTTTGTTCAATCCGAACCATTGTTTTCAGTTTGCGTTCTTCTCTATTTGTTTTTCATCTAAACCATTGATGTTTTTTTGCACATTTATACCACATTTCATCTGTTCATAATATGTTTATTTCATGGAGTTGATTATGCCAGTTTATCTCTGATGGCTGTGTTTCAAGAGTGGACCTTCTTTAAATAATTTATGACACACCACAAGTTAACTCGAACGGATTGTTCCTTATATTATATTATATTACTATCATTAAACTCGGAGAAAGGCCGGCCGGAGGGCCGGCCACGTCGCCCCTTGCCACTTTTGCAAAAACACCCATCCATTTCTCCAAATTACGAATGGGTCCTCACGAATTTACGAAGAGGTCCTTTGCAATTTTCTGTGAGGGGAAGAAATTTTTTCCCGGTTCGCGTTTAGGTCCCCCGTTCACCGTTTTGTGGAAAGAGGCTCCTGTTAAATACGAATCGCGAACGAACCCTTTTCTAATTTTTCGGGATAGCGATCAGGTCTAAAAATATAACAAATAAGTCCCTGTTTCTTACGTCCAGGTCATTTCTCCGTTTTTCCCGGAAAAAGTGTTTTCGTTGTCCGTTTTTTCTCCGAAGCATGGGAAAAATATTTTTGTTGACTGTTTTTCCCCAAAAAAAAATAAATGCAAATTCGTTTTTCATTCGTCGTTTCTCTGTTTTTGTCGAAAAAAATGTATTCGTTATCCGTTTTTTCTCCGGACCCCGAGAAAAATGTTTTCGTTGTCCATTTTTTCTCAAAAAAAAAAATGGAAATTCTTTTTTCGTTCATTCTTTCTCCGTTTTCGCCGGAAAAATGTTTTCGTAGCCCGTTTTTCCTTCGGATCCCGCGGAAAATATTTTCGTGGTCCATATTTCCTAAAAAAAACACAAATCCGTTTTTCGTCCGCGCACGCGGCGTGCGCCTCTTTTGTATTTTCGTGATCCATTTTTTCTTAAAAAAACACAAATCTATTTTTCATTCGTCCTTTCTCCGTTTTTGCCGAAAAAAATGTTTTCATGATCCATTTTTTCTCCGAAACTCATAAAAAATGGATGTGTGCCCCATTTTTCCCTAAAAAAAGCATAAATTCGTTTTTCATTCACGCACGCGGCTCGGTCTCTACGGTTTCTCGAGTTTCCAAAAAATTTGAAGATACGTCTATGTCTATTTTTTCACCCGAAAAAACGCAAAATCATTTTTCGTTCGTGCGTGCGGCGTGCGCCGCGCTTACGGCCTAGTCATACATTACAATGTGAAACAACATGTAATTATACTGAGACACCACCACAGCATTGACTTAGGGTGCGTTTGGTTGTCTGTATCAAGTGGTACATGTATGGGATGGTTCAAAAAAAAAGTCATCCATGCGTTTGGTTGTTTGAATGGAACCATCCTATCCTGGATCAACTGATACAAATTTGAGGAATATTCCCTCTAGATGTTGAACCATCTCATTCATCCAAAATAATGGAACCAAATAGTACAGGACCATTCCATCCCATTTAATCTCATCATATGAACCAAACACACCCTTAGGCCTTAGGTCACAAAACTAGGACTCAGAATAAACGCCTTGCCATTCCTTTAGTTATGAACTGATGTCCTCCTACGGGGAGAGGCATGGTAATCCTTGTTAAGCAATTTGAGAAATTCGTCACTGGCCTTTAGCATTTTCTCCTTCCAGTCCTCATTAATTTTATATAAGGTGCTGCGAACAATCGAAGCTTTCAGTTCTTTTTTGGAGCCTGAACTTGGATTCATGGAAGAAGGCTTGGATGGCAGTGTTTTGATATGTTGAGGTTTTGGAATGTTCAGTACTAGGTCTTATGTGCTCCCTTCTAATTTTATGCTGTCCATGGATGGTTCTGCCATCATCCTGGAGCTAGTACTATCCTGAGAAATTTTGCTAGGAAATTAGTAGCTATGTATCACCGATAGGCGATACCGGTGCGGCGATACGCAATTTTCCAAAAACAAGAATCCGGCGATACGGCAACTATATATGTATTAAAAATTAAAAATACAAATAGGACAATAATTAATTGATTATATTGATGAAAAGTTGGGAACTATACATTTGTTGCCTCCATTCCTCCTCTTCATATCTCAATCCATGCAAATAAAGGTGGGGAAGACGGCCGGCATAGAAGGGGGAAGCAACGAGGAAGGCGGCCAACACAGAAGGGCAAGAAAGGAGGCTGGCACAGAAGGGGGAGGCGACGGGATTTGCGGTTGCGGTAGGAGAAGAGGGATGCGGCGGGATTTACGATGGTGGCAGGAGAAGGGGGAGGGCGACACGATTTGCAGCGTGGGAGGAGGATGTGGCGGCGCGATTTTTGGCAACGGCGATTTGTGTGTGTGGGGGGGGGGGTTGTGGGTTTGCATTTAGAGACGAGTGCCGGGTCGAAGACCCGTGCGAGATTGGGTAGACATCGAGGCCGTAATGACAATCGACGGATAATCAGCTGTACGGAGCTACCGGTCTTGTTAATCGGAAGACACCGCCGAAAGGTATGTTGTGGCACAAATACTGCATGCCCTTTTCATTAATTCTGCTCAACTTAAATAGAGGTCTTACACGAGTCCTGAAGGGATACGTGCTACTATAGCTAATTAAGAAATAAGCACTACGTAAGGAAATACTAACAGACTTAGGGATAAGGAGAAGTTAAAGATAGAAAGAGCTACTTGTTCTTTTCTAGTTTCTGCCGGACTCCTCATGTGCGCCGCCTGCTGGAAGAGTCCGCCTCCAATAATAAACACTAGAAAAGTGAGCGCGGCGGCACGCCGCGCACGTGAACGAAAAAAAATTATGTTATTTTTCGCATGCTCCGGAGAAAAAGCGAACAATGAAAATATTCTTTCCAATAAAAACGGAGAAACGGAGAACGGAAAACGAATTTACATTTTTTTGTGGAAAAAGCGAGCAACGATTTTTTTCCCCACGCTCCGAAGAAAAAACAGACTACGAAAACAATTTTTTCGGGCAAAACGGAGAAAGGACCGACGCGCACGCGAACGGGGAAAACAAATCATGTTGTTTTTCGCATGCTCCGGAGAAAAAACGAACAATGAAAATATTTGTTCAAACAAAAACGGAGAAACATCGAACGGAAAACGAATTTACATTTTTTTTAAGAAAAAAGCGGACAACGAAAATATTTTTCCCATGCTCCGGAGAAAAAACGGACCACGAAAATATTTTTTCCGGGAAAAACGGAGAAAGGACCTGCGCACGTGAACGCGAAAAAAATTTGTGTTGTTTTTCGCATGCTCCGGAGACAAAGCGAGCAACGAAAATATTATTTCCAACAAAAACGGAGAAATGTTGAACGGAAAACGAATTTACATTTTTTTTTTGAGGAAAAAGCGGACAACGAAAAATTTTTTCCCATGCTCCGGAGGAAAAACGGACCACGAAAACATTTTTTCCGGGCAAAACGGAGAAAGGACCTGAACGTAAAGTGCAAGGACCTATTTGTTATGATTTTGGACCTGTTCGCTATTTTGAAAAATAATAAAAGGGCTTGTCCGTGATTCGTATTTAACGGAAGGTTCTTCCTGCAAAACGGCGGGCAAGGGACCTAAACGTGAATCGAGAAAAAAAATTCCCCCCTCACAGAAAATCACAAAGGACCCCTACAAAAATTAAAAGGACCTATCTGTCATTTCAAGAACGTAGGGGTTTTTTTTGCAAACAGAGGAGAGAGAGGGGGGTGGGACACGTGGGGTGCCTCACCGGCCAGGCTTCCTCCGGAACTTAATGGAGGGAGAATTATCGAGGCCCATAACAGTACTCCCTCCCTCCAAATTGAGCTTGTCCTTAAGCGAAAAGTTGGGGTATATGTGGCGCAAATCTGATGCCAGCACCCATGTGGCAGTGTCTGCTGATTCGTGCTTCCACTGAATTAGGAATTGGCGGCGGCCCTTGATGAACCATTGGCCTAAAACGAGATGAGGCTCCTTGGTTGGCGCATCGGTGTTGGGTGTCAGATCCAAAGGTAGCGGTGGTGTTGTATTTGGTGGTTCGCCTTTGTAGGGCTTCAAAAGCGACACATGAAAGACGTTGTGAATCCGAGCTGTTTCTGGTAATTGGAGGCGATATGCCCACCTGACCAATGCGTTCAATTATCTGGTATGGGCCGAAGAAGCGGGGAGATAGCTTGCTCACGACTGAAGAACGCATGGTCTGCTGCCGGTGTCGTTGTAAGCGAAGCCATACCCAGTTGCCGACCTCAAAGGTTACCTCCCGATGATGCGCGTCATAATATTGTTTCATTCTGTTCTGGGCTGGAGAAGATGTTGATGTGCGTGTTGAAGAAGCAGATCCCGACCGGCGAGATGCCCGTCGACGACCTCCACGCCCGTAGCCTTTTGGTTGTAAGGAGGCAGTGGAGGCGTTAGCCCGTAGACTAACTCAAAAGGTGTAATACGGTGGGCCGTATGGAAGGAAGTGTTGTAGCAGAATTCGGCCCATGGAAGCCAACGTACCCAAGTCTGGGGGTTGTCCGCAGTCAGGCACCGGAGGTACATCTCTACTGTTTTGTTGACCACCTCCGTTTGCTCGTCTGATTGCGGGTGATACGCCGTGGACATGAGGAGGGTAGTATCGCACCGTTTGAGGAGGTCTTGCCAGAATGCACTCGTGAAGATCGGATCCCGGTCGGAGACAATAGACTCGGGCATTCCGTGCAAGCGGACGACGTTGTCGAAGAAAAGGTTTGCCACCACTGAAGCTGCGGAGGGTTTGGCCAATGGCACAAAGTGTGCATATTTTGACAAGCGATCTACCACCACCAAAATGGCTGTCTTTCCCTGCGATTTTGGAAGGCCCACAATGAAATCCATCGAGATGTCTGTCCATACCTGATGGGGTATCGACAGTGGTTGGAGACTTGGAGGAGCCCTGCGGGTGATAGCGAACTGGATTTGTGGCGTTGATAGACAGCGCATCACTCGATGTATTCTTCAATTGTACGTCGCTGGTGGGACCAAAAGTAAGTTTGTTGAATACGATGGAGCGTTTTGTGCACTCCCTCATGTGTTAACTCATGTACGGCTGCCACGATTTCCGGGATTAGTGGCGACTTGTCGGGCATGACGAGATGGTTGTTGTGGAAGAGCAGACCATCTCGAACGTGCCAGATAATGTGCCTGGCTTGGAAAGGTGTGTGGTGGTTGGGTTTGCCTGCCCCCTTGGTGACCCCTGAATGTCCCGTTCGGAAGAAGGCGGCGTTGTTGACGATGTGTCTCCTGACGGTTGCTGCTGTTGGAGTTTGGCGCAGCGCTGGATGATTTCTGGATCTGCTCGGAGGTGTACCTGCCAGCGTTCGGCAGCCAGCAGTTGGGGTGCTGATAAGGCCGCACAAACCAGAGTCGGCTCCTCGCAACGGGAAAGAGCATTGGATGCCCTGTTTGCCCTGCCCGGTTTGAACTCGACCCGGAAATCAAAGCCCATAAGCTTGCTGAGCTAGTGTTGCTGTGGGGGTGTAATCAGGGCTTGCTCGAGCAAAAATTTTAGGATTGCATGATCAGTGCGGACGACAAAAGCGCGATCATGAAGTGTACTCTTTTTCACACCTAGTGCTTGGGCAAGATCGCGGAGGGTTGTGCGCTCTCTCAAAGGGACATCTTTGATGGCTTCTAGGTTCATTTATATTCTTTTGCGACCAACGTTTTTAGACAGCTTGTTAACAACACCATCAATCCCTCCCTTTTCCTGCCCGTTTTGCCAGACCTGCTGCACAAGTCGTTGAGGCACATCATATTTCAGTGCAACCTGATTCGAAACTCCTTGACGGAGCACAGGTGGATCTGTTTTCGCCAACAACTCCATATATATGGCGATCTTCAATTCATCCGAGTAGTATCTCCTCTTTCTCATGTTCACACCTTCAAAAGACAAAGGAAGATGAAAACCAGTACACTAGTGTAGTGCATCATTTGTCTAACATATGAAAGAAATTACAGCAACTAGACAATTGACGAGAATATAATGTGCACGCAAACCTAAAAAAAATAGAGCAACTAATAGAAGCAAAAACAGCAAACACAACTAAAATTTGTGTAACATTAGAAAAAATCCAGTAATTACTCTAGCTAGAGAATTGATGAACAGATGCACGTAAACATTCAACTCAAGCCACTAAATAGCTAAACTTTGAATAAAAAAGATTAGAGCGACTAGGAGAGCAAGGATAAGGAGTACCCGTGTACAGATCAATTCCATGGCCATCATCATGCACTTGATCCTCCAATCCTTCATCTACTTGTTCATTTGCAGCCCCATCACCGGCGTTCACTTCTGCTTGTACACCATCCTCTCCAGCTTGTTCATCTCCAGCCCCGTCACTGGTGTTCACTTCATTGCCATCATCCCATGCCGTGTGGTAATCGAGCTCATGTGCAGGACCTTCCCAATCATCAATGGCACTCCAATCAACAGGCTCGTTTAAGTCCCAGTTGGGTGGCTCAAGATTTAGATCAAAGGGGAAGGCAGCCATGAATCAAGTAGAGAGAGGCAAGGAAATGCTGGAGACAGAGAGATATGCTCATGGCGACATATATAGTGCCATCTGCCATGGCACCAGCGCCATTCGTAAGTCCAAATTTTTTACAGTGTTGGCGCCATAATTTTGATCAACTTGGCAATCGATTTTTTGCTAGTTTGGCACGGCCGTCGTTCGCGTGGGCGTTCGCGGGAGCATCGCAAAGCGCGGCCGTCGTTCGCACGGGCGTTCGCGGGAGCTTCGCAAATTAGCAATGTAATCTGCATGCATGCAAAAAAAATTTCGCTGGACCTGCATGCATGCAAACTTCACGCGAGGATGTGGCTGAGAAACGAGGCGCCACTGTGTTGCAGTCGAAGCCAATAAACAGGAAGAACTGTCTTTTTCAAAGCAGCTCAGTTAAAAAAAAGCTTTAAGAGCACTTGTTTAGCTCCCCAACGAGGTCAAGTAACGAGGTGGCATGTTACGCTTCTCGTTCTGAAAACTTCGATCTGGAAGCTAACGCAGTAAACTTTGATCTAATGTGAAGCATAAGACACGGGGCTGCAAGTTACTGCAAGGTCTGCAACACGTCATTGGAAATTCAAGAACCTTTTTTATTCAATTACATACAAAAACTTAAGCTGATGTTAATACTCTCACTCACTCACGTGTAAGCTCCTTAGGCTTAAGATGTGGAATAGAAGTGGGCTGCAATTATTATTTTTTAATTGCACTAATTGGGTCTTGAACTCAAGACCTCCTGGCTCGATACCATATTAAGTTGCATGCATCAGTCAATTTATTCAAAAGCTTAAACTGGTGAAAAAAGACGAACAATTTTTATACTTCAGCACTTTTAATGGCGTCCTGCAGATTAGAATTTTGCAGGTCAAGTGGTGCTTAAAGTGTCTCAAAGACAGTGCAAACTTCAGTGAGAAGCCTTAGTTAGAGCAGTGAAATATGATGTGTGAAGCATAAGACCGTGAAATCGAATACATGTGAAACAACCCACTGAAGAAGTTCAATGGCAGAGACTTCAACCAACAATGTCGGTAATCAGTTCAGACAAGGGATTGCTGTACTTGCAAATTTGCAAAGGATCTTGTGTAGAATGTGCACAGTCCAATGCCAGTTGAACCATTGCTGGAAAATTACAGAACAACAACGATAATCTTCAACACATAGTTGCATGATCAGGGGTCAGTATACATCTGATATCAGACAGTGCTTCCCTAGCAGCCAAGGTGATCATAAGATGGACAAGTTGGAAATGTCACTTGTTTCTCTGAAGTGCTTGAAAGTTACTCCTTACGAGCCAACACTCCTCTCCCGCGCCGTGATTCATTTTCTTCAGAAACAATAATTGGCACTTGTTCCTCTGAAATGAAAGATCGCACATGTCAGATTCTAGTCCTGTCAAACAAGATCAAATAATTGATTCTGATCCTACTGAATGCACATGTCGCCAAGTCAGGTAGATAGATCAGTCTGTTGAATCCCTTGCATGCCCAGATTAAGCAAAATCATGCCTATTTTCACATTCAGTGCATTCATAATATGGTTTATACTGCAGTGAGCCAGCGAGGTTCTTTCCAATTTGTTCAGTTCATCAAGCTTTTTAAAGCACTTTTTTTTTTTTGCAAGTACATAAGTCATACTAACTACAGGAAAGAACTTACGGTTCAAGCTTTTGCAAATAGATTAGTGACAACGGCTTTGCCCGTTTCTTGGTCTGCCTTACAGATGTTAGATCTAGTTTGATGGATGGACAAAGAGGCAGACTCCTGGCTCAGTTTAACATGCAAAAGCAAAGATTCAGTCGCATTCCCATCGCTCAAACTCTCTAAGACTATCTCCTTCCCTTCCCCTCTAAATCCTTTCGCGAACAGATCCCAAGTGCTCCAGCGGATTCCCTTCACGATTCCCTTCAAAAGGGATTTGAACAGTGAATCTCTTTATAAATGGATTCTCTCTCCAATACCTTCACAAATCCCTTAAGGGGATGCTGCTGGAGATAGTAGGAAATAAAGGGAATGAAAAGGGAATGGAATGAAGGGAAATTGTTGGAGATAGTCTAAGGTTTTTCCCTTCTGGATAAGAACTACATCATTATTCATTGGCAAGGTGGACAAGTGGGAGCATGATTGTTTGTCCAAGTGACACAGCGAAATCCGAGTCATTTTTTCACCAACTAAGTGCTGTAGATTGATGTGGAGAAGAAGCCTTAAACAATTCACAACTAGCTCGCCAAATGCAGAATATATTATTATTGAAGAAAATATCATTTAGGGCCCTCTATGAATTGATCTCTGAATGACAGAATGAGAATTTTTTACTGCTTCAGTCCGTTTATTTGATTTTTTTTTCATAACTGGTCGTCGATCCGATAAAATTAAGAAAATAACCTCTAAACAGTAAAAACCAGCGGTTCCGGTCCGCTGATTTTTTTTTATTTCCAGCGGTCCTCGACCGCTTAATTATTATTTATTTTTTATTTCTACCTGTCCCCGACCGCTTAAATATATATGAGCGGTGCTTCTATGCTTTTCCTTATAATATAAGTTGCATAAATCTTGAAGCAAGCGAAGGGGTAAGTAATCATCTTGTACCATTCATTCATGTTTTAATAGTTATGCAACTTTTAAAAGGAAGAGCATAGAAGCACCTCTCAATATATATATATATATATATATATATATATATATATATATATATATATATATATATATATATATATCTACTATTATAAAGCAACAGTTGGTGG
Organism: Rhipidocladum racemiflorum; assembly: GCA_036346355.1. Lineage (NCBI taxonomy): Eukaryota > Viridiplantae > Streptophyta > Magnoliopsida > Poales > Poaceae > Rhipidocladum > Rhipidocladum racemiflorum. The sequence continues at coordinate 79,133,647 of CM070579.1, read as the reverse complement.
TAGTGGTGAGTTCTACCCACGTCATTAATTGCCCTGCTTAATTGCCCTACGCAAAAAACGAAGCGTTGCTTTAATTAGCCGACTTTACTTAAGAAACGAAGCGTTAAAGATAGATGTTTGATCTCGTGAAATAATTTTTTTTATTTTTTAATCTTTATTTTTCGTTATCAATTTTGTTTTTCGTAGCAATGCACGGGCATGTAACTAGTATATATATATATATATATATATATATATATATATATATATATATATATATATAGGCGAAATATTTGGTGCAAACCAGCTGTTTCGTGCAAACATGCAAACTTCTATTTTTAGCCGCTAGATCTCTTATGGATGGCCCAGATTGACAAAGGTGGAAGCCCCCTCTCCCACTTATGTATTTTTCGGATAACCCCCTTACTTTTCTCGTGTTTTGCATCCCCACCCCCTTTTCATCTCCCGAGCAGCAGCTGATGCAGAACAAACAGTTCGTCGCCATGGCCGAGCGCCTCGGCAGCGCCCTCATGCAGGACCCTGCCATGTCCACCATGCTCGGCGGCCTCACCAACCCGGCGCAGAAGGAGCAGCTCGAGGCGCGCGTCGTGCGGATGAAGGAGGATCCCACCCTGAAACCCATCCTCGATGAGATCGAGACCGGCGGGCCAGCTGCCATGATGAAGTGCGTGAGAGCACCGACGGCTTCACCGCCGTCGAGCTCACGAAGGCGCAGCTCATGGTACAGAAGCCCTACGACGTGCTGTTGGACGAGCAGAAGATCTATACTTCATCGGTGTGGCAGTTCGAGGGGTACGACTACGTCCCGGCCGGCACGTCGGGCATGTCGGTCATGCAGATCTTCGACGCGGCGGAGCATGCGCTGATGTTGCATGTCTACGACGGCAGGCCCGTACTACCACGACGCCACGAGGGTCGTCCACGGCGAAATCTACGACGACGCGGCGAAGCAGTTTCAGAGTTTCAGTTTTGAGTTGTATTTGGTTTACACTCCAGGAAGTTTGGATGTCGTAGCTGATGGGCTTTGAAGAAAACTTTGTAATACATAGATTTGATCTATTAGTTAGTTATTTCTTTTAGGAGACTATAAATAAAGTTCAACAAAGTTGGTGGAGGTAATTGCTAGGCAAAACATTGTGACCCTGTTCTGTTCTTTTGCTCTGTGTAGAGAATTCCCTCTTGGGACTGTTCATCATCCGGGAAAATTCACTTTGCCTAAAGTTCAGTAGCAGAACACATTGAGTTTTTTGTGATTGTTTTGATTAATCTCCTTGTGATTTCCTGGTTCGGTTTCAACAAGCACAACTTCGGAACTTGCGACGATGACTACTAACTTCGGCACCAAATTTGTACTTGGATTTGTAAGCAATAATCTGTCGTCGATATGACTGAAAAGAGGTAATTGCAATTTACATGCTATTGCAAACCGATAAAAAATTGAAGTAATACAAGCATTAAAAATTGGAGTCTGACAATAGACAACAACAAAACTGCAACTATCATGTATGTGTATCCTTCTTGGGACAATTGCGCTTGTCATGAAACACTAACTCATTACATGACTTGCACAAGCGTGCAACCCTCTCATTCTTCTTCTTTGTCGTTTCTCTTTGATTACTCCCTCCTTTGTCCGAATGACCTCTAATTCGTTTGGCTCTTCCCTTCGCATGGACATCATTTGGTGGCAATATAGAAATTTGGGTGGGAAGGCTGGTACCAATGAAACTCTCCATCTCTTGAACTCTACTTGGTTGGCTCTCAGGAAGATCTTGCTTTACTTCAGTCATAAACTTTTGAAATTTATTTCTCAATATTTGCATGGTGTCCATAGAATGACTAGCTTGCTGTATAATATCTTCCATGTCATTGCGCATTTCTGAACATACCTTTTTAATCTCTACGTCTAGTGATGAATTTGCATTTTCCTGTAGCACCAGTCCATCTTCATCAATTACTACTTCTCTCTTAGCAGTTTTGGTCCACCTTGTTACAATGTAGTGTTTAGGAAGCTCATTTAGCTTTGCACCTCGTAGAACATGAATAATGTGGCAACAAGGAATTCCATGTGTATCAAATAACAAGCAAGAGCAATTAGCCTTCATCGTGCTTGTTTCAAAACTGACATCTCTTACCTTATGACTATCATCTGTTATAGAGATTTTTTTCATATTCCCCTCTTTGTTTATGCTATCAACAACACAATGGTCCCTGCTAAGAAGTACTTGCTTCTGAAATTCTACAAATTTTGTATGTGTAAATACCTCGCTGCCATGCTTCTCTATTAACCATTCCGTCTTCAATAGAGGCATCTTATGGAGACTATCATTATCATCTTTCAACTCATTCTCCCTTTGTTCTTCCACTGCAGTTTCGAACCTAACCCAGAACTCAACCAAAGAATGCTTGAAACCAATAAAATGATTGAAAAAAGAGTTTGTACTCTCTGACCTTGAGGTTGTTCTCAGAATCCCTCCCAAAAATATGTGTCTGAAGTAAGCTGGAATCCAAGATTCGCGAATGCGATACCGGTTAGCCAACCATTCATTATCTTCCAACTTAAAATCAATAATAATTGATGCCCACTCTGACTCAAACTCAACACTTGTTTCTGAGGAATATACACATGAGTTCACACGCTTATAAAAAGCAGGATTCTCCCTTACATGTGGACCTACTTTTTCAGGAAGCTTTTTCAAGATGTGCCACATACATAATCTATGCGCGCTTGATGGGAAGACATTGCTAATTACCACCTTCATGCTAGGATCTTCATCGGTAATTATAAGCCTTGGCGCAGTCCCTCCCATTGACTTCAAAAAGGTACCAAACAACCACATGTACGAGTCTATCTTCTCATTAGAGATCAGTGCAGCCCCAAACAAAACACAAGCACCATGGTGATTCACTCCAGTGAAAGGTGCAAATATCATATTGTACTGATTGGTATTATAGGTGGAATCAAAGGATACCAAGTCTCCAAAATGTACATAGTTCTTCCTGGATGTAGAATCTGCCCAAAAAACATGTACCAGCCTGCCCTTATCATCAATGACATAATCAAAATAAAAGCCTGAATTGATGGAGTTCTTTCTAGCAAGATTGTCAACAAAAAGTTGTGCATCCGATGACTTTATGCTACTTCTCAAACTAGCATGATAATTTTGCAAGTCTCTTTTTGTGCATCTGACATTCTGAAATCCACCATCACTAACACGAAGATATCTATATGCCAACGAGGTGCCAATGCTAGATTTATGGCAATCAAACAATGTTGTCTTTGCTTTTTCATTTACCTTTCTATTTGACCGTATCAAGTGTTTCTTCGAAGGTGAGACAAGCTCATGAGCATGCACAGGTTGGAATTGTACAATCTTATATCTATTTTCATTAGTCCGTTTCACACAAATCATGGCCTCTCATCCACACCTGGTGAGTTTTTGATCATATTTCCTCTTGCTTGTATCCATCTTGTTAACACCTTCCTTACGGAATCCTTCTCTTGAACAATAGAACCGCTTCCACAACACCTCATCATCCACCACTTTACATTTGTCCAATACGGATTGAAAACCCCACTAAATGAGCATATTGTTTGTAAAAATTTCAACTGATTTCACATCCGAAACTCCATCCCTACATTTGGATTTGTGTCATCGGGCAATTCCGGCACGCATGTTGTCCCCTGCATTGGAACAATGTTACCATCATCAAAGTACTCAATGACATTCCAATCAACTTCAATCCTACTTAATGCAATATTGAGAGTTTGTTCGTATAAAAATACTTACACAGAATGGAAGTGTGCACTTTTGAGGAGTTCTTAACCCCTCTTCCATTGGAGTTGGTTCTACAACCTCCAGCGAGCAGCTCGTGGGCGGCGGCAGCGCTAGTTTGCCAGACGAGGCACAGTGCAGCTTGCCTGATCGTAGAAAAACTTAAGCAAAGAGCAAATCCTTTTGCCTGGCGATAATACAGCCAGCTTTTCTGGGTTATATTTATAGATTCTTAACAAGCAGAGCTAACTATTACATAGACTCAACTCTGATTCGTATTCCGTACTTGAACAATCTTCGGAACCTGTGCAGTCCGGCCGGAAGACTTCTGAAGTTTGTATTGGACTCGTTAACTGAACTCTGTTATGACAAAAGGGCTTGTCGAAGCTGTAGACCCACCTCACCGCTATATATATATTGCCGGGATTTGATCTATTGGTTAGAGGCCACTTGCAACAGGCAGCGACAGAGCCTATATATTAGTCCCAATTAATATATTGATTGTATTATACTAGGCTCCGAATCTTGCAGCCGGCCGGGACGTAGCCGTACCCCTCGAACTGCCACACCGCTGAAGTATAGATCTTCTGCTCGTCCAACAGCACGTCGTAGGGCTTCTGTACCATGAGCTGCGCCTTCGTGAGCTCGACGGCGGTGAAGCCGTCGGTGCTCTCACGCACTTCATCATGGCAGCTGGCCCGCCGGTCTCGATCTCATCGCGGATGGGTTTCAGGGTGGGATCCTCCTTCATCCGCATACGCCAGCGCCTCAGCCGCTCATTCTGCCCGGGTTGGTGGCGCCGAGCATGGTGGACATGGCGAGGTCTGCATGAAGGGCTAGCCGAGGCGCTCGACCATGGCGACGAAGCTTGTTTGATGCATCATTTCTTGCCGGGAGATGAAAATGGGGTGGGGATGCAAAACACGAGAAAAGTAAGGGGGTTATCCGAAAAATACATAAGTGGGAGAGGGGGCTTCCACCTTTGTCAATCTAGGCCATCCATAAGAGATCTAGCGGCTAAAAATAGAAGTTTGCATGTTTGCACGAAACAGCTGGTTTGCACCAAATATTATATATATATATATATATATATTGGATTTCAAGCTGTCCTTGACCGCTGTTTAATTTTTTTCAAGCGGACGGCGTCTGCTTATTTTTATTTTTATTTTTTCCGAATCAAACGGACTATGTCTACTGCAATTTTATTTTATTTTATTTTTTTTCTATTTCTTTTCTTTTCTTTTTCGGATTTAATTAATCCAAAAATCCAAATATATATATATTTTTTAATCATTTCAAGAAACTGAGTCAAAAAATGATATCCACTCCACCAAACCAAGTCTCCAAAATCTCCAAAATAACCAAAATACCCTCATGACCCCTTCTCCGGCCCCTCTTTCCGGATTTTTCGTTCTCCGGCCATGTCTGAAACGTCGAGCTCAGTGAATCTCAGGCTAAAACAGTAAAAAATTCCCTCAATGCATGGTACGTATACCAGTACAGTTAAACTATATGGAAAAGGCGCATTAAAACGGTAGGGAAAGAAGTCACCGAGTTGACTCTCAATAGCTAGAAATTGCCACGTTAATCTCTACAAAAAGAGAAAGATTATAACATCGATTTTAGTGGATCTAGATTATAACGGTCATCATCACTCAAATATATATTAGATATGTTACAATTGTATAAGAACACACATACTTTTAAATACAAATTAACCTATATATTGTAATATCTATTTGAGTCAAATAAGTTATACTTGAAGGACATGCATGCATGCTGCTAGCCACCTGCCCAATCAAGCGATGGCATGTCACTCAATGGCAAGCATTGTTCTTATATTTCAGCTGCGTCTATCCAAAAAGACATATCTATGCCGATTAACAGTAATCGATACTTGAAAACGAGTACGAAGTTTGAGTAAAGATCACACGTTCCACAGCGGTTTTGACTGAGACTCGCTAACTGGTTGCGGAGTACCAGTAACTAGCTAGCTAGATTGATCACATGCATGTGGTATCAATACCCGATCGACTCTCAGGGTAACCACCAAAAATCGCTCGTCAAGAGACAAATCGTACTGTACATTAACTTGGTTCGTTTGCTTAATTCACGGGTGGATGATATTGCCATATGCTGCTATAATTTGGTCATTTTGGAGATTTTAGAAACTTGGTTTGGCGGAGTGAATATCATTTTTGGACTCAGTGGTTTGAAATGGTTAAGAAAATGTATTTTTGGATTTTTCGGATTAATTAAATCCTAAAAAGAAAAAAAAAAGAAATAGAAAAAATGGAAATAAAAAATAAAAGTGCAGCGGACACAGTCTGCTTGATTCAGAAAAAAAATAAATCAAAAAATAAAAAAAACAACTGTAGGAGACCGCTTGAAATAAAAATATATATATTTAAGCGGTCAAGGACCGTTCGAAATAAAAAAAATAAGTGGTCAGGGATCACTCAAAAAAAAATTCAGCGGATCGAAACGCTGTTTTCTATTACGAAAAAAATTAAATAACCAGGCTAAAACAGTAAAAAAAATTCTCTGAAAGAATCCTGTCTGACGGCCTAAACTGTTGGGTTTTTGCCCTTGGGGCCGTTGGCCCATATGGCCCACTCGGCCAGCCAACCGGTTGGCTTACGCCAACAAAGCCAGGGGTAGCCCTAGGAATCGATAGAGAGAGAGAGAGAGAGAGCGAAGAGAGCAGCGGTGGCTGCGGCTGCGCCTTGGCGGGCGCGTGGGGCGCGGGGATTCCGACTCCTGGCCGGTCTTCTCGGCAGCCGTTACTTCATCTCCCGTGTGTCTTTTTCCCTTCTTATTCCCGGTTGGTTCGCTCTCCATGGGCAAGGAAAAATTGGTTGGTTCTCCCTCTATATACACATTCTTCTCCGGTGATCCTCCGGCGACTTGCGCAGTTGTTCTATCCTTTCCGTGCCCCCCTTTTTCTTCTAGTCTGCCTCGTGGAAGCCTCCTTCGAGTGGAACCCGAGGGTGTGGCTAGGGATAAGGGTTCGGTTTGGGTGAGGATACTCGGCTGCTCGGGTTGATTCCAGTGGGATTGCGCTGGTGGTGCGCCGGTCTTGTGCCGTCCAGTGGGTTGATTTGCGAATGGGAGTTGGCTGTGGTTGTTTCGTGTGCCGACTGTGTCTTTGATCCCCTTTGGCCGAAGGGCTGTGCTTGTGGCTTTGTGCAGTTTGTTGGTGCATCTTGGGATTCTTGGTGATACTATTGACTCAAGAATCAGCGGCATTGTATCTCCGAAAACTTGCCGGTAACTGCGACTTTGTGGCGGCAATATTGTTTTCTGGGACAGCGTCTTTGACGTGCCTTGTCTGTTCTTCTTCACTGGTTTGAATCCAGTGGCTCAGTGAGTATTCTGTTCAATTTATCCTTTGCAACTGTCAACCTGTATGCTTTGGATGAATTTTTGGCACCGTGGGTAATTTCTCTGAGGAGTCAGCTTTGTGAGACAAGGTTGTGACAGTAGCAGTAAAATCTGAAATTAGTTATTCTGTTGTTACTTTCTTGTCAAATTCCTTTACTGGTTTTTAGATTGATTTACCTAGTTCAGTGGTTCTGTTGCTTCTCTAGTGTTTTACCTACTGTTGGCCTGTGACTTGTTTTAATCTTGTTCATCTTTCTGGTAATGCTGTACATGGTTAAGAGTTGTATGTGTCTGTCCTAGTAACTCACTACCAGAAGTAAATTGTGTTGACAAAACTGAGAACCGATTTCAAATCTTGCTAGAAGTACTGTCACAACTAGTTTATGATCCAATTGCCCTTGTGGCGAGGAAGGCTAATCTCTTGATTAAGCAACCCGACATCTGAGAGAAATAATAATACAAAACTACTTGAGGTTAATACCTAGTTGTTTAAATATGGCCAAACACATGATTTCATTGAGTAGTATGTATTTGTATGGTTACAAAATGCTCAATTTAATCATTGCTTTGAATGAATTATATGCCATGTTGTACTGTTCATCGAATGTGGTAGATGATCAATCCTCTGTGGTACTGTTCATCCTGTTAAACATTTCGTTTGGCTGTCATTTTGTCCATTTTATATTGGGAATTAAGTTAATAAATATTTTGCTAATACCGCAATTCCTTCAACATAAACTTGTGGCTCTGAACCCGCCATCTGCAATTTATTTACCATATCCATACTTTGATTGAATGTCGTTATGCGAGGAATTTACTCCAATTTAAACTCTCCTTGCATTAATCATAAACTAGGAACTCATCAATCATACACTAGGTGTCTAAGAGTGCTAATTTGCTAGTACTAGCGCACAGCTCATTAGTGACTGAAAGATAAGCCTATCACAACTAGGGATTCCAGGATTCTGTCAGTGTACTCATTGGTCGGCCTGGACGCCAAGAATCCCAACAAAAGAATATTTGCAGAAAAACGTGCGACAAAGAAGAAGGTTTCTTTCATGGGGCCCCTCACCTTAGCAGTTGTCACCTTAGCAGTTTCTTGATTGCTTGCCGCCTTGACCTTTCAAGATGCAGAAAGATTCAGCTCTTGAGGTAGGTGCCTCTTGGTCACAGCAGAAGGCAAAAACCAACAATGGTGTGACCAATCTTTCTTTCTGAATTCTATTGTAGTTCTATACTTCTATCATCGATACACACTGATGCAGTGGGATGACAAACCGTATACAGGCACAGGATTGTTGAATACTTGTAGTTCTGTACAAAGAGACATTTCTGAATGTCTGGAACCAAATTGGACAGCTCAAAGGTGACAATGCAACTTGTTCAACATCATTGGTGATTACAGATTTTTTAAAATTTTGCATTGTCATAGCGCCTAATTCAAACAACCTGCTTCTTCCCACAGAAAGTGAAAGATGGCAACAATGGCCATTTCATTTTTAATCAAACACCGAGTTCAGGTCTAAAGTCCAAACAGAACACATGTAACTCAAACTCAAATATTAGCAAAAGCGTACAATATTGTAGAGCGAGCTTTCTCAAGTCAAGCTTTCTTGTCTGTGTGGATACAAGCACACAGAAGATACATATATTGTGGGTCGCTCAACTCGGTGTTGAGCCGTTCATGTACAGAAAACCAGACAAATTCAACCATCCGTTTCTTCCAAGTGACCAAAACCTCGAGTGCTGACCAAGAGCTCATCTTCCTTCACTACATCCCAGGAAATCATCTCCCTTCACAGCATTTGAGTTTTGTAACATCAAGCCACAATTCCTGCATCATTGACATGACACCCTTCCTTGGATGTTTGAAGTCTGAAGTTCAGGCCACCTCATTCTTACGGAAGATGTTCATTGCATCACTGTATAGGGCAACAGAATTTGAGACAACAGCAAGCACAATCATAGTTACAGCCAAGATCTTGTCGCGCTTGGTTGCAATTCTGTAGGGATCCCTGGAAAGAAAAAACCAAGTTGTGATGTGTTTATATGAAAATGCATTAGCAAGTGGGAATATATACAAAATGGAAAAGGCATTTAGTTACCTAAGTATGACCATAGCAGGAAAGATGAAACCAATCAAGACGGCAGCTGTGGCACCAGTAAACTGGAATGCGTCCCAAATGCTTGGTATGAAGATGGCAGCAAGATAAATTACTGTCAGTAGTGAGATAGTGATGATGGCAAATCTCTTATTGTCATGAGAAATGTGCCTCGACGTGGGGAAGAGCAGTCCATCCAAGTTGAGCCTAAGGGCAAAGAAGACGATGGGAAATACAAGCATAACATGAGCAGCGTAGCTCACTCTCACTACATCATCAAAGACAGAGCTGAACGGAATGCCAAGATTTGAATCAAAGTTGGCAAGAACATCATCCAGTGTGCCCTCACCAAAGAGGAGATACGCAAAGAAACTTGTGGCGATGTAAACACTGGAGCAGAGGGCCAGTGATGTTCGCACGATCGGTTTAATTTGTGTTCTATCAGTAAGCTCACTGTCAATGCTGTGGACTGTATAATCATGAAAACACGCATTTAAAACCCACATAATTGAACAATGGGAAGAATATTGTGCATTGAGACTGCAATTACATACCGTTATAGTGGCAGATGTAGGCAGTGACAAGAACAGGGACAGCTGTAAAGAGCTTCCAGATGGAACTAAGACCATCTATTTCTGGAAAAAGCTTGGGCATCGCTACAGTCCCATTGATGAGTTTGATGATGGCAATCCCAGCAGTAATGACAACAAAAACCACAGCAAGAGCAACTGATAGGGCAGATGTGTATCTCAACGAATCTAGAAAGAAATGACAAGATTTATGATTAATATTGTGCAGCTAATATTAGAAAATATGTTGATTGTTGAATTTTTTTTTTTTTGTATGCAAACATGAAAACATACCCAAATGCTTAAAGCTCACCAATGGAGAAAACACAAAAAGAGTTGTCGCAAGAAGAACAATGGCACGAGAATTCCACAATTGAGCTCCAAACCAGCCCTCCAATATGCCATAATGATGAACACCGGCTGACGATGTTCCAGATAATACATCACCTATGAAAAGTTTAATAACCAATGTTAATTTCAGTTCATGGCAAATGAAGTTGTCATTTCAAGGTACATGATTTTACTCAAAAGAGGAGAAACTAATTTCTAGTTCAAGTGAGTAGTAACTATCTTATATTTCTTACCAAATAACTATCTTATATTTCTTACCAAATCACTCACAATGTCCTATTATTTATTTGGAGAGACAGCACGGATTCCATTTGATAGTATCACAATAAACAATTTGTAAAAGTACTTGTCAGGGAGGTCATGATTGAATTGTTTGAACTATCTTGGAAGCAATGTACTAAAGAAACCCAAGTCTAACAGCTAAGAAATGAACTTAAAAATATGGTCTAACTAGAGTTCCAAGAAAAATTTGGAATTATTTTGTACAAGTCTACAGAGCTATGTCCCAAATTGTATCACTAGTCTACTACAACAAAAGAGCACTAGATTATTCATACCAAGTCCAGCTCAGTGAATTTCAGTTGTACATCTCAAAAATGTTCAAAAGTAACAGAAAAAGATAGAGAGCATAAGCACTGAGCTTAGAAGGAATACCAATGATAATCATGTAAACAATCATCACACCAATGTTGTTTATGACGACGGAGGCCTGCAGCGCAATCCTCCCCCACTGCCCGTAAGCCTCGCCCATCAACCACCCATATGATGTAATCTTGCCCTGGTGGCTGCACCTGACAAGCATGTCAATAGATGCCTCAGTGAGCAATGCCACAATGATGATCATCAGAATCCCAGGGATGATGCCCAGCATCTTGATGCTCGCTGGCAAGGCCATTATTCCAGCCCCAACGATGGTGGTCGACAGATTGAAAACTGCACCGGAAAATGAAGCTCCATTGAATTCATGAAACCCCTCCTCCACCTTGACCGGAAGCAGTGGTGTGGTCTCATCTCGTATTTCCTTGTGCGCTGTCTGCTGGCTCCTATTGGGCGATCCATTCCCGATCCCCATTTTCTCTTTCACTCTCCTGGATGGGAAAAGCTTTTCAGTCAGAGATATAGGGCAATATATTCTTCTTGATTTGAATACCCATTACCCAGTATGCTTTGTGTTTCGTCTTGAATACTTCTAAATTCTAATGATGAGATCTCACTTGCTTTGAATTATACACTCTCTCTAGTTCAATTTCAATTTCTTATATTATTTACCTTGGACGTTCTCTTCAGATAAGTGAAGCATCTTTGGAATTAATGCAATATAGATCTATGGAAAGAACAGGACAATTCTGACAACAAGTACCCAGAACAAAAGAACACCAAAGCTCCCTAAAACAAAACCAAGAATGGCTAAAGGATAACTCGAAACAACCTGAAGTAAATCTATTGATATCTTGCATACGAGGCAGAATCACATGAAGAAGCCAGCTCCGAGTCCAAGGACGGGGTAAACCAGCTAAAGCTCGCCCCAAAATCCAAACTTTTCCAACACAATTCGCAACGACAGAGATTACAAGGTTTCTGTATAACCAAAGAAAGACAGTCCATGCCAACTAGCACATACATCCAGCAATTAGCTTAAAATCACTTCATCCGGCGAACCCAGCTACTACAACTGAGGGGGAAAAAAAAGTGTTTTTGTTGCTACAAGTCACTTCAGATAAGCCCAGTACCATCACAAACCCCAAGAAATGATCTTTCCCTTCCGATCCAAGCAAGAAAACTCTCCCCAAGAAGTTGAAGTAAAGAAGATGGAAAAACAAAAACGAGAGAACGGGGCATTACCTTTCCAAGACACCGCTCTTTCGATCGCCTCCCGGATCTGAAACCAAAGAGCAAACGAAACCAGGACCCAACAAAGAAACGCCTCTCCTGTCTCCACAACCCGGCTCTAGCCCGCGTCGTTTTATAGCCAAGAGACGCAGGCGCGCAGAGCTGCCTCCAGGTAATCAATCAAGTTATTATCAATCCAAACCTCTCACTGCAGGCGCTACAGTTGAAGCTTCTTGACCACAGTGATTCCCGTCGATGTCGACGGAAAAGCCGATTGGCCGGTTCCGGCTCGCGTCCCTGTCTCGGGCTGCTTGGAATCTTGCGGGGACGAGGTGATGTCAGGTGAGTGATTGGATCCCCTGGTATGCGTCCCTGCTGGTCGCGTTGCTTGCCGTCCCGCGGTTTCGCTCTTGCTGTGCAGGCAGGTTCCTGGCCTGCTGCGATGGCCAGGTTAACCAAACCGATGTAAGACTGAAAATTGAAGTCCAACGATACCGATTTATTGTAAAAATTAATGAAAATTTATTAGGGATTGAATGGTTTGTAAAATCAAACAAATCGATCAAATTTAGCTAAACAATCAAGAAAACATGTCGAAATGATGGAAAATTTTCAGTTTTGTCTAAATATCGAGCGATTTTTAAAGAAGAATAAAAAACAAAGTAAAATGCAAGAAAAAATTGAAAAGATTGTAAAAATTGTAAAATACTTATTTAGTAATAATAGCATAACTATGAAAAAATATGAAAAATTTTAGCGTGACATTTGCTATATTTTAGACAATGTAAAATTGTAAAGTAGGAATTTAGCAATAATATATCAACAAATAATATTTCATTTCAATACTGTTGACAATTCAATCCAACAAGTCTACATTTCAATAACATTCATTTTAATACCATAACTTGGTTGTACGTGATATATACTATAACTTGGTTCTGATAGATGGACGTCAAATCTTTTCCTTTTCTTGATTAATGGATTTACGTTGGAAATAGTATGGAAGTCAATTTGCTAATTTTTCTTAATTTTCTGTTCTGAATTTCATAATTTAGATTGTACTTGATATTGATTCTTTCTTTTAATATAAATCGTTATAACTCGGATTTTTTTTATTCCAAATTTTAGTTAATAAAAGATATTACCATAGTGAATGCTACAAATAAAAATTTTTATAATCCTTGCCTAAATTATCATCTAGTATTTACGTAACATCATGCGTGAGGATGGCCGGCGGCGAACGGAATTGGACAAAGACGCTGGCGATTGCAAGAGCTCAGCGTGAGGAGTATCGGAAGTGCAATGAATGTGTCCGAAGCTTTATAGAAGGAGGTGTATAGCATGTGAACTTTAAGTGGGCCAGACCGAGCCTAATATCCCTGTTATTGTTTTCTATTTTTTTCCTCTTGTCAATTATATAAATTCGGTTTTGCATCAAAAACATCTAAAAATTTTGGTTTTTCAAATTATTTTGATGCAAGACGTCATAAATCTAGTAATACTAATTTTAGAAAAATTGATGACAATTTTCGCAAAAATTTTAGAGTTTTGAATTTGAATTAGATCGGTTTCTATTGTCGAATCGGTTCGGTAAGATTGATTTTCGTAAAATTCGATCGAAAATTGATGATTTTTAAAACCCTGGCTGAGGGCCTGCGGCCTCCGCGGCCTCGGCCCTGTCGATAGAAATGGAGGGTGAAAAATGGTGAGGGCGTGGTGCAGGTAGATGGCGCACGGCGGCGTGATGACATTAGAAACCGCGATATTTTTTGTTTAAGCATTTTGTTGTATCAAATTGATGATAGAAATTTACTGATTCAAAATGCTTGAACAATGAATTCGTTATCGTGATGTGGGCTATTAATAAACTTTAATAACTATAGCACCTGCTTAGCTTCCTCTTAATCAAACCTCGTGTTGCTCGTGGACTGCAAATTCCACGCGCTACTTTTCGCTGGAGAGGGATCCTTGCGGTCTCTCTCAGAGTACTCCCTCCAGTCTGGTAATATCTGTTGTTTTGGACATCGACACGGTCTTCAAAACACAACTTTGATCGCTAATTTTTATTATAATATATTTATAAAATCTAATAAATTATAATATTATGAAAGTACTTCTCGAGACAAGTCTACACATATAATTTTTATGTATCCAATTTAAATATTTAAAAATATATTGTTAGTCAAAGTTTCGAAAGTTTGACCATCACTATGTCCAAAACGACATGTATTACCAAACCGGAGGGAGTATAACTTAGTTTTTATAGGCGTGAGCTGTTCGATCGAGCAACCAAACAGTTCAGATCGTCTAAAAACGATTGATATAGTGTTTGCTACAGTAACTACTACAGTACCATTTGCTACCGTACCTTGAAGTCAATCTGAGGCGTCGCTTTTCGATTTAACGGCTTGCACACAACTGCTTAAATTGCAGTTATCCTACCAACTGCACCTGATCTCTGTCCCTTTTCGCTGGCCCTTAGAAGCAAGGATGGCAATTTTACGGTTTAAGTATCCGACCTAATAAGGATGGACATAAGTAGTATTTAATATCAATGGATTTTTTTGATTTAGACACCCGATAAAATAATGTGTGTGGATGTCAATTTGTACCATAGATAACCTGGATATCCTATGACATGTGATAAAATTTACATTACCATTGTTGGTATCAGAAAGACAGTTTACTAGTTTTTAGAAATAAAATATGATCATTTTATTACTTTAACATTTATTTTTGTAGTGGTATTTAATTATATATTTATCGTTAAATTAAGATGATATAGGAATTATTTAAACTCTTTACTGAATAAGCTACGAGCTCTGTTTACATTGTCTCTATGGCATGCAATTTGGGATGGACATTAAGTGGTGTTAAATTTATGGAGCTTATCATCTTGTTCATTAAAACCAAATACAATATGTAATAGCTAGCGGGTATAAGTACCCATCAGGTTTAGATGTGGGCATAGACCTGTACCCGATAATTTTAATGGGTTTGCGTGGATGGTACGAGTTCAGATTTGTATGCGAAGGTTCTCGCCTTATTGCCATCCCTACCCGGAAGGCGAAGGCAGTACGCAACTGACACATGGAGGCGTATTCCATGGTCCAGTCATCTTGAGCTCGAAGGCGGAAACGCCTTAGCGGGTGGCGTCATGGCGTGAGGCCCAACAACTCGAGACGGGGACGCTACGCCTCACACGACGCGTCGCGAACCGCACCACCATCCAACCCCGCCCCGTTCCCCTACCCCTCGCCGCCGTCCCTATGGAGGAGATCGTCGACGAGCTCTTCCTCGACATCGACGAGGACCACGGCCCCAGCGTCCTCGGCGAGGTCTCCTACCTCTCCTTCTCCGATACCTTCGTGGAGGATCACCAGTGCCCCCAAGCCCTCCTCTCCGCAGACTTCGACCCCGAAACCCTAAGCCCCACCCCCGGCTCCCCCTTCTCCTTCGACTCTGACCTCGACGACGGCTTCGAGTGGGAGGAGATCACCGACGCTGCCCCCGCCGCAGCCGCTGCCGGCCGTGGAGGTGGCGGTGGAACAGGAGGAGGACTAGGAGGAGGCGGAGGCGATGCTGACGTGTTTGGCTTCCTCGAAGAGAGAGAGATTCTGGGCGTGATGGAGGGCATCGATAGCGGGGACGAGTCGGGCTTCTCCGACGAGCCGCCGTTCGACTTTGACGACGGCCAGGAGCTCGACGACATGTTCCGGGGCGTGGGGTGGGAGGTGCTCGCTGTGCCTCTAGACGAGGACGACTTCGAGGTGCTGCCAGGGCATGTCGCGGACGCCGCGGCGGGCGGCGCGCCACCGGCGGCGCGCGCGGCGGTGGAGAGGCTCCAGGTTGTGGCGATCGGCGGGGAGGAGGCGGCGAAGGGGTGCGCCGTGTGCAAGGATGGGATCGCGCAGGGGGAACTCGCCACGCTGCTGCCGTGCGCACACTTCTACCATGGGGCGTGCATTGGGCCATGGCTCGCCATCCGGAACTCTTGCCCAGTGTGCCGTTACGAGCTGCCCACTGATGATCCTGATTACGAGCGGCGGCGGGCGAGGCGGCACTCTGCTGGTGGCTCGACGGTGCAGTTGGGTACTCCTATGCAAATTTGAGCTAGCGTTGCTTGGTGATGTGTCTTGGTTGCAATTCCATGGAAGTGAGAAACCTCACTCTTGACTCCCCATTAGGATGCTTGGAGCTCACTAGTGTCATACTTGTCTGATCTTGAAATGTGTTGGTATGTAGCTGTTCTGCTTGGGAATTGAATGGTAAGAACAACTGTTAGAACTTCTGTAAATGCATTGTGCTGCTTCAATAATATAGCGAACTGTTTTACTCATCCAATGGTTGTTTTACTTGTATTGTTCGTCACAGAATTGTTAGTATTTTTCTTTGTTCTGGGCCACTTCTTGGCTTACTCCACGAGTGACTGCCATCATAATTTCAGAAACACCTTTATAGTTGTTACTCTTCTGTACTAGAAATTCAATCTAGTCGTGTCTATTTTGCTTTAATTAAACACCAGTATGGCAGTGCACATAATTGCTATAGTTCGATATTATGATTAAGATCACAACATCATCTATATGTAGTTATGCTACTTATGTGAGCTTCTCCGCTGCACTATAAGTATGGTAGCTTTGCAATTAGCACACGATACCAGTTGCTGCACTTTATCACATCTGGGGTTTCAGTCTCCCTAAAATGTTAAGCAGAAATCCAGAAACCAATTTATTTGTTCTTTGAAAGATAATTGTAGCATGCAATTGCAAGGTAAGCAGTAGTTAGCAGATGATTGTGCTGAAAATTGACATGGCCCTTCAAAAATGGAAGACTTGGTTATTGATTATTATTTACTCATATATATTTAGTAACAATTAACAAATAGGCAATCCAATGGCCGTTACGTGTGGGAGGTGAAGTACATCTCGATCCACCTGCAGGGAACATGCTGGACGAATATCCTTTGTTAAAAAATATGGGATGAAGCTTACTGTAACTGCTTATTGAAAAGATGAAAAAGAAACGGCATAGCATAGGTGTCAAAATTTATATTTATAGTAACTAGTTATTGATTGAGGCCAACAGATGATCCTATCTTCATGTATTTGCCCTTGTTATTTCACCTAGTTCTTAAGCTCTGCTCGAACTAAATCCGAAGGGTGTATCGTATTGTACTACTGATATTTGTTATTGTTCAAATGCCTGTGATCTCCGCGAAAGACGACTATTGAGTCTCTGGTAGGTGTTTCATGCCTCAAGCCTGATTTATCGCCTCGAAGAAATACAAACTTCGCTTTGCGTTGGTCTGATTGGCATTAGTTGCAAGCTGCAACTTGTGTTGCCAATTTTCGACGTCCATCAAGGTTACAATCATCATTTACCCAGTTTCATGCTTCAGGCTACAGAACGCACCATGGTTGCACAGAAATTTTGTGTTTTGCTGCACTATTTTTCACTTGCTGTAGTACTAGCACATCGGAAGTGTTAGCAGCAGCAGCAGTAGCCACTGGTGATCAGCTAAAGTATCTTGTATCATGTGTAACAAAACTGTTCCTCGAAGGTTCCAATTAGGAAGTAGTTTAATTGATGCCGTCTTCCCGAGCAGCGTGATGGGATAGAGTTGGCTTCAGCACTAATGGTCTGTTTGGAATGCAGGAATTTCACAGGTTCAAACAGGGCCTAAGCAGAGCTAAACTGCAGCAACTGCGTGTCACACCAGCTGTGTAGCACGCGAGTAACTGGTGAATTATACATCGTGTACTGCAGCCTGCACCATTGTTCGGTACTGCTGCTGCTGCTCAACCCTGATGGTTGACACTTGACAGCTGCCCATTTCATTTCTCTGAGAACAGAAGACATGATATTGAATTGTTGATAGAGCAGCTTCTGTTTGACTATCTCAGGTTAGTAGCTTACCCTGCCTGTTAACTTTTGATTACTGCTGGCTGCTGCTGCCTCTCTTCGGTCACATCAATTGCCGAACTAGAAATTTTTTCGACGTGGGTGCACATTCTGTTTGTACAATGATTTAGTACTATTATAAATCTAACACGTATATTTGAAATTTGCTAAAAATACAATACAAATAGTTCTAAGGTCTTACAATGCAAAACCACTAAAATAAAAACCAATTAAATTTGACCATTTAAAAAGATGAATTTGTAGCATTATTAAAATTTCCTCGATCTCAGTACGAGTGTGTTCTTATCCCAGTACTAAAGTGAGAGGGGAGGAGATGGGCACTTGTGTGTCTGATAATGATGTAGTTAGTTACTGCCTGCCGGTGATTAAGCTGACAAGTAAGAAGTGAATAGGTGATAATGGGTTAGGATATGAGACCAGCAATATCTGAACTCTTTTCAAGACCTTTTTTTTCACAGAAGGAGGTGTAGCAGAATAGTGAGTTCAAGCTTAGCAGTGTGTTTCTTTGGTTTTGTCTTACCAAAGCCCAATCGCTCAGAAGAGTCCTTCCAACTCGGGGGGACGGGCGGAGCTGGTGGTGCTCGACGTCGCCGGCGGTGACACTGGTGGCGCTGCCTTACATCTTCTCGGACTAGCGGCTATCTAACGGCTTTCACGAACTCTAAATCATCGATCATTCGAATGACCCTTGTGAGCGATCTTGTAGCCAACAAAAGATAGTGGAGAGAGTTCAGAGAATCAGAATGAAGGATCCTAAGAGCTAAGAGCTCGATTACAACATAATTAATAGCTGTACACAACAATTAGTCTCCTCCTAGTTCATACGAGTACTTGTTTATAAATCCTTTGGTGTTCTTGCGGCTTCATCGCTGCCTCCTTCCGCTCGATCCGCCTCGCCGCCGAGCCTCTTCCGCAGGCGGCGAACCTCCTCCCTGAGCCACGCGCTCTCCCGCGCCAAATGCGCATGCCTGGCCGCTGCGCGGTTCAGCTCCACGGCCAGCCGCTGGTTCGCCGCGCGGAGCTCCGCGACGTGCGACGACAGCTCGTCCAGCTGCCTCCGCCGCCGCATCCGCGACCGCCTCGCCGACTCGCGGTTCGACGCCAGCCGCCTCTCCTTCCTCACCTCGTCGCCGCGCCTCTCCCGCTCGCCAGCGCCCGCGCCGGCGCCCACGCCGGCACCGGCGCCGGCGCCATGGAAGCACGAGCTGCACGGCTGATGACCAGCTGCTGCCGCGCTGCCACTGCCCAAGAACGGCTCACGGACGGCGACGCGCGACGAGCTAGCCGGCGGCTGCGGCGAGAAGAAGCTTGCGAGGTCCACCGCGCCGGCCGAGTGGAATGCCATTGCCAACCCTGCGATGTCTCGCTGCATGACTGGAAGCTATTGCAATCAAGCTTTGCAATGTGGAGGAGAAGAACTGGCTCTACGCATATAAAGCAGTCTTCACTGAATGGAGGGAAAAGATTGAGACGACCCAGTTCCTTTGAACTGCAAAAAGAGAGCCCCTAAAGTTACAGGCACCGGCCCGGCTTAGAGCGTCTCCAGCAGAGCCCCTAAACTAGCCCCTAAACTTTAAAATAGGGAGTGTAGTAAAAAAAAACAGATCCAGCAGGCCCCAACTCAAGCCCCTAAAATTAGGGGGGCCTTAAATTTGCCTCCTCAGCCCCAATTCTCAGGGAGCCCCAACTCAAGCCCCTAAAATTAGGAGGCCCCTAAATTTGCCTCCTCAACCTCAATTCTCAGGGACACGAGTACATCCCCTATTATTGAAGACAGAGAAATACATGAGAGGCTTCGAGATGATCTTATTGAGCATTTGTAGGCAATTCACAGCGCTTTGTAGTTTAATTCATTGTTCGGGGTTTCTATTTATCTATTTATCATGTTTTGAAAATTTTAAATTTAAATTTAAAATATCATGTTTTTAAATTGTAAATGTTAATATGCTTATGTTTTATGTATTACAAATATTTTTGATTGAATTTTAGTGGTGTCAAATGAAGATTATACATAGCGGATATGTTAAAATAGGAGAAAAAGTAAAATAGAGACTGAGATTTAGGGGCTGTTGCTGAACTTGTGCTCTGAAAACAAGGCCCAAAAAAATAAGGGGTCCCTAAATCCAAAATAGGGACCCTGTTTTAGGGGCCCTTGCTGGAGATGCTCTTATGCACTGAGCAAGCTTGCCTTTTGCAGCTTATTGCGTCTGCATTTGAGATTATCCTGTTCATTTTCTGGGATCTGCCATTGCCATTAGGCCCCTCTCAGAGAATGTCCTCCTCGTGCCGAAAATCTCGGGATGAGGTCACAGGTACTCTTCCTGCTTTCCAGGGAAAATTTGCAGAGCATGCATCGTGTCATGTAGAAGCGTTGCAGCACTCTGAAAATGCACTTGCTTATATAGAGAGCTAGCTTTAAGTATGCATCTAAAAGATGGAAAAAAATTCGCTCCCTAACGCTGCAAAGATGTATAAATTGGAAAATAGCATCTGCCGAGAGAAGGACGGTTGGGACTATGGCCGGTTGTCAGTGACACACAAAAGTTTTTTTTTTCCAACCTGCGTCATTACTGTCGTGAAAGATCTTTGCCTCCTTTCCCTGTTGAGCTAGCTCTCATCTTACAGATTTTTACAGCAGTACAACACGGGGATTCAAAAGTCGACAAAAATCGCTCTTATCGCCGCAGTCCGATTTCAAAAACCGCTTGATTAAAAAAAAAAATCGAAAATTCGAAAAAATTTACGTGTCATAAACCGGTAGAAAATCGGTGAAAATTGGTCAATTTTCGTCAAAAATCGACGAAAATCGCTACAAAAAATCGACCGCGGAAAAGTTCAACAATGCTATCAATTTTCGGTGAAAATCGGTCAATAATTGGTACAACATGCAAAATACTATTCATCCAAAAATTGCGAAAACTATTTTTGAATCCCTGGTACAACATGCACACGAAAAAAGAGTTATGCAATGTTAGGTACATCGGCCAAACCTTCTGTTGTAGCAAATGGCAAAGTAATGGCATTGCCTTTTAGGCCTTTTTGTGTCAAGATACGACAGCGATGTGCATTTTGTATGGTGACGCCACAAAGGAATATATAAACAAGCTAGTTCAGATGCCAGTACCTCAACTGTTTGGTCCACTTTGGGTGCATGTTGCATGCGTGTGAGGTTTCTGGTACTGTTTGGTCAATCTCTTAGGCCTTGTATAGAACATCTACGTTGATTTGATATCTGTTGTTCAGGCTCATAGATAGCTAGTTTTACCCAAAAACTCAAGGGATATGTGGTGGAATATGTGAATTTACCCTGACATGAACACACATCTTCAGATAGACAAATGATGGTTGCAGCACTGCATGATCTGTACAGTGTCATGTTTGAAGGCTATGGATGTATCGTACTATGGAGTTAGGCAAAACATTTAACTGGGTTCCATACATGATAACAGTACCTACCAATGCCATATGATATATTGTCTTTAGGTCTCCTAGGCTTAATTAGTTTTTTCCATATCAAAAGTTTTTATTTGGTTACCTACCAATGCCATTAGTGGCAATAATTGTTTCATTGTGGTGTGTATGCTACTCTGTTCAAATTTATAATGTTTTTTTAAATAGTTTTATCCATCCATATAAGGCGTATTTTATATTTCAATGTAAAATTGATGTGATGTTTCCTATATATCCCTAATAAATATCCGTCTTTACTTTATACTCCCTTTAGTCGTTTTGAACATCGATACGGTCCCTAAAACTTAACTTAGACTATCAATTTCTATAATAATATATTTAAAGAATCCAATAAAATTATAATATTATAAAAGTACGTTTTGAGATGAATATACACATATGATTTTCATCCATCCCATCTAAATGTTTAAAAAGATATCGATAGCTAAACTTTCAAAAATTTGTCTGCACATATCACAAAACGATTACTATTTGTGACCGGAGAGAGTATTCTCACATGCATGCATTGAATATAATGCTTAGTGATAATAATTAGAGGCAATTTGGTCATTTTCAATATCCTCTTGGTCTATGTGTCAAGAAGAAATATGCCTTACAAACTTGGATGGAGGGAGTATTTCTAAGAGACTAGGACAAATGGGCATGTCTAAAGCAGTTCTTGTGAAGTAACAAAGAAGATTAGGATAGTTAGTATATGTCTAAAACAGAGCTTAATAATCAGACTGCAATAATTGTTTATGGGGACTCTTGTTGATCATCTACTTTTGGAACATCAACCTTGCTTCCTCCTAATTTTCTCAAGAAACGTAAACACTACATGCCAAGGTCTCAGCCAAGCTTTGCTTTGGTGCCGTATGAAACAAACTAGGTTGGCTTGCGCACGATGTCGCGCTGTGTAAAAAAATTTGATCTGCTTATTTTTGTAAAAAAAGTAATATTAATTTTTCCAGTGGTATTTTTTTTTGTAAAAATTGGCTGGCTACGAGCCACCGGTGAATTTGTGTTATACGCGATGCCGCGCTTCGAGAAAAAAATTGGTTTGATTGTTTTTTTTGAGAAAAAAGTAATTTCAGTTTTCATGGTAGTGTTTTTTTGTAAAAATTGGTTGGCTATGAGCCATCGGCGAATTTGCGTAACCACGAGGTTCTTTGTTTAAAAAAACAGTTGAGTCGCGCGCGATGCCGCGTCGCGCGAAAATGTTTTGTCTGATTTTTTTTAAAAAAAAAGTAATTTTGGTTTTCTCGATGGTGTTTTTTTATAAAAATTGGCTGATGCCGTGCCGTAAGAAAAAAATTAGATCTAATTAAAAATAATAATTTTGGTTTTCTCACTTTAAGTCATAACTTTGATCTAGCAGATATGCTTGTTACTCAGATATGCCAATGACTTCTTTGGTCCTGAGAGTGTGCACTTCACAATGAAAGAAACCTAACATCTTGTAATCCATAATCCATAATCCATAATTAGGTTTCTGGCATCGATTTGGCACAACATCACAACTGCAATATTAAGCATTTTGCGTGAGGAAACTATGCATCTCTCTCTCTCTCTCTCTCTCTCTCTCTCTCACACACACACACACATAGGGATGAAAACGGTACGGAAACGGTCGGTAAATGGCTGTTCCGTTTCCGTTTCCACATTTTTTACCGGTAACGGAAACGAAATCGGAAACCCCGGAAACGGATACGGACACGGATAGTGACGGAAACGAAATCGGAACGGAACGGAACGGATACGGAAACGAAAGCGAAAAATTCCACAAGAACATAGTAGAGAATTACAATATACATGACCACAAGAACAATATAGCCCATTCCACATCTAAGGTGGACACAAGAATAGTGCTATGTTCACTGATATCACTAGAAAATTTTTCTCAAGTTTGTCAGCTAATGGCACATTATTTGTCTCCCATATCAGATCATCATGTCCTCATCTATATAATTATCATTGATATCCTATTGCTCCACCAACTACAAAGGTTTAGCACCCTAAAATTTGTATATTATTATTCGATGTTCATTTATGATTTTTTGAGATTTATCTTGGATTTTCTGGAGTTTATAAATACTATTTTGCATTTTTTAGATTTATAAAATTAATTTATTTATAAAAAAATTATGCTGAAAATATTTTTTCTAGGTTCAAAATATTCCAAAGTATTTTTGAGAATTTTTGTGGAATTTTTTAACTCTATTTAGTATTTTATATAAAACCATTTGTATTTATGAAATTATTTTAATTCAAAAATAAATATAAACTCTCTTCTCATTTTTGGGCCAAGCTCATTTCCCTTTCCGGCCCGTTTCCGTTTTTAGTTTCCGGTTTCACTTATACGGAATTTCCGTTCCGTTTCCGTTTCCGCCGGAATTGGCTCTCCCGTTTCCGTTTCCGTTTCCGACAAAAAAATTCCGTTTCCGTTTCCGTACCGATATTTTCCGTTTCCGTTTCCGAAAAAGAGCTTCCGTTTCCGTTTTTCTTCGGAACGGTCGGGAACTTTCCGTTCCGTTTTCACCCCTACACACACACAGACTTAGCACAGCTTTCAATGTGACACAACTCACACCCTAAATTGACATCTATCAGCTGAAAATGCATGGCTAAGAGCATCTCCAGCAGAGCCCTTAAACCAGCCCCTAAACCTTAAAATAGGGAGTGTAGTAAAAAAACCAGATCCAGCAGGGCCCCAACTCAAGCCCCTAAAATTAGGAGGCCCCTAAATTTGCCTCCTCAGCCCAATTCCCATGGACCCCAACTCAAGCCCCTAAAATTAGGAGGTCCCTAAATTTGCCTTCTCAGCCCCAATTCCCAGAGACACGAGTACAACCCCTATTATTGAAGATAGGTAAATACATGAGAGGCTTCGAAAATTTTATCATGTTTTGAAAATTTTAAATTTAAATTTGAAATATCATGTTTTTAAATTATAAATGTTAATATGCTTATGTTTTATGTATTACAAATATTTTTGATTGAATTTTAGTGGTGTCAAATGAAGATTATACATAGCGGATATATCAAAATAGGAGAAAAAGTAAAATAGGGGCTGAGATTTAGGGGTTGTTGCTGGACTTATGCTCTGAAAACAGGGCCCCAAAAAATATGAGAAATCCCTAAATCCAAAATAGGGACCCTGTTTTAGGAGCCCTTGCTGGAGATCTCTAATAAAAGCGGTCTCGATGACGCAAATGGCTAATTTCTTCCATCTAGTTGAGAAACCTTTCAATTAAACAAATGGAGAAGATATGGATGTGATTTGTGGGCTAAATGCTTTTATCAGCCACAATTGTTAGTGGCTTCAACTTTCAATCCACCCATGCTTTCCTGTTACGTCTGCAAGATCAAAATAACGTGGGAAACGTCATCTCACCACGCAAAGCAATGGAATGGCAAGATCAAGAATGGTTTTGCACATTAAGATTACTAATGTAAGCAAGATGGGTATAGAGTGGAAATGTTGTAATAATTACACTTTAAAATTTATCAATGTATTTATATTGTGCGACGTTGCTTCCCAAGAATGAGGACCTCCATTGCGGGAGGGATGGATTATTAATATCTACTTTCATCACCAAATAGAAAAAACATCTATTATATATATTAAAAATTCATAAGAGTTACTAAGAAAAAAGAGAAATATACTATAAATTCTCACAGAAAGCAAAACATCTGATCCTTAATCTGGTGGGTTCTAACTAAGTTAAATTGTAGTAGCCACTGGATGTTATTAGATATGCTAGAAATTCTCATAAAAAATAAAAAATCTGGCTCTTAATCTGGTGGACCCTAACTAAGTTGGACTATAGTAGCTATTGGATGTTATTAGTTTAAAAACACTAATTCATTCGCCTTGTCCATCAGGCTTGACATGGTTGTCAACACTGTAGCGCTCTCCTTCTGCTCGCACTCCTAGCCGTCTCTTCTCTTCCTCTGCTTGGAATCTTGGATGGTGGTGCAGAAAACGGTGGAAGGAAATATCATTGAAGATGTTGGAATTAATTCAATGGAAGAAGTCAACGGGTGTTGAGTTGAGGGTACAGGACTGTAGTACTATATTGTTTAGCTAGGTAGAGTGGAACCAGCTTATAAGGGAAGCTCCTTCATGGACTCTAGTATGAGCTGGTGGTAAGGCTAGAGGTACACATAGTTGGCTATGTAAGGCTATGTACACACATGCACTCACTTATTTCGCGTGTTTATCGCATAACTGGTGACTTGCGCGATTAAGACGTGCTAAGTGTACTTATCCTTTTTTCAGATGTACTGTTTATACCACATCACCTTACACCTCGACTGCCGACGTGGCACCGTGGACTCAGAGAAATGCACATTCCCGTGCACTAGTATGTTCGCCCGATCGTGAGATTACAGGGGGCAGTTCCTAGAATCATGGCAGTTTGATTTTCGTAGCGCTGAGTTTTCATGAGACGGTTTCTTATGGGAGACATCCCTGTACGTGAAAGGTAGCGATGAACAAAACTGATCGCATCTCGTCTTCCTCTAGGCGCTCTCTACTTTCTACAGTGCTTGCAATGGGTGTGAGGGAGAGCAGTGTCTCCATCCGATGTGGGCCACTTGACACCCTTCATAGGAGATCGACGATTAGGTTTTTGGGAAGTGCCCTTCCGCGTGACTACTCGTCTTCATCTTTGATCGACGCGCGTTGCTCATACGCAGTTTTTCGTGCTTCATCAAGCCCGCTGTAAATGCCTTGTGATTAAATCTAATGGGAATGCATGGTACTATGATAGTATTATTTACATCTATACATCAGTTGGGTTATCTAGCATGTGTAGGCGTGCCTTCTTTACTAGCATGTTTTATAAATCTGCTGGATGCTAGTAATCTTCTTGTAGATGCAATGTTTATCTTCATGTTTTCATTGTGTATATATGGAATTAAATTAATGCTATGCCATGTTACTTTTCCAACATCCAAAACCTGATATGGCTCAACCATCTGATGCAATGAAACCTAAGAGGTTCATAGGAGAGAACTTTAACAGGTGGTAGACACAGGCCAAATTTTGGCTCATGTCAATGCAGCTGTGGTGAGTGATAGATCCCATGAGGCTCCTCACTACTGAACAATAGCGTGATTATGAGGTGAGCAATGACACTTGTCTCGATTGCCTTCGAGAGGAGGAACCCTCTTGCACTTCCGGAGACTTGCCGAGATGCCTCCTCTGTTTCGGCTCGCACTCCACTATATGGTGCAGGAGGTGTGTGTTGGGCTTATCGTTGTACAACCGGAAGCGTGCCTTGCAGTCAATGCAGTATGCCCGCTGTGGTTGTTGAATAATATCGTAGGCGTACTCGAGGTCTGGCTTTTCTGGGAGGTAGTAGCACAACGGCGAGGGTTGCTCCCCCCAGTTATCCCAGAGGGGAAGTTTGAGATGTGGGTTGTACGTCTCCGGGTCCACCCAGTTGAATTACCAGCACCATTCATCCTCGGCCAAAGTGCACCGGTAGAATCTACGGTCCGCTAGATCCTCGTGGCAGGTATCAATCATTGCCTGCATGCCATGTTCGCATAATTCGGGGCTTTCGGGTGGCCCTTGAGGAGGAGGTTTCTCCTTTGACTTGAGAAATTTCACAAGTTTCTTTTTGAAGTCATATATGCGATGAACTGGTTTAGAATTACTACTTTGTGAGTGAAACATGAGTAGGTCGCATGAAACTCACCGATTGGTTCATCCCTTGCCCACCCGCTCTTAACTCCGGCTGATCTATATAGGGGACATATCCCGACAGCCTCTCCCATCGGGTGAAGTTCTCGGGCGAAGTGGGGTAGGCGTCGTGGCAGTTGTAGATAAATTCGTAGTCACGTCGTTCTGGCCCATCGATCCATTGGAAGAAGCAACACCGGTCCTTGTGCTAAAAAAACAAAGAATGATGCATGAAATGGTAGTGTTACCCTAATTTGTATGGACACCAATTGGTTTACCTCGTAGCCGCGGGCACAACAGTAGTGAGCACGGGCGGCCGTATCTCTGTGTGTAGACTGCATCATCTTCGCTAGAAGGTTGCTGTCGCATTTCGGTTGGGGAAACTCTGGCAAAACTGGGGCGTCAATGCTACTCGCATTCGGTTATTCGGGGGGGTTAAGTTTCGCTTGCTGAAGAGGCGACGGTAGAACGACATCGTGCCCTAATTTGTGTAAAGTCGGTTGAAGTTCATTGCTGGTTTGGCAGTGGATGTCTATCTCTCCCTCGGCTGGTTTTTATAGTGCTGGTGAGGGGCTTCTCCACATAACTACAACACTTGTCTCTTTATGAAAGTTGCATGGCCTGTCACCCATCATGAAAGCTGCATGGACTATCACGCTTTATGAAAGCTGCATGGATTGTCACCCCTTTGAAAAAGCTGCATGACCTATGACGCTTTATGAAAAGCTGCACGACATGTCACCCATCATCAAAGCTACAGCACCTGTCACCCTCTGTAAAAAGTTGCACGATGTGTCACCCATCATCAAAGCTGCAGCACCTGTCACCCTCTGTGAAAAGCTACCTGACTTGTCACCCATCAAGCCAGCGCGCGGTGGACCCTCTGTGGTCTAGCTGGAACCAAGTCTCTGGAACCAAGTAAAATATCATGTTCAAATGTAATTTTTAGGAAGAACGGACCAGATTTACTCTTTGATATATGGTAGTAGTGCAATAACCCTAAGTATTATAGTCGACAACAACTCATGTTATGAATGGTTTAGCGCAGGAAAACTTTAGCTAAAGTGTTTTTAGTCATTACGATCATTGTGAAAAGCACGTAGATGCAGCCAGTAACCTTAGTAAGCAAACTCAACCTCAGTAGGGCACATACAACGAAAGTTCAGATGATTAAATAAGCAACAAATTGTATTATAAGGGCATTACAATAGTGAAAGAATTGCTAGAAGAACTTACGACTTAAAACTGAAAGGTAGGCCACACTCTTTATTAGAGTACCATGAACAAGGAAAATAATAGTTACAAAAATGAGAGAAAATAGATGACACAAATGGAACCATTGCATTGCATGACATAGAAAAAGAAGTTAACATACGTGGTGCATACAACATGAACTAGTTCGCAATTGCAGACAAAATTATTACAAGGATAACTACATACATCATCTTCTCTAGCCACTTGATATGATCTAAAATGCGCTCCACCTTTAAGGTCGGCATGTTAAGCCTTTGCTCGAGCGTTGGGTTCATCATCTGCTCGAGCATTGGGTCCATCCTCTGCTCAAGGCCGGGCAGCATCCTCTCTGGTGTTGCGCTACTACAATGCTCCATCGATGTATTCAGAGTGTTTGCCCACTGAAAATATTGGCATCCTGTAGACTACATGACGATGGAAAGAAAGCAGAAATCAAAAGAAACAGATAACTCGAAGAAGAGAATAATCATCAAAACTCGAAGAAATCGAACTACATTTTCACTTACAGAGTAATTAGGGCATTTATAAAACACACGACTGTAATTTGTCGGAGTGGTGGAGTACAACACATTAGCTTCCACATGGCAATTAGGGCAATCGACCCGCCTTGCATTGGCAAACGCAAGGGCTCTCAGATTTGCTGAGCTCGATGTTTGAGACATGGCCTTCACACAAGGGAAGAACGCTGAAGTGGGATTAGGAAGAAGAGGATATCAGCAAGAGGAGGAAGATGATACGAAATGCTCGATGTTTCAGTGTGGAATGAATATGCTGGGCATGCAACCGTATTTATAGCAAGTTTTCGGTGGTAGCATGTTGTCCAATTGGCCTGAGAGAGCTGCTGGTAGTGTGATGTCAATTTGAGCTTTTTTTTAGCTTTTTCAGCGTGTTGTCATACCTGCCTTTTCAGCTTTTGTTCATATCTGTTTTTTCAGCATGTTGTCATATCAGCTTTTTCAGCTGATATGAGTAGTCAGTGTATTGTCATTTTACTCTGTGAAAGCTGGTCGTGCTACATCCTCGTGTCAGGTATCAACCACTGCCTGCAGGCCGTGTTCGCACAATTTGGGTCTTTCGGGTGGCCCCTGAGGAGGTATCTCCTTTAATTTGAGCAATTTCGCAAGTTTCTTTTTGAAGTCCTGTATGCGATGAACTGGTTTGGAATTACTACTTTGCGAGTGAAACATGAGCAGGTTGCATGAAACTCACCGATTGGTTTAACTAAGTGCGTATTTTGAAGGTTTAACCAAGTACATATGATTGAAACTACCAACAATAAAAAAAACAAAAGAAACCACCAACAATCAAAAACAAAAGAAACTACCAACAATAAAAAACAACAGAAACTAGTGCTAGCCCCTTTTCGGGGCGAATCCTCGCGGCTGTGCAGGCCTCCTCTGAACCTGTCTCTGAAAGTAGGTCAGCTACGTCGGCGCACGGTGGGCCCTTTGTGGTCTCGCTTGAGGTGTGGCGTACACCAGCTGGTCAGGCTGCGTCGGTGGTGGTGGTCCCTGCCACTGTGACGACCCAGGCTGCATCGGTGCTGGTGGTACCTGCCACTGTGATGACCCAAGCTGCGTCGGTGCTGGTGCTCCCTGCCGTTGTGATGACCCAGGCTGATCTGGGTGTGGATCAATGAGGAACCTCGACACGTAGTCCTCCTTGTAGTCCTCCTGATCATCACCCTGCCCGTCGTAGTCATCAGGTGCAGGCGGCAACCACTGTGACAGTGTACCTATAGCAAGTGAGGAATTATTGAGATCATTCAAAAAGTGATTGCAATACATGAAAAGTGATTGCAAAACATGAAAAATGCATTGTAGTACTCACCTCCAGCGTGAAAGGCTGCACCACCGTGTGAAGATGGACCTGCAAATCCCCTGCCTCTCCCAAGCGGCACACCATGTACCACACCAGGAGGCAGGCGGCATCCCGCCAACTCGAGGGCGCGTCCTGAGCCATCCCGAAACCTGACGAGCAAGGAGATGACCTCCTCTCTGGTCACCTTTAAGCCGCCGGTCAATCGCGAAATCAACCTCCCAGAGTCCTTGTAGACCCAAGATAGCATATCAGTCTAAAAAAGACATCACGAATTAATTAACATAGCTACGAAATGATTGTGCATGAAATCGTATACAGGACACAACGTACCGCAGTGTGCAGAGCCGAGTTCGTATGGGCGGTATACGTGTCTCTCGCCCTGGGGACGTGCCTGGGAGGATCCGGGTCAACGCATACCACACGTAGATGGGTACGAGAAGTGTACCACTCTCGATAGGCCCGGTACGTTTGCAGGTCGTACGACACATCATCAACATGGACGTCCTCGAGGGCTCCTGCCCACTCCTCGACCCATGGCGCCATCCGTACATGCCAGGGGGTGGCCCCATGCTTGCCCTTCCTAGTCTAGCTGTGGATCAGAAATAAATATAGAATTATTAGATGACAATACACGATAATAATTATGGAACATCGATTGAGGGAACTTACGTGTGGGACCAGACAGCCGACCTGGACAACGTAGGCCTCGACCTGGATGTCGAACAGGAGGAACCGCCGTGTGCACCAGTACGCCACGTCTCGTGTGCAAAGGGTGGACAGGGCACCCGCCACACGAAGCTGGACCTCTGCTTGTGCGTACGGCGTCCAGCGTACGTGGTCATCGGTGAGGTGGTCGAACGCAGCGACGAACTGCAGGTAGCCCATCCGCACTATCCTGTGTGCCCACTTAGGCTGTAGTGATGACAGAACGTTACCGTTAGTACTCACAAATGTTAAAGCAAAAGTACCAAAATCGTATTTGCAATATCTTACCCGTCGGTGGCACCAGATGGTGCCCATGGTTAGACCGTCGACGTCGTCGTTGCCTGCAGGCTGAAGAGGCTTCGATGTCGGGCTTGCTGATTTGGAACCTCTCGTATGCCCACAGCTATGGACATCCTCCGAAGGTCGACCCCTCGTCGATCCAGAAATAACCGTCGCAGAGCGTCCGGTATGTGCTGCAGAGCACAGGGGACCCCCAGGAGTACTGCGGCACAGCGTCGAGGGGTGCGTCGGTGATCTCCCACGCGAACTGGACAAGGTGCATGTCCCCATGGGAGCTCGTGAACAAGCACCAGCCAAACAGCCACATCAGGTACGCCTCCAGGTGGTGGCTGACCCTGTACTCCTCCGCAGGCTCGACGATCTGCGCCGGCTATAAAATTGAAAATCACTTGTTATTTTAAGCTGTAAATTTAAGATGACTTGTTATTTTAAAGGCAAGTTGCGTACCATGAACTGTCGGAGCCACCACAGTGCTGGATCGTGTATACTGGTGAAGGTACGGTACCTAGGAGGTGGTAGCACACCCTGGAACCTCTGAAGTAGCTCCTGGCGCCGCGTCGGGTCGACGTCCTGGGCCACCACAAGGTCACCGGTGATCGGGGAGGCCGAGGAGGAACGACACGTCCTACAAAGTGATCGCCATCTCCCTGACGGGTAGATGGAAGGTGTGGGTTTCCGGCATCCACCGATCCACCAGAGCGGTGATCAGGGACTTGTCGAACGGGAACCGGCGACCCACATCCTCCACCATCCGGGCGAATGGCAGCAACCCTGAAGCTCAAAGCCTACGAAATAAAAACATGTACTTAATATCAGTACAACACTAATAATGATACTACAACAAACATATTTAGAAATTTAAATACTAATATGTTACTTGGGGATCCAACGAGGATCGAGCGCCCAGGAGTACTGCGGTTTCCTCGGTCGAAGTACGCCGAGCTGCATAGGTTCCCCTCCCTCCTCTGAGAAAGCAGTGGCGAAGTGGGCACGGTGATGACGATCAACGACCCAATCCAGCAACTCAAAGGGCCACTCGTCATCTCCAGGCTGGTCCTCCATACTTGCAAATTACATAAATGAAAGTTATAATTAAAATGCATATAGAAACAAAAGCGTACGAAAAACTATAGAAACATCACAACAATATGTTGAAACAAATATGCACATAAAACTGTTCAAGCATCATAAATACATTGAAACAATTACAATGTTTTGTCAAGACACAACACTCACAGCTACATGCAACATGCTTACAGCTAGATACAAAACCGGGTTCACACAACACACAGTACATTGATTAAATTGCTTCTCATCTGGTACGTTGGCGTCGTGCAACATTCCTCGCAGAGGACGATCCATCCCCCACCGTCGGATTGCCATCTCCTCCTTCATCTTCTTCGTTTTATGCATGGCAAGTCTTGAACGAATGTCCTATTTGGTTGCACAATGAATATTTCTTCACACGTTTGCCAGCTTTTGACTCATCCATGTCATTTCTGATACGCCTTGTTTTTTGACGCCCTACTTTTCATCTTCTTGCATCAAAATCAGGGACCCAGAACCTTTCATCAAAACTAGGAGTTGATGTGACAGAACCCACAACACCATAACCGTAAAGCTCCTCGCTCCAAGTTGCCATCATCCTTTCTTTCCTAAAATATTCAGATAGATATGTACCAGGTTGCATTCCAAATAAAGCACATGCGGTTATCACATGAAAACATGGCCTATGCAAAAGGTAGGGCTTGTTACACGAGCATTTGCAATCAACCTGTAATATGCACTCCTAGATGACAACCTTCTGGTTGGTTCCACGCCGTCCTTTATCCTTGCAGATCACCTCAAAGCGCAATGTTCGTGCACCAACTTTTATAGCTCTATGCTTGGTCACCTTCTGACTCTTCTCATCCATGTATTTACTGATCATGGAAGAGTACAGGAACTTCTCATCTCTCATCACTATCTCAGCAGCTTGATGCCTGTCGACAAAATACTTGGTTGTGCCCCGCAGCACTCCCTCAACAATTCCTACCAATGGGAGACACCTCATCCCTCTCATTACCCAGTTCTAAACTTTTGCAAAGTTACTGGTCATCACACCATATCTGGTACCATGTGTGTCATGTAATAGTGCCCATTTTTCTTTCGGTTCGTGCTTAATTCAGTCCGAGAAACATTTGATTGGCCTTTACCTTCGACGACGATTAGTCGCCTCATCTTATGTTGGCAGGGAGAAAAGAGGCTCTGCCTGCTCGTGTGTTTCGCTGCCACTAGTCTTGTTCGTTTGCTCTTCCTTGTGTTTTCTTGTCAGCTCATCAATATTTTTCCACAGAGTTCGGAACTTGCTCTCCTGGTTCTGCTTACATAGTCTTTTGAACATGTTCATGAGTTCCTTATTCCTAAATTGCTTATAGAAGTTTGCACCCCAAATGCCTCATGCACCATCGGCTCTGCAAGTCAGACCATGGAAATGGCTCATCTTCCCATGTTTGAAACTGGTTGATTGCACTAAGCAGACCAGCATGCCTGTCGTGCAGCACGCACACATCTTGACGAGTTTTGACCACACCCATCTTTAAGTTCCGTATAAATCACAACCAACTCTCATAGTTCTCGCTTTTTACAAAGGCGAAGGCAACAAGCAGAATCTGGTTGTTTCCATCAACGCCCACAGCTGTCAATATTTGCCCTCTGTATTTCTCGGTCAAGAATATGCCGTGCATGCACAACAATGGACGACAATGATAGAACGCCTTAATGCAAGCTCTGAATGCGAAGAACACTCTCCTCAGCTGCCTTTTAGTTGGCCACTTGATTGATGGACAGTCTTGATAATCATAGTAAGTGCCAGGATTTCTTCCCTGAATGCAACTGAGCAGTGCGAGCAGATTGTGGTACGAGTCTTCAAACTTCGCAAACCTCATTTTTAACGCCTTTTGCTTTGCCCTCCATGCTTTCCCATAGCTAATTGTGTATTGATATCTGTTCTCGATTGCTCAGATAATAGCACGGGCCTCAAAACTCAGGTTTTCCACTATCTCTGCGTACATGATGTTCGCGACATACCCGGATGACAGGTTCCTGTGAGCCATCATTGTTTCCTCAATCATACAGCTATGCTGCTCAACCTTCGGACATAACCAATGGGTGCCCCATTTGGGTTTGTACGCGTGCACTCTCCACGGGCACCCATGGATCTCACACACCAAGTCGTAGTAGGTTGAGGTGGATTTCTTAACCCTGAAAGTCCTTCTTAAGGATAAAGCCCAATCTTTCACAGCATCCTGCACAGCCTTTTTGTCAGGGGTACATACTGTTAGGTCTAACCACATTGTCACTATACTGCCAAGGTATATCGTTGCTTTCATTAACAACCAACCTATCAAATTGATGTGTGCTCCACTCGGCTAGCACAAGCGGCTCCGTACCTCCATCTTCCTCATCCGACTCATCGTCATCTTCCACTTCTGTTGTGCTGTACTCACGGTCTTCCTCTTCCATCCTAGCTGTTATTTCATTAATTTGCTCACCTTCATCTACTTATCTCCGCACTTCTTGTCCAACATTTTCATCATCCTCCCTAAATTCAACTTGTTCACCACTTTGGCAAATGATGTCCTTGTTGCGTTGCTGAACATACTGCTCACGGCTAGATCCCCCAATTTCGATGTCATCACAACTGAACTCATTTTGAGGCTGACTACACTCATCGTCGTCCAACTGCTGCTGGGGGCAACATCCCTGTCATATGCTTGCACTAAAAGCACCCGATTCCATCCCCGTTGCTCTATCCCCCTCACTATGATCTCCACGATGCGGTTCCTTTCAGCTCAACTAGCTCCCAACAAATAGGATTGTTTTGCATACTACATAGGCAAAATACCTTCAGTTGGCACTTCTCTTGTTCCATCCGAAAAGTATAGTACAACCACTGTAAAACAGAAAAAAATGTGCGCACTTTGACCCTACTCAAACTTCTGTCCACATACTGGAAGTTACTTAGATCCGCACCCTTCAAACCATACATTACATTCACTTCTCCATAATAGATTCTAAATGGAACTCGTTCTGCCATATCTGCGAATCCATTCATTCACCCACGAATTAATTATTTTCCGTAAAAAATACTCTTACACCTAACATAGCTACATCTATATGCTACAAAAATACAGATCCATCTGTAGAAAATATAACTACATTCCTAAGAATATATATCTACCCTACATGTAACTACATTCGCTAGATCTACCCAACTACATTCCTAAGAAATGAATATATATATATATATATATATATATATATATATATATATATATGTGTGTGTGTGTGTGTACTTGTATCGGTATAAAACATCTACATTCGCTACATCTACACACATAAACCTAAATCTAAAATTATTTCTACTCAATCATAATTTACTGCTAAAAAAATTAAACAACGAATAATTTCTACTCTAACTACAATCCCTACGAATAATTTTTCTCTCTTTCTTGCAAATGAGGTTGTCTCTGTCGCCAGCAGCGCCGCGCGGCGATAAAAATCTCGCTCTGTCGCCCGTTCATTGGGCGGTTTTTAAACTGTCGCCTGTTCATCGGGCGATGTTTGTACTGTCGCCCGATGAACGGGCGACAGAGACCCCAACAGTCTCCTGTCGCCCGTTGGTTGGGCGATATACTTGTGTCGCCCAACCAACGGATGACAGCTGTATATTTCTGTAATTTCTTTCCCCCGACGTTTATTTCTGCAATTTTGAATAAAAAATGTATTATTAAAAAAATTCTCGTTTCATTTCTCTCCGAATTATTTTTTTTCTATGCTGTTAATTGGTTGTGAAAAATAAAATTTGATTATAAAAATAACACTCAAGCTATTACCAAAAAATTTCATGCATATTTTTCACTATTCTTACTTATATCCAAAAAATTTCCATGCTTCTTTTTTCTAAAAAAAAAATTATAAAAAACCGAGCAATGCAGCGTCAGGAAGACGCTGCACACCCTTGCCGCGCCATGCTACTCCCTCCAAGCGCTGTACCGCCATTGCCATTCCCCAGTACTGTCGCTACATGGGTCATTCCTACTAATCCATGTGCAGCAGGGCTAAAAATAGAAAATATTATATCAAAGAAGCTAGATACATTAAAGTTTCTTGAGAAATGGGATGAGTATATTCTATCCTATAATTTACAATATCAAAATATCATAAATTGAGTTATGCAACAATTTATTTTTGAAAAAAAAATTACATATGTATTACCAAATCATTTAGATAATGTATGCTCAAGTGTGTGGGCCACCTTGCTAGTTGCAACTAAAGTCTGATGCAGTGTATATGGCCACAGTACTCTATCTGTTCCCAAACGTAAGTCATTATTGAAATCCGAAAGGTCCTGTAACATAATTTTTAAGGCCAATTTCCCTCTTAATATGTCGTGAATAAACAATATATGTATTATACTTTGGATTTAACAATTTGATACTCGTTCCGTTGATAAATATAAGGTGTATTTGATTTTGTACAAGGATTAATGTTGCGGTGAAATTGAGAATGATATGAGAGAAAATGACTTACATACCTCTCTTAATTGTCTTGAAGGATAAGAGATAATACTTTGCGTGGATGATAATTAATAAATGCATATGGTTGAGAGAATAAATAGTGGTATAGTATAAAAGGTTCATTAAATCTACATACAAATCTTATATTTCTAAATAAAATCATGCAAACTGGAACTTATATTTATCAACAAAAAAAATATTACAAATTTACAACTGCGTAGCATCTCGTATATCCTCACATACAAAACCCTAGAGCAACTTTTTAGAACCATGCACTACATGCGTGCATAGACATGTGCTAACTTGGTTTCCTGTGGGGGAGCATGGAGGCCGGTTCCCAACGATGTCCAATCGCTGCCGACTCCGAAAGAAGGTCTCCCAAAAAAAAAATGGGCAGTAATAGCAGTCGGACATCTGATTTTTTAAAAAATTTCGGACGTCCGCGCAACATTTTTTTAGTGTCTGTAACATTTTTTTCAACATTTGCAATATTTTTTTTGTTTTTGAAACATTTACTATTTATCGAAGGA
This sequence comes from Rhipidocladum racemiflorum, assembly GCA_036346355.1. Lineage (NCBI taxonomy): Eukaryota > Viridiplantae > Streptophyta > Magnoliopsida > Poales > Poaceae > Rhipidocladum > Rhipidocladum racemiflorum. The sequence goes on along the minus strand of CM070579.1, from coordinate 79,096,400 downwards.
AGATGTTGCATGCGTAGGAAAAAAATATTGCATGTGTAGAAAAAAAATATTGCGGTAAAAAACAGACGTCCGAACTATAGCATTACCGGAAAAAAAAAAAACTATGCAAGAAGGGAATGGAAGCTTGTGCGTGGTCGTGGCCCACATTACATCTGAGATTTGACTTTGGATGGGTGTCCGCTGAATGCAACACTCCCAATGCAAAGGTCTCTCTTGCAAAATCCAATGCCATTTACGGTCTTCCTTGCTCGTGTCTGCAATTTATTTTGGTCAACTACATTAATTTTCCCCCTTGGTTTGCGCAAGGGCATGGGACGTGCGTGTAGGCCTCCTACCGGGTCATGCTCGTACAGAGAACCCGGCGTAAGCGCTGCAAAGTCAACACTTACGTTAGGCTGCATCGGGTAATTGGATTATCGGGTTGTTTAGGCCCTGTTTGGCAGAGCTTCAGATCCTAGCTCCACCTCGGAGCTGAAACTTGTAGACTGAAATAAAGTGACTTAAGTTTATACTTTTATTCTAAAATGTAAACAAGATGACCCACCTAAACACTCTTAATATACCCATAGCTCCAGCTCCATGAATCTGGTGAAGCTAGGAATACCTAGCTCCACCAACTCCAAGAATTTGGTGGAGCTGGAGCTCTGCCAAACAATTTCAACCCGTAAGGTTAGGCTCGCGATGATCGAACTCGATGCATGCCTCTCTCCAACCTCCATCGCTAGCTTATAAATATGTGTTTCCTGCCTATGCCGATCATGGCAGCAAAGCAAGGGAGAGAAGAGGAGAAGAAGAGCAGCCGGCCGGCAGCAACTCTGCAAGTGGTAGACGTTTAGTTGTTTTGGTGAAGGGAGCATCATGCATGCGAGAAGAACAGCCATGGCACTCTGCCTTCTGTGCCTTGCTCTCCTCTTGCTCGCCCAAGGCGTCCGTTCCGGCAGGAAGCTCTCGCGGGCAGTGCTGGAGAAGCAGAGCGACGGCCATGGCACTGCCACTCCGGTGAGCATCCCTCTCTGAAATATACCTAGCTTGCGTCGATCGATATTTCTCCCTGAAATTGCATCGATGATATATGCAAATAAAGCAAACGCTTGTCTCCTTCACGTATTTGACCTGGTGCATGATCACAGGCTTAATTAATTAGGGAATTGCTAAATAGAACTTGAGTCTTATTTTGTTCGTTTGTGAGCATTCAATTTTTTTGTCTATTAATTAGATATTGGTGTTTTTTTGTCTGTAAACACTCAATTTTTTTATCTATTAATTAGATATTACTTTATGATACACATTGTGTTTTACCATTTTGATTTTGTGATCCATGTTTTTATTTGTTGTGTTCCTTATAGATTATTATGTTTTTATTTGTTGTGTCCCTTATAGACTACTTAGATTCTTCTTAGATTCTTCTTAGACACCACCAATTAATTAATACCCTAGCTAGTAGCTAGTGCATTCGATCTCCATGCTTTCTTTCACTACGCATGTACTCAGTCCGGTTACAAATAGTTTTTTTGAATATCAACACGGACACCAAAACACAGTTGTGACTCCTAATTTCTATTATAATATATTTATAAAACCCAATAAATAATATTATGAAAGTACTAATTTTCGAGACAACTCTATAAATATGATTTCTTGTATCTAATTTAAATATTTAAAAAAGATATTGACAATCAAAATTTCGAAAGTTTGAATATATCTATGTCTAAAATGATAACTATTCGTGATTGAAGGGAGTATATGCATATATGTATAGAGAACTGCGTCCATACTGTATTCTATTGATCCTTTGGAGATGGAGAGCTTCCATGCTTGCTTAGTTAACAGCTAATATATACAATTTTTTTTACATCAGCTGAGAGGCACACCGTTAAACCGACGCTTCTCTTCGTAGTTAATTTTGGCTTGTGTTGAACCCGGAGGGCAATAGCATGGGAAACCGGTCACACTGCTCGGTGGCACGAGCAGCACGCAACACTCTTGATTCAATACTAATAAACCGCATGTTTATATTTCTCTGCACAATTAACCTTGGTCCAAGCTATAAGCATCCATGAGCATGCGTGCATGTGACACCTCCACGTTTCGGAATGTTATTGCACACGACTGGCCGATGCAGCTGTATTCCTGCGATGTTTCTTACTACTCTCTCGGCCCAAATTTATAAACAGTAAATTCTTATGGTATATAGATCGAAGAAATATTAAAAATAACTAGGTTAATTATAATTATTATATGTAAGCGTGCACTACATCCAATGTATGTATGAAGAGAATATCAGATAAATTTAAATATGAGGGAGACTAGGGAACGGTATACCGTTCCAATGGTATAGTCGTGAAACTTATGAAACTTATCAGTTTCAGTGTTGGTTTTATGAGTTTCAGTGTTTAGTTTCATCAGTTTCATGTTTTATCAGTTTTTAGTGCTAAGTTTCATGAATTTCAGTGTAAAAAATCACAAATTTCATTAGTTTCAAAGGTATACCGTTCCTACGGTATACCATAGGTTAGTTTTTCTGTTTAAATATTTGTTAGGGTTATAAAGGAAATATCGTACTAGTTTGCATTATAATATGAAATATGTTTTATATTAATAGATAAAATTATTAAAAAATGTATCTTATAAATTTGGACGAAGAGAGTAATTAAGTAATTTATGTGTGCATGCATCATGCTTGTTGCGAACGTTAATTAAGCGGTATGCTGCTGTTGATTAAGCAGGAGCCATGCGGCAGCGGCAGCGGCAGAGGAGGGAGCAGCACAGGTGCTGGCAACGGCAAGGGCCAGCTGCGGTGCGATGCTCCGGCGAAATGGGAAGAAATCCACACGGACTACATCTACACCCAGGATGTCAAGCACCCGTAAAAATGACGATTAATTAGCTATAGCTCATGCTTGGTTTCTTGGCGTCCTTTTGTCCGTTTGGGATGAGAGGGATTAGTTTGGGATTTGGTAGAAATCTGAATTAGAACAAACTAATCCCCCTCGTCTGTTTTGATCAGAAGTGCGTGTGGTCACTGGTGCAGTGTGTAATTACCACTTATGTATATATAATGAGTAGTGCTACCCTGGTAAAACTAATTGTATTTTAGCCAGCCATCGTAGATCGACAGTAGTACTCAGAATCCTTGTAATTTAACCAATTTTTCCCCTTTCTAGAATGCTAGCCTACTTTGTGTCGAATTTCGATAAAGTGCACGGATGGCGAAGCCAACTTTAATGACGGATGTCACTTTTTCTTTGGTGAAATGTAACACCCGGATTTTTCTCTGCAAAAAAAAAAAGAAAAGAAAAAAAGAAAACGACGTCGTCTTCAACCTCCCGCCCGCTTCCTCCTGCCACGTGCGCCGCCGCCGCTTCGCCTCCGTGCGCGCCGCACTCAGCGACCAGCCGCAACCCGTCGCCTAGCTCCCCCGCCCTTCCCGCGCCGCCAACGGCCGCCTCCGCTCTCCCCCGCCCTTCCCGCGCCCGCAATCCGTGCAGTGCATAATTACCACTTATGTATATATAATGAGTAGTGCTACCCTGGTAAAACTAATTGTATTTTAGCCAGCCATCGTAGATCGACAGTAGTACTCAGAATCCGTGTAATTTAACCAACTTTTCCCCTTTCTAGAATGCTAGCCTACTTTGTCGAATTTCGATAAAGTGCACGGATGGCAAAGCCAACCTTAATGACGGATGTCACTTTTTTTTTTGGTGAAACCTCTAAAATTGTAAGAAAAACCGAAATAATCAAAATTTTAAAATTCATGGAGGTTGTTTCGCATAAATGGAGAATGAGAACAAGATTTCAGAAGATAGTTGAGCTTTACTATGAGAATTTTGTGGCAACATTTTGTTTCTTTTTGAAAAGGACTCGACCTGGGTTTGGATGCAAATTACTGGGACAACGAGTTTTTTTCACAATTTTCTAGAACCAAGAGTCTGTTTTTGCAAAAGAGTCGATGTAGGATTGTTCGTAAATTTTCCAGAAGCATGAGTTCTTTTTTTCAAAAGCGCCGACGCAGGATGCTTCACAACTTTTGGGGAACCAAGATGAGCCTTTTGCAAAATAGTCGGCCATAAGATTCATAAAAAAAAATCATAGAAACAAGAGGGCCTTTGTGCAAAGCAGCTTGCGGGCCTTTTCGCAAAATTCGGGGAACCAAGAGGAGCTTTTGCCTAATAGCTAGGTGTAGATTCATCGCAAATTTTGTGAAGATAGGAGAGCCTTTTTGCAAAGTAGCGGGGGGGGGGGTGCTTCCAAAAAATACGTGATGTGGCTTCAGCCAGAATTCGTCGATTCCATGCGGCATACGATATAGAATATGTTATGGTATGGATAGAATCCCTGTTCCAGTATGAAAGGACTCTATCCATTGGTGAGCGAATCCGAATTTATCTCCATAAATTTTCTACTATATATTGGGCATTGCCTTATACAGAAAAATTAATCTAATAAAGAGAGAGAACTTTGCCCCCTACATTGTGTGCTTATACTTGCGCTTCTACTTTGTTTGTGTTCCGGTGGGCGTGCTGTTGATTGGTGCGGGAGAACGACTATGTTACATAACACGTTATCAGCACGATCGTTCTACGCGTGGCCGATCGTGATCTACTACATCGTCTACCTGCGTCAATCTACACGTCATCAAACTCTTTCGGCGACACGCGATCTATGCTACAGCAAGCCCTACGTAAGTGACTGTGCGTGAATTAATAAAATCATGTAGATTGTTTTCGCTAATTACATATTATCAATTTGATCTAATCTACTGTTGCGAAAAATAAAGGGTTACTGATTAGCTTTGAGAAAAAAGTGGTCGGACGCCGTAGGCGCCTCCAGCCCCCTGGCTCCCTGCTACCACACAGCACCCTACAGGCGCTGTCGCTCAGCCTCCGGCCCCCAGCTCCCCATCGCTGCGCCGCGCCGCGCCTTGGCCCGCCGGTCGCATTTGTCTCCTCGGCGATGGCAGCGCTGCCCCCAACTGGCCAGCTCCCCACCAAAGCCAAATGGTGGCTAGGGTAGGGAACCCTAGCCGCTGACTTATATATGGTCGAATGGGCCTTGAGGGCCCAATGGGCCAGGTAGCCCATGAGCAATTTTTGAAAAAAGGGGAGGGAAAATTTACCATGTCACCCCTCAGGTTTTCCCTATTTTCAGAAATAAATTATTAATTTTAGAAAATTGATGTTAAATCCTGAAAATTAGATATTTTTTTTTAGGTTTAGGGACTTTCAAAATTTTTTGTAAAATTATTGTTTATCACATATTAGAAGTTCCATAACCTGGGTTTACTTTCTAGCTTTTTGCCATGTCTAATATGAGCTAAATTAATTTTTATATTGTTAAATTAATTCTAAATATTGCTTAATTATTAATAGAAAATTGCTAAAAAATTATGAAGACACATTGATTATGTCATGTCTCTAGTTTTATTTTACTTAGAATTATTTCATGTTTCATATTCTGGAATTTAAATTTTTTTTCTGTTGTTAAAGTAATTCTAAAAATTGCTGGGTAATTAATAAAAAATTATAAAAAATACTAGAAAAATTTGAAAAATTTCAAATTGCTTATTTTGAACACCATGTCTATGTATTAATTTTCTTAGCATTATTCCATATTTAATTTATGTTGAAATTTATTTCCTGTTATTAAGAAATGCTGGAAAATTCCTAAATAATTAATAGAAAATTGTGAAAATGCTAGGAAAATTTTGGGAAAATTGTAATAATTATCTACTGAATAGATTAGACCAAACTCTACTGATTCAATATTATGCATGTAATATAATATTTTACCAGGAGTAAAATTCAATATTGCTTGCATACATAATATGTCTGACATCGCAAAAAGGGAGTTTGTTGTACTTGCGCTGGATGGTTATCTCACTTGGGCAAAGGTTCCAAGATCAACCTGATAACTCGCGAACTTGGAGCTGCTATTACCTAACCTGAATCTGGTGCCCCATGCGCCCAAACTAACTCCCTCAAGGCCCAAACTCCCCCGGAGAGGCCCAAACACCTGGAAAAGCCCAAAAAAACACGGTATAACCTCGTACCGTAATGCCACATTCTATAATGTCACGTTCTCTAATGTCACATTCTCTAATGTCACATTAACACGATATAACCTCATACCGTAATGCCACATTATATAATGTCACGTTCTCTATTGTCACATTCTCTAATGTCACATTTTTAATTCCCCCAAGGCCCAAACTAACTCCCTCAAGACCCAAACTCCCCCGAAGAGGTCCAAACACCCGGAAAAGCCCAAAAAACACGGTATAACCGCGCATCGTAATGCCACATTCTATAATGTCACGTTCTCTAATATCACATTCTCTAATGTCACACCTCACTTTATATCTTACCACCTAGATATTTTCATTTCTCTTTAGGATGAAAAATCCATTTGATCCTATAGAGAACACTTTAAGAGAATCTCGGTCAACGGGGCCAAAAACTTTTCACTTAGTAAGCGAGTGCTAGCTCGATTGCTTCCTTTCATTTGACCCTATCTGAGCGATTCTGGTACTCCGCCATGGACTTTGGTTATAGATCCAGATTTTAGCAATTTCAGAGGCAAAATATGTTGACAATTGTAGTATTTCTTTTGTACAATTCTCCTACATCACTTCAAGGATATCTCTACATTAATTTCTTCTAGCTCCTTGTGATTTTCCACAACGATGGAGTCTGGGTGTTCCGACTTCCCAACGTTGGATTGTGCGCGCAAATATACACTAGAGTTATTATCTTTAGGATGGATCACTTCAGATATATTACCATTGTATCATCCTAGCTTTTGCTTTTACTGCATTTAATAAGTCATTTGAATTTTTGGAATTTTCTAAAATTTATTTGGATTTATTTGAAGTTAAATTGAATTAAGTCCTTTAGTGAATTATTTAAATAGTTGAAAGGTTTATATAAAGTTTTGCTGGAAATATTTTATTTGAGTTCAAAATGTCTCAAAATATATTCCAGAATTTCCTAAAAATTTTAAGGTATTTTTGCTATTTTTCTCAAATTATTTGAATTACTAGAATTATTTTAAATAGAAAAGGCTGGAAATTAGAAAACCCTAACTAGGCCGAAACCCATTAGTGCAGCCCACGTGCGCACTAGCCTGGTCCAACACGCAGCCTGATCCAAACCTAACCCTAACCCTAGGAGCTCTAAGCCGTGGGATGGAGATCAGATGGCCATGAGGCGTCCGCGTAGATGTGTGTGCATGTGCCGTCGATCAAGGGACGCTTGGATGGCTGAGATACCGCCATTTCAGTTGAGCCATGATGCTACCGGACTCCGCCATCGCGTGGGATACGTCTTGATTTCCGTGCGATTATCTCGGAATTCGAGGCCTATTTATTGTGCCATGGTATCATCTCGGGGAGAGCACTTCACAGCATGTCTTGTGCTCGAAGCGCCATCACCAGATTTGTAGTGATTCACCTAGGAGAGCTCGCTGAAGTTGAAGTTGGGCGCCGCTGCGGTTTTGTGAAGTTAGTGTCGCCGTTGTGCCAGATTTTGTGGAATGAAGAACGGATCTGGGATCGCTGCTTCAAGTTGAGTTGGATCCGTGAAGTCCTGTCGACGAGGAAGCGTCTCAACACTGTGCTACACATTATCGTCTTCAACTCCGGTCAAATTTCCTCGCCGCGCCATAGCCAGAGCATTGCGGAGCACTGCGACCATCCAATCATGATCAAACGATCCAGGTATTGCCACATATGCGTTTAGTATTGTTTAATCTAGGCTAGATCTGAACCATAGGATATGTAGCAAACAGTCAGGATTTCACCACGTAGGGCTTTCCCGACATGGTATGCGGACTAGATCGTGGCTGTTCATTCGAGATTGAACCATTTAGATCCGTGCACGTGTTAGCCATCGAGATTGTCCATGTTGCATCTCATCACTGTAGACTAGATCTAATGTCATCCGTTGGATCGGAGATGAGTGGTTCAGATTGGATTGTGTAGTACTGCTTTAGATTTATTCCTAGCCGTTCGATCTAGAGTTCATGGCCTAGATACACCCATGTGGCAAGCGCCAGGACATGCCACGTGTCCTGATCGCCGCTGCGATTGAGTTAGATCTAAACGTCTGATTTTGAACGTCGTCCAGTGCATGCCATGTAGCAGGGCACGGGAACCAAGGAGTCACCGAGCCAGCGTCGGCGTGGATGACATTAGCGCTAACGTCGTCCAATAGGGCCCGCGTGTTAGAACGGGGTTGGCTCTGTGGACTGGAGCCAAACTATGAACTAAGTCCATTCATCGAAGACATGTGGCATCACCTGATTGGTCCAAGTGCTTGCTAACGCAAGCTACACGTGGTTGTGAAAGGTGTGTACCCTGCCTCATCGGGTAGCACCCCGTGAACCAATCCAGGAGCTCCATCTGCCACTCCGAGTGGACGTCGTCGGACACCACCGTGTCCCCGGAGCAAGGTAGGCCCAGGAGGTAACTGACGTCCTCCAGAGTGGGCGCTATCTCACCGCACGGCAGGTGAAATGTGTGCGTCTCTAGCCACCAATGGTCCATCAGAGCGGTTAGTAAGCTCCTATCATAGGAGAACCTCTTGGAGGCACCCCGTCTGTCCTGCGCATCTACGGCTATCGCCTCCACCATCCTGGCTAAGGGAAATAACCCTGCCGCACTCAGCCTGTAGGAAAAAAATTTAAGTACGATCGTTGCACACATACAACACATCATACTGCAACTATAAGAACAGTGCACTAACCTTGGAATCCATCGCGGATCAATCCGCCATGCTCTTATGGGGGTGCGCAAGCATAGGGCGCTAAGCTCGAATGTTGGCTCCCCGTCCGGCAGCGGCAAGGTGGCTAAGCAGCTCCGGTGAGTCGCGTCTATCACCGGGTCAAGCAACTCGTATTGCTCAACGCCCACCATACCTGCAACATAGTATCTCAAAACAAAGCTCCCTCGTACCCATCTTCAATGCTCTATGCATCTCCCCCTTCTTGCCCTTTTCCTCCATGTATGTACAAATCATCTCGGAGTAATTCACAGCAGGATCATTCATGCGACCGACGGCCCTACCATGGCGATCCACAAAGTACTTCATGATGCCACAAAGAACACCCTTCATTGTAGCAACCAGGGGAAGGGGTCTCAGGCCCTGCATGACCTAATTGTAAACCTCATCTAGGTTTGTCGTCATGACCCCATACCTGGCACCATTGGTGTCATAAAGAAGAGCCCATCTCTCCCTAGGCTCATGCTATATCCATTCCGAGAAGAATTTTATAACCCTTCTGTTCCTCTAAACCAAGTGAGGAGGGTCTGTGGGTAACTCTACAAGTGTAACTGGGGCTTCCCTTGGGGAAGGCATTGCCCTATTCGTTGCCTCTACTATATGCCTTGACGTCAGCTCATCCAATTTCTTCCACAATGCATCAAACTTTCTTTGTGGGTTCAGGTCGCACAACCTCTTAAAAAGCTTCGTCAGCTCCTTGTTCCTGAACTGTTTGTAGAAGTTGGCACCCACATGCCTCTTGCACCACATACTTCGCAAATCAGTTCATAGATGTGTCTCATCTTCACCTTGTTGCAACTACAGGATCGCCTTTAACGGCCTAGGATGCCAATCATGTATGACACACACCATGCCGCTGATCCACAATGCTGACTTTCACGCTCCTTAGGAACCAGAGCCAGCTATTAGTGTTCTCACGCTTCACGAATACGAGCGCTACAGAAAGAACCTAATTGTTGCTATCCACTCTTATGGCAGTCAATACCTGGCCTTTGTACTTCCTAGTCAGAAATGTCCCGTCCATGCATAATAACAGACGATAATGTCTGAACGTGTTGATACATACACCGACAGAAAAGAATGCCTACTTGAGTACCATCTCCCAGGGAAGCGCTAAGAAGGCTATTCAAAAATATCAACATAAGTCCCATCATTTCTTTCCTTGATCACCTGAAGCATACCTGACAAGTTCTGATAGGAGTCTTCGTACGTACTAAACATTGCTTCCAATGCCTTCTGCTTCGCTCTTGATGCCTTGGTATAGTTTATGGTGTACTGGAACCTCTGCTCTATTGCAATTATGATGACACATGACTCTAAATCCAGGTTACCCACAATCTCCTAATACAATGCATTAGCAACAAAGCCTGAAGATATGTTTCTATGCGACTTCGTTAGCATGCATGTGTGTGGGACGACTATAGAACACTTCCAAATGGTGTCCCACTTAGGTTGGTAAGCATGGACATGCCATGCACAACCCTCCATCTGGCATCTGACATCATACACCCGCTGATCTGACTTCACAACCTTAAAGGGTCTACGCTGCCCATGTTGTCACTGCTTCCTGCACCTCACCCTTATTCTTGTAAATTGCACCTTGCCACACCTCATTCCGATCGTACCCCCATGCCACATCTTCACCCTTGTTGACCATCAGCCTATCAAACTGAAAGTCATCCCACTATGCAGGGAAAGGCTCTTCATCATCTTCATCGTTACTTAAAGCCTCATAGTCCTAGCTCTCTACGTCTATCGATTGCACTAGCATTCAATATGTTCTCCCTCATCTGCCACACACATTGGTTCTTGCACCTCTTTCATTGGAACTTCAACTTCCTCGCGCTGCACTGCCTCTTGACCCAAGCTAACATCCTGCCTCACTAAAAAGTCTCTAGCTTGGTTGCTCTCCCCAACTTCCTCCAGTTCATCACCAACAACCTCCTCCTGTGTCGCATGGGCGGCATAGGCTTTCAGAAATGCTTGCGCCAATAACATTAGCGGCCACCCTTTCTCAATTGCAATTGTTACGTATGAACTCCACAACTTCGGCCCCTTCGGTTCCACTAACTCCCAGTACGCGCAATCCCATCTCTGACACCCTACTCCGTGCAGTTTCATGTCATGCAATTCACGGTCTAACAAGAACATTTGGTACAACCATCTTGTAACTGTGCTCCATAAACGCTCCCCTACATGTGACAGGCTGGCCACGACACTTGGAAAATGATTTAGTTCCACCCCTTGTGTACCCATGTACGGAACCCCTTCTTCATAGTGTATTTTAAATTGCACTTATTCATCCATATCTGTCAAGCATTTCACGAAATTGTTAATACGTGGATAACGTAACACTATCACCTTTTTAAATTCTCAACCTACACATACCGTTGCACCTATGTAGCACGGCAATGTACTCTATACTACTTCAAACAACCGATGTAGACTTACATAAATTTATTTTTTTAATTACATATTATCCCATCTTGCATACTTTTCACAGTTATGTATGACTTTATACACCTAATTACTTACTAATATAATTAATTTAATCGCTAAGTCATGTACGTAAAAAAAACTATTGCTACTGTACACAGCTAATTATGTATACACATAATTAATCTGGACGGTAAGTCAATGTATAAGAAACTATTGCATTCTACAAGCTAATTACTTACTAACCTAATTAATCTGGTGGCTAAATCATGTATCTCAAGAAATTATTGCTACTCTACACAGCTAATTACTTACAAACCTAATTAATTTGGTTGCTAAGTCATCTATCTAAATAGTCATTACTCCTCTACATAGCTAATTACTTACTATATACTTAATCTGGTCACTAAATCAAATTTTTAATTGAAATAACAAAGAAAAAATTACCAGCAGTAGATCCCTTTCTTCTTCTTCCCCTTCTCCTCTTCTTTTAACTCCTCCTCCTTATCCCCTCCTCTCCCCCTCTTCCTCCTCTCTTTTTTTCTTCTCCTCTTTCCCCTCTCCATTCTTTGTTTTGCGCTCGGCTGCTGGTTGCGTGCGATCTGGCTGGCCAGATCTAGCACCCGAAGTATATAGCCTCTTTGTCACCACTTGAAATGCTGACATCCTCTAACACCGTTGTATTGCGTGCTGATAGGTTGCGCTAGCGTTTTTCAACCCGAATGGCATTGTGACATAGCAAAAAGCCCCAAATGGCGTGATGAACGAAGTCTTGATACAGTCTTCCTCCTTAAGGTTGATCTGGTGATACCTTGACTAGGCATCTAGGAAACTCAGGAGCTCGCAACCGACGGTTGAGTCCACCACTTGGTCAATGCGAGGTAGTCCGAATGGATCTTTTGGGCACCCTTTGTTGAGATCAGTATAATTAACACACATACGCCAACTTTTATTCTTTTTGAGAACAAGAACTGGGTTCGCTAGCCAGTCGGGATGATACACTTCTTTTATGAAGCCTGCGGCTAAAAGTTTAGTAATTTCTTCCCTGATTGCATCACGGCGATCTTGGGCGAACCGCCGAAGTTGTTGCTTGACCGATCTCGCCTTCTCATCGAAGTTTAGAGAATGCTCGATCACCTCCCTTGGGACACCTAGCATGTCGGACGGCTTCCATACGAAGATGTCTTGGTTCGCCTGAAGGAAGGTGATGAGCATGTTTTCCTATTTTTGGTCGATCCCTATCACAATCAGAGCCGTCTTGGCTGGGTTGGACGGGTCGAGTGCTATCTTTTTGGCCTCTTCGTTAGGTTTGATCCCTGACTTGGCCTGTTTCTTGGCAGGGACGTCCTCGTTCTGCAGGACGGAAGCCGCCAGTAGGAGTCCTCGTCCTCGTCCAAGTCGGTCGTCGCCCACAGCGTCTCAGCCAGTTCGCAGCTCTCCCTGTCGTAAAGGAAGGACTGCTTGACGTCACCACAGACTGTGATAACACCCTTTCGGCCCGGCATCTTTAGCACCTAGTAGGCGTAATGCAGTACTGCTATGAATTTGGCTAAGCCTGGTCTTCCCAAGATGACATGGTACGCCGTCTTGAAATCAGCTACTTCAAAATTCATGAACTCGGTCTGGTAATTCTCCTTTGTACCGAACGTAACAGGCAAAGTGATCTGCCCAAGTGGTACAGATGATGTCCCGGGGATCTTCATGTCGTCGAAGGTTTTGGAGAATAGGATGTTGTGTCCGCTCTCTCCATCGATCAACACTTTTTTGAGCTTCACACTACGGATGATTGGATCTAGCACGAAAGGATACCTACCCGGGTATGGTATGTGATATCCCAAATCGTATTCTTCTTCTGCGTAAAGCATCGGATGAACTCCCGAAGAGATTCGTTCTTCTTCTGATGAAGTTGATACAAATCCCACGGGGTCCCAGGCTTCTCGTAAGTTCCCTAGAAGTTCATAATGAGCTTCTCACAAAGATCTCCCCAAGAATCTATTGAGTTCCTTGGAAGTCCAGTGAGCCAGGTCTGAGCTGATGGGGTGAGCATGACTGGCAAGTAATAATGCCATTGGGGTTGAAACCGTCGCGCCACATCACTCGGTGAAGCCTGTCGGTAAACGCCCAGATCCCATCAATGGGTACGTCATCGCGACGTGGTTGAGATTTGCGGGGAGGACATCGGCGAGGGGGGATCTTACCCTGCGGTCAGCGTCGTGGAGACGGCCAAAGTGGCGGTGGTCCCTCCGTTCGCCATGATCTGGACTACTATTGACGTGGTTGTCTCGGCCGCCGTCGTGGCGGTTGTCGCCTCGGTCGTGGTTGATGCTGAAGCGCTCGTAGTTGTCATTGCAGTGCCACCATTCTTCATCCTCTTGCTATCGCCTCCTGGCGATAAGATCTTAGCGGAGGTCGCGGTAGATGGCTAAGCACGCGTCCATATCACGATGGGACTTATGCCGACTACTTTTCAGCCCGACTGCGAGCGGTCCGACTGCTGGCAGTCTGAGTGGTTGCGCGAGTACAGGGGTGAGTCGTCACCACCTGATCTCGTTGATTGTGTTGAATTGCCGCCGCCGTTACCATGGCCTTGACTTGGGCCATGATTGGGGCGGCCGGGCTGTCGGCTTCAATCATCGAGCCCAAGGTGTCGAGAAGTGTCTTAGAGGCGACAATATTCTGTTGCGGGGTATGGAAAATAGATTGGCTCCCCATTCTGGTATGCAGGATATCTTCGTTGACGTTGCGGCCTCGAGTTTGGAGAGACCAAGTGCGCGCTTCTTGGGCTTCACGACGAAGACGATCTGCCTCCACCGCTCCTTCGGCATCCCGCCGGCAATCCGAGTCAGAGCGTTCGTCCTCGATCATGTAAATCCCTTGGGAAACATGGGGGCTCCTCATGTTGCTTTCTAGTTCGCCATATCCGAGTCAGGAAGTGAGCCTTTGGCATACTACTCGTGAGTAGATGGTCGTGCCCTTCCCCGATCCAAATGGGAAGCTAGAAGAAGCACCATTGGAGTCCTTTCCGGATCCGATCTGATCCAAGTCCGAAGGGCAATCGGAGACCCTCCCAGATTGGATCTGGTCAGGGTCCGAGAGAGCCAGTTTGCCGAGTTCATCGGCGAAGAAGCTCAGGCTCCCAAAGCAGAAAACTTGGCCAGGAGCGAAGGTGGTGTTAACGTCGTTGAAGGAGGTCATCAAGCTTGACGAGATTGATCTTAGCGCTCCCCCTAGCTAGCGTGCCAACTGTCGACGTTTGTTTTCGGCAATAGTGAATATGGGGTTATGCGTTGGATCCAAACTCGATAGTAACACAAGATAATGATTTATACAGGTTCAAGCCCTCGACGGTGGAGGTAATACCCTAGTCCTGTGTTATGAGATTATGAGCAATATGTTTCTCACGTATTGTGTGTTGCACATTTTGCATGTGCGTCTCTCTAGGATCCCCCGCCCCCTTTATATAGAGAAGGGGCGAGAGAATCCGAGTTGGTTACAAAGGGGCAATCCCAGTCGATTACGGGATAAGGTTCTATCTCTAACCCTTCCCACAAGCAATGCTATCTTTTGGGATTACAATCATATCTTTCCTAATGAGGGTTGGTTACCATATTCTACTACTCCTTGTCGGATACAGGGAAGATAGCCCGGATAACATCCGATCTTGGGTAGCTGGTTCGGCCCGTCCCCTCTTGGCTGGTCCTTGCAGCCCGCCACGCAGATACCCAAGGTCCATGTATTCCACACAAACCTGCCTACACAATGAGATTAATAATGTAGCATACGCATCTCTGATGGAGTACAAAACCTCCAACATAAGTCTCCAAAAGCAGTGAGATATAATCCATAGCCGTCGTGTTAGCTAATGTATTATCAAGAGTGATGGAAATAATCTATTTTCTATTTTAAAGTCGGTAATAACCTTAAGTACATGGTTAGCGATAGCCTCTCCAGTGTGTGACTCAGAGATTGTCCTAAACCATATGAACCTTTTGTTTAGTACGTATTTGTTGTCTAAGTAATGTGCAACAACAATAACATAGGCTACACTCTGATGTGAGGAAGTCCATATATCTAATGTTAAGGTGAAGGAAACACTAGCTGCCATGAAAGACTATTTTAACTTTTCTAGTTTATTTGTAAACACTTTATAAATGTCGCGTGTAGTTGTTCTTCTACTAACATGTTGGTATTGTGGGAAAAAGCCACATTGCACCATTCTTTCAAAATTAGAGCTCTCATACATTCTAAGTGGAAGATCATCCGTAACTATGTAACGTGCAATTTTGCCTCTAACTACATCGGCGTTGTATACCCATATACTTACATAACCGTCGGTGTTGAAGTTGAGCTGCGTCTGGATGCCCTCGCCCGACCTCCATCCTGTCGATATCTTCTTGAAGCATGTCTCTTCAGATGACCTGTTCCATCACATGCACGTACAGATAATTTATCTTGACAGTATTTGCAAATAGCATACACTACCTCACATATGTCCACAATTTCGACGGTTCTGTACATGTGTTGCCAGCACCAAGCCCGTTGAGTGTCGATATGTACGCCCGTCTCGGCTAAATCGATGTAGCGGCATTCAAGCTCAGTGCTAATACCAACACATGTCCCGGATACACTGATGTGGCGGCATTGGAGTTCAGTGCATCTAGAATGTACGAGGTATCATCGATGCCGTGTGTACCGTCTAGATGACGGTCATCCATGCCATAGTCTCCCATGCTACAAGAGAGTTTGTGTGAATCGATCTCTTGATCATGGCAAGAGGGACTTGGAGAGCGATGACATGCTCTCCTGCTCTTATTCTTGCGAAACATTTTGTTTCGTGGAGGAAGAGCAAAAAAAAGAGAGCTAATGGGATGTTGCAAAATATACTGAAAAAATGTGAGCGTGAGCAGGTTGTTCTGAGCAAAAACAGAGAGAGCGAGCGGGATATTGCAGAATAAGAGCACTCATGTTGATTTTACAGCGATTAGCAAGCAAATGACGGTTCAAAATTTAAAATGCAGATGCGGCCGCATGGGAATCCCTTTGTTTATGTCATGTTGTGTCGCTTTATGACATGTCGTGTCTCTTTATATCGCATCGATGCCCCTCTTGTCATTTGCCGAACGTTGCTGGAGAGCCAAATTTGAAAATCTCGTGCGGAATGGAATCGGCTAGACTGCAGATGCTCCATTTCAATTATGACACGTTGATTTACGTCATTCAATGCGTCACATCACATTCCTCGCTGTTTAGAATCATGCATGGGAGTCGGGACAGGATGGAATAATAGAATCACATCACTGCCTCATTCTCTTTTTCTCTCACATTTCTCTTTTCCTTTTCCTTTTCCCACGCCCGGCTAGCCAGCTCCAATGCTCGCATTGATTTCTGTGATTGGTTCGGTCTCCCACTCCTCGGTACTCCGCCTCCCACCACCCCTCAACTCCCGTGCCCGGCCATTCGAGACAGAGGCACTGAGCAACCTGGCTCCCAAGTCCCATCCCCACTCCCCTTCGCTCGGATCGTGGCTGACTCCCGTCCCCTCCACTCACCCGCCGCCTTCCTCCTCCCCTACATGCTGGCTGCCCGCCCCTAACCACGCCCCTCCCTCTCCTCCCCGTGTGCTTTCGTCTCCCTCCCCATGGTCGCTGGTCCCTCCACGCGCCCCTCCCTCCTCCCTCTCCCTCCCCACCGGCCACCAGGCTTCCCCTCCCTCCTCCCTCCTCCCTCCTCCACCGCGACACGATGCACAAGGTGGCAGCGCGGCATGCGAGGTGGCTCGGTGGCCGAGGCAGCCGAGTGGGCGTCGCAGCGTGCGACGTGGCCTGACAGCCCTTCGGCCACAACGGCTTGGCTGGCCATGCTAGGCAACCCGACGGCCGCGCAAGGCGGTGTCCATGGCGGGCGTGCAAGGCGGAGATGTCGGCAGGCGCGCGAGGCGGAGACGACAGACCGCCAACGCTGGAGACAACGCGGCACAACCATGACTGCAAGGTGGCTAGCGTGCCCTGCTGCCTGCCACGGCAGTGACACCGTCCCAATATGCTACGTGCCACTGCCCTGCCGGACCGGTACAGATCCGACCCAAACGGCCATGTCGAGCACCCGTTGTACCAGGCTCTTATGCCCGACACGGCCCGTGCTACAGTATTAAACCAACACAACACGATCCACTGCATACCGGACCAAACTTTAGTCTGTACCATATCGCTATGTCTCATACCAGCCCGTTAAGGCACGGCCAACTGCCCACGTCGCGCACGTACCATTTCCGCCCTGAAGGCTGAAGGCCACTAGACGGCAAAAGTTCTTCCTGCTCTGCTCCGATCTGTATGACGGCTTGTCGCCTTGTCGGCCATGATCATTTTTTTTCATCAGTTCTATCGACAGAGCCTAGCTCGTATGAACAGTCCATCTGTCACTGTCAACAGGTGAGCTGCAAGCACCACCGTTAATTTTATCCACCACCACTACTCATTTTAGAGCACCTGTGATGGACTACTATATTCTACTACTAGTCAACACGCAAGGTACGTAGCTACAGCTAAAGCTCGTTGGATGTCTGCCGTGTGATTCCTAGCAAGTAATCTGTTGTAGCAAGTAGCAACTAGTGTTTTGTAAGAAGTGACGAATCGAAATGGGAAAAGAACACCTCATCTTCAACAGAAGGCGCCATCTCTTCCATCGTGTTGTCAGCTTTTTTCATCGTGTAGACTGTAGTGTAGACCCAATATCTGCACATACATATGCATGGATCATGAATTCATGATGGGGCTGTGCGGAGCTGCATTGTTGACCATGGAACAGCTAGCTAGCCGCGATGTATCATGTATCATCAATCCACTGCAGCTGAATTCGGCCGTCCAGGGCTCCAGGCCGGTCTTCACTCTCCAGTTCCGATTCGAGTGCGGCCGGTGGCCAGCTCGGCTGGGCAATGGATCGTCCGGGCGATGTGATGCTGAGGATAACCTTGCAGGTGTCGACATCATGTGCGAGGGTGACGACATGCACCTCTCAACACCTACTGCAGGAAATGCCCCGGGCGGGCAGTGAGTGATATGTTACATACTTATATGTATGCAGGGCCGAGCTGGTCATAGTTGAGTCTTGGGATAGATCAGCTATTTTTAGTTTAATATGTGCTTTTAGTGAATTTTTAAGAGATTCTTTATGGCCTTTTCATCCTAGGCCTCAGGCCATAACCCAGGTAGCCCAATGCCTGGCTCTGCCTCTGCAAGTATGGATAGATCGACGTGTATGCCAAGCTATGCCCAGCAGGAACACTTGAATTGAACTAGCTATCGCGTGCGTCTGCCTGTCGAGTCAAGCCATTGAGGGGCCCGAGTCTCCATTGCATGATCGCTTTCTTGTTAGACACTACTACATAATGGTACACCACTATCGTTTCATCTGTGTCGGTTCTCAACTTTTCAAGAAAAAAATCGATTGTGATAGAAGATTCGGCGAGGGTAAAATAATGAGAGGGGAACCGATTGTGATATGTCCAATGCCACATCACAATTGGTTCTAAGCTCAGAACCGATTGTGATGACCTCTCTCATCACAATCGATTCTAATCTCAAAATCGATTGTGAATCGACATCACAATCAGTTCCAACCTCATAACCAATTGTGATGTGCATATCCACATCACAATTGGTTCTGAGATTGAAATCGATTATGAAAGACCATGTGGAGGTGTACTCTTGTGTGTGATGAGTAATTGATTGTGTTTTGAGCATTTGGTGCTCGGTTTGAGTTTGCTTTGAGATGAGCAATTTGAGTTGCTACGGGTAGCCCACGACCAGAGGCTGGAGCATTACGAGGTCGGGACCTTGCCAGGTCGGCTCTTAAGAGGATGGGGCACACTTAAGTGTGTTAAGCTAAGATGGGATCCTTAGTTTTGTGATTGCTCAGTTGATTATTGTTTATCATTTTGAGCAATACTATGTGATGTGTTTTTCTTGTCTGTGATGGATGCAGGACTTCAAAGTTAGGTCATGGTAAGATGAATGAGACCGAGACTAGGCTGGGAGAGCTAAGGTCCAAGCGATCAAGATCTCGCTAGAAGATGACTGAGGCCGGGGAGCGGCTGCGAACCAGGACGACAAGTGGATGGTTGAAATGCTAATTTGAACCATATTCAAGCGAAGGAGGATCATTGGATCAATGGTTCGCAGGTTGAGTAGTAATTAAGTTAGTACGTGAATGTGTGGATAAAACTCGATATGTTGTTGGGTTGCGGGTTAACCCATGTGTGTGTTGAGAGAGTAAATCTGAACCCTTGATGATGTTTATTGAGGGTCAAGAAGGTCATCTAAGGATGGAGAGTGGGGGTAAATCTGAACCCTTGATGAGGCTTCTTGAGGGACAAGAAGGTCACCTAGGGTGGATATTACTCCTATTGTGCTATAAATAGAGGGGTGGGGGTATGCCCCATCCCAAGCTTGTAAGAGGGGATTCTTTGGTTGCTTAAAAGAAGCTGTTGGCGCCGAAAAACGTGGCGTCGGGTCGATCGCCGCAACACATGAGAACGCCAGGTTCCAGTTCGCGAGCGTGCCAGCCGGTTTGATCACGCAACCGGCAAGAGACGTATCTCTCAGATGTGATCGATCCAGGGGAACGATCTGAGCCTGGTGATAGGATGATCCCAACTGATTTTGAGTGAACCGGCGTGAATCGAGATAAACAGATCTAATCAACACTTGCGAGTTGATCAGACTGGGGTAAAAGCCTGCTTCCTCCGATGAAGGCGATGCGCAGCAAGATCAGAAAGAAACTAGAGCTTGGCGTAATGCAGCAAGGATCAACAACTGGCGATGCACAACTCGTATTGATCAAAGTGTATTACAGAGGAAGGATTACAAAGCTACAAGAACTACTCCTAATGCAAGGAAAGTAAAGTAATTGGTAAAAAGAAGTTTGTTTGGGTATGTGTTTGATTGTCTTTTGGCATAGCACGCCATCCTCCTTTTATAGTCCGAAGACTTCGATCGTGTTCATCACGGTCTCTTTAATCATAATCGGACTTTGAATCTATCCTTCCATCTTGACTGCAACCGCATTGAGTCCAGATCGTATCAGCTCTGGCATTCCTTTCTATCTCCTACACGATCGGATCTTCTTGATTCTTGTCCCATTTCGTTATCCGTAGCTAACCGGCCCGTGCAACCTTTACAGGTTCATGCCACGACCGTACCTGTCTCGGTCGGCCAAATTTAGGTGTTAACATATGCCCCCCAATTTTTGGGATATGCATCATGTCCCAAAAATCGTCAGTTCATGTTTTGACACGTAGCTGCCTCCATTGCTTCTCTCTCCTGGTAGTTGCCTCCTCGGGTTGCTGCGTTGTGATAGCGTCAGAACGCCTCGCCTTCTGCTGGCAATTTTCCTGTGTTGAATCACCTCGTATTCTACCAGCATTTGCTTGAAGGATGCTTCATTTCCCATGTCATGGCGATTAGTCTGCTCATTTGCTCTATAAGTATAAGATGAACTGTAATCCACCGCATCATCTCGAAGTAATTTTCACAATATACACCATGTCTTCTTCCTCCTCTAACTCTTCCTCCGGTTACTATTCATCATCGGATGATGACTCGGCCATCGCCTCGGCCCTTCAGGAAGAATTGTCGGCCGAGCTCCGCGCCGAGGAAGAAGTTGCCGATGATGAAGCCATCGCCCGTGCCCTTCAGGAGGAGCTCGACGTTGAGGCCACCGAAGATCCTGCACACAGCCGCCCCTCTCCCGACAGAAGCTGAGGTACCTGATGCCGGCATAGACGTTGTTCCTGTGGAGGCTACCCCGGAGGCCGTCGCTACCCCACCAGCTGATAACAGCCCGGCGCTTCCACTAGCACCCCCTGCTGATGCTGCCCTCCATGAATCATCAGATTCCAGCAGCAGTTACAGCGCAGGTAATACTCCTGGCGGAAAGCGTCGTATGCTCCATTAGACATAGGAGTCTTCTTTTCCTCCCTTTTTTTCTTCCTTTTTGTTCCTTTTATAGGGATGGCACCTCCCTTTTCTCTTTAAGGTTGCCATAATCTCTGAGCGCCTTTGCTTAGAGATTATCATACTTCTTCTCCTTCTAGTCCTGCTCGTTCGTTGAGATCTTTGTTCTCACAACTATTTTGTCCTTTTTTCTTTAGCCGATACTGCAAGTGCCCCGTACGTCTTCTAGCTTACTGATGTAACTACTACTTTCACCTATCAGCCAATTATGTAAATGCCCTTTTAATGGAAGGTATTGATTCTGAAAATTTGTCTCACATTGTCTCCTATGCATGATTCGACTTTTATTCTTGTCTTGTATCGGCTCATGACGACCTAATCCGGGGAACTTTTAGAACCAATCGGCTTGTAGAGAGCACTAGATGGGCGTATTGGCCCATCAGCCGATGTAGTCTGGTCTGACCAATCCTCCTCTGGCCGAAGCCAAGGATTGTCTTTCAGAGATGGACCGACATTACCTTGGCCCAAACTGACCTAAAAACACGTCGAGCCGACTTGGTGGTGACCTTTCGAGTTATTGGCTAGTGTGTTCTTGTAGTCTTTAGCCGATAAGGTGTCCTGTCTTGCGGTTCTAAGCGAACTTATGCCGATTTCTATCGGCAGCACTGCTTCTTGCCCATATACCAACTGGTATGGGGATACCTTGGTGACTCCGTGGCCTGACACTCTGTATGCCCACACCGCGTCGGCTAACGTTGTATTCCATCCCCTGGGTTTGTCAGCGATTTTCCTATTAATCAGCTTGATTAATGTTTTGTTTGACGACTCGGCCTGTCCATTGGCCTGAGCGTAGTACGGCGATGAATTCAGCATCTTGATTCCTAAACCTTGGGCGAAGTTGTGGAATGCTTCTGACATAAACACAATGCCCTGGTCGGTCATAATGTTCTGTGGAATCCCGAACCGATAGACAATATGCTCCTGGACAAATGCTATTACCTCCGTACTGGTAACTTTCTTTAGTGGGATGGCCTCGACCCATTTGGAGAAGTAGTCCGTGGTTGCCAAGATGAATCTGTGGCCTTTGCTTGAGGCTGGGTAGATCTGTCCGATAATGTCGATGCCCCATCCACGGAATGGCCAAGGCATCACTACTGGGTGTAAAGTCGCAGCTAGGGCGTTCTGCAAGTTCCCAAACTTCTGATAGTCTTGGCACCCTCTATAATATCGAAAGCAGTCTTCCAGCATTGTTGACCAATAGTAACCGGTGCGTCTCAGCAGCCACTTCATTTTGTGGGTCGATTGGTGTGCCGCACAAATTCCTTCGTGAACTTCTCCCATAGCTGATTTCGCTTCCTCGGTGCTTAGACAGCAGAGAAGCAATCCTTCCAATGTTCGATAATATAGGATATCATCGATCATTACGTACTTTAGCGCTTGCCTTTTAGTCTTCGCATCTGTTTTGACTGAAGTGTCCTTCAGATAGGCTGTGATCTTTGTGCGCCAATCGGATGCTGTTAGGCACCTCACTGTCTTCTCGACTGGTTCACAATCGGTTGACTACTCGAGAGGTGCATATCCCGATGCCTGCTGGGCTAGGGTATTAGCCCGACTGTTTTCCTCTCAAGGTACGTGGCCGATTGTGAAAGAACTGAAGGCCTTTATTAATTCATGATAGCGTGCTAGATACTTGGTTAGGACTTCATTGTAGCAGTTGAATTCTCCCCGTACCTGCTGGACCACAAGCAGGGAATCCCCGTAAGTCTCAACGGAATCTGCTCCGATATTTTGTAACATGCGCAACCCTTTAACCAGAGCCTCATACTCAGCCTGATTATTCAAGCATCGACTATTTAGTCTAAAGGCGAATTCATAGCAATACCCTTTGGGGGACACTAGGACCACTCCGATACCACCTCCCTCCCTGCAAACAGATCCGTCGAAGTAAAACCGCCAGGGGGCGAGACTTATTAGTTCACACGTGGGAGTATGGTCTGCAATGAAGTCAGCTATTATTTGCCCTTTAATAGCTTTAGGCGATTCAGACATCAGGTCGAACTCTATGAGTCTATAGGCCCACTTTCTGAGTGTCCTTTCATTATGGGGCGGATAGCATGTATTTTATGACGTCTGTCTTACCCACGACCGTGCACATTGATGCCAATATGTAATGCCTCAATTTCGTGCACGCGAAGTAGAGGGACAAACAAAGCTTTTCAACTGCTGGGTACCTAGTCTCCGCATCTATCAACCGTCGGCTCAGGTAAAATATCGGTTGTTCCTTCCCCTCAATTTCTTGCATGAGGACTGCTCCGATTGTTGTCTCTTCTGCCGATATATACAGTCTGAACGGTACTCCCTTTTGTGGTACTATCAACACCGGAGGTTTTGACAGATATCTCTTGATATCGTCAAAAGCTCTTAGCTGTTCTCCCCCCATACGAACTCTTGATTTTCCTGGGGTGAATGTGTTGATCCGTTCAGATAGATTTGAGATGAACCGTCTTAGATAATTGATCTTTCCGACTAACTTCTGCAGATCTTTCTTGTTCTTTGGAGGTTGGGTATCGGCTATGGCCCTGACTCATTCCTGGTTCACTTCTATTCCTCTTTCGTGCACCATGAACCCAAGAAATTGCTCGACCGACACTCCAAATGCACACTTCAGTGGATTCATGTTCAACCCGTGTATCTGCGTCTTTTTGAATACTTCTTCCAAGTTGGCCAAATTATTGGTCTCCTGCCGATTTTACCACCACAGCATATATATATATATATATCCACAACACGGCTGATCAACTCGTGAAATATCAGATTCATGGCCCTCTAATAGGTAGCTCCAGCGTTCTTCAATCCGAATGTCATGACGACCCATTCAAACAATCCTAGCGCTCCAGGGCATCGGAAGGCCGTCTTGTGAATATCAGCCACGGCCATGAATATCTGGTTGTATCCCGCGTTGCCATCAAGGAAGCTGATGACTTTGTGCCTTGATGCAGCGTCGATAAGCATATCGGCTATAGGCATCGGGTACTCATCCTTGAGGGTAGCTTTGTTTACATCTCTAAAGTCGACGCATACCCTAATCTTCCCGTTCTTCTTTGTTACCGGAATGATGTTGAAACCCATTCAGCATACCGACATGGTCTGATGAATTTGGCTTCTAATAATCGTTCTATTTCTTCTTTGATTTTCTCGTACATTGCCAGATTAAAACACCTAGGGGGCTGTTTAAATGGCCGATACCCAGGTTTTACTAGCAATCGATGTTCGACAAGTTGACGGCCTAAACCGGGCATCTCGTGATACTCCCAAGCGAAGCAATCATTATACTCTTTTAATAGTTTTACGAGGTTTTCTTTGTACTCAGCACATAACCTAGCATTGACAAAGGTTGGCCTTTCCCGATCTCCATTTCCTATGTCTACCTCCTCTAATGGATCGGCTGAAATAAATCCTTGCCCGAGCCTTTCGTCATCTTCAAAGTCCCCGATAGCCTCGGAACTATCGGCCGCATGCTGGTAGCATCTCGCCCTCTCTTGCAACAGCTTTGCGTTCAAGCTGGCCTTCATCGTCGTAAGATTTCATTGGTCCGATCAACCGTGCTAGGCTTCATGCTGATCGGACTTATACCTGCATCGTTGATGCAGACGAAGTCGTAGTCTTCCAGTGCTTTGCCTGAGATGCGTCTGGCTTCTTCAAGTGGCCAATTTGCAACAGGGCTGGCCATAGCGATGTGAGCTGATGTGTCGGCCTCTACTACTTCAACCGTGTCACCGTTCCACTATATCAACTTCTGGTGCATAGTGGACAGGATACAGTAGTTGGCGTGGATCCAATCCCTTCCTGACAGCACACTGTAGCTGCCCTTTGCGTCTACCACGAAGAAGGCAGTCGGCAATGTTTTGCTACCGATTGTCAATTATATGACCATAACGCCTCTGGTTTTCGTGGGATCTCCCGTGAAATCATTCAGGACCATATTGGTCTTGATGAGGTCTTCATCGGATTTTCCCAGCTTCTTGCACGTTGAGTACGGCATCAGATTGACGGTCGCGCCTCCATCCACCAGCATCCTGGATATTGGTTTGCCGTTGATGTGCCCTTTTAAGTACAACGGCTTCAGATGCTGATGGTCTTCTTGTGGCTTTTCAAAGACCGCCTCCGGGGACCATAGACACAATTGTGCGCAAGATTCCAAGGCTGTAGTGGCCTGAACTCTGAACTCGGCCGGCAGGGCAAAAACCATATTGATGCTCACCAGAGGGGGGTGTCTGGCCTTGCACTGCAGACAATCTCATGCTGTCCGTTGTGGGAGTGTCTGTACCATTGGCTGTGGGTGTTTTCACATCCTCGGCCGTAGGTATTCCTACATCCTTGGCCGTAGGCGTTTCCTCGTCTTCGGCCGTAGGTGTTCCCACATCCTCGGCTATGGATGAACCTTCTGACGTCATCTCCTTCCTACGCCACTCCTTTGAGGTTTTCACGGGGTGCAGCTTGTTGAAGGTTTTGTCCCTCTGTTTCTCCTCCTCGAATTCCCTAAATTCCTGCATCCTGAAGCGCTGGAGCCGACAACTTTGCGACTTCGTTAGTCCAGAGGGACACCATCACGGTTTTGGTTCCACTGGTTGACGGATTTTCCCAGCCAACTCAGCTGCGTCCGCCTTTGTATCCTCCCGGATACTCTTGGAGTTTTCCCCTGAGGTTGGCCTCTTCGGGCTTTTAGATTTGGCCGATTCTGATCGATCGGCCTTGCGCTTTCCTCTGATAGTCCCCTGATCTCTTTTCGGCTAAGAGATCCTCTTGTGAATCGATCTTCTACAGCCTTCTCTTTCAACTAATTTCGATCCTCCGACCTCGCAAGCTTCCGTTGGGTGCTTGGGTGCTTGACTTGGCCTAGTGATCCTTTCGTGGATCGGCCTTCTATAGCTTCTTGAACGCTGATTGGAACCTTGCCCCAATACTGCTGGAGGACGAGGATGTTCTCGTCCCCCCCCCCGGATAGTGCTGCATCAGACAAATCTAGGGGGATGGCAGTGCTAATCCTTTTTCTGAGCAGAAAAGCTAGAAAGGGCATCATTCATGGGCCTTCTCAGTAGCGGTCGACCGGTGTTCTTCCATCAGCATCCGTCGGGGTGTACTTCTCGCCCTTTGGCCTCTTAGCTCGTACTTAGCCAGTAACTGGGCAAAAGTCGGCTTGATCTTCTATGTTGGCTTTTTCGATGGTGACTGCCTTGCAGCCTTGCACCACCTGTCGGTCTCAGATTTTCCCTCCACCTTGATCGTCCTGGACCATTTTCCTTCTTGATCGGCCTCTATCTAAATCGAGCCGATCATGATCTGCACCATTTTTTTTCTTTATTTACTGTCTTCTTATCGGTTTTGGTGGCCGATATAGACAGCGAACGGACCTCATCTCGTTTTATTTCCTTCCCTTTGGACGACCAGCTGACCATATTGACTGGGAAGGGGTCAGTGTCGACTTGCAGAGCTTGCTCTTCTGCAAACTTCAGCCGTCCGTCCTCTATGGCCGACTGTATCTGCTGACGGAAAATATTACAGTCATTAGTATTGTGCGAGAAAGAATTATGCCATTTGCAGTACCTGCATCTTTTCATCTCATTGACTGACGGCATGACGTGCCCTTCTGGGATTCGAACCAACATCTCTTGTAAAAGCAAGTCGAAGGTGCGGTCGCATTTCGTCACGTCGAACGAGTATTTGACCTCCGACTTGGCTTTAGTCAGTTTTAGCCAGGAACATACCAAGGGTTTTTTGTTGCCCTTAACCCATTCGGCTATGTTAACGTCTGTTTCCCTGTCATCGGCCGAGTCTTCTGACTCGTATTCTATGAGGTTGACTTTTGGCTTTTCTTTCTCTTTACCGCTTTTAAATTTGTCTTTGAACCCTTTGTTTTCATAGAGTCAGCCTTCTTGGGCCGATACTTTGTATAAAATACAGCTCAGGTCGGTGAATTCTTGACTGTCGAATTTCTCCCGTAGAGGCGGAATCAAGCCCTGGAAGGCCAGATCGGCGAATTGGTTGTCAGGTAGAGTGACGCTAAAGCATCGGTTCCGTACCTCCCTGAACCTTTTGATGTATTCTGCTACCGATTCCCCAAACCTCTGCCGTAGAGAACTCAGGTCGGAGATCCGCAATTCTAGGCTTCCGTAGAAGAAGTATTCGTGGAAGCGGTTTTCCAAATCGGCCCAAGTATTGACAGAATTTGGGGGCAGGGTGGTGAACCAAGTGAATGCCGCCCCAGATGGAGACAATGGGAACATCTTTACTTGGAGCCCGTCGGAGTGCACTGCTTCCCCGCATTGCACTATGAAGCATCCAACGTGCTCCATTGTGGTGGTTGTGTCATCTCCCAAAACCTTAGCAAAATCAGGGACCCGATATCCATTGGGATATTGGATCCTGTCGATGTAATCAGGGTAGGGCTTTCTGTAGCCGAGAGTTCGTCCTCTCGGCTGGATATCGAACTGGTCTCGTAAGACGGCCGTGATCGCGTTTGTCCAGTCGGCTTCTCTGGGCGGTGCGGCTGGCAGTGGAGGTACTGGTCGGCCTAAACCATGTCGATGCCCCCGAGTGCAAACTCGGGTGCTTCGTGATGATGTCCCCCGAGCAGGAGCTCGGGCTGTTCATGGCACTGCCCCCCCCCGAGTGCAAACTCGGGTTGTAGTACCGATCTGGGTTGTCGGTGGTTTTGCACGGTCTCGTGATTGACGATCTGGTGTCGCGCAGTTTCTGTTAGTGGTATAAAAGGTTTCGAGTACGTGACTACCCGATGCGGGTGTTGCGTACTCGGAAGAGAGTTAGACATGATACCCACTTTAGCACCATCCATTTAAACATGGTACTGCCTGACCTCGCTCATCCTGGGATCCCCAGGCAAGGTGATGGTCGGCTGTAGTGGCGTAGGCGCCATAATTGCGGCCGATGGTTTATTCTCGGCCATCGGCTTTGTCCCCAGAGTACTTTGTCCAATCGAGAAGACCGGATACGTGGGGAGGGCTTGTAGTGGTTTGAAAAGGGACCCAGCCGTTACAAGCTCCTGCGCCACTTCTTTCACGCTATTTGATATCAACGGCCTCAGCGTGGTGACTAGGGCCGATGATTGATTCAGTAATGCATGATTATAGATTGATTAATCATATCCGATAATTCCGCTTGAGGATAGGTGTTAAGATGATAGATTCAGTAATGTATCGGCTTACCGTGGCTTCGTTGCTAGCGCTGGGAACAACTATCCTGGAGGAGCTGATCGTCGGCAGCGTGTCTTCTGAGTAATGCCGGGCCGCGTCTTTTGGTAGCAGCTCAGCATCATCCGTTCGAACGCCGCTTTCTGATCTTTAATTTTCTTGCATTGCTCTGGCGTTAAATCGGCCAACGTGGGCGCGATTATCGCTTCGGGGTTGATGTCGACGGAGGCGACAGTCTTCCCTGATGATGTCATGGTGGCTTCTTTGGGTCCCACAGGGCGTGCCAAAGGTGTGTTGGCGCTGAAAAACGTGGCGTCGGGTCGATCGCCGCCAACACATGAGAACACCGGGTTCCAGTTCGCGAGTGTGCCAGCCGGTTTGATCATGCAACCGACAAGAGACGTATCTCTCATATGTGATTGATCTAGGGGAACGATCTGAGCCTGGTGATAGGATGATCCCAACCGATTTCGAGTGAACCGGCGTGGATTGAGATAAACATATCTAATCAACACTTGTGAGTTGACCAGACTGGGGTAAAAACCTGCTTCCTCCTATGAAGGCGATGCGCAGCAAGATCGGAAAGAAACTAGAGCTTGATGTAATGCAGCAAGTATCAACAACTGGCGATGCGCAACTCGTATTGATCAAAGTGTATTACAAAGGAAGGATTACAAAGCTACAAGAACTATTCCTAATGCGAGGAAAGTAAAGTAATTGGTAAAAAGATGGTTGTTTGGGTATGTGTTTGGTTGTCTTTTGGCGTAGCACGCCATCCTCGTTTTATAATCTGAAGATTTCGATCATGTTCGGTGGTATTATTCCTCCAACCTCAACTTGGTTGGAGTACTATTTACCCAACTTCATAGTCGGTGGTACTATTCATCCGACCTCAACTGTTCGAATTTTACAGTTTATTTGATCTATTCTCTTGGTGGTTTGAATTTTTAAGGTGGAATTTTATTTGGCTCCTATTCACCCCCCCTCTAGTCGCCTTTTTGGTCCTTCATATTGTGATACGTAGGCACATCACAATTGGTTCTTTTATTGGAATCGATTGCAATGTGCCTCACTGGGTTTTATACTCAAGCTAAACTCTTCTCTGTTGGTATTCTAGAGGCAAAAAAACTATCGTCGTCCCAAAAAACACAACATACTCTGGTTGAAACTTAGACTTGGGTAAGAAAATATGAAATCCTTGAGTATAGTTGTTAAGAGGGTAAGTTGAAGCCCTAGCTTAAGAAGATTTTCCCTCTATTTTCCCTCATTTGTGGTTTTCTTCATGACGTGAGCATTCCTTCAAATCCCTTCAATTTTGCATTAGAAAAATCGATTTTGATTTGGTAAATGTGGTATACATCATTAGTGCTATGGTTGAAACAAATATGGGTGAGAAATTATGAAATCCTTAAGGATAGGTGTTAAGAGGGTAAAGTTGAAATCCTAGCTTAAGGATATTTCTCCTCATTTATGGTTTTCTTCAAAAGGTGAGCATTCCTTCAAATCCCTTGCACTAGGAATTAAATTCAATTTTGATTCGATGAATGTATTATATGTTATTATTATTGCTCTAATTAATATGATCAATGCTAGAATTTAGGTTACATAACTTATGCGTCTCCCATTCGTGTGTGCTTGTTTATAAATATGTTAAAATTGCATATTTATAAAAAAGCGGCCTCGAATTGTCCATATTTTTCTAGAAAGTTTGAGGATATGTGTTTCTGGCAAATTCCTAATTAAGCTATTGTACAACTCCAAAGAAAGTTTCGGCAGCATCTCCTTGGTGTTCTCCGGATACACACCTCCATGACCTGTTGTCGATACGTGTATTTGGCGAACAACAGGGAGATGTTGCCGAAGTTTTCTCTGGAGTTATACAACAACTTAGGAACTTATCCAAACCACATATCCTTGAATGAGATTAGGACCTAACCTAATTAGATATTAGGAGTCACCGTTGGTACGTACTATATATAGTTGGTCAATAGGTAGACGTTTACTTAAGATCATTCAATTCCTCAACTTTGTTAATGCTTTCATCCTTATTTTCTTTCAATGAAGTCAAAAGAATTGCAAGCTTACTGTACTAATTAGGTATTTCGGTATTGTTGTTGATGTTTTAAAGGTATGTCTCTTAACTAGGGAATTGAAAGCTCTTAACTAGGGAAGAAGATATCGGGGGTAAAATTAGATATCTTGGAACCCGTCCTCTGTTCTGCGAAGGTAAGTAAAAAATGACATAGTATTTGAAATAGCTAGTTGTTGCCCTAGTTTTTTCTTAATTTATTGTGCATAGTTTAAATGCAAATGGACCGTGAAGAATGGATGTATCACAAAAGCTGTGTGAGTGTTGAATTTCTGAGGGGTGTTCAAGAGTTCAAAAGAATTGCAGAAGAATAAATGGTGGAGAGGGGGGTGTAAACTTGAAAGGACCAACGATGTCGCCTAGAGGGGGGTGAATAGGCGGATTAAAAAATCGCAGCGGAATAAAAACTGGCCGAACAGGTCAATCTGGAGTCTCCGGGTATTTTGTCCGGATACTCCGGGTTGTCCGGTATTTTATCCGGACTCTCCGGGTTGGCTGGCTCGGGAGCACAACTAAAAAAGCCTCTAACAAGCACAAGATACTACAATAAATAGATAGCAAAGTTAACCTAGATCAAAAGCTAGAGTGGATTTGAATTAAAGCTAAGCAAAGAGCTAGATCCAAGCTTTACAAAGACAAATCACTAGGAAGAAAAAGAGAAAGAGGGAGACACGATTTTTCACCGAAGTTCGGATTCTTGAAGGGAATCCTACGTCTCCGTTGAGGTGGCTCGATCGCACTTGAGCCGGGGTCTCTTTCAACCCGCTTTCCTCCCGGTGTTGCACAAATGCACTCGCCGGCTTCACTTCATGTCTCTTTCCTTTCGGAGGCGAGACTCGCCTTCACAAACGACCGGGGCACACCACACGCGTCGGGTGCTCCCGGTGACTCCTAGCCGTCTAGGAGACCTTCAACCTCCAAGAGCAATAACACCACGAAGAATCGCTTGGAGGATAAACTAGTGCTCAAGAACTTGAAATGAATGCACTTAGCACTTTGCTTCTTCCTCTCCACACCAAAGTAGATCAACAACTAAATCTAGAGGTGGGAGGAAGAGAGGGCTCTATTGAATGCTTGGAAGGTGTTAGAGATGGCTTGAATGCTGCAATGAATGAGCTCAAATAGAGATCCTAGCCGTTGGGGTGGAGTGGAGGCTTTAAATACTCTTTTTGAAAACTAGCTGTTACTCCACATTTTGAACTGTCCGGAGACTCCGGACAATTAACCCGGATACTCTGGATTGTCCGGACTCTCCGGACAAAATGTACGGACACTCCGGACTGCCTGGAATTCGCAAATTGGCCGAATGGGTTAACCCGGATACTCCGGACAAAATATCCGGATACTCCGAACTGAGTCCGGATACTCCGAACTAAATGTTCGGACTCTCCGAGTTAACTGGCTTGGTTGGAATTCCTGATTTTGGAAAATGCAAGTATATGTGTGCTAGAATGAATGCAAGTTTTGACCTTGAGCACATGCACATCCTAAAAACGATTTTCCGTAGTATCCTCTTAATAGTACGGCTATCCTTAAGACTCAATTCAAAATAGAAATTACAAGCTTTTGTCTTGATGCCGTTTTCTTGAAATGTGAAGTACCTAGGAGCGTCCAATGTCATTCCGAGCTTGATGTGATCTCGAGATCTGCATTATTCTTAGTTGAAACATTAGATCTCTTTAATTGTGTCATCATTAATCACCAAAATAAAATGAGGGGCCTAGATGCACTTTCAATCTCCCCCTTTTTGGTGAATTGATGACAACACAATTAAAAGCAAATAAGATTCAATATGAAGTTGACTTAGCATATCGAAATAAAGGTGGAGCTCCCCCTAAATGTGTGCATTAGAAGAATTGAGTGGAATCAAATGCACATATTTAACGAGAAATAACCAAGAGCTCCCCCTAGAACAATGCATCCGAGAAAATTCATCACAAATAACTGAATGTAAACCAATCATAAGATGAACACAATGTCATAACATGGATAATAGGGATAAAAAGCAACACATATCAAGTCCACACGTGACAGCAAGAGATAAACGAAACAACTAAGCAAACGACGCTAAAGATATCACTCCCCCTTTGGCATCAAGACACCAAAAGGAGGAGGACACGAGAGGTCACTCGTCATCGCCTTCGTCGTCGGACGCGGAGTACTGCGAGCCCTCGCTGCCAGGGTCATCTTTAGGAGCAGGCTGAGCAGAGCAGGTGATACCGAAGAGCTGATCAGCAGAAGTAGCATCACTACTCTCCTCAGAGGATCCGGAGGAGTCACTGGCGGAGAGCGCCTTGCCATTGTAGCGGCGGATGTCACGAATGCCCTTGGTGTTCTTCTTGATCTCCCTTTGCATCACCTTCTGTCGAGTGGAGATGTCGCGACAGAGGCCGAAGATGTGCTTCAACATCTTCTGAAGAGTGCTGCTCGGGATCTCGGTCTGCTCAGAAGGAACGGCAGGAGGCATAGCAGGAGCAGACGTAGAACTGGAGGGGCGACCTCTGCGAGTCCTAGCAGCAGCAGGACCAGGGGCTGCTGGAGCAGCAGGAGCAGTCGGAGGTCGGACCTTGTAAGAAAGATGCTCCTCATCCCTGATAAACTTCAGACCACTGACATGAGTGATCAATGCCATCACAAAAGGAGCGTAGCTGCAACTGGCCATATTGCTCTGCGCATTCTGCCTCATTGTCTCCCACATGAAGTCGACAATGTCAAAGGTGTGAGTGCGCTCGACAAGGTGGTACAGCAGGTTCCTTCCATAGGAACTGATGGCAGAAGCATCTCCCTCCTTGGGCCAAAGAGTGACCCTGAGCATCTTGTTGAGCACGGCAGGCACATCCTTCAGACCCTTGATGGTGCCCACAGTGAAGCTCTTGGAAGTGTCATATAGAGACTCGATCTACTCAGGAGTCATAACCTTCTTAGCATGAAGCTTCGGGCTGTCATTGTAGCGAAGGCTGAGGACTCTAGCAAATCTCTTCTTGTTGGCCGTGTACCAAACCTTGTCAGTCATCCACCAAATAGCATCCACGGTCTTGTCAAAGTACAAGGTGGCATAAAACTGCATGATCACTTCGTTGTTCCAATCAAACTTGAAAGACATGATCTCCTTGATCTGATGCAGCTCACAAATCTCAATAATCTGAGCAAACACTGGATGCTCAGCAGCTGCCATGTACTCCCAGTCAATGGTCTTCATCCGGACCACTGGGTGCTCAAGCGGGTAGAGGACCGTCTCGTAGTAATCTGACTGGAATCTGTTCCAGAAGCGTCGGTCCACATACTCGTCCTGATGGAAAGCAAGCGGATCCTTCTTCCTGTGCTCAACTATAGCCTTGCCCTTGCCAGAGCCCATCCTGTAGTCAATCACTCTCATCGGGTTGACTGACATAGGATAGCTCCACATGGGCCTAGCTTTGGCCAAGGGGCCAATGAAACGACCAGAAGCACGGAAGTCTCTCCTCTTCTAATCCCTCAGAGTGGCATGCGCATCAGCAGGATGCACATCTGGATCAGGCTGGGGCTGAGGCTAAGGCTGCTGAGACGGCTGAGCCTGAGGCTGCGAAGATGATTGAGCCTGAGGCTGCGAACCAGATGGAGGCCCAATCCTCAGCGCACCCCTTCCCCTAGAGGCGGGCTGCTTTGCCACGGCGCGTCTCTGCCTCTTGGGCGCCGGAGCAGCAGACGGAGAACTGGAAGAGCTGTCCGGTGACGGAGAGTCTCGAGGAAGATCTCCACCACCACCCGAAGCCCCCTGAGAAGGATCCATCTGACCAGACAAAGCGAGAGTAAGGATTAGCCGCGAGGCGACTCGAAATTCAGCAAGAACCAAATTTTGGCCGAGGCACCCAACCCGGAGAGTCCGGATAAAATGTCCGGATACTCCGGATTGCATCCGGAGACTCCGGACAAATTGTCCGGACACTCCGGACCAACCCGGAGACTCCGGACCAACAGTCCGGATACTCCGGATGCGCTAGAAAACGCGCACGGGCGGGCCAAAATTGGAGAATCCAATCACCGCAACAACTCAAAATGAATTTAGATTGCCTCAAGAAAGTAGGAATGAAGTCTAGGGCACAATCTAGCAAGGAATTTCATGAGATTAGGGCACGGATTGGAACTCACCTCAAAAGATTTGAAACGAAGAACACGGGTGAGTGAGGGAGGGTGATTCTTCGATCTTGAGGGCCACGAAGACTCAAGCCACACCCTAGAAGAGATGAAGCACGAGGAGAGGCCCTAAGAACCGCAAGAATGAAACCAATCCCGAAAAGAGAGGGTTAGGGCAAAGAGTTTCTTACCAAGATCTCCAAATCGAGGGAGAGGAGGAGTCCAAGAACCCTTGGAGATGGAGATGAGGGAAGGAATCACGCCCTAGCCAAGAGAGATGCACGGGAGTAGGAGAGACGCAAGGTGTGAATGAGGGAGAAAAAGAAACCGCGCGGGATTAGGGGGACTTAAACCGTCCGCCCCAACCCGGAGACTCCAGACATATAGTCCGGATACTCCGGTCCAACCCGGAGAGTCCGGACAAATAGTCCGGATACTCCGGGTGATCCAGAGACTCCGGATTAAATACCGGATACTCCGGGTTACCCAACTCGGTTAGGAATGAAGGATTTCGCACGATGAACCAAGGAAATTTGCAGAACGAGAGGGAGAAAGAGACCCTATGATGTCAACTTGATATATGACCAGCAAACAAAGAATCATACAAGCTATGGTCACACATCAATGACAAGATCAGAGGATCAAGAGCCAAAAACACAGGATAAATTCAAAAAAAAAGATGAATAAAATTTTGAAATTCATTTTTCATTCAACAAACAATATGTGAGCACATATCAAGCCACGTTACGAGAATCTAAAATATTTAGACCACTTCTCAATTCACAGAACCTTTTCTCGTCAAGGGGCTTGGTAAATATATCGGCTAATTGATCATTTGTGCTCACATGTTGAATATCAATTTCGCCTTTGGTTGCATGATCTCTTAGGAAATGATGGCGAATATCTATGTGTTTTGTACGGGAGTGTTGGACAGGATTGTTGGCAATTTTTATGGCGCTCTCATTATCACACAATAGTGGAACACTTTTGTAGGATAGGCCATAATCACTCAAGGTTTGTCTCATCCAAAGTAATTGGGCACAACAGCTCCCGGCGGCTATGTATTCGTCTTCGGCAGTGGATAGGGCTACGGAATTTTGTTTCTTGGAAGACCACGAGACTAGAGACCTACCCAAAAATTGGCAAGTCCCCGAGGTACTCTTCCTATCCACTTTACAATCGGCGTAATCTGCATCGGAATAGCCAACTAATTCAAACGAAGATCCTTTCGGATACCAAAGTCCAAAATGAGGAGTGTGCACTAAGTATCTTAAGATTCTCTTAACGGCCACCATGTGGCACTCTTTTGGAGCGGCTTGAAACCGTGCACACATACAAACACTAAGCATGATATCGGGCCTAGATGCACAAAGATAAAGGAGAGAACCGATCATCGAACGAAATACCTTTTGGATGACCGGTTTACCTTCTTTGTCGAGGTCTAGATGCCCATTGGCCTGCATAGGCGTCTTTATAGGCTTGGCGTCCTCCATTCCGAACTTCTTGAGCATGTCCTTGATGTACTTGGTTTGGCAGATGAAGGTTCCTTCCTTGAGTTGCTTGACTTGAAATCCGAGAAAGAACTTCAACTCTCCCATCATGGACATCTCGAATCTTTTAGTCATGATCTTGCTAAACTCTTTACACAAATGTTCATTAGTAGATCCAAATATAATGTCATCGACATATATTTGGCATACAAATAGATCATTGTCAATATGTTTAGTAAAGAGAGTAGGGTCGGCCTTTCCGACTACAAAACCTTGTCCGAGAAGAAAATCCCGTAAACACTCGAACCAAGCCCTTGGTGCTTGCTTAAGTCCATAAAGGGCTTTGTGTAGGTAGTAGACGTGGTCCGGGTGTTTTGGATCTTCAAAGCCGGGTGGTTGCTCGACGTAGACCATCTCGGAGAGTGGTCCATTTAAGAAGGCGCTCTTCACGTCCATTTTATATAGCTTGAAATCATGGTGAGTAGCAAAGGCAAGTAATATTCTAATAGATTCAAGCCTAGCTACTGGAGCATATGTTTCATCGAAATCCAAACCATCGATTTGTGTGTACCCTTGAGCAACCAAGCGAGCTTTGTTCCTTGTCACGATCCCATTCTCATCTTGCTTGTTCCGGAAGACCCATTTTGTGCCGATCACGTTTTGATTTGGTCTTTCCACAAGCTCCCAAACTTGATTTCTCTTGAAGTTGTTGAGCTCCTCTTGCATGGCCATCACCCAATCCGGATCATCAAGTGCTTCTTCTACCTTAAGAGGCTCAAGAGAAGACACAAACGAGTAAAATTCACAAAAAATTGCAACTCGAGATCTAGTAGATACTCCCTTGTGAATGTCTCCGAGAATGTTGTCGACCGGATGATGTCGTTGAATACTTTGATGAACTCTTGGGTAAGGAACAGTTGAATTTGGAGCTTGGATGGGTTCTTCATCTTGGGATGCGTTCGAACCATTTTGAGCTTGCTTGGACGAGGAGGGAACATCACCTGAGCCATTCCCATCCGGAGACTCCGGTATTGGACCCGGAGACTCCGGACCAGTCCGGACACTCCGGGTTTCAGTCCGGAGACTCCGGGTTGGGGTGCTCGGGTGAGTTTCCAGATTTTGAGGTCTTACCTCCCCAATTGTCAATTTCTTGATAGCTTCACACGGTGGTTCTTCCCTGTCAATCACGGCACGATCAACTTGTTCTACTTGAGAACCGTTAGTCTCATCAAAAGTTACGTCACGCAAGATTTCAACCACACCGGAGGTGTTGTTGAAAACTCGGTACGCATAAGCATTAGTCCCATAACCAAGTAAGAAACCTTCATCTACTTTAGGAGCAAATTTAGAAGACTTAGCTCTTTTGTTGAGGATATAGCATTTGCTCCCAAAGACTCGAAAGTAGGAGACATTTGGTTTCTTGCCGGTGAGCAACTCGTACGCCGTCTTCTTCAAGATCTTGTGGAGGTAGAGGCGGTTGGAGCTGTGGCATGCGGTATTGATGGCTTCCGCCCAAAAGCTGTCGGAAACCTTGTACTCGTCAAGCATCGTCCGCGCCATCTCGATGAGGGTTCGATTCTTCCTCTCGGCCACCCCATTTTGTTGAGGAGAATAGGGAGCCGAGAATTCGTGCTTGATTCCTTCTTCATCGAGAAACTCCTCTATGCCAATGTTCTTGAATTCGGTACCATTGTCGCTCCGGATTCTCTTAATCTTCACCTCAAACTCATTTTGAGCTCTTCTCATGCATTTCTTCAATGTCACTTGGACTTCTCCCTTGTCATGCAAGAAAAATACCCAAGTGAAGCGAGAAAAATCATCTACAATTACTAGACCATACTTACTTCCCCCGATGCTTATGTAGGCGACCGGACCGAAAAGATCCATATGAAGCATTTCCAACGGTCTTGAGGTTGTCATCACATTCTTGGCGGGGTGGGAGGCACCAACTTGCTTGCCCGCTTGACAAGCGCTACATACCCTGTCTTTCTCAAAGACAACATTGGTTAGTCCAAGGATGTGGTTGCCTTTAATGAGTTTGTAAAGGTTCCTCATACCGACATGGGCTAACCGGCGATGCCAAAGCCAACCCATGCTAGATTTAGCCATTAAACACGTTTCAAGATTAAGTCTATCCGTATTGAAGTCTACGAGATAGAGCTTACCCTTCAAACGCCCTTTAAAGGCTATTGAACCATCAAGCCTCTTAATGACTTCCACACCCTTTTCATTAAACAAGCAATTGTAGCCCGCTTCACACAATTGTGCAACGGACAACAAATTGTAGCTTAATGATTCGACAAGTAAAACATTACTTAAATGAAAATCATTTGAGATAGAGATTTTACTCAAACCAATTACTTCACCTTTTCCATTGTCTCCAAAGACAATACTTTCGCTATTTGATCCATTCACATCCAATTGAGCAAACATTGCCTTTTCTCCGGTCATGTGATGCGTGCATCCACTATCCAAAATCCAACTTGTTCCATCGGAGATATAGGCCTACAAAAAGACATTTAGTTTTTGCTCTTTGGTACCCAAACTTGGTTAAGTCCGCGCACGTTAGTAGCAAGCGATTTTGGGACCCAAATAGAACGAACAAAAGGAGTATTTTTCGGCTTACGCCCAATATGATATGCAACTACACGACCAAGGTTAGTCCTTTTAAGCACATAAGAAGCAAAGAACTCGGAGTGAGCTTTGTGCTTAGATGTTCCTTCGCCTTTTACAAAGTGAATAGGCTTGCTTAAAGGAGCAACAACAATGTTGCTCTTTTTGCCCTTTGGCGGAACATACCCAAGCCCTTGCCTCTTAGGATTACCTTGGCGCTTACCGAGATACTCCTCTAAACCCTTGCTTGCCTTGTAGGACTTTTGAAGTCCATCTTCAAGCATCACCTTAAGCTTCTCATTTTCATGAGCCAAGACTTTCAAAGTCTCACGGTTAGTAGCACAAGTAGCAAAATCAACATTATAGCATCTAGCGCAACCGTTGCTTGTTGAAGGAAATGAAATATTGGAGTTGTTGATTGAGGTAGAAGCTTTATTCGAGAGATCAACAAGCTTCACTTCAAGAGCCTTGCAAGCATCCTTTGCTTGAGCAAGTTGCTCTAAGAGTGAAGCATTGGTGATCTCAAGACTAATCACTTCTTTCTTGGTCAAATTTGAACTTTTGACCAAGTCCTCATTCTTTTTCTTTTCAAAGGCTAAGCTCTTCTCTAGCTCAAGGTTCTTCTCCTTTTCAAGAATAAGGAGATCTTCTTGAGCTTCGAGAATAGCTTCCTTTTGCTCAACAACCTCCTCCAATCTTTCAATATCCTTAAGTAGCAAGTCTAATTTCTTAATATCAAAATCATTCATAGACTTAAATGCTACTTCCTCATCGTCACTAGCATCATCGCAATCATCTAGGCTATAATCAACAATGGAATGAATGGGACTCTTAGATGATACCTTGTGCCCCTTTGCCATAAGGCACATTGGAGCGTCTTCATCTCCGTCGCTCAAGTTGTCGAAGAGACTCTTCGACTTTGTCGGTGGTGTAGCAATGGCGACGGTGGCAAGTCCTCCTTCATTGTCGGAGTTGGACTCGGACTCGGAGTCAGAGTCGGAGTCGGAGGTCCACTCCTTGCCAATGTATGCATGACCCTTGCCCTTGTACTTCTTGCTCTTGTCTTTGTCTTTCTTTCGGTACTTGTCCTTCTTATACGGCTTTTCTTCCTTCTTTTCTTTGTGCGGACACTCGGCAATGAAATGACCGGGTTCACCGCACTCATAGCATTTTCTTGTTGAGTGTCTCCCTCTTGACTTGTTGCCAAAGTTCTTGGAGTGGCTTCCCGGCTTGTAGCCTTTCTTCTTCAAGAACTTGTTGAATCTTCTTACAAGAAGGGCCATGTCTTCATTTGTGAGCGGCCCATTTGATTCTTCTTCATCGTTTGAACTTTCTTCCACTTCTTGAGCTACTTTGACGGCCTTCAAAGCGATGCCTTTCTTCTTGCCGGACTTGAGCTCCTCCACCACTTCCGCTTCCTTGACCATCATCTCATCCGTCATCAACCGGCCAATCACGTCATGAGGAGTGAGAGTATCAAAGTTTGGCCGGTCGCGAATGAGTTGAATGAGATTGCGGTTGGTGGGTGTGATCACTCGGAGGATGATCTTGACAATGGCTTTGTCGGTGAGTTCGGTGCTTCCAAGTCCTTTAGCTTGATTTACTAGCACCATCAAGCGATCAAACATCTTTGTGTAGGATTCACCTTCCTCCAAAGTGAATCGGCTTAGCTCTCCAATGATAAGCTCGATTTTGGATTCACGGACACTTGACACGCCTTCATGAGATACCATCAACCTTTCCCAAATGTCCTTGGCGTTGTCAAGGCCATCTACACGGTTGAACTCGGAGTCGCTCAAAGCATTGAACAAGGCATTGACGGCCAAGTCGTTGAAGTGTTGAGCTTTGTCTTCTTCGAAGGTGAGATTGTTGGGATTGGCGGGCTTGAAACCTGTTTCAACAATCTTCCAAATGCAAGGATGAAGTGATCTCAAATGCATCTTCATCTTATGTTTCCATGCCGCATAGCGAGTGCCATCGAAATGAGGCGCTCGGCCGGACGAGACGGAGACATAAGATGAGGAGTTTG
Organism: Rhipidocladum racemiflorum; assembly: GCA_036346355.1. Lineage (NCBI taxonomy): Eukaryota > Viridiplantae > Streptophyta > Magnoliopsida > Poales > Poaceae > Rhipidocladum > Rhipidocladum racemiflorum. The sequence continues at coordinate 79,055,692 of CM070579.1, read as the reverse complement.
AGACTCCAAAAGAGGAATAATCTAAAAGAATTGCAACCCCTATACCGGAACCCGTGGCCTTGTTTTGGGCATGGGTTTCGGTAACTTTCTCTATTTCCAACATCTTTGATTCTCCAAGCGGTTAAGCCAAAATAAAGGAGATTTGGCTCTGATACCAATTGAAAGGACCAACGATGTCGCCTAGAGGGGGGTGAATAGGCGGATTAAAAATCGCAGCGGAATAAAAACTAGCCGAACAGGTCAATCCGGAGTCTCCAGGTATTTTGTCCGGATACTCCGGGTTGTCCGGAGTGTCCGGTATTTTATCCGGACTCTCCGGGTTGGCTGGCTCGGGAGCACAACTAAAAAAGCCTCTAACTAGCACAAGATACTACAATAAATAGATAGCAAAGTTAACCTAGATCAAAAGCTAGAGTGGATTTGAATTAAAGCTAAGCAAAGAGCTAGATCCAAGCTTTACAAAGACAAATCCACACAAGCTAGACTAGGAAGAAAAAGAGAAAGAGGGAGACACGATTTTTCACCGAAGTTCGGATTCTTGAAGGGAATCCTACGTCTCCGTTGAGGTGGCTCGGTCGCACTTGAGCCGGGGTTTCTTTCAACCCGCTTTCCTCCCGGTGTTGCACAAATGCACTCGCCGGTTTCACTTCTTGTCTCTTTCCTTTCGAAGGCGAGACTCGCCTTCACAAACGACCGGGGCACACCACACGCGTCGGGTGCTCCCGGTGACTCCTAGCCGTCTAGGAGACCTTCAACCTCCAAGAGCAATAACACCACGAAGAACCACTTGGAGGATGAACTAGTGCTCAAGAACTTGAAATGAATGCACTTAGCACTTTGCTTCTTCCTCTCCACACCAAAGTAGATCAACAACCAAATCTAGAGGTGGGAGGAAGAGAGGGCTCTATTGAATGCTTGGAAGATGTTAGAGATGGCTTGAATGCTGCAATGAATGAGCTCAAATAGATATCCTAGCCGTTGGGGTGGAGTGGAGGCTTTAAATACTCTTTTTGAAAACTAGCTGTTACTCCACGTTTTGAACTGTCCGGAGACTCCGGACAATTAACCCGGATACTCCGGATTGTCCGGACTCTCCAGACAAAATGTACGGACACTCCGGACTGTCTGGAATTCGCAAATTGGCCGAATGGGTTAACCCGGATACTCCGGACTGAGTCGGATACTCCGGACTAAATGTTCGGACTCTCCGAGTTAACTGGCTCGGTTGGAATTCCTGATTTTGGAAAATGCAAGTATATGAGTGCTAGAATGAATGCAAGTTTTGGCCTTGAGCACATGCACATCCTAAAAACGATTTTCCGTAGTATCCTCTTAATAGTACGGCTATCCTTAAGACTCAATTCAAAATAGAAATTACAAGCTTTTGTCTTGATGCCGTTTTCTTGAAATGTGAAGTACCTAGGAGCGTCCAATGTCATTCCGAGCTTGATGTCATCTCGAGATCTGCATTATTCTTAGTTGAAACATTAGATCTCTTTAATTGTGTCATCATTAATCACCAAAATAAAATGAGGGGCCTAGATGCACTTTCAAAACTTCATATATTGTCCTTACTTTGATTGTACCAATCTTTGGAGATTTAACAACTTAGCTCAAATTGAAGACCGCTTGATTCGACGTTGCTTCATGAGGAATTACACGTGTTGGATCTATCATGGGGAGACAAGTAGTACCCGTCCGGTATGCAATGAAGACATACTGGAACCCGACCATGAGATAGAGCATGATATGTTTGAGGAGGGAAATTTAGAGCAAATGTTGCGGGCGTGGAGGGAAATTACACAGAAAGAGGGTTTGAAAAATTTTAAATCTTGATAGAAAATGATGCCAAACCGTTGTTTTTGGGTTGCAATGCGAAATACACCTAGTTGGACAGATACAAGTTTCAATGCACTTTTAGTTCTTCTATTAGATGTGCTTCCGAAGGGAAACGAGTTGCCAACAAGTATTTATGAAGCGAAGAAACTACTATATCCCGTGGGTGCGATGACCTGTGCGGCTTCTACATCATGCATCATACACATGTCCTGGTCGGCCGCTCATACCTTTTTTGTAAGGTATATGTAGATGCATATATAATATGCTAAGCTTTTTACGTACTAATTTTAAAACTTAAATTAGTGCACTAATTTCTATTTTGCAGAAACCCAATATCCACTCAAGAGCCTAGCTAGACAACAAAGATCTCAATAATCTGTGAGACCACTTATGCATGTGGTACTGGACAGAAGTAATAGCGGAGGATGGTAGGTATAGAGAAGAGACAGGCTCCTACTAGTCCATATGTTGTAAACAACATTATATTTTAATTGTGAATGTGATATGTGTATTGTGACTGTGATATGGTTGTGTTGTGAATGTTATGTGATATGTATATGTATTATGAATATTCTGTGATATTGTGGATGCATATACTATGAAATTGGGGTTATTTCACTACTACAGAATGACACATTACTATCGCTTCATCTGTGTCGGTTCTAAACTTTTGACTTCAGAACCGATTGTGATAAGCATATTCCATTTGGAAATCTTGGTAACAGGTTATCACAATCGGTTCTGAGAGAGAACCGATTGTGATACGATAATAAGCCCAATCGGTTCTAGATAAGAACCGATTGTGATAATAATTTTGTTATCACAATCGGTTTTTATCTAAAACCGATTGTAATAAGTAGGTATTATCACAATCGGTTTTGGGAAGAAACCGATTGTGATGAGCACAGGGGTTATCACAATCAGTTCTTTTCCAGAACCGATTGTAATGAGAAGGTATTATCATAATCGATTTTGGGAAGAAACCGATTGTGATGAGCACAGGGGTTATCACAATCAGTTCTTTTCGTGAACCGATTGTGATGATTTTGGCAACACCACGTGCAACCAAGAACGTACAGTTCATTAGAAACATAGTTTTTGTGAGATCCTCCACTCACACATTTCCCCTTCAGGGAAGAAGAAAAAAACAAACTCCAACACAGCCCGCTCTGCTTGAATCCCAACACAGACCTCTTGTGCCCTTCATTCATGCTTTAATATTTGTGCAAAACTTGTATTTTCGAGCGATGAACGATGCAGTCTGCTAGAATCCCAACTCGCGGTTCAACTCTCAGACAATTTATATAGACACATGTAGTGATGCAAATTATATATAACATTATAGTAGCATGCATGCAGCAGATAATAATAATATATATACCATTCCACACATTATACTTGTTTTTTTTATCAATAGGACATGAAACATTTTGACTTGGAACAACAGAACATTAGAAAGATACAATGCACAAAAATATAAAAGAGATTCAAAATAGTGTAAAGGCAGCCGAATAGATTTCATCTGCACTAGGCCAACAACCCTAATATATTAAACAAGCTGTATTTCATTACAATATATCACCACATCCATTGTTTATAATTAGTAAACATATAAAGGGGGACTGCATTACACCTAATATATTAAATTTACTACTCGCGGCTCTAGCCCGAGTAACCCGAGTCAACCGAGTCATCCGAGTGACCCGAGTCACCCGAGTCGCCAGAGTCGCTGGAGACTACGCGGACTAGTGATGGTTCATCCTCCGATGATGAACCCGATCTAGACGACGCGCCGGTCCCTATGGTGATCGGCGCGTAGTACTCCTCCACCTTCTCCTCCTCCTCCTTCTCCTCCTCCTCCTCCTCCTCGTCGTCGTCGTCGTCCCCCTCGTCATCCTCCTCGTCGTCGTCGTCGTCCTCCTCGTCGTCCCCCTCGTAGTCGTCATCCTCCTCCTCCTCCTCCTCCTCGTCGTCGTCATCTCTGGGGCGCTTGCTGCCTTTGGAGGCGCCCGGATGGGGTGAGAAGCCGGGAGGGACGACGGGATACAGGTGGGGCGCTGGCGCCACGTCGGAGTGAGGCGCCGGAGGCTGAGGCGGCGCTACCGGCGGCGGTGAGGACGGTGGAGGAGGATGGAAGAGAGGCGACTCCGCAGTCGTCGAGAACTTGAGGAGATGGTGGTGGCGCTGCCATTGCCGGTCGAAGATGCAGAGAACGAAAGGAGGAAGACTTGTACCGATGTGACCAGGATGCAGAGAACGAAAGGAGTTATATGGTGTGATCAATGCTAGTATTGTTTGAACGTCAAAATGGCGGGGAAGACGAGGGGGCGAATGGATATCCGTGTCGGTTCTTATCAAGAACCGACTGTGATGTTGACTTGATTTACAGTCGGTTCCTTTTGAGAACCGACACTGATATATTATCTGTGTCGGTTCTATAAAGAAACCGACAGTGTTGAGAATCAAATTATCACAGTCGGTTTTACATATAAGCGACGGTGATAACTAATTAATCACAAACGGTTCTTCTATAGAACCGATTGTGATGAGGCTCGCTAGGTTTTATATGTACCGTCTGGACTCGGGAATGAACTTATTAACTCTCGTCGAGTTAGTTCGCTTGGCGATTTCTCTATTTTCCAGCCTATCTTACCTGTGGCTTTATTCAACAGGTGGGCCCGATTCCTTCGAATCCCTTCAATGTTGTATTAATGTACATCATTCGATTTTGATTTGGTCTCATTAGCAGAGTGTATGGTAGTGGAGGAGATCGGTGCGTTGAAGGTCTCCGTTAATTTGATGGCCGTGCTAGCTTGATCAGAGCTAGATTTCCCCTCGTTTGTGGTTTTCCTCGATCGAAAGGTGACCAGCATTAATTCTTAGAAATCTCTTCAATATTGCAGTAGGACTTAAATTAATTGTTTTAATATTATTAATATGATCAATTATATATAATAGTTAATTAGGCTACGTAACCTATGCGTCTCCCGTTCGAGGGTGCTTGTTTATAAGTATGCTAAAATGGCATATTTATAAATAAGCAGTCTCGAATTGTCCACGTTTTTTGGACAGTTCGAGGATATGTGGCTCGGGCAAGTTCCTAAGCTGTTGTACAAACTGTAGTGAAAGTTTCGGCAGCATCTCCCTGGCCAGTGTTCTCCGAATACACATCCTCTTGACATGTTGTCGATACGTGTATTTGGAGAACAGCGGGGAGATGCTGCCGAAATTTTCTCTAAAGTTTGTACAACATCTTAATTAGGAACTTGCTCGAACCACATATCCTCGAATGGGATTAGGACCTAACCTACTTAGATATTAGGAGTCATCGTTGGTAATGCACGCATTTAGTCGGTCTCTGATATACGTTTCTTTAAGATCATTCATTGATTAGGGCATTATTAATTTATTGTTTGCGGTTTACTTGTAGATTGACCGTGAAGAAAGGATGTATCACAAAAGCTGTGTGAGTTCTGAATTTAAGACGTCAGTTAAGGAGTTCATAAGAATTGCGAGAAGAAGATATGGTTATGAGGTGTAAAGTTCATATATTGTACTTGTATTGATTGCACCAATCTCCGGAGATTTAACAACTCATCTCAAATTGAAGGCCATTTGATTCGACTTGGCTTCGTGAGGAATTACACGTGTTGGATCCATCATGGGGAGACAGGTAGTACCCCTGATATGCAACGAAGATATCTTTGGAAGCCGATCAGGAGTTGGAGCGTGATATGTTTGATGAGGATAATTTAGATCAAATGTTGCGGGATGTGGAGGGAAATTACACGGAAAGAGAGTTCAAAATTTAAAAGCTTGATGGATGACGATGCCAAACCATTGTTTTCAGGTTGCAAAGGGGAATACACCAAGTTGGGTTTGGTCCTTGCATTGTTTGAACTGAAGGCAAAACACCGTTGGACAGATACAAGTTTCAATGCACTTTTAATACTTCTTTCGGATATGCTTTCAGAGGGAAACGAGTTGCCAACAAGTATTTATGAAGCGAAGAAGCTATTATGTCCCATGGGAATGGAAATAGAAAGGATACATGCATGTCCAAATGATTGCATACTATACCGCAACGTCCATAAGGAATCACAGATTTGTCCTGTTTGTGGTGTACCCCGATACAAACAAAATGAGAAGCGTAATGACAAGAAGCGTAAGAACCGAATTGACCACGATGAAGATGTGAAAAAAGGGGCACCAGCCAAGGTGTTGTGGTATTTGCCCATCATTCCCCGTTTAGAGCGGTTATTTGCAAATCCTAAAGAGGCAAAATTGTTGCGTTGGCATTATGAATCTCGAAAGGAAGATGGCAAGTTGAGACATCCCGCTGATTCGGCTCAATGGAGAAACATTAATTGGGAACATGAGGAGTTTGGTGCCGAGATGAGGAACATAAGATTTGGATTGAGTACGGATGGTATGAATCCGTTTGGTAATATGAAGCGATCGACCACGATTACTTGGCCGATTTTGTTGTGTATCTACAATTTGCCTCCTTGGTTATGCATGAAGCGGAAGTATATCATGATGTCGTTGCTAATCTCGGGACCCAAACAGTAGGGTAATGATATTGATGTGTACCTATCACCACTAATTGAGGATTTGGTCAAATTGTGGAATGTGGGGGTTGAGGTGTGGGATGCATACAAAAGAGAGAACTTCACCCTACGGGCTATGATATTTTGCACCATAAATGATTTCCCAGCCTTTGGTAATTTGGCGGGCTATAGCACGAAGGGAGCCAAAGCTTGTCCAATTTGTGAAGAGGACACTGATAGCTTGTGGTTGCCGACTCGAGGAAAACGGTGTACATGGGTCACCGTGAGGATTCTACCCCGAACTCATCGATATCGTAAGATGGATGACAAATTTGATGGAAAGAGGGAAGTTCGTGCAGCCCCGCAGCCTATGACTGGAAGGCAAGTATATTCACGCGTAGAGGATATCGATGTTCAGTATGGTAAGAGCCGTAAATCTGTTCGTCCTAGGACCATTTGGAAAAAGAGGTCGATATTTTGGGACTTACCATATTGGAAGGAGTTAGATGTCCGTCAATGTATTGATGTCATGCACGTTGAGAAAAATGTTTGTGATAATTTGGTAGGCATCCTGCTGAACATACCTAGGAAGACCAAGGATGGTGTGAATGCTCGCCGCGATATGACCTACATGGGGATCGTGCCCAAGCTTGCAGTGATGGAGGAGGATGGAAAAGGGCCGTACATCCTCGCCGCATGCTACACCTTATCCAAGAAAGAGAAAGAAGACCTCTGCAAGTGTCTCCACGATATTAAAGTTCCATCGGGCTACTCAAAACATTAAGAAGCTTGTGTCTATGGATGATTTGAAGTTGATCGGTATGAAGTCTCACGACCGTCATGTCTTGATGACCCAAATGCTCCCTGTTGCAATCGAAATATCCTACCAGATGACGTCAGGTTGGCAATCACGGCTATGCTATTTCTTCAATGCGATTTCATGCAAGGTTATTGATCCCGATGTAATCGGACAACTTACGAGTGAGGTGGTGCAGACTCTTTGTCGACTTGAGATGCATTTCCCCGTCGTTCTTCGACGTCATGGTCCACCTCGTTGTTCACCTTGTTAGAGAGATTAAGATTTGTGGACCCGCATTCTGCGTTACATGTATCCGTTCGAGAGGTACATGGGTATATTAAAGTCATACGTCGAGGAATAGGTCGAAGCCCGAGGGTAGTATTATTGAAGGTTATGGGATGAAGAGGTTATTGAGTTCTGCGTGGACTACCTAGGTAAAAGACAACCGATTGGTGTTCCTATATCTCGTCATGAGGGCGTACTTGGTGGCAAAGGAACCATTGGGTCAAATCTAATGAGCCCACAATTTGATATGTACTTGTAAAGCGCATTTCACAGTCTTGCAACACAAATGCAGGTTCATCCATACATCGAACAGCACAAGTTGATATTACGGGAAGAGAATCCACTTATGGATGAGCTTTCCATCACACGAGAACACAACGATCGATTCCTCACATGGTTCAAAGAAAAGGTGAAGGTCTCCGTTAGTACCGAGGATGTCAAATGGTTGGTGATGGACCAAGATTTAATATACGACATGGCAAGGTTACGATATTAATGGCTACACATTTTATACTGAAAATCAAGATGCAAAGAGTACAAAGGTAAAACAGTGGTGTGAGCATAGATGCTTTGTCCGATGATCACTCAATTAGAGGATCGTCAATCGCAATGAATCACTGTTACTACGGGATGATCGAAGAAATATGGGAGCTCGACTACGGAATATACCAAGTTCCATTGTTCCGATGTAAGTGGGTGAGACTTCCTCACGGAGTTAAGGTCGACAAGACAGTTTTACACTTGTTGATCTGAATAGATCGGCCTACTGAGATGAACCGTTCGTCCTGCAAAGCAAGCAACTCAAGTTTTCTACGTCGTGACCCGGCCAATCCGAGGTTGCACGTCGTACTTCATGGCAAGAGGAGGATTGTTGGAGTTGAAAATGTCGTAGATGAAGAAGAGTACAACCAATTTGATGAAACACCTCCGTTTGCGGATGGGGCATGTCTACGCGGTGACGACGGCACACATGGAACACATTACATGCGTGTAGATCATCAAGAAGGGTTGTATTTTAAATAAATTATGTTGTAAGAATTCCCTGTATAATGTGGCATTTTGTAGAATATATATGTCAAATGGATCTTATAGTATAGCAAATTTGAATGAAGATTCTGTTTTAAAAAAAATTAGAAATTGGATCATAGTTATCACAATCGGTTCTTTAGGAAACCAGCACGAGATAGTATAATTGCGATCGGTTCTTTTAAAGAACCGACACGTATACTACACATATTGCGATCGGTTTTTCTATAGAACCGACACGTATACTCAAGATAATTGCGATCGGTTTTTCTATATAACCCGACACGATACTCAAGATAATTGCGATCGGTTTTTCTATAGAAACGACCGTGATAAAACCCAGAGCATTTTCATTTCTGCGCCGACACTCGATTCATTTCGCACAAGACCGATTTCGTTTCAATTCATTCCACAACCCTAGCTCCACCACCTCCCGCACCGGCGCCTACCCCGCGGGCGCCTCCCCCCCGGCGCCTCTCCCAGCGGCGGGTACCCCGTGGGCGCCTCCCCCTCCGGCTCCTCCCACACCCTAGCTCGACCACCTCCCCGACCGGCGCCTACCCCGTGGGCGCCTCCCCCCCGGCTCCTCTCCCAGTGGCGGGTACCCCGTGGGCGCCTCCCCCTCCGGCTCCTCCCACACCCTAGCGCGACCACCGCCACGACCGGCGCCTACCCGTGGCGCCTCCCCGACTCCTCTCCCGATGGCGGGTACCCGTGGCGCCTCCCCCTCCGGCTCCTCCCACACCCTAGCTCGACCACCTCCACGACCGGCGCCTACCCCGTGGGCGCCTCCCCCCCGGCTCCTCTCCCAGTGGCGGGTACCCCGTGGGCGCCTCCTCCTCTGGGTCCTCCCCCCCGGCGCCTCCCCCTCCGGCTCGTCCCCCCCATCGGCGCGTCCCCCATCGGCTCCTCCCCCATTGCCGACTCGGTTCGGCGCACTGTAAGATGCATTTCGGACTGTGGGCTGTAATTGGTTGTAAAGAGCTCGCTGATGATTGCTTTTGAATGAGGCTTGATTAATCGATCATTAAAGGAACTTGCTAGACCTAGAACAACACCGCTCTTAGTGACAATTTGGTGGCACTTGCTCTTAATGCATTGTTCTAGGGTCGAGCGATCTTGTGCTTATTCCTTTATGCTCTTAGTGACAATTTGGTGGCACTTGCTCTTAATGCATTGTGGTAGGGTTAGATTAGTGCTATATTCATTACGATATTATGTCAGTACTTGTTGTTTTCTCTGCTAGAGCGGTCTTTGTTCTAGGGTTGTGTAATCCTTGAATTTTAAGATGTAATAGCCGGTGATATATTGGCCATCTAGAAGTTGAATGGCTAATTAATTTAGCAACCCTTCTATAGCAATCGAGAGCAATCCATCATTGCAATTTGAAACTTGTAACACATGCTATATTATCGCACTTTATTATCGAGTTTAGTTGCGTAACCTATGCGTCTCCGTTCGAGGGTGCTTGTTTATAAGTATGCTAAAATGGCATATTAATAAATAAGCGATCTCGAATTGTCCACGTTTTTGGGCAGTTCGAGGATATGTGGCTCGGGCAAGTTCCTTAGTTGTTGTACAAACTCTAGAGAAAGTTTGTGACATCTCACCTGGTGTTCTTCGAATACACACCCTCTTGACCTGTTGTCGAGGCGTGTATTTGGAGAACAATGGAAGATGTCTAAATTTTCTCTAGAGTTGTACAACAGCCTTAGGAACTTGCTCGAACCACATATCCTCGAATGGGATTAGGACCTAACCTAATTAGAGATTAGGAGTCATCGTTGGTACGTCACGTACTTAGTCGGTCTCTGAGATAGACATGTGAAATGCTTTCTATTATGTGAAATTTGAATTGCTTCCTCTCATGAAGTTTAGGTTTGACAATATACGTACTTACTTGAAATGTCGCAAAGAGAGAGCACGGCTCAACGCCAGAGAGAGAAGAAGGTCCTGCTACCCCTTCGAGGAAGGTTAGAAAGGCCAGAGGACCGAATAAAGGAGCCACAGGAGAACGCCGCAAGTGCTCCAATTCAATGCCAGGGGTTTGCACGGGTCTGGCCCGTTTAAGGCGCTACTCCTCTTTTATCGGCCAATTGGTGAGGAGCGAGTGCCGATCACAATTAAGGACTGGAGGAAGGAAGTAAGCGGCAAGCGGAAGAACCGACTGTGGGGCGAAGTTAAGGGAAAATGGATTATACCAGAGGAAGATGAAATCAATGCGAGGCAGTGCGCCTTGAAGAGAATGGGTGTGGCTTTGAGGCATTTCAGGGTGACCATGCATGCCGAAGTTCGTGTTGAAAGACCGTACTCCCTTCCAAAGGTATCCTTTTGTTACACCCGAGGTTTGGGAGGAGTTCGCAAGGATGAGGAGTACGCCGAGGCGGAGGAGCCGAGAGAGAAGAATATCGCTATCTGAGGCGTAACACACACGCGCACCACCTCGGTTCCGGTGGAGTGCGTAGGGAAGAAGGCGAGTGGGTGCGACTAGCCTCTGAGTGTGCCACCTGCGGGACAACGATGCCTTACTCCCACATATGCGAGGCGCACGCGATCGGGTATTAGCGAGGACGAAGAAAACATCTGACGGTCAGATTGTCATTCCAAACCCCGCGACCGCACAGATCGTCACGACCATCGTAAGATATCTAACATAGTACATTGCATATTATATTCCCATTGTATTTTAGTAATAATTTATATTTGCGCTTTGCAGGAGGAGGTAAGCCTGCGGAAAGAGCAAGGAGCATTTGAAAGCCAAGGGTCACGGGACATCCTGTCTTCGGCAATCGGGAAGCCCGATCATAAGGGGCGGGTGCTTGCCGCAGGTGCGGGGTATACGAAGAGGTCCTTCTTTGTAGAGGAGAGCGCGTCCAGTGCCCGGGCAAGATCATGGGAAGCACGTGAGGCGCGGATCCGTTTGCAGATGAAGGAGGAGTTGAAGGAGGAGTTAAAGGCTGAGATGATGGCTGAGATGATGGCGATGTTCTCGCAGAATCAGATTCCTCAACCATCGCCTATGCTACGCCCTAGCAGCTGCGCTTCCAATAAGGAACTGTGCATTCCACACCTCAAGGTAATAATCAAGTTTGCACCAAAGGTACATGAGTAAGCTTAACACAGTTATGATGAAGATGTCGATCACTTCTTGCAGGGTCCTACCAAGTGCCGGCTAGTCCTGGTCGACGACGGAATACAAATTGAGGCTGCGCGCGGGGTTGCATTTCCAAGCAAGGAGGATGACACGGTGCATGGTATACCTTTGGGGATGGGCTACATGAGGGTGCAGGTGGACTATGTCCACGATGTTTACATGTCTCATGCCCTGGAGTTCCCCCCGAACGAAGATATCACCACTCTCGGGCAAGCACGGATGTCGTTCATCAAGTGGCCCGCGACGGGTGTCGTAGTGCAAGCACCTCCTCCTGCTGCCACTTCGCTATCGCTGGTACAATCGCTGCTATCTGCCATCAAGCTACTCTGTATCGCTATCGCTCACGCTCGGTATCGCTGCTATCACTATCGCTATTGCTGCTACTACTCAAGCTATCGCTAGTACCGGCATCGCATCGGTGCTGCTCACATTCGCTCTCGCTTCGCATTCGCTCCTCGTACTCGATGCTGCTCGTTATCGCTATCGCTGGTACTATCGCTGCTGCTCCTGGTACTACTCCTCGCTGCCTGCCTGCTTCCTCCTACTATCACTGCTGCTCCTGCTCCTCCAACTACTGCTGCTCCTGCTCGCCGCACATGCTCGCTCTGCTGCACATGCTCTCGCTGCTACACAACCTGCACCTACGCCTGCAGCTGCACCTCCTGCACCTACGCCTGCAGCTACAAATGTTGGTGCGCAGGTGGGGCGCAAAAGGACTTCTACCACGATGACGAAAGATACAAAGCAGAGTTCAGAGAGTCCCTCCGTGAAGAAGGCAAAGTTGTCAGAGGGCACAGAGCACCCTGATGATCACAAGCGGTACATACATGGAAAGCCCTTTCTCCCAAGCCAAGAATTGAATTCTTTGGGCTTGTTCAGTCGACACCTACATGGATGGTACATCGATAGGTCACATGAGGCCGAGTCTCGCCACGATTTCATAGTGAAGTATCGAGCGGGCCAATTCCACCGCAAGGAGGATGGGACCTTTCCAGTCAGTTTTGAGGATCTGTACTTTATGTATAGCTTGAAAGCCGTCGATATTTCTACCATACGATCTTGGACGCTGTGAGTCTCGCACCATACTCAATCAGATGACTATTTATTGATTTTGTATTATATTTTTTAACAATTGACATGAATTGCAGGTTCATGAGGCAGCGAGCCGTGACGGGTCAACACCCTGTCGGGTTTGTCGACCCGAGATGGTGTCTGCGACCATGGCTAAGTATCAATCGGAGTTCCTTGCAGATACATCAAGCGTGCATTGCATGAGGAGGCAAAAAGGACTTCATTCTCTTCCCATACCACCAGGAGTATGTACTACTATACAATTCAATTACATGTACACACTTCAACCTTGTATTAACTTATTCTCTTGCATTGTGTACCGTTTAATAAGCAACCATTGGGTTCTACTTGTGGTTGTTCCGAGTCAAAACAAGGTCTACACGTTGAACTCACTCGAAAATAGACCGATGGACTATGCGATCGAGCCTGCTTTTGCGTAGTAAGTACATTCCTCTAACCTAACACTTTACATATTGAACTACGTTAGGTATTTTTAACCTCAATGCATGGCATCTCTCCAATGTATAGGGCTTTCATGTCTTACGTTGTCGAGCGTGGCCCATACAATGATAAACAAGGCACCAAACTCGAGTGGAAGCGCTTCAAGGTACAAGTGTCTATCATAGGATTTTTCTTGCACCTATTTTTAATTCGTCTCCTAATTTAAGTTTCTTTGTTCACAGTGTCATCAACAAGGGTGCGATGATCTGTGTGGCTTTTACGTGATGCATCACATGCTGAATTTGATTGGTCGCTCACATGTTTTCCCTAAGGTATAAAGCGATTATTTGCACATCTTGTCTATTTGATATTTGTTTACAAGCATAATACTATCAAGATGTTACAATACCAATTTAAGCCTTAAATATATTAGTGCACTACTATCTATTTTGCAGGTCCTTAATATCACCTAAGAGCCTAACCAACACCGATCTCAAGAAATTACGAGACTATTTATGCGATGGTACTGGGCGAAGTTATAGCAGATGATGGTAGATATAGAGACAATTCAAGCAAATACTAGTCCATAAAGTGTAAACAAAATTTATCTCGAATGTGAATGTGATCTGCTACAGATCGAAAACAATATTAATTTGAATGTAATGTGTGTAGATTGTGATGTATATGTTCTGTGATTCTGTGGATTGTCATGAATGTGTCATATTGTCAATGCGAGACCATTTTCGGACGATGTGCAGTAACATCATCACAATCGGTTCTTACTGGAACCGATTGGGATATGTTTCGTATCGCAATCGGTTTGCATAAAGAACCGATTGTGATAATGTAATAATTTGAATCGGTTCTACAAATAAACCGATTGTGATATTATTCTTATCCCCATCGGTTCTACAAATGACCCGATGGTGATAATGTAATAATTTGAATCGGGTCTACAAATGAACCGATTGTGATATTATTATTATCCCCATCGGTTCTACAAATGAACCGATTGCGATAATGTAATCATTTGTATCGGTTCTAAAAAGAACCGACAGATATTATACTTATCGCAATCGGTTCTAAGATAAAACCGATGGTGATAAGTGTAATATCACGATCGGTTCTGTTGAGAACCGACAGTGATAATGTATTATTAGTGTCGGTTAAAAACCGACTGTGATATATCTACCTTATCACTGTCGTTGGACTTTGTATCGCCACCAAAACCGACTGTGATGACCAAAAAGAACCGATTGTGATGTACGTTTCTGTAGTAGTGTTTTCGGATGATGTACAGCAATAATATGATAACCACACTCATCACAATCGATTCCATCTTAGAACCAATTATAATGAGGAGCTCATCACAATCGTGTGATGAGGTGATTGATTGTGATGATACACCTTATCACAATCGGTTCTTACCTAGAACTGATTGTGATGATGGGTCAACACAATCGGTTCTGAAATCAGAACCAATTGTAATGAGTATTTATTACTATAGAGCGAAAACCGACTGTGATAGTTCATCCTCATCACTGTTGTTGGACCTTGTATCATCATCAAAATCGATTGTGATAATGAAAAAATACCAATTTTGATGTACAATCCTGTAGTAGGAAGACTTACTCCAGCGCTAAGCTTTTATTCATCACGATGAAGATTACAATCATGACGAACGCAAGTAGACAGAAACTCTGGTGCCCTAATCCATTGCATGATCTCCGATTGTTCAGTAGAGACATTAAAAAACAGTGTTCAAAGGATTTTAAGACAGACTACTACGTTAAACCGGCTTTCTGTCAACTTGGAAAACATAGAATACTTTGCGAAGAGGAAAGGCCGGGTGACGCAGAAGAGAAGGATAAACCAGTCTCCATAGCAGACGTCGCCGATCGCTTTAACTTTCTCTGAAATCTACGGGCGATCGAGAGTAGGAAGTTGGGCGCAATTCAGTGCAATTAAAGTTTTCGTGTAATCATCATGTAATCCTACTAAAAAAAAGTTTCAAAAAATTCTAAATAAAGAAACTAAAATTCGCCCGCGTGGACAAACTCCTGCCGCATGCAACACATGCATCTAACACCTAATGCAAACAGAAACTAAAAGATGGTAATGACAAGATTAATTCCAACGAGGAGAGCTAGCCAACCCGAGTGTCGTTGCTTTCATCCTTTGAAAAAAGAAAAAAAAAGGGAAAAGGCAACAGATTAGAAAGCCTTCACTTTTCTAACCCATATACCCCGTTTTTTTTTACAAATCTAGTCCTTCATATATGTAAATATAAATTTGGCTCTCTCCCCCACCGCAAAAAACACGACAAGCAATATGTGTCCCCTGCCACATCCGGAGAGCGCGGAAGCTAGCCGGCACCACGGCAGGGCAAGCGATGGCAGGAGCGGGCAGAGAGGGCGGGAATAGCTGCTGCCACAGTGGGCCATGCGCCTGCTGCCACTGTCTATCGAGTTTTCGTGGCTCCAGCCACCTTCCGCTATACGGAAACGCGGCGGGTGATACGCATCATCTACTGGTTCTTTTGTGTTCAAATATGAGACTATTTTTGTAAAACGGATGGCAAGGGCCAGTTTTGAAAGAAATAAAATAACGAAGTGACTACTGCAGTAAAAAAAATTCACATATTACCGCATGCACGCTTGGTACTGATCTGATCTGACGCACAACATACTCATCGTTCTCATCCTTTTCCAGGATCGCGCGCTAGAGTGTAGCAGAGACAGCACTGCCATTGGCTCATCGAAAGGATCACCAATTATCGGATGGTGCTCTCTGCTGCATGCATGTATGCATTGTTCATTCATTTGTTTGGTTGTTTCCGATAGAGAGAAGGCTCCAACTGAGCCAGAATATTCGCGAGGATAATGCTTCCAAATCCCCTTCCTTTATCTGCCCCGTTTCGTCTACTACATCCCAGAGGCCACACATACGACGTATATGAGACCAACATAATTAAACAACCTACCCAGCCAGTGGATTCGCTTTTAATTTCGCAAGGCCTTATGTTTAGAATTGCAAGAATCTTGGAGAAAGAAGTGCAAGTTCTCTGAAATTTTTATTCAACCCTTCCGAACAGGTGATACTAGTATTATTTACATCGACGAATGCAGCCTTTACCAGCACAGTACACTACTACAAAATCGAGCATCACAACCGGCCTATTAGAAACGGTTTGGTGCGAACCGGTTGTAATGCTCGCACCAGAAGCGATTCGTGGTAACAGCCGGAGGGGATCTCTAGAAGCGGTTCGTGACACGAACCCCTTCTAAAGCTTTAGAAGCGGTCGGGGACACCGACCGCTTCTAAAGCTTTAGAAGGGGTTCGTGTCACGAACCGCTTGTAGAAGCTCAGTTTTAGAAATAATAAAAGGAATGCGTGCCCTACTCTATCAGAGAGCACGCGTGGGTGGGTTGGCTAGATGGATGAGGCGAGTCACGAGGATGGAGTGCTGGTCGTGGGTTCGAATCCCGTTCCCACGATATTATTACTGCCTTTTACCGCTTAGTATCGCACCACCACAAACGGTTCCTAGAACCGCTTATGATACCCTTCGAGGTATCACAACCGGTTGCCTAGAAGCGGTTGTAAAACCGCTTCTAGAAGTGGTTTTGAACCGCTTCTAGAAGCTGGTTCTGTAGTAGTGGTACTCTTTCTCAATTCTCACTGCAAAGGTTTGGTTTGAGCTGGTGTTTCTACTACTTCTTTTACAGAGGCAGCTCTCACACGATCGATGGTTTTATAACAACATAAATCCAACACAAATATTCAAATTTGCTAAAAAATATATACAATACAGATATGTCTAAAATCTTACAAATCTAAACCATCAATTCTTCTTTTTTTTTGGGGTATATATGCCGGTACAGGGTTAACCAAACCGAAACCGAAAAAACCGATGGAAAACCGAAATTGGAAATTCGAAAATATCGAGCCAAAAATCGCTGGAAAATCGTTAGAAACCGAAGAGTTTCAAAACCGAGCATTTGAACAAAAAACATTCAAAACAAATTAAAAAAAAAACGAAATCCATTCGGTTTTCTCGAAAAATCGGTCGGTTTTCTCGAAAAACCGATCGGTGAGTTGAACGTTTTGGACGATCGGTTTTTTGAGCAATTTTCGTCGGTTTTTTCGAAAAATCGCTCGGTTTTCACCGGTTTTCGATCGGTTTACATCGCATAAATTTTTTCAATTTTTTCAATTTTTTTGAATTATTTTTTTAATTGAACCGGTTTATCGACCGGTTTAGAATTTCGAACCGGCTCGATACGGTCGAAAACCGCGAATTTCGAGCGGTTTTCGTCGGTTTTGTGAACCCTGTGCCGGTACAGCACCCACTAGATCCGCCTACGTGAGCACGTAGTTGTAAACCTTTTCCCCCAGCAGCAGTGCAGCATCTCTGACTCTGAGAGACACGAACTTAATTAATCAGGGTCCAAATATTTTCTCCGTGGGCACGATGATGATGGTAATGGACCGGGCGCGGCAAGTTGAGGCATGATGCTACAGGATATTCTGCGCAGGCTGCACGGCAACAGAAAAAAGGGGAGGAAACCTTGGATGGTGGAGGAAATCATGGCCGGGTACAGCGAGATGTGCTCTCTGCCTTTGGTTTCTGACTAGGCCCCCACTCCCAAAAGCCCCGATCATTGGTAGCTGTACGCTGTGTTTGGAACGGGCTCATCTTCGACTTCTCGAATCTGAAGGTCGCGGACTGTTTTAAACGGTTGATTTTTTTTTATAATCCGAATCTAAAAGCTAGTAGCTTAATTATATTAAAGAAATTGAAAACCGAAAGTTGATATAAGGTAGATTTTCACGGTTTCGATAGGTTAGGGTTCGAAGGACACGGTTTTGTGCAGTTCTTAAGGGACTGTAACCTAAGGAATCACGTATGAGCTGTCGGATCGAAAAGCGAAGGTCCAGATTGATCCGAAAATACTGTAGCAAAAGTATTGTAACTGTAACGTACTATAGCAAAACAGTGTAGCACATGGATTTAAAAGATCCGAACCGTTCATTTGCTCGACCGAACAGTCTACACTCTTTGGGATTGCACTAGATCTTTTTCGAGGTTCTGACTTTGCCACTAAAGTTGAAAAATTATCCTCATCCTACCAAATATAAAATATCAAGTCCCACATCTCTCACCCTCATTTCCGACTCGCATCCTTCACACATAATCAGTTAACTAAACATCAAATCTCTTCAACCCAACCGTTCAAATCTCTTCTAAAAAAACTACAGCCATACCAAACAGGCCCGTAGAGGCAAAGACTTCCCGTAAAGTTGCTGCACTCATGATGTGCCGTTTCGTAAACTTCACTTAGATGTGGTTTAGTTTGTAACGCTTCCGCCAAATACATCAATAAAAGATTATACTACCTATTTTTATCAAATCTCTATATGGTGTCTTACTCTAATATACGGTAGTAAATGATTTTAAAAATAGCTAAAGCAAAAGGGTGCAGTAGGGAAAAAAAACTGGTAAAATGTTACCTTGTAATTGTAGAATATGATATGTATTTAAGAACAAAATTTTAAAAAAAAAACATTATGATATGTATTAGGAACGGGAGGATGTACAATTAAATCAGGGACCTTTTCATGAAGAAACACAACAACAAAAACTGTAACATGACGCAAATACTCCATATCTACCACTGCTACTACTAGCGGCAGCTACGGTACATATACATATAGGGTGTGTTCGGTTACCTGCATCATCTAGTTTGTTTCGTATGAGTCATACAGGCTAGTTTTGGTATGACTTGGATGCAAGTTAAGTTGTTTGGTTGCTTGTTGATGTATCTCACCGGCCTGCATTAGAGAGAAGTCTAATTTCTGTGTTTTCTCCATCCTGTATGAGTGGGTGCAATTGCATCCACCTGGCCAGGATGAACAGAAAACCAAACATATATCTAACAGATACAGTTGCATCCACTCATACGATTCAGGCACCATACAGACAACCAAACGCACCCATACATACTCCTATGTTAGGCTACGTAGACGGAGAATATGATGATTAGGAGGGAGGAAGAGCACAAACTTTCTGATCACCCCTCAACCGGCTCGAGGCGCCGCTTCCAGGCTAGCCGCAATAAACTACAAAAGCGCCTCTTTTGGAAAGTAGTGGGCTGGCAGGGGCCGATGTGACTTTACTTCAATATCATATTGGCATTTGCTATTGGGTTTGGACGTCCCTATAATCCTATATTCGCTTCTCTCCCTTCTTTTTTTCTTATGAGAAAGAAGGATTTCATTGCTCACTTTGGAGGATTGGGACGAAGGAACTCGAGGAACGAATCAGCCTGTCACTTTGCCAGTTTTATGCAAGGAATATTACATGCGTTTATGAATGGATTAGAGAACCTTGGCCAAAAGGGTGGTGCCATTGATGTTGGATAATTAGCTAAGCAAAACGTCTAGTTGATCTCAATTGCATAGTTCTTTGAGGTGATCTCAATTGCAAATTCACAATAGATATGATACGTTTGGTATTTGAAGGATCGAAATGGTGATCAGAGGAGGGTGAATGATCTCAAATAAATTTTTCTTTCACTTACTGAATAAGAAAAGCCTACCAAAAATCAGAGAACCAAAAGGAAGCACAAGAAACCAAAAGTCCTTGTTCTAAGATTACTTGTGAGCTTTTCATGATCAAAGTAATATTGGATAGGCACCCATTTGTCACAGCAATTAAAAACACAAGAGATGATACCCAAAAACACAATCTACAAAAAAACTTCTTCTCAAGCACAAAGATCAATTTCTTACAAAGAGTGAGACAAGATTTGCCTAGATGATTGGGATTGACCTAAAGAAGATTCATCCATCAATAATTCATCTTCAACAAAAGGTTCAAAAACATGTAGAAGGAGATAAGGCAAATCCAAATGTGCGGAAAGTAAATTGCAAGAATTTATAGTGCAAAAAGTAAATGATGAATGTAAATTTCATATTAGTAGAGAAAATGAAATTTGCATTGTATAGATAGAAGGTTTATAAAACTACACTACTAGGTGAGCAAAGCTCACAAATGAGCACACAGGAAAACCCTAAAACCTTGCTACAAACCTTAGGGAGACACACATCTACACCTCTATTTATAGCAACATCGGAGCAATCTTCACCCTTGGATAACCTTTTTGGTCCATAAGAAACATCATTAAGGGTTAAAATTCACTCCCTCACTTATACATAGGCTAACCCGCAACCCAATAACATAACTGATTTTGCACACTTCTCAAAGAAGGCTAACTTGACCGCTACTCTATCCGCGAATTGATCATCCAATGTCTCTCATTCGCTTGAGTAGGGGCTAAGTTAGCATCCAGACCATCCACTTGCCTCCCGGTTCACAGCAACTCCTGCTTTGGTCATCTTCGGCGCCACCTAACCGTCTGAACCTCGGCTCTCCTAGCCTAGTCCTGCTCTATGATTTAGTACCGAGCCCTGCAACTACCATAGACAAGGGAAACCTATCACATAGCAGTGTTCACAAGATATTAATCAACAACGGTATCAAATATTTGGTTCTGAAAGATAACTAGCGCTTCTCAAAAATCGGTAGTCCCACCTACACCGATAGCAAACCAAATAATTTTAAATTCAAATCAAACTCAAACTTGAGCATCACAAGCTCAAACACAATCAATTACTCATCACAAATATGGGTAAACCTCCACATGCATGGTCTTTAGTATTATCTGACCCGGATTGTAAAGTTTGAAGGTCAAATATCTGATTTCATAGTTTAAGATGTTGAATGAGTTTTTAACCAAAGTTCAGAATGTTATATAGACATCTTCCTTCTAATGCATAGAAGCACACATCTCGATACGTTTTGTTTGCAAGGTTAGCTTTCGTTCCCTATTGAAGCATGGCTTAAGTTGATATAACTAGAGGACTTTTGCGCGGCTATTGAGGTAAAGACGCTACCTGAGAATGCGGTAGTCGGTGGAAATGACGCCGACGGCATCCCCATTGTCGGCAAGCGAGGGGTGTTAGGTGATGGGGAGGATTGGAGATGGCAGGGTGATGCTGGTTAATTTTGTAGGATAGGAATGCCTGACAAAATACTCCCATATAGTTTTTATTAGATAGAGGTGCATGCTTGTAAACATTTTAACACAAAAGGCTAGAAATTTCTGTGTTTATTGAAGAAAAAGAACAAAAAGACGTACACCACTTGCTCTACGGGTGTAGATTACAAACTTTAATGATGTAATTTTGATATCGGAATTCCACAAGAAAAATACAATTTTATTTTTTCCAGGAAAATACCATTCTATTTCGATATATAGGGTTGCACTGCTACCACGTAAACACTGCATGCATGGAATGTACTTTTGCACTATCTGTTCTGTTCCTTGTTTTGTATTCACATATATATCTATAATTAAAAAAAAAAAGCAAACAAAAAGCTCGCTGTGTATGTTTCAATCATGCACGCAACTAACAGTACCAGCCATGTAAAAGTTAAACCCGGGGCCACCCGGTCAGGGCGCTCTGTCACGTCGCACAAACTCGTACATCAAGCGCCTCACGAGATGCATGAGTTAATTTTGGGCTGCTGCAACAGGTTATTGTACGCACAATTCTGATTACTTTGAGCAAGTCTGGCTCAGTATTGAATGGTTAGTGCTCCGTGACTCATTGTTGAGACCTCAGAGAGAGAGAGAGAGAGAGAGAGAGAGAGAGAGAGAGTTGTCATCGATGTGATCTCAGATAGGATTAAATATTACGTATTTCTGAGAACAGAATGAAGCAAAAAAAGAACCTGCGTGAAAAGAAAGCGAAGCCGATAGAACAGAATTGAAGGTAGCCAAAGCCTCGTGCATTCAGTGAAGACGAAAGCTGTGCGAAAGCAAACCAAACTAGCTCGATTCCCTTCACAGCATTCAAAGCCACCGGGCGCTCAGGCTAGCTAGCTACCTCCACACCAAGAAACTTCTCCTCCTCCTCCTCCTCCTCTCTCTCTCTCTCTCTCTCTCTCTCTCTCTGCGCGCGCTAACAACCACAAAAAAAATACAGGGAAAATCATAGTAGCAAACAAAATTGGTCCCGCGCGCGTCGCCGCACGGGTGCACGCGCCGCCTACGCCGACGCGGCGCCTGGGAAGGCGAACGGCTTGGCACTGGCGATGAAGGAGGGCTTGTCGTCGCCGGCCATGATGACGACGACCTTGGGCTCCCTGTCGAGCGGCACGAGCACCCGCACCGCCGACGCCTCCTCCGCCGCCCCGCCGCTGCCCCGCCGAGACGATGGCCCCGACCCCGTCTTGCGGCGCGTGCAGACGAGCACGAGCAGCGCCGCCGCGATGAGCCCCATCATCACCGCGAACCCCAGGAACAGGTACGGCGTCGGCGTCCTCCACAGCCGCGGGTGGCCACGCGGCGGCACCCCGTCCAAGCTGCCACCCCCGTTAAGCGCCACACCTCCCCTCACCGGCCTCATCTCCCTCTCCCTCCCTCTCTGCCGTACAGAGCTGTTGTCTCTGTGGCTATGAGCCCCGTGAGGCCGTGAACGTGGTTTGGTAATTGGCTGCGACTTGCGACTGAGAGGAGGGGGAGGTATACATAGGGGACGTGGGGAGGGACAGAAAAAAAAAGGGAGTGTATAGGTATCACCCGGATGTTTTTGTCCTAAAAAACATCCAAACTTTAGACCGTCCGATCAAAACACCTATCCGTAGGATCAACCTACCTCGAATTCAGGGGGAGCGTGCATTGATCTGAAAGCAAATTCAATGATCAGGAATTTGGATGATGGTTGCTAAAGAAAACGTCCGGATGAAACTTATCAAAACCCGAAAAGAAAACCGCCCTTGCTCGCTCGCGAAGACTGTACCTCGTTTTTTTTTAAAAAAAAACTATCCCTTCACGAACGCATTTATAAGATCCTATTCTCTACCGTGAAAGATGTATCAGACGATACCTATCTGTCCATCATGTCCGAGGAACACAAAAGGTAGCCAGCCACGGCAGCATGCGGGGAGCATGTGTGAGCGAGCGTGTAGACGTTGGCACATGCACATGCCTACCCGTCCGCTCACACACGCCTACGATCGACATGGGCTACGTGCGTGGGGCGCGTGCATGCGGAGGCGGCAGGGGTAGCACAAAGAGAACTCTGCCGAATTCGAGTAGTAGGAAAGGAGCCCTTCCGTGATGGGCCATGTCCTGCCCCAGTGGTCGCCTATGCTACTATGGTTTGGCCACCCCCCTACTCACTGGGTGTGGTAAGGAGATAGATGTCGCCAGTCGCTTTTTTTATGATGAGGAAGTAGATTATTTTTATAATTACATTAGTGATGAGATTAGATTTAAAAAAAAACTAGTTAAAGTGGCTACATAAGAAAGGTGTTCCTTGCTCGCTCGCCTACCTCCCCCAGGTGGTGTGTTGCTGCTGCTGGGTTTGGCTTGGGTGGTCTCTTTCCGCTGCATTGCACACAGGAAGGAAGCCAACAAAACAAATTGTTGGAGGCTGGAGCAGAGCCAAAGCTGCTGTGTTTTGGCCGGATTGTGATTTGTGAAGCCGGTTTTGACTTTCCAGACAAGTGGGCAAACTTGAGATAATGCTCATTCCTTCTGCAATACAAGTCTTTATTTTTGGGACTCGTGGTCTCGCAATATAAATGTACTGAGAATATCAAGTGTTTAGTTATTATAATATTTTCGCCATATATCTCTCGTTTAATACTAAAGCGTGAATGAGTTTTTTAGTTTGCAATTTAATAGGGGTAGTATGATCTGAGGTAGAGCTGGGATCTAGAGCTCTGCCAAACAGAACCTAGATTTCTAGACGCACTTCGGTTTATAAGGCTATCCGGTTTATTCGGTTTCCAAAATTACAAAGTCGAACCGATAGCCGAATAATGATAAAAAAATAAAAAACAAATCGTAAGCTGAAAAAACCTATTTTTTTGGTTATTTCGATTTGATTCGGTTCAGTTTTTTGATTTCGGATAAAAATTACCCACCCCTAGTGAGTTGTCCAACTTATTGGTGTTACTAGCGCTATATGTATATACTTTCTCCATCCCACAATATAAGTCTTTATTCTCAGAAAATGTCGTCCTGCAATATACGTCTTTATTCTTAAAAAGTATCGGCCAGCAATATAAGTTCATTGTGGAGATCAAAGTTGCAGCATGCCATTATCAATGGCATACATAGTTTAGCGATATTAACTGTTTATTTTAGAATTAGCGTCTTCTTTATCTGTATACTAGTAAAGTGCCCGTGCGTTGCAACGGATCCCAAATAGATGATGACACCACAAGTTCTAAACTCTTAAAAACAAAAAAAAACGAGAATTTAAAATTTGAGCTATCACTTATTTTAGATCCGTTACTGAAAAATCACTGAGCAAGGGAATACAATGAAATGCAAATAAGGCTAGACAAACAACAAATAGCTACAGAATTTCTCACCTACTGGGCCTTGGGCCCCTACTGTTCTGGCCCAAAAACGGCCTGGCAGACTCACCATCACCACCAACTCATTCTTATAATAGTTAAGATACGGTAGACCGTGGGCT
This sequence comes from Rhipidocladum racemiflorum, assembly GCA_036346355.1. Classification (NCBI taxonomy): domain Eukaryota; kingdom Viridiplantae; phylum Streptophyta; class Magnoliopsida; order Poales; family Poaceae; genus Rhipidocladum; species Rhipidocladum racemiflorum. Next base: position 79,030,965 of record CM070579.1, on the reverse strand, counting down.
TAGGCTTATATTGCGGGACGAAAGTAGTACCAAAATTCTTCACATAGACGTGAGCCGATGAACCGGCCGACAAGATCAGGTATATGCGTCAGCAGCACCACGGAGATGACCTGGCTGGTCGCGTTTCCGAGTCGCCGCGTTCATTCCTGAAGCTAGGAGGGCTATAGCAGTAGTACTACTATACTTGGATACGTAGAGCACCGTGGAAAGTTCTCGCGCGCGGGCTAGCTAGCAATGGGCGTACCTGCTTGCGGCGAGCAAGCGCGCGCGTGTGAGCGACGTCGCCGTCCGCAGCTGGAATTTCCAGCTGGGAAGATCAGTAGCATCCACGGAATGCCGCATACCTACCTGTCGCTGGCCTGCATGCAGCTGGGAGCCGCCTCCTCTTTCTGCGTCCGCTGGACTTTCCTGAGAGATATCTTGCGTATCGTACGTGTGTAATACGTTCTCACTGGATCCTGCTGGTCATCACGGACAGTTTTAAAAGGTGAACATAGACGATTTTGTGAATCATATGTAAACATGTGTTAGTGATGATAACAATGTATCGCAGATGATTCTTGAACCGTCAATAAAATTCACATCACAGACGGTTCTAGTAAAGAACCGTCTATAATATGGGCACATCACAGATGGTTCTATTAAATAACCGTATGTGATGTGGCCTATAATATAGACGGTTCTTTACTAGAACCGTTTGTGATATTAGTTTTTACTGCTAAATATTTTTCTATTAATTGGCTAGCTAACCTCAAGAAATGCTAGCCATACCTTCTAAAATAAGCAGATTACATACATCACATACATATTATATCGTACAGATTATATCGTAAGCAGATTATAAATCACAGATTACACAACCATTTCAGAAATCAATTCAAATGTTATATTAACCAACATATCACAGTTACATAACCATTTCAGAAATCAACTCAAATATTATATTAACCAATGGAATGCGCAATTACAATTCACAAATTCAATTAATGAATAGAATACTCAAGTTTCACAAATTATGCAGCGTGGAATGTGCTTTCTGGAGCTATGACTTTACGCATCAAGAAGTCATACAAGCCTTTTCGAATTACCTCCAGATGGGTCTTTTTTAACATAGTTGCATCGCTGATATTCTTTGTACTAACATGGGTTCACATGTTATGGCAAACGTAGAAGGCATATATGTTATTTCCATGTCCCTGCTGGGCACACTGTGAAAATAGAATTGGTTAGTTCAAGTGGTATTGTTACGAAGTGATATAAGATTCTTGTGTACTACCAGCTACCGAAAAGTCAAAATCATGTTTTAGCTTCGACGAGTCCTTGTGTGGCCCTCCACGAGCTCTTTACACATTGAACGCCCTATGTGATTTCAAAAAAGTTAGCCTCAGCCATTCCACGAGCTATAGGAGAGTTATCTACGGAGGAAACATGATTATCTATTGAGTAGTTTTCTGATAGTCCTCGAGTCGTGGCTGCACTTAAATAAGAAATCAACGTAGCTAATCCAGTTTTTTCTTGGTTCAAATATAATTAGAACCCAGTGAAACATACACGGAAATAAAATCATGGCTACTCAACCTAACTTTAAGTTGCGTGTAAAGTACAAATCAAAGTATATCATGTACGCAATGCAACACTTACGACGAATTATAGGGTAGAAGTATGTATTCTTTATTGCTTTAAGCTAGCGATGCCTCTATCACATAATTTTCGACGTAAGTAGCATTATCGTTCATTGTTGGCTAGAGACACCAATTCTTTCTTCCTTTTCGCTTCAAGGATCATGTATCTATATACACAAAAGCAAGGGCTTATATGACATTTATCGGTAATACACGAATGTATAGACCGTGATTGCATACACTTACAATGTCTAGCATCTCATGAGCCCGGCGTCGATGTTGAATAGATTGAATAAGTCCCCGAAGTCGATTGAGAAGAAGCCTCCAAATGACTGGTTGATAGGATGCTCGTGCTTAAAGCTGAACGAGATACTCGTTATGCATGTTGCCTCTAGCTGCTTTTTTCATGTACCAATCATGCAATCTTTTGGATTTCAATGAAACTCTTATAGGCCCTCTTTCGTTAGTAAAGTCTCTGCTAGTTTGAATTTTTGGGTCAACAGGGCATATTCATATTCTAGCTCCTTTCTGATCTGCTTGGATTTCCCCTTATCTCCCTTTCCACTTTTGGTCATCTTCACGGAAGAGGAGCGGGCCCTAAGTATTGTATCGGCCTTCACTGATGTTGTGGGCACTATAGCTAATTATGTGGGCCGCTTCGATGCAGCTGGTAGCTCCGCCGTAGATGGATCATGTTTTTCATGTTGCCCCGATGCTGGAGGATGGTCGTCAATTAAAATATCCCTCTTGCGCCACTGGATGAATGTCATGACGATATGCCCTAGTGCCACGATCTCATCATTTGGGGACATCTCCAGTGGGATAGGACTAAAAGTTGGATCGACGTAGTCCACACACACCTTCGTGTAACCCAGAGCTAGCCTCACTAGTTGGATACACGCACCCTCAACTAGCCTGCAAGGCAACAGGTTATCGGCAAGCCTCACTTGGAACTTGCATGGCATCACCTCCTACATAATGGTATACAATTAATTAGCTATGACGTCTAATATACTCTATGTATGGAGCATTCCACACATATGTATTATATACCTAGATGTCATCGACGGCAAATGTGCCATCGTGTAAATTTGTCTCGGGGGCGGATAGCTGCTCTGTCGGTTAGCGGGACTGAACTGCGTTAGTGCTTCTGGGGCTTGCGCGATCTGTCCGTGTTTGTCCACAGCCACCCTTACCTCCCATTTTTCCTCAAAGATTCTTAGCTGTTCATCGAATCGTGCTTTCAGCCTACCTCAATCTGGTCCTTAATCAATGCCACTAGGCATTCCTCGCGCTCGGCTTTGTCTCTTTTCTTGCTCTGGTACGTGTCAGGGGTCCTATGAGAATCTCATTTTTCAGGGGACGAAAACATCCAAGCCTCGCATGCGACCAGTATCCTCCTGGCTTCCCAAGGCCATTGATAGTACATCTTTCTCCATGTCCTACTGGAAAGAGGCTTGCGATGATTCTGAACTCAACACGACCTACAAAATCACTGCATGTCATGTCATTAATAATTTTGAATTAATTAGAAACTACATAGTTTGATATCTTACCAAGCGTTGGGACACTTCCTCGTCTGCGAGGTTCCTGAAAGACATGGTGCCCGTAGACATGGTAGTTGACCTCGCTCTTAGCCAATTTCGGGCAAGCGGGTCTTCAATCGAGGCAAATGGTGAGGATGCCCCCGTCAGAAGTGCCTCCTTGTCCTCCCTCCTCCATTGCGTGCTCTTACCCGCATACCCAGCGGTGCTGAATCTGTGAGGGTGGGGGTTTTAGGCCTGGAGGGCCTTGAGTGCTTCACTCTGACGCACAAACTCTTTTGACATCTTCATCTCAACAAATTGTTGCCATGCAGCTTTGTCAATGAAGCCATACTTAGATAATGGAGTCCTTTCTTTCTCGACATAATTTGTGACAAATGTGCTTTTCAAGTTCTTTCACGCTTTCCCCGCCACTAGAAATGTGTATCAGCACTAGTTGCACGGCGTCTACTGGGATCTCGAAGGATGCAAAAATTTATGTAACTATGTTGTTGCGCACCTCGTCGGTCAGCATCTTCCAGGATGGACGGGTGATGGGTACCCGTTCCCGTCCAACTATCCCACACAAGCTCCGGAATGCATTCGCTGCCTTCGGAGGTTGTGTGGGGGCCCCGTCCTGCGGATTGACCACTGTGATGGTATATCGACTCTGAGGCCTTTTATTTACGCATCTTGGATAACGCGTTGGTTTTGCAGCCTTCGGCTCATCAGATTCACTCGACGACGAGGATTGAGGGAACATCATCTTCATCAGATATAATCCATTCGACAAAAAGGGAATAAATTATTTATTAAATATAATGGTTAAATTAACAGGAAGCATGAAAATAAGCAATTAGAACATAGAAAAAAAGGACCAACTGTAAAGTATCATCACTTACAAGAAAATAAATCTAAATGTGAGGAACCTTTGAGCTCATTTTTGTGGTTGACAGTTTGTGATATTCCCTTGGGAACTTAAGAGTTACATTTCTTTACAAGACAAGATGTCTTATTGTGTATAGATGGTCTTATGGCTCTATTATTAATCATGGGGGAAAAAATCATATAAACTTACTCTCATTCGTTACCCATTTCAGAAAGGACTACCTAATGATAAAAGAAGAAGAACAACAAAAGAAACTGGGTATGTGCGCACTCAGAACCCCTTGAGACTATCGCACCCGAGTCGCGTATATCCAATAAACACAGAAAGATAATGATAAAAGATTAAAGTAAGAAGAATGATAAAGAATCTTGGTGTCATAGCCCAAAAACTCCTTGAGACCTCGCGTTCAAGCAATGCTTGGATCCACGCATCTAAGCACGCCACGGACCAGGTGTCCGAGACCCTTTCCTAGTCCTTAACTCCTATTCTGATTTATGTAATCAGCTAGTTATATATATAGCCATATACAACACATCTGTACCAAAAATGATTAAAAGCATGCATCATTCACTAAATGAAAGATATCTAACATATATTTAGATGCAAGCATATTAATCATGACAGCATGGCCCATGCAGATGTTCCATGTAAGAAGTTGCAGTAAATTGTATAGAAGAAGTTGGCCCAAAGAGTGGAATATCAGGTATATTTCAGTTTTCTTTTATATCACTAATGTTAACAACATTCACTACTATGCCAATACAGGGGTGCAAATGGGTTGAATACAAGTGGAGTGTATATTGCTTTCATATCCCTACATTTTCCCTAGATTTAGATACACAATCAATATGCATAAAAATGAAATGTAGTTACAAATATGGCCCATGTATATATACACAGCTGTTATCACAGACAGTTCTATAGTAAAACCGTCTGTGATATTGTACATCACAAATGGTTATCTAATAGAACCATCTGTGATGACACACATCACAGGTGATTGTATTATAGAACCGTCTGTGATGACCACATATCACAGACGGTTCTATTAGAAAACTGTATGTGATGTTAGTTATAACATATATATGGCAATAAATTATCTGGTACACAACACAATTTAGTTGGTAAACATTAGCTAATTAAAAGAATGGTACTGAAATATTACAATTAGTACACAAGTACACAAATAAAAGAATAGGAACTTTATTAAATAATTTAGATGCATAACAAGCTAGTTAGTGTGTTAGCAATTGATCACAATGAATATATAGATATGCACCGTAGGTTTTGCAAAGTTCATCACAATCATATATACAAAGTGATCATCACAATCATCCACTTGCTTACAAGTTCAGCATTTTAATTACAGATGACAAATAAACATGACGACACCTCCTTAGAACTCCACTTGTTTATTCTTTTATATGGAAATTAGCCCTTCGCGATGATCGACGCGTGTGTAGCTAGCTCCCTCAGGTTATTGTTCTTGGACCATGATGGCATTTCTGATAGGAGGCAACTCATCAAATTGATTGTACTCTTCCTCATCTATTACATTCTCAACTCCGACAATCCTCCTTTTTCCCTGAAGAACTACGTGACACTTCTTGTTGGACAGGTCGATTACATAGAAGACTTGAACAAATTGGGTAGTGAGTACAAATGGTTCATCTTGATATCCAACACGTTCGAGATTCACAGTAGTGATGCCGTACTTGTCAACCCTCACCTGCTAGAGGTGGACCCAACGGCATCGAAATAAGGGGATCTTGAATAGTATGTAGTCGAGCTCCCAAATCTCCTCTGTGAACCCATAGTAGGAGCCCCTTGTTGAGCTAGCGGTATTGAACGCATCAATACATACATTGCTATTCTGATTTTTGCTCTTCATATCCTGATCTCTAGTGTAAAATGTGTACCCATTTAAGTCGTATCATTTCCATGTGACAACTATAAATGTTGGCCCTTTTGCTAACCATGTATGTGTATCATGATTAGTACCTGATAAGCTGCCAGTGATGGATCGCTCCTTCATTCATTTGTTGAACTGAAGGTTGTGCTGTCTCATGATCCAAGACTCCTGTCGCACTAGATTCTCTTGACGTAGTTAGTACTTGTGCTCTTCGATATACGAGAGAGACTACATCCATGTGTTGCAAAACTATGAAATGGGCTTAAGAGTAGGCAACCAGATCAAGCGTGGTTGCTTTCCTTTCAATGGTCCCGACACCCTTGAGCCTCCCCTCATGGTGAGATCGAGGCACACATATAGGTTCAACCTGAGCCATGTAATTGATGCAGAACTTGATGACCTCTTTAGTTGCATAACCTTTGATAATGCTACCCTCCGGCCGAGATCGATTTTGTACGTACGATTTGAGAATTCCCATGTACCTCTCGAATGGGTACATGCTATGTAGGAATACGGGCCCACACACCTTTATTTCCCTCACAAGGTGAACAATGAGATGGACCATGATATTGAAAAATGGAGGGAAATACATATCAAGATTACACATAGTCATAACCACCTCACCCTGCAGAGCATCTAGTCCTTTGGGATTAATGACCTTCTGAGCAATTGTGTTAAAGAAATAACTGTTGAAAATATGCCCTAAAGGCAATCATAGAGATGATTATATTCCCTAATGTTCATGATTTATCATCTTGTTCCTTGAATAATCTCATCATTATTGATTTAGCAAGTATGAACTTGTTAGTGAAACTCTATAATGATTGCATGATGATTATTCTAAAGTAATCCCTAGTCGATAATCATATGAGGACACATATGTAAAGACTAGCATATATATTAATTGATGACCATCTTTCACGGGTCATAGATATGGAGATATCAAACCAATAATATGGACTCATGTTAGAGAACATGGAGTTGGATCGACCCACCCTGAGACACTATGAGAACGTTATATTCTCTTTGTTATTAGTTGGTCTCAGAACAATGTGTATGCTATATTCTTAAACCTGAGATTATCGTATGTTCTTGAGATATGTAATGACTTACTTAGGGGTTTCTAAACGATGCTCCATAACTGGATAGTTATAAAGGTAGCTTTCGGGTTTGTCATGAAATATGTTGTAAGATATGGTTGATCAAGATGGGATTTTTCCCTCCATGCAACGCAAGAGATATCTCTAGGCCTCTCGAGTGATCGGATTCCGAAAATGCATAGCCATGCTACTTGCGGTTAAGAGTTAACCGTGGTTTGAGATTCCGAGTCATAGATCAAGAAAGAGTGGTCGAGCTAACCAAACAAGGATGGCATGAACTCGCCTTGAGCTTGATCGATATCGTGAGACAAAGGGAAAAGCATATAACTGAGCATTGATAAGGTTCATCCAATGTGATCTTTACGTATACTTGAGAGTCGGCACATTCTACTAGGGACCGCTACCAATTATTGGTCGAGTAGGAGTACTCGGGCCATGTCCAAGTACACGTGAACCTATGGGGTCGCACACTTAAGGGGTTGGAACTGAACTCTGATGGTAATCAGAGTTGGAACAGAATTTGTATGGTGATCTGAGTTCGTGTGAGTTTAGAGTTCGTAATAGGCCTCTAACGTAGAGCCCATTATGGGACATCTATATAAAGGGAGAGGTGGTGACAGATAAAGGTGCATGAAAAAAATTGTGTTAGACACATCAAGAATTCAGAACTCCGAAAACCCTAGCCACCGCTCTCCCTTCTCATTTAATCGCACGGCCGGAACTAGTATTCCAATGTGTGGTGTTCCTCTCTGTTCATGTGGATACCTTGGAGGCATTGCTGCAAGGCTTCAACGCTTGGACGATCCGCAGCCTGAGTCCATCATGAAAGGTTCGTGAAGGAGGCACAAGTCTACAACGTCTGGTCAGCAGACTGGTCGAGGTCGATCTGATCTGGTCGATAGACTAGTCGGTGTTGATTGGTTCTGGTCGGGAAGCTGGTCGAAGTCCATCCAACCTAGTTGGTGAACTGATTGGTGCTGGTCGAATCCGGTCGGAGCTGGTCGGCAAAGGGACGCGCTACATCGACTCTACTTCCGCTACGATTTTGCGCATCTAGTGGTAATTCTATGATCTATTACTTGCAGCGGTTACTGGGGTATAGGGTAGAAAATTTTGATTTTGTACTAGAGTAGCCTGCCTGCTCCCCAACAATAACACAGCCTCATGATTGTCTCCCAAAATGGTCTCTTTCGATATTAACTTAGGTCTGATGCACATATCGACCAAGTCAAGCCGTGCATTGATACTATCCTTTGTTTTGTCCTTAATATTCAGTAAGAGACCAATCAAGCTATTACATACATTCTTCTCTACATGTATGATATCGATGCAGTGGCGAACTTCTATGTGCTCCTAATAAAGTAGGTCCCAAAATGTTGATCTGTTCTTCCATATTCTCCTCTCATAGGTGCTTAATTTATGTCCCTTTCCAAGAACAACATCCAAATCCTTAACTATATCATAAACAGTTTCCCAGTTTAAAAGACTTAGAGCTGAATCGTCCTCATTCCTTCTGTCGAATTGTTTCTTTATCTTGTGGTATTGGTGATTCCTTCGAAGGAATCTACGATGACGCATATACACAGTTTTATGCGAGTGATTTAGCCACATACTCTCGGTTCTTCTAAGTAGTAAGTACAGGCTTTAGCTCCTTTTGTACTCTAGGCCAATAGATTAGCAAGGGCTGGATAATCATTTATGATGCAAATCAATAGGCAGTGCAAAGTGAAGTTCTCTTCTTTGCACATATCTCATACCTGTACCCCAGGAACCCATAGTGTTTTTAGATCTTTCACCAATGGTGCTAGGTACATATCAATGTCGTTCCCAGGTTGCCTTGACCCTTGGATAAGTATGGATAGCAAACTGTATTTCCACTTCATACACAACCAAGGAGGAAGGTTGTAGATACAGAGATTCATAAACCAAGTGCTATATCAGCTGCTCATGTTACCGAAAGGACTCATTCCATCTGTACTCAATCTAAACCTTATATTCCTTGGTTCCGCACCGAATTTTGTAAACCTCCTATCGATGTTTCTCTACTACGAAGAATCAACAGGGTGTCTTAGCATTCCATCATTTTTACGCTCCTTCGAGTGACAATGCAGCAGTTTTGCATCCATTCGATTGGCAAATATATGCTTCAAACGGGGAATTATAGGTAGATACCACACCACATTAGCAGGAGGTCATTTCTTCACCTCGATGCACTCGTCATCGTTATCTGGTTGATTCTTACGCTTGTACCGGGATGCGTTGCACACCGGACATACATGCAAGTCTGCGTACTCTTTACGATAGAGGATGCAGTCATTCGGAGAAGAAAAGAGAGATCAAAGACGTCGTCGTCGTCGATTTGTGAAGGAGCCGGCTAGTACTCCCTCAGTAGGGTTTTATGTGATGTATTTTTTATATATATGTAGATAAAAATATTGAAAATAATTGCCTATAATTATACTATATTCAATGTACATATATAGATAGAGAAAATATTTATTAAGTTTATAAAGAGAATATCATACTAATTTTTGTATTTTAATATAAGCTACACCTTATATTTATAGATGAGAATATTTAAAAATGTATATTATAAATTTTGACGAAGGGAGTAGTCGTGAGCTTCTCCCATCACGCATACTTATCCTCTCGCTAGCTGCTTTAGGAAGATTCCACGAGCGCACTTCGCCGGTGATGGCAATTGTATATGGCCGAAGCTAAAGTAGTGTGGGTTGGGGGTGGGCTGGTGGGGGGATTAAGCGCAATTTTAGTAAAGTTAAACCGGATGCTTAAGTTTAGCCTAACCATCCTGCACGAAGGAAGAACAATCCGTATGCTTTAACACTAGCTTACTGCTTGAGTCCATCCGAAAGTAACGAATATTACTAGCTCCGACTCTGAGTTCGCCAGAAAGTTTAATGAGGCAGTTTATTGGATTCTCGCATCACTTTGCCAGGGAGACATCCCTTCCTGGAACACAGCAAGGTCCAAGGAAAAATTGTGTGTTCTAAACAGGACGGGGTGGTTCAAGAGGAGTACGTAACTCTGCATCCTCTGCGGTTCAACCAGAATCTACTACTCACTTCGATCATAAATAGTTACTATTTCGAACATCGATACGGTCTTCAAAACACATCTTTAGTCACTAATTTATATTATAATATATTTATAAAACTCAATAAAATTAAAATATTGTAAAAGCACTTTTCGAGACAAATTTACGTACGATTTTCATGTATCCAATTTAAATATTTAAATAGATATTGACAATCAAAGTTTTGAAAGTTTGACTGCATGCATCTATGTCCAAAATGACAACTATTTGTGACCAGATGGAGTATATATTAAAAGCTTACGACCGATCTTTTAGAGATGCTAAGGAAAAAAAAGAAAGACTATAAATTCTCACAAAAAAAATTAAAATATCTGGCTCTTTTTCTGATAGATCATAACTATGTTAAACTATAGCAGTCATTGGATGTTATTATTTAAAAAACAATTTCTAACCATCCATCTAGCCGAATTAAGTTATAACATCATAGATTAAATGAAAATATGATATAAGCAAATATTGTAATAATGAATGGACCAGATGATAATTATATAAATGAAAATATGACATCTAGCTGGTTTCCAAAAAGCAAGATCATATATATCCCAAGTTATTTAAACATGCTTAAAATATACATGATGCCCACGTAAATACGCGGACGAACTTGCTGGTTTAAAAGAAAAGAAAGAAGATGAGTCCTCCGATCGAAGTGTTCAGATATCTCAAACCAGTCGTTATATCAGTACGGTGGTCGTTTAAGAGGCATGTATGTATAGACACACTCGCGAACATCCCTTCGCAAAATGATGTTCCTTCTCAGGGTGGCAATACTTCAAAATTCCGTGGCCGTTCGTTGCGTACGGCGAAAAGAAGCCGCTCTCTAGTGCCCGATCTTTGACGTATCGTCCAAGGGAGCGTCACTTTCATGGCGATTCGCGGTCGCTGCTATGCGGTGGCTCGACCGACCGACCAGAAGCACTAGACGAACAATAGCGAATCGCACCATACATTCCGCTCACGCTCGACCGACTGCGCCGCGTATATGGATTGTTTGAATGGAACTATCTTATCCTAGATGGTAGGATATAAATTTAAAAATTATTCTTTATAGATATCAAACCATTCTATACAAGAAAAAAATAATGTAACCAAATGGTACAGGATCATTCTACTCCATTCAACCTTATCCTACTAATCAAACACATCCTAAAATAACAACTCAGCTATTAGGTGCCATCTTGGCAGCATCGCTCGTTCAATATGTGGCAGAATCTTTTTACGTGATAAATGTGCCGCGTCGCATTATCAGACGCGACACCTGGTGATGCGGTGATGATTGGATTATGCGGCTGGTGATGTGATGTGATGTGCACGGTGTTTTCCACGAAAGGGATCGATCGAGATGGAAAGAGGAGGCGAAATCGCATGCTTAAGGATGAGATTGATGGAGCACCATGTACAATTCGTTCGTTGTATATTGGCCAATCTTTCGTGTCGCATGTTCTAGCCAGCGCGACGAGAGCGGGTTCCAAACGTGCGATCGTGGGAATGACTTTTCCTAAAGGGTGTTTCTTGTCTGCTGGCTTGCTTAACAGGTGGTAAAATTGACGGTTTAACTAGTATAAACAAGGCAGTAGCGAATCCAACAGAGGTCTCTGTCAGATTAGAGCCTACCTCTACATCAGCGGAACCCCCCCCCCCCCTCCTCCGCTGGTCCCTCATGCCAATTGCCATAGAATTGAGCCCTAGACTGCAACAAGTCAGAGAAAGAAAAATCCAAGTGGGCCTTTGCTGGCTTGCTGTCGAAGCCCACAAGCCCAACAACTACTAGCAAGTGGCATCTCCAAACCACAGATCCAATCTACCTCGGCACCTCCCCTTTTCGAAATCCCGAAATCCATAATTCCAAATCAATAAGATCGAGACTACCTTGCGGGCGGTCGTGAGGAGGCACGAGCGCGATGACGAGCCGGTCGACCGACGAGCGCGAGGACACTGAGGAGACTCTAGTCACTCCACCACCCGAACCGATGACGATGATCGTTTGACGCCGAGGGATAAACTGCTGTCGACGGCGAGCCGAGGGCCAGCCACCGACATAGATGGCATTAGGGCGACATAGGCGGCCGTCGATCTGTTCGTCTAATCTAGAGACCGGAGGACAAGGGTTCGAGGTGAGAAGGCTGAGAGCCAAGAGGGGAGGGCGAGACTGTGCGAGAGATTATTGGCAACTCGGTGTGAAAACTGAGAAGAGCCAACTTAAAGGTAAAAGGTGAGCAGTGCACTGAGTAGTAAACTAGTAGTCTAGTAGTACTGACTGGCTATGCGTTGAAGTATTGAACCCATTGCCCATGTGATAGGTAATTTGACCATTGTATAGAGAAGTTTTTTTCCTCTAAAAGTGTTATTAGTGGCTTTCTCAAAATAGAAGAAGAAGAAGAAGAAGAAGAATACTGATTAACTGCTATGAGATCTATTCTTACTTGAATTAAGCATGTAGTCAACTATATCGGTTTCTGTGCATTTGTGCAAACCAAGATGCGTGGAATGATGTTTTATCGTACAATAGCATGCTACAAACAAGCCATTGTTGCAAACAAACAGAAATATACATACGACTTTGGCACATGGACAAATAGTACATATGAATATTTAAACAGCTGGAAAGCCCTAGACCTTGGTATCAAAGAAGAGGAGATAATAGATTGAATAGAGCAGATAAAAGAATGGTGCCCTACAATGATACTGTGATCAATAGAATCCACCGTTTGTGCTGGAATTAGGAACCATAATAGTGAAATCAATGCTCTAGCCTCTGGTGCTAACTAGATCTAGACCACAGCAACCACAGCAAAAGAAGCATAAGTCACTGCTGATAAGGGAGACAACTATAGGATGCCTACTCCTTAACAGGATACCAGGGGATCTAGGACTCATGACAAACAGTTTTCTAGTGGAGGGTTAAATGTGCAACAGTTGGAAGAAAGCAAAGCTACCAATGCAGAACTGTAGGAGATTGCAGCATCAAAAGGTATGTTTTGATAAAACACTGAGAAGTTGCAAAAGAATCTGTTTTGCAAGGTTGCAGGTTTTGTGTCGATAGTTCAGGATCTCATAATAAAATACTGGAAGTTAAGTGCAAGTCCAACCCTTATGGGACGTCTAGGAGTGTAACATCCCAAAAATTTCAAGAATGTGAGAATGGAATTGCAAATTGTGAATATGCTTTAATTCTAAATTTTTCAAGTTTTTCTTGATTTTTTTGGATTTTGCTCGAAAAGAAAAGTCATTTTTGTTAATTAGTAAAAAGGTAAAAGTAAATATCAGTAAAAATCCACAAAAATTAATTTAAATTATAATAATCCCCTAGAGCTCATTTAATACAATCAAAAGAATTATGAGCATATTAATTAATGACAAGAAGTGAGAATTAATGGGTTTTGACTAAAAATAGTGTAATATCATATTTTTGTAAAAATCTACAAAGATCTCGAGCTCAAATTTTTACCTTACCTTCCTCATAGCAATGTTAATCTCCAGTAAAAATATGAAAAAGTAATACCCATATTTAGTGTCTTTTAAAATTCTAAAACTAAAAACTAGAAAAATCTGGAATTTGCAATGTCAAATTTATTAGGAAATAAATATGCAAGATCTCAATCTAAAATTTTTATAGAATAACACTTAAACCATAATGAACCTCTAAAAAAATATACAAAAATTCTTGATAATAAAATGAAAAACAGAAAGGATGAAAAAGAACGGTTCTTCTTATCAAAATTACTAGAATTTTTATACAAAATATTTTAACTTGAAATTTTATTGGGTAACAAACATTATCCAAAATGCATATAAAAAAATTTCAAAAAAATGAATACATGTTTTAGAGCCAAAATAAATGAGCTAATGCCGAGGCTTTAAACCATAAACCCTCTCTGCAATCACTTGCATAGGGCTTCACTCCCTTGACTGGCCCCACACATCAGGCCCCTAGCCTCCCATCTTCTCCTCCTCCTCCCTCATGGCAGAGCTCAGCTCAAGCCACAGCCTCTTCCCTTGTCCCCATTCGGTCAGCACTGCAATCACTTGGTCCTAGGCCACATCTACATCATGCTGCCACGCCTCTACCACTGCCACGCCAGAGCCCTCGATTCTTGCGCTTGCACGACCAGATTTGGTACTCATTGCCAACCAGCTACCTTCCCAATTTGCTGTTCACACACGCCACCGCTTCAACCGTGGCTACTTAGGGTGTGTTTGGTTGGATGTACTAGGCTGAATGGGATGGGATGGTACATGATGGATGAGATGATCCTGGATGGGATGGTACCGTTCGGTCCTGTACCGATCGGTTCAGCCAAATTCGTCGTATCAAACAATACAACATCTTCAAGGAATATTCTAGGAATCTGTACCATCTCATCCCGTACCAGATGGTTCCGTTCAGTCAACCAAACGCATGAACGAGATTAAATCCTGTACGGAACGGTTCGGTTCAACCTGATACAGCGAACCAAACGCACCCTTAAGCAACCTGAGCATCTCACTTAGTACCAACACAACCAACAGCTCATCCAAAGTTCTAGTTCAGCACACATTAGCTTCCTCCCAATCCCCAAGGCCGAGCTCCACTCGAAGCCATGCTACCATGCTCGACTCCGGCCACACAACTCCACTGCCGCTCAACTTTCTGCTCAAGGCACCAAACTCCAATCCCTCGCGCCACGAGCATCCTTACCCATCACAGAAGTCACACCACCCCTCAATTGAGGATTCCCCTCAATGACAAGCTTCCCCATCGTGCACTTTGCACCGCCACTGCCCTTCACTGACACCAGGCTAATCCGACCCCCCTTCCGTGCACAAGAGGTACAAACTCGAAACCTATCTAGCTCCTAGAAGCTCTTCCCATTTTCCCCTTAGCACTTGTGAGCTTCTTGCACCGTCACGACTCATAGACGGTATCTCTATCACCTAACCTCACTGCCGACCACTGTAGACCGCCATTGACCACCGCCTACCGGTCCCCTAAGATCACCCTCACCTCCATGTGCTTACCACATCGATGGTGGACCCGATTTCGACCATGTTCGCCAATGGCGACCACTGAGCTGCGCCTCCCCTATTATGTCTCATCGCAAGGTGGGACTGCCTGGTCAACACATGCCCACACACTCACATCGTACAACCACTACAGAACCCAACATCCTAGATTCCATCATCGACGACACCAACTACAACTTCAACCCTGTCGTAAACAACAATCATCAAGGCAATCACTCCCTTTAATCATGTTGATCCTAGCAATTCAAATTGTTTTATCAAAATTTTTATACATGCACTATGTTTCATAAACACTGCTATATTGTGGGTTCTGGTATATATAATCTTCATTGGTGGGATTTCCTTAATTAATAATGCCATGTGAACATTGATAAACCTAGATAATGGATCCGACACATGTTGATGTCAAAAGGGGTATACACGATTTTACATGTATCTGCTTAGTATGCTTCAAAATTGGGAACACAAACGACTAGTTTTACTGTTCGTGATAAAAAGAAATGTTGGGCGCGATGGATAATGTGGTTAATGGTATTTTGGTAAAAATAAAAATAAAACTATGATTTTGTTGCCGGTGAGTATAACCACTGCCTCAACCATGGCTGCTTAAGCAACCCAAGCATCTCACTTAGTACCAACACAACCCATAGCTCATCCAAAGCTCTAGTTTAGCGCACATTAGTGTATTTATTTGGGCGTTCAAACATGTCTTCATTTTTCTGAAAAATGTTTGTATATGAATTTTGGATAATGTTTGTTACCCAATAAAATTTTCAAGTTAAAATCTTTTGTATAAAAATTGCAGTAATTCTGAAAAGAAGAACTGTTCTTTTTCATCCTTTCTATTTTTCATTTTATTTAAGAATTGAATCACTGTTAAGATTTTTTTTTAATTTTTGTGGGGGCTCATTATGGTTTAAATGTTCTCCTGTAAAAATTTTATATTGAGATATGGCATATATGTTCTAAAAAATTTGATATTGCAAATTCCAGTTTTTCTAGTTTTCAATTTTAGAATTTGAAAAGACACTAAATGTGGGTATTAAAGTTTGATATTTTACCTCGAGATGATCATTATTCTGAGGAAGGTAAGGTGAAAAATTTTAGATCGAGATAATCTTTATAGATTTTTTAAAAAATATGATATTACACTGTTTTTAATCTAAACCCATTAATTCTCACTTCTTATCAATAATTAATATGCTCATAATTCTTTTGACCACGTTAAATGAGCTCTAGGGGCTTCTTATAATTTAAAATAATTTTTCTGGATTTTTACTAATATTTATTTTTACCTTTTTACTAATAAAAAAATGACTTTTCTTTTAGATCAAAATAAACAAAACAAGAAAAACCTGAAAATTTAGAATAAAAGTGTATTCACAATTTGAAATTCTATTTTCACATTCTTAAAATTTTTGGGATGTTATAAGCGGCTAGTTTCGCCAGAGAAATATCCTACATAATGAATTTAATGTATGGGCCTATTGGCTTGCACGTAATAACATATACAAGCATTAGAATGTACTTCTCCAAGTATAAACATCATATTTGTACAATAATTAATAAAACACATAGCAATTGAGGGTCAAAATGTCACCTTAGAGACCATATCAATAACCAAAAAACAACATATATTTGGAATATGAGGGATTATATTTCTGCCCTTAAAAAAAAGTAATTATATCTAATGACTATATTTCTATCGTAATTAGGGCTCGTGGATTAACTTATCATGAGCTTTATTGAGATAGAATTAGAAATGTAGCATCGTAAAGTTTTTATCTGGACGGTATCACCGTCACAATTTTTGAAAATTCTTCAAAATTGATCATCGTCTAAAAATTTTATGAGAACATTAGTGATGTATTAGGACCATCCACAAAAAAATTTAAATTTTTTCTAACGTAGTTTGAACCCATTTTTCATTCGATTGAAATTTGCTGATCAGCCTTCAGTAGCACTGTTCGAATTTTTAAAAATTCCTCAAGCTTCATTATTATATGAAAATTTTATGGGAATGTTATGGATGTATTACAACCATCCACAAAATTTTTGAAAAGTTTCTAAAGTGGTTTACACTATTTCCCCCTTCGGTTGAAATTTGCCGATCAGCCTTTTATTAGGACAGTAGCACTATCATAATTTTTAAAAATTTCTCAGGTTTTATCATCATCTAAAATTTTTATGAAAATATTAGTGATGTGTCAAGACCATCCAAAAAAAATTAAAATTTTTAACGTCGTTTAAACCATTTTTGGTTCAATTGAAATTTGTTGAGATTTCGAAAATTTCAGTTATTTTTTTTATTTTTGGACGAAATTTCATAAATCTCGGTCCAAAAAATTTTGGATTTGAATTTTGCGTTTTGAATTTTGTCTAAATTTTATCTAAAATAATGAGATTTTACCAAAATTTCAAATTTCAAAAGGTAACAAGATATGAACCAAAAATGAAATTTGAAACTCGATCCGCGTACGCACAGAGTTGGTGATTTTGGTGGGGAACAGCGTGGGCTCGATTTGTTGGCGATTGGCATCCCCATGGCAAGACGAAAAAGGAAGCGCGCGTCAAGCATCAAGCTCAAGATTTGCTCTTCCTTTCGACCCCCGTGTCGTGCTATCAGATCGCTGATCCACCACCTCGCGGCTGTGCGCGCACCACGTTGTCGCCCGCGCACGTGACCGCAACCCTCGCGCGATGTGAACAGCTAGCACGTATACCTGTCGGTCACAGCCTCGCTCGCCGCTCTACCGCCGCGACCGACTCCATCCAATGCACGCCGCGCGGTAGACGGCCGCCTACCCTCCGCGCGCGCCGAACTCTCGTTAGCGCGGCCGCACCGACGCTGCCGCGGCGCGCACGGGCATGGCAAGCCGCACGCGGAGATACGTGCGCCATCCACATTGCCAACCGCGAGTCTCAATCCACGGCGCGTCCGCGCTGGGATGCGGACGGCCCAGAGATCCACCCCACCTGGGCTCCTCCTCCTCCTCCTGTACAAGGCCGCGCGGACCTCCTCCTAGGCTGGGCCGACCCCAACCCTCTGTCCAAGATTGTCGTAAGATTACATACTATTTTCCGAATGAACCTGTCCATATATATGGATATATTTTATATTTCAATATAAAATTAGTATGCTTTATTGTATATTTTTCTATATACATGTATTAAATATAGCGCTTAGAGATAATAATTACGAGTAATATAAATGTTTTCAATATCTTCTTGACCTATATGCTAAAAAAGAACAACTAATACACGGTATACCATCGGTAGACCACCCTAACGGTATAGCCTCTACCATCGTGGCAGCCCAACCATCCCTCTCCTCCGCCACCATAGCTTTCGCCCCCGTCTAACCTAATATTCAGTGCATCGTCGCCTCGGCATTCCTCCGTCGCCACCCACCACCTCCTCGGCCTCCCTCTACATCTGGAGGGTATGATGAATCTATCGGTGGAGGCAGTGCTCCCTATCAACCGTTGAAGGAGATATAGAGAGATGAGAGACTACATAGAGCTCGCTTAGGAAGAGAGAGAGAGAGAGAGAGCAAGAGAAGGATTACACGAGTAAAATCAACTATGATTCAATGTTCTAGTTTTCAGTATGAAGTTACACAGTTGCTAGATTTTCTAAAAAAAAATACAACCATTATGAAGGGAGTACATGCATAGTTATCAATACCAATACATTCCGTCTGGTATGACCGTTTGTACCATTTTGGCACATAAATCGGTATGAAGTAGCTCTATGTACCGTACCATCCTTAATATTGGATTGATACCGATCAGTACCAGTCATATCAGTAGAATTGATAATATGGTCTATTAAATTATATATTATATTTGATAATATTACTATATGTTAAGAGTAATATTATAAGTGAATTTTGGTGTACATATAATTAAACATGTGTATACTTTAGAATACTAAATTTAAATAGTACACCGGTATAAATCGGTAATGAAGCGTACTATTCTAATATTTAAACTGGTATAACCTTAGATACGGTATGACAAGGATGAGTACACGCCCTGTTCGTGCCACGAGCCCACGCGCTCTGGGCCTGGGCCCTCCGAGCCCGGGAACCGGTGATCTGTTGTCGTTCTCGTCCCGATCCAAAACCGGCCAGCCGTCCGATTGGCGAGACAGCAGCACGTGCGCGTACCCGCGGTCTTTCTATGGACGCATGACACGTAGGGCCAGCGCGCAAACCCTAGATCCAAGGTCGCAAGACTCGCGCGCGCACGCCTTATCTCCACAGTCGTACCGGCGGCCGCCGGGAGACCCGCCGCCGGCCATCCTACTCCTCCTCCCCTCGCGCGCTGCGAGTCGCCCCTCGGCTCTCGCTGGGAACCTCGGACAGAGACCGTCGCTCTCGCCTCACGTCGGGGCCTGCCGCGGCTTCCGCTGCCGGGAGCCCTGCCACCGGCCGTCGCGCTCGGCTCGCGCCGCCGCCGGGAGGGTCGAAAGATCGCGAAACGCAGATCCAACGACGTTCCGAGGTAATAGTCGAATTGCCTGCTCTACAGGGACGAATAGGATTGGTTATTAGATTTCGTTCGTTCCATCTGTATGCTGTTGTCATGATTAATCCAAAAATCAATCAAGACCAGATTGTGGAACTGAACACTAGAAATATTCGATTTTTACCATTTGTTATCACTCTTCCACTTTGTGACTCCTTGCATTTGCTCTGCCCTGAATTGAGCTAATCTCTGCCGTTTACTTTCACAAAGTGGACTACCATGGTACATCTTCTTCTTTCCATGATTGAGAAAAGGGAGCAAGAATGCTTGCTAACAGTTCAGCTATCATGCCCAAATACAGGCCTGAGCAAATCACACACTTCCTGCATCATGGAGCTAGAAATTAACAACTCAATTGGGTCGCTTAAACCTTGTGTACATCCCTGAGCACCAGACCACCCACCAATTTGATCATACTTGTACACATCAGACCAGTTAAATCGACCTTTTAACATTACTTAATCGGATAGAGTTCCAGACTCACAGGTATAACCATATGTAGGATGCAGCCTTGTAATTTTCTTTTCATATGGATTTTCCAACAAAAAAATACAAGGGCCTGATCATCAAAGCCTTGAGCTAAGTTGTTTTGTTGGAAAAGTCCTATAATCTTTAAAATGCTCAAATAACTAATTGCTGAGTAAACTTTGCATTTCTACGTATATTAATTCATTTGAATTCATTTTCTTGAAAACACTGCACAAGTTCTTACAATTAGCCTCATTGTTGGATTCATTGCATCTTGTTATGAAGCAGACACTCATGGGGAAGGGACAAATCGTGGCTGTTCTTCAACTAGGTGGAGAATTCACCACAGATGATGATGGACATATGTCCTATTCTGGTGGAGAGGCACATGCAATGCTTGTCAAAAGTGACTGGACTTTTAGTGCATTTAAGCACGAGATATCTTCAACGCTTAACAATCTCAAGCTCGATCAGTTCATATTCAAGTATTTCCTTCCAAAAAATAACAAAACGTTGATTTCTATTTCCAATGACAAGGACCTACGTCGCATGGTTGAATTCCATGCAGAATCGGAGACTACATACATTTATGTCTTGAAGAAGGTTGACAACAGGTACTTGTCTGACTGCCATAAATTCCTTGTCAATTGCATACCAAATTGACACGAGACATCTATGCAGGGCAAAGAGTATTGTTGCTGTCTCGGGCACTCCGGTTGATGCCACCGCCATTGTGCCAATGGCTCAGGATGGTTCTAAGAGACAAAAGGTCTGTGCAAGTTGGAAGAATGTGATTACTGGTGTTGGTCAAGTGTTTGAAGGTCCTAAGGATTTCCGTGATGCGTTACATAAGTATGCCATTGCACATAAATTCCATTACAGATTTATTAAAAATGACTCATCTCGTGTGACTGCGGAATGTACTGGTGAAGATTGCCCATGGCGAATACATGCTTCCAAGTCGCCTGCCAAAAAAGAATTCATGATCAAGAAAATATCTGAAAGCCACACCTGTGAATCAGAAACAGTCAAAAGTCATCGTTTGGCGTCTCAAAGATGGGTTGCTAGTGTTATAAAAGAAAAGTTACGTGACAGCCCAAACTACAGGCCAAGAGATATTGCAAATGATCTCCAACAGGAGTATGGATTATGCCTAAACTACTCACAGGCTTGGCGCGGAAGATCAATTGCCCAAAAAGAACTTTGTAGCTCACATGACGAGGCATGCAGTCAGCTACCTTGGTTTTGTCAAAGAATTGTAGAGACAAACCCTGGAAGTGTGGCAACAGTAGTGGCCTTGGAAGATTCAAAATTCCGCTTCTTTGTTGCATTCCACGCATCGCTTCATGGTTTTGAGCACGGGTGCAGGCCACTCTTGTTTCTTGATGTAATATCTGCAAAACCAAATAAACATTGGAAGCTAATGGTTGCTACTTCGGTTGACGGGGAAAGCGATGTGTTCCCTGTTGCATTCGCTGTAGTGGATGATGAGAGCAGTGAAAATTGGCATTGGTTTCTCGAGCAACTAAAATCTTCATTGTCGGCATCTCGCGCCATAACATTCATATCAAATGGAGAAAATGGACTATGGGATGAAGTACCTTTGGTTTTTCCTGACAGTCATCATGGATACTGTGTCGACTATCTGATTGAAGAATTTAAGACACAATTGGACGATGCATGGACCGAAGAAGTAAGAGATGCCATGGTTGAGCATCTGGAGAAGGCCATATATTCATGCACAGTTGATGAGTTCAATCAGTATATTGAGCTAATCAAGGGTGAATCTGACAAGCTTGCTGAATGGCTTTTGGAGATCAAACCCGAGTGGTGGTCAGATGCCTTTTTCAAGGGGTCACGGCATGGCCAGTATTCATGCAATATTTCTAGCACTGTTGTTGAGTGGCTCCCCGCCAGGTATGAGCTTTCAGTTGTGCAGTTGGTTGACACGATAAGATGCAAGCTCATGGAGATGATGTACACACGCAGGGAGTCTTCTAATGCATGGACCGAGGTATTAACACCTGCAGCTAATCAGAAACTGCAGGAAGGAGTGAACAAATCCCACACGCTCAACGTCATCCCCACAGAAAGTGATGGAAATGGTAATGTGTTTAAGGTGTGCGATGACTCAGTTAATATTGTCAACATCGACACATGGGAATGCACCTGCCGTAAGTGGCATATTTCTGGGTTGCCATGCATGCATGCAATTGCAGTATTTGAGCGCACTGGACAATATACATATGACTACTGTGTGAAGTATTTCAGGACGGAATGCTACCGCTTGACCTACTCCATGTCGATAAATCCAATACCTGATGTTATTCTGCCTCCTGCTACATTAACTGATCCATTTCAGAGTGCAGTGACATATCCATGCCCGATACGAACGCGTCGACTGGTTGGCAGGCCAAAAGAGAAGCCAGCTGATCCACGAATCACAGTTAAAAGGGCGGTGCGCTGCAGCAGGTGTAAGGGTTATGGTCACAACAAAGCAACTTGTAAAGTTCCTATCAGCACATAGTCTACCCATCGGTTCAGTTCTCCAATGTACATTAAGGTGGAGAATTGCTCTTGCTGTTCCCAGTCATGCGAGTGCCACTATCTTTGGATAGCCTGTGATATATGCTCTAGTCGTTGAATCTTAGCTCTAAATTGCTTTGTATTTGCTGCTTTGCTTAGACTGACGACATTCAGTTTATAAATTGAACATTGCAAGGGACACCATTGGGGGAAGCCTTGAGAGTCTGCGATGTACTGCTATCTAGTTTACTATCTTTCTTTACCTTTCCTCGCTGCTATGTGTCTGCCTTATCATCTCAAGCAAGGCAAAGAAATACATAAGTTGAAATCCGTTTTCCAGAGCACTTGAACTTTGCACCATTAGTATGTTTGCAGTTCATAGTTGCTCACACATTTTACCTGCTCTTTCTGAAGCAATTTGTTGATCCTAGAGGAAGCAATTTCCTATTCCTAGAGCAGTGGTGCATTGAGCCGCCTTATTTTAGCATGGGACATCGAGTCTGTGTTGAAATTTTGTTGCCGTGCTATGTTTGTCTTGATCAAACAAACGCCAGAACTTGAAGCATACTGAGCAAGATAATGAGCTATATTTTGTCGTCACATGAGCAAGTTTAATGTTGGTGCTGTTTTACCGTATTTGAAGTTTGAGCGTTCGTCAATCGTGCTATTTATTCTTTACTGAAAGATGAGATGTTATTGCACTGAAGCTCCTAAGGTGAATTGTCATTGTTTCTGTGCTCATGAGCCTTAATTGTGATTCCTGAATTGAAAAGGTTGTGACCATTTTTATTTTGTCAGAGATCTTAGACACCGAAGTGCATGATGTTGCCGTCACCAAGCCTCGTGATCTTTTGATGGAACTGTTGATGCTACTGACTGAAGTGCACATCTGAAATATAAGCATCTGATGCCGAGTGGCATTGGCCAAAGGAATACTGCCACTGCCCACTGGGGTGTTTGGATAACACTTCAGCACAGTTTTTGCCAGTGGATGGAAAAATTTACATGAAGAATAACGGTGCTTGCTGTGTCTGAATATGGAGCTGTACGCCCTTCTGTTCGGTACATGTCTGCTCTGTTAGCTTTCCGTGGACAGAGCATTGCAACCTGGACGCTTGCAAGCTCGTTGATCCCTTGTAAGCTTTGGAGTGGAGCTAGCTAGCTAGCTCGATCCGTATCGGAGTCTGGCCGGGCGGTACATCGTTCCTTGTCAATGGGGAGTGCAACCGTCGCCGCCGTCCGTCTCCTCTTTTCGCCATGTAATATATCTGCACACCGACTACAGCCGCATTGTACCTACGCTACGCTCGCACCAAGCGTGGCGCTCTCCGTCCACCGCCGGCGGCACAAGTGCGCCGCGCCGTTGCTGTCGCCGTGCAGCCTCCGCAAGCTGGTGATGAGCGGCAGCTAGTTAATTTGCCGAACCGCATCGATCAAACTGTTCCTCGGCATATAGCTTCTGTACGTGTCGCCGCGTGCTCCGCTACGTGTGGTCCATGTGTTTGCAGCGCGTTGCGGACGAGTTCGCGGCGCGGCTCGACGCCGGGGAGGAGCGGGAGCGGGCCCGGGCGGTGCTCGTGGTGAGCCCGCTCGGCAGGGTCTGGCGAGTGGAGCTGCGCCGGCCGAACGGCGGGCGCTGGGCAGCGGCTGGGTGGAGTTCGCGGCCGCGCACGGCGTTCGCGAGGGGTGGTGCGTGGTGTTCAGGCTCCAGCGGCGCGGGCCGCGGGGTAGCCACCGTGAGGGCGTTCGACCGCTGCTGCTGCATCCCTCACGTAGGCACGTATACGTACTCAATAATAATAATAATAATAATAAAAAGATGTTCGTTACGCAGGTATTGTTAGGGTTCAACTTTTCGAACGAATTTGGCGAAATTTTAGCGAATTTCATTCGTACCGCTCGCATGCGAAAAAGAAAACCGTTTCGAATTTTGCTCAAATTCAAAAAAATTAAAAAATTTATCCAAAATTTATCCATAATTAGTATTAATAGCCTTATGACATCTGATATGAATATTATTTAAAAAAACAAAAATTGAAGACGTTTTTGAGCCATTCAATTTATTTAGTAGCAATATTTGTTGAAGTATATTTAGTGGTCATATTTATTGAAGTATATTTAGTACTAATATTTTCCTGTAAAAACCAGCAGCATGAGGCAAGAAGGGCATTATCCATAAAATCATAACCTGTATTCAGAAAATACATCTGAGTTTTTTTTAAAATCACATGTAAACTGCTAAGAGATCATTAGACTAAATCAAAATCCTCAGTTTAACTTGTCAACAATCAATATAGAATTATATGAGACGTCTAGTGATAAACCATCTATCATTTTTTATATTATTTTGAGAAAGAGCCATATCATAACTAAATATTCGACACGAATACAAGTATTAAACAATCAATTGCAGTGCATAAAAAATAAATGGAAATACATTGTTAAAGGATTTGCTACAGCCTACAAAAATCATAGTTGATCAAATAAGTGTAACATTTGAATCAGAATTTTAGACTACACCTCCATAACACAATGCATGTTTCAATATTTATTCAATTATATTTAGTAGCAATATTTGTTGAAGTAATTCTTCGAATATTATTTTTGGTCTTTAATGGCTTTTTTCCAAATTTTACAACAAGTTTTTTACAATTTTCCCCTAATTGTTCCTACATTTTCCCCATTTTTTCAACTATCATCGGTTTTTCGAGCTTTTCGAGCAAATTTCGAGTCTTTTCGAGCGGTTTTTCGAGCTTCTCGAGCGAATGTCGAGCTTTTTCGAGCGAATTTCGCTCGAAGGTTTCGAGACTTTTTGACTAGATTTCAAATTCATTTGACTTTCGAACCGAGGAGTTTTGAGCGAATTTAGAGTGAAATTTCGCGAATTTCGATACCGCCGGGATATCGAAATTTGAGTTCGAAACGAAAAGTAAAACCCTGGGTATCGTGCTTTGTTTCCTTTCCACCATAAGTGCAAGGTTGATTTTGATATGGCAAACTTGTACTGGTTTCTTAAACAATTCATTCATGGCTGCACAGGTGTGGAGCAAGAACAGTCCCCGGTTCATCAAGTTGCTTCAACCGGAAGACCTGGAAAATATGGTGAGCAAACTATATATACTTTCTTCTCTCTTCTGACAATACACTTGGTGCTGTACTAGTATCATCCATCTGGTAGCTTAGCAAGATCGTGTAGTCGTGTGTGTATGTAAGTACTGCTTCAATTTGCCGAAAATCCCTGATGAGTTCGTGCAGCAGCACTTGACTGAATGCTGCCCAAGCAGCCAAAACGCCATGATTTTTAGCCCTCGCGACAAGTTCTGAAGAGTCGAACTAGATCGAGGTCAATCGGATGTGCTGTTAGGAGATGGCTGGGCGCAGTTTCTGACGGCTCATGATCTCTCCGAACTTCCGAAGGGAGCATACTGCTGTTCAGGTATGAAGCAGGTAACATGTGTTTACGGTTTAGGTGTTTCTGCAGAATGGGTGCTTGAAGGAGTACAAAACAGTTGTGTGTGAACCGAGAAACCGATGATGCAAAACGCCCAAGCACTGCACCTCAACAAAGTAAGCCACTTGGGAAGTGTGAAGTTCTCGTCAGTACCGGTTGGTACGTGCTTGGGCGGGAGTGGTAGGATGAGTGACTTCCTGGGAAATAAAATTTTTTGTGTAGCTTATCAGTACCGGTTGGAACCTCCAACCGATACTGATAGGACTAGGAAATAGAAATCTTCGTGTAGCTTATCAGTACCGGTTGGAGCCTCCAACCGGTACTGATAGTCTATTAGTACCGGTTAGTGGAACCGGTACTGATGCCCAATGGGCATCAGTCCTGGATGGTCTGTATCGGTTCAAAAACCGTTACTGATGACCGTTGTCAACCGGTACTGAAAACCATATCTGTAGTAGTGCGTTATGGGAATACTTCTTCTCTATTCGTGCCTTAGTATAACGATTGGAGATTATACTGTTTTTTGTCGCAAATATCTATAAGCATTCCTTATTTCCTGTTCAGGATAAAATAAGATACAGTCAGTATTTTCTTGGTGGAAAGCTGAGAAGAAAAGAATAACAACATTTCTGGTACGGCTAACGAGGAAGCATGTGTGGATCAGTAGTTCGATCGTCTCTTAACATCAAGATTTCCAAATAAGTTTTAACTGATCATGCTCATGTCTTTGCTCAGTGCCCACTATTACCGATCATGGGTTCTTCCTGAAGTTTCTGTTCCCCCAGTGTAATTATTCCTCACCTCTTTGTCTCAAATATTAATTAGCATTCATCCATCATGGTAGATATCTAATTCAGAGAGTGGCATATATATATATACCAGCAGCATCTCATGATAAGATGGTAAGGTACGTTAAGCATTTGCATTTCAAAGACCGGCAGCGTAGAGAAGCTCGTCCAGTGATGCTCTTATTTAGGGAAAATAGATTTACACATCCTTACATAGTTACATAGATTAATGTAGATATCCATCTATGGCGAATGAACCTAGCAGATTAGCCACCTCGAGCGAGAGACAGCAGAAGCAGTTGAGACCAAGATACAGCGAACATTACGATTGTTTTCCGTTACGTGCATGGAACTCGGCTATGAACTTCGTTGCCTTCTGGTCGACGTCCCAGTCGCCGTCCTCGTCGTCGCGCGGCCGCACCTTCCTCGCCGAGCGCGGCGGCTGCTCGTACGCCGGCTCGTCGTCCCGGTATCCTCCTGACCCGAAGCAAGACTGGCTTCCTCCCATTCTTGCTGAGAAGCTGCTTAATTGCTTGCTTAATTGACCTGTGGCTTCTTCCTAGCTACCTCTTGGCTGCTTTCTTCCTAGGCTCCTAGCTACCTCTTCCTAGCTAGTTCTTGCTGAGAAGCTGCTTAATTGCTTGCTTAAGTTCAGAGGGCAACTAGAAACCCCTACTTATAGGGGAGGGAAGGGGGCCTCAAGCTCCACCAAACGGACAGGAGCCTCCCGACCCGGTCCCGCGGTGCGATCCGACGGCGGAGATCGAAATAAACACAAGTATAAGCCAGAAGCAACAGATACAGTTTGCATTGAGCAAACTAGCTGTTTAAGGAGGGGAAAAAAAGCAGCGTTCATATAACTCCCTCTTATCTCTACTATTCTAAAGCAGCAGTTGGTGGCAGTGGTGAGTTCTTCCCACGTCATTAATTGCCGCTTAATTGCCTTGTTTAATTGCCCTGCTTAATTGCCCTACGCAAGAAACGAAGCGTTGCTTTAATTATCCAGCTTTCGCAAGAAACGAAGCGTTAAAGATAGATGTTTGATCTTGTGAAATAATTTTTTTTTATTTTTTTAATCTTTATTTTTTGTTATTAATTTTGTTTTTTGTAGCAGGGCATGTAACTAGTTTTTTTTATACCACACTCGGTGCCTAACAAACATAGGCCGAAGTTTCAGCGACCTGTTCCTCCTAACAAACATAGGTCAAGGCATGTCTACTACTGCTAATAAGGCAGGACCGGTCAAAAAAGAGGATCGAACCATTCAGGGTTTCCAAAGTCCCCCACTAATAATCAATCTCACTGCCTTTTCAGTTTGGCCCGTTCAAGACGCCAAAAATGTACTCTCCACTCTCTCTCTCTCTCTCTCTCTCTCTCTCTCTCTCTCTCTCTCTCTCTCTCTCTCCCTCCCTCTGTGTGTGTGTGTTGTAACAACAATGCTTATAATAACCCGGTGTCGGGGGGCAGAATCCTACGACGACGACGATCACTCGATGGATCAGATCGGTCTACAGCTGTTAGGCGAGAGCTACAGTAGTGTTGATGTCTGGCAGCATGACTGCTTTCATATATGTATTCTTCAAGCAGAGCTGGTAGTAAAGTTGCACCAATGGTGTCGTGTGCGTGTGCTGACCTCTCCAGTCGTTGTTAGGAAAAGATTACGCCGTGTACATGGCTTTTGAGAGAGACCAGAGGAGAGGGAGATATTTCTCCCCGACGTCCGAGTAATTAAGATGTCTACATATATGGCAGTTACCTGCTAGCTTGGCATGCGGTTCCTAGCTATATATCGAAATGATAACTGTTGTTACCAAAACAGATGGAACAAGTCCGTCCAAAGATAAGCGAACCATGCAAAAGGAGGCAGAATAAGGCAATCCCCTCCAAAGAATTGTTCTGCAGGAACCATGCAAAAGCAAGCATAATTGTTCTGCTGGGAACAAGGCTAAGACCAAAAGTTACACACATGACACATGCATGAATGGGATATATACTGCTAGGAATTCAACCGACGTCTTTAAAAGTTGACACAGGCTTTATCGAGCAGATCCAACTCTGGGAACAAATTTTAAGGCTTTTTCCGAAAGCTAGCTTCTCACATAAGCTGGTTGCATGGGAGATATAGGAGGAAAAGCTCAGACTTTCCCAAAGAAACCTTGTAGGCTAGCTACACTTTGTTTGGGAGGATTTGGTTAAGATTTAGGACAGTTTTAACCAAATCTTAATAAAATCGTCCTCAAATCGGGTAATTTGGCCCGTGATGCAATTTTGTATATATTGGGGTGACCAGCGTTGTGTTATCCGGCAGGTGAAATAAGGATGGCATTGCCCTTATTTTGCGGGAGATTTGATGATTTGTCCTCATTAAATGGATGCAATTGATGATTTTCCCGCTATGGCAAATGGAACCCGTATGTTAATGGGACGTAACGGGGAAAATCATCAATGGCACAGGCAAAATGGGCATATCATCAATTTTTCTTTATTTTGCATCGCCGTGTCCTTAACAATTAACCTTTCACTTAGAGTTGGTAACTGAGGTGTTTAGTAGGACGACCACATCCCCTATTTTGTGCTAGATTTGCGTTTACAAGGAATGAGATATATAACGATGAATAATGAACGTTCTTCTCAGATCAAATAAACCATTATATTTTAAGTTAAAATTGGATAGAGCTGGTTATTGACTTTAACGAGCTATTATTTTCTTTCTAAATTAACACAGTTGAACATAAAATCATTTTATTTACCATTTATGTGATTATTTCAAGTTTATGATAACGAGCTACTATCGAGCTGAGCCTCATTAACCTTTTTTTTCTGTTTGAAATGGACTTATTTCAATTTTAAATCTATTAACTATTGTAATCGAAGTAATTTTGATTCAAACCTTGGCGATCTTTTTTTGCCGGCCCTAAAATCGAATGCTCCATCCACCATCTTGTCCCTCAATCAAACACCTTACAAGGCTACAACCAGGGTTCACAAAATCGCGGAAAATCGCACGAAAATAGCGATTTTCGATCATATCGGAGGGTTAGACTTTTAAAACCGGCCGATAAATCGATTAAATTAAAAAAAATTCAAAAAATTCAATAATTCAAAAAAATTTATGAGCCATAAATATCGCGATAATCGGAAAAAATCAAGAGAAAATCGGTGCAAATCGAGAGAAAATTGCTCAAGGAATCGGCTTCGAGAAACAATCAATTGGCCAGTAAAAATTCGAAGAAAATCGGTCAAAATCGGAGAGAAAATCGTTAAAAAAATCGGCTTCGAGAAACATTCAACTGAACAGTAAAAATCGGTGAAAATCAGGTGAAAATCGAGAGAAAATCCAAAAATTTTCCTCAAATTTTTGGATTTTAAAACCATGCGATATCTAGGGATTTTCTACCGAATTTTGAGCGATTTTTTTCGATAATCTAAAAACGAAATTTGAGCCTTCGCCCCCTAACTTTTTAATTTGTTCCGTAACATATATACTCCCTCCGTTTCTTTTTATAAGGCGTATTTGGTTTCGTTAGGACAAGGCTTTGACCAACAATTACTCTATTAGCATATAATTTTTATGGCACAAAATTGATATTAGCAGATTTGTATTCAAAAGTACTTATATATAATTATGATTTTGTATTGCATAAATGATATATTAATGAAGTAATCGTTGGTCAAAGTCTTGTCCTAACGAAACAAAATACGCCTTATAAAAAGAAACGGAGGGAGTAGTACATAGAGATAGCTTCCAAGCAATAGTTGTATCCAACGAACAAGATCCAGCATTGGCCTTCGATCGATACCACGGTGAGATCGAGGAAAAATGCTGTCAGAACGAACTTTAGACTTGCTAGGAGCACCGTACATTCTTCCTTATGAGGCCAGCGAAACATACCATGTGCAGTGCAAAATACTACGAATAAAGCAACACCTATGGTTTTTTTCAAAAAATATATATATATAAAGCAACACCTGGGACTGGGACAGAAGAGCGTTTAGGCACCACGCTTTTTCCCAGGTTCCAATTACCTGAGGAGCTTGGCCTTCTAAAAGATGCTTTGCTTTAATTCCGACTATTTAATCATGCCATTGCCTTTGTTTGCTGTCGACATCCTTGTTAGATAATTACATTGATCGATGGGTTTAATGCTTAAGCCAAGGCGATAATATAGGGCCAAAGATATATTCCCCTCGAGTATAGAGTTTGAACTTTGGACACTGTCTCGTCTTTCGTCTTCTTCTTTCCGGAAATGCTACGGATTTGTTCTGCCAAGTCGATCAGGGCTAGGGCAGCAACAAGCCAACAAAGTTTGATGGCATGGACTGATGAGAGGTGGACACTTCTGGAAATTACGGTAGCTAATTTGCAGAAGGTGCTGTTTTGGGGGTTGCTCTTGAGTCCAATAGCGGTACTACCGCGTTTTGAACGTCGGTAGTACTGGATTTCAAATAGCAGGTAAAATTTTCGCGTATTTAATGTGCACAGTCGACCGTTACAGATCCGTGTCAGTCGAGCGGTAGTACCGGCATTTATCCGGCGGTGCTACCGTGTTTGCTGAATTTTTCAGGAGCAATATTGCAACGGCTAGTTTTTGTTGGTGGAGGCTATAAATACCTCCCCAACTGCATTTGGAGGGCTATTGCTAACCGTACACTTAAGGTTATTGTTGACTTTAAAATAGAAAGTAGAATTATTTTATCACTCTTGACAATGCATCAGCTAACACGACGGCTAGGGATTATCTCTCACTGCATCTGGAGACTTATGTTGGAGATTTTGTACTCCACTAGAGATGTGTATGCCATATTATTAATCTAGTTGTGCAGGTAGGTTTGACTGTAATAACATCTAGTTTGGATAATATTCGTAAAACTATCAAGTTTGTTACAATTTCATATGTAAGGTTTGCACAGCTTTCATAGTACTGCGTGGCCAATAATAAGAAACAAAAAAGATTCAACCTTGATATGAAGGTTAGATGGAACTCGATGTATACTATCCTGGAGCAGTGCAAGGACTACGATAATATTATCACTATCTTTGTCAACTGCAATAATGGTACATCATTGGTTACTGAAGTGGATTGGCAAATTGCTAGCCATTTTCGTAATTTTTTAGAGATTTTTTCAATGCAACTAAAGATTTATCCTATGTGTACTACCCAATTTCTTCCTTACTCATAGAGTGATTTGGATCATTACTAATGTTTTTAAAGAAAATAGAGATAATTATATTTTACATCCCATTATAGAATTAATGGAGTAAATTTTTTTAAAATATTTCCAAGCTATTCCACATATTTACTGTTTTGCTACTAGTTTGGATCATCGGAGAACATTATCTAACTTGCAGGACTCTTTCCACGGAATAGGTGAGCAATTCGATCTTAATTTCTTTGAGGCCCATGGTCATGTTTATAGCGAATTTTTTTAGAGTTTTTGATAAATATTATGAGAAGTTTGGCATCATAAATGAAACAAGAAGATCTACCTCAACAATGAAACAAGCACGAGGCAGTTCAATCACTTCAAACATATGAAAAAAGCTGAAAGGCAAAGCATTTGGCTTTATCTTCCTAACCGCCGAGCAGGTTGATATGGAATCCATGAGTGGAGGTCAACCACTACCTCGACATGCCTTTTGTGGAGACTGACCTTGACATGAACGAGGAAAATCAACTCAACTTGCTCCTGTGGTGAAAGAATAACCAATATATTTAACCCGTGCTATCTCATTTTGCATGGGACGTACTTACAGTTCTGGTATCCATTGTCTCGTCAGAAACCACTTTCAGTTTGGTGGGGAGGGTACTTGAGCTGGGGAGGTCAGCTCTCAGACCTCAAATGGTTGAGGCAATTACATACCTCAAAGACTAGGAGCGTGCAAAAGACAGGGCACAACATCAGCATGATGATCCAGAGATTGCGGACGCGGTAGTCAACTTTAACAATCTCGGCCTCGGATAGTCTATGTATTAATATATACATATATATATGTAACGCCCTAGTTTTCGCTTTCCGGAGAAAATCTAATTTAAATTATTTAAATTCAAATTTTGGATTTTCCTTGGTGTTTATATTAACCTGGCATCCATTCCCCTCCAAGATCGGGAATTAATTCCCCTCCGGTCGAAAAATCGGATTTTCCAGTTCCCGCCGGTATCCGAAATTTCACCCGAGTCCAAAAATGCTCCAAAAAGTCCCAAACCACTTTTAAAATGTTCCAAATATTCCAAAATGATTTTAGGAACCTTTCCCCGGATTTTTGGACCTCCGTTCCTATTTTATCTCGCGCGGCTTTTGTTTAATGCTCGCGATCCAGCTAGAATATTCAATTCCTCAAATTTCATCCAAATTCAACCACACCAGTTCCTTTGGGTTCTAAATATTCCAAAATGGTTCTAGGAATTTTTCCGGAATTTTTAGACCATTTTTCCTAATTTTTCTCTAGGGCGGAACTTTCACAGATTGGCTAGCCAACCTGAGGTCGCCAAGTGGCATCTGCATGATGTTGTCTTCCACCTTGGGAGGCTTGCACGATGGGTTGCCTCGAGGAGAGCAGAGAGTTTCCAAACTCCTTCTTCCACATTCAAATGCATGTAACTCCTCCAATAATGACTCAAATCATGAATCACGGATCCGTTGAATCCGACCGGCGAGACCTTTCCATTCCCAGTGGTCATTAACCTCAAACCTCGCCGGAATATGCGCAGTTGCCAAAAAACTGAAATCCACTTTATTGCTCTTTACTCATCCGTTTCTTCCTCAAATCTCGCACCGTCGGTTCCTAAACCTCCGTGGCGGTGTCCTCTTTCCAGAGCATCTATTCTTCCCTTGCCTCTCCAACCCAATCGACCGGGAGTTTGAGAAAACCGACGAACGGGCGCCGTTCTTCGTGTTCGTCGCGTTTTTGGTCATAGCTTCTTCCCCGGTGGGTCAATCTTCCTTCCGTTTGTTTCCTTGCGTTCTTGGGGTTGTCTAAAGTCTAATTCATCCATCAATTTTAGGATTCTTCAACCGTGGGCGGCATTTAATTTCGGATTTTGGTCACTTCGGTCGAGCCCGTGTTCTTTGACAATTTCTCTGATTTCGGTATGAATGGATTCAATTCCTCCCATCTACATGCTCCCTGAGATGTCACTTTGATGTTCCATCAATTAGCTTGTGGAGTCATGTTCAAAGTTTGTGCAAATTTCTAAATTTTCCAAGTTTGGGGCCTTCTCTGTTTTGGGCACTTGTGCGCATGCTCGCCGGCTGCCAGCCGCTGCCGCGCCTGGCCGGCCGGACGCTTTCCTCGCGCCGCCTTGTGCAGCCGCTGGCCGCCGGCGAGCTTACACGCTGCCGCCTCTGCCTGCCGCCAGGTGCCCGCCGTCGCTGGCCTCGGGGCTCAGCCACCGAAGCTCACTGCTGGCCCGCCGCTTCGCGCTGGCCTGCTCGGCCAGGCTCGCCAAGGCTTCTACGCTGCCGGCGCTGGGCCGCTTCCCGCCCGCCACGTCACGGCCGTCCGGCCGTCAGCCCGCCGCCGCCACCGCCCACCACCCCTTCCCTTCGCTTTCCCCATGCATTGACCCCATCATGCTCTCCATGGGTGGCATCTAAAGATGCTTGGCCTTCTCTGTTTCATGGCTAAGGCCAATGGGAAGAAGCCCCATGAGGATGACACCCTGGCCCCACTTGCCATAGAGTCAAGGACCAAGTCAAAGTTCAACCCAGTCAAAGTCAGTCAAAGTCCCATTTTGACCAGTCAACCCGAGAGGGAATATTCCGGGAATATTCCCGGTTTTCCGATTTATTCGAAATTCAAACTTCGGAAGCTCATAACTTTCTCATCCGAACTCCGATTGATCCCATTCAAATTTCTAAATTCATATAAAATCAAGATCTACCTGCCAGTACTAATTTTATAATTTTTGGATTTTATTTATTTTCTTTTATTTATTTGTTGTCTCGTTTTGCGCGTAGTCGACAACCCCGACGCGATCGACCACCCCGGACTTCAAGACCTCGAGACCCTCGCTGTGATCGAAGGCAAGTCTCCTTGACGCATATTGATCCTGCAATTTATAAATGTTTTACCAGGTTTTACAAATTGCATTGCTATTTACATAAAATGATGATGTTAAACGTTAAGTTGTTAGTTATACATTGTTTATACCTCCTTGAGATTTGCTATCCATGACCCTTTGTCACCCTAGTATAGTAATCCACCAATATAAATGATTTTGGGAAAATTAATCTTTGACTCGGGAAATGATTGCTTGGAGGACCTTTTGGATGAAACCACTAGTATGGAATGTAAATGGAGAATAGCTGCTTATTAGTATTGATAGGGATTATTAGTTATGAGATTGATTTATGGATGTTGATGGTTGAATTATGGTGAAGTGGGATTGTGATAGCGATTCGCATTACGATTTGTATAGTTTGGAAGAATATGGGAAGATGTAGGATGTCAAGAATAATATTCGGTAAAAGTAAATAAATGATATTGAGAGGCATACTTGTGGATTAAATAGAATAAGTGGTGACTTATATTTCGATTGGATGTTAACAAACATATTTGGTGATAATCAATTATGGAGAATTGTGAATAGTCCGTAATAGTTGGTAATTTATTAAATGACATGGTTACATATTCTCGGTGGTTTAGAGGATGATTATTGAAAAATGGTATCGCGATAACCATTTAGGTGGGATTGTGAATAATGTGGATCATGGGTGATTTGTTTAGTAAACGTGGTATCATTGGTTATGGAAATAGCTGTAGTCGATGAATTAATGAAGTCTTGGATTTATGGAATCTTTCTCGAAGGATACTTAGAGTAAGATTATGAATTATTCCTGGTGGATTAAAGTTGATGATTTGAAGACGAGAATGTGATGGATTAAATATATAATGTTATGAAGTAATATCGGTGGATTGTATTCTAAATGATTAGAGATAGTATTGTGAAGTATTCTCGGCATTTTAGCAGATGACCTTGTGAAATATTCACAGTGGATGACAAGATTGATCGCCGTATGATTGGTGGATAAATCACTAATACAGGACATAGTTCAAGGGAAATATTTCTTATACAAGTATGATTGTGGTTCTACAAGACTTTGGAGTTATGATAGTACCATGATGTATTTCCTACTTGGTGGATACTATATCAAATTAGATTATTCTTATGATTGTAACGTTATGGCAATAGAGGGATTATTGGAGAATATGCAGTTGATTATAAGGATTGCAATCAAACCCGAGGATTTGTATTTTATAAAAATAAACTATTGGTGGAATAGAATAGTACGGTAGAAATGCTTAGCCTCGCTGTCGGTCAATATTCACCTATGGGTGGGACTTTCAATTATCTCTTGAAAACTTGTATTGGAAGTTATAGGCAAGGAGTATTGCCAATGGTTTACAAAATAAAAATAAAATGAAAAATGATTTCGACTTGGGCGGCATGGAATGTCGGGTGGAAGCGAACCAAGTCTTGGTTCTTTGTGCAAGCACCGCCCCAAGTCGATTAAGGACCGACGCTTATGACTGTCTCCATTCTAAGCATAACCGCACAACCACATGTCAAAGTGGGCACGACTGGTGAATAATTTGTAGAACCCTAACTTAGACTCACCACTCGGTGGTTGTGTGAGAGCCGGAAGGAGGCAGTGTTGTTGTTGTTGTTGTTGTTGTTTTTCTCACACGGCGCAAGAGGGGCTTCTCAGATCAAGGACGGAACCCTAACAATGGTGAAACCTCGTGGGTGGGTCAGTTAGGCGTATACATTGTAAAGGCCTTGTCATGATATCCTGCCGGCACACCTAAGGAAGTGTGCTAATAGCTTGGCATCAAGGGAATATCATGTCTTGTGGGTAAAGTTGTACACCTCTGCAGAGTTAAAACTATTCGAATAGCCGTGTTTACTGGCCAAAGGCAAAGCGAAGAATGCTTTCATCTTTGGTAGACTTTGGTTTTGGTTTCAATCTAAACAATGGTTTGTTTTGGGATCCGGAGCGGTTAGACCTCTCGGGTGTGCTTAGCGGCTAGCCATAGGTGGAAGGAACTCGATTTTGTGAACCATGGCGGACATAGCCATGTGATTGGATTGAACCCTAATTTTGCTGAGATGAGGCGGATAGAGCCTGTATATTAGTGAGTGGTGGTTAGAACCTTCACTACAATATTACATAATTCAATTATTAAAAAGAATTGCTCAAATATGCTTTGTAAAAATTATTAACAAGTATGATTTGATGAAACTTGGCTTTATGCAAAAGAACCATATTAAGCCATCCTTGGATAGCCTACATTGTGCATAATTTCCCAGACTTGCTGAGTACTTTATGTACTCACGTGCTACATTCTAATCCTCTCTCAGAAGTGAAAGAAGCTGTCAAGGAATTCCAACGACTAGGGTGCGTTCTCCACTCGATTGCCTGTGGGCATTTGGATGGGTCGCATTGGCGTTTTCGTCTTCCAACAGCTTGTTCAAGTTGTTCAAATTGCTCAGCCGTAATGGTAAACCTTGACCATAAGGTCTTTGCTTTTATTTGGTATTATTCTTATTTAGTTATTTGTACTCGTGATATGGTTGTTGATTCATCACTTTTGACTGTGTGTACTAGCTACTGATCTGGGACTAGTACAGAAATACACAGAGGACTCCGGATAGCCGATCCGGGGGCCTACAAAGGTGGTATCAGAGCCATATCGACTGTAGGACGTGCCCTTAGTTAGAATGGTCGTTTTAGGAAGCTTCAAAACTTATGTTATAAAAAGAAAAATCAAATGATGTGCTATTCTCGTCTTTTCTCTCTCGTTCTATTCCTATTTTCCTCGAATCAATTGCTTCTTCACCTTTTTGGGAATGAAAATTGGACTATCCCTCCCTTAAACCTTCTGTATTAAGGTAATCGAGTTCCCGCTTTTGATTTCAAGACTTGAAGACTAAAGAAGAGCTAGTCGGAAAAGTTGTTACTGAACTGTGCATCTTCCTGGTGAGGATCCAACCGTTGATCGTCGAAGACAGAAGAAGCAAGGTTGACCTCAGACTAACCCTGTAGGTTAAGTGGCCAAGTTTCGTTCCGTGGTTGGTCGCCTTGTTCTGTTAGAGTGCGTAGTTTGACCGAATAGACGAATGGATTTGCTTGGTGTTAAAAATGTTTTGCTTTTCGTGTGTGGTGTTGTCCTTTTCCGGGGTAGTTGGTTTCTGGTGTTGTTAGAACCTCCCCTTGCTCGCTCGTCTGTGCGGTTCCCTCTCACCTGGAAGCCTTGTTCTGCTGTCAGATGGGGAAGAATTGCAAAGTGCCAACCTCAACGAAAAGCCGATGCATCAAATCCCAATGCTATGGTTAATGGCAACCCCAAAGAAGTTCCATTGTCAACATCGATCGCTACCGAGCTCAACCAAAGAACCATCCGAGGTGATAACAAAGATTTCTTCGTAATATGAATCAGTTCATGGTGACTCGAGACTCAACTCATGCAATTGATGATACAACAATCGAGCAACCAAGCCCCGATGGTCATTTCACCTACAACTCCTCCGCAGCACTCTTCCTCGATGAGTTACTAGGGACCAACCCTCCCGCAGTATGTGGAGATGTTGATGTTAACAATACCCTCCCTGTAAGCCTCCACCCATGGCGATATGTCATTTGCTATCAATGTGGCGAAAGAGGACATGTTGCTTATAGTTGTCCCCAAAGGGTCAGGCAAAAGAAGATAACCATTGTAGTCATCGCAATGCAACTGGACACCAATTCCGCAAGTGCCCTCGAAGGAAGGAGATCCAAGACAAGGTTTGCAACCTTTAGGCCGTGAAGGGCATTATGTGAAACAATGTCCCGTGAGAAAACCAAGATTCTTATCACCACAAACAAGCACAAAGATCGAAGTCGTGATAGAAGTACCTTCTAAGCCGCACTGGCACCGAAGATTCCTCAAGCTGACAAAGGCAAAGCAGTCTCCCTGGAAGACAACCGTCCTCAACCGGATTCTCGCAAAAGGAAGATAGTAAGTCAAGAGCAGTATGTTGCCAGTAATTCTCGGCTTGTGAACCAATTTCAACGCAACCAAGCACCAAGCAACTTTAATCACGACCCCAGGATCGGAAGTGCAACCGGTGACACAAGGACATCGTGCATCTACTTCCAATCCCAACATTCCAGAGGTTGTTCTCCTTCGCATCAGAACTCACCGCAGTGGTAGGCGCAATCGAGAACTACATCACCAGTGTCTCACAGTATCGGATGTCGTGGCCGCGATGATCCCTGAAGTTGAGGATGAAGCAACTGGAACTTGATGTTAGCAATAAATGTTAGTAGATGGTACCTTCAGAAGTACCATGCCTCTTTTAAAGAATAAAAAAAAACAGAGTTTGTGTAATGATCAATCTGTAAGAGGCAAGCAACAATATTGCTATCAATAAAAGTTTGAAAAGAGTATAGTTGTGGATGTGGATTTCGGTTGATTAGTTTTGGAAACGTATTGGTATTTGGGCACCCATTATGAGATAAGTAAAGGATGGCCGAAGAGCCATAGTTCTCGTCCGAAGCATGGGAAGAAATAAGAATGAATTTCACCATTGAACCCCTTGGAACTAAGTCAGGATATGATTTTTTTTTCTAAGGGGGGTAGTGTGGACAGATCGATAAAAGTTGCACGCTTTGTTCCGTGGAGGATAACCTCTAGTTGGTGCTAAACTTGTGGAACTTTGCGTGGCTAAAACAAAGGCATTTTAGTGTGCGCCAAGGAGAACGTGTCGATCGAGGTTCTCGGCCTCGAAGCTTTGGCGTATGGTATAACGGGTTGAGTACGAATTGGACTTCGTGTTGCTTACCATCCTCGACCGATGGCGTATCGGAAAGAATCAATCGATCTTGAATGATGTGTTGAGAGCGTGTGTCTTTGACATGTCAAGGTTCGTGGGATCGACAATAACTCTTGATCTCTGAAGACGGCGCCTTTGAAGCTCGGTATGCAAGAAAAGGCGGAATACCCTTGTATGGGCAAGAGACCGATAATGGACAAATCAATAGACCTGATATTCTGAAAGAGCCGAAGAGCAAGTCAGACAGATCCATGTAAATCTGAAGATTGCCCCGTCAAGATAAACGAGCTATGCTAATAACTGCCGTCAGGGATCAAGTGTAGCGCAGTGCCTGAGCATCAGTGGCAGTTTAAAGATATGGAACTAGAAGGAGACCTCACAGTCCGAGTACCCAATGTAATTTTGGTTGAAGCTAAACGCCGAACTCGGTTGTGTGACCAGGTTCTCGTGAGGATTCAGGAGAATACCATCGAGAAGAGAGTTACCTGAGAGCAAGAAGAAGATCTCAGAGCAGAGTTTCTGATCTTTTCTTTTTCCGTCTCGAATCTCGGGACGAGATTCTTTCTAAGAAGTAGGTTTGTAACGCCCTAGTTTTCGCTTTAGGAGAAAATCTAATTTAAATTATTTAAATTCAAATTTTGGATTTTCCTTGGTGTTTATATTAACCTGGCATCCATTCCTCCAAGATCGGAATTAATTCCTCCCTCGAAAAATCGGATTTTCCGGTTCACCAGATCCAAATTTCACCCGAGTCCAAAATGCTCCAAAAAGTCCCAAACCACTTTTAAAATGTTCCAAATATTCCAAAATGATTTTAGGAACCTTTCCCCGGATTTTTGGACCTCCGTTCCTATTTTATCTCGCGCGGCTTTTGTTTAATGCCTGCGATCCGCGCCCGAATATTCAATTCCTCAAATTTCATCCAAATTCAACCAAACCAGTTCCTTTGGGTTCTAAATATTCCAAAATGGTTCTAGGAATTTTTCCGCTGCTTTTTTAGACCATTTTTCCTAATTTTTCTCTAGGGCGGAACTTTCGCGTATTGGCTAGCCAACCGGAGGCTGCCAAGTGGCACTGCTACAGTGTTGTCTTCCACCTTGGGAGGCTTGCACGATGGGTTGCCTGGGAGGAGAGCAGAGAGTTTCCAAACTCCTTCTTCCACATTCAAATGCATGTAACTCCTCCAATAATGACTCAAATCGCGAACCGCCGGATCCGTTGAATCCGGACCGGCGAGACCTTTCCATTCCCAGTGGTCATTAACCTCAAACCTCGCCGGAATATGCGCAGTTGCCAAAAAACTGAAATCCACTTTATTGCTCTTTACTCATCCGTTTCTTCCTCAAATCTCGCACCGTCGGTTCCTAAACCTCCGTGGCGGTGTCCTCTTTCCAGAGCATCTATTCTTCCCTTGCCTCTCCAACCCAATCGACGAGTTTGAGAAAACTGACGAACGGGCGCCGCTCTTCGTGTTCGTCGCTTTTGGTCATAGCTTCTTCCGGTGGGTCAATCTTCCTTCCGCTTGTTTCCTTGCGTTCTTGGGGTTGTCTAAAGTCTAATTCATCCATCAATTTTAGGATTCTTCAACCGTACATTTAATTTCGATTTTGGTCACTTACGAGCCCGTGTTCTTTGACAATTTCTCTGATTTCGGTATGAATGGATTCAATTCCTCCCATCTACATGCTCCTGAGATGTCACTTTGATGTTCCATCAATTAGCTTGTGGAGTCATGTTCAAAGTTTGTGCAAATTTCTAAATTTTCCAAGTTTGGGGCCTTCTCTGTTTTGGGCACTTGTCGCATGCTCGCCGGCCGCTGCCGCCGCTCCCTCACGGCCGACGCTTTCCCGCCGCCTTGCTCAGGTGCCACTTGCCGCCACGGCTGAGCCACCACGCTGCCGCCCATGTATCTCGCGCCGCCTGCCGCCGTCGGGGCTCAGCCTCAGCGCTTAGCTCACTGTGGCCGCGCCGCCTGGCGCTGGCTGCTGCCGCCAGCTCGCGCCGCTCCACCGCCGCCGTCACGCCTCCGCTGCCGTCACGGCCGCCGTCCGGCCAGCCGCCGGCCGCCGCCACCGCCACCACCACCCTTCCTTCGTTTTCCCCATGCATTGACCCCCCATCATGCTCTCCATGGGTGGCATCTAAAGATGCTTGGCCTTCTGTTTCATGGCTAAGGCCAATGGGAAGAAGCCCCATGAGGATGACACCTGCCCCACTTGCCATAGAGTCAAGGACCAAGTCAAAGTTCAACTCTACCAAAGTCAGTCAAAGTCCCATTTTGACCAGTCAACCCGAGAGGGAATATTCCGAATATTCCCGTTTCCGATTATTCGAAATTCAAACTTCGGAAGCTCATAACTTTCTCATCCGAACTCCGATTGATCCCATTCAAATTTCTAAATTCATATAAAATCAAG
Source organism: Rhipidocladum racemiflorum (assembly GCA_036346355.1). NCBI lineage: Eukaryota > Viridiplantae > Streptophyta > Magnoliopsida > Poales > Poaceae > Rhipidocladum > Rhipidocladum racemiflorum. The sequence goes on along the minus strand of CM070579.1, from coordinate 78,988,803 downwards.
ATCTACCTGCCAGTACTAATTTTATAATTTTTGGATTTTATTTATTTTCTTTTATTTATTTGTTGTCTCGTTTTGCGCGTAGTCGACAACCCCGACGCGACCGCCGACCCAGTCGCCGGACTTCAAGACCTCGAGACCCTCGCTGTGATCGAAGGCAAGTCTCCTTGACGCATATTGATCCTGCAATTTATAAATGTTTTACCAGGTTTTACAAATTGCATTGCTATTTACATAAAATGATGATGTTAAACGTTAAGTTGTTAGTTATACCTGTTGTTTATACCTCCTTGAGATTTGCTATCCATGACCCTTTGTCACCCTAGTATAGTAATCCACCAATATAAATGATTTTGGGAAAATTAATCTTTGACTCGGGAAATGATTGCTTGGAGGACCTTTTGGATGAAACCACTAGTATGGAATGTAAATGGAGAATAGCTGCTTATTAGTATTGATAGGGATTATTAGTTATGAGATTGATTTATGGATGTTGATGGTTGAATTATGGTGAAGTGGGATTGTGATAGCGATTCGCATTACGATTTGTATAGTTTGGAAGAATATGGGAAGATGTAGGATGTCAAGAATAATATTCGGTAAAAGTAAATAAATGATATTGAGAGGCATACTTGTGGATTAAATAGAATAAGTGGTGACTTATATTTCGGTGGATGTTAACAAACATATTTGGTGATAATCAATTATGGAGAATTGTGAATAGTCCAGAATAGTTGGTAATTTATTAAATGACATGGTTACATATTCTCGGTGGTTTAGAGGATGATTATTGAAAAATGGTATCGCGATAACCATTTAGGTGGGATTGTGAATAATGTGGATCATGGGTGATTTGTTTAGTAAACGTGGTATCATTGGTTATGGAAATAGCTGTAGTCGATGAATTAATGAAGTCTTGGATTTATGGAATCTTTCTCGAAGGATACTTAGAGTAAGATTATGAATTATTCCTGGTGGATTAAAGTTGATGATTTGAAGACGAGAATGTGATGGATTAAATATATAATGTTATGAAGTAATATCGGTGGATTGTATTCTAAATGATTAGAGATAGTATTGTGAAGTATTCTCGGCATTTTAGCAGATGACCTTGTGAAATATTCACAGTGGATGACAAGATTGATCGCCGTATGATTGGTGGATAAATCACTAATACAGGACATAGTTCAAGGGAAATATTTCTTATACAAGTATGATTGTGGTTCTACAAGACTTTGGAGTTATGATAGTACCATGATGTATTTCCTACTTGGTGGATACTATATCAAATTAGATTATTCTTATGATTGTAACGTTATGGCAATAGAGGGATTATTGGAGAATATGCAGTTGATTATAAGGATTGCAATCAAACCCGAGGATTTGTATTTTATAAAAATAAACTATTGGTGGAATAGAATAGTACGGTAGAAATGCTTAGCCTCGCTGTCGGTCAATATTCACCTATGGGTGGGACTTTCAATTATCTCTTGAAAACTTGTATTGGAAGTTATAGGCAAGGAGTATTGCCAATGGTTTACAAAATAAAAATAAAATGAAAAATGATTTCGACTTGGGCGGCATGGAATGTCGGGTGGAAGCGAACCAAGTCTTGGTTCTTTTGTGCAAGCACCGCCCCAAGTCGCTTAAGGACCGACGCTTATGACTCTCCATTCTAAGCATAACCGCACAACCACATGTCAAAGTGGGCACGACTGGCCGAATAATTTGTAGAACCCTAACTTAGACTCACCACTCGGTTGGTTGTGAGAGCCTAAGGAGGCATTGTTGTTGTTGTTGTTGTTGTTGTTTTTCTCACACGGCGCAAGAGGGCTTCAGATCAAGCGGACGGAACCCTAACAAATGTGAAACCTCGTAGTGGAGTCGTTAGGCGTATACATTGTAAAGGCCTTGTCATGATATCCTCGCCGCACACCTAAGGAAGTGTGCTAATAGCTTGGCATCAAGGGAATATCATGTCTTGTGGGTAAAGTTGTACACCTCTGCAGAGTTAAAACTATTCGAATAGCCGTGCCTCACGGTCAAAGGCAAAGCGAAGAATGCTTTCATCGTAGACTTTGGTTTTGGTTTCAATCTAAACAATGGTTTGTTTTGGGATCCGGAGCGGTTAGACCTCTCGGGTGTGCTTCCGCGGCTAGCCGTAGGTGGAAGGAACTCGATTTTGTGAACCATGGCGGACATAGCCATGTGATTGGATTGAACCCTAATTTTGCTGAGATGAGGCGGATAGAGCCTGTATATTAGTGAGTGGTGGTTAGAACCTTCACTACAATATTACATAATTCAATTATTAAAAAGAATTGCTCAAATATGCTTTGTAAAAATTATTAACAAGTATGATTTGATGAAACTTGGCTTTATGCAAAAGAACCATATTAAGCCATCCTTGGATAGCCTACATTGTGCATAATTTCCTGCACTTGCCGAGTACTTTATGTACTCACGTGCTACATTCTAATCCTCTCTCGTATGAAAGAAGTCATCAAGGAATTCCAACGACTAGGTGCGTTCTCCACTCGATTGCCTGTGGGCATTTGGATGGAGTCGCATTGGCGTTTCGTCTTCCGCCGATTGTTCAAGTTGTTCAAATTGTTCGCCGTAATGGTAAACCTTGACCATAAGGTCTTTGCTTTTATTTGGTATTATTCTTATTTAGTTATTTGTACTCGTGATATGGTTGTTGATTCATCACTTTTGACTGTGTGTACTAGCTACTGATCTGGGACTAGTACAGAAATACACAGAGGACTCCGGATAGCCGATCCGGGGGCCTACAATATATATATATATATAGAGAGAGAGAGAGAGAGAGGATAGCTAGTGTACTATCGATAGCACAGATCCTCCGTGCTATAGGGTTGTGTTTGCAAAATTCGAAGACGAAATTATAGATCCGAACCGTGCATTCTATTCATCTCATTGAAATCTCACTACCCACCAAATTTTATATTTTTTGAATTTTTTCTCCTATTTATTTTGTATTTTTCAAAATTCACGATCTAATTAGTTGTGGGGCGTCCAATGAAGCTGGTTTTTGAAAAATACAAAATAAATAGGAGAAAAGGTTCAAAAAATATAAAATTTTGTGGGTAGTGAGATTTCAATGAGATGAATAGAATGCACGGTTCAGATCAATAGTTTCATCTTCAAATTTTGCAAACACAACCCTATATCACGGAAGATCTGTGCTATCGATAGTACACTAGCTATCCTCTCTCTCTCTCTCTCTCTCTCTCTCTCTCTCTCTATATATATATATATATATATATATATATATATATATAGGCACACACGTAGTTAGTATATTCTTTTCCTTACCAGGGTACCCCACACTGCGGTTTAAGGTTTTTAACGAGACAGTAATTCTGTACATGTTTAAGATTGAATAAAATTTACTTCTTTTTTTTCCTAATATTTGTGTCCATTGCCTCAGCTTCTAGCGTCTCCGAGTTCTTTTCTCTCGTCGCAATAGCGCAAATGGGTCGGGCCTGGGTCAGCACGCCACGAAACAGGTACGAAGCGCAAATGGGCCATGCGTAGGCTCGTCAAAGGCAATCCATACTGGCACGGCACGGCACAGCGAATACGATGGGCTGTCACGGCCCGAAGCACGATGAACCTATACCGGGTCAGCCTAGCATGGCACGACGCCCACCTCACTGACCCAGCATATTTCAGTGTTTTTTTTCTCAACCACGGAAATGAAAATCTGCTCCCACCATTCTCAAATTTTAAAAGCGTGCTAAATCTAACGATATAATCTTTATGTGTCCAATCTAATAGTTTTAAACATATTAGTGATTAAATTTTAGAAAATTAATAGCACAGATTCTAAGACGTCTCGTAGAAAGAACAACGAAGGTAGGATAATACAATCGTTGAATGAGCACGTTGATCGCGTTGACGGAGTTTGATCTCACTTTGGAAGCAGAGGGGGAATCGGCCCCCGGTAGAGCTTTCTTGTAGTTTTTCCATTTGTTTTTGTTAGCAGAGAGGCAAATTTACATCTTACTTTTGCGCTAAGCGTGCTTAGATGGGTTGGCTCTCTACGAGCCTAATTTAATCCTCACTCTGTTCGGCCATTTTTTTTTTTTTTGAAGCAGCAAAAGCTGTGAATAATTAGAAAACAAGGTTTACAAGATTTTTAAAGAAACCAAATACAAGGTGCAAGAGAATGCACCCAACAAGCAAGGGAAGAGGGAAAAAAGAAAACAGAACAAAAAACTTAGAAAAAGGGTATGATCTTCATTAGAGGCGATATAGGAGTTTTCTAAGGTCAAACGTTCCCGCTAGAGTCAGTGGCCATCTTTAAAAATAGATATTTTCTCACTCACTACTTTGCAAGAACCGCAAGCGAAATAGGAAGACCCATCTATGCAGAATTAAGAAATACGGGAAGTGCACGTGCCTACGTGTGGGAAAAGGGGGACAAAAGTATTGAGATATGGATAGCCAGGTCTATCTGAGTTCTATTTGTCCAAATATGATTGGACTCTACCTCAATGTAGGTAAAATTGAATATATATTTAATTGGATTCTACTATATACTTAGCACTACATTGTACAAGAGAATTAAGCTAATGAAGAGATAACAGTTTTATCTTCTTATGTCATGTATACTCTTTATTTTATATTTACTATTCTATTGATATATCGTGATTGAAATAGGACACACGTCATCGTTTTATTAGTTATTACATAAAAAGAGGTCAAATGAGTCGAGCAAGGCCTGCAGCTGTTGGACAGGCGGAATTTGAAATACACCCTAAAAATTCCTGGAAATTCTCGCACTGCAATGTGGACATGGACCACGTATATTATCTCACATAAGGTACTATACACTAGGCCGGGCTCAGATGGGCCCAGTCAACAGAGCGATGGGTTGGCGTTTGCTGTGGCCCTTTGGGATCTCCCTAGCACATTCAGGCCCATCTGCGGCCTGCATCACATTATTTGTACTGCAGGCGACAAGCAAGGAGCGAATTTTTTGTTATTTAATATTTATTTTAAATCTTTTTTTCAAATCTAATCGATGGAAACACAAAATTGCAAAAATAGGCACCCGTCGCCCCAATATGGGGCGATCGCCCCATATTGGGGCGATAGGTACCTGGATGTAAAAAAAACACTTGTAAAAATGAACACATGAAGGAGTAGATTTACCAACATATTTTGCATCCAGGTACCTATCGCCCCAATATGGGGCGATCGCCCCATATTGGGGCGACGGGTGCCTATTTTTGCAATTTTGTGTTTCCATCGATTAGATTTGAAAAAATGATTTAAAATAAATATTAAATAAAAATAGATTCGAGCCAGGAAACTTCGTGGCCCCTACTGACCATTGGTCCACTCCGCTAAGTTGACCAAATCCAACAAAACATAACCTGTATTTTATATTCTAATACAAAATTAGTATGATGTTTTCTCTATATTTTTTAATAAATATTCAGCTTTATTCTATATACATGCATTAAATATAATGTTTAAGATAATAATTAAGGATAATCTAGTTTTATTCAATATCTTCTTAGTCTATGCGCTTAAAAATGAAATGTGCCACATAGATTTAGACCGATCGAGTAGCTTAAATTATCACTAACTCACTACTGGTCCATCCAGTTTCTGCCTAATCTACGAAAGGCTACTTTCTCAAGATGCAGTAACAATTGACCACATTGGCTGAGTACGAAGTAGGGCTGCCTGTTGATTTTGGAGTCTGTCGGAAAACTTTGTATCGTATACCTACCCTCTCTGCCGTCGACGAGCTGTTAGCTCAGCAGTCAGCAGTCAGCACTGCAAGAATCAACCAGATCGAATGGAGTTTCTGGGCCAAGGGGTGTGCTAATCTTTTTCAGGCGTCTCCCCTTGTCGATGGCTTGGCAAACGTCTCCTCGGACTAGCAACAGCAGCAACCCTTGAAGAGACATCCTGATCTCATTCAGCCGTATCCGCTCGTATTTTTTGTTGACTCCCAGTCCTTGAACAGACGGTACCGAGCCCTCTAAACCTGCCAAGTTCGATAGAGTCTGATCTTTTATGCTCAATGGTAAAAACTCGAACAAATTTTAGTTAGGGTCTAAATTTGGATCTAGATTCGAAGTAAGCTCGGTCTAAGTTTAAATAGACTCGAACTCAACCTAAGTAAACTTGTTAACAATTAACAATTTGATACACACTACTTTTCAATAAAAAAAAATATTTAAACTTGAGTTCGACTCGAATAAACTTGATAAAAGTTAATATATAGTAATATTTAATAAGTGATTTATAAATTTAATATAGTCATAAAACTATTCGAACTCTATTCGATGAAACTCGTGAGCTCAAAATCAAGCACCAATTTGACTCATTTAGAGCTCAAATCAAGTCTGGAAGGGTGGATCTGGAGCAACTCGAAAACCTCACCCTGTCACCCAGGCGAGAGCACAGCCCGATTGGGATCCTCTGCCTTTGTTACTCAAAATGCACGATGCATTTTAACCTGCATTTTGAGTAGCAAATGCTAAAAAAATATAGGAAAAAAAATCAAATTGCTACATTATTCGAGATTTTGGTAAATTTCATTGAAATTTCGGATATTTTGATTGAAATTCATATTTTTAAACTAGATTTTTTCGAAAATACTATAGCAATTTGATATTTTTTTCAATTTTTGTTAGCCTTGCTACTCAAAATGCACCATGCATTTTGAGTAGCAAAGGCAGAGGATCCCAATCGGAGTACAGCCGCCATGCCGGGACTGGGATCATAGTCGTATTCATCCATTGAATGCGCAAACCAAAGCGGGTGCTTTCCTCTTGTATACAAGTGCTGAGGAATATTTAAATTCTATATAATTTAAGTGGTGTTTATATACCTTTTTCTTAATATAAATTACATAAATTTAAAAATAAGCAAGTGGTTATTACTAAATATTCACTTTTTATTTATGTTTTAATATTTATAATTTTTAAAAAGAAATAGAAACGTTATATAGTTTTAAGATAACTTTTACCTGATTTTTCTTCTATATACTTCTATCATTCATTATTTAAAATATTATTTATTATTATAGATTAGATTAATGTATATAAAAAAAATAAGTGAGTTAATAAACAAAATAATCCTAAGATATCATATACTGAGGAACGGAGGGAGAAAAATTTACTGCGTCCGTCACAGGTGGTGATGTAAACTACTCGCCACTCGGCAGCATCACAATTGATTAGGGTTAACCAAACCGATTTAGGATTGAAAATCGAAGTCCCGGTAATACCGATTTGCTACAAAAATCGTTAAAAATCGTATGGTTTTCAAAATCAAACAAGTTGCTCAAATGTATAAAAACAAATCTAAAAAATTGCTTGAAATGATCAAAATCGACCGATCTAACTTCAAAACCGGTATCTTTTCCGAGCTCTCTGCCTTGCATTTCGGTCTTCCGCCCCACTGGTCGCGCCTTCATCCGCTTTTGCACCGCCAGCCGGTCCGTCCCTCGCTGCGCCGCGCCTTCATCCATCCGGCCCCCCGCCGCGAGCCACCTTCATCCATCTGGGCCTTGTCCCGCGTTGCCGCCCCTTCCCCGCGGCTTCATCCGTCCGCCGCCTTCCCCGTTTGGTATACCACAGTTTGGAACACAGATCCCAAGGCGGCAAGTGTCCAACAACCAGAGCCGCTGATAAATAAGGTCTGCTCCTGCGTTCTTGTCTCGCGTTGCGCCCTTGGCTGGATTGGGTTCGGCTTCGCTGCGGTGGTTGATCAGCTAGGTGAGTATGCTTGCTTGCTTCATTTCTCTCTCTGACTTTTGCAGGCAAAGATTGGATTTGTGTTTCTTTTGGGCTCTTGCTGTTGTTCTTGATGGTCTTAGGTTTGCTGTTGACCGAGGAATTAGTTAGGGAGTGTTCTTGCTAGGTTGCTTCCTGTGTTGATTCATCAAAGATTTGTGAATGATTTGCGAGATGAATTATGGTTCCTAATAATAGGCTGAATTTTGGTCTACATTGTGCTCGTTCCTACGGCTGTTTACTGATGACGAGTTGGCTGGCATAGATTAGGTTTATTGCTAGCATGGTTAGTTAGATTATAAAATCAGTTTTTGTTGAGAAAAAGACATCAACGTTTTCCAGAAATTATGTGTTGGCTGGCAACCATCTACACAGTGATGCCTGTCCAATGATGGCATCTCTCTGAATAGAAACTCTGAAATATTGGCAAGTTAGAGTGGACCTAGTGTTACATATGATTAGTAAGGTCTTGTTTTTGCTGTGATTATGGAAGAAGGTTCTATTAGGCTGTTTGCTTCTCAATCATATGACAATGTTTTATTCAACTTCAATTTGAAAATCGTATTTATAAATGGCATGCGAGGTACTTATCTTAGGAAACTAATCGAATGTCAGGGTCCATTTAACACTTTCTTGGTCGGTAGAGCCATGGTTGAAGTTTATAATGTCAAATTTAGCAGCGATGTCAAGTCTATGCTTCTAACAACAATTACCGATCATACATATGTTTTGGATGCGTATGGAGGAGATAAGGTCAGTTAGTACCACCATTGCAAAATTTAGCTTCAATTACTAAACTATGAAATGCATAATTTCTTATGATTTTACCATTGACATCCTCACACCCTTTTTGTTGGTTCTTTGCTCATTCATATTTCCTATTAATTTGCAGAGGTGTAGCTTTAGTTCACAACCATCTCCCAACATAACAACTAAAGCCGCTTACAATCCATATGGTCGATACGTAATTTCAGGTAACACCGCATAGCAATGCCGTTTCTCCATACTCATCTTGTATGCACACCGCTTTTACTAATGTGTTGAGAGGCATACACACTCAGCTTATAACTGGTTTATTAGATTTGTTTGTGGTGAGTTGTAGCATTTTTTTAGTCACAGTTTTCTTGCGGATTGAGTGAAGGCAAAATCAGTTGCTTCCACTTGTTCCTTTTCAGATTTGCAATAATGTTACTTTCATCTATTTTCTGGAACACTGATACCAACTTCATAGGCATTCAGAAATTTCCGAAAAAAAAGAATCATTATTGCTCACAGATTTTTCTATTTTATAAATTGAATGACTATTTTTTCGGCTCTTTGCTAAGCTTCTGTGGTAGCTGTTTGCTGATCCATGCATTACTCGTTTCAACAGTTACGGCCCTGGCAAATACTTTTTCCAATAATAATAGTTCCGCGAAGTACTTGGTTCAATAATTACAAAGAGGATTTCTACTTTTTAATTCATACGCATCTCTCTCTCTCTCTCTCACTTTCAAGAGAAAAATTCATTAATAGATTTTCGGACAGATCTTATAGGAACTGGTTGATAACATGATTATTCTATATCAAAATTGTTAACGAGTCACTAGCTGATAAGTTGCTTTAATATTTGTAGAGCAAAGCCCTCCAATTACTGAAGTGATCAACATGGTGGTGCCTCCCTTCATTGAGTTCCTCACACATGACTATTTCCAACTGGCCAACTCTAGATGTGAGAACAATCTCAATAATCCAATCACATTGATTTGGTTTTTCTTGTAGTGTTAATCAGTGTCAGATTTGTAAAAATTTACCTTCTCCTTGGGATTTTTTGGTGCAGTTTGAGGCTGCACGCACACTCACTAATATTACATCAGGCACATCACTGACCTCTAAAGTTGTGGTTGAATACGTTGATGTGCCCATATTTGTCAAGCTACTCAGCTCCCCCAGTGAGAATGTATGGCAACAGGCATGATACCAATTTAAAGAAGAATTTACTTTTCTCTTAAAGACTTATGCTGCATGATATTTAGGTTAGTAGGTTTCTTATTTGTTCTACAGATTGTGCTCTGAGGAGTGTCGCCACTAACTCTCCAAAGTGCCGGTATGCTTCTTATTTGTTCTGCAGATTGTGCTCTGAGGAGTGTCGCCACTGACTCTCCAAAGTGCCATGACCTAGTGCTTGGGAGCGGTGAGTTATTCCCGTTGTTGCAGCAGCTCAATGAGCATGCGAAGCTATCGATGCTCAGGAATGTCACATCGACACACTCCAACTTCTGCTGTAGGAAGCCGCAGTCGAACTTTGAGCAGGTTTTATTGTAAGCTGCTGTCTCGTTTGTCATATTGACTATAAATGTTTTACACTTACAATGATTTGATAGATTTATGCGTGTTTGAACAAGTCTAACCAACGCTCTCAGCTTTGGCTGGTCGCTCGCGCCCTCCTATGTGGATCCTTGCGCTTCGTACCGCCACTCATACCTATGTGGCTCCTTTTGCTCTTCATTTGGTCATTAGAAGCGTGTACAATTAGGGGCGAAAGCAAAGTTAGTTACTTGGTGTCACAGGACACTGGATCAAAAATTTATTTTAGCATATATTAGTTCATATATAGTATACATGAATCCCTTAATTCAGTACTTGTGACACCGGGAGGCAAATAACAGGGTACATGGTGAAGTAGTGAACCCTGATCATGTTCCCTCTAGTTTCGCCCCCTGTGTACAATCACACTGAAAACATCCATGGCAAACACAAGATCTTGGTCGGCAGCTTTCAAAATCGCCAACACCTACAGCTACATAAATGGACTAGGTTGGAGAAAGTTTTTGCCAGTACAATAAGGTAAAAGAAGGCGACTGCTGCACCTTCAACGCCATTGAGGCAACAGTCTGGCAAGTCTTGATTGTGGCCGGGTAGTCCAAGCCAAGGTTTCAAATTTCGTTTTTGGTATATATCTCGGAGGTGGCCAAAATCCAAAATTTCGGCGAGATTTCGGAATTTCGAACAAAATTCAAACAAAATCCAAAAACCAAATTTCAAATCCGATTTTTTTCCCAACCTGGATCTCCGAGATTTCGGCCAAAATCACCGAGATTTCGGCCAAAATACCGAGATCTCAACCTAAAGTCATTGAGGTTTCAAAAAAGAGTATTTGTGATGGTTTTTAAGAAAAACCGCCACAGATAATATTATCAGTGGTAGTTTTTAAGAAAACTGCCACTGATAATATTATCTGTGGCGGTTCTAGCCAAAAACCGCCACTAATGCCATTAGGGAATGGAATTACAAACTTTTCAGATCAGCACGATCACGTAACTCTGACATACTTACCAATCTTGGTAATTGCCCCACAGCAAGACTCCCTTTTTATCTTTTTTTTTCAGATTATGTGGGATACAGCTTGGCAAAGAGATCAATGCAAATCTTGATTGTAGCCAAGTTCTTGTCACTTGTCAGATAATAGTTTTTATGTGAAGATTCATTAAAGATTGTGCCACAGAGGAGCTATCTGAATTAGATGAGAATTAAATTCTCTTGTTTGGTTCACTGAACATTGCATAATGCCTATGATGACAAAGTCAACAAACATAATTTATTAGCTTCAAGGTGCTAACAGAATCATTCGAAAACAGAAAAGGTAACCTTTATTAGGTAAAAAGGTCTGTTCGATCGTACTTGTACTAACAGAATAACTAGGTTAGTAAAAACTGACAATTTGTTCTAACATGAACAACATTTACAATGGTTAATTTTTCCAGAAACCTGGTGTACTTTTCCAGAGGAAATGGTACGTCCAAAGTACAGAAAGGCCTTCTATGACGGACTCTTCACACATCACAGGGCCACAGCTGTACAACACAGTATGAAGATGGCTCTCCTCCGTCCAATGTTGTTTATAGTGATACATAATTCTCCCTATTTTGTTCCTGCAACAACAACAAAAAAACAAAAAAAAAGAACGTTGTAGAGGGTATTTGAAGCTAAGGCTTGGAAAAAGTGTCCCTTGCCAGGTGTGAACTTTGGAGACATTGTGATGATCTCCAGGAAGTGTCCTTGACACACCTTCATCTGATCATTTAGCTTTTCAGAAATCCATAAACAGGATGCTAGTAATTGATATTTTTTTTTGGCACAAAGTGGGTCCGATGATCTATCTGATTCATGAGCTCTAAATCCTGCAATAATTGCAGGCGTATACACAAGCTAGTATTTGCAGAAAAATATGTACAGGAAATCTTGCAGATATGTCATAATTTGGCACATTTGAAAGTGGAAGTGTTCTAGTATATGCCAATGGTATTTTCCACTTTCTCATAACGATCTCTTTATTCGTTGAGAATATTCAGATTCACCAGTCCTGTTCTCTCTCAAAATCTGTGGATTGACAGTCAAAGACACAGAGTAATTGGTAATTGCACTTCCCTGAAGAATGTTAGGGGTATAAAATGATCCCGGGGATGATGATTTGGCGCCATTGGTGTAAAACAAAATCCGTTTATGATCATTTTCCAACACAAGGTCCCAATGAAATTGTCACAATCATTGGCTAGTTCTTATATACCAAAAGAACATTTGCCACGGGAGGATTTGATACCCCTGAAGTTGATGATGGCTAGAGGGGGAATTTCAGATGTTAAGGGAAAGAAAGGATGAGAGCTCCGAGACAAATTCATGTGATCCCTTTAAGCTCGGAGACAAAGTATGCATCATAGGTGTCGGCGTATGAGCCAACAGACCCCTTCAGGCGAGGGATATCCTAAGTTCTAACCGGGGCTTTCGTGGAGACTGCTCGGGAAAGGAAGAATCGGGGGCGAAGTATGCAAGGAGACTCTGGCGTTTTGTCAGGTTCGGATCCTCCTGAGAGTAATAGCCCTACTCCTGTGCTCTTGTATCTTGGTAGGCTTGAGGGGAGCTGGAAGATGAACAGCCACCCGAAGCAGCTCAGACCAGCCTGCCTAGAACAGAGAGTCTAGTCTGAGAGAAAATGATCGAACCCCCTCTCCCATGCACCCCGGCTCTCTTTTATACTCGGGCTGGCGGGGGCGCATGGAAGGCTTACACAGCAAGCTATACTCATTACCCTGCTCTCTGGCATTAAATGCCCCTGCAACACATTTAATGCCCTGGCGCAGACATCCTCTCCCCCGCCCTTGAGCGTCGCGCCTGCCGGCTTCGCCCGCACCACTGGGGTGGGGAATTGCACCCTGACGTCGCTCGTCATTATGGCGCGCGTTGGGGACACGCGCTGCCATACTGTGGCCTTCGTTACCCCCATTTAATGCGCACGACACGCATTAAATGTCTTTGACCTCTCGAATGGCCGCGCGGGCCATTAAAGAGCCTCGGGAATTGGGCGCCAGCATCATGGCCTGACCGCCACCTGTCCGCTGGGCGACGTGGCCTGGCCGCCACCTATTCGCTGGATGATGACCTCTCCGACCGCTAGTGGCGTGACCTGGATGCGACATGTCCGCTAGCGGCGGCTTTTACTAAAGTGCAGTGGGCACCTTGGTGTAGAATACACCGACAGTAGCCCCCGGACCCACCTTGGAGCGCTCTTTTTACCTTTTTCCGTCTCCTGGGTGGGTCCAGAAAAAGTGCCCACGAAACGTTGCGGCTTTTTAAATGCCGCCGCCGTTTCCGGGCCCGAGGAGGATCGTGCGGCCGTCTTTGCCTCGTAACCGGCGCGGGACTGAGGGGTATGGCCGCGCCTCTTCTGATTCTTTCGGGTTTCCCGCCAGCGAACCGCCGCGCCTCCTCGAGCATCCCGCCTTTCCAACGGCCACGCCTCCCCGGGTTCCCCGCTGAAGCGCTCCTTCATGCGTATAAATAAAGGTGCTCCGGGGGGAGGCGGTCCGTTCGCTTCTCAGCCTTTTACTTGCTGCATACTGCTTCTTCGCTCATATGGTGCCGCCAACACCCCTGCTTCCTCCCTCAACCGTCGAGGAGGTCGACGCCGAGAGGTGTTCCCAGTATGTCGCCGGCGGCATCGTTCAGATTTGGCGCCGGATCGCTGCCGGCCGCCGGCGAACTAGTCTTCTTCTGGGCGATGTTGGCGGGCCTTCTTCCGCCAATTTCCGACTTCTACCTTGCCGCCCTCAACTTCTACTCCATCCACAACCTTCATCTTCCTCCTAACTCGCTGCCCTCCTCGTCTTTGCCCACTTCGCGAGATGTTCGTGGGAGTGGCCCCTAATCTCCCCTCTTTCGCTTCTTCTATTCCTGCGCGGCCAAGGATCTTTCCACCGTGACTGCTCCTCGCCACTTCCGCCTTCGCGACAAGACAGCTTTCGCTACATTCGCTGACCTCCGCTCCAACCGAGGGCTTGGCGCAATGGGTGGCTCTATGTCGAAGACGACAAATGGCTTAGAGGTCTCCGAGATGCCGATCGGGCTGGCCGGTCGGCATCCTACCCGGGAGCTCATGTCGACGAGACGCTGAAGCTCCAGGTGATGCCGGCTGCGTGGACCACCGCGAGCGGGCTCGACGGGGCCATGGTTCTTCGGGACTACATCTCCCGAAGAATTAGTCCCCTACGCCATCGTGCTCGCCTCGCCTGGCAGTACACTGGCCCTGACGACATGACCCGGACAACTCCCGGAGGTAGGTTACTTTTCACTTTGCTCCCCTTGTTTACTTCTTCTTTCTTTCAACTGCTACCGGACTGACGGCGCCTTCACTAGCTTTTCTTATTTTTTCTAGCCGCGGGGAATTTATCCCCTACCAAAATTGATACGTGGCAGGCGCATCTGGGCGTCTTTGCCCCGTCCCACCCTTTCCGGCGGGTGCACTCCCGCTCTGCCAGGTGGAGCCCCGGGAGCGCGTGGCGATCACCTGTGCCATGCCCGTCATGGACGCCATGGGGCCGGTGACCACGCCTCGCCAAACGACGCTAACCATCCGGGGCCCTCCTCCAGCAGGCGGGGGGGGGACAAGCGCCCTGCCGATGACGACGCCCGGCGCGACAGCCAGCGGAGTTCGCCAAGACCGGGGCGCGCGACCACGATCGGAGCGGGTAGCTCTACAGTGGACGCCGCTTCAACCTCGGCCGGTGCCGTCCCGCCAACAGCTCCGGCAGCTCGGTTCGCTTCGCCACCGCACAGTCAATCCACCTCACGGCCGGCAGATCGATTCGCCCGCGCCGGCTCCGGCACAGGCGATCCGCCCGCCCGCCGGCAGACGGCGTTAGGCGATCCGCCTCGCCGCCCGGCATCGGCGCAGGTGATCCACCACCGCCGCCAAAGACCGATCCTTTTCTCCGCCGCCGCCGGCGAGGGGTTGCTCACGGGCCGGCGCACATGGGATAACCCTTATCCCAGGCACGCCCCGGTTCGGGAGGCCTTCTGCTAGGTACACACAAAAACACATAGCAAGCTTATCAAGTTCATGTAATTTGAGAGACTTACCCCCTCCTTTTTTCTTCAGGGCATCTTCTTCGAGGGCTTCCGCAGGGGTCGACCCGGCCGCGGTGATCGAACACCAAGGCGGCCCTAGCGACCACTCGGCACGCCGCCGGGTCGACGCTCTTACGCCTGGGCATGGGCCGGCTCGCCCACTCCGAGGCTCCTCGCCCCAATCCTCTACGGACGCGACGCTCATTGCCGCCCTTGGCAAGCTACACTCCCAGGAGCGGGAGCTTTGGCGGCGAAAGCGGTGGAGAGGCCGAGGAGGTCGTCGCGAGATCGCCCGCCTCCGGCAGAGGTACAGGATCGGCGCGCCGGCCGGAGAGGTTGGAGCAGACTCTACAATGAGAGGGAGCAAGGTGCCCTCCGCGTCGAGGCGATCATCCGAGAGCGCGACGAGGAGAAGGGCAAGCGGCTCCACGCAGAAGCCGAGGCCACGTCCATGCTGCGCCCGGCCTTCGAACGGATGGTGGCCAGCCTGGCGCCACTGGGGTTGGAGCAGCCGGGCCCGATTGAGCAGACGACCCGGCACTATGCCTTCTGCATGGGCCGGATCGCCGACTTCCTCACCTTCCTGCCTGGCGCCCTAGCCACACGGTCCAGCCAAGAAGGGCGAGCAGTTGTGGCGGCCACGGCGTCGTACGTGCTTGCCTGCTGCGCCAGCCGGGATGCTAACTTCGACCCCTTGGTCGCCATCCAGGTGGTGGAAGGAGAATGGGCCCACGCTGAGGCGCAGGTTAGCAGCGCCGCCGAAAGGGTAGCCGATCAGCTCGAGATGGTCAACCCGGCGCTGGAAGCGATGGCCGAGGACGTGGCCCTCGAGCTGGATGTCGCCCCGGTGGAGGACCAGGAGGCTGCGGAGGCCACGGCGGATGAAGACTGAGGGACTTTTTTCTTTTTCTTTTGCCGTTGTTTTGCCTTCCCTTGTAGTGGACTTCTGCAAGTTAGGATCTATATTTATAAAAATGTGTATTTCCCTTTCGCATGCCTTACGTTTGGACGCATGTTCGTGCTTCCACCATGCTGGCCCTGAGTGAACAGAAAGGCAATGGCGCATGCTAAAAGTTAGAGTGCAGGGCCCGGATCCCTCGTGCCGGAAAGCCGCTATACCAGGGCATTAGGACTCTGTGAGATTAGTTACTCTCGCGGTCTCTTAGGGCCGAACACTTGGTGAGGTGCGGTAGGGTAGTAGGCCTTCGGAGATGGTGTTTGAGTCGCCGGTCTCCACGGGGGCGCCTTGAGCGTCACGACCGTATTGAAAACCGTGCCAAACCAACCGTCCAACCACCCATCCCTGCACGCCACGCTCATCCAGTGGGCCAATATCTACCGTCGAGAACTCAGAGCCTTAATGTACTGAGGGCAAGTGCGCGGACGCGACCCATCGGGGCGCAGAACAAAAAAGGGAACAAAGGCGATAACCGCTTTGAATAGAGACTAGATATTGAATAAAACAAAGGCTCCCCCCGACCAGCCTGTGGGGAGGAAGGCTCAACTTAGCTGGTCGAGGTGCAGGACTCTGTACTTACAGCCTTTTTAGGGGTAGAACTTGCGCAGAAGTTCTATGTTCTGGGAGTTCACCAACTCCTCCCCGTCCTCAGTGGCCAGCCTGACCGCCCCAGGACGAGAGACTGAGACCACCTTAAAGGGGCCCTCCCACTGGGGAGACAGTTTATGCAACCCGGCATACGTCTGGATTCTGCGCAAGACCAGGTCGCCCACTGCCAGTGTCCTCTCGTTAACCCGGTTGGCGTGGTACCGCCTGAGACTCTGCTGATACCGGGCAGCGCGCACGATTGCGCGGTCTCGTACTTCTTCCAGGAGGTTGACATCCTCCCGACGCAGATCTTCCTGGGCTTCCTCAGTGAACGCCGCCACGCGTGGTGACCCTAAGGCCAACTCTGACGGCAAGACCGCCTCCGCACCGTAGACCAGGAACAAGGGAGTTTCTCCGGTGGCTTACTGGGTGGTACGGTTACCACAAAGACCGCCGGAGCTCTTCACCCATCGGGCCCACGCTTGTGGAGTCGATCAAACGCCCGGTCTTGAGGCTCCTTCAAAGACCCGCATTGGCCCGCTCGACTTGGCCGTTGCTTCTCGGGTGAGCCACTGAGGCAAAACAAACTTTGGTGCCCATTTCTTCACAGAAGCCCAAGAAGGCAGCGCTGGTGAACTACGCGCCGTTGTCGGTGATGATGCGGTTGGCGACCCCAAAGCGGGCGAAGATGCCTTGTATGAACTTGATTATAGCGGCGGCGGTGATCGTCCTTACCGCTTCGGCTTCCACCCACTTGGTAAACTTGTCGACGGCGACAAACAGATGGGTGTAGCCCCCTGTGGCCCGCGGGAACGGACCCAGGATATCTAGCCCCCAGACCGCGAAGGGCCATGAGAGCGGGATGGTTTGCAGAGCTTGGGCTGGTCGGTGGATTTGCTTGGCGTGGAACTGGCACGCCTCGCACTTCCTCACCAGCTCGCAAACATCCTAGAGGGCGGTTGGCCAATAGAACCCTTGGCGGAAGCTTTCCCGACCATAGTTCGACTTGAGACATGGCTCCCGCACACGCCTCCATGGATATCAGAGAGCAAAGTGCTCCCCTCTTCCCGAGTGATGCACTTCAGAAGAACTTCGTTTTTACCCCGGCGGTAAAGGTCCCCGCCCATCAGGGTATAGCACTTGGCCTTCCGTGCTATCTTCTCTGCTGACGCATCATCGTCGGGGCACACTTGATCCAGCAGGTAGGCCAGGATCGGATCCATCCATGTGCCTTACCGGTCAAGTGTGGCGACCACGGGGTGGTCGCCCGGGTACTCCGCCTGGTCGGGCGTTTCCACCGGTACCGCTTTCCCTTCTAGAGCAAGGGCTGGAGCAGCATCACCATCGTCCCTACCGGAAACGGCGGCTGCGATGGACGGTCGCGGAAGCCTTTCTTCAAAGACTCCGACCGGAACGGGAGATCTTGTCGAGGCGAGCTGAGCGAGCTCGTCCGCCAAGTAGTTGTCGCGCCGGGGGATATGGGTATATCCTAGTCCGTCGAAATGTCACTCCATTTTCCTGACCTCCGCCAAGTACTCGGCCATGACAGGATCAGAGCAGGAGAACTCCTTTCTTGTCTGGTTGATGACTAGCAAGGAGTCGCCCTTGACTTGCAGACGCCTGACTTCGATGGCCGCGGCGGAGCGAAGTCCTGCCAACAAGCCTTCGTACTCAGCAACGTTGTTGGTGGCCTTGAAGTCCGTGACGCATCACAGATTTAAGGAGGTCCCCTGGGGAAACCAGAGGACCCCACTTCGCGCCTGCACTGAAGGAGCCATCAAGTAGAGTGTCCAGGGGAAGGCGCAGCGCTTTCGACTTCAGGCTCTGGCAGAGTCTACTCGACAACGAACTCCGCCACCTTTGACTTTAATCGCCGTAAGGGCAAACTTAAGACCCAACTCCCCCAGCTCTACAGACCACTTGGCGATGCGGCCTTCGGCTTCGCGGTTGTGGAGAATCTCGCGCAAGGGATAGGCGGACACCACCGTGATATCTCTTCCTTGGAAATAATGCCGTAGCTTCCTGGACGCCACCAGTACAGCATACACCATCTTCTGAGCCTGCGGGTATCTTATTTCAGCGCCGCGGCAAGACTTTGCCGACGTAGTAAATCGCCGCCGGCCCTTCACGCTCGCCACCGTTACACACAATCGCCGGTTGGCCGCTACGCATAAAGAAGAGCGGCTCGCCGCCGGGGCGACCAAAGACCGAAGGGGAGGAGAGGTATTGCTTCGGGCTTCTTCGAATGCTTGCTGCGCTTCGCAGCCCACTCGAAGGAGTTAGTCTTCTTCAAAGCCTTGAAGAAGGGGAGACTCTTTTCTCCCACCGCGATAAACCGGCCGAGAGAGGCCAGCGACCACCAGGCACCGAACTTGCTTGAGCCTTGTGGGTGGTTGCATGCGCCGATGGTCGTAATTTTTTCCTGTTAACCTCGATCCCACTTGGGAAACAAGGAACCCGAGCAGCTTTTCCTGACGACACACCAAACACGCATTTCTCAGATTCAACTTCGCATAACATCGCCGTGAGGTGGAGAAGGTCTCTTCTAAATCTTCAACGAGCCCAAAGAGACTTTTTGGTCTTCACTACTGCATCATCAACATACACTTCGAGATTTCTCCCAATCTGCGATCGAATACAAAGATGCATGGCGCTACCGGGTAGGTGGAGCCCGTGATTCTTCAACCCAAAAGGCATGCGACATAGCAAAGATACGCCTAGGGGGTCACAAAGGCGGTCTTCTCTTCGCCTTCCCGCGCCATGTCGATCCGTGGTAGCCGGAGTAGGCGTCTAGGAAGCATAAGATCTCGCACCCTGCGGTGGAATCGACGACAAGGTCTATCCGCGGCAGGGGATACGGATCCTTGGGACAGGCTTGTTGAGGTCGGTGAAGTCGACGCACATCCGCCACGTTTCGTTCGTCTTCTTGACGAGTACAGGGTTGGCCAGCCACTCGGGATAGGCGACCTCCTGCACAATCTTCGCCTGTAGCAGCTTTTCTACCTCAACCCGAATGGCATCTTACCGCTCTGGTGCCTGCCTCCGGACCTTCTACCGGACTGGGTGCACTCCAGGGAGCGTCGTCAATCGGTGCTCGATCACCTCCCTAGGGACCCCGGTCATTTCTGATGGTTCCTAAGCGAACACGTCCAGGTTAGACCGGAGGAAGGTGACGAGCGCGTCTTCCTATTTGGTGCTGAGGTTGGCACCAATCTTCACGACCTTCCCAGGGCCGTCCTCGCCCACGGGGACCACCTTCACCTCACCCGAGGAACCGGGTGAGGCGCGAGCCTTGACCGGGGGGAGCTCTGGGTAGTCTTCCTCATCTCGAGCCGTGCAGGTGGTGCCGGCCATGTCCTGCACCTGCTTATTGAGGCGCAGGGCTTCCAGCCGATCCACCTTCACAGTAATCGAGCCCCCAGGTCCGGGGATCTTCATCATCATGTAGGCATAATGCGTGGCCGCCATGAACTTGACCAGAGCTGGCCGGCCAAGCAACGCATTGTAGGGGAGGTCGAAGTCCGCGATCTCGAAGTTGATCTTTTCCGTCCGGAAGTTCTCCACACTTCTGAACGTGACATGCAGTCGGACCTGACCCAGAGGTGTCAAGCCCACTTCAGGCGACCAGAGAACAGAGGGCCGGGCGCAGCCTCATAAGGGATCTCGAGCGCTTTGAACGCCCTTACGGACATGAGGTTGATGGAGCTCCTCCATCGACAAGCACCCGCCTCGAAGTCTCGCATTCTGACCGTGGAGAAACCACGATCGAGAGATGGCCTGGCTCGCGGTGCTCCGGTGGTCGGCCTGGTTGAAAGTGATCGGCTCCCCCGACCATTTCAGCAGCCTGCTCGCCCCGGGAGTTGGTACGGTGGCACATATCTCTCTTACCTCTCGCTTGTCGAAGGCCGGTGGTCGTCCTGGCTGCCATCGCGTCGCGGTCGTCTTCACGGCGCTTCTTAAGCCGCTGCTCCACCAGCTTGGACACGACTAGACAATCCGCCAAGTCATGTCCATTGGTCCTGTGGATGGGGCAGTAAGGTCTGCCTCCGTCGTCTTCTTGGCGAGGGGACCTCGCGGGCCCCGGCGATCACCCCTCCTGCCTCGGCTGTCGGGCTTCTGGGGCTTGTCCTCCGGTTCGGTGGCGAGGACCTCTCAAATACCACCTCCTTGGCGCTTCTTCTTCTTCTTGCGGCCTAAGCTTTGAGGTTCCCGCTGCCGTGGACCGGACGGCCTCGCCAGACGCCTCCTGCTCACATTGGCCGGCGCACTTATGCGCCAGGGAGAACAGCTGAGGTAGTGGAAATAGTGCGGGTAGCCATCTTCTCCGCATCTTTGATCTCTGACTTCTCCGAAGGCGATAATCACCGATCGCCGAGATCCGGGGATCGTGGTTCGGCAGATGGTCGAACCGCCGAATGAACTCCTCGTGACTCTTCGCCTGCTTCAGGGCGTGAAGGTCATCCTCCACGCCTGGTTGAGCGTAGGAGCCTCAAAGTTGGCGACGAAGATGTCGCACAATTCCTCCCACGAGTGCACTGAGCCTCGAGGAGGTTCAAGAGCTCAGAGCAAGCGGAGTCTGGCCGCCGATGTCGGGAGGTAGTTGGCCATGATCTTCTCAGACTCTCAAGGGGCGCAAGCACCACCGTGGTGTAAATCTGCAGAACTCCTCCGGTTGGTGGTGCCGCTGCATTTCTCGATGGACGTGGGCGAAATCTCTCCGCCACGCAGCCTTGGCATAGGCGAGGGAGAACGCCCGCATCCAACGTTATAGGGAGCAACAGCCGCTCGCTTCGCCCCTCCACTTTAGACGGTCGAGGAGTGCGAGTCTGCGCTCTCCCTGGAACCAGGGGGAGAGGTTTTGTAACATCCCAAAATTTTGCTTTTCTTAAATTCATGTGTGAATTGGCACTTTGGTGAATTTTTGGAATTTTCTGGAATTTATTTGGATTTATTTGGAATTTATTTGAATTTATTCCATTTTGAAATAATTAAAGAATTAAACTTTGCAAATAAAAATTTGTTGGAAATATTTTATTTGAGTCCAAAATGTTCCAAAATATTTTCCAGAATTTTTCTGGAATTTTTCTGAGTCTTTTGCTATTTTTAATGATTTAATTGAATTTCTGATAATTTAATTGGATTAATTAAATCGAGTTGGTTTCACTGTTCCTCCGACCGAGCCCGAGTCCGACTCGAGTTCGAGTCCGACCCGAACCCGATCAAGCTTCGTGGTCAAGCCGAACCCGCTCGCCTAACCTAATAGCGTGGACCGCTGGATCTTGATCCAACGGCCACGATTGAGCCACGCCACTCGAGCCCGAAGTCCGACCGAGCCACCAGCCTAGCCCGAGCGCACCTAAGCCCAAACCGCCGCACCGCTGATCTTGATCCAACGGGCCGACGTTGATCCACGCCACCCAATCCGAATCCAACTCGGATTCCGCCGCAACGGAGCGGGCCTCGGTTTGCCGTGTTTCATGGACGCCGAGGGCCCCATTTAATGCGCCGCCACCATTGCCGTGACGCCGACTTCCGCGGCGCACTGCAGCCCTAGCTCACGCCGCCAGAGCCGCCGTGGTTGCGCCGCACCGCCGCCGGAGTTGGAGGAGCGTTCGCCGCTGCTTCAATCGCAGCTTCGCGCCGTCGCCGCCCTCCGCCGCGTTGAGCCTCAGATCCGAACCGCGAGGTCAAGCCGCGCCAGAGGAGACCACTCACTTCGCCGGAGGAGCCCCGCAACGCCGCCGCTGCCTTCGTCTCCGGTGAACTGCCCCGCCGCAAGCCATCGCCGACCTCGAGCCCACTCACCTGGGTCCGATCCAGATCCAAGGGTCCAGATCGCGCCACGCCACACCGGTGAGATCCCACGTGCTTGCCTCAGATCTATTTCCAACCGCTGATCTAGATCCAACGGTTTAGATCGTGCCACGAGCCTAAATCGCACCAAGCTAATATAGATCTCACCATTAGATCTAGATCGAATGGTTAGCGTTAACCCACGTTGTTTTCGTTAGATTGATCTTGACCGTCCGATCAAGATCGAACGGTCCCGTATCACGAGTAGTTTCTTAACGCGTTAAGCCGCATTCAACTGGGCCGTTGATTTTCAAATCAACGGCCGAGATCTAGCCACGTGGCCGGAGGCCGACTGCCGCGGCCAATACGGGCGGCTGCGCTGGCGCTGGCGTCTTCGACACGCGGGGCCCGCGTGTCGCTGGGGCCCACGACAAGATCTCACCGAGTGCACCATGACGCCACCGGCCGACGTCACGGTGGGGCCCACCGCTACCGCCTCGGCCAGGCGTGATGACGTCACCGCTGACGTCATCCGAGGGGCCCACCTGTCAGCGAGACACGTGAGCCGTGGACCAGGTCCACGGTAGACCGAGCCGCGCCCGTGCGCCGGGTCCATGGACCCGAGGCGACGTGGCGGCACCTGATTGGTCCACGTGTCATGCTGACGCAATAAAAGAATTTCCGAAAAAAAATGATTTATTAATTCGAATTATTGATTTCAAATTTTGATTCAAACTTCAAACGCTTATCTCTACTATATAAAGTGAGAGTTTCTTCCCACGTCACATTAATTGCCTTACTTAATTGCCCTACTTAATTGCCCTGCTTAATTGCCCTACGCAAGAAACGAAGCGTTGCTTTAATTAGCCAGCTTTTGCAAAAAACGAAGCGTTAAAGATAGATGTTTGATCTTATGAAATAGTATTTTTTTAATCTTTATTTTTCGTTATCAATTTTGTTTTCGTAGCAACGCACGGGCGTATAACTAGTAACTTTTGTATTTTAACTCCGATTTGAGTGATTCAAATTTCTAAATTTGTATAAAATTGAGATCTACCTAATTATGAATTTTATTTAATTTTTGGACTAAAGTTTTCCGCTGTAATATTATTTAATTGATTATTTAAACTTCAAAATGCTATAACTTTTGCATTTAAACTCCGAATTTGACGATTTCAGTTTCTAAAAATTCATAAAATTATGCTCTCTCTGTTTATGGACTTTATTTGGATGTTTGGACACTTTTTGTCTACTGTTTTATTCATTTGTTACTATTTGCACGCTGCATTTAGTAGACGTTGAAGTGCTTCAAGGATTCAAGGAGAAGTATTGACCCAGGAGCCAGCTTAGGACCAAGAGCAAGTACTTTTTGAAGGCAAGTTATGCTTTGACCATATTGATCCTATTTTGAAAACTATTTTGATTTAACTTATTGCATGCTAGTTCAATTAGAAAATACTTTATTTAAATATGAGAAATTAGATAAATGCCAAATTGTCAGATGACACCTTGATTACTTAAATATGTGCCATGACCCCTTGTCACCCTAGTTGTGGAGTATTAGTTGACATTATTAAATTGCCAACATGGGATTTTAGACCGCTGTAGTATATGGCTTAGACTCGCTACGTGCTCATGACATGATTTTGGACAATCAAATGTTAATATTGACTTAATGATATATTGAACCTGATTTGGAAAGGCATCATGTGATGTTGATGGCACGTGGTGCATGGTAATCAATCGGGCTTGATAAATAGTTTTCGACCGGGCATGTGGCAAGAATGATCGGGCGGGCCATTGTGGCACCGGAATGTTGGTTTGGTTCTTCTGGTAGTCTTGCCCTGGTCACCCTAAGGACTTCACCTTGCAAGCCTTTGAACTCGGGTCAAACGTGCAACCACATGTCTCGTAATGGACGGACCTAGTTGATTAAGTTGCTAATAACGCACTGTGGGACCTCGTGAGGTCAACTACACCCTTTGTGTAAGTTGTACTGGGAGCGCATCGGGCTGCGCCAGGTACCCATCTAATGGTTGGTTGGCCTAAACTTCGCCTTAGCTAAGGGAAGGGTTAGTGTGCAACAACCGGGGATGACCACTTGTATTGTTAGAAATTTCCGAAAGACTTTGTTACGGGAACTCGTCTTTGTGGTGTTTGACTGTATCTTGTGGGTAAAGTGCATAACCTTTGCAGAGTGTAAAATCTATTCGAATAGCCGTGTCCGCGGTATTGGACATCGCTCGGGAATTACAGTTTAGGGTTAGACTTTCTTGAAAATTACTTGGACTTGAAAGGTTGGGTTTGGTTGAATAATGTTGTTGATGGAAATGTGGTTTAGGAATGGGAAGGATGTTGATTAAACTCTTGGAAAGGTTATTGATGTTATAATTGTTTCTACTGCTTTCAAATCTACTTATGACACTTGTTAAAATGCTGTTTACTGCAAACAAACCTAGAGCTATTCCTTTGTATCAAGCCATTCATGTAGTATATTAGCTTGCATTCTGTGCATGACTTGCTGAGTACCAAGTACTCACCCTTGCCACAATACAACACCAGTTGAAGAGGAGACTACACCAGCTTTGGAGGAGGAGCTCCAAGAGGAACCGCCTACTTAGGGAGCGAGCCCACTGGCTGCCTGTGGTATACTGGATGGCGCCACGAAGTTATCTTATTTTCCGCTGCTATTATTTCTCTTTTAATAAGTTTCGCCCTGCGAGGCATATATTTGTAACTTGACCATAAGGTCGAGCAACCAGTTTGACTATTTAATTAAAGTACTTTATTAGTATCGAGTGGTATGATTGTGATATTTACCGATGTTAAGACTGTGTGCACTAGCGCGTTCCTGGACTAGTGCTGAATACACAGAGGGTCCGGATTTGCAGATTCAGGTCCCGACAGGTTTCCCCCCGGCCGCTAGACATCGGGTGGCCCACGCGGTGCTGCACATCTGCACGACGCCCCCTAAGGACGTCGCATAAGTCACCGCCGCGCTGGGACCTCCTTTCGTCTAGGCAGGCCCTCAGATCCCCATGGCCCCCCACCGCCTTGGGGGAACCACGGGAAGAAGTGGGAGCGCGTGCACGTCCCCTGTGCTTGAGGGGGCTGCAGAATCGGTGCACCCTTTTCTTTGTCCCGCCTCACGACCGACCAAATCAGAGCCGTGTGG
Source organism: Rhipidocladum racemiflorum (assembly GCA_036346355.1). Lineage (NCBI taxonomy): Eukaryota > Viridiplantae > Streptophyta > Magnoliopsida > Poales > Poaceae > Rhipidocladum > Rhipidocladum racemiflorum. The sequence continues at coordinate 78,963,125 of CM070579.1, read as the reverse complement.
CTAGAGGCTTGCGCGCTACCGCACGCACGCTCGTCGCTCGACATCGAAGCCCGGCCGATTTGCCGCTTCTACCTGGCTGGGCGGCATCCACCAAAGCGGGCGATGTCCCGCAGCCATGGAACGGCCGGGTTTCGCCTAGCGCAACCGGGATGATCGAGAAGCGCCGCCGCATGAAGGTTCCGCTACGGGTGTCGCTCCCATCAGAGACGCTACCGACGGGTCGGCTGCCTCTAGCGCCGAGCACCACGCGCCCCTCCTGGCGGATGGACTCGAGGGTCCGACGCTCGGGCGAAGCGCCGGATCGCCACGAAGCGCCGCTTCTCCTCGAAAGCATCATCATGCTTGGAGCCCGAAGTCACCATGCTCGTAACCATCGAAGCTTCTTGCAAACTTCGCAAGAAGATGGAAGAAGGGAGAACAATCCAACCATTGAGCCCCCTACCTGGCGCGCCACTGTCGGCGTATGAGCCAACAGACCCCTTCGGGCGAGGGGTATACTAAGTTCTAACCGGGGCTTTCGTGGAGACTGCTCGGGAAAGGAAGAATCGGGGGCGAAGTATGCAAGGAGACTCTGGCGTTTTGTCAGGTTCGGGCCCTCCTGAGAGTAATAGCCCTACTCCTATGCTCTTGTATCTTGGTATTCTTGAGGGGAGCTGGAAGATGAACAGCCACCCAAAGCAGCTCAGACCAGCCTGCCTAGAACAGAGAGTCTAGTCTGAGAGAAAATGATCGAACCCCCTCTCCCATGCACCCCGGCTCCCTTTTATACTCGGGCTGGCGGAGGCGCATGGAAGGCTTACACCGCAAGCTATACTCATTACCCTGCTCTCTGGCATTAAATGCCCCTGCAACACATTTAATGCCCTGGCGCAGACATCCTCTCCCCCGCCCTTGAGCGCCGCATCTGCCGGCTTCGCCCGCTCTACCGGGGTGGGGAATTGCACCCTGTCGTCGCTCGTCATTATGGCGCGCGTTGGGGAGACGCGCTGCCATACTATGGCCTTCGTTACCCCCATTTAATGCGCACGACATGCATTAAATGTCTTTGACCTCTCGAATGGCCGCGCGGGCCATTAAAGAGCCTCGGTAACTGGGCGCTAGCAGCATGGCCTGACCGCCACCTGTCCGCTGGGTGACCACGAAGCTGACCGCCAGAGGCGTGGCCTGGTCGCCACCTTCCTGCTGGCGATCACTCAGCTGACCACCAGAGGCGTGGCCTGGTCGCCACCTTCCTGCTGGCGATCACCGCTAGCCGCCAGCGACGTGGCCTTGCCGCCACCTGTTCGCTGGACGGTGACCTCTCCGACCGCTAGTGGCGTGACCTGGATGCCACATGTCCGCTAGCGGCGGCTTTTACTAAAGTGCAGTTGGCACCTTGGTGTAGAATACACCGACAATAGGTTCTTGGAATCCTAGATTGCATATGATTCTTGTCGAATGTATTTTTTTACAGTAGAGAAGAAAGTGTGGAACATTTACAGTTTCAGAGCAAAGAAGAATTTTTTTTGTGGTAAGCCAATTTGGTTCTTGTTGTTATGGATCAATTAGATTATGTCGAGCATATGCAAAAGTAAACAAATTGCCAGGCAACACATCGCACTGTGTGTGGTCAGAACTTAAAAGTCAGATTGCCAATTTGCAATGGCATGGAGGAAATGTCATGAGTGAACACGAAGTGACTATTGGAAACTTGATTAATGATTTAATGTGACACATTGCTAGGCAAGACACGGTTACAATGCTAGGCTGGAACATGGTTCGGCCCTATGAGATCTCATCCCACTGTACATGAAATGGGGAAAATTAAGTTAAATGCAACAAATATGTTTATGATTGAACTTTAATTTGTTGGAGAAGATCATCATACCTCTTATTTTTGTTATTTTTTAATGTTTCATTTTGTGGTTAGAAGCTTAAAATGGTGAGTTGTATGTAGCTGTGGAATATGTTCATTGCACGTACTGAAAAAACCATACGGCAAAACAAAAAATGGCACTCCATTTGTGGGTATAAAATTTATCTAATTTGTGTGAGAACAATTTTTTACCGAGCAGTGCTTCTATGCTTTTCCTCCTAATACAAGTTACACACATCTTAAAGTAAATGAAGGGGTAAGTAATCACTATCCAACCTTCATTCATGTTTTAATATTTGTGCAATTTTAAAAAAGAAAAGCAGAAGCACCTCTCTTTTTTACCATCCTCAGGAGGTACCAAAAGAAAGTTTAAAGGTAATTTGGTGGTACCTTGTAGTACCTTTCAAGGATATTAAAAACTCTAATTAAGAAAATACTAGCAGGTAATGCATAGTTTTTGCAATGTACTTGTGTTTCGCTCCCTTGCAATGGGATGTAGGAAACAATTTAGTTATGTAAAATGTATTGTCCAAAGAATTGAGCATTTTTTTTCAAGATAATTAAGTTCAAATCTTTTCATTCATATACAAAGCATCCCAAGTTATAGAAATAGAAAACGTTGCATAACTATAGTGTCAGTTTAATTGAAAGTGAAAATCGATTATAGGAAAGAAAATTGTGGTACTGAGGCAACAAAGTCTGTTAAAAATTAAAAGACAAGCATATTTCATCACAACTTTACATGGAAGAATATGGTTGCTCAACCCATCGGTGCAATTGCAAGCAAAACATTACAGCTGATAAGTAAGGTTAACGGTTAAACCAAAGGTGTTAGATTAATATGTTACTCAAAGCGTCCTACCTAAAAATTCAATTCTCTCCATGTAATTATTCAATTATTTCTCTTAAATAATACTCATCCATCATGGTGTACATGCATGGCAAAATTCCATTGATCAAATCTCAGCAGGAATTCAAATGCTTAAGCTTGCATAAATATTTTCACTATTTCCCTTCCTCCTCACCATAATTAATTTATCATCTTCAAGTGATCGACTAGCTAAGGAAGTCTGTAAGGGTCGTTATTTGCTGCGATCGGCCTCAAAGTTCTAGGGCCTAGGGGTAAACATACAGGAACGGTAAGGAGAGGAGGTACCGTCACTACTAGAAAACTAGCCTTCCATACCGGCCCATCAGTACCGGTTACGCATGAACCGGGACTGACAGTTATATCAGTCCCGGTTCATTGGCTACAAGGCCGTAGTGGGCTTTCAGTACCGGTTTGTAACATGAACCGGTACTGACACCCTCACATTAGTACCAATTCGTGACACCAACCGGTACTAATGCTCTACCCTCGGCCAGAGCATCAGTACCGGTTGGTGTAACAAACCGGTACTAAGCAGATTTATTTGAATCTCTAAATTTACCATGATTTGGATGCATGAAATTTAACTGACTTGGATGCATTATAAATCAAATACGTTCATACCAACACTGCAGTACCGGTTGGGATGACCACTTGGGAAGTGTGAAGTTCTCATCAGTACCGGTTGGTACGTGTTCCCCCAGTGTAATTATTCCTCACCTCTTTGTCTCAAATCTTAATTAGCAATCATCCATCATGGTAGATATCTAATTCAGAGAGTGGCATATATATATATATACCAGCAGCATCTCATGATAAGATGGTAAGGTACGTTAAGCATTTGAATATAGATTTAGGGAATATGGATTTACACATCCTTACATAGTTACATAGATTAATGTAGATATCCATCCATGGCGAATGAACCTAGCAGATTAGCCACCTCGAGCGAGAGACAGCAGAAGCAGTTGAGACCAAGATACAGCGAACATTACGATTGTTTTCCGTTACGTGCATGGAACTCGGCTATGAACTTCGTCGCCTTCAGGTCGATGTCCCGGTCGCCGTCCTCGTCGCTCGGTCGCACCTTCCTCGCCGAGCGCGGCGGCTGCTCGTACGCCGGCTCGTCGTCCCGGTAACCTCCTGACCCGAAGCAAGACTGGCATCCTCCCATTCTTGCGATCACCTGTGGCTTCTTCCTAGCTACCTCTTGGCTGCTTCTTCCTAGGCTCCTAGCTACCTCTTCCTAGCTAGTTCTTGCTGAGAAGCTGCTTAATTGCTTGCTTAAGTTCAGAGGGCAACTAGAAACCCCTACTTATAGGGGAGGGAAGGGGGCCTCAAGCTCCACCAAACGGACAGGAGCCTCCCGACCCGGTCCCGCGGTGCGATCCGACGGCGGAGATCGACGCGCAGAGCGTACGTGCGAACAACGTGTCGTGCACGTACTACCTGAGATGCTTAACAAACATAGGCCGAAGTTTCAGCGACCTGTTCCTCCTCCTAACAAACATAGGTCAAGGCATGTCTACTATTGCTATGCTAATAAGGCAGGACCGGTCAAAAAGAGGATCGAACCATTCAGGGTTTCCAAAGGCCCGGCCCCACTAATAATCTCACTGCAAAGTGCGAGGTGCGTGCATGCGTAGCTAGAACTTTCACCGCCTTTTCAGAGAGAGCCGCACAGTTTGGCCCGTTCAAGACGCCAAAAATGTACTCTCCTCTCTCTCTCTCTCACTGTGTGTGTGTGTTGTAACAACAATGCTTATAATAACCAGGTGTCGGGGGGGGGGGGGGGCAGAATCCTACGACGACGACGACGATCACTCGATGGATCAGATCGGTCTACAGCTGTTAGGCGAGAGCTACAGTAGTGTTGATGTCTGGCAGCATACTGCTTTCATATATGTATTCTTCAAGCAGCTGGTAGTAAAGTTGCACCAATGGTGTCGTGTCCGTGTGTTGACCTCTCCAGTCGTTGTTAGGGAAAGATTAATTACTCGCAAGAGCCAAGAGATGAACCTCTCGTACGTGTGCGGTGTGCATGGCTTTCCAGAGAGACCGGACCAGAGGAAGGGCTCACTACTACAAAATCGCGCATCACAACCGACAGCGGCGGAGCTAGGTCTCGGGTAACCAAGGCCTTGGCCCGTGGCCTAGCCAAAAAAATCCATGTAAATTTTCTAAACTTTTTTTATAAATTCACAAATTAGCCCAATAACCCTTGGGCCAGCCCGAGGCTTGGGCCTGGGCTGGCTCCGCCCCTGACAACAGGCCTATTAGAAACGGTTTGGTGCGAACCGGTTGTAATGCTCGCACCAGAAGCGGTTCGTGGTAACAGGCCGGAGGGGATCTCTAGAAGCGGTTCGTGGCACGAACCCCTTCTAAAGCCCCCAGCTTTAGAAGCGGTTCGTGACATGAACCCCTTCTAAAGACCCCCTTCAGAGGGGGTTCGTGTCACGAACCGCTTGTAGAAGCCCAGTTTTAGAAATAATAAAAGGAATGCGTGCCCTACTCTATCAGAGAGCACGCGTTGGTGGGTTGGCTAGATGGATGAGGTGAGTCACAAGGATGGAGTGCTGGTCGTGGGTTCGAATCCCGTTCCCCACGATATTATTACTGCCTTTTACTGCTTGGTGTCGCACCACCACAAGTGGTTCCTAGAACCGCTTATAATACCCTTCGAGGTATCACAACTTCTTGCCTAGAAGTGGTTATAAAACCGTTTCTAGAAGCTGGTTCTGTAGTAGTGGCTGGAGGAGGAGAGGGAGATATTTCTCTCCGACGTCCGATTAAGATGTCTACATGGCAGAGTCTTTAATTACCTGCTAGCTTGGCATGCGGTTCCTAGCTATATATCGAAACGATAACTGCTAATTTTAATCGCACCGTCACATCTCCCTTTGTTGTTACCAAAACAGATGGAATAAGTCCCCTCCAAAGGTAAGCGAACCATGCAAAAGGAGGCAGAATACTGCAATCCCCTCCAAAGATAATGCTGGAACCATGCAAAAGCAAGCAGAATTGTTCTGCTGGAACCATGCAAAAGCAAGCAGAATACTGCAATCCCCTCCAAAGATAATGCTGGAACCATGCAAAAGCAAGCAGAATTGTTCTGCTGGAACCATGCAAAAGGAGGCAGAATACTGCTGGGAACAAGGCTAAGACCAAAAGTTACACACATGACACATGCATGAATGGGATATATACTGCTAGGAACCGACTTTAAAAGTTGACACCGGCTTTATCGAGCAGATCCAACCCTGGGAACAAATTTTAAGGCTTTACGATGTGTTAGCCCGAGTTATGGATCAGTTTACCCTAATTTGCCGGTTTTCTTTACATAATCATTTCAGGCAAATGTATAAATTGCGACGATGCATGATATTCCAAACGGGAAATTGGCCGAGCCCGAGCCTAGCCATGTCAAACCTGATCCACCACCTGCCCGGACGGAACCAGCTCGGTTTTTGCCAGCTCAAATATATTCGGTACTCACAAGAGCTAATCTGCAGCCAACTCCAATCAGGGACGGATCTAGAAAAGGAGATCACCAAAGTCGCTGAAGTCGATACGAACTCGTAACACTGATTTGCAATAGATTATATGCTTATATACTAAAGAAACTATATGTATGTACTAGTTTATATGACGTACGTCCATGTCACTTTATACTCTAACCTCATACACTGCGTATTCGTCCCTGCTGACTTCAATCAATTTTTAAGCTAGGTTATGAGTTCTCTTCTACCCTTATCATGGTGGTATACCTAATAGGATAATACGTATTTGGCTAGTTATGATGCATTAGCTGACTTATGACCAATAATGGAGCAAATGCCCCGTCAAATGGGTTAACTTTTTCCGAAAGCTAGCTTCTCACATAAAGCTGGTTGCATGGGAGAGAGGAGGGAAAGCTCAGACTTTCCCAAAGAAACCTTGTAGGCTAGCTACACTTTGTTTGGGAGGGTTTGGTTAAGATTTAGGACAATTTTAACCAAATCTTAATAAAATCCTCCTCAAATCGGGTAATTTGGCCCGTGATGCAATTTTGTATATATTGGGGGTGACCAGCGTTGTGTTATCCGGCAGGTGAAGTAAGGATGGCATTGCTCTTATTTTACGGGAGATTTGATGATTTGTTCTCATTAAATGGATGCAATTGATGATTTTCCCGCTATGGCAAATAGAACCTGTATGTTAATGAGACATGACGGGAAAAATCGTCAATGGCATAGGAAAAATGGGCAAATCATCAATATTTCTTTATTTTGCATCGCCGTGTCCTTAACAATCAACCTTTCATTTAGAGTTGGTAACTGAGGTGTTTAGTAGGACGATCACATCCCCTATTTTGTGCTAGATTTGCGTTTACAAGGAATGAGATGACGATGAATAATGAACGTTCTATTTCTCAGATCAAATAAGCCGTTATATTTTAAGTTAAAATTGGATAGAGCTGGTTATTGACTTTAACGAGCTATTATTTTCTTTCTAAATTAACACAGTTGAACATAAAATTATTTTATTTACCATTTAAGTGATTATTTCAAGTTTATGATAACGAGCTACTATCGAGCCGAGTCTCATTAACCTTTTTTTTTTGTTCGAAATGGACTTATTTCAATTTTAAATCTATTAACTATTGTAATCGAAGTCATTTTGATTCAAACCTTGGCGATCTTTTTTTCCCGGCCCTAAAATCGGATGCTCCATCCACCATCTTGTCCCTCAATCAAACACCCTACAAGGCTACAACCAGGGTTCACAAAATCATGGAAAATCGCATGAAAATCGCGATTTTCGATCATATCGGAGGGGTAAGACTTTTAAAACCGGCCAATAAATCGGTTAAATTCAAAAAAAAATTCAAAAAAAATATGAGCCGTAAATATCGCGATAATCGGTGCAAATCGAGAGAAAATCGCTTAAGGAATCGGCTTCGAGAAACAATCAATTGGCCGGTAAAAATTGGAAGAAAATCGGTCAAAAATGAGAGAAAATCGCTAAAAAAAATCGGCTTCGAGAAACATTCAACTGAACAGTGAAAATCGGTAAAAATCGGGAGAAAATCGGAATTTTTTCTTCAAATTTTTGGATTTTAAAACCATGCCATATCTAGCGATTTTCTACCAAATTTTGAGCGATTTTTTTTATAATCTAAAAACAAAAATCGTTCGATTTTCTTAAAAAAAGAAAAAGTGAACCTTGCTACAACCCCTTGTTGACGAGGATGAGGGCATTGATGATACGCCAATTATGTGCCGCGTAGGCAGTGTACTACACAAGGGGACATCATGATCTTGCAAGAAAGTGACTATTACATAACCAAATTTGAGCCTTCGCCCCCTAACTTTTTAATTTGCTCCGTAACATAGTACATAGAGATAGCTTCCAACCAATAGTTGTATCCAACGAACAAGATACAGCGTTGGCACACCTGGCACTGCAGTGCAAAATCAGGCCAGAGAAAGATACCATGTGCAGTGCAAAACTACCTTTATATATTGCGAATAAAGCAAGACCTATGGTTTTTTTTAAAAAAATATATAAAGCAACACCTGGGACTGGGACAGAAGAGCGTTTAGCTAGGCACCGCGCTTTTTTCCAGGTTCCTATTACCTGAGGAGATTGGCCTTCTAAAAGATGCTTTGCTTTCCGATTATTTAGGGCATGTTTGCATCCATTAGCAGCTAATAGTTTTCAGCTAATATTAGCTAGCTAACTATTAGTTAGAGGGTGTTTGGATCCACAAGCTAATATGTGGCTAATAGATGCCATTGTTCAGAATACTCATGCTATTAAATGCTATTTGTGGTATACGCGAATGGTATTTTGGTTAAATGCCACCTATTAGCTGGATTTGGCTAGCTAATGAGATAACCATTAGCTGGGTGCCCAGCTAATAATTAACTAATCTATTAGCTGGGGGTGTTTGGATCCACTTCAGCTAATTTTTAGCAGCTAACTATTAACTGCATGGATCCAAACAGGACCTTAATCATGGCATTGCCTTTGTTTGCTGTCGACATCCTTGTTAGATAATTACACTGATCGATGGGTTTAATGTTTAAGCCAAGGCGATAATATAGGGCCAAAGATATATTCCCCTCGAGTATAGAGTTTGAACTTTGGACAGTCTCGTCTTTCGTCGTCTTCTTTCCGGAAAGGCTAATCAGGGATTCAGGGCTAGGGCAGCAACAAGCCGACAAAATTTGATGGCATGGACTGATGAGAGGTGGACATTTGAGCCGGGCTTGTTCGGGCCAGCCCGAGGAACAGCGGGCACAACACGACCCAAAGTTCAGCCTGGTGAAGCACCTAGGCTCTCAATTTATTTTGATTTTAATAATTAATGACAATTGGTTTAAAGAACTAATAATTTTTTTTGAGAATATGAGAACAGGTTAATCGCATCTACAGCATTATATACATGAGCAAAAAGAGGACAAGGGGAGAAGATTAAAAGACTTATGGTCGAGGTACAAGATTAGATATCTGCCTTTTTTCTATTTTCAGGAAATTAGATTGGTTTGTACGCTGTACTGCTAGTTTCAGGAAATTAGATTGGTCTGAACTACTAGCTAGGTGCAAGAACATGTTCATCTCTGTACTTGGATTGGGTTGGCTAGGTCACGTAGAGGGAGCAAGAAAAGTGAGGGCCCTCACCTCAACCATTTCTTTAGCTTTATCTTCTGTGCACTTGTACCTCAACATGTGACTAGCATAGCACAGTTGATAACTTGATATCATTTGATTCCAGTTGTGTTGTTTTGTTATCCAGACCCAACCCCTGAACACTAGCATAGCACAGTTGACCAGCTCTGATTGGTTTCTTTTTCTTTTGAAGATGTATTCGTCCAAGTAGTTTGTTGTTGGTGAATAGAGTATCAGATGAGAGAGAGAGAGAGAGAGAGAGAGAGAGAGAGAGAGAATAGATGACGAACTGATCTGATGATAGTACCAAACTTCACTAATTTTCCCCTTTTCTGCAGCGTGTGCAAGGTAGTTCTTTGGCAGAAATGGAATTCTTGAGCTAAATTGCAGAACGGATCAATTAGGGGCTAGTTGTGGGGTTGGATAGATCATAAGATCTTTAGTTAGGACTCGACACCACTTTGATCCAAGTTCGTTCGTTGTAGATGGATAAATAAGATCTTTAGTTAGGCCGAAATTAGAAGGACATTATGCCTATTGATACTAAATTATTTACTGGGCCGGTTCAAGAAAAGAGAGAGCCTTTGTCCCAGCCCAAGGGAAAAGATCAACCGGAGCGCTCAAGGGTTTCGGCTCGGGTCGCACGAGTCACGACGTCTCCGACGCCGGCGACCTGCGGTTGCGACCTCCACCTCCGGCCCGTCTCCATCCTCCGGTGCCGTTTCCTCGCCGTTGTCTAGGCAAGCGTCCAACTTCTTATTTTTCTACGGTCTCCAGGGCTTCGGGATGGAGTGGCGCGCCGCTAACCTCGTTTGTGGCTAGATATGAAGAGGGCGGCGCCGTGGGAGGAGCCACAGGACGTCTCCTGCGACGACTCCCTGAGCTCGGATTCCGACGATGAGGGCGGGAAGGGGAAAGGAGACAACGCCTTTGGGCTGCCCAACTCGTCTAAAGCTGCTGCGGCAGCAGAAGGTGAGAGCTATTCCGTTAATTGGCTACTCTGACGACTCTCTGCATGTTTGACTTGCAGTTAGGACGTCAGGTTGCTATGATAGATTTAAAATTGGTAATTTTGTTTGATTTTTGAAGAGTGTGTTGTCCATGGGCTCTAAGATGAACTGTTTATTATGAGTATGTAGGCTGTATTTCCTTGTAAATTTGGCTTGCATAACTGATTAATTTAGGTTACTAAACTTAGTGTTCAAGGAGAGCCTTTTCACCTTCTGAAAGAAGAAACGTTGTCTTATATTCACCAACAGTCTACAGAGATATTCCCCCCAACCATCTTTCAAAAATTGTTGGAAGATGGCTGGGAATTGATCATGTCTTTTTATTGTGGTTTGTGTTAGAGGAGGTGATACAGCAAGATGTTGAAGGAACTTGCTTAGACACTAGTATGTCTAGTGTAAGTTGTTTTGTGATAAAACAGACCGAGCATGTCTCTCCCCGAGAAGCTAAGCGACCTACCTAAGCAGCATATCACCATATCTAAAATTACGTCATACATGTTATACGTATTTGAGTATTTTGTATATATTTCATGTGCTTGAGTGAACTTTCAACGTTCTGCAGCACATAAATGTTCTATGATAAAATGTATATATTGTCCTGAATTCTCATAATTGTCATTGTGGAATCACCTGTTTGTCCTTTTATATTAATGTTGCCCATGAATTGTTTAGATAGTTGAGGTTTGAGTTTTGAAACCACTGGTTATTTACTGATTTAGATACCATTATTAAAAGAGGAAAAGCCATGGTTTTCTCGGAGATAAAATGTATTCTGTTGAATATGGTAAACTGGCCGATCTAGAGAATATGCTTTTAGATTTTGTTTATGATGAGTTTGTACAAATTAATGTCGTTATGATAATTCTAGACGAGTCTCAATTCATTATTTGCAACTAAGTATGTAATGTCATGTTCTGCATTAGGGAAAGAAACTTGGATTTTTATTAAACTGGACAGCTCAAATATGGGGATTGAATTGTGGGCTAGCCTTGACCTTCATTGCCATGCCTTTTTTGTTACCAATGGGGTCAGCCAAAAACTAGTCTCAGCAACAGGAGTTAACAAGACCACTATAAACTCAAGAGTCTCCGATTGAGGCCTTATGATATGTTTTGCACCCTCCAACCATGGACACTGTTAAGGATATATTGTCTTATATAGATGATTCCCTTATATAGGTTTTCCATATACATGTTTTCCTTATTTAGGCTTTCGCATGCATAGTGTACTCACATATATTGGTATTGGCGCCATGTGAATCTGAAGTCTTTATTCATGCTTGTGGTATCGAGCGCAGGTTTCTCATAGCTTATTAACCCTGTTTTAGATCTAATCCGCTGCCCCGGGAGGAGGAGACTCCCGGGGCGGCTCCCGCATCGGCCGCACGTTGCACTTGCGTAGCCGCCTTTGATCTTCCTCCCGCCGGCCGGCTTCTTCGTTCGGCTCGGTGCGCGTTGCTGTTCTCGTTGCTGGTCCTGCCGTCGCCGCTCTTCTCATCTACAGCCAGCGCTTCTCATCTACTGCTGCATCGGAAGTCGCTGCAGGCGGGCCGGCCGGAGATGACGTCTTCCGCTACCGCCGTCGGCCGCTCGGAGCCGAGCTGCCGCCGCCGCCGCCCCTGAAGGCTGCTGCACCTGAAGGCACCAGGCTCCGTGACGCCGCCAGGCTGCTGCCGCCGCCTCCGGCCATCGCCCTGCATCCGGCCGCCGGTCCTCCTCCTTGGCTGCCGCAGCAGCAGGCTTCCAGGGCTGTTGCCGTCGGGCCGCCTCCGGCCGTCGTCCTTCATCCGGCCGCCGCGCCACCTCCGGCCGTCGCGCCGCTCCGGCCGCTGCATTCCTGCCGGTCGCCGCGCCGCCTCCGGACGCCTTTCGGGCTGCCGCTGCTATCGCCGGAGGCCTCGCAGCCCGTCGCCTCGGCCGGATCTCCGCAGCTGGCTCTCGCCTCGGCCGGATCTGCGCGTCGCCTCCCTGCGTGTCGACAGCCCGGTCGTCTCAGGCTGAGCAAGTCCCTTCACGTGAAGTACCTTCAAGCTTTAAGTCCGTGAAGGACGTTGCTGCGTGCGTGCTGTTCATGTCCGTGTGTGGAGACTTGTTCATTTCCGTGAGTGAGACTCACGTGATGAACATTGCTGGCTCCCGTTTGGTTCTTCTCCCGCAAGAAGAACGTTCAAGTCCGGTCTGTTCAAGTCCGGTCAAAGCTAAAAGTTCCCCCTTCTAGCAGCTCTGGTTCCGGCTTTTACCCGAATTGGTTTCGGCTCTTTGACTTCTCCGTTTTTCTACGGTGTAGGCTTCTTCAGCTTTTTGGTGCTGATATTTTTGAGCTCGCCCTTCGGCTGCTGCGGCCACCTCCCATCGGATGAAATCCGGCTCTGGCCCTTTGGGCGACTTGGTTCTAGCTTTTTGGGCCTTCAGAGGTCTCGGCTTGGCTTATTCGCGGCTTGGCTCTCATCTCTGGCTTTTGTTGTGGCTCTCTCAGCTCCGGCTTTTCGGCTTGGTTATTGGCTCGGCTCGATTTAACCGCTCGGCTTCAGTCTTAGGTCAACCCTTTAGCCGGCTTTTCCGGCTCGGCTCGGCTCTTGACTCTCTATCAAGTCTTTTATTTTCTTTAGTCTTCCGTTGCGCCCATCCAAGTCTTTAGCATCTTGATTCTGTCGTCGCTTGGCTCATTCTGTCAACACTTATTACCTCGGCTCGGCTCGTTATGTCGGCTTCGTCGGTTCTTCTTCGTAGACTCAGCTCTACCGTCGGCTCTTCATCAACGCGGCCCTACCTTCGACTTCCGTTTGTCGATTTGGCTTCATCGTCGACTTTTCTTACGTCGACTTTCGACCCTACCGACCGGTTCATCGATTTGGCTTCTTAAGTGACTATTCTTCACCGACTTCGGTTCTTAGTTGTACATTCTTACGTCGGCTTTCGATTTTCAAGAGTTACATGCTCGGCGGCTACTTGAGGATTATGACTTTGGATTTTTCCCTATTTTTAGTTCATCGCTTCCAAATGCAATGCTATTGCATCGCCTTGCACATTTGTAGAGAATTATTAAGAATATATTGTCTTATATAGATGATTCCCTTATATAGGTTTTCCATATACATGTTTTCCTTATTTAGGCTTTCCTTTTGTACCCTCGTGTACTCCTATATATTCGGGCCATTGGCCTCATATTGAATACAAGTGCTATTCATAACAGACACTAGGAATTTGAATGTGATTAGCTCCTGCAGTTTTAAGAATATTTTCCTGTCTGCATAGAATTACATATGCCTACTCTTATTATAATGGGATCCTGCAGGTGCACTGATCAGGAGGGCTGAAATGTATCAAGAGTACATGAAGCACATCCCAGTTCCTGCTCACCGCGGTTCCGTAATCCCATCCACATCATGGCTGGGACTCGGCAGATCGGTGAAGCAGTTATATGAGCAGCCCTTGCATTACCTCACCAACGTCCTCTTGAAACAGTGGGATTGGCAGAGGGTCGGGAGTGATGATGAGCACCGACCCCTGGATGCTATCATCCATCCTGTGAAAGCCGAGGCTGTCATTTGGGCCACTGAAGAAGTCCATAGGTTGACCACCTCTAGCCACCACTTAGCTAAACTTTGGGCCTCAGACCCCATGTATCATGCTTACATAGATCCAGTGTTCCCTTCCATAGAGTTGGATTAGCAAACATTACAAGTTGGGCCTTTTTATTTTGTCTATTTGGGTTTTTCCTGTTGTAAGCCTGAACGGTTTGGTTTGATAAACACTAGCGAAGTAATATGAACCCCAGCCGATCCATGTTCCAAGTATGAATCTCGTTGTCAGGGTTTCTTTTAACACTGGTTTTAGCTCTCTGAACAGCGGCCATGTCAAAGAAGAAGAAGCCTGGTGGTGTGGATTTCAATGCTTTGAGCCGGCATGGGTATCGTGGCGGCTCATCTGTCTTGACGGTGCTCCCTCCAATGGTGGAACCTAACTGGTCTTGGTCCACCGGGAAAGATCGCAATGACAAAGAAGATGCAACTGAGTCTTATGAAGAGCGGGAGCGCACAAGGGCTGCCGTAACTGAAGGAGAGAAGCTCATCGGTGTGTACAAAAAAGACAAATTTTCGTTTGGAATCTTGCTACAGTAGACATCACAAAATTTATTTTTTTTTGTAACTTCTAGCATAGGACGTATTTGATTATGAAATTTTATACGTAGATGGGGTAAGTTGAGATGTACATCTATGATTTTTTTCAGAAATTTTTGAAACTTTTTTTAGTAGGGTTGCACGGTGGTTGCACGAAAACGGTGGTTGCACCGGATATTTTGCCCTGTTTTTTTTACTACACTCCCTATTTTAAGGTTTAGGGGCTGGTTTAGGGGCTCTGCTGGAGATGCTCTAAACAACATCCATGGTCCGCGAAAGCGTTCCGACTTCGCTACTCGATACCTGTGGCGATCAGTATAACGAGCCTAAGGTAGTAATAGTAATACTATTATTACACCAAATTAATTATATAAATTGTAGCATAGTAGCTAATAAAATATCGGGCAATCCGACACTATCAGTTATTATATCGTGTTCAGAGTGTTGCAACAGAATAATAATTAGAGACTGAATGAAAATATATTACATTCAAAGCCACACAGGAATACATGTTTAGTACAATAATTATACAAGGGATCCAAGTACAATAAAGATATATTACGACTTCTAATTTATCTCAAAGACTGCATAACACCATGTGACGATCTCCCAAATCCCCTACTCCTCCTGGTAGTAGTAGTCGTTCGCCGATAGATCCTGGTCCTGCATGTCACCCTCACCCAATGCCTCGTAGGTGGATCCATAGGACTCATCTTCTAAGCAAAAGGGGATTTAATTAAGAGTGAGAATAGGGTAATCAGTAAGCATTAATAACAAATGCATGATATGAATTTGCTCTCATTTTACCATTTAAGCTCACTTCTCTCAAATTCTGGTTTTTAATAAAATAGATTCTTTGTTTTCTTTAAGGGTTGGGTATTTTAGTTTAGAAAGAGAATACTAATACTTGTATATGAGGTAGACTTGTAGTCCTCAATCCATGAGACATACATGAATTCATGATTTTGGGTCTGCGCAGGTTTGTACCACTTTACCTATAGTGACCCCCCCCAGGAGAGGCTCTAGAACGTTTATCACTAACCCTGTTACTCGAGTGGGGATCCTCCCAAGGACATCCAACTGGACTCGCAGGTAACAGTTGTACTCCACCATATGGCGCAGTACTCCCCTGGCTTCACACATATATAGTGCCATTATGGGCAACTCTAGTCCAATAGCTGAGTTCCCATTTCGCGTGGTCTCTTCGGGTTTTTCGGCATACCCAGATTTTGCACACTAGTAACTACCTAACCACCATGTGAAGATCATAATACTTTCATAGGACAAACTTTTCTGACCGATTTCACACACTATAGCTGATATCGAAAATTCGACTCATTGTTCGAGTATTAGTTTTTTATCCTTATATTCTAGCCTTTGTATAGAACCCTACTGACCTTTTAATCCTTCTCATCGGCGCCCTCTACCCACCATAATAAATTACGCTAAACCAACTATTAAGTCCTCAATCCCAACAATTTATCAAAATCCCAATTCAATCCACCGATCATTTTCTCAATTAAATACAACTCTTACCTCCTCAATTCAATTAATCAACTCATAAATCATCCGATTTCAATTTACATATAAAGCTTTTTAATGCATTAATGATATAGATAAATATACTGAAATCAATTTAAAGACATTTAACAGAAATTGATCAAAGGAAAGCTTTCCTGGAATAAAATTTGAAGGTACGACTTCGCTCGAATGCTAGGGGTGGGTGGTCTGACTGGTTCAATTCGGGTCTCGACAATTATGAAATATTAAATCTACAGGAATTAATTTATAACAGCCTAACGGTGTCCAAAACTTCTACGTGTGTCCATAAGGGGCGCTGCCCTCTTAACTAAAACCCACTAATTTGACCCCCACAACTCATTATTTTAGCAGTAATAACAATAGAGATTTAATTAATACAATATTGGCAAACTTATACCCCTATTACCCATTTAATCACGGCTTTTAGAATTTAATTAAAAATTTTCCTACAATCAATATACGGCAATTTAACCTACACGGTTCGCACAGGAGGCAAAAAATTCCTAACTTTTCCCTCTCCTTTTTTTTCTCCTCTTTCCTTTTCTTCTCTTCTTTTTCCTTTCTCACATTTCCTTCTTTCTTTTCTTCTGGCTGACATTGCACTCGGGCTCCACCTTCCCCTCGGGTAGGGGTGGATAATGAGCTAACTCGGCTCGACTCGGTCAAACTCGGTAATATAACGAGTCAGCTCGACTCGACTCGTTATCTTAACGAGCTCAAACCTCAGCTCGGCTCGACTCGTTAAACTCACGAGTTGGCTCGTTAAACTCATTTAACTCGATATTGTTATCTAAGAAGAGGGTTGGTGTTGAGATTATACAGTATGCCATGTGTTATCATCCTCGTCTCACGCATATATAGCTATACTTGCCTACTTAGAGAACTCGTTTAGCTCACTAGTTGGCTCGTTTAACTCGTTATCTAATTGAGTTTAAATCATGGCTTGACTCGACTCGTCAAGGAACGAGTTCGAGCCGAGTCAAGCCGAATTTGCGAGTACTCGTTTAACTCGTGAGTTTTGAGTTTTTTTTTCACCCCTACCCTCGGGTTCTTCTCCCTAGGAATGAATCCACTCCCTCCCTCTCTCCCTCTCTCTCTCTCGCTCGTTCACTTGAGCTCGGTTCACTGGCCCGACCACCACCACTCCGACTGGACCTCCGCCAGCCGATCTCCCTGCCGCCTCCTCCTCTATTGACGGCAGCTCTCTCCCCCTCTTCTCCCTTCTCGTCTCCCTCTCCTCTCTCTTCTTTTCCCTACTTTCCCTCCTCGAATCGGCCAACACCGCCCTCCTCCACGATCGACTCTACTCCGACTGCCTCTCTCTCTCTCTCTCTTCGACCTCTCCTCCTCTCCTCTCCTCTCCTCTCTACTCTACTCTACTCTTCTGCTCTCCTTTCTCTACCAACTGAACCCTAGTCCAGCCGTTCTCCTCCTCTCTACTGCCAGCTCTTACACCAGCCTCTACCTCTCTCTCTACTGCCCCTACTCTCTTCTCTACTCTCCTCCACAGGCCGAGCTACTCTAATGGTGCTCTACGGTGATTTCGCAAGATTTTACATTTTTATTTTGCATTTTCTTCTTTCAATGTAACAAGGTTAGCCAATGATGAAGTAGAGTTCTAAGTTGGATAGCAAGCGACAATACCTGCGGTTCCTATTGTCGGGAAGCCATGGATGTCACAGGGACGAGCTAGCAACCCTTAGGGTTCCACCCTACTGAGGATAAAAGCCAACCCGATCTACCCATTCCAAGCAATCCTACATGCTAGTACTACTATAGCTAGCGCTGTGCACTTGAGGTTTGCTTGGGGGTTGTCGATCAATGAGGATCGATTGGAGTAGAGCAAGCCAACCTAAATGGATTCACGGCTTGTGCTACTTCTGCCTACCAATGTGCAAGCCAGTTTCAAATAACTTAATAGGCTAAGGCTGTCCCACACTGGCCCTCATGGTTGTACGATAAGACTTGGATCGTGCAACACTATGTTCGGTCCTTACAGTGACATGGGCGATAACTTCTCCCTAGCTACGCACACGTTAAAACATGTACAACCGGCTATTGCCAATAATCACCCACATCAAATCCATAATTTTATTTTCAGTTTAATCAAACTACCAACATTTTCCATAGTTTCGAATAACCATTTATGAATTCATAAAGAAGGGGATTATGTGTAAAAATGTTACCCAGAGCTTTCTACAACAGTGCTAAGCATGAGTATTATAATAATGAATATTCCCGGTTCAACCAACCATGTCTAGGGTTAAAAGGTTCGCATATTCAACATAATTGAGGTATAATCCATCATTGAGGTAATAATTACCAGAAAATGTAAATAAACAGTTTCATAGAACATAAAGCATGCATGTAGATTACTTGTGCACATTTTTAAGTAGTTATAAAACTGGGATCAAAGATGGTCAAGGGGTGCTCGCCTTGCTATTTTGTTGCTTACTACAAAGATGAAGCTGCAGACGAAGAAGACGACGACGAAATCTGGAACGCTGGATTCTACGCGTCATTCAAATAAGAAGCAACCAATAAATTCCAACTTCCAAATGGTAAAAATATATCAGATATAAAATCCAATAAAACAATACGTAAAAAGAACATGAGTGAGCTAGGGTTTCAACTGGCTCAACTAACATTCAGAAAACATAGCACACATCACACACATATCAACAGGAATATCAACCACAGCAATTCCTATAATACATCCAAGTTGTTTTTGCACCAAAATGATGCTTACTATCCATTTGGCACAAATAAATTGATTACATGAATTGTATACTCCATTTGATTTGTCTTTACCTAAATTTGGTTGCTAAGGATACTATTCCTAAGTATATTTTAACATTTTCTAAAGATCCAAATTCCAATTATTTTTTTATATATTCTAGTTCTCCAAGATTTAATAGGAATTTAGATATTTGGCTCACTGGATTTGGGCTTACATAACAAAAGATATTGGCTTTATAAAGTTTATGTTTGACGAAGTCGCTAGAAGTTTATAATTAACTTCTAAGGTTATTTTAATAGCAAGATTTATATATCGGACAATTAGTATATAAGATATTTTTCTAGAATACGGTAGTTCATATACCATACAAGGTTTCTATGCTGATCATTCCAAAATTTGTTTTTAGACGAGAAGTTCTACGGGCTGCAGAAAAGGCTAAAGTAATTTAGTTTCCTACACGACTAGTTCACGAAGGGTGTTTGCAGGAAAGAGATTTATATACAGAATAAGTTCTAAATAAAATATTTCTCTTGATTATAGTAATACATATTATGTAGATTATTTCTGAGATATTCCTTTTAACTTTTACAATTAGACGAGGCATTATATAGATTGTTAAAAATGCTTAAGTGTTCACAATTTTATTCACTTTACACATTATGGAAACATTAGCACTTTAGGTTATTGTGCTAACGTGTTTAATATATAACAAATGACAAAACGAGATTCTATCTTTATAACATCGCAGTACAAACTTTGTAGAATGTTTCTAAACTAGTTTCACCAATTTTATCTTCTAGACGAGATATTCTACAAGCTCTCGAAAAAGCTTCAAAATCACAAAATCTATGACTCAATAATTCAGTTTTTGTTCTAAACTGTGGCTACACCCTAAAAGATTATTTAATAATTTTTTAGGCAATAGCAGGGGATATTTCTAAAAGTATTCTAAAGTTGAGTTCATCAACTTCTGAGCTCGTATGCAAAATTTATAGCTATTCGAACTAGTCAAGCAATTGCAATACAGCTAAGGAATATTACAAGTGGCCATGAATGACATAGTTTTTCACATCTAAATTATCACTTTGAGTTTGCAATTCTCATCATAAGATTTAACACTGATGATCCATTCATTCTATTGGTCCAGGCTAGGATCAGATCCTTAACTACATCATAGCATCCATACATGGAACCAAGGGTCCAAAATTCGGCGAAATCTCGGATTTCGGACCCCTCCGAGATTCAAAATCCCGGAAATTTCAAAAAAATTTAAAAAATTCAAATCTCGGATTTCTCGGCGAGATCTCGGCAATCTCGGGCGAGATTTGATATTTTTTTGCCGGATTTTGATTTTTGTGCATTGTATTTGCTTGGGTTTAGGATCAAGATCATCCACAAAAAATTTCAAAAAATTTTAACATGTTTTTGACCTTTTTTTTTTGTCGGTTCAATATGTCGGTTAGGACTTTCCGAATTTTTAAATTTTTTTCAAGATTGATTATCTTCTGAAAATTTTATGGGAATATTATGGATGTGTTAGGACCATTCACAAAAAATTTCAAAATTTTCTAAAGTGGTTTGAACTTTTTTAATACATAGGAACTTTTCTAGTGCATTGAAACAGCAGAGAGAAATAATATCTGATACTGACATTGATAGTTGGAATCAATCTGTGTATGACTATGAGAGAGAAGTGGAGTGGAAATAGTGGTACAAAACCCACTTCAAAATTATTGAATGACATATATTGAAAAACAAAATTTAAAACCTAAGATAACATGTATTTATAAATGGGTACAATACTAACTCACCTATGTATATATTGGCGGGGATTCATATATACATGATCAGTGCTCATATTTATGGCATTGATCTTTTCTTACTGATCAAAATTCAAAACTGCAGGTGGTTTCAAAGAAAGAATCTCCCTCAGAACTGCAGGTGGTTTCAAAGAAAGAACCTCCCTTAATACATAGGAACATATATAAAACTTTTCAAATGACTTGAAGTTCATTTGTTACATTTGAAAAATCAAAAACTGATTTTATATACAGTTTTTATCACGACTTTACCACTGTTAGATTTCTTAAAAATTCCTCATGATTGATCATCATCTCAAATTTTTATGGAAACATTAGTGATGTGTCAGGACTATCCAAAAAAAATTTCAAAATTTTTTGACGTATTTTGAACCATTTTTCAGCCCGTTCAATTTGGCTGAGATCTCGGTGATTTCGGCCGAGATCTCGGATTTCCCGGTAGAAAAAAAAAACGGATTTGAAATTTGGTTTTTGCAATTCGTCCGGATTTTGTCCGAAATTTTCGAATCTCGCCGAAATTTCAGATTTCGGGAACCTCCAAGATTTGACTCAAAACGAGATTTAAAACCTTGCATGGAACAACTATACACAGAGCATTACATCAGCAGCTTTATAAACACCCATTAGCCAAGATTGCTTCTAAACAGCATGCTGGTCATACATGTCACAACAAAGCCACCGATTCTAACTGCATTTGGTTCTCATTCAAAAGGTCATATGACCTTTTCAAACCTACAATTATAAATCCAAATTTCTAATTAAATTTGGTAGCAAGTCTTCATACGTTTTTGTACAAAATGGTTCTTATATACCAAAGGAACATTTCCATGGGAGGATTTGATACCCCTGAAGTTGATGATGGCTGGAGGGGGAATTTCACACGTTAAGGGAAAGAAAGGACGAGAGCTCGGAGAAAAATTCATGTGATCCCTTTAAGTTGAGTCGAACCTTTTGCTGGGAAAGTATGCATCGATCATAGGTTCCTGGAATCCTAGATTGCATATGATTCTTGTCGAATGAGTTTTTTTTACCGCAGAGAAGAAAGTGTGGAACATTTACAGTTTCAGAGCAAAGAAGATTTTTTTTTGTGGTAAGCCAATTTGGTTCTTGTTGTTATGGATCAATTAGATAATTATGTCGAGCATATGCAAAAGTAAACAAATTTCCAGGCAACACATCGCACTGTGTGGTCAGAACTTAAAAGTCAGATTGCCAATTTGCAATGGCATGGAGGAAATGTCAAGAGTGAACACGAAGTGACTATTGGAAACTTGATTAATGATTTAATGTGACACATTGCTAGGCAGGACACGGTTACAATGCTAGGCTGGAACATGGTTCGGCCCTATTAGATCCCACTATACATGAAATGGGGACAAGTTAAACGCAACACATATGTTTATGATCGAACTTTTGTTGGAGAAGATCATCATACCTCTTATTTTTGTTATTTTTTAATGTTTCATTTTGTGGTTAGAAGCTTAAAATGGTGAGTTGTATGTAGCTGTAGAATATGTTCATTGCACGTACTGAAAAGACCATACGGCAAAACAAAAAATGGCACTCCATTTGTGGGTATAAAATTTTGCTAATTTGTGTAGGAACAATTTTTTTACCTTCCTCAGGAGGTACCAAATGAAACTTTAAGGGTAATTTGGTGGTACCTTATAGTACCTTCCAAGGATGTTAAAAACTCTAATCAAGAAAATAGCAGGTAATGCATAGTTTTTGCACTGTACTTGTGTTTCGTTCGTTCCCTTGCAATGGGATGCAGGAAAGAATTTAGTTATGTAAAATGTATTGTCCAAAGAATTGAGCATTTTTTTTACAAGATAATTAAGTTCAAATCTTTTCATTCATATACAAAGCATCTCAAGTTATAGAAATAGAAAACGTTGCATAACTATTGTGTCAGTTTAATTGAAAGTGAAATTCGATTATAGGAAACAAAATTGTGGTACTGAGGCAACAAAGTCTGTTAAAAAAAGACAGGCATATTTCATCACAACTTTACGTGGAAGAATATGGTTGCTCAACCCATCGGTGCAATTGCAAGCAAAACATTACAGCTGATAAGTAAGGTTAACGGTTAAACCAAAGGTGTTAGATTACTATGTTACTCAAAGCGTCCTACCTAAAAATTCAATTAATTCTCTCCATGTAATTATTCAATTATTTCTCTTAAATAACACTCATCCGTCATATTGTACATGCATGGTAAAATTCCATCGATCAAATCTCAGCAGGAATTCAAATGCTTAAGCTTGCATAAATATTTTCACTATTTCCCTTCCTCCTCACCATAATTTATCATCTTCAACTGATCGACTAGCTAAGGAAGAAACCCTCCATCTGTAAGGGTCGTTATTTGCTGCGATCGGCCTCAAAGTAAACATACAAGAAAGGTAAGAAGAGGAGGTACCGTTATGGGATTACTTCTTCTGTATTCGTGCCGAAGATAATTGCTAAAACGATTGGAATTATACTGTTTTTTGTCGCAAATATCTATAAGCATTCCTGATTTATTGTTCAGGATAAAATAAGATACAGTCATTTCTGGTGGAAAGCTGAGAAGAAAAGAACAACAACATTTCTGGTACGGCTAACGAGGAAGCATGTGTGGATCAGCAGTTCGATCGTCTCTTAACATCAAGATTTCCAAATAAGTTTTAACTGATCATGCTCATGTCTTTGCTCAGTGCCCACTATTACCGATCAATGGGTTCTTCCTGAAGTTTCTGTTCCCCCAGTGTAATTATTCCTCACCTCTTTGTCTCAAATCTTAATTAGCATTCATCCATCATGGTAGATATCTAATTCAGAGAGTGGCATATATATATACCAGCAGCATCTCATGATAAGATGGTAAGGTACGTTAAGCATTTGCATTTCAAAGACCATCTTCTCGGCAGCGTAGAGAAGCTCGTCCAGAGATGCTCTTATTTAGGGAATATAGATTTACACATCCTTACATAGTTACATAGATTAATGTAGATATCCATCCATGGCGAATGAACCTAGCAGATTAGCCACCTCGAGCGAGAGACAGCAGAAGCAGTTGAGACCAAGATACAGCGAACATTACGATTGTTTTCCGTTACGTGCATGGAACTCGGCTATGAACTTCGTTGCCTTCTGGTCGACGTCCCAGTCGCCGTCCTCGTCGTCGCGCGGCCGCACCTTCCTCGCCGAGCGCGGCGGCTGCTCGTACGCCGGCTCGTCGTCCCGGTAACCTCCTGACCCGAAGCAAGACTGGCATCCTCCCATTCTTGTGATCACCTGTGGCTTCTTCCTAGCTACCTCTTGGCTGCTTCTTGGAACACACTTACCAGCTAGTTCTTGCTGAGAAGCTGCTTAATTGCTTGCTTAAGTTCAGAGGGCAACTAGAATAGAACCCCTATTTATAGGGGAGGGAAGGGGGCCTCAAGCTCCACCAAACGGTGTGAACCTCAAGCTCCGAAAGTTGAAGGGAAACGGGAGATGTGAACCTGACTACCTGAGATGCTTCAGGCGACGGTGCACATTGCACGGTGAAATTGAACCTGAGCTGCATGTGTTGACTCAATAAGGTCCTCAAGGATATAGAATCTTTCTTTAGACTTCTCCGGCTAGCTAGTTGTTTTCTCTTCTCGAGTAGTGCTTCTATGTTTTCCTTGTCTGAATCCTGATGGTCTAAACAGATAATGCATTGGTGATAGCGTGGCGCACGATGCATTGGTAATAATGGCGGCCAATAGTATTTTGGGTTTCGATTCACTTGAAGCTAGCCGTGCGTTTAAGGTAGAACGGGTTTTTTCCTTTTTTCTGAAAGTGCGTAATTCAGGTAAGGGAGCGACTGCTGAAGTGCTGAGATAAGAAAAGTTTATGGCCATAAGCCGGCATCTCAGTCACTAATACGTTTGGTCATTTCAATGCCATTTTTTATAATTAGTATTCACCAAGATTTGGTCTAGCTACGTGGTGATCGATCACTGCCTCATAGCCAGTAGTAGAGGTGGGCATTGGGCCGGGCTTTTTTGGGTAGGCCCGAAGCACGATGGTATGGCACGGTGCAAAGCACGGCACGGTACGGTTCCGGGCCGGGCTGGGCTGGCACGCAACTGTAGCACGGGCCGTGCCGGGCCCGGGAACCAGGCACGACGGGCGGCACAAAGACGGCACGATTTGGGCGGGCGTGCGGCCGCACGGCACGAACGGGCACGAAATCACGGATTAAGGCTTAAAAGTTGGCAGATATTGTTGATTCAGGGCATCTTCAAGCATTGCATTTATGTTTGACATTTTGTTGATGTGATTAGTCTCTTATGTAATTAAAATAGGTAGTTTAGTAGTAGTGATTTGTTTTATTTCTTTGTTCGTCACAATAGTAAAAATGGGTCGGGCTTGGGCCGGCACGGCACGAAGCAGGCACGAAGCGCAAATGGGCTGGGCTTGGGCTCGCCAAAAGTGAGTCGGGCCGGCACAGGCCGGCACGGTGGGCACGATGGGCCGTCGTGGTACGGTACGGTTTCGGCCCGAAGCACGATGGGCCCGTGCCGGGCCGGCACGGCACGGCACTACGCCCACCTCTAGCCAGTAGTACAACTTGCTATAGCCAGCTGCTAGAACTTTCACTGCCTTTTCACAAAGAGCCGCACAGTTTGGCCCGTTCTACGTACGGCGACGACAACGATGATCACTCGATCGATCAGAGGTCTGCAGTTGTCAGGCGAGAGCTATGCGTGTAGATGGATATATGCAGTTGCTAGGCGAGAGCTACAGTGTAGATGGATATATTGACTGCTTTCATATATGTATTCTTCAAGCAGGTAGTAAAGTTGCACCAATGGTGTCCGCGTATAGACCTCTCCAGTCGCCGTTAGGAAAAGATTACTCGCAAGAGCCAAGAGATGAACTCTCGTACGTGTGCGCATGGCTTTTGAGAGAGGCCGCAGGAAGGGCTGAAGGAGGAGAGGGAGATATTCCTCTCCCACTTCTACGTGGCAGAGTCTTTAATTATAACCGCTAATTTCTCCTTTTGGTTTTACCAAAAACATATGGAATAAGTCCCCCCAAAAGGAAGCTGGAGAACGCCCAAGATAATGAACCTACCATGCAAAAAGGAAGGAGAATACCGCAGGGGTGTACATCATGCTAAAGGTAGGCAGAGTAACGCTGGGAACAAGGGCTATGAAGACCATATATAGGTTCACACATGATGACATGCATGAATAATGGGACATATACTGCTAGGAAGCGACTTTCAAAAGTTGAGAACTTATGCCAATTCTGTCTCGTGTAGGCAGTGTACTACACAAAATTATTTTCTTTCTAAATTGACGGAAACGAGCTATTATTTTCTTTCGAAATTAACACAGTTGAATATAAAATCATTTTATTTACTATTTAAATGATTATTTCAAGTTTATGATAACAAGCTACTATCGAGCCGAGCCTCATTAACCTTTTTTTCCATTTGAAATGGACTTATTTCAATTTTAAATCTATTAACTATTGTAATCCAAATAATTTTGATTCAAACCTTGGCGATCTTTTTTTGCCGGCCCTAAGATCGGATGCTCCATCCACCATATTGTCCCTCAACCAAACACACCCTACAACCCCTTGTTGACGTGGACGAGGACTCGATGATACGCCAATTCTGTGTGTACTACACAAGGGGACAGCATAATCTTGCAAGAAAGTGACTACTACATAACCAAATTTGAGCCTTTGCCCCCTAACTTTTTAATTAGCTCCGTAACATAGTACATAGAGATAGCTTCCAACCAATAGTTATATCCAACGAACAAGATACAGCGTTGGCCTTCGGTCGATATCACGGTGAGATCGAGGCAAAATTAATGCTGTCAGAAACTAGCTAGCTAGGAGCACCGTACGTTCTTCCTTATCAGGCCAGAGAAAGATACCATGTGCAGTGCAAAATAACCTTTATATCTCTACTATTCTAAAGCACCACTTGGTGGCAGTGGTCCATTCTACACGTTATTAATTGCCCTGTTTAATTGCTCTACTTAATTGCTCTGCTTAATTGCCCTACTCAAGAAACGAAACGTTGCTTTAATTAGCCAGCTTTCACAAGAAACGAAGCGTTAAAGATAGATGTTTGATCTTGTAAAATAATTTTTTTTATTTTTTAATCTTTATTTTTCGTTATCAATTTTGTTTTTCGTAGCAACGCACGGGCATGTAGCTAGTTACGAATAAAGCAACACCTATGGTTATATATATATATATATATGAAAATGGTTCCATACCCCTAGGAGTATGTACTCCTACTCTCAATATACCGCTTAAATGATGTTGTTATACCTCTTTATCATTTTGAGTATATTCTAATATTAATTATAAGATACTTCAAAGTGAGTTCCATGGAAAATTTCATCAAAGTCCACCCTGTATAGCATAATTTCCGTACTCCTGGGAGTACGTACTCCCACCTCCAGTATACCACTTAAATGAACGTGTTATACTCCTTTATCATTTTCAGTATACTCCAATAATAATTCTAAGATACTCCAATATGACATGAATGAAAAAATTCATGGGAGCCATTTATTTTTCGCTATATAGCCTTTTCCATGTGTAAAAAGAGTATATAAATAAATTATGATATAAATGGTGGATTTTGATGAAATTTTTCGTGAAATTCACTTTGGAGTATCTTATAATTAGTACTAGAGTATACTCAAAAGATAAAGAAGTATAACAATATCATTTATGCAGTATATTGAGAGTGTGAGTACATACTCCCAGGAGTATGGAACCGCACCTGGGACTTGGACAGAAGAGCGTTTAGGCACCACTTTTTTTCCCCAGATTCCAATTACCTGAGGAGATTGGCCTTCTAAAAGATGCTTTGCTTTCCGATTATTTAATCATGCCATTGCCTTTGTTTGCTCTCGACATCCTTGTTAGATAATTACACTGATCGATGGGTTTAATGTTTAAGCCAAGGCGATAATATAGGACCAAAGATATATTCCCCTCGAGTATAGAGTTTGAACTTTAGACACTGTCTCGTCTTTCGTCTTCTTCTTTCCGGGAAGGCTACGGATTTGTTCAGCCAAGTCGATCAGGGCTAGGGCAGCAACAAGCCGACAAAGTTTGATGGCATGGACTGATGAGAGGTGGACACTTGAGCCGGGTTTATTCGGGCCAGCCCGAGGAACAGCGGGCACAACACGACTCAAAGCCCAGCCTAGTGAAGCACCTAGGCACTCAATTTATTTTAGTTTTGATAATTAATGACAATTGGTTTAAACAACTAACAATTTTTTTTGAGAATATGAGAACAGGTTAATCGTATCTACGGCATTATATACATGAGCAAAAAGAGGACAAGAGGAGAAGATTAAAAGACTTATGGTCGAGGTACAAGATTAGATAACTGCGCTTTTTCTATTTTCAGGAAATTAGATTGGTTTGTGCGCTGTACTGCTAGTTTCAGGAAATTAGATTGGTCTGAACTACTAGATAGGTGCAAGAACATGTTCATCTCTGTACTTGGATTGGGTTGGCTAGGTCATGTAGAGGGAGCAAGAAAAGTGAGGGCCCTCAACCATTTCTTTAGCTTTATCTTCTGTGCGAATTTTTTTTAAATAATACTTTTTTTAAACTGAATTGCGTTTTTAATATACGGAATAAAAAATTTGCAAAAATAATATGTGGTCGCCAAACCGCACGGCGAATACCCTATTTTCGCCGAACCGTGCGGCGAACACCCTATTTTCGCTACACGGTTCGGCGAAAATAGCTTAATTGCGCTATTAAACTGCCGCACGGGAATCCAGGGTATTTTCGCCACACTGTGTGGCGAACACCAAGTTTTCGCCAAACCGTACGGCGAAAACATAGTATTCGCCAAACCGTACGGCGAAAATAGGTTGTCGCTGCACGGTGGGGCAAAAACAGCTCGGTAAAATTCTCTCACGCCAGATCGAATCGATCGATCGATCTGTTCGTGAGGCCGCCGAAGCAGAGAAGAAAAGGGAGCGGAGGGCGAGCCGCCGGCCGGAAGAGAGGGAGAGAGAGAGAGAGAGGGAAGGAGAGAGGGAGAGAGAGGAGGAGGAGAAGAAGAAGAGGAGGAGAAGAAGAAGAAGAGAAGAAGAAGAGGAGGAGGAGAAGGAGGTAACATCGCATCGCCATTTCGTTTAATTTCGTGTTTTTTAATTTTGAGTAGCGATATAGAGTAGTGCAATCTAGAGTAGCGATTTAGATCAGTGCAATCTAGAGTAGCGATATAGATCAGTGCAATCTACAGTAGCGATATAGATTAGTGCAATTTAGAGTAGCGATTCTAGTTCTTTAGTTTAGAGTAGCAGTTTTAGTTATTTAATTTACAGTGGTGATATTAGTTTGCATATTTAAACGTTTTGAAATGTACAGTAATGAAATTTAGTTATTAGCATTGTTGAAGAAATCATTAATCGGTAGCTAATTGGTCGACCTAGGATTAACTGAACTAATCGGTCAATCATTAGTCGGTAGGTCCGCAAGGGCAATATATCGATGTAATTACTAAAATATTGAAAAAGTGATTAATCCCGTTTTATCGATCGGTCGGCCACGCTTTATCACCGTAAACTTAAAAAATGGAATCTTTAGGTCTTCGATCACGAGCCAATCGGCCAGTTAATCGGCTAACCGGCCGATTTTTTCGAACATTTAGCAAATAGACATATTAGACATGCGCTATAATATTATAAGAATATAGTATCGATAGTGCGGTAGTTAATTAGCGTGGTTGAATTTACGGTTCTGATATTCCATTTTAAGTAGGGAAGGAAAAATTAATTATGTCTATGTCTATGTCGTCGCAGTGATGTCGGAACCAGTGAAATTCAGGGTATATTATGGCGATGGTGAAGTAAAAAATGGGCAGAATGGAGTGGATTTAAGTTGTTTTGCGGTCACCATGGCCGAGCACTTGTCCCCCGATACTGTTAGCATTCATGATATAAAACTTTGGTTGACCCAATTTTTTCCCCTGTATCCAAGTGTTTATTCTGTTATCATCCAAATCGTATACACGCGTAGCAAGGGTGACCCGGCTGTGTGGGAGTTGAAGATGATGAATCGAACACGCTTGTGGCGAGAAATGGTTAAGGTGGTGCAAGGGATCTAGCCTCGAACGTGTGATGCTGGTGCAAGCTTGCCCTAGGGAAGAGGTGGGTACTACTGGTGTGAGCGAGAGCAGCACATCGGCTCTGGTGAACAAGTTCAGCCCCGGTGTCGGTTGAGGCGACAGCGGGGATGATCACATGGATGCAGCAAGCGCAGAAGGTCGGGCTGATGAAGGGGAGGATATCGATCAACTTGTGGATCAATTGGATTGGGTGGACCGCATGGCGACAGAAGAGGAAGCCGAATTGTTGGACCCTGTCGATACCATCGGCGAAGATGACGAACGGGAGGAAGATGATGAAATGCATGGTAGTACTGGCTCAGCGGAGGTACCCGTCCCCGATGAGTGGAATAGGCAGAACAAAGCTGGTATGGAAGCTTTGTGGGGCCATGACTCGCATTGTGAGTATGGTACTGGTGCCATTCGGTTGAATCAAATGTTCCCGAACAATTCTGAATTGAAGTTGGCAGTGAGCTTGTGGGCACTATCGTTGCAAAGAGAGTTTCGGGTTGTCCTGTCTAGCCCAGATAAGTACACAGTGAAGTGCGTAATCGATGGTTGTGAATTTAGAGTACATGCATACAAGCCGAAGTGTGAGACGTATTGGATTGCATCAAGAGTGGACGAGCACACATGCAGACTAGAAAATGTTCTTGTCAAACACCGTAACTTGAATGCGGCTGTAATAGCTAGCGTGATGTTTAATGAAATCATTGAGAAGCGGGATATCGAGTGTTCGTATATTCAGAAAGCAATGTTACGAACATTTAAGTATCAGATAAGCTACTCCATGGATCGCGTCTGGCGAAAGCATTAGAGAAGAGGTTTGGCACATACGAGGCTTCGTATTGCAACCTACCTCGTGTGCTTGAAGTACTGAAGCAAACCAATCCTGGCACATACACCGCTTTCAAAGACAGCGAAGCAGATGCAAATGGGATCTGTACATTTCGTCGTGCTTTCTTTTCATTGGGGCCTTGCATTGCGTCTTTCGAATCATCGTCTATTGCTTTGTGTTGATGGAACATTTTTGACTGGAAAATACAAGGGGCAGATTCTAACAGCCATTGCAATTGATGCGAACAACCACATACTTCCATTGGCCTTTGCTTTTGTTGAGGGTGAGAATCGGGATAGCTGGCTGTGGTTTTTCAGACATCTGAAGGTGGGGGTAGTTGGTGATCGGCCCAGCATGTGCATCATTCATGATCGTCACAAAGGTATCCTGTCGGCAATTAAGACTCTACAGGAGGACCGAGATGAACCATTTCCGTGGCCTGACCTGCAGAACAGGTGGTGCATGAGACATTTGGGTGCCAATTTCTTCAGGCAGTTCAAAAACAAGAAACTGATGAACCTGTTTAAGAGGTTATGCAAGCAGAATCAGTCATGTAAGTTCAACGCGCTATTTGCCGAGTTGGATAAGCACACCAGTGCGCACATCGAAGAGATGAAGAAGCAACCACCTACGCCGAACAAATGTCCACCCAAAAGGCTAACACCCCTTGGGGAGCTCGATCCTCCTAATATGAGGAGACGAATGTCGAGGAACATTAAGTGTTTCTCGCGCTGGATAGAGGCTGAGCCTCTAGAGAAGTGGGCATTGCTCCATGACACCGGAGGCGCCAGGTTAGTATGGTACGTTAAAATATCAAAACACCGCTAAACAATTTGGGTTGTTGTTCTAAACTGTTTTGCGTTGAACAGGTTTGGCGTGATGACAACGAACATAGCCGAGGTTTACAATTGGGTCATCCGAGGCCTCCGTCCGCTACCGCTTGTGGCCATCCTTTAAGGCATGTTGCACAGCATCGTTAGCTACTACCAAAAAAGGCATGCGGAAGCGGTACTTCATGCCTCGACATTGCAAACGCCGTATTGTTCGCGGATGATGACCTACATGGAGGAACGAAGCATGAAAGCTCAGCAGCATATAGTGCGTAGCTACGGGGTCACTGAATACCGCTTCGAGGTGACTCTTCAGTGCAAAAGGGGATTGGGAACGGACACAGCAGTTATTACGCACGAGGTTAATCTAGGCCAAGGGGCATCTGGATGGTGTGAATGCAGCTGCAATAAGCCAAGACTTCTCCATATTCCTTGCTCACACGTGATGGCTGCTTGTGGGCAAATTGGGATGAACACGTCGCAATACATGTCCCCTTTCTACTTGAAGGATCATGTTGTCCATATCTGGTCGGGTGAGTTTCGTGGTTTTCGTGCACACGGTGATTTCACTGCGATTAACAGAGATGAGCGCATCTGTTTGCCGGATCCAACCTTGCGGAGGTGTGCGGAAGGGCGGTCTGGTCGTCCACAGACTAGGCGCATTCGCAACGACATGGATGAATCTGAAGTGGGTGGCCCTCTTAGGAGGTGTTCTGAGTGCGACGAGTATGGCCACAAGGCAAACCAGTGCACGTAGGGTGTAGGTTCTGAACGTGGTGGTGGCTATGTATCGAAATATGTAATTATATGCACGTTGGATGTCTTTTATTGTAATATTGACGCGATTGGGTCTTTTATTCATATATGTTGTGTCTTCACATGTTGTGTACTTTTATTTATGTGGTGTCTTTTATTCAATTATGTGGTGTCTTTTATTCATATATGTGGTGTCTTTTATTCATATATGTGGTGTCTTTTATTTATGTTCAACTCTCATGTCTTTTATGTTGAAACATTTCTATGTTCAATTATGTTGTGTTGCTCACATGTTGCCGTACGTTGTGTAGTATGATTTATGTTGAAACATTTCTATATGCAGGGATGGAGCAGGTCGACTCACTTCTGGACCCTGTGTTGGATGCGCGGCACTGTGCGCACGTCCACACGACACAGGGGAATGACAGGTTGGCCTTACTGCGGATTCGTGTGCCTAATAAGGCATGGTGTGTTGACGCTCGCTTCCACACCAGGTTAGTTGCAGTACTTGTACATGTTCTATTGTTCGTACAATTAGTGTTCATTACATTCAATTGATTCAACTCTGTGGTTCCTCGTTAGGCTTGCACGTGCCGGGCTGCTTCCGCTAGTCCGCATGGTGGAGGGTTCAGCTGCCGACCCCGGTGAGCATGACCCCCAGGCACAAGGTGACGACCCGCAGCGGTCGCGGCGTTTCCCATTCGACCACTCGCTGTTAGCGTGTTTGGTCGACCACTGGAGGCCGGAGACGCACACTTTTCACCTGCCTTTCGGGGAGATGACGGTGACGCTGCAGGACGTCGCCATGCTCACTGGATTGCCGATCGCCGGGGAACCGATCGGCCCCTCGGTGGCTCCTGCTGGGTGGGACGCGGACTTACAGGTGCGCTTCGCCAGGGTTGCGGAGGTCGACCCACAGATACCGGTAGGCGAGAAGCACGGGCCATCGAGGAAGTGATTGGCACATTTCGAGGTTAGTGATTGTACATATTACTATGTTACTCCAGCTTTGCATAGCATTAACGTGATATCATACTCTTTCAATTGTCGCAGGTGCAGCGGATGGTGGCCCAGCCCACCGACTACCAGGTTGCTAGGCACCTTGAGGCCTATCTGCTTTGGTTGTTCGGCTGGGTGATGTTCACGTCGAGTCACGGCGACACCGTGGACGCGCGTTGGATAGCCTACGCATGGGCTATTGCGGACTCGGAGCCTGACGACGTACCGCAGGTATCCTGGGGTTCGGCGGTTCTTGCTTCCATGTACCGCGCCCTTTGCGACGCGTGCGTGAAGAAAGGCAGGAACCCCAATCTTACTGGGATGCCGCTTCTTATTTAGCTTTGGTCATTCGAGCGCTTCTACGTGGGTCGACCCCATGTCGACCCTCGGCACTACACCGCCGACATGTACGGCGGTGATGCGCTGGACCGACCGACGATGGGCTCGCTCTGGATCAGGCGACGGGTACATGTTCTTACTCATTAATGGAATTGTAATTTCAATGCCATGTGCTTACAGTTATTTCTACTCTATTGCAGCCACAGTGGGCAGGTCTCCAGGTACGTGCGGCGTACCTCTCCTTCACGGAGGCCTTCGACCACCTGAGGGAGGGGCATGTCGTCTGGGACCCCTCTGGCGACGGCGTGTAGGAGACAGAGAGGCTTGCGGGGCCTGTCATTTGCTATGCCACAGGGACCAGGCTTACTGGTTGACGAGGAGGAAGCTCGTCTTCGACGTCTTCGTAGAGGACTACGCGCCGCACCGAGTCCTCAGGCAGTGCGGACTACGCTAGGTGTCCCTGTTCCTTGGGGGGAACGCGTGCCAGCGAAAGTGCACTCGTGAGTTACTCGCCACTACATGTATGCTAAGTGCTTACGACATATTTGTAGTAATGAGGTCTTTTATGCAGGTACTCCACCCAGGGACCCAAGAAGGCGCTGGTGACCTTGTTGCAGAGGATGGGGCCGTGGCTTGCGCTGTGGGAGGGGGCGCTGGAGGACGTTGTCGAGGAGGTCGCGCCCTACGACTCCTCCTCCTACCAGGAGTACTTGTCCTGGTACGTGCCCTGGACCCGTACTCGTCTCCTACGCGAGGAGCAGCCGGCCCAGGTGTTTGCTCCTAGCGTCGCAGACTTGTACTCCAGCCACGCAGGAGTGGCACTGCACCAGATGGTAAGTCTTGTTGTGTTTTTACTCATTAATGCAATTGTAATTTCAATGCTATTTCGTAATGTTTATCGTTTGTTTGTACGTGATAGGTGGACGAGGCGAGGGACTTGCACCAGCATGCCACTGACTTTCTGTCTAGGCTGGAGCAGGGGACCACTTTCACACCGGACCAGCTCTCAGAGGCCATGGGGCGTGTGCAGCTGCAGTCCCGACGGATCGTGGAGATTGGTGCTGCTTTGCATGCCCCAGCCCCGACTGTTTCGGCTGGCACCTCGTCCAGGCCGCCACCAGGGCTCAGCTCCTCGACACCACCGCCTCGACCACCACTACAGCCAGGGTCCAGCTTCCACACCCAGGTGCCTCCAGGTCCAGGCACGGCTGGAGGATCCAGTTGGCAGGCGCCAGCACGCGGGCCTACCATGGTCCCCACACCCGGTAAGCCGATAAAAATTCAGTTAATATCGTTTCAAATCTAATCTTCTCACTATAATTAAATGTTACTGTCTATACTGTAGGCCTCCTAGGACATGCCTCTACTTCGGACACCTAGTCAGGGCACGACGTCCCTAACTACTGGACCGATCAGTTCTTCGCAGGGGCTCAGTTCACGCAGCATCCTCCAGCCACGCAGTACACGCCGCCTCCTCCAGCCACGCAGATCACGCAGCCTCCTCCAGACACGTTGCCTCCTCGCCTGCGTCGCCCGTCGGTTCGGTATAGCCCTTCGGACTACGCCCAGGCGGGACCGTCGCGGGCGCTTCGCCCACGACCTCTCGACGATGCACCCCCTTCGGCGCGTCCGCGAAGGAGAGCTAGGGGTCAGGGTCAGGATCCACCACCGGGGGGTGATCAGGATTAGGATGTGTGTTATTTTTGGGTACTTTGTCCTATTATGTTTTACCAACTATTTTTTGTACTTTCTCATATACGTGGTCTATTATATATTTCTGTCATCTTTAGTCATATCAACCGCGTGTCATTATTGCTTTTTCAGCTTTTGTCATAGCAACTTTTCCAGCCTTTGTCATTTCAGCTGCATAATGCTGCCAAAAGCCGACCATGGCAGAGATTCCCTGTCTAAAGCTGTGGGCATAGCCAGGCTCATGTCATCAGAAGTTGCAGAAGCATCCGATGCTCGCGGATTTGAAATACTCTGAAGTCCGCGAGACTCTCCTTTAGCTGCCCCTTCGCCAGCTCTTTATAAACCCACCGAGGGATGGATCTATGCATCACACTACCAGAACTTCAATAAACTTTAGTCTGTTTTCCGCACACACACAGTAGGCCACGATGTCGTTCTACCGTCGCCTCTTCAGCAAGCGAAGGCTAACCCCCCCACAATACCCGGATGAGACTAGCGTTGACGCCCCAGTTCTGCCGAAGCTGCCACGCCCGAAATGTGACTGCAACCTAGTAGCGAAGGTTACGCAATCTACACACGGAGATACGGCCTCCCGCGCTCACTACTGTTGTGCCTGCGGCTTCGGGGTAAACCAAATGTTGTCCATACAAATTAGGGTAACACTTCCATTTCATGCATCGTTATTTGTTTTTTTAGGACGGGGACCGTTGTTGCTTTTTCCAATGGATCGACGGGCCGGAACGACGTGACTACGAATTTCTCTACAACTGCCACGACGCCTACCCCACTTCGCCTGAGAACTTCACACGGTGGGAGAGGCCGCCGGGATATGTCCCCTACCTAGATCGACCGGAGTTAAGGGCCGGTGGGCAAGGGACCAACCAATCGGTGAGTTTCATGTGCCTCATGTTTCAGCTACGAAGTACCCATTCTAAACCAGTTCATCGCATACAGGACTTCAAAAAGAAGTTTGTAAAATGGCTCAAGTCAAGGCAAGAAAATCCTCCTCAGGGGCCACCACAAAGCCCCGAACTGTGCGACCACGGCCTCCAGGCAGTGGTTGATACCGGCGACGAGGATCTAGCGGACAGAAGATTCTACCGGTGCCCTTTGTCCGAGGATGCATGGTGCTGGTACTTCAACTGGGTGGACCCGGAGACGTACCACCCACATCTCAAACTTCCCGTATTTGACAACTGGGGAGAGCAACCCTCGCCGTGGTGCTACTACCTCCCAGAAAAGCCGGACCCCGAGTACGCATACGATATTCTTCAGCCACCACAGCGGGCATACTGCATTGACTGCAGGGCACGTTTCCGGTTGTACAACAAGAAGCCCAACACACACCTCCTGGACCATATAGTGGAGTGCGAGCCGAAACAGAGGAGGCGTCTCGGCAAGTCTCCGGAAGGGCAAGAGGGTTCGTCCTCTCGAATGGTACGGGATAAGGGGAAGCAATGGCCGAGGTCCGCGATGCGCAACAAATCCTTGACGCATTACAAAGGCCATCCAGAACCCCGGTGGTATTAACATAGGGGCGCCGAAAATCGGGATGGCATGCCCATATGGGAGGGCAGGACTCCACAGAATGCACACAAACAAGTTACTTCTTACACCCCAGAGACGTATGGCATAGGCTACCCATTCGGCGACAGCTGGGAGCACTGCGCACGGCCATGGAGCTCTTTCATAAGAGAGATTGAGCGGTGTCCGAGAACAAATCGCACAAGATTGACAGGTGATGTAATGTGTAGAAAATGTATGGCATCATTCCCACTCTACGAACATAGGCGGAACGATCACTTGTTCCACCATTACAATCAGTGTTATTGGCACTTCTCCTAGCAATGTCGTCACTGTTGTAATATCCGTTGTATCTGCCGTACTAAGGTTGAGTTTGCGTACTAAGATTGCTGGCTGCATCTACATGCTTTTGTTATTGTCCTTTCTCATATTATGTTTTACCATTTATTTCTATCAGCGAAAACAAAGGCGTAGATTAAATATTTTTCCATAATATGGTACTCCATATATCAAAGAGCAAATCTGCGGTATTCGTGCTGAAAAACACATTCGAACGTGACATTTTACAGGCTACCGAAAAGGCTTAAAAGTTATGGTTGACAATAGTATTTAGGGTTATTGCGGCAGTATATATTTGTAGGAAACAAAGGCGTAGATGAAATATTTTTCCATAATATGGTACTCCATATATCAAAGAGCAAATCTGTGGTATTCGTGCTGAAAAATACATTCGAAAGTGACATTTTACAGGCTGCCGAAAAGGCTTAAAAGTTATGGTTGACAATAGTATTTAGGGTTATTGCGGCAGTATATATTTGTAGGAAACAAAGGCGTAGATGAAATATTTTTCCATAATATGGTACTCCATATATCAAAGAGCAAATCTGCGGTATTCGTGCTGAAAAATACATTCGAACGTGATATTTTACAGGCTGCCGAAAAGGCTTAAAAGTTATGGTTGACAATAGTATTTAGGGTTATTGCGGCAGTATATATTTGTAGGAAACATAGGCGTAGATGAAATATTTTTCCATAATATGGTACTCCATATATCAAAGAGCAAATCTGCGGTATTCGTGCTGAAAAATACAGTCGAACGTGACATTTTACAGGCTGCCGAAAAGGCTTAAAAGTTATGGTTGACAATAGTATTTAGGGTTATTGCCGCAGTATATATTTGTAGGGAACAAAGGCGTAGATGAAATATTTTTACATAATATGGTACTCCATATATCAAAGAGCAAATCTGCGGTATTCGTGCAAAAAATTACATTCATACGTGATCTTTTACAAGCTGCCGAAAAGGCTTAAAAGTTATCGTTTACGATTATTGTGGCAGTATATTTTTGTAGGGAACAAATGCGTATATGGAATATTTTTCCATAATATGGTACTCCATGTATCAAAGAGCAAATCTGCAGTATTCGTGCCGAAATAATTTACATCCTACCGAAAGTGCTTCAGTATTTAAATAGGGTATTCAACTCAATTGATACCTACATATTTTTGCATAAATGGAACATCCAACACTATATGAATATGGTCTAATTATTTTATAATTTTTTTAGCCATGTTTTATATATTTTCGCCATCTGGTACGGCGACTACCTATTTTCGCCATATGGCTTGGCGAATACTATAATTTCGCCGTCTGGTACGGCGACTACCTATTTTCGCCGTACCGTGTGGCGAACACCCTATTTTCGCCACACGGTACGGCGAAAATACCCTAGCCCATGGTTTACTGACATTAATAGCGCAATTAAGCTATTTTCGCCGAACCGTGTGGCGAAAATAGGGTGTTCGCCGCACGGTTCGGCGAAAATAGGGTATTCGCCGTACGGTTTGGCGACCACATATTATTTTTGCAAATTTTTTATTCCGTATATTAAAAACGCAATTCAGTTTAAAAAAAAGTATTATTTAAAAAAAATTTCTCTTCTGTGCACTTGTACAGTTGTACCTCAACATGAGACCAGCATAGCACAGTTGATATCATTTGATTCCAGTTGTGTTGTTTTGTTATCCAGACCCAACCCCTGAACACTAGCATAGCACAGTTGACCAGCTCTGATTGGTTTCTTTTTTGTTTTGAAGATGTATTCGTCCAAGTAGTTTGTTGTTGGTGAATAGAGTATCAGATGAGAGAGAGAGAGAGCATAGATGATAAACTGATCTGATGATAGTACCAAACTTCACTAATTTTCCCCTTTTTCTGCAGCGTGTGCAAGGTAGTTCTTTGGCAGAAATGGAATTCTTGAGCTAAATTGCAGAACGGATCAATTAGGGGCTAGTTGTGGTGTCGGATAGATCATAAGATCTTTAGTTAGGACTCGACACCACTCTGATCCAAGTTCGTTCATTGTAGATGGATGAAATAACTCATATTTGATTTGGTGCAA
The DNA here is from genome assembly GCA_036346355.1 of Rhipidocladum racemiflorum. Lineage (NCBI taxonomy): Eukaryota > Viridiplantae > Streptophyta > Magnoliopsida > Poales > Poaceae > Rhipidocladum > Rhipidocladum racemiflorum. The sequence goes on along the minus strand of CM070579.1, from coordinate 78,924,009 downwards.
CCTTTCCAATATTATTTAATCCAGAACATTAGAATTGAGATACATGGAAAAGGATTATCTAGACTTGGTAGTGTCGGGACCCGAATCTGCAAATCCGGACCCTCTGTGTATTCAGTACTAGTCCAGGAACGCGCTAGTGCACACAGTCTCAACATTGGTAAATATCACAATCATACCAAATGATACTAATAAAGTACTTTAAATAGTTAACCAAACTGGTTGCTCGACCTTAGGGTCAAGATACAAATATACGCCACGCAGGGCGAACTTAATAAGAAGAAATAACTGCAGCGGAAAATAAGATAACATCGTGGCGCCATCCAGTAAACCACAGGCAACTGACTGGGCTCGCTCCCTAGTTAGACGGTTCCTCTGGAAGCTCCTCCTCCAAAGCTGGTGTAGACTCCTCTTCGACTGGTGTTGTATTGAGGCAAGGGTGAGTACTTGGTACTCAGCAAGTCATGCACAGAATGCAGCTAATATACTACATGCATGGCTTGATACGAAGGAATAGCTCAGGGTATATTTGCAGTAAACAGCATTTGACAAGTATCATAAGTAGATTCGAAAGCAGTAGAAACAAGTATATGATCAATAACTTTTCCAGGAGTTTAATCAACATCTTTCCCACTCCTAATCCACATTTCCATCAACATCATTCTTTAAACCAAACCCTCTTTCCAAGTCCAAGTTGTTTTCAAGAAAGTCTAACCCTTGACTGTAAATCCTGAGCAATGTCCAATACCGCGGACACGGCTATTCGAATAGATTATACACTCTGCAGAGGTTATGCACTTTACCCACAAGATACAGTCAAACACCACAAAGGCAAGTTCCCGTAACAAAGTCTTTCGGAAACTTTTAACAGTACAAGTGGTCCTCTCCGGTGTTGCACACTAACCCTTCCCTTAGCAAAGGCGAAGTTTAGGTCAATCCATCATAGATGGAGTACTGGCCGCAGCCCCGACGCGCTCCCCCGTACAACATACACAAAGGGTGTAGTTGACACCCAGAGGTCCCACAGGTACGTTATTAGTAACTTAGTCAACTAGGTCCGTCCCATTACGGACATGTGGTTGCACGCTTGACTCAGTTCAAAGGCTTGCAAGGTTAAGTCCTTAGGGTGACCAGGGCAAGACTACCCGAAGAACCAAACCAACATTCCTGGTGCCACAACTGGCCCACCTGATCATTCTTGCCACATGCCCCGGTCAAAAGCTATTTATCAAAACCCAGTTGATTACCATGCACCACGTGCCATCAACATCACAACACATGATACCGTTTTCCAAACAGGTTCAATATATCATTAAGTCAATATTAACATTTGCTTGTCCAAAATCATGACATGAGCACGTAGCAGGTCTAAGCAATATACTACAACGATCTAAAGTCCCATGTTGGCAATTCAGTAATGTCCAACTTAGTAATCCACAACTAGGGTGACAAGGGGTCATGGCACATATTTAAATAATCAAGGTGTCATATAGCAATTTGGTATTTATCTAATTCCCCGGAATTAAATAAAGTATTTTCTATTTGAACTAGCATGCAATACATTAAATCAAAATAGGTTTCAAAATAGGATCAACATGGTCAAAGCATAACTTGCCTTCAAAAAGTACTTGCTCTTGGTCCTGAGCTGGCTCCTGGGTCAACACTTCTCCTTCGAAGCCTTCGGGCACTTCAACGTCTACTCGTAAAGCGTGCAAATAGCAAATAATAAATGAACAGTAGACAAAAAGTGTCCAAAAAACCAATTAAAGTTCATAAACAGAGAGAACATAATTTTATAAATTTTTAGAAACTGGAATCGTCAAATTCGGAGTTGAAACGCAAAAGTTACAAGCATTTAAAGTTTAAATAATCAATTAAATAATATTTTAGAGAAAAACTTTAGTCCAAAAATTAAATAAAATTCATCATTAGATAGATCACAATTTTATACAAATTTAGAAATTTGAATCACTCAAATCGGAGTTAAAATGCAAAAGTTATAAGCGTTTGAAGTTTGAATCTAAATTTGAATCAATATTTCGAATTAATAAATCATTTTCTTTTTCGGAAATTCTTTTATTGCGTCAGCATGACACGTGGACCAATCGGGTGTCGCCAGGTCGCCTCGGGTCCATGGACCTGGCGCACGGGTGCGGCTTGGTCCACCGTGGACTCGGTCCACGGTTCACGTGTCCCACTGACAGGTGGGCCCCTCTGATGACGTCAACAGTGACGTCATCACGCACGGCTGAGGACTGCTGACAGTTAGGCCCCACCGTGACGTCAGCGTGATGTCATGGTGCGATTGGTGGGCGGCCGGCGGTAGGCCCCAGCGACACCGGGCCGCGTGTCGATGACATGCTCCATCTTGTGGCGGCCGCGACGGTCGGCCTCCCGGCCACGTGGCGCAATCACGGCCGTTGATTTGAAAATCAACGGCCCAGATTGGATCTAACTAGCACAGTAGAAAAACTACTCGGCTGATCTGGACCGTTCGATCTTGATCGTACGGTCAAGATCCAATCTAACGCAAACAACTAGGCTAACCCTAGCCGTTTGATCTTGATCTAACGGCTGAGATCTATCCTAGCCTGGTGCAGTTCTAGCTACGTGGCACAATCTACGCCGTTGGATCTAGATCCAACGGTTGGAATTAGATCTAAAGGTTTGCACGTGGGATCTCACCGGGGGTGACGTGGCGCGATCTGGACCCTTGGATCTGGATCGGACGGCTGGTGGAGCTCGAGGTCCGGCGATGGCTTGCGGCGGGGCTGGTTCACCAGAGACGAAGACGGCGACCACGGCAACGGCGTTGCGGGGCACCTCCGGCGAAGTGAAGGGTCTCCACTGGCGCGGCTTGACCTTGCGGTACCGGATCTGGGCTCAACGGCGGCGGAGGACGGCGGACGGCGGCGGAAACTGCAGGCAAACGCGGCGGAACGCTCCTCCAACTCCGACGAGCGATTGCGGCGGCGGAATGGCGGCTCGGGCAGTGTGAGCTAGGAGCTGCAGTGCGCCGCGGAAGTCGGCGTCCGCGGTAGCGGTGGCGGCGCATTAAATAGGCCCTCGGCGTCCGGTAAGCAGCGCGAAGCGAGGGCCAGCGCCTGGCGGCGGCGAGTCGATACCTCCGACGATCGGGTGGCGTGGCTCAACGTGAGCCGTTGGATCAAGATCCAGCGGTCACGCGAGTTGAACTTCGGGTCCGACTTCGGTGAGCTAGCCGACTTCGGTCAGGCTTGGGTCCAGTGGCGTGGCTCAATCTCGTACTGATTCGATCTTGATCGGACGGTCGAGAGGGTTAGGGCTCGGTTGGGTTCGAGTCGGACTCGGACTCGATTCTAACTCGGGCTCGGTCGGTGGAACAGTACAAACCCACTCGCTATTTTCCAACGATTAAATAATCCAATTAATTCCCAGAAATTCATTTAATTCATTAAAAATAGTAAAAGACTCAGAAAAATTCCAGAAAAATTCTAGAAAATATTTTAGGGCATTTTGGACTCAAATAAAATATTTCCAACAAAATTTTATTTGCAAAGTTAAATTCTTTGATTATTTCAAAATGGAATAATTCAAATAAATTCCAAATAAATCCAAATAAATCCAAATAAATTGCAGAAAATTCCAAAAATTCACCAAAGTGCCAAATCACACAGGTTTTTAAGAAAAGCAAAATTTTGGGGTGTTACAGGTAGCAATTAACAACTAGGCTCCATCGATGCCTTTAGTTAGTGTTCGCGCTAAAAACGTGAAGCAGGGTTCTTAGCTTTGAACACACAAGACAAACGCCAGGTTTGCGGAGCGTGCCAGTCAATTTGACCTGAAATTGACAAGGTAAAAGTAGTAGAATCAATCAGAGCCGATAAATGGATTATTATCGGCTTAACATCGGTCAGCTAATAGCCGATCAGGAGATAACCAGATCAACCTGTTACGGTTAACCCGGGGGTAAAGGCAGATCGACTTTGAAAGGCGATGCGCAACAAGCAAAGTGGATCGAACCTGAAGAACAAGTCAACGAGAATAACAAATCGGCGATGTGCAACTTTTATTGAACTCGATGACTTACAGAGGAAAGATTGCTACAAAAAACTAGACGAAGCAGAAATTGTAAATAGGATTGTATTGGTTGATTGGTCCTTCTCTCGCCCTATGGTCTCCCCTTTTATACTGCTCTGACCGATCCGAGTCCTGTAGGGATACGGTAATATGCCCGTATCGGCTCTTGATCTGATTTCCTTTTCTTGTTGGCGACGGATTCCTTGTTGGCACCGGTTTATCTTTTCCATAAATCTCAATGTTCGAATTGGGCCGATTTTACCATATATGCTGAATTTTGGTGCAAACATATGCCCCCCATTTTTGGGAGATGACTTGTTGTCTTCCAAAAATCATGCCCCGATTACATCGGCTTACCAATTGGCTTCCAAGGAATACTTCCTCGATACCTGCCCCGTTAATGGCGCCGTCAAAATCTCGGTGCGCTTTAAATGCGAAAACTGTTCCCGCCTGTTCACCTTCTTTTACTGCGGTATAAATATGCGGGTCCCCCACGGTCATTTTCACCTTTCTGGACCCTCGAATCACAAGCGATCGGCCTCCTGCGCTTCGCTTGTCTTGCTCCTTCCACAATCGGCTGAAATGGATCCGTCCCAGGTATTCATCCCGATTCCTCATAGTAATGATCAATTTTTCCTCAGGCCGGTAGGAACCGTAGAAGCCAACGCGGTAATAAACCAAGAAATCCCTAGGATTCCCTTATCGGCTTCTGGATATAATGTCAAAGAATGGAGAAAAAGCTTTAGGGCTTGGCCTACACATTTGAAAGGGTGGCGCTCATGGTATATCAGGGTATCGGCTCAAAAAGGCTAGAGTGGGAAAGAATGGGAATAGCCGAATGCCTCCCCTTGTGTTTAGCCGATCCGGAAGCTAACGAGCCGTTGGTAGCTGCGGCTTGTTACTTTTGGTCGGATTATTTTAATGCCTTCCTTTTCCCAACTGGTCCAATCGGCCCTACTCTTCTTGACGTAGCCCAACTTTGTTGTCTTAAGCCGGATGGTGATCAGGTATCGGCTTTTTGTGGTAAGCCCAGCTATAAGTTAATCCGAACCAAAGGAGAAGGCTGGCATAAGTATATCCAAAATAACAACAAGGTGAATGGCCCAGTGTCGGCTGAGGAGCATGTCGCCTTTCTCAACTTATGGCTAGATTGGTTTTTATTCTGCGGGGCATCCCTTGGTCCCACCCAAACTTTTCTGTTGATAGCCGAACGACTAGTGGGGGGCCATCGGCTTGCACTTGGTAAAAATTTTCCAGGGGCTGTCTACCAAATGATGCATATTATTCGTAGTCGACTTTTCTCAGGTTTCGCCAAGTTTGTAGTTGGCAACGTAGGGGGGCCTCTATGGTTTATCCAAATTTGGCTACACTGTCTGTTTAGCCGATCCATTCTTTTTGAACCTTTAGGGAGCTCGGCCTTTCCAAGAGAAGATTACCCCGAAACCGCCCAACCTCAGTACAGAGCTAGTCGATCTTATGGAGAGGAATTTATCATGTGTTCTGCTGGTGAACTCAAGATGACCCCAGCTGGCTTCCATAAATACCTAACCTTCTTCTTGCAACTAGATAGGTCTTCCTTTAGTCAGCAAGATTTTTTTAGTTATACCGACGTGGCCGACTTTCCCTGGCCTTCCTTCCTCCGGCGAGATGCCGATAGTTCCTTGATGCCTCAATCCACCTTGGACTTGTACAAACTTTTCATTTCTCCTAGCGTGATCCATGTCGGCATGAATACCCGGAATCGTACGTTCCAGCCTTCTTATGAATTTTACCATCTTTCAGTCTATGCCCGCCAATTGGGCTTTGGGCAGGCTATCCCTAGTTTTCCTTTGCTTTCTCGCATTGAGCCCCGATCTCGGGTTACCAACAAAACTGCTGCGGAGATCGTGCTTGAGGTAGCCGATGAACTCCAAGTACTTACGACGCCTCATTTTTTCTTCAATTCTCGTCGGTCAGTAGCTTTCTCGCAGTGGTGGTCAACCATAGCAGAAGCACTCCTCCTGGACAGATCTCCGTCGGCTATAGTCCTTTTGTTCTTACCCGATTTCCATGAGCCGACGGTAGTTTCTGATTCCAGCGAGAGTTCCGGCTATACCAACTCTTCAGTAGCTATAGAGGTATCGGTGCTGTTGGGGGTTGGATAATTCCCGTAAATTACCTCGGGTGCCATGAACATCTGAGCTCGCTCCCGTCCGAGCCACCAGGAGGTCGTTCCCAAGGACGACCTAGTCAGGGCCTTGGGAGGTCGCGTAGTCTAGCCGATTGCGAGCTCGTGCTCGCGTAAGGCAGCCGAGCTCGGAGCTAGCTATATGCCGACCTGTCGTGATCTCGAGGTCGGTGGAAGTAACTACCGACGGCGTAACCTCCGTCAGTTCATTGCGTCCTCCACGGGAGCGTGGCGGAATTGTAGGATCTGTTAGTTACCACGTTGGACGTGGTCGAACGTGCGGATAGTGGATCTTAATGAATTACGGTCCTTTGTAAACTATAAAGCATCCCCACCATGAGTGAGGGAGGCAGACTGAATATACACGAGCTGGAGTAGGGCTATTATCTCCCTCTTGAGAGGCCCGAACCAGGGTAAAACACTGTGTCATTGTCCAGTCTGGTCTAGTGAGTGACACCTCCGAGTGACCCTGCACATGAGAAGGGGTCGCGGTTGGTCCCTTCATCAACCAAGTAAGCTCGGCTGGGGCCTGCTCCCCAAACGTCGACAGCTGGCGCCGTCCGTGGGGACCGACTTTCCCTTTCGTGAGGAATCCCGGAGGATGTCAGACTCCCAGGATCGCCGGGGCCCCTGCGCTCCCGGGATCGATGAGGATGAGAAGCGGTTCTTCGACAACGAGGCAGCCGACGTCGCTAGCCCCGGAAGTCATGACAACTCCAGGAGCCTTTCCCTGGAAGCCGCCGCACGGGAGCAGTTCTTCCGCTCTCAGCTCGACGCCCTTTCAGACGATGAATACGACGGGCTCTATGATGGCCTGGACATCCCTAACCATCTCGAGCCCGACCAGGGGACCGCGTTGCGGGGAGACACCGTGATGTTGCCCTCGCGGTCCGCCCAATCCCGCAACGTCATGGTCGCGGAAGAAGGTGGAAACCTCGGGGGCAAATCCCCGGGCGAGGCACGCCTCCGGCGATACGAAGCGGCTAAGGACCACTTGGAGGCATCCTTGAGCCGGACGTTGGCCAGCATACGCCGGCAAGTTCGCGGTGGCGCGGACGATAGGATCGAGGCCGGAACTCGTGAGAACTTCCACGCGTACGGGACACCAGAGCCCGTACGTTGGCGCACGAGCTCGTCGCCCCTCGTTCCCCCGAGCGGAGAACGCCTTCAAGCCTTGGCCACCGTGGTGCGCAACCTCAGAGAATTTCCTGAGCAAGTCGATCTAGAGGCCATGGGAGCAGCCGTGGCCGACGACCTCGAGAAGATCGCCACAGACATAAAAACGGCGGAAGCTTCTCGGGGAAAAGACGTCCGGAGTGTTTCCTGGGAACGCCGTCGCCGGACGTCCGTGCGCCTCCACCCCGACGACTCGCGCAGCCATACCCGGGGGGACCGGCGGGAACGCGATCAGGCCCGAGAAGACACCCGGAGCAATTCCCGGGCGCTCCCTCGAGATCGACGGGATACATACCGTGGGCAGAGCCGGATTGAACTTTCCTCCTCGGGCCATTCACCATCTTACCGGCCTAGGGAGGTGTTCTCTCGCCTAGGCCCGCGAGCCTCGGGCTCAGCCAGCGGGGGGCGCCCCGACCACCGTGCCCGAGACGACCATCACGATAATCCCATTTTCGGGTGTAGGGCGTTCGCGGCGTCCCTGCGGTGTGTGACCTGGCCAATCAGGTTCAAGCCAGGCCACATCGAGAGATTCGACGGGACGCAGAACCCGGACGAGTTCCTCTCGATCTACACCACGGCCATCCTGGCCGCCGGCGGGGATGAAGGGGTCATGGCAAACTTCTTGCCCACAGTGCTAGATGGACCGGCTCGGACGTGGCTCTTTAATCAGAAGGAGGGCTCTATCCGGTCCTGGGCGCAACTAAGTAACACCCTTCGAGCAAACTTCCAGAGCTGTTATGTTCGCCCGGGAAAGGAGCGCGATCTCGAGCGTCTGATACAGACGGACGGCGAGACCTTACGCCAATTCATCCAGCGTTTCATGCAGGTGCGGAACTCCATACCAAGCATCTCAGATGAGGCGGTCGTCCGGGCTTTCAAGTTCGGGGTCCGAGACGTCCGTTTTACACAGGACCTCGAGATTCACCCGGACATCACGGCCAACGAGCTGTTCCGCATGGCCGACCGATACGCCAACACCGATGAAGCGGTGCAATGGAAAAAGCTGCTAGACGAGGGAAAACTACCCCCTCAGCCCGGACTCGAAGGGGCATCTAGCCGGAAGAGCGTGAGCTCGATCGAGAAAAAAATAAAAAAGAAGAAAAAACCCTCCGTCTCCGACATGGTGGCGGCCATCGAGGGACGGTAGCGATCGACCTCACAAACGTACAAAGGGGGAGCCGCAAAAGGAAAGGGTCGACCGGCTTATCGCAACGGCGAACAAGGCCGGGACGACCAGGGCCGTGGCGATCAACGCGGATGGGCAAGCACCTACTTTTGCCCGCTCCACCAGGCGTACGGGCACGACCTTCGCAATTGCCGAACATGGGCCTCCCGCCTGGAACAATTCTACAACGGCAAGGGCCCCATGCCCACGCTTCCAGAGCAAGAAGAAGATGTCAAGGGCAAGAAGTCTGCCGACGAGGACGCCGACATGGAGTACCAGGAGCCGAAAAACCACATCGCCGTAATATTCGGGGGCTCCGCCGCTTACGGGTCACGTCGGGAGTTGAAGGAAGCCGTGCGCGAGGTACTTCGCGTTACCCAGGGGAAGCCCCCCGTCCAGCAGCTCAAGTGGTCCGAGCTGCCCATCACCTTCTCTAAGGACGATCGCTCGGGATGACGGTTCTGCAGGCTCCCGATGGTCGTTAGTCCAACGATCTGCAACACCGTGGTAGGACGAGTGCTTGTAGATTGCGGGAGTTCCCTGGACCTGATATCCGCCAGGGTCCTGGACGAGATGCAGATTCCTCGATCCAAGGTCAAGAGCGTCATAGTCCCTTTCTACGGGATAGTCCCCGGCACCTCGGTCAAGCCGCTCGGACAGATCGTCCTGCCCGTGACCTTCGGTAGCCCGAGCAACTTTCGAACGGAGTTGATCACATTCGAGGTGGTCGACTTCGAGTCGGCCTACAATGCCATCCTGGGCCGTCCGGCACTAGCCAAATTCATGGCCGCCACGCACCACGGGTACCAATGCCTGAAGGTTCCCGGCCCCGGCGGCACGATCCCAGTGAAGGGAAGCCCGAAAGCGGCCCTGAACTGCGATGAGAGGGCATTAGACATGGTCGAGCAGCTGCCCCAGCGCGGGCCGGAGCAAGAGCCGAAGAGTTCCCGGCCCAAGGCTACCCTCCAGGCCAGAGGAGAGACTAAAACCGTTTCGCTGTGCGACGCAGAGCCAGACAAGGTCGTACATGTGGGGGCTTCCCTGGATCCTAAATAGGAACTCGAGCTCGTGACCTTCCTCCGGAGGAGCGTGGACACGTTCGCTTGGGAACCGTCCGACATGCCCGGAGTCCCAAGGGAGGTCGTCGAGCACAGGCTAGCGGTTCGGCCTGACAAAAGGCCTGTGCGGCAGAAGCTCAGGCGCTTCTCCCCGGAGAAGCAAGCTATCGTCAGAGAGGAACTAGATAAACTCCTCAAAGCTGGTTTCATACGGGAAGTCGACCATTCCGATTGGTTGGCCAACCCGGTCATCGTGAGGAAAATGGGGGGCAAGTGGCGCATGTGTGTCGACCACACGGGCCTAAACGCCGCGTGCCCTAAAGATAATTTCCCGTTGCCGCAGATAGACCAGTTGGTCGATGCAACGGCCGGCTCCGAGGTAATGAGCTTTTTGGACGCCTATTCAGGTTATCACCAGATCGGTATATCACCCAACGATGAGGGAAAAACTTCCTTCATCACGCCGTTCGGCACTTTCTGCTACACGACCATGTCCTTCGGTCTAAGAAACGCCGGAGCAACCTTCCAGCGCCTCATGCAGAAAACCTTCTCGGACCAAATAGGCCGGAACTTGGAGGTGTACGTGGACGAGATCGTGGTTAAGAGCAAGATAGTCTCGGGTCATGTGTCCGACCTGGAGGAAACCTTCTGTAACCTCAATAAGCACCGAATAAAGCTGAACCCTGAAAAATGCGTGTTCGGAGTCAAAGTCGGTAAGGTTCTCGGCTACATGATCGGCCCACAAGGAATTGGGGCCAATCCTGAAAAGATAGAGGCCATCGAAAACATGCGACCACCCACTTGCATGTGGGAGGTGCAGTCTCTGACCGAAAGGATGGCGGCTCTAAGTTGTTTCATCTCGCGGCTCGGGGAACGCGGCCTACCTTTTTTCAAGGCACTCCGTAAGCATGACGGTTTCGCCTGGACAGAAGAGGCGGACAACTCATTCACAGAACTGAAGCGATACTTGTCGAGACCCCCGGTCCTGACCACACCGAGACTAGGGGAGGTCCTGTTGTTATACTTGGCCGCCACGCCCCAGGCGGTAAGCGCCGTGATAACAGTGGAAAGGGACGGGGCGCAGCGTCCGATCTACTACATTAGCGAAGTCTTGCATGGGCCCAAGGAGCGTTACCCCGAGGTCCAGAAGCTCCTGTACGCGCTGCTCGTGGCCTCCAAGAAGCTACGACATTACTTTCAGGCTCATAAAATCCGAGTCCCGACCAACTTCCCGCTCAGGGAAATCTTAGGGAATCAGGACGCAAGCGGGCGGATCGCAAAGTGGGCCATGGAGTTCGCCGAATTCGAGATCGAATTCTCGGCCAGAACCGCAATCAAGTCTCAGGTCTTAGCAGACTTCCTAGTCGAATGGAGAAATCCCACCCTATCCCAGCCAGAACCCGACCAGGCCAGGCAAGGTCGCTGGGTCATGCACTTCGATGGGTCCCAAGCTTACGATTGCTCGGGGGCTAGAGTGGTCTTGGAATCCCCTCGGGGGGAGCGTATCCAGTACGCCCTCCAACTGCATTTCGCCGCAACAAACAACACGGCAGAATATGAAGGTCTGCTGGCCGGGCTTCGGGCGTGCAAGGCGCTCGGCGTCCAACGGCTAACTGCGAAGGGTGACTCGCAGCTAGTAGTCAACCAGGTCAACAAGGAGTATCAGTATTCCGATGACTCAATGGCGCTTTAGCTGGCTGAAGTAAGGAAGATGGAAAAGTATTTCAGAAATTTCAAGGTACTGTACATCCCCAGGAAGGACAATGCCCTGGCCGACCATCTATCAAAGGTCGGTTCCGCCCAACTTCCCGCTCCGACGAGGGTGCTCGTCGAGCACCTTTATAAACCCTCCATTCCTGCCGAAGGGGAGGCACCCGAGACGGGTGGTATCGTCTCCTTCCTCGAGCATGGTGCGAGTTGGATGACGCCATTCATCCAGTACTTAGCACACGGGACACTGCCCGAGGAAGAGGCCGAGAAGTCCCGGCTTTTAAGATGCTCCTCTCCATATAAAATGGCCGAGGGCGTCTTGTACCGCAAGGGTGCGCTTGGGGTCCTCTCCAAATGCATCACTCAGGAGGAAGGCAAATACCTCCTCAAAGATATCCACGACGGGATGTGCGGAGCTCACTCATCCTTTAGGACCTTGGTAAGCAAAGCCTTCCGATTAGGTTACTACTGGCCGACGGCCTTGGCCGACGCGCGCTCAATGGTGGCATCCTACCGGTCTTGCCAGTTCCACGCTCGCAAAATCCATCAGCCGGCGTATGCGCTACAAACTATGCCCTTGACTTGGCCGTTCTCGGTTTGGGGCATCGACATACTCGGACCATTTCCCCGGGGAAGGAAGGGTTGCAAACACCTGTTTGTCACAATCGACACTGACGAATACCCATACCATGGGTACCTCCATCAGCCCGAGACCGCGAGCGGGCTGACATCCTTCAAAAGCCCAGTTCTGGCGAAGGTTCGTGGGCCGCGAAGAGTGGGCCTGTCACTATTTTAGAGCCAGCCCCAGGTGGTCGGCGGACTCTGACCTCCCAGGTCGGAGCGCACGATCGGCCGGCTCCACTAACGCTCGAAGGGCCAAGACCCGCGCTGGTGAGGGGCCAACCACTCTGTGTACGTGACGTCCCCTGACGTCCGTGCCAGGGTAGGCGGTCCCTTCCCGAGAATGTCAGAGGGTGCGCCAAGAAGTCAAGCCCCGGTCCCATCACCACTGACACACCGCAGAGAAGCGCCCCCTCTCGAGGCCAAGCAGAGGTCAAATACTATTAACTGCCGGGGATGACGTTCGTACGGAGCGGTGCATCACCTCGTCAGCACGGTCGAAGACTCCCCACCACAGGGCTACCAACCCGGCATGGAGGTAGTCGGAGCCCAGTCGGACGACAAGACAGAAGACCAAACTCCAAGGCGTACAGTACCCCTTCCTTTTTCTCTCCAACTCCCATTGTAACCTGCCGCCTCCGGGTATATAAGGAGAGGCAGGGCTCCGAGGGGAAAAGAAGAGAGGATCAAGCAAGAAAGCAAAAACTCATCGATACATCCATCCCCGTCGAGACCGACTCTCGTTGTATTCCCACGGTGACTGTTCGACGCTAAGAGCAATACACCTTGACCAAGCGAACTGGAGTAGGGACGTTCAGCCCGAACCAGTATAAACACCTGGCTTCCTGAGTCAACCATTCGGGGAGAGGGAGCGCGCGACCCCCTCCGACCATAAATTCGTATTGCCGGTGCACGAAACACCGACAGACACCTTTACCAAATGGATCGAGGCCGAGCCTGTGTCGACCATCTCGGCCCAAGCGGCTAAAAGGTTCTTCCGCAATAACGTAGTGACTCGCTTCGGCGTACCAAATCGCCTCATCACAGACAACGGCACTCAGTTCACAAGCGAGCTGTTTGAGGCTTATTGCGAGGAGGTCGCGACCAAGATATGCTTCGCGTCCGTGGCCCACACGCAAAGCAATGGGGCGGCCGAGCGCGCGAACGGGCAGATTATCCAAGGAATCAAAAAGAGTGTCTTCAGGAATCTCGACCAGCACGGACAGGCTTGGGTGGACGAGCTACCTCCCGTCCTCTGGTCGGTCCGCACCACGATGAGCCGAGCTACGGGGGAGACCCCTTTCCAGCTCGTGTATGGCGCAGAAGCCGTCCTGCCCGCCGAGGTCGTGCTGGGATCCCCAAAGGTGAACCTGGCCAACGACATCGACCAAGAGGGCGAGCGCCTCCTCGACCTCGACCTTGCGGAGGCGACACGCGAACGGGTTTTGCTGCGTTCCGCGGTCTACCTGCAAGCTCTCCGCAGGCACGCCGCTAAATCAGTACGACCAAGGACCTTACATGTCGGCGATCTCGTTCTGCGACGAGTTCAAGACTTGTCAAAAGCCAACAAATTAACACCAAGATGGGAGGGTCCTTACACGGTCGTCTCAACAGCACGCCCGGGGGCTGTCCGCCTCGCGATGGAAGATGGTCGAGAACTCGCCAGCACCTGGAACATCGACCAACTGCGTAAGTTCTATGTTTAATTCACCCTACTTTCCGCGATCACAACTGTCCTCCTCGCCTCTTCCGTTATGTTCGTGACACCAACGGACGGAAATACGACCGGCTAACGCCGGGCCACCAAGCTCGACCTCAGGAGTTCCCCGTCCTTGTAAGACGATCATCTTTTCGTGGCAAGTCTCTGCCGCATGCAACGAATCGCACGGACACCCCCTCGGATGGTTCCGAGCACAGGACGGCCGACGTACGGTATAAGTATTCCGTATCCGAAGGCCACACGATCTCCGTGGTGCGCTACTTCGTCTTTAGTCTCCCGGGTCTCTCCTGCCAACAAGGTCGCGCTCGCAACCTACGTCCACGACCTCCGTTGACGGCGGGGGCTATACGGGCACCGTGCGACTACGACCTAGAACGACTTGCGCTCAAGGTTATTCCCCCTACTCTATCGTTCGTTGTTCGCGTAACCATCGACCATCCATGTATAAGGAACAGCTAGACGAAGCAGGCGCTAGAAGCACATTAGCATTTCGATAAAAACAGAAGGACATCTAATAAGTGCAAATCATTTTTACATGAGATTCGAGTTTTGCAGGTAAACACAAGAGGCAACAGAGCTAAAAGCGGCCGGCGCGCTTCTCGTCCTGGAGAGTGGCGAGCTCCTCCCGTACGGAGTCGAGCTCGGACTCGAGGTCGAGCACCTACCGACGAGCTTCGCGACCCTCGCTCGCCGCCTGGCGAAGCCGTTTTGACTCCTCCCTGTGCTAGTCGATCGTCCTCTCGGCGCTCTTAACGGAGTCGCGCAGCATCACCACCGACGCCTCAAGGCCCGACCTCGCCTGCTCGCTCTGTTCGAGGCGCTCCTTGAGGACCAGCACGGACTCCTCCATCTTGTGCCGGGTCTCCGCCTCAGAAGCCTTCAGCTCGGTAACCGAGCGCTCGAGCTCTGCGATGCTCGCATCTTGCTCGGCGTGGTGCTTGGCAAGAACTTCTGGTGGTACGGTCGCGGCCCGGAAGTCCTGCATGGTAATCTCTAACACCTACACGACAGAGTATCTCGGGTTACTTTCGATCTTATAGGACAAGGGTCAGAGTGTCAGGAAAACTTACCCAGAGGAGTCGGGTCTCCAGCCCTTCTCGGAATAGCTCGGCAGGGTCCTCCGCGCCGTTCTCTTCTCCTTGGATGGGCACGGGGCCCGAGAGTTTTTCCACCTCCCCTTGGGCCCGAACTCCCTCGTCATCCGGGAGGGGAAGGCCCTGGTTCGGGGGGTCAACCTCCACCACCTGGGGGACGACAGCCGCAAGGGCAAGGACCCCCGCCTGCGCTTCTTCTCCCCGGGCAGGAGTTGCGCCCGAGGGCTCCACCGCCTCCTGGGCTCGGGCCCCTTCGGCGTCTGAGGACGCGGGGTCTTCGGCACGAGGCGCGGAGTCGTCATGCGGGAGGGGAAGGCCCTGGTCTTGGGGGTCGACCTCCATCTCCTGGGGGGCGATGGCCTCAAGGGCAAGGACCCCCGCCTGCGCTTCTTCTCCCCGGGCAGGAGTGGCGCCCGGGGGTTGCACCTCCTCCTGGGCTTGGGTCCCTTCGGCGTCTGAGGATGCGGGGTCTTCGGCCCGGGGCGCGGAGTCGGCGGCTGGGAGATCAGCGCCAACCGAGAGGACCTCGGTACTTGGCGGTTCCCCCCCCCCCCGCCTGGAAGCTGGTTTGGTCTGCCGGCCATGGCTAGGCACGGCTCCATGGCGAGCGGAGCTGCGGGCTCGTCCTCGCCAGAACGACCCCCGTCCGGGTTGGAGTCTCCCAATGCCGAGCCGGCGTTGGTGTCCGACGGGGTGTCGTGAGCTCGGTGGGGGTCCTCCGCGATCTCCTGAAGTGTCTCGGTGATGATGTCGTTGGCACCGGCGGAGTCTTCGCAGAGGTCCTCGGCAGCATGCTCGTCACCACCGAGCTCCGCTGTGTCGTCGTCCAGCTCGATTATGAGGTGGGGGACGCCGTCCCTCGCAACCCGAGCATCAGCGGCAGCGATCTTCCTTCATGTCTCCTCTTCAGGAGACACGACCTCTGGGGCTCGGGCCTCCGCGGCCGCGGTTCCCTCCTCCTCGACCTCGTCGCCCACCACGGCCTCGGCAGCCCGGGCGAGCTCTCTCTCTAACGCGAGGTCAAGAATGTCGTCAGCCATTGCTTCAAAATCCCATACCTCCGTACCGGCTGCCACACCCACTATAAACGATGTGGGGTTAGTGTGGCGCCGGGGGAGGAAGGAGACGAACGAGGTAGAGATGAGAAGCTAACCTCGCGCGGCGTCTTCCATTTGGGCGCGGGCGCGGACGATGAGGGCGGCCATATCTTCGCGCGCCTTGTCGGCCCTTGCGACCGCGGGATCAACCTCCTCCAAGCCGACCTCAGAAACGGTCGGCATTGGGCGCGGTTGGGGCACGGCGGGCGGCCTACGGGGCCTCGGGGCTAGCGGGGCGGGGTCCAGTTCCTCCTCCTCCTCTTCCTCGGCCCATGGAGCCAAGCTCGAGCTCACCTGCGCGAGCTCTGCCTGGAGGGCCACGATTTGGCCCTCTAGCTCCTTCTTCCGCGCAGGGCTGGCCGCAGCTGCGGCCTCCTTCTTTGCCCGCTCGGCGAGCTGGCGCAAACAAGCCATCAGCTCGGGGTTTTTTCTGGTGTATTCATCCATCCACAATTTTAACTCGCTCACCTCCCGCCGGTCGGCGTACTCTAGGTGTTGGCGAGGTGAACGATCGCTCGAGCTAGGGCGCCTGTTCGAACGCCTAGGCGGAGACGGCGTGGTCGAAGGAGATCGGTCGCGACGCTTGTAGCTAGCCAGTTTCTTGGTCTTACGACCTCGTCCCCCGGTGCCCGTGCCTCCCAACTGCGACACCAGCTGGGCCACGGCGACCTCAAGGGCAACCTTCTCCTGCCAAGAAGAGCTCGAATGAGGTCGGGAAACCCCGGGGAGACCCGGTCCAGATGGAACTTCTAAAAAGAGTCCAAGTCGAAGACTTACCGCCTCGGTCCGGTTGAGGATGTTGTTCGGGATCTGGCGGCCCTCTATGATCTCCTGGCCCTTGGGGGTGCCGAACATCTCGGACACCCTCACGTCCACCCAGTCCTCTGGCGGAGCTGCGTACCAACCAAGAGGAGGCAGTAAGAGCGGGTATCTTCTGCTTTGAGGGGAAAATCGAGGGCGATGGTATACCTGAGCGCGACTCCCGTGTAATGTCCTGCCACCCCTCGACCCTGAAGAAGGGGTGCACCCTCCTCCTGAGGGGTGACACCCGGTTCCTGACGAAATCTCGGGCGATGTCCCGTCCCGTCAGCCCCGAGCAGGTGAGCTCATTGATCAGCATGAGCACCTTCTCCTCCTCAGGCTGCACGGACGGTCGGGATGTCTCGACAGCACGGGCTCTGGCGCCAGTGTAAGAAAGCGAGCTGCCTTCTACCTTCCTCAGGTAGAACCAGGAATCGGCCCACCCCGACACCGAGTCCTTGAGCGTAAAGCTCGGGTACTCGTACGGATGGGTAGGCCGGAGACGGAAGTAGAGGCAACCGGCCGACGAGGGCGTGCCGGTGTGCGAGAGGCAGTAGAAATGGAAGAAGAGGCTGGGAGTAGGCTCGACACCCACGTACCCTTCGCAGAGATGGGCAAAGATGGCCATAATAAGGATGGAGTTGGGGTGGAGGTGAGTGATCTCGCACTCGCAGAAGGCGAGAACGGACTCGACGAACTCGCTTTCGGGCGTCCGGAGCCCGTTCATAGCGTAAAGCTCGCAGGAGACGATCTCCCATTCCTCCGGCTGCGGGCTCTCCTTGACACCAGGGGCTCTCCATGTGCTGGCATCGAGATACTTCGCCCGTTGAAGTATCTCTAACTTTTGCCTGTCGAGCTTGCTGGCGCCAAACCTTGCCATTGGGATGAGGAAGGCAATCGAGGTCAGATGGAGCGAGCGTTGGAGCAAGAGGTGTTGGAGGCGTCTTTTTCTGGAAGATCGTACGGATCGGTGGTTCCGTCAGGTGTTTAAAATCCCTCCGCAAACAGGAAAGTGAAGGGACTTCACGCCGTCATGGTCGAGGAAGCCCTAAAGGCGCAGAGGGCAGTTGAGGCGTCCGCCACCCAGGGAATGACGCGTGGGCACGCGAATCGAAACTGTCCTGCCGAGAGACAGTTCTCCAGGGGGGCGGTTCGTACTGCCCTGGTAAAAGCTTCCTGGAGAAGGAACCGTTGAGGGGGGGTCCACATCCATCCGCCCGAAGCACGACGGACTGGGCCAGAAGCTCGTGCCCGGAGACGGTTGATAGCTTGGTGGTCGCGACAGCTGTTCGCCGCAACAAATCCGACGTGCACGTAGGACAGTAGGCCCAAGGGGAAAGCCTTTTTCAGGCCTTTTTCCACTTGAACCTCGGGGGCTAGCTGTCGGGGGTTGGATAATTCCCGTAAATTACCTCAGGTGCCATGAACATCCAAGCTCGCTCCCGTCCGAGCCACCAGGAGGTCGTTCCCAAGGATGACCTAGTCAGGGCCTAGGGAGGTCGCATAGTCTGGCTGATTGCGAGCTCGTGTTCGTGTAAGTCAGCCGAGCTCGGAGCTAGCTATATGCCGACCTGTCGTGATCTCGAGGTTGGTGGAAGTAACTACCGACGGCGTAACCTCCGTCAGTTCGTTGCGTCCTCCACGGGAGCATGGCGGAATTGTAGGATCTGTTAGTTACCACGTTGGACGTGGTCAAACGTGCGGATAGTGGATCTTAACGAATTACGGTCCTTTGTAAACTATAAAGCATCCCCACCATGAGTGAGGGAGGCAGACTGAATATACACGAGCTAGAGTAGGGCTATTATCTCCCTCTTGAGAGGCCCGAACCAGGGAAAAACACTGTGTCATTGTCCAGTCTGGTCTAGTGAGTGACACCTCCGAGTGACCCTACACGTGAGAAGGGGTCGCGGTTGGTCCCTTCATCAACCAAGTAAGCTCGGCGGGGGCCTGCTCCCCAATCGTCGACAGGTGCCTATATTCTTCCTTTGGACCTTCTACTTGCATTTGGTTTTGTGTTGAGTTCCACTGAATCCTGGCCTTTGCATGGGAGGACAAAGTGATGCACGTTGGTGAGCAATGGCCGGGTCAGATGCTCTGGCGATGAGTCGACAGAGACGGCCGGGCCAGACTGTTGGTACCACAGGTTACTCATCGGGTACCTTAGGTATCCAGAGCCCATCTCTGTCGGACCTGGCTCGCCAGTAACGTCCTGCGAGTAAGTTGTTATAATCACGTTGACTTCTATATTCCCTTTTTGTCGATGCTAACTCACGTATTTCAGAGAGGAAGAAGAAGTCTAGGCGATCGCCAAGGCCTACGAGACGCTCAGCCGATCACTCCCCGGAGCACTCGGCTACTGATGTAAGTTTGGTCTTGTTTCTATACATTGAATGGATTGCTTTACGTGGTGCTGATCATCGTCTTTTGTTTTTCAGCAATCGCCGTCAGTACAAGTGGCGGGGGTTCTAGCCGATCTCCAGGGTACCTCATCGGCCCTTCCGCCTGTGCTATCCCCGACGCTTCCCGATGTGTCGCCGCCTGCAGACGTTGTGCCAATCTCCCCCGACTCAGCCGATCCTGCCAACCTTCTAGGCTTCACCCTGGACAAGCTGAGTGATCCCGAGGTAGTGGCTACGGACGATTATCCGGCTGACGTTCGGCGGATACTTGATGCCTCCATCACCGCGTCGGCTGCTGTGACCTCCGAGTTGGGCATGCAGGATAGACTCAATCGTCTTCTTCATGAAGTCATGCAGCCCGAAGCTAGGCTCTTGGAGAACACTCAACCGATCAGGAACGCCATGGCCGTGGTTCAAGCCGATCTCCCTCCTGCGGCCATGAATGCTTTATTAGATGTCTGCCACTTGGATGACCGGAGGGAGGCAGTGCGAGCGGCTAGGTCCAGAATCGCCCAGAGGGAAGCGCAGCGAGCTGATCAGAAGATTCTGGACGAGCTGGTAGCCGATGCCAAGCTTAAGAAGAGGGAGTTCGATCAAGGCACTACTGCCCTCAATCTAGGCAAAGGCAGAGCCCAAGAGTTGGAGACGGCCAATAAGAAGCATGAAGAACAACTAGCCTTGGTGACGAAGGAACTGGCCGACTGCCAACTGAAAAACGCCGAATCGGCTTCGTCTCTGGTGGACAAGAAGAAGCAGATCGGCGAAGTTTTTGCTAAGGTCAAGCTTCAGTCGGCCAAGGTGGTTCCTGTTCCTGGTGATGCAGCAGCCGACGAAAGACTTATTGATAGCATCTAGAAAACCATCGGGAAGGTGGCGGCACTGTCGGGTTTAGGCGCTCATTTGCCCGGATCAGGGCTGTAATTTGTTAAATGATGTCTTATTCATCACTTGTGGTTGAATGTCTGTTTAGAACTTGTGGACGTAACTCTTGGATGATTGGGATGTAAACTTCATCACTTGTGGTTGAATGTCTGTTTAGAACTTGTGGACGTAACTCTTGGATGATTGGGATGTAAACTTCATCATCGGCTTGAGTAGCCGACTGTTTTAATGTTTTTCGCTTTTATCCATACCGTCCGTGCCTATGCCTCGATCCATACGCTAGGATAGTACGGCTTCAAGTATTTTTTGTTGATTGCTTTTGGCAATACGTATCCTTCAAGCGTTTCAAGTATGTATGAGTTACCGCTGGTTAGCCGATTTATTTTTTATGGGCCCTCCCATGTTGGAGACCATTTACCAAATCGACTGTCTTTAGAACCAACGGGTAATACAGTTTTCCACACTAAATCGGCTTGATAGAAGGATTTAGGCACCACCTTCTTGTTGCAGGATCTGGCAATCATTTCCTTGTTCCTTTTAAGCCGATCCAATGTGGCCAACCTTAATTCCGCCAAGTCATCTAAATTATCTAGCATCAAGTGCCTATACTCATCAGCCGATAAATTGTCTTGCTCGGATATCCTGACCGAGTCGATGTTGATTTCCACGGGCAGAACGACCTCCTGTCCATATACCAGCTGAAAAGGTGACATCTTAGTCGACCCGTGGTAAGATAGCCGATATGCCCATAGAGCTTCTGATAACGTAGAGTGCCAATTCCTTGGTTTCTCCTTGATTTTTCTTTTTATCAGCTTTATCAAAGTCTTGTTTGATGACTCGGCCTGACCATTGGCCTAAGCGTAATAGGGCGAAGAGTTGAGCAATCTGATACCCAAGCTTTTCGCGAAGTCTTGGAATTTTTTTGACATAAATGCCGTCCCCTGATCGTTCGTGATTGTTTGTGGGATTCCGAATCTGTGGATGATATGTTCGTTGACAAATTTGATTACTTCTACGCTTGTGACCCTTTTGAGTGGTATGGCCTCTACCCATTTTGAAAAATAATCCGTCGCTGCAAGAATAAACTTGTGACCTCTGCTGGATGTCGGGAATATTTGGCCGATTGCGTCTATACCCCATCCCCTAAACGGCCATGGTTTGATGATCGGATGTAAGACCAATGCTGGTACTGATTGTACATTGCCAAACTTCTGGCATGTTTGGCATCCCTTGTAATATTTGAAGCAATCTTCCAACATTGTCGGCCAGAAGTATCATGTCCGCCTTAGTATCCATTTCATTTTATGAGCTGATTGGTGTGATCCGCAAATCCTTTCGTGTACTTCCCCCATTGCTACTTTGGCTTCCTCATTCCCAAGGCACTTTAGCAGTAAGCCTTCTATGGTTCGAAAGTACAAGGTGCCCTCTAGTACAACATATTTTAACGCTTTGCGCCGAACTCTCCTCTCAGTCGGCTTATTCGGATCTAGCAAGTAGTCTCTTATTTCTGTTCTCCAGTCGACAGATTGAGCACACATAACCGACCCATCGTTTGACTTGGTCGATTCCTGTCGGCTTTTACCTTTGTACCCTGATGCCCATTGTGCCAGTAGGTTTGCTTTACCGTTGATTTCTCTGGGGATATGTCTTATGGAGAACATTGTGAAGGTCTCGATTATTTGGAGGCATTGACGCAAATACTGAGTCAGTACCTCAACGTTGCATCGGTATTCTCCTCTGACCTGTTGCACGATCAACATCAAATCCCCAAAGGCTTCTACGTTGCTTACTCCCATGCCTTCTAGCAGCTGCAACCCCTTGAGTAATGCTTCATACTCGGCTTGATTGTTTGAACATCGATCATTAAGCCGATACATGAATTCAAATTCTTGTCCCTTGGGTGAGATCAATATTATGCCGATGCCCTCACCTTCTTGGCAAACTGATCGGTCAAAGAACAGTTGCCATGGAGTGACATCGGCCATTCCAATTAATGTGGTACCTCCTGTGAGGAAATCAGCTATAGCCTGTCCTTTGACGGATTTAGCCGATTCGTACATTAGGTCGAACTCGGTTAAAGCATACGCTCATTTACCGAGTCGTCCCCGTAGAATTGGCGCAGATAATATGTATTTAATGACATCGTTTCTACATATTATAGTGCATCTTGACGCCAAGATATAGTGTCTTAATTTTGTGCAAGCGAAGTACAAAGACAAGCACAATTTTTCCACAAGGGGGTACCTAATTTCAGCATCTAGAAGTCATCGGCTTAAGTAAAATATGACTTGTTCTTTGCCATCAGATTCCTGCGTCAGGACGGCTCCTACGGCTTCTTCTTTAGCTGATATGTACATTTTGAAAGGTAAATCACCTTTTGGCGCGACTAAAACTGGAGGTGCCATCAAATAACTTTTTATGTCATCAAAAGCTCTTTGCTGATCGATTCCCCACACAAATTCTTGGTTGCTTTTTAGTTTCAATAAAGGAGTGAAGGCGCGAATTCGACCAGACAAATTTGAGATGAAGCGCCGCAGGTAATTAATCTTGCCGATCAACATTTGCAATTCTTTTTTATTTGTCGGTGGCTTAGTATCGGCTATAGCTTGGACCTTTGCTTGATTTACTTCTATTCCTTTTTCATGCACTGTAAACCCGAGAAATTGTCCAGCCGATACTCCAAAAGCGCATTTGAGCGAATTCATCTTCAGCCCATGTGTTCTTGTGCTTTCAAACATTTTTTCCAAATCGGCTAAGTGTTGCCAGTCTCCTTTTGATTTTACTACGACATCATCGATGTAGATCTCTACAGTATGGCCGATTAAGTTGTGGAAAATATGGTTCATAGCACGTTGGTATGTGGTCCCAACGTTTTTCAAGCCGAATGTCATGACGGTCCATTCGTAAAGCCCTAAAGCCCCTGGGCATCGAAAAGCCGTCTTAGGTATATCGGCTTCAGCCATAAATATTTGATTATACCCGGCATTCCCATCAAGGAAGCTTATGATTTTGTTCCCAGATGCAGCATCGATAAGCATATCGGCTATTAGCATCGGATACTCATCTTTTGGCGTGGCTTTGTTCAAATCCCTAAAATCTACGCATACCCTTAGTTTACCATTCTTCTTTTTTACTGGAACGATATTTGAGACCCACTCAGTGTATCGGCAAGGCCTGATAAACTTGGCTTCTAATAACCGTTCTACTTCCTCTTTTATAGCGTCGTGTAGTGTAGGATTAAATCGCCTCGGATATTGTTTAAATGTCCGATACCCAGCTTTTATAGGTAGCCGATGCTCGACAAGCTGTCGGCTTAAACCTGGCATTTCATAGTACTCCCATGCAAAACAATCCTTGTACTTTCTAAGTATGTCGACCAACTTTGCTTTGTATTCTGGGTCTAGTTTGATGCTTACATAAGTTAGCCTCTTCCTATCTCCTGGTCCAATGTCGACCTCTTCAAGCGGATCGGCGGAGGTAAATCCTTGCCCTCGTCTCTCTTCTTCGAAGTCCTCTATAGCTTCTTCATATTCTATTTTTCGCCGATAGCTCAGCATCTTTTCCTGTAACTCGGTTACTGTTTTGGACTCCATCTTCTCACAACTTCATCTGTCCGATCAAACGTATTGGGTTTAACGTTGATTGGCTTTAAACCTGATTTCCCAATGCAGATGAAATCACAATCGTCCAAAAACTTTCCTAATATGCATTCGGCTTCTTCGTGTTACCAGTTAGCATCAGGGCTGGCCATGGCGATATGAGCCGATGTATCGGCTGATACGACTTCAACTTCATCATTATTCCACTGCACGAGCTTCTGATGCATAGTCGACGGAATGCAGCAATTAGCGTGGATCCAATCTCGCCCAAGGAGCACGCTTTAACTGCCCTTAGCTTCAATCACAAAGAACGCAGTCGGTAGTGTCTTATTACCGACAGTTAACTCTGTCATCATCACCCCTTTCGCTTCGGTGGGATCTCCCGTGAAATCGTTCAACACCATGTTGGTTTTGATTAGGTCCTCGTCGGCTTTACCCAACTTTCTGAACGTGCTTAGGGGCATCAGGTTCACTGTGGCTCCGCCATCGACTAACATCCTTGATATCGGTCGGCCATTAATGTACCCTTTAAGATACAACGGCTTCAAATGCCGATGCATGTCCTGAGGTTTCTCGAATACAACATCCTGTGCACCAAGGCATAATTGGGCGAACACCCCCTCAGTTGATTCCACCTCAGTCCTGAATTCTGCCGGTAATGTGAATACCATGTTGATATCCATCGGCGGCATATCGTCTCTAATCATCGGAGATCCGGAATCGACCGATTGGTTTGAATTGCTATCGGCCTGATCTTTTATCTTCCATTCTTGTCTTATGGCGGGTATTGGCCGAAGCTTATTGAAAGTCTGATCCTATTCTCTCTCTTCTTTGGCATCTCTTTCTTCCTGTGTCTTTAGTCGTTGGAGACGCCTGCGCTGTGATCTGCTAAGGCCCAAGGGACACCACCTCGGTTTGGGTTCAATCAGCTTTCGGATTTTTCCAGCCAGATTACTTACTTCGCTACCGGACTCAAACTCGGCAGTAGTGTCTGAAATTGGTGCTTGAATGCCTTTGGAGGATTCACACTCTTATGGTACTGACAACCTCTCATAGACTGGCCTTCTTTCTCTTGGCCCTAACCAATCATGTATTGGTTTGGACAACCTATCCTTGACCAACCGGGTCGACCGACCTCTGAATGGATGTTGCATAGGGCATGACTGTACTGTGGGTAGGGTCATCCCCTTTTCCCAGCAAAATTGCCAGAAAGGACATTGCCAATGAGTCTCTTCTTCGCTGCTTGGCCGCTAATAACCACCCGGCTGATAATGCTATCTTGATCGGTAAGTTTTTGGCCGATGGAGATAGCTCAGCCGACAGTAACTTTGCTGTCGATGGCTTATTTTTTCATATTTTTCCAAGAGTTGGGAGAAGGTTGGTTTTTGTTTGAGGTTGGGTTTTTTCAGCGGAGCTCTTTCTGCCTTGTACCATCTCCCAATTTCCAACTCTCCCTTTGGCTTCACGGTCCTTGAGCTTCGACCACTGCGGTCGGCTTCTATTTGTATTGAGCCGATGGTGATCTGTACTGTTTCGTCCCCATTAGTACTACATTGGACTTCAACTTTCTGCGTCGGCTTGGTATCCTCTTTCATAGGTTCTTTTCCTTTCTCCGAGCATTGAACCATGTTGACTTGGAAAGGATTCACGTCTATTTGCATAGTTGATTCATCCGCAAACTTCAATCGTCCATCAGAAATAGCCGATTGAATCTGTTGCCAAAAGATATTACAATCGTTAGTATTGTGCGAAAAAGAATGATGCCACTTGCAATATCTTCGCTTTCTAATCTCGTCGACCGATGGAATAACGTGTCCTTCCGGAAATTTTATAAGTTTTTCCTACAACAACAAATCAAACATCCTATCGCATTTGGACACGTCAAAGGAATACTTAACCTTCGTTTTATTTTTTGTTGGTTTAATCCAAGAGCAAACGAGTGGTTTTTTCGAACCCTTGGTCCACTTGGCTATATTTACATCTGCTTCGTCGTCTTCGGATGTTTCGTTTGAGCTACACTCGACCATGTTCACTTTACCATTTTCACCGCTATTAGCCCTAAACTTGTCCTTGAAACCTTTATCTGAGTATCGGCTTTCTTGTGCCGATAAACGATGGAGCAAATGGCCCAAGTCAGTGAACTCCTGCCCCGCGAATTTCTCCCTCAGAGGCGGAATCAGCCCTTGAAACGCCAAATAGGCCAATTGATCGTCGGGTAACATGACACTAAAGCATTTATTTCGCACTTCTCTAAACCTCCTGATGTAATCGGAAACAGACTCGCTGAATCTCTATCTGACCGAACTTAGATCATAGATCCTCAGTTCAGTAGTCCCAGAGAAAAAGTATTCATGAAATCGGCTTTCCAAATCGTTCCAGACATTGACCGAATTTGGTGGTAAATTAGTGAACCATGTAAATGCTATTCCCGACAAGGACAACGGGAATAATCTAATTTTTAATCCGTCGGAATGGGCTGCTTCGCCACATTGAGCAATGAATCGTCCGACGTATTCTAACGTGATTATGGTATCGTCACCCGAAAACTTCGCGAAATCTGGGACCCTATAGTTATGTGGGTAAGCCATGCGGTCGATGTAATCTGGGTATGGTTTCCTATATCCGATGACCCTTCCCCTGGGCTGTAAACCAAACTCCCTCAAGACAACGGCGATTTGTTCTGCCCAGTTGACATTATCGGCTTGTGGCGCTACATGGCCTGGCCAGTTATTGTAGTTTATTCCCTGCCCCCCGAGTGCAAACTCGGGCTGTCGACCGAACCGTGTCGCCAGACATCTGGGCACTTGATCATAATTATTATCTCTTATGGCTGATACTTCAGGTGCAGGTGGATAAGGTTTGTCATACAAGACAACTTTATGTGGGGCTTGATGTCTGGACATAAGAGGGGCCCTACCTATGTCAACCGGCCTGGAAGCCGATTGACTGGATCCACTAGCTGAGGGTATGTTGGGTAAGTTTGTGTTTAGCTTAGCCCCATCAGTGTGCCCGTGGTAATGTGCAACTCCATCTACATGGACGCTGGGTTTTAACACGGTAGGTTGGGTCGGCATCATTAGGGGTGTTGGAGTCAACGCATTTATTGTGTCTGTTTTCGGTGGTATTGAGTACACTAGGTACGTTGGTAAGGATTGCAACGGGTCTAACAGACTCCCAGACACGGCCAACTCCTGAGCAATCGTTTTGACGCTATTTTCGATCATCGGCTTTAGTGTGGAGACTAGAGCCGATGATTGATTTATCAATGCATGATGTACTGATTGCTCAATCATACTGGATAAATCAGCTTGACCGGGTATGTATCGGCTTACCGGGTCAATAGGGGAATCGCTGATGGAATTGATGGTTGGAAGCGCAACTTTTTGGGTGACTCCCCGCCGTGTTTTCTGGAAGCACTTTAACATCATCTCCTCCATTGCTGCCTTCCGATCTTCAATTTCCTTTTGTTGCTCAGGAGTTAAATCAACTAGTGTAAGCGTGATTATTGCATCTGCATTGATGTCGGTGGTAGTTGTGGATTTTCCGGTCGACGACATGATCAACTTCCTTCGGTCCCACTGGGCGTGCCAAAATATGTTCGCGCTAAAAACGTGAAGCAGGGTTCTTAGCTTTGAACACACAAGACAAACGCCGGGTTTGAAGAGCGTGCCAGTCAATTTGACCTGAAATTGACAAGGTAAAAGTAGTAGAATCAATCAGAGCCGATAAATGGATTATTATCGGCTTAACACCGGTCGGCTAATAGCCGATCAGGAGATAACCAGATCAACCTGTTACGGTTAACCCGGGGGTAAAGGCAGATCGACTTTGAAAGGCGATGCGCAACAAGCAAAGTGGATCGAACCTGAAGAACAAGTCGACAAGAACAACAAATCGGCGATGCGCAACTTTTATTGAACTCGATGATTTACAGAGGAAAGATTGCTACAAAAAACTAGATGAAGCAGAAATTGTAAATAGGATTGTATTGGTTGATTGGTCCTTCTCTCGCCCTATGGTCTCCCCTTTTATACTGCTCTGACCGATCCGAGTCCTGTATGGATACGGTAATATGCCTGTATCGGCTCTTGATCCGATTTCCTTTTCTTGTTGGCGACGGATTCCTTGTTGGCATCGGTTTATCTTTTCCATAAATCTCAATGTTCGAATTGGGCCGAATTGGGCCGATTTTACCATATATGACGAATTTTGGTGCAAACATGTCGGGACCCGAATTTGCAAATCCGGACCCTCTGTGTATTCAGCACTAGTCCAGGAACGCGCTAGTGCACACAGTCTCAACGTTGGTAAATACCACAATCATACCACTCGAAACTAATAAAGTACTTTAATTAGATAATCAAACTGGTTGCTTGACCTTAAGGTCAAGTTACAAATATACGCCACGCAGGGCGAAACTTATTAAGAGCAAAAATAATAGCAGCGGAAAATAAGATAACTTCGTGGCGCCATCCAGTATACCACAGGCAACTGACTGGGCTCACTCCCTAGTTAGACGGTTCTTCTGGGAGCTCCTCCTCCAAAGCTGGTGTAGACTCCTCTTCGACTGGTGTTGTATTGAGGCAAGGGTGAGTACTTGGTACTCAGCAAGTCATGCACAGAATGCAAGCTAATATACTACATGCATGGCTTGATACAAAGGAATAGCTCAAGGTATAATTGCAGTAAATCAGCATTTGACAAGTAACATAAGTAGATTCGAAAGCAGTAGAAACAAGTATAATATCAATAAATTTTTCAGGAGTTTAATAAACATCTTTCCCGATCCTAAACCACATTTCCATCAACATCATTCTTAAATCAACCCAACCTTTCAAGTCCAAGTTATTTTCAAGAAAGTCTAACCCTTGACTGTAATTCCCGAGCGATGTCCAATACCGCGGACACGGCTATTCGAATAGATTTTACACTCTGCAGAGGTTATGCACTTTACCCACAAGATACAGTCAAACACCACAAAGGCGAGTTCCCGTAACAAAGTCTTTCGGAAACTTCTAACAGCACAAGTGGTCCTCTCCGGCGTTGCACACTAACCCTTCCCTTAGCAAAGTCGAAGTTTAGGCCAATCCACCGTTAGATGGGTACCTGGCCGCTGTGACGCCTCCCCGCATAACATACACAAAGGGTGTAGTTGACACCCAGAGGTCCCACAGGTACGTTATTAGCAACTTAGTCAACTAGGTCCGTCCCATTACAGACATGTGGTTGCACGCTTGACTCAGTTCAAAGGCTTGCAAGGTTAAGTCCTTAGAGTGACCTGGGCAAGACTACCCGAAGAACCAAACCAACATTCCCGGTGCCACAACTGGCCCACCTGATCATTCTTGCCACATGCCCCAGTCAAAAGCTATTTATCAAACCCCGGTTGATTACCATGCACCACGTGCCATCAACATCACAACACATGATACCTTTCCAAAACAGGTTCAATATATCATTAAATCAATATTAACATTTGATTGTCCGAAATCATGTCATGAGCACGTAGCAGGTCTAAGCAATATACTACAACGATCTAAAGTCCCATGTTGGCAATTTAGTAATGTCCAACTAGTAATCTACAACTAGGGTGACAAGGGGTCATGGCACATACTTAATTAATCAAGGTGTCATACAGCAAATTGGCATTTATCTAATTTCCCGGAATTAAATAAAGTATTTTCTAATTAAACTAGCATGCAATAAATTGAATCAAAATAGGTATCAAATTGGGATCAACATGGTCAAAGCACAACTTGCCTTCAAAGAGTACTTGTTCTTGGTCCTGAGCTAGCTCCTGGGTCAACACTTCACCTTCGAAGCCTTCGGGCACTTCAACGTCTACTCGTAAAGTGTGCAAATAGCAAATAATAAATAAACAGTAGACAAAAAGTGTCCAAACATCCAAATAAAGTCCACAAACAGAGAGAGCATAATTTTATGAATTTTTAGAAATTGGAATCGTCAAATTCGGGCGAGACACTGACATGCGGGCCCCGCATGTCAGTGACACGCAGCAACGCCCAGGCTCGGCCGCTGGCACGCGGGCCCGGCCTGTCAGTGACTCAACGCACGGCGCTGCGGCGGCTACGTGGCATGACCCGGCGTGCGACACGTGGGTGCATCACAGCCGTCCACCACGGATCTAACGGTTCGGATCTATCTAATCGCGCGACAGAAGAAAACTACATGGCTCAATCTCCACCGTTGGATCTAGATCCAACGGTCCTTAATAGATCTGGCTGATTGAACTAGATCTAATCTAAACCACACGATTTAGATCCAACGGCTGAGATCTATCCTAGTTCTACGGGGTTGGGAACACGTGGGCAAACCTCAACGGTTGGATCCGGATCGGACGGTTCACGTAGCTCGCGGACAACGATGGCTTCGCGATGGCGCACGGCTGCCGGAGTTGAAGACGATGACGAGCCCAACGGCGTTCCAGCGGTTCTTCGACGAGGTGAGTTGGCTCCACGGGTGCGTCTCGACGCGGGGTTCTCGGGTCTGGCCTTGGACGCGGCGGAGAACGACGGACGGCGGCGGGGCGAAGCGAGAACCGTGGCGGAGGGGAAAACAACTACGGCGAGCGATTGCAGAAAACTGGCGGCGGCTTAAGCTCGGTAGGCTAGGGTTTCGGGTGCGCGCGGAGAAGGGCAACCTCGGGCGATGTCTCACGCATTAAATAGCCCCGGGATGCGCGCAGAATCAGGAACCCTAACGGAACACGGCGGCTACGCGGCGGAGGAGTCCGTCTTGGACTTGGGCAGAGACGATGACGGAGGGCCGTCCACATGGCGCGATCAACGGCCACGATGGCGCGGACGCGATCGGATCCGGACCGGATCCGGTTGGATCGGTGCGGCTCAATCTCGACCGTTGGATCTTGATCCAACGGTCCCGTGCGATTAGGGTTCGGCCGGAACACGTGGCTCGGGTCGGACTCGAGCTCGAGTCTGACTCGGGCTCGGCCGGATGAACAGTGTAAACCCGTTCGCATTTTTCCAGCGATTAAATATTCAAATTAATTCCCAGAAATTCATTTAATCCATTAAAAATAGCAAAAGACTCAGAAAAATCCTAAAAAAATTCTGGAAAATATTTTGGGGGCATTTTAGACTCAAATAAAATATTTCCACCAAAATTTTATTTGCAAAGTTAAATTCTTTAATTATTTCAAAATGGAATAAATTCAAATAAATTCCAAATAAATCCAAATAAATTCCAGAAAATTCCAAAAATTCACCAGAGTGCCAAATCACACATGAATTCAAGAAAAGCAAAAATTTGGGGTGTTACAAAACAGTTAGCTAGTTTTTTTTTGTCTAGTTTCTAAATTCCGACGCTGCAAACATCAAGCTAATGGACACTGCTACCAACATTGCAGCTGGTCTGGAGAAAGCTTGCAACGCCCATAAAAAAATCTTTTCCAGGGCCGAGCCCAGCTCTCCTGTCCCGCCTACAGCCCGGCCCCCTTCTCCTGCTTCTTCCTCCTCCCGCCCCCTCTCTCTTCTCTCCCGCCTCCGGCCGGCGCCGCCGCCTCCCTCTTTCTCGCCTTATCCTCGCTACGGCACGCCCCCCACCCTGCAAACGGTCCGTGATTTCCAGCCACAGGCGTGTGTGCCACCACCCTCCTCCCCTATTTATAACCCCCAGGTGCCCCTCTCTCCTCCGCACTCTCTCCTCTCCCTCTCTCCCTTTTCTCCTCTCCCTTCCGGTCGCCCCGCCGCGTTCTTCTTCTCCTCCAGCGTCGCCGCCCGACGCCTCCGCCCCCATCGCCGATATCCTCCGCCACCTTCGACTCCCCTCCAGCCCCGCTAACCTCGCCACCGCGCACTGCCACCGGTGCTCGCCGTCGCTCCCTCTACCCCCGACGTCGCCACCCTGGCCGCCGTGCCCTCGCTGCCCCAGCTTCGGCGACACGGCGGGGCTGACGCCGCTGATGAAGATGCACACCCTCAGGCATGGTTTTGTCCCGGACCCGATCCATGCAGGTTCTGATCATTGCGATACTTCTTGTTTGATTTGCACGTTCTTGTTTGGTAATGCTAGTCATTTTTGCAGGTGGGCTTCGCCAACATGGAATGGCATCTCTGATCTCCCATGTGTATGAGCTGGGATTCATGGAAGTTGTTGCCATACAGCAAACTGAATGCTTTCAAGGTACTGTCATTTTATTAAAACCAAATTGCCTAATAAAACTTAGGCCTTGTTTGTTTCAGCTGGGGATTGTAGAAAGCAGCTTTTTAAATCTGAATTGTAAAAGCTGGAGGTTGAAAAGCTGATGGCTGTTTGGCAACCCAGATTATAGTGTGTTTGGATTGCTATTTCTGCTTGGCAAAAGTCTGTGGTACCCTCGATTATAGGTTGAAAAGTCTGTGTGAACAGTGGGGGGGCAATGGTGGGTAATTTTCACTAAAGTTGGATGGGTATTGTGGTCTTTTGCAAAAAAAAAGCTGAGAAAAGCTCCTCCAGAGTGGATTGTGGGATTGCTACAATCTGGCCTCCAGATTATTACAATCCAGATTGAAAGTTTTCTGTTTGTTGACCTTCTAGCTTTTAAAAGCAGCTTTCTACAATCCCCAGCTGAAACAAACAGGGCCTTAACCAATCGAGAGGTGCTTCTGTGCTCTTCTTTTTTAAAGTTGCGCAAATATTAAAGCATTAATGAATGGTAGATGAGGATTACTTACTCTTTCGCTTGCTTGAAGATTTGTACAACTTATATTGGGAGGAAAAGCATAGAAACATTGCTCGTTCTGGCCGCCATCTGCAAAGTCTGATGTTACAGGGTAATAAAACAACAATATGGGAACAGATAACTATGTGTTTGATTGATGAGATGTGGTTGAGTGGGATTAGATGGTTCTGTATTATTTGGTTTCATTATTTTGGGTGAATGGAATGATTCAGCATCTATAGAAAATATTCTTTAAATTTGTATTATTTGATCTAGGATGGGATGATTTTTTTCTTAAATCATCTTTTATATATATATATATATATATATATATATATATATATATATATATATATATACTATTTGGTACAAATAATCAAACACAAATATGATGTTGTCCTGATGCGTCTAGTGATGTTGGATGCTATCATCAGCTGTGAAGTTTGGGATGCATTGTCCAAATAAATCTTATCAATAAATGACGTTAATTTTTTTCCTACTTCTGTGTTGAAAAAAATAATAAAAAAATCCTACTACTAGTGAACGCTGAACAATGTGTTTGATATGCATCGAAATTTGCACGAGCTTGATCAGTGAACGGGGTTGGTTCTGTTTGTTTGAACTTTTTCTCCAATTTAATTGACAAAGGCTAAACAAAAAAGTGGTTTTTTAACTGGGTTTTTTCAAACGCTATGTCTATATAATTAAAAGCTAAAAACCATTGAATATATGCTTTTTTGCTTATTGAGTATTAGTTTTAGACCAATACCATTGAATTTAGAGTAAAATTGCTTACCTCTATCACATATAAAAGCGAACCGCTTTTAAATTGGTTAAGTCACAAAGCTGACTTTTAAGCTATAAGCAAAAAAAAAAAAAGAGCCTAAATATAAGCAAATATGATCTTAATGGACTGTGCTTAATGTTGATAGATCGGTGCCATTGACAGGCCATAGGGCAAGATTTTAACTACCTATTAGGCCGAAATTAGAAGGACATTATGCCTATTGATACTAAATTATTTACTGGGCCGGTTCAAGAAGAGAGAACGCCTTTGTCCCAGCCCAAGGGAAAATATCAACCGGAGCGCTCAAGGGTTTCGGCTCGGGTCGCACGAGTCACGACGTCTCCGACGCCGGCGACCTGCGGTTGCGACCTCCACCTCCGGCCCGTCTCCATCCTCCGGTGCCGTTTCCTCGCCGTTGTCTAGGCAAGCGTCCAACTTCTTATTTTTCTACGGTCTCCAGGGCTTCGGGATGGAGTGGCGCGCCGCTAACCTCGTTTGTGGCTAGATATGAAGAGGGCGGCGCCGTGGGAGGAGCCACAGGACGTCTCCTGCGACGACTCCCTGAGCTCGGATTCCGACGATGAGGGCGGGAAGGGGAAAGGAGACAACGCCTTTGGGCTGCCCAACTCGTCTAAAGCTGCTGCGGCAGCAGAAGGTGAGAGCTATTCCGTTAATTGGCTACTCTGACGACTCTCTGCATGTTTGACTTGCAGTTAGGACGTCAGGTTGCTATGATAGATTTAAAATTGGTAATTTTGTTTGATTTTTGAAGAGTGTGTTGTCCATGGGCTCTAAGATGAACTGTTTATTATGAGTATGTAGGCTGTATTTCCTTGTAAATTTGGCTTGCATAAATGATTAATTTAGGTTACTAAACTTAGTGTTCAAGGACTCTCCTTTTCACCTTCTGAAAGAAGAAACGTTGTCTTATATTCACCAATAGTCTACAGAGATATTCCCCCCAACCATCTTTCAAAAATTGTTGGAAGATGGCTGGGAATTGATCATGTCATTTTATTGTGGTTTGTGTTAGAGGAGGTGATACAGCAAGATGTTGAAGGAACTTGCTTAGACACTAGTATGTCTAGTGTAAGTTGTTTTGTGATAAAACAGACCGAGCATGTCTCTCCCTGAGAAGCTAAGCGACCTACCTAAGCAGCA